>CM028135.1:897907500-907907500 GCA_016271365.2 Neoceratodus forsteri | reverse complement strand
AAAAAAACAAAAAGTTTAAAACAAAGAAATTAAACATGTGATTGGAAATTACTCCAACAGTTAAAGGGATCAGCTCTTTGATCTCTGTCCACTTTGAGCACACAAGGAAAGCACTTAGTATTAACATTACACAGTGCTATTTTTACAGACTCCATTTACTTCAGGCTCAGAAAACTGCATATTTAAATCCTAAAGATAAAGTAACTGCAGTACCAAAGGTACAGTGGCAACTGCACACACAGAACCAACAGTACCCATATGAAAGCCGTTTCTGCAACAGTAGAAATATTACCATGGTGACAGGTGATGTCATGGCAGCATATGGGTAAAAGAGGGAGAGCCTAAGGAGGCACCTTCAACTACACAAGCCATGCCACTATGAATCTATCAGGACAGAAGCAGCAAGGTTCAAGTAGTCATACAAAGAAATATATTGCAACTATTAAGAATAACTTAGAAAGAGAGCTATATATAAAGTGAGCATAGCACAGGCAAAAAGGTGAAAGATACATAAACGCATCAAGTTTGTGACACAGTAGAGAAACTGAAGGATAAAAAACATGCATGTACTATCCCCATTTCATTATAAAAAAACACTTGGAATTGATGATGCTTGTATAGACAAACTGAGGACACGCAGACAGTACAGATTAATGGATGAATCATTTATACAAACAATGTAAAGCAAAAGGGAAAACAAAGTGAAGTGAAAAACCCAGACAAGTAAAATAAAAAGTATGCAATAAAAAGGAGGAAATAGTTGGAACTTAAATTAAGGAGAATAAAATTGCTACACTTCTATATCTAAAAACCAAAAAATTATGTTATGTCTTACAACAACACATAAAGGAAAATGAATGTGCTAACAAAGAAAGTATGTATGAAATGGCCATTTGGGTCCTATATAAATGACACTATGATGTTATTTAAAAGCATGTATCACAATAAATTTGTATCACTGTATTTTAGGTCAATAACAACTGGAACTTAAATACAAAATGGCTAACATTGAAACAGATTATATGTTGAAAGGTAAAAAAGAAACAGATGTTGACATTATGTGAAAGGCATTTAAAACTATATACACACCATTTAAGGAAATGTTGGAAATGGATGAATTTTATTTTTTCAAAAGGCTGCTAGCAATATCAGAAACAGATAAGTGGCTGAAGTAGATTAAATGGAACCAGAAGGCTGATAAAGTGACTATCAGTATTCTTGTATGAACACAAGAAAATGAGGTTATTACATAGGTATGTTAAACATATAATAAATCTACATTAATAAAAGGATAAAAATGCATTTAATAATAATGATGTAAATATATAAAAAAAGGAAAGATGTTCTCAAATCAGTAGGGAATTGATGACATTGATATAATTATAACAGAAAATTGAAATATGTTTTGTCATAATTCTTTGAAAAAAGTGAATATAATAATGGACTATAAAAACTATGTTATTTTGAATTTCATTTATAGTCCCCCGAACAAGCCAGTAGGCAAAACGTTGGGGTTTGCCATAAAGAAATTAAAGAAAAATATAAACTTTTTGAAGAAAGAAGTTGATATATAGAATGATTCATTGTAGAATCAGAGCTACCATTCCTACCTTTTTCGCTAATTCAGGCATGTGTGACAGAATGGGATCTGCCAGTTTCTGTTGCATGGCAAAGAACATATTGCATTTCTGAACTGTACTCATCCAATTTGTCCTGCTGTGCACAAACATTTTGGAGTGAACTTCCATTTCATAGAAAAATAGAAACATAGAAATTGATGGCAGATAAGGACTGGTAGGCCCATCAAGTCTGCCTG
The DNA here is from genome assembly GCA_016271365.2 of Neoceratodus forsteri. NCBI lineage: Eukaryota > Metazoa > Chordata > Ceratodontiformes > Ceratodontidae > Neoceratodus > Neoceratodus forsteri. Next base: position 907,905,684 of record CM028135.1, on the reverse strand, counting down.
TTTCCCTATCTGCATCAATGGTCACTGACTCTGTTTGGTCAACTTCTTGTGAAAGGGGGACATTCATAAACAGTGGCCATAAAAACTGGAAGCCTATAGAAAGCCCTTTAACCTATAGCTGGAAGCAGTCCTGAAATATATATGAATAAGTCAGTTCAGTTTTATAACCTTTAACTTTGTAAACAAATCATTTTAAACAGCAACATGTGTAATGTTTGTCTTTTACAGTGTATATATTAAGAAAGAGCATATGGCAAAATGAATCCTCTCCTGGAGGCTCCTTTTATCTTTTGGTCTGATTACACTCAGGCTGGAGGGCCTGGCTTGCACTTGGGCCCATCACATAGAGACATAGAAACATAGAATTTGATGGCAGATAAGGACCGCTTGGCCCACCTAGTCTGCCCATTTTCTCTACCTGATTCACACGCCCGAGATCCTAACTGATCTGCTACTTACTTTCTTTTTCCTATTGCTAGAGTTCCTTTGTGTCTGACCCATGCATTTTTGAATTCCCCTTCTGTTTTTGCCCTCACAGTCTCTGCCAGGAGGCTGTTCCTTGGATCCACCACCCTTTCCGTGAAAAAAATACTTTCTCACATTACTTCTAAGTTTACCCCCCTCTATTTTCATATTATGGCCCCATAACTTTTTTTTTTTCCAAGATAATACTGTCTTGTACTTTATTTACATTCTTGAGGTATTTTAAGTCTCTATCATTTCACCCCTCCCCCTCCCTCTCCCCTCTCCTCCAGGGAATATGTATTAAGATCCTCCAGTCTCTCCTCATACGACTTCTGATGCAGCCCCTGCACCATTTTTGTTGCCCTTCTCTAAACCCCATCAGAGGTGAGAAGGCCTGTACTGCATAATGCTGTGGAGTATATCCCATCAGACAGTGCTTTCTTTAGTGCAGCTCAAGTTCATTCCCCTGCTGCACACACACTGGTGGTCAGCAGCGATGCTGTCCACTCTGTACCTCGTAAATCCCAGCTTGTCCTCAGCAAAGCTATAATCCAGGAGAGCAATGCAGCATTCACTAGTCAAGAACATCTGCTAGCATGCCTCTCCTCTGCAACAGATAGTCCAAGTATCTTGCAAAGTAGTAATGTATCAGTACATACTTGCACAGTTAATTGTATATGACAGTAATTTGTTTGGTCACAAAACATACATCAAAAGGAATTTATGAGTAAAATAAACATATTTAATGTGTCCTCATGAATCTGTCTGACTATGCTAGGCAGTCATAAAAATGCCCAGCTCAGAGTTTGAAATAAAGTCCATTAAACCAATTTTAGTACCATAACAATAAAAATGTCTGATAACAGCATATTCCATTATAAAATAAGTATTTATGCTTTGATAAACAAGTATCAGATTTACAGTGTTTGAAATATTAACTGTGGCACCTGATTCATTTAAAGAGGATTTAAAGTCAGGAGCCATTTCTAGTATTTTATATTTCTCTGGGTAAATCTGAAGTTAACTGAGACCAGCATTCTAGACAAGTAAGTGTTTTGTTAATCTGCTACATTAAGCATCATGTAGTAAAACTGAACAGACATGGTAGTTGTTGCAACAGAATCATCTTGATTTCCTTCTAGGCTAATAGGCATTTCAAACTGATGCACAGTGCTAAACGTGCTTAGTGTTATTTTGAGCTGAAACCTGAGGCTTACTGGCTTTCACACCTGAACTTGTTAACAAAAGAAAAACTCTCACCCCTATGGGTGCCAAAACGGAAATAATCCAGTTAACAGATGTTCCACACAAATAGATTAATTCTAGTTGTATAATACAGCTGGGAGGCCCACAGTCTGAATATTTCTCAAACAAGTGGAGTTTTCCAAAAACTCATTATTTTTCTTTTAAGCTTAAATGTTATTGTTTTGCCAAAACAACTCAATGCATTTACTGGCTCCTGCTCTGTAAGACACTCAGCATGGTGCTACAGTTTTAGGCACACATGCAAGTTTGTGTGATAAAATGGATGTGGCTTACATTGTTGCCCCCAAATCCACCCTTACCAGACTGGACCCTCCCCCCTCCCGTTCAGCTTCTTCTGTTGATTTACTCTAAATCCCCCCGAACTTTCCCATCACTGCTCTCTTTGTCTAAAGCTAGGATTATACTCACAAAGTGGACTGTAACTAGTGTCAGTCTGTTCTACTACCAGTGCATCTGGTTGCTTACTGTGGTAGTAGTGTATGCACCTTTTAAAGAGAAAAATAAGCCTCCTACAACACCAGTTTCAAAACAGTGTCATTTACACTCAAAAATGTACACCAGTATGAATGTCCAACCCACTCCCACAGTTGTTGAAAGCCTGAGTGTAAGTAGGGCAATTCTCTATCTTTCTCTCCTCCACTGAGGCTTGTTGTCTCTCCCTCTGCTCCTCTTTCCTGGCTAAATACTTCTTTGCCACCATTCCCTCCTATGCTTTCTCTCTCTCTCCTCAACCCCTACATCTGTCCTCTTCTACATTTGCTTCTCTGACCCTCTTTCCTTCTATATCCCTTGCAGTAAAACCTCTGCTGATCATTCTGCCTTTTCTGTCTGCTTTCCATTTCTTTAGAAGAACATCCCTATTACTACTGTATTTGTCTTTCATTCTCTCTCAACTCTCTTGATCATACTAGCATACTATTTGCCAGCAGATTAGGCCTTATGGTCTATCGAGTATGCTCGAACCTTAGATCCTTAGTTGGGTGCCGAGACCCTCCCATCCCTTGTGCTCCAGAAACCCGTATCATCCATCCCCACCCCCCTGGGACAGGCCATCATCTGATACATCCACTTTCTGTGTCTGTCCCATCCTCTCTTGAAGCCCTCCACTGTGGATCTCTGAACTAGCTCACCAGGCAGTGCATTCCAAGGGTCCACCACCCTCTCAGTGAAAAACCTCCTCCTTTCCCCTCACCCTTCCATCTTCCAACTTCAAACCATGCCCTCTGGTGATACCTCCTGCTTTAGTCTAAAGATCCCTCCATGTTTACCCTATTTATTCCTTGAGGTACTTGAAGACCTCAATCATGTCCCCCTGTCTCTCCTCTCCTCCAATGAAAACAGGCAGAGCTCCTTAAGTCTGTCCTCATATCACAAACTCTAGCCTCGTATCATCTTTGTTGCCCTCCTCTGTACCCTCTCCAGGAGCTGTATGTCCTCTTCAAGTGTGGTCTCCAGTACTGTACACAGTATTCAAGGTGTGGTCTAACCAGTCCATTGTACAGCTGCAGAATCACTTCCTTGCTCCTAGAGGTGATCCCCTTACGATGCATCCCAACATCCTGTTTGCTCTGCTAGCCGCCTCTCCTGCACTGCTCAGAGTTATTCATACATGCATCCACCATGACCCCTAGGTCTTTTTCCCTATTGAGGCCTCCAGCGCCTCCTCCCAGGGTGTACCTGTGTTTAGGGAGTTCCTGACCAAGATGCAACACCTTGCACTTGGTGATATTGAAATTTAATTTCCATGTGTGAGCCCAGCTTTCCAGGGTGTCCAAGTCCTTGCAGGGCCAACCTCCCTCTTCTCCCTCAACTACTGCTCCCCTCTTGGAGTCATCCGCAAGAGACTCATTTCACACCCTATACCCTCCCTGATGTCCGATATGTATGCATTAAACAGGATCGACCCAGGACTGAGCCCGCGGTTTCCCACTACCAACCTCTCTAGGGTTCGAGAGCTCCCCACAGACCACTACTCGCTGAGTGCATGCAGCTAGCCAGTTTTCAATCCATCTGACCATCAAAGGGCCTACTCCTAACCCCATCAGTTTGTCCACCAGACCATTGTGGGGGACAGAGTCAAACGCCTTGCTGAAGTCCAAGAATAATATATCCACAGGCTTACCCCTGTCCAGTTCTGATGTTACCCATTCATAGAACTCCACAAGGTTGGTTTGACATGATCTACCTGGCACAAACCCATGTTGCCGACTATCCAGACCTCCCACCTCCTCCAAGTACACCCCCAATCGTTCCTTTAGTATATCTCCATTAATTTTCCCACCACCGAGGTCAAACTGATGGGTCTATAGTTACCTGGTACTTCCCTCGACCCCCCTTTATGGATTGGTACCACATGTGCCTCTCGCCAGTCCCTAGGTACCCTTCCTGTCTCAAGTGACCTGCTGAAAAGCTCCGCCAGGGTGCAGCCAGTATGTCCGCCAATTCCCATAGTACTCTCGGATGAATGCCATCCGGCCCAGGAGATTTGTCTTTCTTTAGGGCCTTGAGGGCTAACCACACCCTTTTGGTGGAGATAGCATCATCCGTCCCCTCCACCTTACTGACCTTTTATCCTTACCCAGATGTGACACCCGTGGGGTACCTCTCTCCCTCTTGCTCCATTTCTGTTGCTCCCCTGATCCCACTTACTGACGTTTCTATCCCCTTCGTGCCTTGCTTTGTAGATATCCCATCCCCCTCCCTAGTGAACACAGAGGCAAAGTACTTGTTAAAGACCTCTGCCTGGTCCCTCACCTCTTCCACCCACCCTCCTCCTGATCTCAATCTGCTGAGATGGTCCTTAGTTTTTCTCCGCTCCCCAATGTACCGGAAGAACCCCTTTTCCCCTCCATGTACCCCCTGTGCCAGCCGCTGCTCTTTACTGGACTTTGCTCCCCTCACCATACGGGTGACTTTTCTAGATGCAAGCTGGTACATTTCCTTATCCCTATCCCCTCTTGTTGTTTTATATTTTATATGTTGGCATACTGTATCTCTCACAATCCCACACCTGCATCTGGTAATTTACAGCAATTATGGCTGCCTTTCAGCTAATCCCTCTTACTCTCTGCTCCCCTCATCCTGTTATGTTATTTAGTATAACTTTTTTATTTATATTTAACATTTTCATAAATGGTTAAGGCACAGTGAGCTGGGACTTGTTTCCAGGTGTGACTCATGGGAGAGGGAAAGGGGAGTAAAAAAACATTAAGTTATAACAAGCAAAAGAATGCCATTACAGTGACAAATTTACAAGTGTGAAAACAGGAAGATGAACAAACAAATAAAACAACACCATGGCATATAACATTTACTTTTAACTAATTAAATAAAGTGCATGATGCCTGTTGAAGAAGGAGACAATACTTTCAGGGCACAGTGTCAGCACCATGGCACAGTCTAGATCATAAGTAGGGAGGATATTTATAGGAGGGGAGGACAGCAGGGAGGGGTAGGAGGGTTAGGAGGGACAGAAAGGGCTTTACAATGACAGACAATAGTGAGGGAAGCACCTCAGCTGGTATCTAAGGGCTGGGAGAGAGTGGGCAAGGTGGATGGAGGAGGAGAGCTGATTCCAGAGGGAGGAAAGACAAAAGGACAAGGTAGCATGCCCAGTAGAGGAGTGGGGGTGGGGAATGGAAAAGTAGGGGGATCCCTAGATTGGAGGGACCAGGAGGAGGGGATAGGGGAGAGTAGTGAGGAGGGAAGGTACTGAAACCAGATATGTAGGAGACACTGTGGAACTGGTGACATGAAGGAAGTGGAGGATAGAAAGGGAGGAGTAGAGGGAGCAGTGATGAGTATGAGGGGGTGAATTGGTAGCAAAGTGGCAGAAACCAATGCAGTGAGTATCCAGTCTGGCAAGGGAAGAGGAAGGAACAGTGCCATAGACCACATCGCAGAGTCAAAGACCGGGAGCACCATTTCGGTGACCAGTTACTGGCAGACCTTTTGGGGGGGGGAGGCAGCTCTTGTTGCTGTACAGGGCACTGAGGTTGGGGTAGAGTTTGGCAGTTACAGGGCAATGAGTTTGGAATGGAGCTTGGCACCTTATCACATAAGGACTTGTCACCTTTGTAACTTTATAAAGTTTGAATGTTGTACATTTTGTGATTTTCTCATTACTGTATTGTTCATTTTATCCCCTCCCACCCATCCCCAGGTCATGAGTAGAAACACACTTGTGCTCTATGTGCTTTTCTTAGTCAACACTTTTTAATACATAAATAACTTAGAGACTTACAAGCTTGTGCCTCTACATTTGGGGTGAAATGATAGATTAATTTAAAATAACCACTCACCATATGACTAGAGGTGTGCAAAGTTGCTGAAATTTGTTGGAAAAAAAATCATGAATTTTGCCAAAGTTACTTAGATGATGACCACAATTCAAGTAATTATTCACCCATGGAATTGCACAAATTTGCATGGAGAAACTACATGAACTGGGAATTCATGGGCAAATTAGGCAATTCATGTAGGTCCACCACACAAATGGGTGCAATTTGCCAGCAGAAAATACTCAAATTGCAGTCCTAAATTGAATACAATACCTCACCCAACAACTGTTCTCTAATTCCACCTTCGCCACCTCTCAAACACTTTAAGGTGTCAACTCCCTCCTATTTCCCAGATAGCATCCTTCTGCCTCCTCCCTCCCCCGGCCTGGTAAATTTATAAGTACACGTGGGACTCCAGTGCACACAGTTGTATAGTTGATATCCCCTTCCCCACACATGTACCAAACACACTCCCCCACCCCCCAACCTGACCAGACCACATTTTACAACATGACCTGACCCCCCACTCGACCCCAGTCCCCACCATGCTCCTTCCCCCAGTCTAGCAGCACCCAGAAAAAAATAATTTCCCAGATAACCTGTATGATAAAGAAAATGTTCCCCCAGTGCAGAGCCTCTGTGCTATTCGTGTCCAGTCAGTAGTGGAGCTGGTGAATGAATGAATGAATGAATAAATGAATGAATGAATGTTCATATTGTATCTTTGTTCCTAGTGAAACATGATTGGCTGAATATTTGGAGGTGGTTGATATGTTCAAGTGTTTGGAAGGTGGGTGGGTGGGTGAGGAATTTTATTCAGTGTAGGAAGGTTTTTCTGTTTTTTCCAAAAAATTATTTACCGACGAGTTGGTGTGGTCACCAGAAAATTTGCAAACCATGAATTTCAGCAAATAGCTAGTGAATTAAAACTTTTCTGCATCTATGCACATGACTGAAAGGTGTCACTAGCCAAATGATGTGCAATTCTGTTATGACTCTTAGTTATTTTTTGTCTAAATACTGTGCCTTATAATTCACTTCATCCACTTTCCATCAGTTGTATCACTTTCTTCAAAGTCTGTTAACTGCTTATTCAAGTTACATGTTAAAATTGTTGTCACAGTTTGTGGATCATGGATGTCAGTTATTACTACAATGTATCTCCATGATTACATTTTTATCTGGTTATAGGAGGAACTAATGCCATCAGTTTGTACTTTATATATATATATATGTATATGTGTATATATATATATATACACACACAAACACATATATATACACACACACATATATATAAAGTGACTTGCAAAAGTATTCAACCCCTTGAAAGTTGTCGATTTGTCTGAATGACAAATGATACATTGAGATTTTGTTCGGTGTAATATTTTATTTAAAAAGACTGACCCTCAAAATAATTATTTTAAAGTGACATTGGTTTTATGTTAGAAAATATTTTTAAGAAAAATAAATAACTGAAATATACTGTTTGCATAAGTATTCAACCCCTGTGCTCTGGAAGTTCCAAGTTTACACAGATGAAAAATATTGCCCTAACGAGGACACAATTGGCTTACAATTGGCCTCACCTCTGAAACATTAAAGTAGCTCACATTTTCTGATAAAACCCCCTCAGTTTAATGACCATTGGTCAGACTGAAATCTGAAGGAAGGTGTGAAATGAAGACTAAAGAGCATTCTAAGGAAGTTAGAGATAAAGTAATAGACATGCATAAATTAGGAAAAGGGTACAAAATAATATCCAAGTGTTTGTATATCCCAGTGTGTGCTGTTGGATCAATAGTGAGGAAGTGGAAGCTGCATCACACCACCCAGGCACTACCTAGACAAGGTCCGTCCTCAAAACTCAGCATCCCAACAAGAAGGAGACTAGTAAGGGAAGCCACAGAGAGGCCAACAATCACTTTGAAGGAGCTGCAGAGTTCAGTGGCTGAGAGGAGTGAAGGTGCACCAGTCAACCATATCAAGAGCTCTGCATAATACTGGCCTGTATGGGAGGGTGGCTAGAAAGAAGCCATTACTCAAAAAGAACCATATCAAAGCACGCCTGAGTTTGCCAGAAAGCATGAGAGTGACCCAGCTAAGATGTGGCACAAGGTTTTGTGGTCTGATGAGACCAAGATAGAGATTTTGGCACAATCAAGCGCTATGTGTGGCGCAAACCTAACACTGCCCATGCCTCGAGAAACACCATCCCTACAGTGAAGTATGGTGGTGGCAGCATCATGCTGTGGGGATGCTTTTCATCAGCAGGACTGGGCATCTTGTTAAAATTGAAGGAAGAATGGATGGAGCAAAATACAGGGAGATACTGCAAGAGAACCTGCTTCAGTCTGCTAAAAACTGAAGCTTGGGAGAAACTTCACCTTTCAGCAGGACAATGATCCCAAGCACAAGGCCAAAGCAACACAGGAGTGGTTAAACAACAAAAGGTGAATGTCCTACAGTGGCCAAGTCAAAGTCCAGATCTCAATCCCATCGAGAATCTGTGGCACTGTTTGAAAATGCGGTCCAAGCCACCCAACCAACCTGAACAACCTGGAACAAATCTGCCAAGAAGAATGGGCAAGAACCACTCCCGAACAGTGTGCAAGGCTGGTAGATACTTACCCAAAACACTTAAAGCTGTTATTGCAGCAAAAGGTGGCTCTACCAAATACTAATGTGTAGGGGTTGAATACCTCTGCAAGCAGCATTTTCCAGTTTTTAATTTTCTTTAAAAGATCTGCTGACGGATAATTAATTTTGGCTTTGAAAATATACTGTTAGAGCATATGAGTTTGCAATAAAAATACTGACTGGAATAATATATGTAAGTCTCATTTGTTAATCCAGACAAATCTGATAACTTTCAAGGGGGTTGAATACTTTTGCAAGTCACTTGTATATACTGTATATTAATAGTTTGGGATGAGTACCCCATTTGAGGTTAAAGTGTGACATTTGGCAGCTTAATAATGTTGCCATCATGTGACAGATTTACCTGACATTTGGCAGGCATGGAATGGTACCATAGATCTCTGGATCTGTCAGGTTTTGTACCAGTTGGATATACAGTTGCGGAGCTATTAAGCGCCATAGAATGTCATATTTACACTTTTTTTTTTCCATTTAATCTTTATTGTAGTTTCCAACATACAGTACATCATAGATACGGTACATACATTGTACATATTTACACTTTTTTTGCACTTTATTTGCTCATGCCTACAGGCTGCACAGTCTGTGTGACTGGTCCAAAACCTTCAGGGAACATGTGGCCAGGGTCTCCAATGTGCCTTTTGAAGATTTTATGAAAAAAATATTAGATGGTTCAAAAGTTATTCAAAAAACAAATTTCCCATTATAGTCAATGGGAAAATTTCACAAAAAGTTTGACAGTGTCGCAAATGACCCCGCAAATCTGCAATCTTATTCTCAGTTGGTGGTTACAGAAATGCTTGGCATTTACATTTGGGACCCTCTAGGGACACAGTTCTTGCTGCATTCATCTAGTCAAGCCCTGCAGATGCTAGTCATGTATTTTTTGGGGGGTTAAACACCCCAGAAATATGTTTTTGAAATTTTTGGAAACAGTAATGTCACACATTTAACACTTTCATGCTTTTTTTGGGGGAAAGTGTTGCAAATCGCGACACTTCTTTGCGACACTATGGCCAAAAGAATAGGAAATCTTTGCCACCCTGCTGCAAAAGAATGGTTTGATCTTTTGGGCTGAAATCTGGAGGGAAGAAAGCCAAGATCCCACAGATGTGCATTTTGGTGGTTTGGTGACAAAATATTAGAGGGCTGAAAAGTTACAGTACTCCAAAATTGACAATTGTTTCCCATAAACTAACATTACAGCATCCGCCACGCCTTTCAGGGCTTGTATCTCAGAAACGCTTCGAGATATGGACTTTTCATTGGAAAAATGCTTTGTCCCACAGTAGAGGGCTGAGTGCAAAACTAGCCAGGAATGTCGCAAATTATATGAAATTTTTATTTTTTTTTTCTACGTCGTACAGTTCCTGAGATATAAGCAATTTAGTATTCCAAGTGTTCCTTTTCTGCTCCGAGGGCCATTATTATGCATACAGTATATTCTTTGCATTCACTGTGCTTCTGAATGCACTTTTTGGGGACAAAAAATGGGTGTGTTTGCATCACTGTTACAGTTAGCATTTCCACTTGCGTTTCCATGACCGTTTGCATTAGCGTTTATATTTATGTTGCCATGTGCGTTACCCTTTGCATTTGCATTTGCGTTACTGTTATTATTTGCATTTCCATTACTAGTTTTGTTTACATTTCTGTTTCCTTTTGCATCACCATGTGCATTGCCATTTGTGTACATGCTTCTGTTTGTGTTTCTGTTTCCTTTGGCGTCATCGTTGCTGTTACCATAAGCATTTGCAATTCCAGTTGTGTTACCATGAACGTGCGTGCAATAATTTGCATTTGCTTACGCCCTTGTATTTCCACCTCAATTTCTGTTACTGTTCCCTTTGGCATCTTCCTTGCTGTTACCGTAACCATTTCTGTTTCCAATTGCGTTACCGTTACCAAAGGGCCCCACGCTCACACCACCACATTCCATTCAGTATTTATACTGCACATTCTCAAAGAGAAGGGAAATTCATGGCAAAAAAATGCATTAGTTAGGGTTGTTCCACAGTGACAAAAGCAAGGAAATTCAGTGTTAGTGTTGCCACCCCTTGCACCCCATGCCCACCCCGCCCCCACCAACAGGCATTGGGGTGTGCGTTGGGGTCATCGGTCCTAACTCCCACCCTATTCTCCTATACTGCACCACCTCAGCTTGTTTACACATGGAATGGGGTGAGAGTTAGGATCGATGACCCCAACACACACCCTGATGCCTGTTGGTGGGGATGGGGTGGGTGTGGAGTGCAATAGGTGGCATATATATATATATATACATATATATATATATATAGGTATACGTCGCTTTGGATTAAAACCATATTTCTTCAGTATAAGAAATATAACCCCCTTCAAATGCAGTTCAATGCAATTTTATATAGCATCTTTCATGCAAAACTGTATACACAAATGATCATACCGGACACAAGAGTAATCAGGTATTGTAGGCAAGGGGAACATAAGTGTTCTGAGCTAAGATCTAAAAACTAAGAGAAAATCAAATTATCAAAGTCTTTCTCCATATCCATGGAGATGATCTAGGAGGAGTCCTCCAATTTCCTTACCCCTTCCAGGAATTGTAATTATCCGTCTGGTATTTTTAAGCAGCAGTATGTGTTAGTGGAAGAAAAATCATCATAGTTTATTTTATAGTAACAATGTGTTTGTCACAAAAACATCAGTGCTATAACAATGTTTCATTTTATTTCATTCTTGAACTGAGATATGTGGTTTTAAAATTTTCAAAAGTTCCTGCTATCTTGCCATACTCACTATAAAAAAACATAAACATCTAATTTTGGTAACTCTGAGAGTTTTGTTTTTCATGGAGCTTCTTTTTTTTAAGTGTGCATTCTGTTTGAATTCCTAATTTACATACAGCTGAGCAAAGTAGGTGACTTGACAGTAGGTATTAAATATCTTATGTTGTTCACATTTTTGTACAAGGACCAGTATGACTGCAAACAATTCTCTACTGTATGTATTTTTATGGACATATTACACCTTACTGTTTTTTTTTTTTTGTTGAACACCAATAAACAGTTAAAACAAGCATTTGTCAATGCCGAACGTTCGCTTGCAGGTATTTGCAGTGGTATTTGGCACTTGGACATGGCTTAAAAAAATCAGTGACAAAGAAGTACAAGCATTTGTCAATGCTGAATGTTGCTTGCTTCTATGTGCTGTTTAGGTATTTTGAAGTCATTGGAGTGCAAATATTGAAAATTCGCGAACTTACAAGCGTGCGTAGGAACTGCGCAATGCACACTTGTAAAACAGTCATTTTTAGGAATTCTTTCACCAAATTTTCAACATAGCCATTTTAAGACCTCTGCTCATGAACAGTGTCACTGTGATTTTCTTCATGTGTCCCATACATTGATTTCACACACTGACTGCGCCATTGTGCGCTGCATGGGCGGAAACATGTTTTGGGCAGGATGTGAAAAACAGCTGTACTGCTCATAAGGAGGTGTGGTAAAATGGCAATGTTGAAAATCTGGAGTAAAAATATTGAAAATTCGCAAACTTACGAGAGTGCATAGGAACTGTGCAACGCATGCGTGTAAAACAGTCATTTTTAGGAATTTTTTCACCAAATTTTTAACATAGCCATTTTAAGACCTCTGCTAATGAACAGTGTCACTGTGATTTTCTTAATGTCTCCCATACATTAATTTCACACACCGACTGCGCCATTGTACGCTACATGGGCGGAAACACATTTTGGGCAGGATGTGAAAAATGACAGCTGTACTGCTCATAAGGAGGTGTGGTAAAATGGCAATGTTGAAAATCTGGAGTGAAAATATTGAAAATTCGCAAACTTACGAGCGTGCGTAGGAACTGCGCAACGCACGCTCGTAAAACAGTCATGTTTAGGAATTTTTTCACCAAATTTTCAACATAGCCATTTTAAGACCTCTGCTAATGAACAGTGTCACTGTGATTTTCTTAATGTGTCCCATACATTGATTTCACACCGAATGCTCCATTGTGCGCTACTTGGGCGGAAACACATTTTGGGTGAGATGTGAAAAATGACAGCTGTACTGCTCATAAGAAGGTGTGGTAAAATGGCAATGTTGAAAATCTGGAGTGTAAATATTGAAAATTCGCAAACCTACGAGCGTCGCGTAGAACTGCTACACCGCACGCTCGAAAAACAGTCATTTTTAGGAATGTTTTGACCAAATTTTCAACACAGCCATTTTAAGTCCTCTGCTAATGAACAGTGTCATGGTGATTTTCTTAATGTGTCCCATACATTGATTTCGCACACCGACTGCGCCATTGTGCGCTACATGGGTGGAAACATGTTTTGGGCAGGATGTGAAAAATGACAGCTGTACTGTTCATAAGGAGGTGTGGTAAAATGGCAATGTTGAAAATCTGGAATGAAAATATTGAAAATTCGTGAACTTCTGGTCTGCGTAGAACTGCACAACATACACTCGTAAAACAGTCATTTTTTGGAATTTTTGCACCAAATTTTCAACATGGGATTTTTGGGACCCCTTCTCATGAAAGATGTCATTGTCATGGCATTATTCAGGCCTGAAGGGTGATTTCATGCAGTGACTGCACAGTGACTGTGAAATCACTCTTCGGGCCCGAATAATGGCATGACAGTAACATCATTCATGAGAAGGAGTCCCAAAAACCCCATGTTGAAAATTTGGTGCAAAAATTTCAAAAAATGCCTGAGATATGCAATAAAGTTGAAAACCCCCTGTCTAGCCCATTATACAGCTTACCAGCATTTCCTCAGTTTGCGGTCGGCTTTGAAGAGTGCAGACGTGAAATTCCCGTCCATCAAGATCACGCGTCGTAGCCCGGAGGTAAGTATGGGGTGAGGGGTGGGGAGGCAGGAGTGCACAGTGGGTGGGTGCAGGTTGTGGGAGGGAGCTGGAGAAGCGCCGTGGGACCCGTTTTCAATTTACAGGTTGTGAAAAAAAAAAAAAAAATGATGTGTGGAAATTTGCCAATCTGGGTGGGCTCCCAGCATGGCAGAAGGATGGCTAGGGGGTGTGGAGCCGGTAAGGATTGGGCACCGTCGGCAAATATGGGGCCGTTAGCCACGCTGAGTGGGCTCCCAGCGTGGCAGCAAACCCAGGGGGTGGCATGGCGTGGTGCTATGTATGACAGGCGGTGGTTTTCTTTGAAGAGAAGACCACCGCTGTCATTGACACCACCGCGTTCGATTGGTGCAGGACTGCCATGCCTGCTCAATGGAGCAGGGGATTGCAGAAGAGGGGCACACCTCCAAAGTGTCCCATTCTCCTAAGACGTTCCTTGCGCATGCGCGCAAGCAAACGTAAAAAGAATAAATAACATCTTGGTGTGGTGCTGTGTTGTTTGCCAATGTCTGCTAGCAACATCTAAAGCAGCCACAGTATGAATCTAAAGTGTACTGTCAAAAAGTAACAGCAAGGGAATGGGTTTTTAAAAATTGCTAGTGGTCACCATCTTAATTGTTAATTAGTTGTTAATTAGAAAATAACAGAAAAAGCTGATTTCAAAATATCTTTCTGTGCACAATTTATCCTCCTCGAGACCCCTGGTTGGTGACTTAAGCCCTCCTGATGGAGGGACTCACTCTCTGGACCTGTCTGCACCTGCACTCGCCAGTCCTGCGTATTCCCCTGGCATAGCAGAGCTGGAAGAGGACGACTACACCCCTCCAGAGACCCAATCCAGTAGCCAGGGTCAGCCTCTGGATGCAGCAGCCATCATTGAGTGCTACCAGGGCTCATCTTTCCCTCCACTTTCTCCCATCCCCCACCCCCTACCAACATAGACATGTTGAAATGTGCCTCCTGACATGTGCTGCCCTTTGGCCATCACCAGTGGACAGTCAGCAAACAGGACAAGTCTCCCTCTCCCCTAGAGAGGTGTGCAATCCTCTGGACACTTGATCCTCTGTGCCCCCTGGCAGCCCAGGGTTGTTTCCAAACCCAAATCACCAGCATGGTGCGAGGTGTAGCATCCAGCACCTCAACGCCAGCACCACCTGGATAGCCCCTGATTTCAAAATATCTGAGAGAAGTGAAAATACCCTGATGATGGATTTCAGAAATACTGTACATTATTGCTAAAATGTAGTAAGATAAATTTTTTGGAGCTTAGAGGAAAAAATGCTGCTGCATTAAATTGTACTGACTGGGAAAGGTCCTGATGATATGTGGCATCTTGTTTTTAAGAAGATCCCAGGTGGTAGGAGCTATACAGTCAGCAGTTGCTTGCAGATGTACACAAATGGTATCAATCATACACTGAATGTATGCATATGTGTGTGTGTGTGTGTGTGTGTGTGTGTGTGTGTGTGTGTGTATATATATATATATATATATATATATATATATATATACAGTATATTACAGGAATAGTACTTAGAAACCATGGCATTGTTCTGTGAAGTGTAAAAAAAAAAGAAAATTGTCCTTTAAAACTGGTCAAAGTTAGAGCCTGAGGTGTTAAGAAAGCTTATTGTAGCCTTCTGTAGCAAAGGAGACAGAGACATGTCTAATCGTCTCATCTGTCTGTAGTTCAAAGATGCAGAGAATTGCAAGAAGTGTTGTGAGTCAGTGAAAGAACAGCCAGGTAATTTGATACATTTCTCTTGGTATATTTGTAAGGAAGGAAGGAATTAAATGTTATTTTTATGCCTTCTTTCCAACTGCTCAGAGGGCCTAACATTATAAAACATCAGGAAGTGTGAGATATTTGTATCCCCCATTCATGCTGCAGATAGATAGCTAATCAAGCAGATGATAACGTATGGAGTAATAGGTAATGTTGCTGCAGGAGTGGTCAGTTCATAAAATTTTTTAGAAAGACAACCCTAGACATAATGTGAAACATGCCTTGTTTTGTACTACATCTATTTCTGTTTCCAAAATGTTGGTATCCTTTAGATGCCCTCCCTATGCAAGCAAATGTTTGAAGTGTACTGTAATTAATCTACCCTTCTGAACTTCATTTTTACTCTTTTTGTATTTTCTCCAATCCTCCCTCAATTAGCACAAACACAGAATGCAGCATGAGTAACAACAAAACAGTAGTTATAGAAAAACTGAAACTGTCCTTCCTCGTATCCCCTACTGGGTGCAATTGTAACCAGCCAGCAGTCCTCTCACTAGTGATGGTGTAATGATTGTTGGCACATATGAACCAGTATTCTGGAAACAAACATCAGCTGTTAACAGCTTTAAATGGTTTGTTGGTGTGCACTGGGCTCAGGGTTGGGAGGCACTAAATTGCACCCCCCCCATCCCCAGAACAGCTACACAACTGTAAGAGCAAAACTGTAGGAAAATTAGTCCATGGCCCAACTTGGGTCAGTGGCATATCCGCATTTCAAAAAACAATCTTGGCCCTGGTATAGATCACTGTCTATGCTCTCAATCAATCTTCATTAACATCCAGGGTCTATGGTATGCCTTGTCCTCAGTCCCCATTACACCCTCACTGGTTCCTGCATCCCATGATGCAGTGGAGAGGGACCCTAAGATGGTGGGGACTAGAGAATTTCCCAGCTGGCAGGATAAAAGAACCTTTGTTCTCAAGAAGTGGTAGAAAGGACCCAAATTCAAATGAGTATCTATCCACTCATTTTGTAGAGCACCAAAATAATCACAGGCAATTATCTTGGCTTGTGTCCCCTTGGATAATTGGCCTTCTCAATCCTGTGTAGACCTGCACACATTCCAGAAGTTGATCGAGAAGGGAGTATGCACATTTGCCCAATCAAGTCGCAGGTTGGACCATCTAGATTGAATCTCCTGGCCATTGGTTCTTATTTTCACTTCCTCAAGAGTGGCTTTTAGAGTGTTCCTCTGTTTATTCAGATCTTCCACAAGGTTTTCAAGATCACTGACTCTCTGCTCTGTCTTGTCAAGCCTCATGGCATGGGTTGAGGTGGTCTCAAACAGTCCAGTGACAATTAACTGTAGGTGTGTGAGCTGGGCAGTTATGTTTGTAAAGCCAGTTTTCCTTTCAGCTTGGAGGTTAGAGATCATGGCTGGCATCTCAGCAAGTGATTTTTCAATCTCTGTCATATTGTGGCTTTCAGCTGTGGTCATCATTTGGGAGCATGTTCTAGCATTGTGGAGTGGCTGCTGTTCTCCTGATGTTAAAATTGGCTCAAAGGACAGCTTGATCTGCCTCTTTCCAGTTTTGCCATTGGTCAAGAGTATTTAGCAGATAAAAAGTAGAGTTTGTACCAGCTGTATTGGTTCCTACTTATCTAGTTCACTGTTTCTAATTGGAGCCTAGCAGGAACTCTCTCAGAAGGTGTCTACCATTTTGTCTGGTCAGCCATGGCCTCTCACATGTATCCATTACTGAACTGAAAATATTCATAGTAATAGTATGTGATCTGTTCTTCAGGAAAGGTTGAATGTGAATGAGAAGAAAGTGTATTCACTTGTGTTGTAATATAAAAATCTCAATATGTCACAGAGTTCATTATGTTCTAAAACAGTCTGAAAACAGGCCTACAGCCATTTCAGTTTTTATATGGAATATCTGCTTCTTTGACCTACAGTAACTTTGGGTTAACTAGTGCACTGAAATCACCAACAACAAATACACTCTAGATGGCATATACCTGTGTACAAAGGGGGCCAGTCTCGGTAGATTGTACTGATAATCCACAATGAAGTCTTAGCCTATATACTTGCTCCCTGTCATCTTGCCAGATCCATCCAATTTTGAAAGGAGGAGTTTTTAAATGAGACTACACACTCTTTTGTTTTTCACACTGCCAGCTGAGTAGCATACAGGGGAAACACACAATACAGTACCTTTTCAACCCTGACATACATATTAGTGACTGCCAGCACTGGTGACTTGAGCATGTGAACAAGCCTACATTTTTGGCAGCCAACTAGGGGAGGAGGCTTGAGCTTCTCAGTGGGGGCTGACCTCCTCTGGGAGGGGAAGTTGACCAAAACCTGCTGTGCTCGTGTCACCAGCAAAAATCAGACATGGCAGTGGGTGGGAAGATATGGGGAGCACTCTTGCATACCCACTGCATGTGACTATGGAACACATTGCACTGCTATCCCAGAGGGGAGGAGAGAACAAGATAGAATAATGAACTGCTGCAGGATGATGAAGGGCCCACACTGGCCCCATACCATGGACTAAGGTTTCGCTTCCACTGTTGGATTTGATCTCCAAAGGGAAATGGTCCACCCTGACAGCCCCACCATGGCAGGTAAGTCATAGTGACGTATGGAGTTAAGGATTAAGTCCAGGAGAACATGAGTGATGAGGCTGGGGGCACCAGCTAAGGGGGTGCGGCACAGTCTAGAGTAAGAATGAGGTGATGCAGAATTTGTATTTGATAAATGTGCCAAACTTCAGCACTTTTACTTCCTATTTTGCCCTGTTGAACTTACAGGCCACTTTAGGATCACTCCAACATTTGGCTAATTAATTAAAAAACAGTTTAGCCCTTCCCAGGTGGCCAGGGTTAGTCTCATGACCACCCATTCAGCTTTCTTAGTCATTTCCCACCCTCCTCCTTCCTATGCAGGCATATTTTTTTCAAAACCAATTCTTGTTGCTGGCACTGTTCCAGGTGCTGACAGATTTTTTTTTTAAATCTGACTGGAGAATCATGACATGGTGGAAGGGATTGGCAATGACTGGGGTGGGTGAGAGGTGGTTAAGGAGTGCCACTTGCTCCTATTTGTAGCCAGCTAAACTACAGTACCAAGGGCCTGAAGTGTTCATGGCCAAAGTGTTGAAGCCAAACTGAAGACAAGGTCTGATTTGAAGCTAAATGGAAGTTGTTCATTTCCACATTTGCTTACCCTTAGTTTGAAGTGAGAATATAAAGACTAATTAAAAAAAATGATTAGTGACGACTGAGAAAAGGCTGGGACACTGTCTTTGAAAATGAATGATGTCAATGTAAATGTTAAGAATGATTAATGCTGAGACAGCTCTGGAGCTATCATCTCAATAACTCATATCTGGCATTAGGTCGGACATGGATTCAGGTAGGCAAATGAGCAGACTAGTTGGACCTCTGGGTCTTTTTGTGCCATTAGATTCTAAGTTTCTGTATAACCCACTCATTATCTTTTTAATGTGATTGTCCATTCCTAGATAAATGCATTTCCTGAGCAAGTATAATGCCACATACCGTAGACTTTTCTCCAGCTGGACAGATAGTGTAGCATACAGCTGGCTGTGCACTTTTGAAGCTGGTTGATGAGTTAGCATGTTAGAAGTAATTTCCCCACCATTAACAATGAAATGCAATTTAGTTTGTGGTGCAGGGCTTTCAGGATGAAGCACTGAGATTAATATATATATATATATATATATATATATGTTTTCATTGCACCACTGTCATTTAAAGTGTTCTTTTATTTATTTAAAATGTGTTTACCAGGAGAGACAAATTGAGCTAAAACTTGTTTCCAAATGCAGGGGTTGGGGTGGGGGGACTACAGGGGGGAAAGAATGGTGTAAACCATAAACTGATGGATGCAGTATATACATTTTCAAAAATTATAAAACTTAACACAGGTAATAGGTAATAAATAATGAAAACCTATAGCAGTGTGAGGTACTGTATACAGAGGCGGCTGGGAGTCAATATGAGACCCTCTGTTCACAATTTGCTGTCTGTGCCATAGCTTTAAAAGACATACCAGTACATCAACCCTTACCAAACAATAAAGGGGTGTTACTTGTATTCAAATTATATCCCTTCCTTTGGAGGTTTATTAATTTAACAGCTATTATCTAACTGTGTTCTATTTTATTTTTAGACTTTGACTAAATTTAAGCATATACTTTATGTATAGATAATCAAATACACTAAAATGGGATACATTTTGGGAAGTTTGTCCTTCTTTAGTGCAAAAAGATTGCTGCATTCAATTCAATTACAAAGCTGGTCCAGTGTAATCAACTACTCCTCCAGTGTAAGTTGAAAGAAACATCCTGAGGTGGCTGAGCAAAAATGGCACTAATCTAATATGGGTGGGCTTTGCCTTTTGTGTTTCTACAGAATTATTATTTTCTTATATTAACTTGTTGCCAAGGACAGTTTCCTTACAAATGTTTCCCAAAACTGAAATAATGAGTTGTATCCCATGGCAGTCAAAGCCAGAGTTCTTTTTCTGTTGCCAAACACTCAAAAGGAAGTTAAATATTATTGAAATATTTGAAACTTGAAAATGCCCTTTTCAAAAGTTTGAAGATATCCTACTTTGGGGGGAGGTCGAGTTCTCCAGTTTGTGTGGTTTAAGTTGAGAAGAAATTGCTACTCCTTAAATACAGAATTCTTTCCTGAAAATATTTTTAACCCTGCCACCTCCAGTTACTTTTTTTTTGTTGGGGGCATGATAACACTACTTTGTTTTTTGCCAGAATTACAGTAATTGACATGCTTTGGCTTGCAGTGTGTTAGAGAATCCCAAACCATTAGCAGCTCTTCAATTATTGAAATCCTTCAGTATCTCTTCATCTGCCAATCATTTTAGTTGGGGGTGGAATCTGGAGAGTAGTCATGATATTTATGGGTAGGATGAGGATTCAAAGGAAACTTCTTATTGTAATTATAGATCAAGGGAGCACTTCCGACCAGAGCACTCCTTTCTTCTGTACATGAGACACTCTTATCCATGAAGTGTTGCTCACGTGCAGATGCCCTGGAAACTGGCACATTCCGGGACAGTTTTTTTCTTAAATAATATATTATTGATTGAGCTTGAGCAATAATATATTAATATGTCCCCCATCTTCACTTGTTGCTGTATAAGAGTGGTTTCACTTGCATTCCACTTGAGCCAGAACAGCTCACTTTTGCTGTTCTCGTTCCAGTCGAATGTGCATGAAACTACTCTTATACAGCAATAAGTGGCTCTGGGGGATATATTAACATACAGTAAAATTATACTGAGCAAGAGTTGACTAGCACCAGCAATACTGGCCTTGTGTTTGTGGCAGTGGCAAGAAGTAATGCTACAATTAGTATTGGTAAGAACACTATCCACTCTGTCTGGTATTCTTTTCTAATTACAATAGTTTGTAGTGCATACTTTCTCATGTTAGCGTAAGGAAATGAAGAGGCTGCCTAAGGATCAACTGCTCTGGAACTGAGAAGCAACAGCTGCTTATGTTTTTATCTTTATTTTTATTACATTTTTATCACATACAAACATAAACCATCTGTGCTGAGTGTTCATACATATGGTCAAAAAGATGAAGGTACAATTATACATGACCAGCTGTTCATAATTCACTATACTGTTATACAAACTATAACAGTCCATTAAGTGGTTAAGTATCCATGTTTTCTAGAATTCCATCCAAGTTTGTTCATCTGTTCTTAAAACTCTTCCCATATAAAGTAAGAGTAACCATAAGCAGTTCAGTAAATCTAACATTGTTTGGTATGTTAATTAGGATCCTTAAGGAAGGTGGCTCAGGTTTAAGCCATTTAGAAGTAATCATTTTGAGGGCTACTACAATAATGGCCCTGTACAGGTACGCTTCCATTTTCTGTGTATCCTTATATGTATATGTTCTCAAAAATAAATCTTGAAAAGTTTTTGGAACAGTGACTGGAAGTACTCCATCCAAAATGCCTCCAAAGTAGGGCAGGCCCAAAGTAAACAATAAGGAATGCCTTCCTGATGACAGCCCCTCCAGCACCTGTCTGACCTTATGGGAGCATATTGTTTAGTATGTGAGGGTATGGGAAAGGAGCAGATTAGGATTTTCCACTTAAATTCACTGTATCCTGGTAAAGGTTTTATTTTCAGGCCCACCATAATTGCTCTCTCCCACTCTCAAGTGACTAGCTCCCCATACAAATTTAGGTGTGGATGTTTCCAGGTAGTCCAGGGTATGGCCACTGTGAGCAGGTGATAACAATTTAACAGCTTGGATAAAATATTTGCAATATCTGCACCCTCCCACCAACTAACAAGGGTAGTGGTGCCCATCTACAAAAGTCCATAGATCTCACTCAGTAAAGGTTCACAGTTGGCCGTGTATAAGTTGAGTGCTATTTTTCATGTATAGATGCCCAAATACTTAAATCCTTTGTAGTCCAGTTAAAGGGTGTACTATGCTTGATGTGGGCAGACACTACCCCTCTCAGTTTAAAGGTTTCTGATTTGTCATGATTTATTTTGAACTCTGAGACTTTATTATATTGCCTTAATGTGGCTAAGAGAGGGGACATGGAGTGTTCTGGGTCATTAACAAATAGTAATGCGTTGTCTATGTACAACAAAATGTTCTGCCCCTGCGGGTCACAAGAGGCTTTTTTATGTCTGAGTAGGTTCTGGTTCCAACCCCAGAGCACAAAGAATGGTTGAAAGCAGGCACCCCTGACAGGTGCCCTGTTGCAACTCAAAAAAGGAGCACAGAATACCATTCACCCTGACCCTAGCCCTTGGTTTTGTGTATATGGCATTTATCCATGAAAGAAATGTAGGCCTAAATTAGAATTTATGTAGGGTGAATAAAAGATACTGCCAATTAAGATGGTCAAACAAATGCCTTTTATGCATCAATTGAACAAGCAAATTAATGGTGTTAGAGTGTTTGACAGCATGAAGAATGTTTAAGAGTCTTTGGACATTATCAAAAGATTGCCACTGTGGAATACAACCTGTCTAATTCTAATATACAACCAGTCTAATTCCAATATATGAGCTTTTATATGATCTTTTGCAATTTAGTGGCTAGTATGGTAGTCATAATTTTCTGGTCCACATTAATAAGTGATGTCAGTCTGTAAGACCCGCATAGTAAGGGATGTTTTCCCAGTTTCAGAAGAATAGTAATAATTTCATCTTTCCACTCTTTTGGGAACATATCATTCTCCATTCCCCAGTTGATGGCCTGAATGAGAAGGGTGACAAGTAACTCCCTGCAGGTTTTATAAAATTTACTGGGGAAGCCATCTTGGTTTCCTATTTTTTAGGTTAACAATGGTGGCTGCTACTTCTTCTTCACATATTGGTGCAACTAACATAATTTGGTACTGCTCTGTCAATTGCAGAAGTTCCAGTGGGGCAAAAAAGCACACAAGTCTCTTGTAGTATGGTATAGGGATTGGTTCCTATATAAGGACTAGTAGAAGTCAACAAATTGTTGTGAGTATATCCTATGGGAGGGTAAGCAGTGGAAACTGTGGGGTCAGGCCTTCATGGGCTACCATGTGCTAATCTGCCTGTTGTTTCCACAACTACAGTGTCAAAAAACACCTGGCTCCATTCCCCTGGGAGTAGTATTTTTGCCTAGTGTGTCTGTGCATGGCTTCTGTCTTCCTAAGATCTAGATCTGCTGGTTTATGCCATACAGATGTCAATCGCTGCAGTATCAATTGGTTTACTTTTATGTGCTTTTTCTAAGACCCCTATTTCTTTTTCTATAGCCAAATGGTCTGCCTCCTCTCTGGTTATTTGGACACGAGCCATAGTTATGAGAGCACCTCATAGTACTGCCTTTAGGGTGTTCCATCACATCATTGCATTGATTTCTTCCCCCAGGTTATGTGCCAGGTATGTCTGAAGTGCTTGCTGAACCCGGTTTATGTTAGCTTCATTAGCCAATGTCCCAACAGTCATACTCCATAGCCTGTGTGTGACAACCATCCGAATTTCTACCTGCAAGGACAAGGGGGCATGATCAGAGTGAGTAATATTATAAATCTGACAATCAGTGATTACATACAGCCAGTTCAAAGGAAGGAAGCAGAGGTCAATATGGGAATAAATTTTGTGGGGATGAAAATAAAATGCAAACTCTTTTTCTGTAGGGTGCAAGAATCTCTAGACATCCTGCATTCCCCATTGTTCTACCATGTCTACTAATGCCTTATCCATGTGTAACTAAGGATTAGCAGTGGGGTGCCTTTATCCACCTTTGGATTAGGGGACATAGTTGAAATCCTCTAGCAAAATATATACATAGAAACATAGACTTTGACAGCAGATAAGGATCACTTGGCCCACCTAGACTGCCCATTTCCCTACCTAGAGGATAAACTGCAGATCCTATTTAACCAACAGCATATTTCTTCCTACCCCCCACAAAAATTGCCTTATGTCTTTCCCATGCATTCTTGAATTCTCCCACAGTTTTAGACCCCACAACCTCCTCAGGAAGGCTGTTCCATCGCCCACCACCCTCTCTGTAAAAAATACTTTCACATTGCCCTAAACTGCCCCCTCTATCTTCAGATTGTGTCCCCTTGTTCTTGTACATCTCTTTTTCTGAAAGATGCTACCCTCTTGGACTTTGTTGATTCCACTGAGGTACTTAAACATTTCTATCATGTCCCCCCTCTCCCTCCTTTCCTCAAGGGTATACATATTAAGCTCCTTTAGCCTCTCCTCGTATGGCTTCTCTTGCAGACCCTGCACCATTTTAGTTGCCCTCCTCTGAACTGCCACCATCCTGTCTATGTCCTTGTGGAAATGGGGTCTCCAGAACTAGATGCAGTACTCCAGATGGGGTCTAACCAACTGTCTGTACAAGGGGATAACAACTTCCTGTTTTCTGCTGGTGATGCCTCTCCCTGTACATCCCAGTAACACCCCAGCCCTCCATACCGCCTTCTCACGTTGCTTGCTAACCTTAAGGTCATCTGATATGATTACCCCCGGGTCCCTTTCCATTTTTGTTGTTGTTACTACCTCCCCCCACCATTGTGTAATCTTCCCCTTGATTTTTGTTTCCCAGGTGCATTACTTTGCACTTCTTTGCACCGAATCCAAGCTGCCATACTTCTGACCATTCCTCCAACCTTGCCAAGTCCCTTCTTATCCTTTCCATGCCTCCTTGTGTATCAGTCCTGTTGCAGATATTTGTGTCATCTGCAAAGAGGCATACTTTTCCTTCCAGTCCCTCTACATGTCACTTTTAAAGACATTAAAAAGGACTGGACCCAGTACTGAACCCTGTGGTACCCCACTTGTAACCCCTCTTTCTTCAGAGTGGACTCCATTTACAATTACCTTCTGTGCCCTGTTGTTCAGCCAATGTTTTACCCAGGCTACCACCCTGGGACCCACTCCAAGGCTGGTTAATTTGACTACTAATCTTTTGTGTGGGACTGTGTCAAATGCCTTGCTAAAGTCTGTAGGCCATGTCCACAGCCTCTCCCTGGTCTACTACTTTGTTCACCCAGTCAAAGAAATCAATTAGATTCATCTGACATGACCTTCCCTCTGTGAACCCATGCTGCCTTGGGTCCTGTGCCCCACTGGCCTCTAGGTACTCAGCAATTCTTTCCTTCAGAAGTGATTCCATCACTTTCCCTACCATAGAGGTCAAACTGACAGGTCCGTAGTTTCCTGCCTCTGTCTTGGTCCCACTTTTGTGAAGGGGAATCACATCAGCCTTCTTCCAGTCCTCAGGTACCACACCATCCTCCCATGATTTGTTATAAAGCGTAGTCAGTGGTGTCACTAGTTCTCTGCTTAATTCTTTTAGAATTCTGGGGTGAATTCCATCTGGCCCCATTGCTTTGTCTGCCTTCAGTTTTAGGAGTTCTTTCAGAACCCTTTCTTCTGTGAAAGGACTGGGATCGACCCCCCTCTCCAGAGTGCTTCTGTTAATTGGATTAGGTACCTCCCCCAGTTCCTCTTTTGTGAATAATGAACAGAAGTATTCATTTAGTATCCCTGCTTTTTCACTGTCACTCTCTGCCCACCCGTCATCCATTCTGTTCAGCCTCACTATCCCTCCCTTTGTTTTTCTACGCTCCCTGATATACCTATAAAAGGTTTTATCCCCCTTCTTTACCAAATTGGCAATCTTTTCCTCAGTTTGTGCCTTTGCTAGTC
Organism: Neoceratodus forsteri; assembly: GCA_016271365.2. NCBI lineage: Eukaryota > Metazoa > Chordata > Ceratodontiformes > Ceratodontidae > Neoceratodus > Neoceratodus forsteri. Next base: position 907,880,171 of record CM028135.1, on the reverse strand, counting down.
TGACTACCCTCACTGCTTCCTTCTGCCTTAACTGGTACAGTTCTCTGTCCTGCTTCTTCTGTGTTTCCTTATACTTCCTAAATGCTATCTTTTTCTCCCTAACCATCACCGCCACTTCTTTTGAGAACCATAGTGGCTTTTTCTTTCATTTTGATTTGTTTATTTGATTCACACAAAGGCTTGTTACCTCTGTGATGGCGGTTCTGATATTTCCCCATTGTTGCTCCACCCCTCCTTCTAGCCTGTTTGCTAGTGCTTTTCTGAGACTCTCTCATATCTTGCCAAAGTCAGCCCTCCTGAATTTCAGAACCCTCACTTTTGTATGGCTTGACTCTGTAGCTGAGTTTATCGTGAACCACACTGTTTGGTGGTCACTTGTTCCCAAATGGCTACCCACTTCTAGATCTAAGATCCTCTTACTGTCTCCATTTGAGAGTACGTGGTCTAAGATTGCTCTTTCATGAGTAGGTTCCAAAACTAGCTGTCTGAGGCATGCCCCCTGAAGGGCATCAAGAATGGCCCTGCTTTTGGATGTGGCTGCAGCAAAGGTGCTCCAGTTAACATCTAGCATATTAAGGTCACCCATCAACAGTATCTTGCCTTTTTGTGCCATCCTAAGTATGCCTTCTATCATATCCTTGTCCATTCCCTTCCCCTGACATGGGGGTCTATATACAACCCCTGTGCACATTGAGGTGCCATTTCCAGTCTCTAAGGTGACCCACAGTGCCTCCTCTCCTCCCCTCCCTGTTTACTCTTTTGTTCAGTTGCTTTTATCCCTTCCCTTACATAGAGAGGTACTCCACCCCCTGTTCTGCCCTCCCTGTCTCTCCTGTTGGTTGTGTACCCTGGTATGTTAACATCCCAGTCATGGTTCTCTGTGTACCATGTTTCTGTGACTGATATGATATCTAGGCATCCCACTTCCATCAAGGCCACCAGTTCAGGGAGCCTGTTGCCCAGACTATGGGCGTTGGAACTCATTACCCTCCATTTCTTGATGGCCTACCCCTTTTTGCCCCACCCCTGTCCTTAGTGTGTTTGTCACTTTCTCCATTTACCCCTGCACTTCTCCCTATTGACATCTCTATGTTGGTGTCTACCTCACTTAGTACCCTGATTTTTTTTTGGAGGGGGCTATGATTTCCCTGCTCCTTTCCAGTGCCTCCCCCCTTGGCTAGTTTAAATGCTTGCCAATTAAGTATTTAAACCTATCACCTAGGATCCTGGTTCCCCTCCTGGACAGATGCAGATCATCACGCCAGTATAGGTCTGTATCCATCCATGTGGACCCCCAGTCCCCAATGAAGCCACATCCCTGAGCTCTGCACCAGTTTTTTAACCACTGATTGAATCCCATGGTGTGGAGCACCCTAGCCTCATCTCTGCCACAGACAGGCAGCACCTCCGAGAAGATTACCGTATGTGCTATTTGTCTAAGGCCCCTCCCCATCTCCACAAATGCTTCTTGCACTGCTCTGATCCCTTTCTTAGCCTCTGTATTTGTGATATCACTTTGTGAAGACCTTGGCAAAAGCAGGAAAGCCCAGATTTGGCATACACATTCAAAAAGGTCATGGGTTGATTCTGATATAACACATTCATCAAAATAAAGAAACCTGCTGGGCCCAGGTAATGGGAGAAAACCATAATAGGCAAGGAGAGGTGAAATAGTAGTGTAGCCCCATACTTTTTTTTATTTTTTAGTTGTTTATCCAGGAGTAGTACACTAAGCTGAAAGCTTTTTTAGAGGTGCGACCTGGGAGTACAGGGAAGTTAAGTGACTTGCTCAGGGTCACACAGTATGTAAGTGGAAGCTGTGGGATTCAAACCCAGGTCTGGTCTACTGGATGTCACTAGATTTGCAGCTCAGAGTCTTAAACCACTGCGCTATACTGCCTCCCAAGGCATACTCTCTGTGGGTGTGGTGAGAGATAGCAAAACCCTCGCCCACCCAGTCTCTGTGCAATTTCAGATGTTTAGCTGGAGGCATATGCATTTCCTGAAGGGCTGCCACAGTGCACCAAAGGTGTTTAAGCTGGGAAAGGATTTGGGTCTGCTTCATGGTATTACTCATCCCTTTAGCATTATAAAAAACTATTTTCATGTGAGCCATGGAGACTGACTGTCAGCTAAGCAAAACCCAAGGGCCAAACTACCAATAACATGAACAGAAAGGATGGACTCTCTAGTTTAACCTTTGCCACTTGGCTGGAGACTGATCTCATTTCCTTATCTACAGCACAGTACAGTACATAGGAAAAACTCTCAGACTAAACATGACATCCAAAACTTGGGAGAATGTAACAAACTAAAAGCATTTAAACATCAGTGGTGCAAAACTGTGCAGACTGGGCAGGTAGAGATTATAATGTAGTCGACTACCCTCAAAGGGTGCCTCATCTGTAGCCCTTGAATAGTAGTGGGCTACTAGGTCCCAGTAGTTAGGAGTACTCCACTGGGAGCTATGCTCTTCTATTCTGTATTTGTGGTAGGGCCCTAAAGCAATACACATTGGCCCCATAGGAGTTATTACTAGAGAAAATGGAACCAGGGAACAGAACAACTTGCACTAAATCCCTTCCCTCACCCAGGATCTGATGTCTATCCTTACCCCAAAAGAAGGGGATGAGTGAGCCCTTCTGCAAAATCTGTGTAGTTACCAGGAAGCAGAAGGGAGGGAGAGATGAAATCCCTACTCCCTACCATCTGAGTCTTCTGCCTGGGGGTGAGAATTGCCTTAAAGGAATACAAGCAGTATCCCTGTTAAACTAAACAAAACAGTCATCCATTATTAAGCCACTGAGTGGCAGAATAAGTGCATATCTAGAAAAAAGCCCCACTACCCATTCTGAGCATTTCAGTGTAGTTCCAGGGTCTACTTCTTGGTCTCTATAAGGCCACCCCTCCCTGGAGATGGAGAAAGACCCCACTTAAACAGACTCCTGACTGGTAGGGGGAACTGTTGAACATGCCACCTGGTGCAGAACCATCAAGCAACATACAGTCAAACTGCATAAAACACTGGCTATGGAGGGGGAGAGCACTCAGCCCTCAGAAGGTACCCAGCAATGATGGGAGTCAGAAAGATGTCCACCTACTCCCTGCAGTGCACCCACTGCATGTGGAAATATCAACCAACATAAGGAGTTCAGGACAAGAGTTAATAAGGTAACCAACAAGACCCACCCATTAAACAAAGACATAACACCCCTAAACTGAAAGATTTTCTGAGAAAAGATGCTTATGATCTATAGGGGTGCCATGTAGTATAGTAATTAAACCAAGTAATAACACAATGCATAAGTCTCTTGGGTGATTCTCAAGTCTATAGTATAGAATTCAGCTATTTTCCTCCATGCACTGGATAATGGCATTAGCAGCAGAGGGGAAAGCATGACCTTCAAAATGAAAAGCAGAGTTAATGAACCTGTAATGGCAGGGAGATGCCATTTGTAAGAGGGAAGGTCCCTGTTGTCATTATTCAAGAGCCTTTGGGTGTAGACTTCTGTTGCTTTTTCTTAGATGGGCTATGCTTCCAGAGGATGTCCTTCTAGTCTTTCATATCCATTCTGTTTGTGGCAGAATCCTGCTGTGAGGTGCCATCCTGTGTATCCCTGATGCTGGAATCTATGTGGCTTGTTGTAGCACTTCTTCCAAGATTTCAGGATCACTTTGGGGCACTGAGATGCCAAGCTTCTTTAAAGTAGGGGCTGCATCGAACAAAGATGTGAACGTCTGAGGCCGGTCTCCCTGATAAAATGTCAGTTTTGTAGGGAATACAAGCCTGCTTTTAAGCTGTTTGTCTTTCAGTTGTTTCTGAACTGCATACATTTCTTTCTGTTTTGATTGTAGCTGTGTATAATCAAGTTCAAAGAATAGTAATTGTCCCTTATACTTCAACTTGGGCCTGCTCTGTTTCTAGCTCCTGATCAGCAGGAAGCTGCGGTTCTCGAAGTAGTTCTTGTAAGAAGGGGATCAGGTTGTCTTTCTCTGAATCCTCAGGCAAGCCATGGATCTAGATATTCAGCTGCCTGTCTCAGTTTTCAGTGTTCTCCTGCCTTTGGTGTAATTGTCACTCCCTTTTGAATACGGAGAATAGGGCTCTGTCATGGATATCGGTGTACTTAACTGTTTCTGTCAGGCCTGATTCGAGTTCTGTGTTCCGGTGCTCCACGTCTCTCAGGTCTTGCCTAAAATCATCAATACTGAAACAAAGCTTCTGGACCAAGTGTGTTAAAGTTTTCAGTCAAGCTACATCTCAAGCTGATGTGTTCTCCCCCATCACAGCTGGAAGCTGGAGAGGGAGACCATGAGGGCTGCGAATCGGAGTGGCTCCATGATCGATGGTTTGCATGCCAAACCAAAAAAGAGGTCCACTGCAGGGTCACCGCTTGTCTCTGTGAGTTCCCTTGCATCATGTTTGCAGGTTAGCATTATTTTAAATGAGAGATTGCATTTTCCAGTGTCGGATAACTGCTGATAGTGGTGCTGCTTGGCCAGTTGTCCAAACTTAGGTTGCAGCCATATCAGAACCAGAACTGCAAGTCACTTGCTTATTTTTTAAGCCAGCATAGACAAGAAGAGATAGCAGAAGCCACTACACTGTGGCACAGTGCAATATGCTATATTATGTGATTCAATGAGGTTGTAATGAATACAGTTCCTCTTGTAGGAAAGCAGTAGTGCTAGAATATTGGAAGTATCCCCCAAGTGCCCCTAAATGGTCGTCATAATTACACTACTACTTACATGATATGAAGAGAAGCTTTCTTTTAATTCAGTAGGATTGGCAAATCAAGAGCATGGGGATATGAGTGGAAGCTCACAGGGTGGAGATTCAGGAGGGATGTTAGAAAGTTTTATTTGACAGAGAGAGAGGCACTGATTCATGGAACAACCTACCAGCAGAGGTGGTGTATGCAAGAACCATTAATGGTTTCAAACACAGTTAGGACCAAGTAAAAGCTTAATATTTACACAGCGGGAAGCAATAAGGCAGCAGGCAAAGTGGAGGTGAGGTGAGGATAATGCAGTTGCAGCAGTTGACATGGTCAGACAATTTGTAAAATTCCTGCAATACTTCTTCAGAATTTCCCTGCCTGCCTGCAGTACCACTGAGGGCCACCAGAGTGAATTTCTTGAGAAATATCATGAAATATGGGGAAATATCTGACCATGTCAGTTGCTGCATCTGTAAGCCCGACTAGACATTAGGTACTGGGGTAGACAGGGCAGACTGGATGGACCAGTGGTCTTATAGTGGCCTTATAGGAGGCAGTATAGCGCAGTGGTCTAAGGCTCTGAGCTGCAAATCTGGTGACATCCAGCAGACCAGACCTGGGTTTGAATCCACAGCTTCCACTTGCATACTGTGTGACTCTGAGCAAGTCACTTAACCTCCTTGTGCTCCCAGGTCGCTCCTGTAAAAAAGCTCTCAGCTTAGTGTGCTATACCTGGTTAAACAACTAAATAAAAAATTAAAAAATATTCTGCCAGCATGACCTGTTTCTGTTTTCTCTATAGTTCAGTAAAGCAAAGTTTGGGATGATTAGTCATCGTCAGTCATTTACTTGCCATGTATTAACTAGCAAAGGTATTTATTTATTTAAAGTGTTTTACCAGGAAAGGCATACTGAGCAAAAACTCACTTCCGGATGCATCCTGCAGGAGTGGGAAAGGGATAAAGGGAAGGGATACAAACAGACTTAAACATCATATGTGGTATAAACTTACACATGTAGTAATTAAAATGTTATAGAGGGTATAAAGTTTGATATGCAGTGCACATCAGAAGACATGGAGATACTGAGTCAGTTACAGGCAAAGTTATGAACAGTTCAAAACTTGGAGAACGCAGCAACAAAACAAACATAATCACTCCAACAGATTACAAGGGACAGATTGATTTAACTTTTAATATTTATAAGTGCTAACAGTTTATGTGCAACCAAGGGGCAAAAAATAAGTGGAGGGAGCATTTATTTAGTATGTTTAGATTAGGCGAAAATACACAGGGGGGAAAGGTTCCTTAAGAGAGAGGAGAGGATTTCAGGTGAGGCAGAGTGTCAGACAGGCTGGGGGAGGGAGTTCCATATTTTAGGGAAGTGGTAGGAGAAAGCTGATTGCCCTGCAGATTAATATCAGTAAGGAAGCTTTAGGGTTTGTGAGTCTTGGTTTCTAAGGGAGTGGTAGGAAAGAGGTTTAGGACAGACAGAGGATGAGAGGTAAGAGGGGAGAGAGTGAAATCTGAATTTAGCAAGGAAGGAGGTACAGTGGATATGTCACCCTTGAGCTGGGGAGGGGGAGAGAGATTGGTAGAGGTTGCAATGATAGGTGTGTGGAGGACTGTCAAGAGCAGAATGGCAGAAGGCATGAAACAGAGTGTCCAGCCTGGCTAAGGAAGATTTGGGAGCAGCACAGTAGACTACATCACCATAGTAAAAAATAGGAAGTCTCATTTCCTGATCAGAGCATGGAGAGCTGGCAGCGGGATGCAACCACATTTTTTATATAGGGCACCCAATTTGAGATGCAACTTTCTGTGGATGGCATCGATGTGTCCAGAGAATTGGAGGTTCTGGTCAAGCCAGACCCTTAGATGGCAAAATGAGGAGGTGTCCTCAAGCAAAGTCCTGTCACAGGTGTGAAAGGAGGGTGGGGATATGAGCTGAGAGAGTCTCTGCCTATTGTTGAAGGTCATGAACTGTCTTCTTGGCATTCAGAAATAGCTGATTTGTGTGAAACCAGTGCTGAATGTTATCAAAATCAACCTGAAGTCTAGATGCTACATCAGCAGAGGAGGGTCCAGATGTATAGAGGACAGTATCATCAGCATACATATGGATGGAGGTGGTAAGACAGGCAGAGGGAATGTCACTTAAGAAAATAGAAAATAACAGTGGGCTGAGGAATGAGCCTTGGGGGACCCCTGTAGTTATGGGAAGCGGGGTAGATGTTTTGTCTGCAATCTGAACAGACTGTGTTCTTCCAACTAGATAAGGATGGAACCAGCTGATAGCAGTATCTGAGAGCCCAGCAGCAGAGACATAGGTAAGCAGGAGGGAATGGGAGACAGTATCAAAAGCCTTAACTTGGTCAACAAAGATTGCAGAAGTGCTAAGTACCTGATTCATGTTGGTAAGAATGGAGTCAGTGAACCTAAGGATGGAGCAGGTGGTGGAGTGACCTTTCCAGAAGCCAGACTGGTAAGGTGTGAAAAAGAAGGATGAGTCAAAGTAGGAGGACAGCTGGGAAAGAACCAAGTGCTCTCTAAGCTTAGCAAGAATGGATAGTAAAGAGATGGAATGGTAGTTGCCAGGTGAGGTGGGATCACCACCTTTAGGCAGAGAGATTACAGTGGCATGTTTCCAGATGGATGGTACAGAGGCAAGTGAGAAGGAGAGGTTTATCAGAGAGGCAAATGAGGTTGCAATAGCTGGAACAGATAGAGGATTTTAGAATCAAGGCCAGAGGGGCATTTGGTAGGAAAAGTAAAAGCTTAATAGGGAAATATTATAGAGATAGCACAGAAATTTCACAAATTTTATGACCATGTCAACTGCTGCAAGTGCATTATCCTCACCTCCCCCCACTTTGCCTGCTACCTTACTATGCTGTGCAGCTATTAAGCTTTTGCTTGGTCCTGTGTTTGAAACCATTAATGGCTCATGTCATATCATGTAAGTAGTAGTGTAGTTATGACGACCATTGTAAGGGCATGTGGAGGATACTACCGGTATTCCAGCACTACTGCTTTCCTACACTGGGAACTGAATACATCACAACCTCATTAAATCACATAATATAGCATGTTGCATAGTGCCACAACATGTCAGTTGCTTCTGTATCTGTAACCCCGACTAGATATTAGGTACCGGGGTAGGATAGGGTAAAACATGGCAAACTAGATGGACCAGTGGTCTTATTCTGCCAGCATGACCTGCTTCTGTTTTCTTTATAGTTCAGTAAAGCAAAGTTTGGGATGATTAGTCATCTTTGATCTTTTGCTTGCCATGTATTAACTAGTAAAAGTATGGTATTTTGAAAGGTAAATGGGCCCCCATGCGTTATTTTAAAAGACACATTTACTTGATATACAGAAACATAGCACATCTACTGTACATGCATGTAGCAGAAGATACATGTATACACATTCAAGTGCACAGGCTATCCACAGAAGATCCACACAATACACAGTGCATTCGCACAAAATAGTTACACAATTCATACGATACAACCACACACAAGCTACATGTATACAATCAACCAGATAAAAACATTATTATAACTATGGCAGGCCTCAATTTCCCCTTCCCCAGTCAAATTATAGCTGGAATAAGGGGAAAACTAATTTTGCACAAGTCAAAACTAGAATATATATTTTTAAATACCCACAGCACATTAACTTTCTGGATGCAGAGCTTGTGACAAAGCCTTGCCAGTTTAGAGCTCTGTAGTAGCTGTACACATAACTAACATTTCTGAATAATGAATGTTTCACATTGTGTAAACCAATTTGTCATAGTAGCAATGCAGTGTGTGCTGTAGTAACTGTGTGCATACTAATTGTTTTCAATACGTATATTTAAAATTGCCCAGTTAGTGTACCATGACATTAGAGAGATGTGAGCACCACAAATATTTCTGGATGTGTGCAGTGCTAACTTTTCTAAATATTGATTTATTTCACATAGTCACAGCCAGTCTGGCACTGCAGTTATATAATCAGGTCCACAGTAGCTGTATATTACTAATTAGTCTAAATCAGTGGGGGAAATGGGTGGGAGGTACACAGTTCCTGCAGTGGAATTAAAAGTCTGACTAAATTACAGGAACAGACTGGTATATGATAGCTCCTGTGGAAAATGTAGCACCCTAAAGCTGTCTAAATAAAATGTACAAATGCCACATATAATGACGAAATGTGTCCCCGGACCCCTGTCGAGTTTGTTCAATCCTCCTTCAGTGGTGGTAGGTTCCCTCTATGATTTTTTTCCCATTTCCCAAACTCTGCTGAATACTGAAATTGTCCCACAGTGCTAAGATGCTTGACATGACTTTAGAATGAAAGCAAATCAATTTGTATATTTGCTACAGAAAAGAATGTAATAAGTGTGAGAATGCCGGAATAAGCAGTAAAAAGAAGTACATATAGAACTATAAATAATCAGTGTAGCAACCTGAATTAGCTTGGTACCAAAGAGAACCTCAAAGTTTTGCCCCACCCTGGAGCTTCCTGTTGGAAGTGTGTTCATTACTAACTGTTCTGAATGCTGAATTTTTCACAAAATACCAGCTGGTAGTGAAGCACCAGAAGAAATAATAGCTGGAAAAACCACTTCAGACACAAACTATAGCTATCAATTACCCCCTCCCCAACAGCCCCTATCTTCACAAATAGACTGGAAGCAAGTTCACTGTACTCTAGTAATTAACAGAAAAAAAAAATGTGTAACAGGCATGGCACACCAACAAACAGTGTAAAAATCAATTACCACATTTATTGGTATGAATGAGATTCCAAACAGTCACACGGCATGACAGAAAAGCAAGAATCCCACTCCCACTCCAAATTGAAATTTGTTTTAGCCATTTGAAATTAAATTATTTTTAATAAATACAGAACTGACTCCACTGGCATTGGGACTAGGTCTAAATGTCAGATTTCAAAACAATTTCAGAAAATCTGCTAAGAAAAATGTGTTTGAAAAAGTAGTTTCTTTATTTATTTATTTAAGACTGTTTGTCCAGGACAGAATATGCTAAGGGTTCAGACAACTGATTTCCTGATGTGCTCTGCATGTAGGGTTCACAGGAGAGAAAACAGATTAGAATATTTATTTATTTATTGAAATGTTTCAGTATTGAAAAATATATAGCTAAAAAGTCACAGTAATAAATATACAGTACAGAATTCCCAAAAAAAGTTTTACTGTTTAAAGTATATATTTGAAAAAAGTTTTAACTATATATCAAAGGTAAATACTATGGTGCAAATTTATTTTTTTCCCAGGATTTTAGAGGGACTGCACACCTCAGATTGTGCATTGCCCAGTCTTGGTCACTGTCAGTGAATAACTGCAGTATCCATATATAGTAGGCTTGTCCCATAGAACAAATTATTTGACTGGACAAGTTCGATAATAAGAACCGATAATGATGACCAACTATACTGTAGATTCTTGATCTATCTACCCCAGACACTATGATCTGGGCCAAAAAGGCAATATGGCATGATGGTATGAATTATGCTGGGATAGAAAATTGTCCAAGAAATTCATGGGCTCTGATTGGCTGATAGCCCTTGCAAGGTGGGCATCTATCAGACAATAGATTTTCGAGACTTTAGAGGAGGCAGTATAGCGCAGTGGTCTAAGGCTCTGAGCTGCAAATTTGGTGACATCCAGCAGACCAGACCTGGGTTTGAATCCCACAGCTTCCACTTGCATACTGTGTGACCCTGAGCAAGTCACTTAACCTCCTTGTGCTCCCAGGTCGCTCCTGTAAAAAAGCTTTCAGCTTAGTGTGCTATACCTGGTTAAACAACTAAATAAAAAAAAAAAAAAATAGAGCCCAGTGAAAAACAAGTGCCAGGTTGGGGTGCCCCATTACTTAGAGCATCCTTGGGCATCCTGAATTTTTAAAGTCAGAAGCAGCCATTTTTTATTGGATGCTTAGCAAGGGAAGTGCTCCCTCCCATCCTGCTCCATACCTTCCCTGACACAATACATCAAACTCTGTAGTTCAGAGCCTGTGCCTGCTGGTACAGAATGACACATTCTCCCCAACAGTTGGTCAATTGATCAGTCGTTAAGGGCAAACACATAATTTATGGGAGCAAAAAACATAAGAACCAGCCTGTCAGTATTTCACATAAGAAAGTGCTGTAACCGCTCCTGGCCAAATTCTCCCAATCGCCTTAGTTGTATGCTGTTCCCTGGCAACTACACCCCCCCAATCTATCTACTAAAATCATAAGCCTTGTCAACTGGCCACAGACAAATCACTCAACATTCATTTCAGTCTGGGAGCACTGTTAAAGTACCTCTTTTTTTCTTTTAGTAGCTCACTTCATCTGCTGGCTCCCATGTTCCCTGCATGATGCACCTCACACCACACCATTCTCGCTCCATGGCTAAACAATCACTCCCCATTCTGGCAAAAAAAAACACAGTTCTCCTAGATTAAAAAAAAAACAAACAAACAACAAAAGTTTTTATTTTAAATCCACCGTGATGTCACAGTCCTCAAGTCCACTCCTTCGTGCTTCTCGGAGCCATTGCGCCTGTCCATGACAGTGCTAGATTCAAGGTATTGCTCTGTTTCCCTCCCTCTTTCCCCTGCTGACAAAATAACAAAAGAGCAGTCAAAAAAATTAAAAAAGGCTACAAGATTTATTTTCTAAAACGGGTATCTCTTCAATCCTGATTATTCAATCCCGGCATTCCAAAGAGATGGTGTGTGTGTGTGTGTGTGTGTGTGTGTGTGTGTGTGTGTTTGTGTTTGTGTTTGTGTTTGTGTTTGTGTTTGTGTTTGTGTTTGTGGTGGTGGTGTGGAGGGGGGCAGGTAACAGAGTGATCCCATCAAAAAAAAAAAAACTTGACCACAGGCGGCGGGGGGGTCAAGTGAAAAAAACAGGGAAGCATACAATGTGTGTAAAAGACTGCAATGCCCTCTACTGGCCCAGTAGAGGGACTATTGTACAGAAAAAAAAACCTTTTCAGTTATTTGTACAAATGATTTTTTATTCTCTTCACATTTGTTATTTCTTACATAAAAATGCTACATGTAGTCCATTTTCTAAGCACAATAATACCTTCCAGGGTGGGTGATATTGGGCAGTACCAGACCTTCCAGAGGCTATAATAACCATCGCCTGTGGCATTGGACCTCATTACGGCCATAGGTGGACCGTTATTGCCCAATACTGCCCACCCTGTTGAGTATTATTGCTTACATAATTTCACATCATGGGTATGTTATGAGTGCCAATTGCTTTATCTACCAGAAAAATTATTTCAAGCAGCACTGCATGCACACTGAAAATCCTTCTTGTAATTATTACTTGCTTGGATCCTGTTTTATGTAGGTTTTTTTTAAATTAGTTTCACAATATGATGTCATAGTGGGATACCATCACAGCTGGAACTGCCCCTAGACCAATCAGCTTTCAGGATTGTTTCTATCGTTTTTATAATGGACATTATAAAGGGTATATAGCAGATGCCTGGATTACTTTAGCAACTCCAGGCTATAGCACCCAGCATGAAGTATTTGGGTTCCCAATTTCATGCAACTGCCATGCCTATTAAAATGACAAAGACATTATATATGGATAGGCTGGTTACTGGACAGCGTAGCATCACAAAGGCATTTTGGGGCCCTCAGGACAGATGATATGAGGAACAACTGGTGGACCTAAACATGTACACACTAGAGGTGAGGAGATATGATCGAGACTTACAAGTTCCTGAAGGAGTTAAACGGAGTGGGCAGTGAGGACCTCTGCACCAGGAACTGGAACAGGAACACTATAATGAGGGGACAGGAAGTGAGACTTGTCTGTGGGAGATTAAAATGGGAGGCAAGGAAGTTCTTCTTCAGTGAAAGGCAGGCGGAACAGTGGACTGAACTGCCAAAAGAAGTGATAGGGGCTGAATCTACAAATGGGTTCAATATTAGGTGGGACAAACACTGGGGGCTCATGGCACCAAATGTAGGGGTAAAGGGGGAGGAAGCTGAAAATGGAGGGGGGGTCTGCTGAGGAAAGGGCGGGACAGTTCTCAACATAAATATCTTTTTCAAAAATAGATGAATGGGGAATAATAAATACGTGCTCACTACTGAATAAGCTGGTCTGGAGTGCTAGTTCTTCATTCTTTAGACTGGATGGGCCTTGGGTCTTTTACTGCTATCATTGTTTCTGTTATTAGGAAGTGGCATGGTTCTGAGGTTAGAGCACTGAACTGCTATACAAAGGATCACAAGTTTACATCCCTCCATAGACACTTGACTTACTGGATGGGCTCTTGCAAGTCACTTGCACCACATGCCTTAGTTCCTTCCATCTGTAAAACTGGGTTTAAGTTGAACCAAAGGAACACTAGCTGTTGCATCACAGTTCTGCTATTTCAGGTGGACCCTTAAAAACCTAGCTGTTACATCACAGTTCAGCTGTTTCTAGTAATAAAGATATGTCAAAAAGAACACAACGTGTGGTTTTGCATGGACACCATCTCACAATCCTAACTAGTTTGCTTGCTCCCTGGGGCCAGTCAGCTGCAACCCTCCTTTGTCAATTGGCATCCCAAACCCAGAGAGATATGCAGCAGGAGGAACAGTATTCTGAGGCCTTTTGTGAGCATGGGGGGGGGACTTTACTCATTTTTGGTACTATGGTCCCTCCCACCTGGAAATGTTAGAAGTAAGAAAGTGCCACACTACAAGATGCGGCTAAGCTCCTGGCACATCCGCCTCCCACTTGAGTGATCCCCCCTCACAGGAACACCAGGTTGTGATCCAGCAGTCCAATAGGCAATGCACTCCTTCTGTTTCCTGATATTGAAGTGTTTTTTCTGGATTTTAGTGAAAATCCATCTCACCAGCATAGCAAGTGGCTCCCATACCCACTGCAGTTTTGAGCAGGCCAAATAAACATTTACTGTTTACCAGTAATTTACTTGAATCAGGAAGCAGAATAATTTTCAGAAATATAGAAGTATAGTATATTGTACCAGTCATCTAATTGTTAAAGCAGATTTTCCTCAAACTTTTAGTATTTTGTCCTTCTAAAGTTTAATGCAGGACTGTAGAGAATAGTTTTATAAGATTTCCTTAAATTGTATTTACAAAAACAATCACCTGGTGTGCAGTTCCCCTGCTGTAACTGTCCCTATTTAAAGCGATTTTTCATTTTCCTACAAAACAGCCTTTATTTGACAACATGTAAGTAAACTATTAAATCAGTTGTAATACTGTAGCACTACAAAAACATGTAATAGAACAAAGTAAAATGATGATAATTTTTTGATATCTGCTCATGATAGTGTCAGAATTCTTAATACAAATGGGGGACCTGTCATAGAGCCAGACTCAATGGCTGCAGTGCACAGTGTGTTAATGCATATTTAACTGTACTGCTGAAGAAAGGATCCATGGTGGATGCTGGTGATGGTGGGGTTGAGGGGGGTCACTGGGATTGCCATGTGCCCTCATAACATCCAGAACAGTTATTACCATGCAATGGCCAGCCATTCAAATATTCCATCCATGTTTATGAAGTGCAGCATGGTCTTACAGGATGGCACTATAGTCACTTGGGTTTACAACTAAATTTAAACGATCATTTCTGGATTATATAAGCTCATACTGTTGATAAAAGATTGTGGAAAAGGTGGAACAGTCAGAGCCCTTTTCAGACACATTATTGACAAGGGCTGCTGCCCCCTCGCTACCACCAGTGGATCCTAATGATTCACTTACTCCTTTCTTACAGCCTTTGGCCTGCTTAGATTGATGAACAGTTGCTGACAAGGCATTAGAAAATATTATTTTTCAATTTTCCAGCAGTTATGCAAACACAAAGGCATTTTCCACACTCTTTCTTCAGATGGCTGGGCTGCCTGGAGAAAGTTGGGCATTGCTCACCACGACACATGGAAGACCTTCCAGGAAGGTTGAGGTGGTGCCAGTTTCCAGTATCAATGATACACAGGTTGGTCAGGATGTATATCCTCCACAGGTTTTCTTTCTACATGAGTGGTCCACTGTTGTTGCTGACCACTAACAGATGTCATGGAGAGGTGGGTGGGAGATAAAGTGAGAAGAAAAACACCTGGGTAACCTTCAAACAGGGATTCCACTGTGGGCAGCCACTGTACAGATGGATGGTAGCATTAGTGTTAGATAAGTCTAAGGGAGCCCCGACATAGCACAGAGCCAGGCCCATGGACTTGGCTAGTGTTAGCTGGTGAAATAAATCCTGGAATGTAAAAAATGTGTATATATATATATATAGTTATTCTTAGAATGTGGGAGTATAACTGGACAGGAAAATAAAGCCACAGTCCAAGCTTCTACCTATGCCACCACTTCCATGCCCATAGAAAATGGTGCAGTGGCACACAGTGCTGTGTGTAATTGCACAGTGGTGACTCAGCCAGATGAAACAGCAGTTGAAGATTATAACGTGGGTCCAGATAATTCTCTGTGATAAAAAGGAACTGAGAGGCAGCATTAGGACATTGCCAGCCAGCTGCACTGCAGCAAGCAGCTATATCAGCACCCCTCCAACCAATTTATAGTCAGTAATGCCACAGTGCTCAGTTATGCAACTGGTACTTAACATGTTGCAGTGTTTCATGTTTAATGCAAGTGAACAGAAGAATTTAGTAACACTCATCAACAGCAATTTGACAAGGTTGTATCCTGTCACCGTCATATCACCACCAAGACCTGTCCGCGCATGTGGGGCTTATGACCCTGAATGTCATACATCTTTGATTTAGCTGCTTTGCTGTCTGGGCCACTCTCTCTTCACCACCATTCAATACAGTGTGAAGATCCACCCATTTTGTTTCCTTTTTTAGGAATATGAGTCTTTTGTCTCCAAACAGCTATTTGACTTATTTAGAGTCATGTATCATCAGGAGGCTGGTTTCCTCTGATGCAAATGGTGCAGCTGGAGTCTTTTTTGATACTTCCCTCTGAAGAAGCCATTGCAATAATTGCAGCTAACAAAATTCACACCATTATACAAAAACGGATCTTCTCTCTAATTCTCTTCCCCTGTTCCAAGTCTTACACTCAAAGCTAAAACTAAACTGCTAGCACATGTGCAAAACCACAGAATCAGAACCTGCTGTTAAACATGTATTCTGCTAATAAGTACCTAGACCTACTTAAAAAAAACAAAACTTACAGAATACTATTCTGCAGACTGAAGTCTGCATCATTAAAAGGTGCCATGGAATATTAATATGTGGTTACAGTAGAAAACAAACATTAACAGTGGAAGGAACCATCAAATGTATTTCTGCCAGTTTACAATCACAGAATTGCAAACTCAAAAACCTCATGCAGAACCACAACATGTGGTTTCAATAACAAACATGTGAAATGCTCTGGGAATTCTACAGAACTGACCAAGAAATTCCAAAAAGCAAGTCAGGAGCAGAACTGCCATTCTGCCTGTACTCCTTTGGCAGAATTCTGCATTCACACAGCACTAATAAAAAGACAAGTTTCACAACCCTTTAACTGTATACATTGAATTCTAGTACAAGATTCATAAATCCAGTATCTATGTTGCTACAGTGATAGTTCTGTAATTAGTCTATCAGTAAATAGCATGGAGGCACACTCACTCACACACTCTTATGTGCTCCCCAACTCCTCTAGGCTGAAGCTCTATATGTGTTCCGTTTTGATGTTTATGACAACACTGTAGTACCATGTCTGTGAGTTCTTTCAGCAGTGACCACCTTAATCGATTTTTATTCTCACTTTCACTTCCTGGAGTAATCATGCTGATAAAATGAATTTCTATAGACCAGAGATGTGGCTTTCTACCTCAACTAGTCGTGTAATGGAATGTTATTAGATTTCCAAATGCAAAGTCACTTATTTACTGTGAGAGCAGACATCGTTAAATCGAATGCTTTTTGTAATTTAATTGAGTACACGCTCAGTGTGTTGTAACTGAATGTTCAGCAGGATTTATAGATTGGATGACAATAGTTTTCTTTTTAAATAAAGGTCAGATGAAACTTAAGAAATATTAGAGTCTGTATTCATAGATAATTACTTCTTTCTGAGCATATGCTGTGTATGTTTTCTGTAATGGTAGAAACCATAACGCCTACTATTTACAAAATATGTATGAAATACAATCTATAATCTAATATTGTCATTCAGTCTGTGTACAGTAAGGAATTATACTTGTAATTGTTACTTTCAGTACTCTACAGACTGTCAGTAGAAACAAAGTTTGAAAATAATAATAAATCAAATGATGATTATGGTAACATTTCCCTCCACATGTAATGTCTGTTCCAACAGTATTTCATTCAGCTACAGTAAGTGGAGAAAAATCTGGCATAATGACCTAAAATAAAAAGTGACATTCTGTATAAGAAATAGAAGAATAAAAAAAGAAGATTCTTATATGCGTTTCACTGGTTTATGATTTTTGAATGTGTCCTGCTGATTTAAATTAGATATGCACTCTAGAACAAAGATGCCTGCAAAGAATATTATACTGTTCACCTTTTGTGCACTTCGGTCTACTTGCTTGAAAGTCAAGCAACTGTTCTTAGTGCTGGCAGCCTGAATGCTGTTGTTTCCCAGTATTACTTGAACAAGAATGCCTTTTGTTCTGAGGGGTGGTGCAGAGTTCTGTTTTCAAAACCTGTCTTTTTTTACATTGAATACTTTGAAAAACAGAATATTTAGCCAGCCCAGTGGTGAAGATGGCTAAGGCGCCATAGGCACATTACCTTTTCCCATGCCAGTGACCCAGGTTCGGAAATGATGCGGGTGACTCGAGGGTTGGCCGGGGAGGGAGAATTCAGCATCAGTAGGACTGCTCTTGTCTCCTCCCTTGGGGCGGAGTGATTTTGTGGCTCAGTGATTGATTACTACCAGGAGGAATCCTGGTGGAGGTGTACACGAGTTACTGCTGGGGGGCTCCGCGGGCAGGGCACAGGTGGCATAACCCCACGGAGGCAGAATATGCACAACATGCTCGTTGCATGTTGGGTGGAGCCAGGGGACAAAATGTCAGGAGGAAAATCTGGGAGATGAGCTCCATGAAGCCCTGCCCATCCAGCCATTGGCTCGCCCACTCTCTCTGGGATCTGGGACCATCTGTATTTGTGTTCTGGTTGTGGGAGGACAACCCTCCCTTCCTGGCGCTACTTCGGGTGGCAGTCCATGGGGCATATTGATCCCCACTTCACTGGAGGAGAGTCAGGTCAGCTGTCACAGATGTGACAGAGTGGAACCAGCCGCCCATCCTTCCATGGAGGATAAACACCATTATAGCAAAAAAGAAAAAAATACAGAACATTTAAACACAATTCATTTTATATTACATATATTTTGTATATCCCACCCCCACTTCCGGGGTCACACCTGGAAACAGGCATGAGCTCACTTTGCCTACACTAGCTGCAAATTTGAAATAAATATTTATCTTTCTCAGTCTTTACTATATAATGGAAAATTGATTATTTGGTCCCTGGATTGAATCTGTTTGGGCTACTTGCCTTCAAGTGAAATCATAATCATCTACTTGTTACAGTACAGCAGAATTATTTCAGTGGCAACTGATGGTGATGTCATAGAGGATTAGCACTTCACTTGCTAGTGAGCAGGAGAAGCAGGTGAAATTGAAGGTACAAGGACTTTGTTCTCATACAAATTTTCTTAGTTCCTGAGAATAAGAGTAGAGAGAAATGGAAAATGTGTGACATGCAGGCTGAATAAATTTGGTGTCTCCCAAATGGCACCTGAGTATCTTTAAATACAAAAGATGACACATGAAAGTCTGGCATGTGAAAGATTAGCTGTCAAGTCATTAGAGCAGCACAACAAAGCATGAGAAAAATACTTTCCCTTTCTATTACACAGCAAATGTCTTCAGTTATCTTTCAGTTTTATTTACTTGTGTGACCCCTTACTCCAGTGGCATTCACATATTTTTATAAGCTGTATATTAGCATGTTTGAAGAAAAACTAACTACTTATTTTGATTGAGTGCTAAAAGCAGAGTTGACTATAGAGATCCAGGTTTGAGTCCTACAGTTAGCACATACTGTACTGTATGACTCTGAGCAAGCCACCTTCATGTGCTAAACCTCTTTTCAATTTCTCTTTATTCATATGCTGTCTGACTCTCCCAGACTGCCTATTTTTCGGTTTATGAGCCCAGGATAGCCCAGATAAGATGCGACATTGTGTGTTCTTTCAGCAAGGTCCTGCTTCTATCTATTTATGTAACTAGGTGTACTTGAGCACTGGAAGGTTAAGTGACTTGCTGAAGGTCACTCAGTGAGTATTTGGCTCAAGTAAGGTTTAAACCTATGACCTCTTTGTTCCTAAGCTGGTGCTTTAGCCATTAGATCTTACTGCCACAAAAATGGTACAAACATTTGCTCCCCTCTGTCTTCTGGATTGCAAAATGCTTTGGGATATACTGTAGTCCAGAATATGTTTGCTTCCCTTAAAGATCACTGGACTAGCTGCTGACACTTGCTCATTGCTGACAATATTCACTATGTGCTACCATTTTTACAATAGGGTATTAATGGCAGTAATATTAGCTTTCAGAAATGTTCGCTTACTTTTTAAAATCGCAAACATAGCAAAAATAAAACTCAGGTGAACATTTTCTGGACTACGGTAGTTTGTTAGAAAGCTGTTACATACAGAAGAAGAAGAATCAGCATTTATATAGCACTTTTCATACATCCCAAAGCACTTTACAAGCAATGCTAGACTGGTAGTGAAGTGACTGAATGTGTGGTGGCAGCCATATCACACATCATCACCCACACACAGCCTGGATAATTGCATGAACCGGTTTATGGGAAGGGAATGTTGGCCAGGACACCGGGAATGTTCCCTACTCTTTGAGAAGAGTGCCCCGGGTTCTTTTACTTCTCCCTGGACACCCACCAGGACAACACCAGGATGGGCAGAAGGGATCTCGGTTTAACGTCTCATCCGAAGGATGGCACACCCAAGCAGTACAGCACCCCCCAATACTGCACTCAGATGCCAGCAATTTTTAGGTGCAAGTCCAATCCCGGTGTGGGACAAGAACCCATGACCTTCTGGTCCAGAAGCGAATGTGCTACCAACTGAGCCACGCTGACACCTACATACAAGCACATTTCTTTCTGCCCTTCTTGTTTGCTGAGCTAGACACTCCTTCCCTCCCTGGTACATGACATCCGTTCATGCACAGTGCACAGTTATGGGCAGTACTGTTCATAGGCCCAGTCAGTTTTGAAATATCAAAGCAGACATGGCAAGGAGGCAAGGTTAAAGCAGAGAAGACATGTCCATTCCAGCCCAGTGCAGGAGCGGTTGCACTTACTCCCTCCACTCTGGTGACCGAGATTTAGGAATGGAAGTGGGTTGCTCGGTGGGCCAGCGGATTGAGGGAGGATCAAGAACCCGATGGCTCGGGGAAGGGGGAGTCAGCTCCCTCTGTAGGGACTACCACCTGGTTATGGCTTAGCAGCAGCACAGTGGGGAGTGCATGCTAGTAAGGGAGATGGCTGGACCATGACATGCTGGTGCATATGCCTTGATGCTCCAGCCCAGGGAAGAAAGTCAAGAGGAAAATGGAGGCTGGACTGCCCCTAGCCAGTACCCCTTGTAGGCTCTCACATGGCTGACATAGCTGGCTGGCCACTCGCCCAAAGGATTCAGCGTAGATAGTGGATAATCAATAAGCCTTTGAAAGGTCTGTGATGAAGTTGTGAGGGTGCCATCAGGAAGACCTGGGGGGGGGGGCACAAAATTAGGATTTAAAGAAAAAACAGAAAAGACAAAATATAATGCACAGGCTGGCAAATTTACCTATTTATGCTGGTATATTTATCAATATTTTGCTGGCAGCTGTCTATATATAGTTCTAACTTCAAGTATATTTTAATCACTATTACTGTAAATCATAAAATGAGTGACAATGCTTTGTAACACTGTCATCAGGCTTCTGGTTACATTGCTATTACAGTCAAAATTTGCAAAAACATTATGTTATACAGAGTGTTTTGATATGTGTGTATTGTCCTTGTGTGTCCTTCTCCTTGCTTGCTATCTAAAGTTTTTATTTCTGTATTAGACTGCTAGTTATATGGTAGTTTTATGGCCCCTGAGGATCACCATCTTAGTATGGTTTATTGCCCTACTTTTTCCTATAATGTGACAGTGATCCGTCCGGCACCACTGATTCAGCAAGTACTAGAGATATGAACCTGATGTTCTTGTCTCCATTATATAGCTCTAATTCAGTATTTTTGTCTTCTATGTGTATGTCAGGTCTAGCCAGCATGAGTACGTTTTTGCTTTTAAAACGTTTCATTTCATTATACTATACACAGCCACCCCAGGTCATCAATGTTATAATTAGCAAAGACTCTAGCTGTTTTTTTTAAAGAATAATCCACTCAATTAGCCCTCAAGTATTTGCTAAACTGTAAATGCAGCCATTAGTGCTCACTGAATAAGAAAAACGACTTTATATCACAGCTCTGCTGTTGTAAAACTGACTCTAAACCAGTACTTGCTGAATCCATGGTCCCGGATACATCAGTGTTACATGGGACAGGAGGCATTGTAGGAACAAGTAAGCAATAAGACATGATGGGGTGTACATGGAACAGATTTTACCGCACACCCAGGTGTGTAGTGAGGCACAAGACCATAGGTCAAGTGCCTTCAGCCCCTGGAAATGCAGTAAAATATGTTCCATACACACCCCCGGAGTGTCTGATTGCACTTATAAAATGGGCTCCTTTTTTAACTTGCTACAGTTGGGAAAGCATGTTTATATATAGAAACAATAGATTTACTTGTGTGCATTTTTTGATAAAACAGTCCTTCTGCCCATTGCAAATGATGTAATTGATGATGTCATTGTATTATTGCTGGACAAAGTTTGTCCTTTGCTGGCTTCAAGATTCAAGATATGGAATGTTTACCATGTAATCAAAATTCTGCTTAGTTCGACTGGCAGAATGTTCCTCTCCTAACATAATGTACACACAAACACAACAAAGGCTTCTTCTACAACCAGATACTCAATTATCTCACTGTCAGAGCAAGTAGAAAAGATTTCCCTGATGAACAGGTAATGATAGATGGGAGATTTTTTTTCATTGTCAGCAAAGAAACAGTTGTAATGAAAACTAACTATAAACACTACTTAATGTTTCAAATTTGTATATGTGTGTAAGGAAATTGTGACTATCAGGGAAACAACATTTAATTAATTTGTTTTATTTTTTTTATTTAAGATAGTTTTATTGTTAGAGCACAGTTGAAGTTTTCTACAGTGTAAAGGTAGCAGCCATGTTTGTGATGGAAGAGCAATTCTGATTATAGGGGGACTGATGGAAGATGGTTCTGGTTGTAGGAGGACTGATTTGCTCATTGTGTGATGTGGTTGAGGACCAGGATGACTGTGCATGAAACAGATTTCATACACGGTCATATGATATATTTTAACTAATGAGACTTCTTTATTTTGGATGCCCATTTCATAAGAAGAGCAATAAACCATGCTAAGATGGAGATCCCCATGGGCCATAAAACGAGCAGGCTAATTTATAAAAAAAAAATCTAATAGCAGAGACAGGGAAGGATACACTAGGACTACACGCACAAATCAAAACACTCTGGACAGCATATTGTGTATTCTTGCAAATTCTGACTATATTTTTCCTTTAAGTTACTCTTCAATTAATAATTAAGGCTTTAGTTTAGGATAGGTGGCAGTATTAATTTAACCTCATGGTAAGCTCAGTCCAGTTAACATACTAACATACTAAAATGCCAGCAGAGTAGGCCTCATGGTCTATAGAGTCTGCTTAGGAGTCAATACCCTGAACGGGTACTGTGACTACCTTCCTGGTTCCTCCCATGCCCACCCCTCCCCCCACCAAAGTTTCCCCGGACAAGCACTCTTCAGCTTCACCCCCACCTAAACCTGTCCCAGCCCCTCTTGAACCCCTCCACCATAGATAACTCCACCAGCTCCTCAGGCAGTGCATTCCATGGGTCCACCACTCTCTCACTGAACTACTGCCTCCTCCTCTCCCTCCTGAGTCTTCCACCCTCCAACCTCCAACTGTGCCCCCCAGTGACTCCTCCATCCTTCCTCTGAAGGATCCATTTGGACCTACCTTCTTTACTCCCTTCAGGTACCTAAAGACCTCAATCATATCCCCCGTCCCTCCTTTCCTCTAGCGAGAATAGGTTGAGCTCCCCAAGTTGCTCCTCATATGTCCTATGCCCCAGACCCCAGATCATCATAGTTGCCCTCCTCTGAACCCTCTACAGGAGTAGAATGTCCTTTCTTAGGTGCAGATGCCAAAACTGAACATGGTACTTGAGGTGTGGTCTAACCAGACTGTTGTACAGTGGAAGAATCACCTCCCTGCTTCTTGAGGTAATCCCCCTGGCGATACAGGCCAGCATTCTATTGACCCTGGCTGCAGCCCTCCTGCATTACTCAGAATTATTCCTTTTGACATCCACCAGAACCCCCAGACCTTTTTCCCCAGCTGAAGCCTGCAGCATGTCCCCTCCCAGGGTTTACATGAGTTCTGGATTCATGCACCCTAGGTGAGGCACCCTGCATTTGCTGAATTAAATTTTATTTTCCAGGTGCATGACCACCTCTCCAAAGTATCCAGGTCCCCCTGCAGGGCCATCCTACCCTCTTCCCCATTGACCACCATTCCCAGCTTAGAGTCATCTGCAAAGAGGCTCATTTCACACCCGATACCCTCCCTGATATCAAAGATATAGGTGTTAAATAGGAGCGGTCCCACAACTGATCTCTGTGGGACCCCACTTATGACCCTCTTGGAAGATGAGACCACCCCACCACCACCACCCGCTGGGTACATCCAGATAGCCAATTTCCATCCCCATCCTACCCAGCTTCTCCAGCAGACCCGTGTGAGGGACCACATCAAATGCCTTGCTGAAGTCCAGGAAGAGGACATCCGCCGATCTACCCTGGTCGAGTGCCGCTGTCACCCACTTGTAGAACTCCACAAAGTTAGTCTGACATGATCTGCCGGTGATGAAGCCATGCTGATGATTATCCAGGAATCCCTGTTCCTACAAGAATACCCCAACCTCTACTTTAGGATGATCTCCATCAGCTTTCCCACCACTGAGGTCAGGCTGACAGGTCTATAGTTCCCCAGCTCTTCCCTCAAACCCCCTTTATGGATGGACACAATATGTGCCTACCTCCAATCCCTGGGCACCCTCCCTGACTGCAGAGAAATGTTAAAAAGGGCCACCAGTGGAGCCGCCAGGGCATCAGCTAACTCCCACAGTACCCAGGGATGGATATCATCAGGACCCAGAGTTTTGTCCTTTTTTAAGGACTTGAGGGCTTCCCACACCCTGCTGACAGGGATTTCAGCATCCGTACCTTCCCCCCCCCCTCGGCAGATCCAGTGTGCCCTCTCCTGCATGAGCAGCTTTCTCAGCACCCTGAGTGACAGTAAATATCCTATCAAGCACGGCCACAGCCCTTTCTGCCCCCTGAATCTCCTTGCTCTGAAGGTCCCTGGCATCCTCCCTAGTGAAGATTGATGCAAAGTACTCATTGAGTACTTCCACCTGTTCTCCTACCTCCTCCGCCCACCCGACCCCTGTCCTCAACCTACTGAACTGCCCCTTCACTCTCCTTCTCTCCCCAATATACCTGAAGAACCCTTCCCTTCTGATCCCCTGTGCCAGCCTCTGCTCTTTCCTAGCCTCGGCCACTCTTATCACTCTGGTAACCTTCCTGGCTGCTAGAAGATACTCTTCTCTATCCAAGACCCCTCACAAGCATTTGTACCTACTGTATGAAGCCTTCTTCTCCCTTACTGTCTCCTGAACCTCCCTGGTCCACCAGCCTGGCTTCCGAGACTCACCACAGATGTGAACCTCTCTCGCACAGGACCTTGTAGCCTTCTGTATCCCTCTCTTGATGATTTCCCACCTGCTTTCCATGTCCATGCCTGGTTTTATCCCATCCAAGTGACCCTTGAGAATTCCCCCCATGTTCCTAAAGTCAGCCCCTCTAAAATCAAATATCACCATCCTTGTGCAATCCCTCCCCAGGTCTAATAGAAACCAGACCATGTCATGATCACTTCCAGCCAGGGGGTCCCCCAATTTGAGGTCCCTTACTAGGTCACAGTCAACCAGGACCACATCCAAGATACGACCCTCTCTTGTTGGATCTCCAACCTGCCGATTTAGGAATGTGTCCTGGAAAACATCCAACAGCCTCTGTTCCCTGGCCAAAGGGGATGTCATAGTTCCCCAGTCAGTAGCCCACATGTTAAGGTCACCCAATATCACCACTCTATCCCCTTCCTGAGCACAGGTGGTTCTTAATATTAGCCAGCAGGCAATCGTCTAGATTGTCAGCCAGCATGGGAGGCCAGTAGACCACCCCCATTTAGGGGGCCACTCTTTTTTTTTTTGTACTGAGGTGAAAGCAGGAGCTCCTGTTAAAATGTTTTACATAGTATTTTATTATGTGCATCTTTTCTACACTTGATTTGATTATTGCTGTTAATTTGTTGTTTTCAAATCCATTATAAGGACACCACATTTCATTTTTTGTTCACCATATCAGAGCTCAGGTTTTGCTGCCTGGAATTAACCCTGGTGCTCCAATGCCCCATATGGCCAGCGGGCTGTTTATGTTTTAAATTAGTTTATCTCAGTCACAAGAAAAGGGATGTTAACAGTGGGTTTCCATATACAGCTGAGAATATTGAAAACCTGGGGCAATCAAATGTAACAGAGCTATCAGTAACACTTAAGTTTCCTTAACTGCACTGTAAGTATAGTGTAACTGCACTGTAACTGCCTTGCTGTGAATAACTACAGTGTAATTATCCCTGTTGAATATATTTAATGATTGCACACCCTGCAGTTACATTGAAACTGACACTTAAAATGTGACCAATCTATCTTTATATTATTTCATAACTAAAAATAAATGCTACAGCAGACCCAACTTGGAGATAAAGGGCATTTTATGTGATGGGCAGAAAAGAACAATTTAAGTTGCAGGTTGCCCCTTAAAAAGGGGTTTTGTTCCCTGTGGCTCACCCTGTAACAAAAATACAAATACTGTATTTCACCATTTAGAAGCCGCGGCTTCTATTACAATTTTCAGTTTTCAGCCTTGGCTTCTAAATTGGAGTGGCTTCTATACGGGGGTGACTTTTATTAAGAAGCTAGTTACTAGGCAGATTAATTTCCCAGTTATAGTCCCAGTACTCACATTGTTGCCAGCCTTGATGCTAGCCGCTTATCTCGCATTTCTCACTGTGTTAGGTTTTCTCTCCCTTTAGCTTAGAAGGTTTTAGTCTTTTTTAATAAATTTACCTGTGATAGGAAATGGACTAAAAATCAACATTGCTTGAACTTACTGTCTCTACTATTACCACATGCAGCGTCACTCTCACAGCACCTCTCTGTCTCTCTCTCTCTCTCTCTCTCTCTCTCTCTGTCTCTCTCACCCTACAACCCATTTAGCATCTCCCTCCCTCCCACTCAGAGTTTATTTTCCACACTGCTGAAAACATCTTTTAGAACCTTTTAGCCTTTTTATTAACTCAACAGGACTAGGCTAAAATTAACATTTCTTTAGCTTATTGTCTTTCCTCACACAGTGCAGTTTGCCGCACACAGCATGTCTCATTCTCTCTGTCTCTCTTACACCATCTCAGTGTGTTTCTCTCCTCTTTTCAAGCAGACCTGATGCAAACTGAGGATATCAGCATGGGGTAAAATTTACTTTGCATATACTGGCATTTCACCATTTTGAAGCTGCGACTACAAAACGGGAGTGGCTTCTATTAACTTTTTTTGGTACCGAGGCTTCTATTTGGGGGTGGCTTCTAAATGGGGCAGCTTCAAAACAGTGAAATACTGTAAATAAATAGATCAACCGATCAATCATAATAAAAGGTTGTAGAGGTGTGGGAGTACCTTTTTATGAGTACTTGACTACTCCTCATGTCCCAGATACTCAGTCCTCAATATTCATAATTCATACTTTGAGCCTTAAAAATAATTTCTTTAACAAAAAAAATACTCTTATCCTTCCTTAGGTTGCCACAGCTAATCCCTTGCCTCTCACCTTAGTAATGTCCCATGCTCCACCCTCCTTTCCCATTGTCTCACAGATTTGTTTGAAAAAACAAAAAACAGATGCCATCTTGATGGCAGTGTCCCTACCCTCACTGTCTCTTTTAATGTGTTATTTTATACTGTTCCTTATCCATAGTACCTGAGTGTTTGCTTGTCTAGTGTCCTTTTTATTTATGTGCCTCCTCTCATGAAACTTTTTGTTACTTTAAGATTGCAGTGTTTTAGTGATACAAATTCTAATGGCCACTTGATCTAAAGAAGGTATCATGGCAGTACTGAAAGTCTAGCCATGGACAGTATAATGCTGGATTAGTAGCACTGTACAAGCCTTCGTAACACTAGTGCATCCTCCAAGCAATAAAACAGTTACCCCATTTACCCAGCATGCTCAACACTGAACACATACTCTTCCTCATTACTCACACAGAGTACTACATGGGTGGAGGAGGGCACTTCTTTCAAACTTACATAAAACATTGAGGTTGTCAGTACAAAATGACCCCTTGACCCACCTGGTCTGTCCTAAATTCCCTACTGTGTTCCACAGACTCTACTCATTCTCCAGCCTTACCTCCCCCCAAGCCCTGTTACTAAGGTCACCCTGTGTCTATCCCATGCATGCTTGAATCCTGCTACCGTTTTATTACCCAACACTTCTGCCTGGAAAGTTCCAATTTTATCACTTGATGAAGTGGCTTTGTGGTACTTTACAAAGCATTATAAGCTTATTGTATTAAGTTTTTAAACATTGTATATCTGTAGTACTCACTACTCTGGCTGTACCGTAGAGTTTCATTTGAAAATATGCTGCTTTTCCCCGTGAATTTGGCATGTGCCTTTCCTTATTTTGATAAAAGCTCACAGCAGCACTTAAGCTATGACATTTCCTCTTTCAGTACCAAAATTGGAATCTAAGAGAGTTGTTGGTAGGGTTAAGATTAGGAAATGTCCTCAGAAAAACTAAAACAAATAAGATAACTAGCTGGACA
Organism: Neoceratodus forsteri; assembly: GCA_016271365.2. NCBI lineage: Eukaryota > Metazoa > Chordata > Ceratodontiformes > Ceratodontidae > Neoceratodus > Neoceratodus forsteri. The sequence continues at coordinate 907,852,263 of CM028135.1, read as the reverse complement.
GCTGACGGTGGCATTAAAAACTTGATTAGGAAGGATCAACCCCCTCCCAACTTCTAAATTTCAACAGCACTCTCACTAAGGACTCCTTTTCCATTGCTGAAGCCTTTAACATGGCATTCATGGACCTCAGCTCCATCTTACCTACTGGTTATCTGTCACCACAAACCCAATCAGCTCTTAGACCCTACCTGACAACCCAGCCAGTGAATAATGTACCACTGTTCTGTCTCAAATGCATAACTATTACTGAGGCCAAGAAATATGTCAAAAGGGTATTGGGGAAAATGTGCTTGGCCAGTGACAACATAGATATGAAAATGGTGAAGCTTACACTTGACGAGGTAATGGCCCCTATTACCAAAATCTTTAAGAAGTCTCTCACACTTAGTAACTTCCCGAATTTCTGGAAAGTGTCTCTTGTCACACCAGTACTCAAGAGTGGGGATCACACAAGTATCTTCAATTTCCGTCCCATCTCCATCCTATTACCATTGTCAAAGGCCCTCAAGAGGACAGTAGCAGACCAATTGAATGAGTATCTACATAAATACAACTGTCAATGTCCCCAACAACATGGGTTCTGCAAATACCATAGTACTAACACTGCCTTAGTCAAGTTCTCAAGCCTCCTACATGGTGCAGCTGACTGTGGCCACCTTTTGGGGTTAATTTTCATTGACCTCACAAAAGCTTTTAATACAGTAAACCACCATCTACTGCTAGAAAAGTTATTAGAACTCAGTCTGTCTCTTACCTCCATTGGTTGGTTTTCTAAATACCTCTCAGACAGAACATAGTGCGTGAAGATAGGCTCTGTGCTGTCCACCTCCAGGAAGGTCTTACTAGGGGTTCTCCAAAGGTCCATCCTGGGACCCTTGATGTTCAGTCTATTTCTCAATACCCTCCCTGAAGCTTTTACATCCAAAATTATCCTCTATGCAGATGATGCTGTAATCATTAATTGCAGCCCTCAACTAGGCCCTCTCTCCCAGGATCTGTAAAACAGTTTCTACCAGTTAGAGGACTGGTTCACCAGGTACAAATTGCTGCTCAACTATAAAAAAAACTGAAATAATGCTATTCACTGGCCCACACTCCAAAAAGAAAAACCTCAGTCTCAACATAGTCAATAAAAAAAAAACTAAACCTTTGAACAAGTAAGGGCATTCAAGTATCTCAAAGTACATATCAATGACTCCCTCTCCTTCTCTTCACATATTGACAGTGTAATCAGGGCTGTCAACATCAATCTTTGAGTCCTGTATAAGCACAGGAGCCACCTAACTGTTGCTGCCCTGTGCCTCACTGTCACCAGCTCAGTCCTGTCAGTTATTGACTGTGGGCTGATTGTATATAGTGCTGCCACCGACATGGCCCTTAAGTGTATCAAAACAGCATTCAACAAAGCCTGCTGACTCATCCTGGTGCCGACAGGCTCACCCACATGTGCAAGCTATATGCTGAAACACAATGGCTAAACCTACCAGGGTGAGTAAAGTACCAAGTATGCCTCATGGGAAAGAAAGCACTTCTTGGTCTTGCCCTGCCTGCCATCCACAACCTGCTGCAATTCTCGCAAACCCAGCACTGCAACAGGGGTGCTGCATGATGCTCACTATCTGTACCATTCAGGAGAACCTCTCTCCCTCAGCGCTGTTTTCCTTGCAAAGCCCCACATTGGATTAATGAACTCCCTGTCAAACTAGCCAACTCCAACAACATCAGCTCTTTTAAAAAAATAACTGAAACACTACCTAGCTACCTCCAGCAGCTGTGACTGCTAAACAACCTCGAACTCTTCGCCTTCAAGACTACTTTATCCCCCCTGCTTTAGTTAAGCTGACTTCACCCCATCCTTATCCCAGGGATCTCTAATTGACCCTTTCACATCCCCCTCATCTCCCTGCCATCAGCCGCCACTTTCTACTTCCTCTTCCCCATTGCCTACCCAACCTCAACCATACACCTTTAACCCTGTACCCTCCTCATGAAATCTCCTCCCTGCCCTCCTCCCCTAACCACTTGTACCTATCTCTCACTTTCTGGCCTCCCATCCTCAAATTACTGATATAGTTGTGACCATCCCACATCTCTGGGTGCAGGCCTATGGATCTCCATACCTTCCCTTATTTGTTACAGTTTGTCTGTGTTATAATTTTATCATATTGTATAGAGTTACCTGTGTTTGGTTTGACTACTGATGTTATGTGCTCTGTAAATTCATACTTGCTGCTGTATACCCAATATGCTTGTCTGCCATTGAATTTTTCTCCTTGACGCTGGGCCTTTGTAAATGAGCTCTGAGCTCAAAGGCTATATCCAAAAATTAAAATACATAAATAATGTTTATAGTAATTTTCCTTTAAGAAGATGGACTTCTCCCAATAAACAACAGAACTGCTATCCCTTGCCACAAGTGTATAGCTGTGCAAGGGCTACAAGGTGGTGGTGTGTGTGTGTGTGTGGGGGGGGTTCTTTTGTATTACTGTTGATGGGTGCTACTTATCTCCATTTATGCAGTACTTCACAGGTCAAATTGAATCAACAAGGCTGAGTTTAAATTAGGAAAGCCTCTGTAAATTGGATTTGGCAATTCACTGTCAAGTCAGTCTGCAGTTGATGTCATAATTTAGATGCATTGCACTTTGTATCTGAAAGCAATGTAGATTTTGAAGGCATTATGCTCCTCTTTGGCAGTCTGAATCAATTAATTTATTTATTTTTATTTGGAGACAGGGAGAGGCTCACTAAACTGGAGCTCATTTCTAATTGCCTCTTGGGGAAGGGGGTTACAAGGGGAGAATTTAGCAACAGTAGCAAGTTAAAAGCAAGGCACTATATGCAAAACAGTAGTGAAACAATAATACAGAATTACAGTTAGCAGATATACCAGTTTATGTATGCATTTATTCAGTTTTTGTTAACCGGATAGGTGCACTAGATGATTAAAGTGTCAGTGGCTCAGTAGGTAGCACACTCGCCTCTGAGGCCGGGAGATCAGAGGGCTGTGAGTTCAGTTCCCACATCTGGCACTTGGTTTAATATCCCAGTACTGACATTGTAGTGCAGAATGAGAGAGGTGCTGCACTTCTGAGGTGCTGTCTTTCAGATGAGACATTAAACCGAGGTCCCATCTGCCTGGATTGGTGGTAGTTCAGGTGGATGTTAAAGATCCCATGGCACTTATTGAATAGAGTGGGGGAATTTCCCTGGTGTCCTGGCCAAATTTCCCTCATTCACTAAAAATACCACCAACAGCTTAATCTGATTCAAGGTCAGTTGGCATTCATCTGTATCCCCCTCCCCTGGGTCATGCCTGAAAATAGGCAGGATTTATCTAGTGCACTTACCCGGTCAACAAAAACTAAAAAAAAAAATAAAATAAAATGCCTGTTTTCAGGCATGACCCAGGAGGTTACAAGGGGTTAGAATCAATAACAACAGACACAATACAAATACAAACAAGGCATTTACATGAAAAAACAGAATATATAAAACACTTAACCAGGAAGCCTGTCAAAAATGTCTTGACTTTAAAAACACTATGAAGCAGACAATTGTAGCATAAAGAGCAAACAAACCTTTAGGAATTTATTATTATACCCAATAAAAAAAAAAAAAAAAAAACAGTGGCTGGCCTGGGCTTGCAGTTTAAGTTTTAATGACTGATGTCAGGATTAGAGATGCTGGAAAATAAAATTCCACCCACGAAGTGGGTACTTCACGTCAGCATTCTGCTACACGAAGTGCCCATTTTAAACCCTCACTTCGCCACTTCACAGTATAATTATGACTTTGCATTGAGCACTCCACCTTATTCCTCTTTAAGGTGGAGTGAGAATTCACAGGCAGTCCACACACATCACATGGCTTACACAGTGTAGGTCACATGGTTCAGGCAGGCAGGAGGTTACGTGCAAAAACACTCTCAACATGGGCTGACTTACCTGGTTTGCATAGGGTGTGACAAATGGCTCTGCTCTGCGAATGGCCGAGGGTAGGGTGTGGATGTGTGATGAAGAGGGGTGCACAGATGACAAGTCCAGAAATGAAGTTATTTCCCCATTTTATGTACAGGGGTTGAGGTACCACTTGCACTAGACATACTGCATTGACCACCACCACTGCTACTCTGACCACAACTTGACAAGATTTCTAAATCATAATCCTCCCCCTCATCATGCCTGTAGTAATCCTCTGGTGTTATTTCATCACTACTGCAGACATTCCTACTTGATCTTACACTCATGGAAGGGGATAACATGCTCAGTAAGGTTGATGATGAGGGTGAACGCTCCACTATGGCATTAGCTGCCATCTGGTGATAGGTCTGTAGTGCCATGTGCCTGTTCTTTAGATGTGTATGCTGCCCCCCATGCCCAGATGACTCCCCCTTTTACCTCAACTCACACGAGCATGGCAAAGCTGGAAGATTGCAACTGACTCATCATTTGCATCTTAAACAAAAAAATCCCAAACAAGGGATTGTGATCCCCTATTTTTAACATGTCTCTAATGCTGCTTATTAGACTCTGGTTTTTAACCCCTGAAATGGAGGGTGTGCTACATGATTTTTGAGGCTGGACACACTTGGACTCCAACTGACCACCACAACTACCTATGATTATTACTGGGTCATCATCAGTATCATCAACAGGAACCAATAAATCACAACATTTCTGAGGAGGGGGGATTTAGTGCCAAAAGACCCAGACACAGTCACTTTGACTTTCTTTTTCTCCGGTTCCCAACAAGGGTCACTGACATCATCATCATATTTATCCACATCATCCGCATCCACATTTTCAGCTTGGATGCTGTCATGTGGAGAACATGTTCCAACCACAGCAGCATCATCATCATCATCACCAGATATGTTTGCGCCACACTTGGAATCATTGGATGGCAAAGGCATGACCTCAACAGCGCTGGAAGAAATGTGACTTTGTGAGTTGTCATCGCCAGGATCAGAATCATGTTCAGTTACCAAGGGGATGTTAATGGGGAGTAGGACATCATCTACACTGTCAGTCACAGCTTTAAACTCAACTATATTTTTTGAAAAGATTAACTGGTCAGAAGTGGAACTTGAGGCAGCAATACTCATGCCAGCAGAAACCGCACTAACACCACCATCTGGGACAACATCATCTCCTCCAACTATGAGTGAAGCTACAAATTGCACTGTACAAAAAACTGATTGAGAAATACCTTTACTGACATCAGCTATGCACTTCTGCATACTACCACTCCCACTGACAATCTTGCCACTGGCAGCAGTGCCACAGCCAGAGACAGCTTTGCTTGTACGTCTCTTTGCAGGCATTTTGTGGATCACCAAGAAAATTCTAAACAAATTAGGTTTCTGAACTTTCAGTCTGGGCCAGTGGATGTGAAGGCAAAAAAAAAACAACAACTATGGCTTGCAGATGGAGATTGGGCACTAAACAGATGCAAAAGCACAGACAGATTAAGAATGCACTGCACAGTCAAGAAGAGATGTAGAGACAAAGTCACAACAGCACCTTAACCAGTGCTCACAAGTCACAATCCAATCTGGAAAAGAATACCTTTTGCTGGTGGGGAGGAGGCAGTGCACTGCAGTAACAGTCCAAAACCAAGATACCACAACACAGTACAAAATCACACAGGTGCGGTGGATAGCAGGTTAACACTGCTGCAGTTACTCTGTGGCACAGTAAAAGGTGTCTGATTTGATGACACATGTTGCGCGCACACACTGCAAATAATGCTTAGCAAATTGAAAACTTCAGTAATATAACCAAAACTTTTAAACAAATTGAAATTATGCACTGCTGCACCACAACAATCAGCAAAAAAAGTCAAGAATTACTGAAAATATTACTATGTGTACATTAACACAGTTATACAAGAAAAATATAACCAAAACAGAAAGACTGCGTTTTTCTCCCAGTTAATCTACCTCCACCACAGATACGCCCCTCCCCCAAAGCACACTTCAAGCCTCTGTCAGTACACAGACTGAATGTTCTAAATTAACATTCAAAATCCACACACAAACAATAAACACTTGAGGATATGAGCACAGGCGGGTTTCCTACAATCGATGTACTAAAGTTTGAGAAAAATAATGGCTTAAAAAGGCTTTTTTAAAAGCTTTTAGAGGGTTTGAATTGCAGAGCTTTGAGAAACATAGAAACAAAGAACATAGAAACATAGAAGTTGATGGCAGATAAGGACTGCAAGGCCCATCCAGTCTGCCCATTTCTTTTTCTACCTTATGAATGTGCCATAGGCCTTTGCTCTGTCAATTACCTATCTATTCATACTCAGCTGTATTGCTCCCTTATGCTTATCCCATGGCTGTTTGAAGCCCTGTACTGTATTCATATCCACCACTTCCTGATGTAGGTCGTTCCATGCATCCACCACCCTTTCAGTGAAAAAGAACCTCCTCACATTATCCCTTAATCGGCCTCCCCCTAATCTCATGCTGTGTCGTCTTGTCCTGCAATTTTTCTTATATTGAAACATGTTAGACTCTTTCACCTTGTTAATGCCCTTAAGGTGTTTGAATGTTTCAATCAAATCACCTCTCTCCCTTCCTTTGCTCTAGGTCTAGGGTATACATATTGAGTTCAGTTAATCTGTCCTCATATGTTTTCTGATGCAGTCCCTGCACCATTTTGGTTGCCGTTCTCTGAACTGCCTCAGTTTGGTTAATGTCCTTGTGAAGGTGTGGCCTCCAGTACTGCATGCAGTACTTCAGATGGGGCCTAACCAGTGTCTTGTAAAAAGGGATTATTACCTCCCTCTTTTGACTTGTGATACCCCTACTAATACACCCCAGCATCCTTCTAGCCTTACCTACTGCTTTGGAGGTCTGCTTGGATGATTTCAGGTAATCGGTGATGATAACGTCCAAGTCTCTTTCTTTCCTTGTGACTGCCAGCATTTCCACTCCCAGCCTGTAGGTGGCTTCAGGGTTTCTCTTCCCTATGTGCATGATCTTGCACTTCTTTGCGTTAAACCCCAGTTGCCACTCTTCTTGACCATTTTGCTAGTTTATGCAGATCTCTTCTCATTCTGGCCACACCATCTGGATCATCTACTCTGTTGCAGATCTTGGTGTCATCTGCAAACAGACAAACCTTACCCTGCAGTCCATCTGCAGTGTCACTGATGAAGATATTGAAGAGGACTGGCCCCAGGACTGATCCCTGAGGTACCCCACTTATGACTTGCATCTCTTCTGACTGTATACCATTTATCTCCACTATCTGTTTTCTGCCCGTCAACCAGTTTGCCACCCAGTTGACCAATGTCTGACCCAACCCAAGCCTACCCAGCTTATTAATCTTCTATGTGGAACAGTACTGAAAGCTTTGCTGAAGTCAAGGTAGGCAACATCAACTGCTCCCCCTTTGGTCCACCACTCTGGTTACCCAGTCAAAGAAATCTATAAGATTAGTTTGACAGGACCTTCCTTTTGTAAACCCATGCTGTCTTCGATCCTGTGCCCCTATGGATTCCAAGTGTTGCACTATCCTTTCCTTAAAGAGTGTCTCCATAATCTTGCCCACTACTAAGGTAAGACTGACTGGTCTGTAGTTCTGTGCCTCTTCCCTGCTACCACTCTTGTGGAGCAGGATCACATGAACACTTCTCCAGTCTTCTGGGACCTCTTCTGTGCTCAGAGAGTCACTAAACAGTTCTGATAATGGCTCTGCTATTTCCACCCTTAGCTCCTTTAGTACCCTGGGATGTATGCCATCAGGTCCCATTGCCTTGTCCACTCTGAGCTTATCGAGCTCTTGTAGGACCCTTTCTTTTGTGAAGGGACTAGTGCACACCTCCCTCCCACCTGTGTTCGTGGTGCAGAGCTGTGGGCCCTGCTGCCCTGCCTTCTCTTCAGTAAATACTGAGCAGAAGTATCTATTTAGGATAGATGCTTTCACATGGTCCTCCTCCGTACACACCTCTTATCCCCTTTGATCTTAGCAATACCCTCTCTGGACTTTCTCCTTTCACTAATGTATCTGTAGAATGTCTTGGCACCTTCTTTTACTGTTCATGCTAGTGTTTCTTCAGTTTGGGCCTTTGCCTGCCTTACTGCCTTCCCTGCTTCCCTTAGGGAAGTTTGGTATGCCTACCTATCTTCATCCTGCTGCGTTCCCTTATATTTCCTGAAGGCCAGCTTTTGGCTCTGACCTTTTCTGCTACTGTGTTTGAGAAACAGAGTGGTTTCCTTCTTCTTTTGCACTTCCTTTTCTCACTAACACAATGGGATATTGCTTCAAGTATTGCATCGTTAATGCTTGCCCACTTTGCTTGTACCCCCTCACCTGTATTTCTTTTTGCCAGGGCTAGCTTAACTCTGTTGGCCATCTTAACAAAGTCAGCTCCTCTGAAGTCCCATATTTTTGCCTTGGAATGGGATGATTTTGTTCTAGTGGCCAAACTGAACCATACCATACGATGGTCACTGGCACCCAGGTGACCTTCTACCTGGAGATGTGTGATCCTTTTCCTGTTAGTCAATACTAGATCTAGGATAGCTCTGTCTCTTGTGGGTTGCTGTACCAGTTGTTTGAGGCCCTCCCCCTGCAGGGAATCCACCATGTATCTAGTTCTGGCAGATGTCCCTGTTGGTATTGACCAGTCTGTATCTGGCATGTTGAAGTCTCCTATTATCAGAACCTCCCCTTTTGCTGCCATGTTTTGTATATCTTCTAACAGTAACATGTCTGTGTCATCCCCTTGGTCTGGAGGCCTGTACACAACCCCAGTTCGTATGGCTGTCCCATTTCCTGTTTCCAGGGTGACCCACAGTTTTTCTAGCTCCTTATGTGTATTTTGAATTTCTGTAGCTTTGATATTTTCATTGACATAAAGGGCCACTCCAACCCGCCTCCCTTTTTTTGCAACTCGGTCTCTTCTGAACAGTACATAGCCAGGTACTGAAGTCTCCCAAGTGTGGTTACTGGTAAATCATGTCTCGCTAATGGCTACTATGTCCATTTTAGCCTCTGTCACTATTGCCTGCAGGTCTGAGATCTTGTTTCCCAGATTGCAAGCATTTGTGCACATGATTTTCCATTGGTCAGATTTCGGTGTGTTAGTTGTTGGGTGAGGTCCGGCATTTCCCCCTGTGCATCGTATGGGCAGCCAGACCTTTTTCTTTACCTGGTGATGCAAATGAACTACAAATATGCTGAACTCCTGTTTGACCACTAGCTGAAGGGGGAGGTGTGTTGTTCCCATTCAGCATTTCGGGTGCTGTACCCCTCTCCCCATTTGCTAGTTTAAATATTCCGCAAAGGCATCAAACTTCTGCCCCAATGCACTGATTTCCTCCTTAATGAGATGCAGTCCATCAAATTTAAAGAACTTTCACTCCCAAAACTGTTGCCAGTTCCCTACAAATTTGTGTCCTTTTTCCTGGCACCAGCTGTTGAGCCACATGTTTAGTTCCCTTATCTCCTCTTCTCTGACCTTCTGTCCATCTGTCCCCCTTTCCCAGACTGGCAGGATCTCAGAGAAGGAGATGCTGAATGAAATGGATGATAGTTTGTCACCTACCCTGGTTAGGTGTTCCTTGGTCTCCACAACTGACTGTCTGGTGAGATCATTAGTCCCTATGTGTACAAGGATATCAATGTTTTCTCCTGCTTCCTGAACATTTTTAGCAGTGCGGTCAGTGTCTCTACATGCTGATGTACCTCAGAGACATCTAAACATTACCTATGGCTAGAGATATGTATCAACTCTCCAAATCATGGAGTTTCCTATGATCAGAAGTTTTTTGGATTTCCTTTTTGATTTTTTTGTTTTGGTTCCTGTTTTGGGCACATTTTGTTGTGCTAGCTCCTGTGCTGCAGTGTCCTGCTCTGCATTGTCCTCTGCCGCTTTGTTTGATTTCAGAGATAGAGGCAGATACCTGTTTGTAGTCTTTATATGGTTTGTGGAGGTGTTATGTTGGAGAGCACTGAGTGATGGGGCACCCAATTTGCCCCTCCTAACCCCCTGCCAACCTCCTGGACCAGCTACCCCCTGTGGTCGAGGTGCTTTTGTTGGATGTTGGATGTTGGGGAAATGGCAGGCGGTTTTTATAATATATGAGAGCAAACTGTCTCCAGCTACCATTACACAGAACTGAGGCTGTGCAGAACAATTTAGAGCCTATGTGATCTACAATCCCATGAATCACTGCAAAATTCACCTTGGAGCTCAATAACAAGGCAAAGTGATGCAAAGTACATTGACTTCTATGTACTTCACATTAGAACTGGTGCAGAAGTGATTGGGGGAAGGTGGAACAATGCAAAGTTATTGTTATCAGTGGACTTTGCATTCCTCATTATGATGTGAAGTACTCTGCTTCGCGTTGCAGATTACTTAGCGGATTCTGCATTACTCTGCGAATTGCATTGTGGAGCGAATTTTGCCCACTTCGCCCACCTCTAGTTGGGGTATAAAAATTGTAAAACAGTGAACAACCAGGAGCCTTGCTTAATCCCTGTGTACTTCAGAGCTACTGCATAGTTTGAATAAGTGAATCAGAAAAAAATGGCTCTATGCTGTTCGACCCTTTAACAGGAACAACCAGTATAAAGGTCCCATACCCATGTGTGGAGCTGTGTGCTGTGTGTATTTTGTGTGCAAAAGCCTTTCATTTTACTTACTGTTTATGGTAGTACAGTAGATTGTATCAGCCTGTGTTTGCTTACTTCTAGGCAACATCTTCTGTAACTACAAATCCCAGAATCCCCTGCAGTTGACACCTGAGCAGAACTGCAGCAGTGGGAGATTCAATAGCCTGTAGAGCATGTTGAAGTTTGTACAAATTCTGATCTTTTGTTTGCTGATCCCACTGTCCTCATGGGGCTACATAGAGTCATAGAGTACTGTACTTTGCCCCAGGAGAACAGCAGAAGAGGAAAACATCTGATCAGTGATTATAAAAGCCTTAACATGGACTGCAGGCTATTGAATCTCCAACTGCTACAATCCTGCTCAAATGTCAGCTGCAGGGGAATTCTAGGATATATAGTTACGGAAGATGTCAGCCAGGAAGCAAGCAAAATTAGACTGATACAATCTACCCTACTACAGTAAGCAGTTAAGTAAAATAAAATGATTTTGCAGACAAAGTGCACATTTGGTCCAGCCCCCATACTTATCTGTGGGGCCCTTTGTGCTGACTGTTCCCCTTTAAAGTAACTGTTGTCTTTCACACACACTTTCATGGAAATGATCCACAGATAGCAATTGTTCCTTACAGTCCATTCAACAAGTTGCAGTTCTAGTATTCAGGAGTTAAAATTCTTAGTAGCCCAGTTGCCTAACAGTGCAAAATCTTTGCTCATTTGCAAGGTAGCCTGATTGTTTTCACTCAGGAAGCCTTTGTGTCACTGACATTTGTAGAAGTAGTTTACTACTTAATTAGCAGTGTGTGCATTTATTTAATGCAGGAGAAAGGGGTAACATGCACATTATCACTTAAGATGCCACCAGTCCCTCGCATGAGCATATAAGCAGCCAAAAAAGTTGAAATGAACTGGTGCACACACTGTAGACACTGGAGGAACAAATAATATATTACCTCCTGCAGTGCAACAACATATCAACATCTTTTCAGGAAAAAGGATGTGCCTCCCCTACATTTTGTCAAAGGCTTCATCAGGAAGTCTGATTAAGCCTTGCAGTGATGTGTAGAGATGTCCGATCCTCAGTCCTGTAGTGACATTAACATTTTGTTACATGGCATGGGCTAATGCATTATTTGTTCCTCCATTACCTACAGTGTGCAGGCCATTTTAGTCCAGATTTTTTTGGCTATGCATTTATTTAAAAATGATACATCCATTATGGTAACAGTCATAATTGTGCAGAATTTTAAATCTGCGGAACACATGGTATACTGGGATTAATCTGTGGAACTCTATAGAATTTATGGCAGAATCCTCTGAAATTTGGCCTAGAAATGATGCAGGGATTTTCTTAAACAAACTACAGTTTGCTTTCAATAAACTGTAGGTTTTTCTTTAAAAACACAGATGTGTTTGCTCGGAATCATTTTTGTTAGGTGTGATAGATATGAGCCATAGCTGGAAGAAGACACTGCCATAAAAAGGAGGACACACTTAGAAACAGAAAATTATGGCAGAAAATGACCCTTGGTCCATCTTGTCTGCCCACAAGCCCTGACCTACACCTGGACCTAGTACTGAACTGGAGTTTTTGCTTATACTACAGCCCTCCTGTGGTTTCTACCTAACTGCTACATCCTTGGTTGTTTTTTTTTTTTTTTTTTTATCTTATCCCCTCCTGATCACAGTCCTATGAGCCTCTCTCAGGTATCCAACCTGAATCCTGCCCTGCCTGAAGTCCACCTGACCATACCTGTCTCTCCCCCTCCCCACCTTGCAGCTGGCACCCCCAGCTTAACCCCTCTGGGGTGGGGCCACCCCTCCTACCTTGGGCACTCTCACACATAGACTCCAGCCGCAGACATGGGCCCCGGGTAGAGGATTGGCTAGGTCGGACCCGGCAGTGGGCATGAAGATTGGTGACATCGCCTACCCCCAGGACTGGGTTTTTCCATTCTGTGGTTCCTCCCTCCCCATGCGTGGGCATGCCCTGATGCTTCTGGTGCTCAGCAACCCTGCCTGCGTCGGCCACGCTAGTACATGCTTGCCTGGCTTACTACAGTACCCCTGGTCTCCACTGGGGGATCTCTGTCTTGCCCAGCCATCCCATCCTCTTGGTCCGGGGAGCAGAGCACCACATGGGCTCAGTTCTCAACCCTTCCCTCGACCCGGCACCCGAGTCCGTTCCCGAACACAGGTCGCTAGCTCGGCACGAGGTGTGGCGTCCAGCGTCTCAACCCGCAGTGCCACGGACTGGCTTCCTTGGTTGTTATTAATCCCTTAACTCTGTCCAAATGGTGTTTGAAGCTGTTGATGGTTTTCGTGCCTGCCACCTCAGATGGCAGTGACTGGCTGTTACACAACTCACTCTTTCTGCAAAATAGAACTCCTCATGTCCCTCCTGAGTCTTCCTTTTGCCAGCTTCCATTCATGTTCCTGTGTTCTAGAGTGGCTATTCCTGTTGAATACTCTTGTTCCTGGCAGTTTACCTTTTTCTTCCTTTCAGGAAGTTAATGGTCATATTGCCCCTTTCCCTTCTGGCCTCCAGTGAGTGCATGTTCAGTGCATTAAATTGATCCTTATACGATCTGTCCTGCAAGCCATTAATCTTTTTGGTTAGTCTAGCTGCACTCTTTCCAGCTTGCCCTTGTTCTTTCTTAAGCATGGACTCCAGAACTACTGTAGGCTCACTACTCCAGGTATGGCCTCACCAGTGATCTATAGAGAGGTAGTAATACCTCTTTTCTCCTGCTATCAAAACCCCTCATAATACACCCCAGCATCCCGGTTGCCTTGCTAAAGGCCTTGTTACATTGGCTAGCTTGTTTAAGGGAGTAACATATAAAGACTCACAGGTCCCTTTCCTCAGTAGTAGTGCCCAGCACTGTAACTGGGAATATACTGCTGTCACTGGGAGGAGAGGAAAGGAGAATGTGTTGTAACTAAGACATGGTGGTGTCTGAGAAATTGGCTTAATTGGGAGGAACCACTAATATAACAGGGAGATCACACTGATGTAACTAGGAAGAGACACTGGCGTACATGGGAGGAGACACTGACATAACTTGAAATAGACACTGTCAAATCTGTTAAGATATACTGGCATAACTGTGAAGAGACATCGGTAAACTGAAAGGTCAGGATTCAGTGCTGCAACTGAAAGGAGACACTACTATTACTGAAATGAGACCCTGCTGTAACTGGGAAGGCACACTGATTTAACCGGGAAGAGTCAGTGACTTAACTGAAAGGAGACTGGTGTAACTGAGAGGAAACACTGGCAAAACTGTGAAGACACACTGTCTTAATTAGGAGGAGGCAGTTCATAACTGGGAGGAGACATCAGTATATCAAGAGAGCAAGTAAAACTGCTTGAACTGTTATAAGACACTATTATAAGTGACAGAAGACACTGCTGTAACTTGGGGGGGGCACTGGGATAACTGAGGAGACACTGATATAACACGGAGGAGACATTGGTACAACTGGTAGAAGGCATTGGTATAACTGAGAGGAAAACTGGCATAAACAGTAGATACTGTTGTAACTGAAACACTAGTATAACAGTGAGGAGACATTGGTAACATAGAAACATAGAATGTCAGCAGATAAGGACCACTAGGCCCATCCAGTCTGACCGTAGGCCTTATGCATTGTATGTGGCCACTGATCCTATATGATCAATGGCTTGTCATCTCTCCCTACCCACTCATGCTTCCCTTGTGCCTGTCCCAAGGATGCTTAAACCCCTCCACTGTGCTTGCCTTCACTACCTCCTGTGGCAGACTATTCTATGTGTTGACTACCCTTTCTGTGTAGAAAAACTTCTTCACATTACCTCTTAATCTGCCCCCCTTCAATTTCATATTGTGCCCCCTTGTTCTAGTACTTTCTCTACATTGAAAAAGCTCCCCTGCCTGCACCTTGTTTATGCCCTTAAGGTACTTGAAAGTTTCAATCATGTTCCCCCGCTGTCTCCTCTCCTCCAGCGAGTACATATTGAGACCCCTTAGTCTCTCCTCGTATGTTTTGTGGTATAAGCCCTGCACCATCTTTGTTGCCCTTCTCTGGATAGTCTCCACCATATCTATGTACTTGCGCAGGTGTGGGTTCCAGAACTTCATGCTTTATTCCAGGTGGTATAACTGGAGGATCATAGAGTGGATTGATAACCCTGCCAAAATCCAGGCAGGTAGGCAATTAATGCAATTTGTTTTCACTACAAATTTGGAAAATGCAGCAGTACAATTAGTTTTGCTTATTTCAGGCTGAATGTAGTGGCAAAGACAGGCACATATATATTGCTGCATGGTACCAGGTGGCAGTAGTCAAGGGTTAGCCAATGTCTAATTAGAGTCTGGTAGATGGGCCTAAATATGGCACTTTTGACACAGGTGAAGCAGATCTGGAGGTACTCAGATTTACTTTGGCATTTTGGTACTTCAACATCATGATGCAGCATTTTTTTACGGACAGCACACAGGTTAGGAACGCGCTCATTCATTGACAGCTCAGTGGGCGGGCTGGCCGTGGAAGAGAGAGGAGGGATGTACTGGTCTGCTCACTGGAGTTTACTATCGGGGTGGGAATGGGCTGGTGGGACACCTGCTGGGGCAGAGGGGTTGGGGGCACTAGATAATTAAATATTCATTCAGGGACTGCAGCTCGAGGATGGTATGGGGGGGGAGTTGAAACCACTAGACCACCAGGGAATTTATTTTAAAAACAGACTACGGACAGAGATAGGGATTGTGGGGAAGGGTTTACTGAACACTGTTATGGGTGGGTGACTTGCTGGAGGGGAGGGACCACTAGCCAGCAGGGCATTTATGGCATTTGATTTGCCAGGCAAGTGGTGGGCTGGGGGAAGGAATGCAACAACCAGGCGTATTTTTTTTTTTTTTACGGGTCGGGCAGGTGATCATGGGGCGGACTGCTAGCTACCAGGGAACAGGGATAGGAGGATTTTTGTGGGGCAGGTGGGGGGAGGGACCACTAGCCACCAGGTATTACTGGGAAACTAAGCTTCTTTAATTGATTATTGGTAGGGGAAGCAGAATTTCCACAAAAGTTCAGAAATGGACTTCTGAACTTTCGCAGAAGTGAAAGTCTGACTTTTGCTTTGGTTCCGCCGTTTAAATTTTTTTTCGCATACCCCTACTTTCAATGGCTGCCTTCCCTTTTCATTTGTTAACCAGGTAATGAGTGCTGACAGTGACTTTTCCCAGTGATATTGCTTCAGGGAGACTCACATCAACTGTGGATTAAATAGAAGATTTAATCCAAGTTTAGGTGATGCTGTTCCATCAATTGGGCTTCTTCCTTTTCCCTACCAATGTTATAAGAATCTTTATTTTACTGAATGCTGGTGGTACAAGCCAGGGCACAGAAAACCATATTTTTATTTGTTGTGCATATATGTGTATGATCCTGCCAGCCAGTCAATAACTAAAAAAGTAAAATATGCTGCTGTGTGAAACATTAAGTATTTTAATGTGTCCATCATTAGAAAGGTAATTTGGTTACAAAGAACTTTGCCACTCAGACTTTATATGTAGCTATTATGGTTTGGAAACAGTACATGTAAGACTTCCACAGACATTTGTAGGTCACAAATGAATTATTAAAGCAGCAGTACTAGTTAATAAAAATGTGCTTTTCACTAAAGTTATGTCAAACAAGCCCCGCAAATGACAAAACTCAAATTCAGTGCATTTAATTTTTGTTTGCTTTCCTTATATTCTTTATTTTTTCCAGCAGTTTAGCACTGACCCTTGCCGGGAGCACCACACTGGATTCTGAGGGAAATGGGGTGCTGGCATTCTCTCATTGGTTATTTTGGCTGATGTAACTGGAATGCACCACCCCTTCCTTTGCCTGGAGTGTTTATAGGACAAGCAATGTAAACAAAGGGTAAAAAAACAGGAAATGGTATGAGAGAATGCCATATTTCCTGTGCTACACTTTGACTTCAGTAAGGACTTGGACTCTTGTTTCTCCCCTCTGCAACACCCTCCCACTGGGTCACACCTATAAATAAGCAGTTGATATGCTATACTTGGACTTTGGCAAGGTCTTCAGCTCTGTACTACATGGAAGGCTGGTTAACACCCATTCTTCCGATTAACTCCTCTAAGTGGCAGAAGATTACTTAGCCTTTCTGTCCTGCAGCACCTGGAGGCAGCAGCTTAAATCAGCAGTACTAGTTAACCAGGAAGTGTTCATCACTTCCACTGCTTGATAGTTTAAAGTTGTAGATTTAACTGCTGCTCTTTACTACTGTTTTCTGATAATTGGTTCCCTTGATTTTTTTCAATATATTGGATACATGTTTGGTTTCTTATTGGCTGGCAAGCTTATCAGTCACCTTTCCGGCTCCCCTAGTGGTTGAAAAAGGGCACAAAGAACTCGACTGTTTTTCTCCCAGAGTTCTCGGAGTTTCTTTTAGGACCACATGCATTGTGACTGGGTGATCATGGGGGTCAAAGGCCAGCAAGATGGCAACGTCTACCTGTTTACATTCACACACTGTACATGCTGCTGTTTGTACACAGGTTTTGTAGGTGGAGACTGCATTATTTTACTTTTTCAAAGTTAGACAGATATAATTATAATCCAGTTTGCGGTGATGATGTCTGTGGTGATACATCCTGTTCTCTTCGGGGTGCACAGACACCCCTTTCATCTGTGGCATAGAACAAGAAAAACAAGTTAAGAACCACAACTTCTCTTCACCTGTCCTCAAACACCTGTTCCATTTGGAGGTCACAGACTTCACAGGTGGACCACCCTGAGCCTCTGATGGCTCAGAAGGTAAGCCTCACCTTTTTTTTTTTTTTTGGGGGGGGGGATACACAGGAGTATTTTACAAGTAGTCTGTGAAAAGAACTTCAGAGGGGCCTACCAACCAAGACTGATCTAATTTTGCCTGGAAAATACCAAGGTGCAGATCAGCTGCTCTGCATCTTGTTTGCTTAGCAGAGGCCTGCATCCAATGTTGTTCTTCAGATTGTAATGTAAACTTTAAGACATCTTTAAGATTGTTGATATGATTTTCAAATGGTAACTCAGGGTTAACAACTACCACTACATTGTTATGAGCCATTGTGGTGGGAATACTCACATATCTTTTAATGGAATAGTAAAACTTTCAATAGTGGTTTACTGGATGGTGGTACCCAACCAGCACAAATGTAGTTTTTCAGCATTCGGTTACAGGAAATAATATAAGTAAGCAATAACCCACAACAGGATATGGTGTTATTGGGGATTAATCAACATCACGGGTATATTGTAAGGCATGAGGCCAAGGCCCACAACTGATAGGACATAGACTTCCCCAGCTGGTGCATTAGGTGACATGAATGGTTATAGGCAGAGCAGTTGGGACTTTCCATATACAGAGTGTGTTACTGTCATAACACACTTAGCCTGCATTGTCCCAGATCCTTAGATGCCAAGTCATCTATTGAACTCGCATCTCCTGGGTGGCAGTATACACCAGTACCACTGGTGCATAGTTCCACTGTGTTGCTGTCAGATCTGGCTGTCAGCACTGGTGTCTAGAGATGGGCGAAGATGACAAACTTTGCTCCGCGGAATATTTCGAGTGTTGCGCTCCAATACGATGCAACATCAAAAATTCACCAAATTCACTGAGGTTGATTGAATGCGAAGTGTGGAATTTCACCCCCAAAATTCCACACTTCCCTCACAAACTTTGGCCAAATGATGTCTAGTGGACCTCTCTCCGCCAGACACAGTTACAACATTCACCCTCCTGCCCCCCCACACACCCACCGATCGTCGTTCAGTTGGCCACATGTAAAAATATTAATATTGTTTTAAATTAAATTCCCCATTCCCTGATGTCTAGTGGACTCTCACACCAGACACAGTTGCAACAATCACCCTTCCACCCCCAACACCCCCACGGATCGCTAGCCAGTAAGCCTCAGCCTACATGTAAAAATATATACAGTATATTTTTTTTTTAATTAATCCCCATTCCCTGGTGTCTAGTGGATCCCACCACCCCACCCCATCCAGACTACTGCCACACCACTCTGCTCCCTCCCCAGTCCACCAGCACAGCCCTCCACTCACCTCCAAGGCCAGCAGCCTGACTCATTCACTGCCAACTTGTGGTCTTTTGTACTAGCACATGCTCATTCATTAGAGCTCAGTCGGACCACCAGCCATGGAAGTGAGTAAAGGGCTGTGCCAGTGGCCCGCTCGGGGTGGACAGGGGAGGAGCAGGGTGGTATGGTACTGGTCAAGATGGAGTGGGGTGCTTGGGGGATCCACTAGACACCAGGGAATGGGGAAATTAATTAAAATATATACATATATATTTTTATGTGTGGGTTGTGGCTGACTGGCCAGTGATCAGTGGGGAGGTGTGTGGGGGCAGGAGGGTGCTTGTTCTAACTGTGTTTGGCGGGAGAGGGGGCACTAGACACCACTAGACACCAGGAATGGGGAATTTAATAAAAAACTATTAACATTTTTAAGGCTGTAATAACTGGCCAGTGATTGATGTGTGTGGGGGTGGGGGCAGTAGGGTGATTGTTGTAACTGTGTCGGGGGCATCCACTATACACCTGGGATAGATTGGTGGTGGTGTTTGGGTTTTCCCCATTTGTCACCTCTACTTGCTTTGGGTTTTTAAAGTGCAATTTTTACTTAAAAACCACAAAAGCAAGGCAAAGTCACAAATGGCGAATTTCAGGTAATTTTCAAAAATTACACGAAGTGCTCCACGGAGCGAATTTACCTACATCATGGCATATTCACTCGCAAATTAAAACTTTGCTGCATCTCTACTGATGTCTAGCCAGTTTCAAATTAATATAATAAGAAACTGGCCATTGTAATTTGCTTTGCCTATTGCTTTTATTAGTTTCTGGGTAGCAATTAGCTAATTCATTTAATTTGTTAGCCTCATACCGAATCGCTTGTTTTGTCTTTTTCTGTAAAAAGCATAACAACTGAATAAATGAGCACTCTGTACCTATTATGTTAATTGCTACTCAGAGAAGTACTTTAGCCTGCAATGCAACAAGATAGGAATGTACAGACTAATAAGACTTATGTACATGGTTCTGCCCAAACAGATTAATTTATGTCACATAAATCAGTTGTCTTGTTATACAGAAAGGCAGAGATAGACATTTTAGTGACAAGCTGGCTTCACTCCTGATCAAGCACAAGCAATGTAGAGTGAATGGATAAATGGGATTTTTTTTTCCATTTTTCCTGTTTAAAGAAGCAGGGCTATACAAGGGACCCTGTTCTGACCAAACAAATTCCTTTACTTGGGGATCATGTATACCATAATGGCATATTCTAAGTCATCGTGTGTGGGCATCTTAGCACATTTAATTTTAGCTTTATTTAGGTTATTTTTTACACCCTTTTTGTCCACCCTGGCTCAGTCTGTTCCTATGTTATCACTACTTCTATACAATAAGAGTGGCTCACCTGCCATGGGGAAGGAACAACAACCCCCGTCTCTGACATACCATTATGAAGTGTCCCTGGCCTAACCCATGCAGACCTGCAAGTAGTGTTCTTACAAAGAGTTACAGAAAGCATGCTGTACTGATACAGTTGAGAGATACTGGACAATAGACTCACTTACCAGACAGATTCTTTTTTTTTACTATTCTAAGGTGTGTAGCAACCATATTATCCAGTATCTCTCGATTGTTCAGTAAGACTGTATTGAAACAGACTGCTCTCCTTTCCTTTATTTTATAGGGACACAGGCAACCCCACTGGCTGTTCTAAGCTAAAGCTGTTCTGATGCAGTCTGCTTCTGTCCACCTGTTCAAAGTTCATTTCTAATACCACTATCTCTCATTTCATTTTGGCCAATGAATAGAAAGAAACTGATCATGCCGGCCCAGTGGCGCAGCGGTTGGATTTCTGCTCGAGATGCAGATGAGATGGGTTCAGGAATGGACTCGAGAGTCAGAGAGCTGGCCAGGGGAGAAGGATTAAGTGTCCTGATGGCTGCTATCCTTCTCTGGGGGGAGTGGGAGGGAGGGCTGAATGTCCAGTGACATATTCCCCTCTAGCAGAGGCTGGGGTGTATTACATTCACTGACACCTACATTACTGAGGGGAGGAACAGACACAGGTGTCATTGCATGTTCCACCCCTCTGGGGGATTGTTCTTCTAAAAATAGGCAACCTCCCTCTATGAAGCTCCACTCCATACTTTGACCATTTCCCGACCCCGCTGGTGAAGATAGAAGTGGTTCTGCCATGCATCCCAGTCCCATGGCCCCACCCTTGGGAGTAAGCCAAGAGGTTCCTCTGGCGGGGGATTCCTGCTGGAGTCCTGACTGTAGGTCCATGATCTGGGCCAACTGACAGCTCCTCCCTGTGGAGGCAGGCCTGGGATCAGATCAGATCACAGGTAAGTCAGGGGGATGGGCAGGGCTGGGGACTGAGATTTTGGAAGTGCGGTGCCACAAAAAGCAGTCAATTGCAAAAAAAAAAATTGATTTTTGTTTACACTGAGGCAGCATGGCACGGTGGCATTAGTTTTTTAGTACCAGTACAAATGGAAGGCTGCTTTACGACCACACGATCCTACCTGCAACCCACAGAGCACAGTAAACAAACCTCAAGGCACATGCAGTCAGAATACATACAAAAAAGCCAGTGGAAATTTTTGTTAAAGGGCTGCAGTACCAGCAGACAAAAAGTGCTGGTACTGTGCATACCAGAATGCTGCTCAAAGAACGTATCCCCAGTAACCTGAGTGCTTTGTCAACAATGGACTCAGTTGAGAAGGTTGGATTAATGGGAGCTCTCCATCAGCAGTGTACAGGTATTTAGCAATGCTTTTTACCTGTTACCAGTGCAGCACTTTACCCTTAGGCTGCCAACAGAACTGGAGCGTATAGGAATTATGGACTGATATAGCAGTCCGCGGCACAGCAAGGGTTAATAAAAATTGGGGCTGGCTTTTTTTGTACCTATCCTGACTGTGAGTGCCTCAATGCTGTTTTGGAAATAAAGTTTAGTCCATAAAAAAAAAAACTTGTCTAATAAATTAAATGTACCTTTTGTTTTTATTAATCCAGAATTTTTTTTTTTAACATTTTAAGAATAAAAGAGTGTTTTAAAAAAGTACTGTGTATATGTGTAGGATGCTTTATGTAGTTGATTAATGGTAAATATCTCGTGTGAGAAAATAATACCTCTCCCCCAAAAAAGTCTTACTAAGCCATGCCTTGAAAGTCACTTTTTCATTGCTACAGATATTTTCTATGTCTCACTCAACTTTATTGTGTACTACAATTTGTAGCTACCTCAGCCCACATGGTGTGAAACACACCTGCCCGATGGTTCCTGGTCAGTCTATAAGGCCTTCAGTTGAATGATGCCTGGGCACAGTTGGTATTGGAGATAATTATAAAGACCTGAGGTTCCTCCACCTATGGTGATCCTTTTGATAGATTCCTGCCAGGGTTCTGTCCCATAGGAAATGAATGTGACCCTCATCCTCAGTGACTGGAAACCTTTATAATTACTGTATGCAGAAACTCCCAATCTGTACTCTAAGAATACACAATTAACACAATAACATTTAAAAGCACAATAAACTGCAATTCAAAACAAGTGATATTTATTAGAGGAGAGGGACAGACTCTGGATGGGAGAAAGGACTGGATTAAAGAAAGTCAATAAACCAATAGTTTACAGATCTCTCCCTACAAATCTCACCACCCTCTGATGATTACCCACACATTATTTCCTGTTTTCCCCTACTGGTGCACCAGTACCATAAAGCCCATTGGAAGCTCCCAGAATTGTCTGTTAATGTGTTTCCATAGTAGAAGTTGTAGGCTTGATGTTGGACCAGGGTTTGGTACCAACAGAAGGATGGTGGTTGAGGACTCCAAACAAATGTTTCAATACTGATGCTAGTTGCTCCTGACTGTTACAGTTCTACAAATGGACTTGGAATTACAGTCATTTAGGATTGCACTGTAGTTACTGTGATCTGGTTCTAGCTAACTGAAGAATTGGGGTATTGACCTAGTAATCATGTCCTTAGAAGACTCTACAGTTGCTGGTTCCACTATGATGTCAAGGTTGCAGATATAATCATTTGCAACCCTCCCCAGAAAAGTGTGAGGCATACTTGTGAGTCCTCTGGCCACAGCTGGACTTCTAGCACATCACTTTTGCTTCTTCATGTCCCCAGAACTGAAATTATTATGTGGGAGACTGAGCGGAGAGTTGATATGCAGTAGCCTAATAAATGGCTTGTAAGTGGGAGTACCCCAGTTTCTGCATTTTAAGGTCCTAGGACAGAGAAGCTACTGGAAAGAATTTACATCTCAATCTAGACTGTACTAGAGCACCAACAAGATGGATGCTTGGTGGTGAAGGACCACCAATGCCATTGAGGACAGAGCTGCCCAAAAAGGTAAAAGAAGCTAGTCAGGACTGGCATCTGGAAATCAGGGGGTTCAGGAGGACCTTACCTGTTTTTCGTGTGGGACATATGGATACCAGATGAAGAACTGTCAAAATTCAGTAGACCTGCAGAAGTTCACTGACAAATAGATCAAGAAAGTAATGAATCAAGGAAACATTAGGGGGACCATTAAGGGAGCACACTGGAGTCCTGCCAGCAAGATACTCCCACCAAATGTTGAACTATCTATGGTTAAGGCTGTGAAGGGATAATCATTTTTAGACATGGATTAGATAATGGGACCTTCATCAAGGATATGCATCAAGGTTGAAGTACAGCAGACATATGCTGTACTTGACAGCAGATCTCCACTCACAGTCATGTTCAAATACTTATATGATCAGCATTTAATTCATCTTCCTTTGTTGCCCCTGCAGGAATTGGACATATAGTGTTTCAGTAATGAGGCTTACCCCTACTTGGATGCTTAGCTGTGAATATCAATTTCACAAATTAGGTAGTCAGAGTGGAGGACCCATCAAAACCCTGGTCCTAGTGTGTTTGGACTCTAGGATGGATGATAGTGTCCCCATAATCAGTGGCACTGATGCTCATATGTTCAGCTGACTGAAGCAACTCTGACAAGATAGAAACTCAACAGAAAAGACAGACACTACCTATCCATCAACTAGTGAAACAAGCCTGTCAGCAGTACAGTGAATGACTACCCAGAGATGGGGATGACAAGGCTGCCATAGAGTAGCACCAAGATGGAAAGATCACCCAGCCTCCAAATGATGAGTGTGTCGTTAGTGGCATTGTCTGCTTAAAGAAGGAAGATATTAATCAGATCTTGATGGTCGATGCCCCAGAGGAGCATGTATTATCAAATGGGTGACTGGTCAAGCCCCTTGTATTACTCACTCACACACATGTTGTGGTGCACTGGATTATTGTTCAGGTGATAAATGTGACAGAGAGGCCCCTCACAGTTTGAAAAGGATGGACATTGACCCGGGTGTATTGTACTGACACTACCATACAGCCCAATGTAGGTATGGAAGGCCCCAAAAGAAACTGGACATTGCTGCCTTGGGAAAGTCACAATTACCTGAAGAGTGAGAGCATTGATCAGCACGAAGATGCCCAACAAAACCAAATAGTTCTCTGTAGGTGACTGGGATGTGCGGTGCATGACTGCAGAGGATCAATATATCCACTTGCACTACTGGCAGTCCTGCAAGGAAAGATCTAGACATTAGGCAACTGCAGGCATTAATGATGTGCACTGTTACTTACAAAAGCGTCTTGCAGCAGGAATCGTACAAGAGTCCAGAAGTCTATCTGCGTCATCAAAACTTGTGGTGTGGAAAAAGAATGGAGCAGTATGCATACAGTATGTGTCTATTATCAGACTCTCAGTAAATGCACAATACAAGATCAGTACACAGTGCTCCATTTTCAAGCGATGTACTGCCTTAACAGAAACTGCTGACTCTCAGTCTTAGATCTACGGAGTGAGTATTAGCAAATTCCTGTGACTTAAATAGGCTGGTAAAGATTGCCTTCATTTGTCTTTTTGGATTTTATGATGTCTTGCAAATGCTCCACAGCACCATTGATGCGCCTATCATGTTTCAATGCCTCATAGGAAGAACAGTGGGTCACATGAACCTGTTGGAATATTGGTCTGCAAGCAGAGAAGAACAGCAACAAGACAGTAGTCTGAGCTACACATGTAAATGTACTGCAACAAAAAGAAAAACAGAGCTTAGGCCAGCACAAACAAACACATTCCAGACTCTTGAACATCTGACTCTAAAGCAAAATTTATTAAAATTAAAAAGGAGCCAACACCAAACAAGTTGCCAAACATTTTTGATCCCACCTGGACTCTTTCTCAAGGCATAACATGCATGAGCAAGAAGGCCCCATAAATAGGGATCCATTTAAAGTGACAGTGCTAACCATAAACAGCGATAGCTTACTCGGGTTGTCGGAGGGCTGGCCGGGGGAGAAGGATTAAGCATCCCTGGATGGCTCTTCTTCTCTGGGGGGAGGGAGGGACTGAGTGTTCGGTGCAGTGCCAACACCTGGTGGAGGCTGGGTGTTCCACTCTGCACCGACGCCAAATAGGACCACCAGGGGTGGGGCAGATGTTGGTGTCATTGCATGTCCACGCCCACAGGGGGAAAAACCACCGTGTCCCCAGCCAGCTCCATGAAGGCCTGCCCCTGGGCCTCAATTAGCCTTTGTTGCCAGCTCCCCTACTAGTTACTAACATCTTGGCACTGAAAGGGCCACAGCGCCGAGACCCCCACCCTCGGGGGGGGGGGCAAGCCAGGGGTGACTGGGGAGTGCCGAAAATAGGTGGAGGTGCAGGCAAGGGGGTCTGTGACCAGGACAGACGCTGAAGGCTCAGGGCACCCAAAAAGTAGTAAATAAAAAAAAAGGGGGGGTAATCTCTAGATCCTGACTTGTACAGTAGGGGAGAAGTGATATGCCATTACAAAAGTTTCTGTATTACAGCCACAGTGTGATAACCTGTTCATGACGTGTACACCTGAAGATATCAAGCACAGTGTACATGTCATCACAGATTGTCACCATAGTGTATACGTTACTTCCCTTTCTCTGCATGCTGCTAAAACAAAAATAAATAAAAAGAAAAAACTGAAAGCCAGACCCCTATTGTATGAAAAGGATTCCTGATGTCCTGGCATGTGAAATCGTATGTATCACAAGTCGTGACAGTGACATCAGACTCTTACTCATGGCACTGCTATGCTCCACCACTTGTAAGCCGAGATCACAGCCCACTCATTGTGATACATATGGTATCACATGCTAGGACATCACGTATCCACTTATTATTTGACCTAGAGGCTTGGAATGATATTCTAGGTATTTCTCAGTTTGTGGTCATGTTCAACTATCAGGCTGTTAGTAGTAGTCGCAGTAGTAGTTGTGTGGGAGGTTGAGGGTGGCTTGGGGCAGAGTTTGGGGATGGCAAAGCAGGATTAGAAAGGTGAGAGGTGGGATCAAGATGGTGAGAATGTGGCGATAAACTGAACTGCAAGCCACATTCTCATTCGCTTACAATCACTGAAAAACACTGATGCCAGCAAAATAGCGGGTGAGATTTCTTTGACAAGATTTACCACAAAATCTTGTCTGCCATAAGTCAAAAATCATAGTGGTTCTGATAAAAAAAGCTAAAAGTAACAAATACAGTATAAATGCAATAAAACACAGAACTGAGCACATAATTAGAATCTCGCTATAACTGAGAAGGCTTGATCAAATAGATGTTTCAGGTGCTTTGCTGTAAACATTGATAATGATTGGGACAGGTAGAAATCACTTGTAAGTGAGTTCCATAGGGCAGGGGCTGCCACCAGAAAGGCCCTGTCACCTGCCGATTTCAAATGGGTTAATGGCACTCTAATGCACCTGCCCCACTGACCTTACAACCCTTGCAGGAATGTAGGGGTCAAGAGGTTGCTAAGGTACATGCACTAGTGGTTTTGCTTGTTCATTTCTTTCTAAACTGACAAAAGTGCTCAGTAATTAATGCACTATCTGATAAATAGCCAGCCTAGAACCCAGAACGAGAGTGTTACATGATCCGACACTAGAGATTTTGTGAAGTTTCACTTTGCTGGTAATGTTCTGGTGAAGTTGAGAAATATGCCTTCTCAAAAAACTTTGGGAATTGACCACTTTGCCACTTTGCAATGCTTTTTTCTTGAGAAGTGAAACCTTTTCAGGCAAAATCATATGTCTGAATTATGACTCCACTTGGAAAAGTGCCACATCACCTGCTGAAACTTCTCAAAGTTGGCACTTTGTGAGTTAAACAAACTGCAAATTAATTTGTGAAGTGGAGTTTCCCAACTCTGCACATCTCTAACACAAGTGCAAGCCAAAATCCTTACTCAGACATTCTTGGCTAGCAGCAGACAATGCAACTGATCACCTGGCAAGCCCTTGAAGAGCTCATTCCAGTATTCAAGTGTGATTGAAAGGAAGGCCTGCACCAAGCTGTAAAGATCAGCAGTGTCAAGAAAGGGATGTTGTTTGAGCTCTCCAAAGGTTTTGACAAAGTCACTCACTGCCTCATGCTGAACAAGCTAATCAGGGCAGAGTTGACTGAGCAGGGATGCACCTGGTGTCACTCCTATATGGTCAGCTGTGTGCATTCTGTCCATATACCTATAGGTGGATCTAGTGGAGGACATTTGGGGAGGGGACCCAGGGTAACTCAGTTTTGGGAGTAAAATTAAGACTTTGACTGTGTTTCAGGAGCAAAATGGGGAAGGATTGCTCCTATGTAAATTGATCCCTGCCCCCCAAGCATAAAACTGACTAAATAAAGTGCAAAATTGCAGCATACTGTATAAAGTGAACATTTTTCTCCCAGATTGCTGTCAGGTAGGTTCAAACCAACATCAATGGTGGGTCCCCCCAGTGAATATTTTCTATTTCCATTACTGGGTGGATCCATTTCCTCTTCCCTCCTAGCTGATATGAAGGGTCCTCCAATGCTCATTCCTTGGACCTGTACAGTTGTACATTTTACTAAGTTCCCTATCCAATGCCTATATCTCCTCACATACCCACCCATATGAAAATGATACAGTGCTTTATCATAGAATCATAGAACTTGATGGCAGAAAAAGATCCTGTGGTCCATCCAGTCTGCCCTTACCCAATCTAGACTACTGCCTCACTCCCTGAGAACCCACCCCTCCCCCCATAGCCCTTTATGCCAGTCCCAAGCCCTCTTGAATCCCAGCACTGTCTCCACCCCACAACCTCCTCCAGAAGCCTGTTCCAGGCATCTACCACCCCTCCATAAAGAATTTCCCCTCACATTCCCCTGAAGTGTCCCCTTGTAGTCTCAGACTATTCCCTCTAGTAGCTGTGTCTTTCTTCATTCTGAATAAGCCCCCCGGGCCCCATTTGTTTAACCCCTTGAAGTATTTGAAGGTCTCTATCATATCTCCTCTCTCCCTTCTAGTATCCAGGATGTATAGCCCCAGCTCGCAGCATCTCTGCTCATATGGTTTGCCCTTCATCCCAAGCACCATCTTGATCACTCTTCGCTGAACCCTTTCAATCAGGTCTATGTTCTTTTGCAAGTGAGGCTTCCTGAACTGGACTCCATACTCCAGGTGCGATCTCACTATAGCTTGGTACGGGGCACTAGGACTTCCCTCCTCTTGCTGGTGATTCCCCTGCCAATACTAGGCAGCATCCCATTAGGCCTTCTGCACTGCCTTAGTACACTGTTTTCCCACCTTAAAGTCATTAGAGACTACTATACCCAGATCCTTCTCCTGCTCTGTTGCTCTGATTCCCCCCCTCCCGTTTTGTACTCTGTCCTCTGGTTACCATGTCCAAGGTCCATAACCGCACACTACCTAGTGTTACATTTTAGTTGCCAGATCTCTGCCCACTTTTCTAGTGCCCTTAGGTCTTGCTGCATGTCCTTCACCCCCGGCCTCAGTATCTACCCTATTGCAGATTTTCATGTATTCCACAAAGAGTGCCACCCATCCTTTCAGTCCTTTCATAATGTTGCATATATAGATACTGAAGAGGAGTGGCCCCAACACTGACTCCTGGGTTACCCCGCTCATCACTTGCCCTTCACTACCATCCTCTGGGTCCTGTCAGCTAGCCAGCTTTGCACCCATCTAGATATTTTGTCCCCCACCCCCATAAATCTCAGTCTATTGACCAATCTTCTGTGGGCGACGATGTCAATGGCCTTACTGAAGTCCAGGTAGGCCACGGCCACTGCCCACCTTGGTCTATTTCCTATGCCACCAAGTCAAAGAATTCAATAAGATTGGACCGGCATAACTTCCCCCTTGTGAACCTGTGCTGGTTGTTTTTCAGAAATCCATTCCCCTCTAGGTACTGTGCTTACGCTCTCCTTGATGAGTGCTTTCATGATCCTTCCCACCACTGCAGTAAGTAAAGCTCCCAGTATTAAAAGTGTTGTCCCGTTGTCCCAAAGGATTTCCAAAAATTGGGACTTTGTCCTAATTTCAGAATTTTTGTCCCCACCATCCCAGTTAGCGGTAATCCACCTGCCCACTCCCCAGCACCTACTGCATGACCCCAAGCCGATTGGACTATTCCTGCCAAGATGCACCTGCCTGCGGCCCTTTTAAATTAGCCACCGATGGCAGGTGAGGTCCAGATCAGAAAAACATCCTATCGAGAGCCGAGTCTGGGCTGGTGCTGCATTTTAGGGATCTGATGGGAATAGAAGGACTTGGACTTTAGTACCGCTGGGTCCAATCCAACTACTATCACCAATGGCAGGTCAGGACCAGGTAAAATGTCTGCGCTTGGTCTAATTGGATTGGTGATTGGTTGGAGCCAAAGGGATCAGTGCTGCATTAGTTAGGGCCTGGGGTTTGGATGAAAACCAATTACTGGCTGGAATAGAGCATGCCATCAAGTTACCCTGAGGTGGGGAAGAGACTCTTGTCACTCTCCAGATCCGGCTCCTCCACCTCCACCTGTTTTTTTTTGGGGAGGTACAGTTTGTGCTTTGTGTTGACTTTGCTTTGTGGCCCATAACCCATTTGTCTGGACTGTCTTGCCTGGGAATGAATGGCCAGGGATGCTGCATGGATGAGGTGGAGGCAGGAGGGGTGGCAACAGCAGCAGCAATGATCCTTGGCCAGAGTGCTCATTGGATGGACAAAAAAAGATTGAGAGGTGAGAAAAGAACAAGGGTGAGCCCTGAGTATTTTTCTCAGTAGTGGCAATGGTACTTTGCTGGCTCAGGCTTTCTGCAGTGCTTCAAGCGCGGTGATTCAAGGTTACTTCTCAGTTTCCTTGGGTCCTTATGAGTGGGAGGGGTGTTGCAAAATAAGCTAGCCAAGGGGAGGTCTGATGTGATTGGCTTGGTGGCAGGTCAAGCCAGAGAGAAGATATGTCAGAAGGACTGAGAGTGCAGTAGAGCTTGTCTGTGCTGAGGGTGCAGTAGAGTCTGAGACAATCAGTGAGAAACAGCATTTTCTGCATTGTCAAAAATAAAATATATAAAACTGGGGTGGGTCAGATGATTGCCCACACAAATGCAGACTCTAAGCCAAGGCTAGCCACAGTCTCCCATACCCCCGAGCTCCAGGGAAAAAAATATTTTTTCTCTGTAGTCAGGGATAGAGAAGATGAAACAAAAGTGTTTGGGGGGCTTTTATTGAAGATAAGTTTTATCTTCAACAAAAGCCCCAAAACTCACCACAGAGTATGTCAAATGCCAGAGCTTCTGGTGGCCTAGTGCCCCCAAACCCCCGTCTTTAATGTGCCCCCCCTCAGAAATTTGGTAGCCTTAGCCATAAGGCTGACTGGATGATAGTTCTCATTTGCCTGTCTACTCCCCCCCACCTCTTGTGTATTGGCATGACTGTGGCTGTTCTCCAGTCCTCTGGCACTTTCCCAGAGTCCAAAGACAGGTTGAAGAACCTTGCCAGTGGGGTGGCTAACTCCTCCCTTAGCTCCCAGATCACCCTGTGATGCAGTCCCATGTCCTTGTCCACTTTCACCCTACCTAGTTCTTTCCTGACTTTCTCCATACTAAATGAACCCATTTCCATCCCACCCCCTTCTTCCTCATCCTCGACCTCCCTTCCTAAAATTTGAGCAGAGAAGTACCTGTTCTTCTCTTCTGCTTTCATGTAGTCATCCTCCAGTGGCTCCCTTCTCCACCTAGAGCCTTGCAATCCCTCGACTAGTCTTCCTACTTTCCCTCAGACATCTAAAAAATGTATTTTGCCCCCCCCTTTGCCTGTCTCGCAATTTGTTCCTCCGTGTTAGCCTTTGCCTTCCTAATCTCTTTCCATGCTATTCTCCTTGATTCTCTGTAGGTTTCCCTGTCCTCCTCCTTCTGCATTTTCTTATATTTCCTAAATTCCCTCTGCCTGCTCCCTACCACCCCCGCTACAGCCCTGTTGAACCACAGAGGCCTCCTGCTTTTTGCTCCCTTCCTTACTCTTCTTATACGCATGTGTGTGGCCCTCTTGACCTGGTCTCTATTAGCCTGCCATAGGTCTTCCACTTCCCTTATATCCCCTATACCACCCATTCCTTTCCCCACTATCTTTCTCATCTCGTTAAAGTCTGCTCCCCTGAAGTCCAGTACCATTGTGCTGGTCCTGGCCACCTCTCTTCCCACCCTCAATTTAAACCTGATGGTACTATGGTCACTATTACCCAGCTCCTCCCACACCACCATCTCCGCTACTTTCTCCCCATTTCTTAGGACCACATCAAGCAGGTTGCTTCCTCTTGCTGGGTCCCTGACTAACTGATGAAGGAAAGCTCCCGTAACACTTCCAGAATGTTCCTGCATCAGGGATGGACCAGTCAACATCTGGGAGGCTCAGGACCCCCACTAGTAACATTTCCCCTTTTAGAGCCACCTTTGCTATGTCCTGCGTCATCTTCCTATCCTGCACCTCCCCTTGGGTGGGTGGTCTGTGCACTACTCCAAGCCTCAATGACTCCCCTGTCCTTCTGCCTAGAATCACCCATAGTGACAGACATGTCAGAAGACCTGTTTTTCAGTCACTTGAAACTCAGATTTAGCCTGATATGGATGTCATTCAGAAGTGGTTCCCACAGACCAACTGGCCCTGAGTCCCAAGAAGATGGTGTCCATGACCTTTGAATTCAAACCAAAGCTGGCCAAACTGCTCTGCTGCTCCACCTTTAATTATAGTGAAGGTTCACTTCTGTATCACGTTGCATCTTTCAAACACCTGTGGTCTGATTGAACCTATCTCTCAGCTTCTCCACCCATAGTGAACGAATCTCCTCTAAACTCCTCCCCAGCTTGGTGCCCTCTACAGTAGCAAACATTGCCTCTCCACCACTGCCAGACACATCATTCACAATGCTATTCTTTCTATCTTTGACTATGGAGGCAGTGTCTATAGCTCAGCACGTTTGTCTTTCCTAACTAGACTGGACACACCCTTCAATGCTTTCTGCCATTTCACTCTAAACTCCCCATCCTCACAATCGCCACTGTGACCTATACTCCAGATGGAGATGACCTTCCCTGGATGGGTGGTAGCACAGGTATTGTTTCTTCTGAGTTTCAAGTACTGGGTCAACTCTCTACCTAACTACCCATGCCCCCTTCTCATGTCTACCTCCTTCCCCACCTACCAGCTTTTTCATGCAACCCCCTACTTCTTTTCTTACTCCCAGATGTTTCTCGTCTGGTGGTCAAGCTACATATTGATACTGACTACCTTTCCTCTGGAACTCTTTCATCTCTTGGCTCCATTTCACTCCTACACAGCTGTCCTTAAACAATACATTTTAGGATTTTACTAAGTCAATCTGTAGCCGCATTTAAACCGCAGCAGTGCTACGCAGTTTGCAGCACTGCACTGAGGCTGCAGTGTTGGCAGTGGCTCAAAACTGGGTCCACACAGCCAGTTGCTGGAACAGTTTTTCCACCCCCACATGGTGACAGTGATGATCGGCTAACGTGTAGGTGCTGAAGCACAGAATGCTCATTTCACACATAGCACACCCGAGTTTAGCAAACAGCATTTTTCATCAGCAGAATGAATGCTGAACTCAGGAAAGTGTTTGAAAATGAAAACCAAGTACAAAAAGTACTATACATTAGGTCAAAAACTGATACAGCAATACTGGGCATGTGCAAATGCAAATGCATATGCATATCCCTGAGGATCAAGATGATATGCATATGTATTAGCTCATGCCCAGTATTGCTGTCCCAGTTTATGTCCCTAATTTATAATACTTTTAGCCCTCATTTTACATATTCAAGTAATTTCCAGAGTTCAGCATTCTTTCTGCTCATGAGAAGTACTTTTTGCTGAACTCGTACATGCTAAAGGATATTCACAATTTAGCAGGCAAGCATTGGAGAAATTAATGGGGCCAGAATGATGCCATGAGAGGAGACGTTCATCAGGAGGGAGCGTTGTAGAGTGTCTACACTGTAGGTAAGGTGCAGTAAAGTAGCTTGCTCTGGTGCACACATCCCCTCTCCCAGGTCGGATCACAAACCCAATGTGCAGCACTGTTAAGGCACTCCAGAAAGTGTCCACACTGCTGACTGTGAAGGGCATCAACCCATGCACATGCATTGATGTGCTTCAAAGTTGGCAGTATAAACAGGGCTAAAGACTACTCTAGTCTTCTGCCTAGTTGGTAGTCTTCACTCTAGGTTGATTAACTTGTAGCATAGTTAAGTGGCTAGTTTGTTTATTTACTCACTTATTTGATTCACTGCTACCTGCTGACTGCCTGCAACAGCTGACATCTCTCTTTAATTAGTTATGTATTTTTCCCCAATTTATTTATTTCCTGTTTTTATTGGATACCACTCTACTTAATTTCACTGATCTATTTTTACATACTCAGTTCACTATCAGTTATTGCACATTCTGTTACCAGCTTTTCCTGTGTACCCTAGCTTCAGGGAACAATTGGAAACAAGCTGTTCATAGCTCAATGTGTTATTCTTGGACAAAAATGTCAAACTGAATAATAAATATATAGTTTAAATAAATATATCTGGCTACCCTGCTAGATTTTCATAGAAAATGTTTGCCCACTAAGTTGCTATAAGAAATACAGTGTTGATTAAAGATAAAACATTTACTTTGGAAACTAATCTCTGGGAAAATCCACTGCTTAACAGGTAGAGGATGCAGTGGGGGTGAGGGGCCTGATATACTTTTTTTCACCAATTAGCAATGAATATTAATCCTTCAGGGTGGAAGTCTTGTCTCCATGTTTGTTCTAAGTTCCTTTTGAACAAAGTGTGCACGTTGAGCAAAACAGCTTCATTTTTATTTCTTTTTTAACACATTATACTGAATTGAGATATTGGAATACATTTCCCTTTGAGACCCTGGCTGATAGCTAAAGCTAGGACTCCCAAACAATTCTTAGAATGTAATTTTTATGAAACCTTACCCAAAATTTCAATATAAGTATTATCCCTTTCCGTGGTGGAGTAACTGATCTTTGTTGAAACACTGCTGAAAAGCTGTTTTTTGTGAATGGAGTTGAGTATCTTGGTGCTAGCTTCATGTGGTGCTAAATAGCTCTGAATGCAATTAATGCTTAATCACCAAGACTTAATGAATCACTCCAGGGAGTTTTTAATACAACATCCAACTGAAACAATTGTCAGAGTAGTTTCTCTTGAAAGCTTTCACAGTCAGTAACTCTTCTGTAGTTTACAGTGATTAGAAGGGTGCCCAGATTATGTCACTACTTGAAATACAGTATGCTGTTCCATGTTGCACCCAGAACTTGCCGGACTTTTGACAAGTGCTTAAGAGAGACTAAATAAACTAACTCTGTTCACTGGTTTATATTTCCTGTCAAACTGATCTCAAAGACTATTAAGAAGAAATGCTTGTTCTCATAATTATTTATTTCTCAGATGGACAGATGGTTGAGATAAAACTTTTTTTAACCATCTCCAATACAAATAAAGATTGAAGTACTGGCTTAAACTGGTGTGTGTGTGGGGCAGAGGGCGGGGGGATGTGGCCATGTGGGGTTACATTTTTTATTGTGCAGGTTGCCATTCCTAAGATGTCATGTATCAATTCTATTAGTCATAGGCATTGCTTAATTTGGAAATGCTTATGTTCGAGAACTCATGTATTTAGATTTGTAAGCAGGGGAACTGTCATCTCTAAGTGGCAGAACTCTCATATTGAATTCAAAAGAGAAAAATGTCAGAGGGGAGAGAACTCTCATAAAGTTTTATATGAGGTAGGGGGAACTGAGTCCGTGTAGCCAGAACTACTGTTATACTGTATTTAGCAGTTTAATGACATATGAAATATTTATTTTGTTTCCAAAGTTGAGACATTTTGCTGATCTCAAACATTTATTCTATTAAATAGTGCTTCAAAAATGAAAGGAGAAGTTAATTTATTTGATCTAAATCTAAAAACACAAATAAAAAATACCAACCCTTTTCTTAATATTGTTATTACAGTATAAACCCCAAAACTAATGTAATGTAACATTAGGTGCTAAAGACACAAATACCTGTGTATATTAAGTAGGGATTTTAACCCCAACTTTGTCATGCTGTCTTGTGGCATGGCAGGAGGTTTTCTTCACACTTGGTTAAATGTTAAAGATGTATTTGTTATGGTCATGCATGTTGATGTTTATATTGTAAATGAAATAGATTGTCGCCAGGTATGAATTAATTGATTGAGTGCCCAGGAACCTGATTACTCCAGCCTCCTAAAGCTGCACAACCTAGTGCAAACCATATCAGTCCCCATCAGATATAACACCTGCATGCTTAACCACTGCTTGACAGACTGGGTGGCCACTAATCATGAGGACAAGGTTCTTCAGGCTGGGATCTTGTCGGAGTTAATCAGTGACCACTCCCCTACATACTTATCTGGTCAACCAAGACCAAACACCCCCCACCTCAGTACCTGTCTTTCAAAAACTTTAACTGCCATAACACCATCAGTGTCCTAGATGATGTCTGAGCTGTTCACTGGCCAGCTCTCTACTCCCTCACGGATGTGTCATCTGCAGTCAGCTTTTTCATGGATGCCCTCCTTCAAATCCAGGATCACCACTTCCTGCTCAGTACACGCAGAGTGAGAAGGGGCTGTACCTGCTGGATCTCCAAAGAGTTACTGGCTCTAATGAAAGCAAGGGACAAAATGTGGGCTACTTATAAAAGGCCCCCTCCTCTGGAACAAATACAGGCACCTATGAAACACCTGTAAGCATACTGCTAAATCCCCTACATGGAAATACATTCCACTGAAGTACTTACCGCAATTTCCAGCTAATAATAATGACCCCTGCTGGGGTAGTTGGGCAAATAAAGGGCTTAAATATTTGCATCAAATGGTTAATGAAGAGGGAGTAAAAACATTTGCAGTGCTTCAGGAGGAATTTAAGATTCCTCACAAAGATTTTTTTTAGATACCTCCAATGTATTCATTTTATAACCAGTACTGCTGGGATCTGTGCTATACAAAGTAATCTGGCTCCCCCGTTGATGTATAAATATCAGAAAAGTTATATGGCAGATACAAAAAAGTTCATTTTGTACATACATCAAATATTACAGGAAAGCGCAGGTTCCTTATATATTCAATCCATAGAAAATAAATGGCAAGCTGAATATAAGAGCCAGATATCAGATAAAGAATGGAGTCTAATCTGGCAGGGAATACATAAAATAACAAACTCCCTAGTGTGGAGGGAGTTTAGATGGAAAATATCAACAAGGTACTTTATTACCCCTGATATTTCTTCTAAGTACGGGACATCCCAAACTGATAGATGTTGGAGGGAATGTGAAGACAAGGGCTCTCAGTTTCATATCTTTTGGAGCTGCCCTAAGATAAGAGATTATTGGGCGGAGATAGCTTCAGCCATTAAAGAAGTTTTGCAGTTAGAAAACCTACCAGAATTCCCACATATGGTATTGGGCCCCCCCCCCACCCAGGAGTGAATTCAAAAGCTCAGGGATATTTATTCTTCATATTGGTAGCAGCAGCCTCCAAATCAATTACGCAGCACTAGTTTACATCAGATAGTTTATCATACTCTATATGGTGGTCAAATGTGAATAACATTAAGACAATGGAAGCTCTGGCTGCTCAACTCAGACTCCAAACAGATCAATTTAATTTGAGGTGGCTTCCCTTTTTTGAATACATGGAAACCAAAAAAGGTATACTAATATTAGAACAACTCCTACTGAAATAGAGAGTAAAATACCCATTAGCCCTACAGTTGGAAGAAATTCCTGTAATCCCTGTCCTATACCTGTAAGACGCAATCCCAATCCCAGACACGAGATGCCTGAGTGAATTGAATTGATTTTTAAGGTTTAATCCATCCCCAGTTCGGGGAATCTAAATTTTTTTTTCTGTAATTACTTTCTATTCCTTATGTTCTTGTAATAAATCACTCTATTAAATAAGTATAAAGTATGACTTTTACAATAAACTGTAATACAAGGTAAACAAAGGAGAATATGGGAGGAAAATAGGAAACACACAAAACAATTGCTTGTTTTTACAAGATTCTGTTTATTGGGAAGGTGTTGGTTGGCGGAGGGGAAGAAATGTTTGGGTGGTGAGTTGCTGGAGAGGACCCTGTTGTTCTCTGGTTGCATAGGAGAGGTGCTTCTGGCGAATCTCACTAACCGGAAAGAGACATGGGTAATCTGTCCAACCTGCAAGAGATACAAAATGGAATGATCCTGGTTAAAGGTTATATATATATATGAGAGTGTGATTCTATATAATGCTCTGTAACCGATATGTTAGCACTGAACTGTCTGTGTGTCTTCTTGTTAACTCCTGTAAAAATGTAAAATGTAATATGGAACTGAAAAAGAAAAATTATTAAAAATTAAGTCCCAAAAAAAAGCATACTGCTAAAACACTGAAATGTAAGTTCTACCATAACCAACAAAGATACAACCTTAGTAGTGACCCATGCCATTTCTGGGCCTCCACTGGTTCCTTGCTCAATCCACAGACCCATTGCCCTGTCATTCAATTCAGCTCCCCCTCAGGCCCTCTGACTGATCCCTCAAAGGTTGCACAGGCATTTAACAAAACGTTTACTGACCTTACTGCCTACCTCAGCAAACTCCCAACCCATCCGCTTCCTAGCCATGGTGGTCAAATGAAGTCCCCTTCTCCTGCTGGTACTCCCCCCTCCCTTCTACTTTAGAGCCATCTGCCTTAGAGACACTATCAAGCCCTTGAAGAACCTTCCCGAGAGAGGCAGCCCTGGCAGAGATGGTCTCTTCCCCTCTTTCCTTAGGCTCATCTCCCCTGCTATTTCAGAACCCCCTCACCTTCATCTGCAACCAGGCCCTTACCATATCCACCATGCCTGACTCCTAGAAGCATGTCAAAGTTGTGCTGATATTCAAGGCTGGGGATCCCTCTTTCCCCAGACAGCCTTAAGCCCATTTACATTCTCCCCCACCTGAGCAAACTTCTGGAGAAATTTGTGCACAACCAGTTCTCAGAGTATCTCGAGAAATATAACCTGCTGTGTCCCCAGCAACACAAGTTCTGTAAGCACCACAGCACCATATCAGCCATGGCTCACTTCACTAACCACGTCCTCATAAACATGTACTCGGGTAAGGCCACAGGTATGGTATTTGTGGATCTGACCAAGGCCTTTGACCTCGTCAACAATGCCCTCCTTTGCACTACTCTCCTCCACCTTGGCTGCTCATCTGAGACCTCCTCTTGGTTCCAGAGCTATCTCAAGGGCAGCTTTGAATAGGTGAGCATTGGTACAGCCTCCTCCCTTGCCCTGCCTGTCTTTCTCCATGTGTGTCCCCCAAGGCTCCATCCTGGGCCCCCTGCTTTTTTTCCATCTTTATAAACTCCTATCCCACTGAGTATGCAGATTAACTCATGCTGTTCCACAGTGACAAGTCCTTTATGAGTATTTCCTCCATACTAACCCTTAACTATGGTGCTGCTTACAATTGGTTCTAGTAGGCTCTTGGTAAATGAAAAGAAAACAAAATTTATGCTCCTTGGGTCCAAACTGTACATTTCCAACATCTCCAAATCAGAACTTATCCTTACTAGTTCTCACACCTGAAGACCCCCCCACCTTCAAAATGCTCTCAATTTCCAATACTTAGGCATTACCCTGGACCACTCCCTTGTATTCACAGAACATATCAACAACATTGTGTGCAGGGTCAACCAGAAACTTGGTGCTGCATACCACCAAAAATAATTCTTGACCCCTGGGCCATGCCCTGAGATTGCCCAAGGCTACCCTCTGCCCCTTCTAGATTATTGCTCTCCCATCTATTCCCAAGTTTCCTCTACCCTGCACTCCAGGATTAACTCGGTATACAATAGCATCAGTTGGTTTATGCTCCAGTCACCTTATACTACAAATCACTGTGACTTGTACCAGTTGCTAGGGTGGCTCCCACTCCAAGGATGGTTCTACTATGCACTAGACTGCATTATTGAGAACACCCTTAGAGGCAACCTTTTATCTCCGTACTCATCCCTCCTTAAGGGCAGAGTGGTGATAAGGTGTCTCTGAGATTCATCTGTCCCCCCACTGGAAGTCCCTAGAAACTCCTCTGCCATGGGCAGCAAAGCCATTTCCTTCTCTGCCCCCTCCCTGTGGAACAAGCTCCTTCTGTCGCTCTGCTCGACTGACTCTCACCCCAACTTCAAGACCCACCTCAAAGCCTGGCTGCTGTCAGAATCCAAATGCTCTTGCACACCTGTGTAATGTATGCCACCCCCCCCCGCTGTATCCCCCTTCCCTGATGTGGTGTCCTGCCCTTTCTTGAGGCACGTCACCCCTTGTAGCTTTGTACTTTCCCTCTTCCTGCTTATACAACAGCACTTTCTTTAGGTTGATTGTTTGACTATCTCTCCTGGATAATGTATCATAACTGTGTATTGACCTATGTACTGCACTGGTGATCTTACCGCAATCCATTTTATATATGGCCATTATGTAATTTGCACTGTGTACCCTACTACAAACCATCTTGTTACATATTACCATTATGCACTATACTACTTTACCAAATTGTTGATGACTGTAAACTATTGT
The DNA here is from genome assembly GCA_016271365.2 of Neoceratodus forsteri. Taxonomy (NCBI): domain Eukaryota; kingdom Metazoa; phylum Chordata; order Ceratodontiformes; family Ceratodontidae; genus Neoceratodus; species Neoceratodus forsteri. The sequence goes on along the minus strand of CM028135.1, from coordinate 907,812,534 downwards.
CATGTTACCTGTATTTGCTTTACTCATTGTGCCATGCTAATGGCCTGGGTTGTTCCTGAAAATGGTCAATTGGATCAGTGCATCCCCCCGGTGATCAAAGACATACATACATACATACATACATACATACATACATACATAATGAAAATGCATTATCAACATTATTTATTTATTGAATTTTGTTGACCCAGTAGGCCCACTGAGTCTTGAAGTCCCTTTTCAGGGGCGACCAGGGGGAGGGGGGATACAGATGGTAACCAACTGAAATTGAACCAGATTAAGCTGTTGGTGGTATATTTTAGTGAATGGGGGAAATTTGGCCAGGACACTGGGGAAATTCCCCTACTGAGCTATAGGGGGACCCCTTGGCAGCCACCTCCAAGATGGCTGCTGTTCAAGATGATGATGTAGGAGGCTTTGATGGTCTGGTTTCTGCTCCATAGATAGCTTTGGCTGCTAATGTACAGGAAAATACTGAAGTATGGCATGAGAATAATTTACATGAAGTAAATGTACTGCAGTAGACAACGGACCTGCATATCTCGAATCTCCAGAGGGTGGATTTGAACCCAATACCTGATGCAGTAGTTGAACCTAGTGATACCCAGATTGACAGGGGCAATGAACATCTACAATAATTCTGCAACAACAATAAGCCTTTCCTACTGCAATTAATGAAGGAGGATGCTGTATCTCAGTATGAGCTGCCGGAATCAGAGTCTTCACAAATTGTGGCCAACACTACCTTTTCTCTCTTCCCTACATCTGAGGGATGGACAAGGAACTGAGTCACCTTCAGAACACATCTGGTCTCCAGGAGCTGCTCTTTGGGCAGCCAGATGGAAGCAAACAAGTGAGAGAGCACCCTGGACGTCCCCTGGGCTGGTCAAAGCTCAGGAAATTATCTGTATGGCACAGGTCTCCACTGCAGATTAAGAACTACATGCCAACAATGAGCGGCCATCACAGGTATTCCTGAGATGCCCATTTCAGTGGAAACCAGGAAAAAAATCTGAAAACACAGCTTCAGCACTACCGGTATGCTTTGCCATGGCAATGGGCAAAATGGGCCCCAATGAAACCTTTCAAATGCCGGTAATACAATCGTCCTTGGGGGAGGAACTAGTTTCACATCCAGACACTTGTGCTTCAGCTCCTTTGCTTGAAGTAGAACCTTCTAATGCTTTGACTTTTAAACTGAGTGATGTATTTCAGACCTTGGGCGAACCTGCACAATGCTGGAACGCAGTTCGCCTAAAGTTTTTTGGGTGCCATAAATGCTACTCCAAATCAGAGAACAGTGCTACACACAATGCTTCAGAACTCTATGGGAATCTCAGCCTCAGAACTTTTAGCATTCATTCTTGTAAATGGTGAGAGTATTTATGACATAAGTTTTAAAAATGTTTTCACTTTGGAGAAATTCTGCGACAAACATGAACAGGTTAAGTTTTCGCCTCTCTGGACCACCTTTATGGTCATTCCCCTCACCAAACCTACCATGAAAACTATCACTCTGCTGTTTCGGGGTGAGGGGGTGAGCATAGTGGATGTCCAGTATTGGCTTGAGCAGCACTGCGACATACAGGATGTTCCTCGACCTATTTTGGATGAGGACCTTGTCTGGACAGGGGGCTGGAAAATTAAGGTACTGCTAAGACAGACAGATAAAGGTATTCAGCACTTGCCAGGCAGCTTTTATATAGGCAGGGACTGTGGTTTCTGCTTTTACCCAGGCCAGCTGCATACATGCCACAAGTGTGGATCAAGAACTCATTTGAACAGTACCTGCGATAAGCCTAGGTGTAATCTTTGCCTTACATATGGTCATGTGAGCTTGGGACGTCCTTGCCCATTCACTTGTAATCTATGCGATGAACCAGGACACTTGTATAAACAGTGTCTGTGGGCTGACCATAACAGGATGGATCATCCGCCACAAGACCAGATTGCTCTTATTTCGGATTCCCAGGCCCAGGCCCTTTGGGATAAAGAATCTAACCTCTTGCCAGAAGCTTCTCCCTCTCCCGATGGTCCTCAGGCTGCAGTAGTTTCTATTCATTCCCCTTGCCGAGACCCCTCACTCCCTCTATTTCTCAGGAAACCCAGGACCCCCCCTTGGGAAACAGATGCTCATGGAATACCCATGGCGGTAAGCCACAGTACTATGCCACCCCCCCAAGAGGTAGTTCCCTTTGTGGTTGTCCCACCCGAAAAAAGAGGGAAAGGGAAGAGGAAAGTGAAAGACCCATTACCCAGGAAAACTATTCTTACTCAAAATAGATATCAAGCATTAACAAAAAAATGACAGTAGAAGGATACGGAGGGGGAGGAAGGTGATTCAGACTCCTCTCTCCCGTCATCTTCCAAAATGGATTATTCCTCAGATTCTCAACCTGATTCCCTTCCTTCTATTGGGACTACAGGTTTACGGTCTGCTGTAACCTAAAATTAGGATTTCTTTCTGTTCACCACTCTCTCTTTCTTTCTCTTTCTCTCTCTCTCTCTCTCTCTGTATGCACTACAGCCCTGTTTTTTGCTGCCTTATACTTAATGTGTGCAGCATGAAATCTTTCAGAAAACAACTTTCCACCATACAATATTTGGCCGATTTTCACCATGACATATATCTGCTACAGGACACCCAATTTAAAACTAATTATGAAGTGTTGCAGGTAAAATGCAGGTGGACTAAAGGGCCCTCCTTTTGGTCATATGGAGAGAACAGATGTGATGGGCTTGGAGTTCTTTTTTCTGGGAATAAAGTTTAAATTTCACATTACTAGGTTGGCAGACATTTTCCCTGGATGGGCACTGCTATTAGATTGTAAATTTCAGACCTTAAGACTTAGAATAATTAATGTATATGCACCCCAGAGTATGGCCTCTAGAACAGAATTGTTCAAAACTTTGCAACCATATTTATATACCACCTGACATATCTATAAGAGTGTAGATTTTAACTGTCCTCTCACTGTTTCAGATAGAGGAGGTTACACCCTTTAAGTACAAGGAGATATGTCTGCATTACAATCAGTAACCAAAGCCATAGCACTTCAAGATGGGAATTGTGCGATATACCGTACTGGAGCAAAAACATGTTATAGGGGCACTTTAGCCACCCGCATAGATTATATATTTGTTTCACAAAACATTGCAGTACGGCAAGCTGAAGTGCTCCCATGTGAGACCTCAGATCATCTAGCTGTCTCTATACTTTGTTCCCCTTCAGATGGACCCCTTCTACACATACCCCACTCCCGTTGGAAACTTAATAGCTCTCTATTCATTAACCATTGTATTTCTGCAGCTTGCTGAGAACTTGGCTATCTATAAGAGATGCTTACCAATCCCTCTTGAAGTGGTGGGAAGACACAAAAAAAGACTTAAACTCCTTTTTATTGGGCTAAACACCACATTCAAAACAACTATCTACAGTATCTGGTATTAAGACAGAAGCTTCTGGACTCAGTTTCCAAGGCTTATGGCACCAATATGGACTACACTGATCAGATCAAAACATTAAAAATGGAAATGGAGAAGTATCAATACAATAGAGCGCTCTTCTTAAAAATGGAAGCTCCACATGGTAGGCCAAGCTTTAAACCCTCCTTTGATATTTATAAAAGCTACTCTGATGTAAAGATGGGCAAAGTGGCCCCAATTTACTCCGTGAAGTGAAAGCAAATTCATGGAGTGCTCCACAGCACTGTGGCATGGAGTACTTCATATTATAATGGGTAATGCAAAGTCCACCTTCTCAAACCACTACTCCACCAATTCTTAAGGTGAAGTACATTGAAAGCAATGTACTTTGTTTAGGAAACTGGGGAGGGGTCTCAAGCAAGTAGCTACTTCTGTCACTTTCTCAGAAGTACTACCTGTGAGAGGCAAGGGAGAGCATAGGAGTGCATGCACCAGGAACTTTAACTCATGGTTGAAGAACTGGTGCTGTGAGGAAGGGTTTGGATTCATTGGTGACTGGGGACCCACCTGGAGGGATGGAGGTTTGTTCAAGCCTGACGGCCTGCATCCATCCTGGAGGGGAATCCAAGCAGTCAATGATAAGTTTAAATGCTACATTGACAAGCATTTAAACTAGCAAAGGTGGGTGGCAGGCCAGCAAGGAGGGTACCTACTTGCTCACCCCCCACAGCTAGCAGTGGAACCAATGAACCAGAGGAGTGGCTATCTCTGCAAAGCAGTGTGCAAAAGATGGAGATTAGTGCCCAAGAGGTGGATAAGCAGAAAAGGGGCAAAATTCAGCAGAAGGGCAGACAGCAAGGAGAACCAGGATAAATGACAACCAAGGAAGGGGCTGGAGTAGAACAGTGAAACAGTCTAGGGAGGTCAAATCATGGAAAGCCATGTGTGCAAATGCCAGGAGCCTTAGCAACAAGATGGAAGATCTGGAGGCTGTCATGGTGCAGTCAGACCTGGACATTGTGGCCGTCACTGAAACCTGGTGTAATGATAACCACGACTGGGAGATGGCCATACCTGGCTACAACATATTCAGAAGAGACAGAGCAGGCAGGAAGGGAGGAGGAGTGGCACTGTATGTGAAAAATGACATAAGGGCCACAGAGATCCAGGAGGAACAAAATGGGGGAGAGATACTGTGGGTTAAGCTGGAAAGGAAAATGGGAACAGCCATCCGCACAGGTGTGGTCTATAGACCACCAGCCCAGGAGGAAGAAACAGATAGGAGTTGATGCTAGCCATCCAAAGGATGGCAGACAAGGTGGTGAGTACTGGTTGGAGACTCCAATATTCCAGACGTGGACTGGAGCATCCCAGCAGCAGCATCAACTAGGAGCAGATTTATCCTGGACTCCCTTCAGGGTGCCTTCCTCAAGCAACTAGTCATGGAACCAAATTGGCAGAAGGCAATACTGGACCTTGTGCTCACAAACAGGAACAGTGTGATGGGGGTAACAGTGGGGGAGCACCTGGGAAACAGCGACCACCAGTCATTGTGGTTTGAAATGACAGAAAGAGCAGAACCAAACCACACAAAAACACGTATCCTGGATTTTAGGGGGGCAGACTTTGGGAAAAAGGGGGAGATACTTGAAAGAGGCATTAAGGAGAATGGGACAGGAATCAGGGTTGAGGAACAGTGGGCAGTATTTAAAATGGGGATTACAAGAACAACAGAATTATGCATTAAGCAGGTTAGCAAGAGAAAAGGAAGAGGAGACCATTATGGTTTTCAAAGAGGTAGCAAAGAAAGAAAGCCAAAAGATTGCATTCAGGCAATACAAAAGACAGGCAGAAGGGGATGGGAGGAGTACCAGGAGAAGCAAAGGGAGGCAGGGAGGTCAGTAAAGGAAGCCAAAGCTCAGACAGAAGAGCACATTGCAAAATCAGTGGGTGAGGGGACAAAACCTTTTACAGGTACATAAGTGAAAAAAGAAAGACAAAGAGGGATAGTGAGACTGAAGGGGAGGATGGGGGCCACGTGGAGATGACAACAGTAAAGCTGACATATTGAATAGGTATTTCTGCTCAGTCTTTACTGGGAAGAGGAGGTAATGGGTCTGAAGGGAGTACAAGGGGAGAATGGTGCAGAAATGGACACAAGTCCCTTTACAGAAAAGGGTCCTGAAGGAACTGGAAGTAATAAGAGTTGATAAAGCAATGGGGCCAGATGGGTGCACCCAGGGTCCTTAAAGAACTAAGAGAGGTGGTGGCTGAACCTCTGGCTATCCTGTTTAGCCGATCACTGGAAACAGGGAGTACCCAAAGACTGGAGGACAGCAGATGTAGTCCCCTTATACAAAAGTGGGAACAAAGAGGAAGCAGGGAACCACAGACCAGCTGGCCCCACCTCGGTAGTGGCTAAGATCATGGAAGCACTAATAAAGAGAGATTGATAGAACATCTGGTTGTCAATGGACTACAGGACCCAAGGCAGCATGGTTTCACCAGGGGAGGTCATGTCAGACCAACCTCGTTGAATTTTTGACTGGGTGACTAGGGAGGTGGATCAGGGAGGCGGTGGACATGGCCTATCTGGACTTCAGCAAGGCCTTTGACACTGTGCCACATAGAAGACTATTACACAAACTGGGGAATATGGGTGTGGGCAGGACAGTAGTGTGGTGGGTAGGTAACTGGCTGGGTGGCAGGACACAGAGGGTGGTGGTAAATGGCTGTCACTCCACAGAGGGAAGAGTGACCAGTGGGTACCACAGGATCAGTGCTGAACCGGTCCTATTCAACATCTTCATCAGTGAACTGCGCAGGACCTAGAAGGCAGAATTTCACTGTTCGCTGATGACACAAAGCTCTGTAACAGAGTAGACACACCAGAGAGTGTAGACAGAATGAGAAGCGACCTGCAGAAACTTGAAGAATGGTCAGGGGTTTGGCAGTTGAAATTCAATGCAAAGAAGTGCAAAATAATGCATATGGGGCACAAAACCCTGGCACAATATATCAGTTGGGGTGAGGATATAGCATGCACCAAGCAGGAAAGGGATCTTGGGGTTATCATCTCTGATGACCTCAAGGTAGGGAAACAGTGTGACAAGGCAGCAGGTAAAGCAAATAGGATGCTGGGATGTATAGGCAGGGGCATCACCAGCAGGAAAAGGAGGTCATAATTCCGCTATACAAGACACTAGTGAGGCCCCACCTGGAGTACAGTGTACAGTTCTGGAGACCATACCCACGTAAGGACATAGACAGGGTAGAGAAGGTTCAGAGGAAGGCAACAAAGATGGTGCATGGATTGCATCACAAGTCCTATGAAGACAGGTTGAAGGAACTGAACATGTACTCCCTGGAGGAGAGGAGGGAGAGAGGGATATGATAGAGACATACAAGTATCTTACAGGAGGAACAGGGTGCAGGAAAACACTATTTTAAGCAAAAAGATATTCCAGAACTAGAGGGCATGGGATGAAGTTGGAGGAGAGGCGATTCAGAGGAAACATGAGAAAGAATTTCTTCACAGAACGGTGGTGGACAAGTGGAACACCCTGCCAGAGGAAGTTGTGGGGCTGAAACAATCATGGATTTAAGAATGCATGGGATAGACATAAAGGAATTCTGGAGGTCAGGGGTAAGGGCAACAGACTTCTAGGAAAACAAACTGAACTTACAAGCTCAAATGGGCAGACTGGGTGGGCCATAGGCCCTTATCTGCCGACACTGTCTATGTATCTATGTATCTATGTACTTCGCCTCCCTTTGCCTTGTTTTTAAGCTCCAAAGGTGAATTTTGCAGTGATTCATGGGATTTCAGGTCATATGGGCTCTAGATTGTTCTGTACAACTTCAGTTTGGGGTAGTGTATGTAGGAAGCTGTAGGAGACAGTCTGCTCTGAGAGCTCTCTGTGACTCAAACCTTCTAAAAGCTATTAAAAAAGCCTTTTTGAGTAATTTTTTTTGCTGAAACTTTGGTTCACTGATTGTAGAAAACCCTCATGTGCTCATATCATTGAGTGTTTATTGTTTGTGTATGGATTTTGAATGTTAATGTATGACATTCAGTCTGTGTACTGAAAGACAGTGGAAGTGTGCTTTGGGGGAAAGGCATGTCTGTGGTGTAGGTAGCATAACATGGAGAAAAAGACTTCTTTCTGTTTTGGTGATATTTTTCTTGTATAAATGTGTTCATGTACACACAGTAATATTTTCAATAATCCTTGCCATTTTTTTGCTGATGTGGTGCAGCAGTGCATAATTTTGGTTTATTTAAAATACGTGGTTATATTACTGAAGTTTTTATTTTTATATCATTGAATACTTTCTCACCTGCAGCCACAGTCCTGCCAATCTCCAGCCACCGCTCATCCACCGCCGACCCCAAAGCTGTCATGCCCAGCTGGCATAGGCAGCTACACCATCGAGAGGGGCTCCTCCTAAGCCCCCACGCCCGGGGAGGATCCACTACTGGCACACGGCCTCAGGCATCGTCGGACCGGTGAACTGCGGCCATCAAGCTGCCGTGGACTTGCGCTGCATTTTTCCTTGTTCTTCCCCAATGGGGGCACAGACATGCAATGATGTCTATGCACTAGCATGTAGACATCTGCCATGCTTCCCCCCTCTTTGGCACCTGTACCTCTGCAGCACCTCCAGGCTTTTCCAGGGACCACCAGAGCGTGATGTGCAACCACCCCATTTCCCCCCGGACTAGGAGAGCTGTCTTCGGACGCTCAATCCTATTCCGCCCCTGCTGACCCCCGATGACTCGGGCTCATTCCCGAACCTCAGTCGCCGGTGTGGAGCGAGGTATGGCATCCAGCACCTCAACCCTCAGTGCCACTGGGCTGGGCATATTTCTGAAGTTTTTAATTTGCTGTGCATTACTTAGTGTGTGTGTGTGACACGTGTCATCAAATCAGGCACCTTTTATTGTGCCACATACTAGTTTCAGCAATGTGTACCTGCTATCCACTGCAGCTGTGTGATTTTTGTACTTCTTTGTGGTATCTTTACTAGTACTAGTGACTGTTACTGCAGCAGTGCAGTACACTGCCACCCGTCAGCCTGCCCCAACCGGCAAAGGTATTCTTTTTCAGATTTGAATTTCTGATGGTGAGCACTGGTTAGGTGTTGTGCCTTTGCATCTGCATCTCTTCAGTGTGCAGCATAATCTTAATCTGTCTGTGCATTTGCATCTCTTTAGGGCCCAGTCTCCATCTGTAACTTAAGTCACAGTTATTTCTTTGGCTTCCCTTCAGAGTACTGGACTGGTGTGGTGCATAATTCTGCATGAACAATGTACTCATTAATATGAATTTTTAAGTCAGGACCATCATCGCTAGTCACTCATGATGCAAATCATGTTCTTCATCATCACAGTCACAAATGCAGTCACAAATCAAGATTCATGATCACGTCACGAATCACAACATAAATTTTTTTACTAGTTACTTGGATGTATTGTAAGCCTGTTTTGTGGTATCTCTCCAGGCTTTACCACCCCACCATTGCACTCATTAATAAGAGTTTTTAAGTCGGGGAGTTTTGTGATACAGGCTCAGCTCATCAGGGAAGTATAGCCATAGGCATTCGCATTCCTTCCTGTACAGCTTGTGAGTTACAGTACTGTAAGTAGTGGTGGGTAAAGTGGCCCCAGTTTGCTCCATGAAGTGATTCATAGAGTAACGCAGAATCAGTGCAGTACTCCACAATGTGAAGCGGAGTATTTCGCTTCATAATGAGGAATGCGAAGTCTATTGAAACCAATGACTTTGCTTTATTCCGCCTTCCCCAAACCTCTTCTCCACCAATTTTAAGGCAAAGTACATTGAAATCAATGTAATTTGCCTCACTTCACCTTGTAATTGCTCTCCAAATGAAATTCTGCAGTGAATCATGGGATTGCAGGTCACATGGGCTCTAGATTGTTCTGCACCACCTCAGTTCTGGCCTGGGTAGTGTGCATGTGTAGTGGTAGCTGGAGACAGTTTGCTGTCAGAGCTCTGTGATTCAGAACCTCTAAAAGCTGTTTAAAATGCCTTTTTGAGTCTTTTTGTTTGCTCAAAATTTAATACATCGATTGTAGGAAGCCCATCTGTGCTCATATCATCGGGTGTTTATTGTTGTATGTGTATTTTGAATGCTAATTTAGAACAGTCAGTCTTTGTACTGTGAAGTGTGCTTTGGGGGAGGACATATTTGTGGTGCAGGTACATTAACTGGGAGAAAAAGCAGTCTTTCTGTTTTGGTTATTTTTTTTCTTGTATAACTGTGTTCATGTACACACAGTAATATTTTCAGTAATTCTTGACATTGTTTTGCTAATTGTTGTGGTGAAGCAGTGTATAATTTGTCTGTTTAAAACATTTGGTTATATTACTAAAGGTTTTCAATTTGCTACGCATTTCTTGTAGTGTGTGAGTGTGTGTGCGATGCATGCCATTAAATCAGACACCTTTTATTGTGCCACAGAGTAATTGCAGCAGTGTGAACCTGCTATCCACTGCACCTGCATGAATTTTTTACACTGCTTTGTGGTATCTTTACTGGTAGTAGATTGTTACTGCTGTCCACTAATTCCCCAACTGGCAAAATGTATTCCTTTCCAGATTTGGATTTGTGACTTTTGAGCACTGGTTAGGTGGTGTTGTGCCTTTTTGTATGCATCCCTTGAGTGCGCAGTGCAATCTTAATCTGTCTGTGCATTTGCAGTTCACCATTATTTCTGGGAGACTGCATTTCTCATTGTGCTCTCATTTCACTTCGTCAGCACTGGGGAATTTTCTGGACACAGGACAGTAGCTTTTTGGGGATGCACATTAATTCTGGTGACTCTGTGTGTGACCACTGCACACATGAGTGAGTGCGCCATTAATTCTGGGAGACTTTGCATTTCTTGTTACGCTCTCATTTGACTTCATCAGCACTGGGGAGTTTTCTGGACAAAAGTCAGTAGTACTTTGGGGATGCACAATAATTATGGTGACGGTGTGGGTGGGGTGCTGCCAATATTGTGTTTAAGGCAGAATAACAATGTGAAGTAATAATAACAAGTGAAGTGAGCCTTTCCTATGGGGCACTCCGCATAGTGAAGTGCCAATGCAAACTGGCCACTTCGCATCCACTTCGATGGCGGATTTTAAATTTGCCGATCTCTACTCTGATAGAGTAACAGCTACACATATAGAACAGCTAACTAATTCTGACACGTCTATAACCTATGATACCCTAACTGGAATAAAAAAGGATGTGTATATATATTTGAAGGAAATGTTTAGTTCCACCTCAATAGTTTCTTCTCTAAATAATTTTTTTAACCAACATATCTATTCCTACGGTTCCAAAGGACCAGTTGACTACTTTGCTAGCACCTGTTACCCAGCAAGCTATAAGTGGACAGAAAAAGAGAACTTCCCCTGGCAAGATGGACTCACAGCTGAACTATATCAACAATTTTCAGATTCTTCCCCCTTTTTAATAGCATAATAAGTTCTAATTTAGTCTCTCAGCTTTTTTCCAATGCCATTATGATTCTATTATTTAAAAAGTGTAACAGAGCTGACATTTGTAACATTCACTCCTTTGAGACAGCATCAGAGTCTAGACTGAATGATGATAAAAGTTCTGCCATTTATCTTCCCATTGCAGCAACTCCAGGCACCTTGATACAGATAGCAGGCATTCCAGTGGTTTCTTACCCCCTCAAGCTTTTGGGGTTAACCTTCGGGTGTACAGATGATGCCTCTTATAACTGGAATATCACGTTAGACAAAGCTTCTCATATAGTCAGTTCTTGGAAAGGCAGTTTTTTGCTAAGGAAAAGTGGGTGTTGGTATTAAAAACTTTAGTGCTCCCCGTATGTCTACATTTGGCCTTTATTTTTCCAACCCCGTTTTCCTTAGAAGTCAGGGTGAATAACGTATTTTTCCAAGGGTTCTGGGGCAGTTGCTTGAACCCGGTAAAACAAAACTATACATACTTTGACTATTGTCAAGGTGGAGTCAGAATGATCAACCCCATTGTTTTTTTTCACAGCTTTTTTATGAAGTTGAATATTCCAGTTCTTTTGAAGCCTCAGACCCCCTTTTGGTACATCTGGATACACATTCAAACTTTTCCATGATGTCAGATTTGGCAGCAACCTCCCCATGAAATCCCTAGAAAGGAAATACAATATACTGTACTATTTAGTTCCAGCCTTTCTTAAAATATGGCAGTGGGGATTGACACCCACCACCACATTGGCCTCCACTAGGAAGCAGTTGTATCACTACATCCTGGGACCCCCCCCCGTTGAGTGTATCAGGGGAAACCATGGATCAGGCCGTGGTTTTCACTCAATTAACAGATCCTAGGATCCCAGACCATCTATGGGATGTCACTTGGTTGGCTTGTCATGGAAGGCTGGGGGTCTGAAACAATTTGAAGTATAAATCTGTAGAGGAATGGATATGTGCTAGAGAGTGTCATGTCCTGATGTATTCGAAACCATGCATCATTTTTTCTTAGAATGCCCTTTTAGCCACTCTTTATGGACATTGCTACTTCATAAGTGAAAAGAGAAGGCCCTTACAACCCTCACTTAAGAAATTCTGGTTTATGATATACTTCCCCCTACCCTGAAGCATCATTCTCCAAGTACGCTCCATTTAACTTTTGCTTTGTGCAGATTCTATTTATGGTATGCTAGGTGCACTTTGGTTTTGCAGCAGAAAAATAATTCAGTTTTACAAGTGGTAACACAAATAGCACAGCATCTGCAGATAATTTATGACAAAGAGAAATGAACTGCATCTACTTCAGTTTTACAAAGAAATTTTAAAAACTGTAGGTGGTTTGAATCTGTTTAATTTAGACAGTGTTCTGCGAGCACTCTAGCTCTAAGATACTTTAGCCACTGTATTTAATTTGTCTTTCTTAATTTTGAAATTGAACCTTTGTACCTATTATGAATTACTGTTCTAGCTTAATTTTCTTTCTAATAAGACACCTCTTTCTCTTAGTTGGGGGGGAAGGTTTTTTTCTGGAATATATTTCTTTCTGGACTTTACAAATGAAATGTGTATTAATTGTATGCTGAAATACTTATTTATGTGTATCCTTATTTTCATTATGGTTTTGTGTGAATCAACACAATTTATGTATACATTGTATATTGTATTTTATTTTAAATAAAAAAAACTCCCCTGCTGTTTTCGAGAAGTGCCATGGGATCCTCAACGTCCACTTGAGCAACCACCAAAACAGGCAGACGGGACCTCAGTTTTTCATTTCATTTGAAAGACAGCACCTCATTAGTGTAGCACCCCCCTCATGCTGCACTACAGTGTCAGTACTGGAAAGTAACCCAAGTGACTGGTGTGGGGCAACATAGTATTCTTATCCATAGGATTTTAAGACTGACATAGTAATTTAATGTTGGAATGGACACTTTTTTTCCATCATCCACCTCTTCCTGCTTCAGGGATGTAGAAGAATGTGCAAATGTTCTAATTTATAGAAATTCCTTAGGTAAGCAGAAATTTGTTCAGGCTTACTTTAAAGGTCAATACTGTGTTCATATTTAATCCAGTGCCTTACCTGGTAGGCTGTTCCAAAAATATTTTGATTTGTAAACTTATGTGATGGAATTAGAATTCAATCCATACCTCCTGTTTCAAAATCCTTCCTTTTTAAACCACTCAGATAGTGTAGTTTCCTGGTAATATGTAGTATCCTTAAATATTTTTATTAATTGATATTGAATTTGACTGTTGTTTATGACTTGAGATTGCCAACATTAGAATTCTTGATTGCAGTTTGTTTGCAAACAAGAACTAGGCAAAATATATTTTGATGTGTGGCAGTGAAACAATGTTTATCCTGTAGCCATATTTATCCCTGGAAAAGAAGGCTCTTTGGAAAATCTGGTGTGATACTGTTCATATAAGTATCGTACAATAACAATATTGTGCTGACAGAAAGAACTTTGGGTTCATCATGCTCATCCCTCCTGCCACATGACAGTTATCATTGTTATGATATCAGAATCCAGTGCCAGTGTCCAATGCAGCTGCTTCACAAACCAGTTCACCCTAAATGCTAAGAAAATGGCTTCTGTGTCTTTTGACAATAGACTTAAGCCATGTTTACATGGCAGCCCCGATTTTCCAAGTGATCCGCACTGGTGTTCCCTTCAACACCTGCGCTGATCAAGCACAACGTCTACATGGCCCATCACAGCACTGATAAGGGACATGAATAAGTGAGGCAGATGCTAGGATGTCTCTTGTGCATTGGGGTGAATGGTGCAGCTTGTCTACATGACTGCTTATGCTGTCTGGTCCCGAATCTGATCCCAACTCTAAAGCAGCTCTGGGATAGACAAGAGGAATAACTTACCATGATCCAGTAAGTGTCCACATGAAGAGATTTGAACTATAGCAACCTGAGCACTTGGCTGTGTAAACTGGCCTAAAAGGGAAAGGTAACATTGTTTAATCAGAAGTAGCACACTCAGCAGAAGCTTGTTTCCAGATGTGACCTGGGAACAGAAGGATGTTAAGTGACTTGCTCAGGATCATACAGTATGCACCTATGTGGCTGTGGGATTCAAACTCAGGTCTCCAGATCTGCAACTTGGAGCCTTAACCCACTGCGCTATACTACCTTTTAGAGATTAGCAAGTCTCCACTGAGCCACAATCTGAAAGACTCTGGATGGCTTTTACTGGAGTATAGCCACTCCCTTATAATGCTATGGCATTTGGCTTGATCATCATCTTGATTTTTCCAGTCATGTTATTGTTGTTTTTAAGAAAATCCTTCCCAAGCATGGCATGCTGTATGAGAACAAATCCTGTATCACACACCTAAGTACTTTCTATCACCACATCATTCTTAGAGTGATACTTCCAGCATGTGATTAGGGATATGTGGTTTACATGCTACTCGTATGACCACCTTGACCCAACTAAGTACCCTGTTTCACTTATTCTGCCATTTCACCTCAAAGTCTACTACCCATATCCAACACCATTACCTGTCTCGCCCATCTTTGGAAGATAGGGGCCTCTCACACTGTGCCCTCTTCATCTCTAAATTCTAGTTTGACCCTCTTCCCTGCTGCCTCTCCTCCCTTGTTCCTCCTGAAGCCCACCTACTCCCTCAGATACTATGACATACTTTATTTCCTCTTCCCCTATTACAAGACCTCAGTTGGAAAGGCTGCCTTTTCTTCCAGACTCCTCCATCTCTAGAACAACTTCCCCTCAGCTCTTCCTCCTCACCTTTCTCTCATAAAGTCTTGATCCATGAATTGACTGCTCACTCCTGCTCCTGTATCTTGTCCTTATCATTTGAATTTTCTCCTTTTGTAATTCCTTGCTTTTGAGCTTAGTGATGGCCTGCATCCAGCACTCTCCCCCACAGTACCACCCTTTCCCTTGCCCTGTCACCCCACCTTGATTAGTGTAATCTCAATCAGTCAATAAGAATATTGTTCTTATTTATGTTACTTACTTATTTATGTAGTAATGGCCCCCTAAGCTAATATAGCTTGTTCCCAGGTATGTCTTAGGAGTGGGTTGCATGGACCTTTTTTATTGATGGGGGAATGTTGGCCATGATACTGGGGAAACTCACCTGGCCTTCATTGATACGTGCCATAGGATATTTTACTTCCACCTGGACAATGAGCAGAGATGGGCAAAAGGGACCTCACTTTAATGTCTCATCCAAAGGATGGCACCTCACTAGTGCAGCACTCCCCCTTGTACTGCACTACTGTGTCAGTTATGGGCATTACCCCAAGTGTCTGGTGTAGGGCTAGAACCCATGACCATCCAATCTTCCAGCCCCAGACTGACTACACTACCTAAAGAGTCATTGACAGTTTTACTACACATGCTCATGTACTATAACACCTACTGTATACCAATATTTATTGAATCCATTTATTTCTGTATGTTTGCAATTTAAGATTATATTTTTATTAAATTTAGTGTATTAACTGTAAACTTATTCCTGTGTAACCCCCATCTTTCCCAAGTTGCTCTTGGAAATTAGATTCTTCTCAGCATCCTCTTATTTCCAAAATATGTAAATAAAGTAAAAATGAAATATGTATGCTACCCTTCTGACAAACTACATTCCACTGGGGCTGCCCATCTGAAGTTTCTGAGGGCCCACATTAAAGCATTAGCAGACAGAGCCTTTGTGGTGTTGGTTGCAGTTTTTCAGAACTGTATTCTGGCATCTCTAAGCTCAGCATATACCCTTGATGATTTTAAATCCCATACAAAACCCCATATCTTCCTTTAGTGTTTAACTTTTATGTTAATTTCCTCAGCTTTGAGTCTATTCCTTTTCTTTGACTGTTCTTCATTTTAAGCACCCTGATCCAATTGGAATAGGAATTATGCTAAATAAAATCTGCCTTTCCACCATGCAGTTAACTGAGGTTTATGTATGTATGTGTTTCAAGAGTTTCACCAGGAAAAACATACTGAGCTAACTGCTTGTTTCCAGATTGGGGTGGGGGGTGGGGATGGGGAGAGTAAAGTAATAAATTACATCAGTAATGTTAAAATTCTTAAACATAGTAGTGATTATAAAAGCAAAAAATGTGCAGTAAACAGTTGAGAGAAAGCGCCAAGTAAGTAGTGCAAAACATTGCATATTGATTGCATGTCAATAGTAACAGTTCCACAAGTACAACTGATGGCAAAAAGAGAGAAGGAATAGGAATTGTGACTACAACAGGGTACTTGTCAAAGGGAAAAGTGGACTTATAAACCAGGGCAGTAGGAGGAGGGAGTGTATGGAGACAGGATCAGTGGGATTAGCCTGGGATCAGTGGAACTGAAGGAGTGAGTGGTGAAATCAAGGAGGAGAGATTTTAGTAATATGCAAGATGGAGCATTGTGAATATCAACAAGAACGGTGCTCCAAAGATTGGGGAATCATAAGGAGAAACAGTTTGACCAGCAGAGAATTTTACAGAAGGAGAGTGAGAGAGCAGGTGTCAGAACAGAGAATAGAGTAGGATGTGGAAGGAGGGGAGGACGGGGGGAGAGAAAGACAGAAAAGGTAGCAAAGAGAGAACTGAGCCAGAATTAGGAGATGAAGGTGGCACAATAAGTGAGATGCCTGGCATTAAGGGAGGGTGAGGAGAGGGAGGAATACAGGGAATAGTAGTAGGTTCTGGGGAGGCAATCCAGGGCAGAGCAGCAGAAGGAGTGAAAGATGGAATCCACCCTGAAAAGGGTGGACGTGGGGGCAGTGCTATATACAATGTTGCCATAATTGAAGATAGGTGGAATTATCTTTGTAATAATCTATCTATGAGCAGGAAGCAGGATACTTGCTTTCTTCCTGTAATGTGCCCCACATGTAGGCTACAGATTCTTCTGGATGGTGTCTAGATGAGTAGAAAAGTCCAGATGGCGATCCAACTATACCCAGAGGTATTTAAAAGAGACATCCTCAATCACAACACCATCAAGAGTATAGAAGGAGGGGGAAGGGGAGAACTTGCCAAGTCTCTGCCTAGTGCCAAGGGTCATTGATACCATTTGTTTGCACTGAAGGACAGCTGGTTGTCCCAAAATAAGTGCTGATGTTGAAAACCAGTAGGAGATGGGTCGTGAGGTCAGAGGGAGAGGAACCAGAGTCAGAGAGAACCATGTCATCTGCGTACATATGAATGCATGCAGAAGAGCAGGTGTGGGGAAGGTCATTTAGGAAAATGGATAATCGGATAGGGCCAGGAATGGATCCTTTGGGGACACCAAAGCAGATAGTGAGACGAGTGGAGATGTCATCAGCAATTCAGCAATACAGACAGCTTGGGACCTACCCTCAAGGTATGAGTGAAATCACTCAACAGAGGAGGAGGAGGAGGAGAGCCCAGACACTTTTAGCTTGCTTGGGAGGATGGGGTAGGCAACAGTGCTGAAGACTTTGGCTGGCTGACAAAGATGGTGGAGGTGACCAGCTCCTGGTCTATGCTAGAAGGGATGAAGTCAGTGAGGCTGTGAAGGGAGGTAGAAGTGGAGTGGGATTTCCTGAAGCCAGACTGGAAGGAATTGAAGAAGGAGAAATTGTCAAGGAAAGGGAAGAATTGGCAAAGGATAAGGTATTCCTGAATTTTAGCTAGGGAGGGAAGACGGGAGATGAGATGGTAGCTGGGGGGGATTAAAGTTTTCTTTTGACACAAATTGGCAAGAAGTGTGTACCCAATGGGGAAAGGGTGCACTATAGAGGGACCTATACACATTAAAGAGCTAGAAGTGCCAAGAACTAGCAGGTAGAAAATGTTAGTACTTTTTAAAAGTAGTCCCTTATTACTTTCTATTTCTAAAGTGTTTTCCTTTTCCTACATGCTCATTAGATGGTTTTCTACCTAGTAGTATCGGATGTGTTGTAAAAAGCAAAGTGTTACCTGGAAGCAGACATATGTATTTCTCTTCCTCCCACTGCATCATCAGCATGCGACCTCACTCATAATTGTAGCGAAAGCCTTGCTGCCTGAGTGGTAGCATGTCACAAGTTACCAGTCAAGTAACAGGAGACTGACACTTCTTGCTCACTAGTGATGTCACAGACAGTAAGGTCACAATGCTGATGATGTATAGGGAGGAATAGAACTGACAGTCAGTTTCCAGATAGAGAGCTGTTCTGTACATTATACCTAGTACTGTCAGGCAGAAAATCTAATTATCAAAGCAAAACAGAAAAAAAGCCTTCAGATATAAAAAAGTAATAGCTGACTACTTCTAAATGTTACTATTAATTCCAGACAGTACAGTAGCACTTTAAAGGAGTTGGGAGGTTGCACTACCAGGAGATCTGCACACTTTAAAGGAGTGAGCTAAGAAATGATGGGTCTCTGTTCAGCTTTGGAAACTTCCAAATGCTAGGCAAGATAATTTTATTTATAGAGCACCCTATCCCACAGGCTCAGAGTTATTCACAAAAAAGTGCATTTATAATAAATAATGTGGTCAAATGTAATTAATAAATGCATAAAACTATATAAACTAACAGAAATGCAGTATCATAAATTCATCATCAGTGTGAAAAGCCAGCACAGAGATAACACTTTAGCATCTTACACCTCCAACGAGGGGCAATGACTCAGTTGGTATTGCAAGGAGTTCCAAATGAATGGGGTCACCACTGAAAATGCCTGTCAAAAGACTGTTTTAGGCAAGACCTTGGGATGGACAATAATACTTCCTCACTGGTGTGGAGGAAGTGACTGGAAGTATAGTAGGGTCTAGAAATCTAAGCCACATATAAGCAAGTGGAAAAGTGGGCAGCCCAGCTGAGGAAAATTATAGAGTGGTTACTGTAGACACTGTGTGTATACTAAAAATCATTATGAAGCAGCGTACCTGCCTCAGTCAACAAGAGTGCTTGATTACTGTACCTCTTATGCAGCATACACTTGGTGCCTCATGCTTTTCTGCTCAGCTAAGTCCCGCCACATTGATTCTGTTTTCTGACACTCCTCCCTGTCAGAAGCACTGTGGCTTCAGTCGTGAAAGAGAAATTGGCAGTAGTGGCAACTTTTCAGTTCCTGAAGTGACAGTAGACATTTTAAAAATGTAACCAGTTAACTTCAATATCCATTCCCTGTCACCATTGATCGCAGTGTGAGTGGTGTCTGTGCCTCATCTACTTTGTTCAGTTTTGGAATATATCATGAAATTCTGTAGGGTGGGGGGAGTGCAAAATCAAACATAAATACATTTAATTATGCAACTTCAGTGACACTGTCCGACTGATTTCTTCACTAGACACAGTAACACTGCTTCATAATATATTAATATGAATATTGACCCTGTGTCTCTTATAGGATGAGAACATTATCTCATGCTGTTTTGGGCTGATAGAACCACTCAGCTTCGCTTTGTAGTCCTCTCACCCAAAACAGCACAAGATAATGTTCTAATCCTGTAAGTGACACAGATCAGTATACTTATTAATACTAAAGAAGAAAGGGGCAAAGGAAGGTATTAGCATATAATAGCTACTGTGTATTATGAGAAATATTGTAATTTAGTCCCACTCAGAAAGTGTGTCTAGTTTTAATTTAAACTATTTGTTTTTATTTTTACTAAGGATAAACTCCATTGGTAGTTTATTCTAGGAGTTAATGATGTGCTCTGTGTAATAATTTTTTTCTTTTGATAGTATTAAAGCTCTGTGAGATGAATTGTAGTGGGTGATCTCAAGTACCCATGTCATCATTTTAAAATCCACTTGTAATTTATGTTAAGTTACACAGATTTTGGCAAATGTCATACAAAAGTAGGATATCTCTCCTTAACCATCTCATTTCAAGGGGCATAAGGTTTCATTGCTTTAGATGATGTTCATAGCTTTCTTTTTTAAGTATGTAAATCATTTTTGTGGCCCTATGCTGCACCCTCTCAACCTTACCAGTAGAGATGGGTGAAGTTGGCAAATTTCGCTCTGTGAATTAATCCACGAGTTTCATGCAATTTCATGAATATTCACAGAGCAGGGAATGGCGATGTTCTGCCACGAAGTGGGACATTTTGCCCACAAAGTCTATAATTTTGCCTGCAAATTGCAGAATTTCACCCACAAATGCCAGACATTTGCAATCTTTGGGCAAAATTCTACTATTAGCAGGTGAAATTCCACAATTTGTGGGCAACATTCAGCACTTTATGAGCAGATCTTCACAACTTCAGGTGAATCAAAGTTTCTGAGGTTGGAGAACTTCACGGACATCCGCGGAGGTAAATTTGAGCTGCTTCAAGGCAAATTCGCCTCTGAATTTTTACTTAGGTCTATTTCTACGTATCAGTATCCCTCCATTTGTAAGGACACCATAAGTGACTGCCATAGTCCAGAATGAGATGAGCATATACCTTATACAAAGGCATAACGATTTCTGTTTTCCAAATATAATTTTCTCTTTCCCATCTACAATACCCTGTTGGCCTTTGCAATGGCAGGTGCACATTGATCATAATGCTCAAATTTACAGTAAGTTATTACCCCTAAGTCATTTTCTTTGTCAATAACTTTGATTGCTTTGTTACATAAAGTGTGCATAAAGTGTATATGTGTGGGAGGGAATGGTTCCTAAACTGGATTACACAGCACTTGTCAGTATTGAACAGCATCCCCCATTGTTATGCCCATCTTGAAATTTGGTCTAGATCAGACTGTATAGATTCAATCTCTGTGGTGTTACAGACTGTTCCCCTAAGTTCTGTGTTGTCTGTGTATTTGCTTGCCCAATTTTGGATGTTTCCACATGTCAGATATAAAAATCTGAAAGAGTATAGGTCTATGAATGAACCCCTGTGGGACCCAACTAGTTATACTTCCCAGGTTAGAGAAGTGGCCATTTATACTAACTCTTTGAGTTCTATTTTTGAGCCTGGAGTTAATCCAGTTTATGGAATAGTTATTAATACCTACGTTGGTTAATTTTCTAAGATAGCTCAGTGTGGTGCTACATCAAAGGCCTGAAATTATAGTCAGTGGGATTTCGTGTGTCTAGGTTGTCTGATAATTTTTCATCAAAGCTGAGGAGGTTAGTAATGCATGATCTCCTAACAGTGAAAGCATGTTGATCCACATCAACATTCTCTGAAATTCTGAGTTTTTTGAGTATTTTATCCTTTCATATTGATTCAAATAAGTTACCAGGCATGAAAGCTAAACCTATGAGTCAATAATTGTGAAAGTCACTATTCCCTTCTTTTCTGTGAATTGGTATCATGTTGGCTGTCAGCCAATTTTCTGGTAGTACACCATCTTTTAGAGAAGCTAGTATACCGTTGAGGAAAGGAGAAGAGAGGGTGGACATGATAGAAATGTTTAAGTACCTCAGTGGAATCAACAAAGTCCAAGAGGGTAGTATATTTCAGAAAAAGAGATGTGCAAGAACAAGGAGACACAATTTGAAGATAGAGGGGGGGATGGCTCAGGGGCAATGTGAGGAAGTATTTTTTCACAGAGGGGGTGGTGGATGCATGGAACAGCCTTCCTGAGGCGGTTGTGGGGTCTAAAACTGTGGTAGAATTGAAGAATGCATGGGACAGACATAAGGCAATTTTTGTGGGGGGTAGGAAGAAATAGGCTGTTGGTTAAGTAGGATCTGCAGCTTATCCTCTAGGTAGGGAAATGGGCAGACTAGGTGGGCTAAGCGGTCCTTATCTGCCGTCAAATTCTATGTTTCTATGAAAGCTTGGAATAAAATTTGCAGAGGGTGGGGAATGTTATGAGTTGGTATTTTTAGTATCTGTGAAGAAACACCATCAGATCCTACTGAACTTTGATTTTTTTTTATGTTATCAAACTTCTTTATGGTGTCCTCTATAGTGATTATCAGCATTTCACTGTTAGTAGATAATTTGATAAAGTCTTTGGAACATTGTTGTTAAATACTGAGCAAAAATACTGGTTGAAGGTATTAGCTATATTGTTTGATTCAGTAGTTAAATTACCATTGATTGTTAGTAGGCATGAATTTTTATTAAAGGTTGTTAATGAACTGACATAACCATAGAATTGTTTCATATTGTTTTTGGTGGAACTAGTTGCCATTTTCAGTTTCATTTGACATTTCACATGCTTAATTTTATTTTTACTTTTCTTGAGAGCATCTTTATAAGTTATCCATGATTCATTAGTTTTATTTTTGGCTAATTGGGTATAAAGCTTTTGTTTTTTCCTCATAGATCCAGACCCCAATCCTCCAAGCTGGTTGGTGGCCCTGTGTTACCCTCTGTCAACCATTTCAATGTATTTTTTGTACTGCAATGATTAGAACTGGATGCATTACTCCAGGTGTGGTGCAACCAAGGACATGTAAAGGGCAGGGGGATGATCATTTACACTGACATGCATCTTATCCTCACTTTCCTAATATAGCCAACATTTCATTTTCTATCTTGACTTCAGTAGTACTTTGCTTATTTGGCTTCAGCATATCATGTGAAATAAGATCAACACCATTATAAAATGGGCTAAAAATATCCATCATCCTGGCTGTCTACTGCATCATCTGAGCCATGTCCTTATCAGATGATATAGTAGCCAACTGGCACTACCCTCCAGTCCTGAGCCCCACAACACTACAGAATCATTGAGCTGTGCCAGCCGAAAACAGAAACACAGGCTGGCACAGCTCACAGCGAGAAACATAGAAACGGAAAAACATAGACTTTGATGGCAGATAAGGGCCACTTGGCCCATCTAGTCTGCCCATTTAGCTAATTGGGCATAAAGCTTTAGTTTTTTCCTCATAGATCCACACCCCTAATCCTCCAAGCTGGTTGGTGGCCCTGTGTTACCCTCTATCAACCATTTCAATGTATTTTTTGTGCTGCAATGATTAGAACTGGATGCATTACTCCAGGTGTGGGGTAACCAAGGTCATGTAAAGGGCAGGGGGATGATCACACTTCTTCACTGGTAGCGTGGCAGCAACATAAAAAGCAGAACAATACTAAAAAATTACTTCTACAGCCCCCCCTTCCTGCATAAGCACTGTACCAAACTGATAATCTTGTCATTTTATTTCATTTGTACTCACTCATGGGCCATCTCTTTGTGGTAGCAGCAGCTCCAGCAGTCCCATTCCTCAAACCCCTGCCCAGTACACATGCCTCTCTGATCTCCAGACCCGATTCAGAAATTTCCCCTATTTCTTCTTCCACTTTAAAACCAAAGTTCATGCTCAACAATACAGAAAAAAGAAAAGGAACACATTTCAGTAACCCCCAAGCCAAAAGTTCTTTATTTTTTCACAATGACCGTTGCTGTTTGAAAACCACAAAGCAGGAAATGATCACGGCAGCCATTAAGGGACACGCTTGCTCTGAATGGAGGCAGATGTCCTGAAGAGAAGGCCCCTCCAAAAAGCCAGAAACTCCAAAGCAAAAAAAGTACTGCCTTAGAAAGACAGACGGGACACTATGGGAAACCCTCACTCCTCCTGAATGTAACTAATTAAAACTGCATACAGGCACATCCTCTCATTGATGCTTCTACACAGGGACACACCCCCTCACTGGTCACCAACACTTCTAGTAAAAGTGAGTAGCTAAAGTACACAAAATGTAAATAATTTGACTTTTTGTATTTGTGCCTGGCTGGAAAATGGACACAGATGCCAAGTTCCTCTACTTAGTTAGTCAAACAGCTCCATTGAAACTCAATGACAATGACTACTTTTTCTATTTTTCTACTATTCACATTTTTTTTGCTCTTTTTTTATATACAGTTTCTAGCTGCATTTTTTAAATTAGTTAATTTACCAGAGAGTCCATTTTACAAGTGCAATAACACACTCTGAGGTGTGGTTTATCGCCTGATAAGAGCACGCCCAGTGGCATAAGGCACTTGGCACTTAGTACACTCCTGGGCATTCTCTTATCAGGCAATAAACCACACCTTATCATGCGTTATTGCTTGCTTATACTATCATTATGAGATAAGCACATTTAAAAATATGAAAAAAAGGTATAATTTCAAAATGATTGAATAACAGAGTAATAAAATTAATAAAGAAAAACTAGATATACCTTAATTATTTAGCTTTGTGAAAAGATGGTTTGTGTTCCAAATACTAAAAAGAATAGACAGGGTAGAAAATACACAGTTGTTTTAACTGGTATGTGCAGGCAGAAAGAGAGAGCATACCCTCAAACAAAGTGTTGCAAGATTGGGAGAACATCAGAAAGCTTTACTTCACACAGCAGATGATTAGCATGTGGAACAGCCTAGCCATGAGGTACATTGTTTAGACTTTCAAAGCAGGATAGGGCAGATTCCTGAGGAAGAATAGCGCCCAGCGTTATGCAACATGAGTAAAGAAAACATTCTTGTGGTTAAGCTTGGATGTGTGTCAGTAGTGGTACTCAGACTGTGGTATAGTCACTACCATGTGGCAGAATAAAAGATAGTGGGGAGGCAGTACAGACAAGAGCAACCAAGATGACACAGGGACAACAGGAAGGGGTGTACAAGGAGAGATTAGCAGACCTGAATATGCACATGTTTAAGGTGAAAAGGTAAAGGGGGAATGTGATTGAAAAATACATGCAAATATCTCCATGGATTAAATAAAGTAGGTGGCAAGAAATTGTTCAGTCTGACTATGAGTACAAGCATCTGGAGAAACTCCAAGAAGCTTGATGGGCCAAATCTGAGAGAGAGATTCCAGAGAGCATTTTTTGGGGGGGTGAGTGTAGTAGAAAGTTAAAATAGGCTGTTGGAGGAAGTTGTCTGTGTGAAATCAGTTGGGGGGGGGGACTCAAAAGAGGATGGGACAGATGCAAGAGCTTGGTAAAGACCACACCAGAAAAGGAGGGAGGACAAGGGAAAGGAGGCAGCTCTGGTGCTCTCTCATTTAGCATTAGTTAGGTAGAACTGGGCAGAAACAGTTGGCCAATAGGCCTTTTTCTACCAACAGATTATGATTCTGTGTTTCTAACAAGAGGATATCTAAATCATTCCTACACCCCAATACTATGCTACTATGTAAAACTCAGTTCTCAAAGAACAGTTTTCAGTTTGATTCAGTGCTGATACTTCATGATCAGTCCCTTGAAATTCAGAGCTATTGATTACTGTAGATTTTCTTCTATATTAAAGATAAGATTTCACTTTCTATAGTTCATGCCATGCTTACGTTTATGATCCCCTACTGATATAAATATGTAGTATTGCTAAAATCAATATATGCAAACATCAAAAATGTTTAAAAAGACATCCAAGTGGCACTGAGGGCTGAGACACCTGATACCTCACCTCGTGCCATGCCGGCAACCCAGGTTTTGGACTCAGCACGGGTTATTGGTGGTCAGCTGGGGAAGGGGAGGATTGAGCATCCAGTGGACTGCTCTCCTCTTCTGGGGAAGGTGGGGATGCATATCCTGGCATTCAGTGACTCCCAGTGGAGACTGGGGAGACTGAAGCCTGGACACTGAGAACAAGGTAGAGGCGGTGGCTTACTTCCTGCAGGCGAGTACGGGAGCACACCTGTCTTGTGCTGACATCATTGCACACACAAGCTGAAAACCCCTCACAAACAAGTGCTGTGAAGCCACCGACAGTCTTCCACTCCCTCTGGCTGAACAAATCCCAGTGCAAGTCAGGGCAGGGGCTCAAGGGTGATCTTGGTCTCCCCCTGTTCTCCTCTGGGGGCCCCCTCTGTGGGGGGGGGGACCGTGGTCCTCCCTGTCTCTGCAGCTGTGGTGGAGGCCAGCCAGGGGAGTGTTGAGAGTCTGTGTATAGGGCGGATAAGGGGATAGGCATTATCCCTGCTGCAAGTAAGGTGATAAATAGAGTTTGAAAAAGAATGTTTAAAAAATTTGTCAGATTTGAGGCATCTTTATTTAGTTTTTGTTTAGTAGGTAAAGTGCACCAGATAAAATCTGCCTATTTTCAAGCACAACCCAGGAGAGTTGCAGACAGATGAACAGCATTATGGGTGATAATAGAGTACTGTACTAGTGGTGCAAAATAAGGGGTGCTAGCTGCACATTCAAGAAGACTTGATAGACCTCAAGGCCTTTATCTGTTGGCAAATTTCATATGTTCGTATGTTCGTTATAGCTAAAATACAGTTTAAGACAGAAGATATTGTTAATCTGTATCTTAAATAGTAATCATCTAGACTTAGGCCCGTGATACTTAATCACTGTTGTTTAAATGAAATATTGGTTGTTTACTGAAGCTTATGCTTGCTCTCAAACCATATTCCTGGTAGTATCTATGTTTGAGTATATCTGAGTTGCCTTTGATATTATGTAATCAAATGAAATGTTAAAAACTCAGTTTGCTTTTGAATAGTTCTGGAACACCCATTTCCCATAATTCAGTGGTGTTTTCTCATCCTAACTCAAGTGAGGTTTTCTTTTGTTATCTCCTTTTGTCTTATGTTTATGGCACCATTATCTAATTATCATCTCATCCATTCACACCTTTTTGTCAATCTGCATTCTTTCTGGCATCCACATTTAGGATTTATGCTTAAAACGTGGTAGGGTTGTGCTGTGTTAGCCCACACAAAAGCAGGAGAGAAACAAAAAGAGACTCCTTTTGCTGGGTTCATGTAATACCTTTATTAGGCCAACAAAATGTTAAAGGGACACTGTTGGCCATTAAGTGACATTTTTAATTCCATTACCACAAAATTGCCTGCACTCCCTGCAGCCTTCTCAATGGTCCTGTAATGTGTCTACCTACACAGGATGTCTGCAAAGCTGCTGTTTTTTTCTGATTTTGACTGTAGAAGGTAATACTGGTGACCCACTCTTATTTGCGACTGCTGGATGTTTATGCATGCTCACATATGGGAATGGCACCAAAGCATCAGCAGTTTTGTTCTTCTCAATTTTGAGCCCCCTGAGATAAACACTGAACTATGTAATGTAACATGAGCTGAACTTACTAATGTACCTAGCCTGGTGACACGGCTTGACTTTGAAATGCAGATTTACGGGCAATACACCTCTTGTTTTGGAAAAAGAAGTAAACTAGTCAGTTCAGCCTATGTTACACTACAGTGGTTATTTCAGAGGGTTTGAAATTGAGAAAACTCATCCCTGAATGAGCCTGCTGGTGCTTTGGCATCATTTCCATACAGGAGTATGCATAAACATCCAGCAGTCACAAATATGAGCAGATCACCAGTATTACCTTCTACAGTCAAAATCAGAACAAATAGGATCTTTTTAGATATCCTGTGCAGATAGACACATTACATGACTATTAAGAAGGCTGCTGGGTTCTTGCTCCTAAAGTATACTATTTATTATGCCATTTGTCACTTCAGATATCTGAGAAAACAATATGAGGCAAATGATTCTGTAGTACTAAAATTTATATGAAATGATAAACCAGCATGTGTATCTAAGTGGAAGCTACAACAACCCAGAATTTGGGGTGGATTTAATTACCCAGACTTTAGAGCAAGACATGACACATTTCTAGTGACACAAAATATCCAATCTTTATGGCTAAGGGATGTTTATCTGGCACCAGGATCGGTGGACATGGAAACACATTGACTGAAAGGAACAAACCACAAAGTCATTTTATTCTCTGGATTACCCAAATAAATTAAATTTTACCCTGTCCTTAAAGCTTCATCTGCAGCTTGGTTCAAGATTGCTAAGGTATTGGAATGGAACCCTGCCCATTCACCACACTGTCCTATCTAGAAAAACAAACTTTTTCAACATGAGGGGAAAACCCTGGTGTGGAAAAGCTGGATAGACAAGGGTATTTGCTACCTGAGTGATCTAATAGATCAGAGCACGTCTACTCTTTTACCTTTCATAGATCTAGCTAAAAAATATGAAATTGTCTAGAAACAAATTTTTTAGATACAGTATTTGCAAATCAGACAAATTCTGAGAAACAGCATTAATGACATGATCTCAATACCAAATACTTATCTTCTAGATAACATATTTTCTTCTTGCAAAGGATATAAAATCATATACAATATTATTATAGATTCTAAAGAAAATGTGGTTGAGTCATTACTTCAAAAATGGGAAGTTGAGTTAAGAACTACCATCTCATTGGATGAATGGGATCAGAGCAGGATGAATAGTCTTAAAGCCTGTAAAGAAGCAAAAGGTAGGCTAGCACATTATAAAATTTTTTAGATGGCACCACATCCCAGAGAAAATGTTTAAAATGGGTCTAATTAATACTAATAATTATTGGAGATGCCTAAAAGATATTGGCACTATTACACATATTATTTGGACTTGCCCATTAATTCAGAAATGTTGGGACAAAATGTTTGGGGCTTGTGAAAAGATTCTGAACAGACAGACTGTGCCTACTGACACACTGGTGATGTTGGGTATTTCCTCACAGCTGGATTCTTGGTCTAAACCTAATATTCTTTGGCTTTTGGCAGCAATGATTTCAGCTCAAAATATAATTCTCAGAAAATGGAAACAAACAACCCCGCCTACCTTATTTGAATGGCTAGAAGATATTACTACTAGATCGAGTTATGAAAGACTGGCATTTGTATGTAGTGATCAAATAGAGAAGTGTTTGGATTTATGGAGCCCTTTTCTTCTATTTTCTGTAAAAGAGTTACATAGATTAGCAAAAATGCATTGGTTAAGAATTCATAATAACTATTAGATTAGTATAAAGTATAGAATACCCATAGTCCCCCTTCCCAATAGTGGCTTATATTATTATTATTTATTAGTACATTATAAAAGATTATAAGTTGTAGGATATCTTTTTATGCAATAGTTATTGTTTTATGTATTTATAATATATAATGATTTCATGTATACTTTATAGTTGTTGGAAAAATTCCAATAAAATTTGAATTATCAAAAAAAAGAAGGCTGCTGGGCATGCAGGCACTTTTGTGATAGTAGGATTAAAAATCACACTCAATGGCTGTCAGTGCCCCTTTAATGATGCAAGCTTTCAAGGTCACAGTGGTGGCACAATGCTGACACGTGGTATTGTGCCATCCAGAAACAAAGTGTTTTTAATGGGGGCTTTGCCGCCCCCCCCCCCCACACTGCCTGCAATTATATATTATCAACTCCAGGTCAGAGTTGTTTTGGGGAAGGGGCAGAACACTGGGAGACTCCACATTGGTGAAACCCAGACCATTACAGTGACTTTTGCTGCAAAGGCCTTTTTTGGTTTTTCACTGTTGTGGTGTCGCTGTGCAGTGGGCCACCATCTCTTCGTCAGATGTATTACACAGTGTAGAATGAAGAACCTTATATTTGGAATTGACTTTTTTAAAATGCAAGTGCAAAACTTTAGAAACTTTGAAGTGCTGATAATATCAATGCAATTGGCATAAAAAGACTATTTACAGTCTAGCTATTGTCTCAGTAAGAACAGTAAGGTGACTTACAGATATCATAGGTATCACAGGAAAATGCAAGCCTAGTTGGTTTTAGGCTCAAAATGGCTCAGTACAGAAACTGCTAGGCCCATCTTGTCTGCCCTTTATTTTTTATTTAATTTGTTTTAGTCTTTGGTAACCGGGTAAGGCCCACTAGGCACAAATGCCTGTCTTCAGGGGTGACCTGGGAGCACTGGGGAGTTTAAATGACTTGCTCAGAGTATCACATTATGCAAGTGGAGGTTGTGGGAATCAAATCCAGGTCTGCTGGATGTACCAAGCTCATTACCAGCTGATTACTCTAAACTATAGGCTTTTTTGTTGTACTTGCTTTCACAGATTGCACAACCAGAAGTTAATGATTTAGCCCATATTAGACAAATCAAGCTTTGTGATGCTGGTTACATTAAACAGAAGATTAACATAAAGTGTTAAAAAAACTATTTATATGCAGACTTTCATTATGGAGCTGCTCTCCTGTATTGCTGTTTGTTCAATGGCAAGGAATGCAAGAAAAAAAAAA
The DNA here is from genome assembly GCA_016271365.2 of Neoceratodus forsteri. Taxonomy (NCBI): domain Eukaryota; kingdom Metazoa; phylum Chordata; order Ceratodontiformes; family Ceratodontidae; genus Neoceratodus; species Neoceratodus forsteri. The sequence continues at coordinate 907,782,683 of CM028135.1, read as the reverse complement.
GCTGCAAAGGTTTGAGTAAACTGTGAGGGCTAACTAACACCAAAGCAGTAGGAATAATGTTACTAGTTACATTCTAGCTGCTGTCATAGTACAGGAAGTTTTGTTTTGTTTTGTTTAAAAAGACCTGCAAACAAAAAGCTACAGAGATTTGAAACATTAGGGTTAAAGCAAGCTATGGTCTTTTGTTATGTAGCAGTCCAGTCAAAGACTATGTTAGGCAGGGTGTTAAACTTTTGTGTAAATTTGAACTATGAGGACCTTCTCTCGCACTATGTTTTGAAGCTGCATTTCAGGACTATCAATTTCATGTCTGTTAAGCTACATCCCAAGCTGGAGAAATGCTCAAAATATAATCACTGAGTTTTATTGTCTCTATGTCACTTACATTATTGCTGTTGTATGGCAAGCTTATAGTTTGCCAGGCAAGCCACTAAATAAATTTGCCTTGCCTTATCTACTTTTTTTTTTTAACTCAAAGAACTTCAGTTGTAATGAGAGTGATCATCTTTAAACAAACGTGGTGTCTGCTCTTTCAGTTAGTCTATGGCCGCACTACAATTTGCTGTTGTCATGTGGTATACAATACTGGAATATTTAAAATCAGCATGCCTCAGCTACAAGGGATAAATCATGTCGGTACACAACACAGAAAGATTCTTCTTGGTTTGCTTAACTTTTTCCCAGTGAATCTTTATTTTTACAGACCAGACAAACACAGGTTGTGAGGCTTACGATTATTTCATTTGAGTAGTACAGATCACATAATTATCCTTTTATACACCAATTTCCTCTGCTGAGTTTTCACAGGTGAAGAATAAATGCATGCGCACTGCTGCACATGCATGCATTAGCTATGTTTCAGTGTGCTGTTGTGACACCTTTGTCAGAGAGGAATGACAGTGAATTTGTGAAAAGAAAAGGAAAATGTAGCTTAATCAAAGATGTTGAGTTAGTTGTATCTAAGCATTGTAAATTAAACATGCACCTTGAAGGGTAAGAGGCCATCTCACATTTTTGAGAGGTTTTACATAATGTTTGACCATCTAAGCTAAGATCCCTCCACTGAAGACCAGAACCCACCACAGATCTTCAAAACAGTCTACTTCATCTGTGCAGTCAGTGCTGCCTCTGCACATATTGATGGCATATTGCATGGGAAGCCTGCTAGACTAGACATTCATTCCATTTTACTTGGAAAGAAAACTAGCAGCTATAATAAAGCTAAGCAGCATTCTTTATCATGCTGAGAACAATTAATCGTTCTTTTTATTCCTGCTTTAGCAATTGGAAGTGGAAAATATACCAGTGGTTAGCAATACTTAATAATTGTTCTATAAAAGATTGTTGTAGATGAGATTTGGAATGACTTTCAGCCATGGTGTTCCCCAAAACAGTGGCATAATATTCAGTCACAGCATGGCTTACTGTCATTTCTTTCTCAGAGTTTTTGTGTAATAGCACAGCATTCATCTAGAAGAACTTTGCTTGGTCCTGCTGTGTGCAACAACTTGTAAAGTGCAGTGAAAGCCAATTAAAGTGCACCCTTGTGTGTTCTTCTTGTAGTTTTGTAGTGAATTGCTTTAGTGACTATTAAAAGTAGAAGATTGATGGCACTGAAGACTGAAGTTAGATACTGAAGCTGGAGTATCCTCTTCACTATCTCATTTCATAATTATACTCTATTCAGCTACTACAGTTTACCAGAAAACACCTTTATTTTAAAGGTCACCAGTCTTTCCCAGGTTTTGCAATACATTTTTGGCTACCTTATACATACAGTCTGTATAAACCATTTAAATCTAAACTTTATGACTAGTTCCTACTGTACTTGTTTATGACATTGTACGTACCATGACAACAGACTGTGGTGTCACAAGAACACCAATTGTAAGGTCAAATGGGATTGTAAGATGCTTAGGAATAACTAATAACAGGTTGAAGCCAGAAACCTAAAAAAAAAATCTAAGTTAAATGCAACTACTATAAGCAAATACTTTTGCTCAGTGTTCACCAGGGAAGAGGGGGGGTGAGGGATCAAAACTCATTAGGAGGGTTAGTCAGGAGAGGGAGGTTAACACCAGCCCATTCACATGAAAAAAGTCCTAGAGGAACTCAGGAAAATAAAAAACAGACAAAGCAATGGGTCCAGACAGGATTCACCCCAGAGTATTAAAGGAACTCCAGACCATACAGGCAGGTCCACTGACTGATGTTTTCAACTCATCTCTAGAGACAGGGGAGGTACCTGTTTACTGGAGGAGGGCAGAGGTGGTCCTTCTCCACAAGACAGGCAGTAGATAGGAGACAGGCAATTACAGACCTGTAAGCCTGACCTCAGTAGTGGGGAAGCAAATGGAGTCCCTACTTAAGGAGAGGATCGTGAGCTTTTTGGAGACTAGTGGGGTGCAGGATCCAAGGCAGCATGGATTCTCAGTGGGAAGATCCTGTCAGACAAATCTGATTGATTTCTTTGATTGGGTGACCAGGGTGGTAGATCAGGGAGGGGTAGTAGATGTGGCCTAGCTGGATTTTAGAAAGGCCTTCTAAACTGTCCCACATAGGAGATTACTAAATAAATTGAGAAACCTAAGAGTGGGACCTATGGTAGTAAAATGGATTGAGAACTGGCTAAGGGACAGGACTCAGAGGATGGTAGTAAATTGCATGAAATCAGAAGAGAGGAGGTGATCAGTGGGTTGCCACAGTGATCAATGCTGGGACCAGTCCTGTTCAATGTCTTCATCAGCGACATTGCAGAGCATCTGGAGGGAAAGGTATGCCTGTTTGCGGATGACACTAAGATCTAGAACAGAGTTGACACACTGAAAGGGGTGAAAAGAATGAGAAAGGATCTACACTTATTGGAAGAATGGTCAAGTGTATGGCAGTTGAGTTTCAATGCTAAAAAGTGCATAATAATGCACCTTGGTCACTGGAATCCATGAGAGGAGTACAGGATTGGGGGGAAGGGGGGATTCTGGCCTCCACAAAGCAAGAGAGAGACCTGGGGATCATCATATCAGATGACCGAAAGGTGACCAAGCAGTATGAAAAGGCAGTGGGGAAGTCAAACTGAATGCTGAGATACGTAGGTGGCGCATAACCAGCAGAAAGAAAGAGGTGATGATGCCACTGTACAGATCACTGGTAAGGCCTCAACTGGAGTTCTGCATCCGGTTCTAGAGACCGAATCTCAGAAAGGATATAGACAGGGTGGAGGCAGTCCAGTGAAGGATGACAAAAATGGTACATGGGCTGCACCAGAAGCCGTATGAGGAAAACTCAGGGACCTTAATATCTATTCATTGGAGGAGAGGAGAGGAGAGGGGGGATATGATAGAGACATTCAAGTACCTTAAGGTATAAACAGGGTACAGGAGGAAAGCATATTTCAGAGGAAGCATTGCACAAGGACAAGGAGACATGATATAAGGCTGGAAGGAGGAAGGCTCAGGGGAATGTCAGGAAGTACTTTTTCACAGAAAGGGTCATGGATTCATGGAACAGCCCTCCAGCAGACGTGTTGTTGGCTAAAACAATATGGGGGTTCAAGAGCGCATGGAAGAGACATAAGTGTATCCTGGAGATGGCAGAGAAGGCGTGCTGCACATCAAATAGGATCTGGGCTGTCAACACTGAGTAAGGAAATGGGCAGACTAGGTGGGCTGCATGGTCCTTATCTGCTGTCAGATTCTGTGTTTCTATGTTATAAGTGTATTGGTTTCAAACATGTCTTTAATCATTTTTCTTCCTACCTTTTCCCCCTCCAGCTCCAATATGCTTCACCACAGCAACCTTCCAGCCCCATAATCTGCCTTTCTCCCATGCACATTTCTGCTTTGGCCCCCCCCATGACAGGGACTTTGGGGTGGCACTCCAGCTGGTGTCTGTGTCCAGCAGGTACATGTCCTCTGTGCCAAGCAAGCAGGTGGCCCAGTGCCCAAGAGGGCTGGCAAGCATCATCCTGCTACGGTGGACTGCTTTTCTCCTTTTTATTATGTCTACCCCCAGTGACAGCAACATGAAATAGTAGCTGTGACATGCATGTAGCTTTCATGTGGGGGGAAAAAACAAATGTTGATCCCTCCCACTGCAAACTCTAGCTATCTTGCACCACCTCTGGCACCCCAGGTAGCAGTGTTGCAGCTGGGTTCAGACTGTCTCTCACCTCAAATTAATTAGGTGTCCTCTGGGATGTTCAAACCTGCTTTTCATGCTAAATCTTTAGCATCATGGTCTTCTTCATGAACCCAGATCAGCAGTGTCACAAGCAGCACCACTACTGTTATGCCAGCAGGCCAGCAAACATGTCCTGGGTTTTAAATATGTTCCATCTCAGACACAGCTGAGATAATCAATGGTTTTAACCATTTCTTCATGTCTTGTGAATTCTCCTCACCCCAGCCTCTCTTCCAGCCTGCCCCATCTCCTCCCAACCTAAGCCATGTCACCTACTGCTGTAGCATCATTTTCCTTGTCCTCTGTTTCAACCCTTGCTGCCGTCTTGTCTCTCAATCCCTTTAAGGGATACAGTCCTGATGGTCTGTATTCAAAGCTTCAGTTCTCTGCACTGCCCATCACTACACCACTTGCCTTTTTTTCAATCTGTCCTCAAAAGTTGAGACTCTCTTATGTCAAGGTGAGGGAGCAATTTGTACTCTCCCTACTTGCCTCCTTCCTAGACTTCACTTACTTCCAATCTAGCTTCTGCAAACATCATTCCACCATTTGATCCCTCCTCTGGGTTACTGATCCCATGCCAAGGGGCATGATCCAGGGCCTTACCCCGTAGCCATCTTCATCAGTCTTGCTAAGGCATTAAATACTGTGGCCCAACTTTTTCATTTTGGCAGGTTACATGAAGTGGAACTAGCTACTTCAGCCATCAGCTGGTTCTGATCTTACCTCTTCGAAAGACCCCAGTTGGTCAAGGTTGATGACACACTGTCCACCACTCTGATCCATAGGGTCTAGGCCTCTGAGGAAAGAGGCCATGAAACCACCATCAAAGAATGATTTTCTTTTTTTTTTTTTCATCTTATGTTTTCTCCTATTGGGCTGCTGGCAGGTGGGCTCCAGCTCTCTCGTGAGAGAGCTTACATCCACCCTGACACAGCATGTGTCTCCCGACTCCCAGCCAAATCTGGTGAGTCCCCTATGGATTTCCCCCCATGGTGGGACCACGAAGGGGGCTGTCCTCCCCCCAAGTACACAATCCAGCTTGCCGAGAGTTTGAGCCATGGATCAGGAGCACGGCCAGGCTTCATACAGCCTACCAGCACCCTGCCATTTTTTTTATATTCATCCCTTCCCTTCCATGGCCATGAGTGCATGCACATGGAGGCATGTGCAGGCCACATTGCCACATTCTTGCCTCCCTTACTCCAGTGCTGCCACCTGACCTCTACCAGGAGGCAGCCAAGGAGTGGAACAACCCCCCCCCAGGAAAGGAAAGTTGTCCATCAGATGCTCAATCCTCTCTTCCTCTCCCTCTCCCTCTGCTGCTGAACCCTGGCAACCTGAGCTTGCTCCCGAGCCCAGGACCCCAGCATGGTATGAGGTGTGGCATCCAGCACCTCAACCCTCAGCACCACTGGGCCGGCCTTCAGAGAATGATTTTCAACCAATGCCAACTGGTATTACATTCAAACAATTGTCTTAAGTGGCAGAAGACTTAATGACACATGTCTGCTGCAAATCTTTTTTTTTCTTCTAGGTTATCCATCATTATTTAAAGAATGAATCATGAATTAAGTAGTGACTTTCACTGTGTCTTGCTTTCAAATGTAACACTTACACAGAACAAAAATTATAGTGTCACAAAAATTTCATTGCCAATAGGAATTGTTAGTTTTTTTTGTTTTTATAATTTAAGCAACTCATGTTTTTCAGGGAGATCCTGCTTTCGCTAAATTTATCATCTCGGATGCTTGAAGTTCAACTTGCTTTAGGTCACACAGTGAGACAGTGGTTGTGAGGGGAATTGAACCTGAGTCTCTCTCTTCCCATGTGTGTGCTCTAACTACTAGAACACATTGCTTTTCAAAGGGGGTTACTGTGAAAGAACTAAATGCTAAAAAGAAAAGCAAAGATGCTTGAAGAGAGAATATAACTGCTTTTCCCATTTTAGGAGTGAGTGTCATGCTTTGGCCTTAAAGAGACCCTGATAACACAATGGAAGCTCTGAAAATGTTTAATATTCAGATAGGTTAATGCATATATTTAGCAACTTCCCTGTATTTAGCTTCCCATTTTCATTTTAATTGTGTACATTGACATGAAAAGAGTACAGTTGTCCACTAAGCTTCATCTTTTCTGGCTACTTGTCTACACCTGCCATCACTACATTCTGGGCTCCTTTCCTATGGAATGCTTGCCCATCTACCATTTGTCAAGCTCCTTCACTATCCATGTTCAAGCCCCAGTTAAAATCTTATATGTTTTCCATGGCCTTTGAAGCATTCCTGAATATATCTATATTTTTGCTACTTGACACTGTATTGGATTCATGATACATATTGGTTATTGTTTTGCAGTATAAATATGTACTTTATGGTTTATTTTTGAAGGTTTATTTCATAAGTATGTATTTTATGGTTATTTTTTTTCCCAAAGACTGTCCTAGAGACAGACACTGGGAGCGCAGTCCATACTGGTGTAGTGTACAGACCATGAACACAAGGGGTGGAGATCAGCACTTGGGAGCGCCATCATCAGGCTGGAAAGTAAGGGGGGGTGCTGCGAATTGGAGAGTTCAGTTTACCAAATGTGGAATGGAATTTTCCAGCTATGGCTTTGGAGAGGAGCAGGGCCATCCATGACTCCCTGGAAGGAACTTTTCTAAGGCTGACCACATAATTGAGCCAGGAAGATTGAATATACATCATAGTGGATAACGGAGACTATAGTAATGGTAAGTGTAAATGCTCCTGCTGCCACCCTGCAGTGCTGTAAGAGAGAGACTGGGTACTATATATTAAATCACCAGCCTTTCTGACCAACGGCTCTTTCAGAAGGGCAGGAATTTCAAAGTAATGTCAACAGACCTGCAGAATCTAAAGAAGACTGTCCCTCATAAAATAAAACACTTGTAACTAGCATTAACACGGTGTAAGGCAGCAAAATCAACAGGCTGATAGTATATTATCAGGGGCTCTTTAAGAGTCAATAGTATTTAAGGGCTATCTTTAGGTGTGTACACTATTCCCTTGACAAAGCAAGCAAGTATGAAACATTGAGGTGGTTTGCTGAGTTGGTTACCTGCATGTTTTGCTTCGGCGAGTTCTGTAAAAAGTAAAATACAGAACACAAGTATCCAATTTGTGCTTGATGGATCTTTTACTGAACTACAGTGTACGTGTGTATGAGTGTACACATTTTTTTTCTTAGATGACTCGGGACCCTATTTTCCATTGGATGATTTTACCTCAACTGCTTGATCACGAAACAACAACAACAAAAAACACTTTTTTCTTTTTAATATACAGCTGCTAACACACTTTCCCTGTACAATTTCTGCTGGTGCTACTGCTGTATGGTTAATATCAGTGATGATACAGGGGATTAGAGCACTGTATGTGCACTGCACTGTCGCATGTGGTGCAAGACAACCTCATAAATAGGGTACCTTTTCTGATACCAGCTGATAAAAAAAAAAAAAAGATTTCCTTTTAATATAGAGCTGCCAGCACTGTTTTTCTAAACAGTTTCTTATGGTGCTACTGCTATTTGGTGAATTTCACTGTAGAAGTCGAATATTGTATCACTGTAACTACATCACACAACTCAGGACCTCCATATGGATCTACGCTAAATTTGGCAACTCAGAAAACGTGGTTCCCTCCTTGACTAATTTGCTATGGTGACATTTAAACTTCCTAAATGCATCTTACAAATAGAAGGCACTACTAATTAAATAAATAAATAAAAAAATGAATTGCCAAGGTACTTCTGGCAGATTGCAAAAGAAAAAATACATTTTGAAATGTATTTTATTAGGGATTGCTTAAGATTGCATCTCTGCTGATGTTAAGTCTTCTGACAGCTCTCTGTCAAATGTATAGAGATGACTGACCAACACATAAGGATGCTCAGTGCAAGCTAGCCAGGAATCATAAGAAAACCCTCTCAGCTCCCTCAAAAAAGCATTATTTGATAGCGTTGTGCTAGTATTACTATGTGAATACCAGACACTTTTGAAAATGTACAATTAAAAAAATCTATTTTTGTAAAATTGTGCAATCTCATTTATTTTGTGCAAAAATCAGCATGCAGCTCACAGAATGTCATCTGAATCACTAAATTACATAAACGACCTCTTCAGAACCACTTACCTTGTGCACATTAAGCAAGAATTTACATTATTTTATATGTATATGGTGTTTTTTGTGAAAATTGTATTGTTAAATTATACAGTGCTACATTCATGAATAGCTCAGAATTTAGAGAAAGTAACACAGTTTGACAAAAAGTGCATAAAATGGGGTTTTGCAGTTTTGCCCAGTACTAGTTCAAGTGCAGTGTGGCTGGGCTAACCATCATATTTCATTGCTCCCCAGATTATTATCAGGGTTCAGTGGGGTGGCCAATTATCCACAAAGGCTTTTTTGAGATAGGGGAGCTGAGCTATGGTGTAGGAATTACTTGTAAAGATGAAGCCAGCTCCTAACACAGTGTCAGCAGCAGCAATTTTGTTTAAAATCGATTTGTGAAGAAGATGGGCATGTACCGGGGGCCTCGCACCCAACTAGGGATCTAAGGTTTGAGCAGACTTGATGGACCATAAGGCCTAATCTGCTGGCAAATAGTATGTTAGTATGTGTGGATGGTGGGAAAGTACTGGGGAGGATAGGGTTTTTTAAATTTTGTTAATGACATTTTCAACAATTATCAACAATTTAGCTTGAATAATATGTAATGCATAGCCATGTATCATGGGTGGCAAGTACAAATACTCACTGGACTATAATGGTTACTCAGCTTATTAAAATGTTGGTTAAGATACCGGGCCAATGGCAAATCCTCCATTTTATGTAAAACTGCATTGAACACAACTCACACTAATGAACATGATGCTTAGGGCATTTTGTACTGAATCAGCTAGCCTTTTGCTTTGTGTTTGTCAGGCACACATTGACCAAAAAGGTCATTTACTTTGAAGTGGAGTTTATTTCCATTATTTTTTTAAGCTTCTATATGCTTGACTGCTTGCAAGTTTAAGGAGAACAAACAGTATTTACTGTATGCATAAAAGTTTCAAAAGACGTCTGAGTGAGGCAACTTCAGGATGTTATACAAAGAAAACTGATCTGCTTGAAAAACAAAAGAACTTGCCAGCTTTAAGGGAATAATCTGCAACAATCATTAACTTTGCACCACCTGTTGTGCATTTGTTCTTATACAACAAATAATGTGATATAACAGGTAATCAGTTTTCTCTCTACAAACCCTTTATACTCCTATTTAAACCACATTGCAGGTTTAAATTATGGAGGCAGCTTCTTTAATTCTTGAATTTCTGGAGTGCCCTTTTAACAAGAATGTAAAAGCCTGAATGGCTGGATCAGTACTTGAATTTAATGCAGAGAGGGTTGCATTACTCTTTAGCATTTTGAAGAGCTTGCACTAAGCTCTAGATTGGCTTGGGTGTCAGAATCTTTGCAAGGTTATGAGAGAACTTATAGGCACTGTACTTTACTGCTAGAGTTTCCATGGCTGTTAAATGTCCTGGGACATCACTGGCATTACTTCTGAACAATACAGACTAATTTATCGGATTTAGGATTCAAAATTGGCTTTACTGTACTCTTGCTGCATAAGCAAAACTCACTGATTCAGTGGGAATTTCAGTTTTACACATGCATTAGCACTTGATATACTCTTAAACTTGCCCACTTTCATTTTGAAATACTGTTTGTTTGATACTTTGACTAAAAACTTGTAAATGAGAATAAATATCTTTGGAATGACCTTCATATAACCTGCTGCAGTCTATTAAGAGCCAAATATTTTTTTTTTAACAAAGAGTAAAAAATGAAAGCTGTCCACTGACCCCTCTAACCGCAGTTGTCACATTTGTCACTAATGAAGGCAAAAATGGTGAAAAACATTTTAATTTTGATTTGCAAAGAACACTTAATAATGTACAGCAGAGTTTTAATTATTGGATTTCTGGAGTGCCTCTGGACCAGCTTAGGTCTTCTGGACTGTGGACAGACTGTGTAATTCAGCTTGTCTGCAGTCCAGTCGAGCATTGTCAGAAGAAAAGTGTGATGAGTTTGTGCAGTTTTTTGCTGATAAGGTTGCCTCCATCAGGCATGAGATTAGCCAGTGCCTCCCCATTGGTCCTTGCAGTGATCAATCATGTGGTACTAACACCCAGATAACCTGGTCTACCTTTGGCCAACCAGTAATCATGGCTATAACGAGGATCATCCAGACTTTGCGGCCAACTTGCTGTAATCTGGTCCCGGGCCCAACACACCTTCTTGTAGGGTGTGTTGAGATTATCACCCCAGGCCTTACTGGAATAGTTAGAATGTCATTGGAGAGATGGATCTTTCCAGATTCCTTAAAAGGAGGCAGTTGTCTGACCCATCCTGAAAAAGCCCTCCCTTGACCCAGACTGTCCAGCAAACTACAGACCAGTCTCAAACTTACCTTTTGTAGGTAATGTTATTGAGAAAGTGGTCGCTCTACAGCTGGAGGAACATTTATCCAGCCCTATGATTCTTTCCAGTCAGGTTTCAGAAAAAGGCATAGCACTGAGATGGCCCTGGTTTGGGTACTAAATGATCTCCTTATGGCCAGAGATTGGAGGGCCTGTACCATCTTGGTTCTCCTTGATCTCTCAGCAGCATTTGACACTATAGACCATGGTGTGCTACTCAAGTGCCTGCAGTTTTTCTGTGGACTGGGGGCAGTCCTCAGCTAGTTCCAGTCCTGCCTTGAGGGCAGAACTCACAGAGTGGTGTCGGGGATTTATTCCTTGGCCCCTCACTTTCTGCCCTGTGGGGTGCCACAGGGCTCGATGTTGTTGCCAATGTTGTTTGTAGTATACCTGCTACCTTTAGGAGACATTATAAGATGATACGGCTTGAGTTTTCACTGCTATGCAGATGATTCTCAGCTGTACATGTCTTTTGTGCACCAGCAGGTGATAGATACTGTCTCAGTGTTTAACAACTGCCTAAATGAGATACAGGACTGGATGAGTGCTAGCTGGCTGTGGTTAAACCCTTGGAAAATGGAGGTGTTGGTGTTGGACCCAGATCATAGGACGGTTGGGGCAGGGATGGGACAACCCACTGGGCTGCAGCTTGGTGGTAGCCCTTTGCCTGCCTTGAGCCAGGTGCGTAACTTAGGCATGATCTTTGATGAGGGCCTGACCTTGAAATCACAGGTGTTGTCAGTGGTTAAATCTTCATTTTATCATCTAAGAAATAGTGCCAGGTTGAAGCATCTGATTCCATCGAAAGATCTTCCTACCTTGGTCCATGCCTTTGTCACCACCCATCTCGATCACTGCAATGCCCCCAACCCAGGGCTACCAGGGGTGGATATCTGCTGCTTGCAGTTGGTGCAGAATGCGATGGCCAGTCTGTTCAGTAGAGTCCCTAGATCCAGTCATATAACACCTGTGCTGTGTGAACTGCACTGGCTGCCAGTGTAGTGGCAGATAATCTTCAAGGTCATGTTGTTGACCTATAATGCCCTACATGACCAGGGACCCTGCTACCTGTAAGATCTTCTGCATCCTTACTGCCCCTCCCTTCAACTCTGATCCTCCAAAAAGGGATGGCTAAAGATTCCCAGTGTATGTTTGAAGACAACTGGAGCATGATCTTTTTTTTTATGGCTCCTACCCTGTGGACTGCTCTACCTTGTCAGATATGAAATAGCTTTACTATCCAAAGTATTTAAGTCTGTCCTTAAAATTCACCTCTTTTGTCAGACCTTTAATGGGTCCTGCTTGGGACTAATGGTATTGATTTTTATAAGGAAATGTTTAATTATATTTAAGGGGTTGTTTATATTAGTGATGTTTTATCTGTGCATGGATTGTTCAGATACCCTGAGCTTTGGAAGGGCACCTTTTATAAATTAATTGATGATGGTACTGTAAGTAATCAATGCCCCAATCTGCTCTGCAGAGTTAAATGGGCTAAAAACAGCAGAAGGCAATTGTTGTTATACATAGAGTAGCCCTGCATGAATGGTCCTAGTGGTGATTGCATGATTCCTTAATGTGCCATGTCTTGATTGTAAACACAAGTGTCATAGTCTCCTTAGTACTCAACCTTGCAAAATGTTTTCACTGTATGTAATTAATTCTCGGCCACCCCTGAAAAAGGCACCTTCAGTGCCCAGTGGGCCTACCTAGTTATCAAAATTGAATACATACATAAATAAATAAAATAAAAACAGTCTTGATCATAGATTTAGGCTGGGACAGGGAAGAGGCATTGTTGATTTATTTTATAAGTGCATCCAAGTACAAGTCATCTAACAAACTGGAGTTGTACTCAGAGGTCACTCCATACATAGCAGAAATGCATAGCAACTCAACCTCAGTGAAGCAGAAACTACAGCCCAGTTCATAACAATGAAGTCACTCAGAGGTAATCAGATAACAGGTCATATGATAAGAAACACAATAGAAACATAGAATGTGTTGACAGAAAGATACCTGTTGGTTCATCTAGTCTGCCTAGTTTCCTGCCTGACTGTATGTTTAGCCTAATGGCAGGCTAGATATTAATGAGCCTATAGCCTTCATGGCTTATCATCACCACCATCTTTCCCCGTTAACCCATTTTCTCTACTGTCTTTAGGTCTCATTATTCTCTTATATTTGGCCCACCCAGGTTTAATCCCCATTAGTATCTTGGCTTCAACCACTTCTGTGGGCAGCATATTCCATTCATCCACCAACTCTCCATGGGGGGGGGACCTCCCCATAATCATTGTGAATTTCCCTCCCACTAGTTTCTACTCACTGTGTCCTTTTTTATCATCAGTTGGTCCTAACAGTCTACTCTGTTGAGTCCATCCAAGAACTTTTACATTTTGGTCATATTCCCTCTTTCTCTCCTGGTTACTGGTATATACATATTAAGATCTGCCAGCCTTTCCTCATACAGCTTTCCCTGCTGCCTGTAGATCATCCCAGTGCTCTACGTAGTCCTGTCTCTATGCTTTCCCTCACTTTTATAAGGTGCAGATTCCAGAATTGTGCACAGTTCTCCAGGTATGTTCCTACATGTGACCTGTACACGGTCAGTGGCATCTCCCGTCTCCTACTATCAGATTACCTTCCTATATACTCCAGCACATTGTTTGCTTTCATGAAGGATTTTTTTTGCATTGAGCACTAAATTTGAGACTATAATCTCATCCTCCAAGTCACCAATAGCTTTTGAAGTTTTAAAAAATGAGAAATAATCTACTGATGTAAGTGCTAAGGAGAATATTGTAGCAAAGTTCAGCTACTGTTGGAAACAGGATCCCCCCCCCCATTTTCCCACAGGAAATGGCAAAATTTCACAGTTCACACTGTCTAGTATGTTCAATATGTCTGTATGTTTAGCCTTTATAATATGTCTATAATATACTATGTGCAAGAAAATCTATGAAGAAAAGTAACCGTTAACAGTAACTTCAGTAAAAAAAAAAAAATACAGTAGTTGACATGAAAGTCCCACAGTTTACTTATTGGTGGAATTTCACAGAAGCTTAAAAAAATCATGGAACATTTCAGAAGTAGAATGGATATTCTGCTGACAAAATGCATCATTCCACACACTTCTAGATGCTGAAATTTTTGTGTGCAGTTCAGGACATGGAAGGAAGAGTAGTGAACTGGCTAAAAGATCACTACATGGGGTTGGGGGCATCCGGAAATATTTTATAGTAATCAAATCTGCCAACAGTGCACAAAACAAAACTGATGACATTATTGGATACATTTACTGCCAAGCATGGCAGAAGGGGGAGGCAAGAATCAAGCAGTAAATATGGCAAATTAACAAATTAGTGACTCCATAAATATCCTCCCTGAACCTGAAAAACACTCCTAGACTGACTATCTCACTTAACTGCTATGTCTAGCTGCTGCTGAGCTAACATAATAAATAACAAATAACAAAATTAAATAAATGAAAAACATCAACAAAATAAACTTAAAGAAAAAAGGCGAATAAACTAAAATAGATTAAAATTATCTGCTACTGCTCCTGATGACTAGCCCAGCGTGGTCGCCATCTTTGTCCTTGATGAGCACTGACTGGCCTGATTATCCCACTAAGGGAGGAGATGGGCAACATTTCCAAAATGAAAAATGCAGTTTTACAATTGAGTGAACATTAAAAAAGACATACCATATGAAATAAACTTAGTTCTGGAGATTCAGTTCTTCATGTCCACTGGAGAAAGAAGACATTAAGACAGTGCAAATCTGCACATTTTTATGTTTACCAAGGGAATCACTGGATACTTCAGGTAGTAGAGTGCATAGGAAACCCCTTTAAGTTGCAGCATGTTTACACCACATACACTACTTGTTCATGCTTGCTTATTGAAACTAGAAGGGGGGCATGATGGACCTAGACTCCCTTCTGATCTTAAATTACTATGTTGGGTTCTAATCCTATAATTTCTATAGAATTATCTGCTGGTCTATTAATGTACTCCTACTCTCAGGGTAATACCTATATAGGATTAGTAGCTAAATATATGGCTAATTGTGTGTAACCTTGTATTGATTGATTATAAATAGAATTGGCAGTGATTTGTGGATTTGGAATATTCTGCAGGAATTGACTTTGGTTTCTCTTTGTCAAATACATCAAAGAGAAAGACAGAGCGAAATGGTTGCCTCTCATGCAGTTTTTCTGTAAGGTACATGATAAGTGCAAGGATATTAAGGAAATTAAGGGTCCCTATCACAGATGTATACTATTTACATTGTCTTTTTCTTTCTCTGAAATTCATTACTTGTATTGTAATTTTATTCATTTTCATGCATTTGTTCTTTTTTTAATTTTTATTTAGTTGTTTAACCAGGTATAGCACACTAAGCTGAAAGCTTTTTTACAGGAGCGACCTGGGAGCACAAGGAGGTTAAGTGACTTGCTCAGGGTCACACAGTATACAAGTGGAAGCTGTGGGATTCAAACCCAGGTCTGATCTGCTGGATGTCACCAGATTTGCAGCTCAGAGCCTTAGACCACTGCGCTATACTGCCTCCTGTTCTTGTCACTTTCTTGTTACTGTTTCATTCCCTGTTGTGTCTCCTTCTCTGGGTCTCACCTGTAAATGATTCTCAGCTCAGTGTGCCTACCCCAGTCACCAAATTTAAAATAAAATATCTGTTGGGGGATTATTTATTCTTTTGACTGGTTACAAACAAACCCCCCATTAGTCAGACACACGTCACACATACACCAGAGATTTCTATTATTTGTAAGTCGAGCTAGCAGCTCTGCTGGCCTGTCAGTTCAGGGTTAGGGTTACCAATCATGATCCTGGTGACCCAGGTTCCAGAAAGAGTTTGTGTTGTTGGGTACCAGCCTGGGGAGGAGGAGGATGAGGATGAGGATCAAACATCTTAGAGGATGCTGTCTTTCTCTGTAGTTGGGAAGTAGTGAACTCTGCGGCACTATTACCACCTAGGTGACCTCAGGTGGCAATGCAAATGGGAGCCACATTAACAGGTAGGACACCCCCTGTCAGCAAAGGGAGCATGTGCAGTGTGCATGCATCCTGATACATCAGCCAGCCACATCCTTGGAGTGGGGAAAATATGGATACATTCCAGTACACACAGGAGGAAGCCTGCCCTTTCCACAGGCACTGCACTGGTGACATAGGCACCTTCCTTCAAAACTGAACCTGAAATTCTGAAGTGGTTTGTGGAACTCCAGTGGCCCCATTGTGGTGCTAAGCTATTGGAGACTAGGATGTGGGGTAATCTTCTGGAGAAGGTGGTTGATGGAGTGACAAGTAGGGCACTGTAGAAGGAGACCAACCAGAGACATGAGGCATCAAATTGGAGTTAAAAATGTGTTGCTAGCAACTATTTTAACTAGTGTTTCTTTAAAGCAGCAGTATTTGAATCAGCAAAACATTTCATTACATCATTTTTTCAACAAAAAAATGTATTGCTGGCATCCTTAGATTCATCATTAGATTAGTTTTAATTTCCTCAGATATTTTTAAATGAGCTTTTGTTATTAATTTGTAATTATTGACTCAAGTCAATTAAGATGTTCACTTCAGTCAGTCCATTGAGGTTCGATTTTGGTTATACAAAGTAGCTGCATACTGCCAATGTATTAGGATGGTGCTGGTGCATGATTCTGATGGTAGACATCACAGAGTTACACACTGATGTTTAACTGATTTATGGTGGGCGTTGGAAGCATGCAGGAACACTTAAAACGTCAAAATTCCACATCTTGGTTCAGGAATGAAATAAAATGCAAGCACTATTGCTCTGCTGATGTTTTTGCCAGTAATGCATTATTACTAAAATACTTAAAAATGAAATGTTTTCCCTGTTAATAAATACTGCTACATTAACTAAGTAAGCAATGCGACATAGCAAGGTGGAATTTATGATGAGATCAACTCACACCTCAAGGTGTGCTGAGACTCACACCACCAGAGGAGGGCCTTACGACCCAAGTAAATGCAGTAATCCCAGCCTAAATCCATCTCTTGTGTGTTTTATAGCACTTATAAAATGGGGGTTGTGTCAAATAATTAAAAGATAATAAGACACTGTTTAAAAAACTACTTATAAATGTGTTCATTTTTAATCTAAGCAGTCCTTCTGCTGCAAGACTGTCACTAGAGGGCTCTTTAGGAAAATGCTCTGTTTTCTTTGTGGTGGTATGCCTTCTTTAGTGTGCCATCATTTGTTCTGAGTTGATTTTCTGTTAGTTTGTTCGCAGGTTTACTTTTCTTTAAATACAAGTTACACAGAGAAAAGGTGGGAAATTACAAGCTGAGCAGCTTACAAAATGTAACAATGTATTTGTTTTGTTTTTTCTGCCTTCTTTGTGAGGGTGCTGAGAATTGTGAAAATTCTGAATGCATAGGGATCTCTCTGATTATGAGGCAGGCTGGCATCAGTACTTTTTCAGGGGGTCTATACATAGATTAGGGTATAGATGACAGCCTGCTTCAGGCATTAGGCATCCAGGGTTTATTCTTCCCAGTTTTATGTTCACTGTGTGTGCAGGCACAGCAAATATTTTGTTAGGAGAGTGACTTTTGAGGGGTGTGACACTGTCAGTCCAATGCAGAGTGGTCTGCAAGGGGCTTGTCAGTGTCACACCAGTCATCAGCCAGACTGATCATGGCAGTGTTCTAGCTTACTGGATGGAAACTTCATGTATTTCAAAGGAAAGAGCTGACCCAATCATAGGTCGGCTCTTTCCTTTGATCTATGCCACCCAGCAAGAACAGCTGATCTGTTATAATCAGCCTGCTGAGGTTGAATTACACCCTGGGTTTTTGCAGCACTACGAAGTCTCTTCCTCTCTGATCCTTAAAGAAGATACAAAATTATCAAAAGTACTGTAACATGTAATTTATGTCTATGGCTTTAGTTGCTTTGCAGTAAACAGTTTTTTGTATCAAAAGTATGTGTTTTTACTGCTTAATATAGCATTCTGTATGTCTGAAGAGCAGCGGTTTTCTGACACGCTGAACCTTTTGTCTGCAGCCACAGTGTTCCGTTTCATCATGTCATTAACTCCTGAGGGAAATTTCAAGCTGCTGTTGAGATGTCTGAACAGCATTCAGCTGCCAATGCAATTGAGTCAGTCAGATTCCTTGAAGATACTCAACTAGGAGAAAGCGGGGATCTGTATATTTTTCAGTCAACACCAAGAGTCATTCTACTGTACACTACAAAGCATTGGCTAGTAAAAGGAGAATACAGATTTGTGATGCTGAGACTAACGATCTGTCAAATGGAAAAGACAGAAAACAAGCAGCTGTTGGTGATGAATCATTGGCATCATCAACTGAAAATGAGCATGAGTTTCAAGAGTGGTGTTGCTGTAGCACTGGTCTTGGTTCTACAGAGTTTATGTATTTGAACCGGGGAAGGGGTATTTTGGTAAAATAACAGCTAGTGATTCTGATCCCAATTCATGTAAATTAATCTTACATTTTGAATACAGTTGAGACTACATTATCACAGGTGGCTGTATGATACATAAATGAATATTTATTTATTTATTTTAACATCAGTTTAACAACCTTTGAGCCGGTGGCTTATTTACAAAGGTATCTCGTCACAAGGAGGACAATGACATACATACATACATAAGACAATAGCAGATCAGCAGTACAGTTCAGCAAAAAAAAAAAAAGGATACAGTCAGGTTACAAGTATTGAGGGACATAACACTGTTAACAGCAGATTCAGATATGCAAGCTCAGATAAACAACTATGGAGTTGAAGGGAGGTCCAGCAGGGGGAGAGTGGGTTGAGATAAGGAGGAAGAGCAGCTCAGTGAGCTTTGTCAGTAGGGAGGGGAGGTCAAAGGACATGCAGGTGTGTGAGTTGAGCAAGTGACTTCTGAGGCTGTATTTAAAACACACTAGTGAGGGAGCCTCAGTGATGCCAGCAGGGAGGGAGTTGTACCCAGCGGGAGCTCTATAGGGGAATGCCCTTTGGCCCTGGGAGGTCCTGGCTCTTCGAATGACCAGTGCAGTTTTGTAGGAGCTGCGTGTGTGCACTGTGGGATTAGTTCAGCCGATAGAGTTAGCTAGGCCAGGAGGGGAAAGACCATGGAGAGCTTTATAGTTAGTTGGCAGGTTTGGAACATGAGGCTGCCCATCAAGATTGAGTAGGAGGCCATGAGTACAGAAGACAGGTGTGGGTGAGTCTATGGGCACTGGTAATAAAGTCGGCATGCTTTGTTGAGCATTAGGCATACCTTGCGGAGGGCAGTCGGGTCTGCTGCACCATATACAGGAAGGCCATAGTCAATTAGGGACAGAACCGAGGAGATGACTGCCAGGCGGAGGGTGTCTGCAGGAAGGCATTTTTTGTGTCGGTAGAGGATACCCAACCGAGCATTGGAGGCCGAGGTCCGGGCAGAGATATGGTCATGAAAAGAGAGGGCAGAGTCAAAGATTATACCAAGGTATTTATAAGAGTGTACAAGTTCTATAGGGAGATTACGGGTGGAGTGGACCGTGAGAGGAAAGTTGCTAGACTTATTTTGGGGGTGTGAAAAGAGCATTGTTTTAGTTTTCTTAAGGTTGATGACGAGACGATGCTCAGAGAACCATGTTTCTGCTGAGTTGTAGGCAAGCTGAAGGGAGTTCTGGAGTGAGACAGGGTTACTGTCGGGGCAAAAGTACTACGTCATCAGGCGTAGAGTAGGACATTACCTGCACCACGTTGGGCGGGGAGTTGAGATAGAGGAGAAGAGTAAGGGACCGAGGATGGAGCCCTGGGGGACTCAGCGGATTGGCAGGAACTGGAAAGAGTGGCACCCACCTTCACACGCTGGGCGTCGGTCAAGTAGCTGGGCGACCGGAGACTGGACCAGTGGCAAAGCCCACAGGCAAGGGTAGGCTAACAGGAGAGGATGCGAGACAGTATCAAAGGCTTTTGATAAGTCGATAAATACTGCACCAGTGAGGGAGCCCACATCCAGTGAGGTGTGAAGGAAGTTAGCAAACTCCAGGAGTGCAGTATTGGTGCTATGACTGGCTCTGAACCCATGCCTTTCAGGGCAAAGGATATCATACTTAGAGAGGTAATCTGAAATTTGGGTAGCTACAATTTTCTCTAAGGCCTTAGAGAGGGAAGAGAGGATAGAAATAGGCCGGTAGTTACCTGACGGCATCCTGTCACCACCCTTGTGAATAAGAGTAACAGTGGCGACCCTCCAGACAGAGGGGAATTGCCCTATGCAGAGGGACTTATTAAAGAGGCAAGTGATAGGCGAGATGACCTGATCCAGGACCTGACATAGGAGACAGGGATCAAGGGAGTCATTACCAATATTATTGCACTTTAGGGCTTTAAGCAAGTATGGCCTGACTTCTTGGGTGGTGAAACAGCGAAGGTGGAATGGGGGGCAAGAGATGGGTGGGGCAGCCATGGGGGGGTGGATTGAAGAAATTGCCATGGAGCACAGAGCTAAGGTCCGTAAAGGAATTATTGAGGTGAGTGGCAATGAGGGCGGGGTCAGAGGAGATAGTCCCATTGATGTCAAGAAGCGATGGTGGAGGGGAGCGTGCACCCCCATTTAGCTGCTTGACGTTGTCCCAGAAGGACCTGGGGTTCCCCCATGAGGCGGTAAGAGATGCTTGGTAATAATTGGCCTTAGCTTTGCAGATGGCCCAAGTACACTTATTCCGGGCAGCTGCATAGGCCTGTCTGTCTGCAGGGCGGCCAGTTTCAACAGCGATGTGCCATAGGTTATCCCGCTGCTTAAAAAGAGTGAGTAGGGCAGGGGTGACCCAAGGGGTGTGGCTTACTTTGGATCTACGAGAGGTTATGGGTGCAAAGATGTCACAGACAGAGTTAAAGGTGCGGACAAAGAAGGCAAGTGCCTTGTCAATGTCGGGGGAGTTTAATATCGGGGACCAATCAGTGCGGCCTAGGTAAAGTTTTAGGTCTTTCAGCCCACCAGGTCTAAGCCGCTGCCGACAAGTGGTAAGAACAGAGGGCTTAGGTAGGGAGGTAGCCCAATTTAAGAGAACCGGGGAGTGGTCACTAAGGCAGTCTGGGAGGATTTGAATGTTGTGGACGCGGCAAGGCCTGTTGGTGAGGACCACATCCAGAAGAGTGCTAGTTCCTCTACTAGGATTTATTCTAGTAGGTTGGGAGACTAGTTGGGTGAGATCAATAGCAGCAAAAGCCTCACGGGAGGTGGAGGATGTGGGACTAAGCCAATTGATGTTCAGATCACCCACCAGGATTTGGTCAGACGAGTTGGGTAAGGAGGTGAGATAGTCAATTAGAGGGCCCAGTGCCTGCATTTGTTTTTTGGGGTATGTAGGCTGTAGTCAGGAAGATTGGCCCCCTGGAGGTCAGGTGATAATTTTAGTGTTAGGGCCTGGGCCTTATGGTCAAGGATAGGGGGAGGAAGGGTTAATCCAGTGAGGATGTCTTTAACATAGATGGCACATCCACCACCCCTCCTACCAATCTGGTCCAGCCGGTGGAGGGAGTAGCCTGGGAGGGAGACCTGGGCATTAGAGGTGGAGTCAGACAGCCAAGTTTCAACCAAGGCTATCACATCTGGTTTATGAACAGTCACCCAGCATTGTAGGGAGTCCAGTTTTTTGAGGAGGCTACATACATTTATGGATGCAATACGAAGTCCAGTGGATTTCAGAGGGGCACCATTGAAGACAGGCCCAGGGTTGGGATGGATATTGCCAGACAGGAGCAGAAGGAGGAGAGCTGCCCTTGGAAGCAGGTGGCAGAAGGAAAGTTTACACCGACTAGGGGCACGGGTATATGGGGGTAAGGTGGTACAAGGGGTTGGTAGGGTAGCACAGACTGGGAATGCTAGCATGATGAGATACAAGAGTGGGCTAGAGGGGTGGGAGAGGGGGTGCCCAAGGGAATGGTGGTAATGAGGGGAGGGAGTAGGGTGCATGAAGGAGGAGGGGGGCCCTGAGCCGAGGAGGGCAACTGGAGGCATAGGTGTAGCTGGTGAGTGGGCAAAGGGTAACCCTGGGGGAGGCAAGGAATATTAGATGGAGGAGAGGGAGTGAGAGACAATCTGGGCAGGGGATGTCAGGCATGCTAGGAGTGGGGTGGGGATAGAAGAGAGAGGCAGATACGGACGTGGTGAGAGAGACTAGAGGGGACAGGAACTGGAGCTCCAGGGGGCATACACAGAGATAGTATAGGATGGTTGATTAAGGAGCTAGATAGGGATGTGGGGAATTCAGCGCACCCTGGTGGTCTGCAGGTATAACCTGCAAATGAAAAAGTGGGGACTTAGTATTTGGGACACAGGAAGCGATGTCACAGGAAGTGACGCAGTCGGCGAGTGCCAATATAACAAGGCCGCCCTGGGTGGGGGGTGGTTGGGGTGGTGGGCGGGCTAGCACCCCACAGCTGAGTCTGCAGAGACAATCAGTGGGCTGTGGAGCAGTGTTGCCAAGAGTGCCAGTGAAAAACGGCAGAGAAAACACCCAGGAATCACGTTGAGGAGGCCTTTATTACCTGGAGGCAGCAGCAGGAGTCCCGAGAACCGCTCCTGGTAGGAGCTTCCTTTGTCCTTCACCCGCCGCGAATATACACATTGCATGACAGAAGCTTCTGTATGGAATCTGATTTGTCTGCAGCTTGATGAACTATCACTGGTTAGTCCATGTTACTGCCATATTTATTTTTATTAACATGTTTCGTATCTTAGTTTTAAAATATGTATCAAGCCCTTAAAATATACACTATTACTGCATTAAAATGGGTTCAAGTGGTAAATATGTTCTTAAGAGATTGTCAATATTCTTGACGCTGTACTATCACCATTGGTACTATGAATGACATTGTATCCTTACTGTATACTAGCTACCTACTATTCAAGTATTGTATGTAAACTGTTTGTTATTGCTGTCATTGTCACTGTTTGACGTGGAACCTTTGTAAAAGAGCTCTGAGCTCAAAGGTATGATCCGAATCCCTAAATAAATAAAATAAATAAAAAAAATAAAATAAATTATCATAGATGCGCATGTAACATATTTGAAATAAATGCCACATCACGTATGTAAATAAACATATGTTTACTGCCATACATTGCGAACACTCATATTGTCATGAATTGTATCTATTTATGTTACGTAAGCTCTGTGCTTTTGTAGTAATGAGTTTCTAAAATGATCAGATCTGTTGCTGGAAATAAACAGCCCATAAATAAATGGGGATGGGAGTGTTGACATATCCAAATGGATTAATCATGCTTGATAGTGGTATAGTTTGTGTTGTTTCAGGTGGCTTTCCCTGATGCAGAACCCAGTTGTAATGCAAGTTTGGGGGGGGGGGTGTTCACAGCATTCATTCAAGCATCCCTTACTGAAAAAGATGATAAACCAGGCTATGATCTGTGTGGGATTGCAGGGTTCAGAGCAAGGTAATAATCTATATCAAAAAGCTAAGCTCGATTTCTTCTTCAAGGATTTTCATAGTCTTACTTGATGGGATATACAAGTCAAGAAAGCACACATCCATATATTCTGTACTTATAATGCCATGTTTAACAGAAATACCTAAACTAATAGCACCTTTAGAAAAGACCAGTGTCAGAAAATCCTTGCCACTCACAATTCAATTGTTCGATATATGAACAAAAAAAGAATCGGAATGTGTGTCAGCAGTATCATAACACACAGCTGGCAGCATGACCTGTATTGTATTTTGAGTTACTTTGTGATCCACTACCCCACATGTTTTTCTTGTTTATTCCTACAAAGCTGAACAAACGTCTCAATATAAAGTAAATGATCAATTCAGAAGTGCATTTTCCACTTCATAATCAGTAAGAAAACTGACTTTATAGAATTGCCAATATGGGGTAACCCACAACCATCTCTCATAGTCTTTTTTTTATATACCTTATAAAAAAGAAAACCATCCATCGGTGTCTGTTTCTGCAGCCATAATCCTTTCTGGAGCATAGACACATCTTCACTCTTCAAAGCCGGACCATGAACTGAAGAAATCACATATGCGGATCAATGTATTTCAATGGGGTTTTGAAATTAGTGGTATAACTTGGCCGGTTTTGAATATTTTTACCCCGAATTTTGAACATGCCTTTTTTTAGGACTCCACCTCATGAACAATGACAGTGAAATTAGACAAATCTGCCCCCCAATGTGATTTCACAGTCCCTACACAAAATCACCTTTCAAGCAGGAGCTGAAAATTTTCTCCACACCAGTTCATGAGGCGGGGTCATAAGAAGGTTGTGTGGAACATTTGGCATATAATATTAAAAAATAACAAATCTATGGACCTACATTGAAATTTGAGAACCTAGGCTTGTAAATTTGGAAGTTTTCAGTATTTTGACTCCAAATTTTCAACATAGCCATCTTTTCACAGCACCTCATGAATGTGACAGCTGCAATTTTTCCTTCCCTAGCTAAAATGTGTTTTTGCATCCTGTAAGATGATTTTGTGATTGCTGCATGAAATCATCTTTCTGGCAAGAGATGAAAACTTTCCCTGGCCTTGTTCATGAGGTGGGTCATAAGAAGGTTATGTTGAAAATGTTGGGTTAAAAAAAAATATATATATATGTATGTATGCATATGTGTGTGTATATATGTGTGTTGTGTGTGTGTATATATATATATATATATATATATATATATATATATATATATTATGGTAGCACAGTAATGCTACCATAGTTAGGGTTGAGGAGCCATTTACATGTTAAACCTAAAATTTTACACCTTAATAACTTTGCATGTTCAATGAATTTGCCTGAAATTTGGAATACTTGATCAAGGACCATACATCTTGGGATCTGCCAACTTTTGTACTGTTCGGATATACAGCTGCGGAGTTATTAAACGTGATCTGCGCGCACGTTTACACTTTTTTGGAATTCTTTGCTCGTCTCTACAGGTCACACAGTTTGTGCGACCGGTCTGAAATCTTCAGGGAACCTGCGGCCGGGGTCCCCAATGTACCTTTTGAAGACTTTGTGAAAAAATATTAAACGGTTCAAAAGTTATTCAAAAAACAGTTTACCATTATAAGTCAATGGGAAAAGTTAACAAAAAGTTCGACAGTGTCACAAATGCAGTTTTTACTTTTGTAAATGGCCCTTTTACTGTTGCAAATCCACCATTTTGTTTTCAGTTGGTCATCAGAAAAATGCTTGGCATTTAAATTTGGGACCCTTTAGCAACTCAATTATTTTTGTATTCGCCTAGTCGGACTCTGAGGATGCTAGGCATGTCTTTATTTTGGGGTAAAACACTCAAGAAATATGTTTTTCAAATTTCTAGAAAAAGTACTTTCGCAAAGTACTTTCACATTTGCGACACTGTCGATTGAATTTGTGAAAGCTTTCGCAAAGTTCAACAGTACTTTTCCAGGCTGTGAGAAAATGACAGCAATTCTTTGCCACCCTGCTGCAAAAGAATGGTTTGGTCTTTTGAGCTTTGGAGAGATCGCAGCCAACATCTCACAGATGTGCCATTCAGTGTTTCAGTGAAAAAATATTACAGGATGGCAAAGTTATGACACTACAAAGTTGACACTTTTTCCCCATAGGATAACATTACAGCGTCCACCGCATTACAGAAATCCTTTGCCGCTCTGCTGCAAAATAACAGTTTGGTCTTTTGGGCTGAAATTTGGAGGGAAGAAAGCCAACATCCCACAGATGTGCCTTTCAGTGGTTTGCAGGACCTGTATCTCAGAAACGGTGCGAGATACAGACTTTTCATTGGAAAAATGCTTAGCCCCCTAATGGGGGTTAAGCACAAAACTAGCCAGGAAAGTCATAAATCATATGACTTTTACATTTTTTTCTACGTCGTACGGTTCCTGAGATATAAGCAATTTAGTATTCCAACTCCTCATTTTCTGCTCCAAGACCCATTATTATGCATACATCCTTTGTACTCACCGTCTTTCTCTATGCAGCTTTTGGGGAAAACCAGCCTGTGTGCTTACATTACTGTTACCCTTACCACTTCTGCTTGCGGTTCTGTACCCTTTTCACTTACTGTTCCTGTCTACAGCACCATGTGCATTACCCTTTGCATTTTCATCTGCGCTTGCATTGTTTTAACCATTTGTGTCTACAGTACTGTTTATCTTTCTGTTTTGCTTTGCATCACCATGCGCATTACCATTTGCGTTTGCGGGCACCGTGGCCCCGCGCTCCCGCCGCCGCATTACATTCACTGTTTCTCATTATCCTTCTCAAAATGAAGGGAAATTAGAGGCAAAAAACTCAGTTTAATGCATTAGTTAGGGTTGTTCCACAGCGACAAAAGCAAGGAAATTCGGTGTTAGGGTTGAAAGCCCCCCTTGGACCCCCCCCACACCCCCAACCAGCATCGGGGTGAGCATTGGGGTTGTCCGTCCTAACTTCACCCCATTCTCCTATACCTCTGCTTCTTCACACATCTGATGGGGTGAGAGTTGGGCCTGCAACCCAACAGGCACCCGATGCCAGTTGAGAGTGTGGGCGAGGTGGGTCCAAGGGGGTCTTTCAACCCTAACACCAAATTTCTTCACTTTTGTCACTGTGGAACAACCCTAACTAAAGCATTAAATGGAGCTTTTTGTCTCTAATATATACACACACACATATATAGTTATGAGCCTACATTGAAATTTATAAATACAGGCTCATGACTTTACTAATTTTCAGTATTTTGACCACAAATTTTCAACATAGCCATATCTTCACATCACCTCATGAATGAGATGGCTGTCATTTTTCAAGTCCTGACCAAGATGTGTTACCATACTTGTGCAAAATCACCTTTTGGGCAGGATTTGAAAATGTTTTCTGCCCTTGTTCATGAGGTGGGCTCATAAGAAAGCTATGTTGAAGATTTGGGGTAAAAATATGAGAAAACAACAAAGTTAGACTCTACATTGCAATTTTTCAATGCATGTTCATAACTGTGGTCATTTTTTGATATTTTGACCCCAACGTTTCAACATAGCCATTTTTTCACACCACCTCATGAATGTGGCAGCTGTCATTTCTCAGATCCTACCCAAAATGTGTTTTAACACTTATGCTGCAAAATGACATTTCAGCCATTGTATTATAAATGGCACCTGTCATACTCAGAAGTAGAGGTCATAAAAAGATACATAGACAGTGTCAGCAGATAAAGGCCTGTGGCCCACCCAGATTATGTTGAAAATTTGGGATAAAAGTTTGAAAAAACAACTAAGTTATGAGTAAAATTGTTCCAATATTTACTCATAAGTTTATTTTTTTGCCAATTTTAGCCTCTAATGTTCAACATATCCCATGTGTTGCCCCACCTCCCCAACATGGCAGGTGTAATTTTTCAAATCCCATCTGAAACTTGTTTCCGCAGTCACACAGTGAAATAACCTTTTGGATGGAATTTAAAAAATCCCACCTGTCTTGATCATAACATCAGGTCATAAAAAGAATGTTGGACATTTGGGGTCAAAATGTGGAAGCCCACTTAAAAGTAAATATTTCCTCTCAGCTGCCCTGTCCTGGGTAATTACAGTCTAACAATATGTCAAAGTAGGACATCACTGAAAAATGAGATATTTCATCTCATCTGTTCTATCCTGGATAAATATATAGAAAAATGTGTACAAGCAATACCTGGTACAACACCAGCAGTGAAAATTCAGCATTGACATGCTTATTATAACTGTATTTAAGTCTAGGATTTATTTTTCTGTTCAAGTTTTCTGTTTACACTATGAAACCAGTTTCAACTTTTACTGAAATGAAAGAAAAAATGGTGATTTGATACTGTTATTCCCATCAATGGTGAAGTGCTTCATTGTAGCACCCAGTTTTGTCACTGTGGGTTTATTTTATACATACATACATGCATTCTGAATATGATCTTAGCTTAGCAATAGATGGTCCTGGGCCCATCCTGCTGGATTCTTATGAAAGTTGATTAACTACAGTACAAGTCACATTGAACTGTCCCACCAATGAGTTGGTTTAGCATTTTTTTTAAGTTGGCAATCCATCGACAACTAATAATACATCATTTTTCAATGCTTAATCAGCTCAAGAACAATGTTTGTAAAATGTTTTTGCAACTCAATTGAAATGCATCTGCAGTCCAGCCACAGTGCAAGGCAAAACTGCATTTTAACTCTAAAGGAACAGTTTGTGCAGGGCCTTGTGCTGGATCCAGCAACACTAATGCAACTCAATCAGAAATGCTAAAATGACTCATTGGAGGAACAGTTTAATGTGATGTGTTCTGCAGTATAGTCTCCATAATGGTCTGTAAACAGTACTGTAGCGTTCTGAATACTAAGGCCATGTAACCACAAAAATGGTGTCATCTGTCAGAGATCAACCCTGTTTCAGTAGTGTGAAGCAATTAGTATGAACTGCAAATACTTTTCAGTTTAAGGCCTTGTATTACTATTTGAAATAAGTTTCACTTAGAAAATTTCCATACAAGAAGCCTTTAGACTCATGACTCTAGTGTGGGTTGGCAAGCATGAGATGTGAAACAGCAGGCAGAACACACCGGTTTCAGTACAAACATAGCTCTTTCTGCAATGGTGTGAGACATAAATGAAAAAAAATACTGGAGTGCTAGGAAAAGAACCAAGATCCAAGTAAGTGTATGAGTTCATGGAGATATTTGGGGCCCAACACTTAAAGCATAAATGCTTAATTTATAATATAATGCACAGTGGGCATCAACTTCCTTCCACCGTCACTCACTGGGGAGTATGCCTTCATATTTTACTTCCCTGCCTGATGAGTATAGTCATTCTCTCTCATTCTTTTCTCAAACTATGTATAATATGTTTAAGGCATTAAACTAGTGGTTGCTTTCTTTCATTATATACCTTACTAGTGCTACCACCATTTGAAGCGTTGATAGCTGACGTGGTATCTTGTGCAGAATTAAGTTAACACATTCCTATGCATTTTCAGGATTTGTAACCCTTTGCTATTAACTATGGGATATACATTTTACCCAAGGAGTAAGTGTACTTGTCCATATGATTCTTCAGATAATCTGCATTGGGACTGTTAATAAACACTTTATTGAATAAAATATAAAATGATGAAAAAATAAGAATTTATTTGTAGCAGTGATTCATGCAGCATACTTTCATGTGATTGATGCAGAAAGTTATCTTGCAGCCCCTTTAAACTGGTACATGTTTGCACAGCTTCCTTTTTCATCTTTGCATATGAAATGGAATTGAAGGGGTGCCGGCAATAATGAACATCAAGTCACTTCCACCCATAAATTACTATGTGTATCTTCCACATTTAGCTTCCATTTCAAGGATAATTTATGGTAGATTCACTTATTTGTATTGGATCCAATGTATTATTGAAAGCTTGTTTCAATAATCCATGTAGTAGGGGTTGCTTAAGGAATAATTTCAGTTCCATTACTTAATTGAGCGTAGTCCACCTGTACATTTCAGAAGTTCACATCCTTGTTATTTTACAGTCTTGATGTCATAACTAGAACATATTGACATGCAGTGCCACTACTGTGATTTATAATAAAAGTACAGTTTTCCTGTTTTGACATCATAGAAGTTTGAAAACGCAGAGTTAAGTATTACTGTTATAACACAACACAATGTTAATTTCTCTGATTCCTTTTCTGAATTTTATTGAACCTGTATTGTTTATTGGAAGAATTATATTCTGGGATGGCCATGCTTAGGTACAACATTTAATTTAGAGGATGGTCTCTGAGGGCTAGATGGCACTGAACACTGCTGCATTGTATATACAGTGTATATGTATTCATTTGTTTTAATATTATAAACACTATGGAACTCATCTCATTTTCAAGGATGTTCTGGGTCTAATCAAGCAGTTAAGCAAAGTTAAGAAAATGATTAAGCTTAAATAATAATACACAGAAAGTAGCTACAATACAAATAGTATTGAAACTGTCATTTGATATTGATAGACAATGTAATGTCATTTTTCCAAACTGGGTTCAGTATTTTGGAGTTTCAGAAAGGAGGAGGAAGGTGCTTCTAAGAGCTTACAGTATACAGAGCCCACTTTCCTAAATAGATTTTTGACATAAAGGGAGAGATCACTTTTTTGGATTTGAAGATCCAGAGGTAAAGGTTTTTTAGCCTCCTGGTAGCTAATGAGGTCCAGTTCGGCCCATCTCTTGTCACTGTCCAGGTGGAAGGTAAAGATCCCACTTATCAAGGAAGAGTGTAGGAATTTTTTTATTTCAAAACAAATGTTATACAAAGGAATATATGAAACAAAACATACATAATTCATCAAAACAGTTCTATTCCAATCCATACAGCAACATGAAGTATGAATATGTAACAGAAATCATGATACCAGGTTAACAAATAGAAAGCAATTCATTAAAAAGAGATGAACAACCCTACCTTACTGTCATCTTAGGGGGAAATGGTAGAAAGAAAAAGAATACATGAAAATATCAGTCTATAAGCATTTAATACAAATATATATATATATATATATATATATATATATATATACATATACACACACATACCATATCCTCTTATAAGGGAAAAATGTGCCATTCCTCAACTTAGGATGTAACCTATGTACAACTTGACCAGTATTGCCAACACTGATGTGGTTGCACAGTCTTTTTAAGGAGAATGTAATCTGTTTAATCTCTTCTGTCAGTGTGTTCATCATTTGTTGAATTGATTAGAAATATTGGCAGGGATTCTCCAAGGGGCAGGAAGTACACACCAGAGGTGCGTATCCCACCTGTGGAGTCCCGCACCCATGAAATGATGCATGGTGGCTGTATTCCTGTCCATTGGCCACCACGCAGCCCCCTTCCACAGCCCCACCCCCTGGCATGCAGATGCACAGGGTCACTTTTATGGACATGAGTGGGCAACCAGTGGGATGCCTGGACCCAGTCCACCACTGAATCACTTGCATCTATGGGTACCACAGCAAATGGGTGGTCATGGAGCGGCCACAGCACCAATGCAAGTGGGCGACCAGATGGCCACTCCTGGCCCTCCATAGGGTACCTGAGGGCTGGGCCAACATGTTGGGGTTATTCCATGCCCCAACATGACTGTCATGGCCAGTGGAAGCAACTAGGTTGTGTGCACAGTGGATACATCTGCCCCAGGGATGTGTAGCCTGCACCTTCCCTTACCCAGCAATCTGCACTTTTAAGCATAGCATGGAGCATGGGCATGCCCCCTGAACTGCCCCCTCATGGATCACACAAGCTGGGAGGGGGGATCCAGTATGTAACAACCCCGTGCCTCCTTCGAGAATTGGGTGCTGGGGGTGCAGGGGCCATGGAGGGTCTACACATCCCAAATGCACGGCATGTAGACTCTCAGCACCATGGAGAATAATGGTCATTGTGCATGCCACAGATGATATTTACAATCTAAAAAGATACTCCATAGGGTACCATTATGTATTTCAGTCAAACAAGTGGGATTTAAACCCAGTATCATTAGTTTATAAGTTACATTTCTAAACTCTGGTTTCCCCATACAGTAACTAAAGTTGACCAAACGTCCACAGTAAAGAGACACAGAAATAGAAAGTGTTCCTGCCTCTTTAGTACTTGCAAACTTGTTGGTTTGGGACACATCCTTTCCTTTCCTTTTTTTTATAATGTATGGTGAGGGCTTGTTGTGTATTGAAATTAGTGGCTTTCAAAATGATGTTATAATACAGTTCAGAATGTCATGGAACGTGATTGTACCCTACAGTGGTACAACATTTCAAAAACCTCTAGAAGTTCCATGTGCTAAACACCTGTTGCAGCACAAACTGCAGGATCAACGAGATAGAAACTTGGGGCAGTAGCGGCAGGATCACTTGAACCAACTGTGACTGAAACAAACCCTGTAGATGCTGGAATAACTAGATATGTCAAAACATGCAGGATCAACCAGATATTTTCACTTGCACAAAAACAGTGCAGGATCAACCAGATATTTATTTATTTATTTATTGAAATGTTTCACCAGGAAGGCATGCTGAGCACCAAGTTGCTTGTCTCCTGGTGCAGCCTTGTGGGTAGGAGAACATGAGGAAAGCTTACAGATCTTTGGTACAAAATATAAATTTACATTACATTATATTCAAATAATTTGAGCAGACTGTACCAGAGTAATGAAATAGTAGGATGCTAACAGTTTTGAAATAGATAGATACTATGCCAATGTTTTTGGACAATTAGATACAACAACACAAAATAACATTTAGGCATACACTAAATGACACATACCTGTGTAGCTAGAAAATGGCTCAAATAGAACTGTTGTAGTTTGATCTAGGGAAGTTAGTGAGGAGTAAACACCGGCAGTACAGGTTGGATAAAGTATAACAGAAGTACAAGTTAACTACAAGTGCAATAGAGATTAGGGGTCAGACATAACAGAAGTACAAGTTAACTACAAGTGCATTAGAGATTAGGGATCAGCCATAGATAGAGCTATGTAAGGGGGAGAAGGGAAGGTGAGAGAGATGTAGATATGTCAGTAGGCAGAGAAGCGGGGTGGTGGTGGAAGGGGATGTAACAAGGAGGCAAAGGAAGAGGTAGGAGGAGAAAGATCTGCTGGGTCTGGCCCCTCCAGTATGCTGAAGACCCTGCCTGCACAAGGCAGGGGTCAAGCATGACAGGAAGGGAGCAGGTTGTGGTAGCGAGAGGTAGAGTACAATAGGAGGGAAGCAGGTTGTAGGCAGCAAGGGGGAATAGGCTTTGGAAGGACAGAAAAGAGGGTGAATGTCAGAGAGAAGAGAGGCCAGGATCCCAGCCCTGCAGGATATGGAGAAGTGGAGGGAAGAGTTGGGTTAATGGCGTAAGGATAGGGTAGGGACTGGTCCTTGGTGCAACTTTGGATGATAGAGAAATCACAGTAAGAGAACAATGGAAGGTCTGAGGGAAGGAATTGGATGACGGGAAGGAATGCTAGTTTTTAGGTGGGTGGGGTGGAGCTGCAGCAGGGGCATTGCATGGGTACTGAGAGGGATAGGGTTTGTCGGGCTTAGAGGGGGAAGTTAGGGAGGATTGTAGCAAGAACAGCTAGGTGCAAGGAAGTTTTTAAGGGCAGAGCTGATGGAGTAGTAGGAGGATGAGTGATGAATTTGAGGGGGGATGGAATTCCACATTTTTGGGAGGCAGTGAGAGTAACCATATTGGCTGATGAGGATGACTCTGCCAGGGACCACCAGAGTATGGCAGTTGGATGATCTAAAGGAGTGAGAGAGAGTGGGGATGTGTTATAAATGAGGGGGAAAGGCAGGAAGGGAGTTCACCTAGCTAGTGCTTGGAGGTGAATTTAGCACAGTGGGAAAGTCATCTATTTGTAAGAGAAGGGAAGGGTAGGGCACAATAGAGATCACAATGGTGGTTACGAGTGGGAGCATCAAGAGCAAAACAACAGAAGGAATTGAAGAGGATATCTAATCTGGCCAAGGAGGACTTGAGAGCAGCACTGTAGACCACATCACAGTAGTCGTAGATGAGCAGGATCATCTTCTGAACAATTTCACACATAACCATAGAAGGGATACAGCTACGGTTCCTAAACAGGGCACCAAGCTTGAGGTGCAATTTTTCTTGAATGGCGTCAATATGTCTGGAGAAGTTTAGGTGTTGATCCAGCCAGACACCTAGGTACCTGAAGGAGGATGCGTCCTCAAGTAAAGTCCCATCAGTGGTGTGGAAAGTGGGCAGAGAGGGAAACCTAGAGAAGTCTCTGCCTTGTGCCACCATGGTCCACTCTGCCACCCCCCCAAAACAAAGCTGAAAGAGAAAAGAAAAATCCTGCAAAGCCAAACAAAAGAGTTTAAATGCAATGGACTAGAGAGAGCAGAGCAATGCTGGCCACCTTTTTTGCTACCCCCTCCTACTAAACTTGGTACACCATGACTTACTTGGAATACCAGTAGCTATGCCCTTGCTCCTCCCTGTCTGTTTTCCAGTACACCGCTTTGTCTAATGTATGCATGCTTGAAGTCCCCCTCTTGTTTTTGCCTCTGCCACATCTGCTGGCAGTTTGTTTCAGGAGTCTACCACCCTTTCAGTGAAGAAATATTTCCTTACATCTCTGTTAAGCCCCCTCCAGCTTCATTAAATGCTCCCTGGTCCTGGTACTTCCTTTCATTTGAAAGAGACTCCCCTTCAGCACCCTGTTCACCCCTGTAAGGGACTTGTAGTTCTCTATCATGTCCTGTCTCATTCTCCTCTCTTCCAGGGTATGCATGTTGAGATCCCTCAGTCTCTCTTTGTAGGGCTTCTAATGCAACCCAAGCACCATTTTATTTGCCTTCCTCTGGGCTGCTTCACCCTGTCTATATCCTTTCTGAGGTGCAGTCTCCAAAACTGGACACAGAATGCCAGATGAGGTCTCACCAGCAAATGATACAATGGAAAGACCACCTCCCACATTGCACCTCCCCCAGCAACCCAAGACAACTAGTGTGTAGGGTGAGGTAGGATTATGAGCAGACTAGATGGATCTTACAGTCTCCATCTGCCATCAAATTCTATATTTCTAACCCACTAGCCCTACTCAGTGCTTGGTTTCACTTGCCTTGCACTTTGAGTTCATGAGATATAATAACTCCAGGGTCTCTTTCCTGTCCAGTGACTGTCAATAACTCCCTCCATTCCTACTGTATGTTCAGCATTTGGGTTCCTATGCCTTAGATTTATGATATTGCACTTTTTAGCATTGAACCCCAACTGCCATTCTTTGGACCACTTCTTGACTTTCCCAAGATCCCTGCACATTCTCCCCACCCCATCTGCAGTGTCCACCCTGTTGCAGATTTTATCAGCTGCAAAATGGCACAGCTTCCCTTCCAGTTCCTAGCAAAGTCACTTATGAAGACATTGAGGAGAACCAGGCCCAATACTAAACCCTGTAGCTCCCTACTGGCCACTCCTCCATCATTTAAGTGAGTGCAGATATCACCACCCTATCTGTTAACCAGTTCTCACCCAGTTCACCCCTTTGGATCCCACCCCAGGCTGCTCAGTTTCTATATCAGGCTTCTGTGCATCACAGTGTCAAAGGCCTTGTTGATGTCCAGATAGCCATATTCACTGCCTCACTTGATCTATTTCCCTGGTGACTCAGCAAATAAATCCATCAGATATGTTTGGCATGACCACCCTCCCATGAATACATTCTGCCTCTGGTCCTGCAGTTCATTGGATTCAAGATACTCTACCAGTCTTCCCTTTAGTATGGTTTTCTTTCATTTCTTTCTACTGAAGTAAGACTGACTGGACTATAGTTACTAGCCTCTCTCTGTGCTGCTGTTATATAAAGGCTCTTCTCCAGCTGACTGGAACCATACCTGTTTCATGTTTGAACAAGGTTATCAGTGGGCAGCTAGCACCTTCTGAAGTTCCATTACAACCCCTGGGGTATTCCATCTGGTCTCATAGCTTTGTCCACCTGCAGAACTGCAGGTACATTCCTGACTCTTTCTTCTGAAAAGGGACTTGTGCCCACCTCTCCTCTCCCCCTGTTCCTGTTATTCTCTGGTGGTCCATCCACCACTCCCTTCACCATGAAGACTGAACAGAAATACCTGTTCAGGATGTGTGCTTTTTCTTGGTCCTCTTCTGTGCAGGTTCCCTCCTCTGCCCTTTTAATTCTTACTGTCCCTCCTTTTGCTTTCCTCTTGTCACTTATGTATATAAAGAAATTCAGATCCCTTTTAATGACCCCTTTGGTGATTCTTTCCTCTGTCTGCACCTTTGATCCCCTCATTAATTTGTCTGATGCCTCTTCTTTACTTGGTATGTCTCCCTGACTTCCTCCCTCTATGTTTCCTTATTTATTTTATTTATTTGCTTTTGTTAACCGGGTTAGCACACTAGACAGCCATGTGTCTATTTTCAGGTGCGACCCGGGAGAGTTACAGGTGTCATACATTGTACATTAACAGTTACAGAATGGGTGTGACCCAGGAGAGTTACCGGTGTCAGACACAATACAATTAACAGTTACAGAATAGGAAAAGTCCATAGGAGAGTCAGGCATTACAAGGGTGGCTCTGTAATTGTGAAAATACACGGGAAAAATACAAGAATAACATAGGAAATAACACTAGAGCGTGGATTGGTAGAGTTCACAATTAGTCAGTTTGAGGAGACAAGAAAATTACCTAACACAACAGGTGTTTCAAGGCTAGATCTAGGACAAGGTAGACACTATGCATAAACAGTAGCTGTGACAATGGTAAGTGCAAGCGGGGGGTGCCAAAGGCAGGGTGAATGCCACTCTTTTTTTTTTACTTACCTACCTCTGTCACTTCCCTAGAGAATCATAATTGTCTCTTTCCTATTACATTAAATCACTTCCTCCATGCAGAGGTTGTTTGCCTTAATTATGCACTCCTTTATTTTTCCTCAATTCGTCCCTACCCCCCTGATCCCTCTTCCATAAGGTAGTTTCTTAGGCAGTCTAGCATTTCTTTAAAATCTGCCCTCCTGAAGCCCAGGACTCTTGTCCTCATGTATATCTCTCTGGTCTTGTCTTATTGTTTAAACTACACTGTATGGTGATAACTAGTACCCACTGGACTGACCACTGTGATGTCCACAGTTTTGTCCCTGTTTATAAGCACCAGGTCCAGCACTGCCTCATCCTAAAAGCTTTCTGTGAAAAGCTCCTCATAGGCACTATCAGAAACTGTAAGAAGGCTCTACTCCATGTCTGGCAGAATGGAGTCACCAAATAGTAGCACGTCCCCCTTACTTATAATTTTGATGCTGGCTTCCCCAAGTGCCTTAACCAACTCTTCCCCCCCTGTGCTAGGAGTATACCCCATTTTCTGCTGTGTATTTTAAACCTGAATTTAAAGGCTCTTATTAATGCTTGTGTACCTAAAGATATCATATTGGTTTCCACTCTAAATATTTATCTGGTGATAAACTGACAAATCTCCAAACTTAGCCTCAAAAACAGATTTAGTATTGGCTCTAATGTGCTAGTAGAAGCTT
This sequence comes from Neoceratodus forsteri, assembly GCA_016271365.2. NCBI lineage: Eukaryota > Metazoa > Chordata > Ceratodontiformes > Ceratodontidae > Neoceratodus > Neoceratodus forsteri. The sequence continues at coordinate 907,745,969 of CM028135.1, read as the reverse complement.
CTAAATCCCAAGTTTCTAACCCATATTCTACCTTTGATTTTACCTTAGCTGAATAAAAATTAATTGTTCCTTTGAAATAATTATTTGCAAAAGACTTTCCAAACCTATGTATCCCTAAAGTTATTCGTCTAGCTCCTACCTACTGGATATGACTATTCATGTGTTTTTTTCTACTCAGGGACTCAAACTGTATAATTTCTGTCTTTCTTCCATTAAACTGTATCTTACTGTTACCCTAATGTTAGTGTACAATATATTTTAAACCACAGAAAGTCTTAGTTCAACAGCTTTCCCTATCAACATTATCAGAAACACTCTTAATATCATTCAGTGCAATAAATACATTTGTTTCATTCCAGTGTACATTTTTTGTATCAAGAAGCCTATCATAAAAATATTTTCCAGACTAGCTTCAATTTCAAGAAGCATGACTGTTTTTCATTTAAAATACTGTTATCAGTTTTCCAAATTTCAATTTTTTGTAAAATGTATTTGCTATACACTTTACTGACTGTACACTGTTTTACTGCTGGCCTGCAGTAAAAGCTGCCTTTTTGGTTAAAAGATATAATTTCACCTATCCTCCAGTCATTAGGTATCACTAAATTATTATTTATGTAGGAAAAGAGTCTTACCAGGATACTATTCCACTAGTCAGTATTTGATAAAAACAATTCTGCCCCCCAAGATTTACATCATATAAGAATAGAATTTGTCATCAGAAAAGTACTGCAGCCCACACAGACTGCCCCATGGTCCCTGCCCCAGTCCATTTGCGTAGACCCTAACTGTTCTTCAGTGACCATTCCTCCTCCTTTACACTTTACTAATATTCTCCTATGTCCATCCCATGCATGTTTGAAGCCCCTTAGTGTTTTCACCGACACCACTTCTGTTGGAAGTCTGTTCCAGGTGTCTACTGTTCTTTCAGTGAAGCACTACTTTCTCACATCCCTCTTAACCCCCTGCCCTAGCTTCATTGCATGCCCCTTGGTTTTGGTGCTCTTCTTCATTTGGTAGAGACTCCTCTCTTTCACCCTGTGTACCCTTGTGAGGTACTTGTAGGTATCTATGATCTTTCCCTCTCGCTCTCCTCTCTTCCAGGGTGTACATGCTGAGATCTGTCAGTCTCTCCTCAAAGGGCTTCTTGTGCAACCATTGCACCATTTTAATTTCCCCTTCTCCTTATGGCCTCCACCCTATGTCCTTTCTGAGGTGCAGCCTCCAAAACTGGACATACTAACATATGCACGAGTATGAATATTGCTTGTAGAAGGTCTGTTGGTCTATCATGTCTCCTTGCTACTAAGAGCTTTGTCCTTTCCCCCATGACCCTGACCTTTTCCTTTACAATAGACCACTGTCTTTTGAATCCATCCACTGTCTCCAAGGGGACAACTTCCTCAGGGAGTTCATTCCCTCCTGTTACCACTCTCTTCATAAAGAAGTGCCTCCCTTAACTTAATTGATGGGTGGGGGCAGAATGAGTCATTACTGGCACACTTAAATCTGGGTGTGAAATCACCAGTGAGTGATATACTGACAACACCACCTTGTGCACCCCACTGGTCCTACCCACTACTCTGTCACACTGCCCTGCTACTTCTAGGTTATCAGATATGATAACCCTGTGGCCCCTTTCCTGCTTAGTGACTGGCAGTACTTCCCACCATTCTATACTCATATTCTGGGTTCCTGTGCCCTAACTGCATGATTTTGAACTGTTTGGCACTGAACTCCAACTGCAATGCTGTTGACCACTCCTCAGATTTCCCAAGATCCCTACACATCCCCACCATAATAGATTTTAGTGTCATCTGGAAAAAAAAAACTTCTCTTCCCCTTCTTCTGCAATGTCAGTTATTAAGACATTGAGAAAGACTGGTCTCAGTACTGAGCCCTGTGCCAACCTACTGCTCACTCTCCCATAATTAATTTGAGTGTTATTAGCCATCACTCTCTGTCTCCTATCCAGTGATAAGTTTCTAACCTAATTCACCACTTTAGATCTTACCCCTAGGCTGCACAATTTCTTTATCAGTCTCCTGAGTGGCACATTGTCAAAGACCTTGCTGAAGTCCAGACAGGCCACACCCGTGTCCACCTCCTGATCTATTTCTGTGGTCACCCTGTTGAAGAAATTAATCAGACTCATCTGGCATGACCTACCTCTCTCCCTCTTTTCCATGGGTCCATGCTGTCTGTGGTCTTGCAGCCTATTGGATTCAAGATACTATACCAACCATTCCTTTAACAGGGTTTCCATTAATTTTTTGCACCACTGAGGTGTGACTGACTGGCCTATAGTTAGTGGCCTCTTCCCTGCTGCCATGCTTCTGTAGAAGGATCATGTCTGCTTTCATGCAGCTCTCTGGAACCTTGTCTGTTTCCAGTGAGCTGTTGAATAAGGCTGTCAGTGGGGCAACTAGAACCTCACTGAGTTCCTTTTAGTGTATCCCTTCTGGTCCCATAATCTGGTCCACTTTTAGAGCTGCAAGTCCTCTCAGGACTCTATCCTCTGAAAATTGACTTGTCTCCAGACCCCTTCCCCCTTTGTTCTTACTGCTCCCTTGTGGTCCACACCCCTCCCTCCACTGTGAAGTCTGAGCAGAAGTACCTGCTCAGGATGTCTGCATTTTCTTGGTCCTCTTCTATGCAGTTTCCCCCTGCCATCTGTCTAATCTCCATTGTCCCTCTCTTTGTCTTCCTCTTTACACTTATGAACCTTAAGAAAGTCTTATCCCCTTTAGCTACCCCCTTGGCTATCCTTTCCCCTGTCTGCACTTTTTCTACTCTCACTGCCTTTTCTGCTTCACTCTGTTTTACTTGGTCTATATCCCTGCCTTCTTTCCTCTGCATTTCCTTACACCTCCTAAATTCCACCCTTTTTCCTTCACCACTTTGTCCACTTTCCTAGAGAACCACAATTGTCTTTTTTCTTTTTGCTTTTATTCATCCTTTTAGACTTCCACTTTGTAACAACTGAGGCTACTAGGTCCCAAAGCTGCATATTATTACTATTGAGCTCAACCATTACATGATTAGCCAAATTTATGTATTTATATACTGTTTATATGTATGTATGCATTTCTTAATTTATTTATTTACTTATTTCAAAAGTTTTATCGGGAGAGGCACACTGAGCTGAAATAGCACATTTCCAGATGTGTCCTGGGGGAGGTTGACAGGAAGAGTACAGCAACAAGTCACAACATATATGCTAGAATAAAAAATACAAGTTAAACAACTAAGTTGTAACAAAATGAACAAGTTTTGCTAGACAGAGTATCTGAAGATCAACAATGGAAAAAAGTGTATATAGGTACAAATTTGTAGGGTGAACAAAGCACTTCTGGGTTTGTCAATAAACGTGTAACAGTCAAAAGGTTGCTTTACACGGAGCTTTCTTTTAGCACTTGTTCCATAATGTACTTTGCTGTGCTCACTTCTGTCTTGCTCCCAGTGCCCTTTACATGCACTGCCCTGTATTACTTCAGTGGCCCTTTCCATGTTGGGATTTGCATGCGAGTCAGTGGTGTGGGGTGTGTTTAGATCATGCTTCCACATGTAAATTAAATTCCTATTTTTTTTTCACTGGAAGGCAATGAAAAGTTAAAACAATGCAGAGTTCATTTTGGGAGGATGTACCCAAATGAATTCTGTTGAAAACATTAAACAAATCATCCCTGTTCAGATACTGTGTATTCATTACTGAATATATAGCAAGCCATATTCTAAATACATTAATAATTGGAACTCTGTGGGGAAGATTTTTCGTAGGTTTACAACTGAATTTGTTAGGGACATTCCTCCCCAAATGGATTCTGCCTTCAACTTCAAACTTTTATTTCTGTTGTTGAAAAAATTTGACTTTCTATTCCTCAGAAACCTTGCCTGCTGTGCATTCTCTCTCAAGTGGCTGTCATTGGACCAAATAGAACAGACTGGCACAAGTACATGGCAGGGGTGTAATGGCACAAGACTCGACAAACCAAGAAAAGCAGGGATCACTGAAACAGCAAACTCTCATTTCTGTTTCAAAGTGTATCATTTGCACACATCAGAAATGTAACATTGCAGTTGATCTGTAATGCTGATAAAGATACAGACCACTGCATGTAAAAGGGCTAATGACACCACTCCACACTAATTATCCTGTGCCAGGTCAAAAAGAGAAGCAGTAGTTCAACAGAAAACAACTGGCACCAGGTGTCAGGATTATAGCAAAACTATACTCTAGAAAAAGTTCACATATTACATATAGTAACAAAAAAGATACTGACAGTATAATGGTGAACAAATGAGACCCCAACCAGTTTCTCCCTTCTTGCTTTTTCAAGGAATGAAGGAAGTTGGGAAACAGTCTGTATTTACTGGAACTCTGGTGAAGAGCACATAAATACAGACTGTTCCCCACTTCCTGCATCCCTTGGAAAAAGCCAGGAGGGTGAAACCAGTTGGGGTCTCTTTTGCCCACCACTATAGGTATCTTTTTTCATTATTATATGTAATATGTGAACTTTTTCCACAGTAAAGTTTTGCTTTAATCCTGAAGCCTGATGCTGGTTATTTTCTGTTGAGCTATTGCCAATAAAAGTGTAGATGGTGGCAACATTGTAGGGCAGACAAGGTGCTGTTGGGTTCAGCAGGACAGAGCGGTGGGAACTAGGGAATAGGGGAACTGCTTTAGGGCAGTAGTAAGGGCATAGGGGAGTGAGGAAATAAAGTGTGGCAAAATACAGCTCGAGACTAAGATTAGAGGCAACTGCAGGAGTGAGTATTGAATTCATGTAGGAGAGAAGTGAGTGAGTGAGTGAGTGGAAGGCACAGTATGAATGGTACGGGGAAAAGAGACCCAAAGTTTGGAGAAGTGGAAGAAGAAGGCAGCCTGGCCAGCAGAGGCTTTTACTGTGGGGAGGGCAAGTGAGGGAGGCCAGAGTTGCAAAGTGAGTAGGAGGTAGAAGGGGTGAATTTAGGAGGGAGGAAAGGTAAAGGGACCCATGCCAGAATTTGGATATGACAGTAGCATGATGAGTGAGGCGCCTAGCCTCCCAGGAAGAAAATAAGAGGGAGGAATGCAATGAATGGTGATAGGTTCTAGGGGCAATCAAGCATAAAATGGCAGAAGGAGTGAAAGAGGGAGGCCAGTCTGGCTAATGTGGATATTGGAGCAACACTGTAAACAATGTCACCATAGTCAAAGACCAGGAGAATAATCTTCAAGACAATCTCTCTATGAGCAGGAAGTGGGATACTTGCTTAATGTCTGTAAAACACATCAAGTTTGGGATGATGTTTCTGGTGGATACTCTTATCTCAGTCAGAGAAATAAACACAATTCTGGTGCCATACTTTGCCTGGGATATCTGCCAGTATGCTAGATTTATGCCTAAACCACACTACAGGGCTGTGAGATGGCTGTTGACAGTGCAGTTTTATTTACATTCATTGTGAACAGCACAAGTTTAAGAAAATGAGTAGGAAACATTGTTTCCTTGTGAAAACCTAATCTAGGTGTTATCCTTTCTTTTTTGGGGGGCAGTTAAGATAGTTGTTTTCCTTTAAGAGATGGCAAAAAAGGAAGCAGTATGGTTCAGTGGTTAGAGCACCATCTTGGTAATCAGAGATCACAGGTCCAAATGCCCAACAGAGCCAATTACTCACTGTGTATTCTTGGACAAGTCATGTAAAGGGCTAGAGGTACAAAAACATCAGACAGAAAAATGTATACATTTTTAAAACTAGTCTGTTTTCCATTTTACTTTTTATTTCTGAAATATTTTTGCATTTTTCTCTTGCTCATTAAAATGTTTTCAACCTGATATTATCTGGTTGGATGTGAAGAACAGTGCTTTACCTGTCAACTGACACATCTATTTCAGTTAGTCTTCATACCTCATCAGCATTTTGGCCTTACTCATTGTGACATCACTGTTAATAAATCCAGTAGATGCTTTTCCTGAGGAGCTGTGATGTCACAGTCAGCAAGGTCACAAGGCTGATAAAGTATGAAGAGGAATAGAATTAGATGTCTGCCTCCAGGCAGAGTGCTATTCCACACATCATACCTAGTTCTGTCAGGTACAAAATCTTCTAATTAGCCAAAGGATAAAAGATATAAAAAGTAACAGTTGCCTACTTTTAGAAGTTAGTATTAATTTCAGGCAGTACACTGTTTCTTTAACCTGTCAGTGCTGTAGCCCTCACAGCTGTGAAAATGGGCTGAAGCAGGACCTCATTAAAAAGAAGATACATTGCAGGTGGGCTATCTGGAGTAAATAAATTATAGAAAAAAAACTCTTTTTTAACTGAACTGTCAGTCCAGTTTTGATGCTGTGCTATGAGGTACATTTGTTTCACTTTTATAATAGCATGATTCTGTTTGCTTCACAGATCGCCTTCTCTCAGCACAACAGCATCATGGATCTCGTGCAGTTCTTTGTCACCTTCTTCAGGTAAGAAGCCTGCAGTACAAATTGAAATAATATGTTGCTATTCCATTCTATACAGAGCATATTTATATAACACATAATTAAACCCAAATGTGTTTTATGGGATTCAGAGCCCAAAGAGCCATTCACTACAGTACACGATCAAGTGCTTAATATTGGGATCTCTTGAATGTTCTACCACATTCTGTTGGCTGACTACTTTTCACCACCCTGTAAATTCTCTTGCTTAGATGATATGAAGTGAAAAGCACAACACAGAAAAGTAACAAAACAGAGGACTACTGAACAGTATGAAAGCTACAGTGAGCCTAAAATAAGGCAGCTACAGAGCTAACTGCCAAAGTTGCAGGCTTGCGTAACACGCATCTTTAATTTAGACACAAGGCCAATTGGCCACATGGAGACTGTAAAGAAAAGCAGTTTATGAGTCAAATAAATCTTGTGAGTACTATAATGAAGGATTAAGTCATTGAAATTCCATGGCAAATAACATAAAACAACAAATTTTCCCTTAGCCCTCTGTAAAAGTTTTATAGCACAATTGAAAAGAGATATGATTTTTTTCCACTAATGTTCATTATTGGCATGTATCATACATGCAGTAAGGTACTTTATTTACACTTATACACTGTGATGCTAACTTGTTTTCTACATCCTACATGCTGCTTTTAAAGAAAAATCCCCTATTCCATCCCAGACTATCAGGTCTTATTTTACATCTTTGTATAACAATGTCTTTGTTCTTATCTACATAGATGTATGCTGTTTTTGTTAACAAAGGTTATGGGCAGGATTTTCAAAGTCTGGTGCAGTGCTCGTGACAAGCCCTGCACTGCAGCACTAAGGATCTGGTGGTGCACCAAACCCATTTGCCTCAACTGCACCTGATTTTACAATCTCAGGTGCAGTTGCAACAGTTCCAACAATTTACAGCAACTTGTGCTAGATATCTGGCACAAGCTCCATAAAAAAAGACCCTTGGGATTGCCACAAGCTAGATCACAAAATGTTGGTCTAGCTTGTGGCTGTTGCCACATGGGATAGAAAATCCTGATTGCTGGCGGTGAATGCGGCAAGCTCCATGCACCATATGTATGCTGCACTCAGGGCTTGCAGCATTCATAAGCATTGGAAATCCAGCCCCATGTGTTTAGGAATATTTCTTAATAATATAGTCTAACATTGTGTAGGTTGGTATTTTTATTGTTTTTGCACATAGTGATTATCAGAAGATGACTTACCTGGTATATAATTTATACCAGTCAACTAAAGCAGACTAAAAATGTGTTTTTCAGATTCATGAAATCATTTCAGTGGTTTTCTGTGATTTGTACTTAAATATCAGTTTTGTGTTTCCAGAGTTTATTTTACTTTGAAATCAAGACAAAAAAATAGAAAATGAAAGACTCCCTATTTAATTGTTTTAGGCAAATGTATAGATTTACTTTAACTCTTGCTGTGCCACCAACATGCATACATGTCCTAAAAACCAATATGTTGTAAAACTTCCAGCACCCTAATGATTAAATAAATGTATGTACTGTATATATAGCATTAGACTACATTAGTGCATTAATCTGGGTTTAAGCTCAAAGTACAAAATATAGGGAAATGAGAAATTAGGGTCAAAAGTCCCTGAGATCTTTGCAAATCAGTGCTGTGGGTTTCCTCAGGGTTTGAATGATCATGTGACACAATGTTGGAATTACTCTAATATCAGCACCCTCAGGTCAAGCATTGCAGTGTCATTCACTTTATTTGACAATCAAGTGCTGATATTAAGGTGATGCTCACACTGTTTTGCATGATCATTCCAACCCCAAAAGGCAGAACCACCACCAATACCAAAATCACGTTTGATAGTTGTGTGGTTTGTCTGAAGAAAGTCTCACAAGATGTCTGAGCTGACTTTCAAAACACATAATTACTGTTGGTATTTTAATTAGAAAAAAAATTATCTAAAAAAACATTGAGACTGACTTTAGTGAACTTAGCATGGGCATAACATGTAGCACATGCACTTGATAACTTATGACGAAAAAAAACACACCTAGAAAACAGTCAAGAATATGAACAGACAATATAAAGAGTTGGCTTTTTTGAGTTGTGAGTTACTTATTGAATTGCAAAATCAATTGCCAAAACTGTATTAAGTCCTACATAAACAAAACGTTTAAAGCTCAAAATGTGAAAAAACAGTGCACAGAACAGATAAGAGCAATATGTGTATTCTGTACTACAATTAATGTCTTAAATTAAAGAAATATTATAACTCATGTCCTGCTACATAGTGTGAAGAAAGTTAGGACTCATCTTCTGCTTTGTGTAAGAAAAGTTGCAACTCATCTGTTATTGGGCCTGCAAGAAGAAAGTTATCACTTATAAGTCTAGTACTACGTTTTCTTCTGAACAAGAACTCTGTAGGTTTAAAAGCTTAAGGATTTTCTTTATATCTTTGTTGGTCCAATAAAAGGTATAAAATCACCTATTTTGTGCATCTTAAAAAGTAAGGAAATTCATTGCAAACAAATGTTAATGCATATATTAGGTTACAAAGCCACAAAAGGCAGGCAATATGGTTCTAGGGTTTTCAACCCTAATTTATTTATTCACTTTTGTTTATTTATTTGCTTTTGTTTACCAGGTAAGCACACTAGACAACCAAGTGCCTATTTTCTGGCGCGACCAGGGAGAATATAAAGGTACATTCAAGAGCATCAGGCAAAACAAGTACAAAGTACATTCAATAAACATCAGGCAAAAACAAGGTCAAAACAAGAACATCAGGGGTTTACATTGCAAGCAGAAGATAGATGACAGCATGGTTAAAGCATGGAAGGCAGTAACCATCATACTGGGACAACAACACCCTGAGGATAAGGGTAGCAGGTAAATCGAATAGTTACAACTGGGGTTAGAGGCACCTAGGGCAAAACATGAAGACAGAACAGGAACATGAACACAATTAATGAGCAGATTGGACCAGAGTGGACCCAGCACAATCATTTCTTCTAATAGCTGTGAACTATCTAGTGGATAAGGTGCAGAGACCCATCACCTTGAGCAGACTAATGCCTACCCCTCTCCCACATCCTACACTCTTAGCACAAGGTCAAGGTACTGGCATCTGAGGCTCTGCCCCATTAGTTTGCTGCTTCAAGCAACATGTCTATGGTGTTCCACAAAGAAAGTTATAACTGATTTCCTTCTTTGGGAAAGGACAGTAGGGCCATATGTGAAGAAAGTATAACTTACCTTGTGGGTTCTTTGTGAAGCCACAAACTTGTGGGGCATGGCTCCAGACCTGCAGATTGAAACGTAAGCAGTACTTAAATCTAATGGGTGATAGTTATGTGATTTGTCAGAAGACAGTTTAACAAGATAGCTAATTTAACATAAAAAAATGCAGTTAGTATTTCAGTGAAAAATAAAATATTCATGATTGCCTCAAGAAAATAATTCAGTAGGACTTTAATGAACTCAGTATGTTCATAATAGATATTGCAAGTACTTAGTAAAACATGACAAAAAAAAAAACATTGAGATAAAAATAGTCGAGAACATGACCAAATAATAAGAAAATGTGTTTTTCTTTGGTTTGTGAGTTATCATTTTTTGATCACAGTATTTTCAAAACCAAACTGCTATCCCTTGGCATTTTGCCCACAGATGTAAATTGGTTCTCTTGCTGTTTGGGTGATAGACAGCAATTTGTAAAAGTAAATCAATCTGAATCTGACCCTACTGCTATTTATCTTGGAGTCCCTCAAGGGTTCATACAGGGCTCACTACTCTTCGCTATTTTTATCAATAATACCACTAGTGTGTCTGCCTCATGCTCCACCTTACGTTATGCTGACAACATGGTGTTTTACCGCAGATCTGAGAGGTGGCAGATATTAACTCTCAGCTCTGTGTCGACATCTGTAAGGTTTAGTCCTGATTATTACAAAATAAGCTTCTCCTAAACTGTAGCAAGACACACTCCGTGTTATTTGGATCTGCATCCAAACTGAGTGCCTGTGTACACAGTCTAATGCATAGATGGCATGCCTCTTACTGCTGCATACTTTTTAGATACCTAGGCATCACCTTAGACCCTGCCTTTGATTTTGTACATTGCTACTGCATGCAACTTAGTCTACTTCTGAAACTGCCTTGGGGACAAGTATTCAAGAGCAGCCAGAATGAAGAGGGGGAGAAAAGAAATTCAAAGCAAAGTAGCCCTTCAGATAGCTATTGTTCATTATTTTTTGAGCTATTCCTTGATTAAGCCTGTTGGAAAGCTGTCTTTAGAATATGAATCTACAAAAAGTGCAAACACAGAGAATCTTCAGTGGATATATCCACTATACTAGGTTTCAAATAGAGAAAATAATAGTTTTTGGTTTACGATAGTAATGGGGAAAGCCAGGCTGACAGATGCAGAAATTAGGGCCTACTTGGTGGTGCTTACTATACTTCTAGGAACAAAGTATGACCATTTTGGTAAGTGAAGAAATTGTGTTGGGGCACCTCTCCAATATGCTTGGGGGTAGAGTAAGAGGAGTGACAAGCTGTTTAGACATTAGTTTACGATGAAAAGGAAGTTAAAAGCTGAATGGAGGAGGGCTTAGATAAAGAAAGGCTATCATAATAAAACTGAAGGTGGGTGTTCAAAAAAATAAAAAAGTTCACACACTGGGTGCAAAGCAAGTGGAGCAAAATGGGTCAGGAGCAGGCTCTCCTCTCCTCTCCTCTCCTCTCCTCTCCTCTCCTCACCTCTCTCCTCTCCTCACCTCTCCTCTCCTCTCCTCACCTCCCCTCTCCTCTCCTCTCCTCTCCTCACCTCTCCTCACCTCTTCTCTCCTCCACCTCCTCACCTCTCTCCTCTCCTCCCACCTCTCCTCTCCTCTCCTCACCTCTCCTCACCTCTCCTCTCCTCTCCTCTCCTCCCCTCTCCTCTCCTCCTCACCTCCTCACCTCTCCTCACCTCTCCTCTCCTCCTCACCTCTCTCACCTCCCTCCTCTCCTCACCTCCCTCTCCTCTCCTCTCCTCACCTCTCCTCCTCACCTCTCCTCTCCTCCTCTCTCCTCTCCTCTCCTCACCTCTCCTCTCCTCTCCTCCCTCTCCTCACCTCTCCTCTCCTCCTCTCCCTCCTCTCCTCCCTCCTCTCCTCTCCTCTCCTCCTCTCCTCTCCTCTCTCCTCCTCCTCTCCCTTCCCATCCCACTTCAGTAATCAAAAAATGTGTTTTCCTGCATACTCAGGTTCTTGTAAGGTTACAGTGACTATGTCAAATTCAAAACTAAAGTCTTGGAACCTTAATAGTTCTAAGGATAGGATAACATTTCACAAAGTAATTAAACATGTGAACAGTAATGAAGTTAATTTCCTGTTAATCCAGGAAACCCATTTTGAGCACTGGGCTGTGGTTTATTTGGTAATTTATTTCAAGCTATTGGAGCCAGCATTTTTTATCCAGTTAATGCCAGAAGCACAAGTATCATTATAAAAAGAGTTTAAAACCAGAAATATTTGAACCCTATGTAGATCTTGAGGTCTGCTTTAAAATATTAAGGGTGTTATTTTCCCAATCAGAGCTCAATTTAGTAGCTTCTAATGAGTAGAATCCACAGTTTTCCATTGATGTCTTCTTGAAATTAGCTTCTTAAATTTCCATTTATGTTATAGAGGGTATTTTCAGTCTTTCCATGGGTCCTGCGGATAGAGCAAATCCTCAGCAAAACATAAGATCAGAGCAGTGAAATTGCTGCCAGGATATATGACTAACCTGAGGGGTTATATTTCTGCAGCTGGGCAAGTTGTGTGAGGGAATGGGGAGCTCAGTGGCGTTCTTGGAGGTAATTCCAGTACCCAGAGCAAGCACTGTAAGGAAATTGAGAATAAAGAGGTTTAACACTTGGTTGGGAGCCTGGTGTCAGACCAAAGGTTATGGGCTGGTGGGGGATAGGGTAGAACTTGGGAATAGCAGCATCCTGGGTGCCGGGGACAGGTTACACTTGAGCCAGGAGGGATTGAGGGTATTAAAACAGAGACTGGAAGAATACATAGCAACCAAGGTGGATTTAAACTAGGAGTGGCAGGAGGCAAGTGGTATGACTCAAAAAAGGTTTCCAGATCAGGGTGCCAAATGGGCTAACCCCTGTACCAGTAGGCAGGGAACAAGGGAGTGTTCTTACAGGGGTGAAAATAATAGGGTTCATCAGGGGAAGGAGGGATGGGAAAGGCCCATATTGGAGGGTTGTCCCCTGAATGCAAGGAGCCTGGGGAACAAAACAGCTGAGTTGCAGGCTCTCATGGCAGAGAGGGAGAGGGACATAGCTGCCATCACTGAAACATGGGCACATAATACCAGGACTGGGACGTGGTGATCCCAGGGTGCAGGCTATACTACAGCGATAGGGAAAAATGGAAGGGGGTGGGGTAGCAATCTATGTGAAGGAGGGGATTAGATGAGTCAGGGAGGAAGGAGGTGAGGAGGGTAGAACTGAGGCATTATGGATGCAATTCCAGGATCAAGAAATAGGGCAGTCAGGATGGGGGTGGTGTATAGGCTACCATCTCAGGCAGAAGATTTGGGTGAAGAACTTGCACAGCAGATAAGGAGGGTCAGTGGGAAGGGCAACATCATGATCATGGGGAACTTCAGTCTGCCAGGGGTGGACTGGAGTACACCGGCCACCTCGAGTAAAAGACAGCAGGTCCTCCTTGAAGCCTTCAAAGACAACTTCCTGGTACAGTTGGTAAACAAACCAACCAGCTTAGGTAACACTCTGGACCTCTTGCTATCAAATGGGGAGTTTGTCAGGGAGTTGCAAGTGGAGGATCCTCTGGCAGGGAGTGACCACCACACAGTGTGGTTCTTGCTCTGCATGGGTTAGGAGGCTGTGGGAACAGGGACCAGGGTGCTGGACTTCAGGCAAGCTGACTTTGGGAGGATGGGGGAAATAGTGACCAGGCACCTATCCAGACTCTACTTGCACATGGATGCTAACCAGAAATGGGAGGTTCTCAAGCTAGGGTTCATAGAGGCCACTAGATCCTGTACCAAGGCACAAAGCAAGAAGGCTAGGGCTAAAAAACCAAGTAGGTTAAATGTGGAGGTGAGGAAAAAAGTGAGGGCCAAAAGGAAAGCCTTCAGGAGATTCAAGAGAACTAGTCGAGGGGAACACAGAGAGGAGTACCTGAAGAAATCAAGAGAGGTGATCAGAGCAGTCAGGGCAGCCAAGGCTTCCAGGTAGCCGAAGCTGGCACAGGGCATCAAGGATGAGCAAAAGGACTTCTTCAGGTACATAAAGGAGAGAAGGCTGTGCAAAGATCAAATAGTAAGGATCAGGTAGGATGGGGGTGGTCAGAGAAAGGGGAAGAGTAGTCAGAAGTTTTAAAGGAATACTTCTGTTCTGTATTTACTAAAGAGAAGGATGGGTCATTGCCAAAGGTGGAAGGGAGGGTAGGCATGGGGGAAGGGGTGACGGATGGGGAAATCACATCAGGCATGGTAATGGAAGGTTTGAGGGCACTGAGGGTGGATAAGGCACCAGGAACAGATGGTATACACACCCGGGTATTGAAGGAATTGTCAGAGGTCCTGGCAGAGCCACTGGTGGACTTCTTCGATATCTCTCTGAGAACTGGGTGCATATCCCAAGACTAGAGGATGACTCACGTGGTACCCCTCCATAAAGGCAGACCCAAGGATGAACCAGGCAACTATAGGCCAGTAAGCCTTACATCCATTGTGGGAAAGTTAATGAAGACAATCCTTATGGAGAGGTTGGTAACCTTTCTAGAAGAGAATGAACTCCAGGACAAAAAGCAATATGGGTTTGTCTCTGGTAGATCATACCTGACCAACCTGGTTGACTTTTATGACTGGGTGACTAGGGAACTTGACAAGGCCCATGCAGTGGATGTCCTGTACCAGGATTTCAGTAAAGCATTCGATTCAGAGCCACATGGGAGGCTGACTAGCAAGCTGGGTGACCAAGGAGCAGGGACAAAGATGGTAAAGTGGGTCAAGAACTGGCTGCAGGGGAGGCAACAGGGGGTAGTGGTGGTAGGGGAACTCTCATCTCCAAGGGCTATAATGAGCGAAGTACCACAAGGATCAGTACTGGGCCCGAAGTTGTTTGGCATTTTCATCACAGACACCTCACATGGCATTGTGAACAAGATTAGACGTTTTGCAGATGACACAAAGATTGATGTGGTGGTGGATGATGCAGCAGGGTGGCAGGGGCTGCAGGATGATTTGGCTAAACTTGAGAACTGGTCAATCACACGGCAGCTGAGTTCAGTGCTAAGAAGTGCAAAGTCATGCACTTGGGAGTTAGGAACCCAAGGAGGTATTAGCAACTGGGAGCGATACAGTTAGACACAACAGAGGAGGAGAAAGATCTGGTGATGATAATACCAGGACTAATCAACTACTCAGCACAATGCAGGAAAGCAGCAGCAAAAGTCAACAAGATGCTGGGGTGCATCATGAGAGGAATCACCTCCAGGAGGAGGGAGGTGATCCTTCCTCTGTACAGGTCATTGGTGAGACCGCGTCTGGAGTACTGTATGCTGTTCTGGTGCCAATACATAAAGAAAGATGTTAGATTGCTAGAGGGGGTCCAGTGCAGAGCAACAAAAATTATCCAGGGATAGGAAGAAAAACCCTATGAGGGACTGCTGAAGGTGCTCAACATGTATCCTCTTGAGGAGAGGTGGGATTGGGGGGACATGATTGAGACCTTTAAATATATGAAGGGAATAATCAAGATGGGTACTGAGGGGATTTTTAAATGGGGGGGGGACACAAGGGGACATGGTCTGAGACTGGAGGGGATAGATTCAGGAGAGAAATGAGAAGGCACTTTTACATAGAAAGGGTGGTATCTAGGTGGAATGCACTGCCTGAGGAGGTAGTATCCTGTAAGTTGGTGGGAAGTTTTAAAAGGGGATGGGACAATGTGTGGGGGAGGGCCAGCATGAGCGGAGGAGAGGAGGGAGGGGCAGCTGCAGTGTAAGGGATTTGCTAACTGCACGCTCGAGCAGACTAGAAAGACCACATGGCTGCTGCTGGCAATTTCTTATGTTTGTATGTATATAGACACCTTCAGATTAGAAAACTCGAATTTAAAAAAAAAAAGGTTTTTTTCTATTCTAAAGTACATAATAGTTACATTTTTGTAGAGTTCTTCTTCTTGTCTGAATCACTGTTGTACAGAGTAGAGGAAATAAGATATGCTGCCATTAAAATATTGGTCCGTAGTCCATGATTTCTCAGTTTGTCCTCCAAGACACCTAAAACAATAGAATTTGGAGATTAGACAATACATTATGGATGGATAGCACTTTTCCTAAACTAACTAGAAGAATGAATTGCAAATGTCCTGAGATGGAATTGTTCACAAGAGATCTATCTTCAGAGCATTTGGAAAGCCTTTAAAATTTATTTACGAGGCTGGATTACATTATTTAATAGTTTTCATAAAAAACATCATCAAAGGAACGATTTAATTTGGAGCAACAACTCATGATTGGTGAATTTCAGCACTTCTTTATTAGAACTAGATCTGGCTTGGGTCATTTTGTTATGAAATAAAATGAATAGTATCATTAATATACAAGCAGAAAAGGGCATGTTAAAGTCCCAAGTGAGATGATATTTTTTTTGAGATTTACCAGATATGTTGCTCAAACTACAATTAAGATCTGAACATATGTACGACAGGGTTGATGATCTTAGATGAGAAGATGGAACATCAGTCACCAGTCCAAATTGCATTAACCTGGAATTCAGGAATTTTTACTCAGACTTGTACACACCACGGGGCAACCTAGACAGGGAGGAGATTCAGGATTTTTTGGTGGGACTCAACCTCACAGCTATATCAGAAATGGATATGGATTGCCTAAATAGGGACATACTCCAACAAGAGATTCATGATGTGATCTCTGATCTGCCCAATGGTAAAGCCCTTTGCTATGGGTACATACCTGAATTTTTTTCAAAATCCAAGATGGGCCCTAATCCCACTATTGTTTGAATTTTTCAAGATATTGATAGGTTGGATATACTCCCTTCTTTTCAATAAGATACAATTACAATAATATTAGAAACAGATTAACCGACAGACCTATATAAATCATACCATTTGATATCTTTATCAAACACAGACTATAAAATCTTTACAAAAATATTGGTGAAGAGATTATCTAAAACTATCCCAAAGATTGTACACAGGGGCCCAGATGTTCAAATTGAGCCAGACTGTGGCACAAGCTTGGGCGCAGCGTAACGTGGCTGCGCAGGGGTGTGGACTGGGTGATATTCAACGGAGCTGCACCATGCCACAGCATTGTTGAATATCGCACCCTGGCCACCCACAGTGTGCATGGTGCAGTGGCACTGCACCAGTGCAAGTGGCCAGAGTGGAGCAGGGGGATGTGTTATCACAAGTTCAATTGTGCTATGCACAGCAACCACGATATTCAAAAGTGCACATGGAAATGGGGCCATAATGTATGCAAGGTGCAAATGGGGCCATTTGCATGTCATTATGGCCCTTTTTACTTGCAGGTGCGCCGATCCCCAGCGACATGCACCTGGCGCCCTGCCAGGCAGCAGCCATTGGGGACCGATGCCCCCTGCTGCCGGCAATGTGCTCCACAGCCCGATTGTGGGCTGCAGTAAAAAAAGGGCAATCAGAAATCCCTGGTGGTCCAGTGGACCTGCCTGCCCAATCGCGGGCTAAGTAAATATATAAAATCCCCAATATCCCTGGTGGTCCAGTGGACCCCCCACCCCACTCACCCACTGAATCCCACCGCCACACTCCCCTCCAGTCAGCGGCGGGCAGCAGCACCCCACCCGCCTTCCGCTCTGCCGCCCGCCAACTGACACAGTCAGTAAGGCTGTACGCCCATTGGTCGGCGTGATCAATGGGCATGCAACCATACCGTACTGCACATTCCAGATATGTCAATGGATCCCATTCACAAATCTGGAATGTGTGAATCGTGTGCTGCATGCCCATTGGCTCACGCTGTGACCAATGGGCATATAGCCTTACCGATGGTGTCAGTCAGTGGGCGGCAGGCAGATGGGGTGCTGCTGCCTGCCACTGGCCGGGGGAGGAGTGGGGCAGTGAGATTCAGTGGGTGGGTGGGGTGTTTGGTCCACTGGACCACCAGGGATATTGATGATTCTTATTTATGTACTTAGCCCATGATTGGGCGGGCAGGTCCACTGGACCACCAGGGATGATAGGGATATTATTTATTTACTTAGCCGGCGATCGGGCAGGCAGGTCCACTGGACCACCAGGGATATTGGGGATTTTATATATTTACTTAGCCCGTGATCAGGTGGGCAGGTCTACTGGACCACCAGGGATTTTGGATAAATCCTTTTTACTGATGCCTGCAATCGGGCATGAGGGTGCACCACCACGGAGGTGCAGCCGGAGCTTGAGTGGCCACCCACAGGTGGCAGCTGCCGTGTTGTGCCCTGCAATGCGGCAGCTCACCTGTGGGTGGACATCTGTTGTTCCTTTTTGGATCAACTTTGTGCTGGCACAGGTAGGGTTGCACATGCATGGCTCTGCATCCGGGCTGAATGTCGGGCTGTGCGGATTATGCATGAGCATCCCCACCTAATCGCATGTACTGATGCACTGCAGCGCATCGATTTGTGCTGCAGCTTTTACCGCTTGAATATCATGCCGGGTGCATCAGTGGGTTGCGCATGGCGTAACACTGTTGCACCATGTGCAACCCTTTTGAATATCTGGGCCAGGGACTACCATGGCTTCATTGAATGAAGAAGAATGCACCATAGAGTAACATCAGGAGGGCAATGAACATAGTGACTAATTCATCAGGAGCTGACTCTGCCATCTTATCATTAGATACCAGGAAGGCCTTCAACAGTGTCCACTGGCCTGTTCATTTGAGGTTCTGGAAAGGTTTGGGATTGTAGTTAAATTACAAAACTGGATATGTTCTATCTTCTCTTCTCCTATAGCAATAGTTTAAATGAATCAAGAACTCAGGGGGACTTTAATTCTGTCCAGGAAGATCATGCAGGGTTGTCCTCTCTCTCCACTTTTATTTACTCTTTTTTTCTAGAATCCCTTAGAATAAAAATTAGATCAGATGCATGTATTAAATGCATAAGGGTAAGAGGTCATATGCATCAAGTTTCATTATACACGGGTGGCAGCCTACTCTTATCAAAAATCACTACTACCTTTTTGCAACTGACAGATTTGATTAATTATTTTGGCAGCATGTCAGGGTATAAGATAAACTGGAATAAAAGTGAACTAATATCACTGGATCAAAGATTTAGACATTGATACCTCACACATGCCTTTCCTGTTACAAAAAAAAAGCAATAAAATACTTCAGAGTTCACATTCCCAGAGCTTTTTCTTATTGACTTATGAATTAAACTTTACTTTAGTTCTTTAAAAAAATCTCAGAATATAATGAAAGATGGCAATTACTTCTGTGAGCTCTGATTGGGAGAGTCAACATCTTGAAAATGAATATACTTCTGAGGCTGTTAGTTTTATTCAAACCCTTATTTGTAATTTTGGAAAAATCTTTTTTGATAATTTGTTAACGATGATTAGGCAATTCCTATGGAACAATCAATGACCAATCTTTAATAAAACTGTATCAGGAGAAAATAAAGGGAGGCATAGCTGCCCAGTTTCTGGAGGTATTTTCTGGTGGCCCAAATTAAAGGGAGATAGTCACCACCAAGTGCCCCATGCTCAAGTATGGGGCTGGCTGAATGCACACTTTAGATGAAAGAACATTTTAATTTACTCATTGTTTACTGTAGAATATTAGATTATATCGAACTAAGTTTACTTAGTTCTAGGCTAACACCCTCTTTTACTACAAATCCCAGAATCCCCTGCAGCTGACATCAGAGCTGTATTCAGCAGTGAGAGATTCAGTAGCCTGCAGTGCATCTTAGTGTTTACATACGCTCAAATCATTTGTTTGCTGGTCCTGCTGTCCTCCCTGGGTTATGTACAGTTGCAGAGGACTGTACTTAGCCCCTGGGAAAAAAAGCAGACCTGGAAAACATCTGATTGAAGATTACAAAAACTCAATTGTGAACTGCAGGCTATTGACTCTCCCATTGCTGCCTGCTGCTCTGATGTTAGCAGCACGGGATTCTGGGATTTGTATTAAAAGAATGTGTCTGCTTACAAGAAAGCAAAATTAGTCTGATACAAGCTACTGTACTACAGTAAGTAAACCAAAATGTCATTGCACACAAAGTGCGTATTGAGGCCAGCCCCACACTTGAGTGTGGGGCCCACGGTAGTGACTTTTCCCCTTTAAATCCGTTTATCAGTAGTTTAATGAAGACAGAGCAACTGGATCATGTTTCCAAATAAGGGAAGCAACTATTCCTTTTAGCAGCTTAAACATGCTCTCACTAAGAATGTCATGTTCAGAGCAATATAAAAAAGTAGAGACCTGGGTTTGAATCCCATCAGCCCACACTTACATACTGTGTGACCCTGAGCAAGTCACTTAACTTTCTTTTGCTCCCAGGTTGCATCTGAAAACAAGCTCTGGCTTAGTGTGCCTTTCTTGGTAAAACAATTTTCCCTTTCCCATAGGCAACAAAGGCAACTGGAAGAGCTAGTCAAATAGTGCAAAATCTTCTAGTAGACAAGCAGCATCTGTCAAGGTTTACTCCAATACTTAATAACATGCATTTTCCTAAACCATTAGTAAATGAAATGTTCTATATGTGGAGTATGGAAAACATTTGGCCCAAATTGATGATTTTTTTATGTTAATGGTTTTATAACTTTTAAACAACATAATGGAACATATAGTGTACCAGAAAATCATAGATTCCAATACTTACAAGTAAAAACATATATATATGTATATGTAAGAACAGGCATTTGTTAATGCTGAATGTTTGCTTGCTGGTATTAGCATTGGAAGTGCAGGAGTTAGACAGATGCAGAATAAGAATGGCAGTGAAGTATTGAACTTCACACCAACCCCACCTCCACCCTGCAGAGACGGACAGGCATTGGGGTGTGCCTTTGGGTCGTCGTCGCCCATAATGCTCATGCCATTTCACCTCACCCTTTCCCGTAGACACCGACAAGTGTTGAGGTGTGCCTTGGGGTGTTCGGTTTTACAGTCACCTCATTCGATTAGGACATACGCTGAAATTGGTACAGTATAGGAGAATGGGGTGAATTCTTGGGCCGAAGAGTCCAAGGCACACCTCGATGCCTGTCACTGGCTGCAGGGTGGGGGTGCAATGGCATAAGCATTACAGCCGGCAATCCAAATGCACACCCTTGACACCTGTCAGTTATTACAGGGTGGGACATTATGGTTACAAACCCTAATGCCCCTGGTGTTTGTTGGTGTTTGCACTACACATTTTCAACATGGCTGTTTTGTGATCCCCACCTCATAAAAGCATTTGGGACCTCTGCTTATGAACAGTGGCACTGTGATTTTGTTAATCTGTCCCAAATGTTGATTTCTCTCAATGACCATGCCATTCTGCACCAGATATGTGAAAACATAGTTAGGGCAGGTTATGAAAAATGACAGCCGTAACATTCATAGGGAGGTGTGAAGAGATGGCAATGTTGAAAATCTTGAGTGAAAATATTAAAAATTCTCGAATTTACGAGCGCACGTGGAAACTGCACAATGCACGCTCATAACATAGTCATTTCATGGCATTATTTCACCAAACTTTCAACACAGGCATTTTGTGACCTCTGCTCATGAACAGTGTCACTGTGATTTTGTTCATCTGTCCAGAACATTGATTTCCCACAGCGATCATGCCATTGTGTGCCTGATAAGTGAAAACACATTTCAGCTGGGATGTGAAAAATGACAGCTGAACTGTTCATAAGGATGTGAGAAAAAATGCCAATGTTGAAAATCCGGAGTGAAAATATGACAGATTCTCAAAGTTATGAGTGTGCATGGAAACTGTGCAATGCACACTCATAACACAGTCATTTTGTGGATTTTCTTTCACCAAATTTGCAATCTAGGCTTTTTGGGAGCCCACCTCATAAACAGTGACACTGTCATTTTGTTACTCTGTCTTGAATGGTGATTCCACGCAGTGACTGCAAAATCACCTTTTGGGACTGTATAACCAGGTGACAGTCACTGAATTCATGAGGTAGAGTTCCAAGAATCCCATGTTGAAAATTTGGTGCCAATATTCACAAAAATGGCTGAGATAGCCACCTAAGTTGAAAAAAAAAACATTTATGCCATTATACAGCTTACCGGCATGTCTTCAGTTTGCAGTCGGCTTTGATGAGTGCAGATGTGTTCCCACTCCACCAGAGATCTTTGCACTGAGCTCTGGAGGTAAATATGGGGTGAGGGGGGATTTGGGGTGTGCAGAGAGTGGGTGCTGGTTGGGGGAGGGGCCACCGGTGCCAATGAGGGACAGTTTTCTGTTTTTTACAGGTTACAATAAAAAAGACATTGAGACAGTTTTGTGTGCCACCTGGGTGTTTGTTGGGGGTGGGCCTGGAGCTGACGGGGACTGGCACCCCATCGGCACATACAATGTGTCTGTGTTTGGGGGGGCATGAGCCGAGGGTGATTGGGCACCCCCCTCAGCACACTATGAATGGGGGAGGCATCATGCTAATGGGGATTGGGCTCCCCCATCAGCAGATGAACTGGGGAAGGGGCATGCTGACAGAGAGACTGGGCACCCCCATCAGCTTTCATAGGGACTGTGAGTGGCGGATGGCGACAGTGTTTATTGAAATGTTACACCAGGCAAGGCACTGTCCTTCAATGACTGGTCACTCCTTCATTGCAGCAGCTAATTCATTTCAAGTTGGTGGCACACTTTCTGAACTAGTGTCAGCAGCAGCATGCCACCGCATTGGGTAAAGAAGGCCAAGCCCATAAATGCAGTGGCGGCATTGGCCGCCACAGTGCCACACCTCCAAAACCTACTTCTCTCCTAAACTGCCACATAGTGTTTCTTGCGTATGTGCACAAACAAACATAAAAAATGGAAATCTGCAGCCTGTTCCCCTATAAAAATTTGGAAGAGTTGTTTATTCAGTTAAATTTATGCAAAAAATGTATTTAAAAGATGTATACCTCTCTAAGAAAGCTAAAACGGGTAAAATTTATATATTTAAATATTGTTTCTGAAAACAATATAGTAAACAGATAGCAGGTGAAAACATTATTCTATTTGGAAATAAACACCAAAATTGGCAGACTGAAATAAATACAAATGAATAAAACACATATAATGTATCTCACTCTCCATGGATTAAATACATTTAATTCTACAATCCCAGATACATGTCGAAGATGTAAAGTACATAAAGGAACATTAGCCCACATGCTTGCAAGTTGTGAATGTTTAAAGTTGTGAAATCCTTAAGGTGTTATGGATCAAAGTTTTCTCTGTATGTGAGGAAATCGTTGGATGAGAGTTTCCATTTGACCCAGACACTGCAATCCTGGGTGTATCAGAAGAAGACGATTTGGAGGATGAGGTTATAATATTAATTAATCTGGGCCTTGTGGTCATTAGTACTCCTCCAACACTGGAAAAAAGCCTAGCCCTCAGACAATATGGAATGGATGAGTATAATGCTGTATTTCAGCAGAGTGGAAAGAACATTTTATAAAATGGAAAACTGCAAAAGGATTGTCGATGGTGTTTGGTTGCCTTTTCAAAATAAGATACACATTTAGGTCACTGCACCCCTAGAGTTAGGTCTAAGGAACCAACTGAAGGCATTTTGATCTTTGGTGATAACAAGGGGGGGGGATTAAATAAAGTAAACTAATTGTAACACACAGTATAGGATAAGAAATGGCTTAAATCAGTGCATAACTAGAAAAAAAGAGGGAATGGAGGATAGGAATTAGATAGGTCAAACATAGCTTGGTAATGATGAAGGCGTTCATGCCTGAATTTTAGATTGAATGAGTCACCTGTAATTCTGAACCAAATAAGAGAAAAAAATCATAAAGTCTAAATCATAAGCCTTATTTTTAGACAAACTCAGATACTGGTAGGTGTGCTGATGATTTGAGAATTGATGACTGATACTGACAACTGCTGATGTAATCTGACAGCTGCTGTGATAGACAGTTAAAAATAGTTTGCCACAATTCAAAAGAAACTGCAGGTGAGAAGTGTAACTTGTGAATTCAAGCTGTGGCTTGTGTTTGAGGAAATATTGTACTTGGGTATTTTCATTTTTTTTGGTTTTATTCAGGGTTAGGTCTGGTTGAACTGAGTTCATCTTGGAGGCAGTATAGTGCTGTGGTTTAGGGCTCTGAGCTGCAAACCTGGCAATCTAGGTTTGAATCCCACAGTCCCCACTTGCATACTATGTGACCCTGAACAAGTCATTTAACTTCCTTGTGCTCTCAGGTTGCACCTGGAAACAAGCTTCGACTTAGTGTGCCTTTCCTGGCTGAACAATTTCCCCTTCCCCTCTTCATCTGCAATGGCCCCAGTTTGAAAGATAACACATGCTACACGTATATTCAGTTAAATTCAATTTACAAAAATATGTGTAAATATGTAAAATACAAAACACAAACACAAAATAAAAATTACATAATATGCATTCTTTTCATAGCTCATAGAGCATTTACAGATAAAATATAACACTAGAAAACTCAAAATAATGAACAGTTGGCCAGAGAAAATAGGTACTATGTTTTTCAGAAGAGAAATTGAAGGTTGTTTAGTATTTTTTTTTTAATTTAGTTGTTTAACCTAGTATAGTACACTAAGCTGAAAGCTTTTTTACAGGAGTGACCTGGGAGCACAAGGAGGTTAAGTGACTTGCTCAGGGTCACACAGTATGCAAGTAGAAGCTGTGGGATTCAAACCCACGTCTGGTCTGTTGGCTGTCATTAGATCTGCAGCTCAGAGCCTTAGACCACTGCACTATACTGCTTCGTATTTAAAGTATTTAAAGTATGAAAAGGGCCGCCATGGAATTCCATAAGACAGGCACCAAATGACTAAGAGAATGTGTAGACTGTATGGTATTATAACAACTGTCAGGAAAAATGAACAGTCTTACATGAATAAAATGTTAAGAGATATGAAAAACAAAAAAACTGTAAAACACCCAACAAATAAAAACCTAGTATATGCATTTTGTACTACAAAAAAGTCATACATGAATAAAGTATCAAGGAAGTTATGTATCAGGTCCTAGTTTGTGAAAGGTCCAAAGAACTCTGAGCACAGAAAGTTAGGACTCACATCCTGCTCTGTGTAGGGCCTTGAAAATCCTGCTTTAGACAAAGAAAGGTAGGACTCACCTCCTGCTTTACACAGGGCCTAAAGGGTCCTGACTATCAAACAAAAGGCAAAATGGAAGTCACCAGCTGCTTCATGCAGGGCTAGAAGAGCCCTGCATAAAGCATGTTATGACTACTTTCTCAAAAAATATGGAAATTCAGAAAATATGTTAATATACAGTATACAGTATGTTAGGGTTACAAAGTCACAAATGTAGAAAAGTGTGGTGATAGGATTTTTTCAACCTGAAAGTCCATCCCTCAGCCCCTATCTTTATGACCCAAGGTCAAGCTATAGGTTTGGTGCTATGCACCATGAGTCTGCTTCTTCATGTTACAGATCTGGGCTCTGTGAGAAAGTTATGAGTCATCTCCTGATTCAGGCAGTGTCCTGTGGGCCCATTGCTAAGAAAATTATGACTGATCTTGTGCCTCATGCAGGACCGTCAGGGATGTGCCCAAAGAAAGTTAATACTGATCCTGTGTACCATTCATTTACTTACATATTTCAAAAGTTTCATAAGGAAATGCATAATGAGCTTGCAAATGCTTATTTCCAGATGTATCCTGGGGGAAAGGGATACTATAATAATAATAATGCAATGATAGATGAATAAGCATCATAAATAATTTGTGGAAGGACAATGATCGTGAGATGTAAAATACATATCTGTACAATAAGGTGCTGAAGGCTAACAGCATTTGCAATTACAATACAATAAAGTGCTTGAGGATTACATTGCAGTGTGCAGGTGCAATACTGAGTTATGGTTGGGAGCAAAGGTTGTTGATTGGGGAGGGTGAAGAGGTGACCACACTAGTGTAGGTGTGGGATGAAGGGGGAGTAGAAGTCGGAGGGTGTAGGGCAGCAGCCCTGGTACCAGTATCAGGAACATCTGCAGGAATGAGTAGTGAAGTCATGAAGGAGGGAGGAGAGTGAGTAGTTGGAAGAAGCAGAGTGGATGGTAAGGGGGCGAGAACTCCATTGTTTGGGAAAATGGAAGGACAAGGCAGCCTAAATAGCACTGGATTTTTTAGGGTAGTGCAAGAGAATGATAGCTAGAGTTGTGAAGGTGGTAGGAAGTGGTTGGGGGTGAGGAGAGAAGCAAAGAAGGAGGGGAGGAATCCAGCGCAATATTTAGAGATGAAGAAAGCAATTGTGCAAGGTGTCTGGCCTCAAGGGAAGGGAAGATGATGGAGGAGTACAGGGAGCAGATGTGAATGTAGGGGGGAGGTAGGCCAGAGCAAGCAGCAACAGGAGTTAAAGGGGGGATCCAGGATGGCCAGAGTGGACTTGAGAGCAGAACTGTATACTGTGTCACCATAGCTGAAGATAGGAAATATCGTCTTTGAGATGATCACTCAATGTACAGAAACTGGGATGCACCCTTTATTCTTGTATGGCGCATGTAGTTTGGGGTGCCACTTCTTGTGGAAGGCATCCACATGTACTGAGAAACTGAGATACTACACTATCAAGGGTATGGCAGAAGGAGAGAGGCGTGAGCCTCTGCATAATGCCACAGGCCATAGAGATCATTTAATGTTGTTGAAGGACATCTGATTTGCAAGGAACCAGTGCTGGATGTTAGTACAGTCCAGCTGAAGATTGGTCATGAGGTAAGAAGCAGATTTGCCAGAGGCAAAGAGTACCAGGTCATCTGTGTACGTATGAATAGATAAAGAGCAGCAGGCAGAAGGGCGGTCATTCAGGAAGATGGAGAATAGTATTGGGCCAAGGATGGACCCTTGGGGGATGCCTGAACCAATAAGGAGTTGGGGGGGATATGAGTTCTCTAATAAGGACAGCTTGAGACATGCTCTCAAGGTAGGAGCAGAACTAACCAACTGATGAGTCAGAGAGCCCCACAGCCTTGAACTTGTCTAGGAGGAGGGGGTGGCAGGGGTGTTGAAGGTTTTTGCCATGTCAAAAAACTGGCTTAGGTGACAATGCTCTAAGGCATGTCAGATAGAATGAAATCAGTAAGCCAATGGAGGGAGGTGGAGTGGAATTGGACTTCTGGAAGCCAAAATGGAAAGGGGCAAAAAGGAGGATTAGTCAAGGAATGGAAAGAGCAGAGATACCACAAGGTGTTCTTGGGTCTTAGCCAGAGTGGGGAACAGAGAGATAGGGCAGTAGCAGAGGTGGAATTACCTCTTTGGGAATGGGGATGACTGGTGGCCTGTTTTCAAGTGTCAGGAATACAGGCTAAGGAGAAGGGGAGGTTGAGAAGAGATGTAATAGGTAAAGCAAAGGCAAGGGCAGAGAGATGGAAGAGTTTGGGGTCAAGAGCCAAGAGGGGATTAAAGAAAGCACTGGGAGTTGAAAGCTGAGGTGATGAAGAGGGGTCATAAATAGTGGTGTCACCCACCTTGAGGATGAGGGAAAAGGAAAGGGTTGTGCGGTAACCTTCCAGAACTTAGAGGAGTGATAAAGGTACCTCTTCATTGAGGATATCTCCTCCATCTGGCCACACCTTTGGAACTGTAAGCCGTCGATTCCAGGAGCAAATGGAAACTTTTTGCTAGCCAGGGGCTGTCAACAGTGATATGCAGTATAGCAGTGTATATGACCTAGGTGGTGTCATCACTCTTCATTTCTTTATCCTGCCATTGAAAATTGTTGTTGGACTGCTGAAGGAAACACCATTGACAAAGTCTTTGCCATTTTTTTTTCTATATTTTACCAGTTTATTGTTATCATCTCTGTATGCTGCTGAAGGTCTCACACGCTATTATTTCAATACTATGTTTGTGGTTATAAAATCTTTACAGATAACGCACACTCCATTTGTATGTTCTGCTTGGACCTTTCTCACAATGTGAGGACTAGCGAGATTTACCAGAGTTTCAACCAGGCTACAAGACAACACCATCAGAAGGCTTTAGAAATCTTCCTTGGTCAACAAAACTTGAAAGCCATGGAAAGGGAAAAAGATTCAAAGTCTGCTTGTCCCTCATTGCCGTCTAAGAAATTGTCATTGAATCCAAAAGACAAGGGCAAGAATAAGGCCAAGCATCATCTTGAGCCTCCTTATTGTCTAACCATAAGCATAAACACAAAGATAAAGAAAGTCTGCTTCACCAGCAAGGTCCAGGTCACTGTTAAAAACAGGCACTTCCTTATCAATGTCCTTTTGATCAATGCTGACTAAAGCCCCGCCCCCAACCATAGCCAAGAAACCAAGGTTGGGTCTAGCTCAGGCACTGCTTTACCTACTATGGATGGTATGTTGCCATCATCATTGAGGTTTAGCCCTTATATGCAGGTAGTCCCTTTTCAGGGTGCTGTCAACTCCCAGGCTATGTTATCATTGTTTTCTGATACAATACGATGCATAGTACCAGGTTTACCATTGCAGGTACTATTGTTGATGACAGGGCTTTCTGGTTCTGGGCCTTCAATGACTGATTCTACAAATATGCTGCAGATTTCTGCTTCTCAGCCCAATGGAGCAGATTTTCTTGAAGATCTACAGTTATGGTAAGTTTTTACGTAACTGTTTTTTTTCTGGAGACTGGATGCAAAGTATTCATACTTAGCAAGACTGGTAGCTCTGGTACATGCATTTCAAAGGCTCTGGTATTTGATTAGGTAGGCAGGGGGAGCTGGAGAACTTGTGGGTCCAGCAGGTGAGGTCACATGCTTAGAGGTCCAAAAGTGGGGTGCTGCAGTCTGCGAAGTGCTGGGTTCTGCTATCCAGAAGAGGGGCAAAAAAAGCCCCAGATGTGCAGAAACAACCAACGACTCTGAAGCACTCATTGCATCAAACAAAATCCAGGCAGGACTAGATAGCCGGTACAGTGTACATGTTTTATTTACATAGTGGCTCAAATATCAGAAACATTAATCATCTGGCTATCGGTCTAAATGCCACCACACCATTGGCCCTAGCTCTTCAACTCTTGTGGGTCTTCTTCAGGGAGTGTCAAGCTATCTATACTTGCCTGGATTTTATTTGACTCTGAGTGTTACAGAGCCTTTGTTTGTCTTCACATGCATGGAGGCAGGCCAGTAACTCAGCTGAGATCCATGAGATGTGGGAATCTTGGACCTTGTTTTTGCTAAGGGGGGGCAAGGTGATCCCAGGCTGACATGAATTTGGCATTGAAATAATGGAGAGGAGTATTTAAGTTGCCAACAGTAGAGATGGCAACCAGTCTGTAGCCACCAGGTCATCATGGAGGGAAGGACAATTCCAGTGACCTGAAGTACCAGCTCTGAATGAATTTAGGGGGCTTTGGGATGGTGACTGTTGTGCATGCAGTAGACCATATGGTGGTCACTGAGGGCATCGGGTTACCATTATCTTGAATGTATTGAGGGGAATATGAGAACCCAGTCCAGAAGGGAGTGATTGAGGGATCTGTGATTGTGCTGGGTTGCATCAGTGATCAGTTGGGTAAGTTGGAGGAACTTAATATTTTGGCACAGTTTATTTAGAGATGGGTAGAGCCAGTTGAGGTTAAAGTCATCAAGTATGAGCAGCTCACTAGAGGAGGCAGAGGAGTGGATAGTGATGAGGAACCCAGTAACTGAATCTGGGGATATGCCATACAGCAGTAGGCACCAGCACTGAATATAGGGATAGAGAAGGGAAGGAGAGGGATAGCTTGAGGGTGGAGCAACTCATAGTCAGAGGGTGAGGTCATGGAGAGTACTGGCTTGAAATGGATATTAGAGTAGAGATAGATTGAAACTCTAGTACCCCTCTTAGTGTGATCCTGTGGGATGATTGTGTACCTGGGGATGGCAACTGCAGTATTAGGCATCTTGTGGGATAGTCAAGAGTCTCAAGATCACAGTACCTCAGGCTTGAGAGTAAACATTAATGGTTGCAGCTAATCAGTCTTTGTGAGGAGGCTTTGGATGTGGATGCAGTCATTCTCAGTCCTTTGTGGAGATGAGAGGCGATGATTGGGCAAGGACAGGATTCAGCTTAATAGCACCTGATACTGAAAGCAACTAGGAGACATGGAGCTTGAGGGAGCCTGTAAGTTGCTTATGGGGAGGGAGGAGAGAGACAAGGGGTGATATATAAACCCCAGGTCAGAGAGAAGAGGACAGGGAACTCACGCAAGAAATTAAAAGGGTCTCTGGGAATTTGCCAGATGTGTTCTGGGATGTTCCATTTACAAAATCCTCCAAAAGCCAAATCTTCCTGGATGCCCTACTGGACTGTATGCTCACTCAGCTGGTTATGGTCCCAACTAAGCAGGACGCAGTCCTCAAAGTGGTTCTCACCAATGCTGAGGCAGTATGGGAAGTTCAATTCAGGGACCATTTAGCCAATAGTGACCTTAAAACAGTATGGTTTGAGATTTCCATTGGGGCTGAAAAATCCAAATCCCAGGTGCAGGTCTTGAGTTTTGGAGCAGCAAACGTTGAAAGGTTAAGGGATTTAGTTTGGAATAAACTGGCAAACATCACTGAAAGATCTGAGGTCGAAGACATCTGGGGAGCAATAAAGGACTCAGTCCAGGAGGTAACAAAACACTGCGTTAGAACAGTGAAGAAAAGAAATAGACACAAGATCCCATATGGTTTACTGATCAGATCCATACAGCAATTAGGGACAAAAGGAAGGCCTTCCACAAATTCAAAAAGAACCAAGGGGTAGACTGATGGGATGATTACATCATAAAGAATAAGGAAGCAAAGAGGATAGTGAAGGAAGCAAAGGCAGAGACAGAATTTATGATCGTAGAGGGGTTAAAGTGGGGACAAAGAGGGAAAGTGGTGGGATTGTAAAACTGCTAGGTGGGGATGGACTGGTGGAAAAGGACATTCAGAAGACAAATGTTCTAAACAACTTCTTTTGCTTAGTATTTATAAGAGAAAATACTGGTCCAATGATGGAGAGTGGTATAATAGCTGCCAACAGAAGGATACATGTAATGGGAAGTCCATCATTTACCTCAGATAGGGTCAGGGATGGGTTGGCAGCCCTCAAGCCAGACAAAGCACATAGACCAGATGGATTGCATTCAAGAGTACTAAAAGAGTTAGCAGAATAGTTGGCCAGTCCTCTTCCAGACCTGTTCAACAGATTACTAGGTGTGGGAGTGGTTCCTAGGGATTGGATGGAGGCAGACTTGGTGTCGCTTCACAAAAAGGGGAGCAGGGAAGGGGGGAAATTACGGAAAAGTTAGCCTCACTTCTGTAGTGGGAAAACTGATGGAAACTTTGATTAAGCAGGACCTCATGCAATACCTGGAGGAAAATGGTCTCCAGGACACCAAGCAAGATGGATTTATGGCAGGAAGGTCCTGCCAGACAAATCAAATCACCTTTTTCGACTGGGTGGCAAAGGAATTAGATAGGGGGTTTGCAGCTGACCACCTCTATTTTAATTTCAGCAAGGCATTTGATTCTGTACCACACAAGCACCTGCTGAGGAAATTGGAGGACATAGAGGATACGAAAATCTTAGCCAGATAGGTGGGTGACTGGCTCCCAGACAGGAGACAAAGGATGGTGTTAAACAGGGTGAGGTTATCCGTGGGTACGGTTACAAGTGGGGTTCCACATGGATGTGTATTGGGCCCTGTTCTCTTTAACATATTCATCAATGACATTGGCAATGGTATCCAGAGTAAGCTAGCCTTGTTTGCAGACAACACCAAGCTTGGAGGGTGGATGAACACACTTGAAGGGGTTAGGGACCTACAGGAAGACCTCCAAAAACTGGAATGGTGGTCTAAACTGTGGCAGTTGAACTTTAATGCAACAAAGTGTAAAGTGATGCATCTTGATAGAGGGAACCCTGGGACAGAATATTAGCTCAATGGGGTTAAATTGAGCACCTTGCAGGATGACAGGGACTTGGGGATCATTATTACTGACACCATGAAGCAGATGGGCCAATGTAACAAAGCATACAACAGGGCAAACACAATGTTGGGGTGTATAGGCAGGGGGATTGATAGCAGGAGGAGGGACGTGATCATCTCCCTATACAGATCTTTGGTTAGACCATACCTAGAGTACTGTGTTCAATTTTGGAGGCTGCACTTGAAAAAGGATAGGGACAGGTTGGAATCAGTGCAGAGGAGGGTGACAGAGATGATCCAGGGTTTGCAGGGACTCCCTTATAAGGAACGTCTAGCAGCACTGAATATGTACTTGAGGAGGGAGAGGGGTGACATGATAGAAACATTCGAGTTCTTAAAAGGCATAAACAAAGGGCCATACACTGAGGAGTTCTTTCATAGGTTCATCAATACAACAACTAGAAGACATGAATGGAAATGGGGGGGGGTCAGGAGGGATCTCAGGAAGTACTACTTCACTGAAAGAGTCTTGTAACCATGCAATAGTCTGCCAGCAGAGGTGGTGGGGGCAGGAACTGTGATGGATTTCAAGCAAAGGTGGGACAGAGTTATGTTTTTATTTATTGAAATGTTTCACCAGGAAGGGACACTGAGCGACAAGTCGCTTGTCTCCCGGTGCGACCTGTGGGGAAGGGATACATTAGGAATGAGAGACATTAAACATTCAAATTATAAGTTCAACATTAACATACAGTTGTAAGAGAGATGTTACAAACAGTGTTACAACAGTGTTGCACATGATAGGTAAAAAGAGTGGACAATAATAAGTGCTGGGTTAATAAGTAACAAGTGCTTACGTGAAAGAAAAGGGGGGAAAAGAGAGGCAGTGGTGTGGTGAGGTGATTGGGGAGGGGGAAGAGTTGTGTCCCTGAAGACTACTTCAGGATGTGAGGACCCTGCAAGGGGGCTGGTGGGACCAGAGAGAAGGGGATATGGAAGTGTCCCAGAGAAACCCCTTCAGGATGGTAGGGGAAGGGAGTAGATGAGAGATACAAGCCCCTTTGGGGGGTAGGAGAGTTAGAGTTACAACTTTGAGACATTGCAGCAAATTAATAGTAATTTATGGTTGGGGTGGCCCCACTTTGACAATTGCTATGTTCTGGGCATCTCATGGGCAGACTCAATGATCCCTGGGTCTCCTTCTGAAATCACTTTCTATGTTTCTATTAGTGTGGGGAGAACAAAAGGGGTAAGAGGGAAGCAGACACCTGAGGATTTCAAGATGAACCAAATAAAAGGAAGGATAATTCATCCAGGATGTCAGAGAGAATGTGATAGGGTGGGGAGGCTGGAGGAAAGAAGGGTGGGAGAGATGGGGGAAGGTAAACATAAGTAGTAGAGGGGAGGAAAGTGAGGGAAAACTTGAGGGGAAAGAGTGATAGGGTTAGAAGCAACATTGTTGGAGTGATAGTAAGCGGATATTACCCTGTACATAGTCAGTTTGGGTGGTGGGAGAGTAAGCTCCTTCCTGGAAGGAGGAAGCAGATTTAATAATTTGGGTGGGGAATGCAGGCTGCATACAGATAGGTAGGAAGTCTAGGTGAGACAGTGTGTGGGGAGGGGTGTATGCTTCACCCAAATAGAAATGGAGCCTGGATTTAGGCTGCAGTCTTCACCCAGAATGTGAGGAATTCTAAAATTAAACAAATGGGAAGGAAGAAGGTTGAAGGCTTCACTCTTGAAGGGAGGAAACCTAAAATGTAACAGTTGGTGTGATGTGGGCTGAACTTGCATAACTAAGTAGGTGGTGGTGGAGGGAGGCAGCACACTATGCAGTAGGCCCTGTTACCCAGTAAAGAAGCTAAAGCAGAAGGTAGATTACCCTCGGAGATGACCTGTGCTAAAAAAGAAAAAACATTGTGCAAAACAAGGAACAGCAGAAGAGTAGAACATATTTCAAACTTTGTAAGACCCCAGCTATGTAAGACAGTAAAATATGAGCAGTGGTCAAAATACTATGCATCAACACAAAACTCAAAAGGCCCCTCAAGAAGTACTAAACTAAGTAGTACAACCCGGATTATTAAACAGTACACAGTATGTAGTAGGTAATATCAAATACAAGTACAATTACAGTTTGCATTGTGGAAGCTGGGTACAGTCCCGTGGCATCCTGGTGTCTCCTTCTGGTGACTCTCCACTTCAGCTGGGACTGCTGCATGCTGGAATAGTTGGGGGTGATTAACAGTAAAAGGGCAGAAGGCTGCCCTCAGTCTGTTATTCTTTTACTTGATTTGTCAGGGTAGCATGTGTCAAAGTTGTTTGCAGGTGTGGTGTCTGATAAGAGCTGTACGGCAAAAGCTGCACTAGACTTGGGGATAGGACAAAAGTCTCACCCTCAGTCTGACACTCCCACATCCAATTGGTCAGGAAAGCAAATGGTCAAAGTGTCTTGCAGCAAGCTAGTAGGGGGAGCCCTTGCTTGACCTCTGCTATAGGCAATATGGCAACGTGTCATCCCTGAAGCCCCAACAGGGCTTCCTCAAGCTTCGGCTTCTAAGAGAAAAAGACTAGAGGGTCATGGCTCTGGACCTGTAACTTGAAGCTACAGATCCACAGGTATGACCTTGGAACTGTAACTTCTCTTTGGGTCATGACGGTAGGGGGTCATACCTGTGGATCTGTAGCTTCAAGCTACAGGTCCAGAGCCATGACCATCTAGTATTTTTCTCTCAGAAGCCGAAGTTGCCATATCGCCTACAGCAGAGGTCAAGCAAGGGCTCCCCCTACTAGCTTGCTGCAAGCCACTTGACCATTTGCTTTCCTGACCAATTGGATGTGGGAGTGTCAGACTGAGGGTAGTGCAGTTAGTGCTATAAAAATCCCAGTGCCACATTTGTCTTCTTTTGTGGCTTTCTGACCCTAAGATATGCATTAACGTTTTTTTGCAGTGATATATACTGTATATTATTGGGGCATGGTAATGTCCCTACAGTTAGGGTTACAAATGCTGTTCAAAAGTGTTCCATCATGTCTGACAAATTCATAGACATCTTAAA
This sequence comes from Neoceratodus forsteri, assembly GCA_016271365.2. Lineage (NCBI taxonomy): Eukaryota > Metazoa > Chordata > Ceratodontiformes > Ceratodontidae > Neoceratodus > Neoceratodus forsteri. Next base: position 907,711,349 of record CM028135.1, on the reverse strand, counting down.
AGAACTTGTCACTAAACTGCCATCGTACATTAAAGATGAGTGACATCCTAGGAAAGAAACAGGGCATCATTTCACAGAGTGATTACATTTGGTTAACAATTGATGTTGAAGCTCTCTGTTCATCAGTTAATAATGACATAGGTTTAAAAGCAGCCAAAATGATTCAGGATAAATTTGATCTTAATGGTGTTATTGAGCCAGAGTTTGTCCCAGCATGCCTGGAATTTATTCTCAAACACAGTTGGGAAGGCTATAAGAAACATTTATTATGTTATGCCATTGGCTATAGGAAACATTTATTATGTCATGCCATAATCCTTGCATTAACTGCTTATACCACTGACATTGCTTTCTAGATGATGTCTTGGTAATTTGGCAGGGTACCACTGAAATGGCTGATGAATTTATAAAGGGATGAAAAAAATGAAACAAAGGGAAACAGCAGCTCTGTATGCTTTTTTATTAGCACCATATGGATTAAATGAGGATATCAAGTCATAGAATCATAGAAATCTGTTGGCAGAAAAGTACCCCATGGTCCATCCAATCTGCCTGAACCCCCTCTCCCCGGAAGATCCCCTCCTTCCATTCCCAGCCCTCCCATTGCCAGTTAGGTCCATGTGCGAATACCAGGCTCTTTTGAAGTTGTCTACTGTATCCACACTCACCACCCAGTCTGGCAGTCTGTTCCATGGCCACACAACCCTCTCAGCAAAGAACCTCCCCTTGATGTCCCCTCTGAATCTCCCCCCCCCTCTATTTTGTAGGTATGCCCTCTAGTGGAATTGTTCTTACTCATTCTGAAGATGCTGTCAACCCTCACCCTGTTTATGCCCTTCAAGTACTTGAATGTCTCCACCATAACCCCCTCTCCCTTCTCTCCTCCAGTGCATACAGGCCAAGCTTTTCTAGCCTCTCCTCGTATGACTTCCCATGCAATCTCTTCACCATCTTGTTTGCTCTTCTCTTGACCCTTTCCAGCCTATCCTTGTCTCTCTGAAGGTATAGCCTCCAGAACTGGACCCCATATTCCATGTGTGGTCTGACCATTATTTTGTACAGTGGCAAGATTACCTTTCTCCTCCTGTTTGTGAATCCCCTCCTAATGCATGGTAGCATTTTGAGTGCCTTTCCTGCTGCTCCGTCGCACTGACTCTGAACATTCAGGTTGTCTGATATAGTGATCCCCAGATCCCTTTCCTGTTCTGTTACCTCCAGTTCCTCCCCCCAAGCCGTTATTTTGCTTTTGGGTTATTATGCCCTATATGCATAATTCTGCACTTTTTTGTATTGAACTGCAGCTGCCACCTTTCTGACCACTCCTCCCAGATAGCCAGATCCTCCCTCATATCCTCTATTCCCCCTTCTACCGTATCAGCCCTCTAACTTCATATCTTCACGTTATCAGCAAACAGACCCACCTTCCCCTTTAGTCCCTCAGTGATGTCCCCAATGTATATGTTAAAAAGTATGGGTCCCAGCACTGACCCCTGGGGAACCCCACTCATCACCCTTTCTTCCTTTGAGTGTACCCCATTCACCACAGCCCTCTGTGTCCTCCCCATTAACCAGTGTTCTACCCAGTTTGTGAATTTGCTCCCCACCTCTAAGCTGCCTACCTTGCCTATCAGCCTTCTGTGGGGGATGGTGTCAAAGGTCTTTCTGAAGTCCAGGTAGGTCATGTCCACCGCCCCCTTGATCCAATATTTCTGTCACCCTGTCAATGAATTCAATGAGGTTGGTCTGGCAGGACCTACCAACTATGAATCCAAGCTGATTGTCATTCAAGAGGCCCTCCCCCTCCAGAAATTGTATTAGCCTTTTCTTAATAAGCGCCTCCATTAATTTACCAACCATGGAGGAAAGGCTAACCGGGTGGTAGTTTCCCAGCTTCTCCTTTTTTTCCCCTTTATGTAGGGGCACAACCTCAGCCCTTTTTCAGTCCCCAGAAACCCTTCCCTTGAGCAGTGATAGGTTAAATGACCTTGTAAGTGGTGCTGCCAATTCTTCTTTTAATTCTTTGATAACCCTCGGGTGAATCACGTCCGGACACATCACCTTACCTGTTCACAGCTTACCTATTTCTTCCAATACCCTAGCTTCTGTGAAGGGACTTGAGCCCATCTCACTTCCCAGCCCCCACTATGTCCTAACTTTGGCCCTTTTCCCTCCTCCACCATGAAGACCGATGCAAAGTATTCATTCAGGACATTGACTTTTTCCACATCTCCTTCCACCAGTGCCCCCCTTCCCCCTTGAGCATCATAATCCCACACTTCCCTTTCCTTCTGTTGCTCACATATCTGAAGAACCTCTTGTCTCCCCTTTTTGACAATATGCTTCTCTGTTTCTGTCTTCACCCACCTGATCATCTTCCCTCCTTCCCTCAATTTTTCCTTATAGAAACATTGAAACATAGACTTTGATGGCAGATAAGGACTGCTTGGCCCAGCCAGTCTGCCCATTTCCCTACCTACAGGATAAGCTGCAGATCTTAGCTAACCAACAGCCTATTTCTTCCTACCCTCCACAAGAATTGCCTTATGTCTGTTCCATGCATTCTTGAATTCTCCCACAGTTTTAGACCCCACCACCTCCTCAGGAAGGCAGTTCCATGCGTCCACCAGCCTCTCTGTGAAAAACATACTTCCTTACATTGTCGCGGAGCCATCCCCCCTCTATCTTCAAATTGTGCCCCTTTGTTCTTGCACATCTCTTTTTCTGAAAGATGCTACCCTCTTGGACTTTGTTGATTACACTGAGGTACTTTAAAGTTTCTATCATATCACCCCTCTCCCTCCTTTCCTCAAGGGTATACATGTTAAGCTCCTTTAATTTCTCTTCATATAGCTTTTCTTGCAGACCCTGCTCCATTTTAGTTGCCCTCCTCTGGACTGCCTCCATCCTGACTATGTACTTGCGAGATGGGGTCTCCAGAACTGAATGCAGTACTCCAGATGGGGTCTCACCAACTGTCTGTACAGAGGGATAACAACTTTCTGTTTTCTGCTGCTGATGCCTCTCCGTATATATCCCAGTATCCCCCCAGCCCTCCCTACTGCCTTCTCAAATTTCTTGTCAACCTTAAGGTCATCTGATATGATTATCCCCAAGTCCCTTTCCATTTTTGTTGTTGTTACTACCCCCCCAATTGTCTACTCTTCCTCTGGGTTTTTGTTTCCCCAGGTGCATTATTTTGCACTTCTTTAAATTGAATCCAAGCTGCCATACTTCTGACCATTCCTCGAACCTTGCTAAGTCCCTTCTCATCCTTTCCACACCTCCGTGTGTATCAACCCTCTTGCAGATCTTTGTGTCATCTGCAAAGAGGCATTCTTTTGCTTCCAGTCCCTCTGCAATGTCACTTATAAAAACATTAAAAAGGACTGCACCCAGTACCGAACCCTGTGGTACCCCATTAGTAACCCCCCTTTCTTCAGAGTGGACTCTGTTTACTATTACCTTCTGTGTCCTGTTGTCCAGCCAATATTTTACCCAGAATGCCACCCTGGGACCCACTCCCAGGCTGGCTAATTTGTTTATTAATCTTTTGTGTGGGACTGTGTCAAATGCCTTGCAAAAGTCTAGGTAGGCCATGTCCACAGCCCCTTCCTGGTCTACTGCTTTGGTCACCCAGTCAAAGAAATCGATTAGATTCATCTGACATGACCTTCCTGCTGTGAACCCATGCTGCCTTGGGTCTGGTACACCACTGGCCTCTAGGTACTCAACATTTCTTTCCTTCAGAATTGATTCCATCACTTTCCCCACCACAGAGGTCAAACTGACAAATCTGTAGTTTCCTGCCTCAGTCTTGCTCCCACTTTTGTGAAGGGGAATCACATCTCCCCTCCTCCAGTCCTCAGGTACCACACCATCCTCCCATGATATGTTAAAAAGGGTAGTCAGTGGTGTCACTAGTTATCCCCTTAATTCTTATAGAATTCTGGGGTGAATCCCATCAGGCCCCATTGCTTTGTCCACCTTCAGTTTTAGGAGTTCTTTCAAAATCTTTTCTTCTGTGAAAGGACTGGTGATAAACCCCCCTATCCAGAGTGCTTCTGTTAATTGGATTAGGTACCTCCCTTCCTCCTCTTTTGTGAATACAGAGTAGAAGTATTCATTCAGTATCCCTGCTTTTTCGCTGTCCCTCTCTGCCCACCCACCGTCCATTCTATTCATCCTCACTATCCCTCCCTTTGTCTTTCTACACTCCCTAATGTACCTATTAAAGTTTGTATCCCCCTTCTTAACCGAGTTGACTATCTTTTCCTCAGTTTGGGCCTTTGCAATTCTGATTGCCCTCCCTACTTCCTTCTGCCTTAACTGGTACAGTTCTCTGTCCTGCACCTTCTATGTTAACTTATACTTCCTAAATGCTATCTTTTTCTCCCTAACTTTCCCTGCCACCTCTTTTGAGAACCATAGTGGTTTTTTCTTTCATTTTGATTTGTTTATTTACTTCATACATAGGCTTGTTGCCTCTGTGATGGTGGTTTTGATAATAGTAATAATAATATTTATTTTTACTGCACCTTTCTAAAACCAAGGTGCCTTAACAGCAAACTTCACATAAAACAATAGAATAAATACGGATACAGTAAATACTGAGTTCATAAAATTCAATAAAATATCATCAAGTAGAATACGCCTGATACCACAAATGGGTATTTAGGTCCTGTTTAAATTCCTCCATGGATGCACACTCCAAAGCAGATGGGGTAGAGAATTCCAAAGGGTTGGGGCCATGTACATAAAAGCACATGCCCTGAAGATTTTAGAAAAACCCTTGGAATCTCTGGTAACCCCTCATCTGCTGAGCAGAGTGATTATCTAGGGCAGTAAGGTACCAGGAGCGCTTTCTAGTAGTCCAGGCCCAGTCCATGTAGGGCTTTATAAGTCAGAAGGCCAACTTTAAAGGTGATCTGCTACTCTACTGGCAGCCGGTGCAGTTCGCTCAGCACTGTCAAAATATGACAGGTATGAGGAGTACTTGTCAAGAACTGGGCCGAAGCATTCTGCACTAGCTGCAGGTGGCGGTTATCAGCCCCTGGTAGCTCTAGATAAAGGAGTTGCAATAATTGAGGCATGAAGTCATAAAAACATGGACCAATGTAGGCAGATCACCAGATAGAACTAGGTGCTTAATCCTGGAGATGGTAAAAGGATGATTTGACGACTGCTGACACTTGCGATCACATTGTCAGCCCGTCATCAAAAATCACCCAGGTTCCACACTTATTCAGAGGTGGGGAGCTGGGAGCCACCCAGAAAAAGTCCTGAAAGCAAACCAGCTCCCATCCCCACTATCTGGTGACTTAGGTCCACAACCATCACCTCCATCTTCTCAGAGTTCAACCTCAGCCAGCTTGAATTCATCCAGTTCTGGATTTCAGTGTGGCAGTTGTTAAATAACGAGAAAGCTCTATCCTGGTCATGAGCAAAAGAAAGGTAGCGCTAGGTATCATCAGCATAGCAGTGAAACCTCAGCCCATACTTTCTTACAATGTCTCCGAGGGGCAGCATGTACACTGCGAACAACATTGGGGGCAACACTGAACCCCGAGGAACCTCACATAACAGAGAGACTGGGCAGGAGGAATTGATCCTTGACACCACCCTCTGAGTTCTGCCATTGAGGAAAGATCTAAACCACCCGAGGACTGTACTAGACAGGCTGCAGATGAACCTCAGGTGTTTGAGAAGTACCCCATGGTCCACAGTGTCAAATACTGAAGATAGATCTAGAAGAACCAAGATGGTACTACTCTTTTGATCTCTTGCCATCAAGAGATAATTGAGCATCCGAACCAACGCAGTCTTAGTACTATGCCTCTTTTGAAAACCAGACTGGAGTGGTTCATAAATGGTCAAATGGTTCTCCAGTTGTATGGCCACTATTTTCTCAATCACCTTCACCACAAAGGGAAAGTTAGAGATTGGTCTGTAGTTAGCATGGCAGTCTGGGTCCAAAGAAGCTTTCTTCAGGAGGGGTGTTACCACTGCCTCCTTCAGGGAGCTAGGAAACTCACCCATCTCCAAGGAGCACCAGACTATCCATGCTAGGACCGGGCCGATAGTATCACAACAACTTTTTATCAGGGACGTTGGTCCCGGATCCAAATTACAGCATGTAGGGTGCATACCCTGGACAATCTGCATGACATCAATGAACTCCGGCCGGTCAAAGGAACTCCAGGAGAGCCTAGGAAAAGTGACCAGGCACCGATCCATAGCTTCTCCTATTGAGGGTGCAGGTTGGAGTGCTGCCCTGATGTCAGCTACTTTCGCCACAAAGAAGTGAGCAAGCTCTTCACACTCTACTTGTGGAAAAGCTCTTTGAACCTATAGGCAGGCTGGGTTGCACAATCTGTTTACAGTTTGAAAGAGCTGAGCTGGTCAGTTCTGAGTAGCCGCAATCTCCCTGGACAAGAACTCTGCCTTCTTACAGGAGATTGCGGAATGACAGGCTTGATAATGTTCCATCAATCTGAGATGGTCGGCATCAAGGGCGGATCTCTGCCAGCAATGCTCTAATCTTCATCCTTGTTGCTGCATCTCCCTCAAGGTCCCATCAAACCATGGGGACTGAGGTCAAAGGAGGAGAGGATGAACATGGACAGGAGCAATGATATCCAGAGCTGAGGAGATTACTTTATAATAGGCCAAGACCAAGGCATCTGGGTCATTGCTCACTCCAGAAAGCTCTGATAGGCCAAGTACCACTGCCAGGTCCTCAGAGCTTATTTCTCACAAACAGTGATACCTAACCATCTCCACAGGGGTAGGACTATGAAGTGGCCAGGATTTGTGGAACATCCTCTTCCATCCAGGGACCACCAGTGCCACTGCCGTTGCCTCAGAGGTTGCCAAGAAAGAAGAGCGGTTGGACCACAGTGGGCTCAGGGAGGGTGAGGGTGGTGGAACAGAGGTGCATCCCTTCAGTTGTACCTCTCCACAATTCCTACGCCATTCTGACAAAGTGTGGTTCCTCTATGTAGGCACCTGCAGTGGAGACCAAGGAGGATGCTGGGAACCTCCACAAAGGAGACCCACAGGAGGTGGCAAGGGGACCCGCAGAGAGGAAACAACTCCTGGTGGGGGACTCCATTGTTTGGGAGGTAGAACTGGGGGAGGAAGGGGAGAGGGAGGTAAGGTGCCTGCCTGGCACCATGGCTTGGAGGGACAGGGAGCGAATCCTCAGGATTGCCAGAGCAGCTGCACAGGGGAGGGAGCTGAATGTCATTGTCCACCTAGGGACAAATGAGCTGGCTGATAAAGGGATTAGAGAAGTGCAGGAAGAGTTTGTGGAATTGGGGAGGGGCCTTAGACAAGTAGCACACACGGTAACCTTCTTGGAGGTGCTGCCCATCTATGGTGTAGGAAAGGCTAGGGTGTTCTACACCATGGGATTCAATCAGTGGTTGAAAATCTGGTGTGGAGCTCAGGGATTTGGCTTCATTGGGGACTGGGGGTCCACCTGGAGTGATGCAAGCCTATACTGGCATGATGGGCTGCATCTGTCCAGGAGGGGAACCAGGATCCTAGGTGATAGGTTTAAATGCTTCATTGGCAAGCATTTCAACTAGCCAAGGGGGGAGGCACTGGAAAGGAGAAGGAAATCTACCCACCCAAAAATCATGGTAGTAAGTGTGGTAAACACCAACATAGAGGTGTCGATAGGGAGAAGGGCAGGGGTAAATGGAGAAAGTGACAAAAGCAATAAGGACAGGGATGGGGCAAAAAGGAGTAAGGCCATCAGGAAATGGAGGGTAATGAGTACCAATGCCCGTAGTCTGGGCAACAAGCTCCCTGAGCTGGTGGCCTTGATGGAAGAGGGATGCCTGGATAGCGTAGCAGTCACAGAAACATGGTACACAGAAAACCATGACTGGAATGTTAACATACCAGGGTACATAACCTACAGGAGAGACAGGCAGGGGAGAAGAGGGGGAGGAGTAGCTGTCTATGTAAAGTAAGGGATAAAGGCAACTGAACAAAGGAGTAAACAGGGAGGAGAGGAGGCACTGTGGGTCACCTTGGAGACTGGAAATGGCACCACAATTCGCACAGGGGTTGTGTACAGACCCCCATGTCAGGGGGAGGGAATGGACAATGATATGATAGAAGGCATTCTTAGAATGGCAGAGAAAGGGAAGATACTGTTGATGGGAGACCCGAATATGCCAGATGTTAACTGGAGCACATTTGCTGCAGCCACATCCAAGAGCAGGGCCATTCTTGTTGCCCTACAGGTGGCAGGCCTCAGACAGCTAGTTTCAGAACCCACTCATGAGGGAGCAATCTTAGATCTCATACTCTCAAACGGGGCCAGTGAGAGGATCTCAGATCTATAAGTGGGTTGCCATCTGGGAACAAGTGACCATCAAACAGTGTGGTTCACATTAAACTCAGCTACAGAGTCAAGCCATACAAAAGTGAGGGTACTGGACTTCAGGAGGGCTGACTTTGGCCAGATGGAGGTGCCTCAGAAAACACTAGTAAACAGGCTAGAAGGATGTGGAGCAACAATGGGAGTCATCAAAACTGCCATCACAGAGGCAACAAGCCTTTTGTGAAGCAAATAAACAAATCAAAATGAAAGAAAAGCCTCTTTGGTTCTCAAAGAGGTGACTGTGAAAATCAGGAAGAAAAGATAGCATTCGGAAGTATAAGGAAACATAGAAGGAGCAGGACAGAAAGCTGTACCAGTTAAGGCAGGAAGAAGCAGGAGGGAAGTCAGAATAACAAAGGCACAAACTGTGGAAGGATAGCCAACTTGGTTAGAAGGGGGATAAAACCTTTATAGGTATCATGGCGTGAAAGTCAAAGGAGGGAGCAGTGAGGCTGAATAGAATGAACGGTGGGTGAACAGAGGGGACAGTGAAAAGCAGGGATACTGAATGAATATTTCTGCTCAGGATTCACAAAAGAGGAGGGGGAAGTGCCTAATCCAATTAACAAAAGCACTCTTGATAGGGGGGTCGATCCCAGTCCTTTCACAGAAGAAAGGGTTCTGCAAGAACTCCTAAAACTGAAGGTGGACAAAGCAATGGGGCCTGATGGAATTCACCCCAGAATTCTAAAAGAATTAAGGGGGGAATTAGTGAAACCACTAGCTACTCTTTTTAGTAAATCATGGGAGTATGGTGTGGTACCCGAGGACTGGAAGAAGGTGGATGTGATTCCCCTTCACAAAAGTGGGAGCAAGACAGAGGCAGGAAACTACAGACCTGTCAGTCTGACCTCTGTGGTAGGGAAAGTGATGGAGTCACTTCTGAAGGAAAAAATAGTTGAGTACCTAGAGGCCAGTGGGGCATAGGACTCAAGGCAGCATGGGTTCACAGCGGGAAGGTCATGTCAGATGAATCTAATTGATTTCTTTTACTGGGTGACCAAAGTAGTAGACCAGGGAGGGGCTGTGGACATGGCCTACCTAGACTTTAGCAAGGCATTTGACACAGTCCCAAACAAAAGATTAATAGTCAAATTAACCAGCCTGGGAGGTGGGTCCCGGGTGGTAGCCTAGGTAAAACATTGGCTGGACAACAGGACACAGAAGGTAACTATAAATGGAGTCCACTCTGAAGAAAAAGGGGTTACTAGTGGGGTACCACAGGGTTCAGTATTGGGTCCAGTCCTTTTTAATGTCTTCATAAGTGACATTGCAGAGGGACTGGAAGGAAAAGTATGCCTCTTTGCAGATGACACAAAGATCTGCAACAGGGTTGATACACAAGGAGGTGTGGAAAGGATGAGAAGTGACTTGGCAAAGTTGGAGGAATGGTCAGAAATATGGCAGCTAGGATTCAATGCAAAGAAGTGCAAAATAATGCACCTGGGAAACAAGAACCCAGAGGAAAAATACACAATTGGGGGGGAGGTAGTAACAACAAAAAAGGAAAGGGACCTGGGGATAATCTTATCAGATGATCTTAAGGTTAGCAAGCAATATGAGAAGGCAGTCGGGAGGGCTGGGAGTATACTGGGATGCACAGAGAGAGGCATTAGCTGCAGAAAACAGGAAGTTGTTATCCCTCTGTACAGACAGTTGGTGAGACCCCATCTGGAGTACTGTGTCCAGTTCTGGAGACCCCATCTCCACAAGGACATAGACAGGATAGAGGCAGTCCAGAGGAGGGCAACTAAAATGGTGCAGGGTCTGCAAGAGAAGCTGTATGAGGAGAGACTAAAGGAGCTTAATATGTATACCCTCAAGAAAAGAAGGGAGAGGGAGGACATGATAGAAACTTTTAAGTACCTCAGTGGATTCAACAAAGTCCAAGAGGGTAGCATCTTTCAGAAAAAGAGACTTGCAAGAACAATTTAAAGATAGAGGGGGGGCAGTTCAGGGGCAATGTGAGGAAGTATTATTTCACAGAGAAGGTAGTGGATGCATGGAACAGCCTTTCTGAGGAGGTTGTGGGGTCTAAAACTGTGGGAGAATTCAAGAACGCATGGGACAGACATAAGGCAATTCTTGTTGGGGGTAGGAAGAAATAGACTGTTGGTTAACTAGGATCTGCGGCCTACCCTGTAGGTAGGGAAATGGGCAGACTGGATGGGCCATGCGGTCCTTGTCTGCCATCAAAGTCTATGTTTCTATGTTCTATGTTTCTATGATCAGGGCCCCTCGTGCTTTGCGGCAAAATTTTCTGATTTCTGCAGTAGGGCTCCTTGGCTTCTGCGGCAGCATTTTCTGATTTCTGTGGCATGATTTATTTATTTCTCTGGCAGAACTTAGTCCTACCATTGGCTAAATATGATGTGGTGTCATCAATGACAGCACATGCTGAGCACAGAGGAGGAGCTTCAGGATAAACGAGATGGGATAGAAAGCCTGACACTATGGAAAACAATATATTTGAATGAAAATTCACCAAAAACAATGAATTCTGCAGCACTATATATATTCTGAGGCATGATGCATATTCTGCAGAAAATTCCGCAACCACAGAATCGCAGAATTCCAGGGGCCTTGTTCATGATGAACACTTTATAGGTTCCATTCATGTACCATTGATGAGGGCTCCTCTCCTGTTGACAGCACCATCATTTTCAGTAACTTCTGCTGTTTTCCAGGTGGTTCCATTGATGATGAGCTGCATTTCACTGGGTAAAATGGCTGCAGTTGCTATGCATACTGCCCCCTCCACTCTCGCAGGTGGTACCCATAGGGGTCAGGCAGACAGGGATCAGGACCCTGGACATTACTACCCAGGGGCAAGACCTGCTCAGGCTATGCATCCTATCCCCTCTACCCTCCCTTTGGAGTCCCATAACTCCCCTCCTTCTGAAAAAGAACTGGATGTTACTTCAGTAGTACAGCATGTCTTGCATGCCATGCAGCATGCTCAACCCTCCAAACCAGGAGAGCCGAGTCACCCATCCTGCTCACCTACTCCTCTGCCAAAATGATTTCAGGGTGATGGGAACCCTTTACCAACCTGGTCACCTCCCTTGTACATGTATGACTACCTATTAGATGGGGCTGAATTTCCAGGACATTTTACCGGAGACCTGGAGGACAAAAAATTCCAGGATATGGCTTTCCAGACCCAATCTCCTCTATTGGAGATTTACTCATTAAATGAGGACCTATCCAGGCATGTGGCTGCCTCTCCTCCAGCTGACCCATCTTTTCATGAGATGATGATCCAAATTCAAAAAGTCATGGGATTCTATACCACTGAACATGACAAACAATGTATGGATATGGCAGACTATTTAGAATTACCAGAAGATCCAGTCTTAGTGGTAACCCCACTAATCCAAACATACCAAAATGCTATGCTTGCAGCCTGGCACCAACCTTCTTCAGTTGCAGCTGTTCCCCACAAGGCATATCACCTTTACCAGGCTCCTCTGGATTAACTCATTTATTCCACCACTCCTGAAGCGGATTCAGTGGTGATTGCTGCTGCTCATGATTGTACCAAATGACTGAAACACATGAGTTCCTTACCTCATGATCAGGGCCCCTGGTGTTCTCCGGCAGAATGTTCTGATTTCTGCGGCAGGGCTCCTTGACTTCTGTGGCAGCATTTTCTGATTTCTGCAGCATGATTTATTCATTTCTCTGGCAGAATGCAGTCCTGTCATTGGCTAAATATGATGTGATGTCATCGATGACATCATATGCTGAGCATAGAGGAGGGGCTTCAGGATAAACGAGGCAGGAAAGAAAGCCTGACATTATGGAAAAACAGTATATTTATATGAAATTCACCAAAAACAATGAATTCTGCGGCACTGTATATATTCTGCGGCATGATGAAAATTCTGCGGCAAATTCCGCAACCGCAGAATCGCAGAATTCCAGGGGCCTTGCTCATGATAAAGAATCCCATAGGACAGACCATCTGGAAAGAAAGGTATTCTAATCAAGTACCATGAATCTCAGAATCCTAAATGATATGGGACATATAGTCAAATACCAGCATGCACTCTGTTCCTCTGCCATTTTACTGGTCAATAAACTCCTTCCTTCCCCCAGAAAGGGAACAATTATTGGCCACAATATCTACTAGTAACTCCATTTCTTGTCAATTACTTCATTTGGGATATGATGCTGTTGATATTTTGGCCCGCATGTCAGCAACAGGCATTACCTTGCATTGCCTTGCTTGGCTTCGCATCTCAGGCTTTGCACCTAATGTGCAGCACAGAGTAGCTAACTCCCCCTTTAATGGGTCCAAACTATTCAGGCCAGGTACCCAAACATTAATAGATGATCTCCAGGCTTCAGGAAGAACCCTGCATACGGTGCATGGCATGTACCATACTTCTCAGCCATCCTACCGTCCTCTTTTTCTACCACAAGAGATGGTAAATACAGAGACTCAAATTGAGGTGGATCCTGAGGTTGTTACCAGTTTACCAGAACCAATTCCTCTGCTGCCAAGGGTCCCCACTCCGACCCTCCTGGTGGGGCTGGTCAGCCCACCTCCCAGTGACCTACTGGGGCTCTGTTCACGCTTCCTTGACCAGACACAGAAAGGGGTCTAACTCCAACTTCTTCCTGATACCCAAGAGAACTGGAGATCTCAGACAACTGAACCTATAGATCCAGTACAAAAGGTTCCACATGGTCACCCTAAACTCTATCATGCCAATACTAAAACAAGGGGATTGGCTATGTGCCCTTGATATGAAGGATGCTTCCCTTCATATCCCTATCCATCCTGCCCATCACAAATTCCTTTGTTTTCACCTGCTGGGTCAATACTACTAATTCTGGGCACTCATGTTTGGCTTTTCCTCGGCCCTGTGAGTGTTCACCAAATGCCTAATGGTAGTAGCAGCAGCCATACGAAGGGACAGGCACTTTGTTTTACCATACCTGGACTATTGGCTCATAAAAGCACAGTCCAAAACTGCTCTACTTTCTTCCATAGAAGCAACCTTAACTTTGTTTCAAGCTTTAGGGATTATGGTCAATTGGCCGAAGTCCAACCTAACCCTTACACAGTTGCTCCAATATATAGGAGAGATCCTAGACACTGTCTCCATCAGGACCTTCCTCCCAGCTGACAAACAAAACAAGCTTCTGTCTCTAGCTCTGCAGATACAAGCCCAGAAAGTTGTCACAGCAAGATGTATGCTGTCTCTCCTAGGTCACATGGCCACTACCATCCAGATGGTGCATCTTGCCCAGCCTCAGATGAGACCAGTCCAATGGGTTCTCCAGAACCAGTGGTCTGAAAGAACAGGAAATATTAAAGACAAAATCAGACTCCATCCCTTATCCCGGCATCAATAAACTGGAGCTGAGGGCAGTTCTCTTAGCCCTCCAGGCTTTTCAACCTCACCTATTTCCGGCACATTTGCTGATTCAGTCAGAAAACACCACAGTAGTATTCTACCTCAACAAACAAGGAGGTACAAAGTCCTGTACTCTGTGCAAAGAGACACTTGCAGTTTGGTAGGAGGCCATTCAGCAACACCTCGTACTGACAGCTGTCCATCTATCAGGATGTTGAAATCTCCTGGCTGACTTTCTCAGTTGCCAGTCATCTACACATGAATGGACACTTCTTTATGAAGTGCTCCTGAAAATCTTTCATTTGTGAGAAACCCTGCAACTGGATCGGTTTGTCTCTCCAGTCTACCACTGTCTCCCCAGATACTATTCCATTATTCCGAGCAAAAAGGGATGGTCTATAGATGCCCTGTCCCAAACGTGGACAGGACTCTTCTTACATGCTTCCCCCATCCCACACCTGCAATGGACTCTACTGAAACTACAACTCGATCCTGCCACCATTATTCTCATAACCCCTCTGTGACCTCGGCAGGTGTGGTTTCAGCTACTTCAGCAGTTCTCAGTTGAGGATCCCATTCTGTTGCCAATCAGATCAGATCTCTTGACTCAGAATCAGGGGACCTTTCTATATCCCAACCTGAAGGTGCTACACCTTCATGCTTGGTTCCTGAGGATGCTTTCATAGCACATCTACAAGTGTCCTCTTCTGTTGCCAGTATATTGCTGGCATCAAGTAAACCAGCAACCAGGGAAACATATAATGCCAAATGGCAACGTTTTTCCATATGGGCTGCTTCCTGATTACTGGAACCCTATGCCTGTCCATTGACAAAAGTCTTGTATTACCTAGCATCAATTGCTGAGACAGGATTAAGCTATTCCTCCATCAAAGTTCATTTGGCCTCCATTTCAGCCTTCCATGAACCTCTGGAAGGTAGATTACTGTATCAACATCATCTAGCCAAAATGTTTCAAAGAGGAATGTTACATATTAAGCCACCTATCAGAAGACCCACTCCTCCGTGGGATCTCAATTTCCTTATAGAGAATTTAACTCTTGAGCCCTTTAAACTGGCAGCCACTTGTGACATCCATTTTCGTTGGTGGAAAAAACTATTCTTGGTGGCTGTCACTTCAGCTTGATGTTTTTCTGAGCTCCATGCCCTCATGTATGAGAACCTTCGTGATTTTTCACAAAGATAGGTGTGCACTTGTACCAACCCTTCCTCCCTACCTAAGATATTGTCTGAACACACCTTAAACCAGTCCCTGGAATTACTGGTATATTATTCTGAACACTCCAATTGAGGTGAACACCTCATACATACCTTAGTTGTCCATCGTATATTATGACACTACACTAATCAAACTAAAATGATTTGAAAAACTTCTCAACTTTTTGTCACCTTCTCCTCAGGCAGGGAAGGTCTCCAAGTCAATAAATGGACTCTCTCCAATTGGCTAGCACACTGTAAAACATTTTGTTATTCAAAATACAACAAGCCATTACCTGGACCTGTCCAAGCCCATTCTGCCAGAGCTATGGCCACTTCTGTGGCCTGCTTTAAAGGGGCCTCTATCATGGATATCTGCAACATAGCTACCTGGTCCACAATTCATACTTTCATGAAGCATTACAACTTAGATGTTGCTTCATGCTGTAGGACGGCCTTTGACCAAGCTGTCCTACAATGCCTCCTATCACAATTACCACCCTTTTTGGGTTTACTGCTTGGGTTTCATTCCAAGTGTATTACCTGCTGCAAGAGACCAATCCATGGAAGATAGTACAGTTATGTAAGACCTTACTGTAACAGTAGATCTTTGAGGAGTGTCTCTCTTGCAGCAGGTGCATTCCCAACCTTCGTTCCCTTCCTCTAGGACAACAAATTCTGGTCCAGTGACTTATGGGTTGGGATACCTGTGGTACTTCAGCTTCCCCTCTGTTCTTGCTTAGTGAGCTGAATTCAGCGGGGGAAACTAAGGAGACAAGGAACCGCCCACACTTATATAGGAAACAGGAAGCTGATGTCATGTGTGGGTGGCCCCTGGAAAAGACCACTAGAAGAGCTTCTGTGCACCACAGTGACCTCTGACAATGACCCAAGTGTATTACCTGCTACAAGAGACACTCCTCAAAGATCTACTGTTATGGTAAGGTCTTATGTAACTGTACTTTCTGTCACCTTCAGAATTCCTTTTTTGCTTTCCTCCCATAGCTCTACCACGTCTTCCAAGTCATCCTTCCCCACTAGTTCCTCCTGGACCATTGCCCTCATCCTAGTAAAATCTGCCTTTCTAAAGTCCAGCACCCTAGTGTTGGAACTGCTCTTTTCTAATTCAAAATGTTACTGTCCTATGGTCACTGTCACACAAATTTCCCCCACCTCCACTCCCATGACACTGTCTCCATTTGTCATAAACAGGTCTGGTATGGCAACCACCCCAGAGGGTTCCCTTACCAGTTAATTGATGAACACTTCCTGCAAGGCTTCCAGCAGCTCCCTACTCCTTTCTGTGGATGCTTCCGGGATGTCCCAATCCATGTCCGGAAGATTTAGATCTCCCATCATCACGACTTCTCCTTTGCTGGCCATCTCCTGTATCTCCTTACCCATCTGTCTATCAACTTCCTCCCCCTGGTTTGGTGGTCTGTAGACCACCCCTGCCTTCCCTCCCATTTTGGTTAAAGTGACCCATAGGGTTTCTGCTGGTCTGTCCCCACCCCTGCACAGCATAGCTCTAATCCCCTTTTTAAAGATGGAGTCTGGTCAAAAGTACAACTTTGCAGAATTAGAATCAGCCTACCCCAATAAATCTCATACCAAAAACAAGGTTTCTATGTTACTTTGTTTTAAAGTTATGAGCTATTTTGTAACACTGATTTCATTCCCTTTTCAAAAATGCCAGTTTCAATGGAAAGCAACATATGATGTCACAGCCAGAACTCACAGACTAGTCCTCCCTATCAGCAACCTTATAGAACCTATTTTTTCAATGTTATTGAAACTGTAGCTCTAGTATTTATTTAAAAAACGAAAACTGACACAGGGTTGCCTGCAGTGCTTGCATTTCCAGAATGTTCAAATGCATGGTACTGTACTTTAAAATGCATCAGGAGGTGATTTTGGAATGCAGCGCTGAACTATGGTATAGATTGTCAAAGTGGCACACAGATTCAAAATATTGGGGGACATGTCATCTCAGCATGTGGCAGGGATGTGCCATCTCACAGTATGGTGGGGCACTCAATCTCAGAATGCGACAGGGACACACATTGAAAAATTTAGTGGGGAATGGCAATTCTGGAATATAAGTAAGGATGTACACTGTTGGAATATGGCAGGACACACCATTTTATTTTGAAACTGCTTGTCCTTGCCACATTCTAGAATTGTATGCTTCCACCACATTTTAAAATTGTGCATCACATCCCCACCACAATCCAACATTGTGCATCTCAACCATATTCCATAATAGTGCATCCTCACCACATTCCAAAATTGCACATCCACATCACATTCCAAAGTTGTGTTTCAGTGCCCCATTCTGAATCTTTCACCATCACATTCCAAAATTGTGTCATTGCCACATTCTGAAACTATGCACCACCACCACCACATTCCGAAACTGTGCATCACTGACACATTCCAAAATTGTACATCACCATCACATTCTGAAACTGAGCACCACTGCTGCATTCCAAAACTGTGCATCACCACTGCATTCTGAAACTGTGCACCAGGGCCACATTCTGAAGTTGTGGATCACTGCCACATTCCGAAGTTGTGCGTCACTGCCACATTCTGAAGTTGTGTGTCCTTGCCACGTTCCAAAGTCATGCATCACTGTCACATTCCAAAGTTGTGCATCACTGCTGCATTCTGAAGTCATATGTCACCACCACATTCCAAAGTCATGCATCACTGCCAGATTCCAAAGTCGTGTGTCACCACCACATTCCAAAGTCATGCATTACTGCCACATTCCAAAGTCATGCATTTATTTTTTTATTTAGCTTTTGCTAACCAGGTGAGAATGCTAGACAGTCAAGTGCCTATTTTCAGGCGCAACCCAGGAGAATTACAAGGTACAGAGTCAAGGTACAGCAATCAAAGAATTACAAGGTACAGACAGTGACAGAACAGTGTCAAGGTACAGCAGTCAGCAGGTACAAGCAGTAACAACATAATGGCATTACTGCCACATTCCAAATTCGTGTGTCACTGCCACATTCTGAAGTCATGCGGCACTGCCACATTCCAAAGACATACGGATCCACCACATTTCGAAGTCATGCGACCCCACCACATTCTGAATTCGCATAGCACTAACACATTCGCAAATTGTGTGGCACCACCACATTCCCAAACTGCACAGTACCACTACATTTCAAAACTGCATGAGTGTTCATCACCATCTCATTCTGAAACTGTGCGTCACCGCCACATTCAGAAACTGCATGTCACCACCACATTCCAGAACTGCATGCCACCACCACATTCTGAAACTGAGCGTCATCACCACATTCCAAAACTGTATGTCTGCATCACCACCACCACTACCACATTCCAAAATTGCATGTCATCACCACTTTCTGAAATTCTGCATCAGCCATATTCTGAAATTGCGCATCACCCACATTCTGAAATTGCATGTCACTACCACAGTCTGAAGTTGTGCATCACTGCCACATTTCAAAATTGTGCACCATCATATTGTGAAATTTGTGTCACCACCACATTCCAAAACTGTGTCAATGCCACATTCCAAAACTGAGTGTCACTACCACATTCTGAAATCGAGCGTTCTTGACACATTCCGAAAACTGCACATCTCTTCTACATTTTAAAATTGTACCTGTCTGCCATATTCTGAAACTGTGTGTAAACTTCCATGCTCCAGTATTGCCTGTCATTGTCACATTCTGAAAATGTGCAATCCCACCATATTCTGAAACTGCACATCCCCACCACATTCTGAAGATTAGTGTCACTGCCACATTTCAAAAATTGCATGCTCAAATCACATTCTTAAATTATGCATCCCTGCCTCATTCTGAAATTCCATGTGGCTACCAGATTCTGAAACTGCATCACTGCCACTTTCTGAGATTTCTTGTCCACACCGCATTCTGAAATTGAATGTTGCCACCCTAATCTGAAATCAAGCATAATAATCACGTTTTAAGATTTTGCATCACTACACCACATGCCAAATTAATCCTTCCAAGACATATTACAAAATTACATATCCTTACCACCTTCCACAACTATGTGTCTCCTGCATTTCAAAATTGTGTTTCTCTGCTACATTCTAAAACTATAAGACACTGCCACATTAAAAATGTTAGCATCCCTGCCACTTTCCAAAATTGTGTGTACCACATACTTTCTGAGATTGTGTCATTGCTGCATTCCACAGTTGCAGTTCAGTGACATTTTGAAATATCTTCCTGGCACTATTATAAAAATTGCACATATTTTTGTCATTTCAAAGTCCTGTTTGCCATTGTATTACAACTCCACCCCCATCACATTCTTAAGTACTGTACCTTGCATCTACACATTATGGAAATGCATGCCCTGACTCACCCATTGTCAGCTTTCCTTTTCCAGATGTTTAATACCACTGCAGTGTTATGTAATGTAATGTGGGAGAAATAAGTCCTGTAAGCTAGTTTGCAAGAAGGACTAGGCTATGAGTTCTGGTTGTGACATCATCAATAGCTCTTTACTGAAACTGGCTTTTTTGAACACACAGTAAATTTAGGGTTACAAAATGACTTGTAACTTTTAAATAAAGTAACTTAAAAATCTCATTTTTGGCATGCTGCTGACTGGGGATATGCCAGTTCAAATTCTGAATTTACTTCTGCTAGAAATTTTGGCCAGACTCCTTCTTTAACATAAATGCACCCCAACCCCCATTGTCCTGCCCTGTCCCTCCTGTAGATGACATACCCAGGTATTTCCACCTCCCAACTGTGGTTTTCAGTCCACCTGGTCTCTATAACTGCAGTAAGGTCCAGGTCACCATCTGCCACCACCACCTGCAGTTCTTCCATCTTAGTACCTAGACTCATGGCATTGGTTAACAAATCCCTCCACCCACCCTGCTCTTCTCCCTTGCCCCCAGTCATGGGGATAGTGAGTTAGGTCAGTTCCTCCTGCCAGTCCCACTGGGCTACCCCCAGCTTTGCCCTCCCCCTTTCCTAGTTTAAAGCACCCCCTAGTATTCTGTCTATGTATCCCTGCAGGTTCCCCCTTAATAGCCTAGCATTCCTTTTTTATAGATTCAGATAATATGGACTCATCTACTGCAATATATTTACTTATGCTTACCTATATGAATAAATAAAGTTAGCGGCAGCTCTTTGTGACAGAACAATAAACTAATGATTTTTAACTATGCTGTTTATATTTGCTGTGGTAACTTACGTGAGGGTCTTTTTTTTGTCAACTGCAGAAAACATCAGTTAATTATAATTAGATCTAGTATCAATAAAGGAAATCTATGTGCCGCACTTTAAAATGTAGCACTAATCCAAAGGGACTTTTTTCAATAAATAAAGAAAGAACTTTAATAGAATACAAATTCATTACAATATAACCCTCTTTTTGATCTTTTGAAATAGTCAATTGCTGTTTTATTTGCACATTGGTTAAACTCACATTTGTCATTTTTTTTTTACATTTATGCATAGACAGCTTTTTTTTTTGGTGTGCCTATTCCTTTTACCTGGGGGGACTTTAATGCCTAATTAAATATATTTAAAATCAATATTTCATAAGAGAATATAAGTGATTAGGCAGGGAGGAGGGTTGCCAGAGAAACGCAGGTTATATGAAGGCAGACTAGGCAGGTAACACCTGGGCAGACTGTATGGGCCAAGCAGTCCTTTTTTGTTGACACATTCTGTTTCTGTGTGTCATACTTAAAATGGCTGTAGGAATGTAATGCCAAATTTGCAATTAATTAGTATAAAAGGAAGTCACAAACAAGTAACAGCTTGTGCCTTTCTTTTATGCTAAATATTCACTGACAAAATGAGTTGTTCATAAAATGCCAGGCCATCACCCCCACAACCTCAACCATGGTATGTTCTCTGTATGGTGAAGTCAGCATCTGTGAGTTGGAATTTAAATTGAACAATAAAAATATCACTTTGTTGTTATATTGCCTAAAGAATAATTGCATGCCCCAGATGAAGTTGTCTGGAAACTGTTCTATGTTAAACCCATATTTTTGCACCTGTATAATGCAGTCCATCTCTGGATGAAATATCCTCAAATTCAGCAGGCACATTCTGAGCACAAGCATCTCTGAATTTTGAAAATGTTGTAACAAACAGTGATTTAAAAGTTCTGGTAGGTTAAAATTACATAAAAATATCCAAATTAAGATCTTTTATTTGCTCAACTATAGCTCAGTAATGGATGACAGTTGACACCTGAAACTTTTAGCATCATTATAGTTTGATTCATTGAGTTGTCTTTGGTTGGTGGTTTCACTGAAAAATGTGTATCTTTCAAATTATTAATAAAAGAAAATACTGTTGTCACACATATGCAGAACAGTTTTTTGACATTCTATTTACAAGATGTATTATACAACAATAGCAGTTTATATTTTTGTGGTTTACAATCTGTTGACATGAGCCATTTTCATGAAAAAAAGTGAAAGAGATGTGAAACACTGGCACTACAGGGGAGATCTGATTTGCTGCTGTTGTTCTGATGTATGTTTTTTCCTGAATAAAGGTATGAATTCACTAAAATAGCCCTGTGGACATTGTGAATCCTTCTGCTGGAGTGTGAGTGCTAAGCTTGTTTTATACAAGGAAATATACCAATTGTAGGGGCTATTCACATAATAAGGCCACAAGCCCAAAGAGTGAGTGGCTTTATTATCTTAACAATTTATTTGTCATTATACTGGACTTGCCCATCATTTGTTGTATATAATACATTAGAGTGCTTGTTTATAGTACAGCACCTTTAAATTGTGGTCAGCATGTATTCCCACATATATCCGTGCTCACACCATTTTACAGTTTGCAGGGTTGATTTTACTCAAGTGGGTTTCTGTACTGGAATGACATTTTGGTTCTGGGCTCTCTTTTAGCCATTTTCATTGCCATAGTGTAGGATTACCCTCAGCGAGCTTTTCTGTGGCTGGTCAGCCCTTAGTTCATTGATGATGTTATGCTGTGTGGCTGTTTCAGCTGTTTTTTTCAGGTGTGTGGTCTTCAGTCTGGTGCAATATGTAGCATTCTGGAAATGTGGATTTGGCAGTAGGAGCAAATCTCTCATAGTGTCTGCAGGATTCTGTGTGATGCAGCAGCATGGCATGAGTAGTGATGGAGGGTGATGGTAGTTGTAGCAAGGAGTGTATGGCATCTGAAGATACAACTGGAGCATAGGGGTATTTTGCTTGAAGAATGCAGGACTTGCAGCCAAGGAGAGAAGTGGAGCAATGAGGGACAGGACTGTTTGATTAGATAAATGGTGTGGGTGAGTTGTTTTTTGATGTTTTCTAAGTTTTTTGCGTTGTGTTTTTAATAGAGTTTGTTAATAATGGGAACATTTGTTAATTTATGTTAGGCGATTACATTTTTAATTAGTTGTTCATTGTTCAATTGGTGGTCTGTTTATTGTGTTTTCAGGTTTGTTATGTGTATTTTTCCCCCATGGTATATAGGTTTCCCACTAACGGTACTGTATACAACTGTAACTGAGAGGTATACATCTTTAATCAGTGAGATTTACTGGGAAATACATTATCATACCTCTCAACCATTTATCACTAAAGTGAGGGCCACATACACTCAAAATGAGGGACAATGAACGGATAATGACCGTTATAATGAGGGACACATTTTCAAACATGGAGATACAGGCTCAGAAAACTGTGGAAACCACCATGTTTACTAGTGCAAAGTTTATTTTTGATTTAGCATTTTAGAATATTATGAATTTCTAGCTGGCCCATCAGTGCAGCGAGTGGATTTCTGCTTGCGACACCGGCGACCTGGGTTCGGGAATGGACCCATGTCATTGAAGGGCCGGCTGGGGGAGAAGGATGGAGCAGCTCAAGAACTGCTCTCTTTCTCTGGGGTGAGGGTGGGGAGAATGTACAGTGCTTGACAGACCCCTGGCGGAGGCTGGGGGTACTGCAGCAACCGGCATCAGAGCACTTTAGGGGGTGGGGCAGATGCAGGACATCATTACATGTCCCCAACCCCAAGAATAAAAACAGAAAAATCACTTCACTGCTGCCTGCCCTTGATGAAGCCTGCCTTGGCTTTGATTGGCCTCCAGGCCAGCCCTCTGACCTTGTCCCATTGTTGCGGCACTGTTGGGGAGTCAGTGCCACAACCCCACCATGGGGGCCAAACCAGGGGGTATCGGAGGGTTGTGGTCCAATATGGAGGTGGAAGTCGAGGTCCGTGACTGGGCTGAGGTGCTGGCAGTAGGGGGAAAAAAGTGTAATAAATAATAAAAAAAAAGAATATTATTAATTTCTGCTTTAAAGTCTAAATTTACAGCACATTCACTGTGTGGGCAGCACCTTTTCCATGAGGGACATATGAGAGGCAGAGTAATTTTGAGGGGTAAAATGAGGTATGTCTCTCATAATCAAGGACATTTGAGAGGTATGCGCATGATAATAGCTTCTATGGGGGATAATCCTCATCCATATGAGAGGGAGAGACTATTACACACACACACACACGCACACACTTGTTAACATAACATCACTGAGTAACATAATATTGTCTTAGCAGGACTTGGTGGCACTCATAAAAGACCTAGTGGGGGTAACAGTAACTAAAGCAACTTGATAGAGGTCTACAGGCTATTGTGAAGACATAGGCCTTTCAGAAAAGGGGGCAGATAGTCCTCTTCATAAAGGAGGGAGGCACTGCAGAGAACAAGGAGCACATTGAGGAAAACTGTGTTGTGGAGTTTATCTCGGTTGAGTTGGAGGAGTAGGGCCCCTTTAGCGTGTGCTACAGGCCCCCAGACAGTTCACTGATGCATGATGCCCAGCTTGTTGGGAAAATTATGAGAGAGCCCAAATTATATGCAGTGTGGTCATGGGGACTTCAGTCTCCCAGGCATAGACTGGCATCTTGATAAGGACAATGGAATGGCTGAGCTTGAGTTCTTGCCCACATTAAAAGATTGCTTCCTAGTACAGCATGTTTACTAAGAGATTACGTTTGAAGCCATACTTGACCTTGTCTTTAGCAATGAGGATGAGATGATATCCAATGTGAACATCAGGGAGGCAGTGACCTAAACCATTTCACCTTCTACCCTGAAACAGGGAGGAATAGCCTGACCTCATCCTCCAGGACCCTGAACATCAGAAAGACTGTCTTTGCTAAAATGAGGGATATGATTGGCAAGGGTCTGGACAAGCTGCATGAGGCTGGTAATGCAGACATCATGTAGTGTTTGTTGAAAAGGATGGCTGAAACAGCTACAGAGATCTGCATTCCTGTAAGAAATAAGGGGAAAATGGTCAAGAATGGGTCACGCAGGCTGAAAAGAGAGTCCGAAGACAATTGATCCTACAGTACACAAAAAGGGAGTCTATAACTGCTGGAAAGAGACAGGTGACATCCAGCCAAGAAGGGAGTACACAGCAGTACTGAAAAAATATAATTATGGAAGCCTAATATAGTCTGGAAACTAAGATAGCAGTAAGAGCTGCAGATAACAGCAATGGCTTCTTCTTCCAGCAGGTACATGGAAAGTGGAATATGAGGGAGAGAATTAGGACCCTGAAATCAAGGCAAGTTTGAAGCACCTTGGCATGAGCCCAGGGTGATGGCTAGGGATGTAAGTTTGTCATGAATGAGGTTTTAATGACTCATTGTTTGTTCATGAAATCATTAGTAAACAGTAGTAAATGTTGTGGCACTGTCATCATTGCTACATTCTGATGACACTAGTGAAAGTCATGGAAGTCCTGAATAAAGATCAAATGTCATGGAATCAATGACGTGTATGACTTCCATGACAAACTTGCATCCCTAGTGATGGCTGATATGCTGAATGAATACTTCACTTCATTGTTCACCAGTGGGCCTCAGTGGGGGAAGGTACTCATTGGGAGGAGCTGTGGCATCAAGTGTAATCCTGATACAACCTGTCAACATTATACCTGCCTTGGCAGGTGACTACCTGGCAAAAATACACCCCAGGATAAAAGTAGAACTGAAAGAACAATAGGTATAAGAGACAAGGAGCAACAGCACCACAAGTAGCATGTGGATGCTGTGCAGTGGGTTGGAAGAATGTTGGGGTGCATAAAAATGAGTGACAGGTGGAGCAAGTTAATTAATCTTACTACTTTACAAGACCCTGGTCAAACCTCACTTGGAGAACTGTGTGCAGATCTGGGCTCCCCAATATAAAAAGCAGATTGAGGCAGTAGACAGAGTGCAACATAGGACCACTAAAATGATCAGGGGTGTCAATGTTAAATGCTATGGGTAGAGACTGGAGGCCCTTAACTTGTTCAGCGCAGGAAGAAAGGAGGCTGAGGGGGGATATGATATCAGTCTTCTGCATACTGAAATGTATCAACAAGGTCAGAGAGGTGGAGATGTTTTATCTGGTATGTTCCAGTGGGATGAGGGGGCAAGCCCTGACTCTCAAAGGTGGTAAATTCATCAGTAACATTAGAAGGCACAACTTCTCCCAAAGGGTGGTGAACGTATTGAAAGCCTACCAGAAGTACAAAAAGTGCCTAGTTTTTATTACAATATAATAGAATATATTAGTATAGGTCTGAAATAATTCACAAATGCAAGTCCCTTTTACAAGTTACATAAACATCACAGTGCAGTTCCTGACAACAGCAGAGGGCAGTTACTCATACAGCTGGTAAAAGGATGACAGCTACATGTATTGAGGGTTGTCCCTTCATACACACACATACCACAGAGAACTGAACAGAAGTTGGGTGTGAGTGTTCTGTACAAATCAGTAAACATGTTTTGCTTTTTTGGGAGGGGGGCATGTGGGGGCTAGGGGGTGGATACACATATGGATGAGTGTGAACCAATGGTATTTCCTTAGGCAGTATCGTACACCCTGACAAGTTGGCTCAGCTGTTCAGAATTTTAATCTGAAGAATAACAGACAGCAGCTGGTTGTAACTCACAGTTTCTTTCCCAAATGTTCTAAATTCTTTGGGTTACTAACATTACATGATTATTATATGAACTGGTATGCTAAGAAGTGCTACTGTATTTTTTACTTTCAATTGTCTTCCTTTGTTCCAGTTTAGCCTGCTCAGAAGCTGTTTTCCTAACCCTCTGTGGCAGATGAAATTGTACCACAGATGCCCTCTGTGTGACCTCCTAAATCCTGTCCTACACTTCCCCCCCTCTGTGAAGTACCACCCAGCAAGGGGGCAGGGTAGACACCGAACTATGACACATCCAACCAAGGAGGGGGATTGAGGACCCAGAGATATAGTAAAAAAAAATAGGTGTGGGAAACCATGATGGTGTCATCCAACTTATTTCCACCTTTTTAATAACCCCCCCCCCCCCATACACACTCGATTGGATTAGTGCTGATATATTGTAAAGGTTCCTTCTGGTGGTTCTGAAATGACCAGACCCACCCACCATACATTTGGACCTACACATAGCACTGGATATATGATGCCTCCTTGTCCTACATTAGACACCCCCATAATGCTAGTGGCAGGCACCCCCACCCCTGCGTCATGGGCTCAATATTTCTGTTCATACAGATCTCTTGTACTGGATTACCACTGGGCAGCAGTCTTGTACAAGTAACTCATCTGCTGCCTAATATGCAACAATCTGGGCTTGGGATGTGAACCCAGGATTATCTGCTTGGCAATCAGATCACTAAAGTTCCATTTTATACTATTAGATTATACTTTGCTTTCTATAATTTATATAGTTACAGTTACTGGAATGCACATTTTTTTGGGCTGAACTAAGTAGAAGGTGCAAACAGCAGATTTATTTCTGATTTTCAATGAATTTTTCTTAGCAGAACATTTAATAAAATGTTCTGTTCACCTATTAGTGTTTCTATCATTTTACATGTGTCACCTATACAGATTGGGTGGTCTGTTTATGGCCAGTATCAGGGCATTCTTTATTCTAAATCTTCATCTTCTCATGTCTATTTAGATGGGTGATTAATTGTCGATGTTGGACCCTTTTGGCCCCCCACCAGGCTAAATTTGGTATATATGATTAAAAATCAGGTGGATCAGCCAGACCATTTGTAGTTAGTTCTATTTAATTGTTTATGTGTATAATGACTAAATACGAACATTCAGTACTCACTGTAGCTCATGAGGGTCTCCACATCAAAAGCCATGAAAACTTCCTAATGAAGTTTAATTGGTACATTCCAGTAAGGAAATGTATCCATTCTATAATATGTTGCCTGCTTGGACCTGTAATTGGTTTGATTAATGATACTAAGTCTTACATGATCTCATATGCTGTAGAAAGACTTGAAGAAATGGTAGGATGAAATGCAGCAGGTGGTTAATGAGCCTTGGATAGCCTGTTCAAGGTTTTCGCACTGGACTATTATGTCTCACAGTTCACAGTGTTGGGTTAACATCAATTTGTCCCCTGTGCTTTTTAAAATCTATTACCTGTTTATTATAGCATCTGTGTCGCACTTAAATGTTTGGAGAGCATTATTCTCTCGTAATTGTAGAAACTTGCTCACAATAACTGCTCAGATTCTTTCATGTTCTGTTTTACCTGAATAACTGTATTTGTAATCCTTTATCACTAGCTTGATTTGCTTTTTTCTTTCCTTTTTTTCTTTACTTTCTGTGTGCCGCCCTCACTTAAAACTGTTTGCTTTTACTGCATTGGAACTTTTAATACTTACAAATTAACCCTTGTTTTTACTGCAATATACATGTGAACAACTCACAGTTTCAATATTTGCACTATAACATATGTATTTCTTTGTCTGGCAACAAAATAACCTTGATAGCTTGTGCCCTGCAACATCTAGGTTACATTTTTGATGATCCAATAAAAGGCATTCTGTATCCAAAGAGTATAGTCTTCATAAATGACTACTGTGATACAGGTTTTAATGACTCTAAAATATTAAAATTCAGAGGGCCATCTAATCACTGACCATGTCTTGGCTTTTTGTCTATTAAGAATCAATCACAGTTGATTCAAGACAAAATTGTTTACTACTTACAGTACCTGATTCTCTTAAGACTTGGTATTGCCACATCAGAAGGGATAATTGAATTACTGTGTGACACTGATGAATGTTATTCTTAGAAACAGTCAATGGTTTTATGTGTATATATATATATATATATATATATAGTGCAAAAAACTGAATTAATGCACCAGTTAGAGTTCAGATTAAAGAAACAAAAGTAGGGAAATGTGGTGTTAGGGATTCCAACCCTTACTACACACCCCCAACCCAAGCACCAAAATAAAAAAATTAAAAAATTTTGCTGTTATCATTCTTAGTGAATCAAGAGTGGGGTGTTCCGTGAGGTAATCAGCTGTAATGCTAATCCCATTCCATGCACAAATAATGTCAAATGTGATATGTTTATTCATGCAGGCCTACAGGTTGTTGGCAACATGTGGGAAGAGGCAGTTCTGTATGTCTAAACACTATTGTATATCACAATGGGGTGAGTGCTAGGGATAAGAATCCCAAGGAACACCCCACACCTGAGTCGTTAAGAGAGACAGCAGCAAAAACCATAATGTTTGTTTGGTGCTTGTGTGTGAGGGTGGGAAGTTAGAGTTGGAAACCCTAACATCACATATTATTACTTCTGTTCCTTTAATCTGAAAATGAATTGGTGCAGTTTTGCAAAGAATTTCCATACTTTCTGAGATATTGGAATCATATTGTCATTCGTGCAGGTCCCCTCAGAGATGAACACATCCATGTAATTATGAAGCTCAGGAACTTATGGGCCCTGAGCTTCTGCACCTCCATTCATGTACACATGTATGTGGGTGTGGAAGCTCAGGGCCCTCTAGGTCCTGCACTTCCATTCCTCCAGAAATGCAATTTATCTGCTTTGTTGTAACTTTGATTTTGTGAGGACAGAGTTAAGCTTTCTAAAGTTGCAATGTTATGCTACAGGAATCATCATTTTTTCATTTTAATGTTTTTGATATACTGTATCTATTTTCAGTTGACATTTCTTAGGGGTTTAGTCTTGTAGTATTCACTTGAGACCTTTCTATTGATACATAGATTGTTCCTGAACTGTAAATACTGACAGAGTTACAGCTTGTTAAAGTTGCAGTATTATCCTATGGGAATTTTAGTTATTAAATGTTTATGTTTTTATATGGCCCCTGAATTTTTTTGTAGGGTATTATATATTATTGTTGTAGTGCTCTTTAAGTCCTTTTGTTTGTTATATAGATTGTCTCTTAACGGGAAATACTGACAGTTATAACTTGTTAAAGCTGAAATGTGAAGGAAAAAAAAAACAAGTCCAAATTCTTGTTTCATATGAACAAATCATATTTCCTGAGATTGTCATTCTCACGAAACAGGATTGGTTCATACAAAACAAAACTGAAAAAAACTGAGTCCAAACTCTTGTTTCATTTGAATGAATCATGTTTTGAAAGATTTGTTGTTCTCACAATTCAAAACCAGGATTTATTCATACAAAACAAGAATGTGAAAAAACACAAGTTCAAATTATTTTTTGTGTGAAGCTCATCTTGTTTTGTATGGCTGTATTCCTGTTTTGTGAGGCCATATGAAACAAGAAAATCAACTCATGATACAAGATTTTCAAAATGTTTTAAAAACACATTTCTGGGTCCTTTTTCCAAAAGCTAACTACAGAATCCAGCGAATGGGATCTTCTTTAGCTAGATACATGTGTTGATGTCTTGCAAGATATGATTTTTATGGGTTTCAATTTTTTTTTCATGGAAACAAGATAGCTAACATACGAAGCAACAATTTTTACCTCACAAAACAGGATTACCCCCATACAAAACAGAATCCTGTTTTGTATGGCCAGATTCTTGATTTGTCTGAAACAGCTATCCAGAAAAAAAATACTGAGCATGCTCAGAATTAAAATTTCAAATCCTCGTAACTCTGGAATGGATTCCTCTTTTTTCACCAATCCAAAGGCACCACTCTGGGACACTCCTTTTCTATTCTGAAAATTTCAGACCAAAATGCTAAGCCATCTCAGCACTAGGCAATGCCAAAAATCAGCAAAAAAAAAAAAAAAAAAAAAGCCATCATTTTTCTCTTTTCTTATAATCCAGATCTTGGAATCTGCACACCTGACCAGAACAAAACTTGCCACATCAAGAGACGGTGCCCCTAAGACCGCTCTTGTAAAATTGTATGTAAATCCATTGAATGTGGTGAAGCTATTAAAGTGCAAAGTTAGGGGTTTAACATTTAACAGCCTACTCAGCCTAGCTATAGTGATGCTACCTTGCCACTATAATATAAATGTATGTATATATTTATTTATGCAGTAGATATGGACATAAACAGAGTGTGAGAAATTTGTTTATTGGAGTAACTGTGGATAAAAGTAGAATCTTACATTTACGTACACAGTTATTAGTTTATTATTCATTTATGTGCACAGCTACTGTGTCACACATCCCTCTGCCTGCTGGCACTACTTCCAGCTCCAACAGTAACTTTTACTTTCCCAACATTGCATTACATTCTACTGGCACAGTTCAACATATTACAGTACTGTGCAACAATATAATATTTGGAAACACTGCTGCAAAAAAACCTCACAGAATCTCACACTATTCTTTCCATTGTTTAATAAGTAGACAAATGTAACCGACTAGAAAATGTTGTCTTTCCTCCCACCACTGCTGTTGCAGTCACTGCTGCTACGTCTATCTCTCTCTACCTCTCAACTCCATTCCCTACAATTCATCTCTTTAAATAAGACACAAGACAGAGGAAAACATAACTTCTTTGTGAAGCTTCATGCTAGCCCCATTTTCTTACACTGCAGTCACACTCCCATGCTGTGTTCCGTCACTCTCTTCTCATGCAGCCATTTGCTGTACAGTTATGACTTGTTTCTTACTCCCCAAAACTCCACTTATCTTCCAGAACCAAAGGGATGCTGACAATTCTTTTAAAACCCACTTCAGCACAAAATAATAAAATACTAATGAGCATGCCATTTCCCTCGGACTCATGCACAGAACATGTCTCTGACATATGAACACTAAATTTGGTTAACATATTGGCTGAGAATTTTTAACTGAGCCAATGAAACCAACAGTGAATTGTGACATTGCAGCTTAAACATGGCATAATGGTGCCACTTTCATGGCAGCAGCACTCACAAGAAGTGGAATAGCTTCTTTTCACAGAATAAACCCAGAGACTTTCTTATTTGTCTGAAATTAAAAAAAAAAATAATAAAAAGCCAATTCACGAAGTCCATCCATATTGCATATATGAAATATGCGGGGGAGGGGGGGAGACCTTGTGTAATACATGATTTATGCAAAATTATGCTGCTTGCCATTTGACACCTTACTTGTGGCTTTTGCCACTGATGAGGTTATCCAAGGTCAAACAGCACTTGTGTACATAAATCATGTATTACACAGGTCCCCCCTGCATATCTCTTATATACATATTCAAAGGGGTGAAAATAAACTTGCCAAAATAAATGTATTATTTAGGTCATAATGAGCAAGATAAAAGAAGTTGTTCATTGAGCATGCTCAGCAGTTTTGCCTCATATTGGTCACACTGAACATGTTCAGAAATGTATTTTCATACCTGTATGTGAAGATACATTTTTGAGCATGGTCCGTGACAAACTTCATTAATTCCTTTCTCCCTTGAAATCTCTGGAAATTAGTTATTATGGCTCAGAAGGCCTTTCCAGGTAAAACGTGTTAAAAAAAATACATGAAATATGAAATGCTATTTATTTTTGATTGAAAATAAAGTGGTCTATGTAGTTTACAGTTTCAGCTTCTTTAGCTTTTTACCATTTCTATCACAAACCACCTAAAAACCTGTTGTATAAATCAAATATGACCTTGACTGACTTAAGAAATAATTTCCATTTTTATTTGAGGGTATTGAGGTGTATTGCTATCTCACTCTATGCTTTGCCACTCATGAGATATCAATAGACCAATACCCTGTCATAAAGATAAAAATGTTGTTTTAATTCAACCCATGTCCTATTCCTTATAAATACACACACTGTATATACAGTATCTATACTTTAGTACCTTATTAGGTTACACACATAAGACAGTAATGAATACTAATAAACTGTCAAAGTAAAATGTTTTACTTTTGTCCTGCACCGAAGTGTGTGATATGGGTGCCCCTTGTAGTAAATGAATTGCATTTACTTGCAGTATTTTGGACACTGTCATATGATCCCTCCTAAACTTGCTTGTTATAAATCTTTGCTGGCAGTAGGCAACATATAAAAGGATTGGATGACTGTGGCCTTTGATCTGAAGAACAGAGGTCAAACAGTCTCTTCCCCAGTTTCTAAAATACTGTTCAGCCAGCTGCTGTTAAGCATGGAGAGAACTTAATTGTTCTTCCCATATGATTTACTGAAACCTAAGTAACTATAATCACACAAATAAAAAGAAATGCAATTTTTCAAAATGTTTTTCCATCTCTCAACAAAAGCCTTTATTTTACACTTATTTAAAAATGAACCCAATATAAAGTTGCAGTATGAACAATTTAATTTAACTTCATTTTTTCCACTTCAGAAATATTCATTGTCTAACAATAGGATGATTTGGATGACTAGCAATACTTCTAGTCAACAGTTGTTGCCATACATTCCAGCAAACTATTTTCTCAGTTCCCCTTCATTTGCTTTGATATTTTTTTTTTTTTTTACAGAACTTAGACATGTAGAATATAGCTTGGTAGCTCATGTTAAACATGGCTGTAATAGTGACTTCATTGTTATCATCATCATCATCAATTTGACTTACTGTAGTGGCAGAGCTCTCATCTATAAACCAGATGGCTGGGATTTCAAGACCTACATTAATGCTGTACTGGGTTAGGAAATGATTTTATATTGGAGGTGCCAGCTTATACAGTAACTCAAAAGTCAAGCCAGGTCTCTCTTATCCAACTCTGATGGTTGTTCAAATTAAAGTTATAGATCCCATGGCACAGAATCTGCAGACAACACCAAAGCATTCTACAAGTAATAATACCCAATAGGGTGGGCAGTATTGGGCTATACCATTCCACCCTAGGGCTTAATAAGGCCTAATGCCACAGGCAGAGAGACACATAGCCCCTGAAAGTCTAGCTTAGCCCATACTGCAGGTACTGTGGAACAATTTTCAGAAGGACAGTCTTACAGGATTTAGGACACTGTCCTACATGCTGGGCCTTTGGAGATCTTAGGTCTCAGCTCCGGGCAGCATGGGCAGAGATTGCACACCTCAAATTTCATATTGAAGAGGAAATACATTATAAGAACCACCACGCCATTTCCCCAGCATCCAACAGAAAACCTCGACGCAGAGGGGGAGTTGGTCCAGGAGGTTGGCAGGTGGTTAGAGGAGCAATCGGTGCCCCATCACTCTCTGCTCTCAACACATTACCTCCAAAACCATATAAACACTACAAACAGGTATCTGCCTCTATCTCTGAAATCAAATAAAGAGGCAGAAGACACTGCAGAGCAGGACACTCATGCACAGGAGCTAGCACAACAATACTCACCCAAATCAGGAACCAAAACTAAACAAGCACAAAGGAAATCCAAAAACTTCTGATCATAGGAGACTCCATGATTCGGGAGTTGATACCCATCTCCAGCCAGGGTGATGGTCAGATGTCTCCCAGGTACATCAGCATGGAGAGACACTGACCGCATTGCTAAATTGTTCACAAAGCAGGAGAAAACATTGATGTCCTAGTACACATAGGGACTAATGA
Organism: Neoceratodus forsteri; assembly: GCA_016271365.2. Lineage (NCBI taxonomy): Eukaryota > Metazoa > Chordata > Ceratodontiformes > Ceratodontidae > Neoceratodus > Neoceratodus forsteri. The sequence continues at coordinate 907,677,584 of CM028135.1, read as the reverse complement.
TCTCACCAGCCAGTCAGTTGTGGAGACCAAGGAACACCTGACTAAGCTGGGTGACAAACTATCATCTATTTCGTCTGGCATCTCCTTCTCTGAGATCCTGCCAGTCTGGGAGAAGGGAGCAGATGGACGGAAGGTCAGAGAAGGGGAGATAGGGGAGCTAAACACGTGGCTCAGGGACTGGTGCCAGGAAAAAGGACACAGATTTGTAGGGAACTGGCAACAGTTCTGGGGGCGAAAGTTCTTTAAATTTGATGGACTGCATCTGACTAAAGAGGTCAGTGCATTGGGGCAGAAGTTTGACGTCTTTGCAGAATATTTAAACTAGCAAATGGGGAGATTGCAGCACCCCATACGTCGAATGGAAAGAACACCCCTCCCCTCAGCTAGTGGTCAAACAGGAATTCAAGCGTGTTTGCCATTCATTTGCATCACCAGGTAAGAAAAAGGTTTGTCTCCCCATACGATGACGGGTAATGCCAAACTTCACCCAACAACTAACACACCAAATCTGGCCAATGGAAAATCATGTACACAAATGCTCACAGCCTGGGAAATAAGATCCCAGACCTGCAGGCAATAATGTCAGAGGCTAAACTGGACATAGTAGCAATTAGTGAGGCGTGGTTTACCAGTAACCACCTTAGGAGACTTCAGTACCTGGCTATGTATTGTTCAGAAGAGACCGAGGTGCAAAAGGGGAGGAGTGGCCCTGTATGTTAATGAAAATATCAAAGCTACAGAAATTCAGAATGCACATAAGGAGCCAGAAGAACTGTGGGTCACCCTGGAAACAGGAAATGGGACAGCCATAAGAACTGGGGTTGTCTACAGGCCCCAGACCAGGGGGAGGACATAGACACATTACTGTTAGAAGATATACAAAACATGACAGCTAAAGGGAGGTTCTGATAATGGGAGACTTCAGCATGCCAGATACAGATTGGTCAATACCAGCAGGAACATCTGCCAGAACTAGACTCATAGTGGATTCCCTGCAGGGAGGGCCTCAAACAACTGGTACAGCAACCCACAAGAGACAGGGCTATCCTAGATCTAGTACTGACTAGCAAAGAAGGGATCACAGATCTCCAGGTAGAAGGTTACCTGGGGCCAGTGACCATCACATGGTATGGTTCAATTTGGCTACTACATCTAAATCATCCCATTCCAAGGCAAAATATGGGACTTCAGAGGAGCTGACTTTGATAAGATGGCCAACAGAGTTAAGCTAGCCCTGGCAAAGAAACACAGGTGAGGAGGTTCAGGCAAAGTGGGCAAGCATTAAGGATACAATACTTGAAGCAACATCCCATTGTGTTAGACAGAAAAGGAAGTGCAAAGAAGAAGGAAACCACTTTGGTTCTCAAATACAGTAGCAGAAAAGGTCAGAGCCAAAGGCTGGCCTTCAGGAAATATAAGGGAACACAGCGGATGAGAGATGGGAGGCATACCAAACTGCCCTAAGGAAGCAGGTAAGGCAGTAAGGCAGGCAAAGTCCCAAACTGAGGAAACACTAGCATGAACAGTAAAGAAGGTGACAAGACTTTCTATAGATACATTAGTGAAAGGAGAAAGTCCAGAGGGGTATTGCTAAGCTTAATGGAGAAAAGGGAGCATGTGAGGAGGAGGACCCTGTAAGGCATCTATCCTAAATAGATACTTTTGCTCAGTATTTACTGAAGAGAAGGTAGGGCAGGGCCACAGCTCAGCATCATGGACACAGGGGGAGGGAGGTGAGCACTACTCCTTCACAAAAGAAGGGTCCACAAGAGCTTGCTAAGCTCAGGGTGGATAAGGCAATGGGACCTGATGGCATACATCCCAGGGTACTTAAGGAGCTAAAGGAGGAACTAGCAGAGCCATTAGCAGAATTGTTTAGTGAGTCTCTGAGCACAGGAGAGGTCCCAGAAGACTGGAGAAGGGCTCATGTGATCCGCCTCCACAAGAGTGGTAGCAGGGAGGAGGCGGGGAACTACAGACCAGTCAGTCTTACCTCAGTGAGTGGGCAAGATTATGGAGGCACTCCTTAAGGAAAGGATAGTGCAACACCTGGGAATCCATAGGGCACAGGATCCAAGACAGCATGGGTTTACAAAGGAAGGTCCTGTCAAACTAATCTCATAGATTTCTTTGACTGGGTAACCAGAGTGGTGGACCAAGGGGAGCAGTTGATGTCTCCTACCTTGACTTCAGCAAAGTTTTGACACTGTTCCATAGAAGATTGATAAATAAGCTAGGTAGGCTCGGGGTGGGTCAGAAGTTGGTCAACTGGTGGCAAACTGGTTGACTGGCAGAAAACAGAGTGGTGGTAAATGGTATACAGTCAGAAGAGATGCAAGTCACAAGTGGGTTCCTCAGGGATCAGTCCTGGGGCCAGTCCTATTCAACATCTTCATTAGTGACCTCGCAGATGGACTAGAGGGTAAGGCTTGTCTGTTTGCAGATGACACCAAGATCTGCAACAGAGTAGATGATCCAGATGGGGTGGGCAGAATGAGAAGAAGATCTGGATAAACTAGCAAAATGGTCAGAAGAGTGGCAACTGGGATTTAATGCAAAGAAGTGCAAAATCATGCACATAGGGAAGAGAAACCTGAAGCCATTTATAGGCTGGGAGGAGTTGCTAGCAGTCACAAAGGAAGAAAGAGACTTGGGCATCATCATCACTGATGACCTAAAATCATCAACAGACCTCTAAAGCAGTAGGTAAGGCTAGGGGGTGTTAGGGTGTAGTAGTAGGGTATCACAAGTCGTAAGAGGAGGTAATAATCCCCTGTACAAGACATTGGTTAGGCCCCATCTGGAGTACTGCGTGCAGTATTGGAGCCACACCTTCACAAGGACATTAACCAAATTGAGGCAGTCAGAGAGGGCAACCAAAATGGTGCAGGGACTGCATCAGAAGACATGAGGACAGATTAGCAGACTCAATATGTATGCCCTTGAGCAAAGGAGGGAGAGGTGATATGATCGAGACATTTAAACACCTTAAGGGCATAAACAAGGTGAAAGAGTCTAACATGTTTAAATATAAGAAAATAGCAGGACAAGAGGACAGCATGAGATTAGAGGGGAGGCGATTAAGGGGGAATGTGAAATTCTTTCACAGAAGGGTGGTAGATGCATGGAATAGCTTACCACAAGAGTGGTGGCTATGAATACAGTGCAGGGCTTCAAACAGGCATGGGATAGGCATAAGGGAGCAATACAAATGACTATGAATAGATAGGTCACTGACAGAGCAAAGGCCGATGGCACATTTATAAGGTAGAAAAAGAAATGGGCAGACTGGATGGGCCTTGCGGTCCTTATCTGCCGTCAACTTCTATGTTTCTATGTTTCTATGTTACTACCCACCCTGAAAGGTATTATTGCACTTAGAAAATGGGTTATTTGTTTACATTTAAATGTGTTTTAAATTACTTTTAGAAATGAATATTGTGAATAAAAAACATTTTTGATAAAGTAGTCCTTCCTCCTTTGAGCTGTTACCACCTGTTGTCTTACCCCCACACACATATGCACTTTTCACTGTAATAACCACCTCCCCCACCCCACCACCACCACAGTCTCTAGCTGCTCTCAATCTGCAATAGGGAGAGAGTAATTGTAAATGGAAAAAATTACACTTGTCAACTGCCTCTGCTTATATTAGCAACTCTGTCACAGCCTTAACTGCCTTCATTCTTGTGTTTGTATTGCAGTGACTGCATGGGTGGTACAGCAGTGGCGGAATAGGGAAGCATGAGACAGTACTGCTAAGTCTTAATGAGACTAGTGGTATGTTTATGGATTGATCTTCCCCAGATAGAGATGGGCTGCTGACTTGCAGCACCAAAGGAAGCAGATGGAAGTCTGGAGGATGGGGGAGTGATGAGTGACTGAGGTAGGAGCAGAATTGATAGCACTATGTAGCAGCGCTATGTTCAAAAGATAGTTTTTTATTTAAAATACAAGGGGTATGAAAGGTAGTGTTAGGTAGATGTTACTCAATAGATTTGTCTTGCTAAGTGAGACAAAAAATGGTGGCTACACAGTTTTTGAAAATTATATTGCTCAGTAATATTTTGAATAGAAAAGCAGACAGCAACTGGCGCTCATTATTTCGATCTCTGTTGCTTCATACCGGACTGGGTAGTTGGGTGTCTAAGCCAATCAGGTTGTAGGATTTTGTTGACCCATTTTCTAATATAGTCAACAAATAAAGGGGAGGGAAAGGAGGAAATTGGGGCCTGAAAACAGGAAAGGAAGGGACAGCCTGCATGATAGCCAGAGGTGATGGCTGAGATGCTGAATTAATACTTCATTTCAGTGTTCACCTAGGGACCCCTGGTGGAGAGTAGAGATGAAGCAAATTTAATTTCACCAGTGAAGTGGGCACTTCGCATTGTCACTCTGCTACACAGAGTGGCCAATGCAAAAGACTCACTTCACCTTGAAATTATTACTTTGCATTGTCATTATGCCTTAATGTTAAGTAAGGTGGAGTGACAACAATATCGGCAGCCCTTCACACACACAGTCACCAGAATTAAAGTGCATCCCCAAAATGCTCCTGTCTTGTGTCCAGAAAATTCCTTAGTGCTGGTGAAGTGAAATGAGAGTGTAACAAAAAATGCAAAGTCTCCCAGAATTATTAGTGCACTCCGTCAGACATGCAGTGGTCACACACAGTCACCAGAATTAATGTGCATCCCCAAAATGCTACTGTCTTGTGTCCAGAAAATTCCCCAGTGCTGACAAAGTGAAATGAGAGCATAACAAGAAATGAAAATTCTCCCAGAATTATTGGTGCACTCAATCATACACGCAGTGGTCACACACAGTCACCAGAATTAAAGTGCATCCCCAAAATGCTCATGTCTTGTGTCCAGAAAATTCTCTAGTGCTGAAAAAGTGAAATGCTAGGATAACAAAAAATGCAAAGTCTCCCAGAATTATTGGTGCACTCCGTCATGCATGCAGTGATCACACACAGTTACTAGAATTAATGTGCACAACCAAAATTCTACTGTCTTGTGTCCAGAAAATTCCCCAGTGCTGACAAAATGAAATGACATGGTAACAAAAAAAGCAAAGTCTCCCAGAATTAATGGTGCACTCCATCATGCACGTGTGGTGGTCACACAAAGTCACCAGAATTAATGTGCATCCCCAAAATGCTACTGTCTTGTGTCCAGAAAATTCCCCAGTGCTGACGAAATGAAATGAGAGTGTAACAAGAAATGCAAAGTCTCCCAGAATTAATGGTGCACTTTAAATGCACAGACAGATTAAGATTGCACTGCATACTCAAGAGATGCAGATGCAAAGGCACAACAACACCTAACCAGTGCTCACAAATCACAAATCCAAATCTGGAAAAGAATACCTTTTGCCAGTTGGGGAGGGGATAGTGCACAGCAGTAACAGTCCACTACCAGTAAAGATACCACAAAGCAGTATAAAAAATTCATGCAGGTACGGTGGATAGCAGGTTCACACTGCTGCAATTACTCTGTGGCACAATAAAAGGTGTCTGATTTAATGGCACGCATCACACACACACACACACACTCACACACACTACAAGTAATGCGTAGCAAATTGAAAACCTTTAGTAATATAACCAAATGTTTTAAACAAACTGAAATTATACACTGCTGCACCACAACAACCAGCAAAAAAATGTCAAATATTACTGTGTATACATTAACACAGTTATACAAGAAAAATATAACTAAAACAGAAAGACTGCATTTTTCTCCCAGTTAATCTACCTACACCACAGATACTCCACTCCCCAAAGCACACTTCACAGTACACAGATTGACTGTTCTAAATTAACATTCAAAATCCACCCACAAACAATAAACACTCAATCGTATGAACACAGAAGGGTTTCATACAATCGATGTACTAAATTGTGAGCAAAGAAATAGCTCAAAAAGGCTTTTTTAACAGCTTTTAGAGGATTTGAATTGCAGAGCTCTGAGAGGAAATTGTCTCCATCTTCTACTACACACACACTACACAGAACTGAGGCTGTGCAGAACAATCTAGAGTCCATGTGACCTGCAATCCCATGAAGCATTGCAATATTCTCCTTTGGAGCTCAAAAACAAGGTGAAATGAGGCCAAGTACATTGATTTCAATGTACTTCACCTTAAAATTGGTGGAGAAGTGGTTTGGAGAAGGTGGAATAATGTGAAGTCATTGTTTTCAATGGACTTCGTGTTTCCCATTATGGCATGAAGTACTCCATTTCACATTGCGGGTACTTCTTGAATTCCATGTTACTCTGCGAATCACTTCACAGAGCTAATTTCAGCCACTTCACTCACCACTAGTGGGGAGTGGGTTCTCATTGAGGGTACTATGGCATCTTTCTTCTAAATGAAAGTGCTCACACACTTGTTCATAGTAAATCCAGTTGATCATGTGATCTGCTGGTTTTACTATGAGCAAGTACATGAGCGCTTTCATTCAGAAGAAGGCAGCCATCAGTGGAGGAGGGTGGGTTGTGTCAATCACCTTCTTACAGCTTATACTCGCTGGCTCTTGGGTGCTGGTGGAGGGTGCTCTCAGGGTGGAGGGTAGTGAAACATATCTCATTTTACTCACACGAGTGCAAAAACATGGCAACCAGCCATGGAGGTGGTCAGTTTGTGTCACCCACCCATTGTAGTATTTTTTTTGTATATTGTTGATACAGTAGTATTGAAAATTGTGGGTGGTGGAGGGGGAAAAGGATTGGATGCATTCTATCAGAGGATGGGGGTATGGAGGTTGTATATTTTACAGAGGTTATGGTGGAGTGCAGTTTGTTTTGCTTTATTTTGTTGTTTTTTTTTTGTTTGTTTTGTTAATGTTGTATTTTCTGAATTGAAATAGGCATGAATATTGCCACTATTCATTATTCTGATCTGAATAACAAATAATACATTATTTGTGATATTTGGAAAGTAATTTTTATTACTGGTATATCCCTAATTTGAACACCATTGCAGTGTGTACACCAGACTTCAGTGGCTCCCTTTACAAGAGAATGACGGAAAGTAGCCTGGGAGAAGTGATATCTACAAGTATCAAGAAGGGGAAAGATAGTCCACTTAATTAATTGCTGTCATTATAGAAAAACAACCATTCTATAAGATCAAATGAAACCTTGTCATTGAATTTTCTTTGGTACAAATCAAAAACAAAACAGAAAACCTTTTCCTACCAAATACCTTATTGTGTTGAATCACCTACTATCGAACATTAGGAACTCTGCTTGAATTAACAGTTTTAAGGAGCATCTTAAACTTGGAACTGGTTCAATTAATAGTTTTAAGGAACATCTTAAAAAAGGTTTTTGTTTTATTCAGTGGTTTGCACCTGCTTCTAAATAATTTTAAGTTTGTATGTTTTTATTGTATTTTGTACGTATAATTCTCCTATATCTGTATATATTGTGTTTTATGTCTTTGTGTCATGCCTATAAACAGGCCATGTGGTGGCCCAGTGTACCACCTGGTGATCAAATAAAATTGAATTGAATTGAAACTAGTAATGTGGGTAAGGAATCTATATAAATTTGTATGTGTTTTCATGAAATACTTTTTTCTTTTTTTTCCATCCTGCTTATAAAGCAGGGGGATAGAAATGATGGAACTAGTGTCCCTTCCAGCCTTGCATTACTGTTTTAGTATGTTTTTTATGTAACTCCCAACTCGTAGCTAGAAGAGTAATCTTTTTTGTCACTCAAGATGGAGATGAAAAATGGGAGAGATACATATTTTGCATCTGTTCAAAAGCATATTACTATTGATGGTCTTTGCCAAATAAACAAGTGGCTATGTGAAATGATCGGTCCCGCAGCTTTACCAGATTCTCCTAACAAATCTCCAGATTGCAGAAATTTGGACATTTTCTAAAAGGAATACTTCATATTAGAAGAATGAGTTCCCAAGAGTTATCTCCATTTGATCTAATTAAAAAACAGCAGACTAGACTCAGCATGCAGATGAATTTTAAGAAACTGAGAATTATAATAAGGTAAGTGACCTTACAAAGTCTCAAACTCTGCATATTTTTATAATAGAGAAGAAAGTTTTAATTCTAAATATTTAAAAGCTACAGTGTCTGCTTATTCTTCATTTATGCTGTGACAGCAATGTCCTTGTGATTTGTAACATTAATTTTACACAAGGCTGATGTCAACAGTATTCTCAGTATTTAAGATGTTATCAAAAAAACTTGTACATATAGAACACATCAACTCCATATATTGCTGTTTCATAATCTTGACAGCATACTACAGCAACATCGCAAAAGCTTAACACTGTACCTGGGAATGCTGCCTTTGATTTTTCAAAAATGAAGTCATGAAAATCTCAAACCAGCTTCTAAAATGATACAAGATGTGTGGCAGTATTGAAAATACTATGCATTGAATCTATAGTATGTTTGTAAAGATGCTATTTTACTTTAATTTGTTTGGGGCAGGGTAGATTTGGGGCATGGTAGACATTAACATATTGGCTTTCAAAGATCTTCTGATGCCAGAGGAACAATGTTGAAAAAGTATTATAAGTAAGCAATAACAAACAACAGGGTGTGGGATATATTACAAAACCAACCCATAAACCCTTGAGTGTGTCATTGTGCATTGGAAATAGGAACTTTAGTAAATGAAAGAAAAAAATACAGAAGTGCTGAAATGTGGGCTGTCGTGGAATACATCACATTCATTAATTGGATTTCACCCACCACAGAAATCTTCCCAACTTGTTTATAACTAGACACACTTTAGTTTGGATTTTATATTGTTACCTTCATTACTTGTGAAATTTTCATAAACATAGGATTTCTGTCATTCGGTCTTCATCTACTCTTATCTACAAGTGACTTTAATATTCTGCTCATCTCATCATAGCCATTTTTACAGCAATGAGATGTCATGTCACAGGCAGAGGATTGCAATTTGTAGATAAGCAGCAAAAGCAAATGAAGGCCAAGAAACCAAGAATTCTGTTTACAGACAAATAAAGAAAGAGGAGAAGGAAGTACAGGAAATTACAGAAGTATACTGTAAGTGTCTAAACAGGCCATTTTCAAAGTTTTCCTTGTGGCATTAGAGGGTCTTTAAACTTCAGCAGTAGTGTTTATATATAGATTTCTTCATCTTCAGTGTTTTTCACATCTGTTTTTTTTTTTTTAATTGTCTTAGATTACATACAAAATGAGTTCCATTGCTGTAGCTCAAACCTTGGCTGCATGCTTTTTAGTACAAAGCCAGTGTATAGAATTATAAACTTTGACCGTCTTTTCAAGCAGTCCAGGGCTGAATAAGTACAAGGGCCCTACACTCTGTTCCAAAAGTTGGTGCCATGTGGTCATTATGACTACAGAATGCCACACATGGCCTAGCAACCATGTTAAGCTTTGGCTAACAGGAGACCCAGCCAGCCCTTTTTTGCAAGGTCACAAAATTGCTTTCAGTCTTGAAGAGTGGGGCTGGTGACAAAGCCAATCACAGCTTCCTATGCCCACTTCCTGTAGAAGTATTATGGGCAAGTGGTAAAGGGGAGGGGTCACAATGCTGTGACTGGAAGGAGTATCATACATTTTTTAGAGGGGGGCACTGACCCACCAGGATATGAAGTAATTGTACTAAGGATAAAAACATTGACTTCCCACTGGGCCCATATGGATATAGGGAGGGGGTTATGAAGAGGAGAGACTTCCAGGTGACACACAAATTAGTAACAGAGTAACAGCATGGCATAGCATAGCACAGCATAGCATGGTTCTAGTGATGCTGTTCATTAATGAGCAAGTTAAAAAAACATATTAGCAAGTATAGACCTTTTTTGCATGCTCTGACAGCTGGATACTAGATTTGCACTTTGCTAATGTTGCAAGTCCATGCAGTGACATGACACTGGTTTGTGTATAACACAAATGGGTGGCAGTGTGACATTGCAACAGGTTTGTTCCAATTATGCATTGCCACCCATTGTGACAGAATGTGCCCAAAGTAGGGTATGTTGCATATACTGTTCCATTATAGATGCAACTTAAATAGCTATGACCTAGAGGTGACCCAAATTGACACATAAACCACCAAATAGTGTTAAAAACTAAATAATAACATTTCTTGACTAGTTCTTCATTTCTGTAATAAAGAACTAACCTTGAAACAGTTGGATTTTCTTTTATTTACTATTTGGCAGTCTTCAAACAAACTGACAATGGGTCTCCTCATGGCCATTTATGGTTGTTCTGGACCACATTGGACTTGGAGTAGATTATTGTTTTGAAGATATTAATGTACATAATAAAGATTTTATTTGTTTCACTGACAATTCATAAAAATAGTTAATCTTGATGCCGTCTGCCAGGACTCACAGGGGTCCACAGTTAACCCTGTGGTTAATTTTCTCTTGCCAATGGTCAGTCATTAATATTCAAGTAGACAGCAGCAACCTTGTTTTCCTAGCTTGGTAAGGTAGCTACTTTGGCATAAATGCCCACACTGTTGTCACCCTCAGTGAGTATGGCTAGGAAATGGATATAGCAAACTTCCCATGAAACTCATCTCCATGATCAGTAAATCAAATAATAGAACCCCCACATTTATGTCTTGAAACAGAGTCCATTTGTTTTGAAAACCTCTACAACTGCCATACTTATCTGTGTTTCTTTTTATTTGGGCAATATCTTACTCTGTTTTAAGATGTACTTTTTAAAAATAATTAAAAATAAGGTAGGACAGTAATCACACAAACTATATGAATTGTGTACTTTTCAGTCTGGGTTGCTTACAACCTTGTTTTTACCTTGCACAACATTTTGAAAAAGTTACATAATGAAAAATTACTAAATATACATAACTATTTCATTAAACATACGTATTTTCTTATCAGCCAAAACATTATTGCAGTTTATTATTCTTGCCAATAATATCTTACTTGTCTTATTAACCAGAAACATAAAATCAATAAGATTTCAATTCAAAATTTGCTGTCATTCAAGACTGTCTTTTGACTAACAGGATCAGGTTTCAAGTGTCTTGAGCCATTTCCAGGTGAAATGTACAGATTCAATACACATCTGCTGCAGTTTCAGAAAACATGTGATGTGCAGTAGGGCAGAACCTATCTGGTTACATCTTTTTCCGCCACTGTATTTACTGGATCACTGATCCCTCTGTCCAAGTGATTATAAAGCGGTGAAAAGTTCAGAGCAGGTAACACATCACCACCAGTTCTCTTTGTCAAGAACTGTGGCATCTGTACTCAAGTTTACTGCTCCTTAAATAATGCTCTCAGGATGTTGCATCTGTCTTGCAGTCTGCTATAAGTAAACTACAGTATACCTCCCTTTAAAAGTACAATAGTAAATATCCTTACAGGTGCTATTGCCTGTCCCTTAATCAGTTCACACACAGATTATGGAACATTCTGTGGCTATTACAGAATATAAAAAATCACAATGAAACTGATTCTGTGAATGCTGCAATTTCAGGCCTGTAGTACTGTGTTTTATTTCCATAAAAACAAAATTTAAAGAACAAAAAGAGAGAGGAGAACAACCAAGTCTACTCTAAAGAGGGGCTTGTATTTAATACTTAAGGTGGGAGCATAGGTGGGTAGGTCAAGGTAAGTGCTTTTAGGTGTATTGTTTTAGTGGTTGCTTAGGTTCTGGTGGAAAGGAACAGAGCCAAACAAAGACCCAGTGAGAGGGGTCTTATATAGGTGCTATGGGGCAGGAGATGAGGCAGCATACTTCCAAGGTGTGAGGCACTAGGAAGTATACAGTATATGGGAACATTCCATGAGTGTAGTGAGTCATGTATAGTGATCCTCCAACAGGGCTAAGTACAATGAGGTTAAAATGCCATCATAACATAACCACAGAAGGACTCAGTGAAGAGAGGCAGACCACTTTGTTCAAATAAGGGGACACAACAAAACTAGGAGGTGAGGCAGGTCAAGATATGGGCATTAACGCTTACAGTTTAGCTCATCAGTATCACAAATTATCATCATGTTTGGTCAGGCAGACAGATGGGCGGGAGAGTGGGTTAGTTGCAGGGGGCACAGTGCCAACATCTCCCTGAGACTGCTTTTGAGGCATGGTGGATTTCCAGTGTCTAGGAGGATTCCATCACTTGCTGATGAGATCTCTGCCTCAGAGGTTGTGTTACTAGTGGGGTACCACAGGGTTCAGTACTGGGACTGGTCCTCTTTAATGTCTTTGTAAGTGACATTGCGGAGGGACTGGAAGGAAAAGTATGTGTCTTTGCAGATGACACAAAGATCTGCAACAGGGTTGATGCACCAGGTGGGGTGGAAAGGATGAGAAGGGAACTGGCAAGGTTGGAGGAATGGTCAAAAGTATGGCAGCTGAGACTCAATGCAAAAAAGTGCAAAGTAATGCACCTGGGAAACAAAAACCCAAGGGAAGAGTACACAATGGGGGTGAGATACTAACAACAGAAATGGAAAGGGACCGGGGGTAGTCATATCAAATGACCTAAAGATGGGTAAGCAATGTGAGAGGGCAGTAAGGAGGGCTGGGGGGAATACTGGGATGCATAGGGAGAGGCATCACCAGTAGAAAACAGGAAGCTGTTATCCCTCTGTACAGACAGCTGGTGAGACCCCATCTGGAGTACTGCATGCAGTTCTGGAGACCCCATCTCTACAAGGACATTGACAGGGTAGAGGCTGTCCAGAGGAGGGCAACTAATGTGGTGCAGAAACTGCACCAGAAGACATACAAAGAGAGGCTAAAGGACTAAAGAGAGACTAAAAATGTATACCCCCAAGGAAAAGGGGGGGATATGATAGAAACTTTCCAGTACCTCAAGGGAATCAACAGAGTCCAAGAGGGTAGCATCTTTCAGAAAAAGTGATGTGACCTCCTTGTAAATGATCCAGGACCTCCTCATAAATGAGCTTACTCAATGGAGATTTTTCCCTGTCAATAAACCTGTTTTCCGACTCTTTCAGCTGCATTTCTAGAGCTATCTGTTTTTCTCTTTTCTCCTTTTTATATTTAGAAGCATAATTAATGATCACCCCCTCATGTAATCTTTACCTGCATCCTAAAATAATCTCTTATTCGTGGATGAGCTTAAGTTTGTTTCTTGATAAAATTTCCATTGTTCTTTAAGGTAAGTCTGAAACTCCTGCTTCCCCAACAAATATGTGGGGAATTTCCAAGGTGGAAGGTCCTCCCCTGGCAGCTCCAGGGTTAGAATAACCTTAGCGTGGTCTGATACATGAATTGTACTATGACAACTCTTTCCACCTGGTGGTACTGTATGTGTGGCAAATAAATATAATCCAGATGGAACCACATTTTATGGGGGTTAGAGTAAAAGGGTGTACTCTTTAACCCCTGGGTTGGCAGTTTGCCAGCACTCCACAAGGTCCAGATTGCATAACCCCAATTGCCATTGTGACATTGTAATCCTATGGCAGCCCTTCCCCTCAGAATGATCCAATTTGGGGTTCATAACTGCATAAAATCCTTCCCCCAAATCAGCCCATAAAATTGCTTCCATGTAATAATGTCCAAAAGGGACTAAAAAATGCTGGGTCAAAAATCGCAGGAGCATATATACTAGAAAAAGTGACCCTCTTCCCATTCAACTCTCCCTCCACAAATACATATCACCCCTCCCGGTGGTCCACTACTACCTGACGGATCTGCAGAGGAGAAGCCCTGTATGTCAATGAAAATATCAAAGCTACAGAAATTGAGAATACACATAAGGAGCCAGAAGAACTGTGGGTCACTCTGGAAACAGGAAATGGGACAGCCATACAAACTAGGGTTGTCTACAGGCCCCCGGACCAGGGGGAGAACATAGACACATTACTGTTGGAAGATATACAAAACATGACAGCTAAAGGGGAGGTCCTGATAATTTGAGACTTCAACGTGCCAGATACAGATTGGTCAATACCAGCAGGAACATCTGCCAGAACTAGACACATGGTGGATTCCCCTGCAGGGTGAAGGCCTCAAACAACTGGTACAACAACCCACAAGAGACAGGGCTATCCTAGATCTAGTACTGACTAATTGGGAAAGGATCACAGATCTCCAGGTAGAAGGTCACCTGGGGGCCAGTGACCTTCATATGGTATGGTTCAATTTGGCCACTAAAACTAAATCATCCCATTCCAAGGCAAAAATATGGGACTTCAGAGGAGCTGACTTTGATAAGATGGCCAACAGAGTTAAACTAGCCCTGGCAAAAAGAAATACAGGTGAGGGGGTACAGGCAAAGTGGGCAAGCATTAAGGATTTAATACTTGAAGCAACATCCCATTGTGTTAGAGAGAAAAAAAGAAGTGCAAAAGAAGAAGGAAACCACTTTGGTTCTCAAAAACAGTAGTAGAAAAGTTCAGAGCTAAAAGGCTGGCCTTCAGGAAATATAAGGGAACACTGCAGGATGAAGATAGGGAGGCATACCAAACTTCCCTAAGGGAAGCAAGGAAGGCAGTAAGGCACGTAAAGGCCCAAACTGAGGAAACACTAGCACAAACAGTGAAAGAAGGTGACAAGACATTCTACAGATAGATTAGTGAAAGGAGAAAGTCCAGATGGGGTATTGCTAAGATTAAAGGAGATAAGGGGGCATGTGAGGAGGAGAACCACATAAAAGCATCTATCCTAAATAAATACTTCTGCTCAGTATTTACTGAAGAGAAGGTAGGGCAGGGCCCACAGCTCAGCGCCATGGACACAGTGGGGAGGGAGGTTTGCACTAGTCCCTTCACAAAAGAAAGGGTCCTATAAGTGCTCGATAAGCTCAGGGTGGACAAGGCAATGGGACCTGATGGCATACATCCCAGGGTACTAAAGGAGCTAAGGTTGGAACTAGCAGAACCATTATCAGAACTGTTTAGTGTGTATCTGAGCACAGGAGAGGTCCCAGAAGACTGGAGAAGGGCTCATGTGATCCCACTGCTCAAGAGTGGTAGCAGGGAGGAGGCAGGGAACTACAGACTAGTCAGTCTTTCCTCAGTAGTGGGCAAGATTATGGAGGCATTCCTTAAGGAAAGGATTGTGGAACACCTAGAATCCATAGGAGCACAGGATTCATGACAGCATGGGTTTACAAAAGGAAGGTCCTGTCAAACTAATCTCATAGATTTCTTTGACTGCGTAACCAGAGTGGTGGACCAAGGGGGAGCAGTTGATGTCACCTACCTTGACTTCAGCAAAGCTTTCGATACTGTGCCACATAGAAGATTGATTAATAAGCTGGGCAGGCTCGGGGTGGGTTAGAAGTTGGTCAACTGGGTGGCAAACCGGTTGACGGGCAGAAAACAAAGAGTGGTGGTAAATGGTATGCAGTCAGAAGAGATGCAAGTCACAAGTGGGGTACCTCAGGGATTAGTACTGGGCCCGTCCTCTTCAATATCTTCATCAGTGACATTGCAGATGGGCTGGAGGGTAAGGTTTGTCTGTTTGCAGATAACAACCAAGATCTGCAACAGAGTAGATAATCCAGATGGGGTGGGCAGAATGAGAAGAGATCTGAATAAACTAGCAAAATGGTCAGAAGAAGGGCAACTGGGGTTTAATGCAAATAAGTGCAAGATCATGCACATAGGGATGAGAAACCCTGAAGCCACCTTTAGGCTGGGAGGGGAGTTGCTGACAGTCACAAGGGAAGAAAGAGACTTGAGCATCATCATCACAAATGACCTGAAATCATCCAAGCAGACCACTAAAGCAGTAGGTAAGGCTAGCGGGATGTTGGGGTGAATTGGTAGGGGTATCACAAGTCAGAAGCGGAAGGTAATAATCCCTCTTCACAAGACACTGGTTAGGCCCCATCTGGAGTACTGCACGCAGTACTGGAGGCCACACCTTCACAAGGACATTAACCAAATTAAGGCAGTCCAGAGAAGGGCAACCAAAATGGTGCAGGGACTGCATCAGAAAACATATGAGGACAGATTAACGGAGCTCAATATGTATACACTAGCGCAAAGGAGGGAGAGCAGTGATATGATCGAAACCTTCAAACACCTTAAGGGCATTAACAAGGTGAAAGAGTCTAACATGTTTCAATATAAGAAAAATAGCAGGACAAGAGGACACAGCATGAGATGAGAGGGAGGCCGATTAAGGGGTAATGTGAGGAAGTTCTTTTTCACAGAAAGGGTGGTGGGTGCATGGAACAGCCTACCTCAGGAAGTGGTGGATATGAATACAGTGTAGGGCTTCAAACAGGCATGGGATAGGCATAAGGGAGCAATACAGATGAGTATGAATAGATAGGCCATTGACAGAGCAAAGGCCGATGGCACATTTATGAGGTAGAAAAAGAAATGAGCAGATTGAATGGGCCTTGCAGTCCTTATCTTCCCTCAACTTCTATGTTTCTGTGCATTAAAACTGCCTCCCCCCATGTATGGGAACTATATGACATGAACCAACCTACCCCTGAGCCGCTGCTTTACTAATAAGGCCTTAAAAATTGCAGTGACTAGCTCCATGCTGTCAGTCATCGACTACGGCCTTGTGTTGTATGGTGCTGCAATTCCCATGGCTCTCAAAAGACTTAAAAATACCCTCAACTAAGCATGTAGGCAGGTACTGGGAGGGCACTGGCTAACCCACACTTGTGAGCTATATGCTCAAACTGGGTGGCTCAACCTAGACTGCTGAATCCATTACCATATGTGCTTGCTCGATAAAAAAATCTATTCTGGGCCAAACCCCTCCTGGAGTATTGGACCTTCTCAAACAACCCTACTCAGTAGAGATGCAGCGAATTTATATTTCACCAGCTAAGTGGTGAAGTAGCTGATTTCACCACATGGAGTAATCCGCAAAATCTTCTTCCATTTGGCAGAATTGCGTAGAGGTGATATTTCACCTCCCACGGGTGAAATTCTGCCTTCCACAGCAACATTTCACCTTCCACAGTGAAATTTCACCTTCTGTGGGTGAAATTTCACTGTGGAAGGAGAAATTCCACCATTTCGCAGGCAAACTTTTGCTGTTCTGTGGGCGAAATTTCACAGTCCCGCTGGATGAAATCTTGCATATCGCTCCACAAAATGGGCAGAATTCACAGATTACTCCACAAAGTGAATTTTCCTCACTCCACCCACCACTACTTCTCAGCTAGATGTACCAGGGGTCAGAATGACTAAACCATGAATGTACATTTCCATAGAACCGCACTGGGCCAACAATCCTTTGAATATCGTGCCCCAGGATTGCTAAACTCCCTCTGTGAAGACTTACAGAGGAATCCAAACTGGGTCCTTTTAAAACACTTCTTCAAGCATCTCTAGCCCAGGCCAGTGTGTGTAACTGTGGATCCTAGCCCATTCCCTCCAGCTCCACTTTAAACTTTACAGGCCTTGCTCTCTCTCTCCTGATTTCCCATCACCCCCTCCATTTATACCCTGGTCTCTAAAATATACACTCTCCTTTTCTACACTCTTCTCCCACCTCAGCATGCTGCACCCCTGTGAACCTTTGTGAGCCCACCCCGTCTTTAAAGTCTGTCTTGTATTCCTCACTTACGTCTTACCTACCACCGTTCTCTTCCCCTGTTCCACCGCTCCCCTCTGCCCCACCTGCCCATTTATGTCCTCCCCCAAACTACCCCATCCCCTACTTTCTCCCCAGTTCCCCTCTCTACCTCCTCCCCATCTCTCTCTCTCCCTCCCTCTCCCACCTCCCTTACCCCCCCACAGCTCATTAGTTAGACCCGCCCGAACCTCCTACTCTGACTGCTCCCAACCAGCACTTTCTGAGACCTAGGTCTAATCCTGGGGCCTAACTTTCTAGTAGTACTCTGACAAATGAATTGTTTCTTAAGAATCAATTCTGGCTGCTTAAAGTTACTGCATTAGATTGTATAAGATCACCTGATGATGTTTTATGTTCTACCTGTAATTACTTATCCAGTATTGCTCAACTGTTTCATATTTTTGTACTTCCTGTTTCTGTTCATGACATGGAACCTCTGTAAATGAGCCACTGGCTCAAAGGTATTTCCAAGGTTGTAATAAATAAATAAAATACATTTAGCATGTTCTTTGTCTGTGAAATGAGTTTCCTGGAGTAAGGCAACTTGCACATGTTGCGTCTTCAATGCAGTAAGGACACTCATTCTTTTAATCGGTGAAGAAAATCCCTTGATATTTCAAGAGACAATGGTGATCTTATTAGCCATTTCCATAATAAAAGCCATGAAGAACCCCACCCAAGGGTGCCCAGTCCCCACCCATCAATGCCAGCAACATTTTCAAAAGCCTTCTGGCCTCAAGATATTGAGCACAAGCTATGAACCAGTTAACATAAAGTAACAATAAAAATGTATACATAAACAACACACTAACTCCCAGTAACATTAGCTCCCCACCCCCAGTAGAACAAGCAATGTTTATAGAAACTTTGCTCCATAACTACCTCCCCCTTCCCCTTGTTGTGAACAGTACTAAACATCTGAAGTGCTACACAATAGATAGCCAAATCAGCTCCCCACATAGAAACATAGAAACATAGAAGTTGACGGCAGATAAGGACCACAAGGCCCATCCAGTCTGCCCATAGCAAACAAGTTCCCCCCAGTCCCTACATATAACCTGAAAACTATACCCACTTTTCAACATCAATGCAGATCCCCAGAGAGCCAGACACTGGAAGTGCCCAGTCCCCAGTTCCAAACCTTGAGCAATGGAACAAATTCCCATCACCCCATGTACCATGAAAAAGACCTCGACCCACGTTAGTTTCCCACCACAATTACAATACTGAGGCCTATACAGAGGGCTCTAAGGCACCAACCCCAACCCCGGCATCCACCCATTCTTATAACAGACAACAATTGGAACTTCCAGAAATCTCACCACTGCCCCCCCCCCACCTTTTACATGCAGTGCGCTGATTGATCTGTACAAAAATAACATATTTTAGTTCTCCCAATTCACAACACCAAATGGTAGTCTTCCTCACCCCTTTTCCACACCCTTATGTTACTGTGATGCGCCTGATGATCTGTGAACGTAATGCTTCCCCTCCCCCATACCAGATTCTTCTTTAAAAAAACTTAAACACCACACCCATGAAACTTGGGCATAATCCCCAAGATGCCTAGCCCCCTTCCCCCACCCTGGCAGTCCCCAAAATTACCTCAACTAACCTCCCCTTCTCTTACATATGATTATAATAAACAGCCCCTGTAAGACATTTTCACTCTGATATATCATTTTAAACATTTCAGTGAACCATATTTTGTTTATAAAGGAGCTGCAGGAGTTCAGGCAAGAGATGCGGAGCAGAGCAGTGGAATCTTAAATCTTATGTGCCATGCCCATCCCTGCACCCCCCCACCCTATCTTAACCATCCCAGTTCGATTCCAAGCTGATCTCCTTTGCAAACTGCTAAAATTAAAAAAATAAATTAAAAAAATGTGGCTGTCCAAGGGAGCCATCTCAGGGATAGTAGGCCTCAATAACCTGCCATTGACCAACAGTTATTCCCGGAGAGGCACATCACCAGGTGAGAGTTGGCTGTGTCTAGGTCAATCAAATGGACACCCATGCAGTTCACATGCCATAACTTGTAGCACATCCAAACATAAAGGTTTAAGTGAGTAGAAAGAAAGAGAGAGGGGTCCACTAAGGTAAGGAGAGCGAGACCACCATCCTCCAGGTCTCAGGGAACATTCACCCCCATACACACATCTGAAAAAAGGGCAGGAGTCAAGCTGGTAGCCCACCAGTCATGGCTACACATAAGTCTGATATCAGCCAGCCAAGAACCATTTAAGTTAGTTTCTGCTGATGCTCTTGTAGAAAAGTCAAGGCCTTCTCTGCTTTCCAAAATGAGAATGTGGCCTCCTCATGTGTATTCTTCAATAATAATGGATAAGTGAAGTAAAACTTGACTTTCATTTCCTGTAGCTTGTTCATAATAGGATAGAACTACTTCCATCTCTTTTGAAGTCTGACTGAATAATCTTGAAATATGTAAATATCCATTGTACGATAATGCTTTGTTGTTGTGGTATGCAATTAGTTCTGCTTGCCGATACTTAAAATTATGAAATCTCATCACTATCTGCTGTGGGGCTTGCCTGGCCACCAGTTTTGGCATCACCACTCAATGTGCTAATTCCAGCTTGAAACTCCCACCTTTTGGATGTAGGCCCAACAGCATAGGACGGGTTTTGGCACAAAATTCCTTCATGTTTGTACCATCCTTGCCCTCCGGCAATCCTCTGATCCACAAATTTAGGAACCAATGATAGTTCTCTTGATAATCAAAGAGGTCTTTAAATTCCTCCAACTCCTTTTCCAGATTGGTGAGTTTAGTAGTCATTGAGCCAGTAGCATCTTCCAAATTTGAAATTCTTTGTTCGGCCTCGTTAATCCAAGAAGCACATGTTGCATTTTGCTCCACAGTTTCTTGGAGTTTTATCTCCAGTCTGGTTTCCATTTTTTCTAGTCTTTGGTTGAGTGGTGCTAAAACATGGTCCATGACTTTGTAGCCTAACACTGTCATCTCCACAGCAGAAAGCGAGATAGGGCCTCCACCTTCTACCTGTGTGATCAGCGGCTGCTTTTTTGAACATCTAGCTGCAGACCATGGTGCTTTCCCAGCATTAGAAAACAGTTATTCATCCATGGTAGTTTCAGAAGGTAGAGGAAGAGTCCGGTACCAGTTGCAGTAGTCGGGTACTCTAACTTAATTTAAGTTTTATTTCTGGTGAGTTGGAAGTCAGGGTAAACGTGTCCTCACTCGTTGAAGCTCATTAATAGCCCCCTGCATGTTTTTTAAAAGAAAAAAAGGGAAGGAATTTCACAAACATCAGTAGGCAATGAGTTCTGTACTTTGGTGGCTCTGTACAGGAGAAAAACAAGGACAGTCCTTCTCAGTACTGTTTCGAGCCTGCCACCATACATTGCACACATAACATACTCGTTAGTTAAAAAAAGAAATCATTTTTTAATGCTGATTGGCATGACTCCTAGTACTGCCTTTTTACACACCAGTGTCAACTGGAAGGGCACTTGGTGGTAGAAGGGCAACCAATTTAGGTTAATATACAGATGACACATGTGAACATCAAGCTTGAGATAAAGTGCTAATTGGCAAACCAGACTAAAAGCCAAGTAGATTTTCTCAAGGTTGACTTTGTTAGCAGCAGAATACACCACTGCACCATAGTTAATAATTGGTACTAGATTCTGGATGAACATCAGTTTAACCTCTTTTGTGAAGATGTACTTGTTCCAATAAAGTAAACCAAGCTGTCAGTGAATTTTCCCATCCACAGCATCAATATGCACAGGAAATGATAACATTAGATCAAGAATAACCCCCAAATATTTAAACACCTTCATCTGTTCAGTAGGTTCCCCAGAGTTTGTAGTGATGCATAGGCAGGGACTGTTTTTTAGTCTGCCTACTTCTGAACAGAATTGTTTTAATTCTATTTGTGTTGATTATAATTTATTAATTAAAAACCGGTTGCAGACTTTAATAAAATTAAGTTGTATACATTGTTCCAGGGTAAACATATCCTGGTTTCTAAAGGAAATAAGCCATATAATCTGCATACAGTAAGACTCTGGAGTAGTCACAGACTTTTCAAATGCTAATGAACAAACTAAATAACAGGGGGAAGAAGACAGAGCCCTGTGGAACCCCAGAATTAAGGACAGTTTCTCAGAGAGGGTATCATTGCACCTAATCATGATCTGTTACCCAGATAATCTGAGAACCATGCAGCAGTCTGATCCGACAGGCACATCTCCAGGAGTTTTGCTGTCATCAGATCTTTGTAAGCCAAATCAAAGGCCTTAGAACAGTCCAGAAAGGCTGTACCAAAGTACTCCCCTCTGTCCAGGGCCACATGGAGAGCCTCAGTCAATTCAATCAAGGCAGTATCAATACTGTGGCATTTATGAAAGCAATGTTGTTCCTTGACTAGGAAATTATGCCTGGACATGTAATTCAAAAGTTGATCATTCATGATTTTCTTCCAAAGTCTTGGACAGGGGGAACAACAGGGAGACAGGCCTGTACTTAAAGACAGCAGCATGGTCCCCTGATTTACACATAGGCACAACAGTGGCCTGCTTGTAAATATCAGGTAAAAAAAAGCCATACGGTAATGAAAAGTTAAGCAGTTTTTGGATCGGAAATACAAGTTCATCAATAGCCAGCCTGAACAATTTCATGTTTATTTGGTCAGGACCCACTCTTGTCTTGGCTAGGGATTTCATCAAATATTTTCTAATAGCTTTGGTTGGTAAATGCCTAAAGTAAAATTTAGGTACACTATAACAAGACCCTTGATGAAGATCATGAATGGAAGAATCAGCACTCACTAAAAAATATTTTCTATGTTAGTGAAAAAATGATTAAAATGGTTACCAATAGCCATAATATCAGTTAGACTATTGTTTTTGGCCTTTAGCACAGTAGGAGATTAATGACATTGTCTGCCTAGCATACAGTTTAAGTTGCTGCAGAGTTTTTTTAGTCTCATTACTGCCATTCACTCACTGAACGTCAGCAGACTGTACAATGCTAATAACTAAACCTAAAAGGAAGAGAAACCTTCTCTGGTTTACTAGAGAGATAGCACTAAAGACTAGAGAAAAGAAACGTGCCTTTAAGCAGTTCAAGGAGTCACAGAGGGAAGGGGATAGTGAGCTCTACAAGGAGAAGCTCAAGGAGGCTGAAAAGGCTATCAGGTTAGCAAAAGCCCAAATGGAGGAAAAAATAGCACTGGGACTCAAGAAGGGGGACAAAACCTTTTTTAGATACAGCAGTGAGAAAAGGAAGAGCAAAGGGGGATAGTCAGAATGTCAACAAGCAATGGTCAGATAGTGGAAAAAGACAAAGCTGAAGCACTCAATGCATTATTTTGCTCAGTCTTCACAAATAAGTAGAATGGCATTAAACAGAACAGAACAGCCTGCATGGGAGGCAGACACAAGCCCCTTCACAATGGAAAGGGTATTGAAAGAACTATAAAAGTTGAGGACAGACAATGTCATTGAACCGGTTGGAATTCACCCAAGAATACTGAGAGGGCTTCGAGAAGAAATAGCTGCACCATTAGCTGAGCTATACAATGAATCTCTAGAAAGTGGCATGGTGCAACTTAACTGGAAGAGGACTACTGTGGTACCCTTGCATGAAAGTGGCAGCAGGGAGGAGGCAGGAAATTACTGCCTGGTCAGCTTGACCTCAGTGGTGGATAAAATCATGGAGACACTCCTTAAAGAAAGGATAGTAGATGCCCTAAAAGAGGCAGGAAATCTAGACCCCAAACAGCATGGATTTATTGCACGTAGATCATGTCAGACTAACCTGATCAAATTCTTTCATTGGGTGACCAAAGAGGTGGACATGGGGGGCAGTGGACATGGTGTACCTGGACTTCACCAAGGCCTTTGACACTGTTCTGCACAAGAGACTGATCAATAAACTTGAACACACAGGTGTCGGTCATAAGACAGTAAGCTGGGTAGTGCACTGGCTGCAGGATAGAACTCAGAAAGTCACAGTAAATGGCATCATGTCCAAAGAGGATTTTGTGACCAGCAGAGTCCCTCAGGCATTGGTGCTGGGTCCAGTCCTCTTCAACATATTCATCAGCGACATTGTTGATGGTCTTGAGGGTAAAATCTGTCTATTTGCAGATGATACAAAACTATGTAATAGGGTGGGCAGTCAGGACGGAGCCTCCAGTATGAAGGAGGATCTCAAGAAATTTGAACAGTGGTCCAGCGACTGGCAATTTAGATTTAATGCTAAAAGTAGCAAAGTGGTGCACCTGGGAAAACAGAACCCAAGAGCTCAACACTTCCTAGATGGGCATCAACTTGAAGATACCAGGACTGAATGGGACTTGGGCATAATCATATCGGATGACCGTAAATCAGAGAATCAAGGCAAAAAATGTGGCACAAAAAGCAAGCAGCATCCTCGGATGCATAGGCAGAGAATAATTAACAGGAAACAAGAAGTGATCATTCCACTCTATAAATCCCTGGTGAGGACACACCTGGAGTACTGTGTCCAGTTCTGGAGGCCCCACCTGAAGAAGAACATAGAGCACTTAGAATTATTTCAGAGAAAGATGACAAAGCTGGTGCATGGCCTCCATCACAAGCCATATGAGTCAAGACTCCAAGACCTAAACTTGTACTCCCTGGAACAGAGAAGGGACAGAGGGGATATATAGACACATTCAAATTCATCAAGGGTATAAACACTGTTCAGGTAGACAAACTCTTCCATGCAAATGGAAAGGTGCATACAAGAGGGCACAACCTAGGCCTGAGAGTGGGAAGGCTCTGAGGCAATATCAGGAAGTACTTATTTATGGAGAGGGTAATAGACACATGGAACAACCTGCACCCAGAGGTGGTTGCAGCAAAGACAATGAATGCATTTAAACACACATGGGACCGGCACTATGGTATAAACAAAAACAGCAAAATATAGGGGAGGAGGTTAGGTTCATAAGCAGACTAGATGGGCCACTCGGTCCCCATCTGCCATCAGATTCTTATTTTCTAATATTGTTATTCAACTGAGTGGTCTTACAGTAATAATATTTCCCCTTCCTGGGTAGTTTTTTTACAGTGGTTTCTCAGCTCCTTGTACTTTATAAGAATAAGTTGTGATCCAGAGCTTCTGAATCATTCCTGGTACAGTACATATACATTTTCTTAAACAAACAGACAGCTCAGGAGTCAGTCAACTATTCTGGTCACCTTCTATCTTTAAAGTGGGTGGCAGTGCAAATAGATTGGAAGCCTCAGAAAAGATTTTATAGAAATAGTCAAAGGCGAGATTGATATTCAAAATGTTATCTATGACTTGTCAGTCCACGGAATCCAGGTACCACTTGAATGACAATAAACTGTCACTTTTTAAATACAGTTGAATACATAATTTGGTTGGTACCTACTGCTCCTGGATAACCAGGAGCAGCAGACTGGGGAGTGGTCACTGGTTGGGTCAGATAAGACCTTCTTTATTCAGTCAGGATGAGCCACAAGAATCCAGTCAATCAGGGATTCACTGGATGTTTTGTAATTTATTTTATTTAGCTTTTGTTGACCGGGTAAGTGCACTAGACAAATCCTGCCTATTTTCAGGCATGACCCGGGGGGAGGGAGATACAGATGAATGGCAACTGACCTTGAACCAGATTAAGCTGCTGGTGGTATTTTTAGTGAATGAGGGAAATTTGGCCAGGACACCGGGGAAATTCCCCTGCTCTTTTCGATAAGTGCCATGGGATCTTTAACATCCACCTGAACTACCACCAATCCAGGCAGATGGGACCTCGGTTTAACGTCTCATCAGAAAGACGGCACCTCAGAAATGCAGCACCCCTCTCATGCTGCATTACAGTGTCAGTACTGGGATATTAACCCAAGTGCCAGATGTGGGAACTGAACCCACAGACCTCTGATCTCCCGGCCCCAGAGGCGAGTGTGCTACCTACTGAGCCACTGACACTGCTAGTTAGGCTGCATTTAATTTGGCTAAGGGAGAGTCCAGTTAATAAACCTTTAAAGGGGGAGTTTTTGTAGGTGAGCCAATTTCTGTTAATGTCACTGAAGCTAATTTTCTCATGATTCTGAATTAAATGGTTAACATTATCACCAACATTTTGACAGCCAGGTTCCACCAGGTTAGGAGAATATAGACCACAGCCACAATAAGGTTTTTACATCCTGCACCAATTTAATGTTACTTGGCAGAATTTCACATGCAGGGTTTCTATCTTTAACTGGAAGGAGTGAAAGACAACTCTCCTTTATTCCCCACCTGCAATTCCGAAACAGATTATAGGAGGGGAGCAATATCTCAGCATCATGAATCTTCTTGGTTAGCCAGGATTCCATGACTGCTACAACATCAAGATTTGTAATCAACAGAAGTACAGCAAATCCATCAGATTACAGGAGTAAGGTCCCTGGACTAATGTGTAGGCAGTCATTGAAGCCTTTTGCAGTACTCTGTGATTCAGTGACATTTACATGAGAAGGGCCAGGGTTTGGATGAATACTACTAAACAGAATAAGATCATAAATTGTGCTGTATTTTAACATGGCACATGTAAATCACAGACTGACTTTATGGTGTTGTAAACTTTTACACTTAAGATTAAGGTCAATTTAATTCAAGCTAGGCTTTAAGACATCCCAAAGGGAACTATGTACTGGACCCCAAACCACCCCATTGTACCAGTTAGATGTCCCAGCAGATAGTAGGTACTCTGAGTAGGGAGAACCTCAGATGTTACACCACAGTTACAGTCAGTGAGTGTCCCAGTCAAGTTCTACATTTGAGCAGGTACTAGCTAGTGCAAGGAATACAGCAGTGCAGTTTAGCAATAAGAAATATTTTAGCAATACATACTAAATAACAAACAGAGTACCTGGCCCAATCCATTTGTTCTGGCTTACTCCGGTGGACTCAGTTCCTCAACTCCAGCTGTCCCATTGACCGGACCCACGCATGCAGTCCTGGTGCAGATGCTGCATAATTCAAAATTAGTCACAGGTAGTAGAAGAGGAGTTTGGGCTTCTGCCCTGTTGAGACCCACTCATGGGTCAGTGGTGGCTCTTGCTGTGTTCACAATCTGAGGCTTCACTGTCACTGAATGTGGAAAAATGGTGCTAAACACACAGACCCAGATATCAGCCAATTACTCAGACACTATCCTACTGGTGGGTGGATGAGTTCCACATGTCTTTGACTTGTTAACAGGATGGAAATGATGTTATAGCAGGGATGTGGCAGTAGATCCAGGGAGAGCAAGGAGCTGTAGAGAGGGAACAGCAGTCCAGTACCAACACCAGGCATCCCCATGGTGTCTCAGTTAGTGGATAATTAAGAGAGATGGGGTACATTGCTACTCCAACCAAGTAAAGAGAAGGAATAGGCACTCTTTTCCCCATGCTGTTGCACAAATCCCCTTGCAGTGACCCCCAGGTTCAGTAGTATGGTGGGACATGGAGGTGCCGTGTACATGACAGTATGGCCAGTTAATTACCAAGATTACTTAATAGAAGAGGAGATCCAGGCTGGAAAGTTTAGAGTTAGTACAGCTAAGGTTCAGCCATCCACACAGTCATAATTAGTGATAACCTCCAAGTCCACATCGCAGTACATAAGGAAACTTGGTAAGGCAAACAGGATGCTGTGATGAATAGGGATGGAGATCTCCATTTCAAGAAAGGAGGTGCTGTTGTCCATCTGTGAGTCACTGGTGAGGCCACACATGGACAACTGTGCTTAGTTCCAGAGTCTGCACCTAAAAAAGGATAAGGGCCACACTGATTCTCTTCAAAGGCATGCCACAAACCTCACTGAAGTTTATCAGCCTTTTTTGACTCCTACTTTCAGTACCAGCTTTGCCTTCCTTCACTCTGGCATTTTGCTCTTTGAATTTGCCCAAATTTGTACAGATGATTTGTATGCTAATTCATTTGCCTTTCATATGCAGTGTTTTGCCATTTTGTATGTACTGCACTCAGCTTATGCTGTTGATGTCACCCTCATTGTAACCACACTACCAGACAGGCTGTATTTTGTTTGTAATTGTGCTTCTCCCTTTCGCCTTTTCCCTGGGTTGTACCTAGAAATGAGCCTCAGCTCAGTGTGCATCTTCCAAGTATCAATGCAAAACAAATAAAATAAAGACATACATAACTTTGTCTGTCTGTCTATCTATGTATCTATCTATCATACAGAGTCAGCAGGGTAACTCATGTGAGGGCTGTCTTGCTAGTATAGGTACTCACTAAAGCCCAGAAGAGTGAAGGGGTGGCATAATAGAAACTTTTAAAAATCTGTACAGGATAGACATGGCGAGAGTGTCACAACCTGTGTAAACAAAGTATGGGTTCAGCATCTTGGGGACATGAGTATAAATTGGAGGGGTGTATTCTGGATGGATGTGAGGGAGAATTTCTATACAGAAAAGGTGGCAGATAGATGGAACAGTTTTCAAGAGAAGATGATGCCATCTGATACCACTGAACAGGGTAAGAATATACAGAAAGATATTGACTGTATTTCATCTTAGGTGTTAGAGTGGGAAATGACCTTTAATTTAGAAAAATGCTGAGTTATATACTTGGGTCACTGTAACATAAGAAAATGGTATGTACTTTGTGGAATAGAATTGGCAACAACTTCATATGAAAAAGACTTGGGGGTAACTGTTGCACATGACCTAGAAAACACAACACAGTGTAATGAGGCAATCTCAAAGGCAAATACAATCCTGTGGACCATTAAAAGAAACATATAGTCCACAGACAAACGTGTCATACTCCCATTGTATAGATCATTTGTCCACCCTCATCTAGACTATACAACCCAATTTCGGTGCCCGCATAGAAGAAAATATATTAGTCAAATAAAAAAGTACAGAGGAAGACAACTAAATCAATATCATGTCTTAGAAATGTGCTCTGTCAAAACAGACTAGCAGAGTTAGTGCTAATGCTAAAGTTGGTCAACTGGGTGGCAAACTGGCTGGAGGACAGAAAACAGAGAGTGGTGGTGGTAAATGTAATACAGTCAGAAAAGATGCAAGTCACAAGTGGGGTACCTCAGGGATCAGTCATGGGGCCCGTACTCTTCAATATCTTCATCAGTGACATTGCAGATGGACTGGAGGGTAAGGTTTGTCTGTTTGCAGATGACACCAAGATCTGCAACAGAGTAGATGATCCAGATGGGGTAGGCAGAAAGAGAAGAGATCTGGATAATCTGGCAAAATGGTCAGAAGAGTGGCAACTGGGGTTTAATGCAAAGAAGTACAAGATCATGCACATAGGGAAGAGAAACCCTAAGCCACCTATAGGTTGGGAGGGGAGTTGCTGGCAATCACAAGGGAAGAAAGAGACTTAGGCATCATCATCACAGATGACCTGAAATCATCCAAGCAGACCACTAAAGCAGTAGGTAAGGCTAGCGGGATGTTGGGGTGTATTAGTAGGTGTATCACAAGTCATAAGAGGAAGTAATAATCCTCTTTACAAGACACTAGTTAGCCCCCTCTGGAGTACTGCGTGCAGTACTTGAGGCCACACCTGTACAAGGACATTAACAAAATGGAGGCAGTCCAGAGAAGGGCAACCAAAATGGTGCAGGGACTACATCAGAAAACGTATGAGGACAGATTAACGGAGCTCAATATGTATACCCTAGAGCAAAGGAGAGAGAGAGGTGATATGATCAAAACATTCAAACACCTTAAGGCCATTAACATGGTAAAAGAGTGTAACATGTTTCAATATAAGAAAATAACAGGACAAGAGGCCACAGCATGAGATGAGAGGGAGGACGATTAAGGGGGAATGTGAGGAAGTTCTTTTACACAGAAAAGGTAGTGGATGCATGGAGTGGCCTGTGACCACCCACCTCTCCCTCTTTACTGAAACAGCTTCTAGAGAGGTGTCTGTCCTCAGGTATTTGCTCCCACCAGCCGGACTTTCCTTCCAGCATCTCTTTCAAATGTACAAACTTGAATAATCAAAAGTGGAATTGTACAAGTTAAAGTCTGATAGTGTGTCTTTTTCGGGTGGCGGATGCTACACAGAGTTTACCTCAGCCAGTGGAAACCAAATATTACCTTAGAAAAATGACATCACAGTCACAACTGTTGAGCAAATAAATAGCTTTTACTTAACAGAAAGTGCACTGAGCTTTTACAGGATATATATTTACAACACAAGAGAATAACACTCATACAGGAAAAGTAAATAAATGTTTTTAAATAACAGATGGCAAAAGAAGAAGGCTATTACTGAAGTATGCTATCACTAAACTTACCCTTCCCTGTCCTTACAAGAGACACTGGACCCTGTTCTAACTGCCAGCTCCCATGGACATAGCTACAAGGTAGGCTCCAAGCTTATGTTTCCCCTCCCAGCTTCCAAAGCACAAGAGAGCCTTCTCTGCCTTTCAGAAGGTTATATACTCTGTGGAGAATAGGTCATTCCTATTCTCCCTTTAACTGCACCAACCAACTAACATCAGTGACCAATTATATTCCCTTTTCACCTTAAGTTTATATTTGAATGATCCAATCAATTTCAACTGCCCTGTGTCCCTGTCTGCAGGTCTGTGTGTGTCTGGAGATATCCACTTGAGATTTATGACCCAGCTCTTATCTAGCAGCTAGGAATTCCACAAGCTGGATGCTGCTGGACAGAGGATTTCAGCCTGACTGCATTTTTTCCAAACTGCTAAAAAAAATAAGGCATCTACAGAATCCAAACCATTAACTCTTTTCTGCCCATTTCTGTCACATGGCCTACCTCAGGAAGTGGTGGATATGAATATGGTGCAGGGCTTCAAACAGGCATGGGACAGGCATAAGGGAGGAATAAAGATGAGTATGAATAGATAGGCCATTGACAGAGTACAGGCCTATGGCACATTCATAAGGTAGAAAAAAATTGGCAGACTGGATGAGCCTTGTGTTCCTTATCTGCCGTCAACTTCTATGTTTCTATGCCACTGGAGCTGAGACATATGAGGGTTGAATTGTTATTAATGTACAACATAGTCAATTAACCTCACTTGTTCTGTGAGACTAACTTTGTGTTTAAACTAAACTAAACACATGGGCCACCCGTATCAAGTCATTTGATAGAGATTTAACGGTCTGAGAATAAATTTTTTCTTTACGAAGAGAGTAGAAAATTCATAGAACGTACTCCCAGTTGAAGTCATAGTAAGTAAAAACAAACCTGTGTTTAAGAAAAATCTTGATAATTATGAACATAAATTGTGTAAAGTATTACTGGTTGAGCACTAATGGGTGGACACCTTATAGCTCGTACTCAACCTTTGTACATATGAGCCTTTGCATGCATGGTGGCAGGTTTCAAAACATCTTGGAAAAGAGAAAAAGACTGGTGACAAATAAGGCAAGAAGGTGGGGGCAGTGAAACTGATCTGCCAATAGGCATACAGGCTAGTCAAGACAAAGGGTAGATAGGTTTGACTCAGGCAGGAAAATGTGCAGACATGATGGACTACAAGCCTTTTTTCTGTTGACAGTATTCCATATGTCTGTTTATGTATTAGCAAATAGGATATATGTTACTGCAGATTGATATGTCTGCAAGACTTTTAG
Organism: Neoceratodus forsteri; assembly: GCA_016271365.2. Classification (NCBI taxonomy): domain Eukaryota; kingdom Metazoa; phylum Chordata; order Ceratodontiformes; family Ceratodontidae; genus Neoceratodus; species Neoceratodus forsteri. Next base: position 907,646,420 of record CM028135.1, on the reverse strand, counting down.
ACACTGTGTGACATCAACCTTTTCTTCTTTTTGGTTTTCAAGATTTATAGTTCAGAAATCCATGCATTCTTTTACCTCACACTTATGAATGTGGGTGCCTAGAAATAATTTCATAAGAATCTTGTATTTAAATACATGTGTAGAACCTGTAATTCGGTGTAGTCACAGTTGTGTGACAGGAGGGGCAGACAAAATAGTGACCAAAGTCTCTCCTGTTTTCCCAATACCGTGTTACTGTTCTATGTGCCTCGGAATTAATGTCAAGAAAATCTTTTATTCAGTGTATTACTCCACGTGGTCCAACTGAGATTCAGCATCTCATTTTCAGTGAGAGCCTGTCTCTGCCCAGTTTTATGGCTGGGTCAACTGAAACACAGGAATGTCATGTGACTTGCCAATGTCACAAAGTGAACAAGCAGCTGTGGTAGGGTTCAAATATGATCTCCTATTTCACAATTCAGGGCTCTCACTACTAGACCACACAACCTTCTGTAGTTATTGTATACATTAAATACCAATGTTATTGTCTTAAAACTCAGGTGGTAATGCACTTGCAATATATTCATGTTTTACTGTAACATGGATCCATAAGATCTGAATATTTATCTTCACAAAAGCAATTTCAGAAAAAGACTGTGTGAGCTGGATTTTCAGCCCTGCATCGTTGACTTGCAGAATCATCATGCTACATCCTCAGCACTTTGGCCAGTATGTGAGACAGCCTAGAAGGTAGTCTAACTGTCATGCACATCTGCTGTGATCTGCTGCAAAACGGGAACCCAGTAATGATTTATGAATCAGTATTTAATGCATGTGTTGTTACTGTATAGCAAAGCAACTGGAATTCCCACAAATTTGACAAAATGTTTGAAAATGGCATTTGGACATTTTGCCCAGATACGGTATGATGCTGCAGGTACAGCCAAAAATGAGGCTCACACCTGCAGCATCATGGCTATAAACCCCACTCTATATCTTTTCTCTTGATGTAAATTGTTGGTTAATAAAATATGATTTGCTGTCTAAAACATACTCTTTTATTCATTTTTTAAAGGATATGTGACTTTGTTTCCTGTTGTCAAACCACAAGTTGCTATTCTTACTATGAACACCTGCAGTCCAAAAACAGAAGTTCAGATAACTTGCACCATTCCATATAGAAAGTGTTTCATTATTTATAACTGTGTTTTACCCCATTGACACCCTGAAACATTTCATGATGGAAAGTAGTGCTATTAAGGTGAATTAAGCAGTGTGTGTGTGTATGTGTGTGTGAGTGGTGTTATTAAGGTTAATTAAGCATCATGTGTGGGTGTATAGGGGCACGGTAACACCCCTATATTGAGGGTTGACTAGGAGTGTCTATGTTAAGCCTCAAATTTTGAACTTTAATGTCTTAGCAACTATCAATGGATTTGCACACAATTTTGTATGCAAGGTCTCATCGGGTAAATCTGTTGATGTGACAAGTTTTATTCTGGTCAGATGTGCAAAATTTGCGATCCGGATAGCACAGAAATGTAAATAAATATAGTTTTTTTTCCAGTTTTTTTGGCATTGCCTTGTTCCCAGATGGTTTGGAATTGTGATCTGACATTTTCAGGGTAGAAAGGGCTTGGGTCATAAAAGTGCATTTCGCTTCCAGTGATAAGAACAGATGGTGCACTCAGTTAAGGTCGGGTGCTGAAAAATATGAAGACCATGAAGTAAATAAGAGACAGCACTCCAGGCTAGCATTATAAAAAATACTTTATATTGTATTGAAAAAAGAAGCAAAAATAGTCTAATTACAAAACTCAAATTAATAAATCATATTGTGTTGGTTCACATACCAAAAGTGCAAGCAGCGCAGCGCTTTGAGGCCACAAAGTCCTCTTTGTCAGATTATGTTTTATTAATTTGAGTGCTGTAATTGCACTATTATTACTACTGTGCTGTCTCTTATTTATTTCAAGTGAATTTTGCTTGTTTGGTGGAAAAATATGAATCCATTCTAAAGTTATTAAATTTTAAAGTTCCCATCATTTTCAGTGGGAATTTCAGTCTCCCGGATAGCTTCCTGGAATGAAAAAAAGAATTTGGTCAAATGAAAAAGGATTCTTTTTCATTTAGGACCAATTCTTTTTCATGGGAAAAACATCCTTATTTATTTTCCATCATATTGTTTTCTATTTTCTTCTCACAAAAAAATATCAAACCCCCCATAAATGACATCCTGGTGAAATATAAAAACATGTATCTTGCTCATTGAGATTCCATTTGCTGAATTTTGCACTTGTCTGCTTGACAAATGACCCCGGAATGTTTTTTTTTTTTAATTTTAAATCCTTTTTTGTGACTTGCTTAGCCATTTTTCATGAATCCTTTTTTGTTCCAATGAAAAAGGATCTCATGTCATGAAAAAGGATTTTGAGCTTAGTTTTCTCCCCCCTATTCTTTTTCATGCCAAGGGATTCTTTTTCATTTGATATTTTTGTTCTAACAAAAAGGATCCCTTGGCATGGAAAAGGATTTTGGACATAGTTATTTTTCTGATTCCTTTTTTTGTGCCAAGGGATCCTCTTTTATTTGATAGTTTTGTTTAAACAAAAAAGGATTTCAGACTTATTTTGTTGTCAGATTCCTTTTTCGTTTCAAATGATCCTTTTTCATTTGATTTCTCCTTTCAAATGAAAAAGAATCACTTGACATGAAAAAGGATTTCAGACTTAAGTTTTTTTCTGAATCCTTTTTCATTTGCAGCATCCCTTTGCTGTTTTTTTTCATTTGAAACAGAATAGAATTCAGTCAAATAAAAAAAGTACTTTTGCTGACTTTGCCATATTTCTAGTGATTTTTCCCCCTGGTGTCTAGTGACACCCCCCACCTTCCATTTGTTGTCCACATATTTTTTACAAGTTTTCCCAGTGTCTAGTGGCACCCCGCACCCTACAGTCACTGTCCCTTTATTTCTTTCTATTTGTCCGTGGTGCCTAATGGCACCCCCTGGTCATTGTCCACATAATTTTTTCAATGTGTATTTTTATTAAACACATTTTCCCTGGTGTCTAGTGACACTCTGCACCCTTCCAGTACTGTCCCCATAATTATAATGTAGATCCTTGGTGTCTAGTTGTGTCCCTCATCCTTCGTTGCCCATGTATTATTCATCCCTGGTGTCTAGTAGCACCCCCACCATCCAATGGCCATCCCCCTAAGTGGGTGAGGTATTATAGATGTCTAGTGTCTCGTCCCCCCCTCCAGTGTCAGTGTTTGCCTGTAATAAAGAAAACAGTCCTTTAATTTTTTTAATTTTTTACCTGAAGAAAAGGTCCTTCACCAATCGTACCACCCCCCCAACCTGCACCTCCCACTCAGCATCCACCACCCACACCCCCTCAGATTACCCCACACACCCTCACTCACCTGCACAGATCCCTGAGTGAAGATCCATACTGATATGGGAGATACGTCTTGCTGTTGGAACCACCAGCTACAAAATGACAAAGTAAGGTAACTGCAGTTCAGTGTATTTCTATGGGATTTTCAGCTTTAATGAATAATTCTCATTTTTCAAGATTTTAACACCAGATTTTCAGCACACCCTTTTTGAGACCCCACCTCATGAACAATGTTGATGTCATTTCACAAATCCTGCCCAAAAGGTGATTTTGCAGTCAGTTGGTGAAATCACTTTTCAGGCAGGATTTCAAAATTTTCTCCATAGGTGTTCATGAGGTGGGGTCATAAGAAGGATATGTTGAAAATTTGGTGTCAAAATATGTTAAAATGTCATAGTTGTGTGCATTCATTGACATTTCACTATGCTTACTCAAGATTTTCATTATTTTCACCTCAAATTTTCAATATAGCCATTTCTTTATACCAACTCAAGAATGTCACAGCTGTCACTTTCAAATGTTGCCCAAAATATTGCTTCATGCCTTTGATGCAGAATGAAGCTGCAGTGGGCACAGAATGATGTTTTGGCAAGGATTTGCCAATTTTTACTAACAGGTTAATGAGGTGGTGTAATATGAAGACTATATTGACAGTTTGGTTGCTGTTGTCTACAAATGTTAGGGCCCTGCACTTCCACATAAACATACATATATGCATCTGTTGAGGGATGGGAGTACATGCCCCAGAGGGCCCTGCACTCCATCAGACAAATAAGGATATGGTTACACTATCTGAAGCAGTATGGATGGATGTGAGCACAGGGCCCAGAGGACTCTATGCACCAAGAGGAAAATAAGGATACCATTATGCTATCTCAAAAAGTAATGAAATTCTTTGCAATAAAACTGTGTTAATGCAACATTTAGAGCTCAGCTTAAGCAAATAAAGTAGGGGAATGTGGCTTTTTGGGTTTACAACCCTAAAACCACACCCCCATCCCTAAAACAAATCAGGATGGAGTCTTCCTTGGTATTGTAAACCCTAAAGTTCACTCCATTAGGTGTGCCGAATAGGTTTGTGGAGTGCATAGAATGGGCAGAGCTCTTGGGTTGACAATGCCAAGGAAGGCTCCACCCCTGATTTGTTTTAGATGTGGGTGTGTAGTTTTAGGGTCAAAAACCCTAAAGTCACATTTCCCTACTTTTGTTGCTTTAGCCTAAATACTAAATGTTGCATTAATACAGTTTTTTTTTGCAAAGAATATTTGTATAGATATATTTCTATATTTCAAAACTTTTACCTGGAAAGATCTAGGTAGGCAGGTATTTGTTTCCAGTAGGGCTGTGTGAATACCACCTATTTCTGAATATTCAGTATTCAGCAGCCAAATATCCAGCCATTCGGTATTCTGGTATTTGTTATTCGGCTCTTAAAAAAAGGAAAAAGAAACAGCCCTCTCCCTTCTCTCCCAGCCCAAAACCTGAGGGAAAAAATCATGTAATCCCCATTCCCCAACTCTCTATCAAAGCACAATCTCACCATCTCCCCAGCACCCACAAGTTTCTTTTATTTAGTACAACTAAGTAGATCCCCTATTGGGCAACTGGCTCAACCTGCCTGCCTCACCAGCAGGCCATCTTCTTCATGTAATGCTCTCTTTGGGCTTTAAAATATATACATAATTTATGCACCCCCCCACAGCACCCAATCCTACCTATCCTCTCCCACCTACCACCACCCAGTTCTCAAATATTAATCAAGAAGTTGAGTGACTCAACCCTCCCTCCTTCATGGCTGGCTGCCTTCTCATGAATGAAAGAGCTCACTCACTTGCTATACTAAAACCAGCTGATCACATGATCAGCTGGTTTTACTAAAGCAAGTGTGATCACTTTCATTCATGAAAAGGTGACTGGCCATTGAGGAGGGAGATCTGAGCTGGTTAAGTTCTCAATTTATATTTGAAAATTGGGTACCAGTGGATGGGGTTAGGTAGGGTCAGGTGCTGTGTGGGGGGCATAAATTATTATTTTTTAAGTGCAAAGAGTGCTTTACATTAAGAAGCTGGCTGGCCATGGTGGTGGGCAGGTTGAGCTGGACACCAAGTGGGGGAGCTACTTAAATGTATTAAAAAATAAACAACTTGTTGTTACTTGGAGGAGAAGGGTGGGGTTGTGTTTTCAATAGGGGGTTGGGGATGGGAGTTGCAAGCTGGTTTTGGGCTGGGGGAGGTGTTTCTTTTTTTCTTTCTTTTTTTTTTTTTTGCAGGTGGTCAAATAACTTCTGGAATACAAATAGTCCCCTATTCGGGAAGGGCTGTCAAATATTCAGGAGCTCTACTATTCATGGTATTTGGAGAAATGATATTCAGCCTCTGCACAGCCCCAGTTTCCCAATGCATTGGGGGGGGGGGCAGAAAAGCAACAGAAATGCTGATGTTGTGAGAAAACTGGTTGCTCACACGAGGCTTGTGCTTTAATAATCTAAATATAACCAACACATTCTACACTGGGATATAATCTTAATGTAACCATCACAGTACACACTGAGATTTGTTTCTGCCATGACAAATGATGTGGTGATTCTGCAATGTCATTTTAAAATCTCATTACTCAGGAATTGTTTAGTGCTTTTATAAATGAGTTTTTTAGCTTATATCAGGCAATATAAACTGTTGTGTACAGCAAAGAGACTTTCATTTCCCTTAGTGTGAGCACATGTGGTAGTGGTGGTGGTGGGGATAGTGGAGTGAATAAAAGCATGGCTTTGCTGTTGTCAGTGTTGTCATTGTATGTTACTGCAAATGACAGCCTCTTTCACGCACACTCCCAGCCTCCATCTCTACCAGGCTTAGTAGATAAAGTGCTCTGTGAAAGAGTGACATCAAAGAAATGAGCAACCTGTATACAGTACAAAAGTAAAAGCCCAGCTTCTATTGTGGTTATTCTGTTTAGTTCTGCTTTTTATGGCAACTAAGAAACCGCAGGCTTGTGTTGCCTGCTGTCAGCTCCATGATAATTAAATCCATCACAGAATCTTAGAAGCATATCTTTGATGGGATTTTAAAGTTTGCTGGCACTAACAATGACAAAGCAGAAATCCATTCAAAATGATTTGGTGTTTTAATGCAGCATATGAAACTGAAGGTTTTAGTGGGCAAACACTCTGAAGAGTTTGCCCTTACAGAAATAATTATATGAAATGTTTTCATGCTGCACACATAAAACTACCCATGTGATATGTGTGCTGCAAGTATGATTTAAATGTTAAATTGGAACTGATTGCACGCATACGGAATGCATGCAGCAAGCAAGTGTGGAAACCATGATTTTTATGTTAAATTGGGAAAGACTGTTTGCAAAAAGAAAATGGTCACTGATAACTGCACACATAAAAGTTCAGTGACTTACTCAGGATCACACCCTACACAAGTGGGGGTTGATGAGATTCAAACCCAGATCTCCATGCCTCCAAGTCTCCTGGCTTGCAGGTCAGTGTCTTTAGCCACTAAGCCATACTATCTGCACACATATGGCCTACTTGTAATTCAGTACATACTGTATCTGAATACATCTGCATGCATGTGGCATGTTTGTTTGTAGCCTCTGTTATCCTTTTCAGTTTTCTTTTCTCCCTCATTTCAATTTCACAGTTGAACTGTAGCACACATACCAATGGAAACACATGTTTTTCCCACCCCAATACACAAACTTAACCACAAAACCACTTAATTACTTCTGTCCAGCCTGTACTCCTACTATTTTCTCTCCATATTTTTGAATGCTTCCACACAAACAGACTTTAAGGTACAAACACAAAAGTAGCAATAACTCAACACACCCACATGGCCAGTCCCCCCGCCCCATGCACACACACCATAGTGGATATGGTCATGCTGCTACAGATAACCCACCAAGTATAGATATAAGTAAAAAGTCTCTTACTTGAGTACTAGGGAGCCAGAGGCAGGAGTCTTTAAGAGATGATGTCCATGGGTCAGAGTGCTGGGGCATACCCCCTTGAAATGAATGGAGTTATTTTTTATTTCTGTTTTATACATTATGATGGTGAGTTGGAGAATAATGAAGGCCAGTGTTCTACTAACAAGGCCCTTGTTAGTTGAGCAGAGGCTTCATTAATCTCCAGATCTCCATCAGTGATGTATAAAATAGTAATAAAAAAATACCCCAATTCATTTCAATGCTGCACATCCCTGCAGTCTCCTTTGCCATAATGTGCCTGTGTATGGAGATGTGGAGGTCAGCTTCACGGGGGGGGGCATAAGCCTGACTATATTGGGCTCCAAAAGTCTGTGTATATCATACTGCTCAACTGTCTCTGAATGCAAGGGACAGCTCTAGAATGTCTGTAACATCTCTAAAAGGTACAACTTATTTGTTTTGACTGAAAAGTGATATGCAAATCTGGAAAAATTAAAATGTACAAGATTCATCTGTACATACCCTGGAGCAGTGCATCAGACTTGGGCTTAAACCCACCCAGTTACTAATCAATTTGTTCCTGGCTAAAGTTCTGCTCCCCCCCCCCCGAGAAAAGAACTCCCTGACTCCATTCCATTCAATGCCCATTGCCTATGTGTCACAAAGCCACACAAAGGTGAAGAAACATGAAAAACACATCAATATTTCAGTCCTTCCTCCTTCTCCAATCCCCCTGTAAAAAAACAATTACTTTTACTTACTTGGCCATATGGCCAGAACCTGCAGCCTGGCACAGTGTGCCACCAGCCCAGTTTTTAGTCCACTCCCCCATCTCCTTCCACCATATGCTGGATGCTAGAACCGACCATCACAGGTCCCCAACATTGTCTGTGACCAAGTCACCTCACCAACCAAACCCACCCAATCTGGATTGCTTGCTTCTTGCTTGGTTGCTGCTGTGGCTGCAGCCACACTGCACTGATCAAGGCCTATGAAAGTCACCGACACCACTGTTACCACTGCTGCTAAGCCTAGTTTGCTGACATGGGGGTGTGTGCTGTTTTTTTTTTGCAAGGCAAGCCTAGTAGAGTAAGTAGGTAGCCTAGTCTTGAGTTAGCTTCTAGCTCACCCTCTGCTCCTTCAGCCACCAGGGGAGACAGAGACTCACTAAGAGTAGACCAACAAAAATTTGCTGCAACAACGCTGCTATTGAAAGTTTAGTGCTCACTGACTCCTCTAAGCTGTAGTGTACAATCCTTCTATTCTGTGGCAGGAAAGACAGTGTCACACTTGCATGACTCATGCTCTTTCTTGTCTGGAGCTCATCTACAACACATGTGATTGTGCCCCTGCTAATAGGTGGAGCGAGTGGACAACACAGTACAGACACAGCTGAGTCTAGAGAATACCTGCAGCATGAGCACACACAGGCCAGCTGGGCACTTATTGTGCAAAAGATTAAATCAAAATTTAATGCCATTAGTTCCACACCATAAGAACAACCTACAGTATACACAAATATGGAGGGGGGGTGTGACTGCCCCCTCTGTCCTACCTAAATGGCACCCTTGCTTAATGGTAGAAATTAATTCTCAGGTGCTAATGCAATGGTTTTCACTGTCTTCTGAGGTCTGTATCTCTCTGTTTCAGGATGTGTCCTGATCATCATGTGACTTAGTGTCCCTGATTGTCCCTCATTTTGAATGCCCATGTCCCTCATTTCAGTGACAGAATGTGAGGTATGGTGCATGCTTCCTAGACCCTACACAGCACAAAGAGTGCTGAGCATGGCCATAGTGTATACACTCCATACAGAATGACAAAGGGAAAGTAAGTGAGATGAAACAGTCATGGAGAAACACATTTGTAGTACTAAATATGCATAAGGGATTTGTATGGTCTAAAACAAAAAGGATAGGCTTCACAGCACAAAGGCCCCTCTTTCTACACCTGGAATGGGGTATGTTGACTGGCCAAAGCATTTAATGCAGCAAGCAATATTTTACAAATTAATGGTGATTTAATGACAAAAATCAAAAGCCATTAAACAACTCTCAAAAGGGTCAGAATTAATGAGTTTATCTAATTTTTATGGGAATTCAAATAAAAATGTATTTTAATGACTCTGATAGCAGTAGTATGAGAAATAGAAACTGATGTGTTTTTTTAGATGAGATTTGCACCAGCTTAGCTGCTGCACACATGGCAAGCATACAACATGTGAACCTGATGTGATGTTTAAATGATGTTTTTTATTTTAGCTTTTGTTGACCGGGTAAGTGCACTGGACAAATCCTGCCTATTTTCAGGCACGACCCGGGAGGGGATACAGATGAATGCCAACTGACCTTGAACCAGATTAAGCTGCTGGTGGTATTTTTAGTGAATGAGGGAAATTTGGCCAGGACACCAGGAAATTTCTACTCTTTTCGATAAGTGCCATGGGATCTTTAACATCCACCTGAACTACCACCAATCCAGGCAGATGGGACCTCGGTTTAACGTGTCATCCGAAAGACGGCACCTCAGAAATGCAGCACCCCTCTCATGCTGCATTACAGTGTCAGTACTAGGATATTAACCCAAGTGCCAGATGTGGGAACTGAACCCACAGCCCTCTGATCTCCCGGCCTCAGAGGCGAGTGTGCTACCTACTGAGCCACATGTTCACACCAGCTTAACTGCTGCATTTATGTCAAGTGTGTAACACACTAACCTTATGTAATTTTTTGAAGATGTTTGCACCAACTTACCTGCTGTACACATGTCAAGCTTGCAGCATGCAAACCTTATGTGCTTTTTAGACCTGGTTCACTTAGAGCATGCAAACCGTATGCAAACATTGCACAATTAAACATGTGGCATGCATTCTGTATGTACACAGCACAAATATATTTCTGTAAGGGTATGGTCCTCCTTTCAGGTTTTAGAGATCAGTTGCAATTCTCAGGGTTTCCACTGCCATCCAATGTCTTGCAAACAAAATCAGTGGGAAATTTTAATGCTGTTTTTAATCATAGTAGGGAAATGTTCCCTTAATATTTGTGGGTGTTATAAAGAAGAATCTAAAACCTAAAACAGAATCCTGCCAAAGTATTTTATGAGCAAGACCTCCTTTTCCCCTTTTTGTTGAAACACTTTGAGTATCACATGTACCTTAGGTTTGAATGCTGAGGCCCCTCTAGGGCAGATCCCCCCCCCAATTTGGAGGGTAGGCTGAGATGCCACTACCTTACTCTACCACCAGGCTGCTGAAGGAGTCCGAAGTGGCTACCTGGTACTTTTGTAACTCAGCAGTGAGGGCAGTTCATATCCAGCAGAAAAGAAGTGAACTGTTCTTCCACAGGGAGAAATATTAAAGTAGCTAGATGTTGTGGTAATACAACTCCCTGTGATATTGTATTGGCCCACCTCCCCACTGTGGTCACATCTACCACAGATCTCACACAAATGAAACAGTTTCTCCCAATTAACTTGCACAGTATTATCATTACATATAATGATAGCAGATTTTAGCAGAAGAATGCAGCTTTATTTAATACCGCTGCCCTTGCAATGGTAGAAGAGTTACAGCAGACCAACACAGTACTCAGAACTGGATAAAAGGCCCTTTAAAGCATGGTCCCAACTACATCCATATTCCCACACTCAGGCCACAATTACTAAACACTGAGAGGGCACAGCAGAAGTATTTGTACCTCAGCTGCCAATAACAAGGTCCGACTAAGCACAGCCACATTTCTACCACACTTGCACTTTAACAAGACACAAGCGTTGACTAGGCCAGTCTGTACTCTCTCCCACCTAGTAACAGTATTTGTGGTTCAACACAGTGGGAGCTCCCTTACGACAGTACTTGGGTACCTAGTTTTGAAATGTTGCAGGCCCGTAAATTTTGCCATGGGTTCACTGCCATTGGTGCACTTAAATGGTAATACAACTTTATTTATTTTCCCCAAACCCCACAAATCATGCCATTGCGTAAATGGCATTTAAGCAAGATAGTTGTAATCCACCTTGATGGCTAACTTGAAAATAAACTTCAACCAGTTGCTATTTCCTGAGACAGGGCAAGCCCTGAAGTTACTCGTGCTTCCTCAATGAATGTCTCAAACTGTCTCTGTAGGCTGCTGTTGATTCTACCTACTTTTATACTTTGGGCTGTGGCAGGCTCCCTCCTTGTACTCTCTCCACCTTTCTCAGAGGCTAGCTTCTTGGTAGGCATCAAGGCTGGTCACCACTCTCTTGTTTTCTCTCTTTCTCACAACCAGTGAGACCCCAGGCTAACCCATACATGTCTCAGCTTCCAAACACTTAGGCTGGTGGCAGCCAGACACCTGCCTGTAGTGCATACTACATAGGAGTGACCAGAATTCAGAATCTGGAACTTAATTTAACTGGATTCTGGTCCACTATTAGAAATTAAGAGTTTCAAATTCTGAGCCAAAAAAACCTAATTCCAAAATTAGCATTTTAGAAATCAGAATCCGATTCAGTTCTGTGTCCAGTTTCCATTCTGCAGCCAGGAAGGACACATCCTGCCTGCTACCCATTCCCCCCTCACAGTTGCTGGCAGCCTTTGAGAGTTACCACTGTTAGCACCCTGTATATGCCCCAGTGGGACCCTTTTTGGATTTAGATTTTAGATTTCCAATTCAGAACCAGAATCAGAACCAGAATAAGAATTGGATTATTTCATTATCCAGGGATGGATAGAATTTTGGTAATTCCAGTCAACCCTATTGCTACAGGACCTGGAAAAGCAGCCTGGAATGCAGTCACTCTGTGCTTGCTCTTCAGTGTTGTACTTTTACTAGCTGTCATGCAGGTGCTGCTGTTTTCCTTATCTGTAACTCAGCAGCTTCTTGAGGCTTTTTCTCTATCTGCAAGGCTGAACATGACACAGCCCAACTTCTTCTTCCAGCAGTAGGTCCTGGCTTCTTGAGATCTCTCTCTGATCTGCCTGCCTTCAGCACTCTCGCTCTTTTATCAACATACTCACAGGTCAGCTTCCATTGGTCCACCTGACTGTCACTCCAAACCTACAATGTGCTATAGGTCTCAGTAAGTGTGTCAAAAATCACTTTGTCTCCCAGAGTCCACCAGCTGTCTGCTACAAGCCCCCGTCCCGATTGGCTGTCCATGGGGTCCAGGATCTGAATAATAGTGCCATGAATGCCATCCATGGGCACTGGCCTCAAAGTTACTTTTTAGAGGGCTCCTGCCCTCATTGTACTTGCTTACTCACTGGTTCAGGTGGCAGGGGTCAGGTAAAGGTCTGATGTTGAGGTGAGAATTTTGGCCAGAAGATTTCTCCATCCATGGTGGATGCCTACCTTTAATGTGTGAAATGACTACTTTCTCTGATAGTCCAGGAGGCATTAATGATCTGTGGTTCCAGCCAGGTCCAACCATTCCCTCACAGTCCCCTCCCAGCAAAAGTGAGGCCCTGGGGGCTGCTGGAGTAGAGAAACACTAGGGAATGGGACAGAGAAGCACAACTGGAACCCCAGGTAAACTCCATTTTACAGGAGGTTACACTATAGTGTATAGTACTAGATCCAGTAATGCAAATTGACACTGTATGGAAAGTGGGTGAAGGGTGATACTCGTCAGTGTCCCTTTGGAATTGTTGTTGAGGCCACTGCAGTTTAACAATTTTATTAGTGATCTGGAAGCTGGGTTCTTCAGCAGGGTGTTAAAGTTCACTAATTACACTAAACTGGCCAGAGTGGTAAACTCTCTTTTGGATTGGTACAAGCTACAACAGGAACTAGACAAACTTGGCAACTAGTCTGACTCCTAGTATCTCAGATTCAATGTAGCCAATTGCAAGGTGCTACAAATGTGGAGGAAAAGCCAAGGAAGGACCTACATACTCTGTGGGACTTTTTATGCTACAGTGGAGGAGGAAAAGGTCTTGGGTATTATAACAGAGAAGGTATGAAACATGACAAGCAGTGTACAGCTGCTATTTAGAGGGCAGACAAAATGCTAGGGTAGATCAAAGGAGGGTGACTGGCAGAGCATGGGAAGAAATCTTTTCACTTTGCAAGGTCCTGGTCAGGCCCACCACACCTGGAGTATTGTGTGCAGTTCTGTACTCAGTTCACAAAGGATAACTAGGCAGTCGAGAGTGTACAATGCAAGTCCACCAAACTGATCAGGATTGGGGAGGGGGATAAAAGTGATTAGGAGAAGCTGGAGGCCCTTCAAATGTTCACCATGGAGAAAATAAGGGTAAGAGGAGGTAAGGCCTTAGTCTTCCAAATACTCAATGTTATCATCAAGATCAAACAGTGGAGATCTTGATCTGTTGTCCTCCATCAAAATATGGAGACACCCTGATCACAGAAAAGACAAATTCAGGGGAAATGTTTGGAGGCACCTTTTCTTCCTCAGGATGGTGAACCTATGGACACCCTAGCAGCAGAGACAGTGGATATGATAATAGTATTGGCTTTCAGGGTAAGACTGAATACATTTCTGATTACCAAGGGAATTACAGGGTACCTGGGTAACAGAGTAGATAGGGAATCCTTGGAATTGAATATGTTTTTGCAGCATACATTTTTTTATCCCTGCTTGTGAAGTGGTGGTGGGGGGGTGGACCCAGAGTTCCTTCTGATCTTTTATTACTGTGTTACATATGGGAACCATTCCACTTTATCTTGACTTATTTCATTGACGAATACTGGCCTGATGTCACTTTTGGTCCTAGTGAACACCACAGTATAGTACTTATTTAATTTACCCTTTATAGCCCAGCTCAAATGCAGCATTTCATCTTTTGTAGGGCTGTACTTATCTCCAGTTTTACAGAATGGAAAAGAGAAGCACAAGGAGTTTGACTGATTTCCTCGTAGTCAAACTGTGAACAGTAGCAAGGTAGAAGTCAGAACAACTTCTCTGAGTCCCAATTTGGAAGTTAGCCCACCTTCCTTGTAGTCACTATACTTTCAAGGTCCCAAATTATGGAAGTCATTATTGTAACTGAGGAAAACGTTTGGCACTTACTATAACAACTACTGGTCCAATAGCAAGAAAACTCATTAAATTTTTGACTTGCATGCAGCACAACTGGATGCCATCTAATTTACTTTTCTCACCTTTGGGCATCACATATTTTGTCTCCCTTTATTTTAGAAGTTTTTTACCTTTTTTGTTGAAGTTAAATACTTAATAGAGTTAATTAAAAGACCATGGTAGTTGTGGTGAAGGGAACATAAATGAGCACAAGTCTGGGTATGGTAATAGAGCAGAGGGGAGTGTTTTGATCATGTAGAGGAAGGGAGGGGACCTGGAATGAAAAAAACCTACATGCAGTGGATAGACTGCTCCTTAGCAGAGGGGTGGGTGCTGAGGGACAGGCTGGGAGAGTATATGGCAGAGAGCCTTTATTTAAACTGATGTGGGGTCTTTGTGCCCAGAGTCTCTAGGAGAAGGGGGCCCCAGGCCTCCCCTCTAGTCCAAGCAGACTGAGTTGGGATTAGGGTATGAGACACAGAGGGGGGCAGTAATCATCAGGGAGAAGAGTGGCAGTTTGGGGGGGTTGGATACAAGATATGGGGCACACATAGTAATACTTATCAGTGGAACTCATATATGAGGGTGCAAAGAGCAGGGGGTGATGGGCAGGGGAGGGCAATCATGCTACAGGAGGGAGAGGCATGGAGTTGTGTGGAAGGTGGTATCCCTAAATGAAAAAAGTCTTTGTAACAAAATGGATGACCTGCAGGTGATGATGGTAGAGAACAGGGTGGACATAGCAGTGGTCACAGAATCATGTGTTCTTTCACTGGGTATAAGTTGTATAGAAGGGACAGGGGTGTAGGAAAGAGTGGGTAGCTTTTTTTGCATAGGGTTGAATAACCTGTATGAGGGAGGAGGCAGAGGAGGGGAAGGCAGAGGTACTGTGGATGCAGTTGTAATCCAATGGGGTAAGAAGGTAATGCTGGGGGTGGTCTACAAGCAGCCTAACCAAGAGGAGGAAAGTAATAGGGAATTGGGGGTCTTTAATCAGGAGGGCTGCTGGTAAGGGTGTGGTTGTAATTGTGGATTACTTCAGTTTGCCCAAAATGTACTGGAAGATTCCAGCTACAACCTGCACCTGGAGTCAGTTAATCCTGGGTGCAGTGCAGAACTGATTTCTGACCCAAGATGTCATGGAACCCCCCAGGGAGAAAGCAGTCCTGGATCTGGTACTGAAAAATGGGGGCCATGTTCAAGACATCCAGGTTGTGAAGCCCTGTGGAGGGGTGGCCACCATACAGTGTGGTTCATGTTGGACATGGACAGAGAGAACGCAAGCACTAGAGCAAATGTCCTAGATAACAAAAGGAAGAACTTCAGGAAGATGGGGGATCTGCTAAGGGAAGAGCTGACTCAGTGAAGGGATGGGGTTGGATCAGAAATTGTCTGTCATCAAGGAAGGAATAATGGCAACCACAAATGAGTTTGTCAGGCTGTAGGGGAAAAACTCTAGAGCCAAAGCACCCAGTTGGTTTAACTGAGAGGGTAGTCTAGGCAGTGAAGGATAAAAGGACAGCTTACAGGAAGTTCCAGAGGACTCAGAAGGATGAGAACAGGGAGAAGTACCACCAAAAAGCAATGGAAGCAGGGGAAACACTCCAGCTAGCCAAGCCAGAAAGAAATTTCAGTTAGATGAAGTCATTAAACTACTGTACAGACCAGTCAGCCTGACCTCAATTATGAGTATGCTCATGGAGATAATCCTTAAGGAAAGGCTAGCAGTGTTCCTAGATGAAAATGGTCTACAGTACAAGAGATGGCATAGGTTCACGGCTGGGAGAGCCTGTCAAACAAACCTGATTGATTGCTTTTAACTGGGTGATGAAAACAGTGGACAAGGGCCAGGCGGTTGATATCCTTTATTTGGACTTTAGCAAGGTTTTTGACTCTGTGCCCCATAGGAGGTTGATCAGAAAACTGGAGGATCTTGGGGTAGGGGAGAACATCACTAGATGGATCAAAGAGGATCTGGGGGTAGGGGAGAACATCACTAGACTGGTCAAGTTGGCTGAAGGATAGGATCCAGAGGGTTGTAATGAGGAGGAGCTCTCAGGATCCAGGAAATGCACTAGGGGAAGGGGACACGGGGCTCGGTGCTTGGTTCGGTGTCATTTAATGTATTCATTAATGACATTGGAGATGGCATAAAAGGCAAGAGTTGCCTGTTTGTGTACAACACCAAACTCTGTGGGAGGGTAGATACAGCAAAAGTGATACAGGACCTAAAGGAAGATGTGGCCAAGCTTGAGAGGTGGTTAGAATTATGGTAACTGGTTCAATGCAGAGAAGTGCAAAGTCCTGCCCAGAGGAGTAGAAGCTTGAGGATGGAGTACAGCCTGGGAGGGTCATGGTAATCAAGTCTGAATAAGGAAAAAGACCTTGGAGAGTACAATCATTAGTGACTTGAAGCACTCCTCATACTGCAGGAAGGTGGTGGCAAAAGCCAGTAAAATGCTGGGCTGCATTTGTAGAGGAATCACTAGCAGGCAGGATGAAGTCATCTTGCTGTTGTACAGATCACTGGTGCAACCGCACCTGGAGTATAGTGTGCACTACTGACATCTCTACCTAAAAAAGGACATAAACCTACTAGAGGCAGTCCAGAGGAGGACAAAAAAAAATGGTTGAAGGTCAGCAAGGCAGAACATATGAGGAGAGGCTGAAGGGCCTGCATATGGACTCCCTGGAGAAGAGAAAGGAAAGGGTGGACATGATTGTTACCATTAAGTACATGAAGGGTATCAACAAGGTGAAGAAAATAGGGCCTTTACAGTCTCAGCAGAAGCAAAACTATGAGTGGGCATTGTGTTAAACTGGAGAGAAGGTTCAGTAGAGTTCAGGAGGTATTTGTCATGGAGAGGGTGGTTGTAAGACAGAATGAGCTTCAAGAGGAGGTGGTCTTCCCAGAGATGGTGGGACAGAGTAAAGGGGAAGATCTGGGTCAAGAAAGGGTGGTTATAATGGAGGGGGGGATGAAGGCCTTAGTTGCCACTAAGGACTCCACAACACAAGCAGACTAAGACTTCTGGGCCTTCTGCTGGCAACTTCTATATGTTCATATGGATCATAGTGTTGCACTTTAATCACTGGTCCACACTATCTCCTTAAAGAAACATAGAAGGTGACAGCAGATAAGGGCCTCATGGCCCACCAAGTCTGCCTTATTATCTCTTTATCCTACTGTGACACTGCAGACCCTATTCTGCTTCTGGTCTTGCTTGAAGAATCTGAAGGAATATAACTTGGAGCTACATCAGGTAGATGCTGTCATGTTTAATTTTTCTTGTGCAAGACAGCAGTGCCTCTGGTCTTGCTTGAAGAACCCGAAGGAATATAACTTGGAGCTAGGTCAGGTAGATGCTGTCATTTTTAATTTTCTGTTACAAGGCAGCAGTGCACCAAAAAAGGAAGGGTTTTTATATAGTAGGTAAAATATACATGCACATTGCACAGTTTGTCAGAATACTGCTTACTATTTCAATTTAGTAATATTTTCATGGTTTCACTCAAGAGTTTTAGAGATAAAGCTCAACATTTCTGTATCTAGTTGGGAAAAGAAATGCAGCTGCAACCATAAAAAGTCTCGCTTGTTTGTCCTCGAATTAAGAGACGGTCCAAAATTGCTAAAGACTGAATATTGTTTTTTTTTTAATTCAAAGTTTCATGTATTAAGCTTTTTTTTTGCAGTCACTGTAATTTACTGAAAACAGTAGACAGTATCCAGGTTTATTTAGGTAATTTGAGTTAGGTATGTACAGTACGAATATATGAACAGATGAAGGAAGATCATCAGTCCATTCAAGTTCTTTCCCACTCCAACTCATTTCATTTCCTTTTTATTTTATACTGAAACATCTATGGGCTAAAAAAAAACAAACATTTTCACAGATGTCCACTGTAACAAATACTTACAGTATACAAAACACAGACAATATAAATAATAAAAAGATGTGTAAAAACAATTGTCTAAAAGATCAGTTATAACACACACAATTTTTCAGCATATAGTTCCTTAGTGTTATTTTAAAACTGGTCATTTTAGTACAACCAACCAGATTACTGGAAGTTTGCTATAGAGAATGATGGGAGAGATGTTCAAGGAATTTTGAACAAACTTTGTGTGGTATAAAGGGATCTTAAATGAAGGTCTGTTTTGCATTCTTGTATTCCATTGGACAAAGTAATCATTTTTAGGGAAAAGGGTATTAATACTGTTAGGAAACAAACATAGGTAAATTTTATGTAGGAATAGTAGAGAGTGAAAGACAAAACGGTCAGTAATGGATAAACTATTAAATGAATTATATAATAAACAGTGATGTGTACACCTAGGGCTACCTGTGGCAAACTGAATAATACTATGATAGGTTGACCTTAATTTGGCTAGCATGCCTTTGAAGGTATAAGAGTATACAACTGAACCATAATCCAACACAGAAAGTAATAAGCTCTGGGTTGGTATGTGTCTAACTTCTACCGTAAAATTTTTCCGTATTCTAAAAAGATAACCCAATCTCTTATGCAGCTTATTGATTAAATCAATAATATGTTGTTCATTGGAAAAATGAGAGTCCAATAACCGACCTCAATGGAATTAAAATGTCACCTAGTTTTCTTCCATCTACTTATCTAGTTTGAGCATGAAAGTAGAAACCGTGTCAGCTAGGCAGTCTGTTCCAAGAGCTATTCTGTATAGCAGTGCTGAACATCCTGACATATCCCTTTAATCTTTATCTTTCCAGTGATACTGAGTTTCCTCTTGGCCTTTTGTCCTTGTACGCTGGCCTGAAGAGCTGCATTTGGACTGATGGTGTTTTCCCTTTCAGATATTTAAATACTGAAATCATGCTGAGTCTTCACTTTTCCATGACAACAGCCCTAATTCTGCCAGTTGGTCTTAATAGCCCGTGTTTTACAAACCTTCAATCACTTTGATCGTGTTCCTCTGTACCTCCTCAATTCAGTGAATAGATTTCTTCAGATATGATGGCCAGAAATGCACACTATACTTAAAACAGGGTCTGACTAGAGATTCAAAGAGGAGCATTACAGTATCTTTAGATCTACTTGTGAAAGTTCTCTTGAAGCATGCCATGATTTTATATTCTTTGGTAGCTGCATCCCTTTTCACTGTTTTCACTATTTAAAGTTGTAGTTAATCAGCATCCCTTTTACAGCCAAGTATTAGGAAAGGGAAATGGAAATTGTTTAATCAGGAAAGATGCACTAAGTCAGAGCTTTTTTTTCTCCATCCACACCCCCCAGCCTCTCCCCCAGCTCTATGTTTACTGTCTCATCTTTACCTCCCCCACTGTCTACCTCTCTCATCCTCACCAATATTTATGACTGTCTTTTTATTTAAATCTGTTGTAAATATGGTTATTTCTGCTCTTGTATTTTTCTTTTGCTGTATATGTTTTGACACTCTGTAACCTTGACGATTGTGAACACAGGCACATTTGCTCACACTCTTTCCAGTATAAAATAAACTTGGTTGATTGATGGATTGAGCTTGTTTCCAGGTGTGGCCTCAGAGCACAAGGAAGTTAAATGACTTGCTCAGGGTCACACAGTGTGCAAACAGGCTGGTGGGATTCAAACCCAGATCCCAAGGTTTGCAGCTCAGTGCCCTTAACTACTACGCTACACTGCCTCCAACACTGATTTTGGGTGCTCCAAGTATTAGAAGTCTCTGTGTTGTTTACATAGTATTTTTGGCGTCATATTTTTATTAATCAGATACATCACTTTGCATGTTTCAGTGTTGAAATTATTCTGTCATTTTCCCACCACTTTCTGAACATGTCTAAGTCCTCTGCATTTTATTAACCTCATGCTGAGATGCACCTACACTTCCTATTTTGATGTCACCAGGAAACATGGCAACTTAACTTCTGCTACCCACCTCCAGATCATGTAGAAATTTATTACGCAATTTTGGCCACTATACAGAACCCTGTGGGACTCAAGTGGTCACTTGTTTCCCTGTGGATGGATTACCATTTATTATAACCCTATGCTTTATGTTCTGTAACCAGTTTCTAATGTATTGTATTACATAAGCAACTATATCTACTGTAGTATCTTCATTATATGAACAAATCCTCTGTGTTGAAGGCTTTGCTAAAGATCCAGTGCATAGCATCCACAATCAGAGTACCAAAGGTAAGTATTTTGTTAAACTATTTTTGACACTGGAAAGCCCAGCTGAGATGTAATATCTTAATATCATGGAGGTCCTGCCTTTTCCAATTTTTACAGCAGTGTGTATTGAAGTGATTGGAGGTTAAGTGACATAAGAAAAGTTCACTCAGTGAATGACTAGTGCGATTTGAACTTGGGTGTCATGGTTCCAAGGCCTGTCCTCCAGTCATTAGACAATGACACTTGAATACATGATCTGCACAAACTGGAACCTCCCCAGGAAGAAGAGTCTTGGGGCCTGAAAAAGGAGAACACAACAGGCAGATGGGCTCAAAGGCTAGAGTTGCCCAACTGTTTCCACAAAATTATCACTGCCATTTCATTACAGGCTAGTAGTGATTAGTGATCTAGTTGCTGGAGTAGAGGCATGGGAACTAGGAAACCAAGTTCAACTTTCACAATAGTCACTTACTCTTTGTGTGACCTTGAACATGTCATTTAACCTCTAAGTGCTTCAATCTACCAACTGTAAAAATATGTTGAAGCCAACTGTTACTGAGAAAATGTATCTTCTCACAAGGGCTATGCTGGACAGACCCATTTTGATTCTATTTACCCCTCCCATATGACGTTTTCATTACAGCATGGGTGGGACGTGTCCTTGGGACCCACTGGCTGGTGTATATACTGTACATCTTTTCAGTCCTTTGCTGTTGTCATTTTAACCTTACCGATTGCAAGGGAACTTATGAGAGCCTGGCTCTAGCTCTGTCCCAGACTAGAGGGATGGTGGGTGAGCTACAACCTGGCCTGTTGCCTGACCGGGGGAGAGGGATTAGCCTGTACCTGACCTTGGTCAGGTTGTGGGAACAGTTTGAGCCTGGCCTCATTCCTGACCCAGAATTAAGCATTTCTCTGGCCCCATTCCTGGTCCAGGCAGAGGGTTAGCCTGGCCCTGGCCTAGTTCCTGACAAGGTGAGGTGAAATGTCCTCTGGACTGATTCCTGACTTGGATAAAGCCTGGTCTTGGCCTTATTCCTGAACAGGGTGTTAGCCTTGCCCTATTCCTGACTAATGGGTCTGAGCCTGGACCATATCTTATTCCTGAGCATGAGGAGGAAATACTTTTTTTGTCCCTTACCCTAAGAGGGAAACACCTAGCCCTGTCTCTACTCCTGACCCAAGTGGGGGAGGGCAAGCCTGGCTTTGGCAATGGCCCCATCCCTGATCCTGATTAGCCTGGCTGCAGCATAGTCCTGCCCAAGGGGGGTATGGAGGTGGGGTGGGGTAAGCAGTCCCTGGTAGTTCCTTACTAGGGTGGGGTTTGAGCCTGGCCTAGGTCTAACAGGGGTGGGGCTAAGCTTGCTTCTTCTACTGACTGAGGTGACTTTGACTCTGTCCCTACCTGGGAAGCAGATAAACCTGGCCCCATTCTTGCCCCTGGGAGGGTGGCCCCATCCTCTTTCCTGACTCTGTTACCCTTGGCCCCATTCTTGACCCTTTTGGCACTGGCAGTATTTCTGCCCTAGAAGAGGGAAGCCTAGCTCAGTTCTGATTGAGGGAAGCCTGACTCAGTTCCTGACCATGGTTAGCCTAACCTTCACCCTGGTATTTATGTTACAATATAGTAACTGATCTATAGTTCCTGTGCTCAGCCCTGGAGCCTTTTCAGAATATTGGTACAATGTGACTCACATCTGAATTGGCAGGCTTATAAGAAGTTTTTAATGACTCATTGAATATCATTGCCAAAGAGATCTTTCTTTGGATAGTTTCTTCATAAATTTGGTGTATGGCCCATCTTCATTTCCCCTGTTCTTTCAGATAGTAAATCTCTCTCTCTATCTCTCTGTCTTTGCTCATCTAATTATCAACATGCACATTATTGCAGATCATCTGATCATTGACATACACATTATTGTACTTCACCTACTCTTGTAGGTGCAGAGGAAGATCTACCATTCTAGTTCCATCCAACTGGTACAACACTTGTGACTGGTAGTGGATGTGATGATGGTTGTAGTAGTGGTGGTGGGACTCGGAATTGTGGGGCTGAGAACTAGGGCTGTGTGTGGGATAGTACAGCCTAAGTAACCCTGGTCTGGTGCCACTCAAGACTCTAATGACACTGCAGTGCCCAATCCCCAGTGTCTGTAGGTGCTGTGCTTCTACAGCCCCATGGATTCTGTACATCCATAGCCAAACAGAAGTGCAGAACCCAGATGACCATGTGCTTCCACATCCAAAAAGACTCTTTCCTTGGTGTAGGATCCAGAGGGCCCTGCGTGTTTGCACTGAGGGACCTGCATGAATGAGGACATGATCTCACTATCACAAACAGTAGGGAAAGCCATTGCAATAAAAAAAAAACTATGACAATGCAAACATTAAGGTTTAAGAACACAAAGCAGAGAAATGAAAAAAATATTAGGTAATTTCCACCCCCTCACCCCAGCCTGTAGCCTGCTGTCCAAAGCGCAAGGTGCAACCCCAAGCCAGTGCCTCATAGTGATATACACTTTACAAAGTAGTTAGAGAAGAGTAGCTCACCACATATTGCCAACAGAATCAGTTGTAGCCTTCTTCACACAGGACCCTGTGGGCCCTGCATGAAGAAAAGTGATCACTTCTGACTTTGTTTGCTCAGTGGAAGGGGTGGGCATTCAGGTTGGCAACTCCAAGGAAAGCCCCCCCCCCACTGATTCGCCATGACACTGGACTCCCAACTATCTAATATTTGTTCATTTCCCTACTTTGTGCACATTCTTCAAGCCTAATGTCTGCATTAATATACTTTTTTTGCAGTGAATATATTATAGCATATAAGGGATATGCAATGGGGATCTGTGGGATAAAGTGTTTATCTGCATAAGAGCAGATTGACCTTGGGTAACCTCATGAGTGGTGTAAGCCATGAGTGATGTACCCAAGATCAACCTGCTCAAGTGTAGATAAACAGTTTACCCACATTTATCCCCACTGCATGTTCTATATATGCAGGGAGCAGATCTTTGTTTATATGCTTTTCTTGTAGTTTTTTTATGCATGGCTTTGTTTTTTTTAATAAAGAATGAGAGGATCCTTTTGTTGTCTGCTGCATGTGGCTGCACAGTGTTGATTGGGCTGCTAGGGATATAGTTGATAGTGGTAGGGATGGCATGTCATTACATTGCTAGCATGACTTTTCATTGGCCAGTAAAAGCTTGTGGCAAGTGCTGAGCAGTTTAGGAAAAAACATGGCAGTTCTGTTTCTCGCTTAGCACTAGTGTGAAGGTCTGCTGAACTGTTGCCATTCATTGCTTTTTGTATTTAAAATTAGAGTTATCTGGTTGAGCTTGTATTCAGCATGTCTGCATCATGACTGTTGCATATCTGGTGTGGGTGCAGCTGCATTGCAGTAGCTGGAGAAATTCAAAGCAGATGTGTTTAGTATACCGGATCAAGAGCAATGTAAAAAAGTGCAAGATTATGCACCTGGGGAGAGGAAATCCTAGGGTCAAGTATGAACTAAACGGGGTAACACTGGAGGCCACCACAGAGGAAAGGGATATAGGGGTAGTCATAGAAGATAACCTCAAAGTAGTTAAACAGTACGACAGAGCAGTCAGAAAGGCTAACAGAATACTAGTGTGCATAGGGAGGCGTATAACAAGTAGAAGGAGGGAAGTGGTGGTACCATTGTACAACTCCCTAGTAAGACCTCATATGAAGTACTGTGTTCAGTTCTGGAGGCCCCATCTCCAAAAAGACATAGGATGGAGATGGTACAGAGGAGGGTGACAAAAATGGTGTCTGGGATGCAGCATAAGTCATATGAGGAGAGACTCAGAGTTCTCAATATGTACTCCATGGAGGAAAGGAGAGGGGAACATGATAGAGACCTTCAAGTATCTAAAGGGGGTCAACAGGATACCACAGGGGATCATCTTTCACATGAAAGGAAATAGTAGAGCAAGGAGGCACAGCATGAGACTAAAAGGGGGGAAAACTTAGAGGGAACTTGAGGAAATTCTACTTCACTGAAAGGGTGGTGGAGAGATGGAATAGTCTCTACAAGGAAGTGGTGGGGACAGCCATGGTTCAGGGATTCAAGAATGTATGGGATAGGCACATGGGAATTATCAAACTGGGGCAAGGGGGGGGACTTGTAGCATCTAGGGTACCTTAAGCATTAAAAAGAGGTATATGGCAGACTGGATGGGCCACAAGGCCCTTATCAGCCAACAACATCTATGTATCTAAATATATATATATATATATATATATATATTTTTTTTTTTTTTTACTTAAGTACAGTTGTACAACTGTTAATGCTGGATGAAAAGCATTGTTGTTTTGTGCCTGTGCTACAGGCACAAAGAGAAGGGTCATAATTGCAATTTGGAAGGCATTAGCTGTATGAATAGGCCAAGGAGCAGCAATGTGTGGAGTGGACTGAATAACTAAAGTACAGTTTAACATTTAAAAAAATACATAGACATTTAATTCGAAAAGAAGACAAATCAGATAGTGTTGTGCTATAAAGTTAATGCTGCCTATTAAAGTAAAGGAACGGAGTATGTGTCTGGCTATTGAAAGTTTAATTAATGAGTAAAATTGAAAAGTAGTATTGATGGGTAGGGTTGGGGAGGGAATGACATATCTAATCTATACATAAATCTTGAGCATCTACTATGTGCATAAATCAAATTTATACAATAACTCCGATAACATTTATTTATGAAATGGCTTTTGTGTCCATACCTATTGTATATGTATATATACAGAGAGATATAGACATATATAATCTCTAGGATATATGATGAGCTAATGTCTTCTTCAGTGAGCTAATAAGAGGTAAAGTACAATGAAAGAAGATATTTCTGATATTGTACATGAGCTCATCTAATATTTTATTTATACAACAGGACCTGAAAGTTTCATAAATGTAAACAAGCGGTTTACTTTCTCATACACTGTTTTTATACTTGTTTCTATGAAAGGATGGCTCCTGAAGAATGTGTAAAGTAATGTTTGTCTAGGTAGAGTGGTTATGAGGTAATATAGTATGCCCTGCTGCTGTTGGTCAGTTATCAATAGGTCAATTGTGATATACATAATAGGTGATACCTTGGTACCTAACAGGTAATATCTTGATGTCTTGAAACTTTTCTCAAAGGTAACACCACTTATCTTTATAAATTTATACCCACACCTGTTGTACTGTATATGTAACAGATAATCCACTACAGAGTGTGTGGTAGTGCTCTGATATACGCATGCCTTTGATATGTTGTGAGGCATGAGGCTGCAGGCTGAGTGCATTGAACCACCCAAGGTGTACTTCTCAGAGCACGACTGCATGTTCTGTAGTGGATTATCTGTTTTATAAAATGTCCAGAAGGTTCTGAAGAATGAAAAGAAGTTGAGGCATGCAGTTATTATGAAATAGTGCACGGTCATTTGGCTTGTTTCATCCATTCAGGAGACTAGATATACACAGATTTTTCTGACCCATTTTATAACCATATATAAATATGTGTAGATATACAATGGGTAAAGGAAATCCTGCATTCTGACTGGTCAGGATCCATGTCTTAATTGGACAACAGTGATGCAACTGGCACTTTAAATGCCAAACAGGATGTAGCACAGACCACATATCCATGCCTACCAAAAACTTTTGAAAAAATAATTCTTGCAGCCATGTTGGAAAAGTCAAATCCCTTCACATCCATTACTTGGCCTAATATCAAAATTCCATTTTTGACACATGAAAATACCTAAGCCCATGGCATATCTGATCAATCTATCTTTATGTCTGTCTATCTGTGCAGTAGGTGTGAGCACAATGAACATCTGAAACATTTTTTAGTCAGAACTTCTGTGTGTATAAATAACCATTTATACACACAGTAGACATGTCAGCCACATTTATACTCATAGTAGACTCATCATATATTCCAAAGTCAACACACTTGTTTTTCCCTCCAGTCTGCACAAACTCATGCTACTAAAATCACCTTAAAACCTTGTGCCATAAACCTCAATTTCATGTCATTTGCACACTGCAGCACACAACAGCTGTACTCCTTGACAGGCTGTTTCTGCAACAGTTACAGCATAAAAAAAATTAAAAAGCTGTTTCCATTTTAAAAAGCACTGCTTTGCCAAATAGCATCACAGAGTCCAAAAATTATCATCATGGAGGATGCAAACAATAACTTCCAGATGGAAATGGATGAAATTCTCACACAGACTCAGAGAGTGGCTTGGAACCAGCAGAGAACCAAGAAACAGATCTACCAGCCCTGATTCCAACTGCGGAGACCAATACATAATCAACCACAAGTGTAACCCCCACCCTTGCAGACCAAAAAGCAGTAGAGAAATACATTCAGTGTGCCAGAAATTGCAACATATCAAGAAAAACTGAAGCAGATATATAAATGCTTAGTTGCTGCCACAGAGTGACTTTTATTTTATTTTTCTTTTATTTGTGAGAATCAGTTTACAACCTTTGAGCCAGAGGCTCATTTCCCAAAGGTACCTCGTCACATTGAGGACACACATAACATTTTAGGTTACATAGTACAGGTTTTCTCAAATAGGCGTTCATCAAAGGCGCCACGTCACACTGTGATCAAATACATTTGAGTTACAGGCTACAGGTAATTGTGATAGTTCTTACACAAGCTGGTTCCATATGTTAAGCAATTTACTGGCATTACCATAAGACAGCAGGCACTAGCCAGGATATACGTAGGGAAGGGGTGGAGGGGTGTGCTAGGAGAAGAGCCGCCTGGCGGGCATTGTCATGGGTGGAAAGCTTCAAGGTCCAGCCTCACTCAGAGACAGGAGCAACTATGAGTGTTGAGGAGTTGGCTTCCAAGGCTGGTTTTGAATTTGGAGATAGTTGTGGCATTAGTGATGGGGGCAGGGAGAAAGTTAAACCAGAATGGGGCTCTGTAGCAGAAGGACCTCTGACCATGAGTAGTTCTTGACCTGGGGACCAATAGAGCAGACTTGTTGGAGGACCGTGTATCAATTGTAGGTGGGATCCGGTGGATGGATGCAGTCACCCCAGGAGGGGAGAGCCCAAGTAGAGTTTTTTTAGTGAGGAGGCAGGTATGATAGTGAAGCCATTCATCAAGGGTCAGGAGTTTAGCATCATCATACAGTTGACAGGTGTGAGTGAGCCTGGGGGCACCAGTAATCCATCTGTAAGCCTTATTTAGGGTTATGTGAATTTTTTTGAGGGCAGTCGTGTCGGCAGCACCATAGACCGGTAAGCCATAGTCTACAAGGAACAGTACTGAGGACGTAACAGCAAGCCGGAGTGCATTTGTGGGGAGGCAGTTTCTATGGCGGAAGAGGATGCCAAGCCGTATGTTGGTGGTGGATGCAAGGGCATCAGTGTGGTCATGAAATGTGAGGGCAGAGTCAAAGGTAATCCCTAGGTATTTGTAGGAGCAAACTTGTTCCAGAGGTTGTTTGGTACTAGGTAGGATGTGGAGTGGGTGGTTGCTAGCTTTGTTTTGGGGGTGGGCAAAAAGCATAGCTTTGGTTTTTTTAGGATTAATGATGAGTCTGCGCTCCTTAAACCAGGCATCTGCCTCATTGAAGGACTGTTGTAGGGATTCCTGAAGGGAGATGGAATTGCGGTGGGTGGCAAAAATGACAGCATCGTCAGCATACAGAAGCATTTTGCCAGAGCAGGCACTGGGCAGGGTGTTCAGACAGAGTGAGCAGAGAAGGGGGCCCAGGATGGAGCCCTGGGGAACCCCTGAGTGTATGGGACGGGTATCGGAGAGTGTCCCATTTATTTTAACACACTGTGATCGAGCGTCTAGGTAGCTCAAGCACCATGCTAGAGGGACAGCTGAGAGGCCAGTGTGGCAGAGGGCATTCAGCAGAAGTGGGTGGGAGACGGTGTCGAAAGCCTTTGATAGGTCAATGAACACTGCACCAGCTAGGGAGCTGGTGTCCAGGGAGGAGTGAAGGAAATTAGAGAATTCAATTAGTGCAGTGTTGGTACTGTGGCCAGCACAGAAGCCATGCTGCTCTGGGCATAAGATGTTATGCTTGGACATATATTCAGTGATTTGAATGGCCACCACTTTTTCCAGAGCTTTTGGGGGGGGGGGGATGGAGATTGGTCAGTAGTTGTTGGTCGATGACCTGTCACCTCCTTTATGAATGGGTGTGATTATGGCTGTTTTCCAAGCAGTGGGAAATTGTCCCAGGCAGAGTGAATGGTTTAGGAGGCTGGTGAGTGGGGCAAGGACTTCATCCAGCACCAGCCTCAGGATACTTAAAACAACACTTCATGAACTGCCACCTGCAGAACTGAACAAATTCAAGTGCCATTACTTCACTGTATTAAAAAAATGGTACACAGTATGAACCATTGACTTTGTGCTCCACTTAACAGAGTCATAGAAACACAAAAACATAGATTTCAATGGCAGATAAGGACAGTTTGGCCCACCTAGTCTACTAATTTTTCCTTACCATGCATTGTTTACTGCAGACTGTACTTGATCTATAGCTCTTTCTCCTTCCCCCCTTCTTTTCCCCTATGACTTTCTTGTGCCTATCCTACACATTCTTGAACCCCGCCACTCTCTTCACCCCCACCACCTCCACTGCAATGCTGTTCCAGGAACCCCCCACTCTTTCTGTGAAGAAGTACTTCATCATATCTCTCTTGAATCTACTAACCCGCCAGCTTTATAGCATGTCCCCTTGTCATTGAGCAGCATTTTGTCTGCAGAATAATTCCCTTCTGCACCTTCTTTACCTTTGTGAGGTATTTAAAGACCTCTGTCATATCCTCCCTTCTCTCTTCCAGGGTGTACATATTCAGGTCCTTCAGTCACTCCTCATAGAGCTTTTAATACAGAACCTGCACCATTTTAGTTGCCCTCCTCTGTATTTATGTCCTTCCAGAGATGTGGTCTCCAGCAATTTGATTTAGTACTCCAGGTGGGGTCTTACCAGTGATTTATACAGAGGCAACTTCACCTCCCTTTTTCTGCTGATGATACCCCTTTCTAGGTACCACAGAATCCAACTAGCCCTCCTGACTGTCTTATGGCACTGCCTGGCCAGGTTTAGGTCATCAGATATGATTACCTCTAGGTCTTTTTCCTGCTTGGTCATCCTTTCCACTCCACCCATTTTGTACTCTGCATCTGGGTTTCTGTGCCCTAAGTGCATTATTTTGCATTTGTTTCACATTGAAACCCAAAAGCCATAGCCTTGATCACTCCTCTAGTTTTGTCAGGTCTCTGCTCATCCATTCCACCTCCCACAGTGTTCACCTTATTGCAGATTTTGGTGTCATCTACAAATAGGCAGACCTTCCCTTCTAGCTCCTCTGCAAAGTCACTTATAAAGACATTAAAGAGGACCAGTCCCAGCACTGATACCTGAGGCACCCCGCTGGTCACCTTACCTTCCTTGAAGTGAACGCCATTTACCACCACCCTCTGTCACCTATCCCCTAATTTCTTATCCAGTTTACCACCTTTGGATCCACTACTAAACTACCCAGCGTGTGCACTAGTCTCCTATGTGGAATGGTTTTGAAAGCCTTACTGAAATTTAGGTAGGCCATGTCCACAACTCCACCCTGATCTAATTCCTTTGTTACCCAGTCAAAGAATCTATTAGATTCATTCAACATGACCTTCCCCCTCTGATTCCATGCTGCCTTGAGTCTTGCAACCCACTGGATTCAAAATATTACACAATCCTTTCCTTCAGCAGTGATTCCAGAAACTTTCCCACACCAGTGTCAGGCTGACTGGCTTATAATTGACAGTGTCCTCCTGATACCTAGGTCCAGCCTCCTCCTGTCCTTCAGAACCATTCCTGTTTCCAGCGAGCTGTTACATAGGATTGTCAGAGGTACAGCCAGTGCCTCCATGAGCTCCTTCTGTACCCTTGAATGCAACTCATCTGGCCGCAGTGCTTTTTCCACCTTCAAATTAGTGAGTCCCTTTAAGACACTCTCCTCCAAAAAAGAATTAGTGTCCACCTCTCCTTCCAAATCTTCTGTTACCTTTTTGTGGTCCTTCCCCTTCTGCTTCCTCTGTGAACATTGAGCAAAAGTATTTGTTCAGAATGTCTGCCTTTTCCTGATTCCCCCACTGCACTGTCCCCCCTTCCCTTTTTAACCTTACAGTCCCATTCCCTGGTCTTCCCTTTTCTCAATTACATACATAAAATAATATTTGGTCCCCTTTTGTTATCTCCTGGGCTATTCACTTTTCAGTCTGTGCCTTTGCACTCCTTACTGTTTCCCCTGCTTTCATTGCTTCCCTCTGTTTCCTCTGATGTACCTCCCTATCTTCCTCATCTGCATCTCCTTATACCTTCTGAATGCTACCCTTTTAGCCTTCACCTTTTTAGCCACCTCTTTTGGGAACCATAGTAATCCCCTTTTCCTCTTCCTTTTGCTGACTAGTTATGCAGAGGTTTGTTGCCTTTACTATGCTCTCTTTTGGCTTTATTCACTGTTCCTCCACCCCACCCAGGCTATTCTCCCTCCACCAGGTCATCCTTGAGCCTTTCACCCATCTTTGTAAAGTCTGCTCTCTTGAATTCCAGGACCCTCACCTTTGTGTTGTTTGATTCTGCAGCTGTCCTTATATTGAATCACATTGTATGGTGATCACTGGTTCCCCAGATGGCCTTCCATCTTGATGTCTATAGCATTGTCCCTGTTAGTGAGCATCAGGTCCAGCATTTCCCCATCACAAACAGGTTCACTGACTACTTGCCTGAAGAATGCCATCTGGAGAGAGTCTATGATGTCCCTGCTTCTAGCTGAAGCCACTGCTGGGAGGCTGCAATCTATTTTTGGCAGGTTGTAGTCCCCCCACCAGTAGCACCTCCCCCTTTTCTACCATCTTGCCAATGGCTTCCACTAATAGCTTATCTAATCCCCCCCACACACTTTGGAGGTCTGTAGATCACTCCATTATGAATATTGGCTCATTCCTCATCTCCAAGGTGACCCCCAGTACCTCTGCCTCCCACTGCAATCCCTGTATTTCCATTGATTTTATGCTTTCCCTCACATAAAGCACCACACACCCTCTCATCCTTCCTATCCACTCCTTCCTGAACTGAGTATGGCCCAGAATGGCCATGTTACAGTTATAGTTTTCAGTGCACCATGCTTGGTAATGGCTGTAGTATCCAGGTTGGCCTTTACATGATGGCCTGTAGTTCCAGAATCATATTTCCTAGTCTTCAAGCATTAACACACGTGGCCACCCAGATTTTGAGTCTAGAAAGACATCTAAAGAACAAGCTATACCCTGCATCCCTCTCTAATTTACTGGCCTTTATGAAAACCTGATATGTGCTGCAGTCCTACCACAACAATCTTAAGAGTGAGTGAATTAAACAGTATGCTGCAGATGAGCAAATTGACAACCCCATAAAAAAACTGTATGCCACCAAACAATCTGACCCACACTACCCAGATTATCTTCTTAGCACCATGTTCTTATTGTAAGTCTTTACTTTGGGGTTAAAGGCAACATCAAGACAAGAATATCTGGTGGGGAAGACATCGAATTAAAAACTGATGTAAATGATCAAATATATATATATAAAATATAATCAAGAGGAGCAGACAAAAATCAGAAGCGGTACCTACCCAAAGGACTGAAGGAAATTAAAGCCCAGAGCATACAAGACAGACAAAAATAATGACAGATACCCAGTTACAAACTGTGTAGCCTACAGAGAGCACAGACCAGAAAAATAAATAATAATAAATAAATACAAATTTATTTTTATGGCGCCTTTCCAAAACCAAGGCACCGAGCACAATTTAAAAACATAGACATATTACACACATTGCAGCAGCTTAGTTACTAAACAGACATCTAAACAAACTTGTAAAATTAAAATAAATACATTCTCAGTCTTGAGTCATTGTTCTTTTCTTGCTAGCAATATGAACGTAAATCCATTTTATACAATAGGTCATGAAAATCTTTTAACCTCATTGGCCAAAAGAAGTCACATGACCATTATTTTCTCATAGCTGCACACCTCACTTAAACTACATATTTTTTCAACAAATAAAAGCCCATATTTTAACTTTTTATTTATAATACATCTCGCAAAACAGTACATCAAATTTCCAGATAGCAACAGTACACTTCATAATGACATTTTATTCGGAGGATGGAGTCAATTACCTTGCATCACAAAACAGAGGCGCTAATCCAGTATACATTATAAACAATTTATTATTTGCAGTACAACCATTACAGCCAAATACTTAACAGTAACTTAATGAACAACCCGGTTCATATGGCTTTTACTATCATTATCTAAGGAACACACAAGATCCATAAATTTCTCTGAGCTGCTATAGCCTTACAATTAAGCACACAACACATAACAATCAAAAGTTCAGGTCTGGATGGGTGATTGGGTTGCTGCCAATGTTCCCTCTAACAGCTACCACTGGGTGAGTGGAAGGTCTCTATGTGCGGGCAGCACATTTCTCAAACCAAATATTTATGTGCAAAAGTACAGTCATATGTGTAAATCCTTCCCTTTGATCCCCCTTCACAGGTTTCAGCCCCCACACCCCATTTAAGCCCAGAGATTTCCCACTCCCCCTGGCATGCAAGAAATAAGAAATGAGGTTCATTTTGCTACACAGCCCTAAGTTACAGCAAAGATCTCCCACCCCATTTCAGAATAGAAAAAACCCTTTCAGGTCAGACATCCGCCTCCCATTTCAGCACAACACATAAGCAGTGAGGTTTGTTTCATTGCAAGGTTCTCACAGCACAGATAACCCCCCTCCCCTTCAGCACAGAAACAGCATATATGTTTGTTTCTTACAGAACAGCACCCCCATCCCCTACACCAACCCAGCTATCATTGCCCCCTCCATCTGTATCACAGGACAACAACTTGCTGTCAGCAGATTTTTTGATCCTAGTAGCACATCTCACCCATTAGCAACCCTCCTAAAACCCATCAAAATGCAGCCAAATATTTTTATTTAGTTTTTGTTGACCGGGTAAGTGCGCTAGCCAACATGTGACTATTTTCAGGCACGACCCGGGAGGTACAGTTACAGAACACAGTGATACATAAAAAAAATTACACTAAGCAAGATACATTGGCAAAGGACAAAGTCACACAGTGTAGTCAAAGCATAACAATTAAGGATAAACTTACACGTATTCATTGTTGATAATTAGGGGGTGAGGTGGTAGGGGACAGGTGGATGGGTAAGGCATGAGAGAGGGAGAAAGGGGGAGTAGAGCAAATAGTGAGAAAAGGGGAAGGCATGAGGGAAGGTTAAGGTGGCAAGTGCGGCATTAGCGGGAGAAGGTTACCACCTGCAGTCGGGTCGGTGGAACCGGGAGTCGGCAGGAGAGACGGAGAGGTCTGGGAGCAGGGAGAGTAACTATGGGTGCAGAAAATAGAGAGGGTGATGTGCAGGAGAGGACGGTGGGAAGGACCAGGTGCAAGGGTGTAGAGGATTTGAACTAAGGGGATGGGGAGGACAGGAAGGTAGGGGGCAGGGAGGGTGGGAAGTGCGGGTATATATGGGAATAGGGATGATGGGGCATGGAATAAATTGGGAAATGAGTGAGGGGAGGTTAGATGGAGTGCTCCTAGTAAGAGCGAGGTGGCACAGAAGGAGGGAGAAGAACAAGAATTAAGGCGGCGAATATGGCATTGGCGGCATAGAGTAGCAACCTGCGGCCGAGCCTGTGGAACTAAGAGACGGCAGGAGAAGAGGGGGAGATCGGGGCAGTCACGGTCGGATGCAGACAGGTGGGCGGTATGATAAATAGGAGAGGGGAGGGGGTGATGACAGAACAAAAGGGAGAAGAGGGAAAGAATGAAAGAAGGAGCGAATTGATGGCAGGGAGAGGGGCAGAAAGGTGAAAGGAGGGTAAGAAGGGAGGCGGAGTACGGCATTGGTGGTACAAGGTTGCAACCTGCAGCCGGATTGGTGGAGCCGAAAGACGGTGGAGAGGGGAGTAGAGGGCGGCTAGAGGGGGAGTGTAGCGGCAGAGAGCAGGAGGAGGGAAGGGCAGGAAAAGGGGGAGGGTAAGGATAGAAAAGGTACTGGAGGAATGGCTAAAGTGGGAAGGGAAGAGAGAGAGGAGAGGATGGTTAGGGTTACAAGAACAGAGGGTGAGGGTTAGGAAGGAAGGATGGTAGGGGAAATAGGCTCAGGGGATGAGGGCGAGCTAAGTGACTAGGCAGAAGTAGAGAACTTACAACAGGATGTTACAGTTACATCAGCATATCAGGGTATGGAATACAGGGCATCAGAACACACGATTATACAGCATCATCAAAATAAAAGAAAACAAGTGCAAGTGCATATCATACAAAATAGAGGAGGGGAGGAGATCTGGTTAGGAACATGGGATTCAAGAGGGATCAAAACAAACACATTTGTCCATCGAGGCAAGGAAAGTTCTGAGACTGTGCTTAAATGCAGCATGGGAAGGAGCATTTCTTAGTTCCAGGGGCAACAAGTTCCAGAAGTGAGGGGCAGCATAACTGAAGGATCCAGAACCCTTGTTTGTACGGCAGAGAGGAATATTTAGTAAGGACTTGTCAGAAGATCTAAGGTCCTGTGAAGGTATTACCGGCTGGAGCAGTTTTGAGAGATCATCTGTTTTGGACACTCTGATGATGGTGTCAGAAAGGCTGCAAAGGTAATATTGCCTGGTGGAGGAGGGAGACAGCCAGCCTAGGTCTTTGTACAGCTGACAATGGTGTTTCAGGCGTGGTGCTTTAGCCGCATACCTACAAACATTGTTAAAGGTGGTGTCCCATTGATGCAGGGAAGTTTTGTTGGCCATGGTTAGGATAGGAGCACCGTAGGTGAGGGTTGGTAATAGGATTCCTCTGGCAATTGCCAGTTTGGCGGCGGGGGTAAGCAGGTAGTTAGTCCTATAAGTGGCCCCTAGCTTACAATTGACAGATTTACAGGTTTCCTGGATATGCTGTTTTAAGTCAAGATTTTGATCTAGATGGATGCCCAAATAGCGAAAAGAGCTAACCGACTCAGAGGGATACCATTAACATCAGGCACAGAGAGTGAGAAGAGCAGGTTCTTATTTTGTGTGGTGATCCAAATAGCATAGCTTTGGTTTTATTTGAGTTGAGGACAAGGCGTTGAGTGTGTAGCCAGCGCTGCACCAAGTGGAAGTCAGTGGTAAGGGCATCATTCAGGTTGATTATATTGTCAGAGTGGGCATAGATGACCAGGTCATCAGCATAAAGTAGTGAGTGGCCAGAGGTTATTATGTCAGGGAGATTGTTTATAAATAGTGAGAAGAGGAGAGGACCAAGTATGGAGCCCTGAGGGACACCAATATTGATTACTGCACTGTCAGAGATAGCCGAGTTGAATTTCACTGCTTGAGACCTGTTGGCAAGGTAGCTGCTAAACCAAGTAGCGACAGGGTAAGAGAAACCCAGGTTTCTGAGGGAGGCAAGTAGTAATGGGTGGTCAACAAGGTTGAATGCTTTAGTAAGGTCGATGAAAACAGCCCCTGTTAGCTGCCCTTTGTCCATATTGGTAAGAATGTCAGAGGAGAATTTTGCTAGTGCAGTCATGGTGCTGTGGTGTTTTCTGAAGCCATGCTGTGCGGCACAGAGTAAACTGGAATTTTCAATGAATTCGGGTAACTTGAATAGAGACTAATTTCTCAAGAATCTTGCTAAGGACTGATAGTATAGCAATTGGTCTGTAGTAGGACGTATCATTCTTGCTGCCTTTTTTTAAACACAGGAGTAATTCTGGCGGCCTTCCAGATTTCAGGGACAGAGCCATTGGAGAGGGATAAGGTGAAGATTCTAGCTATAGGTCTGGATATGAGGTGAGCAGCTATCTTTAATAGACGAGGTTCCATTGCATCAGAGCCAGGGCTGGTATTGTCAGAGATAGCTTTGAGCAGTTTGAAGACTTGATGCCAAGTGACCGCCTTGAAGTAAAATGGTTTAGCCGAGGCAGATGAAGTGCCAGAGAATGTTGAGTTTAGTTGTGTGGCTGGAGATTGAAGGGAGGCTGTGTAGGCAGATAGGTCGGAAAACTGCTGGTTAAATGCGTTTGCAATAGTGAGGGAGTCATTACAGTGGACACCTTGTAGGATCATTTCAGAGGGTGACAGCTTAGTGGATCCTAAGAAGGTTTTAATGTGGCTCCAAAATTTTCGAGGATCGTTGGAGGAGTTAGTCAGCAAGTTTTGACAGTACCTGCTTTTAGCCTGCATGATGAGCTTTTACAATCATTTCTATGCTGTTTGTATAGGATGAGATCCGGGAGCCAGAATTCTTAAATTGTTTCTTTGCTTGTCCCTGGCTTTTAGTTTACATAGAAGTTCTTTATTTATCCATCTTGATTGCTGACCTCTGACCCTTCTTTTACCTTTGGGAGGTGTTTCTTTTGTACTCAGCCAAACTTGGTAAGGAATATGTCAAGGGCAGTGTCAACACTGGATGTGGAGAAGGCGTCAGACCAGTCTATGTCAGATATGTCAGATAGAAAGGCTTGTACATCCAGGGCAGCATAGTTCAGTGAAAGTAATCAGGCGTGATTGAGGGGCAGGCGGTGGGCAGAGCGCAATGACAGATCGCTTGGTGAGTGATCTGTAAGTGAGTCAGCCAGGACAGCAGCTTTAGAAACATGATCCAGTCTGTTGGTAAGGATCCAGTCCAGTAACGACCTGATAGTGAATTAGTGATTCTAGTGCATTCAGTTATAAGTTGGTGAAAATTGTGCTTCTGGATCAGTGAGGCAAGGAGACTGTGATGTGGGCCACGTTCAGGTTCAAGTCACCTAGGAGGAGGGTTTCATTTACTTTTACAGTTTGAGAAAGCGTACTGCTGTAGATTCTGGAGACCGCTCAGCCCACTGGTGGGCGGGTTATACTTGTCACGATGTGCAGGTATTTCGACCCAAGTGTCAAAGTCGCATGCAGCGTTTCACATTGCATGAGGGAATCAGGGTTAGCCAAGATGCTAAGAGACAGATGATTTTATAGTATATATAGCGCCCCTTGGAACCAGATCGGTCTGCGAAAAAATATTATACCCAGGCAGAGAGCAAGAAGTATCAGATACATTTGGTTTCAACCACGCTTCGTGATGAGGCATAGTATGTCAGGATTCACCAACTTAGCCCAGGCTTCAAGTTCAGCAAGGTGACTCAGGAGGCTTCTAATGTTCATGGGGCTAGTACCAGGCCTTTTTTGTGCTAGTTGAGTTAGACAGTGGGGTGTTAAGTTTGGGACCAGGGTTAGATTCAATATCACCTGATAGCATGAGGAGCCTCCATTACAAGGTGTATAAACATGTCTCTGGGAACATGCCTAGTTTACGTTTAGGTTTGTGACTGCCTTGGAGATAGAAACGGGAGGGATAGGTAGGTACACCCTTTTGAGTAGTATAAGGTGGGTGATGGGTAGATGAGCATGAGAGGAAAGGAGAAGATTGAAAAATCTAAAGTCATTTGTAGACTGAGTGTAGCATTCCTCGGTAGTGGAGAAAGACACAGTGATCCAGTTCAGACCAAATAGGAGAAATAGGCAGATGATGGGGACTAGTTTAGGATGGCTAATAGTATAGAGCAGATTCATAGTGGAGTGACCGGAGTGAGGGGGCATTCCAGCAAGTAGGGTGGAAAACAGAGGCGGGTTAGGCAGGGTGTGAGGGGTCGGGATAAAGCTGGGATCCTGTAGTACACGTATAGCTGGTTTCAGGTTACGGCGTAGCACTGCAGGACAAGCTAGTTAGCGCTGAAGCGTGGCGGGGATAGGATGCTGCCCCTAGTGGGAGAGGAATATAAGGAGCCAATGGAAAAGTAGACACTTAGTCATATGACAGACAGGAGACTATATAGCTAAAGGGTCGACCAGGGTGGGTGAGGTGGGGCCATATATGTTTATTATACTGAAAAGGTTTGGCAATTCCCAACAAAAAATAACAGAACATGTGTAATTTGTTAGAACCGAGTGGCTGTGGCTAAAGCTTGAAGAGGGAAAGCAACTTATTTTATTTAAGTTTAACAGCAACAAAAGAATTGTGCAGTTTTTTTTAATTGAAAGGCATTTTTTGTACCCATTGTAAGACCTAAGCAAAGGTATTTGGTTTTAACATTAACATCAACAAAAGACCATACTTGGGGGTGCTGCTAACTTCCAATCTGACTTCCTGTAGTCAAGTTCACATAGCTACAGGTACAGTACTAAGGTAATAGGTAGGTACAACTGATAGACTCCTCTCAATACAAAATTATTAATTCACCATACACATACCCTAAGGTAGGCAAGGCAAGGCAAGGCAAATTTGATTTAAAAAGACGCCCATCCTGGAGGCTCTGGGTGCCGAGCATCAATCAAATAAAAACAACACAACACAATAACAATCAATAAAATATACAACTTCAAACAATTAAAACATAATTTACTACACAATTTGTTTCATTCTCTAAAACTTAAATAAACCTTAAAATTAAGCAATATAAACTATAAAACATAGTCAGGGAATGCCTGATCATATAAAAATGTCTTGAGTCAGGCCTTAAAAACCTCAACAGACGGGGCCTCCCCAACAACTAAAGGAAGCAAATTCCACAGGACGGGAAGCGATGACTCAATGCTCTTGTCGCCTGCAGTTCTTAACCTCGTCCTGGGAATCGCAAGGAGGCCCCGAGAAGAGGAACGCAGGGAACGGACCGAGACAGCAGGTGTAAGAAGGTCATTCAGGTAGCCAGGGCCCAGGCCGAGTAGGGCCTTAAAGGTGAGCAAACCCACCTTAAAGGGGACCCTCCACCTAACCGGCAGCCAGTGCAGATGACGCAGCACCGGGTAATGTGACAGTATTTAGATTGTCCTGTCAACAACCTCGCTGCCACATTCTGCTTCAACTGCAGTCAGTGCAGGGTACCCCCAGAGACCCTGAGATACAGTGCATTACAGTAGTCAAGCCTGGACGTCACAAAGGCATGTACCACAGTGGGGAGGTCCAGAGGCGGAACTAAGGGCTTGATCCTGGTGATATTCCTCAGATGATAAAAACTAATACGTACAATGGAAGACACCTGAGATTCAAGTGTCAAACAGCTGTCAAGAATAACACCCAGATCACGCACCCTAGAGGAGGCCTTCAATCACGTCATATCACAAGGTCATATCACGTTGACTCCAGTTACAATTTTCATTTTTTAAAATGACAAAAACAAACAATACCCATAGAATCCTATCATATCATTCATGTTCTGTACTGTTCCTTATTCCTTTTCCTATCAGAAATACAGAATAGCAATTAAACTTCATCTGAAGAGG
The DNA here is from genome assembly GCA_016271365.2 of Neoceratodus forsteri. Taxonomy (NCBI): domain Eukaryota; kingdom Metazoa; phylum Chordata; order Ceratodontiformes; family Ceratodontidae; genus Neoceratodus; species Neoceratodus forsteri. The sequence continues at coordinate 907,606,576 of CM028135.1, read as the reverse complement.
CTATGGATATTTTATGACACTAAAAAGGTTTTGCTTGCCAAGTAGCTATCTGAAAAGAAAAGTCTTGCTGAGATCATCAGCCCTTACAGCACAGATCCTCCCCATTTTAGCTTATAATCACCTTAATAATGCAGCCTCCACTTGCATACTGTGTGACCCTGAACAAGTCTGTGCTCCCAGGTCGCACCTGTAAACAAGCTTTCAGCTTAATGTGCTCCTCCTAGTTAAAGAACTTAAAAAAAAAAAATTTACTTCATTGTCATGGCAACTTACCTCGCGTGTCCCTGTGCTCACGCAACAAAGGCTGAAGCAGAAAAACTGTGTAATCCTCGAAAGTTGTTTCGGATATTATGCTTGCCATCCCAAAGTCAGCATCTACTTAACTCTCCTTCAAGTGTTACACTACCTGTATTGAAAATTGCAAAAAAATAGCACCATACAGAGCGGGACAAACAAACTCATAAACTAAAATTTCAGGCTCTTAAACCGAGGCATGCTCTAATGTCATAGCACTCATTATACCAGAAGGCATGCCCTCATATTATTTGTCCTACAGTCAGTGAATGATCAGCCTCTGTACTTGCTTGCACTTGATCTGCTACACTGGTTCACATCCCGCTGGCCCCCCTTCCCTTGTCTGCAGCATGGGTTGCAGATAACAACAAGTGGTGATTCACGAATGTTGAATAAATATGTGCTGTCACCATCAGCACAAGGATTGTCTTCCTATCTGTAGAACGGGTCACTCTGACATGATTCTGTGACATGGGTATGGTAATAGTGATTTATTATTTAACATTTGACTACACCCCCAGGACATTTACTTAAAAATAGTACAGCAAAAAACTCTTCCAAAAGATTGTGTGGCACCTGAACCAGGCTCAGACCACATGCTGGAAGCTACTAATATTATCACTTTTTACTTCTGTTTTGCAACTGTGTGCAATAATGTAAATTTGGTATTTTTGCCTCTTATAAAATACATATATTCTCTATAGAAAGGACTGGAATGAATAGGATTTTGGACTAACAGGCGAGAAAGCAGTAACAATGAACAATCATGAGGAAAGGCAGAGCTGGCATAAACGTAAGACTGATGCTGCAATCCCTTTACTCTTCACCCTCTCCTGTACAATGTAATGAAAAACAGCCATGTGCAGTACCGGGGAAGTGCCTTGCTCATTACATGGCACTGTGAGATGGGACAAGAGCACAGTTTTCTGAATACTAAAAGGGATTGTCAGAATGTTGTATGCAGAGATATTGTGCCTGTAATTACAAGCAGAATTGCAATAGAGGGCATGTCCTCAAAGAAAGGATGGCATATTTAGGGGAAATACCAGCAAGCATTATTTCACACATATAATAGTCTGCCCAGTGAGACTGTGGTCACTTGCAGTGTACAGGGCTTCAAAGAAGGAATTCCTGAATGAGAATGCAATTCAGGGTTACAGAGCCCTGGGTCTGGGTTTAAAAGCCAATATTTTGTACCTAGTCTCACAGCAGAAAGGAGACTGCACCATATGGGCACACACAGAATAATGTCAACTTAACATGTGTAATTATTTTTTTTTATTCTTATAATATGCAAGCTGCTACAGGCTTATTATTGCCCTGCTTATCCCATCATATTTATGTAGTGGGCTGGGGCTATAGAACGATGATGATAATGATCTTATCTATTGTCTTCCTCACTACTGACATGCTGCTCTGCTTCTTGTGATTTAATAATTAATTTTGGTGTTAGGAGAGTCACACAAGTCATAACAATTTAGCTTAGTATGATATACTGTAACTGAGCAAAATTCCACATATAGCACAAGTGCAACCCATAAAAAAAAAAAAAAAAAAATTGTCTTTCGAGATTGAATGACGACTGACCCACTGGCGGGCACACAGGGCAGGCAGTCAAGACAGAACAGGAGGACACACCTTGTCTGGAGAAAGCAGCTGTCTGATTCTGCAGTCTGTATGGAGTTTTCTACTTCGAGCAACCTTCCCTCCCTGGAGTCCCCAAGCAGAGGAGAGCACCAAATTTCTTTTTAATCTTGCCTCTTGTTTTCGACTAACAGGCAGAAACTGATTCATTTACCTAGTCTCTCTGGGAGCAGGGACACCACTGGGGCCAGCACTCTGAGCAGAAGGGGAAACAAGACTGCCACTGCAACCACTGCCTGTCCACCATATCCTGCCTGGAACATAGCCAAAACTCCAGCCTGTGGACTGACCATTTCTAATTCTGATCTGGAGACTGCTTGCTCTCCATGACTCTCTCTCAGTGTACTTCCTTCCTTTGACATCCAGTCAATCACTGAACTGACGACTGTCTGCTGTCCCTCCAATACACAAAATATGTACATTTTTGAATTGCCCACAGTTCCTTCGCTGCCCCCACTACACCACATGCCTCTTGCCGTGAACACAGTGCACTTTCTTGGCAGCGAAAAAGGAAGTAGAGAGTGGTTTCCTTGTGGCAGTGGGGCATGTTCACTGACTGCTAGCTGGTGGATTTGAGGGAAGGGATGGTGTGATTGCTGAACCACTTGCTTCCTGTCCTCATGACTGCCTCTAGCAAAGAATGCACCTAAAGCTCTGTGACTATGTATATGAGATTTGCTCATCAGTTCTTTAGTGTGCTAACACTGCAGATGTGTGCGGCTGCTTATTGGATGTTGATTGGGCATGCAGTTGTGCACCTTACAGGGAACATAGGTTGCTGCCACTTTGTATGAACAGTCCCATTATCACTCACACCTTTTTACAACACTCTGAGCAATCACTATACAAACTTGAGCACATTAGTATCCTCCAACAGAGTCCAGTGGCAGGAAGCAGCAGGTGATGGAAAATGCCACAACAGAGGGACAACCAGGGGATTAACAACTGGCCCCAAGTACCCTTGCCACAATATTCAGCCCAGAAGAGCACTATTTCATTCTTCCCCAGTTCCCTTTGATTCCCTTTCATGCGCTTGTTCTTTTTGTGATCCACAAGATCTCAGGCTACCATGTTGCTCAGGGCAGCCCTTTGTTCCTGATTCACTTGCTCAGAGATCTCTCAACCTGCGAGTTTTGGGGTGGTCATGTTGGTCAGGGCAGCATTGTTCTTCTCTTGTGAGAGCTTGAGTGGCCATATTAGTTGGGACAAAATGCTGGGACATTTTCATGCACTCGAGGTCTCATGACACGTGAGATCTTGGGTGACCATATTGGATGAGACCACACTTCAACCTTCCTAAAATGGTGGCCATCCTCTGCATACGACCATATTAAGGTAATCTTCTATTTCCCATCCCAATACTTTCTTCTACAGGACCCAAACAGCTGCATGGCTTGCTCTTTAATTATCCAGCAGACCACCTCCTTCACCCCCCCCACGGAAATTGCATCCCAGTAAGCTGAAGGAGGCATTCAGAGGGTCAAAGAAACAGACTGTGCCTTGAGTGCTGTGAAAAGCTGCTCCCCAAATCACCTTTACCAGGTGAGTAAACTTCCATTCAGTGCTGAGTCTGCTCACTTTTTCTGGGGTACTCAGTGAGTTCAAGGGAAAGAAGAAGAAGGTAGTCATTTACAATGCTTCAGGAACAGATTTTCAAAAGTTGACTCGTAAGTCCTTTTATAGTTTAGTCCCTGTCACCTTTTCAGCCATCTTCTTCCCAGGAAATTTTATTCCCATCCTTCTGTTCCCTCTCAGCCACCAGATATTTCAATAATTTGCTGGCTTCTTTTGGATCAGTATACCAGTACTCTTTCTTCCCTACTGTGACCTGCAATCATGCAGCAGATAGGAGGTTGTGAGAAATTTCAAGGTCTCCAAGCTTCTGCTTTATCTCATCAAATCCCATTTTTTTTTGGGTTGCATAAGTCAAGTCTGGGAAAATTAAAAGCCTGGACTGTTCATATTTTAGTGTTCTCTGCTCTCGGGCCATCTGGAGAATGCAGTGCCTCATGGAAGCTGTGGCAGTGACCACTAGCAGCATTCTCAGACCATTCTTCACTGTAACTGCTCTTCTGGGGTGAATTCTGAAGGCTTTTAGCAGCTGTGTGTGAAGATTAAGACCTAAGATATCCTGCAATATTCTCATTAGAAAAATGAGTACCGAGATGTCCTTGCCTCCCTCTGGAAATTCTAAAAGTCTTATATTTGCAGTTTTTACTGTAATCTCAAATTGCTCCAGTCATGATTTTAATAGCCTCTGTTCTTTAATGGAAGTCGCCAATGCCACCATAGCTTTCCTCAACAGTGCTCCACTTTCTGAATTGAGCCCACCCAGTTCTCATCTTGTACCTTCCAGTGGTGTAAGCATCTGTATCTCTTGTCCATGTTGTGGACTGTTTTTGTTTGGGCTGATACTATACTTTGTAGGGAGTCCAGTGAGGCTTGCTGATCCTTCACAATCATAGAAGCTGTCCCCGTTGCATGCTAATTCATGGTAGTTTTAAAGGCTCCACCACCTGGGGCAAAGAAATCGTCTTTTCTCCTTATTCTTCTTACTCATTTTCATCTAACATGGTCCTTTGTGCACCAGACCAGTCACTAAATACTCTGGTTGGAAAATAAAAGCACAAATTTAACTCTGAAAGCCTTAAAAGACTGAATAACAAGGGCTTCTAGCCAGAGTACAGAAAAAAAGTCCTCCTGGCTAGGCTACTGGCTAAAACCCCATAAAATCCCATTTCATAAGTTGGATAACATACTCCAGACTGTGGTTGTAAGGGAGTAATTCACTTTTCAGATGGTTGCAGCACTTAGTTATGCCTTGAGCCTCTGAGGTGTGCATTATTTTCTTATAAGCACATACCCTGTCATGTGTTATCTGTTACTTATCCCACAGCATGGTATAGAAAACAGCTAATAGGCATAAATAAAATGGAAAGACCTAGTCAAAACCATGATTGAAAAGTCAGGCATACATACTGATAAGTGCCTGACAAATCATTTCAAGGAAAGCCAATCAAGAAGCTGTCAGACAGTGAAGTAGCACCGATAGAAATAATCCATGTCTCTGGACATAACTCCAGAGTTTAAATGACAACTCAAAATTAAATGAGGAAAAGCAATACCACATCTAAACTACTAAGTGGACAACTGACAAGCTGCCTATCCCAACTACTTACAAAACCTCAAACCTTAACAACCATACCTGAAAACTTCAATGACACACTTGGAACATGTTTCCACAAGCCAACAATCAGCCCTAAGAATGTAACTTTCAGATTTGTCCAAGGTAAGCAGTGCTAAAGAACAATTGCAAAAACAACAAATAAAACCTTAATTTACAAAAAATCCTGTCTATCAGCATACACGATAACAATATACAAAAATATATATATTACATAACTAGCAAGAAAAACTGACAGTAAAGCATTAAAACGTACATACATTCCTCCCAAAAAATGTAATAAATTACTAACCGTTGCATCCAGTGCAACTCTTTCATTCCCTCCACCCCAACAAATGAAACACCTAATAAGAAATACTAAAGTCTACTTCTTCTTCTTTTTTGTCTTCATCCTGTTACTGTTTTATCTGTTATAATAGATACAACAAAATTCCCCAGGTCATAGATTCTGATACAGACTCTAACAGATAAGTAGATAACATATTGTTATTCAACTCTCTGTATTGCAAATAAATAAAAAGAAAATCAAAGCCCCCATTCCATTACATAAAATAAAAAAGTCTTTGCCCCCCGTTTATACTAATTACAGCCTGTATATAAGAATATTATAGTTAAAAATATATAAAACTACCATTTTCATTGTAAACCATGGATTGAGTGGACCAATTACAAAACCCACAAAAAAAACATGTATTGAGTGGACCAATTACAAAACCAGCAGTCTATATGAATGTAAGGTATTTCTATGCAATCTGCTAAGTGTAACAAATCAAAACAACATAAAAAGGATGGTGTCATCTTACTTGAAATTAGAGCCAAAATTGTTAGAACTGTTAACTAAATAACATTCAGAACTGATCAAATAGTGCTTAACTTCATAACTATACACTTTCCTAATTGCTTTTTTGTTCTATTTTCCCCAACTGAAAATTCATTCTGAAAGACTCATCTTACCAATCTACTGCTGTTGAAGCTCTGAACCTGAAGCAGAAGACTGCCTGCATGACTAAATCATACTGTCACAAGTAACATTTCAGTCATTGTTCCTTCTTTGCTTAAATAAAAACACTAACTGCTTATATCAATCTAATTACTGTAAAACACTGATTTCTCTTTTAACTCTTTTGAACCTGCAAAAAAAAAAACTTCCTACCTAAATAAATATTAACAGAAATCACATTTTCCCCCATTCATCATGCTGCTGACCTGTGTGTTTGTGTGTGTGTGTGTGTATTGTGGGGGGACTGACTAATGCCAGCAATTTATGTTTCTTCTTCATTCAGACTTACGCAACAAAAATGCCTATCATAACCATCCTAATAACCAGCCTGTAAGCCATCTAATAAAAAGAAAAAAAAATTCCTAAAGCATATGATTTGCATACATAACCTAATCCATTTTCCCTAACTTATTGCTCACAACCTTAATACCAATGTAGTGATTTGAAAAATGTTTGGTGCCATTCCCTGTTGAATGTCTTCCTTCAATCAATGTTTGCATATTTACTTCCTGGAAAGCCGCATGTCCCTGATGTGTCAAAGTTATAGTGCTTGGAGCTTGCAGCATTCTCTAGGCCAGTGATCAGGATTTTCTATCCCATGCACTGATTGCCGCAAATTAATCCAATTTTCCTCTGGTCTAACTTGGGGCAATGCCAGGTACCCTTTTTATGGGGCTTGCACCAAATATTTGGCACAAGCTACCATAAATCAGGCAAAATGTCACAGCTTCACCCAATATACCAAAATCAGGCACAGTTGCAGCAAACGTGTTGGGCATAGTTGTACCAAAAAAAGACTTCTCGCAAGCCCTGCATCACCCTTTGAAAATCCGGCCCCTTGTCTTCCATAGTGAAGAATAAATCCAGGTAAAGAAAGATGCATCCAAAATGAGTGGATCAAAGAAAATGAACATGACACAGTAGCAATTACTGAAAAATGCATCCAAATTTACATGGGTTACTCCATGGTCCCGTGATATGTCCCAAAAACTGAACAATATATCCACATTGGTATTCGGAGGTAAGTCATAAAACTAGAAAAGAATGTGTTTATTCTTAGAACAGCTGCTAGTATTTTCTGACCATTTCCAAAAACAATGTTTTATGCTATTTTATAATGCTTGAAATGATATTTCAAAACCTGTAACATTTGAACTGGAAGGTATATAAACTTAAGATTTTTTAAAGCAAACTTGGGGTCTGATCAACATGAATAGATCTTAACAGCACAGTTCTCATGTCACTGCATATCTATACTATAATATGTTGATATGGGCACCCATATTCAGAGCTGGCCATGTATGTAGCGCACACAGTAACTCTGAGTATGAGATCGTCATGGCCAGTTTGGGGCAATATTCAGACAACTGGCACACTTCAACAGAGTATGATCCCAATCTGAATATGGATATGTGTCAGCACTGTGCATAATGACTATATGCTGTACTGACACAGAACCCTATTGGAATGGGGTGCAAAGGAGCCAAATGGAGATAGCACATCCCGAACAGGATAGTGCCGGTGCTCTGGCAAGCCATATTCAGCCCTTGCATGCTGATACGTCCATAGGGCATGCAAATCACTAAGAGTCATTTGTATGCCCATTATGGGATTATTAGCATTCCAAACAATACTACTACACATGGCTGTGCAGAGGTATTGTGCTGAACTAAGCTCCCACCTGATCACTGCCCCCTCAAGTCAAATAAACAAACCCTGATGCCAGTGGTCCCCTCAACCCCTGATTACAGCTTCTTCAAGTAGTATAAACATTCCCTGGAGTTCACTGGCCCCCTCACCCTCACCTCTGAGGGACACATTGACCCCTACTTGTCTCTCTCACTCAAGTCTTTCCACACCATACTCCCAGCCCCCAGTCACCCAAATACAGAGATGATGCACCCTCAAGAAGACAAAAGACACAGCCCATCTGCTCACCATCTCAGCTGGCTGCCATCAGAATGACAGGGAGTGATTGTGCACCTACTGTAGAAACAGCTGAGGTGGTGAGCAGAGGGGCTGTGCTGGTCACTGGCTCAGGGGTGCATCATCACTGTCCTTGCAGAGTCAGAGCCAGGGGTTGGGTGGAGTCCTAAATTGGGGGATGGGTGGGGATAGAATTGTCCCTTGGAGGTTGGGGATCAGTTGGGGGGACCACTGAAAACCAGGGATTAATTATAATATATGGGAGTGGGGAGCATAAGGGGAAAACACTGTGTGCAAGAATGAGGGTAGGGTCATATCCTTATTATATTACTGTGCCCATACAAATAAGAGATCTCCCTTGCATACAGGGTGCAGTGGCATATTCAAAGGTTTTGACAGCACTAAACAGAAGCTGCACTGTTTAACACTGCCAAAACCCTGCCCTTATTCCTCTGTACCATGTCTTCCACTCCAGCTCCCCACTTCCCCATTTATAATAACCAATCTCTGTTGTTCAGTGGTTCTTCCCAATCCCCAACCACCGAGGGACTGTTCAACTCCCTCCTTTTCCCCCACTCAGTACTTTCCACCACTGGGCCCCCACTCATCCAAATACAGTAATGATGTACCCCCAAGACAGTGATAGGCCCAGCCTCTCTGCTCACCACCTCAACTACCTCCATCTTCTCTGATTGACACGAAGTAGTTTGCAAAAGAAAATAGATTTTTTGCAAAATAATTCAGAGAAGTTGAAACTGAAAATAAACTTAACAAAAACTAAGATCATAATCTTTGGTCAAAATAATTTAATCAGATAAAAAAGTGGAACATGGTTGTTAGGAAAAGAAAGAATAGAAGTTGTTAATTCCTATACTTATCTGGGAATAGAACTAAGTGCTAGCACTAAATGGAATGATCATTATGTAAAATTAATGGAGTGACATCCTAAAGAAGTCCACAATAAGCTTACATAGATTTAATTATAAATATAGTGGCTTAAGCATTAGACCTCTGGTGCAGGCAGTGAACGCGAAATACAACTCACAGTTATTATATAGGTCAGATGTATGGGACATTGCAAAAAAAGAAAGATTAAATAGCCACTAAATAAAATGTTATGAAATATATCGGGTCTGGTCCCTGCTTGCCCAGCTGAATACCTAAGAGCAGAGCTAGGATTGACAAATATTAATGCAAAGATCGAAACAAGAAAGGCATTATTCTGGCTGAGAATTATAAAACAAGACCCAACTAGAATATCAAATTTGTGCCTTAAAGAAAAACAAGAATGGCAGCATTAGGGGCATTGGTAGTGGGTTCTGGTACAATAAAGTCCTGAAACTATTAGAGAATATAAAGCTCCTTATGCTAATTAAGTATGCTAATAATGGAATTGTAATAAGTGATAAGTATAAAAAGTATATTTCAAAAATGGTAACAAACATGTGGGATCAAAAAGAATTAGAATATATTAGTAACACAGCTTATTCAAAATGGTATGCAAAAAATAATTTTTATATAGGGATAAAACCCCATTTAGATATCTTAACAGATCCTTAATTAATTAAAGTATTTAATGCATACAAATTTGAAAGATTTCCAAGTAATATGCTAAAATACGTATAGGATAAAGCATATAAAGGGACTGAAAACTGTTCATGCTCAGAAGGGGGAGTGGAAGACTTATACCACATTCTGTTGAAGTGTACATGGTACAGAAATGAAAGGGCATACTGGCTCAAACCTTTCATAAATTGGCAATTTGGCATACATGTAGAAATTTTGACAAATTTTCTTATTCATACTGCTGATACCTGGACTATTGAGAGAATGGCTAAATATTTTATGGTAATAAATAAGAAGAAATCCAAAATTGAGAATGTGCAATAGACTGATTTGGACATCTTATATGAGTCAACTCAATGGTGAATGAAATCTGACATTATGGTTTTAAAAGTATTATTATAAATTAATGTATTTGTGATCTTTTTTAAATATCTTTTTTTTACTTCGATGTCTGAAACATGTATGTGTGTATGTTGATGACTATAATAGTCAAACAATAAAGATGATGATGATGACCATCTCCATCTGAATGACAGAGAGCAATCATGCACCTACAGTAGGTGCACAGTTCTTCCCTGTCATTCAGACAGCAGATGGCTGAGGTGGTAAGCAGAGGGTCTGTGCTGGCTACTGTCTTAAGGGCAGATCATCTACTTGGGTGAGTGAGGGCGGGGTGGGTGGGATGGGAAGGTTCTGAGCTGAGGATGGATGGGGTTGTACTGTCCCTCGGGGTGGAGATTGGGGTGTGGAGAACCACTGAACACCAGGAATTGATTATTTTACATGGGGTAGAGTGGAGTAGAGGGAAGAACACTATGTGCAGGAATAAAGGTAGCACTTTTGAAAGTGTTAAACACTGCAGCTTTGGTTTAGCACTGTCAAAACCTTTGAATATACTGCTGTACCCTGTATGCAAGGGAGACCATTTATTTCCTTGGGCACAGTGGCATTGTCTGTGCGATTATGCTGTCATGTCAGTGTTGTACAACTGGGACCTTTGAATATGACCCCAGTCTGATCAAGCTGTTGTTGGTTAGCATGGTACTACCACGGTTGGAGCTATATTAACCCTTCGAATATGGGTCCATAATATGTTGTTAAATATAACAGGACTACCTTTTTATGTTTTTATATATCAATAGATGAAAGCCGAAGCAGTATCTTATACTGATAATAACTAAGCTGACTCCAAGCTTTCTTTGAAAAAAAAAAGTTTCTAGGCTTATTGGTTCCAAAGTTATCCCATTTAAAAGAATATTTTTTTTGAAAAGTCTAACTTTGGAACTGTTAGGTCTAGAAACCCCTTTTTATTGAAAGCTAGTCATCCAGCCATTATCAATCAGCTCTGTCTATACTGTTTGCATGTGTTGATACTACAAACCACATGATAGTTTAAAGCTGTTTTTTACTCTTTTCTGAATTGTGGTAATACTGCACATTATTTAATAGAAACTGTACAGTATACAACTTAATTTTCATTCATTTTATGCTCTTAATTGCACTCAACCATTTCAGTCTCCCTCTCTAGCAGAACCAAATCTTCCTTGCTTTCACAGACTTACCCTGTGAAAACATCAGAAGATAACAAAAAAATTTAAAATAAAAAAAATGCTGTAACATAAAAGAAAATACATCCCGACAGTTCGACTGTTCATGTCGTAATCCATCTGCTCCATGAACATAACCCTTTGTTGAAGAAAGCTACCACCGAAGACACTGGAAGACCATTCTAAAGATGAGCTCTCCACCCTGCCCGTTGAAGAAACTCCATCTCCCTACTCCATCCATTGCCACTGAAGATCTAGATACTGAAGACACTAAGAAGATGGTCTGATGCTGCCAACTCCATTGATGATGATCCCATGCTTCTGATCAAAGAATGATCTGTGAACTCTACATCTCTGGTTATCCTCGCCTAGATTTTATTCATCCAGTCTCTGTCTCTATCCATTGCTTCTTCCAAGTTGTCATTACTCCAGCTAGGTTGCTGCCACCACAAATAAATTCACTCAATGCATGCAGGAACCATCACCTTCAACACCTCCTTACCTATGAATTTCTTAACATGCATCACTGCCAGCCATACTCACCAATGCAAATCCAAGCCCAACAACCAGTCATAATCATTTCCCATACTCCACTCAATCAGTCTGACCATATCAACATCACCCATTCACTCAAGTTGACAAATCACATACTATTACATCCTCCCTACACAATGCAAAACAAGAAAATCACACAAAACAACGCCCTAAAACAATATTTTTTTTTAAAGAATTAAATTTTTACTGAAAAAAAAAAAACACAAAAAAACAACCACACTACACAGTACAACTCAATTACATAAATCAAATATGTGATTACTGGCTGTGTGTGATAAAAGAATTTATAAGAACACATGGAGTGTGACCTCAGGAACCTTGCTTATGGCTCCGCTATGCTTTGCCACTCATGAAGTTACCCAAGGTCACTATCGACTTGTCCATATCATTTTTTTATTTATTTGAATTTTTCAGCTGGGTAGGCCCACTGAGACTAGAAGTCACTTTTTCAGGGGTGATCTGGAGTTAATTACATTCATGAATTTTGCATAAGACTAGAATACAGGAAGTTGATAGACAGCATATATATATATATATATAGATATATATAAATATAAATATATGAGACACGGTGTAATGATGCCACACTGACCACAAGGCATTTGTCCTGATTGGTGAAGCTGCATGAGCTCTAAAAAAAAATCAATGCAAGATGGTAGATACTGTTAGTGAACAGACTCACGTTACATGCGGTGTGGGCATGGGTACCTTTACACCAGCAAATGGGAACAGATGTGTGTTTCTTAAAATGTATTTATTTTTTGTGGGTGGGCAACCAAAGACCATATAGCTGGTGGGAACATTTCTCATGATCTGTTACAAGGCTGTCTGGGGAACCAGAGAAACAAAGAAGCTTGAACAAGGACAGCCAAGAGATGAGTTTAGAAAGAAAAATGAAAGCTACATTTTACATCTTCTATGGATCTACATATATTAGAGATAGGAGGTGGAAAGGAAGGGGGGGGGACTCAACCAGTGAGTGTCTGAGGGTGCTTGAGACAGCAAAGGTGGAGTGGGGCAGTCCTGCAGGCAGACGGTTGGGCTTCAACATGCGACTGCACTTTTGTTTTGTTTTTTTAAAACAAATCTTGTGGTCTTATACAGCTTTGGATGCAGATATCAGAGAACAATTATTACAAAAAAATTGTATGCTGCTGGAAGGAATTGTGTGTATTGTCACTGGTGCATCCGTGGAGAGTTACAAAATGTGCTATATTGCTAGTGAGGAGGTATTGCCAGCAGGCAACCAGCGAAGGTGGAGGGTGGATGATGTGTCTATTATGTACATTAATGTGCATGATGTGTCTACTATATATAAATTAAATGTATGCAACTAATGTTGATAACTGAATTTATATAACAGCTTTTGAATCCACACCTATTGCATAAATATCTCTCCATCTCGCTCTCACTCTCTCTCTTTCTCTCTCTAGATATACATATACACACACACATATATTCATTGCAAAAAACTCTGTTACTGTACCAGTTAGGGTTCCTATTACTGTGACAAAAGTATGGAAATTAGGTGTTAGGGTTCCCAACCCTACACCACCTCACTCCACCCCTCCACACCCTAACAGGCATCAGGGTGCACCTTGGGTTATCAGGCCTCTCACCCCATTCCATGTATAAGTAAGTGGAGATGATACAGTATAAGAGAACGGGGTGAGAGTTAGTCCCAGTGACCCCAAGGCATGCCCCAACACCTGTTGATTTGTGAAGGGTTGGGGGCTAGTAGGGTTGGGAACCCTAACACTGAATTTCCATACTTTTGTCACTATATTAGGAACCCTAACTGATGCAATAATGGAGTTTTTTTTGCAATGAATGTCCTTACTTTTTGAGATAGTAGAATAGTATCCTAATTTTATTGTGGGTGAGCAGGGTCCTTTGGACTCTGCTCTCCAATCCCTCCATAGATGCACATATGTATGTAGGTGTGGAAGTACAGTGCCCTCTCTGCCCTGCATTTCTATGTGTCAAACAACTGTGACCAAACTGTCAGCATAGCCATCTTATTACCATTCTTTGAGCATCCCACGTATGGCCACCACTTTAGGACAGGCAGTATTCTCATATCACATACCCAAACTGTGGAATTCTCTCCCACTGGTCATTCAGCAAGCCAGTTATGCCAACCAACTCAACTCCCTCCTCAAAGCCCATTTGTACTCCTCCTGTACATGCACCTAGACTGCATACTCTGAACCATGGCTAGTCAGAGACGTTAGTCCCTGCTGTCAGTGTGTAGCTAGCTCTGGCTTGGCTGCTGAACTGGCCATCTCACTCCACCTGGCTAATCCCAACTGTCCATGTGTAGGTAATGTTATGGATCATTTCCTGATGTATCTCTGTGCAAAATGTGCTGTACCTTAACTTTTTCTGTTGTGTTTACATACTGTTGTTTTATATTCTGAGTTATCTCCACTGCTATCATGCCCAACTGTATCTCCCAATATCCTTTTGACAATGTATAAGCTGTCTTTATCTAATTTCACCCATATTTCTGTACACAATATGTTCTGTACTTATGCATTGCTGATTGTACTCATGTATTATTGATGAATTCATACTCTGTGTTAACTCCCTTGCTCCCCTCCCCCCAGGTCACACATGAAGTCAAGCGGTAGTCCACTCAGTATGCTCTCCTGGTAAAACTTTTAAATAAATAAATAAATTACCCCACCTCATGTCCCCGGTACAGAGAAATTGTGAAATGCAAGGCAAAATGTAATTATGTGCAACTGTAATGCCATTCTGTGCCGCAGATGTGAAAACACATTTTGAGCAGGATGTGAAAAATGACAGCTGTACTGTTCATGAGGTGGTGTGCAAAAATGGCTATGTTGAAAATTTGGTGGCAAAATATTGAATCAACGGACGCATGTAACTTGGACATTTTTTCACCAAATGTTTTCAACATGGCCTTTCTGGGACCCCATCTTATGGACACTGGAACTGTAATTTTATTAATCAGTCCTGAAAGGTGATTTCGCAAAGCAAATGCACCATTCCATGCCACAGGTGCAAAAAAACATTTCAGGCCAGATGTGAAAAATGACAGCTGTAATGTTCATGAGGGTTGTGAAAAAATTAATATAATGAAAATTTGGTAGCAAAATATTGAAAATTGCCAAAGTTGACCAGCTCAGTGACGCTGAGGGCTGGGGCGCTGGTCGCCGTACCTTGCACAATGTCGGTGACTCATGTTCAGGAATGAGCACAGACCGTTGGGAGTTGGCAGGGTGGAGAAAGTTGAGCAGCTGAAGGGCTGCTCTCCTTCTCTCAGGGAGGAGTTTCAGCTGTCGGCACCTGGTTGCCCCATAGCGGAGGCTGGGGGACACAACTGCCATGCTGCAAACAAAGGGAGGAGTCAGGGCAGATGCTTGGGTGGAAGCGCATGTGGGCGTCGTGCTCACTCGCGGGCATCGTACCCGACCCTGGGGAAGGCAAAAATGGAAAAATGCGTGCGCGGCAGTGTGATGGAGGGTGCCTCGCAGGCTTCTGCTCCCAGCCAGTCCGCGGCTTTGGCCTTGAATCAGGTCTCAGTGGGGGGTTGGAGGGAGACCCCGCCCCGGCCCTGCCCGAGGCGGGCAAGCCATGGGCTGGGTCAGTGCCGGATGGTGGATGTCAGTGGGATGGGGCTGGGGGTGCCCTCTGGATGTAGGCTAGTGGGAGGGAGAAACTGGTAGCTGCAAAAAAAAAAAAAAAGAAAATTGCCAAAGTTACGTGTGTGTACAGGAAAATTTAAATGACCAATTGTAACTTGGTCATTTTGGGGTATTTTTGCACCAAATTTTCAAATTGATTATGTTTTATTGAATTTTAATACCAAGATAAAAAAAGGAATACACCACAATTGGAACAGCAGTAAAAACTGACACCAAGAACTTGAGTATATATAATACAAATGAAAGCATATGGAGTCAAGTAAAACTGAAAACCAAATGGTGAAAATATAAACTATAAATTCTGAATAAAAACAACAAGCTCCCCTCCCCCCCACCACCAGAGGAATCTACGGGTGAAAAAAACAACTTAGGAAAAAGTGAGCAGCATAGCAATAGTGATAGAGGGCTTCATTGTACAGTATGTCAGGACTAGAAAAACTTGGAGAAAAGTACCAAAGGTGCCAAAACCCCAACCAACTACAGTGTTAGCAAAGTATACAGTGGTTCCCATATCCTCTGATAAGTACAAAAACAGTTCAACAAACTTTCTATATTACATTCCGCCTATAAAGTGAAAAGAATCTCCCCAAACCATTCCGTCACAGTAGGGACATTTGCCGCATTATGATCTTCACACAGACAGAGATAAGGGCTATATGTTGCCATTGGGAAGCAATCAGAATGTCCCTGTAGTCCCCCGATATACATGTCTCAGGGAGGAAGGCTTCCAGCAGCCCCAGAAGAGGGTCTAATCTGCCCTGGATTGCCTCCCAGAAGGGAGTAACTTTTTCTCAGAACCAGAGAATGTGATATAATGTACCAGGATCCTTATGACATCTGAGGCAGATGTTCGAAGGAAGTGTACCCAGTTTATGTAACTTATTAGGGGTGTAATTAAAGGCTGTGCAACACCTGGAATTGAAGGAAACTATATTGGTCCCACTTAATATATGTGTACAAGCGCTTTTAGAGTCACGGCCAGTAACAGGGAGAATCAGCAGGTGGCAGGGCTTGGACCCAATAGTAGACTTCTCTACTGCCTTCCAGCCTGACACTAGGACCTGCCACCCCACAGAGCCCACCGCTGCTTGGTGGCATGGCTCAGAAGGATGAGCAGGTCACCATGTGACTTCTCTGCTGCCTTCCAGCCTGACCCTCGGACCCACCACCCCACAGGGCGCACCGCTGCTTGGCAACACTGCTAAGAAGGACAAGCCGGGACTTTTCTGCTGCCTTCCAGGTATGGCCATTTTGTGCTAAACTTGTGCAGCATAGAGGCTGGTTCTGCTGGACTTGTAGGTCACCAATGTGATTGGCGGCTGCAGCGGACACTGTGTTCTGCATTGGTCAGTAGGCACCCTCCAAGGTCCCTCAGCCAATCAGAGTTCACCACTCCAAATCTCGGCCTCTTGGTGCCAAAGCAGGATTTGTTTTAAACAGCAGTATTGCAATCCAACTTCTCTCCAGCACATTTTTGGCCAATTTGGAAATGTTTAATTAGCTAATTCTACAACTGTTAAAAACAGTCTGAATCACTTGCATTGTTTATTGGTTGACTCTGCAACTTGTTTAATTGTGTTGATAGCTTTTTCACTGTTTGTCCTGCTTCTTGAATATAGCCTACTGAGACAGTCATTTAAATAATCTCTAATTCTGCTAATGTTAATGCAAACTCCTGAGAACAACTGTTAAATTAGTCTTTAAAATAATTTTTGAAACGATCTTAGAACTGTTATTATCACTATAAGCTGCTGCTGTTTCACCCCGCTAGCTCCCATATTCCCTGGCCCCTTGGGTTTTAGCTACAACCTTTTTGAGACTGAAGTGTTTGCCCTGATGCGGCTTTACCTCCGAGTCTTGAAATTGCCCTATCTCTATCTCCCCTGACTAGCGCCCCCCCCATACTCTCTTTGTCCACTTAAACTGTCTCTGTCATGACTTCCCAGCCCCTGCAGCTTGTTTTTCCAAGCCCTGACCCCTCCTCCCCTCTCTTCCTCTCAGTAACTGCTCTTTCTTCCACCCCCAGCTTACTAATCTACATTTTCTTTGTGTTACCAGACTGCCTGAAATAAATTGGCACCACTTCCCTACACTGAAATTAAGCACTTTCTCCTAGACCAGCCCATCTTTCATACTTCCGCTTCTGCCCTTTGTATTTCTGCACTGACCTGCCCCCTATCTGCTGTGCTAGCCAACTTATACTGGTGCCTCTCCTAATTTATCTCTCTTTTCCCCTACAACCTGACCCTAGGACCCGCTGCCCCACAGGGCACACTGCTGCTTGGTGGCATGGCTCAGAAGGATGAGCCAATCACCACGGGACTTCTCTCCTGCCTTTCAGGTATGGCCGTTTTGCACTAATCTTGTGTAGCACAGAGGCTGGTTCTGCTGGAGTCATTGGTTGCCAATGTGATTGGTGGCTGCAGTGGACACTGTGCTCTGCATTGGTCAGTTGGCACCCTCCAAGGCCCCTCAGCCAATCAGATTTCACCACTCTGAATCACGGCCTCTTGGCAACAAAGCAGGATTTGTTTTAAACAGCAGTATTGCAATCCGACTTCTCTCCAGCACATTCCCCCCCTCACACCTTAATTAAGTACACTTTGGCTCCACCTCTAGGACATCTCCCTCGACTCCTGCATTGTCGAGATTCCCCCTTAAAGAAGCAGATGCTGCTATAGATTTTCAAATGATATCGCTGCTTTCCAATAATCAGACTTGGGTCTTTGTTTAATCCAGCTAATATTGGCGATCTCCACTGCAGCTGACCTCTTTGGTCTCCTGGGAAGTATATATATGTATTTTTGCCACTTGTCAGTTCACACAAAGATGATCTACCCTGTCCTCTACTGTTTATGCTCCCTAACAGACCTGTTACTTGTCACTGATTTCTGTGCCATCATCCTCGCCTCAGACCCGACTGAATTACAATTCTTCACTGAAGCACTATCATTCAGTGACCCCCCCACCCAAACCTAAAACACACCAGCTCTCTCCAATGGGCCCTGCAATCTTGGCCCTCCTGACTAAGCATGATCAGCATCTCATTGCCCTCTTTCTGCACTCCCTCATTATACCATCCTCTTGCTGGCATGCCTCTACCTGCCAACTCCTCTTACTTATCCTGCTAGCAAGGGATGTAGAAACCATCCCTGGTCCCTTGAACGTCCATATTGACCATGCCAGTGTGGTCTGGACAGGGTGCCGTAGCCTAAGGGCTGCACACCTGAACTTCTGCAGCCTTCCAACAAAGTTCTCTGAGCTCAAAGCATGGGTATGCCTGTACAAACCACATGTCCTGGGACTATCTGAAACATGACTCAAGCCATACCACAGTGATGCCTCTTACCAACTCTCAGGCTACTCCCTTCTGCAGCTTGATAGACCAGGCAGAAAGAGGGGAGGTGGTGTTGCACTACATGTGCAGGACCATATTAATGCCACCATTATTGCCCTCTTCCCCTTCTGAGGTTAATGAGTGGTTTGTTGCTGAAATTGTCCTGGGAGCATCTAAAAATGGTATATAGGCTGCTGCTATAACCCTCTCTCAGGAGGAACACTGGGGCTTTCTAGTTTCCTGAATGGCCTAGCCTCTACCCCTTCCACTAGGGACACCATTTTAGTTGGGGATTTCACCCTCCACTAGACTGAACCCCCTGCCTCTGTTTATGCACACCTCCTATAGTCCATCATCTTGAGCAAGTCATCTCCTCTCCAACCAGATACAATCCTCACTCAACCAACCATACCACCATAGATTGGATTGCCACCAACTGTCCGTGCCAAGTCCTCCAAGCAGGCACTATGGCAGATTCAATCAGTGACCACACCCTCTTGTATATTGCATTAACCACCAAAGCAATATGTCCACCACACAAATTACTAACTTTTAGGAAATTTAAAACCTCCAACTTGAACCTAGTGCTAAGAGGTGCCTGGGACATAAATTAGTCTTCACTCTAGCAACTTAAAGATATCTCGGTGGCAGTGGCAGCCTTCTCAGAGGCTCTTCACACACTACAGGACAGATATTTCCCAATCACCACCAGGAGGATTAAATGAGGTAACACCCGCTGGCTATCACACGAACTGCTGGCCCAAGTGAAAGCAAGGGACAAAGCATGGAGAGCTTTCAAGGCATCCCCTTCCCCCCCTTCATGGAATGCTTATAGGTCACTTCGTAACTCCTGTAAATAGGCAGTAAAAACACTAAAACGCAAATACTTTACCAATCTGCAAAATTAGCCCCTTAGTAACCCCCGTAATTTTTGGGCCTCCATAAACACCATCATGAACCCAAAGCCAAATAAACCAATAACAAAACTCACCTCCCCTGCTGGTCCCACAAATGATCTAGGTATCATTGCCAATACATTCAACAAAATGTTCAGTGACCTCACCTCCTACACCACCAAAATCCCTTCTCAGTTCCTCTGACCAAAATAACCACCAAAGACATCCTTATCCACCTTACCCTGCTTTCTACCCAAGAGCCATTGATCACAGGGTCACTGACAAACTCCTAAGAGGGCTACCTGCTAAGGGCAGCCCAGGCAGCGATGGCCTGTATCCATCCTTTTTGGAAGTCATCTCCCCAGCCCTTGTCAGGCCACTTACCCACATTTTCAATCTCGCTGTCTCAAACTCCATGATGCCTAACTCATGGAAACATGCACATGTGGTACCTTCAAAGCTGATGACCCAACTGCACCAGAAAACTACCATCCCATCTCCCTCCTCCCACACCCAAGCAAACTATTAGAACAAATCATACACCATGACTTTACTAATATCTGAAAAATTGTAACCTTCTGACCCCACTCAAACATGATTTCTGCAAACACCACAGCACCTCATCAGCTCAGGTCCTTTTCTCCAACCATGTCCTTAGAAACATGGACATCGGTTTGGCCACAGGTGCAGTGTTTGTGGACCTTTCAAAAGCTTTCAACCTTGTGGACCACCACCTACTACTTGACACCCTGCTTAACCTAGGCTGCTCCATGGATGCGGCTGCTTGGTTCTGCAGATACCTAGCAAACAGAACCCAGTCTGTCACGATAGGCAAGATTATTTCTGCCACTCTCCCAGTCCACACTGGTGTACCCCAGGGCTCCATACTGCGGCCTCTGTTGTTCTGTCTTTTCATAAATAATCTTCCTGCAGAGAAGATAAAATGCAATGCCCTACTTTATGCTGATGACCTCATCATCTACCACAGTGCCAGATCCCTCAAAACCATATCCTCCACCTTCACCAATAACTATGTAGCAGCACAAAACTGTTTCCTGTCCAAAAAACTCCTGCTAAATGAGAAAAAAAACCAAAGACCATCCTCTTTGGCTCAAAGCCATTCCTCACAAATGTTGCCAATACAAATGACACACTTCTGATAGAACCCCCTGCTGGATCTCCTCTTGATATAGTATCCTCCTTCAAATACCTAGGAGTGACTCTCGCTCCTTCCCTTACTCTTAATTCCCACATTGATAATATTGTAAAAAGGGTCCATCAGAAGTTGCGGACAGTCTACCAGGTCAACCACCTCCTGACCCCCTGAAGCTCGCCTTGATATTGCCCAGGGAATTCTCCTGCCTTTCCTTGACTATTGCTCTCTAGTTTTCTCTGTCACCTCTGCTTCACTTCTCTCCCGGCTAAGTACCACATATAACTCCATCTGTCACTTCATCCTTCAGGTTCCTTACTCCACTCATCACTGCTCTCTTTATCAGTCACTTGGCTGGCTATCCCTTCATGGCCACTATGAATATACCTTGGACAATCTAGTTGACGCCTCTTTCAGAAACTCTCTGAAGTTACCTTTCTCACTGATTCTGTCTACCCATGTGGTTACTCGCTCTCTCAGAGACTCCTCCATTCCCCCCCTTGTAGTCCCCCATGTATCTACTGTCATGGGGAGTAAGGCCCTCTCTATCTCTGCCCCCCTCACTCTGGAACAAACTTCCACCTGTCATCAGAAATGCACCCTCTCATCGGTCCTTCAAACTGCAACTGAGAGAGTGGATAAAGTCAAAGGCTACCTCTACGTGCTCCCAAGGCAACCCTCTCACCAAACAGCCACCCGTGAAGCCATACTGTAGCTCTCGACTTACCACCTGGATGCTGACCACTAGTTTGTACCTCTTAGCACTGATTGCTCCTGACTGATCAAGTGATGTATATATCTATGATGTGACCGTTCCACGTGTGATCAACCATGTATCCAAGACCCAGGCATGCACTCTTGTATTTGTTATGAAACTTGTGTGTTAGATTTGTTGTGTGATGTTGCATTGCTGTTGATTTCATGTTACTCAGCATATATTGCTCCTTTCTGTAATGTAACCTGTGCCTATTGCTTCTACCTTGTTTGGCCCTGGTTGCAACTGAAAATGGTCCTTTGGATCAGTTTGCCTACCTGGTCACCAAAAACAAAAATAAAAATAAATAAATAAATAAATTGACTTTCTGAATCAGACACGAGGAAGCATAAGCGATGATAATAATAGGAAACAAGATGGGAAGGTGGAGCCAAGAGAAATAGAGAAATAACCCATGTCTCAAAAATTATCCCACTGGCCCAAGCCAAAATGGTGCAGGAGCATGTGTGTAAGTTGAAAATATTTAAAGTAGGCCAAGGAAGGCAACAAAATTTAGCCTGTACCTCTTTAAGGGGGAATAACACCCAGTCCTTGACCAAGTCCACCACTGTTGTCACCATATCAAAGGGCCAAAAGGATGCATTAAGTAGATGACCCCCAATCTTGAGATTGGGATTCCCAAATAAAGATTGGGAAGTATCTTTGAGTGGGAGGTACATAGTGCAGCAGTCAGCTGTGCATGAACTCATATGGACTCAGTGATGAGGGACAATGTAATGACCTGGAAGCATTTTTAAGAGGAATATAAAGTAATGCATGAATATCTGTGTTCAACAGAGGAACCATTCTATTTCTAACAACAAAGGGACATAGGTGCAGAAGCTGTCTTCAGATGGGGGTTGAGCCATTGGGAAAATCTAGAGCAATTGATGGACAAGTAGTAAAGGTAGAAATTAGGCACCTGCAGGCCTCCCTGCTCTCTAGTACATTGAAGCTTAAAATGAGCTCTTTGGAGGGCTCTTGCCATGCCACATTTTCAAAATGGGCTTTTGGGACCCCACCTCATGAACTCTGGCACTGTCATTTTGTTACTCAGTCCCAAAGGTGTTTTCAAGTAGTGACCCAAAATTACGTTGCTGGTCTGATTAACGAAATGACAGTGACATTGTTAGGTGAGATGGTGTCCCAAAACCATGTTGAAAATATGGTGCAAAAATATCTAAAATGGCTGACATTTCAACATAATTTCAAAATGCCATTGCCAGCCATTATATGGCACTTACTTTGATTCTTCAGTTTGCAATTCAGATTTGAAGAGTACAGATGTGTCCTGGTCCACAGAAGATGAACTCTGGTTGTAAGTATAGGGCATGGGGGTGTGGGGTGGTCGGTTACTCAGTGGGAGGGTAGGGATGGGGGAGGGTTTATAGGGAGTCTATAAGGGACCATTTTCTTTTTTTCATGATGGCAAAAAAAAGATGGGGGACTGTTTTCTTTTTTCACAGGTACTGGAAGCAATGGGACACTGGGGGTGGGCTCCCCAGTGTGTCACAGTACTGGGGGGGACAAAACTGAGGACACTGGGAGTGGGCGACCAGTGTCCCACACTGTCGGGGGGATTGTAGGTTTTAGTGCTGACACTGGAATTGGGCATCCCAGTGTCAGCACAGACATTTAAAATAATATATATTTCTGGACACGGGCAGTGGGCTCCCCAGTGTCACACAGTGGTGGGGGGTGGATGTCCATCACTGACACAGGGATTGGGCACCCCTATTTTGGCAGAGACATTTTTTTAAAAATAAATATTTTGGGACACTGGAAGTGGGCTCCCAGTATCCCACACTGGTGGGGGGATTTCACGCTGACATGGGGATTGGGCACCCTGATGTTGGCAGAAACCTTTTTTATCTATAAAACATGCCTCGTCCTTCTTGGAGGTAATACAAGTATAAAATATCCTTTTATTAGGTAAATGCCAACAGGTGCTTACCTAAATGGGGGCTGAGCAGTACGATTCTGAGCTTATTTTTGGAAAAAAAATTTCCTGTAAAGATTTTGGACAATTATAGGGCTGATTTTTTTTGTGTGTGTTTTTTTTTTAATTGAAGTAGGGCCACAGATTTGTGGCAGTTTTTCGTGAAAAGTGCCACAAATGTATGCAACTTGTGTGCAACAGTGTCTTTTCTTGCATGAAAACTGACACAAATGTACAGCAGTTTCACAAATATAAGGCCCAATTTAAAAAAAAAAAAAAAACATATTTCTGGATGCTATTTTAAAAAACTAAGGCCAGGATAATGTTCCCCGTGCCCTGATTAGATAAACACAATGACTGGTGTTTACCACTAACTGAAAACAAGATGGCGGCAGCACAGCACTAACTTTTTCATTTGAGGCAGCAAAAGGTGCTTCCTCGAAAGCACAAACTGCTTCTGCATGGCACATATACCTTTCCCATAAGCTATAACGGGAAACTTTAAAGCGTTATAACTTTTGAATGGATTAATATTTTTTTACTAAACTTTCAAAAGGCACATCTATAGCCCAGGACCCCATATACCCTAGCAATTTCAGACCAGACTCCCAAGACTTTTCAGAGAATCGGATGAGCAAAGAATGTGTACCTAAATGGTAAATTACACAGTTTGTGGCACTCCGCAACTCTGCAACTGCACCACCGACCAGAACAAAATTTGTCAGATCCAAAGATCTATGGTACCAGCCAGCACATGAAACATTTTGGGCACATCTGTCATCTGATTGCAAAGTTATTAAAGTGCAAAATGTGGGGTTTAACATAGAAGTGACTGGGTAACCCTTGCCAGTATAATATATATGTACGTTATCTATATACATATATATTCATTGCAAAAAACTTTGTTAATGCATCAGTTAAGGTTGATAACACAGCGACAAAAGTATGGAAATGTGATGTTAAGTTAACACCCCCACCACCCTTCACACACCAACAGATGTTGATGTGTGCCATGCATCATCAGGCCAACTTTCACCCCATTCCATGTGTACACAAGCTGACATACTACATTATAGGAGAATGGGTGAGATTTAGGCCTGATGACTTCATGGTACACCCCAACATCTGTTGGTGTGGAGAGGGTGGTAGGGGTGTAACACTAACATCACATTTCCATACTTTGCCACTGTTCTATCAACCCTAACTGATGCATGAACAATGTTTTTTGCAATTAATTTCTGTACTCTTTGAGAAAGTGTAATGTACCTGAGAACTGATATGTGGTTGTGGGAGCACAAGCCTTATGGGCCCTGTGCTCCCTTTACGATGCCAGTTTATGCCTAATTGTATGCGTATGCCTGAGTGGCTGTAGCTTAGGGCATATTCCTACCTACTCTGACCTACGGAGTGGCCACTTATGCTCCTTTACCAAAATCAAATCTTCAAAGATGGGATGTGACCTATAACAGCATCTGCAGGATTGCCTCAGCCTCCCACAGACTAAAACACCACTGTCTACTATGCTAGGATCTAAACTGATTGTCCCCCAATGATACTAGACTTTACTCCCTTGGCTCCACTGTCAACAGCATCATGAGATCTCATACTGCAACAACTCTGGCCTAGCTTCTCACCTGCCAGACCTCCAACTACAGCCTACGCTCAGCTGACAAATCCCTACTATGCATCCCCAAATGCAGTACCACCAAAGGCTCTGGAGCCTCTGCTCACCATGCACCTCAATTATGGAACTCACTCCCTCTGGACATCTGGCTAGCTCCTACACACAATGCTTTTAAAAGTCACCAGCATCTCAGCTTCACCAATCAATGCTCTTATTTCAAACCTCCTTAGTCCTCTGAATATCCTGCCTATCCTGAAGCTCTTACCTTTTCTCCATAATACTCCCCTTGTGGTACAGCCTATCCCAGCTCTCTCTCTCTCTCTCCTGACACTAGCCCCCTGAGCCATCCCTCTCTGTCTTTGCCAGCTCCTATTCTATACCCTATCTTTCCTTATCCTGACCTGCTATTATTCCTACTGTACACAGTCTTGCCATTCCCCTGCACATTATCCCTCTGCACTTGTCAGTATTTGACCACATTTTTATTTATCTATTTTTGGAGTGCTTTGTAAATTATATTTTCAGGACTACTACTGCAATACTCTTGCTACTGTATGTTTTTAATCATGTTATGACTCTAAAAAGCTCTATGATCCTACCAGGGCTACCCTGTGTACAAACTGTAATGCCTAGCTTATTGTTAAATGTTTTTTGAAATACCCTGTATACTACCTGTGCTGCTTAGCCTATTCTTTAATGTTTCACAACACCTTGATTATGTAATTAATGTAATCTACTGTTTGTTACATCTGCAATGTCTGCCCTGTAACCTCCCAGGTTGTGCCTGAAAACAGTCATCTTTATGGCTAGCTCACCCACCCGGTATACAAAAACTAAATAAATAAATAAACAAATATATAGCCACACTATCATGCAGCTATGATATATCTATATATACACATATATTTTTAAGGTGCGCAGTCGCGCTCTGATATACACATGAGGCCACAGGCTGAGTGCATCAACCAACCAAGGTGTACATACATCGGAGTGTGACTGCACACCCTAGAGTGGGTTATCTGTCTTATAAAATGGCAAAATTGTTTTGGAGGAGGGCGCAAGTGCAGTTGTGATCTAATATATTTTTTTTATTGAAATGTTTCATCAGGAAGGCACATTGAACAACAAGTTGCTCATCTCCCAGTGCAATATGCACAGTCATGTGATGTGTTTCAGCCAATCAGCAGAGATAATTTCCCCCACCCATTTTTTAAATATGTGTGTGTGTGTGTATATATATATATATATATATATATATATATATATGTTTATTTTCATGGCAAAAACTCCATTTAATGCATCAGTTAGGGTTGTTCCACAGTGACAAAAGCGAGGAAATTCAGTGTTAGGGTTGAAAACTGTAACTCCGCATTCACCCCCCCAGCACCACACACAGACACACACACACACACATATGCAAGTAGGGGGGAGGACCAAGGCAACACAACCATTCACAGACAACCAGCAGCAGGTGACAGAAATAAAATACAACTGTCTAAATGCAGTACAAGACATCCCCACCCACCTCACCAGGTACTGCATGCTCAGTGGAGATCCACAGTAAAACTGAGGCCATGTACACCAAAAGTACACATCCCTGATGCGGGTGCACACAACATACCACACTTACGAGCTGCATGGCCTTACCTATCGATGCAACACACCACACATCTGGAACTGTTCCACAAGTATAGAACCACAGAAAAAACTAAGGAATAGTACGTGTATGGCGTGTATGTTTGCTTTCAGGTATACATGACATAACACTGTTAGGCAATGGAGGCCTTAATGATACAGTGTGAATTTCCTTTCTTTTTTAGAATGACAAGTACTAATAGTATGTGCAATGTCATAGTGGCAGTACCATACACACATAGTCAAATACAGATATCCAAGAACACAAAAAGTCATCTACTGAATTGTCTGTAATGAATAGTCAGCCGAGAGCCACCTCAAGTATACCATTTAGATTTTTCAATACCTGCTGACATGGCCTGTCAGCTAGTGTGTGTAGTACTTAGAATTGTATGTTCATGTTAAAATCATTTCCTGACAGGACATAATGAAACTGAACACACTGAGAGCAACAGTACCATGCATGGTCAACATTCAATTCACATAAAATATGTGTTCCTCTTTTTTGTGTGTGCTAGATTGGTGATGTGTAATACCTTTAAACCTGTATGGCACATGCAATACCCTTTCTTGACATAGAACAAGTAAAATGGCTGCTGACTTGTGGCATATGTATTGATAATTGACATCCCCCACAAGTAAAAACTACATCAAGACAAAGTGTTCTTTATCAAAACTATTTATATATTGAAATTCAAAGATTTTAAAAATAGTTACAAAATTTGCAAATGAAAACAGGTTGTTCCTAACAAAAATGTGTAAAAAATTAAAAAAATTACTTCTTTTCTTCAAGAATAAATAAAAAAAAAACATATTCATTGTTAGTTTGCATTGATAAATTAAGTAAATATTATATTAAAAAAATATGTATTTCTAGTTATAACAAAATGTACAAAAATATTTGCATGTAAGACAGATAGTGGAAAAAAAAAACTATTTACACTATTCACACACAACTGTAGAAGACAGGTGTGCTGCTGCTTGAGGCAATCCAGCCCGTAAATTGGACACAATATGGAGGTACAGTAGAAATGGAAGATGTTGTGCCTTCCAGAGGAGATACAAGAGGAGCTGTGGAGGCTGCTCATTCCTGGCCAGGGAGACTAGATGCAACTAGTGCAGGTGAAGTACTGGAACTGGCCACTATGTCACTTGCCACTGTTCCTACAGGCTCAAGCACAAGGTTGACAGTCACTTGCTGCACTGTCATGGAGGACAGTAATTTGTCCTGTCCCTCTCGCAGCGCAACATTGTCTTTTATAAGACTGTCAACCTTGCGCTCAAGCCTGTGATAACAGCAGCAGTGGCCAGTGCACCATCTTAAGCAGGGGCGCTCTGTAAAGTGACAAAAAACATGTATAAATATATGAACCACACTATGGTGGTTGTGTACCTGTCACACTTTAATAATATGTTTACTAGTTGTATTACTACACTGCACTCTACCCACTCAACTGATAATTTGTTTTGAATTGGCTGCTTATCCATAATCATCTAGTAGGCCTTTCCATCTTAGTTATCATGAGCTTTACATCTATTTGTACACTTCTTGTCCCAGTACACTCCACCCCCTCTTACAATGATAGTTATGATGACATGCATGTAACATGTATGATACAGCTGTCCAGTACACTGTCTCACCCTTGCACACCCATTGGGATAAATATATAAAGGTATTCAAAGTTGATTTAGTACAGCTCCTCTCATAGGTCATAGTAGTCTTTGCAAATCATAGATTACCACTTCATGCACTAGTACCACCTTGAACACCCACCCATTGACAAACAGCAATGTAGTCATGACTGTTGCATGTTCAGGAACAGGTTACACTCTACAGTAAGATACCTTCCAACTATCCAGAAAGTGACACCATATGGTACAGCTGTATGCATAGTAAAGCAAAAATGTTAGGTTCTGAGTATGCACAACAGTTTGTATTACAGAATCTTAATATATAAATGGTCCATCCACATATTGAGATTGTGTACTATAGTACTATTTTCATCACCACTTACTCATGTCTTTCACAAATAGGTACACAGCTCTAAGACTACCTAGTGATCAGAAGTTGAATGGCTGGCTCAGACGTGACAAGGTCCTCCATACTGAAGAAAGGTTGGGGGTGACAGTACATCTTGTGTGAACATCTTTTATTATGGTATTTACGCTGAGATCTGGTGCCAGACTCCTCCTTCACCTGCACAGGTGGTACTGGCACTGCCTCCCTGGCCACTATAAAATACATAAGTAAAGAATATTGAAATATATGCCACAATATATAAATATAACACAAAACTTTAACAGTGAAAAACATTTTTCATATTACTTGTGGTGTTATTAAACCATATACCATAGTTGTCTTATCTTATCACACATCTGTGTTTTGTCAAATCTCGTGTCATTTACCAGCAGGGACATCCAGCTGCCGGCCCTGTTCATGTGGAGACCAGCAAACTCACTCGCATGAAGGGGGCCCGGCACAGGCACAGCTGACCTACTGCAGAGGTTGCCATCCCTTGCCACTCAGATCAGCATCGTACTCCAGTGCAATTCCACAGCAGTCTCCCTGCACATTTGTGTGCATCCATCCACCTGCTTAGTCACACCCATCTCGTTTACACTTACTCTCCCAATGGTACCATGAACGATAATGCTATCCATGCAGAAATGTGCAGTCATCTGATATACTATGTCCCTTCACACACATGCATCACCTGTGCCACCAGTTGTCACTATTACTTGCTAGAGCACAACATAAGAACAGTCCATTCTTGAGCAGTAGGAGAACAGTAATGAGGACATTGAATCCTAGTCCTCTTTTGCCAACCCCCATTGGCCCAGGCCCATTCCCAAACTTGGGTCTCCAGCATGATGTGAGGTGTGGCGCCCAGCATCTCAACACTCAGCGTGACTGGGACAGTTAGTGTACCACAGTTCTAAAATGTGGCCGCATACTAGATGTGTAAAGAAACAACATTTAGTTTCCCAAGATTGTAAAAGCCCCATTAAGAGCTTGCACCCACCACTAAACAGGTAGAAGGATTATGTTGCAATACCTGATTGGATGGTTAGTGAAGGGTGCATCACTGTCCCACTACCGACGACTAAGTTCACAAAAACACATAATAAGGTGTCAATGCACATCCAGAACAGCACCAGAGAAACACAATACTTCACAAATACCATTATAGTTCTGCATTTGTCCAACTGTCCCACCTCAGATATAGTTATTATTACAACACACACAGTCAACATTGGTAGGAACTTCATTGGAGCATTAGTGCTACATTTACTGTTACAGAAGTTGTATATTGTGTTTGGTCACATCTGTAGGTCTCACATTAGTGGGTATTATGTCGATATGCAAACACACTTTGAAAATACCAGCTAGGATTGACATTAGATATATTGGTATGATTGCCTGTGTTAGTCATTTAGAAAGTGAGATGAGAAAAAACAATTCAGAGGTTTACAAATGTGTTCTTACAGTGAAGGAAGACAACATGTATTGACAAAAAACAGATAAGAATTCCATATCCTAACAATGGTACAGATAACATTGGTGTCTAGAAAGTTACTCACCAGTATTAGAACATAGTCAATTAAACAGAAAGTGATATGCATACAAGAACTGTACATCTGGCAAGAAAAAAAAGTTTCCCTTTGGAATCACCAGTAATGTTATTAAGCACTGTTCCTTGTTGTTTGGAATATTGAGAAATATTGGCTGCTTACTGGTACTCATAGTAACTTTCTGCACAGTATTTCATCAAAAGATGTCAGTGAAATAGTCTAGTACACACCTTATGTGACGGCCTCATACCACCTCAATTATCCATAGTAATAATTTCTATGAGCATCTTACCATCAGATTCAACAACAATTACACTGTCATCTGAGTTCTCAGCCTCTACACCTTCTGACTGTGCTGGTACCACCTCGGGTGGGGCTGGGGGGTCACCTGTGCTGATCTGTGAAAAAAGAAAATATGCAGATTCCTTAAGTATTCAATATCAATGTTTACTCATTTTACAGCACTTTCTCTGTTATCGACATTTTCAAATATCTGACATTGTCCTTAATCAGCTACTACAGAGTCATTGGAGAGGCATATAGAATCAGAATTAGTGCAAATAAATATTTGATAAATGGAAGGTAATAAACTGACTCAGTACACAATACTTAGTACTTATATAATATGGCATATGAAATTGAAGTCTGCTTCAATACAATATATACTGCATAGTAATTCCCCTACTATTATGTCACAACAACAATAGATATGCAATACTACAAGTACATAATAAGACTTCAAGTCTTAAGAACACATCCTAAAGACCAAAAACTAAGCAAAAGACACAAGCAATTATGTGCCTCGTGACCTATGAAATATTCAGTTGTTTTACACTCCTGAGAATTGAATAGTGAATCATACTGTGATAATAGGATGCCTAAAGCAACAAACATCTCAAAGAGAACTGTTTTTGTTACACCTCTGTACCTGTACTATGATATGATTTAATTAGGGAAATTGTTTTGAATAACTTACATCGAGAGAGGCTTTCCCGCAGCTGGCTTGCCTGCAGCCTCCCACAGTTCATACGCGAGGTGGTACCAGCACTTGTCATTCTATGGTATCTCCTTTCTCTCTACTTCAGCACATAGAAGCACTGGCACAACAGCTTCCACTTCTTCTTAAGCTGGATGACAGTCTTATTCTTGACCCTCAGTATCATGTGAAGGAAGCTGTTGATGCACCTCCATATTGCGTCCAACTTATGGTTTGTGCCTCTCATTAGAATGCAAGCATTACCCCTCACCTGGACTGCCTCAAGCAGCAAGCACACCTCTCTCAGTGACCACTGTCTCATTTTGTCAAGCTTGTTTTCTGCATTAAAAAAAATAAACAAACATTCTATTACTGTCATGCCTTGTGATCAAGATATTTCAATGTATTTTATTAACTGTTATGCTTAGAATGTGGTAACAGCGTCATTTTGAAAACTCGGTTGTCATTATCACTAATATTACCATTCACGTATGAGAATTATTGTATTGAAACACACTAAAACCATACACAACTCTGTGTTGCATCATGCTGTGTTCAACTAATAACATATACCACAGGTAGAGTGACCTGCAATCATGCAGCAGATAGGAGGTTGTGAGAAATTTCAAGGTCTCCAAGCTTCTGCTTTATCTCATCAAATCCCATTTTTTGGGTTGCATAAGTCAAGTCTGGGAAAATTAAAAGCCTGGACTGTTCATATTTTAGTGTTCTCTGCTCTCGGGCCATCTGGAGAATGCAGTGCCTCATGGAAGCTGTGGCAGTGACCACTAGCAGCATTCTCAGACCATTCTTCACTGTAACTGCTCTTCTGGGGTGAATTCTGAAGGCTTTTAGCAGCTGTGTGTGAAGATTAAGACCTAAGATATCCTGCAATATTCTCATTAGAAAAATGAGTACCGAGATGTCCTTGCCTCCCTCTGGAAATTCTAAAAGTCTTATATTTGCAGTTTTTACTGTAATCTCAAATTGCTCCAGTCATGATTTTAATAGCCTCTGTTCTTTAATGGAAGACGCCAATGCCACCATAGCTTTCCCTCAACAGTGCTCCACTTTCTAAATTGAGCCCACCCAGTCTCTCATCTTGTACCTTCCAGTGGTGTAAGCATCTGTATCTCTTGTCCATGTTGTGGACTGTTTTTGTTTGGGCTGATACTATACTTTGTAGGGAGTCCAGTGAGGCTTGCTGATCCTTCACAATCATAGAAGCTGTCCCCGTTGCATGCTAATTCATGGTAGTTTTAAAGGCTCCACCACCTGGGGCAAAGAAATCGTCTTTTTTCTCCTTATTCTTCTTACTCATTTTCATCTAACATGGTCCTTTGTGCACCAGACCAGTCACTAAATACTCTGGTTGGAAAATAAAAGCACAAATTTAACTCTGAAAGCCTTAAAAGACTGAATAACAAGGGCTTCTAGCCAGAGTACAGAAAAAAAGTCCTCCTGGCTAGGCTACTGGCTAAACCCCATAAATCCCATTTCATAAGTTGGATAACATACTCAGACTGTGGTTGTAAGGGAGTAATTCACTTTTCAGATGGTTGCAGCACTTAGTTATGCCTTGAGCCTCTGAGGTGTGCATTATTTTCTTATAAGCACATACCCTGTCATGTGTTATCTGTTACTTATCCCACAGCATGGTATAGAAAACAGCTAATAGGCATAAATAAAATGGAAAGGCCTAGTCAAAACCATGATTGAAAAGTCAGGCATACATACTGATAAGTGCCTGACAAATCATTTTGCAAGGAAACGCCCAATCAAGAAGCTGTCAGACAGTGAAGTAGCACCGATAGAAATAATCCATGTCTCTGGACATAACTCCAGAGTTTAAATGACAACTCAAAATTAAATGAGGAAAAGCAATACCACATCTCTAAACTACTAAGTGGACAACTGACAAGCTGCCTATCCCAACTACTTACAAAACCTCAAACCTTAACAACCATACCTGAAAACTTCAATGACACACTTGGAACATGTTTCCACAAGCCAACAATCAGCCCTAAGAATGTAACTTTAGATTTGTCCAAGGTAAGAAAAGTAAAGAACAATTGCAAAACAACAAATAAAACCTTAATTTACAAAATCCTGTCTATCAGCATACACGATAACAATATAAAAAATATATATATTACATAACTAGCAAAAAAACTGACAGTAAAGCATTAAAGCGTACATACATTCCTCCCAAAAATGTAATAAATTACTAACCGTTGCATCCAGTGCAACTCTTTCATTCCTCCACCCCAACAAATGAAACACCTAATAAGAAATACTAAAGTCTACTTCTTCTTCTTTTTGTCTTCATCCTGTTACTGTTTTATCTGTTATAATAGATACAACAAAATTCCCAGGTCATAGATTCTGATACAGACTCTAACAGATAAGTAGATAACATATTGTTATTCAACTCTCTGTAGCAAATAAATAAAAAGAAAATCAAAGCCCCATTCCATTACATAAAATAAAAAAGTCTTTGCCCCCCGTTTATACTAATTACAGCCTGTATATAAGAATATTATAGTTAAAAATATATAAAACTACCATTTTCATTGTAAACCATGGATTGAGTGGACCAATTACAAAACCCACAAAAAAAACATGTATTGAGTGGACCAATTACAAAACCAGCAGTCTATATGAATGTAAGGTATTTCTATGCAATCTGCTAAGTGTAACAAATCAAAACAACATAAAAAGGATGGTGTCATCTTACTTGAAATTAGAGCCAAAATTGTTAGAACTGTTAACTAAATAACATTCAGAACTGATCAAATAGTGCTTAACTTCATAACTATACACTTTCCTAATTGCTTTTTGTTCTATTTTCCCCAACTGAAAATTCATTCTAAAGACTCATCTTACCAATCTACTGCTGTTGAAGCTCTGAACCTGAAGCAGAAGACTGCCTGCATGACTAAATCATACTGTCACAAGTAACATTTCAGTCATTGTTCCTTCTTTGCTTAAATAAAAACACTAACTGCTTATATCAATCTAATTACTGTAAAACACTGATTTCTCTTTTAACTCTTTTGAACCTGCAAAAAAAAAACTTCCTACCTAAATAAATATTAACAGAAATCACATTTTCCCCCCATTCATCATGCTGCTGACCTGTGTGTTTGTGTGTGTGTGTGTATTGTGGGAGGGGACTGACTAATGCCAGCAATTTATGTTTCTTCTTCATTCAGACTTACGCAACAAAAATGCCTATCATAACCATCCTAATAACCAGCCTGTAAGCCATCTAATAAAAAGAAAAAAAAAATTCCTAAAGCATATGATTTGCATACATAACCTAATCCATTTTCCCTAACTTATTGCTCACAACCTTAATACCAATGTAGTGATTTGAAAAATGTTTGGTGCCATTCCCTGTTGAATGTCTTCCTTCAATCAATGTTTGCATATTTACTTCCTGGAAAGCCGCATGTCCCTGATGTGTCAAAGTTATAGTGCTTGGAGCTTGCAGCATTCTCTAGGCCAGTGATCAGGATTTTCTATCCCATGCACTGATTGCATAGAATTAATCAATTTTCCTCTGGTCTAACTGGGGCAATGCCAGGTACCCTTTTATGGGGCTTGCACCAAATATTTGGCACAAGCTACCATAAATCAGGCAAAATGTCACAGCTTCACCCAATATACAAAATCAGGCACAGTTGCAGCAAACGTGTTGGGCATAGTTGTACCAAAAAAAGACTTCTCGCAAGCCCTGCATCACCCTTTGAAAATCCGGCCCCTTGTCTTCCATAGTGAAGAATAAATCCAGGTAAAGAAAGATGCATCCAAAATGAGTGGATCAAAGAAAATGAACATGACACAGTAGCAATTACTGAAAAATGCATCCAAATTTACATGGGTTACTCCATGGTCCCGTGATATGTCCCAAAACTGAACAATATATCCACATTGGTATTCGGAGGTAAGTCATAAAACTAGAAAAGAATGTGTTTATTCTTAGAACAGCTGCTAGTATTTTCTGACCATTTCCAAAAACAATGTTTTATGCTATTTTATAATGCTTGAAATGATATTTCAAAACCTGTAACATTTGAACTGGAAGGTATATAAACTTAAGATTTTTTTTAAAGCAAACTTGGGGTCTGATCAACATGAATAGATCTTAACAGCACAGTTCTCATGTCACTGCATATCTATACTATAATATGTTGATATGGGCACCCATATTCAGAGCTGGCCATGTATGTAGCGCACACAGTAACTCTGAGTATGAGATCGTGCATGGCCAGTTTGGGGGCAATATTCAGACAACTGGCACACTTCAACCAGAGTATGATCCCAATCTGAATATGGATATGTGTCAGCACTGTGCATAATGACTATATGCTGTACTGACACAGAACCCTATTGGAATGGGGTGCAAAGGAGCCAAATGGAGATAGCACATCCCGAACAGGATAGTGCCGGTGCTCTGGCAAGCCATATTCAGCCCTTGCATGCTGATATGTCCATAGGGCATGCAAATCACTAAGAGTCATTTGTATGCCCATTATGGGATTATTAGTATTCCAAACAATACTACTACACATGGCTGTGCAGAGGTAGTGCTGAACTAAGCTCCCACCTGATCACTGCCCCTCAAGTCAAATAAACAAACCCTGATGCCAGTGGTCCCTCAACCCTGATTACAGCTTCTTCAAGT
Source organism: Neoceratodus forsteri (assembly GCA_016271365.2). NCBI lineage: Eukaryota > Metazoa > Chordata > Ceratodontiformes > Ceratodontidae > Neoceratodus > Neoceratodus forsteri. Next base: position 907,570,609 of record CM028135.1, on the reverse strand, counting down.
AGTATAAACATTCCCTGAGTTCACTGGCCCCTCACCTCACCTCTGAGGGACACATTGACCCTACTTGTCTCTCTCACTCAAGTCTTTCCACACCATACTCCCAGCCCCAGTCACCCAAATACAGAGATGATGCACCTCAAGAGACAAAGACACAGCCCATCTGCTCACCATCTCAGCTGGCTGCCATCAGAATGACAGGGAGTGATTGTGCACCTACTGTAGAAACAGCTGAGGTGGTGAGCAGAGGGGCTGTGCTGGTCACTGGCTCGGGGTGCATCATCACTGTCCTTGCAGAAGTCAGAGCCAGGGGTTGGGTGGAGTCCTAAATTGGGGGATGGGTGGGGATAGAATTGTCCCTTGGAGGTTGGGGATCAGTTGGGGGGACCACTGAAAACCAGGGATTAATTATAATATATGGGAGTGGGGAGCATAAGGGGAAAACACTGTGTGCAAGAATGAGGGTAGGGTCATATCCTTATTATATTACTGTGCCCATACAAATAAGAGATCTCCCTTGCATACAGGGTGCAGTGGACATATTCAAAGGTTTTGACAGCACTAAACAGAAGCTGCACTTTTAACACTGCCAAAACCCTGCCCTTATTCCTCTGTACCATGTCTTCCACTCCAGCTCCCACTTCCCATTTATAATAACCAATCTCTGTTGTTCAGTGGTTCTTCCCAATCCCCAACCACCGAGGACTGTTCAACTCCTCCTTTTCCCCACTCAGTACTTTCCACCACTGGGCCCCACTCATCCAAATACAGTAATGATGTACCCCAAGACAGTGATAGGCCCAGCCTCTGCTCACCACCCAACTACCTCCATCTTCTCTGATTGACATCAAGTAGTTTGCAAAAGAAAATAGATTTTTGCAAAATAATTCAGAGAAGTTGAAACTGAAAATAAACTTAACAAAAACTAAGATCATAATCTTTGGTCAAAATAATTTAATCAGATAAAAAGTGGAACATGGTTGTTAGGAAAGAAAGAATAGAAGTTGTTAATTCCTATACTTATCTGGGAATAGAACTAAGTGCTAGCACTAAATGGAATGATCATTATGTAAAATTAATGGAGTGACATCCTAAAGAAGTCCACAATAAGCTTACATAGATTTAATTATAAATATAGTGGCTAAGCATTAGACCTCTAGTGCAGGCAGTGAGCGAAATACAACTCACAGTTATTATATAGGTCAGATGTATGGGACATTGCAAAAGAAAGATTAAATAGCCACTAAATAAAATGTTATGAAATATATCGGGTCTGGTCCCTGCTTGCCCAGCTGAATACCTAAGAGCAGAGCTAGGATTGACAAATATTAATGCAAAGATCGAAACAAGAAAGGCATTATTCTGGCTGAGAATTATAAAACAAGACCCAACTAGAATATCAAATTTGTGCCTTAAAGAAAAACAAGAATGGCAGCATTAGGGGCATTGGTAGTGGGTTCTGGTACAATAAAGTCCTGAAACTATTAGAGAAATATAAGCTCCTTATGCTAATTAAGTATGCTAATAATGGAATTGTAATAAGTGATAAGTATAAAAAGTATATTTCAAAAATGGTAACAAACATGTGGGATCAAAAAGAATTAGAATATATTAGTAACACAGCTTATTCAAAATGGTATGCAAAAAATAATTTTTATATAGGGATAAAACCCCATTTAGATATCTTAACAGATCCTTAATTAATTAAAGTATTTAATGCATACAAATTTGAAAGATTTCAAGTAATATGCTAAAATACAATATAGGATAAAAGCATATAAAGGACTGAAAACTGTTCATGCTCAGAAGGGGATGGAAGACTTATACCACATTCTGTTGAAGTGTACATGGTCTACAGAAATGAAAGGGCATACTGGCTCAAACCTTTCATAAATTGGCAATTTAGCATACATGTAGAAATTTTGACAAATTTTCTTATTCATACTGCTGATACCTGGACTATTGAGAGAATGGCTAAATATTTTATGGTAATAAATAAGAAGAAATCAAAATTGAGAATGTACAATAGACTGATTTGGACATCTTATATGAGTCAACTCAATGGTGAATGAAATCTGACATTATGGTTTTAAAAGTATTATTATAAATTAATGTATTTGTGATCTTTTTAAATATCTTTTTTACTGATGTCTGAAACATGTATGTGTATGTTGATGACTATAATAGTCAAACAATAAAGATGATGATGATGACCATCTCCATCTGAATGACAGAAAGCAATCAACCTACAGTAGGTGCACAGTTCTTCCCTGTCATTCAGACAGCAGATGGCTGGAGGTGGAGCAGAGGGTCTGTGCTGGCTACTGTCTTAAGGGCAGATCATCTACTTGGGTGAGTGAGGGGCGGGGTGGGTGGGATGGGAAGGTTCTGAGCTGAGGGATGGATGGGGTTGTACTGTCCCTCGGGGTGGAGATTGGGGTGTGAGAACCACTGAACACCAGGAATTGATTATTTTACATGGGGTAGAGTGGAGTAGAAGGGAAGAACACTATGTGCAGGAATAAAGGTAGCACTTTTGAAAGTGTTAAACACTGCAGCTTTGGTTTAGCACTGTCAAAACCTTTGAATATACTGCTGTACCCTGTATGCAAGGAGACCATTTATTTCCTTGGGCACAGTGGCATTGTCTGTGCGATTATGCTGTCATGTCAGTGTTGTACAACTGGGACCTTTGAATATGACCCCAGTCTGATCAAGCTGTTGTTGGTTAGCATGGTACTACCACGGTTGGGCTATATTAACCCTTGAATATGGGTCCATAATATGTTGTTAAATATAACAGGACTACCTTTTATGTTTTATATATCAATAGATGAAAGCCGAAGCAGTATCTTATATACTGATATAACTAAGCTGACTCTAAGCTTTCTTTGAAAAAAAAGTTTCTAGGCTTATTGGTTCCAAAGTTATCCCATTTAAAAGAATATTTTTTTTGAAAAGTCTAACTTTGGAACTGTTAGGTCTAGAAACCCCTTTTTATTGAAAGCTAGTCATCCAGCCATTATCAATCAGCTCTGTCTATACTGTTTGCATGTGTTGATACTACAAACCACATGATAGTTTAAAGCTGTTTTTTTTACTCTTTTCTGAATTGTGGTAATACTGCACATTATTTAATAAGAAACTGTGCAGTATACAACTTAATTTTCATTCATTTTATGCTCTTAATTGCACTCAACCATTTCAGTCTCCCTCTCTAGCAGAACCAAATCTTCCTTGCTTTCACAGACTTACCCTGTGAAAACATCAGAAGATAACAAAAAAATTTAAAATAAAAAAAATGCTGTAACATAAAAGAAAATACATCCCGACAGTTCGACTGTTCATGTCGTAATCCATCTGCTCCATGAACATAACCCTTTGTTGAAGAAAGCTACCACAAGACACTGAAGACCATTCTAAAGATGAGCTCTCCACCCTGCCCGTTGAAGAAACTCCATCTCCCTACTCCATCCATTGCCACTGAAGATCTAGATACTGAAGACACTAAGAAGATGGTCTGATGCTGCCAACTCCATTGATGATGATCCCATGCTTCTGATCAAAGAATGATCTGTGAACTCTACATCTCTGGTTATCCTCGCCTAGATTTTATTCATCCAGTCTCTGTCTCTATCCATTGCTTCTTCCCAAGTTGTCATTACTCCAGCTAGGTTGCTGCCACCACAAATAAATTCACTCAATGCATGCAGGAACCATCACCTTCAACACCTCCTTACCTATGAATTTCTTAACACTGCATCACTGCCAGCCATACTCACCAATGCAAATCCAAGCCCAACAACCAGTCATAATCATTTTCCCATACTCCACTCAATCAGTCTGACCATATCAACATCACCCATTCACTCAAGTTGACAAATCACATACTATTACATCCTCCCTACACAATGCAAAACAAGAAAATCACACAAAACAACGCCCTAAAACAATATTTTTTTTAAAAATTAAATTTTACTGAAAAAAAAAAACACAAAAAACAACCACACTAACAGTACAACTCAATTACATAAATCAAATATGTGATTACTGGCTGTGTGATAAAAAAATTTATAAGAACATCATGGAGTGTGACCTCAGGAACTTGCTTATGCTCCGCTTATGCTTTGCCACTCATGAAGTTACCCAAGGTCACTATCGACTTGTCCATATCATTTTTATTTATTTGAATTTTTCAGCTGGGTAGGCCCACTGAGACTAGAAGTCACTTTTTCAGGGTGATCTGGAGTTAATTACATCTCATGAATTTTGCATAAGACTAGAATACAGGAAGTTGATAGACAGCATATATATATATATATATGAGATATATAAATATAATATATGAGACACGGTGTAATGATGCCACACTGACCACAAGGCATTTGTCCTGATTGGTGAAGCTGCATGAGCTCTAAAAAAATCAATGCAAGATGGTAGATACTGTTAGTGAACAGACTCACGTTACATGCGTGTGGGCACGGGTACCTTTACACCAGCAAATGGGAACAGATGTGTGTTTCTTAAAATGTATTTATTTTTGTGGGTGGGCAACCAAAGACCATATAGCTGGTGGGAACATTTCTCATGATCTGTTACAAGGCTGTCTGGGGAACCAGAGAAACAAAGAAGCTTGAACAAGGACAGCCAAGAGATGAGTTTAGAAAGAAAATGAAGCTACATTTTACATCTTCTATGGATCTACATATTAGAGATAGGAGGTGGAAAGAAGGGGGGACTCAACCAGTGAGTGTCTGAGGGTGCTTGAGACAGCAAAGGTGGAGTGGGGCAGTCCTGCAGGCAGACGGTTGGGCTTCAACATGCGACTGCACTTTTGTTTGTTTTTTAAACAAATCTTGTGGTCTTATACAGCTTTGGATGCAGATATCAGAGAACAATTATTACAAAAAATTGTATGCTGCTGGAAGGAAATTGTGTATTGTCACTGGCATCCGTGGAGAGTTACAAATGTGCTATATTGCTAGTGAGGAGGTATTGCCAGCAGGCAACCAAGCGAGGTGGAGGGTGGATGATGTGTCTATTATGTACATTAATGTGCATGATGTGTCTACTATATATAAATTAAATGTATGCAACTAATGTTGATAACTGAATTTATATAACAGCTTGAATCCACACCTATTGCATAAATATCTACTCCATCTATCTCACTCTCTCTCTTTCTCTCTCTAGATATACATATACACACATATATTCATTGCAAAAACTCTGTTACTGTACCAGTTAGGGTTCCTATTACTGTGACAAAAGTATGAAATTAGGTGTAGGGTTCCCAACCTACACACCTCCTCCACCCCTCCACACCCTAACAGGCATCAGGGTGCACCTTGGGTTATCAGGCCTCTCACCCCATTCCATGTATAAGTAAGTGGAGATGATACAGTATAAGAGAACGGGGTGAGAGTTAGTCCCAGTGACCCAAGGCATGCCCCAACACCTGTTGATTTGTGAAGGGTTGGGGCTAGTAGGGTTGGGAACCCTAACACTGAATTTCCATACTTTTGTCACTATAATTGGAACCCTAACTGATGCAATAATGGAGTTTTTTGCAATGAATGTCCTACACTTTGAGATAGTAGAATAGTATCCTAATTTTATTGTGGGTGAGCAGGGTCCTTTGGACTCTGCTCTCAATCCCTCCATAGATGCACATTATGTATGTAGGTGTGGAAGTACAGTGCCCTCTCTGCCCTGCATTTCTATGTGTCAAACAACTGTGACCAAACTGTCAGCATAGCCATCTTATTACCATTCTTTGAGCATCCCGTGATGGCCACCACTTTAGGACAGGCAGTATTCTCATATCACATACCCAAACTGTGGAATTCTCTCCCACTGGTCATTCAGCAAGCCAGTTATGCCAACCAACTCAACTCCTCCCTCAAAGCCCATTTGTACTCCTCCTGTACATGCACCTAGACTGCATACTCTGAACCATGGCTAGTCAGAGACGTTAGTCCCTGCTGTCAGTGTGTAGCTAGCTCTGGCTTGGCTGCTGAACTGGCCATCTCACTCCACCTGGCTAATCCCAACTGTCCATGTGTAGGTAATGTTATGGATCATTTCCTGATGTATCTCTGTGCAAAATGTGCTGTACCTTAACTTTTTCTGTTGTGTTTACATACTGTTGTTTTATATTCTGAGTTATCTCCACTGCTATCATGCCCAACTGTATCTCCCAATATCCTTTTGACAATGTATAAGCTGTCTTTATCTAATTTCACCATATTTCTGTACACAATATGTTCTGTACTTATGCATTGCTGATTGTACTCATGTATTATTGATGAATTCATACTCTGTGTTAACTCCCTTGCTCCCCTCCCCCAGGTCACACATGAAGTCAAGCGGTAGTCCACTCAGTATGCTCTCCTGGTAAAACTTTTAAATAAATAAATAAATTACCCCACCTCATGTCCCAGTACAGAGAAATTGTGAAATGCAAGGCAAAATGTAATTATGTGCAACTGTAATGCCATTCTGTGCCGCAGATGAAGTAACACATTTTGAGCAGGATGTGAAAATGACAGCTATACTGTTCATGAGTGGTGTTAAAAATAGCTATATTGAAAATTTGGTGGCAAAATATTGAATCAACAGACGCATGTAACTTGGACTTTTTCACCAAATGTTTTCAACATGGCCTTTCTAGGACCCCATCTTATGGACACTGGAACTGTAATTTTATTAATCAGTCCTGAAGGTGATTTCGCACAAAATGCACCATTCATACAGGTGCAAAAAAAAACACCTCAGCCAGATGTGAAAAATAACAGCATAATATTCAGGTTGTAAAATCATATAAAAAACTGGCAGCAAAATAATAAATTAAATTGACCAACTCAGTAGCTGAGGGCTGAAACTAGTCGACTTCCTTCACATCTCGACTGTTCAGAATACAGACGTTGGGATGTGAGAAATTGAAAGCTGAAGGGCTGCTCTCCTTCTATCAGGAAGATTTCAGCTATAGGCTAGTTGCCCATAGCGGGCCTGGGGGACAAAACTGCCATGCTGCAAACAAAGGAGAAGTCAGGGCAGATGCTTGGGTGGAGCGCATGTGGGCGTCGTGCTAACTCGCAGGAGCATCATCGTACCCGACCCCTGGGGAAGGCAAAAATGGAAAAATCGTGCGCAGCAGTGTGATGGAGGGTGCCTCGCAGGCTTCTGCTCCCAGCCAGTCCGCGGCACTGGCCTTGAATCCGGTCTCCAGTGGGGGGTTGGGAGAACCCCGCCCCGGCCCTGCCGAGACGGGCAAGCCTAGGGCTGGGTCAGTGCGGATGGTGGATGTCAGTGGGATGGGGCTGGGGGTTCCCTCTGGATGTAGGCTAGTGGGAGGAGAAACTGGTAGCTGCAAAAAAAAAAAAAAAAAAGAAAATTGCCAAAGTTACGTGTGTGTACAGGAAAATTTAAATGACCAATTGTAACTTGGTCATTTTGAGAATATTTGCACCAAATTTTCAAATTGATTATGTTTTATTGAATTTTAATACCAAGATAAAAAAGGAATACACCACAATTGGAACAGCAGTAAAACTGACACCAAGAACTTGAGTATATATAATACAAATGAAAGCATATGGAGTCAAGTAAAACTGAAAACCAAATGGTGAAAATATAAACTATAAATTCTGAATAAAAACAACAAGCTCCCTTCCCCCCCACCACCAGAGGAATCTACGGGTGAAAAAAACAACTTAGGAAAAAGTGAGCAGCATAGCAATAGTGATAGAGGGCTTCATTGTACAGTATGTCAGGACTAGAAAAACTTGGAGAAAAGTACCAAAGGTGCCAAAACCCCAACCAACTACAGTGTTAGAAAAGTATACAGTGGTTCCCATATCCTCTGATAAGTACAAAACAGTTCAACAAACTTTCTATATTACATTCCGCCTATAAAGTGAAAAGAATCTCCCCAAACCATTCCGTCACAGTAGGGACATTTGCCGCATTATGATCTTCACACACAGACAGAGATAAGGGCTATATGTTGCCATTGGGAAGCAATCAGAATGTCCCTGTAGTCCCCGATATACATGTCTCAGGGAGGAAGGCTTCCAGCAGCCCCAGAAGAGGGTCTAATCTGCCCTGGATTGCCTCCCAGAAGGGAGTAACTTTTTCTCAGAACCAGAGAATGTGATATAATGTACCAGGATCCTTATGACATCTGAGGCAGATGTTGAAGGAAGTGTACCCAGTTTATGTAACTTATTAGGGGTGTAATTAAAGGCTGCAACACCTGGAATTGAAGGAAACTATATTGGTCCCACTTAATATATGTGTGTACAAGCGCTTTTAGAGTCAATGGCCAGTAACAGGGAGAATCAGCAGGTGGCAGGCTTGGACCCAATAGTAGACTTCTCTACTGCCTTCCAGCCTGACACTAGGGACCTGCCACCCCACAGAGCCCACCGCTGCTTGGTGGCATGGCTCAGAAGGATGAGCAGGTCACCATGTGACTTCTCTGCTGCCTTCCAGCCTGACCCTCGGACCCACCACCCCACAGGGCGACCCTGCTTGCAACACTGCTAAGAAGGACAAGCCGGACTTTTCTGCTGCCTTCCAGGTATGGCCATTTTGTTAGCAACTGTGCAGCATAGAGGCTGGTCTGCTGGACTTGAGGTCACCAATGTGATTGGCGGCTGCAGCGGACACTGTGTTCTGCATTGGTCAGTAGGCACCCTCCAAGGTCCTCAGCCAATCAGAGTTCACCACTCCAAATCTCGGCCTCTTGTGCCAAAGCAGGATTTGTTTTAAACAGCAGTATTGCAATCCAACTTCTCCAGCACATTTTTGGCCAATTTGGAAATGTTTAATTAGCTAATTCTACAACTGTTAAAAACAGTCTGAATCACTTTGCATTGTTTATTGGTTGACTCTGCAACTTGTTTAATTGTGTTGATAGCTTTTCACTGTTTGTCCTGCTTCTTGAATATAGCCTACTGAGACAGTCATTTAAATAATCTCTAATTCTGCTAATGTTAATGCAAACTCCTGAGAACAACTGTTAAATTAGTCTTTAAAATAATTTTTGAAACGATCTTAGAACTGTTATTATCACTATAAGCTGCTGCTGTTTCACCCGCTTAGCTCCCATATTCCCTGGCCCCTTGGGTTTTAGCTACAACCTTTTGAGACTGAAGTGTTTGCCCTGATGCGCTTTACCTCCCAGTCTTGAAATTGCCCTATCTCTATCTCCTGACTAGCGCCCCATACTCTCTTTGTCCACTTAAACTGTTCTGTCATGACTTCCCAGCCCCTTGCAGCTTGTTTTTCCAAGCCCTGACCCTCCTCCCTCTCTTCCTCTCAGTAACTGCTCTTCTTCCACCCCAGCTTACTAATCTACATTTTCTTTGTGTTACCAGACTGCCTGAAATAAATTGGCACCACTTCCTACACTGAAATTAAGCACTTTCTCCTAGACCAGCCCATCTTTCATACTTCCGCTTCTGCCCTTTGTATTTCTGCACTGACCTGCCCTCATTCTGTGCTAGCCAACTTATACTGGTGCCTCTCTCCAATTTATCTCTTTTCCCCTACAACCTGACCTTAGGACCCGCTGCTCCACAGGGCACACTGCTGCTTGGTGGCATGGCTCAGAAGGATGAGCCAATCACCACGGGACTTCTCTCCTGCCTTTCAGGTATGGCCGTTTTGCACTAATCTTGTGTAGCACAGAGGCTGGTTCTGCTGGAGTCATTGGTTGCCAATGTGATTGGTGGCTGCAGTGGACACTGTGCTCTGCATTGGTCAGTTGGCACCCTCCAAGGCCCCTCAGCCAATCAGATTTCACCACTCTGAATCACGGCCTCTTGGCAACAAAGCAGGATTTGTTTTAAACAGCAGTATTGCAATCCGACTTCTCTCCAGCACATTCCCCCCCTCACACCTTAATTAAGTACACTTTGGCTCCACCTCTAGGACATCTCCCTCGACTCCTGCATTGTCGAGATTCCCCCTTAAAGAAGCAGATGCTGCTATAGATTTTCAAATGATATCGCTGCTTTCCAATAATCAGACTTGGGTCTTTGTTTAATCCAGCTAATATTGGCGATCTCCACTGCAGCTGACCTCTCTTTGGTCTCCTGGGAAGTATATATATGTATTTTTTGCCACTTGTCAGTTCACACAAAGATGATCTACCCTGTCCTCTACTGTTTATGCTCCCTAACAGACCTGTTACTTGTCACTGATTTCTGTGCCATCATCCTCGCCTCAGACCCGACTGAATTAAATTCTTCACTGAAGCACTATCATTCAGTGACCCCCACCCAAACCTAAAACACACCAGCTCTCCAATGGGCCCTGCAATCTTGGCCCTCCTGACTAAGCATGATCAGCATCTCATTGCCCTCTTTCTGCACTCCTCATTATACCATCCTCTTGCTGGCATGCCTCTACCTGCCAACCTCTTACTTATCCTGCTAGCAAGGGATGTAGAAACCATCCCTGGTCCCTTGAACGTCCATATTGACCATGCCAGTGTGGTCTGGACAGGTGTCGAGCCTGCTGGCTGCACACCTGAACTTCTGCAGCCTCCAACAAAGTTCTCTGAGCTCAAAGCATGGGTATGCCTGTACAAACCACATGTCCTGGGACTATCTGAAACATGACTCAAGCCATACCACAGTGATGCCTCTTACCAACTCTCAGGCTACTCCCTTCTGCAGCTTGATAGACCAGGCAGAAAGAGGGGAGGTGGTGTTGCACTACATGTGCAGGACCATATTAATGCCACCATTATTGCCCACTCTTCCCCTTCTGAGGTTAATGAGTGGTTTGTTGCTGAAATTGTCCTGGGAGCATCTAAAAAATGGTATATAGGCTGCTGCTATAACCCTCTCAGGAGGAACACTGGGGCTTTCTAGTTTCCTGAATGGCCTAGCCTCTACCCCTTCCACTAGGACACCATTTTAGTTGGGGATTTCACCCTCCACTAGACTGAACCCCTGCCTCTGTTTATGCACACTCCTAGTCCATCATCTTGAGCAAGTCATCTCCTCTCCAACCAGATACAATCCTCACTCAACCAACCATACCACCATAGATTGGATTGCCACCAACTGTCCGTGCCAAGTCCTCCAAGCAGGCACTATGGCAGATTCAATCAGTGACCACACCCTCTTGTATATTGCATTAACCACCAAAGCAATATGTCCACCACACAAATTACTAACTTTTAGGAAATTTAAAACCTCCAACTTGAACCTAGTGCTAAGAGGTGCCTGGGACATAAATTAGTCTTCACTCTAGCAACTTAAAGATATCTCGGTGGCAGTGGCAGCCTTCTCAGAGGCTCTTCACACTACAGGACAGATATTTCCCAATCACCACCAGGAGGATTAAATGAGGTAACACCCGTGGCTATCACACGAACTGCTGGCCCAAGTGAAAGCAAGGGACAAAGCATGGAGAGCTTTCAAGGCATCCCTTCCCCCTTCATGGAATGCTTATAGGTCCTTCAGTAACTCCTGTAAATAGGCAGTAAAACACTAAACGCATAAATACTTTACCAATCTGCAAAATTAGCCCTTAGTAACCCCTCATAATTTTGGGCCTCCATAAACACCATCATGAACCCAAAGCCAAATAAACCAATAACAAAACTCACCTCCCCTGCTGGTCCCACAAATGATCTAGGTATCATTGCCAATACATTCAACAAAATGTTCAGTGACCTCACCTCCTACACCACCAAAATCCCTTCTCAGTTCCTCTGACCAAAATAACCACCAAAGACATCCTTATCCACCTTACCCTGCTTTCTACCCAAGAGCCATTGATCACAGGGTCACTGACAAACTCCTAAGAGGGCTACCTGCTAAGGGCAGCCCAGGCAGCGATGGCCTGTATCCATCCTTTTGGAAGTCATCTCCCAGCCCTTGTCAGGCCACTTACCCACATTTTCAATCTCGCTGTCTCAAACTCCATGATGCCTAACTCATGGAAACATGCACATGTGGTACCTTCAAAGCTGATGACCCAACTGCACCAGAAAACTACCATCCCATCTCCCTCCTCCCACACTCAAGCAAACTATTAGAACAAATCATACACCATGACTTTACTAATATCTGAAAATTGTAACCTTCTGACCCCACTCAAACATGATTTCTGCAAACACCACAGCACCTCATCAGCTCAGGTCCTTTTCTCCAACCATGTCCTTAGAAACATGGACATCGGTTTGGCCACAGGTGCAGTGTTTGTGGACCTTTCAAAAGCTTTCAACCTTGTGGACCACCACCTACTACTTGACACCCTGCTTAACCTAGGCTGCTCCATGGATGCGGCTGCTTGGTTCTGCAGATACCTAGCAAACAGAACCCAGTCTGTCACGATAGGCAAGATTATTTCTGCCACTCTCCCAGTCCACACTGGTGTACCCCAGGGCTCCATACTGCGGCCTCTGTTGTTCTGTCTTTTCATAAATAATCTTCCTGCAGAGAAGATAAAATGCAATGCCCTACTTTATGCTGATGACCTCATCATCTACCACAGTGCCAGATCCCTCAAAACCATATCCTCCACCTTCACCAATAACTATGTAGCAGCACAAAACTGTTTCCTGTCCAAAAACTCCTGCTAAATGAGAAAAACCAAAGACCATCCTCTTTGGCTCAAAGCCATTCTCACAAATGTTGCCAATACAAATGACACACTTCTGATAGAACCCCTGCTGGATCTCCTCTTGATATAGTATCCTCCTTCAAATACCTAGGAGTGACTCTCGCTCCTTCCCTTACTTTAATTCCACATTGATAATATTGTAAAAGGGTCCATCAAGTTGCGGACAGTCTACCAGGTCAACCACCTCCTGACCCCTGAAGCTCGCTTTGATATTGCCCAGGAATTCTCCTGCCTTTCCTTGACTATTGCTCTCTAGTTTTCTCTGTCACCTCTGCTTCACTTCTCTCCCGGCTAAGTACCACATATAACTCCATCTGTCACTTCATCCTTCAGGTTCCTTACTCCACTCATCACTGCTCTCTTTATCAGTCACTTGGCTGGCTATCCCTTCATGGCCACTATGAATATACCTTGGACAATCTAGTTGGCGCCTCTTCAGAAACTCTCTGAAGTTACCTTTCTCACTGATTCTGTCTACCCATGTGGTTACTCGCTCTCTCAGAGACTCCTCCATTCCCCCTTGTAGTCCCCATGTATCTACTGTCATGGGGAGTAAGGCCCTCTCTATCTCTGCCCCCCTCACTCTGGAACAAACTTCCACCTGTCATCAGAAATGCACCCTCTCATCGGTCCTTCAAACTGCAACTGAGAGAGTGGATAAAGTCAAAGGCTACCCATACGTGCTCCCAAGGCAACCCTCTCACCAAACAGCCACCGTAGAAGCCATACTGTAGCTCTCGACTTACCACCTGGATGCTGACCACTAGTTTGTACCTCTTAGCACTGATTGCTCCTGACTGATCAAGTGATGTATATATCTATGATGTGACCGTTCCACGTGTGATCAACCATGTATCCAAGACCCAGGCATGCACTCTTGTATTTGTTATGAAACTTGTGTGTTAGATTTGTTGTGTGATGTTGCATTGCTGTTGATTTCATGTTACTCAGCATATATTGCTCCTTTCTGTAATGTAACCTGTGCCTATTGCTTCTACCTTGTTTGGCCCTGGTTGCAACTGAAAATGGTCCTTTGGATCAGTTTGCCTACCTGGTCACCAAAAACAAAAATAAAAATAAATAAATAAATAAATTGACTTTCTGAATCAGACACGAGGAAGCATAAGCGATGATAATAATAGGAAACAAGATGGGAAGGTGGAGCCAAGAGAAATAGAGAAATAACCCATGTCTCAAAAATTATCCCACTGGCCCAAGCCAAAATGGTGCAGGAGCATGTGTGTAAGTTGAAAATATTTAAAGTAGGCCAAGGAAGGCAACAAAATTTAGCCTGTACCTCTTTAAGGGGGAATAACACCCAGTCCTTGACCAAGTCCACCACTGTTGTCACCATATCAAAGGGCCAAAAGGATGCATTAAGTAGATGACCCCCAATCTTGAGATTGGGATTCCCAAATAAAGATTGGGAAGTATCTTTGAGTGGGGAGGTACATAGTGCAGCAGTCAGCTGTGCATGAACTCATATGGACTCAGTGATGAGGGGACAATGTAATGACCTGGAAGCATTTTTAAGAGGAATATAAAGTAATGCATGAATATCTGTGTTCAACAGAGGAACCATTCTATTTCTAACAACAAAGGGACATAGGTGCAGAAGCTGTCTTCAGATGGGGGGGGGGTTGAGCCATTGGGAAAATCTAGAGCAATTGATGGACAAGTAGTAAAGGTAGAAATTAGGCACCTGCAGGCCTCCCTGCTCTCTAGTACATTGAAGCTTAAAATGAGCTCTTTGGAGGGCTCTTGCCATGCCCACATTTTCAAAATGGGCTTTTTGGGACCCCACCTCATGAACTCTGGCACTGTCATTTTGTTACTCAGTCCCAAAGGTGTTTTCAAGTAGTGACCCAAAATTACGTTGCTGGTCTGATTAACGAAATGACAGTGACATTGTTCGTGAGATGGTGTCCCAAAAAAACCATGTTGAAAATATGGTGCAAAAATATCTAAAAATGGCTGACATTTCAACATAATTTCAAAATGCCATTGCCAGCCATTATATGGCACTTACTTTGATTCTTCAGTTTGCAATTCAGATTTGAAGAGTACAGATGTGTCCTGGTCCACAGAAGATGAACTCTGGTTGTAAGTATAGGGCATGGGGGTGTGGGTGGTCGGTTACTCAGTGGGAGGGTAGGGATGGGGAGGGTTTATAGGAGTCTATAAGGGACCATTTTCTTTTTTCATGATGGCAAAAAGATGGGGACTGTTTTCTTTTTTCACAGGTACTGGAAGCAATGGGACACTGGGGGTGGGCTCCCCAGTGTGTCATAGTAATTGGGGGGACAAACTGAGGACACTGGGAGGGCGCACCAGTGTCCCACACTGTCGGGGATTAGAGTTAGTGCTGACACTGAATTGGGCATCCCAGTGTCAGCACAGACATTTAAAATAATATATATTTCTGGACACGGGCAGTGGGCTCCCCAGTGTCACACAGTGGTGGGGGGTGGATGTCCATCACTGACACAGGGATTGGGCACCCCTATTTTGGCAGAGACATTTTTTTAAAAATAAATATTTTGGGACACTGGAAGTGGGCTCCCCAGTATCCCACACTGGTGGGGGGGGGGGATTTCTACCGCTGACATGGGGATTGGGCACCCTGATGTTGGCAGAAACCTTTTTTATCTATAAAACATGCCTCGTCCTTCTTGGAGGTAATACAAGTATAAAATATCCTTTTATTAGGTAAATGCCAACAGGTGCTTACCTAAATGGGGGCTGAGCAGTACGATTCTGAGCTTATTTTTGGAAAAAAAATTTCCTGTAAAGATTTTGGACAATTATAGGGCTGATTTTTTTTGTGTGTGTTTTTTTTTTAATTGAAGTAGGGCCACAGATTTGTGGCAGTTTTCGTGAAAAGTGCCACAAATGTATTGCAGCTTGTGTGCAACAGTGTCTTTTCTTGCATGAAAACTGACACAAATGTACAGCAGTTTCACAAATATAAGGCCCAATTTAAAAAAAAAAAAAAAACATATTTCTGGATGCTATTTTAAAAAACTAAGGCCAGGATAATGTTCCCCGTGCCCTGATTAGATAAACACAATGACTGGTGTTTACCACTAACTGAAAACAAGATGGCGGCAGCACAGCACTAACTTTTTCATTTGAGGTACAAAAGGTGCTTCCTCGAGCACAAACTGCTTCTGCATGGCACATATACCTTTCCCATAAGCTATAACGGGAAACTTTAAAGCGTTATAACTTTTGAATGGATTAATATTTTTTTACTAAACTTTCAAAAGGCACATCTATAGCCCAGGACCCCATATACCCTAGCAATTTCAGACCAGACTCCCAAGACTTTTCAGAGAATCGGATGAGCAAAGAATGTGTACCTAAATGGTAAATTACACAGTTTGTGGCACTCCGCAACTCTGCAACTGCACCACCGACCAGAACAAAATTTGTCAGATCCAAAGATCTATGGTACCAGCCAGCACATGAAACATTTTGGGCACATCTGTCATCTGATTGCAAAGTTATTAAAGTGCAAAATGTGGGGTTTAACATAGAAGTGACTGGGTAACCCTTGCCAGTATAATATATATGTACGTTATCTATATACATATATATTCATTGCAAAAAACTTTGTTAATGCATCAGTTAAGGTTGATAACACAGCGACAAAAGTATGGAAATGTGATGTTAAGTTAACACCCCCACCACCCTTCACACACCAACAGATGTTGATGTGTGCCATGGCATCATCAGGCCCAACTTTCACCCCATTCCATGTGTACACAAGCTGACATACTACATTATAGGAGAATGGGGTGAGATTTAGGCCTGATGACCCCATGGTACACCCCAACATCTGTTGGTGTGTGGAGAGGGTGGTAGGGGGTGTAACACTAACATCACATTTCCATACTTTTGCCACTGTTCTATCAACCCTAACTGATGCATGAACAATGTTTTTTGCAATTAATTTCTGTACTTTTTGAGAAAGTGTAATGTACCTGAGAACTGATATGTGGTTGTGGGAGCACAAGCCTTATGGGCCCTGTGCTCCCTTTACGATGCCAGTTTATGCCTAATTGTATGCGTATGCCTGAGTGGCTGTAGCTTAGGGCATATTCCACCTACTCTGACCTCGCGGAGTGGCCACTTATGCTCCTTTACCAAAATCAAATCTTCAAAGATGGGATGTGACCTATAACAGCATCTGCAGGATTGCCTCAGCCTCCCACAGACTAAAACACCACTGTCTACTATGCTAGGATCTAAACTGATTGTCCCCAATGATACTAGACTTTACTCCCTTGGCTCCACTGTCAACAGCATCATGAGATCTCATACTGCAACAACTCTGGCCTAGCTTCTCACCTGCCAGACCTCCAACTACAGCCTACGCTCAGCTGACAAATCCCTACTATGCATCCCCAAATGCAGTACCACCAAAGGCTCTGGAGCCTCTGCTCACCATGCACCTCAATTATGGAACTCACTCCCTCTGGACATCTGGCTAGCTCCTACACACAATGCTTTTAAAAAAGTGCCCCACCAGCATCTCAGCTTCACCAATCAATGCTCTTATTTCAAACCTCCTTAGTCCTCTGAATATCCTGCCTATCCTGAAGCTCTTACCTTTTCTCCATAATACTCCCCTTGTGGTACAGCCTATCCCAGCTCTCTCTCTCTCTCTCTCCTGACACTAGCCCCCTGAGCCATCCCTCTCTGTCTTTGCCAGCTCCTATTCTATACCCTATCTTTCCTTATCCTGACCTGCTATTATTCCTACTGTACACAGTCTTGCCATTCTCCCTGCACATTATCCTCTGCACTTGTCAGTATTTGACCACATTTTTATTTATCTATTTTTGGAGTGCTTTGTAAATTATATTTTCAGGACTACTACTGCAATACTCTTGCTACTGTATGTTTTTAATCATGTTATGACTCTAAAAAGCTCTATGATCCTACCAGGGCTACCCTGTGTACAAACTGTAATGCCTAGCTTATTGTTAAATGTTTTTTGAAATACCCTGTATACTACCTGTGCTGCTTAGCCTATTCTTTAATGTTTCACAACACCTTGATTATGTAATTAATGTAATCTACTGTTTGTTACATCTGCAATGTCTGCCCTGTAACCTCCCAGGTTGTGCCTGAAAACAGTCATCTTTATGGCTAGCTCACCCACCCGGTATACAAAAACTAAATAAATAAATAAACAAATATATAGCCACACTATCATGCAGCTATGATATATCTATATATACACATATATTTTATAAGTAGTCGCTACTTGATATACACACATGAGGCCACAGGCTGAGTGCATCAACCAAACAAGGTGTACATACATCGGAGTGTGACTGCACAACTCTAGAGTGGGTTATCTGTCTTATAAAATGGCAAAATTGTTTTGGAGGAGGGCTATAAGTGCAGTTGTGATCTAATATATTTTTTATTGAAATGTTTCATCAGGAAGGCACATTGAACAACAAGTTGCTCATCTCCCAGTGCAATATGCACAGTCATGTGATGTGTTTCAGCCAATCAGCAGAGATAATTTCCCCACCCATTTTTAAATATGTGTGTGTGTGTGTATATATATATATATATATATATATATATATATATGTTTATTTTCATGGCAAAAACTCCATTTAATGCATCAGTTAGGGTTGTTCCACAGTGACAAAAGCGAGGAAATTCAGTGTTAGGGTTGAAAACTGTAACTCCGCATTCACCCCCCCAGCACCACACACAGACACACACACACACACATATGCAAGTAGGGGGGAGGACCAAGGCAACACAACCATTCACAGACAACCAGCAGCAGGTGACAGAAATAAAATACAACTGTCTAAATGCAGTACAAGACATCCCCACCCACCTCACCAGGTACTGCATGCTCAGTGGAGATCCACAGTAAAACTGAGGCCATGTACACCAAAAGTACACATCCCTGATGCGGGTGCACACAACATACCACACTTACGAGCTGCATGGCCTTACCTATCGATGCAACACACCACACATCTGGAACTGTTCCACAAGTATAGAACCACAGAAAAAACTAAGGAATAGTACGTGTATGGCGTGTATGTTTGCTTTCAGGTATACATGACATAACACTGTTAGGCAATGGAGGCCTTAATGATACAGTGTGAATTTCTTTTTTAGAATGACAAGTACTAATAGTATGTGCAATGTCATAGTGGCAGTACCATACACACATAGTCAAATACAGATATCCAAGAACACAAAAAGTCATCTACTGAATTGTCTGTAATGAATAGTCAGGAAGCCACCTCAAGTATACCATTTAGATTTTTCAATACCTGCTGACATGGCCTGTCAGCTAGTGTGTGTAGTACTTAGAATTGTATGTTCATGTTAAAATCATTTCCTGACAGGACATAATGAAACTGAACACACTGAGAGCAACAGTACCATGCATGGTCAACATTCAATTCACATAAAATATGTGTTCCTCTTTTTTGTGTGTGCTAGATTGGTGATGTGTAATACCTTTAAACCTGTATGGCACATGCAATACCCTTTCTTGACATAGAACAAGTAAAATGGCTGCTGACTTGTGGCATATGTATTGATAATTGACATCCCCCACAAGTAAAAACTACATCAAGACAAAGTGTTCTTTATCAAAACTATTTATATATTGAAATTCAAAGATTTTAAAAATAGTTACAAAATTTGCAAATGAAAACAGGTTGTTCCTAACAAAATGTGTAAAAATAAAAAATTACTTCTTTTCTTCAAGAATAAATAAAAAAAACATATTCATTGTTAGTTTGCATTGATAAATTAAGTAAATATTATATTAAAAAAATATGTATTTCTAGTTATAACAAAATGTACAAAAATATTTGCATGTAAGACAGATAGTGGAAAAAAAAAACTATTTACACTATTCACACACAACTGTAGAAGACAGGTGTGCTGCTGCTTGAGGCAATCCAGCCCGTAAATTGGACACAATATGGAGGTACAGTAGAAATGGAAGATGTTGTGCCTTCCAGAGGAGATACAAGAGGAGCTGTGGAGGCTGCTCATTCCTGGCCAGGGAGACTAGATGCAACTAGTGGGTGAAGTATTGAACTGGCCACTATGTCACTTGCCACTGTTCCTCAGGCTCAAGCACAAGGTTGACAGTCACTTGCTGCACTGTCATGGAGGACAGTAATTTGTCCTGTCCCTCTCTGCAGCTAACATTGTCTTTTATAAGACTGTCAACCTTGCGCCAAGCCTGTGATAATAGCAGCAGTGGCCAGTGCACCATCTTAAGCAGGGGCGCTCTGTAAAGTGACAAAAAACATGTATAAATATATGAACCACACTATGGTGGTTGTGTACCTGTCACACTTTAATAATATGTTTACTAGTTGTATTACTACACTGCACTCTACCCACTCAACTGATAATTTGTTTTGAATTGGCTGCTTATCCATAATCATCTAGTAGGCCTTTCCATCTTAGTTATCATGAGCTTTACATCTATTTGTACACTTCTTGTCCCAGTACACTCCACCCCCTCTTACAATGATAGTTATGATGACATGCATGTAACATGTATGATACAGCTGTCCAGTACACTGTCTCACCCTTGCACACCCATTGGGATAAATATATAAAGGTATTCAAAGTTGATTTAGTACAGCTCCTCTCATAGGTCATAGTAGTCTTTGCAAATCATAGATTACCACTTCATGCACTAGTACCACCTTGAACACCCACCCATTGACAAACAGCAATGTAGTCATGACTGTTGCATGTTCAGGAACAGGTTACACTCTACAGTAAGATACCTTCCAACTATCCAGAAAGTGACACCATATGGTACAGCTGTATGCATAGTAAAGCAAAAATGTTAGGTTCTGAGTATGCACAACAGTTTGTATTACAGAATCTTAATATATAAATGGTCCATCCACATATTGAGATTGTGTACTATAGTACTATTTTCATCACCACTTACTCATGTCTTTCACAAATAGGTACACAGCTCTAAGACTACCTAGTGATCAGAAGTTGAATGGCTGGCTCAGACGTGACAAGGTCCTCCATACTGAAGAAAGGTTGGGGGTGACAGTACATCTTGTGTGAACATCTTTTATTATGGTATTTACGCTGAGATCTGGTGCCAGACTCCTCCTTCACCTGCACAGGTGGTACTGGCACTGCCTCCCTGGCCACTATAAAATACATAAGTAAAGAATATTGAAATATATGCCACAATATATAAATATAACACAAAACTTTAACAGTGAAAAACATTTTTCATATTACTTGTGGTGTTATTAAACCATATACCATAGTTGTCTTATCTTATCACACATCTGTGTTTTGTCAAATCTCGTGTCATTTACCAGCAGGGACATCCAGCTGCCGGCCCTGTTCATGTGGAGACCAGCAAACTCACTCGCATGAAGGGGCCCGCACAGGCACAGCTGACCTACCTGCAGAGGTTGCCATCCCTTGCCACTCAGATCAGCATCGTACTCCAGTGCAATTCCACAGCAGTCTCCCTGCACATTTGTGTGCATCCATCCACCTGCTTAGTCACACCCATCTCGTTTACACTTACTCTCCCAATGGTACCATGAACGTACAATGCTATCCATGCAGAAATGTGCAGTCATCTGATATACTATGTCCCCTTCATCACACATGCATCACCTGTGCCACCAGTTGTCACTATTACTTGCTAGAGCACAACATAAGAACAGTCCATTCTTGAGCAGTAGGAGAACAGTAATGAGGACATTGAATCCTAGTCCTCTTTTGCCAACCCCCATTGGCCCAGGCCCATTCCCAAACTTGGGTCTCCAGCATGATGTGAGGTGTGGCGCCCAGCATCTCAACACTCAGCGTGACTGGGACAGTTAGTGTACCACAGTTCTAAAATGTGGCCGCATACTAGATGTGTAAAGAAACAACATTTAGTTTCCCAAGATTGTAAAAGCCCCATTAAGAGCTTGCACCCACCACTAAACAGGTAGAAGGATTATGTTGCAATACCTGATTGGATGGTTAGTGAAGGGTGCATCACTGTCCCACTACCGACTACTAAGTTCACAAAAAACATAATAAGGTGTCAATGCACATCCAGAACAGCACCAGAGAAACACAATACTTCACAAATACCATTATAGTTCTGCATTTGTCCAACTGTCCCACCTCAGATATAGTTATTATTACAACACACACAGTCAACATTGGTAGGAACTTCATTGGAGCATTAGTGCTACATTTACTGTTACAGAAGTTGTATATTGTGTTTGGTCACATCTGTAGGTCTCACATTAGTGGGTATTATGTCGATATGCAAACACACTTTGAAAATACCAGCTAGGATTGACATTAGATATATTGGTATGATTGCCTGTGTTAGTCATTTAGAAAGTGAGATGAGAAAAAACAATTCAGAGGTTTACAAATGTGTTCTTACAGTGAAGGAAGACAACATGTATTGACAAAAAACAGATAAGAATTCCATATCCTAACAATGGTACAGATAACATTGGTGTCTAGAAAGTTACTCACCAGTATTAGAACATAGTCAATTAAACAGAAAGTGATATGCATACAAGAACTGTACATCTGGCAAGAAAAAAAAGTTTCCCTTTGGAATCACCAGTAATGTTATTAAGCACTGTTCCTTGTTGTTTGGAATATTGAGAAATATTGGCTGCTTACTGGTACTCATAGTAACTTTCTGCACAGTATTTCATCAAAAGATGTCAGTGAAATAGTCTAGTACACACCTTATGTGACGGCCTCATACCACCTCAATTATCCATAGTAATAATTTCTATGAGCATCTTACCATCAGATTCAACAACAATTACACTGTCATCTGAGTTCTCAGCCTCTACACCTTCTGACTGTGCTGGTACCACCTCGGGTGGGGCTGGGGGTTCACCTGTGCTGATCTGTGAAAAAAGAAAATATGCAGATTCCTTAAGTATTCAATATCAATGTTTACTCATTTTACAGCACTCTCTCTAAGCTATCGACATTTTCAAATATCTGACATTGTCCTTAATCAGCTACTACAGAGTCATTGGAGAGGCATATAGAATCAGAATTAGTGCAAATAAATATTTGATAAATGGAAGGTAATAAACTGACTCAGTACACAATACTTAGTACTTATATAATATGGCATATGAAATTGAAGTCTGCTTCAATACAATATATACTGCATAGTAATTCCCCTACTATTATGTCACAACAACAATAGATATGCAATACTACAAGTACATAATAAGACTTCAAGTCTTAAGAACACATCCTAAAGACCAAAAACTAAGCAAAAGACACAAGCAATTATGTGCCTCGTGACCTATGAAATATTCAGTTGTTTTACACTCCTGAGAATTGAATAGTGAATCATACTGTGATAATAGGATGCCTAAAGCAACAAACATCTCAAAGAAAGACTGTTTTTGTTACACCTCTGTACCTGTACTATGATATGATTTAATTAGGGGAAATTGTTTTGAATAACTTACATCGAGAGAGGCTTTCCCCCGCAGCTGGCTTGCCTGCAGCCTCCCACAGTTCATACGCGAGGTGGTACCAGCACTTGTCATTCTATGGTATCTCCTTTCTCTCTACTTCAGCACATAGAAGCACTGGCACAACAGCTTCCACTTCTTCTTAAGCTGGATGACAGTCTTATTCTTGACCTCAGTATCATGTGAAGGAAGCTGTTGATGCACCTCCATATTGCAGTCCCAACTTATGGTTTGTGCCTCTCATTAGAATGCAAGCATTACCCCTCACCTGGACTGCCTCAAGCAGCAAGCACACCTCTCTCAGTGACCACTGTCTCATTTTGTCAAGCTTGTTTTCTGCATTAAAAAAATAAACAAACATTCTATTACTGTCATGCCTTGTGATCAAGATATTTCAATGTATTTTATTAATTGTTAATGTAATAGTGTTATTTTGGGGGTCTGTTGTCATATTTATTAATAATTATTATTAACACATTATTAATCTCAGATATATGTTGTGTTCAATTCAATATATTTGAGGTGGTAGAATACAAGTATAGAATTACTTGTATTCTACCTGTGGTATATGTTATTAGTTGAACACAGCATGATGCAACACAGAGTTGTGTATGGTTTTAGTGTGTTTCAATACAATAATTCCCATACGTGAATGGTAATATTAGTGATAATGACAACCGAGTTTTCAAAATGACACTGTTACCACATTCTAAGCATATATATTCATAGTGTATCTTCAGTATATTCATAGTGTATCTTTCTTTCTCTTAAAGACCAAACATTTTCATTTTAATGATCCTGTACTTGTGCAGGCAACATCTTGTAACACTGCAGATCTGGAGGTGTGGTCACTGTTGAGAGAATGGATGGTATGTATCAGTAGGTGTGTCCCACACTACCCAATCACTCAGCAGCAGCTGCTATCACCGTGTCTACCTAATTACGCAACAACATCAGAAAAAAGGTCAATTACTATGAGACTTAAGCTTTCACACAGTGTGGCCATGACACGCTGCACCCTATGTGCAGCCAACATGCCAGTAGTGACAGCCAGTGTTGCCTGTGAACACACCCATAAATTGTGTGCCAACAGGGGTGCACAATGCCATTGTCATAATACAACCCTCTCCCACATTTTTTTGTTTGCCAAGGGTTCAATACAAATCCTCCCAGTTTATACCCCTGTTCCTTGTTTGCCAAGGGGGGGCCAATCTGACATAGACTCCTGCAACCCCCCTTTTCTGGTTTGTTGATGGGGACTGCCCTATCCCCCATTAGCTAGAGCACCCAGCGACAGACACACAGTTTGGTGGCATGCTTGAAACCCTACCCCAGCATGCCAAAGCACCTGACAAAATGAAAACAGTGAACCAGTGTCTTTTGCACCCATTTCCATATCAACAACTGAACATCACAGTAATCACAGGTAGCAGAGCCACTGACATACTGGTATACGCTGTTGCTCCACTATGCCAATTGCACTAGCACAATGGCTCAGAACCATGCAGAATGCAGCTGCCACAGTGACATTCAACATAGCTGAACCATGGCATAACACTACTGAATATCACCCTGACAACACATATAGTGTATCCAAGCACAAGTGTTACCAGCCCAGCATTCCACTGTGAATATCCCTGAGTATGTGTTACTACTGTGTGAGTGATGTATATACCGATTCTGATTTTTGGCCAACATGTTTGGTTCTGAAAAGAACCATTTTTGTTACAGTTCAATAGGTGTACAAACAGTCTGACATTCTTAGAGACTTTAGGGATTCCATCTTGAAGGCTCTCCCAGGAATAGGCAATTGCCAGCATCACGAAGTGCACCATCTGGTAGGTATAACCAATCATAACAATACTTAATTTCAGGGTGACATATGGTGGCATTCCAGACATGTGTAGATATGCAGATATTTGTATGTTCACCTTTCTACGTGCTCTGTCAAGCAAGTACGTGTGGTGTTCTGCTTGCCAGACCCTACGGTCTGTAATATCAGAAAAAATTATTTTACAGGCAGGTAACATACTGATAATAGAAGCATGGTCCAATTTTGCTTCTGACACTAAATCTGCCCAGTGTTTGGTGCCTAAATCATGAGGACTCAGACGTCTGTGCATGGTAGGCATGAGGTGCTCCCATCTCATTCCACCCCTGCCAAACCACTTCACACAGCAATTTGGGAGCTGCAGGTTTCTCCCAAAATAACTGTTCTGAGCAAACTCAGATGCTCGCCTCACAATACTGCTGCCAACAATCCAGAATGTCCTTGTGCTGTTTTCTACCATTCTCAGCTTTTAAACTTAGAAGTGGACAGAGAGCTACCAAAAAAGTCAGTGTTCACCCTGCAGTACCTAGACAGTAGTGAAAGTAAAACTGCAATTTCCCTCCCAAGTTAAACACTGCTTCTATGGGCTGACCCATAAGTCACAAATTAAAGTAATCATTGGCTAATACTCAGCCCTCCTTAACCAATGTAGTGTGTGGACTGACTATGACTGCAGTTCTGCTTAAGCTAAAATGTGGGAGAATTTCAAGGTGGCAAAAAATGCATCATTTTGATAGGCAGTTTCAAACAGTCACAAGTGCAGGGACATGTCTGATTGGTTCCCCTTTTCTGTTATGGTACACATGCACCTTGCTATCTCCCTCCATTTGCAGCTGTATCTGTGCAAGTAAGTACCAAATGACTGTCTGACTTTAAACAGTTATACCTAAATAATACAATATCATAGGTTATTTCTAGCAACATAGTCAAACAGAGCAGTAATAATGTTTTGAGTAATACTATTTAAGTGTTTCTAACACTTTTTATCATAGTAGAAAAATAATTTATAAAATGTGATGTACTTACAGTGAGAAATGTGCTGTGTGTGGCTGTTCACTCTAAGATGGCTGCTGGGTCCTTCTTCTTGACTCTTCTCCATCTCTGATTGTCTGTCTTAGATGACCTAATCAAGCTAGCACAAGATTGGCAGAACAACCTGTCAATCAAACTGCAATCAAGATATCATTCGCTAATGTACACAGTAACTCCCCATTGGTAAACATTTGAGATACTTTCAAATGCACAAAAGTACTTTTGCAAAACTGTCGAAGGTTCAACACAACTTTTTCAAAACTTCAGAATGTGCAAAACTATTTTATCGAAAGTGTCGAAGTTCTAAAGTATTTTTTGTGATACTTTCGCATATTCGACACCATATTTTTCAAATTTTAGTTAGACACTTTCTAATGTTCGAAACTATTTTTTGTGACACTTTCATACAATTGACACTATTTTTGAGACACTTTCAAATGCATAACACTATTTCATATGTTTATAAAAAAAAAATTTGTGAAGGGGCAACTATCCTACTTCCCATTTTTATGGACAAATACAGAAGTGCACACAATTCTTGATTATTATTTTAGATGTTATATCTGCCATAATTTGAAAAGACAATGTGTTGTTGTTATATCACATATGTATAGCCCATTATATTATGTAATGTTAGTAGCAAACAACATATATAAAGTCTAATTTTTTTTCGTTTCTGTATTTCCCATATAGGTGTCTGTTTCTCTTGTAACATTGCTGTACTCAAGTGTGAATTGTACATCAGGGAAGATGCCTTCTAAGCAAAGACAGAAGTCTAAGCAGAGACAAAACAGATATAATGGTATGTCACTGTTGCTTAAAAGAAATGTAAAAAACAGCAATACTAATTCAAGACGTAAAAATATTGAGCAATCCTCAGAAAAAGTAAATTCAGACCTTTATCAGTCTGTTGGGGAAGGACATGCTTACTCAACAGCAAGAAAGAAATGTGTATCCAAGTAACAGTTGTGTAGATCTGTGAACAGAAAAGCAACTGTTGTATAGACATGCATCAACACACGAAGTAAGCATCATCGAAAATGTATTGCTACTGATGCTTCTCTGAGGAAGCAAAAGTAATTTTGATCTCAAGCTTCTAAAGCCAAGATTTAAAGACTTATTGCTGCTGTGATGAGACATGAGCGCAGAAAAATCAAGAGTCATCTCAGCTTGATGAAATTGCGCTTGAAAGTACGGACATTTGTTAATAGAGCAGTTTTTGTTCTTCAACGCTTGTGGCGTAAGATGTCTCATGTACTTGAGCTGTTTAGGAAAATTGTGTATAATATAAAGATGAGGCTACAACAATATCCTCTCTTGAACCTGCACAACTTCTGTGATGTTTTCACAGGACAGTGGCTGCACACACAGCACTCAGAGGCATTTTTCTAGGAAGAGTCATATTACTCTGAGAAAAAGGACAGCAGGTTGTGCATTGATGAGTCTGGCAAAGTCTGTAATGTGCTCAGTGTATGTGATGATTCTACGATGGAGTCAGATGATGACTCGGAGGCAAGTATTAAGCCTCATAAATGTCACTGTCTCTCATGGACATGCGATGACACTTGCAACCATTGGCAATCATCATTTGAAAAAGTTAAGGACTTTATCAATCTCTTTGTAATTACTGACTGTAAAGACAGACATAAACTGTTTGAGACTATCGACCTATGTGAGATCCATCCACACACTGGACTTATAGGTCACTCTCTTGCATGCATAGATAGTGGTGTTTGTGACAGTGTCTTTCACCATATGTGCATGCCGGGAGTACATCAGACAGGCATGAGGAACTTTGTGTACAGGGTATATGAAGTTTGGTGAGTTGTCGCTCAGTATACTCATCTCAATGAGTTACTGTTGTCTGGTGACATGCATGATGCCATTACATTTCTAAAACAACTGCAACGTGTCAGCAGTGTGACTGATACTGCAATTACTCAGGCATCTATTACTGATGGAAATTGTGTGTCTGTCCTAGAAACTAACATTCTCAAACAGTTTGAGAAATCAATAGCCAAATTTGAGTTGGCAAAGAGACAGAAGTTTGACTCTAAATGTGTATCATGTGAATGGCTCTGTTACAGAAAACAAACAGTCACAGTGAATCTAGAAAACTTGTCAACATACAATGACATGTGGTTTCGACTTTCAGAATTTCTGTTGTTAAAGTCTGACTTTGACTTAGACCCAATCATTGTGATGTGCAAACACTGTTTTTCCAAAGTGAAGTATAACATTCTGCCACCAAGGTCAGTCTTGAACAACATGGAGGCACATGTGACACCAACTGAGATTGTCACATTGAATATGTTTGAATGAATTCTTGTTCAGACAATGAAACCATTTCAAACTATTCTACAGATGAACACTAAGACACAGAACATTCCACAAAAAGAACTCGACAGATCTCTTAAGGGTTCCATCATGTATCTTCTACTTCCTCTACAGGAAAATGTGGAGGCTATCTCCATTGAAAACACTTTGGTCATTCTTGTAAATGGTGTGCCAACAAAGTCAAAGGTGATTTGGCAGGATGTTGTAAATGTTGAGAAGGTGAAGCTTGCACTTACTTAAAGAACAGCAATCCATTTTATGCTGACCTTAATATTGATCAAATCACTACTGTGCCTCTTGAACAAGATGATTTAGATAGCACAAAGCCAATGATTGAGAAGGTCAGTGTAGAAACAAATGACAATGTGTACGAACAGTACACAATTCACCCACTATATAGCAGAGATCTGGTAGGAGACAGCATTGATCTCTATCAAATAAAGTGGGTGGAAGGTGAGCTTGTCAGCATTTGGGAGGCAACACTGGAAGCATGCTGTTTCCCAAACCTATTTCCAACAGGGTCAGGTGGTCGACTAGATGAAAGAGAAGTACGTGTACAGGGTGCTAAGTACCGAACACGCCGTGTCTTCAGTAAAGATGGCAAATTCAGACAAAACATAGAGCACCTGTTCCATCTCCTGTGGGGGAGTGGACTTAGCATATTGTCTGCATCTATTGCATATACTATTCGTCTGACTACTCCACTTGATGGAATTACAGCTGCACAGTTTCTTCAGAAATTGAAGCAGAAGGATAAAAATGTGCAAGTTAATTTGTCTTCTATTCTGTTGAGTCTACGTGACACCAAAGAATATTGGTACCGCAGACACTCTGAGGTGATGACAGTACTGTGGGAGCATGGTGCAGCCACAAGGTTTGTCACACTCAGTTGTGCTGAGTATGCCTGTGATGAGATCATAGAACTGTTGAAGTGGGCAAACTCTGATGTTGAGGGTATTGCATCAATGACTCTCAGAGAGATGTGCTCACTTGACCTTGTCTCTGTCACAAGACTTTCATTTTGTCAGGATGATCCTCCTCTTGGTGTTGTGGAACATTACTTTTGGAGGATGGAGTATCAGGCGCAAGGTGCTCCTCGTATTCACATGTTGCTGTAAGTATGACAGTCCAACACTGTGGAAGTTGGTGCAAAGGTTCCAGCACCATATTTGTGCTAAATACTGCCGCTGGGTAGTGAAGAACAATTCTGATTGGTACACAAGATGTCGTTTCAGATTTCCTAGACGTGTCTATCAGGACGGTTGCATGAATTATCTGTTTTCAGCAATGCGATACCACTTGAAGGCAAAATCAACCAAGAGGGTATATGAGTTACCCAGAGATGAGAAAGAGGTGTACATCAATGACTACAACCCTACTCTTCTCCTAATGTGGCAAGCAAACATAGATGTACAGTTTGTGGCTGACAACTCATTGGCTCTGGTGTGGTATGTCACTTTGTACATAACTAAACATGTGCAGACTAGCTTGCAAGATCTTTGGGAAGATATTGCTAGTTCAAGCAAGAGCCTGACATCTCAGTTGTGATCACTAGGCTTCAAGACCCTTTCACACAGAAAATGTGGTGCTTATGAGGCCAGTGATCGCTTCATTGGTACACATCTGTACAGCAAGTCTGATGCTGTCTGCTTTCTCAGTGTGAACTACAAAGAGAAGCGAAAGCATGTACTTATTCCCCATGCTGAGATTGAGGAACTGGCTGTCAATAGACCCTCTTCAAGACATATCTTGAAGAATAACCTCATTGACGCATACTACCCCCCGTAGACATGAAGACATGAATGAAATGTGTGTATATCAGGTGACTAAGTGGTATGACTACAAGACAGATGTCACACCTGATTGTACACGTGACATTTACAAGGTCAGAGGAGTGGATGGCTGTCTTGTTAAGAGACATAAGCCTTGGCTCATCGACCACTGTAAGTTACATCTAGGCACATCTGAGAGCAGAGAGCATTACTACTTTGCTCTCCTATTCCTATTTAGACCCTGGAGGAATGAGGGTGAATTGAAAGGTGACTGTGATACTTTCGAGGAAGAGTTTAATCACAGTTATGAGACATTCAAAAGTCAGTACTCATTGAATACATACAGAGACTAGATACTGAGAAGGAGCAGCTTGAAAAGGCACAGAAGCTACTTGAGGAGGATACTCCTGTTAGCTCACAGGGCAATCTTGATCCAGAAGGACAAGGTATCTTTGGGGAACCTCTGCCTCTGAATGCCCCAGAAGTACTCATGTCAGAAGTGGAGAGTGCCATGGAACATAGAATGCACTGTGGTGCTGACCCAGCTGAGTTGAGACAGAGACGCAATGAGCAACAGCGTGTGGTTCACTCTCAAGTTACTGATGCAGTACAGCTTGGGATACTGCATGAAGAGAAGAAACATAACTGCCTTGACTACAAACCACTGCTAATGTGTGTTGGTGGTTCAGCTGGTACATGTAAGAATTTCCTTATTAAGGCCATCACAGCTGAAATACAGAGCTTGACAGGCTCAGCGATGTCTGTTGCTGTTAGTGCTCCCACCGGACTGGCAGCATACAACATTGATGGTGTGACGTTACACCATCTGTTCATGTTGCCAGTGGAGCATGGCAAAGCAGGAGAGTATCATTAGCTATCATTTGAGGTTGCATCTCAGCTTCGTGCAATGTTTTGTAAGATGAAGTTACTCATCATTGATGAGATTAGCATGGTCTCTAATTTGATACTTGCCTGTATACATCTATGTCTACAGGAGATCCTAGGGACTGACTATGGAGATGGATTTGGTGAAAAAAAGTATTGTTGTATTTGGAGACCTTTTACAGCTTGCACCTGTGAATGCAGAACATGTCTTTACAGCTCTGACTGTGAAGCAGACCAAGAATACACTTGGCTGCATTGAAGGTTTTAACCTGTGGGAGTTATTTACCTATGTTGAGCTGTATCAGAACATGCGCCAAAGTGCTGACATGACTTACAAAGCACTGTTGGATGAAGCTCTTACAGGTTCTCTGTCATCAGAACATGTTGCAATGTCAAATGGCTGAAGAATCAGAATGGACACTACATCCATAGAAACTGCATGTGATGTTTTCAGTGATGTGTGTTCCATGGGCACATGCATTGTGTGTCTCATGCCATGGCTAAAGAAATGCATTGAGTTCAACAGTGTCATGTTGCAGAGAGAAAATCCCCACACTACATGCTGTTGACACAATTGATGATGCCATTTTAATCTGGTAGCTAAGACGACTGAACGACTGTCTGAACTGAAGTCAGATGTTTCATGCACAGCTGGTCTAGAAGCTGTACTTACAGTTTGTAAGAATGCACGTATCATGCTATGAGGAAATCTTGATGTGGAGTGTGGTATGGTGAATGGTGCCATGGGTAACATCACTGACTTTGTCTACAATGTTCAGAAGACATTTATCGAGACACTTATCCGCTTTGACAACATGGAACATCCTGTCCAGATTGATCATACCTGTGTCAAGTTTCAGGTATTCAAGGATAGCTACATGAACAGGAAACAGTTCCCCATATGTGTTGCATATGCTGTTACCATTCACAAGTCTCAAGGCTTGAGTTTGGATTCAGCAGTGGTGGACATAGGTACAGACATTTTCAAAGATGGCATGAGCTACGTTGTACTTTCACGTGTATGTAGTCTTTCTGGGTTGCACATCATAACAGTTGCACCTCAGAAGATACATGCTGACAAGTGCTGTATCATTGAGTACAACAGATTACATACTCTATACCAGCCAGAGATGTCTTTAATACCACTACCAACATATGTGGTTGTGTCACATCCTTCAGTCATATCTACAGTGGGTAACAAAAGAAAATGAGCTTGCACAACTAATGGAACTGTCCAGAGTTCTAAGAAGGTCACAATGTCAAATATAGATGCGGAGCTAGCTGTTGTTCAGAAGTCGTTGGCATGGCTGTTGTGCCTGTGTTCGACAACAGTAATAGAGTTAACTGCTATGCTAATGGAGCTATGCAGGTTTTTCTCCATATGCCACACTTCGTTGAGGTAATATCTGCTTCACAAGACACTGCACTGTCAAAGGAGTTGAAGCAGGTTGTCAACATGGCTTCCGATCAGTCTAAGAATGTGCAGTCACTAACACCTCTGTGGCAAGTGCTGGGCACATATGATGGCTGCAGTACATTTGCTGCAAACATGCAGCAGGACACTATCGAGTTTATGATGGCAATCGTAAACAGCCTAGAAGAGGGAACTTCTATGTGTCACTATTTTACTGTGTCATATGTTACTAAGTACATATGTCTCTCATGTGGTCATTCAGAACAAGAAACCACAGAAGACATGCTTTGGGTTTCTCTGTTTATGCCTCAGACTAAAACTGTGACGTTTCGGCAGCTGTTTACTAATGCTGTAAGTGGTCACCTGTGTGTGAGGTGTGGAGGTACCTGTACTCAGTCCATAAGTCTCAGGACTTCATCTCAATATCTTATGCTAGTTTTGCATAGATTTGACTCCAATGGGCTCAGAGTTGTCACACCCATCACTGATTTCACAGCTGGTAGGGTGGTATTTAGTGAAGCCGTGTTTGACACTCATGCTATCATCTACCACTATGGCCAGTCTGTACATTCTGGACATTACACTTCTTTGTTGAGGTACAGAACTGGATGGGTTGAGTGCGATGATGCAACAAGCTCTTTCAAACAGAGACTGCTGTGACACTTAAAAAATGCATATGTTCTGATACTAAAGAATTATGACAATCTTAATGTGTCAGAGGAATAGTTACACAACATGTGAAACTCATTTACTTTGCTGTCCATTTTTTCTTATGGAGTGAGTTTAGTTACACTGTCATTTGTTATTACCAAATGTATAGTTTTGATTATACAGGAGATATATCACATGGCTCTGTTGCATATAGACACTCATTGTGACTTTACGATTGTTGCGTTGATCAGTGACACAGCGAAAATAGTTGCAGTGGTCATTAATCGGTACCAGCTGTCTTCACAGTCACTAGAGAAACCACACTCACATGTCTAACAAAAACTTCTGCATGTCAAAGAGATACTCCTATCTGGTCAAACTCTTCTGTCATAGTCTTTTGTTATGAGTGTGTTATATGCAAACATGGAAAACACACTTAGCACACTAGCTAGATGTCTGATTGTACTAAAGTACAATGCTTGTCCATGTGAATTTATAGTACTGTGTATCATATCTTTAACTAAAGATTAACAGCACTCTGTCACATGTTGAGAACTATCATGTGTGCTATGTATTCATTTTTTCTTATTATTTTTGCGTCTTGAATAAATAGCTAAACTGTTTTTCGCAACAGTGCATTACTGTGACTGTTTCATTGTTGCGTATCTAGATTGTATATAAATATATATACATACAATGTTTAATATAATTTTGGGTTGTACTTAGTACTCTGTTGTAAACACTAATAGCATTAAGTTACATATAGGCTGAATGATAGCATTATAACTATGAATTTTCTCTTAAACAGTTGTAGACGCACAAAGAGTAAACAGTAACACACTTATATTTCTTATCATAAGATATTATGCAGTTTCACATATGTAATGTTCTGTAATGTTATAGTCCATCATTAATAACAAGTAAAGGTGTTCCATTGTCAATATCTGTATCATTTAGTGCACAAATTTCTTGCTCATCATACCATTAGATGTTATATTAATAGTATTTATTAAAAATTGCTTTCATATAACTTAAAGATATAACAGATGTAGAAGTTTAACTAGTTTTGAACCAATGCAACTATTTTTTTGAACATTAACAGTGATGTATATAATACTGTTACCATGTAGAATCAGAAATCTTTGTGTGTCACCTCAATTTGATATATATTAACAATTGTTCTAAACTGTACATCAGACACTTTCACTGATGACAACTGAGCATTTTTTTGTTCCTGATAATATTCTATGATCACCTCTATTGAGGGGTCGGGTGGGAATTTTCCAAATGCAGTAATATTGCAGTATATCTTAACATGTACATCTATGTATGTATGTATTCGTATGTCTACACATAGAATACAGTAATATAAATGTTTAACTGTTAGTTTCAAAATTTATTTCTTAGTAAACCATAGCTGGTTTCTGCTGCTATGAGTTTACAAGTTGCATCTGGTTTTTCGCCCACCCCAGGAACATTCACACTATCAGTCATAAAATAACAACAACATCATAACTGTTTCGTATGTGTAAACTGTGTAAACAGGGTGATGTTATGCCTGCCCTTTTGTGTTTTTTTATTCTGTAACATGTCACTGATTTACTCTCTGTGATACTGGTTTACATGTATGTCAAGTAACAGTGAAAAGCATTTATGTGGTTGTTTTGTGAGACTGATTTTTGTGCACCAATTGGATTTTTAATTCGGCCTTCTCACAATGATTAATTGGGCAATAAATCTTTTTAAGCCTTATCCACCTGTGTTATGTCTGTCTTTTATCATAATGTTACAGTGATACTATGTATGTTGGTGTTGCTGCAGTACTGTATTTAAGCATACTGCCCAATGTTCATTGCTACATTCTTCCTGCTTATCACTGTGATGGGTATCATTGCATGCCTGAGACCGTGCAAGTAATTAATCTTGTAACTAGACTCTACCTGCAATCAGGCAGTTCTACCATAAATATCCATCCCTTTATTTAACTGTTGCTCTACACTCAGGCTGCAGTAGCTCAGTACACAATACCTGGTCTGGGGATAGGGCATTGCTTGACTAGCCCATGCAACTCGTAACTGTACTTGCAATCAAACAGGTGTAACATTCATATCAATGGGCTTATTTTTGCTGTGGCTATCCACTCAGGATACAGTCATAACTGTGGTTACTGCAGTGTACCTATAAACAAGGAGCTGTACTATCAATGTCCATGTCCTTTTTGT
Organism: Neoceratodus forsteri; assembly: GCA_016271365.2. Classification (NCBI taxonomy): domain Eukaryota; kingdom Metazoa; phylum Chordata; order Ceratodontiformes; family Ceratodontidae; genus Neoceratodus; species Neoceratodus forsteri. The sequence goes on along the minus strand of CM028135.1, from coordinate 907,535,297 downwards.
TTCAATATGGCTCACCACTCAGGATGCAGTACCTACTTGGGTTGGGGGGGGGCAAATTCCTAGCTGAGACTGTGCAACTCTTAACTGTGAAAACTTGTGTGCAGATGGAATCAGAGTAGCATACCATTGATGTGCATGAACTTATTTTTTGCTGTACTTCTACACTCACCACGCAGTATCTGTTCTGTGTACCGGGGTGGGGAGGGCATTGCTTAGGTGACACCATGCAACTCACAACTGTTCTAACTTGAGTGTACTTGCAATTAGAGATCTGTACCATTGATCTCCACAACCTAAAATTAGCTGTGCCTATCCACCCAGGACATAATACTTAATGTACAGTGTAGGAGGAGTATTGCATTGCTGAGTACGCACAAAGAATAAGTGTGGTGACTGTAGTATACCTGTAACTAAGGAGGTGTACTGTTAATGTCCATGGCCTTTTGTTTTACTGCACCTCTCCACTCAGGATACAGTACCTCCTCTGGTGGGGGGGACAAATTCCTAGGTGAGACTGAACAACTCCTCACTGTGGAAACTTGTGTGCAGCTGCAATCAGTAAAGTGTACCATCGATGTCCACAGACAAGAACTAGTGAACACAATCCAGCAGTGGGAGCATGGGGCCCTTCGAGCCCCATGCTTCCACCATGGACAAGACATAGTGAACGTAATGCAGCAGCACATGCATGGGGCCCTTTGTGCCCCACACTCCTGCCACAGATGAGACATTATGAACATAATGCAGCAGCGGGAGTACGGGCCCCTTTGGTCCCCGCACTCCCACCATCAATGAGACGTAAACACTTCAGCCACAGATGACACATAGTGAGCATAATGCAGCAGTGGGAATACAGGGCCCTTTGGGCCCTGCACTCCCACCATGGATGAGACATAGTGAATGTAATACAGTGACAGGACCACGGGGCCCTGTGGGCACTGCACTCCCACCATGGACGAGACATAGTGAATGGAATGCAGCAGCAGGAGAGAAAAATACTGAATGTAATGAAGCAGCAGGAGCATTGGGCCCTTCAGGCCCCACACTCCTGCCATGTGATGTCTAGTGAGATAGCAAGAGGTACAGCAATGCAAACACAAGGTGGAAATGGATATGGTAACAGTAAGGTAAACACAAGTGCAAATGACAACATGAAGGGCACTGCACATGGTGGCTTAGACAGGAACAGTAACACAAACGGGGACATAAATGCAAGTTGAAACAGTAAGTGTAACAGTAACAGAATCACATACCCTCTTTTTGGTGGACAGCTGCATAGAGAAAGACAGTGTGTACAAAGAATGTATGCATTGTAATGGCAATGGAAGCTTAAAATGAGCATTGGAAGTGCTTAATTGCAAATATCTCAGCAACCGTATGACGTAGAAAAAAAATTTAAATTTCACAGAAATCATTATTTTCCTGGCTACCATTTAGTATTACATACCAACTCATGACAAAATCCATATCTCACCGTTTTCAAGATACGAGCCCCGAAAGGCATGGCATACACCACCATGTTAGTCTATGGGGAAAAAGCATCAACTTTGGAGTACTGCAAGTTAGGAGCTGTGCAATGTTTTTTCACCAAACAACTGAAAGGCACATCTGTGAGATGTTAGCTGTCTTTTCTCCAAATTTCAGCCCAGAAGAGCAAACGGCTGTTTTGCAACAGGGTGACAAAGAACTCCTGTCATTTTGGCCATAGTCTGGAAAAGTACTGTTGAACTTTGCGAAAGCTTTCGCAAATTCATTTGAAAGTGTCACTGGTTCAAAAGTACTTTGTGAAAGTACTTTTTCCAGAAATTTGAAAAACATATTTCTGGGGTGTTTTACCCCAAAATAAAGACATGCCTAGCATCCTCAGGGTCTGACTAGGTGAATACAAAAATAACTAGGTTGGTAGAGGATCCCAAATTTAAATGGCAAGCATTTCTCTGACCGCTAACTGAAAACAAAATGGCATATTTGCAAAAGTAAAAGGGCCATTTGCAAAAGTAAAAACTGCATTTGCGACACTTTCAAACTTTCTGTTAACTTTTCCCATTGACTTGTAATGGGAACTTGTTTTTTTGAATAACTTTTGAACCGTTTAATATTTTTTCACAAAATCTTCAAAAGGCATGTTGGCCACATGTTCCCTGAAGTTTTCAAGCCAGTCGTGCAAACTGCGTGACCTGTAGGCAGGAGCAAAGAAATCGCAAAAAAGCGTAATTGCACAATTCATTGTTGCTTAATAACTCTGCACCTGTATATCCGACCGGTACATATGTTGGCAGATCCCACGATCTACCATGTCCAATTGTGCATGCCAACTTTCAGGCAAATCTGTTGAATGGTGGCAAAGTTATTAAGGTGCAAATTTTGACCATTTAACCTTAAAAGTGCTTCTCAATCCTAACTATGGTAGCACTACTGTGCTACCATTATATATATATATATATATATATATATGTATATATATTATCTAATTTATACCTCAGCACAAAAGCACTGAGTTAAGGGTTACCCAGAAAGGTCACTGGAAACAAAGCCAGGTTTCAAAGAAATTCAAAGTCACACATAACCCCATACTACAAAGCATCTTGGGATGTATATGCAAATCACCATGACAGTTTATGCTGGTTCTTCTTTAATCAGGAATCCATAGTGCCAAAGGGCCTCTCACACAGTCTGCAAAAGCTAAGGACAAAAGACACAGACATGTGTTTTCCCTACTTGAGACTCATAGATGTGCCACATCTGTATCTCACCCTGGGTGAAGAAGAAATCAGCCCATGTGTGGTCTTTCAGGTTTGGGTCATGGCTGGCCCAAAATAAGAAAACACGCTAAAAATACAAAGAACCTTTGCACAAAAGCACTGAAGTAAGGTTTATCAAAAAAGGGCATTGGCAACCAAACCAGGTTTCAAAGAAATCCAAAATCACACATACCCCCATAATGCAAAGCATCATAGGATGTATATGCAGTGTATATGTACATAGTGCCATCTGTGGATGGTAGAACATTGTGGAGGGCAATATAATGCTTTAAATTTATTTTGCATGTCTCTTGATGCATGAGATTTTTGTTTGTTTGCCAATATTATTACATAATTAGAAAATCCATGAGGTCAAGGAAAATGTAATACTTACCATGGAGATAAAGCAGAGACAACATGTGAATTTAAGCCTCGATATCGGCAATGAATATTTATTTTTCTAGCTCAGCAGGATGAAGTGTTTGCAGACTCCCATTACACTCCCACAAACCAAGCAATCCCCAGCAGTGACATTCTGAAATCACCTGCCCAATGAAAGCTGGAGTTATAAATACTCATTGCTAACCTTAAGACTTATATTACCCCTCTATATGTAGTCTTCTTTATCCTATGACCATTACTGCTTCAGGACCCAAAGTGTCTGGCTGAGTTAGGTTTGGAAGCCAAATTCATTGCCCCAATTCAATGTCAAACTGAATTTGCTTCATGGCCAACTTCTCTCACCTTTACTTGGAAGTGCTTTCTGGTAGCTTGTATCTACTGTTGGGTGCAAGTGGCCACAAAATGGATACATTCTTGGCAACATTGAAAGTGATCCAGCTATTGTCACTTAGATGCAGACGTGGACAATCCCAATATTTAGACTCTGTGTGGCATCCAAAATCAGGGACTTGCATCCAATGCTAGCTTTTGTAATTGCTTTTCAATACAATTACATTTCATCAGAACTATAGACTTATTATTGCCCATGGTGAATAAGATCTGGATTTTTTTTTATGTATGTGTGAATTTAGGAAAAGAAGATCACCAGCCCATTGAGTTGTCTCCCACATCAAGTCTGTGCAATAACGTTTTCTTCAAAGTACTTATCTAGTTTAAGCTTGAAGCTAAAAAAACAGTGTCATCTGATTCAACTTTGTGCTGAGCAGGAAACAGTTGTTTGTGTCTGTATGCAGTGTCAGTGGCTCAGCAGGTTGCACATTTGCCTCTGAGGCTGGGAGATCAAAAGGTTGTGGGTTTTAGCCTCACACCAGGCACTTGGAGTAAATCTCAATACTGACACTGTAGTGTATCATAAGGGGGATTCTGCACTCCTGAGGTGCTGTCTTTCAGATGAGACATTAAACTGAGGTCCTGTCTGCCTGTTCTGGTGGTTGTTCAGGTGGATGTTAAAGATCTCATGGCCCTTCTTGAAAAGAGTAGGGGAATTTCTTTATTCGGGGACTACAGACAGTATTAACATACATCACAAATTAATACAGGTTACATATCTTTTTGACATAATACATGAACTAAGCACATAAATATTTAGTCTTATTCATACTAGGATTTGTAGAGTGCCATGGAGCAGTAAAGCCCATATTTGCTCTCAAATTAATAATAAGCAAAAGAAGGGTGTGTTACCATATATGGATCCAACCTATTCTTAAAGGATTGCTTAGTATTACTAATGATGACTTCAGTAGGTAGTGAATTCCATCGTTTAACCACTCTCACTGTGTAAAAATATTTCTGTTTTATATGAATAAAACTTTTATATTGTAGTTGTAAGGGTTGACCTCTAAGATCAGTTGCATTGTGGGGGCATGTGTGACTTTGTATTTTCTCTAAGATCATATGTGTCTTCCTTAATTACCAGTCCCAGATTTACCATCAGAAGGGAATCATTAACTACATCATATAACATGAGGAGATCGCCTCTTAACCAACGAGTAGATAAAGACATCATATTTAAAAATTGAAGTCTAGAATCATATTATGCATCCTGTAATCCCTTAATAAGTTTGGTGTATCTCCTTTGTACTCTCTCTACTTTCACAAAATCTTGTTTTTTATGTGGACACCAGAACTGAGACAAATAGTCCAAATGTGGTCGAACATATGCCTGATATAATGGTACTAAAACTTCCTGTTCTGATTTGCAAATGTTATCATGACTTGTGTACTATCAATTATAACCATTTTTTTTTTATCTTAGCTCTACTTCTAATTTCATGGGGGCTTTGCCCATTTTTCACAATTAATCTATAACAATCTTAAGCGCTCTTGACTATGTTTTTTACTGTCAGAAAACCATAGCTTCTGTAAACTGATCTCAACATTTAAAAAAAAAATTTCCAAAAAGAGTAGGATAATTTTATTGAAAATTGGATTTCATTACAATACAAATACATTGTATATACATTCTAAACAAAATTATTAACCAATTGTAACAAACAGAAAAAAAAAGATTCAGTAGAAAAGAAAGCATTATACATATTGCTCTGCATTTGTCAATGTCCTGCATACTATAATCTACCAATATTCTACAAAATAATATCCTAATCACCGATACCCCATTCATTGCAATTGACCCAAAAAAACCTACCACTTTCAGGGGTATATCTCATCATATAAAAGTTAATGGTTTTATTTAGTGATATCCCAATATTCTGAAAAAGTTCCAGATGAGATACTTCTCTCTGTTGCAGAACCCACATGCACCTAGCCTGCCAAATAAAATATTTTATTGTTGCAAATACTATGTACATAGTGTCTTTGTGGTATTTCCCAAATAGCCCTCCTACAGGACCATACATTACAGTCTTATAATTCAAATTTCCGAACAAAGGCTCCTTCCATGTTCTAGCCAAATATGTCCAAAATGGTTTTATATATGAACATTTTAAAAACAAGTGTTGTTGGGTTTCCACAATTTGCCCACATGCCACTCTAGGGCAATATCTCTCTTTAAACTGTTTATGCTTGTTATTACCCCTTACTCCTAATCTCCCAAAATTGCCTAACCAAACAATATCCCACACGAAATCGGGAAGTCTAGGGTTCACCAATTGTTGGACCAGCAGTTTAATCTGGTTCAATTTCAGTTGGTTACCATCTCTACCCCACCACCCAGTCGTCTCTGAAAAGAGGACTTCTAGTCTCAGTGGGATGACCTGGTCAACAAGATTCAATAAATAAATAAAAATCTTCCAACAACCTATATTTAGTGTTTTTATTTAAATATTATTTCAGTTCTTAATGTAACCCCCAGGTGGCGCTATCCCAATGGCTATTACCCCTGCCTGCTTAACTGCTAACAGGTTGAGGGGCCTAGGTTCCATGGTGGGTGCCCCCACCCAGAGGTCAGAGATTGCAGCAGGTAGAGTAACTTGGTCACAGCCCTCTGGGACACTGAGACTCCATTTTAATCCTATTAGTGGCCCACACAATGCACTATGAGTATCTTCACTATTTACACTTACCCCCAGGACTGGTTCAGTCAGCTTGCTCTGGGAACCCCCTGCAAAACAAGATGATGCAATGTGATAGCCACAGTACAATGCTTTAACATAAACACATACCTCAGTCAGTGTAACTTTGCTGAAACAAACAGATCTGATTTATTTAAGGGGCTGTAACAAGGACAGGGTGAAATCAGGTTAATTAGGTTAGAAACATTAATAATCACAGTACTGTGTGCACATTCAAAGTCCCAAAATGTCACTTGACTGGGTACCCAGGATAGTGGGGGGCTAGCCAGGATCGATGCAGCTGGTTGGGGCCCTGTGATGGAAAAAACACTTGCACAATACCCAATTTGTAATCTGGAGCCGGATGGCTCAGTTCATGAAGAAAGAAAGAAAAGAAAACAGATGAAACACTTTCAATTAAAGGTGCAGATGGCAGGGAGCTACCCTGATTTGCACTCACTAACTTGATGCTGAAAGCTGTCACCGAGGGTGTCATGGATTGCCAGATGCCCTTGCACAGCAGGGGGGTGAGGTTCTGCAAGCAGGCACACAGCTTCAAGCAGCAATGGATTCAGTCCTCCTGCATGCAACTGCCTTCCCATCTACACACACAGGACAAGAGGACTCGTTTAGCTGTCCTCCCAAAGCACCCCATACATTTATATGTAAGGGAAATTACTATACCAGGCAGCTGCTCTCAGGTCCTGATTGCACTTACTGCTAATCCGGGAGTTCACAATGCAGCTTCACTTTCCTGACAGACCGAGCGCGATGAAGCAGTTTCTCCAGTCCTTTACAGGGTGAGCCTAGTTCTCAAGTGTTCAGCCTGTCCTCTCCTCAGTAGCTGTGGATTCAGTCTGAATCGCCACGGCAAACACACTGCCCAAGTTTAGGCCTCCACACATGCTTCCTGCATGAAAACTCTGCAGCGCAGGAGCTCGGAGCTCCTTCCCCAGTCATGGTCACAACAGATCTGCCTTTCCATACACAAGGCAGGGCATTCTACTTGGGCACCATGTGGTCCAATTGGTGGACTTCAGTTATCAATCACTCAAAACTCCCCTTATTGGTGAGAAAAGGTGCCACAGTCCAGAATTTCACTTCCCAGCATTACTAGCTATATTCCTTATGGCCAGCCGGCTCTCAAGAGAGTCCTGATCCTGGTTGGTCTGCTTAAGCTCCATTTTAGATGCCCCTCCTGCCTGATTGGATCTATTCAGCAGTTCAGATCCAAAATGGAGGGGCAAGACACACAGAGTCCCAGCTGCAAGAAAGGCAGGTTAGACAACTTACATTTCCACTAATACTCTAAATGATATGGGCAAACAGTTACATCTCTAATGAGTGCCCCCTTCTGCCCACTTAGCGACAGCATTATTTATTTGTACATCGGTTTACAACCTTTGAGCCAGAGGCTCATTTCCAAAGGTACCACATCATATTGAGGACAAACAGAAATAAATTTTGGTTACAGCAAAGTGTCACATACTTAGGGTTACATAGAATGTTGCATACATTTTAAACAATTTGGTAGACCTTACAGTGATACAGCTGAGAACATGCTGTAATAACAGAGGCAATAGGCTATGAGGGAGAAAGTGGGGGGGAGGGGGAGTTTGAGTCCTGTCCAAGGGGAATTGCCAAGTGTGGAGAGATCAAGGCGCCATTTACAGATAGGCGCAGCTGCGAGTGCTAAACAGTTGGCTCCGAAGGGTAGTTTTGAAGGTGGAGATTGTGGGGGCTTTGGAGATAGGAGCAGGGAGAGAGTTAAACCAGGATGGGCCTCTATAACAGAAGGACCTCTGACCGTGGGTGGTCCTGGATCTGGGGACCAGTAGACTGGTCTTGCTCGAGGTTCGGGTTATGATAGATGGTTGGGTGTGGCGGATGGAGGCTATCACCCCAAGGTGGGAAAGCCAGAGTAGAGTTTTCTTTGTGAGGAGGCAGGTTTGATAGCATAGCCGTTCATCTAGGTTTAGCAATTTTGCTTCATCATAGAGATGACAAGTATGTGTGAGCCTGGAGGCACCAGTAATCAGTCTGCAGGCCTCATTTAGGGTGAGCCAAATTTTGTTGAGGGTGGTAGTGTCAGCCGCACCATAGACTGGCAGGCCAAAATCAACAAGGGACAGCACTGAAGATGTAACTGCCAGTCAGACAGCGTCAGGTGGGAGGCAGTTTTGATGGCAATAGAAGATGCCAAGCCGTGTGTTAGTGGCGGATGCAAGGGAATCAATGTGGGTGTGGTAGGTGAGGGCTGAGTCGAAGGTAACCCCAAGGTATTTGTAGGAGCAGACTTGTTCAAGTGGTTGATTGGTACTAGAGAGGATATGGAGTGGGAAGTTGCGGGCTTTGTTTTGGGGGTGGGCAAAAAACATTGTTTTGTTTTTTTTGAGATTAATGACGAGTCTGTGCTCTTTAAACCAGGCCTCAGCATCATCGTAGGGTTGTTGTAGAGTGTTCTGGAGGGAGATGGGATTGCAGTGGGTGGCAAAAATGATGGCATCATCTGCATATATAAGAATATTGCCAGAGCAGGCATTGGGCAGGGTGTTTAGATAGATAGAGAAGAGTAAGGGCCCCAGGATGGAGCCCTGAGGTACCCCTGAGTGGATGAGATGAGTTTCAGAGAGTGTTCCATTGATTTTTACACATTGGGAGTGAGCGGATAGATAGCTTGTGCACTAGGCGAGAGGGCCAGTGGAGAAACCAGTGTGGCCTAGGGCATTCAGCAGAAGGGGTGGGAGACAGTGTCGAAGGCCTTTGAGAGGTCAACAAACACTGCAACAGCTAGTGAGCTAGCATCCAGGGAGGAGTGTAGGAAATTGGAGAACTCAACTAGGGCAGTGCCGGTAGTGTGACCAGCCTGGAAGCTGTGCTGCTCTGGGCATAGGACATTATGTTTTGTAAGATATTCTGTAATTTGAATGGACACCATTTTTTCCATGGCTTTGGAGAGGGGAGGAAGGGTGGAGATAGGTCGGTAGTTCCCGGCAGAGGACCTGTCACCCCCTTTATGAATGGGTGTGACTATGGCTGTTTTCCATGCAGTGGGGAATTGCCCCAGGCAGAGAATCAGTTGAGTAAGCTGGTGAGTGTGGGGCAAGGACTTCATCCAGCACCAGCCGGAGAATACTGGGGTCCAGGAATCACTGCTGAGACTATTGCCTTTAATGCTTTAATTAGGAGTGGTCTGGCTTCCTGGGCAGATACCCTACATAGATGGAAACTGGGGCATTGGAGGTCGGGGGGAGGTAGGGTAGGGGGAGGGTCAAAGAAATTACTAGGGAGAACAGAGCTAAGGTCGGTAAAGGCAGTGTTTAGGTGGTTAGCTATGCAGGCAGGGTCGGTGAAGGTGGCGCCATCAATTGTGAGCTGGGATGGGGGGAGTGTGATTTCCCATTTAGTTGTTTAACATTGTCCCAGAAAGTCTGGGCACATCCCCAGGAGGAGGTGAGGGTGGCCTGGCAATGGTTGGCCTTGGCTTTACGGATGGCTCATGTGCACTTGTTCTGAGCAGCATTGTAGGCCTGTCTATCTGTCATCTGGCCCATTTCAGTGGCAAGGTGCTAGAGGTTATCTCTATTTCTGAGCATTTGTAGTAGGGCAGGGGTAACCCAGGGTGCATTATGTTTTTTGGATCGACCTCCTGTGAGGGTGCAAAGAGGTCACAGGCCTTGTTAAAGGTGTGGGAGAAAAAGGTGAGGGCAGTGTCTATGTCGGATGCGTGATGAATAGGTGACTAATTGATCTGGGTGAGAAATTGTTTGAGTTTCATCAGGCCACCAGGTCAGAGGCACCTGCGGGGTGTGGTCAGGGCTGTGGGTTTGGGAGTGGGGGCCACCCAAAGGAATAGGATATGGGAGTGGTCACTTAGTGAGACTGGGAGGACCTGGATGTTATGAATTTTATTGGGGCGGTTGGTGATAATGACGTCTAGAAGGGTACTGGTACCTCTCCTTGGGTTTACTCTGGTGGGCTGGGAAATTAGTTATGTCAGGTCTAGGGCAGCGAAAGAATCCTGGGTAGTAGAAGAGGAGGTGCTGAGCCAGTTCACGTTTAGGTCCCCCACTAGGATTTGTTTCACCTTGTGGTGGTGGGTGGCAAGATATTCTGTTAAAGATATCAGTGCCAGGTTCTGGTTCTTTGTGGGAACATAGGCAGTGGTGAGATATAGAGGGCCCTTGGAGGGGTCAAGAGCAAGTTTCAGGGTAAGGGTATAGGCCCCATTTACATGAGCAGGGGCAGGGAGCACTTGTCCGATGATTGTGTCCCTGGTATAGATTGCACAGCCACCCCCGTGTTTGCCTACTCAGTCCTTGTGGTATAATGTATAGCCTGGGAGGGAGACAAAAGAGTCAAGAATGGATTTGGACAACCAGGTTTCAACCAGGGTTATGATGTCTGGTTGATGCAGCATCATCCAGCACTGGAGGGCATCACATTTTTTCATTAGGCTGCATATGTTCATGGAGGCTATGCAGAGACCATTGTACCCAGCTGGTGGGTTGGAGGAGACAGGGCCCGGGTTTGGATGTATATTACCCAATAGGAGTAGTAGGAAGACCAAGGCCCTGATCTGGGGGTGGTAGTATGTAAGCTTCTGGGGGTACTCAGGGATGGGGAAGAGGCCATGGGGGAACAAGGAATGGGCAGGATTCGAAGGGTTGGGAGGGCAAGGACAAGTAGCAGCCATGGGGAGGTAGGGTAGGCAGTGGAAGGGTTACATGGACAGTGTAGGGTGGGATCGGCCAAAGTCAGGAAGAGTTAAGGGTGCTGGTACAAGTGGGCCAGGGGAGATGTTTGGCTGATGAGATGTGGGTACTAGCATGTAAATAAGGGGGAGACATTTGAAGAGGAGGTGTACAAACATAGTGCCTAGGTAACAGCAGGGTGGAAAGGTTCAAGTATCTTGGCTGCCCCTCAGAAAGTGTAGATTCCACTTTGGAGTAGTGATTGTGTCACAGACTCTGGTGGACAGGGTACAAGGTTCAAGACCCTGGCAGGGCAGTTGAGATAGGACCTGACTGAGAGCAGGGATCCAGGTTCTAGGTGACTTAAAGCGGGCTGGGTTTGGGCCAAAAATCAGGGTTGAAATAGTGACTCCTAGTGGTCGTTGGGGCTAGTGGCAGGCTGGGTGCAGGTCAGGTGGTAGGGCAGGGGGTCAGTGAGTAGGGCTAGCTAGAAGGCTGGGTCTGAGGGTGAGGTGTGGGCAGAGGCAGAGATGAGAGTAGGGAAAGAAGTAGCCTAAGCAGGTAGAGAGGTTCCAGGAAGTAGGAGGGGGAGGGGATTCAGGTGGGGAGACTGAGGTGGAATAGTCAGAGGGTCCCTCTAGCGGCTAGCAGGTATAACCTGCAAATGGAGAAGTGGGGACTTAGTAAAATGACCAGCAGGATGTGATGTCACAAGACAGCACCTATAAAGAAATGCCGAGCCAGGGACGGTGGGTGGTGGGGTGGGTGGGGCAGTCGATGTGCGAAGCGCGTCAACGGGCTGATCCCCCCTTACAAGGGTGTTGCAACTGCTGCAACTGGAGGTGGTTTATTACCTCTCATGCACCTGCATGGCTGTCCACTCCAGGAGGGAGCTCTGCGTGTGGGCAGCGATTTGTCAGCAGCTCGAGCGGGACTTAGGCAGGGAAACACACAATCCCCACATGTAAACTAATCATGCCTGCAAGCAGACAGCTCTTAAAGAGACAGTACCAGAGGCTCTAAAAGCACTTACAATTAAACGGCTGAAACACTGGACACCATTCAGGCTGGGAGCACTTAGGCAAGCTCCTAGGAGTCTTTTGGGAACCCCCACTTGCAAGGGGGTTACATTAAGAAATGGAATAATAATCCAGTATCCAACAAGATGTCAAGATCTGAAGCAAAAAGAATGCAGTATTCCTAAAATAAATATCTGTATCAGAATTAGTAGTCCTTTAGTATAATATGATAATTTTTTTAAAGCATGGACAGGAATTCCTTTTTTACTTTTGCCAAATGCCAAATTCTCTAACTAACCACAAATAATTATGTGTTTATGTAGTACAAAGAAGGCAGCTTATTTTTTTCTTCTTGCCTGTTATAAGGCAGCTTGTTAGAAATAAAAATGTATTTTTTTATCATTTTGTCTTGATAAATAACTAGTTCAGGGAAATGTACTTTGCAAAATATTAATACAATGGGGCCTGATGGAATTCACCCCAGAATTCTAAAAGAATTAAGGAGGAGAACTAGTGAAACCACTGACTACTCTTTTTAACAAATCATGGGAAGATGGTGTGGTACCTGAGGAGTGGAGGAAGGTGGATGTGATTTCCCTTCACAAAAGTGGGACCAAGACCGAGGCAGGAAAGTACAGACCTGTCAGTTTGACCTCTGTGGTAGGGAAAGTGATGGAATCACTTCTGAAGGAAAGAACTGTTGAGTACCTAGAGGCCAGTGGGGCACAGGACCCAAGGCAGCATGGGTTCACAGCAGGAAGGTAATGTCCAATGAATCTAATTGATTTCTTTGACTGGGTGACCAAAGTAGTAGACCAGGGAGGGGCTGTGGACATGGCCTACCTAGACTTTAGCAAGGCATTTGTCACAGTCCCACACAAAAGATTTATTGTCAAATTAACCAGCCTGGGAGTGGGTCCCAGGGTGGTAGCCTGGGTAAAACATTGGCTGGACGACAGGACAAAGAAGGTAATTGTAAATGGGAGTCCACTCTGAAGAAAGAGGGGTTGCTAGTGGGGTACCACAGGGTTCAGTACTGGGGCCAGTCCTTTTCATGTCTTTATAAGTGACATTGCAGAGGGACTGGAAGGAAAAATATGCCACTTTGCAGATAACACAAACATCTGCAACAGAGTTGATACACAAGGAGGCATGGAAAGGATGAGAAGGGACTTGGCAAGATTGGAGGAATGGTCAGAAGTATGGCAGCTTGGATTCAATGCAAAGAAGTGCAAAATAATGCAACTGGGAAACAAAACCAAGGGGAAGATTACACACTGGGTGGGGTAGTAAAAACAACAAAAATGGAATGGGAGCAGGTGTAATCAAGTCAGATTATCTTAAGGTTAGCAAGCAATGTGAGAAGGCAGTAGGGAGGGCTGGGGGTATCCTGGGAGGTATAGGGAGAGGCATCACCAACAGAAAACTGGAAGTTGTTATCCCTCCACACAGACAGTTGGTGAGACCCCATCTGTAGTGCTGCGTCCAGTTCTGGAGACCCCATCTCCGCAAGGACATAGACAGGATAGAGGCAGTCCAGAGGAGGGTAACTAAAATGGTGCAGGGTCTGCAAGAGAAGCCATACGAGGAGAGTATACCCTTGAGGAAAGGAGGGAGGGGGGGGACATGATAGAAACTTTTAAGTACCTCAGTGGAATCAACAAAGTCCAAGAGGGTAGCATCTTTCAGAAAAAGAGATGTACAAGAACAAGGGGACACAATTTAAAGATAGAGGGGGGTTCCGGGGCAATGTGAGGAAGTAGTTTTTCACAGAGAGGGTGGTGGATGCATGGAATAGCCTTCCTGTCGAGGTTGTGGGATCTAAAACTGTGGGAGAATTCAAGAATACATCGTACAGACCTAAGGCTATTCTTGTGGGGAGTAAGAAGAAATAGGCTGTTGGTTAATTAGGATCTGCAGCTTATCCTGTAGGTAGGGAAATGGGCAGACTAGGTGGGCCAAGCAGTCCTCATCTGCCATCAAAGTCTATGTTTCTATATACAACTAAGTTTGGAGAAATACAGCAAATTTTTGTGTCTGGCAAAACACGTATTTAATTTTCTTCAAAGATATTATTTCAGGAACTCTATTAATTTACCATATCATTTAGTTACTTACATTCTACACTCTAAGCATATCATAGTGAGTTTATTTCATTTCAAAATAAGCCTTTTGAATGAAATACTGCTTGCAGGGCTGTTTGATTTGATATCATTCTGTCTTTCTTAAAGTGTCTTGTTGAATTTGTGACAGCTGGTGAACTCCCATGTCTAGAAACATAAAGAATAATTACTTCTGTTAGCAGTGGACTTGAAGAAAATTGGAAAATAGGTACTACAGGAATTCTTTATATATTTTTTTAATAATTCAACAGTGCATTAATCTTAGAACAAAGAGAAATAAACTTTATCTTTAGTGTGATGTGTGCTTAGGGTCTCCAGAAAGCATACTGGTAATGTAGAATGTCGCTAATATTTAAGTTCTAAAATAATGCAGGGAGCATTGTTCATTTAGGGCCTTGGACACACAAATATTATTGCATAGAGGAGGGAATAAAATACTGACAATGAATTCACAGTGCAAACATATAAAAGATGTACTATGTAGTCAAAACAATCAAAACCTCATCTAGATAGCTGATATGTTATACAACTAATATCTTATAGAATAGGCTAAGTGTCATGAACTAACAGGTTGTAAGTGATATTTTATTTTTTATTTATTTAAAAGTTTCACCAGGAAAAGCATACTGAACAGAGATGCTCATTTCCAGATGCATCCTGGGGGAAAGGGGAGGGGACAAGCAAAACGTACTATATATAAAAGCAATTGTAATAATACACAATTCAGTAATACACAAAATACAAGAGTAGCAGCACTAGGCAGGTAGCAGGGTTACAAGGGCAGAGTGTCATAATTTGGGTTACAGTACATGATGCAGCATTGAAAAACTGATGAAAATATAGTATACCGAGGATATACATTTGGCAAGCAGGTCTATACAATCAAGATCTTGAGTAAGAATAATGTTGGGTGCCATGATTAGGTAAAGAACAGAAACATACAGTATGGAAATGTTGGAAAAGTATGAGTGATAAATTCAGGAAGCAGTCAGAGGGTGGGACGAGCCATAGGGATGTCAGAAAGTAGAGAGGATTAGGCATCAACAGGAGGGGGTGGAGGGGTTAATGGAGAATCAGGAAGAGATGGGTAAGGGAGAGGGCAGAGGGGGTTAGGAACATTTGCAGAAGGGGAAGATGAAATTACAATGAAGGAAGGAGAGGGCACGAGGGAGGTGTCATTATGAATGGAAGGGCCTTCCAGAATTTAGGGAGGTGATGGGAGAAAGCTGCCTGGCCAGTGGAGATGATCCTAGAGAGGATAGCAAAGATACAGTGATCAGCGGTTCGAAGGGAGTATGACAACAGGGGGGAGGGAAAGAGAAGAAGTGAGGTAGGAGCAGAGAGATCCAAACCAGAATTTAGCTATGAAGCTGGCACAGTGAGCAAGGCACCTGTCCTCAAGGGAAGGGAAAGATAGAGATTGATAGAGGACACAGCGGTGAGTGTGTGTGGGAAGGGGGTTGTCAAGAGCAAAGCACCAGGATGAGTGGAAATGGGTGTTCAATCTGGCTAGGGAAGTTCTGGGAGTAGCACTGTAGACTGCATTGCCATAGTCGATGATTGGGAGTATCATTTTTGGGACAAGTGCACGGTGGGCCGGTAAGGGAAGACATCCACGATTTCTGTACAGAGAACCAAGTTTGGGGTGCAGTTTTTTGTGGATGGCATCCACATGTTCAGAAAAGTTGAGGTGTTGGTCAAGCCAGACCACAAGATACCTGAAGGAGGTAACATCCTCAAGTAAGGTCCCATCCTGGGTGTATAAGGAGGGGAGGAAGGGGAGCCTAGAGAGTCTCTACCTTGTGCGAAAGGACATGAAGACAGTCTTCTTGGTGTTCAGGAACAGTTGATTTGGATGTAACCAGAGCTGAAGGTTATCAAAGTCAAGCTGAAGTTTGGATGCCACATCATAGGGGGAAGAGCCGAAGGTATGCAGAACAGTATCACCTGCATACATGTGAATAGAGGTGGAGGGACAGATAACAGGGAGGTCATTAAGGAAGATAGAAAATAGAAGTGGGACAAGTATGGAGCATTGTGGGACACCTGTGTTGATGGGGGGGGAATAGTTAGTCACCAATTCTGATGGATTGGGTCCTACTCTTTAGGTTGGAACAAAAGCATATGGTGGCAGTGGCTGACAGCCCAGCTGCAAAGAGTTTATCAAGTAGAAGGGGAAGGGAGACATGTTGAACACCTTTGCCAAGTCGATAAAAATGGCAGTGGTAATGAGGCCCTGATCCATGCCTGAAATGACGGAATCTATGAGCCAAGTATCCTGGTCGCTTCTGTAAAAAAGCTTTCAGCTATTCCTGGTTAAACATCTTCCAGAAGCCAGACTGTTAAGGAGTTAAAAAGGAGGAGTTGAGGAAGGGGAGGAGCTGAGATAAGATTATGTGCTCCTGTAGTTTGGCAAGGATGGGGAGAAGTGAGATAGGCTGGTAGTTTCCTGGGATTGCCACCTTTAGGGAGGGGAGTGACTGTGGCATGCATCCAAGCAGCAGGGACAGAAGCCAGAGAGAAGGAGAGGTGTAGAAGGAAGGCAAGAGGAATGGAGATAGCAGGAGCGGAGATTAGAGCCCAGTTCATCCAGGCACTTGCCATTGGTAGGGTTTAGGGCAAGGAGAGCTTTTAGAGCCACTGAGGGGCACGCAAGGGAGAAGAAGGAGGGGGATGGAGGGAGGGTACTTTGCGAGAATGTAAGGTGGATGGGGAAGTGGGAGGAATGGTGGAGGGAGGAGAGAAGTAAGGAGGCACAGGAGGTGAAGAAGGAATTAAACTCTGTGGCCACAGAGAGGAGGTCAGAAAGGGAGGTGTCACCCACTCAAAGGACAGGGATGGGGGTTGAGATGGTGGCGAGAAGAGGGCATGGACCACCTTCCAAAATTTTGAGGAATGGTTGATGTTTGTTTGGAAGGTGGTACAGAAATACTCAGCTTTGCAAATCTGACAGCCCTGGTGCATGCATTCTGAAGGGCGTGGTACCTTTGGAAGTCTGTGGGGGAGCCACTAGTATTATACACCTTCCAAGCCTGATCTCAGGCATGTAGACATGCCAACAGTTCAGTTGTGATCCAGGGGAGGTGGGACCCTCTCACCCTGGATTGCTTGGGAGGGGGGCATGTTGATTCCATATATTGAGGACTTTGGATTTGAAATAATCTAGGGCTGAATCAATACTGGAGGCAGATGGGATAGGAGACCAGTCAGTGATAGCCAGATCCTCAAGTAGAGGGGCAAGGTCCAACGATTTGTAAGAGCAGATCAGTAAGAATTTCGGGGGGGGCTCTGGGGTGATGGAATTTACATATACAATACAACATGATGATC
This sequence comes from Neoceratodus forsteri, assembly GCA_016271365.2. Classification (NCBI taxonomy): domain Eukaryota; kingdom Metazoa; phylum Chordata; order Ceratodontiformes; family Ceratodontidae; genus Neoceratodus; species Neoceratodus forsteri. The sequence goes on along the minus strand of CM028135.1, from coordinate 907,517,917 downwards.
ACTAAGTGCATCCAGGAGGATACCAGCATTGATAATTTGGTGCGGATGAGAGGTGAGGGCCCAGTTTATGAGGGTATGATTGTTGGTTTGGGGATTTAGGTGGGTGCACTCGCTGTTTAACTGGGACATGTTGAGGAATAAGATGTTGCAAGTTTTGGAGTGGGAAGTGAAGATCCAGTTAAAGTTAAAAATCACCTAAAGCATGAAGTTCACTTATGGAGGCATGTGACAGAAGAGTAGCCAGAAGTTCAGTAATAGTTGAGAGGGAGAGGCTGGGTCAACAGTTTACATCCACTTGAAAGATGGGAAGGGAAAAGTGGAGGGAGGACATTATTTGGAGCAGCTTGTAGGCAGACAGGAGGGAAGTGGCAAGTATAGGGGTGAACTGGCTTGAGGAGGCAAGGTACATGGCCATACCACCTCCTCTGCTGAGCTGATATTGCCAAATAAGGGAGTAACCATGGATGGAAATGCTCTTTACAGGGATTTTTGAGGTAAGCCTTGATTCAGACAAGATTAGTATGTCTGGTTTGTAGATGAGCATCGAGTGATTGGAGGAGGGTTAATTTGGGGAGCAGGCTCCTGATGTTTAGGAGGCCAATCTCTAGACCTCGGGGGGGGTGGGAATGGTGGACCAGGGTTGGGTTCAATGTCACCTGCCATCGGCAGCAATATGGTGATCAGTAGCTTGGTGAGAACTATTGAGCATTTACATGGCAGTTTCTGGGGTGAGGGGCGATGGATGGGGGATAGGGAAGAGACTACAGCTTGGACTTGAGCAGACCATTGTGGAGGCAGAGGGAAGGAAGGATGGATGCACCAGGAGGCCAAGGGTAATGAGACAGAGCGAGGGATAGGGGAACAAGGAGGAGGAGGATGAGTAGGGAGGAGGTACAAAGTTTGTGCTAAGGAGAGGTAGAGAGGAGTGGGGGGTGAGGAAAAGGAGGATGGGGTAGGGAAGTTAGGCAGAAGAGAAGGGGGAAGATTCAGAGGGTGACCTGGATCATGAGGGAGGGAGAGAGGGAGGAGCTAAGGGCAAGGGATAGGTAGGGGAGACAGATATAGGAGGGAATTAACGTGTAACAGCAGTGATACCAAGCCAGCTTTTTTTCCTTTCAAGTAAGCAGCAAAATGTACTGCCTGTATTATATCCATTTGCAGGGAAGATGAAATAAATGTGCTGGGAGGATATTTGTCATAATCATCTTTGTTTTTAGAGGTATATGAAGCTGCAGATGGATCGTATTGGCCTTGGAGTAATTAATTTGACAGTTGGTGCCATCTGTTAAGTTGAGTGCTCTTGATGAATGGAAAACTGCTGCTCACAACTGTAGTTGTTACTCTTAGAATACACAGAATCCAGATTGCATGTGGTAATGGACATTATCGTTGCAATCAAAATACATGAATTTAAGAAACATTGTGGGCATATATTTTGCAGTGGATACACAATGGCTCAAACTGTTTTAAGAAGTTGATGTTTTTCTTTTTCAAATTCCTATATAATGGTTCTCCTGGTCTTCAATTATGCAGGTGTGGTCAATGGCACCACCCCCTCCTCTTTCCTTGACAGATTGCACACAGTCTGTAATACCTTCTAGCGCTTTACTACCAACTCCCCACCCACTGTACACATCACTGTTCCCTCTACTCCACTGTTTCAATCCTCCTTCTACCTTCATGTCGCCAGTCCCACTCTGCCTCTTTTATAGCAAACTGTTGGGTCCCTTCCATCTCACCATTCCTCACTCCTCTCCCCTGTCCTTCCCTCTTCATACTCACTGTGCTCCAGAGATTCACATATCTTCTCTTTTCCTCACCCTCACTCCACTGCTGGGCAAGCAGCTTTCTCCTACTGTCTCCTGTCTCTCTGGAGTCTACCGCCCTCCTCTCTCTGACTCTCCCCCTCACTCCCTGTCTTTAGACACCTGCAAAAGCTTAGTCCTGCTCCACCTGCACCTGTCACTCCCCCCTCTTGACCTCACCTAACCTCCTTCTCCTACTTCTGCTCACTCCCCTACCTTGGCCTCCCTAAATCAAGGCATACATAGCTCTCCCTCTTGGCCTCTTCTCAGCATCCATCCTGTAGTGCACACTTGTAGTTTTTTTGCACAGTTTGTATATAATTACAGCTGTGAACTTAACTGTCTTGTTACATCCTAGACTCATGGATTTGACTTGTTTATTGTATTCTACATTTTTATACACTTTGTAATCTTGCTATTCTGTGTCTAATCCATTTCCACTTCCCCTGGGTCACACCTAGAAATGAACCTCAGCTCAGTGTGCCTTTCCTGGTTACCAATTTTAACATAAATAATTACAAACAAAAACAAAGATCACATACAGTACATCTACAGAAGACAGCATGCTGTTTGGTTTCAAAATATAGTACATTTGTAAAAAAATGAGAACTTGGTGGGTATGTGGATGTTTTGGTCTTCCACTGACAGGGACTTGGGTTTAAATCACAGCTTACTGTATGTAAACAAGTGATGACTAGAGCCAATATGCTTGCACAGTCAGCGTCTGCACAAATATATTCACATGCTATACAAAGACACACCGTGACAGAAATATAGGTACAAATGCACAAAAACTATACTCAGCATGAACAAAGACTTGCATGTTGAAATAGACTATAGTGTATAGTGACCCCCTTGTTACACATAGAAATCCATCACAGTCAAAATGTTGCTGATATATCACAGTTCAAAGTTCATGGACTGTGGTAATACCATACTTTGGTACAACAACATCTTGGCTGTTTTTGAGAGCACACAAGCCAGCAGTTTAACTAAAGGAAAAACCGCTCTTTGCATATCTCAGAATTCGAACAAGTAAATTTTCTGACAGGATGGCGCTGACATTATTTTCTGAAAGTGGCAGAGGAGCGCATACAATTCAAAATGATTTCAGGTTTCTTTTATTGTTTTTGTTGCGGAACTTGCGGGGGTCACTATACACTATAAAAATGCTGGCTGGGCAAACTGTGCCCAACCAGTCTGAGCTATCACTTCAGGGTTCTGATTCTGTTAGATCTCTTAACCTTCGCTCTCGAGGTCCAGCAGAATCAGAACCCTCAAATAGCAGCACAGGATGGTTGTACACAGTTGCCCAGCCAGTGTTCTCTATATAGTGTATAGTGGGCCATTGTTCAGCATGGATTTCCATCTTTGCTGAAATGTGTGTACCACAGTTCAAAGGTCATGGAATGTGGTTGTTCCCTCCTGTGGTACAACAACTTATCAACTGATCGGAAATCCATATGCTACTTGCACTTAGAACCATTGCACACACATGTTTTTTTTTTTTTTTTTTTTATGAAGTTGCTGAGTCACCGGGTGTGGGAGAGGAAGACAGACCCAACACAAACTTGTAACAGAACAAATGCAGATAAGTCCTGTGTTAACTTTGCTTTTCTTTTTTTAGCTTGCTGCTTTGAAAACATGAGCACTGTTATGCTCATTTGAGCATGTTTTCAAGAGGACTTCCACTTTCATTTTCACTGCTCACTCAGGGCTCCCATAACTGTCCAAAAAAATATGCTATACCCTATAAAAAGACAACCACATACACAAGCAGGTTGTGCTGTCACCTCAGTCTTCTAAATACATCAGACCTCATGAGCTTTGCTCTTGAGCTCTGATGCAATTAGAATCCCTTTGAGGCAGAACAAGCTGGTTGTGAATGATTGCCCACCAGTATTTGCTATACGTATCTCACGTGGCCCTTGAGAAGCAGTGATAATCCCCAGAGAGCTGGGGTAACTTTTTTCAAGACCTCCATGCCTCCTCCTTCCAACAATATCTACAGGTGAATGAAAGTAGGACACCAGAAGAGAGAGACATGAAATGTCTTTTGGAGCCTTCCACTCTTCTGGTTCAATTTGACAATAAATCTGTTGCTGGGAGGAGTTCGACAAGATAAACTGGCTAAAGTAGAGAAATTGATATTTTCTAGACTGGTCACTGCAGTAAAGTGTATCACTAGTGGGTGAAAGGACTGGGGAACGTTGGTCATGGAGGAGGCATGCTTGCACTTTGTATGCATGTCTGAGAGACTTTAATTAAAAGTTTATATTTTTGACTCTGTATGCAGGTCCTTTTTTCTGTGTAAGTATTCCACTTGGGGCAGGAACCTGCACCATGCTGTACAGTGCTTGGGGGATTTTGAGCTTAAAAGAAAGACTGGTAGAGCACGTCAAATGAGATTTACCAGAGAAGCTGCCACACCTCACAAGACTGTGGAAGAATGAACTTGTCAGTAATTGGACGCTATTTGTGGTATTCATTATACCAAGGGGAAATTATTTTAATATTCAAAGAGTGTCAAAACTGAAACCTGGTAATCTGGGTGGGGGCTGACACTCGAGCTAAGAGAGTAATCTTCTTGGCAGGTTCACACCTGGTGCAGGAAATTGATAAAACCATTGTAATGTGATGTCCTTATCTCTTTACACTGGCCCCTCTTGAAGAGCATCTCAGCTACCCAACCCTCTGTCTGGCCTATAAGATGCTAAAATTGGATTCCCAGTCTTAGAGAGAGACTGGCCAGGAAGACCACTAGAGAGCACCTCCGCTCCTCCTCCTCTGAAATCCTCCTGGAGGTTCCTTGGCCTGAACAATATTTGGTATATGGATCTTTTTAGACAAAGCTCCCTTACTCTGTCCCTATCTAGGAAAGTTATACCTAGCAAGCCTTCAAAGGGCTACTGAAAGAGCATTCAACTCCAAAACTAAACTGCCCCTGTTTCTTCTAAACCAGTCCTTACCCAGCTATCCCAAGTAGCAGCTAAAAGAACAGATTAAGCAGCACTCCAGCAGGGAAAAAACAAAAACAAAGAGGAAGTATGTATAATGCAGAAAAACTCATGGTTTATTGTAGCAGAGTTCTACTAAAAACTGTGGCACTAAACCCTGGTGCTTCAGATCTCAATGTGATCCTTCATCAGGGGGTCAGAGCAGCTAAGGTGTTCATTATTTTCTGTCTGTCAGCATTGATCTTGTCCTCCGAACTTGATTTTATGTAATGCACGTCACATTTTGTCATATGTAGAACGTGCTGTGTAATTCTGTTGTTTCTCGCTGTTGTGCCCATTGTAACTACATTGCCACCATATACCGATCACACATCAAAACCTTTACAGTGAACATTTAGATGCCGACAACATTGACAGTTCACTATAAAGCCTGCCTGGGATGCTGGCACTCTTTCCTCTGGCCCTGTACCCCTCCCTGAATGAACTCTGACTTGTAGTTGATAATCCCTAACTCCGGGGGGTGTGGGGGGCAGAGCTCCTGCATGGCAGTTTTGGGGGGGCAAAGTCCCCCGATAAACATAAACAGTTCCTCCAATGGATTTATGTCAACTGCAAATTGCAGTTGACATAAATTCATTGCTGCAGGGTCATGTCAGGAAGATGTTGATGCTATAGCATCATCGAGCCCATTGTCACAGTATCCTTTATGTTGTCAATTTGTACCAATGTGAAAACAAGTCTTTTCCTGTATGTAAAGCATAAAAGCTTAGCTTCAGGCTGTATCAGAACAAAAAACATCATGATATGGTGTCTGATTCCAAAACCACTTTAATGATTTAGAAAAGCCAACTCCACTTCACGAAGTGGAGGTGGCTTTTTTAAATCATTAAAGTGGTTTTGGAATCAGACACCATATCGTGATGTTTTTTTTTTTTGTTCTGGTACAGCCTGAAGCTCAGATCTTATGCTTTAGTCACTAGGATGTTTCTACCGTAGCTTGGCTGGTAGCCTCTTCTGGAGCTGAATTCTTGTTTGCACGTTTTCCTGTATGTAACTTATCCCAGGTCAGTCCTGGGAAAGGGACACATGTCTCAGTGAGCCAACAAAATCCAAAATAAATTAATAAAATATATTTTCTGAATAAAATATCAGAATTCTTGTATGTTACCTCAAAATAAGAATGTAAGATACATAAACTGATCTAGAATCACAGTGTATATAACCCATTTGAGCTTTCAAACCAGATTGAATTATACATTTGCATCTGATTGTACATGCTGGCAAAAATTATAAGTGCAGGTGGGGAAGAGTCCTTCGACTGAACAATAAAAGAGGCTAAATTACTCTCTCTCTCTCTCTCTCTTACTCCCTTTCTTTGGGAGAGGGGGATATCTTCAGGTCATGGTGGAAGTGCACTAGAATTTCAAAGAAGCCTGCACTGCTACCATTTGCAATGTACCTGCTTCGTGAATAAAGAGAGGGTTTTTAGTTTCCATGGCCATCAATCACCAATCTTTTACAACCACTAAATTGAAAAAGAAATTTATAACAATATGTAATCCATTTAAAATATCATGCAGTTAATTATTTAATAAATCAACTATCTGAACTACTGTAACTTAGCATTATTAGTTGCTTTTCTGTCACACCTCCGAGTCAGGTCTGACTTTTATGCATTAATGAGGTGAGTAGGGGGCCATAAATCTAAAAGCCTGGCTTTTTTCACTAGCTACATGCTGCTGATAACTGCAGTGAATAAAGCTGAGACATCTGTAAAACCTTAAAGCTAAATTCAAAGATATACACATACCCCCAAACTGTGTTGACCTCTGCCATGTACAAAATCATCTTGATAATGTTTATTATGCCTATCTACCATAAAATCTATTGCTTTATAATAACACCTATCAGCACTATTAAATTTAGTAAGGTGGGTCAGAAATAATTACAGGTTATAATGTCAGCAAAGCTCACGATAGTTGTAAAGCGTTTTTGTCTTCTAACACTATGAAAATAATAAATTGCTGTTCACTGTCACTGTAGCCACTGGGATCTGCAATTATTCTGCTCATGAACAGAATTGAAACAATAAGTTTTATTACAGATAGTCATATTGTTGCCTTGATTATAATGGATATTTGCTTCAAAATCACATCTATTGTCAATTCTGCTTGGTACAGTTTATGGTGATTTTTGTCTCTAAAGTTGTCAAATACTCCATGTACTCAACAACCTAGAATAAAAAAATATGTAAGCAAAATGTATTTTTCTCTTCTTCTTTACAAATGTATCTGCTGTCAAGCATGTCTGTTAAAACAAAGTTAACATATTACATTCTTTAATTTTTTGAGCCAGTGTTGTTTTAGTTACTGTTGCATAGTAGTACAGTATATCTGTGCAGTCCACATAAAGATATCAAAATTAAATTTAAGTAAATGAAGTTTTGATGGTTAGTCCAGCAACTCAGTGAGATCACTCTCTGCTTCTGTGTACGATACCCATATATACTAGTGGACTTGGATTTCTTGGCTTGAGACCAGCAAGCCACTGGGTGCATTATGGATGTTGAGGGATGGCTCCTTGAAAAACAAGTTCTGGTCAGATCCACTATGGCTGTATAATGAAGTTAGTGAAGTTGTGTGGAATTGTTGAGGAGGTATGGAGAAACAACACAATGATTTGTAAGTAGTAAGATTTGTTTCAGTTTCTGTTCTAAGGAAGGCATACGCGTTATTAGGAAAATACATGGAGGTGTACATTTTAATGGAAGGACTAGGAAGCAATATAGGCTTACAAAAGAACCCCAGATCAAATGCCACTGATGTATGTGTTATCCCAGATGATATTGGCCGGACAGCCTAATTTTAAAGAAAACACAATTGCACATACCCCAATGATGCAAAGCACCATGGGAAACATACGCAAATCCCCAAAATTGGTACAGAAAGTGACAGTACATGAAAAAGTAATGGCTGGCATATGTTCACATTGGGATTATTTACACAGGTTTTTTTTGTTTTTTGAGAAACCGGGTTTTGTCCATGAGGTGATGCAAGTTATATTTAAGCAATGTGTTGATGTCAGAAAGTCAGGTGTAATGATGATGGACTGTTAGCAGAGAAAATGTGATAGTAACTTTCAGAGGGGTTGCTTTTGAAAAGGGTAAGGTAGTTATGCATGTGATAATGGGAATACTAGGAAAGTATGAGGTCTGCACAGAAGTGGAGTACAAATATGCACAGTTTCATAAGTATGTGCTCAGAGTGCATGCAAATGTGATATGCAGGTTTGTTTTAGAAATAGGTAAAAACAGCAATACATGCAATTGATAGAAAGATAGATAATTACATAGACATGCAGGGCCTATCCACACCACACTCAAAAAAGCTGTAATGGATTCAAACCGTTACAGACTGTAAATGTTACAGTGTGTCCACACTGCTAGTGAACAGTGTGGATAATGGTTTGAAAACATTACAGCCTGTCCACACTGAGTGCGATAGTGTGTTTGGTCTCAACCCTGTAGTAGCAGTGCACATCCTATGGTGCACTCGATGATGACAGCTGCATTTTGAGATGCCCTCCTACATGTCCTGTGGCATACTGTGTATATGACACAGTCATATTATGTAAATAACCATATTTCACTGTTACGAGACACACTTATGTTGTGGAGGTGACAGAGAGAGGTTGGAGGGAGGGGGAGATCCGTATGTTGGAATCGGGGGGCTACGTCAGTGAGAGGGAGGGAAGGGGAGGTAGGGGGGGAACATGGTATCAGTTCTGCCAGTATTAGGGCACCTGGGCACAACAGACGTTCATGTACTGCTGCTGTATGGCTGAAGGCAGACCCTCTACTACTACTACTGCCTTTAATGTTCCCCACTGCTCCACTGTACACAGTGCCACACATCTATTGTCCACCACAGCAGTGCTCCACGATGCTCTCAGAAACTCCACTAATGTATGTGTTCACTACTGGCACTGCTGTGCAGGTAGTATTGCTGCCACATCACACATGGGTAGAAAGGGTACTCCCAACACTCAGCACAGTGAGAAGAATAATCAAGGACAGTACATGGATACCATCAGGATGTGGCCCTTGGGGAGGCAAGTGTGGACAGAGAGGTAGGTTAGGTGGGGACATGAGGGTACACCTGGGGGGGGTGCACATACAGCTGTCATGTTACTGTGGTATGGAGGCATCCCAGTATTGCAGCCTACACTCGTGCTCCACACTGACATCTGCATATGTCCTGGTAGCCTTCAACCTCCCTGCATGCAGTGAAACAGTGCTGCAATGCATGCAGTTATAGTGGGAGACTGGAGGCTACATGCTGGAGCATTCAGACACAATTGCAATTAAAAACTGATAAAAGTGTAAAGCTGTAAATAAGAGTGAAATAACACATGCACACCACATAAAGTGGTATTTGGAAGGATACAGATTGGGGATAGCTGAATTAAATTAGTCCACTCTGAATTTGCAAAGACATATGTTATGCAGAGTGCTTTGATTTGCATGTAAACTCCTAGTGTGTCCTTCACTCTGTCTGCTATTAGGAGTTTTTTTCCTAAATTAGGCTGCTAGCTTTAGGGTAGTTTTATTACCACTGGGGATCTCCATCACAAATAGGTTTATTGACTTCTGCCTCCTACAATGCACCCAGTCTCATATGATAGTGATGTAGCCAGGCCCATAGATTTAGCATATGCAGTGCTTTTTAAAATCAGTTCACAACAGCAGAACTTTGTAACTGTTCTTATGCAGTGAGCACAAATGGCAACAGTTACAATTTAGCAGATGCCTGAGAGCTACCTAACTGGGGTTTCTGTAAGAAAACAGCTACTAAATAGCTCTAATTCACTCTTTGTGTTTTTTGGGTGTGTCATGTCTAGCTAGCAGTAATATGCGTTTTCATTTTAAAATTTAATTTCATCAAACTACATACAATAAAAAGCACAGAAATTGCCCCAGATCATCACTGCTATAATTAGTAAAGACAATGGCAGTTTTCTTACAGAAAACTCACTCAGTTAGCTCTAAAATATTTGCTAAACTGTAAATGTAGGTACCAGCATTTTTTTTTTTTTTTTACCAGGAGAGACACACTAAAGCTTGTTTACAGGTGTGACCTGGGAGCACAAGGAAGTTAAGTGATTTACTCAGGGACACAAAGTATGCACATGGAGGCTGTGGGATTCAAACCCAGGACACCAGGTTTGCAGGTCAGAGCCTTAGACCACTGTACTATACTGCCTCCTCTATTCTAATAGGTAGAACTGGCAGTTAGTGCTGATTTTGCTCTGTAACATGTTTTTTAATTTTTTTGGGGGGGTTACAAAGGTGAAGCATCTTATTAAAAAAGTATAAAAATATGTATGTGTGAGTTATTTAGTTTGGTGAATATTTGTTTTATTATTTGAAAAAGTGGGATACCCTAAATGTGTAGTGCAATGAACCTTTGTAAAATGGGATCAAATGTGTGGCTGAAATAGTCACTGTCATCCTGCTGTTTTCATGTTATATCACACACAGGAGAAAAAGTGACTTCAAAGTATTTTGCAGTTTCTAGGATGCAGCTTCATACTATACACTTCATTTGTAAAAAAAAAATGAAAATCATGTAACATAGCAAAATCAGCACTAAATGCTAGTTCTACCTAATAGAATGTTGGTACCTACATTTATAGTTTTGCAAATACTTGAAATCTAACTGAGTGGGTTTTCTGTAAGAAAACATCTAGAGTCTTAACTAATGATGCTAATGATCTGGGCAATTTCTATGCTTTTATGGTTGTGTATAGTTTGATGAAATTAAAAGTTTTAAAATTAAAACACTCCTGCAAGCTAGACCTGACACACATAGAAAACAACAGTAGTGGATTAGAGCTTAATTTAGTGGCAGTTTTCTTACAGAAACCCCAGTTAGCTAGCTCTCATGTATCTGCTAATAGGCTAACTTAGGAAAAACTCCTAATAGCAGACAGAGGGAAGGACACACTAGGACTTAACATACAAATCAAAACACTCTGCATAACATATGTTTTTGCCAGTTCTGAGTGGACTACTTTAAAACTGCAAGCCTAGTAAAAATATACACTGCAGCCTCTTGCTGTACTGACATGCTTAAGCTGATGCAAAATACAGATTAAGGTGGTGGAGGCAAGGTTGGAGGACAGGTCTGAATAACACCATATACTCACCAGGTGGGACCTTCCATCTCTTGGAATGTATTTGTGAAAATGTGTGACCAGGAGAGGAATGTAAGCTGAGCCAAGGCTGTTTAAACAAGTGCTATATAAGGATGCAGTTTCAGGCTTTTTCTTTCCCTCTGAAGCTTAAGCTCTGATGCCCCAGGAAACTCTGATAGTCAATTGTTCCAGCACGATAGATCTACCTCATGCCCCTCCAACATGAACAAAAAAAAAAAGGTGGGGTGGATCTTTAGGAGCTTCTTGGGTGGAGGTGGGGGGTGGATCTTACTCCCTTCAAAAAACTAATGCTGCATTCCCACTACTCAGGTTCCAGTTCTTGTACCTCCCACTTAAGAAAGAAAATAGTGCACTGCAACCATTGACTAACATGAAAGCGTATTTATTTGAGGGCAGAAAACATTTCTTGGAGGAAGGTAAGGCAGAGGAGACTATTTACACCTTCAGTCAGTTCCACGAACAGAAAACATGACATCACTCCTTTTGTACATGCAAGATGTCTGCAGGCTCTGCCTACTGCAACCATAAAAATGGGCTGCCAGTATTTGTATACCCTTAGCAGCCAACTAAGGAGTGTCATTGGCTTCAGTGGTGAAGGCAGCTGCTATGGCACTCAGAGACCAAAGAAGGCAGGAACACCAATGATAGAATAAACAGAAAAGGGTGCATAATGTGGCACTGCAGTTACATTTTATTCACCAGAAACAGAGAGATGGCAGACAGTACCTACACTAACAGAGCTGATAGACTTCCAAGGCATTTCACATTTATTTTATTTTATTGAGGTTTTCAGAAAGACCTTTGAGTCACAGACTCATTTACAAAGGTTCTACATCAAACATATAGAGGAACAGGGATAACATTGACAGAGTTTCAGGTCATTACATAACATCATAGTGCAGGAAACATGCATGGTACAGAGAGTGACTTGAAGACAGGGATGACATGGAAAACAGAAATTATAGCACAGCCACAAAAGGGTCAGTGAGGCTGTTTGTCAGAGTAGGGAGTTTGGCGGCGATCGGTGAGGCGATTGGTGAGAAGCTGGTGGCAACTGGTTAGGGACAGTCACATCGATTTCTGGTCAGGAGATGATTACTTAGAGCAGATTGGAAAGGGCCTATTCTTGTTTTGTTGGTGATTAGACTAAGAGCGCATTTGTCCAGGAGGGGCCTTTGTAGCTGAACGTTCTTCGATATTGGGAAGTCCAGCAGCGGAGTACCCATAGTAGAGGTCTGGTTGAGTTATGGGTGGTTCTGGCAGGAGCAGCAGGGAAAATAATTTTGTTTAGGATGGGGGGTGAGGCCAAGGGTAATCTTTTTGGTCATAAGGCAGGTGTGGTACTTGAGTCTGTTGTCTAAGTTAAGCCAGTTAGTGGTACTGTAGAGGTCGCAGGTGTGGGTGAGGTGGTTACATCCAAAGATGAGATGGCAGGCCTTGTTTAGAACAAGTTGGAGTCTGTCGAGGGCTGAGGTGGGGGCTGCACTGTGTATGAGAATGCCTTAGTCCAGGAGGGAGAGCACAGAGGAGTTAATGGTAAGACGCAGCACCTCAGGGGTGAGGCAGTGCTTGTACCTGTAGAGTATGCCTAGTCTAGAGTTAAGAGCAGTAGACAGTAGGTGGATATGTTGAGAGAAATTGAGCACCGGGTCTAATGTGACACCTAGGTATTTAAATGTGTCCACTTGTTCAAGGGGGGGGGTTTGATTAATGGTTAGAAATTGGGGGTTTTGTGGGTAGGCAAAAATCATGACTTTAGTCTTGTTATAGTTGATGATAAGGCACTGGGTGGTGAGCCAGTGTTCAGATTCTTGGAGAGCGTGTTGGAGTGTTTGGTGTAATTTGAGGGGGTTTGGATCAGAAGTGAACAGGACTGCATCGTCTGCATAAAGTAGCAGTCTGCTGGGGCAGGCCACTGGGAGGGTGTTAAGGTAGAGGCAGAAAAGGAGAGGCCCAAGAATGGATCCCTGTGGGACACCTGAGCAGATTGGGAAGCTGGGGGACAGGACGGTGCCTATCTTAACTAGTTGTGTTCTGTCAGATAGATAGCTGTTGAACCAGTTCAAGGCATCTTTAGAGAGACCACTAGAGTCAAGAGTGTTCAGTAAGAGGGCATGGTTGATGGTATCAAATGCCTTCGAGAGGTCCACGAAGATGGCTCCTGAGATGTGTCCACGGTCCAAGGCGGAGTGGACATGAGAGGTAAATTCAAGGAGGGCAGTGGTAGTACTATGACCCTTGCAGAAGCCGTGTTGCTTGCTGCACAGGAGGTCATATTTAGTGAGGTGGTCAGTGAGTTGATCGGCAACTATGCAGTCTAGTGCTTTGGCTAGGACCGGTAGGATGGAGATGGGGTGGTAGTTGTTTGTGAAGGTGCAGTCCCCACTCTTATGTATTGGAGTGATATAGGCCTCTTTCTGCTGTGCAGGAAATTTCACCTGGCACAGGGAGCGGTTGAGAATATGGGTGAGCATGGAGAGGACTTCCTGGAGGGTGAGGCGGAGAAGTCTGAGATCTAGGGAATCATTACTGGGGAAGCATGGTTAAGGGCTTTGGAAAGGTAGGGTTTGGCTGTCTTGGGAGTAAGGATGCATAAATAGAAAGGTGGGGCATGGGGTGACGGTGGGGGTTAGTTGGCAGGAGGTAGGTCAAAGAAGTTGGGGGGGAGGACATGGCTGAGATCCGTGAAAGCGGAGTTTAGGGCTGAGGCTGTGCTGGAGGGATCTGAGTTGAGGTGACCATTATTTAATATTTGGTCAGGGGGCAGATTAGTAGGCTTGCCACATAGTTCCTTAATATTATTTCAAAATTTTCGGCCAGTGCCCCAGGTGAAGGTTATAGCAGCTTTGTAGTAGTCTGCTTTGGCTGAGCGAGTGGCCCAAGTGCACTTGTTTCGGGCCTCTCTGTAACTTAGCTTGTTCTCAGGCCGTTGGGTTTCATTTGCTCCCCACCAACATCCTTGTAGATGCTTCATTGAGAGCATGAAATTGGTCAAGTTGATGGATTAACTATGATGCTCTTAAAAGCATATAGTCATAAAAATTAAAGAACAGATTCTATCTAAATTGTGGTGCGTGTGTGTATGTGTATGTGTATATACAGAAATTACAGTCACTGCACATAACAGCCCTATAAACTGTACCATATCAGACTTGCTAATCTTTCTAGGTAAAAGGGGGACGTCGTCTATGATTTCTCTGATGGTTGGGGAACATTGAAACATAGACTTTGATGGCAGATAAGGACCGCTTGGCCCACCTAGTCCGCCCATTTCCCTACCTAGATGATAAGCTGCAGATCCTATTTAACCAACAGTCTGTTTCTTCCTACCCTCCATAAAAATTGCCTTATGTCTGTCCCATGCACTCTTGAATCCTCCCACAGTTTTAGACCCCACAACCTCCTCAGGAAGGCTGTTCCATGCGTCCACCGCCCCCTCTGTGAAAAAGTACTTCCTCACATTGCCCCTGAGCCGTCCCCCCATCTTCAAATTGTGTCCCCTTGTTCTTGCACATCTCTTTTTCTGAAAGATGCTACCCTCTTGGACTTTGTTGATTCCACTGAGGTACTTAAACATTTCTATCATGTCCCCCCTCTCCCTCCATTCCTCAAGGGTATACATATTAAGCTCCTTTAGCCTCTTCTTGTTTGGCTTCTCTTGCAGACCCTGCACCATTTTAGTTGCCCTCCTCTGAACTGCCTCCATCCTGTCTATGTCCTTGCAGAGATGGGGTCTCCAGAACTGGATGCAGTACTCAAGATGGGGACTCATCAACTGTCTGTACAGGGGGATAACAACTTCCTGTTTTCTGCGGGTGATGCCTCTCCCTACCATCCCAGTATCCCCCGCCTCCCTACCACCTTCTCACATTGCTTGCCAACCTTAAGGTAATCTGATATGATTACCCCCAGGTCCCTTTCCATTTTTGTTGTTGTTACTACCTCCCTCCCCCATTGTGTAATCTTCCCCTGGGTTTTTGTTTCCCAGCTGCGTTACTTTGCACTTCTTTGCATTGAATCCAAGCTGCCATACTTCTGACCATTCCTCCAACTTTGCCAAGTCCCTTCTCATCCTTTCCACACCTCCTTGTGTATCAACCCTGTTGCAGATCTTTGTGTCATCTGCAAAGAGGCATACTTTTCCTTCCAGTCCCTCTGCAATGTCACTTATAAAGACATTAAAAAGGACTGAACCTTGCGGTACCCCACTAGTAATCCCTCTTTCTTCAGACTGGACTCCATTTACAATTACCGTCTGTGTCCTGTTGTTCATACAATGTTTTATCCAGGCTACCACCCTGGGACCCACTCCAAGGCTGGTTAATTTGACTACTAATGTTTTGTGTGGGACTGTGTCAAATGCCTTGCTAAAGTCTAGGTAGGCCATGTCCACAGCCCCTCCTTGGTCTACTACTTTGGTCACCCAGTCAAATAAATCAATTAGATTCATCTGACATGACCTTCCTGCTGTGAACCCATGCTGCCTTGGGTCCTATGCCCCACTGACCTCTAGGTACCCAACAATTCTTTCCTTCAGAAGTGTTTCCATCACTTTCCCTACCACAGAGGTCAAATTGACAGGTCTGTAGTTTCCTGCCTCTGTCTTGCTCCCAATTTTGTGAAGGGGAATAACATCAGCCTTCTTCTAGTCCTCAGGTACCACACCATCCTCCCATGATTTGTTAAAAAGGGTAGTCAGTGGTGTCACTAGTTCTCTGCTTAATTCTTTTAGAATTCTGGGGTGAATTCTATCTGGCCCCATTGCTTTGTCCACCTTCAGTTTTAGGAGTTCTTTCAGAACCCTTTCTTCTGTGAAAGACTGGATCGACCCCCATCTCCAGAGTGCTTTGTTAATTGGATTAGGCACCTCCCCACTTCCTCTTTTGTGAATACTGAACAGAAGTATTCATTCAGTATCCCTACTTTTTCATTGTCACTCTCTGCCCACCCACCGTCCATTCTGTTCAGCCTCACTATCCCTCCCTTTGTCTTTCTACACGCCCTGATATACCTATAAAATGATTTATCCCCCTTCTTAACCGAGTTGGCTATCTTTTCCTCAGTTTGTGCCTTTGCTATTCTGACTACCCTCCCTGCTTCCTTCTGCCACCGGTACAGTTCTCTGTCCTGTGCCTTCTGTGTTTCCTTATACTTCCTAAATGCTATCTTTTTCTCCCTAACCTTCACCACCACTTCTTTTGAGAACCATAATGGCTTTTTCTTTTATCTTGATTTGTTTATTTGCTTCACACAAAGGCTTGTTGCCTCTGTGATTGCAATTTTGATATTTCCCCATTGTTGCTTCACCCCTCCTTCTAGCCTGTGTGCTAGTGCTTTTCTAAGGCACTTTCCCATCTTGCCAAAGTCAGCCCTCCTGAAGTCCAGAACCCTTACTTTTGTATGGCTTGACTCTGTAGCTGAGTTTATCGTGAACCACACTGTTTGGTGGTCACTTGTTCCCAAATGGCTACCCACTTCTAGATCTGAAATCCTCTCACTGTCCCCATTTGAGAGTATGAGGTCTAAGATTGCTCCCTCATGAGTAGGTTCCAAAACTAGCTGTCTGAGGCATGCCACCTGAAGGGCATCAAGAATGGCCCTGCTTTTGTATGTGGCTGCAGCAAAGGTGCTCCAGTGAACATCTGGCATATTAAGGTCCCCCAACAACAGTATCTCCCCTTTGTCTGCCATCCTAAGTATGCCTTCTGTCATATCCTTGTCCATTCCTTCCCCCTGACATGGGGGTATGTATACAACCCCTGTGCAGGACTGTGGCTTACAGTTCCCCAAAAAAGGAAGACATTACTTATCCTCTGACTGTGACAGTATAGTGGGTGGTGCTGTTCTACTTTTGTTCATGTGAAAGTTGAGTGCCATCTTGAAGTTTTAGGTTATCTCTCAGCACTGGCCTCCACTAACATTTTTTTGATCTGTCTCATCAGGTAAGCAGAAGGGAGGAACCTGGGCTCTTTCCAAAGTAGTTAATTACAAAAACCCTTTTCCTGTTGCACTGTGTACAGGGTTAAGTCAGTAGGAGTGTTGCTACAGCACTAAACACAAGCTTCCAGCCAGCAATGAAATATCAGAAACCCAGGATGTTACCTCAAGCCAGCTTTATTTCAGTTGCTGTAGTTTGCCAGTATTCCTAGGTGTGACATTAGTCCACTGAAATGTTAACTGGTTATGTGTGCTTGCCTTGCACACATCTGCCATAACCCTGTCAGATACCCGTGGTGTTGGAAGCCAGAGTCTTCAATATGGTATCAAGAATGGCAGGAAACTGATGTAAATGTTCCTTTGAGTTTTTTTTCTATGTGAACACTGGCAATCAACAGCACTCAGAAAATGAACTTGTTTTGAAGTGAGAGCCTGAGTTGCAGATATTTTATTGCTGTCTCTGTGTACCTTTGTTACATTTGCTTGCACACATGCAAGAAATGTTTTGTTACACTGAACGACATTTCAGAGGTGCGTCACTGCCGAGCCCATTGCACCTCAAAATGGGAGGGGCTCGGCAGTCCAGATCAATGACTGTGAATGTGACATCGCTTGCTGCTTCCTTGGGGAAACTTCATGGAGTTGAAAGGACCGAAGCCACTCTAATTTGAGGGGGCTTTGGTCCTTTCATTTACATGAAGCCCGTCAGCAAACAGCTGATTGGCTTTCATCATCAGGAGCCTGAGTGATCATGGAATATTTCTATCTATCTGTCTGTCTCTCTTTCTGCCTGCCTGTCTGTCTGTCTGTCTGTCTGTCTATCTATCTATCTATCTATCTATCTATCTATCTATCTATCTATCTATCTATCTATCTATCACTCTATCTGTCTATCTTTCTTTCTGTCTCTCTATTAAATGAACCGGGGTGCCCACCCTCGCTATTTCTTCCTTCTCTCCATCCCCTCCAGGTCGTTCACCCACCTGCCCATTCCATCTTTATAAATATTTTAAAAATTTAAGTGGACCAGGGTTTCCACCCCTGGTATTGCTTCTCTTGACCCCCACCCCTTTCAGGTAGCCCACCCTTGTTCCCCAATGAGGCCATTACTGGATGGCCTACTATAATCTCAGTGTTAGAATGTCTCTGAAATAAAGAAAACCATCTCTCAATATTGTTTTTTTTGTTAATCTGTAAAACAGAAAACCATACCTCCCTGATCTGCTCCCCACACACGCCTTCCACCCACCCCACCCTGACCTCTCAGTCCGCAGACACCACCCCACACCCCTACACACCTGAACAGGTCCCATGGCAAAGATGCACTCTCTAGTTGAAGATCCATCTTGCTGCTGGAAATGCTGACTGCAATATGAAAAACTAAGGTAAGTGCGTTTCATTGTATTTCAATGGAGTTTTGAACTATGATGCATAACTTTGTCATTTCTGCATATTTTGGCCCCACATTTTCAACATAGCCTTCTTATGACCCCACCTCATGAACACAGACAGTGAAAAGTTTCAACTGTTGCTTGAAAGGTGATTTCACAACATGACCACAAAATCACCTTTCAGGCCTGATTTGCAAAGTTCCACTGCCATTGGTCATAAGGCTGGGTTCCAAAAAGGCCATGTTGAAAATTTGGAGCCAAAATATGCAGAAATGACAAAATATGTAAAAATTGCAAAGTAATGTGCATGTGTTGAAATTTGTCTACACTTGCTCATAACTTTGGTAATTTTAAATATTTTAAACCAAAATTTTCAACATAGTCATTATTTCATGCCACCTCATGAATGTGAAAGCAGTCATTTTTTAAATCCTAGCCAAAATGCAATTTTGTACCTGTGATGCAGAATGACCTTTTGGTGGTGCAGAATGACATTCTGGCCAGGATGTGGAAATTTTCACCTACTGGTTCATGAGGCGTGGTAATAAGAAAGTTATGCTGAAAATGTGATGTATAAATATGGTAAATTGCTCAGGTTATGACTCAACATTACTCTATTTCAACGTTCACTTACAACTTTGCTAATTTTCAATATTTTTACTCCAAACTATCAGCATAGACATTTTTCCACACCACCTCATAAATGTGACATGTGTCATTTTTTAAATCCTAGGTGACATGTGGTTTGCACCTCTGATGTGAAATGACATTTTGGCCACTAAACTATAAATGGTACATGTCATGTCTATAAGGCAAATTATAAAATGAGTATCTTGAAAAGTTAAGGTCAAAATTAAAAAATATATATATGTAATTGTTTAAAAACCTTTGTGTGCAGTGCCAGTCTTCACCCCAGAGGCCATGCTTTGTGATCCTGTCCCTGTGATCTGAATTCAGGGATGAGCTCAGTGACCCAGCTGGATGGGGGAATGGCACTGTTGTGCGACCCCCCCCCAATCCAGAGAATGAAAGGTGCAGTGTTGTTTGCATGGGCACAGGTATCATATAGTCAAGACAGCAGTCATCTTGGCATAGGGCCCTGCACCTCTCCACCTGTGGGTGGAAGAGTGTCTTGTACATTGGCTGACAGAGGCACTCTTTGCTTTGTGCATCTGTATCTGTGGCCAGCCACATGGAAGTGCAGGGACCTGCCCACTAGACTACCCCATGAATTCTTCACGTCAGTCACTGCACTGAAGTGCAGGGCCCAGGTATGGAGTCTTCCCTTGGCATAGGGCATCTGCATCCATTCACTATCAGTGCCAAACACCTACACAGCACATATGTGCAAGCAAATGTTCAGCATTGACAAATGCTTATTTAGTACTACAGCAGTACTCCTACTATCTCTTCTGATGTCTGTTGTGGAGTGGATGCAGTCTTATGTACCTAAACTATACTGGAGTACAAGTTCAAAGTTTATTCAGTTGTTTACCTGTAAAGTAATTACAATAGATGCATAATATTAAAAATATTTACAGAGTCAATAACTCATATAGTCTAAGTTGCTTATAACAGGTGCATCTGTGTAGCAGATTCTGCCCATTATATGGAGTGAGTGCTGTAACCAAAGGCAATGTTTTTTATTTAAAAAATGCACTGATTACTGCTAATAGTCCTTGTCATTTATCTTTTATTTATTAATACTGTATTACATTATATTACTTTGTTATGTGGCCGCAGCACTCTCCGAGCTGTCAGCAGCTAATAGACCGCCCGACTGACCCCCGGACAGATTCAGGTACGCACCAGAACTCCGAAACTCACGGTTTTGAATGCCACTGTTTTGATTGGATGCCCAGTGGAGGAGCCTGGCACTGATTGGCAGTTTCTGCTCCTTGGCTGATTTTCCAGCTCCTGGTGTTTCCTGACCTTGGGGGAATCTCTTTCTGTACTGTGTTCTGCTAATTTTCAATATTTTTATTCAGACTATCAACATAGCCATTTTTCCACACCACCTCATAAATGTGACGTGTCATTTTTTAAATCCTAGGTGAGATGTGTTTTTGCACCTCTGATGTGAAATGACGTTTTGGCCACTATATTGGCCAGTATGTAACTGCTTCACCCACTCAGACCAAGTACCGGTGTCTGCACTGGTATATAGCCACACCTAGACCCAATTTTAAGTACTGACCCCCCCAGCTTGCTCCTCACCAGCCTAATTGTTCTCTCTCTTATCCCCCTGTCTTATCAACACTAGGCCCATCCATCCCCTTATTCTTCCTTTCCCAACCTCGGATAGGAGCTCACTACCCTGGGTTGTGACATCCTACCATCCTGCATTTATAGCATTCAATCCCGGCTCACACATACCCTTTTCTCCATCCACCTTCTCTACATCCAGCTTTACCAACTCCTTCTGTGCACCGTGCCTCCTAGCCTTTCTCTCCCTACTTCCCTCCCTCTCTTCCCCCCTACCTTCACCTCTACCTGGTGTATATTTTTATTTTTATTTTTTTCTTCCGTTACTTCCTCCTGCAACCTTAGATAACCTGCTTTATCTTCCTATAGACACTTCTATGTATGTAAATACCATATAATCTGTACAATATCTGTATAATTCTATGTACATATGAACTTCTTTTTCTTCCTCTCTGTAAAGAGTATTATCTGTATTGCCTTGTAAATACCTGTGTTGACCTGTATATACAATTGTTCATGCTCCACCCAGGTCCATCTTGCAAATGAGCTTCTGCTCAACGATGAACGCCTGGTTAAATAAAGACTTGATACTATAAATGGTACATGTCATATTTATAAGGCAAATTATAAAACAAGTATCTTGAAAAGTTATGGTCAAAATTAAAAAGTAAATATATGTAATTGTTTAACAATCTTTGTGTGCAGTGCCAGTCTTCACCCCAGTGGCCATTCTTTGTGATCCTGTCCCTGTGAGCTGAATTCAGGGATGAGCTCAGTGACCCAGCTGGATGGGGTGAGGATGGGGGAATTGCACTGTTATGAGACACCCCCCCATCCAGAGAATGAAAGGTGCAGGGTTGTTTGCATGGGACCAAGTACCATATAGTCAAGACAGCTGTCATCTTGGCATAGGGCCCTGCACCTCTCCACCTTATGGGTGGAAGAGTGACTAGTACATTGGCTGACAGAGGCACTCTTTGCTTTGTGCATCTGTATCTGCGGCCAGCCACATGGAAGTGCAGAGACCTGCCCACTAGACTACCCCATGAATTCTTCACGTCAGTCACTGCACTGAAGTCTATGGCCCAGGTATGGAGTCTTCCCTTGGCATATAGGGCATCTGCATCCATGCGGTATCAGTACCAAACACCTACATAGCACATACATGCAAGCAAATGTTCAGCACTGACAAATGCTTATTTAGTACTACAGCAGTACTCCTACTATCTCTTCAGATGTCTATTGTGGAGTGGAAGCAGTCTTATATACCTAAACTATACTGGAGTGCAAGTAAAAAGTTTATTCAATTGTTTACCTGTAAAGTAATTACAATAGATACACAATATTAAAAATATTTACAGAATCAATAACACATATAGTCTAAGTTGTTAATAATAGGTGCATCTGTGTAAGCAGATTCTGCCCATTATATGGAGTGGGCGCTGTAACCAAAGGCAATATTTTTTATTAAAAAAATGCATTGATTACTGCTACTAGTCCTTGTCATTTTTCTTTTATTTATTAATACTGTATCACATTATATTACTCTATTATTGGGGAGGCAGTATAGCACAGTGGTTTAAGGCTCTGAGCTGCAAATCTGGTAACATCCAACAGGCCAGACCTGGGTTTGAATCCCACAGCTTCCACTTGCATACTGTGTGACCCTGAGCAAGTCACTTAACTTCCCTGTGCTCCCAGGTCGCTCCTGTAAAAAAAAGCTTTCAGCTTAATTTGCTACTCCTGGTTAAACAACTTAAAAAAAAAAAAAAAAAAATTATGTGGCCCTGACACTCTCTATGCCGGCTGCAACTAACAGACCACCAACTGACCCCTGGACAGATTAAGGTATGCACCGGGACCTCCAAAACTTGTGGTTTTGAATGCCGCTGTTTTGACTGGATGCCCAGTGGAGGAGCCAGGCACTGATTGGCAGTTTCTGCTCCTCGGCTGATTTTCCAACTCCTGGCACTTCCTGATCTCGGGGAAATCTCTTTCTGTGCTGTGTTCTGGACTGAATTTTTTTTCCCACCCCCCCTCCTCCACCTCCTCACAGTATTAAATAGACTGTTGCTCCGCCCCTTTCCTCAGCCTAGCAACTGATTGGTCACTCCACTGCTGCACATTCTTATGACCATTGGCCTCCCTGTCTTCAATACCTGACTTGACCCACTTTCTTACCACCCCTTTTTAAAGAAATCTCACCCACAGGGTTGCACCTTTGCTCTCAAGATTTTTTCCAGCCACTCTAGTTAACTCCTCTCAATTACTGCTGTAACCTGCCCTATTGTTAGGGACCTCACCCTAATTTGACTATATACCCTTTCAATTCTTACACTTCCACTGCCTATGGTGACATACCCAGTCACAGCAAAAACCATCCCAGTAGCGGGCACCTTTGCCTTAGCTGAGTTTTCAGTTATATCACTAAATTAGAACTAGTGTCATTGCCACCCCCATGCAGTAAAACAATATTACAGTGACTCTTTCCAGATGTTTTACCAAAATTGCCCTGTGCTTCGGCTAATTTAACAGCTGGCACACCATTGCTGGCTCAGTTTTACCTCCAGCTACCTACTATATAACAATGGGCACCATCGCTCTTCTTATAGGCCTGCTCACGTTTATACTTCTGGCTCAGACCACCCCCCATCCCGTGCCCCCGCCCTTCACCCTGAGCATTTCTCCCCTAAGGTACCCCAAACAGCTTGCCCCCCTCCCACCTTGGACATCCCCCCAACTCCTCTGCATCCGCACCTACCAACACCCCCACTCCCTCTGCCCTCCTGGGCCCATTCTGGACCCACTTCTTCCTTGCCATACCTACCCTCCGTGCCTTACCCATCCCCTGCACCCCTACTATCAGGACCTCACATCGGCACCACACTAAGGGTCCTTGTCACCATCCCCTAATTAGATTAATCACTCTGCTCTTGCTGCCCTCCAGGAATATACACCCAAACCCTGGACCTATGCCAACTAACCCTACCATACCCACTCTGGAGCCGGTCTCCACATTGCATCACTGAACATATGCAGCCTTCTAATGAAATCTGATGCACTCCTGTGCTGGGTTGTACAACACCAACCCAATATTATTGCATTAGTAGAGACCTAGCTCTCCAAACTAACCCCTGACTCCATTATATCCCTCCCTGGATACACTTTGTTCAGGGAAGACAGAGTTGGTAAACGCGGCGGTGGGTGTGCAATCTAAATGCGGGACACTCTTATAAGCCATGCTCTCCCTGCCCCCAAGCTTGACTATGGCACCCAATCCCTCACTCTAAAAATTACCCCTGACCCAGCCAGGGGCCCACTCTTCTTCATGGTCTCCTACATACCCCCGAGGAACCAGATCCCAGCGGTCCAGTATCTCATTGACTACCTCACCTCCCTACCACACAAAGCTGAGCAACTCATCCTAGGTGACCTTAACGTCAATCGGCTTGGTACCACTGCCTCCCATACCAGGGACTCCTTCGCTGCCCTGGACATGTCCCAGTTAGTCACCCAGTCCACTAGATTCAACCGGGCAAGTGCCTTCAGCACCCTCGTAGATGTAATGCTATCAAACTGCCCTCATAAAATCTGGGATATCAACGTTCCTCCCTGACTCACTTAGTGATCACTCACCTGTCCTCTGTCCCTGGTCATCCTCCATACTAAAACCTGTGTCCCAGGCCACGTTGCTCCAGCACCTACACCCTGGGGGTCTCAGAAAGCTAAAATTGCATCTAGCACAGCTGGACTGGTCCCCATCCGTCATGCCCCTGATATTGTCTCTGCCCTAGACCTCTTCACCAATGTCTTCAGCAAGGCCTGTGACCTTTTCACCCCATACCAGAATCCATACTAAAAAACAAAATGCTGCATGGATATCCCCATCCCTTATCTAAAAACTTAACTATAGGGATAATCTCTGGCACATCGCTATTGAATCAGGCAAGTTGGCTGATAGGCAAGCCTACAACACGGTGCGTAATCAGTGCACGTGGGCCATTAGACGGGCCAAGGCAGAGCACTATCAGACCACCCTCGCATCCACCTGAGGTTCCACCCGGACTTTCTGGGACAGCATGAAAGAGCTTAATTGGAAGACCCACTCCCCCCACACCATCCCAGCTCTCTATTGATGGCATCATCACTACAGACCCAACTCGCATAGCTGATTGCCTCAATACTACCTTCTCTGACTTAAGCTCTGTCCTCCCAAACAACTTTTTCACCCAATCCCCACCTCTATCCCTCTGCCTTGGATCACCTTCCTTTATACCTGCACACTATATCCCCCCATGTAGCCAGACCACACCTGCTAAATGCCCTTGGTAGCAACAACCCCATCTGTGACCTCCTAGACTCCAGGATCCTCTGCCTGGTCTTGGATTTTGTCCTTGTCCCCCTTACAGACCTACTAAATGGGTCTCTATGCCTCGGTCAGTTTCCCAGGACTTGGAAATCAGCCAAAATCACCCCATACATAAGAGTGGAGATTGGTCCACACCTAACAACTACCGGATGATTTCTATCCTCACTTGCTCTCTAAAACCCTAGAAAAAATACTGTATATTCAACTCTCTGAGTACCTGGCCAAATATGACATTATGTGCCCAGAACAACATGGTTTCTGCCCAGGGCTCAGTACCACTACTGCTCTTCTGGAGTTCTCTCAATACCTGCACTTTGCTCTTGACTCCAGCAACCTTGCTGGCACAGTGTTCATAGACCTCTCAAAGGCTTTTGACACTGTTTGTCACCCCCTCCTGCTCAATTCCCTCCACCAGCTCAGCTTTTCTGCTGGTCCCCTTGCCTAGTTCTCCAGCTGCCTCTCTGCTAGATCCCAGCCTGTGAAGATAAACAGCTCCCTGTCCAGTACCTGGCCCGTTCATTCTGGGGTACCCAGGGCTCCATTCTGGGCCCTGTACTTTTCAGCCTCTACCACAACACTCTCCGCAGCCTCTGCACAGGAAAAATACTCCTCTATGTCAATGATGCAGTTCTCTTTGCATCCCACCCTGATCCCTCTTCTCTCCAGGTATCCCTCCAGCACACCTACAACCAGCTGAAAAGTGGTTCCTTGATCACCAACTTGTCATTATCGTAAAGAAGACTAAGTCAATGCTCTTCTCCCATCACCAAAACAAGGTCTAGAATGCCTCCTCTTCATTCTCCCCAGCACTCTGCACCCGTGGAGCAAGTGACCTCTTACAAATATCTAGGAATCACTTTCAACTCTGCTCTCACCTTCCACACCCACATCAATGCCCTATCCACAGCCATAAAGTCTCGGATTGGCCTACTATACCATCATAGAGATTGCCTTCCCCAAGTTGCCCTCTGGCTGGCCATCACCTCTTCTGTCCTGTCGCTAGTGGACTATGGCTTGCCCATTTATGCTGTGGCAGACAATACCGCCTTGACTAAAATCCAGCTCTCAATCAATAAGGTCTGCAGGCTCCTGACTGGAGTACCTAGCCACACTCACACTTGCCTGCTCTACTCCACTGTCAACCTGCTCACCTTTGAGGAGCATCTGTGCTACCAGACCTGCCTACTTGCCAAAAAATCTCTTCTATGGCTTCCCTCCCCCGGGGGTCTCTGCTTCCCTACGATATGCGTCCTCCTCTGTTGCCACCCATAGCTCTGTCAAGGCCACCTTTCTTGTGCCCAGGACCAAGACCTCCTTAGCCCAGAAGTCCTTCCATTACTGAGCCCCTGCTTGGTTCAGCTCCCCCACCCTGCATCGCAGACATTGCCAAAATTGGTCCCTTCAAAATTGCCCTCCGAAAGCACGTCTTTGACACTCATTGCTGTAGATGCACCTAATTAATCCCACTGTGGGATCCTCCTGTCAGGCCTCCGTGACTTGACAACATCCTCTGGACAGCCTATCCTCTCCCCCTCCCTCAAACCCCACTCCCCATCCCTACCTCCCCCCTCTCCAGGTATCATCTAGGTATGTCCAGTGCTGTACTCACAATGTAATCCTTGGGTACTTGTATTTGACTGTAACCTATTGTAAGTAACATTATTATGTAGCCATTGTGTACTCTGCTTAATGTTCTGCACCTGTACTGTTCTCACTGTTGTAACCATACTGTGTAACTCTGTCTACCCCACACCCGCGACAAGGTGCCTTTGTGAATGAGCCCAGGACTCAATGGTTGTAAATCTGATTTTTTTAATAAATAAATAAAATATTAAGGAGGCTGATCATTGAATATTGGGGGGAAGGGGCTAATTATGCTGACTAGGAAGGGAGGAGAGAAAAATATGTAGGAGTTTTGCCTCAGTGTTCCACCATTTATACAGTATTGTTGTTAAGCAGTGTACTCAGTTATTCTTGCAGCAGAAGAAGCCAAGTCTCTATCTTCAAATGCTAGAGCTAGTTTCCAAAATCTCCAAGGTGCCCTATAAAACAGCCAGAACACATAGCAAAGAGGCATTTCTCTTTTTTTAGTGCCCGACTACCTCTCTAGAGGTCTTCTTTTTTCATACTGAGATGGCTCCTCTCTTCTCTTAACAGCCACTAGTCTTTGGAAAAAAATACATTAAAGCCTCAGTTAGGCTCTAAGGGACTCCCTCAAGCTAAGACTAGATGCCTGATCTTACTGCAGTCGAGACAGATTAGTATCTTGTTAGTGTTATGCCCGCCTTCAATTTTGGACAGATTAGCTGTTAGTTAATGTTAATTCACACTTCAGCATGCTGAACTTTTGAATCTATTGTGCTCTGCAAGCTGCATGCCAAAGTGTGAACTGACATTAACTACAGTAGCAGCTAATTTGCCTGAAATAGAGGGCAGGCATAGAGCAGTATAATCAGTGTTTTTTTTTTTTACATTAAAGCCTATGTATTCAACACGTATGAAATGCAGTCTGCCCAGAAAAAACAACTGCCTGTTTAAACCACGGGCACAATAAGTGGCGGGGACTGTATCAGGCTGATGCAATAAAACAAATGTAAATGGTTAAAATTTCAGAGTAACAGATGACATAACATGGATGTTAATAGTAACTAGCTCAGCAGCAAGTTTTGTTTTTTAATGATTGTCTTTTTTTAAGTCTTTCCTTAAACTTATTAAGTAACTTCATTAGTTATCATTATTCTATGGTTGATGAATTGTAAATAGTGAACCATTTCCATTAAGATTTTCTTAGCAGTTATGGCTCCTGATGAATACATGCATTTGGGTTGAAGCACTGGGGCATTAGCCCCTTGTGCTCCCTTTTCTCTGTGACATTTACTGCTTTCATAAATAAATACATACTGTAGTAAAACACAGTGTGGTGTCTTTCAATATTATTTTGAAGCCCCACATTTCCTACAAGTGCACTGCACACATTTTTTGGAGATTGGCAGCTCCATTAGTGCACTCGTTAAAGTCAAGTAAAGCTTTCCATATGTTTTCAAGACTATGGGCCCCACATTCAAAGCCAGCTGTGAATGCTACACACACAAGAGTACTGCACAGATGTTAGCACACAGCTGGCTTGAGGACTAATATTCAGACAGATAGTGCACTCCAACCAGAGTGCACTGTCTAAATATGGATGGGGGCTGTGGCATCTCAGCGCAGTGTGGCTATGCACTGTGCTGACACACCCTCTGACTGAATATGACCCACAGGAGGCAAAAGGGAGTTAGTGTGTCCCAAATGGGATATTGCCAGTGCTCCTGTAGGCCATATTCAGCCCTAACATTCTAATGAGTCCATTGGGCATGCAAGGTACTAATGGGCATTGCATGCTCATTATTGGCCCAGTAGCCTGCTGCACAGTGTCACCACATAGACAGCACAGGGGCATTGTGCAGAGCTACACAGACCTCCATAACTGCCGCTCCTGCTAACTAGTTTGTCCATCACAATACATAGCTATATATTAAACAAAGCCAGCAGGACAATAAATCATGCTACACTACAATTACACAGCAACCCACACAAGTATTGTATATAACCAAAAAGCATAACATGTAAATAAACCCTTAAAATATGACAATAAAGGCATGTCAAGGAGCTTTCCATATGGTGCATATCTATAGCAACATGATACTCCTTTTTCTACACTTCTGGGAGTTCCTTTCCCTCCCCATCTTCATGTGTACCTATGACTCCAGTGGGGTACAGTGGATCCCCCATCCCCAGTTTGCCCCCCCATGTCTAACTGACCCCTCCCCTGTCCCTCCCTCTTGGGACCCTCCACCCATATCCCTTTCTCCCCCCCAACACCAGTGTCTCCATATGGCTTTATAAATGAAGACTAGTAATGCTCCTTCACTCACCACGTTGGCTGGCCACCATCTGAATGGCAAAGAGTGATCATCTGCCTACTTTATAAAGATGTTTCAACTGCAGGTGCATGACCAGTCTCTGCTATTCAGAGAGCCAGCCAAGGTGGTGAGCAGAGGTGTTGTGCCGGTCGCCATCTCTAATGCTGTATGGCAGCAACAGTGAGAGTGAGGGTGGAAGGGTGTAGCATGAAGGGTCCTGAGAGTGTGGAACAGAAGGGCATTTGATTGGACATTCTGTCTGGGGGTGTGGGGTCCAGTGTGTACCACCAGGGTTATTGGCATAAACATAGATGGGATGGAAAAGGAGCTTATGTAAGTGTAGAGATACATTGCTACAGAGGTGCACAATATGGAATGTTCCTTAACATGTCTTTATCATCATGTTTTAGTTACATACCTGTTACGAGGAAGGAAAAGTATGCCTTTTTCAGATGACACAAAGATCTGCAACAGGGTTGATACACAGGGAGGCATGGAAAGGATGAGAAGGGACTTGGCAAGGTTGGAGGAATGGTCAGAAGTATGGCAGCTAGGATTCAATGCAAAGAAGTGCAAAATAATGCACCTGGGAAATAAGAACCCAGTGGAAGATTACACAATGAGGGGGAGGTAGTAACAACAACAAAAAAGGAAAGGGACCTGGGGTAATCATATCAGATGACCTTAAGGTTAACAAGCAATGTGAGAAGGCAGTAGGGAGGGCTGGGGGTATACTGGGATGCATAGGGGCAGGCATCACCCACAGAAAATAAGAAGTTGTTATCCCTCTGAACAGACAGTTGGTGAGACCCCATCTGGAGTACTGCATCCAGTTCTGGAGACCCCATCTCTGCAAGGACATAGACAGGATAGAGGCAGTCCAGAGGAGGGCAACTAAAATGTTGCAGGGTCTGCAAGAGAAGCTGTACAAGGAGAGACTAAAGGAGCTTAATATGTATACCCTTGAGGAAAGAAGGGAGAGGGGGGACATGATAGTTAAATGTTGAAGTACCTCAGTGGAATCAACAAAGTCCAAGAGGGTAGCATTTTTCAGAAAAAGAGACATGCAAGAACAAGGGGACACAATTTTAAGATGGGGGGGCGGTTCAGGGGCAATGTGAAGAAGTATTTTTTCACAGAGAGGGCAGTGGATGCATGGAACAGCCTTCCTGAGGAGGTTTTGGGGTCTAAAACTGTGGGAGAATTCAAGAATGCATGGGACAGACATAAGGCAATTCTTGTGGGGGAGTAGGAAGAAATAGGCTGTTGGTTAGCTAGGATCTACGGCCTATCCTGTAGGTAGGAAAATGGACAGACTAGGTGGGCCAAGCGGTCCTTATCTGCTGTCAAAGTCTATGTTTCTATGAGGGTTGCTGTGTAACTGTAGTGTAGCATGAATCCTTGTCCTATGGGCTTTATGTAATATAACACCTTATATTGATAAGGACATACAGATTGACAGGAGTGGTGATCAGAAGGGGTGTGTGTGCATAGGGTAGCATTTCAGAAGCATTGAACAGCATTGTGATGGTGGTTGTTTCACACTGCTGAAACCTTTGAATATATCGTTGTGCCTTTTATGCAGGGGATCCCTCATTTGGATATCCTATCAAAACCGCAAGTGCAGTATTGTGAATATCAAAACTGTGACTGCAAAACAGCAAAGGGGAAAAGGGCAACATGGAAAAACAGCAATCGCCAAAAAGGCAACCTAAAGCTTTCTCCCCCTCCCAAATGTGTTCCCCCCCCCAGAGATATGTGTGTGTGGGTGTCTGTGTGTGTATATATATATAAAGGGGATGCAGGAAAGGGGAGTGCAGTGGCCAAAGCCCTCAACAGAACCTCAGTCACCATTTCGGTGATCACTGTTATGTGACAGTCCCTCCTTTTTGCCTCACTCTTTTCCTGTTGCTGTCTTGCCATTGCCATTTTGCTTTTGTTAATATCACAGAGAACCCATCATTTGCAGGGGTGCAGCACTATTTTCTGTGTGATCATGCTGTCAGGTAAGGCTATGCACTAGGGACCTTTGAATATGGCCCCCACTCTGTCTGCTCAGGCTATTCCCATTTAGCATGGCACTAACATGGTTAGAACTGCACTAACATTATGAATATTGGGGAGGATATCTCATAAATGTAAGGGTCATGTTCTTTGACAAAATGGATATGTAAGTATAGCATGAAGCAGATTATCAGTATTACCATTTCTGCATTTGCATAGTGGTGATACTTCCTTGTTTTCCAAGAATGTATATGCACTAGTTAAAGACTCTGGAATAGTTCAGATCCATAATACCCGCAGAATAATCTGTCATCAGGGTGTTCAGTATAGTCAAGGTAGTTTTCAAAGTTATGAACAGTTTTATTTTCAGCTAGGTAGCTGCAAGATGTTTGTGTGTTCTTAAACATGAAAGGTCCTGTTGTTTCCCATCACATGGGTTGACGATGAGATCTCATTCTTTGGCCAACAGCTTCTCCAGTCTATGTCATCACTTGGCTTCACACAGGTAATTACCTCTGCTATTTACCAACATGGCCAAACTCTGGACCTGGTGTTCATATTGGGGCTTGACATTAGTGCAGTCAAGGTGGATCTGTTGTTTTGTTCGTCCCTTGATCTCCCATCAGAGTTCCCCATGGTACTATGAGGAGCTGAGACGGTTGAAAACTAAGATACAGAGGTTGGAGAATTTTTAAAGGAGATCTCTCTCTGTTGAGGACAAATTGACTCTGATAAGTCACTGCGGTGACTATCAGAAGGCAATTACGCTGAAAAAGACAGAGTTCCTGTCAAGGATGATTGCTACAAGCAAGAACAGCTCAGCTTTTTCCCACCATAGACAGAATGATTAATCCACTCAGTCTACGGTTCATTAAAGCTTTTTCAGCAGAAAAGTGTGAGGAGTTTAGCCATTTCTTCATTGACAAGGTGTCCTCAATATGGAGGTAGATCACCGTAAGTGGCCTGTTATGGGCTAGTGGTATCCAAGAAAGAAGGGGCAATGATAATCTGCCAACCTGTGCTGAGTTTGTTCCAGTTGTGGAAGAGAAGGTGGTCCAGATGATCTCTGGTTTGCAT
Source organism: Neoceratodus forsteri (assembly GCA_016271365.2). Taxonomy (NCBI): domain Eukaryota; kingdom Metazoa; phylum Chordata; order Ceratodontiformes; family Ceratodontidae; genus Neoceratodus; species Neoceratodus forsteri. The sequence continues at coordinate 907,486,054 of CM028135.1, read as the reverse complement.
CCTGCATGCTGCTCACTTGATCCTGGACCAACCTGGCTCCTTATAGGTAGCTTTGGTTTTATAGAACCAGTGTATGTGAGGATCATCGGGTGCTCACTGAGGGAAGAGGTTTTTCCAGTGACCCTTAAAAGGGCTGTAGTAAAGCCCCTCCTGTAAAAACAATCTTTGGACCCCGAGGTCATGGAAAATTACATGCCTGTCAAATCTTCCTTTTTTTAAGAAAGATTATTGAGAAGGTTGTGGCAATGCAGCTAGAGGGACATTTGAAGTCATTTAATATCTATGAGCCGTTCCAGTCGGGATTTAGTTCATGCCATGGTACTAAGACTGCACTGGTTAGGGTGGTGCATGATCTCCTCATAGCAAGAGATCAGGAACTCTGTTCCATCTTGGTCCTTCTGTATCTCTCATTGGCATTTGACACATGGATCACGGTGTTCTGCTTGATCGCCTGAGGAACTATGTGGGAATCACTGATATTCTTTTGTGCTGGTTAGAGTCTTACATTACAGGGAGATCTCAGCAGGTGGCCTTGGGCAATCCATCTCTGAACTCATGGCAGTCACCATTAGAGTTCCTCAGGGATTGGTTTTGGCACCTTTGTTATTCGCTGTGTACATGTTGTCCTTGGGTGAGATCATAAAGTGGCATGTGGTTGAGTTTCACTGCTATGCAGAAGATACTCAACTCTATCTGTCTTGCACCCCAGATAAGGTAAATGCAATGTCAGTGCTCAGATGTTGTCTACAAGAAATCAACCACTGGATGGCCTACAACTGGTTATATCTTAGCCCAGAGAATGCAGAGGTGATGGTCATAGAACCAGGATGGACTGGGTGGGCAATGACAAGTGGTCACCTTTGTTTTCCATCTTTAAATGGTCACAGTCTTTGGGCCGTGGATGTACTGAAGGATTTGGGTGTCATTCTTGACTGCAGGCTGACATTTGAAAAACAGGTGTCAGTGGTAGTCAGGAATGTTTTTTACCATCTTCGTAATATTTTCCAAATCAAACTGTATTTGGAGCCAGCTGACCTTGAGATGGTCATCCATGCCTTTGTCGTCTCCCATTTGGATTACTGCAACAATGTTTACTTAGGGCTGTCTGGAAGTTTGGTGTCTCAGGTCCATCTAGTAAATGAGCTTGTCTCAGTGATGGTCCGCCTGGCAAAATAAAGATTTTGATTGATTGATTGGTGTGCCAGCTTCAGCTGGTCCAGAATGCCATGGCTCAGCTGGTGGTGGGAACTCCTCATAGTGCCCACATCATGCCTGCACTTCAGTCTCTTTACTGGTTGCCAGTTCGTTAGCGTACCTTCTTCAAGACCTGTTTGGTAACATTCAAGGCCCTACATGGACTGGGCCCAAGCTACCTGAAAGATCTCCTGGTGCCTTATACTCCATCTCAACCCCTCCTGTCCACAGATGTGAGTCTGTTTACAGTACCACACTCTCTTTTAAAACAGTCTGGGGATAGGGCGTTTGGAGTTGTGGCCCTGTTACTGTGGAATTCACTCCTGGATGCAGTTTGCTCCACCCCTACTGTGGACACCTTTAAACACAGGTTAAAAACATATTTATTCACACGGGCTTACCCTGATTATTAGTTAACTTCTGACCCGATTATTTTAGTGATTTTTGACAGTTTGATGTATTTATTGAATATATTTTTAAATGTGTAATCTGTTTTATGAATTGTGAGGCACTCTGAGCTGTTGGAAAAGGCGCCATATAAATAAAAATTTGCCTTGCCTTGTCCAAAGACATTTACTCTTTGTTTAATTTTCATATAATAAATCTTATATGACTCAGCTGTAGGAAAATCAAACCCAAATCCTAGTCCCAAAAGATTCAGATTCTCCTTTACATAATTGATGAAAGGATACAACGTTTACCTATGTACTCCACATTTTCATGTATACAAAGGCTAAGTGGTTTGTCTGCCTGAAACATAGACATAGAATATGAGGCAGATAAGGACTGCTTGGTTCACCTAGTCTGCCCATTTCCCTACCTAATGGATAAGCTGCAGATCCTAGTTAACCAACAGCCTACTTCCTCCTACCCCCACTATAATTGCCTTATGTCTGTTCCATGCATTCTTGAATTCCCTCACTGTTTTTAACTCCACAACCTCCTCAGGAAGGCTGTTCCATGCATCCACAACCCTCTCCATGAAAAAATGCTTCCTCACATTACCTCTGAGCCATCCTCTATCTTCAGATTGTGCCACCTTGTTCTTGCACATCTCTTTTTCTGAAAGATGCTACCCTCTTGGACTTTGTTGATTCTCTTGAGGTACTTGAAAGTTTCTATCATGTCCCACCTCTCCCTCCTTTCCTTGAGGGTATACATATTAAGCTCCTTTAGTCTCTATTTGTATGTCTTCTGGTGCAGACCCTGCACCATTTTAGTTGCCCTTCACTAGACAGCCTCCATTCTGTCTATGTCTTTGTGGAGATGGGGTCTCCAGAACTGGATGCAGTACTCCAGATGGGGTCTCACCAACTGTCTGTACAGAGGGATAACAACTTCCTGTTTTCTACTCATGAGTCCTCTCCCTATGCATCCCAGTATGCCCCCAGCCATCCTTATTGCCTTCTCACATTGCTTGCCTACCTTTAGGTCATCTGATATGACAACCCCCAGGTCCCTTTCCATTTTTGTTATTAGTATCTCACCCTCCATTGTATGCTCTTCCCTTGGGTTTTTGTTTCCCAGGTGCATAACTTTGCACTGGCCTGTCTGCAGCCATTTCACTTTATTTCAATAGATTTGACTCAGTGGGCAAAAGCCATCTGTCTTTTATCAAGTATAGTATAGTTTAATATTATTGCTGATGTATGGGCTTTGATAGAGGTTTTGTCCAAGTTTGCAACTTGCAACACATAAAGAAGTTAAATTTGTAATTTTTAAAATTCTCTTGTGAATAATATTTAGTTTGAGATTAGAACAGTAATTAGTAATCTGGACAGGTTGTTTTAAACATGTAGGCCCCCCTATTCTGAATCAGTCAATAGCACTGCACAGCCTGTAATGCTGTGCCAAAAATAGTGCATGGCTGGCTCTGAGCTATATTCGGCCACTTACCACATGCTAATGGAGTGCACTAACTGACTGAATACTGAACCATACACACACTGGCACGACACGAAGTGAATATGGCAGCACTGACATGGTCCAGGGCTGCATATGGCTCAAACAGGAATAGCACAAGGTCTCCTGTGGGCCATATTCAGCTCTGGCATACAAATGATCTCATTGGGCATGTGCACAGCACTAACGGGCCATTTGCATGACCATTATGGCTCATTAGCATGGGCATAACAGTTCCCTTGCACTGATGCAGAGTAGGAGCAATAAGAATTCCTTGCTGCTTAGTGGGTCCCCTCCCACTGATTGCCCCTTTAATGTCTGAATCCTTCTGAATATCCTGGTAGTCTAGAGGAACCTTCTTCCCCCCAGTCACCTCTGTAATATCTGAATCCTTAGGAATGTCCTGGTAGTCTAGTGGCCCCCCTCCCCAATTGTCTGTGTAATATTTGTATCCTTCCAAATGTCCTGGTGGACTAGTGGCTCCCCCTCTACCAGTCGCCCCTGAAATATCTGAATCCTTCTGAATGTCCTGGTAGTCTAGTAAACCCACCTCCCACTGATCATACCTTTAATATTTAAATCCTTCTGAACATCCTAGTAGTCTAACTGATTCCCCTCCTCCCGGATCACCCCTGCAATGTCTTAAATCCAGCTGAGCATCCTGGTGGTCTAGTGGACCAAGGTGTTCACTGGACTACCAGGACATTTGTAAAGACTCAGATATTCCAGAGTTGATCAGGGGAGGCAGTCCAGCCACTCTGCATTTGGGGGTGGGGGACATGGCCTTTGCATGAAGCTAAGGCCAGGTTTCAGTGGCATTAAGCAACAATGTGCTATGGACTGTTAAGTGCTGCTAAAACCATTTGAATATGTTGCTACACTGTTATGAATGAGGGATCCCTCATTAACATAGGAGGAATGGTATTGGTATTGTTATTGTTATTGTGATCATGCCACCTGGTTTGTGTGATGCTCTGGATGCCTCTGAATATGTCCCGCCCAGAGCAACAGTGCTAGGTTAGTGCAGCATTAACCGGGTTAGTGCCATGCTAACATTTTGAACATAGGGGCCATAATCAATGGCTCTGTAAATTTCAATATAACTAGATGCTTTATTAATATGACTACACTAACAATATAAAGGGGTATGCTGTTAGTTGACAATGACTATTAAGTTTGTTATGCTCCATTCAGCATGGGTGTGAGGGAACAAAACATATTATAACACTATCTATTCACTACATTCTTAAATTAATTGACTTCAGTGTCTAAGGCTTCGTGTTAGGCAACCAATCCAGATCACATCAAGTATTTGCCTTTTACCACACCAGGCAAGTAGGATCATTCCTCAGTGTAATTACTTTTGGAACGGTAAGATGGAAGTAATCCAATTCTTACTGGGAGCATCTGCATTAATAGATATTGTTGCCATGGCTATAGGTTGAAGCTACAGCTCATCTTCACTATGTGGTTACTGTAACTTGGTGATCAAAGAATGCCTGTCTTATTACCAAAAAAAGAGATTTCATTTTTTGTCATTAAATCATAGTAATTGTTGTATAAAGTATATGTCTTTTGTTAGCTGGCTGTTTAATACATTGAAATTGTACCTTTTAGAAATAGAGGTACCTAGGTCAGTAGATCTCTTGGTTTTATGCATTACTATGAGCACATGTTGGATTGTAGTTTTATGATTGTAATGATCTTTTTATGATTGAACAATAAAGCAGATATTGAATGATAGATCACTTGACTTCACCTGACTCAGATACATGCAAGCTCAGCTCAGTCTTGTATCCTCTTGGGATCCTTACATTTAGTACTACTTCTTTAGAGGGATAAGTGCTGAATAATGACAGCAGTGATAGTCCTTTGCAGCAGTACTATAACTAATGCCATTCCCAGGCCTTAGTCTGCAAACATGGATCAGGTGGCTTATCATTATGTATCAGTATTGCTGATGCTGAGCAGTGTAGAGCACTTACTAGTTTTCCAACTTTTACAGTGTGTTGTAGATTGTCCATGCTTATCTGACTTGAATAAATGACAAATCTAGCCTACTGCAGAGATGAAGGCTTCAGTAAAGAGGAACCTAGGAACATCACCTAAGCTGATGTCACTATGTTCCACTTCATTTTAGTCTTCAGCTCAGCTGATGACTCTGTATTATAGAACTGTTAAACAATTAAAACATTTTAAGAGGGAGAAATGCTGCAGTAATATGGGGCTCTAATAAGGAAAAATAGGACTATTAAAAACACAGACCAATACAGTAGGGTTAGTACACACACTTCACACATGACCAAATTAACTATTATATTAAAACATGTAGAAACAAGGTTGCTGAAAATTGCAGTGTCTAATAGAAGCCATACCAGAAACTAATCTGGCAGGGGGAACCGATGTGGCATGACACCATCTATCGATGGCTGTTTTGTCATTAGTCCCTCTACCTGACCTACCCACTCAGCACCCACCACCCCACACCTCCCTGAAGCTCATACTTTCCCACTGGGAATCCAATGCCATAATCATCTGTGGACTGCAGACACATCTTGACTTTTCAAAGCCAGACTGCGAACTGAGGAAATCAGGTATGCAGTTCAATATATTTCAATGGGGTTTTGAACTTGTTGCACAACTTTTCCATGTTTGAATATGTTTGCCCCAAATCTTCAACATGCCTTTTTTTAGGACCCCACCTCATGAACAATAGCAATGAAACTAAACAAATATGTCCTGAAAGGAGATTTCATAGTCACTGCACAAAATCACCTGTCAGGCAGGAGTTGGAAATTTTCTCTGCCCTTGTTCATGAGATGGGGTCATAAGAAGGCTATGTTGAAAATTTGGCATAACAATATTAAAAAACAACAAAGTTATGAGCCTACATTAAAATTTGCTAATGCAGGCTTGCAACTTTGGTAATTTTCAATATTGTGACCCCAAATTTTCAACATAGCCATTTCTTCACAACACTTCATGAATATGGCAGCTGTCATTTTTCAAATCCTGGCCAAAATGTGGTTTTGCATCCTGAAAGGTGATTTTGCAGTCCCTGCATGAAATCACCTTTCAGGCAGGAGTTGAACATTTTCTCTGCACTTGTTCATGAGGTGGGATCATAAGGCTATGTTAAAAATTTGGCACAAAAATATTCAAAAAACAACAAAGTTATTATCCTGCATTGAAATTTATGAACATGGGCTCATGCAGTAACTTTCATTATTATTATTATGGTAATTTTCAATATTTTACCCCAAAATTTTCAACATAGCCATTTTTTCAGAGTACCTCATGAATGTGACAGCTGTGATTTTTCAAATCCTGGCCAAAATGTGTTTTTGCACTTGGGCTCAAAATCACTTTTGTGGCAGGATTTGAACATGTTTTCTGCTCTTGTTCATGAGATGGTCTCATAAGAAGGCTGCGTGAGGTCATAAGAAGGCTATGTTGAAAATCTGGGGTGAAAATATGAGACAACAACAAAGTTATGAGTATACATTGCAATTTGTCAATGTAGGCTTGTAACTATTGTAATTTCCAATATTTTGACACCAACATTTAAACATAAATATTTTTTGACACCGCCTCATGACTGTGACAGCAGTCATTTCTCAAATCCTACCCTACATGTATTTTAACACTTGTGCACAAAATGACATTTCAGCCATTGTTTTACAAATGACACCTGTCATGCTTAGAAGGAGGGATCCTAAAAAGATTATGTTGAAAATCTGGGGTAAAAATGTGAAAAACCAACCAAGCTATGATGAAACAAATTGTTCAACATTTACTCATAAATTAATTTTTTGTAGATTTGACCCCCAATGTTCAGCATATCCCTTGTGTCATCCCACCTCCTGAACAAGGCAGGTGTCATTTTTTTCAAATCACTTCCAAAACTTGTTGCCACAGTCGCAGAGCGAAATCACCTTTCCGATGGGATTTTAAAAATTCTACCTGTCTTGATTATAATGTCAGGTCATAAAAAGATTGTTGGACATTTGAGGTCAAAATGTGGGAGTCCACTTAAAAGTAAATATTGCTTCTCAACAGCCCTATCCTGGGTAATTACAGTCTAACAGTGTGTCAAAGCAGGACACCACTCAAAATGAGATCTTGCAGCTCATCTGCTGTATCTTGGGTAAATATATAGTAAAAATGTATACAAGCAAGACCTGGTAGAACAGCAATACCATCAGTGAGCATTCAGCGCTGACAAATGCTTGCTAAACCTTGATCTAGTCCCTTCTTAATGCTGCAGTATATTCCTTAACAGCTGTTCAACAACCATTCCATAATCCAGTAATCATCTGTGTGAGATCTATTCTGTTTTACTCTTTCGTGAATCTAGTTCTTATTTTGAGATTTTATTTGTTCACATGAAAACAAAGATAATTTGTGTTAGCTCCTACCATACTGTACTTTGTATTATTTTGGAAACCTTTTTCCAGATCTTCTCTCTGTCTTTTCAGTTCAAATCTAGTTTCTCCAGCCTTTCTTTTTAATGTAAGTCCCTTATTCCAGGCACCATCCTTTTAAATATGTGATTGGAAATGGAGTTTTTGCAGAGATAACAGAAAGCATATCTGTAATTTATCTCAGACATTAACAAAATAAGCAGTACTGAAGGCACAAAAACAAGGACAAAATATGTGCCCAGACCCCCTCCCCTTTACATGCACACACTCTCAAAAAAGACAAAAATATAATCAGGAGAAGGATTCCATTTCTATAGGAATGTGAAGTTTTATAGAAACATAGAAAAGGTTGGCAGAAAAGGTCCTTGTGGCCCATCATGCCTTCTGTTCTCTGCCTAGCTAATGGAAAGTGACCCTTCCAATCCCTATGTTCTCCCCTGCCCTCCCACTGTACTCAGCCACACTTTACCCATATGCCTGTCCCATCCCCTGGCAAACCCTCCCACTGTCTGAGCAAGCATAGCCCCATTTACACTGCCCAGTTTCTACACAGGTGTACATGGTTTGGAGAGCAACACTTGTGTATATTTGTGTGTGTAAACTGCACAGGCATTAAACTGGTATAGCTCTTCTGCTCCTCTCCCAGACAGATGAACTGAACTAGTATAGGTCATTTCATGTGCTGTATAAATGGCGGCCACTTTTAACATCCTGCCAGAGGGTAATCTAGCATGACAACACACAGGGAACTCCTTGCAGTATGACTCCCACAATGCATGTCTCAAGATATCTGTGCGACACCGGTGTGGAAGCCAGTGCCATTAAGTGGTATATATCTCTGGCTTCATAAATGACCAGGTGCAGAGTGACACCAGTGTGAGCCACACTGGTGTGTAACAGCTTGGTCACTGTAAACAGGACTTATGACTTCACCTTGAAGTTTGTTCCATTCTGCCACCACCCTTTTGGTAAAGAAATACTTTCTGACACCTTATGTGACCCCCCCAACAGTCTGACGGAGTTATCTCTAGTGAAAGTATTACTAGGAGGCAGTAGTTCGACCACTCCTAAAAAAATCCTCCTTGGACCCAGACTGTCTAGCTAACTACCGGCCTATCTCTAACCTGCCATTTGTTGGTAAGGTTATTGAAAAGGCAGTTGCATTGCAATTGGATGATCATCTTACTTCTCATAATGTCTATGATACTCTCCAGTCTGGCTTCAGGAAAAGGCACAGTACTGAGACTGCCCTTGTTCGGGTATTGAGCGACCTCCTAATGGCCACAGAGATCGAAAGGCTTGTACCATTCTAGTCCTTCTGATCTTTCTGCTGCATTTGACACTGTAGACCATGGGGTGCTACTGAGCGATCATGGTTTTGTGGGCTGTCTGGTACAGTCCACAAGTGGTTTCGTTCTTACCTCACTGGTAGGTCTCAGAGAGTTGTCACCGGAATTTATTCCTCTGACGCCTTCTCCCTACCGTGTGGGGCACCACAGGGCTCCATTTTAGCTGCCATGTTGTTTGCAGTGTATATGCTGCCATTGGGAGAAATCATCAGGAGATACAGTCTGAGTTTTCACTGCTATGCAGATGATACTCAGCTGTACCTGTCCTTTCTCCCCATCAGAGTGATGCACCTCCGATTAATAACTGCCTGGATGAGATCAGAATTTGGATGAGTTCGAGCTGGTTAAGACTTAATCCGGATAAGACTGAGGTATTGGTTGTGGATCCAGGTCGTCCTGGGGGTTTGGGTGTTGGACAGCCATCTGGTTTATTACTTGGTGGTGTACCGCTCTCTAGCTCTCGACAGGTGCGAAATTCGGGCGTTATTTTTGATGATGGTCTGACCTGAAATCACAAGTGTCAGCTGTTGTCAAATCCTCTTTACCATCTGAGGAATATCGCCCGGTGAAACATCTGATTCTCGGAGGACCTTCCAACTTTGGTCCACCCTTGTTACCACCCGCCTGGACTACTGCAATTCCTCTGAAGGCTACCAGGGGTTGATATCCGCCGCCTTCAGCTGGTGCAGAACGCTGCAGCCAGGCTTTTGACTGGGACTCTTAGAACCAGTCATATTATGCCTGTGCTTCGCGAACTGCACTGGCTGCCTGTTCGGTGGCGGATCACCTTTAAGGTTGGTTTACTAACCTTTAAAGCCCTACACGATCAGGGACCCGGTTACCTGAAAGATCTTCTGGTTCCCTATTGCCCCCTCCGTCCTCTCCGCTCTGCCAGTGAGGGATTGCTAGAGATTCCCAGGGTTCGTTTGAAGCTATCGGGATCTCGTGCCTTTTCCTTTTCGGCTCCAACCCTGTGGAATTCTCTACCTCGCTGGTTAAGAGAATGCCCGACCATTGACAGTTTTAAAATTGCTTTAAAGACATATCTTTTTAACTTGGCTTATTCTTTATAGTTATGGTTGTTTAGTGTTTGGATTTTCCTGTTTGATTTATTTTTGTACAGCGCCTTGATTTTGAAAGGCACTTTATAAATAAACATGACTTGACCTGACTTGACTAGTTACTGTAAGCAAGTCACTATTTTCTGCGCTATTGATTCTGTGGAGAAACATCTCAATTGTGCCCCCTCATTTCCTCCTGTCTACTAGAGTATACATTTTCAGATTCTCTGGGTGCTTCTCCTAAGTCTTCCCCTGTTATGGCAAAGGTAATATATCTTTAATGTAGTTATGCAGAGACATGAAAAAGACTAAATACGCTATCTCATGCACAATTGGAAGGTGTGCAGCAAGTAAAGGTCTGAACTGAAAGAAGCAGCTTCAACTTCTCAGCTATAAAGAACATATTTATTGTGCAAATAATGTGTGTACAAATACATTGTGCAAATTAGCATCATGTCACAGACCTACCATAGTCCAACAGCCAGCTACCATTGGTAGGGTAGATTTTTATTGATCCCGTTAGGGTAGGTCTGTGATATGATGCTTCTTCCATTTGAGCATGCACAAAGGTAGCTAGTTTGATTGTAAGGTTGAGCCTTAACCTGGCCTCCTGTAGGTGTAATGCCCCCTCTATTTATAGAGTGCAGGTTTTTTTCTCTGTTGGAATTTATGACAAAGACTAATGTGACATTGATAACAGTATAGAAACAAGTGGGTGAGGTGGAAGAATGGGTGGGACAAATGAAAGATATCAATGAGAAATCATTGAACGCAGTAACAGACCAATGGCAGTCACAGACACAGCTGCCTTTAAAAGTAGGTAAGTTAGAGAACTGAGCCAGAACATCTGGCTTGGGAATCTGTCACTTACCAGGTGGAGTAGAAAAGGAATATATGGGAGAATTTATGGAAAATTTTCTGAAGCAGGACATTGTCCCTAGTCCTGATCCTTAAAAAAGCAACTGCAAGATCAGTGACTGAATTCTCTGGTCTTTTTTAGATTAATCAGGAAGTGCTTGAAATTTGAAATAGAGGTGTACAACTAAGGCCTTGTACACAGTGACATCTTTTACCATGTTTTAAACCATTGTAACTCTGTTAAACTAGTTTAAAAGACTTGCGTCCACACTATAGCACAGTGAAACTGTGCTCCAAACCATGTTTAAAAACCATGTTAAAACCCTGCTCAGAGCAAAGTTTTAGCACTGTTTTTGACCAACACTGTTGCCTTAACCTGTGTTAACAGCAGTGTGGATGCAAACCATGCTGTAACATGGTTTAAGGCAACTTCTGCCATACTTCCATCACTTTTTTCAGCCTGACTTCAACAAAACGAAATGATTTACCTACACTATTGAGCTCCTAATCTGCTCCAGAACAAAATGTTACATTCCCCCCAAACTGGTTACCATGCCCAAACATGAGTATCCAGGCATGCATTGTGGCACCCACAATGTTTTGCAGTTCTGCCACAATTATGCCTGGGAACTTCAGCAGAGAAGCATAGCATCAGAGCTCTGTGTGAATACTCTGACATCCAAGCTCAAGCATGGAAAGAACAATAATTCTTAAAATGTCTTTTAAACTCTGATGTTAGTGTGTACTGGATCTAGGCATCTGAAGATTTAGGTCATCTGGGTATTTCTTAGTCTGATCAGGCAACCTGATTTGGACTATTCCTGGTCCCACCTGATCTCAGGCTACAAGTTGCTCTACTTACTTTCAGCAGTGGAAGATGAAGCTGCAACCCTGCCCATGTCAAGCCCTCTTCTACAGCAACTATGTCATGGAGTCATGAGACAATTGGTATTGTCATAGTTGGGAATCTGTGTTTTTAGGCATATTGTTCTCCCAAACCATGACATCACAAGCTGTTTCAAGATTCTTTAAAAGGGGTGCTCTCTTGACTCTGTAGTTGACTGACTTGATGAAGGATTTCTCTGGACTGCTGCCATCTACAAGTAATCCCAAACCAATATTTTGTTTAAAGAGCAGGTACCTACTGTCATGTACCCAGCCCCCCTCAAACATATATAATAGTGGACCTGCACTATTGTTGAGGGGTATTAAAAATGATGCGCGCTTCCCTCCAGTTAAAAAGTTATAGCACCCCAAATTTGCATCCCCATAAAAATAAAGCCATGTCTGACATACTCCCAGCCCCCTTTTGTGATGTCAGAAAATGAATAATGAGTGTGCATGTCATTAACCTGTATGTATGTGATATATCTATGGTGTTTAGTACTATTTAGAGGTACCATGTAGAAAAATCAAAGCAGCCACTAGAGTAACAATCCCTGTTTACTGGAGTGGTCACTTTCATTGTTCCAAGTGTCAACTCTAAATAGTACTAAAAGTCATTGACAAATGGCACCAATACAGATCTATGGAGCACGCACAAGCAGCCTTGATTTTCTGACATTACAAAAGGTGGCTCTGTTTTTAAGGGGGTGTAAATTCAGGATGCAATAACTTTTTACCCAGAAGAAAATGCATGGACGTTTTCATACCCCTCAACAGTGGAGCAGGTCCGCTATTATATATGTTTTTGGGGGGGGGGGGGTGCTGGGTGCCTGATAGTAGGTACCAGCTCTTTAAGATAACTTTTTAGTTAATTTCACACTATTAGGGATATTGTCTATGAACCTTCCTTGTTCTCTCTTAATAATCATCTCTGCCCTTCACAGAGAGGATGAAGGGTAGTAATTTAAGATGTGTGTTTAGCGCTGTGTACTGGTCAATCAGGATGTTTGATTCCAAGGATTAACAATGCCACTCAGATTTAAATTGTTGTCGTGTAATGATAAATGAGGAGCCAACTTAGATGAAGAGATTTAAATTGTATGACGTTTATTATTCCTTCATGTTATTATCAGGTATGCAAAACAAAAGTTGCAGTGACATGCATAATTACACATATAATGCAAAGCATCATGGAAATGTATGTAAATCACCATTAAAGAATATAGAATGTTGCAAGGATGTTCAACTGTGTCCTTCACCGAATAGCAGAAGAAACAGATATACAAAGGAGTTGTGTGCTGTTGAGAGGAAGTTTTGTTCTGGTTTTGTCTGGGTAGAGAATGTATTAGATCGGTCCAACAGATCTATAAGAGCCCTAGGGCATGGGTTTTAATTAATGTTACCTTCTCTGATAGCTTTACACTAGGTAGGGGTACACGACAGGGTTGCCCACTCTCGCCCCTTCTATTTGCCCTGGTGCTTGAACCTTTGGCTATTGCCATTCGAGCTAGCCCTGACATTTCAGGAGTGGTAGGTAAGATGGGAGGAGAGTGAAAATTGTCATTATATGCTGATGACATGTTACTATATGTAACTAAACCATCTCGATCCATGCTCCAATTATTAGCACTGATTGATACCTTTTCTATATTTTCTGGTTATAAAATAAATTTGGAGAAATAGGAGGAGATGAGAATTGGTGAGACTGTAGACCTAGAAACAAGACAGGGGTCAGAGTGGGGTTTCAGAACAGTCCAGGGGGCATTTACATATCTGGGTATACAAGTGGGGAGTAATATTGGAAGCTTATATGGTCTTAATTACACTCCTCTCCTACAAACTATAATTGCAGATTTGACCAGGAGGTATAAGCTCCCTATTTCATGGTTGGGGAGAATAAATTTAATTAAAATGAATGTCCTTCCCAGAATACTTTATCCCTTCCAGATGCTGCCTGAAGGGATACGGACAGCCGACATCAAGAGATTGGAGAAAGCATTCTCGGGTTTTATCTGGCAGGGTAAGCACCTGAGATTTGGCTTGGCTAGACGTAAAGCCTCTACAGAGAGGAGAAGGCTCCAATTTCCAGACCTGGGGGTTTATCACATGGCTATACAGTGATGTTATATACAAGATTGGATTGGTAGGCCCAGAGAAGCAAGATGGCTCAATTTAGAAGAAAGAGAATGCCTGGGTAGGATATCAACATATCTATCTATAAGAGGTTGGCAGGCACACCTTAACCTACCAAACTAAAATCCGTTGAGCAGGACTGTAATAGAAAGTTGGAAAGGACTGAATAAACAAAAAGAGGGGTGGGACAAGATGATACATTGCTCTTATCCCGGGGGGGTTTGATTTTTTTTTTACCAGGTTTAGAGGATGCAGGACATCGAGAGTGGGGTGAGAAAGACATCCTATGTTTAAAACATCTCTTTACCCAGAGAGGGTTGGATTCTTTTGAGCATCTACAGGCTAGGACGGGTTTGGGCCGCCAACAATATTTTCGATATTTATAAATCAAAGCATGTTGTAAATTTCTTGGTAGACTCCAGGGGTGGATTCCATATGGGATCAATTAGAACATTCTGTTCTGGTGGGACAGAAAAACCCAAAAGGTACAATTTGCAGAATGGCTAAGGAAGGGAAAGCTTTGCTTCTAGATAAAACAGAGAAAATCAGACAACTATGGGGAGAGGGACTTGGGGCTCTGTATATCAGAGGAGAACTGGAGATTGATATCCCAACTCCATCAGGGTATACTGCTGTGTAATAAATATAAGGAATCTTATTATAAATTCTGTCATCGATTGTATTGTCCACCACTTGTGGTTCACAAATATAATCCTGCAGTGTCCCCTGTGTGCCCTAGATGCAATACTAACTTAGCAACTTATTACCACTATTTCTGGACTTGCCCAGTCTTACAAAAATTATGGAGGGACGAGATAAATGAGTTGCAGGGCATTGTGGGAAGGCAGCTCCCAATGTCCCCCTTGTTGCTCCTATTTGGAGTTGAAGATGATGGGGAAGAGGAATGGATTCCTGTCCAGAGGTGGCTGCGGGTAGTATTGTTTATAACTAGGCATTGTATTCTTAATACATGGGTGTCTGCTATGCAACCTACTATTTCCCAGTGGAAAGTCTTAATATTGTAGGCACTCACTCTGGAATGTCTGACCTATGTCATAAAAGATAAAGAAGAGCTCTTTCACAAGATTTGGTGGTCCTACCTGGCATGCTTGTTGGTGGTGGACAATATAATGTTGAGTGAAAGATGGGTCGGAGTTTATGCCTCTTTCCCTTCACTAGCCCACTGACCCTTGTATGAAAATGGAAATGTCTCCATCTCCTAGTTCATCCAGTCTATAATGGGAATAATTGTATATGTAATCTGTATACCCTTGAGGAAAGAAGGGAGAGGCGGGACATGATAGAAACGTTTAAGTACCTCAGTGGAATCAACTAAGTCCAAGAGAGTAGCATCTTTCAGAAAAAGAGATGTGCAAGAACAAGGGGACACAATTTAAAGACAGAGGGAGGATGGCTCAGGGGCAATGTGAGGAAGTATTTTTTCACAGAGAGGGTGGTGGACACATGGAACAGCCTTCCTGTGGAGGTTGTGGGGTCTACAACTGTGGGAAAATTCAAGAATGCATGGGACAGACATAAGGCAATTTTTGTGGGGGGTAGGAAGAAATAGGCTGTTGGTTAAATAGGATCTGCAGCTTATCCTCTAGGTAGGGAAATGGGCAGACTAGGTGGGCCAAGCAGTTCTTGTCTGCTGTCAAAGTCTATGTTTCTATATTTCTATCTCTTATGATTGTTTTTTGTTTTAGTCTGCAATCAAATGATGGAAATGGATCTTGATGTATATAAGTTGTGGATCTATCTTTATGTATGTTGTGTATGTTATGTTTGTCAAGTATATTGAGAAACACAATAAACAAATAATGCAGAAAAAAATAATTAGCTTCACTGACTGTATATAGTAATCATCTGGGGTCCCCAGAGGAATCCTGTGACCATACCTTTCTTGTCTTTGTTGGCCAGTCCCTTGGAGGCAATGTGGTGTAGTGGTTAGAGCAACAACATGGGTACCCTGAAATCAAATCCTTCCTTTGTGACCTTAGGCAAGTCACTTAACCTCAGACTTCTTGCATCTACTTAACTTCTGAAATGGATAGAAATGTAGAATTTGACAACAGAAGGAGCTGATCACTCATCAAGTTTGCCCATTATTGTTACTACCTTGTTACTATGAGTCTCCTTATTCTGTCCTAGCTACGTCTGAACCCATTAAGCTTACCTGCCTCCACCACTTCAGATGGCAATCTGTTCCACAGCTCTACCAGCCTCTTAGTATAGACCTACCTCACATCCCGCTGAATTCCCCCTCCCACTAACCTCCAATCATGCCCTCTCATGATTGCATCCATATTGCTAACAAACAATTATTCACTGTACACTCTCTTTAAACTTCTTAGGAATTTATAGGCCTGTAGGTCCCATCTCCCAACTGCTCTCCAGCAAGTATGTGTTCACAGCAACCAGGGGTTCTTTACAGGATCTGCCCTGCTGACCCTTTACTGTACTGAATCCTACCTCTCTATGGCCATTCACAGGTGAGGACTTCCAAACAGGGCACAGAATTTCGGGTGATGCCTACCCAGTTATCTGTATGGGGGCTGTGTCACTTCCTTTTTCCTGCTATCAAAGCCCCTCCCAATACACCCCAGCATCCTCAGTGCTGTATGGTAGACATTATTGCACTATCTGGTTTGCTTGAGCGAGTCACTGATGATGAGCCCCATATAACTTTGCTCTGATGTGGTGGCCAGCCTAACACACCAGTCAAGTACTCTGTATGTGGGTTCCTTTTCCCTAAGTGTATAACCTTGCACTTCATGGTGTAGAATTTTATCTGCCACATCTTTAACCACCTGTATAGTTTTTACAGATCCTGCTGAATTTCTCACATTCCTTCCTTGCTGTCCACCCTGCTACATAGCTTTGGGTCATCAGCACAGAGAGATATTTTGCCCTGAATGCTTTCCCTGTGCCACTAATGAACATATTGAATAGGACAGGACCCAGGACTGACCCCTGTGGCACCCCACTCATGACCCACTGTCCCCAGATTTGACTCCATTTATTACCACTTGCTGTTGCTTCCCCAACAGCCAGTTCTCCACCCACCTTGTTAAACCTTTCTCTACTCCTGTGTCCTCCAATTTTTCCATCTGCCTCCTGTGTGACACAGAATCAAAGGCTTTGTTGAATTAAAAGTAAAGTAAATCTACCACCTGCCTTCTGTCTAACACCCTTGGGGCTCAGTTGAAAAAGACAGTTGCGCTGGCCAGACATGACCTTCTTGCAACAATCCCATGTTGCCCTCTGTTCTGCAACCCCTTATCATCTAAGTAGGCTGCCAGACTTTCCTTTACCATGGTCTCCATGTGGAGGCAAGATTGTCTAGCCTGTAATTGCATGGGTCCTCCTTAACCCCTACTTGTGGATTGGGACTACATCCACAGATCTCCAGTTCTCTGCACCACTTTGGACTCAAGTGAGCTACTAAGTAGCTTGGTAAAGGATTCAGCCATCTCTGACACCAGTTCCCTAACTATATTTAGGTGTAAGCCATTCAGACCCAGCACTTTATTAACTCTAAGGATGTCTAACCCTTTTTTCACCCTTCATTATGAACCAACCTCAAATTTAAGGGTGCTGGATAATCTGAAGACTTTTAAAACTGTATTGAAAACTTCCATTAAACATGTACAATTATACTGTTATCTGTGTCATCAGTAATTTTTGATTAGTTAATGTTTATCTGTTATGTTTTACATTGTCTCATTCATGTTCCACCTTGTTGTTCTTGCCCTGGAATGTAATTGAAAATGGGACTGTCATTTTAATTGACCATCCCAGTAATAAATCAATCAGTAAATAAATAAATAATTGCCCCTTCTAAAATGGAACAGAAAAACAGTGCCTTCCACTATCAAATGTGAGTGGTTGTGGACATCAGTATAAGAGTGCCCCTGCACTGGAACGGGGTCTGAGAATGCTAGGCATGAAATGATCTGGGATAAAAATGAATAACTGTATTGAACTGATCTACACTGTTGTTGTGTTCATAGTCTCCAAATGTTTCTTATAAAACATTTTAGACTGCGTACTGTATGTACCAAAATCATTATATGACTGATTTGAAACAAACAGCTTTAAAAAGAAATTCAGTTCCCTGTGCATTTTCTCATTAGATTATGATTGCAACAGCAGTCACAAATGACATTAGATAACAGCAACATCCATTAGAAATCAAATTCTTGAAACTGGAAGCCAGCAGTTTAAACATTTATCATTACAAAACTTTTTTACAATGAAAATCAAATAGGAATTAAAGAGACTGTGTATGACACAGTGAGATGCAATGTGAGACAGAGAGAGAGAGAGAGAGAGAGAGAGAGAGAGAATGAATTCAGTCATTTGAATCTATTGTTTTACAAGGCACTGATAAACTATTCAATTTAAAAAAAGTTATGAAAGCAGTAATATTTAACAGTAATAGGAAAAAGAATGTTCACAAAACTATTTCAACAGGATTGTTTGAGACTGGACTGACCATTAGTGGAAGTGAAGCAATTGGATTGACTGATTGCCAGTCTACAATTTATAGCAAATAGTGGGTCAAGTAGATTGCTTAAGTACTGCTTATGTGCACTCCGTTTAGATATTGCCCCTAGCAGTTTATTAACTGATCTTAATTTGATTAGTATAACAACTGTCAATCATTGTTTGTGGTTGGACTGCATTTATCTAAAGCTATTTTGATTATCTGGATTCAGCAGTTCATTTTTCTCTCAGAGATATATTTCTGGCTGCTATGAATGGTACTGGAACACACTGGATGCCCTACTAAAAGCCAACTATGCATCTTTTCAGAGTTTTAGAAGTGTTGTGACACTATCTTTTGCCTTTTTCAGCTGCTTTTTGTCTCTTCTTCTGGTTGCTGCTGTTGTCTGGAAGATCAAACAAACCTGCTGGGCATCTCGACGGAGAGAGGTACTGTTAATGCTCAGATTGTTATGGTCTTGTAATGGTTTGGTCACATGTAGACACATACAATAACCATTAATCTGATCTGGCATATTGCTTTCCTGTAACTTTTTTGTTAGTATTGCACTGCATAAACATCTGTTTATATTTGTATCTATAGTCCTCCAAGCAAGTGACAACTTGTATAGGAAATTGGAATCCATTTAGGAAAAAAGTTTCAGCTTTGAATAGATGGAATAAAAGAGTGCTTTTGTAGTGCATACTTTTCTTATTCTGTAGTGTTTTGATGTGCTAATGCACTTATTTTCCTGAGGCCTTGTTTATCTAAAATCGGCTATCTGTCTCCATTGAACATGTTATGATCAAAGTGGATGGAGAAAATAAATTACTACATGTGTACATTGAAGTGGAAGTTGTTGGGAGATGAAGGTTAGTTGCATTTTGGGTTTGCATTAGAAGTAACTTATTTAGTTGTACAGAGCATTTATCCATAGGAACATTTTGCTTCTGTAGGGTGTACAGTTCTTCAGTGAAGTGATTATAGTTGGTATATAATGTATGACATTTTGTGTCTACACTGTATAGTTCCAGGTTGGAATTAGAATGAGTTATGCATTCAGATAATGTTTATTAAATTGTGAAGGTGCATTAAATTGCTGAATTATTAGTGCATTTTATTTTATTTATTTATTTATTTAAACTTTGGTAAACGGGAAAGGCACACTGACCCAGGGCTCCTTTCTTGGTGTGACCCAGGAATGTGGGGTTACAATATAAACAGAGGGATATAACATACACAGCAATTATACCAAAGTCAAGCAACTGCAAACAGATGGAGAGAACAGTAACTGCAATTATAGCAGAGTCCAAGTGATATGGAGCAAGAATAGGATCAAAATCATACATCCAGTAACTACAGAAAATCATCAGTAACAAGCAGGGTGGGCAGGTCAACAAATCAAATAATATATCAGAAGGAAGAGACTAGGAGGTTGTCAGGGGGCAAGGGGGATGAGGTTGAGGGACTAGGTTGAGGAACTGGGGAGGTGGCAGTGCAGGAGCAAGAGGGGGAAAGGAGTGTGTCAAAGCAGATGCTTTAGGACATGAAGCAAGGGTAAATGGCAGGTGGTTAGGGAGAACTGTTTCCAGAGGGAAGGGAGTCTGTAGGAGAAAGCTGACAGACCAGAAGTTGAGCAGTGGTGAGGCAAACAGAAACAGCATGAGTCCCTGGAGCACAACAGGTAGGAGGAGAGGGTTGCTGGGGAAAAGAGGGAGGAAAGATAGGAGGCGAGGGTCCCAAATCAGTATTTGGCTATGAAATCCAAGCAATGGGTCAGGTGATGATGTGGTAGAGATGTAATAGTGAGGGGAAAATATAGAGAGCAGTGATGCATGTGAGGGGGGGAGTTAGAAGCGAAGTAGCAGAAGGAGTTCAGGAGAATCTCAAGCCTGGATGAGGACATGGTGGGGGCAGTACCGTAGAATATGTCAGTGTAGTAAATTACTGGGAGAATCATTTTCTTGATTAGCACATGCCAGATAAGGAGGGGGAGGCTGTCTCTGTTTTGGTATAATATGCATAGTTTAGGTCAGAATTTAGAGTTTATGGCAGCAATGTGGGAGGGAAAATGGAGATTGGTGTCCAGCCACACTCCAAGGTATTTAAATGTGGTGACTACTTTGAGGTTGGAGCCATCAGGGGTGGAGAACATGTGGAGGGTCTGGACCTTATCCAGCTTTAACCTTGTTCCAAATGTTATACAGATGGTTTTCTTAGTATTGACTCTAAGATGATTAGCATGGAACCAGCTTAGGACATTGTTAAAATCTAAGCTGAAGGGGATCCTGGATGTCAGCAGTGGTAGGTCCCAGGGAGTATAGAATGATATCATCTGCATACATTTGAATGAGAGAGTTAGTGCAGACAGATTGGAGATCATTGATGAAGAAGGAGAAAAGGATGAACCAAGGATGGACCTTTGGAAGACCCCTGCAAAGTTGGGGGAGAGAGAGAGTGACAAGACAGAGATCACCGGGACATATTGTTTCCTGTTGGTGAGATAGAATCTTAACCAGTTGATGGCAGGAATGGTCAGATTGACTAAGAGTAGCTTGTTCAAGAGCAGACAGCAAGAGACTGAGTCAAATGCTTTGATCAGGTCAGTGAAGGTTGCAGCGGTGATGTGACCCTGGTTCATTCACAATTGGATGGCAATTGTGACCTGCAGAAGGGAGGAGATGGTTAAGTAGTGTTTATGGAATCCTGATTGACAAGGAGAGAGAAAGTTAGCAGAAGCTAGGAATTCAGTGATTATGGAAAGGACTAAGGACTCTTGGAGTTTGGCGAGGGAGGGGAGGAGGGATATGGGTCGATAATTGCCAGGGGCTGATGGTCACCACCTTGGTGAAGGGGAAGAACTTTAATGACTTTCCAGGCTGACAGGATGGTGCAAGAGGAGAAAGAGAGGTTCAGTAGGTGAGCAAGCAGGGCAGCAATAGCAGGAGTAGAGATGAAGAGCAGCCTAGGAAGAAAACTGTACAGACTGGGTTTGACAGGTTTAAGGGAAAGTAATGCATGAAGTACTTCTTGTGGTGAGACTGGAAGGAAAGTGTAACCACTGGGCGGGGTTGGGCTGGCAGTGGAGGTATTATCAGGAAGTGCTCAAGTAGTAATGAATTTGTTAAAGATAGTGGCAATGGATGAGGGTTCAGGGACCAGGGAGTCATTTACGGTGAGGGTTGGGGAGGCTGACTGGGAGGGGGGTCGAGTAGGGAGTGAATGATGCTTCAGAATTTTGAGGGTAAGTTTAGGTTAGAATGAAGGAGTGATTTAAAGTAAGCAGCCTTTGCAGAGTGGACTGCCTTTGTGTAGGCATTTCTCTGAAACATGTAAATCTGCAGGTCCAAAGGGGAGTGGGAGGAAATAAATTGGACCCAGGCCCAGTCCCAAGCCTAGCACAAGGCTGAGAGATCAGCTGAAATCCAGTGCTGATGTTGACACTTAACACTGACTTTTTTGAGGGAGTCATTGTGGTTCCAAGCATTATTAAGGATTTAAAGATTGAGGAAAGAAGCAGAGGGCAGAATTGACATCCAGGGCTGTGACCACTGGGGATCAGTCCAAGAAAGTTAGATCCGAAAGAAAGGCATAAGTGTCAAGGGCTTTGAGAGCTCGGGGCCACATATATTTGGGGGTCGAGTTGGGGAGGTGCATCTTCCTGACACAATGGGTTGGGCAGTGATTGCTGAGTCTGTCAGGAAGAACCCAACAGCAGTAATGCTTTGGGGATGGGAAGAGAGCACCCAGTCTAGGACGGAGTGGTTGGAAGAGCAAGGATTATAGTGGGTGGGTTTGGAAATCAGTTGAGTAAGGTTTAGTGACTCAGTCTTGAGAAGAGTATGTTTATGGGAGTCGGAGAGTCAATCCAGATTGAAGTCACCTAAAAGAATGAGTTCACTAGCAGTGGTGTGGGTAGAGATCATGGTAATGCAAGAGACTAGTGATGAGGGACTGAGCCTAGGGGAGGCATAGAGCACTCCACTGAAGACTGGAAAGGAGGATGGGAGGGATAGGCTGACTATGGTGAGTTTGTGAGATGATGGCATTGTTTCTAGAAAGGAGATGGTGCATGAGATGGACCGAGGAATGTATAGGGCAACACCACCACCTCTTTTGCCATGGAACTGATGGTAGAGGTAGAAGTCAGTGAGGGTAAGGGATGATTCAGGGATGCTGGGTCATTTAGTCTGTCCTTAACTATAACTTTAATCAGTTTTTTTTCCTTCTAATCAAATAAATGTAAATTTAGAATTCCTTCTTCTAAATAACTGGAATCTTTCCACCTATTCACATTTCCACAGCACATTTGTAAACTTGGGGTGTGCAAAACTGAAAACTCCATTGGCAGAATTAAATTTCTGTATAAAGGAGCTTCTACTGAATTTTCTTTTTATGGCCTGTGGAATTTCACCAAGCAAAAACATGCATTTTGCCTGCAACAAGCCATGGTGTATGGACCTGGTTAAATCTAAATGCTTACTGGGATAAGTATCTGTCTTATCCTGTGCACAATTGCTATTGAAATGATGGCAATTTGTTTCTCAGTTACAGTATTATTACGTATAGTCCCTATAGTACAAACAATGCTACTGCAATGTTATATCTGAACAAACAGGTAGGCTCAGAATCTTTAGAGCTGTACAAGGACTCATTAAAGATTTGGAGGCTTAGAATTCAGCTGCACTGTCAGAATATAGAAGTATGTCCTGAAAGGAAGCACAGATACTTACTAACCATTTTCCTTGTGAGTCTGCCAGGACTCTTTGCCCAGCATTCCTCATTGCTTGTTCCTGAGGGCTTGGAGATAGAGCACCGGCCTAGAAAACTGGGTTATCTAATCAATGTGGAGCTTATTGCCCTGTCCTTGCCTATGAGCTATATTCCTGTTGTGGAACCCAAAGTCCAGGTATTGTTTATGCTCAAACGTTTCCCTGTTATCAGTGCCCCTTCTGCCCTGCAGATGTCAAAGATCCCCTTTTTTAAACTTCTCTTCAAACCTGAAATATTTGAAATTGAGACACGAGCTTCATGAGAGGGACAAGATGTGTAAGTGCAGATGCGGGAATTGCTCAAAATCCTGCTCTAGTGAGTAGTGGAGGTGTGTAAAAAATAGCAGTATTGGGTAATCATGCTTTAATGCCATTATGGTATTATACCTCATGGTCCAACTTCATATCTCCCTTGGAGCTATGGGACTTTGGAATTCCTAAGGACCCAACACCCATATGGATACCCTAGGGACCTTTCCACCTCATCCATCACAGAAGCCTTCTTTTACAACTCCCTGTACTAAATTTTCCTTCTGACACCACCCAGGAGAACCTCCTACTCCTTCACCATGTGCACCTCACTGAGGTTTGTGACTACCCCAGAGCCTGCTTTACCTTCTATGAAGCCTCAGTCTCTAACTAAGTCCCTGATATCTGCTTAGACATTGAGCATTTGGGTTCATATGTGCCTCCCAAACTTCCTTAAGAATCTTTTCCTTTGCAGCCCTTAGATTTGGGCATAAGAGTGAGGAGTTAAAAATCTAGCTCTTTGAGCAGTAATGTAATCTTGGGGTAACTTTTTGTGTCCCTAACCAAGGATTTTTAGGTACTAATACAAACTATAGCATATATCCAAAAATCTGGGAAGTCCCCAGCAGGAACTACAGCAGAAAACATTGTGCAAGTGTTTGGATACTCTCTCAAAGGAGGGCCTCCTTCCTGGCCATGCCATTTATTTCAGTTTATTAAGGACCTGATTCAAGAAGTCTTTTGTTGCCAACATTATCAGGTTCTTCCCATGTGAGATATGGCAGGTGGCATGCTGGTCATCCAAATTGGGTTGGACCCTGCACCCTGGTTTAAGGGCTACTGTGATCATGAAGAGGTTCATGATCTAAGGTGCTTCCTTCTTATATCCTCTTAACATGAAAGGTTAAGTGTTTGGATCAGTGGAACTTGGGGTATGTTGGAATCGGGAAAAGTGTAGAAAAAACAGTAGAACATCTTAAACTCTGTTAATATGTCTATTTAGAGTGTGGGGGAAAGTTTTACATCAAACCGTATCTCGCATTATTTAACATCGTCTTCAAGAGGAATATTGCATTATAAAAAGACAGAACAGGAAAAGACTCTGGGGCTGCTTGTCTTATGCACCTTTCATCAATGGACTATGAGAGAAGTACTATGTTTAGTGATGATGAACTGAGGCTGGGAAGCAATTGGGTGAACTGGATTGGTGAATTATTATTAAACTTTTGGAAAAAAGGATTCTGTGCAATTACAGTTATAAAAATTACCATCTTAATTCTAATCACAATTAGTAACACTGCAGCTACAGAACAACAGGCTGCAGGTGTTAAGAGGTGTTAAGCTGTGTTTAGTTGTGAACAGCTGGGAAGAGTGTAGAGCTGCTTTATTGCTGTTGTAAGCTGCTAATTAAGCAATAAGGCATGACAGGGTGTGGTATATCATGGGATATCATCACACCTCAGGTGGTTGGGCATGAGGCCGCAGGCCGAGTGTGTCCAACGACCCAAGAAGTGATGATATCCCATGATATACAACACCCTGGAGTGACTTATTGCTATTATGAACTGAGTTTGAATTTTTATAAATAAAAAAAATAAAACAAACAGGTTTTTAAATGTTTTATGAACAAGTTTTTGGGTGATTTAGGAGCACATTTTGAAAACATAGTTCTCAGACAGAACAGAGCAGGGAGGCTGGTAGCGCCAGAAATTTTTTGAAGCCATGATGATGTAGCTCGATATCATCATGGTTTCAAAGAGCTCTCTGCCAATCAGATTCCTCTATTTATGCTCCTCAGTTCATAATACTTATTATATTATAGTATTATTGCACTATCGCTGCACTTTTTTGATATAAATCAGACAAAAGTCTCATTCTGATTTTCTACCTGAAACCTGAGTACTCAAGGGGAAAAATTAGTGGGAATGGTAATCACCAGAAGTGGTAGAGGTAACTCACCATCAGAAACTATGTCTGGTGTGACAGTGTCACAAGCAATCATAATTCCAGATACACAGGAAAATTGTCAGGATTTTGTCATTCCAAGTAAGAAGAGAAAAGTTAGAGGAATCCAAGATAAGAAATGTAAGAAAAGGAACTTTACACAAAAGAAAGGAACTGACAAGGAGGGGGGCAAGAGTGATCTTGCTAGGAAAGGGACTGAAGGAAATAAACAGCTCAAGCTAACTGATCTGTGGACAGAAAGAGATGAAGTTCCAAGGTATCTCTCTATGCCCGTGCAGATCTCACCTGAGTGGATAGGTCAGCCAGAAGGAGAACATACTACCCACTCAGAGGAAAGGATATCATACGAGCAGCATGAATGGGAGACACTTACGCAGGACTCAATTAATTTTGAGTACCTTGAGTCCCCAGAGCTAGTTTTTTCCCCAGCTTCTCTTTCTGACCAACCTAATATGAAGGGATTAACATTTCCTAGGGTCACACACAAACAAACTATACAGGTCCAAACTCTGGAGAATGTGAAAGTTACAAGCCTTAGGCAATCTTTCTCTACTGAACAACAAGAGACTAAGGGAGATACCTTAGCACTGGGAAAGATAATTCAGGAAATGAGTGCAACAATAGAAGGGCTAAAATGATTAGATAAATCACATAGGGAAATAAGAGAATGAGGAATTTATGAAGAGACAGAAGAACTCTGGTAGTGATGGTTTGAGGACCTCTGAGGGGGATATTATAGGTGAAGAAGAATTCAATTGCCCCAAAAGAGTAAATCTGGGGGTAGTCTCAACTATCTCCACACAGACCTTAGAAATGAAAAAAAAACAGGTACTCAGCTGATATTATTGTGTTGGAAAACATTATTGTCTTAAAGGATGAAATTGCTAGCTTAAGAGTGGATGTTTTTCACAACAGAGTCCTTCTGGACAGAGGTCTGGATAATAGTAGGTGTCAGCATTCTAGTCAGGCTGAGGAGGAGCCACCTCCCCTTTTAACTGAGGGCTCAGTTCCCAAAAACACAAAAGGAATTCAGGTTAATCTTCCTCTGCCATTTGACAAAGACAAAATGCATCCCTGTTACTTGGGGAATATAGCTATAGGCTCTACTAATAAGATTGCTCCACCTGAACAGAAAACTTACAAGTCATGTAGAACTAAGAAGTTAAGAAATAAAAAAGGTGAAGTTGAAAAGAATGGGGTGAAGGCACAAATTAATCAAAAACTTGGCATTAATCAAGAATTTCTTGAGGTACAAGAGGTTCAACAGCACAGTAGTAGCAAGCCACAGGGAAATGAGCAAGAGAGACTGCTTAGCTCCAATTTTGTCAAACAAAATGAGAACTTGTATGAGGAAATTCTGAGTGAAGAATCTCAAACAGTATTTCAAGGGGAGGCTGAGATCACCGAAGATCCACCCACTGGTCCCATAGGTGGGGGTGAGAAAGGAACCCTCACAGAAAAGAGGGGATCTTAAAGTGCTGAGTATATGATAAAAATTCAGGGTATCCCCAAATTAGAGAATGAAACTAATCAAATGCTCCTTGAGAGGATGCTCAATTATTTTGGAATACAGAATGTTGGTGTAAAAAATGAGATGGAGGCACTTAGGTCTCCAAGCCTGGAATATGAAGTTCTATTTTACTGTGTATCTGTAGAAATAGCTAATCATATTTTGGAGAGGATCCCTATTATGGTAAGAAGAGACATGAAAGTCTCTTTACCAATAGTGTTCCCAAGATATGCAAAAAAGAAGTCACTGTGCAAAGAGGGACCATTACAAACTTCTTTTGCCCTAGAAGAGTCTCCTCAGAGGGAAGCACAAAACAAAAAGGATATAGAAGCACAGAGTAAAATTCTAGGTGAAACAAAGGAGTATGTCTCAAGGCAGAGAGAAGTCTGGCTGAGTAGGACTATAACTATCTTTGGTTGGAAGGCCTCAACTAGGGACTCTCATAGGAAAGCTAGAGAAGAATTGTTGCTCTTTTTGGGAAGACCTTTAAGATTTCATATCTCGAGGAATATGGGGGATTCAATAAAGTTATATGGAAATTTTGAATATACAACACAGATTGATGTCACTTTTAAACCCCCCATGTTGCTAGCAGTCTACTTTTGCTGGCCAATAAGTTAGATGGTTTGGGAATACATTCAGTTAATCCCTTAGACCTGGGGGAAGCTTCTTCCAGGTTAACACAAAGTGAGGATAAATCAGAATCAAGTATACAGGTTTATCATCCTCTGATTGATTTTGGAAATTTAATTGACCTCAATACTTTCTCACCATTGATAGTCAAAGACTCACCCTGATATATGCAGTTAGCAGACAATAGGGAACAGCTAGATGGGGAAGAGGGTGACTGAGAAGTGAACACCCTTCCCATACTTTCATGGAATATTGAGGGCATCCATCTTAAGATAACAGATTCTGAAGTGGTGAGACTTCTGGATGGATTTGATATTATTGGACTGCAAGAAACATGGTGTACAGAAAATGTAACCCCTAAACTGGCTGGATATTCCACTTTTACCTTACCAGCAACTAAAGATAAGAAGTATGGAAGATTTAAAGGGAGCATTTCCTTTTTTATTAAAACACTATTAAACTTTCAGATTACTGATATCTCTGTTAAGTCAGAGGGTATTTTGGCTTTTGTGATTAGTAAAGGATAGAAGAAGAGTATTCTTTGTAATATTTATTTTTCCCCTCACAGTGGAGCTACAGACCTGCCAGATTCATTCATACAGGAGCTGAAAATAGTACTTGATGATTTAGTAGCTCAGAATACAGCTTGTCCTATAATAATTCTGACACTTTAATGCTAGAATTCCCACCAGTTTTTTGGAGGATGTATACTCAGATATGATCCTTATGATATCTAAGATCAATCCAGAAGTCATATATTAGGACTACTCAGGATTTGAAACTCAATCCCAGAGGAAGGGAACTGCTAGTAGGGTTGGCTAGCAGAAACTTCTGTATTCTAAATGTGAGAACTCAGGGAGATTTAGGTGGATGCCTAACGTATAGAGGACCTACTGGCTCCTCAACTCCAGATCAGGTTTGGGCTAATATGGAAGCTGTAAAACTAATCCAAAAACTAGAGATCATGGATAGACTAGAATCGGCACATTGTGCCATCATAACTCATATAAAGTGTCCTCTCAGGACTCGAAGGAGTGAGATATCAGAGGAAGAGAATCTGGAAGTGTTTAATGAAAGAAGGATTAAATGGGATCCGATTCATCAAGCTAGTTTTGAAGAAATTTTTAGTACAGGATCTTTAGGGGACATTCACGAGCTAGTTTTGGATAAAAGAGAGACCTTTATTATTTTGGAGAAATGGGAAACTATGCACTTATTACTTGGGCCTAGATATAAGACAATGCATTGTAATAGGCCCCTTTATAAGAAATCTTGGTTCAACTCGGTACGTGCACAGGCAAAGAAAGAGTTTGGTGGAAAACAAAGACAGCATAGGAAGAAAATTAATAAGTCTGCAGCAGACTTTAAAATACTAAAGATAGAAAGAGAAAAATACAGGAAAATACTTGAACAGGAGAGATACAAACATACTCAGCAACTTTGGGAAAAACTGAGACAGGCAGTCTTGGATAGGGATGGGAGACACTTCTGGAATACAGTGGCACAGGGATACAACAGATATGCCAGTAGGATTGAGGCCTATATTACTCCTGATACCTGGGTCAATCATTTTTCCAAGCGTTACTACTCTCCTGAAGAGTTGGAGGTGCTTGATATTTCCAAAACACTGGAGAATGATATCTTTCCAAGGCCTCTTTTGATTACAGAGGATGACATCCAGATGGTGTTGAGTGGCTAAAGGCAAACAAAGCACCAGGGCCAGATGGGGTCCTTGGAGACCTTTATAAGGCCTTTCCTAACTGGCGGATTCCTTTTCTCCTTTTATTATTTAATAGCCTGGTCCAGGGAGATGCTTGCCCCACAATTTGGGAAGGAAGCGTTATCTTCCCAATATTTAAACAACCATTTGTCAATGCTGAATGTTTGCTTGCAAGTATTAGCATTGGAAATGTAGAAGTTAGACAGATGCAGAATAGGAATGGCAGAGAAGTATTGAACTTCACGCCAACCCCACCTCCATCCTGTAGAGATGGATAGGCATTGGGGTATGTGCTTGGGTTGTCACCCATGACGGTCATGCCATGTCACCTCACCCAATTCTGCAGACACTGACAGTTGTTGAGGTGTGCCTTAGGGTGTTTGATTTTACAGTCACCCCATTCCATAAGGATGTATGCTGAAATGGGTGCAGCATAGGAGAATGGGGTGAAGTCTGGGGCCAAAGAGTCCAAGGTACACCTCGATGCCTGTCAGTGGCTGGGAGGGTGGGGGGTGGGATGGCATGAGCAGTACAGTCGGCAATCCAAAAGCACACCCCGATGCCTATCAATCTGTACAGGGTGGGACATTATGGTTAGAAACTCTGATGCCTCAGGTGTTTGTTGGTATTTGCACTACAAATTTTCAACATGGCCTTTTTGTGACCCCACCTCATGAAAGCATTTGGGACCTCTTCTCATGAAGAGTGTCAGTGTGATTTTGTCAATGTGTCCTGAACTTTGAGTTCCAACAGCGACCATGCCGTTCTGCGCCACATG
Organism: Neoceratodus forsteri; assembly: GCA_016271365.2. Lineage (NCBI taxonomy): Eukaryota > Metazoa > Chordata > Ceratodontiformes > Ceratodontidae > Neoceratodus > Neoceratodus forsteri. Next base: position 907,456,132 of record CM028135.1, on the reverse strand, counting down.
TACGAAAACACAGATCTGGCAGGATGTGATGAATGCCAGCTGTACCATCCATAGGGAGGTGTGAAGAGATGGCAATGTTGAAAATCTGTAGTGGGAATATTAAAAATGCTCACACTTCCGAACATATGTGGAAATTGCACAATGCATATGTGCAACACAGTCATTTTATGGGCTTTCATCACCAAATTTTCAACATAGGCATTTTAGGACCTCTGCTCATGAACAGTGTCACTGTGATTTTCCTAATGTGTCCCGAACACTGAATTCCCACAGCGACCACACTATTCTGCACCAGAAGTGCAAAAACACATTTCGGCCAGGATGTGAAACATGACAGCTGTACTGATCATGAGGAGGTGTGGAAAAAAGGCAATGTTGAAAATCTGGAGTGAAAATATTACAAATGTGTGAGGTTATGAGAGTGTGTAGCAACTGCATAATGCAAGCTCATACAACAGTCATTTCTTGGATTTTTTCCACCAGATTTGCAACATAGACCTTTTGAGAGACCACCTCATGAACACTGGCACTGTCGCTTCATTAATTGGTCCCGAAAGGTGATTCTGCACCTTTCAGGACTGAATAACGCCATGACAGCAGTTGAATTCATGAGGAGGGGTCCCAATAACCCCACGTTAAAAATTTAGTGCCAAAATTCCCCAAAATGCCTGAGATATGCACCAAAGTTGAAAAAAACTGTTTATGCCGTTATACAGCTTACCGGCATTTCTTCAGTTCGTGGTCAGCTTTGAAAAGTGCAGACGTGTTCCCGGTCCACTGAAGATTATCGCGCTGGGCTCCAGAGGTAAGTATGGGGTGAGGGGGGTGTGGGGAGGCAGGGTACACAGAGGGTGGGTGCAGGTTGGGGGGCAGGGCCACTGGACTAAACGAGGGACAGTTTTCTGATTTACAGGCAAAACAAATAAAAAATTGTGGGATTTTTTTTTTCTCACAGGGACATTTGGCATGCTGGGGTGGGCTCCCAGCATGCCACTGAGTGTTTTTTTGGAGGAGGGCTTTAGCTGAAGGGGGATTGTGCTCCCCCGTCAGGCACATACGGTGGGGGGCAAAAGCCGAGGGGGATTGGGCACCTCTCTCAGCACAAACCAACTTTTTTGGGGGCAGACATTATGCCGATGGGGAGTGGGCTCCCCCGTCAGCAAATTAAACTGGGACAGGGCTGATTATTAGTTAATGAATTAAACTGGGACTGAAGCCAATGGGGACTGGGTTCCCAGTCGACAAACAGACTATTTTGGGTGGGCACATGCTGCCAAGGGGGATTGGTCACCCCCTCTGTAGTGGGGGCTGTATAATATTGTTTGAGAACATGGTGGTGGCTTATCACCATGTTCACAAACACTAATACACTAGGTAACATTCCGCCCTGCAATGATGGGTCACTCCTTCATTGCAGCTGAATGGCTGATGCTGCAGTGATGAGGTGGTCCCTGATTGCTGCGGCAAAAACACTACAACTTGGTGGCACTTTTGGAAGTCAGTGTCATCAGTACACCATGCCTCCATTGGTCCACCAGTGCCAAGCCCTCAAATGCAATGCCTCTGTTGGCTGCCACAGTGCCGCTCCTCCACAACAAACTTCTCTCCTAACCTGCCACATAATGTTTCTTGCACATGCACATAAGCAAACATAAAAAGAGAATCCAAATGACCCTAGGATGTACAGGCGCATTAGCTTAATAGATGTCTCTCAGAAGATCTTTACTAGGATAATTTTGACCAGATTGTTGTCATGGGCAGAGAAGAATGCAGTATTAAATTGGGCTCAGAATGTTTCTTCACTCAGAGGGTGGTAGGTGCAAGAACAAAATAAAACTAATAATCAGTGTTCTGATGGTACAGCAGCAGTTGAAGCATCCCCCATAATTTGTAGCTGGTGCACCTCAGTTCGCTCCAACTGCTGCTTAACGTTGTCAAGACGGTGGTTAACAGCCTCCAACTCACTCCACATCAGGCCCAAATCAACCTGTGTGGCAAGTAGTTTTACAGGGTTGCCAACTTGCCACCATCACCTGCTGCAGGTTGTGGTGGTGGAGCAGTCACTTGATCCATGGCCCACCTCACTTCACACCACCACCATGCTCAGGTGGACGCCGTGCTGCCCCCTCTTCCTCAGCAGGGACAGCAGGTGCATTACTGCTCTGTTCTGCAACCTTGGCCTGCCACTGTACACAGTGGTGGTTGTACAGGTGGGTGTGCTGACCACCTATGCCAAGGTGAGTTCCTTTGGGGCCACAGCAAACCTCACACCACACAGATTACATTTCACTACACTGCTGTCCCCAGGCAGCGTAGTAAAGAACTCCCACACTACTGAGGTGTAGGGAGAACCAGGCACAGGTGGAGGGGCTCAGGTGTTGTTGGAGCCAGGGGCTGCTGCTTTAAGGAAACTCTTTTTCAAGCATGATTCTCTCCTGCCTGCCTGAAGCATGTGACCTAGATTGTGTAAGCCATGTGATGTGTGTAGGCTGCCTGTAAATTCTCACTCCGCCTTTAGCGAAGTCATTATCACCATCATCAGAAGGTGAAGTTGTGAAGTAGTGCTTTCAATGGGCACTTTGCATAGCCATAAAGTAATGCAATGTGATCTACTTCACGTCTACTTCACTGGCGGAATTTAACTTTGCTGCATCTCTACACAGAACCTCTGTCTCCTAATACAAGATGAAAGTGAAACTCTCTTTCAAGCATGAGTCACTTCCTGCCTGAAGCATGTGACCTACACTCTGTAAGCCATGTGATGTGTGTGAGCTGTCTGTGAATTCTCACTCCACCCTTAAAGAGAAGTAAGGTGAAGTGAGCAACGCAAAATCATAATGACAACATGAAGTGGTGAAGTGAGTGTTTTAAATGGGCACTTCGCATAGTGGAATGGTAGCGTGAGTGGGCACTTTGTGTCCACTTCACGACGGGAAACAACTTCGCTGCATCGCTAATGACTTCTCCAATTGCCTTTTTATGAAGGCAGAATTTCTCTATGATAAAGAGATCAGGCGTACCCTTCCCCACCCACTGAGATGCTTTGCTAATTAGAGGCAGATCATAGCAGGAGCCACATACCACTCTTAACCAAAACAGCCATTTTCAATCTTGAGTTTGTCCTGAAATCGAGAAGTAGAAACTCTATCTCTCTTGATGACAAGTGTTCATTGGATTGAAACTAGACTTTGGAGAGGCTAGAGCCTTGCTACCTCTTCAGAGAGCTCTGAATTTGATGATGTACAGTCAGTATTTTTGGACCAATGAAATCTTCCTTCCCAGAGACATTTTTCAGCCCATGGACCTAATGGTGGGCACTACTGCTGTGGTTAAATGGGCCTGTCTATGAAAATATTTAATGAATTGGAAACTTAAAAAACAGCAATACCTGAAGAGGGTGTCTGTCCCAAGCAGTACTTGCCACTCCTCTGATAACACTTGCATTATCTTGTAGGCTGGACATAAACACTGAGAAGGAAGGTGCCTTCTGAACACTAATGCTTCCATCATAGGCTGTGTTCCCCCAAATGAATGCTTGAAACATGTTCTAAGATCTCCATCACGATAACAGCTGCATATTTATATGTTTATGCAAAGTTCTTTTCAGGTAGTGTCTCATGCATTTGCCCCAGTCATATTAGACCAGACTGCCTAAGGGAACATGGACAATGTGATCATAATATTCCATCTTAACAAACATGTTGGGACATGACTTTCAGAACCAGGAAGCTCTGGAGTGAATAATTTGATGTTGTCTCTCAGCTACAGTTATAGCCACTGACATATCTGGATATAACCTGAAATGTATGTCTTATTGAAACATTACCTGCCCACCTGCAGCTCCACTGTATGGCGACCAGAGAGTTTTCCTTTAGAAATGTTGTACAATATCTGTAAATATCCAGACAACTTGCTGGCTATAAATGTAGTTGTGAGTTCTTATGGGGGTGGACATTGAAGTGTTGTGAGCAGTATGAGTCAAAAAGGAGAGATATCACATGAATACTCCACATCAGGGTGTTTTGAGTAACTTTTCACATCTGTAGGAAACTCCCCAGCTCAGTCTGTTTGTATTCTGGGAGAATTATAAATTGACATTGTTCTTCACCCATCATCCTGCAAGGATCATAAATCCAGATACCCTTTTCATCAGAATTGGAGCTGCATGGTCCTCTACTCCTTACCACCCTTTCTTCTGGTACACAAGTTAATTGTGAAGTCCTGCCTCTAACAGACTTACTTGGTACTATATGAGTGCATCAGCATTGATATCATATTTCTCACATTAGTACTAAGTCACCAATTGCACTTCTGTTCACAACAGACCTTCTCCCCCTTACCTAGGAGGTGATGCAGCACCCAGATGTTGCATGTCTTAACATGATGGAATGCTTCTGTAGAGGCTAGAATTTGCATATTTTAATCTTCTGAAGTAGGTTGTTATGGTAACAAAAGCAAAAAAAAAAGGTTTCAGTATCTTCCTGACTGGTGGAAACACAGCATTCAGTGTTTGATAGTGAATGCTAGCCTTTATGGGGTATTGCTAACTTATTTTGCTGTGTTTGCATATGTTTGCTCAGCATGTTTTTTCCACTTGCACAATAAAGACCTGTATTTCAGTAGACAAGTATTTGTTTGATTTGTTTGTGCCACTTTGGAAGTGTGTGCACCCCTTTTATTTCTTTGTTTGAGGACCTGTTTTAGGTGCTGAACCACTGCTGCCATTGTGCATTTTTTTTAGGTTCCATGGTGTTGGTGGCACCCAGAAGGATATCTACCTGCCAGATATATGCTTTTTAGTGGAAGATATTTTCTCACTAGTGTCAGTTGCATAGCCTATCACCTAGGGTTTGTATGTTTGCAAGATCCTGGACAGCTTTTTGAGCATGACCAAACTGCATCTCAATCCTTCATGTTTTAAAGGTACAAATGGGCACTATTTTGGGCTATCAAGCAAAAGAATATCTCAAAACTGGCTTTGGACAAAGTCATTAAACATGTTTTAGGGGAATTATCCACATTTCCCACTCAACATGGATGGCCTCCTGCTTGGACCTCAACCTAGTCTTCACCAGTATCTTGCAAAAACCACTTGGCCTCTGGTGGAGTGTGGAAATTGTTTCTAGTTCTCAGAAATAGATTTTCTGATGGTGTTTACTGCAGCCAGGTTGGTCAGAGCCCTGCAGTTATGTTTTATTGGCCCTTTTTATTTTGTGTTCCACAAGGAGACAGTGGTTCTGTGCACAAAGACCAAGCTTTTACATATGGTTGTTTCTGAGATTCATATGAGCCAGTCATTGGTTTTGATGATTTTTTTTCCTAGACTGCATGATAATCATTGTGTGGAGGTACTGCATTATATGCAAATAGCATTACAAAATAATCCATTAAATGAAGAATAAGGGCTAAATAATGATGAGTCATCTACCATGAATTGTACAATGAAAAAAATGAGAGTAGACACTAGCAGTGTATAAATTAGAAGTCATGCTGTGTAGAGGGTAACAAAAAAATGTTTGGCCATTGCTGGAGAGCGGAAATAAAGGTTTTTATTGCATTGCCAGCAAGGACAAGGAAAAAAATACCTTTGTTAAAGATGTGTTATTCTAAGATTCATATAGCACAGCTTTGTATAAATTTAGTGGCAGCTGTATGGTAGATTACTGTGTTTATTGCCCGCACTACAGTTGTTTGCTTAAGGCTACTTAAATGCTTTAGCGATAATTGATAAGAGAAAGAAACTAACATGTGGTTCTTTATCTCAATTTTTTTTTTGTGATTTTACATGCTTATGATGCATTTGTTAACACATGCTCCCTTTTCAACATTAGTGCCCATTTACTTTTATCAAAGTAATAAATTCTGTGCGTCGCCAGGATCGTTCAATGTCCCTTAATATTTAAATAGGCAAATGAAACTAATGTCAAGAGATTCTTAATAATGGTATTCAGTTCTATAATAGATCAAAGCTAACCTCTGTAGTAGTAGTATTAAGTATTTAGAACTTTGGCTTTTGCAGACTTTGGTGATGAACGTAGATATTCAGTATTAGTGAATTTAAACCAGTAGGGATTTTATATTTTTAAGGCAGCTTATTTTTACTGTTTCATCTTTCTGATAGCATTAATGGCTGTGCTGAGAAGTTTAAACAGTTTATTGAGGTTAGTTATGGCCATGACAGTATACATTAATGTGGGCCTGAAAGCAAAAAAAAATGCCTGGAGCCATTTGGTGTTCAACCCTAGTTTATGGCCATGTACATACTGTATATAGTTAAAATACAGTCATCATTTAGATTGTTCTGAACATATTAATTGATGTGCATACTGTACATGTAGGCCTACAGAGATGAGAGGGGCACATTGCTACATTTGCTTTCTTGTGCTGTCGGAAAGTTAAAGAAACAGCAAAGGATGCCATTGGAACCCCACTAAAAATGAACTATTCCATCTCAGTTATGTTATCCAATGGAAATGAATACATTGTATGGCTTCAAATAGGACAATACATAACTTTGTTTCTGGTTCCTTGCTTAATAATACAAATCCAAAGTGTTTCTGGAGTTTCCAGTCCATTGGAGTAAAACTAAATTTAATGGTCATGCCAAGCACCAGTTGTTGAGACTATCTCTGTTTAAGACTGGTTCTGGGCTTAAATAGAAATCTAAAGAAGCACCTGTTGTAAGATGCTGTTTTTATTCATAATCACTACACATCCATGTGCTGAGCAGTACTTTGAAACTAGATATATTATATTACTAAGACAAAGAACCTCTGTGCGCAAACACTAAGGCAAGGGTTACCCCAAAGAGCATTTGGCTGGGAAGCCAAGCTTCAAGAAAATACAAAATCACACATGCCCACACAATGCAAAGCATCATGGGCTGCATATGCAAATCAGCACAGAATGTTATGCTGGTCCAACTTTAAGCAGAGTTGCATAGTGATGAAAGGCCTCTCACACAGTTTGCAAAGGGTTCTAACAGATGACATAGACACGTGTTTCGTCCTACCAGGACTCATCAATATGTCTCGTCTGTTTGACACCCCAGTGGAATGGACCAACTACCCTAAGACAGTGTGTCTTGGATATGTTGTGGTGAACCCATTAAAATAAAAAAACATTTAAAAGACAAAGAACCTCTGTGCACAAACACTGAGGCAAGGGTTACCCCCAAAGGGCATTTGGCTGGGAAGCCAAGTTTCAGGAAAATACAAAATCACACATGCCTGCACAATGCAAGCATCATGGGCTGCATATGCAAAATCACCACAGAATGTTATGCTGGTCCAACTTTAAGCAGAATTGCATGGTGCCGAAAGGCCTCACATAGTTTGCAAGGGTGCTAACAGATGACATGAATCGTGTTTGTCCTACCAGGACTCATCAGTATGCCAGGGCATACTAGTAGATCCTGTAGAACAGCTGCTGACTCAATGTAAATACTGTGAGGACAACCTGTTTAAGACCAACTGGTATATACAACCATGACTCTTTAAATGTAACATGTGTTGGCATATTATATTACTGATAGGTTCTGCAATGTTTCTGAATATCTGTCTAAGTATCCTTGGTCTATCATTTAATTTTGATAACTAATGTTAACTGAGCCTTATCAAAATGTGTAACTAAACAATGGATACTTCTTACCAAAGATATGCAACCTGCAATGGAGTAGCATATGTTTGACTGTTAACTGAAATGTAATTTAACAGGCCATGAATTACAACTGCATATTAAGTTTAAAATACACATTTAGTATGCGTTCAGATGTGTATTTAAACTCATTAATACATACATTTTTGTAGTTAGAAATTCACAAGAACCAGAAAAATAAAATGCATAGTTTATATTTTCATCCATCTTCAATTTGCTAGTCATATAATACAGTAGACTCCTGATTAACTGAACCCCAGTTAACCAGAAATCCTTTTTATTTGACCCATGTTTATGTCACCCGAATTTTATTGTATTTTACAATGATTTCATGAGTGTAGTTAGAGATCAACTCCACATACCTTTGAACACCTTAGAATTATTGCCACATATGTTTTTATCATGAAATTACCTGCAAAAAAAAATGCTTTGCATACCTTGTGTTGGCTTTGATTGAGACTGTCCACTTCAATTGGTCTGTATTCATCAGCTGTGCACCAGCAGTTCCCTTTAATTACAGCAACAAGTACACTCCCTCCCAAGTCCATTTTCATTCTGTACTGGCTGTAACTGAAATGAGTACCAAGAGGAAATGAACAGTGCTCACTTTGCAGCAGAAGCTGTGGATCCTTGATCAGATCAAAAATAGTGAGCATGCTGTTTCCCTGGCTCCTGAATATGGAGTTGCACATCTACCATAACTGACATAAAAGATGCAAAGGAAAATTTGAGGCAGTTTGCTATGTCACTTGAGGGTTCTTGTGGTCTAGAGAATCGAAAGACTATGAGAGCCTGCAAAGATGATAAAAGAGATGATGCAGTTTACCTGTGGTTCTGTCAAGAGAGGGAGCAGGGGACACCAATAAGTGGGCCTCTTGTTAAAGAGAAAGCTATCCAGCTGCATGCAAAGCTCGAAGGTGACAGGGAGAGCTTTGCAGTGAGTGATTGCTGGCTGGACCACTTCAAAAAAATGCCATGGTATAAGACAGCTAATTTGTGTGGTGAGAAGTTGAGTACTGCAGTGGATGGAGTGGCATCCTTTATCCAGCAGCTGCAAGATCTCATTAAAGATAAATCACTGTCAGAACATCAGATCTACAAAGCTGATGAAACGGGGTTACACTGGAGATGCCTGCCAGACAAAACTCTGGCTCCCAGTACAGAGAAAGATGTCCCTGGCCACAAAAAACAGAAGGCCAGAGTCACTGTACTTATGTGTGTAAATGCCAGTGGGTCGCATAAGCTCCCCCTTTTCTTAATAGGCAAATCTGGAGAGCCAAGTTGCTTCAGGCACTGCAACATGGCAGCACTTCCAATGGTTTACAGGCATCAAAAAATGCCTTGATGGATGGAACTCTGCTTTTGAAATGGTACAAAGAGAATTTTGTACCTAGCATAAAGAGGCACCTGTTGTCAATTAACTCTGCCCCTTAATGCAGTTCTACTCCTTGACAATTCCCCAGCTCACCCCAACATGCCTGTTATTCAGCCTTGGGACGGCAGCATCCGTTGTCTATTTCTTCCCCCAAACACAACCTCTAAAATTCAGCCCTGTGATCAGGGAATTTTAGAAATCTTTAAGCGGTTGTATAGAAAGCAGTTGCTTCAAGCAGTTCTGTTGGACAATAACAATGAGATGAGCCTGCAAGAGATTGTCTGATCTATCTCTCTAAAAGATGTGGTGTACATGGGTGGGGAGGCATGGGACAAGGTAAAGCCTAAAACAATATTGAAGTCCTGGCGCAAATTGGGAATCTTGGTGGCAGATGAGCTTGATGATGAGGCAGAGGTGGAACATATGTGTATAGACACAGAATGTAAAGTGCATGATCCAGATGAGGATTTGAACATTGCAGCACTGGCTAAAGACATGATTTCAAAACTGAATGTCTCCCTGACCAATGAGGATATGGAGAACTGGCTACTGTGTGATAAGGTTGAGGAAGGGCATGCACTTATTTCTGACGGTGCCATTGTAGATGCCATGCAACACCAACCCGACACACCCAAACAGCAAGAAGTGGATGCCTTGGATGATTCTGATGATGAGACTGACCTAGTAAATTTTTTGGCAGGCTAAATCTTTTTATGGCGGTTAAGATTTAAGATTTAGAAAGTTTACTCTTAACGTACAACTGTAAAGGTATGAACTGTTCTTTTTCCTTTTCAGTCTCTCTCCTTGTAGTGCTTTTGATGCAGAACAAGCACCATTTTAGTTGTCTTCCTCTTGACCACCTCCAATCTGTCTGTGTCCTTTTTGGAGATATGGTCTCCTCTAGAACTGTACACAACATTCTAGGTGGGGTCTTAACACTGATTTATACAGAGGCATAACCACCTCCATCCTTCTGCTGGTGATATCTTTCCCTATACACCCTAGCACCCCCAGCCCATCCAACTGCCTTGTTACATTGCCTTGCCACCTTTACAGCATCAGGGATGATTACTCTCATGTTTCTGTCCCGCTTGGTGGTCATTGATAACACTCCCCCCATTTTGCACTCTGCCCCAGATTCCTGTGCCTCAACAACTTTATTCTGCACATTTTCTCATTGGAACTCAGCTGCCATACCTGTGACCACTCCTCAGGTTCTCTCTTTGGTCTCTGCCCATCCTTTCCACCCCACCTGGAGTGTCTACACTATTGCAAATGTTGGTGTCGTCTTTATAAATGGCAGACCTTCCCATCCAGCTCCTCTACAATGTCACCTATAAAAGCATTAAAGAAGACTGGTCCCAGCACTGAACCTTGAGGCAACCCCACTGGTCACCCTCCCCTCCTTGGAGTGAACTCTGTTTACTACCACTTTCTTGTCACCTATCCCCTAACCTATTCCTTACCCAGTTTATCACCTTTGGACCCACTGCTAGGTTCCCCAGCTTGCTTAATAGTTGTGTATGTGGAAAGGTGTTGAATGCCTTATTGAACTCTAGGTAGGTCACATCCTCTACCCTGCTCTAATTTCTTGGTCATCCAGTCAAATAAATCTATCAGATTCATTTGATATGGCCTCATGCCCAAGAATCATTGCTGTCTTGTGTCTTGTAACCAATTAGATTAAAAAGAATTGTAATGGATCAAACTCTTGAACACCAAGAAAAATATTGTTTACTCACGGATTGCCAACATAGTTTTAAGCCATTACACAACACTGAGACAGCCTTGGTGGGGTTCGCAGGTGCCATTCAGGTAGCCCTTGATAAAGGGCAAACTGTTGCAGCACTGTTTGTGGACCTCACCAAGGCCTTTGATTTGGTCAAACACCGTCTGCGTGACAGTGTTATTTCAAGTTTCCATTTTTCTTGTGATGTCATTAATTGGTTTCATGACTATCTCACTAACAGATTTCACTGTATTAGAATTCATGATAGTGTTTCCCTCCTGAGCTCTATCAAATGTGGAGTACCTCAAGGGTCAATTCTTGGTCCTCTTATTTTTTCATTATATATGAATGCTGCTCCTTCTGTTTGTTCCCGATCTACTATGATATTATATGTGGATGATGCAGTTATTTATAGTTTAGTTACAAGACCAAATGAAGCCCTGGAAGGGGTACAATTTGATTTTGATTTGTTCCAGAATTGGTTGTCTTCTAATCATATGATTCTCAATTAAAAAAAAACAAACTAAAGTTATGCTTTTTTCTAAAAAAGATACTTTGCATGAGAAACTCCATACTGTTGTTGCTCAGGATGGGAATACTATCAATTTGGTTGATAGTTTTAAAATGGGGATTACATGTGACCCTGAGTTATCTTTTGAACCTCATATTACTAATTTAAGAACACCTGTACACCAGAGACTGGGCTCACTTTACAGTGTCAAGCAATTTTTGACAAGTGAATCCAGGAATCGACTTGCCTACAGTTTTTTGTTGAGTGCAATGGATTATGGCATAGTTATATATTCAGTTATTTCAGGTAAATTATTTGATAGATTGAGGGTTATCTATCATTCCATACTTCGCTTCATGCTTGCTGTTCCTTTTTGAACTCACCACTGTTTCTTGCTTACAAATTCCAATAGCCTGTCTCTTGAAAATAGGATATCTTGCAAACTGGGTATTTGATGTTCAAGGTGAAGAAAGGACTTATTTCTCCTGCAGTCTCTGTTTTATTCACTAGGTTCCATCATTCATGTAGTACTAGGTCTCAATCTATGTTTACTTTTAAAATTCCCTTGTTTATTTTATTTTTATTTATTTAGTTTTTGTTGACCAGGTAAGTGCACTAGACAAATCCTGCCTATTTTCAGGTACAACCTGGGGAAGGGGATACAGATAAATTCCAACTGACCTTGAACCAGATTAAGCTGTTGGTGGTAATCTTTCATGAATGGAGGAAATTTGGCCATTGCACCGGGGAAATTCCCCTGCTCTTTTTGAGAAGTGCCATGGGATCTTTAACATCCAACTGAACTATCACCAGAACAGGCAAATGGGACCTCAGTTTAACGTCTCATCTGAAAGACGGCACCTCAGGAGTGCAGCACCCCCCCCCCCATGCTGCACTAGTGTCAGTATTGGGATATTAACCCAAGTGCCTGGTATGGGGATAGAACCCACAGCCTATTGCTTTCTCAACCTCAGAGATGAGTGTGCTACCTGCTGAGCCACTGACACTGACACTTAAAAGGGTTCTTGGACAGAGGTCTATATTATATAGGGTGCTTTTGTTTTTTAATACTTTGCCCAATAATATTGCTGAAAGCAAAACAGTTTGGTCTATTAAAACGTGGTTAAACTACTGGTTGATGGACAATGATGCCTGCACATGTTTATCTTAACAGCTTGTGTCTTATTTATATCTTGTATACTTGTGTCTCCTATCTTTCGTAGTTATTGTAGTGATGATAATCTGTTGTATTGCTGTCTTTGTTACTTGTAAAGTGTGCTAACTTGTCACTGGTGAAAACAGGCTGCTATGCTCATCCAGCTTACAAGTATAAAAAATAAAATTAAATGAAATAAAGATATTCCACTATCCTCTCCTTCAGCGGTAGTTCCATTAAGTTTCCCAACACTGATGTTAGGCTGACTGGCCTATAATTGCCAGCCTCCTCCCTTCTACCACTTTTGTGAAGTGGGACTACATCTGCGCTCTGTCAGTTCTCCAGAACCACTTCTGTTTATCGTAAGCTGATGAATACAACTGTTAGAGATGCAGCCAGTAGTTTCCTGAGCTCCTTCAACATCCTAGCATGTTACCCCATCTGGCCCCATGGCTTTGTCCACTTTCACATTAGCAAGTCCTTTTAGGATTCTGTCCTATGAAAAGGACCATTGTCTACCTCCTTCCTTTCAGCGCTCCTGTTACTTTTTTTGTAGCCCCTTACCTTCTACTTCTGCTGTGAACACTGAACAAAAGTATTTGTTCAGGATGTCTAACCTTTCCTCTGCACAGTCCCCCCACACCTTTTTAATCTTACAGTCCTTCCCTTGGTCTTCCTTTTTTCACTTACATACTTAAAAAATATATTGTCCCCTTTTGTTACTGTTTAGGCTATTCTCTCTTCAGTTTGTGGTTTTGTATTCTGCTTTCCCTGCATATCTCTTGTTTCTTCTGATACACCTCTTTATCCTCCTCCCTCTGTATCTCCTTTTATCTTCTGAATGCAACCATCTCAGCCACGTCTTTGAGAACTATAGCAGTCCCTTTTTCCTCTTACTTTTACTCACTCACTTGATGTGGAGATTTGTTGTCTTCACTGTCCTTTTATCTTCACCCACTGTTCCTCCACCCAACCCAGGTCACCCCCCACCAGGTTATTCCTGAGGCATTCACTCTCGTTATAAAATCTACCCCACTGACATCCAGGACCTTGGCATTTGTGGGGGTTGATTCCACAACCATCCATATATCAAACCACACTGTATGGTGATCATTGGTCCCCAGGTTGCCTCCCACCTCACTAACTATGGAACTGCATATAACTGAAATCTGTATTGCAATTACTGTTACTTGATGTTGCCCTCCTGCCATCCTTTTTCTTAAAAAATAATGTTTCTTAGCCTAGTGACTCAAAGGTTAGCCCTTTTATAATAGAATTCATTTTAAAAGACTAAATTTGGAAATCTAAGACTTAGACGTATAGATCAATAAACTTGTGGAAACATTATTTATGTAAGTTAATAATTTGAAACATTATAGATAGGTAATAATTTAAGTTTACAATTAGGTCACATGTTTTTCTTTCTCATTATGCTTTTTTAAGTCATGTAGAAATTATTTATAAATCATAAAATATTAATGATTTAAATTACTGATCATTGAAATTTAATCACTATTACTCATAGCTGATGGCATCCAGGTTCCAAGCTTTAATTGTAAAATGAGATTAGGTTTCTAGCTCTAACAGTTATGGAGTTAGACACATCTAAAAATAATTTATTTGAAAAATGCTAACTTTGGAAATGCTTTTCATGGCAATTTATATTGATAAACATACTGAACTATTGATTATTTTAATTAATGATAATTGAATCTATATCAATATAACTCTTCTGTGTTGTTTTCCTGACCAAAGGGGTTAAAAATATTATTATTCCAGGCCTTATAGTTCCAAAGTTAGAACTTTCTAAAAGTTATTTAATTGAACAATATTTGTATTTGAACCATCATGGCTGAAATCATAGCTTTTAAATAGAAGATTGGAATCATGTTGAAGTTATAGGATATTGGAACAGTTAGGAATTATCAACATTTTAAAAGATTATCAATACATTTTGAACATATCTTAGATTATAATTTCAGATATCAATAAATCAAAGCTGTATCAATATATGTTGATAGAGTCTTGATGCATCTCAATGTACGTCATTACTCATTTTACCATAAACGTTAAGATTGCAGTGGTGCTCAGCATCAAGTTCCATCATGACTAAAGATATCCTGACACTATAGTCACAATGTTGCCAGTTGTAACTAGTTCTAATGCCTGTTGTTATTATTTATAAAGGCATCATATGTATATTATCTAGATGCTTATTAAAGAGTTAGCAGGTGGCATTGTACAGAAACAATGATGTGCATGTGCATGGTTTTTCAAGCCCATTAGCCTGCAGGCTCTAGTGGCCAACTAACAAATTGCAAGAAGATAGGCAAGTGCAAAATTATAGCCTTGACTATTCTTGACTGTTCATCACTCAAGATACCAATCGACATGACTAGACTCAGGAAAACCTGATGCTGGGCACCTCTGTATGTGTATATGATGTATATTGATGTATATTCAAACATGTATCCTCATGAGGTTGATGTAACTAAACCACCTCAAACATTTCATGCCATTTTGACCAAAATGGCAAAGTGAAAATTCCCTAAAAAGCTGAGGTTGAGTATGAGGAGAAATCTCATTATATTCTGTCTAGAAGAACCACATCCTTTTTTCTAATTGCATTTCTTTCATTATAGGCATGAAACAAGGCAGCCATATGTTTGCTATAAAGAATCTCAAATATTATTTTTTATTATTTACTTATGCATAATTATGCACATAAATCCATATTAGATGAAACATCTAGTTTTACAGGAACATCCCGTTGATGTTGATGGTGACAGGAACATATACATAAAAAACTGTAAAGCACAAGTGTACACACTGACAGCAGTAATGAAAAATACAAACAATTTTGTGCAGTTTAAGTTATATCTTTTTTCTTGAACATTAACAAGGTGATACATTTATAGATATATTTAGTTGGAAACAAAAGGTAGAGAGGTTGCACATTGACTAATTGATTGATTGATTGATTGACAACTTCTATATAGTTTTGTTTCATCCAGACTTTATTTAGTTGAACACTGTGTGCTTACCTTGAAAGTTAATTTGCAAAGTGTGAAAACACTATGTAACTGATGAAGTTTCATTCTAAGCACCTATAGTAGCAAACAAACCAACTTCATGAAATGACAATGTGTCTGCTAATGTTCACAAATTTTAAAGATTCAGTAGGTCAATTAATGGCTTGAGTGACTGCTTAGTGCATGATCTCAGGACTTTGGTCAGTGATGCAGGAGCATTACAATGTACACTATCCACTGTAGAGGGTGGATTGCAGGGCATTGCAGTTCAGCTGCCTTCTGGTGCCAGATGCCATATGGCTGCACTCCTTTCAGTGGTTTCTCTTCAATGGTACATATAATTTGTACTTCCAGTACTTGCCAAATATGAAGCACACTTCTTTATTGTAATGGCTCCCAATGTCCTCACTAGTGTGTTTTACTTCCCTTTTCTGACAGACATGTTAAATTATTTTATTTATTTTTCCATTTTTGGTGAAGAAAGACACACTAGGCAAGACGAGGCAGTTTTATTTATAAAGTGCCCTTTCCTGAGGGCTCAGGGTGCTGTACATAATTTTTAAATTATAAAACAAATATATCCCATAAAGATAAAAGCATAATAAAATAACTACGTCACAAACATTAAAATACCTAGACTACTATACATCTGACAGCTCGCTAGAAGATGAGGCCTGCATGAATAGGTAAATTTTAGGTCATTTTATGAAGGCCTCCACCATGCCAGCAGAGCAGATACTCCCCAGAAGGCAGTTCAGCAACATTGGAGCTGCATCTCCAAAAGATCTTTTCCTAGATTATCTCAACTGTAAGGAGGGAAAAACAAGTAGTCCAGCATCGGTGGTGCAGAGGGGCCATTTTGGGAGGTAAGAAGCCAGCAGATTTTCATGCAGTCAGAACCCAAACCACACTGGGCTTTGTATGTTAATAAGCATATTCTGAAGGTGATGCACCGCCACAAAGGCAAACAGTGCAGAGCATGCAGGACTGGTATGATGCTTTCCATCTGAGAAGTTCCCATCCGCAGTCAAGCTGCAGCATTCTGGACACATTGCAGGCATTGCACTAAACCTTCAGATAGCCATAAGTACAGAGTGTTGCAGTAGTCCAACCTAGAGATAATGAAGGCATGAATGATCATTGCCAGGTCAGCAGGAACCAGATGCAGTTTGATCTTGGCAATGTTTCAAAGATGATACAAGTCAGATCAGATCACTGCCAATACATGCCAGTCTAGTGTCAGTCTGCAGTCCAGAATGATGCCAGGATTCTTAACCACATCAACCCCAACAAGAGGTCAGCCACCCAACACAGGAAGTGCTACCATATCTTCTGTTGCTGCTGCACCCAATCGACTCAACTCAGTCAATATGACTTCTGTAGGTTGAGACATAAACCAATTTGAGGCCATCCAATCATTTATCTTGGCAAGACATCGCCCCAGCACTGAAGCTGCATGATTCTCACTGGGAGAGCTAGACATACACAGCTGAGTATCATCTGCATAGCAGTGAAGCCTCAACCCTGTGCCATCTAATGATCTCTCCCAAGGGCAACATGTATAACGAAAACAACACAGGAGCAAGGATTGAACCTTGAGGAGCCCTGCAGGAGAGGCATATGCACCAGAGATGAATTTACCTAGGGTAACCTGCTGCATTCTTCTGGTTATGTAGAACTCAAAACAGTGCAAAACAGTGCCAGTGAGAACCACATAGGTCCTCAAGTGATCCAGCAGCACCCAATTATCATATGTGTCAAATGGTGATGAAAAATCAGAAAGGACAAGGATAGGACAAAGTCTTTGATCACTCTTCAGGATGATATCACAAGTCTCCCAGACAAGCGCAGTCTCAGTGATATAGCAGGGCCAAAAGCCTGACTGGAGAGGTTCACAGATGTTATTATTCTCCTGGTGATCCACAAGTTGGCTACCACCACCTTTTCAATAACATTCCCCAAAAGGGAAAGTTTGAAACAGATCTGTAATTCACCAGGACATTAGGGTCCAAGGAAGATTTTTGTAGGAGGGGTCTAACCATTGCCTTTTTCAGACCAGATGGAAAAACACTCTCCCTCAAGGAGCCACTGAATATCTGGCCAATTCATAGAAACATTGAATTTGATAGCAGATAAGGACTGCTTGGCTTACCTAGTCTGCCCATTTCCCTACCTGATGGATAAGCTGCAGATTCTAGTTAATCAACAGCTTACTTCCTCCTACCCCCCACTAGCACACTAGAATTGCCTTATGCCTGTCCCATGCATTCTTGAATTCTCCCACTGTTCTTAACTCCACAACCTCCTCAGGAAGGCTGTTGCATGCATCCACAACCCTCTATGTAAAAAAAATACTTTCTAACACTACCTCTGAGCCGTCCCCCCTCTATCTTCAAATTGTGCCCCCTTGTTCTTGCACATCTCTTCTTCTGAAAGATACTACCCTCTTGTACTTTGTTAATTCCCCTTTGATACTTGAGATTCTTCCCTTTAGCAACTGACCTTAACAGAAACTCTGTCTTTTCATTATGATTGCTTGTTGGTACTCACCATAGGAGTTTTGGTGCCAATCTGTTGTCCTCAGACTGTGACCTTCTCCAAGAATGCTCCAACTTCAATCCCTTAGTCTTCAACCAAACCAGCTCATCACAATACCATGATGAACTATAATGGGACATCAGTGGATGAATACAATAAAGTGCCAGGGAGTCTAAGGTAGCCATAATAACTATATTATAGTGCTCCATGAACTTCTCAACCCCCTAGGCACAAGCAAGCATCATAACTGAGATGTCTAGTGCCTTCTGGAGCTTGATAGCCTCCATAATATGTTTTGGATGGTACTGGACTATCCCCACAGAAGGGGTATTGAAAAAGCAGTACCCACAAAGGAATGACACCACATGATGTTCTGATCAACTGACCAGATCAAAGTTGACAGCTGTAATGTCAAGTCCCAGTGAGAAGATGACTCCAGAATGTGGCTATGTTGTTGCATTCCAAAAGCAACTGCCTGTGCTAGTCCTAGTATGGACATCAAAAGTGAGATTATACTTGTTTCCATGTTCATCCTGGGAGCACAGGGAAGTTAAGTGATTTGCTCATGGTCATTCAGTATGTAGGTAATGACTGTGGGATTCAATCCCAGTTCTCCCATTCTGCAGCTTAGTACTGTTAAGTACCATGCTATACTGCCCTGAAAAGGTCCATAGCTTGTGTCTCTACTTCAACTTTATTACTCCCTCTCAGGGGGGAGGCAGGAGGGTGCTTTTCTAAAAATGAACATTTAAGTTTTTATAACTCTTTTGAAATCAAAGTGTTCTGGTTTTAATCTCAATGCATTAGCACTTTGCATACTGATTGTTCTTTTATCTGTTCCTATTGCTAGTGAGATGAGAGCAAACAGATTGCTTCTTGTCTGAAATAAAAATACTAGGAGATGTCAGAATTAATAAAGGATGATTCAGTTTTTTACTGTATGATATGCAGTTTGTGGAATGTTTGTTTCTCAGAACTGAGGTGTCATGTCTTGAGCCAATAATTAGAATATTATTTATTCCTGTGGCAAGCTATCCTTTTATGAGGATTTTTAAAAATTATTTTGCAGCACAAATAACACATGTTGTATAGGATACTTGCAACAAAGAAGCATTGCATTTACTCAGTTACCTACATCAGTAGGCCATAATAGATCCCAAAGAGGCATGTTAGATGAAAAACAGGATTCACTAAGCAAGTGTTTATTTAAAAGTGCTGAAGTATCAATAGAAGGAAAGGGAAATTTAAAGAACAGGGCACTTTTCTAACCAGAAAATCTTCTATCCAATAAATAGGTGATAGACAAATATGCTATTCTGAGTCACCATATGTTTTAAGTTCCTACAAATGAAATACTACATTATTTGTTAAGTACAGTTTCTTATGCTTTTTCATTTCATTTATTTAAAATAAAAGCTTATGGACAAATTTGATCATTTTCATAGGCAACAGTAGTCAAAATACAAACCACAAAGACTGTTACATATAACAATAAATACATATTTACTAGGTGTTATAGGCATATGAAAACTTCAAAGCCCATCTCAACTGCCTACCCACTTCTCTGGATTGTACTGCCCACTCCCTTCAGTTGGTGGCACCATCTTACATTGTGGTAGTGCTGGACCTAGCACAGGTTAATAGGGGCATGGTGTTTTGTATTTACCAAAAGCTTTTGTACCATAGTGCTATTGATAACCACCATACAAAAAATTAAGTGGCAAGAGTTGCAAGGTCAGGAGATATCATAGGAGGACTTGTCTGAGATCCAGAAGGAGGATATGAAATTGCCAATTAATTTTAAATACTGTAATACATTTCATGTCTGTTCAACAGGCTTACTATATCTCAGAGCAAGTAGATACAGTTTGGAAAAATGATGATGGAACCTGCCACAGGTGTGGTACAGTACTGTAAATGTCCACATGCCTCATATGTTACTACCATATCCAAATCCTATACCATATTGGTGCAGAATAGATAGAAAAACTGATCAAATATTAAGGACCACAATAGTGTTGTCTCTGGTGGCAATCCAGTTAGGTCACTTACAGTAAGTGAATACACAGATGTAACTCTAGGGCAATATACACTTGTACATAACACCTTAAAAAGTTCATAACTGGAGATTCTGAAGCTGTAGGAGAAATTTCCATCCCCTGTGATTACAGGCTGGTGGAATACATTGAGAGAATGTGTGTCCTTAGAAGAGATGATCTGTTGGGATAGGTGTCATGTAGGTAGATTTGGTTAACTTTGGTTATCCTTAATAGAGCATTTAAGCACAACAAAACAATAAGGTTTGATTATAATTTTATTGCATCTTATGATTTGCTAAAAAGGGTCAATCTTAGGGTCAATCGCTGAGTTAGGGGAGGGCAAGAAGTAAGTTGACATCTTCATTGGGTGCTGCAATGAGATGCCATGTCTTGATATAGCTCTATTGGTGGGACTGATATCATCCTGATGAGAATACTGTCAATATTTTTTTATAATGGTGTGCTGTCACTTGTTGATTATAATGAAAACTCAGTAATGTCTTTTTTTGAAGTACCGGAGTATTCAAAACACAGTGTGGTGCTCCCAACCAGCAACATCCCAATGTCTTGTGCCTGTGTGTGGCCCTTTGCCAAGAGTTGACAAGGACTGACAGGTAACCTTTTGACAGAGTGCCAAATGTCAGGTCACGGCCAGTGGTGAGCACTGTATAGTGCTTGGAGCACATCTGCTCTTTTGCATAAAATTTGATGCTTATTAAATCCTGTTTTTTTATCTACCTAGACTCGTTGGGATCTGGTATGGTCCACTGATGTAGGCGAATGAGTGCAGTGCTCCTTTTCTTTTGTACATCTATTCATGGTAGCATTTTGCACCCTCCATGCATCCTGAAATGACCTTCCTTTTGTTGAATATAAGATGCTTGCCTTTTCTTCTTTTAGTCCCTCCATGATGTAAATTGTCTACTTTGAGCTATTACCTCGGCTAAGACAGATCTTTATGAGGTATTTAAATAATTTCACATGGTATCAGGGCTGTGACTGACAGCAAACCAGTGCAGCCATGGGATGCCTATCATTGCAGTAGCCAATTATGACTAGGGAAGAGTTGTGCCCAAGAACTGTAGCCCTTCAAAACTGTACTGTAAATGGCTTAGGAATATTCAGGCAGTTATTTCCTCTGCTTCACCCTTGCAAATCAATCCCATCCCCAGAGACTGGGCCAGCTTTAAGTGCTCATCCCCAGTCACCCCACTCACCCTAAAGATTGGTCCATCACTAGAAGCTAAGCACCAGTGCCAGTTGTCCCCTGCACCACCCAAAAGACTGGACTGATACTGGGAGTCCACACCAATTGCTGGCAACCCCCTCCCTGAAATCAGAGTTTCTTGGGGAGCAGACCTGAGCAGAGTTACTGGCATCGGCTATCTTGTTGCAATATGAAGTAGATAGTGGGCTATACATTTACTAAAATTTACTCCCTTTGAGGAGCCTCAAATAACTCCATTGGAAATAACCTTCAGTTAACTTTGTAATAAGCATGCACCTCAACTAGTGAGGCAGTATAGTGCAGTGGTTTAAGGCTCTGAGCTGCAAATCTGGTGACATCCAGCAGACCAGACTTGGGTATGAATCCCACAGCTTCCACTTACATACTGTGTGATCCTAAGTAAGTCACTTAACTTCCCTGTGCTCCCAGGTCACGCCTGTAAAAAAAACTTTCAGCTTAGTGTGCTAATCCTGGCTAAACAACTAAAAAAAAAACTGTCCCATATTATGAGATTGGGCCAGCAGTAAGTGCTCATCCCCAGACCCCCCCACACTCACCCAAAACATTGGTCTATCACAAAAAGTTGATCCCCAGTACTAGTTACCCCCTACCCCACCAAAAAGACTGGGTTGATCCTGGGAGTCTACACCTGGTGCTGGCAACCCACTTCCAGAAATCAGTCAGAATTCAGTGGGGAGCAGACCTGAGTAGAGGTTACTGGCATCAGCCATCTTGTTGCAATATGAAGTAGCTGACGGGTGGTACATTTAAAAGAATACTGAAGTTTACTTGTTTTAAGGGGCCTCAATTAACTCCACTGGATATAGCCTTCAGTTCACTTTGTAATAAGCATACCATTCAACTGTCCCATATTATGAGGGACATCCCTCATTTTACCCCATAAAATTGCTGTGGCACACCTGGAAATTGTAGTGCTCACACAAAGAAGGTGCATCAGACCTTAAACTTTAAAACAGAAATTCATGATATTCTAAAATTTTAAACTAAACTTAAGCTTTGCACAAATAATGACCATCATTTTCACAGTGTTAAGAGCTTGTAGTCCATTATTTGATTAGGTGCACCACATTATGAGGGCCAGCACCCAACACAGTCCCACATTTTGAGAGTCAGTGTCCCACATTTCAGTAATTAAAAGTTGAGAGATATGGCACTAAGTGTAAATGTTCTGAGTAAGTATCATGATGTGATGCACAAAAACTGGATGTCCCAGGTCACAGTTACACATGCTAGCATAGAAGCTGTTAGGTGGGTCACATTTGAGTTCCCCACTGCTGATCTAAATATAGGTAAGTTTGAAAGAACCAGGCTGAAAACAAAAACTATGAGTTTCACTTCCATTTGTCTAGAGGATGTATATCTATATATTCTTAGTTTCTTTGCTTTAATTGTGTTAAATTCTGTCATTGGGTATTAAAGCCTTGTCCTCACTAAGTGTTAAAATGTGGTGCTTGACAAAGTCTTTACAGGGTGTAGTGTTCGTCTTGCATGTGGCTTTATATACTCAGAGAATAGCTAATTTGGCTCTTCTTAGATATTTAATAATTTACATATTACCTTGGACTTTTCTTTTATCTTTTAACTTTGATATAAGTCATGTAAATTTTACTCTGTTGGGGGGGGGGGGGGGTGCTTTGAAATGCAGAACTAATTAAATGTGCTGTCCTTAAAAGATGTGTGTGTACTTGAATGATAACATTAGGAATACAGTGAATGCTGAAATATTTAAAGAGGTAACCCTGTTTAACCATTTCAGTAACTCGTAAATTGAAACAGGGATTGTTCTCCTTTTCAGTCAAAATCTGAAAATGACATTAAGGTGTGTGGGGAAAATGAATCTCAAGACAGTTTTTGTCTCCAGTACCTTTGTTCCCAGTAACTGTCAAAATATTCATCAAATGAGCACATCATTTTAAATTAATCCACTTATAAAGCAATAGTCTTGAATATGGATTGCCCCTTTCCTTGTCTCTTTATCGTCATGATTGGACTAGTTTTGGCAATGCATGTAGATAAGTACTACCATATTAAATACAGTGCTGTTCAATGTGTTCATTAATGACATTGGGTATGGTATTAAAGGAATGATCTGCCTCTTTGTGGATGCCACTAAGCTCTGTGGGTGGGTGGAAGCAGATGAGTTGGTACAGGATCTAAAAGAGGACCTTGTGAAACTAGAGAGGTGATGTGGCAGCAGGGGTGCAATGCTTAGAAGTACAAGGTCACGCTCATAAGTGTGAAAAACCTAAGGGCCAAATACAGCCTGGAGGGGCTCAAAGTTACTCTATGAGAGGAGTAGAAGGACTTGGGGATAGCCATTACCAGCACCATAAAGCAGGCTAAATAGAACAGAAAAGCAGCAGCCAAGGCTAAAATAATGCTTGAATGCATACCTAGAAAGTTCATGATGGGAGGAGGTTATCCTGCCAATATATACATCCTTGCTGAAGCCACACATGAAGTACAGTGTGCAATATTATTATAGTCCCTACCTGAGGATGGATATCAAACCACTGAAGGCAGTAAAGAGGAGTGTGACAAAAATGGCTCAGGGACAGCAGGACAGCGCATATCATGATGTACTGAAAAATCTCATCATGTATTCACTCAAGGACAGGAGGGAGAGAGAGAGAGTACATAGAATCATAAAAAACATGGACACATAGAATTTGTTGTCAGAAAAGGACCACATGAAGCACCAAGTCTGTCCAAGTGTTCCCTATCTATTCTAACTCCATGGACCCTGTCTGGTCTCCAGTGACCCTTCCTGCTCCCTATGTCTTTTCTAATATACCGCTGTATTTATCCCATGCATGCTTGAAACCCCCCACCGTTCTGGCCTCCACCATATCAGCTTGCAGTCTGTTCTTGGCATCTACCACTCTATCAGTGAATAAAAATTTCCTCAGATCACTCCTGAACCCCCCTGCCCCAACACACCACCACAACGAATATGATTGAAATCTTCAATTACCCGAAAGGTATAAACAAGGTGGATATTAGGACCTTTTTTCCTTAACTAAAACAAGACCACAAGGGGGCACTGTTTCAAACTGGTTGGTGGAGATTCAAGAAGGAGGTCAGGAGACACTTCTTTATAGAATGGGAGGTGTCAGGGTGGAACTAGCTCCCATCTGAGGTCATAAACCAGAAGATGGTGGTGGGGGGTGGGCTCAAGAAAGTGTGGAAGCATGAAGATGAGGTTCAGAATATATATATGTGTGTAGGGGGGAGCACCATAATCACTGAATAAGGGGCTCCACATCAAGCAGATTTGACAGATCAAATGGCCTTCTTCAGCTGGCTAATTCATACATTCGTATGTATGTATGTTTGTAATCCCTTCATAGTACTGTTAAATTTAGAGATACTTTCTTATACTTATGCATACTTACAGTAAATTGTACTAGTTTTAGTAAAGAATAAACTGTGTTCTGGCAATGTAAGCAGGATGCATTATCTCTAGTGTTTTAAGCTTCAAAAAGCTTGAAAATGTTAAGAGAAGAGTATGTTTACTAGATTGTTGCATGCCTCGAGGGAAGGAGCAGAGCAAACTTTTTTTTAAAAGAAGAAAACCCAACAGTCTAGTGCTTACCACATTGACAGATACCCACTTGTTAAGTAAAAATGTCTAGAAAGCTGTTAATTATGGCCACTGTGTTAACAGAGCAAGTGTGGCTGCTATGCATATTCATTGTTGAGAAAGCACATACAGTATGTTTAAATACAGTGATACTGCTGAAGAATATTAGGAAAGGGCCAATTGCCAGCCAGAAACACAGAATAAGCTAATTTAGTAGATAATGATGGCTTCTTTATTAGGTGAATGAACTGTTAGTTTTCTAAGCCTCACTTTTAATAACACTTTTCACCAAACTGGTGATACATGACATCATATTTTTGGAAGTATTATTTAGTTTCATTTTTATTTTAGTGATGGAAAATTGAACAGCACTCATTTTCAAATGGATCCCAACTGTGTTGTAGCCTGCATTAGTACTGTTTGTGTTTTTATCCTGTGAATGTGAACCAGTGTTGGGTAAGTTACTTTTTCTATTACTGTCTATTACTTTTGGAACCTTGTTCCAGGAAACTCTGTGCAGTCACTAGCAAGGATGGAGAAGTACTAGAAAATGTAACACACCTTATAGTTAGTTACTTCTTTCTTTTTATACAAAAGTAACATGTAACTGTAACTGATTACATTTATTTGAAAGTAACTAGTAACTAACCTATTACTTTCAAATAAATATAATCTGTTATAGTTACTTATTACTTTTGTATTGTTTTTGCATAAAAAAGAAAGAAGTAACAGTAACTGTAAGGTGTATTACTTTTTCTAGTACTTCTCCATCCTTACTAGTGACTGCACAGAGCTTCCTGGAACAAGTTTCCCAAGGTAATAGAAAGTAATAGAAAAAGTAACTTACCCAACACTGATGTGAACCTATCACTGGATGTCAAATATCAAAGTCAAAAGTCCCTTTCTTTATCAAAGGACTAAAGGGTTATGCAGTGATTGTATATGGACCAGTAACTGAGAAACAACACTGTAATCAATTTTTATTGATGGTACTGATACTACTTTTCAGAATGTAACAATCCTTCTTCTCAAAGCAGGGATTTGAACTGCTATTTTGGGCCTTTAACCATCATTAAATGCACTCTTTAGAAACAAAGTCTTTATCCCCCCCTCCCTGCTCATTGGGAGATCATTGTGAAAATGATCCTGCCAACATTTGATGTTGTGTATAGCACAGCCACTAAATTATCCATTCCAGGCTGAGATGTCCTCTTCAGCTCCTTCTGTTATTTTGTTCTTGACTGCCCTTTCCACACTCGTCACAATACCTGCTAATGCTCCTCTATATATCCTCTTTGAGGGTTAGCACATCTCTCATTGTGTCAACTTCATTTTTAAAATATGTTTTGACTCCCACCCCTCTTAGATTCTCTCTCTATCTCTCTCCATTCTTTGATCTCCTGTTCTTTCCTTTTACTCCATGCTAAGACATCAGCAGGGTTTTGTCTCCTTCTCTTTCCTTTGACCCCATGCTAAGATATCAGCAGGGCAGTTTGACTTCTCCTTCCAGTTCCCTCACCCCTGGTTTAATCTTTTCCTCCCTCTCTGCCCAATAAGTAGTACTCAGTGACAAATATGCACCTGTCTATACCTGCACATAATATCTTTTCCATACACCCTTTCTCCTTTCTTCCTCTCATGCCCTCTCTTTTCTCACACTTTCTACCCTACCATTTCATTTCTTTTCATCGCACTCTCTTTTATAACTTGCTTGCTGCTCTTTCCTCATACAGTGATTACAGTACTAGTTGCTAAAATGTTATAAGACCTGTACTTAAAAGTAATATACAATAATTTATTTATTACCTGCTTCAGGTTACTAACCTCTTCTGTTTTAGTGTTGCACTGTTATTCCTACTACAGTATCTTGCAATATTTTGTGCTGTAGTACAGTATTATATTGCCTATTTCTGCCCATGTACCATTTCCCTGGGACATCTCTGGAAGCTAACTGTTTCTAAGCTCAGTAGACCTGCTGTTTACCTCAGGTTTGAAAGGTGTACACATGAGACTAGAACTATAGAAACATGAAGAATCCACCCTGTAAGGAAAAACATACAAAGTCAATATGTATTCCAAGCTATGTTATAGCTATTGGAAAAATTTTTAGAACCTCAGTGTCTTTGTAGCCTTAAATAAGTAGCTTCTTTTCATCAGGTTGTATATAAGACATACAGCTGGTTTCCACTAAGTGTATTTTCAAGGGCAGTATGCAGATGTTGAGTAGGCAACAGAGCAGAGCAAAAAAGCCTGGATGAAAAAATAAAAGGATTGTGGTGTATTTTTATGAAATAAAGTTATTCCGCACATGAAAATAAAAACATTTGTTGCATTAACTTATGAAACACATCAAAGGTCTTTTTGCTTCAATACTGTACAGTTGGAGGCTGCAAGCTCAGTTCTCTTGATCACATGTCTCATACATACAAGTTCAAATCCTATCAGAGCTACTTACTGTGTAACGTTGAGCAAGTCAGTTTATCTCCCAGTGCTTTAGTCCCTTCAGTTGTAACACTGGGCAAAAACAGGACCAATGGTTTTGCATCTCAGTAGGCCTATCCTGGGTAAATTAAATGGAAAATCAGTTTGAGATGGCTAAACGAAAGGAGTCATGCTTTTCTAAGATCTCTTGGTAAACTTCAAAACTGCACAAAAATAAAGATTCTGCTACACAAAAACATGCTAAAGTCATCTCTGGCTCCCAAGAGGGAAACTCAGCAGCAGACTAAAAAATAAGAAACAGTCTTCATACACAGAGAGTGAGTCTCCTGTTTAATCCTCCGAAATGTGCTCCCACTGATAGGTTTGCTTGCTAAACAACCACGAATGCAGGAGAGGTCACAACAGCAGAGTGAACTCCGTAAAGTGTGATAACAAAATGGTTGAAGTGACAAAGGCTCAAATTGAGTCAAATTAACTGATTTCTGAAATTACAGATGTCTTATTTCATAGAAGCACTAGCAACAGCAAAGACAAGAAACATTGTGTCCCTCCCGTAAGAAATTTCAGCCCTTCAGAACACTCTAAAGTGCAACAATTTGAGGATTCAGAAGTTAGGCCCAACTGTGATCCCAAACTGGAGTATGGTTACCATAGAAAATATTAAAGACACAATTCATTGAAGTGCTAAAGTTGCCTATTGAGAACTTACCTTTCATTTCAAGGGTTTTAAGGTTTTTTTAAGACCTAGATAAGACATAGTTCTTCATTCAGCAGTCTGAGTGAGATAATGATACCTTGATAGCTGGTTGCTGATCTAGGCAAAACTCAGTGAGCACCAAGTGATATCGTTCAGTGCTCCTTTTTTTTTGGGGGGGGGGGTCCAGCTGCATTGAATGAGGCACTGGTGAAGCCTCTTCTGAAAAAAACATCTTTGGACCGAGATGTCCTGGGAAATTATGGACCAGTTTCTAACCTGCCCTTTAGGGGGTAAGTTTATTGAGAAGGTGGTTGAGCAGCAGCCTGAGGCACATCTCACTGCCTTTTACATCTATGGGCTTCTCCAATCTGGAATTAGGGCTAGGCATAGCACAGAGTCTTCATTGATCAGGGTGCATTATGATCTGCTCAGGGTGAAAGACAGAGGAGAATGGTCAGTTTTCGTCCTTCTTGGTCTCTCCTTAGTCTTTGGCACAGGTAACCATGGACTGTTATTGGATTGGCTCAGTTAGTATGTAGGACTCACCAGCAAAGTCATCTATTGGTTTGAGTCCTATCTCAGTGACAGGTCACAGATGGTGGAATTGGAAACAATCACTTCGCCCCCACTGGCACTGCCTTGTGTCGTACCCTAGGTTTGGATACTTTTGTCCATGCTATTCACGGTGTATGTGCTGCCCTTGGGGAGGATCATTAGACGGCATGGACTTGGGTTTCACTGTTATGCAGATGACACCCAACTCTGTCTGTGTTGCACCTGGGATGCCTGGTGTGGTTAAGATGCCGAATAGATGTGCGTGAATAAAACTGACTCCACTAGTAATAACCGTGCCTTAGTCAAAACCAGTAGCAGCAAACAAAAAGACTGGCATCTGTCTATGCTGCATAAAAATTTTATTACAAAAATAGTAAAATTCACAGTTCATGCAAAGTGTACTCACAACAGCTAATCAGCAGCAGCAGCAATGAGGCACTCATGATACTGAATAGATGCGTGACCGAGATCCAAGACTGGATGCCATCAAGATGGTTGAGACTCATTCCAGACAAGAATGACGTGCTGGTGATTGAGCCTCATTGAAAGTGAGGTGTGGCAGCTACTGAGAAGCAGATAAGGCTTTGGCTTGGTTTCCCTGGGCTTTTTGCTGCCACAAAGGTAAAGAATCTGGGGGTCATTCTGGATGAGGCGCAAACATTTGAGGGTCAGGTGTCAGCAGTAGTTCGGAATGGCTTTTGTCATTTTAGGAACATCAGCTGGATTAAATCCCTTATTCCCTCTTGAGACTTGGTGATGCAAGTGCATGGAGAATCCCCCCCCCCACAACACCACCCCTGATCTATCATTGGTATCTAGTGGCCACCCATCCCCCACCCTGTCAGGTAGTACCCCCACCATGCTCCCCCAACCCTGAGTCAGAGCCAGTTAAAAATATATTCTTTCCCCTAGTGTCTACTGGCCCCCACCCTGTCAGGTAGTACCCTACCAGTCCCGCCCCAACCCCAGTCAGATCCTTAAAAAAATATATTCTTTTTCTTGGTGTCTAGTAGCCCCACCACCCTTCTCATGTAGTACCTCCCACCCCACTCCCCTCAACCCCGACCAGAGCAGGCCACTGGCACATCCTTCCACTCACATTCACAGCTGGCAGTCTGCCCAACTCAGCTCAGTGAATGAGCGTGTGCTCGTACAAGCACGCACTCATTCATTTACAAGTCACAATAATTTACTCAGTCTTGCTGGGGTGTACAGAAGGGGATGAGGCTGCTCCAGTATCTCATGGGGGTCAGGATAATGCCTTTCCCCCATCCCACTGCCCCTATCCTTCTGTACAACCCTGCAGGACTGAGTTAATTATGTGACTTGTCAGTGAATGTGCACATGCTTGTACAAGCACATGCTCATTCATTGAGCTGAGTTGGGTGGGCTGCTGGCCATGGAGGTGAGTGGAGGGATGTGCCAGTAGCCCACTCCAGTCATGGTTGGGGGGAAGGGGGTGGGGAGTACTACATGACAGGGTGGTGGGGCCACTAGACACCAGGGAAACAAAATAGATGTTTTTTTAAACATCCTGAAGTAACGCAATGCACCCACAAAATTGGGAACTTTGCGTTACTTCTGGATGCGTAATTATTCACTTCGCTACCTGTAGTATGACCCGAAGTTCAGATTATATGCAAAATACTATGGGTAGCAAATTTAATGCACTGCGCCCACCACTATGTATCATATGGTTATTCTCATGTTCAGGAAGGAGGATTCCGGTGTGTGGCAGTAGGTCATAGAAACATAGACAGTGACAGCAGAAAAAGACCAACAGTCCATACAGTGTTCCCCAGTTCCCTGTCTAGCCCTGAGATTACTGTCCCTCCAGGGACTTAGCCCTCCCCCTTCTTCCCCCCTTTCCCTCCCAGGTTCTGCTGCTGTGAGCAACCACCATACCCTTCATTCTATCCCAGTTGTGCTTTAACCCACTAATAGTTTTAGCACCAACCATTTCAGTGGGCAGACTGCTCCACAACTCCACCACACTTTCTATAGAATAATACTTCCTCTTGTCCCTTCTGAGCCTCCCTTCTGTCAGTTTCCACTCATGTACACATGTCTGCAGACTAGTATTCAAGTTTAATATTTCCCCACAGTTCACCTTATTAATTACTTTTAGGAACCTGAAGGTCTCTGGCAAGTACATGTTCAGTGCCTTGAGATGCTCCTCATAGGACCTGCCCTGTTTGACCTGAATCATTTTTGTTACCCTATGCTGCACCATCTCAAGCACATCTCTGTCCTTCCTGAGGTGAGGATTTCAGAACTGGATGCAGTACACCAGGTGTGGCTTCACTAAGGATCTATATAGAGGACATATTACCACTTCTCTTCTGCTATGGATACCCTTCCTGATACGTCCCAACATTATACTCAGTTTGCTATATTCCTTGTTTCCTGACATGACTGCTTGAGGGAGTCACTGATGATAACTTCAAGGCCTTGTTCTTCACCTGTACTGTTAAGTTTCACTCCACTCATCCAGTGTTCTGTCTCGGGATTCTTGTTGCCTAGGTGCATTACCTTGCACTTTTTGGCATTGAATTTCAACTGCCAAACCTTAGATCACCCCCTCTAGATATCATATGTCAGTCTGTATTTCCCTGATTCCTTCATCATTATTCACCCTGCTACAGCATTTAGGGTCAGGTCCCAATCATCATTTTCCCAAGCCCATGTTTCTGTGATTGTCACTAGTTCGAACTCAGTGTCTACCATCAGCACCTGGACCATGCTGATTTTTTAACCCTGGCTCCTGGCATTAAGACATAGTCCCCTTCCATTGTCTTCTCATCTGTTTTTTTTTTTTTGGTGTTTTCACACTTTGCATTACTCCTCCTTGATGTCTCCTCACCTAGTCCAGTGGAGCCACATCCAGCTTTGCACCCACTGTGTTGTTACATGGCCCCAGATGTTGGGGAGTACTAGCTAGGATCCTCTTTCTCTCACCTGCAACCATGGACCCCTTGTTCCAGTCTCCACCGCAGTCCATTTAAACATCTGATATAGATGTCCAGTGATGTCCATCACCATTGAAGGCTCTCCTATCCTAGAAGTCCCCCATCCCCCACAAAGTGATATCCTTCTCCTTATGCCATCCCTTAAGCCACCCAATAAACTCATTAGTTACATGACTCCTTATCCTAGCCTTCTTCCACTCCCTGCTCCACATAGGGAGGATTTCAGAAAAGGCCAGGGAGGCTGAGTGTACCACTAATCTGTCCCCCAATCTGCGGTCATTCTGCTTCACCATTTCTAACAATGATTCATCAGATTATTGGTACCCAGGTGTACCAGCATCCTCAGCCCCCCTGCTCTATCTCTGCCATTATTCCTACCCTGTTTAAATACCTGATGGCCAATGCACCAGGAAGATATCAGGCCATCCCTCTCCTGTTCAACCCCTCCTGTGACAACCCACCTCTCTCTCTGGGCTGAAACAGCTTTTAGAGAGGTGTCTGTCCTCAGGCATTTGCTGAAACCAGCTGGACTGTCTTCCAGCACCTCCTTCAAGTTTACAA
The DNA here is from genome assembly GCA_016271365.2 of Neoceratodus forsteri. Classification (NCBI taxonomy): domain Eukaryota; kingdom Metazoa; phylum Chordata; order Ceratodontiformes; family Ceratodontidae; genus Neoceratodus; species Neoceratodus forsteri. Next base: position 907,424,040 of record CM028135.1, on the reverse strand, counting down.
ACTTGAATAATTAAACATGCAATTGCACAAGTTAAAGTGTGGTAGTATGTCTCTCTCGGGTGGTAGATGCTACACAGAGTTTACCTCAGCTAGTGGAACACAAATATTACCTTAGAAAAATGACATCACAGTCACAACTGTTGAGCAAATAAAAAATAAATAGCTTTTTACTTAACAGAAAGTGCACTGAGAATTTACAGGATATATATTTATAACACAAGAGAATAACACTAATACAGGAAAAGTAAACAAATGTTTTTAAATAACAGATGGCAAACAAAAAAGGCTATTACTGCAGTATGCTAGTACTAAACTTACCCTTCTCTGTCCTTTCAAGAGACCACTGTGCCCTATGCTAACTGCCAGCTCCCATGGACATAGCTAGAAGGGTAAGCACCCAACTTAGATTCTCCCTCCAGCTTCAAAAGTAAGAAGAACCTCTTCATTGTCTTTCAGCCTCTTACATATTCTCCTGGGAATAGGTAATGCCTATTCCCTGTTTGAATGCACCAACCATCTAACATGTATGAATTTAATTGTCCCAGTCAGACTGAACACCTGTCAGTGACCAATTATATTCCCTCTTTTACCCTTAAATTTATATTTGAGTGAACAAATCCCATCAAACTGGCTTGTGTGTGGAGATGTCCACTCAAGATTTATGACCCAGGTCTTATCTAGCCATATGCTGTGGATGCTGCTGGACAGTGGATTTTAGCCTGTGTGTGTTTTTTTTTTCAAACTGCTAAAAAAACACCAGCTAGAATCCAAACGCCAAGCACATAATCTAAACCATTAACTCCTTCCTTCCCATTTCTGTCACATCTCCCTCCCCCTAAGATAATGAAGGTGTGTCCTTTGGGCCACCCCAAGTGACACAGCCTCTCATGCAACTACTGGGAAGTGCCCAAAGTATCCAGTCATGCCATTAACCCTGTCTAGATAGCCCATCTGCATTTGCATTTTGTTTGCCACTGCAATGCTGGATGGTCATGTTGTATGCCTGCAGTACCAAACTCCAACGTAGTAGTTTCCCATTTTGTCCGCTTGAGCTATGGAGCCATATTAGGGGATTATGATCCCTGACTACAGTAAATTCTCTCCCATATAGGTAAAGCTGCAACTTCTGAAGGGCCCACACTTTTCCCAAGCATTCCTTCTCGATTGTGGTGTATGCCTTCCCTCTGGGCAAAAGCCTCTGGCTAAGGTACACAACCAGGTGCTCCTCCCCCCTGCTGGGTAACTTGGCTCAGCACGGCCCCCAGCCTGTGATCTGAGACATCCACATGGACCATAAACTTTAAACTATATTTGGGGCTGGCCAATACAGCTGGGCCTTTTAAGGCCTTCTTTAGCTCCTGCAAAGTGACCTCGCAGCCTTCTGACCACTTCACTGCATCTGGCTTTCCCTTCTTGGTTAAGTCTGTCAGGGGCTTAGCCAGATCGCTATAGTGAGGAAAAAACCTTCAGTAGTACCCTGCTGTCCCTATAAATGCCATGACCTGTTTCTTTGTGGTAGGATTAGGCCAGGCCAGGATGGCATCAACCTTGGCAGGCTCCAGGTGGATGTGTCCACTACCCACCTGGTGCCCAAGGTAGGACAATTCTGCTATACCTATCTGGCACTTTTCCACCTTGACTATCAGACCTGCATTCTTTAACCTGTGGAACACATCCCGTACATTCTTGATGTACTCATCCGAGGTTTGGCTGTATATGGCTATATCATCCATATACGCCAATACAAACTCACCTACCCCAGACAGAATGCGATCCACAAACCGTTGAAAGGTTGCAGGTGCATTCTTCATTCCAAATGTCATTACCTTGAATTCGTATAAACCAAATGGAGTGACAAAAGCTGATCTCTCCCTAGCTGCAGGGGTCAGAGGTAACTGCCAATAGCCCTTTGTTTGGTCTGTTGTGGTCAAATACTTGGTTCCCCTAAGTCGCTCCAGGGTCTCATCTGTTCTGGGCATGGGATAGGCAACAGACTCCATGCAGCTATTAAGCCTCCGGTAATTAACGCAGAATCATGTGGTGCCATCCCTTTTGGGGATCAATACCAAGGGTGATGCTCAGGGGCTACTAGATTCCTGGATTACTCCAAGTTCCAGGATCTCCTTGAGCTCCTCTTTCACAGTCTGCCTAATGTGCTCAGGTACCCTGTAGGGGGACTGTTTCGGAGAACCTGGGTTCCTGTATCCACATGGTGCTCTGCCATCATGGTGTACCCCGGTTTCCCTGTGAACATGTCCTGAAATTCTCTCTGCACACCCATAATTTCTTGCACCTGGGCTGGTGTCAGCTGTTCTGAGAGGGTAAGGTTGTCCACAAAGGATGCAACCCTGGCCTCCCCAAGTAGGTCCACAGTGGATCCATCTCAGTTTCTTCCTCTGGGGCACTGCATACAGTGAGGACCAATTCCTCCCTGTCATGGTAGGGCTTCAGCATGTTAACATGATACACCTTTCATCTGCATCTCCTGTCCAGTAGCTCTATCATGTAATTACCATCACTAACCTTTTGGACAATGGAGAAAGGCCCCTCCCATGCTGCCTGTAATTTATTCTGTCAGACAGGGATGACTGCCATCACTGGCTGTCCCACCTCATATTCTCTGGCTCGGGCCCCTCGGTCATACCAGACTTTCTGCTGCTGTTGTGCAGTAGCCTAGTGCTCCTGAGCAAGCCCCATGAGCTCCTTAAGGTGGGTCCTGAAGTTCAGGACATACTCCACAACAGACTCCCCTTGGGAGGCACGGTCACCCTACCATTCATCCCAAATCAAATCTAGGGGCCCCCGCACACTATGACGAAATAGGAGCTCAAAAGGTGAGAGCCCTGTGGACTCCTGTGGGACTTCCCTGTATGCAAATAGGAGATGAGGCAAATATTCATCCCAGTCCCTCTTATGCTGGTCAGCAAAAGTCCTTAGCATGGTCTTAAGGGTTGAATTAAATTGCTCCACCAGGCCATTAGCTTGGGGATGGTATGGGGAGGTTTTGAGCTGCTTTACCCCACACTTCTCCTACAAACTACTCATAAACCCTGACATGAAATTGGCACCCCAATCTGACAGGATCTCCTGGGGAAAACCATCCCGGCTAAATATTCCCAACAGTGCATCTGCCACTGGTTCTGCCTCAGAGGATGTTAGGGCCACTGCCTCTGGGTATCTTGTAGCATAGTCAACAATTACCAGGATATACCGCTTGCCAGTGTGACTTGGGGTGTTCAATGGCCCCACTATGTCCACAGCTACCCTCTTGAAGGGTTCATCAATAATGGGCAGGGGCACCAAAGCTGCCTTGGCCTTGTCCCCCATTTTTACTACCCACTGGCACTGTGGACAAGTCCTACAATAATTTGCCACATCCTTGCCAATACCATGCCAGAAGAAATTGTTGGTCAGATGCTTTTTCATGTGCCTCACCCCGAAGTGCCCTGAAAAAGGGATATCATGGACAAGGGCCAAAAGCTGCTGACAGTGAACCTTAGGGACTACCAGCTACAGGAGTACCTCACCGTCTAGCCCTTCCTCTGTTGTACTTTCTCTGTACAACAGCCCATTGTCCCAGCAAATGGACTCTTTACCTCCCTGAGGACACTCAGCCCTATTAGTTATTTCCCTTAATTTTTGCAAGATAGCGTCAGTTTTCTGTGCAGCACTCAGCTGTCCTCATCTGACCCCTCCCAGTGCCCCTTTAGAAGGAAGTCCTGTGGCCTCCTCTATTTGTAACTGGGGTTCTGGACTGCTGCTTCTAGCCAGCCCTTCCCCTGTGCTAGCCACTTCCTCAGCTGCTGAGGGAGGGGCTGGACCACCTTGAGTCACCCCCTCTTCACCCTCAGAAGCTTGCCCTTTTTCCTGACTACGAGTTACAGCACACACCAGTTTTTTCCTGTGGTCAAAATCATTCCCCACAATCACATTTACAGGGATGTCCTTTACGACCCCCACCTCCTTTTCTCCATGGCCACCCTCCCAGATCAGGAAGACTCTAACCATTGGTATTTGGACTGCTAGCCCTATGAATGCTCGGACCCTGGAGTATTTCCCAGGCACCATCTGCTCTGCCCGGATGACATCCTGTCTCACCAGGGAGATGTAAGCACCTGAGTCTCTCAGTCCCTGTGTTACTGTCTCATTGGGCAATGCATATTTTCATCTGAGGAGAGTGGTTCTTCAGGCTGGGCACACCCCACAAACACACCTGTCCTATTTTGTTCACCCCCTCCCCCATGCCTCTGCCCCTTAACCAGTTTCTGACGGCAGTTATATCTCAAGTGCCCCACTTGATTGCAAATATGACATTTCTTGGGTCCTGTCTCTTGAGTCCCTTTTGAACCAGAAGGTCCTGCTTTGGGCTCAGGTGCAGGCTGGTTTTCTTTGGGCTGTCCCCCACGGGATCCCTTATAACCATGTGCTGCACCCCCACCATAAGACTTACGCTGTGTGTATGGCTGGCTAGACAGATACATGTCAGTGATTCCTGCCACCTCTTTTGAGGAGGTGCATGCCCTGTCTAGGAGCCATACACGCATATCCTCAGGTACTATTTTAAGAAATTGTTCTTCACCAACACATCTTTGATTAGTTCCACAGTGTTTGCTTTAGCCCCCTCCACCCACCTATCAAGGTAAGTACACAGTTGAACCTGCAGTTCTGCATAACTGTCTTCTGGGCTTTTCTTTAACTCCCTAAATTTCCTTCTGTAAGCCTGAGGAGTTAATTCAAAATGTTTCAACACTGTTTTAACTTTATCATATGCAGTGTCAGTGGCTCAGTAGGTAGCACACTCTCCTCTGAGGCCGGGAGATCAGAGGGCTGTGGGTTCAGTTCCCACATCTGGCACTTGGGTTAATATCCCAATACTGACACTGTAGTGCAGCATGAGAGGGGTGCTGCACTTCTGAGGTGCCATCTTTCAGATGAGACGTTAAATCGAGGTCCCATCTGCCTGGATTGGTGGTAGTTCAGGTGGATGTTAAAGATTCCATGGAAGTTATCAAAAAAGAGTAGGGGAATTTCCCCCAGTGTCCTGGCCGAATTTCCCTCATTCACTAAAAAAAATACCACCAACAGCTTAGTCTGGTTCAAGGTCAGTTGGCATTCATCTGAATCCCCCTCCCCCGGGTCGTGCCTGAAAATAGGCAGGATTTGTCTAGTGCACTTACCCAGTCAACAAAAACTAAATAAAATAAATAATCAGCATAGTCTTCGTTACTTATTTTAGAAAATGCATGCAAAGCCCTCCACGTAAGTAAGGGTGTGAGATAAGTTGACCTCAAAGCCTTAGTCAAATGGAATTGGTCACATACTCTCTTAAATGACCTTAAAAATAAATCAAGGTCATCTCCGTCTTTAAACTGAGGGAACAATTTAGAATTCATTTTGGCTCCATGAGGCAAACTCACTCCACCATTACTCATGGTTTGCTGGCTGCGGAGGGTCATCATCTCCTTCTCATGCTGTTGTCTCAAGTTCATGCTGTCTTTTTCTTTCTTCACGTTCCTTCTCTCTGTCTTAGTGTTCTCTTTCTTCATGTTCTTTTTCTCTGTCTGCCAGTCTCTTTTCTTCCAGTTCTTTCTCTGCTTCCAGTCTTATTGTTTCTGCATCGAGCCTTCTTGCTTCTTCTTCAGCATCCAGTCTTTTCACCTCCAGTGCCTTGTCTTGCAGCAGCAGCTGCAGTCACAGAGCATCAAGCTGGTTTTGGGGGTCTGCTGCCTCAGTTCCTGACTCATCCCCAGTGACTGTCTGCTTCTGGTCATGTGCCATGAGAGCAGCTATGAGGTCTGCCCTTTTCTTGTGTTTTAGACCTTCAAGCTGAATCCCCTTTTCCTGGCACCTTTCGCAAAGCTGTTGCACAGTAAGTGAGTCATACTCAGTGAAGCTCATTCTCTTAACTTACTCTATACTGTGCTAACTAGAAACAAAACTGTTGTACAAGTGTATTCCCTTATATATCCTGTTTTGCAACGCTAAGGTAACTGGTCCACTGGCAAACTCTGTATCTCAGTGTGCTACGCAGTCCGCTATCATCACCCCACCACTGCCAACCAATTGTGACAATCTACCTCTCCTTCTGGGCTGAAACAACTTTTAGAGAGGTGTCTGTCCTCAGGTATTTGCTACCACCAGCTGGGCTGTCTTCCAGCACCTCCTTCAAGTTTACAAACTTGAATAATTAAACATGCAATTGCATAAGTTAAAGTCTGGTAGTGAGTCTCTCTCAGGTGGCGGATGCTACACAGAGTTTACCTCAGCCAGTGGAAAACAAATATTACCTTAGAAAAATGACATCACAGTCGCAACTGTTGAGCAAATAAATAGCATTTTACTTAACAGAAAGTGCACTGAGCATTTACAGGATATATATTTACAACACAAGAGAATAACACTAATACAGGAAAAGTAAACAAATGTTTTTAAATAACAGATGGCAAAATAAAAAGGCTATTACTGCAATATGCTAGTACTAAACTTACCCTTCCCTGTCCTTTCAAGAGACCACTGTGCCCTATGCTAACTGCCAGCTCCCATGGACATAGCTAGAAGGGTTGGCACCTAACTTAGATTCTCTCTCCAGCTTCAAAAGTAAGAAGAACCTCTTTATTGTCTTTCAGCCTCTTATATATTCTCCTGGGAATGGGTAATGTGTATTCCCCCTTAGAATGCACCAACCATCTAACGTGTGTATTTAATTCTTCCAATCAGACTGAACACCTGTCAGTGACCAATTATATTCTCTTTTACTCTTAAGTTTATATATGAGTGAACCAATCCCATCAAACTGGCCCGTGTGTGTGGAGATGTCCACTCGAGATTTATGACCCAGGTCTTAACTAGCCATATGCTGTGGATGCTGCTGGACATTGGGTTTTAACCTGTGTGTGTTTTTTTTTCCTTCAAACTGCAAAAAAAAAAAAACACCAGCTAGAGAATCCAAACACCAAGCACATAATCCAAACCATTAACTCCTTCCTTCCCATTTCTGTCACACCCCCCACCACCACCCTCTCTACCCCTCTAAATATTGAGTCCCTGACCACAAAAAATCTCATCTTCTGGTAGTCTTGCTTCTGCTAGGTGCCATCACATTGTCTAGTCCTTTTCCCATTGACTGACTTGGAGTCCCCTCCCAAGCAGAGTCAGGTGACTGAACCTCCACTAGGGGCTGCAAAGCGATTCGCCACCTGAATATTGCTGGGCTGGTCATCCTCCTTATGACTACCCCTTCCACCTCCCTCTCCTGGATGAGTGGATGTCTGGGAGAGTGGGAATGTGAGGAGTAGGCTTCAGTTGAGCTGGTGTTACAGCTGAAATATTTCTACCCTTGCTGTCACCAGCTAGGCCTGGAGCTCTGCCATGATCCTGCAGATGGAGCAGTGCTCCCTCCTCCTGAGCATATCCCTAGAGAAGAAGACTCCACAGCTCCACATCTGACTGCCTCCCCTCAGAGCTTCATCCCTATACAGGTCATCGAATGTGGCTAAACATAGATGGCATGCATTTTTAACAACAGGTTCACAGTAAGCACAATACTAAGTTAGCTCATAGTGTAACCTGGATTAGGTGCAGCTTTTAGGCTCAGCTATAGCACAGAAAGCAGCAGTAAAATTCACCTTGTAGTTCTCACCCAGATAAGTTATAGATAAGCCTGCACCATTAAAGAAATAAGTGTGATACTTTACCAATACCTGATATAGGAAGCTCTCTGCGACCAGATACATATTCCTGTGATCATTTTCAGAAACACTTGAGGAGGATACATGAAAGGAAAGGGAATTAAATAAAGATGAAAAGAATCATCGGTATCCTTGACAGTTTTAAGACTTCAGTCGTCCTGTGAATGCAGTATTTGCCAGTGAGCTGACTGTATTAAAATTATACAGTAAAATTCCTTTTCGTGTTCAAGTTAAATGACATATTTCTGTAATATTGAACAAAGGACATGGTTGGTGTGCACTTATATCTTGAAGGAGGTGTTCATCCTATCAACAATAAAAAAGCAGCAGAAGATCTGTTACATTTTTAGAGTATAGCAGAAGGAACTGTTCCTTGATTGAAATTCTAGTATGAAAAAAGTAAATGCAAATTACTGTGGCATCTTACTTCATGTAGGACTTTGGGTTCCATTTCAGTAGCTATCAGTGTCAGTGTAAAATGGGTGAATTTCGGCTGCACTGCCCAGTAGCATAAAATGCATGAAACTCAATACATGCTGCTAGAGGGAAATATTCTCAGTGACAGTCAAAATGTAAGTAGTAATTCCCGCTGTTACTGGGCGCAAATGGGGTTTGAGTCCAAAGTGTAAACTGCATCTCCCAAAGGGTTGCAACATGGCATTGCACCATGTGAATAGTACAGTTCCATCTAGGCCTCAGTTGCTGTTAAGTGCACACAGGCACTATATCTGGAAGTGTCACCCTTTCAGCTGCCCAGCAATGTTTGCCATTGACTCCTTCCCCCCTCAGTGGATCCTACCTACTCTCCATATTGCATTCTTCTTTATGGTCCAGTTCCCCTTCCATAGAAGAATAGTAAGGTAGTCCCCTGCTTACCTTCCCAGTATTTGTAGCAGCTGTTCAATATAGTGATAAGGTCGGGGGCCCTTGTGGACTCAAACTTGTGACGAAGTATGCAGAAAACCAACCATCTGCAAAGCAAATATCTGACCTAAGGAAAGAACGCAGAGCAGACACACTGACTATTTATACATACAAGTCATTAAGGTATATATTGGAGAAATACAAATCAAAGAATGAAAAAAATATATCAAGACAGATTGCAGATATAAGAAATACATCAGAATTTCATTTTTGGGAAATGAAAACTATTTTGAACACCATGTCACCCAGAAGAAGCCCCTGTGGAGAGTGAAACATTGGGGGTTGTTGTCCAGGACATGGTGATCTCTGTGCAACATTCAGTGAAATACAAGAAAATCAGAGATATTTGCTTTGGAGTTGTCTAGTTGCCTGCACACTTCCCCTTCAATAGACCCTGCAGTCTTGGCTACCTGGTGGTCCTCAGGAATACAGATGATCACACTACATGCTGGCTGTTGTGCTTAGCCACAGCACTGGTTCTATAGTTAGCGCCTTCATTTTGTAGCACATTTCCATGAAGCAGTGTATTTTTCAGGCATTTACCTGGGAGAGGTACAGAAGGCTGTGACATGGCTTGTGAATGCCATTATGGTTTAGGGAATGGATTTGCTATTCACTCTTTTCCCCAATCAGTGACCAAGACAAATGTTTGGGAAGAGGTTGCAACCCCAGTTAAACTTAGCTGCATTGGGTCACAGTGCATTTGATGGCTCTAGTGGTTGCAGTGACCATTTAGAGCAACATTTTGTGACTGCATTATAGGTGAGGGTGTTCCCTGTTCTGTCAGGATACAAAAGTAAAATATGCAAACAACTGTAGAGCTTTGTGTAGTCAATTTTATGTTTAAGGTATCAAAACAGCACGGCAAAATAAATAATATACATAACAGAAATAAATACAATGTTCGGAGCTAAAAAGGCCAGCCCCTTTCCCTTGGGTACAATGAAAGGCTATCCATTTCAAGTCAAAGCATTATACATGTTCAACCCCCACTTCACAACTTATTTTATTAAATGATTACATTTTTTCTAATCATAATTTCTGCGATGTCCCAGCCCAGCAACACTGCAAGTGGTGGACAGTAGTCACACGTGAACAGAAAATGCATAGTGTTTCAGAACCCTACCACTAAAGTGACCCAAAACATCTACAATGGATGGGCACTACACCTCTCTTGAATGCATCAACACACTGGAAGTTCTAAGGGAGCAGCTGGTGCACACCGTTCACAATTGTAAACACACTTTAAGAATATACATTGTGTGTTTGTACCCTCTTCATTTGGGTGCAAGGTTTTGAGTGGAAAATGATACCCCTTCCAGTGTTTGGAAATTGAAAGGTACATTATGCCTTAGTGCTTGCTTGCTTTACTGTAATACTGTAAATCTAGGTGCTCTAGGGAATAACAGAATGGACAACTGCAAAAGAGCAAATAATGAACAGTTCATGCATATGGCAGTCCGTCACAGATGACTGTATGCTGTAATCTAGGGGACAAAAAGAGCAGGCTAGCAGAAGCTGAAGAGATACACATACAGATAGAAAACAGTCTCACGTCTTTGAAAATTCAGATAATATCGCTCTCTTGAAAGTCTCTAAGAGCAAATGTGGTCTGCATTTATATGGTAGTACACAGACATATCAGTAATTTCATTTATAACATGGGTGCCAAAAATCCTGCATTCTGATTTGTCAAAGCAGGTCACCTGAACATTGATTAATCCCCAGTATACCCACAGTTGCCTTACTGGACCACAATATCCTGATTAGTGATAATATAAACTGACCTACTCTGATCACTCCACCATACAAACATGTAGAGCTATGGCAAATTTTACCTACAAAGCAGCAGAATTCCACCCTAGAATGGCAGAATTTCACCTTGAATGGCAGAATTTCACATAAGAATGGTAGAATTTCACCTGAGAACAATGGAATTATGCCCGCGAATGGTGGAATTTCACCCTAAATGGCAGAAGTTTGCCTGAGAACAGCAGAGTTTCACCATATCTCTAACCAGCAGTTATATCGTCGTTATACAAAATCCACTTAGTGGAGAACTACGAACTACAGCATCCTGAATACGCAATATCCATTAGGTGGAAGAAGTATTTTATTATAATTGCATGTTCACAGGGATTTATTTTAATATTTTTCTGGATAAACCTCTAGCATAACATAACCCATGTTATAAAAGGATTAACCCACTCCAGGATATGGGTTTACTGAGCATTAATCCATGCCTGGTTGGTTGAAGTAACTCAGCCTGTGGCCTCATGACTTACAACCCCACCCACCCAGTTTGGATTATGTAAGGAGTAAGACATGACGAGGTGCAGTTTATGGCCTGATAAGAGCATGCCCCAGGTGTGTATTGAGGCATGAGGCGCTTTCGCTGTGTGCCTTTAGCATCTGGAAAGTACTCTTATAAGGCCACAAACCATACCTGAGTGTCTTATTCCCTTTATAAAATGGCCCCCTAAGTAATCATTAAAAAAAAAGAAGAAGAAGAAAAAAAAGATGTAGAAAATGGCATTAAAGATGTTTTTATAGCTAAAATAGTAAAATAAATTTTTCCCCACTACTGTACCAAACTGTTTTACATGGGCTTGGTCATCAGTGAAAGGCAATCTCCCACCAAAACACACACTCTAATAAGGCTAGTCCCCAACACACCCACACAAAGACTATGTGTTCTTTTGTTTGATTAATGTATTTTTTTGTCTGAGTTTTTGTCTTGGTATGGACCGTTTTTACAGGGAGTGAGTGCGTCCCTTTAGCTCACATGGCTTTCCCTGACAGCATGTGTTTCAGAGTGAGCTTAGCCAGCAGACAGCAGCTCTGGTTTTTGCACTGTCTGTCACAGACCTATTGTGGGGTCATAATTATTATTTTAAAAATAAGCAAGAGGTACAACTGCCTGCAGTCCTTCCATATAGAGCACTGGAATTCAATTTGTGATTTTAAAGCCATGTTCAGACTGCATGCGGGATGCCCATTTAATCTCGGTCAGCTTTCTCACCCTCAGAGCAGCACAGTTAGCGGGGGTCAGTTTCTGATCGCTGACTAAAAAGTTCCCAGGAGAGTGGCTGTTTTCTTCATTTTCTGTCACATGGTCTGATTGGGGGAGGCTGGGGAACAAGCGTGATGCAGAGGTGGGAGACTGTAAGGAGTGGTAGCAAAGGAACACAGTGGGGAACAAAGCTGCAGCAGCAGCAGTCCATCAGAGAGCCATGGATAAGTGACCTGCCACAAACTTCTCAGTAAAAATGACAATTAAGGTCAGATTTTTCTTTAAAGAAACTGTATTTCTTGGGGGTGGGGTTTCACTGATTCAGGGAACAGACTACGCTGCCAGCGGGGGTTGGGGGATGGGCTTGCAGTGATCATAGATTGCTGGGACAGCAGCCTCAATATTTTGTTTAAACTTTTCTGTCTTGCATGGATTTCCAGAGGTGCTGCATCCTGACTGGCTGAAGAGGTGCCAGTTGACACAATATGCCCTGATAAGGAGATGGCCAGAGGCACCTCTCAGCCAAACAGGATGCAGAATTCTTCAGACCCATTTTATAATGCTCAATAAAGTTATACCCTGTCATGGGGTTAATCCTTCCTTCCTTACATGCACAAATAAAACCTGCTTTCAGCCCAAAGCAGGCATTTGGGCTATGAACAGTTGCCAACCTTGTGAGTTGATTATTTTCTTTGCCTGTCTAGGCTTGCTTTTGCTACTCTGAACTTTCCCCTATTTATAGAAATGCTAAATTTAAATACCTAAGGTTTTTTGTAGAATACAACAGTGTGTTTCATTGTAATCCTAGTAGTCAACCATTCTACTGAAAACAGTTATTACTGTGATAAAATTAAAAAAACTCATGATACCTCCACTCTTACCTGTAGTATTTTTTTATGTTTGGGCCAGTGTACAAGTCATATTAACTGATTTTGCAGTATTTGGGGAGGATGTGTTCAATAATTGACATGGCAAAATGTTATATGTTAGAGAATTATGGTTCCGAGCTCGGGTAAGCTATCAGCTCACTATGTGACCTTGGGCAGGTAACTTAGAAGTCTACTGCTGCAGTTCTCTCACATCTAAAATGAACTCCTGTAGAAGCGGAACCGCACCACAAATTTGAGATTGCATTTCTGTTTTGCTACCAACTGTAAAATTAGAAAAATACAGCAAAGAGATTACACATCATTTGAAAGTAATTGCTGTTGCTGTCTTGTCTTTGGAAGAGAAGGATAATTAGCTTATTTGAGATGGCTGAGGCATTGCTGACCCTCCCCAAGGTGCCGGTTGTTATGTTCATAAGAAAAACAAAACAAGATCCAGACAAGTGAGGAAGAAGAACATTGTTAAAAGGCTCAGAACATTCATGGATGATATTACTGTACTCTGCACTGGAATGTTTTCTGTGCGAATAATTACTGGTGACCATAAATATCAACCGGATTACCATTTTATTAAAGATGCATATCAACTGGATTTCAGTTTATTATGCTCCAAAGGCAATAATAACTTGAAATCAAATTGATATGACACTTCATAATAACCTGAAATCAGGTTGATATGATATTCCCCGAAAAATAGACTTTAAAACAGTTGCATTCCATTATTTCACAAAACATATTTCAACTGTAGTATTTTCAATTGTGTTTTACTCATGTACAGTTCAATTTCTTCAAAATTAAAACGTCACTCTAGCTAAAAAATGTATTTTTCTTTCAAGCTGCTAGAAATACAGTCTAAACTTCCACTAGCAATTATAAAAAATAAAGGATAGGTAAGTTTGATGTTATGTATTTTTTTCACACACCATCTGTGTGTGATGACCACATAAACCTCTTAGATCTTCGCACTTGAGGTTTATGGGTCATCACACACCTCAGGTGTGTGAAAAAAATCCATAACACACACTTATCTATCCATTATTCTATTTATTATGCCTTAACTTGATACTGATGCCTAAGTATGTTTATAGCCCTTGTTTCTTCTGTTCTGTGAACATAGGGTATAGCCCTTCTATGAGAAAAGTAGACAAATGACACCAAACACAGGTGAGGAGTCATAATATACATCAGAAGGGAGTGTGCCATTTTCCTTAGCTGGGCCAGCTATCAAATTGTTAGCAGTCACTAGCAGCATTATAATAGCAGTATACATTACTTATTTTATTTTGTGCATTTAATTTGTTTTAGTTATTTTACTTTTGAGGTGTAGTGCAGTGTAGTGCAGTAATGGTGGTTGGGGTCGATTAGGTGAGTTAGTGAGTTATAAAATGCAGTATGGGAATAGCGACTAGTGACTAGGTACCAATCTGCAGCCCCTGATAAAAGTTAAAAATTGGAAATCGGAATGGACACAGTGCATTTGCTGTATCTGTATCTGCATCTGTTATATCTGCTTACCTCCTGTTTGATGCTTTGATGTCCTGAGACAACAGAGGTTAGAAATCCTTGGTGAGGTGTTATGAGGAGAGGTTCCGAAGACACCGCAAGAGGGAACTTTTTGAGTGGGTTGGTTTACTCTGGGGATAGCCTCGGTGACATCTGTCGGTTGGACCTTGTGGAGGATTATCGAACTACCTGGTAGATGAACTGGTGAATTGTTTCTGCTTGTTTCTCTTTTGTTGCCTTTGGAGGTGGTGAGTGGAGTGGGGAGGGTCCGCCAGTATTGCCTGGGGAGTTGATCGCTACTGCTGGATCCAGGTAGGAGACGCCAGGGTTGGATCTGCTGGAGGGTGGATAATGCTTGTTCGGTGGCTCTAGGTGTTCCAATGGGGGGTGTCTCCTGTAGAGCTGATCCTAGGACGGGAGCTGCAACCGAGGGCTCGGTAGGGGGTAGTCTTCTTCTGTCTGAGCATCGGAGGATCCCCTCCCTGATCTCTATTAAACACCCATCCATCAATGTACCAGAGTCCTGAAGGAATTTGGAGTCTGGAGTTATTTAGTGGCCTAGAATGAGACTATCAGGAGGAACAAAGGATTGAAGCTAGCCAAACTATTGGTGAGATTTTTCCAACTTGAGGCATTTTTGCATGGGCAGTGAGAGTATTTATTGCTCAAATTTTTCTCTGCTGTTTACTGTTGTAGTCAGTGTGAGAGATTGGCTCAGCTAAAAACTATTATCTGGTTCATTTTCCACTGGAGGTGAGAGCTCCAAGGGACTTATTCACATATATAATCTGACTCAATTTAAAATTAACTATTTAACTTATTTTCCATTGGAGGTGAGAGCTCCAATGGACTTACATATATGGTTGGAATAATTAATGTACTGGACTGCAAATTTGGACTTTGTGAATGAGATCTTTTATATTTTGATTGATTATTTATTGTATTCTGTTGTCTTAGAGTTATTATAGTTGGGATTGTGTTTGAGGGCGGGGGGCTATTATTCTTTAGGGGTTTTTAAGTTCGGGGTGGGAGGGTTTTGTTTGTATGGGGGTGAATGGTTTTGAATTATTAAAGTGCTGGACATATGTGTTTGGGTATAAGAGAGAGACGGTCAGGCAGTACTGTCCCTCAAGACTTGGGGATCTCTGTCCTTTTGAATTACCTCCACTTATGGTGGAGGTTTATTCTAGATGTAGAAATTTCAGCATCGTGAGATCAAAGTGTAGTAGGAGACGGGGATCCTGGAACTCTTGGGGGGGGTGGGAGAAAAGTTGGCGGATACAAACAGTGAGGGCCAGGAGATGCCTTGGGGTGAAATGGGTACTGGACCAAGGTCCTCCTTGCTTAGTTCCCATACCCAAGGGCTCTAACTTGGATTTTGTCAGGCAGGAAGTGGGGCCACCCTTGGATTCCCGTCCCTTTCGGGTGGTGTTATGCAATGCCAGGTCGATTAGGAACAAAACCGCAGTCATTGCAGATCTTTTTTCCTCTGTTGACATGGCTTGTATCACCAAGACCTGGCTGGATGGAAATGCTGATCCTGTTTTGGATTCTGCAGTTCCAGCTGGGTTCTTAGTGATTCACCGCCCGAGAGTGGACTGGAGGGGAGGGGGTTGCTGTCTGTTTTAGACAAGGTCTGGATCTCAGGGAGGTGCCAGTTGGTGATACCAACTCCTTTGAGTGCATAGTGGGTACAGGTGCTGGCTAGAGGACCCTTCTCATCTACCGTCCACCAGGGGATGGGAGGGAGTTCCTGAAGAAGGTTGCCGACTTCATCGCTGCTATGGTATTGGAGTCTCCCAGACGGTTAATTCTGGGAGACTTCAATGCCTGGGTCGACGATGAACTCTAGCCATTTGGTCAAAACCTCCTCCAATTGATGGATTCATTGGGCCTGTCACAAGTTATTACCTCTGCAACCCATGGGGGGGCACACATTGGACTTGGTGTTCCATCTGGGGACAGAGATATTCGATGTGGAGGTGGAGCCAATTGGATGGTCTCGCCATCACGCCCTGAGGTTTAGATTTGAGGCCCCCCAAAATAGGCCTACCCCTAGGGAGTTAGTACAGTTCCATCCTTTAAGAGGGCTTACCTCAGAAGGCCTAATGACGGAGCTGGACTTCTTGGGTCTTCCAAGGGATAGCATGGATCCGAGGCATCTGGTCCTGGCTTCTAATAGGGCTGTGGTAGAGGCCCTGGATGTCATTGCTCCAATTCATGTTCATCCCCACACTCTCCACTTGGGGGCTCCCTGGTTTGATGGGGAGTTTCATGAGTTGAAGAGTCAGGGACGAAGACTGGAAAAATGCTGGTGGAAAACTCAACTGGAGGTGGATAGACTTGGATTGTTAGAATATTATAAGGTCTACCAATCAGCAATTTCCCATAAGAAGGCAGAGTTCCTGTCCAGGGAAGTTGCTGCAGCAAGGAATAGACCAGCCTAGCTCTTACGGACTGTGGACAGACTGTGCAATCCAGTCTGTCTTCAGACTGGTAGAGCGTTATCACAGGTAAAGTGTGAGGAGTTTGCGAAATTCTTTGCTGACAAAGTATCCACCATCAGGGATGAGATCCGCCAGCACCCTTCCATTGGACCTTGCACTGGTCAATCGGGTGGTACTAATGTCCGGTTGTCCTGGTCCACCTTTAGCCTACTGGTAGTGATAGATGTAGTGAGGATCATCCAGACTCTACAACCTACTACTTTAAGTTGGATCCAGGCCCTACTCACCTGTTGGTGGGGTGTGTTGATGTTATCAGCCCAGTTCAGGTTGGGATAATGGTGTCTTCATTAGAGAGAGGGATCTTTCCGGATCCCTTAAAGGAGGTGGTGGTAAGCCCCCTTTTGAAAAAACCCTCTCTTGACCCCGACTGCCCAGCAAGTTACAGACCGGTCTCTAACCTACCCTTTTTAGGGAAAGTCATTGAGAAGGTGGTCACTTTGCAGCTGAAGGATCATTTATCTAGCCACAATATCTATGACCCTCTCCAATCTGGCTTCAGCAAAAGGCATAGCACAGAGATGGCTCTTGTTCAGGTACTGAATGATCTCCTGATTGGAAGAGATCGGAGGACCCTTTCCATCTTGGTTCTCCTGGATCTCTCAGCAGCATTTGACACCATGGATCATGGGGTGCTGCTTGACCACCTGCAGCTTTTCTGTGGTCTGAGGGGGGCAGTCCACAGCTGGTTTCAATCTTTCCTGAAGGGCAGATCAGAGAGTAGTGTCCGGGATTTATGCCTTGGCCCCTCACTGGCTGCCTTGTGGGGTACCATAGGGGTCGGTGCTGTCCCCTATGTTATTTTCGGTGTATATGCTTCCACTGGGGGACATTATAAGATGGTATGGGCTGAGTTTTCATTGTTATGCTGATGATTCTCAGCTCTACCTATCTTTCATGCCTGAACAGGAGTCTGATTCCATCACAGTGTTTAATAACTGCCTGCTGGAGATTCAGGACTGGATGAGTACTAATTGGCTTAGGTTGAATTCAGGGAAAACTGAGATATTGGTTGTGGACCCTGGAGTGAGGACAATAGGGGCTTGGACTGGGAAACCCTCAGGTTTATATCTTGGGGGGGGGGCTGCTTTTGGCCTTGGGCCAAGTGCGTAACCTAGGCATGATATTTGATGAGGGCTGGACCATGAGGGCACAGGTGTCAGCCATAGTCAAATCTGCCTTTTTCCATCTGAGGAATATAGCCCGAGTGAAACACTTGGCCCCACCTGAAGATCTTCCTACTCTGGTCCATGCCTTTGTCACCAGCTGTTTTGATTACTGCAAAGCCCTCTATCTAGGGCTGCTGGGGGTGGATATCCACCACTTGCAGCTTGTGCAGAATGCAACGGCCAGGTTGTTGATGGTAGTTTCAAGATCTAGCCATATGACACCTGTGCTGCGTGATCTGCACTGGCTGCCAATACAGTGGTGGATCACCTTCATGGTCGCATTGCTGACCTTTAAGGCCCTACGTGATTTGGGAACTCACTACATGAAAGTGCTCCTGGTGCCTTATTGTCCTACCCGCTCACTTTGATCCTCTGACGAGGGATTGCTAGAGATACCCAGAGTAGGTTTAAAGATGTCTGGAGGTAGATCATTTGCCTTAATGGCACCTACCCTGTGGAATTCTCTACCTTATCAGATATGAGATTGCCTGACTGTGGTAAGTTTCAAAAAAACAGCTAAAAACTTTTCTCTTTGCCCAAGCATTTGCTGGGACATAATAATTGGGGTTATCTATGGCTGCTGTATTTATTGTTTTATATGGTGTGTTTTTAAAGTGGTTTGAATTATTGTAAAAGTGCCCTGAGCTTGGGAAGGGCACTTGAAAGAAATGTATTTTGATTTACTTACTTACTTAAGTAAGGCATAGATCTATTTTTATTTTTATTTAGTTTTTCTTTTGTAGCCCATTTTATTTTGACTGTACATTTAGCAGCTTACTTACCTGCCCTCCAGATCCTGGGTAGTTTGTTTTCCAATAAATAATGTCATTTTTATAAGGCGGATATTTGTCTGGATTCTTCCTGAAAAAAACACCACCTAAAATTTGTAAATATTTTCTGACAGAAAGCAATGTCAAGGTCCCAGGGGGTTGGTAAGCACACTAATAATACTGTTCTTTAACATTGCACTGTTTTATTTAGACAATTCCAAAATGCTACAAAAGAAAAAAGTATCTCTATTATGTCCAATCAGCTGTTTGAATCCCTGTGAAATAAGGCGTATTAAATATTGTACTCACTGTGTTTATTTTATATTTTTTTTGTTTTATTGTTCTGTTTTAGAGAGTAAGGGCCCAGTTCTCAAAGCCTAACAGGGTAGACCCCAAATTGGCACTTTTTTGTTCCCAAACAGTTTGCTGTTACGTGAGAATACCATAATAGAATCTGGACACATTTTGCAGGGGGAGGTTTTCCCAGAGTGACAGTGACACAATCCAAAATGACTGGGCAGATGTTTGAGGGTGAAAATGTGACATGCACCTGGCACATGTTGCCATGCCCAGTGCTGAATTGTGGTCACAGTGCCAGGCAAACCAGACTCACAGCAAGATACTGTATGTCCCCACTCCTTAACACAACTCAAGCTGAAAGAGCCCTGGTAGTCCAATGATTCTCCCCAATATTTCCCAGTGGCAAGCCACCCTTTTGGCTCAGTGCTCCCTAACGTCCCAGATATCAGCTATCCTGGTAGACCAGCGGTATCCCCCACTCTTAACCTCAACATCCCACCTTATCTAGTAGTCCATTAGCCTCACACTACCTAGTTCCAATTTCCAGGCCTCCTGGTCCCCAGTGAACTAAGGCATAGCATTGTGCCCTTGTTATGACCTTTTAACAGTACGTTTTGAGGCACACTTTTGTGCCCTGGTCCATGAGTGCAACTACAGTATGTCATTGTGAATAGCCTTGGGGCAATTTACTTGGTAGCCCACCCTTTTCTAACCACCCACTCAGAAAGAGACTGCAACCCCTGTTGAGTATGGCTTATTTTGACTGCAACAAACTTTCTGGCACAAAGTAGACTTTGGGGCTGCTTAGCATCAACCAGTGCATCTGTGAACTGGGCCTCTTATGTCAAAATGGCTTAAGGTTATTTCACATGGGTCAGTGAGCCAGTCTGTTGTGTCAACAGTAATATCAAATTAGTAAGTACACAGTAAATACTTGAGAGCATGAAGCTGATCAACTAAATGGGTACAAATCTGTATTATGCATTAGTGCTTTACAATTAAGCACTGGAAAATAAATATTTCCTCTAGTATTAAACATTGTGAAACCTTAATAGGTAGAATTTTTTGTCAGTGTTTCAAATTAGCAACTCTGTTTGTAAATGCAGATGTATAGTATCAGGGAAAATCTTTTATTCACAAGTTTATGTTAATTAAACTGTAGAATGTATATTTACCTTCTTAAAAGTATATCCAATGTTTGTAAAGCAAGCAGAGCTTAGCAGGAAATTAAGTGGACAACAAGGAATTGTTGTACCTGAACAGGATTTCAGTTGGGCATATGATTCACTGAAACATAAAACTCAAAATACAACTTATACTCATCAGGGTGATGGCCTTAGGTTTAAAACTCTCTACCAACTGTGTGGCCTGTCAATATTTTTAAAGGGACATTGTCTTGTGTTTTGGTCATGTTAGGCCAATTTCTGCATGTATACCAATTGTTTTAAAAAAATGGTTTCCTCCTATGGAGGAATTTTCCATGGACCTTATGTTTTTATGTTGGCTTGCGTGCATGCGCAAGAAACATCTTGCGACAGTGCGGGTCTTGGGAAAGCGGCTGCTCTTGGTGGAATGCAAAATCGCATCAGTAATGCATCCTCATTCCCAATCAGCCTGCATGCCACCACACCATGCATTCATAATGGGGTGAGCACATCAAAGCAAGGTCCGCTGCAATGCGTCATACATGGCGGTCCTTTTGCTGCTGTCTTCGCCATTATGATCATAGTCAGCCGAGTGGGCGACAACCACCTCACGGTTTCCAACATTGGGGGTGCCAAATGCCCCTGTCGGCAACCCCGTGTTTGTGTGCCAAGCGAGGCCCACTCCCGGCATCCCCTCGCAAATGTGGAATGCCGAAGGGTGCTCAATCCCCTCAGCTCACGCCCCCGCTTTCTGTTGCGCCCGACTGGGGAGCCCACTCCCAGTTGGCATCACCCCCAACTGTTGACTGCAGAGGGTGCCCAATCCCTAGGCTCGCACTCCCCCTTTCTTTGTTTGCCAGTGGGGTGCCCAATCCCCACGACTATGACCACCCAAAACCCACTTGGGTGGCACACTGAGGCTCACTCCAGTGTGCCAAATGCTCTAATACAAAAACTGTCCCATAGCGGTTTCATTTTTTTTTCACACCTGCAAAGCGAAAACCGTTCCCTCGTAGTCACATGCCCCTCCACCCACCCGCACCCACCCACGCGCACCTGCCTCCCTCACCTCCCTCACTCCATACTACTCCGGACTCCAGCGCGACAATCTTCCGTGGAGTGGGAACACGTCTGCACCCTTCAAAGCTCACCACGAACTGAGGAAATGCCGGTAAGCTGTATAATGCAATGAATAGGGTTTTTCAACTTTGTTGCATATCTCAGGCATTTCTTGGAATTTTAGCACCAAATTTTCAACATGGGGTTTTGGGGGCCCCTCCTCATGAATTCTGTCACTGTCATGGCGTTAATCGGCCTTGGAAGGTGATTTTGCAGTCACTGCAAGAAATCATCTTTCAGGACCCATTAACCAAATGACAGTGCCAGTGTTCATGAGGTGGCCTCTCAGAAAGCCTATCTTCCAAATTTGGTGGAAAAATTCCAACAAATGCATGTTTTACGAGCATGCTTTTCACAGTTGTTACACAGGTTCATAACTTCACACATTTGCAATATTTTAATGCTGTATTTTCAGCATTGGCATTTTTGTGCACCTCCTTGTGAACAGTACAGCTGTCATTTCCCACATCCTGCCCGAAATGTGTTTCCGCACTTCCGGCGCAAAATTGCGCAGTTGCTGTGGGAAATCAGTATTTGGACCAGATTATGAAAATGACAGTGACACAGTTCATGAGCAGAGGTCCTAGAATGCCTATGTTGAAAATTTGGAGCTGATACTCCATAAAATGACTGTGTTACGAGCGTGCGTTGGCAGATTACACGCGTACTAACCGTCATACATTTGTGATATTTTCACTCTGGATTTTCACCATTGCCATTTTACACCTCTTGATGAACAGTACAGTTGTCACTTCACATATCCTGCCCAAAATGTGTTTCCGCACTTCGGCGCAGAATAGCGTGGTCGCTGTGCAAAATCACTTCTTGGGACACTTTGAGGAAATGACAGTGACCTGTACATAAAACAAAGTGCTAAAATGCCTATGTTGAAAATTTGCAGCTGAACACCCACAACTGTTAGTGCTGCAAGCGTGTCTTTGTATATTTCCCATGCACCCTTGCACTCAAGAACTTTGTATATTTGTATGCCACATTTTCAGCACTGCCATTTAATTACACCTCCCTATGAACTGTGTAGCTGTAATTTTCACATCCTGCCCAGCATGTTTTCCTGCACTGTACTAACAAACACCCACAGGGACACCCTAATGCCTCTCACTCTCTGTAGGGTGGGGGTGGGTTGGCATCAGTTCAATACTTGACTGCCACTCCTATGCTGCATCTCTCTAACTCCTGCACTGCCAATGGCAGCAAGACAACATTCGGCATTGACAAATGCTTGTTTTTTTATAAATGTAGTTTGCAGTTGAGTGTTCTTGGAGTGCAGACCACATATACTTTCAGACTTAAAGGGGAACACTCACCACTAAGGACCCCCTCACTCAAGTGTGGGTCTGGTCCCAACGTGCACTTTGTGTGCAAACATTTTTGGTTTATATACTGTTTACTGTAGTATAGCAGATTGTATCTGACTAATTCTGCTTAGCTATAGGCTGACATCTTCTGTTACTACAAATCCCCTGCAGATTAACACAGAGAAGCTGGCAGCAGTAAGAAGATTCAATAGCCTGCAGTGCATGTTAGAATTTATATAAGCTCTGATCTTCTGTTTTCTGGTTCTGCTGTCCTCCATGGGCTATGTACAGTCACAGAGGACTGTACTTAGCCCCTAGAGAAAAGCAGTCCTGGAGGTGGACCTAGGGTGGAGTAAAGGGGACAGTTGCAACCTCCCCCCATTGTAACTTGCTTGCTTGGTGCTGCTGCATTTCACTTTGTTAAAGAACTCTGATTTATTGACTGTAAGAAAATATTCATTCAGATCTAGATTACAGTTGTATTTTCTGTCAAAAATGTAATGAAAAACATAATAGAAGACAATGTAAAGGATAAAAAAATGCTAACCAAGTATGCACACCATCACAGCACCTCCCATTGCAAAATCCAGGATCTGCCACTGGTCCTGGAAGACATCTGGCTAGAGATTATAAAAGCTCTAACATGCCCTTAAAGTGCACATTGGAAGCAGTCCTTCACTTGAGTGTTGGGTCCTTAGTGTTAACTTTTCCCATTTAATCTCACCATTAGAACACATTGGGGGATGTTATTTGAGCAGTTGCAACTGTAATTGACAACTGAGATGTACTAGAATATTTCATTTTCTGTGGGATCTTGCTTAAGGCTCTGTGAAATTTTTAATTTTTAGGAGTGAAAGTTCTGTTGAACCATTGGATTTGGTGATTTTCACATAAATGGAAAATTTAGACAAAATTGTGGAAACATTGCTGTTCTTCTGCAAAAATGACTTTTCTTCTGACAATAATTATGCCAAAACAACATTGCGACATGAAAAGCATTGTTTTTTGCATGAAAATTGCGGTTTGTTTTGCACAGCTGTTTTCTGCCAAAATAGGCAATTTTCTTGGAATTTGCAGTTTTGTCAAGTCCTAATCCTGATTTTACCTAATTTTACAACTGGGAAGATGAATGTGCAAGGAGGTTAAATGGCCTTTTGAAGTGGTAGATGGTAAGTGGTCATTTGTATTGATGAATATTGCATATGATAAGTGGGTAGGTGGGTGTGTGGACTATACCTATAAATTACCACTTATAAATTAGCACAGGCTTGCACAGCATAACGATAAATCATTGCTGATAAAGTGGGGAAGGGAGGAGTCTGATAGACCTACATTAGAGTATCTTCTAGCCTAAATGATTATGTTACTATGTTTTGTTAGATTTAAAAAGTGGCCACCAGTCAAAAAATTGGATTAGTGTGCCATCTATTCTTTTGCTGTAATGGATAGATATATGGCGCGGAACAGAATGTTTGCCTTCTAGTGTTTTATTTGCAGTGAAGGCTACATTTCTGAAAATGTGCATTCATTGAGTTTTGCTGCTTTTTATCAAAGAACATTTTATAGGAACCATTAAAGTTGGAATTATTGTCTGATTAAATGGTTCTGTAAGTAGTGTGCAGTGTGTATAGAGTGGCACAGAGTTAGGACCATGTACAGAAACACTGTAAACTGGATTTGCAGGCCTCTTTCTCCATAGGAAAAATAGGAGGGCAAACATGTTAATTGCACATTAAATGTTGTTGGATAGTGTCCTCGGTAATGAAAAAGTTAGCTGTCCTTTGCAAACTGCATAATCCAGTGGCAACAGCACAGGCCTATGAACCAGCAGATACAGATTGATTTCCCATCAGAGCCAATTACTCACTGCTCGCTCTATGACCACTAGTATAGTGTGCCAATTGAGTAGGGTGAGCAGATGCATCTGAATTACTGTATGCGCAGAATATATAGTAGACCTCTTACACTAGATAGTCACTTGCTCTCCCAGAGCTTATTTCAGTTGATTCAACTATAAAATGGGTTAAAACAGGATTCCACTGACAATGAGATGTTGCATCTTGGATGGGCTATCCTGGGTAAATACTTTAAAAATAAAATTTAACACTGTTAACTGTGTGATGTCAACAGAGTGTGCAGGGTGATCAATCCATTTCTCAGAACAGGATGTCATGAAATTGGTAAGAGAGCTTTGCATACCAGAAATATATTGAAGTTTGCATGTAAAAGATCAGGAGCTAGATATTCAAACATGTGCAACAGCAGAACACAAAGGTTTGTGCTGCGCTTGCACTTGGGCCCAACCTGGAGGTTGCCATATTCAGTCGAATAGTGCACCAGCACTATCCAGCTGAATATAGGGCCATGTCGGTGCAGTGCTGAGGCAAGCTGCACTGCCCCAACATGGACCTGCACCATCTGCAGCCCATAGTGAACTGCATCCCCAGACCAGATAGGACCGAGATCCATGGTGCAATATTCAGCTGCAAAGTGCAGATGAGCACAATGGGCATGCAAGGTACTAAAGAGCCATTAGCATGTCCATTATGGGCTTATTTGCATAGGAAGCAACAGTAGGTCTGTGCCCATCCTGTGGTCACCTACCAGGTCAGAATTGGTGGTGACTGACCCTCCCCCACACACCTTGAACACCTGTCTCTGCAATGTAGATATACTCTGTGGTGTCTAGTGGCACCCCTACCCTCTGAACACCTGTCCCAGTATGGATCTCCATGTCCCTGGTGTCTAGTTGCATCCCCACCCCTCCAATCACCCACCTTGGTTGGCAAAAGGTCCTCCCTGGTGTCTAGGAGCATCCCCACCCCACACTACAATCTTCTAGTCCCGTAATGCATACATAGTCCTGATGTCTAGAGGTACCCACCTCCATTGTAAACACTACCTGCCTGGTGTCTAGTGGCACCCCCACCCTCCAATCACTTGCCCTGGTCATAAGTATGTCCTGGCCTCTGGTGGCAACCCTTACCCTCTTATCACTGGTTCCAGTAGTAAACATTTCCTTCCTGGTGTCTAATGGCAATCCCTCCCCCCTCCAGTCAGATGCCATGGTTGTAAACACTTCCTCCCTGGTGTCTAGTGGCACCCCTCACCCTCTGATCACCCACTCCAGTTGTAGACACCTCCTCCCTTGTGTCTAGTGGCACTCCTCTCCACCTTCTGATCCCCCTCCCGGGTCCAGTGACATGGTGCCATGGTGTCTAGGGGCCCTCCTCACCTTTCAATCTTCTGGCCTTGTGCTGCATATGTAGTCTCTGGTGTCAGGTGGTACCCCCACCACCCCAGACCATGAGTCCCAACAAGTTTGGTAGTCCTTTGCATCAGTTGGTTCTTCTCCCAGACTGCCGGTCACCAACCAGACTGGTTAATGATGGTGGCTCAGTGTCCACACTGAGTACACCACCAAGCCTTCCACCCTGTGCCTGTGAAGGTGGTGCCATGCTGGGAGCCTGATAAGATGACTGGCACAGCCCTCCTCTCACTTCCTTGGCCACCCACTGTATGGGATGACAGGGAGCATGCACACAGAAATTTGTTCTTAGATGCAGTCTTTTTTGTTGTATTCCACATGTAAGGACCCCACCCATTTCAGGGCTTACTGAAGTTACCCTTCTTTCTCCTTTCCTTTTGTACCTATTTGGTAAATAGGGAGGGGGATGGTGACTGCCCTCTGGTGTGATTTTGCCTGCCCCTAGGGATAAAAGATGGAAGTTTTGGCCAATCAGGAAGGCAAAGAAGAGACTGTTTACAAGTGGGGCAGGGGTTTGATCCCTGCTCCAGGAGTACAGCCTAAGCACGGTGTCACAGGGAAGTGCTTGTATTTTTGGTGGGAGGTCAGTCAGGGAATGCGGCTGGTTGGATGGGACCCCGCATTTAGGAGGGAAACCGTGACCTGGAGGGTCTTGGATGTTTTGTCCTGCCTTGGACTCTGTGTGTGGAAAGGTGGTGGAGGTCCTATGGTGGTGGAAGCACCATGACATGGCCTGTTCAGTGATGGCAACACTGGGGGCCATACACGTATGGCATGCCATACACTTTTTAGGTGGCCTGCCAGGAGCAAGTAGCCTGGGCCAATTTGTCCTGTGTTTTTCTAGGTCCATGACCAGAGTGAGCCCCAGCATAGGCCCAATGCAGCAGGTAGATGTGTCTGCTTGTTTGGGAGCCAGCTGTGTAGGAAGAACACTCTCTATTTGTTACAGATGGCTGATAGCAGAAGTTTTGGAGCAGCTGTATTTTTTATGGCCTAGTTGTGTTTCAGGGGCGAAGTTTTGGAGAGCCCTGGTTTGGAGACCTCGGTCACTGCTTGAGTTTCTGAGCCCCCTTGGCTCAGCATTAAGTGGAGCCCATTCATCAGGCCTCCTTAGACCCAAGTCTGTGCCACAGCCTTGTGCTGCAGAATTATTAAAGAGATTGTCAACCTTGTGCCTGTCTCCAGTTGCCTCCAGCCCCATAAAGCTGTTGCACTTATGTTATAAATAATAAATTCATTTTTATTCTTTTAATTCAGTGTGCTACTGCTCTGTTTATGGTATTGTGTATATCTAACCAGTTTGCCCCCCCCTAGACATCCCCAGGTCAATACCTGCCTGTGCCTTGTTTCTGGTTTCTTCCACCTGGGATGCATCTTCTGAGGTGAGCAGCTCCTGAAATTCCTTTCATTAACGTTACAGATAGGCTATGCAAAATTTGATTTTTTGCTGCTTCTTGGGATGGATTCTCAGATTGTGCCCCACCTCAGTATATGTTATCATCAGGCCCCTAGACACAAGCCATAGGGAGGGTTATACTTGTTTTAAGAAATATTTATGCTCACAAATGATCCATATCTACCTGTTCCAAAGAAAAAGTTGATGTGGAAATTTTAAAGGGTTTGAATTGCTCCTGTGTCTTTAATGGGTGCAATGTACAAAGCTGCTTTTTGCTTAAACATGAGCTGGTGACATCAATAGACTCCATTTTGAAAAAGTTTTGCTATATTTTGAAACAGCATTGTAATCA
The DNA here is from genome assembly GCA_016271365.2 of Neoceratodus forsteri. Classification (NCBI taxonomy): domain Eukaryota; kingdom Metazoa; phylum Chordata; order Ceratodontiformes; family Ceratodontidae; genus Neoceratodus; species Neoceratodus forsteri. The sequence continues at coordinate 907,396,686 of CM028135.1, read as the reverse complement.
CAGCGGTCAGGTATGCTGTGAATTACTTTTTTATACTTACAATTTATATCTCTTCTGGTCACTGACTACCAGTCTCTCAAGTCTGTGGTGCAGGCTGACTTTCCTTGCATCTACAATGTCACTTCTTGCCCCTTCATTGAGTAGCAATTTGTCATCCTCAGTGGGGTCAGGGGCAGGGAGAGGTAATCCTGAAAGTCCAGTCTCATCAGGTGAAAGGCATGATGACCAACAAGGGCCTGGGTATACTGGGATCCCATTGCCTCAGGTGCCAGGGCCAACTCCTTTCCTCATTTCACCCCAAGTGGTTGTTGGCACATGAGGGCTCAAGTGTACTCTTGCATGCACCAAGGTGTATGATACATGAGCTAGCCAACAACCACCCAGTATCCTACCTATCACCAATGCACTGCCACCCATGGTCACTTAGGTAGCAGCATTGCAGTGTAGGCAGCGACCCTCTCTCCACAGAGGAGGGGAGTGTCCTTTGGGATATTGTATCCACCTTATCTAGCTGGCCCCTGAAAACCTAGGCTCACTTCAGAACCCTGGTTGCCAGCATCATGAGTGGTAGTGCTACTGCTGCTATGACAGGCCAGCCTTGGGATTATTTTTCTATACTTTGTGTTGCATACAAATGATGAGAAGTAGAGGGTCCATGTACTTTACTTTGAAAATATATTTTTGTATAACTTATGGTATGAATGCAATGGATAACTTAAGGTCATTTTCTTTCATATATATGGTTAAGGGGTCTGTATATATTATTGTGATTTTTGGGGGGCATTTCATACAAAGGTAAAACGTACTGTACCTGAATTTTTCATTTATCTGTATGGCTAGAATGGGTAGTTATTTGTCATGTGATTGTGTTATTTGCATAGTGATCTTTCGACCTGAAACTGTTATACTAAAAATAATGCACCTGCATTATTGTGGGCTAACTTGGAATTTTACTGCTCTAACAGGTTACTACCTATAGATTAAAGCAGCCCCATATGAACAACTCTTGAATAATAAAGAGGCAGAACTGGTAAAACCTGGTTTTGTAATGTGGGATGATGTAACACAATGGAAGTGTCACATGAGGTGAGGTGAGGTGAGGCTAAGTGCCTTACCTAGCTAAGATCTAATTATATTTATTTTATTTCAAAACATTTCACCAGGAAAGGCACACTGAGCTGAGTATCAGCTTGTTTCCAGATGTGTCCTGGGAGGTGAGGGGAAGTGGGACAAGGCAGTAATAAAAGCACACTAACAATCAAGTATGAACATGTAACAAATTTCAGGCCATCATCAAAGGACGTCTAATACATTATAACAACATATTAGGAACTATACAGGTAGCACAATGCTCAAGGGAATTTGTTAGAAGTATATAACAAAGAGAAAAGTGTCATGTATTAACTTTGAAAAGGAGGACCTGAGCATAGTGGGTTAACCTGGGAGAAAAAGGGAAAAAGAATAAGAAAGGGTTAAGGCATAAAAGAGTAGCAGCTCAAATGCATACAATGCAAGATGGAGTATCTCAATAAGGTTGAGCTTGAGTTGGAGGGTAAAGGAGAGATGGAAGAGGGGAAAGCAGGAGTTGGGGAGGGGAAGGGAGTTTAGAGATTATGGTTTGTGGAGGTGGAGGCTGGGGGACAAGAATTAGGAGAGCAGGAAGGAAAGTGGGCGGGAGGAGGAGAAAAAGAGGATAGTGAATGGAGGGAACTCCAGGAGACTAGTGAGGATGGCTTTGCGAGAGAAAAGGAGGGAGGGAGGGCAGAGCTGCAGAGAAGCAAAATCAGGAGCAGTTGCAGGAAGGTGATATACAATTGAGAAGGAGAGAAGTCAGTGATTGGAGGGTTGGAGCAGAGCAACTGGATAAGGGAGAGAGTTCCACAGTTTAGAGAAATGATTGGAGAACACAGATTGTCCAGCGGAGGTTGATCTAGAGGGGAGAGCAAGGGACTAGAAGCCAGAGCTGCAAAGAGAGTAGGTAAAATGTGGCGGAGGGGGGATAGAGGTGGGATAGGAGGGGAGAGAACCAAGCCAATATTTTGTGACAAAGGAGAAACAGTGTGCGAGTCTTCTGGATTCAAGATGGGGGAAGGAGAGAGAGGTGTAAAAGTCATAGTGGTGTGTAAGGGGCAGACAGTTAAGAGCAAACCAACAGAAGGAGTGAAAGAGGGTGACTAGTCTGGTTAGGGTGGTCTTGGGGGCTGCACTCTAGATTATGTCACCATAGTCAAAGATTGGGAGTATCATTTTCTGGACAATGTCATGGTGGACTGCCTGGGGGATGCAACCATGGTGTTTGTACAGTGCACCCAATTTGAGGTGCAGTTTTTTGTGGATGGCATCCCTATGTCCAGAAAACTTGAGATGACTGTCAAGCCATATCCTGAGGTATTTGAAGGAGGAGACATCCTCGATCTTGGTCCTGTTTAGGGTGTGGAAGTATGGTGGAGGAATAAACCCAGCAAGTCTTTGCCTAATACCAAAGGTCATGGAGACGATCTTCTTGGTATTGAGGGACAGCTGATATGAGCAAAACCAGAACTGAACTTTGTTAAAGTCCTGCTGGAGGTTGGTCTCTGCATCTGGGGGAAGGGGGAGTTACCAGAGGCATAAAGAACAGTATTGTCTGCGTGCATATGTATAGATGCAGAGGAGCAAGCAGTAGGGAGATTGTTGAGGAAGATGAAGAAAAATAAAGGGCCGAGGATGAACCCTTGAGGGACACTGGTGGTGATGGGGAGAGGGGGGATATGGAATTACCAATCCTAACTGAATGAGTCCTACCCATGAGATAAGAATGGAACCAGTTAATGGCTGTAATGGAGAGCCCTTCTGCTTGTGAGTTTGTAGAGAAGAAGGAGTGGGCTACTGTGCTGAAGGCTTTGTCCAAATCGACAAGATGGCAGAGGTAATATGGTCCTCATCCATTCTAGAGAGAATGGAGTCAGTAATCCGGAGGAGGGATGTTGAGGTGAAGTGGGACTTACAGAAACCAGAGTGGAAAGGGGTGAATAAAGGAGGAAGACTTGAGGAAGGGGGAGAGCTGAGCCGGCACTAAATGCTCTTGGAGTTTGGTAGGGATGGGAAGCAATGAGATAGGGTGGTAGTTACCTGGAGAGTGCGGGTCACCACTTTTGGGGAGAGGAATTATGGTGGCAAGCTTCCAGGCATCAGGATTTGGAACAGAGGCAATGGAGAAAGAGAGGTTTCCAATGTAGGCAAGGGGAAGGCCAATTACGGAAGCAGAGAGATGGAGAAGTTTGGGGTTGAGCTCAACTGGGCTCTTGCTCTTTTGGGGTTTAAGGCCTAAAAGAGATGTTAAGGTGTGAGTGGGGGAGAGACTGGGGAGAAAGAGAAAAGGGGGAGAGGAGAGAGTGGGAGGGGCACAGGTGATGAAGAAGGTATTTAATTCGGAAGCACTGATAGAGGGTCAGAGATGGTGATATCGCTCACCTTGAAAACTGAGGTGGGGGACTGGCAGGGGAGGGAGAAAAGGGTGTGGACAACCTTTCAGAACTTAGAAGGGTGGTTAATGTTGTTCTGAAAGGAGGAGCAGAAATACTTAGCTTTATCAAGTCTGAAGGCCCTGGTGCAGGCATTTCGAAGGGTTTTATAGTTATGTTATCAATTGTATCTTATGTCTTATATCTTGTAGTTCTGCATGCAAAAACTGCTTTATTATGACTATTTATTTTGAAACTTGGTAATGTGGTTACATTTAAAAATCTTATAATTACTTTAGTCTCACTGTAGTTCATGGTGTTGTTGTTCTTATGTGGGAGTAAGGAGATGAGACCCGCACTCAGTGCAATCGTAGACCTTCTCAAAGTTGTGTTGTTTAAGGATTTCACACTTTCCTTAGTTTTAATTGAGTGTTCTAGCTCTATTTATGGATTCTGTATACAAAGAAGTGTATGTATAAATGCATACAAATGTGCTTACTCTGTACTGTAAATAAAGGAATCCATATAGAAATGTGTAGATCAATTTTGTAGCTCCTTCAGGCCTTCCAGCTCACCTCACACTTTTGGACAATTCACCTCTGGGGTCCACAGTTTGACCTGTCTGTCCCATAAGTATCAGGCATTGCCCTGCTGGGGTAGCCCCTCTCCCTGCCCAGCTAATGCACCAGCAGAGCAAGTTCCTTGGGGGTGGAGTCAGAACAGGGAGGACCCTAGTGGCACGGAAGGGGATTGGAGGTGGCTGTCATCCAACACACTGGGTGGGCTATTATCTGCTTATATCTTTTTTTCTGTGGCCCTGCCAATCTCCTGTGGTATGCCTTCCATGGCATCCTGAGGTGGAAATGCACTCTACATGCTGAAACCCACCCCACAGATGCAAGCTGGTCATGAGGAGCTGCTCTTAGAGGGAACAGAACTGATCATCTCCCTTGGAGAATGTAGACATGGATACTGTTTTACCCTCCCTGCCAGCCATCACTTCTGATAGCCTGGGCTCTGAAGAAACTCAGGTTGCTAGTGTGCTCAGCTGGTGCCTCACCACTGGATACCATGGAGCCAGCATACAACCATTTTAGCTGTATTGCATTTTATTTATTTATTTTTTGCAGTTAATCATTTTTATTGAATAGTTTCAACAAGATGCAAACAGCATCACTGTACCATTTATAAGTGTGCACTCACAATGCATTTAGTGTGAAACAGTAGTTTCAAAAATAACAAAATACAGCAGTCATATTATGATCACTACATGTTGAAAAATAGGAGAGATTGTCAGGGAATGACAGATAAAACGTGTGTAATATAGTAACTGAAAAGTTAAGTACCCATTGACTCATGTGCTAGGTGCAGGGTCTTGCCATCCAGAATTGTCAGGCTTAGAGCACCCCTAGCAAAGATATATCAGAAGCTATAAAATTAACTTGAACCACATTGATTAATGAGGTTCATAAAATTTAACATTTCCAACCTGTGGGCAGTTAATAAGGTACCTTTCATGTGTTTGCATGACCACAGGCTTTTACAGTAAGTCTGTAACTTTTTCATTAAAGTGCAACTCTTTACCATAATATAAAACTTAAAACACTAGATGTAGACGAATGATGTTTTAATTGTCGTGTGTTCCAGTTCTTTTTTTTATTTTTTTTTCTTTTCCCTGTTGTTGGTGTACTAAATATAACAGATAATGCAGTGCTTATTTCACTGAGTTTTTCACAATGTACCTAACATTCCCCTACCTACCTTACCATTGATATTTGTGACATCACAAGCTGTTGTAATGGTAAGTCATATGGCATCACAAACAAAAGCACTGTGAGGTTAACTAGTGAGAGGCAAACAATTTTTTAAGCAGACTTTTTGAATAGATTACCAAGATGTGCTGTTAACCTTGAAGAGAAACATTGAAAATGAAAACAAGGATTCTCTAGTAAATTGTAATGGCTGAAATGTCATATTTATGAAAGTACATTCTAAAGTGCTGAGTTGCTCTTTTAAATATTGCAGTGTTGTACTTTGTATTTAAGTAAATTTCTGTTTCACTTGCTGTCCTGTGGATGGTAGTATTTTGTCATTTTTGTGACCTTTATCTCTGTGCTATTCAACGTAAACCCAGGTACTTTAGATTTATCCACCAGAAAAGGCAGATCATTCATATACACATTAAGGAGAGTAGGACTAGGGCAACATCCTGATCCTAACATACTAACATACTAAAATGCCAGCAGAATAGGCCTAACGGTCTTTCGTGTCTGCTCGTTTGGTCAGCCCCCACCCTGGGTGCTGACCTTGCTGTCCCCCTCACCTTCTCTGGCTTCTCCCTTCCCAGTTCTGGATATTCTTGCTGCATTGGATTTTGCTTCCAGAACCCTTCCCCTGTACCTGTCCCACCCCCTCTTGAACCCCTCCACTGTCTCTGCCTCCACCAGCCCCCTAGGCAGTGCATTCCATGGCTCCACCACCCTCTCAGTGAAGTAGCACCTCCTCCTTTCTCCCATGAATCTTCCCCCCTCCAGCTTCCACCCATGCCCTCTAGTGCCCCCCTCCTCCTTCCTTCGAAGCACCCTGACTGTTCCTGCCCTATTTACCCTCTTCATGTACCTGAAGACCTCTATCATGTCCCCTGGTCCCTTCTCTCTTCCAACGTGTACATATTTAGCTCTTGAGCCTCTCCTCATAGGTCCTGTCCCCAAGCCCCAAATCATTTTGGTTGCCTCCTCTGGACCCTCTCCAGGAGGTTAATGTCCCTCTTTAAGTGTGGCCTCCAAAACTGCACGCAGTACTCTAGGTGCAGCCTCACCAAGCAGTTATACAGAGGGAGTATCACTTCCCTCCTTCTGGAGGTGATCCCCCTAGCAATGCATCCCAGCATCCTGTTGGTCTTGGCTGCTGCCCTCCTACAACTCTCAGAGTTGTTCATCTTGACATCCACCACCACCCCCAGGTCCCTCTCAGCCATCGAGACTTGTAGCATCCTACTACCCATTCTTGATTAAAAGGTTCTGTTTGCGAGCTGTTAATCTTCATTTTACATTTCATGGATGAGTACATTTCTTTAATGATGTCATTTGTTTTCCCTTCCGTTCTAAACTGAAGGAGTTTTAAAAAGAGTCCAGGATTCCACATTGAATCAAATGTTTTTTTTTAGTCCATAAAACAGGCATATACCTTCCCTCTGTGGGTGGTTTGTACATAAGTTTTTATGGCATATAATCAGAGGTTCAATGTTAGGGGAGAAATCCAATTTCGCTTTTATTTATAATATTTTTGGTTAAGAAATGTTACATCATATTATTGATTATGATGGTATAGAATAGTTTGTTTACAGTATTCCCCAGTGCAGATACCTTTGTAATTGTATGAATCAAGTTTATCTCAACTTTTTTAAATTTGAGTGACAAGTCCTTTTGACCATATTTCTGGAAAGTGTCCAGACTGGGGAATGACTGAACATTTTCAATAAGGCTTTCTGAATTTGCACAGTAATTTAAGCATCTCATCGAGTACCTTATCTGTGCCACAAGTCTTTCCGCATTTTAGTTTATCAAGGCTTTCTGTAGTGTCTTACATTGTTATTGGACCATCTGGGGGGTTGATAGTTGTAATGACCCTTTCAAGTGAGTTTCACTTTTTAGTATGTCCATTTATTTCTGTGCATGGTTTTCAGTTTGGATTCCTTCATAGAGCTGGTGAAAGTGCTCTGTCCATATGTTATCATTTTGAATTACTGTTTTATGCTTATCTGTTTAGGACTTCAGCACTTTCCAAATTTGCCAGAATATATTGTTATCTATTGCCCTTGCAATCTGGAATAATGTTTAATTCATGTAAATTTGACCTTTTTCCTGAGCACGAACTTGTATTCATGTAGTATCTAGTAATAAGTATTGTGCAGATCCATTCATAGATGTTATTTGTATTTTTGATTAGGTTTCCTTAGTTTTGTTTCTTGAGTGCTTGCAATCTGTGTAAAATCATTCTTCTTTATCAGTTTTACTATTATTTATTTAAAATTTGGGAACTAGGAAAGGCACACTGAGCAAAGGCTTGTTTACAGGAGTGACCCAGGGGTGACGGTAAGGATACAGTCAAGCAATAAACAATAGGATTGAACAACACAATATAAGTAAAGTGCAAACAAAAATAGTGCAGACATTACAAACAGGCATGTTATATGCAGCACCTGACTGCAGCATGATGTGCTAAACATTCATATATGCAATCAACAAAAGGATTGAAACACTTAGTGCAAAGAACATTATGAGGAGTAAGATCAACAGCAGGGAAAGGGCATGAACTGGGGAGGAGAGGAGGTCTGGTGGGGATTTGACAGATGCAGGGAGGGGAGGGCATGAGTTTAAGCTGATGCTTATGGGAAGCTGGGGAGGGCGAGAGATGGATGCAAGAGGGGAGAGGGTCCCAGAGTGAGGAAAGGCAATAAGAGAAGGCAGATTGCCTGGCAGAGGAGTGAAGGAGAAGGAGTAGGGATCCCTGGAATGAAGGGAGCATGAGGTGGATGGTTTGGGGGAAATGAGAGAGGAAAGATATGATGGCATTGCCTCAAGCAAATATTTAGAGATGAAAGAAGCACTGTGGTGCTGGCGATGGAGGAAAGGGGAAGTATGGAGAGGGAGGAATAGAGAATGCAGTGATCAGTATGAGGGAGTGAGTTAGTGTCAGAATGAAAGAAGGCATTACACAGGGTGTTCAGTTTGGCAATGGAAGAGCAGAGGGTGGACCTGTAGACCACATCCATATAGTCAAACACTGGGAGCACCATCTTTGTAATTAATTCCCAGCGGACAGAGGTAATGATTAATTTACTACATTGTCAAAAATATTGTTCAGATCACGTGCTGCCAGATTAATGTCATTTAGATTTTTGGCATAATTCTTGTTTAGAAATATATGAGTTAGGTTTCCAACTTTTGTGTTTCTATGCTTTCTTTGTATTTTGCTGTGCTGCCACATACCTCTTGGAAAGTGTGTAAAGATCCAAGGAGGAGGCACTGTCTGTTATTTGATCTGCTGTGCTGATATCCAAGTCTGTGATGGCACAGTCAATGACAATACAGCCTAAAGGTGAGTTGAATGTAATAGTACACGACGAGCCTGTTTCAGTGGTGCTGCTGAAATACTGTATTTATCATTCCAAAGAAATAATTCACATTTTAGAATGTGAATTAGTACTTTGTACAGCTGCAATAATGAGCTCCATTCTCCAGACCAGGCAGAACAGAATGCAAGATCATTACCACAGATGCTATCAACTACTCATTATGAGTGGCACTGTAATGGCTCTCCTTGCACTCAAGAGGGAATAACATAAGCCCCAAATTAAACTAAAACTGTTGTTCTGAAATGGACTCTAGCAGTATTGATAGGTCACAGTTGAAAAGGGAATAACGCTGTGCAACTGTAATGCACTATTTTGTGTGATTGCTCAACTGAAAACCAATAACTATTAGGGCAGTGGTGACTCAAAAACAGTACAATTTCTAGAGGAGTATTTCTGAAAAGTACAGTACTCCTATTGTACTATGTATAATAACACACCCAGCTGTAAGGAACAAGCTGGTATTTCACACCTCATTTGTGTGTTGACATCATAAAGGCATTCCAGCTTCACTTTCATGCCTATGCCTATATCACCATACTGACTTGGTGTGGGATACCTGCTTGTACCTCACAGCTGGGGGTGCATTATTCTGTATAACGCATCTTATGAGTTACCTCACAGGGTAGAGAAGGTTCAGAGGAGGGCAACAAAGATGGTGCATGGATTGCATCACAAGTCCTATGAAGACAGGTTGAAGGAACTGAACATGTACTCCCTGGAGGAGAGGAGGGAGAGAGGGGATATGATAGAGACATACAAGTATCTTACAGGAAGGAACAGGGTGCAGGAAAACACTATTTTTAAGCGAAAAAGATGTTCCAGGACTAGAGGGCATGGGATGAGGTTGGAGGGAGGACGATTCAGAGGAAACATGAGAAAGAATTTCTTCACAGAACGGGTGGTGGACAAGTGGAACACCCTGCCAGAGGAAGTGGTGGGGGCTGAAACAATCACGGGATTTAAGAATGCATGGGATAGACATAAAGGAATTCTAGAGGTCGGGGGTAAGGGGAAACAGACTTCTAGGAAAACAAACTGAACTTACAAGCTCAAATGGGCAGACTGGGTGGGCCATAGGCCCTTATCTGCTGACACTGTCTATGTATCTATGTATCTATGTACCTCTAATTCTCACATTAGTGATGTAGAAGCCAAAATGTTTACATATCTGTAACAATTTCTAACAATTTGTTTTATTCACCTTGTCATAACTATGTTATTGTTTGAGTAATGGTTTAATAATAATGTATATTACCTTCAAATACATGTATATTCAATATGTAGAAATAGTCTGTTTCTTTCTCTAGGCATGCACTTATGTCTCACATATTAATATTTTCCAAAGGTTTAAAAATAGGAAATTTGAGATATAGTGCCTAAGAAATATTCATTATCAAAATAAGAGGAATCTGCGGGGTGCATATGTAGTGCACAGAGGTAAACATCTGATTTCTGCTACAGCAATGTACTTGATATTTTATACCATAAATGTGTATTACCCTTTTTATAGATGCAATGTACATTATTGCTTCTGATTTGTACCAAAGTAGAATGCCAGCTATCTGCCTGCCTTGAATCTGTTTATTTAATGCAGGGAATAAAAGCTTCAGATAGCCATTAGGATGATGTGTAGGTGCATCTTTACCTAATCAGGTTTAATGTACAGTGATACAATCATATCCTGGATAACTTTTCTCTTAAAGCAGCAGTGCAACAAAATTGGGCAAAAAATTTGACCCTAAGTTTTTTTTTTTTTTTACTTTAACAGATTCCAAACTTCTTCTAGTTTTATTTGGTGGTACAATTTTTTAATCCCACCAACATTTGAGGATTTTATGAATGTTTTAGCATCGTTTTTTTCCTCAAGAAAAAAAGATGGCCACCACACTGTGCATAGACATAGCATTGCAGACCTGGCGAGTGTTAGGATCAAAAAAATTAAAAAAAAATCTCACAGTAGGCAGCTTAGGATGTACCTAGACAAGTACAGTACGTCTGACAGGTGTGCTAATACTTTTCCTAACTGTAGCTGAAGTTAGATTTTTTTTTGAAAAACATTTTTCATTGCACTGCTGCTTTAAAAAAATCAGTAACCTTAGGTTTGTCACAAAAATCAGAAGAATATACACCTTGAATGCTCCCACTTCTAATAATGAAAGATTTCATATTAAAGATTGCAGAATAATACATTGACCTTTAAACTCTAATAACTTGTCATTGTAATGACTTTCATAGTCTCTGAAAAAAAGAGATATTGCAATATAACAAAATGGGTACTTACTATGAATATTCATTTTATGAAGATACAAATCATTCAGTTAGGAGTCGCACAAAAATGAAGATAGAGATCAATTCCAATCAATCAATTTTTTATTTATAAAAAGGCGCCTTACCAAAACCAAGGTGCCTGTGCAATAAAGTAAAACAAATAAAATAAAATTACATACATTATATAAATTCCAATAAATATGAAACCACATAAAAACACTTCAGTTACCAAAAGCCAGATCAAAAAGATAAGTTTTTAATGCAGTTTTAAAACTCTGGACTGTCAGGCAATCTCATACCCGATGAGGTAGAGAGTTCCACAGGGATGGAGCAACAAAGCTGAATGCCCTTGCTCCCGATGTCTGCAAACGTACCCTGGGAACCTCTAGCAATCCCTCATCGGTGGATCAGAGAGGATGGGAGGGACAGTACGGGCAGAGGAGATCTTTCAGGTAGCTCTGTCCCTGGTCATGTAGGGCCTTATAGGTTAACAAAGCAACCTTAAAGGTGATCCGCCACTTAATCGGGAGCCAGTGCAGACTGCGGAGCACAGGCATAATATGACTGGATCTTGAAGCACCAGTCAACAGCCTGGCAGCCATGTTCTGCACCAGGTGCAAGTGGTGGATATCAACCCCCGACAGCCCTAGGTAAAGGGCATTGCAGTAGTCAAGGCGGGAGGTAAAGAAGGCGTGAACCAACGTTGGAAGATCATCAGGAGGAACCAGATATTTCACCCAGGTGATATTTCTCAGATGGTAGAAAGAGGTTTTAAAAACTGATGACACCTGACAATTATCAAACATAACGCCCAGGTTCCGTACCCGATCTGAGGTAGATAGCTGGACACCTCCGAGCCACAAGCCCAAAGGTGAACCTGCCAACACACCTGCCTCTCGACAACTTGGGTTTGCAACCAACACCTCAGTTTTTTCAGGGTTCAACCTTAGCCAGCTCATATTCATCCAGGCCTGGATTTCAGCCAGACAGCTGTTGAGTACTGAAATGGCATCATCATGTTCAGGCACAAAAGACATGTATAGCTGAGTATCATCTGCATAGCAGTGAAAACTCAAGCCATACCAAGGCAGCATATACACTGCAAACAACATGGGTGCAAAAATGGATCCCTGTGGAACCCCACAGGGCAGGGAGAATGGGGCTGAGGTACAAACCCCAGACACCACTCTCTGAGTCCTACCCGTGAGGTAGGATTGAAACCATCTGAGGACAGCCCCTGATAGTCCACAGATAAACCGCAGGCGATCCAGTAGCACACCATGGTCCACAGTATCAAATGCTGCAGAGAGATCAAGAAGGACCAAGATGGAATGAGTCTTTCAATCTCTCGCTATCAGGAGGTCATTTAGTACCTGAACAAGAGCCATCTCGGTACTATGTCTCTTCCTGAAACTGGACTGGAGAGAATCATAGATATTGTGGCTGGTGAAATGGTCATCCAATTATAAAGCCACCACCTTCTCAATAACCTTACCCAAAAATGGAAGGTTAGAGACAGGCCTGTAGTTTCTAAGACAGTCAAGATCAAAGGAGGGCTTCTTAAGAAGAGGCTGAACCATGGTCTTCTTAGGAGAAGCTGGAAAAATTCCACTCTCCAAGGATAACCTGACAATCTCTGCGAGGACCGGGCTGATAATATCAACGCAGCCAAGAAGCAAACACATAGGGCCCGGATCCAAACCACAGTTGGTAGGAGGTAAAGTCTAGATAACCATCACAATATCACTGATTGTAGGCTGATCAAAGTCACACCACTCAAACTGAGGGTCCGACATCTCCAGCTGACCACTGCTACTCCCTAGAGAAAGGGTCGTGTGGACCTCAGACCTGATCATGGCAACCTTATCCGTGAAGAATCGAGCAATCTCCTCACACTGTTCTTGTGAAAAGCATTTCTGGGCTGAAGACAGAGTGGATTGCACAATCTGTCCACAGTCTGGAAAAGCTGAGTTGGTCGATTCTGCGTGGCAGCAATTTCCCTGGACAGGAATTCTGCCTTCTTATGGGAAATTGTTGATTGATAGACCAAATAATGGTCCATCAAACTAAGCCTGTCACACTCCAGGCCCGATCTCCACAATCACCTCTCTAGCCTTCGTCCAACTCTCCTCAACTCCCTCAGGTCCTCATCAAACCATGGAGACCTAGGGCAAAGGGAGAGTGGACAAACACGAACCGGAGCAATGGAATCCAGGGCCTCTGTCACTGCCTTATTATAAGCAAGCACAAGATCCTCTGGATCCACGCGTTCTTTAGGCATGCTCGATAGGTCAAGCTCCGCTGTCAGGCCATCCGGGGATACACCCCTCAAAATGTGGTACGTGATCATCTCCATAGGGGCAGACCTCTTTTGGGGGCCTCAAAACTGAAGCTGATGGAATGATGATCCGACTACCCAACTGGTTCCACCACCAAGTCGGATATCTCCATCCCCAGGAGGAACACCAAGTCCAGTGAATGACCACCAATATGGGTTGAGGAGGAAACAACCTGTGTGAGGCCCAGTAAATACATTAACTGGAGGAAGATTTGTCCAAACTGCGAGAGTTCATCGTCGACCCAAGCATTGAAATCTCTAAGGATCAGCCATCTATGGGGTCCCAATGTTAGGTCGGCGATGAAGTCCGCAACTTCCTGCAAGAAAACATTTCCGTCGCCTGGTGGATGGTAGACGAGAAGAATCCTGCACCCCACACCCTCTCCCATGATACATTCAAAGGAGTTGGTGGTTTCCACTGAGATTTCCATCATTGATCATTCAATTCGGAGTCACACACCGCATTTAGCAATTATTTGATTTTAGCAGTATCACTGTCAAGCTGTGATAAATTTCTGCAAATAGCATCATCAATGGTTTTGCTATAAGTATGTCTAGAAGGGTCTGCACTGCAAGGTTGCTGTAGCAGAGGTAGGATTCTAGACTGAGGCTTGTGTGATCTTCTAGTATTACCAAAGATCTCACTGTGTGTCCATCCAGAGGTGTTTTTAATGTGGTCTGTTGTAGCAGATGTAGGATTCTAAGCTGGAGCTCTAGTGCCCTCCTGGCCTGTCCATAAAATTTGCTATGTATCCATTCAGGGGTGTTGGCATTACATATAGAATAATATATGGGGAGGAGTGTATGATTAGAATTTTATGCACACCTGAGGTGTGGGTTTATCTAAGCATCCCGCACTAAGTGTGTGGATAACATTCGAGTGTACACTCCTCCCCATGTGTTGTTTTACATAATTGCTATGCACTTTCTTTTTACCCAGCAGTTCTGCTTGAAATAAATCATATTAAAAAATCAGAGACTTTTGTGAACTTTTTTTTGTTTTAGTAACTTTTTTTTACGATTGATAAAAATATTCCTTGAATCTGTTGTGCTGTGTAAGAAAATAGAGATAGACAGGTCTTTTAGAGGTCACTGTATGCAATTAAAGGGGGAATTTTTCAGAACATCTATAAGAGGATTATGGTTTAGTCAGAGAGTGGTGAACATGTGGAATGCATTGCCAGAGGAAATGGTAAATGCCCCCACACTTGGTACGTTTAAAGTAAGGTTGGACTTATATATGGGGGATAGAGCCAGAGTTCTACCACTGAAATAGTGTTGAGTCTATTATGGCTCTTGTAGCCATTTGACTTGTATCCAGATTTATGACCTATAATTGCATTGAATAGAAGAACTGTTTTAGCATTTATTTCAAGATACATGCAGATTCATTTTTCTCTTCTTGCAGTAGTAAATTGCTACAAGAACATGACATGAGTTTGAAAACTGCATGAAAATCCCAGTGAAAATGGAAAGAGCCTTAAAAGTGTAACCTTGTGTTTAACTTTTTGAGGCAATCACATAAGTAAACTAAGTTTTAAACTGCCAAAAACTGTTAAAACGGGCTTATTCTGCTGAGCTCTGAAAATGGTATCCATGGTGATATTCTAATTACTGTAGGTTTAGAGGTCACCAGTACTGTATCTGTGGAGAGAAAGAGCGTGAGGGATCATTCTCGCTCATTTAAGTCACAGACTTGAAATCGTGCTGACATGGGGAATGTAGAAATTGTGAGGGAAATGCTGATCTTCTGCTGTCTTGACATGAATCTGAGGGAAAAGGTGGGCAGGTAATTATTTTGAATGCTATACTGACAGCTGTGCGATTCAGTGAGTGCAAGCTGTCACTTTCACTTTCCATAGAGAAAGCTGGCACGTGTTCACCATTATAAGTCATGGGTTATAACAGTGAATTATAACCAGTGTTCCCTATGGAAAAAAACAGTACCCAGTTGTTACATTCCTGTTGTGACAGAGGTGTAATTCTAATCTGAGGCTCCTGTGGTCTCTCATAGGTATATGATCTCTGAAACTGTACCAGTTGTATTTTATTGCGTGTTCCATAACTGGGACCCCTGCGTGGGTCCTGTCCTACTTTCATGTCTTAGTATGCTAGGTAAATATTCTTATGCCTAATTGATTCTGTTGTACCTGATCATGTAAGTGGTGGTGAGGAAGAACTTCATGGAAGTGGACCAATTGGTCATTTTGGAATGCTTAGGAAACAGTAACTGTTCTGGGGTTAATTCTTTCTCTAGGAAGGAAAGGTACAGTATATTTCATCTCAGGAGTAAGGTAAAGATAACTTTTGTAGATAAAATATATTTTTGACATTTCAGCAAACTTTTATAACTTTATCGTATGTCTATGTGATCTTCCCTTCTGCATAAATCACTTGTTCTTGTGTGCATGATTAAGTGTTTCAGATTATTAAAACTCTGTTCAAGTAGGATTTGAATTGCTTTGTCTGTAATGAGACATTTAAGTTAGGTGACACGTTATCCAGTCAACACTTAATTTGCACTGAGGAATTCTACATTGTATGTTAATACCAAACACTGAGACCACTCTTACAGTTGTAAGAGGGGTTTCACATGCATCCTTAGGGTATGAGAACTGTGAACTGAAGGTGAGTGGTTCTGAAACAATAAGAATGCACTTACAACCATAAGAGTGGTCTCAGAATCAGTATTAATTATTATCGATCAAGCTCGATCACTAATATATTCACTAAAAAAAAAAACCTTACTGGAACTCAATGTGCCCATTACCGGGGCAGCTGCACATGAGACACTGTTCAAAGAATAAGTGTCCCACATGCAAAGGAAAGGAGTACTCCAACTAGATGGCAGAATTCACTCACCTGTAATAGAATCTATTACAATTGCCAAGTCTACAGAACAAGGTATTTGAATGGGAAGGTCAGTGGCAGACATTTTGCCCTCATTTTCATGGTATGGAATTTGGTCATCTTTATTTTTCATTGTACCATTTTATTTACATTATATCTGGAGTCTGTTCTTTAAGATTGTTTACATGGTATACCATTGTAACAGCGATACTTTCACGATGATGCTGTTACAGTGATATCAACCCGTCAACACCTGCAGTGTTGACCAAGTTGCCAGAGCGATAACCGAGTCATTGACTCCAGAGTTTGGCCACTCTCCCCTGACATCTGCCCCCCCCAGAGTTGGTATCCATAAGTCCAGGGGGTGTGGGGGGTGCAAGGAGGGGCACAGCCCCCCTGCATGTACACCAAACAGTCAGAGTACTCTCTGGTTGGGGTCTGGATTGGCAGTGTCGGGGATGTTGGTGACCATGTGTTGCTGTAAGGGAGGTCATCAACATTCCTGTCGCTGCAGCATAGTGGAAGCATCTATATAGGGTTTTATTCTTTTAGTTTCTGCAGCTAACATGTTTTTCTGCTCTGGGATTTTTTTTGTGGGGGGGGCTTGTTCTACTTGGACTTGTTTCCCCTTTTTAGGATGTATAAGTCCTTGTGAAGAGACCTCACCTTACTTTTCTTCAGAGTCTTGTTCTCTTTTTTAAGTTTCTTGAATTCACCCTACAGAGTTTTTTTAGTTTTTTTAATTTTTTTTTCCAAGAAGAAACTCACTGATCTGGGATTTAATTCTTATACCAGAACTTTTTGTTCATTATTTTATTCTGTATCATTGTTGTTATGATTTAAGGATTCCACCCCTATTAGTTTGGAGATCATTTTTTTTATTTACTAAATTCTGTTTCTAATATAATCTATGAGGTTGCTGATAGCCCTTATTTTTGTTGGTGATTCGGTGCCTGTCATGCTATTTTGCATCATTTTGCGGAGGAAAAGTGTCAGCTCTGAGAACATTCTGAGCAGTCTGTGGAGCCACTCCATTATCGATTTTACTTTCCTCAGAGAAAGTTGCAGCATTGTTGCAGCCTTCATTAACAGGCTCTACAGTTTACTTTTTCAGTTTCTACTTTCTCTTTCTGCAGGGAAATATAATTTTGATGCTGTTTAAACAATTTTCATATCATTGAGTTAATACTATTCCACTGTTGTATATGCATATGTGTGTGTGGGGGGGGGAGGGGTATATATTGCCTGCTTCCTCCCAACTCCCTCCTTTCTGGAGACGTACCACATCAGCTCTTCTCCATTCTCCCAGCATTACCCCTGTCTGAAGTAATCTGCTGAGTAAGCGTGCTAAGGGACCTGACAATTCACTTGCTAGGTCATTTAGCACCCTCGGGTGTACTCCATCAGGACCTGGTGACTTGTCTTCCCTGAGTTGATCCAGGGCCTCTCTAACCCTACTGTTAGTGATTGATGGCGCTTCCATTTGTGGAACACCTTTGTCAGCAGCCTTGATGCCATTGTCTGGCACTGGGCCTTTGTGTTCCTTGGTGAACACTGAGCAAAAAAAGTTGTTCAGAACAGCAGCCTTCTGCTTATCCTCCTCCACTACTCTGTCACTGTCTTTGAGTTCAACTATTCCTCCCCTTTTCTTTCTTTCTTTCTTTCTTCTTGTGTGTGTGTGTATATATACTGTGTATATATATATATATATATATATATAGAAAAGAGTGTTTGTTCCCTTCTTTAACTCCTTTGCAAGCCAAAGCTTTTTTGCAGCCTTAGCTGATTTCACCATACTCTCTGCTTCTTTGTTCTTCTGAATGTAGGCTTCCCATGCCCTGTCTTCCTAAGTTTTTTTATAGTTCCTATAGACCTCCCTTTAGGTTCTGATTGCTGTCCTTACCTGGTTACTGAACAATATTTTTTTTTGTTTTGGTTCTTTCTGGTCACTGTTCTTATGCACATCCTGGTAGCTTCTAAGATGGCTAACTTAACCAGTCCCCATATTTCTTCCACATCTAAATGCTTCTGGATCCTTAACAGCTTGCTTCACACTACATCCCTTATTTTGTCAAAACTGGCTCCTCTACAGTTTAAAACCTCTGTCTTGGATTGCGATTTTTCTATCCCTAGGGATAATGCAAACCACAGAGTTGTGGTCGCTGTTGGCCAGTGTCTTCTCAACTTCTGTAGCACTTCATATCTATTAGTTAGTGAGAACTACATCCAGGATGGTGTCCAGTCTAGTTGGGGCACTAACTAGTTGTTTAAGTAGGCTGTCTTGTACAGTCTTGTACGGCATCAATCACCTTTTGGCTCCTAGTGGAATCTACCACTAGGATGCTCCAGTTAACACTGGGGATATTCTGGTCTTCTACCACCACTGTATCCCGGTTTTGGGTTACACCTCTGATCTCCTTTATGAGCTGTTAGTCTCTGCCCTCAGCCTGCCCCAGAGGCCGGTATACCACAGCTATGTGAATCCTCTCCCCGTTGCTGAGCTGAGTAGCATCCACAGGGATTTTTGATGCTATCTACTGAGATGGCATTTATTCTGTCCTTTACATAGCATGCTACCCCTCCCCCTGCCCTCCCTTCTGTCCTGTTTGAACAGGGGATAGCCAGGGACTGAAATATCCCAGTCATTTTTCTCTGAGGCTCAAGTCTCCATGATGGCCACCAGGTCTACTTGGGAATCTGCCATCATTGCATACAGGTCACTTATTTTGTTTCCCAGGCTTCTGGCATTGATGCATACCTCTTCCCATAATCTGGTACCCCTGCTGCTATTCGCTACTATTGGTTCTGCTCTTGGGCCTGGGGATGTGTGGCCCTGTGTTAAGCTCCCAATAGATTCCAATCATTTGCTATGTGTTTTCTTAAGTTGTGGGAGAGAAATTCCTGCTTGGGGGGGGAGTGAAGACTAAGTTCCTATCATGAGTGTATTTTCTGATAGGTTCCCCAGCATTAGACTGCACCGCACCTAGTTTAAATGATCAAGATGGACGTTGAATTTCTGTCTAAGTGCACTCACTCCTGCCTTTGTTAGGTGAAGTCTGTCAAACCTGAAAAGCATCCTCTCCTAGAAACTCCCCCATGAGCCTATGATGTGATATCCTTTTCCATGACATCATCCTTGTAGCCAAGCATTGAATTCCTCAATGTCCTTATTCCTGATTTTGATCAAGACCATCCTTTTCTATTTGGATTTTTTCTAGAGAGAATAAACAATGCTGTAAATGTTTAATAATACTTAAGGCTAACATCGGCCTGGTGGTGCTGAGGGCTGAGGCACTGGATGCCTTCCCTCGCATCATGCCAGTGACCTGGGTTCCAGAATGAACCTGGGTCATTGGAGAGCCAGCACAGGGGGGTTAGGGAGCAGGATTGAGCAGCTGAAAGGCTGCTCTCCTGTCACAGGGAGGACTCTGTCACACACCATGGTTCCACTGCCTCCTGATGGAGGTCCACAGGCAGTGCAGGTGAGCATGTGGCAAGCAGTGGGAGGGCATCCTGGTGCTGCAGCATACACATGCCTCCACATGCATGCACGGCTGGGACAGGGCTGGGAGAAACCGGGGGTAAAATTGGAAATAAACTATAAGTCCAAAAAAAAATACTTGAGACTGATTTTTTGGAATTGGGTGTTGCAGTTTCAGCTGGCTAGACTTTGCATAGTTTATCAGGACAGGAGATGTACCTTTATAGTGACTTTGTTGCATGGCGCCCGACTAGATTCAAAGTTTGACTCTGCAATTTGCATGGTTGAAATACATTTGAATACTTGGCAAATTTTATGTGAGACAAATTCTGAGTCTGCTTGTATTGCAAGTTGCAAATCAATTTTATATGTACAGTGACACCAGCCAGGATGCAATGCAGTAATGCTGCAGTATATCACAAAATGTTGCAGTATGCTGAAGAGAATTGTGTAATTTATTGGAAATTAAGCTTTTGTGTAGCCATAACTCCAAGGCCATAAATATATACATAAATATGTGAATGTGAAATTCTGAACCATATGCTATCTGCTGCTTTCATAGTATTTTGAATGGATTATTGATATTATCAGAGTTTTTAGTATAGTTTAGCAGCATTAGCTTATTTCGTACTTTCCTTTTTTATCCCAAGTTATTTTATTTTATATTTTTCTCAAATCATTAAAGAGATACAGTGGTTCAGGGATCAAGTGGCTGCTAAATCATATGCTAATCTGTTATGTAAGCAAAGAGTTATTCTGCATTAAGGATTTTTAATTACTATTAAGATAGTGGCAAAGCTAAATAATCACTATCGTTTTACGTTCTATGTACTATCTTAGAGAGATTAGGACTTGTATCCTACCCTGCTGTTTTAGGACACTTAATTAATTTGAAAGCAGTAGATTTGATTTAAAAGTGACTTGGGGAAAGATGTACTTTTTAAAAATATATTCATTTATCACATGATTTTATTTTAAATAGTCAAAACTATGTAAAAAATATCCTGTATAGGGGGCTTAATTTATAGCATTATTTTATTTTAAAAATGATAGAAAACAGTTTTTACACCTCTAGATGCCCTCCAGTTGTTCTTTTATTGGCTACCCAGTATACTGATATGTTTTTTGACATTTTCTATTAAATTAATAATCTAATTTTACTGCCTGTGTAATTACACTGAATCTCTTTCTCCTCAGCAGTTGCTGCTCTCTGTTTTCATACTGCCTGAATGTTCTATGATATCACAAACTCCATTCCAGGCCATTCAGGTGAATAGCACGGAAGGGGAGTTTGTGATGTCATAGAATGTCTTGGATATATGAAAATCAAGTGCAGTAGCTGGTGAGAAGAGTGGAACTCTATGTAGATCTGAGGCACCCCAAAGCTAGTTTTTTTATTTATCAAAAAATCATCAAAACATATCAGAATCCATAGCTGGCATGGAAAGGAAGATGGAGTGGCAATTAACTATGTAAAAATAATTCCCTATCTCCTTTAAATAGTCAAAACTATGTTAGAATAAACAGTTTGAATAAAGTGTATGTATTTGGGAGAAGGGTATATAGTCACTGTGAGGAGATATGATGCATTAGGAACAAAGTATTGAAAGACAAAAGCAAAGCTGCACATAACGTTTGGAGGCATTATAAAATGGGACATATAAAATAGCTGCCATACTATAAGTTAGTAGGGCTTCTACGGGGTATCCCTCAAGGTATAAGAGACTCTGAGCATAAGGTTTGTGTGAAAGATCTGCAGTGAGAAGTTAAGTGGTACTCTCTGCCCAAAATTCTTGAAAAGAATCTCTTATACCATAAGAGACACCTCTCAGAGGCCCTACTATCATATGATAAATCATTCTAGCTTTGCTTGAGAGATTAATAATAAGATTACAGTTTTTTTTTTTTTAATTTTAGTGTGCTGTCCTCCCCATGATGCTAACATGGAGTGTTACTTTCTAACACTCCTGAATGAGAACACACTGTACACAGGATTAGAGGTAGAGTGGTTGTGCATGCTGATTGGCTGAAATGAAGTTAGTGATTAATAATGTATTTATTTATTTAGAAATTGGTAACCAAGAAAGGCACACTGATCCAAGGCTTGTTTCTAGGCATGATCCCGGGGGTAGGTTATACAGTCAAGCAAATACAGTAGTATTTATGCACAATGTGCTGTACAAATAAGGTGCAAACAAATACAGTGCAACATGACAAACGATGCAGAATAACAAAAGCAGATTTAAAGAACATGATCCGCTTTACATCCTGAGATAAAATATAACAACTGGTTCAACAAATCAGTTGAATGAAATTAGAAGATGTAAAACTGACCCCAGAGAGGGGACCTGAACTATGGATGGGGAGAGCATCAAAGAGCAGGTCCAGTCAGCAGCTGACTGGTGCAGGAGGTGGAGGGCAAGAGTTTAAGGTGGCACTTAAGGGAAGTTGGGGAGTTTGACAGATGGATGGATGACAGAGGTTAGGAGGTTCCAGAAGGAAGGAAGGTGATCGGAGAAGGCTGACTGCCAAGCAGGGGAGTGAGTGTAAGGGAAGGAGAAGGTGCAGTCATCCTGGGGTAATGGGAGTACAAGGCAAGTGGAAAGGGAGAGATGAATGTGGATAGATATGATGGTAGTGCCTCAAACCAGTATTTGGAGATTAAAGATGCACAGTGGTGCAGGTGATGGGAGTACAGCAGGAAAATGGAGAGGGAGGAGTATAGTGAGAAGTACTTTGTTCAATGGGGTGAGTCTGTAGTAAAATAATAGAAGGTGTTGAAGAGGGTGTCCAATCTGATAGGGGAAGGAGAGGGAGTGGTACTGTAAACCACATCCACATAGTCAAAGACTGGGAACAGCATTTTGGTAATCAGCTCCCACTGGACATGCGGGAGCAGACAGTCTTTATTATGGAAAGGGAAAGGGAACATTGTTTAACCAGGGATAGCACACTAAGCTGAAGCTTGTTTCCAGATGCAACCTGGGAGCACAAGGAAGTTAAGTGACTTGCTCAAGATCACACAGTATGCACCTATGCGGCTGTGGGATTCAAACCCAGGTCTCCAGATCTGCAGCTCAGAGCCTTAACCCACTGTGTTATTCTGCCAGGGCACCAAGCTTGTGGTGGAGCTTGGCATGGATGGCGCCAATGTGGACAGAGAAAGCAAGCATGCTAAACATACTGACAAGCCACACATCAAGATACTTGAAGGAGTGAACCACTTCAAGGGAAACGGTCCAGGAAGGGGAGCAAGACTGGTCATTTTCTGGCTGGATCCAAAGGTCTTGGATACTGGTTACTTGATGTTGACCCAGAGTTGTTTTGCCTGAAACCATCACAGGACATTGTGGAAATCTTGTTGGAGCTCGACTTCAACAGCCTTGGTTGATGGGCCTGAGCTGTAGAGAACTATGTCATCTGCTTACATGTGAATATGTGAGTTGATGCAGGCTGAGGGAAGGTCATAGAGAAAAAAGAACAAGAATACTGGACCCAGGATAGAGCCCTGTTAGACCCCTACCTGGATAGGGAGTAGAGGGGACAGGAGGCCACTGACATGCACAGACTGCTGACAGCCTGAAAGATAGGAATGGAACAGTTCAGCAGTGGGAGCTACGAGAACAGCAGAACTCAATTTGTCCAGGAGTATTGGATGGACCACTGAATCAAAGTCTTTGGCCAGATCGATGAAGGTGGCCACCATGATGTGCCTTGATCCATCCAAGAGAGGATGGATTCAGTGACATGTACAAGGAAGAAGACAGTGGAAGGTAATAATGATGTTAATCTACTCATGTAACTTACATACATGCTTATCC
Source organism: Neoceratodus forsteri (assembly GCA_016271365.2). Lineage (NCBI taxonomy): Eukaryota > Metazoa > Chordata > Ceratodontiformes > Ceratodontidae > Neoceratodus > Neoceratodus forsteri. Next base: position 907,373,348 of record CM028135.1, on the reverse strand, counting down.
AAACAGACACTCGTTATTTCCTAGTACTTGATATATTTATACACACTCTGATGCCATTGAAAGCAGTGTAGGGGTGGTTTCATGCTCATTCATAGGGTCTGAAAACTGTGAACATAGAGGGAGTAGCTCTGATGCCAAAACAATGTAATTGAGAAAACTCTTACACATCTAGGAGGGCTGTTGGGGATGTATAACTATATTACTGGTGTGAATGTTGCCAATATTATGCCTAAAAAAATGTAATCCTTCCCTGAATGTGCCCATTTCCAGAGTGCCTGCCTGTGAGATACCCTTCACATAAAAGGAGTGTGCCGGGATGGTGGCACTGAGGGTTGAGGTGCTCGACATCATACCTCATGCCACACTGGCTTCCAGGTTCAGGAATGGACTCGGGTCGTCTGGGTGCCGGCATGGGGGGAGGGTGGAAGTAGGATTGTGCGTTGGCTCTCCTCTCCTGGGTGAGTGGGTCACCTTTCCATAGTCCATCCATCACTGGATGGTGATCCAGTGGAACGTGCAGGTAGTAACGGAGCGACTGGTAGGGTGGGGCATCCCATAGGGCACAACATGCATGTGCCTCTATATGCGTGCATCACATTGGGGATGCATGGGATTGGGACTGGGAAGAAAACCAGAAAAAAACAAAAAATGCTTATGAAAAAAAAAAGGAGTGTCATATGGCCAGATGACTGGATATCTTTGCCTCATCAGAAGCTCTCCCTGAGTATATAATGCAGGAAAAATATTGGCACTAGCATGAGGTGGTTTGCAAAAGTGCTTATGGAAATACTGCATTCACAAGTCATTGGAGGTGAAACAGTTGTATTCTCCAGCAGTAACATTGTCTTGTTTCAGAACATACATCATCATCTACCTTCATAATGTAAATCATTAAACTGTCAACCATATCAGGCTGACAACCTGTTGATTTACATATTCTTAGTCTGTGTTGCAATAATCAGTCATATCCATTACTGCATCTTATTATGTCTTATTTTTTGAAATAATCATGTGGCACATTTATAGCTTATTAAAAATGTTTTACTATAAATGTGGTTAATATAAAATATATATGGAAAATGATGTTAAAAAGGTTTAAACAAAAAAGCAGATTTTTAAATACCCCTTAAACCACTAAAACACTGATGTTTATCATCTGGTATAGCTTGACAGACCACTAAAAAAGTGATGTGATAAGAAAGGAAAAATTAACCATGCTATATTCATTTTTCTTTATTTGTCCCTTAAGATGTTTCTCCATATAGTGGTTATGAGTGTCACAAGAGCTAGTGAGCCTGTAGTTAAAAATGTTTACGTTTACATGAAGAAACTCCAGAAAAAATAATCTTTTAATCAATCAACTTACTGGAGAAAGAAATCTTTGTTAGAGCTGGAGGTTTATAATTCCAGTGATGGCTCTTTATTTTTGATGATGATCAAAAGTGAAGATGTGCATGCAGAATATTGCTATAAGCTTACGGAGCTTGATAAATCCAGACAGGCAGAAGAATGCTGGTGGCAAAAAGGTTAGGTATTAATGTTTCACTGGGTATGACTGTCAAATGATCTCTCACAGAGGGTTCGAAATGTGTATGTTTTTACAGCCTTTAGTTCCACTGCAAGCATCTTAACTGCAAAATAGCTTAATTTAATGCTGAACTGAGAGTCATTTATGTATTCATTTATTTGAAAAAAAGGATTATATAACAGTAATATGTCCTAACCCTTGTTCTCCTGATTCCAGACAATTAGCTGCTGTGCTGTAAAAAAATGAGAATGTAGAGTTACTTGCACCATCTTTGAAACCGAACAAGTTAATCATGCTTGTGCTATAGGTTTCGCTTTGATATGAGAGTGCCTCTGCTGGGAACAATAACCGAGTCTGTCTTCTGAAGATGGGGTCAGCTGTATAACAAATGGAGCAAAGAGTTCTACTCTCAGCAGGGAGAAGAGTGGTGTAGTTGTCTTGCAGTTTAAGTACATTTCATAACTGTCATATAGGCTGAGCATGTTCCAGCACTACAACTTGCTGATTGCTGTAAGGCCACACTAATATTTGATATTGGTCAATTTCCTTTCTTGTAAGCTGATGGAAGGGAGCACAAATATGGCAATTCCTTTTGCTGGCTGTAGCTCCCACATTTTTACACAACAGAAATGTTTTTTTTTTCTATGATCATGGTAAACTTTCCTGTATACTGCATAAACTTTTCGGATATGCAATCCTGCATCTTGAAGCGGATTCCCTCAATTGTAGCACAGTCTACAGAATAAATCTGTGGGGGACATCTTTGTATCCCAAGTTTGGTCCCTGGCTACTACTAGTCGGCACTTCTGTGGTATCAATCTGCAAATATTAAAACATTTATAAATCATATTTTTCCAGTCTTCATGGGGGAAGGGGAGGGACCACAAATAAATCACCAAAAGATTGGGTGGAGGGAAATGGAAACCAGTATCTTTTCTGAGGAGAAGATCAGGAAAGCTCTCACTAATCTGAGGGTGGACAAAGCCATGGGGCCAGACAGGGTGCATCCAAAAGTGTTAAAGGAACTTGGGGAGGTGCTAGCTGCACCCCTATAGACTTGTTTAACAGTTCCCAGTAGACCAATGTGGTCCAGGAGGACTGGAGAAGGGTGGCCATAATCCAATTTCACAACAATTGGTAGCAAGAAGGAGATGAGAAATTACAGGCTTGTCAACCTGACATCCATAGTAGGGAAATTGATGGGAACACTATTAAATTTATATTATTTATTTATTTGAATTTTGGTAACCGGGTAAGTCCACTGAGACAATTACAGTCCCTTTTTCAGAGGCGACCCGGGAAAGAACAGTAATAAAAAAAAACAATACAGTAGACAACTTATGAGATACAAAAGGCAATAGCATACACTTGGGAACTGACAGCAACTAAGAGTCAGCTTGGAGCATGACAATTCACCAGAGGATACAGTATAGCAAGTGCTCGAAGAGCCATTCTGTAGGAACAGTCATGTAAAACAGATGAGTACATAGGGCAGAAACACACGTAGGCTAGAGTGCAAAACATAAAAAAAAAAAAAATACAAAAATATACACAATACGATAGGAATAAAACACTTGAGTACATTGATTATATACATATTATACAGAGGGTACAATGCCTTCCAGTGGGAAGCAATATTTGTATACATAGATATCAGATAAAATAAGTAAAACAGGTAAATACAATTAGGTTACTTCATAAGATACCATGGTATCAGGGTCAATACCCATAAACAATTCAGGGAGATAGAGTGGAAGAACAGGAGTGTGGACTGATGTCTGTAGAGACAGAGTGAACATAGGGAGTGAACATGGGGGATGAGAAAGGGAGGGAGGAGTAGAACCAGGTAAACAATGGACAGAGAAGAGATGGGGGTACAGACCAAGGAAGGGAATTTGACAGGAGGGTGGGGGGGAGAGGACTTGGGGATAGAGTAAAGGTGAGGGGGATGTGGCACAAGAAAGTCACAGGAAACAGGTGCAGTTAGCAGAGGAGGAAAGGAAGGCAAGTAAAGTGGTTTGGAACTTGGACAGAGATGTGCAGGAAAGGACGGGAGGAGGCAGGGAGTTCAAGTCAGTTATTGATGTGAAGGAGAAGGATTTATGGGTGACTGCAAGCCTCCAATTAGGCCAATTGAGGCAAGATAGAGCAGAAGAATGGAGGGCACATGCCGGTTTTCTAAGGTGAATAATCTCTCTCTCTGAGGCAGGGAGGGGTAAATTTGTGAACAGGCTTATACACAAAGCTCAGGGTTGAGTACCTTAGTTTTGATTCATAAGGGAGCCAGCCAAGGAGAGAGAGGACATCGCAGTGGTGATGGCGGCTATTGACCCCAATTGCAAACCTACCCACCCTATGGTATTCCTGGGCAAGCAGTGACATGTTAGATATGTTGGACAACAGCAATAATGGCACACCGTAAATAAGTAGAGGAAGAAGTGACGCAGAGGCAATCTTGATACAAGAGGCAGAAATGAGGAAGGGGTGGATACGGTAAAGGAGTCCCAACTTCTGGTTCAGCATTTTGACCAGGGTAGAAACATGGGCAGAGAGGGATAAAGAGGTATCTAGGGTGACACCAAAATACTTAAATGTGGGGACAGACTCAAGAATGTCACCATTATAGGAGAAGATAGGTAGAAGTGAGAGGGGCAAAGAGGGGGGAGGACGGTGAGAAAAGAGAATACATTTTTTTTTTTAGTATTGAGAACAAGTTGGTTACACCAGAACCAGTCTTCAAGGTCCTTGAAGTCAGAGGCAAGTTCCTTGTTAATCAAGGAGACATCAGGAGAGGAACGATAAATAATGGCATCATCTGCATAGAGATGCACAGAGGCCCCTCCACAATGCCTAGGAAGATCATTTGTGAATAGAGAGAACAACAGCAGGCCCAAAGTAGAGCCTTGTGGGACACCATGTGTAATATGTTTGAAATCAGATAGAGCACAGGCCCATCTGACACCTTGAGAACAGTAGGAGAGATATCTGTGGACCCAGAGTAGGGCAGTGGGATCCAAACCAATTGACTGTAGCTGTTGTAGCAGGAGTTCATGATTCACAAGGTTGAACACTTTAGTCAGGTCAACAAAGCTGGCACCAGTGGTAGAGGAAAGAATTGTGGAACACCTGAAATCCTGTGGACTGCAGGACCCAAGGCAGCATAGCTTTACAGAGTGGAGATCATGAAAATAAATCTGATTGATTTTTTTTTTACTGGCTAACCAGGGTGTTGGCCCGGGGGGGCAGTGCACGTGATCTACTTGGACTTCCGCAAGGTCTTTGGCACTGTTCCACATAGGAGGCTGGTAAATAAGTTGGGTAGCATGGGGTGGGCAGTAAGGTGGTAACCTGGGTAAGAAACTGGTTAGGGGATAGGAGGCATGGGATGGTGGGAAATGGATTTCAATCTGAGGAGGGGAGCAGGGTGTTGCTGGGGTCAGTACTGGGGACAGTCCTCTTTAATGTCTTCTTTAATGACATAGGAGAGGAACTGGAAGGGAAGGTCTGCCTCTTTGTGGATGACACCAAGATGTGCAACAGGGTGAACACTCCAGAGGGGGTAGAAAGGATGGAAAGAGACTTGAAACAACAGCAGGAGTGGTCAGAAATGTGGCAACTAAGGTTTAATACCAAAAAAAAAATTCAAAATAGTGCACTTGGCTCACAGAAACTCAGAGGTGCAGTACAAAATGGGGGGAGAGATACTAGCAGCGACCAAGCAGGAAAGAGACCTGGGGTAATCATATTGGATGACCTGAAGGTGGCCAGATAATGTGACAAAGCAATTGGGAGAGCGAGTGGGATGCTGGGATGTATAGGTAAGGGTGTTACCAGCAGGAAGAGAGAAGTAGTGTTGCCATTATATGGGTCTTTAGTATGACCCCACCTGCAGTACTGTGTCCAGTTTTTGAGGCCACATCTCAGGAAGGACATAGACAGGATGGAGGCCATCCAAATGAGGGCTACCAAAATGGTACAGGGTCTACATCAAATGTCCTATGAGAATAGGCTTAAGGAATTAAACATGTGCACCCTGGCAGAGAGGATCTAGAGAGAGGATATGATCAGTACCTTTAAGTACCTCACAGGGGTAAATAAGGTAGAAGTGGGAGGTATTTTTCAGAGAAAGGGTGCTCCAGAACAAGGGGCCATGATATGAAGCTGGGGGGGTAGTTTTAGGAGAGATGTGAGGAAATAATTCTTCACAGAAAGGGTGGTGGATGCCAGGAGTCATCTTCCAGTGGGTTCCATGTCAAAAGAGTGAAAAAAGAACATATGAGTCAATAAAATGAGAGCTTATCACATAACTAATATCAAAACAGTGAACGCCAAACAGGAACAGCATTCATTCACTACAAAACAAGAAAATAACTGCTGAGTATCTAACACACATACAATGCTACACTATATTTTTGTGAGGGGCTGCACCCTGTCAGGCGGCTTCACCCCAAAAACCCCTTTACTATTAAAAACAGCCACCGAAACTGCACTAATTACTATTGCAGGGTAAATACTGTCCAACCACAAGTCAACCTTGCTGACATTACATTTGCTGTTAAACATAATTTGCTAAAATGGTAAGTATTATTCTTCAGTTACTCAATTTGAGTCACTCAAATGCATTCGCTCTTTTGACCCAATACCTTCCAGTGGAGCTTGTGGAGGCAAAAACTGTGGTGGGATTAAAAAAAAAACTGGGATAAGTACAAGGAAGTCATACGTGATAGGTAAGGGTGTGGCAGAGATAGTGCCATAGACCTTGAAGGGTCTACAGTGTAAGCAATGCAACAAGAAAGAGCAGACTGCATGGACCATGTGGCCCTTATCTGCCATCAGCTTCTATGTTTCTATGTTCTCTGTTTCATGATTGCAGCTTCCTGAGGTTCTTGTAGCACTTGTGGGTAAGCCTGAGCTGTTCCATGGTTCCTGTAGCACTTGTCGGTAAGCCTGAGCTGTTCCATGGTAGCTTGAGCTAGGCAGTGGGCAGTAAGTGGGTATGAAATAGTAGACTGCCAGTGCCCAGTCACCACTAATTGGCATTTTTGTGGCATCAACTCCAAAAAATAAAAATCCAAAGGAAAAAATACAAATTATGTTTTTTCCGGTCTGTTGTTTTGCTGCTTCCTGAGTTTCCTATAGCATTTGGGTATGTGTCAGCCTGAGCTGTAATTAAGTTGTGTGATCTAGAAGCTAGCCTGTGCCCAGTCTCTACTACTTGGCACTTTTATAGCATCAACCCCCCAAAATAAAATAAAAAAATACAAGCTGTTATATTTTTTCCTGTATTCATGTCTGCAGCTTTCTGACATCCCTGTAGCATATGCATATCTGTCTGAACTGTGCTATTGTGGTGTGATCTGGGCAGTGGGTAGGGAGTGGGTGTAAAATGTCGCTTGCTAGTGTCTAGCCACTGTTAATTTGCTCTTTTGGGACATCAAACCCCCAAAACAAAACAAAAAATATGGAAAAAAAGCAGCCTTTCTAATTTTGCTATTGCAGGCTGCTGATTGCACTGCGTTTTAGATTGAGATTTGCATATCCTTGAGAACTGAGATTACAGAGAATTTAAGGACTGGGGGAGCCTGGGCAGTGGTGGGTAGCAGGCAAGTGGGTGTTCACTGGCAATGCCCACTCAAAGTTGCACATTTTCATTTTTGCATTCAAAAATTAAAGAATAAGGAAGTGGATAGCAAATTGGTAGATGAGTAGGAAGCAAAGAGTGGCATCTGGATGCTAGCCTTCCTTTTTCTATATACATTTTATGCCACCTTGGCCAAGGCAGGATGGGGTCCCTTCAGCCCTTTCCCGGCCAACCTCCACTGACCAGCACCTCCCAGGTTTAGGGAAGACAGAATATCCAGCTCACCCTAAGGAGAAACTGTTTAGATGAGTTGCATAACAGTATTTATTCACCTTTTGGCAAAACAGAGACAGCACATCACATCCAAAGGAACTCCTGGCTAGGTGTCCCAGTGCTGCAACCAAGAGTCTTCATCAAGGAGTAGTGAGGTTTCCAACACAATTCCCACAAAGTCTGACAATGTGCTGGTAGGGTTGTCAAGCCTAACTGCCACCCCACCCCTCTGTTACCCAAGGTAAAGCTATAGGTATGGGGCCGTGCGTCAGTGGCTTGGTACTACATTTTTTTTTTTTTATTTTCATCTTTGGTAACTGGGTAAGGCCCACTAGGCACAACTGCCTGTTTTCATGGGTGACCTGGGAGCACTGGGTGGTTAAGTGACTCACTCAGAGTCACACAGTATGCAAGTGGAAGTTATGAGACTCAAACCCAGTTGTGGTCTGCTGGATGTACCAAGTTCATTCACCACTCATATGGTGCTATCAGATTTAAAATTTGTCCCCAACAGCCCCAACCCTCCCCTCTCCCCATCTCCTTCCCTCTGAACCAAGGTCAAGCTATAGATTTGCTACTAGGCTGTTAGAAATAAGTAACATCATATTTTATTTATGGAAACCTAATTTATGGTCAACAGTGTCCAAGCAGACATAATGCTTGGATACAGTGGCCTTCATGCACTGCTGACTGTTGCTGTGTTGGCTCAAATATTTAGGCAGAGATAGGACTTGTATTGTGTAAACAGTTTACTTCTTGGCACGGTTTAAGTACAAAGGCGCCAGTCAGGATGCAACACATACCATGCAGTACTGTCTTGCAGTGAAGCACTGAGGTAAGTGGCTGGCCAATGAACTTAAATAAGGTGCAATATTTTTGCAACTTGAATGACATTGTTACTGGAAATTTTTGATCTGTGATTCTAAAAACTTTCTCCGTGACTTCAATCACCTTTATATATGAAGCACTGATTTTATGATCTGTTTTTGAACTGCCTTTGGAAAATGAGAGACTGAGCAACATTAGATTCATTTTAAATTGTAAATGCGTTCTCTGGAGTGTGTGCTTTAAATCTGGAGATCAGTGGACAAGGGTGTTATGAAGCATAGCCTTTGACTGCACAGAAGATTATTCTGTAAACTTATAGCATATACACATCTGCTCACTTCTGTTTTATCACAACAGAGCTTTACTGCAAAATGCGGCAGCATACTGCAGAGAACAGTGTAATTTAATGACAATTAAGCCCTTTCGTCATTCAGTATTATGTGACATGTCATTTACTGCAAGTTACCGTGTTACATCCTGGCTGACTGCACTGTATTCTGTATGCAACACTTATACTTGGTATTATAGGAAGCCTCATCCACATTTGATAGTGTACACTCTGAATGGAAATAGTTTTTGGAACCAGTAGCCTTCACTGTGGGCAGTTGCATCATTCATCTGTTTTGCATGCTTCATGTGCCTTGGCAGAAAGGGAATGCTCTCTTACTACAGTAAATTCAAAATCATAAAACAGTGGCTTTCTTTGGTGGAACTAGGGCAAATTAGTTTGAAAATAAAATCACTTTATTGATCTTTACCTGGTTTCATTGACCATCGACCATGTTCCCAAGAACAATGGGTGATTTAAACAGCTCTAATTCAAATTGTTTTAAAAGTCATTTTTGGAAAGTCTGTTGTTTCAAATGTCTGATATTTTGGGAAGTGAGTTCAAACTGTTTAAAATCCATTTATGTAAGGTCTGGGGAGGAGTAACTCAAACTGTTTGGTTTTGCTTTGTTTTACGAAAATGTTCTGCTGTGCAAAATGTTTGAGGGGGTACACAGATACTTAAGGACAGAAAAAGACTATGAGTTCATTTAGTTTGTCCTGTTGTTCTGATGCTGTTTTACTCTGCTCTGCCTATTCTTTACCATTTGCTCCTAACTGCCCTGTTGAAAATGTTCCATTGGATTTTGAACCCTGAGATAGTCCCAGCATTAATCACATTGCAGGGTAGACTGTTTCACCTATCTACCACCTGCTCGATGAAACAACATTGTCTTAGGCCCTTTTTAATTTTTTCTCCTCCAGTTTGAAGTTGTTTCCTCTAGTCATTATGCTATTACTTAGAGATTCACCAAGTTTCTGTAGTAGAGACATAACTTACATGTCTCTGAGGCTCATGTCAATGAAAGTTTGCCTAGGCAGATCTCACCCTCAGTAGTCTAACCTGAACGGAAGTGGAAGGAATTGTATCTTGGTACCAACCAGATCCCTTCCACTTCCCAGTTGATCACACTGCCCCTGATCTGCCCCCATGTTCAGGCATGTAATGACATGTACCCAAGGAGAGCACGGGGATGCACCCCATTAAAATCAATGGGGTCAGTTTTACGTATGTTTTTATAGACAGATATGGCCAGTTGGAGAGCCAAGGTTATCTGACTCAGGTCCTTCAGTTCACATAACCTGTCAGCCCCACAGGATGTGCTGTGTTCAGACTAGTTACCTGTCTGATCCTCCTCTGCTGTTCTTGATGCTCCCCATATGCTCTAGTACAAACTCATGTCCCACAAGGGAAAACATACCCCCCACAGGGAAACCTAGGTTACACATCTCATATACTGTATATCTGCTGAGTTTATAGCTTGCCTTAAAGCTTGTAACTCTGCTTGGAACTTCCATAAGTATTCTAATCCCAAGACATCCTGAGGAACAAACAGTTGATCAATGAATTCACTAAAGCTACCAGGATGATTAAGCCTAAGTATTTTATTTCCAACCATTGGCACAACATTTCCAACCCCTCAAAGTTTGGAAAGGCACTCACTCCCTATTTTCCTTTTATCATGTAGAATTTTAATATGTTTTTCAGATTTAATAACATACATTCCATCCAAATGGGATAGACCACATGTGCCAGAATAATACAATGTAATTCTAGTCATCTTAAGGAGTTCTAATCAGTATTTTAACCATAAACATAACCATTTGTGTTAGGTGTGCATTATAACTTTGTAACACTTTAATCCTGCTGTTTTCCATACTGGCCTTTTCAGTTATTCCTGACCCTCCTAACATTGAATGTACCTTGCTGGTTATATGCTCAATGGGTCACCTATATAAGGATTCATGCTAGTGGTACATGGGTATAGATTATTCAAGGAGGAGGGTTGCCGGGTGGTGATATGGGTACTGAGCAAAGGTGAGAATTTAGATATGGATCCTGTTGCCTATGGTATGCTTGCATCTGATTTTTGCTGGAGAAGGATAATCCAGGGTTTTAAATAATTGATTAGCAGCTTTTTCTTGGGACTAACTGTACAGAAAGTATTTATATAGATTTTCTAGAAGTGCTGTGTTTGTTAAACACAGTGAGGCAAGAGCTATGCATTTTCACAAAAATTAACACTTTTATGAGCAAAACACTAATCAATTTTTAGAGTTAAATAAATTCCTGTAATCATTCAAATGCAGCCAGCCTGGCACCTCCGTGTGCCAGGCTAGGAGAGAGGGGGTTCTGCTTGATGCCATTTCATCATAATCACTCTTTTAGCCTCCAGCAGCACTGCCAGTAGCAAACATTTTGGTAGGCTTTGAGTAGTCTGCATTGGTGTGGTGTCCCCCAGAATGAGAAGTACCAGTATATCTGGGACTGTTATTCCCAGTACCTTTGTGCAGTCCTCTAGGACTCCTTTCCAGAAGTTGGATAGCGACAGACATTCCCATAATATGTGCATCAGATTAGCTTTGGGGGCCCTGCACCTCCAGCATTGCGAGTGTGATAACAACCCCATGCTCTGCATTGCTGCTGGGGTTCGATACCATTGCAGTAGCAGTCTGAATTGTATGACTTGGCTTCTTGCATCCGTGTATGCCAGGTGTGCATCCCTTATACATTTGTCCCATATTTCCTGTGGGATATATACCTGTAGGTCTTGCTCTCATTGTGTCTTGCATTTTCCTGTAGGGTTTGGTTGTTTATCTCTAAGCAACCTATATACTGTACCTTCCCTGCAGTTCCTTTATGCCTTCTTGGCCTGTGAAGCTGCACCACCCATTTTCAACCCTGCCCAGGACTGGTAGTTTGGCTGAATGCTCTTACTGCCTCCTTTATCTGGATGTATTTCCAGAAGTCTGATTTGAGAAGCTGATATCTGAGCTGTAGTTTTTGAAAAGCCATCATGACCTTTGAGTTCTCCTCCCATAGGACAGCGACATTGTGGATGCCTTTTGCTGACCATGTCTGCCACCATATAGACCTGCCCTCTATCTGGATGGCTGGGTTATTCCTGAGGTGCTTATACGGTTATACCTTAGTGGTGGGCACCTTCTGCTCCCAGGAACTTGGGTTAGTGTCATTCCCTTATGCAATGCCTTTCAGTTTTCCCACAGGACAAGGGATGCTGTGGTCTCCGGGTGTGCTTTGCCACTCAACAGGGTTCCAAGCCACTGGTGTCCTGTTAGATCCCTCTCTAATTGAAGCCAAGCCAGGGAGTTGCTCTTTGTTGGGAGAAACCACGTGGTGGCTTGCACAGTTCTGCATGCTATCTGGAATCTATAGAACCATGGTAGGCCTAGTCCACAGTTGGACCAGTGTGCTCTCAGTTTTGCCCTGCTGAACCTGGGAGTCTTACCTTCTCACAACAACCTTGCTACTATTCAATCCAGCACCCAGAACACCTTAGCTGGTGTTTCTACTGATAAGTTGCAGAGTAGTTATGCTACTTTTGGGATGGTGAACATTTGGAAAGCCTCCACTTTGCCCTTGTGAGACATTCTCAGCATGAGCCATCTTGGTACCTCCACCTATACTGTATTTAGGACTGGGGTATAGTTTGTCTCTGCCAGCTGTTTCCAGCTGGTGGTTATCCTGACCCCTAGATATATGAACCCCCTAGAGGGCCATAGCACCGGAATATCGTGACCACTCCCTTTTGTGCAAGCGAGAGTGAGTGGTGATATGGTGAACTTTTTTGTATTCACCTTCTAACCTGAGATGCCTGCATATTCTTGTAGAATATGAAGAGTAGGGAGTAGTGATGCCTCTAGGTCCTCTATTTTCAGGAGCCTATCCTCAGCATAAGAGTTGATTAGATATTGTTTACTTTTCACATCAATGCCCCACACCTCCTTTGTGCTAAACAAGTTCCTAGCCAAAGGGTGCAGGGCAATCCAGGAAGAGCAAGGAAGACAAAGAGCACCCCTGCCTGGTTCCTTTTTGCAGTACAAATTGCGGGGAGATTTTATGGTTGATATGGATAGCTGCTGTTGGTGAACTATATAAGGTGGTAATCCAACTCATAAAGTAAGGGTCCAAAACTGTAGGCCTTCAGTGTGGCGCCTAGGTAGCCCTATTCCACCGAGTTGAAGGCTTTACAGAAGTTCACTGCCAATGCTGCCATGGGTGTATTGGATTGCATGGCAAGCCATTTACAGTTGAGAACCATGCGTATGTTCTCTGCCCTTGCTAAATGCTGCCTGCGATGGATAGACAATAGATGGTAGCACCATCTCCAGTTTGGTTGCCAGTACTTTAACCAGCACCTTAGTGTCCACCCGAAATGAGAGATATAGGCCTGAAGTTGGAACAGTTCAGTGGATCTGTGGACTTCTTAGACAACAGCATGATGATGGCTTCTCTCATTGTGTGTGGGAGAATGTCCTGTTCACTAGCCCTTTGCAGAATGGCCCATAAAGCATGGGTAATTTCTTCTGCTAGCAGTTGGTACAGGTCCACAGACATACCATCTGGGCCTGGGGCCTTGCCCTTAGATGGACAACCCAGTGCGGCCTGCACATCTTCCTCTGAGAGAGGGCTGTCTAGTTCTCTTGCCTCCTCCTGTGATAGGCATGGAAGCTCTAGGCAGTCAAGAAAGGCCCCTATCTCTGAGTCCAGTTCTGCATTCATAGTAGGGTTGCTGGATGCATACAGAGCATGGTAGTACTTTGTTATTACTTTATTTAGCTCCCCAGGCTTAGTGACGATTACCACATTCTGCACTCTGAGAGTGTGAATTTGTGAGCTGGCCATTTGTTTTCTTAGGTGATAGGCTAACAACTTACCACCCTTGTCGCCAGCCTCTCAAAATCTGTGTTTGGATCTCAGTAATTGCCATTCAGCTTTCTGCTGCTGAATGATATTCATTTTGTACTTCAGGCCCGTGTTGAGGCTATGAGCTCTCTGGGAGGGGGGTGTACTCTTAAACTGTACCCCATGAGCCAACAGGCCCTGCTGTAGCTTATCCAGCTCCTCCCCCTTCTCTTCTTGTTCTGGGACACTGTATATGAGATTATGCAGCCTCTTGGGTAGGCCTTAAATGCCTCCCACACTGTTCCCACCCCCACTTCCCCAGTCGAGTTAATTTCAAAATATGTCCTGGCTTGTACTTTTATCCATTCACCAAACTTAGGATCGTTTATCAGTAGGGGGTTACACCTCCATCTGGTAGAAGTTGGTTGCACCCCTGGAGGGGTAAAAGCCATACTGATTGGTGCATGGTCCGATATGACCATCAGTTCTATAGCCACCTTTTGGATGCCTTGGGAGGACACTCTGTTTGCCAACCAGTAGTCAGTTGGGCTATGTGTACCATGTACTGTGGAGTAATATATGTAATCTCTACCTGTGGGGGTTGTCCCTCCACCATGGGTTCATCATCCCCCATTCCTCTTCTAAGGCTTCTAGTGCCTCCTTGTCTCTGGAATGTGTGTCTGGAGAAGGCTGTGACTTGTCTGGGAAAATATCCCATATTAAACTGCAGTCACCTCCCTTTATTTATTGGGATGTCTTGGTCATCCCCTTTAGCTTCAGACAGAGCCTGGCTGAACTGTGGGAAAAAAATCAGGTTCTTCCTAGTTGGGTGCATACACATTGGCAATTAACACTTTACCCCATGGGAATGCAAAGCGGACAACCATCCAGTGGCCCCTGTTGTCCATGTGTTGGTCCATTGACATGATCTGTGCACCAGTGTTGCCACACACTTGGATTTGGATGAGGCGGAGCTGTGCAACACCTTCCCCACTCAGGTCTTGCAGAGTCCTTGTACTGTCCTGGCCATAAGGTGTGTCTCCTGTAGTAGTGCCAAGTCTGCCTTTAAAAACTTGTGATGTTGCAGAACTTTGGTGCACTTAACCAGGTGATTCAACCCTTTTACATTCCAGGAGATGCACTTCATCATCCTCACCATGTCCTTGGATGATATGCCAAAGTACTATCTCCCAAGTGACACTTACCTCTTGGGGCGTATGCCCCTAGCCTTAGAATTCTTTGATGATCCTGCTTCCCATGCTCCAGAAGCAAAGAACCCACAGGAATTTGAGGCCTGTACTTAGTCTTAGTGTCTTCTTGTTGTTTCACCCTCCAAAACAAAATGTGACAGAGGCAGCCAGGCACAACCAACAGGATGATAATTGTATAACAGTTCAAAGAGAATCTGCCTGGACCACCCTGTATTTCCTGGTCTCTCTGTCTATCCCACCCCTCCTTACTGCCTGGATTGATTGTCAAGACCAGCTATGTCCTATGTTACTTGAAAAAGTATCATTTGTAACTTTACTTTCAGGTGCACACCTATACTAACAATAAGACAGTTTTTGAACATGTACCCACACTAAAGCACCTTGGATATAAAGAAAGAGGTAGGTGAAAGTGCCCTACCCCAGCTACGTCACCCAGGTACAAGAGGAGAATTAGTTGAACCAGAGCTGTTCCTGCTTCTGCTCAATTTTGTTAACTTGCCATATACGAGGCGTTCTAGTGGAGTAGCTTCTTTGCTGCTTATACCATTCCCCTGATCCATGCTATCGCATATGCCCCAGAATGATCCCAATAAAAATGATCCCCTTATTTAACAGGATCATGAACCTTGGGGAGGGAGTCTGTACTTCACGTGAGGGATTGGAAGGTGGAGAAATCTTTTCCTTGGTTCTGCTACTTGGAAAGAAGTGTTTTTCACCTTCTGTTGCTATGGTAACAGTATGCGTGATTCCTCCGTTGCTGTGTGCAGTATTAATTGAGTGATTGGGGAAGGGGGAATTAGCTTCACATGGGGGGGGTCTCTCAGTCCTCTGACCTCCATGTGCTCATGTTGTAAGACTTGAACCATATTCCTGCAGATGCACTCATGCGTCATTCTCTGTCCCTTTCCTATGTGTTTCCTGCATTCTGCCATTTCTATCTTCATTTCCATCTGCTGTTGGAGCTGTCCCTGCCGGCTGCATAGCCCCTAGAAACTTTCTTCAGTGACATTGCTTCCCACTATCTTATTTTCTACCATGTTCTCCCTAACTGTATGTGATGCAACTGGTTCCAAGGGGAGTGAGAGACAGTAAAGGATGTAGGAAGGGGTTTAATGAGCCATAGAAAAAAAACCTGCCTCTTTTTGTTACCTTAACTATGGGTGGTAACGTGTAGCCCCATCTCCTCTTCATCATGTTATCTGTACATTTTGCTTTTATCTTTTTCAGAATGGTCTTCCTCGTAAATCTCAAGCCTCTTAAACCTATCCCATATTTAAGCATCTAGACATCTCTGTGTGTAAGCGAGCTTTCCCCCTAGAGTCATTCTGTGTGTTCCAGGTATCCCCCCCACCATTGCTGTCCAGGTATAAACCAGCCATCTTGCCTCCTCTCTCCCCTTCATTTTTATTTCTCTATCTCTTATGCTGCAGTCTCCATGCCCCCCCACTCCCATCCGTAAAGCTGAAATAAACAGACTGCATTTAAGATTGAAATGATAAACTTGCATATTATGACACTAGTAACACACAAAGAAAACAACTAAGCCATACCGCAGTGGCTATTTTTTTCTCTGACCATTACATTCTGTTCAACTCACTGACAATTCCAGGTCTCCTCCATGGTGAGTTCATTGTTTGTTAAAGCCTAGGAGTACTTCTTCCATGGCGTGGTGCAGCAACTTCTGCAAAGGATTGAGATCCAGACTTGATTACGTTAGGCAGCACCTCAGAGCTGTCCATCAGCTCCTCCACTAGCTTCTCTGCCACATCTGCCCAGTCAATACCAGCAGCTCCTGCATTCTTTTCCTCCATCTGTTCATTTCAGCTGTTGAGCACTTCTTCACTGCTGGTAGAGTCGTTCCTTGGGTATTTGGCTGACGGGAATGCTTTCCGATGTGATGATTTTCTCTCTGTTCCTGTTCTGCTTCTTGATCTCTGCCTGTATCTCTGTGGTCAGGGGTGGTGACTTCCATCTTTGACCATCAAGCTGCTAAAACTTGGAACTTCTCTGTGGGGTGGTATTGATTCTCTGTGCTCGTATCCATCATTTTAGCTGTAATCATGGGGTGTCACTATTTTACAGTTGTCAGCCTCATTTTGTTTACTGTCCCCCACACTCTCCGGTGGGTGAGTCCTGAGTTCCTATCCATGTAGAAATGTTCATGTGGGCTCCAAAGCCTTCTGGGACTTGTAGTCCAAAGCTTGATGTTTCGCCAGCACTTGTTAATCCACTGATCAATGTCCCGAGGGCTATTGCACAAAACTTTTTTGCCATCCTTTTCCACATTTAGCCCAGTGAGCCCCCGAAATTGATATTTAAAGCCCAGAGCTCTCAGTTCCTTTTTTATCTGCACAAAAGCATTTTGCCACATGGCCACCTTGTGCGAGCAGTCTCTATAGAAGGAGATTCTGGCTCCTCTGAATGTTAGCTCTCCCATCTCTTGTGCAGCCCTCAGTATTCTCTCTCTTCAGTGGAGTACCTTAAGAAGTATGCTATGATTGGTTTTGGGGGGCTTCCCAGAGCTGCCAGGCACCCCCATGTTTGGTGAGCCCTCTCCTCCTCCACAGGTCCTCTCCACTGGTTTCCCATTAGTCTTGGCAGAAACTCATTAAAAAAATTCTCCATGTTTTGCCTTTCCTTTTCTTTCAGGAATGCCTGGGAGTTGGGTATTATTGCAGTGTCCCCGATTCTCCTGGTCCTCAGCTCTCCCACAATTTCTGCAGTTGTTCTTCATGTTCCTCAAGTTTTGCCAGGATTTTGTTTTGGTGAACCTCCAGGACATTTGATCTCTGCTCCACAACATTCACTGTGTCCTGGTGGATCCTAACATATTCGGTAGTGCCAGCTAAAGATGTTTTAATGTTTGACATATCCATCAGCAAAGTTTCAAGCATGCGAGTAATGTAGCCTTACTGATCTTCTACTTGACCTTTCACCTCGAACATCCTGAGTAGCCATCATTGGTTCTCGTATTCTCGATGTGCTTAGCCAAGATAAAACAATAACAGTTCTGCAATGCTTTAGTGTATAGTAGGTAGCTGAGCATTATTCCAGTCGGCTAGTTTGTTATCATTTATCATTATCTGATTATTACAGCACTTCTCTGCACTTGTGCACAATCCTCTCTGCAGTCTGTTTTCCCATTCCCATTCACACAGCATGATTTAGCTAGGATAGTGCAAGGCTCCCTTCATGTTCTCTTCATGTCAGGGCCATTATTAGTCTCTGGATTATATCTCATTCCTGTTGTGCCAAAACTTCGCCATTTTTAGCACATTCTGTAGCAGATGACAATCGGGCATTCTCAATGCTTTGGAGAAGTAAATATTTTAACATTTATTGCATTATAGCTTACTTAGTGCTCAAGTCAGGAGCAGAGTGAAGCAGTTAAGTGGCCATCTTCTATAGTAACCAGATCACACCCCCTCATTCACTCCCTGTTTATTTCCTCCTCCCCCAGTCAAAATTCCCCTTCTTCAAGCTAGACAGTTTTGTTATCTCCAATCCCCTTCAGATTGCACTGTCTTAAATCACTATTTTACCTCCAGTGCTTTTTTCCAGCTCCCTCCTTCCTCCTAACTTGCTCTTCCCCCTTCCCACTTGAATTTTCCCCAACTTACCTGCAGCCACCCACTCCGCTTTCCTGTGTCACAACCTTTCCAAATGCAGTAGCTTGTATGTGCTTGATCTCAAGTGCCTTTACCTCTTGGCACATAATATTGCATACCCATATTTGCCCTCCTTAGCTCTCTTTCTCCCAGATTTAGTGCCTGGTGCCTAGAAGAGGGATAAAGTCCTTTGCCTCCAGAAAGGTGGAGCTTCTTCTGCAACTGGTAACTATATCTCCATTTTCCTTACTCCTGCACTGGCTAAAGCTCAAGACAGACTGGTACTGTCTCAACTTTCCTCTTTCTTCGATGATTGTTTCTTCTTCAGACTGTAACAGTTTGGCCTTAGGAAACCTCTTTCTACTGTTTAAAGGAAAACTACAGCCTCATATCTTCTAAATGTTATTTGTTTCCATGTCAACAGAAAACTCTTTTCATGTAGCTGTTTAAGATGTATGCAACTGCATTAGTCAGTTTTCACAGTTCTTACTAGGCCCTGTTACTGTCCTGGGAGATTCCATTTCATGGTTGTTGAAATCTCATTGTTCCTGAGAACTGCATTACCATATGAGAATATGATGCAAAACCACCCTTTAAACTCCCCAGTATGCCTATCTGCTTAATTAGTCTTCAAAGAAACAAGCTGCAAAAAGATGTGAAATACCACATTTACCTTCAGTGAGCCTTGCAAACTATGAGTTATAATGTAGGTTTTTTTCCCCTTTAAACTTTATTCAGCTTATGACTGTGCAGAGAGTTTTTGCAGAGTATTTATTTCAGCATAAAGATACATGATATAAATGCTTGATCTGACATCATGTTCTCATATGCTAATGCAGTTCTCATGGACAATGAGATTTCAACAGCCATGCAATGGAGACCCCAGGGCAATCACAGGGGCTACCATGAGCTGTGAAAACAAACTAAGGCTAACACAGATAGACCTAACAGCTACAGGAAAGGAGTTATCTGTTGACATGGAATCGTATAAAATTTAAATGATATGAGGGTGTAGTTTTACTTTAATGCCTTTTTCTGACTCTATCCTGTAGAGAATGGGCCAAGGTCTGATCACCTCTGCTATCTTTTTTATTTTGTCAAGGCCTTTGACACAGTAGCTTACCCTCTTCTACTAAATATGTTTGTAGGGGACAGTTTATCTGACCTAATCATTCAATGGTTTGAGTCCTACTTGCCTGAATGATTCCAAGAGGTTGGTGTAGGAGTATCTTCCCCTCAGCTGTCTCAAGTGTACCCAGAGGTTCCTTTCTAGGCCTCAGTCTCATAAGTTTCTTTTTAAATGTCCTCCCTTCAGCCTGTGTGTCCTCCAATATCTATATGTATATGGGTGACATAGTGCTATGTGACTGATCCCTCTGCCCCTGAACTGATTGCCCAGATCCAGAGTGACTTTGACAATGCCCACTGCTGTTCATGGAGAACAAACTCTCTTAAAAGTAAAAAAAAAACACTATCTCCATTACATTTGGCTCCAAGGAAAGACTGTATAAACTCCAGTCTGTCTTGTCTTCACCACTCTGGATGTTGCTTAGTTGGCTGAAGTACCCTACTGTATCTTTCTGGGTGTGTGATTCAATGGCCATATTGGCTTCTCTTGCTACATTGATACCATTCAAAAGAAACTCCTCCCTAAGTATACTGCCTTACACCAGAACAAAAATTCTTTCCTGCTTCCGGTATAATGAGAGAGTGTTATAAACATGGTCATCCTGTCATTTGATTAAAGGGGGTTTTGTGAAGTAGAAGCCAATTAATCAGGACTCCAAAGTAATTAGCTTCTCATCTTGACTAAGTGCCAGTCCCAATTATCAGAACTGCTTTTTTTCCATTTTTTTCTGGAACAGGTTGCAATACATAACTGTCAGCTGTTCATACCTTAGATTACATTATTTTCAGAACTGTCATGTTTTCCCTGTATGGCTAGCAGCAACCAGAAAACAGGATTTATGCAGAAGTAACTTTGGGAGAGAGATTCATAGAACAAATGAACATGATGGGCTGCTAGGAAGGGATGTTGCAGTTGTAAATGGGCTTCAGCATCAGTGGTGCTTACTTGAGAAGGAGAACAGAAGCATGGGCATTAGGGATCAAAAACCAGTTTCATGCTGGAGGGTGAGTTAGCATTAGTTGTAGTGGAGATGGAGTCGTGAATGGGAGTGAATGTGAACTGGAAGCCTGAAGTGGAAACCCACACTAGAAGTCATTTTGAATGTAGCTTACCAGTGGGTTGGGTGAGGGGTTAATGTGCAAGAATGGCAAGGGGGTGCAAGTTGGACAGAATTGCATGGAGGGGTCTATGTGTGTAAAAAAAAATGCCTCTGGATACTTGGGGTTGAGGCAAAATGACAGACCAAAATAACAAGAAGCTGCTGAGACAAAACAATATCAGATGTGGTACACACATCACACATATTTACTGCTACTTAAATAGAGAAAATCATTCCAATAATTTGGATGTGCTGTCCTGATGAAATAGACAGCACTACCATTAAAATACAGTGCCACTTAATTGGTTCCCAGAGGGATAGCCCAATAAAGTAGATGACCCGATTATCTACTTCCCATTTACCCATATGGAAAATAAATATTTTTTAGATATATTTATAAAAGTATATTCAAACACATGGTTGATCATATGTACAAAGTATATGCAAAATATCTTAAATTGGCTGATTTTGAAATACTGATTTATTTGCAGACTATATGTGACAGATATATTTAAGATATATCATAAATATATTTATTATAGGTGCATGATATATATTTTATATATCTGCTTATAAACACTGAATATTTAATAGATATACTTGTTATGTGGTTGAAATATTCTGCAATATTTTTTAAATATATGCATTGTTAAAATATCTTAAAATACCCAGACAAAAAAACAATAAATTATTCTTGATGTAACATATCTTTAACTGTACATTTGGAATTCCTCTCGGTAGTAACCATTTAGATATCTATTGTAGAATTATCATTTAATAATGCACCATTACCACAGACTTACAGATTATACATTTATACTTACACATAGAACTTACCTCTTAATCTCACAATTTAAAAAGGTTCAAATTGATATTTATACCACCCCTGTGTGGTTCCTTTTTATGTTAGGGTATGTTCCTACATGCACTTGTTTTTGCTCTTTACCTTTCCCTCTGATCTGTAAGCTAATGCAGTCCATGATTTTGGTTGGTACACTGCACATTTGAAATATGCAAATTAGTTAGGCAGGCATTTAAAACTATATTTGACATAAAAATATATATTTTGCATATATTCTACACATACTATCTCTTGCAAGCAAACAAATACATATTTTACTCACAGCAGAAGTTAGTCACACACATACAGCGGAGCAGGCGCTCCAGAAGGCACATCTTAGATTTTCCATCACAAAGTTTATTTGTATAGTAAAGAAAAAATTGTAAAACTAAAGCAAAAAGTAGCAATAGAAAAAATAGACCTCCCCACAGGACTGACATTTCGCACTGTTCTTGAAAAATCTTGGTAACAGCACGAAATGTCAATCCTGTGGGGAGGGTCTATTTTTTGCTATGCTGCTTTTGGTTTTGGTTTTACAACAGTTTATTTTTTGTACAAACTTTGTGGTTGAAAATCTAAAAATTGACTTCTTGAGTTCCTGATCTGTGTGTGTGTGTGTGTGTGTGTGTGTGTGTGTGCATGCCTAATGTTTACCATGAGTCCAGTTTACATTTATGTTGTGAGCACCATTACATTTTGGAGCTGCCATCTTTGCTTGTATACATATTTTACTATAAGAAGATATTCAGAAATAGTGCATTCAATATATATTTACAGAATGTAGTGTATGCATATTATCCAAGTATATGTAATATGTATTCCAGTCATATTAATAAACTATACAACATATTTATTTGCTATGTAAAACATATACTTAAAATGTATAATCTCCCTATCTACAGGTATATCTATCTATAGGATGAATAATACATATATTACAGATATTTTCCAGATGTATATCAGGCCAACCCCATTTTAATATATATGAAATAAGTCTCAGAAAATACATCTCTAATATATTGAAAATATGTGTTTGCTAACATACACTTATTGTAGAAATTACAGAGTAAAATTGTGCTTGTATAAAACAATTTTTCATTAGAGTCCATAAAAAACATTAAATAGTAAAACAAAATATTTTCTTTGATAGTATAACAAAACATATAAATTTAGTATACCAAATGCCATGTATAAGAAATACCTCACTGAATTTAGCAAATATCTAAAATAGAACTGGAAAAAATGCCCAGATACCTGAAATATGTGATATATTTAGGCATAGTCAGATATAGTCTGCATATTAACAGAATGCAGTATAGTTAGTTTCCATATGGGTATAACTTAAAATTGTGTTATAAATATATTTTTGCTTTTTTATATATATTTAGTATCTTACAAGGAAAACCAAAAATGAAAAGGTGTAAGTAACTCAGAATATACAGTATATGTTTGATAGATTCAAAATATATGTTTATCTAAAATGCAGAATATGTAGAAACTGCAATAATGTGTATGCACAAATACGTATTTTAAATTTTATTCAAGGACATAACATTGAAAGAACACTTGAATTTTGAAATAGTATAGCAAAAATATATTTCATATATATATATATCAGAGATGTTTTCCAAATATGATACTTCTTGGATCATTCTGCAAATATGTAGAATATTTCTCAAACTATATCTGAAAAGTGTGAATGTATGTGACATATGTTTGAAACAAATTTGGGGATACAAGGGTATATTTAAGATATTAAAAAATATATAATTTCCATATGGGTGTCTTCTACTGTATATAGTGCTGCTCTAAATCTGCCCTGGACGGGTTGGACTCAATCTTCCACTCATTCTGCTGCCTTGTTCTTGATTGGATCTCTTCTTCACATATCGATCATAGCACCCTCTACTCCAGACTCTCACTGCCTTCACTTGAGGGAAAACATCATAACTACTTTGTATCCCTCATCTTGAAATTCTGGCATGTTCTCTTCCCCCATCTCAACTGCTTCCTTACTGTCTTCCCTCCCTCTTATGTTCTTCATAGTTCTGATCCTTTTCTTTCTTTCTGCCTTTATTCCTCTTTTGGACATGCTTTTTTTCTCTAGGTGCTTTCCCCACTACTGGTCATCCCGCCCCTCGTTCCTCTGTTCCATCTCTTCTACCTTGTCTGTGAAAGCCTTACAGCTCCATGAAATAGCCACCATGAAAATGATTACCCCCCAGTGCTAGTGATGAGTGGAGTGCCAGAGAATCAGTTTTGGGGCCAGTGTAGTTTAGGATCTTCATGTCTAGTATGGGTAGGAGGCAATAAACTGGCATAGTAAACATGAGGATGACCCTAAACTTGCTGGGATTGCACTAGATGCTGATGGCATAGCTTCCATACAGAGTGATCTGGATAAAATATATAAATGGGCCACTAGTAAGGGTAGGAGCTTTAATACTGACAAATGTTGTGTTATAGACTTGGGCAAACAGAATAAAATGATGGACTCGTTCCCTGAATGGGCAAACCTTAAGGCACTCAGTTGAGGAAAAAGATCTGGGTATAACTATAGATAATAAGCTAAAATGTAAGGCACATTGTACAAATAAAATAGCTAAAGCAAACAAAGTATTATGGGCCATAAAGAGAAATTTTAGAAGTAAGAGCCGTGTGGTGGTTATACTTCTGTTCAGTGCATATGTGCAACCATTACTGGACTATGGTAGCCCTGTGTGGGGTCCAATATCGAGAGGTGGTGTGGACAGATGGGAAAGGGCACAGAAAAAGGCTACAAAATTAGTATACGAGTTAAGGGATAAACCGTATCAGGCAAGACTCCACGACTTAAACCTTATGACCTTAGAGATTAGGAGAATCCGGGAAGACCTTTTGATGTGCTACGATGTCATGCAGGATATCTACCTGTTAAATGAGTTACAGCTAGAATTTAAAAATGATGATGTATGTACTAAAGGACACTCACTGCAACTTCGATCTAGAAAGTTCAACACCAGTAGAGGAAAGGCCTTCTTCATGTAGAGGGTAGTGTTCCCTGGAATGGGTTACCCATGAGAGTTATCACTAGCAATAGTAAACTCCAGTTTAAACAGAAACTAGATAAATACAGATCACTATCAAAATAGCGCATGCAGTATCCCATTGCAGCATGTGCTTAATAGCACTACTGCACATTAGCACAGTACCATAAAAGCTTTGTATTTTATAGCGCATTAGCAATTCATGGATCCATACAGTACAGCAGACTTTCCAAGCTGACTTGCTGTCCATCTTGCTTGTTCTTGTTAATTTATCGGATGGTTAGTGGGACCTTAATTAGCAATGCACATTCATGTGTCACACAGTGAAACTCCCTGTCACCCCCCACCTGAACTTCCTGCCCCTGTTCTGAATTCATTTGTCAATGTGTTGTTGGATGGTTGCTAATCTAATGCTAACCTTACTGGATTACCTGAAAACATGAAAATTCCAAAGCAAATCTGCTATTCATTTTGCAGTGTCCTTGTATTTCTTTTTGCAATCTGGCACTGAACTCCCTGCAACCAGTTGTTTTATAACAGTTCTATTGTAATGTTGCTTGGATTTCAAAAAATTGATAAAACACTAGATGGAAGGGTGGTGAGCACCAATGAAATGTTTAAATTTATGATGCCAAGCTTCCACAGAGTTGATTGTGTGAGGCAGGTTATACTGCACCTCATTATAGCAGTTCCACAGTGCTATTTCAAACATTGGGCATCTTCTGCAAGGGGCCTGCCCAGCCATGTATCTTCAAAATAATCAAGCAGATTGCTTAAAGACTCTGCATTGCTTTGAAAAAAGTATGTTTGCATTAACTCTTCAAAAGCAGGAAGTACATCTGGCACTGGTACATAAGCCAGTTAAGGCAAAAAGTGTATATGCAGAGCATAGTTTGGGTCTGACGTATTTTGATTACACACCTCTGAAATTTCTTGCACCTTTCTCCAAAGAGCTTGGCAGAGATGGAAAAAGAATCCTCTTAGTGTAGCAGCTGGGAAAGCTTGCTTGAAAGATTTGAGGGCGGCAGAGTCAAAATCTATCAAAATAGTTTCTGGTTGCAGGTTGCCACATACGTTTTTAATGTGATTAAAACTTTTGAGTATGTTGCAGCTGTGCAATTGCCTAATATATTCAAGTGGCAAGGCAAGGCAAATTTTATTTAAAAAAGACACCCATCCCGGAGGCTCTGGGTGCCGTACATCAAACAGATAAAAATAACACAGCACAATAACAATCAATAAAATATACAACTCAAAACAGTTAAAACATAATTTGCCACACGATTTGTTTCATTCTCTAAAACTAATATAAGCCTTAATAAATTAGACAATATAAACTATAAAACATAGTTCAGGAATGCCTGATCGTACAAAAATGCTTTGAGTCAGGCCTTAAAAACCTCAACAGATGGGGCCTCCCTAACAACTGAAGGAAGCGAATTCCACAGGACGGGAGCGGCGACACTAAATGCTCTGTCACCTGCAGTTCTTAACCTCGTCCTGGGAATCGCAAGGAGGCCCTGAGAAGAGGAATGTAGGGAACAGATCGAGATAGCAGATGTAAGAAGGTCATTCAGGTAGCCAGGGCCCAGGCCATGTAGGGCCTTAAAGGTGAGCAAACCCACCTTAAAGAGGACTCTCCACCTAACCGGCAGCCAGTGCAGATGACGCAGCACTGGGGTAATATGACAGTATTTAGATTGTCATGTCAGCAACCTCGCCACCCCATTCTGCACCAGCTGCAGTCAACACAGGATTCCCCCAGAGACCCCGAGATAGAGTGCATTACAGTAGTCAAGCCTGGACGTCACAAAGGCATGCACCAAAGTGGGGAGGTCCAGAGGGGGAACTAAGGGCTTGATCCTGGCGATATTTCTCAGATGATAAAAGCTAGTACAGACAATGGAAGACACCTGAAATTCAAGTGTCAAACTGCTGTCAAGAATAACACCCAGATCACGCACTCTAGAGGAGGTCTTCAATGGTACAGAGCCAAGGCAAAGTCCTGTCTCTGCATCAGAGGCCAACTTATCACGTCCTCTGATCGACTCGACCACCAGTACCTCCATCTTACTGGGGTTAAGTCACAACCAGCTGGACACCATCCGGTCATTGATTTCAGCAAGGCAGCTGTTAAGCACTTCTACTGCACAAGATGTTCCAGGGGCAAAGGAAAAGTACAGGTGGGTATCATCAGCATAGCAGTGCAAACCCAAGCTGTACTTCCTGATGAGCTTTCCCAGGGGTAGCATGTACACGGCAAACAACATCGGTGACAAGACTGAACCCTGGGGAACTCTGCACAACAGGTGGTTAGGGGAGGAGGAGAAATTCCCCATCACTACCCTCTGCCTCCTGTTGGATAAAAAAGACTCAGACCAGCAGATGACAGAGCCAGTGAGCCCACAGAATTCCCTTAGGTGGTCAAGTAACACTCGATGGTCCACCGTGTCAAATGCTAAAGAGAGATCGAGGAGAACAAGAATTGTCACCTCCCCTCGATCTCTAGCCCTAAGGAGGTCATTGTGCACCCGAACTAGAGCAGTTTCTGTGCTATGCCTTGCACAAAACCCAGACTGGAGTGGTTCATAAAGATTATGGGCCACGAGATGCTCCTCAAGCTGAAGCGCCACCATCTTCTCAACAATCTTACCTAAGAATGGAAGATTGGGGATAGAATGGTAATTTGCCTTGACGTCAGGGTCCAATGATGTTTTTTTCAGAAGGGGTCTCACCAATGCCTTCTTCAAGACATCAGGAAAGACCCCTCTGACAAGGAACACCGGACAATCAGGGCAAACACTGGGCCAACAGAGTCAACACATCTCATTAAGAAACAAGTTGGCACCGGGTCCAGTTCACAAAAGGTGTGCCAAAGCTTGAAAGCAATCTCAATGACCTCAGCCACCTCCACCAATCTAAACTCACACCAAACAGGTGGAGTGCTCTCTAGAAGCCCATGACGACCACTGTCGGCCAGATTCTGGTCCACTGGCTGAACCCCGTGCCTAATGGCAGACACCCTGTACAAGAAGAACCGAGCAAACCCATCGCACAATGCATTCAAAAAAGCTACCTTCGGCTATAGACAGGAGGGATGAAGAAGCCTGTCCACAGTCTGAAAGAGCACAGTTGGTCACTTCCTCCCGGCAGCAATCTCCCTGGGCAGGAATTCTGCCTTCTTATGGTTGATTGCCCCCTGGTATGCACCATAGTGCATACGCAGGGCCAGTTTGTCTACCCCCAGGCCAGACTTCCGCCAACAGTGCTCTAATCTCCAACCCAAGGTTTTCATCTCCTTGAGCTCTCCATCAAACCAAGGGGACCTCAAGTGAGAAGACCTGGGTCATACACGGACTGGTGCGAGGGAGTCAAGCGCACCAGAAAGCACCTTATTATAGGCGTCCACTAATGCGCACAACCCCCCCCCCGCATGCATTGTCCACACTAGATAGGTCAGCCACCACCAAAAAACCCTCCGGGGTAAGCTCCCCCAGAGAGCGGTAGCTAAACATCTCTGCAGGGGGAGGGCTACCGAGGGGGGCCTTGAACTGGAACATCACCGTGCAAGGATCAGACCAGACGACCCTATCAACACTGAGAATATTTATCTCAAGCCCCAGTGAGAACACCAAATCCATCATGTGACCACCCTGATGAGTCGTGGAAGAAACTCCCTGCGCAAAGCCCAGAGATGACATCATCTGGAGGAAGTTATGACCCAGCTGAGAAGATTCATCCTCGGCCCAAACATTGAAGTCCCCCAGCACTAAACATCTGGGGGCCTCCAATGTTTCACCGATGATGAAATCGGCCACTTCCTGCAGTAAATCTCCCCTCGCTCCAGCAGGGCAATATATCAGGAGGACCAGGCAACCTGCGCCCTGTCCCCCATGGATGGCCACACACTCAAATGAATGTGGTGCTCTCACTGGGTTCACGGCAAAGCCCAGCTCAGACCTAAAACAGACGGCAACCCCCTCACCCCTGTGTTCTTCTCTGGGGCAGTGCACTACAGTATACCTGGACGGGATGGCAGCCTCTAAAACTGGGCCAGCATCATCACCAATCCAGGTCTCCGTAATGCAAGTCAGATCGGCCAAAGAAACCAAGTCCGCTATAATTGCAGTCTTGTTTCTGACCGATCTGGCATTGCAAAGCACCGCCCTCAGGGGATTAGGGATTCTGGCTACCTGCCCACTCGGTCTGGTGGGAACCCTGGTGACAGAAACTAAACACGTCGGGCCTCTCCCCAAGTCCGGTCTAATCCCAGGGCGCCTTCTGCACCCCATCACCTTGATCCTACCACCCATAGTGCAAGGGGCATCCACCCAAGTGAGACAACTGTTCCGTATTTTACAACATGGATGATATACAGCTGATGAAAAATAGTAGGGCAGCATTCAAAGTCCTGTCTGCAAACCAGTGAGTACTTGCCTTGAAATATTCTAGGTCCTGGTGTGTTGAGAATATCAGAATTCTATCAGTGCTGGGGCCAGAGTCAAACATTAGAAATTGTTCATGCTTCACAGTGAGAGTAAATTCCTCTGGTATCATGAGTGTTGCAGTGTTCTCTGGCTCTGGGGAAGGGTGGGCAGTGGCCATTCTGGTTCTGTGAACTGTATGCTTTAATAGAGACATTGAGGGAAGTTGAGAGGAGACAGAAGGCAATAATTCTGACACACCAGAGGCCACAATTTGATGAGTTCTCTCACAGGTTGCTTCTGATCATTGCGTCATGTTGGCCACAGCTTCCTTCACAGCCACCTCAGCTGGGTCAGGAACATGGTTATGCTCTCCCAGCTGCTTCAACACTGTATCTCCTTTCAAATGTAACTGTGCATTGCAGTGCCCTTTGTCCTACTGCAAACATTTATAGTAAGCTTTATCAGCAGTAACACATTCTGTAGGGTATAGGAAACTGTCCAGGAATGCAAGCTCACTGCCCTTTTGACTGTGGAAAAAGCACACTTGCACAGACATGGAGAAACTCCAGACATATCTGAGTCTGGCATCAGTTGTCAATCATTATATGGCACGCATGATTGGTACAATTTGTCAAATCTGAATAATTGCAATTACAGGAGCAGGAGCACTTAAGAGATTTCAATAGTTGTGTGCTTTACTCCGCGCTATTGTGACCGTGCACTGTCATGCAATGGTGAAAAGTTATATGTATAATTTATTCTATTACTGCTAATTCGTCCAAGCTATTATGATCGGAT
Source organism: Neoceratodus forsteri (assembly GCA_016271365.2). Classification (NCBI taxonomy): domain Eukaryota; kingdom Metazoa; phylum Chordata; order Ceratodontiformes; family Ceratodontidae; genus Neoceratodus; species Neoceratodus forsteri. The sequence goes on along the minus strand of CM028135.1, from coordinate 907,343,805 downwards.
ACCGATAAATACATATTGAATGGAAACACCATTCAGTATTATGGGTCAGTGGACAGGAGCACTTATGGGCATACCACCCCCTTAGCTCCTTAAAACCTCATTATGAACATTAGTAGTATGAACTGCCCATGTCTGTGCTGGTAACTAATGTATTGTTCTTCTCCACCCCTTTCTCTTTATCCCCTCTTTTACTTCCTCTCCCCCATCAGTTTTGTCTCCTGTGGTCCCCAGTGACTTGTGTATGCCAGTTACCCACCTTCCTGTGCCTTTCTGGTATCCATGCAGTACAGATATTTTCTAACTCTAGATACTCCTGTTTTGCTTTGTTGCCCTAATAATTCAAGTTATACCCTGGCATTCTTTTATGGAACACATTTTGTACCCTTTTGATGCAGTGTTTATTTCTATTGTACACATGTACTTTGCTCTTGTCTATTTATTTTGAACCTACAGTATATGTAGCTTATAAGTATGGTGTGTTTAATCCCCACCACACCAGGGCACGCCTTGAAATGGGGGGATTTTAATGCTCATGTGTCTTCTGACCACATTTCTAAATGAATAAAGTAAATGAACAAGTGAACACGTTCAACATATATGTGATCCTGTTTCATACTTTGTCAGTGTACAAACTGCATTTACTGTTACTGAATAGCATCGAAAGAGCAGCACAACTATAGTCCATACAGCTTATCAATTACGTCTTTAATTAGAAACCATAAACCAGTGACTTCAGAGCTGAACAATCAGGCTTACAGAAGCAGCACATTCTGACAAAAAAAGAATGTCTTTATAAATCTTTGTTAAACTAGAAGTAAGGGCAGCTGCAAGACTCAGAAGAAGAAATGTGAATTCTTAGTACTCTAATTTGTAAAGGGTTACAATTATGTATTGCCATAGGCCACAGTAATGTAAAAATGGTCTAAATGCTTCTTTCAAATAAAAATGCAGGCTAATTTTTACATGGATGCATATCCTTACCAGATTAGACAGACTTATTCAGGCATGTGAATCATGCTTTTGTTTTCTCATGTACAACAAGCTTGTAAAATCCAGCCATCATACATGTGCCCTTGCAATAAATTGGTTTCCTTTATCATTTTCATTCTTTTGCTGCGTCATTGGATTTTCACAGTATGCAATAACTTTATTTACAGACTTCTATGTGTATCTTGTATTATTTTTCCACATCCTTTTCCTTCCATTGTTTTTTTTTGGTTTCTTTTGACTACTTCATGTTTAAATTTTGGCTGTTTTTTCCATTTTCCTGTTGCGTTACTGACAGTAGTTACTGTAACTGAATTACATCTGTGAGGATTATTTAATTAAGACAACCTTTAACAAAATCATAAAGTCAGTTGAAAGATGTATAAACATTTATGCAATAGAGAGAGAGAGGTTTGAGTTAAACAGGTCCTTTTCAGAGGTTACATCCACACCACAAAGTGCTAAGAAGAAATAAAACCAGGGCCTGGTTAGCATTTTTATTTTAAGCTAATATACAGGTTCTTTCCTACAGCTTAACCAGTAACAGCTTTAGTTAGAGTGACTGTAGCTTCACGTTGTAGGTGGAGTTTTCATCAGCTTTGGCACAAGCACAGATACACTTTAGTTAGCGTAGAGAAGAATACACCAAAACACAGACATTTGCAGAATTTGGCTCAAGTAAAACTCATGAAAGCAATTACAGAATATTTTATAAAAAGTTCGCGTTTGTGATTGCTTAAGCTGCTGAACTGCCACACCATCCTTGTGCCTCTTAGCCACTACTGTGTCTTGTGCAACAATTTTATTAACTATCTGTTTATCCCAGATTGGTACTTTTACAAATACATTACTACTACTAAATATATGTTCACACTACCAATTATTTTACTCCTTTCCACTGATGTTTTTTTGTTAATTTAAAGACACAAGACACTACCTGTGTTTTTTAAGGGATTGCAAAATCGTGATTGTAGTTGCAAAGAGTAAAATCATGGTTAACATGACAGAGCAATTTCACTCTTCTGAACAGTTACTGGTCTAGTCATACAGGGACAGAAGGAAATGACACAACAGGTGTTGAAGCAGTCCATAGAAGAGGAAAGTGGAATAGCTAGAATGCAACATCATTTTAATTGTCAATCTGCAAAGGGTGTGCTTTGCACAATTATGTTTTATTTTTCGCTGAATAGCGTCACCATATTTACTAGTTCTTCACTCTCCTGCAGAAACAAAAACCTCAGGATACAATTGTATTAAGTGATAGCCAAATATATACTGTACTGGTTAATGCATATTGTAGCCTAATGGTAATCATTCAGAGAGAGAGAGAGAGGAGTGTGTGTGTGTGTGTGTGTGTGTGTGTGTGTGTGTGTGTGCGCGCACGTATGTTTGTTTGATTTTCCTTCTGAAGTACCTGACAGGAAGATATAATATATGGTTTAACATGATTGTGCATGGAGTCAATGGAATTAAAAGTCCTGCTGTGCATGTCTGGAAATTTATGTATACCCCCAAAATCCCAGTGTATGGGATCAGCGGTCAAAGAAGCTGTTGTGCATGACTTTTTGAGTCTGCATACTCTTCATGGCATTCCAGTAGAATTCCTGCAACTGTCACACAAACTGTGCTTGTGCTTGTGCTGTGAAGAGTATGAGTAAGCACAGCAGAGTATGTGCTGTGCTCAAGAAACATTCTTCATGGAACAAACTCTCTCACCTCTACACTATCACTGCCACAGTTTTTCTAAAAAAGAACCCATCTGGCACCTAGTTGCACACTACCCACCCAGTTCACAGAGGAATGCCTTTCAATTTGTAGGTATGTATAAATTAAGGAATAATGCCCGACAGGGTGTGTGTCTTGCTGGGATAATGTCATGCCTCCAGTGGCTGGGCATGAGGCCACAGGCCAAATGGGTATGGCACCCAAGAAATTACATTATCCCAGCATGACCCCCCCCCCCCCGGAGTGCATTATTCCTATTATACAATGGCTCATGAGTGAAAAAAAAAGATGAAAAAGTACATTTACAAGTATGTTTTTTGCTGTTTTTTTTTTTCCAAAGGGTAGGTATACTTTAAAAAATCATGTGCTGATTGAGAGTTTTGGCCATTAGGTGGAGCTGCTGATACTGTGGGTCTATACTCTCCCACACTAACCTCTATCTCTCTTTTGCCTCCCTTGATCTTTATGCTGCCAGTCGGTGGAAGCTGTCCATCATCCCCCCTCAGCCCCCTCCACTCTCAGTGTTGCTGATACAGAATTAAAAGATGCTGTTCCAATTTGTACATATGGACTCCCCAACCCCCAGCTCACTATCGCAGCTGGAACATTGAAGGCAGAAAATGGCGATGGGGTAAGTAAGTGAAGCGTGGTCTTACTCGTGCTCACTTACGATGGCAGCGGACAGTGCGAGGGACTGCCATGAAGCCGATCATAATGACAGCTTTACATTTGGCAGCAGGGAGCATGTTGAGATCGAGAGGCTTTGGGGGGCTTGGTTCTAAAGACGATGGGTCACCTATCATTGTGGGGTTTTTTTAATGAAAAAGAATGAAATCATAAAAATGGTGTTCATGGTGCAGAGACTGCCAGTGGATTGGGGGACTGCTGTGAAGCCGATCATAGAAAGGGTTTTCACTTTTTTTTTAATCTGTTTAAATAAGAAAACAAAATGTTTGGGTGTTTGTGGGAAAGTGTGAGGGTTCTGGATTTCATTTTTACTGGTTTCTGTGCTGTGGGAGAGAAGAATTTATATTTTTACAGTTGTGTTTAGTACTGTGAAAACTGAGAGCCTATATGCCAACTATAGGCAAGTTGGACATGCCATGTACAGCAAATTTTTTGTCATGTGATTTGGTCATGTGTGTGCTGGGACTACATCTATGATGTTGTGCTGGAATAACATCATAGGTCCAGCCTCACACTGACCAATCATAGAATCATAGAACTTGACGGCAGAAAAAGATCCCATGGTCCATCCAGTCTGCCCTTAACTACCTCCTCCCTCCCTGGGAACAACCTCTCCCACCCTATAGCCCTTCATGCTTGTCCCAAGCCCTCCTGAACCCCAGCACTGTCTCCACCCCCCACAACCTCCTCTGGAAGTCTGTTCCAGGCATCCACCATCCTCTCTGTAAAGAATCACCCCCTCACATTTCCCCTGTAGTGTTCCCCTTAAAGTCTCAGGCTATTCCCTGTAGTAGTGGTGCCCTTCTTCATTTTGAATAAGCCCCCTGGGCACCCTTTGTTTAACCCCTTGTCATATTTATATGTCTCAATCATGTCATCGGGTCTCAATCAGAGCCCAGGATTCTTTCTTGCCATTCTATATTTCAATTTCAATCATAAAATAGTTAAGTGCCAGCTGACATTGCTACCATATTAAGTGCTTTCATTTGAATCAACATCTTTTAAATGGAAGTGCTTATAATAACGTGGGACCATCACCCAATGCAGAACTCTTCTACAAATGCAAATTACATTTTAATTCTTCTATAAACTAAAAGGTACAACTTTGGGCACTGGGTAGGTAGTAAGCAGCTGGGTGTGGGTTAAGTTTATTTTTTCTACATAAGGAAACTGTTTTTCTATAAGGGGACCCTTCTCTCAGTTATGTGAGGCAAACCATATACTATTTAAAATAAGATACGGGGGTCCTAACATTACTCAGCTTGCACTTCAGTCTTGCAGTTAAGGTGGCTACATGAACTTCTAAAGCTTCACCCTTGAACTCCATATGATGACATCTCAACTTCTTGATGGAGACACAGCCTGACTGTGTATGGCTTCTTATTGGATGCGATTCAGTATGTTCCTACATCGGGGAACTGCTTAGCATGCCCACACAGCTCAATCAATCAATCAAAATCTTTATTTATCCAGGCGGGCACCATTGAGCAAGGCTCATTTGCAAGATGGACCTGGTCATGAATACATCAAAGTACAGTACAGAAGCAGGTATGCAAAAAGCAATAATATACAAGGAAGAAAAAGTATACACAGTGTATACAGTACAGTACAAGGTTGAAATAAATAAAAAAAAACAGCATTATTTTACAATTGAAGAAGTCAGCAGATGTACAATCAACCATAGGCATACAGGGGTTATAAGCAGAGAGCTTTTGAGTGAGGCAGCCAGCAACTACAAAATCTTTGTGAAAATGGATAGCTCTTGCATCACTGTGTTTAACAAACACAGCACTTCTAGAAAATCTATATAAATACTTTCTGTACAGTTAGTATAGTCCCAAGAAAAAAACTGCTAATCAATTATTTAAAACCCTTTATATAGGGGAAAGAGGCCACATATGTGGTGGCAGGGTAGAAAGGAAAAGAAGAAGAGGGATATATTACCGACGACTGGGGGAAAAATTGGGCTAAATCCACAGAAAGTGATGACGGCTGTCATGTACTTGTTTATTATGATAATGACGGAGGAGGGGTAGATAATTGGGACACTACTACAGATGGGGTGGGACTTTAGCCAGGCTGGAGCAGACATGAAAGGGTGGGTGCAGCAGGAAGAGTTAATAGGGAAAGAGTGAGAGCCAGGGTAGAAACATGGCACGCGTCAGGATGGAAAGGGGGAGTTGTGGAATTAGTGGGCTAGCAGTGAGGAAAACATTTGCAAGGTGCTTTCATGTAGCGATCGTAGAGTGCCTTGAAGATATTCAGGCTAACAGGGCAGCTCAGCTTCAAGTTCCTTTCTAAACCATTCCACAATGTGGGTAAGGAGAAGCTTAGAGCAGCTTTGCCGAAATGAGTGTTGACCCTTGGAACTTGGAAGGCAATTAGGGAATAGCGCCTTTGAGCGTAGGTGCCTAACACACTCCAGGGAATACAATCTGAGACATATGAAGGGAGCTTGTTGGTCACCACTCTGAAGGCCCATAGGGTGGCATTTCTATTCCTCCTATTGTGAAGGGAAGTCCAGCCTAACGATGAATACAGGGAGCAGTGGTGTGTGGAAAGTGGAAGGCCAGTCATGAACCTGATAGCTCTGTGGTAGAGGATGTCCAACTTAGCCAGTGCAGAGGCAGTGCAATGGCTGTAAAGCAGGTCCGCATAATCTATTAAAGATAGGAAGGTAGCTTGAACCAGTTGAAGTTTGGCCTCCTTTGTGAGCAGGTGGTTAATTCTGTAGAATAATCCTAATCTTTGCCTTAGTTTCTTCTGTAGTTCTTCAAGATGGTCGAAGAAGGAAAGTTTATGATCGAGCCAAACTCCTAGATATTTGAATTTAGCTACATACTCTAGTGTTTCTCCAAGAACAGTGGTAATTTGGTGGGGTAGCCCCCCTCCAGCAGGAATTTCTGCATGCAAGGAGGGGGAGAAGAGCATGGCTTTTGTCTTTTTTGCATTGAGCAAAAGCTTTTTGTTTATGAGCTGGTATTGTAGAAGGTTAAATTCAGCTTGGAGGTCTTCACAGACTGCTTCCGGCGTAGGACAACTCAAGTACAGTACAGTGTCGTCCACGAATAAGTGGATGTTGGCTTTTTTGATGGGGTCATTGATGTTGTTAATGTAGACTGCAAAGAGGAGGGGGACCAAGTATAGAGCCCTGGGGCATGCCCCTCAGCATAGGTTTTAATGGAGAAAGATCACCTTCAGCTTTAACCTGCTGTTTCCATTCTCTGAGGTAGTCTGCAAACCAGCACATAGATTTATGGTCCAGGCCTAGGGAGGAAAGAAGCAGGCTGTGATCGACTGTGTCGAATGCCTTACTAAGATCCAAGAAAATGGCACAGGCATGCTTCTTGTTGTCAAGGTCTAGGAGCCAATCATTGGTCACCTTAGCTAAGGCTGTTATGGTGATGTGCTTTGCTCTGAATCCAGACTGAACCGGGTTTAATAGGCTTCTGGATTCTAAGTATACCCCTAGCTGGCCACACACTATTTTTTCTAGTAATTTAGACAGGATGGGGAGGAGGGAGATCAGTCTGTAATTATTTAGATCGCAGGGGTCACCTGCTTTTAATAGAGGGATGACATGGGCTATTTTCCATTGAGGGGGGAGGCTACCCTGGGAGAGTGACATGTTGAATAGGTGGGTGATTGGCACTGCAAGCACATGGTAGGCACATTTCAGATAGTATGGCTGTATGAAATCAGAGCCTGCTCTCTTCCTGGTGTCCAGTTGCAGCAGTAGGTCTTCCACCTCTTTTAGAGAGACAGGCAGGAGGGAGAAGGCCTCTTCGGTAGGTGGGGACTCGTGGGTTGGTGGGCCCTGAGCTGTGCAGAGGTCATTGGCAGGGGAAGTATCAAATGCTACCCCTGCCATTGCAAAATGGTTATCGAGGGCTTCCAATATCTCCAATCGGTTAGAGATAATGCTGCCACTGGACTTAATTTGTGCTGGAATAGAATTTCCAGGTGTGTGTCCAGACATATCTTTCAATGTTTTCCAGAGCTTTGAAGGATTTCTTGAGGCAGAGGCTAGCTCCGAACGATAGTAGGCGGCCTTGGCTGCTCTGACTAACTTGGTGCACTTGTTACGTGCTGTCTTAAAAAGACACCAATCCGAGTTGTTCTTGTTTCTTTGGGCTTTTTTCCATAAAGTATCCCTTTCTTACAGGCAAGCTTTGAGCTCAGGTGAGAACCAATGGCAGGTGCTGCTCCTGACTCACACCTTAACCAAGGGTGCATGCTTTTTTAAAGCTTCACTTAAAATATCATAAAAAATTGTATATGCCCTTTTAACCATTTTGGCTAGGAAGAATTCCTGCCATCGCAGTGAATGTTTCAAGTCGTGGATGTATGCAAACAAATTGAAGTTGCGTTTGCACCTCTTGATAGAGAACTTTGCCACAAACTGTGGGTTGTGCACTGATCTAATGGTGGTAATTATACAATGATCGCTAATGTCTGAGAAAAATGTTCTGACATGAGAGAACAGATGTGGCTTGCTAACCAAAATTACATCTAAGAGGGAGCTGTTGTTAAGGTTCTTTTTATTTGGTGAGTAGGCTGCCAATGAGTTACACCAGCCCTAGAGTGTCTACAAAAAGGATTTCAAGGGCTGATGCACTTGATAGCCTATCGTAGTTCAGGTCTCAAGAATAATGGTTTCAAGGAAATGAGCCCCAATGCGGAACTGAGGTGAGACAGGAGATGAGGCCCGCTGAAGGGGGGGCCTGTGGCAGCCTAATACACAAAGTGCACTGGAAGGAAAGTTTGATCTTTAGGGTCAAGTACTCGAATTCTTTGGGGGAGGATGATGCGTCTATGCATGTGGCTGAGTATTTGTCCCTTACATAAATTGCCACCCCACCTCCTCTTGATTGCTTGTCCGCTCGGAAGAGTAAATAATTTGGGATATTGAGTTCATTGTCTGGGGTGGCTGGCCTAAGCCAGGTCTCAGTGATCACTAGGACATCAGGTAGTGTGTGACTCACCCAAGACTGGATAAGGGTGAACTTTTTCAGCAAAACCACAGGCATTAAGATGCATAAAAGATATTCCTTTGATACCTGTCAGGTCTGATGGAGGAACAAGGGTGTTTAATGGTCCTGGGTTGAGTTCAACATTGCCTGAGCACAATAGTAAAAGAAGCAGGATTCTTTTTAAGGCAGCAAACTCTAATTTGGAAACACTATTTTGGGGGCAATAGGGGAGGCGGTGTTGATGGTAGGCCTGTACCCACTCCTGGTGTTATACTGACCTAATGTTGCAGCCACTAGTGTCCTGGCAGGAATTTGCCATGAGTAAGAAGTCTTGAGTCTGGATGGGGGAGTAATCTGAAGAGGCAGCACGGGAGATGTCCCACTCCCTGGCAGAGACAGCTGAGAAGCCCAATAGTCCAGAATGGCTACCTGAAAGGAGCTGTTGGACGCAGGACAGGGAGAGATGCAAGGGTCATTCCACTTTAGGCAGGGATGAGGGTTCTGAAGAACTGAGCTGAGTGCTAGTAAAGCTAGTAACACACTGAGGAACCAGCTGTAACTTCCCATGGTAGATCTAAATGTTACAACAGCCAGCAGTAGAAGTCACTAGAAACCTAGACAATTCGGCAATCAGGTGTCATAAGTTCAAAATCCTTTTGTTGGCTGAGAGGTGGTTTTTGGTGCTGAACGTACCTGTGGAGCAACTTTTTGCAGCAGAGCCAGTGAGGTGGTTCAGGGTTGGAATCCGGTGTGGCAAGATTGGTCTGTAGCTTTCCTTTCTGTTTCTGGCCCTGCTCCACCAGTACAGAATGGGAGTGGGGACAGGCATTCAAGTCTTGCAGCCTTAGTGGATGAGCATGGTTTGGCCTGAGAAACAAGCAGAAAAACCCCGGGGATGGTCCTCAGAAAGAGAGGTATCCCAGGTCCACTAGAGCAGAAGAGGAAGTTGAAAATATAATGTGTTTCCTCTTTAACAGAAACGACAGCTGTTGTAGCTCTCTAGTGGCTATGTAATATAATTTGCAAATGAGAAAGAAGACAAAAAAAAAGAAATTCTTGCTTTACAAAAAAGGATAAACCCAGGGTCAGCAGCACTGATAAACATCCCTAATGAAGCAAGGTAAAATGGAGACCAGCAGGAAGAAGTCAGTGAGGTTGAGATCCTCCAATCAGAGTGTTGGCGCTGAAAATTCAGAATGTCCAAAGGCACCAAATACCAACTTACCTGAGGGGGTATACAGCTATTGGCTGTTTCTGTAGATTTCTGGGCCCTGCAATGAACCGGAGTTCGGAGGATCCCGGGCGGCAGTTTCAACAGGGGAAGAAAGCCTCAGGGTCTACTAATTTGCAGTAGCAGAATCATGGGTTGCTTCCCAGGACAGGCTTGTAGCTTTTCCTCTGGTGGTGAGGTGCGAGCCCCAGGTGGGCATGACACATGTGGGGGAGAATAAAGGAGATGGGTTAAGTAGGGGCAGGCAGCGTAGGTGTGGTTAACTCAAACAAAGAAACAGGGTGGTCACTATTATTTGGAAGGAGGAGGCTAAACTACAAAGTGGGTACAAAGAGTCTACAGTTTTACACTCAGAATTAATAATTAAAAGTAATAGGCTATAGTTTTAGGATATTAAGGAGCGCATTAATAGGTCAACTTTAACTCTTCAGCCTTTTGCAGAGAATTAATTCTAAAGAGGGATGTAATCACAGTGCATCCAGAGCAGGTAAATCAGCTTAAACAATGGCAATGTAACACTGAATGGCCTAAACTGGATTGATAGATGAGGAGAGAAACAATGGGGGGGGGGGGGCCTTTCATGCCATTCTAGCTTTACAAAAAAGAACAATTTCTTTACAAAAAAAAGAAAAAATGAAATTCTTGCTTTACAAAAACGGATAGACCTATGGTCATCAGCACTGATAACGTCTCTAATGAAGTAAGTGAGGCTGAGATCCTCCAATCAGAGTGTTGGCGCTGAAAATTCAGAATGTCCAAAGGTGCCAAATGCCAACATACCTGAGGGGGTATACAGCTTTGAGCTGTTTCTGTAGATTGCTGGGTCCTGCAACGAACAGGAGTTCAGAGGATCACGGGTGGCAGTTTCAACAGGGGAAGAAAGCCTCAGGGTCTGCTAATTTGCAGTATCAGGATCGGGGGTTGCTTCCCAGGACAGGCTTTTAGATTTTCCTCTGGTGGCGAGGTGCGAGCCCCAGGTGGGCACGACACACCTGAGGGGGAGAGGAAAGGAGATGGATTAAGTAGGGGCAGGCAGGGGAGGTGTGGTTAACTATAACGAAGAAACAGGGTAGTCACTATTATTTGGAAGGAGGAGGCTAAACTACAAAGTGGGTAATAGAAACAGGGAGGAGACATAAGTGGGTTAGAGGGCAGACAGGTGGCAAAGCTAGAGGCAATGACTGAGCTTTAAATTTAGACTACTAGGCAGTACACTGAAAAGTCTGGTCAATTTAAAACTACAGCTTTAAACAGAAATTAATTCTAAAAAGGATTCAACTGTTCACTTAGAATAATAGACAGTGCAGTACAAGTCTAATAATCTTAAGACTCTACAGTTTTACACTCAGAATTAATAATAAAAAGGAATAGCTTGTAGTTTTAGGATATTAAGGAGTGCATTAAAAGGTCAACTTAAAACTCTTCATCCTTTCGCAGAGAAATAATTCTAAAGAGGGATGTAATCACAGTGCATTCAGAGCAGGTAAATCACTTTAAACAATGGCAGTGTAACACTGAATGGCCTAAACTGGATTGATAGATGAGGAGAGAAACAGTTGGGGGGGGGGGCCCTTCATGCCATTCTAGCTTTACAAAAAAGAACAATTTCTTTACAAAAAAAGGAAAAAATGAAATTCTTGCTTTACAAAAAAGGATAGACCCAGGGTCATCAGCACTGATAAACGTCTCTAACGAAGCAAGGTAAAATGGAGACCAGCAGGAAAAGTCAGTGAGGCTGAGATCCTCCAATCAGAGTGTTAGCGCTGAAAATTCAGAATGTCCAAAGGTGCCAAATACCAACGTACCTGAGGGGGTATACGGCTTTTGGCTGTTTCTGTAGTTTTCTGGGCCCTGCAACGAACCGGAGTTCGGAGGATCCCAGGCGACAGTTTCAACAGGGGAAGAAAGCCTCAGGGTCTGCAATTTGCAGTAGCAGAATCGTGGGTTGCTTCCCAGGACAGGCTTGTAGCTTTTCCTCTGGTGGCGATGTGTGAGCCCCAGGTGGGCACGACACACCTGAGGGGGTATACGGCTTTTGGCTGTTTCTGTAGATTTCTGGGCCCTGCAATGAAATGGAGTTCAGAGGATCCCGTGCAGCAGTTTTAACAGGGGAAGAAAGCCTCAGGGTCTGCTAATTTTCAGTAGCAGAATCGCGGGTTGCTTCCCAGGAGAGGCTTGTAGCTTTTACCCTGGCGGCAAGGTGCAAGCCCCAGGTGGGCACGGCCTGCGGACAGGTATGTACCAGTAGTATTCACAACCGCTGGCTGCCAGTCTGAGGCCCCACCCCCCTGGTGTGCAGGTGTAGGAAGGGTGGATTTTGTCAGTGCACTAGACCCAGGCAGGCATCCAATCTGATGCTCATCCTGCATCCTGCAGTGGATCCTCTGCTCCATGGCATGGGTGCTGGGTGGTGAATGCAACACACGGGTAACCACTGCACCCCCCGGACCCTTATGCTGAGTAACCCCCCCATCCCCAGTGTAAATGACACCACCCCAAGACACACCAGGCAGCCTGAAGGCAGATGACATTTGCAATGCAGGGGTCCCATTGCCGTCTGCTCCAGCTGGTATTCTGTAAGCTGGTGGTGCGAGGTGCACATCCCATGTACAGCTGGGTTTAAATCATGTACCCCAGCCAGACACACCCCACTGCTTCGCACCTATCTGAATGGAGTAGGGTGTAGGCACGCTCTTTTGTATGCCTCCAGACTGCTGGTGGTGTATGGCTGTGGGATTGGGCAGAGGTTGGTGTGCACAGGGTTGTGCTCCTGTTGTGAATGCCACAAAGGGGTCCGCAGGTCACCACTGCATGGCATTCCAGCATAGACTGGGGAGTGTCCACCATATGCCCCATAGTGAATCGCAGGCATTATTATTTCCATTCTTCTAACCTTTTTGACTTGTTTTTTTAGAACAATCATCTGTATTTTCTTTTTAATCAATGAAAATATTACTAATGTTGCAGCTAGTGTTGGTATTGAAGGGTTTGGGCCAACTAAGTTGTGATATTAATTGCATGGTTTAAGAAGTCAGCTCATTTATTCTCATCTGCAATATTAATCATCCTGCTCTATATTTGTCACTAAGGATATGGAAATGGTTCTGAAAATGGCAAAACAGTTAAATATTTGATAAAATGGATAGGTGTAATTTGTGTATGGTAAGGAAAACAATGCTTTGTGACAAATGTTGCTTATTGCTCCTTTTATACACACAGTTTAATCTAAAAGCATCAGTGTTTATCTACTGGACGGAACGCTAGATTGTGTTTGATAAGGTTTAGGACAGCAATCAGGGTCTATGTTTAGATCAGCTTAGTACTGAAAAACATTTAAGTCATTGCAGTGAAGTTAACATTTGTGATTCATATGCCAGCTGCTTTAGTGATGTAATTCTGTCTGTCTGTTCAAAGGACAACATTTACAGCAGTTAGCTGGTAAATCATTGAATTCAGCCTTTTAGTGATAGTCACCTTATTAGCATAATGGGAAAACACGCCAACTCACTAAGTGAATAGAATATGAGACTAATCTTTTTGTTATATGAGTCTGTTGTCTGTCATCACTCAGATATGACCTCAACTGAGCATTTTGAATTTTGCTTGAATCAGTTAAATTTGTAATTCAGACCATTGTTTAAAGACATGTTTGGCTGGCTGTGAGAAAGGAACAACATTTAAAGAAACTGCCACTGGAATATCTCAATATTGAGTTACCCCCTGTCCCTTTCCTGGTTTTCAGCTGCCTTATTCATCTAAATGTTGCTGTTTATCGTTTCATGGCACAGAATTCAGTATTACTTTTGTCTGCTGGCATCAGTTGCCATTGTAACTGGTTTCTTGTTTTAAAGGATAACAAAGTTATTTATAGACTGGGTCTGGAAAATTTCAGCCACTAATTACTATATGGTTAAAGTGTAATGAATTAAAAATTTCCAGATGTAGAATGTGTATATTATGAATCATTGTTAGAAATATATAGTTCTTGCTTGCTTCAGGCTTTTTTTGTGTGGTATTTTCATTGGTTATTAATACTTGAAAAATTATTGCTGAAAAGTACAGTGCATGGTATGATAAGCTTTAAGAAACTCCTCTACAAGAACCCATAGTAAAAAGCCAAGGTCCAGAAAACCAAGTTGGTGGACCAAGGAGGAGCAAGGCAGGGTGAGAGAGAAAAAAGGACAACCTTTAAAGTGTACAAGAGGACAGGTGGATAGGGAAGCGTACAACAAGAAATTCAGGGAGGTGAGAAGGGTTATAAGGGCAGCCAAGGCCTCAAAGGAGCTATGGCTTGCACAGGGGATCAGAGAAGGTGAAAAATATTTCTTGAAGTGTGTCAGGGATTAGGAGCTGCAGGGAACAGAACACCAGGATCAAGAAGGAAGGAGGGTGGGCAGAGAAGGTGGATGAACAGGTGGAGGTACTAAATGAGTACCTCTGTTCAGTATTTACCATGGAGCAGGATGGACTCATACCTCAGGGAAAAGACAGTGTAGGTGGTGGGAGAGGAAAGGAGATAACAGATGGAGAGAGCCCTGTGAAAAGGGTGTTGTAGGGCCTTAAGTTCTTATGGACAGACAAGGCACCAGGACTAGATAGGCAAGAGTCTTGAAGGAACTGGCAGAAGTCCTGGCAGCACTTCTGGCTGACTTTTTCAGTACCTCCCTACAGTCAGGATATGTGCCTGTAGACTGGAGGATGGCACATGTGGTGCACCTCCATATGAGCGGACCCCGGGATGAGCCGGGTAATGTAAGGCCGGTCAGCTTCATGTTCATAGTTGGAAAACTAACGGAGACTATCCTGAAAGAGAAGATGGTGGTATTCTTTGAAGAGAATCATCTTCAGGATGATCGGCAGCATCGGTTCACCCCAGGGAGGTCCTGTCAAACAAACCTGGTGGACTTTTTTGACTGGGTGATTTAGGCACTGGATGGTGGTCATGCAGTTGATATAGCTGAAGGGGTTAAGAGTAAAATTATCCTGTTCATTGATGACACCAAAATAGGTGTAGTGGTGGATACCGTGGAAGGAGGGAGGGTACTCCAGGAATATTTGGAAAGACATGAGCACTGGTCAAACACATGGTAGCTGGGTTTCAATGCTAGGAAGTGCAAGATCATGCACTTCAGAGCCAGAAACCCGTAGCACAGTTACCATTTCGGTGGGGAGTGGTTATCCATCTCTGTGGAGGAAAAGGATCTGGGGGTGGTGGTCACAGGGAATATGAATCACTCAGCACAGTGTTGAAAAGTGGCTGCCAAGGCCAGTAACATGCTGGGGTGCATTGCTAGATGGATCAGCTCTAGGAGGGAGGAAGTAATCCTTCCACTGTACAAATCATTAGTGATTACTATCATTAGAGGCCTCACTTGGAGTACTGTGTGCAATTCTGGTGCACCTATTTAAAGGAGGACATCAAGATTTTGAAGGGGATCCAGAGGTGGGCAACCAAGATGATTATGGGTATGGGAAAGAAACCCTATGAGGATAGGTTGAGGAAGCTCAACATGCACGCTCTGAATGATAGAAGGGACAGAGGTGATATGATTGAGACCTTTAAGTACTTGAAGGGCATAAATAGAGTTAGTACTGAGGGTATGTCTAGGCAGCAGAGGGCGAGGATCATGAAAGGGCACTGTCTGAATCTAGAGGGGGTAGGTTCAGGAGGGAGATGAGGAGGCATTACTTAATGGAGAGGGTGATGGCAGCATGGAAGGCACTGCCGGAGGAGGTGATCTCTCTGAAATCAATGGGGAGTTTTAAAAGAGAGTGGAATAGAGTCCAAGGCAGAATATAAGTTGGGGGAAGGGGAGAGTTGACCAGAGTGGGGAATTCAGTTTGAGGTAACAATAGGGTGGAGGGGCAAGGAAGGGGGCAGCAGCAGTTGTCTCAACTGTGAGCTGTACAAACGAACAGACTCAATAGACCATGAAGCCTGTATCTGCTGGTATTTTCATATGTTTGTATGTTTGTAAGATAAATGCAGTGTGAATTACTGTATAGTAGTGTTTTTGGTGTTGGCACTGCTTAGTACAGGTCAGTGCTGTTTATCATTGTGCACCCTACTACACCCTGCTATGAACTCAGTGGTGTCTGTTAAACAGAACTACTGGATTATTCTGAAGGAAAGATAATATGAACCCATTTACTCTCTATTTACTGTTTATTTATTTAGGTTTAGTGCACCCAAGATAACCTTGTTTTGGCAAGGCACCCAGGTTGTATGAGGGCCCTGGGGACAACTACAGTAGAGGAAGAGGGTGGAGCAGTTACAGTGTCCACATATTACAGTTCTTATTTAATATTTCTAAGTACAACAGTAACATTAAGCCTAGGCATAATAACATGCAAACATACAAATTTTGTTTAGAAAGAAGACCCTTGGCCCATTAAGTTCTTTCCACCCTTACTTCAGAAAGAAAACCCTGTTATTCTTGTTTTTTTTTCAATGTATCCACCCAGTCTGATCTTAATGGAAGAACAGTGCTGACTGACACTACCTGTTGTGGAAATCTGTTCCAAATTTACACCCTTTGTACTATGAAGTAGTTCTTCCTGATATTTCCTCTTGCATCTTGCTATTGTCAAATGTCTCCCTTTCCTTTCATTCTTGTATATTCTGAAAAGTAGCATTTCCCATAATGCTTTTGTCATTTCTTTCTTTGACCATCTGGCCCTTAATTGGCCTTTATCCAAGTCAAAGGTCTCCAAGATGGTGATGACCGTGCTGTCACAAAAGCACTCAATTCCACAATCAATTCATTGGCTCTCTGCCCATGATATTTGGTGACTGATTTTTTTTTTATGTTAGCTTCCTCTAACCTGATGTCTAGTGTGGTAGAAATTTCTGCAGTGGTTGAGATGGACATCAGGTAAATTTTTCATCTTCAAATACAGGGGCACTCTGTGACAGGGTGAGGGTGCTCCTGTCTTGGTTAGGACTTATAGGGGAATGTTAAGGAATTGGATATTTTAAGCTTGACAAAGCCCTGCCAGTTTTCCCTACATTCTTATCTTCTACCTCCCCATGTGTTACTGAGATTTTTTATTTAGCTGTGTCTGTAGTCTGTGGTTCTCTCTGTTTCTTATTGTTTTTAGGGCCTTTTACATGAGAAGCTCTGAACTGTTGTGAGTGGTGCTGATCAATTACAGTGTTGCCTTTTGTGTAATGTGAAGGCGTGCCACACTGTTGCGGAAGTGAGCATCCCCTCTCCACACATTCCCTGGTTTCCTGGGTATGTGGTGTGTTTTGGCCATTTTGCACTGCCATGTAATCAGACAGCAGCAGTCACATTAATCTCCCTTCCCAACTCCCCAGGCAACTGATTGGGCTCTTAGCCAGGCAGCAATATTGTCAAAACACCAGGAGAGCCATTGATGTGATTCAGGGCAGATCATGCAGTGCAGCTGGAGTGGAGTTGGCTAATTCCAATGGCAATGCTACCAGGTAGACTCCATATAAAAGGACCTTTTATTTCCTTTTCTTCTAGCTTCCTTATTTTTTGTGATAATTCGATTCCACCCCCCCCCCCAATTCAAGCAGACGTCCGGTGTTGGTAAAGTCTGTAAAAGCCCTGCCTCTGAATACCTTTGGAAGGTTAGGCAGAAGAGCTTAATTGAAAGATCTTCGAAGTAGGTGTGGTACTGCCCTGCTGATTCCCACAGGAAGAGGGTAATTGAGGGAGCATCAGCTCTGCTCCATGTTGCATTTGGAGGTGGCTTATTGCTTTTCCCCTTTTCAGTGTGTACTCAGGGGGCAGAAACTGATTCTGTTCCACTGCCCTTCTGGGCCACTGTCTCTGTTTAGGCAATGCTGTGACCAGGTGGATGTGGGGAGTTGACTGTCCTGCCCTTCAGGGCTATTATAAGCAGCAGTGTCCAGTCTACTGACTTTGGGCCAGAGTTGGGTGGTTGGCAGAGAAAGGGCTTTTATTTTGTTTAAAGAAGGGCACTTATTCACAACTCTCACCTCTCTTTATGCTCAGTGAAACACGTACAGAGAGAGAGAGAGAGAGAATTATTGTAATAAAAGGATTTCCCCACCACTGACTTCAGAATTAAAGGTGGCTAGTAGGGACCAATAGGAAAGCCAGTTAGGAGGCTTTCACATAAAATAAACATCATGTCAGTGCCTGAGGTAGAAGCACTTTTAGGTGCATTAAAAATCATCAAAATATACCCCACTGGAGGAGAAAAGATATGAAAGTGGGATAAACAAAAGAGTAATTGTCTCCTCTTCTAACTCCATAAGGGAGACTTTTTAAAGCAAGTAGCAAGTCCCTCCACAGTCTTGTCATTGCTGCTGTGGTACACTGGAGGCAGGCAAAGAAAAGAAGAAGTAGAGCCAAGTGCTGCATGTTGTCACTGAGCCAGTGTAGAGTGTAATCCTTAAATGTGATTGCATATAGTAAACAAACAAATGAACCCTGGAGGTAATAAGCCATAGAAATGGGGTTGAAGCAGGAGTCCTCAAACTCATATTGTTTAGGGCAACCATTCTGAGGTTTGAGAGTTCTTCTTTCAGTATGTTGCCACCTTATGAATGTTATGCTATGTAAATACGTAATGTAACCATTCACAAACATATGTACTTCAAACACGTATCTATTAATTTATTGCTATCAATGAAACACACAGCCCTTTGTTTAAATGTTTATTTGTCAGCATCACTGCTGCAAGTATAAGTAGTTCCTGGAAGATAAAAAAGAAAGATTTACCAAAAATAGGTAAAAGACTGGGACAAATAGTTATACAAGCATGTTTTTTATCTGTTAAAGTCACAGACTGATCCATCAGAGAAGGTGCCGAGCCCCACACTTATGCTTTCATACTGTGGAATCTTGCCCATAAAAGGAGTCAGAGGGAGGAGTTGGGAGCAGGATTTCCTCTCAGCAATTAATTTAGTATTATATCTTTACAAAGTACCAGAATGTATGTGAAGAAAGAGCAAGAAATGATGTAGCAGGTTATGCTGAAAGCAATTATTGGTTTGTGCTCTGTATTGGTGTTGGCTAAAACAGTTCATGTTTCCTAATTATTGGAAAGGCCAAATCGCATGACTAATGGTAGGATTCTTGCAGGAGTATAAAAGGCCCTAGTTAAGAGATTGATATAAATGATACACATCAAAACTGATTGAAGCCCACACTGTGCTGTATACTGACTGCTTTGTGAGATCAGCTAGTATCATTTGAGGAAGTGCTAGAGCATTGCAAAAGAAGCCAAAAAATTTCCCTGAATGGTTTTGCTAGTAGCTCATGAGAAAGTGTCCACAGCCAGTAGGTTCAGGTGAGAGGCTGAGTGAAAAGACTGTTGCTAAAAATGAGTACACACAGTCATGTGGTTCAGCCTAAAAAACTTACATTATGTAATGTCTTAACCTCCACCTTTCTTTATTTTGTGAAGACAGTTTAAGGACTTTAAATAAAATAACACTTCTAGAGTATGTTTCAACCAGTTCTGTAAGTCTCATATGCCTTTCTAGGAATCCATCTAGGATTTAATTGGACAGGAACCCACAGGAACTCAGTTCCACCAACTCTTAACAAATTGCATGATAGTTCCACCACCTCTGTCATCTTTCTCCATTGACTACTATAGGAGAGTCCCACCACCAAGAAATCAAGATGTGGGAGTTCTTCCACCTAAACACTCCCAATTTAAACACTGTGTCACCACCAGGTAACATGTTCTTTTTTGCAGAAGTGGAGCTGCTGGCCAGGTGCTCAGAGATAGAGATGTAAGAGTGGGGAAACTTCACTTTGCAGAGTTCTTTGCAGTTTTCAAACTTTGCAAAGTGCAGCTTTGCATAGTTTATCATGCAGGGAAGTGCCTACTTTGCCCCACAAAAACTATGCATAGCGACACTACACCAGCAGAGTTGCTGGCAAAGTGCCACTACACATAGTTTTTGGCGAGCAAAGAAGCACTTAGCTTGCTAAGAACTCCGCAAAATGGCATTTTTATTAAAAAAGATTTAAAAATGTTCCAGCAGCCTGACATCCCCTCACCATCTGTACCATCAATAATCACTTCCCTCCTTTCACACTGACTATTTGAATTTTAGCCTCTCCCACTCTGCCAGATTCCAATGAAATACACCTCCTCTCCCTTCTTGGCAAATGTCACCAACTAAGTATGTGATTTCTGTTATATATCATTAAAGTCAGTCCACCCCACCCCCCAACCACATGCCAAACTTAAGTTCCCTTGTCTCCCCTACTCAACTCGGCTCTTTTCGTGAATGAGGATCTTCCCAACACACCTACGGCCCTCACCTTTGTCTTCCCCTTAGGGCACTCCACAAAATTCATTTTCAGTGTATGTGGTTAACACAGACCACTGTCTCCCTGTACAGAGACCTCTGCTCTGTTCAGTGTAAGTATCTCAGCCAATCAGTTTTTGCTATAGGCAAATATGTCAGAATTCTTTCATGGCAATTGTGATACTTACACCGAACAGAGCAGATAACTCTGCACTGGGGAAAGGTTTTCTTCAATGTACAGGTACACTAAAAAGTAATTTTATGGGGTGCTCAGGGAGTCTCCCCAGTGAAGTCTGGTCGAGCGAAGTTCTTGCTGGTTAAAATGTTGGCTCTTTCAATTTTGCATTGTCCATAGTGTTTTTCTTTTTTTTCTCTTTTGTTTATTTTACTGCAGGAGCTGTATTTTGTAGCATTTCACATTCAAAATGGAACTGTCTTGAGGACACTGATGAGCAACAAACCAGCAAGCCACACTTCACCTGAGCTCTGTCCAACCAGTAACTACAGTAAATATCATATTTTTCACAGCTAAATTAGCTCATTTTAAAGTCCAGAGCTCCTAAACATGATCTGAACCAGCACAGATGAGTTTTTAGTGCCAAACACTAGTAATCCACAACAAAATGTGGCAAACACAATGAAGAAGACACAGCCAGCTAGCCCCATGGAAGGCCCAGGACTCATCTCGCTGTTGGCCATAGAGATGACCATACTCAGGCAGGCAATCTCAGAACAAATAATAGAAGCACTGAGCCCTAAGATGGATCACCTAGAAGGGAAACTACAACCAAAATCACAGAGCAGAATGCAGCCTACTCAGCTAGATTAAGAGAAGCTGAGCAACAAATTTAAAACTTAGAAGATTCTGCGGACCCACTTCCAGATAAAATTGCCCAACTGGAGTGCAAGCCGGAGGACATGAAAGAGCTGCTTGATTATCAAGAGAACTACCAATGGAGGAATGACCTTAAGTTAAGAGGCTTACCGGAGGGCAAAGAAGGAGCCAGTGCTGAGGAACTCTGTGCAGCAATTCCGTTGGGTTTGCTGGGCTTGTCATCAAAAGGTGAGAGATTCAGGATCGAGAGTGAGCATAAAG
Organism: Neoceratodus forsteri; assembly: GCA_016271365.2. Lineage (NCBI taxonomy): Eukaryota > Metazoa > Chordata > Ceratodontiformes > Ceratodontidae > Neoceratodus > Neoceratodus forsteri. Next base: position 907,322,839 of record CM028135.1, on the reverse strand, counting down.
CTATGTCGCCAAAGCCCACGGAAGACAAACTCCCCATGGCAGATCATCATGTGGTTTCACCACTTTGGGGACCGCCAGGTAGTTTTGTCCACCTACTGAAATATAAAGGAGCTAGCATATGAGGGGAGTAGATTATTCATCTACCAGGATTTTTCTGTAAAACTACAGAAATAAACAGAAAGCCTTTAACCCCATTCTGAACAAACTAAGGGAGAAAAAGATTTAATTTATCTTTTCTTATCTAGCCTTCCTGAAAATGAAGTACAAGAGAACCGGCTACTCATTGTGGGGGGCAGACAAAGTGAATGCTTTTTTTTTTTCACAGGAGCAGGATAAAAAACAAAATAAGTCAGTTGACCTGGCATATGGCTCTCACTGACGTTTATTTTTCATGCTGACCACTCCATTCCCCAGTGAGCTGTGAATGTGTGCTGACTGGACTGTGCTTTCCAAATCCTGAGGTGGTATGTCTGCATAGTGAACTACCACCGTCTGTCTCTGATTCCCAAGGTTTTGAACTCTGTGCTGGGTGATGCCCAGGACTGCCTCATAAGCAATACACCTTGGGTCTAATGGCATCCTTGGCAGATGAGATCTGGAATCCCTTCATGGACAGTGGAGGTATGGCCATTACCAGACAGCATGGGTCAGCCAAGAAAGAACCTTATTCTGGCTGGCAGGATGGAGGGCTTGTATTCTCTGAGGGAAACCAGGGAAAATCCCAAAGGAACCTAATGCTTGGATTAAGGAGCAGCGAGAGCAGTTAAGGTTGGCATGTAGTAGTTTGGTTATGTTGCATGGTCTTTTCCCTGCATTTTAGTCTGTGGAGCCTGGGGCTGGTGGTTGTGAAGTACCAGGCTGCAATAATTGAAATAGTGGAACATTTGAGGTAGAACCATACAGTAACATGTAACTGACAGATCTGCAGGGCTCAGTATGAGGCAATTTTGGGTAGCCGATCATGTCAGTACAGCCAAAATAAACAAAACAAGCAGAATTTAATGTTACAATAATCTAGAAAAGTAAAAACATGAGCAGTAACAACAATGGAAAAACACCAGTTTGGGCAAACAGAAGCCTGAGTTGGCAGTAGCAACAGTGGTAGCAGTATGGTGGTCAAGTATAGGCACATGCAGAGGAGACCTGGAAATATTTAATTAGTTGGGTAGAGTGGTAGTGCTGGATGTTGCTGAGATTGAATATTGAAACATAAACATTTCAAAATCCAGGAGACATATTCTCAAACCGTTTATTGCTATGGTGGTGGCACTTTGGAAATGTTACCTCTCGGTTTCCGGGAATTTCACATAGCACTGTGTTTTTCATTACCAGAAATTGCACTCGCTTAGCAAAGGGTTATTGACATTCCTCATAATGTTGGCACTATTCCTGGAGACACAATCTCTTAAGACATTGAGCTAACCTGATAGACATATGCCTGAACATTGGATATATAGGGCTCTCTATTCACAGACATATTATTCCTTAAAATATTTGGCATCACACAATTTGGGTCTTTGCTCTGGATTTGGATGACCAGTGCTGTAAATTTCTCTACCTTGAGGCTGAAATACATGAAGCTGCTATATCAGAGTGGGTGGAGCTCTGATGTTAGGGGAGATTAACTTATAAATAATAAGATGAGGTGGGCATGCCAGTATGAGAGGTGGGTGGGGGGCTGTTCCAGATTTCTGCACTCACCTACCAGCAGGGTACTGTGAAAGGTGAGAAAAGGAGTGGGTGGCTGGCAGATAACAAGGGCGGGGGGCTGTGATTCATCCATCCAAGAGTAGCACTGCTTGTATATTGACTTAGACAGGTGGGGGTAGCATAGGAGCATTACTATTTGGCTGCCATATGACATGCCAGAGAAATAGAAGAAGAACAGCATTGAGGGTTACCCATCTCTCTGCCTCTCCCCATGGGGGTCAGCTTCTGACAGAGGGGTTTCAATGTGTCTGGACTCTATGTATTGATCTGAGGGTAATTTGTGTGAAGATTCCTTTCAGCATAGCATACAAGCTGGAGCATAAGATAAGAGGTTGCTATGAATTTAAATGCAGAAGTGGTTCTGGGGGACAAGAGGGGTTCAAGTACAACAGGGTGTTTACTGCTCCATTTCCATCCAGTCACCGACCAGCTCAGTAAGTGATTGTTGGAAGGTTGATTAAAATGTTATCAACTATTGGTGTTCAATTTGTATACGAAGTTTGGGGGGGGAGGGGTCTGGGATGTGAGAGGTTTTTATTTTTTATATTTTTTATTCTGTAGTAACTGGGTAAGGCCCATTAGGCGCAGGTGCCTGTTTTCTGGGGTGACCCTGGAGCACTGGAGAGGTTAAGTGACTTGCTCAGAGTCACACAGTATGCAAGTGGAGGTTGTGGGAATCAAACCCAGGTCTGTCTGCTGGATATACTAAGCTTGTTCACAGCTCATTACTCTAACTTCTAGGCTATACTGCCAGGTTTTTACATTACATTTTGTGATTGAAATGTATTGTAGTTAACAGAACCGTTTGTTCCATTCCATTGCACATGATGGAAACAATCTGGAAGATAGCACGGTGTAGATTAGTGATGATAGCTAAAGAATGGGTGCCTGTACTGGAAATCTTCTGCGTATGTAATGGGTACCAACAACACTATTAATACAGTTTCCTGGAATATTAGAGGGTTCTTCTCCCTTATTAAAACATATAAAGCAGTCACAACCCTGAAATATTAGCAAATATAGATGGCTTTTTTGCAAGAAACCCACCTCGTGGATCTGGAGTATGCTAAACTGTTAAGGGTTGGGTGGGGGATGATTTTGCTGTCTCTGACTCTTCACGTAAAAGAGGAGTTGCCATTCTGATATACATCTCCCCCTGCCAGTCTTAGAATTGTGGTATATCAAAACATGTTGGACCTCATCACTAGTTAGTAGTCCCCCAACCTGGTGTCAGGAATGGATTTTAACTGTGTGATGAACCCTGAGGTAGACCACTCTGAGGGGAAGGGATGTCATAAAAATGTCATGTCACAGTGACAGTTTGGTACGTATGAGCTAGATCTGGTGGACAGTTGGGGGACCACTCATCCAGGAGCTAAAGAATACACTTTTTATTCAAACCCTTATAAATCCTGGTCATGAATTGATTACATATACGTGCCCTGCACACACTACCACCAGGTGGTATGGTTGTGGCAGAGCCCTATCCATATATCGAACATGCTATGATTGCCCTGACCATGAAAGTGGGGGGGGGGGGAATGAGAATTACCTTCTTTGTGGAAGTTTCAAGTCTACTTGTTAGCTAGGGTACAGTTTAAGAACTACCTTTAACAACAATGGGATATTTATAAAACTGTGAACCACTTGTCAGCTCCATCCAAGAAGGCATATCGGGAGGCCAGCAAGGCTTGTACGCTGGGGGTGGGGGCTATTATAAGTTATGTCACTTGAATTAAAAAACAGACAACAGAAAATAGAACGGAGTTAGAAACTGAGCTCAAGGAACTGGAGAGGTGGGTAGTGCTGGGACAGGCTAACAAAGCTACACAACAAATTATAGTAGTAAAAGAAGTGCTAAATCTTTTACTCAACAATGAAACCAAAATGAGTGGGTTCTGTGCTAGACAAAGAATGTTTAAGTGGGGAAATAAACTGGGGCACCTGCTAGTCCAGCTGGTAAAATGCAGGAGAAGCTGTACACCTATCCCTGTTATTAGAAGCAGAGATGGTAAAATGATGAGCAGGAAGGGGCAGATTAGAGAAGCATTTCACATTTTTTTTATGAACAATTATGTAAGGTGGAATGTGATGGAGAAATTAGTGTGGCACAGAATTTTCTGGATGGGATTACCCTCCCTACTATATTGGAGGAGCAAAGGGCTATGCTCGGGGTGGAAATCTCCTGGGAAGAGATGAATAGGGCCATTGGAGGGCTTACAAAGGGGAAAGCAGGAGGTCCTTATGGCTTTGTTGCTGAATATTATGATAGCAGAATCCCTTGTTGGCTATTATTGGAACTAATAAAAGAGACTAGAGAAGAGGGAGCCCTTCCCAAAACTTGGTATGAAACAGCCATCTGTGTACTGTTAAAGCCAGGCAAGGCTCCATGTGAATGTGCTCCCTATCACCCCTTATCCCTTTTAAATTGAGACCTTAAAATCATAGCTAAAATTTTAGCTAGACAACTGGAACAGGTCCTTCCATAAGTTGTCCACCCAGACCAAACCAGCTTTGAGTGTGGCTGTTTATCATATTATAACATGTGTAAGTTACTAAATGTGGTGTGGTTGGGTTCTCGGTGCCCAGGACACACCCGCATGCTATCCATGGATGCTGAGAAAGCCTTTGGCTGTAAAGAATGAGGATATCTGTTTGAAATGGTTTGGTCTGAGAGAGAACTTTGTTAGTTTAGTTCAGCTGCTGTACAAGACCACAGTGATGCAAATTTTTGTGAACGGTGCACTTATCACTGAGCTCCAACTCCATAGAAGGACAAGGCATGGATGTCCCCTCTCCCCTTTCTTATTTGCACTTGCTATAAAGCTCTAAGTGGTAAACATAATGGAAAACAAAGACATTCCAGGAGTGAAAGGGAAATCAGGGACCCAGCACAAAATTACTTTATACACAGATGATCTGCTATTGTATATCACAGAGCCGCAGTGCTCAATGCCAGCATTGCTCTAAGAAATTGCTTAATTTATTACTTTCTCTAGTTATAAAATTAATTTACATAGATTGGAGCTATTATATATTGGATGTCTATGGGGGGGATAGGCAAGTAGAGGGTTGGGGCTTAAAGGAGGTTAAAGACTCTCTCTCACGTACCTGGGGATCTGAATTGGTAAAAATCTGGGTACCTTGTACCATTTGAATTATAAACCCCTACTTAATACAATTCACAGTGACCTCATGTATTGGAGAGCACTCCCTATTTTATGGATGGGATGGGTCAATTTCTTGAAGATGAATGTTCTGAGATTATTATACACAATGCAAATGCTCTCAATGGGCTTCACTTGGGCAGACCTTAGAGGTTGGGAAAAGGGTTTTGCTGCATTTATACTGCAAGGAAATGCCCTAGAATTAGTTTGCAGTGCCATAAAAAACAATGCTTCCAAGGTGAGGGTCCTGGGTTTTCTGGATCTGAAAGGCCATTACTTAGTGATCAAACACCTTTATATTCAAGACTGGATGAGTCAAAGTCCAGCAGCTAGTTGGTTGGATCTAGAGGAGGAGCACTGCCCTGAACATCACATGGCATACCTAGCCAAGGGAAGATGGAAGACATATAAATGATTACGTATTGTAAATCCACTATTGGTCTGGGTGTTAGAGGTGTGGGAGCAAGTGAAAAAGTGCCAGAGTGCTGCAGAGGATACTACATTATTGGTACCTATGGCATGCAACCTGTATTTCTTACATGGACTGCAAAATGGTAGGTTTAAGGAATGAGAGGAAAGGGGAGGTGCGTTGTTTCAGCAATCTCTTTACAAAAGAGGGAATACACTCTTTTGTGGACCCCCGGGGTAAACTGGATTCTCAAACTTGCTTCGTTTCTGATACTTACAAGTTAGGGCCTTTAGCAGAGGCCTGGGTAGAGACCCTGTGGAAGCATTGCCATTAGCACAAAGAGAACAATTTGTATATACGGCTTCACTGTACCTCCAGAACTGACAGTAAAGTTCTGATACAAAAGGTGGCATGGCAGGGCAGGGCATGCTTCCTGGACCTCTTATGCAAAACTAAAGTTCTTTGGGAGAGGGATTTAGGATTACATATTTTGGAGCAGGACTGGACTAGGTTATGCAATCCCACATGGGATTATTGCTTTGCATTATGCACAAGGAATCCAGGTACAAATTTATACACCACCTTTTCTGTCCCCCAACTTTTGTACATGGGTTCAACCCAATGATCTCTCCCCTGTGTGGAAGGTGTGGTGTGGCCTTTGGTATGGGTTCTATGATGCCGGTTTAACAACTGCATTATTGACTGACATCACAGTGACGGATTTATGTGGATGGCAAGTTGCGGTTGACATAAATCTGTCAGGAGACCCAAGCTGTTTTTCAATCAGGGAGCTTCACCCCCAAGTCCCCTATGTGGGGGGAGCTCTTCCCCCTGCACCGCCTGAACTAATGGATTCCAACTCCGTGTCGGAGTTGATTCAGGAAGGGGGTGCAGAACTGGGAGACACAGTGCCGGGGTCTCAGGCAGACCATTACAGTGAATTGTCGATGTTGTCAGCATCGACATGCTCACTATAATGGTGTTGCCATACAGTCGGCATACTTTTGGTACATATATACACTATTTTTGGGAATGTCCCACACTGAATCAATTTTGGGAAGTGGTGACATGAGAAATCTTGATTACTTTGGGATGTTAAAGGGGACTGACACCAGTCTCCCTGTTTTTTGGCATGGAAGACCTGGGTCAGGAGGGATGAGCACCATTTCCGTGATCAGGGTTCTCCTGTCCCTGGCCAGACAGTGTCTCCTTAACACATGTGTATCGTGTGTGAAACCTACAACATAGCAGTGGAAAACACTTGTTATTCAAACCCTGGGCTTGGAAAGATTATCATACCTCCTGAAGGGAAGGGAGAGGTTCCTAGAAACCTGGGGACATTTTTTGAATTCTCTGTCACTGATGGAAACCCAGCTTTTAAAAGAAGGTGCAAGCAGGCTGGCCCAGGGGCATGGAGGGTTGAGGCATTACTGCCTTATCTCCTGCCACGCTGGTGGCCCATGTTTGTGGTGCAAGCAGGTTGCCAGGGGTCGGCTGGGAAGGGAGAGGCTTGAGCATCCAGAAGACAGCTCTCCTCTCCTGGTGGAGGGTGGAGACATGGACTGGCATTTGCCTGACCCCTGGCAGTGACTGGGGGCCGGTAGACCAGGTCCCACAATGTTGGGGTGGAGGTGGAGCACTGCTCGAAGTACAGCGTGCAGACACTTGGGTGGTGCGTCACTGGTGGCATCGCATGCTCCCCGCCGCATCAAGAAAAACAGGGAAAAAAGTGGTTCCACCATGCAGAATGATGATAGTTTCCCCCCCAGCAAGCCACTATGACAGGACACCTCCTGAGCTGTATCCGTGCCAGTGGGTTGAGTCACTCCCCACCCCCTGCCATGAAAGGTGAGTCATGGGGGCAATAAGGGAGGGGGTCCTGATCCTCAGCGATGGCGAGGGGGGGACATCAGAGGTGGTCAGCAGGACCAAGGGGAGAAAAAAAGAACAAAAAAAAAATGCAAGCTAAGAGATAGGAGGCTGGCAGGGGGTACCATAAATCCTTAAACATAGCATAGGCACTTTGTATTTTGAACTGTAACTGGCTATCGGATCAACTTCATATTTAACAGAAAATCAATGGAATAGACTGGTTGTAATATATTTAATAGTAATATTTTATAGATGTTTTTATGCATTTGTGTGCCCATTTTGTACTTTCATTCTAGCTCAGTTTTAATGTATTGTAATGGGTGAATATAACGTTTTTTGTGCTTTTATTTTCCTTTTGAAAATTAATAAAAAGATTATACAAAATGGAATTCTCTGCTTTTTACTATATTGGGATTGCGAGGGCTATTTTTCTTCATCTTTCATACATTTGCCCTATAGCAGTTGAGAAGCAAATTTGAGTGCTTTCATCACACTTTGGTATATCAAGATACTGCACATGGGAGAAATCAGCACACATTTTGAATGTGAGTCACTTTTGTTGTGCAAAAATAGGGATCTTGTTAAAAAACACAACAGAAATTCCCTTTTATCCTTTTTTCTTGTGTTGTATAGTTTGTTGATGATGGCATTTTAATAAATATTGTCTTACGAGATGGGGGGAGCAGTGAATCGGAGCAGGAGGGGCAGGGGGAAGAGGGAGGAAAGCGCAAGGAGAAGGACCAGTTGGGAGGAAAGGTAAAGAAGGACCAGAAGTACAAGGAGGATTCAGTAAAGAGAGCTGAGGGGGTAGGCCGGGGAACACGACGAGCAAGGAGGAACTAAATGGAGACAAGAAGGAAGGAGGATGAGCCAGGCTAGTTTAGCAGATGGGGAGAAGGACCAGTTGTGAGCAGTGGGGAAATTAACAAGGTACAGAAGGATACTCAGGAGGAGGAGGGCATAGGATTGGAGGGAGGAGTGGCCATGGTAAATAAGGAGCCGGGTGGCATGTGGCACATAGATAGGGGAGGAACAAGGAGCCAGCTGGGTGGACGGGCCGGTAAAGGATGAGGGACATGGAAGGGGGAATGGAGGAAAAGGGTGGTCAGAGTGTCTGCTGGGGATTCTTATGATCAGGGGTATCAAATGGGATAGGGAGGAGAAGCCTGGCCAGTTAGAACAAGATGCTTCCCTGGACTAACGGTGCACAGGCTAAGCACGAGGTATATCAGCTGGCAAAGGACTGTGGGGTTCCCCAGACATACTGGTCCACCTGGGCACAAATGACATTGAGGAAATAGCGAGTAGAGATACAGGCAAGATTCAGGATCTTGCCAGGGTCTGTCATGACATAGGATGCACAGTTTCCTTCTCAGAAATCCTGCCAGTGCCAAGGGCTGAGTGGGGAACACAAAAGAAAATTAGGAGATAAACCAGTGGCTCAGGGAGTGGTGTGAGGCCAGAGGGTATGGGTTGATGGGGATTGGGGGGACCTGGGAGGATAAGGAGCTGATGCTGAGATAGACTACATCTCAATTTGGAGGAGGAATCCTTAAGTTGAAAATAGAGGAGTTCATTGGTGAAAAGTGGGTTTAAACTTGTGAAGGGGTGGGATGGGAGAAAAGGCAGTCAAGGGGATGCCGATAAAGGAGGGACTCTGTCTCCACCCCTGGGGACCAGGAGGATAGCAGGAAAAGACCAACTGGCAAAGTGCAGACCAGGAGAAACAGAATCCCAAGGAACACGAGCAGGGAAATGGAACTATAGGAAAGGGTGGAAGGTAGTCCTGCTAAATGCCAGGAGTTTGGGCAATAAAATGCCTGAGCTCAGGCGATGTTAACTGAGGAGTAGTGGATGTGGCAGCGTCACTGAGACTTGGGCCACTGCAAGACATGACTGGGACCTGAACCTGGAGGGTTACACTATGTTCAGGAAGGACAGGGGAGGGAAGGGAGGAGGGTAGCAATGATAGTCAAAAACTGCATTGGCATAGGGGAGTAGAGGAGGTGGAGGGAACCGTGAGGCGATTTGGGTCACCCTTGATAACAAGGGGCAAGAGGTAAAAATAGGAGTGGTGTATAGACTCCTGCCCTGGCGGAGGAGCTGGAGGACAGTCTGGTGGCAGATGTTAGGAGACACTGCAGACTGGGAAGAGGAAAGGTGGTGGTGTTAGGGACTTAAACATGCCAGGAACAGACTGGGAGACTATGACATCCCTGTGACCAGGGAACAGAGGTTGTTGGATGTCTTTCAAGACACGCTCCTAACTCAGCAGGTGAGGGAACCGACCAGGGAGGCACGGTACTGGACGTGGTCCTGGCAGACAGTGACCAGATTGGGGCCTGGAGGTAAGGGACCCATTGGCGGGGAGTGACCATGCCACGGTCTGGTTCTGCCTGGACCTAGGAGGGGTAGAAGGCTGCACAAAGACGGAAGTAACTGACTTCAGGGGGGTGGATTTTAAGGAAATGGGAAGGATCCTTAAGGAGCATTTGGATGGGATTGGGTCAGACATGGGCGCTGATAGTAGGTGGGAAATCATCAGGAGAGGGTGCAGGATGCTACCAGCACCTGTGCAAGAGTAAGAGCAATGCATGGGGCCCAAAACCCTGTTGGTGGACCAGGGAGGTCCAGGAGGTGGTGCGGGGAAAGAAAGCAGCCTATAAGAAATTCAAGTGCTCAAGGAGTGAAAGGGATCGAGGGGAGTATGAGCTGATGGCTAGAAGGGCCACTAGAGTGGTGAGGGTGGCTAAGGCAAGGAAGGAGCAGAACCTGGCCAGGGAAATTAGGAGAGGAAAAAAGGGGTTCTTTAGATACATTGGGGAAAGACAAAGGGTGAAGGGGCAGATTAGCAGGATTAAATCAGGGAAGAGATGGGCACAAGACCCAGAGGAGCAGGCTGAGGTACTAAATGAGTACTTCACCTCAAGTTTCACCAGGGAAAATGGGGATGCTGCATCATACATGGGAGGAGACAGAGATAATGAGGAGGGGGCCTTACTAATCGGCAGGTCTGGGGAGGGGCATCACTGGCAGGTGGGGGGAGGCTAAGCAGGGAGAAGAGGTACTGGAAGTGGAAATCACAGCAGAGAGAGTGAGGAAGCCCTCAGCTCCCTTAAGACGGAGAAAGCACCAGGGCCAGATAAATTACATCCTAGAGTGCTGAAGGAACTTGCAGATGTCCTGGCGAAACCCTAATAAGAGCTTTTCACCATCTCTGAGGGACAGGGTGGGTGCCCCAAGACTGGAAGGTGGCGTATGTAGTGCCTATCCACAAGGGGATCAAGGGAGTGGCGAGGAACTACAGGCCTGTCAGCCTGACATCAGTGGTGGGCAAGGTGATGGAGGGCATTGTCAAGGAGAGGCTAGGGGGGACCTGGATAAGTCAGGGTGCCTGGACGATAGACAGCATGGATTCATCCCGGAAATCGTGGTCAGACAAACCTGGTGGAGTTCTATGACTGGGTGACAAGTGCCTTGGACCTGGGTAGACCAAGTGGATGTCTTCTTTCTAGACTTCAGCAAGGCATTTGACTCTGTTCCTCACGTGGCCTGTTGGATAAACTAAGAGAAAGGGGTGGAAACCAGATGATCCGATGGATAGGCAATTGGCTCCAGGACCAGACCCAGAGGGTCGTAGTTGGTGGGATAGTCTCTTCCCAAGGAGGGTCATTAGTGGGGTCCCACAGGGATCAGTCCTTGGGCCCCTTCTTTTCAACGCCCACGATCTGACATAATAAGGACAGGAATCAGGGAGTGAGATGAGTCTCTTTGCAGATGACTAAACTGGGGCGTGGTGGATGGGGAGGAGGGAGGGTGCCCTGCAGGGGACCTGGAGGCTCTGGAAAGATGGTCTAGAAAGTGGAAGCTGAGGTTTAATGCAGGGAAATGCAAGGTACTCCACCTGGGGCCAGAAACCCAGGCCAAGTGTACACCCTGGGGAAATACTACAAGTCTCAATGGCTGAGAGGGACCTGGGGTGGTGGTGGATGTCAAGATGAACAACTCTGAGACTTGTAGGAGGGCAGCAGCCAAGGCCAACAGGATGCTGGGATGCACGCTAGGGGATCACTCCAGAAGGAGGAAATGATACCCTTCTGTATAACTGCTTGGTGAGGCCGCACCTGGAGTACTGAATGCAGTTTTGGAGGCCGCACTTAAAGAGGGACATTAACCTCCTGGAGAGGGTCCAGAGGAGGGCAACCAAAATGATTTGGGGCTTGGGGGACAGGACCTATGAGGAGAGGCTCAAAGAGCTAAATCTGTACACTTTGGAAGAGAGAAGGGACCGGGGGGACATGATAGAGGTCTTCAGGTACATGAAGAGGGTAAATAGGGGAGGAACAGTGAGGGTGCTTTGAAGGAAGGAGGAGGGGGCCACTAGAGGGCATGGGTGGAAGCTGGAGGGGGGAAGATTCAGGGGAGAAAGGAGGAGGTGCTACTTCACTGAGAGGGTGGTAGAGCCATGGAATGCACTACCTAGGGGCTGGTGGAGGCAGAGACAGTGGAGGGGTTCAAGAGGGGGTGGGACAGGTACAGGGGAAGGGTTCAGGAAGCAAAATCCAATGCAGCAAGAATATCCGGAACTGGGAAGGGAGAAGCCAGAGAAGGCGAGGGGGACAGCAAGGTCAGCACCCAGGGTGGAGGCTGACCAAACGAGCAGACACGAAAGACCATTAGGCCTATTCTGCTGGCATTTTAGTATGTTAGTATGTTAGCATGAGATGTATTTGACCCATTTAGAACCCTTGAGTGAGCACACTAGTGAAGCAGTTTGCAGGAAAGCAGAGAACGGAATCCATTTAAGAATGCTAGGAGACCACACATATCCAAATTGTTCATTATTTTGTTTGCTATAGGACAACCAAATGTTCAGAACTTTATTATTACTGATTTGGATGCAACAGGTGGTTGATTATTATAGAATTACCTATATGATCTACACTAAGCTGTAGGGTGGGTTGCATGGACCTGTTTTATTGATGGGGAATGTTGGAAATTCTCCTACCCATTATTGATAATTCCCATGGGATCTTTTACTTCCACCTGGACAGTGACCACAGATAACCAGAAGGGACTTTGGGTTACTATCTCATCTAAAAGACAGCACCACAACAGTGCACCACCTGCCTCATACTACACTATAGTGTCAGATATGGGTTATTACCCCAAATGCTTGGCATGGGGCCAGAACCCACAAGCTTCCTATCTTCCAGCCACAGAGGTGAGTGTGCCAACTACTGAATCACTGAACCTGAAGGGATAGGCATCCAACTGAGATGACAATGAGAATGTAAACCTATCTGACAAATAATGGAATCAGATTTGGGATAAAGTTCATTAAGTCATAAAGTCAGGAGTTTGAGGGAGTGTATTTTTTTATTAAAGTTGTTTGATAAATGTTTATAAATATATTATGAAGGTATGATAAAAAATATTCTCAGAAATGTTAAAGTGATAATGATGTGCAGACAGTTGATCACACACATATTTAGGGCATGTTCTGAGCTGGGAGTATTTTAGAAACAGCTAATGGAGGACATGTGGGCAATTTTAGGAACTTGCATCTATTTTATATTCTGGTCATTGTGTTAAACAAACATATCCCATCTCCCTAGATCATAGGGAAATTACATTGTTTTATGTATTTTTCTTTGTTCTTAAAGTGTTTATATATTGATTTCTTCATGATTATGTTTCACAAATATATTTTTATAAATTAAAAGTTCAGTACACAGTATTCTACTCTTCTATTTAATCTTTAAACAGTTACAAAGTACAAAGGTAAACAAATTAGATACAATATTACGTATTCCATTTCATGGATGAATAAATAGGTAGTAAGAAGTCTAAAGCACCAAGAATGAAATAAATGAATGTGTCAAATGTCCTCAAGACTGTAGGGACCACATTGTGCATTTTTCTTTGCAAATTAAATTTCTAGTGATTACCATTAACAAATATGACTGGGCAAAATGTAAACTTCTGCTAGCAGAACGCATGTGAAACTATGATTCACTGTCTTCAAAATTTCAGTTAATTTCTACGAAAATGCTTTGAAATTTTGTCAAAATGTAATTTCAATTATTTCCACCCAATATTAAAGCTGCTTATCCAGAAGCCACCAGAACTGACATGTTCTTTTCTATACCTCACATATATTTGTACCAAGTTTCAGAACTCTGGTTTTCAAGAGAGCTCATAAGCAGTCAGATTTATCGAAATCTTTTTATTAAAGGGGAATAGCACAAATGACTTTACACTCAAGTTTGAGGCTGGTCCAAGTGTGCATTTTGTGGGCAAAAACATGTTGGTTTATCTACTGTTTACTATAGTATAGTATGGTAGATTATATTAGACTAAATTTGCTTAGTTGTAGGCTGAAATCTTTTACTACAAATCCCAGCATGTACTGCAGCTGACATTGGAGGAGTAGGCAGCAGTGGGAGATTTAGTAGCCTACAGTGCATGATAGAACCTTTATAATCTCTGATCAGATGTATTCTGGGATTACTTTCTCCAATGGCTACTTACAGTCCTTTGTGACTGTCCATAGCCCAGGGAGGACAGCAGAACCAGCAAAAAAAAAAAAAAAAAAAAAGGAAAAAAAGAACAGAGCTTAGAAATGATCAGACTTTACATAATCTCTAATGAGCATTTCAGGCAATTGAATTGTCTCACTGTTGCCTACTGCTCTGTTGTCATCTGCAGGGAATTCAAGGATTTGTAGTAACTGAAGATGTCAGCCTACAACTAAGCAGAATACAGCCTACTATACATACACTGGGACCAGCCCCACACTTGAGTGTGGGGGCCCTTGGTGGTGACTGTTCCACTTTACATTTCCCAAGTATATAAACTACACCCTTATAAGCCCTTATAACTTTTAAACTGGAGAACACTATGGGCTCAATTTTCAGAGCACCAATAGAGTGGAACAAGTTACGTTGAACCCCCACCTGTTGCAACCCGGGTGCACCACAGACCCTGCACTGGATTCTCCCACAACAGGGGTCCCTGGGCCAAAGTGTCTGGATTTGCCACAGGCAGGGTGGTATGCCAAAGAGGTGGCACACTGGAGGGGTGTGATGGAAGGTGCACACCCATCATGCCCCTCTGCACAGAGCTGGCACCTGTACAGCAGCACAGTGAATGGGGGCACCCTGCATTTGGTGTAGGACACTGAGCAGAGACCTGTGGGCCTACCTTAAAGGGTGCTGTAGGCATGGATAGCAGTGTCAGGGCAAACAGTGGCACTGGGCATGTGTGCCTATATCAGGCTCACAGACCTGCAGGTGGGGTACTGCATAGTCAGGCTTACTGTGCACATTGTACAGTAAGTCCAGCTAAGCAGTATTCTGTCTGTGGGTTTGTGAGCCTCATATGGGCACATCTGCCCCATGCCATTGTTTGCCCTGGCTCTGCCATCCATAACATCAGAACCCCTTAGGGCACTATAATAGGTCCCTGCATTCAGTGTCCCATGCTGATTGCTAGGTGCTCCTTGCACAGGTCTGACTTTTATTGCAAGGGCTGTTAGATCAGCACTTGGTTAGTCTAAGCACAACCATGAGTTGCAGTCATGGTAGGGCTTTCAAACTCCCAATTTATGTGATGCTGCAGCCCCGCCATGATGCTAGCCCCCTTCTGCCTTGGCGCACTGGTGCAGCTGTCACAAGGATTGTGGAAGCCTGGTTGGTGCAGATGCCCTCCCCCCAGTGGTGCACCATCCCTTCCAGAATTGGAACTAGAACAAGGTGTGGTTCAAGGAGCTCTTTTCAATATTTCTCCTAGTGGCAAGTCCTCTTGTACCAGTCTTGACTTTTGAAAATCTAGCCTCATGTCATCAAGGTTGGCAGGTTCATGCAGTGCACTGAAAAATGTTTTTCCAAGCAACTGGTTTCAGCTACAGCTAATATAAATATTAGAACACCTCTCAAATCTACCTTCCCAGGTGCCTCCTATGGAGTATGCCATGAGGTTTTTTTTTTATTTTCTTATTCTTAATCCTTTCAGGGTTTACAGTGCTATTCCTAAGCCAAATGTGGCAACCTTCTTTTTCCTTGAGAAAAAATAAATTAAAACATTTTTTTAAATACTCAAATTTTGGTGGAACCAGAAAATGTTACCACCAAATGAAAGTGAATATACCTGGAATATAGTTTAAAAAAGACAAGGTCAAATATTTTGCCCACTTTCATTGCACTGCTGCTCTTAGAGGATGTCTATGATATAAACAGCAAGAAATGCAAAATAACATTAGCACTTAAATTAGAATTCTGTAAGTGTTTGTGAAATTTGTGGACTTTGTCAATAATTTTGTGGAAACCATGACCTTGAGTTTTGCCCAGCCAATCATTTGACTTACCATGGAGGAGAAAGGAAGAGGCTGGGTAGAGTAATAATAAGTTTGGATTCACAGGGGACTCCTTTCTCAAAAATCGGGATAGTTGGAGGGGCATTACAGGAACCATGGTGCTAGTGCAGATAAGGTGCCTTTGAGTCTGATCACTAGCCAGGCATTTCAGCTAGAGGAAGGAGATGACTGTTGTCCACATTGTGATAGGGAGTGCAAGTTTTGAGGACATAAGGAAGTCCTTCATTGAATTAAGGATATCCCAAAGGTGAAAGATATCCAGAGGGATATTTTTCAAGCTTTTCATGTTCCTGGAGCCTTTGATGAATGACTGCAACAGAAGTGAGACAAGTTAGTTTTTGCTAAGTCTCTGTTAAAAGCTGGAGGGTCTTTTTCTGGCCAGCTTGAAGGCATCCTGTGGCAAGGAATGCCTGCATATTCATGAAGGTCTGCAGCTGTGACAAGAGAGAGGGGGTACTGGTCATGCTATGCCTTTATTGGAGAAACAGTCTTGAGATGGGACCATTCTGAATCTAGTTCTGACCAACCAACACAGCATCAGTGGGTTATCAGTGCAAGAGCCAGTAGGGCCTATTGAGCACAAAACAATGTGGTTTGACATAGCTCTAAATTCACACTGGCAATTGAACTGAATGATAATCCTGTACATCAGGAGGGCTGACGTTTGGAGGATGGAGAGGAGCTAAGGGTTAATCTTTTGTGATATAAACAGCTGGATGGGATAGACAGCAAGTGTATCATATCAAACAAACTCTGGTCAGAGCTGGTATAGCTGCTCAGAGTGGCAAGACTGAATGAAAGAATACTAGTTGGAGCTTTTCACTGCACCAGGGGCTGCCATATCCATGAAGGCCACCGTAGCAGAACTGCACATGTGCAATAGTCACACATATGCAGTTTGAATTGGTGGCCTTCTTGGGCATGGTGGCTGTCACTTCTGCAGTTGTGGAGAAAAAAGTAGTGCCACATAAAGTGGCTGTGTTTATGTGGCCGGTGGAGGGGAAGGGCTGTTACAACACAACCCAGTGGAACTTGGCCACAGCACTGTGGAAGCTGAAGAGCTATCTGGTTATGTGCTTCCACAGTGCCCTTTACAAAAATGTTAGCAATACGTCTGCAGAGCTCTACCCATGCAGTCCTAAAAGGGATTTTTTAATATATATATATATATATTTACAGGTGTTTATGCTCCTTGGCAGGCTGCAGCTGCTCGTCAGCCAGCCTAACAGACTCCGAGGATGTTTGGGAGCTTATAATATCTTGCATGTCTCGGCAGACCCCCGGAGCCAGCCTGAGGGCTTCCTCCTGCCACGGCCCCCTTCGGTTTTCTGTTTTTTCTCCCCATTACCCAAGACTCCAGAATGCGTATATGTGTGTGGAGGCATGCATGGGCACTGCAGCTCCGGTGATGGCCCCTTCCACCCTCCCAGGCCTAATGCCAGGTTCCCCCCATGGTGTGGCACTGCCACCAAGCCTCCACCAGGTGGCAGTCAAGCACCAGGGAGACCCCACATCCCTCCCCAGAGAGGAGAGGAGAGCTGCCTGCCAGCTGCTCAATCCATCTCTCACTCCCCCCAGCCTGAGCTTATTCCCGAACTTGGGTGACTGGTGTGGTGCATGGTGTGGCAACCAGTGTCTCAACCCTCTGTGCCACTGGGCTGGCCAGCTGTAAAAGGGATCTTAGCTGTAACTAAAGATGGCTTCTGCTGATGGCCACATTATGATCAGATAAATATTTTCTCAAAATGTCACAAAAAGTAAAATGTTAGAATCTGAACCCCTGTAACTTCAAAACTACACATCCAAAGGGCATGATATTTTTGTATGCCCCTGTTAACCTAACAGCAAGAAAGTGTGCCAGTTCCCTGGCTTTCAGCTCAACAGATGGCTGAGCTATGACCAAATAAACACACTTGCAAAATTCTGTAAAATCAGTATTTGCTAATTTCACACGGCCCTAGTGGCTAATACTACTCCAAGAATTCCTTACCATCTAAATTGTTCCTAGCTCTAGGATTTGCAATTTGAGAAAGAAACCAACTGTAAAGCTGGCCTGTCGGTGCAGCAGTAGTGCTGCTACTTGTGGTATTGGCGAATTGGATTTAGAAATGAACCTGCGACATCAGTGGGCCAGCCATGTGGAGGAGGATTCAGCATCCCCACTCATTGAAGCACTGCAATGTGTAGGAATATGGATGGCAGTACAGCAGGTAAGACATAGGGAAGGGGGTGTTGTGGAACATGTAGCGGGTTGCATGCATGAATAAACTGCTGCTGGGACATTTATCCTGGTGTTGCTAACCCCCCCCCCCCCCGGAAAGGGAAACCAGCAGCTGGTGGAAACTAGGGGGGTGGATCCCCTCCATCCATGATACATGACAGCTATTACAGCTGGAGCTGGGAGTATACCTGCTCTGTCAGATGGAGAAACAAAAATATTTGTTGGAAAAAGAGCAAATATGACTGTGGAAAGCACAGGCTAGTTAGTTTAACTGATAGCTTAGCTAGTAGAGCATGAAGATGGCAAGCTATGGGCATGAGTTCAATTCTCAGTTGGGTTAAATAATTTCTTTCCAATTACAAATTGTGCTTAAAATTCTTAGGAGCAACTAACACCACACCAATAATTCCTAAAATACATTACACCAATTGTATTTTTATCTTAATAATCATTTCTACAGATGTTGTGGTTTTGCAGTTGGGTTACATCTTAGCTACCATTTGCAGGAAGAGAAGTAGGCCTTATTCTGTAACATGCTGTCACAGAGTCCGCATCACTTTAACTGACAGTGTTTAAAGACATTTCCTGTTATGGTGAGTTTTCTCTTTTTCTTCTGCCAGTCTTTTTCCATACTGCCTTATATTTTTGACAAGTATTCAAGCCAACATTGATAACTTTGCCATTTAAGAATGGCTGTACTCAAATTCCCAGACATTATTTGACCAAGTAGTATTAATGAATACAAGGAATTCAAAATTGTATATATGATGCATGCAGTGCCATCTATGCAAGTAAAATACCTATTATTTTGCTAACATGGTAAAATTGATAGCATGATGATAGTGCAATAAAATATCTGGCTTGCACACAATAAATGTTAAATATAGTGCTGGGAGACATAGTTAAATGCTATTGCAAACTAGCCTTTTCACTGTTTATTTTAGAACCATATGGGAACAGTCTCACTATACAGTATGTTGATCCTAGCATAATGAAACAGAGGATGTTAGTTATGAGATACCCTAGGCTATTTGTATGTTTCTGCTCCTATTCTATTTAAAATTGGGTTAATGATAAGTATTTAAATATGCTGCATGGCATCTCTGAGCAGTATGCTTGTGTATGCAGTGTGTATCACCCCTTTACAAGGTCAGAAAGTAATGGAAACAGAATTGCATCTTACACCTTTCAAATCTGATTAGCCTCCATAAAATAACTATAGATAGGTACTTTGTAGTCTCTACTTTCCAGGTCTGGATGGAGGATTTGAGGAAGATCTGAAATTGACTTTAAGGGAACTTCTGTATTTAGTAGGAAGATACATGTCTTAGTTCATAAAAACAATTGCCCATAATTATGTATACTTAAACTTTTCACTTAAAATGAATTGTTTTACTAGCCTAAAACTGGCAGAAATTGTTAGTAAATCCAAAATATCTTACCTTAGTTTTACTTAACTTATGCCTGACATTTGCTGGTTTTTCACTACAGTTTTGTTTCAAAGTGAAGATATTTTTAATTATACTGAAAAATATTGATGTCAGCCAGCCCTACTGTCTGAAAGCTACTGTTCTGTTATTCTGTGATAAATGGACAAGAGACCAATAATGAGATCGTATGCTAATCCTTATGTTCTGATTGGCTGAGAGCAGCACCAACAAAGTATCTAGCACCAACAAAGTATATGTGAGAAATTAACATTTCCTAGTTTCTCACAGACACTCTGTAGCTTAATTTTCAGTATTTTGTTTGATCTTTTCACTTGTTTTCTGTTTAACGTGATATCAGCTGTACAGCTCTGAGGTTTCCTCAGTAATAACTAGATCAGGGGGTTAATAAACACCTCTGCCTTCTGCCCCAGTGTTTATTATTCCTTGCTCTGTTTATTACCTTTTAAACTTTGACCACTCTGCTGTTAATGCTGTAATAATGTTTCTTTCCAAATATTTGTATTGAAATGTTTCACAGAGAGCATAGTATAGTGTGTCAAATACAGCTGTGTTAGTCGGTTACAAAACACAACAGCTAGTTAATAAGACCCTGAATCTGTTTTCATCGCTCATCATATAAGCATACAAATCATATATTACAGTGTACTCAAATGAGGTAGTGCTGAAGTCCTTACTGTATCCAGCCCCATAGGTTGAATTCTTTGCAGCAGGAGTGTTTAAGACATTAGAAAAGATTTAAGACCCCAAACTAAAACATCATGAAACCTGCTCTCCAGATCAGGATCTGGAACATAATCATTTGTGTGAAAGAAATAAGGCACGTTGGAATTTTTTTGTGAAGTAAATGAAGTACATAATTAATCAAGAATCATACCAGCATTTTAAAAGTAACTCACAGACAATGAGGGCCACCTTTTACAGTACTGTAAATAATTTAAATAGATTTAGCAATTACTGCTGTGTCCAGTAAAGATGTCAACTCTACTGTTTTCTGTCATCTTTCATACTACCCTTTAACCCTGTAATGCCACTTTTTATCCCATACCTTTGAGTGCTAAATATTTACATAAGCTGGAGGCCCCTTTTATTGGTTGGTTCTAACACAAGTTTGCTTCAACCCCAACTGATTTAGAAGTGTGATGGTGAACCTGGAGCAGGCAAAACAAAGTAATGCAAACATATATATATATATATATATATAATAGAGGTGCAGTCTCGCCTTTATAGTTAGGGTTGAGTAGGCAGTTTAATGTTAAACCCCAAATTCTGCACGTTAATAACTTCACAGCTGTTCAGAGGATTTGCACAAGATGCATTAGTTGGGGTTGCCACAACTATCTCGATGGAGGGATGGGAGTGCAGGGGCCAAAGGACCCTGCACTCTCACTATAACAAATGGATACTGTTATACTATATGGATAGATGGGCCCTGCGCTCTCACAGTAAAATGAGGATACTATTATGCTACCTCAAAAAGTAAGGAAATTAGTTGCAGAAACTTCATTAATGCATCAGTTAGGGTTGCCACAACTAAAGTAGGGAAATGAAGCATTAGGATTTCACCCTAACACCCCTCCCCTGCAGAGACCAGGAGGTGTTGGGGGGAGGGGTGGCATTGGGGTCACCAACCCTAAAACTCACCCCATTCTCCTAAACCTTTGCCACCAAGCTTATTTTACAATGGAATGGGGTGAGTGTTAGGGTTGGTGACCCTAGTGCCACTCCCCCGACACCTTCTGGTCTCTGCAGGGCAGGGGTGGGGTGTTAGGGTGAAATCCTAATGCTTCATTTCCCTACTTTAGTTGTGGCAACCCTAACTAATGCATTAATGAAGTTTCTGTAACTAATTTCCTTACTTTTTGAGGTAGCATAATAGAATCCTCATTTTACTGTGGGAGTGCAGGGTCCATCCATCCAGATAGTATAACAGTATACATTTGTTATGGTGAGAGTGCAGGGTTCTTTGGACCCTGCGCTCCCATCCCTCCATCGAGATAGTACAACAGTATCCATATGTTATGGTGAGAGTGCAGGGTCCATTTCTGAAACATCCCCATGCTTTTGTCTAGGGCAACTGGTGCCACTCCATCACTCTGAAGTGCCATTGTGAAGATTTGGTTCTGTTGTTGATGGGTCATCTGAGGCAAACTTTCACTCGATGAGAAAAATGCTAGTTTCTGCAAAATATGGTCCAATTTAATATTAGACTGCTCAGGGAGAGTTGCTCCATCATAATCTGTGAAGAACCAGGTATTAGATCAGGGAGGAGTGGTGGATGAGGCCTACCTACATTTCAGTAAGGCTTTCAGCAGTGTTCTACATAGGAAACTAGTGAGCAGCTGTGTAGCTTAGGGCTGGGTTACAAGGTGGTAAACTGGATAAGAAATTGGTTACAGGATAGAAGATAGAGGGTAGTGGTAAACAGAGTTTGTTCTGAGGAAGTGAGGGTGACCAATAGGACTCCTCAGGGTTTAGTGCTGGGACAAGTCTTCTTCAATGTCTTTATAAGTGATATAGCAGAGGCACTGGAAAGGAAGGTCTGCCACTTTGCAGATGAGAATAAAATCTGCAATAACTCCGGGAGGGGAATGAAATAAGTGATCTGAGGAAATTGGAGGAGTGATCAAGGGTTTGGCAGTTGGGTTTTATTGGAATAATGTGCAAACTAATGCAGTTGGGGCACAGAATCCCATTGGTGGAGTACAAAATGGGTGGAGTGATATTGACAATGACCAAGCAGGAAAGAGACTTGGGTGTCATCATCTCAGATGAGCTAAAGGTGGCCAGGCAGTGCAACAAGGCAGTCTGGAGGTTAGTGGGATGCTGGAGTGCATAGGAAGGGGTATCACCAGCAGAAAGAGGGAGTTGGTGTTGCCCCTGTATAGATTGCTGATAAGACCCCACCTTGAGTACTGTGTCATATTCTGGAGACCACATCTCAGAAAGGACATAGGCAGAATGGAGGTGGGCAGCTAAAATGGTGCAGGGTCTGCATTAAAAGCCCTAGGAGAAGAGGCTAAAGGACCTTAATATGTATACCCTGGAACAGAGGAAGTAGAGGGGGATATGATAGAGACCTTTAAATACCTCACAGGGCAAATAAGATACAAGAGGGGAGTATTTTTCAGACAGGTGCTCTAGAACAAGGGGACACTCTATGAAGCTGTAAATGGGTAGATTCAGGAGAAATGGGAGGAAGTACTTTTTCACAGAAAGAGTGGTGGATTCCTGGAACAGCCTCCCAGCAGAAGTGGTGGGGGTGAAAACAGTGATGGGGTTCAAAAATGCCTGGGATAGGCACAATGGAATCATAGAAGTAAGGAAAGGGAGGAGGAGAAACAGCTGTAGATCAAGTAGGGTCTGTGGCAAGAATGCAGGTAAAAAAAATGGATCAGACTGGGCGGGTCAAGTGGCCCTTATCTGCCGTGAGATTATGTTTCTATGAATAGGCAGGTAAGTTCAATGGTTAAGAAGGATTAAGCAAGCCGGCCCGGTGGCGCTGAGGGTTGAGGCGCTGGACGCCACACCTCTCACCATGCTGGCGACCCGGGTTTGGGAACGAGCCAGGGCTGCCGGGGGTCAGCAGGGGAGGGACAGAGATTGAGTGTCTACCAACTGCTCCCTCTTCCCAGGGGTGGGAATGGGAAGGGCTTGCTCTTGGAGAGACCTCTGGCAGAGGCTGGAGGATCGCCAGTGTAGCAGCACGGTGTAATGCCTGAGGCGGAGCCATGGCACTATGTTGCCTTGCTGGCCAGGCTCTGCGGGGAAGGAGGGGGGAACAAACAAGCAGCAATACCTTTCGCTCATTGGTGAGATGACGGTGGCCCCAGGGGACTTCACCCACATCCCATCTGCCAGCCCAACGCGCCCCGGATCTTCCTCCAAAGCTGACCCAATGACACCAAGGTAGGCACTTCACACTTAGGAGGTTACCACCGTGGAAGGGTGGAATCAGCCCCGGAGATGATACTGGGGGTTGAGCCTGCCTGGGGTCATTTGGGGGAGGAGATCGAGGGAGAGATGCAAGGGTTCAGACTGGGAGTAGGGCGGACTCCGTGTGGGCACTCCTGAAGGATGCCTAGGGAGTGGATGCAGAAAATAAAGTTAAAAAATAAAAAAAGAGGATTAAGCAGGATCTCATTGGTAGTACACAGAGCTAGGGAAGTAAGTGGCCATCTTGCAGGCTGCCAGGTTATGCCCCTTTCAGGCAGGATTCTCTTTTAATCTGTGCAAAAGAAAAATGGCTGCTGATCTTCAGTCTTGTGATTTCTGGTTCATTTCATGTCCATTAGAAGATAGGGAGGTGAGTACAAGATAAACTGTTTGTTGTGGGGCTAAAGTTCAGTTATCCTCTCTCTTTTGGTTCAGGTTAAGGGTTCTCTTTGCATGAATTCAGTTTAAACATTTCAGGTCTCTATTCTTATTGGTGATGGAGTGGCACACAAATGATTCATGTGTTGCTGACCCACAGATCTCTGCACCATAAAGCTGCTCAACATACATTGCACACTGGTAGCATTCATGAACCCTGACTACACAAAGCAGCAAGGTGGTGCCTGCCATAAGAATTAGGGGATATGCCCTGAAAAGCAGGAGTGGTACATTCAAAAGTATTTTGAGAAGGCAGTTCTTCTCCAAGAGGACAGTAAAGTTGTGGAACAGCCTGCTTGTTGAGACAGTGAATATGACCACAGTACATGCTTTCTGTGTAAACCTGGACACATTTCTGTCTGCCAAGACAATCACAAGGTACCTTTGGGCATAGAGCGGGTAGGTAGCCCCTGTAAATTAGTGCACAGCATACTTATCCATCCATTCTGCTTATGAAACAAGAAGGGAGTGGGCAGTCATGATGGACCTAGAATCCCATTACTACGTTACTGTACATCTCTATACATTGCCTGTAACTCAACCCAGGCTGCCTCTAAAATAGGGACCCTTGTTCCCAGTGGGCTTACCCAGTTACCAAACCTAAATAAATAAATGGTGTGTGTGTGTGTGTGTCTCCAGTGCACTGAGATGTAGGTGTGTGGGTGTAACTAGGGAGGCAGAGCTGTGCTGGACACTACACTTCCAATTTGCAGCTTTATCCAAAAATGGATCTTCTGCTCTGTGAAAGCAGCGGCTCAAAGGAGATGGCTGGCCATGGGCAAGATTGCTGTATAGCCAAATGCCTTCAATAATTTCAGAGAAATAAAAACCGTTGAGCTGATTCCCATCCTAATGCCCCAATCCTTTGATTGCAAGGTGGCAGGGAGGGCATGACTGACTTCCTCTGGTGAGGCCATTGTAGACCCTGGAATATGCTATACAATGGTGTGTGGAACGTTTACTGCAGGGTCCGTCCTGTCATAGTGTGTACAGCCCCAGTCTCTGACAGCTGTACAGCAGTGGTTTCCTGCATCCTGCAGAGTGTGACAGTGCCACCGGCATGCAGTCAACATTGCTGCCATGGTTCTGTAAATAAACTGGGATCAGATCAAAGAGGGTGTACAAGGCTGACTGGGGATGGGGAATGGGGTTCTTGTATAGTGCTGCAAGGGCCATCTTGCCATTCCCCATACCCAGCTGCTCTCTGCAAACTATATGGGGCAATATTGGGGTTTCAAAAGTAGAACTTTGATTTTTTAAAACATATTCTGTCTTCCAAGTTGTGTTTAAAACACAGTAAAGTATGATCAAAACATGAACAGTGTCAAATTACTTCAGAATACTATTTTGGTCCTATCATTGTAATGCTGCTTAATATGGAAAGACTAATGCTCCAGAGTCTTCCTTTTTAAGTGAATTGTTTTTTTTGTTTTTTGTTTTTTAGAAAAGTCTTTTTGGATTTTTATTCATCCCTTTTAGGGTATAGAGATTACATGCAATAAAATGTTGTAGGGAGTATAGGTATCCAGATTCAAACCCTACAATGACCTGGCTGTTTACACTTATGAAGGGCAGTGTTTCTGCTCTGGAATGAGTTAGCTAAAAGCGTTCGGTCTTATTGCACATTCTCTATGTGATAATTTTTGGTACAATATTCGTAAATATTTACTCCTAATCTGATTCTTTTTTACCACCACTAGAAAAGTAATTCCAAAGAGATATATTGGGAGAACCGCGGAATATACTCAGGACCTATGTAATGTAAAAATCTTATTCTCTAATAATATGCTATTGTATTATGAATATTTTATGTATGTACATAAAGACATGCTCTGCTAATATGGAACCCCAGTAATATGGATTTTGTATTGTATTATGAAGCTATTTCAAAAGTTACACTCTGCTGCTATTGCTTTGAAGGATGAATATTTGTAATTAGTAATGTTGTTGTACTTCGACTACTTCCCCTTGGTCTTCATGGTAGAGGAAGAAGAGAAGGGGCCAGAGCTAAGAAGCAGGGGAAGGGTGGGCAGAGAGATGGACACAAGCCCCATTACAGAGGGTAGAGTATTAGAGGAGTTGGGAAAACTGCAGACGGATGAAGCAATGGGCCCCGATGCAATCCACCCAAGGAGTTAAGGGAACAACTTGCAGCACTGTTCACAAAGTTATTTAATATGTCTCTAGACAAGGGGCCAATCCCGAGGGATTGGAGAAGGGCTGATATGATGCCATTTCATAAGTGGGGGGGATGAGCCGGGTGACTACCACCCAGTACGCCTTACCTCCATGGTGGGAAAGCTGATGGAGGCACTTATTAAGGAAAGGCTGATGCAATATCTAGAGGAGGAAGGCCTCATAGATGATAACCAATATGGGTTCAGAGGCAGAAGGTCATGTCAGACCAACTTGATTGAATTATTTGAGGGAGTAGCAGAGATACGTGCTCAGGGAGAGGCGGTGAACATGGATCTGGACTTCCGGAAGGCCTTCGACACTGTCCCCCCACAGGAGGCTAATAAGTAAATTAGGTAGCTTGGGAGTGTGGGACAAACTAATAAATGGTGTGGAGAATTGGCTGGAGGACTCAGAGAGTGGTGGTTACTGGGGTGTACTCAAAAGAAGGATGGGTGATGAGTGGGGTTCCTCAGGTGTCTGTACTGGGACCCACACTGTTTAACATATACATTGGGGACATTTTAGAGGGCCTGAATGGGAAGGTGTGTTTGTTTGCAGATGACAAAAAGATCTGTAACTGGGTGGACACACTGGGGAGAGTGGAAAGAATGAGGGAGGATCTGGCCAGGCTGGAGGAGTGGTCCCAGAAGTGGCAGTTGCTGTTCAATGCAAAACAATGTAAAATTATGCACATAGGGCGTAAAAACCCAAGGGCAAAATACTGGTTTGGGGTGACTGGAGGTTACAGAGCAGGAAAGGGGCCTGGGTATCACCATTTCAGATAACCTGAAGATTCGGAACCTATGTGATAGGGCAGTGGGGAAGGCAACCAGAATGTTGGCATGCATAGGTAGGGGCTTTACAAGTAGGAAAAAGGAAGTGATCATTCCACTATACAAAACTACGGTCAGACCACATCTAGAATATGGGGACCAGTTCTGGAGGCTACATTTGCAGGGTGTCAGGGACAGGGTGGAGTGGTCCTGAGAAGAGCAACCAAGATGGTTCAAGGGCTACATGGGAGGTCATATGAGGAACGGCTGGAGGAACTTAACTTGTACATACTGGAGATGAGGCGAGAAAGGGGGGATGTGTTAGAAACCTTCAAATAGCTGGAGGGAACAAACAGAGTTAGGGGAAGTAGTATATTCAGGATGGGTAAAAATAAATCCACTAGGGGACACACACTCAAGCTGGATGGAGTAGGTTTAGAGGGGATGTAAGGGGGCAGTTCTTCACAGAGAGGGTGGTGAGTCCATGGAATAGGCTGCCAGAATGGGTAGTGGGGTAAGATTCAGTAAGCAAATTCAAGAAGACTTTGGACAACTACAAGGGGCTCAATAAAAATGAAAGTCCATGGAACAGAGGGTGTAAGATGAATTAGATGGGGGTGGGAGTGGGGGTATTCAGGCAGACTGGATGGGCCAAGGGGTCCTTTTCTGCCAGCAAATTTCTGTGTTTCTGTGTTTCACTTTTATCCTTTTATACGTAATGACCAAATGGTTAATCAGTGAAGTGATAAATAATGGAAACACTTTTGTTTGTACAAGAAGCTTCTCTGTCACAACCAGTCTATCTAGTGATATCATAATGCTGTGTTTGTGACATTAGCAGTGACTGAACCAGATGTTTTCAGATTCTTGAAGAAAGATTTGCATAGTTTTAATGCTGTTCACCAAGTGAAATGTTAACTGTTTCATTTCTTCTGCATACGTCACAATAATAATTGATTTGTATTGTTTGTTTTTTTTTTTAATGTAAATGCATTCCTTTCCCAATATATAATTTATTTACCAGTTTGTTCACAGCTGGAAGATTCAAAGCAGGTTCTGAGAAATAGTAAGGCAATGATTGAAGTGAGGGACTTGTGGAAGCCTAAAGAGTGTACTTACTTATGTCTAACTATGATTTTTGGTTAGGTAATTAAAGGGACATTGTAGACCCTTTGGGATTGAGCTAAGCAGTTTGAAATTGATTGTTTTGTTTTAAGGTTTGCTTGCCATCTTAACCAATTAAAAGTGTGCTGCTTCAGAATCATGCTTCTTAATTAGTTAGGATGGCCAGGGGAGAAGAAATCAAAAAAAAAATCAATGTCCAACTGCTGTGAAAGTTTAGTGTCCCTTTAAGCATAAACAACAGACTACTGCTTTAATATTTTGATTGAGTTAATTCATAGAAGCTGCCCATAGTTTGTTTGAAAAGACTAGTATTGTTTATGTTATGTTACATCAGCATCCTTAAAGTCAAATTGTGGCCACAAACAGCTATGTACTTTTAGTAAGACATCACTGGGGACAGAATCCAGAGATAGCATGCATCTAATATGAAGCCTGTGCTCCTCCCTGAATAGATTTCTATTTATTTGCAATTTTTGACCAGGGAAAGCACACTGCGGTGTGACAGCTCAGTTCCAGGTGTGTACAGGAGCACGGGTTATGTGGACCTGTTTTATTGCCTTTGGGAATGTTGGCCATGGAGCCAAAAAAATTCCTGTACTAATACTGTAAGTGCCTGGAGATCTTTAATTTTTGTCTTGATAACCACTGATGTTGAGCAGAAGAGACTTCAGTTTAACAACTTATCCAAAGGATGACACCTCAACAGTGTGGCACTTCCCCATAGTGCTGCACAACACTGTACATATTGAGTATTAACCCAGTTTCCTGGTAATAGATTGGAACTCAGGACCTTCCAGTCATCTAGCCCCAGAGATGAATGTGCAACCTGCTGAGCCAATGATACTGCTTATCCCTTTAAAGCTCCATTTCAAAATTATAGAAAGCAGTTATCAAAAACCCTGCATGTCTCTTCCTTTCGAAAACATCTACTCATCTAATATGCTTTTTCTTTCATATTCATGAATGGTACTGTACATGATTTGACCAAGGAAAGTATTGTGAACAGCGGGGTGCACAAAGCTTAGATTTTGGACCTATACTTTTTTGTAGTTTAATTTATTGATTTAGGAAATGGGAATGAGTATAGCAGTTTTGCATCTTAATTTCAGAGAAGATACCAACATAAGATGGAAACTATAGTGTACAGAGAAATTATAGGAACCCCTCAACAAGGTGAGTACCTTGCTATAATGGTGGCAAAGATAAAGGTTAAACTGTGGTAAATGAAAGGTTATGCACCTTAATTAATAAAAAAAAATAAGAAGGTAAGTTACAAAGGTAATTGGCGAGAAACTGGTGGTAACAGAACAGGAAAAGGACCCTTGAATCATATAGAAACATAGACAATGATGGCAGAAAAAGACCACTGGTCCATCCTGTCTGCCCATAAAATCCTAACAAACCCAGTACCTATTGTCAATACAGGATTCTAACCCATGCTATCCCGAATGCTCCCCACCCTACCTCTACTACCCTGACCAACCACTAAGCCCTTCACACTGTCCCAGCTATGTTTGAAACCATTGATAGTTTTGTCACTTGCCACATCAACTGGCAGATTATTTAATGGCTGCACCCACCTTTCTCTAAAACAAAACGTTCTTCTTCCTCTCTCGAACTCTCCCTTGTCAATTTCCACTAAGAACTTTTAAAATCTTCAAAATCCTGTATCTTGCTTCAGAAATGAAAATATACAAGACAGACATTACTGCTCACTGACTCCATTGCAAACTCTCTCTTACTACAATATTACTGTGCCTTCCCAAGTTCGGGGATGGACTCAGGAGTCAGAGGGATGGCTGGGGGAAAAGGATCGAGCATCCCAGAGACTGCTCTCCTTCTCTGGGGGAGTGCCCAGTGCAATGTGGACCTCTGATGGAGGCTGGGGGTCCCACTCCTGCAACCTTGCCCTGGAGGGCAAACCAGGGTTAGAAATCCATGTTTCTTGGGAGGAGGTGGGTGTGGCTCCACCCAAGGGGGTAAGCCTGGGAATGGGGGGGTGGCGAGCAGAGAGTGGGACCAGAACTCTCCACCAAGTGGGGGGGGGAGAAGCTGGCACAAAAAAAATGCTACTCTGCCTTCATCATTCTGTACAACACAATTGAAACCTTCCTGACACAACATGCAAGCAAACATTTGGCATTGACAAATGCTTGATTACTGTGATCCTATATGCTCCACACTTCATATAATGTTGTAGATCAGTCAATGAAGTGCAAGCCTTGCCCAGTAACAGTTAACTTAATACCAACAGGGAATCCCCTAATGCAGTGGACTGTTGGAGGAACTGGCTGTGCAGCTTGCAGAAGTGGCTCACAAAACACACAGATGTATTTGTGTTTTTAAATGCAACTTTTTGATTTATTGTTTCGAGGCTCCTTGATGCTGTTGCTCCCTGTGCTAAATTCACCTAAAGCTGCCATACGGATGCCAGCATGAATATTAATCAACATTAAGATGCACATAGGCATCAAAATATAAACCTTGTGTGCATTTACTCTAGCACAGGGAGGCATGGGATTCATTATTTATTAACACAATGGAAGCAGAATATGATCAGCCAAGTCTGTACCTCAGGGCTGGGGACTGCAAATATTGTAAGTAGTGTTATTTGTGTTCTCTTTGCTTTGTGTAGCACTGATGGCCATTTTTGCCTTCCAGCCCTAGCCAGGGAATGGATTGTATCAGACAGTAAGAGTTAAAGCAAAATATACTGGGTGTCAAAAATAAGAAAACACATTTGGGGCTTGTCACCAGGTGTGGGTTTAGGATAACACAATTTCGGGCAGACCACAAGTCAGGTGCATAAAAAATGCACGGTTGCATTTATAATTTTATTTTAATCAAGTAAAATATACAGAAATCAAAATGGTAAGTCAGACAACTACTTAGCTTCAACAGTTTCCAAGGCTTTTCTTCAGCCTAGCATGAATCAAACAGTGTGAAAGCACACAATACCAGGAGGTCTTTCACCTTCCTCAGTCAGTATTCAATTGACCACTCTATCTATCCTTCCTCTCTCAGCACTGCGGTAGGGCTTTTTGTAAGCTCACTAGAAGTTGGAAAAACAATTTCCCCTGTCTTTTGATTAACAGCAGACATAACATAAAACTAGCCACTAGGGGCCACTGTTGCTCCATAGAGAACAGTTATTTGGCAGCCACCTGGAGCAGATTACATAACTTGTTTACAACATTGTTAAAGGTCAGAGCCAAGGTCAGCACATGCTGTGCTCTCTTAAACTCCACTACAGGGTCCCATTACCTCATTCTGTCTGCTGCAAAATGTATCTTAGAAGGGGTCTGCTAACATCTAGAAAAAGCAGACACAAACGTTTGTTATTCTTTTATTAAAACTGCCCCCTCATTTTATAAATGTACTCTTAGCTTTGTTTTTAGGTTAATATGCACAAAAAGCTTTATAAGCACTTTAACACTTAATTTATAACAAGCCAACCAGCATGTTGGATATTATACAAAACATATAAATTGCTTGGGGAAGGGGTTTCAATTTATCCAATGGATATCCACTATGACAGGGGTCACCCTGTCACACATCCCCCTACATAAGAAGGCAACCATTCTACAGTTGTCCAAATCTCAACTAACACCCTTGAAGGCTTTAGCTTCAGCTCACCCTCACAGGAAGCTCCATCTCAGAGTTCCTTTAAAAAAAAAATTGTAAAGTATCCTATTCATAACAATACAAATACCCTGGGATGTTTTACAAGTTTACTACATTAGTGAACTACAAAGCATTACATACATCAAGAGAAATATCTATTAACTGCAGTGTTATGCCATCTACTGACTTTCCCTGACCTGATACATTTCAACATTTGAATGGCTAGACCACCCAGCACCCAGTAGAACTGCCTTAAGGGGGGAGAACTACCTTGCTCCATTCCCACTTAGACATTTAAAGGTATGCTCATAACATACCACACTGTATGCCTAACAGCCTGTCCCTAATTTTTAGGTTTTTGTTTCACCTCTTGTACACTACTAGTGGTGTTGGCTACCACCAAGTCTCTCCTATTCTGTGTGGGAGTCTCCCTGTCCTCCAAGGTTGCCATCTCTTGCCCTTCACCCTCTTGGTTATTCCTTCCACATCACTATCAGGGGTGGCTATCTGTATGCCACTATAACATGTCTTATAGCATGCTGCCACCTGCCTGTACATGCCTAGCCAACAGAAATACGGGGTTAGTCTAGCGAAAACCTTCTGATGGCTCAGTCCTGTGTGACTGGAGTGTGCATCGTCCATCACCTTTTTCCTGTATGCCACTGGCATACAGGAAAAAGGTATGGTCATCCATTTGCTTCATCTGGGGGTTGGGTCTCATATGATACATATGATAGAGAACTTCCTTCCTAAGTTCATACCACCATAACCTGTCCCCTACACCACCATTAACTTGTCTCCCAACCATGATTTTTACATACTCCCTTAACTGGGTTACTTCAGGATCCTCCAGCTGCAACTTTCCCCAGTCAACATCAGAACAATCATTTTTCATAGAAGGAGGTATAAAACATGCAAAAGTCCCTTCAGCCCAAAATGGCTTCTTCCATGTTGCAGCCTGTTGTGTCCTGTCACAGGGCTGAATTCAGATCCTATGTCTTCTATCTGAAAACTGTAGTTTCCAAAGAAGTATTGCAGAGGTGCATATAAAACCTTGGTACTAAAGCCCTTACCCGTAGAAGCTTACCTGCATCTTAAGTTGACATTTGACCCTGTCTGCATACAAATGAATATTTTAACTTACCACCTACTAAACCTCTGTGATTCACAATAATACATACTAACATACAATGAAGCCAGCAGAAGAAGGCCATTTGGTCTATCTAGTCAGCATAATGATATATTTATTTTCAGTACAACAAACATACTGTTTTAGCACAGCAGTCACTACTATTAGTTTACAGAGCTATGCAAACAATAGAAAAAAATATATTTGACTTTCACACCAGAATAATATCATAAAATCACAACACATAATTTCAAAGATGGTCATTGGAGCAGGAACAGCAACAGTGAGTGACACACATATAGTTACAGCAATTAAAAGGATATGGCATAGATAACATATTAGATGTATGTATGTATATAGAGATAACGCAATATAGTTGTATCTACAAATTGTTATTTACTAATGCAATAGCCTTTGCTCAGGGGGGGCAGTCTCTCCAACAATACAAGGGTGGTTCAACCAGAGATTTTACATTGATACCCTCAGTAGAGCTACAACATGAGGTGGAGGACTTTGGTGTTATTAAGCTGTCTGGTGCAGACTCCTGTTTCCTGCATTCCCATATCACTCTGTGTATCCTAAGCCGGTAAGATGCAAAACAGATTCCTCACACACACATACTCCAGCTACCTCCAGCATCAGTTTCGGTAGGCAAGAAGCACTCTTAAGCCATGCTGCATTTAAAAACAGACATGCTGCACAATTAATGAACCACCAGAGAAGTCACTCATGCCTGACCTGGAATGGAGAGGCACTAGATCTTGTCTATTTAATTGTGCCCTGAAGACAACACACAAACAGAGTTAAGTTACCAACAGCTAAAGTCCAAACATAGATGGTTAATTCATGTTGTGGGTGTTCTGACACAGAATCACGAGCCTCCAGACAGCTAATTACTTCACCCAGTCACAGGTTTGATCCCAAGCATCCTTCATAAAGTAATCTTGTTGCTTTGAGAAAACTTTGATAAACATAACATTTAAACACAACTAAGCTTATATTTTATAAATTATCTGCATTTCTGTTCTGTTTGTTCTTCATTTCAAGGTTACTTTGCATGAACGCAGGATATTTGCCCTATAGAGTTCATTTGCTGCTGTCTGATCCTTTCCTGAAGTTACAGTTCCCTGCTTGTGATATCATAGTTTGTTGCTGTGAAAACCAAGTTCAGTCACAAACAAAAGTCCAAACATAAGCAGTTCATCTTCACAGATGCTTGTAACTCAGAAAAATGAGCCCCCAGTTCATTAACTGCACCCAAGCATAGACCTGATTTCAAGCATTTTTTTATGTGCATGGGTCAGAGAGTGTTAAACACAGTAATCATTTCCCCTTTTAGCCAACATGGGCAGAGTGGTCCTTGGTCACCCTGCATACTGCTGAGTGAGAGACCAATACCACTAGCACCAGGGGTCTTTTGCAGGTGCAATCAGTGCTGTACTCAGGTACTAACCTGTTCCCCAACCAATTCAGTATTTTTTGATGAGACCAGAATTGTAGTTGCCATTTATTACCTTTTGTAATCTATTTCCTTAACTACTAGCTATGTCTCACCATGGGACTCCATGTTTTCACTCTTGGAAGGACACTGGAACAGCCTGACGCCCATGGCAGCCAAACAAGACCTGACACCAGGATCCTTTCCTGAATGTACGTTAACAGTTGGTAGGTTGTCCTCACCAGCTCCCTGGCCAGGGCCACCCAGAAGATGTCCCATCACAGTGAAGGAGCTACTGACCCACTCAGTCAAGCCTTCACTCCTAAAACCTCAATGTTTGCACTCTCTTCTAACCAGCTTTCTCCTGTACATAAGGTGTTCATTTTTATAACTTTGCAGGAAACATACCATAATCCCCCCCCCCACCACCACCAGCCACAGGAGTCCTGGGAGGCCCACAAAAGACTCCAGAATGGGGACCTTGGCTCTATTTATGCATTTGACATTTTTTTCAGAGAGCAAACATGCTAAGTTGCAAGTAGCTCATTACCAGGTGTGTCCTAGGGATTGGGTATGGGGATGCTTAAAACCGACACACTTCATTCTTAGGAACATCCTTTGGATTTTCAGAAATTCCAATTCTGAGTCCAGTTCCTGTCAGACTTCAGTATCAGTGCTTGAATCAGAATGTACCGTTCTGCATCTGACAACATGCTCCAACTCTTCCCCCCTAGCTGCAGTTGTACAACAAGGCCCTATCACAATCCTGAGACCAAGAACCCCTCCTGTATACCACAGATCACATAGTCATCCCATGTGCAACCTTCATCATAGCAGCCAGTCTTCCTTCCACCTTCTCCCCCTTCCACTTTACCTCAACACATGGAGGACAGATTGCTATTGTCTGCCACCAGTCTTGTCCTTCCTGATTATCTCAGTTGCAGTGGCATGAGTGGTCAGGTTTTCAGTGTTCTTCTTATTCCAACCTGCATTGTCCCTCTCATGAATTATGACCTGTCTATCCATTTCAATTTCCCTCTAATGTTCATGCCCCATAACCAATCCAAATGTCTGCCTATGCCTATTGCCCATAATTGCCAGTCATTGAGTCTGACTTGTAGTGTTCATCTGGTCAGTGTTTGTTTTGTGAGTCTGGGGGGTAAATTGGTGACTGGCACAAAAGCCCTCCCAGCCACCTGCCATGAAATGAATGTGAGTGTGTATATTCAGAAAGAGGTGAGAGGCTGAAATGAAGAGAGCTGGGAGTGAACAGAATGCTACTGAACCATTGCAAAGGTGGGAGATGGGCCACTAGCTACTAGTGACAACAGTGTCACCTCCATTATGTAGAGAGATAGTATTTGCCACTTTCTAAGCATATGGCAATTCAGAGTAGAGTAATACTATGTTCAAGTGGACAGTCGTACCTGCAGTTGTGCAGGGTGTGTAAAGAAAGAGGACAAGACGTTCTTTAGGTACATCAGTGAAAGAAGGAAAGGCAGAGTAGTAATTGTTGGGCTCAGAGTGGATGAGGGAGAGTTTAAGGAGGGAGATCTGAAAAAGGCGGAAATACTGAATAAATACTTTTGCTCAGTATTCACTGCAGAAGGGCAGGGTCAGGGACCACAGCGGGGCAACAGATACGAAGGAGAGGGGACAGGTTGACACCAGCCCATTTACAGTGGAGAGGGTCCTAGAGGAGTTTGCAAAACTGAAGGGAGACAAAGCAATCGGGCACAATGGCATACACACCAAAATATTAAATGAGCTACAAAGGGAGCTAGCAGTGCTTCTGGCAACCCTGTTTGCATAGTTACTCAACACAGGAGTTGTTCCAGAAGACTGGAGGAGGGCACATGTAGTTCCCTTTCATAATGGTAGCAGGGAGGAGGCAGAGAACTATAGGCTGGTCAGCATCACCTCAGTTGTGGGTAAAATCATGGTGGCACTGCTTAGAGAAAGAATAGTGGGGCACTTGTAATCCAGTTGTGCCCAAGACCTGAGGCAGCATGGATTCACAGCAGGGAGGTTATGTCAAACAAATCTAATAGTTTTTTTTTGACTAGGTTACAAAGGAGGTGAATTGGGGGGGGTGGATGTGGCCTACCCTAATTTCAGCAAGGCCTTCAACACCGTCCCACATAAAAGGCTGGTAAACAAGATGGGCATGGGCCACAAGGTGGTAAACTGGGTCAGCAGCTTACTGACAGACTGGAGGTAGAGGGTGCTGGAAAATGGGATCCAATCCAATCCAGGAAGAGGGGGGTAACAAGTGGGATATCTCAGGGTTCACTCCTTGGGCCAATACTGTTTAATGTGTACATTACTGACACAGCAGAAGGACTGGAGGGAAAGGTCTGCCTGTTTGCAGATGACACCAAGATCTGCAACTGGGTAGATACTCCGGGAGGGGTTGATAGAATGAATACGAACCAAAGAAAACTGGTCCAAGGTGTGGCAGCTGAGGTTCAGTTCCAAAAAGTGCAAAATAATGCACCTAGGATTCAGGAACCCAGGAGGGAGCTACAGTATGGGAGAGGAGTTGCTAACAGTCACCAAGGAAGAAAGGGAGCTGGTGGTTGTCATTTATGACAACCTAAGGATGTCCAAGCAGAGTATAAAGGCTGCAGCAAAGGTCAGTGGCATGCTGCAGTGCATAGGCAGAGGCATCACTAGCAGAAGAACACTGATGAGGGCTCACCTGGAATATTGTGTGCAGTTCTGAAGGCCGCGTCTTTGAAAGTACATGGACAAGGTGGAGGTAGTCCAGAGGAGGGTGACAAAGATCGTATGAGGCTTGCACTGGAAACCATATGAGGAGAGACTAAAGGACTTCAATATGTACTCACTAGAGGAAAGGAGAGAGCAGGGGACATGATAGAGACTTTCAAGTACCTTAAGAGCTTAAACAAGATACAGGGTGGTGACATCTTTCAATATAGGGAAATGCAAGAAAGGGGGGCATGATATGAGATTGAAGGGCAGGATAAAGGGGAATGTGAGGAAGTTTTTCTTCACAGAAAGGGTTGTGGACACATGGAACAGTCTGCCACAGGAGGTGGTGGAAGCAAACACAATGGTGGCATTCAATCATGCATGGGACAGGCATAAAGGAACTCAGTGTCAGAAGAAAAGAAGGCCACATACCAAGTAGGGCCAAAGGCTGCAAACAAGGATATGCTTACGGGCAGACTAGATGGGCCTAGAAGACTTTATCTGCTGACAACTTCTAAGTTTCTATGTGTGGCAAGGAATAGGAATAGAATTGACATGTCCAGTCCATCACATCAGCTCTTTTAAGCGGAGTCAAGGTCAAGAAAGGCTTTGAAAGAGTTAGTAGTAATAACTGGGGAGAAGACACAGGGAGGATTTGGGTAGAGTGGGGAAGGTTAGGATTGGGAGGGGTAGTGGGCTGAATGGTGAGGTAGGCAGCATACAGGAAATTGACACAGCTAGTAAGGACTTTGTTGAAAGTATCAGCAACTTTAATGGGCAGAGTAAAGGGTTTGGGCAACTCACAGTATGTGAGTGGCAGATTTGGAGGAGGGATCAAAAATATATGAATCACCTTCCTGTATTTGTATGGACTATAGAAGTTGGCTTGGAAGTTAGCTTTAAAGTGTCTCACCTTATCAGTCCACAGATTTTTTTTTTTTGAGGGACCCACTGCAGAGTGCCCATAGGTTGATTAGCTCAGTGGGGAGCCCTGAGAATAGTGAGAAGCCCAGGCTGCATCATGGGCTTTGCCTGTTGATCTAAAATCTGTAACAACTCAGGGATGGTGGTAGCTTTCTGCCATTATCCTGTGGAGGGGAACATTTTGGTCACATATATTAACAAAATTGATTTGGAAATAGTGCCGTGCAACATCAACATTATATAACGTCTATTTATTGGAGTTTTTGATGGGAGACCCATCAGTACTGATGATCACCCAGTATTGAAGGAAGATCCAAATTAAACAATGAGGGAGAAGTTGGTCTATGTGGTGCTCTGAGTCTGGATCTTTCTTACACAAAGAGTGAGCCAATGATTGCTGAAGCGGTCCAGGAGGGTTCCTGCTGCAATAGTCATATGAGGAGCTTTTACAGTGATAAGAAAATGCTAGTTACACAGTGAGGAAGGTTATCTGAAGTAAGCACTAGGTTTGTTAAGAAAGTTTTGTAGTCAAACATTTAAAAAGGTAAGTGAAGAGCCTTTTTTATTTTTGTTTTGCATGGCTGTAAATAGGTGCCGAAGGTAACACACAAACACATATAATACACTTTATCTAGGAAACAGCCACTAGTTGGAAGACTCCAAAAGTCAAATGCGATACTGTAGCTCCTCAGGTCCCTGTTCAAAAAGATTGTTTTATCAAAACAGAATGCCTTAGGTTATTAAAACAGGATAGGCAAAAATACTAGGGATGAAAAGCATTATGTAAGCATTGAATTAGAGTCAGCACCCATGTATCTACTATTTGCATATCAACCACACTGTCTTTTTCATCACTGTGGCTAATACCTTTTGATTTGTTTGTCAATGAAACCATGTGTTGATAACTGTCGCACTCATATATCCATCAAATACCATGGGGATGGATGAGGTGACTTCTGTAAGTGCTAACTGTATGCAAAAAACTTCAGTAGCTCTTAAAAAAAGACATCAGACTTGTCCTCCAGTTCTAATACTATGCAGGCAACAACCATGTAATGCCATTAGAAACAAATGTGTTGCATTTTATTTTGGTCATTAGGAGCATGGTTAATCACATACTTCAAAGTAGAATAATATAAGCTGATGAACAGCATAATTTCACCAGTCAAAGTATATTCTTTGCCAAAATTCTCAGCAGACAATGATCCCTACTCCAGACATGAAGAAAACTCAAACAGTATGCAGAAAACAAGTAAAGGTCAAATTCCAGAGGGGTGCCTAGGAGCAGCTAAAGGACACATGCACACTGTGTGAGTGCATGGATGTTTGGCTTGTTCATTGTTCTTGTCCTGTGCTGTTTTACTGCAATGCCGCGAAGGATTATAAAACATTAAACAAGAGTGAGGTAACCATTAAGAAAGATCACAACTGGGGAAAAATATACTGTATGTACAGAACATGGCAACGGTAGACAGATTTAAGAAACCCAGGACCAAGCAAAAGCATCAGGAAACCTCAGCAAGAGGGTTGACCAACTCAGTCTCTTATATAGATGCACTGTCTGGCACATGGGGAAGACATTAGATCAAAATTTAAGCAGATTACACAAAATATTTTATACAATGCTATACAGGAATTCCAGACTTAATTTTAAAAATTAAAAAGGGTGGTTTGTTGAATATCTTTACTAGGCTTGGTACTATACACCACAGAATGGAAGTAGTATAGAAAAAAAAATGTTGGGAGTGAAGAACTGGAAATGAAAGTACTCTCATTATAAGCAAGATCCTTAACAATAATAGAGAACTGTGTAGGGTAAAAACAGTAATATTTCTTAGTTGTCAACTATTTCATCATGTCATTTTTAGCAGTAACATATTTCTGACATATTTATACTCATTATAATTCACTAATGTGATTTCAGCCATTCAGTGCACAGAGCCACTTTACCACTTATCATGTATACAGTGTGCTATTGGCAGGAGCATTAAGAAGAAGCATTTATTTTTACAACATTTCAAACACTTTACTGGCAGTGAGAAGGACGGCAAAATAAAATTGGAAAAAGATAGTAAACATGTTATAAATCCCTCGAGATAAACTCAAGTGATTTATAATAAGATTGAGAATCTGAGGGATGTTGCTTATTGTATAAGAGACTCCTCTCATTAGGTTTTGGCATACAGAACTGCCCAGCTTCACTTCACAGTCCTCTCACCCAACCCTCATGCTCTCCATCTCTTATACCAAAATAAATATCCCTCAGAAGCACAAGGTTAGGAAAAAGACAAGATGAGGTGTGCTTATTGCCTGTTAAGAGCATGACCCAAGTGCATAATGAGGCATGAGGCACTTGTGCCAAGTGCCTTTAGCACCTGGAAAGTGCTCTTATCAGGCCATAAACCACACCTTGGAGTGTCTTATTCAGATTGAAAAATGGATCCCACAAGCAATATTTTTAGAAAAGGAACAAAAAAGATGTACATTAATGTAAGACAGGTTTTATTTGCTTTTCATAGTAAAATCGTTTTCCTATTAATTTACTGTATTGTGCTGTTGCACAATGTTCGGTTTCCAGTAGAGGGTGCCTACATGCAGATTCCTTAGCTGAGACTTTTTTTATTCATTTATTCATTACAAATCGGGTTTATAACCTTTGAGTCAGAGGCTCATTTACAAAGGCACCTTGTTGCGGGGGGGGGCAGACATCAAGACAGTTATTACAGTGCAGATTAAAACAGAGGATAACATTACAAGTGCAGTAAAAGGAACATTTAACATAGATACAATTAGGTTACATAATGTAGTAGTTTGTATGTTACTTAGGTTACATAATGTTACAAAACTGTGAGTTACAGTCATGGATATAGTACGTCCTCAGAGAAGACAGTGGGTTACATCCATGTTTGGACCTAGTAGGGAAGGGATAGGTCTGGGGAAGGGAGAGGTTATCCAGTGGACGTTGTCGAGCCAGGGGTCAAGGTGGGTGGGAGCCACAGGTTATAACAGGGGTTGATTGCCTACAACAGCCAGTATTAAAGAGATATGGTTTGAAGGGCTATTTTGAAGCCAATTTTGCAAGTTGGAGATGCAGCTAGAGAGGGAGTTGAACCAGGTGGGGGCTCGGTAGAGGAAGGATCTCTGGGCAAGAGAGGTCTTGGTTCTGGGCACCTTGAAAGTGGCCTTAACAGAGCTATGGGTGGTGACAGATGAAGATGGCTGCTGTAGGGAGGTGGAGACCCCCATGGGGGAGAGTCCTAGCAGAGATTTCTAAGTGAGAAGGCAGGTCTGGTAGAGCAGTCGCACCTCACAGTTGAGAAGATTGGTGGTAGTATAGAGAAGGCAGGTGTGAGTTTGGGTGGGGGCACCGGTCAGGAGCCTACAGGCCTTATTGATGGAGAGTTGGATTTTGGAGAGGGCAGTGTTGTCAGCTACAGCGTAGATGGGCAAGCCATAGTCCACGAGGGACAAGATGGAGGAGGTGATGGCCAGCCTGAGGGCAACCTGAGGCAGGCAGTCCCAGTGCCAGTATAGCAGGCCAATCTGAGAGTTAATGGTGTCTGACAGGGCATTAATGTGGGTGTGGAAGGAGAGGACAGTATCGAACGTGATGCCTAGGTACTTGTATGTGGTCACTTGTTCTAGTGGGTGCAGAGTGCTGGGGATAATCAAGAGGGGGGTATTTTTAGCTTTATTTTGGTGGTAGGAGAAGAGCATTGATTTGGTTTTCTTTAGGTTAATGACCAGTCTGCAGTCTCCGAACCACCTTTTGAGTTGGTTGTAAGCTTGCTGGAGGGATAATTGGAGGGAGATGGGATTGGGATGTGAGGCAACGAAGACCGCATCGTCAGCATAGAGGAGCATTTTACTGGTACATGAGCTGGGAAGGGTGTTGAGGTAGAGACTAAAAAGTATTGGACCCAGGATGGAGCCCTGATGGACCCCGGAGTGAACAGGAAAAGTGCTGGAGAGGGAGCCGCTGATCTTGACATGCTGGGATCTAGCAGAAAGGTAGCTATAGAACCAGGAAATGGGACCACCAGAGAAGACAAGTTGGTGGAGAGAGTTGAGTAGAAGGGGATGACAGACAGTGTCAGAGGCCTTGGAGAGGTCAATGAACATTGCACCTGCAAGGCTGCCAGAGTCGAGAGCAGCATGCAGGTGTTGGGAGAATTCCAGGAGAGCCGTGGTTGTACAGTGTCCTGGGTGGAAACTATGCTGCTCTGGGCACATAATGTCATACTTGGTTAGGTATTCAGAGAACTGGATCAACACCACTTTTTCAAGGGCTTTAGAGAGTGGGGGGAGGATGGAAATGGGCCAGTAATTGTTGGGGGTGGATCGGTCCCCACTCTTATGTATGGCTGTGATTTCAGCAGTTTCCCAAGCACTTGGGAACTGACCCAGGCATAGAGACCAGTTTAGAAGGTCAGTCAGGATGACTAGGACTTTGTCCAAGACCATATGGAGGATCCTGGAGTCGAGGGGGTCACTGCCCGGGTTATTGCTGCCCTAAGGCTTTTATGAGTGCGGCCCTAGCTTCTTGGGGAGATAGGGTGCACAGGTAGAATGGTGGATGATGCAGGACTGGAGGGAGAGAGGTGGGGATTGGGTCAAAGAAGCTGCTGGGGAGGACCAAGCTTAGGTCAGAGAAGGCAGTGTTAAGGCAATCTGCTATGAGGAGCGGATCTGTGGTGGGGGTGCCATTGATGGAGAGCTGAGATGGTGGGGGGCAGCAGGACTTCCCATTTAGCTCTTTCATATTATCCCAGAAGGTCCTGACTGAATCTCAAGTGGAAGTGAGGGTGGTCTGGTAGTGCTCTGCCTTGGCCCGCCTAATGACCCAACTGCACTTATTGCATTCTGCATTGTAGGCCTGTCTGTCAGACGCCTTTCCAGATTCTACAGCAATGTGCCAGAGATTATCTCTGTTTTTGAGTCTCTGGAGGAGGGGGTAGGGTGATTCATGGGGCATTGCATTTTTTGGAGCTGATCCTGGTGAGGGGGGTGAAAAGGTCACAAGCCTTACAGAAGGCATTTGTGAAGTGGTCAAGAGCTTAGTCAATGTCAGGGGTGTGCTGGATAGTGGACCAGTCTAGCTGGGCTAGGTATTGTTTTAATTTTTTGGAGGCCGCCAGGGTGTAAACAGCTGTGTAGAGTGGCCTGGGACACTGGCTTCAGAGTGGAGGATGACCAGAGATAGAGGACTGGGGAGTGATCACTAAGAGAGTTGGGGAGGACAGTGACATCCGGGATTTTGTAGGGGCGATTAGATATAACAACATCTAGGAGAGTGCTGGTGCCAGTAGAGTGGTTGAATCTGGTGGGCTGGGTGACTAACTGGGATATACATCTCTGTAAACTGTAACTCCCCCCCCCCAAAATACACACACAATGTAAGCTACAGCACCAGTAAAAGTCTTTTGTTTTTGTTGTTAAGGGGAATGACCACCAAGCTATTTACATTAAAAGAGCTTTTTGAATGGAGCGCTTGGTGAGATCGTGGCACTCCAGTGTTTCAGCAGTTTCCTGAGCTACTTCCAGGTTCACTGATAGCAGTGCTGTATGAGATCGAGGATGGTAGCATTGTGTAAGATCTGGTGGTGCTCAAAAAAAGAATCTTATTTTTACAACATTTCAAACAGTAAGCACTTACAGGAGGAAGACGTGGGTGATACTGATGGTGGCAGTGGGCGAGTGGGCAGTTAATTTATATATTATTCAGTTGTGAACTTGGGGCTGTGGAAGAGAGGCCTATAAAAAGAAAATTGAAAACATCATGTTAAACAAAGTTAGATATGAATATAAAATGCTTTTTAAATATGTGAAATCTTCATTAAGTGTAGGGTGGAGACTGAAATTTTTTGTGTTGGTTGTCAATTTAATTTCGTGCTTTAAGGCATGTAGTGTCTGTTCTGGGTGTTGACGTCACTAACAAGGCTACCAGAAATGTTCTGAACATTCTAGCAGGCATGGATTTCTGGCTGTGCTGCCTCCTTTTTGGCATAAGTAGTA
The DNA here is from genome assembly GCA_016271365.2 of Neoceratodus forsteri. NCBI lineage: Eukaryota > Metazoa > Chordata > Ceratodontiformes > Ceratodontidae > Neoceratodus > Neoceratodus forsteri. The sequence goes on along the minus strand of CM028135.1, from coordinate 907,279,340 downwards.
CCAATTGCCACAATATGTGCTGATGCAAATGGTACTTCTTAGCAAATCAGAATGCAGAAAACTCCCAACCTGTTTCATAATACCTTATATCATCAGTGTATTTTTAATTTCTCTCAAAGGTTTTTAAAACTGCTTTTCTTGATGAAAGATGGCTGCCACTATAAATTTTTAATAATCCCTTCCCTTGCATTTACTTTTTGACATTATATACCAGAGTCATACCGTGGATGTGTTAGAAGGATGCTAGCACACATGTGCAATAGTAAGCAGTAGAATACCCCACCAAAATATTTAATTTCATTATAGGGAGCTTCTGGTCAGAGAGCAGTCACTTTTAAAAACATCACAACTGGGACTTCTGATGATGCTGCCTAGGTGGTGGCAGCAGCCTATCAGAGCTCTGTACTCCCAGATGCCAAAAAGAGAAAATAAATCATCAACTGCCCAGAAAACCTGTTTAACAAAAGGCCACAACTACGGAAACGATACTGTGGGCAGTATGGAGGGAAATGACGGTGTAGACTCCATCAGCTCCGACTTAGAAGACTGACACTCAAAGAGACACAAGGCTAGCTCCCCAGCAGGGGAAAGAAGTGAAGGAGTTGGGCTGATTGTGGAACAACTTTCCTGCATACGGTAGGAAATGGCAGTGCTGTGTAGCTCTGTAACAGATGCTTTATCTGAAATTAAACACATTTAAAAAAAAGCACAGTCAAGAGCCATTCTATGAGAATTAAGAATGCTGAAGCCAAAATAACAAGCTTAGAAAGAGTGCTCGAGAGGGAGAGGAAGGAGAGAGCAAAATACACTAAAACAATATGGAAACCGGAAGAAAGGATATAATATCAACAGAACCACTCAAAAAGAAAATACCACTTAATTCATGGGCCGCCAGAAAACAAAGAAGGCAAAAGCCCAAGGAAATGTTTATAAAAAATGCTACAATCCTTGCTTGGTCTTCCTGACAGAAAGGGAGAATACTCTATACAGTAGATAGGGCACATAGAAGCTTGTCCCCAAAACCAGGGCCTAAAGAGTGACCCTGGTTACAGAGCATTCATTTTGCCAACTTTCAGGAGAAGGGATAAGTCCAGCAGAAAGGCAAGGAAAACCTAAATATCAACTATCTGGGTGCCCATATAAAACTATTTAATAACTATAGCCTTGGTGTCCAAGAAGAAAAGAGACAAGTTCTCAGACGTGAAAGCAGGCTTGCACAGGGTGAATGTGAGGTTTCATCTAATGTACCCAGTAAGACTAAACGTTTGGTTAAAAATTGGCATACAAGTGTTCCACAGTGCTGAAATTGCGGAACAGGAATTAGGCAATCACTTCCCAAACACCTTCCCATGCAAGAGACCACCATGTCTAGCCACAGATTGGCTGGTTTGGAAATAAATTAACAAATTCACCATACACAACCAAAAACTGTGTGGTGCATTAAAATACAAACAGCAGTGGAATCCCTTCACCACTGATTAACCTACATTCCAATCAACATCAGGTTACTGAAAGTAAATAAGTACAAAGGACCGAACCTCAAATATGGCCCTGCTCTTCTAAAAGCCATCCACTTAATGTGTTCACAGGTGGGAAAAGACAGGAAGCATACTGGTGAAGATCCTCCTGGATGTTAAACGGCAGCCCATACAGTGCAGTTCAACCAAGAGCAGGAGACGCAAGACCTGACACAGAGGTCAGAGGTCAAAACACATGTATGCTCGAGAAGGTAGCTTGGTAGACTGTCTTAGGCACCACACGCACACCAACTGGAGGACCCAGACACTTTTGATAAGCAGGCTACAAATAGAGACACTTAGATGGAAGGAACCAGTGCAGGGCAGGAGTGGAACACCTGTGACGAACAATGCAGTCTCAGGCCAGCAGAAGCCTCCCAGAAAATGACCTATGTAAGCTGATTGCTGGGACCCCATATAATAGTAAGTAAACTGGGTTGTGGGGGATGTGAGCAGGAAAAGGACATGGTACAGCAACTGTAGACCTTACCCACACATGTGCTGAGGAATGCTCACCGTGAACGATGTACCCCCTCCCAGAAGGCCACCAACAGCCATTTAGAGAAAACCTGCTCACAGCGGAACATAGTGGACTTAAACAGGGAATGTGCAGTCACTGTCAGTGGGGTCAGAGGAATGAATGCATGATTAGCAGAGACAACATTTAGGGAGAGCTAACAGGAATATTAGGTAATTACCTGAAGTCTTTCATGCTTAACAAACCATCTAACAGCACTAACTCAACAGTGGAAACAGGAAGACATGAATTAGCCCTGCCCCACATAGTAGCTCATGCACCAATGCAGTTTATAGTCTCACAAAGAGCTAACGACCCAACATAATGAAGACTAATGCAACATGTTGTGACCCGCAGAGGGTCACATCAGAAGAAACCTACAGGCAAAGCTGGCAAAGTGAAAGACAGATAAGAGACAAATCTAGTGAAATACAAGGACAGAACCCAATGCTTTCCACAATTAGTAGTCTTCTGTGTCAACTTAGGGCATCATTAGTAGTACAGGAGATACAGAGTCTGCAAGCTTAAGAAATAGGATTGTGTTTCTAGTTTTCTTCTTTACTCTATACCATACATATGTAGACATAAAGCTATAATATAAAATAGCATGGCAGGGCAGGCCTGTTTGCAATGCCTAATGCAGTGATTGCTCAGCATGGAACTGCTGACCTCTCTGACGGGAACAACCCTGGTCCTAATGTGGCTAAGACATCTGAGCCAAGGGTTGCAAAGTTTAAATGCATGTCCCCGTGGGGTTTGGGACCCTCCATGTCTGGCTTATCACACAAAATTTACATGATTATAAGAGCACAAGCCCAGTGAGTTGGACCTCCACCAGGGGAGCATTCTGGGTAGGACAGGAAGCCACAGTTCAGTCACTAGCTGGGAGCCACTCAGTCCCATCACACTACAGGTACAGCAGAATGATATACTCACTACACATGGCACTAAGATAACCTAAGCTGTAAGTGCCATCTGGATTCCTAACAAAATCATAGCCTTAAGAATATGGGGCAATAGAAGGGGGGCTGAGGTGATATAGTAGACAGATAAATAGGGTGGACTTGGTGGGCCAGGTGGTCCTTATCTGCCAATAATGTCTATGTTTCTATGTTAATAACCTGCTGAATGAACATGTTTGCATCCCTGTGGTAGGAGCCAACAGGTATGCAAGTGAACCACAGTCTAGTACACCATGAACTGAATCATGGAATGGCTGGGTAGTGAATGGATAACTGAGGGGATAAAAATATTAATGCAACTGGAGGCATGGGGGTCTGACAAACAGCACACATTCCTATATAATAAAGGATAAGGAAGCATGTTCATTGCTGATGACAATAAAATTACTTGCATACCATGGAATGTGAAACGTGTGCAAATAGGGCAAAAAAGACAAGAAGTCATATGACACATCAAAGGAAATAAAGCCCATATAGCATTTCTACAAGAAACACATATAAGAGACTCAGCAGTGCTCATGATGAGGAGAATATGGGTATGGGAGGTCTACAGAATAGGAGACAACCAGAGAACAGGCAGCACACAGCTCCTACTACATGAAAAGCTTTCAATGAAGAGATGCTATGGGAACACCCTGAAGAAGAGTGCTGATAGTGGTAGAGTCCTTTGGTAAGACCAAAGTGGCCCTAATTAGCATATAAGGCCCAAAGAAAGATGACCACCAATTCTTCAGTGATCTCACAGACCATCTAACCAAACTAACGTAATACACATGAACTTTTGCTCTATTGCCTCCCACCTGTACCATGTTTAACCAAATTTTAATCACAATTCATTTATAGTTCATCCCACTGTATTATGAAATGCTTCCTACTGTATTGCTTATGCTATACCTCTGTTCATTCTCACCTGTATAATATACCTTACAGTATATTATGCTCTCCCAACTGTAAATATGTAACATTATCGATGTTGTATTATTGTATATAACCCTAGACCCTTTGAAAATAGACACTTCCTAAAGGATCTTGTGTCTAATATATAAATAAATAAATAGGTAGAGATATGAACCTGATATTAGATCCAGTCATGGATAGTATAAACCCCAGAAGGGTACTGACTCAAAGCACAAGAGCTGTCTCAGCTATTCTAGAATGGAACATCCTGATAGACATCTGGAGAATCTTGCATTCAAATAATAAAAAGTACACCTTCAGATCACACATGCACAGAATGGCCTCAAGAATAGATTATTGGTTTAGCCCAAACAGTGAAGAAACCAGAGTCATTGAGGCAGAAATACTACCACTGATGCTAGATATACAGGGTCCTGAAACGCCAAGTTGGAAACTCAATAATTTTATACTACAAAGCAATGAGTGCAAGAAAGACATTCAAAATGGACTTAAAGACTTCCTGCAACATAACCAGCCAGTGGATATAAGCTGGACAGCAATTTGGGATCCCCTAAAATGCTTGATAAGAGGGAAACATACAACCATCTGTACCGAAAGTAAAAGAAAGCACTGTAGTGTGCCAGCCCAGTGGCGCAGAGGGCTGAGGTGCTGGACATCTCACCTCGCAGAACGCCAGTGACCCGGGTTCGGGAGCAAGCCTGGGTCATCGGAGGTTGGCATGGGGGGAGGTGGAGCTGGATGGAGCTGCCAACAGACAGCTCTCCTCTCTGGGGAGGTGGTATGGCATCCCTTGCTCATGGCTGCCCCCGGTGGAGGCTGAGGGCCTGCGCAAGCAGGGTGCTGGTGATAGGCCAATGGGGCAGGTGGAGGAGGGTCATTACCGGGCTGTAAGATGCATGTGTGTCTCCACACACATGCATCCTTCTCCTGGGGCCCTCAGGTAAAATTGGGGAGAAAATGAGGGAAAAAAACGGCGGCAGGATGGCGCTCCCAGGACCGGGCATAAGGAAAGCCCTGGTAATTCTGGGGGGAGGAAGCTGGGAGAGCTGGTCAGATGAGGCCATATGGGGAGGAGTATAAAGCATTGTAAAAAAAAAAAAAGAAAGCATTGTAAGGAAAAGGAGGCCCTCCTGTAAGAAATCTGAAAAGCAAAAGACAAAATTAAGAACACCAACTCAGAAGAAGCTTGGAACAATTGGGGAAAAGCTAAAAGGAGATATAATGAAAAACCTCCATCAAGAAGTAGAACAGCTGCCCACTGGAAAGTCAAAACACACTACATATCCAACAACCCCAGGGCAACTAAAATCTTAGCTCTAAGGTTGAAGCAAGAAAGAACCAAGAACTAATCACATCCATTGAAGAAGACAACAAAGGCTAAATACCTACAGATCCACACAAAATAAATGAGAGATTCAAGTAATACAACAAAAGCCTATATAAGGTTAGCAATACAGGCACCCAGAAAGACATCAACAACTTCACAGAGGATATCAACCTACCTAAGCTCACAGAAGAGGAGGCAACACTGTTAATCTGTGAAAATAACCATAGAGGAAATAACAGCAGCAATAAATGCCATCCCCAGAGGAAAAGCACCTTGCAAAGATGGCCTCTCACTAGCCTACTACCAAGCCTTCACTGTGGAATTAGCCCCAATACTAAGAGTGGTCCTAGAAGAGTTAATAGAGAAGGAGCAACGTCCGAAGTCTATGCTGAAAGGCATCATAACAATAATCTTGAAATCAAATAAAAATAAAGGAACGTTCACAAGCTACAGGACCATCACACTTATGAACATTGATGCCAAGATCTTTGCAAAATACTGGCCACCAGGATTCAATGTGTCATGCCAGCACTCATCAGAGTGACACAAACAGGTTTCAAGATGGGCAGAAACATCTCAGACAATCCAAGGAAAATGGTATATTTAATGGAGATAGCAAAGGATCTGAAGACTCTGACAACCTTGATAACCTTGGATGGAGAAAAAGCATTCAACCGGTTGGAATATCCCTACTTGTTCACCATCCTAGGCAAATATGGCATTCCCCAGTCTTCATAAAGATAGTTAAACTACTGTATAGCACCCTGCAAGCAGAAGTTTCAATGAATGGCCTAAGATCTCAAACATTCCCTCTGGAACATGGAACCAGACAGGGATTCCCCCTCTCCGCAGCCCTGTTTAACCTAGCCCTGGAACCACGCCTGCTAAAAATAAAACAGGACAAGCCAATAATAGGTATAAAATGTAAACAAGAGCAGCTTAAACTAACAGCCTATGTAAATGTTGTGATGATCTCAATTGCCCACCCCAAAACATCAATTCTACAATTTCTGAGGGTCATTAAGACATTCAGCAACTTCTCAGGATACCAACTAAACACAGATAAGTCAAACTTTTTCTGATAAATTATCTAACATACTAGATGCCAGCAGAGTAGGCCTCATAGTTTATCGAGTCTGCTTGTGCTTCAGACCCCTGACTGAGTACCGGAGCCATCCCCCTGTCTCCTTTCCCTGTTACTCCCTCCTTCAATCCCAGCCCCCCAAGGAAAGCCAACCCCCATTTCATCTCTTGCCTGTACCTGTCCCACCCTCTCTTGAACCCTTCCACCATAGAAGCCAGTACCAGCTCCCCAGGCAGCCCATTCCATGGTTCCAGCACTCATGGTGAAATTCCTCCTTCTCCTCCTTTCCCCCCTCATCCTTCATGGAAGCCCAAAATCGTATCATACCTGGGCATAGACCTCCATTCATCCAACAGGGAAACAGTCACAGTCAACACCAGATCCCTACTCCAGAAACTAGATATGGAAAGGTAGAACAAGTTGCCCATTGCAAAGGGACAGAGAATACAAGCCATAAAAGTGAAACTCTTGCCAAGGGTGCTGTTCATTATGAATATGCTACATGGAAAAATCCCAATGGAATGGTTACAGCAAACCCAAAAACTAATAAACAGCTTTATATGGACAAGGAAAAGAGACAGTTGTAACCTCAGTAAATTACCAAGGACTATGGAGAATGGGGGCCTGAAGCTACCGTATATGAAACTGTACTAATGGGCATCACAAATGAAAAACATGAACAAATGGGTGACAATCAGAAACATGCCTCAACCCCATGCATAAACACCAATCTGACTTCTGTTTAAACAAGAAATATGCAACTCTGTGGGCATAAAAGTAAATTCTCGCCAGTACAGTAAAGTACCTCTGTCACTTACAAAAGGGCCACTAAACTGGACACACAAAATCATAATGAGAGTGATTAAAGAGACTGGTAACTCCAAGTTCAGCCTAGAGCAACAACTCTGGGGAAACAGTAATTTCTAAATTAACAAAACAACGATCCAAAACAGGGAATGAGAAGATATGGAAATAAAAGTGATAGCTATCTTAGTGGAAAGAGAAAAAATCATCCCATTCAAAACACTACAGCAGCTTTACAATTTGAAGCCCTATAATGCCTACTACCTGCTCCATCTGCAACACTATGTCAAGCAACACTGGAAGAGGAAACACCTTCAACATGTGACATACACCCTGAACACTGAATTTAGCAAAAACTTAGAAGTGAATTGCTCAGTATTGCAGTGGTACATAAGTGTACTCAACAACCAGTATGGCAGAGCCAAGGAAACTATAGAGCGGTATAATAAGAAGCTGGACAAAGATACCACACAATGGAAATGAAAAGAGATCTAGTCCTTCTCATGACAGGCCACATCCATCCAAGACCTAAAGTTACAACAATGAAAGATACTGAATGACCTGTATTTTATACCACACTAGTTCTTTAAAATGAAAAGCATCCCCTCACTGCTGTGCTGCAAATGCAGAAAAGAAGCAGGTGCCCTCATGCATGTCCTGTGGGACTGCACAGAGGTAAAACACTTTCTGGAATGAAATCAAAAGCAAACTCAGCAGTTTGCTAGGGATGCAGGAGCTATTTATGCCAGATATGTGCATTTTGGGCAACATTTTCATGAAGGAGGTAGCAGCCAGCAGAGGGCATGATATATACTGCATAAAAGATATAGCCAGAATACAGATTTTAAAGCTGTGACTTGACAAGAGAACACCAGCCTACAGGGAGTGGCTAATAGACACCCCGGAAACTTTGAAATTGAGAAAATTGTTCATGGTATGAGAAATGCACACGGAGCGTATCTTCGAACATTCAGAAAACTAGAAGACCTGACTGACATTCTAGAAGACAACAAGAACACCCCTGTTTCCTACCTCAAGATTGTAAACCCAACACTAGACCACATTGCTGATACTTTTGCTCCCTGAACTACCTTATAAATAACCACTCCTCACTCCCAGAAAAACTACAATAAAAGAACATCAATAGCCAATAATCCATTCTCAGGGCTAACCTATCATAGAGTCCCTAGAAAGATGAAGACAACGACTGTAGTGATGATTGCCCATATGGAATACCAAGGCCTGCATAATTTACATATCAAGTATGTGTAATAGTGTTAGGTTAGTTATTAGATGTAGTTACCATATATGTAAGGATGTCATGTCTGTTTATGGGTTACTGAAAACTGACCTGAATGGAGGTTTAAAACAATTTCTTCAGACTTCAAGAAAGCACAAGCATGTAAAGACCTCATCTTACTGGTTTAGTTAGGAAAGCTAGATAACGTACTAATTGTAGACAAGCAAAATAAGGAATACTTGTTGCATGTCTGGTTTTCCAATGATACCTCCTATGTTTGCAATGTTTGTATGTGTGTTTGTATCTGCCACTATCAAAAATAATAACATATGATTAAAAAAAAGTCACACCCTCATATCTCAGTTCAGGAATGAAATACAGGAAAAGTAAAAATAGATATATTGATGTTTTTGCCAGAAATACATTATTATTAAACAAATAAAAATAATCTTTATGATGATTTTTTCCACTAATACATTCTACTGCTTTCAGAGTGATAGTGAAAGCTATAATAGAACGTTAAGAAATAAACTCAGTTTTGCTTAGGTGACCATTTTGTATCGAGGTTAAGCAGGGGAAAGCTTGAATTTCAAAAAAGAACTCCAAGTAGTTAGGAGTTTGTGTGAGAACAAGGAATATATGGATATGTTTCTCTTTTTATAATTTCTTTACTCAGGCTAGCCACACTGAAATGCAGTATCTCATTTTCAGTGTGTTCTTGCTTCTATCAGTTTCAGAAGCTAACTGAACTGGAACATTAAAAGATCAAGTGACTTGACCAAGGTCACACACAGAGTTTCATTTAATTTTTTTTATTTTTAACCTGGAAGTGAACTGGGCACAGCCCTTTTTCAGTCACGCCTGACAAATAACAATACTAGACAATACAATAAACAAGAAATAAGACTTTAAATAATTCACCATTACAAGAGCAAGAGTTCATATTCTCATAAAGTCTCTTTAACAAGACTTTTAAGTGTTTTAATGTTGTATGCAGATTTAACTAGTGCTGACAAACTCTTCATAATGGAAGAAGCATACCAGGTGAAAGACCTTTTGCTTAAGGCCAACTTTGGAGTGCAAGAGAAAAAAGGGTATCAGTTTTATTCCTTGTCTGATAAGAACATAAATTTTGTGTTTTTCCTTTTTTTTTTGCAAAGGGAATGAAGAGTTAAGCTTTGGAAAATCTCAAATGCAAAAACAGCAGCACAGTAGTCAATTCTTAAATGTGGAGGTAGAATTTTCACCCTTTCATATAATAGACAATAATGGCCCAGATAGTCAGACTGTGCCAGGCAGTGGCGCAAGCCTGGGTGCAGCGCAACTGGGCTGCGCAGGGCCAGGACCAGGCGATATTCAACATTGATGCACCATGGAATATAGTAAGGTCAGCACACAAACTACTCATGGTGCAGTGGCACTGTGCCAGTGCAAGCCACAGAGAAGGAGCACAGGGATGTGCCAGCGCAAGTGCAGTTGCACTAGGGTCATCACCTGCGATATTCAGCAGGGGGCATGCAAATGAGTCTAAAAGATATGCAAGGCACAAATGGGCCATTTGCATGTCATTATGGCCCCATTTGCATGTCTTGCACAGGGCAGCCTGGCAACTTGCGCCTGGCACCCTGCACAGCATGACGTGTGCAGTGGGGATCCCGGGGCATCCCCTGGCCAAAGCCATGATTGTTGCAATGTAACCAAACCATGCCCTGGTAGTCTAGTGCCTCCCCCAGAGTCCCTGAATCCTTGAATATTGTAATGACAGCCCATCCCTGGTGGTCAAGTGGTCCCCCTCCTACCCGAGTCCCCAAGTAATATAATAGGACCGTCCCTGGTGGTCTAGTGTAACCCCCCCCTCCCATAGCTGTGATTGTAGTAATCCACCATATGGATACACCCTGGTGATCCAGTGGCACCCCCACCCTCCCACCCACACCACACCCTTGCTCACCCTGATCCCCATCAATGGCGGATAGCCAAAACCCACCTGCATACTGCCCAGCAACCTGCCAACTTACAGGTATAGTATGGGCTGTAAGCCCATTGGTCCCCAGTGTGGACCAATAGGCTTGCAGGGCTTACTGTACTAGATGGCCCCAAATATATGAATGAAGCCATTCAAATAATTGGGACTGTCTGGTACAATATGCTCTGCAAGCCTATTGGTCCATACTGGGGACCAAATGGGTTTACAGCCCATACTGTACCTGTCAGTCAGCGGGTGGCCGGGTGGTATTTGGGTGGGTTGCAGCCATCCACTGCTGAGGGGGTAGGGGTGGGCAGGCACAGTGGGTTGGAGGGGTCAGGGTGCCACTAGATCACCAGGAATATCCATATGGTGGATTACCATGATCATGGCTAGGGCAGGGGGTTCCACCAGTGACCACCAGGGATGGTGGTATTGCATTACTCGGGACTCGTGGGAGGGGGACCACTTGACCACCAGGGATGGGCTGTCTTACAATATTTGAGGATTCATGGACTTGGGAAGGGGGGCCACTGGACTACTAGGGATGTGGGCTGGCCAATGGTGTTCTGGGTGGTGGTGGCCACCCACAGCTGGGCTGCTGGTGCTCCCTGCAATACTGCAGCCCACCTGTGGGTGGCCAGGAGTTAGCTTATCATTTCTAGGGCTCAACTTTGAGCCCCTATGTTGTGCAATGCAGGGTTGTGCCAACATATGCGCTGCACATCCCAGGCTGAATATCAGGATGTGCCACATATGCATGGGCACACACCCTGCATTTGTGCCGCATACATTAGCATTGTGCCCTGGCACATCAGGGTTTGCGCTGCACCAGGCAGCCTTCTCAATATCCCGCTGGGGCACAATGTGGGGTTGTGCCAGTGCAACCCCTTTGAATATCCCAGCCAATGAGTCTTCTGGGGAGCCCCTAGTGCAAATCGACATATATTGTTCAAAATTGTTTGGTATTTTAAAATGAATGAACTACTCTGGTTCACAAATAGAACAATACCATAATTAAAAATCAGCAACAGTATTTGCTTAGCTATCAACATTTGAGCCTCATAAGTAAAAGCATTAATATTTCTATATAAAAAACTAACTTTTGATAAACTTGTTTGCCAGTTTTATACAAGTGTCCAGATAGACTCAAAGTAGAATTCAGATGGACACCTACATTTTTAAAAGAAAGCATTTTAGAGAGCTCCTTCCCATTACTCCCCAAAATATGCATGTCCTCTCCAACTCGGGCCAGTCTCGCGTTATGCCAAGTAGCATCACTTTTGTCTTATTTTCATGTACAGTAGTTTTAATTTGTTTTGGTTCAGCCACCCAGTTAATTTTGTATAATCTACTCGTAGGGCCTCTTGTATCCATTGCACAGAGGAGCCAGAGTTGAAGACTGCATTGTCTGCATACAGCATACATTCTGCCTTTGAAAAAACTCTTGACAAGTCATTTATATAAAAATTGAGAACAATAAAGGTTCCAACAATACTGATCCTTGAGGAACCCCTGCTCTTACTCTCATAGGTTCAGACATAGAATTCTCAATCTTCACCCTGTGTACCAAAGCACGTCAATAACTTTTGAACCAACCTAAGCCGGATCCTGAAATACCAAGTCTGTTTAATTTTGTTGACAGTATTTTATGTTCCACCATGTTGAAGGCCCTGGTCAGTTTGCTGAACACCACACCCATCATTAATCCCACATCATAAGCATTGAGTATGGTGCTTATCAACCCAGCCAGTGCCATTGCCATGCTGTGTCCTTGTCAAAACCCATGTAGTTGTTCAGCTAGTAAAGCATGCCTATTTAGATTTGACACTAACTGTCCAAACACACATTTCTCTAATAATTTTACTAATATTGGCAAAAACAGAATAGGTCTACAGTTTGCAACATTTGTCCTGTCCCCAGATTTAAATATTGGAACTACCATGGATTCTTTCCAAACTGAAGGTACTATCCCCATATGGATGGTTAGATTAAACAAATACTGTAGGTTAATGATTTGTATACATAGAAGCTACTAGGTTTAGCATCTTTGGATGAAGCAAGTCGGGGCCACACTCTTTCTTTCATCAAGCTCCTTCAATAAACTTAGTACTTCCTCGAACTGGATGCAATTAAACTTCACTTCTCCACCTTTGATTCTAGGCAGTGCCTGAAGTGATGATTCATTCTGCTCAAATCTCTGATCTCTTATGTCATGAGTTCTACTCTGATTTACTAAGAGTGTATTAACAAAATCAACAATTTCTTTATCCCCTACCTTCATTGTATTTCCAGTAGCCAAACAGGTAACTCATGACCTGTTCCTAGGGCTCCAGATATTACAAAATGAAGACCAGAACAAAATTTGTGTTCTTAAGACTCTTTAATTGCTGTTGATGGGAATACAATGATTCAGCCTGTTTAATGTCCCCACACCTTTTTCCCTACTTTCCTATCCTGTCTAAATATTCTACACCCTGCAAGTAATAATTGTTCATCAGGGACTTGAGACTTCAGCCAAGTCTGACTCAACCCACTGTCTGCACAAAGGCTTCAAACTCAGCAAAATGTGATTTCAGACTGCAAATATTTAAGTGAGTATAGTCCCCTATTCTCCCTTACATTCCCCAGCCAGCCAGGGTACACATCAGGCGGTAGAGGTCCCAGATTTCACTATGTGTCCCCTGCTAATGCAAGCAGCAAACACAGGAATGGTTTACAGATTGCATAATCCGGGGTCCTTATTAATCTGTTTATTAATCTATTTCTCCCTTGCCCCACTTTCAGGTTAACCCTCATCAGAGAGGTCAGGAATGAAAGGGTCGAGGATGAAAAAGTTTGTTTTAGCTTAGTACTACAGTAATCTACATAATTAAATAATTTAAAATACATTTTCTTTATGATACTTATGACTTTGGAGTCCTTCCTAAGACACCATAGTGCTCCTCTTTCAGCAGATACATTTCACTGTACAGTAACCAAACAGCCCTCCTACAGTAAAACAAGATCCCAAATACAACAGGAGCTGGGCAGACATTTCTAATAACTAACACAGCCAAATCATGATAAAAAAGAAAACATTGTTAGCAGCCTTCCTGCAGCCTCCTGCAGTTGACTCACGCCAGTCTTGTGCAAGCCACTCATGTGAGTACCACATGGCGGGATGGGCTTTTAAAGGTAGTAGCCCCACCCCCTTTGGCTCCTGTCCAGCCTCCCAGTTCTCCCCAAACCAGCATCAGGCAGGACAGACAGTTATGGAAATAGGGCTGCACAAAAGAAGACAGTCTCTGAGATACACAGTCCAGGTTCAGTGGAGGTCTTTGTGATGCCTCTTGCCAGCAATTCTGCTCTTCAGCTCTGTAACCTTTCAACATGCAGAATGGGAGCTTAAAGGTAGTAGCCCAACCCCCTTTGACTCCTGTCCAGCCTTACAGTTCCCCGGAACTGCAGCAGGCAGGACAAACATGCAGTTGTGGAAACTGGGCTGCACAAAGGAAGACAGCCCCTGTGATACACAGTCCAGGTTCAGGGGAAGTCTTTGTGATGCCTCTTGCTGGTGATTCTGCTGTTCAGCTCTGTATGAGAATGTGGCTCAAGCATGCTTTGAACTATTCCGGTGCTCTTTCCACTAACACATTGGTTGCACCATCTGACTTTGCCATTGAAATTACCAGGGGGGGACGTAAATATTTTTTATGGATGCTTTAACTTACATTTCTTTATCTTTGGAGTGCTCTATGCCTCTGTCCTGCTATTAAAAGTTTTTTTTTAATATTTGTGTGTATCATAGCATGATAATTAGCATACCAATGCTTCTAAATATTCATCCCAACCTGTAAGGATTTGGTAAATCCCCTTGCAGCTATTGTGGTATTTCAGTGAATGGTTAAAGTGCAAAATAAAGAGAAGAAGGAAAATAATATGTAATATGTTAGGTACCTGAATTCCATCTCCACACCATTTTGAACCATGCTAGTTGCTTAGTATCAGCAAAAATGTTTCTTAAACTTCAACACTGGCTTCATAGAATTTGGAGCATCTGATTGTATAAGTGTATCCTGTTTAGTTAAAATTAACTGCCAGAAAGTCTTTTTTTAATATTCCTGATCTGGCCAAAATAAGTTTTGGATGCTAAACTGGCTATTGCTAAAAAAATAGTAGATTTGGAATTACATTTGGCTGTTCAAACAACATACTGTATGTGCATGATATGTGGATTTGTAATTACATTTGACTGTACAAACAACATACTATATGCGTGATATGTGGATTTGTAATTATACTTGGCTGCACAAACAACATACTATATGTGCATGATACATCAGTTTATACTTTGGCAAGACAGGTTTTGATTATTAATTAACATTGTGTGGCATTCAAATGAATGAAAATTGACTGTAAAGTTTGAATTATTAAACACCTGAAAGTGATTTCCTTCCTTATTGGTGTTTCTGATTTGCATATAGCTGATAATTGTGTTCTTCATGCTGAAGTGCTCAGTTTAATCTGCTACTGTTAGACAGAAGGTGAGATGAATTTGTACCTCCTGTATATCTTGATCTCTCACTTTGCTTTTAACTTACTGACAGCGAAGTTTAAACAATCAAAATAGGATTAAATTTTGCCCTTTCACTTTGTTTTAGTATGTATATAAGCTATACTACTGCAAGCTACATGATGAAATAAAGTTGTATGATGATAATATAACTTTCCTTACTATTCTCCCCATAAGTATTGTACAACTTATACAGTATATTAAGCCACTATAGGCAGATAATTAGTATTTAGTGTATGGTGGAATGCGATTGTGTATGGAAAGCCATACACTGCAAAAAGTCATTCTGCTACAGTAGTGATGTCCACACTAACGCAGAATGACTTTTCATTCTCCGTTAGTGAGAACATCATAATACAAGGGACTCCAGCAGCAGCTGTGATTTGTCCATTGAGCTGCTGTGTAAGAGTTGCACGCATGTGCTGGGCAGCAGCAGTTAATCAAGGGCGGTCAGCAGATCTGATCTAAAATGGGGAAAAGTTAAATTTATTTTATTTTACAGTCACCATACACCATATAGAACAGTGTATGGTAACCATAAACTACTCTATTGTTCTTCTATCTCATGGATACAATGCTGACTTAGGAATCTCTCAAGCTTGGCTCTCGAGGTCATCAGTCAGCATTGTATCCACTTGGTAGAAGAATAGCCTTGTAGTGTATGGGTACCAATATGCTATCCTATATTTTGTTTACTTTTTGTATGAAGGATGAACCAATATTTTATCTACTCCTTTATCTTCCTCTTCTCCCTACTGTACGTTAAAAAAAACAACAGAATAAAAACATTTCTAAAAATGGTAAAATACCAGGTGCTGTATGCTCTTAATACTTGGCCATTAAGGGGTTAATGACTCATAGTCATTAATATACTTTCATCACTCAAGTTCCAGGGAAGACTGATAGTAACTCTTGTCTAGCTGACTACCATTCTTCTCTAACGTTATTGAGCACCTTCCCTTGCTCCACAGAATTGTTCTCTAAGTTCTCTCATTCCATTACTCCACTGCTAGCAGCAGCTCTTTCCTCTTGTATTCTGTCCAGCTCTACTCTTCAAAAAGACCTACTTGTTCTGCATAATGTTAACTGACAGTTCTTAGCATTTACTTTCAAACTGCTCACACGCATCCTTTTTTTCTCATTGCAGTCTTCAGTTCTCTTCCCAAAAAAAGTGAAATGCAGAACATAAAAACAAGATTTAAAATGTTTTAAAAAAAAGAGCTTAGTATACAGTAGCTTATTCTCAAAGGGGTGATGCAACAGATGCATTTTTCAACTCTAGGGATTTTCAACACAGCAGATGACATACATTGGTGATATATTTTTTTAATTTGTTGTGGATCATTATTCATATCTGGGTTTCTTTCCCATCATCCTTCTTTATTATACTGGTTAGGCTCTCCCCACAGTTGTTACTTGTCATCTGGGGCATTCATCAGGTTCTCTTTCTTTCTTTCTTTCTTTTTTCTTTCTCTGTCTCAAGATTCTTACTCTATACCATAGTTTCTTACTGGTCCAGGTAACCACACCAACTCCATGCAAACAACGTAGTGGAGTGTATGTCCAAGTGCCTGTATATAATTTCAGCATGCATAGCTGTGAGCTGTCTGAAATTTGAAAAAAGCTGAAAATCCTGGGAAATCAGATTTGATTCTGGTAGATTCAGAGGAGAGACTGAGAGACCTTGGTGAACCATTTGATCCTGCCTCGATGGATGGTCTCACTCTGAGGAGGGAAGAGAAGATACAGCGCTGGGGTGTGTGATCCAACAGTCCATGCCTATTATGGAATCTCAGTCACTTTGAGAAAATCCTAGCAACTTTTCATTCTACTAAGACAGTTTGGCTGTAGCATTTTCCCTCACAGATGTCAGAAATCATCAGTCCATATGTTGGTGTCTTCAAGACTTGAGTAGTGTAATACGCTCTATTCTGTGATTTCCCTTAAAATAATACCTCTTTAACATGTTCAGAACACAGCAGCACTGGTTTGGTGTTGGAGTTAGTTTTACCATATAATGTAACTCCTGCATTTCACAGTCTGGGGTGGCTACCTATGAATTCTTGAATTGACATTATGGAGCTTATTTGACTTATTCATAGGCTGGGTCCCCATACAGTACCTCTCTTGACCTTTTGGGGTCCAATGTCCATGGAAGATAGCAGTGGTCTGCTATGGTGGGCTGCTGGTTATTCCACCAATAACCATCAAGATCATTAGGTCCCTTCTGAATAACAGATAACTGTTTATCTCTGTATTTTTATATTGAAAATCTTTTTCAGTAACAAAATGAGTAAAGGCTAGTGAAGGAACATCTTGGATTTATGACCCTACTGTATGCATTCAACTGCCACCCATGACTCTGTTTATGCTGTAACATCTCCAGACCATTTTAAAAGTAGATTACTGAAATTTGTTTTTGCGTCTTCCTTTCAGAGGAGTTGCTGATTTGCGTAAATGTTGTGCGTTGTTATCAGCTGATGGTATTTATTGCATATTCTATGTTTATGCATTAGTTTTTGTTTCTTAATGTATTATATGTTGTGTCCTGAGAACATGGACAGAAAGATGTATTATAAAAGAAACATTCTTACCTACTTATGCCTCTGCAACCTGGGAGGGCTAGATTAGTGTAGATCTGTAGTTATTTGAGAATTCTGCATTGAGACTGCCTACTGAATAATCTCTTGCACTGCCGTTTTCATGTTTTCAGATCTTAATACTCAAGATTTGAGCTTGCAGTACTCTGGTTCCCACTCTAAGATTCCACCAACAAGCCAAAAGAGCAGCTTCTATAGATAAGCTAGTAGACAATCCCAATATATTTTAGCCATGTGCCTCCCCTTATTCTGTTACCTCATCGCATACCCACTTACTCGAGAAACAGCATTTTTCAACCAGTTCAACCTACCCTCTATGTAGTGTCTTTTTTCTGGATACTGTTCTGACACGATATCTAAGAGATCAGCCACCATGGCCACTTCCTGATCATTCCTTAGTGCATCTGTTTCATATTCCTAACCAGATGACTGGGGATTGAAACTGGTTCCCAGGGCAAGACTACTGTAGTAACAACCTGTGAAGCAGCTCCCATAGTAGAGCTAGTAGAAGGCCTCTATGCAGTATACTTGAGTCTCATTTCTTAGTTTTCTTCCATGATTTTGCCATGCTTATCACATGCCATCCTGCTCAACTAAGAAACAGCTTTGTATGACTTATTGAATGTAACCCAGTGTAGGGTCTGGTGCAGTATCCCACTCTGACAACCTGTCTACAGGGTATCAATCAATGTGGCCACCTGCTGAGCACCTCTTAATAATTCTACTTCATTATTCATAATCAGACTTAGGATTTAAACTAGCAACACTCTGCCACTCAGGACTTCACTACTAAGCCAGAGGAACAGCTCACATAACTGAACTAATAGCAGTAACTAATTTTACTTATATTTCTCTTTATAGATCATTTCTAAATAAAAGCTATGATAAAAATGTTAATTTGAATTCCATTTTCTATTTTTGGCATGAATTTACAGTGGGATCAGACACAGTGCAATACAATAACTTGAAGTAAATGACATGTCGCAAAATACTGCAGTAAAAATTGCCATTGAATTACGTGGTTCCCTGCAACATACTGCAGCATTTTGTGATATTCTGCAATATTACTGCATTGCATCCTGGCTGGTGCCACTCTGTATTATCATTTTCTTTTGTTTACTGCCAACATGCTGTCACAGCACTCTGTTTTTAGTAGCAGATCATATATACTGTACTTCTGCACGATTGCTAATTTTCTTCCCCTTATTATATTAACATTTTATGGGTTTCACCAGTTGGTTAAACAGCTTGTAGATTCATTTTTGCAGGATGGTTGGTGTCCATCCTCCAGAGACTAAGCACATCACCTCAAACTACACATTTAGACTTCCAGCTCAAGATTCAAGTCCATAGTCTACTTCTGGATCCAGACACCCTACATAGTACGGTAATACAAAGCCCCATGGCTGTGCTATTGGACTGTTCTTAATTTCTCTTTTGACCTGGAAAAGATGAATGTAGGACTTCATAATATAGTGCACACCTTTAGGAAGTTTCAAATAGAATGGAGCTGTAAATCCCAGGGAAAAAAATCACTTCTGTTGTTACTTGTATTTTGAGTTGAAGATTGAAACACAAAGGAATAAGGATAGAAAAATAACTTAAACCCATCAAGTCTGTCCTGAAGCACTACAATGTACACTTTCAAGTAACCCACTTCAGGATGTCCCATTGTATTTTGAACCCTGCTGTAGTCCCAGCATTGACCCCATTTCTTGGTAGGCTATTTCATAGAAACATAACATTTGTCAGCAGAAAACGATCACTTGACCCACTCAGTCTGCCAAGATGGACCCTGACTCCATATGCCCTTTATAATGTCTCCAACATATTGAATAGGATGGGACCAATAACTGATCCCTGTGACACCTCACTTGTAACCCCAGTCTATCGATTTGAACTCATTAACTGCACCGTCTACTTTCTTCTCCCTACCCAGTTCACCAGACGAGCCTTTCTCTGACTTTAGCTGCCTCCTGTGTAGCTCTGAATAAAATCAGCATCCTTTCTGAAGTCTAGCTACAGCATGACCACCATCTATCCCTTATCCTGTGTACTCATCACCCAAACAAAAACAGCAGGTTGCCTGGCACAGTCTACCTGCTACAAATTCATAATGCTTAGCATCTGGCAACCCATGAGACTCCAGGTATTCCACTACCTAGGATCATCAATCCGAATGAATGTGACGTAATGTCAAGATGATGACTAGGCTGTGTTAGTCATCAAGAACTCTGCACAGTGTCATGTACATTTGTTTCTGCCTGTTTTTAAGTTTTTGGTTTTTTGACCCTTTTTTTTATCCTTTTACATTTTATGTGAATTTAGAATTTTTCTGATTGCTATCGCTTATATCCTGCTATACCGTTGTTCGTTTAAATGTCCTGAGGGAAGAGACTGTTTTGGAAGTTCGAAACTTTCTGGTGGAGGCCTTGGACCAATATCGGTTTTTGGTTCAAAAACCAGGGATTACTGCTACTGGAGTCACCTTGGTCAGTGGAATGTTCCTTTTATGATCTTGCTGTTTTGGCTAGTTTTTCGTTGGTCGGCAGTATTAGAAGATCTGCGGATGGGACTGTGTCAAAGGGAAGGGACAATTACATTGGATTTAACTGGAGGCCTGGAAGTTCTATGGTTGGAGTGTTCATACCCCTGGAAGACCTTTTTCTATTGCTAGTGGAGCAGACTGGTGTACATATCTACCAATACTGATTGAGAGAACTTTTAAGAAAATTAAGGAAGAAGCTCAACTCTGTTGGTATCGTGAGTAGAGCTATTGCGTTCTGTAAATCTGAAACAATCTTTTTGCATTAGAATCTGGGTGCTTGGGTGCAGTGCATGTGGGGAGTGGACCTTCCCTATGTACCTGAGTTGTTGGCTGATTGGGCCCCTTGCTCTCCGTAACTGAGTGGGAGTTGCTGTCTGAGCACTGGGGAGCTGGTGACTTGGTGTGGCTCTCCTAAATCCACCCCTCAGGGTGCCCTTGTGGTTATTTTTAAGGGGATTGTAGTTGCAGGTTGTGGGGAAGCAGGGGTAGTTGTGGGCTGGGTGTATTGGTGGAAGGGAGGGGTCCCTCCCGTAGTGATTAGCTTGCACACCCCAGCCACTGATACATGTTCTGATGTGAGGATTTGGTTGAAGACTACAGTATCAGTTTGAATATCTGCCTTGTAACTGAAGATTACCAGTCGTGGTATACACTTTATGCTATTTGAAAGTTGAAGTTGTTTGAATTGGGATCCATGGCTTCACAAAGAATCTGAACTGAGAGCAGTGGACTGCTTCCAGGGGTTATTGAATGACAAGAGAAATTCTATTTTTTAATGTTTCTTTTTTACTGGTTATCTTTCTCCACTGTGTGAGAGGCAGTGGGGGTGACTTTTATACATTTAACTGGAGTGGTGAGAGGACTCCAGTCCATTACATTTTCTTTCTCTCCTGTGTGAGAGGCAGGGGAGGTGACTGTTGTGGACATTTAATGTGGAGTTGTGAGAGAACCCCAGCTCATCCTATCTAGTTCATTGTTATTATTTTTATATATTGTAAAAGGTTTTTATAGCTGTTATTTATTTAGGTTAGTTGGGAAAGTTTGGAGATAGGGGTGGAGGTATTATAGGCTTATTGTTATTAGAAGATGTGTTAGTCTGTTGTTCTCCCGGTCGCGCACTACTCCCCTGCCGAACTCTGTGACCTCTGACCCTTTTACTACCCCCCTTTGCCTGCAGAGGTTTATAACATATGTAGGGCTTTGGGTATTGCTAGGAGGTGGGGTTGGACCGGGGGCCACAGACGTTGGGAGGGGAGAGAGCGGAGCAGTCGTATTGGGGTTATACGGTCCAGGAGATGCCCTGGGGTGAAATGGTCTCTCGATCATTGCTTGCCATGTCTGGTTACCATACCCAAGGGCTCCTGTAATTCTGAGCAGACAATCCGGTCAGCCTCAAAACCCCATCTGACTCAAGTGGTGTTATGCAATGCCAGGTCTATTAGAAACAAGTGGCTATTGTTGCCGATCTTGTTGGGACAACTGACCTGGCATGCATCACCAAAACCTGGCTTGATGACAACGTAGACCCCATTTTGGAAGCGGCAGTCCCAGCCGGGTTTTTGTACACCACCCAAGATCAGACAGCAGGGGTGGGGGAGTGGCTATCTGTTTTAGATCGGAGTTGGGCCTTACTGGTGTACCAGTAGAAGTAGCCAGATCATTTCAGTCTACTGGAGTAGCAGGTGTGGGCTGCAGGATCATTCTCATCTACCGTCCACCCAGGGGCGAGAAATTGTTCCTGCAGGAAGTGGCAGACTTCATCGTTGATGCAGCATTGGAGTCGCCCAGGCTGATGGTCCTGGGTGACTTCAGTGCCTGGGTCGATGATGAACTCTCGCAGTTTGGTCAAGACTTCCTCCAACTTATGTCTTCCTTGGGGTTCACACAGGTAGTTGCCTTTGCTACTTATAATCAGGGTCACTCACTTGATCTGATCTTTCTCCTGGGGATCGAGTCCTTTGATTTGGTGGTGGAGCCAGTCATATGGTCCAATCACTACACAGTAAGATTCAGACTCCAGCCCCCCCATAGGCCTGCCCCTGTGGAGAAGGTCAGATACCACCCATTGCGCCATTGCGGGGTGTTACCCCAGAGGGTCTTTTAGTGGTATTAGACATATTGGGAATTCCTAGGGTGGGCGGGGATCCAGAGAATCTAGTTTTGGCCTATAATAAGGCTATCACTGGGGCTCTGGATGCCATTGCCCCTGTCTGTGTTTATCCCCTCTCTCTTCAACCTCAGTCCCCTTGGTTTGATGGGGCCTTGAGGGAGTTGAGATGGGTGGGACGAAGGCTAGAGCATCATTGGTGGAGAACGGCCCTTGATGCCGACTACCTTAGATTGATAGATCATTATCAAAGCTATCGCTCAGCAATCTCATGTAAGAAGGCAGAATTCCTGTCCAGTGAGATAGCTGCTGCTCAGAATATACCAGTTCAGCTCTTTTGAACCATGGACAGGCTGTACAACCCAACTTGTATACATGTTCGAGGAGCGTTTTCACAAGATAAGTGTGATGAGTTTGCTCGTTTCTTTGCAGATAAGTTGGCTGACGTCAGGACTGAAATCTGCTCAGCACCCTCTATAGGGGTTAGTGATGGTCAATGCGAGGTCATTGCCCCTTGGTCATCCTGGATATCTTTCAACCGACCAGAAATAGGGGACATCATGCGGATTGTCCTGAAATTGTGGCCAACTTGCTGTAGTTTGGATCTGGGTCCTCCTCACCTATTATTAGGGTGTATGAAGATCATTGGCTTGATCCTTGCAGAGATTGTTTGGTGCTCCTTAGATCTGGGAGAGTTTCCTAGCTCACTGAAGGAGGCAGTGGTGACACTGCTCCTGAAGAAAGCTTCTATAGACCCAAGCATCTGTGCAAACTACAGACCTATCTCTAACCTTCCCTTTGTTGGGAAGGTGATCAAGAAAGTAGTTGTGCTGCAACTGGAGAACTGTCTTACCATCCATGATGTCTTCGATCTTCTTCAGTCTGTTTTCTGGAAGAGACATAGTACCGAGACTGCTCTGGTTCAGGTGCTCAATGATCTCTTGATGACAAGAAACCAGAAGTGCCGCTCCATCTTGGTGTTTCTCGATCTCTCTTCAGCATTCAACACTTTGAAGCATGGTGTTCTGATCGAGCGTCTGAGGGTCGTCTGTGGACTGGCTGGTCCAGTTCTTAGATGGTTCCATTCTTTCCTAGCTGGCAGGTTTCAGAGGGTAGTGTCATGGATTTTTTCCTCTGAGCCATTCTCCCTGCCATGCAGGGTACCTCAGGGCTCTGTGTTGTCCCCCATGTTGTTTGCAGTGTATCTGCTGCCCCACGGAGACATTGTAAGATGATATGGGCTGAGTTTTCACTGCTATACAGATGATACACAGCTCTAACTGTCTTTTGCACCTGACCAGAATAGTGCACTCTCGATGTTTAACAGCTGTCTGGAAGAAATCCATGGCTGGATGAAGTCTAGTTGGTTGAAATTGAATTCTGGGAAGACTGAGGTGCTGGTGGTGAAGCCAGGGCACCGAATAGAGAGGTCAGTGGTAGGGTTACCATCTAGGCTTTGGATTGATGGTACAGTTACCCATCTCTGAACAGGTGCCTAGTCCTGGGGTGGTATTTGACGATGGGCTGACACTGTGGGCACAGGTGTCGGCAGTCGTCAAATCTTCCTTTTATCATCTTAGGAACATCGCCAGAATTAAGCACCTTGTTCCATCCAATGATTTGCCCACATTGATCCATGACTTTGTGACCCGGCACCTGGACTACTGCAACTCCCTATACCTAGGGATTCTGGGGGTTGATGTCCACCATTTGCAGCTGGTGCAGAATGCGGCAGCATGACTATTGACTGGGATTTCTCGTACCAGTCATATTACACCTGTGATGCGCGATCTGCACTGGCTGCCTATACAGTGGTGGACCACCTTTAAGGTAGGTCTTATGACCTATAAAGCCTTACATGGATAGGGACCAGGTCATCTGCAAGAGCTCCTGATTCCTTGCAGTCCTAGCCGACCTCTCTGCTCTACTGACGAGGTGTTGTTAGAGGTTCCCAGGATATGATTGAAAACATCTGGTGCAAGGGCTTTTATGTTCAGCGTGCCATCCCTGTGGAAGTCTCTACCTCATCAGATCAGAGAGTGCGAGACCGTGGAGAGTTTCAAGACCAGTTTAAAGACACATTTATTTAAACAGGCTTTTAATATCTGACATATTGTGAATTGGTAGTTTTTTAATTGATGCTGTTGTACATGTTTTATGTGATATTGGTGAATTCTTTTAAAATGTTGCATGTAAAGCACTTTGGTACCAGAATTGCACTATATAAATAAATGTTTTATTATTATTATCATCATCATTTTCAGGAGCTAAACAGTTGAGCTAAGACTTACTATCCCTTCATTTATGTGGATACTTCCTGTCTCCCACCTCTTGTGCAGTAGGGCCACATTCACAGATCTACAGTTCTCTGGGACTTCTTCCATCTCCAAGGAGCACAGTATCTGATTCACCAGAGGTGATGCAAATTCTGGACCCAGCTCCTACAGCACACTGGTCTACATCAGGATTTGGAGCCTTGTCTACCTTAAAGGCTGCTAGTCCTTTGCTTGCCCTTTGTGACCCTTTCTACATATCTCCACACTGTTTTTATCCTCCTCTCAAACTCCTTCACCCTGCTATCTGGCAATGCCCCCCTATCCTTCACTATGATTACCAAGCAGAACAAGTGATTCAATATCATGGCCTTTTGTCTGTCATCCTCTACCACCCTCCTTTCTTCCTGCAACCCTAAACCCCCCTTTACATTTCTCTTCCTCCTTCATGTATCTGAAAAATGTCTTGTCCCCTTTCTTCACTCTTTCTGCTATACACAACTCCACCTATGCACTAGCCTTCTGTCCCAATCCCTTTGCTTCCTTAAGTTTTTTTGGTACTCCCCCCCACTCTTCCTCCCTCACAGCTGCACTCTACTAAATATGTAGCTGCTTTCTGAGTGGCAAGCTACAGGTCTGGTGGAATGCATGTAGTGAAGAGGCTGCTTTGGTGTGGCCTGCAGGGCTGCTTGCAAAGCTATAGGTCTAGTGCAGTGAACTTGACTGCAGCTGCTTTGTTACTGGCTCAAGCTAGAGCTCTGGCACAGTGCACGTGATTGTGGTTGCTTCATGGGTGGCAAGCTGCAGTACAGGTCTGGCAGTGTGACTGTGCAGCTGCTTTGTGAGTAACCCTCCCAACCTATAAAAAACAATACTATATCAGCCAGTATCAGTGCTGAACAGGTTCAAACCAGAACTGCTGGGGCAAAAAGTGGGTTAAAACTAGAACCTGCTGGGTCAAAAGTAATGAAAAGCAAAGATTTTCTTAGTTCAGCAGATTACATTTGTCAGAGAAAGGCACCATTTTGTAATCTTATTGAGCAGATGCATAACTCCGAACCCACTGGGCCAGATGAAGTGTGGGTGGGGTGGTTCATTTCTGGGTAGGTTGCAGCTGTTCCCCTTTTGGTGTATTTTAATACTGTCCTTGACATCTATACTGATTTAATGTGACAAGAGTAGGCTTTGAGGCCTTATCACAGCTGGACATGCATCTTTCATTAACTACCTAGAGGGTGTGAAAAGTGCCTGAATTTCAAATTTTAATTTGGGGTGTGTTACCACCTAGCTTTTCACAAAAGATTTTGTGGTCACGTGGGTAAGGGATTTTGTAAAAATCCAGACCGCTGGTCTAGACTGAACTCAGTGGTTTGGATTTTGCCAAATTCCTTACCCATCTACCACCTCCTCTCTGAAAAAAAAAATCCTGAAGTCTTTGGTGAATTTATCTACATATAGCTTGAGATCCTACCCACTGATGGGCAAACAGTTCCTATTGTACTCCTGTATCTATTTTAATTTTTCTTGCATGACCTCATCTCATTTCTGTCCACCAGGAATTATAGTACATATTGAGACTGTCCAGTCTCTCCTTATATGATCTACTTTGCTATCCTGGATCATTTATATTGCCCTTCTCTGTATGATTTCCAATCTTTCTCTTCCCTTCCTCAGATGTGGGCTCCAGAATTGCATGCAGTTCCATAGGTGTGGTTGAACTAGTGACCTGTATGTACAGTGGCAGTATTGCCTCCCTTCTGTGACTGGTGAAGTCTCCCTTATGCAGACTAATACCCTGTTTGCCTGCCCATAAGTTGTACTGCATTGTGAAGAGATTTTTAAACTATTGCTTATCACCCCACGTCCCTTTCACATTTTGAGTGCTCAAGCCTTACTCCATTGATGCAGTAATCTGTATGTGGATTTCTGCAACCAATGTGCATTCATTTAAATTCTTGTCTTTGACTTTCAGTTGCCAAATACTGAACAACCTTTCCTGCCACCCTCCGTCCCTCTCCATGCTACCAAGTCTCACCTTACTATCCACACTGTTACACATAATTGTGTGTCATCTGCAAACACTCACTTTACCCTGCAACCCCACCCGTATGTCACTCATGTACATGATAAAGTGTAGGGACCTCAGAACATACTCCCAAGGCACCCCAGTAGTTACCTCCCTGACATCAGAGAACTTTTCACTAGAAATCACTCTTTGAGTCCTACATTATCTTTCAAGCAGCCTTCAATACATCTAATGTAGGTAGCTTTTCACCTAGTCCTACTGTAGATCTCTGTCCTCCTTTTTTGGTCTCTTGTGGAATACTGAACATTTCCCTGTTATAGAAATTTTTGTGACAGTACTATACTGTACATAATAGTTGTTGGCAATCTATATATTGTACAGTTTGCTATTTTGAGCAATCAGAATAAGGACTTTTAACAAAGTTGTTTTATAGTGCTTGGCTATACAGTATACTTTCTCAAACATAAGCATTACCAAGTATAACATGAACATGAGAATTGTGAATTTTGTCCTGCTTTCTTCCTCCATTTATCATGTGGACCATGTTATAATGTTTAGAGATGATTTTCCTGCCAGCCATGATAGGATACAGTTCAGTGATACATGCTGAAGTATGAGGGACAGAAGTTTCCTTCAAAGTCAACCATAAAACAGCAACAGTGATGATAACTCAACAGGGGTGTCTGGCAATGGTTTCCTTCCAAAGGACAGTTCAGTTGAACTTGTTGTCATTTTTAAACATACATTAATTGACACACCCTCTCAATAGTTGATTCTTTATCTAGCCCTTTTTGCTCAGTAGCTAAACACTAAATAACAATTAATGCTTAGATTTTTAGAGGGACTCAGTAGGCCACCTCAGGAGATGATCTTAATCTACTTTTTTAATTTACAGATCCTTTGAAATGAATTCTGGTAGCATTAAACTTTTGACTTTCACATTGGGATTAGTCCTGCTGGTTTTTGAAGATAAAGTTTAAAAGAATATTTCTGACCAGAGCATATCCTGGTCTTTTACCCATGTTTTTTTTAAATCAATTAATACAAAAAAAACTCTTTGAAGATTTTGTGAATACTGAAGAAATATTTAGTGTGACTTATGCTGTGCCAAGATATTAGATCCCAAAGTTCAGTGAGACATTTTTTTCAGTGAGAGCTAGAAATAAAATAGCTGACATGAGCCAGACTAGACTGTAGTGTGGTCTGGCTTCCAGTATCTGCACTGTCACTGCCTTAGCCAACAGAAGAACATAACAGAAAGGAAAACTGAAATAATATTTTGCATTAGTCTGAAGCACTGGAATTGTAATACACTAAGATACAAGTAATCTTTTAATATTTTGTTGGGACAGTCAAACTATGTTTTCACTGCAAAACAGCCATGATTTCATGCTAACCACACCTAATGAAAAGAGACTATGTTTGCCACCTATTAAAGCTACATATTGTCTGCCATCTTATTTAACTGGATGTTGCTGCCTCAGTCTTTTTGTGTCTTTTAAAGATTGCTTTTGATCAGCTTTTGTATGAAATTGATTTAAATTGTTTTAATTGAAAAATGTGTTTTTATCCTGAATAAAGTATTTACAAGTACTTGTTAAACATTTGGATGAATATACTGTATCCGATTTCATTAATTAAATGACTGGTGGTAAACAGAATAGTGGAGATGTGGTGTTCTGACCATAGCTGAGCATCTATCCACTGTGAATTGCATTTACTTGGCAAATTTGTATTCATGCTAGATGCCACTATTGTTGATATAAAGGTTGCTGTTGCACAGTCTTGAATGATACTGTACATCAGTGTCAAAAAGATTAGATCATCTCTTAATGAACAGCATAGCAACTGATGAGAAAATGTATTTTTTTTTATGAAAGGGACCTCCCAAACCATCTTTCAGGTAAGCAGGAACATTACAGGGTATGACTTGTTCTGGATTAAATCATGGATGTGAGTGTTGGATCCACAAGCAGAAGCTGAGTGGCTTCAACAGCCTTTTTTATGGTTTTATCTGGCAAGATTCTATGAATTGCCATTTACAAGTAATAGGTAGGACAAAGTGTCAAAATGGAATAAAATTAGAGACTGCTGTTTGATACGTGAAACTGTTTCCCTGTTGCTGTGCTTGGGGTTTCTTGAAACAGTTGACTATGTGAAAGGAATTAGAAACTTTCACAATGTAATTTGGTTGGGTTTTCTTGAAAGAATACCAAATGTCGGTGTGTGTTGGATAAAACAGTGCTTCTCAACCAATTAGAATGAAGTATTTTCAGAAGCCATTTTATAAAAAGTGTTAAGTGTTCTAGAGAAGAAATACATATACACAAAACTAATTCATAGGTGTACTGTATGTTTTCCTAGAGATTTTATTTTGCTAATTGGCATTTCTTTGTATTTCTTTCATTTACACTATCTGGTTATTATTGACACCAAACAATTATACATTGCCTTTTTAAGCTACAGGGCACAGAATATATATTACATGTAGTAATACCCCCAAGCATGATTGTTGACCTGCTAGGTAAAATAAACTACTGTAAATAGCACCCCAATGGAGCTATGCACTGCATAGAGACCACTGTTGCCCAGTCTCACTTGCCATCAAAATGCTGTCTTGGGGACAGGACTACAGAGAGAGAGAGAGAGAGAGACTTCCAAGTATTAGAGGATTTAGAGAATATGAGTGGATCTTGAAAAGGTGAAAAACAAATACGTTACTGGCAGGAAACAGTTTTTAATTGGTTTATTTAGACACTGATGCAGGCAACATGTTGGTGTGACATGGGGGGGGGGGCATTAATGCTTCACCTTAACTCAGCAGTACTAGTTATGTGAAATGTTTGTTTAGTCAACCATTGTCAGCCAGGACCTTCTACTAATTTATTTATTTCTAATTTTTGACCAGGAAAGGCATACTTAGCTTTGGCACCTTCTTTCTCAGTGCATCCTAGTGGGTGGGATAAATAAATCTGTTCTGAAGACAAGGGATACGTTCACCAGGATTCCAGGGAAAATCCCTTACCCTTAGGATAAATGCCATGGGATCTTTAACTTTATTGATTGATTGATTCTTTATGTTTTACCAGAAAAATCATACAAAGTTGGCATATGCTTGTTTCAAGATGGTTCCTTGGGGAATTTGAGTGGGGAGTAATACAATTCAGTAATAGAATCAATATAACAAGGGATAGAATACACTTAAACAGCAGTGGTGAAGTAAATTAAAGACATTTAATGACAGCGCAATGCAATATTAGTACAAAAACAAGGTACAGACTTCCATCTGGACGGCAGGTTCAAATTCCATCTGGACAGAAGGTTTATCTTCCACCTGGACAGTCAACAGTCCCAGAGGCAAGCCTGCAACCTACTGAACTACTAACATTATTTAAATTGCTGAAAGACAAGTAATGAAAAGCAGAAATAATTTATTAATTTATTTAGGGTTTTGCACACCAGTATAACCTCATTTTGATTTGTCACCTACTTTTCAGTAGAGTCCTGGGGAACAGTTGCACCATAAAAGTGGCACATAATAGTTGCCAGTAGCTCT
The DNA here is from genome assembly GCA_016271365.2 of Neoceratodus forsteri. Classification (NCBI taxonomy): domain Eukaryota; kingdom Metazoa; phylum Chordata; order Ceratodontiformes; family Ceratodontidae; genus Neoceratodus; species Neoceratodus forsteri. Next base: position 907,249,340 of record CM028135.1, on the reverse strand, counting down.
TGTCACAGATAACAGTTAAGTAATAAAACTAAGATTCTGTTGTAGGTGACGTACTAACCAGTTAGGGGTTGCATGTACTGTAGTTCATGGACATTTTTTATATGTGACATAATACACAGTTTCAACATGTGATATATTGCTTTCTGCTGCATGATGGACACTGTCAAGTGGTGAAGCATCATTAGTACAACATCATTCAAACAATATATTGAACGTTTTAGCCAGGAAAAGCAAACTGATCTAAAAACTGCTCATTTCCGGGTGCCTGGGGTTGGGGGTAGTACATGGGACATAAATACTAATATGTGCAAACATATAATCAGAACTAAACCAGTGATCCATGTGCAGCAATCAATTAAACAGATGTGAAATACAACAGGATGTAATAAATAGCAGCAGTAAAAATAAGTAGATTAGACAAGATAACAGGGCCAGGGCATAGTAAAAAAAAAAAAAAAAAGAAAATCAGGGGCAAAGCAAAAGGGGAAAGGGGGTCCATATGGCTGATGGCAAGACTGGGTACATGGTGAGCCTGTGTGCAAACAGACTATTAGGGAGGGGAGCATGCACAAGAAATAGAAAGCAAATCCTGGGCTTTCCTCTTTAGGGACCAGTATAAGGTAGATGACTGAAAGAAAGGAAGGAGTTCCAGCAAGTAGGGAGTAAAAATGTTTGTCCAATTGACAAATGAATTCTTGGAATAAGGAAGAAGCAAGGGTTAAAATGTCTAAGGTCATAGGCTAAGAGAGGGGGAATGGTGTGAGAAGAGAGGCTAGATATGGAGAGTCCCAGAACAGAACATGACGATTAATAGGGCTGGGTGCAACAGATGGTGATTCCTCTGGGGTGGCCAACCCAGAGTGCAGTAAAGATCACAATAGCACATGCAAAGTGGGCAGCTCAGGGCAAAGTGACAGAACATGTGAAAGTAGGGGTCTAGTCTGGTTAGCATGGATTTTGGGGCCACACTGCAAACAACATTACGATGGTCAAAGACAGGATCATTTCTTGAATGATCTCACTTCTGGCACCAGCTGCATTAGGAGCCAAAACTTCTTACAATGGAGAGGTCACCAAACAGAGACTGCTGTTTGGATTTAGTTGTTTTTTTCTAATGGCCTAAAGCAACAGCAGTGAGAGATATTGCTGCACTGCTTGAAATAAATTTGCTACAAGTAAGTACAATGAAATTTTACAAGTATAGCATAATTTCTGCTCTTGTCCACACAGCGTCATTTCTACTCTTGTTTGATCATTCAAGCCCTAAGTTTGCAAAGATGCTGATCATAAGGATATAGCAGCTGTAGTCCCAGTTTCGATTGATAGCTCTACATGCTAATTTTTCTTCTGATTCAACTTTGTAAAAACTGTACTCATGTTGGTGATTCCAGAAATAGGCATTATACTATCTAACTGGGTGAACAAGAGAACTGTAGAGCTTCCCTTGTTAGCATTTATACTTAAAGAGCAACAGCTGACCCAAAATTCACTTCAGTCCCAAGCCCCAAACTGACAGCTAACCTAGAAAGGACTTAAAAAGTCCTTGTTAACTAATTTTTACCTCAGAAGTTTTTATTAGGGAAGGGATAGTAAGTCCTCATATAGAGGAGGTGGCAGCCAGATCCCTTCCCCTTCCTGGTACATTGAAAGTAAAGCTTCACCCCTGTGCTGCCACTATGCTCCTACGATTTGTGACACATGAATTTGTAGAGTGTGAGAGTGCACTGTAGTGAATTCAGTGGGGGATGACTTTGAATGGTATATTTATACATTTCAAAGTGCCACTGGGTTTAAATCAATACCACCGCTCAATGGCAATACCACCACTCAACTAACAAGACTAATTTAAACTCAGTGGCACTCTAAAATATATAAATATGCCATTCAAAATCAGACCCAATTGAATTCAATACAGTGCATCCCCACCATCTACAAACTCATATGTCATAAAATGTGTGAATGTGGGGGCAGCACAGAGGTGGAGCTTTACTTTCAGTGTACAAGGAAGGAGAAGCAATCTGACTGCCAGATTCTCGACTCAAGAATTTACAATCGCTTCTCCTAAAAAACCTATCAAGGTAAAAATTAGGTAACAAAGACTATTTAACTCCTTGCTAGGTTAGCTATCTGTGGAGGCTTTGAGACTGCATGTAAACTAGTGCTCTTCAACAGGGGAAACGGAGCATTTTGGAATAACCAGTATCATGCCAAGTGTACTGCATGCTTTCTTGCACATCTCATTGACTTGATGAGATTAAATTAATTTGTTATGCATATTATTTACAGCTTGAAGCAGAAGACTGTCTGAATAGGATTATTATAAAAAAACTCAGAATCAGGGCATGGATCATTTTTGTTTGATAGCTTGCTATATACAGTATGCTGTTGTCTACAAATATCTGCAATTTAGGAAAGATCAATAGTTCACTGGGTTCTTTCCTCCAACAAATCAGTGGGAATACCTGCAACCACCTTTTCTTCAAGGTACATATCTAGTTTAAGCTTGAAGGTAAAAACAAAGTTGACTTGCATACTTTCTCTGGAAGTTTGTTCCAAGTGTCCACTACTCATTCTGTTGCATAGTTATTCCTAATAGTTTCCTTGAATATTCCTCATTTCAAGGTCATTGAATGTCCTCTTGTCATCAGATCCTTGTACATCCAGAAGAGCAGCACTGGGTCTGATGGTGTTTTCCCTTTCAGTTATTTAAATACTGTAATCATGTCTCCCCTTAGCTGCTTCTTTTCAGTGGCAATGTCTTAGTTCTGACAGTTGATTTGGATTTCCCATGTTTTCTGAGCCTTCAAACATCCTGATCACTTTTCTTCAGTACCATTTGAATCATGTCAATACAGTATCTTTCCTCAGATATGGGGACCAGAACTGTGCAATGCTCAAGATATGAGTTAACAGGCGATCTATACATAGGTGTTATAATTTCTCTCAGACTGCTTACAAAGTTGCTCTTGATGTACACCATGATTTTGTTTGCTTTATTAACTGCTGCCCCCATTGAACTTTGTTGCTGATCATTACCCCAAGATCCTTTTCATTTTCAGCATATGTGGTAAAATAGCCCAAGATGTCTAAAGGGACATTTTGTGTAGCTTTATATTGTCATGAGCCCCCTGGCCCCCAAACTCCGGGCAGCCCAGTAGATCCCCCTTTTTCATGAGCAGGAATAAGGGTTCCAGAAGACTTACCAGTCTTCCTTTTCCCAGTGGGAGGTTGGAACCTGTAGTTTTGAGTTCCCTTGACTCTGCACTACTTTCAGTACTTGAATCCTACCACAGCCACTGGCTACATCTTGCCTAAGCAGTTCAGGTATGATAGCCAAGTGGTACTATTTGTCAAGGCAGACAGTCTTTTCAAAACCCTTCTGTTAAAATGTTAGATCACACAACCAGACCCCAGGCAGAGTTGATAAGAAAATCATAAAAGTTTACTTAAAATAAAAGCAATACAGAAAAAGTCTACAGTTTGAAAGAACTTTGAAATGCAGACAATAACAAAAGTAAAACTGGCTGGTTTATGGAAAACACTAGATACGGTTATTCTAAACTATACTTTGTTTTGATGTTAGCATCCAGACAAGATTATAAATGTCCTTGAGATGAATCCTTAAGCAACAGTTCTGTAGCAAGTATTTATTCCAAGTCAGTTCCTCTGAATGTCCTTTTAAAAAAAAATCAGTTACTTTCCTTGGTGAAAAAGTCTTGGCATCCAAAATTCTCACTTAAAATCTGAATTTTTGGTTCAGTATGTGACAAGTCACACTTACCACACACTCAGGTCTAGTTTTAGAGAAGTTTCCAGGCCTACACATATACTTCTGGTCTTCAAGTATATGCCAGCTGGACCAGGCTATCTGACCCCCAGCTAAACTGTTTATCAACTGCCCTGCATTCAAAATGTGTATGATTATATTTATGATGGTCATTTTTTTGGACACACCCACCTTTTGTCCCTCTGGGATGGGGTTAAATGGTTTCAAGACAATACAGATATTAGGGTGCAACAGTTTGCCTTTTCCTGCAGGTGTCACTGTGGTTCCATGTCAATCCCAGTGACATCTAGTCCATGCATTTGGCTTAACCCCGACCCCTGGGTCATCCCCCTGACCTCTTCCTGTCATGGAAAGCTAGATACCCAGTTTTCTGTAAAAGTTATGTTTTCCTAGCTCAATAAAACTGTCTCCCTTATCTGGAGACGTACCAGATTTAAAATTAGCCATTAACAATTAAGGCTATTTTTGTAGGCTCATTTCTGAAAGCCTTTTAAAGAGACAGTGTCTTAATTCTAAAGTACATTACAGCATATACAATATGAACCCACATAAATGGATCTAGGCTTATCATGCAACATATATTTAGATGTATTTCTGTTTATTTGTCATGTTTTCTCTAATTTGCTTTTTTCCTTTAAAACTATACAGTACAGGCTGTATTACAGTAACATGACAGCAGGATCACTGTCCCACTCTACTTCCTTTGCTCTGGCTGCTCATCTACACCTGAAGCCACAGTCTTCTGCTTGTGACACTACCATCTGCTGCTGTGGAAATAAATGAGTATGATGTCAGAAGCAGGTGATTTTGATTCCAGGTGTAGACAAGCAGTCCAAGCAGATGAAAGAAGAGGCAGTGGTACTTTTAAGGGCTGGAGTGATTCAGCTGAAACTATGTTTCGCAAGTGTGCTGTCTTCTTATTAAGAGAGAGAAACCAAGTGCAGGATAATCTTAGTGAGCTGCTAATTAGAATACCCCAGTTTCATACATTATCACAGTGGCAGAGCCTGCACTTTAGAACACTATGTAAGCAATAACCCATAATAGGGTATGGGGTTATGGGGGTTTAATGCATGTTCCGGGTGTGTTGTGAGGCATGAGGCCACAGGTCTAGTGTCCTCACAGCACTTGAGGTGTGCATTAAATCCCCCATAACTTCATACCCTAGAGTGAGTTATTGCACTTATAACATGGGTTATGTGCACACAAGGGAAAAACCCAGAAAAAGGTTTATTTCCCCTACTTCAAGAGCAAAAACAGTACTGTATCCTGACACCTTGCAAAATAGTCCCCAACAAAAACTCCATGGGTGATTGATGTTTATGCTCAGAGAAATGTAACACATGCACTAGTGAGATTGTTTGTCACATTTCTGCTGCATAACGTAGTCTCCTACAGTTTTTGGTACATTTACTGTCCCCCCCCCACACTCACTGGGACATGGCAGCTCAAAAGTAGCGGTGAGTATGTCTCTCTCTCTCTTTCACCTCTCCCATTGTCACTGTCACACTCACCTTTACAACTCTGGGGTGAGGTGTTCATTGTAAACCTCTGTCTCTCTGAAGTGTATTTTGGACTGCGCTAGCCTGCTCGAGCTTGCTGTCTGTCCTGCTCCCACTAACATCCAGTGTACCACTCTCCCTCACACAGAGGTACATGCTCTCAGTGAGTGGATAACGGAGTGGACACTGTCAGGAGTGGGGTTAACTCTCACTGCCCTTAACATACACAGTGGTTATGCTACACAACAGAGTATGGGGAGTAGACACCTTCATGGGGGATGCTCTCTCTCTCTCTCTCACTGTGAAGCACCACAGAACACATTTGCTTTATTGAACACACAGCTGACAGAGAGCAGCTGAAACTGGGGGCTCAGTGCTTACTGATGCTCTCTGCCTCCCTCCCCACGATGCTCTCTCTCTCTCTCTCTGTCTCTCACAGTCTCATTCTGAAGCCACTCTGTGAAATAGCAATGGACATAGTACATAAACCTCATGCCTAGCACAAAAGCAAGGTACACAGAGGGACACACTCTCAGAGTGGACACTGGCAGGAGAGGTTAACTCTCACTGCCCTTCACATGCACAGTGAGCAGGCTACACAGTGGAAGACAGGGAGTAGACACCTTTAGGGGGAACTCTGTCTCTCCCCCTCTGTCTCTCTCAGATGTCTTTTGGACTGCACTGACCTGCTCATGCTTGATCTCAGTCCCGCTCTCACTCACATCCAGTTTGCCATTCTCTTTCTCAGAGGCACATGCTCTTGGGGAGTGGATGACAGGGAGCAGGCACTGTCAGGAGGGGGGCTAACTCTCACTGCCCTTCACATACACAGTGGGCAGGCTACACAGTGAAGGACAGGGACAGGACACCTTTGGGGGGTGACACTCTCTCTCTCTCTCTCTCTCTTGCTCTGAAGGGGATCTCTCACTCACTCTCACTGTGAAGCACCACAGGAGAACATCCTCTCAGACACAATCTCAGTGAGCATAGCCATATGGTAGATCAAGGATGAAGCAGTTCCACGGAGACCAGGGTGCTGGGGTTGGGTCACCATGACCACACTGTGCTCCACTTACTGCTGTTTTACATGACTGCCTTTTTCCTTTTACTTTGGGCTGACCAAACAAGTTCGGAGCCCACTTTACTGAGCTTCTCCACAGAACCATGCATTAACAAGGCTGTTTAATGCATGGCCTCACAGGGGCTTTACACCAATGGGCTTCTATGTTTCTCACAACCCATGTTATAAGTGTAGAATGTTTAATGATATTTATATTGCTGGGTCTGTGTATGTATGTGTGCTCTTGGTTGGACTTGTATTTTTGAAGATTTGCTGTATTTTAATTTGGTTTGCATTTTACTTGATGTTTTCTATTGTTTTATTTATTTATGTACTTATTGAAAACATAGGAGATTATCTTTGATCTCAAGTAATAATTTACAAGGTTTCATGTCAAATACAGTCATAACAAACATCACAAGTACAATCGGCAGTTCTACAGGAGATTCAGTCAAGTCAGTCTCAATGCACTTAAAGCAGAACAATTACTAAGAGTTTTCAAAAGAAATCCATACAGATTGTTGTATAACAAGTCACAAGTTATGTACTGTGAGAAATCAAATAACACACTGTTTAATGGTTACAGTTGCATTTGATTGCAAAGGCAGATCACAAAGATATCTTAACCATGAGGAGATTCAGCAGTGTATCAGACAGTTCATTCAACCAGTTAGCGATCCTAACAGCAAATGATCACTTACCCAGCTGAGTACACCAGAAAGAAGGCTTAAGGCCATTCCTGGCCATGTTACTGTTGTTGTATTGGTTGGAAATGGTGCAGAAGCAATTTGTTAAAGCAAGGGATGTTACACCCAAGATCACCTTTTTAGCTAGCAAACCGGTCTGGAGCTTTATTCTGCTGGGTAAAGGTAGCCAGTTAGTGAGTCCACAAAAGAAACAACTATGAGTGTGGTTATCTGCACTAAGTACAAAGTGGAATGTCTTATTACAGATCAGCTTTACTCTGTTTAGCGCCATGTCACAGTCAGCTTTGTAGCCAGGGAATCCATAATGTATATGTGACAAAATGTATTTGATTGCTGCATATGCATGTTATAAACAAAATTACTGTGTGTAGTTTGGACCTCTTAAGAGTCCACTGTGTGAGACCTGGTATCAGAAGTGCTGATGGACTTAAGTTCAAAATGTCTCAAATAAATAGACAGAAAACTAGACACACTTTTCTTTTTAATGGTTCTCAGGCATGAAATTTACTGTCTCTAGAGTTGAGTCCACATTTGGAACATGAATCCCTTGTGAGTCATTGAATTTGGTGGTTTAAGGGCCAGGCAATTAAACCTTGACCCTGGCATAGTGGTAAAGAATGTAAAGAATAAACTGGAGTCAGGCAGAAATGTTTGATATGCAGTTTATGTTCAATTTTCAGAATGTTGTATAAAATGTATTTGTAGTATATGATTAGGGTTTATTGTATATTAAATTCAGTGAATTCAGAAAGCATATTCTGCACAGTTGAAAGGTTGTTGTGCATGTTCTGTAATCATTGCACCTGATGTTCCATTGTGTGCCGATTGCCACCACTTCCCTGCTCCCACTTGCTCTTTCATTCACTTGCTTCACTCCAATTGCACAGACAACTTACAATCTCACACAAAAAAAATGTCTGCAGCAGTTCTCTATAAAGAAATGTCAGAAACAGACAGATTCATACTGCAACAAAAAATAAATCATATACTATAAAATAAAAATATGAGTGACTATACACTACTCGCCCCATTTTTCCATCTTAAGGTTGAAATAAAAGCACAGACCTCTCAAGCTTCAATCTCAAGGTCCCATATGCTGTTATCTTAACCCCCGATGGAAACAAAGGCTTTTTGTGTATGGTCACCCATACATTGTTTCTTATATTGTGTGCAATGTCTGCGATTTACTTCTGCTAAAATGATACAATATTTAGAGAGACATTTTTTTTAAAATGAGCCCAGGCTCAATGGTCTATGCACAGCATCCCATCCTGTTTTCCAATAAACAGACATTGTTATTATTGATTTCAGAGCACCGATAACAGGTCTGAATGGCTTGCTGTGTTTATTTAGAAATATTTTTTCTTATGTTTTGGTGGATGTATTTCAGATTTATTAGGCTGGATAGTATGTTCATTTTTTCAGCTGTAATTTCATATTGTTTGGGTTAGCAGTGTATGTTTTGAAGATTTATAGTGGTGGTGGGAGTGGGAGTGGGTGTTGGTGTTCAGTCTTGTTGAAGTAATAACTTTCTTTCTTCCACTATAATTATTGCCATTTGGGTTTGCAGTGTATGATTTTGGAGTTGTGTGTATATGTGTGTGTGTGTGTGTGTGTGTTGGGGGGGTTACGGGGAGGTAATTTTTGTAATTGGGTTTGATTTGCATAATGACTTCTGTGTGAGATACTTGAATGGTAATTTTTAGCATCTGGTTAATTTCCATAACAACTTTTTGATTTTTGCAGGGTTAAATAAAAGAGATAATTGTTGAACCTGTCTCCAAATGTAAGACAAAACTAAAAACAATTGCACTATGGACTACTATTTATGTTTTTGTTTTAATTAGCTTATATTCTGCTTAGATAGTTGTCTGATTTAGTTTTGTGTTTCAAGTCTGTGTATGTTTATAAAACTATTGCAGACCTGTACTCTACAATTTGCTGCTTGTGACAGGGTTGACTAAAACCCTGCCCCATTTGTTATGCAGAAAGAGTTAAAAGCAAGGCTCTGTTCTATTCTCTCCTTTTCTGTCATTTGTCTGTATGATTGTGCAGTCAGATTTTCTTGTGAGACCTAGGAACTGATCACTCTGATAGTCTTGTGACCACCCCGCGCTATCTCCCTACTTTCACTTGCTGTTTCTATCTTTTTTTCCACTATGCTTATCTTGGTTATAACAATATATGCAGATCTTTATGTGAAACTGAGTTTTCTGGTTTGAAAATGCATGTAGTTTTATTGTTGAAAGGATTGCAATAAGCTATTTAGAACTCAGTGGGTTAACTTTGAGATGCACTTTGACCACCACAGATTCCTTTGCAGAGCTGCTAACAGGAGATCAGTTTTAGGTCACAGTGTTCTATTTTGTTACACCTGCAAGACAGAAACTGACAAAGTTCTGATACATTTTGTGAGAAACAGGATGTCTCTTAATGAACTCAGGATGCAGAAGTTAATTACTAAGCACAAACTTTTTATAAAAAGAGCAGTGATGTTTCTGTTAGGGAGAGATTGAGATATAGACTTAGTGGAACCCTCAGATGAAGGGCTTTGCTTTATTTGTTTATACTGCCTTCGTAAATAGCTATCCTGAACATGTCTTTTTATTTTATTGTTATTGAAAATAATAAAATGTTACTTGCAAATATTATAATGCTGATACTGGCCCAGTGGTGTGGAGAGTTGAGGCATTCAATGCCTTACCTCTTGCCACACTGGTGACCCATGTTCAGGAATGAGCATGGGTTGCCAGGGATCAGCAGGGATGGAGAGGACTGAGCATTTAACAAACTGCTCTTGTCTCCCAGGATGGAGGGGATATTTCTTGTTTCATGGTTGCCATCTGGTGGACTCCATGTGGCAGTGCCACAGTTGAGCAGAATAGTATAGGGTCATGGTTATTTAGTATGTGTACGCCTTCAAGTGCATGTGCTTATAGCTGCCATGGTAGGGGAAAATTCAGAGGACAATATTGGTCATAGGCTTCATGAAGCCCTGCCTGCCTGCCCTCATACCACTCTGTCACCAGTCCAAGTGACCCCTAATCTGGCAGCAGGATCATCAGGTGAGGGGGATGGACCACCCCTTCCCAGCCCCACCATGGAGGCAACCAGTGGGGGAGTGGGGCTCGAATGACACCAGAAACAGCAGATGGATAAGGGTGATTGAGACAGGGCTGAGCCAGCCATTGTGGCATGCAGGGGACAAAAATCTATACAGAAAAAAATGTTATAACAGCTCCTGGTTGTCCTTTGTTTCCTGACCTGTGCCTCGATGACAGATGATTTTAGAAGTGGGATTTGTGCCATGCATACTCTAAGCTAGGAGTTTTGTGCATGGGTGCTAGATCTGGTATCAAAAAAACACAGAAGAAAGGTATAGATCTTGCAATAGAAAGCCCAGGACTGATTACCAGAAGAATGGCAGCCAAACTAGCAGAGACAAAAGTTCAAACTGAGACTGTACAGTTGGCACCAGTGATAGAAGAAGAAGAAGAACAGGCAGGGAAAGAACCTGAAAGCCTGTCTGCCTTCTTCAAATGGTGTGCTATATAATAAAAAGAGACAGAGAATCAGAGGAAAGAAGAAATGCAGTGACAGGAACAGCAGAGAAAAGAAGAGATGCAGTGACAAGAGCAGAAGAGAATAGATGCAGCGATAGCAGTAGCAGAGAAGAGAAGAGATGCAGCAACAGGAGCAGTGATTACTGGATGCCTTACAAGCTATCAAAGCTGAAGGACATGGCTCAGGTTCAGCAGAGTAGCAAAACATAAACAACTTAAAAGACATTAAACTTACAAAGTTGTATCCCTCACATGATATCGAAGCATACCTCACAAATTTTGAAAGGGTTGTAGGAGCCTGCAGTGGCCAAAGCAGTGGTGGGCAATCAGGCTGGTACCTTACCTGACAAGTAAAACCCAACTTTCCTACAGCAGTATGGACACTGCACAGTCAGAAAACTATGACCTTGTGAAAAGCAACATCCTGAAAAGATATGACATCTCAGGAGAGACCTACAGGCAAAGATTCTGGTCCCTGAAGTACCACTCAGTCGACAATCCTCAAGAAGCCTTCACCCAACTCAAAGAACTCCTTATTAAATGGCTCCAACCAGTGGGCAAAACAGTTCCACAGATCATCAACATATTCTAAATGGAGCAATTCATCAACATCCTGCCTACAAACGTACAGCTTTGATTAAAAGAACACCAGACAGAAAATTGGGAAAAGGCCATTTCTTGGGCTGAATACTATCAGACAGCCAGACAAACTACACAGCAGTGAAGTAACAGCCAACGACTGGTAAGACCCTCTTTTTCCAAGTTTAACTCTAGGTTAGATTAGAACTCTGGTGCATTTAACAAATTTGCACCCAAAGATGTTATGTGTTATTACAGTAAAAAGTCAGTCCATGTTGCAAGACACTGCCATAAAAATAAGGAGGGTAACACTGGAACAGATTTGCCCTTATCAAATTGGGGCAAGTATTTAACAGATGTCAAGGTGGGAGATCAGACTGTTAAGGGACGTATTGATTCAGGAAGCAGACAGACCCTAGTGTATGTTAAAGTGATGGAAAAATACTGTGCTAAAGGACCAGGTACTGGTTTCATCTGCATCCATGGGGACACTCAATACTATCCCACCACCCAAGTGACACTGAATATTAATGGGGTGTTGCAACAAATGAAAGTGGGAACAGTACCCAAGTTACTTGTACCTGTGATTATTGGAAATGACTTTCCAAGATTTGTGAAGTTAATCACAGAAGCAGTAAATCCTGCTGTGTTAGCAGCTGTGATTACAACAGCACAGGTAAGGAAAATCTCAGATGGTTGGGAGTCTTCCTTTTGGTGACTTTGATGTGGACCTGTTTTAGACCAGCTCTAAGATCTGGAAGTCCAGGAAAGAAAGAAGATGCCTGAAAAAATATATGCAACAGAAGACTGATGGACATAAGGAGTTGATATATGAAAATTCCAAAACTAAACCGATAGTGATTTTGTTTCTGAGCAAACTAGCAATGTTTCTCTCCAAGGTTATTTTAAGCAGCTGGGGTTGAAACAAAAAGAGGGTGAACCAATGTTTGAAAAATGTAACTGGCTACTACTGAGCAGAGTTTGGGTTAAACCTCAGGCACAGAAACAGATTAAACAATTGCTTATACAACAAACATATAGAACTGCGTTTGTTACAGATAGCACGTGATAGTCCCATGGCTGGTCACTCGAGGAGGGATCACACACTTGCCAGATTGCTGTACAGATTTTACTGGCCTAGAATTCATGAAGGTGTTGCTACCTGTTGCATTTCTTGTGCAGAATGTCAGATAGTAACCCCAGTGACTAAAAAAGTCAAGGTGCCACTGGTGCCCTTACCCTTGATAGATGTGCCTTTTGAAAGAATTGCAATGGATGTCATTGACCCCTTGGATAAAAGTAAAAGAGTAATCATTTCATGTTGGTAGTATATGACTATACTTCTTGATACCCAGAGGCAGTTCTAATGCGTACTGTCACAGCCTCAATCAAGCATTTGTCAATGCCGAATGTTGCTTGCTTGTATGTGCTATTTAGGTATTTGGAAGTGATAGCTCCATGCCTTCCTCCCAAGACAGCTACTGTGTCTAATGACAGTTGTACTGTTCATAAGGAAGTGTGGAAAAATGACACTGGTGAAAATCTGTACTGAAAATATTACAAATTCATGAACTTATGAGGGTGCTTGGAAACTGCGCAATTCTCACTCATAACACAGTCATTTTATGGACTTTTTTCACCAAATTTTCAACATAGCTATTGTAAGACCTCTGCTCATGAACAGTGTCACTGTGATTTTCTTAATCTGTCCCAAACATTGATAGCGCACACTGACTGTGCCATTGTGCGCTACATGCGTGGAAACACATTTTGGGCAACATGTGAAAAATGACAGCTGTACTGCTTATAAGGAGGTGTGGTAAAATGACAATGTTGAAAATCTGGAGTGCAAATTTTCAAAATTTGTAAACTTACGAGCATGCATAGGAACTGTGCAACGCACGCTCGTAAAACAGTCATTTCTAGGAATTTTTTCACCAAATTTGCAACATAGGCTTTTTGAGAGCCCACCTTATGAACACTGGCACTGTAATTTCATTAATTGGTCCCAAAAGGTGATTTTGAGTAGTGCCCATGAAATCACCCTTTGGGCCCGATTAATGCCATGACGGTTTCAGAATTCGTGAGGAGGGGTCCCAAAAACCCCATGTTGAAAATGTGGTGCCAAAATTCCAAAAAATGCCTGAGATATGCATCAAGGTTGAAAAAAAAACTCTATTTATTCCATTATACAGCTTACTGTCATTTCTTCAGTTCGTGGTTGGCTTTGAAGGGTGCAGACGTGTTCCCGGTCCACCAAAGATTGTCGCGCTGGACTCCGGAGGTAAGTATGGGGTGAGGTGTGGGTGTGGGGAGGCAGAGTACGTAGAGGGTGGGCTCAGCTGGGGAGGGGGCATGGAGACCGTCACTGAGGGAAGTTTTTTTGTTTACAAGTTTTATGTTTTTTTTTTTTTTAGGAAGATGACATGGGACATTTGCCACACTGGGGTGGGATCCCAGCGTGGCAGCTAGAAGGCTGTTTGTAAGGGTCCTAGAGCTGATTGGGGACTGGGCACCCCCCGTCAGTCATAACAAATATTCACCATGCTGGGGTGGGCTCCCAGCATGGCACCTTGAAAGCTTTTCAGGGAGTGTGGAGCCGACGGGGGATTGGGCACCCCCATCAGCCATAACAATTTCTGCCATGCTGGGGTGGGCTCCCAGCATGGCACCTGGAAAGCTTTTGGGGGTTGGATCCATGGAGCCATTGGGGGATTAGGCACCCCCATCAGCCATACAGAGTGTGCGTGGGGGGGAGCACATGAGCATGCAATATGCGTGCATGTGTGTGTGTGTGAAGGGGGAGCTCTGCTCACTGAAGTGGAGCTCTTCCTTTCAACTGTACACCACTGCATTTTTAACTGCTGTCATAGACAGCAGCAGCATTCATTGGAGAACTGAGGCCATGTCTGCAAACACACTGACTGAATTGGAAGACGGCTGCCATGCCTCTGAAAACTCGGATGATGGCACTATGTTTCTTGCACATGCATGCAAGCAACATAAAAATGACAGCAGAACTTGCCAGAATTTTCAGCAGGGTGGGCATACCTAAACAGAATATTACTGATCAGGTAGTAATTTTGGTGCTGCATTGCCAAAGGAGCTGTACCACCTACTAGGTATCACTGCCATAAGAACCTCTCTTTATCAGCCTCAGTCAGACAGCCTTGTTGAGTGTTTTAACCAAACTTTAAAACACATGTTAAAAAGGTTTGTAAAAGTGGAAGGTAAAAGTTGGGACCAATACTTCTCTTACTTGCTTTTCACTTACAGAGAAGTGCCACAAACCTCAACACATTTTTCACCATTTGAAATGGTGTATGGTGGACATCATAGAGGGACACAAGATGTCATAAAACAAAAGTGGGAGTGTAACCTTGCTCAGAAAAAAAAATCTGTTACATCTTATATATATGCCTTGAGAAAGAAACTGGCAAAATATGTTGAAATTGCCCATAGTAATTAGGAAGAGGCCCCAAACCAGTAGAAGGTGTATTATGACCATGGGGTAAAAGAAAAAGGTTTTGAGCCGGGTGAAAAGTTCTTGCTACTGTTACCACTACAGACACGAAACTGTTAATGAACTGGCAAGGGCCTTACTGTATAAAGTGCTTAGATGTACTGGCACAGTTAGCTATGAGATTAAGACCCCTGATATGAAAAATTCACCAAGATATATGATGGTAAACTCCTGAAGAAATGGGTTGTAAAAACAGAAAAGGTTCTTAGTTTTACCAGAAACTTCTACAGAAGATACTGGTATAGCTTATGACAGACTGGAATATAAAATATAACTGCTGATGCTGTAAAGGTGAATGTTTCCTTAATGTCCAAACAAACTGCAGAAATTCATACCTTGGTAAAGACATGTTACAGTATTTTTACCACAGTGCCAGGCTGAGCAAAAGGGGTCAAGCACATAACAGTGACAGGGAATGCTCACCCTATTAGACAAAACACTGACAGATTACCAGAACGATTAAGAGCAGATGTTGCTAAATAAATACATAAAATGAGACAGTTTGGTATCATAGCAGAGTTGAGAAGTTCATGTTTTCATCAATGGTGACTGTAACTAAAAAAGAAGGCGGTGTAAAAAATCTGCCATGATTTTAGGAAACTTAATCCAATGTCCAAATTTGACAATTATCCTACTACATGCCCAGGACAGATGATTTGGTGGACAGATTGGGAAGTGCCAAGCACATCAGTACCCTTGATCTTGTCAAGGATTATTGGAAAATTCCCCTAGCTAAAGAATCCAGAGACAAAACTGCATTTGCCACTCCTATTGGATTCTATCAGTTCACCAGCATGCCATTTGGTTTACATTGTGCACCTGCTACATTCCAGTGGTACATGGATGTAATTTTAGCTACTCACACTGGTTATTGTGCTTCTTACCTGGATGATGTCATGGTGTACAGTCCAGCCTGAAAAAGCCACCTGGAACACCTATGAGCAGTTATCCAATATATGAAAAAGGCAAGTCTGACCATTAATCCTACCAAATGTGAATTGGGCATGCAGAAAAAACAAATATCTGGGATATGTTTTGGGAAATGGAGAAGTAAAGTCAGAGATTTCTAAGATAGATGCTGTAGCTAGCAGTCCTGTCCCTAATCACAGAAACGTCAGGTCATTTGTAGGGCTGACTGGTTACTATTGGAGATTTGTTCACAACTTTGCCCAAGTAACTACTCCCTCACTGAATGCACAAAGAAATGGTGCCTGAATAATGGAAAGTGGTCCCCAGTGCGTGATGAAGCTTTTTGGCCATCAAGGCTGCATTGTGTTCGGCCCCTGTTTTAAGAAGCCCATACTCTGAGAAACAAATTTTGTTACAGACAGATGCAACAGAGATAGGCCTAGGTGGAGTTCTGAGTCAGAATATAGATGGGAAGGAACATCCCATTCTGTGTATCAGTAGGAAATTGCATGACAGAGAGAAAAGGTACTCCACCATTGAAAAGGAATGCCTTGCAAAATTGGCCATGGAGTCTCTTAGGTTTTATTTGCTTGAGTTATCCTCAGATGAAGGATTTTTTCTTTGTTTTTACTGCCTTTGTAAATAGCTATCGTGAACAATTTTATTTAATTTTATTGTAATTAAAATTAATAAAATGCCACTTGTGAATTTCATAACTGCTCCTGGTTTTCCTGTACTTCCTGACCTGCACCTAGATGGCACTGCTGCCATGTAACTCCACCTTTGTACTACGACACACTAACTGTCTGTAACCCCACTGTACTACATGCTTGTATCCCATCAAGACAGTGCATCAGAAAAAGTCTGTGATCAAATAAATGAATTTTGGGCAACTATTTTCAGAGGATTGTTCTAAAACTTTCAATTTTCAATGCAGAATTTATTTCAGGAAGATTTTATCTAGCAAATATTGCAAAAACCCCTTGCAAAGTCCTACTTGTGAATTTTATTCATTATATTTTCATTGCACTGATATTTGACTGTGCTGTTTTGGGTTTCATGGTTTTGACGTGTCTATTGCCAAACTGCCTACTACTATTGATCTGTTAAATCTGTAGTTCTCTTGTTCTATCAATTTACACAGCTTGTGTCTGCACAAAATCACATAATGTTTAAATCCCCTATGTACCCATCTATGTAACAAATGCATGTACAATGTTCCTTGATGCCTGAATCCTATAAGAACTGCTATCAGTACATAATTCTGGGTCACCAATAAAAAGTGGGCCACACCATCACTAAAAAAAAAATTACATGCATAAATAAATCTTGCCCTTGTCAATGACTGAAAATGAGATGGTTGTTTGGATACCTTCTTGGCTGCTTAACAATATATTTAATAATCAAGTATGCCTTTTCATACATCAGAAATTGTCCCCTTGGGATCTTGCATCTTATAATATAGAATATTTGTTTTTATATGAATACTGGTCTTTATCTTTTCTGTAGTTAGATAAAGTGTTAGGAACAATCATTTCATACAGTACGCTACACATTTAGCAGTCTACAGCACACATTTGCTTGTCCTATTCTAGTAACTGCCATTTACTGGCTGTGTGAAATAATATTGCTGTATTGTTGTGAAGTACTAGGCTGCCCTGTGCCGAACATGACACTGATGTACTGTTTTATTCTGAAGCTCAGTATCAGTATAGACCTCCCAAGTACAAAGGAGAAGTCAGGATGTCACTTAATAATGCACAGCAAAGGCTAAAATTGCAAGTCTTTCAAAGCATTCATTAAGAGCAATGTCATCTATTACAATTAACTTGCCATTATTTAGAGTTGCCCTTCCATGGAAAAAAGGTTAGAAGAGTGGAATTTATAACCAGGAGGCCTCAATACAGCTGTCAAAAAAAGCTTGAGATCAGTACAAGAAGTCTCAAGGGAGGATTTGAAAGGCAGATCTGAACTGGGAACCTCTGTGTCAGAATTCTGATTATTAAGGACCCCTGTAGGTCACACAACACAAGGGTAGTGAGTGCTTCATTGAGAAATGTTTTTTGGACAAAAGTTTATTATATCTGCATCTTGTGGTAGCCCAAATGTCATAGTACAGTCATGGTTATTACTGAAACAGTATGTTAATGTTGACTGGCAAGTAAAATATGATATGTATAATAGATTCATTTAGCATAATTAAATGGCTTATACTGCATATAGGCATAACCTGTCACTAATGTGCATCATTGTCATGAAGATTACACCCTTCTTTTTAGGGCTTTCTGTTGTTTTATGTTGGAATTCCAAGGACAGATTTTAGCTGAGTAGCAAGAAGATGTTTAGATTGCTTATTGGTTCTGTTCTATAGCACATCAGTGCCATAAAAGAGATGTCATTAAGAATATGATGGAACAGTCTTTAAAACTTGTCACCCTTTACTGATACATGAAGAATATTTTTTCGCATTCTGAGTGGAAACCCATTACGTAAGGCCTTAAGCAAATTTTTGACCAATGCCATAGATCATTAACCTATGAAAACAGAGACTTACAGTAATAGTGTAATCATCAATTTCAGGTGATATGAGCCTTTCTTTCCCCAAGTAACAAGTAGCATAAATAGTTATGTCTCTGCCATATCATGAGGAACTGGAATTTGGCAACTGAAGGGAAGTGGGCAACTGAAGTTGTTTATTTTAGCTGAAGCATATTTTTTGTACCATGGCTATACAAGGTGTGCCATTAATTGATTATCCACTCTATAGTTACATAACATACTTAACTTTCTTAAAGGAACATGTAATATTAATACAACTTCATCCAAAATTGTGTTTAACAGTACAGTTCAGGTTGACATAAGAAGCACTGAGAGAAAAGCTAATGTAGTGGAACTGACTGGACTGGTCATCTGTATACTCCTGTGAGCATTGTTTAATTGCCCATGATATTGACTTGTTAGAAAACAGTGCTTCTATAAACTGTGTAATTCCAAAACAGGTTTAAAAGAGTTGACTCAAGCTGAGATGCAAGAAAAGCATATTCAGTTACTAAATAGATCTAATTGATTATGTTAAGAGAAGTGTTTTACAGTACTTGCAGCATGCAGTAAATGTAAATGCCATTGATTTTGCTTTATAAGACAATGTTTTAAAGGTCTAATTTTCACAGATGCCATGCATGGTGTTCACATATTTGATAAGTTTATAAGTTTGATAAGTTTATAGATGAGAAGCAGTTTTGCCCATTCCTTGCTCATCACTTTCTAAGCTTGCCAGCCGCCGCTATCCGGCAAAACACCACCAATTCATGGCCCTTGTCAGGCTCTTCCACTTGCTTCTTCTACTATCTGGCAATGTTCACCCAAATCCTGGCCCAGCAGCACACCGCCAACTGCAATCACCCACGGGGCATTGAATAGCCGCTATGATTATCTGAAGCCTGCCTAAAAAAACAGCACCCCTGCAATGCTGGATGGCACAGCACTAACCAGACATTCTGGCTTTAACAGAAACCTGGCTGTCAAAAGACCCCAGACTCATTTGTCTCTATTCCTGGCTACTATCTCATTAGGCTTGTTCATAATAGCAAGAGAGGCAGTGGCTGTGCTTTCTATGTAAATGACTCACTGCATTACCAAGCCCTCCTGCACCCTCTCTAGATTGTGGTGCCCATGCCCTGTCAGTAAAACTCTCCCCTGACCCAAACCATGCTCCTTTTACTCTCACCATTGCCTACATCCCACCCCACAGCCAATCCTCTGCCTTTAAAGTGCTCTCTGACTATCTAGCCAGCCACCCCCACAAAATGGAACAAATCCTAGTTGAGGATCTCAACATAAACTGGCTTGGCAAGCTTATCAACACACGCCTACGATACCTTTGCTGCATTAGATATGACCCAATTGGTGTCCCAGCATACCAGGGCCAACCCCACTATTGGAACCCACACCCTACTAAATAGCCTGTTCACTAATCATCCCCACCATATTACCAATCTGGATGTCCTACCCAATGCCTTAAGCAACCACTCCACAATAATCTTCAGCTGGTCCTGTCAGCTACCTAAACCACCACCAAATATCACCTTTCGTCATTGACTATGCCCAGGAGGCATAGCCAAATGCAAATAATATCTAATTAACTGGGACTGGTCCCCTATATTCCGAGCCCAGCATATAAATGATGCATTGCACTACTTCACCACCTTTAATACTGCCTGTGATGCTTTTGCACCGACCATCAAAGTGACCACTAAGAAACGTAGTGCCCCCTGGATCACCCAGAACTCCTACAACAGTTCAAAATGCATGAAAACCTCTGGCATCTTGCCACTGCCTCTGGTTTGCTAAGTGATAGGCAGGCCTATAATGCTGCCCGCAATAAGTGTACCTGGGCAAGCTGCAAGGCCAAGGCAGAGCACTACAGAACTGCCTCCTGGGGTAGCACAAGAAAGTTCTGGGATAACATCAAGGAGCTTAATAGTAAATCCCGCTCTCTCCCCCCTCACAACTTGGTGTTAATAGTACTACCACCACAGACACACTTCACATAGCTAAGTTCCTCAACTCCTCCTTCTTAGACCTCAGCTCAGTCCTCCCTACCAACTTTTTTGATGCTATTCAGCCTACCTCACCACCTGAGCTCCTCCACCCCCTTAAACCCAGCGTCACTACCCCTGCAGAAGCAAAAGCCTACCTGTCCAAAGCCCTCCAGAGCTCTAATTACTGCAAAGACATCTTCGATATGCGTATCCTATGCCTTGTGCTAGACTCAGTTATCTCCCCACTCATGCACCTTCTAAATCTGTCCCTGCACCTGGGCCAGTTCCCAACCTCATGGAAAATGGCAGTGATAACACCAATTTTGAAATGTGGTGCCAGTAACCTCCCAAACAACTACCAGCCCATCTCAATTCTCCCTTCACTCTCTAAAGCCCTTGAAAAAGATCATGGCCAATCAGCTCACTGACTACCTCCTTGCACACAACCTCTTATGTAGGGAGCAGCATAGTTTCAGAGCTGGTCATAGCACTATGACTGCCCTCACAGAATTCGCTAACTCCCTGCACTCCATGCTTGAAAAGGGGCACCTCGCAGGGGCCATGTTAAAAGATCTCTCAAAGGCCTTCAATACGGTTTCTTACCCCCTCTTTCTTAACACAGTATAACAAATTGGAGTCTCTCATTGTCCACTATCATGGTTCTCCAGCTATCTTTCATCTAGAACTCAATGTGTTAAAATTAACAATACCATACCTACTATGCTGGCTGTGCACTCAGGAGTTCCCCAGGGATTTATCCTGGGTCCCCTACTATTCAGCATCTACCTCATTGCCCTACCTAAATCCTGCCCTGGCAACCTTCTCCTCTACATGGACTACGCTGTTCTTTATGCTGCACATCCTGATCCTCTCACTCTCTCCAGCATACCTTACAAAACTCCTTCTCTCAGATTGAACACTGGTTTGCTGAACGCAGATTGGTGGTCAACATTAAAAAAACTAAGATGTTGCTCAATGCCCACCACCACAACAGATCAAGGGATTTCCCCTTGGAAATACTCTCTGCCTCTTTCATCCCACTGGAACAGGTCCAAAAGTATAAGTATCTAGGTATTACATTTGACTCTTCTCTCTCATTCCACGAATGTATAAAAATCCTCACCTCTGCCACCAACACCTGCATTGGTCTCCTTTACAGACTTAAATACTGCCTGCCACTTGAAGCACTTCATCTAGCCATTACCTCCTCAGTCTTATCACTGGTGGACTATGACATCACAATCTATGCTGCCACTGACCCTATGGCACTTCATCAAATACAAGTAGTCATCAGTAAGACCTGCCAGCTCCTCTCTGGTGCTGACAGAAATACACATACCTGCACCCTATACACGCTCACCAATATCCTCTCACTTGAGGAAAGACTATTATACCAAACCTGTCTCTTCACCCAAAAGATCCACCTGGGTTTAACCCCAATAGGTGTCATGGCTTCTTTTCAGTCAGCCACCATCTCAGCATCCACACGGGCTTCCCCAAAAACTATCTGGAAGGTGCCTAGGGTCAGGACCACCCTGGCCCAGCGATCCTTCCCAATAGTGCTCCATCCTGGTACAATGCCCTGCCACCAGTCATCACATCAATCACCAATCTAGGTCCTTTTAAAGCTGCCTTAAGGGCCCATATCCTCTCCTCACATCAAAGCCAGTGTAACCGGTAACCTGTGGATCCTGCACCATACTGCTAGGCCATGCACTCGCCCTTAGCCTGGCAGTGACTAGCCCTCACTATTTCTAACCTACAGGCTCCTCACCGACCTCGATTACCATGTAGTTGCACTGGACTATGAATGCATTGTATTATGTATAAGACAAGGCCTCCCTGAGGTGACTTACTACCAACTCACATAATGCATTGCTTTAGCTACCAATTGTATAGGTTTTAGCTGCTCATTAGGTAAATATGTCAGTAGCTCTGCCCTGTTTTAGCTACCAAATGTATAGGCATTAACCAGTATCCATTGTACTTATACTCTGTATGATTGCTCACCCACATTTATTCTATGTATATACTGTATGAATGTCTATATTTTGTTCTGACATGGAGCCTTTGGAAACAAGTGTATGACTCAAAGGGTTATAATTCCAATTTCCTGAATAAATAAATGTAAAAGAAATTATGTAGCATTTCTTCAGACAGTAATCTGATCTTTCAAATGTAATTGAACAGATACTCTGCAAAAGTGCATTTCAAAATTACTCATCAGTTTCAATTATGTATCTTTTAAAGATATTACAAAAGGCATGTTTAACTTATATTAATTAGTTAATAGTTAGCAAAAGTCCTTACTCAAGTTTGTGGCTTTCCTGTGCCTAGAGAGCTGCTTACTTCAGTAAGTTGATTAATGGGGATGCTTGCAGGTCAGACTTCACTCTGCTATAAAACAGTGATCAGAGAGGAGATTGATCAGTGTCCACCTGTCCATCCCTCCTGAAAGTGAGGACCTTTCAGAGATTTTGAGTATGAACGCAGCAGGTTTAAGCAGCACTCTTTAAGTTTTGAGGACGATTCTAAAGCAAAGTATTGTAGATTAGTGCTGGCTTAGACTTATTACCTCTTAAGGATTTCAGAGTAGGCAGACAAATACAAGAATATGTAGACAGTAAGGTGATGTGCTTCTGCCTGAAACTTTTATTTCTTTTTCTCTTAGAATTTTGCGGACAGAACACTTTTGAACAGCCTTGAATTAATAAGACTACAGTTCTGTTTTGGTTCTGTCCAATCAAGTCCCCCAGAACCTGTCTTTCTCTTCAGTCCAAAAAGAACTACCAATCATTATCTGTCATTATAACACTGCATTTCATTAATTATTGAAGCATGGTGTTAAGTAAGCAGTTTAATGTTAAACCCTGATTTTTGCACCTCAGAAAAAGTTACCATCCCTGGATGGAATGCTTGAAATTTGGCATGCTGGGATCTCTGGATTCAGTAAATTTGGTAATGGCCAATTTAGTGATTAGTGTTGCAAAAGTGCCAAAAAATTAAAAACACGTACAGTAAAATATTTAAATAAAGACCTTTTATTTTCTCACCAGTGGCACAAAAATGGCTGAGTGTTAAAACTTGAAATGTTCGCGTTAGTTAAGGTTTGACTAAGGTCTGATCCTCGATAGTTAAGGGAAATAAAATTCCATTTTTGTACATGTGCAGAAGGTTTTTTTTCAACATAGTAAGGATAAATGTGTTCTTGTGAAACTGGCATACATTAGTTTTGTGAGCGAACCCCAATTATGTCACTCAAACTTGTTGCTTTCATGCAGTATTGAGGCACAAAACTGCTTCTTCCATTTGTTTTCATTACCAGAAGTTGGAAGCTCAATCTAACTGCTGGCAGCAGCCCCCTCCCCAAGATTCTCCAGTGGCCTGGTGCCCACCTCACCATCAGTATTCCCCCTGCCAACTGGATCTGTAAAGAAACCAATGGTAGATTTCAAAACCTACTGACAACAATTAGCCTTCCTGCCTGCTCTTTAAAGGAACCATCGGTGGGTGCCCAACCCCTTCACTGTGTCCCCCCATGACCCTCACTGACATGAAAATCCATCCACCACCCTCTGGCTAGCTTACCTTACCCACCCTCTTCTCCACAACCATTCCAATTAAACATAAATCCCACCACTGTCACCCACCCTCTAGCACTCATGCCACCCTCCTCCACCCATGAATGCCCACAGTTCAGTCCCTCATCTTGATTCCTTGATGTCCCACATTATGATTCCTCAGTATCCCACAGTATAATTCCTCAGCATACCTTGATGTGCTCCTCTACCTGCACATTACAGAAAAAAATATAGTTTTATTATTTATTTACTAACCCTTGCTGTGCTGCAGACTAATACATACATCCATAATTCCAGACTTGTGTTCTATTTCTGTCAACTGCCCAAGGATTAAAAGAATATAACATAAGTCTCAAAACCAGGATAATGTAATAATTTCTGTCTTCTGAATGATACACTTAATCTGAAGAAGGTTACATTTTTCCAAGTGTATGTTTTGTGAAGCATGTTTGATTTTCATTTCACACTCTTCTTGCTTGTTCTCTGAATGTTTGAAAAGGTGTGCAACCATTCCCTTTTACCTTGTAGGTATCAGGCAGCATGTCTGTTAGTCTGTTAGTAGCAATACAATATTCACTTCTCTAAATAATGAGCTTATTGTCAAAGGTTATTATATTTTTTTTTACAAGTTAAGTGTGTTATGTGAACTGTCTGTTTTGAGGGATGTAACAGTGGTAACTGTATGGAAAAAGTTGATTTGGGTTTAAATGTACATTACTGTTAATTGCCAACGTTTAACATGGAAATGCATTTGCTTTTAACTCAAACTGTATGTTTTGTAAATTGCATGCTTTTTAATTTGAAATGTTTTCTCATCTTCAGGTTGCTGTGGACAAAATGTTTTTTGGATTGTACTTTACAGTGTTGCTAACTGTCTTGCCTTGCTCTGAAAAGGCTTAAGTTAAATGTATGTGTTGCAAAGTCCATACATCTTAACCATTTGTCATTGAAATGTGGGATATGGACATTCAAATTGGGGTACTGTGGCTTACATAATGAGGGGCACATCATCAGATATGGAGATACAAGCTCAGAACACTGGAAACCATTGTATATACTTGTTCAATGTTTATTCTTGATTTGGACAGTTACTGTAGAATATTAGGGATATCGGTTTTAAGGTCTGAATGTACATCACATTTTCTGTGTGGACAATACCTTTTCCATGTGGGATGGATGATGGACAGAACAGTTTTGATGGGTAAAATGAGGGATGCCTGTCTTAATCAGGGATAGTTTAGAGATATGGCAGTCCCTGCTTTTTTGTATTGCAGTGGTCTTGCTTTGCAAAGCAGTGTGGGGAGATGGGAAACATTTCATTTTTATTTCAAACTGCTTTCTTTTCTTTTAATTGTGAATGTGTTTCTTTTTTTGAAAGCAGTTTTGGTGGGGGTGGGGTATGCTGGAACTGTTAAGGACTTATCTTTCATGTTAGCATGGTAATATGGTTTTGAGGTTAAAGTTAGTAATATGGTGTTAGCGAGATGTTAGTAAGGAGTTGCAGTTATTTGTAAGGTGTTTATATGTCTATTTCATGTTAATAAGGGTTCAAAAATTAACCCTTGTTATGCTGCGGACTGACATACCTGTCCATATTTCCAACATTTTCTAATTCTGTCAGCAGTCTAATAGTTAATGGGTACTATATACTGTATGGCACTTACGTACCAGCAGATATAGGGACATAGCTGATGGCTTTTCCTAGGAGAACAACTGCTTAACCATATACTATGTCTGTCTGTCTGTCTGTTGTATCTATCTATCTATCTATCTATCTATTCATTGTGATTCACCAGTTAGGGTTCAATTTAACCCCAGAATGGTAGGGAAATGTGGCATTATGTATTTTAACCATAACTATCCACCTCCCTCCATACCTGCAAAAGGACAAGACCATACAAGCAACCACAGACAGCCATCATCTCTAGACTCTTGAGAAAGCTCCAGAGCAAAACCGATTGAGTCACTGAGGGTCACAAGACTGCACTGTTTGCACTTTATTTGTGGACACCTTTTATGTAAGTCTTTTTCAAGATAAAAGATAAATTAAAGTTGTTTGACACCCAATCACTCTGTGCTGGATGTTCTTGCTTCTGCTTGCACTGTTGTCATAGCCATGCACGAGTGAGCTAGAAGTGGAATGGTGTATCTGTTTGCAGATATGGAAAAGTCTACTTTTTTTTGTATCACAGTGGTCTTGCTTTGCAAAGCAGCATGGGAAGATGGGGAAAATAACATTTTTATTTCAAACTGCTTTC
Source organism: Neoceratodus forsteri (assembly GCA_016271365.2). Classification (NCBI taxonomy): domain Eukaryota; kingdom Metazoa; phylum Chordata; order Ceratodontiformes; family Ceratodontidae; genus Neoceratodus; species Neoceratodus forsteri. The sequence continues at coordinate 907,223,330 of CM028135.1, read as the reverse complement.
TTTTCTTTTAATTGTGAATGTGTTGCTTTTTCTGAAAGCAGTTTGGGTGGGGGTAGGATTTTCAGGTAAGACAAACAACATGCAACTCTTTCCAGATGACACAAATGCAGTAATGATAATGTGCTACCTTTCTGGATTTGTATCTGTAGCATGCAATTGTAAAATATAAAAACTCACTATTGGCTGCAGATGGAAATCCACAATACTCAAATCAGAACATTACTTCATGATACCCAGATAAAAAAAAAAAATCTGCAGAAGCACAAGCTCCTGCAGGGGCAACACATCTGCAGCCACAGATACACATGAACAGTGCAATATATACACACTGTCTTCTGGCTGCAGAAGACCAGACCCCTGCCAGCCTGCATATCTGCAGCAGCAGATACAAATCATTAATGTTCAAATTACAACACTACTTCTATTTACAGAAGCACAGTCCCCTGTGGGGCCAGTGTTCCTGCAACCACAGGTACACATGCACACCATAAGACATACACAGCCACTTCTAGCTGCAGATACAAATCCACACTACCCAAATTATTAGACTACTTCTACCTGCAGAAACACAGCAATCTGCATATTCAGTGATTTTGTAGCCACAGATACACATACACAGTGTAAGACATTCATAGCCACTTCTTGCTGCAGAAGTGCAGGCCCCTGTGGGGTTGTGCTTCTACAGCCACAAATACAAATACATGAAGGTAGCACATCAGTGTTGCTGCATTTTTGTCATTTGGAAACATTTGTATGTTGTTTATCCTACCTGATGTTGGCTGTCTGTCACTGCTTATGTGGTCTTATCCTTTTGCTGCTTTGAGGTGGGGAGTTAGGGTTTATTAATTATTTATTGAAGTCTCAGATTGGCATCATTAAGCTGAAGCTCTTTTCATGAGTTCCATGTCAGAAGATAGCAGTCAAGATAACAATTACAAATACTGCGGTTGCAATGCAAGTGTCTCCAGGCAAAATACATCAAGTAAAAGGGACAAGTTACAGCAATAGATGCGTGAACATGGTAACAGATATAGTCAAAGATTGATATAGCACTTGGCACAGTAGGGCACATAAATGAAGGGGGCTAGAGGAGAAATGAGGTTGGAAACAAGGGTGACAGGGTACTTCTTAAAACCATCGGAGGCAGAGTACAATGTATGCCTGAGTCAGGTAACATATAGAGAGGTATGGAGCCCATAGGTGGAGAGAGGTAGAGTGGCAATGAGGAGGGAGGGAGAGAGATGAGGGAGCTGGGGAGAGAGAGGCATGGAGGAGGAAGGGGTGGATGGAGAAGCATGAAGGGGATGGTGGGATAACAATGATAGGTGCTATAGCACTGAATTTGCAGTTGGGGAGTAAGGGATACAGAGGCTATCACTGGAGCATGGGTAAAGTGGCCAACACATGGAGCAGGTAAGGAGTAGGATGAGTTTGATCTTAGTGGTAGCAGTCGCATGTAGCCTCAAGAACTAGGTGCAGCAGCAGCTTGTGTTTGAAGTATCCCAATGTAGTTGTGTTGGACACAGCTGGTTGAAGTGAATTGAACCAGTGTGGGCCTCTGTAGATGAAAGCTCACTGATCAAGTGCAGTGCAACACTGAGATATTCTGAAGATGTGGGTACTAGAACTTCTGGTGGTGCATTAGTTTAGCGGTGGATTCAGAAGGGCTTGGACACCAGGTAGCATCATGTTTAGATTTTTTTTTTAGCAAGCAGGCAGGTTTGATATCTGAGTCTGCTGTCAAATTGCAGCCACTTTGCCTGGCTGTAAAGATCACAAGTGTGAGTCTGTTGCTCTGCACCAATGAGAAGGTGGCAGACTATTTAAGGCTGTTTTGATGTACTAAAGGGCTATGTCTGTGGCTGATCCATAAATTACAATACCATAGTCAGTGAGAGAGATTACAGAGCTGTGGATGACAAGGTGTAGGGCTTCTGAGATTACATTATGTTTATGCCTGCACAGCATGCCAGTTCTCCTGTTTATGGCTTTTGCTGTGTTGTCTGTATGCTGGGTATAGGACAAGGTAGAGTCAATGGTTATGCCCAGGTACTTAAATTGTTGGACCTGTTCCAGAGGGAATCTCAAATTATTATTGATGGCTTGTGGGAAGTTCTTGTGCTTGCTGTGAGTGGTGGTGAACATCATGGTCTTCATTTTTTTTTGTAGTTCAGTACAAGCTTGTGATCAGTGAACCATTTTTCAACAGATGCAAAGCCTTGTTGGAGCTGTTCTTGAAGGTGGTTTGGTTGAGGATGACTAGTAAAGATAACAGCATCATCGGAGTATAAGAGGACGTGGCCTTGGCAGGAGTTTGGAAGCTTATTTAAAAAGATGCTAAATAGTAGTGGGCCCAGGATGGATCCTTGTGGCAACCCAGAGCTCACTGGTCTACTGTCAGAATGTACATCACCAATTATTACTTGCTGCAATCAGTTGTTTAGATAGCAAGCAAACCAATTGGTAACGTCTGAGAAGAACCCAATGCCAGTGAGTTGGGCTATGAGGAGTGAGTGGTTTACAGTATTGAAGGCTTTGGTAGGTCTATGAACGTTGCTCTGACAGGAATGAATTTGGCCAATGTCGTGTTAATGAGGCGGTTTGGAAAAATGGATGCATTGAAAGCTTGGAGTCAATATTAAGAGAATTACAAAAGTTATGAGCAAGCATAGACAATTGTGTTGCTGCAGGACTAGTGTATGTCGAACATTTGAAGAGTATTAGCTTTTTGAAGAGAATTTCCTAGCTAATCTATCTAGAATAATTGTAGCCCTGCCTCAGCCATCTAACAGCCTGACGACAAGCATGCATGAAAACTTTCAAGTTGCCTCACATCGTTGAACTGAATCTAGCACTGCCTCCAAATTGTGTCTCACAGTGTGCCCTAGTTAACTGTTTCAGGTGTGAACTGTGGTTCATGGTTCTAATGATTCACTGGGTCCTCACTATTCAAACCAGAGTGAACCAGTGGAACCAAATGTCTACTTCCCTAAATGTTTGCAAAGTGTAACACAACTGAACACCCAAAGTTTGAGGTGGTCCATTCTTGAAATTAACTTGCAGCCCTAATGAACACACACACACACACACACACATGGTAGTGCCTGTATGTTAAGTTTGAGTTAGTCTTTGTGTCAAAACAGGGTTTTTAATAACTTGTGTATCAGTGACTTTAACCCGTAGGACTGTGAAATATAGTGTGAACTGTACTTTCCCAGTCAGAATTTTCTTTTCAGTAGAGCTTTTAAGCAACCTTTGTAAGAAACCACCAGTCCTGAAGAAATGGCATTGCCATGAAACTTTGATTATTGTGGTAGAAGAAAAATATATACTTTGGCACTACATAGGAGTTGAACTGTCCTATTTTTTTGGGGGGGGGGTTATACTGCCAAAAAGTGTTCTTCTGAGGTACACGTTTACCAATGATAACTTGGGCATCCTGGAAATGTTTTTAGTTTCAGACCTTGTATATCTGATCCAAAAAGTGTTTGTGGGTGCTCAACCCCCCAAAACACATTTTGGGTCAATTGGACAAGTAGACAGTTACATAGTCATGAGGTGTGGTAGTGACTTGGCCACTGTGAACATTTGTGCTCAAAAGGGGGAAACGTGGCTGAGACATGAGTAAAAGATAAAAAATACTCAAAAGAAGTCTTAGACCAGGTGCATACACAGTACTCACATTTCAGGACTTAGGTTTTTGACACCAAAGGAAAAAAAACAGAAAAATCATCATGAAAAATTAAGTCCAACACCAACAAACAAACAAAAATAAAATCATTGTGAAATTGTTTCTATATCCAAGTTGGACAAATTTTTAAATACCAAAATTGTCACAAAAATGTAATAAGTCCAAAAGAAAGATAGGACTCTTGCATAGGATCCTACGCAAAGCAGGTTAAGACTCTTGTGACATTTCATATAGGCTCTGAAGGGCCCTGTGTGAAACAACTTATGACTCTACTTTCTCAAAAAGGTAAGCCGAGTCGTTGCATAAATCTATGTTAATGTATCATTAGGGTTCACTAGCCACAAAAGGAAGGCAAAGAGGCATGAAAGTCTTTCAACCCTAATACTCAGCCCCCTTCCCAGCCTTTAGTCTCATGCCCCAATGCCACGCTGCAGGTCTGGGGTCATGCCCCAATGGTCAACTACTTCAAGCTATAGGCCTGAGGCCCTGTGCAAAGAAAGTTATGACTGTTCTCCTGCTGGCCCCATGTGAACAAAGTTATGATTAGTCTTGTGCTTTATGTAGTGCACAAAGAAACTCAGGATTGAGCCTGCAGAACAAACAAGGAGCAGCAGACATGTTGGGCACAGACCTAGACCTGTAGCTTTGAGCAGCAGATCCATGGGACATGGCCCCAGACATATTATCCTTGGGTCATGAGGCAAGGGGCTGAAGGAAAAGGCTGGGTGTTAGGGTTCAGGAAACCTTAATGCCACATTTCCCTCCTTTTGTGGATACAGAATCCTAATATGGCATTAACATACATATTTGTGTGTGTGTGTGTGTGTGCAGTGAATACATACAAACACATATATGCACTCATAAGCATAATAAATAGATGGTGATGCATGGAGACTTATGAAAAAGGTGATAATAGAGTAAAGCAAGAAGTGCATAATGTTAACATTTCAAAGGATGAGCCTGACACTGATTTGTTATCAGATATGCTTTTAGGAGGCAGTATAGTGTAGTGGTTAAGAGCATTAAGCTGCAAACCTGGAGGCCTGGGTTAGAATTCCATCAGTCCCCACTTGCATACTGTGTGACCCTAAACAAGTCCCTTAACTTTCTTGTGCTCCCAGGTCATATCTGGAAACAAGCTCTGGCTTAGTGTGCCTTTCCTGATTAAACAATTTCCCCTTTCCCTTTTATTATAGTAAATGGTTTGTGGAGTTTTAAGGCACTTGGAGTATTGGAGAATTGAGTGCAGGTGTGAGTCATTTTCATTCACAGTTCACACTCTTGTTATTCACAGTTCATAATGCTACCCCCATGTGTCTTGTTGCATCCATGAATGATCATGTGAAGTGCAAATAACAATGTTTTCCATTCCAGGAGCATTATCAGATTACAGAACACCTGCTAGGATTTTTAAATGCTGTAGTCTTTACTAGGACATATTTGAAATTTGATTCTGTCTGTATAAAGGTATTCATTTGAGTGGGAAGGACAGATATAACCATTTACAGTGCAGCAGCAGAACAAAGTGACAAAAATGGCAGATTGACTAAACAAAACCTTTCAAACTTTTATCACTATAGTAAAAAAAGAAATGCACTGAGAAAGTGGAGGTGCCTTGCCAGAGTAAACAACTTGAATTTAAGAAAGACAGACAGCACTCATCAAACTGTAATCCATAAGGTAAAATGCTTCACAAATTGCACCAATCAGAGTAAATTGCCTCCAACACCATTTACTTGGTGCAGACACTTTAAAAACAACACAAGTGCAGTTCAATATAAAACTCCCGGTACATGTTGAATTAAGGGAACCTCTAGTGAGACAGTATTGGCCATCTCAACCCTCCATCTAATGTTTCACTCCACCTACTGCAGCTTCATCAGAGGTGTGACAACCAGGTTGTGGGCTTAATTAAATACATAGTACCACCGCCCCCCGACATCAGTGACTATGTTATATGGTTGCTGGGAGCATAAATATAACATGCGTACTTAAGTAAAATTGCATGCAGGACAAACAAAAATAGTAAGCAAAATGTGAACTTTATAAATCCATGAACAGGGAAAATAGAGACAATCAGAGACACAATTGATTGCAACATGGAATGAATATTTTAAATGCTGCAGTGTTCATGCTCCATATTCCATCTTAGTACAGCAAAAAGAAAATTCTCAGATAGAGTAGGTGGACGTTTACAAGCTATTCAAAACAAGAGGCAGGATTATGATATGGCCATGCATGTAAACGATAACAGTGGTCCAAATGTCCACAAAGTTAAGGCTATTGCACTTTAACATGTATGGCCACCAATCAGAGGTGGAGACTATGGAAATTCATTAGGCAAAAGAGAACAATTTTGGATTTACCATATGAAGGCCTTAGGACCACCTGGTCTCAATGGCTAGTTTGAAATATAGCCTTTTTTTTTTAAATACTGAGTGGCTATTGTTCCCCGAAGGGCTTCTGTTCATCCTCCCCCATGCCTATTAGTTATTAATATATTAGATTGCTTCAGACCTCAGCTAAAGTTATGGTGTTGCAAGGATTTATTTAACTCTAAAAATTGATTAGCGTTTTGCTCATAAAAGTGCTAAATCTTTGTGAAAATGCATAGCTCTTGCCTCACTGTGTTTAACAAACACAGCACTTCTAGAAAATCGATATAAATACTTTCTGTACAGTTAGTATCGTCCCAAGAAAAAAACTGCTAATCAGTTATTTAAAACCCTGCTGTTGTATTCACATTTGCATTTTATGGTTTTATTTATTTTTAAACATGGAGTTTTTATGTTTCTTTTTACAGGTTGACAACCTTGTGAACAATATGATGTGCTGATCACTTAAATGAAATGGAAAAAGTGTAGCTTGGATACTTAGCTGTTAGAATGACTTCTGCAACAAGTAATTAGTTCATGGAAACCTCTTACTTTTTACTCTCACATCTTTAGTGCTTTACAGAACAATTTGTAATATTGGTGCTTTAACTGGGCTATGAACTGTAATATTCTTGGCTAACCAAGAATTTAAGAGAGCCATTCAGCAGTGCTCATAATTTTAAAGTGTGTGGATAAAAATAATTAAAATCATATGCTGATATCAAGGGCCAGATATTCAAATCCTTGCGCTGGGTGCAAGCCATTTGTGCAGATTTTGCAAGCCATTTGCATGGGGCTGCAATATTCAAAAGACCAAATAGCACCAGTGCAACAGTATAGTACCAGTGCTAAAAGATAATGGCCCAGATATTCAAAAGAGTTGTGCCATGCGCAATAGGGATTGCGCCAGCAAGTCGAAGGTATTGCCATCTCTGATGTTCAGCTGGAGGCAGTTCGCCCCCAAGTCATGCTGAGCAACAGCACAATGCTAATGAAGGCATGCTCAATCGAGAGGAACCATGCATAACTGCACAGCCCGATTTCAACCGGCCATGCAGAGTTGTGCAAGCGCAACCTGCCTGCGCCTGCACAACTTTAAAGTAAAAAAAGGATCAAGTTGAGGCCACCCACAGGTGAGCTGCCGCATTGTAGGGTGCAACACAGCAGCTGCCACCTGTGGGTGTCCTCCACTTGTTCCCTGTGCCCCCTGCAGCCCAATTGTGGGCATAATAGTAACCCCGTGGCCGATCGGCGGGCAGACACCTCCCCACCCCACTAGCCCTAATCAGCGGGCAGATCTACTCCCCGACTAGCCAGATTGTGGGCAGAATGTAATTGAACCCCCGACTGGCCCAATCGTGGGCAGAATGTAATTGAACCCCCAACTGGCCGAGCATGGGCAGGAATGTAGTGAATCCCCCTGACTGGCCCGATCATGGGCAGAGCGTAATATGGAACCCCCGACTGGCCTGATCGTGGGCAGAATGGAGTTCAACCCCCAAGACCAATATCCCTGGTGATCTAGTGGCCCCACCCCACCACCAGACCCCACCACCCGCTCCCCCATCAGCGGCGGGTGGCAGCACCCCACCGCCTGCCACCCGCCACCCGCCGACTGACAGCTCGATGAGGGCTGCACGCCAGTGGTTCAGAGCAAGGCCAATGGACATGCAGCCCATACCATACAAGGCAGTCCAGATGGCAGATGAATGAATTCATTCATATCTAACTACTATCTCGTAAACTCTGCGCCCGGCCAGCTCTTGCTCTGAACCAGTAAAATAACCTACCAACTGTCGGTCGGCGGTAACGGCGACGGGTGGTGGGGTGCTACTACTCTCCGCCGGCTGATGAAACGAGGGTGGTGGGGCTCACTGGGTGGGGGTGGGGTGAGAGCAATAGTCTCAGGGGTGGACTTTGGGGGTAGGTTTGACCTTATGCCTGCGATAGGGCTTTGTGGTCCACTGGACCACCAGGGATATTGGTCTTGGGGGTTGAACTCTATTCTGCCCTGATTGGGCCAGTCGAGGGTTCAGTACGTTCTGCCATAGCGGGCCAGTCGGGGGTTCAATTATGTTCTGCCCGCGATCGGGCCAGTCGGAGGGAGTGAGATCTGCCCATGATCGGGCTGAGTCGAGGGTGGGGAGTGTGTTCTGCCCGCGGTCGGGCTGGTGGGGGTGAGTTCTGCCCACGATCAGCCTAGTTGGGAGGGGGGGTTTCATATGTTATGTCGGCGATCGGGCTATTGGGGGGGAGATTTACTTCATGCCCACAATCGGGCTGCAGGGGGCGTCGGTCCCCAATGGCTGCTGCCTGGCAGGGCGCCAGACGCAAGTCATCTGGGATCGGCTCACCTGCATGCTAATGGCTTGCAAATGGGGCTGTAATTAGATGCAAAATTGCCCCCATGCACCTTGCATAAATTATGGCTTCATTTGCATGTCACCTTTTGAATATCGGAAATTTGCACATGGCGCAATGGAAGTTGCACCACCGCATCTGAATGCTCCACTCTGACCACTTGCGGTGGCACAAGTTCCACTGCGCCATGCACAGTGGCTGTGGCTGGGGGGCGATATTCAAAGGAGTTGCTCAATAGCGCAACTCCATTGAATATCGCCCTGGCCACACCCCTGCGCAAATTTTTTGAGCAGCACAAGGGCTTGCGCCACAGAATGGCGCAGTTTGAATATCCGGGCCAATGTATGCACGACGCAAAGTGAGAAGCAGGGACATGCGTACAGGTGCAACGGTATATTCAGTGCCTTAGTGCTGCACAATGTATATTAACACAACATACAGTATAGCGCAAGTTAATGCCCAGATGAAGGTAGTTTTAACTTTGGGCAAAACAAAGATGGAGGTCATGAACACAGCAGCAACAGGCAACAAGGCTGTATGCAAAAACAGCATCATGGTGCACCTGATGACTGTAGCCACAGAGGAGGAAGAAAGGGCAGAAGGCTACACTGAGCCACTCCATATGCCAAGAAAGAGATATGCTGCAAACAAATGGTACCAGCCACGAGTACTAGCACAGTACCCTGGCAGTGCCCACAACACCTTCATCTAGCAGCAGTCCCAACCTTGCCATGCATTTGAGGGTGGCCTAATATCCCGTGGACACCTTGTCAGTGAGTATATGCAGTACACACCACCAATCCTCCCAAAGGGGGTACATGAACAAAATATAGCAGACATATGCTGCACTGAGGGTAGGGAGGGTGTTGAGGGGAGGGTGTACAGGTGCCCAGGATGCACCACATAGTAGGTGCTACCACATGGCTGAGGTCATCCACACAGTGAGCATGTTCCAGTGATGGGAATGCCCCTGACATAATTAGGCCTGTTTGATGGTATGTGTTTCCCCCCCCAGCAGATACTGCACACCTGTAAATACACCCTGTCACACACAGGCAGCCATGTGTGTGTTACTGTGAGAATCCCATGCCATTAGCATAGCATATGTGGGTCACAGGATGATATGACAGTGTTGTCCAGTGTCAGAACACACCTGCCAGCTGGATCTGTCAATGTGTGGATAGCAGAATTCAATGTAATCTGACACACAGTATGCACTGATGTATCCCTCACAATACTGGCTACCCATGGTACTGTAGCATTTGATGCACACTGTAGCAGAAACAACAATGTGTCCATGGCATACAGCACAGCCACCTGTGCTTGTGGTGCTTGTCCCTCAGGGCACAATAGTCTGTGCTGTTGGGGTACAAACCCAGACTGCAGCTACCAACTCGTAGTTCCAGTCTGCTATGCAGGTGGTGCTGTGTGCACCTTGAAATAGCCCATGCAATCTATACATGGAAAAGCATTCAAATCAGGCTATAATGACATGTTAATGTGGCCGTTTACCCTCAGGATGCCTACATAGGCTCATTTGCATATACATTTTGAATATGATAAAATTTTGCCCTGGGCAACTGTGTTTGTACTTGACAAATGTGTCTGAACCTTGGTGTGGCTCTACAGTATTTTGCCTGCACTGTCGTTTGCAGTTGTTATGCACCACTTTTTTTGCTATTGCCCACAGTGGCCATGTAGATCACCTTCGCTTGATTATACTTCTGTGTATACTGGGCTGCTGTTGCTGTTTGCACTGTCTAGTTGCTATATTCAGAGCTGTCTTTTTTGCTGGGCAGTCTTTGCACTGCACTCACAGCCATGATTGCCCACTATGTTCAGCAGTGTTTGTCCCTGGGCTGTTCCTTTGAATATTTTGTGCTATTGGCTGTTGGCTAAATTTGACCCCTGGCATTGCAAAATTTGTCCGCAGGCAATGTTTTAAATATTGGTGTCCAAGGTAGTTATTAGGAGCTTCAGCACCTGAAGGATTTTGATGATGATTTTGTCTGTCCTGTATTCAGTTTTATATATGTATACATGTTGTATATGTGCCTCCAGCAACCGTACTTTGTAGTCCCTAATGTCCAGGGGCTATTGTGTATTTAATTCTGCCCCTACTTGGTTGCCACACTTCTAATGAAGCTCCAGTGGGAGAAGCAAAACATTAGTTGGAGGGTTGGGACTGCCACTACTGTCTCTCCAGAGGTTCCTTTAGTTCAAATGTACCAGGAGCTTTATATTGAACAGCACCTGTGTTGTTTTAAAAGCGACTGCACCAAAATAAATAATGTTGGAGGCAATTTATTTTGGTTGGTGCAATCTGTAAAGCATTTTGCATTAGGGACTACAGTTTGGTGAGTGCAACCTATGCTTCTTGAATTCAACTTTTATCACCATATCCAGGAGCAAAATCTGGCTGAATTCTTAAGAGATGAATTCTGAATGTAAGAAACATGGGCCAAAAAGATTTCACAACACAGCAGGCTCTACTCACCCTACAGAAATAACCAGGGGGTCCCAAACTGTTGATAGACTGACAGTTGTGACTGTTTATTGTGCTTAAAAAACATTTTAAGACATGTAACTAATATGGTGAATGGTGCCCTTTGCCAATATCAGATAAGCTGGTTGCCTGACTTGTACTGGTGCAGACAAACCCCTATAGATGTATTTGTTATCTTACAGGGCTAGAGTGCCACACTGGATCTTGTGTGTACTGTCTAAAATGTCACATGTATTTTTATCTGCAGAATCTGACATTTATAGACCCCTCACTTGGTTCCATTACTGTTGAGGTCAATAGAGCAATTATATTACCTGTACAGTATATAAAAACAAATGTGATCTTTTTAGCCAGACCATGGTGTGTCAAATTGAAGAGAGAGAGAGAGAGAGAGAGAGAGAGAGATAAATTAATAAACAAATCAAAATGAAAGAAAAAGCTACTATGGTTCTCAAATGAGGTGGTGGGGAAGGTTACGGAGAAAAAGATAGCATTTAAGAAGTATAAGGAAACACAGAAAAAGCAGGACAGAGAACTGTACCAGTTAAGGCAGAAGGAAGCAGGGAAGGCAGTCAGAATAGCAAAGGCCCAAACTGACGAAAAGATAGCCAACTCAATTAAGAAGGGGGATAAAACCTTTTATAGGTACATTAGGGAACGTAGAAAGACAAAGGGAGGGATAGTGAGGCTGAATAGAATAAACAGTGAGTGGACAGAGAGGACAATGAAAAAGCAGAGATACTGAATGAATACGTCTGCCCAGTATTCACAAAGAGGAGGAGAGGGAGGTACCTAATCCAATTAACAGAAGAACTCTGGATAGGGGGTTAATCCTAGTCCTTTCACACAAGAAAGGGTTCTGAAAGAACTCCTAAACCTGAAGGTGAACAAAGCAATGGGGCCTGATAGGATTCACCCAAGAATTCTAAAATAATTAAGGGAAGAACTAGTGACACCACTGACTACCCTTTTTAACAAATCATGGGAGGATGGTATGGTACCTGAGGACTGGAGGAGGGCAGATGTGATTCCGCTTCACAAAAGTGGGAGCAACACATAGGCAGGAAACTACAGATCTGTCAGTTTGACCTCTGTGGTAGGGAAAGTGATGGACTCACTTCTGGAGGAAAGAATTGTTCAGTACCTAGAGGCCAGTGGGGCACAGGACCCAAGACAGCATGGGTTCACAGCGGGAAGGTCATGACAGACAAATCTAATCTATTTCTTTGACTGGGTGACCAAAGTAGTAGACCAGGGAAGGGCTGTGGACATATCCTTCCCAGACCTTAGCAAGGCATTTGACACAGTTCCACATAAAAGATTAATAAACAAATTAGCCAGTCCGGGAGTGGGACCAAGGGTGGTAGCCTGGGTAAAACATTGGCTGGACAACAGGACACAGAAGATAATAATAAATGGAGTCCACTCTGAATAAAGGGAGGTTACTCCTGGGGTACCACAGGGTTCAGTACTGGGTCCAGTCCTTTTTAATGTCTTTATAAGTGACATTGCCGAGTGACTGGAAGGAAAAATATGCCTCTTTGCAGATGACACAAAGATCTGCAGCAGGGTTGATACACAAGGATGTGTGGAATGGATGAGAAGGGACTTGGCAAGGTTGGAGGAATGGTCAGAAGTATGGCAGCTTGGATTCAATGCAATAAAGTGCAAAATAATGCACCTGGGAACCAAAACCCTGGGGGAAGAGTAAACAATTGGTGGGGGAGAGGTAGTAACAACAACAAAAATGGAAAGGGACCTGGGGGTAATCATATCAGATGGCCTTAAGGTTGGCAAGCAATGTGAGAAGGCAGTAAGGAGGGATGGGGGAATACTGGGATGTATAGGGAGAGGCATCACCAGCAGAAAACAGGAAGTTGTTATCCCTTTGTACAGACAGTTGGTGAGACCCCATCTGGCGTACTGTTTGCAGTTCTGGAGACCCCATCTCCGCAAGGACATAGACAGGATGGAGGCAGTCCAGAGGAAGGCAATAAAATGGTGCAGGGTCTGCAAGAGAAGCCATATGAGGAGAGATTAAAGGAGCTTAATAAGTATACCCTTGAAGAAAGGAGGGAGGGGTGACGTGATTGAAATTTTTAAGTACCTCAGTGGACTCAGCAAAGTGCAAGAAGGTAGCATCTTTCAGAAAAAGAGATGTGCAAGAACAAGGGGACACAATTTGAAGATAGAGGGGCGATGGCTCAGGGACAATGTGAGGAAGTATTTTTTCACAGAGAGGGTGGTAGACGTATGGAACAGCCTTCCTGAGGAGGTTGTGGGATCTAAAACTGTGGGAGAATTCAAGAATGCATAGGACAGACATTAAGCAATTCTTGTGGGAGGTAGGAAGAAATAGACTGTTAGTTAACTAGGATCTGCATTTCAGTAGGTAGGGAAATGGGCACACTAGGTGGGCCAAGCGGTCCTTATCTGTCGTCAAAGTCTATTTTTCTATGTTTCAATGTAATATAATGTTTTGCAAAATGGTTCCCCTTTTCAGTGGATAAAAATCTCTTCTGATGACAGCCTTATGAAAATAATCATCTAGGAGTGCATTTTTTAATGTATGTGTTAACTGTAGTCTGTATTGGTATTGCAACATTTTCTACTTAAGATTTCTTTTGGATTGTCATTTAGATTGCAGTGTATAATCATGTAATCAAAGATAAATTTAATTGCTATATTTAACTACTGTTATCACATATTCTAAGTAAATAACAGCTCTTATCAAGACTTTCTTTACCAATAATATTCCTTATTTGCAAGTCTCATCAGATACATTATATAGAGAATACTGGATGAGCAACTATGCACAACCAGTGTGTTCTACCACAGAGAGGTTCTGATTCCCTCTGATCTCTAGAGCAAAGCTTGAGTGGTCCATGGGAATCAGAACCCTGAGGTGGTAGAATACACTGGCTGTGCATAGGGTTGCTCATCCTGTATTTTTTATAGTGTATAGAACTGTGTGAAATATATGTGTATGAGTTCTTTTGCTTTCAAAATGAAACTGACTGATGCAGTCTCTAGAGTTTCTAGAATGCAGTTCTACCACAGTAGGGTAGAATCACGCTCCATAAACTTTGGAACTATGGTACAACAGCATTTCTAAAGGGATGGAATTCTATAGAGAACAGCACCGTACTATACACTATGGGCTGGATATTCGAACTGCGCCATTCTGAGGAGCAAGCCCTTGCGCCGCGCAAAATAGTTGCGCAGGGGTGTGGCCCAGGTGATATTCAAAGGAGTTGCGCTATTGAGCAACTCCTTTGATTATCAGCCCCCAGCCACAGCCACTGTGCATGGCGCAGTGAAACTTGCGCCACCGCAAGTTGTCAGAGTGGAGCATTCAACTTGCAGTGGCTATACCATTGCGCCATGCGCAAAATCACGATATTCAAAAGGTGACATGCAAATTGGGCCATAATTCATGCAAGCGCGCCGGGGGCCATTTGCATCTGATTAAGCCCCATTTGCATGCCATTGCATGTAGGTCGCCCGATCCCGAGGACTTCGCCTGGCCGTCCTGCCAGGGCAGCCGTCGGGACCGGCGCACCCTGCAGCCATCGCGGCAGCAATGTGGCTCCCCACCTCCTCCTACATCTCCCTGGTGGTCCAGTGGACCGTAATGCCCGATCGCGGGCAGATTGTAAATGAACCCCCAACACGTTCCTAGTGCCCGATCGCTGGGCAGAATGTAAAGAACCCCACCTCCAACATCTCCCTGGTGGTCCAGTGGACCGTAATGCCCGATCACGGGCAGAATGTAAATGACACCCCCCCAAACATCTCCCTGGTGGCTAGTGTCCCCCACCCACCCACAGACCCACCACCCGCTCCCCGGCAGCGGGTGGCAGCATCCCACCACCTGCTGCCCGCAGCCCGCCGACTGACTGCCCGGTAGGGCTGCACGCCATTGGTGCAGAGCAAGAACTAATGGGTGTGTAGCCTAATGTAATGATAGTCCAGATTTGTGAATGAATCATTCACAAATCTGACTGTCATGTACGGTATGGCTGCATGCCCATTGGCTCTTGCCTGCACCAATGGCGGCAGCCCCACCGGCAGTCAGTCGGCGGGCTGGCGGGCGGCAGGTGGTGGATGCTGCCACCCGCCGCCGCCGGGGGAGCAGGTGGTGGGGCTTTGGGTGGTGGGTGGGGGACACTAGCCACCAGGGAGATGTTTGGGCGGGGTGTTATTTACATTCTGCCCGCGATCGGCATTACGGGTCCACTGGACCACCAGGGAGATGTTGGGGGGTCTTTTACATTCTGCCCGCGATCGGGCACTAGGAACGTGTTGGGGGTTCTTTACATTCTGCCCACGATCGGGCACTAGGAACGTGTTGGGGGTTTTATTACATTCTGCCCGCGATCGGGCACTAGGAACGTGTTGGGGGTTCATTTCACAATCTGCCCGCGATCGGGCATTACAGTCCACTGGACCACCAGGGAGATGTTGGGGGTTCACTTTACTACTGCCCGCGATCGGGCATTTCGTCCACTGGACCACCAGGGATGTGTGGGGGGGAGCTGCATTGATGCCCTCGATCGGGCTGGTGGGGGAGTACACTATGCCCGCGATCAGGCTGGGGGGCACAGGACTGAGTTGAGGCCAGCCACAGGTGCAGCTGCTGTGTTGCGCCCTGCAATACAGCAGCTCACCTGTGGGTGGCCTCACTGTTTCTTTTTTTGGCTCAAGGTCCTGCAGGCTCAGGTTGGGGGTTGCGCCTGCACAACTCTGCACAGCCTGGCTGAATATCGGGCTGTGCAGTTTATGCATGGTTCCTCCCCCTCCTGTTGAGCATGCATTCATTTGCTCAGCCTGTTTTCAGTGGCGCAACTGCCTCCTGCTGAATATCGCAGAATGGCGCAATGTAGGACTTGAGCATGCACAACCCTGTTAAGCATGGAGCAACCCTTTTGAATATCTGGCCCTATATATGTTTACTGGATTTAAATGAGTTTTTATTTCTCACATCAGTTTCAGAGTTATTTTAGCATATGGTGTTAAGAAAATCTCAGCAATATTTTATTTATTTATCTATATTTATTGACCAGAAAATGAGGGCTAGACAATACTGCCTATTTTCAGCTTCATCTTGGGGTTGGGGTGGAATATTGATTCAAAGCCATTGAAACTGTCCCAGATTAAGTTGTTGCTGTTTTTTAGTGGGTAAGGGAGATCAGCCAGGGCAACTGAGAAATAATAAATTATTGGTGCAGTAATAATGTACTAGCTATGATATTTGAAGGTACTGTAACCTTTGTAGCAAAAGAGTGTAGTAGTATATTGAAAGGTACTTTCTTTAAAATAGGTGACAGTAGTGTGCCCATTACTTTATATTGTAACATTCCAGGTTGTGCCTGAAAGAATAGTTTCTGTCTATTGCACGTGCCCGGTTAACAAAAACTGAATAAATAAATATTCATGAGTTTTCAAATGCTACTACAGTACCTATATACATTTTGTGGATTCTGTTTCATGTTATGCTAAGTTTCATTATTTCAAAAGAAAACAAAGGCAGAATATGAAGAACAAAACTTCCATCAGATGTCTCTCCCTATACTAGACTGCACCTGTTTAAACAATTTTAGTGATTTTCCATGTTTTGTTGTTCATTACATGGAAAATTAGCTTGAATATATTGCCTTTACTTAATTACCCTTGTTTTCACAAGAGAATCTTGGCTAGACATACAAATTATATATGCTACAGTACACAATAACCAATATAACAGTGTCAGTAGTGCTACTTATATTCAGTCATCCATACTGACCATCAGCATCTTGAGGATGTCGTAGATATTGGATCTAAATGCAAATTTTTTTTGGCAATTTGACAGTCTAAGGTGCTGTGGTAGGCACAGTAATTTATAGAACAAAATCACCAGTAGAGCAGTGGTCTTAATTGGCTGAATTAAATGCTTCAGAAGCATCAGATTGCTTTGCACAGGGATTGACACACTGCTGCCCTTCATGTTTCACACTGAATTGGGGCTTCAGCATTTGATATGGTTTGGACACAAATATACACACCTGAATTCATACTGACCAGCAAGACACTCTTGCCTGCAGTGATAAGTCTCTCCAGCCAATTTGATATATATATTTCACTTTTTATGTTTGCTTGCGCGCAGTGCAAGAAAGATATTGCTTCAGCTTGGTGCCGAAGCAGGTTCTGGACATGTGGCACTGTTGTGGCCAATACCGGCACGGCATTTTGGGGCATGTGTGATGTCCACCAATAATGGGGGACACAGCTGGTGATACTAGTTTGGAACGTTGCCACCAACTTAAAAGAAAATAGCTGTGCCTGGATGTGCTCCCCCTGCACACACGCAGTTGGTTGGTGTGTGTGCTAAGGGTGTTTCCCTCACACTGGGTGGCCGACGGTGGTGCCCAATCTCATCGGCTCCAGTGCCCCCCCAACAGAGAAGTGGGTACCACACTGGGAGCCCACCCCAGCATGGCAGTAGTCCGTATGGCTGACGGGGGTGCCCAATCGCCCATCGGCTCCGCTGACCCCCTGCCCCAAACAGCCTTTCAGCTGCCACGTTGGTAGCCCACCCCAGTATGGCAAAAGTCCTGCATCATCCAAGAAAAAAAAAGAAACCTGAAAGAGAAAACCTTCCCTCATTGACTGTCCTAACCACCGCTTCCCCCACCCGTGCCCACCCTCTGCACACCCTGTCTCCCCACACCCCCCTCACCCCATACATTCCTCTGGAGTCAGGCGTGATGATCTTCAGTGGACCAGGAACATGTCTGCACTCTTTAAAGCCGACCACGAACTGAGAAAATGCTGGTAAGCTGTATAATGTAATAAATAGGGTTTTTTCAACTTTGATGCATCTCTGTACTTGTATTTGTTCTAATTATTTGCCATGTACTGGGTCTAGGCCCCCAGGTCACATCTGGAATCGAGCATGTTGCTCAGTATGCCTTCCTGGTAAATCTTGTAAATAAATAAAATAAATAAATCTCAGACATTTTTGGGAATTTTTTCACCAAATTTTCAACATGGGGTTTTTGGGACCCCACCTCATGAATTCTGTCACTGTCATTTTGTTAATCAGCCCTGAATGGTGATTTCGCGGTCACTGCGTGGAACCACCTTTTGGGACTGATTTACAAAATGACAGTGTCACAGTTCATGAGGTAGGCCTCCAAAAACCCTATGTTGAAAATTTGGTGAAAAAATTTCCCAAAATGACAGTTTCACGAGCATGTGTTGAGCTATTCCCATGCATGCTCGTAAGTTTGCAAATTTTCAATATTTTCTCTCCAGATTTTCAACATTGCCATTTTACCACACCTCCTTATAAGCAGTACAGCTGTCATTTTTCACATTTCACCCAAAATGTATTTCCAGGCATGTAGCACACAATGGCGCAGTCGGTGTGTGAAATCAATGTTCGGGACATGTTAAGAAAATCACAGTGACAATGTTCATGAGCAGAATTGTTACAATGGCTATGTTAAAAATTTGATGAAAAAAGTCCATAAAATGACTGTGGTATGAGCTACCATTGTGCAGTTTCCATGCACCCTCGTAAATTCATGGATTTCTAACATTTTCAATCCAGATTTTCACCACTGCCATTTTTCCACACTTCCTTATGAACAGGAGGAGGGTGCCTTATGAGGAGACAGTATAGTGCAGTGGTCTAAGGCTCTGAGCTGCAGATCTGGTGACATCCAGCAGACCAAACCTGGGTTTGAATCCCACAGCTTCCACCTGCATACTGTGTGACCCTGAGCAAGTCACTTAACCTCCTTGTGCTCCCAGGTTGCTCCTGTAAAAAAGCTTTCAGCTTAGTGTGCTATACCTGGTTAAATAAATAAAACAGTACAGCTGCCATTTTTCACACCATGGCTGAAATGTGTTTTCACACTTCCAGCGCAGAAATGGGTGGTCGCTATGGGAAATCACTGTTTGGGAGAGATTATGAAAATCACAGTGACACTGTTCATGAGCAGAGGTTCCAAAATGCCTGTGTTGACAATCTACTGCAAAAAATCCCCAAACTAATTACATTATGGGTGTGTGTTGAGCAGTTTCTACACATGCTCGTGACTTCACCAGTTTTTTAAATATTTTCACTGCAGATTTTCAACATTGCCATTTTTTCCACCTCCCCATGAACAGTACAGCTGTCATTTTTCACATCCTGTTCGAAATGTGTTTTCGCACCTGTGGTGCCAAGTGGCGTAGTCGCTGTGCAAAATCAGCTTTCGGCTAACGAACTGATATTGCCACTGTTCATAAGGTGGGGGTCACAAAAAACCCATGTTGAAAATTTGGAGTGAAAATGCCAATGAACGCCTGAGACATTAGAGTTTCTGACCATAACACCCCACCCTGTACAGATTGACAAGCATCACGGGTGTGACTTGGGATTCTCACCTGTAATGCTCATACCATTCCATACCCTGCAGCCAGTGAGAGGCATTGAGGTGTGCCTTAGACTCTTTGGCCCCAAAGTTCACCCCATTCTCCTGTACAGCACCCATCTCACCGTATTTCATGATGGAGTGGGGTGAGCATAAGGGCCAAAGACCCCAAGGCACACCGTGACACATGTAGATGTCTGTAGGGTAGGGTGTGGTGAAATGGTGTGGCCGTTATGCCTGATGACCCAAAGGCACACCCCAATGCCTGTCAGTCTCTGCAGGGTGGTGGCAGGGTTGGCTTCAGTTCAATACTTCACTGCCATTCCTATTATGTAGCTCTCTAACTCCTACACTACCAAGGCCAATGCCAGCAAGCAAACATTCAGCATTGACAAATGCTTGTTGAAGACATTCTAAACTATCTGCAATTGAACACACTCATCAATCAACAGTTCAAGCATGATGTCACACCCGGTTATTACAGCATTTTTCAGCACTCGAAATCAGGTTGATACAAGGTGACACCATTAATTATTATAGGGGTGCCATAGCACCCCTATAGTTAGGGTTGAGTAGGGTGTTCAGTGTTAAATCCCTAACTTTGCACTTTAATAGCTTTGGCAGCATTTGAACAAATTAGCTGACATTTTGCATATGCTGTCTAGTAGACAAGGGCCCAGATATTCAAAGTGGGTTGCACACGGAGAACAGAGTTGTGCCGGCACAACCTGACATTGCACCTCAGTGGAATATTGAAAAGGCTCCCCGGAACAGCGCAAATCCCGATGCGCTGGGGCGCAATGGTAATGTTTGTGGCACAGATGCAGGGGGTGAGCCCAAGCATATGTGGCACATCCCGATATTCGGCCCAGGATGTGCAGCGCATATGCTGGCACAACCCTGCATTGTGCCTCATTTGGCGGCTCAGAGTTGAGCCTGTGAAGTGGTGGAACAACTCCTGGCCACCCACAGGTGGGCTGCTGTATTGTAGAGCACAACACAGCAGCCGCCAGTTGTGGGTGGCCACCTGCCCACCCAGAACACTGTCCACAAGCACCCACATCTCCCTGGTAATGTAGTGGACCCCTCCCCTCTGATTCCCTGAAACATTTATGGTTATTCATTCTCTGGTAGTCTAGTGTACCCCCTTCCCTCCCATTTCCCAGATCAAGGTAAATCACCATAATATCAGTCCCTTGTGATCCAGTGGCACATCCACCCCTCCCACCCACAGGACCCTTTTCCCACCACTCCCCCATCATCGGTGGGCGGCTGCAACAAGCCTGCATAGAGCCCGGCCGCCCACCGAATGATAGTGGTTAGTATGGGTTTGCAGGTCATACTGTACGATGGTCCTCAAATTTGTGAATGAAGTCATTCACATATTTGTCAATTGTCTACAGTATTCCCTGCAAGCTCACTGTTCCTGTCATTCTGGGGCAGCTACGTGTATGTGGGTGGGGGAGCAGGGTGAGCAAGGGTCCTGTGTGGGTGGGAGGTGGGGGGTATCACTGGATCACTAGGGACTGATATTATGGTGATTTACTGTGATTGGGAAAATGGGAGGGGGTCCAGTAGACTACCAGGGAATGAATAACTGTACATGTATCAGGGAATCGGAAGGGAAGGGGTCCATTTGACTATCAAGGAATGAATAACTATACATTTATTGGGGAATTGGGAAGGAGGGGGTACCACTAGACTACCAGGGATTCGTGCTATGGCGATGTACCGTGATCGCAGCTTTGGGGTGGGGATACCCTGGGACCCCCATTGTGCACACGTCATTCTGTGCAGGGCACCAGGCACAAGTCACCGGGCTGCCCTTCGCAAGGCATGCAAATGGCCCCATTTGCACCTTCCATATATTATGGCCTCATTTTCATGCCCTCTGCTGAATATCATGGGTGATTTTGCCTGGCACATCCCCATGCTCCCTATCTGTGGCTTGTGCCAGAACAGTGCCACTGCTCCATGTGCTGTGCATGCCATATTCAACGATGCTGCGCCATGGTGCATCACCATTGAATATCACCTGATCCTGGCCCTGTCGCATCCCAGTTGTGCTGTGCCCATGCTTGCGCCCCTGCCAGGTGCAGTCTCAATATCTGGGCCTTGGGCCTTGGTCTAGATCTATGGAAAGTTGTGTGATGGCAGCTTGTGTGGCACCCAGAGATCTGCATTTGTCATTTTCCCATAGTTGTATGATATGTTTCCTATACTGAACATAGGATATTTTTTTGCTCTCACCTACAGCCTTTATGGAATCAAATTGTTTCCCAAAACTTTCAGGTTAGAAGTGTGCTGTGGTAAGCTAGTGCCTGTGGAAAGTTTTGTAAAAAATATTAAATGGCTCCAGAGTTATAACGATTTAAGATTTTGTGTTTTTTTTCTGTTCCGAACACGCTTTGTTGGGTTTTTGGAATAATGTTCTGATACAACACCAAAAATTTGGTTTTGCAGGGCCATTTTTCTGATTTTGTGAGATGTGCTCATGACATCAATGTTTTTGTTTCATGACAACTGCCATCTTGTTTCTCACCTCATTAACAAACTACCAATTCATACTTTTACTACAACAGCCATAAAAAAAACAACTTTTACCTCATTAGAACATGCTGGTTCTGTTTCTGTTAATTATTTCAATCAATCACGATTGTAAATATCATCTGAAAAAGCAGAGCTGCACCAGACCCATCAGGTACCGAGTGACAATTCCAACCACAGGACAAAAAACAGTCATGGCACTCCAACTACACAGTTATGCTGTCCACCACAAGACAGGTTTGACAAGACTGTATACAGTTTATTATCTCATCGCACTGGAACAAGTTAAAATGCAGTCTGCACGGCTGTTACAGGAGCTCACAGATAAAACCTCTAACATTTCACCAAGTCATTGGCTTTTACGAAGATAAAATTGATAAGTGTGGACACCCTTTTTATACAGACCCAACTGCCATGATCACATGCTAGCATCTTAAAGTGATATAGTGCATTTATTCCCAATATTGTATTAAAACTTTTTAAGTGATCCCACAACGTGTACAACATTACCAATTTAAAACTGCTCACTTTTAGCTGCTATACTTAATAGGTAAGAACCTTTTTTATTATTATATATACAGCCATTTATAACCTGTAGCACTTATGTTCTGGTATGTGTTAAATTCACTAGAAAAACTTTTCCTTACATGCTTAACATTATACACAACCTTTTGCAAAGGGCATACAGAGAACAAGTGAAGCAGTGTTAAGAAATAGTGGGCAAGAGTGCATTCTTTCTTTTTATTTAACCTACATACTGTATTAGTTGTAGGAATAGCAATACAGACACTTAGTCAATATAATCTGTAGTGTGTAGCTGCCCTTCAGTAGCTGGGGAAACAAAAAAGCTTTTAGGAAAAAGGAAAGGGGGGAGAAAAATTGAATTTTGGGGATCTATATCACATGTACATTTTTTGCCCTACCCAGAATGCAAAAAATAATCATGCTGAAATAGATTTCATTGTTCAACTTGGCCAAATTGTATAAACACATAAAGTGAGAAACAAAGTCTTAAAATTCAGAAGGAAACTTAGAGTCCAAATGGAAACCAGTCATGATAGTGAATATAGAATGGTACACTAGATAGGAGAGAAGGAAGGAAAATATGCTACTTCGTGTACACTCTAGGTCCCTCAGAGCATGGCAGACTTCTCATTTGTTGCAGAGAGACACAAAACAACAATTATGAATAGATCATCTCCTAGTTTTCAAAAATGTTTAGGTTCTATATGGTCATTTAACCCCTGACCCATATAGGCACCTGTAATAAATATCCAATCGTTCTCTCTTTGACTTAGTAAGTTATCTTTGTTGACCCCTCTAAGACATAGCTTTACATGTTCCAAACAAATAAATTTTAATACATGCTCTTGTCTAATGGTAACATGTTGCATATGTACTGCCCATGCATTTTCCAACTTTCCATTCTTTACTGCTCTTAAATGCTATCCTATCCTCTCCTTCCACTTTCTTTTAGTCTTGCCAATGTAGTATACACCACACGTGCATATAGACATGTAAATCACATATGTAGTATTACAATTGATCAAATGAGTTGTCATGCATTTTTCCATTCTACAGATTTTTAAACAAGTTACATTCATAAATTTCTTTACAAAAAGTGCAATTACCACATTTTTTACATCCTCGTGGAGGCAATGAAAGCCAATTCCTAGACTGTTCTGGTTTCTGGGAGGAGCTAACAAGCATGTCCTTTTGATTCCTTGCCCTTCTATATGACATTCTGAGGATTAGCTTGGCTACTTCCCCCAGTCTGTTATCTGTTGCAAGCACATGCCAATGTTTATCTAAAATGTTCTTTACCTGCCATGACCTTGTACTGTATGTTGTAACAAAATTCATTCAATCAGAATGTGAATTAACTTTTGGTTTATTTTCTTAGAGTAGTTCACTTATATTAACAGCATCACACAATTGTTTTGCTTTATTGAAGGTCTCTTTAGAGTAACATCTTTATAGAAACCATTTTTCCTTGGATTTCAGTTTCCTTTTCCAACTCTAATTCAGTGCTGCAACTCCCTTTGATTCTAAAATACTGACTTTTGGGATGTTCTCTGTCGTGTGGCATGGATGGCAACTACTTGCCAAAAGAATGGTATTTATATCAGTTGCCTTTCTATATAATGTTGTCTCAGTTTTTCCTTGATCTTCTGTCTTGATTTTTAAATCCAAAAAGAAACCTCTCTGTTACTTGCTTCATATGTAAACCTCAAGTTAGCATTTGTACTATGAAGCAAAGAGACAAAATCCTGCAATTCATTAGCATTGCCCACCACACAAAGAGACCATCATCAATAAAATGTTTCCATAGTTAAATTTTTGAAAGAATGAATTTGCATGTCTGTTCCATATGGTGCTCTCCTCCCAGAACCGAGGAACAAATTTGATAATTCGGGGCAAAACTTGCCCCATAGCTGTACCCTAAGATTGCTGGTATGTTTCACTCTGAAACATTAAATAGTTGCCTTCCAATACCATACTTGATAATTCCACCAGAAAGTCTGTTCCATGCTTGGAATTAGGTCCTTTATTGTTTAGATAGTACTATAATGCCTTGAGTCCTTCACCATGAAGTATATTAGTATACAGTGACTCTATGTATAGAGTCACTAGTATACTATCTTATCTAAATTTGTCACATTTAGAATTCTAAGAACATCCTATGTATCTTTAAGATAGGATGGTAAGGTGGCTACAAATTCTTTGATATAATCATCTACCATACATGAAAGGGGCTCTGTGACTGCACCCACACTGGAAATTATTGGCCGTCCTGGTAGATTTACAATGGACTTATTGAATTTTGGTAAAACATGACATTGGGTTTTCAGATGGTGATCCACAGTTCTCTCTCTCTCTCTCTCTCTCTCTCTCTCTCTCTCACTTATTAACCCCTCACCAACAGACCAACTCAAGAACTGATCAATTTGTTTCTTAAACACATCCATTTTTTTCTGCTGTTGCTTCTGTGTAATGTTCTTTATTACTCAGTTGCCTTTTTACTTCCTTGATGTAGTCTACAGTATTTTGTATGACTACACTGCTGCCTTTATTGGCTGGCTTTATTACAATGTCTGCATTCTTACTCAGTGTTTTAACAGCCTCTCTTTCTAGACTAGTCAAATTACTGTATTTTGGAACATAATCTTCCCCTCTTAAATTCTCCAAATCCCTTTCACATAACTTTTGAAAAATGGTTAATACCAATGGTTGTACAGGGCAAAAAGTACTTGGCTTCCTTCTTATGTTTTTGTTATTTTTACTTCCACCTTCTAATACACCATCTGTACTCTGGTCAGATTGAATGCATTCATTACCCTCGTATTCATTTCAGGGTCCTCTAATGATGCCAAAACCTGTTGTGTAGGAATAATTACATCAAGAACCCCTTCAGAGTTAGTTTCTAAACCCATTTCTAAATCTCTGTAATAGAAACACTTTAAACTTAGAGATCTGCACAATCTATGAATATCTATATGTGTTTCAAAGAAGTTATATCAGTGGTTGGGATAAAAGAAAGATCTTTAGAAACCACACTTCACTGTCCGTTAAGATATAACTTGTTAAATTAATAATGTTGTCCTTGAGTGTCCCTTCGCCTATTGCTAAGGTCAATTCTGCTACCGTCTCTTCTGAGCCTGGTCTCCTTGTTTTTCTGTTACCTTTTGTCCCTCTTCTTCTTTGTTTTCTGTGCATCCGGTATCGTCCTTTGTGCTTCCCTCTTCTTGGTGATTTCTCTGTTCATCAATCTAAAAAAAAACTGAGTTTTTAGAGTCACTTGTCTCTGAAGCGCTAGTGCTGCTAGTTCCACTGGCTTCACTTGCCCTACTCGGTAACTCACTGTTCCTTGATGTGTTATTTTTTAATATGGAGATTGGTTTAAATTGCACTCTTTGCTTTTTTCCCCGTTTTTTATTTTGAAACTTATTCTGCTTGGGCCAACTGAAAATGTGCCCCATCAGGAAGTCATTTTCAAACCCAGATAAACTTGTGCTTCTTAGCTGCACAAAGCTTAATTTCTTGAAATTGTATTTCTTTTTGAAGTTCCATTTTGAACCTTGCAAAGTTCCTGTCCCCGGAATGTTTGTGTAAGTCCAGTTCTTTCTTTTTTAATTCAGCATCGATCTTCTCCTTATCTTTTTTTGACTTTTCTACTATCAAGTCCATCCATTTATTAGTGGCTTCCATGGAAATAGCATGCCATTTGCTCATAAAATCTTCATCATCTAGACCAAATGAAGGGTCTTTGATAATTCTCAATCCCTGAGGTGCTCTCCCAACATTTAGATAAGCCTTTATGGATTTAGTTTGCCAATAATTTCTTCTAGACTTAATTGCAGTTCGCTCAAAGGAGAAGAAAGTACCTCTGATATTGTTCAAGCTCGTCATCCCCTCCATTTGTTCCAGGTTTACTTCCACAGTACTTGTATTGCCATCATGTTCCCCTGCAACAAATGGGTCTTGCTCTCTCTCTCAGGTTTGAAAAAATGCTCTCAACGAATCCAAATTCTGAAGGGCTTCTATTTTGCTTTGCATTAATATCATTGTGTGTGCTTGTGCTTGCTGATTCTGACATTTTCTGTTGCATTTCCCAGTGCACAGTTTGCAGTGGTAGTTTGTAATGTTCCTTTGTTGCGGTGCCTGAGATTCATTTCTCCGCTCTCAGTATGTATGGTATCTGTGCGTAGCTCTCCAAAACACAGTCAGGAAAAGCAGAACTGCACCAGACCCATCGGGTGCCTAGTCACAAATCCAACCATTGGACAAAAAACAGTTATGGCACTCCTACCACACAGTAATGCTGTCCACCACAAGATAGGTTTGATAAAGTGCATACAGTTTATTATCTCACTGCACTTGAACAAGTTAAAGTGCAGCCTGCATGGCTGTTACAGGAGCCCACAGATAAAACCTCTAACGTTTCACCAAGTCATTCACTTTTAAGATAAAATTGATAAGTGTGCACAACCTTTTTATATAGATACATCTGCCATGATCTCATGACAGCATCTTAAAGTGATATAGTGCATTTATACCCACTATAATATTAAAACTTTTTAAGTGATCACACAATGTGTACAACATTACCAGTTTAAAATTGCTCACTTTTAGCTGCTATACTTAATATGTAGAAGTCTTTTTTATTATTATTGTTATATATACAGCCGTTTATAATCTGCAGCACAAATGTCCTGGTATGTGTTAAATTCACTAGAAAAACTTTTCATTTCATGCTTAACATTATACACAACATTTTACAAAGGGCACACAAGGGACAAGCGAAGCAGTGTTAAAAAATAGTGAGCAAGAGAGCATTCTTTCTTTTTATTTAACCTAACATATTAGTTGCAGGAATAGCAGTATGGGCACTTAGTCAATAGAACCTGTATTGTGTAGCTGCCCTTTAGTAGCTGGAGAAACAAAAAGCTCTTAGGAAAAAGGAAGGTTGGGGGAAGAAAGGAAGGAGGAAAATTGAATTTTGAGGATCTATATCACATGTACATTGTTTGCCCTACACAGAATTCAAAAAATAATCATGCTTAAATAGGAGGCAGTATAGCGCAGTGGTTTAATGCTCTGAGCTGCAAATCCGGAGACCTGGGTTCGAATCCCACAGCCCCCACTTGCATCCTGTGTGACCCTGAGCAAGTCACTGAACTTCCCTCTGCTCCCAGGTTGCACTTATAAACAAGCTTCCAGCTTAGTGTGCCACTCCTGGTTAAACAATTGGAAAAAAATAGATTTCATTTTTGAAATTGGCCAAATTGTATAGACACATAAAGTGAGAAACAAAGTGTTGAAATTCAGAAGGAACCTTATAGTCCAAATGGAAACCAGTCCCAATAGTGAATATAGAATAATACACCAGATAGGAGAAAAGAAAGGAAAATATGCCACTTCATGTACACTGTAAGTCCCTCAAAGCATGGCAGACTTCTCATTTGTTGCCTAGAAAGAGAGAACAACAATTTAGAATTGATCATCTCCTAGTTTTCAAAAATGGTTTAAGTTCTATATGGTCTTTTAACCCCTGACCCATATAGGCACCTGTAATAAATATCCAATAGTTCTCTCTTTGACTTAGTAAGTCATCTCTGTTTCCCCCTCAAGGACCTAGCTTTACATGTTCCAAACCAATAAAGTTCAATTATTATGTAGGTTAAATAAAAAGAAAGAATGCTCTCTTGCTCACTATTTAACACTGCTTCACTTGTCCTCTGTATGCCCTTTGTAAAAGATTATGTATAAAGTTAAGCATGAAAGGAAAAGTTTTTTCTTGTGAATTTAACACATACCAGGACATTAGTGCTGCAGGTTATAAATTATTATATATTTCTGTATATAATAATAATAGAAAAGGTTTTTACCTATTAAGTATAGCAGCTAGAAGTGAACAATTTTAAATTGGTAATCTTGTACACGTTGAGGGATCACTTAAAATTTTTTAATACAATATAGAGTATAAATGCACTATATCACTTTAAGATGCTGTCATGTGATCATGGCAATTGGGTATGTATCATGTATGTATGCACTTATCAATTATGTATGTATGTATGCACTTATCAATTTTATCTTTGTAAAAGCCAATGACTTGGTGAAACATTAGAGGTGTTATATGTGGGCTCCTGTAACAGCCATGCATGCTGCATTTTATCTTTGTTCCAGTGTGGTGAGATAATAAATTGTATGCACTTTTTCAAACCTATCTTGTAATGGACAGCATAATTGTGTGGTAGGAGTGCCGTGACAGTTTTTTGTCCTATGATTGTAAATATATTTTATGTATTTCTTCTGGTCATATTAACATCTTTCACATTTTTGTATTGTGATTTAATTTGTCTCAAACCTTTAAAGTGGTGCAAAATTACATTTCTCTTGTGAAACAGTTTTTTAATTGCAATTCAAAAAATGTGCGTCTGAAACACATTTTGATTGCCCAGCATAATTTTTAGTTTTACAGCAGAAAATTGGTTTCTTAGCATGGAATTATATTGCACATCACTTTTTTTTTTGTTTCTCAGCAGAAAATTGATTTCTCAGCATGGAATTTGATTGCACACCATGGCTTTTCATTTCATAGTAGAAAATTAGTTTATCAGCATGAAATTTGATTGCACATCACAATTTTTCATTTTACTGCAGAAAATGGGTTCTCAGCATGAAATGTGATTGCACATCAGAATTTTTCATTTTGCAGCAGAAAATTGGTTTATTGATGTGACATTTGCTCTACCTAAAATTTGATTACGCATCACTATTTTGGGTTTTATTGCTTAAATTGTTTTCTTGCATGAAATTTGATTGTGCATGTAGTGAAGACAACTTTTCTTTTGGCATAGAGCCCTGCATGTCTGGACTTGTGGGTGACAGAGGATCCTTTGTATTGGCTGACAGATTAAGTCTTCCCCCTG
Organism: Neoceratodus forsteri; assembly: GCA_016271365.2. Classification (NCBI taxonomy): domain Eukaryota; kingdom Metazoa; phylum Chordata; order Ceratodontiformes; family Ceratodontidae; genus Neoceratodus; species Neoceratodus forsteri. The sequence goes on along the minus strand of CM028135.1, from coordinate 907,194,012 downwards.
TGGGTCTGTATCTGCAGCTATATGGAAGCACAGGTAACATACCGCCATGCACTTTTGCAGCTAAGCTGACAGCCCCATGAATTCTTGGCATCTATTGCTGCATGGAACTGCAGGGCATGCAAGGACCCTGCATTTCTATAGACAGATGGAGTCTTCCCTTTCTTCCCTTGGACCCTGCACATCTGCTTGTTTTCACACATGTCCTAAAGGGACCTGTGGGAATGAGGATGCAATTCCACTATTACAAAAAGAAAGGATTTTTTTTGCAAAAAACTTCATTAATGCACCAGTTAGAGTTCAAGTTAATGCCACAAAAGTAGGGAAATGTGGTAGGGTTTCCAGCACTAACTCCCAACCCCCAGCCCCCAAGCAAAAAAAGGGGGAAAAAAACCATTATGGTTTTGGGTCTCTTGAGTCTTGGTGAATCAGTGGTGGAGTCTTCCTTGGGGTTATCAGTCCTAATGCCCACCCTGTGACCAAATGACCAAACAAGATCAGATGAGATCTCCTTTCTTCACACTGTGCCCACAGAGTCATGCAAGAAGAAAGCTACAATACATTGTATTGACAGAATGTGGTGAGACATACTTCTCTACCTTTAAAGAGTGTTTCTGTATGAGGCAATGGCTTGGCGCTGTACCATGTGCTTTGGACAGGAGGCTATGGGCTGGGAGAGGGGTGAGCATTAGGGTTGACACCAAGGAAGACCCACAACTGACTCACTAAGACTCCAGAGACCCAAAACCCTAATGTTTTTACTTTTGCTGCTTGGAGGTAGAGTAGTGACTAAGAGTTTGAAATGCTATTGCACATTTCCTTACTTTTGTGGCATTAATATGAACCCTAACTGGTGCATTAATGAAGTTTTTTTGCAAAGAGTAATATCATATATAGGAGTTGAGCCTTCTTTTCTTTTCTGAGCAAAGAAAGCATTCCACACAAACATAGACATTTTCATTAAATCTGTGATTTGTCAGATACTTATCTCTGAGAAATTATAAGACAGAGATATCTGAATATTCACATGTGACATGTTTATTATTAGATACTGCATACCAGACTACAATTGATAAAATTGCATTTTGGCCATTGGAACTGTGATGAAGAAGAGGGTCTGAAATCACCATTGTACAGTCTTGACTTGAATTTATAATGTTTTAGATGCCTGCAAAGCTTGAAGTGCACACTAATTTGTCAAAGTTGCCCTTTTTTTGCTGCATGACACATGCAGCTGGTCCAGATTGCTGCAATTTGACAGATAGTGGGCTCCTCATGGAATGACCATATCACTAGAGTATTGCATGCACTGCACTGGCTGCCTATGCAGTGGTGCATCACCTTCAAGATTTGCTTGTTAATTTACAAGGCCATATGCAGTTTGGGACCATACTACTTGAAAGAGCTCCTTGTTCCCTTCCACCCAGTTTGCCCCCTCTGTTCTATTAATGTGGGCTTGCATGCTTCCCCCCTTTCTTGGCTAAGAATTTTGGGAGCTGGACCATTTCACTTGTTGATCCAATTTTGTGGAATGCATTACCTGTATGTATCCACACAGCCAACATGGTGGGCACCTTTAAAACCTCTCTTAAGACCTTTCTGTTTAAAGAAGCATATTTAGCTTGCTTATTTATTTGTGCCTTGCATTATTTATTTTTTTTAGTTATATTTTAAAGTGTTGTTTGAATCAGTCTTTGTTTAGTATTTACTTATGTACATTGTGCAGTACTCAGCACTATATAAATAAAGATGGTATTAGCTTTCCTTTCTTCTTTGTTATTCAAATGATATTTTCTATTGGTTTTGTGATTTGTATTATTTTGGGGTGGATCTGTTATTTGTGATAATTTCCCCCATTGCTAATTCTTCTTGTGATCTTCAAAAAAAATAGATTTTTGTAATGTATGTAATTTTCTGTGGCAACTATAACAATGTTGCCTGAAGGCATACACAAGTATGCATCCTGACGGGGAGTGTACGTAAACATCAGAAGCCTGGGAAACAAAATAAGTGATCTTTAGGCACTGATGACTAAGACCAAACTGGACCTAGTGACCATCATAGATACATGGGCCAAAGAGAACAATGATTAGGACCTCTCAGTCTCAGGCTACTCACTTTACAAGATGGATAGGAAGGGAGCTGGGGAAGGGATGGCACTCTATGTTCAGGAAGAGATTAAAGTCACTTCATTAACATTGTCATTAACAAAAAGAGGGAGTTGAATCCCTGTGGGTGCAACTCAGTGCTGCATCAGGTAAGAAGGTCTATATCAGGGCGATATACAGGCCACCAGGACAGACAGAGGATAGGGACAACAGACAGGGAACTATTAGAAGAAATCAGAGGCTTGACACAGAAGGGGGAGATGGTGGTGGTTGAAGATCTAAACATGAATGATTTCATCTGTGGTATTCCAGTGGCTAGAACCTTGAAAAGCCAAACTGTGCAGGAGGCCTTATGGGACTGCCTGCTGACCCAACTGGTTAATATTCCAGCCATGCAGGAAGCCATTCTGGATGTGGTCCCCACAAACCTGGAGGTGTTTGGGGTGGTTAGGGTTGGGGAAGTACTAGCAAATAGCAACCGCAACTCTGCCTGGTATGAGTTATCCCTCAGGATGTAAAATCTCAATCTTTGACAGAGGTCTTGAACTTTAAAGGAGCTAAATTTTAAAGGATGAAACAATTAGCCAGGGATGAACTGACCATGGTTCAGAAAAAGTCTAAAGTAGAAGATATCTGGGAGCTTATTAAGCAATTAAGTTAATTAAGCAATTAAGTTGGCATTCATCTGTATCCCCTTCCCTGGGTCATACCTGCAAATAGGCAAAATTTGTCTGGTGCACTTACCTGGCCAACAAAAACTAAATAAATAAATAAATTCATCTTGAGGCTATGAAACATTGCATAGGTCAGCAAAGAAAAGAAAAAAGAACAAAAGGCACATATGGTTCACAGCCCAGGTCAAACAAGCAATCAGAAGCAAGATAGAAGCTTTCCACAAGTACAAAAGGAATCAGAGGGACAGTGACTGGGATGATTACATTCAAAAAAGTAAGGAAGGAAAGATAGTAGTTGAACAGGTGAAAGTAGAAGCTGAGCTACAGATTGCTGTGGTGGTTAAAATTGGAAACAAACACTTTTTCCAGTACATTCGGGAAAAGAGAAAGAAAAGTGAAGGGATAGTTAGGATAGTAGAAGATGACAGGATCATTGAGAATGACAGACAGATGGCTACAGTACTGGACAGCATCTTCTGCTCAGTATTCACTAAGGAGAATACCAGACTGTTGCCTGAAAGTGGCCTCAAAGCAGTCTATCAGGGGATCCCACTAATGGAATCACTGATAATTGCCACTGGTAGAGTCATGGAGGCACTTTCACACCTGAAGGTGGACAAACCACCAGGGTCTGATGGGCTGCACCCGAGAGTGCTATGGGAGCTGGCTGAACCCTTGGTATATCTGTTTTATTGATTGCTACAGATGGATGATATACCGGGTGACAGGAGAAGAGCAGATGTGGTTCCACTCCACAAGGGAGGAAGCAGGGAGGAGGCAGGCAACTACAGCCCAGTTAGCCTCACATCAATCATAGGGAAACTTATGGAGACCCTAATCAAGCTGGACCTTGTGGAGTACCTGGAAGGGAATGATCTTCAGGATGGCAGACAACATGGGTTTGTGGAAGGTAGCTCATGCTAGACGAACCTCATTACACTTTTTAAATGGGTAACTAAAGAACTTGATAAAGGCCATCCACTGGACATCTTCTACTTTTATTTTAGCAAGTTCTTTGATTTGGTGCCACATAGTCACTTGTTAAAGAAGTTGGGTGACCTAGGAACTGCCAAGAGCATTGTTAGGTGGATAGGGAATTGGCTCAAGAATAGAAAACTAAGAGTGGTGGTCAACAAGGTGAGATCATCTGAATGAGAGGTCATAAGAGGAGTTCCACAGGGATTGGTCTTGGGCCCAGTCCGATTTAGCATGTTCATTAGCGACATCATGGAATGTATCCAGGGCAAGTTGGTCCTATTTGTGAATGACATGAAACTCAGCGGGAGAGTTGACAGTGCAGAAGCAGTTAGTGACCTTCAAGAAGACATCCACAGAATTGAAGGATGATCTAATGGCTGGCAGCTGTGATTTAATGTGAAAAAATGCAAGGTGCTGCATATATGGAAGGGGAACCAGAAGCCAGAATATTGGTTCAATGGGGTCAAGTTCAGTGCCTCATAAAAAGGGAGAGAGCTGTGGGTCATCGTATGTGACACTCTCAAGCAAACAAGCCAATGTAACAAAGCGTATAGCCAGGCAAATAGAAAGTTGGGGTGTAGAGGAAGGGGATTCGATAGCAGGAGAAAAGAGATGATCATCCCCCCTCTGTAGGTCCCTGGTGAGGAATCACCTGGAGTACTGTGTCGAGTTTTGGAACCCTCACCTTAGGAAGGACAGGGAGAGGCTGGAAGCCATACAGAGAAGGGCAACAAAGATGATTCAGGGACTCCATGGGCTCTCATATGAAGGGTGCCTAAAGTCACTTAATGTACTCACTTGAGACAAGGAGGGAGAAAGAAGGGATATTTGTTTATTTATTAATGGGTAAGTACTCTGGAATACAATTCCTTTTACAGGTATTACTCAAGGTCTAAAACACATAACAAAACAGTATGTATAGTGAAATGCTACAAAAAACTAGAAATATATTATAGTGGCGCAGTCGCGCCACTATAGTTAGGGTTCAGTGGGCACTTACATACGAAAGTCAAAGGTTTGGACGTTAATAACTTTGGACCCATTTAACAGATTTGCCTGAAATTTGGAATGTGCAATGGGGCATGGTAGATCTCTTGATAATTGTGTTTCAGTTGGACTTATGGTCTTTGAGTACGAAAACGCTGAAAAATGCAAAAATTATCCATTTTTGAAGGCAGCTTTTGGGATTTTGGATGTGGATCTGCTCAGCCATTCTGTGGCATGCCACTCTGTGAGATGGCTCATTTGAAAGAGCTTTGGTGGCCAAACATGCTGCTTTTCATTTGGTGAAAAAATATTAAGGCATTCAAAAGTTAATGCCACTTTTAAGTTCCCATTATGAGTCAATGGGAAAATGTATATGTACTGTATGTTTTGCGAACAAAGAATGGGGTTATGGCCATCTGGTCCCACCTGGCGATCAAAGAATTTGCAACCTCGTGGTTCAAGAATCTTTGTCCCTGAGAATTTTCAAAATTCTTTGATTGTGAGGTCTGCCATCTTGTTTTTTAATTTCCGATCGGAAAAACACAAATATCTCAGCTCAGGGGTCATTTCTGAAGTAAGACTTGGATGGGTTTTACTCAGGGGGCTCCGATCTATCGAGCCATGCCATTGGTTTCATCCAAATTGGTCAGAAAATAGAGTTATAAGCTTTCAAAATCTTAATTTGTGGCTCTCTCATGATCTTTGATAGCGAGTCTGCAAATTCTTTGATCGTGAGATTCGTTGATCGTGATCTTGCATCGCAACCTAAAAACACTAATATCTCGGCTTGGGGTGGGCTAGGGACACAAATGATGGTGGGTTTTGCTCAGGAGGCTTTATTATATCGAGGCATGGTGTTGGTTTGCTTCAAATCTGTAAAAAAATTGAGTTTCACCATTTTTTTCTTTGATCGCAAGATTCTTTGATCGCGATCATGCATCACGAGCAAGGGACTAGATGGTCGAATTTAAAAATCAATTTTTTCAGTGAAGGGGTGCCCTAGGAAGTCAAATGAGGGTGGGTTGTACTCAAGGTGCTTCATTCTGTTGAATGTTAGTGAAAGGAGAAAGTCCAGAGGGGATACTGCTAAGATCAAAGGGGATAAGGGGGTGTGTGAGGAGGAGGACCATGTAAAAGCATCTATCCTAAATAGATACTTCTGCTCAGTATTTACTGAAGAGAAGGTAGGGCAGGGCCCACAGCTCTGCACCATGGACACAGGGGGAAGGGAGGTATGCACTAGTCCCTTCACAAAAGAAAGGGTCCTACAAGAGCTCGATAAGCTCAGGGTGGACAAGGCAAGGGGACCTGATGGCATACATCCCAGGGTACTAAAAGAGCTAAGGGTGGAACTAGCAGAGCCATTATTAGAACTGTTTAGTGAGTCTCTGAGCACAGGAGAGGTCTCAGAAGACTGGAGAAGGGCTCATGTGATCCCGCTCCACAAGAGTAGTAGCAGGGAGGAGGCAGGGAACTACAGACCAGTCAGTCTTACCTCAGTAGTGGGCAAGATTATGGAGACACTCCTTAAGGAAAGGATAGTGCAACACCTGAAATCCATAGGAGCACAGGATCCAAGACAGCATGGGTTTACAAAAGGAAGGTCCTGTCAAACTAATCTTATAGATTTCTTTGACTGGGTAACCAGAGTGGTGGACCAAGGGGGAGCAGTTGATGTTGCCTACCATGACTTCAGTAAAGCATTTGATACTGTTCCACATAGAAGATTGATTAATAAGCTGGGTAGGCTTGGGGTGGGTCAGACATTGGTCAACTGGGTGGCAAACTGGTTGATGGGCAGAAAACAAAGAATGGTGGTAAATGGGATACAGTCGGAAGAGATGCAAGTCACAAGTGGGATACCTCAGTGATCAGTTCTGGGGCCAGTTCTCTTCAATATCTTTATCAGTGACATTGATGATGGACTCGAGGGTAAGCTATGTCTGTTTGCAGATTATACCAAGATCTGCAACAGAGTAGATGATCCAGATGGTATAGGCAGAATGAGAAGAGATCTGGATAAACTAGCAAAATGGTCAGAAGAGTGACAACTGAGATTTAACTCAAAGAAGTGCAAGATCATGCATATAGGGAAGAGAAACCCTGAAGCCACCTACAGGCTGGGAGGGGAGTTGCTGGCAGTCTCAAGGGAAGACAGGGACTTGGGCATCATCATCACCGATGACCTGAAATCATCCAAGCAGACATCTAAAGCAGTTGGTAAGGCTAGAGGGATGTTGGGGTGTATTAGTAGGGGTATCACAAGTCAGAAGAGGGAGGTAATAATCCCTCTATACAAGACACTGGTTAGGCCCCATCTGGAGTACTGTGTGCAGTACTGGAGGCCACACCTTCACAAGGACATTAACCAAATGGAGGCAGTCCAGAGAAGGACAACCAAAATGGTGCAGGGACTGCATCAGAAAACATATGAAGACAGGTTAACTGAACTCAATATGTATACCCTAGAGCAAAGGAGTGAGAGAGGTGATATGATGGAAACAGTCAAACACCTTAAGGGCATTAACAAGGTGAAAGAGTGTAACATGTTTCAATACAAGAAAAATAGCAGGACAAGAGGACACAGCATGAGATTAGAGGGAGGCTGATTAAGGGGTAATGTAAGGAAGTTCTTTTTCACAGAAAGGGTGGTGGATGCATGGAAAGGCCTACCTCAGGAAGTGGTGGATATGAATACAGTGCAGGGCTTCAAACAGGCATGGGATAGGCATAAGGGAGCAATACAGATGAGTATGAATAGATAGGCCATTGACAGAGCAAAGGCCTATGGCACATTAATAAGGTAGAAAAAGAAATGGGCAGACTGGATGGGCCTTGCAGTCTTTATCTGCCATCAACTTCTATGTTTCTATGAACCATGGTGGTGGTTTGCCACAATTCCTTAAATTGTTTGATTTATAAAATTTTTAATTCTTTGTTCGTGAGCCTGCAAATTCTTTGATCACGAGCCTGCAGATTCTGTGATCGCGATTGTGCATCGGGAGTGAGGGACGAGATGGCTCAATTTAAAAATCAATTTCTCAGCCCAGGGGTGTCCTAGGAAGTCAAATGAGGGTGGGTTTTACTCAGGGGGCTTCGTTCTGTCAAACCATGGTGGTGGTTTACCACAATTCCTTCAATTTTTTGATTTATAGGATTTTTAATTCTTTGTTCGTGAGCCTGAAAATTCTTTGATCTCGAGCCTGCAAATTCTTTGATCGTGAGATTCTTTGATTGCGATCTTTGATTGCAAAATAGGGACAAGATGGCCAGATTTTTTATAATGGAATAGATAGGGACATTTCACTAATCTTTGATACTGAATATCTCGGAAACAGTTTGGTCTTTTTACTTGAAATTTGGAGGGTGTTTACAGTATGTCCTGTGGATGTTAATTACAGTGTTTATGTTTGGAAAATTTTTTTGGGTGGAGATATGGCGTGGCACTGTTGACGTTCTGCGGACAACGTTTTGCTTGTGGTGGTGACTTGAAATTGATAGAACACCTAGCCTCAGTGTCATGGATATAGTTTTCTCTTGTTGTGTGTGTTAAATGTCAACAGGTGTGGAACTGTGCCACTCTGATGAATGAAAATCTCAAATGTTAAAATGTTATATCTTGGACACGGTTTGGTGTTTTTACTTGAAATTTGAAGGGTATTTACAACATGTCCTGTGGATGTTAATTACAGTGTTTATGTGTCGGAAAATATTTTTTTGGCAGAGATATGGTGTGGTGCAGTTTACATTCTGCGGACAGCGTTTTGCTTGTGGTAGTGGCTTGAAATTGATAGGACAGCTAGCCTTAGTGTCATGGGTGTAGTATTCAGTTGTGCATGTCAAATGTGAACAGGTGTGGAACTGTGCCACTCTGATGAATGAAAATTTCAAACTTTGACATGTTATATCTCAGACATGGTTTGGTCTTTTCACTTGAAATTTGGAGGGTGTTGACGGCATGTCCTGTAGATGTGAATTGCAGTGTTTACATGTTGGAAAATATATTTTTGGGAGCGATATTGTGTGGCACAGTTTACATTTTCTGAACAGCATTTTCTAGTGTTCTACTACATTAACATCTGTTTGGTGGCTGGCCATGGTGTTGTCAATGTACTTTGTAGTCATTAGGTGTGTAATGTGACCCAACACTTACAAGCTGGTGGGAGCGCGGGGCCCCACCAACTTGTGCACCTTTCTACTTTTCTATTCTTTCTTAAAAAGTAAGGAAATTCTATGCAAAAAAGTTTGTTAATGCATCAGTTAGGGTTATTCTACAGTGACAAAAGTAAGGAAATTTGACATTAGGGTTCCCACCCCTGTACCAAGCCCCAACCCGGCCCCCAGCAACAGGCATCAGGGTGTTCGTTGGGGTCACCAACCCTAACTCTCACCCCATTCACCTACACATCACCACCTCAGCTTGTTTACACATGGAATGGGGTGAGAGTTAGGCCTGACAAACCCAATGCACACCCTGATGCCTGTTGGTGGGGGTGGGGTGCAAGGGGTGGGAACCCTAATGTCGAATTTCCTCATTTTTGTCGCTGTAGAATAACCATAACTGATGCAATAATGAAGTTTTTTGCATAGAATATATATATGTATGTATAGGGGATACATGATGGGCACGAGTATGATATGGAAAATATTTTCACTCCTCTAGAGTGACTTCTGGATATTCATGAGTGGCAAAGCCACGAGTTAGGATTCAGAGGTCACTGTACAGGACTGAACATATTTTCCATATCACATGAGTACACATCATGTATCCAATTTATACAATAGGGGCCCCTATTTTGCAAAAGTTTGCATTTGTGCGACTTTGTGCATTTGCGCGGGTTAATGCAGGTTTTGTATGGCTTTGCACAGGTGTAATAAATGTCATTTATCATCACTGTGCTGACATCATCAGCATTTATCTCACTCCAGTGAAAATAATATATTTTATCACACTCCCCTATTGTATAAATATATCTATATAAATAAAGGATACATAATAGGCAGTAGTGTGATATGAATAATATTTTCACCCCTGCAGAGTAAGCTCTGGATACTCATGAGTGAGAGTATCCAGAGCTCATGATGCAGGAGTGAGAATATTATCCATAGCACACAATCTGCCCATTATGTGTGCTATTTATACAATGGTGGGGGGGGGGGGTGAGAGCTTCTGAAGTAGTTATGTTTTCCTGTGTGCTTTTATTGTTTGGTAACTAGGTAAGTTTTTAGAAGTGACTTGTTCAGAGTCACACAGTGTGAATGGAGAGGTTGTGAAAATCAAGTCCAGATCTGGTGTGTGGGATGTACAAGCTTGTTCAAAGCTCATTACGCTAACCTCTAGGCTATACTGAGAGCACTGTTTGATTGTGTCTAAGTGTTTCTGAATGGTCTGGGAGTGTTACACACAGTATAAGAAACAGGTGAATGTGTTTGGCCATGCTAATTAAGTTACTTTCAGCAAGCAGTGAGGAACAGCAACTGTGAGGCACTGTGATTTAGATTACATTTTTTTTTTTAACTTAAAATAACATAGTAATGGGATGGGAGTTTTACAAACCCTGTGGGAAGCAGCTAAATGTTCTTTGCAGTGTTGGTTGAGTTACTTGCAAGTAGCAGTGAGAAACAGAAAGTGTGAAGCACTGTTATTTAGAATGTAGGATTTTTTGAAAATGTAGTAATGGGTTGGGAGTTTTACAACACTATGGAAAACAGCTGAATGTCCTGTGCAATGTTAATTGACTTACTTGCAGGTAGCAGTGAGAAACAGATTTGTAAAGAAGCTCAATTTAGTATGAAGGCTGGAGTGAGTGAGTGAGTGTTGACATCAGCAGAGTATGTATATGTGTCAGATATTTTATTTCTGGTGATGTCATCATCAGATATCACACTCTAGTGGAAATGACCTAGTTTATCACACTGATATTGCTCTCACCCCAAATTGTATAAATGTATTTATAAAATGGACTCAAGAAATCCTGTAACCTGATTGGCTACAACATCTTCTGAGCCATGTCCTTATCAGAAGATATTGTAGCCAACCGGCACTACCCTCCACTCCTGAGCCCCACTACAGCAGAAAATCAGTGAGCTGTGCCAACCCTAAACAATAACACTGGCTGGCACAGCTCACAGTGGGGAAATGGCAGCCTTCCTGAATGAAACCAATCTCTATTATGTGCCTCTCCATAACCGAGCTCAGAGTACATTGAATCACAGTAAATAATTAACAAAACAAACTGTAACCTCTGCTCCATGATGTAAAAAAAAACAAAAACTGTGGCCTCAAGTCTCCACCATCCAAACAGTCTGCCACGATCCACCGAGCATCCCGCATGCTGCAAAGAAAACTGCTTTCCTTGCTAACACTCTCAATTCCAGTATACCATGTGTGCCTCCCCATCTTCCACTCTTACGAGCTACAACAAGAAGCTATTTCATTAATGCCAATAGAAAAAAGGCACCTTTTTTTATTTTCCAATAGTTACGCTTTTAAAACTGCGACCTGCTCACAGAACCAGGAAGGGTCTACTGCTATGGCGGTCATTCAGTGACACGCTCGGTCCCACTGAAGCCTGCTATTTAACATTAAAGCAGGGGAAGGCTTTATCTTGCGGTGTCAAGACAGATGTAAAAAAATATATATATAACTAAATATATAAAAGAACTGTTTTTTATATGGCGGTGAGGAGGACAGCAAGAAGCATAGTCTTTCAGTAAATACACATGTGGGACAAGCTAGCTCCCTAACAAACCGAGCGGCATTCATACAGTGACATGACAGATGATTCTGCCAGTCTTCTTAAAAGCACAAAATACAGTATGAATTTAAGGAAAAACTACTGCAAAATAAAATAGCCCATCTCTGCTGTTGGGGGGGCTAAAACACTTATAAAAGGGGACTATGTTTCCACTCTCTCACCTATTAAAACCATATTTCATACATATATTTAAAAAAAAAATTCTTTATTTTTCTTACAATAATTACCTACTATGCCCATTTTATAAGCACAATAAGACACTCTGAGGTGTGGGTTATCTCCTGATAACAGCATGCCCAGCTCCATAAGGCACTCGGTGCAAGCGCCTCATGCCTCATAACGCACCTGGGCATGCTCTTTTCAGGAGATAACCCACACCTCATCGTGTCTTATTGCTAGCATATTCCACATCTAAAACAATGTTGTTATTCAATCATTATATAAATTGCAATCTTTTTTAAATATTTCTTTAAAATGAGACAGTAGAGCACTAGAAAAAGTAGTATAATTAAATAATCACCTTATCTGTGGAGGTAAATCATTCCAAATGGTGGATGCTACATACACAAACCTGCATTGCCCATTTAATGTTCGCATCAGTGGAACATTCAGGAAAGTATGGTCTTTAGAAGAACAAGAACTGTAGTTTGAGTGATAGTCTTTCAGCTGATTGCTCAAACTATTGGGAATACTTGTATTCCTGATCCTGATCATAAACCTAGACATCAGTAATTTAAAGGACAATGAGACTACAAGCCACCCTAATTTCTTAGGAACTTCACAATGGTGCATTTCATTAGGTGCAAGTACTGCACATTTTCCTATCTTTTGTATCTAAGAAGTCTTCATAAATAAAGTACTTAAAGGGGCATTATCTGTTATTACAGATGTATAGATTACTATTAGTAATAGTTCCTGGTTAGCAATTGCCAAACTTGTTTCTCCAATTAAATAACTATGTAACCTGTATAAAACTGAAATTTTAATATGTATTTTAGCTGTAATAGTTGTTGTATGTGGAGCAACACTCAATGTGGGATCCAGTATATCTCCCAAATATTTTATATTAGTAACATTTTCATATAAATTCCCATCTTGAGAAACAACCTGCAGACTATCAACTCTATCCTTCAGTTTAGCATGTGTATCGAATACCATTGTTTTAGTTTTTAACTTATTGAACACTAGGTTATTGTCCCCCAACCACCTTTGTATCAAAAACATTTCTTTTGTTAAAGTCCCTTCCAGTTTCTTAGTTGTCTCACTTGTAGTGTAAATTACTGCATCGTCAGTGTACGAAATTAATTATGTGAAACTAACAGCCAATATAACAGATTCAAAAAATGAAGAAAATAATATGGGCCCCAATATTGAGCCCTGCGGGACTCCACAACTCACCCTCACCTTATCTGATATATAACCCCTGTATTTAACTGCTTGCTACTTCTCTAGGTAGTCAGTAATCCACCCCAAAACTGGTTTCCCTAGACCAAGATTCCCCTATTCACTAAAAATACCACCAAAAATCTGGTTCAATGTCACTTGGCATTCATTTGTATCCCCCCACCCCCAGAACAAGGCTGAAAATAGGTAGAATTGTCTAGTCCTCCTTTTCCAGTCAACAAAAACTAAATAAAATAAAAATAAATAGACCTAAATGTTTTAATCTCTTCAATAACAGTGTATGGTCAATGAGGGTGAATGCCTTGGTCAAGTCCACAAACAAAGCACCAGTCAGGCATCTCTCCTATATACCCACATGGACTGCACTCATAAACTTGACCAAGGCAATCTCAGTTCCTCTCCCCTCTTAAATCCATGTTGATTTTGTGACATAAGACCATATTTTTCAGTGTAATCAATCAACTGGTTATAAACTATATTCTACTGTATTTTTGCAAGAGCAGACAATTTGAAAAGGGTCTATAATTTCCGAAATCATTTGTTTTGCCCAAGTCATGTATGGGCACAATATGTGAATATTTCCACAGGTCTGGTACCTGTTCTATAGAAAATAACAGGTTAAATATGATACTTATTGGATATGCTATCTCAGGTGCAGCTAACCATAATCATTCTAGAGGCAAGTTACCAGATCCACTGGATTTATCAGACTTTAACTTATTTAACAGTTTGAGTACTTCAAGTTTCATGTAAGTCTCAAGTTCTCATGTAAAATTGATGTCTGTTTAAGGGCTTGTCTGAATTTTTATCCAGTGGACTGTCCTTCAAATCTGTACAATAGTTGTCTAAATTTGAAAATATTTTATTACATTCATTTGCAATAGATAGTGGACAGGTCATTAGGAAACCTTTGGTGGGAAGGGACTGATGAAAAGCCATTGACCACTTAGGGTGAGTGGACATATACATGTATAGGGCCTACGGGCAGACTGGATGGGCCTAGCGATCCTTATCTGCTGACAGTTTCTGTGATTCTATTATTTCATCTTTTTTCTTCATGGTCATATTTACTTGAGTTAAGGGATTAATACATCCATTCATAGTGTTCTAAGATTTTTTTAGAATCCATAAAACCCTCAATTTGTTGTTTTTTTAAATATTCTATTTTTGCCAGTTTTATTTTAATTTTACATTTATTTCTTAATGCTCGGTAATGTTGCAGATTTGACACCGGATCATTTTGTTTATATTTTAACCATGATTTATCTTTTCCTTTTATCAATTGAAAAAGTTTAGAGGTTAACCACCTGGACCCTTTCCCACTTGTGCACCTTTTTATACAGAGAGCATGCAAATCCAAAATATTTGTAAATTCAAGAATAAAAAAATCCAAACCATAATTTTCATCTTGAATCATACTTAAATATGATCAGTCTATTTCCTGAAGGCTCTGCTGAAAATACTGTACATTGAATCCATTAACATTCCTAAATACTGAAACCTCAGGTTTATTGTTTTTGTTGTTGGAATATTTCCATATACAGAATATTGGGTGGTGATCATTTAATGAGTCAGCTATCAATCCACACTTAAGAACATGAATTTGGCCTGTTTGTTAACAGCTGGTTAAGTACAGTGTTCTTTTTACTTTTCAAGTTTAACCTGGTTGGAAGCTTAAGTAATTGCTGCAACTTTGTATCTACTAAAATACTGCTAAATTTTGGAATTTCACCCCCTGCCCAGTTTGAGTTAAAGTCCCTCTATGCAGTGAGTTCATCCATAGTATGGTGAGCTAATGAATTAGAAAATTCCTTTAACACTTCCTTACTGACCTTTGGTGGAATATAAACACAGCAAATTGTTAATTTTTGTTAACGTTATCCAATTTAATTTGTATTGCTAAATGTTAACATACATTTGTTGGGGAACTCATTAAACAACATTCCTCTACTGTGAAAGTTGTCTTAACATAAATCATAACCCCCCACCTGCTCCCTTTCACCTTATCCCCTGCTAAAACTGTTATATCCAAGTAAAGTTATCTCATTATTCAAAATAGTTAATTGTAACCATGTCCCAATAATAACAAGCGCATCAGGGTTGTAACTATAGTAGCAATCCAGGCTTCAATTTCATGATGTCTTAACAAAATACTTTGAGCATTAAAATGTATTATTTACAAACCACATGGTATAGTCCTAAAGTAACCAGTGTCAGCAAAGTCGTTAGCAAGAGGACCTGGGTTACTCTTAACATCCCTGACCAGCAATAACATAAATAATACACTTAGGATAGTGGCTGGCCTGGTCAGTGTGAGAACCCCGACTCATCCCATTACAACATATCCCAACCAGTATCCTAATTGTTTATTATTTATACCTATTATTTGGGCTTGTGTCAAGTAATAATCATGTAATCTACCACCAGAATGAAATTCTGATAAAATACCATAACTTAAAAAGTCCCTTAAATAGCATTTCACGAGCACTGCATTAGTATCCAGTATGCTATAGACATACAGTATAGCATCCCTATGCATATACCCAGTAACCCAATATAGCCATTTAAACACAACTTTAAAATTAATTTTACAATAAAAAAAACAACAACAATGTAAACACCTGCTATGTGCAGGAGCAGCTCTACCCTTATACTTTCTCTAAATGGAGGTCAGGGGTCAGGGGTAAGGGGCAACAGACTTCTAGGAAAACATAAACTGAACTTACAAGCTCAAATGGGCCGACTGGGTGGGCCATAGGCCCTTATCTGCTGACACTGTCTATGTATCTATGTATCTATGTAAATATTTTTTTCCCTGAGTGGTGCTCATGCCATCAGGTGGCATGGGCTTCATAGATGGTTCAGTGCCCCATCCTTCGGTGAAACTCATAACATTTGGCCCCCTGCTGAGCCCCCTCAACAGCTGTGAGTACTGTGGAGCAAATGAGTAAAACAGTGCAGTTCAGAGGACAAACAGTTGTAAATGCAGCACAGTCTCATAAATGAAGTAAAAAAACAGGTATTCTCCAGTGCAGTCCTGAGTTCAGCAACCTGTTTTGTTTAGTGGCTATAGCAGCTCTTTCCTGCAACTTGCCATTGTTGTTCTGGGTGCTTTGATGCTTTCTATTCAGGTCAGGCAGTACGGGATTTGTAGAAGGTGCAGTGCCCTGCCCCCTTGGTGAAACTCACAATGTTAGGCCTGCCGCTGAACCCCGTGAACAGCTGTGAGTTCTCTGGAGCAAATGAGCAAAACAGAGCAATTCACAGGACAAACAATTGTAAATGCAGCACAGTTTCATAGATATGATTGAGATGTTCAGATTCAGGAGAGGTATAAATAGAGTACCCTACTCTGAACTATTCAACGGGGTAGACAGTTCAACTACTAGAGGTCAGAAATGGAAGTTGTGGAGAGGGAGCTTCAGGAGGGATCTAAGGAAACACTACTTTACTGAAAGAGTGGTGGAACCATGGAATAGCCTGCCTACCAAGGTAGTGGGAGCTAAGTCAGTGGCAGTATTCAAGCATGGGTGGTACAGAGCAAGGGAAATAACTGTAACAGGGATGGTCAAATACCACTGGGGGGGGGCTAGCTTCCAGAACCAGTAGAAGGTGTTGGAAATCCATGGGCAGATTAGACGGACCCTTGGCCTCATTCTACTGTTATTTTCCATGTTTCTAAGTAGTTGAGTGATCACTAAAAAGATAGCTTGTATACACACACACACACACACACACACACACACACACACACTCTTCAAGGCCTAGACATAGGAGTCCCTGTTCACTTAATATGTCCTGGCCCTGCTTTTGTACTTGAAGTGGCCTAACTTTGATTTGATAATGTGCTCATGGAGTCCACACACAGAGCAGACAGTAAAATAAGTTATCTTTGTCTTTTTAAAAACAAGCACAGATGGATTAAACTTAGAAGTCTGCCTTTTAAAGCCCTCCCAATCTGTGTACCAACTTGCATCATGACCTTAGTGCAGTTGTGCTACTTGCAATACTGTGGTTTAAGCCATATTGCTTTTTGTGATGTCAGATAAAGCATATATGTACACACATAAGTTACATAGGTTAAGTAAGAGCTTTTAAAGACAAAAGTCCATGTTGCTCACAACGTTAATACCTATATCCCTAATGTTATTAATCGTGCAACAATAATCCAGTTTATTTTTATATTATTGCATGTTCCACTACCCACCATTTTCTGCTGTAGTGAGTTCCATAGTGAAACAACTCTCTGGTTGTTCCAGTTGTGTCTTTTTTTTGAATAGCGTAGCTCCCCTCTCAGTTGTAGTATGTGGGCTTCTGTACAAACGTTTGTTCTCTCAATTCCAAACCCAGGCAGTCCCACAGGTCATTCATTATTAGTAAATATTTGGTGCAAAAGACACATGTCACCTCTCAATCTTCTATATTCGAGTGTAAACATTCCCAGATGTTCTAATCCAGTCTCATAATAATGACCTCTAAGGTCTCTTATTATTCTTGTGGCCCCCTTTTTTTTATTTTCTATTTTTATTGCCTTCCCCTGCCCCCTGCACTCCATTTCTTCGGGAGAGCCTGGCATCTGCCTTGGTTCCTTCCATACCTGGAGCCCTGCGGTGGTCCCCCCATGTAGCCTTGAATTTCACCCCAGGCAGGGATGAGGTGGGGTTCTTACACTCCCAAACTAATGGCATTTCATCAGGGCCGCGGCATGGGACAGGCAGGGGACCATTCAGGTCTGTGCTGGTGTTCCATCTACCTGGAGCGAAGGAGGTGTTTTCTCCATTTTTCCTGGGTGTGCCATGCACCCTGACATCAAGGTGAAGCTCTGCCGATGTCTGGCACACCTGACCCTCCTGAAATGGCCAAGCACTTGCTGTACCCCAGGCCTTCACCTGGGGTCAGTCAAGCACTGGACCTTGTCCCTCCTCCCTCCCTGGAGAAGGTGGGTAGTACACAGACGCTCAGCCTTCTCCCCCCCGGCTGGCCCTCCAGCTCCCCAGGCTTGTTCCCAAACCCAGGTCACCAGTGTCATGACTGGTAGTGCTACCACTGTGCCGACGGGATGGCATTGTGGCCCCTTTTTATGTTGGCTCGCACTTGTTCAGGCAACATATTGCAGTAGTAGCACATTTGGAGGTGCAGTCACTGTGGGCGAGTGTAGGGCATGCAACAGTAGGTGCGTCCCTCATTCCCCAATAAGGGAGCTGCAGGTGCTGACACCAGCAACACGTAAACTGGCCACCAGATCAAAGAAAAGGTCCACTGCAATGAGAGCTAAGCTTCTCATGCAGTAGCATGCCTTTTCTGGTGACCAGTTTACAATAAAAACATGGTGGCATGCCGCCGCGGAGTGCACCGACTCACTTCATTTGCCGATGGGGAGCCCACTCCCCATCGGCATAGTGCAACCCCCCCCTCCCATTTACAGTGTGTGCTGAGGGGGTGCCCAATCCCCTTGGTATCATGCCACCCCTTTCTAGTTTAATTTGCCGATGGGAGAGCCCACTCCCCATAGGCATAATGTTCCCCCAATTTGTTTTGTGCTGACTGGGGTGCCCAATCCCCTGTCAGCTACAGAACCCACCCAAAACAAAAGCCCACCCCAGAGTGCCAGATAAATGCCCCTGTAAAAGAAAAACTGTCCAGCGATGTTTTTTTTTTTGTTTTACACCTGCAAAGCAGAAAACGGTCCCTCATTGACTCTGGTGGCCCTCCCCCAACCCGTGCCCACCCTCTGTGCACTCTACCTTCCCACACACACCCCCCATACTTATCTCCGGAGCCCAGTGTGATGATCTTTGGTGGACTGGGAACACGTTTGCACTCTTCAAAGCCGACCGCAAACTGAAGAAATGCTGGTAAGTTGTATAATGGCATAAATAGGTTTTTTTTTCAACTTTGGTGCATATCTCAGCTATTTTCTGGAATGTTAGCACTAAATTATCAACATAGGATTATTGGGACCCCTCCTCATGAGTTCAGTCACTGTCATGGCATTATTCTGTCCTGAAAGGTGATTTCGCGGTCACTGTGCGGAATCACCTTTTGGGACTGATTAATGAAATGACAGCACCACTGTTCATGAGGTGGGCTCTCAAAAAGCCTATGCTGCAAATTTGGTGAAAAAAATCCAAAAAATGGCTGTTTTATGAGCAAGCATTGTGCAGTTTCCACGCACGCTCGTAACTTTGTGAATTTGTAATATTTTCACTCCAGATTTTCAAAATTGGTATTTTTCCATACCTCCTTATGAACAGTACAGCTGTCATTTTACATATCCTGGCTGAAATGTGTTTTCGCATGTCCAGCACAGAATAATGCGGTCGCTGTGAGAAATCAGTTTTTGGGACAGTTTGAGAAAATGACAGTGACACTGTTCATCAGCAGAGGTCCTAAAATGCCTATGATGAAAATTTGGTGATGAAAGTCCATAAAATGACTGTGTTACAAGCGTGTGTTGTGCAGTTTCAATGCACCTTTGTAACTTCACAAATTTGCAATATTTTCATGCCACATTTTCAACACTGGCATTTTTTCACATCTCCTTATGAACAGTATAGCTGCCATTTTTCACATCCTGGCCAAAATGTGTTTTCCCACCTGTGGTGCAGAATGGCCATGGTCACTGTGGGAAACCAACTTTTGGGAGAGATTAACAAAATCGTAGTGCCACTGTTCATGAGGTGAGGTCCCAAAATGCCTATGTTGAAAATGTGTTTCTTCAGGATGGGGGTGAGGTTGGCTTCAGTTCAATACTTCGCTGCCATTCCTATTATGCATCTCTAACTTCTGCGCTACCAATGCCAGTGCCAGCGAGACAACATTCTGCATTGACAAATGCTTGTCTGTACTTTTCTCAAAGGTCTATTTTTCAGATTTTTTGTTTGGTGCCCATACTTGTACATATACAGAATGTTTAAATGTTTTTTCTTAACATTTGTCCCACCCCCAGTGATGTACTACACAGTATCACAATATGATGATACATACCTATAGTCTTGAGTATTATGGAATGAATAGCCACTTCTCCTTAATCTATCAGAATGCTCTCCAAAAAGGAATATGTAAAGACTTTTCCAAAAACATATAAAATATGCTTAATTGTTGTTAACAAATATGATCAGTTCATAAAACTTTTTGCATTAGCAGGACTATCACTGGAATACAGGGGCCCTGGCCACCAGTTTGCCCTGTACTTGAGAGCAAACTCAAGATCCCATGAATTGGTTTAGTGGAAGTTGTGGAAGTT
This sequence comes from Neoceratodus forsteri, assembly GCA_016271365.2. Taxonomy (NCBI): domain Eukaryota; kingdom Metazoa; phylum Chordata; order Ceratodontiformes; family Ceratodontidae; genus Neoceratodus; species Neoceratodus forsteri. The sequence goes on along the minus strand of CM028135.1, from coordinate 907,173,860 downwards.
GTGATCACTAAGGAGGGTACATGCTCAGTCTTGGGGGTTAGGCGAACAGGAGGTAAAAAAATGTAGAAAGATCTAGACAAGTTTGGGAAATGGACAGAACAGTGGCAGATGTCAGAGTTGAGAAATGCTAGATGATGCATTTAGGATCAAAGAACAATAATGCAAATGCTACCTTAATGGCATTGATATTACTGAAATCAAGCTGGAAAGACTTGGGTGTACTGGCCTGCTGCAACCTTATTAGGGAGCAGAAATGTGAGGCAGTAGCTAGCAAGGCAAACAAAATATTGGCATGCATTAGGAGAAACTTTGTAAATAGATTTAGGCATGTTATAATAATTGGTGTTCATTTTCCCCATAGGGGAAACCCAGCTATAATTTGACGTTATAACCAGCTGGTTATAATGGCAAACACAGGCTGGGTTTCCTTTGCTCCATGCATGGGGTCATTGTATTCTTGCATTCCTTGCCCACACACTTCATTGGTTCTGTCACTCAAACTCCAGAGTAAGTGGCAAAATAAGACCCCTCAGCAATTTTACAAAACAATACATGTGATAGAGTGTAAAACTCAAATTGTACATACAACCTAGGTGTTGGATGCTTGTATAAATCCCTCGAGCTTTGCTCACGGGATTTATATAGCTTCCAACACCTCCAGTGTGTAAAATTATCATAATACACACTACCCCATATATTATTCTATATATAATGCCCTTGTACAGATCTCGGCTTGGTCCCAGCTTGAGCACAGTATGCAGTTCTGGTTGTTACATCTGAGGAAGGTTATTTACATGATAGAAGCATACAGACAAAAGTTACCAAATTGGTTGAACACTTAGAGAATGTGGGCTATGAGAACTGACTGTTATAACTGAGTCTGTTTTCTATGGAAAAGAAATGATTCAGTTGAGACATCTTTACAGTATTTAAGTATCTAAAGGGAAAACACAATCATACCAAGTGCAGCTCTTCAAGATATACAAAGATGAAAGAACAAGGGGATACTCATTGCCAGTGAAGAAGATTTAAGTGAAACATCAGAAAGAACTCCTTCAAAGAAAAAGTGGTGAACATTTGGAATAGACTGCCAGAGAATGCAATATGAGCTGGTACTGTAATAATCTTCAAGCTCAGAATTAGGTGAATAGTTAGAAGAAAATGGGATGGCAGGGAATTCACATTGAGCTAGTGGGAGGAAGGGACACAAAAGAATAATGGATCTCTTGCTCCCTAAATATGTATGTACCTATCCCATGCATTAGGACTCAAAGTGGTTATTGCTGGCTATCCAGATGCTGCTCTATCACACCAACTAAATGATCTGATCTCCATTAAGGGGACAGAAAGGAAAACAGAATCTGTGCTTTGGTATTTAGCTCAGTTTGCCAACAACGTGGTGCAGCATGAAGTTGGAGGTAACACTCAATGTCAGTTGGCTAAGTCATATTCTTGGATGGGTCACTGACAAGAAAAAGGCAACATAAAAATGCATTGAAGAAAGTATGGAACCTACATTTAACAAAGAAATCTTGAAAATGATTTTGATATGGAAAGTAAAGAAACTCAAATATGGTAGGGATGGTGTTGTGAGGTGACAGTTTTATACCATGGATGCAATCCAACCATACAGCCTTCAACAACAATATTTATATAGTCAGAAGCATATTACTATTTTTTTATAGCACACCTATCTGGTAAAGTCGATACATTTGGATGTCATGAAAAAAATGGCTTTACTTTGTGTGCCATCTCAGTCTACAAATTGATAAAGAAAAGTCCAAGCAAGTGCACTGGCGGCAATGTAGCAGACTAATGGAAGAGAGACCACTCACTCACAACATGCACTTTTATCACAATTTTATTAAATGACTTTAAATGGCCACTAAGGCTGGGCAAAATGAGCAAATCATGTTTTTGTTTAATTTGGGTAAAATTTAGCAAAAATTCCATGACATTTCACAGATCTCACAGAATTTTGTAGAATTTCATGAATCTGTTTGGTTGGATATAGCTCAGCTGTGCATTGAGCTAGAGGCCTGAGCTTGGCATGCATGCAATATGTGTTGTTAGGCATCCATAGGACAGACAAAAAATCATGGCATTTAGATGAGTACTTGCAAACTTACAAGAGTCAAAATCTGACATTGTGCACCGGCCCGGTGGTGCTGAGGGTTGTGGTGCCGGACACCACACCTCATGTCACGCCAGCGACCCGGGTTCAGGAACGAGACCAGGTACTGGGGGTCAGCAGGAGTAGGATCGAACATCCAGAAGACTGCTCTCCTCTCCCTGGGGAGGGATCCAGGGTCTTCCCAGTGCAGTAGCAACCCCCGGTGGAGACTGGAGGTACTACTAGTGTGGGAACAACATCAGGGATGAGCACGGCTGATGTCTATGGGTAGCCATGCTGACATCACTGCATGGCTGCGGTTAGGGGGCAAACAAGGAAAAATCCCTTTCCCTGGGGATAGGCGATGGCACCTTCATCCCCATTGGGCCACACTCCCAAAACTGGACTCTCCTCCAGGCCTGATCACCCAATCTGCACACTAGATTCATAGATAGAGCACCCTGGGTAGATAGGGTGGCCCCCATCTCGGCGGGGCTCAGAGCCGGGGGTCCATCAGGTTGGGTGAGGAGAGGTAGGAAGTCATGGTGGGAGGTAGAGTCCATTGTGCAACAGTAGGATGCTGGACAGAGTTCCCCAGTCGATGGAGCAAAAAGAAAGTTGACAAAAAACAAAATCTGACATTGTGCTTTTTGTGAGTCTGTGTGAAAATATTTCACTACTTATAACTCATCCTCTGGTGTAGCTTGATATCTGCAAATCAGCATACATAATTTTCTCAGAAGGGCCATAAAAACTACTAAATGTGGAGGGATATTATTAAAAAGCTAGTGTACTCAGCCGGCCCTGTGACACTGAGGGCTGAGGCATTGGATGCCTTACCTCATGCTACACCAGTGACCCATGTTCAGGAATGAGCACGGGCTGCTGAAGGTTGGCAGGGTTGGAGAAGGATCAAGTGTTATTATGCTGTACTGCCACCCATCTTTGACGGCCTTTAAGTAAATTGTGCATGTTTCTGATGTAGACACAGCTGACAAGTACCAATTTAGAATTTTATAATGTAGTTAATGTTTCCTTCAAACCCCAGAATTATGTAGCAGAACTCAACTACAATACATTTTGACAACAATGAAAAAGTTAGTAAGACATAAACAGTATCATACAGTGGTCCTTTCCATCAGTGTGTAAATCTGAAACACCCACTGAATTTATGAAAAGACCACTAAAGATATTACAATAACAAAATGTGAGTCAGTATTTGAAAGACATATTCTAAAGGAACCTATGAACACTGGTATTTAAAACACGCTTCTAAAGGAAACAGAGTTTTGAGTATTGATGGCAGTTCTTCATTTAAATAACCACACCACCTGATAGATAAACCCCAGATTAAGTGTTTCATTGGCAAAAGTAAATTTTTAGTTTTACCTTTCGGTACTTTATTTCAAGTTGTGAAACCCCTATTATGTAAACAATGCCTGCTCTGTGCAGCACCATTTCAGATGTGAGTGCAGCTCGTTGCAGCTCACTTGTACCAAATGCATGGAATTGTGCTCTGCTGAGCCACACAAACATTTGAAATGGCACTATGCATAGCAGTAATTGTGACCCAGCTTGTGAGTTATCTGGAGAATAACAACTTATGTGAGCCATTAAAGTCTGGGTTCTGTAGCAAGCAGAGCACAGAGACAGCAATGCTCAGGATATGCAGTGATCTTTTCCTGGTGAGAGGTCATGGGGAGGTAGCGATTGTGAAATTTGTGATCTTACTAAATCTTTCTGCAGCATTTGACACCATAGATCTAATATTGTTGTTGGCCAGAGTTAGGGAGCCTGGAGGGTTGTCCGAGACTGTGCTGTAATGGTTCAGTTTTTTCCTTACTGGTAGAGAGCAGTCGGTAGTGCTCAGTGCATGCCGATTGCGGCCAGTAGCTCTGGATTGCAGTGTTCCCCAAGGTTATGTGTTTTCACCTGTTCTGTTCTTGGTGTACATGCTGCCACTGGAAGAGATTATTAGGCACTACAGCATTGGGTTTTGCTGCTGTGTAGATGACACCCTGCTTAATTTGACTTTTGATCCTGATGGATTGTCATTTTTGCTGAGATTAGAACAAGGCCTGGAGGAAATCAGGGTTTGGATGGACTACAGTTGGCTGACTTTTTATGCAACCAAGACTGACTTTCTTGTAGTAGGCTCTGAGAAGCAGATGTCAGCCATTTGCGGTGGCCTGTCACTTCCTGCCCTCAGGGGGCTGGTGTCTTTAAGCAGCAGAAGAGGTTTTCAGTCTAAGAGTGGTTCCTGATGGACAGTTGACATTTGTTTTGTGGGTGTCATCTGTGGTCTGGATCTACTTTACCATATTATGAATATTGCCAGGCTACAACCACTACTTGATTCTGCTGATCTGACTACTGTAGTTAACACCCCCAATTTCTTCTATCTTGACTACTGCTGTGCACTCTATTAAGGCTTACCCAGGGGTCAATTGCTTCACTTGCAGCTAATTCAGAATTCTGCAGCAAGACTTATGACCTCTACCCAGAGGACACAGCATATTATTCCCATGCTGCGGGTTCTGGGCTGGCTGCCTGTTACGTGGCACATTGATTTCCGGGTATTGTTAGTGAGGGTTTAACCCTTAACCGTACTGGGCCCGCAATACTTTGGTGATCTCCTGATTCCCACATCCCATCTGGGGATGTAAGATGTAGTCGATGGGATTTGTTAGCTGTTCCTTCTTTCAGGCTGAAATCTGCTACGACGGGGCTTTTTTGGTTGCAGTCCCTGCTCTATGGAATTTGCCCCCTAAAGGCATATGCACTGCTGTTTCCATAATGTCATTTAAGAAGAAATGGAAAAGTTTCCTACACCTAACAGCTTTTGATTAACCTGAGCTGTTTAACTTCACTCGTGTCGCGTCCATCTCATGTGTTTAGTACTATATAACAGAATAGCAGTTTTATGAGTGGCTCTGGTTCGTACTGTGATTCTATGTTATTTATATTTCATTGACCTATTGTGTTTACTGTAGAGGTGCTCCTGGAGAGGTGCTTTGAATCAATTTAATAACCAAACTTACATACATACATACCAGGGGGTTTCACAACTTGAAGTAAAGCACCAGAAAGGTAATCTAAAATAATTTTCGATAGTGAAATCCTTAATCAGGCGTTTTATCTGTGAGGTGGTAGGCTGATTTAAATGAAGAGTGTTTTAACATTCCAAGCTTGTTGTAACTCAAGTGAGGGAGGTAAGACTTCTCTTGCTGTACAAGTTGTTAGCAGTAAAATATTACCCTGGTAATTTTAAAAGAAAGCAAGCAAAATTAATCATTATTTTAAAAGAGATAATATGAAAGGAATGTAAAAAAAACTATATTAAACTACTGACAGTAATGCCTGTCTTCTAGAGGTACACCCATAAGTCTCTTCAGAAATCTTATAGATTTTTCTTGCTTGTTTTGCATCATTGACTTATTTGATACTCTGAAAATTAAAGTACCACAATATCCCATATCATTTGTTTTAGCTTTAATTAACTTGTCTGTTTAAAAGTTACTGGGTGCAAACAATTCCATTATTAGTTAGAGGTAATAAGATGCAGCAGAAACCTCATTTTTAGTGTTTATTCATGGTTAATTTTGTTTAGCTCTAATATGAAATAACAGATTACCTATTTTGGATATAATTTCATAACACGGCCTATGAAGGTCATTTGAAATACTGTGATAATTAATGTTTTATTTTCCAACCTTCCTTAATTAATCTTGCCAGATGGTCTTTTATTTATGTTACTGCTCTGAGTTTCCAGCTGAGGTTGTTTGATTGTTGAAGAAAAATGTGTGATGGCACCGTGAGATAACTTTAATTGAATTGTTAGTTTCATTAGAACATTTGAGCCTTCTGTCCCTGTTTAGATGCATATGGAGTTTACATTAGTTAACAAAGTGATTTGACACCTAATCTAATGGTTGCCTCGATATATTGGAGCATGCTAACGAAACACAATTAGCAAAAAACAATATTATATATATATATATTTAAGTTTTTCATACATAATATATATTGTATTATGTGGGTTGTTTGATACTGAATACACTATGCTACCTACTGTATCTAAGTTTTCTATGGGGTTTAATTACGGTACATACCTATACATCATTCAGTTTGACAGATATACTGACCTCCATTTCAAATATTACAATTATTTGAAATTTTTGAATATAGAATATAGGGAAATAAGTTATATATTTTCATAAAAAGGGTAAGAAAAATCAGACAAAATCTTGCTCTGTTGGACAAAATACACCGCATGACCATGCATTATTCCACAAAGACCAGACACCTGCAGTTCTTTCTAGCACCCCAGAACCTGACCACTTCCAGCCTGTACCAGGTGACCACTCCACACTTCCCACACATAACCTGACACAAACTGTTGCTATAAATATGAATAGACACTAAACAGTCCTTTTGGCTCCTGTGTACCAGTCTATCAAAAGACATAGTCCAATCCCTAAAATAGCATGCTCTACAAATTCATTACTTATCTTGTTGATCCTGCCATTATTGATGCCCCCAGCTTCTGAGCTTTCTTTACTTTCACTACCCTGATCCAGTTGGTATCTGTTCACGTAGTGAGTTTAAACAAAATCTTAACAGAAGTCCTTTAGGCAAGAAATAGATAATGTGAAACTTTTTTTTGCCAGGAATGAATGCAAACATAGAAATGTGCCGCCAACTTTATAATGAAACAGAGCAAGAGTGTCGGTGGTTTCAGTATTATAAACAGTGATGTATGTGGACATTGCTTTTAGCAACCCCTTTTTTTGCAAGCTTCACTGTCTGCAGTACAAAAGCGTCTGACTCAGTCATTTGTTTTTACTATATAGTCACACTCATTTCTGGCACAAAATAAGTTTCATTTTATCAAATTCTAGCCTAAAGGTCTTCTATTAAGATTTTGTTTATACTCATTTCATGAATGGACACCAGCTGGATCAGGCTACTAAAAGGGAAAGTAAAAGAAAGCTCAGGAGCTTCGGATAACACAGATGGCAGAATCAACCATATAAGTGATACATTTGTAGAACATTGCTATTTAAGAGACTGGAATACATCTTGGGGCAAGCAGATGCAAAGGGAAAAAGGATTTGTTAGTCTCTTCTCTTAGCACTATCCCCCACTGCACTGAAAAAAGTGCCTATTTTAAAAAACAGATAATCCACTACAGGGTGTCCAGTTGTGCTCTGATATATGCACACATACAGTGGTTAAACACAGAAACACTCACTCAAGCTTGTGTCTAATCTTTTGAATCTGCCAACTCACTCGCTGTACACAAAACAGCTTTTTTTGGACAAAAGTAACTAAAGTGTTTTTAAAGCCACACAGCTTATAGCTTTTTGTACAAAACCTTCCTCATTAAAAAAGCTTTGCCAGTATTTTTTTTTTTTTGCAATGAATGCTGCTGAGTCATGCTGCACTGGAAGACACAGGTGAAGGCCATTACATGCGAAACCATGTAAAAATGGCAGGATGAACTTGATGAGGTCTTTTATCACTTTGAATGCATCAGAATCATGGCGGGATCAAACAGATAGCTGCAGTGTGAGCTACAGTAGCTACATAGATTTATTTGGTTGTGGTTGGCAATGTGCATGGCAGCCTGTGTGTGGCAGGTGTGTGTGTGTGTGTGTGTGTGTGTGTGTGTGTGTGTGTGTGCGTGTGTGGCAGCCTATGTATGGCAAGTGTGGAGTGATCTTCTTGTCTAGGCTGCTAATGAGAAGGTTCTGAGGGATAGAAAGTAGTGCATGTGGGTGGTCATAGTGGGTGGTGTACAGTTGTTGTGGGATAATGCACGGTCGTGTGGTATATTTTCTCAAATTAGGGACTTAAATTTTCATTAATCATATTTTCCTATCCATTTTATAAATATGTGTATGTATGTATTATGAAGATACATAGATAGATAGACAGACAGACAGATAGATAAATAGTAGAGTTAGCCACAATGCAGTACAATAACATATCACAAAATACTGCAGTAAAAATTGCTTAATTGCCATTGAATTGCACTGCTTCCTACAGTATACTACAGCATTCTGTGACATACTACAGCATTACTATGTTTCATCCTTGCTAGTATCAGTGTGTGTGTGCATTATTCAAAATAAATGTTGTAAATGTTCAATATAATTAAGACATTCTAAATTAGTCCCCCAAAACTGGTACCTGCAGAAAAAGTTTGGAAGGCATTAATCGGAGTGCTTTGAAAAACTGTATAATTATTCCAAGAATGTCTGGATGGGAAGACGATATCCATAGGGTGTTCTGTGTTGTCTCTAAAACTAAATCTAATGAAATCAGTCTATAGTCATCTGTCACTGACCACATTAATAAATTAATGAAATCAGGCCCTGGATGATTCCTTTTCTTATTGGAATCACTGCTGCAAATCGACACAGTACTTCCAAACTGTCAAGATTATTATTCTAGTTTATATGTATGTATATATATATATATATATATAATATAGTGGAGCCAGTCACAATGCAATGCAGTAACTTGCAATAAATAACATGTCACAAAATACTATAGTAAAAAATGACTTAATTGCCATTGGATTAGACTGTTCCATACAACATACTGCAGCATTTTGTGATACACCACAGCATTACAATGTTGCATCCTAGCTGGTGCCACTGCATGTTTGTTTTTGTGTGTATGTGTGTGTATCAGCATTATTGAAATTCAGACCTAATGTTGTAAATGTTCAATATAACTAAGTTGTTTAAAATGACTCCCCTAAAACTGGTGCATGCAGAAAAGGTTTGGAAGGCATTAATTGGAGTACTTTGAAAAACGGTATAATTATTCCAAGAATGTCTGGATGGGAAGACAATATACTTAGGGTGTCCTGTGTTGACTTTAAAAAAACATCTAATGAAATCAGTCTACAGTCAGCTTCCACTGACCATAATAATAAATTAATGAAATCAAGCTCTGGATTGTTACTTTTCTTATTGGAAACACTGCTGTGAATCGATATAATACTTCCAAGTTATAACGATTATTGTTCGAGTTTATAGTGGATATGTCTTTGAGCTATAACAGTAAACCTCAGAATTGTTGTAGTACAATGTATACAGTACAGTAGTGCTAAATAAACTAAGTTCTGGTCATTCTTTCAGAGCACTACAGGGTGAAGTGTCGGAGCAGCTAACATCACACAGTACAAACAACAAGATACCACACTCCCAAAGACCACAGTAAAAATATAATCAAACAGATAAAGTATTTCAATACTCACTTTGTTGTAGCATTTGAATATAGATAGCAGCACAGGCAGTAGGAATAGCCCAGCTAGCATTTTGGCACTTAGAGCCACATAGCCTTTTTATTAGTAGGGTCAACCTATGGTAGCACCTTGCTATAGTGATAGCAACCATGCAGTTGATTGGTACTGAAAACTGTGGAAAAGAACAAAAAATGGAAAAAAAAATTAAGAGAAAATTAGAGCTGAAAATAAAACAAGGGACAGGATTACTTTTAGGGTGCAGTGAACTGTGACTTTATTAGAAGAGCTGTCAGATATGAAGATAAAGGAATCTCTCATTAAAATATATGATTGGTTATATTAAAATGTATGGTACCATTTACTCCTTGATTCCTGGGGCTCCAGACACAGTCAGAGGGAAACATTTATGCATTGTGGCTGATTTAGTTTCAAAGATTGTGAAAAGCTCTTTCAAATGAGATACTAGGTTCATCTGTACCCGGAAGTACTCCAGAGATATAGATCCCTGAGGTTTTGCTCTAGCAGTTCACTGCAATGGTAACTGTTAATTATCTAGCTGTATTCCCACTCTTCGATGTACCTAACTTACTCTGTATGCAGCTTGCTGCCAGGAAATTGGTTTTTGACTGAACAACTTTGCAACCTCTATGGTGTTCAAATTGTGTTTTTATCTAAAATTAACAACACTTTCCTGGAATTTGCTTGTTCAGTCTGTTTCTGTCCTTATTGTAACTTTGTCCATGACATGGAACCTTTGTAAAAGAGCATCTTTGTTCAAAGGTATCATCCTAATCTTTAAATAAATAACTAAATAAATAGACAAGATATTTGAATCTGGTCAGTATTAAAACTACATTTCAGTATAGCACTGTGGGTTAAGGCTCTGAGCAGGAGATCTAGAGACCTGGTTTTGAATCCCACAGTCACCTAGGTGCATACTGTGTGATCCTGAGCAAGTCACTTAATTTCCTTGTGCTCCCAGGTTGCATCTGGAAACAGGCTCCAGCTTAATGTGCTACTCCTTGGTAAACAATGTTCCCTTCCCTTCCCTATTTGTAGAAAACTAAGATGTCATCAAGAGACAAGCTATGCTTGACTCAATGAACTTCAATACAACTTGCTCCTAGATGGCATCACAGCATTCTAAAAATGGCAGCAATGTAGATTTAATATTGAACAAACTCAGTCTATGTCTCTGTGGTGCTTCTGGCTACAGATGAGCCCAATCTGTCATTTTAATGAGCATCTCATGGGCTTTCAAACTATGATGGCTACTGTTCATAAATATGTCCCTTTAAGTGGTACAAAGTGGTTGAAATGACCACTTGGCATGACACTTTTAATCAACTTACACCCTTCATGCCATACACAAAGGGGTTGCAAGTCTATCCTTGCTCTATAACACCGGTCAGTGCAACAGCACAGGAAAAGTAGCAGAGGTGATGGACCCTTATGAAGGGCACCAGTATGCAGTGAGCTGCAACACCATGCACAGTGACTCTTCAGCACCCTCGGACCTGATTACAAGGAGCAACTACCCCAACAAAGAACTACCACAAACAGTTCTTTAATGGGTTGCTCCCTTGCAATGTGAAATGTATATTCTGGCAGAAGAAGGCTTAGGCAGCCCATAGCACTTCTGATCTTTACACAACCTAGGAGAGGGCTAGAGAGAGGGGATCCACTTGCCATCAGGTACAGAATAAAACGAATGGAATTGTTTCAGGGTCACAGTTTTTTTGTCCATACACCAGACTGAATATTTCCAGAATGGAGGGAGTGCAGTGGCATTTCACCAAGATGATCAGGAGTATAAGGAATTTGTCACATGGAGAGAGATTGAAAAACCTGAATTTGTTCACCATGGAAAGAAGGAGGTAGAGAAAAGAGATGATCATGATTTACAGTAAATGTTAAATTGCACTCTGTTTACACTTCACCTTCTACTGATCATTGATACTGTATATGCTTTTCATCGTTTTTTACCATTCCCTCTCCCCCGGGAACCACCTGCAAGTGAGCCTTGGCTCAGTGTGCCTCTTCCAGTTAACAGTTTTCAAATAAATAAAATAAATATCAATCAATAAATAAATATACAGCAGCACAAGGGATGACACATTATTCCAGGCACTCAACCAAAAAAACAGAGTAGTTAAGGAGGACATGAGAATGCACAACTACTAAATCGTGGGTGATCACTTTAAAACTGACTGCAGGGGAAACTGATTTACCCAGAAAAAGGTGACAGGATGGAATAGCCTTCCATTAGACTTACTTAGTAGTAACACTACCAACACCTTTAAGGGTGAGGGAAAACACATTTTACACCTCTACATGCCATCCTGTTTTCCTTTTTGTGTCTGTCCAATATTTTGATATGTTTTGACCTTTTTTCTTAAATTAATAGTCTATTTGTTTGTCTTTGTAACAGCTCTGAATTCCTTCCTCCCCATCAGCTGCTGCTCTTTCATTTCATACTGTCTGAACATTCTGTGACATAAGTAACACCATTCCAGGCCATTGAGATAGAAATAAAGGAATGGAGTAACATGTCATTGAATGTCTTAGAAATACTAAAGGAAAAAGCAGTAGCTTACAGAGATAGGGCTAATGAAATTATACCCAGTGGTAAAAGGATTAGAGAGGAACACAGTAGCAACAGGACTGGAAGCACTCAAGAAGCAAACCTCAAGGCTAAAAAACTTCAAATGAGGAAATGCAGGCACAACAAAATTTGTGTTAGCAACAGGAGCCTGAGTCCACAGCACTAACCCCAGGATTTTGGGTCTTCTCATGACCCTTCATCAGGGGGTGTGGCCAGAGGTGCACAGGCACTCATTATGTTGCTTACACGCATGTGCAAGAAACATAGTGCCATCATTCAAGTTTTCGGAGGTGTGGCAGCCCTCTTCCAATTCAGTCAGTGTGTTTGCAGGCACGGCCGCAGTTCTCCAATCAATGCTGCAGCTGTCTGTGACAGCAGTTGAAAATGCAGTGAGCGCACAGTTGAAAGGGAAAGCTATGCTTCAGTGAGCAGCGATAAGATCGCATGCTCATGCTTGCTCCCCCCCCCACACATACATGCACGCATACTGCATGCTCGTGCTCCCCCCACACACACACTATATAGCCAATGGGGGTACCCAATCCCCAATTGGCTGTGCTACTCCCCGAAGTTTAGGTGCCACGCTGGGGAGCCCACCCCAGCATGGCAGCAGTCTGTATGGCCGATGGGGGTGCCCAATCCACCATTGGCTCTACTGTTTCTCCCCCTGAGACTATCGAGTGCCATGCTGGGAGCTCACCCCAGTGTGGCAACAGTTCCTAAGGCCAACAGAAGTGCCCAACCCTGTCTGCTCCACGCACCCCCAACAACCTTCTAGCTGCCACGTCGGGAGCCCACCCCAGCATGGCAAATGTCCCGTGTAGTCCAAATAATAAAAAAAACTTGAAAGAAAAAACCTTTCCTCGCTGCTGTCTTGAACCCCTCTCCCACCCATGCCCACCCTCTGTGCACTCAGCCTCCCCACACCCCACCTCACCCCCATACTTACCTGTGGAGCTCAGCGCGATGATCTTTGGTGAATCAGGAACACGTCTGCACTCTTCAAAGCAGACTGCAAACTGAGGAAATGACGGTAAGCTATATAATGGAATAAATAGGGTTTTTTTCAACTTTACTGCATATCTCGAGGAATTTTTTCACAAATCTTCAACATGGGGTTTTTAGGACCCACCTCATGAATTCTGTCACTGTCATGGCGTGAATCAGCCCAAAAGGTGATTTCACGGTCACTGTGCGGAACCACTTTTTGGGACCGATTTGTGAAATGACTGTGTCACAGTTCATGAGATAGGCACCCAAAAATTCTATGTTGAAAATTTGGTGAAAAAATTCCCAAAAATGACTGTTTTATGAACATGCATTGTGCTGCTCCTATGCATGCTTATAAGTTCGCAAATTTTCAATATGTTCACACCAGATTGTTGTTCTGCCAACTCAAACCAAGCAGCTATTTGCCCACTCACACTCACATACACACAATAACAATACAATAAGTACAGCAAGCCAAAGCTTTATTATAACAAAATATAATACAAAAGGTTATACATCACCGATTCAATAAAGCATCATCCAAGCCCTCTTCCAATGGCTGGGAAGCCCCCTTTTCAGCCTGGCTAGAGTCTCCGAACCGGAACTGGCCCCACAGCGACGCGCCCACCCTGCAGGAGAGGCTTCTAACCAGGTATCTGAAAGTCCCATTTATATGTTTTATCTGATTTAGAAATGCTAAACCATCATGTCCTAAGCACTGGCCAGGTGCCGGAACATCACGAGTTCAGCATGACAAACACCACTTATTCTCATAATAAATAGTTGGCATTCGTTAGATCATCATGCCCTAAGCACTGGCCAGGTGTCCAGAACATCATGAGGCAAACAATGCCAGAGATTCTCACAACATCTTGCATGCGACCTTCAAGTCAGCAAAATACACTGTCTGAAGCAAAACACAATAATGAGGCTATCTAAAGAGCAAAACACCAATTAAATGAAGCAGCATGTAAAATGGAGTCACACAATACAAAATGGAGTCACATAATACAAAATGGAGTCACAATAATCAACATATTATACTATCACTACATTCGGTCCTTTGATTATTGTGAATACGATTTGTATGATATTGGTACCATAGCAAAATTATTACGAATATAATATGATAAGTAATAAGTCCAAATAAGCAAGATAATTGTCACTACAGCAATGATTATGATAGGATGTATCAGAATATTTAACACTTTTGTAGCTGATGGAGACCATCCTGTAAAATATCCCACCAATAATGAGTAGTCTCTTGTTGAATCTTGAACTTAAATCAATCATTTTATTTTTAACTATCGTAGTTTGCACCTGACTTTGCACTAATGATTTATTTCTTATTGCCAAATGAGCCTGCATTACATCTGTTTCCTGAATTATCTGTTTAATTTTATTTAATGAGATACTCAATCTTGATTGATCTAAATATTGGGCTGCCAATACAAAATAAGCTTCTGCTCATTATCAGGACCTGCATTTTACTGTGGTGGATGACATTACAATCCAATGATTACTAGGAATCCATGATTTGAACACGGTCCTCCACACATATTCATTATTACTCATTAAATCACTCTGGGCCTTATTTCTTTGCATTATAGAATACATATGTCGATTGTGCATTCTGTCCAATCAATAAATCATGAAATATTTTCTGCTACTCACATTCCCCATACCTGTGAAGCATTAAATAACTGCAAGAACTCAAAATCATAATTCAAAGTTACTCTTTGGGGTAAGAAAACAGTTGGCATCCATTGAGCTTGTAAGTTAATTAAGCTAAATACATCAATTCCTACTGCCTGAAGCCTGTTAGTCATGTTTCTATATCCACACTATTTAAAATTCCCATGCCTGCCCCTGCTCCACCTAATAGCGTATCATACCAAGCTCTTTTATATTTGCATTTTCTACTAAACATAAACGTTATGTTAAAATGGATTACATTTTTCTGATACCGCTGCGCTACTGATGTACATGTGGATGGAACCTTAACTATACTATCATTGCTAATTACAGGATGATTTTTCAACACTGTAATGTGATCTGCCCAAGTAGTTCTATTAGTTATTGCAGTAGCATTCATGCAGAATAACGTGTCTATGTCAATCAAAGTAATACTTGCATTGAAAATGTCTGTTTGATTCATGCAGCAATCAAGTCTATGTTGTACAGTCACCATGCAACTATTCGTAAGTTGCAGCATTTAATAACAGTCTTATTCTGCAAAGAGATTTCATCTGTTTCGTAGGCATATTGTCCTGAGCCACCAGTTGTCATCCAGAATTGACCCCTGGTGAAATGTCATGTTCAGTACCACACACTTCTGTCCGGATGGGCAGCTAAAGTTCCCTAGGTTCTATCTTTGGTATCATTTTTCCAACTCCAGGTTCCTTTACAACCAGTGTCATTACAGTTAACCCTTTGAATCCTTCCTCCAGGGCTAACTAGCTCTGCCAAATGGACCATAAGACACACCAGCATTCCTTTTAAAATCCATTGCTGGACCTAGAAAGACACAAATTCATTATTCTCGAAGATAACATTTATGTGCAGGCACGTATTCCCATTTTTCTTTCCTGATCTGATGACTAGCACAGTGTTGTCTCGTCCGGTGGCTATCACCTCAGCTGGTTCAGGAGGGCCATTTGGGTTTGTAACCCATATTTTGGCACCATTGTTAAAACCTCCTGTAGATCTAAAACCTTTGTCCCCCCTTGCTGTTAAGAGTGTGGGGGCTTGTCCCTTTATAGGAGTCATTTTGTTAACTGGAATAATTAACAATTGAGCCACTCTGTCATACTGTTGAATTAACAGATTTTGTTCTCTACTATTCAACAAAATTACTTTCACTTCTCCTTGGTACTCACAATCAATCACCCTCCCAAAATTTGTATTCCCTTGAGGGCTAGTTCTGATTTAGGTGCTATCCAACCAAAATGTCTCGTGGAATTTGTATTCCAATACCAGTTTCTATCACTTGAATGTTTCTGCTGTTTATTCTGTATTCTTGAAGGGCATGTAAATCAAGTCCAGCAGCTTCTGGGGTTGCCCTGCAAGAGACAGAGCTCCTGGTGTAATTTCCCAATATAACACTGTTTCTGTAGTTGAGTAAGCCTGCACTTGCAAATTAGGAGTTATCATTCGCATTAAGGGGTCTCAGATTCTCCAATTGGTCTATTATTTAAAATCTGTAATGCTTCATGCAAATCTCTTTCCATTTTCGAGGCTCTCCCCCAATTGTCCTTTCACAATATGAGGGATTGGTCTTTGTTGCCCATGTTGGCATATAGGACACTGAGCAATAACAGTTTTAACAAATCCAATGTTAGGGGTACACCCTACTATATGCCCACCTGTAAGTGGCTTTCTCTCCAAATGTCCACATTTTGATGTGCCCATTTTGCCAGCCCTGATAACTGCTGACTTTGAGTTTCTTCAATATCCACTGAAGAATCTTAGCTTTTCATCTGCAATAGAATTATACCATCGTTCTAGTGTATCTGAAGCACAATGAGCATCAACATGAAATACAGTGGTCTGAGTATTTTGCACCATAGTCCATATTTCTGCCACAGTTCTTTTCCCATATTTCTTTTGAATAAATTTTCCACTCATCCTTAGCCCAAGTGGGCAGCCAGGTTGTTAAACCATTGGCTACAGACCATGAATCAATATAAATATGACATGTACCTTGCAACCTTTGTGGGTATTACACTGGAAGGGAGGAAGGTAGACACTTCCTCCCTCCAAGCTCCTACTGGTGGAAGACACAGCTCGAGGTGCAAGAGACAGCTCGAATACTGTAGCAATAAAAGGTTAGCTGTGAAACACAGACAAACAACAAAATAAACACACATCAGTTTAAAAATAAACAAGATTATTTCCATAGGATAAAAGAAGCCAAGCGTCCCTGGGTTCCCTTATCCTAAGCATGACAAAATGTCCAGATTGATGGTAATACCGCACGCATTATCTCTGTAGATGGTAAACTCTCAAAAACAGCTGTAATAGTCCTTTTTTCAAAATTGTAAAGTTTGTTCCTCTTCACTTAGAATACTAGTTTTGCAATAAAAGTCAAATTACATGGTTCACTCTTGGTGTGCTTTCATGAAACATACATTTTGTGTGAAAAGTTGTGCTTTAGGCATGGAATACACATCAAGTTTGAACTGGTAGTAACATAAAATGTTGAAACACAAGAAGGTCAAATAACGTGCAAAAGGTCACAGTGTGCATGCAAGGGTCATTCAAACCCAGCCATTCCTGTAGTGTCCTTGAACACCACCAATATTAAAATATCTTTACACAATAAAACTGCTGGCCAAGACAGTACACACACATACACATACACAAAAGAAATACTTAACACAAAATAAGACTGACATTGTTTCACCAATTTGCTGAGGTAATGCCCATAGTTCCATTAGAAAACTGTACGTGGTTTAGATATATGTGCTACCTCCTGCCTGTCTTGTAACACTGATAATTTTTAAACCAACACATTTATACATATTGCCATGCCAAATCTTTCCAGAACAAAACACTGTTTAAACACATCATCTGTAAGTGAACACATCTCGTATAACATGATTACACCTTTTGGCACATAACTAAAATATGGCACTCTGCCATTTTGCAAAAAGTTTCTGGTTTTAACTAGAAGTATGATAAAACCATTTATAGCTGTTAACACATTACATTTTCACCTAGCAGTGGCTTGGCACGTTGCTTGCAAACTACAACTGTTTCTGCACATTGCAATCTATATGACATCATAATTCTTCACCATCAACACTACCTGCTCTAAGCAACAACTACAAACAAAAGTTTTTCACTGACCCTATCTAGGCAGCACAAATGTTCCATTAAAAATAAAGCCAATTAAAACAGTCAGCTATGAGGCAAAGAAGCTTCTTCTTCCTTTTTTTTTTCTGTAACCTGTTGTGCACTGAAGGCAGTCAATCCTATCTCGCAACCTTGACAACAGAACATAATTACAGAACACAGATATAAGCTAGAAAATATGCATGAGAACAGACAGACATAAAACAACTTTGAATAAAAAAAATTCAGACTTACCCGGTGCCAAGGTATTTTTCTTCTTCTTTTCCGATACATTAGTCTAAGTAAGAAAACTGACTGCAGGACCTTCGTGATAATTTCCAAACGCTGCAGCTATTAACTCTTTCAAAGGTTTTAACCCCTTGCAAAGGTTTTTAGCCATTTTAGTAACCTGCCAAACCAAGTCTTTTTCAGAGCTCTGGTTTGCAGTTTAAAAACAAAACAAACAAAAATCTCTAACAGTACTAGGTTGAGATCCATCTGGTAGAGGTCCCCAGTACTTGGGTTTAGGATCAAATGTATACAGAAAAACTTGAAACTACACAGATAGGCAACATGGGGGAGGAGGATTTTCAAATCATCCCGTCTATAGTCACCTACTGTGCGTACATCCACAGTAGTTTATTTTTCTTTTTCTAGATGTTGCTTATCTAACTTTACTTAACCAGCCGCTGCTTTTCTCCTAAAAGCAGCCTGAACTGTGAAAGCCATCATTGGCTCTAACAGTATATACTTGCAGCAAGCACAAATTACAAGTACAAAGGGCAGTTGCCCTTGCTTGTTTGAGCCTTAATACACCTTTAAAAAAAAAGAACTCATCCTTTTTCCTAAAAATAGACATTTTATTTTCGAATCCTGCCGACTACGCCAAAAATGTTCTGCCAACTCAAACCAAGCAGCTATTTGCCCACTCACACTCACATACACACAATAACAATACAATAAGTACAGCAAGCCAAAGCTTTATTATAACAAAATATAATACAAAAGGTTATACATCACCGATTCAATAAAGCATCATCCAAGCCCTCTTCCAATCGCTGGGAAGCCCCCTTGTCAGCCTGGCTAGGAGTCTCTCGAACCGGGAACTGGCCCCACAGTGATGCGTCCACCCTGCAGGAGAGGCTTCTAACCAGGTATCTGGAAAGCCCCATTTTATATGTTTTATCTGGTATTTAGAAATTCTAAACCATCATGTCCTAAGCACTGGCCAGGTGCCCAGAACATCACGAGTTCAGCATGACAAACACCACTTATTCTCATAATAAATAGTTGGCATTCATTAGATCATCATGCCTAAGCACTGGCCAGGTGTCCAGAACATCATGAGCCAAACAATGCCAGAGATTCTCACAACATCTTGTATCGACCTTCAAGTCAGCAAAATACACTGTCTGAAGCAAAACATAATAATGAGGCTATCTAAAGAGCAAAACACCAATTAAATGAAGCAGCATGTAAAATGGAGTCACACAATACAAAATGGAGTCACATAATACAAAATGGAGTCACAATAATCAACATATTATACTATCACTACAATTGTCAACATTGCCATGTTATCACACCTCCTTATGAGCAGTACAGCTGTCATTTCTCACATCTTGCCCAAAATGTGTTTCTGCGCATGTAGCGCACAATAGCACAGTCAGTGTGAAAAATCAATGTTAGGGACAGATTAAGAAAATCACAGTGACACCGTTCCCACCTGATGAAAGCAGAGGTGTTAAAATGGCTATGTTAAAAATTTGGTGAAAAAATTCCCCAAAATGACTGTTTCACAAGCATATGTTACGCTGTTCATACGCACGCTTGTAAGTCCGTGAATTTTCAATATGTTCACTCCAGATTTTCAACATTGCCATTTTACCACCCCTCCTTATGAGCAGTACAGCTGTCATTCCTCACATCTTGTCCAAAATGTGTTTCCACGCATGTAGCACACAATGGCGCAGTTGGTGTGTGAACTCAAAATTGGAACACAGTAAGAAAATCCCAGTGACACTGTTCATGAGTAGGGTCTTAATATGGCTATATTGAACATTTGGTGAAAAAATTCATAAAAATGACTGTTTTACTAGCGTGCGTTGTGCAGTTCCTATGCACACTCGTAATTTCACAAATTTTTAATATTTGCACTCCAGATTTTCAACATTGCCATTTTGCCACACCTCCTTATGAGCAGTACAGCTGTCATTTTTCACATGTTGCCCAAAATGTGTTTCCGTGCATGTAGCGCACAGTGGCGCAGTCAGTGTGCTCAATCAGTGTTTGGGATAAATTGAGAAAATCATGAGCAGAGGTCTTAAAATTGCTATGTTGAAAATTTGGTGAAAAAATTCCCTTCAGCCATTCTGCAATGTTACTAATGAAGACATTGAACAGGACTGGCCACAGGACTGATCCCTACAGCACCCCACTGGTCATCTCCTCTCCCTAGACTGCACCCCATTTACCACCACTCTCTGCCTGCTGTCTGTTAGCCAGTTTCTAACCCAGTTTACCACCCTTTCCCCCATGCCCAGCCTACCCAGCTAGTTTATCAGCCTCCTATGTGGGATGGTGTCAAAGGCTTTGCTGAAATTAAGGTAAGCGTCCACTGCCCCACCCTGATTTACGTCCTTTGTCACCCAGCCAAAGAAATCAACCAGATTTGTCTGACATGATGTCCCCACAGTGAATCCATGTTGTCTATGGTCCTGGGTTCCAATGGCTTCTAGATGCCCCACTATCCTTTCTTTAAGCAATGTCTCCATGATCTTCCCCACTACTCGGGTGAGGCTGAACAGCCTATTGTTTCCCACCTCCTCCCTGCTGCTGGAGTTGTGTAGAGGGACCACATGTGCCCTCCTCCTATTCACTCATGTTGAATAACTCAGTGAACATGGCTGCCAGAGGTACTGCTATCTCCCTTCACAGTTCTCTTAATATCCTTGGGTGTATGCCATCTGGTTTCATCACTTTGTCCACCTTCAATTTAGTGAGCTCCTGCAGGACTCTTTTGCATTTGAATGGACTATTGTCCACCTCTTTTCCCTTGGCAACTGCCGTACTGCTGTGGCCCTTGCCCCTCCCACTCTTCTGTGAATACTGATTGGAAAGACACAGTGCATGTCTTGGGAGGAAGGCATGGAACCATCACTTCCAAATACCTAAACAGCATATGCAAGCAAGCAGCATTCGGCGTTGACAAATGCTTGTTTTTATTTTGAAACTTTAAAGTGATACACACATAAAACTCATACTCAACATTACCCCCTGTACCCTCAGCACATTGGTAACACACAGCAATTTGTCAATTTCAAATTCAAATGGAATAACATTTCATTGATTACTCTTTTAGTGTTAACACATATGTAAAAATATCAATTTCTAGATAAACATTTACATTAACATTTTCACTGCAAGTAGCATCTATCAATGAACCAACACTAGAAGGCAACTGTAAAAACACAGAAGAACCTTGGGGATGGGGGGGGGGAGGAAATATAGAGAAGCTGAGCAGAAAATTTAAAGTGCTGAAGAACACACAAGCCCTGTAAACTACATGACCAACATTGTTGCTCAAAAACAAAAATAATGGAGCAACATATTTAAAAAAATCTTTAAACTTAAACTTAAATTCAAATTGTGGTGTAAACAACACCAGTGTTCTGAGAGGAAAAGTCTAAGGGGGAGAGAAAAAGAAACATAGGGAAAGGGAGGTGAGTGGGGAAGATGGAAAGGGGGAAGGAAAGAAAGATAAAAAATAAATATAAATTGTAAATAATAATTAATACCATTATTTATAAAAATGGAATAATGTCTAAATTATCATTCAAGCCATTTGGAATAAGCTTTCAGAATATAAATCCATTTTTCCGTCACACCTGGAAAGTCTGCCCACTCTATTACCCCCTCAAGGGCTTGTTTTAATATCATCAATGGCCATGAACTCAAATTCTGCAGTGTTTTTATTATGAAAATTGACAAAATGTACACCTATTGGCTTATTTGGTTCTGGTCTTATAACAGATAGTAAATGCTCTTGCATCCATTCTTTAAGACTATGTTTTGTTTTTCCAACATAAATCATGGGAGTGGTACACTTGGCAAGGCAAAATTTATTTAAAGATGCCCAATCCT
This sequence comes from Neoceratodus forsteri, assembly GCA_016271365.2. Classification (NCBI taxonomy): domain Eukaryota; kingdom Metazoa; phylum Chordata; order Ceratodontiformes; family Ceratodontidae; genus Neoceratodus; species Neoceratodus forsteri. The sequence continues at coordinate 907,151,912 of CM028135.1, read as the reverse complement.
GGAGGCTCTGAGCGCTGCACAGATAAATAAACACATCTTCAGAAATAGATCAATAAACACAGAGATAATTAAAAACGTAAGATAGTAACGCATCATATAAACAGTACTCATAAATAATACACCAAATAGCAATTGTCCTGGATTCCCCCCTTTCCCCCCCACAAAAGACAGAGACCATTGTATGTTGTGCTCAGATTGGCAACTAATTTATTACATATCACAAATCCATTTTCCATTTCATCATCTTTTATTATTATATCTTTCACAATTGCATTTTTATTGCATCCATATATCAATCTCTGATCATCCCTCCTTCTTCCTCTTCTCGCTCCCCCAGGTGAAAACCTGGGTGCCTTCTTCTTCTCTTTTCCTGTTAGGTAACAGTGAGAATCGAGACCACTTTTTCTCCTTCAGCTTCTTCTTTCATCCTATTCCCTTTTCTTTCCCATCTCCCCTCCTTCCTCCCCTTTTCCCCCCTCTCTGCCATCCAACTGTGGCAGTCCAGTAACCGTGCTACTGGACCATACTGTCATCCACCTCTGACAGACTCCATACAGCCCCATTCTGACTGTCTTTCCCTCATGCTCTATAGTTCAAGGTGGGTGGGAGGATCAAAACTCCAGCAAAAGTGGAAGAACCACTACTGTGCTGCCCAGTATGTACCTCCTTTAGCCCCTCCCCTTCCTGTTGCTCGCCTATTGTTCTGTCTCCCTGTCCCTTCCCTTCCCTTCCCCTCTCCCCTTCTGAGCACACCATCTTCAGGTAAGGGGAAGGGGTGCACCAGGACAACTTGGTCTGCCCCATAAAGGGCAAACTCCATTGTCTCGGATCCCTTCCTTTCCCCCACAAAAGACAGAGACCATTGTATGTTGTTGTACTCAGATTGGCAATTAATTTATTATATATCACAAATCCATTTTCCATTTCATCATCTTTTATTATTATATCTTTCACCATTGCATTTTTATTGCATCCATATATAAATCTCTGATCATCCCTCCTTCTTCGTCTTGTCACTCCCCCAGGTGAAAACCTGGGTGCCGCCTTCTTCTCTTTTCCTGTTAGGTAACGGTGAGATCCGAGACCACTTTTTCTCCTTCAGCTTATTCTTCTTTCATCCTATTCCTTTTTCTTCCCCCCCTTTTTCCCCATTAGCCAGTCTCCAGCTTGTGTTGGATGACTGGCTTTCCCCTCAATTTAGGTTTCTTCCTCTTTTTTTTTTTTATCTTCCATTTTCTGCATGTCTCCTCCATGCTTCTATAAAACCCATTGTTTCTGTATTAAACATATCTATGGCTAGATCTGACAGATGCATGCCATCTGACCTGTAGAAATCCTCTACCCACTCTTCCACACCCCACAGTATTACGTGCCCTCCCATTTTCCTTATCAGTGTTCCTACCCTTCTATTCATCTTTCTCTTGGCTCTGTCTATAGCTCTTTGACTATGTTCATGTCGCCATACTCTTCTTGGGATCATGTCTGACCAGGCAAAGCTTACCCCTGGCCACCACTGCTGTATTTTCTCTAAGTCCTTTTTCACTTGCATGTATGTGTCCACCCATGGCTTTCCCCCAATGTCATTACACCCTAGATGTACGATAATTAGGTCTGGAGTGCGTTGTCACTCTTTCATTTCTTTCAGGGTAGGAAGTAGCTGTGCCCATCTCATCCCACGGATGCCAAACCAAACCAACCTACATTTTTTCACATCCTGGTATAGCTGCTTTCCCCCAGCCTTTTTCTCAGCTCTCTTTTCTGCCCAATAAATGTAGGATTGACCTCAGATCCATGCTTCCGTGATCCTCCCGCTTCCTATAGAATTTAAGCAAAATAGATATCTTATATATGTTCTTAACTCACTTTTCTTATCCCCACCCCTATACCCCTTCCCCCCAATGTGGCTCTGTATCTATAAAACAAAACACAGGTGATATGTTACTCTTCATACTGCAGTGCTCAAATATATCTTTTGTAACTGGCAGACCACCAGCACCGCTTCTCCAACATATTAGTCACTGTCTCACCTGCTGCTGCCCACTGTGAAGTAGCCCCTAGGGAATGAGATGAGTAATTGCATGGGTCCTCCCCCAGGAATTGCATGCCTTTTTTGAGTATGGCTGTGACTTGATAGCTTGTGACCTTTCTTCCATCCCCATGCACAAATAATCTCCCTGTCCTACTCCCATGACCTGCGGCGTAAGCCCACAAAGCCTTTACTTGGCACACTGTGTCGTCCACGTGCACCTTTAGGGTTACTGTACTACCCTGTCCCCTTTGATCCATCTTTGACCTCTTGATCATGACTTGTATCTCTTCCATCCCCCAGCTTATAGCCTCCCATTCCAATGCCCCTTCTTCATCTTTACTGCCATGTCCCACCACCTCGCTTACTCTCATGGATCCTGCAAACATAACCAGATAAATCGTGTGGAATAGCTGGGCCTCAACTTTCGATCTGCATATTGTCAGTAATTCCCCTTTTAGTTTCCCAAGCCACTGCTTCCCTGTTGGTCTTCTACTATCCATAGCTCTCTGATTTAACCTACCCCATCCCTGCATCATTCTTCTAATCAACATTGACTTTGTCGGGTCCTTCCAGCTCTTCAGGCTGCAAACTAAACTGATCCCTGCCAAATAAACCCTCATCGTGGTGTGGGCCATTCCTCTCTCCCATTGCTCTACCGTGAATTTCCCTAACTGTTCCTCCATAAGTGGCCTACTTACCTCCATGTGGGGTGTTGCCCTGAATGTTTGGAACACCCGCCAGGCCCCTTCATAGGCCCTCAGGGATCGTGGTGCCCATGAGCTGTGAAATAACAGTTCTGCTCCATCTTGCCAATGTCCCAGATGTTCGTTGGTATGGGTGTCTTTCCTTCCTCTGCTGCAGGTGCCAGCATCCAGAAACGATCCAGCAGCAGACAGGAAACGCTTTCAGCCAGGATATTGTATACCCCTTCTACGTGTTTGGCCCTAAATGACATGTTCAACTTCAAGGCCCTTAACACCAGGTGTCTCAAGACCCCCGTGACCATTTCTGACCTGGCCCCTCTGTTGTTTAAAACATCTACCACTGCCTTGTTGTCGCACCAAAATGTCACCTTCTGATTCCGCAGTTCTTCCCCCCACACCTGGGTGCAGTCCCAAATGGGCATGATCTCCAACAGCGTGATGTCTTTTACTTTCCCATCCCTCACCCGTTCTGCAGGCCATGGTTCCGCGAACCACCTGCCCCTCAGATAGCCCCCCATACCTAAACCCCCTGTTGCATTTGTGTAGAGATCGAGGTCCATGTTGTAAGCCCAGTCCTCCTGCCAAAAGGAACAGCCATTATAGGTGTTGAGGAACTCCTTCCACACCCTGAAATCTTCCCTAACTCCTCTCATCATGTCTACCCAGTGGTGTGGCCTGGTTACTCCCACTGTGGCCCTTCCTAGCCTTTTGGTGAAAGTACTCCCTGGTCCAGCTGCCCTGCACACAAAGTTTAGGTGTCCCAGAACCTGCTGCACCTGCTTTAATTGCACTCTTCTTCTACATGTATGCACTTTAATCAGTTCCTTCAGCTTCAATACTTTTTTGTTTGGTAACCTAAAAACTTCACCCAGGGCGTCTATTTTAATACCCAGGAATTCCAAAACCTTACTGGGACGACTCATACGACGCCGACAATTGACTGCCCGCAACCAACTTCCCTACAGATGCCGCATTCCTGTGAATGCTCATCCTGTCCATTGTTTTCCTGCCTATAATTAAACCCCGTCTCCTAAACCCCCAACATTCTTAATTACATCGGCTCAAAACCCAAACTGCAATATGCGCTAAACTTTAATTAAACTCAGTCTCAGTCCCAGCTTACATTTGAAAATCCAAACTTTCAGACTCAGAGCTAGGAGCTTACTCGGTTTCTACTTAAAAATAATTACATCTTACTTACTTGGTTTAAAATTAACTGAAGTTCACACTGCATGATCTCTTAAAACTGTGCAAGCAGCTTAACTGCATTCAAGCTAGAGGATCGGGAAAAATAACACTTTAGCAAACACAACAGACAACGAGATGAGGCTTACCTTTTTACCTGTGCCTCTGATGAACCTCTGAGAAGTCGTAGAAGTTTAATTAATTAAAAGTAAATGCCGATCTCGCATAAGTTCCATTATTAAAACTCGAATGAAAAAGTAACTTTATTTATTTATAAAGTTTAAAATTTGAGATCTACCTAAATAACCATATTGTGTGCCAGTCCTCGAATAAAATCCATAACAGAGCGCTGTTCCATGTTGGAAACAATGTGTGTTATCTTTTCCTCTCTGAGCATATTTCTTTTAATTGGTGACTTTGGCAACCCTCGTTAATTTTTTCTATCATGCCTCGTGACAAGTTGTTCTTTATGTAGCTCTTCAACAAACCAGTATATCCTCATGTTATGCTCCAATCAAGGTACCTAGGCGTCGGTGCCATGCCTCCACTTTGTTTTGTGTTCTGGGTACACCCTGAAGCATTTGGTCATGAACAGACCAAAACTGAGGAGGAAACAGAGGTGGTGTTCTAACAGTGGCATTATTTCGCATTCTCCTCCGCACCCTTCCCAGAACATATGTTTCTTCAAACCACTCCAGTATGCATGCAGCCTCTGCTGGCATGTCATTCTTTACATCTTCAAAAACATCAGGAATTTTTTCTGGACTTAAAAAAGCAAGGGCAACAAGTTGTCTAAGTTTAAGCCTAAATTCAGGATCTGTTCCATATTTGTGTGCTAGCCCACATCCTTGTATTTTTAGATAATTTGTCCTAGGTGAAATAGACAACCCTTGTTGATAACGTTTGGGATTTCAGACTTGCAGGCATTGATGGCTGCCTGCTCAAAATCTGTCAGGACAAATTTTGGTGACAGACAACTGTGATATTCGTCTGCAACGTCCTGCAAATCCTGTAGCATGCGTACATAACACTCCTGCGATTTACTCGACATCAAAGCATATACCAAAGGGAGGATTCTGCAGGTCTCACCTGTTCCTACTGGGGCATGTATAGAATATAACTGCCTAAATAGGTTAGGGACTGTGCAGAAGGTACCATCCATGATCCAAAAGTTTGCAGTACTAAGCTTCTCAATGTTTGCTTTTGTAGTGAAAAGGAATAGTTTTTCATTGCCACATGTTGAATCTCGGGCCAGGAAAGAGTGACCATTCACAACTGAGAATTCTTGTGGGATGCACACACCATCTAATGTTTTAGGTTCAGGCATGCTATGTTATTTTCTTGCACGTTTAACAACCTGCAACAGGGAATGCTTGCCTGGCATGTTATGTCGTACTTCTGGATGTACCTGGGCAAGCTTATTTTGAATAAGTTGTGCAGGTGTGTCGTGCGTTGTCAATGCACGGTGTTTCAGGGAGGCTATTGCAATTGCCACAGGAGCATCATTTGCATCTGGTGCATGGTTATGTTCAGTTGTTCCACGCAGTTGATGCTGGTCACCTACAAGCACCGTGGATGCACAGCCATGACATCCTGCATACTTTCTGAGTTGACAGCACCAGTAAAATAAGTCTGCATGATTCTGCTCTTTAACATATAGGTAGCCACTAATGCTGAGATTTGCATTACCTCGCTGAGATTTAACAATGTCGTAAACAGTTGGGGTAACCGGTGTCGCCATAGCTCTCTACAAAACCTTCTAAGCGCAAGTGTAAATGTCTCTGGATATAATAGCCTAATTAGAGCCACTCCTTGATCCAGGAACAGAAGTTAATTGATAGCACACACTTGCACTGGGATTGCTTTATAGCTGACTTGCATGCGCAAAGGAAACCGCACCCTCCCGTACCTCCCAAAAGTATCTGAGTGTTTGGATATAAGCTTTACAGTCGTGCACAGATTTAGTGACCTGCACCAGCATTTATGGTTATATCTCTGTGAGGCTTTACAAAGGGGCTACATTTCACCAACCATCAGCTGTGATCCAAGGGTAGTTGTTACCCCAGATTTTCCTGATCGGTATAATTTCGACTGGTAAAAACTTTGCATATGCATCAGTGCACAGCTATGTAAGTTACAGCGGGTAGATGCTGAGCTAGCTCTGAGTCTGAAACTTTGGATTTTCAAATGTAAGCATGTCGGGGGTTTAGGAGACTGAGACTGAGCACTTTAAGTTGCAGTTTGAGTTTTGAGCCGATGTAATTATTTTAAGTAGAAACCAGTAAGCTCCTAGCTCTGAGTCTGAAAGTTTGGATTTTCTAATGTAAGCTGGGACTGAGACTGAGATTAATTAAAGTTTAGCGATATTGCAGTTTGGGTTTTGAGCCGAGAGTACAGTTATGTAAGTTAAGTGGTAGATGACAAACGGGGAAATAGTGGCCGGGGAGAGTCTTCATACGTAAAATAGCTGATCGGGAAGCTGGTTTATGGGAAGCTATATTCGGGAATGTAAACGTCTGTTAGATGGGTGACGGGAAATCGTACTAGACCCTGTTTTTTCCGGTGCCAGTGGAACCCCTAATTCTCTGCATAAATCTTGGAAACTGGCCAACATTCTTTCTGTCTCTCTCATCCCACTGCCTATCAAAAGGAAATCATCCGGATAGTGAATGACAATCTTGCATCCAGTTTTTTCTTGAAATATCCACTGTAGGCAGGTGCTGAATGCCTCAAACATTGTACAAGCTATGAAACATCCCATGGGAATTGCTTTGTCAAAATAATACTGCCACCCAATTTTAAACCCCAACAGGTCCCAGTCTTCCCTCCTAACCAGCAGCAATCTGAAAGCAGACTCTATGTCCGTTTTTGCCATCCAAGCATCAGGAGTTGCTCGGATGATCTGGACCACTTCTTCTAATGTGGCGTAAGTCACTTTGCTATGTTCCTCACTTATAAAATCATTCACAGATTCCCCTTCCAGAAATGACAGGTGGTGAATTACCCTGTATTCCCCTTGCTACTTTTTAGGAACCAAGCCCAGTGGAGAAATTATCATATTCTGCAATGGGGGATTATTGTATGGCCCTTCCACTTTGCCAACTGCCTTTTCCTTCTCTATTTGCTGTCTAAAGATTTGTTTCTTCCCTTTAACTGAGCCCAGGTTGTTCGCTTCTCTCGCTTGCCTCGGGCCTTCACACTGTAATGCAAAACCTGTCCTAAAACCTGTCTTGAGCATCTCTGCCACTTTTTTATATGGGTATTTTTCTATCTAGTCCCCCCGCACTTCTATCTTGATGGGCGTTCTTGCTTCTTAAAATTGATCCCTTGCCCCCTGCTTCTCCTTTCTGCCATACTCCTTCCCTCTGCCATTGTCTTGGCCAAGGCAGTCAGTAAGACTGACTCCCCCTACCTGTATGCCCTCTGCCTCTCCCCCCTCTATTCCATGCCTGTCCTTTGTACCCTTGCCCTTCTCAAAAAAACTGCTGACTTGTTCCTTGCCCACCTGCTCCTTGGGCTCCTTGTGCCCATGTCGTTCGGCATCTGCATGCCGGGTGTGTTCCCCCACATTTGGAGCATGCATGCCGAAAGCGGCATTGTGGCCAGGAACAAACAGCCCTATTGTATCCCCAACAACACCTGTGGAGCATCACACCCCTCCTCCCCATCTCTCCTTCTGGTATGGACTGATCGGTTACATAGTCAGTCCACAAATTTAATTGTTTCATGTCCCATCTCACATCCCCATACGTCGCCATCCTTTGTAGGAAAAATTCATCATAGTATATCCACCCCACCCCCCCTTTTTCCTTTGCCCGCCTCATTATCAGGGAGTATGTGATGAGTGGAATGCCCAACTCTGGCTTCCTCTCCAGTACTATCACTGAATATGTGGTGAACCCTACAAACCATCCATCCCAAGTCTTCCCTTTAGTAAATTTGTCCTCCTCTTTCTTGCCTAACAAAACTACTGCTGCTGCCATTTCGCTCTTTCCTATATTCTCTGTTCCTCATATTTTGCCGCCGCTTCTCTGCTTACTAGCGCAAAAATATCCACATACTCCCCTTCCATATTTTCCCTTTTGTGACCAGGGGCACGTGTTCCCCTATCCTCATTCCTGGCATTCCTATCTCTCTTGTTCCTTTCCCTATGCTTTCTATCCCTTTCTCTCCTTCCTTTGTTGTCTCCTTATCTGACCTAATCTCAGCCAGTGCTGACTCCATCTGGCCCAATCCTCCTGTCCCGAGTGCCGAAATAATTTGGCTGATATATTCTTTTATGCTTTCTCCCACTGACGTGGATACATTACCTGTGCCCTTGTCCACTCCTTGTGGCCTGTTCTCGTCTTGATGCCCTGTATTGCTCCACTGCAGTTGACTGGCTGGTTGCAATAATGGTGGTTACGGAGGAACCGTTGTGCTCAGGGGATATGGTCTGGGCTCCACCGGGGGAACCACCACCTGGTCTTGGAAAGGTACTAATGGTATAGGGCCATTGGGCTGTGGACGTACTGGGCTGGCCACTCTGGGTGGTACCACCATCGGTGGCTATACCCTGGATGGGCTGTGCAGCTTATCTGCTGGCCATTTCCCTCCACCCCCTTTTTCCTTCCCAGCTTTCCGCTTCTCCCTGGATCTCCCCGGTTCCTCCCCTTCCACCAACTGCCACATTCTGTTGACTTTATCTGCCAGTTCCACAATAGCCCTGTAGGCTTCCTCCTTTGAAGGCCTGTTCTTTTTTGGTGCCATGTTTCTTGTTTCCTGTGGAAAGCTGTGAAGACAACTGACAACATTTTTCTTGTTCAACACTGCTGTAACTATCCCCTGGTATAGCCAGTCCCACCTTCCATTTGGTTTTCTTGTCGCATTGTATGGAAAATTCCCTATTGTATACTCCAGTCATCTCCATTTCTAAGCCTATCTCTTGGCCTATTATGCCGCCAGTGTTCTTCCGCCCATCCAGCCCCGCAGCCTGGCACTCAGTGCCTCCTATCCCTTTTTCCATTGCCCTCCACAGCTCCCAGCTGTCTGCTGTGGCTGCCCCCTCTTTCTGGGGCCTTTGTTCTTTTTCCCTTTCCCCTGCATGCTCCACTCCTTTCCCTGGAACTGCCCTTTTTAATGGCACCATCATCACTGCGGGCTTCCTAGGACATGATAAAGATAGGCCACGAGGCCGCCACCTGTTTTTTGGGCCCTGACCCAACTGACAAGACCTCTTAAATGCCCTTCTGCCTTCCCCCCGCCCATTCTAGTTCTTCCCTTAAAATGCTTCCCCCCCCAGGCTCTCTCCCCTCCCGAAGAACCATGGAGCAGCATCCTGTTTTTGTTGTTGCCATTAGGAAGGCCCCTCAGCTCGATGTGTGGCCTACTCGGGCCTGCGGCATCACACCATGCAGCCGCTTTCTTTCTCCCTTGTCTGTCCCCCCATCAGTCTTCTGAGACAAAAAAAACCCTTGTCCTGTGGACACAGGCAATCCCGCATGGCTCCTGTGCATACATCTCCCTGGTTAAGGCCTTTGATCCCATTTTCTAAAAACCTTGGTAAAACAAAGGCAGGTGCCGCTATGCCACATGGCCACCTCTGTCAGCCCTTAGGCTGGGTTTTCCTAAAGGCCTTCCTGATCACTCGCCCTTTCCCAGCATAATTATTTCTCTGTCTGGCCCCCAGGTCCAGATTCCCCTCAGGAGTACAGTCTGCTTCTTTCTTGTGAGTTCCTTGGAAATGGCATATGATGTCACGCTTCTAGGTCTTCTCTGTCACCCCTTAGGTTGCAATTCCTCTTAGAGTCACCATCCCCTTTTCGCTCGTCTAACCTTGGGCCTGGCATGTGACATCACGCCACAAGGCCCTCTCTGTCAGCCCCCATGCAGGCCCATAACCAAGACCCCCACCTAAACGCTGGTGTCCACATGCTCAATGCTAGCCCAGCTCAGCACCAGGCCAAGGATGAGGGCTTCTCCCTCCTTTTGCTGTCCTTGCATCATATGGCCCTTCTACTTCATATCTAGCTCCCTCTCTCTTTTTTAGTGAGTTGTTGCTAATGCCCTCCTGCTTCCCCTCCCCTAAGCCAGCCAGTTCCCTTTCACTTCCCCTTCACCTGTCGCCCCCAAAACTCTTTGTCTGCTCTTTTAGGCCGATGCCGGCTGATCTCTCGCATGCTGCTCTTTTCTTTTCAACAATGGGTGCTCGCATTACCTCCCCCACTTGCTCTCCCAGTTCTCTCTTCAAATTCTGGTTATCACCCTAATACTTGCAATGCTAAGCATAGAACGTCACCAAATGTCTCTTTTGCTGCATCTCTTTTAAAAATTAGTTAAGGGAACATGAAAGTAAAAACTTTGAAACTTCTCTACTGCTATTCAAAAGCACAGACGTGATTTGAGCCCCTTATATGGAGCACTATAACACAGCAATGCAAACTTAAATCACTTATCCTACCAAGGATCGCTCACCTACTGAAAAGTCACTTGCATACCCAACAACAGCATTCACCCAGAATCAGCATTCATGTTTAGTACTCTTCTTCTAAATTAAAGGCAGGAGCAGACCTGAACCTCGCTCTGATGGCAAATACAAACAATCACTTTTTTTTTTAAATTGCTGCCTCATGGCTAAACAAAGCTGTCTGTTTCCTACCTGATTACCTAATGCACAAACCTCTTGCTCAAATAATCAAGATGCCAATCTGACGTGCTGCAGTTCCTTTGTAAATCAAAACTCCAGCAAAAGTGGAAGAACCACTCCTGTGCTGCCCATTATGTAACTCCTTTAGCCCCTCCCCTTCGCCTGCCTATTCTTCTGTCTCCCTGTCCCTTCCTTTCCCTTCCCCCCTCCCCTTCTGAGCACACCTTCTTCAGGTAAGGGGAAGGGGTGCAGCAGGACAACTTGGTCTGCCCCATAAGGGGTAAGCTCCATTAGCAAAGACTACAAACAAATCAGATGCACAAATTAATAATTTAATCCAGAAATGCTTGAGCAAATAGGAGGGCCTTAAGGCGGGACTTGGATACCTCCAAAGTAGCACCCTCCTTAACCACAAGAATAATAATAATGACTATATTTATAAAAATGGAATAATGTCCAAATTATCATTCAAACCATTTGGAATAAGCTTTCAGAATATAAATCCATTTTCCGTCACACTTGGAAAGTCTGCCCACTCTTTTATCCTCTCAAGGGCTTGTTTTAATATTATCAATGGCCATTAATTCAAATTCTTCACATCACTATGTATATTACATAACTGGTGGAACAGTTAATAAATTCAGTAATGTTTATTTGTTTTTGTACATAGGTGAGTGAAAAAACATACCCCTGGATGCGAAACGGCATATACTACAATGGCCACAATGAAAACTACCTACAAGTTTTGGTGGCATCCAATTCAGTCTCAAGTCAATGAATTCCTTCTCATAATAATTGTGTGTAAGCAGGTCCCCTAAATTCCTCCCTCTCCTAAATGTAATCCTGGGCTTCTCACCCACTGACGCACTTAAGAGGGAACCCCTTTCAAGACATGCCAATGTTTTAAAATAATGTCAGAAAGAGTATGTGCAACTTTGTTGAGCTCAGTCACAAAGGTGACTGGTTGTTCAGCATTCATGTTCTTTGAATTTAGAACCAAAGATTTATTTCTTTCCAGATTCTCAGCTCTGGCAAATGCCTAGTCTACTCTTTGCTCTGAGTATCCCCTATTCAGCAAGCATTCTTTTAGTTTGCTGCCTTGTTTTTTAACATCACAAATATTGGAGTAGTTTCTCCTTATTCTACAAATTGATCATAAGGGACCCCCTTGTGTGACATGCTGTGGATGGGCACTTGCTGCATGAAACAGCATATTTCCTGAAGTAGGTTTCCTGTAAACTTGAGAAGTAACCCCTTGGCCCTCTATTCCCTCAAGTGTAAGATCTAAAAAAGTGTAGTTGTGAGATCCACAGAACAAGTGAATTTCAGGCCAAAATCGCTTTCATTTAAACACGCTCCATGTAGATATTTCATCATTAACATTGATAGGTCCCTTTAAAAAAAAGCTGAGACAACAACTAATTGTGAATGCCAGCTGTGTCTGTTTCCCTTGCTTGCTACATTTCTAGAGACTGTTCCTCTGTCCCTGGATCCTGTCCATTCATCAGCTCACTCCTGCATTGTCTACATTGCACCTACCAGTCTCCTGCCAGCTCCTTCATTACATGGTATTTAACCACTTTGCTCATATTTCACCCACAGCACAATGCCCTCACCTACCATCCTCCTCCCCCTTACCATTATCCCTCCCATCCTTCCCCACCTAATTCTATCTGTGCATCCTCCCCCTTTGCCATTCACTGGCCCAGCAATCGGTATTCTTCTCTCTGCCTCACCCCTGATCCTGCTCCCTCTGGGCTACTCTTTTCATCTTCCTGTCTGTCCTTTTTTTCTCATCCTCTTCCTTTGTAATAATGCCCAAGTCATCATATCTGACTCCAGCAATTTGTACATAGCCTTTGTAATAATGCCTAAGTTATTGAAACTGACTCAGGCTATTTGTTTGTAGCCTACACCTGTGACTTTACTAGTTATAACCATTTCTGTACAATGTTGTTGCTATTTGTCTCTCCCTAATCTGTACAACTTTCTTATTATTTGTTTTCCCTGACATGGAATCTACGTAATGAGCTTATCCTCAAAGGTGTTAATCCAAGATTTCAAATAAATAATAAATACATTCTACAAATTAGACGCTGAAACAAAATCCCATCTCCATATCACTAACAAATCAGCAAATCAAAAGGATTACCATTCTCCTTTGAAAACCATGGTTTCCTCCCACCATGCCATGAATAAGTTGGCGTAGAAGGGCACCATTGTAGTATCCATGGCGGTACCTCTGGTTTGGATGTAGTATTTTCTATCAAAAATTAAATAGCTACTATTTAACATCAAATTAATGGCTTCCAGGATGAAACTTTGAGGAAAATCAATTGCATTTCTGTTGTTATTTAAGTTCTATTCCACTTCTGCTAGACCCAAATCATGTCTAATGCAAGTTTATAAATGTGTCATGTCAATAGGTTTCCATACATACTGTAATTTGCAGACCAGACCAACCCCCTAAGATTTAAAAGGACATCCCCAGAATCTCAAATATATGACCACTGATCAACCACAATTTCTTTCAAAAAATAATCTATAAAGATGGGTAGCTTTTCTGTAAGAGATCCATTACTTGAGATAGTGAGGGCATCCTGGGTAGTTGGTCTGATCCTTATTGATCTTGGGTAGGACATATATTGTGGGGACTGTTGGATGTTCAACCTTTATATGTTCTTCTGTTTCAATTATATATCCCTCCAGTACAGATTCATTTAAGTTAGTATAAATGTTTATCTAGAAATTCATATTTTTTTACATATTTTTCAACACTAAAAGGGTAGTCAATGAAATGTTATTCCATTTGAATTTGAAATCGACAAACTGCTGTGCCTTACCAATGTGTTGAGGGTAATTTTGACAGTATGAGTTTTATAAGTGTATCACTTTAAAGTTTCAAAATAAAAATGAGTCCATGTGCACCTATGGCCATACCCCCCAAATGAAGGGCTATGAGAAGACCCGGGGTTAGTGCCGTGTACTCAGGTTCCTGCTGTTAACACAAATTTTGTTGTGCCTGCATTTCTTTATTTGGAGTTTTTTTTTCAGCCTTGAGGTTTGCTTCTTTAGTGCTGTCAGTCCTGTTGCTACTATGTTCTTCATTTCTCTGGCAAACACCAGCTTGATGTTTCAGAACACTGTTCCTCCTCTCGCTGGTTTGAGAGGAAGATGGTGAAGACTCATAAGATATAGAATGGACCATGGTGCAACCAAGAAAAATAAGGAAGCATGAGTGAACCACTGTTTATACACAAGAACCTAAACCCTTTGAGGTACCATTAGCAAATAAGTACATCCTTTTAGAAAACATAACTTATAGTAAGGTGAATAATCTACCCTATACCCATCACATAAATTATGTACTCATTCACAATAATAAACAGAGAATTCTGATTGGAGACTCTATAATTAGGTATACAGACAGAATAATCTATCTCAATAATAAAGAATGGAAAATGGTGTCCCGTGATATAATAAATAACCTGGAGAGGGTTCTTAAAAGTACTATGGAAGGGGATGAAACAATAGGGATACATGCTGATACAATCGAAATTGGCAGAAGACCATTAAACAACATTAAGCAGGATTTTATAGCACTAGGACATAGGTTAAAAACACTGAGATGTAATGTTATCATCTAAGAATTTCTGCCAGTACCAAGGAATTCTAAGAGGAAGGAAAAATAAATTGAGTTAAACAAGTGGTTGGATGACTGGACATTCAGGGAGGCCTTCTTATTCTTAAAGAACTAGGAGTATTTTGGGGGCAGGAACATTTTTATGCAATGGGTGGGTTACAGTTGAACAGGGCAGGTTCTCAAGCACTTGCAAAATGATTAAATCAAATTATAGCTTGACCTTTAAATGGGTACTTAGGTGCATTGGGCTAATGAAGAGTAATGGGGATGATACATCTGGACAAAAATAAAGAAATTACTACAGAAAAAAGCAAGGAGGCACCGTAACAGTTATAATTTTAAAATGCTAGAAGTCTTGGTAATAAAATTTCTAAATTAAGGGTTAAGGTGCTTGAGTTGAACCCTGACACTATAGTGGTGATGGAGACATGGAGGGTTAACTTAGGCCCTGTCCACACTATGCCTCTGTAATGTTACAGAGGGCTCAAACCGTTACCGCAACAGTTTGCATTTACATCTGTAATGTTACAGAAGGCATTTTTGTAACCGTTGTTGAAACCACTTATGAGATGGTTTGAACAACGGTTATGAAAACGGTTGTGCCCCTGTAACGTTACCAGCCATAGTGTTGACGCATGAGCGTGTAGCTCCAGTATTCCCCCAGTGCAGCACAAACTGCATTGTGGGATAGGGTGCAGCTGTAACATTACAAGGCACCCACAAATGTGGACGGGCTATAACGGTTCCAAACCGTTATCAAGACTGTTTGCCGGCAGTGCGGACACACTGTAACGATTCTGGTCAGTAATGGTTTGGAACCGTTACAGACTGTAAGTGGTGTAGTGTGGACAGGGCCTTAGAGGACTGGAACAAAAATATTGCAGAGCACAGCTGTTCAGCAAACAAAGAGTGAATAAGAAGGGTGGGGGCATCACCATTTATTGTAGGGAATAACTAGACCCCATTAAATGGGACCCTAAGGAAGGGGTCAAGCTGAATCCATATGGTTAAAAATAAACAATACTAGGGGTAGGCAACTTATCATATGAACTGATATATTCCACCAGACTGTTGAGGCTATTAAGTTATATTCTGATATATTTAATGCATCTTGTACCACTAGTGATACTCTTGTTGTGGGGACTTTAATATGCTTGAAATCAACTGGATAAACAGCACAACCACTAACAATGCAAGCAATGATTTCTTGCATATTGTAAACACAAGCAGTATAATCAAGATACAAATAAACTGACTAGAGGAGAAAATGTGTTAGATCTTTTGAATTTATTTATGTATTGAAATTTCGGATAACACCTTTGAGAACAATCTCATTTCATAGGTTCCACGCCAGATGAACAATACATATTGGGAAAGTATGAGATGGAGAACAAACAAAACAAGGAATTATACAAGACATTACAAGAGTGTATAACTAAAGAAGTTCCAATACATGTGGCATTGTACAATGTATGCCATGATTCATATTTGATTAAAACCTGGAAATCAAAGGGTCATATTAGAGGAGGTGGGGTCTTATGAAACAACCCTTTACAGGAAAATGAGAATAGACTCAGTCTAATATCTAATAATCAACAAGGTAAGGGGTGGCATCAGCCCAGGGGCCTTGTCAGAGGTGAGAAGGTATGAGACAAAGCATTGTAAAGTGAGTAAGGGAGCTCAGGAGATATAACGGGGAGGAGGTGGGGGGGGGTAGCCATAGAGGGGTGAGGGAAAAGAGTGGAAGGGATCAAGAGGAAATGTGAAGAAGAATGATTAGCAACTTAGAACAGTTATTTACATGCTGAGAACAGTTATGCAAAAGGTCAGGATAAGCATAAGGTTAGAATAAGTGCTGGTCACAAGAAAGAAGGTTATTGGAAGCAGTCAAAATTGGCATCATCAACTAGCTGTTGCTTAAGTTTAACCTTGAAGGAGCCCAAGGTTGAAGCTGAAGTGATGTCATGGTGCAGCTAGTTCATCCATAGCAGGGCACGGTAGGCAAAGGACCTTTGTCCCAGAGAAGTGCAACAGCAGGGTATATTAAAAATCTGGCTAGTAGAACTTCTAGTGCAATGACGGTTGATAGTGGGGGTAATAAGCTTTTGCACTCCTGGGGGCATTTTGCCTAAGCTTACTTTTTTGGACAGTAAACATGTTTAATATATGAGTCTACCTTTGAATTGGAGCCAGTTAGCCTGACAGTACATGTCGCAGGTATGGCACAGACAGACTGAGCCAGTAAAGAGACAGCATGTTTTGTTGAGTGCAACTGTGATGTGGCGAAGAGTTTTTTCAGTAGCTGAGCCATAGATTAGTAAGCCATAATCAGTGAGCGAGACAAGAGAGCTTTGAATGGCCAGGCTAATAGCCTCTGGAGTCAAACATTGCTTATGCCTATAAAGTAGCTCAGTGTGGTCGTTGACAGCCTTAGCAATGTTGTCAATGTGATAGGCATAGGTCATCGTACTGTCAGTAATAATCCCTAGATATTTAAAGAGCTGAACTAGCTCCAGGGGAGAGCCCTCTTCATTGGTGATAGAAGGAGGGTAAGTTCTGTGCCTATTTTCAGAGCTGGAGAACAGCATAGTTTTGGTCTTCTTGTAATTCATAACTAACTTGTGCTTATGGAACCATCTTTCTATGACTGCGAAATAACTCTGTAGCCTAGATTCAAGAACCTTAGGGTCTGGATCACTGGTAAACAGGACTGCATCATCAGCATATAAAATGATGTGACCCTGACAGGAGTAAGTAAGATTGTTAAGGAAAATGCTAAATAAAATAGCTCCCAAGATGGACCCTTGAGGAACTTCAGATAGGACAGGTCTGCTATCCGAGAGGGTGTTACCAATCTTCATCTGCTGTGTACAGTTGTGCAGGTAACTTTCAAACCAGGCTACCCAGTCATGAGCTAGGCCAATGGTGGTAAGCTGTTCGACCAGGAGGGCATGATTCACTGTGTCAAAAGCTTTGGTTAAATCAATGAATGCAGCACTGACCAGGTGTCCTTGATCTAAGGAGTGGTGAATAAAGCCTGTGAACTTCTGAAGGGCGGTAGTGGTACTATGACCATTTCTGAACCCGTGTTGTTGCAGACATTGTAGCTGATATTTTTCTAAGTATTCAACCAGTTGGTCAGCCACTATATGCTCAAGAGCTTTCAAGAGTGGGGGCAGGATAGAGATAAGCCTGTAGTTCCCAGTAATTGTGCGATCCCCAGACTTATGAACTGGTGTCACAGTGGAAGATTTCCATTTCTGAGGAAATTGTGAGCATCTAAGTGACTTGTTAATAATATGTGTTAGAGGTGACAGAATTTCATCCAGTGTAAGGGCTACAAACTTAAGATCCAGGGTGTCACCACTAAATCTTGATTTCTCTATTACGTTGAGTAGGTAATTCCTGGCTTCATGGGCTGAGAGAGTTTTGTAGTAGAAAGGAGGATGACAAGGGTGCAGAGTCTCTTTCCCAGAATAGTCACTTGTGAGGGTATGAGAGAAGTAGCCAGGTGGCAGGACACCACTGAGGTCCATGAAGGCATTATTAAAGTGTTATCAATAAGTTTGGGGTCGAGTGAAGGTACACCATCAATGTTAAGAATGGTAGGGGCAGATCTGAGGTCTCTCCCAGTGACCTCTTTAAGGTTAGTCCAAAATTTTCTGCCATCATTCCAGGTCCGAGAGAGCACTTCCTTATAATATTGATTTTTAGCTGCATGAATAGCCCTCGTGCAGTTGTTTCTAGCCACTTTGTACTTCTGGATGTCAGCTTGGTTACACAGGGACTAGACCTGTGCCATAGATGGTCCCTGGCATTCAGAAGCTCAAGGAGGTCTGGAGAAAACCAGGGATTACAGCGGCCTTTGATTTTACACTTTTTATGGGGGGGGGGCATGCTTATCACATATAGTGTTGAACTGAAGAATGAATTGGTCGAGGACAATGTCAACATTGTTAGTTGTGTAAACCATTGACTAGCCTGATTACGCAGGTCAGCTTTTAGTGATTCAAGATGCCCATGGATGAGTGCCCTGGTGGTAATTGTTCTAGTAGGTGGTTTAGAGAATTTGTTCGCTCATTGAAACAAGACTGGGGAGTGGTCACTGAAGGCATCTGGGAGTATGTTTGTGTTCAATATATGATCTTGTTTTCACTAAGTTCACTGACAGTTATCATTATGAAATATTAGACCCCTTGTCAAGTAGTGATTATAACATGATACTGTGTAAATTAAGTAGCTGTATCATTTCCAATAATAGCATGATAGAAATGTATGACTACAATAAAGCTGACTATGGGAACATAAAAAAAGTATGCAGACATGGGATTGGGAAGCTGAAATAGGTGGAAAGGATGCTAAAGAAGCATTATACTCAAAAATAACATTCTTAAATTGAAAGATATTTATATTCCTAAAAAAAGAGTATACAATAGGAAAGAAAAGGTGCCACTATGGTTTACTCCTAAAGTAAGGAAACTAGTATCAAGAAAAACAAGCATTTGTCAACGCCAGTTGTTCACCATTGGTATTGCTATTGTACCGGTGGGGCAGGACTACAGTTCTGTCTGCTGGCATATTTACATGCATTTTTTAGCACTTTTAAAAAAAGAATTTTTGTGGACCCTCAGATCCCTCACTTGAGTCTCCAGACCCCAATTAGGTGATTTGGGGGTCCAGGAGCATGGGGGAAACTGTGTTGTTCTACAGGAGTGACTTTAAAACAAACATGAGCTTCAACACATGTGCAAACGCAAGTTAGAAAGCCACCTCCAGATGAGTGCTCCTGTTGGAATGCCTTCCCCTTCTGAGTGCCTCTGACAGAATACCCACAACAACTAGTGACCCTGCCAGATGCTACCCCCAACTAAGTGCCACTGCTGGAATGCCCCAACCCAACTGAGTGCCTTTTTGGAATCATCCCCCAAAACTAAATGCCACCATCATAATCTCCCCCTCCAAGTGTATCTGCCAGAATCCACACAGACACACAAACACCCACATCCCTACCTTAGTGTCCCTGCCAGAATGCCCGCACTCCAGTCAAGTATCCTTGCCATAATCTACCTGAACCAAGTTCCCCAGCCATAATCCTTTCCCCAACTGAGTGCCCTGCTAGAATCTACACACACACAACTGAGCTAGTTTGCCCCAGTCGAATCCCACACAGTTTCTGCTAAAATACCCCACCCAACAGTGTCAAATGTCACCGCAGTGGAAAGTCCCTGCCAGAACACCCCCACCCCACAGGACTGCCCCATCATAACAATACCCCAAATGGAACAACTGCGCAGGAATGCCCCCACCAAAAAAAAACTTAGGGCTGCTTTCAGAATTCTTCCCAGACTGAATGCCCTTATGAAAATCCACCTCACCACCAGTGAGAGTCCCTGCCAGAATGGCTCCCAACTTAGTGCCCTTTCTGGAACAACACCCCAAATAGAAGATCAGTGCAGTAATGCCTCCCTCAGAATCCCCCCAACAAAGTGCCTCCACCAAAATCTCCCTCCTAAACAATTGAGTGCTCCAGTAAAGTCCCCCATACCCAATGTCCCTGCCAGAATGCCACACCCCCAAAGTGCCAATTGCCCTCCAACTGAGTGTCACTGCCAGAATACTGTTCATAACTTAGTGCCACTAATCTTACCTCACAACCTAGTGTCCCATCCACAACACATTGGTGAGAATCCCCCACCTTTACTGACTGCCACTGCAGAACTACCCCATCCTAACCTAATGCCCCTTGCAGAACACTTCCCCATAAAGGCTGCTGCTATAATCTCTCCACCCCAACTAAGTGCTCCTGCCAGAATACCCCTCTCAAAACTAAGTACCCCTGCTGCAATCACCATAAACCCAGTGTGCCTGCATATAAATGCACTGTATCTGAAATTGGATGAAGAAACCCTAGCAATCTGATTGGCCAAGAGGTCAGCAGACAGTTCAGAACTAAAACATGAGCTGATTTAACACTATGACTTCCCACATGAGCACCAAAAGCAATGTTTTCAAATGTTTTCAGAGCATTATGTCCATGTTTTGACAAGGTGCCTCATATTGTATCTCTTTCACACACATATTATGGGCCATGCACACATTTAATGACTAATGGTTGGGAGGAAAGATGTCCAACACAGAATGCTGTGCTCTTTCCCAAGCTCAGACATGGTGTGAAGCCAAGGCACATGCTTCATGTGAGTACATTTACCACTGCTTTTTCATACCACACACCCCTCTTGTGTCAAACTTTGTCCCTAAGCAAACTTTTTGTTTCAAAGTGGACTAAGTGGAGATGCTGCAGTCTAGGGATCAGATGGTGTGTTCCAGCTGATAATTAGCTGAGAGACTTGTGGGAACAGAAATGCTGCTGTCAACCATTTATTGAGGAAAAAAGGGGGAAATCAGCCAGAGACAGAGGACATGTTTCAGACAGTCTGAGGAGTAGCTGTGGATGAAAAACTGCAGCTGAGGGAGTTCAGCAAGCAACGTGAGCAGCATCTCTCCAGGGTGAGGCAGGTGGAGCAGGAGAATGAGTTGCTGGTAGTGGAGATCCACAACCTCCAGCATGAGCAAAAGGAGGGCTGGCAGCAGGGCTACAGAACTGAGATTGGCCAGCTGTGGCAGCAGCTGGGTGAGTTGCAGTCTGGCTACATCTGATTGAGCTGTGGACTGAGACCTCACAGGCAGAGCTGGAGCATGAGTGTCTGCGTGGGAGTTACTAGAAATACAGGAGCTCTGCACTGAGGTGCAGGCTGACCATCAGGCAATCAAAGCCAAGCCAACCCACCAGTAGAAGGAGTTACAGCAAGTGAGCCTCTCCAGAGCTGCACTGGAGGAGCTTCTGTTCCACCTACAGGGTGAGTGTAAGGTGCTGGGTGATGCACAGGAAAGGCAGTTGCAGGAGATTAGGTTGCAGATAAGCAGTATGCCCCTGCAGACTATGGTTCTGCAACCAGGCCACTGATACCCTGCCCTGAGCCTCACCAGGCAAGACATTGAGGGCTATGATCTGATGCCTTGAGGTAGACTATCAGGCTCTACCACAGTAAGATCAAGGAACTGGAGAAGGGGGGTGCATGCTGATGAGCAGCAGTGGGTGGATGTGGAGCAGAAAAAAGAGTGCTGTGCCCAGGAGGTGCAGGAATTGAGCTTGGAAAATTGGGCAAGCTGGATGGCATCCGACAGCAGCTGCAGGATGAGCTAAGGGGAAGATCCATCAAGAGATGGAGGGGTGTCTGGTTGATAAAACTTTGATATCTTATTAAATGTCAAGTGTTATTGATTATCTGTATCTTGGTTACCTCTGGGGAGTCTTGCCTCATGCTTTTATCACTCAAATGTGGGACATCATGAATGAGAACAGGAACCGTACTCAGTAACTTCACACAAGCCATGCACAATGACAGATGGGAGACAATTTGGGGCAGGAGGTAAACCCCACACTTGGGGTGGGGAGAAGTGTAAGATTGTCCCACTCCCATTCTGGAGTGGAGACAATGATGGAAGGGACTGAGGGGGGGGTGGTGTCAGCCAGACTGATCAGGACATCGAGCAGCTGTTTACTGGGTGGTGTTCTGCCGATCAAAAGAAAAAGTCATCATCTGATTAGTTCAGCTTTTCCTTTTTAAGTAGACAAAGTTTCCATCCATTAAGGCAAAATGGTGTCATGATCAGCCTGGGTGATTATTGGTCTGGCAGTTTCTCACCCATTGCAGACCACTCTGCATTGGACAGAAAGTGTCACACCCTTCAAAAGACTCTATTACAGCAAGAAGCTCACTGCGCGTACATGTACGTTGAACTAAAAAAGGATATTATAAAATGATGAAGGCTAACCCTACAGAATCAAATATTAGTAGATATAGGGAAGCTATAAGATTGTGTAAAAAGGAAATAAGGAAATCTAAAAAATAGTTTGAGGAGAGATTAGCTAATAAAAAATCAATTCCAAAGTTATTATATAGTTAAATAAATTCCCTCATTTATAAATCACTAGCAGTGGGGCTTCTTAAGCATGATGAAATATAAATTAATTATAACAATGAAATGGCAGAGGTATTCAGTAGTTATTTTGAAAGTCTTTTCCAAAATTCAGCAGTGGCAGACAAGACATACAGGGAAGAGGGAATAGATAATGTTTTAAGGACAATCAACAAAAGGAGGTTTTGGACAAGCTTCTCATGTTAGATGCAGCAAAATCGCCTGGACCAGATGATGTGGGAACAATATTACTCAAAGAAATTGTGTTTGAATTAGCAGCCCCCCAACTTATATATTCAGTATGTCACTGATTAAGTATGAAGTACCTGAGGACTGGAAAAGTGTGGTTGTGGTCCCAATATACAAAAAATGTCTGAAAAGCAATCAACAGAATTACAGACCTGTTAGCTTGACTAGTGTTTTGGGGAAGGTTATGGAAAGTTGCATTACAGATAAGTTGAATATGCAGATAGAACAGATAGATTTAAAGGATTAACATCAACATGGATTTACTAAGGGGAAGTCATGCACAATGAATCTGTTGTGCTTTTATGAAAATGTAAGCAGAAACCTGGATAATAGGACACCATCAGATGTTATATACTTTGACTTCAGAAAAGCCGTTTTTGTGGTTCCCTGGGTAAAGTTAATAAATTAATAGAAATTGAAATCAACCAAAACATGAAAAATTGGATTGAGAACTGGCTTGCTGATAGGAGACAAAAGGTTAAAATAAATTGAAGTGTATCCACACCACTTAAAGTGACTATTGGGGTGCTGCAGGCTTTGATATTGGGTCCCATTTTATTTAATCTGTACATTTCTGACACTGGGAGTAATCTGAAGTCATGGTATAGTATCTTTGCAGACGATGTTATATTGGGAGGTAAGATAGATACTGTAGTCAACTATGAGGTCTTACAGGGATATCTGGATTGGCTGGCAGTATGGGTACAAAAGTGGGGTACATCATTTAACATCGCAAAGTGCAAGTTCATGTACTTAGGTAAATCTAACCCTGGATACAAATACTGTTTACAAAATGAGTTATTGGAGGAAACATCCGGAGAGAATGATCTGAGGGTCATCATAACTAATAACCTCAAATTGCATAGTCAGTGTTCTGAAGTGTTCAGAAAAGCAAATTACTTGTTAAATGCAATCAACAGACATTTTGTTAAGTAAATCCAAGGAACTGAGACTTCCCTTATTTAATGTATACGTGAGACCACATCTAGATTATTGTTCACAATTCTGGGGTTCACTGAATAATACTGATAGTCTCAAACTGGAGTGTATACAAAGAAAAGCAACGGGATTGATAATGGGACTAGAAGATAAATCTTATGATAACAGTTTTAAAGTTCTCAAATTAAACACATTTCACAACAAATACATTAAGGTTGATTTACTGTTGATATATAAAATTGCTAATGACAAGGAACTCATGGAGTGTATGAACTTGAAATACAGACCTCAACATAACTTAAGAAGACAGAACAAACAAATCAACTCACATAAATTTAAAACTGAAAAACAAAAGATATATGTTACACAAAGAATAGTAAATATTTGAAATAACTTGCCATCAGAGGTAGTAGTGCAAATTTTAATATTTTTAAAGAAGGACTAGAAAGATATTGTAGTGGATTGTTACTACTAACATGGGGCAGAGTATATGGACTTTTGCCTTCTGCTGTCTCTAAAATTCAGAGTGAAATCAAAGTGAAATAGTGGAGCTCTGTGTAGATCTGAGGGCACCCCAGAGCAGGATTATAATTTTTCAAAAATTGGTCAAAGCATATCAGAATATATAACTGGCATGGAAAGGGCAATGGGAGACTGATTAGCTATGTATAAATAATTTCCCAATACCTTTAAAACAGACCAGTTGCTTACACAGAGAAATCTACACACTACCATCTTCACTGTGGCCTGTGACACGTATGCTCCTATTAAGAAACCCAAAGCCAAATCACTCACTAACCCTTGGCTCACAGGTGACCTCCTCAGGATGCTAAAAACAAGAGACCACCTATGGGAGCTGGCCAGAAACTCTGGAAGGCAAAACGACATCCAAAACTACAAACATGCCTGCAATGACTGCACCAAAACCATCTGACAAATGAAGTCCGCCTCCTATAAGCATGCCCTCACAAACTCCTGGGGCAATGGTCGGGAATTCTGGAAGAACATAAAAGAACTCACCTGGAATCCAACCAAAACTCCCCCATCAACACTCAACATCAACGGAACCACAACCCTCAACCCAAAAACCATTACGGATACCTTTAACAAAGCCTTTACTAACCTCAGCGCTGTCCTACCCCAGGACTACTTCAAAGATGGTGAAGCCCCTCTGTCCGCAATGAACACTACTCCCCCCAGCTCCCCCACTTCTACTTCAAAGCAGTCAAGACTCACCAAGTACGCAAATAAGTTGTCAAAGCCCTTGGTAAATCAAGATTCAGTAATAACTCCCTCAATCTCAAAATCCTGTCTCTCACACTTGATGAAGTGCTTAATCCTCTGACCAGAATTTTCAACCCCTCCCTCAGCCTTAGCCAGTTCCCAGACAGATGGAAATCTGCCACTGTCACCCCAATCCATAAAAGTGGTGACAAAACAAAACTGCCCATGATAACTACAGACCTATCTTCCTACTACCCCCACTCTCCAAGGCACTAGAATGCTTCATCTCAGATCAGCTCACAGAATACCTGGATACATACAACATCCTGTGCAAGCAACAACACGGGTTCTGCAAAGGTCACCGCACCTCCACAGCCCTACTTGAATTCACCAGTGCAATCCACAATGCACTTGACTCCGGTGAACTACTAGGCTCAATCTACATTGACTTAAGTAAAGCCTTCGACACTGTCAATCACTGCCTCCTGCTTGTACAGCTTCAGAACACTGTACTGTCAACTGACTCCATTGGCTGGTTTAAGAGCTACCTTGAAGAACGGTCCTAAACAGTAAGAATTGCTGATACACTCTCAGACCCTAGACTGGTCTGCTTGGGAGTCCCCAGGGCTCCATTCTGGAACCCCTCCTCTTCAGCCTATTCTTAAACTCACTACTGGACAGCTGCCCAAAACAAATAATTCCTTATGCCGACGATGCTGTGATCCTCACCTTGGACCCTGATCCAATCCAATTACAAAATAAACTTCAGAAGGCCTTCTCCTCCATCGAATCCTGGTTCCTAAATCATAAACTGCTTCTCAATCAGAAAAAAACAATTCTATGGTCTTTTGCAGCCCCCCACAACAAAAACAAACAACTCCACCTCTCCATTGCAACCGAACAAGGAGCCATCCTCGAGCAAACACAATCATTCAAGTACCTTGGCATCACCCTTGATCCCCACCTCTCATACGCAGTCCATATCAGCAATGTTGCAAAGTCTGCCAATGCAAGGTTAGGCATATTATTCTGGCACAGGAAACACCTAACCCCAGAAGCACTGTCAGTGGCCGTCCAAATTTCCATCATCAGCATCATAGACTATGTCTTATCATATATGGGTCTGCAACTACCACTGCTCTCAAACGTATCGTGACCTCCCTGAATAAGGCATGTCATCTCATCACTGGCTCACATCGCTGTACCCACACATGTGACCTTTATTCCCAATCTGGATGGCTTCAACTGGACAAACGCATAAAATACCAAACCTGCATCACGGCCAAGAAAATTATAATGGGGCTTGCCCCACCTGGTGTCTGTGCCCTCCTTAAGCCTAGACATAGGAACGTTACTACAAGGAGATCCAATTCCCATCTACTACATATCCCACGATTTCACATGACACAAGGACAAAGATCATTCACCTATCAGGCATCCAACTGGCTCAACTCTCTTGGCAGCGACATAGCGACCGCTCCAACACTTGGCCTCTTCAAGTCCAAGCTGCGCCTCTCATTGCTTGTATCCTGCGATTGCCCATCTTAACATTTCCACCATTCCATCTGCACATGCCCCAGCACCCAGAACTTACAATCAGTCTTTGCACCCCTAGCACCTTACCTATCATATTCCCTCAACAAGGCCCCCTGGCTGCACTGTCTTCCACCCTCGGCCTCCTCCCCCCTGTATCTCCACTCCTGCCCACGCCCCAACCACTTCCTGTACTCCCCTTACCCCTGAACTCCTTCCCCACCTCAATCTCCTACCCTCACTTCTCCCCACCCACCCACCCTCCTTCCCTTGTCTTGCTCATAGCTCAAGTCTTTGTACTGCTTATTACATGTCTGTAAGTCAATGACTATATGTTTGTAACTAAAAATGATGACTGTTGCACACGCTGAAGTGGAACCATTGTAAAAGAGCCTCGGCTCAAAGGTATTGTAATCCTAGATTGAAATAAATAAATGAAAAAAAGCAGGATAAAACTGATGAGAACTAACAGGCAATTTAAAAGGACTCATATCACCTCTTATCTGATTAATTACTACGATACTTTGCAATTTAATTGGTAGTCCAATAACAACATAATCACATTTGCAGCAAAACTATATACAGCATTCTGAATGATTTGTAATAGCATCTCTCTGTTTTTAGTTGTTGTATAAGTAAGATGTGCTGAAGTCCTAAGTGGTACTAACCCCAGATTTCAGGGGGCAGACGTGGGCTATAGTTTTAGGATTTAGGTAACTAGGAGCACACCTGGTGCACATGCACCACAGTCATCTGTGATCAGGAACCTGGGTACCAACAGATGGGACAGGAATCCTATGGCAATCTTAACAGGCACTGAGGACAGAGACCGTGGCATTGTACCATGTGACTGGTGCTATGCCGTGGTGTGACCCCTGTGGTAGTCTCATGCACCAGGTTTTCCTTTTTCATTTAATTTAATTTATGGAAAAACCCTTGAGCCAAGGCTCATTTACAATGATGCCTACAAGACAATTAAAATATTACATAGTTTCAACAACTTCAAAAGTATATGCAAATTACAAAAAGATAAAAATGAAAAGAAATAAAAAGGTAAAAACAATGGATAAGTTAAAACATGCAACAAAAAGAACCATTCGGGTTATGCACTCACACCATGATTTTTTTAAAATGAGAGGACTGGGGAACCACTTACATAATGTTAGTGGTTGCACTCCCTGTATGCGAAAACTAAGATCTGGATTGTTCATTTACATAATGAGGCTATACAACAATTTTGAAAAAGGAATCCTCCCCATGCATGCCGAGACAGCCTTTGGTGTATGGCAGTTTTCAGGGGATGTGATAGCTCAGTGATCTTCTAGTGACCATAATGACTGCAACTCCCAACTGTATGGGGCGCCTAACTCTTTGTCATACTTACCTCTCAAAAGATGGTTTGCTAAATATAGACATGTTAGGCATTGCTTTTCCTTTCTTCTTTATGAGAATTAATTTGTCAATAAAATGTTCAATTTACTTCAAGACATCTTCTTAGGTTTGATTAAATAGTTCTGTCATTGTGGTTAGTAGCATCTGAGTGATGATTGATTGTTTTGTTAGTTTTGGATTTGTTTATAGCTTAGACTACACAACACTCTCTTGCTCTCCGTGCAGAGTTATTCTTACCACTCTGTGTGAACTGGTGTGATATTTACTGTAACAGCACTGTACTACATATTTTAGTGTCAGTTTCTTGAGCAGCACTGTTTTCATTCTCAGCTAGTGTTTTACTTCCAGGATGCCTGTTGAATTGATAGATATGCCACCTAGGCTTGGAGTCCCTTTAAAAGAGAGTCTAGCTTTTAGAGACTGATCATACATGGGGAGATACTTTATACTGTGTACAGGACATGGTGCTGGAGACTAGCTTGAGGTCAGCTGTCTTTGTACTGCTGGAAGTCAAAAAGAAACATTAACTTTAGTGACCTGTTTTATCATTTACTGAGATTTTAAGTAAATAAAATCAAAGATTTTGTTCGTAACATAGAAACATAGAAGTTGACAGCAGATAAGGACTGCAAGGTCCATTCAGTCTACCCTTTTTTTCTTTCCTTATGAATGTGCCTTAGGCCTTTACTCTGTCAGTGGCCTATTTATGCATACTCATCTGTATTGCTCCCTTATGCCAATCCCATGCCTGTTTGAGCCCTGCACTGTATTCATATCCACCACTTCCTGAGGTAGGCTGTTCCATGCATCCACCACCCTTTCTGTGAAAAAGAACTTCCTCATGTTACCCCTTAATCAGCCTCCCTCTAATCCCATGCTGTGTCCTCTTGTTCTGCTATTTTTCTTATATTGAAACATGTTAGACTCTTTCACCTTATTAATGCCCTTAAGATGTTTGAATGTTTCGATCATATCATCTCTCTCTCCCTCCTTTGCTCTAGGGTATACATATTGAGTGCCATTAATCTGTCCTCATATGTTTTCTGATGCAGTCCCTGCACCATTTTAGTTACCCTTCTCTGGACTGTCTCCCTTTTGTTAATGTCCTTGTGCAGTTCCGGCCTCCAGTACTGCATACAGTACTCCAGATGGGGCCTAACCAGTGACTTGTAAAGAGGAAGTATTACCTCCCTCTTATGACTTGTGATACCCCTACTAATACACCCCAACATCTCTCTAGCCTTACCTACTGCTTTAGTGGTCTTCTTGGATGATTTCAGGTCATCTGTGATGACGGTGCATAAGTCTCTTTCTTCCCTTGTGATTGCCAGCAACTCCCGTCCCAACCTGTAGGTAGCTTCATGGTTTCACTTCCCTATGTGCATGATCTTGCACTTTGCGTTAGCCCCCAGTTGCCACTCTTCAGACCATTTTGCCATTTTTTCCTGATCTCTTCTCATTCTGCCCACCCCATCTGGATCATCTACTCTGTAGCAGATCTTAGTGTTATCTGCAAACAGACAATCCCTACCCTCTAGTCCATCTGCAGTGTCACTGATGAAGATATTGCAGAGGACTGGCCCCAGGACTGATCCCTGAGGTACCCCACTTGTGACTTGCATCTCTTCTGACTGTATACCATTTATCACCACTCTCTTTTTTCTGCCCATCAACCAGTTTGCCACCCAGTTAGCTAACTTCTGACCCAGCCCGAGACTCCCTAGCTTATTAATTACTCTTCTATGTGGAACAGTATCGAAAGCTTTGCAGATGTCAAGGTAGGCGACATCAACTGCATCTCCTTGGTCCACCACTCTGGTTACCCAGTCAAAGAAATCTATGAGATCAGTTTGACAGGACCTTCCTGTTGTAAACCTATGTTGTCTTGGGTCCTGTGCTCCTATGAATTCAAGGTGTTGCACTATCCTTTCCTTAAGGTGTGCCTCCATAATCTTGCCCACTACTGAGGTAATCTGACTGGTCTGTAGTTCCCTGCCTCCAGTGAATGTGTCCTACTTGTAAATGAGACTGAAAAAGTCTGTTACCTTTCTTTTCATTTGCAGTTCTCATTGCCCTTCATCCAGACTGTCTAAGCTTCACAATGGTTTACATTATAATCTCAGGCTTTACTAAGAACCACAGATTTGATCAGCCAATCAGAACATAAGTTCAATGATCAGCATATGATGCTCATTGTCTACTGATAGAAAATGTTCCTTTTGAATATGCGTTTTATTGTACAAAATTCTAAGTGTAATAGGTCAAAATACAGTATGTGCATTATAAGAGCAGTAGAACTCTGCACATGGGAGACTAATGTTAACTGAACTACACCTTTCCCATTGGCTTTTCCTTTGTTAAATCTAAATGGGAAAATATACAAAAGCAGAATGCTTCAGTTATAGTCTGATGCTTAAATAAAGCATAGTACTTTTAAACATGATATTTTTGTTGCACCACAAGATTCTGATTTTCTCATTTATATTTTTATAGCAGTGTAAATCCAACAATGGTAATCTTTTTATTTTCTAAACACTAGAGAAAAGGTGGACAGTTAGCCTGTAGTACTGTGGTAGAGGGCCTCTTTCCACACCAGAAACCTGGATTGACTTCCTGGGTCTGGAATGTGGTGATGTGCTGACCAAAGAAGGATGAACATCCAGTTGGGTAATTTTCTTGTTTGATGCAAAAAACATCTGCAGCTCTCTGTGTCCCCCCAGGAGGTCTCCGGGGGTAATGTTAGGGAAACCTACATGACACACACTGTGATCATCATCTTGGTATGGGGTGGATGTGAAAGCTGATGCCACCTAGGAGAGGTGGGAGAAGAAGAAGATTGTGGAATATGCCCCTGACAGTAAAACATATTGTATACTGAGTTTAAAAAAGTACTCTGCATTTCGTCTCTGTTGTTCTCCATAATCAGTAGATGGAATGTTTGTTATGGATTATAAGAATTCAGAATGCTAGAAGAATGCCCCCCCCAGCACGTAGTAGGAGGCTTGTTATAAAGCTTGACTTCAATTTTATCTGTGGTAGAAGAATCAACACATATCTTCCAGGTAAAGTTGGGGGTGATTTTTCATGCCCAGGAAAGGAACACTAAAAAATGAAAACTATGAGTGATACTTCATTTTTTAAATGTGTTTGCTTAATAAGGGACAATTTTAATTTAAAGGAGTTTTGTTTTTCTTTGGCTGACTTAATGATTTTAGTGAAGGAAAATACGGCTGCCATTGCAAAGATTTTAGGAGAGTGTAGTGATATGCCTTCAGTGATGCATCATAGTTGGGGAAACAAATTTGAAGTGTTCTGTGATGTAATATTGACACAGCTTGGAAATGAGGGTAGCCAGTAAGAGTGCAGGGTCTTTTTCACCCAATTTCTAAGAGAAAATAAGCTCACTTATAAAATTTGAAAATGGCTTTAAGCGAGCATATGATGACAACAATAAGGAGAGCAATCTAATTGTTAACTGGACAAAGAATGAGTTCATAGGCTGAGTATTTTGTTTCTATGAGATAGTTGTATTATTGGTGAGGATAGTTAATCCACTATCACATTACAGTTATTGTTCACACATTGTAAATATGAATGAAGATTTCAAGCATGTTATCAGATATTTCCATTATGTCTTTTTCTGAGAGGTTCAGAAAATGAAAGGGTGTGTCTTTCATTTTATGTGCAGTTGCTACTCTGAGTTTTGACCAGTAGAGTTCAAGATGCAGTATTATGATAATGTCACCACGTGAAACTGGAAAAAAAAAAGACACTAGTAATGTTGCTAGCATAATATTATTGAGATCGATGTGTCAGATCATGTCAGATGCTATTTTGTTGCCAGAAAAATTGTATATAAGTCTGGAACCTGGTTGAAGGAAATTATTTATAATGTGATATGTATCGTATCTATCTGTCTGTCTGTCTGTATCTCTCTCTGTCTGCCTGTCTTATCTAATCTAGTCTATCTATCTATCTCAGGATTAGGAATACATGTATTTATTAATAAATTATTTATTTATTTAGTTGCAATGTT
Source organism: Neoceratodus forsteri (assembly GCA_016271365.2). Lineage (NCBI taxonomy): Eukaryota > Metazoa > Chordata > Ceratodontiformes > Ceratodontidae > Neoceratodus > Neoceratodus forsteri. The sequence goes on along the minus strand of CM028135.1, from coordinate 907,120,373 downwards.
TGAACAGAAAAACCACACTAAGCTGTTTCGGCTTGTTTCAAGGTACGTCGGGGGGGGGTTAAATGGACTTGTTTTATTAATGGGGGAATGTTGTCCATAACACCATAACACCAGGGGATATTCCCCCACTCTTCAGTGATAAGGGCCATATGATCTGTTACTTCCCCCTGAACAGTGACCAGAGATGAGCAGAAGGGACCTTGGCTTAACGTCTGATCTGAAGGATGGCACCACAATTGTGAAACAGCTCCTAGTACTGCACTACCGTGTCAGATATGGGTACTACCCCAAGTACTTGGTATGGAGCTAGAAAATAGAAGTTGTAGGCAGATAAAAACCTCTTGCCCCATCTAGTCTGACCTATTTTCCCTATATACTGTGCCACTGCAGACCCTACTCAATCTCCAGTCTACCCCCTTGCCTTATTTCTAAGATCCCCTTGTATCTGTCCCAGGCATGTTTGAATCCTGCTTCCATTTTTCACCTATTACTCTGTTGGGAAGCTGTTCTACATGTCCACCACCCTTTCCATGAATAAGTATTTCCTTACATCCCCTCTGAGTCTTCCCCCCTCCAGCTTTATAGTGGGACCCCTTGTCCTCGAGCATCTTTTTCTATGTAAAATGCTACCCTCATGTACCTTATTAGTACCTGTGAGGTATTTGAGCATTTCTATCATGTACCCTTTTTTCCTGTAGACAGTACATATTTTAATTCCTTGCATTTTTACTCATAGGGCTTTTGATGCAGGCCCTCACCATTTGGGTTGCACTCTTATTTACTGCCTCTACCCAATCTATGTCCTCTCAGAGATGGGGTCTGCAAAACTGGACACAGTACTCAAGGTAGGACCTCACCATCAATCTATACAGGGGTAACACTACTTCTTCCTTTCTGCTGGAGATATCCCTCCCTATGCACCTGAGATTCCTGCTAGCTTTCTCCACTGCCTTATCACACTGCTTTGCTACTTTCAGGTCATCAGAAACTATTACGCCCAGGGCACGTTCCTGTTTTGTAGTTGCCAATACCTCCCTGCCCAATTGTTACATTGCCCCCAAGTTTCTGTGCCCCAAGTGCATGATTTAGCACTTTTTTGCATTGAAATCCAGTTGCCAAACCCTTGACCAGTCCTCCAGCTTTTTCAGATCATCCCTCATTTTTTCCATCCCCCCACCCGTGTGTCCACTCTGTTGTAGATTTTTGTATCATCTGCGAACAGACACACTTTCCCTTCCAGCACTCCTGCAATGTCGCTAATAAAGATATTGAAAAGAACTGGGCCTAGTACTGATCCGTGTGGCACCTCGCTGGTCACCTTGCCTTCTTCAGAGTGAACATCATTTACCATCACCCTCTGACTCCTGTTGCTTAGCCAACTTCTTACCCATTTTACTACATTTGATCCTACTCCTAAGTTGCCCAGTTTGCTCACCAGTCTTCTGTGTGGAACTGTGTCGAAGGCCTTACTGAAATCCAGGTAGACCACATCCACCACTCCATACTGATCCACTTCCCTGGTCACCCAGTCAAAAAACTCAGTCAGGTTTGTCATGTAAGGTCTTCCCCATGAAACCATGCTGCCTTGGATAGTGTAATCCACTGGTCACTAGGTATTCCCCAATCCTTTCCTTCAGTAGTGATTCCTTTACTTTACCCACCACCAAAGTCAGACTGACAGGTCTGTAATTCTCTGCCTCCTCCCTGTTACTACTTTTGTGAAGTGGGACCACATCTGCCCTCTTCCGGTCCCCTGGAACTTCCCCTGTATCTAGTGATAGGTTGAACAGGGCTATCAGAGGTGTAGCCAGCATCTTCTCAAGCTCCCTCAGTATCCTATGGTGTACTTTGTGAGGCCCCATTGCCTTGTTTACTTTTAGTTGTGCTAATTCTTTGAGGATTCTCTCCTCTGTAAAAGGACTAGTGTCTGCCTCCCTTCCTTTAATGCCTTTGTCCCTTATCTGTAGTCTGTCACTTACCTCTTCCTCCATAAATACTGAATGAAAGTATTCATTCAGTATGTCTGTTTTTTTTGTCCTCTTCCAAAAAAATCCTCCTTCACAGAGAGGGTGGTGGACACATGGAACAGCCTCCCTGAGGAGGTTGTGAGGTCTAAAAGTGTGGGAGAATTCAATAATGCATGGGACAGACATAAGGCAATTCTTGTGGGGGTAATGTGAGGATGTATTTCTTCACAGAGAGGGTTGTAGATGCATGGACCAGCCTTTCTGAGGAGGTCATAGAGTCAAAAACAGTGGGGAAATTCAAGAATGCATGGGATAGGTATAAGGCATTTCTAGTGGGGTGTAGGAGGAAGTAGGCTGTTGGTTAACTAGGATCTGCAGCTTATCCATTAGGTAGGGAAATGGGCAGACTAGGTAGGCCAAGTGGTCCTTATCTGCTATCAAATTCTATGTTTCTATGTTTCCCCTTTGAGCCTTACTATATCCCTCCTTTGGTCATCCTCTTTTCACTAATATACCTAAAGAATGTTTCATCCCCCTTTTTCACTGACTTGGCAATAATATCCTCCATTTCTGCCTTTGCCCTACTAACTGCTTTCCCTGCCTCCCTTTGTTTCTCCTGGTATCTCTCCATATCCAGTTCACCCACTTCATCATGATGTGCAACATGGCAATGGACATTAGGGCAACCCCACAATGTCAATGGCACACATTGTGCCCAGAAGTTGTGGTGCCTGACTCCTGTTGTGCTCCATGAACCAGGGCAAATGCAGACTCTTTGAGGGGGCATTGCACCACCCCTGGACACCCAACCACAGGTGTCTCTGCCCCCACACCCCCTGACAAATTAATATAATCACCTCCACATCAGAGGTGTAGGGGGCATGGAGTGTAACACCCCTACAGCAACAATGATGGTAGGTGCTACGAAATCCAGTTTGCCAGAATGACAGGGGAACTGGTTGCAGCACCCACATTGCCATTGCCCAAATGACTTCACCCTGGTGACAGGATACCTCCCTATCCTCCTACTTTTGTGCTGTCTTGTACCTTCTAAGTGCTAGCTTCTTTGCCCTTACTTTCTCCTTTTCTTCTTTGGAGAACCATAATGGTCTGTTTTTTCTCTTGCCCTTGTTAACTTGCCAGACACAGATGTTTGTTGCCTTCTTAGTGCCCTCATTTATTTTTGCCCACTTTTCCTCTGCTCCACCCATAGAAACATAGACTTTGATGGCAGATAAGGACCACTTAGCCCACCTAGTCTGCTCATTTCCCTACCTACAGGATAAGCTATAGATCCTAGTTAACCAACAGTCTATTTCTTCCTCCCCCCACAAGAATTGCCTTATGTCTGTACCATGCATTATTGAATTCTTCCACAGTTTTAGACCCCACAACCTCCTCAGGAAGGCTGTTTTATGTGTGCACCACCCGCTCTGTGAAAAAATGCTTCCTCACATTGCCCCTGAGCTATCCCCCCTCTATCTTCAAATTGTGTCCCCTTGTTCTTGCACATCTCTTTTTCTGAAAGATGCTACCCTCTTGGACTTTGTTGATTCCACTGAGGTACTTAAAGGTTTCTATCATGTTTCCCCTCTCCCTCCTTACCTCAAGGATATACATATTAAGCTCCTTTAGTCTCTCCTCATATGGCTTCTCTTGCAGACCCTGCACCATTTTAGTGCCCTCCTCTAGACTGCCTCCATCCTGTCTATGTCCTTGTGGAGATGGGGTCTCCAGAACTGGATGCAGTACTCCAGATGGGGTCTTACCAGCTGCCTGTACAGAGGGATAACAACTTCCTGTTTTCTGCTGGTGATGCTTCTCCCTATACATCTCAATATCTCCCCAGCCCTCCCTACTGCCTTCTCACATTGCTTGCTAACCTTAAGGTCATCTGATATGATTACCCCCAGGTCCCTTTCCATTTTTGTTGCTGTACATACCTCCCTCCCCATTGTGTAATCTTCCCCTGGGTTTTTGCTTCCCAAGTGCATTATTTTGCACTTCTCTGCATTCAATCCAAGCTGCCATACTTCTTACCATTACTCCAACCTTACCAAGTCCCTTCTCATCCTTTCCATGCCTCCTTGTGTATCAGCCCTGTTGCAGATCTTTATGTCATCTGCAAAGAAGCATATTTTTCCTTCCAGTCCCTCTGCAATGTCACTTATAAAGACATTAAAAAGGACCGAACCCTGCGGTACCCCACTAGTAACCCCTCTTTCTTTAGAGTGGACTCCATTTACAATTACCTTCTGTGTCTTGTTGTCCAGCCAATGTTTTACCCAGGCTACCACCCTGGGACCCACTCCCAGGCTAGTTAATTTGATTCTTAATCTTTTGTGTGGGACTGTGTCAAACAGTTTCCCTATCCCTGATAGGGCATCCCTGAGGAATTATCCAATTTTCTTAGAATCGGTCTCCTAATGTTCAGGACCCTCATTTTAGTGTGGTTTGATTCTGACCCAGTTCTTATATTGAACCACACTGTATGATGATCACTGATCCCAAGGTGACTACTTAACGTGATATCAGCAACACTGCCGCCATTTGTCAGTACAAGGTCCAGTATTGACTCCCCCATGAGTGGGTTCCTTAACTAGTTGCTTGAGGAATGCCCCCTACAGGGAGGTCAGGATGTACCTACTCCTAACTGTTGCCACAGCTGGGAGGCTCCATTCCATATCTGGTAGATTGAAATCCCCCACAAGCAATACCTCCCCCTTACTTGCCAACCTTTGGATTGCTTCCAACATATCCTTATCCTCCTCTCATCTCCCCCCTGTGCTGGAGGTCTGTAGATCATTTCAGTGCAAATAGCAGCCCCTTTCTGTGTCTCCAGGGTGACCCACAGTACATCTGTTCCTGCCCTGTATTTCTGTACTTTTAGGTTTCCCCTCAAATAAAAAGCCACTCTCCACCCCCCCCTTTTTTTACCTACCTTGCCCCTTCTAAATAAAGTATAACCTGATATGGCTACATCCCAGTCCTGGTTTTCATTGCAACAGGACTTAATAATTGTGACTATGTCCAGGTATGCTGCTGCCATGGTGGTCTCTAGGTCTGTAATTTTATTGCTCAGACTTCAAGCATTTGCACACATGGCTCTCCAGAACCCATAAACATCTGACTTCCAGTTTGAGAGTCATGCGTGCTACCTACTAAGCCACTGACACTGCTCATAAAATGACAAGATGAGGTGATACCTTGACTAGTGGCATTAGTAACAGCAACATATCAAAAATATAGTGTTGTTGCCGGCCTGCCGGTGCAGCGGTTGGATTTCCACTTGCGACGCCAGCAACCCGGGTTCGGGAATGGACTCGGGTAGCTGGAGGGCCAGCTGGGGGAGGAGGATTGAGCGCCCAACAGCTGCTCTCCTCCTCAAGGGGGGTGGGTGGGGATGCAAGTCCCGCTGCAACACCACCACCTGGGTGACCACAGGTGGAGGTGCAGCGAGACTGCACATAGCAGGGAGGGATGGACGTCTGCCAGGAGCCGGAGCGTCAGGCACGTCATGACATGCTCCACCCCTAGGCTCCCCGAGTGTACGACATCCTGAGGGGCAGGGAGAAACCAGAAATACCCCACCAGACTCCTGGTAGATGGGGCTCCTGGCCGATCCCCAATGCCCCTACCGTGCCAGTACCAGCATCCCCGGCCGAAACTCAAGTCACGTCGGGGTGTAAGGACCCCACCCCATACCTGCCTGGGGGGTAGAACCAAGGCTCCATGGGGGGGATGGACTGCGCTGGCGTCGGCTAGTAGGAGCAGGGATGAATCAGGCCACTGGAGACTCCAGAAGGAGCAGGAGTGTGGTGGTGAGAGAGGGGGCATACAAAGAAAATATAAAAAAAAAAAAAACATATAGGGCCAGATATTCAAAACTTTGCCCCGGGGCAAAATTAGCACTGCCCATCGGGCAAAATTAGCCCGGAGCATGGAGCATGCTATATTCAAAAGGAATAGCCCAGGGCAAACAGCTTCCGAATATGGCATGGTAATGAGGCCATGCAAACTGGGCTGGGAGTGCAGGGCAAAAAATAGCCCTGGAATAAGACAGCACTGAATAAGCAACCAGGAAGTGCAACCCACAACAACAACACAGTACACAGCAACATGAGGGCAGGTACAGGCAGACTACGTGGCCAATGTGTGTGCCAGCAAATACATGGACTCAGTACAGCTGCAGGAAGCAGCAGATGTGAAAGAACAGTGATCAAAACTGTATAATATTCCCGTACCATTAGCGCCGCTAACACATTAAGCGTGCGTTATGAGCTAAGCAGTTAGCCGGAGCAAACACGTTTGCCGGGGCTAAAATGCCATATTCAAAAGTGCCATGCAAATGAGCCTACTACGTAGTCTCTGGGCAAACAACCAGATTAGTATCTCATTATACCCTGATTTGCATGCAGTTTGCCCAGCGTTACTGCAGAGTCCCACAGAGCCACCTGTAGGTCAGTCTGGAAATACAGGGGCTGACCAGGTCCAACCGCAGCTCCACCTGTAGGTCAGTCTGGCAGTGCATGATGATAGCTGCAGGCTACATGTAAACAGTACAGCATAGCATAGCATATTATACCCCAGGGGACAGGACACCATAGGCACAGGTGGTGATGGTGCTGCATGCCACTGTCACATTGTAGGGCATGCTACAGTGCACAGCAGAAACTACAGTAACAAGGGGCCAGTAGTGCGTGGACACAGCAATGCCTATGGTGTGTAGGGCAGTGATGGTGACTGCACTATACACAGTGGCTGACCCAACCTCTGGATGTTTTTCTGACACTGGACATTACTGTTACGCTGTTGTGTGACCCACAGATGCTGCACTGTGGCATGGATGCTCACAGTGACATGTACATTTCTGGCTTTGTGTGCTATGGCAGTTGTACAGCTGTGAGGTATGTGGCGGGGGCATATATTATCCGAAAGGCACACTGGTGTTGGGGTATTCCCAATACTGACCCATGTACACTGCATGATGTGTCCCAGCCTTGTGGCCACACCTGATCTGTAGCACAGCCTGCCACCCGTATGTGCTCCCTCAACATCCTCCATGCCCACAGTGCTGCGTGTGTGTGCTGGCACCTGTTGGTGTCCAGGGAAGTGTGGTCCACAAGTGTGTGTGCTGTGGCCACACTGCGTGCTGTCCACTGGTGGCAGGGTCACCACACTGACTGGCATGGCTGGGACTGGTGGCAGATGATGGCATCATTGTGATGCCATCAGTTAGCAAGCATGCTTTCTCTATGTTTGGCTTTATCTATGTGTCATATTTATTTGTTAGGTGGCGCAAAACCCGCGCTAAACCAGCATAAACGCGGCATCAAAGCCATAATATCGGCGCCAAAGCTGATTGCCCAAGATTAAAGACCAGCTTTTCCTGGGCGGTAATGTGCACCGCGCTAAGTGTTAGCTAAGTCGCGCAAAACCACTTAGCGCGGCGCTAGTCACTGAATATAGCATTGCGCCTGTATTCATGTCAGTTTGCCCCTTGCATACATTATAATTTTGCCCGGCGCTAATGCAGTTTGCCTGCGCTATTTGGCCTTTTGAATATGGCAGACCCACGCTAATCCCGCGCTAAACCTGCGCAAATGGTTTTTGCCCAGCGCAAAGTTTTGAATATCTGGCCCATAGTGTTGTTACTGTTGTCGTAATGGATATTTTGAAGGCAAGTGTTATCTCAGTGGAATACTGAACCAGAGTGCAGCTTTGACAATGCTGACATAACAATTGCTTAGTGTACCACTGAATGCAGCTGTTGAAATCAATGAAAAACATTTACATTTTCCAGCAAAAAGCAGATTTAAAAGCTATAACTAATAAATGACTGTTGTATATATCAAATACACTGTACAGTAGTCTGTTTATCATCACTTGTGAAAGGGGCTGGGCTTTCATAACTCACTTGTGGCTCTGCCACTCATGAGTTATGGTCCTGCCCATTCACAATTGAAGATGCATTTCATATTTTGAGTCAGACCATTGTATATTCCATATTTATGTTGCATATATGTATGTATGTATCTGTCTGTGTATCTAGCTAGCTAGCTAGCTATCTATCTAGCTATCTGCTACCTCTATCAGTATACTGTAATACATATAAAGTGCTGCCTCCAGTCAGAATTGAGTGACATAAAGCTTGAAACATCTACTGCAAACAAAACAGAAGAGACAACCTCTAACTTCCTGAATCTTAAGAAGAATGAAAGAAATAATTTTTATTAGGTTGAACTTTTTCTCTGTATCTTCTTTCATATGTAAAATATGCAGACTAACAGCAATAGTATAATGAATTCACAATCCCAAGGTGTTTAATTGAAAAAGAAAAATAAGATTTGTGTCTTTGTGAATTCAAAGTAGTATTAATATATAAATATAAACTTAGTACTAAATTGCCTAACTTTATTTTGTTAATTTAATGTTTTTTGTAGTTTCTATCATCCAGGGCATGGTTTATCGCTTGCGTCTGAAGCAGGAATGCCAACTTTTATGAACCTTTGTTGGTGTTCGTGCCCAGTAGGTAGCATTTTTCATTTGACCAGGTTTCCAAGTGATACTTTTTTGTAGGTTATCATCAAAACATTGAGGGTGCTTAAGTCAACTTTGTGGGTGCTTCAGTGCCTGAGTACCCATGAAGTTGGCACTTATGCTTCAGACATTTTGCTTCAATATAGGATTACATCCTGCAGGTGGTCTTCTTACAGTAGTGACTATGAGTATCATGTTTTCTGTTGTGTGGGATCATATTTCCTCTTTTTATTCTGCCATCCCATTTCCCAACAATTATTCTCTGGCAGGTAGAGAAGGATGAGATGCCGAGCAGATTCAGTACATGACATCATATTAGGGTTACCACCTTTCCTGATTTTCATGGGACAGTCCTGATTTGGACAGCTGTGTTTTGTGAAAAAAAACATGAAAAATACTACATGTTCTGACCTTATAAAATATAAATATTTTCTAACGTTCCACTGAATGTTACAAGAAAATGTAATACCTTACTTGCAGAAGGGATGGGGGAAGGGAGGGGGGGTGGCTTTTATCATCAGGGATAGATAGTGATAAGCAAGGTGGAGGAAGCCAGGGATCAGGTTAAAGATCTTTGGGTCACCTTGCAGGCTGATGGTGGAAAATGGGTGAAGATGGGGGTGATATATAGACCCCCTGGGCAGGAGGAAGAACAGGACGATGGCCTGGTAGCTAACCTTAAGGACCACTGTGGTGGAGGAAAAGACATCACTGTGATGATGGGGGGGCCTGAATATGCCAGGAGCAGACTGGGGAACCATGGTGTCCTCATCAAGCAAGGAGCAGTGCCTGTTTGATGTCTTCCAGGATGCGTTCGTTACCCAGCTGGTGACAGAGTCAAAAAGGGAGGGGTACATCCTGGATGTGGTCTTGTCAGATGGGGAGCTCATCAGGGACCTGGCTGTTGTGGACCTACTGGTGGGTAATGTCCATGCTGCAGTTTGGTTCTTCTTAGAACTAGGGGGCAAGGTAGAGCACACAAGAATGACCATGGTGGATTTCAGAGGGGTGAACTTTGGGGAGATGGAGCGGATCCTGAGGGACTATATAGATGGGATCAGGCCAAGCATGGGCATGGAGGCATGATGGGAATTAATAAAGATAGGACTCCTGGAGGCTACAAAGGCCTGCACAAGGCAAAGACGTAAGAGGGCAAAGCTAGGAAGCTGAGTTGGTGGATGAAGGAGGTCTAGGATGCAGTGAGGGAGAAAAAGGCTGCCTATAGCCATTATAAAGGCTCTTGGGGGGGCTATATCCAAGAAGGAGTATGATATGGCAGCCAGGAGGTTCACCAGGGTGGTGAGATCGCTTAAGGTGGTGGTGGAGCTGAGATTGGCACAGGGGATAAAAAGGGGCTAAAAGGGTTCTTTAGGTATATCAGGGAAAGAAGAAAGGGGAAGGGGAAGATCAGTTGGCTTAGGATGGGGGTGGGTGGAAGAGGTGGGAGAGAAGGAGGAGGTATTAAATGACTTTTTTGCATCTGTATTCACCAAGGAGGGGGGGAGAACAACACCAGTAGGAGAGGGGAAGGGGGATTCGGTGGTCAAAGAGTGTGAAAAGTATGAGGAACTGCCCACAGTATGAGGAACTGCCCACAGGTAGGGTGGGTGTTGGATGCACTCAAGGCCCTAAGAGGAGAGAAGGCACAGAGCCCCAATGGGATCCACCCCAAGGTGCTCAGGGAGCTGGCGGATACCCTGGCCACCCCCAGCAGATCTTTTTAACTCCTGCCTGCAGTCTGGATGGGTACCTCAGGACTGGAGAAAGTCCCACATTGTGCCTATTCACAAGGGAGGCCCACAAGAGGAGCCGGGTAACTATAGGCTGGTTAGCCTGACAACGGTAGTGGCAAAGTGGTTGAGAGCATCCTGAAGGAAAGGATAGATGGGATACTGAGGGCTTGGGTCACAATAGACATTCACCAGCATGGATTTGTTAATGGTAGATCATGCCAGACAAATCTGGTGGAGTTCTGTGAAGGAGTGACAAGGGTGCTGGATCAGGGCAGGCCAGTGGATGTCCTCTTTCTGGACTTCAGCATGGCTTTTGACTCCATACTGTATCATGGGCTACTGGAGAAGCTGGAGAGTATGGGGGTGCAGGGAAGGATGGGCAGATGGATAGGAAACTGGCTGGTGGGGTAGGTACAGAGGGTAAGGGTGGGGGGAGGTCTCATCCTTAAGATTAGTCACAAGTGGGGTACCACAGGGGTCAGTGCTGTGTCCACTCCTATTTAATGCCTGTGTCATGGACATCAGAAATGGTATCAGGAGCAAGATGAGTTTCTTTGTGGATCACTCTAAACTGTGGGCTGTGGTGGATGAGGAGGAGGGAAAGTTGGACATCCTGGTGGACCTGGAGACTCTAAGGAGGTGGTCAAGAATCTGAAAACTAAAGTTTAATGCTGTGAAATGCAGGGTTCCTCACCTGGGATCAAAAAACCCGACTCGTACATACACCTTGGCGGTGGGGGGAGACATTGCAGGTTTCAAGGGGGAGGAGGGACATTGGGGTGGTGGTGGTGGATGCCAAAATGAAAAACTCAGAGTAGTGTAGAAGGGCAGTGGTACAAGCAAATAAAATGCTGGGGTAGCCTGAGGGATAACCTCAAGGAGTAGTGAGGTACTCCTTCCACTGTACAATAGTCTGGTTAGACCACACTTGAATACTGCATGCAGTTTTGGCATCCCCACTTAAAGGAGGACATTGCATTACTGGAGAGGGTACAGAGGAGTGTGACTAGGATGGTACTGGGGCTAGGGGAAATGCCCTATGAGGAGTGACTGGGGGAGCTCAACCTATACTCATTGGAAGAGAGAAGAGACAGGGGGGGATATGATAGAGCTTTTCAAGTATCTCAAGGGGGTCAATAGGCTAAGTCTTGAGGGGGACCTACAGCTAAGGGGACTGGGGTCCACCAGGGGACACCTCATGAAGCTGGAATGGGGGGAGGTTGAGGGGGAAACAAGGAGGTGCTACTTTACTGAGAGAGTGGTGGAGCCCTGGAATGCATTGCCCAGACAGCTGCTGGCTGCTACTACGGTGGAGGAGTCCAAGAAGGACTGGGATAGGTGCAGGGGCAGGGTACATCCAGGAACCACTCTGGCAAATAGGAGTCCTTGTGTGGGTGGGAGGGAGGGCTAAATTGGTGCCCAGCATAGGCACTGACCATCAAGCAGACTCGATAGACCATAAGACCTATTCTGCTGGCTTCATGGTATGTTAGTATGTGAACTAAAATACCTTAAAATGCTAAGAAACAATGGACACAATTTACAATTTACAATACTTAGCCTTAATTTTAATTATTTAGAGAAAACAAGTCTGTTGCATTGGTAGAAGTTACCCATTGCCCTGCTAAAAATCATGTTTCAGTAAGAAATTACCCACTTTGGGCTTCTTAAAAGGTGGTAACCCTACGTCAAATGTGTTCCATAGTCAGCCAGAATGTACTGTACAACACTTGCACCAGCTGTTGTTACCTACCCTCTCAACAAGTATAGTGAGTTCCCCTGCAACTCTGCTTAAATATCTACTAGTGTCATTTTATCCTGGTGCAGGCATCACATACCAGAATAGTACCTGTCTCAGCATCTAATTAAGTATTAACTTAATGGAGTAATTACTTAGTCAAAATCCTTTTTAAGACTGGCTTTTACTGAGTAAACTTTGGAGTCTCAAGTTGTGGCTGTACCCTTAAAGCAACATTCGATGACTATTAAAGAGGGACAGAGCTACAGAATTTTCAATATATAATATATTATAATTGGTGGGAGTGCACTGTTTATATCACTTTATTCAATTAGCAGGACACCTTTTATTTTTGGGGAAGCAATATCTTGCTTAATATACTGTCAGCAAAAATAGAAGGTAGTCTGCTAAGTTGTGTAAAGCTAGTATAAAAGAGCTCCACATTCCTAATCTACTACACTTTAAATTGAACGTATTGTAGCCCTGTCCCTCACTTCAGTAGCATCATCAAAATTCTGTTTTTGGGGTGCAGGTACAGCCTGAGACTCCAAAGCTTAGTGAATATAAATCAAGTCTATAAAGGTTTTTATCTTAAGTATGCTATGTTTTTTTTTAACTGCATATTTAGACCTGGAGACAGGTGATGCCCTAATATGACACCTGTCTTGATCAGATGATCCACTGGCCCAAAATGGGAGTTTTTTGGTTGCTTGTCAACCGTGGTAGTCCCCAAATAATAATACATAACACCACTGCTGCTTTGCCATTGTTCTTCTTTTTGGTTTTTCAAATTATTTAACCAGGAATAGCACACTAAGCTGAAAGTTTGTTTACAGATGTGACATAGGAGCACAGGGAAGTTAAGTGACTTGCTCAGGGTCACACAGTAAATGCAGGTGGGGGCTGTGGGATTCAAACCCAGGTCTCCAGATTTGCAGCTCAGAACCTTAATCCACTGTGCTATACTGCCTTGTCCCACCATTCTTGTAGAGTAACTTCAATAAATGAGCCATTATGTAAATACAGTAATCAGTCTTCACAGTGTCTTTCTTATGGAATGTATCCTAAAATGTTGTACAGTGACGTGAATATGGAAAATTATAGTAGCTTGATACTACAATATACTAGAGATGCTGCCAAGTAAAAGTTCACCAGCAAAGATGTGACAAAGGGTCAAACTTTGTCCTTCATGAAGGTCTGGAGAAGCATTGCTATACTGAGCACTTTGCCAAAAAACCTTCATTAAATATCCTTCAATAGTGACGTTTAACTTTAATTTGCCCACAGGGCCCACTGCCAAATGCAGTGGGCTCTGTGGATGAATTCCTGTTGTAAAAGACTAAAACAGTGCAAAAATCCATCCTCATCATTAATAGCATAATCTCCCTCCATACTTCAAGTAACAAATTTGAATTCCCCCCATATGCCAAGCAACTTAGTAAAGTACCCCCATAACCTACCCTCTTCCACCCATATAACAAAGTAACTTATAAATGAGACATACCCCCATTTCCCCACAGCACATTGAATACCCCATCTCTCACCCTGCAACTCACTCCACTGGTCCTAATAATAATAAAAAAAAACTTCTACCAATCCACTTAGCACCCCTACTCCTCCTCTCTTACCTACCCTTGTTTGCATGCTTGGTGTCCTGTAATGCTAGTGAGTGCAAAACAGCGACTTGCAAAAACATTGAGGACAAAACAGTGACTTGTTTTGGTGACTTTGGCATTCCCCCTCCTCCACTTGCACACCCCCAGAGTTGGTTATTCATAGTAAGGGGTGCATGGAGGTAAAGGCCCCCACAAAGGGGGGGTGGGGTCACTGTTTCTGCCCTTGCTATTTTGTTGTCCCTGTTTGCAAGTCACCTTTTTGCGCTCACTATAATCAAATAGAACCACATGCTTAGGACTCTTTCTTCTAAGGGAAGTAGCAAGTTTACCAGCCCATATCACACACTATTAAGTCTATAATACCCACAAATTCATCAATTATAAATATGATCAGTGCACTACGAATCAATAATGACATCAACTGATGTTTTTAATTTCCAACTTCAGCCTCAAAAACAGACCTTCATAATTACAGTTTCACAGCATTTCATTTTTCTCCCATAGCACTACTGAAAAGCAACAGGTCACACTGAAATCCTAGTCTGCCACCCCCACACACAGCAAAGCACTAAAGCTTCACAGTAGATTTTAATATAATCGGTGAAATGCAATTTATAAAAAAATGGAAATGCAGCTTTAAAAACAAAGACTTTGGGGGCGAGTGCCCAACAGTCAGTCAGTACACTGCCACCGTGCACCCTGACCTCATCAGTATGGCAGCAGGGGTCAGGGGCTACACTATTACGCAAGCAGGCTGCAGAGCCCGGAAGGGGAACCACAGTGAAGTACAATGATGTAACAGTAGATGGCGCCAATATAATTCAATAGAAGGCAATGTAGTGAGGCACGTGTTTCTACATGTGAGTATAGCACATGCTTACAGCTTGAGCAGCTACATGTGCTTGTGCAGTTATAATAAAGAAGCTGAACAGTAAGCAGCCTCCTGTGGTTTCTTATACTTTACATGGTGCCAGAAGTACAGAAAAAAGACTGCAGAAAGACAAAAGGAGAAATAAAGCAGTTGAAACCTCCAAACAGTTTGTGTCTAGAAGGCAAATTTAGAAGAAAACTGGGAGAACATGGATACAAAAATTTGAGCTGTTCATGATGACAAGTGGAACAGTAGAGAAGTCTGAGAAGGTACAGTGCACCATGTTGTTGCATGTAGCTGGAGATGAAGGGATAAAGGTTAGTTTTGAATTTACTAATGCAGAGGAAAAGAGAGAAGATAGCAGTGTTACAAACAAAGTTTCAACAGTACTTTGAGCCTAGAAAGAATATGCCATATGACACAAGTTCTTTACCAGAGTGCAAAGCCCATCAGAAACGATAGATGCTTATGTGACTGTTCTTAAAAACAAGGTCAATTGTTGTCAGATTGGGCAATTAACTAAGGCACTTATAAGGGACAGAATTGTGTGTGGCATTACAGATGATCAGGTCAGAGGCAGACTTCTTAGAGATGCAGACCTTACATTATAAAAAGCAATTGTTATATGCCATGCAAGTGAGGTTCGTCACAGCCCAATGGAAGTGCTTAATGCTGAAGTAGAAATGCAAGTTCACAAACTAAAGAAAGTGACACCAGATTATAGTAAATTTAAAAAGAACAGCTCAAGAAAAACAAAAGAAAATACAAAGACAAAATCAGATTTGGCAGCTGTTGTTACAAACATGAAAAACAAAAACGTCCTGCCTTTGGTGAAACGTGTAAAGCCTGTCACAAGAGAAACCACTTTGCAAAAATGTGAAGAACACAACCTCAGACTCAGCCTAGAAAAATACATGTGTTTGATGAGAAAGATGCTGAAGCAGAACTATTTATTGGAATAATTTAGATAGAAGAAAGCAGAGACGAGAGCAAAGTGCAGATTGGAGCTATTACTGTTAAAGATGTTACTGAGGACAAAAAAGACTGGATAGAAGCAC
Source organism: Neoceratodus forsteri (assembly GCA_016271365.2). Lineage (NCBI taxonomy): Eukaryota > Metazoa > Chordata > Ceratodontiformes > Ceratodontidae > Neoceratodus > Neoceratodus forsteri. Next base: position 907,104,850 of record CM028135.1, on the reverse strand, counting down.
TTCAAATAAATAACAAGGCAGTTCAATTCAGGTTCAGCACTGGAGCAGAATGTAATGTCATATCAACACGAATGTTTAAGGTGTTGAATTTGAAAGATAAGTTGAGCAAGTCCAGTACAAGCTACTTACTTAATCAGGGCATCAGATGATACCTAAAGGGCAAAAAGAGCTTACCTGTGAGTATAAAGGCCAGAAATATAACATCCAGTTCCAAGTAATTGATGAAGATGTACCTGCAATACTGGGTCATGCAACATGCTTGCAGTTAGGCATGCTGAAAAGGATTTTTAATGTAGATCCCAGAGAAAGAGACATACCTGATAACTATGAAAACTTGTTTATAGGTCTTGGATGTGTACCAGGACAGCACCATATCCAGACAGACCCCACTGTTAAACCTGTTGTGCACCCACCCAGGAAAGTGCCAGTAGCACTGAAGGATAGAATCAAAGCAGAACTTGAAAGAATGGAAAAAATAGATGTCATTGCTAAACAAACTGAGCCTACAAACTGGGTTAACAGCATGGTAACAGTGGTTAAGCTCGATAAGCTCCAAATCTGTACTAGTACAAAAGACCTAAACTGTGCAATAAAAAGAGAGAACTACCGCCTGTGAATAGTGGAAGAAGTAGTAGCTGGGATGCGAAATGCTAAGGTATTCTCAGTACTAAATGCAAACCAAGGATTTTGGCAAATACAGCTTGATGAAGAGAGCTCCAGATTGTGTACATTTAATACGTCATTTGGAAGGTACAGATTTAAGGGTTCAATGTCATAATGGTGATCGCGGACTAGTAATCGCCGTAAGGGCAAGTGTACATCACTGAATATGAATTTCAGTGATGCACACTCGTGGCAAAGAGCAAGAAGGCACCCAAGACCTAGGGGATTGTTTTTTAATGCAGGGGGTTTTGACCCCTGCACACCCCTACTAATGGATTCTCAACTCCAGGGGGCTGCATGCTGGTGGGGTTGAAATACTTAGAAAATGAAAAGCTACCTGCTGACAAAAAAAAAAACACACTGCACTGCACTGGACCTGAACCCTGCACCCTGCACCCTGCACCTTCCAACCGACCAATCTTCCTACCATGCTAGGGGACCAGCTCAGCAGCTGCCTGTCACACCCCCTTCCACATACCTTCCCTCTCTCCTCACCACACATGTACTTCCCATTACCATAACTCGCCCACCCCAGTATCCATTTGCCCCCTGATAGGTAGCAATGAACACAGGCACCATAACTGAGTCACCATTTTTGTAGGTGCCCAGTTGCGGTTGCCTTGTTTACAGGTTACCAGATTTCAGTGACTCTTGTCTCTCATCTGCACCTGAGGTGTTCCGGAAAATTAGAACACAGATGCTGGAAGGCCTAGAAGGAGTAGTGAACATTATTGATGAGTCAAATGGCTGGCCTTCATGAAATATAAGGGAACACAGCAGGATGAAGATACGGAGGCATACCAAACTGCCCTAAGGGAAGCAGGAAAGGCAGTAAGGCAGGCAAAGTTACAAACTGAGGAAACACTGGCAAGAACAGTAAAAGAAGGTGACAAGACTTTCTATAGATACATTAGTGAAAGGAGAAAGTCCAGAGGGGGGATTGCTAAACTCAAAGGAGAGAAGGGGGCATGTGAGGATGAGGACCATGTAAAAGCATCTGTCCTAAATAGATACTTTTGCCCAGTATTTACTGAAGAGAAGGTAGGGCAGGGCCCACAGCTCAGCACCATGGACACAGGGGGGAGGGAGGTGAGCACTACTCCCTTCACAAAAGAAAGGGTCCTACAAGAGCTCGCTGAGCTCAGGGTGGACAAGGCAATGGGATCTGATGGCATACATCCCAGGGGACTTAAGGAGCTAAGGGTGTAACTAACAGAGCCATTAGTAGAACTGTTTAGTGAGTCTTTGAGCAGAGGAGAGGCCCCAAGAGACTGGAGAGGGGCTCATGTGATCCTGCTCCACAAGAGTGGTAGCAGGGAGGAGGCAGAGAACTACAGACCAGTCAGACTTACCTCAGTAGTGGGCAAGATTATGGAGGCACTCCTCAAGGAAAGGAAAGTGCAACACCTGGAATCCATAGGGCCACAGGATTCAAGACAGCATAGGTTTACGAAAGGAAGGTCCTGTCAAACTAATCTCATAGATTTCTTTGACTGGGTAACCAGAGTGGTGGACCAAGGGGGAGCAGTTGATGTCACCTACCTTGTCTTCAGCAAAGCTTTCGACACTGTTCTGCATAGAAGATTGATAAATAAGCTGGGAGGCTCGGGGAGGGTGAGAAGTTGGTCAACTGGGTGGCATACTGGTTGATGAGCAGAAAACAGAGAGTGGTGGTAAATGGTATACAGTCAGAAGAGATGCAAGTCACAAGTGGGGTACCTCAGGGATCAGTCCTGGGGCCAGTTCTCTTCAATATCTTCATTAGTGACATTGCAGATGGACTACAGGGTAAGGCTTGTCTGTTTGCAGATGACACCAAGATCTGCAACAGAGTAGATGACCCAGATGGGGTGGGCAAAATGAGAAGAGATCTGGATAAACTAGCAAAGTGGTCAGAAGAGTGGCAACTGGGATTTAATGCAAAGAAGTGCTAGATCATGCACATAAGGATGAGAAACCCTGAAGCCACCTATAGGCTGGGAGGGGAGTTGCTGGCAGTCACAAAGGAAGAAAGAGACTTGGGTATCATCATCGCTGATGACCTGAAATCATCCAAGCAGACCTTTAAAGCAGTAGGTAAGGCTAGGGGGATGTTAGGGTGCATTAGTAGGGGTATCACAAGTCATAAGAGGGAGGTAATAATCCCTTTTTACAAGACTCTGGTTAGGCCCCATCTGGAGTACTGCTTGCTGTACTGGAGGCCACACCTTCACAAGAACATTAACCAAATTGAGGCAGTCCAGAGAAGGGCAACCAAAATAGTGCAGGGACTGCATCAGAAGACATATGAGGATAGATTAATGGAGCTCAATATGTATACCCTTGAGCAAAGGAGGGAGATAGGTGATATGATCAAAACATTCAAACACCTTATGAGCATTAACATGTTCAAATATAAGAAAAATAGCAGGACAAGAGGACACAGCATGAGATTAGAGGGAGGCCGATTAAAGGGGAATGTGAGAAAATTATTTTTCACAGAAAGAGTGGTGGATGCATGGAATGGCCTACCTCAGGAAGTGGTGCATATGAATACAGTGCAGGGCTTCAAACAGGCGTGGGATAGGCATAAGGGAGCAATACAGATGAGTATGAATAGATAGGCCACTGACAGAGCAAAGGCCGATGGCATATTTATAAGGTAGAAAAAGAAATGGGCAGACTGGATGGGCCTTACGGTCCTTATCTGCCGTCAACCTCTATGTTTCTATGTTACTCGTTTGGGGAGAAAATGCGAAGCAACATGTGAAGAGATTGATTCAACTACTGGAGAGAGACAGAAGTATAAATCTGAAGCTTAATAGAAAGAAGTGCAAAATCAGAATGACTGAAATAATCCACATAGGTTCTGAGCAGCGAAGGGTTAAAACCAGACTCTGAGAAAGTGTAAAAAAGTAAAAAAAGTAAAAAAATTTTTTTAAACACTTTTCAAAAACCAAAGTGCTGTACAGAAGCAACATTTAAATAAACATAATATTAACAATAAAATCATTCTCCAAAAGCTTTTAAAACCAAAAAAGTTTTAAACTCCGATTTGAAACTCTCAACGGTCATGCAGCCTCGTATCCGGTGAGGTAGAGAATTCCACAGGGTGGGGGCAGCATAAGAAAATGCACATGCCCCAGATGTCTTTAAATGAACCCTAGGAATCTCTAGCAATCCCTCGTCAGCAGATCGGAGTGAGCGAGAGGGACGTTAGGGAGTAAGGAGATCTTGTAAGTGAGAGCTATTCAGCAGATGCAAGAGACAGTGGATAAACCAGCTCTGATGAGGTTCATGGGTATGATTTGGAATTTAGCAAAATTAATTTCCAATCTGTCTGAAGTAAGTGCACCACTAAGGAAACTGCTGGAGAACAAGGTCCAGTGGCACTGGGAACAACAGCGCAAAAACAGCTTTCAAGAGCTCAAGAATTTGGTAACAAATGCACCTGTTCTTAAGCTCTGTGATGTAAACAAACCAGTTACATTGTCTGTGGATGCCAGAAAAAGTATGCTCAGATTGAAAAAGAACTCCTAGCAATTGTCTACTGATGTGAGAAATTCCACCAATATTTGTATGGGAAGCAAGTGCTAGTGGAGTTGGACCATTGTCCATTAGAGACAATATTCAGGAAACCTTTAATTCAAGCACCACCACGACTACAAAGGATGCTTATGAAGTTGCAAAGGTACAGTCTACAAGTTCATTACAAGCCTGGGAAAGACATGCACATTGCAGATGCCTTGAGCAGAGCATATCTTAGAGAGGAGACTGAAGATTTGCTAGATGAAGAACTGGAAGTAAATCTGCTTACTGCTCAGCTACCTATTTCAGCAGAGAAACTACAAGAGTTCCAGCCAGTCACAGATAAAGACATGACACTACAGCAGCTCAAAGCAGTTGTGATAAATGGATGGCCCATAGAAAGGGATAGAGTTCCACTGGAAATCAGAAACTATTGGACTTTTCATGAGGAAATCGCATACTTTGACAAGTTACTTATTCAAAGGAGCAAAACTGATAGTTCCACAACAAATGAGGAAACAGATGCTCTAGAAAATACATGAAGCTCACCTTGGCATTGTAAAGTGGAAACACGAGAGCACAAGATGTACTGTATTGGCCTGGGATGTCCAAACAGATTGAAGAAACAGTTTTACAATGTGCTGTTTGCAATGCAAATAGAAACAATAATACTAAAGATTCTCTGTTGTCTCATGACATACCGGACAGACCTTGGGCTAAAATAGGAGCTGACCTCTTTCAGTTCAGTGGAATCAATTAATACAAATACCCAGAGATAACAAAACTCAGTGAGTCTACAAGCACGACAGTTACTACAGCCATGAAGTCACTGTTTGCCTGACATGGCATACCAGACGTGGTAATGTCAGATAATGGTCCACAGATTTCTAGTTCAGGGTTTAGAATGTTTGTGGATAGCTGGGAATTTAAACACTCCACATCTAGTTTGGCATTCCCACAGTCCAACAGACAAGCAGAAAGGACTGTGCAAACAGTAGAAAACTTACTGAAAAAGGCAAAAGAGAGTGGTGGAAACCTCTGTCTTACACTGTTAGAATACTGGAACACACCTATGAAAGAAATTGGATTTTCTCCTGCACAGTTGCTTATGGGACGCAGGTTAAAATCTAAGTTGCCAGCAACGACATTGGTTTTAAAACTTGAGCAAAAGATTGAGGTGGGAGACAAGATGAAACTGAAACAAGTTACCCAGAAGTACTACCATGATTGTCATGCACAGGAGTTGCCAGTTATTCAAAAGGGAGACCAAATAAGAATCAGACGAGTGGAGAAGTGGCAACCCATAGTTGTGGTCATCAAGCACGATTCACCTAGATCATATCTAGTTCATAGACCTGATGGAAAAATGTACCAAAGAAACAGGAAACATCTAATGAAGACACAAGAGGAAAACTTCCCTGCTATGATCCCTCATTACTTTGAAGAGTCAAGACCTACAATATCAGAGAAACATTCAGAGAGTGTGGATCAACCTAATGTGGTAGCACCTGCTAAGCTACCTGGTAGTTGCAAGGAAAATCAACAGCCAGTGCAGACACCAGAAAACATACCTAGAACCACAAGATCTGGCAGAGAGATCAAAGTTCCAAGAGAATACCAAGATTATATGTAGGACAAGAAAAGAAGATGCCATATGGACTGGTGGTAGACCAGGTTCCAACAGGACTACATGCTAGTAACCTCTGGCCCTAATTGTGGTTATAAACAAAAGTTGTTTTTCTTTTGCCATCTTCTGATTTTGATAAAAGAACTGAACTGAAAAAAAGGGAGCTGTAGTATAATGATATAACAGTAGATGGCGCCAATACAATAGAAGGCAATGTAATGAGGCACGTGTTTGTACATGCGACTGTAGCACATGCTTACAGCTTGAGCAGCAACTGCTCGAGCAGTTATAAAATAGAAGATGAACAGTAAACAGCCTCCTGTGGTTTCTCATACTTTACACACAGTAAGCTGCTGGGGCACAAGAGGACAACTACCGTACATTCCTGTTGGGAAATTTCTGGCCAGTGACTGACTAAATGATGGACGTCCACCCTTGCCCTAGAAAGATTGACAGCCCAGTGGACAAGTGATGAGCTAACATTCCCCAGTGAACAGCAGGGTCTGTGCCAGGGCCCATTCAGTCTGTGTGGGATTGTGTCAGGAGGCAGATCAAATCTGTATCTGTCTACAGAGAGAAGTCGATTGCTGACTGTTGGAGCTGTTGCAGAAGCAGACTGTGTGTCTGCCTGGAAGACACAGAGTGAGAAATGAGAAGCAGAATCCCTGCCTTTAGAAAAGGAGGTAGTCACATGATAGCCCAACATAAAAATAAAAGCTGAAAGCTGCGGCTGCTGGGTTATCTTTCCTGTGCTGCAGCCAGAGAATGTGACTGGAACCACCTACCCAGTGCCATATCATGGTACTAATAACACCACTCCTCAGGACTGCATGACAGGACATGCTGGGTAGGGCAGTTTAGAACTGAAATTACCACAGGTGGTGCTGCCCTGTGAAAGACCATTCATCTACCAATTTTCAAAGACAGTAGAGGCCTGACCAGCATCAGAGTGATAGCTGGGGCCCTGCAAATCTGAATGTCATCACAGATGAGGGTGAGAGAGGAAATGAGGGAGAGTGAAATGAGCTAGAGAGGGACTAGCTGCAAACTGCTCCATCACCCCTTCACATCAAGGGAGATTTCTTTGTCTGGAAGACTGTGAGTATAACACAGGGTTTGCCCTACAACCACAACAATGTTGTATCATTGTTTTGTGAAAGCATTGGATAAACAGGCCATCTGACCAGGATTTACAAATATCCATTTTGGCTTTCATGAGATTTGGGTTTGGGGTTTTAATTTGCAAGTATTTCTTTACTTATGTGCACCACTGCCAGCCAGCCACATGCAATGTCATTAGGTCTACACAGTTTCCATGGCTGGGTACCCAGAGAAGTACATGACGCTGCCTAATAGTAAATAAGAATTTTAGACTTGTACCAATTAGGAGAGGGTAGCACCTCCAGTACAGGTGAGCAACAGCTGCTACTGTACTTTGCGGTGTGCAGTGTTGGGGCAGGCACTGTTAGAGGGCTGAGCCTAGAAGGGCACTTAAAGCACAGCATCAGATTACTAAAAGGGTGTTGGATCCCTGTAACAGTCTTCTGGTGTAGGTACTGGGGGTGAAAACAGTGGAGGGGTTCAAAATGCCTTGTACAGAAACAAAGGAATTGTAGGGATGAGGAAGAGGGGGGAAATATCAGGGAAGAGCAATGGAGAGAAAGGGAAGGGGAGGGATACTGATGGTGCCGTCGATCAGGTGAGGTCTACAGTATTAATAAAATTAAAAAAAAAATATAGTGGCCAGACTGGGTGAGCCCAGTGGTCCTGATCTGCCATCACATTCTATGTTTCTGTGTTCTACGTTTCTATTACCAATATCACTTGGCCGTATGTAAGCTGGCATTGAAAAGCAGTCCTACTGTATTTAGGTTGGGCCTAGAATGGCACTGAAGAGACAGCTGGACTTCTACCCCATTGCTTATAGTATCTACCAGCTTTCCTCCAATTTAGGCCTTTTCAGTCCCTAAATAAAGTTGTACCCCTGTCAATACAAGAGGTCCATGCAATGCACTCACATTGATGCACATGGAAATAAGCTATCTTAGCTTAGTGTGCCTTTCCTCATAAAAAAATTACAAATAAATAATTGTTCTTTATTTATTGATATCCTTGTCTGAGAGATTATTGCTTAAAGTGATAACTTGCATCCTCATTGTTGTAACTACTGTTGTACTGCACTGATTTGAAGATGGAGGTTACCAAGTAGAGGTGGAAAGATACTGCATTTCAAGGATCTGTACAGTACTGTAGTGGCACCAGGCCCACTTAAAGCATTTCTCTCGATGCAGGCACCAGGCAACTTAAATCTTGGATACAAGTTCTCCAATTTGCATTTTATTGGCTCAGGTCCCTCAGTCTTTTTGAGCACACCAGGCAGGGGTAGTAACTATAGCATCCACTATGACTTGATTGCATTATTTTTTTTTGTACTCCCTCTCACCCTGACTGGTCCCAATCTACCGGTGACTTCCCAGCTGCCACATCACCTGCCATCTATATAACTTGACCCCGTTACCTCTGAAACTCCACTGCTAACCCCCTGTGGCAGAGCCATCAGTGTTTCCCAGGTCCCTCAGGATTTTTCAGCTCGATGAAGGCAGGGTGCCCAGTAGGTGGTGGGGACCAGTGGTGATTCACCTGCATCATCCTGCTTTATTCGGGTGGTTCTTTTTCTGCTTCCACCCAGAACCCATGGGCATCTTGTGGGCTCTGAACACCAGTGATGTGAGCATGCAGGTGTGTTCATGTCGCCATTAGGAGGTGCCTGCCCACCAACTGTGGTTCCACCTTGTACTGCCACCTGTGTTTAACAAGGTGGTGGTAGTAGGGCAGTGAAGCCCATGGTCCTCCCTTGTCAGAGAAGGAAAGCATCCAGTGAGATGCTCAATGCTCATTCCCCCCAGCTGGCCTGTGATAATGCACTCTAGTTTCTGAACCTCAGTCACCGGCATAGCGAGCAGTAGCAGTAGTGCTACTGCTGTGCAGATGGGCTGTCTTCTTTACAACATGTTGATATGTTACAGGTTTCTCAGACCTTTTTTAGTGGGGCACAGAGCATAACATAAGTACATTCTGAAAGTACAGTACGCAACCTGAAAAAAGATTACAGAACAACAGTTATGAATGATCAAAATCTAGAATTAATTCAAGGTTTAATGTAATTAATATCAAATGCTTTTAAGAGCTAGTGTACTGCCTAAAACTAATATTAGTTTTTAAAAGCAGTCAACCATAACCTTGTATATCTTCGTCATTTTTCCTTTTCCTGTTTGTTTATTAGAAGATTGCATACCTGATGGTAGTAGGTTTGCTGTGTGGAACAGCACTCTGCCTGCTGACATATCTAGCTTTGTTCCAACTATTACATCATCAACATTGTGACCTCACTGACTGTCACATCACTACTGCTTAGGAACAGCCACTCAGTAGCAGTCAGGTCAGTCTTTCGTGATGTTATTGTCAATGGGACCACAATGCTAATGATGTAGTGGGGGAACAGAGACCAATTTTTATTTTTATTTAAGCATTTGGTGACCGGGAAAGGCACGCTGTGCAACCCAGAGGAAGGGAGCATGGGAACAAAAACCTATAATACAGTCGAGTAGCACAGAAGAAATATGTCATACACAACATTTATAATATAGATGCAGAAATACATCATTCCATGATTTTACAAATACAGTACAGAAAACATCATTAAGCATGAGTTACACTAACTACTGCTTATAGTAAGACAGGAGGTAAGCTTATCTAAACAGACCACAACTTCAGGAGCTAGGTAATGTTGTGTGAGCTACCACATAATTCTTCTGAACAAAAAAGATGGCAAGTCATCTGTCAGGATGAGAGCTATTCCACACATCAAACACAATATTATTACATAAAAAACTTTCTAATAAGCAGAAGGAAAAAGAAAAATACTTCAGAAATAAAAAATTACATTTGACTACTACTTAAAATTTGCACCATTCTCTGTCTGCCTGTTTTGGTTCCACTAGCTCTTTAAGTTTCATTTAAAGGTATAAACCCATATTAACAGTTTTCTGAATCCTTTTGTAAACTTTACTTGCTTTTTTCCTTTTTAAATCAATACACCACCTTGCATTATGTTGTCACAGGTTGTCTCTTTTTAATATCCCAGCAGCACATATCTAGTGTCAGCAGCTGAGAATGTAGGGGAAAGAAAATTACCATCTTTTGTGTTTAGAAGAATTCTGTGGTAGTTCACATCATATTTCAGCGACGACAAAATCAATACTGGTGTTTCGTCTTGGCCACAGTGTAAGATATACGCCCCAGATGCAAGATATAATATCTGACCAAGAGTGCCCATTGGGAATCTTAGGTGGTGTCAGGTCACGACTTCTATTTTTCCTTAGGCCAAACTTTGCCCGGAGGCCTAACTCTCTCTGCTGTTTTTTCCTCATTACACATTTGAGAGGGTCAAATCATTCATCATTCTCAATTACTGGGTTATAATTCACTGCATGCACAGTGTGAGCTACAAACCAGATGCCTGGAAAATTCTTGCACTAACCAGTAATGCTGGGTCCCAGTACACATTCTGTTCTTTATACAACAGAAACATGTTTGTTTCCTATTAAATTATTCACAGAAGATGCATAGCCAATCAAAGTAGAGTAGGGCAGGTGGCTAGCTGAATGGGAGACATGATCAGGGAGACCCAAAGCAATAAATGTGTTGTGCATTGGATGTTCTTAGCAGCATGTGTAAAATACCCTTGCTATAAAAGAAACAGATCATTAAAAGATTAATTTACAATGATTTTCCAGTCTGTTGTAAACCTATTAAAAATATAATATTCAGAAAGAATCTAGCTTATATTTAAGTATGCAATTAGTTTTTTGTATTTATCTCCCCTCATTCCATATTACTGATAAAATCTACAGTACAAGAAAACGGGTTCTTTATGCCACAGACCTAATCTCAGCCTTCTGCTTTCCCCTTCACTGCAGTCATAATACATTGTTTGTAAGATCATCTGCAGTGTCTCAAACTGAGTACTAGGAATGCAGTGGAGGATAAGGCAGGAACATTTTTTCTGCAAGAAAGAAAGCAGATAGATCTTGAAACTTAAAGAAATGCAATCTGAATTGTGTCTGAAAATGTAGTTATTTATTTATTTGAAACGGTTTTGTCAAGTAAACATATAGTGATATACAATGATCTCATTTATAGATGTGACCTGAGGAAGCAAGAAGAAAAAAACAATGCAATACAATTAAACAAAAAACATTACAGCCATTAGACATATATGAGGATCAGTGATAAGCAGGTATTATATTAAACATTATTGGCTGTAAATAAACCAGAGGATATCTAAAATGACTTTTAGCAAACCTTTTCAGTGGACCATACAGTATTTCAGATGCTTGCTTTAGGTGCTGAAAATTGGAGCACGCATCACCTCAAGTCAGCCAATGGACACAGAGACTGCATCCATGTGCCCATTGCCTATCTCAAAGTAATGAGTGTTCTGATTCTCTGCTTTGGTCTACAATGTTTGTTCAGCAGCACCTGGTTCCCTGTATGGTATTTTGTTGTTTGCATTAGGTGCTGTAGCGGAGTCCATAATGATTTCAGCAGCTCTAATTGCCAGAACAAAATTAATAAAAAATTGCAACAAAGTAAAAAACCAAAAATAATTTCCTGATCTTTCAAGTTGCCAAACCATCCCTTACAGAAATATAGGTGTGCTGTATACATGCAGAATGCATGCCACATGCTTAATTGTGCAATGTTTGCATGCAGTTCGCATACACAAAGTGATCCTAAGTGAACCAGGTCTAAAAAGCAAATCAGGTTTGAATGCTGCAAGCTTGATATGTGTGCAGCAGGTAAGCTTGTGTGAACATCATTTAAACATCACATCAGGTTCACATGCTGCATGCTTGCCATGTGTGCAGCAATTAAGCTGGTCCAAATCTCATCTAAAAAAACCCCACATCAGTTTCTATTTCTTATTCTACTGCTAGCAATTAGAGTCATTAAAATAAATTTATATTTGAATTCCCATAAGAATTAGGTAAACTCATTAATTCTGATCCTTTTGCAAGTTAATGGCTAATGATTTTTGTCATTAAATCACCACTAATTTGTAAAGTAGTGTTTGCTTACTGCATTAAGTGCCTAGGATACAGTCAGTCAACATCCCCATTCCAGATGTACAAAGAGGGGCCTCTCTGTTGAGAAACCTATCCTTTTTGTTCTGGACCATACAAATCACCTTATGTATATTTAGTGCTACAAATGTGTTTATCCATGACTGTTTCATCTCACATACTTTCCATTTGTCATTCTGTATTGAGCATATACACTATGGCCATGCCCAGTACTCTTTGTGCTGAGTAGGATCTTGGAAGCATTCACCATACCTCACATTTTGTCATTGAAATGAGGGACATGGACACTCATAATGAGGGACACTAACCCACATGATGATCAGGACACATCATGAAACATGGAGATACAGTACCTCAGAAGACAGCGAAAACTATTGCATTAGCACCTGAGAATGAATTTCTACACTAAGCAGGGTACCATTTAAGTAGGGCAGAGGTGGGCTGTTGCCTTCCCCTTATATTTGTACCTAGGTTGTTCTTATACTGTGGCAATAATGGCATTAAATTTGGATTTAATCTTTTGCACAATAAGTGACCACCTGGCCTATGTGTGCTCATGCTGCAGGTACTCTCCAGACTCGACTATGTCTGTATTGTGTTGTCCACTGTCTTCAGCTATATGCAGTGGCACAATCACATATGATGTGGATGATCTCCAGCCAAGAAAGAGTGCATGAGTCTTGCAAGTTTGACACTGTCTTTCCCACCACAGAGTAGACAGACTGCACCCTACAGCTTGGAGGAGTCGGTGAGCACTGAACACTCAATAGCAGTGTTGTGGCAGCATACTTTTGTTGGTCTACTCTTACTGAGTCTCCATCTCACCTGGTGGCTGAAGGGGCAGAGGGTGAGCTAGAAGCTAACTGAGGACTAGGCTACCTACTTACTCTGTTAGACTCACCTGGAAACACAGAAAACAGAAGTTGATGGCAGACAAGGATTGGAAGGCCCATTCAGTCTGCCTATTTCTTTTTCTACCTTATGAATGTGCCATTGGCTTTATTTTGTCAATGGCCCATCTATTCATACTTGTCTATATTGCTCCCTTATGCCTATCCCTGCACAGTATTCATATCCACAGCTTCCTGAGGTAGGCTGTTCCATGCATCCACCATCCTTTCTGTGAACAAGAACTTACTCACATTACCCCTTAATCAGCCTCCCTCTAATCTCATGCTGTGTCCTCTTGTCCTGCTATTTTCCTTATATTGAAACATGTTAGACTCTTTCACCTTGTTAATGCCCTTAAGGTGTTTGAATGTTTTGATCATATCACCTCTCTCCCTCCTTTGCACTAGGGTATACATATTGAGCTCCCTTAATCTGTCCTCATATTTTTTCTGATGCTGTCCCTCCACCATGTTGATTGCCCTTCTCTGGACTGCCTCAATTTGATTAATGTCCTTGTGAAGGTGCGGTCTCCAGTACTGCATACAGTACTCCAGATGGGGCCTAACCAGTTTCTTGTAAAGAAGGATTATTACCTCCCTCTTATGACTTGTGATACCCCTACTAATACACCCCAACATCCCCCTAGCCTTACCTACCTTGCAAAAAAAAAAACAGAACAGACCCCCATGGCAGCAAGCTAGGCTTAGCAGCAGTGGTGACAGTGGTGTGGGTGGCTTTCATAGGCCTTGATCAGTGCAGTGCAGCTACAGCCACAGAAGCAACCAAACAAGGAGCAAGCAACCCAGATTGCGTGGGTTCGGTTGGTGAGGTGACTTGGTCACGGACAATGTTGGGGACCTGTGATGGTTGGTTCTAGCATCCAGCTTCTGGCGGAAGGAGAGAGGTGGAGCAGACTGAAAACTGGGCTTGTGGCAGAGTGTGCCAGGCTGCAGGTTCTGGCCATATGGCCAGGTAAGTAAAAGTAAATCATTTTTTTACAGAGTGATTGGAGAAGGAGGAAGGATTTAAATATTGATGTGTTTTTCATGTTTCTTCAACTTTGGGTGACTTCATGACCCATAGGGGATGGCTATTGAATGGAATGGAATTGGAGAGGAAAAATCAGGACAAAGTTCTTTTTGAGGAGGGGAAAGAACTTCAGCCATGGGAAAAAAATGGTTAGTAACTTGGTGGGTTTAAGCCCAAATCTGATGCACTGCTCTGGGGTATATACAGATGAATCTTATACATTTGAATTTTTCCTGATTTGCATACCACTTTTCAGTCAAAACAAGTAAGTTGTACCTTTTAGAGATGTTACAGACATTCTAGAGCTGTCCCTTGCATTCACTGACAGTTGAGCGATATGATATGCACAGACTATTGGAGCCCCACTATAGTCAGGCTTATGCCCCCCCCCCCACCGTGAAGCTGACCTCCACATTCCCATGCTCAGGCACATTATGACAAAGGGCAAAGGAGACTGCAGGTGTGTGAACCATTGAAATGAAAGGGGGTATTTTTTTACTACTATTTTATACATTATTGATGCAGAGTTGGAGATTAATGAAGGCCACTGCTCGACTAACAAGGGCATTGTTAGTAGAACAGTGGCCTTCATTATTCTCCAACTCACCATCATAATGTATAAAATAGTAGTAAAAAATTACTTCATTCATTTCAAGTGGGTATGCCCCAGCACTCTGACCCTTGGACATCATCTCTTAAAGACTCCTGCCTCTGGCTCCCTAGTACTCAAATAAGATACTTTTTTACTTATATCTATAATTGGTGGGTTGTCTGTAGCAGCATGGCCGTACCTGCTACAGTGTGTGTGCATGGGGAGGGGGACTGGCCATGTAGGCATGTGCCCAGTTATTGCTACTTTTGTGTTTACACCTTAGAGTCTGCTTGTGTGGAAGCATTCAAAACTATGGAGGGAAAACAGTAGGAGTGGAGGCCAGACAGAAATAATTAAGTGATTGTGTGGGTAAGTGTGTGTATTGAGGGTGGGAAAAACCACATGTGTTTCCATTGGTATGTGTGCAACAGTTCAACTGTGAAACTGAGATGAGTAAGAGAAGAAAACTGAAGAGCATAACAGTGGCTACAAGCATGCCGCATGTGTGCAGATGTAGTCAGATACAGTGTGTATTGAAGTACAAGTGAGCCATATGTGTGCTTCAGTATGGCTTAGTAGTTAAAGGCACTGAACTGCAAGCCAGGAGACTTCAAGGCATGAAGATCTGGGTTTCAATCTCATCAACCCCCACTTGTGTATAGTGTGATCCTGAGCAAGTCACTTAACTTTTTCGTGTGCAGTTATCAGTGACTATTTGCTTTTTGCATGCATGCACTCTTTTCCAATTTAACATAAAAATCACGGTTTCCACACTTGCTTGCTGCACACATGCCATATGCATGCAGTTGGTTCTAATTTAACATTTAAATCTTACTTGCAGCATGCATATCACTTGGGTAGTTTTATGTGTGCAGCATGAAAACATTTCATATAATAATTTCTGTAAGGGATACGGCCACATACATTTCCATTCCTATCCCCCCATGACCTCTACATCCAAACTCAGTTGTTGTTCAAGCTTTTACTGAAGCTAATAATAGGGATTCTGTTTCATCACAAAAATCCAACACAAATGTATGCCACTTTGTATGTGATTCTGACTGTGAAATACTTCTGAAAATTACTCACATGCGGGTTTTGAATAAATGTCATGACTACTGATTTAAAATCTCTCTAGGCTGATTGTAACTCACACAGATAAGGAAACATATTTTTGTCTATTAATCCTCAGCCTTACCAATTGGTGGTGTGTTTCTTGATACTAGAGCCTGCTAAGTGTCTGGTTCAGCTTTAAGGGAAAACATTTGTCTTTTTTGTCACTGATCAGCTGGCCCAATTTCAGAAACTACCTTGGCATACTGACAGAATATCTATAAATTCCATGGATATTACTTCTACTTTTTCAGAACTGATGTTATGTATACAGCAGCTGACAAATTTGTGGAGGCTCAGATCTGAATATGGACATTTTGCTGATCTATTTGACATTACTGGCTTTTATTTTTCCTCATACTGACTTGTGTTTTTCCTCATTATGGCAAACATTGGGCAATATAAGTTGGTTTAATAAATTAATTATCACTTCTGAGTTTGGATTTTTTTTAATGAGCTTAGGTAATCAGGTTCTAGGGGTAGTATATAACTAAACCCGGGTGTATTACTAATAAGTTGCCAGAACTGCCTGCTTTTATTTTGTTTCCAGGATGACCATTATATTTTTGCAGTTCTGCCTTCTAGGTTTCAAGTGGGCTAGATGGATGGGGTGGGAGATCTACTGTATTTCAATATTTTTGTAGTGTGCATGATACAATTCTGGCACTTTGTTGTTCAGGTAGGCTAGTGGGAATGGTGTGGGAGTACCCCCTTCATGACCAGCAGACCTATAAAGTTTCACTCCTGTAATTAACCTCACTTGTTAGTGCTGGTTTATATCTAAGAGAACCTCTGAATGTCTCACTGAGCTGCCTACTAATTTTACTAATGGTTCTACTGTAAATGTTAACTGTATGTTCTGTAGCCCAGAGTGGCATGGCCACTGTATAAAATAGAAAAGGTATATCTGTTAATTTTCTTTTAATTTTTCTGTAAAACTGTACATCATTAGCCAACATAACTATAAAGTTTAATAAACAGGTGTCATGCTAAAAATGCAGTCAGTAAATAAATCTAAGGATTGAAAATGTGTCCAGGATACCTAAAATTGATTTAAACAAATGTTTGAAAGTGACTACGGTATTTTAAATGCTTACTAAGGTGCTATAGCAGAGACAATGGAAATTTCAGCAACTCCAGTCCCAGAAACAAAATAATATAAAATTGCAAGAAAATAAACAAAAAATGTTCTAGTTTTCAAGTTGCTAAACCCTGCTGCCACAAACAGTTGACTCACTATACTACAGTCCTTCTACCAGTACATCACTTACTGTTCCCAGTACATAGTAGAACACCACCAGTGCTGGCAGGATTCCAGTAGCAAGAGCACCTAGTTAGTGCAGTATAGTTTGCTTGGGTCCATATCATACAGCACATTCCCTCCTATAGAGAGACCACTGTGTGAGGAGAGACTCCCATGCTTTTCATATTAACATCCAGAATATTACTCCAAGGCTTTGACAGGCACTGCCTTAGAGTTAGTCCTGCAATCAGTGTTAATATAATGATCACCATAGGCTGCCACACTGGGCTTGACATGATGCTACTGTATATCACAAAGGATGGTGAGCTGACACACGAGTAGAATCATGATGCCTTTTCACACTAGGATGGTGAGTTCACACACTGGTATTAACATGAGGTCACATCATACTAGGATGGTGTGCTGCCACACTGGTTTTAACATGATGCCACTTCACACCAGGATACTGAACTGACACACTCATATTACTGTAATGCAACTTTACATTAGGATGGTGAGCTAACACCTGTATTAACACAATGCCACTTCACACTTGGATGTTGTGCTGCCACACTGGTGTTAACATACTGTATTGCTAGTTCATACTAGGATTATGAGCTAGCATGCCCTTATTAACATGATGTCATGTTACACTAGGATGGCAAACTAACACTGGTATTAACATGATGCCACTTCACAGTAGCATGGGGAAAGGGAACATTGTTTAACCAGGAGTAGCACACTAAGTCGAAGCTTGTTTCCAGATGTGACCTGGGAGCACAAGGAAGTTAAGTTACTTACTCAGTATCACACCGTATGTACCTAGTTGGCTGTGTTCGACCTCACTAGTATTAACATGATGCCGCTTCACACGAGGATGATGTTCTGTTACATTAGTATTAACATGATGCCTCTTGTTGCTAGGATAGTTCGCTACCACACAGGTTATTAGCATGATGCCACTTCAAACTGGGATGGTGTGCTGCCATAGTGGTATTAACATAATGCCACTTCATGCTATGATAGTGTGCTGCCACACTGGTATTAGCATAATGCCACTACGTACTGGGATGGTGTGCTGCCATATTGTTATTAACATAATGCCACTTCATATTATGATAGTGTGCTGCCACACTGGTATTAGCATGATGCCACATTATAGTAGGATGATGTGTGACACACTGGCAGAAATATAAAACCACTTCACACTAGAATGGTAAACTGCCACACTGGCATTAACATGATGCCACTACTCACTAGGACAGTGTGCTGCCACACCTGTATTAACATTTGCCACTTTACATGAAGGTGGTGAGCTAACACTGGATATTACCATGATGACAGTTCACACAAGGATGGTGGTCTGCTACACTGGTATTAACATGATACCCCTTGACACTGGGATGGTGAGCTGCCACACCTGTATTAACATGACACTTCACACTAGAATATGGAGCTGCTACACTGGTATTAACGTGATGCCAGTTCAAGTTAGGGTGGTGTGCTGCCATACCAGTATTAATGTGATGTCACTTTTTACTATTTAACATTCCACTGACCGCTTAATCCCATTCAGTTTCAGCTGGTTTGCATCTGTATATCTCTCACCCTTGGGACTAGGCTGAAAACAGTCGCTATTATCTAACTTTACTTTCCCAATCAACAAAAACTAAATAAATAAACATGCTTTTAATTATTCATGATGCTGCATTTCATTCTGTTTTATCATCATTACAACATCAATTAAAAATACATGATAATAGATTCAGATACTGAAAATTGCAAAGGAAGGAATTGAAGAAAAAGATGTGAATCTATAAGGAAATGACAGATGGGAACTTTTGATCAATTATGCAAGTAATTTTGTGCTGCAGGAGTTTTATTGAAGCTTGTCTCATGGAGACATTGGTTTAAAATTTGTGGATACTGACATTCACAACTCTTATCAGTTGAAGAGCACTTACTCCTCTCTCTGGGTGGTGCTTGGTTGAGTGGGAGTGATTGTTCTACAAAGTAGTTCATCAAGAACATGCCATTCTCTAGGTGCTGGATAATTTCACAATTAGAGCAGTTTCAAAACCAAGATGGAAGCTGGGATAGTTAAGCACCCTGATTCCATTTTCAAGTAATGCTTACTAGTTTTTGTTTTGTCTTAAAAAAACTGTACACTACACTATGTGTAAATTCTATTTGATGCAGCTTGTGTGCTGCTATAAAATAGTTGCTATGTTTTGTGGTGTTAACCCCAACCACTTGTGGCTGTCACACCTTAATTCCTTATCTGTTTAGCAGAGGATACATCACCTATGGAGCTTCACAGCTGTACATAGTTGGAAAACCACTGGAATTTTGGAATGAGCTAGCACACAGTGAATAGTACAGCATGTGCTGGCTTCTCTTAGCCATTACTACAGTTTTTTATGGGAAACTTTAGTTAATTTTTGGATGTGGCATTTTTTCAGGAAAGAAAAAAAATGTTAGACACTTACTTTCAACTAATAAATCCTTGCTTTCAGACTCCTAGGATTTATGAGAAGCCACAGATTACAAAGTACACTCACTTCAGCACCATTTGGTGCCCTCCCAGAGAGCCAATTTTGGCATCAGATTCCCAGCACCTATCCAGATACTGGAAACATGTCCTAGGAATTGATTGCTTTTATTATAACTACAGGACGATGCCCCTGCCTTTTACACTTCAAAGCTTCAGCAACAAGAATAATCTCGAAGGATACAAATACATTTTACATACTTCATTAACCAAGTTATAGTGAAACAATCACCCTTAATAGAAAATCAGGATTCAGAACCGTTTTTGTAGTATGTTACAAACTGTATATGTAAAATCTACATCAAATACTTGAGCTGGCATTTCTGTTTACTGTTTATGCAAATGAGGCATTCAGTAGCTTTTGTTTTGACTGGGATAAGTATATCAATGCTTTTTGCTGCTGTAACCCATTTTAAGTTGGGGGTCATCTTAAGTATTTGCTACTGAACAGTTCACTCTGATGCAGGAAGTGTTTGGGTACACAATATAAGAGCCTGGGGCACCAGATCACATGGCTTCCTGTCAGTCCATCTTTTTGGGGTTGGCATGGATTTGCAGGGCACAGGAAGAATGGAGACTGGATTGAAGATTCCTAAAAGTCCATCCCTCTAGGGATGGCAGGGAACACCATCTGGTGCAGAGGAGATAGAGAAGAAGAAATGGAGACATCTCATGTGGTGCTGGTACTGACAAGTATAAAACTGGATACAGTTTTTAACACTTTGTTCCTCCTCTGGAGGTACCAGATCCACTCTAATGCTAACTGAGGTTTGTGAGTTTTGTAAGGCTCCTGCTCATTTCAGTTGAATTCAGTGAGAGATAGGTCAACCTGAAGAAATGTCTAAAACAAAGCTTGGTACAGTTGAAAGCACACCCCTTTGCTGAGTAGAACATAGCAGAAAAAGCTGTGTGGAAGTGTCATGATTAGTACAGAGTCAACCTTAAAGAATATAGTGACCTGCGAGACTAGATTGTGGGCCCAGGCTGAGAATCTGATATCCTTATCTCATTGCATTTCGGGTGCCACATCTAGAGAAACTCCTTTCATCACCTGGAAGCCTGTGCTGAAGGACTTGTGCCTATCAGGAGGTACCCATAACTGGGACCTTCTTCATTAGCTAGAATGTGTGGTGCTGCTGGTGGCCACCTCTGTTGATTTTAACAGCAACAAGAGGTGTCTGTGTTGCTTCACATATAGGCAAGTGAGTGTACACCATTGCACCAAGGACATGACATTAGCCAGAGTCTTGCCCAATAAGCATGCTTCAGAAATGCTTAATTTGACTGCATAACCAATGTGATTAGAAGGTTGGAAGAAGAAGAAGATGAAATCAGTGAATAATTGAAGGGCCTAAGTCTGGTTAGCCCCAGAGGGAATTGTTAGTCCAGGAATTGACACCTTGCCCAATGCCTTGGGGAGAAACCCAGCATGATCCAGAGGCTGGGCCCTTGAAGGAACCATCTGCTGCAGAGAAGGAGGAAGGAGAAAGCTTTTGTTTACTTCTAGGAAGATGTAATGTAATTAGTTGAGTAAACTTTGAGAACTGACCAAAATGTCACTCAAGAAAGTTTCACAGCAGTGGGGCTACTGCTACCTTTATGTCCTGTATGTGTTTTCAGCATCATGGGGGAGCATAGACACATAGAATGTGATGGCAGATAAGGGCCGCTTGGCCCACTTTGTCTGTCCATTTCCCTACCCTAATGGATCAGCTGCAGGTCCTAGTTAATCAACAGCCTACTTCCTCCTACCCCCCCACTAAAATTGCTTTATGTCTGTCCCATGTATTTTTGAATTCCCCCACTGTTTTTGACTCCAGTACCTCCTCAGGAAGGCTGTTCCATGTATCCATAACTCTCTCCATGAAAAAATACTTTCTCACATTACCGCTGAGCCATCTCCCTCTGTCTTCAAATTGTGCTCCCTTGCTCTTGTACATCTCTTTTTCTGAAAGATGCTACCCTCTTGGACTTTGTTGATTCCCTTGAGGTACTTGAAAGTTTCTATCATGTC
Source organism: Neoceratodus forsteri (assembly GCA_016271365.2). Classification (NCBI taxonomy): domain Eukaryota; kingdom Metazoa; phylum Chordata; order Ceratodontiformes; family Ceratodontidae; genus Neoceratodus; species Neoceratodus forsteri. The sequence continues at coordinate 907,083,474 of CM028135.1, read as the reverse complement.
CCCCCTCTCCCTCCTCTCCTTGAAGGTATACATATTAAGCTCCTTTAATCTCTCTTTGTATGTCTTCTGGTGAAGACCCTGCACCATTTTAGTTGCCCTCCTCTGGACAGCCTCTAGTCTATCTATGTCATTGTGGAGATGGGGTCTCCAGAACTGCACGCAGTACTCCAGATGGGGTCTCACCAACTGTCTGTACAGAGAGATAGCAACTTCCTGTTTTCTACTGGCGATGCCTCTCCCTATGCATCCCAGTATCCCAACAGCCCTCCATACTACCTTCTCACATTGCCTGCCCACCTTAAGGTCATCTGATATGACTACCTCCAGGTCCTTTCCATTTTTGTTGTTGTTAGTATCTCACCCCACATTGTGTACTCTTCTCCTGGGTTTTTGTTTCCCAGGTGCATTACTTTGTACTTCTTTGCATTGAATCTAAGCTGCCATACATTTAACCATTCCTCCAACCATGCTAAGTCCCTTTGCATCCTTTCCACCCCACCTTCTGTATCAAGCTTGTTGCAGATCTTTGTGTTGTCTGCAAAGAGACATACTTTTCCTTCCAGTCCCTCTGCAATGTCACTTATAAAGACATTAAAGAGGACTGGTCCCAGTACTGAACCCTGCAGCACCCTGCTAGTAACCCCCCTTCTTCAGAGTGAACTCTGTTTACTATTACCCTTTGTGTCCTGTTGTCCAACCAATTTTTTACCCAGGCTACCATTTTGGGACCCACTCCAAGGCTAGCTAACTTGCATATTAATATTTTAATAATAATAACTTTATTTTTAAAGCACCTTTCAAAAATATCAAGGCGATTTACATCAGAAAACAGTATACAATATCAAATTTAGACATATAAATAAATACATTTAAAACATCACTCATTTAAAAACAAACTATACGGTCATCCATATTATCAACAAACATTTACAAATGATTACCATTACTCATCCAGATAGGCCAGATCCCATAAATAAGTTTTCACATTTTTCTTAAATACCTCCACGGAGGTGCACTCCCTTAACTGGCGTGGTAGAGAATTCCAAAGCGTCGGTGCAGCATATGAAAATGCTCTACCACCAGAAGATTTCAAATTCACTCTTGGAATCTCTAGCAACCCCTCGTTGGCCGAGCGAAGTGATCGGCCGGGGCAGTAAGGCACCAGAAGTTCTTTCAGGTAGGTCAGACCCTGATCACGAAGGGCTTTAAAAGTCAATAAGATGACTTTAAATGTGATCCGCCACCATATAGGCAGCCAGTGCAGCTCGCACAGCACCTGGGTAATGTGACTGGATCTCCTTGTCCCAGTCAAAACCGGGGCTGCAGCATTCTGCACCAGCTAAAGGCGACAGATTTCAACCCTGGAAAGCCCAAAGTAAAGGGCGTTGCAGTAGTTTACGCGCGAGGACACAAAAGCGTGGACCAACGTTGGTAGGGAGTCAGACAGAACAAGGTGATGCACCCTGACAATATTCCTAAGATGGTAAAAGGAAGTCCTGACAACAGCCGACACCTGAGATTTAAGGGTCAGGGTATTGTCTAGGACAATCTCAAGGTTGCGCACCTGTTCAGAGTTCGAAAGTGACACACTCCCAAGAAAAATTCCATAGGGCGTGCCATCATGTGACCTCGCTATCTGACCACCCGGGTCCACCACTAACACCTCTGTCTTCTCTGAGTTCAACTTTAACCAACTAGAATCCATCCACCCTTGGATTTCTTCCAGGGACTGTGTCAAATGCCTTGCTAAAGTCTAGGTAAGCCATGTCCCGAGCCCATCCCTGGTCTACTACTTTGGTCACCCAGTCAAAGAAATCTATTAGATTCATCTGACATGACCTTCCTGCTGTGAATCCAAGCTGTCTTGGGTCCTGTGCCTAACTGGCCTCTAGGAATTCAACAATGCTTTCTTTCTGAAGTGATTCCATCATTTTCCCTACCACTGAGGTCAAACTAACAGGTCGGTAGTTTCCTGCCTCTGTCTTGCTCCCACTTTTGTGAAGGGGAATCACATCCACCCTTCTCCAGTCCTCAGGTACCAAACCATCCTCCCATGATTTGTTAAAAAGGGTAGACAGTGGTGTCACTAGTTCTACTATTAGTTCTTTTAGAATTCTTGGGTGAATCCCATCAGGCCCCATTGCTTTGTCCACCTTCAGTTTTAAGAGTTCTTTCAGAACCCTTTCTTCTGTGAATGGATTGGTATCAACTTCCCTATCAAGAGTGCTTCTATTCTTTGATTTAGGTACCTCTCCCTCCTCTTCTTTTGTGAATACTGAGCAGAAGTATTTATTCAGTATCCCTGCTTTTTCACTTCTCCTTCTGCCCACCCACCCTTCCCTTTATTAAGCCTCACTATCCCTCCCTTGGTCTTTCTTTGCTCCCTAATGTACCTATAGAAGGTTTTATCCCCCTTCTTAACTGAGTTGGCTATCTTTTCCTCAGTTTAGGCCTTTGCTATTCTGACTGCCTTCCCCACTTCCTTCTGCTTTAACTGGCACAGTTCTCTGTCTGGCTCCTTCTGTGTTTTCTTATACTTCCTGAATGCTAACTTTTTCTCCCTTACCTTCCCCACCACCTCTTTTGAGAAGCATAGTGTTTTTTTTTCCTTCGTTTTGATTCATTTGCTTTACACAAAGGGTTGTTGCCTCTATGATGGCAGTTCTGATTTTCCCCATTGTTCCTCCACCCCTCCTTCTTGCCTGTTTGCTAGTGCTTTTCTTAGGCACACCCTAGTTTTGCCAAAGTCAGCCCTCCTAAAGTCCAATACTCTTGCTTTTGTATGGCTTGACTCTATGGCTGTGTTTATTGTGAATCACACTGTTTGGTGGTCACTTGTTCCCAGATGGCTACCCACTTCTAAATCCAAGATCCTTTCTCCATCCCCATTTGGCAGTACCAGGTCTAAGATTTCTCCCTCCCGAGTGGGATCCACCACTAGCTGTCCAAGGCATGCCCCTTGTAGGGCATCAAGAATAGACCTGCTCTTGGATGTGGCTGCAGAAAAGGTGCTCCAGTTAATATCTGGCATATTAGATCCCCATCAACAATATATCTCCTTTTTATGCCATTCTAAGGATGCCTTCTATCATTTCCTTGTCCATTGCCTCCCCCTGAGATGGGGGTCGGTATTCAACCCTTGTGTGGATTGTGGTGCCATATCCTGTCTCCAGGGTGACCCACAGTGCCTCCTCTACTCCCTGTTTATCCTTTAGTTCCATTGCTTTGATCCCTTCCCTTACATAGAGAGCTACTCCTCCTCCTCCTCCTCTTTTACCCTCCCTGTCCCTCCTGTAGATTGTGTACCCTGGTATGTTCACATCCCAGTCGTGGTTCTCAGTGTACCATGTTTCTGTGACTGCCACAATATCCATGTGTCCCTCTTCCATAAAGGCCACAAGTTCAGGAAGCTTGTTACACAGACTATGGACATTGGTACTCATTACCCTCCATTTTTTGATGGCCTTAACCCTTTTAGCCCTATCCCTCACCTTATTGCCTTTTTCTGCATTTATCTCTGTCTTGCTTCTTGTTGACTTCTCTACCTTGGTGTTTACCTCTCTAACTACTGTGTTTTGTGGGGGGAGACTGGGTTTTCCCTGCTCATTTTCAGTGCCTCCCCCCCTTGGCAATGAAGCTTTAAAGCCCATCACCTAGGATCCTGGGTCTCCTCCTAGACAGCTGCAGACCATCACGCCAGTATAGGCCTGCATGCCTCCAGGTGGACCCCCAGTCTCCAATGAAGCCAAAACCCTGAGCTCTGCACCAGTTTTTCAACCATTTTTTGAATTCCGTGGTACGGAGTACCTTAGCATCACACTTGCCATAGACAGGCAACACCCCCTGAGAAGGTTACCATACATGCTACTTGTTTAATGCCCCCCCAACTCTTCAGATTCCTCTTGCACTGCTCTGACCCCATCCCCAGCTAGGTAATTTGTCCCTAGGTGGACAATGGCATCCAGCTCTCTCCCTCATGCAGCTGCTCCTGTGATCCTGAGGATTCACTCCCTGTTCCTCCAAGCCATGGCATCAAGTAGACACCTTACCTCCCTCTCCCCTTCCTCCCCCAGTTCTAGCCCTTTGAACAATTGAGTCCCCCACCAGGAGTTGTTTCCTTCCCCTGTGGGGTCCCATGCCACACTTCTGTGGGTCTCCTTTGTGGAGGTTCCCAGCATCCTCCTTGGTCTCAACTGTAGGTGCTGCAATAGAGGAACCACTCTCCGCCAGAACAGTGTATGAATTGTGGAGCGGTACAACTGGAGGCATGCACCTCTGTTCCACCACCCTCTCCCTTCCAGATCCCACCTTGGTCCAACTGATCCTCTTTCTTGGCAACCTCTGAGGTAGCAACGGTGGCCCTGGTGGTTCTTGGGTGGGGGAGGAGGTTTCACAAAACCTAGCCAAGTCAGCTAGGAGATAAGCAACCTCCCCACTCAGACCAGAGAGGTGCCTACAAATAGGGCAGCATCACAGCCTCCAGAATGTCTCCCGGAAGACTGCTGCCCCACAGCCATTGCACTGCACCACTCCCATCATGTCTTATTTTGTGGCCCCTCTCCTATTGCTTTGTATGCTTACTCTCTCCTCCCCTTTTCTTTTCCTCCTACTGCCTATGTGCCCTTATAGCTCTCATCCTTGCTGGTCTTGGACAGGAATTTCCTGTATTCTTCTGTAGTCTCCTTCTTCCTTGCTCAGAGTTAGACCTCCAGCAGCTAGGAATGATGAAATATATGTGTCTCAGTGATCCTTCCCTTCTTATTGCCAAACAGGAAGTTCCTGTTGTTAGTCAAATCCAGTGCCTATAAAAGTAGAACTGGCTAAGAGTGGAGGGAAGGGGAGGGAAGGAGAGCAATTAGTAAAAAAAAAAGTTCTAATTTTGTAGTCAGCTAATCCTTGCTCTAAAAACAAGATTTCTGTCTGCCAAAGCTAGGTTTAGGGAACTGTAATTGGAGACACCCGCCTTTGTACTCCTAAGCCACACCCCAATTAACTTCTCCCTTCCTGACTTAACAAACTTCCGTTCCCTAACACAGAAAAACACACTGACTTTCTTTTTCTTTTTTTTTCACCCTAAATGAGATCCCCCACTTCTACTAAAGTATATGTTTTCTTAATCCCAACAGGCATTGACTCCTGCTGAGATGGAAGTGTTCTATTAGTAAAAAAAAAGTTCTAGTTTTGTAGTCAGCTGCTCCTTGCTCTAAAGCAAGATTTCAGTCTGCCAAAGCTAGCACTAGGGCTCACTAGGAGCATCAGGATGATTGGACCAAGAAGAGAGTGGAGAAGGGCTGTATTCAGAGTTTTCCACTTTGAGGTTCAAGACCTTTCAAAAAAGTGCAGTAAAGCAGTGGAGGACAAGCAGATCGGCAGAAGCATCTGGAATCACCTTGATATCTTCTCTTAGGGTGATTGGAACCATAAATATTGCAGCATTAGTACCTTTAAACTGGACAGGACCCCTGTGATTATATCTGATCCAGCCCACTAATGTTAGCTGGATATGCAGATTGGACTGTGGCTGGCAGCTGGCTGAACTAAATCATCCCAGTAAGGAGATAGTTACATTATTATATTGCCTCCCTGATAATTTGGCTAGGAAGGTAGGATTCAGGATTCTTTTTTTCAGTCAGGGTTGTATTCATCTGTGGCTAAGGCAGTCTAGCCTCCCCTCAACCCTGTCCCCCCCCGCCATCTTCTACCTGACAGAACTTACCTGTCAACCAGTATACTCCTATGTATTACTCCCATGGTGGGGTCAGGAGAGAGATGGCCATTCCCTTCCCCCACAAAGGACATATCCAGTGCTCAGCTTGGCAGTGTCCTGGCAGTGGAGTGGGTGGGGGTCAGTGTGCAAGTCATCATGTGCCTCTGCCTTACCATTCCTTTTTCTTTGATTTTGTCCCCTGCTGTGGCAGCACATGTGGAGGCACAGACAAGCACCATGGATATACCACAGCCCCCTCCCTTAGTTGCCACTTTCGACCCACACTACCACCAGGTCTTCACTTGGTGGCAGTCATTTGCCAGAGGTGTCAAGCCTCCCTGCTGGGAAGCAGAGAGCAGTCTATTGGATGCTCAGCCCTGTCCCCCACTGGCAACCCACGTCGCTCCCCATCTCCTGTCACCAGTGTGGTGGGCAGTAATGCCACTGCCACACCACTTGGCTGACTCAGGATTCAGGATTCTCATAAATAAATTGGTGCAAATGAATTTATTCCAGCTGTTCTACATAGGCATTAACAAAATGATGAAACAATGTATATCTTTATAGAGCATTTTATCATAAACATTACTATAAATCTTTCATAGAAGATAATGTGTAAATCATCCATTAGGGTCTGGTATCAGTTTCATCCAAGTATGAGAAGGCATACAATCCATTCTTGTGAAGTTCCAACCAGTGCTGGTGATCCCAGGGAAAAGTGTGGAGAGGTAGCTTCTTTCTGACCCTGTTCTTCTGCGCTGGTACATCCCCCTTTTCTGTGTCTTCCATTGTATCCAGGACCTTGTGGGCCCTGTCCATGAGATTCATGATCATTTTCATAGAGTCCGCTTTCATTCAACTGCTTCCACGGGTGTTCATTCTGTCTTTTTTCCTGCTCACAACAAAGAGTATATTTTGTTAGTTAGCTCTCTGGGTCTTTCCCTGCGAATTGCTTGTCTGACAATTTCCTCTGCCCCCTTCTTTTTTTTTTCGAACAAACCACTACTGCCTCCCCTTTTTTTTTTACTTTCACCATTATGGCTCTCCTTATTATTTGCTGAAAAACACCTCATATCATTTTTTTTTTTTGCATTAAGCCGTCTAAGATGGCAACTGACTATTTCAATGCAATTGGAAATGTGCAGGGTGACGCAAACCACAACGCAAATAGAAACAGTGGTGGCAATGCACGTGGCAATGGTAACAAATAATGCAAAGTGGTAAAGTTTTGCTTGTCAGTTTTATGCATCACAGTGCTGATGTAGTAAGAATTTCGACTTGTGCCTTTTAAGACTGCGACTAAAATCCAGCCAATTTGTCCTCTCAGCTAGCCCTCGTACCTCATGCTATGAGGTAACTGACACTAAAGCCTAGAGTCTAGCTTGCACTTCAAGATTAGGAAATTTTCCTGTATATATATATTTTTTATTAATTGCCCCCATTCTTCTCACAACCCTCCTTCGAGGGACAGTCAATGCCCCTGATAGAGTAAACAAAACTTGTAAAAGTCCTCTAATGCCCCCAACAGAAAGCTGACCAAGGGCTCTTAATAATATAATGTGCTTTGAAAGACCCCAGCTCCCTCTTGCCAACACCATCTAGTTGCTCTTGGGCCTCCTGTAGCCCTTTCCAATTCACCTCCCCTCCTTCTGGCAAAAATTGCCTACACTGCCCTCGCTGTGCAATGCTAGCCCAGTCAACAAGGAGGGCTACCTAATATTGTTACTGCTTTCCCTCTTTGTGGGCCCTATTGAGTATCTCCCATGATCTGCTAATCCTGTGGAAAAAAATGCCTAATTGGACATTACTAGTCATAGCTCCTCCTCGAGTGATTTTTCCTCGATAGCTGTTTCCCTTTTTATGAAACCTTTAGGCCAGAAAAAACACTGTGAAATGCCCGGTGCTCCACCACGTGGCCCATTGTTCCACCATGCTCCCTTGCCGAATCTTTGTCCTGTGCTCGCTTAGCTGCTTCCCTCTTTTTTTGAAGGCCCATTCTCCTCCACGCTGCAACTCGCCAGCGGTTTCCACGTGGTCCTTTTCTCTGTTGGCTTGCTACACCACCTCCTTGCCCTAAGGCAGTGTTGGTCGCCTCCTGTCTGGTTAGGCCCACCCTGCTTGTTGGGGCCCTCCTGGCTCTTTACCCCGACTCCTGATGACTCTTTGTCTGTTTGCCACCTATCCACACTACTGGCCCCCTCCAGCCTCCTTCCCTGTCCCCAGTTCACTTTCCGAATGGCTCCATAACAAAAACCCACATGGCTCCCCGTGAATCCCATGGTTCTCTCATTTTTGAGCTGCTCCACTAGCCTGCCCCGTGGCTCCCCCCCATGCCCTGGTCCTGTCTCTCGTCCCCCCGGATTACTCCTTCTCAGCCTGAGGCCTGTACCACCGCTCTTTTCACCGCTCGCTCCTTTTTTTCATCCCTCACAACTGCCACAACTGCCACCTATGCTACTACCTCCATTTTGTGCACTGGGTAGTGCTTTCAGACCTCCAGTTGCCCTCGTTTTTCCCTGCGGCTCTTCTTTCCCTTCTCACCATCAATTTCCTTTCCCCTGCGTTCTTAGCCTGATGCTCGAAAAAACCTCCGACACATACCGGGATGATTATCCCTTTGATGAGGGGAGAAGCCCTTGGCTGTGGCAGCATCTGGTGACTTTTGCTCTAGGAGAAACTCCATCCTCACTACCCCCGGAGCTTGCTACGCATTTTACTCAAATATCACTCTACCTTTCCACCTACAAGCCTGCTAAATTTTGCTACAGACCTTCTAAGCATGAACACCACGTGTTTTAATGCTAAACATTGACTAGCAATTACTGCTCCATTCAACTGACTCACCCAGGTTCCCATAGCAAATAGCTGGCTCTGGCATAACTTGAAACTGGTCTCCTGGCCTCAATCTAGTGCTCTGACCATACCCAACTGCATCTCCTTTTTTTTTTTTTTAAACCACCTGCTAATTTTAATCAACCATCCTACTGTATCCCAAGCTTAGCGATTTCTGCCTTCACAAACTTCAAAGAATATCATCTTTTCCTTACCTTTTCTTGAGGAACTCACTGACTGACGTGCTAGGTTCTTTTTCTTGAAATTACTTACCCAAAGAACCCTAGCAGAAAGTGGCAGAGCCCCTCTGTGTTGCCCTTCTTAAACCCCTATTGCTCCGACCCTCCCTGCCTGCCTTTGTTTTCCATTGGTCCTTATCCACCGCCCCCTCCGATGCTCTGGTGACATCATGAGAAAGACCTCCCCTTTTATGACCTCATTCTCCTTCCCCTCCCCCGCACCCCTGTTGCTATCCCAGTCTCTTCCCAGAGTCAGCTGGCCTGGAACAATGTGGGCTGCCCTTAATGGCAACTCATTTTGTAACCCCTTCCTTCCACAGATCACATTTGTAAAATAGATTCTTTGTATCTCTGTAGGCTTATCTGGGGAAACAATTTCAATAAATGTATTTTTTTGTCTTGCATTTTCTTGACAGTTGGGAAGACTTTCTGAAATATTTAATCATTTCTGGTTGGAACATGATTCTGGTCAGATTTGGAATGACTGACTGACTGGATTTTAAAGATTTATTTGCAGTGTCAGCTTCTTCCAGTTCAAATTTATTTCTTCAAGAAAACTCCATTGAGCATACTCATTTACAAGGAGGTCCTGCAAGGGACATTGCATAACATGCAGAAACAAAAATACAAGGTTTGAATAGTAATACAAAGTACTGAAGAGATACAGATGTAGATACATAATACAGTAGCACGTCATAGGAGCGACACAAAATGAGTGACTCACTGTGGGCACTTTTATGGTGAGCTACCTTTCAGAATAGCGAGGGTATGGGACAGCAAATATGGGGAAGGACGAATGGAAGGGGGAAATAGCGAGGGGAAGAGGAGGGACAGGGAAGTGTTTTTAGGGACTGGAGTATCTGCTGCTGCCGAGCCAGCCATGTGGCATGGTGGTGGCGTGGGAGGCTATATCTGGCAGAGCAGGTACTGGGTTCGGGACCATGTGTGGGTTGCATTTTGCTGCAGCTGCAAGCTGTGGGTCTTAACTTTTTCCTAGATCCAGATTTTGCCCCCCTCCTTAACATGCACCTCCCCTGGAGTTGTGCCTCCCCCCCACCAAAAACACTTTTTGTAAATCCAGAAGTTGGGTTACCTTAAAGTGCATAGTGCCGATTTGCTTTTCGGTGATACATTGTACACCTGCCATAATAGCGATCGCTGTTTTGCATTCACTGTTATGACATGGAACCCATAATACAGGATGATAAACAAGTAGATAAACCATACTTTTTATAATAAAGGGGAAATAAAGAAAAGCATGGGCATGTACTTGTGCAAGTTATGCTATAGAAGAAAAGGGTTATTAGATAATTTGGAGAAGGGGTGGGGTATACGTGCTGACAATTATGTAGGTTGTCTTTTGGGTAAATTTGAGGGGGGGGGGTTAAGTGCTGAATGTTATGTAGGTTGAAGCCAAGACAGGGGAGGGCTTAATGGTTGGCTTGGCAGTGGCAACCATCTTTGAGGGGAGTTGCTAAGAAGGGATTTGAATAAATTAAGAGAGAAGAGACTTGCAAGTTTTAGGAAGTTTGCAATTTATTCCAGGCTGAGAGGATGGCATAGTTGATGGCAGCTCTGCCATACTGGGTATGGAATTTAGGCACATCTAGAATGATAAAAGAGTTTTTTTCTAAGGGAATATCAGCTAATTGATTGATGGAAAAGGGTTGTTATGTAGAGGGGAAGTTTATTTATCAGCAATTTGCAGGCCCAAGTACAGGTATGGATCATTCTTCTGGTGGTAAGGGATGTCCATCCCTCTGTTGTATAGAGGTTACAGTGGTGGGTTCTGGGAGGAGCATTTGTAATAAAGCGAATGGCACGATGGAACAACACATCCAGGTTATGGAAGTGAGATGAAGCAAAGCTGTTGTAGATTATGTCTGGATAATCAAGAAGGAGGAGAAAGGTGGCTTGAACTAGCCTTTTTCTAACTTCAGTGTGGAAATTAGATTTATTTCTTTAGAAAAAGCATAGTCTAGTTGTTTTTTTTTTATTTTTATCCTCCTGTTGCTGTGGCCCTTACCTCAGGAGGGAGCTCCCAGTCCCATCACTGGTGTCCACAAGCCAGCGCTGATCCTTACCCCCAGGGCTTGTCCCCCCATTTGGGGCTGGTGGGGTTTCCCAACCCCCGCAAGAGACTGGATCCAGTGTGGCCAGTGCAATGGCTAGCCGGGAGTGGGACCTATGAGGCATACTCTGTCATGCACCGCAGCAACTCTATTTCCTGCCCCCCCCACAGAGATGTGGCATGCAGTGATGCCGGCGGAGGGAGTGTGCACACACGTGCACCTCCAGGCACCTGCCCCATCTCCAACCCATTCTGCAGCATTGGCGTGCTGCCCCCCCATCCTCTGCTAGGGGCCAGTCTTACACCAACCACTGGCACCCCCTCCCCGGAGAAGGAGTGCAGTCCCTTGGATGCTCAGTCCTTCACCTCCCCTGCTGACCCCCAGTGGCCCATGCTTATTCCCGAACATGGGTCAGCGGCATAGCGCGAGCTAAGGCATCAAGTGCCTCAGCCCACAACACCACCTGGCCAGTTCAAGTCTAGTTTTTAGTTTCTTGGTGAGGGTTTCAGGATACACCATGAAAGATAGGATATTGTTGAGCCAAAAACCTAAGTATTTGAATTTATCTACTGCTTCTAGTGTGTCTTCTTCATCTAGGTCTCCTTGTGGTGTGTTAGGATGACGGGAATGATGTAAGACCTCAAGTGGTATGCTTCTTGCCTACAGAAACTGTCCATTACCTGTGGGTTCAGTAGTTGCTTTTTCTGCCTGGGTAGAGAGCATGATGTTGAAAACTGCCATAAATGTGCCTCTAGAATGTGCAAGGAAACTCTTCAGGAATGGCAATTGCAGTTTTTCTTAATAGTCTTTTGATCACAATAAATGTGCTGGAGCCAGCCCTGTGGAACTGAGGGTTGAGGCACTGGATGCCACACATCCCACCATGCTGGTGACCTGGGTTTAGATACACACCCGGTTGTCAGGGGTTGCCAGGGGAGGGATAGAATTGAGCATCTGGAGGACTGCTGTCCTATTCCGGGGAGGGTTGAGGGTTCCCACCACTCTGTAGCAGCCCCTGGTGATGGTCAGGGGGCACTACTACAGTTAGTGCCATCAGGGGTGGAGTGCAGCAGACTTCAGCATGTCGTGCCTCAGTTGTCATTGCACGTCTGCACTCCAGGGGTCTAAGGAGGAAAATGGCTTGGTGTGACCTTGCAGCTTGATGGCTGTACTCTGCCCTGCCTGGAGGACTGTTGTGGAATCGCTCTGGGGGGTCCAGGCTTGGAGTGGTATGGAGATGCCCTCTGGCGGGTCAGTGTATGGACGCACCAGATCCCCCATCATGTGACTGAGCCTGCTGCTCTCCAGGTAGGCTGAGCTGGTGGCTGGATGCCCCCACCAGTTATGCCACAGTGGGCGTACAAATAGAAATAAGATACAATAAATGTGGTGGGAGCTGACTGCAAGTTCAGAAACAGCTTCTGAATCCTTCAAATGCTGCATGCCTCAACACAGACACTATCCATATATACAATGGTGTATGTATGTATGTAGTATTTTGCATGGTCTCCTGTCTGCTCCCTTAAGGCCTAAGGATTCACTAAATGAAACATACAGTACAGCAGCATTGACTGCTGTGCCCAGAACACCCCACTGAATAAGATATGTAGGGCTGCTGCTACATCGGCCTTGGTTCACACATTCACTTCTCATTCATTAGGATATAAATAAACTTCTGTGTGTACAGAGGTGCTAATTTATGCCATGCCCCTGCTTGGTCTCCTTTTTTGCCCATTATATCTGGGTAATGGATGATATTCTACATTTTTTGTTATGCTCATGCACTTATGAATTTCATTGTATATAAAAATTCCATTGTATTATGACTTGTCCTAAATGCTCATTTCCTCTGCAATGTACCATGTCTTTTTTGTATTATCAACATTGTTATTATGTTTGTGTTTCTCAGCTTATCCTTGTTAGTGTTGCACATCCATGTTTTTCTGTATTTTACCTTTGTAACCTCTGGGGTCATACCTGAAAATAGGCATTTTTTGTCTAGCGTGTTTACCTAGTTAACAAAAGCTAAATAAAATAAATATTGGACTCTTAGTAATGAAGTCTCTCTTTCTATGGCAATATGACTCACCCACCTCTTCTCCATCATTGCTCACATTCTGTATCAGTTTGGACTTTTGGAAGGAGTTAGGTTCATTAGAAGACCAAGTTTCTTTCTTGTAACTGTGATTCAATTACCATTATTCCTTTTGCACCCACACAGCCTATTGAACCTCCCTAGGCTAAAGTGCCACTTGGTGTCTGATGCTTAGGTCCTTTCTTTCAGTGCTTCTTGATATATGCAGCATTGAAAGACCTTGATGATAGGAAGGGGATTAGGATGTTGAAATCAGTTACTGTCTAGAGGATTTTCCACATGCTCAGAGGATACACCATTGGAGCGAATGTGAGAGAAATAACAGTAGTACAGTACAAGTAAATATCTAACATAGTCACTGAGTTCTGAATCTGACCTTGCAAAGTCCAATTCTGAATTATCAAAATTTCAAACAAGCAATGATCTTTGCCCACTTAACATATATCAGTAATGTGGACTTTAACATTTCAGAAAGGATATGCCTACTGTCTACACATTTTTAAAATTGTAGTTTTTTGTAACATGCAGAAGTCAGAAAGGTAAACTGCACAACAGTCTGCAGTTGCACTAGCCAGGATGCAATAAAGTACCCTGCAGTATTACTGTAAAATGTTGCTGTATGCTACAGGGAACATTGTAATTCAATGGCAGTTAAGCCCTTTGTCATGCAATATTTAGTGATATGCCATTTACTGCAAGCTATTGTGTTGCATCCTGGCTGACATCATTGTATAATATTCTATCCACCAGTCTTCTGTAACACTGAAGCTGAACTTCTTTAATGTAAAAAATTCTATTTGATTGTTTACCAAGTCCACAAATATGCAATGTCAGTGGCTCAGCAGGTTGCACACTTGCCTCTGAGGCTGAAAGATCAGAAGGCTGTGGGTTCTATCCCACTCCAGGCACTTGGGTTAAATCCTAATACTAACACTGTAGTGCAGCATGAGGGGGTGCTGCACTCCTGAGGTGTCGTCTTTTGGATGAGATGTTAAACCAAGGTCCCATCTCTCTGTTCTGGTAGTAGTTCAGGTGGATGTTAAAATTCTAACATACTAATCGCCAGCAGATTAGGCCTTACGGTCTATCGAGTCTGCTCGAACCTCAGATCCCTAGTTGAGTGCCGAGGCCCCCCCCCCTTGTGTTCCAGAAACCCCTATCATCCATCCCCCCCGGGGCCAGGCCATCATCTGATACATCCACTTTCTGTGTCTGTCCCACCCTCTCTTGAAGCCCTCCACTGTGGATCTCTGAACCAGCTTGCCAGGCAGTGCATTCCAAGGGTCCACCACCCTCTCAGTGAAAACCTCCTCCTCTTCCCCCCACCCTTCCACCTTCCAACTTCAAACCATGCCCTCTGGTGATACCTCCCTGCATTAGTCTAAAGATCCCCTCCATGTTTACCCTATTTATTCCCTTGAGGTACTTGAAAACCTCAATCATGTCCCACCTGTCTCTCCTCTCCTCCAATGAAAACAGGCAGAGCTCCTCAAGTCTGTTCTCATATGTCAAATCCCCTAGTCCTCATATCGTCTTAGTTGCCCTCCTCTGTACCATCTCATGGAGCTGTATGTCCCTCTTCAAGTGTGGTCTCCAGTACTGTACACAGTACTCAAGGTGTGGTCTAACCAGTCCATTGTACAGCAGCAGAATCTCTTCCCTGCTCCTAGAGGTGATCCCCCTTATGATGCATCCCAACATCCTGTTTGCCTTGCTAGCCACTCTCCTGCACTGCTCAGAGTTATTCATACATGCATCCACCATGACCCCTAGGTCTTTTTCCCCTGTTGAGGCCTCCAGCGCCTCCCCTCCCAGGGTGTACCTGTGTTTAGGGTTTCCCCACCCAAGATGTAACAACTTGCACTTGGTGATATTGAAATTTAATTTCCATGTGTGAGCCCAGCTTTCCAGGGTGTCCAGGTCCCCTTGCAGGGCCAACCTCCCCTCTTCCTCCTCAACTACTGCTCCCATCTTGGAGTCATCAGCAAAGAGACTCATTTCACACCCTATATCCTCCCTGATGTCCGATATGTATGCATTAAACAGGATCAGACCCAGGACCGAGCCCTGCGGTACCCCACTACTGACCTCTCTAGGGTTCGAGAGCGCCCCACCAACCACTACTCTCTGGGTGCATCCAGCTAGCCAGTTTTCAATCCATCTGACCATCAAAGGGCCTACTCCCAACCCCATCAGTTTCTTCACCAGACCATTGTGGGGGACAGAGTCAAATGCCTTGCTGAAGTCCAAGAATAATACATCCACAGGCTTTCCCCTTCCAGTTCTGATGTTACTCATTTGTAGAACTCCACAAGACTGGTTTGACATGATCTACCTGGCACAAACCCATGTTGCCAACTATCCAGACCTCCCACCTCCTCCAACTACATCCCCAGTCGTTCCTTTAGTATACTCTCCATTAATTTTCCCACCACCGAGGTCAAACTGATGGGTCTATAGTTATCTGGTACTTCCCTCAACCCCCTTTAGGATTGGCACCACATGTGCCTCTCGCCAATCCCTAGGTACCCTCCCTGTCTCAAGCAACCTATTGAAGAGCTTCGCCAGGGGTGCAGCCAGTATGTCCGTCAATTCCCATAGTACTCTCAGATGAATGCCATCTGGCCCAGGAGATTTATCTTTCTTTAGGGCCTTGAGGGCTAACCACACCCTTTCGGTGGAGATAGCATCATCCCATGGCACTTCTCAAAAAGAGTAGGGGAAATTTTTATTCAGAATTCAAAAACAGAAAACAAAAAAAAAGGTGCAACCAAGAAGAAATAAACCAAGTCATCCATATTATACATTAAAGTGCAGAACCGTACAAGGTGCAAACATCTTCATGTACTGTAAATTAAAAAAACATATCATTCTGAAATAACAATTAGAATCCTTAAATCCCATCACCAAAAACCAAAAGAAATGAAAATAAAAGACATTTTTCCTGCTGAGAAGTAGACAAACTGGTTTTGCCAACTAAAAGGAAAAAAGAGAAAACATTAATAAAACAAATCAACCCACCCATCCAACATTCTTCCACAACTTTGAGACCACCACTTGCCCCAGCATGCGTTTTTCATACCCATAAATATTATCAAGTTATTGCTGTATTCTAAAGAAAACATCTTGTTGCAGAATCACTTTACCTTGCAGGAACCTAAGGCATCTCGCCTGCCAAATGGACCACTTTATGCAGGCCAAAAGGATATTAACTGTGCTTTTTGTCCATTTTGTCCAAGTGGTTGGAATTTGTTCTAAAATTAAAATGTCATAGTTCATTGATAGGAACAATTTCCCCCCCCTACAAATCAGACAATAACTTCCAGAAATCAAAGACATGTATACACTCGAAAAAGAGATGTTGCATAGTCTCCACAGTATCAGCATAAGCACTTTCCCCACACCTTCTATCATCTTGCTGCTTATGCTTCTGATTGCCTCTCACCTGCAATTTTTGATGCCCACATATCCAAACAAAATCTTGCATTTTAAGAGGAACCCTAGGATCAATCATACTTTCTAAAAGTAAACTTGTTCTAATCGTGGATGAAACCTGAAAGACCAGTTCCTCCCAGTACCATTTATCCCGAATATTCTTATAAAACAATTTCTTCCCTTTTCCTATACACCATTTCAATTCATTCTGCCAAGTTCGTATATAGCATAAAGTAGTTTGTACATAACTTGGAAGTAACTCATCCATAGGATGCCATTTACCTCTACCCCATGCTTCCAAAAAAGGCTTTCCCCACAACTGCATACATACTTGTCCCATCCCTGCTGTTTGAAACAACAAGGGGCAAATAGAGCTAAAAAAGAAATTCCCAAAAAAATAAACCAGAGGATGGGAATCATATTTAAACCTCCCTCTTTCCTCACCCTATAAGTGTGAACTCTTTTAACTTGGTTCAATCTACTTCCCCACAAAAAATGAAAAAATAAACCCGTAATTTTAGTATGCATCTTATAAGAGAGGGGGAATACATGTGAAACATATAAAAAAATAGGCTCTATATATACTGCACTTTTCACCCTCTTGACACCCTTCCTACATTCCTTCTCCCCCCTCTCCCCTCTTTCCTCTCCCTATGACTCTGGCACTTCTTATCTGTTGTCTATTTTCTCTGACAAATGCCGCTGCCTGCCTTGTTACAATGCTACCCTTGAACTGTATTAATCTGTACTCTGTTTGCAATGTCCACATTGTTGTAATGTCTGTCTTGATGTTCCCCATAATTTGTATTTCTCTGATGTGGAATCTTTGTAAAAGAGCCATGGCTCAAAGGTATTTGTAATCCTAGATTTGATAAATAAATAAATAAAAATATGCCCTTAATAAATAAACCTGCTTTTTCCTAGACATCTTCCATGACAACCAAGATAAAACCTTAAGTTGTGCTTTGTCATAAACAGTATTCCAACTATGCTCTTCTGATCCCTTGATTCCAAAAAATAAACTTAAAACTTTAATGTCATCCATAGTCACTAAAATTGGAAAACCCTCTACCTTCCCAATGTCCCCTAACACCAAAACAATACTCTTTCCCATATTAGGTTTGATTCCTGTAACATCATAGACCTCTTACAAACATATGAGCATATGAAATTTGCCAGCAGATAAAGGCCTAGAGGTCTATCAAGTCTGCTCGAATGTGCAGCTAGCACCCCTTATTCTGCAGCTGCCCCTCCCCTCCACCCTTCCCCTTCATTGACCCTCCCCCTTGGCCTGACCCATCCCCTTTTGAAGCAGTCCACTATTCTACTGGATACCACTTCTGCAGGTAATGCATTCCACCCGGCCACCACCCTCTCTGTAAAATAGTGTCTCCTCATCTCCCTCCTGAAACTTCCTCCCTCGAGTCTCATATCATGGCCTCTGGTGTCCCTCCCCTCCCTTACTTTGAACAGCCCCTCTGTACCCATCTTGTTTATTCCTTTCATGTACTTAAAGGTTTCAATCATGTCCCCCCTGTCCCTCCTCTCCTCCAGTGAGTACATGTTCAACTCCCTCAGCCTCCTCTCGTATGATAAGTCCCCCAGCCCCTTGATTATCTTTGTCGCCCGGCACTGCACCCCCTCCAGTAACTTAATGTCCCTCTTCAGATACAGGTGCCAGTACTGCACACAGTACTCCAGGTGCAGTCTACCTAATGACCTATACAGTGGCAGAGTCACCTCCTCCCTCCTTGAGGATATACCCCTTGCAACACAACCCAGTATTTTGTTGGCCTTTGCAGCTGCCTTCCTACATTGTGCTGAGTTGTTCATTGACCCTGCAATGAGCACCAACAGATCCTTCTCCTCCTCTGTATGGGCTAGCTGCACTCCCCCCAGCTGCTAACTCCTCCTTGTGTTCTTCATCCCAAAATGCAGAACCTTACACTTTTTGGCATTAAACCCCAGTTGCCAGGTGTCTGACCAGGTTTCAGGCTTTGCCAGATCATCCTGCAACCCCTGCCATCTGCCTAGGTCATCCACCACTGCTCCTACCTTGGTATCATCAGCAAACAGACTGATCTTGCTGTTGATGTTCAATGATATATCTGCAATGAATATCCCAAACAACACTGGTCCCAACACCGAGCCCTGTGGAACACCACTCGTCACTATCCTTGGGTGTGAGAGCTCCCCACCCACCACCACCCTCTGTTGCCTTCCTTGAAGCCAGTTCCCTACCCATCTCACCAGCTTTGCACCTGCCCCTGTGCCTACTAACTTACTTCCCAGCCTTCCATGCGGCACCGAGTCGAATGCCTTACTGAAGTCCAGACACAGGACATCCACTGCATGGCCCCTATCCAGTTGCCTAGTTACCCAGTCATAGAACTCCACCAGGTTGGTTTGGCAGGATCTGCCCCATATGAAGCCATGCTGTCTGCTGTCCTGTAGTCCTTTGGCCTCTAGAAGGGCCACCAGCCTTTCCTTTAGGATAGTCTCCATTAGCTTACCCATGATGGATGTGAAGCTCACTGGTCTGTAGTTTCCCGGTTCATCCTTGGGGCCACTCTTGTGGAGGAGCACCACATGAGCCATCCTCCAGTCCTGAGGTACACACCCCAAATGTAGTGTGGCATTAAATAGGTCTGCCAAAGGTCCTGCAAGGACCTCTGCCAGCTCCTTCAGTACCCTGGGGTGGATGCCATCTGGGCTTGGTGCCTTATCCACCCTCAGTGCCTTCAAACCCTCCCGAACTCTGCCCTCCATGATTTCCCCATCTGTCACCCCCTCCCCTGTTTCTGCTATTTCTCCCTCTTGGGTGTCACCCCTCTTCTCATTAGTAAACACTGAGCAGAAGCACTCATTTAGTGCTTCTGCCTTATCGCATCCTGCTTTCACCCAACCCCCCTCCTTCCTAATCCTTACTATGTGGTCCTTACAGCTCCTTTTCTCCATGATGTACCTAAAGAAGTCCTTCTCCCTCTTCTTAATGCCTTGTGCCAGCCTGAGTTCCATAGATGCCTTGGCTCCCCTTACTGCCCTTGTCACCTCCTTCGATTCCATCAAGTACTCCTCCCTGTCCTCCCCTCTCCCTGTTTTCTTGTACTTCCTAAAGGCAGCTCTTTTCCTCCTTACCTTTTCCATGACCTCCTTGCTCAACCAGCTCAGTTTCTTGGCCCTGGCTCCTTGCTCTGGGCCTTGCAGCAGGTTTTGGTTGCCTCCACTATCCTCAGCTTTATGAGCTCCCACCTCTGGTTAGTGTCCATACTAGATTGAATACTGGCCAGCACCCTTACCACTTCCCCATCCTCCCAAAGTTGGCCTCCTGAAGTCCATCACTCTTGTGCCAGATTCCACCTTCCTTGCCCATATCCAATGTGAGCCATACTGAGTGGTGGTAACTCCCTGACAGCAGTTCCTCCACTGTAAGTTCTCTCACAAAGTCCCCATTTGCCAGCACAATGTCAAGGGTATTCCCTAACCTGGTTGGTTCACTGACCATTTGCAGCAGGAAGCTATCCTCTTGCAGCATATTTAATACTCGGGCACCAGACTCCCCATCTGCTACTGTAAAAACACAATCATCCGCATAAGCAGAAATGTTTTGAAAAACATAGCCATCATGATTTGTAATAGCTCTAATATCTTTATTCTTTTCAATCAGCCTTAATAAAGGATCCAGACCAAAAACATATAACAAGGGGCTCATCGGACAACCCTGCTTTACCCCATTTTTTTAAATAGATTGGCACCCTTAAGCAACCATTCACTAATGGAGTAGCTTGAACCTCAGTATATAATACTTTAATTAAATCTAGAAAAGCTTTAGGAATCCCATAGTGCTGTAAAACCATCCAAATGTACTCCTGTCTTACTGCATCAAAAGCAGTTTCCAGATCTACTGACATTAAGTAACCTTCTAACTTCTTTTCTAAACTTTGTTCCACAATCTCCCTAACAAAGGCCAAATTCTGAATAATATTCCTACCCGGAATTGTACAAGTCTGCTCCGGGACAATTAACTTCTGCCCAATTTTTGCCAACTGAGTTGTAAGTATTTTTGCCAAGATTTTATAGTCTGTATTTAACAGAGTTAATGGCCTCCAATTTTTTAAGTCTTGGGGGTCTCCATTTTTATATAAAAAATCATGATCCCCATTTTCATAGTCGGGGCGAGCCTATTTTCCTCCCAAATAGCTTTGTAAATTAATTCCAAACATGGAGCCAAAATATCAACAAAAGCTTTATAAAAATCATTCTGTATTCCATCATATCCTGGAGTAGTCTTAGCAGACAGCTGAGAAATAGCTTCCTTAATTTCTAACTCTGAAATAAGTGAAACCAATCTTTCTATCTCTACATCATTCAAAGAAGGTATAATTAAGTCAGCAAAAAAGGATTCCTGCCGTCCCTTAGCCTCCTTTTGAAAAGTTGCTACCACATGCTGCTGAACAATAAGCATCAACCCCTGATTTTGCATCTTCAGATTACCCTGTTCATCTTTTAGTGCAGTCATAGCCAACCTCTGAACACCCTGTACACTTAAATCATACGGATTTACTTCTTCCCTTGAGCCTTCAGTTTGATATTTCTGCTGACATGCCACCTTCTTAGTAGTCTCCTGCAAATACTGACACGTTTGCTCCTTAAGGCACTGCAAATGCATTGAGACATTATTTGATCTATCTGCTGCCTGTGTCAGAACTCGCATATACTGTATTTTGCGCTAAGCCCTAGATATTTAATGTATTTATCCTTTGCCTTCTTTTTCGTGAGAGATACATACAAGCTCTGCAAGTCCCTTTTTGTATCCTCCCACCAATCTATGGGACTATCATATAAAATGCAAACATCTGCCCTTAATGTAAACAAATCTTTTATAGAGTCTTGTATTAAAATTTCCTGCAACACCATAATATTCATTTTCCAATAACCCCTACCTGTTACTAATTTCTGTCTGTCCCCCAACAACAACTTAACTGCTAAGTGATCTGAAGTCCTAATGGCAGCAGAGTTACTTCTTGACAAGTTAATTGTGCTGATACAAACCAAAAAATCTATCCTAGTAGATAGTCTACCCTTATAAAAGGTATGTTTTGGTACCTGATGTAAGACCCCGTAGACATCTTTTAGATTATTCCTATGCAATACCACCAACAAAGTATTGGAATCACTATAAATTTTCTTTGTAGTCCTCCCCCAGTCTCTATGTGAAAGCCCAGAATTAAAGTCACCTCCCCATAGAACCAATCTGAGGTGTGCAAATATGGCTTTATTTTTTTAAACAAAGTGGACCTATCTGCTTTAGTCTGGGGGGCATATATATATTAATAATCCTGAAAACCTCTTCCCTCAAGATTACATCAACAATCATAGCTCTTCCTGGCTGTATATCAAAAACATGTAAGATTTTAACCGATATCCCAGAAAAAAGAAATCCTATTCCGGAACACAGTTCCTCCCCTATAGACCAACAGGCGACATCCCATCTCCATTCCCTCTGTGCTGCCTGCACTTCTAACAAAGTATGCAGCTTAGTGTCTTGCAACAATATTATTTGTCCACCCCTGTGCTAAGACTTAAAAAGGTATTCTGCCTTTTCTCATGGGGCTTAATACCATTAACATCCACTGTGAGCAAAGAAGTAGCAAAAAGCATAACAAAACCAATAAAGGAAAAGACAAAAAACAATTCTAACCTAATCATTTCTTTTTCTTCCTTTTCCTAGTCTTAGGCTTAATAGGAGGACCAATCTCTGAAGCACCTTCCACCTGGGAGGAGGCTACTGAGAAGAAATCTGAATCAAACCCATCCTCCTCCACCCCCTGCTCAAATAAAAAAGCATAAGAATTTTTTACTGTTACCCCTTCTATGACTTTAGATGCCACCTGGGAGCCTGCTGGAAGCTTACCTGCTTTAGACCTGGTCACTCTCTGAAATACTGCCTCTTGTGTGGGGGGTGCATGGAGATTCCTTCCTCCATTGTTTCAACACACTGTTCTGCATTATCTACAGCTTCCTTCTCCCTCCCATCATCTTCAGACTGACAAGGGAGACTTGTTGCACTATTAGTCTCTTCTGACCTTAAGTCACTCTCTGACTCTTGTGCTGCACTATTAACTGATTCCACTAAAACTTATTTTTCTACCTCCTTCTCCTGGTTGCCAGATCTATCTGTTTTCCTTGGGACCCTCTGAGGCAGGGGATTCCCATCAGGAACAGTGTTAAGCAATTCCATCATGCGCATGTTTTCCTTCTGAGCAGTGGCAACATAAACATCTTGTTCAGTTCTAACAGTTACATCCACATTATTATGCGACACCCAGGAACAAGTTCGAAATGAATGCCCCTGTTCATCACATAAATTACATCGCAAAGGCTGCCGACAATGAGCCCCAACATGACCCAGTTCCCCACACAAACCACATTTTTGTTTGTCGCAGACATTTCTAAGATGCCCACATTTAAAACAAGCCTGTGGCTGTCCAGGATAAAAAATCACCCCCCTATCCCGACCCAGAAAAAAACAATTAGATAAATGACTGGTTTGACTATTTTCAAGTTTCAAAACTACTTGATACTTCCAACCCCCAGTCCATAATTGTTCCTCATCCAAAATAGATTCTGGAAACCCTTTAAAAGTGCAATGTTGTTGCAATCAGTAGGTTATATCCACAACATTCACCCCCTCATTTCTGAACAACACAGTAATTTTTTTGTAAGGGGCTTTGTTAACAGAATTGCCAGGAAAGGCCTCCATAAAGGAAAGAGTTTCAGAAGACAATACTGCTTCCAAAATTTTCCAGGCCTGTAGGATGCTTAAAGCTGATATCAAAGATTTAATCCCCCGGAACATGAATTAAGGTATATATTTCATATTCATAATATTTCATATTGTCTTTTAACAGAGTTCTTCCAACAAAATGTCTATTAGGAACAGTGGAAACATCACCCCTATATTTCAGCCTCACAACATTCCTTCTCACTGCAGGTTCTAATAAAGGGCCCCTCTCAGATGGAAACAAATGCTCATTTACCTTACCATGCCACACTTTGGCAGGGGCTGAAGCCAAAGGAGCTAAGGTTGGGTGGTCATCAGAATCAATGCCTTGTTGCTCTAAAGCAGAGTTTTTAATCGGTTACTCAGTAGAAGAATTAATATACTCTGCTTCTTGCTTTCTAATTTCTTCTAATAGAAGGTGGGGCTCTTCTTGCTGCTGAACCAATGTACTCCCTGAAGGTGAGCATTGTCCTGGTGGTATCGAAGAGACTAAAGCACTATCGGGGTATTATTGAAGTGCCAGAAAAAACAGACTAAGAAGCATGCAAAAAATCTGTAACATGCAAATTTGCATCCCACCCAGTACCTGCAGGATTTTTAACCCATCCTGCAGCTTGCAAGTCCGTAGACACCCAATTCACAGGGCCCTGGCCCAATTTCTGCATATCTTTTCCCTGTAAAGGAAGAGCATCAGCTACACGAACCTGCAGCTTCTGTTTTTTTCTTCCCCTTCCTTCAGTGATCACTTTGCACCACCCAACAAGGACCCTATAGTGAAAGTCACTGCAGGCAAGTCTGTTTGAGCAGGGGTTCCCGGTGCAGGAACTAAGTCTTTGGCCTGACCACTAATTAATGCATCACTCTGTGAAACAGTCATCACACTAGCAGTGTCAGGTTCTTTATTCAGGGCTCCCATAACTAGTACTGAGTCTGAGGTGGAAGAAGTACTTACCAAACATTCTGCAGTGGAATTCTCTTCAGTAGAGATCGCCAAAACTACTGTGGAGCTCACAACTGCTGCTGTTGTCTCTGTGTCCATTGCTTCTATCTTTCCATCCAGTTCCTGCGCAACACCGTCTTCTGTCTGTCGCTCAAGTGCCTCCTGCAAACGCTCCCTTGCTTCCCGATAGGAGCGTTCCGCTAATTCCAACTGTGCTCGCAAAACTGCCATGGTATCACCTTTTGCAGACTGAGCTGCAATTTGCATTTCCTGGGCTCTGGACTCCAAATTAGCTGGTAAGCCATCAACTGCCTCATTCCCAACCGGCTCAGTTGGTTCCTTATCTTCCACAACCTGTAAACATCCTCCATTGTCGGTCTCCATTTAAGGCAAGGGGGGGGGGGCCAAGGAGGAGGACAGCTGCCCACATGTCTAACTCCCTCGAGACTCTAGACGCCACTGAGCAAAACCGACACTCAGCCACACAACGCCCTCTGTCTCCCAGAGTAGGGGAATTTCCCCGGTGTCCTTGCCAAGTTTTCCCCATTCACTAAAAATACCACCAATAGCTTAAAATATGGTTCAATTTCAGTTGGCATCCATCTGTATCCCCCTGCCCCCAGGATTAGGCTGAAAATAGGCAAAACATTGTCTAGTCCTCCTTCACAATCAGCAAAAACTAAATTAATAAAAAGTCACTTCATCTATTTTGGAAATCCAAAACTGAGTGCCAGTCTTCATTCCCTTATCCTGGGCTGGTGGGGTCTAGGCCATGATGCAGAAACACTAGGCACAGACCCCAGGAGGGAGGGAGCAGGCCAGCCAACTTCACAACACCTCCTACAATTGTAGTTAAAGCTGTTATTGATTTCATGAGTGACTACACATTGTCAGCCACCCACTACCCATCAGACTGTTATTGCACTACAGACTAGCCTCTACAGAGATTGGTGGTAGGAGGATTACTTAAGAAGACACACAACCCACTGTGCTCATATACCATTACCTGAATACCAACCCACTTTATAGCTGCTGAAAAGCCCTGGTGCCCTTCCTCTCTGCCTCATTTAACTACAGTTGATCTTGTTCCCTGTAGAAGGATGGAATGCATGCATCCATCCCCATCAGGCTCCTGGTGTGATTCTAAATATTATTTGGCAGATTGTGTTTGATGGTGCTCCTGGTTCATGCTCACAGTAGTTTATAGTAAATTATACATCTATGAATAAATAAATTCAGCAATCCACTCACTTTTTTTAATCTGTATGGTGCTACCACAGACCTTCAGTGCCTCATTGTTCAATGTCACTTCCTTGTTTCTCTTTTTTTGTGTACTGGAGTGCTGACCCAGCAGCAAACCAGCCTTACTATTCCGTATGGCTGCTATACAGTGTTTGCTGTCCCTCACCTACAACCTGGCACTGAGGTTAGCCAACATGAATAACACATTGATGTATGTCTCATTTCTTGGAATGCTGATTCATAAGCAGCAAAATCAACTGTCATACAGTTTTGTGCACCTTGTGGTATAGCTGACCATATACAAGTGTTAGCAGCTCCTAGACTATGACATGAGCCATATCACCACCAGAATCTCAGAGGTCAGAACTGCAAAAGGCCTTTCTTTAATTTTAGATCACCACTATGACTACTGGATTGCCTAAAGGTGCTGTGGGACATCCACTCTAGCTTACGAACATACAAAATTTGCCAGCAGATAAAGGCCTAGTGGTCTATCAAGTCTGCTTGAATGTGCAGCTAGCACCACTTATTCTGCAGCTGCCCCTTCCCTCCCATCCTCTTCCTGCCCTTCAGTCTTTTCTTTTACCCCATCAAGTCCTCAGCAGCTGATCATGTACCCTATACCCTGACACCAGTACCCTGCCGGACAACTACAACCACTGCCTTCTTCTGGATGCTGAGATGAGATTTGTGGCCTCCTCTTCATCCCTGAGTTTCCTTTTCAGAAGCCAAGGCCTGTGTCTGGCCATGATAGCACTCCAGCCATCCTTGTGCCAATTTCTGGGTTCATATTCCTGACTAGAGTAGTAGAGAATATAAGAGCACTAGGAGAAAGATTCCTGATTCTTCCTTCCCAGTCATGACTCTTGTCCATGCTCAACTCCTTACACTTTTTTTTACTTTTATTCCATTTCTTTCTGTCCCTCTGTCTCTTACTGTTCACTGTATACTCTTCACTCTTATATACTTTGAACATAAATGCAAGGTCAGTCAATATCACTTGCTCTTGTCTGAATAGTCCTCTCTGAATAGTACTGTGCCTCTTTCATGTTCTCCATCCTGCTGGGTCCTTCCAAAGGCTGCTACCTTCACTTGCATGCTGCCTCTATGTTTGTGTATAGGCCCTCAACCAACAGAGGCTACAGGTTAACTCAGTTCTTGCTGAAACATTAAACTCTAGTGCATGATTGCCCTGTCTCTGGTGACAGGATTCCATAACAGTGTCTGCTTCTAAATTCACATATTGCATCCAATTCTCAAAGAAATTTAAAATCACATATCGGCTGCATGATTTCCTGTCTTCTGTATTTGGTGGTATGGGCACATAAATTATCCAGTAGTGAGAAACGGGTAAGTAGCTGTTGTAAGAGCAGTGCCTTATTTCCCTTTTCTCTGTATTTAGCTATAAGGAATCTCAGTTATTTACTGTATATAATCTTTAACAATGACCATGTGAGTACTTGACACTGCTGTTTTCTTTAAGGTACTGTTTATAGGTGAGAATGTATTCATTGTTAAAGGCACTCCCCATCACTGTGTGTTGTCTGAGATAGAAAATCGTGAAGATTGTGCTGAGAACTTTGTGGGTCATGCACCTTCTGTCCACAATGCTGTTTATTAGTTTTATTATGTAAAACTGGGTTGTGAAGAAACCCATAAATGTTCCTTGTAAATCTGAAATATTAGAGCCAGAGATCGAGATAAGTATGTGTCATGTGGAATGCTTAAACAAAGTATATTTTATTATTTGGTTCTCAGAATTATAATGGAATTGATACTTTTTCAGATGATACTCAACAGATTTTAAGTGTGAGGCTGCTGTGATGCTCCAATTGAAGACAACAGTGTTTGTAATTACTGTGTGGAGTAGGTTTGAAAGGCAGCCAGTCCAAACAGGGAATAGGTCAAGGTGTACTGCCCATTTATCAGTTCAGAGGAGTAGATTTATGGAGTGATAATTAGACAGGTGGGTGACTGTGGCAGTTAGGTATTTGGACTATAATTCTGTGTGCCTTCTAAGTCAAGGCATTGATGCACACTAACAAATTGGACCCATTCGTTTGCTGAAACAGTGAATCCTGTCTTATCTCCATCTTGCTTTATGCTGCAGTTTCTAATAAGCCCATTATTTGTAATGGAATCAGCCAGTGTCCAGATTGCAGTGGGTTTCCACCATTGTTTAGGGATTCAAAAAATGCAACACTGTTGGTCTGGATATATGAAAGCTATGTGACTCTTTTCCAGGAGCAAATTCTCACCATCTGCTTTTTGAAACTAGCAGGGAATTACCGTTGCAGGCTAAATCTTAAAGAATTACCACAACTCATTCCCTTTTGGGAATTCATACAGTATCTAGGATGTCCATACTAGGTTATGGAGGATTTCCACAGCCTGAGATTACTTTTGAAAAATTAAAAACACTACACCAATATACATGCCAAACTGCATATAATATAGACTGTTTTATGATGCCAGGATGTCTACTTTTATTAGGGCTGACAAAGGCAGTAGATAGCATGATTGAGTGGTTAGGAGACAGACCTCATAACATTGGAACTAAGGTTCATAACCTACTACTACGGCCATTATTAACTAAACGTGTAATCCTGTACAAATCTCTTGATCTGCCTGTGGTTCACAGCTGGACAACTGGGTAGAGGGAAGACTCTTGTAGAATTAAATTCAAAAGTGGAACTTACAGTGGGTGCCAACATTTTGGTAGGTATTGTCATGGCACACACTATTTGATGAATTGAAAAACCTTTGACATCTATGGAGGGTATGTGAGAAGTCCTTTGTCTTCTATGGAGACATGCTGTTAATAGTTGGAGTATTGTATAAAATGCATGCACACTGTGTGTGCATGCCCCAGTGGTGATGAGGATGCATGCATTGAATGCTTGTTACACTGGATGAGGACTAATTTTCTTTCAAACCTAAAGTGACGTAAATCTGCTGTTCTTGACCTCCCGAGATATTTATTTTGCTTGGCTGGCATGACTCCACTGGGTAGCTTCACTGCAGCAGGAGCTCTGTTCATGATGTTGCCACATAGTGCAGTTTGCAAGGGGAGCCCTAATCTTGATGTTGCCACTTAGTGAAGCTCTGCAGGGAGAGCGCTGATTGTGACTTTGCCACCTAGTGTGGCTCTGCCAGGGGAGTCCTGATCTTTATGTTGCCACCTAGTGTGGTTTTTCCAGGGAAGCCCTGATCTTGATGTTGCCACCTAGTGCTCTGCAGGGAAAACCTTGATTTTGATGTTTTCAACTATTATGGCTCTGCAGGTAGAGCTCTGATCTTGATATTGCCACCTAGTGTGGCTCTGCCAGGGAAGCTCTGATCTTCATGTTGCCATCTGGTGTGGTTCTTCCAGAGAAGCCATGATCTTGATATTACCACTTACTGTGGCACTGCAGGGGGAACCCTGATCTTGATGTTGCCACCCAGTGTGATTCTTCTCTGCAGGGAGAATCTTGATTCTGATGTTTACAGCTATTGTGGCTTTGCAGGTGGAGCTCTGATCTTGATGTTGCCACCTAGTGTGGCTCTGTAGGGGAAGCCTGATCATGAAGTTGTCAGCAGAACAGAGGTTCCCAACACAGCATTGATGAGTAAACCAGCTGTTTGGAAACACACTTGAAACAGGCAAAACAACAAACTGCACTGTGAAAAATAAATGCTGCAGCCAAGTATGCAACTGAGGCAGTGCATTTATTGAAACTGTAGCAAGCAAAACTCAGTGGTATACAGTACCCCAGCAATTCAAACCATGCGGTCCTTCCTCAGGGGGCAGGGACATGCCAACCTGTTGCTCAATAAATAGTGCAGATTTAAAGGTGCAGAGCCCCAATACATTAATTAGACAAACAGGTGATAATAAATGTGCACTATAGTAACAAAGTAAACAAAGTACCGTACTGCTGTCAAAATAAGAAAGTTTAAAAATAGAGATCACTGATTAAGAAGGTCTGCAACACAAAGTGAAGAGTTATACTAGAAACTATTTGTAACTGAACTAAAGTATACAATGTAATACAAAAACTTAATCCCACTGTATGTAGTGATTTCACTCAGTAAAATTGTGGTTTGGTTCATCCCAAAAAGACAGTGTAGCTTCATACCTATAAAAGAGCTCACACCCCAAACACTTTATTAAGGGGACACTTTACAGGCAATTCCTGCAGATTTGCAAGAATTATTCAGAAAACTATGCTGATTAGAAGCATGCGTGAGATCTTAGGAGAAGGTCTCTAGATGGATGGTGTGATCCAGAGACGTTAAATCATGCTAAACTCAAAAACCTAACAGAGATAGAAAATATTTGCTTTCCCCTAAACCCACAGATACTGCACAGGTAAATCTGGTTTTAGATTCCAATGCTAGTGGCATTGTAAAACAAAAAAACATTGGGCTAGTCTCTCTGCAGATCCAAACTGGAGCCACTCAGTAGCCACTTGCCCACGTGTGGTTTAAAGAAAGAACCCTAGTCTGAAAGACAGTCTGGTCAGGAGCCATTTTGTAAATGAAGCAATCACACAAACCCAGCCACCACCTGTTTTTCCCTCATCCCATAGGTTTCCACCACTGTGGTACTTGTAATGTTTGCAATTTTGCAAAATAAGGTTATGTTTTTCCATAAGCCCGTGGATGATTCTGCCTATGAGATAAGACATCTTATCACTTGTCATATAAAATTTATGATTTATGCCATTTGGTGCTCCTGTCTGGCATTGTACTTAAGTATAACTACCAGGCCAATGAAGGACTGAATATAAGAGCATGTCTGCTCCATCATCAGCAAGAAAGGTGACATTCTAGCGGGGCTTATATTGGTCCATACTTCATCATGTGGACCCTAAAACAATGAAGTTCAGGGGAATTGACCATATTTCCTTGAAACAGAGATACAATGATGGGCTCAATGATCTCCTTAAGAGGGAGAGCCACTTATTCTACAGTATAGGAGCCCTTTCCCCAGTGGGCTCAATAATAATTGGTATGTGATTCCATTTCTTAAATAATGTTTCCCTTGTATAGGTTAATTTCTGCTGATCTGCTCCTTCTTGACCTTACTAATCCTTCATTTGTGTATTATATTAGTACCATCTCTTATTGTGGTTATTTATCTTAAATTTACAGTATATGTCTCCAATGTTTCAATTAAAGAGGTCCAGTCCAAAATTACAACGGATGTTTGATAAACTTCAAGCTTCCTTGAAATTGTTCCACCTGCAATTGAATTCAGCTAAGACAAATGCGATGTTAATAGGGTCATTCTGTTTTTTCTTTGGGAACACAATCAGTAGTTCATTAGATATTGGATGGATACATTAAGATCAGGAAATTTACATGTGATCACATTGATAAATAAGGCTGGAAAATGTTTAGGAGCACCATATCGACATAACAGATGTTTGGATTGAGAGACTAGGTTAAAGATAGTGCAGTTTCAAATTTTCCCATTTTTTGATTATTCAGTTATTGTGTATGAGTATAGTACAAAGGATACACTTACAAAATTAGATGTCTACATAAAAGGATGGCACGATTTGTGCTTAATGGTTCATATGACACACATAAATATATATTATATAATCAGTTAGGCTGGATTTCTTTACGTGCAATGTGACGGTTACATAAAATATTATTTGCATTGAAAAGTATTCAAGGAGATATTCCTGATTATTTGGTAGAATGTTTAGAGTATGCGGTATGGAAGGGTTCCCTAAGGAACTCACATTTAGTGGAGCTGGTAATTCCAAGGTTCAACACATTAAGGGTTACTTATTTTTATAGTCATATGACCCCCATGAATGGAACTCCCTGCTAGCCAGATTTTGTTTGAATGATGCACAATTCTCATCTCAAGCAACTATAAAGACTTGTTTTTTTGTCTGTTACAGTAATTGTGAGAGATGTAGTTATTCCATAACAGGGGTCACTTAAGCAATAATGCATAACAGGGTGTGTGTTGTGCTGGGATAATGTCACGCCTCAGGTGGTTGGGCACAAGACCACAGGCTGGGTGCATCCAACACCTAAGAAGTGATATTATCCCATCACAACATACACCCTGGAGTGCATTATTGCAGCTATACAATGGCTCCCATGTAAAAAAAAAACAAAAAACAAACAAACATGAAAAAGTACATTTAACAGTACATGTGCCATCATTTTTTGAATGGGTAGGTTTACCTTCAAGAAAAATAGTGCTGATTTGTTTATCCAGTAGGTGTAACTGCTGTGTTATTAGTATGACTTTGCACTATGTCAGAGTCTGTACTTCACAATAACTTTTGTGTTATTTTCTGCCCTTTACTCTCTCCTCTGTGCTTACTGTATGTTCCACAGTGTTTAAAATATTGTTTCTCACTGTTTCCTACTTTCGCCATTGATACTATTGCCACCTGGAAGTTGTAACTTCACCCCCCAACACACAACACACACACACACACACACACCCCACACTCATGATTGCAGCTTTTCCTTTTTCTGCTCCATGGTGTCTCTCATCTGGCAGTTGGTGATCCCGTCCCCTCACTCATCTTCACAGCCTTGTGCATTCTCCTCCCAGTACAGGTTTTAATTTGAGAACAAACTGAAAAGAAAACAGCAATAGGGTAAGCCAGCGAAGTGTGGTATGCTTCTGTAAAACACATGTGCTCACTGTTTTCAGGTGAAGAGCTGGCAATGGTGTGTAAGGCAGTTTGGGCTTTAAGTTTGCGGTCATCCTCCACCCTCACCTTCACATCCCCCCAACGATCTGTTTAGATATCTCTTTTTGCTTCTCCCACTACAGTTGTGGAGTTCATACCAGGAGAAGATTTCTAGAAAAATGGACTGAATGCAGTAATTGGCAAGTACACACATTCATATTATTGTGGGAAGAGTGTTGACTGCCAGCAGTAAAGCAGATCACAGTCACAGTTCATGTGACATTGTTTTTTCTGTCTGCTTGTTGAAGAGATCACAGGAATAAATGGTGTAGAGTTTTGCTTGGGTGTTTATCTTGTGGTATTTGTTGGAGATTTTAGTGAATTTGCAAGTTGTTGGAGAAGGAAGGGATTTCACAAAACAAATGAAGAAGCACTGGCAAGCTTCACTTCAGCTATGCCAAGTGTGGGCAACATGTGCATAGCAGTGGAGTGATTTTTTTAAAACATTTGATGTGGTTGTGTGTGCTTGGACTAGATCTGTGGTATTGTACTGGAATAACATCATGGGTCCAACTCCAGAATGATCAATCAGAGGCCAGGATTCTTTCTTGCCATTGTATAATTAGGGATAATATGCGTAAATAGGACTCTCTTGTAATAAATTCTGTGTCACTGTGTGTTGCTAAGTCCTTATTGTTAATCTTTTTATATTGTATGCATATTAATGTATTTTAAATGCAACTTATTTTTTCTTTTACATGATGCAACATCATTGTAAATGGGCTTGCTCAATAAACTTATCTCAAATAAACAAACTTGAACTTTTATAGTTGAGGAGCTACATTGTCTTTTTAAAATGAACTAAACCATAATTTTGTTGTGTGATGTCACTATATACAGTGGAATTAAGGTTTTGTATTGAACTGTGAACTTCAGTTCAGGTATGGATAGGTTCTAGTATCATTCTCTACTTTGTGTCACCAACTTCCTTATTGAGTGATCTCTGTTTTTAAACTTTTTTATAATTTAGTCACTGGTGGGGTGCTATTGCACATTTGCTATCACTTGTTTGTTTGATTGAAGATTTGGTCTCTGCACCTTTAAACTTTCATTATTCATTGAGTAAAAGGTTGATGTGTGTCTGCTCCCTGAGGAAGACAGCATGGTTCAAGGCACTGGAGTTTTGCATGCTGTTGCTTTTTTACTTGCTATGGTTCCAATATATGCATTGCTTTAACTGCCTACTTGTCTCCGCATTTATTTTTCACAGCATGGTTTGTTGTTTGGTCTGTTTCATGAAATCACCTGGCATGGCTCTTCTAGGGAAGAGCTGATCTTGATGACAGTGGCCTGAAGTAGCAGATCAGTCTGTGATCCTGATTCTGTGACAGCCACCAGGAGTGGCAGTGCAGTCAGTGCTGTTTTGTGACAAAGATCCTAATCTTTTTGAGATCAACCTGGAGACGTGTCAGAAAATTAGGATCCTATGTTGTTGAGCCCTCAATCCTATACACCTGCTAACAGTGCCTACATAATGGCCCTGCATCACATCAGTTCAGAAAGTGTTTGGTTGGTGCTTCAGAGTGTTGATAAGACTGAGCTCAGTGGCAGCTGACTGCAACAATAGCATAATCCATGTTCTAGTGGAACCAAGAACAGCCATTTCTGTAACAGCAGCCTACTGTACAGTAGCAGCATAGCTGCTACTCCTGAGGGCTGAAGAGCACAATCTTGATGACAGCTGCCTTGATTGGTAGAAAAAAAATTGGGGCTTCTATGGACCTGGGAGCCCAATCTTGGTTACAGGTGCCATAGATAGTGGCAGTAGCCACCATGCCAGTTCAAGTCTCAGGAGTGTATGCACTCAAGAATGAAACAGGCACCACAAGTTTCAGCTCAAAAATCATAGTTTAATTATAGTGCTCACCAGATATACAGCAGTTCCATACAAGGTGCAATTGTTTGTAAAGTGCAGTCCAGTGCATAAAAAGTTGCTAAGAAGTTGTCTACCACAACAACCTTGCAGTTTGAAATAACCTTCCCCAGTGCTTTGTCTCCAGGTTTGAGTCTTCCTTAGGAGGTGTGTTCAGGAGGGAAGAACATAGTTACTAATGAATTCATGATTGCCATACTAGTTACTATGGTAACATTACATATCTATCTAAAACAGACAGTGAAAGGATGTGTTTAAAGTGCAGTAGTGTATAATCTTATACAATTTAAATAGCAATACAAAAACTCCATACAAATGTCAGTACTTTAATGACAGAGCTCACTAATGGTTAAGGCTTAAAAATCTTTTCCGTTTCTAATTCCATGTTCTGAATTATTTTAATTAAGTCACCAGATCAGACTCACAAATATATCAACCATTATTTTAAAATGAAGGAAACAAAGTTTCAGTCTCTGGATATCAACCATGGGATTAATCAATTCCCTTTTACTTGTATCAGGAGTCAAAGCTCTTTTTTGGTTTGGGGGATCCACATAGTGAAGTTAACCAGAGTCTGGAGTGTTTGCAGAGTAAATAGATCTAGAAAAGAAAAAAGGAAGACATTTATAATTAGACTCTAGAAAAAAAAACTTCTCAATGCAAAGAATCAAATTTACATTCAACATGCCATTGCAGTGATCAAAAATCCTATGCAGTTTAACCTCTAGTTTTAAAGTTCACATATTTCCAAAATTTAAGGGAAAGAAGGGGTGAACTCACATATACTAGGCAAAGGTCTTTAGTTTCATGGATCAGAAATTCATTCAAGTGTCAATTCAGGTTTTTTTTTTTTGGAAAGGGCTTTAGATCCCATTGGTCATTCAATCCCTTGGGTTTCACACCATCTAGTTTGTATATCCAGAAAGTTTCTCTTTTCAGTAATGAGTTCTGTCTGTCACCCCCTCTACCAGGGATGGTCACAATTTTGATTCCCTTGAATTTTAAATGTTTTGGGTCAGAACTATATGTTTTAATAAAGTGGAGTCCTACAGGTGTGTCTGTGCTTTTGCTAATAATAGCTCTAATGTGTTTCTGAATCCACATTTTTAAACTGCAGATACAGTAGTTTTGCCCACATACACCAAATTACAAGAACACCATAGAACATATAACACAAAGTTTGTTTAGCAGCTAATGGATTCCCAGATGTATATTTTCTTGGTGTTGTCACCTGGGTGTGTAAATGTCATCCCTAGTACTGCATACAGTAGTTGCAAATATTGCAGTTATGCCATTTGTAAAACCCCTGTGGTCTCTGTGGTAACCAATTCCTGGGGTGTGGGTCTTTTGTGGGTTTACATCTATTGTGTACTAAGGAGTCTCTCAAACTAGATACTGAAATATTTTTCCCTTTTCTTTCTTCATTTTAAAAGCAGGGTTAATACATTTGTGAGCCTGATTTGTGAACTTATTTAAAATAATTCATAACAAAGACAGAGACAGAGACCGATCAGAGGATTGGTGGCTAACTGCTCCATTTGAAGCTGGTGGCATGACTCCAGCTGCAGCTTTAATATTCATGAAAGACCTGCTGTTCTTTTAAAAGATAAATGTGAAAGAACCATAGTGCTTTCATATTGTTCTTTTGTATGGGCCCTTCCTAAGCCTGCCACCTTACTGCTCCAACTGTAACCAGCAGTACACCTTCACAACTAAAGAAAGTGCCACTCCCAGACTTACTTTTTCCCACAGTTCTTTTGAGAGATATCATGAAAGAAAAATGGTTATTTTATATGATCTCACAAAATACCTGTGAAAGAAAAACTGTGTTCTACCTTCCTCTTTTGTGAACCAAGATTCCTCTTTTGTGAGCTAACAGTCTTCTTTCGTGACTCATAAAAGAAGAAGTTTGACTTACAAAAGAACTATAAACAAATGAAGCCCCACACTGTTCTTTCATTAGCTGAGATTCATGTTTCATAAGTCAACAGTTTTCTTTCATGAAACTCATGAAATATGTCATTTGGCTTACAAAAAAGTTGTTTGGCTCATTACAGAAGCCTTGCTAAGCCTTCCATCTAGGGGTTTTAGGAATGTCCAAAAAAACACATTTTGGGTCAAAAAAAGAAACAAACTCAGAACAGAGATGAACATGCCCCATTTAGCCAGATTCATGTGTCTGATTTTTGTCCAGAGCATCATTTTTATGGGTTTCCTTTTTTGTTTTGTTTGAAAAAATAAAACAACAAAATGGCTGCCTTATGAAAGAAGATTTTTTTTCACATGAAAGAAGAATTTTAGCTCACAAAAGAAGATTCTTCTTCTTCTTTTGTGAGCTGGAAATTATTTTTTTTAGTAACCAACATATAAATGAAAGACCCTACTGAGCATGATCAGAACCACAATTTCAAATCCTTATAACTCAGAAAAATATTTGTTCACCACACCGAAAAAGGCTCCTTTCCAGGGCATGCCCCTTCTACCCTGAACATTTTAGAACAAAATTCCAAACCATCTAGGCTGTAGATGAGAGCTAAATGATGGCAAAGAACCCTGATTTACCCACATTTTGCACTCTCCAGTTCTTGGAATCTGGACATCTGGCTGTCACAAAACTTGCCAAATCCAGAAACCTTGCCTACCAGATCTTGCATGCAAATTTTCATGCAGTGCTGTTGAACAGGGGTAAAGCTATTCAGGTTCAAACCTCGGGGTTTAACATTAAACACCCTACTCAGCTTTAACTATCGGGTCACTGCTGTTGATATATAATAGATATATATATATATATTCATTGCAAACAGCTTTGTTAATGGTCCTGTTAGGGTTCACCTTAACACCACAAATGTAGAGAAATGTGGCATTTGGATTTCCAACCCTTACCCCCCATAGAATAAGGACAAGGCCACACAAACAACCACTGACTTTCATCATTAGGTAAGACAAACAACATATAACTGTTCCTGGGTGACACAAATGCAGTAGTACAAATGTGGTACTGCATACAGCATGCTGCAGTTTTAAAAAAAACATACTCAATCAGTGCTGCTTAGAAATATAGTCTGACTGCAGAAGTGGATGTGTATGCATTGCACTGTGTATTTGTATCTGTGGCTGCAGTGTCACTGGCCCTACAGGGGTATGTGTTTCTGCAGACAAAAAAATGGTCATTGCCATAAATACACATTCACACTACAAGATGTATGCAGTCACTTCTGGCTATAGATAAAACATCAGTGATGCCCAAAGTACAACCCACTTCTGG
Organism: Neoceratodus forsteri; assembly: GCA_016271365.2. NCBI lineage: Eukaryota > Metazoa > Chordata > Ceratodontiformes > Ceratodontidae > Neoceratodus > Neoceratodus forsteri. The sequence goes on along the minus strand of CM028135.1, from coordinate 907,046,274 downwards.
ATGCAAAAGCATAGCACAGCTTGTGCGTGATGTGGGTGTGTGACTTACACAGAGCCCTTCAAGACCTATGCAAAATACCATACAAAAGTCTTCTGTATGTTAGCTTAATGTACATATGGGCAATTCCATGCATAAATAATTTGGGTAGCACACTTTGTGAATTTTTATGTTTGAACAAATAATTCTTTGTTTGCACTTTAATGGCAAGCAAAGAATTCTTTGTTTGAACATAACAATTGTTATAGAGCACTAAAAACAGTTTTTACATGTGAACATAGAATTCTTTGTTCGCACTTTCTTATGAAAAAAAATCTTGGCCTGCAACATAAAATTGTAACCCTCGCTAAGCTGGTAAGCTCAGAAAACATATTTCATGGTCATTTTTCATCAGACAAATCCCCAAATCTAGCTAAGCAGATCTTGTTTACCAAGACCTACATGTTTTTTTTTTCAAAAAGGCATAATTTTTGTTTCTAAAATTGTTTTTGACCAAAACAGAAAATAAGATGCTGACTTTCATGAACATAAGATTTTTTTCTTGCAAACATAAAGCACATTTTCTTGTGAAAATAAAATTGGCTTGTGAACATAAATTCTTTGTTCATATCAAAGGGTTATCCTGGATACCCTAAGAGCTTGCTTAGAAGCCAAATTTCAAAACCTTATAATTCAAGAAACAATCTTAATTTTTTTTGTAAAACCTTTGGAAGGCACACTCTTGGGTCATGAACATTTTGGAACAATATTCCTAAATGTTTGCTCTACAGGTGAGCAACAAATACTAAAGTAGTGCACTTTAAAGGCTTTTGAAATTTCTGGATTTCATAATCCATGTGAATGGCCATCACAGAACTTTCTGAGTCTTAAGAACGTGACTCCTGGACTGTGTATGGAAAATTCCATGCAGTTTTGTTAAATGACACCAATGTAACTAAAGCACAAAATATTGGGGTTAACATTAAACAGCTAGTTCAACCCCTAAAAAACAAGGTCCTGCATCAGTGTGTGGTCTGAAAACAAAACACAATGGTAATATTAAATATTTGCTGAAAACAGAATTAAAATTGACATTTTAGCCATGAGTCTTATTCGTGAATTTTCTAAAATGGAAAAAAAGTTAGTGGAGATGTAATGGGAAATATGAATAAATGAGTAAAGAAAATAGCTAAAAGGGGTAAAGCCATCAAAAACTGGAGAGCAATGAATACCAATGCACACAGTGTGGGTAACAAGCTCCCTGAACTAGTGGCCTTGATGGAAGAGGGACACCTGGATATCATGACAGTCACATAAACATGGTACACAGAGAACCCCAACTAGGATGTCAACATACCAGGGTAAACAATCTACAGGAGGGACAGGAAGGGTAAAAGAGGAGGAGGAGTGGCTCTCAACATAAGGGAAGGAATTAAAGCAATAGAACTAAAGGGTAAACAGGGAGGAGAGGGGGTACTGTGGGTCACCCTGGAGACAGGAAATGGCACCACAATCCGCACAGGGGCTGTTTACAGACACCTGTCTCAGGGGGAGGCAATGAACAAGGAAATGATAGAAGGAATTCTTAGAATGGCAGAAAAAGGAGAGATATTGTTGATGGGGGACCTGAATATGCCAGATATTAACTAGAGCACCTTTATTGCAGTAACATCCAAGAGCAGGATCATTCTCGATGCCCTACAGGGGCATGCTTCAGACAGCTAGTGTTCAAACCCACTCAGGAGGGAGCAATCTTAGACCTCATACTCTCAAATGAGGATCTCAGATTTAGAAGTGTTTAGCCATCTGGGAACAAGCGGCCACCAAACAGTGTGGTGCACTACAAACACAGCTGTAGAGTAAAGCCATACAAAAGCAAGGGTGTTGGCCTTTAGGAGGGCTGCCTTTGGCAAAATGGGAGAGTGCCTCAGAAAAGCACTAGCGAACAGGCAAGAAGGAGGGGTGGAAAATCAATGGGGAAAAATCTAAACTACCATCACAGAAACAACAAGCCTTTGTGTAAAGCAAATTAACAAAATGAAATGAAGGAAAAAGACACAATGGTTCTCAAAAGAGATCGCAGGGAAGGTTAAGAAAAAAAGGATAGCATTCAGGAAATATAAGGAAACACAGAAGGAGCAGGACAGAGACCTATATCAATTAAAGCAGAAGGAGGCAGGGAAGGCAATCAGAATAGCAAAGGCCCAAATTGAGGAAAAGATAGCCAGCTCTGTTAAGAAAGGAGATAAAACCTTTTAGAGGTACATTAGGGAGCAAAGAAAGACCAAGGGAGGATACTGAGGATTAATAAAGGGAAGGGAATGTGGGCAGAGGATGACAGTGAAGCAGCTGGGATACTGAATGAATACTTCTGCTCAGTATTCACAAAAGAAGAGGAGGGGGAGGTACCTAAACCAAACAGTAGAAACACTCTAGATAGGGGAGGTCGATACCAGTCCATTCACAGAAGAAAGCGTTCTGAAAGAACTCTTAGCACTGAAGGTGGACAAAGTAATGGGGCCTGATGGGATTCATCAAAGAATGCTAAAAGAACAAAGAGTAAAATTAGTGACACCACTGACTACCCTCTTTAACAAATCATGGGAGGATGGGGTGGTACCTGAAGACTGGAGGAGGGTGGATGTGATTCCACTTCACAAAAGTGGGAGCAAGGCAGAGGCAGAAAACTACAGACCTGTTAGTTTGAACTCAGTGGAAGGGAAAATGATGGAATCACTTCTGAAGGAAAGAATTGTTAAGTACCTAGAGGCCAGCAGAGCACAGGACCCAAGGCAGCATGGATTCACAGCAGAAAGGTCGTGTCACACAAATCTAATAGATTTCTTTGACTGGGTGACCAAAGTAGTACACCAGAAGGGGCTGTGGATATGGCTTACCTAGACTTTAGCAAGGCATTTGACACAGTCCTACGCAAAAGATTAATATTAATATGCAAGTCAACCAGCCTTGGAATGGGTCCCAAGGTTGTAGCCTGGGTAAACAATTGGCTGTACAACAAGACGCAGAGGGTAATATTAAACAGAATCCACTCTAAAGAAAGGAGGGTTACTAGCAGGGTACCGCAGGGTTCAGTACTGGGACTGGTCCTCTTTAATATCTTTATAAGTGACATTGTAGAGGGTCTGGAAGGAAAAGTATGCCTCTTTGCAGACGATGCAAAGATCTAAAATAGGGTGATACACAAGGTGGGGTGTAAAAGATGAGAAGAGACTTGTCAAGTTTGGAGGAATGATCAAATGTATGGTAGGTTAGAGTCAGTGCAAAGAAGTGCAAAGTAATGCACCTGGGAAATAAAAACCCAGGGGAAGAGTACATAATGGGGGTGAGCTACTAACAATAACAAAAATGGAAAGGGAACTAGGGTAGTCATATCAGACAACCTAAAGGTGGGCAAGCAATGTGAGAAGGCAGTAAGTAGGACTGGGGGGATACTGGGATGCATAGGGAGAGGCATCACCAGTAGAAAAGAGTAAGTTGTTATCCCTCTGTACAGACAGTTGGTGAGACCCCATCTAGAGTGCTACATGCAGTTCTGGAGACCCCATCTCTGCAAGAATATAGACAGAATGGAGGCTATCCAGAGGACGGCAACTAAAATGGTGCAGGATCTGTACCAGAAGGCATATGAAGAGAGACTAAAGGAGCTTAATATGTATACCCTTGAGGAAATGGGGCAGGGGGGACATGATAGAAGCCTTTAAATATGTCAAGGGAATCATCAAAGTCCAAGAGGGTAGCATCATTTAGAAAAAGAGATGTGCAAGAATAAGGGGGCACAATTTGAAGATGGGGGGGCGGCTCAGAGGTAATGTGAGGAAGTATTTTTTCACAGATAGAGTTGTGAATACATGAAATGGTCTTCCTGAGGAGGTCATGGAGTCAAAAACAGTGGGGGAATTCAAGAATGCATGGGACAGACATAAGGCAATTCTAGTGGGGGTAGGAGGAAATAGGGTGTTGGTTAACTCATTGCCTCTACAGGAGTTCTCTGTATTTGCACCACTTGTCTCCTGTATACTGTTAATAATGAATCCTGGGCCTTTCTAAGCAAAATCAAGCTAAAGTTAGCATGCCACAAACAAATCCTAATAGCTCAAGAACCGCAAGTGCTAGACACAAAGTGTGAGTGGCGCAGTTATTCAGCAGAAAATTACCTTTCCAATGGTGGTATGCAAATAATAATATGTAATTTTTTTTTTTTTCTATGCTGGTTGAAACATAAATCAAAATTTTTTTTCTCTAAAATAGGCAACATAAGCCATACACACCATACCATAAACAAATGCGAATAACTCCTAAAGTATACATGATATACACAAAATATCAGTGGCAAAATTGTTAAGCACAAAATTACCTTTCCAACGGTGCTATGCAGTCAAATATATATTATATTATGTTATATTATATATTAAAATATATAAGTGACATCTCCAGACATTGCAAGGGCACACAGGAAGTCAGTAGCTGACTTCTGTAGGCATACTCAGGACACACCAGTTTATTTTACTGATGACTACAGGCGTCTGCTAGGAGACAATGAGTTATCTAGGATCTGCAGCTTATCCATTAGGTAGGGAAATGTGCAGACTAGGTGGGACAAGCAGTCCTCATCTGCCATCAAATTCTATGTTTCTAGGTGGACACTCTATGAAAAAAGTGATAATAGGGTAAGAAAAGAATCTGGAAAACAAAAATGTGATGAAGGGTATGAAAAGGCATAGCAGGAATGAATGAGCTGAGGAGTCCTCAGGTGGTGAACAATTAACAGATCATAGTAAGAACTCTGAAAGGTGACAAATGTGAGGGAAGGAGACAGAGATAGAGACATCTACTGTATAAAAAATGAAAATGAATGTTCAAACACAGATGGAATAGCCATATGACTATGCCCCCATCCCCCACTCACACACTGGATGTAAGTGTGTGCAGACACACACAACATATGCAAACTTACCATGCACATATGCAAGCAAAGATATGATGGGGTGGGGCTAAAAAAGACAGACTACAGTGGTAAACCATAAGGAGGCTGAAAGGTGTTAGTAGAAAATAAGTGACATTTAAACCACAGGGCTGCTGAGAGCCTAGGTGGTTGATCAGCTTGGATTCCATGTTTTTTTCTTTGGCCAGCATGCCTGAAACACCGCTGAAGGACACGAACAGAAAGATCATTAACATTATTGTCCCTGGAGTTAAAGTGGGATACTATGGGTTTATCACTGTCTCCATTCCTGATTGTCCTGTAATTTTCCCTGAATCAGTCAGTCAGGTGTCTGTTAGTTTCTGCAATGTAGATAGCTGCATACTTCCTGCAAAGAATACAGTATATCACATTACTAGAAGTGCATGAGAACACATTGGTGATATTTATTTTATTTATTAGATCATCGGTTTACAGACCTTTGAGTCATAGACTCATTTACAAAGGCACCTCATCAAGAGAGGAATACATCACAGCAAACAAAACAGTACAGTACATAATGCTTAGATTGAAAAAGCAACCAGTGTTACAGACATTCACTGGTGGTACATGCTTGGTAATAGGTAGATCACAGTAGTCATAATATAGGTACATGACTACCACATCAGGTATCAACCAGAGATATTTTATTACATTAGTCAGCAGATGTTGCATGAGACCCCAGGTATATACAGCAAAAGTAGACAGGGCAAACCCAGCCTAGGGGTGATGGTAAGGGGCAGCTGGGGGATTATGTGCAGTTGCAGCAGTGAGTGCTTCTCAGATGGCTTCTGAGGGAGACCTTGAAAGGACCAAGTTTAGTGGAGTCAGCTATATTAGCTGGAAGAGAATTGAACCAGAAGGGAGCCCAATAGCAAAAGGATCTCTGGGCCATAGAGGGCCTTACCCTGGGGACAATAAGGGATGTTTTGACAGTGCTGCGGGTGGAGACTGAGGGGGAGGCACGCTACAGGGAGGTGGTGACCCCATGGGGGGGAGAGCCCTAGCAGGGCCTTTTTCACAAGAAGGTAGGTTTGGAAGCAGAGTCTTTGTTCAAGGTTGAACAAGTTGGTGATGTAGTACAGCAGGCACATATGGGTATGCCTAGGGGCTCCCAGCATTAGCCTGCAGGCCTTGTTTATAGAGAGCTGGATTCTTGCAAGTGCAGTGTTGTCAGCTGCAGCATAGATGGGCAGCCCATAGTCGATTAGCAACAGAACAGAGAAGGTACTGCCAATCTTGTGGTAGGCAGTCCCTATGGTGGTATAACAGTCCAATCCTGACATTGGTGGCAGTAGAAAGGGCATTTATATGGGAATGGAAGGAGAGTGCTGAATCAAAGGTAATGGCCAGATACTTGTAGGAGGAAACCTGCTCAATGGGGTTTAGTGTGCTAGGCAGTATCACGAGGGGGGCACCACTGGCTTTGCTTTGGCAATACGAGAAGAGCATAGCTTTGGTCTTTTTTAGGTTCAGGACTAGCCTTCGTGATGTGAAACAATGCTCAGCTCTATCAAAAGTATGTTGGAGATGGGGTCAGCGGTGAAGAGCACAGCGTCATATGTGTAGAGGAGGATCTTACTTGGGCAGGTCAAGGGGAGGGAGTTGAGATAGAGACTGAAGAGGAGAGGGCCTAAAATGTAGCCTTGGGGAACCCCAGAATGGGCAGGTCATATGTCAGATAGGGTGCTATTGATTTTTACACACTGAGTTCTGGCAGAGAGGTAGCTGGTGAACCATGCAAGGGGGCTGGGGGAGAAACCAAGGCATCTGAGTCAAGCAGGAGAGGATGGCAAACTGTGTCAAAGGCCTTGGAGAGGTCAATAAACATGGCACCGGCAGGACTTCCAGCATCAAGAGCAGAGTGCAGGAAGTTGGAGAATTCAAATAGTGTGGTTGTGGTGCTGTGACCTGCATGAAAGCCATGCGTTCAGGGCACAGGATATTGTGCATGGCCAGGTATTCGGCAAGCTGGTGGGCAACTACTTTTTCAAGGGCCTTAGAGAGTGGGGGGGGGTGAAGATAAGTTGATAGTTACCCGGGGTCACTCAATCGCCCGTCTTTAGGATGGGAGTGATGATGGCAGTTTTCCATGTGCTGGGGAACTGCCCCAGGCACAGAGAGTGGTTGAACAGTGGTAGCATCCAACGTCAGACGAAGTAGCCAAGTGTCCAGTAGGTTGGTGCAGGGTTGTTACTACTAATGGCTTTTTGCAGAAGGGGTTTAGCCTCCAATGGGGAGATGGTACTTAGGTAGAAAGGAGGTCTCTGGAGAGTGGGCAGGGGTGCTACTGGGATGGGGTCAAAGAAGTTACTGGGCAGGACTGAACTCAGGTCTGAGGAAGTGTGGTTTAGGCAGTCTGCAATGCCAAGGGAGTCAGAGCAGACAGTTTCATTAAAGGAGAGTTGAGAGGGGGGTGGAGAGTGGGATTTCCCATTCAGCTCCTATACATTATCCCAAAGGTTTCTAGCCAACCCCCAGGAAGAGACAAGGGTGGATTGGTAGTACTGGGCTTTGTCCTGTCGAATGGCCCAAGTACACTTATTGCGCTTAGCATTGTACACTTGCTTATCAGCTGGCTTGCCAGATTCCATGGCAGTGTGCCATAGGTCATCTCTCATTTCAAGTTTGTGAAGGGGGAAGAGGGTAACCCAGGGCTTGTTTTGCTGTTTGGTGCGATTTCTAGTGAAGGGGGCATAGAGGTCACAGGCAGTGTTAAAAGTGTGAGTGAAAAAATCTAATGCCTTGTCTATGGATGGTGCAAGCCTGATTGGGGACCAGTCCAGTTATGAGAGGTACAGTTTAAGGTGATGCTAGCCACCTGGGAGTAGGTGATGTTGCTGGGTGATTTGTGGTGCAGTTTTGCTATTGACAGTGGACCAAGAGAATACAACTGGGGAGTGGTCAGTAAGTGAGTTGGGAAGTACACTGATATCGAGCACCCTCTGGGGGCAGTTGGTAATGGTGATATCCAGGAGGGAGCTGGAGCCAGTAAAGGGGTTGAATCTAGCTGGGGTGGTGGCAAGCTGGGACATGTCAAGGGCAGCAAAGATATCTCTGGTTTGGGAGGCTGTGGCAGAGAGCCAGTTGATATTCAGGGCACCAACAATTATCTGGGCCATTTTGGGTGGTAGGCCAGAGAGGTAGTCAGCAAGCACCTGAATGGTGAGGTCTTGCTTACTGGGGGGAGTATAGGCAACAGTGAGAAAGAATGGGCCCTTACCATGGTTGGGGGAGATTTTTAGTGTGAGGGCTTGCTCCCCGTTATCAAGCTTGGGTGGTAGAAGTGCATGTCCAAGGAGGGAGTCACGCATATAGACAGCACAACCACCTTCATGCTTACCCACCCGATCCGATGTGAAAAACATCTGTGGGACCTTGAATTTCAGTGACACTTGCAATAAATTTGCAGGTATAACAGCGAGTTCTGTTGCAAGCTTTGGTACCTGGTTGGGAAGAATTATTAGGAGTGTGTAGGCTAATTCATACCAGGAGATTCAACAAGTTTAGCAGTTAGCAGTGGGAGACAATTGATGGCTCTGTAAAGGAAGCTTTGATATTAAGGTCAGTTTGCAGAATAGGGAAGTTCCTAGTAATGGTCCTGTGATGTGAAGGTGTATTAGAAAGGAAGGGAAGCACTAGTGGAATGCCTTGTTGTGAGAGTATCCCTCCTCACAGGATCAATGTTACTGGGCATATTATGTTTTTATTTATTTATTTCAGTTTGGTATTAACACCTTTGAGCCAATGGCTCATTTACAAAGGTTCCAAGTCAAACATACTGTATTAGAGAACAGAATAAACAGCAACAACAGTATATACACAGGAATACATTGGAGTGCAAAAGATAGCTTGATTTCAGGGTTACATAAAAAACAGTTGTGCTTAATTGTCAAGTTACACTTTGCTTACAGATTGTCATGAAATTTACAATGAAATTTCACAGTCAAGTCCTACTTATTTAGACAGGCATTGCAAGTCAGCTCTTAGAAGTAAGCTGCTCTGTGATGAGTGCTAAGGTCAGCAGAAGGATTTCAGGAACTTGTGCTTGGATAGGGTAAGGCCACCAGAAAGAAGGCTTTGTTGAAGATGAGCTTGAGCGGCAGCCTGAGAAGGATTTGTCATTTGAGGTGGAGGGTCAGTGGTAAGGGAGAGGGATGGGGAGGAATAGGAAGGGGGAGGTGGGTTGGCAGTGAAGGAGGAGGGGTAGTACAAGTGGGCGGTGGATAGGATTTGGGCAGTAATAGTGTCAATTAATTTATTTGCTCAGTCTTTAAAAATGATTATCACAAAATACACACATACATAAAAATAACAGGAAAACAGAGACAACAAGAACAAAAGTTTACATACAATACTTGTTCAAAAAGACACTATGACATTGCAATAAATGCTAACGTGCCACAGGCCAGTGCAGACTAAAACCTAGGACAAGGAAACATTTTCCTACAATATTTGTGCAATAATGACAGTATAACATTGCAATAAATACTAAGGTGCCACATGCCAATGCAGAATAAAGCCTTTAGACTGACTACTTTCTTTCTCCTTATTTTTCTAGTTAGATAAACAAATGTCATCACAGCATGTATTACAAGGGGATCCTCAGTGGAGAGGAACACCTGAACTAACTCTGTTTCTCTAGTCGTACAAATACCAGATATCAGTGGGAAAAGCCACTTGTTGCTAATTTTAGTATACCACGTACACCTCAAAAAGACATGAGCCAGATCTTCTCTCTCTCTGTTCACAACAGCAAAAGGTGTCATTAGGATCCCTAGATTTCTTATATAGGGCATTTTTTACATTTGAGTCAAACAATTCTAACCTGAATCTTGTGTACATCTTATGAATATCAGGATCTTCCAGAGTATCAAGCTAAAATCTATAGGCATGTGTATCTACGCTATTTGTATACCATTTAGAATAATTAGATGCAGCAATGCAAGCCATATCCAAGTCTCTATAATATTGTAGTATTTTTTTCTTCACGAAGGTCTATATTGTTCACTAATGACCACATTTTGTTGTCTGTATGACACAAGAAAAGAGAGCTAGTATTTATCCAAGAGTTTGTACAAGTGTTTAAGCCAAGATGATTGTTTAAAACTTCAAGACAACTCAAACCTCTTCCTCTAGTAAGCACATTTTCACCTATCTTTCATTGGGCAGTCTTAGCACTCTTATCCAATAATTAATTATCCCAGAGCTAGCCAGAGCTTGCAATTTGAGAATGACCAATTCTGCTCTTACAAAAGAGACAGGGGTTGATTTCTGGCAACCTATTACATTTTGCAATAATTTAGTGGTAGGTTTTTCTAAGTGATCATTGGGGTTAGTTCCCCAAATTTCTGTCTCATAAAGGGACTGGGCATTAAACTTTGCCTGCTGGGCATATAAGAGAGGTCTAAGGGAATACCCTCCATGAGCATGATTACATTTTGCCAAAACCCCAATGGTTCTGTTAGTCTTGGTAAGTCTGTGATCACAATGTGATCACAATGTTGGCTCCAAGACCCATTATAAGAGTAATAGATGCCCAAATACAAATAGGTAGGGACTGCCTCCAGCATGTCATCATGCAGTTTCCACTGATACCTGGTATTTCTAGCACCAAAGAACATTTCTTTTGTCTTATTTAAGTTTATTTTCAGGGATAAAGACTCTGAAACAGTTGCTAATAGATCAAGTTTTTTTCTGAAGGCCTGAGACAGTAAGAGAACATAGTACCAGGTCATCGGCATAAGCAAGGAAGGAACAGATATTTTAAACAGTTTTTGGAGAATCCAGTTGAGAAACCTGTAATTCAATTAATAAATTATCCAAATAAATGGAAAATAGCATGGGTGCCAGTATGCGTCCCTGTCTTACACCTTTGTTGGTAATTAGTTTATTTGATAAAACATTTCAAGAGTAAATCTGGGCCTACATGTTTAATAAAGATTTCTAATACCATTAACAAGGGCTGGGGAAAAACCATGATTAACATTATGTTCCACTGAGTTGACCTATTTATTGTGTCAAATGCAGAGCTGTAGTCCACAAAGACTGCATACAATTTTTGTTTTCTAATTACCACATATTTCTCAATTAGGTAGGAAAGTACAAAACAGTTATCTACAGTCAAAGAATGTTCACAGAAACCAGCTTGAGCTTGAGCCAGGACTCCCAATAATTCTATTTACTTCTTGAGTCTTGCCAATAGAATTTTTGCAAAAATGTTGCCTAAGACGTCCGTAAGGCTTATAGGGTGATACATTGTGGGATCCTCTTTTGATCCCTTTTTATGAAATGTTATGATTGCACCAACCCATGAATCTGGTATATAATTATTCCAGAAAATAATGGCAGTAATATGTAGGGAGGCGTAGGGTGATGGAGGAGAAGGAAGCAGAGGATGGGGTGGGGGGGGCAGGAGAGACCCGGGAGAGTGCTCTGTCTACTGTGCTTTTTTGGTATCCCCTGTTAATAAAAAATTAATTATTTGAGCCAGCTCAACAAAATCATCATTCACTGCCTAGCCTGTGAAGTCTAAGAAACTGTAAATATGGTTAACCATTCTTAATGTGTTTGGGATGGAAGGAGCTGTGGAGGAGAAGACTGTGTGAGTCAATGGGTTTGTAATAAACTGATATCTTCAAACCAGTGTTCTGCACTGACAATGCAATATCTAGGAAAGGCAATGTGAAGGAGGATACTTTGAAAGGCTAATGAAGGGATGGATGGGCCTTGGTAAACTTGTCCAAGATGATTTAGAGGGTTTCCTGGAGCAGGAGGTGGCCCACACACTATCATCTATGTAGCATGTGTAGAGGTCAGGCACTTTCCCTGTAAACGAGAGAAAGAACTGTTCCTCGGCCCAATCAACACACAGATTTGAAAAGCTTGAACCAGTACTGTTAACCACAGAAGCTCCACTGACATGCTGAACAAAAAACTGTTATTATCAGAAAAAGCATTAAGCTTAAGAACAAGTTCAGCCAGTTGGGTAGTTGGGTTAGTGTGTGTGTGGGTGGCTGCAAGACTTCCCACTCATTCAAAAAAAAATGCTACACAGCTGTCAGGCTATCATTGTGGGGGATCACTGTGTGGGGTACAGCCTCAGACTGTAAGGAAAAAGATACAGAGGGAAAGTGAGAGGGCATTTCTTTACAGAGAGGGTGGTGGAGCCCTGGAACAGACTACCAGATGAAGTGGTGGGGGCTAAATTGGAGGAAGAATTCAAGAAGGCATGGGACAATCATATGGGGCTGAGTGTCAGGGGGAGGGTGGGGGCTGGCAGTGAGGGGGAGGTGAAGCAGGAAAAAAAGGGCAGACTAGATGGGCTGGTATGGTCCTTTTCTGTCATCAGACTTCTATGATTCTGTGATATGCTAAGAGATTTGATATCCATAGTGACAAACAGATTTAGTTTAGTCTCCGTATTGTTCCTTGTAAGAACAGATCCAGAAACAAATGGTTTGATACCTTTTATTGGACCAATTTAGATGTTACATGTCAGATGTTTGTTCTTTTTGTAACATCTAAGTTGGTCCTATAAAAGGTATCAAACCATTTGTTTCTGGATCTGTTGATATCCATAGTAAAGGTGAGCTGATGAGAGCTACCAAATCTGAGCCAGTCAAATAACTGGAGAGCACTGTTAATGTCTTTAATGTAGGAGGGCAGTGATTCAACAAGTAGTCTCACGGGGCTGTCCAGAAATACTGAGATGTGGGATGTATGGAAGGAGCAGTCAGATGCAAAAGGATTTCTGTGGTTGCCTGTTTTGTGGATTTTGGAAGGAGCTAGAACCTGGATGCTTGTGGGTGTTGAACTATGAGTCTCTTGGCAGAGGCAGAGAGTGCTTTGTTTTTTTAGTAGCAGAGGTGATGGTGGTTTGCTACCTCTGTCTGATAATTGGCAGTGGGATCCTGTGGAGGAGATGAGTAAAACATGGTTTATTCTTGTTCCCCTCAATCCCTGTGCATTATCTGACACTGTGGATCATGGGATGTTACTGGGTTGCCTTAAAGAATGTTATGGACTTGCTGGTACTGTCATCAACTGGTTTGAGTCCTTTCTCACCAGCAGGATGCAAAGGGTGGTAATGGGAATTTATTTCCCCCATCTGAAGTCTCTCTCCTGTGGAGTGCCACAGGGATAGACCCTTTTGCCATCTTGTTAGCAGTGTACATGCTGCCTCTGGGAGATATCATTAGACAGTACAGTATGGGTTTTCACTGCTATGCTGATGATACCCAGCTGTATATATCTTTTGCACAAGGACTACAGGGCACAATCTCTGTATTTAATTCTTGCCTGGTTGAGTACCAGGACTTGATGTCCTCCAAATGGCTACAACTTAACCCAGGCAATATGGAAGTATTGGTGATTGAGCCTGGACATTGGTGGGATTCTGGATAGCTAGAGGAAGCAACCAGTCTTATACTTGGTGCCTCTCAGCTGGCTGCTTCTGCTAAGGTGAAAAATCTGAGCGTGATCCATGACCGTGAACTGGCACTGGAGGCTCAGGTGTCAGCTGTTGTCCAAAGTGGGTTTTATCATCTGACGACTATTGCCGGAATTAAACTCTTCCTCCGACCTGACAACCTGTCCTCACTAATTCATGCCTTTGTGACTTTTAGACTTGACAACTGCAATGCCCTGTACCTGGGGCTAAATGAAGGAGGCCTGAATCACCTGCAGCTAGTGCAGAATGGAGTGGCCAGATTGCTGGTGGGCCTTACTAGGCCCTGCCATTTAACACTGATCTTACACAACCTGCATTGGCGGCCGGTGAGGTGGTGGAGTCCCTTCAAGGTTGGCTTGCTGACTTATAAAGCCCTACATGGACTTGGCCCTAGCTACCTGGGAGATGTACTGTCTCATTTCCAACCTTCTTGTCCTCTCTATTCCACTGAGGAGGGTCTCCTAGCAGCTCCCAGGGTTTGGCTGAAGTCATCTGGGGAATGATTTTTTTCAGTAGCCATCCCAACCCTGTGGAATGTGCTCCAAAGGGCTTTGAAGGATGCCCCCCCCCCCATTGGAAGCTTTTAAGAGAAGCTGAAGTACCATCTATTTAAAGAGGTCTTTTCTTTCTAATCTCACTGGTATATATATATATATATATATATATATGTTACTGTTTCAGCTATTAAGTTGTTATTAATTTAATTTTGTTATTCATCTATTAAATGTCATTGATATTTTATATTGATGTATGTACTGTAATTGTTCAGTGCCTAGAGCCTCTGCAGATTGGCACTTTACAAATAAAATTTGATTGCTTGCTTACTACAGTGTCAGTGAGTTACTCAGTGGTTTCAGTGATGTATAGTTCTTTTTATCAGACCACAACAGCTCCCTCTTTATCAGCTGGTTGAGTAATAATGTCATTCCTCTGTTGCAGAGATCAGAGAGCTGCAAGTTCATCAACTGCTCAACTCTAACTATACTTGCACTACTGCGCAATTATAATATATAGATACATGTATCTCTGGGTGTGTATGTATAGAGAATAAATGATGGGTAAGTGTGGTATAGAAAGAAGAAATGATGGGTATGTGTGGTATACAAATAGAAAAACAGGTGGACATCCATTTGTTATGGTGCTGTCAGTTTGTGGAGGGATTCCTGTAATATCATAAACCTCGAGAGTGCAGTTTGAGAGGATTTTGCTGTCCCAGGAATCCTGAGATGGATTTAAAGCAACCTTAACATACGGATGTTCATCTGGAGCTAGATATTCAAAAATGTGCAAAAGTGCAACACAAAGGTTTGTACTGTGCTGTGTCTGACTGAGAGGCTGTGTTAGCTGGTTAGTGCACCAGCACTATCTGACTTAATATCAACCTGTGTCAGCGCAGTGATATGTCATGCTGCACTGCCCTGACATGAATCAGTGTTGTGTCCAGCCCATAGGGAATAGCATCCCCAGACCAGATAGTACTAAGAGACATGGTGCCATATTCAACCACAAAATGTAAAAGAGCTCACTGGCATGTAGGGCTGACAGGGGCCATTGGTATACCCATTATGAGCCCATTTACATTGGACACAGCCACCCATTTGCACCCATCCTGTGGGTGCTTGCCATGTCATTCATGGTGGTTAGTGGCACCCCCCTGCACACCCATCCCATCTTTGTAAAGGTATTCCCTGGTGTTAAGCGGCATCCCCCTGCAGACCAGTCCTGTTGATAATAATATTGTCTTTGTCGTCCAGTCATTCCTCCCCCACACACCCATCCCAGTGATGTGAATATTTCCCTGGTGTCTAGTGGAACCCCCATCTTGCAGTTACCCATCCTCATAATACAAAGTATGCCCTGATGTCTAGTACAATCCCAACTCACTAATCCTCCATTCCAGTGAAACAAAGTATGCCTTGGTGCCTGTTGGTACCCTTCACACACTGATCCCCTGTCCTGGTAAAACAAAGTATGCATTGGTGTCTGGTGGCACACCCCACACTCTGATCCTCCATCCCAGTAATACAAAGTATGCCCTGGTGTCTAGTAGCAGCCCCCCATGCACTGATATCTCTTCCCAGTAAAACAAAGTATGCCCAGGTGTCTAGTGGCACTCCCCACCCCACTTTCTGATCCCTTGTCCCCATACTTCAAAGTATGTTTTGGTCTTTCATGCCCCCCCCACTCACTGATCCACCATCCAGGTAAAGCAAAGTATGCCCTGTTGTCTGGTAGGACCCCCACAATCCAATGCCCCATCCTGGTTGTGCTGAATATTTCCCTGGTGTCCATAGAAACAGAATGTGTCGGCAGATGGGGTCCATGTGGACCATCTAGTCTGCCCATGTATACTACCCCTCCCCCATTCAGGCCACTGTGTTAAGTTCTCCACAGTGCCTGTCCCATGCCAGTTTGAACTCTTTGACCATTTTTGACCCCATCGCCTATGTGGGGAGAACATTCCAAGGCTCCACCACCCTTTCTGTAAGGAAGAACTTCCTTGTGTTGCTCTTGAACCTGCCCCCTTTAGGTGAATATAGTGCACCCTGGTCCGTGTGCAGTTGTTTACCTGCAAGAGATCCTATGCCTGTACCTGGTTGATCCCCTTCATGTATTTAAATGTCTCACTGGAGATAGCTTCACCTGAGCTCTTTTCTTCTAGGTTTGCTGGTAAGGGCAGATCAAGGAACAACATTATCAGAGCAACAAAATAAAAATAAGGCTTCTTTTGGCTAGACAGATTTACTGTGTGTTGCTACTGTATTTTCTTTTATGCTTACAGGTTGTGTTACTGTTTTTTGCTTACATTTTACTGCTTTATTGTTCTCTGATTAAAATTGCTGTTGCAGAGTATACTTTCTGTTGCATTGTTACAGGGTGTGCCTACAGGTTTGTTACTGTTTTGTGCTTACATATTACTGCTGTAATCTTCTCTGATTCATATTGTTTTTTGCAAGGTATATCTTCAGTTAACGTGTTCTGCAGATTGTGCTTACAGGTTTTGTTACTTTTTTACTGCTTTATTTTTATCTGTAGCAAAGTGTTTTTTGCAGGGTATATCTTCTGGAGAATTGTTACAGGTGGCGCTTACTGGCTTTACAGTTTTATCTCTCATTAGGCTAAGTGTTCAGGGCTAATTACAGGAGAATATATGAGATACAGACTGAGGGATAGCAACTGCATTTGTTGGTTGATTGTTTCTGCTCTTACCTCCTTGTTTCTTTCATCCATGCTTCTTCTTTTTTTGGCAGGGGAAGGGCCCAACCACCCACCCCCATCCCCAATCACCCCATGCTACACTCCTTTTATAGAGTAGCACAGTTGTGACATTTCCTGTAGCAAAGCAGGAAGGGGAGGATCAGAGGGGTATCCACACAGTGACCTCACTTACAGGGCACAATATAGAGGATAATGTATGGTCCTCTATCGGTAACTGGTCTGTTAACTGTCGAGAGGTTGCCATGGTGACCATGTAAACCTCAAGAGCGAAGCTCGAGAGGTTTATGTCACCATGGCAACCTTGAGATGGTTAACAGTGACTGGTTGCCGATAGAGGGACCATACATTATTTTTATAGTGTATGGTCCCACATAAAAAGGAAAACGGCTGCTTACTTTTTGAAATATAGTCACCGCCGCAGCCATTCAGTCCTTCCCGAACCACTGCATTCATCCGTCGGTTCCCAGTGTAAAAAAGGCGCGCACATGCACAGACCGATCACCGTTGTTAACCTATCGATGTGACGTAGCATCGATAGGTTAGCAACATTTCTACGTCACATCGATAGGTTAACAACCTTAGGAAATGATGGTTTCCTAAGGTTAACAGCGTTCTACCATACATTATTAATTTGTTATAAAAAGTTATACAAAAAGAAACAAATATAAAAAAAAATCAAACGTTTGCTTTCATTTTCCTTCTACTTACTTGGACCAGGTTATAAACACGGCAACTCAACTGGAATGGATATTAACAACTGCAGATACCATGGGCCACTTTTCAAAAGGGCAGTTGTATGGGATTTAGGACACTGTCCTACATGCTGGACCATTGGAGATCTAAGAGCTCCTCTCTGGACAGCATGGGCAGAGATTACGCGCCTAAAAATCACATATTCAGAAGGAAATATATTACAAGAACCGCCCATTTCACCAACATCCAACTGAAGCACCTCGACTGCAGATGGTAGTTGATCCAGGAGGTTAGGAGGGGCAAATCAGTTGCAGTCAATGCTCACCAACGTATCACTTCCACAAACCATATAAAACTACAAACAGGTATCTACCTCTATCTCCAAAATCAAGCAAAGGGGCAGAGGACACTGGAGAGCAGGACACTGCAGCACAGGAGCTAGCACTACAAAACTCACCCAAAACAGGGACCAAAGCAAAAAGGAAATCCAAAACACTTCTGATCCTGGGAGACTCCATGATTTGGAGAGTTGATACCTTCCTCCAGCTGGGGGTACTGGTTAGATGTCTCCCAAGTACACCAGCATGGAGAGACATGGACTGCATTGCTACAGTCATGCAGGAAGCAGGAGAAAACACTGACATTCTGGTACACATAGGGACTAACTATCTCACCAGCCAGTCAGTTGTGGAGACCAAGGAACACCTGACCAGGCTGGGAGACAAACTGTCATCCATTTCATCTGGCACCTCCTTCTCTGAGATCCTGCCAGTCTGGGGTAGGGGGGGCAGATGGATGGAAGGTCAGAGAAGGGGTGACAGGGGAACTAAACATGTGTCTTAAGGGCTGGTGCCAGGAAAAAGGACAAAAATTTGTAGGTAACTGGCAAAAGTTATTTAAATCCAATGGACTGCATCTGACTTAGGAGGGAGTCAGTACATTGGTGCAGAAGTTTGATGTCTTTGCAGAATATTAAAACTAGCAAATGGGGAGAGGGCTACAGCACCCAATACATTGAATGGGAAGAACACCCTTCCCCCCTCAGCTAGTGATCAAACAGGAGTTCAGCATGTTTGTAGTTCATTTGTATCACCAGGTAAGGAAAAAGGTCTGGCTCTCCATAAGACACGTGGGGGAAAAGCTGGACCTCACCCCACAACTAACGCACAGAAATCTGGTCAATGAAAAATCATGTGCCCAAATGCCTGCAGTCTAGGAAACAAGATCCCAGACCTGGAGGCAACAGTGACAGAGGCTAAACTGGACATAGTAGCCATTAGCTAGACATGGTTCACCAGTAACCACACTTGGAAGACTTCAGTACCTGACTATGTATTGTTCAGAAGAGACAGAGGTGCAAAGGGGGGGTGGTGACCCTTTATGTTAATGAAAATATCAGAGCTACAGAAATTCAGAATGCACATAATGAGCCAGAAGAACTGTGGGTCTCCCTGGAAACAGGAATTGGGACAACCATACGAACTGGGGTTGTCTACAGGTCTCAGTATCAGGGGGAGGACATAGACACATTACTGTTATAAGATATACAAAACGTGACAGCTAAAGGAGAGGTTCTGATAATGTGAGACTTCAACATGCCAGATACAGATTGATCAATACCAGCAGGAACATCCACCAGAACTAGACACATAGTAGTCTCCCTGCAGGGGAAGGGCCTCAAACAATTGGTACAACAACCCACAAGAGACAGGGCTATCCTGGATCTAGTACTGATTAATGGGGAAAGGATCACAGATCTTGAGGTAGAAGGTCACCTGGGGGCCAGTGATCATCACATGGTGTGGTTCCATTTGGCCACTAGAACTAAATCATCTGATTCCAAGGCAAAAATATGGGACTTCAGAGGAGCTAACTTTGATAAGATGGCCAACAGAGTTAAGCTAGTTCTGGCAAAAAAGAAATACAGCCGAGGGGGTACAGGCAAATTGGGCAAGCATTAAGGATGCAATACTTGAAGCAAACTCCTATTGTGTTAGGGAGAAAAGCAAGAGCAAAAGAAGGAGGAAACCACATTGGTTCTCAAAAACAGTAGCAGAAAAGATCAGAGCCAAAAGGTTGGCCTTCAAGAAATATATGGGGAAGACAGTGGGACAAAGATAAGGAGACAAACCAAATGTCCCTAAGGGAAATAGGGAAGGCAGTAAGGCAGGCAAAGACACAAACTGAGGAAACACTAGCACGGATATTAAAAGAAGGGGACAAGACTTTCTATAGATACATTACTGAAAGGAGAAAGTCCAGAGGGGGCATTGTTAATATCAAAGGGGATAAAGGGAAGTGTGTGGAGGAGGACCAAGGAAAAGCATCTCTCCTAAATAGATACTTCTGCTAAGTATTTACTGAGGAGAAGGTAGGGCAGGGTCCACAGCTCAGCACCATGGACACAGGGAGAGGGAGGTATGCACAAATCCCTTCACAAAAGAAAGGGTCCTGCAAGAGCTCACTATGCTCAGGGTGGACAAGGCAATAGGACCTGATAGCACACATCCCAGTGTACTAAAGGAGCTAAAGGTAGAACTAGCAGAGCCATTAGAAGAACTGTTTAGTAAGCCTCTGAGCACAGGAGAGGTCCCAGAAGACCGGAGAAGGTCTCATGTGATCCAGCTTCACAACAGTGGCAGCAGGGAGGAGGCAAGGAACTACAGAGCAGTCAGTCTTACCTCAGTAGTGGGCAAGATTATGGAGGCACTCCTTATGGAAAGGATAGTGCAACACCTGGAATCCATAGGAGCACAGGATTCAAGACAGCTTGGGTTTACAACAAGAAGGTCCTGTCAAACTAATCTTATAGATTTCTTTGACTAGGTAACTACAGTGGTGGACCAAGGGGGTGCAGTTGATGTTGCCTACCTTGACTTCAGCAAAGCTTTTGAAACTGTTCTACGTACAAGATTGATTAATAAGCTAGGTAGGCTTGGGGTGGGTCAGACGTTGGTCAACTGGGTGGCAGACTGGTTGGCAGGCAGAAAACAGAGAGTGGTGGTAAATGGTATACAGTCAGAAGAGATGCAAGTCACAAGTGAGGTATCTCAGGGATCTGTCCTTGGGCCAGTCTTCTTCAATATCTTCATCAGTGACATAGCAGATGGACTGGAAGGTAAGGTTTGTCAGTTTGCAGATGACACCAATATCTACAACAAAGTTGATGATCCAGATGAGGTGGGCAGAATGAGAAGAGATCTCAATAAACTGGCAAAATGGTCAGAAGAGTGGCAACTGAGGTTTAACGCAAAGAAGTGCAATATCATGGACATAGGGAAGAGAAACACTGAAGCTACCTATAGGTTGGGAGGGGAGTCACTGGCAATCACAATGGAAGAAAGAGACTTGGGCATCATCATCACAGATGACCTGAAATCATCCAAGCAGACCACTAAAGCAGTAGGTAAGGCTAGAGGGATGTTGGGGTGTTTTAGTAGGGTATCACAAGTAGTAAGGGGGAGGTAATAATCCCTCTTTACAAGATACTGGTTAGGCCCCATCTGGAGTACTGTATGCAGTACTGGAGATCACACCTGCACAAGGACATTAACAAAATGGAGGCAGTCCAGAGAAGGACAACCAAAATGGTGCAGGGACTGCATCAGAAAACATATGAGGACAGATTAACAGAGCTCAGTATGTATACCATAGAGCAAAGGAGTGAGAGAGGTGATATGATCGAAACATTCAAACGTCTTAAGGGCATTAACAAGGTGAAAGAGTCTAACATGTTTCAATATGAGAAAAATAGCAGGACAAGAGGAACAGCATGAAATTAGAGGGAGGCTGATTAAGGGGGAATGTGAGGAAGTTCTTTTTCGCAGAAAGGGTAGTGGATGCATGGAATGGCCTACTTCAGAAAGTGGTGGATATGAATACAGTGCATGTCTTCAGACAGGCATGGGATAGGCACAAGGGAGCAATATAGATGAGTATGAATAAATAGGCTATGGCACATTCATAAGGTAGAAAAAATGGGTAGACTGTATGGGTCTTGTGGTCCTTATCTGCCATCATCTTCTATGTTTCTATGTTTCTATCATATCCCCTATCCCTTCTCTGTTCCAGGGAGTACATGTTGAGGTATTTTAGCCTGGCATTGTATGTCTGCACCATTTTTGTTGCCCTTCTTTGTATCGTCTCTAGTTTATCTTTGCCTTTCTGTAGGTGAGGCCTCCAGAACTGGACACAGTACTCCAGGTAAGGCCTCACCAGTGACCTGTACAGTGGTATAATTACCTCCCTCTTTTGACTGCTAATTCTATATCCTATGCAACCCAAGATGCTGCTGTTTTTCTGTGCCACCTTTTCTCATTGCTTGCTGACTTTTAAGTCATCTGTGATGATCACCCCAAGATCACTTTTGTGTTTTGTTTTCGGCTAGCTGCACTCCAACTAGGAAGTAATTTGTCCCTGGATTGTGTCTTCCTAGGTGCATGACCTTGCATTTCTTGGCATTGAACTTCAACTGCCAAGTTCTGGACCATGTTTCCAGTTTCTTCAGGTCAGACTCCATCCTTGCAGCCTCTTTCTGTATGTTTACTCTGTTGCAGAGCTTTGTGTCATCTGTGAACAGGCATGTTTTCCTCTTTAATCCATCTGCAATGTCGCTGATGAATATGTTGAAGAGTACAGGTCCCAGTACTGAACCCTGATGGACTCCACAGATCACCTTGCCCTCCTTTGGTAGTGCACCATTTACTAGCACTTTCTGAGTTCTGCCTGAAGCCAATTTCCTACCCAGTTTACTATCTTGCTCCCTACCTCTGTGTTTTCTAGTTTGTTGATAAGCCTTCTATGTGGAACGGAGTCAATAGCCTTACAGAAATCAAGATCTACAATATCCACGGCTCCATTCTGGTCCACCAGTCTGGTGACTCAGCCGAAAAATTCAATCATGTTTGTTTGGCAGGACCATCCATAGTAAAACCATGTTGTTTGGGGTCCAACTGTCCCCTGGCCTCCAGGGATGCCACTATTCTTTCTTTTAGTATTGTTTCCATGATTTTTCCCATGATTGAGGTGAGGCTGACAGGGTGGTAGTTCCCTGCCTCCTCCCACTGCCACTCTGTCACTCTTGTGTAAGGGCACCACAGTGATTTTCTCAGGTACCTGTATGCTCTCCAGTGATCTTTTGAAAAGTGTGGCCAGTGTGGCAGTGAGTTCTACCCTGGGTTCTTTTAGGACACGTGGATGAATTCCATCTGGGTCCATAGCTTTGTCCGCTCTTAATTTCTCAAGTTCCAGTAGTACTCTTTCCTTTATAATGGGGGTCATGTATGCTTCCTGGTTTTGCTGTTCATTTCTGCTATGTGCTGGACCATTTCCTTTATCTTCTTGTAAACACTGAGCAGAAAAAAGTGTTTAAAACTTCTGCTTTATCCTTATTCTCTTCCGCATGCTGACCGGCTGTGGTTTTCAGTCTGACAATTCCCCCCTTGGTCTTTCTCCTTTCACTGATACATCTGAAGAATGTTTTGTTTCCACCTTTTATACCATCAGCAATCCTTTCTTCAGTTTGCGCTTCTTCAGCTCTGATTTTTTGCCCAGCCTCCTTTAGCTTGGTCCTGTATTCTTCTCTGTCATTTTCTGTGTGTTTCCCTTTATTTTCAGAAGGTTTTCTTTTTTTGCCTTTACTGCTGATACCACTTCCTTTGTGAATCAAAGTGAATTCCACCTCTGTTTTGCTTTCATGATTACCTTTGAGTATTTTTCTGTTACCCTGGTTAGTGTATCCTTCAATGCTCCTCTACATTTACGTCTGGCATATTCCGGTAAAGTTTTGTGAAGGTGGACCTCATTTCCATAAAGTTTGCATTCCTGAAGTTTAGTAATTTTGTCTTGGTGTGTGAGGTATCTTTCTGTCTTTTTATTGTAAACCAGGTTGCTCAATGGTCACCGTTGCCTAGGTATCCTCCCACACTAACATCTATTACCCTTGTACTGTTTGTTAGCCAGGAATTCTGGGTGGACTGCACTTGGCGTATGCCTCCTAGGGTTGCCCTTTGTGTCTGAGTTGTTGCTTCTAATTGAGAGTGTTCTATAAGCCGATTACTATTCCAGTAATGGGTACAGCAGTCAGTGAAGCTCAGCAGACAGTAAGGTTAGGAGCTGGACTGCTCTTGGCATATGCTTCCTAGGGTAGCCCTTTGTGTCAGAGCTGTTGATTCCAGCTGAGAGCTTTCTATTAACTGACCACTATTTCAGTATTGGGTACAGCAGTACAAATGCTGATTTATATACAACCACCAGGAATTCTGGGTAAGTGTTCCAACTGCTCCTTATGCTGAGAGAGCAGCTGCTGGCTGGGTCTAAGCAGAGCGAGTGATGAGAGAAGCTGCTTCAGTGAAGAAAGGAGCCTGGATTGTGCACTCCAAGGGGGATTCACCCAGTCAGAACTGCTGTCAAGGAATCCCTGCTTCTGCATCTGTCGGAGTCTGCCTTCCCTCCTTGATTTGTCTCTCTCCCAGTCAGTAAAGATCAGTGAAGCTCAGGAGATAGCAAGACTAGGGGCTGGACCGTACTTGGCATATGCCTCCTAGGGTTGCCCTTTATGTCTGAGCTGTTGCTTCTGGTTGTTTCTAGCTCAGAACTTTCTATTAGCCAACCACTATTTCAATAGTGGGTACAGCAGTCAGTGAAGGTCAGTGAAGCTCAGCTGACAGTAAGGCTAGGGGCTGGACTACTCTTGGCATGTGCCTCCTAGGGTTTCCCTTTGTGGCACCTCCACCTTTTTGATCACCCATCCTGGAGCTGGATATGGTTCCCCTGGTGTCTAGTGGCACTTCTCCAACCTCCGTTCACCCCGCCCATGCTGCTGACATTATCTTTTGTGTCCAGTGGTACCCCAACCCCCTGGATACCAGTCAACACATGGACTCCCAAACAGCAGTGGTCTAGAGGCCCCCCACTCACACCCTGAACACCACCCATCCACCTTGTACTGGCGTGGCTGTAAATGTGAGGTAATTCAGGAGAAGGTGACCGGCACAGATCTCATCTCACCTTTTCAGCAGATCACCATTTGAGCTGCATGGAACGTACATACAATGCTGTATAGGGGACATGGGCAGGGAGATATGGGGGTGGGGGGTGTTACCGGATATCAGGGATATGGTGGTACTCACCTGGATGGGTAATCAGGTGGTATTTGGGTGTCACTAGACACCAGGTACTCCTGTTTATTATTCTGATGGGGGATTAGAGAGCGAGGGGGGGCTACTGGACACCAGGGAATGCATTGTAATGCATTGGACAGGTGGTCAAAGGGTGGTGGTGCTACTAGACACCAAAGACTATACTGACATCAACAAGATGGGTGGTGAGTAGGTGTCACTAGACAACAGAGAAAATATTAACATTAAAGAGGGCAGGTATGCAGGGTGGGGCTGTAGACACTAAGGAATATTTTCTTGGCAATGGGATGGGTGTTTGGGTTGGGGGGTTGCTACTAGCTATCAGTGATGGGAAAATTATATAGAACACATGCTTGGAGGATGAGGGGGTACCCTAGACACCAGGGAAATTTTAAACCAATCAGGATGGGGTAACAGAGGGTGGTGGGTGCTACTAGATACCATGGCTTTATTTACACTAACCAGGATGGGTGCATGGAGGGTGAGGGTGCCACTAGACACCAGAGTAATGAAGGATGTATATGGGACAGATGTTCAGGGGTTGGGGGGTGCCATTAGACAGCAGGGAAAACTGTCAAAGAATCAGGATGGGTATTTGGGGTTGCCATTAGACACCAGTGATGACATCGGGACAGGCACAACCATGTTGCTGCCTCCAGTGCAAAAGAACCAATAATGGGAATGCTAATGGCCTTTTACTGCCTTGTGTACCCAGTGGGCTCATTTGCATTTTGTGGCTGAATATCACGATATAGGTCCCAGTGTTATCAGGTTTGGGGGTGCAATTTCCTATGGACTGGATACTGCCCAGGTCCATTTTGGGGCAGTGCATATTGACTTAGCACTGTGCCGACATGGGTCAGTATTCAGTAGGATAGTGCCACTCCACTGTCTGACTAAATATCACAGCCTTTTTTTGAGGTTTAGGTACAGGTGCAGTGCAAATCTTTGAGCCATGGGTTAGCCTAATTTTGAATATCTGGCCCTAGTTATTTTATTTGTACAAAATTAAATTTTTGTTCAGCATCAATGATTATTTTGAGTGTTTGCTTATAAGTGCCAATTTACCAATGTGAAAAGTACCTTCTCTGTATGGCCAGTTCTGGGACAAAGAAAATTCATAATGGTAAATTTATTGATACCCCTCCTCATGTGTGACAGTTGAGAGGTATTTACTGATACAAGTGTGGCTTCCTGGTCTGGGTGGGGGTATTCTTGAAGACAATTGTATGAGCTATCTCAGTGCTGTGACATCTAACATATACAGTGTAGGTCTCACATCAGGCATGCATTGAGACTGGATATATCTGGTTGGCAGTAGCCTGTGTGCAAGCTGGGAAACATAGCAGATATTTCTGTATTGCATGGTTCTGTGGGGAAACAGAGAATTTAAATGCTGGTGTTGAGAGACTGCACAGCGGTCACAGAAACAGAGGTACTGTATTTGGGCTAGTCAATATTTTTGCTAAAACTGAAAAATATATCAAATTAGTGGGGGTAAAATTCCAGCTGTCAGGCTTGCATATTTGTCAGTACTAAAACTGGGGGAATAGTCACATCAGTGCATCAGGAGGGGAGTGAGCAAGATGGCTCCAAAATCCTATCTGCCACCAAAAAGCTCTGTTACAATGCATGTTATAATGCCCGCTGGAGCAGACAAACATACGCTTTAATGCTATTCAGTACCTTTGGTACTTTCATTTTTAACTGTATATACAGTATCAGTGTAGTGTAAAGAACTGGTTGGATGACTACAATAATAAAATACTTTTCTTGCTAATGCAAAGGTCATGGGATGCTTAAAAATCAATCCTAACTCAAACTAGTAAATCCATCAGCATTCATTCACAAGTTGTTTTTAAATGAACCACATCTGGAAGTAATAGTTCTCTGAAATATGATAATATGCATTAGATTATCATTTCAACTGCTGAGATTTTATTTTCACTATGGAAGTAGGCATTATATTTGCAATGCTGGCAAAACACAAATTGACTGACCTAATAGATTATTGCACTTTGTGGGTTTCCACATTAATGAAATAATATGTATTCCATAGTATTCAGTTTCTGGAAATTTTTCTAGAAGAACTAGTAAAAGATAAATTACACCCGCTTAAAATAATCAACCTTCATTTTGCTGTTTGTGAAAAAAAAAATAGTTTAGAAGCCAAAATAAAAAAAGGAGAACACTCATTTTTTTGTTTGTTGCAATGCTAAGTCTACATGTTCATTCCAAGCTTACCCTTTGAGTTAAAATACTTCTTGGCAGACAGATAATACAGTGCCATTATGAGGAACAGAAGATGAATAACTTATATAGAGTTCATGTACAGAAAGGTAATGGGTTCATACCCAAGTGATCTGAATATTCGATTACTAGGTTACTGTAGACATAAATGCATGCATGTACTGTATGTATGTATGTATGACACATTTGTATTTATCACATCATTTTCACTCTGGTTGTTAGTAATCAGCATGGTAAGAAACGTTTATGGTGCTCTATAGTTTTTTTTTTGTTGTTGTTAAACCGTCCCTTGCTAATTATTGCTGTAAGGAATCTGCATGTTCTTAAAGAGTAATTAATTTAAATCCTCCTCCTCTGCACAACACAAATCTTGTTTGAACATGATGTAATGTATAAAGATTATAAGCAGCAGTGCTTATTTCACAGATGCATTATTATTTTTCCGGTAGATGTAAAGATTAAACCATATATAATTGCATTAAATGAGAAAAGAGATCACTCCAAGAAGAATGATGGTGAACGTATCTAGAACAATCTTCTTTTCATGAGGATTGTTACCTTAAGACTCTTAATGATTTAATGAATAGATGCTTATCATAGTTTTCCATTAGTGTTTGATGTATTTCATTTTAGCCCTGATTGTGGTTGTGTTGATAAGAAAATGAAAAGAGAATCTGGCAGCAGTGACTTGATAGCCTAGACTGCAGAATCTGAACTGTGGCTCACAGTGTATTGTTTTATTTCTTGTGATAACTTGAGAAATAATGGCCTCCTTTTTTTTTTCATTTACAAAGACAACACAGAAGTTCAGTTCTAAATTATGAGAACCTGGATGTGTACATAGCCTTAGATGGATTGTAGTTCTATGTTAAAAGGCATTTTCAACATGACTTGCTTTAATTCCAACTACCTAAGCTATGCACATACTTTTCACCTCAAGAACAATTATGAATGTCTTCACTGGTACCTTCCTTATGGCTTCATTAAAGGAGTAATGTTGTCTGAATTCTGCATAATGCTGCCTTTAGTAAAGATGGATTGGATGTTAGTTTGCATCTGTATCCCTCTCCCCTGGGGATGAAGCTGAAACAGTAGGTGCTTCCTACTCATCGTTTCCTAGTCAGCACAAACTAATAATAATCATAATCATAATAATAATAAAAAGCTGTTGAGAAAATTAAAAAATATATATTTTATTTGGGGTTGCAGTTGTTTAGTGTTGTTTTTTTCATGTATTCTTATTTCTTTGTCCTGTATTGCTGTGCTGTATTTACGTATGAGCATACTAATGCCAGAAGAACTATACTTGAATGTATTATTTTTGTAGAACAGTAAGTGTGTGTTGATCCAGGGTGGTGGTGGTGGGCTTTGCAGATTTGAACTTGCATATGTCATGAGGGCTATGGATAACATTGGTTGGACACTACTGTGACAAACCTCACTGTTTCACTGGTACTAATGGGTGACACTGGGAGTACTTGTAAAACAACTCAAGCTGGAGGGGGAGGCACATTTTATTTTTATTGTTTTAATTTTTTATAGTTAATGTTTAATAGTAGCTCTTTAAGGTGTTAACTGGTTATACTGTTTCTTGATTATATATTTTC
Source organism: Neoceratodus forsteri (assembly GCA_016271365.2). NCBI lineage: Eukaryota > Metazoa > Chordata > Ceratodontiformes > Ceratodontidae > Neoceratodus > Neoceratodus forsteri. The sequence goes on along the minus strand of CM028135.1, from coordinate 907,017,957 downwards.
TGGTGAAGCAAGTCATGCAATGATAGCCTTGTATAATATGTTTTTTTAATTATCATTTTATGTTTGTAGGAAATTTCATAGGCATGCACTTTTTATTCAGTTCTTCAACCTTAGTTTGTGTGATTGTATGACAGTGATACTTAAAAGGGACAAAATGAATACACATACTGGACATCATGTTAAGAAAGCTTTATGGCAGAAATCGGTGTCAACATCCAGCTCATAAAGTTATCTGTTATCCATTATATTTTTTTATAACATACTACTTCATGCTAAATCTGAAATCTAAATATCTGAATAGAAACAGCATTAAGAGAAAAGGGATAAGAGTAGCATTTACATGTGTGTAAAGTAAGAAGCAGAAAAGTTATTATTTAAGAAGTAAAATAAAGTTAAGAAATAAAAACTTTAACTACCAATTCAATATGTACCCCAGCAGACTGTTTCAATCAATATGTTTTTGTGCGTCTACAGTATGTACAAACAGAGTACTGCTTCAAGTATTCAATATCCATTTCCATTCAACTGCTATGACCCTTTAGAGAGCATCTTTCCCTCTTTCTTCCAGGTGTAACATTTGCTAGCATATCGTGGGATAATTGGCAGCCCTGTACTTTCACTCTTTCAGATGGGTTGACTGCATGCATAATTTCCTCTGCATCTTCAGAAATACTATCCCTCAGGCATTATGATCAAAAGACTTTTTCATTTCACTCATGAATGTCAATAAAAATAGAGGCTATTCCAAGGGTTACAAGACTTCTGGAATATGTTTGATTAATGCAAGTTTACCTCAAGTTATTTAGGAGCTGTGAGGCAACAGGAGTAAGTACTGCAGTGTAACCTCTCATGCATTTCATGTTATTATTCCTTGCCTATTGGCTTTAAAGGGAACATCCCCTACATTTGGGTCTGCCCCTGATTTGCACTTTGAGCGCATGGATACATTTTTGCAGTAGAGTTTAAATGTTTTAATATCCACATTCATTTGGTTGATCCTGCAGTCCCCCTACTCCCATATTATAGATGGCCAGCAGTCCTGGCCATATTCAAGAATTCTCTGCAGTAGATGTTTTGGCTTGTATTAGCCATGGGAGATTCAGTTAGCTAGGCTATGTATTAGAGAAATGTATAGCTCCATGTTGCCTGTACTTAGACCCGGGAGGACAATGTGACCAGTAAATTGTAAAACAGAGCAATAAATAGAGAGAAACAAGAAAAACAGGCAATCACCATGAGTCAGAAATGATAAAACACTTATTTAAACATTGCTAATAAACATTCCTTTGTTAGAGCTAGGAATAAAAAAGTGCATTAAACAGCAGTGTCAAGAAATGTGGTTTCCTCTCCAAAACAACTCATTATTTCCCACATGTCACTTGTGCTTTTTCAAATGCCATAATCACCATTTAAAAAAGTAACAACTTGGGGACTGAAAATCAATGCACTTATATAAATACCCAGTTATATAAAAGCACAAATATGTATAAAATATTTACATTTGTTTACCTGTGCTAGCTACAGCAACCACAAACAGGTATTACCATATTACAAATTATTTATGTGGTACATAAATAGATAATCTGAAGAGCAGTTGAGCAAAGTTATGAATGATCTATTAATAAATTTCAGTTAAAATACTTTGATCTAACAAAACACGCTTGTGCAGCAAAATTTCTTAACATGACAAAAAACATCATCTGAAAATGGAATAATCAATTAATATAGAAATCAATGCTCAAAACTATCTAATAAATAAATTAGATTGATAACAAAATGTTTAGAGAAATGGTAAGAGTTTAAATGTATCATTACAACCTGACCAGGAGAGTGCCCTCAGGTAGCTTATCCAGAAGGCCTCCCACCTGGCCAGTGCCTGTTCTAAATCACCACCTCCTCTTCTGCCCATTACATCTTTTACTACTCCTACATACTGTATAGTGGTGTATGTTTCTTTGGGGTCCTATTAATGAGAGCATGGACTGTCAACTTCAACACATACTCTAAATTGCCAGTTTTTAACAATGTATTTTTATCAGATAGTTTGAACTGTTTTTTTTATGTATTAATTGGCTATCCTGTTTTTCAAGATCAAGCTCTTTGTTAGTCCAAGCACTTCTTTTTGCTGTACAAGCACCTTTTATCACATCTAAATATTGAAGCTGTGATCTATTGATAATGGATTCAAATATCTTCTAAGCTGATATTTGATTTTTTTTTATCTATGTATCATTTGTGTTATTTATTTGTGGATACTGTAACTGGCATATGTTTACACATGTATATATTTTGTACATTTTTTTGATTTCCATATAGGTTTATTTATTAATATACTTTTTCAATACCGCAGTGGTTACTTTTTAATGGAACATGATACCCTCACATATTGTGAATTTTCTCAGTTTACTTGGCACCAGTGAACTCTATTTATATAGCACTTGGACACACAAACTTTTTTAAGGGTTATTTCTGTTAGTAGTAGTCCTTTGTAACTGTCTTGAGTGCCTACATTTTTAATTTGTTTTTTTGTAATTCAAATTTTTTTAAATTTTTTATACAATCACAAACAACAAGAAATAATACAACTATAAAAATAACAAAATAAGGGTAAGGCAATTTTATTTATAAGGTGCCCAATCCCAGAGGCTCTGGGCACCAAACATAAATGAGGACATACAGTAGTGAATAAAAACATAATAAAACCTCATTAAAACCATAACAGGATTAAAAATCACCAAATAGAGGTTTCCAGAAGTCAATTTTCAAGGGACTGGCCAAAGCTAAAATTGGTATCAGCAGTCAAAGGCCAGGCTGAAGAGGTGGGCAGTTAGCCTCGCCTTAAACACCTCAATCAAAGGAGCCTCCCAGACTGCAGGTAGAAGTGAGTTCCACAGGGTTGGCCCAGAGACACTAAAAGAATGATCTTCCAAGGTCTTGAGCCAAACCCTGGGAATGTCCAGGAGGCCCCTCGAGGAGGAACAGAGGGAGTGAGCAGAGGACATCAGTATCAGGAGCTCAGACAGGTAACCAGGACCTAGCCCATATAAGGCGTTAAAGGTGAAAAGACCTACCTTGAAAAGGACCCTCCACCTGACTGGCAGCCAGTGCAGAGCATGCAGAACAGGGGTCACATGACTGGACCTTGAAAGGCCCATCAGTAACTGGGCCACTGCATTCTGCACTAGCTGCAGCCTGTGGAGGGTCCTTCCCATGACCCTGAAGTACACAGCATTACAGTAGTCAAGCCTAGGAGACACAAAGGCATGTACTAGTGTCGGCAGTTTCTTGGGTGGAATGAGGGGCTTAATCTGGGCAATGTTCCACAAGTGGTATAAACCACTGCTGACTATAGCTGACACCTGATCTTCAAAGGTCAATCTGCAATCAAGGATCATGTCCAGATTTCGCACCCTCAGAGAAATCACCAATGGAGTAGACCCCAGAACAAGTCCAGAGTCAGCCCCCGGTGGCAACTAATCATGACCAGGCTAGATCACCAGCACCTCAGTCTTAGCCGGGTTGAGTCCCAGCCAGCTGGAAGCCATCCAGTCATTGATTTTAGCCAGACAGCTGTTAAGCATGTCAACCACTCCCAATATTCCAGGTGCAAAAGACAAGTACAGTTGGGTATCATCTGCATAGCAGTGAAACTCCACACTGCATTGTCAGATGATCTTGCCCAGGGGCAGCATGTACAATGTGAACAAAATTGGTGACAAGATGGAACTCTGAGGTACTCTACAACACAGAGGCATTGGGGAGGAGGAGAAATTCACCATCACCACTGCACTCTGTCCAAGAGATAGGACTCAAACCATTTGATGATGGTGCCGGCAAGTTTACAAAACTCTCAGAGTCGATCAAGAAAGCACAACATGATCCACAGTGCCAAAACCTGAGGAGAGATCCAGGAGCACAAGAACTGGCCTGTCTCCTGTATCTCTAGCCCTAAGCAGATCATTATGCACTCTTACTAGAGCAGTTTCAGTGTCATGTCTAGCCAGAAAACCCAACTGGAATAGTTCATAGATATCTGAGGACACCAGGCAATCCTCCAGCTGATGTGCTACCAATTTTTCAACAACCTTGCTCAAAAATGGCAGGTTGGAGATTGGACGGTAATTCACCAGGATGTCTGCGTTGAGAGATGATTTCTTTAGGAGGGACTTCACCGGTGCTTCTTTCAAAGCAACTGGGAAGACTCCCTCCTCCATCAAGTACCTGGCAGTCCTGGTGAACACCGGGCCAATAGCATTGGCACATTCCATTAAGAAATTCATCTGTGCCAGATCCAGCTCACAAAAGGTATGCTTCAGCTCCAAGATCACCTTAGTCACTTCAGACATCTCCACTGGCCCAAACTCCTCCCAGGCAGACTGTATGCCTCTGAAAACCTCAACTCAATCACTGTGAAGTGAAAGCCTCCCTGGTGGAATATCCGACCGGATGGCCTACACTCTGTCAGAAAAAAATAGAGCAAACTCTTCACATAAAGTAATTGAAAAAGCTTTTTTTTGGCTGGAGACAGATAGGATGTAAAAGCTTGTCCATGGTCCAAAACAGCTGAGATGGTCTGTTTCTACACGCAGCAATTTCCCTGGACAGAAATGCTGCCTTCTTACTGGAATTTGCCTCCTGGTTCTCAGCATAGTAAGGACACAGAGCCAGCCTGTCAGCCTCCAGCCAGATCTTCCACCAGCAATACTCCAATGTCTGACTCCTGATCTTCATCGCTTTGAGATCCCAATCAAGCCTAGTGGATCTCAAGTGAGAGGATTTCAGTTGTATACGGACCGGTGCATTGGCATCTAGAGCTTCAGTAACCACCCTATTATAGGTAGCCACTGCCAATCACACATACTGCATCAATCCTAGATAGGTCAGCTAACACCAATAGTCCCTCTGGGTCAACACCCTTAAAGGGGCAATAGCTGACCATCTCCTCAGGGGAAGGACTTTCAGGGGGGCTCCAAAACTGAACTCCATGGTGCAGTGGTCAGACCAAACAACCTGATCAGTCTTGAGGTTGTCAGTCTCAAGACCCAGCTGGAACCCCAGATTGAGTGTGTGGCTGTGTTGATGGGTAGCAGCAGCAACCACTTGTGACAGGCCCAGTGATTGCATTAGCTGGAAGAGGTCGTAACCAAAATGCAAGGATTCTTCTTTGACTCAGGCATTGAAGTCCCCCAGGATTAAACATCTGGGGGACTCCAACACCTGGTCAATGATAAAGTCTTCTCCCTCATGCAGGAATTCCCCTCCCACCCCTGGTGGGCGGTAAACAAAGAGAATCCTGCAACCTACACCTGCACCCCCACACACGGCGACACACTCAAAAGATTGGGTGCTACAAACTAGGTGCACTGAGAAGCCTGGATAGAAAAACAATGGCCACTCCCCCACCCCTGAGATCCTTCCTCAGACAGTACACCATGGTATACCCAGCAGGGATAGTGGCCTCAAAAACAGTGCCCACATTGTCACCCAGCCAAATTTCCATGATGCAATCCAGGTCCACAGAAGAAATCAAGTCCACAAAAATAGCGGTTTTGTTGCTCATTGACCTGGTATTGCAAAACACTGCCCAAAGAGGATTAGAGGACGCAGTTGGTCCTCTAGCTACCAGCCCACTTGGTCCAGTGGTAACCCTGGGTACTGAGAACAACATACAAACAGTGAACAATCTCCAAAAAAACAAGAAACAACACCCCTCTCTCCACACCCACCACCCCTTTCCTCCCAGAGCACATGAACTGACCAAGGGGAACAAACAAAACAGAGTAGCCAGGGCTCAAACCAAGAAGAAAGGGGGTTATAACCCTCCTATCCATACTTAATCAGGCAACCTCTGAATAGACAGAAGAGTGTGAAACTGCTCCCATCTCTCCTGGAAAAGATCCAGCTATTGGTGAAGTCTGGAAATCTGCTTTTCAACTGTCAATGCCTGCATAATCTCACTGTACAACTCCTTGAAAGGTGGGATATATTCATCATGCCAGTGACAAAGGATGACAACCTTCACTACCATTGAAAACAGTACAATATGAGCTTTTCAATGCCCAAACGGAAGACAGAAAAGTCCCCCACCAAGCAAATCTTGGTGGTAAAAGCATCCTCCAGACTCTATAGCGGATTGAGCAAGCCTTAATTTTTGACCAAAAAAGGTCTACTTTAGGACACTTCCACAACATGTGGGATAAATGCCCTTCCACCAGCCTACATCAAGAGCACAGCGAGGTGTCAGAGCATCCCATACGAAACAATTTAAGAGGGGTGTAGTAAAGGTTATGCAGTATATGAAACTGAGCCCAACGATACTGGTCCCTTTTAATTAACTTATATAAATTGTGCCAGATACGTCTCCACCGGCTAGGATCAAAATGCCAATGAAAAACCTGCTGCCAGTAAAAACAGACACCCGATAAAACATCAGGGTCAGTAGATTGTAAGTACTGTAAGCATATAACCAAGCTACAGAATGAGACTGGGCAGCCAAGGAGATCAGCTGAGAAGGAGAAATGTCCGTGGCCAAATCTCAAGGGGGCATGACCACAGACAGAGGTCAGGGCAGTAACCAGTTGCCAGTATTTAAAGGTGTGGAATGTGGGAATAGAAAATCGTTCCTGTAGCCACTGATGGGAAAGAATCTTCCCATCTTCAACAATGGAGGAGACCAACAAAGTCCCCAGATGAGGACAAAAGACTACAGGGATCCAGTGGCCACCAATTGTAATATTAGGGTTCACCAGTACAGGTTGGGATAGGGATTAAGATCAATCCACCTTGAGGAATTGTTCCAGTTGTAATCTAGCTTTAATGGACCACAATACAGAGGGAATTATTAGGGTAGCTGGGAGATTAGAAAACTTAACGTGTAAAAGGCTAGCACAGTGGAATCCTGCTTTCTTACATAACCCTGATTCAATATGAAGCCAGAGTGGGGAATAACCCCCCACACTCGAATCCACAGGGGCAGATCCCCAGTGCAGGAATTTAGCAGCATGTAAAGCCAAATAATAAAGGTAAAATTGGAGGAGTAAACCGCTTTGATCACTGAGAAGAAAAGTTAGAGTAGGCATCGATGAACTACCTCTCTAGAGGAAGCAGTTCTAAACCTTTGCAGAGAAATAAACCAGACCGTAGGAAGATATACCTTCACCATGTCCATTGGATAAAGAAACCAGTGAAGAGTATTCATCTTAAGAATATGAAAACAGCCCCAAAACATCATAGGGAGGGAGGTCCATCTAGTTACATTGACATTAGTAGTCTGGAGAAGGGGTGGAACATTCAGGGAAACCAGATCTGAGAGGTGGTGAGGCAAGAAGAAACATAGAAACATAGAAGTTGACAGCAGATAAGGCCCGCAAGGCCCATCCAGTCTGCCCATTTCTTTTTCTGCCATATAAATGTGCCATCGGCCTTTGCTCTGTCAATGGCCTGTCTATTCATACTCATCTGTATTGCTCCCTTATGCCTATCCCATGCCTGTTTGAAGCCCTGCACTGTATTCATATTCACCACTTCCTAAGGTAGGCCGCTCCATGCATCCACCACCCTTTCTGTGAAAAAGAACTTCCTCACATTACCCCTTAATCGGCCTCCCTCTAATCTCATGCTGTGTCCTCTTGTCCAGCTATTTTTCTTATATTGAAACATGTTAGACTCTTTCACCTTGTTAATGCCCTTAAGGTGTTTGAATGTTTTGATTATATCACCTCTCTCCCTCGCTCCTTTGCTCTAGGATATACATATCCCCCCCCCGAAATATTTGACAGCTTTAAGTTCCCAAGATAGTCCCAAGTCAGCAATATCTCACTTGAGAACATAGGCGTTAAGGGGCATGCCACAAGTTTTTTCAAGATTCAGCCTATAGCCTGCTACTTTAGAAAATGACTCAATCTCAGCCAGTGCAGGGGAAAGGAGCAGATTGGGTCTGCCAAATGGAGGAGCAGGTCATCCGCATAGTTGGAAAGTTTTTATCGCTCATCCCGACTAAAGTACTCTGAAAGACTAGGGAGGTCTGTAAATGCCTAAGAAGGGGCTCTAAGTATAAATGGAACAGGAGAGGAGAAAGGGGGCAGCCCTGTCCCATGCCTCATCCCAATTGAAATGCGGCAGAAGACAGACCATTATAACAAATTCTCTCTGAAGGTCTAGTATGTAACACTCATAGCCATGAACGAAAATTAGGGGAATGCCAAATTTATGTAGGACCTCAAAAAGGAAAGGCCAGGAGACACGATCAGAAGCCTTCTCTGTGTCCAGGGAGACCACAGCCGCAGAGGTCCTGTACTCCCCAGATGCACATGATCATTGGAATGGCGCCCCACCATAAAACCCTCCTGCCCTGGCAAGATAAGAATGTCCCAAATTAGTTTCAATCTATTAGCTAATACCTTGGCCAATATTTTTATATCTGAATTAGATAGGGAAATTGTCTGATAGCTTGCTGACAAGAGCACGTCCTTACCCAGCTTCTAGAGGAAGGTTATACAAGCCGGAGCACAAGAGTAATCCTGCAGGCCTTGTGTCAGGAAGAAATTGAACAGCTAGGTAGTAAGAGTGCCAAATTGTCCAAGAAAACCTAGTAAAAGTTATTACAAAATCCATCTGGGCCAGGTGCTTTATCTATAGGGAGTTGACTAATCATGGCCTGAACCTCCACCAGTTGAATAGGTTCTAGAAAATCTTGCTAGGAAGGTGAGAGACAGGGAAGAGGAACCTGAGTTAAGTAATCCAAGATTGCACCCCACTACTCCAGAGGGGATACATGGGCCTTGTAGATGTTCTTATATAAAAAAAGCATCTACAATATCCCGAGGCTTAGTGAGCACATCGGCCCCAGGGTAAGGTCTCTGGCATGGGGCAACCCTTGGCTCATCCAGCTGCCTTAACCTCCAGGCCAGGAGCCTACCATCCCTCTCTCCAGACTCCAGATATCAAGACTTACTTTGCAAGATAGCTAATTTGGCCTTTTCAGCTAGAAACTCTGTATATATTAAGTGAGCTGACTCAAGCTACTGCCAAACTACAGGTGAGGAGGTGGATGATGAGTCACGCTCCAGACGCCTGACATCCATCAGAAGCTGATCATCCCCTTGAGTGCAGTTCTCCTGATGCTCCAAGGCCAATGTTATGCACTGACCCCAAATGGCAGCTTTAAGAGCCCCCCACAACCCGACAAACCTGGACACCAACCCCTTATTAACTGATAGAGCATTATGGAAAAAATCCCTTAAGTGTTGAACTAGAGTGGGGTCCTGGAGAAGCTGAGTGCTCAGGCTCAAAATTCCATCCCTCTCCTACACCTCAGTCAAGAACTGAATTAACTCAAAAGGAGCATGGTCCGATAAAACTTTCAGGAGTATCTCTGAGGAGACTATGTTACTCTAGAGATGCAGTGAAGTAAAATTCCGTCCGTGAAGTGGACACTTCACGTTAGTTTTCTGCTACTCGAAGTGCCCATTTTAAACCCTCACTTATCCACTTCGCATTGTAATTATTACTTGTCGCCGTGCACTCCACCTTATTCTGCTTTAAGGCGGAGTGAGAATCCACAGGCAGCCCACGCACATCACACGGCTTACACAGTGTAGGTCACATGCTTCAGGCAAGCAGGAGGTTACGGGATAAAAAAACTTTCCAATGTGGGCTGACTTACACATTTTGCATGGGGTGTGACAAATGGCTCTGCTCTGCAAATGGCCGGAGGTGGGGTGTGGACATGTGATGAAGAGCGCTGCACAGGTGACAAGTCCACAAATGAAGTTATTTTCCCCTTTTTATGTATAGGGGTTAATGTACTACTTGCACTTGACATACTACATTGACCACCACCACCACCACTGCTACTCTGACCACCACTTCACAATATTTCTAAATCATAATCCCCCCCCCCATCATGCCTGTAGTAATCCTCTGGTGTTATTTCATCGCTAATGCAGACATTCCTTCTTGGTCTTACACTCATGTAAGGGGATAAGCTTGATGACAATGATGAATGCCCCACTATGGCATTAGCTGCCATCTGGTGCTGGGTCCACAGTGCCATGTGCCTGTTCTTAAGATGCCATGCTGCCCCGGTGCCCAGATGACACCTCTTTTTACCTCGACTCACACGTGCATGGCAAAGCTGGCAGATTGCAACTGACTCACGATTTGCATCTTGGACAAAAGAATCCCAAACAAGGGGTTGTGATCCCCTACTTTTAACATGTCACTGATGCTGCTCATTGGACTCTGGATTTGTAACCCCTGAAATGGGGGGTGTTCTACATGATTTTTTAGGTTGGATACACTTGGACTCCAACTGACCACCATGACTACCTATGATTATTACTGGGTCATCATCATTAACATCAACAGGAACAGCTAAATCACAACTTTTTTGAGGAGGTTGGATTTAATGCCTACAGACCCAGACACAGCCACCTTTACTTTCTTTTTCTCTGGTTCCCAAAAGGAGTCACTGACATCATCATCATATTCATCATCATCATCCACATCCACATTTTCAGCTTGGATGCTGTCATGTGGAGAACATGTTCTAACCACAGCATCATCATCATCATCACCTGGTATTTTTGTGCCACACTTTGAATCACTGGATGGCAAAGGCATCACCTCAACAGACTGGAGGGAATGTGACAATGTGAGTTATCATCGCCAGGATCAGAATCATGTTCAACTACCATGGGGATGTTAATGGGCAGTATGACATCATCTACACTGTCAGTCGCAGCTTTAGACTCAACTATATTTTTTGAAACGTTTAACTGGTCAGAAGTGGAACTTGAGGCAGTAATACTCATACCAGCAGAAACTGCACTAACATCACCAGCTGGGACATCATCTTCTCCAACTATGAGTGAAGCTACAGATTGCGCTGCAAAAACATTGATGGAGAAATCCATTTACTGACATCAGCTATGCACTTCTGCGTACTACCACACCCATGGACAATCTTGCCACTGGCAGCAGTGCCATGGCTAGAAACAGCTTTGCTTGCATGTCTCTCTGCAGGCATTTTGGGGGATCACCAAGAAAATTCTAAACAAATTTAGATTTCTGAACTTTCAGTTTGGGCCAGTGGATGTGAAGCCAAACAAAACAACAACTGTGGCTTGCAGATGGAGACTGGGCACTAAACAGATGCAAAAGCACAGACAGATTAAGATTGCACTGCGTAATTAAGAAGAGATGTAGATGCAAAGTCAGAACAACGCATTAGCCAGTGCGCACAAGTCACAATCCAGTCTGGAAAAAAATACCTTTTGCTGGTTTGGGGGGGAGGGGGGTGCAGTGCACAACAGTAACAATCCAAAACCAAGATACCACAAAGCAGTACAAAATGACACAGGTGCAGTTGATAGCAGGTTCACACTGCTGCAATTACTCTGTGGCACAATAAAATGTGTCTGATTTGATGGCACGCATCGCACACATACTCACCCATACACTACAAGTAATGTGCAACAAATTGAAAACTTCAGTAATGTAATCAAATCTTTTAAACAAACTGAAATTATGCATTGTTGCTCAACAACAATCAGCAAAATAACTTCAAGAATTACTGAAACTATTACTGTGTGTACATCAACACAGTTATACAAGAAAAATATTACCAAAATAGAAAGACTGCCTTTTCTCCCAGTTAATGTACCTCCACCACAGATACACCTCCCCAAAGCACACTTCAAGTGTCTGTCTACACAGACTGAATGTTCTAAATTAACATTCAAAATCCACACACAAACAATAAACACTTGATGATATGAGCACAGGAGGGTTTCCTACAATTGATATACTAAATTCTGAGAAAAAAATTACTCAAAAAGGCTTTTTAATAGCTTTTAGAGGTTTGAATCACAGAGCTCTGACAGCAAACAGTCTCCAGCTACCACTACAGACACAACATGCAGAACTGAGGCTGTGCAGAACAGTCTAGAGCATTAGTTCTCAAAGTTTGTCATGATGAGCCTCCCAAAGCCACATGAGAAAGATCTTGAGCCTCCCCAAACATTGAAATAGTCTTGGGCCTCCCCATAAAAAAATAACATCCTAGCACAGTACCTCAGGAATAAAATGAAACTCCTATAAGTAGTTAGCTCTGATTTTATACAGCTTATTGTACCCCTCCTTGTAACCCCCCTCCCCAGGTCCAGCCTCACGTGCACCACTGTTTTGACTCTCAAACCATTGTTACCCCTTGCTGCAGTGCCTTTACTGGTCAGACTGCTTTCTCTGTCTGTTTCCTCTATTTGGAATAACATTCCCACTCACCTCTCTCCCCTTCTCTGTGTCTCTTAAGCATCCTCTCAGAGATCCTTTTGCTTCCTCCTGCTCTTGCTCCTACAATGTCTCTGCTTAAGTCCTGTATTTGGGTTGTTCTGCCACCAGTCTAATTGGTCAATTGCTGCCTCTCATTATTTGTTCATTGTTCCTATTTGTTTGCAATATTATTCATTTTGTATTGCTTTGTTTTATAGTTGTCTTTTGAATTTCATTCACCCACTACACTTCCCAAGGTACACTTAAAATGAGTCTTGGCACAGAGTGTCTTTCCTGGTCACTAATTTGTAAATAAATACATAAATTCACCTACTATTATCCTTTTCCAGATTGCCTTATCCCTTCACACAAAATACTTAAAGCTCAAAATTTAAATATAGTTCTTTTTCAGACTTGGCTGAGCCTCCCCTGAAACTGGCTAGGGCCTCCCCGGGGAGGCTGGCCTCACCATTTGAGAAACCCTGGTCTAGAGCCCATGTGACCTGCAATCCCATGAATCACTGCATAATGCACCTTGGAGCTCAAAAACAAGGTGAAGTGATGCAAAGTACATTGATTTCTATGTACTTCGCAATAAAATTGGTGCAGAAGTGATTGGGGGAAGGAGGAATAATGTGAAGTCATTGTTATCAATGGACTGCACATTCCTCATTATGACACAAACTACTCCGCTTTGTGTTGTGGATTACTTTGCGGATTCCGCATTACTCCATGAATTGCTTCACGGAGTGGATTTTGGCCACTTTGCCCACCTCTACACTACTCAGGGCACTCCTGTTCACTAAAAAGAAATCAATCCTAAAGGACATGCCATGCACTGACGAGAAAAAGGTGTATTGCTGATCATGGGGATGTAGTACCCTCCAAGGTTCAAGCAGCAATCCCTCATGGTCCAGCAAATCCCGAAAACCCACTGACCAGAAGACAGGCCTCACCTAATGGAACCAGATCTAGCCAGGTTGTCTTGATAAACAAGATTCCAAAATTACCAGTAAGCGAGGGAAGGTAGTTAGATGGAAATCAGGGTTAGAAAAAAAGGATAGAGAATCACTATTCGAGCCATAAACAAAACCCATAATTACCTCACTAATGCCCAGATGGCCATGCAATAAAATAAAATGACCCCCGGATCCCAGTATTTCTGAATAAGTTGAAATTGTGTTCCCTTCAAAATCAAAACAGCCACACTACCCCGCTTAGAATGGATGCCAGCCTTGATGACTTATGTCACCCAGCATCTGCAAAAACAAACCAACTCCTCCCTTTTCAACTGAGTTTCCTGCAGCATAACCACCTGTGGGTGTAACTTTTGAAGGTGATCCAAAATCATATATGTCTTTTTCTTTTTATTGGCCCTTTTAATTTTCTACAAAACAAATTTGTAGCTAGTCCCCATAAATCAAAGTGATCCATAAACTCAGGACATTAAAGGATGCAAATGAAAAGTCCAAACCCCAAAAGTGTTCTCTGGGAGAGAACCCTCCTCCTAGCCAACCCCCCAAAACAGACCCTCCTCCATAACTATGTACAGTCCAAAGCCCCAGTCCCAAAGACTGCTCTCAGACCTCCCTGCCTGTGATAAAACAATTGCCCTCCCAACCATTCCCCACCCCCCAACCACCAAAGCATTAACATATATGAGTGGACATTAGAATCCTATAGAACAAACCAAGAAAGCAAACCAGGTAACATTACTTAACTGTGCCCCCGTAACATCATAATAGCATGCATAATAACACATTCAAATGTGAATTAATCAAATAAGGCTACTAGGTTCTGGGGAGGGTATGTCCATAATAAGAAAGGTCCAGGGATGCAGCCCCCCCATTAAGCCTATATAACAAAACAGCAACATGAGAAGCATTATATTGAAAGAGTCCTGGAACAGGAAAACACTTCACTCTCTGGGTGAGCTCCTGGGGTGTAACAGAATGTCAGACTCATGGGGCAGGTTTAGCCATAACAATCCAAAATATGGAAACAACAACAAATGGTAGGGTGGCTCCCCTAAGAAGGAAAAAAGTTCCTAGTACAAACCACCTCCTGTGCCCAATGTTGGTGATCATAAGAATCTGGAACAATGGTAATGGCAGGATCATGTAGGGAGGCACAAGCAGGAGGTGATTAGCCGCAGTAAAGGCAATGCTCCTGAGTCCATAATGCTCCAAGATATAAGATCAGATCCAACCGCTACGTGTGGAAATAAGGATTAATCTCCGGGAGGTGAACTAATCAGGTGAGCAATAAATGATAGCCGGCAGGGAGAGAACCAATGAGTTCTATAGAGGGCTGTTAGAAAAGCAAGGCACAGATCCAGACTCCCTCACAGTGATGCTGGCAGCCCCGGAATAAATCCACACAGTTAGGATATAAACCGAGCAGGAGTCAGTGAAGTGGGTACCACCAGTCTGTCTTGTGGAATATGCACTGATCTCAATGGCCACATCCAGGGCCCCTGGTGATGCCAAACAATAAAAGGAAGCTCAGTGAAAGACCAAACTAAGGGAAGATACAGGGGCACCAGCTGAATAAACCATCCAAATAAAAACATACCAGAAGAGCTGTAATCCATCTGAGGAAATCCACCTCAATAAAACAGCCAAGGCAAAACATCTTAGTGTCATGCAGCAACACTCTGGCAGCAAATCATCACTGTACTAGGATCAAACAGATCAAGGAACAAGGTGCTCAATGTTTTAGCAGCTTGAGTGGGGGTCTCGAAGCTCCACTATTCTCCCTGGTGTTTAATCTGCAGGATGGCTGGATATTTCATACAAAAGTGGATCCAGCTGCTATTATTTTAGCCACCACTAGGTGAAAGTCTCATCTTCATTGGTGAACAGAAGTAGGGAGGTTCTGAGTGAGGCTTAGCAGAGTGCCCTCCCAGAAGACGTCTTTAATGTCCTTGTAAAGAATATGCTGTTTATTGATGTAACCCCTGTGCGGCGCCACCCCCCAGTGTTACACCCCTGCGTACTACCCTGGACATAGGCTAAGGGGTTTGGGTTCGCTAACTTATAACATTTTTTAAAACCTTTGCGCAGTGCTTCCACTCAGGGTGCTTTACATGTGTGTGATGGTAGTGGGTGTAGCCCCTTGAGCCGCTACACCACCCACGGTGACCAGTTACCTTCCCCAGACATGCCCCAATACACAGTTCCCCACATTTCCACATTTTGAATGAAAGGCTCTCTCTAATAATATGCTCACACAGGATTTCAAACAACAACAAGATATTTATTTCAGGGGGTAATAAGGGAGCTAGGAAAGGGAAACAGGAGGAGTAGAGGATATCTTACCGTATTTACACATGTACAGAGATCATTTTGGATGTTCCTGGTGAACCCTCCAGCTGGGTGGCTACATATTAACAGGCAGACATAAATCACATTTTACCATTCGACTTAAGACATCCAGAGCCCTGGCTACCTAGCTGCTGATAAATCAGATGTTAAACATAATTATTAATATTACCCACACTGGTACCAGCCCCAGATACAGCAGAAACCCCGCAATCTCATACCATACTGGTTAAACAGATACCACAGTCCAAGATGTTGCAGGCCTGATGGAGTTGCAGCTGGTCGAGGTGGCTGGCTATTAATTTGAGGGTGGGGGCAACTTGGAAACAAATTTTTGTAAAGCAGCAAATTACTATTTACTCCACAGCAGGGATTGTCCTGCACTTGTGACTTCGAACATTCCAGAATAAACTATGTGGATCTTACCATCCAGAACATTCAGCACAATACTTGAAAGTCCCATCCAATGCAATGAGGGTGATACTTTTGTCAAGCATCCTATATGCAATTCAAATACGGTCACATCCAGTACTTTATATACCAAAAGGCATCCATCCAGAGTAAGTTAGCAACGACACTTTTATCAAGCATCCCATACTTTAGTCACAGGCAGTCACATCCCGTACATTCTATATACCAAGAACATTATCCACAAGCGGAGTCCTCTCCAGCACGTCTAGTCATTTAACACTTATACCAAGCGCTCTTAGATGAAATTCTGTGCAGACACAGGTACATTCTCTTTAAGGTATCTTAGACATTAACATGCTCTAGGGCCTCCTGTCTCATGATGTGGCAAGCGCGTCTTGGCAGACAGCTCCATGATGGCAGGACTCTAACCCATAGCTACACATTTATATGATTCACTAAACCCAGCATCTTGCTGCACCTGCAACTCAGCCATTTGGGCCACAGACAAGATGCGTCCATTACTTGAACTAGGCAGTCTCTTATGGGGTTAGTAGCCCAGACTGATGACTTCAATACTTCACACTTAACAGCACACATTTCTTAATGGGACATGGATCCTCCAAGATTACTTGCTTAGCTTCTCCCTCGCTTCGTGAAGTACGAGGTAATCACTCAGGTCCTCCATGGGTCTCATCCGCAATTAAAGGCATCCTGAAGACTTCTTCAGCTCTCTCACTGCTGAGGTACTTGGTCAGCGCTCTCACCACTGCATGATGTCATCTGGTCTAGTCAGCGCTCTCACCGCTGCTGGACATCTGATTCTTCAGTCCACATCTTTCCCTGATGTGGGAGGGAAGGCTAGCCTCTGGAGGACAGTACTGGCAACCTCCAGACTAGCTGTTGCAGAAAGCCCAATTATTGTAACTAGTTAACTGAAGAAAATAACAAATGCCCTCTGAAGACTGAAAGGGCTTGAATTATGTGGCCTAGGCCTGATGGCATGGCTGGAACCTGAGCCCTCCCCATGGGGGCTCCCAGCAGGCTGGAGGCTGCTCTGCTGCGCCTCTCTCCAAGTCTCTCTGAATCTCCAGACAAACTGGCAACACTGTCTCTTTATTGAGCTCCTAGCTCAACTCCTGATTGGTAGCAGGATGGGTGACATGTTTCCAAGTTGCTGAAGGACCTGTCAATCAGAACACTCGAGGCACAATTAGATTGTGGAATTTGCACCTAAAATAATGTCCCTGTAAGCTCCCATAAGCACTTGGGTGCTTACCCGTGAGATATAGTGAATGTCCCACAAGTCCTGGCTATCTATTGCTTCAATTCTAACAAGCTGTACTGCTGGCAATGGCTGCTTAACCCACCGTCCCTTATAGCAGATTAGATAAAATCCTGAATAATGTCCTGGTGCAGCCAGAAAGAAATAATTATTTGCCTCAAATGCCCCACAGTTCCATAGCTTAAAGGCTGTACTTGCAGTCACTGCACAGATGAAAAACATGGCTCTTTTACTTTTCCTGTTGCTACTGCACTTATGCAAGCTCCCCTTGCAGCAGCTGACAGGCTGACACACAGAGTCCCAGATACTGGAATTGCCAGGGAAACAGTGCTCATTTTAACTTTAAGCACTTTTCCCCACATGCACAGTATATTTCCAACACGCAGCAACAGTTCCATTATGTAAAACATTTTAATTCTTTACTTTTCGGCTGGAGCCGAACATAGCTACCCTGGAGGCAGCCAGACACACTGTTATGCATTATTCAGATGACCAAGGCCCTGCACAGGCATACTCAAATGAGCCCAGGTCAGATCTCCTTTAATTCCCATCTGAGTGGTCCCCCAGCAGGCTGTCCATGGTCACCGGGTCCCAAATAGGTGTAAGAGATCCCAGGACTCATGTCACAGTCCCCAAGGCAACTGCAAAAACAAGTAGCTCCACATCAAAGGAGCTTATGCCAACGCGACTCCAGCTGCCCTGGAGGCAGCGCTTTTGCAGCAGGAGCCCATGGTCAGCGGTTTAAGCCCTGAGGGGCTGGATTTTCATTTGACTGCAAGCTGGAGCACACACGAGGGCAAACAGGATCTGGAGATGAACAGAACCAATGGGCTAAGGTAAACCCAGAATGCCATTTCTAGGAACCCCCCCTTTGCAAGGGGGTTACATTGAGATGGTTCAGCACTTGAAAATAATTGCCCATGGAGCATCACCTTCTGCAGGCATGGGTCTTAATGAGTGATGGGCCCTTTCTATGATGTATGTGGGGCCATTTGGCAAGGGCCCTGTAATCCATTCATACAGCTTCTACACAAAGAGTATGGTGTTGGAGCCGTCGGCCAGCTAGCAACCCTTAATATAACCAAGTTGTTGTGCCTGCTATGAGCCTCTAGGTCTTCTAGACACTCCTTTAACTTCTTGAAGTGGTGCCAGAGGTGGGTGAATTCAGGGTTCACTTTAGCATGCCAATCTTCTAAGGAGGACGTGTGCATTCTCGGTGTCCCCCACTTGGTGGGTTAGTGAGTTCACAGTCTCCTGGAGCTGCAAGATGGATTATGTGATGGATAAAAGAGCTGTTTTTAAAAGCTCTAGTTACTCCAAAATCAAAATGCACTCCCCCATCAGCGCTCCAGTAGCAGCAGCAACAAATTTGGTTGAGGCCTGAGACTTGGGCCACTTGGAAGCCTTATTGGGAGTGGCAGGGGTCTATGCTTTGGTGGCTGAATCTTCATATTCACAGCCATAATGCACCATAATTACCATTAAATCTGAGGCTGCAGGAGCTCCCACACTAGCCAGGTAAGATTTCACTGGCAGATTAACACTGAGTCAGGCAAAAACAGAGTTTGGAGGCCGGAGGGTCGGGAGAGAGTTAGAGGAACAACTGATCAGGCAATCATTACGTGACCTTCTCCCATTTTTTAATTGTTAAAATTTCAGTTTGTTTCCAACACCTGCATTACTGTAACAGAGAGAACGTCATATCATGGAGCCAGTTTACACTATGCATTTCTATGAAGTAAATCTAAATAACCTTAAGAACTCCTAAGAAATATACAAAATGAATGTGATTTACAAAAATGTTCTGTTCTTCTACTACTAAGAAGTTTTGTGACAGTTGCTGGGGTATATTTCATACCTCTCTTGCTACTTGTTTTGTGTTTTTTTTTTTATCAACAAACAGATATACTCTCGAGACTGTTGGGTGCTGACACATCATCTTCTCACTTCTAATACGGCTCCGAGGAATGACTGAAGGTTTCTTCTTTTCTTTTTTTGGGTTAATTTAATGTTTCTTCATTTTATCAATTTATAGAAAAATATATACTGCTACCAAAAAAGACACAGGATTGGATCATGCAGTAAGGGTATGCAATGTGTGGTTACAATACCATCATTTTGTTTTGTTCCAATAAAGAATTATCTTCTCCATGTGATATGTAGTCTTTTATTTCATCGTATTGTTCAAGTAGCCAAGCTGTGTCAGTATAGGTGGTTGAAGAGCGATGCTGACTTGATATAAAAATGCCAATTTAATAGGTGAATACAGACAGTCCCAGGGCCCTCATATGGCCCTGTCAGAATCATACTGAGCTATGCTATACAGTCTTGGTACCCCCAGGTGTATGCTGGAATTGCACAGTAATGGCTGCCATAAGCTTGATGCTCTGTGTACTTTTGGAGTGAAAGATTAGGGCAGAGAAAGGGAGACATCAAGTTGACTAGGAGAGGAAGAAGAGGGAAGGAACAGGAGAAGAAAAGAGAAAAGAGAATAAGTAAAGGGGGGGGTCCACCTCATGGGACAAAATCAGGGTAGGAGTTCGATTGAAGGAGTACCAGTCTGCTCTGTCTAGATTTACAGAGATTAGCCCTGTTACATAGTGTATAAGTAAACTGCTCCAAACAGTAGTGCTCCAGAAGTATTTCATATCCTCATTCTACATGAGGGATATTTGTGGTATGCCACAGCCTGGCTATCAATTTTTTCACTGCAAGCACTAAGATCTGCAATAGTTTGAGCATCTGACCCTTAGGCTACTGCCCTACGTGGGAATGGCGAGCAGGATTAATGACAGTGTAATGTCCTCTGACTGTTAAAGATTGTTATTCTAGTCCTGGGTGACTCCCTGCCAAAATGGCTCGAGAAGGGAGCATCCTCAAAAGATGCAAGTATGATTAGCTAAAGCATGTCTGTACCTCCACCAACATTGGTCTTTATGTGTGCCTACAAATGTTTATATCATTTCTGGAGTACAGAAGAAAAGGTATTGACATATTCATGAGAATTCCCACCTGCCTGTGGCTGTGGTTAGGTTATAGACATTAAGAACACATTTTTTGCAGGAGTTTAGTGAGTGTGTCTAGCCAAGATTCATTTTCCAGCAATGCACTACAGAATCTGTAGTGTTGGGGGAGGATTCCTGGAGGGCTCTATATATGTGTTATAGTCTTCCTTTCAAGTGCAAAATGAGAATCTGCATAAGTGGAAGGAGTTTATCAGGAGAAGTGTAACAATTCTACCGTGATCTAACAAATATGAATGGATGTGGTAGTATTTATAGTGATCCAACATAGAAGATGAAAGATCGATTGCAGAGCAGTGAAAGGAGAATACCTCAAGAATGTAGCATTTCATAGTAAACTCATAAACCCAGCCTGCTCCATCTCTTTGTTGGTAGCCTGTTCGTGGTTAGGTGGTGTCCTGTGGAATAGCTCATATTTGGAATTGTTGAAGGGGGTAGTAAAATGTTTTCTAGCCACCACCACTG
This sequence comes from Neoceratodus forsteri, assembly GCA_016271365.2. Classification (NCBI taxonomy): domain Eukaryota; kingdom Metazoa; phylum Chordata; order Ceratodontiformes; family Ceratodontidae; genus Neoceratodus; species Neoceratodus forsteri. The sequence goes on along the minus strand of CM028135.1, from coordinate 906,997,180 downwards.
TCAAAATGTTCTCACCATATATTGGGCAAAATTTAGTAGAATGAAGACATCCTAGAGAATTCCCAAATATATAATAGTTAAGATAAAAGATGTCATTCAAGGTGAATTCCATTTATTTCCAGTATGCTGCTGAGTGTCCAGTATCCACAGAACAGAGTTTTCAGATGAGCTGCCTGTATGTACCATTGAAGATATGGATTTACCCCTCTCTGGTTCCTAGGCAAATGGAGGATAGATTCTGATGCAGAGCCCTTTGCCAGATAAATCCAGATATGATCATATTCCAGGATTTGAAGTAGATTTGATCAAGCATGATTTTCAAGGGGTACAGAAACTATAAGATCCTGCAGGGAATACTTTGTTGGATCACCTTCAACGTATTGAAAAAAAAAACACAGGTGTAGATAAGTCCATTTGGAAAGATCATTGGTGACCTGTTAACTTAGTGGCTTGTAATTGAAAAGTTTAAGCTGTATAGTCAACCTAACCCCCAAATAGTGAATAGCTCCTTTATACTGTTTAAAGGGAAATGCTAGCTTCAGTGTGGGGGAAGGGTTAACATTTTAGGAGAACTTCAGTTTTTGGGGTATTCAGTTTTACCAGGTCAAGTCTCCATATCTTAGTAAGGTATCCTGACCACGAAATGGATTCCTCAGGAGGTGACATAGTAAGCAAAATATTGTCTGAAAATAATGACAATTTATACTGTTTTCCACTGATAGAACTCCACATTATCAGTGTATTAGCCTGTATGGCAACAGCTAGAAGCTCTAAGTACAAGGGGAATAGAAGTGTTGACAGAGGCAGCCTTTCCATGTGCCTCTGCTACAACTTTCCAACTTGATATTTCAACAATCAGAAAATGGAGTCACCAAAGATAGTTACAGAGGTCTACTGATAACAATAAGGGTAAACTAAAACAAATATTTGTATCTCCCAACTACTATAGAAATAGAACTGGTTAGTGACAAGAAAACTATATATAACATTTACAAAATGTGAGGGTGTAGTGCTCCTTTAATGTAAATTGATAATTGTAATTTTAAAACACGTTCTTATAAGATTTATCACTTGGGAGTGCACATGACCCTTGACATAGTTGAGGTGATGTGTGCAAAATGTTGTGTTGTTTCTGAGGGGGTACTCACATTTTTTGGGGATTGCTATTTCCTGCTTGAGATTGCTATTTTTCTGCAATTTTTCTTCCATCTCTAATAAAGCAGTTTATTGTTAGCAATGTTTAATCAAATGTTTTACTTGATATAGAGAGATCATGTTTGTTGTTTTCTGAGAGTTATATGAACAGTAGCTCTGATACAAAACCTGTCTGCAGAAGCCTTTGTTAAAAGTTACTGCAATGCCATACAGATATGTAAGGAAACCATGACAGAAGGTTGAGCAGAAGCTGGTGAATAGTTTGTAAATCTGTTTGGCTTAAGAAAACAAATGCTGTGACCAAGTGGAAACAATGCTCGTCATTCAGAAACAAATACACTGGCATATTTTCTGTTATGTTTTTAGGGCCCTATCCTACAACACTGAGCAACTTTATGTACTTACATTCTTGTATAACATAATAAGGCAATAGGCGTGAGGCTACACTGTTTATTTAATTTACTTCTGCAATTTGGTTGCTCCTGCAAATTTTGAAATGCTTTTTGTCAGAAAAAATGCCTACCAAGAATTCCTGTGAACAACACTAAAATGTAAAAATTTACAGCGTCCATAAATTCTGGTGATGTCCCTAGTGACTTAGAACAATAATTATATCAGCCCAAAAAGGTTTAAAATTTGCAGAAGCAAACTTTTTTGCATGTGCTAAGGTTTTGAATATTGTGCCAGTAAATAATGATCTCCTGTAGGCGAGGGATAACAGTAAGGTATCCATTATTATCCTACTCAATCTGTCACCTTTCTTTAAAACTTTGGATCATGGGGTTTTAGTGGACAGATCTGAGGAATATGTATGAATTTGGTGGAACTCCTTTGCTATGGTTTTGATAATTCCTCCATGATCATGGGTAGTCACTGGCCATGTGCCCATACATTTGCTGACTCACAGACTTAGACTACATGGTTTCTCAGGGTTCTGTACTCTCCTGTGTGATCTTTTCAGTGTATAATTATGCATTTTTTGTGAATGTAAAACTAAGGTGGATGAATGTTACTTTGTTTACATTTCTAAATCAAGGTACTTCCACAGGTCAACATTTTCAATAGGCTTCTGACTAATTGTCTTGTACCTGTATAAAAATGGAAATATTTTACTGCTTGTACTATATGACACAACTTGCAGACATTATTAAAAAGTACTGATGGAGAAAGAATCTCAGATTTAGAAGTGGGTAGCCATCTGGGAACAAGCGACCACCAAACAGTGTGGTTCACGATAAACACAGCCATACAATCAAGCCACACAAAAGGAAGAGTATTGGACTTTAGGAGGGCTGACTTTGGGAAAATGAGAGTGCCTCAGAAAAGCACTAGCAAACAGGCAAGAAGGAGGGGTGGAGGAACAATGGGGAGTAATCAAAACAGCCATCACAGAGGCAAAAGGCCTTTGTATAAAGCAAATCAATAAAACACAATGAAGGAAAAAACTGCTATGGTTCTCAAAAGAGGTGGCAGGGAAGGTTAAGGAGAAAAGGATAGCATTCAGGAAATATAAGGAAACACAGAAGGAGCAGGACAGAGAACTTTATCAGTTAAAGCGAAAGAGGCTGGGAAGGCAGTCAGAATAGCAAAGGCCCAAACCGAGGAAAGGATAGCCAATTCTGTTAAGAAGGGGGATAAGACCTTTTATAGGTACATTAGGAAGCAAAGAAAGACCAAAGGAGGGATACTGAGGCTTAATAAAGGGGAGGGAATGTGGGTAGAGGGTGACAGTGAAAAGGCAGGGATCCTGAATGAATATTTCTGCTCAGTATTCACAAAGGAAGAGGAGGGAGAGGTACCTAAACCAAACAAGAGAAATACTCTGAAGACAGGGGTCGATACCAGCCCATTTACAGAAGAAAGGGTTCTGAAAGAACGAATAAAATTGAAGGTGGACAAATCAATGGGACCTGATGAGATTCACCCAAGAATTCTAAAAGAACTAAGGGTAGAACTAGTGACACCACTGACTACTCTCTTTAACAAATCATGGGAGGATGGGGTGGTACCCGAGGACTGGAGGAGGGCAGATGTGATTCCTCTTCACAAAAGTGGGAGCAGGACAGAGGCAGGAAACTACAGACCAGTTAGTTTGACCTCAGTGGTAGGTAAAATGATGGAATCACTTCTGAAGGAAAGAATTGTTGAGTACCTAGAGGCCAGTGGGGCTCAGGACTGAAGGCAGCATGGATTCATGATGGGAAGGTCGTGTCAGACGAATCTAATAGATTTCTTTGACTGGGTGACCAAAGTAGTAGACCAGGGAGGGGCTGTGGACATGGCCTACCTAGATTTTAGCAAGGCATTTGATACAGTCCCACACAAAAGATTAATGCACAAGTTAGCCAGCCTTGGAGTGGGTCCCAAGGTGGTAGCCTGGATAAAAAATTGGCTAGACAACAGGACGCAAAGGGTAGTAGTAAATGGAGTACACAGTGAAGAAAGGAGGTTACTAGCGGCACCGTGAGGGTTCAGTACTGGACTGGTCCTTTTAATGTCATTATAAGTGACATTGCAGAGGAACTGGAAGGAAAAGTATGTCTCTTTGCAGACAACACAAAGATCTTCAACAGGATTGATACACAAGATGGAGTGGAAAGGATGAAAAGGGACTTGGCAAGGTTGGAGGAATGGTCAAATGTATGGCAGCTCAAATTCAATGCAAAGAAGTGCAAGGTAATGCACATGGGAAACAAAAACCCAGGGGAAGCGTACACAATGGGGGAAGAGATACTGACAACAGTAAAAATGGAAAGGGATCTGGGGGTAATTATATCAGATGACCTAAAGGTGGGCAAGCAATGTGAGAAGGCAGTAAGGAAGGCTGGGGGGATATTGGGATGCATAGGAAGAGGCATCAATAGTAGAAAACAGGAAGTTGTTATCCCTCTGTACAGACAGTTGGTGAGACCCCATCTGGAGTACTGTGTGCAGTTCTGGAGACCCCATCTCCGCAAAGACATAGACAGAGTGGAGGCTGTCCAGAGGAGGGCAACCAAAATGGTGCAGGGTCTGCACCAGAAGACATATGAAGAAAGACTAAAGGAGCTTAATATGTATACCCTTGAGGAAAGAAGGGAGAGAGGGGACATGATAGAAACTTTCAAGTACCTCAAGGAAATCAACAAGTCCAAGAGGTAGCATCTTTCGAAAAGATAATTGCAGAACAAGGGACACAATTTGAAGATAGAGGGGACAGCTCAGAGGTAATGTGAGGAAGTATTTTTTTCACAGAGAGGGTTGTGGATGCATGGAACAGCCTCCCTGAGGAGGCCGTGGAGTCAAGAACAGTGGAGGAATTCAAGAATGCATGGGACAGACATAAGGCAGTCCTAGTGGGGGGTAGGAGGAAGTAAGCTGTTGGTTAACTAGGATCTGCAGCTTATCTGTTAGGTAGGAAAATGGGCAGACTAGGTGGGCCAAGCGGTCCTTATCTGCTGTCAAATTCTATGTTTCTATGTTACTGTTCAAGCTATCACTGCTATGCGGATGATACTCAGCTGTAGCTTTCCTTCCTGGTCAGTCAGGCAGTTACTCTATGCATATCCTCAAGTTATATCTGGAGGAGATTAGGACTTGTATGAGCCCTAACTGGCTAGCCTAGTCCTTAATTCTTACAATAATGAATTGTTGCTGGTGGGACCAGTAAGGCTGTTATCTGTCCTCAGAGGTCTACATGTTCCATGGCTTAATGGGGTTCATTTGGAGGTGAGCAAAGCTGTTCAATATCTGGGAGTATATCTGAATGAACCTGCTGCCAGTAAAAACAGACACCCGATAAAACATCAGGGTCAGTAGATTGTAAGTACTGTAAGCATATAACCAAGCTACAGAATGAGACTGGGCAGCCAAGGAGATCAGCTGAGAAGGAGAAATGTCCGTGGCCAAATCTCAAGGGGCATGACCACAGACAGAGGTCAGGGCAGTAACCAGTTGCCAGTATTTAAAGGTGTGGAATGTGGGAATAGAAAAATGTTCCTGTAGCCACTGATGGGAAAGAATCTTCCCATCTTCAACAATGGAGGAGACCAACAAAGTCCCCAGATGAGGAAAAAAGACTACAGGGATCCAGTGGCCACCAATTGTAATATTAGGGTTCACCAGTACAGGTTGGGATAGGGATTAAGATCAATCCACCTTGAGGAATTGTTCCAGTTGTAATCTAGCTTTAATGGACCACAATACAGAGGGAATTATTAGGGTAGCTGGGAGGATTAGAAAACTTAACGTGTAAAAGGCTAGCACAGTGGAATCCTGCTTTCTTACATAACCCTGATTCAATATGAAGCCAGAGTGGGGAATAACCCCCCACACTCGAATCCACAGGGGCAGATCCCCAGTGCAGGAATTTAGCAGCATGTAAAGCCAAATAATAAAGGTAAAATTGGGGGAGAGGAGTAAACCGCTTTGATCACTGAGAAAAGTAAGTTTAGAGTAGGCACGATGAACCACTCCCTCTCTAGAGGAAGCAGTTCTAAAACCTTTGCAGAGAAATAAACCAGACCGTAGGAAGATATACCTTCACCATGTCCATTGGATAAAGAAACCAGTGAAGAGTATTCATCTTAAGAATATGAAAACAGCCCCAAAACAACATAGGGAGGGAGGTCCATCTAGTTACATTGACATTAGTAGTCTGGAGAAGGGGTGGAACATTCAGGGAAACCAGATCTGAGAGGTGGTGAGGCAAGAAGAAACATAGAAACATAGAAGTTGACAGCAGATAAGGCCCTCAAGGCCCATCCAGTCTGCCCATTTCTTTTTCTGCCATATAAATGTGCCACCGGCCTTTGCTCTGTCAATGGCCTGTCTATTCATACTCATCTGTATTGCTCCCTTATGCCTATCCCATGCCTGTTTGAAGCCCTGCACTGTATTCATATTCACCACTTCCTAAGGTAGGCCGCTCCATGCATCCACCACCCTTTCTGTGAAAAAGAACTTCCTCACATTACCCCTTAATCGGCCTCCCTCTAATCTCATGCTGTGTCCTCTTGTCCAGCTATTTTTCTTATATTGAAACATGTTAGACTCTTTCACCTTGTTAATGCCCTTAAGGTGTTTGAATGTTTTGATTATATCACCTCTCTCCCTCGCTCCTTTGCTCTAGGATATACATACCCCCCAAATATTTGACAGCTTTAAGTTCCCAAGATAGTCCCAAGTCAGCAATATCTCACTTGAGAACATAGGCGTTAAGGGGCATGCCACAAGTTTTTTCAAGATTCAGCCTATAGCCTGCTACTTTAGAAAATGACTCAATCTCAGCCAGTGCAGGGGAAAGGAGCAGATTGGGTCTGCCAAATGGAGGAGCAGGTCATCCATAGTTGGAAAGTTTTTATCGCTCATCCCGACTAAAGTACTCTGAAAGACTAGGGAGGTCTGTAAATGCCTAAGAAGGGGCTCTAAGTATAAATGGAACAGGAGAGGAGAAAGGGGGCAGCCCTGTCCCATGCCTCATCCCAATTGAAATGCGGCAGAAGACAGACCATTATAACAAATTCTCTCTGAAGGTCTAGTATGTAACACTCATAGCCATGAACGAAAATTAGGGGAATGCCAAATTTATGTAGGACCTCAAAAAGGAAAGGCCAGGAGACACGATCAGAAGCCTTCTCTGTGTCCAGGGAGACCACAGCCGCAGAGGTCCTGTACTCCCCAGATGCACAGATCATTGGAATGGCGCCCCACCAAAAAACCCTCCTGCCCTGGCAAGATAAGAATGTCCCAAATTAGTTTCAATCTATTAGCTAATACCTTGGCCAATATTTTTATATCTGAATTAGATAGGGAAATTGTCTGATAGCTTGCTGACAAGAGCACGTCCTTACCCAGCTTCTAGAGGAAGGTTATACAAGCCGGAGCACAAGAGTAATCTTGCAGGCCTTGTGTCAGGAAGAAATTGAACAGCTGGGTAAGTAAGGGTGCCAAATTGTCCAAGAAAACCTAGTAAAAGTTATTACAAAATCCATCTGGGCCAGGTGCTTTATCTATAGGGAGTTGACTAATCATGGCCTGAACCTCCACCAGTTGAATAGGTTCTAGAAAATCTTGCTAGGAAGGTGAGAGACAGGGAAGAGGAACCTGAGTTAAGTAATCCAAGATTGCCCCACTACTCCAGAGGGGATACATGGGCCTTGTAGATGTTCTTATATAAAAAAAAGCATCTACAATATCCCGAGGCTTAGTGAGCACATCGGCCCCAGGGTAAGGTCTCTGGCATGGGGCAACCCTTGGCTCATCCAGCTGCCTTAACCTCCAGGCCAGGAGCCTACCAGCCCTCTCTCCAGACTCCAGATATCAAGACTTACTTTGCAAGATAGCTAATTTGGCCTTTTCAGCTAGAAACTCTGTATATATTAAGTGAGCTGACTCAAGCTACTGCCAAACTACAGGTGAGGAGGTGGATGATGAGTCACGCTCCAGACGCCTGACATCCATCAGAAGCCTGATCATCCCCTTGAGTGCAGTTCTCCTGATGCTCCAAGGCCAATGTTATGCACTGACCCCAAATGGCAGCTTTAAGAGCCCCCCACAACCCGACAAACCTGGACACCAACCCCTTATTAACTGATAGAGCATAATGGAAAAAATCCTTAGTGTTGAACTAGAGTGGGGTCCTGGAGAAGCTGAGTGCTCAGGCTCAAAATTCCATCCCTCTCCTACACCTCAGTCAAGAACTGAATTAACTCAAAAGGAGCATGGTCCGATAAAACTTTCAGGAGTATCTCTGAGGAGACTATGTTACTCTAGAGATGCAGTGAAGTAAAATTCCGTCCGTGAAGTGGACACTTCACGTTAGTTTTCTGCTACGCGAAGTGCCCATTTTAAACCCTCACTTATCCACTTCACATTGTAATTATTACTTGTCGTCGTGCACTCCACCTTATTCTGCTTTAAGGCGGAGTGAGAATCCACAGGCAGCCCACGCACATCACACGGCTTACACAGTGTAGGTCACATGCTTCAGGCAAGCAGGAGGTTACGGGATAAAAAAACTTTCCAATGTGGGCTGACTTACACATTTTGCATGGGGTGTGACAAATGGCTCTGCTCTGCAAATGGCGAGGTGGGGTGGACATGATGAAGAGCTGCACAGGTGACAAGTCCACAAATGAAGTTATTTTCCCCTTTTTATGTATAGGGGTTAATGTACTACTTGCACTTGACATACTACATTGACCACCACCACCACCACTGCTACTCTGACCACCACTTCACAATATTTCTAAATCATAATCCCCCCCCCCATCATGCCTGTAGTAATCCTCTGGTGTTATTTCATCGCTAATGCAGACATTCCTTCTTGGTCTTACACTCATGTAAGGGGATAAGCTTGATGACAATGATGAATGCCCCACTATGGCATTAGCTGCCATCTGGTGCTGGGTCCACAGTGCCATGTGCCTGTTCTTAAGATGTGCATGCTGCCCCCCCCCCGGTGCCCAGATGACACCCCTTTTTACCTTGACTCACACGTGCATGGCAAAGCTGGCAGATTGCAACTGACTCACGATTTGCATCTTGGACAAAAGAATCCCAAACAAGGGGTTGTGATCCCCTACTTTTAACATGTCACTGATGCTGCTCATTGGACTCTGGATTTGTAACCCCTGAAATGGGGGGTGTTCTACATGATTTTTTAGGTTGGATACACTTGGACTCCAACTGACCACCATGACTACCTATGATTATTACTGGGTCATCATCATTAACATCAACAGGAACAGCTAAATCACAACTTTTTTGAGGAGGTTGGATTTAATGCCTACAGACCCAGACACAGCCACCTTTACTTTCTTTTTCTCTGGTTCCCAAAAGGAGTCACTGACATCATTATCATATTCATCATCATCATCCACATCCACATTTTCAGCTTGGATGCTGTCATGTGGAGAACATGTTCTAACCACAGCATCATCATCATCATCACCTGGTATTTTTGTGCCACACTTTGAATCACTGGATGGCAAAGGCATCACCTCAACAGACTGGAGGGAATGTGACAATGTGAGTTATCATCGCCAGGATCAGAATCATGTTCAGCTACCATGGGGATGTTAATGGGCAGTATGACATCATCTACACTGTCAGTCGCAGCTTTAGACTCAACTATATTTTTTGAAACGTTTAACTGGTCAGAAGTGGAACTTGAGGCAGTAATACTCATACCAGCAGAAACTGCACTAACATCACCAGCTGGGACATCATCTTCTCCAACTATGAGTGAAGCTACAGATTGCGCTGCAAAAACATTGATGGAGAAATCCATTTACTGACATCAGCTATGCACTTCTGCGTACTACCACACCCATGGACAATCTTGCCACTGGCAGCAGTGCCATGGCTAGAAACAGCTTTGCTTGCATGTCTCTCTGCAGGCATTTTGGGGGATCACCAAGAAAATTCTAAACAAATTTAGATTTCTGAACTTTCAGTTTGGGCCAGTGGATGTGAAGCCAAACAAAACAACAACTGTGGCTTGCAGATGGAGACTGGGCACTAAACAGATGCAAAAGCACAGACAGATTAAGATTGCACTGCATGAATTAAGAAGAGATGTAGATGCAAAGTCAGAACAACGATTAGCTAGTGCGCACAAGTCACAATCCAGTCTGGAAAATACCTTTGCTGGTTTGGGGAGGGGGCAGTGCACAACAGTAACAATCCAAAACCAAGATACCACAAAGCAGTACAAAATGACACAGGTGCAGTTGATAGCAGGTTCACACTGCTGCAATTACTCTGTGGCACAATAAAATGTGTCTGATTTGATGGCACGCATCGCACACATACTCACATACACTACAAGTAATGTGCAACAAATTGAAAACTTCAGTAATGTAATCAAATCTTTTAAACAAACTGAAATTATGCATTGTTGCTCAACAACAATCAGCAAAATAACTTCAAGAATTACTGAAACTATTACTGTGTGTACATCAACACAGTTATACAAGAAAAATATTACCAAAATAGAAAGACTGCCTTTTTCTCCCAGTTAATGTACCTCCACCACAGATACACCCCTCCCCCAAAGCACACTTCAAGTGTCTGTCAGTACACAGACTGAATGTTCTAAATTAACATTCAAAATCCACACACAAACAATAAACACTTGATGATATGAGCACAGGAGGGTTTCCTACAATTGATATACTAAATTCTGAGAAAAAAAAATTACTCAAAAAGGCTTTTTTAATAGCTTTTAGAGGGTTTGAATCACAGAGCTCTGACAGCAAACAGTCTCCAGCTACCACTACAGACACAACATGCAGAACTGAGGCTGTGCAGAACAGTCTAGAGCATTAGTTCTCAAAGTTTGTCATGATGAGCCTCCCCAAAGCCATGAGAAAGATCTTGAGCCTCCCCCAAACATTGAAATAGTCTTGGGCCTCCCCATAAAAAAATAACATCCTAGCACAGTACCTCAGGAATAAAATGAAACTCCTATAAGTAGTTAGCTCTGATTTTATACAGCTTATTGTACCCCTCCTTGTAACCCCCCCTCCCCAGGTCAGCCTACGTGCACCACTGTTTTGACTCTCAAACCATTGTTACCCCTTGCTGCAGTGCCTTTACTGGTCAGACTGCTTTCTCTGTCTGTTTCCCCTCTATTTGGAATAACATTCCCACTCACCTCTCTCCCTCTTCCCATGCTCTTAAGCATCCTCTCAGAGATCCTTTTGCTTCCTCCTGCTCTTGCTCCTACAATGTCTCTGCTTAAGTCCTGTATTTGGGTTGTTCTGCCACCAGTCTAATTGGTCAATTGCTGCCTCTCATTATTTGTTCATTGTTCCTATTTGTTTGCAATATTATTCATTTTGTATTGCTTTGTTTTATAGTTGTCTTTTGAATTTCATTCACCACTACACTTCCCAAGGTACACTTAAAATGAGTCTTGGCACAGAGTGTCTTTCCTGGTCACTAATTTGTAAATAAATACATAAATTCACCTACTATTATCCTTTTCCAGATTGCCTTATCCTTCACACAAAATACTTAAAGCTCAAAATTTAAATATAGTTCTTTTTCAGACTTGCTGAGCCTCCCTGAAACTGGCTAGAGGCCTCCCCGGGAGGCTGGCCTCCTGTGAGAAACCCTGGTCTAGAGCCCATGTGACCTGCAATCCCATGAATCACTGCATAATGCACCTTGGAGCTCAAAAACAAGGTGAAGTGATGCAAAGTACATTGATTTCTATGTACTTCGCAATAAAATTGGTGCAGAAGTGATTGGGGGAAGGAGGAATAATGTGAAGTCATTGTTATCAATGGACTGCACATTCCTCATTATGACACAAACTACTCCACTTTGTGTTGTGGATTACTTTGCGGATTCCGCATTACTCCATGAATTGCTTCACAGAGTGGATTTTGGCCACTTTGCCCATCTCTACACTACTCAGGGCACTCCTGTTCACTAAAAAGAAATCAATCCTAAAGGACATGCCATGCACTGACGAGAAAAAGGTGTATTGCTGATCATGGGGATGGTACCTCCAAGGTTCAAGCAGCAATCCCTCATGGTCCAGCAAATCTCGAAAACCCACTGACCAGAAGACAGGCCTCACCTAATGGAACCAGATCTAGCCAGGTTGTCTTGATAAACAAGATTCCAAAATTACCAGTGTTAGGAAGGTAGTTAGATGGAAATCAGGGTTAGAAAAAAGGATAGAGAATCACTATTCGGAGCCATAAACAAAACCCATAATTACCTCACACTAATGCCCAGATGGCCATGCAATAAAATAAAATGACCCCGGATCCCAGTATTTCTGAATAAGTTGAAATTGTGTTCCTTCAAAATCAAAACAGCCACACTACCCGCTTAGAATGGATGCCAGCCTTGATGACTTATGTCACCCAGCATCTGCAAAACAAACCACTCCTCCTTTTCAACTGAGTTTCCTGCAGCATAACCACCTGTGGGTGTAACTTTTGAAGGTGATCCAAAATCATATATGTCTTTTTCTTTTTATTGGCCCTTTTAATTTTCTACAAAACAAATTTGTAGCTAGTCCCCATAAATCAAAGTGATCCATAAACTCAGGACATTAAAGGATGCAAATGAAAAGTCCAAACCCCAAAAGTGTTCTCTGGGAGAGAACCCTCCTTCTAGCCAACCCCCCCCAAAAAAACAGACCCCTCCTCCATAACTATGTACAGTCCAAAGCCCCAGTCCCAAAGACTGCTCTCCAGACTCCTCCTGCCTGTGATAAAACAATTGCCCTCCCAACCATTCCCACCCCCAACCACCAAAGCATTAACATATATGAGTGGACATTAGAATCCTATAGAACAAACCAAGAAAGCAAACCAGGTAACATTACTTAACTGTGCCCCCGTAACATCATAATAGCATGCATAATAACACATTCAAATGTGAATTAATCAAATAAGGCTACTAGGTTCTGGGGAGGTATGTCCATAATAAGAAAGGTCCAGATGCAGCCCCCATTAGCCTATATAACAAAACAGCAACATGAGAAGCATTATATTGAAAGAGTCCTGGAACAGGAAAACACTTCACTCTCTGGGTGAGCTCCTGGGGTGTAACAGAATGTCAGACTCATGGGGCAGGTTTAGCCATAACAATCCAAAATATGGAAACAACAACAAATGGTAGGGTGGCTCCCCTAAGAAGGAAAAAAGTTCCTAGTACAAACCACCTCCTGTGCCCGATGTTGGTGATCATAAGAATCTGGAACAATGGTAATGGCAGGATCATGTAGGGAGGCCACAAGCAGGAGGTGATTAGCCGGCAGTAAAGGCAATGCTCCCTGAGTCCATAATGCTCCAAGATATAAGATCAGATCCAACCGCTACGTGGAAATAAGGATTAATCTCCCGGGAGGTGAACTAATCAGGTGAGCAATAAATGATAGCCGGCAGGGAGAGAACCAATGAGTTCTATAGAGGGCTGTTAGAAAAGCAAGGCACAGATCCAGACTCCCTCACAGTGATGCTGGCAGCCCCGGAATAAATCCACACAGTTAGGATATAAACCGAGCAGGAGTCAGTGAAGTGGGTACCACCAGTCTGTCTTGTGGAATATGCACTGATCTCAATGGCCACATCCAGGGCCCCTGGTGATGCCAAACAATAAAAGGAAGCTCAGTGAAAGACCAAACTAAGGGAAGATACAGGGGCACCAGCTGAATAAACCATCCAAATAAAAACATACCAGAAGAGCTGTAATCCATCTGAGGAAATCCACCTCAATAAAACAGCCAAGGCAAAACATCTTAGTGTCATGCAGCAACACTCTGGCAGCAAATCATCACTGTACTAGGATCAAACAGATCAAGGAACAAGGTGCTCAATGTTTTAGTAGCTTGAGTGGGGGTCTCGAAGCTCCACCATTCTCCCTGGTGTTTAATCTGCAGGATGGCTGGATATTTCTTACAAAAGTGGATCCCAGCTGCTATTATTTTAGCCACCACTAGGTGAAAGTCTCATCTTCATTGGTGAACAGAAGTAGGGAGGTTCTGAGTGAGGCTTAGCAGAGTGCCCTCCCACAAGACGTCTTTAATGTCCTTGTAAAGAATATGCTGTTTATTGATGTAACCCCTGTGCGGCGCCACCCCCCAGTGTTACACCCCTGCGTACTACCCTGGACATAGGCTAAGGGGTTTGGGTTCGCTAACTTATAACATTTTTTAAAACCTTTGCGCAGTGCTTCCACTCAGGGTGCTTTACATGTGTGTGATGGTAGTGGGTGTAGCCCCTTGAGCCGCTACACCACCCACGGTGACCAGTTACCTTCCCCAGACATGCCCCAATACACAGTTCCCCACATTTCCACATTTTGAATGAAAGGCTCTCTCTAATAATATGCTCACACAGGATTTCAAACAACAACAAGATATTTATTTCAGGGGGTAATAAGGGAGCTAGGAAAGGGAAACAGGAGGAGTAGAGGATATCTTACCGGATTTACACATGTACAGAGATCATTTTGATGTTCCTGGTGAACCCTCCAGCTGGTGGCTACATATTAACAGGCAGACATAAATCACATTTTACCATTCGACTTAAGACATCCAGAGCCCTGGCTACCTAGCTGCTGATAAATCAGATGTTAAACATAATTATTAATATTACCCACACTGGTACCAGCCCCAGATACAGCAGAAACCCCGCAATCTCATACCATACTGGTTAAACAGATACCACAGTCCAAGATGTTGCAGGCCTGATGGAGTTGCAGCTGGTCGAGGTGGCTGGCTATTAATTTGAGGGTGGGGGCAACTTGGAAACAAATTTTTGTAAAGCAGCAAATTACTATTTACATCCACAGCAGGGATTGCCCTGCACTTGTAGACTTCCGAACATTCCAGAATAAACTATGTGGATCTTACCATCCAGAACATTCAGCACAATACTTGAAAGTCCCATCCAATGCAATGAGGGTGATACTTTTGTCAAGCATCCTATATGCAATTCAAATACGGTCACATCCAGTACTTTATATACCAAAAGGCATCCATCCAGAGTAAGTTAGCAACGACACTTTTATCAAGCATCCCATACTTTAGTCACAGGCAGTCACATCCCGTACATTCTATATACCAAGAACATTATCCACAAGCGGAGTCCTCTCCAGCACGTCTAGTCATTTAACACTTATACCAAGCGCTCTTAGATGAAATTCTGTGCAGACACAGGTACATTCTCTTTAAGGTATCTTAGACATTAACATGCTCTAGGGCCTCCTGTCTCATGATGTGGCAGCGGCCTTGGCAGACAGCTCCATGATGGCAGGACTCTAACCCATAGCTACACATTTATATGATTCACTAAACCCAGCATCTTGCTGCACCTGCAACTCAGCCATTTGGGCCACAGACAAGATGCGTCCATTACTTGAACTAGGCAGTCTCTTATGGGGTTAGTAGCCCAGACTGATGACTTCAATACTTCACACTTAACAGCACACATTTCTTAATGGGACATGGATCCTCCAAGATTACTTGCTTAGCTTCTCCCTCGCACCGGGGGTGTACGAGGGTAATCACTCAGGTCCTCCATGGGTCTCATCCGCAATTAAAGGCATCCTGAAGACTTCTTCAGCTCTCTCACTGCTGAGGTACTTGGTCAGCGCTCTCACCACTGCATGATGTCATCTGGTCTAGTCAGCGCTCTCACCGCTGCTGGACATCTGATTCTTCAGTCCACATCTTTCCCTGATGTGGGAGGGAAGGCTAGCCTCTGGAGGACAGTACTGGCAACCTCCAGACTAGCTGTTGCAGAAAGCCCAATTATTGTAACTAGTTAACTGAAGAAAATAACAAATGCCCTCTGAAGACTGAAAGGGCTTGAATTAAGTGGCCTAGGCCTGATGGCATGGCTGGAACCTGAGCCCCTCCCCCATGGGGGGCTCCCAGCAGGCTGGAGGCTGCTCTGCTGCGCTCTCTCTCCAAGTCTCTCTCTGAATCTCCAGACAAACTGGCAACACTGTCTCTTTATTGAGCTCCTAGCTCAACTCCTGATTGGTAGCAGGGATGGGGTGACATGTTTCCAAGTTGCTGAAGGACCTGTCAATCAGAACACTCGAGGCACAATTAGATTGTGGAATTTGCACCTAAAATAATGTCCCTGTAAGCTCCCATAAGCACTTGGGTGCTTACCCATGAGATATAGTGAATGTCCCACAAGTTCTGGCTATCTATTGCTTCAATTCTAACAAGCTGTACTGCTGGCAATGGCTGCTTAACCCACCGTCCCTTATAGCAGATTAGATAAAATCCTGAATAATGTCCTGGTGCAGCCAGAAAGAAATAATTATTTGCCTCAAATGCCCCACAGTTCCATAGCTTAAAGGCTGTACTTGCAGTCACTGCACAGATGAAAAACATGGCTCTTTTACTTTTCCTGTTGCTACTGCACTTATGCAAGCTCCCCTTGCAGCAGCTGACAGGCTGACACACAGAGTCCCAGATACTGGAATTGCCAGGGAAACAGTGCTCATTTTAACTTTAAGCACTTTTCCCCACATGCACAGTATATTTCCAACACGCAGCAACAGTTCCATTATGTAAAACATTTTAATTCTTTACTTTTCGGCTGGAGCCGAACATAGCTACCCTGGAGGCAGCCAGACACACTGTTATGCATTATTCAGATGACCAAGGCCCTGCACAGGCATACTCAAATGAGCCCAGGTCAGATCTCCTTTAATTCCCATCTGAGTGGTCCCCCAGCAGGCTGTCCATGGTCACCGGGTCCCAAATAGGTGTAAGAGATCCCAGGACTCATGTCACAGTCCCCAAGGCAACTGCAAAACAAGTAGCTCCACATCAAAGGAGCTTTGCGTGCCAACGCGACTCCAGCTGCCCTGGAGGCAGCGCTTTTGCAGCAGGAGCCCATGGTCAGCGGTTTAAGCCCTGAGGGGCTGGATTTTCATTTGACTGCAAGCTGGAGCACACACGAGGGCAAACAGGATCTGGAGATGAACAGAACCAATGGGCTAAGGTAAACCCAGAATGCCATTTCTAGGAACCCCCCCTTTGCAAGGGGGTTACATTGAGATGGTTCAGCACTTGAAAATAATTGCCCATGGAGCATCACCTTCTGCAGGCATGGGTCTTAATGAGTGATGGGCCCTTTCTATGATGTATGTGGGGCCATTTGGCAAGGGCCCTGTAATCCATTCATACAGCTTCTACACAAAGAGTATGGTGTTGGAGCCGTCGGCCAGCTAAGGCAACCCTAATATAACCAAGTTGTTGTGCCTGCTATGAGCCTCTAGGTCTTCTAGACACTCCTTTAACTTCTTGAAGTGGTGCCAGAGGTGGGTGAATTCAGGGTTCACTTTAGCATGCCAATCTTCTAAGGAGGACGTGTGCATTCTCGGTGTCCCCCACTTGGTGGGTTAGTGAGTTCACAGTCTCCTGGAGCTGCAAGATGGATTATGTGATGGATAAAAGAGCTGTTTTTAAAAGCTCTAGTTACTCCAAAATCAAAATGCACTCCCCCATCAGCCCTCCAGTAGCAGCAGCAACAAATTTGGTTGAGGCCTGAGACTTGGGCCACTTGGAAGCCTTATTGGGAGTGGCAGGGGTCTATGCTTTGGTGGCTGAATCTTCATATTCACAGCCATAATGCACCATAATTACCATTAAATCTGAGGCTGCAGGAGCTCCCACACTAGCCAGGTAAGATTTCACTGGCAGATTAACACTGAGTCAGGCAAAAACAGAGTTTGGAGGCCGGAGGGTCGGGAGAGAGTTAGAGGAACAACTGATCAGGCAATCATTACGTGACCTTCTCCCATTTTTTAGTTGTTAAAATTTCAGTTTGTTTCCAACACCTGCATTACTGTAACAGAGAGGACGTCATATCATGGAGCCAGTTTACACTATGCATTTCTATGAAGTAAATCTAAATAACCTTAAGAACTCCTAAGAAATATACAAAATGAATGTGATTTACAAAAATGTTCTGTTCTTCTACTACTAAGAAGTTTTGTGACAGTTGCTGGGGTATATTTCATACCTCTCTTGCTACTTGTTTTGTGTTTTTTTTTTTATCAACAAACAGATATACTCTCGAGACTGTTGGGTGCTGACACATCATCTTCTCACTTCTAATACGGCTCCGAGGAATGACTGAAGGTTTCTTCTTTTCTATTTTTGGGTTAATTTAATGTTTCTTCATTTTATCAATTTATAGAAAAATATATACTGCTACCAAAAAAGACACAGGATTGGATCATGCAGTAAGGGTATGCAATGTGTGGTTACAATACCATCATTTTGTTTTGTTCCAATAAAGAATTATCTTCTCCATGTGATATGTAGTCTTTTATTTCATCGTATTGTTCAAGTAGCCAAGCTGTGTCAGTATAGGTGGTTGAAGAGCGATGCTGACTTGATATAAAAATGCCAATTTAATAGGTGAATACAGACAGTCCCAGGGCCCTCATATGGCCCTGTCAGAATCATACTGAGCTATGCTATACAGTCTTGGTACCCCAGGTGTATGCTGGAATTGCACAGTAATGGCTGCCATAAGCTTGATGCTCTGTGTACTTTTGGAGTGAAAGATTAGGGCAGAGAAAGGGAGACATCAAGTTGACTAGGAGAGGAAGAAGAGGAAAGGAACAGGAGAAGAAAAGAGAAAAGAGAATAAGTAAAGGGGGGGGGTCCACCTCATGGGACAAAATCAGGGTAGGAGTTCGATTGAAGGAGTACCAGTCTGCTCTGTCTAGATTTACAGAGATTAGCCCTGTTACATAGTGTATAAGTAAACTGCTCCAAAGAGTAGAGCTCCAGAAGTATTTCATATCCTCATTCTACATGAGGGATATTTGTGGTATGCCACAGCCTGGCTATCAATTTTTTCACTGCAAGCACTAAGATCTGCAATAGTTTGAGCATCTGACCCTTAGGCTACTGCCCTACGTGGAATGGCGAAGCAGGATTAATGACAGTGTAATGTCCTCTGACTGTTAAAGATTGTTATTCTAGTCCTGGTGACTCCTGCCAAAATGGCTCTAGAAGGGAGCATCCTCAAAAGATGCAAGTATGATTAGCTAAAGCATGTCTGTACCTCCACCAACATTGGTCTTTATGTGTGCCTACAAATGTTTATATCATTTCTGGAGTACAGAAGAAAAGGTATTGACATATTCATGAGAATTCCCACCTGCCTGTGGCTGTGGTTAGGTTATAGACATTAAGAACACATTTTTTGCAGGAGTTTAGTGAGTGTGTCTAGCCAAGATTCATTTTCCAGCAATGCACTACAGAATCTGTAGTGTTGGGGGAGGATTCCTGGAGGGCTCTATATATGTGTTATAGTCTTCCCTTTCAAGTGCAAAATGAGAATCTGCATAAGTGGAAGGAGTTTATCAGGGAGAAGTGTAACAACTTCACCGTGATCTAACAAATATGAATGGATGTGGTAGTATTTATAGTGATCCAACATAGGAAGATGAAAGATCGATTGCAGAGCAGTGAAAGGGAGAATACCTCAAGAATGTAGCATTTCATAGTAAACTCATAAACCCAGCCTGCTCCATCTCTTTGTTGGTAGCCTGTTCGTGGTTAGGTGGTGTCCTGTGGAATAGCTCATATTTGGAATTGTTGAAGGGGGTAGTAAAATGTTTTCTAGCCACCACCACTGTCAAAATGTTCTCACCATATATTGGGCAAAATTTAGTAGAATGAAGACATCCTAGAGAATTCCCAAATATATAATAGTTAAGATAAAAGATGTCATTCAAGGTGAATTCCATTTATTTCCAGTATGCTGCTGAGTGTCCAGTATCCACAGAACAGAGTTTTCAGATGAGCTGCCTGTATGTACCATTGAAGATATGGATTTACCCCTCTCTGGTTCCTAGGCAAATGGAGGATAGATTCTGATGCAGAGCCCTTTGCCAGATAAATCCAGATATGATCATATTCCAGGATTTGAAGTAGGTTTGATCAAGCATGATTTTCAAGGGGTACAGAAACTATAAGATCCTGCAGGGAATACTTTGTTGGATCACCTTCAACGTATTGAAAAAAAAAACACAGGTGTAGATAAGTCCATTTGGAAAGATCATTGGTGACCTGTTAACTTAGTGGCTTGTAATTGAAAAGTTTAAGCTGTATAGTCAACCTAACCCCCAAATAGTGAATAGCTCCTTTATACTGTTTAAAGGGAAATGCTAGCTTCAGTGTGGGGGAAGGGTTAACATTTTTAAGGAGAACTTCAGTTTTTTGGGGTATTCAGTTTTTACCAGGTCAAGTCTCCATATCTTAGTAAGGTATCCCTGACCACCGAAATGGATTCCTCAGGAGGTGACATAGTAAGCAAAATATTGTCTGAAAATAATGACAATTTATACTGTTTTCCACTGATAGAACTCCACATTATCAGTGTATTAGCCTGTATGGCAACAGCTAGAAGCTCTAAGTACAAGGGGAATAGAAGTGTTGACAGAGGCAGCCTTTCCATGTGCCTCTGCTACAACTTTCCAACTTGATATTTCAACAATCAGAAAATGGAGTCACCAAAGATAGTTACAGAGGTCTACTGATAACAATAAGGGTAAACTAAAACAAATATTTGTATCTCCCAACTACTATAGAAATAGAACTGGTTAGTGACAAGAAAACTATATATAACATTTACAAAATGTGAGGGTGTAGTGCTCCTTTAATGTAAATTGATAATTGTAATTTTAAAACACGTTCTTATAAGATTTATCACTTGGGAGTGCACATGACCCTTGACATAGTTGAGGTGATGTGTGCAAAATGTTGTGTTGTTTCTGAGGGGGTACTCACATTTTTTGGGGATTGCTATTTCCTGCTTGAGATTGCTATTTTTCTGCAATTTTTCTTCCATCTCTAATAAAGCAGTTTATTGTTAGCAATGTTTAATCAAATGTTTTACTTGATATAGAGAGATCATGTTTGTTGTTTTCTGAGAGTTATATGAACAGTAGCTCTGATACAAAACCTGTCTGCAGAAGCCTTTGTTAAAAGTTACTGCAATGCCTTACAGATATGTAAGGAAACCATGACAGAAGGTTGAGCAGAAGCTGGTGAATAGTTTGTAAATCTGTTTGGCTTAAGAAAACAAATGCTGTGACCAAGTGGAAACAATGCTCGTCATTCAGAAACAAATACACTGGCATATTTTCTGTTATGTTTTAGGGCCTATCCTACAACACTGAGCAACTTTATGTACTTACATTCTTGTATAACATAATAAGGCAATAGGCGTGAGGCTACACTGTTTATTTAATTTACTTCTGCAATTTGGTTGCTCCTGCAAATTTTGAAATGCTTTTGTCAGAAAAATGCCTACCAAGAATTCCTGTGAACAACACTAAAATGTAAAAATTTACAGCGTCCATAAATTCTGGTGATGTCCTAGTGACTTAGAACAATAATTATATCAGCCCAAAGGTTTAAAATTTGCAGAAGCAAACTTTTTGCATGTGCTAAGGTTTTGAATATTGTGCCAGTAAATAATGATCTCCTGTAGGGAGGATAACAGTAAGGTATCCATTATTATCCTACTCAATCTGTCACCTTTCTTTAAAACTTTGGATCATGGGGTTTTAGTGGACAGATCTGAGGAATATGTATGAATTTGGTGGAACTCCTTTGCTATGGTTTGATAATTCCTCCATGATCATGGGTAGTCACTGGCCATGTGCCCATACATTGCTGACTCACAGACTTAGACTACATGGTTTCTCAGGGTTCTGTACTCTCCTGTGTGATCTTTTCAGTGTATAATTATGCATTTTTGTGAATGTAAAACTAAGGTGGATGAATGTTACTTTGTTTACATTTCTAAATCAAAGTACTTCCACAGGTCAACATTTTCAATAGGCTTCTGACTAATTGTCTTGTACCTGTATAAAATGGAAATATTTTACTGCTTGTACTATATGACACAACTTGCAGACATTATTAAAAAGTACTGATGGAGAAAGAATCTCAGATTTAGAAGTGGGTAGCCATCTGGGAACAAGCGACCACCAAACAGTGTGGTTCACGATAAACACAGCCATACAATCAAGCCACACAAAAGGAAGAGTATTGGACTTTAGGAGGGCTGACTTTGGGAAAATGAGAGAGTGCCTCAGAAAAGCACTAGCAAACAGGCAAGAAGGAGGGGTGGAGGAACAATGGGGAGTAATCAAAACAGCCATCACAGAGGCAAAAGGCCTTTGTATAAAGCAAATCAATAAAACACAATGAAGGAAAAAACTGCTATGGTTCTCAAAAGAGGTGGCAGGGAAGGTTAAGGAGAAAAGGATAGCATTCAGGAAATATAAGGAAACACAGAAGGAGCAGGACAGAGAACTTTATCAGTTAAAGCAGAAAAGAGGCTGGGAAGGCAGTCAGAATAGCAAAGGCCCAAACCGAGGAAAGGATAGCCAATTCTGTTAAGAAGGGATAAGACCTTTATAGGTACATTAGGAAGCAAAGAAAGACCAAAGGAGGGATACTGAGGCTTAATAAAGGGGAGGAATGTGGGTAGAGGTGACAGTGAAAAGGCAGGGATCCTGAATGAATATTTCTGCTCAGTATTCACAAAGGAAGAGGAGGGAGAGGTACCTAAACCAAACAAGAGAAATACTCTGAAGACAGGGGTCGATACCAGCCCATTTACAGAAGAAAGGGTTCTGAAAGAACGAATAAAATTGAAGGTGGACAAATCAATGGGACCTGATGAGATTCACCCAAGAATTCTAAAAGAACTAAGGGTAGAACTAGTGACACCACTGACTACTCTCTTTAACAAATCATGGGAGGATGGGGTGGTACCCGAGGACTGGAGGAGGGCAGATGTGATTCCTCTTCACAAAAGTGGGAGCAGGACAGAGGCAGGAAACTACAGACCAGTTAGTTTGACCTCAGTGGTAGGTAAAATGATGGAATCACTTCTGAAGGAAAGAATTGTTGAGTACCTAGAGGCCAGTGGGGCTCAGGACTGAAGCAGCATGGATTCATGATGGGAAGGTGGGTGTCAGGCAGATCTAATAGATTTCTTTGACTGGGTGACCAAAGTAGTAGACCAGGGAGGGGCTGTGGACATGGCCTACCTAGATTTTAGCAAGGCATTTGATACAGTCCCACACAAAGATTAATGCACAAGTTAGCCAGCCTTGGAGTGGGTCCCAAGGTGGTAGCCTGGATAAAAATTGGCTAGACAACAGGACGCAAAGGGTAGTAGTAAATGGAGTACACAGTGAAGAAAGGAGGGTTACTAGCGGGTACCGCAGGGTTCAGTACTGGGACTGGTCCTTTTTAATGTCTTTATAAGTGACATTGCAGAGGAACTGGAAGGAAAAGTATGTCTCTTTGCAGACAACACAAAGATCTTCAACAGGATTGATACACAAGATGGAGTGGAAAGGATGAAAAGGGACTTGGCAAGGTTGGAGGAATGGTCAAATGTATGGCAGCTCAAATTCAATGCAAAGAAGTGCAAGGTAATGCACATGGGAAACAAAAACCCAGGGGAAGCGTACACAATGGGGGTGAGGTACTGACAACAGTAAAAATGGAAAGGAACCTGGGGGTAATTATATCAGATGACCTAAAGGTGGGCAAGCAATGTGAGAAGGCAGTAAGGAAGGCTGGGGGGATATTGGGATGCATAGGAAGAGGCATCAATAGTAGAAAACAGGAAGTTGTTATCCCTCTGTACAGACAGTTGGTGAGACCCCACCTGGAGTACTGTGTGCAGTTCTGGAGACCCCATCTCCACAAAGACATAGACAGAGTGGAGGCTGTCCAGAGGAGGGCAACCAAAATGGTGCAGGGTCTGCACCAGAAGACATATGAAGAAAGACTAAAGGAGCTTAAGATGTATACCCTTGAGGAAAGAAGGGAGAGAGGGGACATGATAGAAACTTTCAAGTACCTCAAGGGAATCAACAAAGTCCAAGAGGGTAGCATCTTTCAGAAAAAGAGATGTGCAAGAACAAGGGAGCACAATTTGAAGATAGAGGGGACAGCTCAGAGGTAATGTGAGGAAGTATTTTTTCACAGAGAGGGTTGTGGATGCATGGAACAGCCTCCCTGAGGAGGCCGTGGAGTCAAGAACAGTGGAGGAATTCAAGAATGCATGGGACAGACATAAGGCAGTCCTAGTGGGGGGTAGGAGGAAGTAAGCTGTTGGTTAACTAGGATCTGCAGCTTATCTGTTAGGTAGGAAAATGGGCAGACTAGGTGGGCCAAGCGGTCCTTATCTGCTGTCAAATTCTATGTTTCTATGTTACTGTTCAAGCTATCACTGCTATGCGGATGATACTCAGCTGTAGCTTTCCTTCCTGGTCAGTCAGGCAGTTACTCTATGCATATCCTCGAGTTATATCTGGAGGAGATTAGGACTTGTATGAGCCCTAACTGGCTAGCCTAGTCCTTAATTCTTACAATAATGAATTGTTGCTGGTGGGACCAGTAAGGCTGTTATCTGTCCTCAGAGGTCTACATGTTCCATGGCTTAATGGGGTTCATTTGGAGGTGGGCAAAGCTGTTCAAAATCTGGGAGTATATCTGAATGAACAGCTGACTATGGAATCCCAAGTGTTGTCAGTCAGCAGGAACAGATTATATTATTTGAAGAAGTTTCTCCAAATTAAGCCCCTACCTAGATCCTGCAGATCTGAGAATGATAGTTTGTATTCTTATCATTTCACAAACTGATTACTCACTCTGTGTTCAGATTTAGCATCTGCTTCTGGTCCAGAATGTAATGGTTTGGTTCCTGTTTTCTGCTCAGAAATCAGAACATATCACCCTGATACTATGCAATCTGAGATGACTGCCTAAAAGGCAAATAGATGACAGCAGAGTTCCTGTTGTGACATACTATACAAGGCAACAAACAATTTTAATCCACCTTACATCTGTGATCTGCTGGTCCCCCACTGCACCTGTAGAACTCTTTACTGTGAAAACAGGAATGTGTCCCCCTTTCATGCTGAAAACCTGTAGGGACAGGGTATTTGGAGTGCCTGTACCTATTCTCTGGGACTCTCTCCTGACCTGCAGCTAAAGCTGCACTAAATTAATCCACCTCAAATCAAAAGAAATGAAATGGCTTTTTAATGTTTCCTCCACTTGTCCCATTTAAAAATTCAAATGTTTACCTGACTAATCAAGTTGTTTATTTAGCATTTTGAGATGTTTTGTTTATTTACTGCTAGTTACTATATTTCTTGTGTTATGTATTTTGTGTTTGAGATAATGTGCTATGAATCTTTAGAAGAGTACAGTCTACATTGTTTTCCATTCTGTCCAAATAGGACCCATAATGTTTCCAACCATATCATCACTTGATTTGCCTCTTACTGACAAATTTTCTGTCAGTTAGTTAGAACACAAGGAAATAAGTAATAGGTGCATGTAACCTGGCAGAGCAACTAGAGTTATTTTAGATCATGTTACCTAGAAGAATGAGCCACTGAGGATGTCAATGTGTAAAAGCTGAGAAGCAATATTGGGTAAGTTTTTGAACCCTTAATACAGTCCCATTTTGTACTAAAAAAAACTTTGAAAGCAAGCCCCCAGATGTTTTCTCTAAAATTCATGTAGAGCCTACACATTAAAGGAGAAGTTCAATAAAAATTTACAAACAGCTGTGTTGTGCAGAGTGTTCAATTTATGTAGTAGTAGTAAGTAGTGTTATTTTTATGCAGGATAAAACTATTAGGACTGAGAGGCCCTATTTACAAAGGTGTCTTGTAGTTGCATTGTCAGTTACAGTGCAGAGAATATATAACAAAAAAAGCAATATACAGTACATAAATATATTCAAGCTTTAAATAATCATATACAGCAAACAGAATAATACATCAATTTTGGTAAATAGTGTACCATAACATCTCTTAGTAGAAATAGTGACTTCCATAAGTCAAGATATACTCAAATGGAAACAGATAAAAAACAGTTACAAGTATGACAAATTACCTTAGAAATTTGCTTTTGAAAATGCTTTAGTTTATTCAGAGATCACACTTCAGATGCCAACTGGTTCCGTGTCTTTGATACCCAATAGTTAGCAGAAAGTAATCAAACCTTGTAGATATTTTTGAAACTAAATAACCCCTATTACTAATATCACTAAATTGATATCTAACAAAATTTGTGAGTGGACAAATAATGTTAATGCCTGATACAAGTCCGTTGACAATTTTTCAGGTCATTATAATTTTATAATCTTCCAAGAATCAGTCTTCACCAATCATCACTGGTGGGTCTATGCCAGAGGCACTAGGACCCCACAAGACCATATGCTTTTAAAGCTTTGGAGGTAGGGGACTGACATCAGAGATGGCACCACCATGGGGTGAATGTATAACATGGCACTCATACACTGGCCAGTAATGAATGCTGCACCCCTTGCCTCCTTAGTTCTGTTCTTTCTGCCATGAAGGAAAGCACTCCATTGAAGCATTCACCATTTTTTGCTGCATCACATGGCCCTAGTTTGTTCATCACCACTCATTCAATGCTATATAGCATTTTTTGCCTCTCATCATCACCTTTTCTTTTTCTTTCCCCTTTGTAAGATGTCAAGCCCTCCTTATGCTGATTTTTCTTGCATTCTGTGAGTCATCATGTCTGGATCCCTGGAACCTAAAAAGCAGATGAAAACAACCAAGAGGATGAAATCGTTTCCCTTGTGTCAGTGCCCCTGTGGAAGAATCATATCTGTCTGGGACCGACGTGATCATTGCTTGCCCCGCCTTGGAGTGGACAATAACATTGACTATTGCAATGCCTGCTTCTTATTGGCTTTTGCACCTTGGAAAGCCATGTAATGAGGTGGGGATGGAACTTCCCCCCATCTTACCTTTGGAGGCATGGACCACACTTTGGACTCTAAGGTAAGGTCCTTGGAGTCTTCTCCTGAGCCCCCCTGGTACTATACATACCGAGAGAGACCAGGCCTCTGCTAGTTCATCTCGTTGAGATGGTAAGTTGAGGGAGGGGTCTGTGGAACAGCCGATCCCCCCAAGGGCTGGTTGCACACCCCTCCCAGTCCTGTACTTCCTCAGGGGTCCAGACACCCTTTGTGGCAGAGTCACAGCTATTTACTGGGTCTGTGCCAATGTGTCTCTTGAGGCCATGGTCCAGTGCCACTTCAGCTTCTGGCACTAAGGTGAGTGCCAGTGAGTGGGGCCAGGCCCCCTGCTGCTGCTGTTCATGGCTCTGGGAGAGGGAAGGTCTCTGGAACTAGTCACCCATTAGAGATTTTTGGGATCTTGTCCTCCAAGCAGTCAGATGGTCTGGAGAGTGAGGACTGTGATGATTCCAACTGGCTTCTGGGCCCTGATGAAGAAGGAAACCTTTCTGGGACTAGCCGTAGGCTTTTAGCATCTATGGTATCATCTTGGGGTTGTTCTCAGTCTGCTGGCAGCCTTGGTACTGACTCCTCTGTGTCCTGCAGTGCTGCATGCAATGCTGCAGGGGGTGGTGGCACTGGATTGGGTTCAGACACCGCCCTCAGTGCTGAATCTGATTCTGGTGCCATTTGCAGTGCTGACGGTTCTGGCAGCACTTGTAGCACTGACTGTCCCTTGCTCCAGGATTCTGCTACTAGGGATGTTCTTAGGGCTAGCCCATAGGGCAGAGCCATTCAGGTGAGGTGGAGGCTTGTAGGTCCCGTTCGATGCTGCCCTCCATGTCTAGAGTGGCTTAAGACTCTAGCAGTAGTCACAGTGTTAACTTGGGTCTCCTGTCCCCCATGGAACCATCTGGGCCTGCAGTAGGTGGGGATTGGCACCACCCTGTTTGACCACTATGGCTTTGATCTCCCCACCTGAGGATTCCCCACAAGGGCACCATCCAGATCTACCCTCTATGATTGGGCATTCATGGGTGGACGAGATGCACAGCCCTTCCCCTTGGGGTAGGTCGCATGTTCACTCTCATAGCCCTGGCAGATGATCTGGCTTGGTCCTTCATGACCCACTTCCTCGTTCTCTGTCTGTCCCTCCTCTTCTTCCAGGCACTTTTGGTCCTGTGGGACCCTTGACCTCGGAGTAGTTCAGGGTTTCAGAGAATGACTTCCCCATCTTCCTGAGGGCAATGGACAAGGCAATCTTTCAGCCTGAAACCCTGGCACCACTCCCCTAAGTTTAGCTCCTCTTCTTCTTCATCTTCCTCCACAAAGGAAGAGGACTCCTCTGTCCATCTCTCTCTTGATGCTGCATACACCTGTTATCAACAATTGCTTTTGAAGATGATGAGGAAGCTATGACTATTACACTTTTCTGGCCATAATCCTGCATGTCTAATGCTGTCCTTCCTTGGGGAGTACAGTCATGACTCCATAGTCATACCTCCATGGCCTCGGCTATTTGCAGATGCATCAGAAGACATCCCTCTCCCCCATTCAGCCCTGAGGAATGCCCAACACAGGTATTGTGCACCCCTAGGATGTCCGGGAGCCATGCCACAGCCTTCTTCTGTGGTCCAGCTCTTGGGCACTGCCTCTGGGCATAAGCATCCTGTGTGGGACCATCCCCAAGAGTCAGACTCAGCCAAGTTCGACATCTGGAGTTGTAGGGTTTTACAAAATAGAAGTAGTCCAGAGAGGGGCAACAAAAATGGTGCAAGGACTTCACAAAAAGTCATATGAGGAAAGACTAGAGGACCTCAATATGTATGCCTTAGAAGAGAGGAGGGAGAGAGAGAGGGGGGATATGATAGAGACATTCAAGTACCTTAGGAGTTTAAACAAAGTACAGGAGAATAGCATCTTTCAGAAAAGAAGGTGTACAAATACAAGGGGGATGATATGAGGCTAGAGGGGGGTTGGCTCAGGGACAATGTGAGGAAGTACTTTTTCACAGAAAGAGTAGTGGATGCTTTCAACAGTCTCCCTGTGGAGGTGATGGGGCCAAAAATGGTAGGGGAATTCAAGAATGCATGGGATATATATAAGAGAACTCTTGCAATAGGGAAGACAGGTTAAGCTAGAGTTCAACTAGGGTCTGCGGTATTACATTAGGTAGGAAAAAGGGGAAGACTAGGTGGACCACATGATCCTTATCTGCCATCACCTTTTGTGTTTCCATATGCTTCTCAGTGGTACACACCATGTTGTGCAGTGCTGCACACCAGGCATCCTATGGCAAGCACCTTAGGGTAACGCTGGATTAGATTGTAGCATCTGTGCCAGATTGTGAGGCAACCAGACAGGCCATATGCCTTTCTGCACAGGATCTGCAGCTGGTCAGACACCAGGTGAGGATGTCCTATGATGCCAACCAGGTAGCCTACAGACCAGTGGGAACTGTAGTCTGCATTAGGTGGATGGCATGGCTGCATCTTTCCCAGTTGTCACCCTTGGCCCAGCATAGGGTGATCACCTCACATTTTCAGGGGACCCACTTCTTCCCCCATAGACAATGCATGAGCTTGCAGGATACATTCCTGCTCTCAAGTCATGGGAACCTGTGCCTGACCATGACCAATCTTGGGACTCGACAGGCCCATGAGGGGTCCCTTCCCCTCTGTGTCCTCCCACACTGGAGGCTGAGGGAACAGTCATTTCCCCAAGGGTTTGCTATCATTGGTGATAGCTTTGTACTTAGACCCACCAGTGATAAATGGTGAAGATTGATTTTTGGAAGATATGAAAATTACGTACTCACTGTAATTATTGCTTTTCCAAAATAACTTCACCATTCATGACTACAACCCACCCACCTTTCCCACAATGGCCAGGCTTCTCGGTAGTCTTCCTCTTTCCCTTTCTTTGCAGCCTTACCCCCTTCTTGTTTTTCTCATATATGTTTCTTCCCCTGCTGTAGCACACTCTGGCTTGGGGCATCCAGCCGCCGGCTTCACCCGCCCGGATAGCTGGGTAGCTCGAACTGCACCCAGGAGGATCCAGGATGGCCATCATGCCATCCTGCTGGAGGGCTTCCCTCTGCCAGACAGGACAGCCCCGGAATCTCCCTGACAGGATTTTGCCAAAGTCCTCCAGGTGGCTCAGAGTGTGGCCATTAAGCTGCATGGTCATGCCCAGCCATTTTCCTCCTGATTGGCCCATGGAACGTGGATGTGCAATGATGCCTGAGCACAACTAGAAGGGGGACAGGATCAGATCTGTACAGTACAGTAGCTTCTTCTTGTTGTTTTTACATTGTTTCTTGTGGATTCTACTTGGCAGAAGGTTATTTCTTTTCTTTCTTACTACTTCTAAGGGGCTAGCAGGGTATTGTTTGGGGCTGTTGGAATTTTGAAACCTGTTTTGGTAGCTGTAAGTGGGCTCATTTGTTTGTTGTTTTACTGTGTGGCAGGCTGCATTTGTAGAGGCCTATTTCTTCTGATTTAAAAACATAAGTGGTGTGATTTAACTGGGTCTGTTTCTTTGAATTGGAGACTCTTCTAATTTCAAGCCTATTTTGATGTGTTGTTGGTGAAGCTGTTTGGAGTCCTGTTTCTTTGGGTAGCAAACCTATTGTGGGGACTTTGAGTAGAATTGTGATTCATTGTTGCTGGCTTCACTAGCTGCAAAGCTTAGTGCAGAGTGGGGGAAGAGTGCTAATGGTCTGACCAGGGGCCTCAGCTACCTGATTGTTTCTGGAAAACTTGGCTGGTCCCACCCCCAAGCCCCTCACCCACCCACCCTGGTCCATTATTTTCTTTATACCAGGGTTTTGACATCAGTTCCTCAAATGGGCAAAGGATATGCACCTGTCATAGCAGAAGCAGATGTCCAGGAAAGGAACAACAGCAAGTGAAGAGGTGATTGCTATCTCAGTAGAAGGGAAGTAAATGCAAATCTAGGAACTTTCATTGTTACTTCTTTGCATTGCTATTGCATTGGGGAAAGGAG
Source organism: Neoceratodus forsteri (assembly GCA_016271365.2). Classification (NCBI taxonomy): domain Eukaryota; kingdom Metazoa; phylum Chordata; order Ceratodontiformes; family Ceratodontidae; genus Neoceratodus; species Neoceratodus forsteri. Next base: position 906,966,701 of record CM028135.1, on the reverse strand, counting down.
GAGTAGGAGTTTGAAGAAGGTTGTGCAATAGCTACTTAAAGTCTCTTTTTGAGTGTGGATAGGAAGGATAGGAATATAAAAAGCAGTTGCTCAATCTGTCTAAACGTGTACAACAAAGGGGGTAAGGGAAATAAAGAAAATAATGCTTTGCACTGGAGGGAGAGGGGAGACTTGGGGGAGTGTTTGGTATCCTGCATCTGGAAGGGTGGGGGGGCTCGCTGGTGGGCAATGACAGCAAGGGGTAGGATGGTAGGCTGCAACAACTGTGGTGCACCAATCTTTCTAAAAATTGCCTGGAGTGTGGGAGGATGTTTAGTGTGCAACCACATAGAGAAACTTAGAAAGGAAATCGAGGGTCTGCAGAGGAACTAAGACATGAAAGGCAGTTTGGGGATAGGTTTAGCTCAATACTGGATGGAGGAAGAAGGGGAGATGAAGGAGGGTGATTTAAGCCAACAATGGTGAGGAGAGGGTCAGAAGAAGGGAAGCAGAGACAAAGGGGCCCAGGCCAGGAAGAACGATTGCCGGGGAAACCAGGTCAGGAGACAAAAGACAAATGGAAGGAGGAGATAGGGACTTGTGAGGAGAGGCGAAGAAGTGGCATGGAGTGCAAAGGAGAGCACAGGTTACTATGCAGGGAGAGGGAGCGGGCATTTGTGAAGGGTCTTCAGAAAATAGTTTTGTACTGCTAGAGAGGAAGAAGGTGGAGGAGGGAAATGATGAAATTAGAGGAGTAATTGATAAATGCCTGGACCAAACTGGAGCAGGGGGAAGTTCTGCTGGGAGAATTGCAGCAGGGGCAAAAGGGAGAAATAATGTGCAGGAGGAAGAAGAGGAGCTGGAATGAGAGAGGGAGAGGAATGGAAGCAAGCAGGGAGTAAGAGTGGTGGAATCTTAGTGCTGGGGGACTCGATACTAAGAGGAGTCAGGTGGGGTAGCAAGGGGGAGAGGCATAGTTGCATTTGGGTGGAGGCCATGCCAGGAATGACAGCGGAAAGGGTGGAACAATCTGTTCTGAAATATGCTAGACGGGGTAGGGACAAGCCTCATTTAATTATACATCTTGGGACAAATGTCCTGGCTGACAAGGTAGTAGATATAGTCCAGAGGAGGTTTGAGGAACTAGCACATTTATGTGAGGGGGCAGGAAGATCAGTAACTTTTTCAGAGATACTTCCAGTGCCCAAGGCAAGCACAACAAGAAAGCTGAGAATAGAGGAATTTAACAGATGGCTAAGAACCTGGTGTTGTGCTAAAGGGTATGGGCTGTTGGGGGGGGAGGGACCTGGGAGGACAGTAGTCTCTATGCCAAGGACAGACTACACTTGAGTGTGGAGGGAAAGAAAGTGTTGAAACAAAGGATGGAGGAGTACATAGAGAAATTTGGGAATTTAAACTAGGAGTGGGAGGTGACACTTGGGCAAGAGATATGCAGAGACCACAGGTTGGGAAACCATATGAGCTCACCCCCATAACAGTGACAAAGGACAAATGGCAAGTACTGTTGGTGATGCTAGGAAAGGAGGGCAGGATGGGAGGGAGGGGGTGGAAGGTGGTTACCCTTAATGCTAGGAGCCTTGGGAGGAAAACTGCAGAGTTACAGGTGCTCATGGCAGAGGGAGAGAGGTGGACATTGCAGCCATCACAGAAACATGGGCCACCCAATACAGTGACTGGGACCTGTCTGTACCAGGGTACAGGTTATTTCGTAGGGACAGGGTGATTGGGAAAAAGGGGGTGTGGCACTATATGTGAAGGAAGGAAGGACTGAAGTGTGTAAGGGAGGAAGGGGAGGAGGGTAGTACAGAGTCACTTTTGATGCAAATCCAGGATTCCAAGAATAGGATTCTTAGAATGGGAGTGGTGTACAGGCCACCATCTCAGATGGAGGAGTTAGACAGGGAACTAGCAGAACAGATCAGGAGGACCTGTGAGAAGGGTAGTGTGGTGATTGTGGAGGACATCAACATGCCAGGAGTGGACTGGAGTACCCCAACAACCAGGAATAGAAGGGAGCAGGTACTGCTGGATGCCTTCCAGGACAGCTTCCTGCTGCAAATGGTCAGTGAACCAACCAGGTTAGGAAATACCCTTGACCTTGTGCTGGCAAATGGGGACTGTGTGAGAGAACTTACAGTGGAGGAATTGCTGTCAGGGAGTGACCACCACTCAGTATGGCTCACATTGGATGTGGAGGAACCACTGTCAGGGAGTAACCACCACTCAGTATGGCTCACATTGGATATGGGCAAGGAAGGAGTGGAATCAGGCACAAGAGTGCTGGACTTCAGAAGGGCTGACTTTGGGAGAATGGGGGAAGTGGTAAAAGGGTACCTGGTCAGAATTCAGTCTAGTATGAACACTAACCAGAAGTGGGAGCTCATAAAGCTGGAGATAGTGGAGGCAACCAAAACCTGCTGCACGGCCCAGAGCAAGAAGGCTAGGGCTAAGAAACTGAGCTGGTTGATCAAGGAAGTCATGGAAAAGGTACAGAGAAAAAGAGCTGCCTTTAGGAAGTACAAGAAAACAGGGAGGGGGAGGACAGGGAGAAGTACTTGACAGAATCGAAGGAGGTGACAAGGGCAGTAAGGGGAGCCAAAACACCTACGGAGCTCAGGCTGGCACAAGGCATTAAGAAAGGGGAGAAGGACTTCTTTAGGTACATCAGGGAGAAAAGGAGCTGTAAGGACCACATAGTAAGGATTAGGAAGGAGGGGGGTTGGATGGAAGCAGGGTACGATAAGGCAGAAGCACTAAATGAGTACTTCTGCTCAGTATTTACTAAAAAGAAGAGGGAGGTGACACCCAAGGGGGGGAGAAATGGCAGAAACAGGGGAGGAAGGGGTGACAGATGGGGAAATCATGGAGGACAGAGTTCGGGAGGGTTTGAAGTCACTGAGGGTGGACAAGGTGCCAGGCCCAGATGGCATCCACCCCAGGGTACTAAATGAGCTGGCAGAGGTCCTTGCAGGACCTTTGGCAGACCTGTTAATGCCTCACTACATTTGGGGTGTACCTCAGGACTGGAGGATGGCTCATGGTGCCCCTCCACAAGAGTGGCCCCAAGGATGAACTGGGAAACTACAGACCAGTGAGCCTCACATCCATTGTGGGTAAGCTAATGGAGACTATCCTGAAGGAGAGGCTGGTGGCCCTCCTACAGGCCAGAGGACTACAGGACAGCAGACAGCATGGCTTCATATGCTGCAGATCCTGCCAAACCAACCTGGTGGAGTTCTATGACTGGGTAACTAGGCAACTGGACAGGGCCATGCAGTGGATGTCCTGTATTTGGACTTCAGTAAGGCATTCAACTCGGTGCCGCATGGAAGGCTGGGAAGTAAGTTAGCAGGCACAGGGGTGGGTGCAAAGCTGGTGAGATGGGTAGGAAACTGGCTTCAGGGAAGGCAACAGAGGGTGGTGGTGGGTGGAGAACTCTCACACCCAAGGGCAGTGACGAGCGGTGTTCCACAGGGCTCGGTGTTGGGACCAGTGTTGTTTGGGATATTCATTGCAGACATATCGTGGGACATCAAGAGCAAGATCAGTCTGTTTGCTGATGATACCAAGGTAGGAGCAGTGGTGGATGACCTATGGTGATGGCAGGGGTTGCAGGATGGTCTGGCAAAGCTTGAAACCTGGTCAGACACCTGGCAATTGGGGTTTAATGCTAAAAAGTGCAAGGTGCTGCATTTTAGGATGAAGAACCCAAGGATGAGTTACCAGCTAGGGGGAGTGCAGCTAGCCCAGACAGAGGAGGAGAAGGATCTGGGGGTGCTCACTGCAAGGTCAATGAACAACTTGGCACAATGTAGGAAGGCAGCTGCAAAGGCCAACAAAATGCTGAGATGTATTTCAAGGGGTATAACCTCGAGGAGGGAGGAGGTGATTCTGCCACTGTATAGGTCATTAGTTAGACCGCACCTGGAGTACTGCATGCAGTACTGGCGCCCAAATCTGAAGAGGGACATTAAGTTACTGGAGGGGGTGCAGCGCAGGGTGGCAAAGATGATTGAGGGGCTGGGGGACTTATCATACGAGAGGAGGTTGAGGGAGTTGAACATGTACTCACTGGAGGACAGGAGGGCATGATAGAAACCTTTAAATACATGAAAGGAATAAAAGGACAGGTACAGAGGGGCTGTTCAAAGTAAGGAGGGAGGGACACCAGGGCCATGATATGAGACTGGAGGAGGAAGGTTCAGGAGGGAGATGAGGAGACACTTTTTACAGAGAGGGTGGTGGCTGGGTGGAATGCGTTACCTGCAGAAGTGGTATCCAGTAGAACAGTGGACTGCTTCAAAAGGGATGGGACAGGACAAGGGGGGGTTAATGAAGGGAAGGGTGGAAGGAGGGCAGCTGCAGAATAAGGGTGCTAGCTGCACATTCGAAGAGACTCTTGATAGACCTCTAGGGCCTTTATCTGCTGGCAAATTTCAGATGTTCATATGTCCATCTGCAATCCCCCCCAGTATCCTGCCGACACTAGTAGCATCTGGGCATCCCCTGGGGCAGCTACAGTGTGGCAAGATTCCCCAGCCCAACCCAGGACCAGGAGAGCAGTATACAGATGTTCGATCCCAGTCCTCCCCTGTTGACCCCCGATGGCCTGGGCTCATTCCCAAACCTCGGTTGTTGGTGTGGCATCCAGTCCTTCAACCTTCAGTGCCACTGGACTGGCACCCCCTTCTTGTTTAAAAAAAAGGGGAGGCATTAAGGGGCAAACCTCTTTGAGGGGCTTGTTCCCTCCACACACTCCTGTGTAGCCCTCCTGCTAAAAAAAAACTCACAAAAAAGGGGTAACTGCTATCTTAGGTGTAATTCTTACATCAACCCCATACTTTAGCCTTACCATTATTGTTTAAAAAAAAAGTAAGCAAAAGCAAAAATTGGAAGGACTGATTTCTAAGACCTTGTTTTCCCAATTTTTCTTCTTCCAACTAAAAAAAAGAGAGACCTTTTAATAGAAGTGGGCAGTAGTAGCCTTTGTTTTATTCCCCCACCCACGCACCCTTTAGTGGAGGGCATCTATAGTTGATTGCTGGTGGATAAGCTTTTCTCATCCCTCTTGGGAACAAGGCGTTTCAGTGGAGCAAGTGCAAAGGATGGGAAACTTTTGGGAATTGTAGCCCAGTTCCCTTTCCAGTTCAGCTTTCTTTTTCCTTGCAGTTTGCATCCTGCATTTGTTTTAGTGTTATATCTTTCTCTTTATCCCCTATTTTTGAGAAGTTCAGCTAGAAGACAATGAGTCAGTAGCATGGGAGTCCTCCCTTTTTTTGGATTCTGATACCTGTCAATTGTCCTTTGGGGGGGGATTCTCTTTTTTCTGTAATTTTTCCACTCTCATGGGTTGCATTTTTCTCTTCTGAGCTCTTACATATATCCCTTGGCTTGGAAACTGGACTTGTTGGTGCACTGTTGAGCCCTGAATCTTCTTTCTCAGATCTTCATGGTCAAAGGCTTTTCTTCTCCCATGTTATGTTTTGGTCATATGGGACTCCTAAACTCTAGCTTATTATGCTTTTCATACCCTCAGGTGGACATCCATTTCTGGCAATGTTTTTTTTCCAAGTGCTCATGTTTTCTTTCCTGTTTATGAGATTTCAAGTAAGTACTCCTTTTGCAATCTACCCCTCTTGCTGGTCCTTTGACATTCTCATGGCCCATGTTCTTTGTTTGAGGGTTGATTAGCCTTTATAGAGCATAAGCTATGCTCTTCTATGGTTGAAAGTGAGCCAGCTCTTCTGACACCCTTGCTGTTCTGCTGAGAATGCATTGTCCCCGATGCTCTGTCTTTCTCTCCCTCTGAATTCGAGCTGGCTAAAGTTGAATGTGGGAAAGACTGAGGTAATGGTTGTGGATCCAGGTCACAGAATAGAGGGGCTGAGGGCTGGTCAATCCTCTGGACTTTATCAGGGGGACTCCCAGATTCTTACCTCTGAATGGGTGTGAGACCTGGGGGTGGTGCTTGATACGGTCTGAACCTACAATCTCAGGTGTCGGCAGACATCAAGTCTGCTTTTTATCATCTTAGGAACATCACCAGGATCAAGCACCTTGTTCCATCCGGGGATCTGCCAACATTGGTCTACGCCTTTTTGACCTTGCGCCTTGACTACTGCAACTCCCTATACTTAGGGCTTCCTGGGGTTGATATCTGCTGGTTGCAGCTAGTGCAGAATGCTGCAGCACGATTGTTGACAGGGATGTCCCACTCTTCGCATATTACTCCGGTGCTGCGCGATCTGCACTGAATGCTGATTCAGTGGTGGATCACCTTCAAAGTTGGTTTACTGACTTATAAAGACCTATATGGACTTGGTCCTGATCACTTGAAAGAGCTTCTTGTTCCCTACTGCCCTGTGCAACAGCTCCACTCGGCTCATGAGGGGTTGCTGGAGATTCCAAGGGTAACTTTGAAATATTCTGGGGCTCATGCATTTATGTTTGTGGCCCCTACCCTCTGGAATTCTCTACCCTGCCAGCTTTGGGAGTGCGTGACTTTGGGGGGATTTAAACAGGCACTTTAAACCTTTCTGTGGCATCAGGATTTTCAGTGTTGTATAGTTGCATGGATCTGTCATTTTGGTTAACTGTTGTATGTTTTTTATATCAAGATGTGTTTTAATTTTTGTATAGCTCCTTGATAATTTTGAAAAGCACTTTTTTTGAAATTCTCTTTTTATTAATTTTCAACTGTACATAAATCAGTTTAAACAGTGATATCTAAACATCGTACATACTCTTAATAAATTCCATATTTGAATATATTATGAACTAGACAAAGGAAGAATATAGAGTAAGGGTACCAAAGGAATCAGAGAAGACTGTAACTGGATAACCAAAACAACTGTCCCCACCCCAACCCCCAGTGAGGGCGTCACCACTAAGGGAAGAAATATATTAAGCTATCTCTAGTGGCTAGGTGTCCTTAAGGTACTTAATCTAAAACAACACTCGGGAGTCTAGTAGCATCAGAGTCCCGGGGTGAGAGGTTGTGAGATTCCTACAGAGGAAGAGCTAGGAGTACTGGAGAGTCCAGATCTTGGTGACTGCGATCCCTCATTTAGGTTCCCCAATTATCTAGGAGTTTCGGTCAGTGAAGATACAGAGCATATAGTTTGCCCCATTTCTTCTGAAAGGCCATTGGGGAGGATCTGAAGTTAGCAATCAGTTTCTCCACTTTGAAACACTGGGACATTTCTTCCACCCAGTCTAGATATGAGATCTCGAGACTGTCTGTCCAGTCGGAGGACCAGTCTCTTGACTGCCATGGCAATAAGTGTTATATGGTACTTCCTTTCTTTGATCTTGATACCCGTGTAGTCACCTATGATACAGGTCTCTAATGTGAGAAGGTTTCCTAGACCTAACATGGGATCCAATTTGTCTGCAATAGCCTTCCAGAGAGGAGCCACTTTAGGACAGTGCCAGAAGATGTGAGGAAGATCTCCCTGTTCTTCCCCGCATCTGAAACATTTCACAGGAGCAGAAGGGCCAAATTTTGATTTCCGAACTGGTGTGAAATACATGTTATTGATTATGAAGTACTGAGTCATCCTATTCCTATCAAGAGTATTGTAGATATACAGGTCTTTCAGATCTGTCCCATGGATATGGGGAGCCGAGGAGGATAGTGCCCAGGCCTTAGAACCAGTTAAAGGGGTAGGGTGAGCAAGTTTCAGGAGATAGGTATACAGCCTAGACACCCCGTGGGGTTTAGCCACGCTATCCTTAACCTCCTTTAGTAGTGGTTTGATAACTGAGGGGGATATTGTTACTCCGAACTCTTTGTCTACAAGGTGTTTTAGTTGATATGTTTTAAACCTGTCCTTAGTGGGGATATTTAGGGCATTTAGTAGGTCCGTTAATGGGCCCTGTTTACCTTGAACATAAAGGTCCTCCACTGAGAGCTCCTGAATTGGGTGTAGCCATTTGGGGACTAGCATTTTGTCCCCGATCTTGATATTAGGGTTACCCATCAGTGGTTGGCCAGGGTCCTTAGTATAGCAGATTCTGGTGGAGGAGAAAAATTGGTTAAGCACACCTTAACTGTAACTCCTACTGGGAGTCTTGGATCGCTGGGAGAGATGCAAAACCACTATGGAAAAGGCTGGAGGGTTTATATTATGGTGAGTGATGAGATCCAGATCCAGGTCTAGCCATATAGGGAGGTAAATATCTTTATATTCCCAGCCATTTCCCTGCTTTGGTAAGGTGACTAGTCCAGTAGTAGAGCTCAAGTTCGGCAATCTGAGGCCCCCATTTCTCTGGGGAGACACAATTTGGCGAAGCGCCATTTGGAGGTTTATGGTTCCAAATAAATTCGGTTAAGGTCAATGAATTTTCTTGAAAAAGGACCTTGTAGCCAGATGTCTAGGAGGTTCAGGGATAAAAAGTCGGGAAGAATGTTCATTTTGATAATGCTGATCCTGGCCCCCACAGGTAATGGCAGTTTCCCCATCTTTGCAAGTCCGACTTAATTCTTACTAATAAGTCTTCTAGGTTTAGCTTCCTGATTAGGGAAGGGTCTGGCCAAGTAAATACCGAGGTATTTCAAGTGAGATGGGGTCCACTTCATGCCCAGATGGGAAACGAAATCGTGAGGTGTACATTAAGCGGAAAATCTCAGACTTTGCTAGATTAAGTTTATAATTGGATAGTTCTCCAAATTATAAATTATTCTCATTACAACTCTCAGGGATTCCACTGGGTTAGCTAATTGTAGCAGAATATCATCCAGATATACTGACATCTTGGTAGTTTGCTTGAGGACAGGGCATCCCTGAATCCCTGGGGCGCGTTTGAGACTGACCAGTAATGGTTCCAGATAGAGGTTAAATAAAAGCGGGGATAGGACAGCCCTGTTGGGTTCCAGTGAAGCAGTATGGGGATGAAAGGATCCCTGTGCAATAGATTTTTGCCGTGGGAGCCCTATATAAAGCTCTGATCCACCTTATGAACTCACTCAAGGCCGAACCTAGACATAGTATACCATAGGAATTCCCAATTAACACAGTCAAATGCTTTCTCCGCATCCAGTGCCACCAATGCCATAGGAACCTGAGAAGTTTGAGCAGCCCTGAGCAGTGGAGAGAGCGACTCTAATGTGATCCATCACTGATCTCCCTTGCACAAATCCTATCTGCTCAGTACTCAGTAATGAGGTCCATACTTGTTTGATGAGAGGCAAGAATCTTGGACAGGATTTTAACATCGCAATTAAGAAGCGATTGGCCTGTAATTAGCTGGGTTTCAGGAGGGTTCAGCCATTTTAGGAATCAATACAATAATGGCCTCCAGCAGGGAAGGATCCAGGGTGTCTGCTGACAACAGGTAGTTGTATAGGTCTAGGAGCAGGGGAGCCAAATCCTGATGGAAGGCCTTGTAGAAATTGGCTGGAAACCCATCCGGGCCAGGAGCTTTATCTGATGGTAAACTTTGGATAGCCTGTTCTACCTCCTCTTGGGAAAGAGGTGAGGAGAGAAAGGCCACCTGATCCTCCAAGAGACGAGGGAGTGTCAGTGACTGAAAAAAGGCTTCTAGTCCTGATTGAAGGGGGGAGGGTGCATTCGGATTATATAGGTTTTGGTAGAAGTCTTTGAAGATTGTTGCCATATCTCTGGGCTCTGTTTTAATGATTCCCTCATGGTCTTCTAGAGCGGGGATCAGCCTGGAGTTCTCCACTTCTTTCAGTTTCAGTGCTAGAAGTCTGCTCGGCTTTTCTCCCTGATCCAGATATCTAGCCTTAGTTTTCAATAAAGCAAACTCCGTTTTCTCTCAGATCAAGCCTTCATATTCATTTTTAAGTTTGTGGAGGTATTCTAAGCTATCCAGCGAACTAGAAGTGGCCAATAAATTTCTGCTGCCTTAATTTGATTTGAGAGGCTAACAAGATTCTGAGATCTGGTTCTCTTCTCCTGGAAGAAATCTTGATCAGTTCCCCTCTCAAAAAGCATTCAAGGAACACCAGAGGATATCCATTCTGGTCACTGAGCCTGTTAATTTCTAGATAATTTTTAATAAGGATTTAATCTGAATGAGAAAGTGTTCTTTTTTAGTAGCTGGGTATTGAGTTTCAGACCAGATCACGGGAAGTCATAGATTGAGGAGAGAATTTAAAGCAGACAAGTGCATGGTCTGAAATTACTATAGGTTCAATACCTGCCATGAGGACCTTATTCATAAGGGAGGTGGACATTAGAAAATAATCTAGGCACGACCAGGAATTGTGGAGAGAGAGAAAAGTATAACTTTTTGGAGAGGGTAGAGGTTTCTAGGGTCTACAGACCTAGCATGTTACCCATTTCCTTCATCGCCAATTGCGTGGAAGCAATGGCCTCAGTGGTCTAAAAGTTTTATCCAGCTCCTGAGTTGGAGCTACATTCCAATCCCCTCCTAGAATCAAAGAGGTGGGTAGAAGGGAGCTAATTTTGTCAACTAGCTGCATAATAAAAGCCACATTCCCACCAACAGGGCCATAGACCGAGCCTAAGACAACAGGGGAATTATAGAGGGATCCAGACACCAATATATATCTACCCTCTGAGTCTCTGACAACCTTCGTCGGATTGAAGGGTATATTATTCTGTATCATAACAGCCACTCCTCTGGCTTCCGACGAGTCACCAGCTGAAAAATTTGGGAGAAGCCTCTGGTTCGCAACATATTACTTTCAGCTACTGTAATATGGGTTTCCTGTAGACATAATATGTCGGCCCCCAGTATCAAGCAATTAGTTAAGATACGGCTCTTTCTTGATATCTCTCATCCCTCTCACATTCCAAGCTGATCATTTTGACAGTGCTACCAGCCATATTTTAAGACCAAGTGCAATACGCCATTCATTGATCCTAGCAACCTTCTTGTGCCCTATATAGTGGTGACACCCTCAAGCCCCCATGTACCCCCGACTTTCCTTGCTGATAAAAAATAAGAACTCGGAACTAGTAACTTTGATAGGCTGCCCAGCTCTAATATTAAACATCAAATCAGGACAATCCACAAATCTAGGTGGCAGCACTTCCAAACAATTATTATCAATCTTACAGTCGTATCCCTCCCCTGCCTCCCTAACCCTGCCCAATTAACAGTATAAACGTAATTCCAAATATAAACTCTCCAAACATCAACAGTATCATGAACATTATCCTTCCCCGCCCCGTCCCCTTACAAAACATACATTATTTACATAGTCCCACAGATCTGTTGTTTCAACGACAGGCACAGTACTGGTTGCTTCCATGCCCCTTCCCTCCCCAGGGTACCCCATTTTAACCTTTACAGTAAACAGAGCCCCCACAGTCACAAGGCCAGAGACAGTAATTTTCCACAACAGTAATCCGAACAGTGAAAAGGCATAGGCCACAACAGTGAGGCAACTTACTGGTACCCAATAACTCCTTATTTGGTCGCAAGGCATGGAACAGCTACAGCCCGCCTTTAAGTCCCCCGCCCCCCTCCCGTATATAAAGGCACTGCCTCTATGGCCAAGTACATGAGATCGCCCTCTATCACCAGGGGAAAATAAGCAGTAAACAGCCTTACCTGGGAGCAGTTTCAGAGTTCTGGTCCCTCTGTCTAAACCAAATAAACACCCAGGAAGCGAAGAAATCGGCGGGACAGTACTAATGATCAAGCGGTCCACAACCGCAAATGGGTCCTCCGAGCAGCGTCTCCCTACTCAGTTCCTTCTATACCGAGAGGCCAGGACACGAGAGAGCAAGAGGCAGGTCAATTAGGCCTCGCAGCTACTACCACCTACTCCAGCACCACGCGAGTCCTCGGAGAAGTCCCCACTGTAAACAGAGGCGATCACCCCAGGACTGCCAGCTACCCAGCAGAGCATAGCTACTCCACAGTAAGAACTTAAATGGGAATCTAGACCAAAGCTTGCAAAAGGGACAGAAGGATATCTGTAAAAGTCACATTTTCAGTTGGTGGGTTATTTGTTGTATTCCCATTCCTGGTTGGATCAGTCATTTGGTTGTGGGTCCTTTGAACAGATCAGGTAATAACTTGGATAGGTCAGCTAGGGCTTCTTCAGGTGTCTCATAGGAATGCCAGGTATTTTCAATTTGTACAGATAACTTTGCAGGGTAGATCATGCAAAAAGGCTTTCCAGCAGCTATCAGTTTGGTTACTACTGGATGGAAGGCAGCACATTTCAGACGGACCTCTCTGGGCAGATCCTGGGTAATCCTTAACTTGGCTCCATTCCATAGAACTGCTTCCAACTGTTTGACCTTATCTAGAATGTGTTGTCTGTCCAGGTAGCTTAGGAGTTTGATAATCAGGGGCCTGGGGGGCTTGGGGAGGTCTGGGTCAAGAGATCTGTGAGCACGCTCCACATGATATTGTTGATGGACTGGGAAGGACCCACAACCTTATTTTAAGAAATGCTGGACAAACTTAATGGTGTCTCCCCTTCTTCCAGCTCTGGAAGACCCAAAATCAGGACGTTGTTTCTTCTGCTCGCCCCTCCAGGTCTTCGGTTTTAATTGTAATTTTTGTATTTGCTGTGGAGCTTGACTATCTCAGGATCTGTTTTCTGTTGCCATCTTTCCACTGACCCTATTCTGGATTCTGAGTCTCCCATCCTTCTTGAAAGGTCGGTGTAATCTTGCCTCATCGATTTGATTTCATTGGAGATCTCTTGCAGGGTATCTTTAAACGGTGATAACTCCTCCAAAAAGTGCTCCTCTGTTAGGGTAGTGCCTTCTGCAACATTAAGACCTCTGGTAGATGAAATTTTGTTAGTTAAAGAAGGGTTGCAGCCAGAGTTTTTGCTTTTTTTGAGGCTTTTTCTGGCGTTGTAGGTGGGGTGTGCCTGACTCCTGAGGCCTTCATTTCTTCATCTAGCATAGCGGTGTTCCAGCAGGCAATATACACCTCCACTTTGTGCCAATATCGATTCCAGAAGTAGCTGTGATGTTTTAGATGACATTTGGTGGTGGTTTGGTGGTTTCGGCTTGTCAAAAAATAAGGTTTCAAGAGGGGAGAAACGGGAGCTCCAAAGCAGGCAGCCACTCAGCACCACTGCATCACGTGACCTCTTGAAAAGCACTTAAAAATAAAGATTATTATTATTATTATTATTATTATTATTATATCTCTCTCCTGCCCAGTTGCCCTGGTCATCCTTGGCCACTTTAAAGACCCTCTTCCCAAAATCATCTTCTTTTCTTGGTAATTTTTTATTAATTTGTTTTTTTTTATATCCTATATTATTTTGTCTGTCCCTTCAGCTCCCTTGCCCCAGGCCCTTCCCTTTTTCTTACCCTTTTTTCCTCTCCTAGGTGAACAGAACTGAGGTGGCAAGGGAGCCAATGTTAGTTACTGTCCAGCCTATGAGTGCAGTGTCATATATTTGCCTCATGGACAGTGCTGTCTCCAATGTCAGTACCCTACCTCCAATGCTTTAAAGGCATATGTTCCTGTGGGATCCTTGTGCCTCCAGCACCAGTGATGAATGGTAAAAATATTATTGAAGATTAAGAATTACAATGAGTATGTAATTGTAATTTTTTCCCACCTAACAGAAAAGGGATCCCATTCTAGCATACTATAATGATTGCAATGAATGCTTGTCATTGGTTTATTTAATACAAATTGAACAAACTTGTTATAAACTATAAAAAAAACAGACTTGCAACTGCACAAGGATAGGTGGTGCTACAAAATGAATGAAAATCAACAACTAAAAAAATTGAGCACTCACCACAACCTCAGTTAAATAAAGGCGCATGTCTATTTCAAAAAGGAGAATTTTATTTAATAAATTACATTCACCTGACACGTTTTGGATGGCTCAGAAAGGATGGTGAGCCATCCAAAACATGTCAGGCATATGCAATTTATTAAATAAACTTCTCCTTCTTTTTGAAATAGACCTATGCCCTTGTTTAATTGAGGTTGTGGTGAGTACTCAATTTTTTTAGTTGTTGTTATAAACTATGTCTGATTGGTCTAAGATAATGTTCAGTAGCATTATCTACTATACTACCGTACTCCAATACCGGTAATATGAACTGAGCTCTAGCTTTTCTATTTAGAGTGGATGCATTCCTTCTTAGTGCACCTGTTCTGCAGTTTACTTTTTTGATTGTGTTTGTCAAATGCCTATCAATTTGCATGCCATTATTAATTAGTACACCAAGATAGTTATATTCATTTACCAGGGTAATGAAATCTCCATTTGATAATGTAATATTTAATATGCTGTCATTTTTTTTTACCAGCAATATAGGAAAACAACATAGACTGTGTCTTCTTTTGGCTAAAAACTAGCTTAGAATTTTGAAACATGATACTAGTTCAATCTATTGAAATATTTGGTGAAGCTTGACTTCCATTTCAACTTTTTCATGAGATGAGCTAGTCAGAACCATGTCATCAGTGTATAACTTTATATCTGAGCTTTTTTATCACTGAATTAAATCATTTCTCTGTATCAGAAACATTAATGTGCCTAAAATAGATCACTGGCATGCTCCTCTAACTAGTTGCCCCACACTAGACTGAACATTATTAATCATAACCAACTGTGATTTTCCAGTCAGATAGCTCTTGAACCAATATAAGGTCTTAGATACTACACCAATCTTAATTATTCTTTTACATAAACTTTTGTGGTCAACAAGATCAGAAGCTTTTGAGATGTTGACATATCCTATGCCCACAGCCTTCACCTCATTCAGATCACCAGTCATCTTGCTTACAAATTCAGTGAGCATGGTGTCAGTCAACCTCCCAGCTCTGAATCCTGACTGCTGGTTTGAGCGTGGGCAAACCTGTCTGTAGGCCCCCCCCCCCGAAAAAGTTCTGCAGACTCCCAATACCAGGAAAAACGAAGTGGAGGAACCTGGGCCATTGCAAGGGGCTTGGCCCGTGAGAGAGAGAGAGCGAGAGGGGGAACCTTCCCCTGAGAACTTGAGGAGACCTGGTAGAAAGGGGCCGTAGGGCTGGAGGGCCTCATGGACCTAGTTAAAGGTCAAAATCCTCGGACGCGAGATAGGAGGGGTAGGAGAGTGCGCCATACCACGTGGGCCCGGGGGAGCTCCGAGAGGAGCCGAGTCGTTGCGCCCGAGGTCGGTGGCCAGGAGTGTTGCACGGAGGACAGCTGCACGGCCGTAATAAATGGCAGAGACACAAGCGGGAGCGGGTGGAGAGCCAGCCCGCCACTCGGGAATGCCTCGCTGGTCCTCCTGACGGAAGTGGAGGTGAGGAGCGCCTGCCTGGGCCCAGAGAGGCCCGAGGGGGAAAGGAGTGGAGCGGTGTGGCTGCGACCTGTGCAGGCCACAATTCCATGCGAGCACCTGCCTGGGCCCAGAAAGGGCCTAAGCAGAAGGGATCAAGCAGCGTGGCTGCGATCCGGGGGGGGGCACTCGCAAGTTCGGCACTCGGCGGGAGCCACCTCGCATAGGGGCGAGTAAATCGTCAACAAGTATTGGGCAGCATGATTTTTACAAGTTGTAATGCTCATACGCTGATAGAATGACAGCACAACTCCTAAATAAGAATAGCAATCACCTGTGCAATTCACAGCATTGCAAGTCCTGAAAAACCTGAATCAGTATTCTTACTATCGATCGTCTCCAGACTCTGACAAGTCATAGATTCGGTTCCAATATTCACTTGTATATTCTACAGAGCCAATACGATTTTTATACAACTCCTCACTCCACTGATGTTCACAGCTCCTAACCATTCGGCAGTATAATAAAAACACAAATTCAGGCAGCTTGCTTTAAACAATGGAAAGGGCCCTCTGTTAGCTAAACCTCATATAAGTACAACAGGCAAGGTTTCTTCACGGAATTACAACGGAACAAAAGAATTTAAAAGGGTGTTAGCTCTTTAAAATTATGCCTGGTCTGATTCCTGCTAGATAGAGGGATTATGTAGGTTGAACAATTTGGATTTAAAAGTGGCTTACCTTAGTAATTTGGACAGCAGGGACCCTGGTGTGCTAGCCTGGTCAGATGCAAAGTTTGAACTGGAGAGCAGGGGCTTCTGGGACCGGGATATGGGAGAAATCTGATCCTGAGTCATGTGCATCACTAGCCTATCAGGTGGGGTCACAACCCATGAGGTAATGTCTGGAGTGCCATGGATGTCAACCAATCACAATTGAGAGTTTTTTACATCTAGATTATTTCCCTCATTACTACTGCCACTATTTGGAATAATAATATCAGGTAAATTGCAAAAACATTTCTTTAACACATTTGCTGTAAACTGAGGGGTTTGATTTCAGCCATTAAACCATGTATAGTCCTTGTGCGTCCTTTCAATTTTTCTGTAAAGTTTTTTTTTTATTTGCTTACTTTTTTATGGCCCTGAGGAGCTCCATGGCAGTATCTTTTTTTTTCTTCCCCCCAACATTGCTTCCATCCCATGTGACTATGTTGCTGTGCGGACCATTGATTAAGTGAGTGCCAGCTTGCTGTTCTGTAGAGGCATTGTACTAAGAGCCTGTTGTTCTGACCTCAAATAACTCTTTCTAATCCAATCTTTTTTTCACTTGTTTGCCTAGGTCTAGCCAGCAGAAAATGGTTTGTTTTTAAAGCTTTTGTTTTCATCAGATCACACAGCCATACAAATGCATACAGATCACCACAGGCAATCAGTGTTATAATTAATGAAGACTCTAGTAGTTTCCTTAAAGAGCAAGTATACTGTCTTAAATTAATATTACTTCTCAAAAGCAGTCAACTATTAACTTTTATACTGTTTCTGAGATACTTTTTCCACTTTCTTGGGTTAATTAGAAGATATTTTGCCTGATGATTTAAGGTTTGACGTGTGGAATATCATTCTGCCTGGCAACTAACATGTCTAGCTCAGTTCCTCCCCTTACATTATCAGCATTGGGACCACACTTACTTTGACATCACAGCTGCTAAGGAAGAATCACTCAGTAGCTGCCAGGTCAGGCACTTGTGAGGTCACAGTGCTGATAGTGTAGTGGGATGAGCACAACTAGATATGTCAGCTACCAGGTGGAGTGGAAATCTACACATCCAGCATAATACTATCATGTAAAGACGGTTCTAATTAGCAAAAGGAAAAAGAAAAATAGTTCAGAAATAAAGTTACAATAACTACTATTTTACCATTGGTAACATTTTCCAGTCTGCTATTTTTGGTTTGACTAGCCTTTTAAAAGATAGCCCTCTCAATACCACAAATGTTTGCTGAACTATAGGTATAGCCTTTATTAGTACCCACTGGATATCGAAAGACACATAAAAGGACCGACTAAGTCAAAACAAATTGAATCAATGGTCTCTGATGTATCACTGTAATATGGGCAAGAAACATTGTGGGAAAAT
This sequence comes from Neoceratodus forsteri, assembly GCA_016271365.2. Lineage (NCBI taxonomy): Eukaryota > Metazoa > Chordata > Ceratodontiformes > Ceratodontidae > Neoceratodus > Neoceratodus forsteri. The sequence goes on along the minus strand of CM028135.1, from coordinate 906,949,365 downwards.
GAAAGACATTAAAATACAGTCATTGAGATTGCAGAGGTCATAAAAAAGTAGATACATTTAAAGAAAAATTCCTAACAGCAAAAGAAGGAAAGGACTCGCTAGGGCAACACACAAAAATTAAAAAAACTCTGCACAACACCTTTAATATTTTTAAACCTTTTCTGAATAGTCTTTACCCCATACACAGGCTGCACTGTGGATTTCAGACAGGGCACGAGAAAAAAATTACAAAATTTCATATCCAGATTTACGAAAACTACTGAACAGCAAAATCACATTTCACATTTGTGAGACTTCCATGTCAAATGAGTCTCTTTTGTACGTTAAGCTATTGCACATGGCAATGCTGTAAGGAAAGTGATGTGCTCTTTAACTCATAATAACTGATGAACTTGGATAAAGGACACTTGTTCAAATACTTCCTGTGAAACTACACAGAACCATAAAAGAGACACATAGCTCCAAAGGTTAAATTGGGCAGGAACCCACAGGAATTCAGTTCTACCACCTCTTTTTGTAGTTAAACAGTTTAATTTATTTATTTATTGTAGTTAAATAGTTTTTTGCAGTATCACCACCTCTTAAAAATTGCATGAGAGTTTTGCCACCTCTGTCATCTTTCTTCATTGACTACTATAGCAGAGTTCCACCACCATAAAATCCAGATGTGAGAGTTTCCAGTGTAAAGATTCCAGTTTAATCAGTGCTTAGATCACAAAACAGCAGTACACATTGTGTGGTTAGGAGGCAGAACTGAACAGAACTGTGAGCCAGCAGTTCCAGGTGTGTATCCTCACACTGCCACTTATACAATGGATAACTTTAAAAGCTTGTTTTTTTACCTCCATATTTTAGGCTGGTGGCTGCTACTGAATGGTACTCTAGTAACCAGTGTAGCCACTGGACTCTGAAAAAAAAACGCACCAGGAGAATTAAGTTTCAAAAACATCCTGCCTGCACTATCCACAGACATTAGTAATATACTCTAAACTCCATTCACTAAATACTCTATCAAAATACATAGTTTATTACTCTGAAAAAGGTGAAATACTGTACATCACTGCTCTAGTGATGCAATATTTCATAGCAATGGAACATTGCAGAAGAAAAAGGCCTCATGGTCTAACCAGGCTGCCCTGTTACCCATCTAGTCGAGACAGTTTCATAATTTTTGAATGAGCAGTTCCTCAAGGTATACAGGCACTACAGTGGAAATGTTCAGAAAATAAAATCATATATACTCTTCAGCGTCATATCATTAATATATTTCTATACATCACTAGTGTAGAATTTGTCAGTCCCTATTAATGTAATATTAGCATGGGCTGTCCTAGTCATTAAATCTCCACTGGCAGCAGCTGAAATCCTTATGTACAATTTACCATTATATTCTCATACACTTTTTTCATGTCTTCAGTTTCATGTCAAATTGAAAATAATAAAACAGGTAACTTATGCATTTTTTATTATCTCAAATGAATGAAAATGTGCATAGCCTGTCATATTTTCTTCTGTTTGGAAACAAAGTAGTCATTTAGCATTATATATCATTGTAAATCCTTAAGCTGTGAAATTCTACATCAGTTATGTGAAACACACCTAAAAATATGTTCTTCTCATTCAGATTTCTTCCACTTTGTTTCCTTATGAAAACAGAAGTAAAATTTGGAAGTCAGACAGAATGCAGCAGAAAAATGCAGTTGTACAAATTGCTGAAAAAGTCAGCTCTCAGATCTGACATATTTCACTCTCTTTATGGTCCATCTCTCTCATAACTTCATACATAATACCTGCAATACATAGTCAGATAGAAAAATGAAGCAGAAGCCCATCACAAATAATATGTTTCTCATTAGTTCAAATCTATGCCCTTACGAACATACGAAATTTGCCAGCAGATGAAGGCCTAGAGGTCTATCAGGTCTGCTCGAATGTGCAGCTAGCACCCCTTATTCTGCAGCTGCCCCTCACTTCCACCCTTCCCCTTCATTGACCCTCCCCCTTGTCCTGTCCCATCCCCTTTTGAAGCAGTCCACTGTTCTACTGGATACCACTTTTGCAGGTAATGCATTCCACCCAGCCACCACCCTCTCTGTAAAAAAGTGTTTCCTCATCTCCCTCCTGAACCTTCCTCCCTCCAGTCTCATATCATGGCCCCTGGTGTCCCTTCCCTCCTTTACTTTGAACAGCCCCTCTGTACCTGTCTTGTTTATTCCTTTCATGTACTTAAAGGTTTCAATCATGTTCCCCCATCCCTTCTTTCCTCCAGCGAGTACATATTCAACTCCCTCAGCCTCCTCTCTTATAAGTCCCCCAGCCCCTTGATCATCTTTGTCACTCTGTGCTGCACCCCCTCCAGTAACTTAATGTCCCTCTTCAGATACAGGCACCAGTACTGCATGCAACACTCCAGGTGCGGTCTAACTAATGACCTATACAGTGGTAGAATCACCTCCTCCCTCCTCGAGGATATACCCCTTGCAATACAACCTAGCATTTTGTTGGCCTTTGCAGCTGCCTTCCTACATTGTGCCGAGTTGTTAATTGACCCTGTAATGAGCACCAACAGATCCTTCTCCTCCTCTGTCTGGGCTAGCTGCACCCCCCCCCCCAAGCTACTAACTCCTCCTTGGGTTCTTCATCCCAAAATGCAGCACCTTGCACTTTTTGACATTAAACCCCAGTTGCCAGGTGTCTGACAAGGTTTCAAGCTTTGCTAGATCATCCTGCAACCCCTGCCATCCCCCTAGGTCATACACCACTGCTTCTACCTTGGTATCATCAGCAAACAGACTGATCTTGCTCTTGATGTCCAATGATATGTCTGCAATGAATGTCCCAAACAACACTGGTCCCAACACCGAGCCCTGTGGAACATCACTCGTCACTACCCTTGGGTGTGAGAGCTCCCCACCCACCACCACCCTCTGTTGCCTTCCCTGAAGCCAGTTCCCTACCCATCTCACCAGCTTTGCACCCGACCCTGTGCCTTCTAACTTACTTACCAGCCTTCCATGCAGCACCGAGTCGAATGCCTTACTGAAGTCCAGATACAGCACATTCAATGCATGGCCCCTGTCCAGTTGCCTAGTTACCCAGTCATAGAACTCCACCAGGTTGGTTTGGCAGGATCTGCCACATATGAAGCCATGCTGTCTGCTGTCCTGTAGTCCTTTGGCATCTAGGAGGGTCACCAGCCTCTCCTTCAGGATAGTCTCCATTAGCTTACCCATGATGGATGTGAGGCTCACTGGTCTGTAGTTTCCCGGTTAGTCCTTGGGGCCACTCTTGTGGAGGGGCACCACATGAACCATCCTCCAGTCCTGAGGTACACACCCCAAATGTAGTGAGGCATTAAATAGGTCTGCCAAAGGTCCTGCAAGGACCTCTGCCAGCTCCTTCAGTACCCTGGGGAGGATGCCATCTGGGCCTGGTGCATTGTCCACCCTCAGTGCCTTCACACCCTTCTGAACTCTGCCCTCCATGATTTCCCCATCTGTCACCCCCCCCCCGTTTCTGCCATTCCTCCCCCCTTGGGTGTCACCCCCCCTTTTCTTAAACAAAAGGGTGTTCCCTTTGCCTCCATGTCATGACCATCGTGGCAGGCAAGGGATAGAAGGATTAAGTTGATTTTTGAAGAACTAAAAACTAGCTATTCCATTAATATGGCCAATGGATACTGTTTTGACAGTAACTGTCAGCCCCAAACAAGCAGCTAGTTACTTGAAGGACACCCAAATCACCTCTTTTGCCAGTAAAATGTTCCAAAACCTTGCTTCATAGATAGGTAAAGGAAAAGCTGCTGTTTACATTGATGCCAAAACTGCATTTATATAGTTAAAATAAATGCAGTTTCATTGCATTTAAAAAGAATTCTAAGCAGCCTTACCATTTAAAAAAATCCACTGTCTACTCCCTAACATGGCCACAATATATGTAATGTAATGACATCATTGGAGCAAGGGATGAGTTACAGTACATTGCACTCTACAGTGCTACAACAGCACTTTGTATTTCCCCTTTTTTACCATCTTTTCTCCAAAAATTTTCAAAATCATGACTTAGCATGTGTATTATTTCCATCAATATACATGTTAGTCTATGACCGTATTTTTTTTACATAAACCTGCCGAATGTTGTGGTGTTTGCTGAACCACAGTACAGTTTCTACAGTGTAGGTTTTGAAATACAGGTAAACACAGACAGAGGCTGCACTAGGTGAGGTGGTGCTCCATTGGAGTCAGAAATTCAATTACATAGAACATGGACACTCACCAACCAAAATAAACATCACACCAGCTCCAAGTAGATTCCATTAAAAGCAGATTTTATTCCAAAATGCACACACTGCATGCTTGATGTGTTTTGGACAAAGTCCTTTCTCAAAAGTACTTTTGAGAAAGGACTTTGTCCAAAACATGTCAAGCCTGGACGAAACCCCCTCGCTATGTACCCCAGCATTTTGTTTGCTTTTGCAGCCGCTCTCCTGCACTGGGCAGTGTTGTTCATGGTCCCTGTTATCATTACCCCAGGTCCTTCTCCTCCTCAGTGATCCCCAGCTTACCCCCCCACCAATCTTCTCTCCTTGGGTTATTTGCCCCAAAGTGCATAACCATACACTTCTTTGCATTGAACCCCAGTTGCCACCTCTCTGACCACTCCTCTAACTTGCCTAGGTCCTCCTGCAGCTGCTTCCATCCCTCACCTCCATCCACCACTGCTCTGATTTTGGTGTCATCAGCAAACATACCTACTTTGCTCACTACCACATGTGCAATGTCTGATATTGAAGAGACCAAATAATACTGGTCCCAGCACAAAGCCCTGTGGCCTTGGAGTTAAGAGCACCCCTCTCACCACCACCCATTGTAGCCTCCCACTCAGCCGGCTTGTAATCCAGGTCATCATTTTTACCCCATCCCTACACTAGTTAGCTTCACCCAAGCTGTTCATGAGGCACTGAATCAAAGGCCTTGCTGAAGTCCAAGTGAAAAACATCCACCGCAAGACCCTCATCAAGCTCACCTGTCACCCAGTCATAATATTGTATCAAATTGGTTTGACAAGACTTCCCTGAAACAAACCCATGCTGCCTCTCAACCTGGAGGCCATTGTCCTACATGTACAACACCAGTCCTTCCTTTAGTATAATTTCCATGAGTTTGCACACTATGGAGGTGAGACTTACCGGGTGATAATTACCCAGTTCATCCCTTGGCCTGCTCTTGCTTAATGGTACTACATGTGTCATCTTTCGGTCCAGTGGCACACATCCCAGCTCCAGTGAGGTGCTGTACAGATCTGCCAGTGGCTCCACCAACACCTCTGCCATCTTCCTCAGCACCCTGGGGTGGATACCATCCAGCCCAGATGCCTTGTCTACCTTCCATGCCCTCAGTCCCCCTAGGACTCTACTTGCCTCAATTCTTTCATCTGTCACCTCCTCTCCCCCTGTCCCCACCCTCCCAGCCCATGGTGGTAGTGTCCCCCTTTCCTTCCATGAACACTGAGCAAAAGTATTCATTCAGTGCTTCTGCCTGCTCCTCCCCCTTTTCCGTCCACTCCCCACCCCTTTTTATCCTCACTGTTGTCTCTTTGCACTTCCTTTTCTCCCTGATGTATCTGAAAAAGTCTTTCTCCCCCCCTTTAATTCCCTGTGTTAATCTCAGCTCCCTCTGGGCATTGGCTTCTCTCACTTTTCTGGTCACCTCCCATGGCCATCTTGCATATTCCTCCCTGTCCACTTCCTTCCCTATCCTCCTATACCTCTGATGTGCCACTCATTTAGCCCTCACTACCTCCACAACCTCGCTGTTCAACCAGCATGGTTTTCTTGCTCTACTCCTCTTACTCTGTGTCTTGGTGCAGGCTTCTGTTGCCTCTGTAATCCCCCATTTAATAATATCCAATTTCTACTCTGTGTCCATCTCCTTCCTTATGCCCTCCAGTTTCCCTTTCAGTACTTCCTGCATCCTCCCAAAGTCAGCCCCCCTGAAGTTTACCACCCGAGTAACTGATTTCTGTGTCTCCCCGCACATCGTAATATTAAACCACACTGTTTGGTGATCACTGTCGGCAAGTGGGTCCTCCACCTCTATTTCCCTTACTGCCTCCCCATTTGACAATACCATATCTAAAGTGTTCTTTAGCTTAGTAGGTACACTAACCAACTGTGTCAGGAGACCCTTCTGGATTGCGTACAGGAGCACTTGCTCCCTAGCACTAGAGGTGACCAGAATGCTCCAGTCAACCCCCAGCAAGTTGAAATCCCCCACGATGACCACCTTCCCTTTTCTACATACCCGTCTGATTTGTCCCACTAATTCCCTGTCAAGATCCTCAGACTGGGATGGTGGCCTGTACACCACCCCAAACCTACCTCTTTAGTCTAGGAGCTACAACCAGATTGCTTCTGTTCTCCTTTTTTCCCCCTCGTCCCTTGTGCATTTGATCCCATCCCTCACATAGACTGCCACCCTTCCCTCCCCTTACGGTCCTTCCTGTATAATTTGTATCCTGGGATTGCCAGATCCCAGTATCGGTGCTCAGTTGCCCATGTTTCTGTGACAGCTGCAATATCCACCCTCCATACTGCTAAGGGTGCCTCTAGCTCAGCTGATTTGTTTCCAAAGCGTCTTGCATTCAATGAGACCACCCTCTATCCTGCCCCCTTCCCTTCACTGGCCTCTATCTCCTCCCTTCTACTCCCTCCTTTTTTGCCCACCTGGAGTCCTTCTCTGCTAGCTAGGGGGTAGGCTGTTACTCCACTCTATCAGTTGCCTGCCTACCTGCTGTCCACTTGCCACCCCCTCATCTAGTTTATACCCACCTTTGTCGCAATATACCTTCCCAGTCTTTGCTTTTATACCTCCTTCCCCTCCCCACTCAGGTGCAACCTATCCCTTGCAAACAGATTATTATTCCAAATACTGCCCCAGCCACCCACAACCCCATACCCCTTAGCTCAACACCATTCTACCAACCACGTGTTCAGCTTCCCAACCCTCTCCTTTCTCACTGTGCTTGCACAGGGTACAGTGAGCACCTCAGAGAATTCCACAGACTCCCCAGTCTCCTCACACAACCTTCCCACTTCCTCAGTCCTCTCCCTTGTTACCTCCACCATTTCCCCTGCTAGGTCATTTGTCCCCACATGTACCACAATGTGTGGTTTCCTCCTTCCCCTCCTTACGCACCTTAAGATTGCCTGTCCTGCCTTGTCTGCCTTTAATCCTGGTATAGACTCCACCCATATCCGACTGTGCCTTTCCCCCTTGCTGCCTCATCTGATCCCCTTGAGTATGGAGTCCCCCAACACCAGTACACCCCCCCCCTCTTTCCTTGTGCCCATTGCCAGCCTCACCCAGGTTCTTATTTCTGGGGCCACCAAGATGATGCTTTTACCATGTGCCCAAGTGTCTCCCCCCCTACCCCTTTCAATTGTCAATTGAGATCCCTTCTGTTTGACTGCCAACCTCCCTCTTCCTCCTCACCTCTCTGAGTATTATTCCTCCCCCACCACACCTTGCTCAATCCCTCCCTTAATAATGACCCTCACTTCCTCCTCTTTGTGAGTGCTGTCCCTTGTGCAATCTCCTCCTGCATCCTCTTTCCCATGTGTAGCTAGTAAAGCAAACATGTTCCCTACCCCCTTTGCCTTACTATGTGTGTTCTCCTCCCTTCTGCCTACTGCTGCTCCTCCTTTTCTAGGTCCTACTAGAGTCCACCCTTCATCAGCTGGCTTCCTGGCTAGTTTGCCTCCTTTCTCCTCCCTTGACCCACTGTTTCTTCTCTGTGCTGCCTCCACAACACTCTCAAATGTCAGCCCTCCTACCAATGCAATCCTCCCCTCATCCCTCAACCTCCCCAGCTTACTGCCATGCCACTGAATCTCTTCCTCGAGCCTCCTTAGCCTGTGGCATATTGGGCACCTGAAGAGAGGAGATCTTTCCCCTTGTCAGGTCACTGGTAAGGCCACATTTAGAGTATTGTGTGCAGTTTTGGAGGCCATACCTAAAGCATGATATCAGGCTACTGGAGGGGGTACAGAGGAGGGCAACAAAGATGATATGTGGAATATTTAGGACCCTCTCAGCCTCCACAGTATGTTCATCCACATTGCTGCCCCTCAACCATTGCACCTTACAATCCTACCCATGGTCCACACTGCCTACTGTATACACACTACCTATACCTGATGAAGCACACCTGGTAACTCCAGAGTCCTACCCTTCTAAATTTGAATGCACACTTCTACTTAATAGCTCCCTCCCTTCTAACCTAGCACTACTAAATGACACACATATGTGTCATTATGCATGTCATGGAGTCATTTATTTTGGTGAAAAGATGGTAGGAAATGGAAAATACAAAGTGCCGGTTTAGCACTGTAGTGTGCAGCGTAGCTCTCATCTCTCATTCCGGTGACGTCAATACATTGCACATTCGGCAACTATTTTAGGGAGCAGACAGGACAGGTTTTTTAAAATGTGAAGGCTTTATTCTCCATTTCTTAAATGTTATGAAACTGCATTTATGTTAATTATATAAATGCAGTTTAAGCATGAATGTAAACATCAGACCTTCCTCTGCCTCTCTATGGAGTTGGATTTTGAAATATTTTATTGGCAAAACAGGTGGTCTAGGTGTCCTTTTTAAGAATCAGTGCATGTTGCAGGAAACAGTTTGACCTACAGTGCACATTGTATTCTTTTCTGAGTTGCCTCTTATCTCCTGTCTTATAAGATGCCATGTTTCCTATTGAGAATAAGCTTTTGCACATTTTTAAGATCTGAAACAAGAAATAAGAAAAATCCTTATATTACATGCCTGTTACTAAATATGTACAACTGATAAAGAAATACATTATATTAAATTTCAAAAAAAAAAAAAAGAAAAGGAGCATTCCTTTAATTCTGGCTGTCTGCAATTTTTGTCATTATTCTTCACTGTTTTTAAACAGTTCTTATCCCATTGCGTCAGGGAGCAGTGTCTGTTGCAAACTACTTCATGTTACGTTATGCCAAACAATAGTTGTTCAATATAGAAACATAAAAATTGTCAGTAGATAAGGACTATTGGCCTATCCAGTGTGCCCATAAGTCTTATGATTGTTTGCAGACTCTGACCCTACTTGATTAACGTCTCTCTCCTCTCCTCACTTCAAGAGCTCCCTTATACCTGTCCCATGTATGTTTAAATCCCTCCACTGTGCTCAATCCCACCAGCTCCTGTGGCAGACTATTCCATTCATCTACCACCCTTTCCATGAAGAAAAACGTCCTCACATTTCCGCTTGTCTGGCCACCTTCCAATTTCATATCATGCCCCCTCATTCTTGTACTCTTCCTATATTGGAAGATGTTGCTCCCCCCCTACACTTTGTTTATGCCTTTTAAGAAACCTGAAGGTTTCTATCATGTCTCCCCACTCCCTCCTCTCCTCCAGCGAGTACATATTGAGGTCCTTTAATCTCTCCTCATATGTTTTCTGATGCAGGCCCTGTACCATCCTTTTTCGCCCTTCTCTGGACCTCATCCACCATGTCAATGTCCTTACTATGATGCGGACTACAGAATTGTACACAGCACTCTAAGTGAGGCCTTACTAGTGTTTTATACAACGGAATCACCACCTCCTTCTTTCTGTTTGTGATACCTCTGCCTGTGCACCCCAGCATGCCACTGGCCCTCCCTGCAGCCTTTGTACTCTGCCTAGATACCTTTAGGTTGTATGAAATGATAACTCCTAGATCCATTTTTTCCTTGGTGACTGTCAGCAACTCCCCCCCATCCTGTAGTTCTCTCCAGGGTTCACTCATCCTCGGGACATTATTTTGCACTTCTTTGAATTGACCCTCAGCTGCCACACCTTGGACCACTCTTCAAGCTTCCCCAGATCCCTCCTCATTTTCTCTACCCTATCTAGAGAATCAGCCCTGTTGCAGATCTTGGTGTAACCTGAAAGCAGGTAGACCTTTCCCTCCAGCCCTTCTGCTATGTCACTGAGAATATTACCTGAGAATACTGATGAAGACCTAGGGACAAGCTTATTTAAAAAAAGGGCTTCTTTCATTATTTTAAATGTAAAATTAAGAGGGAAAGCAGATTCAAAATGGGAAAAAGAGGAGTGTCTTACAAGACAGGAGATGAGGGGCAATCTAAAACAGAATAAAAAACTATAGATCCGACCTTTTATAATTAACATGCATGATTTGTGCTTCATTTCATCCAGCTGTAAAAGTAGTTGAAGCAGGTCTTCCCTGAAATCAAGATGGCATATACTGGCTGGACTATCCTGGGTAAATACATTTGTATTTCATAAATAATTGACTTGCTCAGCAGGCTGTGGATTCTTCATTAAGATAAATCAGTGTTTCAGTATACTTGTCTTATCTCAGCCCAGCCATACTATGAGGTATTTTAGTTATGGACAATGTTTAGAGAGGGTAACTACTTGGATATACTTTTCTTTATTGATTGATTGATTAATTTAAAATTTGCTGAATGGAACAGGTACAGCGGGCAAAAGCTAATCTTCAGGTGGAATGACTTGGGGGGGTTACAGAGAGGGCAGGTTGATGAAGGCAGAGGAGGATTGGGTGTGGAGGGCTGGTGGGAGACACACTGTGGATGCAACTGGGGGCTTAGCATATACAGAGGAGGACCTTCCATGCTTGCATAGGGGCCCTGATCCATTTGTGGATTGGGTCTTACCTCTGTGATGAGCATAAATTACAGTAATGGGGGAACTTTGAGTCTAATAGTACAAATCTATGAGTATTATTGAAACTTGGTGTCAGACTAATTATCTTTGTTTCAGCTATTCCTTAAAGGATCAGAGTTCTAAAATCAAGTTGTGGCAATAGTGTCATACTTGCCAATATGTATTGGTTTTAAATTGTAATTTTAAAATTGGTATATAGGTTTACATTACGTACAGTATGATGTTTGTTTCCATTTAAATGCAGTACATTGAATCTTTCATTATTTATGTCTCAGTTGAAATGTGCTGAACAGTATGTGTTTTATACCCATTGCAAATACATTGCATATGGTGTTACAAGATACACTCTTGGCTAGGCATAGCTTGCAGCTAAGCTCTCTATTTTACCCCTTAAAGGATCACAAATGTCAGTGACTAGGAATTTTCCCAATCAATAAAAATGGCAGGCAGACAGTCGCACAGAACCGTAAGCTGTATAGTAAAATATTTGCTTACTGATAAACTAAGCACAGAGTGCTAGTTACAGAAACTAGAACCCCAAGAAAGACAGAGACAACAGATGTTATTTATTTATTTTGTTATGTATTTATTTTGTTAACCAAGTAGGCTAGAGCAGAGTCCCTCTTACAGTAATAACCCAGACACAATAACATACAAGACAAAGGCATGCTGTTGATGTATGATTGCACATCAGGCAAAGGAGATTACAGTATGTCAACATTAGATACACCCATTAGTCACAAGCATATAATCTTGAAGTTTAGCTTTGCAGCTGGCATGGAATTTAATAGTCCTAAGGCAAACTGGCAAGGAGTTTCAAATTCTAGAAGCTCTGGACCTGAAGGTCTTTTGTCCAATGGAGGTTTTTACCTATGGTACACTCAACTCATTTGTATCAGTGGAATAGAGATCAAGTTTCCTCTTGGGCATCGGGAGGTGGGAAGCAAGACAGTTAGGAGACCCATTAATCAGCACCTTGTGTAGTAAAGTTCTAATGTTATAGATGTTTTATTGACTAGAACGTGTCTCTTTAGTCTGGGATAAATAGTGATGTACTGTACTCTAGGAAACGTTTGCTCGTTTTTTATTTTCATGTTCTTCGCGCTAATGAAATAAGCGTGAACATTATCGGGGAGAAAATATATTTTGAATACCACCGCCAGATGCAGACAAATGAAATGGACATGGGCAACACTGTGTACCGGATCATCAGAAACACTAATGAATGAAGCAACCAGGATTTACAAATAAAACATCATACTTTAATTAAATTGTTTTAAAAGCATTTTGAAAAAAAAAGGCAAAAAAAAAGAAAACACAGCAGCAAACATCTGTGCTATGGAGTAACTCAATTAGATTTCAATTTTCCTCACATGCAGAAGTGTTCTGGAAAACAAAAGAAAAAAAGAATCACTGTAGTAGCAGGCAAACAACAACAAAAACTGATTGCTACTACAGTGTCAATGTGTTCTACTCACCAGTTCTGGCATCCAAGCATGTCTCGTGGGCTCCAGAAATACCTGCCTCCATAAACCACTGGACACAATCTTCTTTTCTCTTTCTAAGTTTATTGAAGCTGTTCTCCACCTACATCGCATGTTTTTCTTTTAATGTGGATATTTTCAGATCGGTTTTCTCACTCTCTGTGATCCATTAGAGAGCTGGTCTGATATTATTAACATAGTCACATACTAATTTAGGCCATACAGTCTATCGAGTCTGCTCGAACCTCAGATCCCTAGTTGGGTACCGAGGCCCTCCCCCCCTTTGTGTTCCAGAAACCCCTATCAGCCTTCCCAACCCCCCTGGGCTAGGCCATCATCTGATACATCCACTTTCTATGTCTCTCCCACCCTCTCTTGAAGCCCTCCAATGTGGATCTCTGAACCAGCTCACCAGGCAGCACGTTCCAAGGATCCACCAACCTCTCAGTGAAAAACCTCCTCCTCTTCCCCCCCTCACCCTTCCACCTTCCAACTTCAAACTTCAAACCATGCCCTCTGTTGATACCTCCCTGCTTTAGTCTAAAGATCCCCTCCGTGTTTACCCTATTTATTCCCTTGAGGTACTTGAAGACATCAATCATGTCCCCCCTGTCTCTTCTCTCCTCCAATGAAAACAGGCAGAGCTCCTCAAGTCTGTCCTCATATGTCACATCCCCTAGTCCTTATATCATCTTAGTTGCCCTCATCTGTACCCTCTCCAGAAGCTGTATGTCCCTCTTCAAGTGTGGTCTCCAGTACTGTACACAGTATTCAAGGTGTGGTCTAACCAGTCAATGTACAGCAGCAAAATCACTTCCCTGCCCCTAAAGGTGATCACCCTTATGATGCATCTCAACATCTTGTTTGATTTGCTAGCCGCTCTCCTGCACTGCTCAGAGTTATTCATACATGCATCCACCATGATCCGTAGGTCTTTTTCCCCTGTTGAGGCCTCCAGGGCCTCCCTTCCCAGGGTGTATCTGTGTTTAGGGTTTCCCCTCCCAAGACGTAACACCTTGCACTTAGTGATATTGAAATTTAATTTCCATGTGTGAGCACACCTTTCCAGGGTGTCCAGGTCCCCTTGCAGGGCCAACCCCCCCTCTTCCTCCTCAACTACTGCTCCCATCTTTGAGTCGTCAGTGAAGAGACTCATTTCACACCCTATACCCTTGCTGATGTCTGAAATGTATGCATTAAACAGGATCAGACCCAGGACTGAGCCCTGCGGTACCCCATTACCAACCTCTCTAGGGTTCGAGAGCTCCCCACCAACCACTACTCTCTGAGTGCATCCAGCTAGCCAGTTTTCAATCCATCTGACCATCAAAGGGCCTACTCCCAACCCCGTCAATTTCTCCACCAGACCATTGTGGGGGACAGGGTCAAACACCTTGCTGAAGTCCAAGAATAATACATCCACAGGCTTTCCCCTGTCCAGTTCTGATGTTACCCATTCGTAGAACTCCTCAAGATTGGTTTGACTGATCTACCTGGCACAAACCCATGTTGCCGACTATCCAGACCTCCCACCTCCTCCAAGTACACCCCCAATCATTCCTTTAGTATACGCTCCATTAATTTTCCCACCACTAAGGTCAAACTGAGGGGTCTATAGTTACCTGGTACTTCCCTTGACCCACCCTTTATGGATTGGCACCACATGTGCCTCTTGCCAATTGTTAGGTACCCTCCCTGTCTCAAGTGACCTGTCAATGAGCTCCACCAGGGGTGCAGCCAGTATGTCCGCATACTACGGCATACCAGGATATGAAGCACTGCTTCATATTATCTTTAAAGAGCTTGTTTAGTAAAATATCTAGGGGCTACAGTAAGTCAGTGCAGGAAGCTGGCACAAAAACAGCAATGAAACCTGTCTCCTCTAACTGCTTGAGTACAGCTGCTGTAGTATGTGCCCTGAAAAGGCCTAGAATGTGGAACCCTTTCTGTTCATTTGGTAGCCCCAGAGAAACTTGATGCTAGCAAAGTGCTGTACAAGCACAGCTTCAATGTATCACTGTGTTGTAATTTTGATAGCCCAGTGATTGGGCGAATGTGTGATACACCAATCTCAGGGAAATTTATGACTGGGGTGACATGCTGCAGTTTTACCTCCATAGATCATTTGAGGAGGCAGCAAATCACCAGTAAGTGTACACCCAAGTACCAAAGACACCTGCCTTTTGTTTCCTAATCCTGCTAGGGCCACTTGTCTGGACCCTGTTGCCACCATCGTCCACTGTGACACCAGGACGAGATTTACCCCTGCCTCATCTATGTTCACCACAAGCTCCAGGGGGATCAGCTCTTGAGCCACTGCTTTAGAGATTCTGGCCAAAAAACCCTCTTTCAATTGTATGAAATTGAGTGGGGTTTTGCGGGCGGCTTTGGTGCCCTTACAACAGCTGTAATGCATCCTGTTCAGGAAACCCCAACCCCATTTGGTGGTGATGGTAACACAGCCACCTTTCTCCACAAAGATCTGCCAGCTATTTGATTTAACAATTCAGAGGGCAACGGCATGCGCCATCCATGCATTCACCATGGCCCCCTTGGCTTGGAGGCTGGTAATAATGAAGTGTAGCTTGTCCTCCACCTCCTCTATCAGCAACATAGGTCTGCCATGGGGTTTGGTTGGGAGAGATGGCTTCAATAGAGTGGGATCTGGGGTAAGTTTTAGTCACTCTTTGTAGTCAGTTTTGAACTTTCTGACTGTGGACTCATTGATGTTGCGACCATACATAGTAGAATAGTACCTGATCACCGACATCACCCCATTTGTGGTCGCATATCATCCTGATTTCAAATCAGACCTCACCAGTGTAAGAGGCATAGATTGAAGGGCAGCTCTTTTTGTGGGGTGGTGGTTGGCAAGCACTTAATTCCAGAGTAACTGCACTAGCGGTGTTCGCATCCAAGCCTACTTCATGCTGCTAGCTGCTCTGAGGACACCTCATGTAGATCAAGAGGGTACTCTTTTTTACTAGCTTTGCTAGCAGCAGTCCAACACAAGATGGACATTTCTCCAGCGATTCAGCAGCAAACAGAGCAGCAAATAAATGAAGTAACGATCAAGTATGCATTTGCTTTTACACTACACTACATACTGCAGTCAGGACAGGCTGATCTTAAGTGACAGTTGAGTGCTGTAATTGACCAATTACAGTACAGCACAGTAGACCAATTACATTACAGCAGCAAATGCTAATACCAGAAGTGAATACCAACCAATGTCATCACCAGGCGCGAACATTTCAAACCGCGATAAAGTCTTTAGGACTTGTAGCGCAAACATTTGCAGACACAAACATATTCTGTTCTACAGTATTCTCTGGTCTGCCAACAGGCAGATCTTGTAGCAGAGTTGAATAACACTGGTGTCCTTCAATACTCATTGGCTGGGGTAAATCACAAACTAGTGAACAGTATGATGTTACTGGCTGAGGAACATGCTGTGCTATACTAATTCTTACATTAGGGGACAAACACTGCTTAATTCTATGTATGGAGTCCAGTCTCTGATGTCTCATTTTTGCTTTTTACAGTGGAGTTTTCAGTGAAGAAGAGGGAGCAGTCTCAGTGTACCTCCAAGTATTTGAAGCTGTCCACACATTCTGAGTGCAGTCTGTTGTTGCCAAGTTGAAAGTACCTTCAGGCTTATTCAATCTATCCTTGGTTTAGATTCAGCCTACAGACTGGCACTCACTAAAGTTTCTTTTTCTGATTAGGCTAAATGTACAAAATGTGAATACTGTATATCTGTTAAAATGCATTCACCATTCATGGTAATATGGTCAGTGTCCAAATCAAGTAAATATTGTACAGTGTATGGCATACCAGCCATTTCCTACAGCAACTAGAGCCCCTTTTGTGGGTTTTGGATGAACAAATCCTGACCCATTAGAAACAGCCTATCAGTGTTAGAATTTAACTGCAGTCCATATTAACATTCACAGCTTGGTGCCCAAGCATGACTCGTTAGCTTTGTGGACACAACTGCATAAAACAGATATTTTAGTTAATTGGGATACCTGACTCACCCATAGAATTCCGGAAAAGAAGGTTTTTAAATCAGGGAGGGGGGGATTGTGCCATTTCTGTAAAGGACCATATTATTGTGACAAAACTAAATATTATGTACATAGATCCTAATTGTGAGTTATTGTGCTTAATTTGCTTTTAAGGGCTACAGAGTTGGTTCTGTTTATACTCCCCCCCCCCATCTAACTGGTGAAAGATTAAATTCCATTAGGGGTTATTTTAATCAGTTAAACTGTGTCTAAAAATTATCATGGATGGTATTAATATTAATTGGTATGAAGAGGGACAAAAGGGCACTTAAGTTATTATCATCTCTTAATTTGAATCTGATCATTAGGGACTGCACCCAAGCTAACTACAAAACTGGTAGTCAGATATTAATTGACTGAATTTTGATCTCAGCACCTGGGCGTTAGTGTACTTAGTATACTTTTTGTTTTATGAGTTACCATTCTCTAATCTCTTGTGGTTGGCTAGCACATTGAACTACGGTGCCCCTTTGAGTGTCCCTTGTCCATGTGCTGTCCAAGGATAACATTTCAGCTTTTAGGGATAAGTTATTCTTAGTTGAGTGGTAATTTCTAGGTGCTGTGTTTGATGTCAGTACAACACTGGACTTCTTTTCCTAAGATTTTAACATGGCCTGTGACTTACTAAGATGATTCTTCCAATTTTAGACTATTGCAACATTTGCTCCTAAGGCCATATTAGCTAGATTGGACCCTCTCTTTCACTCATGTTGATTTGCCATTGACAAACCCCTGCATGCTCTCCACTGTTTTTTGTATATTTTTCTCTTCCTCCTCTCTGTTTATACCAGGTGCCTTGTCCACTGTGCCTTCTATATCTCCAAATTTTGGGCTGTCTCTCTCCTGTTGTATCTTGCTTCTCTCCTCTCTTACCCTCTTCTACCTCTTACTACCTTTGCAGTGCTGAATGTTGCTCTCTTGCTCTCTCCCTAATTGAAATCTACTGCTGGCCAAGCTGCCATCTCATTCCGCTACCCTGAACTATGGGTCTCTCCCAAGTTCCATTCGGTCCGCTTCTTCCTTTCTCATTCTGAAATCTCTCCTCTGTGATTTCTCTGTTCATTCCTGCAGTTACATCTGATATTGGGGTGGACGTCTGTCACCTGTCTTCCACCATACACTGTCACTATCACCACCGAGCATGAGCAGGGCATGCGGAGACACGCACAGAGACACGTGCGTCAGCGCGTGTCATATGTGTCAATAGGGCAATAGGGCAAAAGGGCCAGTAAAGTGAGTTGCACCGTGGTGTTACAGTAAACAAGATAAAATGGATCTACTGAAAATAGGAGACTATCTAACTAACACATGTTGCAATTGTCAAATGTTCTCACTGGGTGAGTGTACAACTAACTTCATTTGTGCAAAATGCAAATTAATAGAATCCTTACAGGCTGAAAATGTAGCACTCAGAAACAGACTGAAAATATTAACAGATATAAGTAGCTTAGAAGATTACATAGATAATGTAGCTGAAGAGGTAGGTACCAGCAGCATACAGGAAGCTACAAGCCCATGCAGCGATGTTCAGGCAGTATCATCACATGCAGAGGAGAAGGCAGAACAGTGGAGTATAGTCCCCCAGAAAAACAGGAAAGGGAGGTGAAACATTGGAGGGTTATCAAATGTGTTAACACCAAACAGATATAGCCTTTTAGTACAAGATGATATCACGGTACAGGAGACACATCAGCAAACCCAGCAACTAGATGACACCAAAGTAGTTTGTCACAAAAAACAAGCAGAACATGTTGACTCTGAAATCAGCATAGCCAAAAGGGATGTCTTGGTGATAGGAGACTCAGTGCTCAAATATACAGACTCCATTTTATGTAAAAATAGGATAATCTCAACCACTGTGAGTGCATTACCTGGTGTAAAAATCTCAGACATAAGATGTCTTATACCTGGTCTTTTGAAACATAATGAGCAACCATTGGTGTTGATTCATGTAGGCATAAATGACGTGGGCAAAAGAAGGATGCTTGACATTCAAAGGGACTTTGAGTATATAGGCGCAGATTTAAAAGCTAGAGGATGTGACCTGATTATTTCAGATATTATACCAAGCCCCGGGGTCAACTTTCACATGAAATCAGAAATTGAGAGCTTAAATGGGTGGTTAAAAAGGTGGTGCCTTAGAGAAGATTATGATTATTTGGAGAACTGGGGAAACTTTTTTGGCACAAGGCTATTTGCAAGGGATGGCATTCAGCCGCTTCTCAAGATCACTAAAACAGAAAATTGACAATTCTTTAAACTTCCTGAGTGGGGGGGGGAGGTATATCCCAAACATCAATAAAGCAAGGGTTAGTAAAATCAAAACACTGGAATTGTCTGTTATTAAATGCATGAAGTCTCAATAATAAATTGGATGAACTGGTATTTACACTAAATACATACAATATTAGTTTATGAGCCATTACTGAAACATGGTCTAAACAGGAAGATTCATGGGACAAACAGATCCCCGGTTTTCATCTCTGTCATAGAGATAGGCCACACCAAAAGGGTGGGGGTGTTGCTCTTTATATAACAGATCATATTACATCAGAAAGTGTAGACATTATTAATAATGATACAACCGAGTTGATTTGGGTTAAGTTAGCCCCCCCCCCAAATGCCCAAATTAAATGTGGATGTGGTATATAGGCCGCCAGCTAACACACAGTTAGATGACCTCAAACTTTTAGAATGCTTAGATAACCTCACCCAAGCGGGAAATTCCTTGTTAGTGGGTGATTTTAATCTACCAGGGTTGAGTTGGGACCCCCCAAAAGCAGAATCACAAAAGGACCAAAGATTCTTAGAATTTTTTCTGCTAAATAATCTTGAACAATATGTTAAAGATCATACTCGGGGAAATTATACTCTGGATTTGGTACTCAGTAACCTGGATTATGATATACAGGATTGCAGAGTCTTACATCCCTTAGGTTCCAGTGACCACAACATGGTGAAATTTAATATTAATGAGGTTACATCAAAGATGACTAGTAGGACAGTGGTACATAATTTCAGCAGGGCAAACTTTAATGATATTCGCAACAATTCGTTTTATGGAACTGGGAGGTAGAGTTTAGTGGACTGATGATACAGCAAAAGTGGGATATTTTAAGTAACAGAATTAAAGCCCTGGTACAGGAATTCATTCCTAGTCTTAAAAAGACTACAAACTCAAAAAAAAAACATGGTTTACACCACAAATAATTAAAAGTAAAAAATGTAAAAATAAGGCATACAGAAATGCAAAAAAAAGTGGGCAGGCAGAAAGATGGGTTTAATTTAAGTTTGAACTGAAAAAATGTAGATCAAGCATACGAAAAGCGAAAGAGGCCTATGAATATAACTTGGCAACCAAAGTCCAAAATAATTATAAATCTTTTTTCTCATACATAAATAATAAAAAGGTGTAAATAAATCAATAGGGCCCATAAGGGGACCACATGGTGATTTGATATTGGACGACAAAGACATGGTATGCCATTACAACGCATATTTTGCATCAGTGTATGATCCAAAAACCCAAAACACCTTACATCATCAGGTAAAGGATGTAGGTTTTCCCCTTAAAATCGAGGTCAATGATGTGAGAGACAGATTAAAAGCCTTAGACCAGAATAAGGCACAGGGACCAGATGGTTTCCACCCTAGGGTGCTTAAGGAGCTGGCTGATGTATTGCCCCCAGTAGCCCACTTATTTCAGCATTCTATAGATAAATCTGAAGTTCCGGTTGAATGGCGGCAGGCGGATATTATTCCAATATATAAGAAAGGGTCAAGACAGGAGCTATCACATTATAGACCCATCAGCCTGACGTCAATATTGGGGAAACCCTGGAAGCCATCATCAAAACCCATATTACCAATATGTTGGTTATGTCAGGAGATCTAGACCAAAATCAGCATGGTTTTAGAAAGGGTAGGCCCTGTCAGACAAACTTGTTGGAGTTTTATGATAAAGTGAATCAAGCACTTGACACCCGAGTAGCAGTGGATGTTATTTTCTTGGATTACTCAAAAGCATTTGATAAGGTACCGCATGGCCTCTTGATTGAGGCCCTAATTAAGCAGGGTATACATGCCAATATTTCCCTATGGATTGAGAACTGGTTGACAAATCGGAGGCAGAGTATCAGTGAAGGGATCCTTGTTGGATTGGGTAACAGTGACTAGTGGGGTGCCGCAGGGCTCGGTTCTGGGCCCCTGCCTTTCAACTTATATATTTTATCTATGCAAACTTCAACAAATGTGTGGTTGTCAAAGTTTGCAGACGATACAAGAATAGGGTATCGGATAAATTCTAAGGAGGACTCGGATACCTTACAACTAGCATTAAGAGAAATCAAAAACTGGGCAATAATAAATAAATCTACATTTAATGTAGATAAATGTAGGGTTATGCACCTGGGGGAAAAATAACACCCATTATGAATATACTCTAAATGGAGTAGTGTTGCAGGAAACATCAGAAGAAAAGGACCTGGGGATTTATATTACCAATGATCTGAGCTTTAAGACACACTGTAACCACATTATCAGAAAATCTAGTGGTCTTCTACATTGCATAAACAAGCATATTAAAAGTAGAGACAGATCGGTGGTAATGCCTCTATATAAGGCTCTGGTCCATCCGCATCTGGAATATTGTGCCCAATTTTGGTCACCTGGGGAAAAAGGGACAATAAAATCACTGGAACAGGTACAAAGGAAAGTAACACGACATGTGACAGGCCTTGAGGGGTTAACCTACCAACAGAGACTGGTAGAACTGAAACTGTATTCATTGGAATTCTGGAGGCTTCGAGGTGATATGTGCATGGTATATAGAGCACTATCAGATGATGACCTGTGGCATAAACTGGGATTGGAGTTAAGGATACAGCCATATGATACAAGAGCTCACCCATTTCAAATCCGGATCAGCTCTTTTTGTACAAATGCTAGGAAAAACTGGTTTAGTAAAAGGATAACTAGTATATGGAATGGCTTACCATTGGAAATAGTGGCGAGTTCGTCAATGAATATTTTTAAAAATTCCTTGGACGAATACCTGATTAAACAATATATAACTGGATATTAACTAGGCAGGCTGTTATGGACTTTGTCTTCTTGGCCTTGTAATAACCTATGAGACCCTTCTGTAGTATTCCCTGATCCTCATATTATAGTTATATCGTTCACTTTTTAATGTTCTTCTACCCGTTCCACAATTCAATGTATGGCAGTTTTTAAGCATTCTTGTAAATGTATGATTTTTTTTGCACTCATTTCCATATTATTGTATTATTTTTGTACATTGTACTTTGCATCTGTTCTGCTGTCTTCTCCCTCCCCCAGGATGCATCTGGAAAGAGTTGATACCAGCTTAGTATGACTTTCCTGGTAAAATATTTTAAATAAATATGTTCGCCATTCAACGGAATCAAAACTACGGGTGATGTCTATGGCTGGATCAACTCAGACATCATAAAACTAATACATTTAAGGGATTGGAAATGGAAATATTAAAGAAATGATAACTCTCTGAAGTCCTTGCAGCACCACAAGGACCTTGGGAACAAATGTAGTTAGGTGGTGAGTTACAGTAGTCAGTCTAAATATCCATTTCAAGAAAGGGGATTCAGTATTCTTGTAGGAAGGAAGGTTTGTTGAATCAGTTTAAAAAAAAAAAGACTGCAAGTGACAAAAGGCTCTACCACCTATTTATGGTAGGTAAAACAAGTAGGGAAGGTGATTTGCAAGAACAGTAGCCAATCATCATGAATTGCTCTGGCACACAGTTTGACTTGCTGCATCATGATATTGCTTGAAAAAGCTGCATTCAGTTGAATGCAGTTCTTGGGCTATCAGGTGATATTGGGCTTCGCAGTGACACACTATGGTTATTCATAGCAATTTTGTTTTTGTCTTTGGTAACTGGGTAAGGCCCACTAGGCACAAGTGTCTGTTTTCAGGGGCGAACCGGGAACACTGGGTGGTTAAGTGACTTGTTCAGAGTCGCACAGTATGCAAGTGGAGGTTGTGAGAATCAAACCAAGGTTTGGTCTGTTGTAAATACCTAGCTTGTTCACAGCTCATTACTCTAACCTCTAGGCTATACTGCCAGCAATGGCTACCACTGAAGAGATTGTAAGTAGTATGGAACAGCTAACAATTACTGGACAATGTGGGGGGTAGGTATGACTAAGGGCTAGTTAGCTATAGGAATTGTGTGGCAACCATCCCCCTGGCTACGCTCTGGAGATTAGGTCACTGCCCCATCTACAGGAGATTCTTGGAACTCTAGTCACAGCTGGTTGCAGCATAGGATGAAATATGCATTTTGCATGGAGAACTGGACTGGGGTCTGTGACCACATTGCACCCCTCCTTCCCTCCTGAGTCCACTGGTCCAGGGTAAGGGATGGTGGTAGGGAATGAGACTAAATTAGGGCATGTGATGGAGTTCTTCAGTCATATTAGAAAATATTTTGTTGCACCCTTACTGGAGGAGAAGTTACTGGTCTCTGCTAGGGAAGGCTGTGAGACGCTTGGTAGGAGGGATCAAACTGACAGGGTGACATCCAGTGGGAGTATGGATGGAAAGAGAGTACATCAGCTGGCAGAGTACAGGTGGTAGAGTATTCAATGGTTAGGAAAGTCAGAATGTGTACTTTTTTATTTGTATATACCTGCAAGATATACAGTAGGTACTGTAGTATGTTTGGATCAGACTGGCCTCTACAGTACATAGCATTTGTATCTTTCTTAACATGACCTATATTAATGTTAAGGCAAGGAGCACATGTTTAAGTTCACCCTGCATGTTTTAAAATGCATATTTTTATTATATACTGCCTGTAGTTCTTCCATGAAGCTTTCTCAGGCTAAATGAATGCCTGGGATCTGTTTCACTCTGATAAATTTTCTTGCCTTCCTCTTCTCGTTGAAGTAACTAAAAGGGTCTTATCACCCCTTTTTGTGCCTTCTGCAGTTCTCATTTCCATGTCAGCCTTAGCCCTCTTCACTGTCCTGTTGCTGTCTTTCACCTTGCTGTGAAACTACACCTTATCCACCCCCCCCGGCTTGACTGGTTCTTTATTTTTAAGTGCCATTTACATACACCACACTGCAACCCCTACTTCTCTTGTGAACCAAAATGTTTTTTTTACCCCTCTTCTTCCTGCTGATTACCCAATGTTATCCATTTTGATCATTTCCCATTTAGCTTCCATCACCTCTGGCTGCCACTCTTATAAACTCTAGTTTCCCCCTAAAGCAGCACCCTCATTTTTTTTTTGAAATCTGCCTCTTGAGGTCCAGGACTTTACTCTGGGTCTGATTTCTCTTGACTTCAAGTTTGGCTCTGAACCAGACTTTCTTTTGGTCTCTGTTTTCCGGTGGGTACGGCATCATCACCTCTCCTACACTGCAACTGTTGGTAAGTACTAAGTCTAAGGTGGCTGCCTCCCTAGTAGGCTCCTCCACTCTCTGTACTAGGAATGCATCTTGAAAAACGTCTACATCTGTTGGCTTCTTACACTTGCTGCTACTGAGATCATCTAATCCATTTCTAGCATCTTAAAGTCCAGCAACCCCCCAAACCCTGTTGCCCTTTTGATCTCCTCCCCTTTTTCCACAGCTGCATTTTCCTTTTGAGATGATGGGAAAAGGTAATTCCTGGTTTCTTGCCAGCTTCATAGAGTTCCCTCTGGTGTGTGTGTTTCCAGTCAGTCTGAAGAGTTCCCCACTATCCATTTTATTTACCTGTTGCAGTATTGGTACATTTCAGTCATGTCCCCTCTTTCCCTTCTCGCATCAAGTGTGTACAGTACATATTCAGATCTGCCAACTTCTCCTATTATGTCCTTTCCTGCTGTCCGTGGAAAAACTTCAATACCCTCTGTATTCCCTGTCTGTTTTTTAGATGCAGGCTCCAACACTGCACATAGCTAAAGGCATGGTGCAGGCAGGTTGGATGGGGGTACTTGGGAGGGAGTGGGGCAAAGTAGAAGTATAAAAAGCTAATCAAGTGGGATTACCTTCACCCCTCTGATAAGGGCATCAGGAAGCTAGGGCACTGGTATAAAGAGTTCATTGAAAGCTGTCTAAACTAATTTGTAGGCCAGAAAAGAAGTGAATAGGTGAACTTGCTCATTTGAGAAAGGTCTGTACCTATCTGCACTTTGCACAGCACTGCCACAGTTTTATATTCATATATGTAGTACATGCCAAATAATGCAATCTTCATGTATGACTATCGTAGCTTACACTCAGCATACTATTCAGTGCACTGCCCTGTCATTTGTGTAGTGCTACCAGACACCTTTCAATGGGGTCCCACAATCATTTACACTATTTACACTATTTTTGTAAAGCAAAATCTGATTCAGTGGAGACCTAAAATCATGTAGGATACTGTGTGTATCTCAGTGGATATATAGCATAAAACAATACCATACCTAAGGATGAACGGTATAGTATTTTTGTTTTCTCAACAGACACCTCATTAATAACCTTTTTTGGCCTTAATGTCTTTTGTTAATCAGAACCTCTACTTAACATAAAGTGCACATTTGTGTATTGTGTTTTTTTTTTTTATTTTATAATTTCTGGCTATGAAAAACACACAAAATGGAGGCATGCTTACAGGTGCATCCTGGCAACACAGGACAGTTAAGTGACTTGCTTGTGGTCACACAGTTTGCAAGTTGTAGCCATGAGATTCAAACCCAGATCTCCAGGTTTGCAGCTCTGTGCCTTTAACCACTATGCTATACTGCTTTCTTTAGTATTGAAATGTTATTTTCAGTATAATATGCTTTCTTTAATTGGTGATCTAGCCAGGTTTATTTGCCAATATTAAATTTGTGTTGAAGCCTCCATGAGTGTTAGAGTAATGTTTTCTTTTTGGTATGAAACTAATCTTTTCTATAAGAAAAGTAATAATAAAACTACTTTCTCAGCTTAATGGTGATTTAGAGTCCTAGTATGGTTAAAATATCTCTTCAGGCTTAGGGAACTAACTCAAACACTTAAATTAATATCAATGATTGGATAACAGATCCTGCTACTGTATGCCCATTGTATTTCTTCTGAGTCATGCAAACTGTATCATACTTAATGAATTTCAATGGCGACAGAAGAAATAAGGCTATATTTATGTATAAGATATTCATAATATATCTGCACTAAAATGCTTTGGGTAGGGAACACCAGTTACATATTCAGTCTATTTCAGAGGCAACATACTGTAATTGTGTAATCATGCCCAATCCAGGGAAACAAAGCCATTAAAGATAATGCTATACCCATGGCCCAGATATTCAGACTGCGCTGGGCAGTGGGACAAGCCTGGGCGCAGCGCAACTGGGATGCACTGGAGCCAGGACCAGGTGATCTTCAATGGTGATGCGCTATGGCACAGCACCGTTGAATATGGCATGCACTGCACACATCACTGTGGCACTGCGCTGGCACAAGCCACAGATAGAGAGCACAGGGATGCACCCACTCAAGTGCAGTTGCGTTAGGTGCATCACCTGCGATATTCAATCAGGGGCATGCAAATGAGGCCATAATATATGCAAGGCACAAATGGGGCCATTTGCAAGTCATTATGGCCCCATTTGCATGCCTTGTGCAGGGCAGCCCAGCAACTTTTACCTGGCGCCCTGCACAGCACAGCACACATGTGCAGTGAGGACTTCATTCACATATTTGGGACTGTCTAGTACAGTATGCCCTGCAAGCCCATTGGTCCACACTGGGGACCAATGGGCTTACAGCCTATACTGTACCTGTCATTCAGTGGGCAGTAGGGTGGTATGAGGGCAGGTTGCTGCCACGCACGAGACAAGGGGGCGGGATGGGCAGGGGTTCTGTGTGGAGTGGGAGGGGTGGGGGTGCCACTGGATCACCTGGGATATTTTTGTCGGAGATGTACCACGATCACGGTGACAGGCAGGGGGGCCACTAGACCACCAGGGAAAGTCTTCTTTTACATTTATCGGGGAACCAGGAGGGAGGGAGGGACCACTTGACCACCAGGGAGGATCTTCTGCTACATTTATCTGGGAATCAGGGCATCGGGAGAGAGGGGGGACCACTTGACCACCAGGGTGCTGTGTGTACTTGAGGATGGTGTTCTGGGTGGGCAGGTGCCACCCATGGCTGGTGGTTGCTGTTTTGCACCCTGCAATACAGCAGCCCAACTGTGGGTGGCCAGGATTTGTTCCCACTCCTCACAGGCTCAACTTTGAACCCTCCTATGTGGTGCACTGCAGGGCTGCGCCACCATATGTGCCGCACATCCCAGGCTGAATATCGGGATGTGCCACATATGCATGGGCACATCCCCTGCATCTGCACCACATGCAATTACATTGCACCCCAGTGCATCGGGATTTGCACTGTGCCTGGCAGCCCTTTCAATATCCCACCGGAGCGCAATGTGGGGTTGTGCTGGAGCAACTCCTTTGAATATCCTGGCCCATGTGTTCTGTTTATTGCCTCATTGCAAGGTATTAACTATAATTTGATACAGGCATACAGAGTCACTCTGTGTACAATGTATTTAATGTAAAAAGAAAAATATTAAATTTTTTACTTATTTTTGCATTTATTTGACTGTAAAGACCTTTCAATCAGAAGTAACTGTTATGGATAAATTTAGGAAATCAAGAACAAAACATACATATGATGACAGTTAAGATAGTTCCTTCTGCACATGATAGAGAGAACTTAGAAGTGTCAAAAGATTGCACTCAGTTCTTCAGTTAGCCAAAGGAAAGGCTTTATGCAAAAAAATACAGTATATTCTGATATTCCTCAGACTAACATGGTACTTCAAAACTACAGCAATGATAGGGTTGTCTCCTGTACCAAAATACTAAGTTGGGGTTGAATAGACAGAATAAAATGTATATATCCCTTTTCTGCTGAAGGTCAAAATGTGCCATTAATTTATGCTTTTCATACTGTTAAACATCTCCAACTCAAGTCTTGTCTGGTTTGGCCTCCTTTTCTCTAGTGAAAGCGGTCCCAACTGCTACTGTCTCCATTTGTTCCCCAGATCCTAGATCATCTTTGTTGCCCAAAATTGTATATTCTACATGTATTATTTGTGTACTGTTGCACTGTGAAATGAAAATACTGCAGTAGTATAAATATAGTCTAATCAAATATCTGTATAATTAATTCAGTAAATTAATACAATAGGTAATATAGGCCTGAAATAGCCAAAACCAAAACAGATGCACACATTTACATTACACACTATTGCACTATCATAATATGGCACCTGTTTCATTGCTTTGTTCTTTTTATCAGTTATGAGTGTGAACTTTGGTAAACCTTTTAATACAGGGAGATCAGCTCATAATAAATGCATTAAAACTGGAATAATCTTGCCAGTTTAATAATAATTTATCTTGTAAAGATGGCAGCCCTCCTTGCAAGGGTAGTCATGATGAAATGATGTAGTAATTCATTATGAATAGGACAGCAGATAATGATGATAATAAAGGATTATTTATAGTTGAAAAATATGCCTCAGATTTTTACATAGCTTGCAGATGGATTCTGTATACATTGTTCTAACAGTATAATAGCAAAAAGCATTTTTGGAGTATATTATTGTTTCACTGCTTATTTCCTAACACAAAATAAACAAGCAAAAACAAAATTCACCAAATGTATGTTAGAGTGACTGACTGATGAATTTTAGGTGTATTATATTAAAAACTACATTAAAAGTTTGGGGACAACAATGTAAAAGAAACAACATTCAAAGTTAGGGTTTAAAAACGTGTTCTTCACTTTACAGTTCTGCTTACAGTCCAAACTCTATGCATTCATAATCTGTTTTGTGCCAAGCATATTCTGGTGTGCAGCAACACCTCCCTCCCTAACCTTCTCGTATGTCAGCACTTCCTGGTATCTGGTTATAGCTCCTCTTTTTCTGTATCACATGCTGTGTGCTCTGTGACATCCAGGGGCACTTCCACCTTCTCCTATCCTGTGTCCACATTACTTGATGACTAGTAGTATCCCCCACTCTCAATACACACTCTACTTGTGATGGTGTGTTGACAGGCACAGCCCTTCTGTTACCTCTTTGGCTAGCCGCTGTCTGGGTAAAAATATTGGAAACCACTGTCATAATAGTAGCATTTGTTATTTTAACTCCGATGATTGCTGGCCAAGGATGTGAAAAGAGGGCTGTGCTGATTACTGTCTTGAGTGTAAGAGGTACATTTATTTGGTTGCAGGATACTCTAGACACCAGGGCATGTTGACATCGGGGGCACTAGACATCAGGAATAGATATTTAGGGTGTGGGAGGTTGTGCATAGCAGTTTCTGACCTTGAGGTGGGCTCTCTTTTTCCTCTATATGTGTAGCATCTTGCATTTTGTTACATTGAATCTGAGACTCTAGGGGTTTGATTACTTGTTCAGGATCAGGACCCCCGAACATTTTTCCCCATCCTCAAGGAAGTCTATCACCCTGGTAAGCTTAATGTCATCTGCTAACTTAAGCAGCCTGTTGGAAACCACAGTTTCATGATTGTTGATGAATATCTTGAACAGCAGTGGCCCCAGTACTGATATTTGAGAGCTGCCATTGAGTATCCTTTTCCACATGGAGAGTGGCCTTCAACCATGACCTTCTGTTTCCTGCCCCAAACCAGTAAGCAACCCACCTTGTATATGCCTCCTTTATACCATACTCATGTACATTGCCCAAAAGCTGGTAATGTACCACACTGTCAAAGGCCTTGCTGAAATCCATATAGGCTGTCTACAGCCTCGTCTATCTCTTTCCAGTCAACCACTGGAAAAAGGTAATCCAGTTGATCTGACATGATCTTCCACTCAAAAAGCCATACAGAGAGGGGATGAGAGACTCCATTATTCTGTCCTTCATGATATATTCCAGGGTTTGAATAGATGAGCTGTGTAAGTTGTCTATCCCCTTTTGAACTCCTGGTTAAAATGGTTGAAGAAAGCATGCTGTGGACTATGTGACTAGAGCCCTGGCTTAGTCCCCTTCCAGTGTCTGAGCCCTTAAATAGGATATAGTTTGCTTTCTTGTTTGACTTAAATTGTCTCACTAAATAATCATATTTCAGAGTTGTATTCTATTTAAGGTCACTTTGGTTATTGTAAAGGTTGCTGCCTAATAAGGTAGCCCTGTTTCAGAAGTTTTTGTTATAAAATTATAAAGGTTTGAAAGCAGGGGTGTAGATAGGAAAAAGCTTCTACTCAGTTTTGTATACTATTACCCTATTTGTTGCTCTCTATTGTTTATGTAACCCTTTTAATTGCTCCCAGTTGCATGCATAACCCTGGTTGTTGCCCCCAGTCATTGTGTGTATGTATATATATATATATATATATATATATATATATATATATATATAAAATCACCTTTTTTTATAGCTTTGTGGTTTATGCCCCAATTCTGAGTAAAGCATGGGAGAAAGTCATGGCTGTGGATGGCAGGAGTAAATGGGAATGCAGGAACTACAGGGGGAAAGTAGGATTGTTGAGAAATAACTGAAGTGTCAGAAAATTAAAATGTAAAGTATAACAAATATTTTTAGCACACTTTATACATGTTTTTCTGCCCCTCCCTGTTTACTTCCTGATCGGCCACCGACTGAGACCAGGACACCCGCCTGCAGCTCCTTGGAAGATACGGTGATAGCGCAGCCAATTGGAACACGGGTGCTTCCAGCAAACCCGCTCTGATTGGCCAGGACTTTTCCCCTGCTTTTGCCACCAGGCACTTTTTACAAATAGATTTAGCTGCAACTAAACAAAATTCAAGTGTCTAATAGAAGTTTTTTTTTTAGCTAGTTTTCCATTGGCAGGTTATACAGACCTGCCATTAGAGGGATTCTTGTTCTTTCATTTAAAAAAAAAAAAGTCTACCCTCTTGAAGTCACAGTTGCTTTACTTGATATATACCTTCCTTCCTTCCTTCCCACCCTCGAGAGCCTCTCGAACTGGGTAAGACTTCCCTGAACCACCGGTACTGTTGAGAGCCACACCATTGGCTCCATGGTATCTGTATCGCATTCTTGAGCCAGCTAAAACTTTGCTGTGCTCTGGGCTGCTGCGCCAATTCATTTCTATGGCAAATGGCTGAAATATTACACTGCCCCTTCCCCCCTCCGACCTTAACTTTATAGACCTTTCTCCATGCCCCCTGGTAGCTCTGACCCCCCTCTCGTGCTCCATTGGGTACCTGTTTTGGGACCCCCCCTCATCTTTCAGTCACCACCTCCCACTCCCTGGCTGCCTGGCCTTCCTGGCTGTATCCTCACTTCCCACTGATCCAGCTTCTGCTCTTCCCCCCTTCTCCTAACCCTGCCAGCCTGTCTTAACCCCCTCCCTCCGCCTACCATGAATCCTACCTTAATCTTGTGCTTCCATCGCTCTATACCCCCATTCTAATTCTCCTTGCCTGTCCTCCTCCCTTACAGCACACCCCAAAAGCCTACTTTCCCTCCCTCCCCCATAGCTTCCACATTCCTACATCCTTCCTCCACATAGGCACACTGGTCACTGCCCATTGCCCAGGGTCCATCCTACTGCCATGAAACTGTCCTACACCCACACTGCTCCTAGCCCTCCACTCTGGTTCCCCATGTCTACGCTTACCCTCACCCACTATCATCAATGCTTGGCAATTTCCCAAGATGCTAGCTGGCAAAAGCATTCCCTTAAAGAAATGCGCCACAGCTCCTTGAGGCTAGTCCTCCTCCTCCTAATGCTGTCAGGCAATGTGCATCCAAACCCTGGCCCATTCTGCTGTAAAGCCACTAATCTGAGCAAGCCTTCGGGTGCCCTCTCACTCATATCAATCAACATCTGCAGCCTCCTTCCTAAAATGGATGCCCTACAGGCTTTTTCCAGCCAACACTGCCCTGACATCCTGGCAGTTGTCGAAACCTGGCTCACACCATCAGTACTGGACCATGCAATCAGCTTTCCTGGTTAAAGCATCTTTAGGCTGGATCGCCTCTCCAAAAGAGACGGGGACTGTGCTGTCTGCCTAAAAGACTCCATACAGGGGCAGCACATCATTACCTCACTCCAACCAACAACTGCTCAGATACTGCCATTGAGAATCCTCCTCGGGGCCCAAAACATAACCCTCACTGTTGCTACCATCTACATCCCTCCCAAAAAACAGGAAACTGGTCTAACATCTGTTCTTGACTTTATAAAGTCACTCCCACCGGACACTGAATCCATCTTCCTAGGCAACTTCAACATCAACTGGCCTGCAGCCAATACTGGTGCACAGAGGGATACTGTTGCTGCGGCGAACCTCACACAAATGGTTGACTCACCAACCAGGAAAAATTACAGGACCGGCACCAGCACGCTTTTGGACTGGATCCTTACCAGTCACCCATCACGGATATCTAACACTAATGTCCTCCCTGACTCTCTCAGCGACCACTCCCCTGCTAGCTGCACCTGGTCAAATAAATTAATCAAACCACCGCCAAAAACTATCACCAGCAGGGTTCTACCCCGTGGTCACCTTCCTCAACTCAAATCCCACCTCCTCCGTCAAGACTGGTCCCCTATCTTCAATGCAACCAATGTAAGCACTGCCCTTGACCACTTCATAAACATCTTCACTGTGGCCTATGACAGGTATGCTCCTATTAAGAAATGCAAAGTCAAATCACTCAGTAACCCTTGGCTCACAGGTGACCTCCTCAGGATGCTAAAAACAAGAGACCACCTATAGGAGCTGGCCAGAAACTCTGGAAGGCAAAACGGCATCCAAATCTACAAATGTGCCTGCAATGACTGCACCAAAACCATCTGGCAAATGAAGTCCACCTACTATAAGCATGCCCTCACAAACTCCTGGGGCAATGGTCGAGAATTCTGGAAGAACATAAAGGAACTCACTGGGAATCCCCAAAACCCCCCATCAATACTCAACATGAACGGAACCACAACTCTCAACCCAAAAACCATTGCGGATACCTTTAACAAAGCCTTTACCAACCTCAGTGCTGTCATACCCCAGGACTACTTCAAAGATGGTGAAGCCCCTCTGTCAGCAATGAACACTGTCCCCACCAGCTCCCCCCACTTCTACTTCAAAGCAGTCAAGGCTCACCAAGTACACAAATATGTTACCAAATCAAGATTCAGCAATGACTCCCTCGATCTCAAAATCCTGTCTCAGACTTGATGAAGTGCTTAGTTCTCCGAACAGAATTTTAAACCTCTCCTTCAGCCTTAGCCAGTTCCCAGACAGATGGAAATCTGCCACTGTCACCCCAATCCATAAAAGTGGTGACAAAACTGCCCACGATAACTACAGACCTATCTCCCTACTACCCCCACTCTTCAAGGCACTAGAACGCATCATCTCGGACCAGCTCACAGAATACCTGGATACATACAACATCCTGTGCAAGCAGCAACACAGGTTCTGCAAAGGTCACAGCACCTCCACAGCTGTACTTGAATTCACCAGTGCAATCCACAACACAGTTGACTCCGGCAAACTACTAGGCTCAATCTACATTGACTTAACTAAAGGCTTCTACACTATCAATCACCACCTTCTGCTTGTCCAGCTTCAGAACACTGGGCTGTCAACTGACTCCACTGGCTGGTTTAAAAGCTACCTTGAAGAATGGTCCCAAACAGTAAGAATCACTGATACACTCTCGGACCCTAGACCGGTCCGCTCTGGAGTCCCCCAGGGCTCCATTCTGGGAACCCTCCTCTTCAGCCTGCTCTTAAACTCACTACCGGACAACTGCCCAGAATAAATAATTCTCTATGCCGACGATGCTGTGATCCTCACCTTGAACCCTGATCCAATCCAATTACAAGATAAACTTCAGCGGACCTTCTCCTCCATCGAATCCTGGTTCCTCAATCATAAACTGCTTCTTAATCAGAAAAAAAACAAGTCTGTGGTCTTCTGCAGCCCCCACAACAAAAACAAACAACTCCACCTCTCCACTACAACTGAACAAGGAGCCATCCTAGAACAAACACAACCATTCAAGTACCTCGGCATCACCTTTGATCCCCACCTCTCATACACTGTCCATATCAACAATGTTGCAAAGTCTGCAAATGTGAGGTTAGTCATATTATTCCGGCACAGGAAACATCTATCCCCAGAAGCACTATCAGTGGCCATCCAAACCTCCATGGTCTTATCATATATGGGTCTGCAACTACCACTGCTCTCAAACGTATCGCGACCTCCCTGAATAAGGCCTGTCATCTCATCACTGGCTCACATCACCGTACCCACACATGTGACATTTATTCCCAGTCTGGCTGGCTTCAACTGGACAAATGCATAAAATACCAAACCTGCATCACGGCCAAGAAAATTATAATGGGGCTTGCCCCACCTGGTGTCTGTTCCCTCCTTAAGCCTAGACATAGGAATGTCACTACAAGGAGATCCAATTCCCATCTATTACATATCCCACAATGTCGCAAAACCCAAGGATAAAGATCATTCACCTATCGGGCATCCAACTGGCTCAACTCTCTTGGCAGCGACATAGTGACCGCTCCAACACTCGGCCTCCTCAAGTCCAAGCTGCACTTCTCACTGCTTCTATCCTGTGATTACCCATCTTAACATTTCCACCGTTCCAGCTGCACATGCCCCAACACCCTGCACCAAGCACTTACAATCAGTCTTTGTACCCCTAACACCTTACCTGTCATATTCCCTCTCCAAGGCCCCGTGGCTGCACTGTCTCCTGCCCTCACCCACCTCCCCCCTGTATCTCCACTCCTGCCCCCACCCCAACCACCTCTTGTGCACCCACTTACCACCTGCCTCCTTCCCCAATCTCCTACCCTCACTTCCCCACCACCCACCCTCCTTCCTTGTCTTGCTCATAGCTCAAGTCTTTGTTCTGGTTATTACATGTCTGTAAGTCAATGATTATATGTTTGTAACTAAAAATGATGACTGTTGCACATGCTGACATGGAACCTTTGTAAAAGAGCCTCAGTTCAAAGGTATTGTAATCCTAGGTTGAAATAAATAAAAACTAAATTAAAAAAAAATATTTACGATGCTGTCATCCTGGTATGACTATCATGTTAAATATTAGGGGATACATCTCAGGACTAGAGACGGTTAGCTGTCCTAAGGATTGCAGCTTGTATTGTTATTGTTATAGTTATTTATTTATTTCTTTGTCACTCTATATCTGACTTAATGAAACAACACCTTCTTAGGTGTTTTGCACCTTACATCACTCTTTCAAGTGTCATCCTTTTAAGTCCATATCCAGTGGGGCTGGGGTAGAGATTAACAGTACTGAGAATGGACTCCTTGTGTCACAGTATATTTTTTGGGTAGGGTTGTCTCTAGGGATTTCCAGCACTGGGGATGGGATCCCTGTGTAGGACCATTTTTTTATGGAGTAGGTGGGAGGTATGTGCAGTGATTACTGGTACTTGTCATAGACTGATGGTGTCTGACTATATTGTGGGTGGTGGTCTGTAGTGATTCACAGCACTAGGATAACATGGAAACATAGACTTCAATCCTCCAATCCGCACTCATCCTCCCCCTACTCCATCAGCTCTGCCCTCAATAATTATCTTGCACCTAGCTGCTCCTGCCATGTCCCTCCCTGATTCCCTTCTCTAAGCCCTGTACATACCCTAACCCTCTACTGTCACCTTCATTTTATCCTGTGCACACCCCCCCAAATTTATAGCTCTGCTCCCCTTCCCCCAAATTGTTCCCCCTTACTGGCCTCCCTTGATCTCTCATAGAACGTTAAGGACCCCGAATGCTCTCCATGGGTCCCTCTTCTACCCCAGGGGCTTGTATCGCTCATCTACTCCCTTCCTCCTCCATCCTAAAGGGGTCTCTCTGGGACACTGCCTGATCCCATTCTCTCTGGTCCCCCCAGTCCCCTTGCAGGGTTCCTCACATCCTGAGGGGGTCTCCAGGGACACGTCCTCTCCCCTCCTCCCCTCCCTCCCTTTCTCACTTTTCTTTCAAGTAAGCACTTGTTTACTTATTAATCCAGCACTTATTATTGTCCACTCTTTCTACATATTTATTTATTTTATTTATTTATTGAATTTTGATGACCAGGTAGGCCCACTGGGCCCTGGAGGTCCCTTTTTCAGGGGTGACCTGGGAGTTACAATACAAGACTTGGTAAGCAGTAGAACATATATAAGTTATTGGCATGAAACATTCTTACTTGTATATACAGCAGTGAAGTATTCTTAGCAGTTACATTACATTATTTCAGTGCAACATATGACTGTATCTCTAAAAAACCTTCCTTGGAAGTTCATGGGGGGGAGGCCACAGAGGCGTTAGTGCTGCCAGATTAAGGTTAAGGTGATGAGCGTGTGGTAAGTGCGCTGGTCAGGGGGTAGAGAGGGGGTGTCAGGCACCATAGCATTGGCATGTACTTGTTGCTAGCATATGAGTCTTGAGTCTTGAGTGGAAGCACTTAACATATAATGTGCAACACTGTTGTAACACCTGCCTTACAACTGTGTGTTAATGTTGATCTTGTAACTTGAATGTTTATTATCTCATTCCTATTGTACCCCTTCCCCCCAGGTGGCCACGAGACAAGTGACTTGTCGCTCAGTGTGCCTTCCTGGTAAAACATTTCAATAAATACATTTTGATGGCAGATAAGGACCACTTGGCCCACCCAGTCTGCCCATTTCACTACCTTTTGGATAAGCTGCAGATCCTAGTTAAACAACAGCCTACACCACTGTTTTTGACCCCAACACCTCCTCAGGAAGCCTGTTCCAAGCATCAACTTCCCTCTTTGTGAAAGAATACTACCTCATGTTGTCCCTGAGCTGTCCTTCCTCAATCTTCAAATTGTGCTCCCTTGTTCTTGTACATCTCTTTTTCTGAAAGATGCTACCCTCTTGGACTTTGTTGATTCCCTTGAGGTACTTGAATGTTTCTATCATATCCCCCTCTCCCTCCTTTCCTCTAGGGTATACATATTAAGTTCCTATAGTCTCTCTCTTCATATGGCTTCTGGTGCAGACCATTTTAGTTGTCCTCCTCTGGACTCCATCCTGTCTATGTCCTTGAAGAGATGGTGTCTCCAGAACTGCATGCAGTACTCCAGATGGGGTCTCACAAACTGTCTGTATTGCTTGATTGATCAATCTGCCAAGAGGCATACTTTTCCTTCCAGCCCCTCTGCAGTGTTGTCTATAAAGACATTAAAAAGGACTGGTCCCAGTATTGAACCCTGTGGTACCCTGCTAGTAACTCACATCCAGAGCCACTCCAGTCTACTACTTTGGTCATCCAGTCAAAGAAATCTATTAGATTCATCTGACATAACCTCCACGCTGTGAATCCATGCTGCCTTGAGTCCTGTACCCTGCTGACCTCTAGGTACTCAACAATTCTTTCTTTCAGAAGTGATTCCATATATTTCCCTATCACTGAGGTCAGACTAACAGGTCTGTAGTTTCCTGCATCTGCCTTGATCCCACTTTTGTGGAGGGGAATAACATCCACCTTCCTCCAGTCCTCAGGTACCACATCATCCTCCCACGATTTGTTAAAAAGGTAGTCAGTGGTATCACTAGTTCTCCAATTAGTTCTTCAGAATTTTGGGGTGAATCCTGTCAGGCCCCATCACTTTGTCCACCTTGAATTTTAGGAGTTCTTTCAGGACCCTTTCTTCGGTGAATGGACTCATATCGACCACACTATCCAGAGTGCTTCTATTGTTTGGTTTAGGTACCTCCCTCTCCTCCTCTTTTGTGAATACTGAGCAAAAGTCTTCATTCAGGATCTCTGCCTTTTCACTGTTACCCTCTGCCCACCTCCCGTCCCCTTTATTGAGCCTCACTATCCCACCCTTGATCTTTTTTTGATCCCTAATCATGGGCTTCTTGGTGTTACTCTCTGTTATTTGTGTTTTCATTTGGACATGATTTTATTGTTTAACATGCATATTGATTTTTTTAATGTTAAAATGGCTAATACTCACCTCGGTTTGCTTTACAAGAAAAAAAGTCCATCTTCCTTTTAATTCAAAAAAGTATTACTTCAGTCATTAATTTTGTTATTAATAGAGTATGAACTTCCTATTTACTCTTCAGCCACAGATACTTTGCTGAGTAAAGTTAGAACCCGTTATCATTATGCTTGTTGGCTTGTTCTGTTATGTTCAGGATTAACTCATCATTGTCCCCTATATGCTTCCCTGAATTGATTTTCTTTTGATTTTCACTGTATTTATTTTAGATTGATTTCTTTTTGGTGTCATAGGCATCTTTCAGTTGTATTTTCTTTTAAAAATACCATTGTTGTTCAGAACCTTTTGTGCTAAACCACCTTTCTATAAAACTACACTGACATTGCCTTCTTATTGGTACCGGTCAGTAATAGAGTGGAAGTCTTTACCTACCACCTACAGAACCTATTCCTCATTTAAAATATGACTGAAACAGTATTGGATCAATGGTTAACAATGTAATGTTTTTGTTGATCTTTCCATACTATTTCAGTTATGACTCGACTGTATTTTAAACTGTATCTGTTTTGTACTGCTGTTCTATTTTCCATGGTCATCTTGAAAATGAGAATTTAATGCCAGTGGAGCTCACCTATTTTTCAGATTTTAAATAAAAATAAAGTAAGTTATTAAACAATCATAAAAATCAAATAATCGCTAAGAAAATCATACCACAAATGTCTCCTTTCCTCACCTTCAAAGTGCAAGAAGGTTAAAGGTCAACT
This sequence comes from Neoceratodus forsteri, assembly GCA_016271365.2. Classification (NCBI taxonomy): domain Eukaryota; kingdom Metazoa; phylum Chordata; order Ceratodontiformes; family Ceratodontidae; genus Neoceratodus; species Neoceratodus forsteri. The sequence goes on along the minus strand of CM028135.1, from coordinate 906,911,314 downwards.
CTCCAGGCATTTTCAGTAGGTATTGGCTAAACTCCTTTCTTTATGAATTCGTCACATTTACTACAGGAACAACTACTACAGATTCTTTTTCATCTATATATTAGCTTTGTCCTCTGTGTTTGCTGTGGAGAATGTTAACTTTCCATGCACTTTTAACTAATTTAGAATCCTTTACCATGAAAAAATATAATACATACTGTGCTGCCTACCAGAATGAAGTGTTCCTATTATATTTCTGCCAGTGATATCTTGCAGGATAGTGCAAGAATACAGTGTACTCCAATGGCAATTACTCTCATTTTTTGTGCAGGGACGTACAACATTTTTATCAAAGAACACTTCATTCTGCTTGGTAGTACTGTATCTACAATAATTAGCCCAATCCCAAATTTAAAACATTTCAAACCTTAATCCAACCATTTTTGTGAAAACCTCAGCTTATTATTTGGGGTGAATGGTTGAAATTAATGCTTTTTGCCTTTTTTAATGTCAAACATTGGACATTTTTAAAACATTCAAGAAAATTGGAAATTGTCATTGAAAGAGTCAGTCAAAATGTTACTTCCTTGCTTTCAAAGAGCAGCTGATGCCTTCAGAAGAACTTTGACAAAGCATAATATTTAGACATAGTTCAGATTCTGTTTCACATTAGTTCTGTATTTCACCTCCCCATTATTTATTACTGAGGCCATTTGCATGAAAACAGGATCTTCACTCTTGAAGAGTTCATCTATTCCTGTTGCTGTCTCCCTACCAGAGATCATAATGCACTGCCTGTGACATCATAGTTACTCCCATGGCAACTGATTGTGATGTCACAACAGAGGATTATGAAATTAAGTAGGGAGTAAGCTACAGAGGCAAATGAACTCTAAGGGATAAAGATCATGTATCCATGCAAACTTCCTAAGCACTGTATTAAATAATGATAAGAAGAAATCTATAGAATATACATGGCATGCAGGGTGAACTGTACCTAAATATTATGTTTTTCAAAATATTCTTTGTAGTGTCAGCAGCTCTTTAAGGATCAGAATTTCTTTTGTATAAAAAGACATAAGTAAATATAACTTTAAGGTGTATTGCATCTTCCAGTACTTCTCCATCCTTGCTAGTGACTGCACAGAGCTTTCTGGAACAAGCTTTCGAAAGTAATAGAAAAAGTAACTTACCCAACACTGGCCTTGTCTCTGTTTTTATCAAAGTGTTTTCAGTGTCACTGGAAAGGAATCATTGGGATGGATAAGGGAATGTTCAGAGAAATCCAGGATATGCCTTGGATGCTTAAGACAGTGCTGGTAGGTGAAAATCAAGGCATACAATATGTGTGTTTATTGTTTCCTTGACACTGTATTAAGGTTGCAAGTTATTAAGGTGTTTCTGTAGAGTATATGTGACATGGAAGGTGTTTGTTCATTTCCCGTAAGTGAGTAATGCTGGTCCACAGTATAAGTATTTTATAACTTAGAGGAGGACTTCTAATATCTGGAGTATTGAAGTAGCTGGATTTGGCCTTCCTGGTGAATGTAACTGCCCATTTACAAAGGCATCTATAATATTACCAGTCATTTCTAATCAGTTAGTAAAAAAAGGCTTTATAGGTGTTCCAAGCATTGCCCCTTAATTGATGAATGCCCAGAAGGTCAGGGGTTATCCAGTTATACTGTAGTTACCCACAGGTACTCTGACTTGCTTAGATGAGAGTAGTTTGTTGCTTATTGTTTTGATCTGACTTGTGAAGAATGCCCAGGTGTTTTCTGTATTTCGGATGCAATCTAAACCATCCCATTTACTATTACCCACTTCCTCAATCAGATTCCGTGAGCACATTTTTGTAATGCCTTTGTGATGTAGCAAGGAGGGGGGCCTTGTAGTTTTTGCACTTTGAGGTGCTAAAAGTAGTATTACAATCATTAAGTTATTCTGTTCTGTGTAAGTGCCAGAACTGTCGATTCTTTCATGCCTGTTTGTAGGGATCCAACTGAGTTCAGGTTTGTAGTTTATTGACCAGTTAAAAAAAGATTACACTTGAATCCATTAAGAAACTTAAGAGAAAAACGTCTCAACAAAATCATCATACACTACATGTAAAACTTTAAGTAACAGGTGTAAAACACTGCGTATCTAGGTTTGTTATGCAAGAAAGAAATAATACGCTGGCCTGTCAGCACAGCAGAAAGATTTGCTGCGGTGACATGGGTGACCTGGATTCGGAATCGGACTTGGGATGCTTGATTGCTGACTGGGGCAGGAGAGGATTGAACGGCCATAGGTGCTCTCCACTCCCGTAGGGGGGCAGGAGGATAGAGTGCCTCTGGTTCAGTCCTACTGGGTGACCACAGGATGCACCATTACTGGATCACCTGCTAGTGCTGTCTCCTAGATGGTGAGTCAGATGTGCAGTATGGTAATGCTGCCGGTGTCCAGTCAACACTCCCCTCGACCACACCAGAAAAACCTGTGCCCCAGTGTGCCCAGTGACACTCCTGCCCCTATGGCAGATCCAGGCCCCACTGCAACTGTACTTTGAGATCCTCCTGAGTTACAGTTAGGGAGCTCCAGGGGCTTCTCCCTTGGGGGTAATCCAGGGGGCATTGAGAGATGGTGCTTACAGAGTCAGTTTACGGATAGAGGAGCAGATGCGGTGGCCACCAGAAAATGACATAAAGCATAGTGAGTAAAAAAAAATACATCCAAAAAATGATTATGAGAAGATCATGAGTTAGGAACAATATTACAAACAATATTGGTTTGGGAACAACTATCTGAATTAAAGGACCAATAAGGATCCAGTCAATACATGGTCCTGTTCTGTTCATTTTGAAAGAGCTAGTAAAAGTTGAGATTAATTGTGTGAGGTGGTTTTCTAATGTAAAATCTTTTAATGACTCATCAAATGTGTTGAGCCAATTGATGCTAAAATCTCACAGTATTAAGGTGTCTGCAGTGAGAGAACATTGAAGAAGCAAATCTATTACTATGTTTATTGATAACTTGGGGATGCTAGAAGGTCTGCTGAGACAACAAAGGTACAGATCCTTTTAGTCCAGGTTCTTTTGAATGGTTGAGTTTCCTGGGTGTAGCCTTGTTGAAAAGGTTGTCTAGGTGTGTATATAACAAGTTTCAGATCCTGTCTCATATAGAAGGCCAAACTACCACCTTTCCCATTTGGCTCATCCTGTCTGGTCCATGAGAATCCTTAAATGATGATGCTACTAGACTTGTTGTCTGTGCCCTAGAAGTAACTTTTGACTCAAAAGTTGTCATTTACCTCGCAGGTGTCAGCTGTGATCAGGGCTATCATCTTACAAACTTTGTGGAGTTGCTGCCTCACCTTGATCCAAACAGTCTTTCTTCACTATTGCATGCTTTCATTATCTATTGCTTTGACTACTGCAATGCACTGTGCCAAGGCCTTTTAGCTGCTTAGATCTGTTGTCTTCAGCCAGTACGGAACACTGTTGTTAGGCACATAACCTCCTCCAGGAGATGTGAGCATATTACTCCTGCACTGCATTTGTTGGTTAACTGTTAAGTGGCGGATCAATATTAAAATCTTGTAAATGACCTGTAAGGCCCTCTGTGTACTGGAATCCCATTAACTAAAGAACCTTCTTCTAACCCATTTTGATGTCCCTATTTTAAGATCCAGAGGTTTTAGTTATAGAGACAGACTTTGGCATGTAGCTAAGCATGCATCTAACATGACTAACTGGTTAGCCTATAGACAAGCACTCAATAAATATACTAATGCCATCAGGGGCACCAAACAACAATACTTTAAAAAGAAATTAAATGGAGACTGTAAACATAATCCCAGAGCCTTTTGGAATATCATCTCAGGTTTAATGGGTGGGCATAAAACTAAGTATACTGGAAGTTTTCACATTAATGGACAACAGATCCCACTAGGTCCAAAGTAGTTGAGGCTTTTAATAAATACTTTACTGGGTTTGGAACCCCAGGAGACATATCTAATATTCCTCTGCAGTCCCCACAAATAGGCACCCAGTATGGTTGTACCCAAGAATGCTTCTATACCCAAGAACACCAGACAGGATTTGAAGTCAACATTCGTGGAGGTCTCTGTGAATGAAGTGAAAACAGAACTATAAATGTTGGGCATAAATAAGTCTGCTAGTGTTGATGGAATACCTCTGAAACTAATTTGATATGCCACTCCATGTATTGCTTACCCTTTATCATACATTTTTAATTTTTCATTATCTACATCTGAATTTCCATCACACTGGAAAATAGCCGAAGTTATTCCAATACACAAATCAGGCTCAAAGCTTGATATCAACAACTATCGGCCTGTTTCACTTCTGGCACAGATCTCTAAAATGTTTGAATGTTTGGTCTCTTGTCAATTTTCCATTTTTCTGGAATCTGATAACAGGCTGAATAAAAATCAGTCTGGGTTCAGAGCCCACCACAGTACCCAGACTGCCTTGATTAAGGTGGTGGGAGATATACAGGATGGCCTGGACAGAGGACTGATGACTGGAGCTATTTTTATAGATCTGTCAAAAGCATTTGATTTGCTCAGTCATTCAGTCCTCTTGTCCAGGCTTAAGGACCTGGGCCTCTCCCCGTCAGTAGTTGAGTGGTTCAGGTCCTACTTACAGGACTGGCAACAGTTTGTTTCCCTGGGTGCCTTTAGTTCTCCTCTGGCTGTAGTGGCTGTTCTGGCTGTAGGGGTTGATCCTGGAGCCTATACTTTATATATATATATATATATATATATATATATATATATATATATATATAATTTGTATTACCATGACATCAATGAAATGGTGATCTACGCCAGTGGGAACTCGTTAGCGTAAGTACAGACCTGACTTCAGTCTGCTTTTGATTATTTACAAGATTTTTTTTGAAGCTGTCTCTATGATACTTAATGTTAAGAAAACTCAGACTGTTGTATTTAGCAGAGCCAGAAAGACTTCAAATCTAGACCTGAACATTGCAACAAAACAAGGGGATATTTTAAAGCTAATCTCCTGCTATAAATGTTTAGGAATGTGGCTGGACAACACCCATATTCAAACCTTAGTGGGAAATATACACAAAAAAAGGGGTGCTATGTACTGGGTGAAACAGCATATGAGCCAGGAAACGAAATTGAAACTGGTTACTAGCACCATCATACCCTTAATAGATTATGGTGATGTCTTGTATTCTGGGGCCTCCAAGACATGGCTGGGAAAAATTGATGTCCTATGTAACAGATTGGCCTGCTTCATTTTGGACGTCCAGTATACAACACATCACTGTCATCTCTATCGCAATCTGAACTGGCTTAATTTAAAACATAGAAGGGATTTACATACTGCATTATTTATGTTAAAAGTATTGCAAGATGATCTTCCTGAATACATTAGTAGCCTGTTCAACATTAGACCTGTTAGATCTTCCGCTTGCATCGATTTTATTGTCCCAAGATCAAAGTTAGAAATAGGGAGATCTTCTATCAGATACAAGGGTGCTGTTGTCTGGAACTCAATTCCAATTAAAATAAGAAATCCAAACCTTTCCAACAAGAGATTTCATATTAAACCATGGTTTCTTGAGTAGAGTAACCTCCCAGCATTATGCTGCCAGTGTGTGTAGGTCTGACTCCAACTAGTGTTCTGTTTTAATGGTATTTTGTAGTTTGCAATGGAATGTATTTATATTTATATCTGTGTTCTTTTTCTTATCTTGTATATTTATGCCAGATTGAATGAATGTATGGAAACAGAATGATCATATATAGGACCTCCTTTGAAATGAGCTTGCTCAACGGAGTGCTTCCTTTTCAAGGTTATGAATAAATTATACGACTACTACTTAGTTTGGTGGTTGCTCTTAATGTCAGTTAAAATCTACTGGTGACAGATCCTTTTTACTTTTTTGCTGCTCTGTATTTGTGGACCAACCTCCACTTGGACATCTGGGCTGCCTTCATGATTCTCATTTTCATTCATAAATTAAAAACTTGGGCCCGGTATTCAAACCTACTTAGAGCGCTGCAAGGGACTTGCGGCAGGGGATTTGAGGCAAGGGCCGACTTGCGTCAAACCATGCCGAAAGCTAGATTTTCAATGAAACTCACTGCAAAATCCCTGCTGCAAGTATCTTGTGGTGATGCATCGCAGTTCTGCCAGCTCCCCCCTACTGTAACTTTCCACCCATGGAGGGGCCGGTTTATGGGGCTTGCGCCACAGCTTTGATGCAAGCTGCCATAAATCAAGGGCACTGTCGCAACCTGCGTCTGGGATTCTAAAATTGTGTGCTGCTTGCATCAAACCCTTGGATGCAGGTGTGGCAGACATTGTAGGGATGCTGGGCATGGTTGCAAGCCCTGCGTCCCCCTTTTGAAAATTGTGCCTCTTGGCTTTTAGCCTGGCTCTTCTGGGTACCGAATTAGATAGTTGATCTAAACTCAGTACAGTACCACTGTTTTTTGAAGGATTTTCTAGTGTGTGCATTTGTGTTTAAAGTAAATAATGCTGTACATTTCTTCTAATGTGTATTTGTGCATTGTAGGAGTTTTGTTGTATTTGCTTTTTTTGTGTTGTACTTCATATTGGTTTTAGAAAAGTGTATTTAAATAAAGATCTATCTGAAAAGCTATCTACTGTCTTGTATGTTCAGCTGCAGCCATGTTTCTGAATTGCAAGCATATCCAGTTTATGAGAGGTGAGCTATGTTCTGAGGCAATTCAACATATATGTCAGCATTTGCTGTTGTGCTGGAGGAATTGGTGCTACATAGCAATGTGAGGACCTCGATTTGCTTCTGTAGCACCCAAAAGTAAGTAGTAGGAATTTACAGAGGAATTTTGATACAGTCATGTGTGGACCCCCTGCTCCTGACTGGCTGTTGACAAGAAGGTACTGATAAGTTTTATTTATGACACCTATACTTTTAGATTTTAAACACAATTGACTTTTTAGTACCTAGAGTCTGCATAGGACTGGAATGCATTTCATGCATGCTCATGAACTACTCTACAAAGGAATTTCAGACTTAAGAAACTGAATGTACTTAAGGATTTTAAAATTGAACCATCTATCTAGTATATTCAGTTTTGTAAAAATACGAACATACAAAATGCCAGCAGAAGCAGGCCATGTGGTCAATCAAATCTGCTCAGTTGTGCAGCTAGCCCTTCAGCTTGCAGATGCCCCACCCTTCCTTCCCCTCCCTACAGCCATTACCCCCATACCTCTCAAGTGTCCCTCATTGCGAGGGACTTCCCTCATTTTGCCCCTTAAAATTACTCTGTCCCTCATCCGTCCCTCATGGAAAAGGTGCTGCCCACACAGAGAATATGCTGTAAATTCAGATTTTAAAGCAGAAACGCTCAATATTCTAAAATACTAAATCCAAAATAAACTTTGTACAAGTAAACACTATGGTTTTCACAGTGTTCTGAGCTTGTATCTCCATGTTTGAGGATGTGTCCCTCATTCTGATGGTCTGTGTCCCTCATTGCCCCTCATTTTGAGTCTTCTAAATGTCCATGTCCCTCATTTCAGTGACAAAAGATTGAGAGGTATGATTACCCCCTCCTTCTGTCCCAACCCCTCTTGAAGTAGCCCACTGTCCTACAGGAAACCACCTGCTCAGGGGGAGTGTTCCACATGTCTACCACCCTCTTTGTGAAATAATGTCTCCTGATTTCTCTCCTGAATTTTCCACCCTCCAGCCTAAGTTGGTGCCATCTAGTATCCCTCTCCCTTCTGATCTGGAATATCTCTCCTGTATTAGCCTTATTTATCCCCATCATACTTAAAGGTCTTGATCATGTCTCTCCTAGCCCTCCTCTCCTCCAGGGAATACATGTTAAGCCTGTTCAGTCTTTCTTCGTAGAATTTCCTCTCCAAACCCCAGATCATCTTTGTTGCTCTGCGCTGCACCCCCTCCAACAATCTGATGTTCTTCTTCAGGAATGGGCAACAGCACTGCATGCCATAGTCCAGGTGTGGCCTGACCAGTGACCCATACTACGGAAGGCTCATCTCACTACTTCCAGGGGAGAGCCCCCTCACTATACAGACCAGCATCTTGCTGGCTTTTGCTGCTGCCGTTCTGCACTGCACCGAATTGTTCATATTCCCTGGTATAATCACCCCCAGGTCCTTTTCCTCCTCTGGGCTCCCCAACTGCACCCCTCCCAGCTGATAGCTTCTCTTTTGGTTCTTAGCTTCAAAATGCAGTACCTTGCACTTCTTGGCATTGAACCCCAACTGCCATGTTTCTGACCACTCTTGTAGTTTAGTTAGTTCTCCCTGCAGTCTCCTCCACCCCTCCAAATCATGTATCACAGCTCCAATCATGGTATCATCTGCAAACAGACTGATCTTACTCTGGGTCCCATGTGAGATATCTGCTATGAATATCCCATACAGCACTGGTCCCAGTACTAATCCCTGTGGCACCCCACTTGTTAGCTGTCTTGGCGATGAGCATTTCCCCTCCACCACCACCCTTTGCTGCCTTCCCTTCAGCCAGTTAGTGATCCAATTGCCTATCTTAGTACCCACCACTACATACTCCAGCTTCCTGTTAGCCTCCCATGTGGCATGGAATCAAAGGCCTTGCTGATGTCCAGGTATAGGACATCCACTGCATGGCCCCTGTCCTTTTCCTTGGTCATCCAATCATAGTACTCAATCAGATTTTTCTAACAGGACCTGCCTAAGACAAACCCATGTTGTTGCCCATCCTGGAGACCATTGTCCTCTAAAAATGTCATCAGTCTCTCTTTAAGGATTGTCTCCTTGAGTTTCCTCATAATTGATACGAGGCTCAATGGTCTGTAGTTACCTGTATCATCCTTTGGGCCACCTTTGTGAATGGGTACCACATGGGCCAATCTCCAGTCCTGTGGTACACATCCTGTGTTCAGAGAGGTATTGAACAGATCAGCCAGTGGTCCTGCCAGGCACCTTGCCAGTTCCTTGAGTACCCTAGGGTGAATGCCAACAGGCCCTGGTGCCTTGTCTACCTGCAGTGTTCTCAGTCCTTCCAGTACCCTGCTGTAACCCCCTCCCTTCACCTCCCATGAGGTATCTGCCCCCCTTCTACTGTGAATACAGAGCAGAAGTACTCATTTAGTGCCTTTGCCTGCTCTTCCCACTTCTCTACCCACCCACCCCCATCCTTATTAGTTCTCACTATCCGGTCCCTGTTCTTCCTTCTCTTCCCAATGTATCCAAAGAAGTCCATCTCACTGTCCTTAATGCCCTGTGCTAGCCACAGCTCTCTGGATGCCTTGGCAGCTCTGACTAGTCTTGTAAACTCCCTGGACTTCTTTGTGTATTCCGCCCCATCTTCCCCCCTCCATGATCTCTTGAATCTCTGAAAAGCTCTCCTCTCACCCCCTCCATTACCTTCTTGGTCAGCCAACTGGGCTTCTTTGCCCTTCCCTTCTTACTCTGTTCCCTAGTACATGTCCCAGTAGCCTCTGCCAGCCCTGCTTTAATGATACCCCATTTATGATTGGCATCCATGGCTGTTTGAATTCCCCCCCCAGATGGTTTATCAGAATTTCCCCATCTTGTTGAAGTCTGCCCCCCTAAAATCAATCACCTTTGTACCCGAGCCTCCTGTTCACTTCCCCATACTGAGTGTGAACTACACTGAGTGGTGATCACTCCCAGCTAGAGGGTCCTCAACCTCCAGGTCTCTTATGGCTTCCCCATTTGATATTACAAGTTCCAGAGTTCTTCCCAACCTAGTTGGCTCACACCCCAGCTGCACCAGGAAGCTATGCTGAAATGCTCACAGTATAACCTGCTCACTAGCACTTGTGTTGGTTTGTGTGCTTCAGTCCACCCAAGGTAGGTTGAAGTCCCCCACCACCACTGGGTTCCCCTTCCTGCAAACCCTCCTAATCTGATCTGCCAACTCCCTGTCCAGCTCCTGTCTTTGAGCTGGTGCCCTATACACCACCCCATCCTAAGTACCCTACCCTTTGGATCCTGAAACTGCATCCACAGGGCCTGTATCCCACCTTTCTCCCCCTTTTCCCTTATGCACCTTATTCGTTCCCTTACACAGATTGCACCCCCCCCCACTTTTTCTGTTTGCCCTGTCCTTCATGAACAGCCTGTATCTGGGATCATCATATCCCAGTCCTGGTACTGGGTGGCCCAAGTTTCTGTCATGGCTGCACTATCCACATGCCCCACTGCCAAGAGAGCCTGTAACTCAGCTGCTTTGTTCCCCAGGCTCCTCACATTTTGTGACACTACCCTTCACCCTGATCCTTTGCACCCCACCCAGATTTACCCCCCCCCCGTGGCTCTTAGCATTATACCCTCCCCTATAGCTTGGGGGGTGGCCTCATCTGGCTTTCCTCTTTGGAAACCCTGCCTGCCAGCTGATCACTTGCCATCCCTCTCTTCTAGTTTTAAGCTACCCTTGTTGCTATGTACCCCTCAATCTCCTGCTTCATTACTCCCTTCCCCTCCCCGCTCAAGTGTAACCTGTCCCCTGTATATAGGTCATTATTGTCCCAGGCTCTGCCCCAGTCCCCTACTAACCCACTAGTACGTGTCCCAGTAGCCTGTCTATGGCACCATTCCTGCAGCCAGGTGTTGAACTCCCCTATCCTTCCCTTCCTCGCAGTACTTGCACAGGGTACTGGAAGCACCTCCAAGAAGGCCCCTTATTTACCCACCTCCTCACGGAGCTTTCCCATTTCCTTGAATCTCCCCTTTACTACCTCCACCATCTCCCTCAACTAGTCATTCATACCCACGTGCACCACAACATGCAGTTTTTTCTGTCCCTTCCCTGTGCACTTGAAAATGGCTTGCCCTGCCTGCCATCAACCCGGGAATAGACTCGACCCATATTAGACTGTGTCTTTCTCCTTAACTGCCCCATCTGATCCACTTCAGTATGGAGTCCCCCAACACTAGCACCCCCTCCATGCCCCATTCCTCCTCCCTTTTCCTCCTTGTCCATCACTAAAGTGTGTCCTTCCTTGCTCATTTATGTTTCTTTAATTACCCCCATGACCCCACTCTCTCTCCCCTGACCTGTGTTCTCCTATCTTCCTTCACCCCTGTTATCATCCAACTTCCCCTCTTCCTCTGCCCTCCTTTAGCAATGCACCCCTTGCCTGACCTATCAGCACTGCCCTCTTCCCTCACACCCCTGCTTCCAACACCTTCCTTTTCAGTTGTGCCCCTCTCCCCCTGTTATCCTCTTCCAAATGCCCATCTCCTGAGCACTCTATTTCCCTTCCCCCTGCCCCCCACTTCTGGTGCTCCCATAACTCACCCTCCTCCACCATTTTTGCCAGCACTGCAAACCTGTTGCCTACCACTCCAGTATTGCCCTGCACCATCTCCTTCCCTCTGTCCCCTGACCCCGTTCTACCTCTTGCCCCTGTTTCAGATTTGAACCTCCACCACCTCCCTGTCTCCTCCCCCAAGCTGGTGTTCTTCTCCTGGTGTGCCCTTCTGTTACCCCCTGGGAGAGGCCCTCCTGCCCCCCTTTCTCACACCCTCTGCCCACACCCTCCCTAGCTCCCACCAAGCCATGGCACTCTTTCCTCCAGCCTCCTTAGCCTGTGGCAGATTGGATTGTTCAGCCTGTGGAAAAATAAATAATGCAACATATACTCATTTAACTTTTTAAATTCACTTCAATACACAAGAAATTTGGTTTATACAGTTATGTAATTAGAGCAGAAACCTTTAACACATCATCTTTCATATACTGTAGTAGTAGTAGTAGATAAGAACAATAGTAGCCATAGTACAGTGCATACATCCCTGCACATGTTTTTAGATCATTATAATACTTTTTGTATTCATCTTCAGTCTGTTTCTACTGTGCTGTTGATCTATATCACTTTTTTCTTTCTTCTTTGATACAGTATCTCCATTTGTAATTTCTGCTTCCATATTTTTCATGCCCAGGTCTCTTATTTTTTTCTTATTTCCTTTTTTTGTAATTCAATATACTTTATTAAGTTTTAGACACAACAATATTATATTGGTAAAATCACTGTTCCGAGATTACCTAGAACATCAAGAACTAATGACAAAGAACCTATGAACTAAAATAAATATCCGTTATTCAAATCCTAAAACTATGAAGTATGAAGCCCAGGTCTCTTATAAAAAAAAGTGATTTAGTTTCAGTAGAACTCGCTGGTTAAAAATAACCATTAATGTGTAGGAGCTGTAATACTATTGCATTGTATCACATAATGTCATCAGTACTGTTTTCCTTTGAAGGGGTTACCCTCATCAGTTCTATATGGTTTGTGACCTCTCTGTGAAGATCTCAGCATAGTTTATGGCTTACTGAGTTGGTTCCTTGACTTTGAACCTTGTGCCTACAAATAGTTTACCTCACATTGGATTTTAAATTATTACAGTTTGTTAAATTACATAAAAATGTAAATTTTGTGAAACTTCAATAAAATGCTCTAAGGATTGCCATGCAACAAGTCTGCACACATAGCAAAACCTTAATACTCTCAATTACAGTAGATTTCAAGAATAAACTACCCTAAAAGTCCCAGATATATATATGAGGTCAAAGTATAGATTTTCTAGACTACTGCTACAACATTGGAAGCAGTTTCCATAGCTAAGCTGCCATCATATCCTGATTTGCAGTATGCGTGTAGACTGTGTTAATATCAATATACTCTAATCATGCCAGTTTCTGCTGAAGTCAAAATTCCAAAGATGTTAGTGTGGGACTTAGATTTTATAGACTTCAGTGAAAAGCTGAAATTCCCATACTTGTGTAAAACAACTGTAGTCCTTTTTATTATGGCTGTTTGTTTTTTTTGAGTTTTCAGAAACATAGGAAATCAGAGAGGTTACATACAGTAGTATATTCAACCATGACTGTATACAATAATGTACTGCAGATTATAATAAAAGTCTTTTTTGTACAAAATAGTGCCCAAGTCCAGTTACTTTTGTTTCTTCCATCCAATAACAAGCTGCTGTTAGTTGATAATTCTCTGTGAGAAAGAGAAGGTTCAAGGCAAACAAATAAAAGGAGAAACTGAGTCATTATGTACAATCTGATTGGGTGAGGGTGATGGGGGGAGAAACCAGGGGAGGGAAAATTGTGAGGCCCAAAGCACCCTGTGCTCTATGGCTCCAAACTGGGCTTCATGGAACACAAGATGCATCATAATTCACAGTATGTAACACCCATTGTTGCCACATGATCCTAAACTGTGGAGAATACCCCTGTAATGTAGAGTCCAAGTGCTCCATAGTAAAAATAGTGCTTACAGTTATTTGCCACTATATCAGGATTGGGGGATTCTGCAAGATGGGTGAAGCATTATTTAGCTGCTTGCATATAGGTGAAGGGCAGAATACCAGGAGAGATGTGGACATCCTATGCAAAACTGGAGAGGGGGTACTATACATTTCTGAAAATACCTGCTCCAGAGCCTCCCAAAAAGGCTGGAGAATGGCACGGAGTATATTTTGCCTTCTGCTCACCATAGTGCCTCCAACAGACCCCATATTGTGGTTCCATATACTAAGCTTGTACATTTGGAATGCAAAATACCGATTATGGCACTTCCAGGAAAAATCCATCGGGGACCAAACAGGTTACTTTAAGAGAAGGGGTAGCTGATTTCAGCCATATGTCAGAAGGGTCAGACACATCCAGTTCTGTAGACCACTTCAGAAGCATGGGGGATGGTTCAGTATTCAAATGTTGTATCAATCCTTTATATATGTTGCCAATTAGGTGCCCCCACTGGTCTCCCTGGAGAACCCCTATAAAAAGACATAACAGTAAAAGGTAGGGGGAGTAGAGCCATCTATAGCAATGGCCTAGGGATGTAAGATAGGAGCAGAGTTGGAGGTACTTGAAATGACTCCCTGCCCTCAGGCCATAAGTGGAATGCAGGTCCTGGAATGTTTGAATATCTTGTTGAGCTAAAAACTGAAATACCCATGTTAGTCCCTGCTTTGACAGTTGGTGAGAGGTGTGATCTATCTGGGCTGGGGTGAACTGTCAATCCCTGGCTATCGCTGTGCAAAACACCAGCAATGGTGCTACCCCAGTAGTCTGCCAAAGCAATCCCATTGCTGGAATGTTACAACCACATATCTAGTAAACCTTCTTCTGTTACCGCTGCCACTCAGATTCGCATACCAGTAGCTGTCAATTTGAAATAAATTATTAAGATAGAACTCTGAAAGTTACCAGGGAATAAAGAAAATGTCAATTGGAGGGAGTGTTCATCATTTCAGTGTTATACCTCTTTATTTGTATCAATTCAAATGTATAAACATGTTTTAACTTATTCATTAATTCTTGGTCTCAAATATGCCATTGATCCTCCTCTTACTCTGTCATTGATTTTAATTAAATGTGTACATGCTTGAGCTTTAGTTCTCAAGCACATTGATTTTAAATAACTAATTTGTTTATTGTTTCTGTGGTGATGGTACACTATAATAATTTTAGCTACTAGCTGTGACAATACCTCTGATGAAGATTGGCTGTGGCCAGTCAAAGCTTTAAGGTCTTTTGACATCATCAGTCATTTCAGGCATGTTCTTCATGCCAAACGACCATGGATATGGCTGGGTTTTTTTTAAACTGGGATTTGGAAATAATCATTTTCAGATGACTTAAAGGTGGCCAAACAGTGTATGGAGGCTGTGGGGAGAGTCAGTGGCATGCTGGGGTGTATAGGAAGGGGAATCACTAGCAGAAGAAGGGAGGTGGTGATACCACTGTACAAAACACTGGTGAGGCCTCATCTGGAGTGCTGTGTACAGTTATGGAGGCTGCATCTCTGTAAGGACATAGACAGGTTGGGGGTGGTTCAGAGAAGGACAACTAAGATGGTGCAGAGCTTGTACTAGAAGACATATGAGGAGATATTAAAAGACCTCAATATGTATATACTGAAAGAGAGGTGAGAATGGGGAGATATGATAGAAACCTTCAAGTATCTTAAGGACATTAATGAGGTGCAAGAGGGGTGACATCTTTCAGTATAAGAAATGTACAAGAATGAAGGGGCACGATATGAGATTGGAGGTGAGCAGGATAAGAGGGAACATGAGTATGTTTTTTCTTCCTAGAAAGGATGGTCGATGCTTGGAATAGCCTACCCCAGGAGATGGTGGGAACAAATATAGTGAGGGGATTCAAAAATGTTTGGGATAGGCACAAAGGAATCCTAGAGGTGGAAAAGAAAGGCTAAAGCTGATAACCAAGTAGGGGCAGCAGCCACTGATACAGGTAGGGAATATGGGCAGACTAGATGGGCCTAGTGGTCCTTATCTGCTGTCAAATTCTAAATGAAAAATATCGGTGAGTAAAAAAGTTTGGTCTCACTACTTTGTGTATCATCTTTGCCTTGGGTGCTGCTTTTTGTAGCTTGTATAGTTTGTGCTTTGTAACTATAGCACCTTGTCCATGTCCTGGTGCTAGCCCACTGTTTTTGCTTTTCCTGAAAATGCAAACAGTAGCTGATCCAAAAGCGTTCCACAAACTAGTTCACTTAAGCAATAATGCACGACAGGGCATGTGTTGTGGGATTTACACATGCCTTGTGTGGTGTGTCACGAGGTGCAGCTGAGTGACTTGAACTACACAAGAAGTGTGTAAATTCCACTATTACACACACCCTGAAGTGCATTATTATGATTATAAAATGAATCTGTTATTAAAAATAAAAAAAAATAAAAAATGCATTGGGTACAAAGAAAGCAAACATTTGATCAGTGGGATCTTTGCCAGTTGCCTGTTGCAGGATTTAAACACGGTCATGTGACATGTTTTTACCAATGAGGCTATAGGATTTTCAAGACCCATTTTATAATTAGTCCCACCAGCCTGCTCCACTCTCAGATTGCTGAGTCTCACTATGTAAAAGGCACAATGTAGTCAATAAAACATTCCTGGGAGAGAAGGAGTAAGTAGTCATTTCCTCAAGGTGGCTTTTATGCTCAATATGCTCCAACAGAAAGCTGTGTTCCAGAGGCAAGTGAGAACCCTTGCCTTAATATAGGGGTAGCATTCCGTATAATAAGGAGCAGTCTATTATAGAGTGCTGTCTTCTTGTGGCCATGTGAGGCTGCGGTCACCCCAAGTGTGAAGTCTGATACATCAGCTGCCCCAGCATTGTCAGTGTAAAACCTCTGAGCTAAACGTCCCAGGGGATCTAGAGTTTCAGTCCAAGGTGATGACAAGACCCTCAGGCAACTAAAGGGATGGTCTAAAGTGAAATTAAGAGAGTAGTTCTCCTCTCCTTTTTGTCCCTCTTGAGCAGGCATGCGCTGAGGAAACACCACTGCACCATCCCTCACGGTGCCTAAAACCTCTCAGGGCAGGAGTGATATCGATGGGCAAGGCATGGGTCAGTGTCAGTGGCTCAGTAGGTAGCACACTCGCCTATGAGTCTGGGAGATCAGAGGGCTGTGGGTTCAGTTCCCACATCTGGCACTTGGGTTAATATCCCAATACTGACACTGTAGTGCAGCATGAGAGGGGTGCTGCACTTCTGAGGTGCCATCTTTCGGATGAGACATTAAGCTAAGGTCCCATCTGCCTGGATTGGTGGTAGTTCGGGTGGATGTTAAAGATCCCATGGCACTTATCGAAAAGAGTAGGGGAATTTCCCCGATGTCCTGGCCAAATTTCCCTCATTTACTAAAAATACCACCAACAGTTTAATCTGGTTCAAGGTCAGTTGGCATTCATCTGTATCTTCCTCCCCGGGTCATGCCTGAAAATAGGCAGGATTTGTCTAGTGCACTTACCCGGTCAACAAAAACTAAATAAATAAATGAAAAGCAGTGCCACTTCTGGGTCTCCTCCGTTACCTCTTGGGTTTATGGAGTTTGTACAAGTGCTTCAGGTCTACCCAGAGCTGCAGCAGTGGCCTTTTCTTCTTTTGTCACCAGGCTGCTTGATTCTTCCCTTTGACAACCAGGCTCAATGCCATTTGCCGAAAGTCTCTCTCATACAACGCCTCATACTGGTCAAGCATGTTAATCCCAACTGCTTCCAACATCTTGCATGCAGAATAGATTCATAATTTTCATTCCAGAATCCTCATGAATCACAATTTTACTGGGGTATCTAATTTGCACCTTTATAATTTTCTCCTTCTGCTATTTGATAATAGCGAATACCTACTTTCTCTTGCGTCTAAATTCAGGTGGAAACCTTGATTGACTTACATTCTACTGCCATTAAAGTTTAAGTTTTGATTAGTCCAAGCCTTCTTCTTGAGTTCCTCATTTGCAGGATACTTTAGGAACTTGGCTATGATGGATCATGGTGGCACATCTGGCATGGAATTTGAGCCTGGGGCTCTATGAGCCCTTTCTGTTTCTATGCTGTAGTCCTCAGTAAGGTGTAGTTTTTGTTGCGGCCTTGTTATAAGTAAAACACTTATATTTAGGTGCCCAGAGTCCATGGGGAATCTGACAAATCATAGGAAACTGGTTTAGTTTTCCAGGAAGTGAAGGAGGCTGTTAAAGCCCAGAAGACTGCATTCAAAAAGTATAAATGAGACCAGACTAGGGATGATAGGGAGGTTTATCTAGACATCTGAAGAAAGCAAGTACACGTGTGAGTAAATCAAAGGTGGAGGCAGAATGCTGGATTGCTGAAGGCATAAAGCACAATGACGTATTTCTTTGATTCATTAGACAGAAAAGGAAAATGAAAGAAGGAATAGAAGGACTGAAGAAAATAAGAAGCTTGGGTGGAGGAGAATAATTACAAGGCAAATATTCTAAATGAATACTTCAATTCAGTATTCATGGTAGAAGAGGAAGAACCACTACTAGAATGCAATGCAAAACAAAGGGGGCACTTATACAGAAATCAGAAACATAGAAACATAGACAGTGATGGCAGAAAGAGACCAGTGGTCCACCCTGTCTACCCATGATCCCTATCTAACCCTGGGACCTACTGCCTTGGAGTTGGAGATGGAAACAGTCATGAAAATCAGAGTGTTCAATGTATTATAGGGAACAAAGGTAAACAAGTCTCCAGGCTTAGACAGGTAGCACTGTAGGGTGCTGAAGGGGGTGGTGTACTCACAAGCAGCAACTTTGGTTGTTCTGTTCAACTGCTCCATAAAGCTCAGTGGGTGTCCCAACTGACTGTAGGGTAACTGATATGGTACCTCATCACAGTAATGGTTGCAGAGGTGACCACAGGAATTACAGCTAAGTTAGTTTGACCTCAGTTGTGGGGAACCTGTTGGAGACCATCCTCAAAGAGCAGATAGTTGAGTTCCTGAAGGCTAGCAGGACTCAAAGACAAGAGACAACATGGTTTTGTAAAGGGACAGTCATTCCAGATTAACCTCATTGACTTCTCTAACTTGATGTCTCAGGAGGTGGATAAAGGCCAGGCATTAGATCTAGAATCTAGATTTCAGCAAGACTTTTGATTCAGTGCCACACAGAAGACTTTTGAAGATATTAGGATACTTTCAGTGGAGTATAGACTAACCAGGTGGATAGGAAACTGACTAAGATGATGGAATGAATGGTGATATTAAATGGCAGGTACATTGGAAGTTAGGGAAGTGATGCGCTGGATATCACAGGGATTAATCCTGGGATCATTGCTCATTAATATGTTCATCTGTGTCATTTTGACTGGCTGGATCTCTGCTCTTTTTCTGCCTGCAAATATCACTGTTTCCATGAGAGTATTTGATCAAACAAAAAAGTACTGTTTGTCAAAAAAACTGCAGCAGTTCTACAGTATAATTCATATACTTACAGTAAGTACAATTCAACACATGACTAAAAATATAAGTAACTCACAAAGCTATCAAATTAACACCTGAGTCACAAAACAAAACATGTACCATAAAATGATGGAGAAAGTAGAAATAGTGAAGTCTGATTGTTTCATTTTGTCCCATCAACCCTAACTTGCAGCAATAAAATTATTAAATTTTAGTGTGCATGCATAAAAAGGATAACATTTAGCAGCAGTTGAAAACACAGAAAGCTGCAAATCCTAACAGAATACTATATCACATCAACATAATTTAAAGCAATCAGTTTATTTCCATGCTGTCATCTCTAACTGCTCTGGACTACCCAGCAGTGAGGTCTCAGCCTAAAAGATCATCTTCAAATGGTACATTCCATGAACTGCCAATAGCTGACATATCACATCTGGGTGGAGTGAAAAGATGACAGACTAATAAGGATCACTGGCAAACTGATTTCTTTATGTTATTAAGGTGTGCAAGTATATTTGTTTGGGCAAAGCCACAGATTACTGTTTGTGGAGGTGAAGAACAGACATTGGACTAACTCAAATCTGACTTGGGTTACAGTTTTCTCTGGGGATATTACAGTACATGCTGTGAATAATGACCCTTAGATATCACAAATCTTTAAGTATATTAATTCTTCATTATGTCTTTTTAATGCAGAATATAAAAATGTAATAATGTTTATACGATTATTAAAAACATTGAAACCAGTGATGAGACCGGATTTGTATTAACATAATCAAATGCAGTCGTTATGTGAGTAGCCAGCTTTACATAGCAGTACTGAATCCATGCACTATCATGTTGAGCAGTCCATTGATTTATGCTGTTCAGCCATTAGCACATGACATTTTGTATTTACTTCTTGCTTGAGGGTCAAAGTACCATGCAGAAAAATGCTGGGTTGTAAAATTTCAATTAAAAAATCATTTAAGAATGATTGGCAGTTGCCTTTGTAAGTGCTGATTAATTATAAAGAGTGATCTTTATTGAACATTTTGAGTTGTAAAATGAACCCTACAGTTTTGAGTCTGCAGATGTCATTTTAACACTTGTCATTAAACTATTCAAAATGTCCATTAGCATATTAACTCTTAGAAATAAGTGCAAGACAAAGGAAAAGGCTTTGCTACAAGCAATAGTTCCACACAAAAAAAGGATAAATAATGTTAACACAATACTAACAATAGCCAGAGCTTTAACATCTCCTCATGGTCACTTAGCACATTTTTACGCTTGCTTAGTATGTGCAAGTTGTATTGTAGTGGTTGGCTGTGGGAGACAAACAAATGTATTCTTTTATGTATGTATGTATTTATTTATTTAGTTATCTATTTATTTCAAAAGTTTTACCAGGAAAGTTATACTGAACTGGTAACAGCTTGTTTTCAGATGCATTCTGGGGGAAAGGGAAAGAGTCCAGCTGAGTTGCCATATATTGTTCTACTTGCAGTGTGTTACATTTAAAGTAAATATGATATTAACACTGATGACACTGGTGTGATGGGAAGTAAAGTGATACTGTATAGGCCTTTTTTTCTTTGTAACAGGTATAGTGACAAGCTAAAATTATTTTTCTGTTGGTCAAAGGTTTTAGTTTTGTGGTCCCAGTTCTCTTTGTCTGATCATTACAATCTGATGTGTGCACAGTGAGAAACCTGCATTGTATACGGATTTGCACAGATGTGAGCAGTTTCTGATTATGTAGCAGAATTCTAACTTTTCAACTAAAAAACAATGAAGGCCTGATTCTCAGTCACATAAATTGAGCTTTTTTTGGAAGGAAGTACATAATGAGTGTGTTTTTGCTCCATTCTGTTACATTAAATGCAAATGTGGTCTTGAATCATGGGGGTGGTGAGATGTCCCCCCTCCTTGCAAGTACAGTATAATGCAAATAGGCAATCCAGATATTTGAATGTACTATCTGAGACTGTGCCCTCTATCATATTGGTAAGGGCTTGCAGACTTGGTGCAATAAAGAATTATGAATATGTCTCAGTAGCCCTTTCAATTTTTTTTTGTATTATTGATTGAATTTTATTAACTGGGTCGGCCCACTGAGACTGAAACTGCCCTTTTTTGGGGACAACATGGCATTCATTACACAGAAGAAGACAATGCACAAGAACTTGAGTTACATAAAAGCCAGTACAAAATTACATTTGTTTCTTAGACACAGTGTAGAAAAACATTCAAGAATTTTCAGCAGTATGAGAGCAGGCATAAATACTAGGACATGTCAAGCAAGAAAACAATGATCACCAGTTTAGAGTTACAGTTCAGCAATAACCAGTGCATTGGCAGAACACCTAAGTGCATGGGTGTTTAGCCCTTTCATAAAGCCTTCTAGAGAGGAACAGTTTTGTAATACTGTTGGAGTGTTCCAAAGAGATGGAGCGGAGGTGGCAAAGAACCTCTTACTGAGTCTGACTTAAACCTGGGCACCTCAAGTAGAGTGCAGGCAGAAGGTTGTAGAACCTGCCTAAGGAGTTTAGTAACAAGAACACCTTGCAGACATGATGGGGGATGTAGACTTTGACCAGTTTGAAAACAAGGCAGAGAAGGGGTAAGTCAGACTCCCTTCTAGAGAGGGATAGTTTACAGTAGAGAAGACATCACCATGATATTCCCTGGGAGTAGCAGCAGAGACAAAGTGCCAAAATTTATTGTACACTATTTTCAGTTTATTTCAGAGCTCTTGAGGGCATGAAGGATTGGGGCATGATACGGTGGTACGGGAAGAGACTGCTATTTGCGATGGCTAACCATGTGTTCTTAGTGAGGTTGGCACTTAAACGGTAGAGGACACCACCTTTTTGGAGTAAAGAATTCCTCATCCAAATATACTCCAATATACAGTACTTCATCGACTCAGCAAACTCAATTCAAAATCCTGAGGAAGTTGCACAGAGTAGTTTTGTACCTCCTAGGAGTAACTTGAGGAATAAAGCTTCACAGGCGGCATTATATAGGTTAGGAATACTAGTCAGAGTGGCATTTATGGTAGACTAAACATATATTAGGACACTTCCACCTTTTGTTTTTTGTAACCTGTCTTTCCTGAAAATAATGAACCCAGGGTACATCCAGCTTTCAAGTTCATGGAGTTTGCGCCTAAGGCTGTTGATATTCATGTGAACCAACTTTAAGCCTCTTGTTTTTGGACCAGCAAGGATCAGAGGGAGAGAAAAAAATCTTGCAGTTGGCAGAGATGAACCTGCATTAAGCTCTATGTCACCCGAAAAGAGCAACAGTAAAGATAGCAGAGGCCTAATTAGTGGTCCAGGGTCAGTCAGCGAAAGCTTCACCTCAGATTCCTGCATTGAGGAGAAAATCTTGTAACATTTTCCATTACTGTACAGCTCATGACGTAAAGACAATGGGGTAATAACTGTGTGAATAGGAATACTGCAAAAGGGGTTGGAACTGCACACCATGATTATGCAGAGCAGTGCCAGGATTCAAGATAGGCGTGGATCTACCGGCCGCGAGTTGCGATTTTTGTTATGACGCCAGCGACCGGGTTCAGGAACGGCCTGTGGGTTGAGGGCTGCTGGGAGAGGGCTTGAGCGCCCAAGGACTGCCCGTCTTCCAGGAGGGAGGGGTACCAGAGCTCGCTCTTGTCTGACCCCGGGTGGAGACCCGAGGTGTAACAAGACCGAAGACTGACAAGGGGAGGCGACCTGCCAGACGTCAGCGTTTAAGCGCCTTGACGTCAGGGGACATGACACGTCGCAAGAGGAACACCGGAAAAAGCACCTTGCAGCCTCCCAGTAGACAGAGCACTAGGCCCCGACCCTCAATGCCCCTGCCTGCCCAGAGACAGCATCCCGACGAAGCACAGTGTGTCGGGGTGAATGAGCCCCCCCGTACCCCCACCTGGGGGATAATCCAAAGCTCCATGGGGATGGACTGCTCTGGTCCACAGGCAGGTGAGCGAGAGCTGAAAAGGCCGTTGGGTGTCTCCCGAAGAGAGGGGGGCCGCAGGGGAGGGGGAGTAAAAAAAAAAAAAAAAAGATAGCTTGGTTCTTGCAGAGAACCACTAAGATGTAAAGGACAGTGGCAGTAGTCCCCTTCAGAGCCATGCCTGAACAGCACAGGTTATCTGCATTCATCAAGGGGGTACCTGGGATATGATAGTCCACAAGTAACAATAAGGTGAAACAACACACCTACAAGTTATGCAGTACCTAGTAGTTCTGGAGCAACCCAGAAATAGACTGGAGAAGCAGCACACTAAAGAGAGGGCATACCTGGATACAGACAGACTTAACCGAGAGTATAACAAGTAGGGACCAGGAGCACAGCAAAAAGAATGCTTAATCACTAGGGAACAATCTAAGTTACAGATATGCACCACCTGCATTGGGCGGAGCTTAGAAAACATCCAAAACTTATTAATACAAGAACACACACACAGTCCACCCAACTAGAGATTAACTGAGAAATATCTGATTCTTGTAAAGTACAACCCTGATTATCCAAACCTACTGGGAGATATCCAATCAGTCTGGAAAATCAAGAGTCCATAAAATCGGGGTTACATTATATTCAATAAGCCAATGTTTAAAATGTTAGTCTGGACCTCTCACACCTTTCTCAAACAACATAATGCAAACAGCTGATGTTCTGATATGCTGTAAACCTGTAACCTCTTACACTACAGTCAGATTGATCGCAATCTCCTTGTTAAGCAGGATATTATGGCTCATTGTTACGCTGTTGGTGTGTGTTCTTCCATCATGCTAAACCAAAATTTATAACCCAGGCTCTCGTGTATGTGAGTGTTAACTTTGAACATGAGCACAAATTGTAAATAAACTTCTTAAACAACTTAAAGCACACAGGCATTGCATGTTCTTCAATTTTTCCATCCTACCGCAATTAAACAACCATATAAAACTTAAAGTGATGACCCAAACTCTTGTGCGTGCATGAGTTAACATCAGAAATGAGCACTTTTAATGATAATGTGATCACCAGTTCCAGAGGTACCTTTATCTACATTTACTCACCCAAGGGTACCTTTATCTACATTCACACTCTGATCTTTTTGATTAAAAACAGCCTTACTTGGGAAGGGAGTTGATGGCAGCTGGAAACACATGCTGATTTACTGCTGACCATATGGTTCCCCTCCCTGGATCTCCTGTGATGCAGTATGTCTAGGTTAAGAGCAAGGAGGGCTGACTGTACTGTACTGCAAATGACTTGAGTGACCTCTGATGGCAGAACAGTACAACCCCAAATATCCTACAAAATGGAAGATCACAGTAGATATGTCAATACACAAAGGAGGGTCGAACACATTAGTCGAAAGTTATAGACCAATCGTCATACTCTGTTCTCTGGCTAAAATACTGGAGTGTATTGTCTACAGTTACCTCAAGTCCCATCACCTTCTATCTAACTACCAGCACTGGTTCAGAAAGAACCACAGTACCCTCACTGCCCTGATAAAAGTGCCAGCTGACATTCTCAATGCAATGGACCAAGGTCTTGTCAAAAGAGCCATCTTTGTGGACCTCACAAAGGCCTTTGACCTGGTCAACCACAACCTCTTACTAGGGAAGCTCCACTCTCTGGGTCTTGATCACAATGCCCTTATGTGGCTAGATAGCTACCTCTCTGACCACTCTCAAGGGGTCAGGTGATCTGGAGCCCTCTTGGGCTTCAGACCTATAACACATGGTGTGTCACAGGATTCCATCCTGTGGCTGCAGCTATTTGCCCTGTTTATAAACGACCTGCCAAACAATTGAGGTGGAGCCACAGTCCACCTATATGCTGATGATGCCATCCTCTACCGCTCTTCCTCTGACATTGGGTGGTTCAATACGAATCTGGTATCCGACTTCAGAATATTAGAGGACTGGTTTGTGAACAACCATCTAGTCCTCAACACTAAAAAAATAAAACCACGTTATTCCTTAATTCCACCTCCAAGACCCAACCTAAACTCTCTATCTCGATCCATTCCCTAAATGAAGATGTTTTCGAATCTATCCAGTCATTCAGATATCTGGGGGTTATCTTAGATCCTTTACTTACATAGAAACATAGAAACATAGACTTTGACGGCAGATAAGGACCACTTGGCCCATCTAGTCTGCCCATTTCCCTACCGACAGGATAGGCCGCAGATCCTAGTTAACCAACAGCCTGTTTCTTCCTACCCCCCACAAGAATTGCCTTATGTCTGTCCCATGCAATCTTGAATTCTCCCACAGTTTTAGACCCCACAACCTCCTCAGAAAGGCTGTTCCATGCATCCACTACCCTCTCTGTGAAATAATACTTCCTCACATTGCCCCTGAACTGCCCCCCCTTCTATCTTTAAATTGTGTCCCCTTGTTCTTGCATGTCTTTTTCTGAAAGATGCTACCCTCTTGGACTTTGTTGATTCCACTGAGGTACTTAAAAGTTTCTATCATGTCCCCCCTCTCCCTTCTTTCCTCAAGGGTATACATATTAAGCTCCTTTAGTCTCTCCTCATCGGCTTCTCTTGCAGACCTTGCACCATTTTAGTTGCCCTCCTCTGGACTGCCTCTATCCTGTCTATGTCTCCTTGGAGATGGGGTCTCCAGAACTGGACGCAGTACTCCAGATGGGGTCTCACCAACTGTCTGTACAGAGGGATAACAATTTCCTGTTTTCTGCTGCTGATGCCTCTGCCTATACATCCCAGTATACCCCCAGCCCTCCCTACTGCCTTCTCACATTGCTTGCTAACCTTGAGGTCATCTGATATGATTACCCCCAGGTCTCTTTCCTTTTTTGTTGTTGTTACTACCTCCCCATCCATTGTGTATTCTTCTCCTGGTTCTTATTTCCAGGTGCATTATTTTGCACTTCTTTGCATTGAATCCTAGCTGCCATACTTCTGACCATTCCTCCAACCTTTGCCAAGTCCCATTTCATCCTTTCCACGCCTCCTTGTGCATCAACCCTGTTGCAGATCTTTGTGTCATCTGCAAAGGCATACTTTCCTTCCAGTCCTCTGCAATGTCACTGATGAAGACATTAAAAAGGACTGGACCCATACTGAACTCTGCGGTACCCCACTAGTAACCCCTCATTCTTCAGAGTGGACTCCATTTACAATTACCTTCTGTATCCTGTTGTGCAGCCAATGTTTTACCCAGGCTACCACCTTGGGACCCACTCCCAGGCTGGTTAATTTGACTGTTAATCTTTTGTGTGGGACTGTGTCAAATGCCTTGCTAAAGTCTAGGTAGGCCATGACCACAGCCCCTCCCTGATCTACTACTTTGGTCACCCAGTCAAAGAAATCTATTAGATTCATCTGACATGACCTTCCCACTGTGAACCCATGCTGCCTTGGGTCCTGTGCCCCACTGGCCTCTAAGTACTCAACTATTCTTTCCTTCAGAAGTGAATCCATCACTTTCCCTACCACAGAGGTCAGACTGACAGGTCTGTAGTTTCCTGCCTCTGTCTTGGTCCCACTTTTGTGAAGGGGAATGACATCCACCTTCCTCCAGTCCTCGGGTACCACACCATCCTCCCATGATTTATTAAAAAGAGTAGCCAGTGGTTTCACTAGTTCCTCCCTTAATTCTTTTAGAATTCTGGGGTGGATTCCATCAGGACCCATTGCTTTGTCCACCTTCAGTTTTAGGAGTTCTTGTAGAACGCTTTCTTCTGTGAAAGGACTGGGATCAACCCCCCTATCAAGAGTGCTTCTGTTAATTGGATTAGGCACTTCCCCCTCCTCTTTTGTGAATACTGAGCAGAAATATTCATTCAGTATCCCTGCTTTTTCACTGTCCCCCTCTGCCCACCCACCGTTCATTCTATTCAGCCTCACTATCCCTCCCTTTGTCTTTCTACGCTCGCTGATGTACCTATAAAAGGTTTTATCCCCCTTCTTTACTAAGTTGGCTATCTTTTCCTCAGTTTGGGCCTTTGCTATTCTGACTTCTCTCTCTGCTTCCTTCTGCATTCGCAACACATGTCTCACTCTTAACAAAGACGATCAACCAGAAGCTACTGGTGGTCTTCTTTATTGACTCTGCCCTCTGCTATTGTCAGCCTCGTGCCAAAAAATAGCTACTTCTGCACTCCTACCTCTCCTCTCCTATGGAGCCCCACTACTCCTTCAAGCCCAAACCACCATCCTTGCTCATCACAAATAACTCTACTTTAGGGTTGGGCAGTTTGCGCTAAAGATCAACTCTAGGCATCACCACTGTAATGTGGTCTCATCTCTGGGCTGATTACCTTTCAAGTATAAACTCAAGTACACTACTATGTGCCTTGTATTTAAGCTGGTACACTTTCATACTCCCTCATGCTTTGATGGCCTCATTGTACGTAGACATGTCCAGAGTCCCCTGTTGTCTTCCTCCCTCCTGCCTTCTTGTTGCTCTTAAACCATGGTTGGCAGTTTGCCAGAGATTCTTTGCCTTTGCTGCCACTTCTACATGGAACTTCCTCCCACATATGATTTTCTCAAGCACTTCCCTTCAACAATTTAAACATTTCCTCTCACTTCACCTCTCTGCCTCCTCTCCATGCACCTCCTATCGCTGATTGAATAATGCCCCTGTGTGGTAACTCACCCTGCTAGTCCAATTACACTTCTCTCTGCCTTCTCGACTCCTTTGACCTTGTCTGTTCATTGCCCAGCATGTTGGATATACAGTGTGTCTGTAACATTACTGCATTGCTCATTTATTGTACTATGTTGCTATTTTTGCTCTGTTAGCACTTGTATTTTGTAACCCAGTTAACCTTTGTTGTTGTTGTCTTCTGTCTTCTGCCATGTCGCCCCTGAAAAAGGGACGATTCTGTCTCAGTGGGCCTACCCGGTTACCAAAATTCAAATAAATAAATAAATACATGAGATAGAGAAAAACCTGGGGAAACAAGGATCCAGCTCATTATATAGGGAGTTTCGGTTGATCAGGGTTTGGATAATCAGGGCTCTTGTGTAATTGTTTTTTCTCTCAACCCAGATAGTGTATAACTAGGAAAACAGCTAGAGCTAACAGAGTCATCACACATACTTAGAACCAAGATAGGGAGTACTAATGAAACACCAAAAACTATTGGTATAGTTGCACATCCACTCCACCCAGATAGAGTGTATCTAGGATTCCCAGAAAACCATAAGAAAATTATGCAAGAGTACAGGAACCAGTTAAGGGTGATCAATGAATCAGTGAACAAAAGAATAGGAAATAAAACTAGCCACAAAAAAAGCAAAACACTCTGCGGTAACTCCCAAGGCCTTGGCCACTACTATGCAAGACATTTACAGCTAATTACCAGTGTAACTTACACCTTAACTTTTAAAATTGTTAGGAAAATTACTGTGTCCTAATTGGTCAGCAGCTGTGCAGTATCAGAGTACTACCACTGGTTTAAAAACTGCTGGTAATCAGGACACATCACATTAAAGTATCAATGCCTTTTGTAAAAAAAAAAAAAAATCCACTGCCATTACAAAGATGGCTGCCACTTTTACTCTCACTAAAAAAGTCAGCTAGGCCCTAAGAATAAAATTCCATCAAAATATAAAGATAGATAGATAGATAGATATACATCCATTTTTTTTACATTCATGTACCAAATAATCAACAACTATCCAATAATAACCCAGTAATGAACAATAATCCAGTCGTTCCTACTGTTTTTGGAATCAGCATGCCATGTTCATTTGTATTTGCTATTTGCACTGTCCCCCCCCCATTGTCTTGTATTCTCCCTACCCTGTTCCCTAGTGTAAATTTGTAATGTACTCTTGATCTCTCAACACTGTTGAAATTACAATGTTGATTTTACCCTGACACATTTTGTAAACTATACTGTATTCAGCTATTTTCTGCCTATACATTGATTGCACCTAAATGTATATTTAACTGTATATGTTGTTGTATATTGTATATTTTGTTGTGCCACTTTGTGGGCCCAGGTCGTGCCTGAAAACAGCCCCTTGGATCAGGGCACTTACCTGGTAATCAAACACTTAAAATAAATAAACTGAGTACTACTAATAGCTATTCTTTTTTGAGCTTCTTTCCTGACCATCAGAAATCCTCTTCCTGTCCTTACCTGCTTACCAGAGAAATTGGTGATGCTTAACCCTGCCCGGATAAAGTTGAATCCCTGGCTTTATTGAGGCCTTCTGTTCTCTATGTTTGTGTGAGGAGGAGTGACTATTCTGCTAGTAGACTTCTATAGAAGTTTGAGTTGCTGCATTCCATGATAAAAAAATATTCTATATACTGAGTGTGCAGAAAGACAGGTGATAGGGAGGTAGGGATGGATTACTTTTTACTAGTCACTTTTAACCAAAGAAAATACTTGTTTTAAAATTTAGAAAAAAGCTAGCATTTTTTTTAAGATTTCTCAGTTTCCCTATTTTTTAAGTGAATAAGAACTATCTGGGTGAGGGTAGTTATGTGATAATTGCACTTCCAGATGCAGACTGCACTTGGTGTAAATGCCTCATGCCACACGACACACCTGGGTATGAGTTTATCACATAACTACCTACTTGCTGTTGTGTCTTTCTGCATACTCCAAACATACAGTATTCTAAGGGAGTGTCATTCTGTTCCAAGAACAACCTGGGGCACAATATTCAAAAGTTTGCCTGGTGGGTAAAGTGATTGCCCATCTTTTGCCTGGGGTTTCTGCCAATGTTCAATATTTAAAGGGGGCAGGAGCATGCGCTAAATGGGATAGGGCACGTGCAATGATTGGTGAACAAAGGGAGGGGCAGGAACACGAATATGAGTGCAGCACAATATTCAGTGTTCTAGCACTGCACAAAAGGAATAGTGCAGGCCACTTTGTGCAGTACAGTTACTGCCAAAAAAAGGTCAGCTTACTCTGTGCAACCCTAGCAGTGGAGGAGCCACTGCATTCAACAACCAATTTGACAGAGCATACCTGCTTCCTGGTCTAGTGACACCCCAACCCTCCGATTCCTGTAGATGTATCCATAGTCCCTGGTGTCTAGTGGCACCCATGCCATCCAATCCCCAGCCCCATACATGTAGCAGTAGTCCCTGGTGTTTAGTGGTACTTCCCACACTGTGATCCCCATCCCCCATTAAAAGCACACAGTTCCTGCTGTTCAATGGTGCCCCTCGTCCTCTGTCCCCTGGTCCCCTTAAATTATAATCATTCCCTAGTGTCCAGTGGTCTCCACATCCTTCAGTCCCTGGCCCCATTATAACGACATCATTCTCTGGTGTCTCATGGTTCACAATTCTCCAAACTCTGGCCCTTTTAAAATTACATCATTCCATGGTGTCCAGTGGTCCTCTCATCCTCTGATTCCCAGCCACGTTAAAATTACATAATTTCCTGGTGTCCAGTGGTCCTTCCATCCTCTGACTCCCAGTCATGTTAAAATTACATCATTCTCTGGTGCCCACTGGCACCCCCCACCCTCTGAACCCCAACCCCAGTAAATTACATAATTCCCTTGTTTCCAGTGGTCATCTCATCCTTCAATCCCCAGCCCGGGTAGAAAGAAACATTCCCTAGTTTTCAGTGGTCCCTGCCACCTTCCAGTCCCTGACCCCATTAAAACTAAACCATTTCCTGGTGTCTAGTGGAACCCCCACCCTCCAGTAGCTCACTGCTGATTTGTACAAAAAGTCCCTGGTGTCTAGCAGCCTTCCTGCATCAGGTAAATCACCATGACACCTCCCTTTACAATAGTTGCAAGTGCCACAGGAACACATAAAATGATGGGCACAGCCTTCCACTCATCACTTCAGTTGGTCACCATATGCAATGAGAGGGAGCGCACATTATGTGTACTGTACAGTATGTAGGATGCATGCTCCCCATCATTGCATATGGTGGTCAGCTGAGATGGTGAGAGGAGGGATGTGTTTGTTACTGTATGGGATCCTGCTGGGCCTCCAACTATGGTAAAGGGGGGTTGGCAGGGTGCTGTACCCAGTGCAGGCAGTGTGAGGGGGGCACTTGATAGCAGGGAATTGTTGTACAATACTATGGCAAGTGATCAAAGGGTGGGGGTGCCACTAGACACTAGGGAATTGTTTAGTTTTCATTGATCTGGGGATCAGAGGATGGCAGGGACCGCTGGACACTAAGAAATGTTTTTTATTCTACTGTGGTCTGGGATCAGAGGATGGAGGGACCACTGAACACAAGAGAAGTGTCATTTTACCTGGGGCAGGGATCAGATGGTAGGGTGTGCCACTGGACACCAGGGAATGTACGATATGTAATGGGGATAGGGATTAGAGGGTGGGGCATGCTACTGGACACCAGCGAATATGTGATATTTAATGGGGCCGGGAATTGGAGGATGGGGAGACCACTGGACACTAGGAAATGGGTACTCCATTATGGGGACAGGCAATTAGAGTGAATGGGGCCAGTCACAGGTGTGCAAATCTGCCACTGCTTCCAATGCAAATGAGCCCATAATGGACATGCATATGGCATCTTAGTGTCTTGTATGCACAATGGGCTCATTTGCATGGTACCAGTTGAATAATGTGCCAGGGGCTCCTGGCACTATTGGGTCTGGGGGCACTGTGTCCTGCACTTTCAAGATCCATATTGGGGCAGTGCTAGTGACTTAGCACTGCACTGACATATCCCTGTATTTAATCAGATAGTGCCGGTGTGCTACTGATTGAATATAGCATTGTCCAATTCGGGAGCAAAGGCATGTGCAGCACAAATCTTTGTGCTCAACATTTGCCTCTTTTCCAATATTGGGCTCCTGGTGTCCAGTAGTCAAGTGCTATATGTTCTTTTACTACAGCTTGCACAATGTATTATGTGTCACATATGTTGCATTCTGACTTTTTCTCTTCTATGTGTATTGACCTCTTTATTATCACTGTCTGGTTACTACGTAGATTTGTATTACGTAACAAAATTGGCAAACACAAATGTGCATGGATTAACCAGGTCTGACTGTACATGGTTAGCAAGTGTTCTGATCTTGGTAAATAGCCCTGCTGGCCATTAGAACAGTGTTCCCCCCATTCTTCCCAAGCACTCACAAATTACTCTGAGACACACAGAAGAGTTTGAGATCCTATTGAGCGTAGTTGAGTTAAGTGACAAATTAAGTGCAGGTGCAAAGTGGTCTTTGAGACACTTTTCTCCTAGCATGGTAATTGAGAATCTTGATAGCAGATGTAGTAAATTGTATTGTATACTTTTATATGATATGGGCTTCTTCTCACCTGTGCAGAAATATAAGTTTGATGTTGAGAATTAGACACTAGGTTTTCTGGCATTTCCAGCAATTTACTTTTATGTTCTTCAGTTTTGTCCTTATAAAAGCAATGGACTTCTGAGAAGAGGTTTATGTCTCTAGTAAAGGGCTCCAACATCAGTGCCATTTCATTAGGTTAGAGACATTGTTTTTAAACACTGTTTTAACTGTGAATATGTATTGTGACACATTAAAGTTAGTCCTGCTTCTGATGCTGAAATGTGCAAATTTTAACAAGGCAATACAAATTTTGATTTT
This sequence comes from Neoceratodus forsteri, assembly GCA_016271365.2. Classification (NCBI taxonomy): domain Eukaryota; kingdom Metazoa; phylum Chordata; order Ceratodontiformes; family Ceratodontidae; genus Neoceratodus; species Neoceratodus forsteri. The sequence continues at coordinate 906,879,023 of CM028135.1, read as the reverse complement.
ATTAAAATGTTATGTCTTTAATTATACTTGAGTTTTGTTTTACAAGTAAACCCTGCCAATGGTTGTAAAAATATCTGAATTATCTCCTTATTTAAATTGCAATTCTCCCAGGATGTCTTCCATCAACCTTCATTCATTCACACCAGCATATTTAAACATTCCATACTACCGCCAAACTAGGCTGTACAATCCAGCAGTAGTAGCAGTAGGCTATAGCCAGCACATGTTTTCTTTTGCTGTTGCAGCAGCTTTGTTGATGATGTATGGGATGCCAGTAAGAAGCAGAATCACTACTGAGACTTCTCGCCTTTCAGGATTTCTCTGCAGCTAGCTCCTGAAGTCAGAAAGCCAAGTGTAAGAGCAGAGAGCTCAGAGCTAATCAGCAAGGAGTGAGGAAGAGCAGCAACCTAGAAAATAAATTGCACTATTGCACCATAACTATGCTGCGCCATTTCCAAGAGCTATGAACCCTAAGCAAACCTTTTACAGAATGTCGCCACAGGCAAAGGCCTCTTTGTCACTTGTATAAACACATTTTCACAGCAGGTCTGTCCTATAGGTGTTGAATTTTATTAACATATTTTTTTATGTAGTGGGGTTAGGCAGAGGCTGTGGTGTCAGAGTTATTACTCTACTGGACAGCATTTTATTTAACCATCTGGTGAACAAAGAGAAGTTAATGCATTGCTACCCATCTTCTGCTAAAGCAGGTTACATTAAACTTGCTCTTCAGTGGAATTTCATTATTTATGGTAACAGTCAAACTCCAGAGTGCATTAGTTTGCTAAATCTTCAGTGTTTGCTTGGATTGGAATGCCCCATAAAGAGTCAAAATTGCTGAAATGTTTTATATTCACTGTATTTCAGGCTATGTAGAGTATGCAGTCCAAAATTCTGTACCCCTCAATCACCCCCTGACAAATGAGTCCACTATGTTGAAGCATAAAAGTAGATTTCTCTACAGTTCCAGAAATTAACTACCAAAGCCCGTATCACAATCTGAAAACAGAATTTATTTTCAGCTCTGGAATATGTGAGTAGTCAGTTGTATAAAATCCTAGAATTATTGTTTTTCCAAAATAAATAGATCATCTTTTTATAACATATTTATGTTTTGTATGTATTTAACATTTTGTTAACCAAGTAAACACACTGGGCCACATGACCCTTTTTACAGGCTTGACCCAGGATCAAAGACACTGTACAGATGCACATACAGTTAATTACAAAAAATCTTTGCATATAAAATGTACACATTTAGGGAAAACAAAGTGTTAGCACTCTATTTTACAAATATTACAAACCTAAAAAAGTCTAAAAAGAAGCACATAGAGCCCTAGCTTAGATTTTCTTTTTTCATTGTGTTTTAAAATGCTGTTTACTTGGTGCTTTTCTTATTTCCAAATCAGTGTTATTCCAGATGTTAGCACCAGAGTATTTAAAAGGTTTTTGGGTTTTATTGTTTTTGCACAGTGGTATGGGTAAGATCAAAAAATATTCTGATCTTAAAAATTTGGTGCTATCTTTGGAGACAAACATACTTTCTGTGAAAGCCCATCCCCTCCCAATTAAATAACCTTTGTACAGAGTGTCCCTTTGCTCAGTAGACCAATTTAATTTTTCATACAGAGTCCGAAATGATGTACATGGTGTTGTCATTTTGCCTTGTTGAAATCCGAGGTTACACTTTAAGTGTCAGTTAACTGCAGTGTAGTTACAGTGTAACCAAACTGTAACTTCATTGCAGTTGCAATGTACAGTAGTTACATGCAAAAACATAACTACAGGGTAATTTTATAACACTCATCATTGCTTGTTGTAAAATTAATTAAACATTTTGTCTCCGGCAAACAGGATTTTATATAATGTTATGTCTTTTGTCACCAAGATGTGCAGTATAGATCAACATTGCCTAATGAATTTTCATTAGTCTTCAGTAACTAAAAACACACACCAGAGATTGTTTGTCTCATGTGAAGGCCAAATTAGATTAAAATGGTTTCTCTTTTTACAGCTTAAAATTGTTAAACATCTGCAATATAAACATCCTGCCTGCTGTGAAAATGAGTGTTTTAAAGGGAAATTGTCATCTCAAAAAGCAGCAGACTCAAAATGTAAATGTTTTGTTGTGCAAATTGTTTTGTCTGTTTTGTGTTAAGTGTTCTTTTGTGCAAACCAGGCATGACTTTAAATGGATTTTGGCCCAGTTCCCTTACTTTTTAAGTGAATAAAAAAACTGAAAAAATAGCTGCACACATTCTCTGCTAAGGAGGGCTGGTTAATTGCTGACTTCACGGCTGACCCAAAACACCCCTCATTTTTTGCTTGGGTAAGGGGACATGAATTCTGATGGGTCACTCCCTATCTTCCCAGGAGCTGAATGCCCCACTTTCTTCAATCTCTTGTCCCCCAGACAGATCTAGAGTAAGATTCTGGGGTTCACATTCAAACCCCTGTCTCCCAGATGGCAGTGCAATATGCTGCATATATTCCACTGGGTCAACCACAATTCAGTTTTGCAAACATGTTAAAGTTCACTTTATTACATAATGGCACTAGTTGACCGGGTTTCTGAGGGACGGCATGTTTTCAACAGAAGGTAAAGATCCTGTTCTTAGTCTTTCTGAAGCACATCACCTAAATGCCCAGTTTATTATATAATGGCACTAGTAAAGTTGGTTTCTGAGGGATGGCATGTTTTCAACAGAATGTTAAGACCCCGTTGTTAGCCTTTCTGAAACACATCACCTATTGTAAATAGGTGGATGCTCAGGGCCATTTATTAATATGCAGTTTTCTGTAAATCATTTCAGGAGTCATGTTTTGTTTTTCCTTTTTCTTCAAGTTTTTGACCTATCCATCACTGTCAGCCTCCTATATCGGGGGAACGGTCCAAGGGCTCTGGTTCACCATCTTTAATGGCAACTGGGGCACATGGGATTTTATCCTTTTCTCCCATTGACCCTGCCCACCTCCCTGACATTGTATCCTGACAGATCCTGCTTGCAGCTAGCATGCCCCTGTGGAGGAGACAAGCTCTCTGGCCCACCACAGGGGTCACTAGTGTGGCAAAAGCCAATGGCTTCCCTCCCCAGCTGGGAGCATTGCCATGGGACAGCTTTTCCCAAGCCCTTCCACCAGGCCATCTTCCCAAGCCTACTTCTGAATTCAGGTCATCGGTTTGGGAGCATACCATGGTCACACCACCCATTGGGCCATCAGGCAGCCTCCAGGCATCATACATACCTTCACAAGTGTAACCATAGAACTCCTAACAAGTTAGGCATATTAAAAATTTATCATCAATAGCTTGGAAAAATTAGCTTAATACATCCAGCAGACCTGGGTTTGATACCCACAACCTCCACTTGCATACTGCGTGACCTTGAGCAAGCCACTAAACCTCTTCAGTGGTCCCAGGTCATGCCTGAAAACAGGCTTTGTGACAAGTGGGCCTTAGCCAGCTACCAGATAATAACAAAAAAAAAAAGAATAATTCAGTCTGTTCTACTATAATTAGATCTCTTCAAATTGAGATACATGTCCTCATTAAATATAAATACTTTTATCTCCAGTTACTTATGGTAACTTGTTCAGCACATATTTTAAAAAGGGGGTAGGCATTTGAAAAACATGGACATGTTTTTAAACTGTATTTCTGGAAATTTAGGTTAAATTTCAAGTGAGATGCAGTATAGATAGAAACTGTTTTCCATTCTCTTTGGTAATTTTAGAGTATTACAGCTTATAACAAACCTTTGACTGCTGAGTTCCTAGTATCAACTTTTGTCTCGGGTGACTTGCAGATCTGAGATATGGAATCATCAGAAAGAAGGCACATTAATGCAGCAGAGGTGAAGCCAGGTATTGTACTAGGACTTTGAGTCAACATTTTAACCATTGGTAATGAACAAGGGAAAGGTTTTTAAAGGAAATCTGTTATCTTTACAATCTCCCTCCATCCCAAAGTGGTACCCCCCCCAATTAGCCGTTTTGCAGTGAAAACACCTTTGTTTTGGTGTTTTGACTTACTTTATTTTATTGCGCAAAATGTCTGGGCTTCCATAACATGGCGGATGCTGTGTGGTTCCATTTCAAGAGAAATTGTGGTGCTATACCGCTCACTTCAATACAAGTGTATTGAAGCAAGTGGTGCAGCACTGTAATTTCTCTTGAAATGGAACCGAACAGCATCCACTATGTTCTTGAAACCCGGGCTTTTCCACAATAAAATAAAGTAAGTTAAAAATGGAAACAAAGGTGTTTTCTTTGCCAAAATGGTCAACTGGGGAGTACGGCTTAAGGGGGGTGGGGAAATTCTAAAGTTGACAGCTTTACTTTAAATGAGTGGCATGAGCTGATGTCATATGCTGAGGTTATTTTGTTAGTGATGATCAGATTAACGATTAGCCTTTGTGTTAAAAATCTTTAGAATAGTGTCACAATTCACATCTGTATTTCATCCATTTTAAATTGAATAATTGTATATAGTCAGCCCTTGCTGAGTATGGAAATTGGTGGCTTTCAAAATGCTATTGTATCACAGTTCAAAATGTCATAAAATATGATTGTACCCCTGCTCTGGTACAACAACATTTTGAAAACCACTAGAGATTCTATGTGCTATCTTGTAAACAAAACACCTGTGTTCAGCCACAGCACCACCGCACACTCCTCAGAATGCAACTGGCACAGAGGTAGTTGTGGTATTTTTGAAAGTAGCTGACTAGAGGAAAAGATAAATAGAAGAGTAAGAAAACAGATTATTGGCACAAAAAATGGTAAATGAAAAGCAGGAGCAACCAGATATTTAAATATACTCACTGAATGAAGTCTGTTCCTCATAGCACACATCCTCTTGATAAGCGAGAGACACAGTGGCCATTTGTTTATTCCTCCCACACCCAATTGACAGCCATTAGAAGGCTGCGCTACAAATGTAGGGACGTCTGCTCCTTAGCAACCACACATCACATTCTAGCAACCAGCTGTAACTCCCAGAATACGACATTGCCACAAACTTTTTTCGTTTTTGTATTTTAAAAATAATTATTACAACTACATTGGTAACTCTCTTGGTAAAGAGGATGGGGACTATAAAATATAATGCATGGACAACCGTATGCCCAACTAGTCTATTGTGCCACCTCGGGTTCTGATTACCTCTGACTTCTCAAGCTTCGATCTTGAGGTCTGAGGTAATCAGAACCACTCTGTGGCACAATAGACTAGTTGTGCATGGTTGTCCATTCACTGCTGTCTGTGTAGTTACCTACCTACCTCATGTCCACTTTATTTTGATAGGGTAGACACCAGTCAGGTTAAAAAAAAGGACTAACTCGCCAAATTATCCTCTTTAATATACAGCTGTTTCTAGTTGAATGACATGCAGTCAGAAAAAGAAAGTAATAGGAATCCCAGGCTCAGCCATGTGAGCATGAGAGTTAAGTGGTAGAGCACTGGGACTGTATTCCAAAGACATGAGTTCAATTTCCTGTTAGGGCAAACTATTTCTTTCTCATTGTATTTTGTGCATTCAGTAGCTAAGCAAAGGCTAATACTGAACATTTATTTAATTGTTACCTTCTGTGACACAAATTCTTTACTGATAGCTACACATAGCTTTTGAATTTAGGATTATTTTATTGATTGGATGCATTACATTAGTATTTATTGCATTTAAAACAATATTTAAATAAAAAAGTATTTAATTGTTTTAGTGTTTATTTTGTTTATGTGATGAGAACATTTTATAATTAGAGTAAGGCACTCCATAGTACGTGTCATTGTGGGGTTTGGTAGTTAACAGCCAGTGTGGGATTAAAGCACTTGTGTGACTTAGAGTACTTGCTTACATCTCATGCCACCCCACATGAGATGGGTAAATCCCACAGTGATCAATGCATTGTGAAGCCTTATTGCTTAATTATATCCTTGTCTTAGTTTCTGTGGTCTAACATTCCAATGTATTTTTCAGTCATGTAGAATTATAATGGTGCGGTAGTGCCACTGTGGTTCAGGTTGAGTAGGCTGTTTAATGTTAAACCTCTAACTTTGTACTTTAATAGCTTCAGCACCATTCAAAAGATTTGTAAAAAAATGTTGTTGCACAGTCTTGGGGGGAAAGTCTCTTGACTTACCAAGTTTCATCCCAATCAGCTGTGCATATTCCAAGAGGTGGATAGTGAAAAAAAGTGAAACCATATTTTTTTTTTTGTCATTGCCTAGCACCCACGCAGCTTGGAATTTTGATCTGGGGTAGAAAGGGTTTGGGCCACATGGTTCCTTTTGCTGGTCTGATGAAAAAATACTAATCCATTCCAGAGTTACAAGGATTTGAAATTTCAGTTCACAGCATGCTTAGTCTGGTCTTTTGGATAGCTGTTTCTTACGAAAACAAATTTGGCCCATACAAAAAATGATTCTGCTTCATATGAGGGTAATCTTTTTTTGTGAGAAAAAATTATTCTAGGGACATAGATGTGATGTACTAGCCACGTTTCTAGCAGTGTTCCTTTCCCTTTAAGGCATGCTGGAACATCTTCAAGCTTGCTCCTGCCTCCCATTCAGGTAGTAACTCCTTCAGCACCACCCCATGACATCAGATCTTCCTTTTCACTGAAAGAAGAAAATTCCTTTATTATTGCTCTCTGCTCTGAGTAGGCCCTTTGCTTCATTCCTTTGCAAAACTCATGAAATTACTTCGTCTTCAGGTGATTTCTCAAAATCTGACATGATCGACTTGATGTCGGCTCTGGAATTTAAGAAGTGCAAGTGCGGGCAGATGATGTCCCAGAAGGACATGCACATCACAAAAATGATCACCAGGCATGTGTGAAAGTTCTTGCACCATGCACCCTTCTACTTGAGAAGACCGGGATGCTCAGCTTCTCTTTGGGTGTCAAGATGAACAGGATCCCCCATTTCCTCAAAGGGTGCCTGTCAGTGGTCTCCATGGCTGTGGGGTCCACTGAACAACTTGTAGCTTTTGAAGAGGCTGCGGTTCAGACTGCAGAGCATACCTCTTCAGCTTTGGCCTTTGTACCACATTCTTTAGGTGCTACCTTCTCTGGGGCATTTCGTGATTTGTGCCAGTCCCTTCCCAACTTTGGGCAGGGCTCCTCTAAGGACACAAAATCCAAATCTTCAAAGAAGGAGACTAACAAGAAGTCTCACTGTCAATTATGGGATCCTGAGTGCTCTTGGGTATCAGATGTCCATGCTTCTCTGGAGGAGTCAACTACAGTCAATCCTTCAGCCTAGGCCACTGGCTCCATGTTCTCCCAGTTGGGCCAGTTGGTTGAGATGCTTGTCGATCATCCTGTCAAGACTTTACTTCATTGGGTCAATGTGTTGTTGCCAGATGAGACTGATACCTCCCTTTGTAGGGCTCTGGCCCTGGCTGTCACCTCTCATGTTGAGTCAGACCAGCCTGCTGATCCGGTCCATATCTCTTGGGATCTGATAACCCGGTTGGTTTCTCATTTTTTGCCGGCTCCGATCCCAAAGCCCCAAGTCAAGCAGAACACACCAGCATTGGTGTTCTTACTTTTGGTATTCAGACATGCAGCATCACTGCTACTCCTCCACTTCTTCTTCCTCCTTAGACGAGAAGAGGCTCTGCAACCAAATGCTTCAGTGCTATGAGGAGATCATGTGGCATCAGCTCATGTTTACCGGGGTTAAACTGGTGCTGGCCCCCGCCCTGGCTCTTCCATGGCTCCTGCCACCCAGGACCCAGCCTACTCCAGCTTGGCATGGTCCCGGCTTGGCCTATGCCAGCCTCTCCACCCATCCAGGTGGAGCCACCACCCAAGCAGCCACTGGTGGATCCCTCCCAAGGATGTCCATACCACTTATAGGCTTTTCTCATTGGCTGTCAATCACTGTGACTCCTGACAGACCCCATAGGGTCAGCAGGGACTCTGGTGGTCGACCACTTTTTGATGAATCCTCAGAGTCTGAGGGCTTCTAGAAGAAGAAGAAGAAGAAGAAGAATCAGCATTTATATAGCACTTTTCATACATCCAAAGCGCTTTACAAGCAATGCTAGACTGGTAGTGAAGTGACTAAATGTGTGATGGCGGCCATATCGCACATCATCACCCACACACAGCCTGGATAATTGCATGAACCAGTTTATGGGAAGGGGGAATGTTGGCCAGGACAACGGGAATGTTCCCTACTCTTTACGAAAAGTGCCCTGGGTTCTTTTACTTCCACCTGGACACCCACCAGGACAACACCAGGATGAGCAGAAGGGACCTCGGTTTAATGTCTCATCTGAAGGACAGCACACCCCAGCAGTACAGCACCCCCCAATACTGCACTCAGATGCCAGCGATTTTTAGGCGCAAGTCCAATCCCTCTGTGGGCTGAGAACCCATGACCATCTGGTCCAGAGGCGGATGTGCTACCAATTGATCCATGCTGACACCTACACTTCTCTCCATTGAATGCCGAGTCGGGAGAGGATTTGTCTATGGAGCATGGTCCCACTTCTTTCTTGGGCCTGTTCTGCTTAATCTCAGACTCTACAGGACTCCAAATGGAGCCCATCCAGAAATGGCCAAGTACCCATTGACTGAGATTCTCGACTGTGGTGACTCCCCCTAGGAAGACCTTCCCAGTCACTGAGGTCATTCTTGGCCCTGCTGTGGAGGTTTGGCAGCACTCTGCCTCTTACCCTGTGCAGTTGGCATGGATGGCTCGCAAGTATGTGATGCCTACTGATTCTCTGTCAGGTTTCACCAAACATCCCATGGCCGACTCAGCGTATTGGTAATGTCAGGGACGTGGACAAGCCTGCCAACAAGGAATCCAAGAAATTGGATCATATGGCAAAAAAGGTCTGTGTGGCCTCTTCTTTGAGCCTTTGACAAGCAAGTTTGGCCCTTTTGATGGCCCACTTCACTCATGCCATGTTAGAGACACTTGACAAGGTGCTTCCTCAGCCCCTGACTGACTTGCAGACCACAGTCAAGAAAGTCTGGGACCAGGGCCAAGTGGTGGCTAAGCAGCAGCACCAGACAGCCATGGATCTCAGTGACTCCTGTGCCCAGTATGTAGCTGTTGTGGTGGCCATACACTGAAGGGCTTGTCTGAGGATTTCAACCTTTATAGCAGATACTCAGCACAACTCAGCAGATGTATCCTTCTTGGGCATCAACTATGTCAGGCTGGGAGTATAAGGAAACCTTACTTGCATAGAAAAGTCCAGTGCCACCCTGGACTCTTCTACTTCCACCCAGAGGGAGCCCAAGGGCTCTAAGCTCCAAAGAAAGAAGTCTTTTCACACCCTCTTTGCCCTATTGCCAGGCAGTCCCATCCCCCAGTTGGTCATCAGGCCCAGGCTTGACATCCCTGACTGAAGTTGGTTGAATTGCTCATCCGAAAGCCAGGTGATAAACATTCCACTGCTTCCTCAGCTGGTCCCTCCTCCACCTCCAGGCCTGCCCAGTGATGGGATGGGTGTGCCTCCCAGTTGAGTACGGCCATGGAGATATGAATGGACCCATTATAAAGCTTCTTTATCTATGCCCTTACATTCTAATTTGTTTAGCAACAGGGAAAAATCCACAGTGGCAAACGCTTTTGACAGATCAACGAACATCGCTCTCATGAGCAGTTTGTTGTCAAGTGTGTGGGAAACGGTGTCCATAAAATCGGTTAAAGTCGTGGTTGTAGAATGCAGTGGTCTGAAACCAGACTGCAGGGGAAACAAGAGAATATAGTGATTTAAATAATCATATAGTTGTATGTATCTCTTTCACAAGTATTTTTGATTCAGCAGTTAACAAGGCTATAGGCCTGTAGTTATCAGCCATTTGATTGTCTCCTCCTTTAAAAATTGAAATTATCTTTGCAACCTTCCACTTGTCCAGAAAAGTACCTAAACAAAGGCTGCAGTTGAATAATTTAGTTAGTGGTACAGCTATCACCTCTGCACCTTCTCTCAGAAGTCTTGCCTTCAGTCCATCTAACCCCCCTGATTTAGTTGTATATAACTTATGTAATCATTTACTTATATCCTTAAAGTTCACAATTCTAAATCTGAACTCAGATATGGTCATTCCTGTGGCTTCTTAGTTTGAGTAATCATTGATTTAAAGGTTTATGTGGAATTATCATAGGACAATGTTGATATGTTTACAAAAAAATTATTTAGAATCTCTGCCATCTCATTTGGATCCGTAGTAACTTCTCTTCTGTTTTTATGGAGGAGGGTAATTTTGACTGAACGGTAGTTTGAAGCTGCCTTATTGCCTTTCAAAAGTCCCTAGTGTTCATAGCTGTTTCAAATGTATTTTTATAGTATAGTCCTTTTTCTTCCCTAATTCATTTCTCACATTGATTCCTAAATGCCTTGTCATGGTTTTATTTAACTCCAAAAATTGATTAACGTTTTGCACGTAAAAGTGCTAAAACATTGTGAAAATGCATAGCACTTGCCTCATTGTGTTTAACAAACATAACACTACTAGAAAACCTATATAAATATTTTCTGTACAGTTAGCATTGTCCCAAGAAAAAAAACTGCTAATCAATTATTTAAAACGCTGCTTGTACTTCACGTTCCCAATTAGATTTGTTTGCTCTTTTCCACGGGCAATTCCGAACCCTTAAGTATTTCAGAATGTTACCATTGATCCATGGCAGACTATTTTGTTTTTTCTGTGTTTGCACTTGAGGTGCACGTCTGTCACAGACCAATAGAAATTCTCCTGTGAAAAAGTCTACAGCATCATCTATGTCAGCGATTAGGTCCATCCTATTCCATCTGCTGTTTTTTAAATCCATAAAAAAGGCTGAATGATTGAATTTCTTGTATGTTCTGGAGGATATCAAGGGCCTGTTACAGGGTTCATAGCACTGATTTATTCTAACTTTGCATTTGACTAAACAGTGACCCCCCCTCCCCCATAGTGGAGCCTCTACCTTACTTTGGAACTCAGATAATATTTTTAGAAATAAAAATTAAATCAATAGTGGTTCTGGTATCTCCATTGTTACTGTAACGAGTTGGGTTTTGTATTATTAGATAAATGTCTAAATGGTCCATAGCTTCTTTTAATCTCTTCCCCCTGGATCCACCCCCCCCGTGCATTAAAATCCCCAAGACATATGAAATGTTATAAAGTATGATATGTGCCTAAGAATGTAACTAGTTCATCAAACAATTGGGGGCCTATATGAGGAGGTGAATACACTACCAATAAGTCAAGTTTTTTAAATTCATTTATAAGACCTTAAATTCCTTTAATGTTAAATGGTATTTTCTGTCTGTAAGAGCCTAAGAACTGGTGAGTATACAACAGTAACCCCCTTCCTTTCTGGTTTCTGTTGCTTTTCACATGGTCATAACCCTGGGTTTGTATTTCGTTGTCTACTATGATACTATCTAGCCATGTTTCCGATATAGCCAGGAGACCAGGAACCTGGCCCTCCAGACCTGCTTGGCCCTTGGCCTGTTGGTCAGCAAGACCAAGTCGGAACTCATATCTTTGCAGTGATACAATTCATTGGGGCAGAGTATGACTCTTACAGAGCCAGGGCTTGGTTTCTGGAGGACAAGCAAAGGCTGTCTCCTCCTTTTCCTGATCATTTCAGGTTGGGCAGTTTTGCCCTGCTCATGACTTCCTGTGCCTCCTGGGATACATGGTGGCATTCACCAGTGTGGTCCATTGGGCCCAGAGGAGAATGCACTCCTGCAATGGGAGCTTACATGCCAATAGTCTCGGTACCAGGGCCACTTCGACCAGTCAGTCACTGTGACCCAGGTGATGTTGGATGCCCTCCTGTGGTGGTTAGTCCTGGAACATCTGCAGGATGGGATCCCATTTATCCACCCATATCCATTGGTCACCATCATGACTGATACCTCCCTTATGGGCTGGGGTGCCCACTTGGGGGACCACAGTGTCCACAGACTCTGGTCCCCAAGGAGTCCTGATACCATATCAACCTGCTGGAGCTTCACGCAGAATAGCTGGTGTTGACAGCCTTTGCTCCCCACATTCAGGGTCAGGTTATTCATGTCCAGATGGACAACACCACTACCATGTACTACCTCAAAATAATTGGTGGGACACACTCCCTTCCTCTGTGTAGGGAAGCTGTCTGCATCTGGACTCTTGTGCTCAGCCTGGACACTGATCTCCTGGCCATCCATGTGGCTGGCATCTCCAACCAGCTGTAAGACACCCTCAGCCATTTGGGTGAAGCATCTCACAAATGGTCTGTCAATCCAGAGGTAGTACACAGCCTGTGCTGTCAGTGGGGCACCCCTCTGGTGGATCTGTTCACCTCCAGGGAGAATGCCAAGCTGAGACTGTATTTTGCCTACCCCCTCAGCAGGGAACACTTCAGGGGGATGCCTTCTCAAGACCCTGTACCCGGGTCTCCTCTATGCCTTTCCTCCATTTCCTCTGATCCACAAAGTGCTGATCTAAGCCAGGAGGGACAAGGCATGGATGATTCTGGTGGCTCTGGACTTGCCCTGCCAGTTCTGGTACCTCAATCTCCTCAGCCTCAGCAGCAGGCTTCTGTGGCATCTTTCTCTCTGCCCAAACTTGCTTTCTTGCAATCAGGGGAAGTTACTCCATCCAGATCTTCAATCCCTACACCTGACAACCTGGTACCTGAGCGGCCTGAGTTTCAGGCTTTAGGTTTCTCTGAAGATGTCCACGACATGGGTGAGGAGTTGACTCAAAAATATTATGCCTTCAAATGGAAGAAGTTCTCCATTTGATGACAGGACAAGGGGCTTGACCCCTTATCTTACCCAGTGGCTAGCATTCTCAACTACCCTTGGTCCCTCTCTCAGTTGGGTCTTTGGTCAGTGGCCCTAGCAGCCATCTAAGCATAACGGGCATGGGATAGTATGTCATTGGTGGCACAAGAGATAGTGGTCTGGTGCTTTTTCAACGGCCTTGACCACATTTCTCCTCCAGTGCATGAACCACCACCACCTTGGGAATTGTTTCTGGTATTGGCAAAACTCATGGACAAGCCATTCAAACCAGTGCACATATGTGAAACATCTTACCTGTTGTGGAAAACTACCTTCCTGGTGGCTATCACATCAGCCAGAAGGATTAGTGAGCTCCTGATGCTCTAGGTGGCGTCTCCTTACCTGGTCTTCCACAAGGACAAGGCTGTACTTTGCCCCAACCTGAAGTTCCTCCTGAAGGTTGTGTCTAGGTTTCACCTTAACCAGGTGATCAGTATCCCGGTGTACTTTGCCAACCACACTTCGGAGGCCGAACATAGGCTCTATACTCTGGACCTGCAGTGAATGCTTACTGGTTAAATGGAGTGCACAGCTGGAGTTTGGGGAGAGGTTCACTAGCTGTTTGTCACCTACACAGAAGCTGCACCTGGCAGACTGGCAGCTAAGCTTATGATTGGCAGGTGGATTGTATCTTGCATTAACCTCTGTTATAGGTTGGTGGGTAGGGAGCCTCCCGTAGGGCTAAGGGCTCATTCCACCTGTTATACCACTGCCTAGGTGGCTGCTTCCAGGGATGTCCCTGTCCAAGAAATCTACAGGGTTGCTACCTGGAAGTCAGCACACACCTTCATTTCCTACTACCACATCAACCTTGAGTCATGCTGGGATGCTGGTTTTGGGGCCTCAGTTCTCCAATCTCTATTCTTTAAATAGAGGGGGTATGTCTTGCACCCTCCTTCTGGAGAACTGCTAGGAGCTTGCCTGAAGTGCAGACAGTACATCATATCCACGACCCTAGAAAAAACAGGTTACTCACCTGTAACAGTAGTTCTAGGAGTGGTATATGATGTACATCCACACTGACCTACCCGACCTGACCCTGGCAAGTGGGACACTGGTCTTGCTTCCAGCGAGTAAGATCTGACATCACAGGATGGTGCTGAGGGAGTTACCATGCAGATGGGTGGAAGGAACTTGCTTGAAGATATTCCAGCAAGCCTTAAAGGAAAAGGAACACTGCCAGATGTATGGATGTACATCATATACTACTCCTAGAACTATTGTTACAGGTGAGTAACCTGTTTTTTGTTTTGGGCTGTCAGCATGTTTCCATTTTATTTTTCATAAAACACTTTTTGAAAAGCCATAAAAATGATATCATGCAGAGACACCAACATTTGTGTCTTGCTAATTGGGACCCCATTAGGTGGACTGTGCAGTTAGTTTCTTTTTTTTCAATCACCCAGAAATTTGTTTTTAACACATTTAAAAATATTTTTTCATGACCAGAATTGCATCTTTCACATGGCCATATGAAAAAAAGAATACGGCTACACAAAAAAAGATTCCCTTCATACAAAAAAAATAATTTTGACTTTTTTTTCACATTCTTTTTTCATGTGAATGAATCTTTTTGTAATGAATAAAATCTCATGAAAAAAGAATCCTTCACATGAAAAAAGAATTTGGACTTAATTTTTTCACATTATTTTGTTGCATGGAGGCATCTTTTTTCATATGAATGACACAACCTCATAAAAAAGATCCCTTCATATGAAAAAATAATTTTGAACTTAGTATTTTTTTACATTATTTTATCAAATGACACAATCTGTTTTCATATGAACAACATACTAACATACTATTTGCCAGCAGATTAGGCCTTACAGTCTATCGAGTCTGCTCGAGCCTAGATCCTTAGTTGGGTGCCGAGAACCCTCCCATCCCTTGTGCTCCAGAAACCCCTATCATCCATCCCCACCCCCCTGGGACAGGCCATCATCTGATACATCCACTTTCTGTGTCTGTCCCACCCTCTCTTGAAGCCCTCCACTGTGGATCTCTGAACCAGCTCACCAGGCAGTGCATTCCAAGGGTCCACCACCCTCTCAGTGAAAACCTCCTCCTCTTTTCCCTCACCCTTCCACCTTCCAACTTCAAACCATGCCCTCTGGTGATACCTCCTGCTTTAGTCTAAAGATCCCTCCATGTTTACCCTATTTATTCCTTGAGGTGCTTGAAGACCTCAATCATGTCCCCTGTCTCTCCTCTCCTCCAATGAAAACAGGCAGAGCTCCTCAAGTCTGTCCTCATACGTCAAATCCCCTAGCCCTCATATCATCTTTGTTGCCCTCCTCTGTACCCTCTCCAGGAGCTGTATGTCCCCCTTCAGTTGTGGTCTCCAGTACTGTACACAGTACTCAAGGTGTGGTCTACCAGTCCATTGTACAGCGGCAGAATCACTTCCTTGCTCCTAGAGGTGATCCCCCTTATGATGCATCCCAACATCCTGTTTGCCTTGCTAGCTGCTCTCCTGCACTGCTCAGAGTTATTCATACATGTATCCATCATGACCCCTAGGTCTTTTACCCTATTGAGGCCTCAGTGCCTCCCTCCCAGGGTGTACCTGTGTTTAGGGTTTCCCGACCAAGATGCAACACCTTGCACTTGGTGATATTGAAATTAATTTCCATGTGTGAGCCCAGCTTTCCAGGGTGTCAGGTCCCTTGCAGGCCAACCTCCCCTCTTCTCCCTCAACTACTGCTCCCATCTTGGAGTCATCCATGAAGAGACTTATTTCACACCTATACCCTCCCTGATGTCCGATATGTATGCATTAAACAGGATCGGACCCAGGACCGAGCCCTGTGGTACCCCACTACCAACCTCTCTAGGGTTTGAGAGCTCCCCACAGACCACTACTCTCTGAGTGCATCCAGCTAGCCAGTTTTCAATCCATCTGACCATCAAAGGGCCTACTCCTAACCCCATCAGTTTCTCCAACATACCTCAGGAAAAACGATCTCTTCATATGAAAAATAAATTTGGACTTATTTTTTTTTCTACATTTCAACTTTAATAAACCATAACTCTAGCAATAGATGCAGTTATGGGACAATCTATATATACAGTATATATTTAAGTAAAGGTCTTAATGAGTACTACAATACTAACACATAACACCTCAATAAAAAAAATATAGGGGCTATATAAAAAAACATAAAAATTAAAACAAATTACAGTTCCCATTGGAAAACTTTGCAACTTTAACAAGCTGTAACTCTGTCTGTCTTTGGAGTTAACAGGCAATGTACGATATATATCAATGAGAAGGTCTTAATAACTAGTATAACAATTATCCCCTAAGAAATAAGAACTGAAAATGGCCCAGCCCTACATAAAAATACAAAAAAGCACATAAATTGCTTTTCTGGAGGACTTCCATACCCGCATACACATGTGGATAAATGGAATTATGGGAGCACTGGTCTCAGAGGGCCCTGTGCTTCTCTTTTCACATGGATGTGCTCATGCAAATCCTAAAGGGACCTAAGTGAATGACAATATGATTCTACTCAAAAAATAAGTATATTCACTGCAAAAAACTTTGTTCATGCATAAGTTAGGATTAAACTGACAAAAGTAGGGAAATGTGTTGTTAAGGCTTTCAACCCTAACACCCCACCCTACAAGCAGCTAAAGGAAAAGAACATTATAGTTTTGACAGTCTTGAGTCTTGGCGAATCAGGCCTAAGGTCTTCCTTGGCATTATCAACCCTAACTCTTACTCCGTTCTCATATAGTCTGCACATCTGAGTTTAATTCTGGTGGAAATGGGGGAGCATTAGGGTTGATAACCAGATGAGAATATAATAAAAACTAAGGATTCTGCCAGTTTTGGATGAACTTACTGACCCAGGGTCAGCTAGTCCACCACAACCCGTGCTCCCTTGACCATCAGGCTGGCTCCTGAAGAGATAAACATGAACAGATTTAAAGCATCTGAGAGGGTCTCAGAAATACTCTTGGCTGTGCTTAAATCTTTTATTCATTTATGTATGTATTTGGTAACTGGATAAACAAGCTGATTCAAAGGACCATTTTCAGTCATGACCCAGGCCACGAATGTGTCAGAAAAACAAATATCAGTACAATACAGTGATACAATCAGTGGAGATACAATCAAGCAGCAGATAAGATACATACATTCTGTTTGAGGTCAAGTGCAGACTTGAGCAAATTCAATATTATGTACAAAATTTATTACAGTAGTAATTTACATGGGTTACAGTAAGTATTATGCAAGGATACACTAAATAAAGGAACAAATACTGCATAGCAGCAAAGCAAGTTCATACTAGCCTTGGTAAGTTCAGGTGTACAGTACAATAAAAAAGTGGTAAGTATAAAACAGTACTACAGTAGATGGTGCACATATAAGCAGCTACATTGGTATAAACCAGTACATGTAGAGAAATAACAGAGTTTCAGCTAGATTTAAGTGCACAAATAGTTTAATGTGGTAGCTGAGTCGTAAGGCAAAACAACACCCAGCAAACTCTATGGCAGATTCAGGGCCCTGGAGTTGTCAAGCAAACAGCTGCAAGTGGCGTCCTCCATGAACCAGCTTCTAAGTTTTAATTGGAAGGACTGATGGGAGGGGGAGGACCTGATAGAAGATGGCACCTGTTCCACAGGGAAGTGGCTGAGATGGAGAAAGCTTTGCTACCCATCACAGTAGATGTACAAGGAACCACTAGAGGAGGAACAGAGGAAGCCCTAAGACTCCAAGAAACCACCTTGTCATAAAGCAGTGATTAGTGGTGGGACAACTGATAGTTCCTTAGTGAGTTATCTACTAGGCTACCCATAGCAAAATTGAAATGACCCTGAAGTGTGAAAAAGCCTAGTGATTTGTAGAGTGAGCAGTGTTGGGTAGAGAAGGGGGCTTGAAAAGCAAAATGACAGATAGAATTGTATGTGATGTTTAGTCAAAAGCGTAGTGAAGTGGACACAGTGGAGTATACTGGGGAGCAGTAGTCGATACTGGACAGTAGATTTCCTTGTGCAATGGCTAGGCAGGCCTCCAGAGAGAGGAATTGAATGAGGCAGTAGGCTGCACCTAGCATTTGGTGGCTTTTCTTCACCATGATACTAATATGCTCACTGAAGGTATTTGAAGAAGGGTACAGTTTTGGGGAGGAGCAGCCAGGGTGACAATAAGGAGAGAGGTTTTAGCTTTGGTAGCCTTTTCAAGGAATGGCTTAGAGCCAAAGAGCATGGCTTTAGTTTTCTTCTCATTTATGAGAAGTTTCCTGGAGAAGAACCAGTTTTTTGCAGCCCCAAAGTTGAGTGTGAGGGTGGAAGATATGGAGTCCAGAGATTTTGCGCTATGGTAGATGACTAGTTCATATGCATAGAGGAGAGCATTCCAGGTTATACATTCTTCGGGAAGACCATTAATGAACACAGAAAATAGGAGGGGTCCAAATATTGAGCCCTGTGGTACCCCAGTGTGGATAGCAAGAACACAGAAAATAGGAGGGGTCCAAATATTGAGCCTTGTGGTACCCCAGTGTAGATAGCAAGAACAGCAGAGGACTCCTTCCCTCCTGAGACAGACTGGAACCTGTTGGAGTGGTAGCTATGGAATCATGCAGTGGTGTCTAGGGAGCAGCCAAAGTTCTGTAAGGTGGAGAAGAGTAGGTGGTGGTCCACAAGATCAAAGGTTTTTGATAGGTACACAAACACCTCACCTGTGACTTTGCCCATGTCCATGTTTGTAAGGACATGGTTGGTGAAAAGGGCCAAGGCAGAGGAGGTACTGTGATGTTTGTAGAAACCATGCTGGAGTAGACACAGGAGGTGGTATTTTTCAAGATGTTCAGTAAGTTGGTGGTGGACAACTTTTTCAAGTAATTTATTGAGATGCAGAGGAGAGAGATGGGTCTGTAATTATTGGGGGAGAGAGGGTCTCCTCTTTTAAAGACAGGTACCACATGAGTGTGTTTCCAAATGTCAGGCACAGTGGATGTTGAGAGTGCCAAGTTGAATATGTAGGTCAGGGGCTTAACAACAACTGGAAGAGTAGTTTTAAGAAATGGGATACAGCCCATTGCTGCCTGGGCTGCCTCTAGCTGGAAGTGACTTTAATAGTTTGAGGGTGACATTTAGACCAATGGCCCTAAAGTAAAGTGTGGGAGGAGAGGCAGTACTAGGGGAGGGCTGAGAGCAGGGAGGTTCACTCATATGGTCTTTGGGAGGCTGAGGGGAGAGTTTGCTGCTATAAGAGGTAAGATCAGTAAACATCCAGTTGAGATTGTCCGCGATATCAGCAGGGTCAGTGATGGGACCCATAGGGGAGTTAAGTTGTGTTATCTGCTTGGAAGACTTTGGGTGGAGTAGGGACCCAATCAAGGCCCAGAAACTGTGAGAATTACCTAGAGTATCTTTTTGTAAGTTGATGTAATACTTCTGCTTGAGCGACTTAACAGCCTGCTTACAGAAATGTCGCAGTTGTCTGTAAGCATTACATAGTTGAGGAAGGGGGATATCTTACAGGTTTTTCATGCTTAGTCTCTGGCCTTCATCAGGGCCAGGAGTTCCTTGGTTAGCCAGTGGTTGTTGCTGCCTCGAACCCTTCCAGTGGTGATAGGGAAATGCTTGTCTTGGAGGGTACAAAGGACATCGGTAAAGAGTCTGACTGCTTTTGAGACATCCTTGAGCAGGTAGAGTGATGACCAGTTTGGAGCTCTGGCATCCTTCAGGATGGAGTCATGATCCTCATGGTTAAATTTCCTGAAGGACAATACTTTTTGGGCGGGTGAGTAGTTTATGTAGCAAGAACAATGTGTTTATTATTTATTTATTTAGTTAGTTTTTTTTTTGACTGGGTAAGTGTACTAGATGAATCCTGTCTATTTTCAGGCATGACCCGGGGGAGGGG
This sequence comes from Neoceratodus forsteri, assembly GCA_016271365.2. Lineage (NCBI taxonomy): Eukaryota > Metazoa > Chordata > Ceratodontiformes > Ceratodontidae > Neoceratodus > Neoceratodus forsteri. The sequence goes on along the minus strand of CM028135.1, from coordinate 906,859,344 downwards.
GATACAGATGAATGCCAACTGACCTTGAACCAGATTAAGCTGTTGGTGGTATTGTTAGTGAATGAGGGAAATTTGGCCAGGGCACCAGGGAAATTCCCCTACTCTGCTTCCTGTGAGCAGAGGGGACCCTTTTGCTGGTGAATCCAAGATGGCTGGTATTGCAGATCCTGGTGGAGGTGGTGGAAATTCTGTGCAAGGCAGGGGAGCTATCCTTGCTGATATGGAGACTGAGAATGGAGTGGTGAAGAGTTCTGCTGTATGCACACCACGGGAGCACTTTCAAGAAAGCCGTGGAGAATACCCGCGCTATGGAAGAGGCAGAAGCCATAACAAAACACAACATGGAGCTTATGGATGCTGTTGCAATTCAGAATCAGGAAGTTGGTGGCCCAGATGATTTTCAGGATGGCAAGCGGTGCACAGAACCTCTGATTGTGGAGGAGGAGGGTTCGCTAGTTCCTGGTGCGGCTAGGATGCCTTTCCAACCAGAGGAGGAATGTGGAGCTATGCGGAAGTTAAAGGCAACATCGGGAGAGCTTTCCAGGCAGGGACTGGAGCAAGGAGACTGCCCTGCTCAATGCAGGCTGGATGAGAAAAGATGGTAAATGGATTCCAGATGCTGAATGGCTCACTTTTTCACCGGAGGGCATGGCTGCTCAGGAGTCTCCAGGGCCAGTGCAACCTGACGAGGTGCAGATGGAGGCAGGTAGTGCTGCTGGTGGTGACCCTTTTTTTCATGTTAGGACTAACTCTGGGGCTGCTTCTGGGTCATCGGGTGTCCCCCTCCTTCCTCCCCTCGGAGGGAACAATGTAATAAATGTCCTCACTTTTTGGACCTATTTCGTAACAATCATTTGGAACAACCCCCCAGATGGAACGATGTCTGCCTTAGGTACGGGGGGGGCTTCGGGAACCACCTGACCATTTCTTTGTGGCCCGCAGGCTACTCAAGGGATCGATGAATTTACAAGCATCAGATATCTATGCCCTTATTAACATTCGAGGGCAAGAAACATTTGATATCAGTTTCAAATCCTTTGTAGGACTTGATAAATTTTGGCAAAAATATGATTCCCTCAAAACAACCCCTTTGTGGACTCCATTTTGGGCAATTCCTATTACAAAACTGCTGTTTAAAACTGTTCATGTTTTGTTTCGAAATGAAGGGGTAAATGTGGGGGATATTTTGTATTGGCTTGAAAGTAAATGTACTGTCCTGGGTACTCCTGAACCTGTATTTGATGGGGAGGGCATTTGGACAGGTGGTTGGAGGTTTAAAATAAAATTACATATTGCGGGGGATTTGGTGCAACATATTCCAAACAGTTTTTTCCTGGGTAGGGGTCGAAGTGTCTGCTTTTACCCTGGTCAACCCAAGGCATGTTACAAATGTGGAAGCCCACATCACCTTAGCAGTGCTTGTGACAAAATCAAATGTGCCTTATGTGGGGAACTAGATCATGACAGTTATACATGTCGCAATGTTTTTCGCTGTAATTTGTGTGATACCTGTGGTCATGCATACCATCAATGTCCATATGCTGGCCAGAACAATTCTGGTGGGTTAGATAAAGAAACCTTGATTTTGGATGCACAGGGCCACTTTAGGCCAACTACAGAGGAAGCAGCCTTCACTGACCCCAATCCTCCTGGTCCAGACCACATGGGTTCACCTCTCCCTGCGGGAGATGCATCTGATTCTTCTGGTATACCTCCTGTTGTTGTCCACCCACAGGAAGGTCAGGAGTGCATTGACCCTCTGGTGCTTATAATTGCCCCCTCAGCTGCCCTGGAGTTTCAGGCACCTCATCCAAAATGAGTGACACGATCCCATGCCAAAAAGCTTGTTTTACCACCCCTTACTACTACACATAATACTTTTCAGGTTCTGCAGGAAGTAGAAGGAGACTCTGAATCTGATTTATCAGTTGCCTCAGGGGTCTTATCTGGGATGGAGTGTGAAGAGGAGGGAGGACCCGAATTCTTGGCATCTAAAAAGAAGTCAGGACGAAAACAAAAAAAAGACAAAACTTAGTTAATGTGCACTGGCTTTTTTGTCAATAGCTTCCTTGAATTCTTGTAGCCTCAAGAATTCAAAAAAATGTCTAGGGCTTTTGCACTTTTGTAAAACCATACCTGCAGATATTATTTTTCTGCAGAAGACACATTTTTCTACCCTTACTAATGTTAATTACACCAAAAAATTGTGGCGTGCAGGACCCTCTTTTTGGTCTTTTGGCTCAGACATTGCAGATGGAGTAGGGGTATTATTTTGTCATCCTTTCATTCAAGTTACTGGCATGGTTGACATAGTCCCAGGGCGGGCCGTACTCCTAGATTGTGTTTGCAGAGGGTTTTTTCTCTGGGTCATTAATGTTTATTCACCTCAGGTTAAATCAGCCAGGGTTGCTTTATTTTCTGATATACAACAATATTTGTCTACCCCTAGGCATGTCATTCTGGGGGGGATTTCAGTTGTGGATTGGATATTAAATTTAAAGATCACACGCAGCGTAAGATATATTGTGATTCGCATGCCTTGTTTAAATTATTGTTGACGGCATCCTTGACAGATGTTTGTAGAACATTAAATTTGAATCCAGGATTCACTTATAAACGTGGTAATCTTGCAACACAGATTGATTTTATTTTTTTCTTCCAGATTTTTGTTACCTTATTCTTTTTTTTTGGCCCCATGCGAATTCACAGATCATTTCTTGTTACAAGCAAAATCTTCTTTAACTAAGATTCCACCAGCTTTTCCGGCCTTGCCGGCTAGATGGAAACTAAACCCGACAATCCTTGCCACTGAGCACCATCAGATATGTTTATTTCAGGTTTTTGATAATCGTCGTTCGGTAGCTGAGATGTATGATTCCTGGGGGGATTGGTGGACGGACACTGAAATGGAATTTCAGCGGGCCTCAAAGACATATCATTGTGCTACCCAGTCCGCAGATTACCTTGACTACTTAAAACTCAGAGCACAGTTCTATAAACAACTGTCACGGTCTTTAGTTTCTGATGATTTTGTTAAGGAGCGATTGGCTACACTTAGACAAAGTATGAGGAATTACCATTATGGCAAGGCATGCAAAATTCATGAAGACTTATCCTATGGGCTTAAGTCTTCACAAAGTTCAGATCCTTATTCAGCATGCAAACAAGCTTTTGATAGTAAACTTATGGAGGGTCTTTATGATTTTCAAGGGGTTCTACGCACTGCAGTCACTGACATGCTACGTATAGCAGGGAACTTTTTGCGATCCCAACATGGTACAGTTTTTCAGTCCACCATTTTATGGGAAGATTTGTTTACTTTTCATCCACCTACCATAACTACCTCTGACTCTCTTATTCTAGATGCTCCAATAACACTGGCCGAGGTTAAATCAGAAATAGCCTACTTAAAATCTAGAATATCACCTGGTCCAGATGGTTTAATTAATGAACTATACAAGCTCATGGCAGATGACATCAGTGTCATCCTGACTTCAGTTTTTAATGAGATTCTGGATTCTTAATGGATACCGGCCCGGTTTACGGGGTTACGCACTGTATTGGGAATTGGAGACCGATCTGTTTATTAAATACAGATTACAAAATTTTTTCGCCCATCCTGTGTCATCAGCTTCAACAGGTTGCTCCCTTTTTAGTACATCCGGTGCAGACATGTTCTATCCCAGGGAGACATGTTCAGCAGAATTTGACTCTATTACAGAACGTGTGTGAGTTTGGGCACGTAGGAAAACTTTCAGGGTATTTACTTTCTGTGGATCAGGCAAAAGCCTTTGATAAGGTGGCACATGGGTTTTTATTCAATGTTCTCTGATGATATGGGTTTTCTGTTAAAACAAGAACCTGGGTGGCATTTTCATATAACAACGCTCACAACTTCCCAATTGTAAATCGTTTGGTGGGGGAAGGGATTGATTTTCGTAGAGAATGCGCCAGGGTTGTCCACTCAGTCCCTTACTATATACCTTTATTTTGGATCCTTTGGTTCGGGAAATCCTTCATCATCTACACATTCGAGGCTTAACTCCATCTCTAGATCTTCCACTTCAGTGTTTAGCAGTATATGCGGATGATATGTGTTTCATGCTCAAGGATGTAACAGAAGTACTAGCCGCATTACATATAGTGGAACGTTTTGGTTGGATTTCGGGAACATCCGTAAATTATGAGAAAAGTGCTAGGTTTTTTTAGGCAACGGGGTTTCTGTTTCCATGATTGGACAGATAACTGTTTCTTCGAGGCCCATCAAGATTCTAGGATTTTTTTTGGTTCTGGAGATTTAAATTATATTAATTGGCAATCCCGTATTGAAATAGGAGAAAAGAAAGTACAATTGTGGAAAAACTGGTCATTTTCTAAACAGAAATGTGTATTAATCATTAAAAAATTTTTACTTCCCTTATTTCTTTATTTGAGTTCAGTTTTTCCTTTACCTAGGAATCTGGAGACTGTTTGTATAGTATTTGTTTTCAAATGTTGTGGGGTAGCAGGTTGAACCCAGTCAAATGGGATTTTACCTATCTTCCAATTAAGGTGGGAGGTCTAGGGATGATTAACCTGGTAGTCTTTTAATTTTTCTTTTTTTATTAAAACTACTTTACAAGAATGGTCAACCGCAACCTGTCATCCATGGGATGCCTGGACTATGGCTTTCCTCCAGAATTTCTTCTTAAAGTGGTCTACTTCAGCACCTATTGTAAAAATTAATTATAAAGTTCCCTCTTTTTTGCCAATAGTGGCAACTAAGCTTTGTGCGTGGAGGGTGATTAAAGATGAGGTTTTTTGGCTTACTCAGAAAGGTCTTTATCAATATATAATGTCCCAGAATTTTTTTGTTCAGGTGGATTTTCCCAGGTGTAACCCCTCGAAAGTACCACTAGCTCTTAAAGTTCTTATGGATGGAGGATTCCGCTCGATGTGGGATATTACGTGGTTAAGTTGCCATGGGAAGCTTGTGGTTAAGGGAAATTTAAAACATAAAGCTTTAACAGAAAGAAACTGCATCTGCATTGAATGTGTGGGTATAGAAGAAACCCAGACTCACTTTTTCCACAATTGTCCACATACAGTACAGTTTTGGTCTGCTTTGTCTGAGAAATGGGGGTGGGGAATAGCATGCCGGATTACATATGAATGTTTGATTTTAGGAGAATATTCAGGATATTTTTCTCATTTTCATCCCAGCACTCTTCATGTAATTTTTGCTTGTATCAAGTTTTATCTTTGGCAAGCACAATGTTCTTTTTCTTATTACAACATACCTGTATTTTACCTAGGGTAGTGATCAGTCAAATTGAGACGGCTTTACGGATACAAAAAGATTTTGAATACCGTCATATTCTGAGTTCATTATTTTTTGAATACTGGAAACATGTTTATTGGATTTGAAATGTTTTGTTGTACTTATTTTTTTTCTTTTCTTTATTTATATTGCTTTGTTTTGTATCTGAAATTTGTATAGTTATGCTTTATTTCCAGTTTTACTTTCAATTTGTTTCCATTGAGTATTTGTATTGATGGTTTTTGGGTTTTGCAATAAACAGTTCCCTTACTCTTTTCGATAAGTGCCATGGGATCTTTAACATCCACCTGAACTACCACCAATCCAAGCAGATTAGGTGGGGGTGTGGTTACTGATTGAGTTTGACATTGTACCAGCCTGTGGACCAGATCAACATGATTAGTAATAATCCAGTCTAGGGTAGTGTGGTTGAGAGAGTGGGAGTTACATCTAGTGGGGAAGGAGATAACTTGATCTAGGTCTTGAGCCTTCAGGAGCTAGGCATAGTCCAAGGCTGGTGACTCAGTCCAGTTGAGGTTAAAATACCCAAGTAGAATGGTATCTCAGGAGATGTATATGCACTCCATGCCATCCAGGAAATCAGAGAGGCCCTGGTTACCGCTAGTGGGGGGGGGGGTTATAGCAACAGCCTAGGTGAATTTCTTTTGATGCACCCAGGACAAGTTCAGTGATTAGCTATTTGCTCAAGGAGGTGGGGGTTGAACAAGCGACAGTAGCGGCAGTGATACGATACTGCACATAAAGTGCGATTTCCCCTCTCTTTTTTCTACCAGGTCTATCCAGTTGTAGGAAGGTGTAGCCAGGAAGTTGGAGAGAGACATCAATGTGGTATGGCTTCAGTCAAGTCTCTGTGAGGCCTAGGAGGTGTGGCTTGTATAGGGACACCTAAGCCTCAAGTTCGGAGAGTTTAGATGGGAGGCTGCAAACATTAAGGTGTTGACCCTAAGGCTGGTATGGCCTGCCCAGGTGACATTGCTGTGATTGATGTGTTTGTTTAAGGGCCCCAGGTTTCTTTCCACATCCCTGGCAAAGAGAAGGAGTTATAGTAATGGACAGACTGGGGCATGCCAGCAGGGGGACTGGATAGTAAGGGAGTAGACATAGTGGCCAAGCAGTTGACGTTCAGAGTTCATCAGTAGAGCCAGTATGGCTGAGCCCATGGTGGACAACTCATTTGTAATCATTTAAGATGGGGGTCATTGGTGTGCTAGTCTCAGAAAATAAGTGTAGGCTAATCTGATCAACAATAAGTACTGAAGCACAAAAATCTGACGTTAGTAACAATCCGGTCAAGGAGCTAAATCTAAGAAGTATGACATAGGTATTCATAGTGTCTGTGTGGTTTATTTTTCTTTTTTTTCTGGAGGTGGCTAGTGGAAGAGAGCGCAGATAGTTTATGACTCAAAACAGGAGCCACTGGTATAGGTAAACTCGAAATGTATCAAAGCCCCTCTGAGTGGTGTCAACTACAGAATGCAAAAAAAGGAGGGTGTGTCTGCAGCTGGGGAGAGAGCATTTAAAGGGTGCCGAGGTCGGGTTGGGAGGGCAGGAGAAAATGTGCCCTTCCAGCAGCAGTAGCTGCCTATACAAATGTTCAGAGGGCCAAAAATGCTGAGAAAAGTGCTTCAATTTTCATACCGGAGCTGGGGGTGCAACTGATTGGCCACAGTAGCTTATGCCAACCAATCAGTGAGTGAAGCGAGGAGCCCAGTGCTCCCATATTGATTTGGCATTTTCCCTGTAACTCCAGGGTGATATTCCTGTGTTTTCCTGTAGATTACATTATTTCCTATGGAAGCAGAATTGCCCTGTTTTCCTGTATAACCAATGCAAGTCTATGGGAAGAGTTTTCCTGTAGATGCCTCCAAATCCCTGTAAAATACAGGAATCCCTGTAGATATGGGAGCCTTGGGAGCCAGAGCAAGTTACCTTTTCTAGGTGGACCGTAGTTCCAGGAGCTTGGGAAGAGGATGAGTGGCAGCCACAGTGGAAAAGAAAAGCCATGCCGCCAGTGGGAAAGTGCCTGAAATCAGGGCTGGTGCAATCTGGGAAGAAAGAAAGCAAGGGCCAGCATTAGCGTAGATAGCACACAAAGGCTAGGGGGCAGGGGGAACAAGAGAAAGAGACAAGTGTTAGCAGGGGTTTGGTGCCAGGAACAATTAAGACAGAACAGCAGGTAATCGGTGGGTGTGGAGGGTTAGAGAGGAAAAGGATAGCAAGGGAGCAAAATTAACATTTGAAGGGAGCAGGGAAAGAAACAGAACAGACAGAGATGGGAAAATGGGGCTTATAGAAATAACTCTCCTACAGTAGTTTACTTTTGTAATTAACTTAGTAGTGTAGCACTTGGATACCCTGATTAAACAGATAAAAAATATATCTCTGCTGCAGCAGTAGACTTAAGGGTTTAACTTCTGTAATAAAGCAGATAAGATCTTAACACTTCTGTAGCAGTAGACTTTTAAATTAATTTAGGCAGATTTAAAATAACTGAAGCAGAATTTAATATATCTATAGCAGACCTAAAGTAACTTCAGCAATTTCAACAATATACTTCTGTGCTTGAAAATTTGCCCTTCCAGCAGCAGAAGCCACCTATGCAAATGTTCAGAAGGCCGAAAATGCCAAGAAAAGTGCTACAGAACTGGGGGTGCAGCTGATTGGCCACAGTAGCTTACACCAACTGATCAGTGAGTGAAGTGAGGAGCCGGAGCAAGTCACCTTTCCTAGGCGGATCGGAGTTCCAGGAGCTGGGGGAGAGGATGAGCAGTGGCGGCAGCAGAACAGCTGCACTGCCAGCAGGAAAGCACTCACAATCAGGGCTGGTGTAATCTTTCATAGGTGGACTGGAGTTCCAGGAGCTGGGGGAGAGGATGAGCAGTGGACGCAGCAAAGCAGAAGAGCCATGCGCCAGCAGGAAAGCACCTGAAATCAGGGCTAGTGCAATTTTTCCCAGGTGGACTAGAGTTCCAGGAGCTGAGGGAGAGGATGAGCAGTGGCCACAGAAGAGCCACACCACCAGTAGGAAAGCATCCAAAGTCAGGGCTGGTGCAATCTTTCCTAAGCAGACTGGAGTTCCAGGAGCTGGGGGAGAGGATGAGCGGTGGCTGCAGCAGAGAAAAAGAGCCGCATTGCCAGCAGTAAAGCACCTGAAATCAGAGCTGGTGCAATCTTTCCCAGGTGGAACAGAGTTCCAGGAGCTGGGGGAGAGGATGAGCGGTGGCTTACACAGCATAGTGGAAAAGATTATTTTATCTGGTGTTCCAAAACCTCCATTGACTCCCTTAGGTGTCCACCTGAAAAAGTGTTAGACTACTTGCTGGACCTTTCTGATGTTGGTCTGCAGTACTCCACAGTTGAGGTCCACCTGTGTGCTGTATCAGCATACCATGAACATGTAGGTAACTATAGAATTTGATGGCAGATAAGGACCGCTTGGCCCACCTAATCTGCCCTCTCTTTTGCACAGATGCACTGTTTAAGAGGTTCTTCAGGTTTATCCTGAACAGAAGGGTTCCCTGGGATCTCAACCTTGTGCTAGATTGCTTATTTGCAAGCCCTTGTAGCCTATTGTTTCTTATAACATGAAGTTTTTATTATGGAAAGTAGCATTTCTGGTAGCTGTGAGTAGCTGAAATCCATGCTTTGGTCACAGATCCTCTGAATACTGTTTTTCATAGAGATAAGGTAGTTTTCCATATACACCCCAAGTTTCTACTTAAAGTAGTGTCAGAGTTCCATTGAAATCAGGTTATAATGCTGCCTATCTACTTTGCCATTTTCCAGAATGATGGAGAAAGGACTCATCATTCAATAAATGTTAAGAGGGTCCTCAGGTTTGTCATATGGACTACAGACAGTCAAAACAGCATTTTGTCTCTTTTTACCCTGATTGAAAAGTACAGCCTGCCATAATCAAATGCATTTCAGCCTGGACTGTAAATTACCTTCACCACTGACATGCTGTGGCTCAGGTGAAACTAGAGGGGAAGGTACTTGCCAACTCCCCCAGAAGCATTATCACTTCCCTGGCAGAAATATGCTATGTGCCAGTTCAAGAAATTTGTAGAGCTGCAACTTGTGGCACAGTGCTTACTTTTATCAAGCACAATGCCCTGGAGGTCCAGGCCAGGCAGCATTCCATCTTTGGCAGGACAATTCTGAATGGATTACTATCATGAATGAGCCCTGAACTCTACCCTTCCTAGTCTGGGGGACTTTCTCTGAGCTGGCTACTCTGGTCTATTTGTGGAAATCTATGGAGAAGACTGATTCTTGGAAGATGGGAAAGCAATGTATTTACCGTAACTGTTGATATTCCTGAATATCTTCTCCATAGATTACCACATCTGCCTACCATCCCCCAAACTCACTTCAGTGTTTTTGTATTGGTCTTTACCCTTTTGTACTTGGATTGGGTTGTGGAGACACTGCATTACTGGGTTTGTGGCTCTTCTTATATGGACCCACCAGTACTATCATATCCCCTTAGATTACACGCATAGCTTACTCATTAGGTTCATGCAGCTCACCTCCTCGGTAAAACAGATACTGAGGCGATTGGGGTCTTGCACCACTACATATCAGTGGGCCATGCCTCTCAACCTTTTGTCCCCAGAATGTGGAACACTGCCTCTCAAAATGTGGAACAAATGAGCAAAATGTGGAACACTTAATCAAATCTTTACCTAGGAAGCTCAGAACACTGTTAAAATGTTTGCATTTATGTTCAGAAAGTCTGTTATTAATTGAATAATATTTTTTGCATCATTTACTATAGATTTTTGCTTTAAAAATTTAATATTGAATAGGGGACAGGTCCTCACAATGTGGAACAGGAAGCTTTTGTGAAGTAAAATGAGGAACGTTCCTCGTGATGTGGTACAGTTGAGAGGAATGCAGTGGGCACATGCTGTGATGTGTGATGTATACATGGGGCCTATTTATACCACCAGCCTTTCAGAAAAGTTTTGGTTTCTATGGGGTCCTAATGCTACTGGCTCAGAACTATTAGTGATAATCAGTGAAGACATTCAGGAAGAATGACAGTTACGGTATTTATGTCACTTTCAATTCTGTTCCTCCTCATACATTATCAGCCCTGTGATCTCACTGTGTCAACACTATTAAGACAGAAGAATCAGTCAGCTGCTGCCAAATTGATCACCAGTGATGTTACAATAAGTGAGATCACAATGATGAAGAGGTAAAAAGAGGAATGGAACTAGTTATTTCAGTCTCCAGGTAAAGCGCTGCTTTCCATATCACTCCTAAAACTATCAGGTAAAAAGCCTTTCAATGAGCAAAAAAAAACCTTCATAAATATAAAGTACTAACTGACCACCTAAAAAAAGGGTAATATTTTCTGCATGTTATTTTGGTGCTATGAGCTCTGCAGTAATGTTCAGGTGCAATTCTGGCCCAGCATTCAGTTTTATCACATGGTACCATAGACCTATTTTATTTACTTTCACCAAAGAAAGATCTTAGAATAATAAGTTATTTATTCTAATTTTGACCACCAGTTTAATGGCTTGCAGTTCTGCTCTAGCTTGTTGTATCCAAATCTGTCTTGGGCCAGTCATATACAATTTGTTCTTTGCCTGAATGTCCCAGTAACTTCTGTAATCCATCATCAGTAATTTGTTATAGAATTTAGTTGGGAATCATCATCTCTGACTTCTTACTATTGTGAGTCAACATGAGATTGCTATGTATGCAACCTGACGTGAAATAGAGGGTTGACCCATTTCCAATAAGACATTTGCTCTTGATAGTAATTTTGGTAGTCATATGACTTTCTTAAAAAATATGTTTTGAATTGGTTTCAGATGTTTCACTGTCCCCCTCTTCTGTAGTTCTGAACCAAATAAAATGCATAGATTTTCTTAAACTTGAAATGTCCTGAGAGGTTACAATGGGGTAATTTCCTCCATATGTATACTGCAATCAAATTGTACCAGTTGATGATTGTTGAGCTGTCTTAGAGATGCTGGTTTGTAGTGCCTATGACAGATTCCAAGAAAATATTTGGTCCAAATATTTATATTGTTGTACTTTTTGTAGTGTTATTTCTACAATCTTACTGCTCCTACTCTTAGAGACCAATATATTAGAACTTTTATGAGTGATAGTCAACTTATTCTTGTGACAATACAGTATGTGTTATTCTTATAAAATGGGTAGAGACAGTAGAGGAAGCTGATTGGCTAAGATGATGTTCCAGCCATGCTTTTAAATTTTATTATACCACAGTAAATAACAAGGCCCACAGGAAAAAAACTATTTACGTACTGGAACCTGTGAACCATGGATCCGATGCAGTAATACTAACATACTAATTGCCAGCAGATTAGGTCTTATGGTCGATCGAGTCTGCTGGAACCTCAGATCCCTAGTTGGGTGCCGAGGCCCTCCCCCCATTGTGTTCCAGAAACCCCTATCATCCATCCCGGCCCCCCTGGGCCAAGCCATCATCTGTTACATCTGCTTTCTGTGTCTGTCCCACCCTCTCTTGAAGCCCTCCACTGTGGATCTCTGAATCAGCTCACCAGGCAGCTCATTCCAAGGGTCCACCACCCTCTTAGTGAAAAACCTCCTCCTCTTCCCCCCCTCACCCTTCCACCTTCCAACTTCAAACCATGCCCTCTGGTGTTGCCTCCCTGCTTTTGTCTAAAGATCCCCTCCATGTTTACCCTATTTATTCCCTTGAGGTACTTGAAGACATCAATCATGTCCCCCCATCTCTCCTCTCCTCCAATGAAAACAGGCAGAGCTCTTCAAGTCTGTTCTCATATGCCAAATCCCCTAGTCCTCATATCATCTTAGTTGCCCTCCTTTGTACCCTCTCCAGGACCTGTATATCCCTCTTCAAGTGTGGTCTCCAGTACTGTACACAGTACTCAAGGTGTGGTATAACCAGTCCATTGTACAGCGGCAGAATCACTTCCCTCCTCCTAGAGGTGATCCCTCTTACGATGCATCCCAACATCCTATTTGCCTTGCTAGCCGCTCTTCTGCACTGCTCACAGTTATTCATGCATGCATCCACCATGACCCCTAGGTCTACTTCCCATGTTGAGGCCTCCAGTGCCTCCCCTCCCAGGGTGTACCTGTGTTTAGGGTCCCCCCACCCAAGATATAACACCTTGCACTTGATGATATTGAAATTTAATTTCCATGTGTGAGCCCAGCTTTCCAGGGTGTCCAGGTCCCACTGCTGGGCCAACCTCCCCTCTTCTCCCTCAACTACTGCTCCCATCTTGGAGTCATCAGTGAAGAGACTCATTTCATACCCTATACCCTCCCTGATGTCTGATATGTATGCATTAAACAGGATCGGACCCAGTAATGTAGCAGCCATTTTCTTCCATAGTGAGTGTCGCTGCGCTTTTTTTAGTTACTCAGACTCAGTAAAGCCACAAAAAAAGCATAGAAAAAATAATAAAAATGGAAAGGATAACTTGCCATACAGAAAACAATACCTTATAAGATGGATCTGTTATCACCTAACTCACCAGTGGTCTCTTGCTCTCAGTTCTGACTGACAGAGAGTAAGACTGCCAGCACTTTTATGAAACATGCTACTGTAGATGGAAGTGTGCTGCTGGCAAGACCACAAGGAAATCTTAGTCTTGCCGTGACCTAGAGCCCCATGGCAGTCATGCTTTATAGTAGTCAAGAAAGTGGGGGGAGTTAGCTGAATGAATGAATGAATAAATGAAAGGAAATGGTGGGTGGGTGGGAGAGAAAACCCTACACAGAATTAATAGAGAAGGGATGGCAGACAAAACTCAGAAAGTCATCTCATAGAAATATAGAAACATAGATTTTTAGGGGCAGATAAGGACTGCCTGGTCCACCTAGTCTGCTCATTTCCCTACCTACTTAACTTGCTATCCTAAATGTTTAGCAGCTTACCCTCTCGTTCCTACCACTGGGGTTTTCTTCTGTCTATGCCATGCATTCTTGAACTCTCAAATTATTTTAGCCTGTGCGACCTCCACTGGGAGGTTGTTCCATGCACATCCACCACCCTTTCTGTTAAAAATACTTCCTCACATTTCCCTGAGTCCCCATGACATATTGTGCCCTTGTTCTTGCGATCTCTTTTTTTCGAAAGATGCTGCCTCCTGGACCTTTTGATTCCTATGAGGTACTTGAATGCCTCTATCATATCCCCCCCACCTTTCCTCCAGGGTATACATATTGAAGTTTTTCAGTCTTTCTTTATATGTTTTCTGGTTCAATTCTTCCACCATTTTTGTTGCCCTTCTCTGGACTGCCTTTATTCCATCAGTGTCCTTCCGGAGATGCAGTCCCCAGAACTGAACACAGTATTCCAGATGTGGCCTAACCAATTGTCTGCACAGTGGCACTCACCCTCTCACTCTCTAGCACCACTACTGACAATTAAATGGTGGGAGTATTTTACTACTGACAATTAAGTGGAGGGAGTAATTTACTCCCAAAAAGAAAAAAACTTTTAATACTTGTTACTTTTTTCTAAAAAGTTAGAATATTTTTAAACATATACCTGTTTTATATGTGCAATAACACACCCCGGAGAATGGTTCAGTCTGGATAAATTCACTTCTAAGGTCAACCCATCATGTGTTATTGCTTACTTATCCTATGTTTTCAGCCAACCAGAGAATGTTTGTGAAAAATTACTCTGTTGTCTACATACAGTAATTTGTTTAAAGACCTACTTCCCAAATAGAAATGCAGCAAATTAAAACTACACAGAGCAGGGGGAGGTTTCCTGGCTTGACCCCTATTTTGCTAGATGAATTTTCTTAAAAAGAAAAAAAAATCTTTTGAAAGTATTAAACCACTGCCACTCATACTGTAGCAGTGCTGCTCATCATCTTTCCACAACACTTACCATGAAATGCAAAGATCCACCATTTCCCAACCCTTATAGCATCCCATCACTCTCCTTACCCCAGTGCTTCTGAGTTCATTCATAAAAAAGTACAACCAATAAAATTCCCATCCCCCAGCTACAGCCAATGTCCCTAAGGCCCAACCTCCTCCCCGTATCTGACCCAGTGAAAAGAAGTTTACCTACTACCCCACCACCCTATGGTACCCACTGCCCTCCTTTCTCCACCACTCACCTCAAAAAAATAGATATCAATGATGGTCCTGTCTTGGAAGGTAACTAGCTTAGCCCTCAGAACCCTCACATTGGCTGGCATGTCTAATGAATGGAAACTGCATGTACCCATTCACTGTTATAATCACCCAATTGACCAATTAGGTGATTCCTCTAGGAGTGAATGCTCAGTTCAATTCATTAGACAGTGCCCAGCCATGATAAAGGGATGGCTGTGCCAGAAGTACACTGATGAAAAGGGAGGCATGTGCCAGTCACCTTCTGATGGAGGACCTTCACTGGTATCCTTTTTGGGGGTTACTTGAGGGTGGGAGGAGGGCAGGAGACAGGAGATATGATTCATTTTGCTTGGTCAGGTAGGGGGTTGTGAGTGGATTTTTATAGACAGTGGCAGTGGGTAGGGGCTTGAGTGCTATGAAGGTTTAATATGAGAAGCCTAATACCCAAGATGGATGCTGTTAAGTTTTGGCTGGAACTCTGTTTACCAGACTTCAATATCCGATGCCACAATTCTGATTGATGGCTACAGTACCAAGCATTTAGAAATGACTGTGCTAATAAATGAGTAGGGAGTATAGCACTGCACGCTTCTCTGGAAGTGTGGTACTGGTCTCTTTTCTGAAATGTTCCATACAACAGCACATAAATGATAATGGTTGAGGTTAAAATCTCTCACTCCAGACCATCTGTTTAATCAGTTATTATTACACCCCCCCCATATACACACAAATAATCCACAGGGGATAATACAGGTAGAAAAAGTACTCACACCATATATATACAGCAGTGTCAATGGCTCAGTAGCTAGCACACTCGCCTCTGAGGCCAGGAGATCAGAAGGCTGTGGGTTCAGTTCCCACATCTGGCACTTGGGTTAATATCCCGGTACTGACACTGTAGTGTAGCATGAGAGGGGTGCTGCACTTCTGAGGTGCTGTCTTTCGGATGAAATGTTAAACCAAGATCCCATCTGCCTGGATTTGTGGTAGTTCAGGTGGATGTTAAAGATCCCATGGCACTTATCGAAAAGAGTAGGGGATATTTTTATTATGAACCAAAAACAGAGTACAATAAAGTGAAGAAACATAGAATAATCAGTAAACAATCAAAAAACAACATAAATCAAAATGGCACGTAAATCATTCATTTGAAGAAATGAGAAGAAGGAAAATGGAAACATCATCCCACCCATCCGATACCGTTCCATAAAGGTGAACCTACTTCATCTCCTAGAGTTCAGAGTTCGTATTCATAAAGTTTATCTAATTCTTCCTGTATAAGAAAAAAAAATCTTGCATCTGTATCATTATATTTTGAAGAACTCGTAAACACCTAGCTTGCCAAATATGCCATTTAATACAAGCTAACAGCACAAAAACAGTACTTTTATGCCATTTTTCCCACATTCCTGTAATTTGACCCAGAACTAGTACATTATAAGTCATATTGCAAAATAAAGGTTCTCTCCACCAGTGTGCCAAAGCCTGGCAAAAATGTTTAGTAATAGTACAATTAAAAAACAAATGTTAAATAGTTTCAACCTGTCCCTGGCATGACTGCTCCTGACAAAACCTGTCTATCGACTGTTTGTGCTTTTGGTCATCTTTAACATTAAGCTTTTGATGAGCACAAAGTCAGATCATATTCTGCATTTTGTAAGGGATCCTAGGTTGTATTATACTTGCCAATAACAAGGTAGTATCAATATCTTCAGAATCCTGAAACAAAAGTTCTTCATAATAACAAGAAGCAATAACTGAGGAATAAAAGGACTTCCGCTCATGAGATATAAACCATCCAAGTTCTACTTTCCACATTCTTATATATATCAGAGTGTATCTCACATAAATGGGAAGTTGTTTTTTCTGAGGAATGCCACTTTCCCCTAACCCATGCAGATAAAAAAGGTTGTCCCCACAGAGTTATACACATGCTTCCCATTACATCAATCTCAAGTAACATGGGCCTAACTGAACCATAAAAGAAATTACAAAAGAAGTAAACAATAGGATTGATCATACCAAGTCCACCAGACTTCCAAGGTCTATACGTGTCTGCCCTCTTCACTGGGTTCAGACGACTGCCCCAAAGTAGCTGAAAGAAAAGACTCATGATTTTTGCATGCATATTAAATGGCAAGGGAAAAATGTGTGAAATATACAAAAAAGATGAGCTATATAAGATTTCAAGAGAAACACTCGTTTCTGTCTTGTCGTTTTCCAGGATTGCCATTTCATGACTTTTTGATATGCTACATCATATATCAAATCCCAATTAGATTGTATGGCCTCCTGAGAACCAAAATAAATGCCAAGTATTTTCAATGTACCAGTTACTACTGGAATAATAAAAGTATCTAATTATAAAGCATTACCCAGAACCAATACTTTACTTTTATCAGTATTAATCTTAATGCAAGTATTCATCTGTAAAGTTTGCAAAGTTGTGAGAACTTTCCTACCAGAATCCAAATCTGCCACAGAGAACACACAGTCATCCGCCATAAGCCAAGACCTTCTGAAAAATATAACCCTCTACAGTGACAATGGCTGATATGGTAATATCAGTTTCGATCAGTTGTAACAGAATCCAAACCAAAGACGAACAACAAGGGACTTAAAGGGCATCCCTGGCAGACCCCAACCTGAAAAGGTACTGAGAAACCCAAATGACCGTTAATCAAAGGTGTAACCTGTGCAGACATGTATAATGTTTGTAGCAAATCCAGAAACAGAGGAGGAATACCATAATGATGCAATACTGCCCATATGTGATCATGAAGAATGGCGTCAACTGCCTTCTCTTGATCTAATGACAGAAGATAGCCAGATAATTTATTTTGTAAACCTTGATCTATAAGTTCCCCTAATGTATATAAGATTATGTGTAATGTTTCTACTAGGAACAGCACATGTCTGTGTGGAAATTAGTAATTTATTTGCAACTTTAGAGACGGTGTGATAAAATATTACCTAAAATGTTATAATCCAAAGACAACAAACTTATTGCTCTCCAGTTATGCAACAATGTTGGATCGTCCTTTTTAAATAAGAAAATCAAAATTCCGTTTTTCATACTGGATGTTAGTCTCTTTTCTGACCGAATAGCTTGATACACCAAGTTTAACCATGGAAGTATCACTTCTTTACATGTTTTGTAAAATTCATTAGGAATGCCATCAATACCTGGTTTTATACGTATTGACAATTTACCTATTGCCTGTTCAGTTTCCCCTATAATATTAGGAGCCATCATGTCCTCAGTATCTGAGAATGACAGTGGGGGAATAATAAGTTGTTCCAAAAAGGAAGAGAAAAAATAGAGTCGGGTTTTTGGAACATATTCTTTACATACGTCTGTACCACCTGACATAAACCTCTAATATCCTGCAGAAGAGTCCCATCTATATCCTTTAAAACAGTCATAAACAATCTAGGTGAATCCTGAGTAGAAAGATCATAAGGATTCACCTGTTCTCATGCACCAGAGACCACATATTTCTGTTGATAACTAAGTCTATTTTCCCTTTTTTTAAGGAAGTCGATCATTTTATTTTTAATAACCAAAAATTATTGACACACAGCACCGGGTGAGGAGGACACCTAAGCTAAAAGTTTTAAATACTGAGTTCTATAACCTAAGTATGTTAAATAGGAATGTCTGGCCTGTGTCTTAGAAAATTGTATAAAGAGCTGTTTCAAATATCGTTTAGTATCTTCCCACCAATCTAGTGGGCTATCATAAAGAAAAAGAACATCTGATCGAGCCAAAAAAAAGGAGAGGATATGGGAGTGAAGAAGTTCATCTTGTAATAAAGACACATTTAACTTCCAGTAACCACGTCCCATTTGAAGTTTTGATAAGGGCCAATTAATAATTTTAAGGCCACATGGTCTGAAGTTTCTAACGGTAGCACCATAACTTTGGAACAAGTAACTCTTTCAAACAAAAAACAGAAATCTATGGAGACGATAGGGAGCCTTTAAAAAAAGTATGCACTGGGGATAGTTTTAATATATTCTAAACATCAAGAAGATTATTACTGCATAATATTTTCAAAAGAGAAGTGGTATCACAGTATACCTTCTGCGTTTCCCTGCCTCAGTCCCTGGGAGTAAGACCACTATTAAAGTCTCCGCCCTACAATACAAGCTTAGAAGTATGCAAGTATGGAGAAATGAGTTGTAAAAGAGCTAACCTATCCGCTTTTAACTGTGGCGCATAGATATTAATAACACGGTAAACACAATGAGAAATCACCACATCCATTAGTATAGCTCTACCAGGAAAACTATCTAAAATCTGTAACACTTGTTCTGAAATATTAGAAAATAAAATACCCACTCTATCACCAACATCCTCTCCCAAACACCAAAAGGAAACTCCCCACCTCCAGTCTTTTTCAACATCTCTTAAATCACACTATGTTTGTAATCTGGTATCCTGTAAAAGGATAACAGTACCAGTATTTTCACTCAGACTAGTAAAAGTAAGTTGTCTCCTTTTTTTTGATTTAATGCTGTTAACATTGACAGTGAGAAAGGAAACGTGTCACCATAAGTAGGAGAAGTATGGTTAGAAATAAGGAAGTTACTGAGCAACACTAGAAGCAACTTTCACTTCCTTTTTTTCCCATTTTTTTGGTTTGGGTTTATCCTTAATTCCCACATCCAGGGAAGGATCAGCAAATGAGGAAGTAATGGAAGAGATGTCAGAGTCCATGCCTTTCTCATCACCTTCAGGATCCTGTAAAAGGGAAAAGAATTCTGGACTACGACCTGATCTAGTTCACTAAGAAAACATGCGTTATCAGAACCAGATTTAGGGGATTTCGATTGAGTAACCCTCTGGAAAGGGGCTTCTGACTGTACTCCCAGGGGCGGCATACAAGAGGCCTTCATGTCCTCTGAAGGTACACAGGACTGGTGTGTAATCTCGTCACTTGATCCATTACCCACTAATGGTGGGACAGCTGGAACAGGGGATGATAAATCATCATGGGAAACAGAAATTGGATCAGTATCCTCTCGAGCCATATTGGAAATGTGAGGTACTGGTATGGATGTACCCATCCCATCTTGGGCGGTCTCCCCCCGGTGGGAGTTGGGAGAGTGTGGAACTGCGGGTGAGTGTCAGATGTAGTTGAGCAAGAGCGTAGGAGCAAATCTTGCATCTTTTGTTTTTCCTTCTGAGCATTTGCCACATATATATCTTGTTCAGCACAGAGGGCAGGATCATTTTGATTATGTGATGCCCAAAAGCAGGATCTACAGGTGTGCCCTTTTTCATCACAAATATTGCATCTACAATATGCCCCTATATGACCCAAATCCCCACAGAGACAGCATTTTTGTTGATCACACACATTACTTTAAGTGACCTAAAGCACCACACTTATAACAAGCTGTCCTGGATAAAATAGCACTCCCCTATCCTAACCTAAGAAAAAACAGTTTGGTAAATGTTTAGTTAAACCAGTTTCAAGATGTAAATCTATCTGGTAACGCCAACCCCTGTCCAAAGATGTTCATCGTCCAGTATGGGTTCAGGTGGCCCTTTTACAGAACAATGTTGTTGCAACCAGTAGGTAATGTCAGCAACATTAACCCCTTTGTTACGAAATAATATTGTATTTTTTTCGATACTGGTTTTATGAGGGGTATAGCTAGAAAGGCTTTCCATAGTGGAGTATTTTTAAGTGCTTGATATTGCTTCTAAAAGTGGTGCAGTCCTGCAGGGTGTTTAAAGCTTACATCAAAGATGGAATCCCCAGGCATATGTATTAAAGCATAGATTTCATATGCATAAAACCTCTTGCTACTTTTTAACAGTTCACGGCAAACAAAATGTCTGTTAGGAATGTCCTCCATAGGACCTCTAAACTTCAACCGAACCGCATTCCTCCTGGTAGCAGGCTCATTTACAAGTCCAAATGTAGCAGGAAATAGTTTTTCATTCACCTTAGTATGCCGTATAGAAGAGGTTGTACCTTGGGCAACAGTTAAAGGGGAAGAGCTTTTGTCAGTGGGTAACTGCTGTTCCTTATGAGATTGCTGAGCCACGGGGGGGACCACTAAATGAGGAGTACCTTTACCTTCAAGCTGTCTAATGTCTTGCATTAGACTGGGGTCAGGAGAGTGCTGCACCCCTTCCATAGGGTAAGGCTGGCCCGGCATTATAAGGGGCCCTTGTGAAGGAGAAGTTTGTATTAGTTTCTCCACATCAGGTAAATTAGAGTCCCACGTTGTACCATCTGGGGATTTCACCCACCCTGCAGCCTCCAAAGCTGTTGCAACCCAAGAGGCAGGGGCTTCTATTTCCCTATTTTCAAGGTCCGGGTCGTTTGATGCTAATGTCAAGGAATTATTTCCTTTTTTTCCAGTACCTGGTACTTAAAACCCCCAGCATTACCCCTTTTCTCTTTGGGCGTGAGACCTATAGTAAAGCACCCCACATTCAGGCCTGTAACCATTTCCGTGGAATCATGTGGTAACAAAGCCTTTTCAAAACTCTCAGCAATGGGCAATACAGGTTGCGTGATAGAATTGTCTGACTCACCCAAAGCCATCTGATGTCCTGAAGAAGAAAGGTCAGGGATAATCATGGGCGCAGAGTCTTCTCCCAGTGGCATCTCAGTAACCGAGTGCAGCACTGCAGGGAGCTATACCACTTCCTGTTCCTGTGCACCAGGAACATCATCCTGTCACTGCTGTAGTTCTTCAAGGAAAAGGTTTCTGGCATGCTGAAACTGCCGTTCTATATCAGCAAGCTGCAGCTGAATCGCCGTAGCATCATGAGCTGGACCTACCACACCTGCCTCCAAGGAGACATTGCAAGGAGCAGAAGATTCAGAAACAACATTCTCAACCACCGTATCAGTTGTTTCCGCATTTTGGTCCAACTCCATCATGATCACGCCGTCCTAAGGAAGCTGAGGAGGTGATCAACACCTCAGCCTCCCACACGTCCTCTCTCACAGACATCCACCAGCACACTGGCATCTCTCTTCAGAATAGCAGCACCCTCTACTGAAAAGAGTAGGGGAATTTCCCCAGTGTCCTGGCCCAATTTCCAGCATTCACTAAAAATTCCACCAACAGCTTAATCTGGTTCAAGGTCAGTTGGCATTCATCTGTATCCCCTTCCCCTGGGTCGTGCCTAAAAATAGGTAGGAGTTGTCTAGTGCACTTACCCGGTCAACAAAAATTTAATAAATAATATAGATAACCATGACATCATTTGTATTGAAGATTTTAACTTCACATGGAAAGACGATGATAAGCTTAGTTTATTGAGACATGCAGCTGAAAAAATAGGTCTGGAACAATATTTGTAGACACAACAAGGATCAATATGTTGTACTACTATAGCTCCACTACTTTGGATCTAATTTTTGTATGCCAACATGGTTTGTTTGTAAGGTCTAGAGTCTTACTGGATAGTGTCTCAGACTACCAAAGTATTATTTGCACCATGAAATAAAGCACAAAAAGCAGGAGCCAAACTTTAGCAATCAAAGTTATAAACATTTTGATTATCCAGTATTTATGGGAGATTTGGATATGAAAAATTGGGATAGACTGGAACTGATCCCATTTTGAATGTTATTGTTTATGTTGCTAGGGTTTCTCATGTCTGGTGTTATCTACAATATATAAAATATTGTCCTTCATCACAAGTTACTTTATTTTTTTTATTAGAAATTTCTATTACAGTTTCAAGACACATTGGAGTCTTATTTCGTTCTACCCTGTTCTTTTTCCAGCACCAATATTGGGTTAGAGCTTAGATTGCTGACAAATTATCCTCTGCTACTATCCCACCAAATTATCCCAAAATATTTAATGTCAGGTTTTCATATGTTAATTCTTTAAAGTTGTATCTAACCTTGATAACGTGTTGAGTACCAGTGACTTTCTTGTTTACCTCCCCTTTTCAAACATGACTTACATTCCAAGTTTATTTATTCAGTCAATCATATTTTTTTAATTCTTTGTACAGACTGGGATTTAGAACTTATATTAAAACTGCATTCATTGATCTATCCACCCTTTTTATCGTCCCTACCCAATCTATTTCTAGTCTGTGATTCACTGTGTTCTTTAGGATATGGATAATTAAAAACCCATTTGGGCTTTAATCTTGTGATTTGAATACACTAAATAATGTCACATACTGTATCTCATTGCTTTTCCAAATTTGGGTTTCTGGAGGTTGTTTCTTATGTTATTACATACTTAGCTTCCTTCATCTTTAGGTTCGCCATGGGGCACCCTTCTAATTTGATTGCTGTGGATATAGGTGTAAATTTCAATTCTGAAAGCAGTAAATGGGGCATGCAGCTTTGTACCAGTTTATTTTGAGTGTTTTTGTATTTTCATATGGCGGTGTGTTGATATTTAAAATAACCATGTGGCTAAGGAATCCATAACTGTCTAGGTATGCTGGTATAACTAGATAACTCAGACTGCTAATTGGTTATTTAGATCACTGGATTTTTCCAAGCCATTATAGAAAATGTAATGGAGGCTCAAACATGTTGAATGGAGTTGGAAAGAGGACTGATCTTCAGAAAATCATTCAGGATGACATGGACAACTTATAGCACTGGCTTTTGGATAAAATACTAATTCTTAACAGTAACCAAACAAAAAAATAAAAAATAAGGCTAGGATTTTTGCTAGTGCCAAGCTATTAGGGTTCTCACCCCCATTTTATTTAGGTATTGTCCACTTTGAAAACATTGAAATTGAAACTTTCTCATATTTTTAAGAAGTACTTAAGGTTGATACTCTTACTAAAACCGTGTCATTTTTCTTATCATGTCTGCTCACTATTGCTTAGGCCTTTTGTTCTGCAATAAAATGAATTTCACTGCTCAAGCTGGAAAACTCATTGCTCATATTGATTGTCATTTTGGCTTATTCTACTGCTTGTGGGGGTGTCCTAGACAGAGTCAGAGTGCTTATCCACAAGGCTTGTCAATTTGCTCTTGTTGCTAATGCTCAAAAATACCATTGTGACCTCTACAATGAGGCAGGGCTGTTGTCCTATGAGTGTCCTCCTAAATATTTCTGTGCTGTGATGCTACATAATATCTCCTGTGGGCTTGGCCTGTTTCTGTCATAAACATGCTTTTGCCATTTTCTTCTGATTACAACACCCCATGCCATGGACAAGCAATCTAAATAACTAATCCTTAAAAGGACAGTACAAAGTCAAAGAGCTTTCACCTGTAATGTGGTAAAGCTTTGGGGCTAGATTTCAGAGCCAGTGTGGAGATTTCATCCTGCAGCAGTGGCTGCAGTATGGAACTTAGTTTCCAGCCGGTCTGAAAATTCAGCCCCTGGAATTTCTTTACCTATGTCATTATTGAGATTCAGCTCACAATTGAATTTTAAAGAATTGTTAAAACTGTAGCTTATTTTAACCCACTTGTGTCATTGCCTCAACACAAACTAGTGCAATGCTTGTGATGTGTAGTTATGTTTTCAAGTTGATATTTGTTGTACTTTTAGGTTTTCTATGCTTGTTCACAGGTCATTCTTGTAAAGGGGCAGACTTCTACTTGAGAGTCAACTCGATTACCAAATGCAAAATAAATGAAAGAAATAAAACAAATCTCACTTAAGCCATATGACATGGCATTCAGACTACCATGACAGAAATACAATACCTCAACTTTGAGCTCTGGCATCTGAACTTTTATTCTTCTAGGGTCCTAGTCATTACTCTTCTGTAACATTTCAGATCTTTATTTTTGTATTTTGTTATAATTCTGTTCCTGTTTGTGGAATTTTTCACTCTTGTCCTAGCTAACCAACTTCTAGAACTGCTCATCTTTTTTATTTTCCTGTGTTAAAATTTGTAGATTCAGGCCTGGATATTTAAAAGGGTTGCATATGGCGCAACAGGCTTGTGCCATGCACAACCCACCAATGCTCCCCGGCATGATATTGAAAGGGGCAAGTTGCAATGCGCAACTCCCGATGTGCTGGGGTGCAACAGTAATGTATGCAATGCAAGTGCGGGGGGCATGCCCATGCATACACAGCACATCCCATTATTCAGCCCAGGATGTGCGGTGCATATGCTGGCACAAACCCACCTTGCAGTGCTCAGGGGGCACAAATATATGCCTGGTAAAACCAGGAACAAGTTCAGGCCACCCACAGGTGAGCCGCCATATTGCAGAGCACAATATAGCAGCCGCCAGCCATGGGTGGCCACCCGCCCACCCAGAACACTGACACATCCCCCTGCCCCAGGAGCACTGTGCCCCCCACCCTGTCACCCGATCATGGGTGACTGTACAATTAGAACCCTGGTGGTCTAGTGGATAACCCCCTTTGCCTGATCACAGGCATAGGAATTATGATGGTCCCTAGTGATCCTGTGAATCCCCCCCTTCGCCCGATCATGGGCATATTAAAGCAAAAGGTCCCTGGTGGACCAGTGGACCGCTCTCCATCACCTGATCATGGGCATGTGTAAAAGAATGTCCCTGGTGGTCCAGTGGAAGCTTCCCCAGTGCCCGATCATAGGCAGATACAGCAAAGGTAACCCTGGTGATCAAGCGGGACCCCCTCCATACCCACCCACTGAGGTCCCCCACCATCCAGCACCCCCCCAGTCTGCGGCAGGTGCCTCCCTCTGACTGACATCATACAGTATGGTCTGTATGCCTATTGGTCCACTGCATGGGCCAATGGGTGCACAGACCATACCATATTACACAGGCCCAATATGTGAATGAATGCATTCATTCACATATTGGGCCTGTAGTATGTATGGTCTGGTACACCCATTGGCCCATGCAGTGGACCAATAGGCATACAGACCATACAAAGAAACACAAAAAAA
This sequence comes from Neoceratodus forsteri, assembly GCA_016271365.2. Classification (NCBI taxonomy): domain Eukaryota; kingdom Metazoa; phylum Chordata; order Ceratodontiformes; family Ceratodontidae; genus Neoceratodus; species Neoceratodus forsteri. Next base: position 906,834,040 of record CM028135.1, on the reverse strand, counting down.
AAAAGAAACACAAAAACAGTGGCATCGCAGGTATACAAAAAGAAGTTTAATAAAGCACACAATCACAAGGCCACCCATGCAGTACAGGCTCCAAGCCTCAACTAGTTTCACACTACATGTGCATCAGACCGTACTGTATGCTGTCAGTTGGCAGGTGGCCAGGCGGCATGTGGGTGGGATGCTGCTGCTCACTGCTGACTGGGGGGTGCTGGGTGGTGGGGGACCTCAGTGGGCAGGTGGGGAGGAGGGGTACCACTGGACCATCAGGGTTACCTTCGCTATATCCACCTGCAATTGGGTACTGAGGGAGTTTCCACTGGACCACCAGGGACATTTTTTTACACATACCTGTGATCAGGCAATGGAGAACGGTCCACTGGACAACCAGGGACCTTTTCCATTCATATGCTCATGATTGGGTGAAGTGCGAGGGATCCACAGGTCCACCAGGGACCTTTTACTTTCATATGCCTGCAATCAGGTGAACAGGAGTGGAGACAGCCAAGGGTCAGCAGGATGTCGGTCCCCAATGGCTGCAGCCTGGCAGGGCACCAGGCGCAAGTCACTGGGGATCAGTGCACTGCATGCAGTCAGGGCCATAATGACATGCAAATGGACCCATTTGTGCCTTGCATGCATAATGGCCTCATTTGCATGCCCAGTGCTGAATATCATGGTTGATGTGCCTAGCGCAACCGCACTTGCACTGGCACATCACACTGCTCCCCTTCTGCCACTTGCACTGGTGCAGTGCCACTGCACCGTATGCAGTGCATGCACCCTCAGTGCCATTTTCAATGGTGCTGAGCCATGGTGCAGCATCATTGAATATTGCCTGGTCCATGCCCTGGTGCAGGCCAGTTGCACTGTGCCCTGGCTTGCGCCGCTGCCTGGTGCAGTCGGAATATCCGTGCCTAAGTGTTTCACATTTAAGATGCCAACCTTTTGTGAGGACAAACAATCTGCCAATCAGAAATGTATGGTAGGTTAAAGTATTAACTTGGAGATAGAAATACTACATTCTGTCATCAAAGTTTTTGATGCATGGACAAGTAAGCATGGATTGTGAGCATCCACATGGAGTTTATTACAAATGGCATAGCTGCTTCCTAGGCAAAGTAATTTAGTTTAATAACTGCTTTCATCTCCAGTAGATGTGACAGCCAGGATGCAACACAGAAATGCTGCAGAATATCACAGAATACTGCAGTTTACTGCAGGGACCATTGCAAGTCAATGGCAATTAAGCCCTTTTGTCATGCAGGATTTTGTGACATGTCATTACTGCTTTTCACCATGGCTGACTTCATTGTATATTGGGCTATGTTGGGAGTACATGATAATTAGTGTTCTACGTCAGCCTATGTCAGATTCCTTCCATTTCTATATCTTGACTGCCATTTAATCCACTAACTTTTGTCTCTTTATATGCATATCAAAGTCATACATTAAACCTTTGTTTTAATTTGTTTACTTTTATATGTGTTCATAATTTGTGTAATTATACTCTGCACTTTACTTTGTACTAATCATTAATACTGCATATTCTTTTACTATTGAATTTCCTGTTCCATCTCCCCTGGGTCACACCTGGAAATGAGCCTTGGCTCAGTCTGCCATTCCCAGTTACTGAATTCCAATTAAATAAATAAATTATATAATTGGAAAGTTTATCCCCCTCCCCCCCGCACACACACTCACTCACAAAGAGAACACATTTCATTGCTTTTGGTTTAAATTTATTGATTACTTTGTGTACTGTTATGTCATGCATGGTGAGAATGTGTTGCAAATAAACTGAAAAATTAAATAATGTAAATCTGAAATGAGACAATGATGCTCATCATCGTTCCATGTGTCTGTAGTATGACTAAAATGCTGGGTGTGCCATGTGATTTACTGAAGGCAATGTAGTGAGCCACTAGCTATGATGGTATTTGAACCAATTATTTTCTGGTTCATACTTCTATTCTGTAACATGTTATTCCAAATCTGTTCATCAGAGCAAATTCTGAAATTGTATCATCACCACATTTCAAAATTGTGAGTCGCCATCACATTCTGATATATTGCATCCTTCTCACATTCTGAAATTTTACCTCCCCACTAGAGTCCATCATTGCATGTCCACACCACATTCCAACATTGTGCATCTCCACCAAATTCCAACATTGAGTGTCCCCAACCTATTCTAAAAATGTATGTTCCAACCATATTCCAACCCTGTGCATCCCTGCTACATTCCAAAATTGTGCTTCACTGCTCAGTTCTGAAATTGCATTTCTCAGACAAATTCCAAAACTAAGCAATCTCACCACATTAAAATGTTTTTGTGTCCCTGACACATTCTGAAATTGCACTTTCCCACTATATTCTAAAATTGTGTGGTACTGCCACATTAAAACATTGCCTGTCCTCATCATATTCTGAAAATGTTCATCCCCACTGCTTTTCAAAATTGTGTATCCCCACCACATTTAGAAAATGAGTGTCCCTGCTGAATTCCAAAATTGCTTGCCCAAGCCACATTCCAAAATTATGCACCCTCACCACATTCCAAAATTGTGTGTCTCCTTCAAATTCTGGAAAAGCACTTTATTGCCATGCTCTAAAATTCTGTGTCCCACCTCTTTCCAAAAAATGCACATCACTGCTACATTCTGATATTGCATGTCACCACCCCATTGTGAAACCATGCAATCCAGACACATTCTGAGATCCCATGTACATGCCATGTAAAATTGTATGCTGCCAAGGCAATCTGTAATCAAGATTTACCACCACATTCTGAAATTGTTCATCCCCACAACATGCCAAAACATTCTGCAACTGTGTTTTCTGCATTTTAAAACTGCATATCTCTGCCATATTCTAAAAATGTATAACTGCCACATTCCAGATTGCAGCATTCTTGCCATATTCTATTGATGTGTGTCCCTTAAATTGGCTAAACAGGAATAAATCCCCAACTCATAAGTTGTGTCTTGCAAGCTATGTGGAACTATAACAACATTAAATGAAAGGAAGATGTTTTAGGTAACATAAAAGTTACTGTGTCCACAACCTATAAGAAGGCTAAAAATCAGAAAGAGATCTCATGACCTTTGCAACCCAAGGTCCCCCCCCCCACACACACACACACTTCCACTTAAAATTGCACATACTTCAGCTTCAAGCATAAACTAATCATTAAGTAACCAGAACTCAGTGCTGACTTCAATAGGCATAATGATTTATGATTCCCTCATATGAGGTATCAACTCTGTATTTTAAGTAATCCAGATGCTAAAATGAATTGTGTATTGCTAATTGTACCAATTGTGGCAATCTGAAACTGTGATGTATTTATAGATGTATTTTTGCTGTATGGCACGTTTTATCGAAAACTCAGTAAATAACAAGCATTTGTCAATGCCAAGTGTTGCTTGCTGTCATTAGCAGTGGAAGTGCAGGAGTTAGATGCAGTATAGGAATGGCAATGAAGTATTGAACTGACGCTAACTCCACCACCACCATGCAGAGATGGACAGGCATTGGGGTGTGCTTTTAGGTCATCACCCTTAATGATCTTGGCATTTCACCTCACCCTACCCTGCAGACACTTACAAGTGTCAAAGTGTGCTTTGAAGTGTTCGGGCTTTACAATCACCTCATTCCATAAGGAAACACACTGAAATGGGTGCAGTATAGGAGAATGGGGTGAACTCTTGGGCCAAAGGGTCCAAGGTGCACCTTGATGCCTGCCACTGGCTGCAGGGTGGGGGTGGAATGGCATGAGCATTACTTTTGACAATCCCAAGTCACATCTCTGACGCCTGTCTGTCCCTACAGGGTAAGGCGTTATGGTCAAAACCCTAACACCCTGGGTGTTTCTTGGTAGTTTTACTCCATGTCTTCAACATGGGCTTTTTGTGATCCCACAGCATGAACAGTGACACTATCAGTTTGTTAGCTGAAAGGTGATTTTGCACAGTGACTGCGCCATTTGGTGCCACAGGTGCGAAAACACATTTCGAACTGGATGTGAAAAATGACAGCTGTACTGTTCATGAGGAGGTGTAAAAAATGACAATGTTGAAAATCTGGACTGAAAATATAAAAAAAATGGTAATGTCACAAGTGTGTGTAGAAACTGCGCAAAGCACACCTGTAATGTAATTAATTTGGGGATATTGTGAAGCAGATTTTCAACATAGGCATTTTGGGACCTCTGCTCATGAACAGTGTCACAGTGATTTTCTTAATCTATCCAGAACACTGATTTCCCACAGCAACCTGTGGGCTATTCTGAGCTGGAAGTGCGAAAACACTTTTCGGCCAGTGTGTGAAAAATGATAGCTGTACTGTTCATAAGGAAGTGTGGAAAAATGCCAATGTTGAAAATCTGGACTGAAAGGATTACGAGTTTGTGAACTTACAAGGGTGCATGGAATTGCACAATGCACGCTTGTAACACAATCATTTTATGGACTTTTGTCACCAAATTTTCAACATAGCCGGTTTAAGACCTCTACTCATGAACAGTGTCACTGTGATTTTCTTAATCTGTCCTGAACATTGATTTCACACACGGACCATGCCACTTTGCACTACATGTGCAAAAACACATTTCAGACAAGATGTGAAAAATGACAGTTGTACTTTTCATAAGGAGGTGTGGTAGAATGGCATTGCTGAAAATCTGGAGTGAAAATATTAAAAATGCTCGATGTTATGAGCGTGTGTAGGAACTGCACAATGCGTGCTCATAAAACAGTCATTTTGAGAATTTTTCACCAAATTTTCAACATAGGGTTTTTGGGGGCCTACCTCATGAACAGTGTCACTGTGATATTCTTAATCTGTCCTGGACATTGATTTCACACATTGACCACGCCATTGTGCACCACATCTGCAAAAACACATTTCAGGCAAGATGTGAAAAATGACAGCTGCATTGTTCATAAGAAGGTGTGGTAAAATGGCAATATTGAAAATCTGGAGTGAAAATGTTAAAAATGCTCAAAGTTACGAGCGTGCATAGGAACTGCACAACGCACACTCATAAAACAGTCATTTTTGGGAATTTCTTCACCAAATTTTCAACATAGGGTTTTTGGGGATCTACCTCATGAACTGTGACACTGTCATTTCATTACTCAATCTCAAAAGGTGGTCCCATGCAGTGACCACAAAATCACCTTTTGGGACAGACTAACAAAGTAACAGAGACTGAATTCATGTGGTGTGGTTCCAAGAACCCCATGTTGCAAATTTGGTGAAAACATTCCCAAAATGGCTGAGATATGCACCAAAGTTGGAAAAAAAAACATGTATGCCATTATACAGCTTACTGGCATTTCTTCAGTTTGTGGTCGGCTTTATAGAGTGCAGATGTGTTCCCGGTCCACCAAGATCATCGTGCGGGATCTGGAGAGTAAGTATGGGGTTGGGGTTGGGGGAGGTGGGGTATGCAGAGGGTGGGTGCGGATTGGGGGAGGGACCACCAGAATCAGCAAGAGACTGTTTTCTAGTTTACAGGTTTATTTGAAAAAGAAAAAAACTCGCAGGAAGGTTTTCTTTTTTGCAGGGACATTTAATTTTGGCACACTGGGGAGGGCTCCCAGCATGCTACCTGAGTGTTTATGGGGGCTGTAGCTGATGGGGGATTGGGACCCCTGTCAGCACATACCGAGTGCTGGGGGGGACAAGAGCCAAGGGGGATTGGGCACCGCCTCAGCTCACAAGAAATTGGGGGGGAGCATTATGCTGGTGGGGAGTGGGTTCCCCTGTTGGCAAAACTACCAGGAAGGGGGCATGCTGACAGGGGGATTGGGCACCCATATCAACACATATAAGTGTGGGGGGGTGGCAAGAGCTGAGGGAGATTGGGCACCCCTCGGCACACAACAAATTTGGGAGGGTGGACATTATGCTGATGGAGAGTGGGCCCCTCGTGGCAAATTGAACTGGAGGGACATGTCAACCGGGACTGTACATCTGCATTGGCTTTTTTTTTTATTGAAATGTTTCACCAAGAAGGTACACTGAACAGTGGGCTGCGACTTTCCGTTGGCTTCTGGGGGCTGGGAGAGGCTGACAGAGAACCCATCACCAAGGAGACACTAATCAGCTGTTTTGGTAGCTTGTAATGCACCAAAACAGCTGATTAATCAGTGACGTGGCCTGAATTTCCTGATCCATTTAGGCATTCTCCTAACTGCTGAAAGCAATGTGTTTCTTGTACATGCGTACAAGCAACACAAAAAATGAAGCAAAAGTCTGTCTCAGCTAATTATGACAATGTGTCATTGCTGCATTCAAAAATTGCAAGATGGTGGCATTCTGAATTCTCCTTCCTGCAGTATTCTAAAAATTGTACACAGCCTTGGATTTCTAAAGCAATGCTTGTCACTGCATTCTAGCTCCCCCATTACATTCTTAAGTACCTTACATTTGTACATTCTTGAAATGCATACACTGTACCCACAGTATCCACATCAGTTTTCTTTTTCAGATGATTACTACAACTACAGTTTGATGTACCATGGTGGAAGTGAGTCTTAAATGTTGCTTGTAGGGAGGACTAGCTTGTGATTTTTATGTTATCTTGCACATGTGCAAGAAAAATGTTAATAGTAACTGTTAAGTGAGGTGAGCCTCAAAAAAGCCTATATTTACCAAATTAGGTGAAAAAAATGACTGTTCTGACGTCACGTTGTGCAGTTTCCACACATCCTCTTAACTTCGCAGATTTGTAATATTTGCACTCCAGATTTTCAACATCGGCATTTTTTCACACATCCTTATGAACAGTACAGCTGTCATTTTTCACATCCTTGCTGAATTGTGTTTTTGCACTTCCCGTGCAGAATAGCGTGGTCACTGTGGGAAATCAGTGTTTGGGACAGATTAAAAAAATCACAGTGATTCGTCATGAGCAGACATCGTAAAAATGCCTACGTTGAAAATTGGGTGACAAACGTTCATAAAATGACTGTGTTACAAGCGTGTGTTGTGCAGTTTCCACAAACGCTCATAACTTTGATAATTTTTAATATCTTTAGTCAAGATTTTCACCATTGCCATTTTTTCACACCTCCTTATGAACAGTATAGCTTTCATTTTCCACACCCTACCCGAACTGTGTTTTCACACATCCAGAACACAGTGGCCCAGTTGCTGTAGGAAAACAATGTTCAGAACAGAGTAAGAAAATCACAATAATGCTGTTCATGAGCAGAGGTCCCAAAATGCCTACGTTGAAAATGTGGTGAAAAAATTCCATAAAATTACTACGTTAGAAGTGTGAATTGTGCAGTGTCCATGCACAGTCGTAACTTCAAGAATTTGTAATATTTTCACTCCAGATTTTCAACATTGTCATTTTGGCACACCTTCTTATGAACAGTATAGCTGCCATTTGTCACATCCTGCCTGAAATGTAGTTTCCCTCATCTGGCACACAATTGCGCGGTCGCTGTGGGAAATCAAGGTTCCTGGCAGATTAAGATAGTCATAGTGCCACTTTTCATGAGCAGAGGTCCCAAAATGCCTATGTTAAAAATTTGGTGGAATAATTCCACTAAATGACTGTGTTACTTGTGTGTGATGCACAGTTTTCACTCACGCTCGTAACGTCTAGAATGTTTAATATTTTTACTCCAGATTTTCAACATTGCCATCTCTTAATACCTCCTTATCAGTGGTGCAGCTTACATTTTAATGTGGTGCAGAATGGTGCAGTCACTGTGGGAAATCAACATTCGGGACAGATTAACAAAATCACAGGGACACAGTTCATGAGCAGAGGTCCCAAATACTTTTATTAGGTGGGGTCACAAAAAGGCCATGTTTTAAAATTTGGAGTGCAAATACCAACACACGCCCAGGGTGTTAGGGTTTCTAACCATTACATGCCACCCTGTACAGACTAACAGGCATCAGGGGTGTGTCTATGGATTGTCTGCTGTACTGCTCATGCCACTGGTCCTCCACCCCCACCCTGCAGCCACTGACAGGCATTAAGGTATGCCTTGGACTCTTCAGCCCCAAAGTTCAGCTCATTCTCCAATGCTGCACCCATCTCAATGTACTTCCCTATAAAATGGGGTGAGCATAAGGCCAGATGACCCAAAGGCACAAAGCGACACTTGTCAGACTCTGCAGGGTAGGGTGAGGTGAAATAGCATGAATGTTATGGCAAGTGATCCAAATGCACACCCCAATGCCTGTCACTCTCTGCAGAGTGGGGTGGGGTTGACGTTGGTTCTATACTTCACTGCTATTCCTATTATGCTTCTCTCTAACTCCTGTACTACTAATGCCAGCACCAGTAAGACAGCATTTGGCATTGACAAATACTAGTTTGCTATGACATCATCAGTATCTCTTCATTGAAACTGACTTTGTTGATCTGGCAGTAAAATTGGGGTTACAAAATGACTTGCAACTTTTAAAGGAAGTGACTTAGAGATCTCATTTTTGGCTAAGAGGCTAATTGGAAAAATGCTGATCCTAATTCTGAATTTATTGATGTTAGGAGTTTTGCCAGGACTCCCTTTTTAATTCAGCAATGCAACATTTTTCCCCAAAAAGCTAGTTTTAGCTACAATTAGTAAAATATTAGCGTACCACTGAAATCTACTTTACTAGGTACTTCCTATGCTGTGCACCATAAGTTTTTGTTTTCCCAAGCCTAGCCCTTGCCAGGTCTACAACGTTATTTCTAAGCCATATATTGTGGCCATCTTTTTTTTAATTGAGAAAAAACTAAATTAAAACATTTATAAAACACTCAAATTGTGGTGGAATTAGAAGAGTTTTACGACCAAATGAAACTGGAAGATGCATGGAATTTTTTGTTATAGTGAAACAAGGTAGGTGGGTACAATTTATTGCCTAATTTCATTGCACTGTTGCTTTAAAGTATACAAAGAAATCTCTTTTGTTGGCATATATTATGTTTGTGTAACTTGCAAAACAGAAAACAGCACATTGTGATAATGCTAGCTGTGTTATTTTAGTGTCCATATCACCCTTCTGTTTAAAGACAGCATACCTTCAACATGGACATTTTGACTAAAGTAAAGTTTTGTAGCTGGCCTGCTTTCATGATGCATGATACCAATAAAGCTAGGCTTAGTGGTTTCCGAATTTACCACACTTGGACTGTAATAAGTAATGCATACCTTAGGCAACTGTCTTATGTCAACATAATGCTTTCCAGCTGATGCTGCAAGTTTCCTGCTATGGGTGTTCAGAAATAAACATAGCACTGCCTGGAAAAGGGAAGATGGTAGGAGGCAATTTGTAATCACTACTGCAAATGAAGATGAGTAGCATTTGAATGAAGCAAAGTCATGAAACTAATTGTAGCTGGAGATTTCAACCATCAATAAAGCCATCTTAAAAAAAAATCCCATCATTCTTTCTAAATTAAACCATAGTGCTAGGCTTTGACTGTATGGTTGCCACCACACCAGATTGGCTGTCCTTTCTGCTGTAAATTAGGATAGATGAAAGCTGTCGAGCCAGGCCAGTGATGGAGGCTAATTTGATGTGATATAATTGATGAACTCTAAATTGTCCCACTTTCCTTCTTGAAGCAGCTAGGCTGGAGCTCAAAATGCCAGAGTCCTTTGATTTACATTCTCTGTCACTTTGATATTGAACTTCTCAATGTGGCGGCAAAGGAGAATTAACCCTTTTCTAAACCCCCTTCAAAAACTCCAGCTGTTTGCTGCATGCTAAAGAGCAATGCAAGTAAATAGTTCTTCCCAACTGAAGTAAAAAAAGCAATTAGGTTTTCATCCCTTGTTTCCAAAGGTTCTGAAGTAAAAGCATAAATGAGGGCAATCACTCATTAGTGCCCATGCTTATGCCTTTGCAGCACCCACAAAAACTGCAAGCATACTTATTTTTAAATGAATTGTATTAAAATGTATTTGCTAGAGGACTCGGTAGTTGTGAAAGCTCTAAAGGCTTGGTGTACTGCACAGAGTCATAAAAAATATGTCCACTTTTGTAGCATAGTTGGAGTTTAATTTCAAAATTAAAGGACACTGTTAGTCTGTTACTTACTTTTTTCCCACAGGTATCCTAAACATGCTACACTGCTTCCAGCAGTCCCTCTTGTGATGCGGCATAGACAGCAGCAGTGTAGTCCACCCAAAATATTTATTTTTGCTAATTTTACTAAAAGGCGAAATCCTGTCCATTCACTCCTTATTTCTGTTCCCGAATCCAAAGTGCAGTCACATTTGTAAATAGCGCTAAAGTGCCAAAAGGCTTCTGAACTGACTATTGTACCCACATTCAATTAAACACAATTTCTAATAGAAGAAAGGAAGTGGAACTTGTGGAAAGTGTTTTTTTTTTTTTTTAAAACAGGTGCTCAAACTTAGATAAGTCATGGTCTGAAAGCTGAGCCATGGTACTGTGCATGCACATATGCATATGAATGTGTGTAATGTTTACGGCATCCCTGTATCATGGCTCGACTTTCAGACTGTGATTTAGCTAAGTTTGAGTGCCCATTTCAAAAAAAAAAGAAACACTTTCCCAAGTTCAGCTTTCTTTCTCCTATTAGCAATTATGTTTAGCTGAACTAGGGTAGACTAGTCAGGTCATGAGCATTTCAGCACGTCAGTGCCATTTACAAATATGACCGCACTTTGACATTGGGTGCAGAAATTAGAAGCAGACTGATGGGGTTTCACTTTTTAGTAAAATTTGTGAAAATAAATATTTATGGGGCTAGTACATTACTGCTATCTGTATTGCATCACAAGAGGGACTGCTGCAGGCACATTTAGGATGCCAGCAAAAAAAAAAGAAATGGGCTGACAGTGTCCCTTTAAACACAACATGCATATCTGTACTCCAAATAACTACAGGACCTACATTGTGCTACTGCAGTTTAGGGCTAAGTGGTTCAGACACAGGCCTCATGTGTCTACTAGTGAGCTCCATGGGGTCTCTGGAACAAGTGTTCACTGGGATAGTTCATTACTGCTTGTCAGAGGGGATTTTCCTGGTGGCATTGAAAAGTGTGCTGGTTCATCCCCTTGTGAAGAAACTAGCTTTGGACCTGGATTTTCTAGTGAATTCCCTTCTGGTCTCTAACCTACCTTTTCTAGGTAAGATATTGAGAAGGATGTGGTGCTACAGCTTGAGGCACACCTTGTAGCTCATGAAATCTATGAGCCCCTCCAATCTGGTTTTTAGATCTACATATGTTATTTGTAGTGTATATGCTACCCCTTGGAGGCATCATTCAACAATACAATCTGAGTTTTCACTGCTATGTGGATGATACCCAGTTGTATTTGCCCTCTGCAATTGGGATGCCTGACGCTGTTGAGGTGCTGAATTTGTTCCTGTCTGAGATTCAGAAATGCTTGGAATCTAGTTGGCTGAGACTTAACCTAGATAAGGTACTAGTGATTGATCTCAGTTGGGGTGGGTGCAGAAGTATCATGGGAGTGATGGGCCTTCGGCTTGGGTTGTCCAGGCTGTTGGCTTCTACAAAGGTGAAAACTCTGGGAGTCATTTTCGATGATCAGCTGACACTAGAGGCTCAGGTATCCGCTGTAGTCAGCAGTGACGTTTTCCATTTTAGGAACATCAACTGGATGAAGTCCCTTATCCCTCTTAAAGACTTGCCAACAATGCTGCATGCTTTCATGATGTCTAGGCTGGACTATTGTAACATACTATACCTTGGGGTTAGTAGAGGTATCCTATGATGTTTGCAACTGGTGCGGAATGCAGTGGCCAGGTTACTGACTGACCCTTTCTAGGTCTAGTTATGTGCCCCAGTCTTCTGTGATCTGCACTGGCTGCCTGTGATAAAGTGGTGAGTTACATTTAAGGTTGGTTTACTAACCTACAAAGCCTTACATTGGTTGGTCTCTGATTACCTGGCAGAGCATTTAAATTCTTTCCAGTCCTTGCACCCCTTTTGCTCCTCCTCCGAGGGTCTCCTCTCAGTCCAAAGGTCCTGGCTTAAATCCTCAGGGGACCACACATTTGAGGTGCTAGCCCTGTATAATGGAATGCCTTGCCTATGATCCTGAGGGAAGCCTCAGTGGAGGCCTTTAAAAGGGAGGTTAAAGACCTACCTGTTAAGGCAGGCCTTCGATGACCAAAATTAGTTTCTAAGTATTCACTGTGCTTCAGCTACTGTTCTAATTTTAACAGTAATGCCAGAAATTATATTTCTTTTTGTTCATTGTAAGTTGTTTATTCTTTAATTTTTGTTATTTATTTTGCTTTTGCGCTTTTTTTTATTGCCTGTCTATTCCTATATGGCACCCTGAGCCAAACATAGAAATATGGAATTTGTCAGCAGATAAGGACTGTTTGGTCCACCCAGTCTGCTTATTTTTCCCTACCTACAGTATCAGTGCAGACCCTACTTGATCGCCAGCTCTTTCTGCCCCCACCATTCCTTTCCACTAAGATTCTCTTATGTCTATCCCATATATTTTTGAACCCCACCACTGTTTATGTCACCACATCCTTGGCTGGTAGGCTGTTCCACAAATCTTACATCATTTCTGTGAAGAAGTACTTCCTCATTTCTCTCCTGTATCTCCAGCTTCATAGCATGTCCTCTTGTTCTTGTGCATATTTTTTTCTGAAAATATACTTTCCTCCTGTACCATATTTATCCCAGTGAGGTATTTAAAGGTCTCTATCATAGCCCCCTTTCGCTTCTGTACCTTATTTACCCCAGTGAGATATTTATCAGACTCTATCATATTCCCCTTTCTGCCCTCTCTTCCACTGTGTACATATTGAGCTCCTTCAGTCTCTTCTCATTGGGCTTTTTTGAAGACCCCACACCATTTTAGTTACCCTCCTCTGGACCACCTCCACTCTATCTATGTCCTTTCAGAGATGTGGCCTCCAGAACTGTAACAGGATTCTAAGTGAGGTTTTACCAGTAAGCTATACAGAGGCAGTATCACCTCTCTTCTTCTGTTGGTGATACCTCTCCCTGTGCACCCCAGCATCACACTTGTCCTCCCAACTGCTTTGTTGCTGTCCCTGGCCACCTTTAGGTCATCAGAGGTTATTATCCCCAGGTCAGTGTCTTGCTTGGTGGTTTTCAATAACACTCCACCCATTTTCTTCTCTACCCCTGGGTTTCTGTGCCCCAAGTGCATTATTTTGCACTTGTTCAAACTGGAACACAGCTGCCATACTCTCGACCACTCCTCAAAGTTCCTCAGGTCTCTTCTCATCCTTTTCACCCCCACAGTATCCAACTGTAAGAGGGGGACTTTCTGTTGTTAGCCCCCTGGTGACCCCTCACACCCTCACCTACCTTGAGGTTAGCCTGGCTTCTTTTGGGTCCAATACACAAATTGAATACCAGCAATAGGTTTTGTTGCCTCCACGGGCAGGGTGTATATAAGGATAACCAATGTGGTCCTAACCTCCCCCCAGAAACAGATATTATTTCTGCTCCCACACACAGTTAACTTGTCCCCACACAGAATAAAGTCACACAAAGCAATAGCCATGAGCAAGAAATATAAAGTGAACTAACGTCCTATTTACTTTAGGGAAGGGGAAGGGGAGTAAAACAGCATAGAACCAAACAGTTGTTCAACAGTTGTCCCCCACACAGTCACAGTACCACCCACACGGATGCACGTGACTTTTCCTCATGGCCATAAGGATAGTGAATGTCTGTTGTGGTGGGTACCTCACTGGGCTGCTGGTGGCCAACCAAATGTTGCAAGATTAAAAGCAATTTTGGATACAGTGGGTACAACAGTCTCAAACCTGAACGTAAGTAATTTTGGTAAAGGGACCCCAATTTTATTCCAAAAAACATAAACCAGTAATTTTTCAGTCTTCTGCCTGGGCTTAAACTGCAGATTAGCAAGTCCTGCCCAGCACATCACCTCTTTAGAATGTCTAGCTAAGCGAACTACCTTTTGAGATGAACTCCTTGGAGCCACATCCTAGCAGTAATCACAGTTCTACATGCTTCAGGGGGTGTTGAGGAAGGACAAAGCTTAGCAGTACTGCTGTGATTTCAGCAGACAGTCTTTCTATGCATCACGTCTGCCAGCTGAGGAGGTGAAGTAAGTGCAAGACCATTCTCCAGTAACAGGCCTTTCATCATCTTCACCACACAGGCCTTTTGTCATCTTCACCCCACAGGCCTTACATTGTATTTGCCCCTTGGGCCTTTTGTTGGCTTCACCTCATGGCCTTTTGTTCTTACCAGGGTATTTGTCAGGCTGGAGGTCACCCAGGATGTTCATTGAATATCAAGATTCTACTAGATCTTAAACACAGTTGGGCTCTCTTTTTCAGTCTTAAAGCCAGTCAGATCAAATGCCTTCCTGACTAGGAACAAGCAGTTCAAAAGTCCAAGCAGCTTCTCTGTGTGGAAAACAGTCCAAATAGTTTGTAGGCTGGCAGTAACAACAGTTCAGAATAAATCCCAAATGGGAAATTTAAGTAAGCAGTCCAGTTCAAATTCCCTGTGGAAGACTGGGCTAGTAGGCACTCTGCCTTAAGACTTTTTCTTGGCTCAGAGAAGCCTATCTGCACCAAGGATTGCCTGCTGGCTCATGCAGCCCTCCAACACAGTCTCTTTCCCTCCAGTTCTTGGCTGAACTCCTCCCAGCACCCAAACCATTATATAGCATCCCTATCCTCCCAAAATGATTGGCCAGTCTCTTTCCCAGGGAGCTGGAAGATGACCTCTAAAACTTCCCCAAATCCCTCAGTGGCAGGGAGAATTTCTGAGGGCCACCATGCTTTTTTACAAATTGTTCTGCTTCCTTTTGCAGCCTTCCATTTTATTTGTAAGTCCTTTCAGGGGCAGAAAACTATATGCCCTGGTCCTGCCTTCTCAGATGGGACCAGGGAGACCCTTATTTCATTTGACAGGAACCCTGTTTGGCTGTCAGGGCTCCAGAAAAAAGAGGTGCCTTTTTCACAGCTTTAATAACTGTGGGTGTTCATGTACACATCACTGTTATGACTCCCAGACGCATGGGCAATTTGAGGACTGGGAAACCACCAAAATCATGCCTGGAGGTGCTGAATATTTATATCCCAGCTCTGCTGCCAGTCCTGGGGCAAGGAAATGCTTTTAAACTTATGTCCACTTGGCCAAATACATGAAAGGGAGCCGTGGTTCCTTTAAGGCTGGGCCACACATGCACAGCCTTCACATGCATGGCCATTCTGGTTTACCAGTTGGTCCAGCCCTAAGACTATCCCTGGACTGGGTAGAACATCCCCAAAGTACCCATAGGTCTAAACAATACAGAAAACCTTGGCCCTGCCTTCACCATGGGACTGAGGAACAAGGAGATCCGGTGCAGCTGCGACAAAGATCATGAGGGGACCCTGTCCCAAATCCCACCAGGTCTTCTGAAATAAAGCCCTCCAGTCCTGATTCTTGCACTCCAGAGGACCGGAGGCTGAAAACAGCACATCGGAGGCAGCCAGAGCCATAGCCCTAACAGGTAAGCCCCGCACTGATGGGTGGGGGTTGATTACATACTCCCTCCCCCAAGAATCTTAGAGTCCTCAACAAGACACTGCTTTAATGTCCATATTGTCCAGAGTTCATAGTGGCAGTGTAAAACATCACATTTGTAGGAACATTTCTACCTAAGCAATCAGTTCCTCATTTTCAAGCATTTCAAACATATCGGCATTACTGTACATTGTCTAACTAGACATTTATTTATTTATTTATTGATTGAAATGTTTCACTTGGAAGGCATGCTGAGCAACAGGTTGCTCATCTCCCGGTGCAACCTGGGGGGTAGGGGACCACGAGGCTGGTATACAGAGATTTGGTACAATGATTTAAAATTTACATTTGATTACATTCACATAAAAGTGAATAGACTGCACAGTGAGCAATGAAGTAGCGGAATACTAGCAGTTTTGACTAGATAGATACAATGCCAACAGTTTTGAACTAGGTAGATACAGTAGCATAAAATTTTACATTTGAAGGCAAATGCTTCATAACTGTGTAGCTAGATATTTGAAAGGAATTCTAGTAGTTTGTGCTAGGGCATCCTAGTAAGGAGTAATGCAGACAGTAAGATTACTAAGGTATCTCAGAAGTGCAAATAGTCTAAGTGCAATGGAGATTAGGGCTAGACTTAAACGGGATTAGATGAATGGAGGGGGGAGGTGGGGAGGGTAGGGAGGTGAGAGGCATAACAAGTTTCAACCCTTACAGGATGATCTACAACCCTGTCAGGGGTGAAATTCTGGGCTAGGATAGTGGTGATGATGAGTGATGAGTAGAGAGATGGGGAGGAGGGAGGCGGGAAAGGGGTGGATGGAAGGAGGATTGGGGTGGCGATTAGCTTGTCCAGTTCAGGCCCCTATAGAGATAGAGGTGGATGAAGGAGGGAGACAGGGGCTTGACCAGTTTTCACCCCCAGAGGATGCTGAGAACCCTGCCAGGGAATGGAGCATGACAAGGATAATGGTGGAGGGAAGTAGGAGAGAGATGAGGGGGAGAGAGGCAAGGGCTTTCCAAGAACTAAAACCCTATGAGAGCTGAGGACCCTTTTCAGGGGTCAAGATAAGCAGTGGAGGAGGCGGGAAGGGAAGAGGGAGGAGGAGGAGAGAGGACTGCTGGGGCCTGATTCCTCCAGGATGCTGAGAACCCTGCCTGCATAAGGCAGAGACTGAGCATGACAAGAGGGAGGCAGGTTGAAGCAGTGAGGCGGAGTAGGCTTCAGGGTACTAGGAACCCTGTGTGGGGCTGGGGGGGCAGATGAGAAGGTAAAGTTTAGAGAGAAGAAAGGCTGGGTCCCAGGAAGGACCCCCTTCAGGATGCAGAAGAACCCTGCATGGGGACTGGGATAGCAGGAGAGTGGGCGGGGGGAAGATGGGTTGTGGGAGTAGGGAGAGGGTAGAGACAAGCCCTTTGGTACAGCTTTGGTTGTTGAGAATCACAGTTGGAGTGCAAGTGAATGCCAGTATGGTGTGGAGAAAAGGGGGGGAAGGGAAGGAGTGCTAGTAATTAGGGGAAGAAGAGGAAGAGGAGGTGCTGTAGGGTGAGGCAGTGAGTGTGTACCAATAAGGAATGCTGATATTTAAGGGTGAGGGAGAGGTGGAGGTGCATCAGGATGAAGCAGTGTGTGAGTAATATTGGGAGGGTCTTAGCAGGAACAGCAAGGTGCTAGGTAGTTTTGAGGGCAGTGCTGATGAAGTAGTAGAATGAGTGACAGATCTGTGGGGGGAGTGAATTTCAGATTTTAGGGAGGTGGCAAGTGTAACCCAATTGGCCGATGAGGGTGGATCTACGGGGAACAGCCAGAGTATGGGAGTCTGTAGATCTAAGGGAGTGAGAGGGAAGGGGGCATTATAAATGTGGAGGAGAGATAGGAAGGGAGTTCTCCTAGCCAGCATTTGGAGGTGAAGTTAGAACAGTGGGAGGGTCATCTATTTGTAAGAGAGAGGAAGGATAGGGCATGATAAAGATCACAATGATGGATGCGAGAGGGAACATCAAGGGAAAAGTGGCAGAAGGAATTGAAGAGGGTATCCAATATGGCCAGGGAGGACTTGGGAGCAGCACCATAGACTACATCACAGTAGTCAAAAATAAGAAGGATGATCTTTAGAACAAGTTCACACCTAGCCATAGGAGGGATGCAACTACACTTCCTGAATAGGAGCCACCAACTTGGCGCAATCTGTGGATGGCATCAATATGTCTAGAGAAGCTTAGGTGTTGGTCCAGCCAGACACCTAGGTGCCTGAAAGAGGATGTATCCTCAAGTAAATTCCCATCGAGGGTGTGGAAAGTGGGCAGGGAGGGAAGCCTAGAGAGTCTCTGCCTTGTGCCAAAGGTCATGGAGACTGTCTTCTTGGCCTTGAGGAAAATTGACGGTTAGCAAACCAGAGCTGAACCTTGTCAAAATCTTGCTGCAAGCTGGTTGTAACCTTGGCTGGACATGAGCCAGATGCATACAGGACCGTATCATCAGTGTACATGTGTATGGCAGAGGAGAGGGAGCATACAGAGGGAAGGTCATTTAGGAAGATGGAGAATAGTAGGAGCCCTAGTACAGAGCCCTGGAGGATGCCAGTGTTAATCTGGAGGGGAGGGGAGATGGCGTCCGAGATCCTAACTGATTGGGTTTGGCCTGTAAAGTAGGCCTTAAACCAGTTAGTGGCAGAGGGAGAGAGAGAGAGACCAGCTGCCAGGAGAGAGTCCAGAAGAAGGAAGTGGGAGACAGTTTTGAAGGCCTTGGCAAGGTCGACAAATATGGTTGAGGTAATTTGGCCATTGTCCATCCCGGTAAGGATGCAGTCAGTAAGCCATAGGAGGGAGTTGGTGGTGGAGTGGTTTTTCATGAATCTAGACTGGAAAGGGGTGAAGAAGGAGGTGTCAGATAGAAATGTGGTAAGCTGGGAGAGGACAATGTGTTCTTGTAGTTTAGCTAGGGTGGGGAGGAGAGAGATAGGGTGATAGTTACCAGTGGATGAGGGGTCACCCCCTTTACAAAGAGGGAGGACCACTGCGTGATTCCATGGGAAGGGGACTGAGGCAGTTGAGAAAGAGAGATTAAGTATTAAAGAGAGGGGATAGGCAATTGCCAGGGCTGAAAGAAACAGGAGTTTAGGGTTGAGGCCATCAGGGGAGGTTCCTCTAGATGGGCTAATGGTGAGGAGGGCCCTTAGGGCATCAATTGGGTTACTGTCATGAAGGAAAAGGGGGGATAGGAGGATCACTCCATTAGAGGGTGGGAAGGGGAAAGAAGGAGGGACTTCAGTAGCCCAGTGGCACAGGAGGTATAAAGAAGTTAAATTCCACAGCTACTGCAGGTGGGTTGGCCACTAGGGAGCCATTTATTTTAAGCACTTGGGGTGGTGGGTGGGAAGGGTGGGTTAAAGAGGGCAGGGACCATCTTCCAGAACTTGGAAGGGGAATTTATGTTTGTGATGAAAGCTGTTTTAAAGTATTTGGATTTGGCTAGCCTTGTAGCCCTGGTGCAAGCATTTTGGAGCTTGCGGTAGTATGTGAGGTCGCTAGAATGCTGGGTTGCTGATACTTCAGGCTTGATCTTCAGAGCTCTGAGACATGCCAAAAGTTCAGGGGTAATCCAAAGTAGGTGGTTACCTCTGACACTGGTTTGTTTAACATCGGCATCATCTCTATCAGTTATGCATCGGCTTTAACACAAGTAAAAGTATTAGCAGTGCATTTGGCCAGGCTGCACATGCGCAGCTTCTGCATGCACAGCCATTCTGGTTGGCCAACTGGTCCAGCTCTAAGACTACACCTGGACTGGGTAGAACATCCTCAAAGTGCCCGTAGGTCCAGCCAACACAGAAAACCTCAGCCCTGCCTTCACCATTGGGCTAAATAACAAGGAGATCCGGTGGTAGCTGCCACAAAGTTCGGGAGCGAACCCTGTCCTAAGTCCCACCAAGTCTTCTGAAATAAAGCAGTCCAGAGGACTGGAAACAGAAAACAGCACAGTAGGGGCAGCCGGAGTTATAGCCCAAACAGGTAAGCCCCACACTGATGAGTGGGGGTTGCATACTGATGAGTGGGGGGGGGGGCTGTGTTTACATACTTCCCCTCCCTCACTAGAATCTTGAAGTTCTCAACAAGACACTGCCTTAATGTCCATATTGTCCAGAGTCCATAGTGGCATTATAAAACATCACATTTTAGGAACATTTCTATCTTAACAATCAGTTCCTCGCTATTAAACATTTCAAACATATCAGCATTACTGTACATTGTCTAACTAGATATCAGCATCCTTGCTATCAGCTATGCATAAGCTTTAACACAAGTAAAAGTATTAGCAGTGCATTTGGCATCAGTTTTAACCCAGTTAGGCATATTATCAGTACATTTACCAACCCTAACACGCAATTCAATAGGGTGGTGGACTACAGTGGAGATGTAATAAACAATGGGCACCATGTACTTATGCACCATTTGGATAGGGATTTCAGAGGAGGCACTGGGGAGGTCATAAGTCAGTTTCATGGGAGGTTTACAAGCTGTTCTAGACTTTCAGGTACTACTGCTTCTTCCATAGGAATAGGGTGTGCACTGCCCTCTTTTGACAGTACATAGAAACATAGAAGTTGATGGCAAATAAGGGCCGCAAGGCCCATCCAGTCTGCCCATTTCTTTTTTACCTTATGAATATGCCTTTGCTCTGTCAATAACCTATCTATTCATACTCATCTGTATTGCTCCCTTATGTCTATCCCATGTCTGTTTGAAGCCCTGCAATGTATTCATATCCACCACTTCCTGAGGTAGGCCATTCCATGCATCCACCACCCTTTCTGTGAAAAAGAACTTCCTCACATTACCCCTTATTTGGCCTCCCTCTAATCTCATGCTGTGTCCTCTTGTCCTGCTATTTTTCTTATATTGAAACATGTTAGACTCTTTCACCTTGTTAATGCCCTTAAGGTGTTTGAATGTTTCGATCATATCACCTCTCTCCTTTCTTTGCCCTAGGGCATTAGTTCTCGGACTTTGACATAGTGAGCCTCCCCAATACCGTGGAAAAGATATTGAGCCTCCCCCAGATATTAAAAATAATCATGGGCCTCCCCACAGAAAGACAGCATACTTTACACAGTACACCAGGAATAAAGTGAAACTCCATTTAATTGGCTCATTATATTCAGCTTATTGTAACCCCCCACCCCAAGCCACCACGTGTAACCCCTTCCCCAGGACAACCTGCTTGCTCTGCTATTTTGATTTTCAAGCTATATTGCTTGCTGCAATACCTTGATGGGTCAGACTGCTTTCTTGGTTTCCACTCTATCAGAAATAATCTTCCTACCCACCTCTGCGCACCCCTCTATCTCTGCTCTTAAGCAACTTCTCAGGGTTCTTTTGCTTCCCTCCTGCTCTTGCTCCTGGTACTTCCCTACTTAACCCTTGTATTTCAGCTGTTCTGCTACCAGTCTAATTCATCAGTTTTACCACTCACTATTTGTTCATTTTTCTTATTTAGTTTCAATATTACTCATTCTGTGCTGTGACTCTTTTGCAGCTACTTTTTGAATGCATTCACTCCCTACATTTTCCTTGGTACACCTGAAATGAGCCTTGGCTCAGTGTGCCTTTCTAGTGACCAATTTGTAAATAAATACATTCATTTACTGTACCTGCTTTTATCTTTTTCCAGTTTGCTGTATCCCTTCACATAAAATAACTAAAACTCAAAATTTAAATACAGTAATTTTTTCAGACTTTCTTGAGCCTCCCCTGGAACAGGCTGGGGCCTCCCAAGGGAGGCTGGCCTCACCATTTGAGAAACCCTGCCCTAGGGTATACATATTGAGCTCCGTTAATCTGTCCTCATATGTCTTCTGATGCAGTCCCTGCACCATTTTGGTTGCCCTTCTCTGGACTGCCTCAATTTGGTTAATGTCCTTGTGAAGGTGTGGCCTTCAGTACAGCATGCAGTACTCCAGATGGGGCCTAACCAGTGTCTTGTAAAGAGGGAGTATTACCTCCCTCTTACAACTTGTGATATCTCTACTAATACACCCCAACATCCCCTAGCCTTACCTACTGCTTTAGTGGTCTGCTTGGATGATTTCAGGTCATCTGTGATGATGATGCCAAAGTCTCTTTCTTCCCTTGTGACTGCCAGCAACTCCCCTCCCAGCCTATAGGTGGCTTCAGGGTTTCTTTTCCCTATGTGCATGATCTTACGCTTCTTTGCATTAAACCCCAGTTGCCACTCTTCTGACATTGTGTCCATCACAGAGGCTTGATAAGGAATAGCAGGCTGCCATTCAGTCTTTGTTGCTAAGTCCTTCACCAAGGCTTCTACTTCCATTCCACAAAAGGTACTTCTTTTTTTCTACTAGGGTTACTCTTGGCACCAACAGGTCTGTCTCTTTGCAACTGGCTTGGGACCATTCACTAGTGTTCACTGGTGCTCTGGGTACTTTTACAGGAGGTTGATACCAGCATATTTCTTCATCCTTCTTCATTCTCCTCATTGTTTGAACTGTCATTTGTGGAAGATGGTGGAACCGGATCATTGCACATGGTGCTGTGAGGAAATGTCAGTGCCATCTTTTCATTGGCTTGGTTATTATTTCTGATTCTGGCAGGTCTCAGCCCAGGCTCTGTTACAGTCTCTGGAATGGGCTTGAGCTGACCAATGGGCAGAAGGTTGCTACAGTGGATGATTTTGACAATCTCTCAGCCACATTCTTGATGGATGCGGTATACTGGTAACTCCAATAGCTTCTCTAAAACAACATATGGCTCAGAAGTCCAAAGGTCAGCTATCTTGTGCTTTTCAAGGAGGCCAAGAATGCTGAGAAGAACTGTATCTCCAACTTGCTGTACTTTATGACACACTTTCTGATCATACCTGAGTTTATTTGCACAACTGACTTTTCCAGTGGCTTCTGCAGTCAATTCGTAGGCTTCTTTCAGTTGCTTTTCGAGGCATTTTGTGTACTCAAGATAGGACTCTTTGGAGGTTCCTTCAGAAGACACTCTGAATGCTAGATCAGTTGGCAGATGGCCTTCTTGGCCAAACATTAACAGGTAAGGAGAAGCATCTGTAGAACTGTTTCTGGTACAGTTGTATAGTATGCGTGAACTAATTTGGGGAAATCCTGGCTCCAGTTTCTTTTCTGTTCCAGATCCACTGTTCCTAGCTTGTTTAACAAGGTGTGATTATACCTTTCCAATTATGGGTTCGCTTGAGGATGGTAGGGAGTGGTGTGTGACTGCTGGATACCATGTGTACTAAGAAGTTCTTTCACTAGGTGGCTCTGAATGTCGGGACCTTGATTGAATTGAACATGCTGAGGAATACCACAATGAGTTACAAACTCCTTGAGTTTCTACACAACAGTGCAAGCTGCCTGATTTTTTGCTGGGTAGGCCTGCATGCATGTTGTACAGTGGTAAGTGATGAATGGAATGCAGCTTTAACCTTTACTGTCTTGTTCCACTGACAAAAAATTCATACATACTAGCTCTGAAGGTTCACTGGTTTTAATGTTTACCAGTTGGGCCGCTTTTTGGGGCTAAGTCTTTCTCTCAACACACCTGGCACAATTCTTGCAGTGATTTTCCATGTCAGATGCCATTCTGGGCCAATAGAATTGGCTCTGCACAAGGTTCAGGGACCACTCAAACCTGAGGTGCCCCATGTCATCATGAAGCACTCTAAAGACAACTTTGCGGTACTCCTACTGCAGTATCAATTGGTTACAGGGGACCATTCTTTGTGGATCTTGGACAGTATGGAAAAGCAGTCCATCTTTCAAGGACAACTTCCTGCACTCTCTTAACAGCATCAGGATGATCATTTGGCACTTTATTTGGGCCTTCTCCTTTTCCTAAAGCTGAGATTACCCTTCTCATTCAATAATCTTGCTCATGCAACCATCTTTGTTCTCTCCATATTGACTGGGGCAAATGACTTATGTCCAAACCCTTAAAGCTGTAATAGGCTTCAGGTATAGCTTCAGGGTGGACTCCCATTGTATCAGTGGCTCTGGTGTGAAAAACAGGTGTCTCGCTATCTTGGTCAACATTTTTTGTACATATGGCTTTCACACTTGCAGGGGTCTTATGAGTCCATTGGCTCCCCTCTTGAGGGTGAGGTTGTCGAGACAGAGCATCAGCATTTGTATTGTTCAGGCTGTTTCGATACTCTGTGGTGAAGTCATATGTTTAAAAGACAGACAACCAATGGTGACACGCTGCATCCAACTTAGCAGTGGTGTTGACATAGGTAAGAAGATTGTTGTCAGTTCTTACCATAAACTTGGCCCCGTAAAGGTAGTCATGAAAGTGATCTGTGATAGCCCATTTTAAAGTAAATAAATTCCAGCTTGTGCACTGGATGGTTCCTTGTGATTGGCATCAGGCTCTGGCTGGGGAAAGTAATGGGTTTCAGTCCTTCAGGGTAGTCTTGATACGGTACTGCTCCCAGCCCATCCATACTGGTGTCAGTGTGTAAGAAATAGACTTTAGTGGGATCAGCAAATGCCAACACAGGAGCTTCAGTGAGTCTCTTAATTATTTCTCTGAATGCATTGTCACAGTCATAATCCCATTGGTCTCCAAATGGTTTGTTAACTTTGTAGTATGTCTTTTGAGTGTGCTTTCTTCCCCTGCTGCTTCATGCAGTTAGTATGGGGGTATCCATATGTGAGATTGGTAAGCAGTCAGACCACCTTGGAAAAATCCTGAACAAATCTCTGGTAATAACTGCAGAAGCCAACAAAGAATTGCAGCGTTTTCAGATTATGAGGATTTTATGCAGACTTGAGGTGTGCAATACCTCATAAACCCCAAGAGCGAAGCTCAAGGGGCTTATCTAGGCTCGTACAACAAGGGTGTGCATAAAATCCAAGTTCACACACTTCCTCATGTTTTATTTTTTTTAATAACTGATCCCTTTATTTTTTTAATGTAACTGAGATTTCTGCTCAGCGGTTTCTGTGAGGTAACACAAGTGACTTGACTATGCGAGTTGTCAGCTGGTGGAACCAGTAGCACTAGCATGAGAGAGAATTTAGAAGTTTTTTAAAAAAACAGGTCCTTTTATTTTTTGACTGAAAATAGTTCCTCTTTATTTTTTGACTATAACTGAGATTGCAGCTCTGCAGTTTCTGTGAGGCAGTGCAAGCTGTCAGCTGGAGGAGCCATTAGTGCTGGTATGAGACAGAATGTAGAAGTTTTTTAAAAGATGCTTAATCAAACTCCATTATACATGGGTTGTTTTACATGGCTGTGTATAATGGAGTTTGACAGGTTCTGCCCACAGTTGCTAATCATTACTGACTAGTTATTATATATAAGATAATGTATATGTAGGTGTGTGATATGTGTTTTTTCATACACCCAAGGTGTGTGATAAACTATGAACCTCAAGAGTGAAACTTGAGTGGTTAGTAGATTATCACACACAAAGGGTGTGTGAAAAAAAGAATTTCATACACCTGCGTATATTTTATTTTTTATAATAACTGGTGCAGAACTGATACGGGGTAGTTTAAACTGGTGCAGAACTCATGCAGAGCTAGTTAAGTTAATGTTAAAAACACATATTGCAGAAACCAGTTAGCATTTCTTTTACTTTTTATTTGACTAACAAGAGTGCTAGTTATACCAAGCATTTAATTGATAGTACTTAAACGGTTTGTGATTACAAAATTAATTGCAAGACTTTATAAAACTTAACTTGAGTACCTTGCAATTCAGTGGTCAAGCAGTTACAGTTCATTGTAGCAAGAAACTACAAACTAGAATTAGAAAAACACTAACTCATGCAAAAATGCTAAAATTATTTCAAAACAAATCACTGTGGCATTTACTTCTGGTTTCGTCATACTCCTCTCAGTGGTTATTCACCTCTGGGTCATTTCGGTTGCCATGTGGACCAGAGATGAGAGTTCAGGAGAGCTGCAAAACAGTAAGGGATCAGGGGAAAAGTATACGTCAGACAGTGTGCTTTAACAGTGGATTATACTTTTTTTTTTTTTGCATCTGCCTTATTTTGCTGAACAATCTTGCAATGCATATTTTTATTTTATTACCTGACAAATAACAAGTACCTTTAGTCTGAATTGGAGTCGTACATCACATAGGCTCGCTTCATCTTTACTGTTATTTGGTTGTATATGTTGATATACCCTGGTGGAAGACGCATTTTAAACCAAACAGTTTCTGAATGTTGTGTGCATTCCCATCGGTTGAAAGATTGTCAATATCATGCTGCTGGCTGCTGGAAACATTAGGATTTGGGCTCATGGCTACTTGAATCATTGCTGAGGTAGCCACCAGACTATGGGCAACTTGGTTAAAAACATCTGACATTTTTTTGCTCAACACTGAATATTTATTAATACTTTGTAAATACTTGTGCCCTGGTATTTGCTGCACTTCAGTTGGTGGTATGTCTGCATCAATAAGCTTCTGGATGCTCATGTTTCAGGTACTATGATTAGTTATGCATTCTGTTCTGGGAGCCCTGCTGACAACTTCATTTTGTGCATCATTTGCCTCAGTTTGTTCATGCCAATTCACAAATTCCTGTATCACAATGATGTACTAGGCTTGTGATTAGTATTTGGGGCTAGGTAAAATGGTGCTTACTTTTGAGCATGCTGGCTGGACAACTGTCTTTGTAAACCTGGTATGCCAGCAGTGGGTTTTTCTCAGGGTAATTTATGTTTTCATACAGGTGTGGATTAATTGCTCTCACATCTCAGGGATTTTCCTGGAGTGGGTCTTTATTTGCCACTCTCAGTATTCAAGATACCTGTTGCCTTCTCTGTCTCTGCCTTCATTTATGTCATCCCAGGACAAATCATATTGTACTTTAGTACACAGGGCAAAATGCACGCTGATGTGGAAAAACAATAAGTTAAGCAGAGATACTGGTTCTTTAATGAAATTGTCTCACTGCTATATAGAAGGCTTATCTCCTCATCTGACAGTGGTTGCGCTTTTAGTGGCCTGCTACCTTTACCAAGTTTTTTTAAGAACTTTTGCTTACCTTTTAGGGCTTCTTTGGTTTCAACAAAATCTGTTTCTGACCCTTGGAAAATGGATGTACTGTACTTGTATATTTGAAGATGCTGATTGATATTGGCAATCATGCCTCTTGTACTATGGCTTCATACTCAGAACCATCTGCTTTTTTTACACAGATTATATGTAAGTACAGGACAGTGAACGTTAACTCCAGCTAACAAGTCACATAGCTTCAGACTGCTAAATTAAATGAACGCACTGCTTTTAAATTCTACAGTATGTAATCAGCAATGAATTTATCAAGTTCAGTAGGAAGAATGGTGTGTACTGAATGGATTTCTTCTCTCTGTGCTAGATAACTTTGAAAAAGATGTAGATCACATACAGTTTTTCTAGCTGTGTTATGGTTTTGCTGGTATGCTATAAACTACTGTCTTTCAGCTTTGGATGAAGGATTGAATCAGTTTACCATTTTAAAAAAATGTACTGTATAACTGAACTTTTGTATGTTGAATGCCTTTGAGTGATACACATAAACAGTCACTTTCTGGATGCCCTTATGAATTTGAATGTGGCAGACCATCTCATGCAGTGTGACAGTTTACAGGCTGAGGGACTTGCACACAATGGGTCGCAAGTCTGCAAACACCATATCAGCTCAGAGAACATCTGAGTGGGTTGCTACAGCATTTGAAACAATGCTTTTATGGGTTGATATCAGAGGTCACAAGCTATATAGAGAATAATGTCTGGGTAGGGGGTTTATAATGAGGATTTTACACACTCCCGAGGTGTGGGATGCCAAATAAACCCCAAGAGTGAAACTCAAGGGGTTCATACAGGCACCCCACACAGAGGGGGTATCTAAAATCCTAGTTTTATACCCCCCTACCCAGCCTTTATTTTATATAATTGCTGGGTCACATTTTTTCTTCACAGCAATTATATAAAATAAAACTGGTTTCCTGTTCAGTCGGGGTCCCATTTGGAGAAGTGCAGTCCGCGGATGGTGACGGAGACTTTTTGTTGTTTTTTTTTTTTTTTATTTATTTGTATGGCACCTTGTAAAATTGGGGATGCAGGGCTACAGTCCTTTCTGTTTATTTTTAAAAAATACTTTACTTACCACTGAGTGCAAGTGGCGGTCGGGGTGAGTGCAGTGTTCAGCAGGAAGATTGCCAGTTGGCTCATGCAGGGAGCGAGAAAAATCTGGCATATGTTTGCCATTATAACCAGCTGGTTATAATGGCAAAATTATAACTGGGTTTCCCTATGGGAAAAAAACATGACCAAGTAATTATAATACAAGAAAGTGCTGGTGAATAACAACATTTTGCAGTTACTGTACAGAACAATAAAGTGCTGGAGGATGGCAACATTTGCAATGTGCTGTGGCAATACTGAGTTTAGGATGGGAGCAAAGGTTGTTGATTGGGGATGGTGGAAGAGGGAACTGCACTAGTGTAGGTGCAGGGCAAAAGGGGAGCAGAGGTAGGAGGGTGGTGGGCAGCAGCCCAATGACCAATATTAGGGGCAACTGTAGGAGTGAGTAGTAAAGTTACAGAGGAGATAGGATAGTGAATGGTGGGAAGAAGCAGAGCAGATGTTAAGGGAGAATACTCCACAGTTTGGGGAATCGGAAGGAGAAGGCAGCTTGATCACCAGTGGATTTTCTTGACTGAAAAGCAAGAGAGTAGTCTTCAGAGTTGCAAACGGGGTGATACGTGGTGGAAGGGAGTGAGCAGGGAAGCAAGGTAGGAGGGAAGAGAGACAAACTAGTATTTAGAGATTAAGGAAGCACAGGGTGAGGCATCTGGTCTCAAGCAAGGAAATGGAGAGTGAGGAGTACAAGAAGCAGTGGTGGGTGTGGGGGAGCATGTCCAGTGCAAAGTGGCAAAAGGAGTTAAACAGAGGTCCAGTCTGACTAGGGTGGACTTGGGAGCAGCACTGCATACTATTTCACCACAATCAAAAATGGGAAGCATCATCTTTGAGATTATTTCTTGATAGGCAGGAAGTAGGATACACCCTTAATTCCTGTTTATGTGCAAGTCAAGCTTCAGGCTGTGTTCAGTGGTAGTGTGTGGTTGAAGGGTCAAAGGTCATGCTTAGCTGCCACCAGGATAATGGCACTGGCAATCTCAGATCCACTATCCATCTACCAGATTGGGCTCTGGAAGAGGAGGGGCCACCCATGAAGGTTCTGAGAGATGTACAGTACAGAGGTTGCCAACAATAGACCAGATTGGAGCATGTGCACTGGCAAAGGAGAAAAAAACATATGTTAGAAAAATGTATTTAAGATTTGCTGTACGATCAGAGACTGATGCCCATATTTTTCAAATATTTTTCAGTGACACAGAATGGTTGAAAATAGACTGAATATTGAAAGATGATTGAATGGTAGGACGGGATATGTCTCAAGCAATACAGTTGGGGGCATGGCCTGTATGAGTACGCATGCTGTTAAAATACAAGGTGTGTTCAAAAGGTCGAAAGTAACACCACTTCCTTATCCCAGTCTTTCATTTATTAACAGTCAAAATCAAAAGACTTTTTGTGGCTGAAAACATTATGAGCTTTTGCAACCCTGTCTGTCATATCTTTTTTTCACACAGAGGCCATGATGTAGTGTATATGTACAAATATTTGTATCATCACAAATATTTAGAAAATCAGCAGAATGATTAATTACATCAATGTCAGTGCTCATTGGTTTTACAAAATATATCTCTTCCAGGCAACTGATCTGACATTGGCAAGTCACTGATGTTCCTAAGGTAACAGCAAATTGTATAAGTGACTTTAATAAAGCCCACACAATAAGCAATATTTTAAAAGAACCAACAGAACAAATAGCTATAAAGCTTCCATTCATGGGTCTTTTTCCTGGGTTCATTGTTTTTAAAAATGGAACATAAGTTAAACAAATAAGCTGTACTTGCTAGAAAGTGCATACACATGCCACCAATGTGGTATACTGTAAGCAATTGTTGATTGCAACTGCAACATTCAGAAAGGTGCATAGGACTGAGCAGTACTCCAAAAAGCAGAAACCTGGGGAAACCAAAAAGTTGCTACAGTAGGACAAACAAATTTATTGAGCAGATATAAACTGATGTACTACTTGATTCACTGGTGATTTGTGCAATGCTGGCACTTTGTCAGGGGTTGATGGCAACTACAAAAATTTCTCCTATGATATTTACTAGAATTAGTTCATGCTGGCACCTACATACATGTGCTGCCAATACGTTATACAAGATGTGCATGATACAACTGGTGTTCAAATATGAGCCATAAATGTGTACCACAAGCTACACACTAGGGCCTCTAGTGTTGTACACTAAAAGCAGATGGATTTAAAGATCAAATGCACATATTTAAGAAAAGTGTGAATTCACTTAAATTCAAGTCCCTGTGTCATGATTAGTGTTTCCTGAAAATATGCTGTTTGGTTTTGTGGTTTTCTCTAAATCCGCATCTGTTAATGTGCTCTGCAGTAACTGAAAACAGTGAAGATTTTCTGTCTCTGTCAGTGAATGATGACATCATTCTTGTCTAGCCTGCTGCTTCAGTAATTAAGTCCCTGACTGACTGAAGAAGTTGTTGCAGTTCCCAGTCAAAGCAATCTGTAGAGCTGATTGTTTTCAATAAGAGTTTGTTACTAACCCATCTGGTTTGTGTTTAGATAGATTAGCTTAACATCTATCATTCTGTTCTCATAATAAGTTGATCATTTGAGTTTCAGTGCTGAATTGTGGTGGTGTGAATGAATGTCTATGAGAAATTACCTGCTCCGTGTTACAGTTGTCAGTTTGTTTTCCTCAAAACTCTGCATGGTTTTCTGGCTATATAACACAGGGCTGTTTAATGGATATAAAATAAATCTAAAGTTTTTTTAATTCATAGAAGCAGTGTGTCTTTGATGTAGCCTCCAAAAATAGATTCATGTGAGAACAATTTTGTTGTTATGTTAGACTGACAAACAGGTGTCTGCTACACTCAGCTATTTCAGGAACTGTACTGTGCGGACTCACAAAATTCAGTTCTTTGAGGGTTTCTGTGTGAAAATACATCATGTATGTATATAACTAGAAATACTATGTGGCATCCTGATGCCCTGTCTCCTGCCGGAAAGTTGAGGCAGCAGTACTCTGCTGCTCCTTTACCTAGGCCCACAAGCTTCCTGTCTCCTGCCCCCATTTGAGGCTGGTGCACTCTACTGCCCACTGTCTTCTCCATACAGTCAAGACTGCTGCACCTTGCTGATCCCTGCACAAACAGTTGAGGTTGCTGTGCCCTGCTTCCCTCTGCCCCCCACCCCCATGGTCAGGGCCAATGCACTGTTTCTGCCTCCAGAGTCAGGGCTGGTGTTCTCTGCTAAGTCCTAGAGTCCCAGACCCCCTGCCTTCATGGTTAGGGCTATTACACCATGCTGTTCCAGGCCACCAGAGGTGGGGTATTTGCTGCACCTGCTACCCACTTTCATTACCCCATCCGGGAAAGGGTGCTGCACCATGAGCACCCTGTCCTACAGTCAGGGCTGCCGTACCATGATGCCTCTTGTGTCCTGCCACATGGTCGAGGCATCTGCACTATGATGTCCTCTGTCTCTGCCACCACATCCAGGCTGCTTCACCCTGTATCTGTCTACACAGTCAAGGCTGCCATGACCTGCTGTGCCCTAGAGCCCCACTCCTCCACAGTTAGGGCTGCTGCTCCATGCTACCACTTACCATAAGACAAGGCAGGGTATGTTCTGCACCCTCTCTCCTGCCATCACAGTTGGGGCAGTTTCTCCCTGTTGCCCCCTGCCACCAGAGTCAGATCCTTTGCTACACCCTGCTGCCTATTTCCCTTGTCCCAAACATGTGTGTCTGTGGTACTCTGTTCCACAGTTTGAGTTGCTGTACCCTGATGCCTCCCCTGTCTCCTGCCTGAACAGTCATGGCTGCTGCTCTCTGCTACTCTCTGTCCTCCACCGTATAACACAAGACAAAAGTGTTTTTTGTTTTTTCTTTTAAGCAGTTTAGGCAGTGTACCAAAGGATCTGATGCTGCTGTTTGGGAGCAGCATGGTGCAAGAGCCTTAAATGTGGCGGCAAGAGGCTGTATGGTGCAGCAGGACACAGTGATGGTAGGGGACAGAGGATGACATGGTGCAAAAGCCTTGACTGTGGTGCAGTACACAAAGGGGCATCAGGGTACAGCAGCTCTGACTGTGATGCAGGGTGCACATGGTGCAGTGGCCCTGCCCATTTGGGGCAATGGAAGTGGGTAACAAGCTGCAGCAAAAGTCCCACCTTTGGTGGCCTGGTGCAGCATGGTGCATCAGCTCCAAATGTGGAGACAGATGACCTGGAACTCTGGGGCTTAGCAGAGCACAGCAGCCCTATCTGTGAAGACAGGAACAGGGGGCAACAGGGTACATTGGCCCTGACTGTGTAGGGGCAGGGAAGAGAGAAGCAGGGTGCAGCAGCCTCAACTGAAGGGCAGGAGACAGGGGCAGCAAGAAGCCATATACTATTTCTAGTTATACACATACATGATGTATTTTCTTGTAGAAACCCTCAATGAACTGAATTTTATGAGTTCATACAGTACATGTTCCTGAACGAGCAGGGTGTGGCAGACACCTGTTTGTCAGTCTGACATAAAAAAAATTGTTTTCACATGAAGCTGTTTATGAAGGCTACATCAAAGACACACTACTTCTATGAATTAACAAACTTTAAATTTATTTTATATCCATTAAACAACCCTGTGTTATGTAGCCAGAAAACAATGCAGAGTTTTGATGAGAAAGAACTCACATCCTTGATACAGGCAAGGTAATGTCTCACAGACATTCATTCATACATACCACTTCAGGTCAGCACTGAAACTCAAAGGATCAACTATTTATGAGAATAGAATGATTGATTTTAAGCCAATCAAGTTAAACACAAACCAGATGGGTTAGTAATAAACTTTGAGTGAAAACAATTAGCTCTACAGACTGCCCTGACTAGGAACTACAACAGCTTCTTCAGTCAATCAGGAACTGAATTGCTGAAGCAGCAGGCTAAACAAGAATTATGTCATCACTCACTGACAGGGATAGATAAATCTTCACTGTTTTCAGTTACTGCAGAGCACATTAACAGATTTAACAAATGTTGATTTAAAGAAAACCACAAAACCAAACAGCATGATATTTTCAGGAAACACTAATCATGACACAGGCAGTTGAATTCAAGCTTTTATTAAAAAT
The DNA here is from genome assembly GCA_016271365.2 of Neoceratodus forsteri. Taxonomy (NCBI): domain Eukaryota; kingdom Metazoa; phylum Chordata; order Ceratodontiformes; family Ceratodontidae; genus Neoceratodus; species Neoceratodus forsteri. Next base: position 906,801,276 of record CM028135.1, on the reverse strand, counting down.
ATGGAAAAACCGGTGCATTTGATCTTTAAAAAACATACATGAACCACCAATGTTGTACACTACCATCAGATGTGAGAACAACTAGACAGACAGACGGATAGATATCTCTGACTCTGGTCTGCATGAAAAACAAAGGAGCATAGTGTAGAGTCTACAAAGTGCGTAGGAGGTGATCATCAAATTGGATGAGAGATATAACTGTACTTTTGGTGGTCATTATTTAGAGTGGAAGGATATGCTATGTGGAGTTCCTATGGTATCTGTGGTTGGTCTGTTGCTCTTTAACATACTATATTTATTAATAACTTGATGCAGTGGACCTGTAGTGGGCTTCCAGTGTTCACTAACAGAAACATAGAAGTTGACGGCAGATAAGGACCTCAAGGCCCATCCAGTCTGCCCATTTATTTTTTCTACCTTATGAATGTGCCTACCCTAAAGTGCAAGGAGAACGGGCACAGTAGAGGAGGGGGTGATACACTACAGGGGGGCCTGCAAACATTAGGAGCCTAGCCAGGGCCTAGTGCCACCAACTGTAAATTTGTGCACTTGCACACTTGTTTTGATCTTATAGCGTGTTATACACTTGCACACTGTTGTAACAAAGAATGACAACTGAACATTTATATATACTATTGTTTTTCCTCAACTCCTCATGCTTGGAGTGTGTATTGTTTTCCATGAACCTGTAAGTATTGTTCATCTATCTGATTTTCTTGTTGACGCCACCCTGTAGCACGATGTCTGAAAACAGTCCAGTGGATCAGTGCACCTACCCAGTCACCAAAGACATAAATAAATAAATAAAAACATAAAAGGTTGCTTTTGTTTATGTGGGGATGTGCAGTATATTATACTAAGGGGTGAGGAACCGGAGTTGCACAAATATCCTCTGTGGGGCAACAGTTGACAGTACAACTGAGAAAAATGTTCTAGAAGTACAGTAACTGTGGCCTATAGACTGAAGCCAGGCAGGCAGTGTGCTGCTGCCATCAAGAAAGCAAATGTAATGTTTTGATGCATTAGGAAGGGGTTAAGAAGAAGGTCAAGCAAGGTGATCCTTCCCCTGCACAAGGCTTGTGTAGACCATAAGTGGAGTCCTCCTGTCAGTTCTGGTCACTACAGTACAGAGAAAACATTGAAGATTGATTCCACTGCTTCTATGGGAGGATGATGGAAGACAACCATCTCAATTGTATGCTTATCTAACAACACATTTGATTTTATATATATATATATATATATATATATATATATATATGATGTAATATGTGTTATAAGTTTTTGTTGGCTATATATATTCTTGTCCCTGTTTGTTTTTGGTGTGTGCTGTTTGTATGACATCACACAATCGAATTAATTTTGAATATATATAAAAAGAAGAGATTGATTCAGTCTAGCACAGGACTGCTAGGCTGGTTAGTGGCAAGGGAGGCAAGAGCTGCTTGGAAAGATTGCACATACTCAGATTATTTGGCCTTACAAAGAGAAGACTGAGAGATGTCATGATATTTCATGGCTAAAGAATAGAATACAATACAGTCTCAGCATTTTTGTGTCATGTCAAGAATGTCAGTGTAGAAATACAGAAACTTAAACAGTGACAGCAGAAAGATCATTTATCCATCCAGTCTGCCTGTGTGACTCTGTCATACTACTAGACAATCTGTGTATACAGACTTTTAACCTACACTATGCACCCTAATTTATTCAAATCTCATTACAAAACTTTAAATACACCCCATTTGTTTAAATCTCATTATAAAATGGGCCTAAGAAATGCAGAATGCTGATTGGCTAAAACTTAGTCTTAGTTGTGTCCTTATCAGTATGCATTGTGCCAAACGGCACTAATTCTTCCAAGCTGACCACACCACAAAAAAATCACTGTCTCCAACACTGTCCTCTCTGAAAAAATGACCTGCAGCTCCGTGCCATGCTAACCAGGCGTCCAACCACTGTACACAGTCCCCCCCCAACCTACAAACCACTCCTCATGTTACACTGTCCCCTCATCCAAGGCACTTCCAACAGAATCCCACACATTATTTTTTTTACTTGAAAACTCAGTCTGTCCTTTTATTTCTTCCTTCCCAAGCTTCCTTCATTGCTGACCAAACCGACTAGCAAAGCTCACTAAACTGGCAGCATGGCAGTCGCATCGGCACAACAATAAATTACAGACTGCCATTCAGGTCCACCTTCAAAGCAAAACAGCACTTACGGCAGCACAACTCCCAAACATGTAATTCTCTTCAAAACTTACTTTCTTTTATGGCGTAGCCATTCCTTCTCCCCATCTCCAGCTGTAGTTAAAACCAATAAATCTGTACTGCGCGTGCACGCAAGACGAGACTTTCCAAATCAAACCCCATGCCCATACTCATTCCTCTACAACTAAACCCATCCTTATCTGTCGTGTTTGGTTTCCTACCATTTACAAATGACTACTTTTCAATCTTCCCACTTTGAATTTTAATATCCCCGATTCGCAAACCCAGAAACAAAACTCTGTGGTGACTGCTGAGGGACACGTTCGGTCCCAGTAAAACCAACCACAAAATAAAATGTAAAATCCAAAATGGTTGTAAGAACAAAAATAAAATGACACAAACTAAATCCTACCTTTGGGAAGGGGGGGGCACAACACAAAAGGACACCTGTATCTTCTACTATATTAATAAAAAATCTACATTGCAAACCATTAAGAGGGACTATTTTTTAATGTTTTCAAATCATAATCATATTTCTTCATTATTATTTTTTTATGAACGTATATCTGTTTTTTTATTAACTTCATTACCAGTGGCCCATTTTAGAAGCGCAATAACACGCTCCGAGGTGTGGGCTATGTGCTGATAAGAGCATGCCCAGGTGCATAAGGTATTTGGCACAAGCGCCTCGTGCCTTAGTATACCCCAGGGCATGCTCTTATCAGCACGTAACCTACACCTCATCATGTGTTATTGCTTGCTTGCCAAATATATGTATTGTCTGAATGTGTGTGTAAATGTTTTACTCATTCTTTTGTTTTTATTATGTCTAACTGTATGCATTGTGTTTTGGTTCCAGGTTCCCCATTAAAATGGGGCATGTTTGTCCTTGGGGTCTTACCTGATCAACAAAATCATAACTAAACTAAAATAAAATCAATAAATTATTCTAGTTTTCTAAATATTAAAGGGAATAGACTGGATGGAGTAGATAGATAGATAGAGAGATAGATAGATAGCTAGATTGATAGATTTTTATTTGTTTGGCGCCCAATCCCGGAGGCTCTGGGTATCATACAGTCAAAATTTACAAAATACATTTTGAATGGCTGTTGCCAAAAGTGTGGGGTTTTTTTTATACTCTACATGGGGTGGCTGGAGAGAGGGTAAGCTGTGAACAGAGGACGGGGCTAGGGGCTCGGGCAAGAGTAACTGCCACCAAGGAGAGAAATGGAGTATAAAAAAAAAAAAACTTTTGACAACAGCCATTCAAAATATATTTTGTAAATCTTGACTGTACGACACCCAGAGCCTCCAGGATTGGGTGCCAAACATTCAAAATATATAGACAATCATTAAAAATAGAGTAGAATGATCGAAAATTCAAGATAAGTTAAAAAACATCCTCCAGAAAGTCCAAGCTTAAAAGGTGAGTATTCAGGCCCTTCCAAAATGCCTCCACCATAGGAGCCTCTCTCAAAGATCTTGGCAGCGAGTTCCAGAGGATTGGGCCAATCACCCCAAATAAACGATCACCCGAGGTTTTCAGCCTGGTCCTCGGAACCATCAGGAGGTCCCCAGTGAGCCGGGATGGCAGGTAGCCAGGGCCTGATTCATATAGGGCCTTATAGGTGAGCAAGCCCACCTTGAAGAGAATTCTCCACCTGAACGGCAGCCAGTGCAGACCCTGCAGGACTGAGGTCACATGACAGGACCTTGACAGCCCCATTGGCAACATGGCCGCTGCATTCTGCACTAGCTACAGCCGGTGGAGGTTCCTTCCAGTGACAGCGAGGTAAAGAGCATTACAGTAGTCGAGTCTGGACATTACAAAGGCATGCACCAGTGATGTCAGGTCTTCAGGTGGAATTAGGGGTTTAATCCGGGCGATGTTCCTCAGATGGTAAAAAAACACTTTTGATGTCGCTGGCCCGGTGGTGCTGAGATGCTAGACGCTTTACCTCACACCATGCCGGTGACCCCTGTTCGGGAATGAGCACAGGCCACCGGGGGTCAGCAGGGGATAAGAAGGACTGAGCCGTCCGCTGGAATGCACTCCTCCGGGGAGGGGGGGACTCTGCAGTCAATGCACGAATGGCCCCTAGCAGAGGCTGGGGGTTGGTGAACCGATGTAACAAAGGGGGAAGAGCAAAGGCAGATGCCTGGAGGAGCGGACGCAGATGCATGCACGCTCCCTCCTTGTGGCGTCATTGCACACCTTAGCTCAGGGACAAAAACCAGGAGGAAAAAGTGTGTTCCGGGCATGCCTACATGATTGCCAAGCCTCGCAGGTGCCACCTTTGTGATGGGCAGTAACCCCTCTCCAGCTCTGGATTTGTGTGTGAGGTGGGTTGAGGGATCCCCACCACCCCACCATGGAGGGCATGCCATGGGGTCACTGGAGAGAGGGTAAGCTGCGAATGGAGGACAGGGCTAGGCGCTCAGGTAAGAGGAACTGCCACCGGGGGCAAAGGAGAGAAATAGAGTATAAAAAAAAAAAACACTTTTGACAACAGCCAACACCTTAGCTTCAAATGTCAGCTTGTCATCAAGGACAATGCCCAGATTTCTCACAGTAGAAAATGCCATCAACAGGGTCAACCCCAGGATCAAAACTGTTGTTGCCCCAGAAGCATCCCCATCACACCTATGACCTGGCTCAATAACCAGTACCTCCATCTTTTTTTTTTTTGTTTTGTAGACTTTCTTTATTTAACAGATCTCACGGAACTGTCTCCAGCTACCTCCTATGTCCACTGCTCTACTTCCCTGTCTGAGACTCGTTAGTTGCAGATCAACCCAGCCCAGCAGATCCCCCGGCTCTGAGCCCCTTGAGGTGGGGTCACCTTATGCCCTAGCACTCTATCTATAATCCAGTGTGCCGGGCTGGAATCAGAAGAGGAGTCCTGGACAACATGCCCGACTGCGGGAGTGTGACAGAGACACACAGGAGGTGCCTTCGCCTATCCCCGATGCTGAGGTTTTTTCTATTTTTTATTGGTTTCCCTAGGAGCTTGGACATGCAGTGCCAGCCAGTGTGCAATGGGTGTGCTCCCCCACCTGCCCACAGGACATCCACTGAAGCTCCCATACCCCTTACATTGCAGTCTCTGCTGTGCGCGATCCCCAAAAGCCACCAGAGGCTGCATGAGCTGCAGAAGACAGTGCCTCCCCCCCAGGAGAAGAGAGCAGTCCAATGGATGATCAATCCTCTCCTGCCCCTGCCAGCCCCCAGCGGTGCGAGGTCATTCCCGAACCCGGGTCACCAGCGTGGAACAAGGTGCTGCATCCAGCACCTCAATCCTCAGCGCCACCAGGCCAGCTCAGTAGCTCCATCTTGCATGGGTTAAATCTCAGCCAGTTAGAGTTTATCCAATTCTGAATCTTGACAAGGCATTTATTCATCACTTCAACAGCACCAATTGACCCTGGTACAAAAGACATGTACTGTTGAGTATCATCTGCATAGCAGTGAAAACCCAAACTGTACTGTCTAATGAGCCTCCTCAGGGGCAGCATGTATACCACAAACAGCATCGGTGACAGGATCGAGCTTTAAGGAACTCCAGAGGTCAGGGGCATCGAGGAGGATGAGAAATTCCCCATAACTATCCTCTGCCTCCTGCCCAAGAGAAAGGATTCAAACCACTTAATGACAGTTGCAGTGAGTCCACAATACTCTCTAAGGCGATCCAGCAACATATTGTGATCCACGGTATCAAATACTGATGACAGATTGGGGAGAATGAGAACTGACCACTCCCCTCAATCTCTAGCCCTGAGGAGGTCATTATGTACCCAGACTAGTGTTGTGCTGTGCAACATCCTAAACTTGGACTGGAATTGCTCATAGATGTCAAAGGCCCCAGGTGTTTCCTTGAGCAGTACAGCCACTATCTTCTCAACAACCTTCCATGAAAATGGGAGGTTGAAGATGGGTCTATAATTCATCAGGACTTCAGGGTCAAGAGATGTTTTTTTCAGAAGGGGCTTCACCAACGCCTCCTTCAAGGCATCATGAAAGATCCTCTCCGAAAACAAGCATCTGAAAATCCGGGCAAACACTGGACTGATTGTCTCGAAGCAGCCCACTAGGAGATAAGTTGGGCTAGGGTCCAGTTCACAAGTGGTCAACTCCACTGGACAAAGCTCCACCCAGACATTAGGAGTGCCTCTGGTCCACCCAGACGCTACTCTGCGGGACTGATCTAGACCCACTGATGAGATCACGGCCAGAAAAAGGATACCCTTTCAGAGAAGAACAGAGAAAACTCTTTGCAAAGTGCTACTGATAAGGCTCTATTCATCTGTAGACAGACTGGATGAAGAAGCCTGTCCACAGTCCAAAAGAGCTGAGCTGGTCTGTTTTTCCCTTCAGCAATCTCCCTGGACAGGAACTCTGCCTTCTTATGGTCAATCGTCCTTTGATAATCAGCATAGTGATTCCTCAAAGCCAGTTTATCTTCCACTGAGTGAGTCCTATGCCAGCAACACTCCAACCTCCAACCCATGGTCTTCATTGCCTTGAGACCCCCATTGTACCATGGGGGTCTCAGAAGAGAAAACCAGGGTCATATATGGACCAGTGCGATAGCATCAAGTGCCCAGGTGACAGCTCTATTATAGGCTGCCACTGCTTCACCCAAGCCAGTCGCACAAGCAGCACTTACACCAGACAAATCAACTACTGCCATCAGTGCCTCTGGGAACAATCCCCTCAAAGGGTGATAGCTGATCATCTCAACAGGGGAGGGACCATTGGGGGATCCTAAATGCGAATTTCACCATACAGTGATTGGACCACAGATATACAGATGTTTGAGCTGGTGAGTATAAGCAGAACTGAAGGGCATTTTCCCAAAATCACAAGTTGGGGGGGGGCAAAATAAGAGTAATTATTAGAAAGCATTACTTCAAACAACAAGTGGAATAGCCTAGTCAGTGAGACTGTGAAAGCTAACACTGTTCTGCTTTCAAACCATGACTACACAGATGAGGGAAAGATAATTGAGCATTATACAAAATGTGTAGGGTTATCATTCTGACTTCATGTTCAGATTAGGTTTATTCACTGCCATGTGTCAAAAGGGACAGACAAGATAGACCTAAGCTCCTTCATTCATTATGAAACTATGCTGCTATTTTTACACACTGTGCAGTGATGAGGAAAATAAAAGACAAGGGCCCACATATTCAAAGGAGATGCATGGCACATCCCTAGATGTGCCCGCATCTCTGGACTTCTTGAGGGCCATCTGGGGCTTGGCAAAATTCAGAAGCCCCCAATGTGCCCTGCAAACCAAATGTACCGCTGCACAGAATATTGTGATGCGGTGCATGCAAATGAGGAGTCCCTCATGCATATTCCCCGCATCACAATATTCAAACCTCCCAGGATGAAGACATGGCCAGATGTGCCGGTGCAAAGATAAGTTCATCAGACCCTACCTTAACTTTGTGCAGGGCAGAGTGGTGCCCCACGCACAGGCCAGGGCTGGTCACATGAACCCCTTCCCCGAGCACTGGTCTGGCATAATGCCACCCCTTCCCCAGCTCTGATCCCCATAGTAATACTAAAATCAGCACCGATCCCACCTTTTCTATAGCGTAGTGTCCCCCCTCCCTGAGCCCCAATCCATATCAGTCATATAATGAAAAAACATATTTACTCTGGTAGTCTAGTTGTTCCTCCTCCCCAAGCCCCAATCCACATCAGTTGTAAAATGAAAAAAACATATTTACTCTGGTAGTCTAGTGTGCCGCCTCCCCACCCTAATCACTGTGTATAAAATGCAAAAACAAGAACCCCTTTTCCATAGTGTGGGGACGTCCCACCACACCCCAATCACTGTGTGTAAAATGAGTAAACAGGATCCCCTTTTCTGTAGTGTAGGGAACCCCCACATCCCACCCTGATCACTGTGTGTAAAATGCGATAAGAAGATCCTATTCTCCATAGTGTAGTGTCCCTCCACCCCAGTAGGCAGAAATCCACCACCCCGCACCCCCTCCATCCCATCCCATGCCGGTGACAGGCACAGCCCTCCTCACCCTGCCATGGCCAGCCCCTGACTGATCAGTACCCAAGCACGTACAGTAAATAGTATGCGCTCATTGGTTGGTCACAATAAGCTTGTAGTGTATACTGTATGATGTCATTGACAGTTCAGTCAACAGACAGCTGTAGAGGTGTGAGGAGGGCTGTGCTGCTTGACAACTGGTGGCCATGCTGAGGTGGGGAGAGTGGGGTGCTATGTGATAACTGGAGTGGATGGGGGAGTGGGGTGCTATGTGATAATTGGAGTGGATAGGGGGCTGGGGAGCCACTACACTATGGAAATATATTAATTTTACGAACATAAGAACATACGAAATTTGCCAGCAGATAAAGGCCTACAGGTCTATCAAGTCTGCTCGAATGTGCAGCTAGCACCCCTTATTCTGCAGCTGCCCCTCCCTTCCCCTTCATTAACCCTCCACCTTGTCCTGTCCCCTTTTGAAGCAGTCCACTGTTCTACTGCATACCACTTCTGCATGTAACGCATTCCACCCAGCCACCACCCTCTCTGTAAAAAAGTGTCTCCTCATCTCCCTCCTGAACCTTCCTCCCTCCAGTCTCATATCATGGCCCCTGGTGGCCTTCCCCTCCCTTACTTTGAACAGCCCCTCTGTCCCGTCTTGTTTATTCCTTTCATGTATTTAAAGGTTTCAATCATGTTACCCTGTCCTCCTCTCCTCCAGTGAGTACATGTTCAACTCCTTCAACCTCCTCTCGTATGATAAGTCCCCAGCCTCTTGATCATCTTTGTGGCCCTCGTGTACCCCCTCCAGTAGCAATGTCCCTCTTCAGATACGGGTGCCAGTACTGCACGCAGTACTCCAGGTGTGATCTAACTAATGACCTATACAGTGTCAGAATCACCTCCTCCCTCCTCGAGGATATACCCCTTGCAATACAACCCAGCATTTTGTTGGCCTTTGCAGCTGCCTTCCTACATTGTGCTGAGTTGTTCATTGACCCTGTAATGAGCACACCCAGATCCTTCTCCTCCTCTGTCTGGGCTAGCTGCACCCCCAGCTGGTAACTCCTCCTTGGGTTCTTCATCCCAGAATGCAGCACCTTGCACTTTTTGGCATTAAACCCCAGTTGCCAGGTGTCTGACCAGGTTTCAAGCTTTGCCAGATCATCCTGCAACCCCTGCCATCCCCTAGGTCATCCACCACCGCCTACCTTGGTATCATCAGCAAACAGACTGATCTTGCTCTTGATGTCCCATGATATGTCTGCAATGAATATCCCAAACAACACTGGTCCCAACACCGAGCCCTGTGGAACACTGCTCGTCACTGCCCTTGGGTGTGAGCTCCCCACCACCACCACCCTCTGTTGCCTTCCCTGAGCCAGTTCCCTACCCAGCTCACTAGCTTTGCACCGCCCTGTGCCTACTAACTTCTTCCCAGCCTTCCATGTGGCACCGAGTGAATGCCTTACTGAAGTCCAGATACAGGACATCCACTGCATGGCCCCTGTCCAGTTGCCTAGTTACCCAGTCATAGAACTCAACCAGGTTGGTTTGGCAGGATCTGCCACATATGAAGCCATGCTGTCTGCTGTCCTGTAGTCCTTTGGCCTCTAGGAGGCCACCAGCCTCCTTCAGGATGGTCTCCATTAGCTTACCCACGATGGATGTGAGGCTCACTGGTCTGTAGTTCCCGGTTCATCCTTGGGGCCACTCTTGTGGAGGGGCACCACATGAGCCATCCTCCAGTCCTGAGGTACACCCCGAATGTAGTGAGGAATTAAATAGGTCTGCAAGGTCCTGCAGGACCTCTGCCAGCTCCCTTCAGTACCCTGGGGTGGATGCCATCTGGGCCTGGTGCCTTGTCTACCCTCAGTGCCTTCAAACCCTCTCAAACTCTGCCTCCATGATTTCCCCATCTGTCACCACTTCCCCCCCTGCTTCTGCCATTTCTCCCACCTTGGGTATCACCCCCTCTTCTCTTTAGTAAATACTGAGCAGAAGTACTCATTTAGTGCTTCCGCCTTATCGCACCCTGCTTCCACCCAACCCCCCTCCTTCCTTATCCTTACTATGTGGTCCTTACAGCTCCTTTTCTTCCTGATGTACTTAAAGAAGTCCTTCTCCCCCTTCTTAATGCCTTGTGCCAGCCTGAGTTCTGTAGTTGCTTTGGCTTCCCTTACTGCCCTTGTCACCTCCTTCAATTCTGTCAAGTACTCCTCCCTGTCCTCCCCCCTCCCTGTTTTCTTGTACTTCCTAAAGGCAGCTCTTTTCCTCCTTACCTTTTCCATGACATCCTTGCTCAACCAGCTCAGTTTCTTAGCCCTAGCCTTCTTGCTCTGGGCTTTGCAACAGGTTTTGGTTGCCTCCACTATCCCCAGCTTTATGAGCTCCCACCTCTGGTTAGTGTCCATACTAGATTGAATTCTGGCCAGGTAACCTTTTACCACTTCCCCATCCTCCCAAAGTCGGCCCTCCTGAAGTCCAGCACTCTTGTGCCAGATTCCACTCCTTCCTTGCCCATATCCAATGTGAGCCATACTGAGTGGTGGTCACTCCCTGACAGCGGTTCCTCCACTGTAAGTTCTCTCACAAAGTCCCCATTTGCCAGCACAAGGTCAAGGTTATTCCCTAACCTGGTTGGTTCACTGACCATTTGCATCAGGAAGCTGTCCTGGAAGGCATCCAGCAGTACCTGCTCCCTTCTGTTCCTGGTTGTTGTTCTGCTCCAGTCCACTCCTGGCATGTTGAAGTCCCCCACAATCACCACATTACCCTTCTAGCAGGTCCTCCTGATCTGTCCCGTTAGTTCCCTGTCTAACTCCTCCGTCTGAGATGGTGGCCTGTACACCACTCCCATTCTAAGAATCCTATTCTTGGAATCCTGGATTTGCACCTAAAGTGACTCTGTACTACCCTCCTCCCCTTCCTCCCTTACACACTTCAGTCCTTCCTTCACATATAGTGCCACCCCCCCTCCTTTCCCAATCACCCTGTCCCTACAAAATAACCTATACCCTGGTACAGACAGGTCCCAGTCATTGTATTGGGTGGCCCATGTTTCTGTGATGGCTGCAATGTCCCTCTCCTCTGCCATGAGAACCTGTAACTCTGCAGTTTTCTCCCAAGGCTCCTAGCATTAGGGTAACCACCTTCCACCCTTTCCCTCCTCCCATCCTGCCCTCCTTTCCTAACATCACCAATAGTACTTGCCATTTGTCCTTTGTCACTGTTATGGGGTGTAAGCTCATATGATTTCCCAACCTGTGGTCTCTGCATATCTCTTCCCCAACTGCTACCCCCCACTCCTAGTTTAAATTCCCAATTTCCTCTATGTACTTCTCCATGCTCTGTTTCAACACTTTCTTTCCCTCCTCACTCAAGTGTAGTCTGTCCTTGGCATAGAGACTACTGTCCTCCCAGGTCCTCCCCACCCCCCCCCAACAGCCCATACCCTTTAGCACAACACCAGGTTCTTAGCCATCTGTTAAATTCCTCTGTTCTCAGCTTTCTTGTTGTGCTTGCCTTTGGCATCGGAAGTATCTCTGAAAAAGTTACTGATCTTCCTGCCCCCTCACATAATTGTGCTGTTTCCTCAAACCTCCTCTGGACTATATCTACTGTCTTGTCAGCCAGGTCATTTGTCCCAAGATGTATAATTAAATGAGGCTTGTCCCTACCCCTTCTAGCATATTTCAGAACAGATTATCCCACCCTTTCTGCTGTCATTCCTGGCATGGCCTCCACCCAAATGCAACTATGCCTCTCCCCTTGCTACCCTACTGCTCCTCTTAGTACTGGGTCCCCAGAACTAGATTCCACCCCTCTTACTCCCTGCTTGCTTCCATTCATCTCCTCTCTCATTTCCAGCTCCTCTTCTTCCTCCTGCACATTATTTCCCCTTTACCCTGTTGCAATTCTCCCAGCAGAACTTCCTCCCCCAGTTTGGTCCAGGCATTTATCAATTACTCCTCTAATTTCATCATTTCCCTCCTCCACCTTCTTCCTCTCTAGTAGTGCAAAACTATTTTCTGAAGACCCTTCACAAATGCCCGCTCCCTCTCTCTTCATAGTAATCTGTTCTCTCCTTTCCACTCCATGACTTTTGCCACTTCTTCGCCTCCCCTCACAAGTCCCTATCTCCTCCTTCCATTTGTCTTTTGTCTCTTGACCTGGTTTCCCGGCAATCGTTCTTCCTGGCCTGGGCCCCTTTGTCTCTGCTTCCCTTCTTCTGACCCTCTCCTCACCACTGTTGGCTTAAATCACCCTCCCTCATCTCCCCTTCTTCCTCCCTCCAGTATTGGGCTAAACCCACCCCAATCTGCCTTGCCTGTCTTAGTTCCTCCTGCAGACCCTCAATCTCCTTTCTAAGTTTTCTATGTGGTTGCACACTAACATCCTCCACACTCCAGGCAATTTTTAGAAAGATTGGTGCACCACAGTTGTTGCAGCCTACCACCCTACCCATTGCTGTCGTTGCCCCTGCGCCCCCACCTTTCAGATGCAGGATGCCAAACACTCCCCAAGTCTCCCTCTCCCTTCTATCAGTACAAAACATTTTCTTTATTTCCTTACCTCCTTTGTTGCGCACGCTAGATATATTGAGCAACTGCTTTTTATATTCCTATCCTTCCTATCCACACTCAAAAAGAGATTTTAAGTAGCCATTGCACAACCTTCTTCAAACTCCTACTCCTCCTTTCTCCACTGCAATATCAATGCGAATAAGTAATAATGAAAGCTCTTAGATTTGCATTTACTTCCCTTCCACTGAGATAGCAGTCACCTCTTCACTTGCTGCTGTTCCTTTCCTGGATGTCTGGTTCTGCTATGACAGGTGCATATCCTTTGCCTGTTTGAGGAAGTGATGTCAGAACCCCTGGTATAAAGGAAATAATGGACCAGGGTGGGTGGGACCAGCCCAAGTCTTCCAGAAACAATCAGGTAGCTGAGACCTCTGGTCAGACCATTAGCACCCTTCCCCCACTCTGCACTAAAACTTTGCAGCTAGTGAAGCCAGCAACAATGAATCACCATGCTACTCAAAGCCCCCAAAATAGGTTTGCTACCCAAAGAAACAGGACTCCAATTCAAACAGCCTCACCAACAACACATCAAAATATGCTTGAAATTAGAAGATATAGGTCTCCAATTCAAAGAAACAGACCCAGTTAAATCACAATTATGTTTTAAAACAGAAGAAATAGGCCTCTACAAATGCAGCCTGCCACACAGTGAATCAAACAAATGAGCCCACTTATAGCTACCAAAACAGGTTTCAAAATTCCAACAGCCCCAAACAATACCCTGCTAGCCCCTTAGTAGTAAGAAATAAAAGAACCTTCTACCAAGTAGAATCCACAAAAAACAATGTAAAAACAAGAAGAGCTACTGTACTGTAGGTCTGATCCTGTCCCCTTCTAGTTCCTTCTGAGAAGCCAGCACTGACTCCACACCTGATTCAGCTCTGCCTCCCTAACTGAGTGAGACCTGGCCAGACCATTAACACCCTTCCCCACTCTGCACTAAAACTTGCAGCTAGTGAAGCCAGCAACAATGAATCCATGCTACCAAAGCCCCCAAAATAGGTTTGCTACCCAAAGAAACAGGACTCCAATTCAAACAGCTTCACCAACAACACATCAAAATAGGCTTGGAATTAGAAGATATAGGTCTCCAATTCAAAGAAACAGACCCAGTTAAATCACAATTATGTTTTAAAACAGAAGAAATAGGCCTCTACAAATGCAGCCTGCTGTGCAGTGAATCAAACAAATGAGCCCACTTATAGCTACCAAAACAGGTTTCAAAATTCCAACAGCCCCAAACAATACCCTGCTAGCCCCTTAGTAGTAAGAAATAAAAGAAATAACCTTCTACCAAGTAGAATCCACAAAAAACAATGTAAAAACAACAAGAAGCTACTGTACTGTAGGTCTGATCCTGTCCCCCTTCTAGTTCCTTCTGAGAAGCCAAAGCACTGACTCCACCCCTGATTCAGCTCTGCCTCCCTAACTTATATCATATCAGAAGGGAGAGTGGGCAATGGGGTGGGACCCTATACTATGGAAACTATTTTTCTTATAAATGGGTGGAGGATTAGGGACCAGGAAGGGACCCTGCACTATAGAAATTTGTTTCATTCTCGGATGGGGGATCGGAGACTGGAGTGGGACACTACACTATGGAAAATGTTCTGTTTTCACAATACAGTATGGCGATTGGTGTCAGGGAAGGGAAGGGATACTACACTATGGAAAATTATTTTATCAGTAATGGGTGGGTGATCAGGTGATCGGGGACTGAGGTGGGACCCTACAATGTGGACATTTATTGTTTTTTTCTTGGGTTGGGAATTGGGGATGGGGTGGGCACTACATTATCGAAACATATTTTTATATTCTCAGGTGGGTGATCAGGGAGAAAGGTTGGGGGGGACTCCATACTTCTGCCAGCCACTAGGGTTGCACAGATTACTGCCAGTTTTTTTCAGTGGTAATTTGCTTCATGGAAGAACCTTCACAAAGGCACTTGCATGGAGCAAAATGTTACTGAATGGGATTGCAGAGATATACAGGCCTCCTCCGTTACATTAGCATTGTGCCCCCCCCACTACTTTGCCCAGGTGCAAACCCAGGTTGTGAGGGCAAACTGGGCTTCGTGAATACTACCTATTCACAAAGCCCAGTTTTCACCGGGCAAACTAGGTTTGCGTCCTGGCAAAACTTTGTGAATCTGGCCCCAGATATTTACTCCAAGCAAGATACTATTGATTGTAAATGTTTCTCTTTTCCTCTAGTCCCATATAAATTATAACTTCACCCTGGTGGGTCTTATTATCTAGATAAAGTTCTCCTAAAGCCCTCCAAGATAGGGGAGCAGTGCTGTTCATTTCATTAAGCAAATATTTGTGAAGTAAGGGTTCCCAAATTTGAATCAACAAAGTTACTGATGATAACACTGGTTGGAAGCAAGACCCACAACTACCAAAGTGTTAAATTGTCAACTGGGCTATCTCAGTAGGTAAATAAATTGCAGCAAAAAATGTTTCCTTACTTGGCAAGGCAAGACAAGGTTTATTTTTAAAGCACCCTATCCCTGAGGTTCTGGGCACTGGACAATCAATACAAAATAAATCATATGTTATACAACTACTTTAACATGACAGATTATAACATTTACAAAAATTCCATTAAAAATAATCTGAGTATGCTAAAGTGAATAAGGCAGGTATTTTTGATCTGAACCTGCTGTAACCTTGTTCTGAGAAGTGATGCTATATTTTAGTCTTGTTTGCAAGTTGGAGTTTAGTGTTTAAATAGTTAATTTGATGATCAGTATGCAGTGGCCAATACTTCTGCACTTACAGCTGTCTGACATGATATTATTAATAAGTCTTTGAAATCTTATTATGGCAATTAAAAGTTTTTAAGGAGTTAGAAAATCATTCATTTACAGTTATGTTAGAATTCTTCTGGGCTAATTTTTGATAATCTCCATTTTGTTTGTCATTCTTTGTGTGTTTGTGGTCTGTTTAATTAGGGCAGTCACTCAAGTGCTAAAGTATTTATCCAATTAAAATGTGTCCATAGATTTGTATGTTTAATTCTAATACGTGCAACTGTTTACTACAGCAGGCACATTTTGAGCATGCTGACAGTTCCTTATTGAAGTTCTTGACACTAATCTGGAAGCAAAAAAGAATGGTAGTCACACTTGAAAAAATGACATCTAAATTGTAGTAGGAATATTGAGGGCAAGTTATCTATCTTGGCACTGCTGTGTACACAAGTCACAAAACACCTTTGTTATGTATAATTGTGCCAGCATCTGGAGGCATGGTATTTATTTATAAGAGGAGAACTTAACTGGCATTGCTAATAGGGGTGTGCATGGCACCATGGGTGATGCAGCAAACCATTAATTCACCAATGAAGTTGGTACAAAGCCAGAAAATTCATTAAGCTTTCAAATTTCCTGATGACCATACCAACTTTGCTGGCCCATTTTGTTTTAAAGCCCCACGAGGCTTACACTCCCTACCCAACCCACTGTGCCTTGATTTGTCACCACTGTCATCTTGCTTATAGTTTTGTGTCTCCTCCCATCACCCTGCAAGCATCCTCCTCCCCTAGAAAATGTATATATATATATATATATATATATATATATATATTATTTATGTCATTTTCCCCACCTGTGTGCCAAAACACACTCCACCCCTGCCTCCACCCCTGACCTGACCCCGATAACTAACATGGCTCCACTCACTGGCCCCTCAGCAGCATGCTGAAAAATCTGAATCTTTGCCTGTAAGAAAGAGGAAAACCATTCTGTGGTGTAGAGCATCCACTCTATTCAGAGCCCATATTGGTAAGGCATGAATGAATGATGGCTCCTTTGCTTATTGTAAAACCTGATTTGCTGAAACTTTTCTTTGACCACATATGCTGCTGTTGCCTCCATTCTTGAACTTTAGTTACAAGAGAATGAGTAATTTCTTGCAAACACACCTAGTCTGTCCATTTCCCTACCTAACGGATAAGCTGCAGATTCTAGTTAACCAACAGCTCTGTAAAAGACAGCAGGAGTTACAGTGGTATTCAGATTATCAAAAAGTTGTATCTAGTATCAGACTGCAGGTGAGGGAAGAGGAAATGGGGCTCCTCAGCAGCAGCAATCAGGCATCAGTCAGGACAGTAATGCTGGACTGAGTGAGTTGGGAAACTACAGCCAGGCATTGTAGGGACTGCATGGCTCTGAGCACCAAACTGCATGACCATTGAGGTTAACAAACATTTTAACTACAATTGTATTTTTATGGACCAGAGCTGTACAGAAAAACTGCAATGAAAATAAGCAAAATAAGCACATCAATCGTTATCAGTAAGTAACGTTCCTTTATTTCTGGTATTCTGCCTTTTTAGTGGTATGCACCAAACGTATACCTGGTAATGCCAAATTTTGTTGTACCTCCTTTCCAGGACACATAAATATCTACTGAATAATAGAGAAGAATTTAGAAGCCCCAGAAAAGGTCTAAATTGGTGTGTCTGTAGCCAAACTAATAAGTTCACTCCTACTCTTTAAGTAAGGAATAATACCTGACAGGGTGGGAGTTATTGGGATATAACTGTTCATCCAGAGGCCTAATGAGGCCCAACGTCACAGGTGGAGGGCCTTATAGCCCTGGGAAGGTCTGTTATGTCCCATAACGCCCACCCTGGAGGGTATTATTGCACTTAGAAAATGGGCACTGTAAAAAAAAAAAAAGTTTAATAAAAAAATGATTAATGAAAAATAGCTTTAAAATAAGTGTTGTAATAAAATAGTTTCTTGACCTGCATTGACGTGAAGGACTTTTGTCCTACTTGAGACTCTGTAGTTGAGAAAAGAAAATTAAAAAAGCTGGTTGTTTGCAGTTACTGCCTCTGTATCACCCCCCCCGAGTGTTTAATAGTGGGGCCATTGTGTGTAATGTTTTGCTTGGTTTGAGACAGTGAGTGTGGTCAGGGAGGCAGTTATTTTCTTCTTGCTACAGGTCATGCTGAGTAAGTTTCTCTGTTATGGACACTTTTATTTAAAGTATTGTGAAACAGTCAGGATCCCATTTGCATGAAACTGCTTTGGAGGAGAGAGGCAGCGGTAGCTCTGGTGCCACTAGTCCACATGAGAGGAGCAGGACATTCTTGACTTTCCATACCAGAGATGGATGTCCATCTGCTGTATGGAAAACCAAGAAAGTCTCACTCCTCTCATGCACAGTAGCAGTACCACAGCTACATCGCACTGTGAAGTTACTTTGCAATTTTGTAACTGCCCTCACAGAAATAATGATATGAAATGTTTTCATGCTGCACACATAAAACTACCCGAGTGATATGCATGCTGCAAGTATGATTTAAATGTTAAATTGGAACCAATTGCATGTGTATAGCAAGCGTGCAGCAAACAAGTGTGGAAACCATGATTTTTATGTTCAATTTGGAAAGACTGCATGCATGTGGCATGTGTGCAACAAGCAAGTGGTCACTGATAACTGCACATGTAAAAGATAAGTGACTTGCTCAGGATCACACCATACACAAGTTGGGGTTGATGAGATTCAAACCCAGGTCTTCATGCCTCCAAGTCTCCTGGCTTGCAGTTCAGTGCCTTTAACCACCAAGCCATACTGTCTGCACACATATGGCTTGCTTGTACTTCAATACATACTGTATTGGAGTACATCTGCATGCATGCGGCATGTTTGTAGCCACTGTTATGCTTTTCAGTTTCCTTTTTCTTCTATTACTCATCTCAGTTTCACAGTTGAACTGTAGCACACATACCAATGGAAACACATGTGGGTTCTTCCACCCTCAATACACAAACTTACCCACAAAGCCACTTAATTACTTCTGTCTGGCCTGTACTCCTATTTTCTCTCTCTATAGTTTTGAATGCTTTCCCCATAAACAGACTTTATGGTGCAAACACAAAAGTAGCAATAACTTGACACACACCCACATGGCCAGTCCCCCCATGCACACATGCTGTAGCTGTTACATACAACCCACCAACTACAGATGTAAGTAAAAAGTCTCTTACTTGAGTACTAGGGAGCCAGAGGCAGGTGTCTTTAAGAGATGATGTCCATAGCTCAGAGTGCTGGGGTGTACCCCCTTGAAATAAATGAAGTTATGTTTTATTATTATTTTATACTTTATGATGGTGATTTGGAGAATAATGAAGGCCACTCTTCTACTAACAAAGCACTTGTTAGTCGAGCGGTGGCCTTCATTAATCTCCAACTCTCCATGAATAATGTATAAAATTGTAATAAAAAAAATACTGCCATTCATTTCAATGGTTCACACCCCTTCAGTCTCCTTTGTCCTTTGTCATAATATGCCTTAGCATGGGGGATGTGGAGGTAGCTTCACTTGGGGGGAGCATAAACCTGACTTTAGTGGGGCTCCAATGGTCTATGCATACCATACCACTGAATGCAAGGGTCAGCCCTAGAATGTCTGTAACATCTCTAAAAGGTACAACTTATTTGTTTTGACTGAAAAGTGATCTGCAAATTAGGAAAAATTCAAATGTATAAGATTCATCTATATATAACCTGGCCGCAGTGCATCAGATTTGGGCTTAAACCTACCCAGTTACTAACCAATTTTTTTCCTGGCTGAAATTCTGCCCCCACCCCCACCCCAAAAAAATAACTTTGTCCCGATTTTTCTCCCTGACTCCATTCCATGGGTGATGAAGCTGTCTAAAGGTGAAGAAACAAGAAAAACACATCAATATTTCAGTATTTCCTCCTTCCCCAATCCCCCTGTAAAAAAAAAAATGTACTTTTACTTACCCGGCCATGTGGCCAAAACCTGCAGCCTGGCACAGTGTGCCACCACCCCAGTTTTCAGTCTGCTCCCCCTCTGTCCTTCTGCCAGAAGCTGGATGCTAGAACTGACCATCACAGATCCCCAGCATGGTCCGTGACCGAGTCACCTCACCAACCAAACCCACCCAACCAGGGTTGCTTGCTTCTTGCTTGGTGGCTGGTGCCACACTGCACTGATCAAGGCCTATGAAGGCCACCTACACCACTGTGACCACTGCTGCTAAGTCTAGCATGCTGCCATTGCGGTCTGTGCTATTTCTTTTGCAAGGTGAGCCTAGTAGAGTAAGTAGGTAGCCTAGTCTTGAGTTACCTTCTAGCACACCCTCTGCACCTTTAGCCACCAGGGGGAGATGGAGACTCACTAACAGTAGACCAACAAAAATATGCTGCCATAACACTGCTTTTGAGAGTTCAGTGCTCACCAACTCCACCAAGCTGTAGTGTGCAGTCTGTCTACTCTGTGGTGTGAAAGACAATGTCACACTTGCAAGACTCATACGCTCTTTCTTGGCTGGAGATCATCCACATCACATGTGATTGTGCTGCCACTAATAGGTGGAGAGAGTGGACAACACAATACAGACACAGTTGAGTCTGGAGAGTACCTGCAGTGGGAGCACATACAGGCGAGGTGGTCACTTATTGTGCAAACGATAAAGTACAAATTTAATGTCATTATTGCCACACTATAAGAACAACCTAGGCACAAGTATGGGGGAGAGGCAACTGCCCCCCTCTGCCCTACCTAAATGGCACCCCTGCTTAAAGTAGAAATTCATTCTCAGGTGCTAATGCAAATGTTTCAGCTGTGTTCTGAGGTACTGTATCTCCATGTTTCATGATGCACCCTGATCATCATGAGGGTTAGTGTCCCTCATTTTGAGTGTCCATGTCCCTCATTTCAGTGACAAAATGTGAGGTATGGCTCATGCTTCACAGGCCAGGTGGGCACTTATTGTGCAAAAGATTAAATCCAACTTTAATGCCATTATTGCCAGACCATGAGAACAACCTAGGCACAAGTATGGGGAAGGGGGCAACTGCCTCTGCCCTACCTAAACAGCACTGCTGTTTAATGGTAGAAATTTATTCTCAGGTGCTAATGCAATGGTTTCCACTGTGTTCTGAGTTACTGTATCTCCATGTTTCATGATGTGTCCTGATCATCATGTGGGTTAGTGTCCCTCATTTTGAGTATCCATGTCCCTCATTTCAGTTACAAAATGTGAGGTATGACATGCTTCCAAAAGGTCCAAGACCCTATTCAGCACAGAGTGCTAAGCATGACCATAGTGTATATGCTCAATACAGAATGACAGAGGGAAAGTAAGTGAGATGAAACAGTCATGGAGAAACACATTTGGAGCACTAAATGTGCATAAGAGATTTGCATGGTCCAAAACAAAAAGGATAGGCTTCACAACACAGAGGCCCCTCTTCATACATCTGGAATAGGGTATGTTGACTGGCTATATCCTAGGCATTTAATGCAGTAAGCAAACAATACTTCATACATTAATAGTGATTTAATGACAAAAATCAAAAGCCATTAAACAACTTGCAAAAGGATCAGAATTAATGACTTTACCTAATGTTTATAGGAATCCAAATAAAAATGTATTTTAATGACTCTAATTGCTAGCAGTAGTATAAGAAATAGAAACTGATGTGTTTTTGTAGATGAGATTTGTATCAGCTTAGCTGCTGCACACATGGCAAGCGTGCAGCATGTGAACCTGATGTGATGTTTAAATGATGTTCACACCAGCTTAACTGCTACATTCATGTCAAGTGTGTAGCACGTGAACCTGATGTAATTTTTAGAATATGTTCACACCAGCTTACCTGCTGCACACATGTCAAGCTTGCAGAATGCAAATCTGATTTCAGGGATTTATTTAACTCTAAAAATTGATTAGCGTTTTGCTCATAAAAGTGCTAAATCTTTGTGAAAATGTATAGGTCTTGCCTCACTGTGTTTAACAAACACAGAACTTCTAGAAAATCTGTATAAATCCTTTCTGTACAGTTAGTGTACTCCCAAGAAAAAAACTGCTAATCAGTTGTTTAAAACCCTGGATTTGCTTTCTAGACCTGGTTCATTTAGGATCACTTTGTGTATGAGAAATGCATGCAAACTATGCACAATTAAGCATGTGGCCTGCATTCTGCATGTACACAGCACACCTATATTTCTGTAAGGGTGAGATGTTTTTTTATTTGGCTTTACTTGTGGAATATGTTGCCATTGGTGAAAAATTGGGGGAGATCAGCCCAGATGCCTATCACGGGCTGCTTAGCAAGCTGGGAAAAAATGGCTGCTGGCGATTTTGAATATTCGGGGTGCCCATGGACACTTTTGGTAATGGGACACCTTGAAGTGGGAAAACATTTTCAGCGGGCATTGTTGAAAAATAAATGCATGATGAGGATGGCTTTCAACCAATCAGCATGCATTAGTTTTCAAACCCATTTTCTAAAGAGCAGCATAACATGGGGAAAATATTTGAGTTGTAGGTTCATTTATTTACATATCCACCTTTTCCACTCATAATTATTTGTTTTTTTTATTTTTAAACGTCTATTCTTTAGAAGCAAATAGGGTAATCCCTGCTCTGCTCTCCTCTCCATCCTATTGCTCACTCATTTAATTGACATCAATTTGTACATAGCCCTCCCAAGTTACACATCAGAGCAGTGCTAGTAAGATGTCACAGCAGCTGTGCACTGCCTCTAGTTTCTTAGAAATGCCATAATGACTTTAGCAGAATTAGACATTAAATGAAAATTATTTTGTACAGTATGGGACAAATGTTCAAAGAGAAAGGCAAGAATATGTGGAAATGTGTTTAGTATGTTGGCCAAGAGCCTGGCCTGGTGCTGGCTGGCAGAACATTGTTCACCACATGGGAGACCTGATATCCTCTGCCACTGGCTTGTGGGTTCTATAGTATCATGTGAAGGCATCACTTGCTGACCCCACGGTGAGGGTGCTGAGCTTCCTGCTGCATCACCATCTGCTAAAGCAGAAGTGGTGGTACAATTGACATCATGGGTGACCACACAATGGTAGCTAACCCCTGCCCATAGGAAGAGCATTGTGGGCACTGTTTGGATTTGCCAGGAGAGGTAAGGGGGCATGTAGAGTAGGGAAATGCTGGACTCCACAAGGATAAAAATGGCAGCCTCTGACTACTCCAGATGCCATGGAAATCCTGACACACACTGATCCATCTCCACTGACTATGGCTGCTCCTTGGAAGCTGTCTGCATGCGGGTCACTTTCTGGAAGCCTAACGCAGGGGGGGAAGCTATAAAGGGATTGGTAAGTGAATAACTATCTGGAGAGGAGTGCCTAGGTAAGTATACATATGTAGGGGAAAGACTGACAGTAAGATGATGTCTGGACAATGAAGAAAAATCTGACAAAAATAGATTTTGGGTAGCATATTGGAAATCATTGCTAACAAACTGAGGCACAAAGGGCTGTTTTTGCACATTAATATGTGAGTAAGACTAGCAGGAGGTATACTGGAATAGGGGCACTGTAAAATCTTGAGCCATCAGGTGTCCTCTATACTGTACGACTATTGAGAGCAGAGAAAAGCACAAACCTATCTACAATCACAAACTACAGTTGTGAGCACCCTTACAACTGCCTGACAGGGCTCAGCAATGTAAGTAAGCTGTGCAGCTTGTGAGGCACAATCTCTTTACTGCAGCAGCTCAGAAATGTAATATTGGAATGACTAATGCAAATGACCGTTTTTTATTTGCAAGGCATTAATGCCTCCTTTCCATATAATTGACTGCAGTTACCATGTCACTGTGAAGGTGCATTGCTTCTTGCAGTAGATGGAGGCTCCACAACAAAGCAATCGATCCCAATGTGAAACAAAATAAGATGTAGGGATGCAGCACACAATATCTAGTAATCTGGGTTGATATATGTTTATAAAAGCCTGGAAACTATGTTTATTCATCTGTCTTGCAGTTATGATTATAGCTAGATTATATTTGTGATATACTGGCAAGGTTATTGTGGAGTACAATGTATGATGTGTCTAATGGTTGTATACATATATTGGCATTTTATGGGTTGGAAGAAGACCAGTTATTCATACTATAAGGTCCACCAACCCTAATGTTCTAGTAGTGCTATCCTGTGATTTTATTCTTCTTTAGGTATTATTACAGTTTAAGCTCAAGGAACCTATTTGGATATGATTTGTTTACCTGCTGGGACACTCTACTCACCAGTTGTACCATCATCTGGTTATAAGAAAATAGTTTAAACTTTTGACTGTCAGTGTGGCACTTTTGAATTATGTTGCCTAGATAATTTAAATATACAGAGAACCTTGTCAGTGAACCTGACCTATTAAGGTTTCTTCCTGGGGGCTTGTACTGTTTCCTTCTTTGCTGTCTGATGTTTCATAAAAAGGACTATTAGTGCTGGCCAACTCTTGTTTAACTTGACAAAATCCCATAACATCATCCAGTGATACAGTTAGTCAAGTTTTAGCAAGTAATTACTATGATATCCCCAGGCAAGCATGTTTAAAATGGAAACATTTACATCTGTAATTTGTAGGCCCTCTGTGTGTATATGACATACTCAACTTAGACAGCTGTTTATTTTGAGCATCAGTGCTGAACTGAAAATGTCTACTCTTGCTCACAGAGAACTAATCACATTTTGCTCTGAGGAGTTGTCAGTATCTGCTTGATTAAGAAGAAAAGAGCAATGCTTGGGTCAACTCTGCCTTCAAGGAGACTTAAGTACCTCTTGAGGAAACTGTAAAATGTATATCGTCATGGACTACTTCAATGTTCAACATGCGCTCCTAGCACATTAAGTGAAAAAAATTAGCAGGATTATGTCCCATTTAGAACTCCTTAAGTTGGAAGTCAGCACTGTGTGGTGCAGCATTGAATCTCAAGCTTAATATTGATTCTAGGCACAGAAATCCTTCTTTAGTAAATTAATTCTGTAGGGAAAAATCCACTGAAAGATTGATCAGAGCTTTATTGTAACAAGAGCCTCCAGTCATAAATTACTGGCACACAGGCATGAGTCGATGTGACATTTCTACTGTAATCAGCTTCTTTTATACTCCCACTGCTCAAAGTTGTCTTGATCATAATACACTTCTAAATAAATTAAAGATCTAGCACCCTTTTTACTTCAGATTGCATATCAAAACTAGTGAAACACATTTGTGTTGATGCCCCGGGTTTTTTCATTTATAGGAAGATAAGCTTTTGCTCAGGATTTGTATTTCTCAAAAGCATTCAGGGTGGAGTAGTATTTGGTCAGACATGAAAAACTAAGGTAAAGACATAAAGTAGGAATATAAATATAAAGCGTTTTAAGGAATATTTTGATGCAATGGCTTGAAAGCATTATAGCGATATTCAGGTGATCAGAAAAATAACATACTGGACTATAGTAACTGCACCTGCAGACTTGAATCTGAATTGTACAGTTGCAGCCAGTGGCATGTCAAGATATTTATTGAAATTTCTGTGACATCTGAATAGAAATGTCCTTCTGCCAGCAGTACTGCTGTAGGTCCACCAGAGAGAATCTTTACAAATATTGTGAAATATCTGGAAGTATGTGGATGTTATGGATACATCTGTAGCTTGATGCCCTTTCTCCTCAATAGGACTTCCATTTTTTCTAGTTTTTATTTGTTTGAAATTTGTCTCAAGGAAAAGCATATTTAGCAGAATTACTGTAGCTCATTTCTAGATGTGTTGGCGAGGGGGGGGTACAATGGAGGTAAACACAGATTTGTAATTATTATCAAGTTACCAGTGCAATACATACTGAATAGCTTGTAACAGCAACTAATCAATGGAATTCTGTGGGTATCCTGATTCACAAACAGTAAAAACAGTGAGAGAGTTATGGAGTTGGACATGGTGTAGTCAGGAAGAGGAAGAGAGGTTTAAATACAAGAGCGGGTATGAGGAGGTTGTTCATGGAGTAGAGCATTCTAAGTGAAAGGAGAGGAGAAAGAGTTTAATGTTCCGTACTTAGGATTAAACAAGGAGAGTATGCAGGTGAGGTAAAAAAAAGATTATGATGTGATGTAAAAGAAAGTCTCAAAATCACTTTTAAACCATAAAAAACAATTACCTTCAGAGGCCTAGGCAACTTTTATTAACTTGAGGCAGTGTGATCTTAAGCACAGGCTTGGAAAACCAGATGACCATGGTTTAAATTCTGCAACAGTTGCAGTGATGGGCTAACCATCTGCACCATATTAGAAGAGAGTTTTTATCATTATTTTTCACTAACATTAATATTACGTTATTTTAATTGTTTTTAACCTAATTCAATTAGGGATTCTCCATGTCTCACCAGCTGGGCCACACCATGGATATGGTTTTCACACTGGGGATTGATGTATATGATGCCAAGTTCAAACCTTATCAAAATGTTAATTCCCTACAGCTGTTCCAGCTAATCCCAAACCATAACTGTTTTAATCACAAATTCTTGAATCACACACTCCTGCACTGGGTGCTATCCTCTCACCCCGTCCATATATTGGATGCAGTATCCTCCCTGATGCCCTCAGTGATTTTTATATGGTCTACTGCATGTGCAAGATCTACCACCCTAAAGGCCCCCACCAAAAAAATAAAAAAATCCTTATGTAATCCTTCTGGTCACTGGTTTTCTTCTCCCTCCACACTAACCTGAAGACCACCAGCTGGCCCACATATCTACAATCACTGATACCAACTCGGTTATTGACTCCTTCCATTTCTAATTTATGGCTGCCTGTGACCACCATTCTCCCCTCAGGAAAACCAGGATGTGAAAAAAGCATGTTGCTGTGAAGTGATTGTTGGCTAGTTCCTTGTGTGCTGCTGTTTGCAAGTTTTTAACAGAATAGTACACCAGAGCTAATGTTTAATAACGGGTTTTAAACACATATTTCTAAGTGGTGTTGTGGGTGTTCATGTTGTGGCTGTGAGCTCAGATTTTTTAAGTTATCCTGTCCCTCTTCTCCCACTGACCCTGTCTACCCCTCCTGTCCTCAAGGTTGGCAACTCCCACATCACCAACCTTGCTGTCATTGCTTATTCCTTCAACTCCTTCTTCACCTAATGCACCATTTCTCCCCTCCCCTGCCCCCTCTCACCCTCCTTTACTTCCTTCCTATTTTCCTTAATATTTTTTCTCTCCTACCACTCCCTATGCCTCTCTTAAGACCCTCCTAGCTCTTAACCTGCACAGTGGTATGAGCCCAGATGGCCTTGGCCCATGCTTCTATACCTCTACACGACAGTCATTGCCTTCCCTATTACCCTTCTCTTTAATCTTTACTTCTCTTCTGCCTCTGACCCTGATACCTGAAATTGGGATGCAGGCATTTTCATCCCTAAAGAGGGTGATCCTTCCTCTCCTGGAAACATTCATCCCATTTATCTCCTCTTCACCCTAGCCAAGCTCCAGGAACATATTGTTGTCTCCCAGCTCACCACTTTCCTTGAAGGCTCCCCTTTTTTCACTCTCTTCGAGTCCTGCTTCAGAAGGATCCAATCTACACCTACTTCCCTCCTCTGGCTAACTGATTCTAACCTGTCTGGTATGTATCAGCTGCAAATTAGTTGTGCCATCTTTGTCAACTTGGCCATTATTATTCATCTTTTTCGTGTCACCCTGAATATGTGTCTGTAAATCATGACTTCACTCTGCTTTGTATTGTTACTTTTCTTTTAAGTATTTTATCATATATTTATTTTTATTACTGCTGCACCTTACCTTATGTATTTTCACTTGCACATCTTGAATTGTATACTTTCTCCCTCCATCCCCCCGGACTCATCCAGAAATGAGCTGTTACTAGCTCAATGTGTGTTTCCTGGTGAAACACTTGAAATGAATATATACATACATATATACATTAAATAAAGTAAAGTAAAATAAAATGCATACGTGAGGTTGCTCTGATTATTTAGTCAGGTCATCATGCTGCAAGTTTTCTCATCAGTGTACCCCAGTAAGGGTTCTTTCCTGTGGAGTCAGCTGGATACCATGCAAAACATAATTTTGAGCCCTCAAGACTAATGACTGTAATGGAGTCCTCAAGCCTGTTGCAGATATGTGAAGAGGGAGTCAGGAGAGCAGTAAGAGCTTATAATCACCATATAGAGCTAGATAGAGTAAAATAGATCATCAGTTTCAGTGAGTATGTAACTTTTATTTTCACGGTGAGCAGGTTGAGGAAGGTCACCTTGGAGATTGGAACTCTGAGTCTTTGCTAATGGATTCTTCTCTGATGCAAGTATTGTTTAATGCACTTTACTTTTTTTTTTTTTGTACATGGAAGCACTTTATTAAAACGTGCTATACAGAACTAAAAACAAACCTCTGTCTGGTCTCTTAAATGAGTCGATACCAACCTACCTGTTTTTGGTTTGCTCCCTCAATGAAAGGACTACTTGCTGTCAGACCAAAGAGTGGGACACTGTGGAGGAGATTGCTTCATGGGAGATAGAAAAGTTATGTGTTTACCATCACTGAAGATATTTCTGAATATCGTTTCCATAGAGTACCAGTCACCACCCACCCACCATCCTTCTTTCTGGCGTGAGGGTTACTAGGTAGCTTACCCTTTTAGAGGGCATCCAGCCTTGCTGGCAGTTCTTTTCTCTGTCTCTTTTTCTTTCCCTCTCTCTCTCTCTCTCTCTCTCTCTCTGACATCCTGAACAAATACATTTGCTCAGTGTTCACAGAGGAAGAAGATGGAGATGGGCCACAAAAAAGTAACAGAAGCTTTGTAGGGAAGGAAGCAGACACTAGTCCTTTTTCAGAAGAGTCCTGAAGGGACTCACTAATCTGAAGGCGGGCAAAGCAATGCGGTCAGACAGGGTTCATACAAGGATATTACAAGAGCTCAGGGAGGTAATGGCTGTACCTCTGACAGTCCTATTTAACAGCTCACGGAAAACAGGAGTGGTTCTGGAGGACTGGAGGATGACAGATGTAGTTCCACTTATTAAAAGTGCTAGCAGGGAGGAGGGTGGAAGTTATAAGCCCATCAGCCTTACATAAGTGGTGGGAAAGTTAATAGAATCCCTGATGAAGGAAAGGATTGGGGAATATATTGAATCCAGTGGTTTACAAGACCCAAGGCAGCATGGGCTCATGGGGGGGGGTCATGTCAAATGAGTTAACGAGTGGGGTCATGTCAAAAGAATATGATAACTTTCTTTTACTGGATGACAAAGGAATTAGGTCAGAATGGAGTGGTGGATGTGGCCTACTTAGATTTCAGTAAGGCTTTCAACACTGTTCTACATAGAAGACTAGTAAGCATGCTGGGTAGCTTAGGAATGGATCCAAAGGTAGTAAACTGGCTGAGAAATTGGTTAGGGATAGGCAACAGAGGGTGGTAGTAAATGGAGTTCACTCCAAGGAAGGGAAGGGAAGGTGTCCAACAGGGTGCCTCAGGAATTAGTTCTGGAACTGGTTCTCTTTAATATCTTTATAAGTGACATTGCAGAGGAGCTGGAAAAGAAGGTCTTCCTCTTTGCAGATGACACCAAAATCTGCAATAGCATATGCACTACACAAGGCTAGAAAGGTTGAGCTAAGATCTGGGAAATCTAGAGGAGTGGTCAAGGGTGTGGAAGCTGTGTTTCAATGTGAAGAAGTGCAAGATAATGCAAGATAATGCACTTAGGGCACAGAAACCCAGAGGCAGAGTAAAAAATAGCTGTGGTGGTATTGATAACTGCCAAGCAGGAAAGATACCTGCAATTACTCATATCTGAAGATGTAAAGATGGCCAGGCAGTGTGAAAAGACAGTTGCGAGGACTAGTGGGATTCTGGGAAGTACAGGGAGAGGTATCACCAGCAGAATGGGGGAGATAGAGTAGCCTCTGTATAGATGACAGGTAAAACCCCACCTAGAGTACTGTGTCCAGTTCTGAAGACCTCATATCCAGAAAGACAAAATGAAGGCGGTCCAGAGGAGGGCAATTAAAATGGTGCAGGGTCTGCATGAAAAGCCCAATGGGAAGCAACTAAAGGACCTCAATGCCTACCCCCTGGAATGGGGGTTATATGACAGACATCCATATACTTCACGGGGGAAAGTAAGGTACAGGAGAGAAGTATTTGTTTTAGGAAAAAAAAGGTGCTCAAGAACAAGGGGACATGCTTTGAAGCTAGAGGCGGTAGTTTCAGGAGAGATGTGAGGAAGTACTTCTTCACAGAAAGAGTGGCGAATTCCAGTAACACTTCCAGCAGAGGTGGGGGTGAAAACAGTGGTGGAATTTAAGAATGCATGGGCTAAGGACAAGAGAATCATAATGGAAAGGAAGGGGGAGGGAGAAAGAGCTATACAACAAGTAGAGTCTGCAGTGATAATGTAGGTATGGAAAAATGGGCAGACTGGATGGGCCAAGCGGTCCTTATCCATCATCAAATTCTATGTTTCTGTGTTCCTCTCTCTATTGCCACAATGTTTTGCTGAGTAAAACAAGAAACACAAAATTATCTTTGAAATCTTCTCCCCCCAAAATCTGCAAAAAAAAAAAATGTGTTCACCTGTTACCATTCTACTCCTTCCCCTCTCTGCCCAGGGTACATCCCATTTACTCTGATATGCCCCTTTGATTTGCAACATGCAAAACTGCACCCTAGTGGTGTCCAGACTACCTAACCTAATCCTACCTGATAGTAGCCCTATCAGTGTTGGCAGTAGGCAGTGTAGGCAATTGTCCCTTACCTCATACCTTGTGACAGCACCCCTTTCCCCCCTCCCACTGGTTGTTCCTGCCCTGATTTTTTTTATTTAGTTGTTTAACCAGGAGTAGCACACTCCTTTGCTTTGCTTTGATGTCCTCTCCCCCTTCTTTTACACCCCAGGTGTAGCACTTTAACTGCACCAGCCTAGTACAATTTTTGTTTACCTTGTCCACATTGTGCTTTTTTTTTTTTTACTGTGTAGAATATTATTATGCACACTGGTTATACAGTGTATTTTGATCCTGTGCTAATGCACTATATTGCACCCCAGGGTCCTTAAAGAACTAAGAGTGGTGGTGGCTGAACCTCTGGCTATCCTGTTTAGCCGATCACTGGAAACAGGGGAGGTACTCAAAGACGAGAGGACAGCAGATGTAGTCCTCTTATACGGAAGCGAGGAACTACAGACCACTCAGCCTCACCCCGGTAGTGGGGAAGATCATGGAAGCACTACTGAAGGAGAGATTGGTGGAACATCTGGTTGTCAATGGACTACAGGACCCAAGGCAGCATGGTTGCACCAGGGGGAGGTCATGTCAGACCAACCTCATTGAATTTTTTGACTGGGTGGCTAGGGAGGTGGATCAGGGGAGGGCAGTGGACATGGCCTATCTGGACTACAGCAAGGCCTTTGACACTGTGCCACATAGAAGACTATTACACAAACTGGGGAATATGGGTGTGGGCAGGACAGTAGTGTGGTGGGTTGGTAACTGGCTGGGCTGCAGGACACAGAGAGTGGTGGTAAATGGCTGTCACTCCACAGAGGGAAGAGTGACCAGTGGGTACCACAGGGACCAGTGCTGGGACTGATCCTATTCAACATCTTCATCAGTGACATTGTGCACCTAGAAGGCAGAATTTCACTGTTCGTCTGATAACACAAAGCTCTGTAACAGAGTAGACACACCAGAGGGTGTAGACAGAATGAGAAGGACCTGCAGAAACTTGAAGAATGGTCAGGGGTTTGGCAGTTGAAATTCAATGCAAAGAAGTGCAAGATGATGCATATGAGGCACAAAAACCCTGGCACAATATATCAGTTGGGGGGTGAGGATATAGCATGCACCAAGAAGGAAAGGGATCTTGGGGTTATCATCTCTAATGACCTCAAGATAGGGAAACAGTGTGACAAGGCAGCAGGTAAAGCAAATAGGATCCTGGGATGCATAGGTTGGGGCATCACCAGCAGGAAAAGGGAGGTCATAATTTCACTATACAAGACACTAGTGAGGCCCCACCTGGAGTACAGTGTACAGTTCTGGAGATCTTACCTATGTAAGGACATAGACAGGGTAGAGAAGGTTCAGAGGAGGGCAACAAAGATGGTACATGGATTGCATCACAAGTCCTATGAGGACAGGTTGAAGAAACTGAACATGTACTCCCTGGAGGAGAGGAGGAAGAGAGGGGATATGATAGAGACATACAAGTATCTTACAGGGAGGAACAGGGTGCAGGAATACACTATTTTTAAATGAAAAAGATGTTCCAGGACTAGAGGGCATGGGATGAAGTTGGAGGGAGGACGATTCAGAGGAAACGTGAGGAAGAATTTCTTCACAGAATGGGTGGTGGACAAGTGGAACACCTTCCAGAGGAAGTGGTGGGGGCTGAAACAATCACAGGATTTAAGAATGCATGGGATAGACATAAAGGAATTCTGGAGGTCAGGGGTAAGGGGCAACAGACTTCTAGGAAAACATAAACTGAACTTACAAGCTCAAATGGGCAGACTGGGTGGGCCATAGGCCCTTATCTTCTGACACTGTCTATGTATCTATGTATTGCCTATCATTTAATTAATGATGTGTTCTGTTAACCTAGTTGCTGTTCTTATGCCTATTGTATCTTCCTCACCCCATCCCCACAGGATGCATCTAGAAATGAGCTATTATCAGCTCAATATGTCTTTCCTGGTTTAACTTTTGAAATGAATGAATGAATGACTGAATAAATAATATGGCTATCTTTTCTGCACCTAACTTCTTCACACCCTTTTGTGTATGTCTGAGAGCCTCCAACCAGCATTCCCCTGTTATAATGAGGAGCTGAGGTGGTTTAAGTTGGTGTATGGAGCATTCTTTGATGAGACTGTGATAATTGAAGGATAATCTAACCTTTTGGGCTCATTAGAAGAAGTGGCAGTGGGCAATCTCCTTGAGGAAAGTAAAGTTCCTGTTGAGGGTGATTGCTGCAGGTAAGAACAGATTAGCTCAACTCTTCCACACTGTGGATAAAGTTTTACATCCTTCCTGCCTATGGTCCTGGGATTGTTGTTCACTGAAAGGTGTGAGGAGTTTCTTCAGTTCTTCCTTGATAGAGTAACCTCAGTCTGATCTGAGATCCCCCGAGTGGGCAGTCATGGCACAGTACTAGCCAGTCTTTGTCAAGCATGGGCATTTTGTTTGACTTGAGTGTATCTCACCCAACACTCACTGGAGAGTTGCTCAGGCTGATCACCGACTTCCATCCTGTTTCTGTATTCTGGACCCAGAACCATCCCATACCTCTTCAGTATGTTCATCAGTGCCATGGGAGAGAGACTACATGGTGGGTTGTGTCTATTTACAGGTGACACCAAACACTATGATATAGTTGACAACATAGAGGTGATTAGGCAACTGTAGAGATACCTGCAAAGGCTAGAAAATTGGTCCAAAGTATGTCAGCTGATATTCCGTACCAAGAAATGCAAAGTGATGCACTTAGGGAACAAAAACCCCAGAACAGAGTATTGGATGGGTGGGGTTAAGCTAGACACAATATCAGAGAAAAGGTTTCTTAGAATCATCATTGGTGTCTCCCTGAAAGAAACCAGCCAATGTAACAAAGCCTTCAGCAAGGCTAACAGGATACTAGGGTGCATGGGGGGGGGGGCTGGACAGTAGGAAATAGGAGATACTGTTACCTTTGTATAGGTCACTGGTGAGGCCATACCTGAATTACTTTTACAGTTCTGGAGTCCACACCTGTAAAAATCTGAGTAATCTGATTGTACCTTGTTATGTATTACCCGCTGTATTGTGTGAACTATTGTATAAATCTGTAGTGTTTTCCTTTTATGTATACTATGTGTGTCCCACCAGGACCACCTTGCAAATGAGTATCTTAATGGTGTATTTCCTAGTTAAAATTAAAATTGAATTGAATTGAATTCAGGGCCAGGAGGGCAGATCCTATGAGGATCAGCTAAAGGCGCTGAATATGTATTCACTCAAACCCAGATGAGAAAAGAGAGGCATGAAAGAAACCTTCAAGTTCCTGAAAGCAATAAACAAGGTGAACTGTGAAAAGCTATTTACTGGGAACAGAGAAGCTAGGTTTGACCACAGAGGGTCTTATGGTAGTGCTCAACCTATCAGGTGTGATGAGTGCTTGCGATGAGCTAGGGGAATTGGTGTTGACCTGTAATAGAGCCGCCACCGATGCCCTCGCGCTCCTATCGCATAGGTCCATGTTCGGCCCCTTGCCTCACACTGGAGATCCCCCTGGTTTGATGGGCCTTTCAGGGAGTTGAAGGTGAGGGGCCAAAAGTTACAACAGTGCTGGCAGAGATCCCAATCTGATGGGGATAAGCTTATTTTGATGCCTCAATATGGAGAGTATCAATCAGCAATCTCCTGTAAGAAGGCAGTGTTCCTGTCCAAGGACATTGCTGCAGCAGTCAACAGACCAGCCCAGGTCTTCTGAACTGTCGACAGACTGTTCAATCCAGCCTGTCATCAGTCCGTTAGAGCCTTTTTGCAATCAAAGTGTGATGCATTTGCTCTGTTTTTTGCTGATTGTAATCCTGTAGTGTCAAACAACTAAAATACCTTGTAACCAAGAGTACTGCATGTCACTGTAGTCATTGTGAAGTTTAGACCTTAAAGCATTACAGTCATGATTGCCTACTATCTTCAGAACTTTTGGGCAAGCAGTTGATCTCCTCATAGCTGAGAGGCAACACCTACAACTGGGGTCAAGCATGAGAAGGCTTTAAAATCCAATTGCAGTGCAATTCACTGCGTAAATGTATGCCTAGTTTTTAGCAATGTTAGTAGGGGTCATACTGTAAATATGGAATGTGGGGACAATGAATCACTGTTTATTTACAAGTTGTGGACTAGGAAAAGCTCATTAAGCTGGAGCTGATTTCCAGATGTGATCCAGAGGAGGGGCACACAAAGAAGTGGAGTACAGAGGGCATAGAAAATAATAGAAGGCAAGAGGAAAGAGCACTCATGGCAGCTTGGTCAAAAAGAAGTGTACTCAGTAATAAGCGTTTAGTGATACACAACATTTATTTGAAAATGCCAAACAAATTCCAGTGCTGAGCAATGGAAAGTAATAATAGCAACACTTCAAGATCAACATTTTTTTCTCAGGGGTCATGGCTGGAGTGAACAGCAGTTGCTAATAAGTGGTCCTTTCTTGAAGTGGGAGTTGCCTGACATTTGTTTCCATGGCTATCTGGGTTCTTTTCTACTAATGTGGAAAACATTTATAAAAAAACTAAAACAGAGTTTAAGACTTCAGAGCCTGCAAGATCTATTATGACGATCACTTGCTAATACCAAGTTCTGTGTTGCGGAATCGAAAAAAGTGATACCAGTAAACACTAAATAATGCCACGTAAATTTACAAAATAGAAGCATCCTAACACAAACTGCTGCCCTGGCCTCTGCCTAACAACATAAAAGGATGACTTTAAATCAGTGGTTAGTGCTTATTTGTGAAAAAACTGAATCTCCTTCAGCATGGAGAGATACACAGGAAGAGAACAACTGAAATGATTAGAGTCTGTAGAAAAGCACTCCATACAGTACTTAGTCATTTTGTACTTTATGCCTATTTAGAATTAAAAAATAAATAATAAAAGTAATTATGGTATGACTTCAAGTGTGGGGAGAAGGGAAAAATGAAGAAATACTTACTAAGGAAGTGACGTAAGTTGTGCAAAGTGTGTAATAAAATGTAAAAGAAAAATACAAAAATGTTTAAGTTGATTTAAAAGGGATTTTATTATTTTAACAATCCCTCAATAAGATTCCCTTTGGAGGCAGAGAAATAACACAAGAAGAGTACATTAACAAATTTAGCAGTGAAATCAAATACAGTGAGTACAGTGAAACAAAAATAAATGAACAGAATTAAGACAATTATTATAACATTACAAAAGAATGATACAGTGTATAAATTGTTAACTGGAGATATAGTTTGAGTACAAAATAGGGTGCATCAAAATACAGTCACCACCTACAATAAAGTAAAACAAGGCAAGCACAACATAATGTTCAATATTTTCAAATGAATAAGAATGTGAGGGGGAGTAATGCAAAGGTAGAGGAGACAAAGGCAAGGGTCAAAAGGAGAAGGGAGATCAGAGGAAAATAAATGGAATAAATACAGGAAAATTAAGGAAATGGAGGGTTGGAGGTTAGTTGCAGAAGTAGGTGTTGGAGTAGAAGTCATAAAGTACATCTTTATACCTGAAAGAGGAGCAGGGAAGGACTGGGGGAGGTGGATCAAAGGGAGAGAAAGTTTGAGTATGCACAAAGCTGCCCAGAAATTGTTTTACTGTGGGGGACAGACAGAGAGCATAGGTCAGAGGAATAAAGGGATATGGAGGAATGGAAAGAAGGGGGAGAAGAAATAAGAGAAACTGCAGCGACGGGAGCTTAAACAAAATTTAGAAAGAAAGAAGGTGCAGTGGAAAAGGTATTGGGTTTCAAATGAGGGAAAGGACAAGTTGGAGTAGATGGAGTATTAATGCCAGCAGTGAACACAGTTAAATGAAAAGCAGCAGAAATAGTGGAAAAAGGGTCCAGACTGCCCAAGATAGAATTACAAGCTGCACTTTACACCATGTAGATACAGTCAGATATGGGAGGATCATTATGAGGATCATCTTTTGGTGGTCCAGAAGTGGGAGATAGTGTTTAATGTGGTATAGTGTGCTAAGTTTGAGGAAAACTTTATGGGTGATGGAGTCAGTGTGGAAGGAGAAGTCAAGATTTTGAACCTGAAAACTTCCTTGGGTGAAGTAGGCACTTTGCTAGGTGAAAAGCTATGCAAAGTGACACTTCACACTAAAGAAAGTTGGGAAACTTCATGAAGAGTATCGCATACCAAACTTTTCCAACTTTGCACACCTCTACTCATGACAATGTATTTTGTATCTCATGGGGTTTTCTCATCATCTGTTTGATGCAATTCTGAAATAAATACATTCTGGGAAATCAAAAGGTAGTTCACAAACAGAGAACATAAGTTGTGCCTATTCTTTGTAAACAAGATTATAGGGGTTTGTTGTTACTGTACTTGTTTAGTAACTGCAGATTGAATGGGCCACTACAACTTTATATGCCATCGTGTTCAATGTTTCTGTGTTTGCAGTTTGTTAAAGCAATCCTGTCTGGATGTGTCATAACATGCACAGTTAGGGTTATCGATTCCAACAAACATAGTTTTTTGTTATACAGTAAATAGTAATTTATCTCATAAAGTTTTCTATGTGTGCAGTAATGTATGCCATGTACACTCAATTCAAATTGATATCAGCCAACTCTTCTTTTTCTTTGTTCCATTTTATTCACTAAGTGGATATGTTTTACTTTATTTGACAATTTAAATGAGAAGAAGCAGCTTCGGTTAGTGGAGTTCAAAACAAAATTACTTTCTGTTGGTGTTTATGTTTTGTGGCTTATAATCTGAGTTGTAGAATCCAACTTATTTGAAGTAGCGGCCTGTTGAGACCGTGGTGCCAGAATTTAAAATTAATTTAGCTGGCATGATTACAACCTGTGGTCTGACATATTGCAGCTTCTGGTACTTTCTTCTGATAAAAGTTAATATTATTTTAAAAGATGGTTAACATGCTCTTCAGAAGCCTGATAAAGACTTTTCTACAGAAACCATTAGCATACTTTACCAAGTCTGGAATTGAAGACTTTAAGAAACACTGCATGTCTTGCTTTTTGAAATGTATTTGATTGTACATTAGATCTTGACATTATAGCAAGATCTGTGAGAAAGGGTTGCTACATGAAATGCTAGGATTACATAAATCTCAAATTTGAGTTCTTACCTCTAAAAGAGGTACGTTATTTCTTTATCAGGTAATGAAGGTATTTCTCTGTATGTAAGCTGTTTTTCATTTTTTTTGAAGAAAATTAGTTTTGCTTACAACAGGGATATCTCTATGCTTTGGAACTGGCATCTGAAAGTAGCCCAAGGCCCACTCACAAATTAAACAGGCTGTGATTAATTGCTTACACATATTTAGATTTTAGTAGGGTGCTGAACTGTGTTTAACCTAATGCTTACATATCAAAAGGTTTGAAAAACTTCTTTCATCTTTCCTGTATGCTGTCGTGATAAAGAACCTTGGTCTTGGATTCTGCCCTCCCCATACCCCAGGACACAGCAACCATAAATTTCTTACATTGGTGGTTTCTGAAAACTTTATTAAACATACCATTACTCATTAACTTTCACAACCCTCACCTTATACGTTGATACCCCATGCAAACATTCAATATATTACATTGTTTATATAAAATACATAAAATAGGTGAGGAAATCCCTGCATCCAATTAGAACAATTTGCCTCTAGCCATGGCCTTGACAGACTACAACTGATGGCTAAACACAATTTCCTGCCAACTTGGATGTGGCTCTTTCCATATCTATGTGCCAGTTGGAAAGCATTTTGATTTTTAAATAGACAGCCATCTTTTTCTGAGCCAACAACCTCATCCAAAGAAATGTTAAGCATACACGCTGTCATTATTAGTCTTTCCCTTTACACTTCTCATATTGTCAGTTGTTCATATTTCCTTTTGTTGTACAAGTAATTTATCTGCTGTTTAGCTTTTGATAGTCTTTTGTTTGCCTTGGTGATGGACCACTCTTTTGACAGCCCTTCCACTCACTTGCTCCCAGCCCACCACTCCCAACCTGATTGATCTCAGCCATTAAACAAATTAATGAAAAAGAATTGGTAACATCTTGTATATCTAAAATTAATTATACTGTGTGGCTTATAAATCCTGTTTCAATAACCACCACTTTCTAATAAAAGCTACAAGTCACAGACATAGAATTTTCTGATTGCAAAAAGCACTGCTCACAAAAGTGCCCACCCACTCTGACACATACAGCACTGTACATTAATTGAAAGCTTTTTTCTGTGTGAAAAATACAGAACCAGACAAAGGAGTACTTTAAAAAAAAAGTACTAAGTGACATCTGAGTCGTTAATTAACATGGCAGTACATGCCGTCACCTGGCAGCAGTGAATCACATTGCATTCCCTGATGTTACTAACAGGTGCAGGAACTAGTTATCCTTAATTTTAACAATTTAAATAATTGTTATAATGTTTTACAAAGCATTGTTTTCATTATTTTTTTTTTATTTCAGAATGGACACATTTGATAAAAGCAGTAAGACACTTTGGGACACTGGTTTGCTGGGTTTACTACATGTCCAGTGGCTGAAGACACTTATCCTGTGGCTTCATGACCTCCTGTGCCTGTTGACATGTGGAACACCAACTACAACCAATGCTCTATAGTCTTATTCCTTGCTATCTGCAGCTACCTTTTGTCCTCTTCTTGCAATGTCTGATGTAAATAAAGTAATGGGCAAGTTGTTGTGACCTTTTGGCTCTGTATGGCACTCTTTTACACATCTCATGTAAAATAAGTCATGCCTCAGTGCAGGTGTAATACCCAATGCCACTTAGGTTCAATACCTCCAATGGCCCCTGAGGCCAACACAACTCAATGGTGGCCCCCCTAACAATGTAAGTGTTGCCAGTGAGCAATTGATGCCTTAGTTGGCATTTGTGTTGGTATTCTGTATTTATTTAATTTATTTATTTATTGAAATTTTCACCAGGAAGGGCACACTGAACAACAACTTGCTCATCTCATGGTGTGTCCTTAGGGGGGAGGGTAATGGGAAAATATAAATGCAGGAAAACGTAATACAATAACATAAAGTATATTTGAGTAATCAAACACAGAGCATGCATCATAATAACATTATGACAATATCATTCAAGGGAGCACACAAGTGCAAGTTCTAGAGTATAAACTTGACAGTTGGATGAAATATCAGAAAGCCAGTTAGCAGGGTGTACTGGGGAAGGGAAAATAACAAGAAAAGAGGGGAGGAGTGGTGGATATGAAATAGGGAAAATAATTACCGGGGGAGGCTAAGGGATAGAAGTGGCATGTACAGGAGAAGGAGTGGCAAAAATGAAGGAGAAGGGGGGAAATTAGGTACAGGTGCAATTTACTGAGAGAAAGTTATGTAGGGCAGAAGAGATTGAGTAAAGAGTGGAAGGGTCATGAATCGGGGGGAGTAGAGCATTCCAAAGTATGGGGAAACAGTGCATAAAGATCATCTGACCTACTGCAGAAGTCCATCAAGGAACTACTATTAAAACAGGAGTCATAAGATCTAAGGGAATGAGTGGAGGTGGAGGATGGAAAAAGAGGAAGTAAGGTATGAGAGGAGCATACCAAACCAGAATTTAGATACGAATTTTGCGCAGTGTATATGATGCCGATTTTCTAAAGAGTGAAAAGCTGAGGCATGATAGAGGTTGCAGTGATGGTTGAGGAAAGGGAAATTGAGAGCAAAGTAACAGAAGGAGTTAAAAATGGTGTCCAATCTGGTTAGAGAAGACTTGGGAGCAGCACTGTAGACTACATCACAGTAGTCGATAATAGGATCATCTTCTGAACAAGTTCACACCTGGCCAGTAGCAGGAGGCAGCTATGATTCCTATATAGTGCACTAAGCTTGGGGCTCAACTTTTTTAGGATGGTGTTTGTCAAGCCAAACACCAAGGTACATAAAGGATGTAGTGACCTCGAGGACTGTCCCATCATGGGTATGGATGGAGGGAGGGAGGGAGGGAGGCAGTGAGGGGAGCATGGAGTGTCTCTGCCTAGTGCCATAGGTCATAGAGATTGTCTTCTTGGCATTAAGGAAAAGTTGATGAGAGCTGAACCAGTGCTGAACTTTATTGAAGTTATGCTGGAGTCTGGTAGCTACATCCTCAAGTGAATGACCTGAGGTGAAAAGGACCATGTCATCAGCATACATGTGGATTGATGTTGATGAACAGGATGAGGAAAGGTCATTGAGAAAAATAGTGAATAAAATTGGGCCCAACACGGACCCCTCAGGGACACCAGTGTTAATAGGGAGAGATGGGGATATGGAGTCAGCTATTCTGACAGATAGGGTCTACAAGGTATGCCCTAAACCAATTAGTTACAGAAACAGTTTAACCTGCCAAAGAGAGGGTGTTTAATTGTAGGGTGTTGGAGACAGTGTTGAAACTCTTAGCTAGGTTGACAAAAATGGCAGATGTGATTTGACCACTGTTCATCCCTGCAAGGACTGAGTCAGTGAGCCTAATCAGGGATGTGGTGGTGAAGTGATTCTTCCAGAACCCAGATTGGAACAGAGTGAAAAAATTAATTTCATCGAGATAAGAGGAGAGTTGTGATAGAACCACATATTCCTGGAGTTTGGCGAGGGTTGGAAGGAGAGAAATAGGATGATAGTTTGCTGGGGAAGCAGAATCAAGGCCCTTAGGGAGGGGAAGGACAGTGGCATGCTTCCAAGCAGAGAGGAAGAAGCCATTGCTAAGGAAAGGTTGATAAGGTCAGCTAGTGGAATAGAGAGAGCTGTAGCTGAAAGGTAGAGCAGTTTAGGGACACGTCCATCAGACAAACTGCCTTTGGAATGATTGAGAGCCTGGAGAGCAGTCATAGTGTCAGAGGGTGAGACCATAGAGAAGGAGAAGGAGGAGGGGCTTAGGAGAGGGGTGGGAGTCAATGGGTTGGAGAGAGAATAAGGAGGATAGGAGAGTGAAGGCGCAAGAGGTAAAGTAAGAATTAAATTCAGAAGCAACACTAAGCTGGTCAGTAAATTGGATATTATTTATAGTAAGAAGAGGGGTGGGAGGAGATAAAAGGCAGGGAGAAGAGGGAATGTATAACTTTCCAGAATTTGGAGAGGTTATTAATGTTGGACTGGAAGGCAGTACAGAAGTACTCAGACTTAGTTAGGTGAGTAGCTTTTGTGCACTTATTTTGTAGCGAGCGGTAGATGTCATAGTCTTTAGGGAACCTGGAGGTTTTATGAGCTTTCCAAGCTAGGTCCCGGGCTCTTTGACATGCCAGGAGTTCATGGGAGATCCAAGGGAGGTGATTTCCCTTGACTCTGATGCACCAGAGAGGGGCATAAACGTTCCATATCTCCAGAAATGTATCCTTAAAATAGTTAAAAGCATCGCCAATTGACTTAGATGAGGCAATAGGTTCCCAATTAGTTCAAGACAGGTTGTGTATGAGGGGAGCAAGGTTTAGGGACTTATAGGAGTGAATTTGAAGGGTTTTATATGGGGCCTTAGTCTTATGAATTTTCTGTACCAGAAGACTCATATTGTGATCACTCAGGGCGTCAGGTAGTATACCAGATTTAATTATCCTAGGGGGGTGGGATGTGAGGACCCATTCATGAAAGGAATGAATTCTCGATTTATGGTTTATATTGGTAGGCTCAAGCATAAGTTGCAATAGATTAAGGGCATAGATTTCATTTCCTGCTTTATTAAGTGAGGAGTTTAACCAGTTTAAGTTGAAATCTCCCATTATGTAAAGTTCACCTAAGAGGGAATGGGAGACAATAGTGTTGAGGAGTTCATAGGAATAGAGGAGGCAAGGCCTGGGTGACAATAGGCACCAGCAACATATATGGGTACTGAGAATGGAAGGGACAGTTTTAGGATAGGTACCTTATAGGCTTTAGGGACAGAAGTAGAGAGGATGGTAGTAAATTGTAAGGCAGATGCTACATACATTACCAGACCTCCACCCCTCACAGCATGGTCTTGTCAGACAATAGAGTAGCCAGGGATGAAGAGTAAAGGGTCATCTATTTTTTTATTAAGCCATGTTTCAGACAGAATGATAATATCTGGGGTGAGGGACATAGCTATTGGCTGTAAAAGGTCTAATTTAGGAAGAAAACTTCATGTATTTAAATGAAGAATTTTTAAGCCATGGGGAGGGGTAGGGGGTTGTTTATAGAGAGCCATACAGTAACAGTGACAGGTGAAGGGGAAATTAGTGGGCATGGCCCAGGGTTAGGAATAATGTCACCCAAAGATAGGAGCAAGAGTACAATAATAACAAAGTGAAATTCCATACTCTTATACCAGGGCAGAGTTATAGTATGATAAGGGGGGTAGTAGGGAGGTGTACCATAAAACATTCTTCTTGATGATGTGACTGAGGTCAGTTGAACAGTACCTTGTACTTCTGTCTCTTCAAAGACAAAGTAAAAGTGTTGGTAGCCCTATAAATACTAATAATTATGGCTAATCAACCTATGTGGGAAAATATGACCACACAAGGAACAGGTAAACTGCTATTTTGCCTGAATCACACAGATGGTAGCCTGCCTTTGACTATGCTCTATTTATACCACAGTTGTTTATAGCACTCTGAAAGTAATTAACCATTTTATGATCAATTTATAGTCACTGTTCCTTTTTCCTTATGATGCCCTCATGGACTGCTGCCTAAGGGAAATCAGTTGGCTTAAAACCACAGCAACTGTTTTTAATGTGTGTAAAGTGCACTATCCCTATAGAAGCTTTGATGGTTCCAGTTAGAGAACAAAAGCTTTAAAACACTGCAAAGCTGCGTACATCTAACAAAATCCTGTTTACTCAGACTTGTGCTTATTCCAAGCATTTGTTTAATGAAACGATCATGCTTCACAGTTAACCGTCAATCTGAAGAGGAAATGGGTTGCATTCAGGCAATTTCTGTTTTCAAGATTGATGGTACATTTGGAGTTAAATGAACATACACAACAAAAATAATTTTTCTTTCAACTTCTAACATTCTGTACATGTTAGAAACCTCATATTGCACATAGATCAAGCATAGAAGGCTTTCCGTAACATTTTCCTGCATTTCACCTCACAGTTTAAATTGGCTACTTTACTTTCCATGTAGTGATGTCCCATTCCATATTTTCAACATAGTTGTTACTGCATCAATAAAACTTTTCAATAATCTGCAGTAATCAAGTTGAAAATGGAGAAATTGATATTACTGTATATTGGGTATATTTTGTACCCAGGGAGCT
Source organism: Neoceratodus forsteri (assembly GCA_016271365.2). Taxonomy (NCBI): domain Eukaryota; kingdom Metazoa; phylum Chordata; order Ceratodontiformes; family Ceratodontidae; genus Neoceratodus; species Neoceratodus forsteri. The sequence goes on along the minus strand of CM028135.1, from coordinate 906,757,700 downwards.
AAGTCTTTAAAATAATTTATAATGAATAGCCTACAGTAGCATGTGGTTTATGGAGGTTAAACATCACACTTCTGGTTGACCCTCAGGTTAGGAAAAGAGTTTGACAATGTACTGGAGATAAACTGACAGTTTTTGAAATGCATGATTTGGCAGCACAGTAGTGGGAATGTTTTAAGGTTGAACTGAAGTATTTCGTTATTAATTTTGCTAAAAGTAAGACACAAATGGATTATCTAAAGTATCTGGACTTTAGTCACCAGCTGCAAAATGTTCTATCCTTAGCAGAAACCTCAGACTATAATTATGCCCCCCAAATTGAGCAATTGAAATCTGACATAAAATATCAATATAAAAGAATGGACTACTAATCCAGGAACAGAAATTCAGGACACAGAGATAAAAGGGTACATGAACCTTTTTGACACCTGTGCCAACAGAATTTTATGTAGAATAATATCAGTACTTAAAAATGAACAAGGGCAGGTGTGCACTTCACAGTCTGAAATACGGGGCATAGTAGACAATTATGTTCATAACATATATGGTACTAGTCCAGTCATGCATCATGATACACAGTAAGGCTCTTTTTCCATGGGCTAGATATTCCATCACTCACAGATGATATCTTACAGTCAATGGAGGCATAATATCTCCACACAGGATGTTGTAGAGGCAACTAAATCCTTAAATACTGAGGTGGCACTGGGTGTAGACGGACTGCCCAGGAAAACTTAGTAAAATGTTTGCCGAGGAACTTGGGAAGATATTAGCAGAAATGTGGAATTCAGCTTTAAATGCTGGCCACAAGGTTACAAGCCTTTTAAAGGGTATTGCATTGTTTTTTATATCAAAAGAAGGACAAGGCCAACATCAGGAATTGGAGACCTTTAACCCTACTTAACAAAGACTTTAGAATTTTAGCTAAAACCTTAAGTAAATGTCTTGCTGCAGTGGCATCCACGGTTGTAATTAAATCTCAGGCATGTGCTATTCCTGGTAGACATATTCAGGGTAATTTAGTTCTAATGAGGGAGATTTTTGAGAGTAGTCAAAAAGGGAAGGCTGAAGGCCTTCTCCTGACCTTGGATGAGGAGAAGTCTTTTTATCAAGGGCAGCATGATTTTATGTTCTTTGTGCTACAGTGGTATGGGATACCACCTATATTCATAAAATGGATTAAGATTTTATATACAGGAGCTACATTTGTTTCACTGGTAAACTGACAGATTGGAAACATGCATAAATTAGTAGGGGGTTAGGCAAGGCTGCTCACTCAACCCTGTTTTCTATGCATTTTCCATTGATCCCATTTTGCATAAATTAGATGTCGACCAGTCTGTGGCTTGCCTTTCGGTGGAGTCAGCATCAGTTCCACAAAAGACATCTGCCTATGCAAATGATACATATCTACTTTTGGGGGTACTGATGCCGGACGGCAGACTATCTGTCTTTTCTTGGATTTTGGGAGAATCTTTGGTTCTAAATTAAACATTAATAAAAGTGCTGGTACGGTATTAAGGGCTGAGGAGGTACATGTGGACCAGGACATTGCTGGTATTAATCTAATCGGTGAGCCAGTTCAGACTTTAGAGGTTTGGTTTGGAAAAATGGACATGGCTTAGTTTAACTAGAAAAGGAAGCTGGATATAGCAGAGGCCATGGTCACAAGGTGGTGCACCTGGCCTATGTCTAAACTGAAAAGAGTATACTTGATTAAGTCCTTTTTAATCCTGGTATTTTTATGTTCACCATGCATGCTTGTGTAGTGAACATTTTGTTAGGAGAGTGACTTTTGAGGGGTGTGACACTGTCAGTCCAATGCAGAGTGGTCTGTAAGGAGCTCATCAGTGTCACACCAATTATCAGCCAGGCTGATCATGACAGTGTTCTGTTTTGCTGTGTGGAATCTTTGTGTAGTTCTAATGAGATAGCTGATCCAATCATAGGTTGACTCTTTCCTTTGATATACATAACTGCTGCCCAGCATGCACAGCTGATCTGTCATGATCAGTCTGCTGTGGTTGAATTGCACCCTGCAAAAAAAGAAAACTGTCCATCAATGTCTGTTGCTGCTGCTGCCCTTACATGTCCCCCTTACCTGACCCTCCTACTCAGCACCACCCCACCCACCCCCACAAACATAACACCAACACTGGGGGGTACCCAATCCCCCAGTGTTACCACTTGAAATAAAGAAAACCAACCTCATAGTTTTTTTTAACAGTATATCCTGTAACAAGGAAAGTCATCCATTGATATCTGCTCCTACTGCTACTGTTAGTCCTTCAAACTGACCATCCCACTCAGCACCCACCCCCACAAGCCCTTAATTACCCATTAGGGGTCCAACACCATAATCCTTTCTGGACCACAGACATATCTTAATTCTTCCAACTCTAGATCATGAACTGAGGAAATCAGCAGTGCCATTCAATGAATTTCATAATGTGGCCATTGGTTAACATTTGTACCCTAAAATTTCAATATGCCTTTTTTGGGAACCCACCTCGTGAACAATGGCAGTGGAATTAGGCAAATATGTCCCAAAAGGTGATTTCACGATCACTGCATGAAATCACATTTGAGGAAAGAGCTGAAAATTTTCTCCACCCTTGTTCACGAGGTGGGGTCATAAGAAGGCTATGTTGAAAATTTCGGGTAAAAATATTAAAAAACAACAACGTTATGAGCATACATTGAAATTTACAAACACAAGCTCGTAACTTTGGTAATTTTCAATATTTTTACCCCAGATTTTCAACATAGCCATTTCTTTACAGCACCTTGTGAATGTGATTGCTGTCATTTTTCAAATCTTGGCTTAAATGTGTTTTTGCATTCTGAAAAGGGATTTTGAGGTTGCTGCAAGAAATCAACTTTTGAGTAGGATTGGAAACTTTTCTCAACCCTTGTTCATGAGGTGGGGTCATAAAAAGGCTATGTTGAAAATTAGGAGTACAATACTAAAAATCAACACATTTGTCAGCATAAGTTGAAATGTGTGAACACAGGCTTGTAACTTTGATAACTGTCAATATTTTGACCCAGATTTTCAACATAGCCATTTCTTTACAACACCTTGTGAATGTGATTGCTGTCATTTTTCAAATCTTGGCCAAAATGTGTTTTCACGCTTGTGGCGCAAAATCACCTTTTGGGCAGGATTTGAAAATGTGTTCCTCCCTTCATCATGAGGTGGGCTCATAAGAAGGCTATGTGGGGTCATAAGAAGGCTATGTTGAAAATTTGGGGTAAAAATATGAGAAAACAACAAAGTTATGAGCCTACATTGCAATTTTTCAACTCATGCTCGTACCTGTGGTAATTTTCAATATTTTGACCCCAACATTTCAGCATAGCTATTTTTTCATACCATCTCATGAATGTGACAGCTGTCATTTTTTTAGATCCTACTCAAAATTTGTTTGAACACTTGTGGTGCAAAATGAAATTTCAGCCATTGTTTTATAAATGGCACCTCTCATGCTCAGAATGAGTGGTCCTAAAACGATTATGTTGGAAATTTGGAGTGAAAACCAATTAAGTTATGAGGAACCAAACTGTTCCAACATTTACTTGTAATTTTATTTTTTACATATTTTGGCCCCTAATGTTCAATATATCCCTTGTGTTACCTCACCTCCTGAACATGGCAAATGTCATTTTTCAAATCCCCTCCAAAACTTGTTTTCATGGTCACACAGTGAAATTAACTTTTAGATCGGATTTTAAAATTTCTGCCTAACGTTATTAAAAAGACTTTTGGACAGTTGGGATCAAAATGTGGGAGCCCACATAAGTCAAATTTTGCCTCTCAACTCACCTATCCTGGGTAATTACACTCTAAAAATGGTAAAAGCAGGACACCACTGAAAATGAGATATTGGATCTCATCTGCTCTATCCTGGGTAAATATATAGTAAAAATATGTACAAGCTAGAGCCAGTACAACAGTAATATCGTAAGTAAATATTCGCCATTGACAAATGCTTGTTCTGTCTGAGTTTTGTTTTTCTACCACCAGTAGCCCTTGAAGCCAAATTATATAGTGTTTTTATGCACTGTGGTGTGGTTACTTGAGCCCTGTCACAAGATGCCATTCATACAGGGAGAGTAAAGAAGGAGGCTTAGCCATGGTCAGTCCTCTTGTATGTTTCTTTTGTGTTGTATTTTAGTGTTAACTTGAGAACAGTTATACAGGGTACCACTTTAGCAGGCCGATCCACACTTTGGAGTTTCACTTTGTTACAAATATGGGAATCTGGAACATTAAGAAATAAAAGGGGAAAGGGAAGGACTGAACCCAAATACATGCTACACTGTGTTGCCAAGTTAAAACAATTAAAACTTCAGGGTGCATTATTAGTCAGCAATTCAGGGATGAAACTTTATGAATGGGTACTGGCCATGACCTTTTACATCTTCCCAGTATTTTTTTTACAACATGGTATACCAGACTCAGTAATTTTACCCCAGTTGACTGCAGGATACCAAAATAAATGTGGGATGTAACATGGCTTTGTGCACACAGGTGTTTGAACGTTATTGTGTAGCACAGGATGAAAGTATGGAACATTTATGTTTTGCATGTAGTTATATTGCATCATTCTGAGATCTTGTGACTAATACATGAAGGATTCTGGATCTGCAGTGTGTTAACTGTCATAGCTTAATTCTGGGGGACAGAAGTGCTCCATTTTGCACCTGGAGTAACAGTACCATAAATGTTGTGTTTGCCTGTATTAAATGGTGGATTTGCCAGTTACACCACCAGTCTGTGGTTCATATAACAATGACCCCATCACCAGACCTGGTCATCTGTGTTAAAACTGAACTGAAGAGAATTAGAAGGTTGGAGCAGGAAGCTCTACCTGAAAATTGTTTAACATACTCTGGTCACAACTGAACTGTTTACACTATTAGGGTGGAGTACAGAGGCTTAAATGTTGCTGCTTCGTTCATGTTTTGACTTCTGTTTTTCCATTTTTCTTCTTTTCATTAGTCTGGGGAAGTCATCATTATCTTTTTTTTTGTCTGTTGCTAGGTTTGGACTGTCTGGGCTGATCTATTTGTCCTCTTCAAACCCTTTGGTTGTGTTTTTTTCCTTGTGTTCTTTTTATCCTTTAATACAAATTCACCATATTCCTCATCTTCATCTTCATCAATTAATTGCAGCTAGGAAAATCATCCTCATTTTTTTACGATGTCCTCATAGGGTGGTTAGAGGACGTGGAGGAAGAATTCAGGACATTCTTTATAAAGCAAGGGAAACTTATAGCTAAGATTGATTACTTCCAGTGTCTGTTAGAGCATCATCACTTGCAGAAGTTATTTTCACAATCCAAAGAGAAAGGTTAGGATTACACTGAACAGATTTATAGTTTTAAAAATAGTATGAGGCAGTGCCACTTACAGAAAGCTTTTCACATACAGAAGGAGCAGCAATTCGGTACTCAAGAAAAATTGCCTCATGTCTGCGTTTTCTTTCTGTTTTTTTATTTTTATTAATTTTCTTTTTTACTTTCTGTTTATGCCCACTGATCTCCAGCCGTCTATGTCATGGGACCTCCAGGCACCTCCCAATCCCCCTACCTCCTGAAGCCATGTCCACCTACCTCGACAGTGCCTTGGCTTGCCCCCCAGGTGGGGTCAAGGAGGGAGGTAAACCCCCAGACATCACATCTCATCAGGTGGTGCACATACCGGGGAGGAGGGGAAACCTTGTATACCATAGCTGTCATCATTGCTGAGGTACTGGGGTTTTATATTTTTTTTTATGTTTTTTTTTCTGCCCCTGGGATGTTGCATGTGGGGATGTCAAGGCATGCCCGTGCACACTATGCATGCATCCACATGCCAATATCCATGACATCCCTGCTTCCCAATATATCTCCAATTGTACTGCCACCTGTGATCACGCAGGTGGCAGTATTGCAGTGGAGAATGGAGACCTCCCTTCCTGGAGGAGGTGAGCATCCTCTGGGACACCCAATCGTCCTCCCCCTCTCTGATCTCTGATGACTTGAGCGTGTTCTTGAACTCAGGTTGCCGGGATCATGTGCAGTAGCACTACCATTCCACTGACAGAACAGTTCTCATGAAACTAATTGACAAGAAAACTATGTTACAGCCATGCATTTCACATGGGGTAACACCGTCTGCTTCCCCTTTTAAACTTGAATTTTATTAAAGGTTTTGTGTTACTGTACATCTTACATGTCATAGTAGAGGTTAGCAGTTGTTACAGGAAGATTAGTGCATTTGCACATGCATATCAAGAGTATAGTTACAGAAACCTGTTTGTGCCTGGGTATGTGGTGCTCCCATGTTTAAATATATTTGTGGATATTTGGGGTGAGGGATGGTACAAATCTGTCCAGTCTGGACAGTGACCTCCCAGGTGTAATTCCTGTGGGGGTATAGCCTAGGAAATCAAGGTACAACATCCATTCTCTGGTTCATAACGTATAAAGTGTTCCATCTGGTTTGCAGTATCGGGAGTTTGTTTTGCAGCTGTACGGTAATTTTTTCCTGTCCCCGAGCATTTTGTCTTCTGTGACAGAACATGTACAAAAATCCTTTGCACCTAGCTTTATTATAGTCACTGGAAGAGATTTTCTTTCTACTCTTCAGCTTCCCCAAGTTCTTGAACATTTAGACCAGTTACTTGTTACGGAAATGTCCTCTTATTAAGTAGATTTTGCTATTAAATCCCTAAACTCTGATACTGTCCTTGGTAAAGACAGCCTTTCCTGTGAATTGTATAAAGTTTTGGCTTCTGTCATCACTATCAAGTTGGGCCAAGTATACAGTCATATGTTACAGATGGGTTATATTGCCCATAACATGAAAGAAGGTCTTTAAATTTTTTTTTTGTTTTAAAAGGTGACCAATAAAGTACTAGCTAGTCATCCTGCAGACACTGGATATACCCAGATATTATTGTATTCAGAATGCTGGACAGCAATTAGCAAACCAGAAAATATTGCATGATTAATATAATAGCATGTCAGTAATAAAAACAGCATATGCCAAATATATTGAATATACATACAGTTACAAGTTATTTACTTTAAGCTTTCCCTGTCACTTATGTTCAAGGATCATTGCATCTTAGTAGGTATGTCTGCATGTTCTCCTACTGTACTGACAATGTAATGTGCTTATACATGTTTTTGAAAACTGCAATAAAATATTTAACTAGAAACAAAAAAAAACTGACAAGAAAAATCTCACTAATTGGAGAGTTGTCTTTATACTTAATACTGATCTGAAAATTCTGACAAAAATTCTGATTGCTAGATTAAGACATGTGATGGAGCATCTGATAGCCCCATCCCAGGCTTGTTCAGTCCATGGTAAAACAATGCAGGATAATTTATTACTGTTTGGAGAAATGTTGAAACGGAGTAATGTAACTAGTATAACATGAATTTTTCTTTTTTTGGATCATTGCAAAATTTTTGACTGAATTTCTCATGAACACCTACGGTTTGTTTTTAGCAAGTATGGAATACCTGACACCTTTGTTTCTTGGATCTCGAGTCTTTGTGACAATACCTTTATGATACCAGTTTCAAATGGATGATTAGGATCAGCATGCTGGGTACTGAACAGGGTTAGACAAGGGTGTCCCCTGAGCCCCTTCTATATATTATGTGCTTGGATCCCTTAATTCCTTTCTATAAGTTTCAATAAATCCATAAAACCAAAAAATAGCTGCTCAAACCTTTAAATTACCACACTGAATCTACATTTTATAAGGGTGCGATAGTAATAATAACAATGTTAGGACTACATAGCATAATATTTAACTAACGTTAGCCTGGTTATACATTAGTGTTTCCATGTGAGGGTCTCTTAGTTTCAGATTAATCACTGAGAAAGAACATTATCTGTTACAGGACCTTTCGATTTAGTCTCAATCTTTACATGTTCACGGCCACATATGTTGTGTATTTCAATAGGGATTTATGACGACCAATGAATGAAGAGAGGATGCACTCCTCAAATTCAAGTAAAACCATAAAAACAAAAAATAGCTGCTCAAACCTTTAAATTACTACACACTGGAATTCACATTTCTTATAAGGGGTGCTGCTAGATGGTAACAAATAACAAACAAAGCAAAAGGACTAGCGCACACCCTCCCCCGCCGCCACATAGCATAACATTTAAACTTTCAAATGCCAAAATTGGCTATATTTACTATCAAGCTCCATGTGAGGAGAGGGTCCTCTTAGTTTCAGATTGGAATTCTTTCTATTCTTCAGGGATTTTACACAAATATAGCCAATTTTGGCATTTGAAAGTTTAAATGTTATGCTATGTGGCGGCGGGGGAGGGTGTTCGCTAGTCCTTTTGCTATTTTTTGTTTTTATGGTTTTACTTGAATTTGGGGAGTTTATGGTGTTCCTCTATAGCATGCTCCCTTTAAAATGTCTGTGTTATATCCCTTCTGGGAGCACAGTAGCCATTTAGGCATTTTAAAGTTAAATCACCTGTGTAAAATCCTGTTGGGAGCACAGCATAAAGCAGTTAGCTAGTAGCCATTGAGGCATTGTAAAGTTAGGGACTAAATCGAAGGGTCCCACCTTGACGCTTGGTGATTTAGCTTACTCAAATTGGAATTCCAATCTGAAACTAAGAGGACCCTCTCCTCACATGGAGCTTGAAAGTAAATATAGCCAATTTTGGCATTTGAAAGTTTAAATGTTATGCTATGTGGCGGCGGGGGAGGGTGTGCGCTAGTCCTTTTGCTTTGTTTGAAGTTTCAATAAATGTCTAGGCAGGGGTTTGGGAGTTAAATCTGGTTCTGGGTGCCAGTGCAGTGGCAAAGAGGGCTGAGGCACCTAGTGTACCTTATCTGTTCCCATGTCAGCTAACTGAGTTTGGGAATGAGCTCGGGGCACCGAGGGTTGGCCAGATGGAGAGGATAGAGCATTCAATGGACTGCTGTCCTCTCTCGGGGAGGAGAGAGACTTCATCTCACTCCTTGGCTGCCACCTGGTGGAGGCCAGGTGGCAGTGCTAGAGTACGAGTGACGTAGTAGGAAGGGGCTGGTGTTCAGTAGCGCACACATCCTTACATGCCACCACAGCTAGGGACAAGGAAGAAAATGGAAAATGATTTGTGCTGGCTTGCTGAAGCCCTGCCTGACTGCCCCCATTTAAATATTGCCACCTGGCCACTGACCCTGGTTCTGGATGAGAGTCACAGGGTGGAGGAAGGATTGCCCTCCCCTTCCTGGCCCTACCACAGGGAGGCAATCCATGGGGGAATATGCAGGTGAGGTGATTTGGGGTGTTGAGGCAGTGACACAGCTGAACAAGTTTGCCAGTAGCTACCCACAGGAGAAAAAGCTTGATGGAAAAAAAATGGTTTGGCAAATCTGGGAACCTTAATTTGCAGATAAAATTGAGGGTAAAAAGAAAGTTGCTTATTGGAATTGGTGGAAAATGTTTAAGAAAAAATGGATATTTATGATTAAAACTTTTTTAATCCCCTGTATCTCTATATCACCTAAGTATTGCACCGCCTCCCCCTGCCACAGCTCTAGAGACTGCCTTTTTGAGCATTTTATTTCAGGCTATATGGAGCAGCAGACTAAATCCAGAAAAACAAAACATTAAATGAGTTTGGAAGATGGCGTAGTTTAGATGCCAAAATATCACCTGTGATGAGGTGCTTGCAAGAGCATGTACACATGAGCCCTTGTCTCACAGTCCTGCTTTGGTGGGATGGTCTGCAAAGTTAAAGCTAAAATGAAAAATCTTGAATATTGAAGTGAGCCAGTGTTGAAGAAACATAACAGGCAACAGAGCCATGAAAACATCTTATGTCTTTCATGAATTACAGTACGTGTTTTTAATGCATTTGGCTGTGCATGTCCTACACTGTCTGTAAGTCGTTGGATTCAGATTGGGTATGAACATACATGTCTGTGGTTTGTTCATTTAAACAGAGTACTGATAGGCTGCTGGTACTAGTAGCCTTTTGGCTAGTTTTATGCTTCATTTGTTCTTAAAATACCCTGCCATCAAGCACCAGTTATCAGCACAGTGGCTAATTCTGAGCAGAACCATGCTTGCATTTTTGTAACTATTATGTACCTTCTGTTAAAGAAAGGTGGGCTGCATACTGTGAATTACATTGGCTTTTTTCGCATTTTGAGTCTATTGGAACATCAGACATTTATAATGTCTGACTCCAAATCCTGAACTTCTTGGCTTGTTGCAGAATACTTAAGTTAGCTAAAAGCATGGGGAGTAGGCAAACTGAAAGTGGTAAAGCATTCTGTATTAGCCCCCCAATTATCTGGAAGGCACATTTAGTAAAATACAGGCTTGGAAAATCTCAACACAAAAGTTGATACCGATGTCCCTAAAACAACTCTATCACTGGATTATGGCTACCCATCTTCGTAAAGAAATTGTCTAAATGAATGGGCCCGCTGGTGTAGTGCCCCTTTCAATAAGATAGTTGAATGCTTCCATAATTTCTCTTAAAATGTGGAACTCTCTTTGGCTTTGCTGCCATGGTAAGCTCAATATAAAAGCAAACCAGATGCATAAAAAAATCAAGATAGACTTTGCTACAGATCCCAGTGCCTTAACCTAAAGGAAACCATGAAACACCTATTTTTTAACTGTTCATGCATCCATGGTTTTTAAGGTTTCATAGCTACTGTACACTATGGAAGACCCTACTGTATGTTTCAGGAGACTGATGGTGCTATCTTGGTATACGAGGATTGCACCCCCCTTGGGAGGGAAGTGGCATGAAAGTACCTTGGATTATCATTTTCATGTGCTTTAAGTGGGATTATAGGGAAGGTACCCTCAGGCTTTTTTTCTGTTTACCTGTGTACTTTTTGGGATGAACAATGATTGCCTATATTGCACCTTCCTAATTTCATCGAGATTTAAATGTAAATGAAGTTACTAAGTCTGGTGAGAAAACCTGCTTTACTTCATTACAAAGGTCATAACCTGACTCATGTTAGGCATCCTGAGATTTTATGATGCTTTAGAGCTAATGGCTGCACTAATTCTACTGTATCATTTAGTGCTGTTCTATGTCCTCTACAGTCCCTATGCTCTTGTCTTCTGCTGTCTATCAAACGTTTCAAGGTACAGTATGTGACCTGCTGTATTCTGTAATATAACATGCATCTGAGTTGGACAATTTTTTTCAGAGAAGGTTTGGGTTTGTAAAGTTTTATTTCTGTTTTGACAAGAAGTTTTATGTTGCAAGTTCTTGTTTTGAAGCCTGAGCATGCAGTCTCTTTGTTCTCATTGTTTTTTTTTCCTGTGCTGGCTAACAAACAAGGTTGATGGCCAGCATGAGAGAAAAACATAGGAACAGCAGAGGACATCAAAATCACTGACTGATACAGCAGAACTGCAAACTTTAGCCCTAAGGCATCATCAAATCTCATGATGCCTGGCAAGAAACAGGTCACAGCCCTTGTAATTGAGTCAAACAGGTTTTCCCTCCAGACAAGTAACTTCATTTATATTTAAATCCTGATGAAATTAGAAGGGTGCAAAAGAGGCAATCATTGTTCATGCCTGCAAACTACACAGGTAAACAGAATTAAGCCTGAAGGGACTTTCCTTTAATGGATGCCACTTTTCATCACACAAAAGTACTACAGTTTACAAGAGGTTGTTTGTAACACTGAATGTGAAGTATATAATATATATCTTGTTGATTCAAAGTGTGCTCCTACCAATCTTTCACGTGAATGGTAGCAGAATATGCCTTGTGCTATGATCTTGGACAAGCCTGTGACTTAAATTTCAGATTTTCCCCTGTATTTCTTTTTCTTATTGTATATAACTCTTCTTGTTTTTAACACTATCATGTAGTGGTGGCGGTTGTTGTTTTTTTATCCCCATTTCTGTCTCCCCTTTTCCCCTAGCTCACTCCTGATTTCATACTTTTTTTTTAACATTTACTGTAGGACTTGATATACAAGACAAATGGAGACACTCGCCTTGGCTAAGATAAATCTGAAAAGACTGCTTGGATATTGCAGAATTTGTTACAGAGGTTTCTTTAGGTTGTTACGATATTATTGCAAGTCCCACAACAGTTATGGATATTTATTTTCAATTTGACATTTTTATTTGTTTGGTACTTTTTTTCAATTAGTTCTTTTTATGTTTTCCTTTCAGTTTTTTTTTTTATTTTATTTTTGGTGTGTTTTTTAATGTCTACTATATTAGTAGTAAATTATCATTTTAGCAGTGAATTAACTGTTTCTATAACCATTTTTTTTCTTTCTGTACACCAAACTTAAACCTTATACTATATTCCTGTAATTTTTTATTTCAGTTAAAATTCCTCATATTCTTCCTTAATAAGTAGCATAGTATCTTTTAGTGTACTTCCACCTGTCAGTGACCAGAGATGGGCAAAAGGGATCTCAGTTTAATGTCTCATCCCCAGGATGGCACATCAACAGTGCAGCACCCCCTTGTACCGCACCATAGTTTGTTGTGTTTCTTACTCTAAGTACTTGAGTAACTGGTGAAGTCTGACTCAGGAGCTCTGACAGTCCTTTTTGTGTTACTTAAATACTAACTATGGCAGGTTAGGTGTCAACTGATAATGCACCAGAAAGAGTAACTCTGAGTGAATTGTTAAAATAAGCACAGCTTGTCTTAAAACACTTGTATCTGAAGAAGCACACAAATTGGAGAAATAGGAGAATACTGCACCTTTGGAGGAACATGTGTAAACATTTTCTTAAGGCACTTGCACTTTTCTCAGTAATAAACTGGATAGTGAAAGGTGTTTGGTTTGGTGATGGAGAGATCGATGTGTAATGGCTTGTACTGGATAATTGTTTTGCCTTCATCATAATAAAAAATGTTCCTACTCTTCATCTATAAGTGTCATGGGATATTTTACTTCTACATGGGCAGTCATCATGAGAGATGTGCAGAAGGGATCTTGGTTTAAAATCTCATCTGAAGGACAGCACTTCAACAGTGCAACCCCCCTTCCCCCGTACTGCACTACAGTATCAGTTATGTGCATTTCTCTAAGTACCAGGTCTTGGACTATAACCCACAACTTTCTGATCTTCCAGCTGTAGAAGTGAGCATGGTATCCACTACCTACTGAGCCACTGGTTCCAAAACTACCTGACTAGATTGAATGCCCACTTTCTGTCATTTTGCTCTTAACTATTACAGGCTCTCTTTTCTCTGGTCCAGTCTTCCTTGGCTCCTCTCCTACCATCTCTGTCCTAAAGCACCTGCTCCAAGAGTATTTTACCCACATCTGCTCTTGCACCCAATTCCTTCTGTGTACACTCCACCCAGTCTGCCTTATCTCCCTCCTAACCCTGGGCCACTTCATTCCCTCATGCCTGCCTCTGCTTCTGCTACTCCTATGTGGTCCACTCCCATCTAGTCTGAATTTTTTTTCTATGCCACTGTTAACCTGTGTTCTGCATAATAATTTATTATCTCATCACTGCATTGTACAGTAATCCCTCATTATATATTTCAAATGTTTTGCACATAGATATTTAAAAATAAACATGTTTTAAAAAAATGCATAATTTGGACAAATTGGTCAATTTTGATGTATTTCATGCAAAAAATTCAAAACTACATTTATTACAGACTTTTTTTTATAAAATCAGCAATTTGGACAAAATACACTGTTACTGAATTTTCATAATTGTCTCTCAGTTTTATGAAAATGGAAATTTTGTTGTGTCTCAGAGGTGTAATTTTAATATCATACAGCACTGATATGAAGTATCACTTGCCTGTGTGATTGTTCCTCTGTGTCATTGTTGAGGCATGTTGGTAAGACAGTGTAGGTTGTGTAAGATTGTACTGTGATTACTTAAGCTGTGCATGTCACATGGGTAAAACAAGAATTTCAGTCCACTTGTGACATCCTGAAACTGTTCATTTTTCATTTGTTGGATTTTGCTAACCAGGTAGGCTGACTGTGATAAAATGTCCCTTTTTCTAGAGTGTACATTAAGAGAAACGGGACAGGAAGATCAATTATTATACTGTACAAGGAATTGATACTGAGAAAGGGAGACACCAGTTGGATAGAATAACAACAGTACACTGAACACAGTAAAAATTCATGACAATAAATAGCTTAAAAAGGGGGAGAGACATAATAAGGTATATGCCGTACCAGTGTTGAATACATTGGTAAAAAAAAATAATGTTATTTTGGCCTAAATATTTATTTTCACTCAGAATACATGTTATTCACTTAGAACATATGTGATTTCACTTTGAGCATGCTATTTCAATTTACATTCTGGAAATGAGGTGCAATGCACAGTGAATCAGATAAAAAGTTTACAATGGAAAGAAGTCAGTTTTAAGCTAAAACAAAGTAAAATACTAATACAAACATTAATTATGATGTGATATATTAAGTACACAAATGGGTTGTAGTGAAATAACACATGTATCTCCACAGAAGTGATAAGACCTCCATAACTGACTTGTGACTTCACCACTTGTAAGTTATGAGTCTTACCACTGATTTATGTAGATAAATATGTTATACCACTGCAATCAGTTAGGTTTTCCCCACATACAGTATACAGGTTCTAGATCCTGTTTTGTACAATGTGGCAGTTTTCTTCTGGTCACTATTATCATTTACTTACACTCTTGTGGTTTGTGAAGCAGTTCGTTAACAAATACTTGCTAAGATAAGGTATTTAATCCAAAACAAAATGTATTCCATTTGTCATCTGTTCTTTTGCATTTTCTGTAGCTAAACATTTCTAGCATTATAATACATGACTTTTAAATAGCTGTAAAATTATGCAGTGTATAGTAATACAGAGACACATTTCAACAAGCAGAATATTTTGATAAATGATTTCTCTTTAACTGCCTTGTCTCTTTCCATAAATTGAAAACCAATATCTACTGCTCCTTCGTCAATCTCAGGACACCTGTGGAAACTAGATGTATTTGCATCCCACAGGGCTTTTCTGGATACTAATTCTGAAATAACTGAAGAGGGAAAACCTTTTGCTTTGTGTGGATGATTTTGTAAAAGACACTAATGTGATGGTAACATGCACAATGCATAGTGATACAGCTTCATATTACATTTCTAATAAATTTGAATTTTTTTTTTATCAGCAACTCATGCGGGAACGACAGCAGATGGCAAGCCGTCCCTTTGCTTCTGTTGATGTAGCGCTGGAAGTAGGAGCTGAGCAAACAGACTTTCTACGAGTGTCATTAGAGGTAGGCACAGAGGTATTAAAACATACCATCACAATTTGCATATTTATATAGCAGTACTCATCTGCATCTGCTTCTGAAACCAATCAGGGCCTGATTACCTAAAGTTGACAAACCCCAGCTACATATGTTATGCCATTTTCAAGGCATGTTATATTAATACTATGACAACTGTTGTAATGCAAATCACCAGAGAATCTGTTGATGTAGTCACAAGCTGCTTGCCTTGCAGCACTTTCAAGATGGATAGAATTAAAAGCAAAACTGACTGCAGGTATGATAGAAAAGCACCTCTCATATATTGCATTTTGCCTTGTGAGTACACAATGCCCATATTTAGCATTGTGAATCTATCATAATTAGCAATAATTAATGTACAAAATTGTTGGCTTGCATTTTGATGTCAATCTGTTTCTTTACCTGCTTTAAGCAACCTATAAAATTATTTTTATTCATCCATTCATAGTGAAAGCATGAGTGTTTGTTAGTTGGCAAAAAATGTCATCATATAATTTTTTTTGTGACAATATATTTCTAACATCCTTAGGTTTTTCATTTGCTTATTTTAATTCCAGCAAATATTTTTAAGCTGTTTGTATTGCTAGTTTTGTAACTAGCTACTCAAATCAATAACTAAAGCCACCACTAGCAATTTTTAAAAATCTCTTTCTTTTAGATTATGTTTTGGCTGTAATAACTAGGTTCATATGTTGAAAATATATGAGGATATTTGCATACATTTCTGATGGTGAACAAAACATTATCACAACAAGATAATTACTTTGTTATGGTGAGCATGGCAAGGGAGCCAGAACTTCTAAAAACTTCAAAACCACATATTTTTGTTTAGGGATGAACTAAAAACCCTGGGTATATTGATATTTTTCCAGAATGACATTATTACTAAAAATGTTTATAATTACATTGTTTTGCTAACTAACAAATATTGCTGCTTTTACCTGTGCAAATGATGCAGTATTATTTTAGAAACAAATTACTTTATTAAATCTGGAGCAAGCATCCAGATGGAGAGGATGTATGGAATCAGGTGCAGGGGCGATCTATGCAAGCTAGAGGAGTGGTCAGAGAGGTGGCAGCTAGGGTTCAGTGCAAAGAAGTGTAAGGTTATGCACTTTGGGGTGAAGAACTGAAGGAGAGAATACTGACTGGGGGGTAAACTGGGGATCACTGAGGAGGAGAAGGACATAGGGGTAATGATAACAGGGACCATGAACAACACTGCCCAGTACAGGAGAGTGGCTTCAAAAGTGAACAAAATGCTGGGGTGCATAGCGAGGGAGTTTATGTCCAGGTGAAGAGAGATGATCTTGCCCCTCTACAGGTCGCTTGTAAGGCTGCACTAAGAGTATTGTGTGCAGTTTTGGAGGTCATATCTAAAGTTTGATATCAGGCTACTGGAGGGGGTGTAGTGGAGGGCAACAAAGATGATATGTGGAATGGAGGGGAGAGACTATGACAGCAGGCTGGGAGATCTGAATATATACACCCTGGAGGATAAAAGGGATGGGAGGACATGATAGAGACATTCAAGTATCTGAGGAGAATCAGTAAGGATGGGGCAGATGGAGTCTTTAAATTAAGGAGGGGGAGGGTCACCAGGGGGCACAGGCTAAGAATAGAGGGGAGAAGATTTAGGAAGGAAATGAGGAGACACTATTTCACAGAGAGGGAGGTAGCAAAATGGAACACCCTACCAGAATGGGTGGTATCATGTAAATCTGTGAACAGCTTCAAAAGGACATGGGACAGGGAATGGGGAGATTGAGGGTGGGGGAGGTGGGGGTGGCAGTGGGATGACAAAGGGAAGGGGGTGGGGCAGCTGCAAACCAGGGGTGTTGGCTGCACACTCGAGCGGACTTAGATAGACTGGGTGGTCTGTTTTTTCTGGTACATTCATATGTTCGTATCCACAGACAGGAAACAAATGAAATTATAATTATGACCTTTATTCTTCTGATCATGCACCCAAACTGAAAGCTTTCAGTGTGTTTCTGTATGTTGCATAGGAACAGTTTATCTTTGTAGCAGTGCTTCCAGCAAGCATTGTTGAAGCATTGGTAAATGGACAGTCTGAATGCAAGAGTAGATAGGGAAGCAATCAGTAGCCATGGTGTGAATGGTACTGAAGATGGTCAAATAATTAAAAGGACACTATGTTTTATTTCAGAGGTATTTTATTGAGGATGGTTGTCAGCAGATTGAAGTATGATTGCTGGTGAGAGGGTGCATGCCAGCAAATGAAAGGGAACTGGTAAGCAGTTAGGGTGTTGGAAAATGATAGGCAGTCAGGAATGTGATTACTGGGTGCATAATAGCTCTGAACAAAGTTAAAAAAAAAGTTGCACTTCACATTGCACAAACTTTGCATACCAATCTGCTTTGCAAAGTTCACACTATACACACCCACAAAGTGTAAAGAGCTATGTAACATGTTATACTTTACCACTTGTTGGCTCTTTCTTGCCATGAAGTTGTGAATTACTATGCAAATTGTGGCATAATATGAAGTAGCCAATTCACTAGAACTGTGTAAAGTGTGTAGTGGGTCACTTAACACTAACATTGCTAACAGTGATGTGATTACTGAGGCATGATGGGTGTCAGCAGATCAGATGCTAGGTTGGAGATTACATACTGAAGTCATGATGGTGTTAGATTGAGGGGCAGCTAAGTTATGTTATTTTCAGAAATGGTGGGATTCTGGATCTGTATATAAAAGAGATTGTGGGGGTGTGATTACTGGGTCATGGAGTATGTCAGTAGATAATAGGGGGATCAAGGATGCAGATACTATACTAGTAAGCAGGCTTTTGGACAGCATAATGAGAAGGCACAACAGGTGAATAGAATGCACTTGGAAAACAAAGGATACCTTTTGGATAGGGCGTGGTAGAGGTACATACAGTATCTCAATCTTCTAGTGGCAATATTAGAATCAGGGTCTACTTTGAAAGTATGAATAAGGTTCATGATGTTCCAAAGAAGGATTTTTTAATATTTGGATGCTTTCTTTATTGATAAAAAGAATGGCCTTTACATTGTTTGTATGTAGAGGTATGCTCATATCAAAACAAAAAGTAGGGTAATGACACTGGAAAACATGCTGTTTCTAAGTGAATGAATTATTTTTTATAAGTATTGTGCTTAATATCTTTTCATAAGATTGATTATTAATCTACTGTTGTACTGCAGTGCTCTTGCAGCATAATTCTGTAATAAATTATCCAAAATTGTTTGGGTTGGAGTCAAAATTTTGTAGGAAGATTATTGCCAACACATCCAATGCTTGATTGGAACACACATAACTGTACAAATGCTGGTTGATAGATTTAATTTAGATTTCAGCAATATTGATAAAATACAAATCAAGCTTTTGAACTGAATTACTGGTCAATATATGGCATGAGTTTTATATAAAGAAAAGATGAAGATAGGTGCTCACAACATGACTACATTAAACTATATTTTATAACACTATTGATCTGTAGTTATCCTATATCTGAGTAAATGCTACTCAAGGATTTTTCTTACAAACCTAATGACTAAATATTTTAGGAGAGAAAAGAAGATGACAGTATTAATATACTACTTTATATACAGGTTGTTTCTCAATGACTTTGACCTGCAATGAGAGATTGGTTGTAAAGTAATTGTTTACAGGTAGTAGCAGCCACTGTGCTCATCAACACCCATGCCCCTGGACCATTGCCTGAACTATGAGAAGGGTAATGTTGGATGGGCACAGTGGAAAATCCTCTACTCTTGCCAGACTTGTCATGAATTAATTGACTTCCTCCTGGGACACCCACCAAGGTAGCACAAGAGATGGGCAGTAGTACATCTGTTTAACATCTTATGGAAAGGATGGCACTTCCCAAGGGTGTAACTATCCTAGCACTGCACTGCCACTATTTGGTTATGAGCCCAAGTCCTGATGTGGGACTAGAACCCACAACCTTCTGGCTCAGAGATATGCTACCAAATGAGCTATACTGACACCTAAGAAATAAGGTCATTGGTCCATTGAATTTTCTCCCTATCAACTCAGTGGGACTATCTTGACACCCCTTTGACTTACTTGGATAGTGTTGTTGTTTGATACATGCTACTCTGTTGCTATAGTTTTTATGAGATGTTCATTCTATGATACAGGCAGTCCCTTAGTTTAGTTTATTCATTTAATATGGCGCTCTATTTAATTGTGACTCTAGGTGCTTTGTAGATGCCCAAGTTCTATATACAGATTAAAATATATGCAATAAAAGTACAATATTATAATTAAACATTAAACAGAGGGAAAAGCTGTATTAAATAAAAAGGTCTTCAGATCCCTTTTTGCAGGCACTGACCGATGGTGCCTCTCTGAGCAAATGAGGCAGCGAATTCCACAGGGTTGGCACCACAAAAGAAAAAGCCCTGGCTCCAGATGACTTCAGGTGGACCCTTGGAATCACCAAGAGGCCCACGTCGACTGATCAGAGGGGACAAGATGGGCAGTAGGGCTATAAGAGGCCTTGTGGATAACCAGGCCCCAGTCTGTGTAGGTCTTTATTGGTCAGCAACCCAACCTTGAAGGTGATCCGCCACCTAACTGGAAGCCAGTGGAGAGAGTGCAGCATAGATGTAATGTGACATGACCTCAAAAGGCCAGTCAACAGCCTGGCTGCTGCATTCTGCACTAGCCTTAAGCAGTGACGATCTGCCCCCAGTAGTCCTAGGTAAAGGGGCATTGCAGTAATCAAGCTGTGACATCACAAAGGCATGGACTAGTGATGGCAGATCACCCGAGAGATCCAGATGTCTAATCTTGGCAATGTTTCTGAGATTGTAAAAAGCACTCTGGACCATGGCTGACACCTGAAATTCAAGCATTAGGCCACTATCCAGCACAATGCCAAGATTCTTCACCTTAATAGAGGTTATCAGCCTGGAATCTCTGAGCCTAAGCCCAGTGACTTGACCAGCTTGTGCACCAACCCTCAAGCGACCATATTCAACCACCAGTATGTCCGTCTTGTCTGGATTTAGTCTTAACCAGTTTGCACTCATCCAGTCTTGGATTTCAGCAAGGCAGTGATTACAGATTATCTAGTTCACTCAAAGGAACCCATCCACTTAACTGGCATGCCTACATTTAAATATGCCAAGTAACCCACCATTGTGCTTCACCTGTTCAGCTGTTAAAAAAAAAAATTGATGGACCAACATCTCCTTTTCATATTCCCAAAAAAACATGCCTTGATTAATTTGTTTCTGTGTGTCTTTTTGTGACACCACGAAGTGTAATACTGTTCCATCCTGTAATATTTTATGCAGTTTATCTGCTATGAAACACCTGCACAAGTACTCCTTTGTTTAGTTTTATTATCATTGCAAAGATCCCCCTACAGCCATAAGAGTTTACCAGGTGAATGACATGGGTACATTTTGTCCAAAAACTCCATACATTTTGTAAAACCATACAAAAAAATGTTGCATGCAGTGCACTGCAGAGGCATGACTCATGTAGACTTAAATACATTAAAGGCTTCCACGATTGTATCTGAGACAGATAGTGTTCTGCACTGGTGTGAGATTTGGGAAACGATGCAGTTGTAATACTGAGAATATATTTTATATCGAAATATGCAAAGTCCATTTAATATGCGTTGCACAGTCTTTGTGATGAAGAAAATAAAATTACACTTTTTTCATATTGTCTTTGCCACAAAGTGGATAAGGCAGGACTTCTTCTATTCTTGTGATGGTGAAATGTCGCTGGTGAAGTGCATTATGCTTTCAGAAACAATGGGGAGGTGGTTGCAGGTCTGTGTAGTATCAAGTACCATGCAGAGACATCAAATACTTGCAAAGAAGGAAAGAGCTGGGCTGCAAGCACCAGAAATTGCAACAGCAAAACACCTTTGGGTCATTGAAAAATTGCTTTATTAGTTACCTGTTGTAGCACCCCTCCCACCACCAAGGTTTCATGTAAACAGACAAGAACTTTCTTTTTAAATTAAGTATGCTTTTCGGGGCAGTACTTGTACTCTGTCAGCCCTACCACTGCCCAGCTGCTGTCAATGTCACGCCTGGGAACCACACCCTTGGTGTACCTTCCTGGCTTACCCCCCAGGTGGGGTCTCTGGGGTCTCCCAGCTCACCCATCAGACATCACATTTTGCTGTCTAAAGGAAGTGGCCCTGGGCCTGCGTGGCAGTGGGGCGTGGAGAACATCATCCAGCATTGGCCAATTTACTTTATTACTGGAGTGGAAGGTGTGGCATGCAATGATGCCAGCACATGAACCCCAAGCATTCGGAACACCTCTTTTCTCTTACTATGGCCCTGGTAGCAGTCCTCTCCATGGTCACCCAGGGCCAAGATACTGGTGGCACAGTCCCCACGCTCTCCCCAGGAGATGGAGAGCTGAGGATAGTCAGTCAGTTCACTGACTTCCCAGCTGGCCCTCTACTGGCCCAGATCTGCTCCCAAACCTGGGTCACCAGCATCACAAGTGGTAGCACTACCACTGCACTGGCAGGCCTTCTGAAACACATGTGAACTTTATCAAGGCACTCAAGAGAGATTTCCTTCTAAAAGGTTGGTCAGATGACAGATGCTGCTGCAGGCTTTTCCCCACAAGGCCCCATGCTTGTACAGTTGGAGAGCAGTGAGAGCAGGAGTAGGATTTGTGTCTCTAAATGCTGAACAAAATCAGCCTTACCTGGTTAAAAATATCATAACACAAAAATGTTTGCTCAGTTTAACTGCTGAGACCTTGGGTGGGTTATTCAGAAGGGTTGCACATGACGCAACACAGTTGCACCATGTGCAACCTACTGATTTGCCCTGGCGCGATATTCAAAAGGGGAAAATGTGTGGCACAAATCCCGATGGGCCGGGGCATATCAATAATGTACGCGGCACAAGTGGGGGGGGGGCGTGTCTATGCATACTCCGCACATCCTGATATTCAGCCCGGGATATGCTGAGCAGATGCAGGCGCAACCCCTACTTGCACCACACACAGTTGAGCTGAAAAAAACAGGAGCAATGGCTGGCCACCCACAGGTGGACAATCGGCATGCAGACCATACTGTACTACACAGTCTGGATATGTGAATGAATTCATTCACATATCTGGACTGTATAGTGCAGTACGGTCTGCACGCTCATTGGCCCATGCTGTGGACCAATGGGTGTACAGCCATAATTTACACAGTCAGTTGGCAGGCGGCCAGGTGGCTTGCGGGTGGGGAGCTGCTGCCCGCCGCTGACGGGGGGGTGGGGTGGTGGGGCTCAGTGGGCAGTTAGGGAGTGGGGTACCGCTGGACCACCAGGGACGGTTTGGATGTTTAAATTTTATCCTTACACCCGCAATTGGGCTGGAAGTGGTCCACTGGACCGCCAGGGATATTGGACGTTTTATCTTTCTACTTATGCCCGCAATTGGGCTGGAAGTGGTCCACTGGACCACCAGGGATATAGGACATGTTAATTTCATACCTATGCTCGCGATCAGGCTGGAAGCGGTCCACTGGACCACCAGGGATATTAGACATTTTAGTTTTCTACTTATGCCCATGATCGGGCTGGAAGCTGTCCACTGGACCACAAGGGATATAGGATGTGTTAATTTCATACCTATGCCCGCGATCGGGCTGGAAGCGGTCCACTGGACAACCAGGGATATTGGATGTTTAAATTTCATATTTATGCCCGTGATCGGGCATTGGAGCTCGTTGCCGGTGGGGGCAGGGGGCATCAGTCCCCGATGGCTGCTGCCTGGCAGGGTGCCAGGCGCAAGTCACCGGAGATGAGCGCACCTGCATGCAAATGGGGCCATAATTACATGCTAATGGCCCCATTTGCACCCTGCATGCATTATGGCTCCATTTGCATGTCCACCACTGAATATTGTGATTGATGCACCTAGCACAACGGCACTTGCGCTAGCACATCCCCCTGCTCCTCTCTTACCACTTGCGCTAGGCCACAGGGCCATATTCAGCGATACTGAGCCATGGTGCAGCACCGTTGAATATTGCCCAGTCCACACCCTGGCGCATCCCATTTGCGCTGTGCCTGGCTTGCACCCCTGCCAGGTGCAGTTCTGAATATCCCACCCTTTGCATACAGGATATAAAAACCTTTTATTTAGAGAGAAAACATGTTTAGCAGATATTGTAAAGTTGAACCATTCTGAACGCTGTGCATCTGAGTGCAATCTGTTTGGGAAGGGGCAAAGTTAGCTCCCAGTTTTAGTATTGCTTCAGTTTTGTTTTACTAAATGCTTTAAACCTTTAATGCTTTTTCTTCACCAGTACAGACTTTTGCTTCAGTGGTCTGAGTTGCTCACCACTGCCTGTGAGTGACCATTGGACACCATATCTGCTATTTTGGATGTCAGATGATGTTATTTTTTCAAATAGAAATATTTTATGGCTGTATCACTTTATGTCATACTAAGGACATAAGGGCAAAGAAGTCAGATGAAGCCCAGATTAAACTGACCTCCCTCTTATAAGTGGTAATACCCTTTGATGTCTCCCTTTCTCAAGAACTGGTCTAGTTGAATTTTGAACATAGAGTCTGAGGTACTGCTCACAATGTCAGAGGGTAAATTATTTCAAATCCCTACTATTTGCTATATGTAACAGTATCTTACATGTACTGTACAGAATGCCATATCCCATTACTGCAGAAAGATAAAATGACCCCACCTAGGATACTGGCAGTTCCCAGTTGATTTGAAATGGAAAATCACAGTACCCTAGTAACCAGCACCTGCCCATGGCAAATGATTCAGATTAATCTCCAACATCATTCACAGTTCTCTTGTTCTCTTGTAATGATGAAAAGGTTCACCACTGTTTCTCGATAATGCAAAAAGCTTTATTGTTGAACAAAGTGCCAAAGCACCAAATAAAGTACATGAACAAGTGCTCCCTCAATTTAAAAGTTCCTCAGTTCCTCAGTCACCAGTCACCTGACGTGTTTCGCACCAACTGTGCTTTCTGTGTAGTTCAAGAGAACTGTGAATGCTGTTGGAGATTCAACTGACTCACTTGTCGAGGACAGGTGCCAGTAACTAACGTACTGTGACATACCCCATAACTGCCTATTGTTGCCACTAGTATTTTGAAGATTGGCTGTGCCAGGCAGCAGTCAGTTTTTTAAGCAGAGTTGTAAATCCATAGTCCTGCTCTGCACCTCAGTGCTTAACAGTGTCAGCTGTTTTAAAATTAGAAATTATTATATTATAGAAAACAATCTTTTTTAGCTATGCTATTCACAGTCTTGTTCTGCATACCAGCGCTTAGGCAGACCCAGTTTTTATCTAAAGTAAGAAATATTACAAAAAAAATGTTTCAGTTGTGCCAGACAAATCATCAGTGATTTATATAAGGCTGTGAATCAGTGACACTAAAATGGAGTAATCTAATTCTGTCCAAGATATACAAAAACAATGCAACAAGCAGCCACAGGTTGTGGACCAGGTGGGAGGACCTTGGTGTCAGCCAGAGCATCTGTTGTAAGAATTCCTACAGAAAAAGAAATTGTAAGCAACTTGGCCTATTGCAAAATAAGTGAGTGGTATGTAATTTGTGGAAGGGTAGTTTATATTGGGTCAACATGTGGGAATAGGCAGTTCCCCTACCGAGATCCCCAAGGTTCTACATTCTCAGGGATCCTGGATCGCTATCAACAGAGCCACTGTGCCTCAGTTCCCTTCTATTTACAGCAGTGCTGGAATCTAAGCACTAGATTCTGTTGCAATGGAAGAAACTTGACTGTCCAACAGTTGAGCAGTGGCTCCAAGCTCTTTCCACTGCCACTTCATACCTCAAGGTCATACATTGGCACTGGTGTACTCTTCTGAAATTTAATAAATCATGTGCATTATGGCTAGATAAAATTGGGATAGTAGAATGATGGCCCATTGTTCCTTGGAAGGCTTGCCCATTTCCTAGGAGGACACTAGGGAATCCTTCTCCTATTCTGTGACCTAGAACCTTTTCTTTTATCAAGGTCTCCATACTGTTTAACTCTGTGCTTCACTTACAGGCCATTCACAGCTCAGACACTGGTGTGACTGAGATTCTTCATTATCTGTCACTTAACTTGCCAGTGTTCCTTCATATGACTTATCAGGATTTGTAGACTGGTTGCAGGTATACAGATATATCTGTTAGGTTCTCTAAATTAAGGAGGTGCATTATTCATTTAACCCTTGAAAGCTCTTGTAATGTGGACACAGATAAGTCCATCATATAAAGCTATCTATAACTAACTCATCTTTGATAATAGGCAAGTTTATATAACTATAATGAAATCTCTTTTTTTTTGTTAAGGTTTAATATCATTAGTGTATTTCGTAACTGGATGGTATTTTCCTTGATAGGTTATGTATGTACTGTACACTCCATGACTATATGTTGGTGACGCTGTTTTGAATACTGTTTTGCTTGGTTTGCTTTTGTTTTATTGATGATAAACCTCAATAAAATATTCTTATACAAAAAAAAAAAAAACACAAGCGGGAGTGTGAGGGATGAAAGACCATAGCAGCTAAACTAAAGCATATTTACAGTATGTAGAGGTAAAATGTGAACTTATTTTTATCTAAGGGGCCTAGTTATCCTTTTTAAATTAACAGTCCCAAGAAATTTAGGGGCAGTCAGGTCAAGTGTAAGCAAAACAGCCAAGGATTAAATTACCAGCTGAAACTGGTTGCTTGAAGTCAGTACAGTTTTACTGAGGAAACCAGATCCAATAAGTTTTTAACTGGGAGGTTGGATTCACTGCTTTACAACTTATATGCCATGTGAGCCAAAGGTGAGTGGTCCTAGCGGTGTATGATTACAAACCAAATAGAGTTGGCTGAACTGGGAGCTTAGCTGAAAGGGAATAGGCAAGGGAGCTAACAATTGTTTCTAACAATGTAGGTTAACAGGGAGATGGAAACATACTTGGAGTACTGCCAGGGGTGCATGATGTATGTTGTTTTATTACTGGTTTGTCTATTAATTTATATTTACTTGTTATGCTATTCATATGTAAAGCTCCTTGGTTTTTAGCAAGGTGTTTTTAAATAAATTATCTGTCTGTCTGTCTGTCTATCTAGCTAGCTAGCTAGCTAGCTAGCTATCTATGTCAGCCTACCTACAGAGAGTTAGGATGGTATAGCTGGTCACAACTCTGAAGAAGAATATTACCATATTATGTGTGTCAGAATGTTTACTTGTGATAAACTGTGTTGCACAATCCTAGGCATTTGTTTGTATTTATAGTATTTGTTATGTTACATGTTGTAATGTTGATAATGTTTGTATATTTTAAATTTTGTAGCTAAACCTAAGACATATTAAGGGCCTCACTTGAAATGAGCTTGTCTCAGTTGAGTTGTACTTATTCATTGTTTTTCTCTGATGAATAAAACTTTTACTACTATTACTAGTCTGGAGTGGCAACTAACTGTGCAGTGGGGGTTTGGAAGGAGGATTGGCAGATGAGGATGACTCTGAGGTGAGCAGGGTTGGGGGACAGAGGCTAACAGACAGGACACTATGAAGGAAACACATCTGATGTGCTGCCAGGGCTGTGTAATGTACACTTCCTGACTATGGAGGACTGGGGGGGCTATAGCCACAGGCAGTGCATAGTGGTCAGTGCTTTCAGGAGGTGCACTGTCTGGTTGGAGTAGCAATTGCAGACACCAGGGTGGTGCAGAGAGTTCAGCAAGCAGCTGAGGAGGATGGAGGAGAGGAGGAGGAGGATATGAATATTGGCATGGGCACCAGACTTGGGGGAGCGGTTGACAGGGACAGATGCTGTAGGTTGTGGAGGAAGATGGTTGGGACTGTGATTGGATGAGAGATGGATTACAGTGGAAACAAGAGGCAACAGGCATGACTGTATGGTAGCACAGTTGCCAGTGGACATCAGCAACAATATCAGCTTCTGGCTGGCAAGGTTGAGGGGTCCAGCAGACAGCTGGTACTAGTGGAACCCTACCTGGCACCATGGCACTAAACATGCCAAGGTGGAGGAAGAAAAACACTGGAAAAAGTTTCAATAAGGTAATGGTGCAGGGGTTGAACAGATAGCTGAGGGCAATGGAAGAGAGGAGGAGAAGAAGGATATGGATACTGGGCTTGGGCATTAGGCCTGGAGGGAGAGGATGGCAGTGACATATACTGTAGATTGGCAGAAGATGGCTGGATCTGTGATCTCTAGTTGTAGGGATGAGGTATGGATCAGAATGCAGAAGGAAAGTAGCAAGTAGACATAAGCAACAGGTATCAACTTCTGGCTGGCCAGGATGAGGGCCCAGCAGACATTTAGGTCTGGTGCCACCTAATCTGGCACCAGACTTGACGTGGGAGAGAAGCAAAAAGCTGGAAAGAGTGTCAAGAAGATAGTGGTATTTGTCTTTGGAGATTGTATTGTTCGAACAGTGTGTGAGATGTATGGGGGATTGCTGTCACATTATCATAGTTCAGCTGAGGTGGCTTGACTACCTGGACCCCATGATGAATGAGTGCTTTCCATGGCTCAGAAACACTGCTGGGGTAGAGTAGATGTTTGTTATCCATGTTGTCATGGACAACATAGGAAGCACAGGTTCCATGGGCATAAGGTCATTCATGGAACTTGGGATGTTCCTGGAATTAAATGTGTCTAGAATGATCTTTTCTGAGATTGTCCTGGTCCTTGGGGCAAGTGAGGAGTGGCAAGGGGCCTTTAGTTAAGCTAACAGTTAATGGTCTAATGCAAGAGGGGAGGGTTTGGTTTTTATGACCAACTAGAGGGTTTTCTTGGAACATGTGGCATAGTGGTTACAGCTGGGACACTGGGAGATCTCAGAATGAAGCTACAGACAAATGGTCACTATGCAAGCTTGGACAAGTCACTTAACCTCTGTTTACTTCAATCTAGTCACCTGTGGAAATGGGTAGAAGCAGAACACCACAGTAAACAAAAGGTTGCATATCAGGTGGGCTATCCTGGGGTAAACTGTGAAACAAAAAAGTGTCTTTACATCCAGCATCTGCACCCAGAGCAAGTGGGGGTACTGGCAAAGAGGATTAGTAGGGCATTTGAGGGGATTTAACTGGAGAACTGGGTGGAAGGATCTGGCAAAGGAAAACACCATGGGCTGAAGGCAGATAGAAGAAACCATCATGGAAATGATAGCAGAGCAGTAAAGCACAAGTCAAACATATCCTTATGTGGTCAGAGAAACATGGAGGGACAGCTGTTCTCTCTTGCATGCAGGCTGACATGAGAAGTGCACCAAGCAAAATGGTTACACTTGAGGGCCTAATGCATGTCTAAGGTCAAGACTTTGTGGTCCTCATTGAGACCTGGTGGGGTTGAAAATGACTGAGATACCATGATAGAAAGATGCAAACTATTTCAAAGGGATAGGCCTTAGAGGAAGGGCTGAGTGGCTCTCTTCATAAGGGAGGGAGTCACTGTGGAGGACATCAATGGGGCAGACAGTTTCATAGAATTCATTTATATTAAGCTAGGGGAAAAGCAGGACAAATGAGTGATCCTGAGGTGTGCTACTGGCATCTTTAGAAGGCTAATGAAAAGGCTGAGATCAAATTCCTGACCACCTTCAAGGACTGCTTCCTAGATTTAGAAATACAGACATTTTTATAATGAAAGACTTGGTGTCCAAGTGTCTAGCTGTGTGAGGTTGGTAATGCAGAGTATGTGATGTTTACTGAAGAAAGTGCTTGAAGCAGCAGTAGAGGTCTCCATCCATAAAAGCAGTAAGCCAAGACATGCCCCCAGTTCAGATGGGACCTAAGACAACAGATTCTGAACAAAGCAAAGGTCTGTGACCACTTGAAAGAGAGGGATTGCACCAGACCTTAGTGGGGGACAGAACAGCACTGAGGGACTGAAAAGTTAGAATTAAAAAAAAAAGCAAAGGCACCATTGCTTTTAACAGTACATAAATGAAAGGAGGATGTTGAAGGAGGAGATTTGGCTCTTAAAAACAGGAGTGGGGAGGCACCTGTGAGAGAGACAAACAAGATGGCTGAGATGTTTAAATTATTTTCTTCAGCATCACCAAAGGGGTCCTTGGTAGAGGGAGGGGTGGGAGCTCATTGAGAAGACAGATGGTATTGGGGATAGCTAAGATGCAGTCACTGAACACCAAGCCAGCCCAGGTAGTTGAATACCTAGCAAAAAGAAAAGCTTGCCTGGTAGTTGACTACCTTTCAAAGAGTAGGCTAGGTGGGTACCAAGGGGCAGATGGGGATACACCCCAAAAATAGGGAGGAAAAGAACAAATGGTTGTGCAACTTGCAATAATATGTCAGGAGTCTATCTGGACAGGTATGGTGCCAGATTGGCCATTGTGGTCCCCATCTTTAAGAAGGGGGAAGACTGGACCCAGGCAACTACCAGCTGGTCAGCCTGACATAAGAATTGGACAATGTCCTGGAGGACATTATCAATTATAGAATAATGGTGCATAA
Organism: Neoceratodus forsteri; assembly: GCA_016271365.2. NCBI lineage: Eukaryota > Metazoa > Chordata > Ceratodontiformes > Ceratodontidae > Neoceratodus > Neoceratodus forsteri. Next base: position 906,727,933 of record CM028135.1, on the reverse strand, counting down.
TGTTGAAGCCATGGTTCATGTTTGCACTCAGCTTGGCTTACTAAGGGGCAGATCATGTCAAAAAACCTGGTCACCTTTTTAGAATGGGTGACCTGGGAAGTGACAGGGGTAGGGCTATGGGTGTAGTCTAGCTGGACTACAGAAAGGTCTTTGATACTGAGGCACAGGACAAGCTTTTGGCAAAAAAAGACATCAGTGTTGAACACACATGACATTAATAAGGTGGATTACTAACTTGCTTGGGGGCAAGACAGATCGTGATGGTGAACAGGCACTATACCAAGTTGAGAAGAATACTCTGTAGAGTCCCTTAGGAATTCATGCTGGGGCCACTGCTCTTTAAAGATGAACTGCATATATATTATAAACATATTATAAATGTTGCTCTTTTTCTATAACATAAAAACAACCAGGCTTTATTTATTACATATAAAATGAAGAAATTGTCATTTGTCATGTACAGATACTGTTTCAATGCTCCCTTATTTGATGGCTTCATATAATATCCAACAAACATTTTTTAGATCAGCTAGCAGTATTTTGAGTGAGAGCTTATGTGACTGAGGCAACAGTGAAGTCATTTTCCTTAAGGATCTGGCAGCTCAGTACACACACACACACACACACACACACGCACTACTGTACATCAGATTGTAAAATGGCAACAGCTTATGTTTACTTTCAGTTGTCTGAGGACCTTTGCCTATTAAATTTTATCTGTACAGCATTACAGATAAATATTTACTTTCACATATTAATCAGTAATTATTAGGGGATAATATTTTGTTTGAAATAAGGAGGAAGCTGTGGGGTAGAGCTGTGAAGAATGGGGAAATTCCAAATCTGTGGAATTTCAATGAAACTTTGCAAAATTCCATGACATTTTGCAGAATTGCGTCGCCATTTTGTGGAATTTTTGAACTTTAGTAATTTTGTGATAACCCAGCCACCATACAAGCTACAGATATGAAATGTAGAAAGTTTACTTCCTTAGTCGGTGGCCACTAACCTACCAAATATCATAAAGGTTGGATGGATAGTTTTAAAATTATAAGGGCTCAAATGTTGTCATTTTATTGTGTGGAATTTAATGAACATTTTTATCAGCATGTACCTTAACCATCTATTGGGTCAGGGATCTTAAATTTGGCATGATTTCTTGGTGATAGGTGTTCTAACTGTGTGCCAGATTCCATGACATTAGGATATATCATCTCAAAATTGTATATGCTCAAAATCTGTCATTTTATTTTTTCTGGACATTTCATGAAAAAAATTTCATCTGGATATAACTCAGGCATCTTTGGAGCTAGGCATGTGTAAATTAGTACAGATAACCGTTCTATAATGCTTGTAGAATGATCTAAATAAGGACAGCATTAAATAAGAGATTTTTAAGTTATAGGGGTTCAAGGCTTTACTATGTAAATATTTGCAAAACTTTGTGAAAACTATCAAAAATGTGGATGTTTGCAACTTTTCTCTTGCATGTATAGAGTAAACATTTGACATGCATATCAATAGTCAATGTATCCTGATGTTTAGCACAACTGGATAAATTGGTTAAGCAGTTTTAATTTTGCAGAAGAAAAAAATAATGATTAGCAACATTTTCTCGCATATTTATGATAGCATATACTGTAGATGAAACATCCAGAATTTTTTTTTTGTGTAATTTAACATTAACACTGCACATATCACTACTTCATTTGATAAGCTAGGCTGAGCTTTTTGCTGTCATGCTGTTCCTCCCTGGATGTCTATCCCCCCCTTCTCTTTTGGCATAGCCATATTGACTCGGTAGAACTACTACTGATCCCACTGATATCCTCTTTGTTCTTTACAGTGATAAACTCACTTAAAAGGTAAGTCGCCTACTCCTTTTCCTGTCGATCTACCCTGTTGGAATAGCCAGAATTCTTTCTTCTTGCTGCCTAAGGCATTGTCTTCCCCCACTACACCTTTCTGAGTGCCTCTGAGTCCTAGACTTGCATGTACACCAGGCTGCCTTGACCATAAATTTACTGGTTGTGATCCTTAAATATTCTGCATTAAGTTTGGAATTGTTGACACTCTGTGCTTTCTTGCTCCAACCTGGGGATCTTCTGCTGTTGTGCTACCCAGCTCAGTTCTCCATCTCTTGGTGAAACTGTGCATCTAACTCCAGAAGCTGGTGACCCCCTGTGCTGCCTCTTATACCCCATCCTTTAATTAGAATTCCCCAGATAAGGCTGAGCGAAATTAGAAAATTCTAGCTGTATATAATTTTTCATGAAATTCTACAATTTTCACAAAGATTCATGGGATTTGACTTTAAGTATGCATGTTATTTTCCAATTTCTCACAGCAAACAATTAATAAAATTGGCACTCACACAGTCTCCTTGTAAGGTCTAAGAGCCTCCCAAATTTAATGGTATTGCATTCTCTAGCTTTAAAGTTTATGGGGTTTATAAATTTGTAGTTTACATTCTTGCAAAATTAAATTTTTTAATGTGAAAGTTTGACTACTTTTAATTCAATCCTATTTAAAGTTGGAAATATGAACTTTTTCAGAAATGACCATGTAGTATAGTAGTTTAAATGTTTCAACCCTAGTTACATTTGGATATGTAGTTTTAAAATTAGATGGAAGTAACCAAAATTTTAATTTTGGCAACATGTTTGGCAGGCTATAACTCAGTCCTATTTTAAGGCTATAAATCTGATATTATGTGCATATACAAATGTAGTAATAACATGTATACCTGTTAATTCTTGTAACATTTCAATAAATACTATCAAAATTGTACTAAAATTACAGAAATCCAAATGTTGGCAAAATATTTGGCTACCTATGACACAGCTCCCATTGAAACATAACATAGAAACATAGAAATTGATGGCAGATAAGGACCGCTTGGCCCACCTAGTCTGATCATTTCCTTACCTGATGGATAAGCTGCAGGTTCTAGTTAATCAACAACTTACTTCCTCCTACCCCCCACAAGAATTGCCTTATGTCTGTCCCATGCATTCTTGAATTCTCCCATTATTTATGACTCCACAACCTCCTCAGGAAGGCTGTTCCAAGTATCCACAACCCTGTCTGTGAAAAAAATGCTTTCTAACATTACCTCTGAGCCGCCCCCTCTATCTTCAAATTGTGCCCCCTTGTTCTTGCACATATCTTTTTCTGAAATATGCTACCCTCTTGTACTTTGTTAATTCCCTTGAGATGCTTGAAAGTTTCTGTCATGTCCCCCCCTCTCCCTCCTTTCCTCAAGGGTATACATAGTAAGCTGCTTTAGTCTCTCCTCATATGTCTTCTGGTGCATACCCTGCACCATTTTGGTTGCCATCCTCTGAACAGCCTCCACTCTATCTATGTCTTTGCGGAGATGGGGCCTCAAGAATTGCATGAAGTACTCCAGATGGGGTCTCACCAACTCTCTGTACAGAGGGATAACAACTTCCTGTTTTCTACTGTTGATGCCTCTTCCTATGCATCCCAGTATCCCCCAGCCCTCCTTACTGCCTTCGCACATTGCTTGCCTACCTTTAGGTCATCTGATATAATTACTCCTAGGTCTCTTTCGAGTTTTGTTGTTATTATCTCACCTCCCATTGTGTACTCTTACCCTTAGGTTTTGTTTCCTAGGTGCATTACCTTGCACTTCTTTGCATTGAATCTGAGCTGCCCTATATTTGACCATTCCTCCAATCTTGCCAAGTCCCTTTTCATCCTTTCCATACCACATTGTGTATCAACCCTGTTGCAGATCTTTGTGTCGTCTGCAAAGAGACAAACTTTTCCTTCCAGGTGCTCTCCAATGTCACTTATAAAGATATTAAAGAGGACCAGTCCCAGTACCGAACCCTGTAGTACCCCGCTAGTTACCCTCCTTTCTTCACTGTGGACTCGGTGTACTATTACTCTTTGCATCCTGTTGTCCAGCCAGTTTTTTATCCAGGATACCAGCTTGGGACCCACTCCAAGGCTGGCTAATTTGTATATTAATCTTTTGTGTGAGACTGTGTCAAATGCCTTGCTAAAATCTAGGTAGGCCATATCCACAGCCCCTCCCTGGTCTACTACTTTGGTCACCCAGTCAAAGAAATCTATTATGTTTGACTGACATGACCTTCCTGCTGTGAAACCATGCTGCCTTGGGTCCTGTGCTTCACTGGCCTCTAGATACTCAACAATTCTTTCCTTCAGGAGTGGTTCCATCATGTTCCCTAACACTGAGTTCAAAGTAACTGGTCTGTAGTTTCCTACCTCTGCCCTGCTCCCACTTTTGTGAAGTAGAATCACATCTACCCTCTTCCAGTCCTCAGGTACCACCCCATCCTACCATGATTTGTTAAATAGAGTAGTCAGTGGTGTTACTAGTTCTACCCTTAGTTCTTTTAGAATTCTGGGATGAATCCCATCTGGCCACATTGCTTTGACCACCCTCAGTTTCAAGAGTTCTTTCAAAACCCTTTCTTCTGTGAATGGACTGGTATCAACCCCCCCCCCCATCCAGAATATTTCTCTTGTTTGGCTTAGGTACCTCACCCTCCTCTTCCCTTGTGAAAATTGAGCAGAAATATTTGTTCAGTATGCCTGTTTATTCACTGTCACCCTCTGCTCACATTACCTCCCCTTTATTAAGTCTCTGTATCCCTCCCTTGGTCTTTCTTTGCTCCCTAATGTACCTATAAAAAGTTTTATCCCCCTTCATAACCAAGCTGGCTATCTTTTCGTCAGTTTGGGCCTTTGCTATTCTGACTTCCCTCCCTGCTTCCTTCTCCCTTAACTGGTACAGATCTCTATCCTGCTCCTTCTGTGTTTTCTTATATTTCCTGAATGCTATCCTTTTCTCCTTAACCTTCCCTTCCACCTCTTTTGAGAACCATAGTGTTTTTTTTTTCTTTGTTTTGTTTTGTTGATTTGCTTCACACAAAGGCTTGTTGCCTCTGTGATGGCTGTTTTGATTATTCCCCATTATTCCTCCACCCCTCTTTCTTGCTCATTTGCTGGTGTTTTTCTGAGACACTCTCTCATTTTCCCAAAGTCAGCCTTCCTAAATTTCAATACTCTTATTTTTGTATGGATTGACTCTATGAATGTGTTTATTGTAAACCATACTGTTTGGTAGTCACTTGTTCTCAGATGACTACCCACTTCTAAATCTGAGATCCTTTATCTGTCCCCATTTGAGAGTACCAGGTCTAAGATTGTTCCCTCACAAGTGGGTTCCAACACTAGCTGTCTGAGGCATGCCCCCTGTAGGGCATCAAGAATGACCCTGCTCTTGGATGTGCCTGCAGCAAAGGTGCTCCAATTAACATCTGGCATATTCAGGTCCCCATCAACAATATCTCCCCTTTCTCTGCCATTTTAAGGATGCCTTCTATCATTTCCTTGTCCGTTCCCTCAACCTGAGATGGGGGTCTGTACACAACCCCCATGCGGATTGTGGTGCTATTTCCTGTCTCCAGGGTGACCCATAGTGACTCTTCAACTTCCTGTTTACTCTTTAGTTCTGTTGCATTAATTCCTTCCCTTATGTAGAGAGCTACTCCTCCTCCTCTTTTACCCACCCTGTCCTTCCTGTAGATTGTGTATCCTGGTATGTTGACATTCCAGTCATGGTTCTTTGTGTACCATGTTTTAGTTACTGCCACAATATCCAGGCATCCCTCTTCCATCAAGGCCACTTGTTCAGGGAGCTTGTTACACAAACTGCGGACATTGATGCTTATCTCCCTCCATTTTTTTTGATGGCCTTACCCTTTAGCCCTATCCCTGTTCTTACTGCCTTTTTATGCACTTACCCCTGTCCTGCTCCCTACTGACTTCTCTACCTTGGTGTTTACCTCTCTAACTACTGTGTTTTGTGGGGGGGAGGCTGGGATTTCCCTGCTCCTTTTCAGTGCCTCCCCCTTGGCTAGTTTAAATGCTTGCCAATGAAGCATTTAAACCTATCATGCAGAATCCTGGTTCCCCCCGGACAGATGCAGACCATCGCACCAGTTGGCTCCCCAGTCCCCAATGAAGCCAAAACCCTGAGCTCCACATCACTTTTTCAACCATTTATTGAATCCCATGGTCCGGAGTACCCTAGCATCATCCTTGCAATAGACAGGCAGTACCTCCGAGAAGGTTACCATACATGCTACTTGTCTAAGGCCCCTCCCCAACTCTACAAACTCCTCTTGCACTGCTCTAATCCCATTCACTTCAGACTTAAAACATGGTGCATATACGCATTCTAAGTGCTTCTCTAAATCCTGATATTGTGGAGAAATTTTGATTACAAATTTTAAAATGATCTCAAAATAACTGAAAATTAAATTTTAATAAAATGTTTGGCCACCCAAAACTCCGCCCCCTTTTAATCTACATCTCTGCAATTTGGTTCACTCTCGTAAGCCTGGGGGTACTGTTTCCCTTCCAAATATAGTATTTGGATGCGTACTTTTAAAATTATAGTGAAAAAACTGAAATGTTATATTTTGTGAAATTCTGCAGAATTTTCACTCAAATTCTGTAGAATTCCTCAGAATCAGAATGGTCATTCTGTGGGTATTCCATGGGTAGAATTTTGTAATCCACACAGCTCTACTGTAGGGGCTTCATTCAGGACGAGAAGAGAACAAAGGGAACTTATATGTTCTTGCTAAGAGCCTGTCAAGTTGTTTTTTTTTCTGGGAGGATTGGGGAAGGGTGGGCTAATACTGAGCATAATGTTTTAGTGATCAGTTTAGGGAAACTGCAAGATATTTAATCATAGTGTTTTACTAGAATAATGCAATTAATAAAGGCCATCATTAGGAAATTGGAAGAAAAGACTGATTTTTGAATGCCATAATCTGATGCACTCTGTTTGTAATAAAATGCCAGGACCCTGAGGAAAATGATGTTATTGTTGCTTGAATGACATCAGCACTCACCCAAGACTCCACCAGCTGGTCTGAAAATGACTGAGGGATTTTCTGTGAAACCATCAAATATGATGAACAATGAAATAACATCTGGAAGTAAGAAATGATAGTTCCTGCACTTTATGTGCAACACATATATAGGTTTACTGTATGACAAAAGGGATTAACTTCCATTGAAATTACATTGTTTGCTGCAGTAACTCTATTGCAGAATTCTGCAGTGCTGTGCTTCATCCTGGTGGGCTGATATACATATATTCATTGCAAAAACTTTGTTAATGCATCAGTTAGGGTTAGAGAGACAAAAGTGGGGAAATAAGATGTTAGGTTTGAGCCCCTATCCCCTCCCTCCACCCCCCATCCTCCACACACCAACAGATGCTGGGGTGTTCCATGGGAACATCAGACCAAGTTCCTTCCCCATTCCATGTGTAAACAGGTTGACATGCTATAGTAAATCAGAATGGGGTGGGAGTTAGGCCTCATGACCCCATAGCACACCCCGGCATCTGTTGGTGTGTGGAGGATGGGGTATTGGGGGAGGGGTTAGGGGCTCAACCCTAACATCTAATTTCCTCACTTTTGTCACATTAACCCTAACTTATGCATTAACAATGTTTTTGCAATGAATTTCCTTAATTTTTGAAAAAGTGTAATGCAACTAGTAAATAGTATGTATTTGTGGGAGTGCAGGGCATGAATTGCCCATTTCTGTGGGAGCATGGGTGTTACATGCCCTGTGCTCCCACTTACACATAACAATGGAGCCATACAGTAGCCCTATAGGCCTGAAAAGGAACCCTTCTAACACTAATTTGTCAATGTCTTAGTAACCATACAACCTATGAAAAAAAATTCCACTGCAGGTGTAATCTATGACTTCAAAACCTCCACACATGCTTAGTCAACCTAAAGGCAGGCAAAGCTGCAGGTAGCAAAAAATCCATATCTCACATTGTTTCCGAGATACAGGTACTGAAAGTCGTTGTGCATGCTGCAGTGTTAGCCGATGGAAAAATGTCAACTTCATGATGGTATATCTTTGTACCTGATTAACTTTTTAATACCTAAATAGCACAATTCACATCTCTGGGACATTCCCTTTATACCCTGCAAATTTCAAGGCAAAAGACCAAACCGTTTATATATAGTGCAGTGGCAAAATTTTTAAAGTCTTGTCCACGAGGTGTCAAAATCCCCATTCATAAGGTCAATCCCCATTCATGAGCTGTCAGAATCCACATTTGTGAGTTATCCTTGATCATTAGATTTTAGCCATCTGGTCTCCAATTCATGAAAGGGGATTTTGTCAACTCGCGAACGAGGAATTGAAAAACAAATCCCCTTTCGTGAGCTGACAAAATTGCCGTTTGCTAGGTGATGCCCTTTCGCAAGGTGTCAAAATCCCCATTCGTGATCTAATCCTCATTTGCAAGAATAGCTATCTGATAGTGAAATGACAATGAAGGATTTTGTTAGCTCACAAAAGGGGATTCAAAAACCCAATCACCTTTTGCGAGATGGCAAAATCCCCATTCGAGAACCAATCCTCTTTTGAGAACCGACAAAATCCCCATTTGTGAGCCAGTCCTTGTTTGCGAGACAGAGCCATCTGGTCCCTAAGTCACAATCAAGGATTTTGCTACCTCGTGAAAGGGGATCGGTGCACGAATGGGGATTTTGTCACTTCACGAATGAGGATCGTAAGCGAGTCATGAAAGAAGAATTTTTAAATTCAAAAACAGCTGTTGTTTGGCCACAATGAAGGAAACCAAAGGTATGGGTTTGTAGAGGGTGTCACCCTGAACAAAACCCATGCCTTATTTCATCAACAAGTCACCTGTGGAGCAAGCTACAACATTTTGTTCAGGGCAAAATATGAAAACAGAATGGTGGGTCGCAAATGAAGAATTTTTTCTCATGAGTGGGGATTTTATAAATCCCCATTTCTAAGCTGACAAAACCCTTGATTATGAGATCAATCCCCTTTTGCAAGACATACATATAAATCTTGGAGTGAATTGAGCATGCTCAGAACCCAAAAGTTCAAAATTAAATAACTTTGGAACAGAGTAATAGTTTTTCACCAAACCAATGGTGGATTGTTCTTTGGCAAAGCCTCTTTCTACCCTGAAAATTGCAGACCAAAATACCAAACAGTGTGGCCACAGCACAATGGGCAAAAATCAGCAAAAAAGTGAATAAAAAGTGAAAAATGCATTTTCAGCGCTTTGCTGCACGTAAACCACAAGTCCAACCAAAACACAACTTGGCAAAGCAAGAGATCTATCATTCGAGACTGCACATTCCAAACTTTGTGCTAATATGTTGAATTGTTCCAAAGTTATTAAGGTGAAAAATTTGGGGTTTAACATTAAACTGCTTACTCAACCTTGACTATTTCATATATACAGTATATTTATATACATATATTTTTTTTTCCAAAGTTGCTATGGTTACTGAGATATTGCCACATTTGCAGTACAAGGGTTATTTGTAATGTCTGTAGGTCTGCGCTATGTGTCTGTACTTATTTCTGTACTTACGGGTAGGTGAGAGCCCACCTAGGCATACCATTTATGCTAAACTGGGAGCACAGGGCCCTCCTGTGCTATGCCTCTACACTTATGGGTGGGCAGGAGGCACAGGGCCAGAAGGCCCATACTCCCACCTATGGATCCAGTTATGCAAAAGTGGGAGCACAGGTCCCTCCTGCACTATGTCTCTTTACTTATTGGTGGGTGGGAGCACAGGGCACAGAGGGCACACACTCCCACCTGTGGATACCACCTTTCAATACTGGGAGCACAGGGTCCTTCTGCACTATGTCTCTACACTTATGGTTGGATGGGAGCTCAGAGACCAGAGAGCTTGCACTCGCAACTATGGATCCCAGTATGCAAAGCTGGGAGCACAGGGCCTTACTGTGATATGTCTCTAGGCTTATGGGTAAGTGGGACCGCAGGGCCCAGAGGGCCCACACTCTCACCTATGGATACCATGTTGCAAAACTGGCAGCACAGGGCCCTCTTGTGATATGTTTCTATGCTTATGAGTAGGTGGGAGCACAGGGCCCAGAGGGCCCTGTGTTCCCCCATACATTATGGATATGAGTACTGTAACATTACACTTTCTCAAAAAGAAGGGAAATTAATTGCAAAAAAACTCTATTAATTCATCAGTTAGGGTTGATTTCACACCAGCAAAAGTCTGGAGATTCGATGTTAGGGTTACCAACCCTACCACCCCACCCTCATCCTCCACACACTAACAAGCATTGGGTGTGCCTTGGGGTCATCGGGCCTAACTCTCACCCCATTCTCCTACACTGTGCCATCTCAGCTTGTTTACTCATGGAATGGGGTGAGAGTTATGCCAATGACCCCAAGGCACACCCCAATGCCTGTTGGTGTGTGTAGGGTGGGGGTGTGATGGTTGGGATGGGGTTGTAGGGTTGGTAACCCAAACATTGAACTTCCATACTTTTGTTGGTGGGAAATCAACCCTAACTGATGCATCAATGGAGTGTTTTGCAATATATGTATATCTACATATATATATATATATTTATAAAATGGGTAAGAAAAAGGAACCCTCTGGTTGGTTGAAACACAGGAAATGACTGTGCATATATCAGAGCTTGACCTCACACCTGCACTTTTACCCCCTCCAAAACAATTCTGCCATTCTGTAAGATAGATAACCCACTCTATGGTGTGCTGTCACGCTCTGATATACGCACGCCTTGGATGGCTGATGCACCCGGCCTGCAGCCTTCTGCATACAATGCACATCAAGGCGTGCGTATATCAGAGCATAACCACACAAATAAGAGTGGGTTATCTATTTATATATCCACACATACATATACATACATACTGACTGTTTTCATGGTGAACAAATAACACATGTTAAAAGCATTTTAAAAACATTGCACTTTATCTTTAACATATTCATCAATGATCTAGAAGCTGGGGTCTCCAGGAGGCTGCTTAACTTTGTGGCTGACACTAAGTTGACAAGTACAGTAGACTCCCTTGAGCATAGGGACATACTTCAGGAGGACCTGATCAAGCTTGGCAGTTGGTCTGACTCCTGTAGCCTGTGATTCATTGTACTGTAGCCAAATTATGATGTTGCACTGCACACTGTGTAGGGCTCATCTTACTGCAGTCAAGGAGAAAAAGGACCTCGGGTCTTAACAGACAGTGGGATGAAGCAGGACAAGCAGTACATAGCTGCTGTCAAGAGAACCAGCAGACTGCTGGGGTATGTCAAAAGGGTATGACCAGAAGAGCAGAAGAAATCTTGCCATTTTGAGATGTCCTGGACTTTCCAAAACTGGGCCACTGCATGCAGTTCTGGCCTCCTGAATAGAAAAGGAACACTGAAACAGTCTAGAAGGTGCAATTCAGGTCCACCAAAATGATCAGAGTATGGGGGCAAAAGCTATAAGTGTAAAGTCTGGAGGCTCTTAAAATTTTCACCCCATAGAAAATAGATTGAGAGGGAACATGAAAGGTTACCCTTGCCCCTTATTTACTCCCTGGCACCAAAGCACTTGCTGCCCTTAAACATAGGTTCATGTACCATGTCCTGCCTTAATGCACTTGTTTCCATTTCATGATACAGTATGTATACTGTGTTACCTTAATTGCTCTTGTATCCTTCCATGATATGTATATAACCCTTTAGTACTTGCCTGATTTTACAACTATTGCATATGTCTATTGTTTATTGTGTGCACTGTTCACTGCCTGTACTACACTTCTTTGTCATGCTGTTACCCTGTGTGTAAGTTTTATCTTGTAATCTCCTGGGTTGCTCCTGAAAATAGGCATTTCTTGTCTAGTGTGCTTACCCAGTTAACAAAAGCTAAATAAAATAAATAACATGGAAGAGTTGAAGATGTGTGATCTCGTGTGCTGCAGCAGGACAAGGAGACAGACCCTTAGGCTCAGGTCTGGCCCCCTGAATAGTAGGGTAGAGTGGGTAGGGAATTCCTATGCATTGGTATACTTACACAGTATACTCATTTCATCTCTGCTTATGAAGTAGGGGATGAACATGATGGAACTAAAGTCTTTTCCATTCTTAAATTTCTACATTGCTGTGCCACAATGTAAGTCATACAACCAGAGAAATTAGAGAGCCACACCCTTCTCTCTGTGTGACAGTTTAGCTACCCAGTCTCAGGATATTAGGGGAAATTCATGGGAAGTGACACTACCATGAAAGGCTCACCCTGTGGTGTCGAATATAGGATGTCATAAAATAAAATACAAAATATAGGTTAAGAATAAAGAGAAAAAGCGTACTAACCTTAAACTTTCTGTTCAACAGCATCTTCTGTGGTTTTCTGTTTAATATTTCTTCCAAGGAGGCTGGCCACCAATAGGAGATCTGTTTTACTTTCTTATTTGCATTAATTTTATTTTTCATTGTCTTGATTTGTATTCTTCAGTACCTGGGTCATGCTTAGAAGAGGTACCTTGCTATCAACGCACCTAACCAGTGATCAAAATAGTTAAGAAAGATAGATAGATAGATAGATAGATAGATAGATAGATAGATAGATAGATAGATGGATGGATGTATTAGGAGGGTGTTAGCATACATTTGTTTAAGTGAAACAGTACAATGCTACACAAAAGTATTGAATTTATTCATAATGAGTGTGGCCAGAGAGCAGGTACATAAAAAAAAAGTAAAACTCCACATCTCAGGTCAGGAATGAAATACAGTGAAAAGCAAAATGGGTATATATCTACTTTGCCAGAAATTCATTATTAATAAATAACTACATGATGAATTATTTTCCCATAACAAATACTGCTGCTTTATGAATAATATGATTAAGATTTGTGTACAGCTGTGATACAGCAGTACTGTTGTGCAGCAGAAAGGTTTGCTTTTCTGCACCAGTCCAAGAATGTCCATTCTAGTGGCATAAAACAAATATGTTTTAGTCATCTCTCCAGCTCCAGGAACCAACAAAATAGAACCAGAGTCCTAGTTTACTCCATTATTCCTAACCAAAGAATCCATGGTCACGTCATGTATTTATCACTGTTACAGTATTTCATGCTGCCTTTATTAGTCGTGTCATTCTCACAATTTGAGTATAATAAACAATTAGTTTAAAAGACTCAGAAAATAAAGTATTAATAATCAGTATTTACATTCTCATCAGACTTTCTTGCTTTCATGAGGAGAAGGCAGAAATGCTATTTTCACTTTCATTCTTCTTATGCCAGTTCAAGAATTTCATCGCTAGCAGGCTTGGTGGTGCAATACGAATGCACTCAACCAAACCTATTATCTGTCCAGTTCCAAAATCTAACATAACAAAACCTGAATTCTAAAATACAGGAAATGACAGTTATATCCAGAATAAATAATCATGATTGATAAGTAAAATGAAGAGCATGTGTTCATGATGTTTATATAATACTAAACAATTTAATAATAACATAAACAATATTAATTTACATTATACAAAAAGTCATGTAAGAGAGGATCTGTTTTCATCAGTTTCATGAGATGCAGTCACTCCAAACTTCATCTTCCTCCTCCTCCTTAGGGGTCTACCATAGTGTGTCTAGCTTTAGTCTCTCTGAACCTCATCCTTCCTCATCTTACTATGATATAAACATTAACAAATATGAATATATTTCTTAATATATAATAATATAAAAATATATACAGTTATTCCAGTGTGCCAAGCTTCAGTCAAGTCCGAAAATTATCCTTTCTCATCTTACTAGGATATAAACATTAACAAATAAATGTAAATACATTTTTAATATTAACTAATAATATTATTAAACAAAATTAGATCATGTAATAAATGCAGTTACTCCAGTATGCCTAGTATCAGTCACTCCAAGCCTGCCATCCTCCTTACATGTCAGACAGGAACAATTTTGTTGAAATCTTGGTGACTTACATCTGTGCATTGCTTTATTTATCCTGACAGCAAAATTACAAACTCCACCCCCACCAAATTCCACTTCATTTCCAGTCATAGCTTCCATCACTGAGAGTACAGACAGGAAAAATATCTATGCAAAAACACTTTTTCAGCCTTTTGCACATCTTGTTACCTGCTCAGCTCTTCATGAAGTAGAGTTGGCTCTGCTGATAAATCAGCACACACAGTTTCCCAAAATATGCTACACCCCGTATTCAGCCATGTTGGGTCATTTGTGTCTTAGCTGCTGAAAAAAAAAATTTGCAGCCTCTAAAATCTGATCACATTTCCTTCAGGCTGAATGTTTTACAGAGCCTAGTATCATTGCAGACTACTTTGCATGGTGGAATTGGGACTGGTTGTGTCTTTTTAACTCCAGTGTGGCAGTTTCTCAGGTAGAGTAACATTACTGCGTAGTTTGAATTCTTGGGGGAAGGGATGGTCATAAAAGGGACACCGCATTGGAGAATTAATATTCCCAAGCAGAACAAGCAGATTACTGGCTCTTATTTTCCCATGATACAAAGTCCATAAAATGTGCTAGTGTCATTTCCCATTGAACAGCTGCTATAGTTGTTTCTCATAATATTGAGTGCTGAAGCTACATGGGTTACAGGGGGAAAAAGTATGTACCCCCTCCTCTTTTTTCATCTTTGGTAGCATTTTCCCACCTTCCTGGGCAGGTACTCTCTATAACTCATTTTCTCCGCTCAGTGATTGGAATCTGCATGGTTTATTGTAATCATTTCAGAACTGCTGGTTAGGGTGGTGTGCATCATATACAAAAAAGAGAGAGAACATATTTTGATCTTTTGGTCCTCTTCAGGGATCATTCATGAAAACTTAAGTAAGCAATGTACTGTAACTTTGTATACTTTTATATAAAAATCACTGCTGAAAAAACTAAAAGGATGAAATCTGAATTGGTTGGCAGCATGCATTTAATCTAAACTTGATTTTATAATCATGTGCAGCCCATACACTGACATAGCACTTTAATTTGGTTCTTAGAGTACATTTTATAGCAACATAAGCCCCATTTCCAACCTGAATGCATTTAGTTATTGTAAAGTAAAAATAATCAAAGAAAATAATGCAACTGAGTGACATAGTTAATATGCTAATTCTTGGAATATGAATTTCAGTAACTTTATGGAGAATTATAAATTACAGTATTTTGCTAAATAGAAGCACTAGAACTTTTTGCAACACACCAGTACGTTTGCAAGTCAATGTCTTAACATATGCTAGAGTGTGAAAAATGACCAGCTTCACCCTACTGGTACATTCATAATACATTGTGGAATCATGATATCAAGCCCTTTGCTGCAAAACCTTGTGCCTATCTGCATTGTCCAGCTGTCAATATAAGACTGATGAGGTTTCAACAGTTTATTGTCGGCTTCCAGTCTCTGGTGGCCATCCCACTAAAGCTTTTTAATTTGGCTTGAATATTGAACCCAGCTGGAGCTAATAACTATATCTATTGTTTCCAAAGAGAATTAGAGCTGAATTATTCAGAAATGATTTAAACACCACAAAATGACCTTGCTGCTTGTTGTGGTACTGCAGTCATCACTGGGTAGGAGATAAAAGCCATAAAACAGAAAGTCCGCACTGTTCAGTAGGGAGGATATCAGTTTGAAGGTCTTTCCCTGCAGAGAGAAAGACAATGAGATTCAGGGAGCCAGACTGTATTCATTAAAAGATATTCTCACAAGTTAAGTAGTTAGGATCCTTGCCCATTTTTGCATAAAGTTGCTGCTGTTCTCTAGCATTGATTTCACAGTAGAAAACATGCAATAGAGGTCATGTCAAGACAGTGTGAAAATAACCTAATATGGTGATGAGCAAAGCTATAACTTATACATAAACACATAAAACAGCAGATACTCCTTTTAGTTGCTTTGTTTAATAAAAAAAACATGTCCATAATAAGATGCAGTGAGAAGTTAATTATACTCTGCCCATTTCATCTGGAAATTCTCAGAAGGTACAACATCATAAATGACAAAACAAAGAAGTATGTTGGTGCACACAATCAGCATTGTTTAGTTTTAAGCATGCATTAAAATACAGTGACTGATGTGGAGATGTCATGGTATGACTGCAGTCACTGTTTGTTTGTTTATTTATTTATTTGTTTGAGCCAATAGAGAAGCCTTGGGTTGCAGGTCATAAGAAAGCTATCTGTACATATTAATAAATATACAGGTACATTTCTTAAACAGTTGTAAAATACATCATGCATTAAATACAACATACCAAGGGTAAGCACTATATGTTACCAATTATACACATGATATTTTTAAAATTCCTATATTGAAACTGTCCCTGCTCTCTGTCAGAACCACAGACAAAGAAATGTTGGTGATTAGGTACATACCACACAAGTCCAAACTGGTAACTCATATTACAAACATTATTTTGAATGTCATTAGTTCTGTCCTCTACCAGTTTCAAAATCTAGACTTTTTAATGATGGAACCAGCAATGTGATGAGCTGCAGGAGAGGGAGAGATAGGACAAATAGACAATAGAACATTAAAATGAAAACAAAACAAAAAATCATAAGACAAGCTTGTTTCTATGTGCATCCTGGGGCAAGGGTACATGAGAAACATAAGAAAACAGCACACAAATCAAAATGCATTGGTGTGTAAATGTTATGAGAAAAAAACATCGATAGATATATAGATAGATAGATACAGATATATAAAGGCCTAATAGCATGTGTATATAAGGGTTGAGTGAGCACTTTAATGTTAAACTCCACTTTTTCCACCTTAATAACTCAGCCCCCACTCATTCGATTTGTCTGAAATTTGGATCTCAGGATTTGTGTGGTGATTAGCAGATGTGGGGCAAAGTTCCAGAGATACACAAACATTAAAAAGAAGACCGGTAAGTGTCCCTTTTTTTGCTCACTTATAAGTCAAAAATAATTTGGTTTTAAAACCTGAAACATACATGTATGACTGAGTTCGGGTCAAGGTTCATGCTTTTGACAGTTTTATTTATTTTTTAATTTTTTGGCTATTTTTTGAATTAATTGTGAAAACCCATCATGCATTCTCAGTCTGAAAATGAACATCATAAAATTAACTGCATTTTTGCAAAAGGGTTCCTTCAAACTGCTTTCACCACTTGAGATTCACAGCTGATGAAAACAGTGTGAAAGAAATCACTTTTCATCACACTGATTTCTTGCAGTAATACAGTTAATTGTAGTACTGTGTCCCTAGCCCCAGCCCGGTTCACCAGTATGTTTAAAACTGACAGCTGCTCAGTTCTGCCACTGGTATCCCCTGGCCAACTCCGCTATTCATTTTAAATGAGTGGTGGCTGTCTAATGCCACCACAAGTATCCTCCCTCCTGCCTGATCCAGGTGCTCCATATGAAATTGACAGCAGGTGCCCAGTCTGCCACCAGTATATAACATAAATCCCACAGTCCTGATATTAAGTTCCCCCATCCCCTCCATTATTCTGGCACTGGCTGCATAACCCTGATGTCAGGAAGCAGTACAATTGGCACCCCCTTAATACCTATGGACAATGGGGTGTCCACCCCCAGTACCACCAAACATGTGTGTCACTGGGGTGCCCAATTCCTTGTATCAAACCCTCCCTCATCTTTTTGTTTTTCAGTACCTGCAGAAAAAAAATCCATTGTTGTCCCGAGTTGTCTCCCCCCTCCCCCCCTTCCAATTTTCTTTTTCGTTCAGGCCAATCCTTTTTCACGAGGAAATAAATATCCTTTTTCATTTGTCACCATCTTGTTTTCCATTACAAAAATGCAAAAGTGACATTCTGGTGAGACACTATTACATATATCTTGCTCATCGGGACTCCGTTAGGTGGCTTCTGCATTTATCTGGTGGAAAAATTACCCCAAATGTGTTTTTTTTAACATTTAAAATACTTTTTCGGGACTCACTAATGACTTTTTCATTCATCATATTTCATTCAAATGAAAAAGGATTTCAAATTTACATTTTTCTTTGGCAATTCTTTTTTTGTGAGAGGGGATCCTTTTTCATTTGATATGTTCGTTCAAATGAAAAAGGATCCCTTGTTGTGAAAAAGGATTTCGGGCTTAGTTTTTTTTTGCCCTTTCTTTTTTCGTTTAAAGGAAATCTTTTTCATTTGTTATTTTTGTTCAAATGAAAAATAATCTATTCACACAGGAAATAATTTCAGACATAGTTTTTTGCTGTTTCTTTTTTCATTTGGAGGGATCCCTTTTGTTCTCTTTTTTCATTTCATACGGAGAAGGATTCCTTCAAATGAAAAAAAAAAACATTTCCAAGCCATACCCATAATATTAATGTCTTTCCCTGGTGTCTAGTGGCACCCCTCACCCTTCTGTTGCTGTCCCCCCTAATTTTTAACATTTTCCCAGGATGTCAGATGGTGCCCCACCCTCTGATTGCTGTCCTCATAATTTTGTATATTTCTTAATTTAGATATATACTTATGTATTTTTTCTTCATTTGTTTTAAGCAATATTTTTCCCTCGTATCCAATCGTACTCCCCCACCCTGTGATCGCTGTCCCCATAATATTTATTTTTCTCTGGAGTTCAGTGGCACCCCCGCTTTCCAATCATCAATCCCATAGTTTAGCATTTATAATAAAGAAAACCAAAGGTCCCTTGCTGATCTGACCTCTACCTTGTCCTCCCACTGATACCCCCCACCCCACCAAACTCACATGAACAGGTCCCAGGGTGAAGATCCACTCCTGGATGGAACACATAGCTTCAGTGTATTTCAATGGGGTTTTCAGCTTTAATGAATAACTTTGCCATTTTTGAATATTTTCTCACATAATTTTCAACATGGCCTTCTTGAGACCCCACCTCATGAACAGTGTCAGTGGAACTTCACAAATCCAGACTGAAAAATGATTTTGTGGCCGATTGGTGAAATCACCTTTTGGGCAGGATTTGAAAATGTTCTCTGCCCTTGTTCATGAGGTGGGGTCATGAGAAGGCTATGTTGAATATTTAGGGTCAAAATATGTTAAAATGGCAAAGTTATGTGCATACGTTGAAATTTTGCTATGCATGCTCGTAACTTTGGCAATTTTAAATATTTTGACCCCATATTTACAACATACCCATTTTTTAGGCCATCTCAGAAATGTGACAGCTGTCATTTTTCAAATCCTGCCAAAACTATGTTTTAATAGCAGTGACATTGCAGTGGCACAGAATCCATATTTCTAGGGATTTGGAAACCTCTGGTACTGCATACATGAGTTGGGGTAATAAGAAGGCTATGCTGATGATTTGGTTGCTATTCTCTTACAAATGGAAGCACAAGGCCCAGAGGGTACTGCGGTTCCACAGCAAGATACATATGCATTTATGAAGGGATGGGAGTGCAGGGCCCTGCTTGTCCATGGCCAAATAAGGTTGCTATGATATTAGCTCAAAAATCATGGATGGATGGGAGCACAGGACCTGGAAATAAGGATACAATTATACTATCTCAAAAAGCAAGGACATTCATTGCAAAAACCTTTGTTAATGCACTAGTTAGGGTTAAAGTGAAATAAGCATGGAAATGTGGCATTAGGGTTTCCAACTATTACCCCACCCTGCACGCAGGACATCAGGCATGGGGTGTGCCTTGGGGTTGTCAAGCCTAACACTTATGTCTGTCTGTCTGTCTGTCTGTGTATGTGTGTGCTCACATCTGTTTATACCTACATTGTCTTTTGAATGTGTGTTTCTCTTTTGTAATGGCCATTGACCAAATTAATAAAATAATGATGGTGAAAGCCATAACAATAGAAGTGTTAATTAGTGATTTAAATTTTCTGAATGGTGATAATACCCAGAAACCATCCTGAGGTTCTATGACTCATGCATCAGAAACAGGTTAAATGTCAGATATCTGAAATAATGCTTAATTGTCAGTGGCTTGCCCAAAACTAATTAGGAAAGTAACTTTGACGGGAGGCATGGTTTAGCCACCAACAAGATGGCAGCCTAAAATCTTGAGCTTGCTCTGGGTTCGATGGTATCGGGGCTCTGGTATTCAGATTTGTGCACCAAGCTCACCCCCAGTTGTTGATTTCGATGGGGCAATACCCCATAATCCCCGATGTTCATTGCAGTTCTATTAGGTTGTTTTTCTGAGCAGAGAGGAGTGTTGGATTTTTGGGATCCCACTTGTTCAGTAGGCTGAGCAGGCCCCATGGAGTGTTAGTGGGTAGATTGGTCCGAATATTAGACCTTTTCAATTTACACCGCTGACATAAGTGCCCTGAGCATCTACCCCCGCATGCCATCTTCAGACCGAGGGACCATATGGCTTCTCAAGGTAAAACTGGCCCAGCAGCTTCACCAAGTCACCCTCCTGCAACTACGCAGTCAGTTACTGAGTCTCTGCAATACATTACATGTAAGTTGGAAACTGTGCTCAGCCATGTGGAAGACATCAGCACCACCTTATCTGGCACTATGGCAGATGTTAGGAATCTACAGGACCGCATGAGCGTGGTCGAACAAAAATCTGAATCCTATGAACAACAACAATTTAGGGCCTTACAAAGCTTGCAGGAACAACAACAGACAACCGACCTGCTGTAGAAGAGATTAGAGGATCAAGAGAACAGAGCCAGATGAAACAACTTACATATTATAGGAATGCCAGAAGGAATGGAGGGGCAAAATATTTAAAGATTTTTGGATGAAACCCTGCCTATTATGTTGGGAGACCGATGGAGGGGGGCTATGGAGGTGGAAAGGGCCCACAGGATTTTTGCCAGAACAGATAGAAACTCCCACATGCCAAGGCCAATAATTGCATATTTTTTGTGCTACTCAACCAAAGAGAAAGTCCTCAGGGTGGCAAGAGATCTAGGAAAGGTGAGATGGAAAGGATCCCGTATATCTTTCTATAGAGATTTCGCTCATAAAACCGCTAACAAGTGAAGAGCCTTCAGTCCCATTAAAAAACTTCTACATCAGTTTAATTTTTGTGTTAAATTCAGGGGCCTTACCAGTTTGTTGATATCCAAAGATGGCAGGGAATTACTGGCAGACCACCCAGTCAAAGTGGAAAGATGGCTTGCTAAATTTTGGCCTGATATACCTGCTTTGACTACATCTCCCAAGAGGCTCTGGGAGCCTAATAATCAGAGGGGAATCCATTTGGCCAGATCCAGTAAGCTGGAGGATGCCAAAAGGAGCAGATGTACAGCCATCAAAAAGGGTCCCCCAGTAACCATGGGCCTTCCTGAAAGGATCTATCCGCACCCTACCATCTCCTCACAGCTCTTAGTCAAACCTGCTTCTGCTATGCCTCCACACTCCCCTACCTCCATCTCCAGGCCATATCAAAGATCCAGAAGTGGGAATCAATCATTGCAAGACCCTGCATCAATGGCCCCACCAGCTAAAGTATCTTACGATGACAGCTCATCCTCCTTGCGGAATGCTCAACCACGTGCAAGTGATTATTCAGTTATGGACACTTCTCTGCTCCCAGAATGGGCAGATATTTCTGAAATTTCATTGGTGGAAGTGGTGGATGCTACAGTCACTGTTAGACCTGGGCTGCTACTCTATGCAGCTGTTGCAGCCAGGGACAATTCTGAGTCGTTGCCTTCCCCCTCATTGGACACTAACTGTGATGAAGACCTCCCCAGTTGAAGGCTTGATTCAACCTGTTTTGGACTATGTTTCGACAGCCGATCAGAACCTAAGTAGTATTTGTATAGTTTTCAATGCACCTATATCCAGGCTAGGCTGGGTGGTGGTCTGTGATATGTTTAATGTGCCTGTACCGAGGCTTGACTTGGGTGGCTCTTTGTATCTGTTTTGGCTGCGTGATGTAATTCCCTTCAGACCCCCAAATGGAAGGTTCTGGAGCATTGTGCCCATCCCCACAGTTTAAAGTGGGGCTCTATCTCCCTGGGGATGTCTGGTTGCTGTTTCAGCTGGGTGGGTACACAGTGGGTGCAGAGGGATGGGAACTGCGAGGGGACTCCGGTCTCCGTTTCCCAGTCACACTCCCTGATGCCTACCGAGGGGCCTACTCTTTTGTGGGTGAGGCCCCCCCTTCTCCCCCATGGAACTTCCTCCTTCACCTAACCCACAGCGGATCGGATGCCCGACCTTTGGCATACCACCGACCTAGAGACCACAATGTATTTGGTCGTTAACACCATCTATCAATCGGCATCAAGAGCCTGTGTAGCTGAAGTTAGTGGCTGAACTAACTTCTTTCACCTTAGCCTCGATGCCTTAGCGCTTTTGCGCACTGTTACTCATTATATATTAAACTACATTTAGTTCTAAGTTAGTGTGTAGGGCAGGCACTTTGTCTTCTGTCCTTAGACTTTATTGCGTGTATAACATTGTTTTGTGTTTGTTCCATTGTAGTTATCAACTCAGGTGTGCCTATCTCTCTTTCTACCTGACTGACCTCTCTCTCCTATCTGGCAGTATTAGTGATTCTCTGATTCTCTTTAAGCCTCGCTAGGTTACTGAACTTCTTCCCTAGCCTAATAACTCCAGCCGCTGGGGTAAGTACATTTTCTTCTTTTCCAGTGCCTTCCCCAGGATTTGACACGTCCCTTAAATACATTGGTTTCTTGGAATGTTAAGGGTTTAAATCACCCTATTAAGCGTACCAAAATATTACAATATCTCAGGTCCCTGCACCCAGACATAGCCTTGCTTCAAGACACCCACCTTCTGAAGAAGGCAATCCCCTGGTTAAAGAAATCCTGGGTGGGCACAGTTTGCACTAGTTCGGCCTCTTCTAAGGCAAGAGGAGTGGCCATACTAATTAGGCGCTGTTCCTGTTGGACCCTGGAGGCATCTCAGCAAGACACACAGGGCAGATGGGTCACTGTGAAATTATCCTCCACAGAAGGGAAATTGATCATCTGTAATTTATACACCCCAAACACTGACCATGCTGACTTTTTCCCTTCGATCAGCCAGACTATCTCTTCCCTTTCTTTAGACGAGGGGACAATTCCCATCATTGTGGGAGGGGGAATTACAACATGGTTTTGGACACCTTTATAGGTAAGTCCAAGCCCACTCCCCATGCCAGATCTAAGGCGAGCTTGGCTCTCCATGAGTTACAAGAGGAATGGGGGCTCTCGGATGTGTGGTGCAGAGATAACCTCTCTGGTAGGGATTACTCTTTCTATTTCTCAGCACACTCCTCGTATAGCAATATAGACTTTTTCTTAGTCAATGTGGTGGTGTCCCAAAAAATTCTTAAAACAAAAATTGGCAATAGCATTATTTTTGATCACGCCCCAGTGTTTGCCTCTTATGCTGCAGATGAACAACTTAAAACAGGTACCCAATGGAGATGTAACCGCTGCTCTTAAAGGATCCAGAGTTCCATAAAGTAATTTCTCAAACAGCAAAAGACTATTTTGATGTCAATGCTCACTATGGGGTCTCCCCTGGCACGGTGTGGGAGGCATTTAAAGCAGTCCTCAGGGGACGTATACTTGCTTTCTCTGCAGCTAAAAACAAGGCACACAAAGAGGACTTAGATAAGTGGCAAACTGATCTTGCCACACTTGAATCTCGGTTTAAGGCTTCTCCTACCCCTAGCCAGGATATGTTCCTTTTAAGACGCATTGTGGGACTCAAATACCAAATCAATGCCACTCTGCAACAGAAGGCTGAGTGGGTATTGATGCGGTCCAAACATGCATATTGGCATGGGGTGAAAAGAGTGGTAGACTGTTGGCCTTTTTGCCTATAAAAGCAACAGTCCTCCTCCCAGATCCATGCCCTTCATAACTCCTTTGGTAGTATTGTGCATAAATCTCAAGACATAAATGGAGTTATGAGAACCTTCTACCAGGATCTTTATATGTCACAAATCTAGCCTCCCCCAGCCACAGCTAGAGCAGAAGGTGGGCATATTCCTTAGACAGTTTGACTGCCCGGGTCTTTCCTCAAAGCAACGGACCACTTTAGATGCCCTGATTACCATATCTGAGTTAAAGCATGCCTTGTCCCAAATGGCCAAAGGCATGGCCCCAGGCCTTGATGGCATAACGGCTAAATTATACCAAGCACTGGTGGAGGAGATAGCATAACCACTGCTGCTAGCCCTCCAAGATGTGCATGGAGCTGGTATACTGCCTCCATCCATGAGAGAAGCCCTCATTACCTTGCTACCAAAGAAATAACAAGACCCCTTGGACTGCGCCAACTTTCGATCGATTTCCCTACTCCCAGTGGACACTAAAATCTTGGCCAAGATTCTCACCAACAGGATGCTAGACATGTTACCGTCCATCATCCACTCAGGTCAAGTTGGTTTTATGAGGGGTAAGACTGGTTCAGACAATACGAGGCTCCTTCTCAATCTTAAATGGATTGCCTCTTGCTCTCCCTGTCCTATAGCTGCACTAGCAATAGATTTTACAAAAGCTTTTGACTCTGTGGAATGGCAATACCTGCACCAAATTCTCAAACTTTATGGCTTTGGTCCTATTTTTTGTCAGTGGATTCACACCATATATGGCCTCCCGCTGGCCAGTCTTGACCAACAATATTATATCCTCCCCCTCTCCTCTACACAGAGGTACCAGGCAGGGTTGTCCTTTGTTCCCTCTTTTATTCTTGGCGGCACTGGACCCTCTCCTATGGGCCTTCATTGCCTCTAAGGATATCTCAGGCATCGAAGTCTCGGGAAAGCCATACCTGGTGGCAGCCTATGCAGATGACCTTTTATTAACCCTGTCTCACCCAGAACAATCACTATGGCATGTTCTAACTCTCCTGCAGTCCTTCACGATCAATTCAGGCCTTTGCAACAACCACAAGAAAACACTCTTGGCCCTTCTGAACAAAATCTGCATGGTAAATTGCCTAAAAGATATGGGGCTTACCTGGGCTATGCAGAGTTTAGCTTACCTTGGCATAATCATACCCTTTCGATGGTCTGATTTAGAAATGGCTAACTTTTCACCCCTTCTGGCCCAACTCTCTGCAGAGACATATAGATGGAAGAAAATCCAACTATCCTTGCCAGGGAGTGTGGCTGCAATTTGCATGCTTTTCTTGCCCCGTATCATGTATCTCTTTAAAAACCTTCCTATACGTCTCTCCCCTAAATTATTTTCCACTTTGGAAACTTAGGTCTCCAGGTTTTTATGGTAGGGTAAGAGGCCTAGGTGGAGCAAGAACAAACTGATAGCGCATTGGTCAAAGGGGGGGCTTTGGCTGCCTCTGGTTCCAAGGCTATCATTTGGCCTGCATGGCTGCCACCACCGCTAAGTGGTTTGTTCCTAGCCTTTCACCGCCCCTTCCCTGGGCTCGATTGGAAATGGACCTAACCATCAGATTCCAACTTGCATTTGTTGCTTCAACCCCTAAACTGGATCCAACGTACTATGTCCCCGTTAATAATTGAGACCAAATGGGCTTGGCACTCGATTATGACCCCGGCCCATACTCCCCGGGCTGCTCATGCACCCCCCCATGGCTCTATACCCCATTACAGCACAACAAGGTCATAGCAACTGGTAACTCCTCACTTTACTGGCCCAAGTGGGAGGCTCAAGGCATTCAATATATACAAGACCTATGCATGTCAGACTCCTCAGACTTGATGTCGTTTGAACAAATACAATGTAAATTCCAGTTACTGAGCAGGGATTTCTGGAGGTTCCTCCAGCTACAGAATGCCCTACAATCTGTTAGACCCTGTAGCTCTCCTGACCTTAAATGGAGTTGGTTAGCCAGTAGGCATAAAACTCCGGTGGCTGGAGGTCTCATAGGACAGTTTTACAGGACCTGGCGTGACACCCAAGTTGATCCCTCAGATGCATGCTGACAGAAATGGACATCCATGTTAAATATCCATATCCCTGAAGAAGCCTGGAGTGCCATTATATACATGCGGATACCAATAGCTGTTTTTTGCAACTTAAAATATTGCTTTTTTGGAACTGCATGCCAGCCTCCCTACATGCCCATGGCCTTCTGAACCAATCTAATTGTTGGCGGTGTCATCAGCCGGGAGCACACTTACTTCATATACTTTGGTCATGCCCTTTGTTATCTCCTTTTTGCTACCAATCTAGCATTGCTTGTAAAGTGCTTTGGGATACACTGTGTATGAAAAGTGCTATATAAATGCTGATGATGATTCTTCTTCTTCTTCTTCTTCTTCTCCTTCTCCTTCTCCTTTCCTTCCTAAGGTGACGTCCCCAGAACTGGGCACAGTACTGCAAGTGTGGCCTCACCAAGGATCCATACGGTGAAGTATCACTTCCTTTTTTCTGCTGTCAGTACCCCTCCCAATACATCTAAGCATCCTTTTTGCTTTGCTACAAGCCTCATTGCACTGATTCAATTGCATTAGGGAGTTACTGATTATAACTCCAAGGTCTCGTTCCTCTGCTGTAGTACTAAGTCTCATCCTTCCCATCCAGTATTCCGTCCTGGGATTCTTGTTCCCTAGGTACATAACTTTGTACTTTTTGGTGCTGAATTTCAACTGCCAAAGCCTTGACCACCCCCTTCAGCTATTACAAGTCTGTTTGTTTTTGTTTATTCCCTCATCACTATCCACCCTCCCACAGAGCTTAGCGTAATCTGCCAAGAGACATAGCCTGCCCCAGATCCCCTCACCAATGTCATTGATGAACATGTTGAAGAAGACTGGACCCCGGACAGATCCCAGTGGATCCCTGCTTGTGACCTCCCTCTCTTCTGATTTAACCCTGTTGATCACTACCCTCTTCTGCCTCCCATTTAGCCAGTTACCCAGACAACTAGGGTAGGTTAGGCAACGGCTCAAGTTTCTCAGAAAAAAAAAAGTAGTCCATCTGGTTTTAAAATGTAGACTCCAAAATAAATCTTACCTCAACAAAGTCTAAAGTGGTTTGAAATGCAAATTAGCAGTTATTGTCTAACTAGCATATACATGACATGCAAATTATGCTGATTACAAAGTTTGAAAAGAGGGTCAAATTTAGAATCGGTTAAAACTAGATCCAGCCATCCTGACAAATCATCCAGCCTCATTTTCAGCAGAAACTGGCACTCTGGGCAAAAGCAGCACTTTCAGTGTGTTGTCATAAGAGATCAGGAATTCCTGGTTGTCTAAGTGGACTCAATAGCTTAAAGACAACACACCATTAAGTTTCATTTACACAGTCACTGACATGAGATTTACGGTCTGCATTTGTTGTTCATTTTTTCACAGGGAGTAAAAACTTCAGTCCATCTCCTGAGTAAAGCACCTGTCCCTTCAGAAAGCATTTCTCAAAATACTTTGACAGGAAATGTTAGAGGAAAGGAACAGATTATATACATATGTATATGTATATGTATATGTGTATATATATATATATATATATATATATATATATATATATAAATGTGTTGGGGATGTAATGGAAAGAACTAACTTAATAAAGTAGGTACACTTGAAATGTATACAAGTATATATTCTGGTGTCTTTTTTTGTACCCTTTTATTCCTGAGACCACTGTTTTCTATCGAACTCATAGAACTGCTCAATGAATATCTAATGTAGAGCTCTGCAGACCTCCCAAAATTCAGTACTGTGAACATGATCTGTCAAACCTGGTAAAATATCCACTCAGATTTAAATTAGTTTGCCCTGGATCAATTGCAGAAAACAGTTGTGTGTTTAATATTTACTGGGGAAGTAACTCCATTCTGCTAGAACACATGGGAGCATGACATTTCACTCCCATCACTCTTGCACCCAACATCTCGCTCCTGTACCAACTCAACCCTAATAAATTTCACTCCTGGTCATTACGCTCCCCATAGAAAAAATGTGATGCTCACCCTTAGATTTTGTGGCTGCATGCAAGCTGATGGTCACTCTGGTTCACTATGTTTCCCATAGGAAAAATGATCCTCCCCTCCGATTACATGTCAGCATGCAATCATTACACTCCCCATAGGGATGCTCTGTCCCCCTCACTGACTACTTCTTTGTAACGAATTCAGTATCAGTATCCACCTCCTTCTCAAATGATCCACATATTATAGAGTTCCTGAATACATGTAAGCATTTTTTAAGCTTGTTTAAGCTTTTTTCTGGTTGTGCACTTATGCAGCTTTTAAACTTGTGTTTTGTGAGACCTGAGATGGTTGTTTCTCATTCTGGTTGTGTGCTTAAGCAGCTTTTAAGCTTGTGTCTTGTCAAACCTGAGACGGTTGTCATACGTTGTGTTTAGGGAGTGTTTTTAATTTGTGATTTAGGGAGTGTTGGTGTTTTGGTGCTTAGCAAACAGGGTAAACTTTATTTAAAAAAACCTTTTTTAAAACATTAAAAACAGCATCCAGGCATCAGTAATCAAAAGTGTAGGCTACACCATGAAGAAACTCTTCAGTTGTTCTCTCAGAGCTTTTTTCAGTGATATATGCCAGACGCTCCATGTTATCCCTATAAACTCTCTTAGAGCCAGCAGGAACATTGCCTGCTATCAATTGTTTGATGCATGCATCTCTTTTTTCTGCACCCCTTTAAGTCCATCTATGAATTTCCATATGGTGGGGTGCACCATTTTGAGCGCACACTGTATTCCCAAAGGAAGGCCTCTACAACATTATTTATTTTTGCCCTTTGGGTCAGAACTGTTTCATAGTGATTCCACATTTGAATAGCATACTGTGGTGCTCGATGACCATTTCCTCTCTGATTTCATCTCCCAATCCATATGTCCTCAAAGTAATCAATTAGAGGCTGAAGTTCAGGGGGAATATTTCAAGTGCCTCATCTGTGATTTCTTCAAATTTTGTGATTAGCTTCTCAGGTGGATAAAATGCAAGAGCAAAAAGGTATTTGCATTTGAGGGCACACACTGAGTCTTGGGAGTACTTGACTGCTAACCATTCAGTCTGAATTTTATGGTAAATGCATTGGCTGAAATGGAAGGTACAACCTGCTTGTTTTGCTTGTGGAAAAAAAACAGTTCTGAAGGCAGTGATAGTGACCAGTTTGAAGCCTGTCATAACAACCTCTGGTGCCAGATTGGGATTGAGAGTTTTAAGTGCTGTCAGCATTCGCTCATACGTAACTCTACTTTTCCCTGGGAGCAGTACATAAACAGCTGGCAGTACATTTTCAAATCTCTCCCCGTGTATCACATACATCTGTTGGAACAGTGGGGGGGGGGGCTACGCTAAATGTACCATCAGCGTACCAATTCTTGGCACGTTCTAGAAATGTTAAATTATTTTGTGCGCCAAAGATTAAAATACACTCTGGACTAGGGCCACTGTCAAACAAAAGAAAATTCACTGCTGTTTCACCTCCATTAGCACTGTACATTTTAAATGACTCCGGTATGATGAGCTCATTCAGAACCTTTGGATTGGGTGGTGCACCATGAACTCTGACATGCTGTATTGCTCTTTTGACATTTCTGTCAATTAGTTTGCCCTGTTTGGCTAGTGAAACTTTGTTCTTGGCATGTATCAATATTTGGGCTGTGCTGTCCTGCGATGAGGAAGCCATTAGCTTTGTCTCATTTAAGGCCTCTGCCTTTTCCACTGCATGGGGGTCTGGGCCATTTGTATGTTCTGAGAATCTGTGAATTATGGTCGGGTCATTCTCACTTTTTGTGTGAACACAGGCATTCCACCCCTTTGACTTTCTGACAGCCCATTCACATTGCCAGATCGCTTTCCCTTCATGACCCCTCTTATGCATCATGTAAATGTAATTAAACTTGTCCACAAGTTTATCTCCGATTGCGAACAGACATAATGAAATGGCAGGCCATCATGGATAAAAAGCAGCACAGAATCCAGCACACAGAAAATAAATCAGTAACAGCAGTGAATGCTGGGTGCACTTACTGCAGCTTTATACTCTACTAATTGCTGTACTGATCACTTTAGGATGCTAAATTTCTTCACTTAATTGCCATCCTGCACTTTGCAGTACCAGAAAGAAACAGCAATTAGAATATTGGCCCTATTTCTGCATTAGGTGGATGGGGGTGAAATGACCAGCAGTGAATGTGAATGGGGGTGAATTTGTTTGGGAGTGAAATGACGAGAGTGAAAGTGGTGGTAGTGAAATAACAGGAGTGAAGTTTTGTAGACCCAGAATACATGAAGAATACAAAACAGGAGAGTGGTGCAACAGCCCACAGTGAAGGATTCTGGTTCCAAAATTTGTTTGCCCATCACTCATTACCTGGTGTACTCTAGCAAAGTGTTGGACACTAAGAGCAATCAGTCATCCAACTTTGACCCTCTCATTTATTTATACAGTAAAACTGAAACATAACAACATAGAATTTGTTGGCAGAAAAGGACCGCTTGGCCCACCAAGTCTGTCCAGGTGTTCCCTGCTTATCTGTCTCTGCAGACCCTAACTGGTCCCTGGCAACCCTCCTCCTCCCTACATTTTTACTAATATTCTCCTATATCTGTCCCATGATTGCTTGAAGTCCCCCAGTGTTCTTGCCTCCACCACTTCTGCTGGCAGTCTGTTCCGGGTATCTACCACACTTTGAGTGAAGTATTTCCTCACACCCATCCTAAACTCCCCCCTCCTCCAGCTTTATTGCATGCCCCCTGATCCTTGAGCTCTTTTTCATTTGAAAGAGACTCGCCTTCTGCACTCTGTTTACCCCTGTGAGGTACTTGTATGTCTCGATCATGTCTTCTCTTGCTCGCCTCTCTTCCAGGGTGTACATGTTGAGATCCCTCAGTCTCTTCACATAGGGCTTCTCATACAACTCTTCCACTATTTTAGTTGCCCTCCTCTGTATTGCCTCTACCCTGTCTACATCCTTTCTGAGGTGCAGCCTCCAAAACTGGACAAAGCACTCCTGGTGGGGTCTCATCAGTGGCAACAACACCACCTCCTTCTGCCAGAGATACCCCTTTTTATGCACCCCAGCATCCCACTAGCCCTACCCACTGCTTTATCACACTGCCCTGCCACTTTGAGGTTGTTCATTAT
Source organism: Neoceratodus forsteri (assembly GCA_016271365.2). Lineage (NCBI taxonomy): Eukaryota > Metazoa > Chordata > Ceratodontiformes > Ceratodontidae > Neoceratodus > Neoceratodus forsteri. Next base: position 906,697,076 of record CM028135.1, on the reverse strand, counting down.
AACCCCAGAAGTTCCTTTCCTGGGTATTGTTTGTTAGTCCCCCTCACCCATCCTGTACTCTGCTCCTGGGTTCCTATTCCTTAGGTGCATGAGTTTGCATTTTTTGGCATTGAACCCCAAGTGCTATGCCTTTGCCCACTTCTTACATTTCCCAAGATTCCTGTGCATTCTCTGTACCCCTTCCTGAATGTCCACCCTATTACAGATGTTGGTATTATCTACAAAAAGACATACCTTAACTTCCAGTTCTTAAAGAGAATTGGTCCCAGTACTGAGCCTTGCAGCACCCTGATGTTCCCTCTGCCACTATTAAAGTGAGTATTGTTAACCACCACCCTTTCTCACCTATCTGATAACCAGTTTCTAATCTACTTCACCACTTTGCATCCCACCCCTAGGTTGTTCAATTTCTTTATCAGTTTCCTGTGCAGCACAGTGTTGAAGGCTTTGCTGAAGTCCAGATAGGCCATGTCCACTGCCTTCCTCTGATCAGTTTCCTTGATCTTCCAGTCAAGGAAGTCGGTCAGATTCATCTGGCATTAACCTCTTCTCCACCCATGGATCCAAGCTGCCTGTTGCTTTGTAGCCCACTGGATTCAATATACTCTACCAGCCTTTCCTTAAACAGGTTTTCCATTAGTTTCCCCACCACCAAAGTCAGACTGACCCACCTATAGTTGCTAGCCTCCTCCCTGCTGCTTCCCTTGTATAAAGGGACTGTGTCTGCTCTTTGCCATTCCTCTGGAACCATGCTTATTTATTTATTTGATTTAGTTTTTATTGACCAGGTAAGTGCACTAGACAAATTCTGCCTATTTTCAGGCATGACCCAGGGAAGGGGGATACAGATGAATGCCAACTAATTTTGAACCAGATTAAGCTGTTGGTGGTATTTTAGTGAATGGGGGGAAATTTGGCCAGTGCACTGGGGAAATTCCCCTACTCTTGTCAGTAGGGGGAGCCCAAGCGCTGTGCTGATGGCAGAGCAGACTGAGCTGGAAATGGAGGTGGATGTGTCTGAAGAGCTGCCTGAGAATTTGGATGTGGAAGAAATTGTGGTAGCAACAGAGTAAACTTGTGAAACCACTAGACTTATGCAGGATAATTCTTCAGCTCATCTAGATAATCACGATATGGTGGAGGATGTTAGCAGAGAAAACATACAGACTGTTGTTACTAGTAATCCACAGTCAAAAGTAATTTGGGCCTCTGCAGAGCCCCCTAGTAGTAGTTTGGATGATCCAGGGAAAAGTTGTTCTACTGAGAATGCTGCAAGTCATGTGCAGTAACCGAGAGATGCTAACACCATGTCTGAACAGGAGGAAGGCATTTCAGTGACACAACAAGTCTGAAAACAATTTGGATTAAAAAAAAGACACTGTGCAGTATTTTGGGGGTAACTGGTCAGCCAATGATGCCTTGAATTCATCTGGTTGGAAATGGGACGAAAAAGGAAAATGGGTTTCTGACCCCGATTGGAATGAGGACATTTTGTTTGGGCCTACAGCAGGACATGAAAGGGCTGCAGCACAAACTCTGAGCTCAGGTAAAACTGTTTCTGATAAAAAGGATCCAATAAAAGTTACTGCGCAGATTTTAAATGATGCCACCCAGGTCTCTACAGTGCCTGGCCCATCAGGGGGTAGGGGGAATGTGAAGTCAAGTTGCACTAATATTGCATGTTTTACTGCTGAGCAAGAACAATCTAAATCTCAAGATAATAATAATAATATGCCAAAAAAACTCCCATGTCAGAACTTTTTAAGAATAAACTCGAGCAGGCCCCTAGAAGAAATGCTGTCAGGTTAAGGTATAGGGGAGGGCTACCAGAGCACCCGGACTTGTACTATGTTACAAAGCATCTATTGATGGGATCCATGAAAGTCGTGACAGCAGAGGTTTATGCTCTAATTCATATATCAGGGGAAGATACCTTTGATGTTAGCTTTTAAACTAACATCTGCCTTGAGAGATTCTGGGAAAAGTATAATAACCTTAAGCAGATGCCTTTTTGGATACCTTTTATGCTATCCCCCTTACTAAACCCCAGATAAGATATATTTCCATCATGTTTAGAAATGAAGGAGTGAACATTAGTGATATATATCACTGGTTGCAGAAACAATGTGATATTCTGGGACCCCCAGAGGCAATTATGGATACATAGCGATTTTGGATGGGAGGGTGGAGATTTAAAATAAAATTATTCTTAGTCAATTCAGAAATTATCCACCTCCCCAATAGCTTCTTCTTAGGCAAGGATAGGGGGGTTTGTTTTTATGGGGGGCAGCCTAAGGCCTGTTATAAATGGGGGGCTAAGACTCATCTGAGCAGTACCTGTGATATGCTCAAATACTCCTTATGTGGGGGGGTATGGCCACTCCACTGATCTATGTGACAATATATTCCAGTGCAACCTTTGTGATGATAAAGGTCACACCTTTCACCAGTGTCCTTGGACTAAAAGAAACAGAACTGAGGGGGTGACACCAAGATGACCTGATCAATAGAGCCCAGCAGCAAAGAAGCCACTCCTTTCATGAAACTGCTGGCAGGGATAAATCTCAGAATGCAGCACCTCAAGAAAATACCCCTGGGGAGGCTGTTACTGACACCCTGACACCTGCTGACCCCCTCCCTAGGAATAAAAAAAAATGGGGAGACCCATGATAATCAAGAATGTAGAGAGATAGCCCAGTCCTCTAGGGATGGAAAAGTAAGTATTAGTATGCCGCCCCCCTTTGAAGTTGCTAAAGCCAGGAGATTTACTAGGGTATCTGCTAGACAACATCCCCCCACTCCCCCCTCCCCCTACACCCCACAGGATGGAAAATCCTTTCTCACCTTTACAAGTAGACATGGGGAAATCTGAGCTAGAGTCTGATGCATCACATAGGTCTGATATAATCACTGAAGAGGAGGAAAGTAAGACTACGGAACTTGCTAAGGAAAGGAAAGGTAAAAAAGGAAAACTAAAGCTAGTCATGAAGAAGGCCCCTGAATATAAAGAGTTTGTACCAAACATGCTTATTATGTACATGATGCATGGCCTCTATTCATGTTGCTTCACTTAATATCTGTAGTTTGAAACACTACAGAAAACAATTATCTGTATTAGCCTATTTGGGACAACTTGCTGTAGACATCATCTTCGTCCAAGAAACTAGGCTATCCTCCATCGTTGATGTAAATCAGGTTAAGAGGAATTGGCCATGGGGTCCTTCCTTTTGGACCATTGTCACAGATACAGCTGATGGAATAGGAATTTTATTTAAAACCCCTAATTTCAGAGTATCTAGACTTATTGATATACATCCTGGGAGGGCTCTGGCCATAGACTGCATGTATAAAGAAGTTGCTTTTTGCATTATTAATCTTTATGCCCCCCAGACCAAATCTGCTTAAATTGATCTTTTTGAGGAAATAAAACCTTATTTATACACAGAGAAGAACATTATATGACGTGGGGACTTTAATTGCAGTTTGGATCTGAAATATGCAGGTGACATAAGCAAAAAGGTATATTGTGACATGCATGCCTTAAAACAGATCACACTGCATACAGGATTATCAGATACATATAGAACCCAGAGTAAAAATGATGTAGGGGCAACCTATTTCAGACACATCTATGCTACACGCATTGATTACATTCTAGTGTCTAAATATGTAAAACCCTATAAAATAGAAGTTAATCCCACAGAATTCTCTGATCATTGTATATTATTAGGTTCTCTAAGTCTAGCAACAGTACCCCCAAAGATTTATTCCCATATACACAGATGGAGGCTGAGCATCTCCTTATTGGAATCAACTGAATGTCAGAAGCAGGTGGAAGTTCTTTTTGGTGCCAGAATCTCGACCCTGTGTCCTTATTATAATCTTTGGGACTGGTGGACAGATACAAAAAAATATTTAAAATCTCTATTTTTATCATTTGGTAAATATTCTTCAAATTCAAGCTATATTAAATATTTAGACAATAGAAATCAATTATACAGACTTATGTCTTTCCCACCAAATGATCACATGAAATATAAAACACAAATTTTGGAAATAAAAAAGCAAATGAAAATCTATCAGTATGATAGGGCAGAAACATTGGACATGGAAATGAGATTTTGCATAAATAATCAACCAGCTTTGGATCCCTACAAGGCGTGCAAACAATGGTTGGATAAAACCATTATGGAAGGTTTACATACATTGGACACTCAGCTGATAGACACCAATCTAGGAATGCTTTCATTAGTGCAACAAAACTTAACTGAAAATTTTTCCCAAAACCCCTTAAAAAAGGGTAGTGTACAGAATTTTTTAACTGCACCAATACCCCATTTTAGCCATTATGCTGGCGAGGCATTAGTAGATCCAATTTCCTCTGAAGAAGTTTGTGGGGTAATTAAAAAGTTAAAGATAGGACCCTCACCAGGAATAGATGGTCTCTCTAATGACTTCTATAAAAAATATGAACCTTTTTTGAGTTCTGTACTGGCGAATATTTTTAATTTTATGTTACAGTCAGAATTTAAGTGTACAGATTTTAGTACAGCTCTCATATGCTACATATTTAAAAAGGGGGATAAGAAGAAATTATCCAACTGGAGACCCATCAGCATCCTTAATAGTGACTATAAGATTTTGGCAAAAATTCTGAACAATAGATTAATAACAGTAGCTGAAACTTTAATTGATATGGCCCAGACATGCGCTATCCCTGAACGTAAGATCCAACATAATCTCTTTATTTTACGAGAGCTCTGTGAAGCCTGTATATCTCAAAATCTTAAAGGCTTTATAGTTGTAGTAGATCAATCTAAAGCATTTGATCAAGTTGAGCACCCTTTTCTATTTAATGTACTAGAGACATAAGGGATCCCAAAAACGTCTGTGGATTGGATAAAAGTATTATATTCTAATGCTAATATTATTCCAACAGTTAATGGTTTATTTGGTGGGGATGTTCCTCTTTTAAAAGGAGTACAGCAGGGCTGTCCGCTAAGCCCCTTACTTTATCCCTTTGCTCTAGACCCAGTCATCCGACAGATAAAGTGGGATAAACAAATTACAGGTCTGGCTCCTCATGAGACTTTAACTCCAGGGAAAGTAACTGCATATGTAGATGATGTTACTCTCATTGTTCAAAACATCAGCTCCATAGAAAAGGTGATCAGCACCTTTGATGCCTGTGCACAATACTCTGGTGCTAAATTGAATAAAGACAAAAGCACTATTATAACCCTGAATAAGTCAAGCACTATGATCAGAGATGTAAGTGGAATCAGCATCTCCACTGTGCCTCAAAAATTTTTAGGTATATGGGTAGGTCCTGGTGATATGGCCACCTATAATTGGGAAAAACAAATCAACATAAGTGAAAGCAAAGTTTGCATTTGGAAAACATGGAAGTTTGGAAAGAAAAAGCGTGTACAGATTATCAAAAAATTTATTATTCCTATTTTTCTATATGTCAGTTATATTTATGCCCTCCCGGTACACTTGGAGGCTAGACTTTTTAGTATTTTCTTCCAGATGCTCTGGGGCAGCAGACTCAATCCAGTTAAGAGGGACATTACTTACCTCCCACAGAGGAAAGGGAGGCTTAATATGATAAACCCAGTGGTATTTTTTCATACCATTTTTTTATACAGCACCTTTAAATGTGCTTGGGAGACAAACGGGTCACTTTGGCAGTCTTGGATACGGTGGGCCCAACAGAAATATTTTACAAAATGGGTTGATACCCCCCTAAACTGTTGTCACAATTTGCAGTTCCAACCTATGCTGGTCCTTCAGTTAAAAAAGTACACCAATGGAAAATAGAAAAACAGACATTGATGGCCTTAAATAGGAAAGGTTTCTATTCACACATAGTTCATAGTGTACAGCAAGTGGCTTTAATTTTCTCTGGATGTACCCCTGCCAAAATGAATTGGACCTTAAATAAACTTAATGACAGCAGAATCCCTGTTAAGGTATGGGGCATTGTCAGGTTATGCTCACAGGGAAAGTTAGGTGTGAGAGGTAATCTAAAACACAAACCCATAGCTGAACGGTATTATCCTAAATTAATATGTGTGAACATAGAAGAAAGTATTTTTATTTTTTTCTTTGATTGTCCTTCTAGCAATCAGGTGTGGACAGAACTGGCCAATAGGTGGAAACTGCCCTTTTTTACAAGAGTCTCGTATGCTACTTTAATACTTGGAGAGTACTCTGGTGTTTGGAGAATCTTTCACAAAAGTACTTTACATGTACTTTTCGCTGTCGTTCAGTACTTTCTATGGCAAGCACGCTGTCAGTATGTTCTGCAACAGCAACAAGCTTTAAATAGTGTGTTAATTATGCAGATAGAAGCTGAGATGATTAGAGTAAAAGAACTTGATACACAGAGATTTACACCAGATAAAGTGGCCCATTTATGGAGATACTTCAAAATGTTCACTTAACGGAATATTTAGCCTTAGTTTTAGTATACTAGTTTAAACACAGAGCAATGTGCATGGATCCCCTTTGTTAGGTTTTGTTTTCTCTGATATGAAATGTTTAATACCTTTTATGTTTATGATGTATGCCTTCTATGCAATGTTTCTTATCTTTTTGTGTTTTCTTCCTTTGTACAGTTTCTGGTATGATGTATGAATACTGTGATGTAATGTTTATGTTTCTTAATAAAAATTCCCCTACTCTTTTCGAGAAGTGCCATGGGATCTTTAATATCCACCTGAACTACCACCAGAACAGGCAGATAGTACCTCAGTTTAATGTCTCATCCGAAAGACGGCACCTCAGAAGTGCAGCACCCCCCTCATGCTGCACTGCAGTGTCAGTACTGGGATATTAACCCAAGTGCCTGGTGAGGGGCTAGAACCCACAGCCTTCTGATCTCCTGGCCTTAGAGGTGAGTGTGCTACCTGCTGAGCCACTGACACTGCTTGTTTCCAGTGAACAGCTAGCACCTCCCTGAGTTCATTTAGTACCATTAGGTGTATCCCACCTGATACCATAGCCTTTTCCACCTTGAAAGCTGAAAATCCCTTCAAGACTTTTTCCTCTGAAAATGGGCTTGTGTCCACCCCCCCCCCATTGCTCCTGCTGCTGCTCCCTGGTGGTCTGTCCCTCCACCCCCACTGTGAAGATTGAGTAGAAGCACCAGTTCAGGATGGCAGCCATTTCTTGTTCCTTTTCTGCACAGTCTCCCCCTGCTATCTTCCTACTCTTCATTATCCCTCCCCTTGCCTTCCTCTTCTCACTTTTGTATCTGAAGAAACTCTAATCCCCTATATTGGCTATCCAGTCCTCTGTCTGTACCCTTGCTGCCCTGCCTGCCTTTTCTGCTTTCCTCTGTTTTACTTGGTATACCTCCCTATCTTTCCTCTGCTTTTCCTTGTATCTCCTGAATGCCACCACTTTTCCTTCACCACTTTGACCCCTTCCCTAGAGACACATAATGGTCTCTTTTTCCTTCTGCTTTTGCTCACTTCCTTAGTACAAAGGCTGGTTACCTTAATTATGGCCTCACTTACCATTCCCCCTTGTGCCTCTATCCCTCCCTGAAAATCCCTCCGAGTCACTTTCTGATATTGTCTCCCATTTCTTTAAAATTTGCCATCTTAAAGTTCTGGACCCATGTCTTCATGTGGTTTGCCTCTGCTGCTGTCTCTGTGTTAAACCATGCTGTACAGTGATCATTGGTATGTAGGAGACTGCCCACTGTGACATTTGCAATGCTGTCCCTGATTGTAAGCACCAAGTCCAGCATTGCTCTATACCTAGCTGGTTCTTTGACTAGCTACCTGAGAAAAGCCCCTTGAGGGAGTCAAGGATGGTGCTGCTCCTTGCCAAAGCCACTGTTGGAAAGCTTCACTCCATGTCTGGTAGATTAAAGTCACTGAGTAGCAACATCTTCCCCTTACTTGCTATTCTGATTATCTCTTCCCCAAGTGCCTTATCCAACTCCTCTTCCTATGCTGGAGGTCTGTGTGATACTGCTCCACAGATAGTCATCACAGAGCCTTTCTCCAGGATGACCTACAACATTCCCACTCTTTTCTTTTCCTCTAGGTGACCCTTTTCCTCCATGACCTAATTCCCTCTCTTACATATTGTGCCACCCTCCTCCCCTCCTTCCTGCCCTGTATCTCCTAAACAGAGAGTAAGCAGGTATGTCCATATACCAGTGCTCAGTCTACCATGACTCAGTTTTGACCACCAGATCTAGGCTAGCCTCTGCCATAACAGCCTACAGATCCAGCATTTTATTTCCCAGGCTTCTTGCATAGTGCATATGACTCTTTTTACCTTACCCCCTGCCTGCTTCCCTGCTTTCCTCACCCCTTCCTCCCAATGTCCCCTGAAACTCCACCTGACCCACATCCTCCCTTTTTACCATGTTCAGTCCCTGCCCCATTTACTCCTTTATTCTTGCTTACCTGATTTATACCTTTTTCTCTGCCTTTTCCCCACCCCTGTCTTCTTGCACCCCTGGCCTAGGGAAATGTACTTGCCTCATGTACCCCTCCCTAATGTTTATTCATCCACAGGGGCCATATTTAGTTTTGCAGCTTTCCCACTCTGGCTAGTTTAAATGTTTATCCAAGCAGCATATACACCTTCCACAAAGGACTGTAGTCCCCTTCTGGGAATGATGCATGCCATTTCCCCTATCTCGGTCCTTATCCTCCCAGGTTGAACCCCCATGCCCAAGCCAATGTAGCCAAAGCCCTCTTTTGTGCACCTTGTCTTCAACCAATTGTTAAATGTTCAGGTGCAGAATGCCTTTTCTTCTCCCTGGCTGTACACAAGTAACACAGCAGCCAAAACCACCATGCATGCCAGCTGCTGTGGGTCCCTCCCCAGTTCCTCGAAACTGTGCTGCACTACCCCTACCCTGTCCCTTGTCAGGTAATTTGTCCCCAGGTGAACAATGATGTTTATCTCCCTCCCATCTTCTGCTTCTCTGATGATCCTCTGGATATACTGTCCATCCCTCAATGCCGAAGCACCTGTCAGGCACTTCACTTCCCTCTTTCTCTTCCTTCCCCCACTCCCAAGTGTTTCCCTCTAATAATAGAGTCCTCAAGTAGCAGCTGCTTCCTCTTTGACTGGGGGCCTATTCCCCCCCTCCCTTCGTTTTCCATTCTGAGGACACTCACTTCCTCCCTTCCCACTACTACAGGTGCTTCCTGTCTTCTGTCTCATCCTGCCAGTGTGGTAGAGGAAGGAATTCTGCAAATGTACAGGCTGAATAGCTTACAGCCTTCCTGCCACCACCACCCTCCCATAGCCTGTCGAGGTCCAGCTACTCTACCTCTGCCTAGGTATCCTCTGGGGAATCGATGGCAGACTTGTTGGACCCTGGGTGGGCAGAAGGTCTTCTGCACACTGCCAGTATGGCCCCAAGTCCAGTGACATCTGCCCCCAACCCAGAGAGGTAAGTACAAATGGGCCAGCACCTTAGTTTCCAGAAGATGTCTCAAAAGAATGCAACCCTGCACCTGTTGCACTGCACCACTCCCATGATCTTTCCCTCCTTTCTTTAGTGTCTATTGAAACTCCTCTATACCCTACTGCTTCCTTTCTACTCTTGTTGTATTCCTACCTCTCCCTTTTGCTAGTCTGAAAAAGTATTTGTTATGCTAACCTAGACAGGGTATCCCTTATGTTCCCTTTTCCAACTTTCCTACCTTTGCCTACAGTACTTTATCCTGGGTGTCTAATGCAACTTTACCACTTGTATGTCTACAGCGTGCAGCTGCCTTCCATGTTGCTGGTTGTACACTCTAAACAGTAATGTGTTACCTCCTTACCATGGTCTGGTGTCCCCCTGCAGGGACTCCTGCAGAATGCAATCTATTTGTAGATGCAGTACAGATGCTTTTAAGGCAGATGCTCCACTCATGTGCTGGGGACACAAGCATGATGGGACACAGGTGTTATCATTTTATCTCCTCTTCATTCTTCCTAGTGTCCTCTGATTACCTCTCCACACTAAGCCTGTTGCAACTCCAGACCACTGTCACACATGTGATTCACATGGCTTTCTTCATCTAGTGACCCTAAGATTAATTTCCTGACCTTGGTTCCCCACACTACCTGTTACAAATTTAAAGAAAAGTCTCAAAGTGCCCCAAACACTAACTAAAAAATATCTTTCCTCCACCTACCCACTTATACTGCTACTTTAAGTATTGAGATAAAATAATATATACCTCTAGGTTTAACCAGTTAAGCTTCAGCAGCACAAATTGGCCAAACACCTGAAGATGACAATGATGTCCTGTTTCCGACATTGCCAAACATACACAAGGCTTCCCATTATGCCATGGATAAATATTTCATATAGAATACTTGGCCAACTTTGCCAAAACATTAAATGTTTAGAATTATTCACAAGGCTGATGATTACAAAGTTGAAACATGTAGCCTGTATTTGACAGACTATTGACTGGGAAACATTCTTGTAAACATTTCCCACAGCGTAAAGCTGGAATAATCTAGCCTTACTTTTGTTGTAAATGACTAGTCAAACAATCCAGATTAGTCCCTCCTGTTAAAATAATTGTCCCACTGTCCAAAAGTTAGCCTTGGGGTTGTTCACTCTAAACTCTGCAATTTTGTAGACATCATAAAGAATCAGGTGTGTCTCAGATGACCAGATCAGACTTACTTGTGTGTGAAAGACACTGAGGAGTGGATGAATAATTTTACTGAGCAGTGAGCACAAACAGGAGAGTTTTCACCTAGATAGACATGACAGTCAATTAAAAACTGACATTAATGACAAAAGTTGCTACAGTCTGAGCTATGAGAAAAAGAGGAAAAGACAGCAGAGGCAGCATGAAAACAGACGTGTGGTGCTAGTGTAACTAATGACCACAGAAACATTCACCATCCACCTCCTCATCTACCTGTGTCAGAGTTGGTAGTGTAAAATATACATCATCCATAAAACATGGAGTTGAGTAGGTCTTGTTAAAAATGAGCATGTTTACTTTTAATAAAGTGGGCATCTCTACATTTTTATTGAATGGCATGCTCTCTTGTTGCTGACTATATTTCCTGCAGCACTGAAGATTCTTACTATGTACTTGCAGGTGGACAATGGATGTACTCAGTGGGTATCTCTGAAAAAGAGGACCAGGTGGTCATGTTCTCATTCCAGTACAATACAGGGTAATCTCCTATTGCCAGTGCCACATTCTCATGCTGGTAGTCTTGCACCAGACTGGTTGCCGGCATCTCAGACTCCATTATAAAAGACAGTTCCTTGCTGGCCTTTTCAATCAAGCCATAGATGGGCAGCTGTTCCCTCAGTAGCTTGTGATTGACTAAAGTATTTTTTTTTTAGCAGCAGCTGCTGTAGTTGTCTATTAACTTGAAAACAGATGAGCAGTCCCCCTCATGTTCCTCATCAGCAGCAACACCTTGAGATCAAAGGGTTCCCTCAGCTATCTGCTCTGTCACTGAAAGTGACAACTACTACTTCTCTTGTTCTGTGCTTGTAGCTCTAACTTTGTTTGAGTCCATACATACAGATACCTATGGATAAGCCAGTCTTTCTAGGATTGCTCACTCTAACTGCTTTCTTGCACATGAATGAATATCTCAAATGTGTCCTTAAAATGAGGATCTAATAAGGTGGGCATGATGTCATGGTCAGCTGTGCATGCTTCCTTAATGTGCATGTCATCCAATAATTATTTGCTTTTGTACCACCTTAATGGAAAATGTATTCTGCTGTGAGTGGGTGTGATGGCAGCCACTCACCAAACATTTGCTCAAGGAACTCAAGGATTTCTTTTTCCAAATGATGGTCATTGTTGAATCTACGAACATGTAAAGCTGCCAGCGTGCAGAGATTGGAAGACCCAAGCGACTTTCTGCTACCACTGCTGCTGACAATTTGGGGACATTGTCCCAGTGGTAGACACTGCCATATAATCTATGGTCCGCACTCTTGTCCACATGCCAGTGATGATGTGAACCACTGGCACAATAGATGCTCTCAGAGCATGTTTCATTGTCTTGCAGACACTCTGTTACAAATCTTGAAGTGCCAATGCGGAGAAGTACATATGACTGGGATGTTGGTACCTTGGCACTGCAACTAGTTTTAGGAAAAGAAAACTTATTTTCTCACAATGGAGAATGAAAGCAGGTCAGTTATTAGCATTCCCACAGTGACTGTATTTATCACTGAATGAATTTATTTATTTGTACGTCTGGCTCATTTCCAGAGACTGGACCAGAGAGATAGTTGACTTGTTTTTTGTGGGGGTGGGCCACCAGATGGCTGGCTCCTTTTTGTCACCCCTGGGGATGGAGGAAGATGGGGAGTTGTAGCCTCCTGGAGCTGTGGAAATCAATTGGCTTAAAAACTCATGAATGATGGATTATGGTGCTGTGCTGTCACTTGAACTATTATGACTTTCTTCTTCCTCCTTCTCCTCCTCTTCTCTGTTCTCATTATTTGCATCTCCCTGCATGTCATCATCATACCAGTCTAGTTTTGATGCCATGCATTGGCTTCCCTTCTCATTGTGAGACCTATTTTCATCCGTAATGTACATCAGACCAACCCCTTCCCCCCCACAAATCTATCCACCTATACTCTTTTCACTCTTTAAACCAAGATCTCCTACTAAATGACTTATGCCACTCCAGCTCATCCTCCCTCATCAAAATCCTCAATTGATACTGCCCTCAGTTACTTCCAAACAAAATTCTTGGAAATTTGGGCTCAACATACCCCCCCAGTTAACTAGAGTCAAAGGCTCATCTCCCCTGGATTAATGCTGAACTGCTGGCCTTCATGTGGGCCAGGGATCAGGCTTGGAAGGACTACCTGAAATCCAAATACCACACTGTCCTCCTCCATTACAGGCAACTTAGAAATGCTTGTACAAAAGCCTCCAGGTGTGTTAAGTCAAAATACTTTTCCACATCCTTCCACAACAGTTTAACCTACCACTCTAAGTTCTGGAGAGTCATCAAACCGTTTTGCTCTTCCCCCTCCTCCCACCCTTCGATCCCAACACTCATACATGGTAATGTTACTCTTTCTGACCCTCCATTGGTTGCATCTACTGTAAACACTTTCTTTACATCCTGTACCTCACCACTCCTCTCCACCTTCCTCACATGTACCCTTACTGCTTCCCCTGATCCCCTACCAATTCCAACCCCCCTTTCTCATTCTCTCCCATCACACCAAAAGATGCCTTAAAGGCCCTCTATGCCTTGAACCCCTCCAGATGACCTTGACCCCAGTCTGCTCTATCTCTCAGCTCCTGTCATTGCTGCCCCTTGGCCTGTCTTCTCAACCTATCTTTTAATCTATCCTCAGTTCCCTCAACATGGAAGCACTCTACTGTTTTTTCTCTCCCCAAAGGTTGTGATCCCACTACCCCTTGGGACTATCGCCCTATCACCTTACTTCCTTTTCTAGCTAGGATCCAAGAACATACCATCCATGCCTAACTCACCCCTTATCTTGAATCCACCTTGTTTTTCACCCCTTTACAGTCTGGTTTCCACAAGTCTCACTCCACCACCACCTCTCTCCTATGACTCACTGATTACATACTTACCAATATGGATCAGGGACCCATTACCTCTGTCATCTTTGTCGATCTGGCAAAAAGCCTTCAATACAGTTTCCCATTCCCTCCTCCTCCATAAACTCACTGATGTTGGGTTAAACTCCTCAGCCACAGCATGGTTTCAGTCATACCTGTCAGGCAGATTTCAATCGGTCATGATTGCCTCCTCCCTCCATCAACACTGGTGTCCTGCAGGGTGCAGTACTCAGTTCCGTATTATTTTCCATTTTCCTCAATGATCTCCCTTCTGTCTGCTCCACTTCCCAAATCCACATGTATGTGGATGACACCGTCCTTTACATGTCTAGTACCTCACACACTGTTGCTGAGGCTAGGCTGCAACATGATTTCAACAAGGTCCAGCACTGGTTCCAGTCCAACCAGCTATTCCTGAATGCCAAAAAGACAGACTCCATGTCCATCCGCACTAGACTGAGGCTATGTAAACTTAACCCCCCTTGCCTTCCGCACTGTGGATGGAACCCCTATCAAAAATGTCACAACCTTCAGATACCTTGGGGTCTGACTAGACCACCACTTGGACTTTTCAGCACATGTATGCTATCCAGAAAAACTTGCACTCCAAGCTTGGTACTTTATACTGAAACAAGGAATGCATTCCTCCAACTGCTCATAGTGCAATAGTGCAGAAAATGATTCTCCCCACCTTTGACTATGCAGATATAGTCTACAGTGCTACCCCCAAATCTACCTTGGTTAGACTGGATACCGTCTTTAACTCTTTCTATCACTTCATGCTTTCCTGTCCCTCTCGCACTCACCACTGTGACCTTTACAAAACCCTAACCCTCCCATCCTTGGAGTCCAGGCGACTGTCCCATACTGCTACCTTCATATCCAAATACTGGTCTGGTAATCTTCCCCCCACCTTTCCTCCATCATTTCTGCCTCCTCCCAGAGCACTTACTTCCTCTGTAACACTGACTTCACTTCTTCAAAATCCTCCACCATTCTACCACCACTGGCCAATCCGCCTTTTCTTTCTGCTGCCTTAAACAGTGGAAAACCCTTTCCCCCAACATATGCAATGCCACCTCCCACAAATCTCTCTCCTCCCTCCTGCACGATTACACAACTCCCTCCTGTTCATGTAAAAATGTATAGACACCTCACCTACACTGTCCCCCCCAACACTTTTTATTCTTTAGCCCAGTGTTCTGGCCTCACCGTTCCTTCGGTTAGTTGAACTGACCTATATAGCACTATTTAACTACCTTTACTTTTTGCTATGGATGCCTACCAGTTCACATTTAACAGCCGATTCTACCAAGTACTTTTCATTGTATACTCATGATGCAATAGTGTATGCAAAATTGCTTGTTGCAGCTCTGTACAAATGTTTGTATATTCATACTGCCACTCTGTATATATTTCTGGAAGTACACTGGTACATTGTACTCACCATCCTGCTTACTGTTAGCTGCCTAGTATGTATTTTGTTTATGTATTCTCTGTCCTCAAATTAACCCTTGTATTATTTACTTGTTCAACTCCACTTCCCTTTCCCCCTAGGATGCATCTGGAAACAAACAGTTTAGCTCAGTATGCCTTCCTGGTGACATGCTTGAATAAATAAAACAAATGTGACTTCAGCAAATGCCTTTTCACATTACAGTATATGTTCCTGTGTACCTCCTTATCCTAACTAAGCCTGTCCTTTCAAAATGGAAAGGGACCTGGGGTAATCATATCAGATGACCTTAAGGTAAGCAAGCAATGTGAGAAGGCAGTAGGGAGGGCTGGGGGGATACTGGGATGTATAGGGAGAGGCATCACCAGTAGAAAACAAGAAGTTGTTATCCCTCTGTACAGACAGTTGGTGAGACCCCATCTGGAGTACTGCATCCAGTTCTGGGGACCCCATCTCTGCAAGGATGTACAGTAGATAAGATGGAGGCAGTCCAGAGAAGGGCAACTAAAATGCTGCAGGTTCTGCAAGAGAAGCCATATGAGGAGAGATTAAATGAGCTTAATATGTATACCCTTGAGGAAAGGAGGGAGAGGGGGGACATGATAGAAACTTTTAAGTACCTCAGTGGAATCAACAAAGTCCAAGAGGGTAGCATTTTTCAGAAAAAGAGTTGTGCAAGAACAAGGGGACACAATTTAAAGATAGAGGGGGGACTGCTCGGGGGCAATGTGAGGAAGTATTTTTTCACAGAGATGGTGGTGAATGCATGGAACAGCCTTTCTGAGGAGGTTGTGGAGTCTAAAACTGTGGGAGAATTCAAGAACGCATAGGACAGATATAAGGCAATTTTTGTGGGGGGGTAGGAACAAATAGGTTGTTGGTTAAATAGGATCTGCAGCTTATCCTGTAGGTAGGGAAATGGGCAGACTAGGTGGGCCAAGCAGTCCTTATCTGCTGTCAAAGTCTATGTTTCTGTGATTCATAGCAGGTTCCCCACATGTGCTCAGGATACTTATCAGCTCTAAAGAAGTCCCATACCACTGATGTCACTGACATAGTCTTGCCAATTTGCACCATTTTGTACAGTAGCTGGGGTTGATTATTATGGCCTTCTTACACATCCACCTCCTCAAAATACTGGTCTTGGCACTTGTTTTGATTGTATGTATCTCCTTTTTGTATTTGTTCCCCTGTCCCTGGGTTGCACCTGTAAACAAGCCTCAGCTCAGCATGCTTTTCCCTGTTACCAACATTTTCAAAAACAGTTTAGTCACCTCACAAAGTTCTCAAGACAATTTCTCCACCTAAACCCTGTCTACTGATGAAGTTTTTGCATCAATTTCTCATTCTATACCCATTTTTTAAGGGGTTGTGTTTTAAATTGAGTTGGTGGGGCCTCTTTCTTCTTTTTCTTTTCAGAACCATTGTCCTTCTTGTTTGATCTTTTATGTACCCCAAAATCAACCTGTTCCTTTTCTCATCAGAACTGCCCCTGCTACTTGTGTCAGGTAGAGTACATACTCAATGATCAGTGTCGCTGTCTATACTGGGCTACCCAGTATCTTCCTGCTCATCATCCCTTTCTGCTGCCTATTGCCCTTTTTGTTTTACTTTTTTTTAGCTATTATTGCCCAAGTCCAAACCACTGCATTGCCCCTTCAGGTAAGGTCTGCAACATATATTACTTTATGGCTTATTCATTCAATTTCTGTATTTTCCATTGAGGGTCTCTGGCTGACCCAACTTTGCTTTGGATTATTTGTGTTGCTTCTGGACAATTCCATACCCCTATCACTTTCTCCTTTCTTTTGCTCCATTGCTGCTTCATTGCAGCAGGTTGCCAGCCCATAGCTGCTTGTTGCCCACTGCCCAAATTCTCAGACCAGGCACAAAGAAAGAACTTAGGGACACAGAAATTTAAAGAAAGGTGCATACAAACATATCCAAACATACCTCTGACTTGGCAGAATGTGTTACGCCATCTCCAAAAGATTCTGAAAACTGAAATATGTATCTAAATTATTTAATTGTAACAGTTTATAGAGAACCACACCTAAGGCACATCTACAAGAAGGTTAACACATCTTGAACAATGGACAGAATGCCCCAGCACTTCATGGAACACTTCCACTTCATCAGGAGGCTGCTTGTTTCCACAAATATGTCATTTACAGTAAATAATACCAGAAAGTAACATAACTTAATTGTAATATCTTTTCTAGTCCATCAAGAATCCACTGGAACCATCATTATGTTAAAATGTGTGCATCATCAGATCATTAATTACTCAAAAACTGTAAAACTTTGCCAGGGAAAGTTGTAAAAAAAATATTTTTAATAGTAGAAGACAAGTGACTTCAATCTAAACATAAATTCATAAACAAAACACCCTAATTCAGTGTTTAAAACTGTGAACATTATTTCTACTGTAAATAATTTATTACATTTTCAAAAAGCAGGATGGTTAATTAGCAGCAGCTACCATAAAGTGCTTAGAACATGGGTTAATAAGGAAAAAAACAACAACAAGCTAGGCAGGTGAACAATATACTGTATTACAGAGCCAAGCAAATTAGCAAGGTACTACAGGAAAATAAGCAGCTCAGCTTCCCAGTCGCCACAAACAGGCATGAGACAATCCATTGTTGCAAAGTTCATTTCTTTAATGTAGAAAAAAATGCTAGAATCCAAACTGCCGTGTCGTTCCAAAGTGCAGTGGGTACAAAGGATCATCCCCTCTCTCATTAACTAACAAACATTTTCACACTTCTTACACTTTGTCCAGCGTTTTTTCTACATTAAAGAAATTAACTTTGCAACAATGGATTGCCTCATGCCTGTTTGAGGTGACTGGGAAGCTAAGCTGCTTTTCCTTCCATGTCTTAATAAGTACCATACTACAAAGTTAATTTATTTGCTGCATAAATAGTACTTTAGTCATTCTGGGCTATCAGTGGGAAAACTATAACTTGATAAAATCTACAAACTGTATAAGTATACAGCAGTTAAACTAAATACATTCTTAAAAAACATACAATTATCCAGTTAGGACAATATAAAAATATTCTTAGTATACAAACAGTTTCCATAAATGCCCATATACTCTTGCACTGAGAACCAGGGAAGGTACAAGTGTGTGTAACTGACACACATTTATTTTGTTTCAGCAAAGTAAAAGAGTGAATTAGTAATGGGCACTGGCAGGATGCCAGCCAGCACCCATGTGCTGACTGATGCACACTGCCCAAGCTCTGAGTTCCTACCTATCTGTATGGTACATCACAGGCCCAACTGAGCCTGATGCACACAAATGTTGTACTTTTCATGAACCTGAAGACAACTTTATTTGTGAAAGAATTTCTAGATTGTTTTTTGCAAAGAAAACATGCCAACTAGTAACAGTCACAGGCAGGCTGCCAACTGACACCCCAGTGCTGACTGTCCCTCTCTATGCTCTTCAGTGTAGGCATAACTGAGCCTGATACACATAAATGCTGTACTTCTAATGAACTTCAGGAATACTTTATTGGAGAACTAAACATATATAGATAGATAGACAGACAGAGAGACAGATAGAAAGACGGACAGACCAACAGGCAGGCATGCAGTGCTTGTGAGGACACGTTCTGGCAAATATTTTTGATATCCAGAGGATGGTCTGACCTAGAGTGAGGATATCACATTTATCCTCACTCTAGGTCCCCCATGACAGAATTTATCCATACTGTAGGTAGGGATTGGCTGGGGCCAAAAGCGCAAGTAACTCACTTTCAGTTTCAGAGCTCTGAGCTGACTCGCACGCCGACTCCAAATCACCAGCATCCACTCTAACTCACACTTTTAACAGAGAAACAGCTCTCTCTCTTTATATAATGGAATTAGATAGATAATAAAAATCACAAGAGGCACACTGTACTTAAAATACCCTCCTAACTACCAAAACATTTATCCAACAGTATTTAAAATATCCCCCTCCTGCCACAGACCCACTCAACAACTATCATACCTCCAGCCAGGACTTCCACCACTCTCAAACTGCAAACAAGATGCCTTCCTTTAGATAGCAGCTATTCCCATGCTTATTCTCAAATCTGAGGACCTCTTCTGCTCTCTTGCAAAAACTGCTGATGCGCTGATGCGCAGACACAAAATGTCAATGTCATCATGAGTCAGTGCTCACTCACTTTCCACTCATTCATCCAAAATGAAACATGAAAAAAAATGGCAAAACACTTAGAAAATACAGTAAAATTTTTTATTGAAAACAAACTAAAGGAAACTGAGCCATGCATAAATGAAATACTGTATGCCATGGTCCAAGACTAGGAATATCATTGATACTCTCCCCTTGTACACCTTGACCTTTGACACCACTCCTGGCTCCACCACTTAAGATATCATAATGTCAAGCTGAACTTGGGGACTTGAAGAGAATATCAATGAGATTCTCAGTTAGGCCATGGCATATCCCTTATATCTATCTATATGTTTGTCTGTCTGTTTATCTGTTTATTTTGTTTCTATAAAGAAAAAGTGCCAACCCACCTACTACTCAGGCTACCATTCCACCTCAACTGTCTAACCCCAGAACTTATGGAGTCTTTGCACAGTTCATCCTGAAATACAAAGCAAATTCATATAAGGTTATTTGCATTTATTATAATAAAAAATGTCAACTGGTAGTGGGCATTGACAGACTGCCAGCTGGCACCCAATTGCTTTCTGCCCACTGCCCATGCTCCCAGTCCCTCCCTTCACTTCACCCCAGGTCTCAAGGGTCTGCACTACTCAGGTGGAAGCACACAGCAATCAGCAGATCCTCCTGTACAGAAAAAAAAGAATGACAGCTGGTACTGGGCACAGCCAAGCTGCCAACGCAGCGAGACTCACTTGAGCCTAGTCCACTGCCCAGCATACTCTCTCCCTCTGATCCATGATTGACAGCTTGACCCCAGATGCCTGCTGCACTGCTCAACTGATGCACAAATGCTTGCAGTAAAATGATGCTTTTCAGTGCTTTCAGGTTTGATTTTTTTTCAGACAAAGCATGCTGTCTGTTCTTCTCATTTATATCAGACAAGAGTTTGCCAACTGCAATTTTTATTTCAGTCAAAACCTTAGTTAACCTAGCCAATACAATCAGAGATTGCCTAATTACCTATCAGCCCAATGGTTAGGGCATGAGTGAGCTCCCTTGCTGCAACTGAGCACTGAGCTGACTGCAATACGGGCTGTGTACCATATGGCTGCCTCACTAACAATCTCTTGATCTCGACCGACCCGGTGGTGTAGAGGTCAGAGATGCTGGTGCCTTTCCTCTTACCATGCCGATGACCCAGGATCAGGAATGATGTTGGGTATCAGAGGGTCGGCCAGGGGGAGGAGGATTGAGCATCCTATGAACTGCTCTCCTTCTCTGGGGATGGTGGGATGGGATGGCCGCTGAGCTACTGGCTCCCGGTGGTGGCCAGGGCTGGTGCATGCTTGGGGATCACAATGTGGGTCGGCTCGAGCTGACGTTGGATGTGCAGTGTGCGGAAGCATGCGCGGCAGAGTGCTTGACATCATTGCACACCAGCACCATGGGAGCTAATCTCAGGGAAAAAATCGTATCCTCCGGCACATGAGAAGGCCAGCTCTGACAGCACCGCAGTGGATGCACTCAAAGTTAGCTCCCCCCAAACCCAACCTCCAGGTCTTTCACAGTGTGCGGGGTAAGTATACACTGTGAAGCATCCTGGGGAGGGTAAGTCAAGGGGGTAGAGCTCAGGACTGCAGCCAATGCAGGGGCCAGGAGGGCAAGCTGGATAAGGGGAACCAGATGACTACCCCCCAGCCGAGGAGGTATAAAGAAATAAGGTAAAAAAAAAATCTCTTGATCTCAATAGCATGCAAACTGTGATTTGCCCTTTCACACCAATTTGACTGGTTCTACTGGTCTGCTCCACTAAAACCAGTCAAGCTATATGTTTATGTTTTAGCCCAAAAGTTCCCAGTTCTGTGACAATCAAACACACAAGACTGACATGTTCATTTCTGTCATCCAACTGAACAGACAGCTCTAAGCTAATGCAAATCTGGTGTCTAACTTTAGTAAAATCTAACCAGGTTGTTGCATTTCTCTTTACGTTTCCCCCCTCACCCTGCTACCCATGTCTAGCTCCTTACACACACTGGGTTATCTCAGTAGCCCATGCATAAACTCTGTGAGTCTTGGGGAGCAGCTTGTTATTGCCTTTGCAAACTAGTGAGGAGGAGGATTCCACACCACACCTCCTCAAATGGCTCCCAGCCAATGGAAAACAGTATCCCTGTCCTTGCATCACCTTCTGAGCTCTCTGCAGTCTACATTCTTCCCTTGCCCTATTTTCCCTGGTTGCAGTGTCCTTTGGTACTCATTAGCAGGCTGAATAGGGTTTCCTTGCTGCTTGTCTCCCACCCCAGTGAGTCACAAGGTGCGAGTGAGAAGCAGTGAATGCAGTATTCCCACCCTAAAAACTAAGTGTGCTAGTAGGTTCTGAGCCTCCCATATGGATGGTGGGCATAGTGCCTGGAGGCAGCAATTTGTAAGTCTCAGTAGTATTTTGGGGAAGGGGGACTTGGGTGGAAAAAGACTGAAAAAGAGAGGTTAACTGGCCAGGAGATTAGCTATGGCCATCAGGTTAAGGGAAATACTTTTTTCCCCACATATTTGTAGTGCTTAACACTGAATAACAAATACCTGAATATTTGGGCTGCTGAAGTAATATATTTGGGCTGAATATTTGAAAAAAGATCATAGAGATATAGAATTTGTCAGCAGAAAAGGTTGCTTAGCCCACCCAGTCTGCCCTGATGATCCCTGCCTACTCAATTTCCATAGACTGTAACTGGTCTCCTGAGAACCTCCCTCCTCCATGTCTATTTACCGATGTTACTCTAGGTCAGTTCCATGCATGCTTGAAGCCTCTTAGAGTTTTCACCTCCACCACTTCCACTGACAGTCTGTTCTAGGCATCCACCACTCTTTCAGTGAAGTAGTACTTCCTCTCATCCTTCTAAAACTCTTCACCCCATTTTCATTGCATGCCCTCTTGTCTTGGTGCTCTTTATCATTTGAAAGAGGCTCCCCTCCTTCATCCTGTTCTCCCCATGAGGTACTTGTAGGTCTCCATCATGTCTAGTCTCACTCTCCTCAATTTCAGGGTGCCAGGTTGTGCATGTCCAGATTCCTCTTCATAGTGCTTTTGGTGCAACCCCTGCACCATTTTAGTTTCCCCCTTCTGGACTGCCTCCACCCTATCCAGATCCTTTCTAAGGTGTGGTCTTCAGAACTGTACACAATACTCCAGGTGGGGTCTTACAAGCAAGCGATTCAGTGGCAACACCCGCTTCCTTCTGCTGCTGGAGATACCTCTCCCTATGCATCTTAGCATCCCATTGGCCTTACCCACTGCTTTGTCACATGGCCCTGCAACTTTGAGGTAATCGGGTATGATAACCCCAAGGTTCCTTTCCTGCTTAGAGACTGTCAGTACCTCCCCCATCTGATACTCAGTTCCTGGATTCCTGTTTCCTAGGTGCATGATTTTTCTCATTTTGGTATTGAACCCTAACTGCCATGCTCTTGTCCACTCCTCAAGTTTCCCAAGGTCCCTATGCATTCTCTATACCCCTTCTTGAATATCCTCCCTATTACAGATTTTTGTGTCATCTGCAAAAGGGCATACCTTCTGTTCCAGTTCTTCCGCAATGTCACTTATGAAGACATTGAAGAGGACCAGTCCCAGTAATGAGGCCTGAAGCACCCTGCTGGTCACTCTCACATCATTAAAGGGAGTGTTATTAACCACCACCTTCTGTCACCTATCCCATAACCAGTTCACCACTCTGTGTCCCATTCCTAGACTGCTCAATTTCATTATCAGTCTGCTATGTGGCACAGGATCGAAGACCTCCCTAAGTCTAGATAGGCCATGTCCACTGCCCTCACCTGATCTGTTTCCCTGGTCAGCCAGTCAAAGAAATCAATCAGATGTACATGGCATCACCTCCCCCATGGATGCATGCTGCCTTTGGTCTTGAAGACCATTGGAGTTAAGATATTCTGCCAACCTTTCATTTAACATGTTTGCCATTAATTTCCCCACCACTGATCTGAGACTAACCAACCTTTAGTTATGAGCCTCCTCCTCTCTGCTGCTGCTCTTATGGAGCACCACTACATCTGCTATATGCCAGTCCTCTGGAACCACACCTGTTTCTAATGAGCTGTTGAATAAGACCATCAGTGGGTCAGCCATCACTTCCCTAACTTTGTTTATTATTACAGCTGGGTGAAATTATAAAATTCTGAATTTGTGGAATTTTCATGAAATTCCCCAAAAGTTTTTGAAATTATTTTGGAATTTTCTGAAATTCTTTAAATGGCTATAACTCGGTCTGGGAATCTTTATGAAATTCCTCAAAATTTTGTGAACTTTTTTGAATTTTCTGAAATTCTTTAATTTGCCTTAACTCTGTCTGTGTTGAAGTTAGAGGCCTGCATTTGGCATGCATATTGTCTAGTATGGGCCCTACTATTATTCCATGTTTTATAACATTTACGTGAAGAGTCGAGAAGTTATAGGGGTTCAAAGTCTGGCAATTTATATCTCCTTTATATCTCTGGTAATGTTATATCTCCTTTATGTCATTACTGAGACTACTTTGTACCTGTGATTCTTTGTTTACCTGTCTTTGTACCATGATGAGGAGCCTTTGTAAATGAGTATTTGACTCAAACATTGGCAATTCTGATACCATTAAATAAATAAATAAATAAAATCATTTAATATTCATACGAACATTTCTGAAAATATTTCCATACTTACAACTTAGCCACCTTTTGGAGCTAGATAATTGAAAATGTAGATGCATACTTTTTTGGAAGAGTGATAGAAACTGCTAAATAGAGAAGTACTGGTTATGTAAATTGTAGTTTTAGGAATGACCTGCCTCTCAACATGACTTCCTGGGCTCGCTTCAGAACCCGGGTCATCAGCATAGCAGCATGACGCTCTGATGCTGAGCCATGGGGCTTGCCTTAAAGCCTAATATTTAGGGTCAATGAACCTAACTTCATTAGTGATATTCCATTCTCTAGCTTTACACTTACAAGGGCTTAAAATTCAGCAGTGTAAGTAATTGCGAAATGTAATTTTAAAATTGCCAAAAGTTTGGAGGCATATAACTTGGTCACCTTTAAAGGATAGCTAAACAACATTTTGACAACAAACTATTCAAAAATCTGACTCCATAGGTGACTAAAGGAAAGGCTGCTGTATTCATTAATGCTAAAACTACATTAACATAATTTACCTAAATGTGGTTCCAGAGCATTTGAAAATGGTAAAATCAGCCTTCCAATTTAGAAAAAACTGTCTTACCTGGTTCCTAAAATGGCTGCCAAATGTGATGTCATCTGAGCCAAAGTCAGATAGATATATGGCTCTCTGTAGTGCTAACTATTTCTTTTTTCCCTTTGTATAGAAGTGTTACACCCAAATGGTCAAAACCATGTGCATTATTTTGTAAAATACCCATGTTAGGCTATGGTTCTGTTCATTTTGTTTACTTTAACATGCTGAAAATGTGTTTTAAGCCAACTGACTTTCTCTGTGGCAAACCACAGGGCAGTACAAATCTTGAATAACCTTGTGGTCTAGTGGTTATAGTGGATCCAGGATGCTACAATGGGGGTGCTGGGGTGGTGTGCATGCTTAATATATACTTTTTAACATTTTTATTAAACCTTTATATTTTCTGCTACTATTCTTTTCTAGTATGTTTTTGACAGAACCTACAAATGTAATCCATAGTTTGAATGTAAACATTTGTACAATCAATAAATCAGACTTCTTCAACAAAGTGTAAGGCAGCAGCAGCTGCAAGCAAGTACGTTACTATGTGGGGGAGGGTTGCAGCCACACCCTTCACCACTCCCTAGAGCCACCACTTTTTTGTAGCAAAGTTCTTGTGCAGTCCAATGTTAGATTTCATACTTTCTCAAAACTCAAATATGTACTTGGCTTGCTCTCTTTTTCCATAGGAAATAATAATAATAAGACTAAGAATCAGCATTTATATAGTGGTTTTCATACACACTGTATCCCAAAGTGCTTTACAAGCAATACTAGACTGACAGTGAAGTGACTGAATGTGTAGTGGCAGCTGTTCCATACATTAATATCCACACACATCCTTGGACAATTGCATGCACTGATTTTATGGGAAGGGGAATGTTGGCCAGAACAATGGGGTCAGGTAGTGATCAAGGTGCTGGCAGCCCCACATCTTATTTCTCACAGTAATCTGCTCATATTTGTCTCCTTCTGTCTTCCTCTTCCCTGAATATAGCAGTACCTTGCAAGAGTGGCCTTCTCAGTCCCCCTCTGGTATTCAGTATTCACTATTCCTCCTCATACCGAACACTGGTGAGCTCATCACCCTTCTGCATAATGAATGCAAGTAGTACAGTTCCCATTTTATTTTGACATATCAAATATAAAAATATCTTTCCAGTAAGTCAGGCTCATATCAACAGGGAACAAGGGGAATGATGGGCTTTCCTATCCTTGAAAGATCTAGGCTACCTTTGATTAGGCACTATTAAATGACAGGTATGTACATCATTATGCACATCATTTAATAGTGCCTAATCATTGGTGGCTTAGATCTTATATGAGTAGGAAAGCCTGTTTTTCCACTTGTGCCATGCTGCTATTATCCTGGCTTACCAGAAGATCATGTTTATTATTAATATGTAACTATAACTCGGGAGACTGTACTAACCTCATTCGTGATGCGGAAGGGTAGTGAACTCACCAGTTTTTGGTGTGGAGAACAGGTGAGAAAAATGAATGCCAGAGAGGAACTGAAGAGGCCATTCCACAGGGTACAGCTATATTCAGGTTAGTTGAAGACATGAAGAAGGAGCCTGAGCAGATCACTGTGAGATCTGAAATGTGGGGCTGACAGCATTGTGCTCACTACCTGACTGTGGATGAGAGTAGCCAACAATGATAAATACTCTGAGTGGCAGGGCTGCACCTAAACTGTCACTTGACTTCAGTGTAGGGAGATTATGGGGCCGGGGAGATGTTGGCATTTGTTAGAACAGTATTGAGGGAGTTGTGTATAGCTCATTTAAGATTTGGAAGGGTGATAGCCAGCCAACTCGCATTGTGGAGCAGAGCACAGAAAAGTACTGGAGAAGAATTGCTGGGAAGGTGAGAAAAAAAAAACACAACAGGGAACTGTACATACTACCATCACTGTGCAAAAGGGTGGTGATCCACTTGATATTCACTGTGGGAGCAGAAGTCAGACATTGAGAATGTGAACTGGAGAGTGATTTGGGAGACATTTTTTAACATTGACAGCTTATGATGTGTATCAGTATAGTTGTGCACAACCCTCTGAGATACAAGATTACAATCTGAGGTGTGATAATTCTCTTCATGAGACCACAAGCTCATATGCGTTCCGAGGCAGTACTAAGGACAGGGCATGGATGGTGGAGTGTTCAACAGAAGGCAGGCTAGGTGCAGGGGGTTCACATTGAAAAAGAAAGCCTTATTTGTGGATTAACAAGAGAGCATGAGCTTTGGAACTGAACAAGACCGGTACTTTGCTGTGTGACCCTAATCAAGGCACTAAACTTCCTGGTGGTCCCAGGATATACCTGTAAACAAGCTGTCAGCTTAGTGTGTCTCTCCTGGTTAACAAAAAAAAAAAAAATCAGTGCATCATATAAACACTAGATCATCAGGTATTTGAAGTGTTGTATCGTAATGCAGTCTGCCAAAGAAAAAATCAGCTGGATTGCAAGACATTTTCTGCAAGTTAAAGTAAATAAAATTAACAAAATCATAGCCTAACATGTGTACTGATCAAAATAATCCATGAGGTAATACATAGTGTTGATGAATGATGATTCTGGTACAGCAATTCAAAATAAAGAGGGAAAGAAGAACTAGTTAGCACTATAGAAATATATGTTGATCTCTGTCTCTGGCTCAAATGATGTCATCATGGCTCTCACTTAACACCCTTGGCAGACATCTTAGGGAGAAGCCAAGGCTGTTTTTTGAATGTGAAAGGCTGATGTTTACATTTTTCAAAAGCTATGAAACTTCATTTATGCTATTTACATAAATGCAGTTTTAGCATACATGTAAACAGCAGCCTTTACTTTATCTCCATATGAAGCCAGATTTTGGAGTTTGCAGTTTTAAAAAACTGCTTGTTTAGGTATCCTTTAAAGCTAGATATCTGAACATTGGCACACATGTGTGTGGGCATTGCTAAAGTCAACATACCAAATTTGTTGCAGTTTGAACAAAAACTTTTCGTCTAAGTAGATGTTAACTGTAGTTTTAACATTTAACACACTTAACAGTTACAAACATTTGGATGCTTATAACTCAGTCATCTTGGCCACTTCCTTAGAGTACCATAATGCCCTCTTTCTTCTCCTTTAACTCACTTCCTTCAGACAGAGGTTGGTTGCCTTAATTATGTCCTTCCTTCTTTTTCTCCAATCTGCCTCTACCCCTCGCTGGCAATCCCTTGATATGAGACAGTTTCTGAGCCAGTGCCCTGTTTCTTTAAAATCTACCCTCCTAAAGTCCAGGGCCCTCATCTTCATGTGGTTTGCCCTTTTTTCAGTCCTAATGTTGACCACACTGTTTGATAGTCACTGGTATCTAGGGGACTTCACACTCTGATAACTGCAATGCTGTCCCACCTTGTAAGCACCAGATCCAGCACTGCCTTATCCTTGGTGGGTTCCTCGACCAGCTTCCTGAGAAAAGCCCCTTGTAGGGAGTCAAGGATATCTGTGCTCCATGTGGAGGTTGCAGTTGGAAGGTTCCAATCCACATCTGGCAGATTGAATTTCCCAAGTAGCAGCACCTCCGCATTACTTGCCATCCTGATGATGGCTTTGCCAAGTGACTTATCCAGCTCTTCTCCCTCTGATTCCTTCCCTCACACATATCACAACCACTCCTCCCTTTCTCATTTCCCTGTCTATCCTAAACAGAGAGTAGCCTAATAAGGTCATGTCCCAGTTATTGCTGTCAGTGCAATCTGACTCCATTATGGCCAACAGATCCAAGCTAGCCTATGCCATGATGGCCACCAGGTCTGGTATTTTATTTGCCAGACTCTTGCATTGACGAACATCGCTTTCCATACCTTATTCCTTCCCTGCCTGCTTCCCTCACTACAGCTTGCTGTGGTAGCTGAAGCCCCCACGACACCCCCTTCCCCTGTTACCTTCTCCATCACCTGTCTCTTTTATTCCTTTCTTCTTGCTTTCATGAATTGTACCCCCCCCTTGTCCCCACCCCATCTTCTTGTGCCACTGCCCTGGAGGAGCTTACACCCCTTAGAATCTCCCTTCCTGCTACTTCATCATTTGGTGGGGGGGCAATTGTTGCCTCCCTTAGTTAAGGTATTTAAATCTCCCTCAACCTAGCCCTAATAAATATGCACATTTATTAATAAACTGCAGTTGGTGCAGTTGGAGAAAGAAAGGCAAGATGAATCCCATGATGTGATAAACATCCCACGGGCAAAGCAACTTCTGTAATCAACCAAAAGTGCAAACCAGGAGCAGAGCAAATAAACATAAATTGAATATCTTGGATTGTCTCTTAAAACAGGCATTTGAAAGTTTAGTAAGAGTTGGATAAAGTCCATAGTCACACACACTGACCCTACTCCAACGGTCATGTTGTGGGATTGTAATGAAAGGGCTGCAACAGTCTAGAGCACTTTATAAAAATGGCTCCCTGCCTCATTCTTGAATGAAGTGCATTACCTGCTGTCTAGCATGTGAAAGTGCCATTCCACCTCTGCTCCTCTCCCTGTCTAAGGGTCTTCTCCATCTAGTTACTCCACCTGGCACTCCACTGTTTGCTTTCCAGTTATTTATTGGTGTCTAGTTTCTCTGCAGCTCACTGTTGTGTGCTGACACCATTGCTCACTATCACCTGCTTACACTGCTGCTCCGACCATCGGGCTGCTCCACCACTTTCTGTTGTCTGGTGTCAGTGACACTGGTTTTTATCTAATTGCTCCCTTTGGTGGGCCCTCCCCTCAACTGTACAGGCACTGAGGACCCTATTTATAGGCTAGGATGGTCTCTAGCTATTTCACTCACTGTTGGGCTTAAGTTGAGAAATGCAAGTCCATTTTGCCTTGCAGTAGCCCCCACTATTAGCTGACCTTGGATGGCCCTGGCACTGGCAGGGGAGAAAGAGTGGTGGGGTCCTGCTTTAATCAAGAGGGAGAAGGTAAGTTGCCAGCACCACCCAACTTAACCTCTGCAAGGGCAACTACCCCCTGGTGAGACCATCACAGATGCAACAACTGGGTTCTTTTGCTGGGCAGAAAGCACCCGCTCTTGGACTGCACTATCCCATCAATGCAGATATGCAATGGAATTGCCTCCCCTCTGGACACACCCTTGATGTAGGTGCACTTAAGTTGTGCTAGTTGTCTCTTCAATGCCCTCCCACTGAATCAACCTCCTATCACATTTAGGGTTGCCACCTTTGGAAGAGGCAAAAAATGGACACTGAACCACACCCTAAACTCCATACCTAGCTCCACCCCCTTTTCATGACTAATCATGCATTGCTCCTCCTCAAAAGCCATTTGTTAGATCAGTGAAGAGTATGGAACAGTAAAAGACAACACTTAAAGCAGCAGTTCAACAAAAATGTTAACATGCTGTACCTGTTAAATTTGCATTTCCTGGTTCTTCCTATTTATTTGTTTAATTATTCACCGAAATTATTTTACCAGATAAACATGCAGGGATAAAGGAAATCTTATTTACATATATCATTGGGGAGGGGGGTGCAGAAAAATACTGAAAATAGTATACAGTTATGTATGATAAACAAATTGCTTGTTTCCTATAATGTGTACTTTATATTTTTCCTGGATCCAATTCCTTTTCATGTCCACAATATTATTTTGAAGCCAAAATAAGTGAACATACATTATACTGGAGGAAACAACAGTTTGATAAAAAATTATTTAAAACATTTCTGTTGTTTAATTCCAACTGTTAGCAAACATGACATTTGCATATTATTTTGTGTAACTGCTTATCTGTTCTTTTGTACGCTGTCTTCTCTCTTACTGGAACTGTATTTCCCCCGGTCACCCCTGAAAAAGGGATATTTATTTATTTATTATTTATTTATTAAATTTTGTTAACCAGGTAAGCCCTCTGGGCCCCTAAGGTCCCTTTTTTAGGGGCGACCTAGAATTAGTTACATAGCGTGAGGCATTCATATAGTACAGCACACTTTTGAACAGACAATACAAGGTCAGAAATACAGTGCTCCATGCAAAGCAAGATTACACACAGCAGGGTATTTAGCTAACTAACAGAAATTCATAGCAATCACAATGCGAACATATGAACATACGAAATTTGCCAGCAGATAAAGGCCTAGAGGTCTATCAAGTCTGCTCGAATGTGCAGCTAGCACCCCTTATTCTGCAGCTGCCCCTCCCTTCCACCCTTCCCCTTCATTGACCCTCCCCCTTGTCCTGTCCCATCCCCTTTTGAAGCAGTCCACTGTTCTACTGGATACCACTTCTGCAGGTAACACATTCCACCCAGCCACCACCCTCTCTGTAAAAAAGTGTCTCCTCATCTCCCTCCTGAACCTTCCTCCTCCAGTCTCATATCATGGCCCCTGGTGGCCTTCCCCTCCCTTACTTTGAACAGCCCCTCTGTACCTGTCTTGTTTATTCCTTTCATGTATTTAAAGGTTTCAATCATGTCACCCCTGTCCCTCCTCTCCTCCAGTGAGTACATGTTCAACTCCTTCAACCTCCTCTCGTATGATAAGTCCCCCAGCCCCTTGATCATCTTTGTCACCCTGCGCTGCACCCCCTCCAGTAACTTAATGTCCCTCTTCAGATACGGGCGCCAGTACTGCACGCAGTACTCCAGGTGTGGTCTAACTAATGACCTATACAGTGGCAGAATCACCTCCTCCCTCCTCGAGGATATACCCCTTGCAATACAACCCAGCATTTTGTTGGCCTTTGCAGCTGCCTTCCTACATTGTGCTGAGTTGTTCATTGACCCTGTAATGAGCACACCCAGATCCTTCTCCTCCTCTGTCTGAGCTAGCTGCACTCCCCCCAGCTGGTAACTCCTCCTTGGGTTCTTCATCCCAAAACGCAGAACCTTGCACTTTTTGGCATTAAACCCCAGTTGCCAGGTGTCTGACCAGGTTTCAAGCTTTGTCAGATCATCCTGCAACCCCTGCCATCCCCCTAGGTCATCCACCACCGCGCCTACCTTGGTATCATCAGCAAACAGACTGATCTTGCTCTTGATGTCCAATGATATGTCTGCAATGAATATCCCAAACAACACTAATCCCAACACCGAGCCCTGTGGAACACCGGTCTACTGCCCTTGGGTGTGAGAGCTCCCCACCCACCACCACCCTCTGTTGCCTTCCCTGAAGCCAGTTTCCTACCCATCTCACCAGCTTTGCACCCACCCTTGTGCCTACTAACTTCCTTCCCAGCCTTCCATGCGGCACAGAGTCGAATGCCTTACTGAAGTCCAGATACAGGACATCCACTGCATGGCCCCTGTCCAGTTGCCTAGTTACCCAGTCATAGAACTCCACCAGGTTGGTTTGGCAGGATCTGCCCCATATGAAGCCGTGCTGTCTGCTGTCCTGTAGTCCTTTGGCCTCTAGGAGGGCCACCAGCCTCTCCTTCAGGATAGTCTCCATTAACTTACCCACGATGGATGTGAGGCTCACTGGTCTGTAGTTTCCGGTTCATCCTTGGGCCACTCTTGTGGAGGGGCACCACATGAGCCATCCTCCAGTCCTGAGGTACACCCGATGTAGTGAGGCATTAAATAGGTCTGCCAAAGGTCCTGCAAGGACCTCTGCCAGCTCCTTCAGTACCCTGGGGTGGATGCCATCTGGGCCTGGCACCTTGTCCACCCTCAGTGCCTTCAAACCCTCTCGAACTCTGCCCTTCATGATTTCCCCATCTGTTACCCCTTCCCCTGTTTCTGCCATTTCTCCCACCTTGGGTGTCACCCCCCTCTTCTCTTTAGTAAATACTGAGCAGAAGTACTCATTTAGTGCTTCTGCCTTATACCTACTTCCACCCAACCCCCTCCTTCCTAATCCTTACTGTGTGGTCCTTACAGCTCCTTTTCTCCCTGATGTACTTAAAGAAGTCCTTCTCCCCTCTAATGCCTTGTGCCAGCTTGAGTTCCAGGATGCTTTAGCTCCCTTACTGCCCTTGTCACCTCATTCGATTCTGTCAAGTACTCCTCCCTGTCCTCCCCCACCATTTTCTTGTACTTCCTAAAGGCAGCTCTTTTCTTCCTTACCTTTTCCATGACCTCCTTGCTCAACCAGCTCGGTTTCTTAGCCCTAGCCTTCTTGCTCTGGGCTTTGCAGCAGGTTTTGTTTGCCTCCGCTATCCCCAGCTTTATGAGCTCCCACCTCTGGTCAGTGTCCATACTAGATTGAATTCTGGCCAGGTGCCCTTTTACCACTTTCCCCATCCTCCCAAAGTCGGCCCTCCTGAAGTCCAGCACTCTTGTGCCAGATTCCACTCCTTCCTTGCCCATATCCAATGTGATCCATACTGAGTGGTGGTCACTCCCTGACAGCGGTTCCACCACTGTAAGTTCTCTCACAAAGTCCCCATTTGCCAGCACAAGGTCAAGGGTATTCCCTAACCTGGTTGGTTCACTGACCATTTGCAGCAGGAAGCTGTCCTGGAAGGCATCCAGCAGTACCTGCTCCCTTCTGTTCCTGGTTGTTGGGGTACTCCAGTCCACTCCTGGCATGTTGAAGTCCCCCACAATCACGACACTACCCTTCTCGCAGGTCCTCCTGATCTGTCACACTAGTTCCCTGTCTAACTCCTCTGTCTGAGATGGTGGCCTGTACGCCACTCCCATTCTAAGTATCTTATTCTTGGAATCCTGGATTTGCATCCAAAGTGACTCTGTACTACCCTCCTCCCCTTCCTCCCTTACACACTTCAGTCCTTCCTTCACATATAGTGCCACCCCCCCTCCTTT
Organism: Neoceratodus forsteri; assembly: GCA_016271365.2. Lineage (NCBI taxonomy): Eukaryota > Metazoa > Chordata > Ceratodontiformes > Ceratodontidae > Neoceratodus > Neoceratodus forsteri. Next base: position 906,663,913 of record CM028135.1, on the reverse strand, counting down.
CCCAATCACCCTGTCCCTACGAAATAACCTGTACCCTGGTACAGACAGGTCCCAGTCATTGTATTGGGTGGCCCATGTTTCTGTGATGGCTGCAATGTCCACCTCTCCCTCTGCCATGAGAGCCTGCAACTCTGCAGTTTTCCTCCCAAGGCTCCTAGCATTAAGGGTAACCACCTTCCACCAATACTATAAGACATGGTTTGGTTGGTCAGTGTCAAGACATGCTTGGGTGAGTCAAGAGTAGAGGATGAACAGGAGAGATGTTGGAGGAAGAGATGGGACTGTTCTGAGGAGAAATGTTATTCGCTGGGACAGGAGCAGTGACTATGGTCCAGTGAATGCATGTGTAGACCCTTTCAGAAATTCTCTAATGAAGTAGCTAGCTGAAGGTGCCCAGGGAGTTTATTCCAAAGCCTAGGGGCAGCACAGGCAAATGATTTTCTGCCTACTGTGGTTCTGATCCTGGGTTCTTCGAGGAGCCTTAGTCTAGTAGTATGGAGCAACCTGCTGGAGCATTTTGGGTCTAGCAGTCCAGCTAGAGTAGCTGGAGGGTGGTCGTTGATGAGCTTATAAGTGTTACATAATAGGGGGTACTGAAGTCTATGGCCAAAGGATATGTCTATCTCAGTGGGCCTACCTGGTCATCAAAATTCAAAATAAAATAAATAAAATAAATTTCAAAATACTTAAATTCTTTTGCAGATAAAAAAGTTTACCAGAAAATAAAAGTGGAATCTAACTGAATCATTCACTGTTACGAAAAGTAGGGACAGACTTTTTACCCAGCTTTGTTGCTGCTCTGCTTTTGAAATGCAGAGTGGAAATGATTAGATTATGTATCTGCTAATGGTCTAAATGGTCATATTTTACACCTCCCTGGTTGACTGCTTTTACAAAGAAAGGGCTGTATTGACAATAAAACTTGTCTGTAATCTGGAAATGCAGCTGAAACAATGAATGATATGACACAATCTGTTTCTAAGGTATGTGAGTACTCAAAATGGCTCAAAAAGCTGACTATCACTGAGCAAAATGGTATTACCTGATAGGGACCCTGAAAACCTTATCACCAGGTAAAAAAAACTGACAGGTTCAAGTTGAAGTTCAAGTTTATTATTACAGGGAAAAAAACTCCACTGAACAGGCTCATTTGCAAGGAGGTCCTGTTACAAAAAAAGAACAATATACAATATGTACAATAATCCATACAAATTTGACAAACATAGTTACATAGGATGTATGCAATACAATGCAATGCATGAGATGGTTGCATACAATTAAAAGCTTTATGAGCTTAAGAATGACTTCACTGTATCCAGGATACAGTGAAGTCATTCTTAACAGGAGTGCGATGCATAGCCCTTGGTGGTTGCAGTTATGAGAAGAACCAACCCAGGATGAGTGAGAGCTGAGATGCAGGTTATAGTAGTGACAGTAAAAGCTGGGTGAGAATTTTGGCAAAAAAAAAAGCAAGGCAGAGAGAGCAGATAGAGTAAGGGTGAAGTGACAATATGAGTAGGAGCATAAATAGGATCAGTTGAGGGTGGGCAATGTAATGACTGCACTGGGGGTCACAAGCATGTATGGCAACAAAGGATAAGTGCTAGGAGGCCAGGGAGGGAAGGGGACGAGATTATGAGTAGGCTAATGACACAATCCTTACTGACAGTGCTGAGGACCAGGCAGAGGATATTAGTTCCCGCAGCAATGACAGTCTACCATAAAGAATGTGTAGGTCAGGGATTTGAAGACATTTAATGTGACAATACTAGTGAGCCTGAGTGTCATCTGGATGAGATTGCATGCCAACATGATGGTGTAGCTAAAGGCAGCTATGCCTAGGGAGGTACACATCTGAGGTACATCGACAGGTGGCAGCCCTAATCACATTCTCCTCCTTTCCCCCTTCAGCTTACTTCTGTTGCTCCCATGAAATGGAGCTCCTTAGAGTACTGCCTGAATGAAGGTACTCTGCTTCTTCTTCTCCCGGTGCTCACTGCTCCATCGCTACAGCCACCCCACCAATAGATACGTCAAAGCAGCCACCCATTGCAACTAATGCAGCTGCACCAGTGGTACTTCAAAAACCTGCTACACACCACCACAAAAAAAAGTCACTCTGGCTCTTTGGAACTGCACCCAATTCCTGCAGCATTAATGGAAAGACAGTGAGCATCACATGAGGGTGCTTTTATGCATGCTGTCCACTATGCACAAGGGATCCGATAGGTCACTGCTGACAGGAGGTCAGTCAACTTCAGGAAATGGCCATCAAGAGCATGAACATGCTGCAACAGGGCTCCCTATATTGCACAGGGATAAAGATCACTAGAATCATTCCTGGTACTATTTATTTTTTGGTATTAATAGACTATCCCCATCTAGATTTCCAAGCCTTTTGTTATGCTGAATTAATTCTGAGTGCTGAATATGTTTGAACATACTGTATAGATTCAGGATATATACGTAGTCCCACGGTACTGTAAGGGTTAACAACTTGTTCTTCATAATGCCTGCTAAACAGCAAGTTTCTACTTATGTGGTCAAATGTGAGGTTGAGAGCAACCCATCATGTTATTGTGCTAGCCATAGTTTAAATATTGTTTTTGTTCTCGTTACTTAAAATATGATTTGTGTACTGCCCTGTCCCTCCACTATTTGATTTCTGCAGAGTTGTGTTATCAGTCAGAAAGTTACGTCAGTTGGAGAAAAAGCTAACAGTGAAGTTGAGATCCAGTGATGCATATCATAACTTTATTTTATTTCCAGTTTCATTGGTAAAATGTTGCTCCGCACTGATTTTAAAGGTAACAGAATACAGATGGACTCTTTTTGTTACCATCGTTGGAAATTTCAACTTTGATGCTGTCCATCAATTCTACCGACTGTATTTTCTCTTGTGTTTGTTTTCAGCTTTTCTCACTTTTTACATTTTCTAAGGGTACCTTATCTGCTGCCTTCTTTCACCACATATTAGTTTTTAAACTGTCAGTTGCTTCAGAAATGGGTTCTATAATCAGTCAGGGTGAAGACATTTTTATGCCTCCATCCTCTAAAACAGTTCCTCAGATACTGTTGCTGTATTCTTCTGTAGTTCCACAAAGAGACAGCCTTACACACACTCAGTTCCAGCAGTCACCAGCATACCTCTTAAGGGTCCCTCATTACGAGGGACATCCCTCATTTTACCCCTTAAAATTGTTCTGTCCCTCATCCATCCCTCATGGAAATGGTGCTGCCCACATGGAGAATGTGCTGTAAATTCAGATTTTAAAGCAGAAACTCTTTGGTGTTCTGAGCTTGTATCTCCAAGTTTGTGTCCCTCATTCTAACGGTCTGTGTCCTCATTGTCCCTCATTTTGAGTGTCCAAAAATATTCATGTGCCTCATTTCAGTGACAAAAGGTTGAGAAGTATGGTCACCAGAGGCCCCCTACATATAAGGGTTCTGCTGCATAAACCATGCCAATCATCACTTTGTCATATGTTTGTTTAATGCATTTGATGCCCTTTGTACTGTAGAAAGATCACACAAGGGACATCACTGGGCTGGACAGAGCCTTCCAACAATGCATTGTAATACCATAAGAATGCTCACTTAGGAACACTCACGGGCCCCCAGTGCTTACCTCGCTGTGGACCCTAGAAGAATAAGGCCAGCTTTGGTTCCCTTACCCCACCCCACTCATATGCCTTCTTCCTATATCTTTTAGACTGCCTACACTGTATTCTGAGCTCAGCTATATCACATTAGTTTATGATTCTCACTGTTGCTAATAGCCATTTTGCCACAGGGACTTAAAAACAAAGTTTGAAGCAAGATGCAGATTTACTCATCAATCTAGATCACAGATCAAAAGTGTGTGAGTGCAGATCAGAATACATCTGTGAGATCCAAACATAAATGTAGCCCTTGCTTATCTTATGTGCACAGAAAAAAGTGACTTATTTTACCTGAAACAAAAACAAGTGTTTACTATACCTCTTCATCTAGAATACATTATATTTTCAGGATGAATGTCACTTTTAATGTTATTACTGTTGGCTACAGTATACGACTTTTATTTTTGAAGAGTTCCCTCACCCCCTTTCCCTAGGCTGTCATTTAGGAAGCAATGCTAATTACAGAATTGTTCTAGTAAAACTAGTCTATAGAAATTCACTATTTCTCAGCTCAGTAGACCTTTCTGGTAAAATTGTTAAATGCATAAATAAAAATAAACTCTACCTCAGTGCTCATATGCAGCAGAACAGTTAGGGTCACCACCTTTGAATAAGGTAAAAAAATGGATGCTAAACCACATCCCAAACTCCACCTCTGGCTCCACCCCCTTTTTATGACTGGTGAGTATATCGCTCCCTCTTCAAAGCCATTTGTAATGTTAGAAATATACATTCTAGGAGTGTGGATATGCTGTTCATCCACACTGTCTGGCATTGTCCCTTTCCCTTTAAATCTTGCCGGAAGTCTTCAAGTTGGCTCCTCCCACCCACCCGGGTGGTAAATACCTCGGCTGTGCCCCATGACACCAGATCTTCCTTTCCGCTGGAAGATACAGGTTCACTCGTGCTACTTTGCAAGTACCATAGGCCCTGGAGTCTAATCGATGGTTTTCGCCGCACTTACTCTCTTTAAAACTCGTTAGAGTTTACGATTCGGATCCAAATGCTTCGGATATGGAGGACAAGTTGTCCCCCAGGTTTCGCCGGTGTCCTTGTGGACAGAAAATGTCTCGCACCGACCCCCACCTCTCGTGCATTTATTGCCTAGGTGCTGTGCACGATACTTCGGCTTGCACCATCTGTTTGGCCTTCCATCCCACCGTCCTGGAGGACTGCAAGGCGCACCTTAAGCTGGGGAGACTGGAGCTTCGCAATCCACCGGTGAAATCGAAGGAGGCCAGGTGGGCAGTTTCCTCGGCTGTGGGATCCACTGAGCAGCTCGAACAGATGGCGGCTTTTGAGGAGGAAGCTGCCCAAGCTCCGGCCAACCAAAGTTTTTTTGTCCCGCTCAACCGGGGCTCCACCATCACAGGGTCCTTTTGGGAGTTGTGCCAGTCTCTCCCTACCAAGGGTGAGGCACCTTTGGGCTTGCACTCCTCCCGCTCCAAGAAAAAGGGCAAGGACCCCAAATCATCTTCTTCTTCTAGCTGAAGAAGACATACCTAGGACCGAGAGTGGTCCGATACTCAGGAGCAGGCGGTCTTGGTCATGGTCGAGATTGCTTCCTCGGCTGCCAGCTTTTTGGACCTTCCATCAGGCCAGGGCACTGAAGCCGAGGATACGGCAGAACCAGACGAGATTTCTCTCGACCCAATCGAGACGTTGTCGCTGACACCTGTCAACAACTCCTTGGAGAGGACTCCCATCCTCTCCTTCCACGACGAGGAGACCCATCCTTCGGGCATCACGATCGAGGAACAACGGCAGGAACCTCAGTTTTCACCGGATCCGCCTTCTCCCGACTGACAGAGCCGACGCCATCGGTCTCGATCGAGGAGTAGGACCCCGTCGGTCAGAAAACCGAAAAAGGGTAATAAACACTCCCGGAAGAGGTGCCGCCGCCATTCCTCATCCTCCTCGGACGAGGAGAGACTTAGAAGGAAACTCCATCGACGTTATGAGGACCTCATGTGGCAGCAACTTCTTTTGACTGGTCAAAAGCCATCTACTCCGGCTGTACCGGCCACTATTTGGCCCCAGCCTCTTCGGCCAACGACTCCCTCGGTACCGAGGACTCCGGTTCTCCCTCCGTTGGGACCGGCACATATTACTGGTCGGCCTGTTACGGGCTCCCCACCAATTTTGGTGGAACCACCTACTAAACAGCCTCAGGGAGGAGCTCCCTCTAAGGAGGATCGGACAACTATGGGCTTGCCCCATAGGTTGTCCATTACTGTTACTCCTGATCACCCTAGGCGCATCGAGGGGGACATAGGTGAGAGACACCTGTATCCTTATTTCTCGGACTCAGATACTACTGGCCTTCACTCACATGATGAGCTGTCAGTGACAGGCCTGGAGGAAGGTCCATCTTCCTTCCAGGGCATCCTTCGACTCATCTCTGAGTCCACGGGTATGCCTTTGCAGCCTATACAAAAGAAGGCATAATATCCTCTCACAGATATTCTTAAGAGGGGGGATACCCCTACAGAGGCCTTTCCAGTGGCTGAAGCCATAGTTGGCCTGGCACTGGAGCTTTGTCAGTGCCCTGCCTCTTGCTCAGCTCCGTCTGCCTATATGGCTCTCAAGTACACGGTGCCCATGGGGTCCTTGGCAGGCTTCACTGAGCATCCCTCGGCTGAGAGCCTTGTGACTGCCTCTGTGTTTTGGCACACGGGCAGCTCTGCGGATACTGACCACCCTCCAGACAAGGAGTCCAAAAAATATGGACCACTCAGCCCGGAAAGTTTATGTGGCATCATCCCTGGGCCTTTGTCAGGCCAGCTCGGCAGTGATTATGGCACACTTCTCTCATGCCCTACTGGGGTCGCTTGATGAAGTTTTCCCTCATCTCCCAGCAGACATGCAGACCACAGTCAAGCAGGTCCATGACCAGGGCCGTGCTGTTGCTAAACAACAGCTCCAGATGGCTCTGGACATTGGAGATTCCTGTGCCCATTCACTAGCTGCCGCAGTGGCCACTCACCACAGGGCTTGGCTGAGCCTATCCTCCTTTCCAGTGGATACTCAGCACACGCTAGCTGATGTGCCCTTCCTTGGCACCGACCTTTTTGGTCCGGGAGTGGCAGGTCATCTCCAGTGCATTGAGCGGTCTAATGCCACCTTAGATGCCACCTATGCTAAGGGTTCTTCGGGCAAGAACCAGCAGAAGCACAAGAAGAAGTCCTTTCGGCATTCTTCCCCTGCGGTTAGACAGCCCTCCTTCCAGGAAGGTCAGCAACAACAGCAGGCTCAAGCTTGGCATCCTAGGTCCAAGCAAGGTCCCCAACAGCCCCGCAAAGGAGGCTGAGGTGCTGGTCCTGGTGCCTCCTCCTCCTCCAAGCCTGCACAGTGATGGGTCGGGGGTGGCCTCCCCTAAGCCCATCATGCCAGTTCTGGGTCCTCCCGTGGGGGCCGGCTCCACCACTTTCTTTCCGCCTGGTCCAGTATCACTTCGGACAGGTGGGTTCTGGAAGTGGTCGGGCGGGGACTGCCTCTAGAGTTCGAGCAGTACCCCCCCAGCTGGGCCCGTTCCCCACAGGAGGAAAGGATCTCAGTTGGCGCTCAGTCGGCCATTTGGGACAACATCGCTCAGCTCCTCCACAAGGAGGCGGTAGCTCCAGTGCTGGATCTTCCTACAGACTGAGGCTTCATGTCCAGGTATTTCCTGGTGCCCAAGCGGACGGGGGTTGGCACCCCATCCTAGATCTCCACGACCTGAATCAATCTCTCAGGTCTCGCACCTTCCGGATGGTAACTCTGAGCCAGATCATACCATCTCTGGAGCGAAAGATGTGGTTCTGTTCACTGGATCTTCAGGACACGTTCTACCACATCCCAATCCATCCATCCCACCAGCGGTTCCTCCACTTCAGGGTCGAAGGGACCCTGCAGGAGTTCAGAGCCATGCCGTTCAGCCTGTCATCGGCCCCATGGGTCTTCACCAAATGCATTGCAGTGGTGGCAGCCCATCTACGGTGTCAAGGGGTTCGTATATACCCCTATCTAGATGATTGGCTCCTGGTGGGTTCCTCCCTACAGGAGGTGGAGAGGTAGAGGGACCTGACCCTCTGAACCTATTCCCACCTAGGCCTCCTAATCAATGAGGCCAAGACAGAACTCTTACCCTCTCAGGTGATGGGCTTTAATCGGGGCAGAGTTCGACTCTCATCAAGCCAGAGCTCAGCTCCTGGTGGACAGGGTGGAGGTTCTTTCCTCCTTTGCCCAATCATTTCTGGTTGGGCACTTGCGCCCTGCCCGGGACTTCCTGTGCCTCCTGGGTTACATGGCAGCGTGCACCTTAGTGGTTCATTGAGCCAGATTGCACATGCGCCCCCTTCAGTGGGAGCTGACCACTCAGTGGTCTCAGCGTCAGGGTATTTTTGACCAGCTGGTCATTCTCACCCAGAGGATGTGGGACCCTCTCCAATGGTGGACCGTCCCGAGTCATTTGCAGGAAGGGATCCCGTTTGTCCACCCTGAGCCGACGGTTGTCCTTATGACCAATGCCTCTCTCGTGGGCTGGGGAGCCCACATGGGGGACAACAGAGCCCATGGGTTCTGGACCCCTGAGGAGTCCCGATGCCACATCAACCTGTTGGAGCTCAGAGCAGTCAGACTGGCACTGTCAGCTTTCGCTCCTCAGCTCTGGGGTCAAGTGGTTCATGTCCAGACGGACAATACCATGACCATGTACTACCTCAACAAACAGGGCGGCATGCACTCCCATCTGCTATGCAGGGAGGTGCTCCAGATCTGGACCTTCATCAACTGGCTGGAGGCAGATCTCCTGGCCAATTAGTGGATGCTCTCAGCCACATAGGCCAGACATCCCACGAGTGGTTTCTCCATCCAGAGGTAGCTTACAGTCTGTTCTCCCATTGGGGTGAACCATTGGTGGACCTGTTCACCTCCAGGGAGAACACCAAGCTGTGGCTGTACCATGCCCGCCCCCCCTCAGCAGGGCTCGCTGCAGGGGGATGCCTTCTCAAGGCCATGGACCCCAGGCCTCCTTTACGCCTTCCCTCCATTTCCCTTGATCCACAAGGTGTTACTCAAGGTGAGGAGGGGCAAGGCGAAGGTGATCCTGGTAGCTCCAGATTGGCCGCGCCAGTTCTGGTATCCAGATCTCCTCAGCCTCAGCTGCAGGACCCCACAGCGGCTTTGTACATGCCCAGACCTGATATCACTGAACCAAGGGAAGGTTTTCCATCCGGACCTTCAGTCTCTGCACCTCACAGCCTGGTTCCTGAGTGGCTAGAGTTCCAGGCTGTGGGTCTTTCTGAGGATGTCTACACAGTGGTGGAAGCATCTCAAAAGGAATCGACCAGGGAATGTTATGCCTTCAAATGGAAAAGGTTTTCCATTTGGTGTCAGGGAAAGAGCCTGGACCCCTTATTCTGCTCTGTGGCTAACATTCTAGACTACCTTTGGTCCCTGTCCAAAGGGGGTGTTCGATCATCGACCTTTAGGGTGCACCTGGCAGCCATCTCTGCTTACCGGGCGTGGGCCGGTCAGCCGACATTGGCACAGGAGACAGTGGTCGGGCGCTTTTCAAAGGTTTGGATCACATATCCCCTCTGGTGCATGAACCTCCACCTCCGTGGGATCTCTTGCTGGTTTTGGCTAAGCTCATGGGCAAGCCATTCGAACCCATGCACAAGTGTGAGCTGTCACACTTGTCGTGGAAGACTGCCTTCCTGGTGGCTATCATGTAAGCCAGAAGGACAGGGGAGCTCCAGGCGCTCTCGGTGGACTCCCCTTATCTGGTCTTTCACAGGGACAAAGTTGTCCTGCACCCCCACCTGAAATTCCGTCTGAAGGTGGTGTCAGAGTTTCACCTTAACCAGGTGTTGACCCTGCTGGTATATTACCCTAATTACACCTTGGACGCTGAGTACAGGCTCCATACTCTGGACCTCAGACGTGCTCTCTCCTATTATAAGGAGAGGATGGCGGAAATTCTGGGAGAGGTTCACCAGCTGTTTGTCACCTACGCTGAATCCGCTTATGGCAGACCTGCAGCCAAGTGGATTATTGCAAGATGGATCACATCATGCATAGGTCTGTGTTATGAGTTGGCGGGCAAAGAGCCTCCCAGTGGGTTAAGAGCTCATTCTACCTGCCATACTGCTGCATCGGTGGCTGCTTCCAGGGACATCCCTATCCAGGAAATCTGTCAGGCTGCCACCTGGAAGTCAGCAAACACCTTCATTACCCATTACCACATCGACCTTGAGTCACGCCGAGATGCTGGTTTTGGGGTCTCGGTTCTCCAATCTCTTTTTCCTAAGTAGGGGGTGTGCGCCTTACCTCCCTCCTCCCGGAGAACTGCTAGGAGTCTGCCAGACAGTGTGGATGAACAACATATCCACGCTCCAAGAAAGACAGGTTACTCACCTGTAACAGTAGTTCTAGGAGTAGTATATGTTGTACTAGTGATAGGAAATCATTGTTATACTGTTATTTATTTGATTTATTTATTCAGTTATTTATTTTTATTCTTTGGCAACCAGGTTAACTCCCATGTGGGCACATAGCCCATTTTACAGGCATGACCGAGGAGCACAGGAAGGTTAAGTGACTTGCTCAGGGTCACACAGTATGTAAGTGGAGGCTGTGGGACTCAAACTCAGGTCTGCTGGATGTGCCAAGCTCATCCACAGCTTATTGCTCAGCCCTCTGTTAAACACTCTCTTATTTTCCTTTCCATGTCAGTCATGTATTCTGATACTTTGATCAATTTTTGATAACTTAATTATTCGTGCTTGTGGTACCCTTAATATTGCACTAAGTTCCCCTTTACCTCAGCAGCTACTGCTGCTTCATTTCATATTTCTAAGACATTCCACAATTTCTGACACACCATTCCATGATGTTTATCTGAATGACCTGTAAAAGTGTAGCTAATATCATGGAATGTTCAGGTAATACAAAAAATGAGAACAAATGTAGTGATAAAGGCAATAAAACCTAGAATATTACTTTAACAAAAATTGGTCTAAAACATACCACAATATAGGACAAACAAAAGAAACATATGAGAACACATAAAGGTGTAAAAGCTGTTTCATGTCATAGAAGTAAAAGACCATGCTTAAAACTCAGAGTGGAAAAGATTAGGTTAATTTACTGCTAATGATCTTAATGGCCGTACTTTACACCTCCCAGACAGACTGGTTTTACAAACAAAGGCATCTCTGAATGACTGTGCCATCAGAACGTCTTTGTAATCTGGACATGCAATGCAGTCAAAACAGTGAATGATATGATACATCACTTTTAAGAGTATATGAGCACTCAAAATGGCCCAAAAACTGGACAGCATTTAATCAAAACCAGATGACCAGATAAGGACACTAAAAACTGGATCGTCCAGTCAAAAACCGGATAGGTGGCAACCCTAAGAACAGTGAAGAGGAATGTTCACCATTTTAGAGCAAGTGTCTCCTATGCAGTCACATTTCAGATTGAGTGCAACTCCTAATTTATTACTGCTGGCTGTAGTTTAATATTTGTTTATTAGAATTTATTCCAAATTATGGAATGGTTCTCAACCTAAATCTGCAAACTACACAGGTTCTCAGTCAGGGACCAATTTCCTGAAACTGTGAGTGTGCTGGGGGGGGGGGACACCTTGTGCTTTGTGGATTGTGTAAATGGTAAAAAAAAAGTGAAAATAGTAAAGTTGTCATTGGTATGAGCAGAGTATGTTGAGCTCCTGTGTGGGAGACCTAGGTTTGTGGTGTGGCCTGATTCTTGCTTCAAGCCTATAGATCCTAGAATCTGCTGTGAAAGTATTGTATTCATTGGGGAGGGTTGAGTCTGTCCAGCATTCCAGCACTTTCCATAGCCAGAGAGGCTCCTTTGGCACCATGTTTGACCATAATCATCAGCATCCCCAACACATCTTTGCAGACAGACAGACAGGTGTAGTGTGGCAGAGGAAATGGGCAGGACTGAACATGAAAAATGACCTGGTTTAAAAATAATGTCTGGCCACCTGTTCCTACATTATCATCATCTGGCAACTCCCTTCTTGGTTATTTCTTTGGCCACAAAGCCCTATGCTCTGCCCAACTCCCATCATGTGAGGATTACCCTCACATGGGTAATCCTCACATGATGGGAGTTGGGCAGAGCATAGGGCTTTGTGGCCAAAGAAATAAGCAAGAAGGGAGTTGCCAGATGATGACAATGTAGGAACAGGTGGCCAGACAATACAATATTCTGCTTGATATTACAGTGCGTAGAAAGTAGCTATGACTAAAGATACAGCTCACTGATGAAACATCAAGAAATTGTGCCCATACCCTTTGCCGACAAGCATGGCTAAACTAATGCATGCCTTTGTCAGCTTATGAATAGACTCCTGTGTTCTACTATGGCCTATTAGGAAAGACAATGCAAAGACTGTTGCTACTGCAGAATAATGCTGCCTGAGTCCTGGTGGGAGCGGACCCTAGGGTCCGCATTACTCGCATCTTCAGAACGCTGCACTGGTTGCCAGAATGCCACTGCACTGATTTTCATCTCTTGATATTTACCTACAGTATTAGGCCTTTTGTCTATTGTGAAGGCTTAGCTTGTAGATTTCCTTAAGCCCATGATGCATGCCAAGTGTCTTTTTTTCTTCACAGCAGCTGACATTGTAGTCAAGACGCCATAACTGAAAACAATATGAAACAGATCTCTAGCTGCTCCTCCTTTGTGGAACTGTCTTCCCTATATACTGTATATCAAACTGCTCAATTGGTACATTTAAAATAAGTTAAAAATATATTGGTTTATGTAACCCCTGGGTCTCTGTGTCCAAGTTCACACCTCTGCCTAGTGACTTTACAGGACCCACCTGATTGATGGGATTAGGTTAGTTCCTTCTTCTGCGGGTTTGTCCCGGAACAAATAAGAAATAATTCAGCACCTCCACCCAGAGAGAATTAGTGGGCCAGATGTTGTGTACAGTACCAACCCCTGGGATGCAGTACTTACTTACCTCCCTACACGGAACTGAACAACCCCTTGGAGACCAATAAGGCAGTTGTTATTTTCACCAATAAACACTTCTGTCAGGTTATAAAAACTGGGTGCACTCACAGAGGTAATATTCAACAAATTAACAGTGCTTTCATTTAAGGACCCAGGCCTGGAAACTGTAGGGAAACAAGAGGTTAGGCAGTTGCAAGTCACCTTAAGCACTCCTACCCATTGGCAATGCACCCATGAGCCACTATATTGTGGGTCTCTACCACCCTCTCAGATCCTGCACAGTCTATGAAGCACCTACACACACAAAGAGTAAAAGATGAATTATACTATACATTGAACTCTTTAGCTGGTACCAGTAATGAAACTATGAATTCAAGTATTACACAAGAACCAATGACTCTGGTACCCAGAGATTACAGCTGAGTCTGGTGCAGGCCTGGTAGCTACATTGCCTGGCTGAATTTGATGAAAATTAGCAAGTTTGCAGTTTAACCCCCTATCAGGTCATGGTGTGGTAGCACAGTTTAAAGAACTTGAAATCCAAATGGAAATGGCTTGAAAACCAACTTGCAATCCAAACACAGTAACTGTAATCCAAATTGGAAAAGTATAAATGACCCTAGCCAGCAATGCCAGCGCTCCCATGACCCATGGATGCAGCATCTCAGTTGATGTGAGGAAGGGCACACAGCAGCAGGTGGGGCACCAATCAGGTACAAGCTCCAGTGGCCTAGGTCTGGAACACCTTGGAGTTTCTCCAATGTTTTACAGTTGTTCAGCCGTTCTGTCTCACATCTCTCAGGACCCGATCCTTCTGGATCAGTTCTCAGTCACAAGAGCACTTTGCAACAGTTTGCCAGTTCCCAAGGAGTCCGGACCTCAGGAGTACACCACATGGTTCAACCCCCCTCTGGATTGAGATTAATCACATACTCAGGGTATGTACCCATGGCTTCCTGCTCCCCTATCCACCCTACTAAATAAGGACTAGCAGGCCCCTTACCTGGCTACTGAGCAACCTGGGAAGGATGCAGTGCCTGTCTGCTCTTGGTACAACTCAAGCAGCTGCATTCTGCAGCAATGCCCAACAACTTCAAACTCTCAGTAGTTTCTTTCAACAGCTCCTCGTCTCACACAGTATCACAGCTTTCACTACATAGGTGCCTTTCTCTGGCCCAGGATAAGGCTCATAGTGATTTTGCAGGATGCCCTTGCAGAGGGCTTGCAGGATTTTTGCCGGGACTTGACCTTTCACTTGGTCTCACCAGCAACAAGCATGAATACCTCAGTGTCTCTATCATACAGCCACAAGCTTCTTGAGAACACAGAAACTTCTTTCTCCAATTCAGTGCCCCATTGGACAGGCAGGGCTCTCCATCAGTCTTTTGGCCTGGTCCTGCTCTCTGATTGGCCCTTGTAGCCTGCCAGTCCATATGGGAGAGTCCCTGATTGCCTTGTCATTCCACAGTTCCCCTGACATCCCAGGACATTAGCATCCCAGCCCTTTGATTGGTTGGCTTTAGGGATCTAGGGTTTTAAAAATGTCTGCTGCCATATTTGTAGAGGAGCCTTATGCTCCAGTGTCTCCACTTTGTCATCCATTTGTGCCTTCAAACATGTGCTGATCCCCCTGAGTGTGTAGCATCCCCGTAGTGCTATTATCTTGTCTGTCTGTGTTTGGTACTGGTGTAGTGGGTCTGCAGGTTATGGCATGCTGGGGTTGAGAGGAGAGAGAGAGAGCACTGGGGAGGAGCCCTTTTCAACAACTTTGCTCTCTCTATCTCTCTCTCTCTCTCTCTCTCATCTCCTGCCATTAGCACCAGTTAGTGGAGTAGAGAAGGAGGTGCTGAAAACAAAGGAGTGGCATCCCTGTCTTACTGAATCTCAGTCCCCTCTCCCAGAATCAGGGAACCAAGAAAGAAGAATGTGGTCACAGCCACAAAAGGAGGGCACAGAAGGCACCAAAAATGTCAGCCCACTGTGCTGTCTCTTCTGCTCACCACATACACTGTCAAGCAGGAGGGAGCTGGCACCAACAGCATATCTGCAGCAGTTGGGAGCAGCCATTGGAAGGGTGGCAGCAGCACAGTTCAGGTCAGTCCACTTCTGAGGTGGGGCTTACATTTAGAAAGTGTTGAACGTAGAAAGGTAAAGTTTTTCCCACTGTTACTCCGTGGGGAAAAATGACCATCCATATACTGTATAAGCACAGAGGAGTATGCTGGTAAGAGTTCCTTTATTTTTATGTTTGCTTGCACGCATGCACGAGAAACATTTCATCACAGCATAGGAGAGAAGCAGGGTTTTGGAGGTGCGGCACTGTGGGGGCCAATGGCCCCAGTGCCTTTTGAAGCTTGGCCCACTTTCCCCAATGAGGTGGCACGCTGCTGCTGATGCTAGTTCAGCCAGCGTACCACCACCTTGAAACATTTTCGCCATTGCAATCAGGGGCTACCTCATTATTGTAGCGTCAGCCATTCTGCTGCAACGAGGGAGTGACCCATCACTGCAGGCAGTACCTTCCTGTCCACATGCCCCCGACCCAGTTCTTTTGCGAATGGGGAAGCCCACTCCCTGTCGGCATACTGTAACCCCCTCCTCCATTTATTGTGTGCTGAGGGGGTGCCCAATCCCCCTCGGCATCATGTGAACCTCCAACAGTATTTCTTGAGCGATGGGGCCCAACTCATGTCGGCTTCAGTCCCCTTCCCCAGTTCAATTTGCCAAAAAGGGAGTCCACTCCCATTGGCATTATGTCCCCTGGTTTGTTGTGTGCTGAGGGTGGGTGCCTAATCCCCCCCTGGCTCACACCCGCTCGGTATGTGCTGACCGGGGTGCCCAATCCCGTCGGCTACAGACCCCCCCAAAAAAGTCCTGCAATATTGTTTGTTTTTAAACCTGTAAAACAGAAAACAGTCCCTCGTTGAGTTTGGTGGCCCTTCCCCAACCCACGTCCACCCTCTGTGCACCCTGCATCCCCTCACCCCCTCACCCCATACTTACCTCTGAAGCCCAGCGTGATGATCTTCAGTGGACCGGGAACACATCTGCACTCTTCAAAGCTGACTGTGAACTGAAGAAATGCCAGTAAGCTGTATAATGGCCTAAATAGGGTTTATTCAACTTTGGTGCATATCCCAGGCATTTTGGGGTATTTGGGCATCAAATTTTCAACATGCAGTTATTGAGACTCCTCATCATGAATTCAGCCACTGTCATGGCATTATTTGGTTCCAAAAGGTGATTTTGCAGTCACCTTTCGGGACCGATTAACAAAATGACTCTGCCAATGTTTATAAGGTGGGCTCCTCCCAAAAAGCCTAGGTTGCAAATTTGGTGAAAAAATTCCAAAAAATTAATGTGTTATGAGCATGTATTGCACAGTTTCCACACACACTCATAACTTTGGGAATTTGTAATATTGTCACTCCAGATTTTCAGTATTGGCATTTTTACATACCTCTTTATGAACAGTACAGCTGTCATTTTTCACATCCTGACCAAAATGTGTTTTTGAACTTCTGGCGCAGAATATCGTGGTCACTGTGGAAAATCAGTGTTTGGGACACATTAATAAAATTGCAGTGACACTGTTTATGAGCAGGGGTCCTAAAATGCCTATGTTGAAAATTTGGTGACGAAAGTCTATAAAATGACTGTGTTATGAGCATGCGTTGCGCAGTTTCCACGCATGCTCATAACTTCACGAATTTGTAATATTTTCACTCCAGATTTTCAACTTTGGCATTTTCCGTACCTCCTTATGAACAGTACAGCTGTCATTTCTCACATCCTGGCCGAAATGTGTTTTTGTATTTCCGGCGTAGAATAGCACAGTCGCTGTGGGAAATCAGTGTTTGGGACACATTAAGAAAATCGCAGTGATACTGTTTATGAGCAGAGGACCTAAATGTCTATGTTGAAAATTTGGTGACAAAAGTCCATAAAATGACTGTGTTACAAGCGTGTGTTGTGCAGTTTCCACGTATGCTTGGAAGTGTGCAGATTTATAGTATTTTCACTCCAGATTTTCAGCATTGGCATTTTGCTACACCTCCTTATGAACAGTACAGCTGTCATTTTTCATATCCTGCCCGAAATATGCGTTTGCACTTCTGGTGCACAATGGTGCGGTTGCTGTTGGAAATTAATGTTTCAGGCAGATTAAGAAAATCATAGTGACAGTGTTCATAAGCAGAGGACACAAAATGCCTATGTTGAAAATTTGTTGAAATAATTCCACTAAATGACTGCGGTACAAGCATGTGTTGCGCAGTTTCCATGTACGCATAGAACTTTGAGCATTTTTAATACTTTGACTAAGGATTTTCAACATCGCCATCTCTTCACACCTCCCTATGGATGGTAGAGCTGTCACTCTTCACATCCTGCCTGATCTGTGTTTTTGCACATCTGGCTCAGAATGGCACGGTCGCTGTGGGAACTCGAAGTTCAGGACACATTAACCAAATCACACTGCCACTGTTCATGAGAAGAGGTCCCAAATGCTTTCATGTGGTGGGGGTCACAAAAAGGTCATGTTGACAATCTGAGGTGCAAATACCAACACACACCCCCGAAGCGTTAGGGTTTTTTACCATAACGTCCCACCCTGTACAGACTGACAGGCATCAGAGGTGTAACTTTGGATCACCGGCTATAATGCTCATGCCATCCCACCCCCACCCTGAAGCCAGTGACAGGCATCGAGGTGTGCCTTGCACTCTTCAGCCCCAGACTTCACCCAGTTCTCCTGTACTGCACCCATTTCTGCCTATGTCCTTATGAAATGGGATGACTGTGAAGCTAAATACCCCAAGGCACACCTCAACACTTGTCGGTGTCTACAAGCTAGGGTGAGGTGAAATGCCGTGAGCATTGTGGGCAGCGACCCACAGATACACCCCAATGCCTGTCCATCTCTGCAGGGTGGAGGTGGGATCGGCGTGAGTTCAACACTTCACTGCCACTCCTGTTCTGCATCTGTCTAACTCCTGCTTGTCCAATGCTAATATCAGCAAGCAAACATTCGCCATTGACAAATGCTTCTTTATTTATCTGGCTGCATTACATTAAGCTGATGATTTGTGGCTAGTGCAACTTTTTCATAACACAGAAGCGACAGTATGAATCCCCTCTGCAAGGAAACAAATTGAAAGTGACATGCCCCTATTGGGATGTGGATACACTAACATATTCAGCAGAGGAAAGGAACAGTTAAAGAGCATTTGGGGCTTACCATAGAGAAATGTTATGCATAAGAAAAAGATTACATAAGGGAGCCAGTAAATGATGATCATTACTCTGTAAGACAGAACATTTTTTGAATGAGAATTTGTGAATGAGAAGGAAGGACAGAAAACTGAAATACCGCTTCCTTGAAAAAGTATGCCATGGAACACAAGCTTGTACATAATGTGACCAGATATATGAAAAATAAAAGAACTTTTGTCTTACATCATAATTGTCAGTAACAGTGGCTCAGTAGGTGGCACACTCACCTCTGAGGCCAGGAGATCAGAGGGCTGTGGGTTCAGTTCCCACATCTGACACTTGGGTTAATATCCCAGTACTGACACTGTAGTGCAGCATGAGAGAGGTGCTGCACTTCTGAGGTGCCATCCTTCGGATGAGACGTTAAAATGAGGTCCCATCTGCCTGGATTGGTGGTAGTTCAGGTGGATGTTAAACAATCCCATGGCACTTATCGGAAAGAGTAGGGGAATTTCACCGGTGTCCTGGCCAAATTTCCCTCATTCACTGAAAAATACCACCAACAGCTTAATCTGGTTCAAGGTCAGTTGGCATTCATCTATATCCCCCTCACCCGGGTTGTGCCTGAAAATAGGCAGGATTTGTCTAGTGCACTTACCCGGTCAACAAAAACTAAATAAATAAAATAATCCTTTACAATAGAATCAATCTAGCCCTGATCAGACAGGCACTTCCTCTCAAATCTATTTTTCTTGTTTACTCAACAGACACTTGCCACTTGCAATCCTCTTCTATTTACAGTTCTCTTAAGCCAACGAGCAGCTTTCACATTTCTCAATGAGTTGCTCAAGTGTTACTAGATCCTGCAGTAAGCCTTGCAAACACTGTTACCTAAGTGTTGCAATGGAAGGCAGTGCAGGCTAATATTTAGATTACCAGCTTGGTGTCCAGAGGATCACAGATAAAATCCCAATCAAGCTAAAATGCTCATTTGTGACCTTGAGTAAGGCACTTCACCTCTTCTTGTTCTAGTCCACCCAGCTGCAGGAATGGATAGATGTTGCACCTCTGCTGGACTATCCTGGGTAAATAATTAATAGAAAAAAATCTCAGTTTGCAGTGTTTTGGGACTGCAGTTAATTCTAGCTGAGTTGCTAAAACATTTGTTTTATTCTTTGGTAACCAGGTAAATCCCACCAGGCTCAAGTGCCTGTTTCCAGGGGTGACTGGGGAGCACTGAGGAGGTTAAGTGACTTGCTCAGTCACACAGTATTCATGTCATGGTTGTGGAAATCAAACCAGGCCAGCTGGAGGCACCAAGCTCATTCACAGCTCATTACTTTAACCTCTAGGCTATGTTGCCTGGCCCTGAGCAATCTTACTTACACTAACATTTCATAAAAGTTGGCCTTGAGCTCATAAAGTGTTGCAAAACAACACAATGTGAGTTGGCAATGATTGCAAACTTAAAAAAATACAAATCAGCTCATGGGTATGAACGTTTATTCTTTACCACATCTTAGACCAAACAAATGCATTCACTGTGCTGTGGACCACATCATCCCTGATTCTTGTCATTGTAGCTTTAAGTCATATTTTTATTCAGAATCATACACTTGTAAAACATGGTGAAGGATTTTCTTATGGTGGCTGATGCAGTTAATGTTTCAGTGGTGAATCTGGCAGATCTGTTTTCTTTTTGTGATAGTGGAACATGGCTGGGGTCTTTATGGAATGTCTGTAGGCATATTGAGTGTAATATCGAATGAGTCGTCAGATGCCATACCCCAGACTCATCTGAAGGGAAGGGGGGCTGATGGGCATAGAGGTTGTGTGCAACCTGGGAATCACATTGGACCATACCTTGTCACTTATTTATGAACTTAAATCTCAGATTACATATACCTTTGAGCCCGAGGCTCTTTTACAGAGGTTCCACATCAGTATCAGCATTTGATTAACAAAGCGGAGCAGTCTGAATAACAATACAAAAACTATTCACACATCAAGCAAGGTTACGGTTACAAAGTGAAAGAGTCCATGAAGCAGATAGGTAGGTTACAGGTAATTACAACAACTTACATTACAGAATACAGGTAGGCGTTTAAGACTGGACATTGTTGTAACATTAATGCAGTCAGTCAGTTGACTTTGTCTTGTACCAGACTGGAGGGAGGGAGGGAGGAGTAGTGTGTGAAATTTAAAATTTCACCCTGCAAAATATTTTGCGTAATCCCCGCATTGCGCAAAATATTTCACTGGTACAAAATTCGAATTCCCCCCCTGGCAAAATGTGGAATTTAGCCAGCAAAATGCTAATTTCACCACCTGTGGGTGAGATTCTGCATTTGAGAGCCAGGGGGGAACAGCTTGATAAAAAAGTGTATTCTCCCCTCCCAAAGACCCCACAACCCTGGTGTCTAGAGGGCCCATCCCCGACTCACAATAGGAAGAATTCCCCCCCCAACTGAGATTCAGCCCCATCTCCCATCCACAACATTTAAAATAAAAATACATTGACCTGGTGGGTATTGGACCCTCCCCCCGGCCAAATGGAGAATGAACCCCCACCCCAAGATTCACACCTGTCCCCCTCCCCCATTGTCCATAAGTGCTACTGACATCAGCAATGATAGTGATTTCATTAAATAAAAAATAAAAACTTTCCCTGGTGTCTAGTGGACACCCCACCCTTTCCAGTAGTAAGTAGTAGTACAGTAACCCCACCCCCATCTAGTACCCCATCGCGCCACTGGTACAGCACTCCACTCACCTCCACAGCCATCAGCCGGACTGATCTCTTTTACAAATGAGCCTGAGTGAGTCAGCCCTTTTCAGTGAATAAGCTCATACTCACAAGGCCAAATAACATACAGGAGGGAAGTATTTTTCAGAAAAAAGGTGCACAAGGGAATATGATGAGCTGAAGGAGGGTAGATTCAGGAGAGATGTGAGAAGGCACTTCTTCACAGAAAGAGTTGTGGATTCCTGGAACAGCCTTTCAGCAGAGGTGGTGGGGGAGAAAACAGTGGTGGGGTTCAAGAATGCATGGAATAGGCATAAGAGAATCATAGGGAAAGGAAAGGGTGTGGGTGAATGGGCTGGAGATAAAGTGGGATCTGTGGTGATACTATAGGGTGGAAAAAATGGACAAACTAGGTGCTCAAAGCAGTCCTTATCTGTCAGCAAATTCTAGGTTACTATGATATACTGTCTAAGATAGAACCTAGCACTAATACCTCAAGGACTTCTTGTCCTAGCTGTCTTCACAGAAATATTTATTCAGGCCGGGGGGGTGGAGGGTTGAGTGTCCTAAGAACTACTTTTCTCCTCTACAGATGGAGGGTGGATTAGCTGCTGGTGCTGTATAGTTCCCTGTTGGAGGCTGGAGACCTGGCAGCCAGAGCTTGCTGGATTGGGAAGGCAGGGCAGACATTGGCTGGTTTGCCATTGATGTCATTACATGCCACGTCTCCCTGGGACAGAACACAGAAAATCACTGACTGCGCAGTGTGCCATCCATCTTGCTCCACAGGTGTCATACCGTTGCCCCGTGGTGCTCCCTGGACATTGAACTAGAGGTCCGATGGGGGATCATTTCACAAACCTTGAGGCCTACAAGGTGGGCTTGTCCCCTTTGACCTCGGCTTCTAACACAGGCGAGACCACATGCCTTGAATGACTCTCTTTCCACCTACGACTGGTAAAGCGGAAAGAGGTCCAAACCCTACTAAGGGCATTGAAAGTCAGAGGCTCAGGGGGACCTGATGGGATAAACCTGTGGCCACACAAAGCTGGAGCCCCTTCCCTCTCTAGACCCCTGACCTGGCTCTTAAACAGATCCCTATGGGAAGGAATTGTTCCTGACCAGTGGAAACAGGCCAGCATGGTCCCAATCCACAAAGGTGGCCCCAAGGAAAACATAAGCAATTACAGGCCTATCTCCTTGCTCTGCACACTTGCTAAACTACAAGAAAGGTTAGTCTATGACCAACTCCGTGACTACTTGGAGGCTCATCAGCTTCTAACTCCCTCACAACACGGAATTAGACCTAACCACGGGACTGACACAGCCCTTATCAACTTCTCGAATGATGTACTCAGAGCAAAGGATAATGGGACACCCACAGGTGCTGTCTTTATTGACCTGTCCAAGGCATTTAACCTTGTAGACCACAAACTCCTGCTACTATAGCTGAACAAAATGGGCTTAGACCCCCTTGCCCTCAAATGGTTTGGGAGCTACTTATCTGGCCATACACAGAGGGTAGTCTGGAAGGGAGCCATATCAGGTCCATTACTCCTAAAACAGGGTGTGCCACAGGGCTCAGTCCTTGGCCTCCTCCTTTTCTCCTTATTTACCAATGACCTAAATACCCATTGTGGGGGTAGCTCGGTCATTCAGTATGTGGATGATACTGTCATCTACTGGTCCTTAAGGGATGTGTCAGCTCTTGGTCCCCTCCTCCAAGGTGACCTTACATCACTTGAGGCATGGCTGAGTGAAAACAGTATGGTACTAAATGCTGGCAAAACCAAGGTGGTGCTATTTGGGCACAGATCCTTGGGTCATGACAGGACTACATCCTTGAACTCACCTCAATCTCTGGAAGTGGAATAGAGGTAGTGCCCTCCTTAAAATACTTGGGTCTAACACTTGACCAGTCTCTCACCTTCAAGAACCACATGGATCAGGTTACCAAGACCTTACACTGTAACCTTGGTACTCTGTATAGACTCAAGGACCAGCTCATCCCTGAGGCCAGGCTCTCAATTGCCACATACAACCTGCTCCCTACCCTGACCTATGCTGCACCTATTACACAGGGCATGGCCAAGCAAGAAGTATCGCGGTTGCAAATATTGTACAACAAGGTAGCCCGGTTCGCTACCCAGGACCACCCGCAAAGTCACCACTATGACACTCTGGTCCAGCTATGGTGGCCCTCACTGACCACACACCTACAGTACCCGCTGCTCGGCCTTGCGTTTAAGCTTCTTAGGTTGCCTTCTCCACCCAGCATAATAGGGACTATAGCAATCAAACACAACCCTAGGAGCCTGTGGACGTCAGTGCAAAACCTACTGGAAGTTCACAGAGTTAGGACTAATGCTGTTGGTAGGTCTTTCTCCTACCAAGCCCCCCACCTGTGGAACAACCTCTCTCCTCTGGTGCAGGAGGCCTCCTCTCTTAGGAATTTCTGTACCAGACTAAAGGCTCACATGATTGACGACAGCACCTGCCACTGCCACGGCTCATAACCTAGCCCCACCCACCCACGTTAACCCTCTGGTAGAGGGGCCTACCTAGGTACCCCCTCCAAGATCCTAGGCACTTTGGCCTTGTTTACAGCTCCATAGATAGTTTATCATACTATAGATAGCCCTCCTTCTGAAAAAGGTAAGCTCTGAGTCATGACTATTTCCCCGCCAGTTAGTAACAAGGCATAATCAGTATCATGTTTGTAACCCCCACCCCTCTGCCTTTTTGCAAACGACAGGTGGTATGCTGTTTGAATCTAACAGCAGTACCAGGTGGGGACTGGGTTCGGGGAGAAATAGGTTACTCAGCACAAGGGCTAGGTTTGGCTACTCTGCACAGGGGCACCCAAGTAATTCCGAACACAGGAAGCAATAACTGTAATGTCCAATACCAGGAATGGGATTCTAAAGTGTGGCTTTATTCACATCCAAGCAGAACAAGCAAAGCATAGACGGACCCCCACGGGGCTACACTTCTGGTAATGCAGATTAAAAAGAATCAGAAACACTTCTTCAACCCTTCGGCCCTCAGGCTCTGAACCCACCAGGCACACAGCCCGGACTAGTACGCTGCTTTGGGTACACAGCCCGAACTTGTACACTATTCTGGGATTTCCCTGGCTCAGCTCCCCTGCTGGCCACTCGAACACCTTCCATTTGTCATGGAAACATTTTCTGGTGGCTCCCTAAACCACCTAAGAGCCTTTGACTCCATAAGGGAAACGTCTTTTTTTTCCTGGTGGCTCCCTAAACCACTTAAGAGCCTTCGACTCCATAAGGGAAACGTCTTTTTTTTTCTGGTGGCTCCGTAAACCACTTAAGAACCTTCGACTACATAATGGAAACTTCCTTTTAATCCCACTTCTGGGTACTTTCCTCAGGCACTGGCCAAGTACCTGAGAGAAAGTAAAAGTGCCACAGAGCAAATCTGTAGAGATGAATTTGGTTACTACTGATAGGTGGGTCTCCCACCTCTTGCTTCCACAATTCATTCCCGGCCATTTCTCTGGACATTAAACATCTCTTTCTGTAAAGCATGGCAATGTAGATTAAAGGGTAAATGCATGTCACATTTCCTCTACTTGTCTTTGCTTTCCCATTGTGCTGGACTTGAACATACTTTTACTTGGCTTAGCCCATTACTCTAGGCCTCCCACTGATTAAGCAGTCCAATCCCCACTTTACTTTACTCTTTGTGCTGGACTTGAACATACTTCTACTTGGCTTAGCCCATTGCTCTAGGCCTCCCACTGATTAAGCAGTCCTATCCCCACTTTACAACAATTCAGGTGAAAACATAGGCCCTATGTCAGAGCGGACTCACCCTTTGGTTGCAGATGCCCCAAAGGTGATTCCTCACAGGAATTTCTTTCCCACAGCTTCTGGTGCTGTAGCACAACTTGAAATAAGGTAGCTTCTTCCCTAGCCAGAACCAGGAGGGTTGCACCTGGAATGACAGGCAAACCTTTCCACCCCATCCCCTCAGGGATGGGGCACAGGGACAAGTAACAGCGGTCTCCACCACTTCACAAACAGCTTACTGTGTTCCTCTTTGGGCAGAAACATACACCTCCCTTTACAGTAGCTCTATGTCAGAGCTTTAGGCTCAAAAAGCCTGTCCACAGACTGCTGTGCTGCTTCTCTCTTCAAGACTACACACAGACTCCCTTACACATGCTGTTCAAACTCCCCAACATTCTAGCCTAACTTCCAACGGCAGATTCCAGTGTGGCTCATGCAGCTGCGAGAGTTCTATAGTGATGTCATCCCTCAGTCTCAGCTGAGACTGACAACAGAGTGAGACATTTTGAGAGAAATCCATTTAACTGGAGTTTCACAAGCTGCCTTCCCTGCCTACCACTAGGTCTTACTGGGATTCCAGTAACCCCGGGTAACAGTGGGGTTACACTTACCCTGGGCCAGGAAAATGACTGTCCGCAGTCACTATTTAGCCGGCTTAGACTATCTCACCCTATGTGCTACCTACGGGGGGGGGGGATCAGGCCCCCTCCTACCATGTGCTAGCACAGGCAGGCAACACTAAGGGTCTAGAGGCCTTTGGCTGACATATCAGCCTCTACTCTACCCACTAACTATGGGTGCCTAGTGGCTCTTTTAGAACTGTCCAAAGCATTGCCCTAATAGATCAGCACTGCAGTCCCTATGGACCACAGCCTGTCTACCCCCTAGCCCTCTAGGGAAAATCTGTCTGCCTCTAACTCACATCCCAAAACAAAACAAACAGGGGACCTCCCCAACCTTGGGCACCATGCAACCACACACCAGGAGCTGATACCATACCATTACATTACTCCCTCACTCCCCCCAACCATACCTGTGGAAGAAAAGGGTTACTACACAATAACAACAACAACAGTACTTTAAATACTACACACTAAAGTACTAGTGAGGAACTCAGATGAGCCCCTCCTCCTCCTCCTCCTCTTCTTGTCTTCTCTTCTATCTTCTTCAGGAACACCTGCAAGAAAAAGAAAGACAAGACACACTCCTAATCTGCATACACAGTCTATCTAAACCCCTACCATCAAAATACTAGAGAATCCCAAAAAGATTTTTTTAATTTTTAGAAAAGGTAGAAAAACAGTATAAACATTAGAAAACAGTAGAAAAACAATGACATTATTTACAATACACATTTGGGGGATGAAGTGCCCTAAAGGTCCCATCTAGTGACCACAGTGCCTGAAGGCTAGTCCATTAAAGAGTCTCTCCTGGGCCGAAGCCTGGTGAAGCACAGTTCTAGCAGGACAAAGTCCCAAAGGGGAGAGTCTTTGAGGACAGTTCACACATCTGGAGTCTGCTAGTGTAGGGTGTGTACTGCAATGTCATAAGAATAGAAAAGTTTGGACTTACCAGCCCTTTGTAGAATGAACAACATACACCGACCTGTTCCTCGGCAGAAGACTCTCCCTGGCAGCACTCTTCCGATACAGCTGGGCGGACATCTTCCAGGAACTACAAGAGGGCACATATGGAAACTGCTGGGCTGATATCATCTCTGGAGATGGAACCTTGGAACAGGAACAAAAAGGAAAACAGCTGGTCTGACATCATCCAATTACCAGGCGATGAATCAGGATACAGCTGGGCTGGCGTCCTCTCTGGATCTGAAGTCATCTGATGGGCCAGTCAATGGATTCTGGAAAGTCAGTACACTGTAGAACTGATGGATGTGGGGCACCTGAGTCCTGGATGTCCATACTGGCGGAACAACAAAGGCACTGCAATGGCTGGAGTGGCAGTACTGACTACCACTGCTCTGCTTTCCATTTGGTAGGCATGGGCACATTCACAGGGAGGTCTTTGCATTGTGGCCAATAGCACAACGGGTCAGACGCTTGAATTATTACCCCGTCTGGGCACACATAATTCACACTGTGAAAGGTTTCACGTCCCTCTCCATCCACTATTCGAACAGTGTCCATTAACAGTGTCCTGCCTCTTTTCCACTGGCTGTATTTTTCATGAAACATTCTGTCCTTGACATGCTTGTTTGCACCAGAATGCACACATTTCATTGCTTCAGCCAGAATCCAGGATTTCCTGCTGTTCTCAATCTCCTCCCAGACTCTCCGAGGAAAGGTAGGAAAGGACATCCCATAGATTTCATTCACCTTCCTACGAACCAGTCTTTCCTCTTTACTAGCTTTGGTCAACCTGAGACCGCTGGCCTGGCTTGGGGGCAGCCAGTCCTGGTTCTGCCAGTTACGCATCCTCAACAAGACAAAAAATGGATCCTGGCTTCTTCTTCTTGCACAGCCAGGGCAGTGGCATCACCACTCTCTTCCATGCATTCCTCTGAGGCAAGAGCTTGAGGCTGTGTACCTGTTCCTTTCTCATAAGGCCACAAAGGTTCCCCCTCTTCTTCCTCCTCACTGAGAATCTATGCTCAGGAGTGAGCAGTCATCCTCACTCCTGAGACTATCCACTCTTCACTGGGTGTGGAGGTCGATACCTCACATTCAAAGGCCTCCCTCATCTCATCATCTCCTATGAGACTTGGGCTAGGCCCCCCTCTCAAGGGTCTACTGATGCTCTGTCTGAATTATCTCTCTGCGATCCAGCATCCGAAACATCAGCATATTGTTCTGTCTGCAAATCTGCACCCTCTGGCTTTGTGCCACACTCCCCCAAGGGGCCTTCTCCAACAGGCTCCACCTAGTGCTGTGTGCTGCCAACTGCAAATTCTTGAACTTTTGTCCATGTGGGAGCCCAGCAAATCTTGGGTGCTTTAACCAAGCCATATTTCTCTAAGCACCCCAAACAGTGAGGTACCATGAAGACGTCCCTTCCAGCATTTAAGCATATTAAACACACTTGCACTGGGTATCCAGGAATCGCCACATGAGAAGGCAGTTGTCCTCCATAGTAACACCTCTCAATGTCCCTTAACTTTTTCACTTCTGCTGCTACCATAGCCCCGGCATGATCCGGGTAGCGGGCTGGTCCTGAGGCCATGACTGCAGTTAAAAAACAAACAAACAGTCACGGTTATTGAAAGTCCCACATCACTGAACACTTTCTTTTACTTTTAAAATGGCTCCTCTGCTTCTGTGTTTACATTACAACCCCACCCTGTAATGGCGGCGGCAGCACTCCTGTGCATAAACATTCTGACATTGAGTCAAGCCACTGCACATCCAATTTACACACTCTACTGATAACTTTGCTCAAACTGCACAAACTTGCACTGTTCTTTTCCTAGCACATTTATATGATTTACCATGGACTTTTCACTTGCTGAAAACATTCCTTTAGCTCACAGTCCCTTAAAGCTTCAGTATTTCAAGCACAGGATTGCCTGTAACTAGTGCTGCATGAATTGATACAACTCACAGTCTCTCTCATGGCTTTAAAACTTTATTCTGACGTTGAACCCATAACTATGCTCACAGTCGATGGCTTAACAGACTTGCTCTTGCTGGTAAAACTTGACACAGTCTTTATTTGCAAAGCGACTACACTGCTGCACACAGATTCAGCTGGCTTTTGGCAAAAATCACTTGTTTGAGCAATTATTACTGTTGGTACTCACTGTTATCAGTAGCTGTTTGCTGCGATGGAAAACGGCCAGCAGCCAGTCTTGGAGGCCTCTAGACTGAAGCGGGTTGGCAGTCCTGCCACTCGTCCCTCCGAACACCACACTCACAATCCAGTCGATTGAGATGCGGGGTTGAGCCTGATTTTTAGATGGAAAAAGTCTGTTTTTGAAATTTTAACAGTACTTTCAGTCACCGTGACACTCCTCCGTTAAACCAGTACACGCGCTCCACTCACACTCCCTCTCGAATGCTGGGCAGTCTCTGTAGAGCTGGCTTGGGAGTGGGACTGATTGCAGTCTCACCAGTCACACGATGCCATGCAAATGAGCCTCTTTCCCTCGCGAGTGCTCTTCTCCTCACGGCGATTGTTGAGCAAGCAAATTTAAACTGCAAGACCACTTTTTTTTTTCTGAACTGACTCCACGGCGTGAGCCCATTTCAACCATTTGTCATGGCCATTAACACAGCAAGTCTCTCAGTTCACTAAAAAGCATTTCCAATGTCCAGGGCACAATTTTTCTGTTGCTACCCCTAGTCTTCCACACTTTTCTTTATCACAACAGTTTTTTAAAAGCTGGCAAAATGCTGTAAATTTTTGATGCAGTACAAGGGCATACTCTCTCAGGCTTTACTGCTCCTTGGTAAACAGTTGGCATTTTAACAGCAGCATATGGACAACAGCACACAGCGACACACTAGTTAACCTTGCTTCAGCTTTTTGGGCTACCCAATGCCAGATAACCAAAATGCTAGCCACTTGCCAGAGCACCTTGCCTCCCTAAATTAAAAATCAAAAGCGGTGCCTCCATTTTGTAACCCCACCCTCTGCCTTTTTGCAAACGACAGGTGGTATGCTGTTTGAATCTGACAGCAGTACCAGGTGGGGACTGGGTTCGGGGAGAAATAGGTTACTCGGCACAAGGGCTAGGTTTGGCTACTCTGCACAGGGGCACCCAAGTAATTCTGAACACAGGAAGCAATAACTGTAATGTCCAGTACCAGGAATGGGATTCTGAAGTGTGGCTTTATTCACATCCAAGCAGAACAAACAAAGCATAGACGGACCCCCACGGGGCTACACTTCTGGTAATGCAGATTAAAAAGAATCAGAAACACTTCTTCAACCCTTCAGCCCTGAGGCTCTGAACCCACTGGGCACACAGCCTGGACTTGTATGCTGCTTTGGGTACACAGCCCGAACTTCTACACTATTCTGGGATTTCCCTGGCTCGGCTCCCCTGCCGGCCACTCGAACACCTTCCATTTGTCATGGAAACATTTTCTGGTGGCTCCCTAAACCACCTAAGAGCCTTCGACTCCATAAAGGAAACTTCTTTTTTTTTTCCTGGTGGCTCCCAAACCACTTAAGAGCCTTTGACTCCATAAGGGAAACTTCCTTTTAATCCCACATCTGGGTACTTTCCTCAGGCACTGGCCAAGTACCTGAGAGAAAGTAAAAGTGCCGCAGAGCAAATCCGTAGAGGTGAATTTGGTTACTACTGATGGGGGGGTCTCCCACCTCTCTCTTCCACAATTCATACCCAGCCATTTCTCTGGACATGAAACATCTCTTTCTGTAAAGCTTGGAAATGTAGATTAAAGGGTAAATGCATGTCACATTTCCTCTACTTGTCTTTGCTTTCCCATTGTGCTGGACTTGACCATACTTTTACTTGGCTTAGCCCATTACTATAGGCCTTCCACTGATTAAGCAGTCCAATCCCCACTTTACTTTACTCTTTGTGCTGGACTTGAACATACTTCTACTTGGCTTAGCCCATTGCTCTAGGCCTCCCACTGATTAAGCAGTCCTATCCCCACTTTACAACAGTTCAGGTGAAAACATAGGCCCTATTTCAGGAGTGGACTCACCCTTTGGTTGCAGGTGCCCCACAGGCGATTCCTCACAGTAATTTCTTTCCCACAGCTTCTGGTGCTGTAGCACAACTTGAAATAAGGCAGCTTCTTCCCTAGCCGGAACCAGGAGGGTTGCCCCTGGAATGACGGGCAAATCTTTCCAACCCCATCCCCTCAGGGATGGGGCACAGGGACCAGTAACAGTGGTCTCCACCACTTCACAAAACGGCTTACTGTGTTCCTCTTTTGGCGGAAACACACACCTCCCTTTACAGTAGCTCTATGTCAGAGCTTTAGGCTCAAAGAGCCTGTCCACAGACTGCTGTGCTGCTTCTCTCTTCAAGACTTCACACAGACTCTCTCACACACACTGCTCAAACTTCCCAAAATTCTAACCTAACTTCCAACTGCAGATTCCAGTGTGGCTCATGCAGCTGCAAGAGTTCTATGGTGATGTCATCCCTCAGTCTCAGCTGAGACTGAGAACAGAGTGAGACATTGTGAAATCCTTTTAACTGGAGTTTCACAAGCTGCCTTCCCTGCCTATCACTAAGTCTTACTGGGATTCTAGTAACCCTGGGTAACAGAGGGGTTACATGTTGATAACCATGGCTGTAACCTGCATGCAAACCTGTAATTGCTTTTCTGTAACTTAATGTTTCCTCTCTGCATCAAAACATGTATTGTTATCCCGGGTTGCCCATGAAAAAGGGACCTTTGGGGCTCAGTGAGCCTACCCGGTCACCAAAATGTAATAAATAAATAAATAAGCCTGGGACTAACATCAGTGGGGACAGGTGACTAGGCTGGGGTTGGAGGTCAGGCCAGTGTGGACTGGTCAGGTGGGTAGGGGAAAAAGCATAGTAAATGAAAAAAAAAGAAACATTTGTTCAGACTGTTTGCCAGTACTTTTCCTTGATCAACCACTTTTAGTAATCAGAATTCACATAATTAAACTACTCTGTAACTTATCTGGGTACAAAACTAGCCTCTCCTTTATGATAACTTCTTTTTTATTTTCTTAGCTGTTTGGTCCCCTGCTGCCACCTATGTCTGCTTCAGGTCTCTGCTCAGCACATCCATCACTGCCACACTGGCAGGGGATCCACATGGCATGATACCTGAGGGTATTAGCATCACCATGACAGCTGTTGCAAATGCAGCCTATCCTCTGTTTTCTTCCTCCAGTTTCCTCAAGGTCAAGTTGCATACAATGGACTTTTGTGCATGCTGTCGCATGCATACATTACAGGCATATGTGTTTGGGTCCCTTTCCATGGCATTTGCTGGCTGTACCACCCAGCCTGTACTAGGTGGTGACAGTGCAGTGAGGTGCACTACCCCCTCCTAACATCGAGGAAAGTCATCTGTGGGATGGTCAATCCTTCTTCCCGTGGCCAGCCCCAGAGTGATCCTAGTCTGTTTCTAAACCTGAGTCACTGGCATGGTGGCAGGTGAGGTGCTAGCACCTCAGCCCTCCACATACTGGGTCAGCCCTAATAATTTCTTTCTAACATTTTTCTAGATCTGATGTCAAGCCAACCAGTCTGTAAGTTCTTAGAAAATGTCTTGATCCCTTTTTGAATTAAAGGACCACATAGTAGGTGCAAGTTCCACTGAGGTGTTGCTGTATCTTCAGTGAGCAAATCTATGTTTTCTTAACAGTGTGGCACAGTATCTTCGTAAGTCATTTTGAATTTCATTACCTGCAGCTACATTTTATGGAAAATGATCTAATTCAAAAAAAAAAACTCATAACTATAAAACCTTTTCTAGGTGCTGTGTCATCCTACAGTTGCAGCTCCACAGATGATGTGTGCTTTACTGTACTGGTAACTGCTAAAACCATTCAGCATGCCAGTCACCATTTGCCTACCTTACACTTCACTTTGGGAATAGTTTACTGACTAATGCCGATCTCCACAAGCATCACAAATAAACTGACTTTCTATTAACTGCAGCTGCACCCTTGCATATGTAATGTGTGTTGACTATACTATTGGTAACTACCTGGTAACTAGTTATTTTTGAATGATTGTGTATGTACAATACTGTACATGTGAAAGACTGCATCGTTATAAGTGCCTTTACACCTGCTTCCAACAGGGCTCAAAAATTAAATGCTATATCTCAGATATTCTAGCCAGGTGAGGAAAACTGGAATGAATGAATGAATGAATGAAGTATTTTAGAACCATGACAAATTAGCTTAAGATAACAGCAAATCTCATGTGTGCTGCTTTGTACATTTGATCTTCATTATTCATGCAGAAACACTATAAAGAATGTATGCACATCTTTTTTTATAATAAAGAGAATATGTAATAGGTTGCAGTAGGGTATTGACTTTATCCTCACTTGTAAGAGTAAGACCCAATTCATTAATAGCAAAACCACATTTGTATTATGAAGGCCTTCTACTCACATGAAGTAGTGACCCTGTTATCCCATTAAAACCCTTTACACATACGCCAAATAATTTTAAAAGGATAAGACTTCAAAATGTGTTTGCTGATTTTAAGAACAGCTAACTTTTTTTTTAGTTCAGCTGATTGTTTTTGTGTGGCACAGGAGCATTTTGATATCATCAAACTTTGTGAGGTATGTTCTCCAATTAGTGGGTAGACGTATATGCTGACCCACAATACCTCAAGCCAAGTATTCCCCAGGGGTATATCTTTTAGCCTGTTCTGGTCACCTGATTCATACAAAACATTCCCTTTGCATGTGTACTTTCACACTTGCAACTCTGTTCTTATGATATCTATAAAATATAGTCTCATTTAAACACCTCAACTGAAAAGTATGGGTGGATATCATGCCAGATGGTGTTCCCTATTTATGCTCCTTCTGTTTCTGTGAAGGCCCCATTCTTGTTCATTGGCAGGCTACATCTTGACTCTGCTGACCCTCATATCCTTCCCAGGCAACCTCGTGGCTTTACCTACACACTGGGGTCAACAGGATTTGAGGTTGTCTCAGTGGAAACATGTTTACTATTTGCCAGGGCTAAAAGGGTACAGTATGCAGAGTCCAGGAGTGATAAGGTCCTTCATGAACTTGCTGAGAGGTGTTTTTCCTTACTTTTTGTCCACAGGGTGCTGATGTCCAGATGCTCATGTATGTGCATGTACAGTAGGTGGCAGCTCTTCCACAGCAGCAACATCAAGGAGCCCACACACTGAGAACACACTCTGATGCTACCTCCTGGCAAATATAAACCACAGAAACACAGTAGTGGAACACCTAGGAAAGAAATGACCATCACTTGAGAATTGATCGATTTATTTTGCAAGTACAAAAAATACGAGTACTAAACAAACAGCCTACACATAGGGGAACCTGAGTGAAATGCCCCAATACTTCACATCAAAACCACTTCTACCTGGGGAGGGGATTACTATTCTGTCTGTCCATTTATATGTCAGCTCAGTTTAGGGAGACATAATGTTGTTATACTGATGAAATTATCTCAAATGTGTAGATACTAAACATAACAGACAAGGGCAACCTACATATATAAATATAAAGTTACATTAACATCCCATTATCATCCAACAATGCAATAATACATAATAACAAGTGTTAAACCAAGGCATACTGTGCTGTACACCAGTATCAAAAAATAGAAATGTAACAAAATTGTAGGTATATTTAAAGCATTCTCAGCCTTATAACAAAGTGATAACTTACATGTGAAAGACAGAAGGAGAAAAAAGGTAGAAAAATGTAATGTTCCAAAAGGGGGGAAGAGAAATGGGAGAAGGAGTGGGGAAGTGGTAAGAAGGGGTGAGGGGAAAAGGGAGGGGAAACATGAAAAGGAGTAGGGGTGGAAAAGATATACTGTATAAGGAGGCAACAAATAAAACAGGAAAAATAAGTAGCAATGCAGCAGATACACCACAACCATAAAGTTAGAGTCCAACATTAGCGGAAGAGGAAACAGCATCATAATCCTTGACCTATATGACTAAACATGAAAACAGGCATTGGTGAATGCCAGTCATGTTTTCTTGCTTGTATTTAATTTGTTGATGTTGGGCTTGGGTAGCATAGATAGTGCCAGAGGTGGGGGAGGCAGAAAGAAAACAGGAAGTGCCACTAAGCAGGTGCAGGAGACAGTTGTGAGGTACAAAAATCACAACAAATGTTCCTAATAGGAACCTTCAAGGCATTACACACTGTCACAGAAACTTCCACATTGCACTTCCAGCACTGTAATTGGCCAAGAAGGTTAAAGTGACCACAGAGAGTAGGCTGTGTTAGGGAGTAGATTGCTAAGCCTAAACTTGTGATTGGTGGAGTGGAACAAGCCCCTAAAAGCCCTATCACACAGTGATAACAATATGTTTGTTTATATTGTTGTCAAGTAAACATAACACATATTACTGGAGAGTGAAATGAAGCTTAAGGAGACAGAAAGAAGGCAAGTGTATATTAATAAGTAAGCAAGAATGTAGTCAAATATCAAATAGTTTCTCATAGTTGAGTTCTATAGAATAAAATATACTCCATACACAGTTATAAACATATATATTGTATTTTTCTTTTACAGCCTCTTTATGTAAACCTGAATTATGCCTTTATAAAAATGGGATTGAAATCTGTATCATCATTCACTTCACCAGGATGTAGACTGTTGAATATGAAAATGTATTGTGTTTCTTTCTGAAGCAACAATTTGGTTCAATCCAAAAACACAGATACTATCCCCATTATGCTAGACAGTTCATGTCTAGTCATCTTCAGTCATGAAGTACAAACTCAGTGCATTATGCACATCTTTATTTATAACCACCTGAACAGGCTCTTGAATCCAAACTTTCAGATTACAGTTCATTCCTCTTATGTCTCACAAATTACAACTACACAATGCTGCATAAGCAGATTTTGTTGTGCAGCAAATAAATTGTTTAGTTTGCAATTTCTTCCTAATTTCTGGATGTGAAGAAAGTCACAGATGCATGGCATATGTACAATTATTACACCACTTCCACACAGAAAATGTTTGGTTTTGGTAAAAGCCATGTCTGAGATTCTAATGATGAATCTTTAAAATGTTCACTTGTTACTGTCTCTCACAAAATACTCCTCCTCCTCCAGAAAGTGATTAGAGGTTTGATATTAACAATGCTGGGTAAAGCATTTTCCATCCCCAGTACATGTCGATATTTTTTTGACAATGTAAACCACTTGTGATGAATTACAATCTGACACAAAAAACATACATTTACCCATCTCATGTTTTTGGCTATTTCAGCAATGGGATTTCCTTTGGAGACTCACTAACTCTTTTTGTAGCATTCTCAATTAGTTCCAAATCATAATCACTTTTCAAAAAGCATTTCTTTTAATCTTATGCCTGTATTAAAAAATCATCATGATTAGTTCAGTTCCTCCATAAATAGGAATAATGTCCACCAGCACTTTTGGATGGGCTCTTCAGGAATACAGCAGAGTGCTGACAGAGAAAGGTTTTTTATAGCATGTATTATTCACTTTGACAAAGGGGGGTGATTTTAAATTTAACTCTAGGAATGTGGTCTCCTCCCATGGAAAAGCAAAGTAAACTGAAGGTTAAGGCAGTTATCAATCAGCTAATCTATTACATTTTTTGCTTTTTCCTTTGTCCCAGTAGAACTGCTTTCAAGGTACATAAGGATAGGGATTTGGAATGGTTTATGTATTGTCAGAGCAACTCTAAACCAAATCACAGTGTGATAGCTCAGTATGCTTGTAACAGGACATTGCACAATGCACTAGGCTGCATGCATTCAGATCAACACTCGGACCAGTATAAAAGACCTATACAAAGGAATGGTCCTCCACTCTTTCTAATGCTGTGACATGAGTATCACATCTTCCAGCACTGGTTCTGCATCCAGTGGCTTACCCCAAATATAAAAAAAAATGATCCTATATGATGTTTGGCACTAGTCAGCACCTGGTTAGAACCTATGCTTCCCAGTCTTTACAACCCAGACTCCTAAGTAGAAAAAAATCTGGATGGATGGATGGATTGTTAGTTTGACT
Source organism: Neoceratodus forsteri (assembly GCA_016271365.2). Classification (NCBI taxonomy): domain Eukaryota; kingdom Metazoa; phylum Chordata; order Ceratodontiformes; family Ceratodontidae; genus Neoceratodus; species Neoceratodus forsteri. The sequence continues at coordinate 906,627,834 of CM028135.1, read as the reverse complement.
TCTACCTCATTGACACCATGCAAAACAAACTCTTTCCAAGCTCAGTGCACACAACAGGAAAGAAATCCAATATCCTCTTCCCTGCCAGGTGGGAGATTATTGTGAAAATGATTCTCCCAGCCTTTAAATAGCAGTATGTGATGTATGGCACTGCTACCAAATACACCCTTAGAAGGCTAGAACCCCCTCCTTCCAGTCCTGCTACCTTGATCTTGATGTTTCTCCTCATAGTTATCCCTGCCCCTCTACTTCTACCTGTCCCTCCTCTCTCCTGAAAACAAGTGTGGTGACTGGCCCATAGTGTCTCCCTTATTTCCAAGTTCTGGATTGTATCCCTTCCTGAATGTCTCAGCTCCTGACTATTCTGTTCCCCCTCCTGGTATTGCATCTTCTCCTTTAACTTATGCTCTTTTCTCTGTCCCATGTCAAGACCTCAGCAGGACAACCTGCCTTTTCCTGTTGGTTCCCTTGTCCTTGGACAATTTATTTATTTATAATATGCTGGCCAGGAGAAGCACTTTGAGCCATAGCTTATTTCCAGGTGCAATCTGGGAGATGTTGATTACAAGGTGTTAGGAGGTACAATAAGCAAAAAGTAGCAATCAGAAAGTACAATACTGAATAAAATGCCAAGTGCAATATACCATACGGAAAATCAGATGGTGCAAGGTACAACTTTCACAAACTTGCAAGAATTTGTAATGGCAAAAAGTGACAAGTATAATGTAGAAACTTAGAATATAAGAAAGTGCAAAGTATAGCCATTTGCAATAGTACCAAACCTTTTTTTATTTTTGCAAGCAAGCCCTGTTATAATTTAATAATGCACTCCAGGCATGTGTCGTGGGGATGATGTCACTTCTCAGGTGTTGGCCTCTGAACTTGTGCTGAATCAGCTGAGCCTTGATGTTATCCCTGCATGACATGCTCTGTAATGCATTATTGCTTAATTATATAATTTAAGTAGTAGAAACACTGAACTAATTGTACAAATTTCCAAAACCTTACACTGTGAATGGCAATACATTGCTAAATTATTGAAACAGTGTGGGGTGCAGTGGTAGTCATGATAACTAGTGCTTTGTGGAATTTTCAGATTCCAGCAGAACAAAATTTCATGGTGCTTTTGAAAATACTACTGAAATTCTGCCTAATTTCGCAAGAAATGGAATGGTGCAATTCCGTAGGAGAAAATGGTTGTGGAATAATTTTCCAGAGAAAAATTAATGTTTCACAGAATAATATTCAGCAGATCTTAATATTTTCCATGGAAACTGTTACGGGATGATTTTCCATGGAAAAATGCTGCTCCACAGAATATTATTATGCAAATGACAGCTAGTGGAATTCTGCAGAAGAACCAGGAAAATTCCGGCAGAAATTCTGCTGGTGGAATGGTTATTACCCAATAATTTCGCTGGTGGAATTCTGCATTCCACATAGCACTAATGGTAATGTTATGCACCAGACAAAACCGGTGTGAATATTTAATTGTAGGATAAGGAGAGGTGAACTTCACCCCATCTGCTTCTCCTCCTCTCCCTCCATTCTGAAACCCTGCTTCATAAAGATATCTCTCATGTCTGTTCCTGCACCTGAACAACTCTTCCTCAGCTTTCTCTCTTTATTTGCTTATTTTTCTCTTCTCACTGTACTTTCTTGCTTCACCCTTCAATTTTTACAACCCTTTCCTCTATTTTTGTACTTCTCGCTTGCCTCTCTTTTCTTCCTGGTCTATTTGCCACTGGTTACCTTACCCCTACTTACTGGAAAGTTGATGAAATCATTACTGAAGGAAATAATTTTGACATACCTTGAATCCAGCAGACAGCAGGATCCAAGACAGTATAATTTCATGGCAAGCAGGTCTTGCTAAACAAACCTGATAGATTTCTTCGACTGGGTAACATAGAAGATTGATCAGGGAGGGGTGGTAGATGTGGTCTACCTGCATTTTTAGCAAGGCCTTTGATACCATCCCACATAAAAGGCTAATAAATAAATTGAGCAGCCTGGGAGTTGGATCCGCAGTTGTTAACTGGGTTAGAAATTGGCTGAGCAGTAGAACACAAAAGGTGGTAGTGAATGGAGTTCAGTCCATAGAAAGGGAGGTGACCAACATGGTGCTTCAAGGATTGGTGCTAGGCTCAGTCCTCTTTAATGTCTTGATAAGCAACATTGTAGAGGGGCTGGAGGAGAAGGTGTGCATCTTTGCAGATGACACAAAGATCTGCAATATGGTAAACACACCAGGGGGGATGGAAAGTATGAGAAGGGACCTGGGCAAGCTGGACGATTGGTCAAGTGTATGGCAGTTGAGATTCAATGCAAACAATTGCAAAGTTATGCACCTAGTTCATGGGAACCCGAGAGAGGAGTACTCAAGGGGGGGTGAGGTACTTTCAGTCACCAATCAGGAGAGGGATCTTGGAATAATTACATCTGAGGACCTAAAGGTGGCTGGACAGTGTGAGAAGGTGGTTAGAAGGGCCAGTGGGATTTGGGGGTTCACAGGGAGAGGCATCAGAAGCAGAAAAAGGAGGTGTTGATGCCACTATACAGATCATTAATGAGACCTCATCTGGAGTACAGTGTCCAGTTTTGGAGGCCACATTTCAGGAAGGACATAAACAGAGTGGAGGCTGTCCAAAGAAGAGCTACAAAAATAGTACAGGGGCTGCACCAGAAGTCATATGAGGAGAGGCTGAAAGACCTTAATATGTATTCTCTAGGGATGCAAAGAGGGCAGGGGGACCTGATAGAGACATATAAATACCTTAAAGGGATCAGTAATGTACAGGAGGGTAGCATCTTTCAGAAAATGAGATGGACAAGAACTAGGGGACATGTGATGAAGCTCGAAGAAGGAAGAATTGGGGTAATGTGAGGAAGTATTTCTTTACACAGAGGGTGGTGGATGCTTGGAACAGCCTCCCTGCAGGGGTGGTAGAAGTAAAAATGGTGGAGGAATTAAAAAATACATGGGACACACACAAGGGAATCCTAGAAAAAGGGAAGAGTAGGAAAGTCAAAGATCAACTACAGTCTGCAGCATAAGTTAAAGGTAAAAAAAATGGGCAGACTAGATGGGCCAGGTGGTCCTTTTCTGCTGACAAATTCTGTGTGTCTATGTATACTATATTGCATTGCAGTTTTTCTTTTCTACTGGGCCTGCTAGCTTTGTGCCTGTGGCTAGTTGTCATCTGGACCTTGTTGTCACCTTATGTATGCTTATCGGCTCTATAGTGGCTTTCTGGTGTATATACTGCTGCTCTTTATTTTGTAGCATTGAGATTTTAAATGTCTGTGTATTTAACAAATATTCCTCTGTATACTGCTCCTGGATGCCCCAGGAGACAAATTGCTCACAAATCAGTAGGCCCTTCCAGGTAACATTTTTAACGAAAAAAAAAAAATTACTGGATTGTTTCTGTTTACAACTGTATTTGTGGCACCCATTATTTTTTAGCATCAAGTTTTAATTTGCTGGGTTTGATTATCCCTTTTCAGGAGCATAAGTCTATCTCCCTGGACTGCAGTCCCCAATTACCCATATGGCCCTCTGTGAAATGGCTACTTGGTGAGGGAGACAGGGAGAGACTGGACCCATTTTACCAGAATAGTTAGGGATGTAAATGGCAGCAAACATCCTATCTCCCTCCCTCATTTCTCCTTAAAGTTCATTAAGCTTTGATCAAAAGATCACAGTACAAATCTGAAGTGATGCATCTGAATTTCTGATAAATATATTATTTTAAAAAGCACACATACAGTAGGTGGAATAAACAGAATATTATAACTTAAACTGCAGCATTGAAATATATGATGATATACAGATATGTAGAACATCTTAATCCAACATATCCATTTGAGGCTAAGTTTAATAGATGAATGTCACTATCCATTTTTTTATAATAAGATTCCTTCTGAAATGTTATATTCCCTTTTTAAGAGTAAATAATCCATCATGCTAAGATGGTGCATTATGGGTGGGCCACTGGTGCAGCAGCAACACTACTGCATGAGACACTGACAACTGGGGTTCAGGAACAACCCAGGGTATTGGAGGGTAGACCATGAAAGGAGGATCAAGTGTCTGTTGGACAGCTCTCTTTCTCCTCATGTGGAAGGTATGGTGCTCTGGCAATTTTCTGATTCCTAGCACTGCCTGAGAGTCATTGCACCAGGTCCCATTCAACTGTGGGTCTGGTGCCAAGGTGAATGTCAGCATGTTGGGTGTAGGAGTGCACTCAGTGCTGCCTTGGACATCATTGCACATCCATACCAACAGAAAAAACTAAGCAAACTCATCCACACAGCACAGTATGGTGACAGTCTTGCTGTCAGCAGCTCCTGCCATCCATGGACTCTGCAACCCCAGATTAGCATATTCCAACCTCCCCTGTAAGGCAGGGCCCACTGGTTATCTCGCTCCAGTCTCCAAGGCCAGTTGCTGAGTCTCTAGGTCTGGGACAGGTCATGGGAGGACACTGGGCAGAATATGATGTACATCCCTACTAGGCATGGGGAGCCTGAAAAAAGCTTAACAAAAAAGAAGATGATGTCTTATGCTAAAAACTTTGATAGTCTAAAGCTTGAATTGCTTTTAGAATATTTCACTTTGTACCCATGTATTTTTTTGTTTTGTTAACCAAAACATTTTGATTTCCAGTTATGATAAGTGTCATACAAGTAATTTACAGGATGTATAATATGTTTATATGCATGGTTACCACGTCTCGTTTTGCAGGAGCTTTAGGTGCCAAAACTGCTCCTCATCATTTTGTTGCTCTCTTACCCAGAGACCTCATGGTAGACATAATTATAACTATAAGTAATCTAGTATATCCAGTATATATAATCCAGTATAAGGTATATAGCAGGTGTTAGGTACAGCAGTGCTCAGAGGATAGTGATTTGGTTTATAGGAAGAAATTAATTGATAAAATGTCTTAATCAGATGAATAAAGGATAAATTAATCAAAGCAATAGAAGCATAGTAATCAAAAGCTTATTCAGCAGCAGAATTCATATGAAGATGATTAGGCTTTACATGTGAATAAGCAGGTTTTTAGAAAGGACTGGGTTGCTTTTAATGTGTTTTATGGGAATGCTTTTACCTTCAGATAGACACAGAATAATGAAATCAATACACTCTCCCTTGAGCACTACCAATCTGCATTGATGATGTGACCTGGTAATGATACCAAGAAAAAAAGAGCAGAAGAGCAACCGTGGAAAAATTGATCTTTCTTGATCTATATTTACATAAAGATGGTCTTTATAGTCATTCAGGGATTAGTGCAGCTTTGCACAAATGAATGCTCAGAGTTCATGTAATTCAGTTGACTTGGTAAGCCACCAGATCACTACAGTACTGAAAAAGGAATACTTAAAGGGGAATGGAAAACAATAGATTGCTATCACTGCAAACAGCAAAATCCTTGAAAATTATTTGATTTTTATTGACTAATGATGAAAAGCAGAAGATTAGAAAGAGAAGAGAGCAAAAAGCAGACTAAAGTTATGCATGCCACATAAGATTTACCTATCCTTATTGTTATTCTTTACCTTTACTGAATGCTATTTGACTTTCTGCCCACTTATAAAAAAAGATATTTATTTCTGTTAACACAAGGAAAGATATCATGTGATAAATAGTGCATTTTTAAACATTAAAAGCATTTTGTGGGTGACCAAGTGGTGCAGATAGCAGAGAAACTGATTACCTCACCTGCTGTCATGTTGGCAATGAACGTGGGATGCAACAGTTGCCCGAGGTGAGAAAGGATAGAATGGCTAGAGGATTGCTCTCCTCTCATGAGGAGAGAGGGAGGGTTAAAGAGCCTGGCATTGGCCTGAAATTTAGCATTGGCTAGGGGTATGGCAGCCAGGGACTGTCTGGATATAGGCAGAGTGTTGGCTGCCAATGCCCCACATGCAGTAGCAGGCATGAAGATGTCTTGGTGGCATTGCATGTCCATGCGATGGTAAGTCCTGGTGGAAAATTGGGAAGATGAGGCTGTGGTGGCTGGTGGCCAGAATGTTGCTCGGTGCCAGGATAGAAAAGGAACTGACTGCAAAAAAAAAAAAAAAAAAAAAAAAAAACATTTTGCTTTTTATTACACTAGGGCCACATTTTTAAAAAGATACTAACTCCCCTGCTTGTGCAACCTCAAAATGTGTGCTCTTATCCAGTTACAGGTGAGGGGGTGCCATCCTTGCTACAGCTCTGTATGCTAATAATGTAATTTTTTATTGAGTCATTACATTTTTTTTTTAGTTTATTTTGAATACTTAATTTATTTATATATTTATTTTAAATTTATTGAGTGGGATTGTTGCACTGAGCAGAGACTCATTTCCAAGTGTGACCCAGGAGAGAGCTTTACAGAAAGGACAAAGTATAGTGCCTTTATTTTAAGAAGTGCAAATGCATGTAGGTTTAGATTAGCTCTGGAGCCACCTGTTGGTGGGCTGCCTTGGATCAGCTGAGAATATTTAAGTGAAATTTTAGGAGATCGCTGCCACTCTGGATCTGACCTGGAGCTGGACTGTCAAGCATTTACTTGTATACCCCATATAGCCCCACTTGGATTCAGATAGGACCCCTTCTCTGTTGGGCTGACTCAGAATGGACTGCATCTTCAAGGTCAAATTATGATCTTTTTGGGCCTGAATCTGAATTGGAGCAATCACCTTACCTGTCCCTAGATGCATGCACAAAAATGCACTGTGTAATGCCTAGTGCAGAATTCGATTTCTGCAAAAACATAACTTTATGAGAGATGGAATCTAATTATTTTAGCTCCTTCCTTTTTGCAAAACATGGCAGGAGTTTTAAGAAAATGGCTTTGATTCAAAACAGTGCCATTTCACTGGCACTTCAAAGTCCTCATCCCCCAATAGAATTTTGTTTTTCTTAACTTATTTTTGTGGATTAAATTATTAATCCTCCTGTTTCCCTCTAAGCTTCTAGGTGCTGCTGTGGCCACACATTAGCAAACAGAACAAAGGACCCACACACTAGATGAAGGGCTGGCTGTCTTTATCAAACAATTTTTGCCAGCAGAGAGACCTCGAGTGAGACGTTGCAAACAGGCATACCAAGTACTATATCATATAGCTAGCAAAGCATTTAGCTGTGTCGGCATGTGGTCAATGACTAAAAAGCATTAGGGCTTAGACAAAAATATTGCAAATGAATTTATTGTAACAATTACTGCATATGAATTTATTATAACATAAACATAGTTGTAAATACACAAAATAGCAAAAAACATCTCTAAGCACCACAGCACTTCAGATTTAAACAATCCTTCATCAAAGATGTTTTGTAAGCATTTGGGTGCATCGTGTTAGCCTTTGTTCTTTTGTTTATTTACTACTATGATTTTGTTATGAAAAATTCATAATGTGTTTTTAGTCATAGACCACATGCTGACACAGCTGCATGCTATTCTAGCTACAGTATATGCTACAGTGTTTGCTGTGATTTTATGCAGCATCTCACTCCTCATGGTTTCTCTGCAGTCACACCTTATCATTCAGTTGGTTGGTTGAGTGAGCAACTGTGTTTACAACTAATGCCCATGCTGCTGTGGAGTCAGTTGGCATGTGGTGTGATAATCTTGTTCCACTTATGCTCTTCCTGGGAGCCAAGCACTTCACCTCAGTGATAGGCCCTGTTCTAATTCCAGGGCAGGGAACATGCAATGCAATAACACAATATTTTGAAGAACCATATTTGACCATTCAGAAAGGCCTTGTGAAGTGCCAGCAAACTGGGAACTTTGTCACAAATCTGCACAGTAATGTAGAGTCTATTCACCCACAGGACCTGCTTCCAGTTGTAGTAGACCCTATGGGTGAACACCTGTTATTAAAAACAAAAACTGTAAAAAAAAATAGCATTGGTTTTAAAAGCTGCTTCCTCTACACAAATGATATTTGATGAACTAGACTTGACCCTTTCACTCTGAGGAAGGAGTTGGGAGGCACCCAATAAGATTGCTGGGCTTACAGGCATATTGTAAATTTCATCAATGTTGTCATAAATATTTTGAGAACCTTAAACTCTGGGTGAGTGGTTCACTTTTTCATTGGTTTTCTTTTCTGATCTAAAAAAAGGAACCTAGAGGGAAGAGATTTTTACAATTTTCCATTAGCTGCTGTTTTTGATTACTTTAATCATTAATGAAAAAAATAGTATTAAAACCTGTTTTAAAAATATCTGAGAAAAATAAAAATACATTGAGGAACACAAGGATGTCAGAAATAGCAGTGCTTAATGAGACCCCAAGACCACCATAGAAAGCTTTAAGATAGCAAAGTTTTATAGGTTCATAGGTGTGATTACAAGTCAAATGGCTACTAGTGCCATAATAGACTCGTCACCATGTTAGTGGTAGAAATCCCTGACACTGTCCTCCATATACTTCTCCAACCTTATCTTAAATGTATGAAATGTTGGTGCATCTATTACTTCCCTCAGTATTGCGTTCCACATGCTCACCACTCTTTGGCTGACTCAAAGCCCCCTTCCAATAGTCCTTAACTTCTCCCCTAACAACTGCTTACTATGCCCTCTGTTAACCATTACCATATCCATTTTTTTACATAAATCAGCAGATTCCAGCAGGGCATCATCTTTAGTTGCCCTATAAACAAATATCATATCACCTCTCACTCTCCTGTATGACAGAGAGTATAAAGACACGTTTTTGCATCCTTTCTGGGTATATGCTATTTATTTCCCTATAGACCTTCTTTGTGAATCTCCTCTGGACCTGTTCAAGTGATTTGATGCTGCTAATACTCTGGTGTGGAAAATGGGGCACCATATTCTAAAACTGGCCTTATCAGTGTCTTATAAAAGGGTATCAAGACCTCCTCTTTTCTACTTTGTATGTTTCTAAGTATGTTACCCATTATTCTGTTTACTTTTTTTACAGACTCCCTATTATGGGATTCAAAGCTTAAATTATCAGAAATATTCACTCCCAGGATGTGACACTTGCAACATTGCTGTTTATCTTATATGCTGCCTTTTGGTTAGTTTCGAATGTGTCCTCATGCCCCAGACATCTGAGAGCCTGCACAGTACCTCCTTTTCACCAACCTGGGGCTAAAAGTTAGATCCATGCTGCAAATGAGGTCTCGCACATCTTTGGAAAATGTGCTGCTGCCCTTGCAACTAGACCAGACATCTGTATGACACTTGATAAGGCACTGTGACTTGCTACAAAATCTTCAGCTCCAGGTTTCTTCATTTCTCAAGTATTTCTTATAAGCTACAAAAACAGGCATGGACTAATGTGTCTCATACAATATAACTGATGTCAGAAAAGGAAGCATTGTGCTAAGGATACTGGATATCCTTTTGGGCAGCCCTAATGAAGACTGTTTTGGATGGAACCACATTAATGCTTCAAATCCACATTGGTAATAATGCATACTGTTTGTCAGTGATCCGTATGTACCCAGCCCTCCATTTACAGTATATTTACTTTTTACCTTCTAATTTATTTAGTTTTCATTTCGATAATTATTAAAGGAAAGCAATTGGCCAATGCTATTTACCCCCCCACCTCCAGTCTGTAGTTAATAAAAGTATTTTTTTTTTGATGGATTGCTTTTATATTTTCATTCAGTGTACTATAGGTCTGTATTATCCATTTACAAAGGTTATCTCCCACCACACACATTTCTCAAGTGTTCTATGCTAAAGTGCCATGGTGACTAATGGCTTTGTTGGCAAGGCATATTAGCACAGAGCTAGGAAAGTAAAGGTGCAGCTGTCAGTGAGATGGAGGTGGGCAGTCATAGGAAACAGACTCAGTTGAACTGTACAGTCGTATAAAAATAGTATTTTAAGGTACTTTAAAATTGTCTTCAACACTAAAAATGCTAATGGGAGGTTAGCTATAGGTAGGAGAATACATTGCTATTTGTATAGTTTTTCTTTCATTTTTGTAATGTCTTACTTAAAAAGAGATATATAGTTGTTCAAGTTAAAGACTCTCTAATATTTTATTTAGGAGGGTAAATGTACTTAGATGAAGGAGCTTCCATAAAAATTAGCCAAACATGAATGCTAACCAGTTCAGAAGCATACAGAATGTAATTCAATAATAAACACCATAGCACATATTTTATCATCGGATACCAAACACTTCCTTTCATTTGGGACAATAAGAATAATCTGATCATGTGCATATTAAATACTTTCACTAAATAAATATGAATATACAAAGAGTTATAACATGCAATCCAAATGTGTTATCTTTGGGGAAAATATTTGACACACACAATGAACTGATTCAATTTGCAGTTTTCTGAAACACTTAATAATTGTAGAATTTCTATAATGAAACCTCCTATACTGTACTTCCATAAATTAAGACAGAAAGTAAAATCACTACCGGAGTAGGATTATATTGTGGCATCCCTTTCCAGTAACTTGTGCTGTAATGGGTGTAATTGGGGGGGGGGGGGTCATTACCCAGCCTCACATCAGGAAGTCAAGGCTTGACAATAACTTACTTGTCTGGTCATCTGCAACACGGAGTATAATAAAAAGGAAAAAGTATCAAGAGCAGGGTCACTCAGCTAGTTTGTTAGTGAGTGCAGTGGTAGTGTTGCCACATGTAGTGCTGGTGACCCAGGTTCTGAAGTGAATTCAAGTCATTGAGGCAGACAGGGGGAAGGAGGATTGAGCATCTCTTTGGACAGCTCTCCTCCTTTGGAGTGGGAGGGATGTATGCTCTGCAGCATGACCACAACTTAGTGGAAGCTATTGGAGATCACAGTCAGGGCCACCAGAAGAGGAGAGGGATGCCTGAAGATACTAGCATGGCCACATATTAGTACATACATATCAACAGCTCGCATCCCTCTGGGAGAAAACACTGGAGGAGAACCCCCAGCTGGCTAAGACAGTCGCCTTCCTCCTCCCCTTATAGCCCCATGTACTACTGCTGTGGCACTTTACCCACCAGGTGATGGTATTGGGCAAGTAGATGGTTACCATAAGTCCATGAGAAGGTAGGTGATGGGGCTGTGGGGGTGCTATCAGGAGGTGGGGGGCAGTTCAGGGATTAAAAAAAGGCACTGCAACAAAAGAACAGGGTCACTCTGTGACAAGAGTGTGCTCAGTAAAAAGAAAACAGCAATGCTTAGAAACAAGGGTAAAAGACAAGCAAAGTACTGGCTCTTCATAGCAGATAAAACATTTGTTTTTACCTCAGCCACAACACTCCAAGGAGGGTGTCTGACCTGTTTCAGGTAGGCTAAAAGTAGTCAGTTCCAGGTGGGTCCCCTTCTGTGTAGGTTAAATGATAAAATTACATAATTACCATCACATATCATACCACATACATATATGCATTGACATATGCTCTTCAGCAGTTCATTAGATTTACAGAATGATGATGTGCTCCACTATCTCCCCATTTTAAATATTAGTTATCGATTTGGTCTGTAAATAGGCAAACTTTTTTTGTAGGGAAAAAACATTTCATAAAAATTCTCTATATAGTTGTACACCTTCCTGTCTATGTTCAGGCATTAGATAATACATTGTGTGTTTTTCTTATTCTGGCTTCTTTATGTGTACCAAAAATGCATATTTTTTTTCTGTATACTGACCTTAGATTTAGTGTACCATCATTTCTTTAACCAATAATTTATTTCAATGTTACACTCTGCAAGGACTATATAAAGCTATATTTTCCTGCACTGCAGCTCAACAACTATTGTATCAGCTGCTTAATATCAACATTGAATAGAATATTTCCAAGGTAAAAAAAAATATATAAGAAGAAAAAGAAGAATCAGCATTTATATAGCACTTTCCATACACAGTGTATCCCAAAGCACTTTACAAGCAATGCTAGACTGGTAGTGAACATACGAACATACAAAATTGCCAGCAGATACAGGACATATGGTTTGTCTAATCTGCTTCATTGTGCAGCACTTCAGTCCATTAGACTGCAGCTGCACCCCCCTCCCATTAACTCTTCCCTCCCCCAACTGCTCCCATGGTATGTACTTTTCCCGTGAATGTGTCCCACCCACTCTTGAAGCACCCCACAGTCTGCACTGATATGAGTTGCTCAGGCAGTGCATTCCACCCCATTACCACTCTTTCAGTGAAGTAGTGCCCCCTCCTTTCCCTCCTGAATCTGCCCCCCTTTAACTTCAGGGAGTGCCATCTAGTATCTCTTCCATTCTGGAGAGTGAACCCACCGTGGAAGCCTACTCTGTTCATCCCCTTCAGGTACTTGAAGGTCTCTGTCATGTCCCCTCTGTCTCTTCTGTCCTCCAGGATATACATGTTGAGTTCTTTTAGTTTTTCCTCATAAGTTCTATCCCCCAACCCCTGGATCATCTTTGTTGCTCTTCACTGCACTGCCTCCAGTAGTTTCATATCCCTTTTTAAGTACAGGCACCAGAATTGCACACAGTACTCCAAGTGCAGCCTCACCAGGGACCTGTACAGGGGCAATATGACTTCACTACATCTGGATGTAATCCCTCTTGCTATTCACCCTAGCATCCTGTTAGTCTTAACCACTGTCTTCCTACACTGGGCTGAGTTGTTTAGTTTCCCGGTCACCAGCACCCCCAGATCCTTCTCCTCATTGGATGTGGACAGTTTGATACCATCCATCCAGTAGCTGTATCCTGGGTTTTTGGCTCCAAAATGCATCACCTTGCACTACTTGGAGTTGAACCCAAGCTGCCAGGTGTGCGACCACTGCTCGAGTCTTGCTAAGTCCCCCTGCAGTAATTTCCCACCCTCCTCCCCATCCACCTCAGCACAGATCTTGATGTCATCGGCAAAGAGGCTGATCTTATTCTTGACACCAACCGCTATGTCTGCGATGAAAATGTCCCGCTACTGATCCCTGTGGGACACCACTTGTCACTGCCCGTGGCTCCAAATGTGTAGTGGCGGCCATATCACAGATCAACATCCACACACAGCCTGGACAATTGCTTGATTCTTTCTTATGAATTCTTTCTTTATAACAGTTTGCTTAAGATATGGCAATAATAAGAAGTGAAGCATTATATACCCATCATACCTCCCTGGATATAACTATTCAATAGCTGCAATGTGATTTCAATAAGGCTCAGAAAGCTCTTTTACAATTACAGTTATTATTTAATGATAAAAAAACTCAATGGATGTTACAAGAATAAAGCAGTTATCTTTTGAACACCAAATAACTACACTTAAAGGTGGCATTATCTCAAGGGTACACAAATACAAATATTTGGCCATGATCCTAGATGAACAGCTACATTTTAAAGCTCATATTACTTATCATTCGAACAAGTTGAACAAACTGTTGGCTTTCTTCTATAGATATAAAAAACATCTTAATTATGTTGTTAGAAGGATGCTGGTAAATTCATTATTCCTTTCCATACTAAATTATGGGGACTGTATTTATAGAAACAATACATCATCAATATTAAGTTCTTTAGATTCCTTATAGCATAGTACTTTAAGATTTATTATTAAACTCCCGTACTCTACACACCACTGCCAATTATATGAGCAAGTTCAATGGGCTTCATTAGATACTCAGAGAGGCACACACACTGGTATTTGTATCTATACAAGTTGATTACAAGTCAGATACCAACATATTTGTTAAAATACTCAAATGTAAAAACATACCAAAACATTCCCTTTGCTCATCTAAGAGACTGGCTTATTATGTGTCTATGTAAAACTCAGATGGGAGATTTTGCTTTAGCTGCATCTGTTGCCAAAACCTGGGAGTATTTGCAAAATGAAACTTAAGATAATTACCCTCCCTCCCTTCCTTTGATCAGTTTAGAGCTTCATTAAATAGCTTAGCATACAACCATTGCAATTGCTTTGGGTGATAGGTATGTGATTTGAGGTCAAATATTTAGTATACAATGTGATTTTTTAATAACCATATGGAACAAATGTGTTTTATGCTGACTTAGTATATATGTATGTAATTTGTATGTTTTGTATATTTTATGTATTTCTAATGTTTATCCTGATTGAATGCAGTTGTAAATAAGGGCTATACAATGGTGAGCTGTCAGATAAATGATTTATCTACACAAGTGCTGTTTGACCTTGGGTAACTGCACGATTGGAGTAAGCCACGAGTGAGGTGTCCAAGGTCAAACAGCACAAATGTAGATAAATCATTTGTCTGACAGCTCACTATTGTATATTTAATTTATACAATAGGGATGCTTCTTATCAGTGCAGTAACTTTTGGTTTTGACTGTTTATCTTTTTTTTCTAAATGATCATTTCTGGGGCTTTCGGTTAACTTTCCTAGTGTATGTCCGCCTAGCGTGGTGGTTGCTATTAAATGAAACACCACTCATTTTGTAGACAACTTCTTGCTGAACAAATGTCATAAGTAATAATAATAATAAATCTTTGTTTATACTGTGCCTTTCTTATAACCAATGCACCTTACAAAAATTACACATGAAGCAAAAATAAACACAAATTTAAAACAACTGGATTCATAAAAATACAATAAAATATCATTGTCAAGTATATATCTTAGACCATAAATAGGTCTTTAAGGCCTTTTTAAATTCCTCCACGGATGCACACTGCCGAAGCGGACGGGGTAGAGTTCTATGAGAGATCCATGCTACCTTTTTTGTTTTAAAGTTATTCGCATTTGTTTGTCGAAAAAGTGAAACAAAAATTGAATTTTATGCTGTTTTTTGCTAATTATAAAAAAAACTAAAAGGTATCTATGAATGAAACACCACTCATTTTGTAGATATTTTTGTCCTGAACATTTTTCGTGCTCACAGTACTATGCTATCATTTTTCATTTTAAAGTTATTCACATTTGTTTGTCAAAAAAGTGAACAAAAAAGCTTTGATTGGCAGTTTGCATTTATCCCACATATGTGGGATAAATCTAGAGTGGTTAGATTTATCCCACATATGTGGTGATAAATGGATTTATGCTATGGATTTTGGCTCCACACCTATTACGTAAATGAGAGATTTCTCTCAATTTGCTTTCAGTAAATGACAATGATGGTGATGATGATACCTGAGCTATCATAGTCAGTTCAAGGTAACATTAATCTACATATTTAAAATGCCATCTGGCAAGAATAATATGTTTGTAAGGAGATATTTAAATTCTGCTTAGTGTGTTCTTAATATATTTAGCTACAACCTTAAAACTCATACCGAGCAAGTTAAGAAGTTTGCTATGAAATGTACCTTCTAATATTCTTCCTGTCAAACTCATTAGTATGATGTCTCTCAGTGCTGCTTTCCCTTATGGGCCTGTTTGGCAAAAATATATCACATAAGCCAGCTCTGTGGTGAAGAGGGCTGAGGCACCTTGGTGCCGTACCTTTTCCCGTGCCAGTGACCTGGGTTCAGGAAAAGACTCAGATCAGTGAGGGTTAGCCGGGGAAGGAGAGGGTCAAGCGTCCAAGGGACTGCTCTCCTCTCCCAGGGAGGAGAGGTATTTTGGCCCAGCCTAGGCTGCCCCCAGGTGTAGGCCTGGAAGTAACATAGAAACATAAACATAGAAACATAGAAGTTGTAAGCAGATAAGGGCCTCCAGGCCTACCTAGTCTGCCATTAATTCCCTACCTATTGTGACACTGCAGGCCCTACTCGATCTCAAGTCTTCCCCTGACCTTGTATCTCCCAAGATCCCTTTGTGTCTGTCCCATGCATTCTTTTATCCTGTGACTGTTTTAATCCCCACCACCACCACTGGAAGGCTGTTCCACACATTCACCACCCTCTCTGTAAAGAAGTATTTCCTCACAGTTCCTCTGAACCCCCCCCTTCCAGTTTCATATTGTGTCCCCTGGTCCATGAGGATTTTTTTTCTCTAGAAAATGCTACCATCCTGTACCTTGTTTTCCCCTGTGAGATATTTGAATGTCTCTATCATATCCCCCCCTTTCCCTCCTCTCTTCCAGGGAGTACATGTTTAATTCCCTAAATCTTTCCTCATAGGGTTTTTTATGCAGGCCCCTCACTATTTTGGTCACCCTACTCTGAACTACCTCCACCTTCTTTATTTCCTTTTGAAGATGGGACCTCCAAAATTGAACACAGTATTCGAGGTGCAACCTCACTAATGATCTATACAGTGGAACTATTGCCGCCCTTCTTCTGCTGGTGATGCCCCTGCCTATCTATCCTGGCATCCTGCTAGCCTTCCCTGCTGCCTAGTTACATTGTTTAGCTACCTTCAGGTCATTGGAGATGACTACTTTCTGGTCACTTTCCTGCTTTGAGTCTACTAATACCTCCCTTCCCAGTTGGTATGTTGCCCCGGGTTTCTGTGACCCATGTGCACTATTTTGCACTTTTTAGCATTGAAATCCAGCTGACAAACCCATGATCATTCCTCTAGCTTTTTCAGATTGTCCTTCATTTTATCCCCCCTCAGTGGGGGTTCCCAGGGGTTAGTCTGGGGCAAGTGGTGTTTAATATCTTCATAAGTGACATCGGTGAGTGGAATTCAAGGGAAAATCTTCCTGTTTGCAGATGACACCAAACTCGGTGGGAGAGTGGACACCAAGAATGGGATACAGGACCTCAGGGAGGACCTCACCAGACTGGAGAGATGGCCAGGAATCTGACAACTTGGTTTCAATGCCAAAAAGTGCAAAGTGATGCACATAGGGGCCAAGAACCTTAGGCCAGAGTATTACATAGGAGGGGTTCAGGTAACTGCTTCCAAAGTGGAAATGGATCTAGAGGTAGTGATTACACATGACCTGAAACACACCTCTCAGTGTAAAAAGGCAGTGGTGAAGGCTAACAGGATGCTGGTGTGTACTGCAAGGGGATTCAGTAGTAGGCAGAGTGAGGTTATTTTACCATTGTACAGGTCATTGGTGAGACCACATCTAGAATAAGGGTGAGGCACTGGCATCCTTACCTTAAGAAAGACATCAGCATCCTGGAAGGGGTCCAGAGGAGAGCTACCTAGATGACTGAGGGGCTACAGGATAGGTCCAATGAGGAGAGGCTGGGAGCCCTAAGGATGTATTCCGTGGAAGAGAGGAGGCAGAGGGGTGATATGACAGTGACCTTCAAGTGCATGAGGGGAATTAGCAGAGTGAAAAGAAAGGATATTTTTAAAGTGGGTGATAACAGCACCACTAGGGGGCACAGCTTAAAATTGATAGGGAGGGATTCAGAAGGGCTGTAAGGAAGTATTTCTATATGGATAGGGTGGTGTCCACCTGGAATGAGCTTCAAGGGGAGGTGGTATCAGCAAGGATGTTGGGTTCATTCAGGAGAGCCTAGGACAAGCACATAGGAAACCTTTGGGACCAAGGTAGGGGAGAAGGGGGGGGGAGGAAGGGATAGCTGAGAGTGCAAGGTCATTGACGTAAATTGCAAGGCCAGACCCTGCATCATTTACTGAGCAGACATGACAGACCAGGTGGTCTTTTCTGCTGGCTCTTTTTTGTATGTTTGTATGGTGTGTCCACTCTGTTGTAGAGCTTTATTTCATCTGTGAACAGGCATACTTTCTCTTCTAGTCCCTCTGCAGTGTCACTGATGAAGACATTGATGAGGACTGGGCCCAGTACTGATCCTTGTGACAGGGTGAGCTCTGTCTGGGGTGGATGCCCATGTGTGGGGTGGCTGGGGCCCTGCCCCCATTCATTTTGCTCTTTGCTTCTGTGGGATGGCCTCTCACACTGTGAATGAAAATGAAGTATGTTTGCTGCATGCTTGCTGATTTTAGGGTGTCACATTGAATGATTTAATGGAAATAAAAATAAAAAGATATGATGAGTTCCAAGGATTGGCTGAAGAAGGGAGAAAAGGAGTGCAACCTCATTCTCCCATTCCCCCTTATAAACCCAGTGGAACCCTTATGGACTTACTATCTTATTAAAACTATCTTTTGAGACGAAACAAAATGGAAACATAAAACCCCCTTAACCAAGGAAAAAAGAGTTGAGTCTAGGCTAGAAAAATGAACATGTATGAACATATACATCTTTACTGTTTGATGGGGAACTCCTGAGAATAAGAGGTTTATACTGGTTTTAGGAAAAAGGGGTTGATCACCTGACAGTGATGTCATCCAGGAAAGATATAAACACCCACCACTTGGAGTAACAAAGATGGACTGAGGAATTGGTTGAATACTGACTACCAATTGAGGAGGACCTCAGAAATGTGTGCTTGTTTCCACATTGTTATATTTGCAAAGGCTGAAGCTAAGCCTCCAGAATTTTCAAAATTAGAAAGTTTGCTGGATACTGGACCTTTTGCTTTCTGTATGTTTATTATTTTAATTTTTTTATTTTCTGATTTGAATGAAATAACAATGCACGTTTGCATTTTTAAGCACCTAACTTCTGAATGGTTGTGTATGTTTAATCCCACACCTTCACAATCCCTATTGCACCCCACTGATCACTCTGCCTACCCAGGAGTGTATGCCATTTACCACAACCCTCTGAATCCTTTTGTCCAGCCAACTTTCTACCCATTTCACTTTCTTAGTACCTACCCCTAGGCTTTTCAGTTTGTTTATCAGTCTTCTGTGTGAAACAGTGCCAAAGGCCTTACTGAAATCTAGGTAAGCCACATCCACCACCCACCCCAATCTACTTCCCTGGTTACCAAGTCAAAGAACTCAATCATGTTTGACTGGCATGACATCCCCCCTGTGAAAACATGTTGCCTCTGGTCTTGCAGACGATTGTCAGCCAGGTATTTCACAATCCTTTCTTTCAATATTGATTCCATTACTTTGACCACTTCCAATGTCAGGATGATGAGCCTGTAGTTTCCTGCCTCTTCCTTATTTCCACTTTTATACATAGGGACAACATTTGTCCTCTCCAGACCTCTGGTGCCTCTCCCATTTCTAGAGACAGGTTGAACATGTCTGCCAGAGTGCCACCAGCTCCTCCTTTAGTTCCTTCAGTATCCCGGGGTGCACCCCATCTGGTCCCATTGCCTTATCAACTTTTAACACCATTAGTTCCCTATGGACTCTTTCCACAGAAAAAGGACTTCTGTCCACCTCCAGGCACTTACTTCCCTTGTCCCTTAACATTGGTCCATTACCTTCCCCCTCCTCAGTGAACACTGAACAGAAGTAATTGTTCAGTAACTCTGCTTTTTGGCAGTCACCCTCCCCGCAACTCCTTCCTTCTCTTCTTAGCCTTACTATCCCTCCTCTTTCCCTGTTCTTTTCAGTTATGTACCTATAAAAAGTTTTATCTCCTTTTTTCACTGATTTGGAAATCTGTTCTTCTGTTTGCGCCTTTGTGCTCCTAACTGCCTTCCCTTCCTCTCTTTGTTTTTCCTGGTATGTACAGCAGTTCTAGGGAGGCACATATGTTAGGGAACTGTGGAGACATATCAGACAGGTGTGCCTCCATGCAAGAGAACAATGTCCACGGTGGGAGAAAAACATGAACAATGGCATTGGAGGGCTTAATGAAGCCATCACGGTCACCCTTATGCCCACAATACCACTTGATCACCACACAAGTCTACCTCGTATATATTGGGAGGATGGCCCTCCCTTCTTGGTCCTGCAGTAAGGGGAAAGCTCATGGGGAAACACAAGACCAGGTAGGTGGTGGCGGCAGCAAGGTAGTCGGTATGGGGCCAAAGAGCTACTCCTGCAGATGCAGGAGGAAAAAAAGTAAATGGTAAAAATATATCACACAAGTTTCTTTATCTGATCTGAATTGGGCATATTTTTATTCACCCTCTCTTAAAGTTTACTGTATGTATGCAGAAACTCATGGTCCACTGACACATTTCGAGACAGCTTGTCTCACTGGCAGCATTTATAAATGACTGCTCTAGATGCTGCCAACAGTCTTCTTTTTTTATAGTGCCTGGCTGGAGGCAGGATTGGCATCCTCCAATCAACAGCAACAAGCATTCAACATCATAATTACATTACCATATCTGGGTGTTCATCCTTGTTGGAGCTGATGACTGTTGCTAGGCAATGGCATTGTGCTATCCACAGAATGTGTCTGTAAGGGACGATTTCTAGCCCCTTCTTGCTGGGCACACTTTCCACCCCCATCACCCAGCTAAATGTCATTCTTTTGGAAATAAACACAAGTGTTTAAACTGCCATAATGAGCATGTACTAGCCCTGCCTCAAGGCAAAGGTATCTTAGTGAAAAAGTACATATTAACCAGTCTGACTATTGTTAGTGTTGCTTCCTTTTGCTGTGTGACTCTCTGGAACTCCCATATCCAGGCACATAGTCATGAATCTGAGAGGATTCTCAGTTTGACCTATTAAATCACTTAACAGATTTTAAATAATGGCATATATACACTGATGGGTGTCCCCCAAGGCTCCATCCTTTGTCCCATTCTTTTCTCCCTTTTCATAAATGACCTCCCCTCAGCCTGTCTCACCTCAAACGTGCATCTATACACGGACGACACCATTATCTATGCCTCAGGCCCCTCCCACACCAGCGTCCATCCAAACCTCCAAAGCGATTTCAACCGAGTACAAGCCTGGCTCCATAAAAATCAGCTAAAACTTAATGCAAAAACCTGTCTCCATGGTTTTCGGCACAAGACAAAAACTCGCCTCCATGCCTGCCCCCGATCTCCACCCTGGATGAAATTCACCTAGAGTCAGTACCCACCTTCAAGTACCTGGGAGTCTGGCTGGACACAAACCTCAACTTCTCCACCCATGTTGACGCTGTCTGTACCAAACTCCGGCCCAAACTTGCCATCCTCTACCGCCACAAAGACTGCCTCCCCCTCCCAACTCGGAGTGAACTCATACGTAAGACCATACTACCAATACTGGAATACGCTGACGTCATTTATGGTACAGCTCCTTCCTCCTCCCTTGCAAAACTCAACATTCTGTTAAACTCCTTCATGCGTTTTGCCACCACCTCCCCCCCACTCACTCATCACTGCAAACTGCTCACAACTCTATCCCTAATGCCACTTTCACATAGGAGGACCACCCACAGCGCCTCACTCATAGCGAAATATTGGCTCGGCACCTTTCCCCTCTACCTAGCCTCCCACCTCTCTCAAGCCAACCCCTCTGGCTACCCTCTTCGCCACAGACATGCACGTACATTCCACCTCCCACGCCCCTTGACAGCCTCAGGGCAAGCTGCCTTTTCCTACCGGATCCCTCTCCTTTGGAACAACCTCCCTCCCACCCTTCACCTGGCCCCCTTCATATCAACCTTCAAACAGCTCCTTAGGCTTCTTCCTCCCCCTCCCTGCCACAGCTGTACACCCAAGCCCCCACACGGTCCTAGCGCTAACCTAAATAGACTCGCCAGGATTAAATATAAACTCCTCACGCAATCTCTTACTGCTAATTTCACCCCCAGCACCCTCCCCGATACTCAATTTTTCGATAATTCAACTACTGTAAATATGTAAATACACACACCTGAAAGTCAAGGGCATAAATGGTCTAGAAATGAAATGAAGTAATCCTTTTTCATTCCTGCTGTTCTTCCTAAAGTGTAACCTCTCCACCTAACCCCATGTAAATGTACAAATAATGTATTTCTCGCCTGTTACTTGAAAATCGCTGTATTTGTATTTCTCTGTCTACCACATTGTACTACATGTACCCGGGTCACACCTGGAAACGAGCCTCGGCTCAGCGTGCCTTTCCCGGTCACCAATTTTAAATAAATAAATAAATGTTTTTGGAAAAATAAGTATAAAAGAACAATTTCATGGTGAGACTCCACAGGATCAGACAGGGAAATAAAGCAGGCAGTCCATCCCTTACAGAAATAATTATATGACATTTTTGCATGCTGTGCACATAAAACTACCCATTTGACATGTATGCTGCAAGCATGTTTTTTATGTTAAATAGAAACCAATCGCATGTATTTGGCTTGCATGCAGCAAGCAAGTGTGGCAAGCATGCTTTTTATGTTAAATTGGAGCAGATTGCATGAATGTGGCATGCATGCAAAAAGCAAGTGGTCACTAATAACTGCACACATTAAAGTTAAGCAGCTTGCTCAGGAAAACACAGTATTCAAGTGGAGGGTGATGAGATTCAAACCCAGGTCTCCAGGTTTGCAGTTCAGTGCCCTTAACCATTACACTATACCACAAGCATACATATGGCTTGCTTCTATTTCAGTACAAATCTGCACATATCTACATGCATATGGCATGCTTACAGCCACTGATATACTTTTTAATTTTCTTGTCCCCCCCTCATCTCAGCTGCCCAGCTGAACCGTAGCTCACATACCATTGGAAACACATGTGGTTCTTTCCACCCCCCATGCACACACCTACTCACAAAACTACTAAATCACTTCTGTCTGGCCTGTACTTCTACTATTTTCTCTCCATAATTTTGAATGCTTCCATGAAAACAGACTTTAATGAGCAAACACAAAAGTAGCAATAACTCAGCACCCACTCACATGGCCAGGCCCCCCATACACACTCACACTGCAGTGGGTATAGCCACGCTGTTACAGACAACCCACCAAGTATAGGTATATGTCAAGAGTCTCTTACCTAAGTACTAGGGAGCCAGAGGAAGGAGTCTTTAAGAGATGATGTCCATGGGACAGAGTGCTGAGGTATGCCTCTTTGAAATGAATAGAGTTATTTTTTATTACTATTCTATTCATTATGATGGTGAGTTGGAGATTAATGAAGACCACTGTTCTACTAACAAGGCTCTTGTCAGTTGAGCAGTGGCTTTCATTAATCTCCAACTACATAGAAACATAGACTTTGACGGCATATAAGGACCACTTGGCCCACCCCGTCTGCCCATTTCCCTACCTACTGGATAAGCTGCAGATTCTAGTTAACCAACAGCCTACTTTCTGCCACCCCACTACAATTGCCTTATGTCTGTCCCATGCATGTTTGAATTCACCCACTGTTTTAGACCCAACAACCTCCCCAGGGAAGGCAGTTCCATGCATCCACCACTCTCCATGAAAAAAAGTCCTCACATTACCCTGGAGCCGCACTCTATCTTTAAATTGTGCCCCTTGTTATGATGCATCTCTTTTTCTGAAAGATGCTACCCTCCTGGACTTTGTTGATTCCTTCAGGTACTTGAACATTTCTATCATGTCCCCCCATCTCTCCTTTCATCAAGGGTATACTTATTAAGCTCTCTCAGTCTCTCTCTTCATATGGTTTCTGATGCAGACCCTGCACCATTTTAGTTGCCGTCCTCTGGACTGCTTCCATCCTGTCTATGTCCTTGCATAGATGAGGTCTCCAAAACTGCACACAGTACTCCAGACGGGGTCTCACCAACTGTCTGTACAGAGGGATAACCACCTCCCTTTTTCTACTTGTGATGCCCCTTCCTATGCATCCCAGTATCCCCCTGGCTCTTCTTACTGACTTCTCACATTGCTTACCAACCTTTTGATCATCTGATATGACTACCCCCAGGTCCCTTTCCATTTTTGTTGTTGTTAATACCTCCCCTGCTATTGTGTACTCTTCTCCTGGGTTTTTGCTTCCCAGGTGCATTACTTTGCACTTCTTTGCATTGCATCGAAGTTGCCATATGTCTGACCATTCCTACAACCTTGCCAAGTCCCTTCTCATCCTTTCTACCCCCGTGTATCAACTCTGTTACAGATCTTTGTGTCATCTGCAAAGAGGCATACCTTTCCCTCCAGACCCTCTGCAATGTCACCTATAAAGATGTTAAAGAGGACTGGACCCAGTACTGAGCCCAGTACTAGCTATCATAATGTATAAAATAATAATAAAGAAATACCCCTATTCATTTCAATGAGACGTGCTCCTACACTACCCCTTGCCCTATGTCATAACATGCCTGAGCATGGGGTGTGGACATCAGCTTCATTGGGGGAGCGTAAGCCTCACTATAGTGGAGATCCAGTAGTCTGTGCATGCCATACCACTCAGCTATCCCTGACTGCAAGAGACATCCCTCATTTTTCCCCTGAAGACTCCTCTGTCCCTCATCCATCCCTCATGGAAAACACGCTGCTCACACGTAGAATGTCCTGTAAATTTAGACTTTATGGCAGGGGCATCATTTCAGATTTCAATGCGGGGGAAGCCAACAACCTGTGGAAGTCATGTGTCAGTTAACCTCTAGAAGGCAAGCTCTGGAACATCTGGAATGTCTCTAAAAGGTAAAACTTATTTCTTGTGTTTGAAAAGTGGTATGGGAAATCAGCAAAAATGTAAATGTATAAGATTCATTGGTCTATACCTCAGAGCAGTGAATCAGATCTGGGCTTAAACCCATACCATTACTAACCATTTTGTTTTCCTGGCTGCCCCCTCCCAAAAAACTTTGTCCTGATCTCTCTCCCTGACTCCATTCCATTCAATACCTGCTTCATATGGGTCATGAAGCTACCCAAAGGGACAGAAACATAAAAAACACATCAATATTTCAGTCCTTCCTCCTTCCCTAATGCCCTATGAAAACAAAATTGTTTACTTTTATTTACCCAGCTATCTGGCTAGAACCTGTAGCCTAGCCTAGTGTGCCCCCAACTAAGTTTTCAGTCCACTCCTCCTCTGTCCTTCTGCCAGAAGCTGAATGCTGAAACTGACAATCCCAGATCTCCACCGTGGTCCATGACCAAGTCACTTCACTGACCAAACCCACCCAACCTCTATTGCTTGCTTCTTACTTGGCTGCTGCTGTGGCTGCTGCCACACCACACTGATCAAGGCCTGTGAAGGCTGCCCATACCTCTGTTGATGCTGCTGCTAGGCCTAGCTTGCTGCCACAGGGGGCCTGCACTGTTTTGATTGTGGGGCAAGCCTAGTAGTGTAAGTAGATAGCCTAGTCATTGAGCTTGTTCCTACCTCACCCCCTTCCCCTTCAGCCACCAAGGGAGATGGAGACTCACTAAGAGTAGACCAACAAAAATATGCTGTTGCATCACTGCTGTCGAGAGGTCAGTGCTCATTGACTCCTCCAAGTTGTAATGTGTAGCCTGTCTAATCTGTGGCAGGAAACACTGTGTCACACTTGCATGACTCATGCACTCTTGCTTGGTTGGAGCTAGGTAGAGAGAGTGGACAACACAATACAGACACAGTTGAGTTAGGCATGCACCCACAGCATCAGCGCACACAGGGCGGGGGGGCACTTATTGTGCAAAAGATTAAATACAAATTTAATGCCATTATTGCCACACCATAAGAACAACCTAGGCATAAATGCAGGGGGAACAACTGCTCCCCTCTTCCCTACCTATATGGCACTCCTGCTTTATGGTAGAAATTCATTCTCAGGTGCCAGTATCTGTTCAAGTAAATACAATGTTTTTCACTGTGTTCTGGGCTGTTGCTTTACATTTCAGGATGTGTCCTGATCACTGTGAGGGTTAGTGTCCCTCATTGTCCCTAATTTTCAGTGTCCATGTCCCTTAATTCAGTGACAAAAATTGAGGTATGGTGCATGCTTCCAAGGCCCTACTCAGCCCAAAGAATGCTGAGCATGGCCGTAGTGTATATGTTCCATACAGAATTACAAAGGGAAAGTAAGTGAGCCATAACAGTCATGGAGAAACACATATGTAACACTAAATATGTATAAGGGGATTTACATAGCCCAAAACCCAAAGGTCAGGCTTCGCACCATAGAGGCCTCTCTTCGCACATCTGAAATGGTGGGTGTTGGCTGACTATATCTTAGACATTTAATGCAGTAAGCACACAATACTTTACAAATTAATGGCAATTTAATGACAAAAATTGAAAGCTATTAAACAATTTGCAAAAGGATTTAATGGTCAGAATTAGTGAGTTTGCCTAATTTTAATGAAAAATCAATGGAAATTGTATTTTAATGGCTCTAATTGCTAGCAGTAGTACGAGAAATGCAAACTGATGTGTTTTTTTAGATGAGATTTGCACCAGCTTAACTGCTGCATGCATGTCAAGTGAACCTGATGTAATTTTTAAATGATGCTCACACCAGCTTAGCTGCTGCACTCATGTCAAACATGCAACATGCACACCTGATGTGATTTTTAGAAGACGTTCACACCAGCTTACATGCTGCACACATATCAAGCTTGCAGTATGTGAACCTGGTGTACTTTTTCGATCTGGTTCACTTAGGTTCACTTTGTATATGCTAACCGCATGCAAACATTGCACAATTAAGCATGTGGCATACATTGTGCATGTATGCAGTACACTTATATTTCTGTAAGGGATCTGAAGTCTGGCTATAATTCTCTTAAAGGAAGAAACCACAGCATTGAGGCGTACGTCATACAAGTTCTTAATGATGCAAAAAATACTCTTTAAAAACTCATAGGAATCACCTACTAGACACAACTTAACACAGGCTGAGGCCAAAACCTTAAGGGACCTAGAGACTGATAAGAACACTGTCATCATGCCTGCTGATAAGGGTGGTGGGATTGTAATATTGGATACAGAAAAATATATGAGAATGTGTAAGGATCTTTTGGATGTAGCGGACAGTAATGAGAAATTAGATTGTGACTCTACACTGAGAATTCAAAAGACATTGTGCAAGTGCAACAGAATGCAGAAGATCTTGGGCACTTACATAAATGGCAGAAGGAGCACTTGGAAACCAAGTTTCTTAAGATGAGTATGTTATGGACTGCCCAAGCTACATAAGAATGTATGTAACACCCCCTGCCCAACCTATAGTCTCAGGGAATGAATCTTTACTTGAAACCATCTCTACTTTTGTTAATTATTGTGCACAGACTGTGAAATACTTGATGGATAGTTACACCAAGGATTCAAATGATTTGCTAACATTCACAAAGACCTTGAATGATATCAAAGAATGTGGGAACATCATACTATGTAGTATGGCTGTAAAATATTTTTTCTACTTCCATACCACATGAAGAAAAGCTTTACAGTTTAAAAGTAGGACTCAACATGATTGACAGGGAAGACATGCAACCAATCAGTTCACTTCTCAAACTTGCAAGACTAGTCCCAAACTATTTCCACCTTGAAGGGCAGTATTACTGATAAATAAAGGGCACAGCTATGGGTAGCACCATGGCACCTGCTTATGCAAATCTGCATATGGATTATTTTGAATCCAATGTATAACCCCTTTTTTTAACAAAAAATACTTAACTATAAGTGTTATATAGATGATTTACTGAGCATTTGGACAGGGACACATGAGGAGTTGGAACAGGTTCCTGAACACCTTAATTCACTAACAGAGAACCTAAAGTTCATTATGACAGTGGATGATAAAGAAGTTACTGGTCCATTCTGAACAGAAGAGAGCAGAGGGTATTGGTGGGCAACTACTTTTGGGACCACTTGGACCTGGCATGCATCCATGTGGTAGATGTATCTATTGTGGAAATACATAAAAAAATCAGAAGTAAATAATCCCACTGGAAACACAAAATACCCCACTGGAACATTTCTGAACTGTGATTATGATAATATGATCTATGATCTTAGCTGCCCTTGCTTCAAATATTATGTAGGTAAGACTAACAGACCACTCAAATTCAGGAGTAGTGAACATGAAAGTTCAATAATAAAAACACATGAGGGCTCTCCAGTGGTACAACATTTTAATAATGGGGACATTCAGCGGCATTAATTTGTTTTTCCGTCATTTGAAAAGTAGACCCCCACCCCCACACACACACACACGCACACACACACACACACACACACACATGGTGGAGACAGGAACAGGGCTGCTGAAAAGCATGAGATGTATTGGATATATACTCTAGACACTCTGAGTGACTGGTTGAGCATGAATGAGGAGCAGAACTGGGTGGCATGCTAGTAACCTTTGTGTTCTTTGCACAGATAACACCCAGTCTGTGCAGTATTTGACTCTCATCTTAACGTCCCTCTAACTCACATCCAGCTCCCTCTAATCTTGGAGTGTATTCCATTGCCAAGGAACTGAAAGCTAGCTGTGTTTTATGGTGTGGGGCTCTGTGGCCTAGGAAAGGAAGGTGCAGTCAGAGAGAAAAACAGGAAGATTTTGCTCTGTTATATAATGATAGGTTATATAAAGATAGGTGACAGAAATGTACTGTATCTACTGAAATGTGCAATGCTTATTTAAATTGCACTATTCTAGTGTCTGCTCACCCCCCCACAACAGACACACAAATAACCCCCATCGCCTTTGTTATGGCCAGCTGAGAATAAAGATATTTACAAATAAAACTCTGTTTCAGAGTATCACATAAACATAGGAGACAGTAAGACAATATACATTCAATTTATTCTGTTGTTCATGAGCCATGTTTATCAAAACTCTACCCCCACTTCAGACTCTGTGTATGACTGTCACATGATACTGAT
Organism: Neoceratodus forsteri; assembly: GCA_016271365.2. Lineage (NCBI taxonomy): Eukaryota > Metazoa > Chordata > Ceratodontiformes > Ceratodontidae > Neoceratodus > Neoceratodus forsteri. The sequence goes on along the minus strand of CM028135.1, from coordinate 906,599,471 downwards.
TGAACAACAGTGATTTCCTATATTTTAGTTTATGAATATATACATTTCAAAAAGTATCAGTTATAAATGTGAATTGATCCTCTCAGATTCATGACAACGCACCTGGCTATGGGGGTTCAAGGGGTTTACACAGCAGTGGGAAGCAGCAGTAACAACCGGCAGGGTGGTTATTTGTATATATTGTAAGTATTTTTTAACTAAGATACCTTTGCCTTGAGGGGTGGATAAGTAAATATTTGCTGTAGCAGTTTAAACTCTTGTGTTTATTTTTATGGAATTGTTCTGTGCTCACTGGATTTGTTTATTGCCCATTGTTACTGTATATATGTGTATTTCTGTATAAATGTACTAATGTATATATCCTGCTACCCTTTCCCCTGGTTGCACCTGGAAATGAGCTTTGGCTCAGTGTGCCTTTCCCAGCCACCAACTTTTAAATAAATAAGCACATTTCAAAAGGAATGACTTTTAGTTGATCAGTGGGGGTGGAAAGCGAAGTGGCTGGAACTCATCCCTTACAGCCACATTTTGTGGGTAGCACAATGCCATTGCCTAGCAACTGTCAGCAGCTCCAACAGGGACAAACACCCAGATGTGATGACATCATTAATAGTATTTGATGGTGGTGTTGATTGTAGGATGCCCATCCTGCCTCCAGCACAGCACTATAAAGACTGTTTGCAGCATCTAGTGCAGTTGGCTATAAATGCTGCCAGTGAGACAAGCTGCCTTGAAATGGTGAGTGGACCATGAGTTTCTGCAAGCATAAATTGTAAGAGAGTATAAATGAAAATATGGGTAATTCAGTTCAGATAAAGAAACGTATGTGATATATTTTTGCCAAAGTGGCCTATAAGACAAAGTAACACTAAAAAACACCATACTAATGAATTTGAAAACAAGAATATTAGGAGGTATATAAAAAATTTCTTAACCTGCTCAACATGACTTTTAAGCCTGTAGTTGAACATATTATGGACACACTAAGCAGAATTTGAATATCCCTTTACAGTGACAAATTATTCCTGCTAGATGACATTTGAATAAGAGGATTAATGTTATCTTGAATTGAGCCTGATAGCTCAGGTATGCACTGCATCTTATTATTAACATGTCTTATGCAAATTGATAAAAATACATTTTATTTTATCTTGGAAATATCCTATATGATTTTGATATTAAATATCTGATACTAGGGATGTTAGGCAGCAGTTTAGGAAAATACAGCCTTACATAATCCTTCCTGAGTGTACAATTCTATGAAATGGTTGGTTAGAAAAATGATGCTGCACTATATTTAAGGTCAGTATTCGGAATGAGCTCTGTGTTTTTGGTCCACAGAAAGTAATCAGAAAAAGGAAACCACGTGATATATTATCTAATGCCTGAACATAAGTGGACATGTGTATACTAATATTGAGAATTTTCATGAAATGTGATATATTTTCTAAAAAAATACAAAACAAAAACTCTTGCCTAGTTACAGTCCAAACTGATAACTATTATGTAAGATGGGGAGATAGTGGAGCATGTAATCATTCTGTAAATCTAATGGATTGCTGAAGAGTGTATGTCCATGCATATATGTATATGGTGTAATATGTGATGATAATGGAGTTTGCCCTTTAAGTGGCAAGCCAGATTGTCCTAGTGCACCTTCCCCCCGTACTGTTGGGAAGTGGTTTGCTCAGGAGGGAGGGGGCAGGTTGGGGGAGGGATTGGGGAGCTAAGACAATGGACAGACAGGATGGGAAGGGGCTAAAAGGGGTTACAAGAAGGACTGCACAGAGCTGGTTCAGCCACTTTTTGCTGAAGTTTTTGTTCTACAGAACTACAGCACATCAGATTGGTTAGATCAATTGGAACAGAGGTTTGTTACACTAGTTCAAAGCAGGTAAGAAACCAACAGCTATGTTAACCAATTAGGAAGTTTTAAAAAAAAAAAAAAGGACCATGTTTGTTGGAGGGATCCTGTTTTTTCAGGTGATTTGAAAAAAAATGCTGGTGGTTATCTTTGTGAACTGTGTTTTTTATAATGCTTAAGAGAGTCTGCATGAGCTTGGTTTTAAAGGTTTGCTCTAGAACTGATTTAGAATGTGTCTTAGTTCATAGTGGCTGAGGAATACTGGTGTGTACTAGTGTAAAGAAAGTGGTTAAAATGGGCTTGCACTAGAATTATGGGAGACGTTGTTAAAAATGCTGGGGGTTACCTTTGGGAACTGTGGCTGTAAGCGCTTGAGGGAGCCTGCATGAGTATTTCTTAATTATTAAAGAATACTGGTGTTTTACCTGTGTAGAGAAGTGGAAAAAGGGGCTTGTGCTAGACTTGCTTGAGACTGTGGTTTAGTGATGCTTGCAGAAGAGTGCTGGAATTTACCTGCAGGAGAATACTGAGAGAAAAATTGTGAGAGAGTAGTTTAACGAGACGCTCGAGCTGTGATGAACAGAAAAAAGCGGAGAGCTCCACGAAGATAGGGCCTGGTTGTAAAAAGGGCGGCGAGTGGACAGGAGCAACCACGGGAGAGGGGAGAGTCAGTAGAGTATGGCACAAGGGGCTGGAGTGGCCATGATGTGGGGAACGGGCCACATGTGCACACCATGGAAGGGAGCCACCTGAACAGTGAATGGGGGGGGGGTTTAGGGCAAAAATGCTGAGCGGACTGTAATAAAGAATGGTTCAGAAATGGGGCTTGGGGAATTTAGTACTGTTTACCTGTTTTACCTATGTACCTGCACCAGCAAGCTGAAGTGGAGGCTTTGCAAACTTTGGAAAGGGGTCGCATTGGGGGAGCTTGATGCACATAGCGTAAAAAGGGACCGAAGATGGTTTGAAGGAATACCTACAATTTGGGGAAGTGAGAACGGGTGGCTGAGGGGCTTGACTGATGCTGAGAACCAGCGGGAGTGGCTAGTGGCCGCAAGCAGGGCAAAGCTGCGTGGCATGACGTCACACGCCATGGCAAAGGCCTGAAAAAGATGACTTGAGCCTCGGGATACCAGGTGGCATGATGTCACATGCCATGAACAAAGAGGGGGGTGAGGAGCTTTTGGGAGTGCCCCTGAAGTAAGGGCAAGAGCGATTAGTAGGATGCAGGTTTTTTAGGGTAAAAGTGGGAGGCATAGCAGCATAAAGGTTGGACAGCAGATGCCGCCTTACAGCGGGTACAGTGCAGAGGAGAACTGGGCCTTGGGGCCACAAGGCAGGCCTGGAGACTGCTAGAAAGGCCTCAAGCCTGCAAGGAAGCAGTGACTGGGGTAGATGGAGCGGGACCTGCCGGCCCATGGCAGGCCTGAGGTGTACAAGGGCACTGCATTTTTCGCAACTAACTAGCGGATATAAAAAAAAAAAAAAATGAGGATAAAATGAAAAGGTGGCATGTGGTACCAAGCTATCTACAGGTATCAGGAGAAGGGGGAAGAGAAGTGAAGCCAAAAAGAAGGGTAGACACCATTGACGTCAGCGGGTACAATGAGAGCGAGAGCATCCGGTCATGTGGCAGGCCTGATGCCTGCGAAATCCGAGGAAATAAAAAGGAATAGAGGGGGATGGGGCTTGTAGACCAGCTAACAGGTCATCAGCCCATGAGGCAGAAGACTGGATAAGGGGCATTTTTAGTGCATTTGAGGGGGGAGCTATAGGCGAAGGGAGGAATGCCAGGGTGGTGAGGGGTTGCTATATAAAAAAAAAATAATAAAGAGCCATAGTTTGTGGGCACAGTCAAGTGCTAAAAGAAAATAAAGAGCCAATTGCTTGTGGGCACAGCCAAGGCAAGTGGGGGGGCAAGGCAGGCTGGGGGTATATATAAAAAAATGCAAGGTCTTCGCGGGGTTAAAGGGCAACAAGATCGGGTGACTGAGAGTTGGAATTGGCTGATCGAAGCAAGACTGGGACAATGAGGCTAATTATTAATAAAATGCTTTTCTTTCAGTTTATTCGCAGCTTTATACAGGCAAGAAGGCTAGATGGCCCCTAAGATAAACAAGCCCTCAAAGGAAGATGCTTATAAGGCCATCGTGGAACTGGCAGAAAAAGCTAACAAGATGTGGCAGTTAGTGGAAGGAGAGGAGCCAGGGAGAAGAGGAAGGTGGGAAAGGGAAAGGGCAGTGGTGGGAAATGACCAGCGGGGAGGGTGCAGAGCCCCAAGCAGATGGAACCGCCAATGGTGGTTCATCCCCAAGCTGTAAGCCCAGTACCACCACAGCCCTGTGTACTGGAACCATCAGTACCTCCCCAAGAACAGGTGGTACCGACACCACTCGAACCCAGACTGGATACCCCAACCACAGGAGTTCCTCTGCAGATGATGCCACAGCCAGTGGTTCAGGTGCAGGAAGCTGGGCCAAGGTATCTGGATGATAGTAGACCACAGGGAGCTGTCAGACCCACAGGTAATGTATCAAGCACAGCTGGGAGCAGCATTAAAGAATACATAGGTCAGATTATTACGGCATTGGGGACAGGGGGTTAGGGCAGATGGAATCGACACTGGCAGAGATCAGGTCAGGTAGAGAAACATCAGGAGGGGTGGAAAAGGTGACAGAGAGCACGGGAAGAGATACTAGGGAGATAGGAGCCCCAGGGATGAGACTAGGGGAGCATGTACCTCTAACAATGAAGGAAAAGATATGGAAAGGGGAGTACATAGACATTTTGGCCCTAGTCAGTAGGAAGGCGTCGGCAAAATATGAAGAGACACAAAGTATTGGGAAGAGTGAGATGGCGGCAGCAGCGGTAGTTTTGCTGGGTGAAAAAGAAGAGGACAAATTCACAAAGGGTAAGATGTGGGATGGGTGGTTTGTGAGTTTCGCCACATACTTTGCTATAGTGCAAGAAAAGAAACCAGAGTTGGGGATCCCTCTCATCACGTACTCATTGATCATTAGAAGCGCGAAGGCAAAAGGAGGGGTAGGCTGGATATATTTTGATGAATTTTTTCAGCAGAGGATGGCAACCTATGGGGATGTGAGGTGGGATACAAAGCAGTTAGATTTGTGGACGGACTATGTAACTGATCAATCCACATCAGAGGCAGAGACAGGAAAAAAGGGGGGAGAACCCCAAAAATGCTGCTGGGGCTATAACAGGGCATTCTGTTCCTGGCTGCAATGTCAGTTCTGACATGCCTGCTCAAAGTGTGGAGGAGCATATCCTGCGAGCAAATGCAGGACTACTTGGGCACAAGGGGCCCATGGGGAAGGGGGCAGAGTACAGGTTAACAGCCCTTTCGGGAAGGCCATGGCTATAATGGACAGTCATGGACTAGAGGAACGAGAGGCAGAGGATTTGGGGGTAGGGGGAATCAAGCTTACTGAATAGTTAAAGAGATGGGAAGGAGCCAGGGAAGGTGGGTTAGGGGAACAATTTCAGATGGCAAAACCCCCCATAAAAATAGAGTTGCGGGCAAGATGGTTAAAAGGTTACCCAGATAGAGAGGCAGCAGAAACATTAAAAAGAGGTTTTAAAACTGGTTTCCCACTGCGATGCGAAGGCCCAAGATGGGCAAAAGAGGCCAACAACCTGGGGTCAGTTAAGGGGAAGGAAGAAATTTTGAAGACAAAGATAGAGAAAGTAAAAGCGGTGGGGAGAGTAGAAGGACCATACCCCAACCCCCCCATTACCAAATAAGAGGATCTCCCCACTTGGTTTGGTTCCTAAGAAACAAGATGGGGGAATACAGGGTAATTCACCACCTGTCATTTCCAGAAGGGGACTCAGTGAATGATTTTAAAAAAGAAGAACACAGCAGAGTCATTTATGCAACACTGGATGCTGCGAGGACTCCGAGGTCCCCACCTGGTTGTGAGGGCTTCCCTAGCCACTCTCCCCAACCCCCTGAGATGCAGAAGCCGAAAGGACGCTGCAAGGACTCCGAGGTCCCCACCTGGTCATGAGGGCTGCCCTAGCCGCTCTCCCCACCCCCCGAGATGCTGAAGCTGAAGGGACACTGCGAGGTCACCGAGGTCCCCACCTGGTCATGAGAGCTGCCCTAGCCACTCTCCCCAACCCCCGAGATGCCGAAGCTAAAGATAAATACTTCCAAACATTGGCCTGCCTGCTTGGACTTTTGCATTGCTATCTCCTGCCTTAATCGCAAGCAAAATAATTTCGGGGATCGGAATGTCTTACCGGAGCTTTTGTTGAGCCTCACATAGACGCCGGCGTTGCATGTAGCCATGCGGTGTAAGCTCCGCGGCTCTTCCTTGGCTGCTTCTGTGAAGAACTAGGACTACTGGACATTGGCGCCATTTTAACTTTGAATTTGCCGGGGTCGGCGTACGTGCGCTGATTGATTTTTTATGGGTCAATGTTGAGCCGTTGCATTTATGTTTTTACTGTTTCCCACCCGTTGGCTTAATCGTGGGCTGCTGTACCTTATCGTGCGCTAGTCTCCTGTACTGTTGCCTTAATAGGCTCGTGTACTAGTCTCCTGTACTGTTGCCTTAATAGGCTCGCCTCATATGCGGCAGCCTGGACGATTCCACTGAGGATACTGTGCATTTTGGTTTACTTTATTATTACAGCTGCTGAGTTTAATCTGTTTCTGTTACAGTGACCCCTGACCCCCCCTCCCCAGGTCTTGACTGCCGCCTTGTTGGCCTACTAGCTCTCACTACACTCCCTCCCCCCAGCACCTTTGGGTATAAAGGTGGGCTTACTTCTGTTGTTTTCTCTCCATAGAGACACTGCGAGGACTCCGAGGTCCCCACCTGGTCATGAGGGCTTCCCTAGCCACTCTCCCCCACCCCCCGAGATGCCGAAGCCGAAGGTAAATACTTCCAAACATTGGCCTGCCTGCTTGGACTTTTGTGTTGCTATCTCCTGCCTTAATTGAAAGCAAAATAATTTTGGGGATCGGAGTGTCTTACCAGAGCTTTTGTTGAGCCTCACATAGATGCTGGCGTTGCATGTAGCCATGCGGTGTAAGCTCCGTGGCTCTTCCTCAGCTGCTTCTGTGAAGCACTAGCCCCACCGGCTTCATCGGCTGCCCCACCGCCCCCACCACTACCCTTGGTGGTCACGGAGCTGTATAGCTGTAATCACGTGGGTTGATTTATCCTATCAGCCCAGTTTGCCGTTTGCAGGTTATACCAAGTCGCCACCAGAGGGCTCATCTTACTTTTTCTTACTTTCTCATTGTGAAACCTGTTTGTCTACTTCCTGTTGCTCCTCCTTTGTTCATTTACACAGGACTGTCTGAGCTCTTTCACGGTTCTATTTTAAACCAGGATACAAGCTGTCCTTTGATCCCTCCTTCTGCCTTGACACAGCCCCAGTCTGGAGCCCCACCTCAGACACCTCACAATTTTGCACTTGTCCCCGGGGCTTTCGGTTAGGTTCTCACCCTCTGTTTCTCTGGACTCTGCACCTTATGTCCCAGGTCACCTCGCTGCCCGTTAAGTCCGGGGCATGGCTCCTCTCCTGCAGGCAGTCATCTCATCCTCCTGTCCAGGTCCCTCAGCTACCCCCCACCCTCCTAAGCCCCCAATGGCCTGGCCATCTAAAAAAGGCCTAAAAATAGCCCACCTCAACATCCGCAGTATCCCACATAACCATACGGAACTGACTGCCTGGGCTGCCCTTTATGAGCCAGATATCTTAGGGATCACAGAAACCTGGCTGAAGCCTTGTATACCTGACTCCGCATGTGCCATTCTGGGTTACAGCCTTATTAGGTGGAATAGGGGTGGTAGTAAACGTGGGGGAGGTGTACTCCTATACTTCAGGGGTCACCTAAACATATCTGCGGTGTCCCTGTCTCCTTCTGACCCCTCCAGTTGTGAATTCATTCACTCCCTCCTACTGCTCGGAAACACTAAAAAGGTGCACCTAGTCTGCGCCTACAATCCCCCTAAGGGAGGCCTGCCAGGAATCTCCTTCCTTCTTGACCACCTTAAAGGCAAGGTTGGTTCAAATGAGGTGCTCATCATGGGGGACTTCAACCTCAACTGGCTGGGGCCTAATATCAAACTATATGAGCCACTTCTCTCAGGCCTCGCCCTCCATTAGACCATCACTGATGCTACTAGGATCCCCCCCGGGGTGCCAAGGGCTCCCTTATTGACTGGCTCCTGAGCAACAGATTGGACAAAATCATCCAATCTGGTACACTTCCGGATGCGATCTCTGATCACTCTCCCATATACTGCATATGGGGATCCACTGTCCCCAAAATTCCCAGTAGAGTGATTCAGATGAGGGACTACTCCAAGTTCATCCTCAACGACTTCTTGGACGACCTCTGCCACGCCAACTGGTCCAGGGCACTTAGTTCTAATGACCCTGCTATAGCTTTGAACCACTTCCTGGTGATTCTCATCCCTCTGCAAAAGTGACACGCTCCCCTCACGAAAAGGAGGGTGCGGGGTACAGTTACTAAGTGGCTCCATGGAGGTCTACTAGCTCTCATGAAGCAGAGGGACAAGAGCTGGTTCAATTACAAAATTTCCAGCGACACCCATGACCTCCTTGAATATCGTCGGTTCAGAAACTCCTGCAAGGCCACCATCCGGGCCGCCAAGAGTGAGTTCTGCAAATCTTCCATGCTCAACTCGGCCCAAAACCCCCGGCGCTTCTGGCAAAACATTAAAAATATGGTTGGAGGGTCCGCCTCAAATTCAGGCACCGATATGAATGTTGAGGGGGCCAACTGCAATAACCCCCAGACCATAGCCTCAGCTTTCAACAGCCTGTTCTCCACTTTGCCTGCCACCCCACCCCTCCCACTCTCCACCCCCGATCCTCCATGTACCCCCCCCGGCCTCCATTTTACCTAAAGCAAATCTCTGTTAGGGAGACTCAAGCCCTGCTTGCTGGTCTCTCACACCACACCGGGGCGGGACACGATAATCTAGAGCCTAAGCTCCTCTGTCTGGGGGCGCCCCTCCTCGCCCTGCCGATTACCCACATTTTCAACTCTTCCCTCACCTCAGGGATCTTACCTGACATGTGGAAGGTGGCCAAGGTTGTCCCTGTGTTTAAGCATGGCAACCCTAAGGAGATGAACAACTACCGCCCCATTGCCATTCTCTCTGCCACCAGCAAGCTACTCGAAAAGGCCATAGCTGCACAAATCTCCCATTACCTTCAGGAGTATGCGGTTCTCTCCCCTGCGCAGCATGGGTTCAGGAAGGGGCACAGTTCGGCCACTGCTATCGCCGTTGTCACCTCAGAGATCAGATCTGCTACCGACTTTGGCAAACTGACTGGAGCCATCTTTGTTGACCTCTCTAAGGCCTTCGATCGGGTCGACCACAGCCTCCTTCAATCCACTCTGCTCTCGCATGGCTTCTCCTCCTGAGCCCTCGCTTGATTCACCAGCTACCTTGGGGGTAGACTACAATACACCTGCTTTAACCGTGCCCTATCGGACCTTTCCCCAGTCAGATTCGGGCATCCCTCAAGGGTCCGTCCTTGGTTCTTTACTGTTCTCCCTCTACATCAATGAACTCCCCTGCGTGGCAAACTCTGGGTCCACCACACTCTATGCGGATGACCTGGTACTACTGTCTAGCTCCCAGGACATCTCAACCATTATTGCTCAACTCAACTCAGACTTTGGGCATATCCAGAACTGGCTCTTGGGTCACAAGCTCACGGTTAACCTAAACAAGACCCACGCCATGTTATTCAGGTTGGTGGCCAAAACCGCATCATGCCCCTCCCCCCTTACCATCCTTGGGGGGAATGGCTCCCTCCTGCCTGTCCTGAAATCCGCCAGGTACCTAGGGGTGACCCTAGATCCTCAGCTTGATCTTGCTGAGCATCTCCAGAACATCTGCAAAGCGTCTAACAGCAAGCTCGGCTTAGCTTACAGGGCTAAGGACTGCCTCACTCCAGCCGCCCGGCTCTCCATAGCAAGGGGGATCCTCCTACCCATGCTCTGCTATGGGCTGGTTGCCTTCGCACCGGTCCCGAGTGCCCATCTTGCGAAATGGGACACGGCCTATAACAAAATATGTCGCTTCGCCCTCTCTGCGCCTCGCCTTTTGCATCTGTGTGACCTCTATGCCCAACTGGGGTGGCTTCCCCCTGAAAAACCTCATGCCTTTGTCCTCGGCAACATGGTCAATAATATTGTCCGTACTTCCTGCCCCTCCGCTCTTGCCCTTCCCTTCAAACACTGCTCCCCGGCCTATCAACTTAGGTCCAGCTCAACTCAGGTCTGTTTGATCCCGAGGACCCGCTCCCTTACCGGTGATCGGGCCTTCTCTGCCTACGCTCTGAGACTTTGGAACTCCCTTCCCGCCCTAGTCCGGGCCACCCCTTCCCACCCCAGCTTCAAAATGTCCCTTTGGAAGTTCCTCAAGGCTGCCTCCACCTGTCTTTGTGCCAGCTATTTGCTGGGACACTCCCCGTCTCCCCTTACACCTCTTCCACAAACTGAATATCGGACCCTGACTATCACCTCCTTAGCACCTCCCACCCTCCTCTGCTAGGCGCCCCCTTACCCTATCACCCATTATCTCCCCCCCACGTTGCACCCCCTTACCCAATTATCCTTTAGCTCTCTCCCCTGTAGCACTTAGTCTAACCCACTATCCCCTCCTCTGCGAGGTGCCCCCTCTCCCAAATCATCCATTGCTCCCTCCCTTGTAGCACTTGATGGAACCTCATCTTTCTTGCCCCGCCTTCTGGGGTTCGCAACTGTAGGGCTGCTCTCTGCTTGCAGGCCTAGCCAGTCCTGTCATGGTGGTCCTCCTGTCATCTCCTACCCCTCTCTGTACCCACTAGCTCCCTGCTGGCCTACTTCCCTGCCTACTCTCCCCTTCGCTTACTTATCTGAATATCACCTGGACAGTTCTCTGCCCACCCCCTCTTCTGGTTACCTGTTTATCTCCCCTTGCTCCCATCTGAGGATTACCACCTCTCCATTTGTATTGACTAGATGCACTAGATGCAATACACTCTCTACTTTTTCAGTTCTAGCTGTAGTGGTTTACATGTTTGCTTTCTTGCCTATACTGTCTGTATTTTGTACCCTGGCCCCTCCCTGTATGAGGGCCCGCATGCCTCCTTGACTATGTACCTTGTTCTCTGTATTGTAATTTCTCCAGCCCACCTGTATTATGGGCTGTTTGCTACCATGACAATGTACCATGTTTTCTGTGTTGTGCTTGTATGCTACCATGACTATGTACCATGTTTTCTGTATTGTAACCTCCCGGGTCACACCTGAAAATAGGCATTTGTTGTCTAGTGTGCCTACCTGGTTAACAAAAACAAATAAATAAATAAATTAGGGTGACACCAGATGCATGAATGGCCAAGACAGACATAGAATCTGCTTTCCGATTGCTACCAGTTAAGTGGGAAGATTGGGATCTATTGGGTTTCAAGATAGGGGACCAGTACTATTTTGACAAGACCATGCCCATGGGTTGTTCCATAGCTTGTGCCACATTTGAAGCTTTCAGAACCTGTTTGCAATGGATATTTCAGGAGCAGACGGGTCACAGAGCAGTCATACATTACCTGGATGACTTTCTGTTAATAGGCAGTGGAAGGGAGGCGTCACAAAAGATGCTGACTAGCTTCCAGAACCTGTGTAGAGAACTGGGGGTACCACTGGCACCAGAAAAGACCGAAAGCCCCAGTAAGGTTCTAGAATTCTTGGGTATTGAAATAGATGCACAGAAAGAGGTCCTTAGGTTGCCTGATAGCAAGGTATCAAAACTTAGAGAGCTGATTCAGGTGCATACGGGCAGAAGACGGGTACAATTGAGGCAGGTACAGCAAGTAATGGGACATTTGAACTTTGCATGTAGGCAATTGGGCCAGGGAGGATGTTCAACAAGCAGCTGGCGAGGGCCACAACGGGGCTAACCAGACCACACCATTGGGTGGATATCACAAAGAAAGTGAAAGAAGACTTTAGAGTATGGGAAGAACTCCTCAGCAGCTATAACGGCTCCTCATTTTGGCAGGATGATTGGGTGTACAACACAGATCTTCAGCTGTATACAGATGCTGCGGGAGGGTTTGGCATGGGGGCTATTTGAGGGGAAAATGGTTCTCCAAGCCTTGGCCAAGCCAATGGGTGAGGGACAGAGAGGTAAGTGACTTCATGCTGTTAGAGATCATGACCATTTGGACCTGCACCCTGGTGTGGGGGGGAAGAGTTAAGGAATCAGAAGGTCACATTCTGGTGTGACAAAAAATCTGTGGTGGAGGTTTTAAACAACAGGGGAGCCAGATCCGAAATGGCCATGGGGGTGTTGAGACAGCTGGGGTTAAGATCTTTACCATTGAACATGTCATTCAGGGCCAAACACATAGAAGGGTTAGAAAATATCCTAGCTGACAGCCTTTCCCATCTGCAGCTGGATCTTTTCTAGATGCTGGCACCAGCAGCAGAGGAACAGAAAACACACATACCAACGAACATCTGGGACATTGGCAAGAGGGAGCGGAAATGCTGTTTCACAGCTCATGGGCACCACGGACCTTGAGGGCCTAATAAGGGGCCTGGTGGGCATTGCAAACATTCAGGCAACACACCACATGGAGGTAAGTGGGCCACTTGCGGAGGAACAGTTAGGAAAGTTTACAGTGGACCAATGGCAGAGAGGTACGGCCCACACCATGATGGGGGTTTACCTAGCAGGGTTTAGTATAGTTTGTAGCCTAAGGAGGTGGAAAGACCCTACGAATTCAGTGTTGGTACAGAGAATGATGCAAGGGTGGAGGAGGTTGCAGATAAGACCCAGGGATGGAAGAAGGCTAATAGCAGACCATTGGCTAGCAAAATTAAAGGTTGTGCTTCCAGTTATTTGTAGATCCAGGGATGAGGCACAATTATTTCACACAGTTTACTTGGTGATGTTTGCGGGAGCCTTGAGAGTGAGTGAGGCGGTAGGACAGGGCAGGAAGGACACAGATGGGGGTTGGCATGGGGAGACATTACTTGGGGGCAGAAGGAGATACAAGTCCAGGTAAAAAGGTCAAAAACATTTCAAGTGGGACACGGGTGCACCATAACTATTAAGGCTTACGTGGATGGGACAGTGCGCCCAGTTAAAGCTCTGTGGGCATACGCCACAGACCATGGGATTAAAAAGGGGAGATTGTTTGTACATGGGGATGGGAAGAGAGTGACGAGTTACCAAGTAACGGCCATGCTAAAAAAGGGGCATGGAATTCCTGGGTGAGGACCCGGGCAATTATTCATCTCACTCTTTCTGGATCTGGGCTGCTTCAAAATGGGCGGCAGCAGGGGAAACAGAAACCAGTACGATGGAAAAGGGGTGCTGGCGGTCTGCCAGCTATAAGAGATATATTCACGATATACAGGTTTGAGATTAACAGGTCAACTTTGTCATGTTTAAAAAAAAAAAATATATATATATATATATAGTTGGGGGGATTTGTTGGTAAAAGATGCAAAGTACAAACAAAGCAAGGAGGTGATTAAAATGCCTGTTTGCTTCACTTCTGTAGGAAAAGGGAGGACCACTGAAGTATGGATCTGTGGGCACTCCTATATTTATTGAGCAGAAAAAGAAGCGGAGAAGAAAGCTGGGGGAAAGCAGCTGTACCAGGATGCCAGACAATGTAAGCTCATGTGGCGTGGCATCCGAGGGATGAGATGGGCACAGTTGCTTCCTACCTTGAGGGACATGAAGGAGAGACGGCCCATCCCAAATTTAATTATCATACACCTTGGGGGTAATGACATTGGGGGGAAGCCATGGATGGACACTTATATGTAGTTAAAACAGGACCTAGGGAAGATAAGGCAATGGTGGCCAGGAGTGAGCATAGCCTGGTCAGACATGATACCAAGGAGGGTGTGGAGACATGAACATAGCCATAGAGCAATAGACAGAGCTAGGAGGAAGATGAATAGAAGGGTAGGAACTTTGGTTAGGAGTATGGGAGGACATGTAATAGTACAAGGAGTGGAAGAATTCTACAGGCCAGACGGAGTGCACTTGTCAGATCTAGCAATTGACATGTTTAATACAGAAATGATGGGTTTTACTGAAGCATAGAGGAGACAAGAATGGAGATAAACGGGGGGGGAGAACCCTAAAGGGGGGGAAAGCAAGTCATCCAACACAAGCTGGAGACAGGCTATGGGGAAAAAAGGGAAGGGGAAAGAAAAAAGGAAAAAAAAATATGATGAGAAGGAGAAACTGAAGGACAAAAAGCAGTCTTGGTTATCACCGTTACCTACCAAAAAAGAGAAGAAGAAGGCACCTAGGTTTTCACCTGGGGAAGCGAGAAGGAAAGAGAGAGAGAGGATCAGAGTTGGAGTTTTGGATGCAATACAAATAAAATTGTAAAAGGATATTAATAAATGACAAGGAAAAAATGGCAATGAAATTATGATATATATATATATATAATAAATTGATTGAATCAAACTACAACAACATACAGGTGTCTGTCTTTTGTGGGGGAAAAGGGAATCAGGACAATGGATTTTGCCCTTTAAGAGAAAACCAGGTTGTCCTGGTGCACCTCCCTCCCCCCCCATAGTGTTGGGAAGTGGTTTGCTCAGGAGGGAGGGGGAAGGTTGGGGGAGGGACTGGGGAGCCAAGACAATGGACAGGCAGGATGGGGAGGGGCTAAAAGGGGGTACAAGAAGGACTGCACAGAGCTGGTTCAGCCACTTTTTGCTGAAGTTTTTGTTACCACCCACCCACCCAACAAAGGAAAGGGAGAAAAGGTTTAAAGAAAAGGTTTGAATTGGACTGTCAGAGGTGGATGACAGAGGAAGTCTGGTTGAACAATGGTGGATTGCCAGAGGGTGGATATGGCGGGGAATGGGGGAAGGGGGGAGAGGAGGAGAAAAAAGAAATATGAGAAGAGGAAGAAGAAGAAGAGAAGAAGAAGAAGAAGAAGAAGAAGAAGAAGAAGAAACTGAAGGACAAAAAGCGATCTCAGAGTTATCACCATTACCTACCAAAAAAGAGAAGAAGGCACCCAGGTTTTCACCTGGGGAAGCGAGAAGAAAGAGAGAGAATATCAGAGTTGGAGTTTTGGACGCAATACAAATAAAATTGTAAAAGGATATTAATAAACGACAAGGAAAAAATGGAAATGAAATTATGATGTATATAATAAATTGATTGCCAACATGAGCACAACAACATACAGGTGTCTGTCTTTTGTGTGTGTGTGGGGGGGGGAATCTGGGACTATTATGTAATTTTATAATTTAAGTGCAGATCCTGTACCCTGAGGAAGCCCATGTTTGGGCAAAATGTTGGACATGGTTTGGGGGATTTATGGAAGCACAAAAAATACTTGAAAGATATTTCACTATTGACATGGCTGGTTTAAATACTGTTCACCTGTTTCAGGTGGAGTGTAAAATGTTTCTGCAATTGAGCACAATTTATGTGTGGTTTTGAAAATAAATTATTTATCTGATATAGGGAGCTGGTACTGAGCATGTCTTTTAGCAGCAAGGAGCTTGTATTTTTTTAGTAACTACAGGAAAAGTGGAACTGGGTCCTGAGGACTGGGAGTGGTGGCAGGGAAGCATATAGAAACATAGAAGTTGACAGCAGATAAGGACCACAAGGCCCATCCAGTCTGCCCATTTCTTTTTCTACCTTATAAATGTGCCATTGGCCTTTGCTCTGTCAATGGCCTATCTATTGACACTCATCTGTATTGCTTCCTTATGCCTATCCCATGCCTGTTTGAAGCCCTGCACTGTATTCATTCATAGCACTGAGTCTCCTTAGAAACTTTCATTAAGTCTCTTGGCCATGCTGGGCATTGTGAGGATCACAAACAATTTGGAAAATGAACCGCACCGAGAAGGACTGGTGCTATAACAAATGTATCAACGAAATTCCAAAGAAGTCAGCACCCAGACCAAGCTAAGTATATATATAAAATATTTATTTTAAACAAGTTCATCAGTGCGAACGTACCGGTTCTTAAAGCATAATGCTCACAGACATAAAAAACATCTTACTTTTGCAAGGCCAAATACCAGAGCTTCACAGAGATCTCTGAGTGAAGCTTGGCATTATGGCATAAGAAATGTTTTCTCTAATATGAGCATTATGCTGTAACGACCGTATGTTTGCACTGATGAATTTGTTTAAAATAAATATGTTATATATATACTTGACTTGGTCTGGGTGCTGACTTCTTTGGAATTGCACTGTGAGGATACAGGTTTGACTGTAAAAGTCTGGGGTACAAAAACAATGACTAATCTATACAAGCAAAGGCTGCAACTAACTACTTGATTCTTTAATCAATAGGCCAGTACCACTGCTGTAAAGGATGGTGTGTGCAAAATTAGGTGACATGCTGAGCATCAATTCAGCTACTTGTAGTCTCCATGTCTGTCGTTTGTGTTGGGATACCGTATCATCAGTCCACTCATTCATGCCAGTCACCTCTCATCAGTTCCTTTGATGTCCCTGCCACCATTTCCTTTCCTGGACTCTGCTGTAGCTGAACCAGAGGGCTGGCTACCTGATCCTGCTCCTCTGCTGGCAGCTTAGTGGCTTCTTGCTTCACAGCCTACCAGACTCTCAGAGCAGCCCATTTGAGTGACATCCTGAAATATGATGTAGAAGTAACTCATTGTGTCAGGCAGTGTCAAAGTAAAGGGTCAGGATCTCAGCTGCTGTCTCATCCACACTGACCCAGCAAGCAGGCTTAGGTGTTGGCCATCATCACACAATTCTCAGCCCTTACCAGGATTATAAGGGACAATAACTCTGAGACTGTGCAGTACATGAAACATGGAAGATACAATATCAGAACAGAGATCAGATGTGGTGGGACTTGGACCTCACTGAGCTCCTGCTGTTGTGATAAATTGAGTGCTGCTGTTTAGCTCCAGTGGACTTTTTGAATGGCACTTCCCAAATGTGGCCTAGTTCTACAGCTGCTGTAATTGGTGGGGTGGGGTAGTGGGTTTGGTGCAGCAATCTGTTGCAAACTAATTTTGGTGATGTGAGTACAGTTGCAGATGGCAAAGTAGTATGCAATAGTTTTGCTTCTGCTTTCCCCACTCCAGCTAACAGCACTGCATCTTGCAAAGCTATGTTATGCAGCTGTAACAAATCCTTACTTGTAGTGTAGGGACTTTACATGGTTATTTGCAGCCATAAATCATTTGCTAACACCACAATGCCATGGATACCTGCACTACTGCCTGTTTGAAAAAGGTCAGAGGAGTGCTATAACACTGGGGTGCTACCCTCACTCAGGGACCTCATGAGTGTAACATCTCATTTGAAGGACAACACATCCAAGAGAGCAGCCCCGCATATCAAATCAGAGCATAGTGTTCATGTTTTAATTGTTTTTAGTGGAGAATCCTTTACAAAATGTTAACTATAACATTATATAAATTTAGTTATCTAGGCGATGCACCGAGATAAATTGGCACACCTATGATATAGAACATCAGAAAACTGCTCCAGAAAGCTTTTTTGTCAATATTTACTTCATTTATATCTGTGTGTTCACATGTCTTCATTAGAATTTCTCCATCCTGAAACTGTATGCACACTAAATGTTTTTTAACAACTTAGTTTCATTTCTGGAGGGAGTTGTGAACTGTTAATATTTAAGTGCAGTTTTATCTGCCTTAGGTACTCTGACCTTACACAACAGGTAGTTGTGCAGTTATCCAAGTCTTTGTGGGTTGTCAGGTGGTTTATAATTTAATTTCTTGACCTTTGACTCCAGGCAGAAGGTTGCAGGGCTCACCTCTCTCCATACCCTTTAAGGTACTGAGATTGTGGATGTCTCCAACTTTAAGTACCTCAGGGTCTGGCTAGGACCATCATCTCAGTTTCTCTGTGCATGTAGATGCCATCCACCACATGCTCCACCCAAAACTTGATGTATTCTACAAGAACAGTGTGAGTATCCCACTTCCTACCTGCTAACAGATCACATCAAAAATGATCATCCCTATCTTTGATTATGGCAATATTGTCTACAGCACCTCTCCCACATCCACCCTTGCCAGACTGGACTCCAGTTTCACTTCTTTTGCCATTTTGCCTTGGACTGCTTGCACCTACCCACCATTGCTCTCATTACTCCTCCCTTTCCCTCCCCTACCTTGATTCCAGGTTCCTAACTCACTGTGCCTCTTTCATATCCAAATGGCTTCTCTTATTCAAAAAAGGCAAGTACTTTGAAAAAATGTTGACTGGTCCAACATGAAAGATATATGTTGGCATATTCAAGGAACAAGCAGGTTTTTCTGTAAGAATTATATTCAAGGAATATATAAGGATTGTGACATTTTCTTTGCATAAATCATTTAGGCAAGGAAAATTACTTGATTCATGCAAGAGTAATTCCTTATCAGTATCATAAGATGCAAGAAAAATTGTGTGTGGGTATAATGCACTACAGTATTGGTTTTAAATCCTGATGTAAGGGCTAGAATATTACAACATTTTGGCTCTACAGGAGGTCATGCAGTCTATTAAGCCACTGACACCGTGTTGTTCAAGTGTCTTGCAAAAAATGTATATAAACAGTTGCACAAGCAATAATCTTGATAAATTCTTGCATATTTCTTGCATTTTTAAAAGGAAGTGTCTTCATTCTACTGTCCATGTGTTTTATATAAATGTACAAAAGCACTCTTACAACTCTTAGAGTGGATTCCACATCAGTATTAAGATACACCTGAGGTCATAATACTGTACTCTACTTGTGATGTTGCAATCATTACCTACACTAATTATAATATAACTATAGAGGGACATGAATTTACATGACAAATAAGAAATTGTTGTAAACTGGAAGGGATTAAGACCATGTTGTCATGTAAATTTCCTCAGTAAAGACAGGCAGGAGAAATTTAAGAAGGATATATGTAATATTAGCTGAATAGTACCTAAATAGTACATTTTTTAAAAACATTTTTACTGAGGTGCATGCAGCTTTTTACAACTCAGATTGCTAGGCAATAAGGCATGACCAGGAGTTAGATTAACAGTTTTTTAATCACTCTGTCGGGGCATAATGTGGCATGAGGTTTGGCTGAGTGCCATATTGTGCCTAGGGGGTGATTGACTGCTTATCTAACTCCTGGGAATGCCTCATTGTTATTACAAAAAACTCATTCAAAAGAAAGTGTTAGAAGCATATGTTTTGAATCTTTTCCTTATTGGAAAGAGAGTTTTAATAAAGCAATTCATCCACCAATTGTTTATGAATGTTGGTTTAGAATCAGAGTGCATAATTCCGGTCTTTCAGCAATAGCAATGGTATGCTAACTGGAAGAATCCATGTGCCATGATTGATCAGGCTGTACATGACAGTATAACAAAGATCAGTGTAAGGTTGTTGGAATGCTGATAGTTAGTCAGAATGTAACATTTGTAAGACTCTTTTGTGATACCTAAAGATTTGTACCAGCACTATGAAAACATGCATTTTTACCTGAATGTATACAGAGCAGAGCCATCTTCCTTGCATGATTCTTACATAGTACAATTCATTCATAAACACTACACTTTATACATGCATGTTCCTTGACTGGTGTAAGCACATGATTTTTTCTAGCCCTGTTCTTTAAAATTTGTATACATGTTTGGAAGGACAGCACAAGAGGGAAATCATGTGCTTACACTAGTCAAGGAGCATGCCAGTAAAATGATTTTGTACCATAATACATTTTAAACTTGTAGATTTCTTGACTAGTGTTAAATCGTATCTTGAGATCTTACAGAAATCTTGAATGTACTTGCAATAAACTTGCATTTACTCATGCAAGAAAAATGACAGTTTGTGTACTTGATAAAACTCTTGTACAGTTATAGAAAGAACTTACAGTATATCAGCAAGGATCAGGGAAGCCATGAGGACCAGGAAAAAGGCTTTCTACAAATTTAGGAAAAGCCGGGGGAGGAAGAATGGGAAGTATACTTTCTGAAAAATAGGGAGGCAAAGAGGGTGGTTAGGGAGGCAAACACAGACACAGAGCTACGTAATGTGGAGAGGGATCAAGAGGGAGAAAACAGTTCTTCAGGTATATTAGTGAAAAAAGGAAGAAAGGAGGGGGGAATTGTGAGGCTAACAGGGGAATTGGGTGACAAGCAAAAGGCCACTGTCCTTAACAATTACTTTTTCACAGTTTTCACTAGGGAGAATGGTGGGCCCTTGCCAGAGAATAGCATCATAGTGGGCATTAAGGGGGTTCTGGAGATGAGGCAACCAGCATTTGCTAGCAAAATGGTCCTGAAAGGGCTGGCAGCCCTAAAGATTGAAAAAGCTCCAGGGACAGATAGGATGCATCTGAGAACATTCAGGGAATAGGCAGCAGAACTGACTGATCCCCTGGGAAGTCTGTTCAACAGCTGTCTAAGGACAGGGGTGATTCAGAAGGACTGGAGGATGGCGGACGTAGTTCATCTCCATCAGTGGGGGCACAAGGAGCAAGCAGGGAAATACAAACCTGTCAGTCTTACCTCTGTTGCAGGAAAACTGATGGAGGCACTGGTCAAAGAGGATTTTATAGACTACATGGAGAGCAATTGTCTCCAGGATAGTAAGCAGCTCAGATTCATGGAAGAGAAGTTTTGTCAGACTAACCTGATAATTTTCTTCAAGTGGGTGATGAGGGAATTGGATGGGGGCCACACTGTGGATTTGCTCTACTTCAGCTTCATCAAGGCTTTCAAATTGATACCCCACAAATGCTCATGAGTGGGTTCCACAGGGTTCCATCCTGGGTCCAGCTGTCTTCAACATGTTCATCAGCAACATTGGCGAGGGGATCCAGGGCAGGCTGTGTCTCTTCGCAGATGAAATTAGATCTGTGGAGGGTGGATAATGATGAGGGAATACATGCAATGCAGAGACATTTGCAAAAGCTGGAGGGATGGACAAGGGTTTGGCAGTTGAAATTCAATGCCAAAAAGTGCTAAGTGATGCAACTAGGAATCAAGAACCCCAGGATGTAGTACTGTACTGGATGACAGGAGTAAGACTCAGTACCATGGCTGAGGAACAAGACCTTAGAGTTGTTATCAGTGACTCCCTAAAGCAATAGAGTCAGTTCAGCAAAGCAGCGGGGAGCTATGATAGAGACTTCAAAATTCCTAAAAGGAATTAACAGGTTGAACTACAGGGAACTATTTAACTTGACTACTAGCTTGCTGTCACATGGTCATGAGTGGAAGCTAAAAGGAGGGATGTTCAGGAGGGACATGAGGAAATACTATTTTACAGAAAGGGTGGTGGAGCCATGGAACAGTCTGCCGACCAAGGCGTTGTGTGCAAAAACTGTTAGTGATTTTAAGCATGGGTGGGAGAGAATGAAGAGTGTACTGGTTGCTCAGGGTGTCAGAATCTGGGAGGAGAAAAGATGGAGGTTGGGGAGGGCTAGGAAGTTGGAGGACCAGTAGGTCACAAGGCTGAATAGGGCACTTGAGCACACTGGACAGATCTTTGGTCCTTTTCTGCCATCATTGTCTATGTTTGTATATTTCTGTTTTTGGCACAAAGAAAAGTTTGTGTTATTCTTACAAATCATGCAAGATCAGTAATAAAAGTAATAAACCTTACATGTTTTACAGTAAGGGTTGGTGGCTGGGTGCCCTCCCTCCTTTCATTTCTTCCCCCTTCATTCCTCTTACCCACTCTATAGTAATGTTTCCCATCTCCCCCACCCTAGAAATTTATTGTTGGCCAAGTTGCGTTCTCATATCATTTTCCTAACCTCTGGTCCTCTTTTCCACTGTCCATCCACTCAGCATCTTTCCACTGTTCCCTTAATCTCTTCTTCATGACTTTATAACTCTCTTCTGCAACTGTTCCTGACCACAGACCATAGCAGCTCCCCCAACTGTGGCTCTCTGAAACCCTGTTATTCTCTGGCAGTCCTCTACCTCTCCTTCATAGTTTATGGTGTTGTTAACTGCTCCTATCCAAGTGCAATTTTATCTACCTTAGGCACCATGGTTGCACTGAATTACTTTGCACCAAATATTGTTGGTATGCACATCTGTTAATGTACTGTACATTTGCACTGTATTTTAATTGCACTATATTACCTGGCACAAAATACTGTGGTGCACAACTGTTATTGTATTTCTTCCACCTTATGTTATTGTCTATACTACCTCACCACCCACAGGATGCATATGGAAAGGAGCTGCTATCAGCTGAGTATGTCTTTCCTGGTAAAACTTTTTAAATAAATACATTTCAAAGAGATCCAAAAGATAAACACTGCGAACAATCACTTCCAGCCTGTGCAGCACTGCCAGAGGTAGCTAACCTCTACACAACACAGAAAGCCCAAAATTGGTAGTGCGCACACTAGAAAGCCAGAGTTAGCATGGATATAAGAAAATTTCCAAAGAAGTTCACTCTCGCAAAGTTTGCTATAAATAAAGTGATTTACTTAATTTTTCTCCATGCTGCAATGTAACAAACAGAAAAAGCAAGTATGTCCAATGCCCCTAGTGCCTCAACTCCCATGAGTCTTCAGAGGGGGTGCTGCTAGTCAAGAATACATGCACATTTAAACATACATCATGAATAATTCATTAACCTCTGTGATGTCACCATTTTTACAAGCGGGTATGATATAGTTTATTTTTCCAAAACAAATTTTCTTAGGTTTTATCATAAATGTTCAATGTAAAAACAATCAATAAATCCTCATTTTATCCCTTCAAAGTGCACAATAAAATTATTTATCACATTCATAACAAACATCAAAAATACAAACAAAAACCTTATTCAAAGAACTGAAGTCAGGAGGTCCTGGAAAGACTGATACCAATACAGCCCAATAACATTCCAATATTTTTCTATCTGGGGAGGATGGAGTTCCAGGACCAGTCATGACATCATATCCAAGAATCCTATAAAAGGAAAAAAGAAAAAAGTTACAAAAAGTTCATTTTTACTCTATCTTAAATTTTATCTTTGAACGTCTCACTTATATTTTTTGTTTATTCTATATCAAGTACAACTTCAAATTATCAATATTGTCATCATCACAAATAATTGAAAGTGTTACAAATGCCTTAGTTACTGCTATATAGGAAACCTTAGTTCCTCTTTTTCCGTGCTTCCATAATTACTATCTTCATTTTTTCAAGAATGGTTTTATATCCAATTTTTCATTTAGACCTAATGGTTTCACACATTTAAGTTAAAATATCCACATACTTTCCTGTTGGAGCAACAGGTTGGGTCTGTCACCACCTAAGCTCAGAGGTGGTACCCATTGAGTACCCATGTATCTTAAGCTTTCTGGTAACGAGTCATGGTACTGTGAGAAGTGCATACCCACAGGAGTATCCTGTCTGCTATTTAAAACTGACCTGACTTGTTCTTGAATGCATTGCTTAAGTGGTCAAACTGTTTTCCCAATATACACTAAATTACATGGACACCAAAGGGCATAGATAACATGTGACGTATCGCATATTAGTAGTTTAATGTCTGCAATTAAATTCTCAGTCTTTGGGTGATGGAATGTCTTCCCAGGGTTTGCAAATTTACATACATTACACATTTTACAATTAAAGAAGCCAGTTGGTCTTTGTGGTAGCCACATTTTTTTCATTTTTAATTTCACTTTTTTTAAAATGACTGTGTACCAGCTTATCTTTCAAATTTGAAGCCCTGTTAAATGTCACTCTGGGTTTATCACCTACTGCCATTTCTACTTCCTCATCTCCAAGAAGAATAGGCCAATTCCTATACATTATGTTACCTATGCGTCCAGCTAGTTCATTATATTCTGTAACAAATGTACAGGGGATCTTGTTTTCTAAATTGTCCCATTCTTTTGTGAATAGGTTTTTCCTTTCTAACATTTTTACTCTTTCTTTGGATTTTTGTAATAAATCCCATTCATACCCCTGTTATGAAATCTCTGTATGAGTTCATCAACTTGCCCCTCAAAATCCATTTCAGTGCTACAGTTTCTCCTAATGCATATAAGTTGATCATATGGGATTGATTTTTTTCAAATTGGGTGAATGGGCACTGTCATAGTGTAACACTGAGTTTGTTGCTGTATCTTTCCTAAATGTTTTGATTTTGTACACACTATCTCTTTCCTCATATGTTGTAAGATGTAAATCTAAAAAAATCCATGGAGGTTTTATCACTTTTGAATATAAAATTCAAATTCAAATCATTTTCATTCAACCACTGTATGCAATCCAATAACTCTGGTTGTTCTCCTTTCCATATACAAACAACATCGTCGATAAAGCAATACCATTTTACAATATGTTTATGATATGGATTCTTATCTCTATTTAAAACAATGTTTATCTCCCATTCTCCGAGAAACAGGTTGGCATAACTCAGTGCCAATGATGCACCCAATGCTGTACCACATTTCTGTTCGAAGAAAGTACTCTCAAATTCCAAAAAAATGTGCTTTAATGTGAATTCTAGACAATCCAAAAGAAATTTAGCTGGCACTTCATTTGTCTCACAATATCTGTTTAGATAGTTACATATGGCATTTCAATCTCACAGGCCACTCACCACTTTATAGACTTGCTCAACAGCTTACCATGTCTTCAGAAAAGCCTTTGAAATAGCTGGCCTGCCGTCACAGAGGCAGTGCATCTGTCTGTGACACTGATGACCTGGGTTTGGAAACAGACTAGGGACGTTGGAGGGCTGACCAGGGGGAGAAGGACTGAGCATCCTAGAGACTGCTTTCCATCTCTGGGAGAGGGGGGTAGCATGTCTGGCATGTCACGGATCCCTGGTGGAGGCTGGGGGATCCATTGTGCTGGTGCCGTAACCTGTGGGGGGGCAGGGTGGACCTGGGTCATCATTGCACATCCCTGCCCCCAGGCTGCACACAAAATCCTGGCACTGAGCATAAAGCCACACTTTATCACCATCCCTGCTTCCAATAGTGTCCAATAGTGTCTGCTGGGTGGGGTCCTGCTCCCGTGGCCCTACCCTGTGGAGTAAGCCAAGGCATCATAACATAGGGAGGGGATGTCTGCCTGGTGGCCCCACCCAAGGGGGTAAACCTGGGCATGGGGGGTGGTGAGCAGGTGAGGGCTGAGCTCCCTTGGGGGAGAGGGTTGCCTGGGACAAAAAAAACAGCCTTTGTTTCTGTTCCATTTGGATAGGTAGTCAAAACGTCGGATGTCTTAGGGGTGGAGAAAAGATCACAAGAAGGGTAGAAAATTGGCAAAATGACAGAACGAGAGGGTATTCCTTATTGTGGAATGCTTAGAGGTCATTGAGGCCACCAGTGGTACACTCATCCCAAAATATATACTAACCGGTAAACCTTTCCTAAAATATATACCTATGCACCTCTCAAAAACATCTGCTTGCCTCCCTAAATCTACCCCCTCATCTTTGATATTTTTACTCCTACCCTTCACCTATACCAATATTTTCACACTCACTACTCACACCCTTCTCAGTATTTGTACTGCCACCCTACCCCAACAACATATATGCCTCATCCCCACTCACCCAAGATGTTTACCTCTCTGTACATGCCCTAAATTTATACCACACATACTTCTCCAACCATGTGTAGCCCTTACCTCATAACTCCTGAAACTTGTTCCTCCCCATATAGCTATCCCAACCCTTCTACATTCCTCAAATTTGTCCCCTCCCCACCCACCACAAAATCTACATCTCCTACACCACTTGCTTCCCAAAATGTGTGCCCCTGTTCTTGGAACCTTCTAAAGTTTTTCCCCTATCCCACACTCTGCAAACTTTGTACCCTTACCTCCACTTCCCCCAAGATTTCTACCTCTTGTACCCCTCTCAAAATTCATTTGCATGATTGATAAAAATCTGCATCCCTTCTCTTGCAACCCTCACATAATTTACACACCTACCACTACATCCTTCCAGAAATAAGTATATTTTGCCCAACACTACTCAAAAAAATATGTACTGTACCTTTCACACATTGCCCCCCAAGTCTGCATCCCAGCCACTGTACAGATTAAAGGGGAACAGTCAGCATTAATTGCTCCATACCCAAGTGTGGGGCTGGTCCCAGTTTGTACTTTATGTGCAGATTTTTTTTATTCACTATTTACCGTAGTACAGTAGATTGTATTGAGCTAATTTTGCTTACTTCCAGTCTGACATTTTTGGTAACTACAAATCCCAGAATCCTCTGCCATTTACATCAAAGCAGGGCTACAGCAGTGGGAGATTCAATAGCCTACAGAGTACATTAGAATTTATATAAACTCTGATCTGTTGCTTGCTGCTCCCCGCTGTACTCCAGGGAAAAGTAAAATCACAGGTACTGTACTTAGCCCCAGTAAAACAGCAGGGCCAGAAAACATCTAATTGGAGCATATGAAAGCAATAACATGAACTGCAGACTATTGAATGTCCCAGTACTGCAGCCGTGCTCTGATGTATGCTGTAGGGGATTCCAGGATTTGTAGTTACAAAACTGTCAATTTGAAAGCAACCAAAGTTAGTCTGATAAATTTGCTACACTACAGTAAAAAGTAAGTAAAAAAAAGTTTTTCCACACAAAGTCAAACTGGAACCAGCTTCACACCTTGGTGTGGGGTTCTTGCTGTTGTTTTTCCCTTTAAGATGTGTGAGATTGCAGGAAAACAAAATATGGAAGGGATGCCTTTATCAGAAGGGGTGCAAGTACTAATGTAGGTGGGATGCAAGTACACATTTTTGGAGGAGTGCAGGGACATGTACAACATTTTTTGAGTGATAGAGGGGTACAAGTGCAAATTTTGGGAGGTGTGCCACACATTTTGAAAGGGGTGCAGAGATGCAAGTACAGATTTTAAAAGGGGTGCAAGTACACATTTTGGGAGTTGTACAGGGGCACAAGTACAAATTTTGGTAAGGGGTGCAGGGGAGCGAGTACAAATACTGGGAGGGATACAAGTAAAACATTTTAGAAGGTGTGCAGGGGTACAGGTACACATTGTGGAAGGGTTGCAAGTGCTGTACAAATTTTGGGAGGGCTTTACAAATTTGGGAGAGGTGCAAGAGTGCAGTACAAGTCTTGGGAGAGATGC
Source organism: Neoceratodus forsteri (assembly GCA_016271365.2). NCBI lineage: Eukaryota > Metazoa > Chordata > Ceratodontiformes > Ceratodontidae > Neoceratodus > Neoceratodus forsteri. The sequence goes on along the minus strand of CM028135.1, from coordinate 906,572,486 downwards.
AGGGGTACAAGTATAAATTTGGGGATGGGTACAAGCAGAAATATTGGGAGAGATGCAGGATACAAGTATAATTTTTGAGATGTGCGCAGGGATAAAATACATATTTTTTGGGAGGGGTGCAAGTACTTTATAAATTTTGTGAGGGGTGCAGGGGACCAAGTACAAATTTTGGGAGGTGTGCCCGGGTCCAAGTACAAATATTTGAAGGGGTGCTGGAGTGCAAATACTGTTCAAATTTTAGGAGGGGTGCACAGATACAGGTATAATTTTTGGGAGGGATACAGGGGTGCAAGTACACATTTTGTGAGGAATGCTACTATGGATTTTAGGAGGAGTGGAGGTGTACGAGTACTCATTTTGGAAGGGTGCAGCAGTACAATAAATTTTGGGAGATGTACAGAGGTACAAGTACACATTTTGGTAGGGGGAAGGGGTGTAAGTGCTTTATACATTCTGGGAGGGGTGCTACAAATTTGAGGAGAGGTGCAGGGGTGCAGGTACAAATTTTGAGAGGGGTGCAACTATATATTTTGGGAATTGTGCAAGGGTACAAATACAGAATTTGGGAGGGGTGCAGTGGTGCAAGTACACATGTTGGTAGGGGTGTAGGGTTGCAAATGCTGTACAAATTTTAGGAATGGGTGCTACAAATTTTGAAAGTGGTACTGGAGGCAGGTGCAAATTTTGGGAGGGGTACAACTACAAATTTTGGGAAGTGTGCAGGGATACACATAAAGATTTTGGGAGGGCTGCAGGGAACAATTACACATTTTGGGAGGTCTATAGGGGTACAAGTAAACAATTTGGGGATGGGTACAGGGTTAAAAATGCAAGTTTATTTCAAGCATACATGATGTGTAGAAATCATGGAGTCTGTCTTCCAGTGGCCCACCCTCCCTGTACCATGGAGGAGTGCACACATGAGCCAGCTGCTAGTGGTAGGTCTCAATACCAAATAAAAATATAGGGTTAGGGAGGTGCTTTGACTCTTCCTTACTGGCCTGGCCATGAACCTAGGTAACCCCCTCCATTCCCAGTTTTGATGGCTGAACTTTTTTCTGTGGAATCTTACATTTGCTCACTGCCCCCATCTGCTTGTTTTTGAAGCACCTTTTTGAAACCGAAAGGGATGGGCTTTAAGTGAGCAATAACCCATGACAGGACATGCAGTTATTGGGTAATAACTGCATTTCCCCAACTACCCTGTGGGTTGGAGGCATGAGGTGTTAGCCGAGTGCTCTTCAATCATGGTGTGGGGTTGTGTGCAGTAATTACCCAATTACCACAAGCCCTAGAGTGTATTATTGTGTTTATAAAATAGCACCACAATAATATAAATCATAACACTAAATAAATCTTTAAATTAAGAATAAATATATTTTTATCATTGTTGTATCATTTTTCACACCAAACAGCTGTTTTCTCCCGATCAAAGAGGTCTGGCAGGCAAGTTAGCCATGTTGCTATTTTTTTCCCTGACTGTTACAGTTCCTATGAATTCTGAAGCAATGTAGTGATAGCTCCATGCAGTTAACTCATCCCAGAAAACAAATTCCAAAATTTGCAAGGCACTTTTCAGACCAGTATAGTTACCGGTCTATTACCGCACAGGCTGGAAAGCTATTGACCAATCAGATCACTGGATTTTGTTGCCTATTTTATAACTTGTCTCTGCTGAGCACAGATTTTGGCAGCCCTCTCCTTTCCCAATCCTATTTGTTATGGGCAACTCTGCAACCATTTTTCAGGGTAGGTACGCCTGTCTCCCTGCAGTGCTAACATTTAAGAGATTGCCAACATGCCCATTTACTTATTTATTCATTGATTTCTAATGATGTACAAGGAAAGGCATGCTTGACTGATAACAGCTTGTTTCCAGATGCATTCAGGGGTAGGAGGAAGACAATACAATAAGGTGAAAGAATTAATACATTAATAAATATGTATAAACAGTGGTCAGTGGCAAGCACTACAGTTTATCAGTAATAGGAAACATAGAATTTGCCATCAGATAAGGACTGCTTTGCCCACCTAGTCTACCATTTTGACCCTGTCTATGCTGTCACTGACCACAGATTTTTCGTGTTCTCTGGCTACTTCCTGCTTTCCAACCAAGATTCCTATGTGCCTATCCCATGCATGCCTGAAGCCCACCACTGTTTTCTCCTCCACCACCTCTACTGGAAGACTTTTATAGACATATACTACTCTTTCGGTGAAGAAATAGTTTCTCACATCCATCCTAAATCCTATGGGCTGGTAGTATAGCCTTGAGGTTAGCAGAACGAGGTGTGAATGAGCTTGGTACGTCCAGCAGACTAGACCAGAGTTTGATTCTCACAACCTTCACTTGCATACTGTGTGATTCTGAGCAAGTCACTTAACCACCCAGTGCTCCCATATTGACCCTGAAAACAGGCACTTGTGCCTAGTGGGCCTTACCTGGTTACCAAAGACTAAAAAAAAAAAGATATCCACCCCCAGCTTCACTGCCTGCCTTCTTGTTATCATGCACTTTCTTCTGAAAAATACTCCCCTCCTGAAACTTATTTACCACTGTGAGATACTTATAGGTCTTTATCTCATCCCCCCTCCTCAAGGGTGTACATACTGAGATCCCTCACTTGCTCCACATAGGGCTTATGATGCAGCTCCTGCACCATTTTAGTTGTCTTCTTCTGGACAGCCTCCAACCTGTCTATTTTCTTCCTGAGATATGGTCTCCAGAACTAGAAAAAGTACCCCAGGTGGAGTCTCACCCACGACCAATACAGTGATAACACCAACTCTCTCCTTCTACTGGTAATCCCCCCTCCCTATGCACCCCAGCATTCTTCTGTCTTACTTACTGCATTGTCACACTGCTCCACCACTGTAAGGTCATCAGATATGATAACCCCAAGGTCCCTTTCCTGTTCCGTGACCATTAATACCTCTTCTCCTATTTTGAATACTGCCCCTGGGTTTTTGTGCCCTAGGTGCATGCTTTTGCATTGAAATCCAGTTGCCATAGCTCAACCACTCTTCGAATGTTCTCAGGTCTCTGCTCATTCTCTCCATCCACACAAAGTATCTACTCTATTACAGATTTTGGTGTCATCTGCAAATAGATGCTCCTTATGTTCTAGTTCTTCTGCAGTGTCATGTATGAAGACACTGAAGTGGACCAATCCCAAGTATTGAGCCCTAAAGTACCCCCACTTGTCCCTCACATCTCATTAGAGTGAGGGCTGTTTACCACCACCCTCTGTTGCCTATCCATCAACCAGTTTTTACCTTGTGTCCCACTTCCAAACTGCCCAGTATCCTTTATAAACCTCCTATCTGGTATGGTGTTGAAAGCCTTGCTGAAATCTAAGTAGGTCACATCCCCCACCCACCTTGGTCTATTTCTGTGGTCACCCATTCAACTAAATCAGTCAGGTTCATTTGACATGTGCAAGGTACAGAACATTTCAGATGTGCAAATCAGTATTGCCTGCTTTTGTGTATTTAACCTGCACCCAAGTATCAGTATACATTCTCCTGATTAGATTGTTTCCATCTATTCCTAATTCTTACATTTTCCCACATAATAATGTTCTCAATATGAAATTGGATGCAGAAGTAAAATCTACAAAAGCAACAAAGAGTGGTTGTCTTTTTAGAACATAATATTTTTCCAGTAGATGATTTAGTAGAACAATTTGTGTTACAGTGCCTTTGTTCTTTAAAAAAAAAAACGCTTGCAAAGGGGACATTACTTTTTTCTGATCAAGCCAATTAATAAGTCTAACATAATTTTTGCAAATAATTTTGATAAATTGTCCAGTAGACTAATTGGTCTATAATTACTGGGTTCCTTTTTGGAGCCCTTTTTGTGTATGGGAAATATATAACTGCCAAACCAGGTTATTGGAAAGTATGCATACATTATCATTTTATTAAATATATCTGAAAGAACCTGAGCCCACCATTCCATTTCCACTTTACAGAAATCTATTGAGAATTTATCAGGCCCTGGAGCTTTAATTTTCTTAAAACTATGCATTGCTAGTCCTACTTTATGGGGTGTGAACCAAGCAAAATCCCCATTAATTTCTATGCTCACTCCCTCAATTTGCACTTGATTGTCCCAAAACAGTTTAGAGAAATAGTCTACCCATACATCTGGAGAAATAAAAATATCTAATCTAGTTTTAATTGTTTCTATGCCTGTGGCTACCAGTGTCCATAATGTTTTATCATCTTTATTCATTATAGCATCATATATTGTTTCCCATAAGTATTCCTGATGCTCTGTTTTCTTTTTACTGACGTGATTTTTATAATTCTTCCTAGCCTGATTAAGTGTTTATATTTTTTCTTGTGGGGGTTCTTTTTGTAATTCTTAATTGTTTGTTTCTTCTTTTCCTGTCTACAATTCTTATAAAACAATTCTCATATTTATTTTTTATGTCAATTTTAAAGGAGGTGTTTGTTAAATTATCCATGCATATATAGTACAATTGAAGAATTGTACTATACAGTTTCTCTGGTATCAGATCTTCTTGTAAGTAGCTCGCTATATTTTAAATAAACCAATTAAATAGTTGATTTTTTTCTATTGATAGTTTGTCCCATCTTGCTTTGTTGTTCCTAATTTCTATGGGTTCTTTCCTAATACACATAATGGGAATGTTAGAAGACAATATAATAGTGAGGGCATGTGATCACTTTCTGTTCTTTGCAGAATCTTAAGGTGCAGGTAATTTACAAAGTCAAAAATTGAGCATAGGCCATCCTGGTGGTGCTCAGGGTTAAGGCTTTGAATGCCACACCTTGCACCATGCTGGCAACTTGTGTTCAGGAATGAGCACAGGTTGCCATGGGTCAGCTGGGAGAAGATGGACTGAGCATCCTATGGACTGTTCTCCATCTCTGGGGAGGGGGGTGTACAGTGGCTGGTGCTCACCTGACCCCTAGCGGAGGCTGGGGGTCAATGGCACAGAGCTGCATCACATGGGGCGGGGCGGCAGATGCTTGATTGGTATGCACATGGGAGCATGCATGGTCTCATTCGCTGGCGTCATTGCGCTGCTCTCCCGCAAGTGGGAAAAAACAGAAAATAACCCCGGATGAATGAAGCTGTCCCCCTGGTGCCACCCCCCAAGAAGGCACCTTACTGGCAATGGTCCATTGGGGTGGGTTGAGTTGCTCCCCACCACCCTGCCATGAAGGGTAAGTCATGGGCACATAAGGGAGAGGGTCTGTCCTTTGGGGGTTGGCACCTGGGTGACAGCTGATGGCAGGCTTGCTGCCAGGAGCTCCAGAAAGAAATACCAGTATAAAAAAAAATTGAGCATAGTGCAAAATTTGTAATGGCAGCTCATGAGTCCTTCCATCACTATCAGCTGGTAAGTTACCATTTAGTATAATAAGTTGAAGTGAATTCTAAATATTCTCCATTAGTTGATTATGATCAGTGTGTTTTTGTCTATAAAATTTCTATCTGGAATGTCAAAATTTGATGCAATTTCATCCAAAATTACAGTGGATTTATAATTGGAGTACTTAATATTAAAATATCCCATGATCAAGATCTCAGTATATGAATTTGCAGATAGTATGGAATTTATATCCTGTAATATTTTAATTGCCAAGTGGTTGTCATTTAGAGGAGGATTATAAAGATTGACCAGCAAAAGTAGGTCACCCCAGATTTTGATTATCACCAAGATATAAATAGGTTTAACTATATAATCAATAACTTTAAAATAATCAGTGTTCTTAATATATGTAATTAGACCACCCATAAATCAACCCATCTTTTTAAATTTTATCCCCAGACTTTGTATTTGTAGATCTCCATTTAGTTGAAATTTTTATATAGCATCAATACTATGCCATGTTTCCTGAAGCATAATAATATCACATTGATTGAAAAATTCTTTTAATTCATTATCTACCAATTTGGAAAGAATACCTGCAATATTCCAAGATAGCAATCCTAAATGTTCTCTATGTCTTTCCATATAGTCCATGGTAGAAGTATTCAAAATATTGTGTCATTAATTGAACTATTAGCTATATCCTTGGCCCCTTCGCAGTCTGTATTCATATAAAGTCATTCATTCCCCTCATACAGAGCTTCATACAGTATGTGTTGTTAATTTCAACATTGTACAATGTATTGATGTTTTCTCTGCCTGTTTCAGTGTCAGTTACAGAAGTTTTTTTGTATGGCATTTAGGTAAACGAGATGGATTCTCAAATTATCCAGTTTCTAGTTACCCTGTAGGATCTTATTTATTAACTGGGGCTTATTCAATGTTAAGTCTATCTGACTACCAACTTTCCAGTTCGTATAGATGCTGTGTAAATTAACAATGTCTTCCTCATAAACTTTTACAGCTAAAAAATTAACAGTGCGTTGAATAACAAGCGCAGTTAGTTTTGCATTGGTTTCATAGCCCACCAAATTAAGCCCAAAGATGGAAATTGTAGCATCCAGATGAATCATTGGGTTATTGTTGAAAAACATAATATTTTGCAGAGTGTGAACAGTTGCACGTTTTTCAATCAGATCAAATTCTGTTCAAATACTCCTATTTATTAAGCTAGCAACTGGAATTGGGTAATCTATACTTAAATTCATTTTACTAAGGAAATGAGAGTTCCTCCATAGATAATTGACTACTTTGTCAAATTGGAGAAACAACAGAATTAAATCATTACCCTGGCAATCATAGGCTTGAAAGGCCTTTACAGTATCTTCAGGTACAATATCAAGTTGACGCCATTCATTACAAATCAATTGACATAGGATCAGTAGAACCTGTTCATTCTTCACTTCACTTTTATCAATACCTCTTGGTACCATAAGAAATTGTTCTTGGTCAAGATCATTTACCTCAAAGGTAGATGTCTGTGATTAAATCTGATTTTCTGTTCTAATTTCAGGACCTTTCATATCTTGCTTCAATTTGTTGATATTTTTATTTTTCAACTTATCAGTTAATTTCTTGCTTACAAGATTGTGTCTGGTTTTCATAGCTACTGTTTTTATTTCCTAATTAGGGATTGGAGCTTTATTGATCTTTTGTTTATCCAGTTTCCCTTTGTCCTGTCTTTTTTTGATATTAGTTATTGTAACACTTTCTCAGTCTTATCCCTAAGCTTATCTGCTCCCTTAGCCTCATCGTGTATACTCAGTATTACGATTTGTGTATTGATGTGTTGCTCATTATGGATTTCATCATTAGGTTGGTTAGACATACCTTGGGATTTCAAACCCTTAATAAGAGTTGTCTGAAGTTCAAGCATTTTTTATTTCTGGCAACTTCACACCTTAATTGGAGCAGCTCATTCTTCATTAGAATAATACGAACATACGAACATACGAAATTTGCCAGCAGATAAAGGCTTAGAGGTCTATCAAGTCTGCTCGAATGTGCAGCTAGCACTACTATTCTGCAGCTGCCTCCCTTCCACCCTTCCCTTCATTAACCCTCCCCTTGTCCTGTCCCATCCTCGTTTGAGCAGTCCACTGTTCTGCTGCATACCACTTCTGCAGGTAGCATTCCACCCAGCCACCACCCTCTCTGTAAAAGTGTCTCCTCATCTCCTCCTGAACCTTCCTGGCTCCAGTCTCATATCATGGCCCCTGGTGGCCCTCCCTCCCCTGCTTTGAACAGCCCCTCTGTACCTGTCTTGTTTATTCCTTTCATGTATTTAAAGGGTTTTCAATCATGTCCCCCGTCTCTCCTCTCCTCCAGTGAGTACATGTTCAACTCCTTCAACCTCCTCTCGTATGATAAGTCCTCAGACCCTTGATCATCTTTGTGGCCCTGCCTGCACTCCCTCCAGTAACTTAATGTCCCTCTTCGAATCACGGACGCCAGTACTGCGCAGTACTCAGGTGTGGTTTAACTAATGACCTATACAGTGGCAGAATCCACGCTTCCCTCCTCGAGGATATACCCTTGCAATACAACCCAGCATTTTGTTGGCCTTTGCAGCTGCCTTCTACACTGTGCCGAGTTGTTCATTGATCCTGTGATGAGCACACCAGATCCTTCTCCTCCTCTGTCTGGGCTAGCTGCACTCCCTAGCTGGTAAGTCCTCCTTGGATTCTTCATCCCAAAATGCATCACCTTGCACTTTTGGCATTAAAGCCAGTTGCCAGGTGTCTGACCAGGTTTCAAGCTTTGCCAGATCATCCTGCAACCCCTGCCATCCCCTAGGTCATACACCACCCGGCAACCTTGGTATCATCAGCAAACAGACTGATCTTGCTCTTGATGTCCCATGAAATGTCTGCAGTGAATATCCCAAACAACACAGGTCCCAACACCGAGCCCTGTGGGACACCGCTCATCACTGCCCTTGGGTGTGAGAGCTCCCCACCCACCACCACCCTCTGTTGCCTTCCCTGCAACCAGTTTCCTACCCATCTCACCAGCATTGCACCTGCCCCTGTGCCTACTAACTTCCTTCCCAGCCTTCCATGTGGCACTGAGTCAAATGCCTTACTGAAGTCCAGATACAGGACATCCACTGCATGTCCCTGTCCAGTTGCCTAGTTACCCAGTCCAGAGAACTCAACCAGGTTGGTTTGGCAGGATCAGCCACGTGTGAAGCCATGCTACTCTCGCTGTCCTGTAGTCCTTTGGCCTCTAGGAGGGCCACCAGCCTCTCCTTCAGGATAGTCTCCATTAGCTTACCCACGATGGATGTGAGGCTCACTGGTCTGTAGTTTCCTGGTTCATCCTTGGGGCCACTCTTGTGGAGGGGCACCATGAGCCATCCTCCAGTCCTGGGTACACACCCTGAATGTAGTGAGGGCATTAAATAGGTCTGCCAAAGGTCCTGCAAGGACCTCTCCAACTCCTTCAGTACCCTGGGTGGATGCCATCTGGGCCTGGTGCCTTGTCCACCCTCAGTGCCTTCAAACCCTCTCGAACTCTGCCCTCCATGATTTCCCCATCTGTCACCACTTCCCCCTCGTCTGCCATTTCTCCCATCTTGGGTGTCACCCCTCTTCTCTTTAGTAAATACTGAGCAGAAGTACTCATTTAGTGCTTCTGCCTTATAAATACCCTGCTTCCACCCAACCCCCTCCTTCCTAATCCTTACTATGTGGTCCTTACAGCTCCTTTTCTCCCTGATGTACTTAAAAGTCCTTCTCACCCTTCTTAATGCCTTGTGCCAGCCTGAGTTCCGTAGATGCTTTGGCTCCCCTTACTGCCCTTGTCACCTCCTTGATTCTGTCAAGTACTCCTCTGTCCTCCCCCCTCCCTGTTTTCTTGTACTTCCTAAAGGCAGCTCTTTTCCGCCTTACCTTTTCCATGACCTCCTTGCTCAGCCAGCTCGGTTTCTTAGCCCTAGCCTTCTTGATCTGGGCTTTGCAGCAGGTTTTGGTTGCCTCCACTATCCCCAGCTTTATAAGCTCCCATCTTTGGTTAGTATCCATACTAGATTGAATTCTGGCCAGGTACCCTTTTACCACTTCCCCCATCCTCCCAAAGTCGGCCCTCCTGAAGTCCAGCACTCTTGTGCCAGATTCCACTCCTTCCTTACCCATATCCAATGTGAGCCATACTGAGTGGTGGTCACTCCCTGACAGCGGTTCCTCCACTGTAAGTTCTCTCACAAAGTCCCCATTTGCCAGCACAAGGTCCAGGGTATTCCCTAACCTGGTTGGTTCACTGACCATTTGCAGCAGGAAGCTGTCCTGGAAGGCATCCAGCAGTACCTGCTCCCTTCTGTTCCTGGTTGTTGGGGTGCTCCAGTCTACTCCTGGCATGTTGAAGTCCCCACAATCACCACTACCCTTCTACGCGGGTCCTCCTGAGTCTCTCGCCGCTGTTCCCGTCTAACTCCTCCATCTGAGATGGTGGCCTGCACCACCCATTCTAAAATCCTATTCTTGGAATCCTGGATTTGCACCCAAAGTGACTCTGTACTACCCTCCTCCCTTCCTCCCTTATACATTTCAGTCCTTCCTTCACATATAGTGCCACCCCCCTCCTTTCCCAGTCACCCTGTCCCTATGAAATAACCTGTACCCTGGTACAGACAGGTCCCAGTCATTATATTGGGTGGCCCATGTTTCCGTGATGGCTGCAATGTCCACCTCTCCCTGCCATGAGAACCTGCAACTCTGCAGTTTTCCTCCCAAGGCTCCTAGCATTAAGGGTAACCACCTTCCACCCTTTCCCCCTCCTCCCATCCTGCCCTCCTTTCCTAGCATCACCAATAGTACTTGCCATTTGTCCTTTGTCACTGTTATGGGGGGGTAAGCTCATATGATTTCCCAACCTGTGGTCTCTGCATATCTCTTCCCCAACTGCCACTCCCCAGTCCTAGTTTAAACTCCCAACTTCCTCTATATATTCTTCCATCCTCTGTTTCAACACTTTCTTTCCCTCCTCACTCAAGTGTAGTCTGTCCTTAGCATAGAGACTACTGTCCTCCCAGGTCCCTCCCACCCCCAACAGCCCATACCCTTTAGCACAACACCAGGTTCTTAGCCATCTGTTAAATTCCTCTATTCTCAGCTTTCTTGTTGTGCTTGCCTTTGGCACCGGAATTTGCTCAATTATTGCAATATTGGATATGTGGGGGTCCTTCAGTACCTTAATTAAATCAGTCTGTAAAAAGGGACAATATGTATGCTGAGGGCATTTAGGAAACTGTGTCTCAACATATTCATAATCATCTATTTGTGTATTGTTATGTTCTTTCTCCATAATTTCTTTCATGCCAATTATAGTATCTTGCAAGTCCTGCCTAATCTCGTTAATTTCTTGTTTCCTACAGATAATGTTACCGTTTATTGTTTTAGTAACACGTGATCCTAAATTAGGCTCTGGTAAGCACTGGAAGCTATCCCTAGAGTCTAGAGAAACAGTTTCTTTAAATGTTAGCCCTTGTCTATCTTTTATTAAATCATTTGCCTCCATAGAAGCATTGGGGGGACCCTCTACAGAGTCTGGATCACAAATAAGTCATTCATTATCAAAAATCAAATTAGGAGTTATTTCCAGTGAATCATCAATAAAAGTAACTTGCCTATGTCTTGTTTCTGTATTATTTGTGTCAGGTATTACTATAGGTGTAGAAGTATCTTTTATATTTAAATCTTGCCCTTTCTGTCTCATTAAATGTTCAATAATCAACATTTGCCCCTTTTGTTTGGTATTCAGTTTAGCCCTCATAATTTCAGTCAATTAAATTTGCTTGGGATACTCCCCCATCTTGGAGATTTCCTTGTCTGTGTTTGTATATGCTTTTGTATTCCTTTTTTGTCCCTTGTTATTGGTCTCTTTTTTCCCATTGTGTTTTACCTTTTTTCCTTCCTTTCTTATTAGATATTTTCTGCTAACTTTTCTTTTCAGTTACCAGTATATCAGGTACATTATCAGCCCCTGTTAATTCAGTATTCTGATGTAATACAATATCAGTTTCTGATCATTTGTTACTTCTAGTCTTTATTTTATAAAGCACAATTACAGTTAAATGAACCTCCTTTGTCACACAATATGACTGGCTGTTCTGTAATCTACAAAGTGCAAGTACAAATTATAAAATGCTAGACTCAAGCTAGATCAGCAGACAGAAGAATAAAATAACACTTTAAGAATGAAAATGGTTCAAAAACAGTAGTCATATAGAACAACATTAAAAGCACTATTCTTATAATTAAGATTATAGAACATAAAGTGCCATCACTGTTCTTTAGTTTAAAATGTATGTCCATACAGGGCACATAAAAAGTTCTTCTTATCAAACACAAAATACGTGTGTATCCTTGATAGGTTGATAGGAGAACAGAATATTTCAAGGACTATAGAGTCCTATTAACAGATTCAATGTACCTTTTTTCCCTTTGTTATACACAAATTCCGTCTCAACTTTTATGGGAAGAGAAATCAAAATAATGTACCACACAATAGAAAGTGAATTAGAATTTGAAGCTAAAAATTATATGTAGCATACTTACTCTGACCTCTCCATGGTACAAAATTAACCAAAGCCTAAATGGCAATAGTAGTTAGCCTATTCAACTGGACTAGCTTTCATTAACTGTCCTCGGCAAGTTTCCCAAGTACCTGAACAAGCAAAATGTCAAGAGGCAGCATCAATAGGACCACTGAAATAGCAAAAAGAACAAGAGGATAGCAACTAGAATCAAGCCAATAATGCAACGTAGCCAAACATACAAAGCAAGAAAAGCAATAAAGCTTGAAGGTGCTACTTACTTTGTTAAAGTTGTACAGTTCATGTCATCAAAGAGACTACACAGGAAGTTCATTGTGCTTGTTGCCAGCAGGTTGGCAAAAATGCTGATGCATGTGTATTTAAATCCAAAATCACCAGCTGATCATGTGATCTGTATGGCACAACATTTTAAAATACCCTAAAATCTTAAAAATCTTAAAATATATTATATATGTTATGTAACCATAAAGGTATAGGCTTATTTCAATAATAAGTCAATTCAGTATATGGCATGGCATATAGAATGAAAATATTGGTAACTCTGAAAAATGAGAAATGATCTACAAATGTTTTTACTTTATACCATAATACTTTGTACTATAATACTTTAGCCAGATCAGGACTCTCGCATAAACACATGAAAGCATAAACAAAATATAATTAAGAGAAAAATACAGGAGCAAACACGCTTTCCTATTTTCACTTCTGCTAGCTGGTACTCAGTTGTTTTTGTCTCCTAAGTACACTTTTTGTCAAGGAAAAGCTGAAAAGAAAAACTTAATGTGTACAGCGTCTCCACTTATACTCTCCATCGTAGTCCAAAGAATAATCCAATTTATCCAATTTACCAGTTAACAGTCCTATGTTCAGATAAACAAAAAACTCTGTTGGACATTATCTGGCTTCAACTTCGGTTTCAGCTGTTGGTCACAAACACTCAACCATCCCAAGTGGGTCTTTCTCCCCGAAAGATCCCGCTTCACCTCAGGAAAACTCCAGGTTGCCACCAAATGTGAGGCCTTTCTCCCTGGTTGAAGAAAAAAGAAACACTGGGGAAACACTGTATGACCAAGCGCTGCATTAAGATCAGCTGGAAAGGACACAAACACAAGGTAATGATGGCATGCCTTTTTGAAACAGGTAATAAGTGTTGTATCTCTGCTTCCTTGTTCTTCTGCACTAAACAAGGAGTGCATAGCAGACACCCATCTCTGCTCAGCTTCCCTCTTCACCTCAGGTAATTACTGGATACCTTGTGTTGCCAGTCTAGCTGTGTTTAACATAGAATTTGTCTGCAGAAAAGGACTGCTTGGTCTACACAGTCTGCACAGAAAATGCCTGCCTAGTCGGTCTCTGCAGACCCTAACTGGCTTCCTGTGACCCTCCCTCCTCCTTTCCTATTTACTACTATTCCCCTACATCTGTCACATGCATGCTTGGGGTCCTCTATTGTTATCACCCAGGAGGGATACCTATTGGTAACAGTGAGATCAGATGATATTGCCAAAAATTGATTACTCACATCATGCCCCTGTTGTGCACCCACAATTCCATACTGATTATAGGGCCCAATGCTTCTTAACTTTTCCTTAGATCCTCCACCTGCCCAGGACTCCCAAGATTGCAGCTCAAGAAAGCAGATCATCAACTCTGATTATGAGTTCAGACACAGAACAAGGAATTCATTCAGTGCAACTATATTTTCAGGTGTGGGGTTATATCTGGTCAGTTTTGGGATTGTTGGCAGGTAGGCACAGACACAGTATACAGTACTGAGTACTGTACTTTTCACCACCTCCTCCATCTGTCCAAGACATCTGGACAACACCTCAGGAAAGGGGGTCATAGGTACAACAGCAATGATCATGAGCCCAGACATAGATCCAGGAAGTTGGTCAGCACCCATTCTATGTCAGGCTTGCAAGCAGGTAGGAACTGGCATACTTCAGTATTCAGATAGAGGGTCAAAACAAGAGGGAGGACATGTGGACAGAACCAGTGGATTGTTTCAGAAGGTGGTGGCAGAGGGTTTAGTAGCAGATTGCAGTACTGCATACAAGTATAGAGTTTGACTGGAAGTCACACTGTATGTTTGCTATAGCCAATATTCCACAATAGGGAGGTTCACTGTAGTAAGGGAGCAGTGTACTGTACTTACTGTATGAATGTTAACAATTCATTTACACACACACACACACACACACCCTACCTTCCACTGTGTTAATATTCTTCATTACTAGCTAATTTGAAATAATCAAATAAAATTTAGATATTTCATGATAATTTAACAAGAAGCTGTCAAACTTTTACAAAAATAAAGAGCTTAAGGGAATTAGAAATACTCATTTAAATAAAAATCTATTCTTTTTAGTAGTGTGACTAAAGCTAACCAAATTAAATTGGGATGGTCCCCAATTCTGCAAATCTTTGAAATTGAATTTCAACATTTATATTACTTTGTCCCAAGATAACCCCTTCTGAAATTATTCGAATGTCCAGACCAAGTAAATGGGTGCACAAAGGAAACAATTATTTATTTATACCACTAGAACATTCTATAATATTCTGTACATCTGCATGAGTTAATCATATTTTCAACATAACAGTTTATTCAAATTGTCCATATTACACACAATTCAATCTTGCATTGAAGTCCCCCTTTTGTTCCTTCTTCTCTTGGGGTCCAGATGCATCATTAAACCCCCTGCCACCAACCACCAATCTTCCCTCCCTGTATTTTAGCTAGATCCAGATGCCAATAGACCTGACTCCTAGCTGTTCTATCTACCCCATCTACCCCCAATCATGTCCAGGTGCCTACCCCTGGCCCTTGCACCCTTCCCCCCAGCCCTGTTCTCCCCCTTTCCTCTAGGCCCCTCCCTCCGGTCCCCTAATTGCCTATCCCCAAATTCCCTTTCTTTCCTTCCCATATCATTCCTTTCCTTTTTGCTCTTCCCCTTTCTTTCTGACCTATTCACATGCTCTTTCAGAACCTTACCAGTATAGCAGGAACTGTCCACCTGCCCAAGGACCCCTTATCCATATGTCAGGAACTGTCCACCTTCCCCAGGACCCTCAGTCCTTCAATACCACTCCTTGCCTTGCGTGCCCCACATTCCTCACCCCCTTCTCCTGTGTCACAAAGGGTGGGTGGGAAAACAAAAAGTCACAGTAGAAAGAGGGTAAGCAACCCTCAACTTAGGCTTATAAAGCCCCTAAGGAGCCTTTGCAAGAACCCCTACAAGCCACACCCCTGTCCAATCCAGTGCCCTCTTCAGGTGTATGCATCACCCCACACCTGTCCATCATGACCTCACCTGGCTCTCCCATTTTCCCCCGTCACTCCTTATGACCTCACTAGGCTCCTCCCCCTCCAACCCTGTCTGTTCATCTTCCCTTCCCCCACCTTATCCCATGCCCTTCTAATTCTTTAAGCTTCCCTCATTTCCTCTGGGCTGCCATCAGACAATTCAGGTTGCCTTTTATTGGCAACCCTACTTATCTTAAAAGTTTAACCAAAAAACAGAGAAGATTGCATGAGCGTGCACAAAGCATGGTGGTGCCCAGCTTCAAAGTTACACATGTACATAATGAAAAAGAGACAATTTGACATCAAAAGAGTACAAGTAGTGGTCATCCAGTACAAGCAGTTAACACCACCACTGACTGCATGTTAACCACTTGTACCGGAGAACCACTACAGAAATATATTTTCAGAGCAAGACCTCAAAGGTCTACTGCTTTATTAAACAGTTCCTTCATGCAGGAGGTGAGTATAACCAAAAAACGTTTTCTTTCCAAGAGAAAGCACCATTCACTTGTTAGGGCAATCGCACAACAGCTATGCATCTTAAAAGTCAAATGAGTTATACTGCTGATTGATGAAATTTTACTAATACAGTGCTGTTTGTATATTTTTAACAGCAGAATACAAAATGATCAGTGTTAAATAAATCTCACCATATTTGCTGGTGCCAAGGTGTCATACTGTAAAACAGTTATATAGCACTTGTGGGTATAACATCATGCTGCAGCTTTTTCAGAGGGAAACTGTAGTTTGATAAATTTAGAGCAATGGAAACAGTCTACATTTATATATTACTGTACCTTTTACATTTAAGGCATTCCATATTGTATCACATCAAATTAAACTGCAACCTTGTTTATTAGAAAATTGCCAGGAATGGGAGTTAAGCTTGCACAGCCACATTGATGTGGTTTTAAATATAGTCAAATTAGTGATTCTGTTTCTACTTTCTTCCCACCTCATACTTACTGCAAAGGCTTACGTTCAGCCCAAGATTCCTATTTTACTTCACTGGTTTCTCAGCCCTGCCATAGCCAATACTCCAAGGTCCCATATCTTCCATGCTACCAAGACCTGCCCGCCCTAGCTTAGGCTAAATTTACAGAAAGAGGGCTTAACAGATGATGTCACGATGTGGCGTTAGTGCAAGGGTGGCCAAGCATGAGTCCCTGCTTTTTCCTTGATTAACCCTCTTCCCCGATATACATGTGTCTTATTGCAATCCCTCCTGCACTGACATGTTGATGGCAGCAATACCCCACGGCTGAAGATACTACTACTGTATGCATCAAAAAGGAGGAGGAAAAGACATGATAAATATAAGGGATAGCTACTTCACAGTATGAGTAGTGAATACTTGAAACTGACTCAGAGAGCAGGTGGTACCATCCCAGTACTGTTGCTACCACTACTGTTTTTTGTAAACTTGGACTACAAAGTATTTTGGGCTAAAATGGGTGATTAAAATATTCCCACTGAGCTGGTGGGGATTAGAGATTTTGTGGACTAAAGTCTATCTTTCTTTCTTAAACTTGTACGCTTGTATGAAATATGTCCATTATTTCTGGATCAGCTGCATGGGTTCTTGTGAGCTTGTGTCATGCTCTTCGTCACTGGGATTGCAGAGCGGTGCTGCAAGTCATTCACATAGTACACAACATGTTCCCTCTGGGCCATCTGGCAACCTCCAGATGAGTAGATGCTTAGACAACTAGGTGTACAGTTTCACAATCAAAATATTTTAATGTACAAGTGCAGAAAACACATATCAATATGCAGGTATGCCTATGCTGTCTGTACATAGGATGCAGAGTAAGAATCTCTGTTCAGCACCTTTTACAGATAACACCTGAGTTTAGGTAACAGTGTTAATATTTACTCCAGTACTGCTGCATGGATAATGGTGATGAGGAATTGGTAGTGGTGACTGGGAGGCAGTAAAAGTTATAATCCAGTGCTTAGTGGTAGACTATGCAAAAGTTTGGATGCTTCATGGTAACTGTAATGGAATTCCTACTTCCTGGTTCTGAATGTAGTTTGTCTTATTGTGGATACTGTACTCGTGTGGGTGTTTAACTGTTAAATAGGATGTTAAACTTTCATGCTGAAAAATAATCAGAAAGTCCGAAGAGATGTTATATGTAGCTTCTAAACAGCTCCTGAGATTAATACTGAGAGATGTTGGAAAGCAAACTGTTCACTAATCAGTAAGCAAATTGCAAAGGCATGGCCACAAAAAGCAGCTACAGTACTCATACCATTGATACAGTTAGGTACCTCTTTGTGGCCAATATTGTATTAGAAAATTGGTTGGGGCATACAAGTCAGTTATGGCCAAAAAAGAAAAGGTGGCATTCTATACTGGCAAAGCCATGCAAGACAAGAATGATACTGAATTAGGTCATTGTTTTACTGAGCACCAGTGTAGCTTTCATAAATTGGTGGTAGTGGTAGTAAAAAAACAGCAAGTTATCCTTTGTTCTTAATGACTAATTGCTGGTGCAAAATCCACATTAAAAACCCACTTCTTCTGTTATGATAGTGTGCCTGCTCTCAAAGGTTTGCAAAACTCAGAAGGACATAAGCTTTTTTCTCTACTTCTTTTGAAGGATAAACAACATCTAATGACTTCCAGTGGGATATCAAGTTTATGCCAATCACGAAAGAGAACTTTCATTACCGCATTTTCCTTTGGGGCTTAAAAGTAATGAGACCTCTACTTATAGAATAAAATATTATATTCTGCTGGAAACTATTAAGATATTTATTCATGTTTTCTCTCTCTCTCTCTCTCTCTCTCCCATCCCACCCCGTATATATTGAGGAAAGAAAAGGAATGACCACATTCTCTACTATATTTTAATTCTACAGGGTTTTGGCCTTCTCCTTCATGGAAAGAAAAGCATATTTAAAAGTGTCCAGCTAAATCTGATGATGATACTAGCAACTGGAAGCAGATGTCATGATTGTTTTTTATTACTTTTACAGTACATAATAAATAAAGAAGCCCACTGTTTTTAAACAAATAGCCATGCTTCTGATTTTATATAAAGCATTAATTATTATAAAATTAAAAGCTACATTGTGGCTAACATTGTATTAGGTCAGGACTTCAGTCTCAGTGTACTATTACATTATGCTGAAGTACTAATCTTTGTGCACCACGTCATCTAGGTGGTGGGGTGACACAGGAAGTGTGTAAAATGCATTTTGGGCTACAACATTGTAACTGAAATGGTTCTATGCATTGAGTATGCAAAGCAGCTGTTGTACATTTAGGCATAACCTTCATGGTTCACTTAACATGAGACATAGATGCCTAATGAGGCATTGCATTGTCTGCTGTATATTTTCTAACCATATTGTGGATCGTCTTTGGTCTTGGGCCACTTGTAGACCCTAGTGTTTACAGTAGATATGATATCTGATGCTATTTTGGGGTTTACACATGGTTCACACACAATACAATGTGCAGTTGCATCAAAATAAGAGCTGCTCTGTAACTTTCTAACCTTAAAGTGGGTCACTTTCAAATCTGCCACACTGGTGACCATGCCATTTTTGGTACAGCAGTTAGAAGAGGTAAAAAAAAGCCTTGCAGTCAGCAATAAATATTAACAACTGAACCAACATATGTTAGGTGTTGTTGGCATGCATCTGCTAAGGATTACTGTTTATGGTGTTGTGACAGAGTCTGCAAAACCCACTAAGACTACCATGGCTCAGTGTGAGCTACAGTAATAGTTCTTATTCAGTGCTGACCTCAAGGAATGTACCTCCCTGTATGATCTACTTTCCCTCCTTGCCAGTTACTATATTCTCTATGGAGTAGTATGGCTCCATTTATTTTTAAATTAAATAACAATACCCTCAAAAAAAAAGTTATGTATCAAAAAATATAAAAAAAATGAAAAGACATTACATTGGCCATGGCGGGTCTTTTTTAACTGATACTGACTACTGTGTTCTCAGAGGCACAGCTGATCATACCGAGGTTGTTGGTGATGTAAATCTGAAAGCTGTTGTAGGTGTGTGTCATCCTGAAGAGGAGGTGTACTGTTACTACTTAGAGTGGTGAACCATACTGTGGTGCCAGTGCCAATCCAAGGAGTTCAGAGAAACTTGCCACTAAGAGATGTGGAAGTGGGAATAATAGTAAATATCCCTTGTTAGTCATGTGAACAATTGAATAAATAGTTAAAGTTAATCCCATGTAAGCTGAGTTTGGGGGAGTGACTCTGGTAACTAACTTGGGTCCGCATTGGTACAGTCGGTAAGAAATCTTTGTGCAGACTGGGTGGGCCAAGTGGTCATTTTCTGCTGACAGTTTCTATGTGCTACTGTATGTCCTATGATTTTTTTTTAGGTACAGTGGACTTGTGGTGGTGGTAGTGCATGGGGATACTTCCAAAGGAACTGAAAAGTGATTGTTAGATGATTGTCTGTTTGGGGCCACTACTAAATGATGTGCCAACAGATAGCAATGGGCAGGGCAGCAGATATGATACATATGAAGATAATATAATCTAATATATGATATGATATAAGAGAAAATAATATAATTGGATACACTCTGATATACCTGTAGTCTGATATATGAGAAGCTAATGTAATCTGAATTTGTGAAATAAGATACAAGATATGATAAGATAATATATGATAATATGAGAAGGTAATATAGTCTATGATACATGAGAAGATAATTTAATCTGAGTAATATGATATGAAATGATATATGAGAAGAATCATATATGATAGAAAATTATATGATATTTAATATGTGGTCATTTGTATTATTTCATGTTCATTGTTATATATTATTTATGAGACAAGAAAACATCAATTATTAAACTGAATTCATGATCTGGGCCTGCTGCTTGCACTCCTTCCCTTATGCTGTTTCCAGAAGTTACTAGTAACAGTGGGTTGGGGAAGGGGGCAGCTTTGAGAAATTAGGCAACAAATACAGTGGATTTTTCCAGAACTAGATTTTTTCTGGAGGGATCACTTCTATCCTGAGTAATGGAATGGAAACATTTCAACAACTGAGAGGGGGAAACTTGTTTGCTTCTAGATTTCTCAGGATGGTTTCATTACCAAATACACTGGATAACTGGTAAAGAATGCTGTTTGCACTACAGTGGAGGTGGAAGCTGTAGATTTTAGGGGACTAATGAATCATGGTTTATTTGGTTAAACTATGATGTACCCAGCCCTTGTCCTTACAGCCCAGTGACCATGACTCACAGTCCCTGTTCCACCATAACCAGCTCCTTCTCCACCACCACCAGCACCACCACTACTGCTTGTAGTACTTGTACATGATGGAACTGGTTTGATGGGACACTTATCTGCTCCTTTCCTCTGCATCCCTTTCTCCCCCTCCTGTTTTTCTTCTTATGTTTTCTACACACATTGACAACACTTGTATGACAGGTAATGATATGATGCAGTCACTCCTAACAGTGATTACTCACAGTAGTCTTAGATGATTCTTAGATGCCCACATGACACACACTCCTGTTGCATGGACAAGCCAAAGTGCCATGTCATACAACACACAAGGTGACCAGGAAGAGCAACATTACTAGGTATCCTTCCCCCACTGACAGACCACACACCACTTGACTAAGACACCTTGGGGGTGAGTCTAGAAGAATGGTGCAAGTCACTGCCAGAGGTGATTTGGACAAAACTCAGTTGTGACAAGGACCCTGCACCTTATTCTAGAAGGGGCAGGTCCCCACGGCTAAGTTCTGTGACTTGCGATGATCTAACAGGTACGCCAGAGGAAGGGCATACCTGAACAGGTCGGTGCAAGCCACAAGACAGTACTACACAGAATGTATGTGCTCTCCCCCAATCTGTGTATGGTATGCCCTGCTGGGCTCACAATGCCCCAATCCATGAACTGTGGTCAGTATGTCTCACAGAGCTCATAATGCCCCCCCATGCCCGGGTCCCCATTGCCAGCCCACCCACCCACAAATGGCAATGCATGCAAGGGATCCAAGCTGCATCTGTAACATCCCTGGTAGCCTAGTGGCCCCCCATCTGGCAGTGCCAGCTCCCTGCTCCCCCACTGACCTGTACTACATTGGCAACTGGCACAGCCCACTTCTCACCACCACAGCCAGCTGCTGACTGTGCTTAGTATAAGCGTGTACTGTATATACATGCTCAGTGAATGAATGAACTTGTTCATTCATTTAGCATGTATATATAGTATGCACACATGTTGAGCACAGTTGGCAGCTGGCCATGGAGGTGAGAGGTAGGCTGTGCCAGTCGCTAGCTGGGGCTGAGTGGCCAGGGGAGAAGGGTGGTCTGGCACTGCTGGGTGGTGGGTGGGAGACCACTAGACTACCAGGGATTCCTGGGATATGAAGTTGATTAGTAATACCACACAGACATAAGATCAGGGATCGAAGCTTAGGGAGGTGGGTGAGATCAACCCTGTGGGGCACCTAACTATATATTATGGGAATTGGGAATGGGTGGGGTCCAGTATCCCTGTGGAGCTATATTTAATCTTTATTGAGGAATCAGGGGCAGGGGGCTCCCATAGCCCTGCTGTCTTTTCTTACTCTTTATTGGGGACCTGGGGGCAGGGGGTTCAATAGCCTCGCAGGGCTTTACCTATTGATTGGGGGGTGCACATAGTGGGGGATCAGGGCTGGTGGTACACTGGTGCAACCCCCAGTGGAGGCAAAGTACAGTTACACCAGCTATTTGCTGGTGTAACTGTACTTTGATGGATGTCGCCTGGGGGTTGTCCTAGAATAGCACATTTTGGGACTTTGTTGCTGCCGTTCCAGAATAGGGTGCAACAGCTGCCATAAGCCCCCTAGCACCATGTCACTCGGGGTGTAGGGTGTAACTGGTGGCGTAAGTCCACTTTGGCCCAAGCAGCCTGCGACATCTCTCAAGCTGCTTTGCAGAATACCAAATGTCGCAACTGCTGGTGTAACTTGCTACTTGCACCATTTTTTTTGGCGCAAGTCAAGTTACACCAGACATAACCTTTTGAGAATCGTGCTCCTTGTGTCGCACACATCTGTCTGCCTACTTTTTTCTCAGTGACTGGCTGGCATGGCTGGCTTACATGCACACAGATAATACACAAAATATGCATTGCTGTGCCCTGTTACACTACTAGAGGTCAGTAAAATATTATTTGTCAAATTAATCCTTCAGAATCACCCTGCACCTTTCCTAGTCTGTCAATTTCAATCTACCCAGTTCCTGCTGCAAGGCCTTTTGGTGAACACCAAGGTGATGCAGTAATTTTGCATTTCAGCCATCATTACTGGGTCTTTCAACAGATTCTCACCAAGTTCTTCTATTTGTTGGGACACAATCCTGTTCTTCACTTTCCTCCTTCCATTTACAGCATGCAACTGGAAGAATGCTGTGGTGTTGTCCAGAGCTCTTACTCCTCTTCTGACTTCCAGACCCTCCATGGCTTTCTTAGATCTACAGTGGTAGTCACACAAAAGTTGACTGGTAGCACGGTATACCAAGTGATGCACAAACGTGGTACCCATTGAATAACATGTATACCGGTACCACGCAATGACATGCACCACATGTACCGGTTAACTTTTGTGCAGTTACAATTGTAGTATTGTAGTCTCTCACTGCTGTTCTATATTCCTGTCTGGCCTGGAAACAACCTGTCTCTTTCATCAGTCATGGACATGTTTGTTGTTCAATATCGATTGCCTTACGTTCCTTTAGAACCTGTGAAGAGTTTCTTCTTTCCCCTTTTCCTCCATATTGCTCACAGGGATGCAGACCTCTGCCTTTTCTTTAACCACCCTCATTAATAAATCCTACATGTGTTCTACAGTAACAGCCTCATGCAACTGCTCCTGACCTTGGATGCCAGCTCTTTTATTTTGGCAAATCTCATGCTTCGGCATCTGAGTTCCTGTTGGCTGAGATCCTGCTACAATTCCTTGCCATTAGAGTAAAGGCTACCCTGTTGTGGTCACTGTCTCCTACCACCTGTTCCTTGATGTTCCCAGAAGATGGCCCTATTGACATTACTGGAAACAAGGTTGATGGTGGTCTGAAATTGACAGGAACTCTGCCTCAGTGCTACTGTTAGCCCTCTTGAGATCCTGGTCTTGTTTAGCAGATTGATGTCTCCAGAAATAACAACTACATCTAATTTGGCTGCTCTTATAAGTTCCTTTATCAGCAGGGTTCCATGCTCTTCTGAACAGTTAGGGGGTGTGTTCTACAACCTCAGGGTGAATAGTTTACCCTCTTTTCCTCTAGTGTAAACCTGATGGCTTTATGGAACTGTTTGTCCCCCTCCTGATGTGCTCTTTGTTCTTCATGGTGACTGCCTCCCATATGAAAACAGCCGCCAGCTCTTTTCTGTTATGCCGATCCCTTCAAAATAGTCTGTATCAGTCCATCCTGATTTCCCAATCATTTTCTTCTCCATCTGGTCTCTAAGTGCCACTAAGCCCTGACTTTTGAAGTGCATTTGGTCCTCCACCAAAAACCACCTGGTACTTAATGCTAGCAAGACTAAGTCAATGATGTCACCTGACAATGATTAAATAGCAAACATAAAACTTCAAGTATATATTTGCACTACTAATAACATTATACTGGAACAAATCCCGAGTGTTAAATAACCGGGTCTTTGTTTTGATCTTCCTTTTCTTTGGCAAGCATGTTGAAGACATGCAAAATATCATTGAGCAAAAACTCGGAGCACTCTATAGATTAAAAGAAAGTTTTAGCAAGCTGTTGAAAAAAACAAATGTTCTGACATTTTCTCCAACCAGTGTTGGGCTGAGGAGATGTAGTATTACTCTTAGCATCCAGGTCATGCTGTAGCCTTTAGGTGTTCTGCTTGACAGATTAGACAGGTTTGTCTTAGCCCATGATACCCTATGTCACCACTGCAGCTCTTAGATGTAATCAGGATAGTTTTTTTTTTATCTGTAATTTTAATCTTTTATATTGTAACTGTTGTAATATAGCAAGCATATGAAGATGTCAGTGTTCTTATACTCTATGTCTGTTGTCTATTGAATGTTTATTATGTGTACCAAATGTGAATATTATGCATAGGATATCATTGTAAATGAGTGTTGACAGCTTACGTGATGTAACATCATCCTGTTTATTGCTTTTAATAAACAAACACTGAACTGAATTGAATGTATAGTCAACTCAATTGGTGTATTTACTTTTGGAATACTATTGGAGGCATCTTTAGAATTCTATCCTGTATATTTGTGCCCAAGGCTATGTCTCTGCTTGGTGATGACTATGACTCCTGCTCTTCTTTTTCCTCTAAATTTACTATACTGTACCTAATGTAATGAAGTACTCAATCCTAACCTCTCTTTGTTGCTCTAGATGTATATAACAAGCTACCCTGTCACACTGCTCTAACCATTTCACTGATGTGTTTCAAATTTCAAATGTTTCTGCACTTGAATGAGCAAATTCATTTCTGTTGCTGACTATCTACCTGCCATAACTGATTACTGCACTGCTTACTTAACTGTTGTACCTCTTTATTATTTTGGAATCCATTTTTTACCTTACAGTTTGTCTTATTTTGTACCTAGTATGTTCATCACTTGTCTAATTCTTGCATTCATGGGAGCACTGCAAGAATGAGATTTTAACTGAAGAAAATCCTCAGCTCCACTCACGCATGTGCCACAAGTGAATCCAAATAGCAAGCAAAAAACCAAGGCACTGCAAGGTAAAGGGAATGAATTTAATCAAATAAAAAGTTAAACAGAGCCACCCTGTAATACAGGAGCACAAACACCTCGACCGGTTTCACACTAAAAGTGCATCATCAGGAGGAAGAAACCAGTTGAGGTGTTGGTGCTCCTGTAATACAGGGTGGCTTTGTTTTACTTTTTATTTTATTAAATTAATTTTCCTCTGCCTTGCAGTGCCTTGGTTTTTTGCTTGCTAAGAATGAGATGTTGCCTCTCATGAAGCTATTCCAGACAGCAAAAAAAATGAAAATAAATATGTTAATTCAATCCTTTCAAACAGGAATCCATAAAAATAATGATTTAAGATGAAGTCTAGGAGTTGGATTACGTAAAACATGATAGTCATTGTTTTCAGTTAACTTGCACTCTTGCTTTACCAGTTATTCTTGATGTTCCTGAGAAGGATTGATTTATGTAGTTGAAATGCTTCTGCTTAACGTAATACACACAGCTCTGCAGAATTTTTTTTTAGGATCCATAAAACTGTTTGGATTCTTTGTTTATTTGCCACAGTATTTGATTTTTTGTAGAATCAGTATATTTTGTCTACAAAGTTTCAAAGATGTGTATTGCCACTGGATAATTTTCCTCGGTGTGTAATTTCATTTTTGCTGGGTGACTTTGGATTTTTTTTTAATGTGGTTTTGTTCATTAAATGTTTTACATTGACTTCCTACCCCAGCATCTTGTTGCTGTCTCTGGCCAAGTCAGAAAAAATATGTTAAAAGCACTACCATAGTTACTATCTATACAGGCCCAAACTTTTGGGGAAAAGCTAGGGTACTGCCAAAACAATTCTGGGTGCTCAAACTCTGCTCTGAAGTGAACATGGGTTCATTCCCATGCTCAGCACCAACACAGTGCCAGGAGCTACAGGGGAATCCAGATTCTAGCACCCTTTCTCTGTTCTGTGAGCTAATGAGTTATTTGAGTGACAGTCCCAAGCGTTAACCGCAACTGACTTTAAGCAGGGCCTGTAAATGTATATACTGGAGAGGCAAATCTGATGAAGATCTTGCTGTGAAAGGTCCTGTGGTGCTGAGAGTGGGTGCAGAATTCACCATCCCAGGGCTACCAAATCAGGAGCACATTTTTAAAAGCTACTGAGTTCTGCCGAGGAAGAGAGAGGCAACTGTGTGCAAGTCAGCATGTACACAACTCAGAAGATCAAGTGCAGAGCAAGAGGCCAATTACTGCTGATCCACATCCCAAGCAGCCACTACAGCAAGTTGTTGGACACCCATCATCATAAGGGTTTGGAAGTGGAGAAGTATGTGGCTTGATCCAGAATCTCCACAGTCCAGAGAGAAAGAATAGAAGGAGGTTGGAGGAGCCAGTGACCAGTGGCAAAAGTGGCCGATTCAACATGGAATGGGGAGAGGGAGGATGCCTGTGTTGTTGTTGCCCTCCTAGAGCAGATACAGAGGTCTGCTGTAACAGAAGGAACCATCTGGGCCTGAGGAACCATGAATATGCTTTAGAACTGCCTGCACTGAAAAGGTCATCTACAGTTGTTCAGCTGGCCAGGCATGCTTTACTGTGGGGTCCATCCCAGGTCTTTTAGGGTTTCTGCATAGATTTAGCTGTTCCAACATCGGATACCATTCAAATAGGTGTTCTATTGTTCAAGAATGATACAGACAAAAACTTCAGGAGCTAGGGTTCCCAGCTCCCTAGGTATACTGTATGACATCATTTCTACACCAAGGAAGCTTACACCTACTTCAGTCTTGCTTGGTACTACAGCTCATGTGCAGCAGGTTAGCACATGAATGACCAGGGAGCTGATTCTGAAAGAAGCATTACATTTTATATAAAGGTTCTGTAGAAGGTGAG
Organism: Neoceratodus forsteri; assembly: GCA_016271365.2. Lineage (NCBI taxonomy): Eukaryota > Metazoa > Chordata > Ceratodontiformes > Ceratodontidae > Neoceratodus > Neoceratodus forsteri. The sequence goes on along the minus strand of CM028135.1, from coordinate 906,545,612 downwards.
GTGCAGTATTAATCTTCATTTTTGAAACCTGCAAATTAAGCCACTACCTGCTTGCTTAATTCTGAGTTTTTCTCCCTGTCATGCCAGATCTAGGCCAGGTTTGAGTTCCATGTCTGATATGTAAAAAGAGTTAAAGTATAGTTGATAAACTTTCTAAAAACATATTACATTACTGAACTAGTGGGTTTAATTGAGCATTCAGAAAGCTAAACTTCCCTCACCATGTTAAATTAACAATATGTGTATTGGCAGATACTTTTAAGTCCTTTCTGACTGGTGGATGCCTCTTCTATTCAGTAATTTTAACAGCTTTCTCCAAGAGGATGAATTTCTGGATAGCTGGAAGGGGAGTATAGTCTACCCCATACATAAAAAGGGACAATTGAATGATTCTATTATGTATCATCCAATTAGTTTAATTGACGCTTCTCATAAAATATTTACGAAAATTATTTTATAGCACTTAGAAAGATGGGTAAATGATAACCACTTATTAGATGAGAAACAAAATGACTTTTGCAGAAATCATTTAACTTTACAACATGGTTATTACTTAAATCATTTAATACATAAGTATGTATGAATTAAAAAGACCAAACTTTATTGTTGCTTTATTGATTTAAAAGCTGCATTTGACAGCATTAGTAGGTAAATCCTCTGGAATACATTACAAAGCCTTGGCATTGATTCTTGTCTGTTAGACATCCTAATTAGACTACATAACAACACTTGGATACAATTTCAATATGATCATATAGCAAATCTTATGTCTAAAATTAAAACAAATTTAGGACTTAGACAGGAATGTATTCTCGCACCTACCCTGCTTAATCTTTACATCAGTCCTATTCTTTCACAATTCAAGAAATCAGGATTTCACTCTCCAAAAATATTTAATACAAGTGTGAGTAGCTTGGTATATGCAGATGACATTGTTCTTATGGTAGCTTCCTTATTAGGATTACAAAGAAAAACATATTTTGTTTCATTATGCAATAATAATAATCTGATAATAAATAAAGGGAAGACCAACATGGTTGTATTTGGTAATAAAAATAGAAAACTTCCTAAATTATACATAGACAGTCAAAAAATAGAAACATCTAGATATTACGACTACTTGGGTATCAGATTTACAAATAATCTGTCGTGGTTGTCTCATTAAAGCAGCTGCAAAATAAAACATGTGCAGCTTTTAACACATTTAAAAGGTTTAATGCAAAATTAGGTAATGGAACAATAAAAGGTTTAATCACTGTGATCAATGCCAGGATTAAAACAAGTGTTTCGTATGTAGCAGAAATTTGGGGGTAGCGCTAAATTATCAGTGTTAAAAATAACACTGAATAAAATCTTTAGAGATATATTATCAGCCCCCAATTCTTTCCCTGCAGAAATACTAAGAGAAGAACTTGGTCAATTTTCATTAACAACATTGGCTAAAGAGAAACATATTATATTTCTCCTAAATCTCTTCTCTTTATCGGAAGAGAGATATCTGAGACAGTGCTTGGAAGAAGAAATAGAATATGTTATGAAGGACTTCCTTTTTCCTTCAATTAGGATAATTAAAGAACTACTCATACAGCTTGGATTGGGAGACTTAGTGTATGAAATTTATCTGAGGCCTAGATTTGAAGTTATTGATAGAGTAAAATCACGAGTAAGAGAAAATGCTGTAGCACAGGATTGTCAAAGTATATCTTCACTTAAAATGTATAAATGGTATAGGCAAATTAAATTAGACCATTCTTTAGAATATTATTTAACTTTCTTAATAGATCCTAGACATCATTGGGTTATTACCAGATATAGGATGGAATTATATATGCAAATTATATTCATTACAGACAGAAACGTCCTGGTATTTTGTGTGAACACTGTGACTGTGGTATGGAAACAATTATTGATCTTAAACACATAACGTTACTATGCCCCAAATATGCCAAAAATAGATATTATTGGTTAGGACCTATTCTGTCAGCAATTCATAGCACATCTGATCAGATAATTTGTAACTTGTATAATTCTCGTAACTCATTTGTATTAAGATTAGTGGTTTTCTTAAAATCCATTAAATATTGATAAATTACAATTATAAAGATGGTTGATCATCAGCTCTCCTTTTTATATCTCATTGGGCTTTTTTCACTTTTTGCAAATTTGAAATTATGGATATTAGCTCTGATGGGGGTGCAGGTAGCCAGACCCGAGCCCAAGGGGGTTAAAAGGTTTTGTTTACTCCTGTTTCAGGATTGTTACAGGACAAAATCTGAATAACCACCTTACTTCATAGAGTTCCCTGCCTGATATGCCAGACTATCTCATGATATATGTAGTATGGTATGTTGTTTATTTCCTGGATGTAAGGAGAATTTATATAGAAACAAAATTTGTATACTGTATAATTTGTACTGAATGCTGATCTAGTTTGGAATGTATATTTGAATGTCATTATGTTTTTAGAACTGTTAACCTCCGGAAGCATAGTTACTGCAAGTAACTTTATTCTGTAAACCACTGTTATATTGTGTTCTTTTGTTGTCTGTATTGCACCTATATGTTATGACTGTTGTATCTCACACTGTAACCATGTCTACCCTCCCTGCGATGAGCTGCCTTTGTAAATGAGTCCCTGACTCAAAGGTTGTAAATCCAACTTTCAAAAATAAATAAATAAAATAAATAAATATGGCACAATGTAAATTCGATATAATGTTTTATGAATGTTTTTATTACTTTTTTTATGTTAAGTATGTGTAATGACTTTGTCAAACAGTAAATAAAATGATGATGATGAACGATATGTTCATAAGCTCTTCAAATCTGAAGGATTCTCTAAGTTGAACCAGAGTGTTGTATTCAAAAAGGTACGGTACCAGGATATTTTCCTGTCAGGAACATTCTGTGTGTAGATAGCTTGTAATATATACATGCCTGCTGGAATTATAGCACAGGTCACCTTCTTCATAGGTTCTGATTTATCTCTTGCTCCACACTGCTTGCACCTGACTCCAGTACAGCAGTGTGGTACAGTGGATCTATTAGTTACCTACTATATAGATTGGAGCACCAGGGTTCACATCTTAGCAGACACTCAATAATTGTGTATTTTAAGTTTGTTTTTATTTGTTTATTGTATGAAAAGTTCCATTGAGCTGACTCATTCACAAGGAGGTCCTATATACATAACAGCATATTAAAAAGGACAAATGTCAAATTTAACAACATTAGTAGGAGTGCCAAAGCACATACAGTGGTAAATAGGAATACTATTCAATCAAATGAATGGACAACATTGTTACATTATTTACAAAATGGTACGAAGAAAATACGACTACAGAATTATCAAATAATAAAAGTTTCACTTTCAGTTTGGGATGATACATAAGACATGACACATAGTAAGCAAATAAATAAGTGCAGAATAATACAGAATATCAGTTAAGGGTAGAACGTGTGTGTGTGTCAGGGGGGTAGTAATAAGTTATAAGGGCCAGAAAGGAAAGGGATAGAGGGGGAGGTGGGGAGGGGCAGGGGTATGGGGATGGGGGAAGTTGACAGGCTGTGGAGTGAGTGCACGAGAGGGGGGAATATTAATGGCAGTTACACATGGCTTTAAGTTTGTCAACCATCAGGGATTTATAAAAGTTAATTGTCACAGCACTGGTAAGTTTGAGAATGGATTGTAAATGATTCCAGGCAGTGGGCAAGGCATAGGAGTTAGCTGTTTTGCCAAAGTTCATATGCATCTTAGGTGTGTCAAGAAGGATGAAATTGGACTTCCTTAGGGAGTAGGTGCAGTGTGATGTATGGATAAGGGAGGATATATATCCTGGGAGCTTGTTCAGCAGAATTTTTAGCGTCCATGTCCCTAAATGGATCAGACATCTTGTTGCTAAGGAGGTCCACCCCACTGCAGTGTACAGGTCACAGTAATGGGTTCTAGGAGAGGCCTTTAAGATGAAGTGTAAAGCCCGGTGGAATAAGACATCTAATTTATGTAGATTGCCAGCTGAGGTGCTTTAGGTGGTAATAGATAAGGATTTAAATCTAAACTGTAACTTTAGCATTTTCTTTTCACCTTATTTATTAATTTAAATTTCAGTTGAGTGGTGATTCGGTAAAGTGGAGTTGGAATACTTATTTTTAAAAAAAACTTAGTTGTGAGTAACAGTTTGTGCATGAAGGAAATTCTCAACAGCAGAATGTTGTGGTACTTTTCTTCAGAGAATGAGAGTGATTTGAATGCCAGCCAGGCTCAGAAAATGAATTTGCATATACTAGTAGCTCACATTTATCTGCTGTTGGTGTTCTTTTTGTGTTTTACATACATTTTGTAGTCACAGTATGAGTCATAATACAAGTAACATTTCACACAAATTAAGCATCATGTGTTCACTCTTGATAAAATGAAAGTGCTCCCCCATCTAGAGGTATACTGTAAATGCAAGCCTGAATCATTCATGACTATGGATAACAAAGACTCAGAGGGACACAAGCCAAGGTGAGTCTAAAGGGTAAATACATTCTGAATAATTGAAAACCATATGCACTTAAAACCTAACACAAAATAGAACTCAACAACTGTCTACTGAATACTATTAACTAAAATGGTGCAGGGTCTGCATGAGAAGGCATATGAAGAGAGATTAAAAGAGCTTAATATGTATACCCTTGATGAAAGAAGGGAGAGGGGGGGACATGATAGAAACTTTCAAGTACCCCAAGGGAATTGACAGAGTCCAAGAGGACAGCATCTTTCAGAAAAAGAGATGTGCAAGAACAAGGGGGCACAATTTGAAGATGGGAGGGGGGATGGATCAGAGGTAATGTGAGGAAGTATTTTTTCACGGAGAAGGTTGTGGATACATGTAACGGCCTTCCTGAGGATGTACTGTAGTGGTGTCAAAAACAGTGGGGGAATTCAAGATTGCATGGGACAGACATTAGGCAATTCTAGTTTGGGGGGGTGGGAGGAAGTAGGCTGTCAGTTGACTAGGTTCTGCAGTTTTTCCATTAGGTAGGGAATAGGCAGACTAGGTGGGCCAAGTGGTCCTTATCTGCCATCAAATTCTATGTTTCTATATAATACAGTTATCTAAGGGATAATTCATGACTGGTTTTGCAGACATATTGCACTATCCAAATGACCTTTTGTGGTTTGTGAGGCAGGCATGAGGCACAGTCAATGACCTTCAGCCACCAAAGAAGTGAGATTTGTGCAGCATTGACACACATCCAGAGTGAATTATTAGACTTATTATGCTTACTGACATTTGTAAAATGGTCAAAAGTGTTAGACTATAGTTTAAGCATTTTTAATATTGATATTTTGCAGTTAATGTGAAGTTAAGAATTCAGTCTATCTTTTTAACATTTTAAATTGAGCACTCTAGCCTGTTGACAGTTAATGTTTTTGCAAGACAAAATTTCAAGTATTGCAACATCTGCAAAACTAGTAATTTATATCTGATCACAAGCATTTGCAATGTGCAAAAACAGCCAAGCTAGAAGCAAAGTAAATCATACAAAGATAAGATATCCCAAAAAATGAAAATACGTAAGTTAGATGAAATGAATATTTGTATAAATGACTGATATTGTAATGTTCATCATGTCCCAATGTTTAACCTTGTGGTTTCCAGGGGGATCTATTTCTGCAGATCAGTACAACAATTTATAATAAATTCATGGATGTTTGGAATGAAGATTCCTACAGTAGTACATTGTGTCAGAAAAAAAACATTTTGGCCCAGATATTCAGACTGCACCAGCCTGTGGCGCAAGCCTGAGTGCAGTGCAACTAGGCTGCGCAGGGGCGTTGACAGGGTGATATTCAACGGAGTTGCGCCATGGCACAGCATCATTGAATATCACATCCTGGCCACCCACAGTGCGCATAGCGCAGTGGCACTGCACCAGTGCAAGTGGCCAGAGTGGAGCAGGGGGATGCGCTAGTGCAAGTTCCGTTGCGCTATGCGCAACAACTGCGATATTCAAAAGTGCACATGCAAATGGGGCCATAATGCATGCAAGGTGCAAATGGAGCCATTTGCATGTCATCTCTTAATTGCATGCAGGTGCACGAACCCGGCAACTGCGCCTGGTGCACTGGCAGGCAGCAGCCGTGAACTGGCAGCACCCACAGTGCGAGCAGTAAGCCTTGCACTGCCCGATAGGGGGCATATGTTGATGTAAATAACCGTCCAATATCCCTGGTGGTCCAGTGGACTGCTTGCAGCCCAATCACGGGCATATGATTAATTAAAACGTCTGATATCTCTGGTGGTCCAGTGGACCACTCGCAACCCGATAGCGGACCTAAGTATGAAAATATAACGTCCAATATCCCTGGTGGTCAAGTGGATCACTCGCTGTCCGATCGTGTGCATAAGTTGAGTAAATGCAACTTCTTATATCCTTGATGGTCCAGCGGTACCCCTCCCCACCCACCCACTGAGCTCCACTGCCCTGCTCCCTCCTGGTCAGCAGCGGCAGCATCCCACCCGCCTGCTGCCCTGCACCCCACCGACTGACGGTGTCACGGTAGGGCCATATGCCCATTGGTCCACAGCATGAGCCAATGGGCATGCAGGCTGTACTGTACTACACAGTCCAGATATGGATCCATTCACATATCTGGACTGTGTAGTACGCTGTGGACCAATGGGCATACAGCCCTACCGTACACTGTCAGTCAACGGGTGGTGGGCCGGCAGTCGGGTGGGGTGCTGCTGCCCGCTGCTGACCCAGGGGAGCTGGGCGGTGGGGCCAAGTGGGCGGATGGGGAGGTGGGGTACTGCTGGACCATCAGGGATATAGGATGTTGCATTTATTCAACTTATGCCCTCGATCAGGTGGTGAGCGGTCCACTGGACCACCAGGGATATTGGACATTGATTTCATTCAACTCATGCCCGCGATCGGGCGTGAAGCGGTCCACTGGACCACCAGGGATATTGGACATTGATTCTATTCAACTCATGTCCATGATTGGGCATGAAGCGGTCCACTGGACCACCAGGGATATTGGATGTTTACTTATACTATGGATGCCCGCAATCGGGCATTGGGGGGCGCCACCACGAAGGTGCAGCTGGAGCTCGGGTGGCCACCCACAGGTGGTAGCTGCCGTGTTGCACCCTGCAATGTGGCAGCTCACCTGTGGGTGGCCAGCCATTGTTCCTTTTTTTTGGCTCACCTGTGTGCAGTGCAAGCAGGGGTTGCACATGCATGGGCTCAGCACATCCCGGGCTGAATATCGGGATGTGTAGAGTATGCATGGGCACACCCCCCCCCCATGCCGAATTCATTACTGATGTGCTCTGGCACATCGGGATATGTGCCAGGCACAATCCACGTTTGAATATCGCACTGGGGCGCATCAGTAGGTGTTGCACCATGCGCAACCCTTGTGAATATCCAGGCCTTTGTGTATAGATCACTTTTACAGAAAATATTTCTGAAACAGAGTACTATTATAGGACTTTGTATTTAAAAAGTTCATAATTCAGGAATTTATTTTTCATATATTAGATATCTATATCTATAGATATATATTATAGTGGTGTGGCAACGCCACACTAGTTAAGGTTGAGTAGGCAGTTTAATGTTAAACCCAAGTTTTTGCACTTTAATATCTTTGCAACCGTTCAATGGATTTGCACTCAATTTTGCATACACAGTCTCATAGTGGTAGATCTCTTGACATGCAAAGCTCCAAAGTTATTTAATTTTAAAAGTTTGGGTTCTGAGAATGCTCAGTAAGCAATCATGAGGGCAGAAATCTTTTTTTCATTTGCTGCCATCTTGTTTTTCATTTTTTAATATAATTTGAAAACCTATAAGAATGACACTGTACAGAGAGATCAACACATGCATGTTGGTCATTAGGACCTCATTAAGTGTACTCTGCATGTAAGTGTTGGAAAAATGAGCCCAAGAGGTGTTTATTTATTACATCCTTTTTGTAACTCGCTTCTGCTTGCTTTGTATTATGTGATACGATAATGTTATCACTTAGAAAACTATGCTGATTTTTTGCCTTCACCTAACACCACATGGTTTGGAATTTTGGTCTGAAGATTTTAGGGTAGAAAGAGCCTGGTCCACAGATGTTTCTTGGGCTGGTTTGGTGAAAAATATTACTCTCATCCCAAGTTATTACATTTTAAAAGTTCTGGTTCTGAACGTGCGCAGTAATCAATTCAGAATAGCCATATTAAGTGATTGTATGGGCCAGTTCATCGCCGTCCCCTTATGTTGCCACTGTTTCCCTGATATCTAGGGGCACACCCACCCCTCTTATCACTGCTCCCAGTTTCCCTGGTGTCTCATCGAACCCCCTCCTATTGCTGTTCCTGTATTTTCTAAACTTAATCTTTCCCTAGTGTTTAGTGGTACCCCCTCCCCATCGCCATATTGTTTCATATTTCTGTGTTGTCTAGTGGCACTCTCCACCCCTCTGATCATCATCCCTGTATGTTTCCACTGTTTCTCTGGTGACTAGTTGGCAACCCCCAGCCGTCCAATCGCTGTCCCGTATCATTCATATTTCCCTTGTGTTTAGTACAGTCTGGCTGTTGGAGGGGGCTTGGAGGTGAACTGGTTGTACACCAGTCATGGACAAGAAGGAACAGGGTTGTACACTCCAAGAGAAATACCACTTAGAATAAGGTGCTTACCCAGAGTTTATGACCCAGGTCTTGTAGCATTACATTTTATGGTAAGTGTGTCCTAAGTTATTTGCATTTTGTATTGGTATAGTTTGTCTTGGATAGCTTAGTACCTTGCATGCTCAGTACCTGGGCCGTCTGTGGTGAATGACTAAGGGTAGGAGAGTGTTTTTGTATATTAATTAGGGTAATTGCATTCAAAATGGCCGTTTGTACCATTTTAGTGTTTTTATTTGTTATGGCACTTTTAATTCTTTTTATGCAGCACATTCTAATATAGGGGTCACCAATAGATGCACATTTTTGTCTGTCTATTGATTTGAGCCCTGTAGAATCTAGTAAAACTGTTATTATTGCATCTGAGATTTTGTCTATTGGATCTTCCAGTGCTCTTCTTAAAACATTTCCTGTTAGATCTGTAGTTCAGATTCCCCCTTATTAAGAATTGATATTATTAAAAGTTTATCTTATGTTCATATAAGAATATAAAAATTGAATCTGAATGGAATCTTAAAAACCTTTTTTATTTACTGTTCGTTGGCCTGAAGAGATGTACACCCAAACCCTGGCACTTCTAGTATGTCTAATTCTGAAATCCAGCCTGAAAGGTGATTTTGTGGTTGCTTGCTGAAATCACCTTTTAGGCAGGATTTGAAAGTTTTCACTGCCATTGTTCATGAGGTGGGGTCACAAGAAGGCTATGTTGAAAATGTTGGCTCAGGCTTTAACTCTTCCCTTACATCTGATTTAGATGTTTTAAAATTTAAACAGGGATGTATGACTATTGTTCATTTCAATATTAGGAGCCTGAGGAAAAGGTTTGATGAAGTAAGGGACTGAGTAAAGGAATTCAAACCTGAGATTTTGGTTTTAACTGAAACCTGGTTAGACAGTAAAGTCCAGGATACTTCTATTGACCTTGAGTTTTTTTCAGACATTCTGGAAGGATAGGAATAAAAATGGAGGGGGGATTGTTATTTATGCTGATTGTAACTTAATAACCCATGAAGTCTTGTGTTTTTTTTTCCATGATGTGGCCTGGAAACTTTGGCCATAGAGGCTGAAGTACCTTATAGGAAACCAATTTTGCTGTTGGGCATATACAACCCCCTAAGGTTAACACAAAAGTTTTTCCAAGTACTATGGGAATTGTTATTTGATTTTATATATTCACATGAATTGCTCTTAGCTGGATATTTTAATGTTAATTGGTTATCTATTGATCCAAACCATGATTTAACTGATTTTCAGATTGATCTGGGCCTGACTCAGTTAATTCTGAATCCGACCAGAATTAACCATAGGGATCCCAGAAAATCAACTATGTTGGACCGGATGTTCACAAATTTCTCCCAGTTATATCTGACAGCTGGAGTCCTTCCAGAATCTTTCTCAGATCATCAGGTAACTTATACAATCAGAAATAAGATTATTAAGCCTGACCCTGGATCTAGGATTTCATGGAGATGTTTTAGGCAGTTTGATTACATTTCATTTATGCTTGATGTTGAAAGCATTAATTGGTCAAGACTGGATTTGATTCCCATGGCTTCAACAGCTTGGGAGTACTTTTTAGATGAATTTGTACAAATTTGTGATAAGCACGCTCCAGTAAAATCAAGGAAAACTAAACACAAAGGGAATGTCTGGTTTACCCCAGAACTTCATAAAGCTAGGAGAGATAGAGATAAAAATGGGTAAAGGCCAAAAAAACTATGCTAGGCCAGGACTGGACCCTCTATAGGCAGGCTCGTAATTTATATACTAGGAAGGTAAGGGTAGCTAAAGAAGAATTTGTTTGATCTAAACTCGATAACAGTCATAGACAGAATCAAAGAAGGTTCTGGGGGATTATTTCTGATTTAATGGGGAAAAATAAGCATTCCTCAGTGAATAAGATAACAGTTGTTGGACTAGCGATGCCTTTAGGGGAGGGACTTGTTGAAGCCTTTAATGACTATTTTAGTAAGGTAGACTCCTTGGACCCATCTGCTGGGGTACACTTAGATCAGAATAGTGCACCAGATCAAGGTTTGGAAGGAAGGAATGAATCCTGATGTTAGTGGGACAGGTGGTTTTGACTTTGGTTATATTACTTCAGAGGGAGGTCCGTACGGAACTCCTACAATTAAACATTTCTAAGGCGTTGGGCCAAGATGAAATTCCATCTAGACTTTTAAACTATGTGTCCCTTTGTATAGCATTCCCTCTGACGCATATTTTTAATCTATCTTGTGCTAGTGGTAACTTCCCTGAAGGGTGGATGACTGCCAAAGTGAGACCTATATTTAAATTTGGAAATAAGAGTGAGCTGGGCAATTATCAGTCCATCTCGCTGTTGCCACAGATCTCAAAAATTTTTGAGAAAATCATCTTACGTCAGTTGAAGGGGATTTCTGGAAGAATGTAATAAATTGTCTCCATTTCAATCGGGATTCATGTCCCTCCACAATAAGCAGACTGTTTTGATTAAGGTGGTAAGTGATCTTCAGCTCCGTCTGGACAGGAGGCTAATGGTCAGTGCCTTGTTTATTGATCTTTCTAAGGTCTTTGACACTCTGAATAACCAGGTGCTCCTGTCCAGACTCAGTGAGATTGGTTTGCCCCTTCAGTCCATGAAATAGTTTTCTTCTTATTTGATGGGATGAAGCCAGTTTGTGGAAATGGGCTCCTTTAAATCTAGGGTATTAGAAATGAAAAATGGAGTTCCCCAACGGTCAATTTTGGGGCCTTTTTAATATTTACATAAATGAACTTACGTTTGAATCACCAGATGTTCGATATCATCTGTATGCAGATGATACCATTCTTTGTGTGGAGGGGACATAATTGGATTCAACTGGACTAAAGTTACAAACAGCTTTTAACCAAGTTCAGGACTTCTTTTGAGAAGCATCATTTGGTTTTGAATTCTGATAAAATACAGGCACTTTTATTTAGAAACCAGCAAAATAAAAAGCAGGAACTTCACCTGGTGATCAATACCTTTAATGGCACTGTTATTAAGCAAGCTGACCAGTATAAATATCTCAGTATCTGGCTTGATTCTTGTTTGAGCTGGGATTTTCAAATAGATTCTTAGATTCTCTTGCAGGAGGTATGAATAAAAAGTTGGGAGCTTTTTATAGGTATAAATGGTATATATGTTTGAATGTAGTTAACTATTATTGCCTGTTCTTGACTATGGAGATCTTTTGTATGGGGTTGGGGGGGCATTGGATCCCTTTTATATAAAGTAGATCTAATGTTTTACAGAATGGCTCATTTTATTTTGGATGCACCTTACAGAACTCACTGGTGTGTATTATTTAATGAGCTGAACTGGCTTAAACCTCCTGTAAGAAGAAATCTACATTTACTTCTGTTTATGATCAAAGTCTAGAATAGAGGGATTCCTAATAAAATTTCTGATTTATTTGAATTTAGAGAGGTAAGAGAGGGCCTGAGGACTTCATAGGGAGTCCAGTATGTTTCAGATAAATGTTATCTGAATGTGGGAAGATCATCTGTTCCCTTTAGAGGAGCCTTGTTAAGGAACCAGTTCCCTCCGAACTTAAGAAGTCATGGGTCCCAGAGTAAAAATTTAGAATTAAAAAGATGGTGTATGACCTGGCTTAACGATGCCTTTATCTGTAACTCTTGCAATGCACTTTAAAAACTGATTGATGTGTTTGATGCTAATGTTGTATAGTTTGTTATTGCAATGTTTATTGTTTATTATATTGTGTATTGTCTTATATTTGAATGTATTGCAACTATATGTACTTTACTAGGTCTGGAACTACTTTGAAAATGAGCTTGCTCAGCTGAATATATTCCATTATTCTCATGAATAAAAATTATTTACTACTACTACTAATGGCGACCCCCTCCCTTCTTATCACCATCCCCATGTTTTCCACTATTTCCATGGTGTCTAGTAGTACCCCTACCCCTCTGATAGCTGTCCCTGTAGTTATTATAGTTTGCCTGGTGTCTAGTGGTACCCCCATCCCTGTCAATCTGAAATAAGGGAAACTGTCCCTCGATGACTTTTGTTTCCTATAAAAATGAAAATGGTCCCTTGTGGCTCTGACCCTCCACCCGACTTCCCTCTGAGCACCCCCCACCCCCCCTCACTCACTTGCTCATTCACTCACTCACCTGGACAGGTAGCATGAATAAGATCTAGTCTCTGATCAAAGACATGTCTTGCTGCTGGAACTGCTGATTGCAATATGAAAAACTGAGGTAAATGCGGTTCAATGTATTTCAATGGGGTTTTCCCCTCTGATGCATAACTTTGCCATTTTTGCATATTTTAAGCCCAGGTTTTAAACATTGCTTTTTTGGGACCCCACCTCATGATTAATGATGGTGGAATTAGGCAAATCCAGCCTGAAAGGTGATTTTGTGGTTGCTTGCTGAAATCACCTTTTAGGCAGGATTTGAAAGTTTTCACTGCCCTTGTTCATGATGTGGGGTCATAAGAAGGCTATGTTGAAAATGTTGGCTCAAAATATGTAAAAATGGAAAAGTTATGTGTATCCATTGAAATGTTGCTACGCTTGCCCATAACTTTGGTAATTTTAAATATTTTTACCTCAAAGTTTCAAAATACCCATTTTAGACCACCTCATGAATGTGACTGCTGTCATTTTTTGAATCCGAGCCAAACTGTGTTTTCACACCTTTTGCTTGGATTGGTGTTGCAGTGGTGTGCAATCATGTTTTGACAGGGATTTCAAAATTTACTGTACTGGGTACATTAGGTGGGATAATAAGAAGGCTATGCAGTCAATTTGGTTGCTGTTGTCCTACAAATGGAAGTGCAAGGCCCTCTGGGCCCTGCACTTCTACAGCAACATACATATATGCATGTCCACAAAGAAAGTGCACACAAGTCAGAAAATGTCAATTCAGGAGATCACGTGATGTCTTCAGCCTGAGCAGACGTTAGCCGACTCGGTTCCCCAAACTCTTCAAAATTACAAAAATTTGTAAGGTACTACTTAAGATTGATCACTCAAACTTTATTAATAGTTGTCTGAAACTGAGAGGATTTGAGAGAAGCTACTGGAGCAGCTTTCAATATTTAAGAGGTGAAAATGGATGCAAATCACGGCAGAGCTCTCCAGACCAGACACCGCCATGAGCAGAAATCGTGAAGAACCAAAACACAGACCGCAACCCCTAATAAGGCAGCGGCTTCAGCTAGCAACTCTGTTCCTCTGTCGGAAGACACGTTCTTGGCAGAAATGGCTGGCATTAAGGACTCTTGTAAAGAATTTGCCCTAGACCTGAAGAATATTCAAGCGGAATTGAGAGAAACGAACAAGAAAATATTGGATGTTTCTGCCTGTATATCTTCGCTAGAAAATTGGCAGATAAGATTAGAGCCAGATGTGGTAACATTAAGGCAGAGGCTGAATAAAGTCAAAAGTAAGCTAGAAGACCTGGAGGGGAGGAACAGGAGGAATAATATTGTGGTGTTTGGGCTGCCTGAAGAAGCTGAAGGATCAGCCATAATTCAGTTCACACAGAAGCTTTTGGCTAAAATAGCAGGTCCTCCACCACAATCCACAGTGTACCAGGTAGAACGGGCCCACTGCTCACTGAAACCTCGACCTCCCCCAGGGCCTAAGCCTAGGCCTTTCATTATTCGGCTCTGGAGCTACATTGACCAACAGCATATCCTAGGGAAAGTTAAAGAGCTTCAAGAGATTAAATGGGAAGATGCCAAGCTCAGATTCTCTCAAGATCTGCCAGTTAGTGTCAGACAGAAGCGGGCAGCCTATCATAGTTGCATTAAAAAGCTGATAGGGGCTGGAATTTGATTCCGGATGACTTACCCGGCTAAATTGATGGTGCAGTATCAGGATACTTGGAGAAGCTTTGGAGATGCAGACCAGGCAGCTGAAGAACTACCCACTATGTATCCCGATTTGTTTACTCATCGTTGAGTATCCGAAGGAAGGATCAACAGTCTGGCTACTTTGCATAGTGGCATTTGCCTGAGGAGAAGATAATTTTTTCTCTCTTTTTTTTTATTATTTTGTTATCTGATTATATTATGCACACCTCTTCTTGGATCCCTTATTTAGTATGGCTCAGCAGCTGGAAGCCCTTTCCTTTTCCTCTCCTCCCTTTTTTTTCCCCTCTCTCCTTTTCTTTTTATTTTGTGCAGATTCAAATGGTCCGGGAATCTGTCAACGAACAACAGGGTCCAGCCCAAATGGTGGGCGAGCATTATGGCTGACCACGCCCAACACCACAGGACTCACTTTTCTTTTTCTTCCCGCTCAAGACCTACACGGCACTTTTATTGGGTCACCTTTTATATTTCAATGGAGGGGCAATATCTGAACATTGAAGGGGGAAAGCTTAGCAGTTTATCCACTACTTCTTTGTGGACTTTATGTGGATCTTGATGTTATCCTCCAGCATGTAAATCGGGGATGCAATGGCCTGTATTATGTTTCACTGTAGACCCAAAAGATTTTCTATGGGTGCATAACAGTTTGACTTCAATGAGCTGAGGGTTAAGCTCTAAATACAAGGGGAATAGTTGTTTGAGCTCACTGGGGAGGATTGGGAAAATGGGTAAATTTACTTAACAAATAAATAAATATATAGATTGGGGTTTACTGTTGGAAGGATAGATACATTTCTGAACTTAAAAACTGACAAGAACATGGGGCTTTACAGAGGCGTGTCTACTGTGAAGCTGGTATAGGGTAGGAAGAATACTCTTTAACTAAAATATTTGATGCTACGCTTTTTGGGGAAGGGGATGAGTTGGGATACGCTTAATCGGGTGGAACATCGCATCTTGGCAAAGGGGGATTGAGCATACACATTCAGTGGGGTATTTTAGAATCAAGGTAACTAATTTGTTGGTTGGGGGTTGCAATGCTCAAAAGGGTATGTTGTGTGTGGTCTTATCTCAAGAGGATGGGGAGGGGGGATGGGAATGGGAAAATATCCTTGGCGAGGGAGGGTACTGCTACAAATACTATAAGTGTAGTAATAATATCACTCAATGATGTTACTGGTTGTCACAAAAGTGAGACATAATAATGTAACAGCTAAAAATGTCAGGATATCATTTTTGTACATGGAACGTTAAAGGGGCACAAACCCCGGCAAAACGTATGCAAATACTGATACACCTCCGTAATATACAAGCAGATGTAGTTTTTCTGCAAGAAACACATCTTTTATCCACTCAAGTGCATTACTTTCTCAGGCTTTAGGTGGGACAAGTTTTTGGGTCTGGCTTTAATTCGCGTAAAAGGGGTACTGCAATCCTAATTGCCCATAGAACCCCATTTCAGTTATTACAAGAGATCTTAGACTCAGAAGGCCGTTACGTGATTTTATGGGCAGTAATAGGTCATACTGAGGTTATCCTTGGTTCTATTTATGGCTCAAACTCTGACGGCCCTAAATTTTTTACAGATCTTATGGCTGTGTTAGCCCCACTGTCCATGATTCCAATAATTGTGGGAGGAGATTGGAATCAGGTGTTGTCAAATAGCCAGGATAGAACAGGGCCCCCTATAATATCACTGTCTCCAGGTCAAAAAACCCAGATGGAACTAATGCGCCTAGTAGGGTTAGCAGACCCCTGGTGAATTATGTACCCAATCAGGAAAGAATATTCATTTCATTCACCTACTCACAATACATTTTCTCGTATTGACTATTTTCTGGTCAGCAGTGACTGTCTTCCTGGTGTTGCATCAGTTTTCTACTCCTCAAAAACTATATCGCACCATCAGATGGTTCAACTATTTATAGAGCTTGCTCCTAACATTCAGCGAGATAAACTTTGGAGGATTAATAACTAGATTATAAAATCAGAAGATCAAATACAATACTTACAAACCTTCATTTCCAATTTCATAGCAGATAACTCTTTATCAATGCCCAGAAGAGATATCTTATGGTGCGCACTCAAATGTGCTTTAAGGGGAGAGCTAATACGTTTGGCTGTCAAACGCAAAAAGCGAAGAGATCAAGCCCTTTCTTCTTTAATCGACCAGATTACATTGGCGGAAGCGAATCTTTCAGCTCTGTCCCCCGATGTGGATTGGGAAAAAGTTGAATCCTTTCGAGCCCAGTACAATCACCTGCTGGCTGAAAAGGCCGAATTTCTTATGCTCAAATCTAAAATAACAGATTTTGATCAGGGAAAGAGAGCAGGAAAACTATTAGCACTTAGAATAAGAGCTCAGGTAGCTGATAGAATAGTGACCTCCCTTCAAACACCTACTGGTACAGTTCTGACTTTACCCCAAGACATTTGTGAAAACTTTAAACTTTATTATGAGAGGTTGTATACTCCTACTAATTTCTCTTTTTCCCCAACAAATGTTGGATTCATACGTCAAAGATGTTAAATTGCCTACACTTACGGAGGCACAATCCTCTGTACTTAAAGCCCCAATAGAAATAAAAGAGGTACTAGAAGCTATTGATTCGCTTACACTGGACAAATCTCCCGGTCCAGATGGGTTTACATCTAATTTTTATAAGGCCTTAAAAGATGCACTAGTGCCTATTCTTTTAAATACCTTTCAATATTTTTATGAGTATGGTATCTCAGATAAATCCTTAACTCAGGCCATCATTATAGTACTTCCCAAATCGGGAAAGGATCCCTCAGTTGTACATAATTATAGGCCTATTTTACTCATTAACGTGGACCTGAAAATCTTGGCCAAGATTTTGGCTATAAGGCTGGGCCGGGTTTGGGACTCTTTAATTAGTGCAGAACAAGTAGGATTTGTTAAGGGACGACTTTCATCAGACCATCTCAGGAAGTTGGCATACTTATTTTCTGTCTCCAAGGATTCATCCACGCTGGCAGCTTTAGTTTCCTTGGATGCAGAAAAGGCTTTTGACAGAGTCTCCTGGGAATACCTGTTTTCCCTACTTCCCAGATATGGTATCCCACCAGAATTTCTCACTTGGGTCAACATATTGTACTCTTCTCCCTCCGCAGGAGTTCACTGTAATGGAATACTCTCCACACCTTTTAATTTGAGTCAAGGTACTCGCCAAGGTTGTCCCCCTCTCGCCATATCTATTTAATTTATTTCTCGAACCCCTTATTAGGAAACTTAATTCTTCACCCTTAATATCAGGGATCACAATAGGGATGTCAGAATATAAACTTTCCATATACACGGATGATATCTTATTACATATTTCATCTCCTTCACAATCCCTCCCAGCAGCACTTGAATTAATATCGCAGTTTAGTTTGATTTCCAATTATAAACTGAACCTGGATAAATCAGAAGTACTTCTCTTAATCAGTACTTTCAGAAAGCAGAAATATCTAGATTGGGCCTACAGTGCAAACCAGATAAATTTAAACATTTGGGAATTTTTCTTCACCCCTCTCCTAAAATAATGAAAAAAGCTTAACCTTGACGCTACCTTAAATCACATACAAGAGGATATTAAGCATTGGTCCTTATTACCCTTATCGCTTTGGGTTCGTATGTGTATAATAAAAATGAATGTGTTACCCTGTTATGGGCTAAAAATGATGGTGGTCTTCAGGACCCCAATCTATTTTTATACTATCTTGCAATACACCTAACTAGACTTTGGCACTGGATGAGCCCGTCAGAACACACGTCTGATTCAACGTACTTTCCTCTCTGGCTTGGAATCGAGAAATCCCTGTGTGCACTATATGAAATGGATCCAGAAATCCTTCCCTTTCTGAATAAGAAAAATCTTCTAAATAAACTGAAGGGATCCCCGCTTGATGCTGTCTTGGCTACACACTACCAACTTAACATGCTACTTAGGACTAATGGGTATAAGGATGTAACACAACCTCTTTTCAACAATCCTAATTTGTCGATCTCTGGTAAACCAATAAAACTTAATGTTTTTTGGCCCAATATGGGATTGAAAGATTAGGGGAATTGATTACTAATCAGAGACTGATGGGATTCCAGGAAGCCAATAGTAAATACCATTGGTCCACTACTCATGTTTTTAAATATCTGCAGATTAGTCACATGTTAACACAGTATTTTGGTATGGGAGGTGGACTACCCCCCTTCTAACTGTATTAACCCCGTATCTCAAGTCGGTCCTGTCTACTCACTTAATCTCATACACTTACAAATTCCTACAGACTACGATTGCTGGACTAGAAGGACGGAGATTTTATTGGTGGGATCAATCTCTTCCATCTTCTGACCCCCGTAGATGTTGGTTAAGAATATGGAAACACCTATATAGATATATTAAGTGGGACAGGTATAGATACATGCAATTCCAAATTGTACATAACATGTATTATGAACCGGCGATCGTAAATGGAGCAATCTGATTGTCCGACAGCTCTTTAAAGCCGTGATGATATCGGGCTACATCATCATGGCTTTAAAAAAGCTCCGGTGCCACCAGCCTCCTTACTAAGCCACATTAACAAACTCCTCTGATTCCTAAAGGCTCGCCACATCACTACCTGTAGATTTTTTCAAACCGTGAGAAATGCTGAACATCCGCTTACTCAGGACCACATTAAGTCATTCACGAAAGCCTCAAAAACAATATCCAGCTATTTTAAAACTAACCCTGCCCAGCGAACATGTTTCTCACCTCCTGAAGCACACGCTCGTTTCAAAACGGCAGCGGCAGCACTTCTACACTGACTAAACTCATCCTCACTCCCGTTACTTCCGAATCCTCATTTATCGATCACCAACTTAATTTTTATTTCATTTACTAAAGCTCACCATGCCTGAGTCCATCGCTCACTACCGCATTTATCGGCAGACCCGGGGACCACAGACGACACACAGACTGAAAATACCCTGGCAGATTAGCAGCTTCACACACTAACAGAGCTCAGTCACCATGTAGCAGCAGCACCATCTGCTGGACAAAGTAGAAACTGTGCACTTTTTAATTAAAAGGTATACTTCCACATCACAAATACAATAAAAAAAAGTATTTAAACACATTTTTTTAAATAAATGAACTGAAACTTTAAGCCAGTTCATATGTAGTAGTAAGTCACTCAGGGTGTGGTATATAGGATATCTATCGTCACTTCTCGGATGGTTGGACACACTCGGCCTGTGGCCTCATGCCCAACCACCCAAGGCATGATGATATCCCACTATATACCACACCCTGTCGTGCCTTATTGCTTAATTATACCCCAGTTAAATTATCTAAGATGGGTTTCCTGCAGTCTAATCTTTGTACCAAATGTTCTCGAACTCAGGGAGATTTGTTGCATATGTTATGGTCATGTGATAAAGTCTTTCCATTATGGAACAGTATTAGATCCCGGCTGGACCCGCTGTTAGCCCTTTCAGACAAATTTACCCCGGAAATATGTATTTTAGGGGATTACACGATGCTCCATGCAAAACCCAAAGAACACATATGGCGTTGATATCTGTTTGTGCCAAAAAAGTATTATTTAGACATTGGGTAGATACCCTAATACTAACTTATACTGAATGGTATAAAGAAATTATGTTTGTGTTGCAGAGGGAACGGGTTATTGCGGGGTTAACCCAAAGAATGGGGAAATACAAAAAGTTTTGGGACCCCTTTTATAACCTGTTATTAATCTAACCCAATAGAGTAATGGCTAATTCTAATGCCCCCTATGATCCAACCTACACTTTTAATAGGATTTTCCATTGATATGTATTTATGACTGTCAAGATAGTATTTGTGCAACTAGGGACTGGGAAGGGGGGTAAGGGAGGGTTACAGACACTAAATGTGGTTATGTATTATTGTATGGAGATCGGATGACTTGTTCAACAAACATATACGCAGTATGGTATGGTCTCCTGTATGTAAGATGTCTGTACCTATGAAAATGAATAAAGCATACTTAATGAAAAAAAAAAAGTGCGTATGGTATGGTCTCCTGTATGTAAGATGTCTGTACCTATGAAAATGAATAAAGCATACTTAATGAAAAAAAAAAAGTGCACACTGGAGTGGTGCTGCTCATGATTAAAAAAACAGCAATAGTAAGACAAGAGAATGGGGCACTTCACAAGCTTTGTGTGACCAAGGGCATGTCTTGGGGTTGTTAACCCTAACACTCACCCCATTCTTGTATACTGTACCCATCTAAGCTTATTTACTGATGGAATGGGGTGAGCATTAGGGTTGACAACCCCAAGGCATACCCCACACCTGATTTGCAAAGAGGCAAAAGAGGTGAAACCATAATGTTTTTTCCTGTTGCTGCATACAGGGTGGGTGTGGGGTGTTAGGGTTGGAAACCATAATGTCACATTTCTGTACTTTTGGTGCATTAACCCTAACTAGTGCATTAACAATGCTTTTTGCTATATATTTATATATACATATATATCCTTCCCCCCCTTCCTAATCAATCTAAGCTCCCCAGCCCCTCTCTCCCTCCTCACCTAACCCCTCCCTTATACACCCACGTTTCATCACCCCATCCCCACCCCCCTTGCTCTCAAATCCTTCCTTTCTGCTTGATGCTCCTCCTGAAGCTCAACCTCCGCTACTGGCACTCAAGTTCTGTATTACTACCTCTGTTCTGTTACGGCACTTATGTATTTCATGTTTTGCCTCGATGTGTACACTTGTTTTGTATAGCATCCCCTCACGTTCTTGTTCCGTACTGTTCCTACCTAGTTGGTTAACCACAATTTGTATAACCTGTACTTGCTGAGCCTGTGCCATGCTGAACAACACTGCCTATGTAATTTGTTCAAATGTATCCTTCCCAACCATGTTCATTTTCTATGTTGTGCTACTGTAATTTCAACTTTTGTATGTATACCTGCCTCCTCTGTAATCCCCCCCCCCCGCAGGTCGCACCGTGAGATGAGCATCTTTTTGCTCAGTGTGCCTTTCCTGGTAAAATATTTTCAATAAATAAATAAATAAATAAAAATATATCTATAATATGCATCTCAAAAAACTCTGTTAATGCATCAGTTAGAATTGAATACCATAGCATTAAAAGAAGGAAATGAGGCGTTAGGGTTTCTGGCCCAAACACCCCACACCCAGGGATCCCACCCCACCACTCTACCCCAAGCCCTCCATACACCAACAGATGTCTGGGTGTGTGCTAGTCATTGCCTAACTCTCACCCCATTCCTTGTGTAAACAAGCTGAGGTGGTGCAGTATAGGAGAATGGGGTGTGAGTTAGGCCAATGACCCCAGCACACACCCAGACATCTGTTGGTGTGTGGAGGGTGGAGGGGTAGGGGTGGGAATCCTTTGGGTGGGGTGTTAGGATTGGAAACCCTAACACCTCATTTCCCTGCTTTTGTCGCTATAGTATTCACCCTAACTGATTCATTAATGGAATGTTTTGCAATGAATTTCCCTTCTCTTTTAGATAGTGTAATTGTATCTAGTTATTGTGGGAGCGGACCCTGTGCTCCCATGCCTTCATCTGCATAATATAACAATATCTATATATTACAGTGGTAACACAGGGTCCTTTGGACCATGCACTACCACTTTACAAGAGATAGTATTTAAATGAACCATACCAATAGTGTTGCAGACATATAAAAGGGGCTCAGTTACACAAATGACGTGTCACACTGATACAACATTTTTCAAAAGTATACTTTAAGAATCAGGAATGTAAGATATATGTTTTTTGTTCTTGACAAATAGTTAAGCATAGTCAGTATAGTGAAACACAATATTTGTTAATGTCATAATTGTTCACAGATTGTCTTCTACTTGCAAATCTTCTGTAATATATGACAATTACTGAGCTGAAAATCTTCTTTGCTATAAGGCAATTACTGTTCTAATAAAACTATTCATTTAGCTTGAAACTCACTGTCTGCTGTCTTCATTGCTATCATACAATAGCTTCAGTTTTTTCTTTTTAAATTTACTAGTGAGCCTGTTATTAAATATCAGAAGTGCAACCCATTGCCAATAGAGCTCCTGCGGTACAGTGGACTAGTGCTGACCAATGCTTTTGTAAATATGACATCAAGGGTACAAAGTTCAATCCCCACACCCTTCCTTTTTTTTTTTTACTTAAAACTTACATGGGGCACAGATGTACCTTTTGACAGTTTGGTGTGACAATATTGATTTGTTCAAAAGTCTGCAAACTTTTTACTTTTCCATTATCTCCTAGGACAGCAGCTATGTCTTGGAACACAAAAGTGCATATTTTTGAAACTGGCACATTCTTTGCAAAAATAAGAGTGGCACATTTTCACAAATATAGCCCACTTGCGAGAACAGGACAGTCTCTGAGAAAATGTGTTACTCTCATTTTTGCAAAGAATGTTTCATTTTCAGAAATATGTCTAATTTTTAAAAATAATGCACTACCACGGACAGTCTTTGTGAAAATATGTTACTCTCATTTTTCACAAAGAATGTGTCAGTTTCAAAAAAATATACCCTTTCGTGTTCAAGTTATAAATTTCTCAAGCAATCTCTAATTTCAAAAAAGCATGCACTTTCATTTCGCAGACATAGCTGCTCTCATCAGAGATGATAGGACAGTTAAACATTTTGTAAGTTATGAATGGACTAATATTTTCACATCAAAAGCTTAAAAGGCACACCTGTGTTCCATGTAACTTTGAGGTAAAAAAAGGAGCATGCGAGGATCAAATGCTGTACCCTTTCTGCCAAAATTACAAAAGTATTGATGGGCACTACTGCATTGTGCCAATGGAGCTCCATTTAGAATGTGCTGCATTTTTGACTTCTCAACACCGATTCACTGGAACATCGTATTTTATGGAGTCACAGGGTTTTGGACCATAAAACATCCTTTGTGAAAATGACAGTAACACATTTTCACAAAGACTATTCTATTCTTGCAAGTGGCAATATAATGTTTGAAATGGCAACTCTGGTATTGTTGAAAACACATGCCTTCACTAATACTTGTTTTAAAACAAATAGCAAATGCATTTCTGCCACTAAAAAGTGGGTGGTAGTACGAATCGGTAAAAATAGGAAATGCATTTCTGCAACTAAAAAGTTGGGGGTAGTAGAAATCAAACATATCACTTCCAACACCATACTAACAAAACTGACACTCAGAAGTAATCTACTGTGCCACAGGAGCTGCCTAAGCAACAAGTTTCATTTCTGCTATTTCTACAGAGGTCATACCCTTCTGGTAATCCAAAGCCACTGTACATTTTGTCAGCATTAGTGAGGGAATGGACTACATAGATACATAGACACTGTCAGCAGATAAGGGCCTATGGCCCACTCAGTGTGCCCATTTGAGCTTGTAAGTTCCCTTTACGTTTTTCTAGAAGTCTGTTGCCCCTTACCCCTGACCTCCAGAATCCCCTTATGTCTATCCCATGCATTCTTAAATCCCATGATTGTTTCAGCCCCCACTGCTTCCTTTGGCAGGGAGTTTCACTTGTCCACTACCCTTTCTGTGAAAAAATCCTTCCTCACATTTCCTCTGAAGTGCCCTCCCTCCAACTTCATCCCATGCCCTCTAGTACTGTAACATCTTTTTCACTATAAAATAGTGTTCTTCTGCACCCTGTTCCTCCCTGTAAGGTACTTGTATATCTCTATCATATCCCCTCTCCCTCCTCTCCTCAAGGCAGTACATATTCAAGTCTTTCAGTCTGTTCTCATAGGACTTGTGATGCAATCCCTGTACCATCTTTGTTGCCCTCCTCTGAACCTTCTCTAAGCTGTCTATGTCCTTATGTAGGTAAGGTCTCCAAAACTGTACATTGTACTCCAGGCAGGGCCTCACTAGTGTCTTGTATAGTGGAACTATGACCTTCCTTTTCCTGCTGGTGATGCCACTGCCTATGCATCCTAGCATCCTATTTGCTTTACCTGCTGCCTTGTCACACTGTTTCCCAATGTCCCTTTCCTGCTTGGTGCATACTATATCCTGCCCCCCCAAATGATATGTTACAGGTTTTTTGTGCCCCATACGCATTATCTTGCACTTGTTCATGTTGAATTTCAACCGCCAAACCCTTGACCATTCCTCAAGCTTCTGCTGGTCCCTCCTCATTCTGTTTACACCTTCTGGCATGTCCACTCTGTTACAGAGCTTCTTGTCATCAGTGAATAGGGAAATTCTGCCTTCTAGGTCCTGGCGCAATGTTGCTAATGAAGACGTTGAATAGGATAGGTCCCAGAACTGATCCCTGTAGTACCCCACTTGTCACGCTTCTATCTGTGAAGTGACAGCCATTTACCACCACTCTCTGTGTCCTTCCATCCAACCAATTACCCACCCACCACACTACTGTCCTGCCCACTCCCATATTCCCCAGTTTGTTTAATAGCTTTCTATGTGGAACTGTGTCAAAGGCCTTGCTGAAGTCTAGATAGGCCACACAGAAACATAGAAGCTGACGGCAGATAAAGACTGCAAGGCCCATCCAGTCTTCCCATTTTTTTCTACCTTATGAATGTGCCATAGGCCTTTTTCTCTGTCAGTGGCCTATCTATTCATACTCATCTGTATTGCTCCCTTATGCCTATCCCATGCCTGTTTGAAGCCCTGCACTGTATCATATATCCATGACTTCCTGAAGTAGGCCATTTCATGCATTCACCACCCTTTCTGTGAAAAAGAACTACCTCACATTATGCCTTAATCGGCCTCCCTATAATCTCATTCTGTGTCCTCTTGTCCTGCTATTTTTCTTATATTGAAACATGTTGGACTCTTTCACCTAGTTAATGCCCTAAAGATGTTTGAATTTTTTGATCATATCACCTCTCTCCCTCCTTTGCTCTAGGGCATACACATTGAGCTCCGTTAATCTGTTTTCTGATGCAGTTCCTGCACCATTTTGGCTGCCCTTCTCTGGACTGCCTACATTTTGTTAATGGCCTTGTGCAGGTGCGTCCTCCAGTACTGCAGACAGTACTCCAGATGGGGCCTAACCAGTGTATTGTAAAAAGGGATCATTACCTCCTTCTTACTACTTGTGATACCGCTACTAATATACCCCAACATCCCTCTAGCCTTACCTACTGCTTTAGTAGTCTGCTTGGATGATTTCGGGTCATCTGTAAGGATGATGCCCAAGTCTCTTTCTTCCCTTGTGATTGCCAGCAACTCCCCTCCCAACCTATAGGTAGGTTCAGAGTTTCTCTTCCCTATGTGCATGATCTTGCACTTCTTTGCATTAAACACCAGTTGCAACTCTTCCGACCATTTTGCAAGTTTTTACAGATATCTTCTCATTCTGCCACCCCATCTGGATCATCTACTCTGTTGCAGATCTTGGTGTCATCTGCATACAGGCAAAGCTTACCCTCCAGTCCATCTGCAGTGTCACTGATGAAGATATTGAAGAGGACTGGCCCCAGGTCTGATCCCTGAGGTACCCCACTTGTTGCTTGCATCTCTTCTGACTGTATACCATTTACCACTACTCTCTGTTTTCTGCCTGCCAACCAGTTTGTCACCCAGTTGTTCAACCTCTGACCCACCCTGAGCCTACCCAGTTTATTAATCAATCTTCTATGTGGAACAGTATCAAAAGCTTTGCTGAAGTCAAGGTTGGCAACATCAACTGCACCCCCTTGGTCCAGCACTCTGGTTACCCAGTCGAAGAAATCTGTGTATGAAATTAGTTTGATGGGACCTTCCTGTTGTAAACCCATGCTGTCTTGGATCCTGTGCGTCTATGGATTCCAGGTGTTGCTCTATCCTCTTCTTAAGGAGTGACTCCATAATCTTGCCCACTACTGAGGTAAGGACTGGTCTGTAGTTCCCTGCCTCCTCCCTGCCGCCACTCTTGGGGAATGGGATCACATGAGCCCTTCACCAATCTTCTGGGATCTCTCCTGTGCTCAGAGACTCACTAAACAGTTCTGCTAATGGCTCTGCTAGTTCCACTCTTAGCTCCTTTAGTACCCTGGGATGCATGCCATCAGGTCCCATTGCCTTGCCCACCCTGAGTTTTCCCACTGTTCCTCCACCTCTGATTCCCTTCCCATTCCCATTAGTGGCTTTTTCAAGCATGCCCCCATTTTCCCAAACTCTGCCCTCCTAAAATCCAGGAACTTGTTTTTGTGCAGTTTGGTTCTGTTCCTTCTGTGATTTCAAACCACGGTGACAGGTGGTCACTGTTCCCTAGGTGCTCCCCCACTGTTACCCCTATCACACTAGCCCCATTTGAGAGCATGAGATCCAGTATTGCCTTATGCCGATTTGGTTCCATGACCAGTTGCAAAAGGAATGCACCTTGAAGGGAGTCCAGGATAAATCCGCTCCTGGTTGATGTTGCTGCTGGGATGCTCCAGTCCACATCTGGAATATAGAAGTCTCCAACCAGCACCACCCCCCCCCCTTTGGATGGCTAGCATCAACTCCCTGTCTGTTTCTTCCTCCTGGGCTGGTGGTCTGTAGACCACCCCATGCGGAAGACTGACCCCATTTTCCTTTCCAGTGTAACCCACAGTATCTCTCCCCAATTTTTTTCCTCCTAGATCTCTGTGGCCTTTATGCCATCTTTCACATAAAGTGCCACTCCTCCTCCCTTCCTGCCTGCCCTGTCTCTTCTGAATATGTTGTAGCCAGGTATGGCCATCTCCCCATTGTGTTTATCATTACGCCAAGTCTCTGTGATGGCCACAATGTCCAGGTCTGTCTGCACCATGGCAGCCTCCAGATCCTCCATCTTGTTGCTAAGGTTCCTGGCATTGGCACACATGACTTTCCATGATATGAACTCCCTGGACTGTTTAGCTTTTCTATTCTAGCCCTATCCCTGGTTCTCTCTGCTGTCTGCCCTTCTGTTGAATGTTGCCCCCTTTCTGTCTATCCTCCTAGTTGCTAATCTCCATCTTTTGCACACTGCTTTGTAGAGATATCCCCTTCTCCTCTTCACAGGTTCTACTGCTAGCTATGAGAGATGGGCAGTTAGGTACCCTGCTTGCTGACCTGCCACCCCCCTTGGCTAGTTTAAATGCTTGTCCATGTAGCATTTAAACTTATCATTGAGTGCTTGGATTCCCCTCCAGGACAGATGCAGGCTGTCAGGCTTGAACAAGCCCCCATCCCTCCAGGTGGGTCCCCAGTTACCAATGAATCCAAATCCTTCCTTGGAGCAACAGTTCTTCAATCATGTGTTAAAGTTCCTGGTCCTTGTCCCCCTAAGCTCTCCCATGCCTCTCATAGGTAGTACTTCTGTGAAGGTGATAGATGTAGCTACTTGCTTGAGACCCCTCCCCAATTTCCTAAACTCTTCCTGAACTTCCTTAGATGCACCGAGCAGTTGTTTGGCCCCAATATCAGACATTTTATTAAAATGTCTAACTCATCCAACATGGCTCTTTTCCTTCTAACATGTCTGTTTTTGTACATTTAACTGTTTTTTATCACATTTACCAACACTGTAGCCATTATATACAGCCACTAGCCATGTAAAATGAATAGCTACTCACACCTTGTAGTCATTAAATGCTAAATTAAACAATATTTGTAACCAGTAGGGCAATTATTTGCATATCTTATTTATAGAATTTATAGATTCCTTCTGGAGAATGGCATTAAGAGTTACACAGCGTGAGTAGGGCTACCATTCCAGCTTGGATGTGTATCAGTACTCAAACTGGGTATAGTCATTGCTATGTGGCAGGATAGGTAGACAAGATGGACCCTAAATCCTTTCCAGCATCATGGTATTATGCCACTATGTTACAAGTGCTCATGTCACTGCCATAAAGTGATAGACTGAACTGACAGTAGCCAGATCTTGTTTAAAAATGTTTTGCTCTCAAGTGCCTTTCACATTCAGAGCCCCACTCTAGACAACTGTTAAATCTGGTATCAGGAATGTTGAGTCTTTTGCCTTTTCATACCAGATCTACTCTACCAAAAGTAACTAAGCAGTTTAATAATGTGTCTGTACATATATTTCAGCATCATGCCATAGGAGGGTCATGCCTCTTTTCACACACCCCCACAATTGCTCTATCCCACATATAGTACATCTCACACAGAAAAGACACTGCTCACACAGAGAAGTTTCTGTAAACTCAGACTTCAAAGCAGTCAGACTCCTAAAACTCTATGAAGTTATGTCAAAGCTTGCTTAAATAAAGGCAATAATTTGCACTGTTCTGACTTTGCATCTCTGTGTTTGATGATGTTTCTCTCATCATGAGGATCCTATGTTCCTTGTTCCCCTCATTTTTTTTATCATTTGATGAATGGGTAAGGCCCACTAGGCACACGTGCTTGTTTTCAGGGATGACCCGGGAGCACTGGGGAGATTATGAGGCTTACTTTGAGTCACACAGCATGCAGGTGGAAGTTGTGGGAATCAAACCTAAATCTGCTGGATGTCCCTAACTCATTCCCAGCTCATTACTTTAACCTCTAGGCTATACAACCAGCATTTTATATCTCACATTTCAGAAAGAAAAAGTTGACGTGTGTGTGTGTGTGTGTGTGTAAAATATTGACTGATCCTGCAAAACCGTAAGTACAAATAGTGACATATTGAATTGAGCATATTAACATTTATAATGTGTACTAAAATGAATGGGTCTCCCCTTTTTACCACAGGGAGACCGTGCCATAATTTTCTGTTATAAGGAGTGTTTATAACGACAAACATGCATGGTCCCTCAGCTCTCATATGCACTATGCTGCACTGGCTCCTTCCTGGTTTGTCCTTCCTTCTTGTCCGCAACCCATCCACGAGAGAAATATGGTGGTAAGTCATTTTAAAACAAAAAAGTTACATTTTGTCCAAATCGCGGGCTAGCAAAAATATATCTTCAACAAAATGAAAAGCTGACAAAAGAAAATATATCGACAGATTCACGGCCCGAAAACCAAACTGGAGCACAGCCACGGGAATAGCTGCTATTTTATATAATTGCTGTGGCCAAAAAGGGAAGACCCAGCAATTATATAAAATAAATATAGGGTGTTGTGTGTAAACTCGAAGTTTACACACACCACCCCATACTTTATTCTATTTGTAACATTTTGTCTGGGATGCAGTCTCTGCAATAATTGTGCAAGCTGTTGTGTTACTAGGCTTCCATTCAGAATAGAGTCGACACTGTCCTACACACACATTTTGAAAGCAAGATGGAAAATGGGATAAAGATACTTTGATGGTCAGAAAAGAAAGACATTAAGTTCTGCTAATCTTTTGACAAAGTTGCAGTTCACTAAATTAAGAGCAGACTGACTTTTTTCCTGAAATATGTGGTTTGCACAAAAGGTTTCCTCAGGGAAAAGAAATGAGTTGACAGCTTTTACATTTTGATAACTTAAGCAACGTTTAAGAAAGCTTCAGGCTAGTGACCCCTATTTGTATCTCATGCTCAGTTAGAGAAAATCTAACTGTGTCACAGCAGAGAGTAAATGTTTTTGAGTAAGATATGATATTTATCACAAAACTAAGCTAAACCTAATCACTCATAAGTGTTGCAGCTATGAATGACTTATGTATGGTTTTGCTCATGAGTGCAATAAATATCTGGTCACTCACAAATATGCCATTCTGTATGGGAATTTTCAATAGTAAAATGGTAGAGGGAGAAAGCATTTCCCACAGTTTTTTACTCAGAAGTCAGACAGACATAATGGCATTAACACAAAATGTTGTTAGATCATTGTGAGTTGTGGCATAATAAGAATGATCTTGAATGGTGTTACACTACTGTACATGAATCGGGAACACACATGCATGCGATTTTTACCTACTGCAGTGTTTCTGTGGTTTTACTGTACTGTATTTGCAACTGCATATAGAGGCTAATGGCTGGGGATTGGGTGATAACCACGCTGTAATCACCTCGAGTGGTTGCTAGAGCAACATGGTAAACCTCGAGAGCACAGCTCGAGAGGGTTACTGTAGCCCTGGCAACCACGAGAGATGATTTCAGCATGGTTGTCATCTTGATCCCAACCATCATCTTTATAGTGTATGGTCAAAAAACACTGTTTGCATTCTATGTGTGAGTATTATGGAACTCTGGTGCATTGTTTTTTTGTTATGCCACTGTTTGGAAGTTCAGAAGTGTGGCTAACAACTTTTAAAATTCTAAACAGTGCATAGCAAAGTAGTGTGACTGCTGATTATGGTTGTTAATAGGCACTTACCATACATTATAACCTTGTTTTGTATTACCTTCTGGCCGCTTTAACTGCTTTTGTGCCCAGTGTTGATCCCCAAACAGATTTTAGCATCCAGTTGGGCTGTAAAATTATGCTTGTATTTTTGCAAAAATTGAGATGGTAATGCAGAGATTGGAGTTATATGTCAACTTATTATAGGCAAGTAGATACAGGTACCTTGTTTATTATAGTTTGAAGAAAGCATCAGTTTAATACTCTGTGCTTTGAGGTACAGTGCGTATGAAAGCCACTACATAAAAAGAAGTTCTGTTCTGTTCTAGTATTTACACAGTTCCTGCTGGCCCATCTTAAATTATCTTTAACTTGGACATTTGTTGACATGGTTGTCTAGTTAGTGAATTTGTAAAAAGAAAAAAATGTAGAATAGGCTCAAAGCTAAGCTTTTTCTTTCTCCTGTGCAGTTAAACTAGGAGATCCTATTCTGCTTAAAATTTCATGTAATGATAATATTTATCTGATAACTCATTTGTATGTGACTTGTAGATGACAACTTTGGCAGGGTAATGTAGCATGAATGCAGGGAAGGGAACAACGGGGAGCAGGGGATGTTTATTAAACAAAAGAAAAGGAAACAATTAAGCAGTATTTTCAGGAAAGGAGGATGTAAACAGACTAATAAGGCCAGCCATCTTCTACATGGCTGGTAACAGGAGCCATGACCAGGATCACTTGACCTCCCGGCCAAATCTGGAGCCAGGAGGCAGGACTAGATGTACTATTAAAAAGGTACCAATATCAAGCAGCATCTCACATGAATGATCCCAGAGCATGAAGACCACCACAGGGAGTCTGTAAGTACACACAAAACTCTGCCTGTTTGTCTCCAGAACTAAGATAATATCCACCTGTTTTTTTGTCAGCTGAGGGATTCATTCATTTGTCATTTCTGCTCATGCATTTGTATATGTGTTACATATTGCCTCAGCTAGGGGCATACTTGTTTGGTAATAATAAATATTACTCTGAATGGGCCCTATGCACTAGTGGTGCAGAGTGGCTAAATGTGTGTAGCTTGGTCACATAGCCACTCCACATCCACTGCACTCCCTATGAAGCATGCATGAGGGAGGGTGCACAGACCCACCACACCCAATTCCCCATGTCCATGGACAGCTTCATGCTGGGGGCATTCAGGGGCTGTGAGAGCACTATGTGGTATTCACTAACCTGTGTAGTGCTGGACACATGGGTGCAGAGGGTGGCACAGGGTACACCAGGGAGACCCTGCCATAACCCATGGAGTCCCCGCCACAGACACAGGCCTGGAATGCCGGGGGACCAGGACAGGGCACACCACGCTGCCCTTGACCACTGGACAGCAGGAGGCAGCAGGGGAGGCTGAACAGGTGAGTGCTCAGAAATTTCATGAACAGTGTCACTGGGACTGGAGGGTGCCATGTGGGTCTGGGTGCCTGCAGGCAGCATGCACAGACCCAGACCTGCACCACCCAATGCGTGGGATCCATTATGGGTCCCAGGGGGGCATCTCATTGGATGCCCACCCGAGACAATGACTTCTCCCCCAGCCACCCTGCAGAGTCCTGTGCACCGGGGGGGGGGGCTGCAGACAGGTGGCCAGCATTGGTGAATGCCATCATGGGCACGCCTGTCCATGAGGCACAGGGACATAGGCAGCATACATGACTTTTCCACATACCCCCACCCACTTCATGCATAGGGCCCAATGTGTTTAGTTTTCTCTCTGCTAGGGACATACATGCTTAGTCAGATGATAAAGAGGTAGTAGCAATAACCTATCTGGGCTACCCCAAAGTGTAATAGTATTGCAGTAGGGTTACATGAGTGTTTTAAGTAAGCAGTAAGACATGATGAGGTGTGCATTAAACAGTTATTACCACACACCCAGGGATGTAGTGAGGCACGAGGCTGAAGGCCGAGTGCATTCAGCCCCTGGTGTTGCAGTAATATTTGCTCAGTGCACACCCTGGAGTATTTTGTTGTGCTTATAAAATGGTTTTCATTTTTGAAAATAGTTTTCAGTTAGATAAATATGTTTACCTATGTAAAAAAAGCTACAATTTAATACATTTATGTTAAAATAGTCCCTCCGCCTGGTTTGCTATGGGACTTTTTGTCCATTTGCAGCATGCATTATTGTAGTTTTTTTTCTGAATGACAGCGTGACCAAGTGCTCCCCCCCACACACACACACACACACACATACACACTCACACTCACACATACATACATATAGTGCCATAGAACAGTACATTTAAATGTTACTATTGTTTTGGATTTTTTTTTCCTAATGACTGTGACCACTTTGCAAATTAGGTTTTAGGTGCATAGGATTATAGAGAGTGAAGTGGTTACTGTACATGTATAAAGGGGGGAGAGAGAGAGAGCGCGTGCAGGTGAACAATAGTTTCTGAATGACAGAGTGAGTAGTTATGCTGCTGATTGTGGAGAACATGTACTTTTGACACTTTCTCTCTGAGAGAGCCTGCCAGCTGGGTTTGAGAATTGAAAAAAAAGTATTTTATTTCTGCAGATTAATTAAGATACACGTATACATTTGGTAGCAGACACACAGTGGGAGGAGACTTGCAGTGGGAGCACAGCGGGATCAGAAAACAAATACTAGTTAGTCACTACTATTAAAATATATACTCTTTGCTTTGGGTTGCAGATATGTTTAAAACATGGAGAGACCAGATGAAACACTGGTAACCTACACATCATCATAGACAGAGAAAGGAGATTTTGCAGAGGATTTAGTGAGCATTTACGAGTGGGAGGGGGGTTGTGGAGTGCAGTTCAAATATAAACTAACTGTTGGCATTGGAGGCTAAGGGAGGAGATGTGCTGTTGGAGCGGCAGCTATAAGTCATTAAACTGTCATTTTTTAAACTGCCATTTCAAAATGTGCTTTGCATAGAGAGTGTGACGCAAGCAGCATTTCCCTGATCAGTCGGCGAGTTGCGTTAGCGAGGAAAAAAATGATGGCATTTGAAAAGGGAGTATTCAAATGGCTCATTTATTTCCTTTTTTCCTCCATGCAGTCCTGCATTTCAGGACTTGTTTTTACCTGTACATAAAATGGATTTGATGCACAGGTAAAAAACAATCAAAATGCAGGATTTACTCTCCCCATTTTATAAATCCCTATCTAGGCTATCATTATACTTTGCCTTGTGAGATGTTGGGAACCACAGGATCACAGGAAAATGTTGTCTAGGGAGTTATAACTCCTACTGTGCATGACATTAAAGTACAACCAAGAATAGTGACATTTCCTGATTAGAATGCCCTGAGTCCCTGAACTTATTAGAGATCATGTGGATACTTAGGAGTACTGTATGCTAGAGGAAGGGCTTCAGCACATAAACAGTTCTGTATAGCAGGCAGGTACATTGAGAATGGTTGGATTTAGTTTGCTAGAGACTGCAGTGCTGTACCTTACCAGAGTACACTACAGAGATGTGGATGCTTTCCAGTCTGCAGGTGGTCAGTAGTACTCAGAGCTTGCTGCAGCCTGGGCTGAAATATGCCACCTGCAGAGTAGGTAGGATTGAGGTCTGGGGGCCAACTGCTGCTCCTCTGCCTCAGTGACATTCTACAGTTTGCAGTGGAGGTTGGAAGGTAGTGTACAGGGAGGGGGGTCAGCCAGCAACAATCGTGGAGGGAGGGGTCCTGGGATTGCACTGAGAAAAGCTGTAGATGATGTGTTCCACCCCTGAAAAGCACCACATTGCACACAGATCCCCTAAGGTGGCTTAATTAGTGACATCTACTGGGGGTAGTAGGCAGCACAGCAGATCTAGAAAGAGTATATTTATCATAGGAGATTTTATAGTGAGAGGTACTGAGAGTGTGATGTGTGACACAAACCCAGAGGGGAGGGAGGTGCACTGTCTCCCAGTGATGACAGGCAATAGGGTGCTCCCCAGAGTGAAAAGGTTGCTTTGGGAAGTAGCTGGAATGCCAGATGTTATTGTCCATCTAGGAATGAATGAACTGTTAGGGAATCCATTATCCATTAGGAGAAGTGAAAGTTAGTTTTGGGGAGTTGGGTACCAGGCAGAGGGTGTTTGCTGGTATTTTGATTTTTTTTGGTGGTCCTACCAGTGAGCGTGAGGGGAAGGGGGTTGGAGACAAGAAAGCAGAAAATCTAAAAATGTTATAATTGGTTGCATGAATGGTGCACTGAGGAGGGATTTGGGGTATTTTGAGGGTGGGGTGTTTTGGGGAGGAATAAAGGCCTATTTAAATCGGACAGCCTTTATCCAAATTGGGAGGGGACAAAAACACTATAGCAGAAGATTAAAGGGTACATTTCTGGGTGTTTAAGCTGGCACAGGGTGAAGCAGGGGTTAGGAGTATCCTTGTTGTCAACTTAGGAAAAGGAGACCTAGTTAACACTCCCCCATTCATAGTAGAGCCATTCAAGAAGTAGTGGTTAACTTAGGCAGAGAATGTGACAGTGGGGTGAACCAGGAGCAAGAATCACAGCAGATAGGAAGAGTGATAAAAGATGCAAAAAAGCATAGGGGGTGAGCAGGGGAGGACTGGCCAATGTGCAGGGTAAGGGTGGGAAACAGCACTCCTGGATGGTGGTCTGCATGAACTCCAAAGCCTCAGAAACAAAATGAGTGATCTTCAGGCAGTGACAGCAGAAGGTAGGTCAGACATAACTGTCACAGTAGTAACGTGTTTGCCATCCAACTATGACTGAGGCCTCAAAGCCCCCAACTGAGATATTTTTAGGAAAAACAGGGAGAAGGGGAGAGTGAAGGATAGCACTGCACACCAGGAAGAGTATCAAGATTATAGAGAATAAGAAGATAGGGGGTGGAGGTGTAATCTCTGTGGGTTCAGCTGATGGGGAGGGGTTCTCTAAATGAGAGTGACCCCTGAGACCCAGGAATGGGCACGCTATAAAAAAAGGTTTACTTACATACTTTACATACTCTTTCTTTCTGCTGTTACTCACTTCCTTCATGCAGAGGTTGGTGATACGCTGCCCGAGATTGGACCGCGGGGGGTTGCAGTCTGTTTTAAGACAGAATTGGGCCTCTTGAGTGTGTTTACGGGGGAGGCTAAGTCCTTTGAGTGCACAGTGGTAGCGGGTGTTGGCGTTTGAATCGTACTCATCTACCGTCCACCAGGAGATGGGAAACAGTTCTTACAGGAAGTGGCAGACTTCATTGTTGACATGTCGTTTGAGTCGCCCAGATTGATGGTTTTGGGTGACTTCAACACCTGGATTGATGATGAACTCTCACAATTTGGTAATCACTTCCTCCAATTAATTATTTCTTTGGGCTTTACACAGGTGCTTTCCACTGCTACTCATAAATCTGGGCACTCTTTGGACTTAGTCTTTCTCCTTGGGATTGATGCTTTCGATTTGGGGGTGGAACTAGTCGTTTGGTCGGACCACTACACAGTGAGGTTCAATTTTAGTACCCCCCTGAGAAGGCCCACCCCATGGAGATGGCGAGATACCGCCCTTTATGGGATATTACACCCCAGGGCCTTGCGGCGGTTCTTGACCTCTCATCCCCCGTGTTGGCAAGCAGTAATCCAGAGACCTTGGTGACAGCCTATAACAAGGCGGTTACATTGGCTCTGGATACTATTGCTCCTGTCTGTGTACGCCCCCTTTCCCTTCATCCCAAGGTGCCCTGGTTTGATGGGACATTGAGGGAGATGCGGAGACAGGGGCGAAGATTAGAACGCTGCTGGCGCAGATCCGCCCTTGATGCCAACCGCCTTAGATTGATGGACCATTATTCTGTCTATCAATCTGCAATCTCCCATAAGAAGGCAGAATTCCTGTCCAGGGAGATTGCAGTAGCCAGGAATCGACCGGCTCAGCTTTTAACTGTGGACAGGCTGTGCAACCCAGCCTGTCTACATGTTCAGAAGGCTTTTTCGCAATTAGAGTGCAAGGAGCTCACTCGATTCTTTGCTAATAAAGTGGCCGACATCGGGACGGATCTGCATCCAGCGGCTTCTAAGGGGGATGCTGTTGAACAGCATGAGTTCACAGTACCTCAATCTTCTTGGTGTTCCTTCAGCAGACCTGATTTTGTGGATGTCATGAGGATTATCCATGGTGTGCGCCCTACGAGCTGTAGTTTGGATCCTGGACCGACTTCCCTAATACTGGGTTGTTGCGACATCATCGGTCCAATCCTTGTGCAAATAGTCTGGTGCTCCTTGGAATCGGGTGAGTTTCCTAGCTCCCTGAAAGAGGCTGTGGTGACACCCCTCTTGAAGAAAGCTACCTTGAACTCTCACTGTTTCACAAACTACAGACCCATCTCAAACCTACCCTTTATTGGGAAAGTGATTGAGAAGGTAGTGGCGTCCCAATTGGAGAACCATTTAACCATCCATGGCATCTACAAACCCTTCCAATCGGGTTTTCGTAAAAGGCATAGCACTGAGACTGCGCTGGTTTGGGTGCTTAATGATCTCTTGAGGGCGAGAGACCAGAAGAGATGTTCTATTCTAGTTCTTCTTGATCTCTCATCATCCTTTGACACCGTGGATCACGTGGTGTTGCTAGCACGCCTGCGGCAGATTTGTGGAATATCGGGAACAGTCCTTCGATGGTTTACCTCATTCTTCACTGGGAGATCACAAAGAGTTGTGTCAGGGCTTTTTTCCTCTGGCCCAACATCTTTGTTATGTGGGGTGCCTCAGGGTTCTGTGCTGTCTCCCATGTTATTCGCGGTGTATATGCTGCCGTTCAGAGACATTATAAGATGGTATAAGCTGAGGTTTCATTGCTATGCAGATGACACCCAGCTATACAGTACCTGTCTTTTGCTCCTGACCAGGATAGAGCTCTCTCAGTGTTTAACAACTGTCTGAAAGAAATCCAGGGTTGGATGGATTCTAGTTGGCTGAAGTTGAACGCAGAAAAGACAGAGGTTTTGGTGGTGGACCTGGGCTGTTGTTGCACCCTCAGGAATTTTTCTTGGGGGTGTGTCACTTCTGACCTCTGAACGGGTGCATAACCTAGGGGTTATCTTGAATGACAGGCTGACACTGCATTCACAGGTGTCAGCAGTCATCAAGACTTCCTTTTACCATCTCAGGAATATCGCTAGAGTGAAACACCTCATTCCGTCTGACATGCTATCTATGTTGGTCCACGCCTTTGTGTCCTCTCGTCTGGACTACTGCAACTCCCTGTATTTTGGGCTTTCTGGGGTTGAAATTTGCTGCCTTCAGCTAGTGCAGAATGCAGCAGCCTGGGTTTTGACGGGAACCAGTAGGTCCTGTCATATTACCCCGGTGCTGCACGAACTGCACTGGCTCCCTGTTCGGTGGCGGATCACCTTTAAAGTCTGTTTATTGACTTTTAAAGCCCTACACGACCAGGGTCCGGCTTATCTGAAAGATCTTCTAGTGTCTTACTGCCCTGGCCGATCGCTCCGCTCGGCCAACGAGAGGTTGCTAGAGATTTCAAGAGTGAGTCTAAATTCATCTGGCTGTAGAGCTTTTTCCTACGCTGCTCCCACTCTCTGGAATTCTCTACCCCAGCGGTTACGGCAGTGCACCTCCATGGGGGAATTTAAGAGTGGCTTAAAAACTCATTTGTACCAAATTGCCTTTTTATAGTATTTTATATGAATTGTTGATGAAATTGTGGTTTTATGAATGTTTTACATTGTATTATAATGTTTGGTTTTCTTTTTACTATATGTTTTGTACAGCGCTTTGAAAATTTGAAAGGTGCTTTAAAAATAAAATTATTATTATTATTATTACTTATGCCCACCCTTATTTTTCCTAATGTACCTCTCGCTTTTTGGCAATCCCCCCCCCATGGGTCATTTCTGAGGCAGTTTCCAATATTTTTAAATCCACCTTCCTAAAGTCTATCACTCTTGTCCTTGTGTGGTTTGACTTTGCTCCTGTCTTCATGTTAAATTACACTGTGCAGGGAAGCACCAAGGGAGGTCGACAGTGAAAATGCCAACCTCCCCCACAGTGATGGCACAATACCAATGCAGGTATTGTGCCGCCTGTTTCAAATGTGTTTTCTGTGGGGGGCTGTTCCCCCCCACCCCACATGAGGAGGGCTCTAGCCGCCTGAACCCTCTGGATTTCAGGATTCCAACTCCAGGTTGGAGTTGGTCTGGAGAGGGGGCGGGACACTGGGGGAAGGTAAAACAAGGAAAATGGACCATTACCGTGAATGTCGCCATAATGGTCTTTTTTCCTGTTTCACTATCGGGGTGTCGACCTGAAGGGGTGCATCACACTGTACAGTGATCAGTACTACCTAGGAAACTGCCCACTATGATGTCCATAATGCTTTTCCCTGTTTGTAAGTACCAGCTCGAGTACTACTCCATTCCTAGTGGGTGAATTGACTAGCTGCCTAAGAAAAGGTTCTTATAGAGAGTCAAGGATGGGCCTGCTCATTGCTGCAGCCTGAGTTGGAAGGCTCTAATCTTCATTTGGCAGACTGAAGTCACGAACTAGCACCACCTCCCCCTTACTTGCTACCTTGATGATTGCTTCCCCAAGTGACTTATCCAACTCCTCTCCCTGTGCTGAAGGTCTGAATACCACCCCTGTTTGGATACTGGCCCTAGTGCCTGTCTCCAGGATGGCTCACAACACCTCCAGCCCTTCCTTTTCATGTTTCCGCTGAATCACAGTCTGCTGCTGGGCACCTAACTTGTGTCATCAGGCTGGGACTATATAAAGACTGTCATTCTGATTTGTCTATGCCCCAGGGTGAAGCCTGCCTAGGTGAAACACTGGCATTCGGACTCCTGTGGGGACTGTGGCACACTGTCAGCACTGCATTTTCAGTAGATACCATTTGCTAAAGCTGCAACTTTTTGATTTTTTGTGCAATAAATCCTTTTGGCAGTGACCATTGTATGTTGACTGTTTTTCCAGTACTCTCCACTGGAGTGCAGCCATTCCTAGAAACCATGCTTAAAAATCCCCAAGGCAGGTCGGGAAGAGAAGGAGGTGCAAAAAACCTATTTGATTTTCCAGGGAGATCAGAGAAGCAGTCTGGGCCAAGAAAGTTTCCATCAGAAGATGCTGCATAAAGCCAATCAGATGGAGGCAAATAGTGAGCACCTCTTTAATAAACTGAAAGAGGCCAGCAATGCAGTGGGGAGGGCTAAGGCCGAACCCAGAATAACAGAAGGGGTAAAGAAAAATGGCAAGTCATTTTCTAGGTATGTCAGAGAGAGGACGAATAACAAGGGGACATTAAAATGTTGAAGAAGGGGGTCTGGGTGAAAGAAGATGGACAAAATGTAAACATATTAAATGAATACTTCTGTTCAGTCTTCAAAGCTGAGGAAAGAAGGCCATCGCCATGGTGCAGCATCAGAGTTGGGAGAGAAGCTAAGGTGCAGAGGGCTGAAGGGTTTGGGGGGGTAGAAGTTAGAGAAGCCACCAGAAGCAGACAGACTGCATCTCCAGGTGTTCATGGATGTGGGGCAGGCTTTGGCAGCACCCTTAGCAGAGGGGTGTAACTGTTTCCTAGCAACAGACATGGTCCTCACAGATTGGAGTGTGATGATCTTGTGCCTCTAAAAAAAAAAAAAGTGGGAACAGGGAAGCCCAAGCCATTATAGACCAATCAGTGTGATCTTCATTGTAAGTTGCTTGACACTATAATGAAGGAGTGGCTGGTTGACTTTCTGGAGACTCATGGTCTGCAGTACAGTGAAAAATATGGCTTCATGAAAGGAAGGTCCTACCAAATGAACCTCATAGAATTATTCATACCAGTGCCTCATTCAGTGGACAAGAGTCAGGCACTGGACATCCTGTGTTTGGACTTTCACAAGGCCTTTGCTTTAGTGCCCCATAGCAATCTTGTAAAGAAGTTGGGGGAAAGGGGGCTGGTAGAAGACATCACA
Organism: Neoceratodus forsteri; assembly: GCA_016271365.2. Lineage (NCBI taxonomy): Eukaryota > Metazoa > Chordata > Ceratodontiformes > Ceratodontidae > Neoceratodus > Neoceratodus forsteri. Next base: position 906,504,923 of record CM028135.1, on the reverse strand, counting down.
AGTTGGATATAGAGCTGATTATGAGGAAAAACCCAAAGAGTAGTGCTGAATGGACAGCACTCTGAGGTTAGAAGTGCGGCCACTGAGGAACCTCTGGGGTTGGTCCTGAGCCCTGCTCTGTTCAAACAGTTTATATATGACATTGAAGAAGGGGTCCAGGGCAAAATGTGTCTATTTGTAGATTATATTTAGATATGGGGTAGGGTGGATAGTGAGGAGTGGGTTAGGGAAATGAAAGAGTAGCTAGAGAAACTAAAAAAGTGATGCAACCAAAATTTAATGCCAAAACATTTATGCACTTGGGTAAAAGGACCATGAAAGCACAGTAGTTGATGGGGAGGTCAGGTCAAGGTACACCTCCAGGGTTTTAAATAATTGATTAGCAGTTTTTTTTCTTGGGACAATACTAACTCTACAAAAAGTATTTATATAGGTTTTCTGTAAGTGTTATGTTTGTTAAACACAGTGAGGCAAGTGCTATGCATTTTCACAATGTTTTAGAACTTTTATGAGCAAAACGCTAATCAATTTTTAGAGTTAAATAAAACCCTGACCTCAGAGAAAAGGGACCTTGTGGTTACCATAAGTGACATCCTCAAGACCACTGCCCAGTGCAATAAAACTTATAGAAATGTCAACAAGGCCTTTTCTAACAGAATAAGTAAAGGGATCCTGCCCCTTTGTAGGTCCCTGGTGAGGCCACACCTACAGTACTGTGCACACTTCTGGAATCCTAAACTTAAAATGGACAAGGAATGCTCAGAACTGGTCCAATGGAAGAGCAACCAAAAGGATACACAGCAACAGAAGAAGACCTGTGAGGAATGACTGACTGCCCTGAATGTGTACTTCCAGAAGGGAAGGCGTAAACAGGTGAAATGTCAGTAAATGTTCAGTCAGTTGAGGGTCTCTGACTAGTGGGCATAAATGGGTATAATTCTAAAATGGTGAGAGGGGGTTGAATTCAGGAGGAATGCGAGGAAATACTTTTTCACAGAGATAGTAGTGGACAGGTGGAACCATCAACCCAGGGAGGTTGTTTATGCTGAAATTGTTACAAGTTTCAAGAGAAGGTGGGATAGACACCTGACGAAAATGACAGTGGGGGCAGGGGAAGAGTCAGGCAAGGATCACTTAATTAACCAAGTAGATCTATGAGTTAGGGCACTGGATAGACCCTATCAGTGCTAAACTGGGGGAGGTAATGATGGCAAAGACTTTTGCTGAATGTCTTTGTCCACCTGTAAAATTCATAGGCCCTCATATTCAGAAGTTAGTGTGATGTTAACAGGAATACTGCCTCACTAACTGGACCATATTCAAAGGCTCCATAACGTGGTTCTAGTGGATAGCATTAGTGCACTAAATGCACCACTGTGCCTATGCAAATGTGGGACCTTCTTGCATATAGGGTGTAGTGGTATATTTAGAGGATTTTGGAAGTGACAATCACTGCTGAGGCAGTGCTATTTACTGCTACTAAAGCACTAGTCTTATCAATGTGCACAGTGGTGCATGCCCCCCGCTACCCATTAGTAGCACTGGTGCCTGTCAGTGTCATGAAATTCTATTCCCTCAAGCCCCAATCTCCACTGGACAGATCACGGTATCCCTGGTAGTCAAGAGGTGTCCTACCCCACCCTGATTCTTGCAGAACATATGTAAAGTTCCCTGGTAGTTCAGTGATTTTCCCAACAGCCTAATCCATGTTGTTCAAATGACAGTTGCTGTGGCAGTCTAGTGGTACCCCCTCCCACCCTGATCCCCACTGTAATAATGACACATACAGTACCATGGCAGCCTAGTAGTACCCTCTCCTGCCCTAATCCCCATTGTAAAAGTGACAGGTATCTGGCAGTCTAGTGGTCCCCCCCCCAGGGTTGTTACTACAGTAGGTGAATGCTCAGTCCCAGTCATTCATGTGGCAGCCAGCTAAGGTAGAGAGGGGAGGGTCTGTGCCAGTTGCTGTCCATCACTCTGCCCATAGATGTTGACAGGCTTTTTAGGGTGAGTCAGGTGCTGGACAGAAGGTGGAGGATGTTGGGGGCAGTGTGGCTAGGCCAGGGAGATGCTGTGTAATTACTGAACAGGGATTGGATGGGTACCATTAGACTGCCAGGGTATGTGTCATTTTTACTTCTAGAATTGGGGTAGGAAAGGGGGTACCATTAGAAAACCAGGAAATGTGTAATTTTAACAATGGGTTCATAGAAACATAAAAACTGTCATCAGAAAAGGACCACTCAGCTGACACAGTCTGCCCAACTGTTCACTGCTTATTCTACCTGCGCTGACCCTATCTGGTCTCTGGTGATGTGACCCTCCCCTCTCCCAGCCTCTGCTCTAATTTACCCATGTTTGTCCCACACATGCTTAAAGGCCCTTCACCATTCCAGTCTTCACCGCTATGACTGGCAGTCAGCTCCATGTGTCTACCACCAGTTCAGTGAAGAAATATTTCCTCACATTACTTCAGAACTTCCCTTCCCCCCAGCTCCATCAGATGCCTCCAGTCCTGGAGCTCACCCTTATTTGGAAAGAGCTTCCCTTCTGCATCCTGTTCACATCTCTGAGATACTTGTAGGTCTAGATCACATCTCCTCTAATGCTCATCTCCTCCATGGTGCACATGCTGAGATCCCTTAGTCTCTTCTCATAAGGATTCACTTGCAACCTCTGCACCATCTTGATTGCCCTCATCAGGACCACCTCCACCTTGTCTAAGTCCTTTCTGAGGTGGAGTCTCCAGAACTGGACACAGTACTCCATGTGGGGGTGTACCAGCAATTGATACAACAGCAACACCACCTCCCTTTTCCTGTTGTTGATGCCTTCCCCTGTGCCCAGCATCCCACTAGCCCTGCCTACAGCCTTGTCACACTGTGCTGCCAACTTGAGGTCCTCTGATATAATAATCCTAAGGTCCCATTCCTGCCTAGTAACTGCGAGTACCTCTCCCATCCAATACTCAGTGCCGTAGTTCCTATGAACTAGGTACATGTTTCGGTTCAGGCTTGGGGGGTGCCACTGGTTCACCAGCCATATTATGATATGTGTAGTGGAGATCAGGTAATGGCAATGGCTGATGCTCTGAACAGTGCCATTGGGCATATTGTACAAATGAATGAAAGCATTGTGCAGAGCTGGTCATGGCCACATAGCACCTTGCATGCCTTCTGGGGTTGGTAGCATGTTGGCCACTAAAAATAGCTGGCAGGAGCAAAGATAGTATGTCTGTTGCCAGCAGGGCTGTGGTACACTGGCCATCTGCATTTTGTATATTTCTACCACAGACTGATATTTGTACAGAAGTGTGTACCAGACAGGGTGCGTTGCCTATACAAATGTCTAAATGATGGCTATGCATGATTTCGCTCATGACATTATTTCTGCAACACAGATGGCCACTTCTCAATATGGGAGCCTCTATTTATATTTTTCTATTTACAGTAAATATAATTTTGTAAAAAAGGTAAAAACACCACTATTTTCACTAAAATGAACTGTTGAGTGTTAACTCACTGTTCTTCTGAGAGCAGTGCATTATTTTATTCTGTACACATACACCAATTCATCTAATTTGCACCCTTATTCTGATATGTTTAATTTGGAATACTGCATTGTCAGTGAGAAAATAAAGTTTAAATGTGTTTTCTTCTTCCCTCAGAAATGTTTTATAAATGTAAATCAAATGGTATTGATGTAAGATGGTTTCTAATTGTATTCGTTATTATAAGTGATAACATATTTTGCAAATAACTGGATATGATAGTTAACAGAGTGTGTGCACATGCTGTGAGCATGTTTGTTCTGTCAATGATTTGCATTAAAAAATTAATTCACTGCCAGCTGTTTACTTTTGACAGAACTGTAAATTAAACATATTTCCCTAGACAGAATTTGCACCACCTGCCCACCTTCCTACTGTTAATAATGGAAAAGCACTTTAGGGGATGTCACAAAATATGTTCTTTGATTCATTGTTCTTGTTCTTGTTGCTCTCATCATCATCATCTCAGTTTACAATACTTTTACATCGTTCTTGTTGCTGTCATCATCATCATCACCATCTCAGTTTACAATACTTTTTTCTATAAAAGCATCATAAAGTTTCACTGGCATAAAATACATTCCTGATTAGAAACTGCATTTTCTTGTAAAAACAAGATTTTGAACATTATAAAAATGCATTTAAACTACTATAATGCAGTTTCTAGAGGCATTGCAGGCTATTGATTATAAGACTAATTTATTTTATTTATTGAAATGTGTTAACCGGGTAAGCCCAATGAGACATAGTGTCCCTTTTTCATGGGTGACCTGGAGTTAATTACAGTCAATAATAACAGTTTATGTACAGAGACAAGTCAATAACCACAGTTTACATATTGAGACAACTGAGAAATATATGCAAGATGGACATTGACTTAAGAATCCCAAGTTGTCAAATAATGTTACTTGTATTATACTGTTGAAGTGATCCGATTTCTGTATCCCATGTCTGTATTGTTGTACTGCTCTGAATTTTATATCCCTAGTCTTTATTATTTCCCTGTTTCCCTGGGTCACACCTGGAAATGAGTTTCAGCTCAGTGTGCCTCTCCTGGTTAAAATGTTTTTTTTAAATAAATTAAATAAATAAAAAACACATTGCACTCATATGCTGTATTAAGTCCAAGTGCAAGCAAACCCATATCTGGGATATCAGTATTTCTAAGAAAGTTAAGTATCCATGATAGTAGAACCTGCTACTTAAATTAGTTAGTGCAATAGTGGATAAGTGATAGGAAATGCATCTGAATCATCTGTTGCAGTTGCACCTACTTACCACTAGTGAGTGAGATTTCAAGGCAACTTTGAATGCATCAAAAGAAGTACATTTAGACACTTCTGGCAGCTGGCTGTTTCAAAGGCTAGGAGCAGAAATATCAAAGGATCAATCACCAGCATAGGTTCTAGACCTTGGAACCTCCAAGGTTGAGCAAGCAGATTATCTAAGCTCCCTCTTATGGGTTTTGTACTGAAGTAACCCACTGAGGCTGGGAAGGGCAGCCATTTACATTATTTTAAAGGCAAGCCAGAGGGCAGGGTAGGCTAGTCTTGCCCTTAAATAAGGGCCAATTTAGTGAGGTGAGTATACTACAGTAGTAACCTTGGGGATGGCAGCAGCTACAAAGTGAGCAACATTGTGGTAAAGGACACTCAGTTTACCTATCTCAGCACCTCAGAGAGGTTGTAGAAGAGGACCACTATATATTGTAGTAGAACTGTATGTAGAGTTCCTGTGGTGATGGTCAAGTGAGCTTCATTACTAAGATACCATCCAAGTCTATATAGGCACCTGATTTTCTGGTGGAGAGACTTTTTTGTTGCCTTCACATGAGACTTCAGTGTAAGCTCCTGTTTCAGGTGTATCCCAAGTTATTTTATGGAGTCACAGACTTCCAGCCTTGTAGCATTAGTTGAAGATAGATGGATAAGATTATTTCTCTCAGTACTAGGGTGTCTAGGACCAAAGAGCATGGCCTTAGTTTTCTTTAGGTTGAGGACTAGTTTATTATCTGTGAGCCATTGTTCAAGAGGCCTGTGGTTTGCATGTAGGTCCAGGTTTATCCAGTTAATATAGTTCGAGATGCTATATATAACAGCATCATCTGCATAGAGTTGGATCCCATCCCCTCCCAATGTTTAGGCACATTTTTTTATAAATACTGAGAATAGCAGAGGTCCAAGTATGGAGCCTTGGAGAAAGCCTTGATTAACATGTTTTAGGCCAGACACAGCACCCTTCCACTGTACTAGTTGTTTCCTTTCCCATAAGTAGTGTTGAAAACAGTTGCAAGCCTGAGTATCCAGACCAAGATGGCCAAGTTTGGCAAGCAGAAAATCATGGTTCACCAGGGCAAATGCTTTTCTTAGGTTTATGAATTCGGCACCAGTTGCAAGACCATGATCCATTGCCCCAAGTGCATCAGTAGTGAACTGGATGAGGGCTGTGTCAGTACTGTGATGTTTCCTAACTCCATGTTGCACATAAGAAGGTAGATGGATGGAGCTCCATATGATCCTGGACCTGTCTATATACCAGCTTCTTCAATACTTTTGCAAGTGCGATGAGAATTGATATGGGTCTATAATTCTCCACCAAGTCTTTAGCACCACCTTTGCGGACAGGGACTACCATCGCTGTTTTCCACTTAGCTGGAAACTGACTGAGAAGGGAGGACATGTTAAATAGGTTTGTTTGAGTGGTGTGGCTATAATTGGAGCTGCTGTTTTCAGGAATTTAGGTAACAGTTTATCAAAACCTGTGGAACCATCGTGTTTAAGTGATCTCAGAAGAGTAAATACTTCTTTCCGGGTGATACACCTGAAGTCAAATTAGGGGGAGGATTGTTTATCAGAGAGGGAGCTGTTCATGTTCCCAGTCTAGGGACTGTGTATTTATCCAGATTGGTGAAGAAGTTGTTGAAAACATTAGCTAAGGTGGCAGATTCAGATATCGAGCAACTGTCGACTGTGTTACTCTGAGTACTGTCAGCTGCATGCCCTTTTATGTGGTAATTGATCTGCTTCCAGAAGTTTTTGAGGTCAGATAGGTTTGTGGCTTGGAAAGTCTTGATGTATATCCTTTTGGCATTTTTTAGCTCCTTCTTGCAGAATTTTCTCAAGGTCCTGTATTTGAGCCAATCTGCGTGCCCACCAGAGTGTTTAAATGGACCACATGCCTTATCCCTAAGTTTTGTAAGATTCCATAATTCTCAATCCAGCCTATATGAGCATTTGCCTGAGGCCGTGCATTGTTTCGGGGGGCATGCTTGTTGAGGAAGCTATGGAAATTATAGATCAGTAGAGAGGAATCAAAGCACCCACTGCCCCACCAAAGAGACTCTGGACCACTCTGTAGTTTTAGTAGACCATTTTTATAAATAACACCATCAGATACATATACAGCAGTGGTCCCTGCTGGATATGTACCTGATGGTGTCATTTATAAAAATGGTCTACTAAAACTACAGAGTGGTCCAGAGTCTCCTTGGTTGGGCAGCAGGTGCTTTGATTTCTCTCTACTGATTGTCTTGTGTTTAGCACTGCTGCCACAATCCCGGTGCTCCTTTCAGTGTGCTTTGGAAATTACAGATGAAGAAGTCCAAAGCCTGGTCAATGTTGGAGAGGCTGTATAAATCATTCCAGTGTATCTCTCCTAGGCTGTTAAGTAAGGTGGCCTTTTTAAACCTGAAGAGATCCAGAGCCATCAATATCTTTAGGGGAGGGTTGGGGGTGTTGTCCCTCTATATACAGAATACTGGGGAGTGGTGGCTATGAGAGTCTGGTAATAGGCCTGCTGCTTTTATACTATCAGGCCTTTTAATTAATATCCAGCTGAGTAGCATGTGTTTTCTAGGGTAACACAATATATGGGCGAGTATTATTGAGCAGTTCATTATGACCGACTCAATAATACCGCTCCCATGTAGAGCGAGTGGGGAAAAAGAACACTGAATGGGTATAGTGAGTGTAGTGTTGAGGGATATGTGCTACACTCATGAGAACGGGGATAAAAAGAATGATTTGGCCAAGCCCTGCTGAGCTGGCCATGTGGTGTAGTGGCTTGAGCCACTGCCTCTACAGCCTATGGTGATGGGTTTGGATCCCATTGCAGGTAAATATTTTGCTTCCGGGGGAGTTTCTATTTTTTCCTAAGTCTGCTCCCCCTGGAGTTGAGAATCTTTATTTTAGTGGGTGCGTGAGGCTTGCCTCCCCACAACGGGAGTGTAGGGGGTGTAGCCCCCAGCAAAAAACAAAAGAAGTATTTTATTTTCAGAGGACCATCACTGATTGTGTCAGTCTCTTTTAGTTTAAGTCGCCCTTTTGACGTGAGTGATTTTGCATCGCTCTTTGTGAGCAGCGTGTTAAGGGACTCACCCTTATCACATAAATCAGTTTTCCAGACTTAGGGTTGAGCCTAGTTCATTCACTAATTAACTGGGTAAGAGACACATCTGTTAGAGCAGTTGTGTCCACCACATTACTCAGACAGTTTAGTTTATAGTCCCCCATGAGTATTAGCTCTCAAAGGGGATTATTCGCCATGCAATTTATGAGAGAGGTCAGTGCATACTTGGCCATTTTTGGGGGGTTATAAGCACAGCCTATCATTAATGATTTAGTTTCACTCAACAACAGTTCAACTAGGAGCCACTCCGCGGTCTTATTTTCCTGGCCAAGGAGACTGAGTTTGAGGGCATTTAGGGAGCTCCTAACGTATATTAGTACACCTCCACCGTTCGGCATTATACCATGGAAGATCAATTTCATGGTTAAATATAGAGGGTTTTAGTCAAGTTTCTGTGAGGCCAATGACATCCAGGAAGTAGAGATCTGCCCATGCCTCAAGTTTGTGCATTTTTGTCCTGATACTGCAGATGTTGATCTGTACTAATTTTAGTCCCTTAGTAAACTTCCAGATAGGATCAGAGGGAGGTGATCTTGCAGCCTGCTGGCCCTGGGTTTCTCTCAATGTCTCCTGAAAAGAGAAGAATTAGCCATTTTAGATTGTTAAATAGGTTTGGGACTGTCAAGTCAAGGCCATGCCTGGGTGCTTATTAGAAATGATGCAGTTTTATAGCAGTTTCCACTAGCTTTAAGACCATGGAGTATCAACAAGCCTGGAGAATATCCAGTTGTGGAATGATACGTTCTTATATGAGAGTGCTGAGCTTTTATCCAGTTGTAGTCTGTTGCTGGTTATAGTGAGAAAATTCAATTATTTATTTATTTAGCTTTTGTTAACCAGATAAGTACACTAGACAAACACATGCCTATTTTCAGGTACGACCCGGGAGAGTACAGGAAATCAAAGAACATACAGAGTACAATTTGAAGCAAGTAGGGCAGATACACAGATGTCAGAAGCATAACATACATAGTAAGATATCTCAGGTCACGACAGTAATCATAGTCAATATGCTAAGGTACAGCGTCACTGACACAACGTCACCAGAAATATATATACAGATATATACAAAATTTACACATTTGCAAGATACATGGAATGAATACACTCAAGTGTAATGTGCAGAGGACTAGGCTAATCAGGGAGGGGTAAGACAGTCACATACTGACAAGAGCTTCAAGTGGTTCCACAGGGAGGTGCATAGGCCTGACTGGGGGAGAGGTCCAGACCTGGACAGGAAAGGAGTTCCACAGTCTAGGGGCACATGATGCAAAGTCCCTGTCCCCCATTTTGGTATGAGTAGGAGGGACCTTAAGGATAGCAGGGCCCAGTGACCTTAGGGGGTAGGTAGCGGGGGCTGCTGACACAAGGAGCTCCGCCAGTCCAGGGGGGGTGCCAGTACCCAGTACCTTACCCGTGAAACTGCCCACAACAAAATTCAAATAATTGGGCGGGGAGAGCCAGTTGAGCTTACTGTACAGATCACAGTGGTGAGTGAGACGAGGGACTCCAAGAGCAAAACGGCAGATGTTGTTATAGGCAACGGTCCATCTAGAGAGGTGGATCTTGGAGGTATTGGCAAACAAAAGGGGCCCATAACAGAGGGATGGTAGAAACACCCCTCTAGACAGTGCTAGGCGAGCAGCCGGAGTAAGGTTATTCTTTGCCCTGTAAGCCAGACCCAATTTCTAGTTAACAGCTCTACATGCATTTTGGATATGCTGACCAAGATTGAGCTGCAGGTCAAGTGTCACCCCAAGGTATTTGACGGAATCGGTGGTGAGAACAGGAGTGCCATCAATACCCGAGAAGCACATAGGAACAGAGGAGGCCTTTAACTTGGCCAGGGAACCGAACAGCATGGCCTGGATCTTTTTAAGATTTAGGACCAGCTTATGGGATGATATCCAGGAATGGACACTCCTGAAACCCTCACTCAGTTGGTGGTTAATGACCCCAATATCCTTTGAATGAGTGAGGATAACAAGGTCATCAACATACAGGACAGCCCTGCAGGAGGCTGCCGAGGAGGGAAGGTCATTGATGAAGATGGAAAAAAGCAGGGGCCCAAGGACTGACCACTGAGGACGTGGGGTGGTGTCCGAGAGCACCTTACTATATTTAGTCAGTTGCTGCCTTCCATGAAGGTAGTTGGAGAACCAACTCAGGGCCAGAGGGGATAAGCCCAAAGACCCAAGTTGAGAGCATAGCAAGGCATGGTCAACAAGGTCAAAGGCTTTAGAGAGATCAATAAAGATGGCCCCAGAGAGTCTGCTCTGAGAGTCTGCCCTGGTCTATAGCAGCCCTTATCCCAGAAGTGACAGAGACCAGCACAGAGGTGGTGCTGTGCCCTTTTCAAAAGCCATGCTGCGAGGGAGACAGAAGCTCATGAGCCTGGATATAATCCAAGAGTTGTCCCACCACAACTTTCTCAAGGAGCTTGCTGATGGCAGGCAGAATGGCAATCGGACGATAGTTGTCAAGGATCCTGGGGTTGCCCTGTTTGAGCACAGAGACAACCCATGCCACCTTCCACAGGTCTGGGATAACCCCAGAGGCTAAGGATAGGTTGATGATATGGGCCACAGGGGAGGCAATGTAGGCAGCGGCAAGGCAGAGAAGCTTTGGTTCCATGCCATCAAGGCCAGCATTAGAAAAGGGTGAGAGACCAGTTAGCAATCTCTGCATTTCTTTTACCGTCACAGCCTTGAGATAGAATGGAGGACGGGGGGAAGGTGCCATTTGAGGCAGAGGGACTTGGATAAGACTATCATGACCAGTGGAGGAGAATAGTGAGGTGAACACAGACAGGTCCGAGAAGTGAGCATTGAATGCATTTGTGATGGTTAGCAGATTATTACAGCTAGCACCATCAATGAGCATGTCCAGAGCCTCACAGGAGGAGGAGGAGGAGCCAATCATTATGTTTTTAATATTCCTCCAGAAGTTCCTAGGGTCCTTAGCTGAGGTCTGCAAGGCAGCTTTACAGAAGTCGCTTTTGGCAACCCTGATAGCCTTTTTGCACTCATTCCTGAGCTTCCTGTAATGTTGGAATATGGTCTGGTCCATTGATATCTTGAAACTGGCCCAACATTTATCTCTAGTCCTCATGAGAGCAAGGAAGCTCCCATGCAACCATTTTGTGACAGCCCCCCTTACCCTCCATCTGACGAGGGGGGCATGCTTATCCTGTAACATCCCAAAGATACTATTGAAGTGACAGACTGCCGAGGAAGCATTCTGGGCATCCATCACTAAAGACCAGTCAAGGAACATGAGATCCTCCTGGAAAGTCCCCGGGTCAAACCTGGAGAAGTCCCTGACCTGGATGATTTTGGGAGGGATCTTGGGGGCTGAGATCTTCCATATGCTGTACACCGGGGCATGGTCAGAGATGCAGTCTGGGAGGGTACCTCAGGAGCTAATCCGCTCAGGCCTGTTAGTCAGGACCCAGTCCAGGAGAGAGCTGTTACCACCTATGGACGACCATCTGGTGGGCTGCTGAATGAGTTGGGACATTTAGAAGCCAGCTAGCAGAGTTTCATATTGCTTGACATTGCCTCCAAGCCAGTTTAGTTTGAGATCTTCTAGGATTATTACCTCATTGTTTCCTGTACTGGAACCAACAGATTCAAGAAGGGAGGATAAGCCCAGTACACCACCCATGGGGGGAGGGGATTATAGGTACATATAATGTGCAGTTTCTTTGCATTCCCAAATAGCAGAACAGTGTGCAATAGCTCACAGGAAGACTGCTCTGGCTGAGGGCAGGTCATCACCGACAAGTTAAGGTGGCTCCTGTAGTAAACCAGAATACCACCCCCCCTCTTTTTTCCTCTACGATCCTGCCTGAGGAAGTCAAAGCCGGGAAGCACACAAGTAGAGTCTGGGATCGAGGGTTTAAGCCAAGATTCGGTTATCCCTAGGATGTCAGGCTTGTAGTTGGTGACTCAGGTATGGAGTTCAGCCATGTTGGGTAGAAGGCTACGGACATTAAGATGAGCTCTTTTCAGCCCATTCTCTGACTGCCAGCCCACAGGAGAGGAGAGGACTTGACATGTAGGACCTGGGTTCAACTCCACATCCCCTGCCAGGATGAGTGTCACCAGTAGGAGCCAGAGGAAATGCCTCAGAGGGGGAGTACCTGCCTTAGTGGATGTCCTGCGGCCGATGCGCCTGACCACTTTGATAGGGTACGGGAAGCACCGCAGGTTAAGGCAATAGATGGGCCAGAGAGTGAGTCTGTCCCTGGTGGCTATTAGGTTAGAAAAAGTAAAGTCAAACTCATCAAGTAATCCTGGTGAGAACCCGAGTTGCCCCATGTGGGGAGCACAGTCCAGAGTGATAATAGGGAGGAGCAATACCATAAGCAGCCCTATGGCGAGGGTGTTAGAGATGGGGACTGACGCAGCCCCCCTCCTGAAATGCTTCAGGGCCCCCATAGCTCTAAATGCACACTGGAGTCAGACTTAAATACAACCGGGGCCCAGGAGAAATGAGGGAGATAGGGGTGACCAGACCCCCCTAGGCTACCTGGAGGGGACTAAGGAGAAGTCAAAAAGGACAGTCAGGCCTGCAGCTGTCACTTCACCAAGAGCAGAATACCACTGGGTAGCCTATTTCACACTTGTAGCCCAACACAGTAATTTTCAAGCAAGCAGCCCATGGTAAAGCAGCGAGACAAGGGCAGACAATAAGATAAACACACGTCACCAATGGCTAGTGACTACAATTGACTACAACTTTATAGACCACAGCTGACTGCAGAGAAAGATCAGCTATAAAGATCTGTACCACCCAGAGGATTAGACAACACTCCCACAGTAGGTATGGAAGAGAAGGGGGAAAAAGGCAGCAGCGTAATACAAGTAGTCCCCTAGAGTTGTGAGGACAGAATTAATCCTTCCCAAATTCGATCCCCACAGGGGACAGACAGTAGGACCAGCCAATCACCCACTCTAAGCATAGTACAACCCCCAGGTGGGAGTGGCTTAGGTCCCCGAGTTGCACAGTAATTTGCAGGTGGTGCAAAAAGGTTGGAATTAGAGAAAGCAGGTGCAGTGATGGCTAAATGCCACTAGAGGGGGTATTGGAGTTTTGTATTGGGCACGGTAGCCAGAAGCTCCTTTTGTTATAGCGGCCACTAGTGGACAGCTGTGATAACCTGCAAATGGAAAAGTCACCTGATAGGTTAATTTCAGTCAGGTGCTTTATCCTATAAAAAGCAGTGACGACCAAGGGTGGTGGAGCAGCTGATGCGTAGCATCGGTGGGGTCCTTGCTCTGCCGTTTGCACTCCTCGCTAGTCCTGGTCTCCTTTACCTGTGCAGATTTTGTGGTTTGAATTCTGTGCCTTTTGCAGGGGGTGATCGGCGTGGGGCTTGGGAAGAGTCCGTCAGCTGTGGGGGAGGGCTGCTCTGTTGCCCTCTCGACCCAGAAGGCTCCCAGGGAGCAGGTTTGTCAAGGAAGATCAAGGAGACAAGAATACCGACTGGTGTGATTCATCCTTTTGTGAACATTGTCAGGTAGTTTGAGAATTATAGTGTATAGTGGAGTGTTGTTCTGTATAGAATTCCATCCCTTTCAAAATGCTGTTCTACCACAGTGCCAAGGTCATGGAATGCTGTTCTACCCTACTGTGGTAGAACAGCATTCTAGAACCTCTAGAGACTGCATGAGTCAGTTAAGCAATATATCATGACAGAGAGTGGGTATATTGGTGGATTTACCACACCTAGTGTGGTTCGGTCACTAGGCACAGCTGAGTGACTTAACCACACCAGAAGTGGTAAATCCACCCATATACCGACACTCTCTGTCATGGTATATTGCTATCATACAATGTTCAACTTGTTTTTGGTTTTTATAGTGGTATAAAACTTCTACAGTGGGTATACTGGAGGATTTATCACGGTCTTGTGATGTGTCTTTGACCAATGAGGTTACAGGATTTCCATACCCCATTGTATAATTTCATTTTGAAAGCAAAAGAACTCACAGAACACATTTTCACACAGTACTATACACTATGAAAAATACAGGATGAGCAACTCTATGCACAACCAGTGATTTTTGCCACCTCGGTGTTCTGATTCCCATGGACCTCTTGAACTTTGCTGTCGAGGTCAGAGGGAACCAGAATCCCTCTGTGGCAGAACACACTGGTTCTGCATAGTTGCCCATCCTGTATTCTCTATATATTTTCTATAGAGAAAAAAGAAGGGGGTGCAGGATACCTATGCCTAGATGTGGTGAAATGTCAAGCATTTACAGTGGTTTTTAAGGGCTGTGTCTGTTGTGCTCAGAGTTTAAGTAATTATATATACTGCACCATAAAATGCTGGAGATCAGAACAGATCAACCCCACATACGAGGCAGGCATAGGCACAGGTATGGAGTGTGGAGATAAGATCTTCTGGGTAACTATATCAGCAGTGAGTCTATCACTATAGGTAGGTTTTATGGCTACAATGAGTGGATACAGTTCTTATAAGAGGTGTGCAATAATAACATTTTAGAGTCACACATATCTATTAGTTGTAGTTAATTAAAACAAGGGAATACTAATTGGGCACATTTTCCCTTCAAAGCATTATTTGCTAATGTCTAGCTTTCAACTAAACTACAGACCATTATTTATGATGTGCTCTAATTTGAACAGTTTAAATACATGCTGTACTATTGCCACAGTACCGTATGAAAGAAAAAGGCCTCTATTACACAAACGTATGATCTGTAAAATCTGTCGCTAAACTAGAACAAAGCAGTTGAGATATTAAACACTATACCAAGAAAGCAAGCTTAGAGACTTAAGTGGCATATTACTCAGTGTCCCCTTTCCATACCTTATTTTTCCCTATTTAATTCCCTAAATATAATGCAGTATACAGTGGTGTGTTTAAAAAGCAACTTATTACAAGAACTGCTAGCAGCTGAAGATCAACTTGTTAGACACTTTATAAAAGCAGAACACAAATGGTCAGTGTACATTGATGGATAGGCAGTTAATGAGTATATCACCACAAGAGTTCCCAATGGGTAAGCACCAATGACGAATAGTCCAGGAGGCTATTCAGTAGCTCGACGGGTGAGGGGTGTAAGGGAGGACAAAAAAAAACAACACCCGGTGAAGGCTGTAGGGCGCTGTAGCAGTGGAGAGTTAATAGTGACTGCCCTTCAACCCCCAATGCAACAGAAATCTCCGGCAGTGTCTGGCTCTGTACTGTGAGCCCACTGAATTTAAGGAGCCTCTGTCTTTATTTAAAACTGGCACTGATGCAAATCAGCTGTTGATTGACTACTTGTCCTTCATTCCTCTGATGGCTGGAGGGATTGGTACAATTAGGAGTGGGTCTGCAGAATAAATTTTAAATAATTACTGTCCTTGTGCAGGGGGGCAGCAAAACTTCAATCTGTGACTGCCGTTCGACCCCCAATGCAGCAGAAATCTCCGGCAGAAACTAGAAGAGTGTAGGTTCAAACCCCCACTAGAGTTATTATTCCACAGTGTGATCTTGGGCAAGTAACCTAAACTCCCAGTGCTCCAGTTCACCAATCAGTGGAAATGTGCCTAAGTGGGACACTTTGGAAATCAGACGTTGAATGTTGACAGGGCTATCCTGGGTAAAAAGAAACTACTGTAAAGACACAAGTGTTATTTTTAGGGTGGAACATAAAACTGAACCAGAAAATTTCATTTTAAATCCCATCTTGATGACTGACTGACTGTGTGACCCTAAGCAAGTCACTTTACTCCCTTGCATATTCAAAGCAAAAGTACAGATTTCTATCTTTTGAAAAAATCCACAGTACATTTTCAATTTTTTTTTTATCTTACACATTGGCAAAGATGTCAACATACTTATAGTACTGTCATCATAAAACATTTTGTGCCAGTACATTATCATAATATTGACATTTCATAAATCAATCAACAGTTTCAGCCTTGTTGCTTTAAAATATTACAACACAATAAGAAAATATAATATTGTTAGCCAGTGTCTTTACCAAAGAGTAGCATTATGTGTCATTATGGGTACTGGCAAAAGCAACTGGGAGGTAGGAGAGTAAGAGTAATTAAGGAGCAGTTCAAAAAATCTGGGCTAGACAAAATTAATCTTGATTGCCATTACCAATTGTTAGTTCAGCAGCCACTGAATTTCAGGAATGAACATGGAGCCAATGCCAAATACATATTCAGAGTACAGAAAGAGAATTCAGATTTATTTGATACAATCACTACAAAGTCTTATCTGCAGTTATAAGGCAAGAAGTTTCATATCTTTTCATATTAGTAAACAGCTCACCATTTGTAGGTAAAGCAGATTTCTGAACTTCTGGTAGAGAGGGAAGTTTAATATAATTTCCATAATAGTAGGGATATCTGGATACCAAAGTTTGAGTATAATGGTGAATCATTTTGACAAACTTCATATCCGTCAGTTTATTTAAAAACCATGTTAACACTATAATTTACTCTCAGCATAATACTGACATTTTGAAGTAAAAGGTCAACAAATAGTTTAACTACTGACATACTGTAAGACGAGCCAACACATAATTTCCTATATGGAGAAGGACATTTGTACATGGAGAAAAAAAAAAACTAAGAACACAAAAGTTTAGAAATGTGTTAATATTTTTATTGTGGCAACATAGTAAAACTCATGTATACTGTATGTCTATAGCTACAGATTTAGCATCTCTTATGGTTGAAGAGTGCTTTCTCGTGTTCTTTGGGTGAAAAAAACTATGAAGTAAAACTGAGCAGTTCTGGCATACAAAGGTCTTCAGAATGTAGCCTTATAACCATTAGAGATTCTGGAACTGTACCTATAAACATATTATAAATCATAATAATAAGCGGTGCGTTAAAAAATGGGAATTGAGTAACAAACATTTTTATAACAGAAAGCAAGAGAAAGCCTTGTGTTGGAAATGGATAAGGCCAACTAAATTTAAAACATCAGAATTCCAGAACTGCTTGCTTGCAAGACCTTCTTAAAGTTATAAGAATGTCTGGAAGGTTTAGAAATAAGCAATCTTATATAATGCAATAAAAAGTATGGAATGAGGACATAAGTCCTATGGGGCCCATCCTCATACATGATGAGATTGTGGTTCACCTATTTTTCAAATTGATCCTAGCCCTGAATGGAATACAGTGATGACATCCAGCTCAACAGGTTCTGATGGCAAACTATTTATTCCACAACTTAACCACCCTTTCAAGACAAGTGTTTCCTGACAGTTTATCTAAAACCAGACCCTGAAATTTTATACTTGTGACCTCTAGTTTATCCACTGCCTCTTAGTTCCCAAAACCCCTCGGGGTCCAGATTAATTAAAAATAATGTCATGATTTATAATTAACATAATAAATCATTTCACCATTTCTTTAAAGACTGAAATTTTTTCCATTTATTTTAATTTGTTCAAATGTTTATGACTTTTGGATCACACACAAATCAGTGATAATGATAAGTTGTGCCCAGAGACCCCAGCCAATGACCGACACAGAAACCTGTTGTGGGTGCCCAGATCGGCAAACAGTTTTATTTCATTAAAATGTTCTTAACTTCATACATTGCTTTGTCATCATCATCATCATAAGCATCATTCTTGTTTTTATAAGCATTTATTTACAGGTCTCCCATTTTTTTCAGTTTCATATTTCGCCAAACCATTCTTTGTTAAATACATGTCTTATATACAGATATACACATTTGCACCATATAATTCTTTCCTATTTATTAGTGCTTTGTGGAATTAACACAGAATGGCCATTTTACCAGGGGAATTTATGCCGGAATTTCACTGTTTCTTCAGCGGAATTCTGCCTACTGTGATCCATGGAATAATATTCCATGGAAAAGTAATTTTTCCATGGAAAATTATTCTGCAACAATTACCACAGAAAATATTAAGACCCACAGAATAATATTCTATGGAAAAGCATTTTTTCTGTGGAAAATCATTCTGCAACTATTTTCTACTGTTGAATTATACCATTGCATTTGTGGCAAAATTCAGCAGAATTTTGAAACTTCTGCAGAATTTCATTCTGCCAGAATTTGAAAATTCTGCACAGCACTACTATTTATTTAATTTCTTCTTCCCCCCCATATGTACAGATGGGGGACCACAATCTTCCTCTTCCTTTCATCTCCAGGCAGTAGTCTACTTTAGTTTCCTGTATTTGCAGCCTTCTGTGTCCACCTGTCACCCCCTTCCCTCAATTCTTAATTGCCTTCCCCCATTCCCAGTTTTCTCCTTTTTGACCATCCACCTTCAGTCAACCCTGTATGCCCCCTATTGACATACCCAACTGGTATTCTCATTAAACCAAACCACCACCCATCCACCTTTGGGTGCCTGAACCAAGCTTTCAGTTGGGTGGGTGGGAGGAAAACTCTATTATCAGCAAAAAAGTGAGGTATGAATCCCTCAGCATCAGGTTTTAAACCCAGAAGCCCCTCCTCTGTAGCCCAATTTTTGTCAAGTCATTAACTTCTCTTGCTCCTTTAAACCCTACAACCTTTGTGACCTTACTTGTGAGGTCACTGGCTCCAGCTCCTCCCATATTAGCCCAAATGTCATCAATAGGTTCCTCCCTTTTTGTATCTGCCCCCGCCCTGGTGACCTCACTTATGAGGTCACTGGTCTCTCCACCCCCCTTTCCCCCCTCTGTACAGCTGCCACCAGGCCACCCCACATTGGCTAAGACCCGGGCGACAACAGGGCCTGCCATCTGATACTGGCAAACCTCAATATTTGTGAAGACAATCTGCTTCCAAAGTTGTTCAATTGCATTATAAAAATCACAAGACTCTTGTTGTTAAGCAAATACCTGCACAGATCTCAGATTTCAGTTTGGTTCCTTGAAGAGGCACTTTTACAGTACTGTGGCTTCTCTAGGATGACAGAAAATGGCAGTAAAGTGTGCAAGACAGAAGTCAGAGGATAGCTATGCAGTTAGTTTTAGAGAAGATATATATATTTACATGTGTGTTAAAGGTAGCCATTGATTTGAAACCAACAAAAGATTCCCAACAGCAATCAAGTATTTTACTTTTTTGTCCTGTTATCAGAATACTCTTAAAGGGTCCAGAAATGCTGCTGTAGTTACAGTGTATAAAATAATGTCTGGCCTTTATTGTGTTACAAGATTTTTTACACCCTCAGAGTATGATACTACATAAACATGAGTGGTGTATAAAAGTAGCACTCACCAATGAGTGGGAGTGTTAAACAAATGAGGAAACACTGATAGCCATTTCTTTTTCTTTTTTTTCCTTTTTTTTATAATTACTGGTGTGAGAAAAGAGATGTTGGTAAATATGGGAGAGCACCTTGTAGGGCTCAGCTCCATAATACATGTTTTTGATGTCACAAAGAGGTATTATGGAGTTTGACAGCAACTGTTTTTTTGGTTTGCATCAACCTTAACCATTAATTAAATTGATTCATGACTGTGCCTTTTTAATTGCTACAGATGGTATACACAAACCATGCAGAATTCCATTTCATAGACCTGCTAACTGAAGCTAAAGGGAGCTATTGTCATTAGGCCAGTTCCTGAGAGTATTTGGAAGCATTGGCTTTACATTATGTCATCACGTTTGATGTTGCTTTGTGTTACAATGCTGATGCTGATAAAGCAACCCAATCTGTTTTCATTTTTGCTACAGTGATGTGGATGGAGAAAGGAGGACTGGTATGCCAGTGGGGCATGATAACGTGGAGCAGCTAGGAGCACACACTCCTGCTGCAATCACAAATAAACTCTACTGTTGTATTTTCCCTTTGTAAGTCAGTTCATAGCTAATATCAAGAGCCATACATTGTACATACGATTTAGAGGTGGCTGGTAAAAAAAAAAAAAAAAAAATTCTCAATGAGTGATATTTATACATTTACTACCTCCTTTCTCATTCAGTTCCTTTAGAGAATAATTGGTGTGTGCTGTGAAAGGGAAACATAAACTGTACTTTGGAAAACACATTCAGACTTCCAAAACAGTACTATTCAATCAATATCCCCTCTTTAAGCGTGTATGATTTATATAGCAGTAACACTGATCTGTCCATTGTAAGAGGTGGAGGAACATGTGACCACTTTTTATATTCTTAATATAATGTACTTACATTTCTTCTCCTTCCAAAAAAAGGTGGCACTAAGTAAGTTATCTGAAGCACAGGTAATCACATGAAGTCAAATAAATCAGCATAATGCTGTTGTTGTTGTAAAAATGTATTCCTTATAAATTCAGGAAAAGGATAACCCTTTGAGTGGTTAGACTCATTTTCAATGGGGTCCAATACAAACTGTAAAAATGTCAACTACATGAAGATAAAAATGAAACAAATAAACTGTATTAAAAATATATCAAGGCCGGGCAGGCCTGGTGGCGCTGAGGGTTGAGATGCTGGACGCCACACCTCATGTCACTCCGGTGACCCATGTTCGGGAATGGGCACGGGCCATCAGGGGTTGGTAGGGGAAGGGAAGGATTGAGCATCCAAAGGATGACTCTCCATCTCTGAGGAGGGGGGAAGCACAGCATTGGCATCTCATTGCCCCATGGCGGAAGCTGGGATGCACTGTGCTGGGCAAGAGCATGGGGGGGAGCTGAGTGTGGACACTTCGAGGGGAGCACACATGGATGCATGCGGGCTCTCCCTTGGCTTGTGTCATTGGATGCACCTGGTTCCACAGGGGAACCATCCAGGAAAAATCCAGGTGGGGCCTCCACTTCCAAGGAGCCGTCCCTGGGCTTCAATTAGCCACTGTTGCTAGGATTCCCCCAACCAGATACTTGTTCAGCGGACTGGATTGGGGACCATTTCCGCAGCCTGCCCTCCAGGGGGAAAGTTGGGGGAACTGAGGGACCTAACAGTGACAGTAGGTGGCAGTCCAGGGGCCATGACCAGGGCAGGTACCTGGCGAGCCCTACCACCAAAGATACTAAATAAAAAAAAATATATATATATATATATATATATACACTGTGTGTAAATATATATATATATATATATATATACGAAACTATCATTACAGTGTATCTGATTGAGGAAATGACATTATATATTTATAGCTTACTTAGAAAAGTTAGCTCGTCTAAGACTAACATTTCCATTTCAGTGACTTCCTGCTTCTGTTCAGTTTTAGTTAGGGATTTGAATATATGAAGGTCAAGTAACTTGCCAAAAGTCAGGTGCAGTGGGGATTCAAGCCTGGAGTCCTGTGGTTCACAGTTTTGTGCTCTAACTACTAGGCTGTACTACCTGCTGCAATGTTCCTATGTGCTTTCCTTTCTTTTATTATTTTCTGCTGAAGTGGAAGCAAACACTATACTGTATGTTGATATGCAACAGTTTTAAATATCATTCATGATATCTTTTGTCTATACTGTATAAATGTACAGTATATATTGTGCTGTGTGGTAAAATGTAGTAATCATTACTTTTTAAGCATTCATTTTTTATAAGTGCTCTTTTTGTAAAGCAGTATGATAAGAACAAATCAGCATTCCCTAGTTGCAATTGTTTGCTTTAACAGGTGACTTCTAATTCTGCTAGGTTTCACTCTGCACATATGATGTTACCTTGGGGATTTGTTCACAGAATTAAAACAAAAGATATCTGTCATTGCATGAAATAAAACAGTAACACTAAAACAGGTCATTTCTTGGTTCACTAGTTCAGTACCATGCCTCCTTATGAAATAAAATAAGCAATTTTCTTCAGAAGGCTTTGGTTTCTTTCATAGATAATGACTTGTACTAGTTCAAATGCCAAGAGTTCATTAAGTGATTCAGTGGACTGACATTCAAAATGTGGTCAGCCATAGCTATCTGGGCACAGGGATGAATTCTGGTACTTCAGTGTACTGGGATGTAGTTAGGTTGATATGTACAGTAGTCTGCTCTGTGCTACATAAAGCTTTCATTTGTACAGTGTACAGTGATGATTTTAAATAGATTTTTACCAAAGTAAAATATACAGTACTTGAAATATCATATTTTTTATTCTTTTCATTTTTATTATTATAATTTCAGTTTTACAATAGAAAGACCAGTCTGTCAACAGTGTGTATTTACTCTAGCAATGAGGTTAATAGGATCATACATTATATATTTTGTTATTGTTAAGTCTTACATTTGGGCAATATTGTTTTAGTGTCAGTGGCTCAGCAGGTAGCACACTTGCCTCTGAGGCCAGGAGATCAGAAGGCTGTGGGTTCTATCCCCACACCAGGCACTTGGGTTAATATCCCAATACTGACATTGCAGTGCAGCATGACGGGGGTGATCCACTCCTGAGGTGCTATCTTTCAGATGAGACATTACACCAAGGTCCCATCTTCCTGTTCTGGTGGTAGTTCAGGTGGATGTTAAAGATCCCATGGCACTTCTCGAAAAGAATAGGGGAATTTTTTATTTATGAAATCATATAATCCAGAACAAAAAAAATAAACAATATGTAGAGGAATTTCAAAACATGTCTGATTGTGCAACTGAAAAAAAACATACTATTTAACATTCTGTATAATTCATGCTTAAAAGGAAAAAAAATATATACATTCCCTACATTCTATTATCGATACACTTATGTAACAGGGACATCACTATCAGTGATCCATGGTAAATTCCTCCCAAATTTCTGTAACCTTGTTCTTTCCATATGTTTTGTTTCCTGAAAGTAACTGTCTTGTAATTCTTTAAAAATTTTCCCATAAAGCTCGACATAGGTGAACTCTTTTTGCTGAAGTGTAAACAAACATCTAGAATTCCAGTTGTACCATTTGATAACCACGAAAATGATATGCAAAGTACTCTTCTCCCTTTTAGCCCATGAATGTGGATACTCTCCATACATTACAACTGGGAAAGAAACATTTAAAAAAAAAAATCCTTTAGATTCCTGGTATAGAAAACTCCAAAAATTAGAAATGTATGACCAAGTAAAACACAGATGCTTAATAGTTTCTAACTGGTTTATACACAGTGGTCTAGGGCATATTCTTTCCTCTACTCTTTTGTGTTTCTGATCAGCTTTTATGTTTAAACATTTGTGGCAGTTTAGCCAGTGTGTGTCTTTAAATTTGGCAGGAATTCTCTTTTCTGTTATAAAATTCAATAGAGCTACTTGGGTTTTTAGAGGGCATTTTGGAAAAGGGTCTACCTCTCTGAAGTGTGTCTCTGTTATGTAGGTATATATTTGCTTTTTATTTTTTGTTATCACCGTTCTACTTGAGAGACTCCACAATCTCAGTTTTACAAAAACCTCCCTCAGATACCCTAGTGAGGAAGCTTGGTGCTTAATTTGTCTTAGTTGGTCTTTCTCCCAATCCTTAAAACACATTGACACTGTTTGAACAAATATGTCACACCAGTACTTATTAGAATATACTAACACAGCTCTTATATTAGCATTTAAAAATTGACAAAAAAAAAGTACTGGATTTACCATATTTTGTCCTCCCATATTTAAGGGCAAACACAGTATGCTTCACTTGATTGGGTTCAGCCTACTCCCCCAAAAGGACTGAAAAAAAAGTCTGTACAGATTTGTTTCCCTTGTCTTTGTCACTGGGAACACTGCACTAAGATATATGAACACTGGTATAAGGTATGTTTTAATTAAGTATATATTTTTTTGATAACTCATTTTCCTTTGGTTCCAACTTTGGACCATCTGCCTGCCTATCTGTATTTTCAAGTCCCAATTCACTACATCCATCTGGGCCACCCCAAATTCAATCCCTAAAATGTTTAAGTTACTTGTCATAACTGAAATTCCTGCCACACTGTTCTGAGAGGCATCCTGGTGCCCCAATGGTTTCCCTACACATTTTGGGTATTTAACCAGGTTCCAGAATAAGCCTTGTATTCTTGGCATGTTGCTATTGCCTTATCAGCTGATCTTTCATTCCCTACTAGCATAACCACATCATCTGCATAGGCAAGAGCTATGTAAGGGACCACTTGGTGTAGCAGTTGTATATGTTTAATGTCCACCTCCGAATTGAGGAGCCTTAAGAGAGGGTCAATGCTAAAGACATACAATAAGGGACTAATAGAGCACCCTTGTCTGACCCCCTTTTGTATGTGCACATAGGGGCAAAAATAACCATTTACACAAGGTTTGACCATGGCCATTCTATATAATGTTTTTAACCACTCTACAAAAGTTTTAGGTATACCGTAATGCAGTAAAGTCTGCCATAAAAAGGCATGGTCCACATTATCGAATGCCTGTTTTTTGATCATAGACACACAGGCATTCCTCAGGGATCCATACTGGTCCCACTACTTTTCAGCCTTTTCCTGAACTCCCTTCCACTATCCTGCCCTGAACAAATCATCCTCTATGCCGATGACACTGTGCTTCTCACCCCCCAAAAGGACCCACAACCCTCACAACACAACCTACAGCTAGGTTTCACCGCTGTTGAAAACCGGTTTGCAAAACATAAACTGGTCCTAAACCACAAAAAGACCAAGTGGATGCTTTTTTGCAGCTCACAAAACAAACACAGGCTTTACCCTCTTGACATTAATACAAGCATTAGAAATACCCTTGAACAAGTGACATCTATTAAATACCTTGGAATCTCACTTGACCCTAGCCTATCCTATGGGACCCACATAGATAGTGTTGCCAGCTCCGCCAACACACGCATTGGACTTCTCTACCAGAACAGACAGCATCTTACCTGGAAGCACTGAAGGTTGCTATACAGAGCTCAGTGGTCTCCATCATTAACTGCAGCCTCATAATCTATAGTTCTGCCTCTACTACTGCCCTCAGATGCATAGCGACCTCCCTAAACAAGGCCTGTCAACTCATTACTGGAGCCCACCAACTCACACATACATGTGACTTTTTTGCTCAAATGGGATGGCTTTAACTCATTAACCGCATTAAGTATCTTACCTGCATGAGGGCAAAAAAAAACTACCTTGGGCCTTACTCCTCCCAGTGTCCGAGCTCTCCTGCACCCAAACATTAACCCTGACAACACCTGAGGGTCTGGATATCAGCTTCTACAGGTTTCCTGATGCCGGACCACTCAGGGCCAAAGATCCTTTGCTCATCATGCACCCAGCAGGATGAATGCCCTCAGCACTCACATGACCTCCACCTCCACACAGGGCATGTCCAAATCCAGTCTCTGTCTTCATCTCACTGCATCCGGCTTCTGTGACTGCCACCCCTAATTTCCTCCTTCCTCACTGAGATCACTGCCCCCACCCTGCTCTTCCTTCTCTGCACTTAGCCTCACTACCTCTGTCCCCTACCCCCTCTGCTCCCTTCCCCCTCTCACCAGCATCTCTCTCTCTGATGTACGTTGACAATGCCTTGAGCTGCTCTAGTCTCTTTTGCTTCTGCCCCTCCCCTTTTCTCTCACCCTTCCTCCCTCACCTAGTTTTTCGATCTAGGTTTCCTATGTGATCCTCCTGCATGCGTATTATGTATATTGTATACTGTGATGTGTACCTGAACTGTTGTAAATTGTTGTATGCTCTTGATTAACATGTATGTACTACTCCTGACATGGAACCTTTGTAAAAGAGCCTTGTCTCAAAGGTACTTGTAATCTTAGATTTAAATAAATAAAAAAATAAAAGAGAGAAAACATACCCCTCTAACGGTGATACATTGTTTCTATTAAAGAGTTCCCTCAGCAGGATTAATTAATCTGTAATAGTATTTCTGGGGACTGTACATGATTGAGCTGGGGAGATTAAATATTTTGCTACTGTTAATAATCTTATGTTTAACATTTTTGTAAGAATTTTGAAATTATTGTTTAATAAATGTATGGGCCTCCAATTTGATAGTTCCAATTTATCTCCTTTTTTATATAAAAAAAAAATGAGTACCCCTTAGCCATTTCTAGTGGTATATTGTGATTTTATAAGATAAAATTGTAAACTTTCATAAGTTCATCAAGAATTTCTTGGCCCAAAATGTTATACAGTTCTGATGTTAAGCCATCTTGTCCAAGAGCCTTACCTCTTATGAGTGATTTTATTGCCTCTGCAACTTCTAGTGTGGAAAAGGGCATAGTTAATGCTGCTATAAGGTCTTGTGGGGCAGATGGGATCGTAAGTTTATTAAAGAAAGTTGAATAATCAGTTATCTCTTTATTCTGTTTTTTAAACAAGGAAGCTGCATATTCTGATGCAATGGTAATAACCTGCTCTTTGGTAGTCTGTACATTGCCCTGTGCATCATACAACACAGTTATTACTTTTTTCACGATTTGCTCTTGATTTTTAAGTAAGGAACATGTACTTTCAAATGGGCCTTGCATACAGTATTGTTGCTGCAGCTTGAGACCTTCAGCCTGCTTTGCGTGGTAGTGCAACATTCTACACTTTATGTTCATTATTTGGTCAGAGATGTCATGTTTAGTGGATTTGGAGAGCGTATACAAATGCTGCAATTGTTTTCTATCTTTTAAATATAAAGGGTAGTCTTCTCTTTTAGTTTGTTTAGTATTTGAAATAAGTAAATTCCTAAGTTCCTCTTTGGTCTCCATCCACCAACTAGCTGGGTCACCATAAAGGTCAAACAATGATTTTTCACAAATTAAAAGGTATGTAATATGTTGTAAAAAAAAACAGCTTGTTCCAAAAGGCTGGAGTTTAGTTTCCACTGTATCCCGGGCCAATGGGGGCTTCTCGACTACTTAGTGTAAGAGTTAAAGTTTTGTGGTCTGAATATTCTACATGGACTACAGATGCTTTCTGAATGTTTGTTGCCCTAGAAATAAAAGGGAAATTGATTCTTGTTGACAGGTTCCCTTTAAAAAAAGTTTTGTCTCTTTTACCAGTGTGTTCAAGTAGTGCATCCTTTAAGTTTGCTATATGTATGGCAGTATTTAGAGCCGACATATCCCCAAATATTTTCTTGGTAGTTGTTTTTGTCCCTCTATCGAGTTTACTCAGCCCACAATTAAAATCCCCACCCCAAAGCACATTTTGAGTGGTATGTAAGTATGGGCTTATTTGCTGAAAGATAACAGTGTGGTCAGCTTTTGTTTGGGGGGCGTATATGTTGATGATCTTATTAAGTTTAAAATCAAGCAGGAGTACTCTTCCTGGCATCAGATCAAGGGTTTTAACTACACTCAGTTAGATTTTATGGAAAAGGATCCTCACACCTGAGCACTGATCTAGGCCAATGGACCAATATGATACTCCAGAAAGTCATTCCTTGGTTGCTTTCATTACTTCCAGAATAGTGTGCAGCCTAGTGGCCTGTATAAGAAAACCCCACTGAGGAATAGGATTGTAGCAGATGGAACACCACTCCCCACTTCAGGTTATTCTTTATGCTGTTGACATTAGATGTTAAAACGAAAAAAGGAGAAGACATAGGCATCATAGTTTGTTATGGGGACTAGCTGCATTTTTTCTTATTAGTTTTCCCTTTCCTATGTTTATTCCCGGGTTAGTCTCTCCTACCTCAGGTTTTTCTATGTCTGTCTGTGTCTCCTGTGGGTTACAGTCTACTGAAGAACCCACAGATTCGCTATCAGAATTCTCTGCATCCAAAAGCACCTAGTATCTATTAGATGTATTGGCTAATGTGATTTTGGGAACTTTAGGTGTTGGCTGAGACTAGACCTGTCTCCTTCTTGTATGCATTCTTCTTTCCACCATCTCTTCTGCCCTTGGAGGAGGGGGCATGGAGCTAAGTGGGATTTTTCCTTGTTCTACTGACTCTATGCTCTCTACCGTGGTGGACATCCTGACTGTACTTTACTCAGTGAATGGATGGACAATGCCCCTCCCCCCATTCATCTTGGAGTTTAGGCCCATGTCCTGTGGTAGTATCATTCCTCTGCTACCTGCTGTAGCTTGCTCCTGTTCAATGGGAGACCACAGGTATCTTCTCTGCAGCTTTTTTATTATGTTCTCTCTGGGCCAAGGTTACTATGAGTTGCTGCTCCTCACCATCAGCAGAAGTTTGTTTCCTATGGGTTGCTTCCTGGCAAGCTACTTATGTGTGACCTTCCTTCCCACATAAATTGCATTTCACAGCACTTCTGCACTGAGCACTAGTGTGTCCTGTCTCCTGGTATAAGATGCATTTTAAGTGGTAACATGCACTACTTATGTGACCAGGATGCCCACACCTATAACATGTCTTGGGCTGACCAGGATAGGAGAGGACACCTCTATCCCTCCTTAAAAAAAACTGTTCTGCAAGTGATGGAGCCCTTCATCTTCAGTCCTCAAAATAACTCTGATTTTCCGCCCTCCCGTCCAGATCCCCTCTGAATCAAAAATGGCCTCCGGATGTCCTGTGACAGTGCATCTTTGCTTTAACCAAAAGAGTAGGTTGGTGATACTAACTCCCTCATTCCTAAAGAGAACTGCTATGGTTTTGTGTGCTGGTCAGGTTAGGGGAATCACTTCAAAAGGGGCCCATAATGGCAGTTTATTAACCTGGTGGTACCTTGCCCAAAATTTATCTAGGCCACTCCCCAATTTAAAACTTACATCAAATATGTTCTCCCCTGAGACATGGATCAGAGCATACAATTCTGTGACATTAAAAAGCATACTGTCCTTTAACAACGTCCTGCCTACATAAACTTTGTCTGGAAAAGTATCCAAACCACCTTTATAAATGAGTCTCATGGCATTATGCCTTTTAGCAGGGTATACAGTATGCTGAAACAAAGAAGCATAAGGCCTGGAGTTCTGTGTAGTAGTAGACTGTATTGTAACATCCTCTACTACAACAGGCCGATTCCTAGTTCTGCAGAAATATTTTTTGGTATATCTGATACATCAAAAAAGTTACTCATTCTATCATCTATATTATCCTGCTCTAGTTCATTTGTCCCCTCACAGTTTTTCATTGCCAGTACTGGGTGCTGAGTAAGTTCAAGTTCAGGGGGTAATTGTAAAGGGGAGTGCACTTCCCCACCATCAACAACATTATTTTCTTCTGACAATCTAGTAGGATGTGAAATGTCACAAGTAACTTCTCCTGCAGCCAGTGAGCTGCTTGCATTACTCACTGTGCTGTTCAGGTTTGTTGCTGTCATTGAGACTCCTGGTATTTTGATGGTCTCAAAGCCAGAAATCCACTTCTGTATGTCTGGGGAGCGAACCCAGACAGTTGCCTTTAGAGATTCTTTGACTGACCATGGACCGGCGTCCATCATAGGCGTGTCTGCCCAGCTCAGTTTACTGAGAGTCCCTTTCTTCATCACATGCTTCAGTTGCTGCTTCTCTGTGTTTGCAGTGAAAGAAAAGACAGAGGCTGCTCTTTGATCTTGTCCCGCTGTGTAAAACACCATATGCGACTCACTCTGTGCCTCTCTTTGGGCCATTTCCATGGAAAAGCTGGGATCTTTCTTTGCATCATCATTCTTAGTGTCTTTCATATGCTTCGTATCCTGTTGCTTAAACTGACCTAGAATTTCCTTTTTCCTTTGCAAGTATTTAGTTTTCTCAAGTAGTAACAACTGTTCCAAAGTTTTTTCTTTCTGTGCATCATCTTGAGTATTTTTCTGGTCTGCCACATTAGCTTTGGTTTGCTGTCTGCTCTTTTCATTGGATTTATTTTCTGACAATATTTCTACTCCATCCACATTATCAATGGCTGTAGCATCAAAGAAGATTTCTGCCTCAAGCAAATCTTGTGCCGAGGAGGAGACAGACTCATTGGCCTGCTGCATGTCCATTCCAGTGCTTGCCAGCTCTCCAGCATTTCCACCACCAACCATCCTGTCATCTGCCATCTTGGTACCACAGACCAAAAGGGTCCCATCTGCTTACAGGAAGCAAGGCCCCCTGCAGGCAGAGTAGGGGAATTTTCCCGGTGCCCTGGCCAAATTTCCCCATATTCACTAAAATACTACCAACAGCTTAATCTGGTTCAAAGTCAGTAGGCATTTATCTGTTTCCCTCTGCCACAGGTCATGCCTGAAAATAGGCAGAATTTGTCTAGTGCACTTACTTGGTCAACAAAAACTAAATAAATAAAATAAATTATTGTAACTATTAAACTATTGCAGAAAGCATTAAATACTGATTGCTAATTTGTAGCTTAATTTATCTGGTTGGTACATTTTAAGCTTTTTTTCACATTCCTTTAATGTAGCCCCCTCCCAAAAAAGTTTTAATAATTCATACAGTGTGATGGAAAAAGACTTATCAAACCTTAACATATTATTGACTGTAGTTTATTTCGGCCAGTGCTCCTGCAATGCAGGTAAAACTAATACAGAGCTACAGGTAATATTCTACCTTGTTAGACTATTATCCCTGCCCTTTGCCTTTTTTTAAACTTAGTGTACTGTACTGAATTGATCAAAGAGCACATGCAAGTACATATGTTACACGTATGTTTTACTAACGCACCTTAAACATTTTAAAAAAGCATTAAAAAACACTGTTGAAAACAGCACAACTAGTAAAGACCGTTAAAACTAACAAGAAACATTGAAAAAGGAAAACATGTAGCATCAACCTGTGCTTTAATGCCACCCAATTTAAGTTGAATTGCTCAAGTTCATGTTGTGGCTGCATAAAGTACATATGCATAGTGAGTGACAACCTTCACCTACATACAAATATTCTGTCTCTAAAGGTAGGTGCAGGTTGCTCTATTATCATGACTATTTTGTTCTGCTGTACAACAGTTATAAATCAAATTGTCTTCTTGTAGTATTTGCAATAATCCCTGCAGTCTTTCCCATCTGGAGATGTATGTTTTGCATCAGTGATTGACTGTACACTTGCCAACATTTTTTTCTCATTCTAAGAACCTTCAGTACAGCAGTAACCCATTCTCTGTAGCTGAGAAGTGCATGGTCTAGCCAGCATCTGGCTATTACCCTACTTTCTGTTACTGTGACTAAGATTATTTCATACCTCTGTTGTCCCACTAACATCTCTAAGCATAGATCTGTGAGGCAGGTTATTGGTTCAAATGCATCCTGTAGCCCCAACAATATGTCTAATCTGGCCTTAATTTCTTCCCATAAGGGCATTGCTTTGGGGCAATCCCAAAAGTTGTGTTTGAGTGTGCTCCTCTCAGTTTTACACTTGGTGCATGTGTCTAGGTCCAGCTTTTGCATCTCAAAAAGTTTCACTGCAGTGAAGTACATGTTGTTACACAGTTTATAGTGTGCTAGTCTGAAACCATCACATTTCAAATATCTGTGCAAAAAGGACCAGACTTTGTTTACATTTTCTGGTTCTTCTGGTTCTGGGAACTCTGTTTTCCAATATTGTAGTTGCAGGTTCATTGTGCTGGACGCAGTGTTTCTGAGTTTGTAGTGTAGGGTTAAATTGCAAGCCTTTGTCCTGCACCTTGGCTAAGCTCTGCTCACACATCTGCCTGCATTACTGGCCATGGGCATATGCCCCTAATTTGTAATAAAGCAAATGCTGAAGTTGAAGGAACTAAAAAACCTGGTGTGCATCCAGTTCATTCCTTCTACAGAATGTTTCAAAGGATACAATGCCTACACTCTCTAACACACGTCAGTTTGGTCAGGTTCGCCCCTTGTTAAGAAGGTATCTCCCAGCATCTTCCCACTTGTGGTAAAACTGGGATTATGGTGAATGGGCTGTTGTTGATCAAACATAGGTTTGGTTCCAAGGACGGTGTGAAGTCATTACTGCCATACACTGAGGTTCCTATTGGTGTGTCTCTCAATGCTGGGGGGGAGCTTTCCAAGAACATAGCTAGTCAGATCCCTAATATCTATGCCATGTGGCAGTGTAAGTGGCTCAGTAGGTAGCACTCTCGCCTCTGAGGCCGGGAGATCAGAGGGCTGTGGGTTCAGTTCCCGCATCTGGCACTTGGGTTAATATTCTAGTACTGACACTGTAGTGCAGCATGAGAGGGGTGCTGCACTTCTGAGGTGCCATCTTTCAGATGAGACGTTAAACTGAGGTCCCATCTGCCTGGATTGGTGGTAGTTCAGGTGGATGTTAAAGATCCCATGGCATTTATCGAAAAGAGTAGGGGAATTTCCCTGGTGTCCTGGCCAAATTTCCCTCATTCACTAAAAATACCACCAACAGCTTAATCTGGTTCAAGGTCAGTTGGCATTCATCTGTATCCCCATCCCCCGGGTCATGCCTGAAAATAGGCAGGATTTGTCTAGTGCACTTACCCGGTCAACAAAAACTAACTAAATAAATAAATACTGTTTGCAGAGGTGAGTTTCTGTGGTTCTATTTGAGGACATATGCTGTAGATTCTCCCCTGTGGGAGCTCCTGCTCTCCACCAGAGAAAGAGACATGTATGGCAGGCTTGATAGTATAACAAGAAATCTGGTATCTTCAATCCTCCAGCAGTTTTGGCTGGGATTAATTTATTATATGATCTTCTTGGAGGTTTGCCACTCCAGATGAAGGAGGATAGGGTGAATTTTAAGGAGATGAACAATCCTTTAGGTAGAAATATGCTTGAAATACTCAGATGGTAGAGGATGCAGGTCAGAATATTCAGTTTTATAATATTTATTCTAGCCCACGCTGTCAGTGGCAGAGCCATTCACTTAGCTCAGTCTGCTCAAACTTGGGTCATGAGTTTGGTTATGTTCTGGATGAACATGAAGAGCCTGTCTCTACTAACCTTAATTCCCAAGTATTTAAGAGACTTAGGGGCCCATGTGCCCCCCCCCCCAATGCATCACCTTTGCTTGGATAGTGTGAATATTCAATGACACAACTGTTTTGTCTGTATTTAATCTGTACCCTGATGGTCATCCAAATAATGTTAAGATATATATATTTTTTCTCCCACCTTCATCCCTGTGATTCTTCTTTCTGGCACTATGGTACATGTCAGAGGCTCAAGATATCGACTGAACATGATGGGGGCATCCCTGTTGTGTTCTTTTGGCGAAGTTAAATGCTGGTGATTTCAGGCCATTACAGCACACTCTAGCTAATGGATGAGAATACATAATCTAACTTGTGCTATGAATTTTTCTTGGAAACTCAGCTGCAGCCAGGGTGGTGAACAAATAGTCCCATTCCACTCTACTGAAAGCTTTTTCTGTATCTAGGGATACCCGGACTGCAGGGGTCCTAGAGTCCCCCAATGCAGAAATTATACAGTTAAGCTTCCTCATGTGGCCTCTTAACAGTGTGTCCTGCACGATCCCCACCTGTTCAGGTGCCACCAATACCTGCCATACCTTTGAGACCCTCTCCTCTAGCACCTTTTCTAGGATTTTGACATTTACATTTAACAATAAGATGGGTCTGTAAATATCAACCATTTTCTGATCTCTTCCTGGCTTCAGGATCAAAGTGATCAGTGCCTCTTGGAAGCTACTGTAGGATCCAAGAGTTTCTTGTTGTGTGCAGTGTTCTATAAGGTTGTTAAGTGTGGTACAATTTCCCATCTCAACACTTTGTAGAAGTTTGGGAAGAAGCCATCAGGACCCAGGGCTTTTCCTTTTTTTTTTTTGTTGAAATTACTCTTTATTCGCCTACCCAGCCTGCCACCCCCAACCCATCAGGGAAGACATGGCAGACATCCCACTGCCTGCTACCATGCCCAGAACAGAACCTAAGGCCCCATGAAGCCATGGTTTACCCCCCAGGCAGGGATGAGGTGGGGGTGCTGACACCCTGTAACTTACATTGCATCAGTCTGGGTCCATCAGGTGGGCACGGGCACCTTGTGGACACGTCTCCTGGCTCCCCATCTCCCTGGTGGTGGCAGACTCTTTTCTCATTTTCTCCCTCCCCCTACAGCATGCAACCCCCTGACGTCATGGCGTGAGGCACCGACGTCCACGCTGTACAATGGTCACCCATCCCCAACAATTGGGGCTTGCAGTACTCCGAGTCTCCGCTCAGAGTCAGGCAAATGTGCAGGCATCAGCCTCTTCCCTCCCCGGAGAAGGTGAGCTGTCATAGGACGCTCAAGCCTATCTCTCTCCGACCAACCCACAAGTGACCCGAGTCCACTCCCGAACCCAGATTGCTGGCATGGTGCGAGGTGTGGCGTCCTATGCCTCAACCCTCAGCACCACTGGGCCAGCCGCTTTGTCTTATTTTAGATCCCTTTTGGCTGTTTGTACTTCTGCAACTGTGTTTATACCTCTGCAACTGTGATTGAATTCCACAAGGTCTTTCTTTAAGTCTCTAGTACCTGGGGTAGTTCTGCTGCCTGCAAAAAGGCATGTACCTTTCCAGAGTCCCCATGTGTTTCTTCTGCATACAAGTCTTAGTAAAACTCCTAAAACACTGTACTGTCTCCTTCAGCTTTGTTTGGATCCTGGCTTCTTGATTTTTCCTAGTGGCTGGTATAAGCCAGGCTGCCTCATTCTACCTAGGGCACATTCCCAGCAGTTTTCTGGCCTTCTCCCCTTGGTCTGTATAGTTGAGTTTGGCACTAAAGATGGCTCTCTCCGCTCCTTCTCTTAGTAGTTCTGTGTATTTCTCTCTGTTCCCAATTAGTTGATGACACTCAGTCTCTAGAGAAGTTTCTTTTCTGTTTTTCTCTTGCGCCCTGATGACTTTTAGTGGATCAGTGCTCTTTTTCAGCCTTTTACATTTTTTAGCTGTTGCAAGCCTAATAAGCTCTCCACAAAATGGTATTTACTCACCTGGTAAAGGTGATTATAACTGCAACCTTTACAGTGCTCAGACATTGCTCACAAATGGGTTATCCTCCATCATCCTATTGGCTGATACATGATAGGAAATCTTTTGCTGCCGGATGCCAAGCCTCCCACTTGGAAAACAAGTCTCCAGTGAGAAAACTTCCCTAGAAGAAGAGAAAATGAGACCAAACAAAACACCAGAAGACCACAAAATAGAAATGACTGACTCCTGAACAACACTCAGTGTAGAGAGTCAGGTATTGGAGCATTGCAATATATGCATTTCAGAGGACCTAAAAATAAATGCAAACTGATACTCAGAAGAAAACTGGCATATGATGGTTCCACCCCAGCAAACATCCTTGAATATGATAAATAATAAAACAAATTAGCGGTCTCAAATAATACTAATAACACCGAGAACTCTGCCAAAGTCAGTAAAACAATAAGTCAAACAACCGACCCCACCGCCACAAGCAACTATAGACCAATATCTATCTTGCCACCCCTCTCAAAGGCCCTAGAAAAGATAGTGTCAGATCAACTAACTGACTACCTATCCAAACACGACCTGTTCTGCCATGAACAACACGGGTTCTGGAGGGGGCACAGCACCTCTACTGCCCTCATTGAATTAACTACATTTATGCATGAGGACCTAGAGCAAGGCTCTGTGGCAGGGGCTCTCTATGTGGATCTGACCAAGACATTTGATACAGTCAGTCATAAGCTACTACTGCATACCCTCCGATCCCTTAATTTCGCACCAGAGGTCATCGCCTGGTTCAAAGAGTACCTCACAGATTGGACACAACATGTCAAAGTCAATACAACTATCTCTCCCAGCAAACCGGTCCTAACTGGTGTTCCACAAGGGTCAGTACTAGGCCCTCTACTCTTCACCCTCTTCCTAAACTCAGTTCCTAAATCTTGCAGTAGTAAGATGCTCTTTGCCCACCGCCAAAACCCCCACTGTCATGCTCCACTAGTTTTAATGAACGCCCTTGGCTCTGTGTTTGAACAGGTCTCGTACTTCAAATACCTTGGTGTCACATTAGACACATCCCTCTCCTACCACTCACATATACAGCATGTCTCCTCCTCTATTAACACTAGACTGGGGATCCTATACAGGCATAAGCACTGCCTACCCACTCAAGCCATGTATCTTGCTGTCTCCTCATCTATTCTATCGTTGGTGGACTATGGAATAGTGATTTATGGGTCGGCTGACCCAACTGCCCTACGCAGCATCAACCTCGCCCTCAACAAAGCTTGCCATCTGGTCACGGGATGTGACAGGATAACTCACACATGTGAACTATATAAACGCACTGGCTGGCTTAACTGCCAAGACAGACTTAAGTACCATATCTGTCTCCTTGAAAAAAAGATGCAACTCAAGCAAGCCCCAATCAACCTCCACTCACTTATCCACACAGCCCCTCACAGCAGGTCACAAAGGCACTCAGCGAACCCCACCCTCATAGTCCCCCACTGTAGAACATCTCTTGGACAAACATCCTTCTGCTGTCATGCTTCTCTGTGG
The DNA here is from genome assembly GCA_016271365.2 of Neoceratodus forsteri. Classification (NCBI taxonomy): domain Eukaryota; kingdom Metazoa; phylum Chordata; order Ceratodontiformes; family Ceratodontidae; genus Neoceratodus; species Neoceratodus forsteri. The sequence goes on along the minus strand of CM028135.1, from coordinate 906,468,804 downwards.
CCGAACAACCTACTGTCATCTATCTCCCTCGCCCAAAGGCTCTACCTATTTAAATCAGGTCTAAAAACCCTACTCCTTGATTCTACAACATGTGAATGTAAACAACCGCCCCTGTAACCTATAACCAAAGGATAGTTTCTAGTTAGCCACCCTCCTATGTCTCTCCTAGGTTCCCAGTCCCACTGATTAGATATTATGACTCTGGGTCCCTCAAGACCCTACAGAACTATATCCTGTCTTAACTGACCTGGGACCTTCTTTATGCTCCCTGAATATGTAACCCTCAAATTATGTATGTGCCAGGACCGTATGACCTATATTATTGCTTTATCATTGTATGTGTACTTTGTTATCATTGTATGTGCACTTTTTTGTTTCCTCTGTATTTTTACCTTTATCTGACTTGGAGCCTTTGCAAAAGAGTCTATGACTCAAAGGATTGTAATTCTGATTCTATTCAATAAACAACCACCTAATGCCAACAGAATCCATGCCTTTATGTAAACAAGCCAGCCAACCCAAGGACCCTATAGTTCTGGCTGCTGTAGACACAGGTTCTTCCAGAATGAGGAGGGGCTCTGAGCACTGTAAAGGTTGCAGACATAATCACCTTTACCAGGTGAGTAAATAGCATTATCCCCTGCAGCCTTTCCAGTGCTCAGACTTTCTTCACAAATGGGACTTTTTTAGCAGTACTAAAAGAAACATGCCTAGGTAGGAGGATGAACATAAGATTATCAGAAATCTGAAGCAGCCAGAAATCCAGCTCGGCCAAAACTACATCTACAGACCAAAGCAACATCCTATCTGTAATGACAGACCAAGGTATGCACAGAGGACCGATACTCCGCAGTGCAGATACCTGAACTGATGCCCCCCCCCCCCACTGTCTCTCCATGACTTTTCCCTAAGAGATTGTGCTTGAAGGCTGTGTGTTCTAAGCAGTGCTGCACAGGAAAACAGACTGGGTGGCTGGGAGGCAGAGACCTAAGAAAGAAGGCCCTGTATCACAGCTAGGCCAAAATCTGCCCTTCTTTTACAGGCAATGTCCAGACTGTAGTGTCTTGTAAAAGTGTGAACAGTACTGTAAGTTGCAGCAGCAGAAATCTCAGCAGCTGAAACACTCCTGAAAACAGGCAACCAAAGTGGCCATGCCTGTGATGGAATGGCCCTTAACAACCCCAGGAAGCTCCTTACTGTACATCCTGTAACCAGAAAAATAACAACTGTAAGGACATGTACAGTCTTTCATATGGTGTGTATAGTATCTAAGTATTCTATGCACATCTGAAGTGCCAGGCCCCCTGTGGATTGGCATGCTCTGGATAAGAAACATTCAGATGGATGGTTTGATTTAAAGTAAACCCAGGCACCACTCATCATAAAAACTGAGGGTTAATATGCAAAGACATCCAGTCTTTGTGAAAAATCAAATAAGGCTACTCACACATGAGAGCCTACAGCTCTGAAATCCTTCAAGCAGAAGTAATAGCAACTAAAATTTAAGCGTTCCATGCCAGAAAACATAGTTTGCAAGTCATGGCTGGCTCAAAAGCAGTAACAGTAAGCTGTAGCAAAATGAAATGTGGGTCCCAGGCCATGACTGGGTTGCAGATGTGAGGCTTCAAATGTATAATGCCTCTCAGAAAACGTACAGGTCACGGCCAGCTGGGCCACCATACGGCCATCAGTAGACACATGGAAGGCTGATATGGCTGACAAGTGCTCCCTAATAGAAGAGTATTGCAGTCCTACATCTGACAAGAGCAGTAATCACTCTAGAATCTAGTTCATTGGACAAGTGGAGGAATCCTGGTGATGTGAAGTGGCACACAGTGCAAAGCATTTTCACTCCAAAGGCAAAGCAGTCCTGGTGGAATGGTTTCCTGGCGGCAACCAGGGCTCAGCCGCTTTTGGGAAAACACTGAACCATGCAAGTGCTGTACCTTCAGGAGCCAGGCATGAAGATAAAGTGACCTGAGGTCCAGGTGCATGAGGGTTCCCTGTCCCTGTGACGGTAAGCCCTTTCACAGAGTCAGGGGCATGGAAGGCTCCACCACTAGTTATTATAATAGTGGACCATATCTGACAAGGCCAAAGAGGAAGCCACCAGAATCATAGTAGTTCCCTCCATTCAGAGCTTATCACTACTGAATTGTAGAGGAATCCCCCTTTCCAAAAGAGGGACAACACATCTCACCAGAAAATTCCAGACCCTGGATTGAGCAAGCAGAAAAGTGGTAGTTTTGCATTATGTGGGGACACAAAAAAGTCTACCTCTGGACAGTCCCACTTGCTGAATAGGTCTCCCACCACAGAGGTGAGCAGCTCCCCATTCATGCAAGCGGGACTGCCACCTGCATAACCCGTCGGCTAGGACATTATGGGTACCTGGAACATGGATGGACAACAGTTCTGTATTGTGTTCTAGATCTCAGTGCCAAACCCTCAATACTTCCATGCACAGTTGGCAAGACAAGGTTCCCTGTTGCATGCTGATGTGGTGCACCACCGTGATGTAGTTCATCTGCACCAGCAGAGGGCCCAGGGAAAGGCGACTCAGAAAGGTCTGCCAGCCATGCAGGACAGCTCTCATCTCAAGGGCAGTGACATGGGAAAGTCTCTGCTCTAGGTCACAGTTCCTGGGTCTGGTCAGGACCACAGTACTCTCCCCAGCCCAACCCGAGGGATCTGAGGTGAGATCTAATAAGAGGATGGAAAAAGAAGAGGAACCATTTTGAGCAAATTGTTGGGTTCCATTCAACACAGAAGTACCTTTCTGTACAGACGAGGTTATTAGAACTGTCCTCTCTAGGTCATTGATGCGCTGATTCCATGGGATCATCAAAGTCCACTGAGAGATACATCTATACAGCCTTGCTAGAGGGACCACGACAATGGATACAGCCACTCAGGCCTGAGAGCTGCAGGAAGGTCTGGTCAAAACATATCTTCTGTTGCAGAGCAGCTGGGTCTGAGCTACCATGTGGTCTGCCCTCTCCTGGGACAAAAAGGCAAGGCCAAGAGCAGTGTCCAGTACTGCCCTTATGTATCGTAGGTGCTGGCAAGTGATCAAGACTGACTTGGGCCTATTGCCTGTTATCCCCGAGGCACTGAACAATTGCCTGGTACATGTTAGTGTTTGGAACAGTTGCTCCCTGGACTGCACTTGAATCCCCAGCTATCTGCTAGAGTGTTTAAAACCCAAGGTGCCCAGGACAGTCTGAACAGAAGATGTCACCTGTCGCATCGAATCCAAGTCTGTGAGTGACTCTCTCTGCTTATGGATCATGTAGCACCAAAAGTAGGTGCTCTCATGCCACTCCCCCTGCTGCATGGGTACACTGGCATGGTTTATGGAGAGGGTAAGCGGGTCTGCTCAATCGCCTTGGCTTTTCCGCATTCCAGGGGCATCGGGGACCTCATTGTTCTGTGTGGTACTTTTTCTTGTGTGAGCCTGATGGAGTGGCCACAGGACATGACTCCCCGAACCCACCTGTCCATTGTGGCCTGAGCTCATCATTTGTTGAGCCATTGGGGCCATAGAGAGGCCCCTAGTTCTGGATCTGAGCCACCATCTCCTGCATTGCCTTCTCGGTGGATGTGGAAACTGTGGTTCCACCAGTTGTTCGCATATGGGAGTTGACTATAAACTTTGCTGGGCTGGGTTGTTTGCTTTCTCTGGAGCTGCCAACAACAAGCCCATCTATGTAACATTGGGCACCACTGCCAACAGTGCCATACAGGCTCACCTGTGTGGTATTCAGCGCCACTGTCGTCAGTGCCCCCCCCAGGCTATGTTGGGATTCCACTGATGCACCCAGCCCTCAAGGCAGCTGCATCACCCCCTCCCTAGAGGGACCATCTCATGTCTTATATGGCCACTGAGCAGTTCCTCTATTGAGGAGCCCTTCCAAGATGGCCGCTTGACAGTATTGGTCCCATACCAGCATGGCAGCTGTTGCCAGGGTGAGACAACCACCAGTCTCGTGCAACTGTCTGAGTTTCACAAGAGACTGTGTCCCTACTAGTCCTGTAGCAGCCTGGCAAGAGCTGACTGGTACTCAACAGGATTCTGCACTGAGAACATGGTAATGGGCTATTTATGGCCAGCAGAGCCTGCCAGCAGCAAACAAACGAGGTGCCTTGCCCAGATCAGGTGTTACCCCACAGACCCAGCACTGTGCCAGAGAAAACAGTGAGTTAGGCAACTGTTTGAACCCCTCCTTTACTGTAAGATTCAAACCCACATTTTCATTTGTCAGATTGGTAGCTCAGTGTTCTTAACCACTAGGTTAGACTCCATGCCCAGTGTATGCTACAGAGACTTAGTAATTTTTATGGGTAGTAGTAGTCACTACCTTAGCATGTGAACTGGGCAGTGCAGGGGAGTACAGTTCTGCAGGCAGCTCCTCTGTGGGAATGCTACAGGAGGGTCTCGACCTCTGAAAACGACTGCCAGCACCGATGTTGTAATAGGATCTGGCTGGTGTAGGACCTTGCCACTAGGAATTGCCCTCATCTGATATGAGTTGCTCATCTGGTATAGAATACGGCAGGGTAAGCCATATGTTGTACAGGCACGGGAGGCAAGAGCATCCTTTTATGGGAGACCTGGGAGCCTGAGAAGGTTAGTGACTTGCTCCAGATCACCCAGAATACAGGTGGGGGTGGTGGGATTCAAACCTAGGTATCTAGGCTTGCTGACCACTCCCCATATCCTCAATATCAAGCTGACTCCTTTGTGGATTGGAACAATGGCCCCATTGACCAAACAGTCCAGAAAGCTGAGGCAGGGTAGCCACCCAGTAGCAAGGGGACTCAGGGGGAAAAACAGAGGACTAGGGCACTGGAAGAGTGAGCAAGAATCTGCCCAAGATGGTCATTGGTGTGGGCTGCCCACACAAGATGGTCGACATTACCATGAGACTCTGGTCATGGGAACTGCAGGAGCAAGGTGTCAGTTGTCTCGCATGACTGGGCACCTCACAAGATTCCACTATCTGTGTGGTGCACACCGCCCATCCTGTTGGCTTAGTGTAGAAAATGGGGGTGCTGCTGTGAGCTGTGGAGCACTCTGTGCTGGCCTTCTGAATAGGCTCACCCCAGGGTCCCCTTCAGCACCATTTGGCTTATTTGAAGGAGCTGGGGATGCTTCTCACAGGAATTCTGCCTCAAAACATGGTGGCCTCGAGATCTCAGGCCATCCAAGAGGTGCAAGATCCCAGCCATGGAGGAATGTGGGGGAGGGTACATTGTATCTGGGGAAGATGTCCCCAACATGGCACAGGCCCCCTCCCTTGTGTAGAAAGTGTGGGAGCAGAAAACTTTGTATATGCACTGGTCCTAATGCCTGTGAAGACTTGCAGGGGCCATTGGATGTGGGACTGGTCTGCCCCATGGATTGCTACAGCATCAAAGGCTTAGCAAACTGAGCTCTGCTCCACCAGCTGAAGCTACTGTAATCCTCAGTACTCTCACTCTGTATGGTTAGTTGCCAGCTGGTATGTGTAGTCAATAATTGTTTACTTCTGAGTGCTGCCAGAGGATGCCTGCAGTGACTGGAGTACAGTGCTCATTGTGGCTGCTGCATGAAAAAGAGATGGGATGCTACTGGAGGGTCCCATAACCTCCAGCCCAGTGAGTCAAAAAACCAATGGGTCACCCAGCTGACTCCTGATACTGTTTTGGCAGGAGCTTATGAAGAGTGCCATATACCTGCTGCCAAGTGCCAGCAACAGTCATAGTGCATGGGCTTGTTGTGTGAGAGCTGCTTGCCATGGAGTGGACACTGCATGAGAGTCAAGTCCTCAGGGAGCATGCTGCATGAGGGTCCCAATCAGGACAGGAGGGATCTTAAACTAGGATGCTGTTTAAGGGTCCAGCTTGACTTGTGCCCCTGTCTGTACACTGAGAGCTTTTTTTTTTTTTTGCCAAGTACTGTGGATAGTGCAAACATGCAGACAAGTTAGGAAAATATGCTAGGTTAACATGCACACATATGTCGGCATGTGCTATATGAGAATAGAAAAATGAAAAGAAAAAGCTGTAATTCTATAGGAATAATTACCTGAAAGGAGAGGAGCGATTACAGATTGTGACCAACCTCTAAGGATGTATGGAGTAAACTGGAGACTGGTTATCCAGGTGGCAGTCTTGGCCTCCAGCAGTAAAAGATTTACGATCGTGTATCAGCCAATAGGATGACGGAGGATAACCCATTTGTGAGGAGTGTCTGAGCACTGGAAAGGCTGCAGGGAACAATGTGCACTTATAATCCCCTCAAATAGTATTGAACTTCTGGACTGAGTCCCTCTTTTCTTTAAAAAAGGAGTCAGTGCATTCTCTATTGCGTTATACAATTTGAGTCTTGCAACAAGTGGTTGTTAACCCACCATGACCTGTCTCTTTCCTCTTTCCTGAGCAGCTTCACTCCAGTACCTAGGGAGTTATGTGGCTGCATCTACTTGGGCGGGTGGCTAAGGCTAAGCATTATGCTGCATGTTTCTGGTTGTGCATATATGAGCTTACTCCGGGGAGAATATAAGAGGGGGTTGTGGAAGTGGGTACTCTTCAAAGATATGACAATGTGGTGATTGGAGATAGCGCCCCTGTATATCCCAGTATTGATCCATTTTGTCTAGGGCACCTAATTGTACCCCCTCATAACATGCCATTTTCCCAAGTTCAAAGAGCCATTCCCTCATCTGTGGCAGCTCAGTCTGTTTCCAGTGGTGCAGAATGATACACTTGGCCATGATGAGAGCATGTGACAGCCATCTTGGTGGGTTCAGGGTGTTTGGCATGGAGGTAGGAGCTGTGCCTAAGAGCAAGGCCTCTAGAATTCTGAATTTTGGGCACAACTTGCAACCTACCACAGAACTTCTACAGTGCAGCAGAATTCACTGTTCTTGGTGATTCTTTATTAATTGTTCTGTTTATCAATAGAATCTGGTTCTCTTCCCCTCATTTTATATCCAAAACCCCTCTATGCTCAAAATGTGATGTTATCAGTGCTGTAACTTCATACATTTGCTGATGAAATGGCTGCATTCTGCCACAGAAATGAATAGTCACTTATCTACCACAGCTCCCACTGCCCGAGGTGGTGGCAAAGCACATCAGGCATAATGATATTTGCTCAACCTGCACTACAGCCTAATACAATTTTCAGTCTAATGTTATTACATTAGAGCCAGCTTAAACAAAACCTTAACAATAGCATAGACCTGTTAAGTCCATACTTTACTTTGTACAAATTTATTTTTTCCTTTAAGGTACAGAGATGCCATCTGAAATAAATAACTAGTAAAATGAACTAATCTGTCATTTTTAAGAAAAATAAAGCAATTATGTTCAGAAAAGTGGAATATAATAATGTGTAGACCTACTGAAGGAATAGACCTGTTAAATAAATAATTGCACTGTACACATTTTTGCCAGGGTTATTGATTACATATCATTGGTTGATAGAATCACCTAAAGGTTATGGAGAAATGTTGTGTTAGGGGCCAGCTGTTGGGCCAGAGGGTAGCATCTTGTGTTCCCATGCCAGCAACTCAGCTTCAGAGATGAGCTTAGGGAACTGGCTGGACAGCACAAGAATTGGGGGAACACATCACTGCTCCGAGCCCGGGAAGGTATGGTGCAGTGTTCTGCCACACGGGGGACACATTGTAATGGGCTGGAGAGATTTATCTCATAATGGATTCACATGCATGTCATGGCCTGATGCCTTTATGTAGTGTGTCAGGGGAAACAGGTTGGCATGAAAAATGAGTTTTGCAATATCTCCTCTATTCTGTTTATTCAATTTCCAAAGGGACCTGTGTGAATGAGGATACAATTTCATGGAAATAAAAAAAATATATATATATAAACACATACAGTATCTCTCTCTATATATATATATATATATACACACACACACACACACACACACACTTGTATGTATGTTACAGATTGCATATAAATATAGAAGTGATACACAGTGGGGACCTCATGAGTGGTATAGACAGCATACGTATAGAAATACCTTTTTTATCACATAAGGTCCTCTCTACATATTTAATTTATGCAGTAGGCTAGGACCTTAAGGGATAGATATTTTTTTTTTGCTTTTTTAGCCATAACATTATTTCTATAAGTCTGTTATTTTTTGAATTAGTGTTACTGTGTTTTCCTGATTGCTATAACCTTTGCCATGGAAGTGAAGCCAGGAGAAGCTGACATTGCGATGTGGTAGTCCGTTAGTGCTGCAGAACTTCCACAGAAATTACAAACCACTGCTGCAGAAGTTCTGTGGCAAATGGTTATCTTGCTGCAGAACTTGGTCCCAATGTGCTGCAGAAAAGTAGGACCTTGCCTAAGAGTACCGAGACTTCACTGAGGTTTACTGGTTGATAAAGTATAGCTTCACATATGCCCTGTGCTTCTCTCCAGAAGACTTTGAGTGTACAGCATGACCATAATGTGTGCATTATTGTGCCAACCTCTGTCTCCCACCTCCAGCATTAATCTGAGATTGCGAGCCCCACTTATGCAGTTACTGTGGCATATGGTGTCTTCTGTGGAGGATTTTGAATTGTGTAACCCTGTTACGAGTGTCTTTAGCATCTAACTTGAGTACTGACCAACATTTGCACCATTGGCTATTGGGCAACTGTGGGCCCAATTCAGCCTTCTATTTCTGCTGAGTTGCAACATGAGGTCCAGGAGTTGTGACATTAGATACAGTACTTACAGATACGTGAGCTGGAGACCCCCCCATCCCCACTGGTCCTCCTGTAATAAGGACATATAACAAATTGTAATAGTCCACCTTATATTCCTGTCCTAGTCCAGGTCTTAGCACATCTGAATTGGAAATAGTGCCAGTGTTGTCTAGGAGGTAGCTTGAATTCCACTTGCAGCTGAGCAAAGGATTTAAGTATCCTGATATGGTGATCAGTATGGTTGGTTAAGTGTCTCACCCTTTGGTACTCACAAGTGTTCCAAGTGAGTGGTCTGGAATCTATTTGCGGTTTGTCATTATGCCATAGTGGAAAGGGTGGAGAGTACAAGTGAGACCAGGATGTGCTTTTTGCCACCCATGCCCATACTTTTTTAGAGTGCTGTATGGTAGAGTGAGTGTTCAGGTGTTTTGTTGGATTATTAAAGAGTATGATGTTGTGAGTGAGGCCCCCAGAATATGTTCTTCACAGCCTGTCCATTTAGGCCATAGGTATGTGGGCATCATGCGTGAGGCTTGTCGCAACTGGAACAGCACATGAGATTTGTGCTTAAGAGTGAAGTTTGGCAGGTTGATCTCCCTCCAGCTGCATGTTGCTGCAATTTCTTAAGGCTAAGGCTCTTAAGAGTCCTTTGCCCAGATAATGTTTATCATCTGGTCTTAATGCTGCTGCAGCAGGTGCAGTGGAATAATTAAGGTGAGGTTGACTAGAACGTACATAACTCTGGACACTGCCTTCATCTTTCATGCATGCGCCTAAAACAGTGGGAGAGGTGTAGATGATTCTATCTTGCCAAGTCTGCCTCCAGGTTTGGATTATGACAGACAGATTAAAATGCCCCAATTTATCTATGTCCTATATAAAGTCTATCCTCAAATGCAGTGCAAGTCACATTAAACTGGTCCTTCAACTCACTGGTGTAGCATTGTTCAATGAGTTTCCTAATCTGTGCAGTGTTTAATTCAATGAATTAGTAAAAAGTTAGTTTTGGTTTGCATCTAGCTGTTATGTACTATAAGCTTTATTTTCAGCTGAGTACATATGAGTTTCATTTCAGAAGGCAGACTAAACAACTCTTAAGGAATGCTGTGATGTTTATAAACAATGCTCTTAAGCAATGCTGTTATATTTATAAACAATGCTCTTAAGGAATGCTGTGATATTTATAAGCAATGCCATGAAAATGCAGCTACTGTCATTTCACTGCACAGTTACAGGTGAGTTGAATAGGCACTGAAGGATGGTTGGAAAACAGTTGAAAGCTTCAGCAGTTTGAGTTGCCACTGCAGTAGCATCACAAAAAAAATGCTACACCGGTGAGTTGATGGAACAGTTTAATGTGACTTGTACTGTACTTGATGGATTATTTTGCTGGGAAGAGTCTCAAGGGGTATTGTGGAATTTTTCTATATCCCTATGTGAGGGGAGGATCACTGATTTGGATACATTTAGCTTGTATCCTGAGATGGATCCAAATCTGTGAGTTACGTCCAGTAATGCTGGAATAGATGTCTCTGTCTGGATTAGAATCAAGAGTATATTGTCCACATATGCCTGGACTATGTGCACCTATCATACCTAAAGGACTTGTATCTTATGGTCTTGCCTGACTGCTTGCAGCAGTGGCTTCAATCCCAGGTTGAACAGCAGAGGGGACAGGGGACACCCTTGTCAAGTGCCCCTGCCAAACAAGATGAACTCTGATGCCTTACTATTGGTGAGTATTGCCATGCGATTATCACTGTACAGCATTTCAGCTCCTTGGATGAAGTTATTCCCAAACTCAAAGTATTGCAGGGCATGGAAGAGATACAACCATTTGACCCTGTCAAATGTCTTCTCTGTGTCTAGTGCCACCAATGCCATGGGAGTGCCTGTGTTCTTGGTATACCACACGAGGTTCAGCAGGCATATGGTGTTATCCATCCCCCTTTTACCCAGAGTAAAGCCCACTTGATCAGTGCAGATTAGTGCAGGTATTACCATTTGCTTCTTAGTTGCCCATAGTTTGGCATATGTTTTGCAGTCTGTGGTTATTAGAGATATGGGATGATAGCTATCACAAAAGGAGGGTTTTTCCCAGATTTGGGCAAGATAGTGATCAAGGCTATATGCCTTGACTGCAGGAGAGCTTCTGCCCGAGTGGAATCATTGAAAGCAGTCATGAGTATGCCCCCAATTTCCTCCCGAAATGCTGCATATAATTCCACCAGAAAACCATCTCGCCCTGGGGTCTTCCCCTTGGACATCGAGCGTATCGCTGCTTTGACATCTGAGTCCTTCAGGGGGTTCATTCAGTAACCTCCTTCACTCTAAAGTGAGGGTGGGGTGTCTTAAGCTGGAGATAAAGGCTTGGATATCCTTTGAAGATGCTTGAACTAGAGAATGTAGAGCCTTTTGAATAAGTCCAGGAAGGCCTGACATATAATGTATGCAACCTTGCATAGTGGGCTATCCTGCATGCATATGGCTGTTTTTCTTTCCCTCTCTTGCCTCTTTTTCAGCTGATAAGCTAGTAAGCACCTAGGTTTTCCCTCCACTTCCCAGAAGGTCTGTCTAGTTCAAAATAAGGTGTATTCCACCTTCTGGTTCAGATGGACATTGATTTTGTACCTAGTAACTATGATGTGAGGCAGAAGGCCCTCCTGCATATTGGGTCTCATCCAGTATGTTGTTTCCAGCATTTTATGCATGGATTGAAGCGTCTCCAATTCCTTGGTTTGAGACATTTTTATGAGGATGCCTTGCTAATAAGTCTGCCCTGAGGAATGCTTTTAAGGCATCGCATCTAATTGCCTCTGAAGTGTCCCCAGGTTTGTTCATATCATATGTCCTTAGCTAATAGAGTCCTGAAGGGGACATCTTTTAGGAGGTTGAAATTAAGCATCCAGTGCCCTCTGTTTTTCCTAGTTGCTCCAGGTGGCATCCAGGTGATGCACACTGTAGCATGATCTGAGATGAGGATCTGGCCTCTTTCAGAGTCTGCAATATCGTTTACCAGGTCTTGCAAGAGCAACCAGTGGTTTTTTTGGTGTATACCTGGTGGGGATGTGAGAAGGAGTAGTTTCTCTCTTGAGGGTGCACCATTCTCCATATGTTGGTCTGACCCAGTTCTGTAACCAGGGAGTTTCATGTGTCCCCCTATAATGAAATGACCAGTTGCCACTTCCTTATGGTGTTGCATTAAGGAGTGGAAAAAGTCTGCATGTGGCCTGTTGGGGGTGTGCACATTACATAGAGTAACTCTCTCTCTCCTGCTAGCAGTCCCTTCGGTATGAGGACTCTACCCTTGGGGTCTTTGATAACTTCCTCCTGGAGGTCCAGCCCCTTGCATAGTAGGATGATGACCTCATGACTTTTAGATGCATAAGGGCTGATGTGTACTTTAGCCATCCATCCCATCCTTAACGCATCTGTCTCCTTTTCCACCAAGTAAGTCTCCTGGAGGAAGACAATTGTAGAGCCCATCTCATTCAGATGGTCCAAGATCTTCCTCCTTTTAACTGGCAAGTGAATGCCTTTCATGTTCCAGGAGACAAATTTTATGGATTTGGCCACCATGAGATTGCTTCTGTTAGAGACTTCAACTTGTCTTCTATGTAAAGGCCTATAACAGTGTGTGCTTGTACCACCTCCCTGAGATCAGTTTTGAGTATGATTGTGATACCCTTGTAAACAGGAGATTGTGGTGAGGCTTGACATCATCCTGTCCCTTGGGGTGTCTACAATGTGCCACAGTATGCAACACACCACCTTTGGTTCTAGCCTGTACTGTGGAATTTGAATCTGTACAACAGCTAGACAAAGAATAACAAGAAAAACAACATTAACTTCAACATTGATATATGTGTCTGCATCAGAACAATAACTTTGTATACTGAAAGAACCTTTGATAGGCAGGGTTCCATGCCTCAACTTCTTGCTCTATGTGGTTAGCATCTGCACGCATTATGGTTGGTGATTCAGTATCCCTAGCCCTAATATTAGACCAGTACGTGGTTTTGTCTCTTGAAGGGATATTCCCTCGGATGCCTTGTGAGGGTTGGGGTGGGGGAGTGGATGTGGCAGAGAGAGAGAGGAAATTGTAGGATCTTGTTTTGTAATAATAATAATAAACTTTATTTCTTTTACACCTTTCAAAAAACAAGGCGCATTACAAAATAACATTGTAGAAACATCATAAAAACAAGTTAAAAACCAGGCTAAAATATACAACATTAATTAAAAGCTGTATCGTCACCAAATGCCTTTGTCCATAAAAAAGATTTTAGACCTTTTTTTAAAACCCTCCACCGTCATGCACTCTCTATTCCCATGAGGTAGAGAATTCCAGAGAGTTGGCGCCACAAAACTAGCGTGGGCGCAAGAGGTTTCAAAACTATTCTCGAATCTCCAGCAACTCCTCGTTGGCTGGAGAGCCGGAGTATCGTATTGGAAGGTAAGGCACCAGAAGATCTTTCAGGTAGTCAGGGCCCAAACCATGTAGGGTTTATATGTCAGTAAACTGACTTTAAAGGTGATCCGCCACTGAACCGGCAGCCAGTGCAGATCCCGCAGCACCTGTGTAATATGGGAGAAACGTGAGGTCCCCATTAACAACCGGGCCACAGAGTTCTGCACTAGCTGCAAGCGGCGGATATCAACCCCATGAAGCCCAAAGTAGAGGGAGTTACAGTAGTCCAAGCGGGAGGTCACAAAGGCATGGATCAAAGTAGGCAGGTCGCCAGATGGAACAAGGTGCTTGATTCTAGCAATGTTCCTAAGATGGTAAAAGGATACCTTAACAACCACTGACACTTGCGCACGCAGTGTCAGCTGATCATCAAGGATCACCCCCACATCTCGCACCCGTTCAGAGACAGGGAGCTCCACATCCCCCAGGTGTAAACCTGAGGTTTGATTTGCCCCCCGTCCATCAATCCGGCGGCCAGGATCCACGACCATCACCTCCATCTTCCCAGAATTCAACTTCAACCAGCTGAACCTCATCCAACCCTGGATCTCACTGAGACAGTTGTTAAACACTGAGAGTGCTCTATTCTGGTCAGGTGCAAAAGACAGATAGAGCTGGGTATCATCGGCATAACAATGAAACTCAAGCCCATATCGTCTTACAATGTCTCCGAGGGGAAGCATGTACACCGCAAACAACATGGGGGACAGCACAGAGCCCTGAGGCACCCCACAGGACAGAGCAGTAGGATCACAGGAAAATATCCCCGATACAACCCTCTGAGTTCTTCCTGTGAGGAAGCAGGAAAACCATCTGTGTACCAAACCCGACAGCCCACAGATGGATTTCAGGTGCTCTAGCAGCACCCCATGGTCTACAGTGTCAAATGCTGCTGACAAATCCAAAAGGATCAAAATGGACCGTTTTTGTAGATTAGTATTCTAAGAAGTGAGGTGTTGGGGGTGCACCCTGTGGCCAGTTACTGACTGATTTATAGGGGAACACCTGCCCTACAATTGGAGGAAAAGGCTGCAGGTGCAGCTCATGTAGTTCTAGCCACTGGGGGTTGGATTTAAAGGTTGGGAGAGAGGAGCTTAGGGAGTTGTTCACTTCCCTCATAAGTTTACTGTGTTGTACTGCACCTAGTAACAAGGTTACCAGTTTACTGTGGGACTGTATCTAGGATTAGTGGGTGACCTGATTAGTCAGTAGGGGTGTATCTTGGACTAGTGGGGAATGGTGGCTCACCCAAGGAAACCTACTTGGAGGGGGATGGGACCACACATCATTAGGGCTGGCATCTTTGGGAGAGTGGTGAAGTGCACAGGGTGTGGGGCAGCCATGATACTGGACTAGGCTTGGAAGTTCGGTGGTTGTCCAGTGTGCTACCAGCTGGCACAGCTTAGGGAGGAGGTTGCAGGGATTAGGAGACAGCTGGGGGAAGGGGGGAGGTATGGTTGGGGAAGAGGGCAGGGGGTCTCCCATGGGGTTGCACCAAGCACTAGGGGTGGGAGCATAGGGAAAGAAGTGCAGGAAATACTCTGGGGTCACATAGGGACCCTAGCAGATGGGGCACAAAAGGAGGACACTACCAAGGAAGCAGGTAGGTAACTGGGTACCCTCATAAAGGTGGGCCAGAGGGACAACATTCTCAGGGAAGTAGGCAGATGGCTGGGGCTGGACAGAAGGAAGCAAGGTGGGTAGGTGGATCGGACCTTACGCTCAGTAACCGCTTCGATTCTCTTCTTCTGCCTGACGATGGGGGGGGTGATGTAGCAGGGTTTTATTTAACTCTAAAAATTGATTAGCGTTTTGCTCATAAAACTGCTAAAACTTTGTGAAAATTAATAGCTCTTGCCTCACTGTGTTTAACAAATACTGCACTTCTAGAAAATCTGTATAAATACTTTCCGTACAGTTAGTATCGTCCCAAGAAAAAAACTGCTAATCAATTATTTAAAACCCTGTGTAGCCATGACATGGGTGGCTAGAGATGGAAAGGGAGTGGGGTGCAGGAGGCAGGGGCCAGATAGCAGGAGGAACAGGGGGGAACCTGCAATGCAGGAAATTGGGGGGAACAGTGGATCAGAGCAGGAGGGGCAGGGGGAAGAGGGAGGAAAGAGCAAGGAGAAGAACCAGTTGGGAGGAAAGGGAAAGGAGAAGTACCAGAAATACAAGGAGGATACAGTAAAGGGAGCGGAGGGTTTAGGCCAGGGGAGCACGACAAGCAAGGAGGGACTGAACGGAGACAGGAAGGAAGGGAGGATGAGCCAGGCTAATTTAGCAGATGGGTGAGAAGGACCGGTCACGAGCAGTGAGGGGGGCGCTAGAGAGGCACAGAAGGATACTTGGGAGGAGGAGAGGCATAGGATCGGAGAGAGGGGTGGCCAGAGTAAATGAGAGGGCAGCATGTGGCACACAGATAGGGGGAGGAACAAGGAGCTGGCTGGGTGGAGGGCTGGTAGAAAGGATGAGGGACATGGGGGAATGGAGGAAAAGAAGCAGTCAAAGTGCTCCTGTTGGGGGATTCTATAATCAGGGGTATCAAATGGGATAGGGAGGGGGAAGCCTGGCCAGTTAGAACAAAATGCTTCCCTGGACTAATGGTACACAGGGCCAAACATGAGGTATATCAGCTGGCAAAGGATTGTGGGGGTTCCCCGGACATACTGGTCCACCTGGGTACAAATGACATTGAGGGAAATAGCAAGCTAGAGATATAGACAAGGTTCAGGGAGCTTGCCAGGGTCTGTCATGACATAGGGTGCACGATTTCCTTCTCGGAAATCCTGCCAGTGCCAAGGGCTAGTGGGGAACACAAAAGAAAGATTAGGGAGATAAACCAGTGTCTCAGGGAGTGGTGTGAGGCCAGAGGATATGGGTTGATGGAGGATTGGGGGGAGACCTGGGAGGATAAGGAGCTGTATGCTAGAGATAGGCTCCATCTCAATTTGAAGGGGAGGGGAATCCTTAAGTTGAAAATAGAGGGGTTCATTGGTGAAAAGTTGGGATTTAAACTTGTGAAGGGGGGAGGGATCTGAGAAAAGGCTGTCGGGGGGGGGGTCCAATAAAGGAGGGACTCTGTCTCCACCCCCCTAGGGAGCTGGAGGAATGCAGGAAAAGGCCAACTCGTAAAGTGCAGACCAGGGGAAAACTGAATCCCCATGGGAACACGAGCAGGGGAAATGGAAGTATACGGAAAGGGTGGAAGGTAGTCCTGCTAAATGCCAGGAGCTTGGGCAATAAAATGCCTGAGCTCCAGGCGATGCTAACTGAGGGAGCGGTGGATGTGGCAGTGGTCACTGAGACCTGGGCCACCGCAGGACATGACTGGGACCTGAACCTGGAGGTTACACTATGTTCAGGAAGGACGGGGGAGGGAAGGGAGGAGGGTGCAATAATAGTCAAAAACTGCATTGGCATGGGGGAGTAGAGGAGGCGGAGGGAACCGTGGAGGCGATTTGGGTCACCTTGATAACAAGGGGGGGCAAGAGAGTAGAAATAGGAGTGGTGTATAGACCCCCTGTGCTGGTGGAGGAGCTGGAGGAGAGTCTGGTGGCAGATGTTGGGAGACACTACAGATTGGGCAGGGGAAGGGTGGTGGTGTTGGGGGACTTAAACATGCCAGGAACAGACTGGGAGACTATGACATCCTCGGTGGCCAGGGAACAGAGGTTGTTGCATGTCTTTCAAGACGCGTTCCTAACTCAGCAGGTGAGGGAACCTACCAGGGAGGCGCGGGTACTGAATGTGGTCCTGGCAGACAGTGACCAGATTGGGGGCCTGGAGGTAAGGGACCCATTGCCGGGGAGTGACCATGCCACGGTCTGGTTCTGCCTGGACCTAGGAGGGGCAGAAGGCTGCACAAAGATGGAGGTAACTGACTTCAGGGGGGCGGATTTTAAGGAAATGGTAAGGATCCTTAAGAAGCATTTGGATGTGATTGGGTCAGACATGGATGCTGACAGTAGGTGGGAAATAATCAGGAGAGGGGTGCAGGATGCTACCAGCACCTGTGCCAGCATAAGACGAAAATGCGGTAGGGCCCGAAAACCTTGCTGGTGGACCAGGGAGGTCAAGGAGGTGGTGCGGGAAAGAAGGCAGCCTATAGGAATTCAAGTGCTCAAGGAGTGAAAGGATTGAGGGGAGTACTAACTGATGGCTAGAAGAGCCACTAGGGTGGTGGAGGTGGCTAAGGCAAGGAAGGAGCAGAACCTGGCCAGGGAAATTGGGAGAGGAACAAGGGTTTTTTAGATACATTGGGGAAAAACGAGGGTGATGGGGCAGATTAGCAGGATTAAAACAGGGAGAGATGGGCACAAGACTTGGGGAGCAGGCTGAGGTACTAAATAGTACTTCACCTCAGTTTCACCAAGGAAAATGGTGGTGCTGCATCATACATGAGAGGAGACAGTGACACGGGGGACCCTTACCGATCGGCGGATCTGGGGAGAGGGGGAGGAATCACTGGCAGGAGGGGGGAAGGCTAAGCAGGGAGAAGAGGTAGCGGAGTGGAAATTACAGCAGAGAGAGTGAGGGAAGCCCTCAGGTCCCTTTAGACGGAGAAAGCACCGGGGACGGATAAATTACATCCCAGAGTGCTCAAGGAACTGGTGGATGTCCTGGCGAAACCCCTGGGGGAGCTTTTCACCATCTCTCTGAGGACAGGGTGGGTGCCCCAGGACTGGAAGGTGGCGCATATAGTGCCTATCCACAAGGGGGGATCAAGGGAGGTGGCAGGGAACTACAGGCCTGTCAGCCTGACATCAGTGGTGGGCAAGGTGATGTAGGGCATTATCAAGGAGAAGCTATGAGGGGACCTGGAAAAGTCAGGGTGCCTGGATGATAGACTGAATGGATTCATCCTAGGGAAATCATGTCAGACAAACCTTGTGGAGTTCTATGACTGGGTGGCGAGTACCTTGGACCTGGGTAGACCAGTGGACGTCCTCTTTCTAGACTTCAGCAAGGCATTTGACTCTGTTCCTCACAAGGGCCTGTTGGATAAGCTGGAAGAAATGGTGGTGGGGAACCAGATGATCAGATGGATAGACAATTGGCTCCAGGAGTTGCGGGATAGTCTCATCCCCAAGGAAGGTCCTTATGTGGGTCCCACAGGGATCAGTCTTTGGGCCCCTCCTGTTCAATGCCTACGTCTCTGACATAAGGACAGGTATTAGGAGTGAGATGAGTCTCTTTGCAGATGACTCAAAACTGGGGGTGGTGGTGGATGGGGAGGAGGGGGGTGGCCCTACAGGGGGACCTGGAGGCTCTGGAAAGAGGGTCTAGAAAGTGGAAGCTGAGGTTCAATGCAGGGAAATGCAAGGTACTGCACCTGGGGGTCAGAAACCTGTGCCAAGTGTATACCCTGGGGGGGGGGGATGCTACAAGTCTCGATAGCTGAGAGGGACTTGGGGGTGGTTGTGGATGTCAAGATGAACAACTCGGAGACTTGTAGGAGGGCAGCAGCCAAGGCCAACAGGATGCTGGGATGCATCGCTATGGGGATCACCTCCAGAAGGAGGGAAGTGATACTCCCTCTGTATAACTGCTTGGTGAGGCCACACCTCGAGTACTGCATGCAGTTTTGGAGGCCACACTTGAAGAAGGACATTAAACTCCTGGAGAGGGTCCAGAGGAGGGCAACCAAAATGATTTGGGGCTTGGGGGACAGAACCTATGGGGAGAGGCTTGAAGAGCTAAATATGTACACATTGGAAGAGAGAAGGGACTGGGGGGACATGATAGAGGTCTTCAGGTACATGAAGGGGCAAATAGGGAGGAGCAGTCAGGGTGCTTCGAAGGAAGGAGGAGGGGGCAACTAGAGGGCATGGGTGAAGCTGGAGGGGGGAAGATTCAGGGAGAAAGGAGGAGGTGCTACTTCACTGAGAGGGTGGTGAGCCACGGAATGCGCTGCCTAGGGGGCTGGTGGAGGCAGAGATGGTGGAGGGGTTCAAGAGAGGGTGGGACAGGTATAGGGGAAGGATTCTGGAAACAAAATCCAGTGCAGCGAGAATATCCAGAACTGGGAAGGGAGAAGCCAGAGAAGGCGATGGGGGCAGCAAGGTCAGCTCCCAGGGTGGGGGTTGGCCAAATGAGCAGACACGAAAGACCGTTAGGCCTATTCTGCTGGCATTTTAATATATTAGTATGTTAACTCCAGCATACTGTCTGCTGTCACAGCCTGGGCTGTTCCCCTGATATGTGACCTAAAGGGAAGTTTTACTGTGCTTCCTCTTTTGTATGGGGCTACAAGGTATGGAGAGCTGGGCCCTCTCTACAGCCTTTGAGGCTTGTCTGCCTTTGTTGCTGACTGCATATGGTTCAGGTTGGTATTCTGCCTGGTCCTAGCCCTGGAGTGCCCTAGAGAGGAAGATGCTGCTAGCATCCCACCTATTGCTCCACCCCCTCCCCGGCAGCACATTACACTGAGCGCAGAAGGACAGTGAGGTCCCCCCTCTGTCCCACAGGTGCTGATCTTTGGAGCAAGACAACTGATAATGTGCCCATAGGTGGTTGAATCTAAAGTGGTGTTTGGTGGGGGTGCAGTGGTGGAGTCAGCCTCCTTGTAATTGCTCTAAGGTCCTTCTTGAGCCATAGGCTCCTATGGAAGTTGTACATCTTACTGGTGTAGTTTATGCATGTGCCTGGTGAACCCTGTACTAGGAGGACCTGCCCATATTCAATGAGGTGTTGTAGGCCTTACCAAGCCATGAGAGTTATTATTTTGAATGGATGCACAGAGTGATTTTGCCAAGTGACCTTGTGACAGAGCATGCTTAATTTAAGTGTAGCCAAGGCAGTGTATTGTCTGGGTGGGAAAGAGGGTGGGACTTGAATTGAAAGCTTCTCGGCTGGTAGGGGAAAGTAGTTGCTTTTCATATGAGTGCTCTGATTGCCAGTAGGCTGTGTGAATTGACTTTGGAGTATATGTGCATGCATTCTGTCATATACAGTAGGTGTCTTTAACCCAGGGGGATTGTGGGATCTCCACAGTGGCATGGCTTTAGTGTAATATGGCCACAGTTTTGGTGAGATTGTATATGTTGTATGTTTTCCTATTTCATCAGTCGGAAATATTGGTCTGCAAACTACAAGAGCAAAGGGAATGTTCTGTCTGTGCCATCATTTGCCCTACAGATTAAGACTCCGCTGGACCCCGTGGATATTTTAGCTCAGTCTGGTCTCTGTGAAAATGTCTCAGGTGAGTGCAGGAGAATGGTATCAGAGAATAACTGGTAAGGGGCCACTGACTGCAAGTTCCTTCATACATCTCTTCCTAATAGAACCCTCCAGCAACAACAAATTCATTTGCAGAGTTCAAGGGTTCCCCATACATCTCTTCCTGAGAGAACCCTTCAAGAACAATACATTCACCTGCAAAGGTCCAGGTGGTTTCTGGTTCCCCACAGATCCTACCTTCAAGCCCCATGCAGTCAGTCGCATGTCTGCTCCCCCTTCCAAGAGTGATACATGTCTGAGGGGGAGCGCAGGAAAGTTCACCCTACTGCAGGGGGACTCCAGGAGGTGGCAATATGAGTATGTGTCAGTCTGGCTACGATGGATCGTGAAAGCTGAAGTGGCTCATGCCCTCACCCTGTGCTGTTGAGATCTGCCTGCCACATACATATCTGAGTCCTCTTTACCTAAAGAAATCCCTCTATGAGCTGATCAGCCCAGAGAGCAACTTGTTTTGTCTGTTATACAGCTCCAGTGGCCTTAGTGTAAGCACTTAGCAGCTTCCCAGGTTAGCACAGGTCTCATGGGTAAAAAAAAAAAGGGATATAAAGGGAAGGAGAGTAGTTGGGGGAATCTCTGTGTAGTGAACTGTGTTACCAGCAGAGTTCAGCTGAGGCAAGTAGTGGTATCGGTAACTGTGCTTCTGACCAGCTGGTAAGCAAGACTGTCCCCCTACTATTCTCAAGCCACTGTGTGCCTGTCTCTGAGGGATGCTAGGCAGCAGCAGCTCGAGAGTTTGCTTCAGAGACTGTGGCTACCCCTGATTGACTGAAGCAGTTCCTACCATCTCTTCTCTGCTGTCAAGCGCATCAGCCATTATGAGATTGTAACCAACTATAATAGTAAATTACGAAGCTTTATCTCCTCGTTCCCTACTTTGAGGTGCACTGTCTCCCAACCCCCTAGTTTGAGTTAAATACCCGGGCCATTCTTGTAAGTAGAAAAATGGAATGGGATGGGGGAGTGCTAAGTGGAGAGAAGATCACATACTAGCCTCTTGACAAATCCAGAGATGCAGCAATGACATCAGAAAAAAAACATTTAAAGACCAGCAAATTGGCAACAGGTCACCATCACTAATCTTGTATGTCTTCAGCCTGTATGACTGCTCCATTCAGCAACCCCTGAGCAGTTACAAGTCAACCACCCTTGTGGCCTTGAGTAGGTTGGGTGGGAGGGAAATAGTTTGCAGTGCCACATAGTATACCTGACAACTGATATTTGAGGGACAGCTGGGTGAGATGTTGCAGTACTCAGTTCACTGAAAGAGTTCCCAACCTAATTCTGTGTTGTCAAGGCCTGACAGCCTTGGTAATAGCGAGACTCACTCCCAGATACCTGAGAGTCCCTCATTGCCCATGGTAAACAAGTGATGAAGTATTTTGTCCTCCACCCACCTGCAATTAGTATAAATTAACATAAATAAACATTAATCAGTTCATTATAGATAAACTAATGTAACCCCCCTGCAAATGGGGGTTCCCAAAAGACTTCCAGGAGCTTGCTTGAATGCTCCAAGCCTGAATGGTGTTTGGCATTTAAGCCATTTATCAGTGAGTGTTTTTAGAACCTCTGGTACTGTCTCTTTAAGAGCTGTCTGCTTGCAGACATAATTAGTTTGTATGGGGGACTGTGTGTTTCTTTGATTGAGTACCACTCAAGCTGCTGCCAATTCACTCTATTTTTGCAGTCACTAGGAGTGCAAAGGGAACCTATCTGAAAGATGTAACTGTTTGCCAGAAATCATTTACAGTAATAATGAAATTACAGTTTGTCTAACCTGCTTTCTTTTGCAGTCAGAACTGTGTCTGCTAGTTCCCCATTCTAGTTTGAACTGCTGAACTGGACCAATCAGTGTGTGTTAGCTCTAAAATGGTGCCTGATAATCAGAACTTGGACTCATAATCTGAGCCAGCCACAAGAGGATTGTATGAGCAGTGACTCTGGGAGATGTAGTTTAGACTTCAGCACCTTTGGACCAACAGCAGCAGTCTATTGTGAGTGACAGCCAATCCAGTCAAAACTGGGAGGAACTCAAAGGAAGTGCCGGTTTTGTCGGTTGGAGTTTCAGTTGAGCTTTGGCAGTGAAGAAGGAAGGGAGCCCTGTGCTTTTCAGTGTGCAGTTTTAGTCAAAAAAGCGTGTGTAAGGCCCAGAGTTCGGTCTGCAGCTTGTGTAACAGCTTGTTAGGACTGAACGTCCTGTAGAAAAGAATCAAAGGATCTCTGAAGAGTAGAAACCAGGCTCACCCTGTAGAAGACTGGAAGAATTGCTGAAAATTGCACTCGGTCTGTCAGAACTGAATCTGCTGTGTGTTCTCCCGGTATTAGCAGTAATTGCGATCGGATACAGATGCAGCCTGCCTGGTATAGTGCTTTCTTTTATATGGATGTGTGAAGAGGTTTGTGTACCTCAAGTGAGCCCTGCTGACATTGAAGGACCCTATCTTATTTGGAGGTCGGTGAGTACTAATTCAGGGTTGCTCCCTGTTGAATTGCCACATTAAATCCAAATGGAATTACTGTACTGCTGACTGTTTAATTCTCCTTTTCTCTGTGTGAAAGGGCCCTACCAGCTGCCACGGTTTGGACTAGCCACTAGGGCTGGGGTACCCAGGGACAGTAACTGATAGGGATAGGCCTGCACAGAGCCAAGGTAGATTATTAGAGTGATAAGCTAATTAACCTGATTTCCCTGTCCTTGTTATATCCCCCTAAATAAATCAGAGCTGCTTGTTTCAGCAAAGTTATACTGCCTGGAGGTATTTGTCTATGTTAAAGTACTGTACTGTGATTGTTGCACTGTATCTCATTTCACAGGAGGTCCCAGTGGACGGAACCAGACCTGGGGGTAAGTGTATACTGTGAAGGTAATTCTGATATATTGTGGGCCACTAGTGGGAAGAAAGGGGTTGCAGTGTCCCAGAGGGCTGTGACCAAGTTAGTTTAACTATTGCAAACCCTGACCTCTGGGTGGAGGCACCGCCATTGGATCCAGGCCCCTCAACCTGTTAGTGGCAAATCAGGCAGGGTAGTAGCCCTGGGATAGCGCCATCTAGGGGTAACATCTTGAGGCTCACGCTGGGATTGTGTGTCCTCTAGTGGCCATATTTACTGAACCACTGTTAAGAAAAAAATGGGTACCCGACAGAAGTGGCTGTGCACCGCTGGTGGAGTGGTGTACTGGGAGGAGATCGACCCCAAAATGCTATGCTTATCCTGGACATCCCCTGGTATCAATACGGACACTGTGCAGGAGTACTTTCCAAGGTGGAAGGTTTACAAAACCCTGTGGTGGTGGGTCGGCATGCTAATCTGCTCACCCACACTTTCCTGGCCCTAGTAGAGTTTAAGGATCCCATAGATAGCTCCAAAGTGCCACAGACCATTACCCCAGAGGGAGCCCTCACTGCTTGGAGAGTGATAACTAAAGACAGTAAAGACCCGGGGGGGAATCAGCCCCCACCACTATCTGAAACTTTTGAGGAGAAATTTGCTGAATGGTTGCTGGGAGAGGGGAAAACTGTGGAGGACTTGAAGAAACTATTCTTGCCACCTGGGGGTGTTCCTCCCCCAACACCCTCTCCTGCTCCAGTGCCCGTAATGGTGGCTGAACCAATGCAGACTCCTATTTCTGCACCTGCCATTAGTCACGACTCTACCAAGGTTGAGGATCTTCTCTGGCACCTCCCACCCCCAAGGGAGGATGACTGGGAGACCTGGATAGACTATGTTGCCCCACTGCTAGAATGGCAATGTCGAAGGTGAAAAGCGAAGAGGGTTAGTGAGAGCCCGAGGTCCTGCCCTGGCTACCATCCGTGCTAAACGGGCCAGTAACCCTGAAGCGACTGCACAGGCCTATCTTGAGGCCTTGGAGAATGTGTTGGGAGCCCAGATTCTGATGAGGACCTATGGTGGAGAGTAAGAGATGCACAACAGTACCAAGGGGAGTTGTTGTCGTGTATGTATCTCGGCTGGAAAAATTGTTGCAAGAATGCCTCAGAAAAGGTAGTTTGCCAGCGATTGAACTGGACCGAACCAGGCTGGACAGGATCCTTAAGTCTGCCCCCTCTCAGAACTGCTGTTGCTTCAGTTACGCCTGGCAGATCGACTGGAATCCCACCCTCCTATGATGAGTTAATGAGAGAAATTCGAGGAGTTGAGAAAGACGACCTGGAGGGACCTGCACCAATAGCTGCTGCTCACCGAGTGACTGAGGTGACCCATCAAGTGAAGTTCAGGGCAGAGGTTGGCAGTCAATGAGTGCTCTGACAAGGAAAAGATATGTCACAATGGGGCGAACTGTTGAGAGAGATCCGGAATTCAAAAAAGTCCTTTATGAAGGCCACGCCTGCAAGTACGGGCCCTGACCTATATCCGACTGCATCTGCTATGGGGTGGGGTACCCACCCATGTATCTCCTGCTGATAACAGCTCCGAACTCGATTCCTTGACCATGGAAGTGGAGAACTGACGAGATGTCTCCAAATGCTTATCACGCCGAGACAGAGATGGCACCAAGGTTTCCAGTTAGTAATACCCCCGCCTGGCTCCCAGTGTGGCGCCGCCAGCTCAAACTCCAGAAAGTATGTTTTGCTATAATTGTGGGAAAGATGGGCACATGAAAAGGGAATGCCAGTCCCCAAAAGACACTGACAAAGTTGCATATAGGCTACAAGGAGAGCTTCGGAGAAGAAATCAGTGGTTAAGAGGTGCACGACATGATCCCAGTGAGGGCACCAAAAATGCTAATTCACGCCCTTTGTGGCAAGGTCAGTTGCCCAGGCCCCCACTACCGCCTCCAGACTGGTCCAGAATAGTGGGTCCCTCCATGGAGACCACTGTAAAGGTGAACGGAGTGTCTACAAGAGCTATATTAGACAGTGGCTCCAAGTGACAATTATGTTCCAAGATTGGTATCAGAAGCATTTGTCAGACGCACTTACAACCATTAGAAGGACTGCATGTATGGGGGTTAAGTGAGAAGGCCTACCCTATTCCGGTATATCCGAATTTGGCTGTCTTTCCCCACCTCCGTGGCTGGAGTGGCTGAACAAGTAGAGACCCTAGCCTTAGTGTGTCCCCCACTGGACTGTATGATGGTGTCCCTTTGTTGATTGGAACAAATGCTCATATGTTCGAAGGCTGGCACAGTTGTGTTACGAAAACAGGGGTCAAAGACTAGTAGAGCTTTAAGAGTTCCGCTTTAATTAAGAAGGCCTATGAGGCACAGAGATGCTGAAAAACAGAACCAGAGGAACCGGTCGGAATTGTATGGAAGAAGGATCCTGAGTCTCTGATCCTGGCGCCAAATGCCCAGTGTACCTTACAGGGAGAGGTCCGTATCAGAAAGGATGTTAAGAATAAAATATTAATGTTGGATGCACCAGGCGATGGAAAATTGCCAGAGGGACTGCTGGTCAGCTTTGTATTTTGCCCGCTAGAGCCCATGCTTATGCCAGAAGGGTAATGGTCCAAGTTCATAATGTGTCTGAAAGAGACATTCGAGTAAACAGAGGTTGCATCCTGGCTAATGTGCATTGTGCAGACACTGCAGTGCTACCCAGCAGCAAGAGTTCAAGGAAGAATGACAGAGTAACGCCTGACTTGTTTGATTTCGCGCACTCGCTGCCAGCTGAATGGAAAGTGAAGATCAGTGAGAAGCTTGCCCAGAGAGACCAGGTGTTTTCTTTAAAGGAATGGGATGTAGGATGCGCAAGGAGCTGAGCACAATATCCGGCTGCATGACGAAAGACCATTTCGTGAGAGGTCTCGACGCCGGCACCTGCTGACATAGATGATGTGAGACGGCATCTGCAAGAGATGTTAGCTGCTGGTGTAATACAAGAATCCAGAAGCCCTTATGCTTCCCCATTGTGGTAGTGAGGAAAAGAATGGAACAGTAAGGATGTGTGTGGATTATCGCACCTTAAACCGTGCGGACTATCCTGATCAGTACACAATGCCCCGCATTCAGGATGCTTTGGACTGCCTAAGCGGGAGCAAGTGGTTCTCTGTGCTGGATCTCCGTGAGTGGGTACTACCAGATCCCGATGGCCCCAGAGGACCGTGAGAAGACGCCTTTATCTGTCCGCTTGGCTTCTATGAATTCATAGAGGATACCTCAAGGGATTTCAGGTGCCCCAGCCACTTTTCAACGATTGATGGAGCGTGCAGTGGGGACATGAACTTACTAGAGTGCCTGGTATACCTAGATGATGTTATTGTGTTTGGCAGCTCACTGGAGGAACATGAGAGCAGATTATTTAAGGTATTGGACCGACTGGAGGACTTTGGCCTTAAACTGTCCATTGATAAGTGTCAATTCTTTCAAACATCAGTAAAGTATGTGGGACACATAGTATCCACCGAGGGAATAGAGACCGACCCAAGTAAAGTTGAGGCCTTGACCACCTGGCCACAGCCCAAAAATCTAAAAGAACTGCAAAGATTCCTGGGATTCTGTGGTTATTATCGGCGCTTCATCAAGGACTATTCAAGAGTGATCCGCCCTTTACTTAACCTTACTCAAGGGTATCCCCCAACCCACAAAAAATACCAAAAGTCAGCGTCCCTCAAGACTGAAAGAGTGTATTTTCATCCAAGTGAAGTATTTGGGGCCGCTGGACTCCTGATTGTGAGACTGCTTTCATGAGATCATATATCAACTTACCCATGCTCCAGTGCTGGCCTATGCCGATCCAAGAAAACCTTACGTCCTGCACACTGATGCTAGCTTGCAAGGGTTGGGGGCTGTGTTGTACCAAGAGCACGAGAATGGCCTGAGACCAGTGGCCTTTGCCAGTAGAAGCCTGACCCCATCCGAAAAGAACTATCCTGTACATAAGTTAGAGTTCCTAGCTTTGAAGTGGGCTATTGTTGACCAATTCCATGAGTACTTGTATGGGGCTAAAATACTAGTAAAACTGACAATAATCCTTTGACCTATGTGCAGACCTCAGCTAAGTTGGATGCCACTGGCCATAGGTGGCTTTCTGCATTATCTACATATGACTATGCTCTCGAATACCGAGCAGGTCTGAACCACATAGATGCTGATGCTCTCTCCGGAGGCCTGTTCCCCAGAATGATTGGGTCCGATTGGCAGAACCTGACATTCGGCACTCTGCCGAAGTTTGACAGGGAGGAACAAATGTCCACGGACGCAGTGGACTGCATGGTGGATTGCTTGGGAGCCTCTGAGAATTGCATACCTGCTGCTTATTGCCACTTTTCTGCAATAGACATTGGTGCACTGCCTCAGCTGGACAATGACAGTATTCAGCGGCTCAATCCCGCATCCCATGATCAAAGCAGCTTTAGAAGCCCTCTATGCAGGAAAGATGTGTCCAAATTACGCCCCACTGATTTGAGAACTGCACTGTTATACAAAGAAGGTCCTAAGTTGAAACTGACAATAAACTGTTATACAGAGAAACAGTAGACAGAGGGGACAAGTAGACAAACAACAACTAGTGCTGCCCACTGCCTTTCGAGACTCAGTACTGAGGTCCTTGCACAACCACATGGGGCACCTTGGTATAGACAGAACACTTGACTTGGTGAGATCCAGATTCTATTGGCCTAAGATGGGGGCTGATGTGAGCAACACATTCGAACTTGATCGCTGCTTACAGAGGAAGCTTTGCCCCAGAGGGCTGCCCCTTGTTAACATCTCCACCAGTGCACCCATGGAGCTGGTCTGTATTGATTTTCTGAGTTTGGAGTCAGATCAAAGAAATATCAGTAATGTGCTGGTGGTCACTGACCATTTCACGAGATATGCCCAAGCTTTCCCACCAAAGACCAGAAAGCATCCACTGTGGCCAAAGTACTTGTAGAAAACTTTTTGTTCATTATGGGGCTCACAAAGAATCCATTCTGATCAAGGAGAGACTTTGAGAGTCGCCTGATCAAAGAGATGCTTTCTCTGTGGGAGTGCGAAAGTCCAGAACCACTCCTTACCACCCCAGGGGACCCACAGCCTGAACGTTTCAACCGCACTTTGCTAGATATGCTAGGCACCCTGCACCCAAAGGACAAGCCTAGATGGAGCCAACAAATTAGCACCCTGGTACATGCTTATAACTGCACCAAGTGATGCCACTGGATTCTCCCCTACCGCCTGATGTTTGGAAGAGAAGTCACTACCAGTAGATGTGTGTTTTGGGGTCTCTCCTGATGGGGTTCAAGCTGACAACTATTTACAGTATGTGCAAAAGTTAAAGGCCCAGCTAACTCATGCACCAACTGGCTCAAACCATGGCTGCCAAAAGAAATCTGGCCAACAAAGAAAGGTATGATAAAAGGTGAAAGCACAGGAACCCAGGAGGGAGATCGGGTATTGCTAAGAAATCTGGGACTGCATGGCAAGCACAAGATTGCTGACAGATGGCACCATCTCCCTCACATTGTAGTGGGCAAACTAGATGATCTGCCAGTGTACAAAGTAAGGCCTGAGAATAATTCAAAAGATGTAAAAACAATGCATAGAAATCATTTACTGCACATTGGACAAATCTTAATTGAGTCTGAGCCCTAGAAGATGCCCCTCTGGACCAGTGACTAGAGCTGCTGCTAAGAAAAGATCAAAAAGTCTGCACCTACAGAAGCAAAGTTAAAGTGTTCCCTCCACAAGTCCCAGTTGAGCATGACTGTCAGTCCATATCGGAAGAAAGTGAGTGACTTTGAATACTATCCTTCTTACGAACTGAGTCAATTGTTTCGGGGCAATCCCTAGTCAATACTGGAGATGAAGCTGGGCCTTCTGGACTGTCTAAGCCCCAGCTTCATCCCTGGAGCCAATGCTCCCAGAAAGTGAAGTGCAAAGCATCAGATCAGATGAAATGGAATCATTGTGCATGGTTGAACTGTTTGAGCTTTCAGGGGAAAATGATAGATTGGGGCAGACTGGTGATACAGCGAACAAGAAGAGTATTTTGAGTGCCTTGACAGTCCACTGCCAGTGTCCAAAGCTCTCCATGCGAGCCAAATGTTGTGGACTCAGAAACTGTAACTCCAGGAGCTGAAAGTGCCCCAAGTTCTAGCCTCTCTACCCCATGGAGACTCCTGACAAGTGAGGACAATGCTGAAAATGAGGCTCAGAGTGCAGAGACTATAACAGTTCCTCCTAGAAAGACTGGTCGAGCTGTAAAGCCTGTGGTGCACCTCAGTTATGATTCACTTGGGAGGCCTGTGGACTTGCCTCTCAATGTTGTCCATAAAGGAGTGTATGGTCCCCGAGCTCATTGCCCAAACTGAGCATCAGTGCTAACTCCAAGTTACTTGTGTTGCCCTTCTAGTATGGTGCCCTTGCCCCATCCAGCCCCAAGGTAACTGATAAGGAAGGGCCCCTCTCTTCAGGTTTCATGTACAAGAGGTAATAACTTGAGTTATGGTACAATGTGTATGTAATACTGTGTAAAGAGGACGTACTGCAATGTTTCAGAAATGTGTTCTTGGTAAAATGATATATTGACTGATGATTACATGTGCGAGCCTAATGCAAATGTATATGGTTGCAGCTGAAACTTATGGGTACTTGCTTGAGCGGACGTCAAGCTTTCCCAAGTAGGAAGGTGTAACCCCCCTGCAAATGGGGGTTCCCAAAAGACTTCCAGGAGCTTGCTTGAATGCTCCAAGCCTGAATGGTGTTTGGCATTTAAGCCATTTATCAGTGAGTGTTTTTAGAACCTCTGGTACTGTCTCTTTAAGAGCTGTCTGCTTGCAGACATAATTAGTTTGTATGGGGGACTGTGTGTTTCTTTGATTGAGTACCACTCAAGCTGCTGCCAATTCACTCTATTTTTGCAGTCACTAGGAGTGCAAAGGGAACCTATCTGAAAGATGTAACTGTTTGCCAGAAATCATTTACAGTAATAATGAAATTACAGTTTGTCTAACCTGCTTTCTTTGCAGTCAGAACTGTGTCTGCTAGTTCCCCATTCTAGTTTGAACTGCTGAACTGGACCAATCAGTGTGGGTAAGCTAGCTCTAAAATGGTGCCTTGGACGAATCAGAACTTGGACTCATAATCTGAGCCAGCCACAAGAGGATTGTATGAGCAGTGACTCTGGGAGATGTAGTTTAGACTTCAGCACCTTTTGGACCAACAGCAGCAGTCTATTGTGAGTGACAGCCAATCCAGTCAAAAACTGGGAGGAACTCAAAGGAAGTGCCCGTTTTGTCGGTTGGAGTTTCAGTTGAGCTTTGGCAGTGAAGAAGGAAGGAGCTCTGTGCTTTTCAGTGTGCAGTTTTAGTCAAAAACGTGTGTAAGGCCCAGAGTCTGCCTGCAGCTTGTGTAACAGCTTGTTAGACTGAATCCGTCCTGTGAAAAGAATCAAAGGATCTCTGAAGAGTAGAAACCAGGCTCACCCTGTAGAAGACTGGAAGAATTGCTGAAAATTGCACTCGGTCTGTCAGGAACTGAATCTGCTGTGTGTTCTCCGGGTATTGTGCAGTAATTGCGATCGGGATACAGATGCAGCCTGCCTGGTATAGTGCTTTCTTTTATATGGATGTGTGAAGAGGTTTGTGTACCTCAAGTGAGCCCTGCTGACATTGAAGGACCCTATCTTATTTGAGGTCGTGAGTACTAATTCAGGGTTGCTCCCTGTTGAATTGCCACATTAAATCCAAATGGAATTACTGTACTGCTGACTGTTTAATTCTCCTTTCTCTGTGTGAAAGGGCCCCTACCAGCTGCCACGGTTTGGACTAGCCACTAGGGCTGGGGTACCCTAGGGACAGTAACTGATAGGGATAGGCCTGTGCATGAGCCATAGGTAGATTATTAGAGTGATAAGCTAATTAACCTGATTTCCCCTGTCCTTGTTATATCCCCTAAATAAATCAGAGCTGCTTGTTTCAGCAAAGTTATACTGCCTGAGGTATTTGTCTATGTTAAAGTACTGTACTGTGATTGTTGCACTGTATCTCATTTCACAGGAGGTCCCAGTGACGGAACCAGACCTGGGGGTAAGTGTATACTGTGAAGGTAATTCTGATATATTGTGTGGGCCACTAGTGGGAAGAAAGGGGGGTTGCAGTGTCCCAGAGGGCTGTGACCAAGTTAGTTTAACTATTGCAAACCCTGACCTCTGGGTGGAGGCACCCGCCATTGGATCCAGGCCCCTCAACCTGTTAGTGGCAAATCAGGCAGGGGTAGTAGCCCCTGGGATAGCGCCATCTAGGGGTAACACTAAGGAAACAGGGGGTCTTGGGGGGAGGGGAGGGAACATCACAGAATTACCTTAAGCTCCCACAAAAATACCTGTAGGAGTGAACAAATTATGGCTGAGTCTATACATATTCAGAGTTTATGTGATTAATGGCTGTTGCCCTGTATGTTCTTTCTCCTTGGGTTGCAGGGTCAGTTGACTCTCAACAGTGTCCGCCCAGGAGGTTCATGGTTGTTTGTGATCAGTACTAAGAGCTCTTGGGACTTGAGGCACAGAGAGCAAACTGATAGTATCTGTGTTGTGATTCACAGGTGCCACTGGACATTGCTCCTTCCTTATAGGGGATGGTTCTTCAACTGAGTCGGTGCTGTCTTCCGAGCCTGCAGATTCCATTCTGACATCTCTGTTCCTGGAGGTTGAGTGTGACTGCCCACTTTGATTTCTGTGCCATCCACCTTTGTTGGCCCTTTTTCCTTTTGGCACTTGTCAGTCCATTTCCAGTCCTTGTGGTACTGTGCTGGCCTTTGTAGCTAACTGGTTGGGTCCCCATTGTATTGTGGTCATTCTTGGTGTGATTCTACTATAGTTCACCATCAGTGCCATTAATTCCTTATGTTTGTCTGGCCATTTTGTTTTTAATATAGGCAGCTGCCTCGTCACGGGTTTTGAACTCACTCTGAGATCTGTTCCTATTTATTCTTAGCGAGGGTGGATACTGTAGCTGAAAGTGCTTGCAAACCTCAGTGAAGCCTTTTTGATGGAGTGCAAGCTTCTGAAGAGAAGTCATTAAAAATGAATATTGTAGGTCCGTTTCAACAAACTGTTCCCCTATATTGGATCAGAGCCAGGATTTTCTCTTTATCCAGGAATTTTGTTATTATTTGCCACAGTCGACCCCCTTATTTGGGGGGGGTGGGATTGGTGTGCTTGTTCTATTTCCAAGCCAGGGCACCAGTTATGTGAGAGCAGTGTTGTCAGTTCATTCAAGAGGAAGGCTGGAACATCTGTTTTCTACTCCCTCAGAAAAACCCACAAATCTGTGGTTATTGTGCCTGCTCTTATTTTCCATGTCCTCGGCCCTGTTCTACAACCGTGCAACCATTCTTTCTAACTCCTCTAATCTCCCTTTCATGCCTTGTATCCTTTTCATCCATGTAGGACAGACAGGACTCTGTATCTCTGGCTTTCATTGCTAGAGTCTGTACTTTGTCGGCCAACACGGAGACAGTGGATTTAAACGAGTTAAATTTCTTTTAGAACTGTCTGCAGAAGTCCTTTAATTTCTGCCATGCCTGTCATGGGGTTGTGTGAGGAGGCCACTGCCATCTCCTCAGTGAGCACCCTGTCAGAGCTGCCACTGTTTTTCTAAGTTTTCTTCTGTTCCCTGTGTTCATCTCAATCCTTTTTTGGTATTTTGTTAGCATGTATTTTTCTGCAGCTGGAGATGTATGATTTATTCAACACTGACCTCTGATTCTGCATTCTTAAAACAAAATATTAACCAGGCTGGGAGAGCTGTCAGGTTAAGTAGCCATCTCCATAATGCTGATTCTGTACTGGTGGTATATGCCCACTTCACCACACTGCATAATACTTCTTTGCAGCACCTCAGACCTGCAGATGTAAGACATGCACAGCAGATTAATCCCAGTCTGTGGCATACCATTCTAGCCAACAAGAGTGGCTTGGCTTCCACTCATGTAAAATCAAAGCTTTCAGATGTGCTTCTTCTCCTGAGGGAGTGGACCAGACTTTTTGCTGAAGTATGGACTGCTGTATTGAATGACAGAAACACAAATGCCTTTCCCCAAAAAGCAACTGGTTTCTTCCAGCAAGTACTAAAATTTGGTTTTGCAATTGCTTCACAAGGACATGGGACACCTGGGGATTGATAAAACTTTGGGCCTTGTCCAAAGACTGATTCTACTGTCCATGCATGGTTATTGAAGTAGAGAGACATTGTAAATGCTGGAACTGGTGCATCACCAGTGAACATCACCAGTACTGACTCAAAGGACCTGGTCTGCATGGACTTCCTTTCCCTTAAACCTGACCAGAAGGGGATCAGTAATATTCTGGTGGTGATCTACCACAACACGCACTATGCACAGGCATTCAACACAAAAGACCAGAAGGCAGCCACTGAGGCTAAAGTTTTGTGTAAAAAGTACTTTGTGCATTATGGTTTTCTGAACCACCTTCCAAGGGAGAGACTTTGAGAGTCATCTGATCAAAGAACTTACCAGCATTATAGGCATGAAGAAGTCTTGTACCACTCCTTATCATCCACAGGGAAGTCTTCAGCCAGCCAGATTCAACAGAACACTGATTAATTTGCTGGGGACACAGTACCATACAAAAAAAACATTACTGGAACCAGCAGGTACCTTTCTTAGTCCATGCCTACAACTGTATCAAAAATGACTGAACAGGATTCTTACCCTACTTCCTAATGTTCAAACAGAAAGCCAGACCTCCAGTAGACTTAAGTTTCAGGATATCAGCTGACGGTCCTTGCCAGAGACATACTGTACCTGAACTACAGCAAGAGGTAACATGCTCAGTTGAGAGAAGCCCATAGGGTGCCCAAAGAAGCAGCTGGGAAGTCCAACCTATCCAAAAGGATCAGATATGACAAAAGAGTCTGAGAGCATGCTCTCCAAATGGGGTTGAGTACTTATCCAGAACATGTGGATCCCAGACAAACATAAGATTGATGACTGATGGAAACGGGATCCCTATGTAATTGTGGAACAGCTTTCAAACCTGCCAGTTTGAGAATATAAAGAAGAAATGTTGTCGGAAAACTTTTGTATCAACACCACCTTTTGCCAATTGATCAACTGTTGCCTGTACCAGTCAATTCAGTACCTCTCTCTTACCACTGAGAAGAGCTGTCACTGGGAATGAGACACAAACAAGGAGGAACCCTGATCCTCCACCTGAATTGCTGTTGCTGCCCTGCTGACACATTTTCCTGTAGTGTACAGTAGCTGTGAGGACGAGGAACCATACAGTTGTCCAATACCACAGAAACATCTGCCTGCTCCCTTCCCCATGGAATTTCACCCTTCAGCACCTGGGAGAAGTAATGTAAGACATTGCAGACCACTGAATCTGACTGCAGCACTCTTTGATTCAACTGAGTTTGTGACTAAGGTCAAGGACTTTGCTCCTGTCATAGAGGATGTTGGAATCCAAGTAATAGGACCACCTCAAGGCATTGAAAGACTTGAACTCTTTTTGACAGAGAACAGAACCAATTGATGATCCTTATCAAATCATTGCAGAGGAACTTGTGGCACCCTGCTGTTCTGGAAGAGAAGTCAAACTCCCAGTTAAACTCAAGATATTCCTGGTGTCTTCTCTGATCTCTTTGTAAATGTGGTACCTAAAAAGTTCAATCTGCTGATAAGCCAATATTGCTAACCCCCTTGTGCTGTCCTCAAGCCATTTTTGGGAAGTGTAATTATTTATTATGGTGGGAAAATGCTAATCCCAGCTTTTATGTGGATAAGGTGGAGCAGGTCCAGAGGAGGGTGACAAAAATGGTGAAGGGACTCAGTCATTTGTCTTACAAGCAATGACTAAACAACCTAAACATGTATTCCCTAGAGCAAAGAAGGAAAAGGGGGGACATTACTGAGACCTTCAAATATATCAAGGGTATTAACAGGGTGCTAGTATGGGACATCTTCCAGCTAAACAGGCAATCAAAAACTAGGGGGCTGCTGAAATCACACCCATATATAAGAGTGGGGACCGATCCACCCCCAACAATTACCGGCCCATCTCCATCCTCCCCCCACTCTCTAAAGCCCTTGAAAATGTGGTGATGATCCAGCTCTCTGAGTACCTAACCAGGTATGACATTATGTGCCTAGAGCAGCATGGTTTCTGCCCAGGACACAGTACAACCACGGCTCTCCTGGAATTCTCCCAACACCTGCATGCAGCTCTTGACTCTGGCAGCCTTGCAGGAGCAGTGTTCATTGACCTCTCCAAGGCCTTTGGCACTGTTTATTATCACCTTCTACTCAACTCTCTCCACCAACTTGGCTTCTCTGGTGGTCCCATTTCCTGGTTCTCTAGCTACCTCTCTGCTAGATCCCAGCATGTCAAGATCAGTGGCTCCCTCTCCAGCACCCTTCCCATTCACTCCAGGGTCCCTCAGGGCTCCATCCTGGGTCCAATACTTTTTAGTCTCTACCTCAACACCCTCCCCAGCTCATGTACTGGTAAAATGCTCCTCTATGCCGACGATGTAGTCCTCATGGCCTCGCATCCCAATCCCACCTCCCTCCAATTATCCCTCCAGCAAGCTTACAACCAAGTTGAAAGGTGGTTTGGAGACTGCAGACTGGTCATTAACCTAAAGAAATCCAAATCAATGCTCTTCTCCCACCACCAAAATAAAGCTAAAAATACTCCCCTCTTGATTATCCCCAGCACTCTGCACCCACTAGAACAAGTGACCACATACAAGTACCTAGGCATCACGTTCGATACTGCCCTCTCCTTCCACACCCACATTAATGCCCTGTCAGCCACCATTAACTCTCGGATTGGCCTGCTATACCGGCACAGGGACTGCCTGCCTCAGGTTGCCCTCAGGCTGGCCATCACCTCCTCTGTCTTGTCCCTCATGTACTATGGCTTGCCCATCTACGCTGCAGCTGACAACACTGCCCTCTCCAAAATCCAACTCTCCATCAATAAGGCCTGTAGTCTCCTGACCGGTGCCCCCAGCCGTACTCACACCTGCCTTCTCTATACTACCACCAATCTTCTCAACTTTGAGGAGCGACTGCTTTACCAGACCTGCCTTCTCGCTAAGAAATCTCTGCTAGAACTCTCCCCTCTGGGGGTCTCCACCTCCCTACAGCAGACATCTTCATCACCACCCGTAGCTCTGTTAAGGCCACTTTCAAGGTGCCCAGAACCAAGACCTCTCTTGCTCAGAGATTCTTCATCTACCGAGCCCCCACCTTGTTCAACTCCTTCCCTAGCTGCATCTCCAATTTGCCAAAAATTGGCTTCTTCAAAACAGCCCTTTGGAACCATATATTTAATACCCGCTATTGTAGGTGCAACTAACACCCTGTTGTAACCTGTGGTTCCCACCCGCCTTGCCCCCTGGCTCGACAACGTCCACTGGACAGCCTCTCCTTCCCCCAGACCTACCCCTTCCCTACTAGGTCCAAACAGGGATGTAACCCACTGTCTTCTCTGAGGACCTACTATATCCATGAGTGTAACTCACAATTTTGTAATATTATGTAACCTAAGTAACATACAAACTACTACATTATGTAACCTAAGTGTTTCTATGTTAAATGTTCCTTTTACTGCACTTGTAATGTTATCCTCTGTTTTAATCTGCACTGTAATAACTGTCTTGATGTCTGCTCCCCCTGTAACGAGGTGCCTTTGTAAATGAGTCTCTGACTCAAAGGTTGTAAACCCGATTTTTAATGAATAAATGATATGCAGATAGTAGGAGGGAGGTTCAGAGGAAACATTAGAAAATTCTACCCTGTGTTCAGTGAAATACACTGTTGATACCATTGAGATAGGAGGCAGGTGTATTAGTTAGACTTGGGTAGATAGGAATCAGGTGTATAACATATCTTGAGTTGTGTTGTGTTATGTTGTGTTGCAGTGTTTTATGTTTCTGAGGCCTTGATCAGATGCCAAGGATTTCAGAAAGGGAGGAATGTAACCCCATCCTAAAAGAGGGGTTGCCGTTGGTTCTCTCTGGAGCACTGCCACTACCTTCCCCTGTACTGTTCCTTCACCCCAGTCCTAGTCCAGACTGCAGCTCTGGGATCCGGGGCTGGACTGGACACTGTCATTTGTTCTGTCAGCTTGTTCATTGCCCATCTAACCATGGCCAGTGCACTGCCACCTCTCTTTGCTTAACCGGCCCCCAGACTGCCTTCAGGGTTGTGGAACCCCCAGTAAGGAGGTTTCTCA
This sequence comes from Neoceratodus forsteri, assembly GCA_016271365.2. Classification (NCBI taxonomy): domain Eukaryota; kingdom Metazoa; phylum Chordata; order Ceratodontiformes; family Ceratodontidae; genus Neoceratodus; species Neoceratodus forsteri. The sequence continues at coordinate 906,431,227 of CM028135.1, read as the reverse complement.
GTTTCAAGCAGCTGTCAAAGCTACACAAAGGGCAAAAAAACTAAATTAGTACATCTTGTACCGGTGCAACTGACATTAATTTAGAGACTAGTTCAGTTCTGCAAAATAACTAAATTAGTGCATCCTTTCCCTGTGAACCTGTATCTGTTTGGAGCTCAGCTCTGCAAAACAGCCATGAATTGCAAGCTGGCTCAGGAATTGTGTGCATGCTTTTCCCTTGGAACTGATAGCCACTAAGAGTAGGGATTTAGCATAATGAATAATGCATGAGATGCTAGCCACTGTTATTTATTTCTGCACAAGGGTGAGATGTACAAATACAGCAGATTTGTCTGAAACAAAGCCTGTGAGTGGAGAAGAGTGTTTGTAAATAGCTCTCATTTGCTAATCCTGTTTGACTAAAAAGTTTGTCCAAAACAGACTTGAGATCCTTGGAAAAGGGGACTGATGTAGCTAGAATGCCAAGTGTGAGCTCTAGCACCAAATTAGAGCAGGAGTTGCCTTGACAGCTGGTCTGCATCCTGGAAGGTGGTGAACCATTGTTTTCTACTGCTGTTAGGATTTTATTCTGACAGGGGATCATACCAGCTGAGGTCCCGAGTGACTGCATACTTGTCAGGGTGGGGGAGGTAGGTCCCCTTGTGGGGTGAATATGATCATTGTCATCCAGAGCATCATGACCCATGCCCCACACCACTGGGAGTATGTTGGGCCCACCACACCTGTAACCACCTTACAGATCAGAGCTCCCATCATCCAAAGTCATCATGGCCCACACCCTTTGTCACCAGGAGTGAGCTGGGTCTGCCACACCTGTATACAGCCTACAGAAAAGACCATACAGCCATCATCTGCCTAAGCAGGGGAGACATCCCCATGGAAACGGCATCAGCCTGTTGTTTAAAGGTTTTGAGTACTTGATTTTACCCACATAACATATTATTCCGATTGCTTAGCTAGCTAGATACTTTCCAGGCTTTCCTGTATGACCATAGAATCAAGCCTACAGCCAGGAGAAACTGTTTTACTGTTCATCCTGTTGTGTAATTTACCACTGAGCAGCTGCTGCCAAAAACTGAATTTATATGGTACCGTACCGAGGTCCAAGCATCCCAGGCCTGCAACTCTGTATCTTTGTGTACACTCAAACTGTAATTGTGAGAAGCTCCCAGAGGGCCTGTGGGGTTACTTGGTACATCAGTAGGGAGAGAGCTGCTGAGACATGCCTTCGGTGGGGGTAAACGCAAACTGCTTGTCTTTATTTTTACCTTAGCTTCCCTTGTCCCCTACCTTGTTCTCCAACCCCAAAATAACCCATTGGTTATTTATTTTCAACTACTGACATATTTTGCCATTATTGCCTCACTGCTTATTTTCATGCTTAGAGTGATAAGTGGGGAGGAGATTGTGTTATCATGTTCTCTGTGATGGGGGGGGGGAGGAACACCGTGGCAGAGCTCTGTCATAAGGATCCCCTTAGGTGGAGGCACTACACCTTTTTTTCAGACTCATTTCTAACCATGAACCCAGGTGCCTTTCATCCAAAGGCATCATAGACTTTGCCTTTACCATCTCCAGGCTTTGTCAGCCCACCTTACGGGTGGGGGCAGTTGCACCAATATTGTTATATCTTTACTATCAGTTTAATAAACACAGTGTTTGTTTTATGTACAGAGGGTTAGTTTCATTTTAGAACTGTATGGTGTAGTTTATCGGTGAATCAATTTAGCAATCAGTCATTTTTTTATATCACCTTATCCTGGGGGCTCAAGGTGCTGCACAGAGTTCAAACTAGAACAGTGTGAAATAATAGAAAACTCATTCTAAAAACCAAATGCATAATAAAGAGCAAAAAACTGAACTATCATTGGCAGTTTAGCTTTGGTCAGGAAAAGGTAAGAAATACATGTACAACGTCAATGCCTTTTATGGGTACCACTGAGGAGATGGAATGCAGTTGACAAGTGAGAGAGTTCCACAGCCACAGAGCTGCCTCATAAAAGCTCTATCCCCAGGTGACTTCATTCTGGCCTGTGCAGCCTCCAAAGGATTCTCCTCAGTGGAACAGAGAAGGTGTTTCAGACTGTACGGACATGGGGGTATTCAATGTAGCCAGGACCCACCCCATACAGGACCTTGACCACCATCACATGAATTGTAATGGAGGTATGCCATCTAACTGGAAGCCAGTGTCACTTTCAGCTACAAAGTTCTACATTAGAATGCAGATGCATTGTGACAATGTACAGTATAACAAGGGCATTACTGCAATTACATCATTGCAGTTCTGAAGTGGCCCAACTTCTTACCAAAAGTGCATAAATCTGAAACACCCACTGATTTTACTAAAAGGTCAATAAAGATGGAACAGTAACAAAATGCAAACCAGTATTTGAAACATAGCTTTGACAAAAAACAGGCTAACTGGTTCTTTATTAATTTAAAGGTTTACCAGTTTAACACAAAATACATAGAGCTGCAAGCAGATTGATTCCAGATGCTTCCTGGAGGAGGGGAAGAAAGGAGCAATACAGCAAACAGGATACAAATAAAAACTACTAATGCAGGCAAAATTAAGCAATAATGCCAGACATGGTGTGTGTTGTGCTGGGATAACATCACTCCTCAGGTGGTTGGGCACAAGGCCGCAGGCTGAGTAAGTCCAATACCTGAGGCATGACATTATCCCAGCACAACACACACCCTGGAGGACATTATTGCTATTATACAATGCCTTGTTGTAATACAGAATAAAAAAAATAATTTTAAAGAATATTTTTGTTTCTTAAAAGAAGATGCAAAAAAAAAAGGAGTAAGTAACGGTCATCATGGAGCTCCAAATGGGTTTACATTGCTGAGACTAGACCCGTGATATTGTGCTGTGATAACATCATGGGTCCAGTCCCAGACTGACCAATCAGAGACCAGGATTCTTTCTTGCCATTGTATAATTAAGCAATAAGGCACGACAGGGTGTGGTATATCATGGGATATCATCACACCTCGGGTGGTTGGGCAAGAGGCCGCAGGCCGAGTGTGTCCAGCCATCTGAGAAGTGACGATATCCCACGATATACCACACCCTGGAGTGCCTTATTGCTATTATGAACTGGCTTAAAGTTTCAGTTCATTTATTTAAAAAAAAAAAACTGTGTTAAAATATTTTTTTTTTATTGTATTTGTGATGTGGAAGTATACCTTTTAATTAAAAAGTGTGCAGTTTCTGCTTTCTCCAGCAGATGGTGCTGCTACATGGTGACAGCTCTGTTTGTCTGTGAAGCTGCTACTCTGCCACGGTATGTGCAGTCTCTGTGTGTCATCAGTGGTCCCCGGTCTCCCCATAAATGCCGTACCGAGCGATGGACTCAGAAACAGTGAGGTTTAGTAAAAGAAAAATTAAGCTGTTGATCGGTAACGGAGGATTTGGAAGCAACGGGACTGAGGCCAAGTTCAGTAAGTGTAGCAAGCACTGCCGCTGCCATTTTGAAATGAGCGCATGCTTCAGCGGGTGAGAAACATGTTCGCTGGGCACTGTGTAAAGAATTGAGCTCGAGTTCAGATAAGGCTTACTTTTAAAATAGCTGGACATTTTGTGAGGCTTTCAAGCAATTACTTACCTGCTCCTGCGTAAACCGGAAGTTCACCATTGCTACCTCATTTGAAAAATCTACGGGCGGGCAATGTGGCGAGCGTTTAGGTCAGAGGAGTTTGTTAATATGGGTCAGTAAGGAGGCTGGTGGCACCGGAGCTTATTTGAAGCTGTGATGATGTAGCTCGATATCATCACGGCTTCAAAGAGCTTTCAGCCAATCAGATTTGTGTATTTATGATTGCCAGTTCATAATACAAAATAGTATACAGGGTGAATTGTTATAAGCAGGAATACATATGAAAAACATCAGTACACAATTTGAACTCCAGGCAAGGGATAGTGGTAATAAGACTTTTTTGTACCGGAAAACAAAATACTCATTAGATGTTGCAAGAAGGAGTACAAAACAACCAATATAAAATGGGCAAAGAAATCCTTGTGTCTTGATTGGCTGAGACTTGGTTCTAGCCATTGCAGTAAGAGAGTACCATCACTGGCTAAAACAAGTCCCTACCAACCAGGGCAACTCATAGAATTCATAAGCCATCTATTTCCTAGTTTCCGTCACAGACATGGCTGCAGCCTTTATTCGTATATAAAAAAACTTTGACTAGGCCCTAAAAATAAAAGTCCATTGCATTAAATAAAGTAAGTAAATAATTTAATGTTATTTATGCTCACGAGCCCCCTTACACACATTCACAAATTTAGAAAAATCAAGTACTGTTCAGAGTTTCCATTGCTGGTGTTTCTTTAATGACCATGAAAACTCCCCCTCTGACCCCTACCACTTTGTCAGAGAACTCCCTGCTCCTTATCTGGCAACAGATAAAATTGAGGTTCTGGCTCCACTTCAGGCCTGTGTGTGTGTGTGTCTTTGTTTGTATGCCAGTTGAGCTCTGAAGAATGCTGAATTCATGTATTCCATGTTACCATTCTGTGTGTATGGGGGGGGGGCATTCTACTGCCGAAGTAATGCAGAGCTTTGAATTCTCTATTCCATGGTAAACAATCATGCAATATATTGAGTGTAAAGAAAGACGGATGACTGACAGGTGACAAACATCTGTGGAAGGGCTGTTTTACATTATTTAGCAACATTTTAGTATATTGTTTTGGGCCTTTGAAAACTTTTAGAATATTCTTTTTTCAAAGTTGACTATGGGCCCATTTTATATAAGCAATAAGACATGGCTGGGTGTTGATAGTACTGACATACCTGCACACCCAGAGGCTGAAGGCACTCGACCTGCAGTCTCATGCCTAACTACGCCTCTGGGTGTGCATGTATCTCAGTACTACCAACACCCAGCCACGTCTTATTGCTTACATATTCAATGTAAAGTTTCTACAGGGAAACAGGAGGTAAGGTGCAGAGACAAACATACACATTGTGATCCCCAATGATTGATTTCCAAACAATTTAAGAGAAAGATGTGTGTGTGTGTGTGTTTGGGGGGGGGGGGGTTAGGCCTCACCAGAGACTGGAGTCTATTGCAAAATGCAGCCTGATCCACTGGGTTCCTGGTGCAAGGCAGTAGGAAGGCATGGGGGGTCACACATTTATAAGGAGGTAGGATTAGGATTAGGGTAAGTGACAGGATAGGAGAAAGCTGAGGTAACTGGGAAGGGACCTAAACCAAAGTCTATGATGAGTGTGTCACAATGAGAGAGGCACCGTGCTGCCCTTGAGGGAACAGAGTGAGACAGAAGAGTAGAAAGAACAGTGATAAGAATGAAAGGGAAACCAAGGATAAAGCAACAGAAAGAGTGGATAGGTGGTCTAGTCTGGCTAAGGAGGATTTCAAAGCAATGCTATATACAGTACCACATTTCCATAGTCATATGCTGGAAGATAATTGTTCAGACAATCTCCCTGTGGGCAGTGGTTAAAGGCAATTCTTTAACAGCACTATCCAATACTAACTTTTATTTTTGGCAACTCTTCTGTTCACTGTTATGGTACCAGTTGTTCTGTATTCAATATAGAGCTAATTTAATGCACAGCAGACATGATTGCTGCAGAATTTAATACAGGCATATGCCTTTTTTTTTTATGCTCATAATTTAAGAGGTACGAGTACATTTGCTGTTTTTTAAGCTTTGTGAAGGTCATATTTCCAGGCATTTTAATGGGCACTGTCAGCTATCTGCCCCGTACCTCATCTTCCTTAACTAGATTAAGCATTTGAACGCTCCCAACAAGAAGGACAGAAAACTTCCTCTGTTAGTAAATATTTGTTAAGGTGGAGAATGGACACTGAAATCAAGTCCAACATTATCAATATACTTGGAATGATGAAGAGAACTTTTTTAGCTGATGAAGTACTGTACAGAAGTTACTTCTCCTAAATCTGTTAGTAGCAATACAGATTTTTCTATGAATGAACCTATGGTGGCTTGAATGTTCATGCATTGCAACTTACATTTTGTTTCAATAAAAGGTAGCATATCATCCCCACTGTCAACCCCTAAATCTGTATATTAAAGTGCTTAATTGGCTTGATTTATTAGTGATTTTTACATGAATTCAAAAATGAGTAGCTTTTAAATGAACAAAGTGATTTCTGCCAAATTTGTCATATGCTTAGCTTCAAGGACTGAGACAATGCAAAACAAATTTCATAGTCCAGTGGGTTAAGACCACTGAGATATAAGCTGTTATAACCTGTTTTTGACACAAGCACTAAATCAAGGGGGACACTGTCAACCCTCTTTGTGTCATATTATTTCTATTGGAAAATCCACATTTTAAGATTGCTTACTTTCTCTAAAACTCATTGAAGTTGTTAGTTGTTTGCTCTACTTTCTTTCTTCATAGAACTGCAATGCATGGGAAAAGTGCAATTATAGCCAACCTTGTTTTACTTCAAATCCTTGATCTACTCTTACTGCAGACATACTGAACATTAGGAATATGACCAAACAGTGCCGCCACTCATGATGCAATATTCTCTTCCTCCCCTTCCTCAGCATTATAGAAACATGGAAACACAGAAACATGTCAGCAGAAAAGGACCCCATCAGCCCATCTAGTCTGACCCTATCCCCTCTCTAAATGTATCCCTGACCCTTTAACTTTACTCCTCTCCTGCCCCCTCATAGGTTCCAATCGCCTTTTCCGTCAGTGTACTTGTCCCTCCCTTTATTGCTTAATCCCATGTAGCTACCCCATGCCCTCTTGAACTCCCCTACTGATTTTGCATCCACCCCCCCTCCAGTAGCTTATTCCATGGGCCCACCACCTTCTCTGTAAAGCAATTCTCCCTCCTATTTCCTTTGAATTTACCCCCCTCCAGTTTTAAGCCATGTCCCCTAGTTTTGGGATTTTCTTTTATCTTGAAGATGCTCCCTTCCTTCACCTTGTTTATTCCCTTCAGGTATTTAAAAGTTTTGATCATTTCCCCCTCTCCCTCCATGTTTCCAGGGAATACAGGTTAAGCTCCTTCATCCTCTCTTGACATGTCCTCTTGTGCATACCCTGCACCATTTTGGTCACCCTCCTCTGGACTTTCTCCACCCTATCTATGTCTTTTTGTAGGTGAGGTCTCCAGAACTGTACCCCATACTCCAGATGTGGACGAACCATGGAGCTGTATAGGGACATGATCACCTACCTTCCCATACTTCTAATACCCCTCCCTATACCAGTCAGCATTCCGTTTGCCTTACCCACTGCCTTAGTACACTAATTTGTCTCTTCTAAGTTATCTGATATGATAATTCCCTGATCCCTCTCCTGCTGTATCACCAGAACCTCTTCCCCTCCCAGTGTGTAAGTGGTCTTTGGATTCTTGTGCCCTATGTGCATTATTTTGCATTTCTTTGTATTACATTTCAATTGCCAACTCTCTAGCTTTATGAGGGCCTTTCTTATTTGCTCCAACCTCCCTGGTGTGTCCACCCTATTGCAGATTTTTTGTATCATCCATAAATAGGCACACCTTCCCATTTAGTCCCTCCGCTATATCTCCAATGTAAATGTTAAACAGTATTTGTCCCACTACTGACCCCTGGGGTACCCCACTTGTCACCCTTTCCTTCCTGGAGTGAACCCCATTGACAATTACCCTTTGTCTTCTGTCACAAAGTCAGTTTTCCACCCAGTTTGTTATTTTCTTCCCTTCCCCCAAACTGCCCAACTTTCTCACTAGCCTCCTGTGAAGGACGATGTCAAAGGCCTTCTTGAAGTCCAGATAGGCCACGTCCACCACCCCTCCCTGGTAGCTCACCTTCGTCACTCAGTCAATGAATTCGATCAGGTTCGTTGGGCATGATCTCCCCTCACTGAACCCATGTTGTCTGTCATTCCTGAAGACCATCCTCTACCATGTACTGTAAAGGTACTTTAGGAGTATAGCGCAGTGGTTTAAGGCTCTGAGCTGCAAATCTGGTGACATCCAGCAGACCAGACCTGGGTTTAAATCCCACAGCTTCCACTTGCATACTGTGTGACCCTGAGCAAGTCACTTAACTTCCCAGTGCTCCCAGGTCACACCTGTAAAAAAACTTTCAGCTTAGTGTGCTACTCCTGGTTAAACAACTAAAAAAAAAAAAACCTTTCTTAAAGGAGTGTCTCCATAAGCTTACCCACCACCAACGTAAGACTGACCAGACAATCGTTACATGGCTCCTCCTTCCCGCCGTTCTTGTGCAATGGCACCATCTTTACTCTTTTCCAGTCCCCCTGAAACTCTCCCTGTGTCCAGAGACAGGTTAAACAGCCTCATTAGTGGTGCCACCAGCTCTTTCCTAAGTTCCCGGAGTGCCCTGGGATGTAGGGCATCCATACATATTCTTTGTATTAAATTTCAATTGCCAACCCTTGTCCACCCTTAACTTACCCAATTCCTCTAATGAAAGGGCTAGTGTCCACCTCCCTAGCTTCTGTGCCCTTTTCCCTCAATTTTGGACCCATCCCCTCCTTTTCAACTATGAAAACTGAGCAGAAGTACCTGTTTAGTAAGTCTGCTTTTTCCTTGTCCCTCTTAACCAGAGCTCCTCCTCCCCTTTAAATCTCATTATAACCTGCTTGGATTTTCTTCTCTTGCTGATGTATCTGAAGAACATTTTGTCTCCCCACCTGGCCTCTTTCGTTATCCTCTCCTCTGTATCTGCCTTCGCCCTCCTGGTTATTTGCCCTGCCACCCTAAGCTTTTCCCATATTCTTCCCTTACTTGTATTCTTTTGTATGCCCTGAAAGCCCACGTTTTCTCCCCTATTGCCCTTACCACCTCTTTAGTGAACCAAAACGGTCTCCTTCCTTGTTTACTCTTTCCCATGTTTCTAATGTATCTCTCAGTGGCACTCAATATTCCTCCCTTTATTGCCCCCCACAGTTCTTCCATGTCCCCCAGCTTTTCCTTGTCTTACATTTCTACCTCTTTTAATGGAATCCCTTCCATCTCTGGGCCTCTGACATAATGCCGTCTCCTGGTTCGCTAACTACCATACTGGGAGACCTCAACAGGTGAAAATGAATCCATACCTTCCTCCAGTCTTCCTGCTCATTCTGGGGTCCCCAAGGATGAATTCTTGGCCCGCTACTGTTCAGTCTTTTCCTCAGTACCCTCCCCCTTGCCTGCTCTGGGCAGATGTTACTATACGCGGATGATACCATAATCTTCTGTAGCCACCCTGATCCCACCCCATTGCAAAGTGATCAACAGAGGTTCTTCTCAGAATATGAATCTTGGTTCTCCCGGCATAAACTCATTTTAAACTACAAGAAAACTAAAGTGATGACGTTTGCCAACCCACAAAACAAAACAAAGGCTCTTCACTAGCCATTCTTAACTGTCAGCACATACTCCTGGAGCAAGTGCATTACTTCAAATATCTCGGCATCACTCTTGACTCCACCCTCTCTTTCCATGAGCACATTAACCTGGTCTGTAAGGTGGTTAGCACCAGGATTGGCCTTCTCTACAGACATAGGTTGTGCATGTCAGCTGATGCTCTTTGCCTGGTGGTTACCAGTTTGATCCTGTCAATAGTTGGTTATGGCATTGTTATTTATGGACCAGTGGGAGACACTGCATTAAGCAGAATAAAGGTCACCTTGAACAAAGTTTGCCAGCTAGTGGTTGGTTGTGATTGGTCCACACATACCTGTGACCTATGTAAACAAGCTAACTGGTTAAACAAAGATGGTAGGATTTGTCATCAGACCTGCCTGTTAGCCAAAAAGATAGCCGCTGGTCTCTCTCGTTCTGCTGCTCAACATCTTCTAACTCCTACACCAACTACTCGGACAACCAGAAGCTCCACTAAAACCACCTTCCTTGTCCAGTTTTGTAGAACCTCCTTGGGGAAGAGGGCTTTCATGTACAGGGCACCACACTGGCTGAATGCTCTGCACCCTGAGGTTACATCTGTAACAAAATTAGGCCCTTTCAAATTTAAACTCCAGCAGCATCTCCTTGCCTCTAGTTGTTGCAACTGTTACTAGCCTGTCCTTTCCAGCAGCATCTCCCTGCCTCGCCTTGTTGCAGCTGTTACTAGCCTGCCCCTTTATTCTCCCTCCCCAGCCTGCCCCTCTTCCCCTTAGCCATATTTCCTACAACAGTGTCATTACTGATTGCACCAAGTACTACCTCACAACATCCTTATTCCTTGCCCCTTCTCTCCCTCTACCATCTCTCCTTCTGTCCTCTGCCACTGCCTCCCCCACTGCCCTCTGCTCTTTTGTATTCCCAAACCTTTGCCCATACTGGAGTCATACTCCTGATTGTAATCAGCATTGCTCAGCATGGAACCGCATTGCTTCCTTGTATACTTTATATTATCTGTATTGTATCCTGCATTTTGTCACCACTGTATAGTGTTGCTTTTGCTGTGGACTACCTGATGTGGAACCTTTCTAAAGGAGTCTCTGACTCAAAGGTTTATAATTCTGAGACATTAATAAAAAAAAAAAAAAAAAAAACTAAAAGTCTCTCAGTTTATAGAAATCCACCCGCCAGAAGTTCTGCACCATAATAGTGGCTTGACTCCATTCCGCCCCAATTCTAAGACTAAATCTAACTGCTCTGTTGTCACTTGACCTCAGATTTTCCCCCACTGAGACCTCTTATACTGTCTCCATTTGTCTGAATTAAGTCAAATGTAGCCCTACCCCTAGTCGGTTCTCTGACCTGTGGTAGGAGTGCTTCCTGCATAGCTTCCAATATCTCACTACTCTTTGCCGATGATGCTGTTGGAATCTCCCAGTTCACTTTGGGAAATTAAATTCCCCTACCAGCAGCAGGTTCCCCCTTGCTTGTCATTCTTTGAACCTCCTTCATTAACTCCTAATCCACTTGTTCGCCCTGATTTGGCAGTCTATAAACCACTCTCAGGTGTATTGCCTCCCCAGTCCTCTTGACCAACGTGACCCAGAGGACCTCTACTGATCACTGACTGTCCTGCCCTTCTGTCACCTTTATCTCATCCTTTATGTATAGTGCCTCCCCCCCTTTTTCCCTGTCCTATCCTTTCTTAAATGGCTGTATCCTGGGGTAACCACTTCCCAGTCATGATTTTCTGTGCAACACATCTCTGTTATGGCAACCAGGTCCAGTCCCTCCTCTATCATCGTGACCTCTAGCTTTCCCAATTTATTTCCAATACTTCTAGCATTCACCGGTGTACCCCTCCACCAATTTCACCCATGCTCAACCTTTTTCATCCCTATATCCACTGCCCCCTCCAGCAGGGAAGTGCTAACTAGGTAAAACCCTCCAGATTCTTCCTCCAACCCTTTCCTAGTCCTGTACTCCCCCTCTCCTAGTTTAAATCCTTTCCCAGGACCCCTTCTATATAACCTTGCAACATCCCCTTAACACCCCCATCATTTATTTGTAGCCTCTCCCTTGTGTATAGATTCCCCCCTGCCCAAATGTCACCCCATTCCCCTAAGCAGGTGAATCCCTCCCCTTTACACCAATCCCTTAGCCAGTGATTGAAGTATTTTTTTCGCAGTCATCTAACGGTGCTAGCGCAGTGAACAGGCAATACCTCTGAGAAAGCCAGCGAGCTTACCTCCTCCCTTCATCCTCTAGCTAGTTCCCTGAACCTTCTTTGTGCTTCCACTACATCATACCCTGCCATGTCACTTGTCCCCACGTGCAGGACTAGGTGTGGCTTTCCCTCCAGTGACCTAATGCCCTCCCTTATTATTGGCAACACCCTTCCTACCTCCATCCCAGGCTCGCAGAAGACTGACCTCCTTCTTTAGGCTACTCATTTTCTCAACCAGTGGACTCCCTTTATGATGGAGTCCCCAAAAACCATAACCTTTTCTGTACTCTCCATCCTTTTGAGTTCCCCAGTGCACCTTTCTTGTTCCCCTTTCTCTGCAATTATTATTCTTCCTACTTGAACTCCCAACCCCTTACTGCCTATTTGCTGCTCCATATTTTCATCCTGTTCCTCTTGGATCCCCTTCCCCAACATTTCCCAGTTGTGCCTGCTCTTTCCTTTCCCCTTCCCCTTTCCCTCCTGATAAAGTCTCATCTCTCCTTCCTACCTCTCTCCACCTTTCAGTGCCTTCCTTACTTCCCTTCCCTCCTTTTTCACTTGTTTACCTCCCTCTTTACCTTATGAGTGAGTAAATTGTGATAGTGGCTTTCCCAAGACCGGGAAAGATGCAGTGGACGTTGATCAAAGAATGCAAACAAACACATTTTTGTGTAGTAACACCAGTATGGTTGTCAGTCTGTTTTTTACTTTTAAAAAGAAAACAAAAATCAGAATAAAACTACCAGCTACAGCAGCAATCTCTACAGAATGTTAGAAATCATAACAATTGATTTTTTAATCCAGGGACAATGTGAGGCCTAAGGGGGTTGACAGTGTCCCTTCATCTCTGACATACAGGTGCTACTGTACCTGTACAGTACATGCATTAATATATGTACTTAAAAGGATGAGTGAGGCAAATCAGTAAAATGTTGTCTCCTGATTGGACAAAACATAACACATGACTGTGCATTATCCCACAGTGACCGCACAGCTGCACTTCTCCCCCAATCATGATTTTAGTCATTTTATAAGTCAGATAATCCACTACATGGTGTGCGATCATAGTCTGATATATGTACACCTTGGGTGGTTGAACGCACTGGGCCCACAGCCTCGTGTTTCACAACACACAAGACATGCATATATCAGAGCACAACTGCATGACCTATAGTGGATTATCTGTTACATAAATATATATGTATTTTCTTTCTTTCTTTCTTTCTTTCTTTCTTTCTTTCTTTCTTTCTTTCTTTCTTTCTTTCTTTCTTTCTTTCTTTCTTTCTCTCTCTCCCCCACAGTTAATGTTACAAATGCATTCCTATGTTAAATCCATATTTATGCACCTTTATAACATGGCCATCACTGAATGGAATAGCTTGAAATTTGGCATGTGCATTCTGGGGCCCAGGTCTACAGATCCTGAAAGTATGATGACAATTGATTCAGCAGTGTAAAAGTTCTTGAAGGCTGAAAATACAGAAATTAAAAACTGTTAACACTTTTTTTGCTAAACTGTAGCAAACGTTAGCTGACAGCTTAAACTTTAGACTCTCAGATGTGTTTACAGTTTGACCCAAGGATGTGCCATTGATAGGTGGTTTCACTGGAACAGGTTTGGTTTTTAAATTACTTAAGTTTTTTTTTTGCTGTGAAAATGATAAGTTTCAGAATGAGTAATGAAAACAACAACAAATCAAAAAAAATATTTGTTCATTATTGTCACTCATTCTGAAACATATAAGCTGTTTCCTGTTGAAGCTTTTACGAGCAGCTGGTACCCAGTTCTGCCACCAGTACTCCCTACTGCCCGATCAGCTGTTTTTGACAATGTATTTTAATATCTGTTTCCCAGTCTTGCACCCAGTATCTCACCGTCACAATCAACTGTTTGACTGGCAATGGCTACCCAGTTCTCCCACTGGCACCCTACGCTGCTGCATCCTACTTTCATCATCCCCACCCTTGCCCACCTTACAGCACCTGCACCACCCACCTCCCCCAGCACCTTGCAGTTGATGTGTAACTAGTGTAAGATGCCTAGTCCTGCTGCTGGTGCTGTTTCCTCCCTTTCAGCCAACCAATTCTTAAAATAGCAACCTATGTATTTTCCCACTCTCTTGCACCCAGCAATGCTCCCATCCCCTTCCCCAGCTAGTAGCAGATACCTCTGTCCCTCATCACAGCTCCTGGTCCCTTGATACTGAGTCTTCAGTGTACCTTGATGTGCTGTTCTTTCTGCAGTGTGAAGAATGGCAAACTATAAAGTTCAAAAATCTTTCACACTTAGTTTTTTGTAACCATTATTCCAACATTTAGCTGTACAGTAACTTAGCAATTTGAGGTCCGTCTAACCATGCATTTAAAGTGTGGCCATATCACCACCCCACCTCATAAACACCTAAGTGAAATTTGGGTAATTCACCTGGAAATGTGTTTTTGGTAGTGAGCACCAAAAATGCATTTTAGGGTGAATTACCAGATTTTCACTTAGGTGTTTACGAGGGCTGAAGGACCCTGCATGAAGCAATTTAGAAGTCAGGTACTATTTTGCACAGAACCCAAAAGGCCCTGCGTGTCCTGCTTCTGGGTCTGGCAGGAAGCAAATTAGGACTCAGCTCATGCTTTCTACAGGACCCAAAGAGACCTACAAGAAGCAAGTTATGACTTACCTCCTTTTTTGCTGACTTGCATCTACAGTACAGTAGTTTCCTCATGCAAGGCCTGGTGCTATGCATCCACCAAGGTACTATGGCTATCCAAAAAGGCAAAAATCCATAGCAAGAAACTATGTTAGTGCATAAATTAGGGTTTATAAAACATGAAAAGTAAGGAAACCTGAGGTGAGGGATTGTTAAACACTAAGCCTCCCCAACCCCCAAGCACCATTCCTGTGATCTATATTGAACTTGAAAGGCAAAGAACAATCCAGATCAAACTCCCAAAGGATCATGCACAAAATCAAGTTAAGACCTGAGTTCTCTTTGAACCCTGTGCTAAGCAAGTTAAAAGTCTGGTCCTGTTTTGCACAGGACCAAATGTCCTGCTTCTGGGAACTGCATAAAGCAGCTAGAGATTCAGGTTCTGTTTCATGCAGGGTCCAAATGGTCCCTGCTTGAAACAACTAAGGACTCGGGTCCTGTTTTGTGCAAGTCCCAAGGGAACCTGCATGCTACTAAGAACTCAACTCCTGCTTTATGCAGGGCCTAAAGGGTCCTGCAGGAAACAAGTTAGGAGTCAGGTTCTGCTTTACACAGGGCATACAGGGCCCTGAATGTCCTGTTTTGCATAGGGACTGAAGGGCTTTACATGAAGCAAGTTACCTCAAGAGCCCTGTAAGTGCTACTTTGCACAGGGTCCAAAGGGGCCTGCATGAATCAACCTAGAATGCAGCTCCTACTTCATGCTGAAGCAACCAAGGTGTCAAGTCCTGTTTGACTCAGGTCCCAAATGGCCCTGTGCATCGTACTTCACAAAGGGACCAGTGTGAAGCAAGTTGGATCTCAGTTCCTACATAGTGCAAGGCCCAAAGGGCCATGTGCAAATCAAATTGTCACTACATCTTCAAAAAGAAAGGAGAGTAAAGTCATTCATGCAGGGCCCTTTGGGACTGGGATCTGGCCAGTGTGTTGGAATTCAGTTTGGTGGAATTCATGGGGGTGGTGCATGGGGTTGGGGGAATTAGGGTCCTTACTTTTTATATTTTAAAAACTCTTGCTGATGTATCAGCATAGCTTTCACTATGAATCAATCTATGCCTTTCTATGCAGCTGTCTATTTATCTATCTCTCTATAAATGTGTGTGTGTATATATATATATATATATATATATATATATGTATACACACACACACACAGTGTACTATGGGTAGCAGGAGTCATTGCCTCATTCTTTTCAATGTACCTGAAGTGTCCGTAATTTCTACATATCACAGCATTCTGTATACCCAGTTGTGTATTAATGCATACATGAAGTAGTTTGCCATACTCTGAGATATAAAGAGCTGGTCCATTCACATACTATTTATATTGCTTTTTCTGATCCTTTTGCTTATCATTTTACAAAATTATCCAACTATGAAAAAGCAATAGTGTATTTTCCCACTCAGCAATTTAGCTTTCACAAAGAAAAGGATAAACATATTATGGCTTGTCAAGGAAAACTGTGTCTCCAGAACATACCTGACAGTTTTAATATGTTGTCAGGAAGAAAACAGCTCAAGTTATGTCTTCTGATGACATGTTTCAACACTAGAGACACAATACAAATTATAGACGCTCTTGTGATAGGAAAGATAATGGCACTTAAGAGTTTTTGTTTCACAAACGTGAAGTTCTGCTAAAAGGGATCAAATCTGAGTTGGTTTATGTGAATACATAGCAAGTAAGTGACTGCTAAGAAGTGGTCGCTGGGAAAGTTTAGTTACAGCAGCATTATTACTTAAAAAGTTTAGTTTTTTCTTAATTTGGCATTAAGAAAAACAGACTGCAAACTGCAACATCTGTGACCTTATTATTGTTTGATCATTGTATCAGCTGATGTTGAGGTCAACAGATAGTCATGTGATTACACAGTATGTGGCTAAAGTCCATTTATAGTGACTGGCTACTGTTACTGCATCAATAACCTGTTCCCTGTGTTGCTTTTTTACTGCCTTTTTCCTCTTGCCTCTTCATAGGGCAACTGTTTCCTGTGTTACTCAGATTTATTTGGAATCTCCCCCAAGTTTGGGTTGAAGGCTGTACATACAGTAAATACAATATCATCTTTGCATCCACAAGAATGAGAGAGGAGCAAATAAACAGATAGCTCTTATATCTCACATTGCTACAGATATTCATAGGTCTTAAAAACCATAATAACTTTTTAATGATATTAACCATACATATAATTAATACAGTAAATAAAAGAGAGAAAACAGGAAAGAAAAATATAAAATGAACATATGGGCAAGTTTGCAGTGGTAATTAAATATAGATTCTGTACTGAGCTAGTGTTTCACCATTGTTTGCATCTGCTTGCCAGCATTGATTAGCTTAGTGGGATCATAAAAGCTTAGACAGCTAAGAGTTTAGAGTAAAAATGTATCTGTTTGTGTGCATGTGGGCCCACATACTCAGAAGAGATGCATGGCGCATCCCTAGACGTGCCCATGCATCTCCAGACTTGTGAGGCATTCCAGTGTGTGGCAATATTCAGAAGCCCCAGATGCACCCCTCAAACCTGACTGCTCTGCTGCACTAAATATTATGATGTGAAAATGCAAATGAGGGGCCAATCATGCATATTCCCCACATTGCAATATTCACCCCCCAAGCGTAACTATGCCACCTGTGCCAGTGCGTAGTTATGCTTCCAAGACCCTACTTTAAGTATGCGTGGGGTCTGGTGGTGCCCCGCACACAGTCTAGGGCCAGGTACACTGCTCCCCCCAGCCCCGTACACTGTCAGTAATAATAAGCAGCCATAACCCCATTTCCATAGTGTAGTGGATCCCCCCTCCCTGTCCCATACACTGTTAAACATAAAAAGCAAACATATCACCATTGACATAATGTAGCAGCCTCCCCACAGCCCCAAGCAATGAACAACATAAACAGATATGCCCCTGTTCCCATCTCATTGGTAGTCTAGTGGTGCCCCACTCCCAAACACTGATCCATTCACACAGAACAGTGACCCCATCCCTGGGAGTCATGTGCCCCCCCACTCCCCTACCCCATTAATCAGAGACTGACCATCCTGCACCCCCCAACCTAACTGGAACCGGTGACTGGCACCGCCCACCCACACCACCATGGCCAGCCACCGACTGAACTGTAGGGGAGCATGTACAGTATACATTACATGCCCATTGGTTGGCGGTCTTCAGCCCCACACCCTGGATGCGCCACGGCATACATGACAGCCACTTGCTATGTGGCCACGCAAGCAGGGTCCGATATTCAAACAGAATGCACAATCTGTTCCCTTCACACATTCTGTTTGAACATTGCAATAGAACCGTCCAGTGCAACTTATTTGTGCAATGCACTGTTTTTCACGTGCATCCAGCGGGCTCTGAATATGGGGCCCGTGGTTTTCCTGGTAGGATACAAAGTCTGAAGTAGGAGGTTGTGCAAAAGTCCTAATGATCTATAGAATAAAGCTATTATGGAATGTCTGTTTCCTGTCCTTTTATTGATGTATCTGGATTGTATGCAAGTGTTATATTTTTGTTGGTATTTTGTTCTTGATGTGACGGTGTCATTTATGGAGTAGATTCTTCAATCACTGTAAAATGTTTGTCTGCATTACAGTTTAAAAGAGGACAAGCATTTAAGTTTCAAGTGGGCAAGGTTGGTTCAGGAACTAAGTACTTGATATATGATTATGGAGTAGGGCTCACCTATGTATGCTTTTTGGCTCCTCAGATTCAGTTTTTGATTACCTGATGTTACATTATTAGTTGGGAGTACATGTTTAGGTGCAATATTGTGCATATTTAGCCATGCTGAGTTGTGTATGAAAGTATATGGTTTTACTGAATTTTTTATTAATTTAACAACTTAAGTTATATTTTACAATTGTAATAAAAGTGAACTGGAATAATATGCCATTTTATGGTGGCATATTACACTAGTGGCCTATTTAGTTATTTGTACACACTGGTGACCACTTTTCTAGCATGTCCTGCTCATTCCATGGTATTGTGGAAATTGTGCCTGCTTCTTCTTTTTCAGATTATGGTGTTGAAATTAAGGCCTTTTGTTATTGTATTTCCCATACATTGAGACTTTGTTACTCTTCTTCTCATCTACTTTCTGTCACTAAGGTGGTTGGCGAAGTGTCAGAGGGGCATGTAGGTATGATTTATTTAGTTTTAGAGGTGTTAAGCAACATATTGAACTCTTTAGTCTGTGTTATGAATTTACAATAATCTTGCTGCAATAAGCAGTTCAATGGGTCTTTGAAACAAGTTCAGGTCATTTTGTCTATGCAGATCATTTATTTGTTTGCAGGATTCATGTCATGTATTACCATTTATTATTATGAATAGTGATAGTCCTTGATTTGGTATATAGGATCACCCCACCATTTAGTGTAATCCAGTCATACTTGTGTTTGATTCGACACACTGCTGCATCCTTAAATTCTTAAGAATGCATGATGGACCCCCTCCCCATTTGAGTTTGCATTTTGTAGGTGTATGCTGTGGTCTGTTCTGTCAAATGCCTTGCTTAAATCCAGCAGGAGAATGTGCACCAACTTTCTGTTGCCATTAGCCATTAGAACTTGGTGCATTAGTTCAGTTGGTGCATGGGTGGTCAACAGGACCTTCTGACTGTTGAATTGTATGGGATGGATTTTGTCCCTGAATGTAGTTTAATATCTTCCCACAATCCTTAAAGCAGCAGTATTTGTTAGTTGGTGAAAAAATCCATCATATAGTTTTTTTTAGCAAAAATGTATTTCTGATAACCTAAGAGTCATGCTCAGTATATTTTTTTCTCAGATGTTGTTAAAACTTGTTTGTACAGCTGATTTTGTAATTAATGACTTCCATCATTAAATATGGCTGCCATTTACCATGTCTAAAAATCTCTTCCCCTGGTGTTACGTGTTGAGTGTGCATGCTAGATTCATGCTGTAGTTGTATTAGCATGGTTCTTCTGCATGTTTATGATAGTAAACAGCACAAAATATTTAATTTTTGTCATGGTGGGTGTGGCATGGGTGTGGGAACTTTTAAAATTTTAAGACTCCATATCCTGGTTCAGAAATGAATGAAAACAAAAAGAAAAATGTGTATCATGATATTTTTGCCACACAAACCTTATTACTGAAAAATGTGTATGGTCACTAACACATACTGCTATTTTAAGCTAGTCTGCTAATGTGTTCCTCTGAAGTCCTCCTCAGAGAGGGATATATCACCCTGGGAATAAAGCAACAAAAAACAGAATACATTTGGTCCAGATGGAGTTAAGCATAATGTACATAATAACATAGTGAATTAAGGTGGAAAGGGGCTCAGTGTTTATAAGGTCTATTCCTCTCTCACACCTCATAAGCAGGGACAAACAAGTATGCTGCCAAACATGTACTAATTTACTGGTATACTCCATCCATGCTACTACCAAAGGTGACCGTTGAATCCCTTGGTAAGCAGACATGTGTCCATGTTTACCTTGAAAGTGTGCTCTGCCTAATATTTCCTAGTCAACAGAAACAAATTAATATAATGAAAAATGTCTCCACTAGTAAGCTGTTTCATAGAAAATACAAAATCACACATGCCCACACAATGCAAAGCATCATGGGCTACATATGCAAATCACCACAGAATGTTATGCTGGTTCAACTTTAAGCAGAATTGCATGGTGCCGAAAGGACTCTCACACAGTTTGCAAAGCGTGCTAACAGATGACATAGACATGTGTTTCGTCCTACCAGGACTCATCAGTATGCCTCGTCTGTTTGACACCCCAGTGGAATAAACCAGCTACCTTAAGATGGTCTGTCTGGGTTATGTTGTAGTGAACCCATTAAAATAAAAAATGATTTAAAAGACAAAGAACCTCTGTGTGCAAACACTGAGGCAAGGGTTACCCCAAAGGGCATTTGGCTGGGAAGCCAAGTTTCAAGAAAATACAAAATCACACATGCCCACACAATGCAAGGCATCATGGGCTGCATATGCAAATCACCACAGAATGTTATGCTGGTTCAACTTTAAGCAGAATTGCATGGTGCCGAAAGGCCTCTCACACAGTTTGCAAAGGGTGCTTAACAGATGACATAGATACGTGTTTCGTCCTCATAGGTTCACCACCCTTTAGAAGACATTTCTTATAACATTAAATCTACATTACTACCTCTGAGTCTCAGGGCATGTCCCCACATCTGCAGCATACTAGAACACAGGTCAATGTCTGTTCAACATTTTTGATACCCCTGAGTAGGCAGAAGATGAGACATGCCTCTCTAAGCCTCCTTTTAGCCAAAGTAAACATGTTAAGGACATCCAGTCTCTCCTCATAGCTTTAGTCAGCTATACCCTGTTCATTTGTGTAGCCCTGTGACACACCTTCTCACCTGCCTCAGTGTTTTTCCTCTTGTTTTGTTATGGAAGTGCTCAGAACTGGGTGTCCAGGTAGTACTCCAGTAGTCAGGATGAGGTCTAACTAGGGTCTTATAATGTTTCAGGTTTACTTTGCCTATTCTTCTAGTCAGTCCCTTTATATACACCCCAGCATTTTTCCAGTCTTCTTGACAGCAGGCTTGGTGCACTGCTTATCATGGTTTAGTTTCATTTTCTAGTATGGTCCTGGTGTCCTTTTCCTCCTCAGCTGTTGTAAGTGAAACCCCACACAGTGTGTAGATCTACTGTACCTCAGGTTTTCCTCTTCTAGTGTAGTAACTTGCATTTGGCCACATTGAATCTAAGTTGTAAGAAGTCTAGTTGACCTGATGCTCAGCTTGTTCAGGTCAACCTGAAGTTTGTCCCCATCCACAAGGTAGCCCACCACCCTGG
Organism: Neoceratodus forsteri; assembly: GCA_016271365.2. Classification (NCBI taxonomy): domain Eukaryota; kingdom Metazoa; phylum Chordata; order Ceratodontiformes; family Ceratodontidae; genus Neoceratodus; species Neoceratodus forsteri. The sequence continues at coordinate 906,410,116 of CM028135.1, read as the reverse complement.
TCAGTTTAGTATCATCAGTAAACTTAATCATCCTGCTGGAGACTGAAGTATCCAGGTCATTGATGAAAATCTTGACCAACACTGATCCCTAAGGAACATCATGGAGTACCCCTCTTCACTCAAAGTAGTTCCCATCAACCACAACCTAATGGGCATCCAATACCAAAAAGCAGATTGGTGGACCTGCTGAAGATCTGCACTTTTGACACCAGCAAGGGGTGATCTGTTGTTTTATGTCTTTCTTTTGACTCATCAGTGCTATATCATAACTGTTTTTCCAGTGATCATTCAGTGAGCTTGAGCAAGCCACATGAATTCCAGTAACCAGTTAAATCTCTTCATGCAGCTCATGTTCCAGGGTCATTTCCAGCTTGCTTTTGGCAGAAAAGGTTGTTTCTGTGCACTAAGAGGCAGAGCTCTTCAGTTCTTAGGAAACAGTTTTTTTTTATTGAAATCAATTTTGAAATCCACAAAGAATCATTCATTATTATTAAAGTTAGCAATTTAACTGTAAATTATGTGTGGATCAGGTGAGTAGTAATACATATGCTACTGCAGAAAGCAGTAGATACAGAGTGTGCTTGCTGCAGCTGCAGTCTGCAGCAGGGTATGGACTTTGGATGAGCCCACCAGAGGACAGGGACAAAGGAGGGGAATTTTCAAAGATTTTATTTTGCAGTCCATTTGTTTTAATGACTGCTGGTGGTGCAGGGTACAGAATCCATCATTTTTTTCCCCAGTGTGTGTGCCAGACAATGAGTGAGTGAGTGAAAGTGAAGTAGGCTGCTGTTTGATTCCTGAGAGTGTGTTAGGTCCTGTCAGTCAATGTCTCTAACTATCTCCATCATTTGTGTCAGGGGCTTGTCTTACTCTTCCTCATTATCTCAGTGTCATACCTTGTGATTCATGCCGTGGGACTGTCACATTGCTGTCTAAGCTTTGACATGCCCATTGTTATCATTATAGTTTATACTGTATCCTGCTGCTGTCTGCATCTCAGTGTCATCTGCTGCATAGAAAACATTGAAAAAAAAAACAGGAGGGGAAGAGATAAAGAAGGGAAGGAAAGGTGCTGATAAAGGTTCTGCTGTGCCAGTTTCAAGTACAACTTCAGCAACTGGTGATGGTAGATATGGCCATGATGGGATGGGATTGGGAGTTGTGTGGCTGTAAGGACTAGGGCTGGGTATGTGATAGTACAGTTATAGAAACCTTAGAGCAGTAGACCACAGACGTCCAATTGGATCCGCTCCTATTCCTCCTATAAGCCTTCCCACATCTTCTAGTACATCTGATGATGTCACCACTCTAAGCAATCCAGAAGCACACTGCAATTTCCTCATTCACTTCAAATGCTACCAACAGTTTCAGTTCCACTTCCCCTTATCAGGAACAAGATAGAAATGATCCATCCATAAATTTTAAATGAAGCACTCCCCCTGTCCTTCTTGTGCAAACAACATGACAACAGCTATTGCAGACATCTGTGCATGGGTGATAACAATTGCCAGGACACCTAAAACTACTACAGTGGAGCCAGCCACAATGTAGTACAGTAACTTGCAATAAGTCACATGTCACAAAACACTGCATAACAAAATGGCTTAATTGCCACTGAATTACAATGTCACCTGCAGTGTACTGCAGCATTTTGTGACATACTAACTGCAGCATTACTGCATTGCATTCTGCTTTATGCTGCTGTATATGACATTCCCCCTTCCATATCACAGATCAAAAACCACTCAGCCCAGTGCTGTTCACTTATTTACTGTGCCTGGGGAAGGTGATACTGAGTCTGGCATGGACACTATACTGAAATTATATTGGCAGAGGAAAAAGTACTGTTGTTTATAAGAAGAGGAGGAGAGGACATGACAGGGAAAAGCACACCCTCAATTGGATGATTAGAAGTGGCAGGGGAAGCATGACTTTCTCAATCAAGGAAATCTAATGCTAAGCTGTAGCCCCCACATCAACCTCATAGTATTTTTTTCACTTGCTACTGCTGGTCATCCCCAGCAACAACATTCTACAGTTCCCCAAACACCATCATCAGGCAATTGCTGCCCATTTCCTCCAAAAGTACCCTACCCCACCGAATCACCCAGGTTTCATACAAATGATAACAATCAATGTTAAGATCATGGTCCATGATCTTCAGCCATACCCCTTGGTGGAGGACACTAACTTTCAAAATGTATTAAGGTAATTAAAAGTTCAGTAAATAAATAAAACATATTATTTAGTTATTTGATTACTTATTACCTATTACTATATCTCAGTGTGCTGCCATTGTGGTTTTAGTGGATTGTAGACTCACTCACAACATCAAAAATGTAGCAGTTCACGGCAGTGGCATGACTGTACATGACAAGGACCATTAGGTTGGAATTCTGTTGTTTGGTCTGCATTCTGCCACTGGAGTAGTTGCTCATGTTTCAACAATAAAACAGTTTTTATACATCCAAAAAATAGTCCATACTGGGTTGGTGGTGCACATGATATGGGACAGAGATCCTTCTCTAGTACCACTCCTAAGATCTGGAATGACCTCCCAAAAAAGCTTCACTCCTCAGGGTCACTCCATATGGTCAAGATGTATTACAAAGATGCCCTACTATTGAAAGTGTCATGCAACTGCAACCCATGATCTCTGCCACCCTCTATAATTTTTATGCTTCTGTGGCTGAATCTCTGTACTCTAATTTGATTGCCTGTAAATTGTATGTATTTGCTTTTTGCTATGTGCTTTAAACTGCTAAGTTGTGGAATGTGTGTTTTGTAAGTTGTCTGATCTTGAAATACCAAGACTGTATCTTTCTGACCCTTCCATGTACCTGTATATTATAACTGTTCCTGTATTTCTTATGTTCAAAATTGTGCTGTTTGTGCCATGTAGATGGCTTGGGTCATGCCTGAAAACAATCCCTGGGACCTGTGTATTTACCCAGTTCTCAAATAGATTGATACGTACATACATAAATGACACAGAATTAGTGAAAACACCTAAAGCCAGGCCCTCACCACCTTAAGTATAAGAGACACTTGGGCTCCGTTTAGTATCAGAAGGTGCTCACATAATCTCCTTTATTTGCTCACAAAAACATGTTACAACACATAGATGGCCCCAAACTGTATTTTATATTTAAGGTGGTGAGTGCCTGACTTCATGTGTTTTTAATGAACAGTTTTCTAGGCTACAGTGCAAACTGATTTTTGTTCATTGTGTTGGATTTCTCCTCCAGTGCTGATAAATGTGTTGCAACACCACTTGCCACAAGGAATCCCTTATCAGTATTCATTGCTGAACCCCAAGGCAATTATTACCCTTTATTTGTAGTCTATTTTACCCCATGCCAGTTACTGCATAGTGACCCAAAGTGGATCATTTGTATTCTCAAAGCTGAACTGAATTCATGGGCCCCAGATCAAAGTCAAATCAAATTTGCCAATGCCAAACTTTTCTGGTACTTGGGGGTTACCATAAGTGACAACCTGAAGAACACTGCCCACTGCAAAAGGCATATAGGAATCCAGCAAGATGCTAGCATTTATAGCCAAGGCCTTGTCTAACAGAAGGAAGGAAGTGGCCCTGCCCTTCTACTAGACCCAGGTGAGGTCGACCCTAGAACACAGTGTGCAATTCTGAAACATCACCTTAAACAGGGCAAGGGCCACTTAGAATTGTTCCAGAGGAGGGCAACCAAAACGATACATGGACAGCAGAGAAAATCCGTGAGGAAAGTCTTGCTGGCTTGAATATGTCCTCCCTGGAGGTCAGCTGGGAAAGGGTGATGTACAATTGAATCTTTCAAATATCTGAAGGAAATAAACAGGGTGAACAGCAAGCAACTGTTAAGGCAATGTGAGGCAGACTGTGTAACAGGACATAATTATAAGCTGGGGAGGGAACTCAGGAGGAATGTGAGGGAATACGTATTGTTGGAAAGGGTGGTGGAAAGGTGAAACAATCTACCGGGGCAGGTGGTTAATGCTTAGACAGTTACAGGTTTCAAAATAGGGTAGGATGGACACCAGAGGTGGAAGTAGAATTTTTTCAAAGAGGTAGCAGTTCTGTCAAGGGGGTAGCACTTTCTTTGAAAAATAAAAAAAGATGTTTCTTTGTAAAGCTCAGACTAGGCTACAACTGCTATTGTTTTCTGGCCTAAGGGGGTAGTGAACGTTTCTTTGCTACATAGCCAGATCCGCTAGTGATAGACAAATGAGTATTGCAAAAATGATGAAGGGAGGGTTGAATGGCATTAACTCAATTAGCAAAGTGGAAATAAAAGTTGGAAGAACTGAGTAGGCCATGCCAGCTCTAGACTGGTGGGGGTATGGTTGGGACCAGTCAAACTCAATTGAAAAAGGATACTTTTCACACCTGTAGCATTCAGTGTTTCTCTCACCTTTTCAGAATCCCCTGCTTCCTGCCCCAAACCAGTTAGCAGTCCACCTTCTATGTGCCTCATGTTTACCATACTGGTGCACTTTGACCAGAAGCTTGTCAATCTAGAGTGTCAAAAGCCTGGCTGAAGCACAGTCTATTTCAATAGCCCTACCCCTGTTCACTCCCCTGGCCACCTTCCTCAAAAAGGTGATCAGGTTAGTTTTGTATAATCTATCCCTCATAAAATTGTGCTGCAAGTGGGTGAACACCTTGACTTCAATCAAGTGATCTATTATTCTGTCCTTGATAAGTGATCCCAGGACCTTGCCCAGAACTGATAGGCTGACCAGCCTATTGCCCATATCTTATCTTGGCCACTTCTAGAAGAAGTGGGCAACATTGACCACTTTCCAGTTGACCAGCATCACATATTAAGGATGGATTCCTGAAAGATTACTGCAAGCGGACCCGCTAATTGTTGCTTTAGCTTCACTGTGATCCTGGGATAGCCATGATGCCATGGACTCTTCCAATGATCAGAATTTCCCTCTCATGCTGGGAGCTCTATGGTGAACACTATGACAAGCAATTCATTCAGCATTTCAACCATTACCCCAGGTTCTTTCACGGGTTCCTCACCTTCCCTGTTTTCGGGAGCATAATCTCCTCCTTCACCTTCTTCTTTTGTTTTTTGTTATAGAAGAGGTTGTAGTATTATCTGCAGCTCCTACTGTCATCATGACTTCCAGAACCTCCTTAGCTTTGTTTATTCTAGACTTCTAGCCTCTCAGTGCTATTCTGCAGTCATCTTTTGCTTCTCATGCCTGGAGGAAGCCCATCTTTTAATGGCGTTATATAACTTCTTTTTTGTTCTTGAATCATTTCCTAAGATCCCTGTTGAGCCTGGAGGCCACTTCTTGTCCCATTTCTGTATTTCTAACAGGCATGTAGACCTTCATGGCTGCTTCAAGCATGTTCTTCAACCAACCCAACATATGATCTGCATTACCAGCCTCAAGCAGCTGCTCCAGGCACTTGGCCATCAGGTCCCTCACCTTGGCAAAGTCCACCTTTCTGCAAGGGAAGCTCCTTGTAGCTGACTTCTGGCTAATCTTTCCTGTTACCAGTCAGCAGTTTACCTGATTGTGACCACAGCCACTCATCAATTCCATGACATTTATATGCAAGATGATCACATCCTTACTGCTAAAAACAAGGTCAAGGATGGCTTGAAACTTACTTCATTGTTGGATACACTGTTTAAGGAAACAATCCTTGAAAGTGGCCAAAAACTTGGCCTCATCCCTATCATTAGCCTTCTCAAGATACCAATCTATGCTCAAGAAATTGAATTCCCTCAGGAGTACCACCACATCTGATTTGGCTGTTCTGGTAATTTCCCTGACCAGAGGGGCATCATGTTAGGGGGCCTCTAGCAACCCCCTCCCATTTTCCCTAACTCAGGATAAATAAACTCTGTGACCTTGTTTTCCCTCTAGAAATCCTTCTTGTCCTCCACAATGATTTCCTCTTGGAAAAGAGAGCCTCCCTTCCCTCTTCCCTGTCAGTCCTATCCCATTAGAATACTTTTTTCACTCTTGCTAGGAGTTTCCTCTCCAGTTGCTCCCCTTCTCTGCTGTCTGCCCTTTGGTCAGTGCATGCATATACAGTATCTCATGTCCCTTGTGATCTCCTGCACCAGTCCTCTCCTCATCCTCTGACAGGAGGGAGAGTTTGAACATTCCTTTATGGCTAATGCTGCTTGGAGTGTTCTGAAGTATAGGAGCTAAACTGGGCATCACCCTTGTATTGGCCGGGAGTCTGACATCTTCAGATTTCCATCCATCCCAGAGATTGGTACCATATGTAAATTAGATGTCAAGCTTTAGGGTCTATTTAAAAGGCCAAAAAAGATTCCCCCCAATAGAGTGCCTGAAGAAGAAGCAGTTAAGTTAAGAGAGAGAGAGAGATTTGTTAGGTAAGCAGTCTGAAGGGTTGGGCCAGTCCTTATGGGACCCGGTAGTTTTACAACACACGTTAGATTTGAGACAAGGACTACTTAGTGGCTAGCCCAGCATAAAAATAATGGATAGACACCAGTCTTGTATACAGTAGACACATTTAAGTTGGGCAGTGGTGGAGTAGGTTGTAGGGATGCAAAGGTCCTCACTCTAGAAGATGCTCCAGAAGTGTCAGACCAACACCCTCCAGCATCAGTAAATCACAGCAGTGGCAGACCACTGCCTTTCAGTATCAAAGCACTACAGCATCACACACCAGCAGGACAAGCCCAAGTGGGACTAGTTCATTATGATAATACAGTACTGAGCTTTGAAAAAGACATAGCCAGTAAGCTGAATGAATATTTTGCAAGCGTTTTCTCTTTACAGACTAACCAGCCCACCCTTTGAAACACCATTAAAAATGCAAAGGAATGAAATCAAGTCCAAATTTCAAAAAATGAGGTTAGGCAGCATCTTGAAAAACTAATGCCAGACACCTCAGCATGACCTCATGGTCTTCATGCAAGGTTAATTATCCAGTTAATAAACAAAATCCTTGAACCACTAACCCACTCTTTATTTTTTTTCCAAAATAACAGTGTAATGCCAGATGACTAGAATGTCACAACCATAATACATATATATTAAAAAAGACACAAAAAGCTGGCCTCAAATTACAGACCAATTAGTCTTACATCATTGCTATGCAAAGCAGTGCAATTGATCATGAAACATTGCATTGCCAATCAGTTTCATACTCTAAAAATTTGTGGTAATTCCCAACATGGTTCTACAAACAAATGGTCCTGTATCACTAATCTAACAACATTCTATGAACCAGTGAACAAGGTGTTGCACTTAAATTTCCAGGACAATGTCATTCTATTGACTTTTCCAAAGTGTTTGACATCATTCCCCATAGTGGTATTATTTACAAAATGAGAAAATTAGGTATCAGTAATGCAATAATTGACTGAGTAGAAAACTGGGTAGACTCCAGATCACAAAAGGCAGGATTAAAAGGTCACTTCTTAAATGAAACTTGGATTACCAGTGGCATGCCCCAGCGGTCAGTTCTTGGTCCAATTTTATTTAACCACTTCACAAGTGATGTGTCAGAATGCATCAAAGGTTGGTTCCAGAAATTTGCCCGTGACTTTGAGTTGGAGTGCATGGTCAACACTAACCAGCAAACTGAATCTATGCAGCAAGATTTAAATGTGAATATATCATGGGCAAAATTATGGAACAATGACAATGAAATACTGACAAGTGCAAAGTGCTTCATATGAGGGAACTAAAGAAGTTTACCTACCATATTAATGATACCACCCTACTGGAGTCATCAGATGAAAAGGATTCAGGATCCCACCGTGAACACATGAGTCATAGTTATCAACTAAAATCATCTACAATTTGGGTGATTTTCTCTTATTTTTGATCAAGAACTGATTCTGAAAACAGTCCACATTTAAGGTGCCTATTCCTATAAAGACAGTAAAGGCTATATATATCCCAGTATAGCCCCTCAAATGCAGCAAAGACATAGAAGATTCCTTCAGTATCGAAGTGAGGTAATTGAAATGTGTGGCCAATTTTCAATTCTCTATTCCTGCAGAGCAAGGCTTTTACTACGGTGGTCAGCGTTGGCTCTGTTACAATACAGATCAACTCATAGATTTCCTAAAATGTTACCACATGACAAAGGCTGCTAGAAATATGGAAATTGCTTCATACGAAGATTAAATGGGTTAGCACGAAATACAAATCAGTAATTAAGAAATTATATTGAAATCTTCATCCAGTAAAGCTAGAAAAGGCAAAAACTTGGATAACAAACCAACTGGTGCCACAACTAAGGAAGTCCAACCACATGCAATAAAAATCAGGCACACAAACCTTGAAAAAGTGCACGTGACCAGTGAAAAAAACATTGGTACATATGGTGATGGGTGCCAGTATGCTTTACTATGTTAAGTAATAAATCATTGTTTAATCTTACCTAATCTCAGGTCTTTTATTTATCTGGTTCTGTGTGCCTGATTTTTACATATTTGTTAAAGCTGCATCCTTTGGAAATGATACAGTAGTCCAGCTTCTGATAATAAGACTTCTAATGAGAAACCAACTGAGATTACAGTACACCCCTAGAAAACAAATACTCTTCAATTTCTATTGGAAGTTGAGGAAAATGTGCCTGTCACTGATCCATTGGAAGCAAGATAAGTGACTTGTCAAAAAAATGAAAACTATACACTTCTATGTTAACAGCAACATGAACTTTTTCCTTTTGAATATAATGGTCTATTAACCTGACGTATTGATTTGATCACCTGCTGTGCTTTAAGAAATGAAAGTGCATACTATTGTAATAGGCTTTATATATATATATATATATATATATTATATATATATACTGCACAAATTGTAGTGACAAAGAAATAATGTGACCTACTGTGAACTGAATCCAGGCTTCTGTAACAGTGTGCCAGTGCTCTAACCACAGAGCTACAGGCTCGCATGGTTGAACCTGGGGTTCCTGGACACACTTCCTTTCTCTGGTATTACATATCTTACTAACATACTAACATGCTATTTGCCAGCAGATTAGGCCTTACGGTCTATCTAGTCTGCTCGAACCTTAGATCCTTAGTTGGGTGCCAAGGCCCTCCCATCTCTTGTGCTCCAGAAACCCCTATCATCCATCCCCACCCCCCTGGGACAGGCCATCATCTGATACATCCACTTTCTGTGTCTGTCCCACCCTCTCTTGAAGCCCTCCACTGTGGATCTCTGAACCAGCTCGCCAGGCAGTGCATTCCAAGGGTCCACCACCCTCTCAGTGAAAAACCTCCTCCTCTTTCCCCCCCTCACCCTTCCACCTTCCAATATCAAACCATGCCCTCTGGTGATACCTCCCTGCTTTAGTCTAAAGATCCCCTCCATGTTTACCCTATTTATTCCCTTGAGGTACTTGAAGACCTCAATCATGTCCCTCCTGTCTCTCCTCTCCTCCAATGAAAACAGGCAGAGCTCCTCAAGTCTGTCCTCATATGTCAAATCCCCTAGCCCTCGTATCATCTTAGTTGCCCTCCTCTGTACCCTCTCCAGGAGCTGTAGTCCCTCTTCAGTGTGGTCTCCAGTACTGTACACAGTACTCAAGGTGTGGTCTAACCAGTCCATTGTACAGCGGCAGAATCACTTCCTTGCTCGTAGAGGTGATCCCCCTTATGATGCATCCCGACATCCTGTTTGCCTTGCTAGCCGTTCTCCTGCACTTCCAAGAGTTATTCATACATGCATCCATCATGACCCCTAGGTCTTTTTCCCCTATTGAGGCCTCCAGCACCTCCCCTTCCAGGGTCTACCTGTGTTTAGGGTTTCCCCGACCAAGATGTAACACCTTGCACTTGGTGATATTGAAATTTAATTTCCATGTGTGAGCCCAGCTTTCCAGGGTGTCCAAGTCCCCTTGCAGGGCCAACCTCCCCTCTTCTCCCTCGACTACTGCTCCCATCTTGGAGTCATCCACAAAGAGACTCATTTCACACCCTATACCCCCCCTGATGTCTGATATGTATGCATTAAACAGGATCGGACCCAGGACTGAGCCCTGTGGTACCCCACTACCAACCTCTCTAGGGTTCGAGAGCTCCCCACAGACCACTACTCTCTGGATGCATCCAGCTAGCCAGTTTTCAATCCATCTGACCATCAAAGGGCCTACTCCTAACCCCATCAGTTTCTCCACCAGACCATTGTGGGGGACAGAGTCAAATGCCTTGCTGAAGTCCAAGAATAATACATCCACAGGCTTTTCCTGTCCAGTTCTGATGTTACCCATTCATAGAACTCCACAAGATTGGTTTGACATGATCTACCTGGCACAAACCCATGTTGCCGACTATCCAGACCTCCACCTCCTCCAAGTACACCCCAATCGTTCCTTTAGTATACTTTCCATTAATTTTCCCACCACCAAGATCAAACTGATGGGTCTATGAATTTACCTGGTACTTCCCTGCGACCCCCCTTTATGGATTGGCACCACGCTTAACACCTCTGGCAATCCCTAGGTACCCCTCCCGTCTCAAGTGACCTGTTGAAGAGCTCCGCCAGGGGTGCAGCCATTATGTCAGCCAATTCCCATAGTACTCTCGGATGAATGCCATCCAGCCCAGGAGATTTGTCTTTCTTTAGGGCCTTGAGGGCTAACCACACCCTTTTGGCGGAGATAGCATCATCCGTCCCCTCCACCTTACTGGCCTTTTTATCCTTATCCAGATGTGACACCCCTTGGTACTTGGTACTTGGTAGAAGGGACAAAAGAAGGCCGTAGCCCATTGAGAATGTCCTCCACAAAGTGGATCATTAAATAGGATGCCCTCCTAATAACCATATATCAATTTTGTTTTTAAATGACGTAATAGTGGGAGAATCAACAATTTCTTGTGGTAAGGAGTTCCAAAGTATTGGAGTTCTAATAGTAAAGAAGTTATGTCTTTTATTGGTGTTACACTTTTTAATGTCAATCTGTTTGTTATGTATCCTGGCGACAATTTTGCGATTAGATAATAATAAGCCACATTGATCCATTAAAATTGGAGATTTCATAATTTTATATATCTGTAAGAGATCACCTCTTATTCGTCTTTGTTTTAATGAATATAACCCTGTTTTCTGAAGTCTAGTATCGTAATCCAAATTAGCATAATGTGAAATCAGTTTAGTAGCCCTATGTTGTACCTGTTCAATTCTCTTTATGTCAGAAGCTAAATACGGACTCCAAAAAGAGGAGCCATAGTCCAAATGAGGTCTGACATGGGATTTGTACAAGGTCATAATACAGTGCTCAGACTTAGAGACAAATGTATTTTTAATCTTACGCAAAAGAGCATTGGTTTGAATTGCTATTTTATTACAGTGGGAAGATGATGAAAGCTTGTTGTTTACTAATACCCCAAGATCTTTTTCCAACAAGGATACTCTAATAGTTATATTATTTAAGGTATATACCTGACTGGGGTTATTCTTTCCCATATGTAGCACTGCACATTTTTTTATGTTAAAGTTCATTTTGTTTACAACAGCCCAATGTTCAATAGCAGCAAGATCAGCTAATAATGTTTGAATTGAACTAGTGTTGTTAACCGTACCACCTAATTTGGTATCGTCGGCAAATTTCATAAGTATATTAAAGAAGAAATTTTCATATCACTTATGAATAAGCTAAAGAGTGTAGGACCCAAAACAGAACCCTGAGGAACTCCACTCGTCACCCTTCCCAAATCTGAAAAAGCCCCATTAACCCTCACCCTCTGAGTTCGATCACTCAGCCAGCTATTAATCCAAGAAACCAGAGGTAGTGAAAATCCAAGGAGAATAAGTTTTTTAATCAAGATATCATGTGATACTCTATCAAAAGCCTTACTATAGTCTAACAGGATAACATCAGTTGGTATACTTAAATCCAAATTCAAGCTAATATAATTATAAAATGAAAGAAGGTTTGTGGTACACGAAAAACCAGATTTGAATCCATGCTGAGCTGAATCGAATATTTTAAGAAATTCCCTTTCTTTTTCAAGAAAAGTTTTAATTGATCTTTCCATTAGTTTACAAGGAGTGGAAGTTAGGCTGATTGGACGATAGTTATCTACTCTAGAGTGAGAACCTTGTTTAAAAATAGGGGTGACTGTTGCTGTTAACCAATCTGAAGGAACCCTGGATTCATACAATGATTTATTAAAGATTATAGTTAGTGGCACAACTATGGTTCCTTTAACTCCATGTAGGAATTTGGCACATATGTCATCTGGACCTGAACTGGTTGTTCCCTTTAAAGTTGATAGTAAGTCATAGACTTCCTTTGTTGTGATTGAAGTTATTGTGTAACTAGGAAAACAACTATCAAAATGAATTTGTGGTGAATCCTGGTCAAAGACTGATAAGAAATAATTATTTAAAGCTGTAGCAACCCCTGGGGTACCTCTCCCTCCCTCTTGCTCCATTTCTGTTGCTCCCCTGATCCCACTCACTGCCGCTTCTATCCCCTTCCTGCCTTGCTTTGCAGATATCCCATCCTCCTCCCTAGTGAACACAGAGGCAAAGTACTCATTAAATACCTCTGCCTGGTCCCTCACCTCTTCCACCCACCCTCCTTCTGATCTCAATCTGCTGAGATGGCCCTTAGTTTTTCTCTGCTCCCCAATGTACCAGAAGAACCCCTTTTCCCCTCCTTGTATCCCTGCAACTAAAAATAATCAAGAGGACAATTAGATTTTTTTTGTTTGTTTGTTTATTTGTTTATTTTTTGTGCAGTATTAGCCACTGCTAAGCAATTTAAATCACACATTGTAGTGAGAAAGAAATAATGTGTCCTACTGGGAATTTAAGTATATATACTTGTAATTCTTGACACTGAGCTAACTTTGTATCGTGATACTAAATGATAAGGTAGAATATGTGTTCATATTTTCAATTAGTATATATGTTTATGCTTCTTTCTAATAGAATGTGCTAATTTTCCTGCTAATTATTAGAATTAAGAGAAAGCAAATCTATTATTTAAACTATGCATACTAGTAGCTAGTAACAGAGTGTAAGTAATACTTCTGTCTGTTCTAATATGTGCATTTTTCTTACTACCTAGCTGTCAAAGAAATGTAAGCTACTGTATTTCTGACAACTGACTTTTCTTTTATGTATTTGTGAGGTAATCGGGCTAGCACTACCTCACTTATGAATATTTAGTTTATTATATAATAGTGGGCATATTTTAAGTTCATATACACATTTATTTCTATTTCTTTGAATCCTCGGGTTCACTCTGTTTAAAAATTAATTGGACTTTGTGTTATGTATACATTATAATATTATGTCTCTATAATCCTTTCTTTTCCTTTAGAGATATCTAGTATTATACAAACTACTGACATAATATTATTTTTGTACAGAATTTTGACCAAATGCTGTACTTTGCATAGCACATACATGACATGACTAGTCTTGTGCACCTTTTTGTTTAAAAAAATGCAAAAATAAAAAGTATAAATAAAAAAATGAAAAGGATATAGGGGTAGCTGTTACAGGTAAGTTCACCCAGCAATGTGAAATTATTAATAGAAAGGGTAGACAAATTATAGACTGTATCAAATGGCACTTTGCATCAAGAAAGAGGTTTGTTATTATGCCCTTCTTTAGAAGTCTAGTAAGATCAGATACTGGCTATAGTTCTCAGCTCTGGTCTTAGTATTTTAAAAAAAAGGATATTAAGGTTGTAAAAAACACTCAGAGAAAAGTCACAAAAATTATTAAGGAACTGGAACATCACCCTTACAAAACTAGACTTAAAAAATTAGGGATAATGTCTTTGGAAACTAGGAGGCTCAGGGGTGATCTTCTCATACTCTATGATGTATTAAATGATCAGGATCGAATGACCTATGTGGGACTCAAATATAGAGTATCTAAAAAAAATACCAGATGCCACTCTAGTCAACTTTTGATAGAAAGATCAAATACGTTGGCGCGAAGTTAAATTTTTCACCCAAAGAGAAGACTATCATTGGAATACATTATCCCAATTATTAGTGGTTGCAGATAACAAGGGGTAACGGGATCAAGATGTTGAAACAAAAAACATGCATGAATAATTGTGCAATGCAGAGAGTGCTGGGATTTAGAGTGGCAGGGGTATAACAGTGGAAGGGAATTATGGCTACCCCTCTCACTCTACTCACTTCCTATAGAGGATGAAGTTGCCATATGCTGGGGTTTTTGGTCGAGCCGCTCCTATGGTGGAGTGGCTAAGGCTCCCACACAAGACAAATGGGAAACCTGGGAGCATGGTTCGGTTCCCCTCAGGTCTCCTGCTGTTGCAGATTTTCCATTTTTTTTTTAAAAGTTAAACTGTTCCCCCTCTTGGAGTTTCACCCCATTCCCAAATCTACACCCTCAGAGTTTGTTATCTAAAGTCCAGCGGTGTGTGGGTGGTAAAGCCCCCCACATCAGGAGGTTCAGAGCTGAAGCCCCCAATAAAAACAGAAAATCCCACTGTTTTCAATTGGCTGCACTCTTTTCTTATGGTTGATGTTTTTTCCGACTCTATTTTGGTGAGCACTCTTGCTTGCTGCGTTTGTTGCTGTGCGTTTTTAGTTGGCGGCATTTTGACCCCATGCACAACAAGGCAATATTTAAAAACAGATTTGCTTTCATAGGGATTTTTTCAGCAGGAAACCACTAAGTAGTGGGTAGGCAGACTCAGTGGGTCACATGGTCTGTTATTAACTTAACCATAGTAACCACAGTATTAACAGTAGGATCACTCTTTTCATCTCCTGACCAAGACCGCAGGTATGTACAAGGTCAGCAGTCACATCTCCAACAACTTAACAAGGCACTTTGTAATACTAGTGGTCCATCCATTCTTTGCTGGTGTGTGAACTGTAATGAACCAAGGCTCTGCAACTTGTGTGGGTTGCCTTCACAGTCATATATTCTGTGTTGTTATTCTGAAATGTGTACCTCAGCTAAATGTTTATTCCATTGAAGTCAGTTAAGTGATTGCAAGTGAAAGCAATGTTATGCTGATGTAAGCCATTGCTTACATCCTAACAGTCTTGAGTACTTTTATCCGATCACAATCATATTTTCTCATACTGCAGAGTATATTACAATTTAATATAACCCTTCCCCTTCTTATGATTAAATTGTATAGCTAGCAGATGTCCATCATTTTCTAGCCAAAAGTATTATTTATAGGAAGCAATTCATTAGGGATTTCTGATGGTACTTTATGTCAGACTCAAGGACAGCTATTTTTTTTCACTTCCTCTTCCCTGAGTCACTGAGATAGAAACAAAGACTTTATCCACAGTAGCCCATCACTCTCCTTGTTCCTCCCTCCTCTTTTGCCACTCTTTTCACCAGGTCCCAATATACCTGTCCCCTTTATACGTGAATCCCCCCACTGACTACCTCCCTTGGCATATTATGCCATCCCAACATCACCCTTTCTCTCAAGAAATGTTTTCTGATGTCCCTCTCAAATCTCACCCTGTCAGTTTCATTAAGTTCCCCACAGTGCTGATCTGCTCACTCAATATAAACAACTCTCCATTGTCTACTCTGTTAATCCTATGGAGATAGTTTTATGTCTCTATCATGCCCCTTTCTCTTCATACCTTCAGCATGTACATGTTACTATTCAGTTACCTTTCCATGTACGTCTTACCTTGCTGGCCCTATATCCTTCTGGTTACCGTCCTTTGCGTAGCTTCCAGTCCCTATTTTTCCTCAAGTGTGGTTTCCAGAATTGCACACAGTAATCCAGGTGAGAGAAAATCAGGGATCTGTGTAGTGGCAGAATTATTTCACTCCTCAGGCTTTACTCCTCATGCTACTCCCCAGGCTACTAGTCTCCCTATACCTCTCAGCATCCTAGTTACCTTTCCCACTGCCTGTTGCACTGGGTTGCTGTCTTCAAATTGCCTAATATTGTTACCCCCGGTGCATCTCCTCTGTTCTACTCTCCACAGGAACCACCTCTCCTCAGTCCTTGGATTTCTTGTCTCTTTGTGCATAACCTTGCACTTCATGGTGTTGAATTTAACTTCCTAGCCCTTGGTCACTTCTTCAGCCTTTCTGGATCCCGTTTCATACTTATTACCCCCTTCTCAATGTCCACTCTTCTGCAAATCTTTGTATTATGTGCAGAAAACTTTGTTAAACACTAAAATACCTGATCTCAGCATTAATATCCCAGGTTATTCCATAATTAGGCAGGATAGGACTGGTAGGGGTGGAGGAGTAGCCATGTATATCCTGTCCTCACTTCTGTTCTCAACCATTCTATCATCCTCAATACCCTCCACCTGTGATGCACTTGTAGTAAACATTACCTTGCCTTTTTCCTCCTCCTCTGTCTTCATAGCTGGCATCTACAGTTGACCTGGTTCCAATTCATCTGATACTTTGGATTTCATTACCTCCATAACCTTCCTCTCTCATAAAAGTGAGTTATACATCCTGGGTGATGTAAACCAAAACTGACTATCACCAACAACTGCCAAGACACAAAATGACATTATGGCCCTCAGTCTCTCCCAACTCATCCTGGAACCCACCTGCCTAAATCATAAAACTCTCAACCACTCCCTGATAGACTGGGCTCTCACCTCTCACCCCCACTGAGTCATTAAATCAGGCATACTACTGGATGCCCTCAGTGATCTTCACCCAATCTTCGTAGTCAGGAAAGTCAATGGCCCTACAGCACCTCACAAAATTCTGCAACTCCACTCCTTCAGCTCCTTAGACCTTAATCCCCTTCTTAATGAACTGGCCAGCTCCAATTGGTCCCCTATTGCCTTTGCCCTTCCATTGACCAAGCCCTCATTTATTTTAAAGATAAATTTCTAACTACAAGGAACTCCTACACTCCTTTCAAATGCACTAGAGTTCATGGCAACAATCCTCCCTTGGTCTTCCCTGACTTACTGACCTGTCTCAGGGAATGGGACAAAGCTTCGAGGAAGCATAAGGCCTCCCAGCTTCTCCTAAACTATGCCAGGTATCACGTGTTAAGAAATGCCTGCACAAAAGATACCAGACTTGCCAAGTCTGAATATTTTAAATCATCTTTTCTCAAAACTATCAATTCCACCTCCAAATTCTGGAAAGTGGTCCACACCCTATTCTCCCCCCTTCACATCCACCTCCCCCTGTGTTTAAAATAAACAACTCATTGGTCTCCGAACCATGTGCAGTGGCTCAAGAGTTTAACTCCTATTATAGCTCCTGTGCCTCAGCACTTCTAAAGTCACTCCCCTCTAACCTCCCTCTCCTCATCCTCCCACACCCAGTACTCAACCTGTCCAAGTCCATCCTTCCGACTCTTTTTCTGCAGTCTCCCCAGAAGAAATACTAATGGCCGTTCTCTCTCTTAATCCTTCCAAAGGCTCATTGCTGGATGATCTTGACCCTAAAATCCTCTACCTTTCAGCTTCTGCTATAGCTTACCCTCTCTCCTTGATACTAAATTTTTCCTTCTCGTCCTCATCTGTCCCCTCATCCTGGAGAAATACTGTGGTCCTCCCTCTCCCAAAGGGTGGTGACCCCTCCTCCCTTAAAAATTTTCACCAAATCTCCCTACTCCCTGCCTTTGCTAAACTTCAAGAACACCTGGTCCTCTCTCAGCTAACCTCCTTCCTCGATGATGCTTCCTTTTTTTCCCCATTCCAACCTTTTTTTTAGAAGAACCACTCCACTACCACCTCCCTACTCAGGTTCACTAACTCCATTCTCACTGGGATGGATAATGGCCTTATTATCTCTGCCATCTTCATTGACCTCACCAAGGCATTCGATACAGTTTCCCATGCCCTACTTCTTGACTCCCTTATAGCTGCTGGGTTGTCTACTTCTGCCCAAAACTGATTTAGAGCTTACCTCTCAGGCAGAACATAATCAGTCAAGAGCCAGGATACAGTCTCTCCCCCCTCTCTATTTCCACTGGAGTCCCACAGGGCTCGGTGCTTGGGCCCATTCTCTTCTCCATCTTCCTAAATGACTTGCCCTCAGTATGCTCCCCCTCCACCTCTATCCATATTTATGCCAATGACACTGTCCTGTTCTTGTCTGGCAAAAGCCCTGCTGATGTTGCAACCACCCTTCAGCTTGACTTCCACCAGGTTCAGTTATGGTTTGCCTCACATCAGCTATTCCTAAATGCCAAAAAGACTGTCTCCATGACCTTTGGCACTAGGCAGAGACTCTCTAGGCTCCACCCTTTACCATCTTTCCATACCCTTGATGGGACAGTATTAGAGGACATCTCCTCATTCAGATACCTTGGTGTTTGGTTGGACCAACATCTCAACTTCTCTGGCCACATTGACGCCATCCTGAAAAAATTGCTCCCCAAGCTTGGTGCCTTATTTAGGAACCATAGTTGCATCTTCCAACAGCTCAACGTGAACTAGTCCAGATGATGACCCTCCCCATTATCGACTACCATGATGTAGTCTATGGTGACACTCCCAAATCCTCCCTAACCTGATTGGACACTCTATTTAACTTCTTCTGTCAATTTTCCCTTGATGCTCCATCATGCACTCATCAATGTGACCTCTACCACACCATTTCCCTTCCCCCACTTGCCAACATGTGCCTCTCTGATTGTGCCAAACTCACTTCTAAATTTTGGTTAGGAGGACTTCCCTCCTACCTCTCATGTTTGCACTCTTCCCCACCTCCCCCTCCATTCACTCAGATCCTCTGTCACTCATACTTTGTTGGTCCCCCATCATACCACTCTCATTGGTCAGTCAGGCCTTACCCATCATTACCTGAAAATCTGGAATCCCCACCAATATGGCACTCATCCTCCTCCCACCCCATGCCTCTTCCTTACATAACTTTCTGTCATTTAACTGCTCCTGCTTTAACCCTTCTTAACTGTCCTCCTAAGCCTCTGCTCCTCTCCATGACTCACATCACCTATTAAATCTTCCACCCCCCCAGCCTGCATCTCAGCATGCTCTCCTCCCCCTTCACCACTATGTACTATGTTCCTCAGATATGCCACTTGTAATTAAATGCACATTTCACAGGTATGATGTATTTAATTGTATGTTATGTTACAAATGTGACTGAATGTTTATTTACAACAATTTTTATTTAACTATCTCATTACAAATGTAATTGAATGTTTAATTTCTTGTATGTTTTAAATGTTAAACTGTATGTCTAATTCTTCATCCAATAGTACCCCCACCCAGGTTGCATCGGGAGACAAGCAACTTGTTGTTCAGTGGGAAGGAAGGAAGGAAGGGAGGGAAAGGAGAGGAGTGGAGTGAAATGGAACGGAACAAATAAATATGTTGAAAAGGATCAGTTCCAACATCAATCCTTGCAGTACTCCACTGATGATCTACCCAACTTTGAGGGTTCCCCATTTAGGGCTATCCTCTGATTTCTGTTACATAACCAATTTTCACCTGTCTTATGAGTTTTCTCCCCTAGCCCTAGGTCCTATCTTCTTAATCAGCTATATGGGACAGTGCTGTAGGCTTTACTGAAATCAAGGTGCTGTATGTCCTCTGTCTGCCCCTTGTCCATCACCTTCATTGCCCAATTAAAGAAGTCAATCAGTTTGGTCTCACAGGACCTTGAAGTGTGCCAGAGAGGGAAAGCGTAGAGAGCGGATGGAGAGAGAGCAAGTGCAATAGGGGGTGGTAATGAGAATCACGTAATACCATGATGCCAGATGAAGTGAGCCAAAGGGATGAATGTCAGGCTGTTCAGATGCACCCACCCAGGTGGTAAGGCAGTTCTTTTCCTATTTGGCTACGTGATGCAATTCTTCACCAAAATGGAGAGGCAGGAAGCATGATTAGAGAAAAGGAACTAGTTTATTAGCAACTGATCATAGGGTAGGGACACAAGATAGTGACAATCATACGTACACAAACTACTGCTTTACCTTGTGCTTATATTTCACTATATGCAAGATTGTATTTCACTATATGCAAGATTATATTTCATTATATGCAAGAGGAACAGTAGACTAATCAGCTGTAACAGCTATGCTGTAAGAGCATCCTATCTATATTTCCCTATAAGAGGAGAACTCTATATTACAGGAGGTCAGACTGAATTTATTGGCTGTAACAGCTACGCTGTAAGAGTGTTTTCCCTATACCCAGATGTCTGTTTCAACCCTGAGGTGCACCTCCCCCTAAAATTAGGTTTGAAAATACAGCTATTCTAGTAACACAAGAAAAGTCTATGCAGTAGATGGTTGACAGTTGGTGCACGTAGGTTTTCTCTGTCAACGAAAGAAATGAAGAACTACTCCACTGCCTTTCCAGTGAAGTGCAGAACCTTTGTGGGAAAACTAAGGATGCAGAGAGGATTTAACAGACCATGGGTTCTCGGCCACACTGCACCTCTCTAGGGTTGCCGGAAAGGAATACAAGATCCAGCTACAGTCCACTTCTGGACTGCCTGGAAAGAAGAAGCAATGCAAACCACCTGGCTACAGTCTGCTTCTGAATTGCTAAGTGAAGAGATGAAGAAGAAGCAACAGTCCTCTTCTGGACTGAAGATGCACTCTGGACTGATGAACACACTGGATTGGGAGAATCGGAGCCTCTGGACCACTCTCAGATTCCAGGCAAGCACTCCCTCTGGACTGAAGACACACTGACACTCCCATTGGATCAGGACCTCTGGACCACTCTTGGACTCCAGGCAACCACTCTGTCTCTATGGGTGACAAAGTGTGTCAGTCTTCTGAGTTCCAAGGCCTGACAAGCCTAGGCACTCACCAAAACAATAAATCATATATCAAACTGCGACCAAACTTGGAGTCCACGGCTGGATGAGCCAGAACACACTAAAAAACGAACGTCATTCGGAGAACTGACACTGACGAGTCGTACGGTACTCCACTGCAGATGTGAAAACAAAAGACGGATGGCAGACTTCTGCACTGGGCCTAGCCATGCTGGGAAGCTGTAAGAGGAAAATAACAAATGGGATGATGAAACTTCGAGACGACTGTGGTATGGCTCTTTGTGGATTGGCTGTTGTCTGCTTCTGGATACACTGGAGGATGATTCTTGAAGGACAGGTGAAGACTGACAGGATTGCACCAGAGTGAAGTGACTCTGACGACAGTTGAAGACTGATTCAGATGGTTGTCCAGCACTGAAATGCTGGCACACAGCAATGCAAGACAGTTCTGACACACAATAATGATCGTAGGCTGAATAATAATTCAGGCAAAAGCAAATAAAGTTTCAGTTCCTACTGTAGTGGTCGATAAATATACAGTCTCATTGTCCAGACCGCAGCAAATGTACAGGCAATTTATTATACTGATTCTACCCTAGCTCTAGTGGACCAAAGTCTAATGGGGGTCCCTTCTGGCTAAGTGTGGTTCTTCTGTTACTGTGGAAACACTACAGTGAAGAATAGGCTCTCTGGAAGGCCATACAATAGATGGATGACCGGGCCCCTTTTTTTACAATGGAGGGTTTACGTGGCTAGCTAGGCTCCTATAATATCTGGGGTCATTCCTAGTGCCGGGCCCCATCACATCTGTGGGCCTTATTAGCTAACTATGGGTCCTGGGCCTTGTGTTGCCCTTACTTTATTACTATTGGGCCTGGTGCCCTTCACTTGGCTGGACCTCATGCCCTTAGTACCACTGGGCTGGCTTGCCCTAACTTGCTAGGCCTATGCTGTCCTAACTACCATTAGGCTGGATTGCCCTAACTTGCTAGGCCTGGGCTGCCCTTTACTACTTTTAGGCTGGCTTGCCTTAACTTACTAGGCCTGAGCTGCCATAACTACCATTAGGCTGGCTTGCCCTAACTTGCCAGGCCTGGGCTGCCCTTTACTACCATGGGCCTGGTGCCCTTTAGTCAACTGTGCCTGGTGTCCTAACTCAGTTGTGGGCCTGGTGCCCTCTCTTAATGGTGGGCCTGGTGCCCTCTCTTAATTGTGGGCCTGGTGCCCTCTCTTAGCATTGGGCATGGTGCTCTTCATTTTACACTGGGCCTGATGCCCTTCATTTTACACTGGGCCTGGTGCCCTCCATTTTACTGTGGGCCTGGTGCCTTCTTTTACACTGGGCCTGGTGCCCTTCATTTTACTGCCTTATGTAGCTTTACTGTGGCAGGGCCCCTTTAATTCCTCAGGTGGCTTGACTGTGGCAGGGCCCCTTTAATTCCCCTGGCTCACCAAGCCTGCTGTCACTCTGTTTTCTTTGCTCCACCCTTATTCCAGCCCTTCTCATTTCTATTCAAGCAGCTCCTGTATGTCCTCACTTACTGACACCTCCCCGTGGGGTTCACTACTCTGCACCCACTCTTAAACATTAATTCAGGGTCCTTCTGACCCGATGCTGTCAGAGCGCTCAGCCACTTTTCTTCACGCCTACTGCGTGCTTTCAAATAAATAATAAAAAAAAAAAAACATAGTCTCTTCTTAAATGGGTGGATAGCACATAGCAGTGTGCAGCCGCTGATGCACCCCACCACTGGGAGACTTGACGGAGCAGACGGGAGGTGGGAGGTGTTGCTGGCAGAGGGAGGGCAATTACAGGCAGTGCGGAGGACATCTGGGGAGCCTCGGATGGCCAACAGGACAGCCAGCAATGCAGCACTTGCAAGCCACCGATGAGGGACTGGGGAATTACTTTTAAAATAAAATAATGGCTAAAATAACAAAACAGCGGGGCTCACAGCCCAACCATGGACACAACGGCTGTTTTCTTCACTTTTGGTGCACTGATGGTACCACGGACTACAGGAGTACCTCTAACTTTGGCATATTATAACCTCTACCTGTGAACCCATGTTGGCTGACATCCTGATTCTGTAAGGCTCCAGGAAGTCCACCAGCCTATACTTTACTAGGGTTTCTAGCATCTTTCTTACTATAGACATTAAATTGACAGGTCTGTAGTTCCCCAGATCATCCCTACCTGTGTTTGTATGCTACATTTGCTATTCTCCGGTACCTAGATAAAACCCCTCATCCCATCTCCTTTAGTATCTGGGATGCAGCTTATCTGAACCTGTGGATTTGTCCACCCTCAGTGCATTCAATCCATTCAGCACCCTTTCTTCCTCTATCTGTTAGTAATTAAGTCCCTAGTTACTAAAATTTTTCAGTCCTCTCCTTCCCTTTGGACTTCTAGCTCATTTCAGATATCTTCCTAGGGACAGACCTGGTATCCTGAAAGCACACAGGTTCCAGTCTCTGTCTTTGGGGTACCACACCCATCAGATTGCACAGGGGAGTGAACTGGTTCACTGTCACTACCCCTGGGTTCCCACCCCTGCTTGACTGGATGCAGGCACTTCTAAGAGGATCTCATGTGACCTCCCTCCACCCACACCAGACATCCACAATATATACTCAGCAAAAGGAGCAACTAATGTAAAATATGGTATATAGCTCTCCCAACCTCTTGAGTCTTGAAGTGCAGTAATCTGTAGCACTACTTAGTCCTGGTTGCCCTGCCTCAAGTAGCTACTGTTCAAAATCAAACATGGGTCATCTGCATATGCAGTACCTCTTGGCTGTTCATATGCACCCCCCACTTGCTATAGATGACTATTACGACCAGTGATTCTGCTTTTCAGTACTAGCAACCTTCATGTTCAAGATTTACTCACAGCTTCATACTGAACAGTAGCAAAAATAATAACAACTGAAGTGTAAGCTTAAATGCATGACATTGCTGTCATGGTGACTTTCAGCACAGTTCATTCAGCTAGCAAATGAAACCCTTGTGCAGCTGCTGAAACTACAGATAGCACTGAATCAAACTCATAACTGGAAGTGTAAGACTACTAGCTAATGTGAATCTTTGTTGTCTGAAACAAAGGAAATTGTTATTAATTGTGTCATGAACAGTAGTTCATTTACTGATCTATTGTATCCTGCAGCATTCAAAAAGTTTAATTTTACTGCCTGAGAGGGAAAATAAGGGAAGACACATCTTGTCCACTTCTAGTACATATTCACTTAAAAAAAAAACTATGTTTAGCCGTCAGCTGGGTTGCCCCTTAATAATTAAAAAAGAGTAGAATTGTGACATTAGGGTAGTAAAAATTCACCATAGCCATGGTGAATCTGTGGTGTGGTACTTTGGATTTGAATGATCGAATGCAGTGTTAGCATTACCATAACTTCGGCACCCTCTCTCCAGTCACTTGTGTGAGAATTTTTCTGTCCCTGGAAAGGCAGTACTGTAGTTAGGACAATGCCAGTGTTTGTGCCATGACTGGTACAGTTTTATTCTGTGGTCCTCACTGATGTGTTCTCCCTGGATCTGATGCTCATACCATCTAGCTATAATTTTACCTCCTTTCAATTCCAATCCCAAACACAGCCTCAACTCTGGATCCTATTATAACCAATATATTGTTATAGCATTACTTCTCACTCTCCTCCTCAAACTAAACAACCCTAGCTTTCTGTGCCATTTTCTTTTTTTATTCCACATTTTATAATAAAAATTCTTTGCTGTTTTTATCCAAAATCATGCGATGTAATTTTTCAATATTTACAAATAACTTAAGTTTTGCACACTACTTATTTTTTTAGGTCAGATAATTTACATGTAGGAGAATCCCCCAGAGACTAGGTACTATGTTCCCTATCCCACTGGGCAGGGAACTGGCCAGGAATTTTTAAGGGTATGGGTATGAGCACAGGGGCTACAGTAGGATTCCAAAGGGCGGGGCTACAGTAGGATTCCAAAGGGCTACTAATAATCTAATTCATAAAAGTCATTGTGTAATCTAAGTTGAAGAGTCAAGATGGCACCTTAATTATGGGGCTCCACACAAAATCATAAATTAAGTGCCCCTACAGGAACAAATTAAATATACAGATACTGTGACCAATTTCTGGGTGCTACATAGCTTCCCTGAATAGCATTGATCCCTCTACACAATATAACTTTGCCCATCTCTTTCTCTCTCTCTCCCCCCCATTTCTCTCTTTTCTACCCAGCATGATGACAGGTTGGGGTGGTAGCATTATAGCATCCACTCCCTGGTGTACACTCAGCTGGGGGTTTGCTGGTACTATTCCACTGAAAGTCCAGACATAAGTTTTGGCCTCTCTCTCTCTGTCTCTCTAGGCCCCATCATTCTGTACCCTACTCTGTTACAGCTCAAAAAGAAAAAACTTTCTAAACATTCTAGACCAGCAGATTCTAATAGTACCTGCCCAGCAGGGATTTGCACATGAGTTTGGCTTTCCCCAGAGCATGCATCATCAAGGGGGTAGGGGACACTGTATCCTTTCTCCCTCACTGCTCAGCCTTATGGCCAAAGGGATACTATCTCCAACAACCGGGGACCCTGAAGCAGATTCTCATGGAGCTTGGGTGACTCCATTGAGGGGAAAACACACAACTCCTCTGCTGTTTCCTCCAATTTAGTGAGACTATGTGACCTCATTACACTCTCCCTCTCTTGTCTCTGTACAGTTTCCTCTCTGCTGATTACATTGAACATCTTTCTTAATTACTCTTGCCCACTCTAATCATTGTTTTGTTAGTCCTCATAACATCTTTCCCTAGAAGAACTCGCACAACACTAGCCCTGGAAAAATGGCTGCAGCCATATGCTTATTAAATGACATATTACACTATTGGTGTGATGTGCACAGCTCAGGAAGTCTCACCAGTCACCTTGAAAATCCCTGCACCCCTTCATGTAATGAGCATTACCCATGTGTAGATTGAGGGAATGATGTGCCTCTTTGAATTAAAGCCCAAACCTCACTGAATTGGGGGGTCATGTGGCTGGGTGCAATCGGCCACTTCCATCTAGTGGTGCTGCAACCATAGGCAAGCTCAAAGAGGTTGGGCCACAACCCCCCAATATGAGAACCAGGTCATATGGCACCCCCGCATCTCATGCTGACCAGGGAAGAAGAGTTCTTTGGAGGAATTTGACTCCTTCTCCAATTCCCCTTGCACCATCACCTAAGTGACTCCCAAGCCTCTCATTGTACAATGATTGCAACAGATACTGCTAAACCTAATCCTAATCCCTAATCCCATTTGGAAGAGCCAAAAACCTGGGAAAACCCTCTGAGGGAAGACGGGGAAAACTCTTCCCTGACTCCTAGTGTGGCCACCCATAAGGGGGGAAAAAAGGTTCTCTACTTTAGCCTGACCAACCCGGAACCCTGATTTTATGAGGGTGGGAATTTTGAAGCTGGGAGAAAAGAGTGATGGGGTGCTGCAGGTCACAGCTCTCTTTGACCCCCCTCACTCTCTGCCCCTAGCCAGATGCCCCTACCCTTTGGGTGGCCCCAGTGGTTCCTTCAAAGGGGTGGTGCCAGAGCACATCTCCACCCCTGTGGATGGAACCATACCTGCATACTTGAGACAAGGTTTATCTGCTGCAAGGCTTAGTAGACTGTTTATTTGCTCTCATCTCTGTCTTTTTTTTTAATTTAATTTTTTATTTTTTGTTGACTGAGAAAGGAGGGCTAGACAATTCTGCCTCTTTGGGTTGGGGCATGGAGCCTCTGACCATGGATCACTCCTCCCCACCCTGCAAGTGTGTAGATAAGCCACAGTGTCTCTCTGCTGTTATTCTCTTCTTGGGACCAGGAATGAAACCCTCCTTTCTGAACTAGTGCCCTTCCCTCTCTAGTGTATAAGCAGAGATTGGGCTTGCAATTCATTAACATGGCCGCTGAGCTCACGCATATGCATGCACAGTGAGTAAGCTGTCAACCCCCTTCTTCTAGAGGAGCCCAGAGTGTTCAAGACTCAGCTCAAGTGTTATACTACTTTACTCTGACATGAACTGGGGTGGGGGCTTCTTACATATATAAAAACTAAATCAGTGATGTGAAACAATATTGGAGTATCTCTAAATAACTGAAAAGCTGCCTGATCTCTTCACTGCATTGTATTTCTCTGCTTTTTCCCTGCTATATCTGATTTCCAAGTACTTGTGTTTTTTTCTGTTTTAGCATCGCAAATGTTGTTTTTTGATAAATTCAAAAGTTGTCTGCATCCTTGAGAAAATATATATTTTCTATGCTCCATAGAACAACAGAGACCTTACATGACTGGATAAAAAAATAATTAATTTCCTCTCTATCTTTTGCCTGCCTATTAAAAGAAGTGCTTTAAAATGTATATTTCCACAGTGCATATTAAAAATTAGTGTGCAAGGTGCGATTCTCTTCAAAATTAGGCTCCAGAGAATGGTATTGTGGTAAGTTGTGCAATGTAATTATAAAGGGAGTGTTACAGAACTGGGAAAAGAGTTGTTTCATAAAATCACCCAATGCAATAATAAGTTAATAACTCATATGTTATAGGTTTATGTGTACAGATCACAACCTACTACTCCCACTTCACTTGGTCTCCTCACTTTTCTGTCTGAAAACCCTGCTCCCCCTCCCCCCTAGTGTAAGTTATAGCTATTTAGTTAGTTCTGTTCCTCGTGGTCCTCAGTGACTGTCATTTGCCACATGTTGATCCAGCTGTTATAAGCATATTACAATTTGTAAAACTATGGTGTATGTATATTACATGCTAGCTCTCGCACAAGTACACATTCTGTAATGTTCTCTGAACATAATTGCTGAGTGTTACTATTTACTTCTTGTTTACCAATATTGTATTAATCACATATCTTATTTTGTACAACTGCACCTGGAGCAGTATTTGCTGTTTTAATAGATGATTGATATTTTTGTAACTCTCCCTGTTCCTTCTCTCCAGGGCCACATATGGAAATTAACTTTGGCTCACTGTTCCTTTCCTGGTTGCCTGATTTTAAATATGTTTATTGTCAGAATCTCTTCTCAAGTTCTGTGGGTGATAGATATGACTTGTTAAGGTCCTCTTAAAGCCACATGAGATGCTGGAACTGTACATGCAATTTGAATTTTAAATCTGCTTGCAAGAGAAATGCTCTTATGGTTATTAGAGTGTATGGAAGTTTTGGAAATGAGCAATCCTGACTGACTAAAATTATTTTGAATTCCTTTTTGAGCCTCCCACCCATGCCCTCCTTGACCAAGATGAGCTGTGATATGTTGGGGATTGCTGGGTATACAGCAGAAAATGGAAAATGTTCCCCTGTAGCATGACACTGTTGAACCCAGATGGTGGTGGTGGTGGGGATTGGATACCTCACTGCACTCTGAAAGTTTCACTGAATATGTACACATTATTAGTGGTACACAATGTCCAGTTCTTGGCTCTGCTTGAAACTGGACTGCTATCACATATCATGAAAGACTTTATAGTTAATTTATTGTACATAAATCATTAAAGTAAATGATTAATAGGTGCTCTATGACACATTTTTAATCAATAGATTTACCTGACTCATCTGTACCAAAACATTAAATATCTAATATTTACTGCACAATCAAGTAAAAATGAGTTCTGATTAAGTAGATTAGGGTTTGTAATGAAAAGTAATACAACAGACCTTATAATAAACTGCCGCATGACCATTAAGACTGCACTAAGATCCAAAATGCTGTATCTAAAAGTATTTTTAATGACTTAAAATTGCTTGAAGTGCATTCACTGAGTGGAAGTGTGTTGATTTATTCACTGACTCTACTTATCTAAATTAATTTGGACAGAAATACCATGGTCTTAATGCTGTCATGGATGAATTTATATGATAATTTTTTTCAAGTGCACAATCGTTCCTCTGAGGGTGGTGGTTTATTGCAATGACACTATTCCTAAACATGTCATTTAAAAAAGGAATCAAATGAATGTTCCATTAACATGTGCAAAGGGTCTACCGTCATTCTTATAACTGTCTCTTCTAATGGAGTTAAATGTCTTAAAACTGCTGGTTTTCTACTAAATATTTGTAATTAATGTAAAATAATGCAACATGAAAAGTTGTCATTCACTTCTTCCCATTTTTATTGCAAACAAGTATGCAATTTTTGCACCTTATGCTTTCTGCATGGCAGTACAGTATTTCTGTAGATGTTAAATCAGTTGAATCAAAGAGTATTAGGTTTTCCTCAATAACTATTTTGTTCTAACATTTGTCATTTCTAATTGGGCAAAAATGGACAAATAGTGTAATTTTGTTGTTAAAGTCCATTTAAATGAGCTCTTGTGTGTATTTCTGTATATGTATGCCAATAGACAGAGCGTGGAAAGGGACAAACAGTTGACCTTTTCTTTTAATACTGAAAGATCAGCTCATTTGACTGAAATGTATTGTACGTATAGTTTGATATCTTTTTAGAAAACTTTTGAAAAATTGGTTTTCTGTATTTTTATGTGCATGTTGAGTATCTCCAGTATACATTGGTGGACCCACCTTCTTGACCCAGAAAAACCCAGCCTATGATACCGAGATATCAATTTGTGACCTCAGGATGCAAAAATTCCATTGACTAGTATGACAGTATTTCATTATGGCCTGCTAACAACTTCTTGTACCCAATTAATGTTTTAGCTCCCAAAAATGAAGTTCATATGAACATATGAAATTAGGAAAAACAGATCACTGGCCTGTCATGTCCTTCTCTCCCCCACGTGTTCAGTGGGAATACCCTGCCATCCCCTTTTATCAAGGTGCTTGTGATGCCCAGAATATAGCAGATGCTCATTATGTAAAACTTACTATCTCAGCTGAAATGAAAAAAGTCTGGGTGGCAATATGGCCTAGTGGTTAAGGATTTGAGCTGTGAACCTGGAGACCCAGGTTTGATTCCCACTACTGTCACTTACTAACACTGTGATCTTGAGTGAGACACATAACCTTCCTGTGCTTTACTTCTCTGTAGTCTGTCTCTAGAATATATCTCTGTCTTGTTTGAATCTCTCTGTGCATCCAGCAGCAGCAATATTCTCTCCCCCGGACCGGTATGCACTTTTGAATATACTTTTATACCATTGACAAAGTGGTACAAAATATAAAATGACTGCCATGATTATGGCTTTTTGATTGGATGAATCAGGCAGTCTGCCATTCCTATCTGTAATCACAAATGAACAATAATGCATTTTTGTGGTGCCAAAATGTATCATAATGGGCCATTTTATAAATGTGATAGCACACTCCAGGGTGCTGCATTCAATGGGAGATAAACCAAATTGCTTTTCCTGCCTTATTAAACAAACAGCACAGAATGAACATCTGTAGCTTCAGCCTTATCATTTACTCAGCTACGCATGCTCTACCAGTAATTGCTTGCTATGGTGTACTATTATAAATGTTTTGCTTCCTGTTCAGCCTAGCAATGTTGCACATGGATGGAAGCTTTAGCAAGTGGAGTGCAGTTGCACTGAATTTGGGTTGCCATAGAAATACTCTACAGTGGTACTTGTTTATTATTTCTATCTCCTTTTGGAACTCTCTGAGACTTTTTCAAAAGCAGACACTGAAGCTCTCTGTGCGACGGTCAGGCAAGCTGAGCAGTCCTGCATTACCTACGACTCCACAAAAGCACTGCATTATAGTGTCATGAAATTGTCCAGAAAGATGTTAGAGATAGTTTTCTAAAAGTTATCGCTGTGGAGGTAATGTATACCAGTGATGACAAATGGCATTTCATCAATTAAAAAAAAAATATGTTGTTGAAATACAAAATAATTTACTCTGAAATATTTTTCTTTAATAAGCAAAAAAGAATTATAAAAATTGCAAATTAGCTTTAAAGAAAGCATCTGGCACTGCCCTTATTAATATATCTGGAATATCAAATGAGAAAGGGGTAATCCTAATTATCATCTTTAGGAAGTGAAACAGTTCCACACCTGCCTTTGCCATGACCTGTTAATTTCCTTTAGGGAGTATTTAGAGAAGTATATGACTGCTGAGATTTTGGAAATGCATAGCTGAATGATCAGTCTTGCAGATGCAGGAACCAGTCAGCTTCCACTCTAAATAGTTGGAAACTATCACTTTCAAAGAAGTTTTAGAGCCACTCCAGTCTGGAGATCATTTTGAAAAATACCGAAAGGGGAAAAAATCAGATCCCCATAGCAGATTCTGGGACAGGAAGTCCTGACTTTAAGAGTGCCTGTTCTACAGTATTTTATCTGGTTGATCCTGCCCAGCTTGCAATCCAAATATACCTCTAATCACCCAAATGCTTATGGCTAACTTCATATACAAATTGCTCTGCAAAGGACTCATATGACACTCGGCATGGGGATGGGGGATTCTGTAGACCTTAAAACTTTACATGCTGGCAGTACTGCTGTCCTCCCCATGCCAAGTTGGCACATGGAGGAGGAGTGATACTAATAATGTGAATAGAGCTACAGGCTGCAGAATCCCATCCTAAAGCCTACTGTTATAGGCGTCCCCTGTGGCCATTTTGTCATGGATGTCAGAAATGGAGACTTATTTGATTGGAAGTACAGTACATTGGAAAAGGGGGTCAAAGGATAAAACAGATAAGACTGGGACTTTTGGAAAGTTTGTTTTACTGAAAGAAACCCATAACACATGCTTTCTGAGGTTGGGACCTTCTAGTTCTGGCATTAAGGATGGAGGATTCACTTAACCCTTAGGCTGCTGACAGAATTAGAACATATAGGAATTGTGCCCTGATATATCGCGGCACAGCAAGGGTTAAGTTGCCCTTTAAAAAGTGTACAAAGAGTCAGCCTGGCAGTGCAGCAGTAGTGATGTCCCTTGCTATACTGGTGATCTGGGTTCAGGAGTGCACCTACATCACAAGGGTACTGGCCAAGGAAGAGTGGATCTAGCCTCCCAAAGACAGACCTCTGTGCCCTGCTACTTGATTGCCACCTGGTGGATGACAGGTGACTGCACAGTGGGCACAAATAGACAAGTAGAATGGCAGCCACCAGACATAAGCACCCTTATGAAATGGGCATCAGAATATCAGCAATCTGATTGGCCACTGACAGTGCTCTAAAGTGTCTAATGCACAGGAAAAAGGTCCAGCAATGCCCAGTAGGCATCGATATGGGTAATAGAACCACCTTAGAACTTTCAGAATTGAAATGGCAGCTGATTGTTTCCCCCTCACTTACCCATGCAGAAATAGAGGCATACACATGCCCTTCCCCTGGCCCCCCGATCTCAACAAGTCAGATCCTACAACCAACAGAAAAGAAAGCAACAACACTCTTTGTGAACTCTATTTTTTTAAATACTTAATTTGTATACACTGACTGCTCAGCCGCAGCTCAGCCACTCATTGTCTCTCCCCCACCAAGACCTGTCTTCTGCTTATTCATCCTCACCGAGAGACTAAACATCCTGTAAAGACACACATGCCTAACAACAAACAAGCTGCTTCATTTATTTTTCTGTTTTCCTTCAGCCTTCCCATACTTTTGCAGTCCTCGCTGCAGTGCTGCACTCCCATCTGCTGATTCACTGGGTTGAGCATGCCTGATAACCCACTGCTTACTGGCTTCTTGATGGAGCTTACAGAACTGATTCAGTTTAAAAGTCCAGTGCCATCACCTTAGCTGTACGCCAGCTCACTCTCCTTCTTAATGGTCCACCTGCCAGCTCCTCAGTACTTCCCTCCCTTACCCCCTTACTTTACATTTTACTTTTAAATGCTTTCCTCTTCAAAATATGATGCTGCCTACATTCTCACCTCACCTGAATCTGCAATGCTGTTTCCCACTTTTCACCTGTGGTATTTCAATCCAACCATCATGTTCTCCTTGCTACAGACTACAGATTTTAAATAAATAAATAAAAGCCGGTTGTGCAGTACTTCCCTCCCTTCCCCCCTTACTTTCCATTCCTTGTATGATGCTGCCTACATTCTCAGCTTACCTGGTCTTGCAGTGGCTTCTTCTGCTTTACTTCAGTAGTGCTATTTTCTCCAGTGTTACTGCAACCCAACCACCATGTTCTCCCTGCTGCTGCCTATAGATTTTTAATAAATAAATAAACACAAAAAAGTCACCAGTTTTACAAACCAAAACCATATTAGTGTCCTGGGGAGGTTGTAATGACAACTGCATAAAAGAAAAGAAACAACTAAGGAAGCATTACTAAGACAAAAACTCTTAAGTTAAAAAAAAACAGTAAACTGAAGGCACATGAACTAATTATTTACAATAAAGACAAAGGATTAAGCTTTTTATTACTTAATATAATCATTATTCATAGTCAAAAGCATATACAATTTAGATGTCCACTTAATAAGCGCAATAAGCCACTCCAGGGTGTTCGTTAGACAGCTCAAACGCATGTCTAGGGGACTGGATGCACTCAGCCTGTAGCCTTATGCCTCACTACACCCATTAGCCAACACCCTGTCCTGGCTTATTGCTTACATGTATGATGTTGTAGGGATAAATGTGCATCATTGCATATCAGCACCCACAGGGGAGCAAATCAGAAAAGAAACTCCCCAGTCTACTGGAATGATGCCAGCATCTTCTTTTTTTCCCATAGGTAATTTGTATGTTTTTTTTTCATTTTTGTTCCCCAGTCTCTGAGCCCTTGCATCCCCAGTGTGATGCACGCATGTGGAGGCATGCACACATCATGCCCTATGGGATGCTCCACCCTACTAGTCACTCCATTGCTGCCTGTGCCTGCCACTGGACCACCATCCAGTGACCACAGGACTACAGGAGGGTGATCCACCCACCAGGAGAGGAGAGTCAATGCTCAATCCTGCTCCGACCTTACCACCTGTGCCAGCACCCCTGTTGAACCGAGGTCATTCCTAAACCCGGGTCGTCGGCGTAGGGCAAGGTAAGGCATCCAGCACCTCAGCCCTCGGCATCACCTGGTCACCAATACAAGCATCTTCTACTTGCCCACACATGACTGACAGAGCAGGGCACCCACCACATTGTTGTCATGGGTAACTGTTGGATAACTGTTAGGCTATGAGAATACTGGTGATGGGGCATCAAGGTAATACATAGGGGTGCTTTCCTCCTCAGGTCAGCACAGATTTTTGATTATGATATTTTGCATTTAATAAATTTTCATAGCTAATACACACTATGGTGTGGGCCAGTCTGTGGACTTTCTATATATGTGCAAGGCACTACACCATGAGCTGGTATTGTGCACATCTACTGTGCATAAACCTGGTTTGTACATAATAACAGCTGGAATGCCTCATTTGCAACAACCCAGACCAAGTGTTGTGTCACAAGTCTCATGTTCTCAGTGTAGGAATTTCATAGGAGTGGGGGCCTCTTGGTGCCTCCTCATGCAGCCCATAAAATTATGACTGCCATTCTAGCTTTCTTTTAGAATCATTCACGCTATAGAGCACTTCACTTATAATGGTCAGAATTATGATGGACAATCGGTTATAATAGAAAAAAAAACTGATTTATCAGACAAAATTCAACACATTTTTCTGTGATTATAATGGACAGAAACTGTGCTTATAATTGACACTCTGAAGCTTTTATGAACATATCTTGTGCTTTTTGGGGGAGAAAGGGCGAACACAGAGCTGGTTAGGAGAGTTAGCAAGTGTCAAGTTGAGATGCATGAGCTACAGAAATAATTTTTTTTTACAACATAATTCTCCACAAGCTGTTTAAACTTTCTTTAGTTAATTAAATACAGAAAAATTAAAAGATTTTATATTTCAGTGAAGCACTCACAGTAATAGCTGCCTTTGTTCTTACCCTCCTGGATCCTCAACAGTCAGCCACTTATTACCTTCTGCAGTAAATTTCCTTAGAAGCACTTAGGTTTCCTGGCAGTAAAGAAGTTTAAATAAACAAACAGAATGAAGAAATATATTTGCTATGGAGGAGTTTGAGTAATCTGTCATGATTTACAATTGATTCTTATTTACTCTGATCAATCAAAGGTACGCCCATAGGTTCTCTACTCTGTATATAATGGACAAAAACTGGGTGCACAGATGTGGCTGTTGTAACATGTTTTCACTGTATTCCTGAGGAGCATAATATTTCGTAATGGTCAGGACTCTGGCTTTCTGGCCCAGGGTGTGAAGACTTAAAAAAACATTAATGACTGCAAAGCATAAACTAAACACACAATAACAGTACAATATTCAGTAAGTTCCCAAAAAATAAATTAAATCACATTTCAGAATGTTTTGGACTTTAGTTCTTCATTAGGTAGGACACTGGCCTGTGTTATTTAAGTGCTTGTTTTTGAACTCTTGAACCCCCTTCTTCCTGTAAGCTCACACTGCTGAGAACATTACTTTAATCAACTGCTGCCTCTGCTTGTTCAGCAGTGCAGATGGGTAATTGGGAAAATCCTATATCAAGATAATAGTTGCCATATTGGTCCTTGTAAGAACAGATCCAGAAACAAATGGTTTGAGACCTTATAGAAACATAGAAGCTGATGGCAGATAAGGACCGCAAGGCCCATCCAGTCTGCCCATTTCTTTTTCTACCTTATGAATGTGCCATCGGCCTTTGCTCTGTCAATGGTCTAACTATTCATACTCATCTGTATTGCTACCTTATGCCTATCCCATGCCTGTTTGAAGCCCTAAACTGTATTCATATCTACCACTTCCTGAGGTAGGCTGTTCCATGCATCCACCACCCTTTCCATGAAAAAGAACTTCCTTACATTACTCCTTAATTGGCCTCCTTCTAATCTCATTCTGTGTCCTCTTGTCCCACCTTTTGTTCTTATGTTGAAACATGTTAGACTCCTTCACCTTGTTAATGCCCTTAAGGTGTTTGAATGTTTTGATCATATCACCACTCTCCCTCCTTTGCTCTAGGATATACATATTGAGCTCCATTAATCTGTCCTCATGTGTTTTCTGATGCAGACCCTGCATCATTTTGGTTGCCCTTCTCTGGACTGCCTCAATTTGGTTAAAGTCCTTGTGAAGGTGTGGCCTCCAGTACTGCATGCAGTACTCCAGATAGGGCCTAACCAGTGTCTTGTAAAGAGGGATTATTACCTCCCTTTTATGACTTGTGATACCCATACTAATACACCCCAACATCCCCCTAGCCTTACCTACTGCTTTAGTGGTCTGCTTGGATGATTTCAGGTCATCTGTGATGATGATGCCCAAGTCTCTTTCTTCCCTTGTGACTGCCTACAACTCCCCTCCCAGCCTATAGGTGGCTTCAGGGTTTCTCTTCCCTCTGTGCATGATCTTGCACTTTGCGTTAAACCCCAGTTGCCACTCTTCCAACCATTTTACCAGTTTATCCAGATCTCTTCTCATGTTGCCCACCCCATCTGGATCATCTACTCTGTTGCAGATCTTGGTGTCATCTGCAAACAGATAAACCTTACCCTCCAGTCCATCTGCAATGTCACTGATGAAGATATTGAAGAGGACTGGCCCCAGGACTGATCCCTGAGGTACCCCATATGTGATTTGCATCTCTTTTGACTGTATACCATTTACCACCATTCTCTGTTTTCTGCCCATCAACCAGTTTGCCACCCAGTTGACCAACTTCTGACGCACCCTAAGCCTACCCAGCTTATTAATCAATCTTCTATGTGGAACAGTATCGAAAGCTTTGCTGAAGTCAAGGTAGGTGACATCAACTGCTCCCCCTTGGTCCACCACTCTGGTTGCCCAGTCAAAGAAATCTATGAGATTAGTTTGACAGGACCTTCCTGTTGTAAACCCATTCTGTCCTGGATCCTGTGCTTCTATGGATTCCAAGTGTTGCACTATCCTTTCCTTAAGGAGTGCCTCCATAATCTTGCCCACTACTGAGTCAAGACTGATTGGTCTGTAGTTCCCTGGCTCTTCCCTGCTACCACTCTTGTGGAGTGGGATCACATGAGCACTTTTCCAGTCTTCTCCTGTGCTCAGAGACTCACTAAACAGTTCTGATACAGGCTGTGCTAGTTCCACCCTTAGCTCCTTTGGTAGTCTGGGATGTATGCCATCAGGTCCATTGCCTTGTCCACCTTGAGCTAATCGAGCTCTTGTAGGACCCTTTCTTTTGTGAAGAGACTAGTGCACACCTCCCTGCCCTACCTTCTCTTCAGTAAATACTGAGCAGAAGTATCTATTTAGGATAGATGCTTTTACATGATCCTCCTTTGATCTTAGCAGTACCCCCCCCGGACTTTCTTCTTTCACTAATGTATCTGTAGAAAGCCTTGTCACCTTCTTTTATTGTTCGTGCTAGTGTTTCCTCAGTTTGGGCCTTTGTCTGCCTCACTGCCTTCCCTGCTTCCCTTAGGGAAGTTTGGTATGCCTCCCTGTCTTCGTCCCGCTGTGTTCCCTTATACTTCCTGAAGGCCAGCCTTTTGGATCTGACCTTTTTTGCTACTGTTTTTCAGAACCGAAGTGGTTTCCTTCTTCTTTTGCACTTCCTTTTCTCTCTAACACAATGGGATGTTGCTAAAAGTATTGCATCCTTAATTCTTGCCCACTTTGCCTGTACCCCCTCACCTGCATTTCTTTTTGCCAGGGCTAGCTTGACTCTGTTGACCATCTTATCAAAGTCAGCTCCTCTGAAGTCCCATATTTTTGCCTTGTAATGGGATGATTTAGTTCTAGTGGCCAAATTGAACCATACCATGTGATGGTCACTAACCCCCAGGTGACCTTCTACCTGGAGATCTGTTATCCTTTCTTCATTAGTCAGTACTAGATCTAGGATAGCCCTGCCTCTTCTGGGTTGCTATACCAGTTCTTTGAGGCTCTCCTCCTGCAGGGAATCCACTATGTGTCTAGTTCTGGCAGATGTTCCTGCTGGTATTGACCAATCTGTTTCTGGCATGTTGAAGTCTCCCCTTTAGCTGTTATGTTTTGTATATCTTCAAACAGTAATGTGTCTATGTCCTCCCCCTGGTCTGGATGCCTGTAGACAACCCCAGTTTGTATGACTATCCCATTTCTTGTTTCCAGGGTGACCCACAGTTCTTCTGGCTCCTTATGTATATTCTGAATTTCTGTAGCTTTGATATTTTCATTGACATAAAGGGTGACTCCAGCCTCCCTTTTGCACCTTGGTCTCTTCCGAACAGTACATAGCCAGGTACTTATATTAGACCAACATAGATATAACAAAAGAAAACAGTGCCTAAGCCTTCGGACCAACCAAGTCCTTCCTTGGAAGCTTATAGCAGTTGTTTGTTAAATCACATACTGTTAACACCCAGATCATACATAAAAAAAAAATAGAAGGAATGCTAATTCCTATACCTCCTGTACTAATACCAATACCCTAGCTATTAAATATATAGGTCAACAGCTAACCAGGCTACTATATGAAAATACTTCCTTAAAACTGTGTTGTCTCACTATTGTATAGATCACTGTTACTACTATATGACAATACCCCAGAGGCTGCACTTGTATTATAATTGTTCCACTATAATAATATCAATACCCTAGCTACTACTCGTATAGATTTTCAGCCACATTGGCTCTTATATGTAATTACTTGAAATGTGATGTCCCACTAATGTACTTTCTCTGAATGTATGACTATGCTGACACAGAGCCTTTGTTAATGAGTCTATGACTCAAAGGGTTGTAATTCCTGTGATTGACTAAATAAGTAAATGCATTTTTTTAAATGCCTTTTTTAAAAAAATAATAACTAAGGTTTAAATGTAAGAAACCAGTTTTGATCAGATGACAACTATGGAGTGCTTCATAGTTGCTAACAAACTAAAACTAGTTTCTTACATTTAAACCTCAGTAATTATTTTTTTTAAAAGGCATTTTAAACCAATTAGAATTCCTTCTGTTTTTCTGTGTATGATCTGAATTTTATTTATTTATTTATTTATTTATGAAATCAGTTTACAATCTTTGAGCCAGAGGCTCTTTTCCAAAGGTACCTCTTCACAATAAAGACATACATAGAGTTTTAGGTTACATAGCAGAGGTTTGCTAAAAATAGGCGTTCATCAGAGGTGCCACATCACACTGAGGTCAGACAAAATACATTTAGGTTACAGGGCACAGTAATTGAGACAGGTGTTACACAAGTTGATATCAAAAATTGAGCAATCTAATTGGCATACCATAAAACAGCAGGCACTGGCCAGGTTAGACATAGGTACGGTGTACCGGGAAGAGGTGGTGGGGTGGCCTAGGTGGAGAGCCGCCTGGTGGGCGTTGTCATGAGAAGTCGAGGTGGAGGCTGCCTTCAGAGACAGGAGCAGCTACAAGTGTTGATGAGTTGGTTTTGAAGGGTGGTTTTGAACTTGGAGATGGTGGTGGCATTGGTGATGGGGGCAGGGAGAGAGTTAAACCAGGATGGGGATCTGTAGCAGAAGGACCTCTGGCCATGGCTGGTTCTTGATCTGGGGACCATTAGAATGGTCTTGTTGGATGACCGTGTTGCAATAGTGGGTGGGATCCGGTGGATGGATGCCGTCACCCCAGGAGGGGAGAGCCCAAGTAGGGTTTTTTTTGTGAAGAGGCAGGCTTGATATCGGAGCCGTTCATCCAGGGTAAGGAGTTTAGCTTCGCCATACAGCTGACAGGGGTGCGTGTGAGCCTGGGGGCACCAGTAATCAGTCTGTAGGCTTTATTCAGGGTTAAGTGAATTTTTTTGAGTGCAGTCATGTCGGCAGCACCATAGACTGGTAGGCCATAGTCTACAAGGGACAATACAGAAGACGTAACAGCGAGCCGGAACGCATTTGGGGGAAGGCAGGTTCTATGGCGGAAGAGGATGCCAAGCCGTGTGTTAGTGGCAGATGTTAGGGCATCAATGTGGTCGTGGAATGTGAGGGCTGAGTCGAAGGTAACCCCAAGGTATTTGTAGGAGCAGACTTGTTCCAGTGGCTGTTTGGTACTAGGAAGGATATGGAGTGCGTGGTTGCTAGCTTTGTTTTGGGGGTGGGAAAAGAGCATAGCTTTGTTTTTTAAGATTAATGATGAGTCTGCGCTCCTTAAACCAGGCTTCGGCATCATTGAAAGACTGCTGTAGGGTGTCCTGAAGGGAGACAGGATTGCGGTGGGTGGCAAAAATGACAGCATCATCTGCATACAGAAGAATTTTGCCAGGGCATGCACTGGGCAGGGTGTTCAGATAGAGTGAGAAGAGAAGGGGGCCCAGGATGGAGCCTTGGGGGACCCCAGAATGTATGGGACTGGTATCAGAGAGTATCCCATTGATTTTAACACACTGTGATCGAGCGGCTAGATAGCTCATGCACCATGCTAGGGGGCCAACTGAGAGACCAGTGTGGCAGACAGCATTCAGTAGAAGAGGGTGGGAGACGGTGTCGAAAGCCTTTTAGAGGTCGATGAACACTGCACCAGCTAGGGAGCTGGTATCCAGGGAGGAGTGTAGGAAGTTGGAGAATTCAATTAGCGCAGTGCTGGTACTGTGACCAGCACAGAAGCCATGTTGTTCTGGGCATAAGATGTTATTCTTAGCCAGATATTCAGTGATTTGAATGGCAACCACTTTTTCCAGGGCTTTAGAAAGGGGGGGGAGGATGGAGATTGGCCGGTAGTTGTTGGCCGACAACTGTCGCCCCTTTATGAATGGGCGTGGATTATGGCTGTTTTCTCAAGCAGTGGAAATTGTCCCAGGCAGAGCGATCGCTTAATTAGGCTGGTAAGTGGGGCAAGGACTTCATCTAGCACCAGCCTGAGGATACTGGGGTCCAGTGAGTCACTGCCAGGGCTGTTGCTATTCAAAGCTTTGAGTAGGATGGGTCTGGCTTCCCGGGCAGAAACCTTGTGCAGGTGGAAGCTGGGGTGGTGGAGGACAGGGGGAGGTTGGTTGGGCGAGGGTCAAAGAAATTACTAGGGAGGACTGAGCTAAGTTCAGTGAAAGCAGTGTTGAGCCAGTTAGCTATGATGGCAGGATCGGTGGAGGTAGTGCCATCACTAGTGAGCTGGGATGGGGCAGGGGAGTGTGATTTTCCATTTAGCTGTTTAATATTATCCCAGAAAGTCCGGGCCGAACCCCAGGAGGAGGTAAAGGTGGCCTGGTAATGGTCGGCCTTGGCTTTCCGGATGGCCCAAGAGCACTTATTCCGGGCTGCATTGTACGCTGCCTATTAGACAGCTGACCTTGCTCAGTGGCAAGGTGCCAGAGGTTATCCGATTTCTTAGCAATTGTAGAAGGGCAGGGCTAACCCAGGGTGCATTCTGCTTTTTGGATCGGATTTTGGTGAAGGGTGCAAAGAGATCACAGGCCATGTTGAAGGTGTGTGAGAAGAAGGTGAGGGCAGTGTCAATGTCAGATGCACGATGAATGGGGGACCAGTTTATCTGGGTGAGGAATTGTTTAAGTTTTTGCAGCCCACCAGGGCGGAGGTGCCTACGGAGGGTGGTCTGGGCTTGGGATTGGAGACTGCCCAATGAAATAGGATAGGGGAGTGGTCACTTAGGGAATCTGGTAGGACCTGGATGTTTTGGATTTTTTGGGGTCGGTTGGTGATAATTACATCCAGAAGGGTGCTGGTTCCTCGCTTTGGGTTTATTCTAGTGGGCTGGGTGACGAGTTGCGTCAGGTCTTGGGTGGCAAATGAGTCTTGGATCGTGGAAGAGGAGGTGCTGAGCCAATTTACTTTAAGGTCCCCAACTAGGATTTGTTCCGCCTTATGGTGGAGGGAGGCCAGATAGTCAGTTAAAGATACCAGGGCCGGATGCTGGTTCTTTGGCAGAACGTAGGCAATGGTGAGATAGAGAGGGCCCCTAGAGGGGTCTGGGGTGAGTTTGAGGGTAAGAGCCTGGGTCCCATTTACAAGGGCAGGGGTGGGGAGTGCATGTCCAAATATTGTGTCCCTAGTGTAGATTGCACAGCCTCCCCCTCGTTTGCCTACTCGGTCCTCCCGGTATAAGGTATAGCCTGGGAGGGAGACAAATGAGTCAGGGATGGATTTGGACAGCCAGGTTTCAACCAGGGCTATGATGTCTGGTTGATGAGCCATGGCTCAGCACTGGAGGGCATCAAATTTTTTCAGCAGGCTGCATATGTTCATGGAGGCTATTTGGAGACCAGTGGGCCAAGTAGGTGGGTGGGTGGGAGTGGCAGGGCCTGGGTTGATGTATGTTCCCCGTCAGGAGCAGAAGGAGGAGAACTGCTCTGGCCAGGGGGTGGAGGAAGGAGAGTTTATGCTGGGAACGATAGGAAGAGAAGGGGAGTTTCGTAGCACAGGGGGTG
Organism: Neoceratodus forsteri; assembly: GCA_016271365.2. Taxonomy (NCBI): domain Eukaryota; kingdom Metazoa; phylum Chordata; order Ceratodontiformes; family Ceratodontidae; genus Neoceratodus; species Neoceratodus forsteri. Next base: position 906,368,130 of record CM028135.1, on the reverse strand, counting down.
GGTAGGGCAGCACAGGCTGAGAAGACTTGAGTGATCAGATGCCCAAGGGAGAAGGGGGGGAGGAAAGGTAATGTCTGGATGGGGGTGAGGTGGAGAGAAGCATATGGGGTGTGTGGAGGAGGAGGAGCAGTGGTATAGGAGGAGGGGAGGGCAGGAGGGTAGGTAGGAGCACTAGAGTAGTGAGGCTGAGGGTTAACAGGGACAATAGGGTTGGTGGAAGGCAAAAGGAGGAGGAGGAGAAGAGAGGAGGTAGGTGGCAGGAGGTACATGCATAGTGGTAAGGGTGAGAGAGCTGAAGTGAAGAAAGATGGGGAACTAGGATGATAGAGGGAGATAGTAGTGAGAGGTCACCTCTAAGTGTAGTTGCCACTTTGGTACAGTGGCAGAGCTGGTGCCTGAGGTGCACAGGGCACTAGGTTCAAGACTTGCCCAGGGTAGCAGGAAGGACCTCAGACAGTGGCTGTAGCAGCAGGGAGCTGGGCTCAAGGCCTGCAGTAACAATCAGAGAACAATTTAGCAGTGTCTGAGGGTTAGAGGGTTTTAGAGTTTGAAATCCTGCACAAATAATAGACAGGTGTGCTAGCTGAGTGGTGGAACTGCTGACTAAAACAGTGAGAGTGCAGGGCTCAATGCCTGCAAAGGCAGCAAGAGAGAAGTGGTAAAACTTTATATTTTGGCAGGTTGGGGGGGGGGGGTAAGAGACTAAAAGTCCTAGAAAGTAGGGATAAAATAGGTGGTTAAGAGGTAGAGTTGTTGACTCTGATGGCAAGAGTACTGGGTTTGAGTATAGCTTAGGGACAGAGTGTAGAAAGTTTTTTAATTCAGAGAAGGAGGGAGGAAGGGTTAAGAGTTTGAAAGTAGAGGAAGATGTTGACCCAGTTCATTGACTTAATGGTTAGGCAGTAGACTTTGGAATAAAGGGTACAAGGTTTGAGGCTGCTGGGCTCTTAGTGGTAGGCTGATGGGAGGAGTGAGGAAAGAAGATAGCAGAATGGATTCAAAGGGAACTGCAGGGACCTCTAGTAGGTAGGGTTTGCAAACAGTTGCTAGGAAGGGGTGGAGAGTTGAAAGAGGAGCTAGAGTGGAGAGTGCAGCAACCCCTAATGGTTGGTGTCTATAAGCTGCAAATGGGACAGTGGACACTTAGTAAAAAGAAGAAGTACCTGCCAGCAGCAATAAATGAAGCGCCGGCCCTGGGGGGTGGGGCGGGCAGTGCCACACAACAGGCAGGCTGTAGTGCAGGAAGCTTTACCTCTTAAAGGCTCTGGCAATCCCCAAGTTCAGGCTCCACTGCTGGGCAGAGTAGTGAATGTTACTAGTATGTGGTTTACCAAACAACTGCCATACGCTTCCGATGAAGGACTTGGTTGGTCCAAAAGTTTATGCACTATTTTCTTTTGTTACATCTGTGTTGGTCCAATAACATTTATCAAACCATTTGTTTCTGGATCTATGGCAAGTTAAGGAAGAATAACATGTGGCATCATGTCCATACCTCAGTGCACACTCCCTTTTTGAGTGCATGTCCTCTGAAGTGCACATTACCCCTCTTAATGTTTATATTAAAGCTTAGTATTTTTCAAATTCAAGGATGATATAAGATGCAGATATGCTAAATGAGAAAACAAGTTTCACATGATTTAAGCTGCATCTTTGTTGCTTATACCTTATATTGATATTTTGTAAGTCTCTGTAATTAACATGTCTCTCCGGGTTGCCATGTCAAAAAGACTTAAGATGCCTGTGTATAAAATATTGCATTTTATGCTAAGTCTACAGAGGACTAATATTTTGCATTCCTTAAATTACTTCTAGTTCTTGATTAGTGTGTGCTTGTGAATTCATCTGAGTGTGTCCTGTTATAATAGCTGCTTTATAACAGTCACTGTTTGAATTTCCTGAGTTAATTAAAGGTTTTCTCTGCTTCATGCTATTATAATTTCCTCTGTTTCCGAGTTGTCAGGTTTACTACCTTTTAGATGCTTGTTTTCTTGTAATGTGTCATAGCTGTCAGTTCACTTGTAGAAATGTTATTTCATATTTAAGTAGTAGAGATGGGTGTTAAAAACACATTTGATGTAGTGTAAATGTAATACCATGTAGTAATATGCAAACAGCAAAACATTAAGAGTACTTTATTTTTTACTCAATTAATATAAAGTATTCTCAGTTGTCAAAATATTCAGATCATATGGATAACATCTGCATTCAGTAACAGTGGATATTTTATCACCTTAGACTATATCAGATATAGCAGAATTTCACAGATACAGAGACAGGATCCAGGATTTTTAGTTAGTGAATGTACAGATTTTTTCCTTTTTATTATTTTTTCAGTTGTTTTACTTTCTGTTTGAACTTTATTTTTGCTGCTATTTACTGCACTTCCTTACAAATTAATGTTTAAACCTGTTCTGTGGACAAGCAACATCAGCAATTGGTAATATCAAAGACTTGCTGTATTTTCTAAGCTAAAAAGAAGTACCAGACAGCAGGGTTCCACAGGGCTCAGTGCTTGTCTCAGTGTTATTTAAGGTGTTCATAAACAACAATGGAAAAGGCATAAAGGGCAAAATCTGCCTATTTGCAGATGACACCAAGCTCAGTGGCAGGATCGATGCACCAGAGAGGATACAGTACCAAAAGAAAGATCTAGCCAGGCTAGAGACATAGTTGGGAATATTGTAGCTCAGGTTTAATGCAAAGAAGTACAAGGCCATGCAAATAGGATGAAGGAACCTGGGGACTGAGTATAGCCTAAGGGGATCCTAGAAACTAAATTAGAGGAAGAAAAGGACTTGTGAGTGATCATCATCACTAGTGGCTTGAAACATATGTCCCATTGCAGGAAGGTAGCAGACCAAGCCACAAAATGTTGGTCTGTGTATTGCTAGGGGACTCACATGCAGGTGGAAAAAGGTAATACTGCCACTCTACAGATGGCTGGTGTAGCCCTACATGGAGTATAGCATACAATACTGGCAATGGTACCTGAAAAAGGATATAAACCTGCTAGATGCAGTCCAGAGGCAGGCGACGAAGGTGGTTTAGGGTCAGCAGGGGAAAACATATAAGGAAAGGCTAGAGGAGCTCAACATGTGCTCACTTGAGAAGAGGAAGGAATGGGGGCATGGCTGAAAACTCCAGGTATCTCTAGATTATCAATAAGCTAAACAAGGAGAACCTTTTCAGTCTTAGTGGGAACAAAACCAAAATGGGGCACTAGTTTAATCTGCCTGTGGGCGACTCAAGAGGGAGATTAGAAGGTATTTCATCATTGAGAGAGTGGTTACAGGGTGGCACAAGCTTCTGAAAGAGGTTGTCTGCCTGGAGATTGTAGATGGATAAAAAAGAGCGTGAGATAGAGTGAAAGAGATTGTCAGGGGCGAGATAATGGGGGGGGGGGGGGGGGGAAGTTGGATAGAAAGAGGCAGAACCCTCAGTAGTCATTGATATAGGACTCTACAACATAAGCAGACCTGATAGACCACTAGGCCTTCTACTGCTGGCAGTATTTGTATGTTCTCACAAAATGTTTGGTTAAATTATTCAGCCATTGTTCTAATGTTAGATTTTCATGGCAGTGGTGATTCAACCATGGAAAATACTGTAAATCATGTTTGTATTTTTCAAGTATGATAGAGGCGGATGATATAGTTTTATTTTACGAGATCATGCATAATGTTGCTTGAATAGTGCCTCCCTGGATCTGACTGTGATTCATCGAATAGCGGTAACATCTGAGTGGGATCTGACCAAATTCAGAAGTTAGATCCCAGGTCAGATCCCGCATTATCTGACGTTGGATCCAGGGATCCAACATCGGGCAATGCGGAATCCAACCTGGATCTGGGAGGGTGTCATATCTGTGGTCGGATAGCACTGCTATCTGACCGGATCCACTATCCTGCAAAACAGCAAGTATTTAGTGATATCCTTATTGCTAGGCATACTATCTGAACAACACTAATCATGCATTTGTTTTTCAGCATTTTAAGTCTCTGTGCATTTGTATCCAAACACATGTTAAAGGTGAAACAAAGTTGGCGTGCTTGGACTCAGTGTAGTTTCATTGTGAGTAAACCACACTATGCACAATTTAATTCAGAATGTACCAGTAGTGTATAATTTTGTGTTTCTTTGCAACTTGGCATGTCAATGTGCTTCTTATATTGCCTTTGGTTTAGTTCTTTTGCATTCAGGTTCTCTTGTTTTTTAAACTACTCTTCTACTTTGTGCTCACCATGACCCAAATATTATCAACATTAGCAGGGTAGAGCAAGTGCCTATATTTCCTTATTTATTTAAGATGTTTTACCAAGATGGTCATACAGTGCTAGTAGCAGCTCATTTCCAGATGTGTCCTGGAGAGAGGTTAAAAGGGAACAGACAGTGCAAAATAGCAATACATTAATAAGGTGCACACATAACTTAAAAAATAGCATAAGAACTGTACTGAGGTACAAGGGTGTAACTAGTTATTAAAAAATGGGAAAAGGAAAGAGTGGTGTTTCTTGAAATCTCTAATGCCATTGGCCGAATTATTTCTGAATGTTTTAATTTCCCATGGATTCATGATCTCTGTCTTTCTTGGCACAATTTTAACTTTTCTTTCTGCATATTTTCCACCCTTCCACCAGTTCTTTTCCAACCCCCCCTCAAACACTTTCCTCTGTGTGGTGTTCTTAGGGTGGTACTATATCTTTAAGTTATTACACTTTTTTTTTAACTCCTGTTGGTAATTGGGTCTTTACCACTGTAAAACTGTAGCTCTTTTTAATTGCTTCGTTCCTTCAGATCTGTCAAGTCTGCTGGCTCACTATTAGTGCAGAACCGGAGATCAGCTGCATTATGCTTGTTGTTATGTAGCAACAGATTTCTAGCATATGCTTCCAGTCATAGATTGACATAATTAGCTGTGAATGACGTGCAGTATTTAAGAGCTGTCATGGTGCTGTCAAAGTTAGCCATGCCCCCTGAGGAAGAGCGACTTAAATCAGAGAGGCTAGCTGTTCTTAACCAGTACAGTTTGTACTTGGACTTTTTTTTGAATACTTGTGAATAAAGTTTTTGTTTATATTTGTGGCCATTGTGTGTGCTGGGTTCTCTTCTATTTTTCAGATTAAAATAAATGGGGCAACTGCACCCTCATGATATGTATAGTTTCAATGAGGCCAATTCAGCAGTAAAATTACAATAACTAGCTTGGGGATACAGTCATGGAAATCATGGAATGGGGAACCCATGGTGGCAGTGGACCATAGGAGCAGATAAAATAAGCAGAAAGGTTGGGTTAGGAGGAGAACAAGCATTTGCAGAACTGAGCTGAGAAGTCCTGTGGGGAGTGATCTGAGAGAGAAGAGAGTGAGGCAGAGTGAATAGCAGATGGGAGAGTAGACCAGAGCATAGGGAATATGAGGGAGAATATGAAGGAGAACACTGCAAGTCCTACAGAGTATTTCATGTGAGGCAACATTTGGAGAAAATGGAAGCATGGTGAGAGAAGCATCTAGCTTCAAGAGAGGGCAGAGCAAGAGAAGTATAGAGTGATTAGTGGTGGGTTCGGGGAGGACAATCCAAGTGAAAAGAAGGCGTGAAAAAGGTGGTCCAGTCTGGCCATGGTGGATTTTGGGAGCAGCGCTGTAAAATATGTATCTATGGGGAAAATAGGGAGGATTATCTTCAAGATCATTTCTCTGCATACAGGAAGTGAGATACACATTTTGTTTCTGTACAGAACTCCAAGTCTGAGGTGGAGCTTCTGGTGGTTGGCATCCACATGGATAGAGATAACTTAAAGTGTTGGTCCAACCAGACACCAAGGCATTCAAAGGAGGAGATGCCCTTACTAGCAGCACTGTCAGTGATATGGAAGATGTGGAGGGGTGAGATCCAGGCCAGCTGCTGCCTTGCCAGCACTGTCAATGATATGGAAGATGTGGAGCAGTGAGAAACTGGCCAGCTGCTGCCTTGCCAGCACTGTCAATGATGTGGAAGATGTGGAGCATTGAGAACCTGGCCAGCTGTTGCCCTGCCAGCACTGTCGATTATATGGAACGGTGAGATCCTGACCAGCTGTTGCCTTGCCAGCACTGTCGATGATATGGAAGATGTGGAGAGGTGAGATCCTGACCAGCTGATGCCTTGCCAAATGTGATACAGATAATTTTTATGGCATTATGGGACAGTTGATATGCCAAGATCCAGAGCTGGATGTTAGAGAAATCCAACTGGTGCCAATAATACAGGTCAGATGCAGAGGTACCAGACACAAAAAGCACAGTGTCATGTGCATACATATGGATGACTGAAGAGATCCAGGCATTACAGAGTATTGCTTAGAAAGGGAAAAATAGGATTGGGTCAAGCATAGTTCCATGGCGAACACCTGAATAGGTGGGGGAGTGTGGGAGAGAGAGAGGGTGTCTCCAGTGCATGAAGCTTGGGACCAGTCCTTAAGGTAGGAGTGGATCCAACTTTCTGTACAGAGACTAACTGTATCAAACTGATAAGTCTTAAATAGGGTGAAACCTGTGTCTCTCAACTTTCATTTTCAGCTTTTACAGATTATGTGCTAGTTCACCTTCCAGTCCAAATTGAAGCATACACAGCTTTGTTGCCTTATTCTCCAGTTGCATGTATTGCCCATTATTCCTTGCATTTAAGGTGTTTGTGTAGTTCTGCATGTCTTTATGATATAGGTCTTACTTACAGAATAGTAAGCACAACATTTAGATTAACCTCCTTTAGATAAGTAAGATGGAACAGCTGAGGGAAAATTTTTTACAGCCAGCTGCAGTGCACTGTGTCTGTGAATTAATAAATACAGTAGTCTCAATTTTGTAGTGCATATGCACCTTCACCTTTTTCAACTATAGAAAAAGCTGTCCATCTTTACACCCTTCCCAAAATTAGGTGGATGACTACCAAAAAGAAGTTTCTATATGTACTGTATTTAACAACTCGCATGTTAAATTCATTTTTTTTCTTTTTAAGAAACATGTTGTAAGCCTAGCTTAATGGTGCCAGGGATAGTGGATTGGGCTACCGTATGGGAGGCCTGAACATACACTGTGAGTCTGGCTCCCAACCCAGACTGGTGAAGTCTATGAAGCACTAAGAAGCGGCACTCTCAGACTTTTAGGGTAGGTAAATAGCCTCCCTGGTGCAGATATACCTCATGTAATAGACATGGGGTAGAATTGAAATTTGCAGGTGCCGGCCCAATGGCACAGAGGGCTGAGGCGCTGGTGCCTTACCTCACACCATGTCAGTGACCAGGTTCGGGATTGGACTTGGGGTGCCAGGGGCTGGCAGGGGAAGGAGAGGATTGAGCATCTGGGAGACTGCTCTCCTCTCCTGGGGTGGGTCAGGTAGAAAGCCTTGTTCTGTAGTGTCCCCTGGTGGAGACCAGGGGGTACTACAAGAGCGGCACACAAGAGGGGACAAGAAAAGCATGAAAAATGCACATATGCCGTCCAGATGATGGTGGCCCCGCCTCCCTGCATCTCCAAACCATGATGCCTCCAGGCTGCATTTCCACATCCCAGTGAAGCTGCAAGGGAGTGCTCCATGAACTCCGGTCTCTCCTCCCAATGGCCCTGTGGGATACGGGAGAGCCCCCCCGGTGAAGGGCTATGACCGGGACAATGAGGACATTGGAGCAGTTGGATGGTGGATTAGTGTAGGAGGCAACAGCAGGACCTGGGCACCCAAAGAGGAGAAGACATCAGCAGGCACACTGGAGGAGGTACAAATAGATAATGCAAAAAAAAAAAATTTGCAGGTGATCACACTGTACTCCCAGTCATCATGAGTGAGAAGTCATCTAGCAAGTGGAAGGTGGGAAGAAATAAACAGGGGAATGATGCCCTGGTTCACGTGAATGGCACTCTGGCTAGACCCTTGTCATCCACTGTAGTTTCATATCCTGTCAGTGTTGCCAATGACAAACTTAAAAATGCCTAAAGCTTGAATTAGTGGTGTCCTTATGCTTCGGGGCCCACCATGTTGGGGTATTCCTCATGGGGTGCTGGCAGCACTGATTGTCTGACTAGAGACCATGGAGGATGACCTGTGAGGTTAATTTGCAGGGCTGATGACAGGATAACAGAAAGAGAAGGAGCTAGATGTAGATGATCAAGGGGAGAAAAAGTAACTTCCTCAAAGGAAACATGTTATAAAATCAGTATCCTAGAAAAGGTATTTCCCCAACCTACCATATTAACTTTGCTGGAGAAAGGGTGGTTTATGACAAACAATTTCTATTGTTATCTCCTTTGTCCACTTTGAGTTGCCCTGCCTGGACACCTCAAGCAGTAGATCATAGTTCATTTCATGTCTATTGGTGATGATGACCCCAAGTTATCATAAAAAATGGAAATTGGACAGTATATTTGTTTATTTAAAATGTGGCGACCAAGATAGACACACTGTGCCAGTGCTTTTTTCAGGTGTGATGCTGGGTAAGCAGATACAAGAGGGAAAGAAACAATAACAAAGTGAACAATGGGTACAAGTACAATAAAAACAAAGTGCAGGAAATACATTCCAGAGAAAGAAAAAAATAGTAAAAAATGTACAAAGTTCATTGGTTATGGAAGTGGCCAGGAAAAGATTGAGGAGAGTGTACCATCAACATATAGCAAGATTTTCATAACAAAATGATCACCATACAGTGTGGTTTAAGGTGAAGACAGTAGTAGAGTCAAGCCACTCAGAAGTAAAGGTCCTGAACTTCAAGAGGGCAGACTTTGCAGAAATGAGGGGAACACCTCTGCAGAATCCTTGCGAAGGTTGGGGGAGGGAGGAACAGTGGGAGAAACATAAAGAAGCCATAGCAGAGACAGCAGTCTTCTGTGTAAAGCTAGTAAACAAAACAAAAAGAAAGAAAGAAAAAACTATGGTTTTCAAAAGAAGTGGTAGGGAAGGTTAGGGGAAAAAAACAGGTGTTCAGAAACTACAAGGAAACAGAGGTAGGGATACAGGGAAATGTACCAGGCAAAGCAGAAGGAGTTGGGGAAGGCAGTCAGGTGTGCAAATGCGCAAACTGAAGAAAGGATAGCAAACTCAGTAAAAGAAGGTGGCAAAACCTTCTTCAAGTATATCAGGGAAAGGAAAAAGACCAATGGGGGGGGGGATTGTGAGGTTGAATAAAGGGGTGGGAAATGTGCAGAGGGGACCTAGAAAAAGCAGAAATTCAAAACGAATACTTCTGCTCAGTATTTACAAAGGAAGGGGAGGCACCAAAATTAGGGGGTAGAAACACACATGTGGGAGGGGGTGGGCACCAGTCCATTCATGGAGGAGAGAGTCCTAAAGGAACTCTTGAAACTAAAAGTGGACAAGGCAGTGGGACTGGATGGGATGCATCCCAGAATACTGAAAGAACTCAGGGAGGTACTAGGGGTACCACTGACAGCCCTGTTTAACAAATCACTAGAGGAGGGAGTGGCACCTAAGCACTGGAGGAGGAGGAGGAGGAGGAATGTGGTACTGTTTCACAAAAGTGGTAGTAAGGTGGAGGCTGGAAATTACAGGTCAGTCAGCTTGACCTCAGTGGTGGGGAAAATCATAGAATCCATGTTAAAGGAAAGGATTGTGGCATACCCAAGACAACGTGGATTAACAGCAGAGAGATCTGGTCAAACAAATCTGATAGATTTCTTTGATTGAATTATGGATCAGGGAGGGGTAGTGGCAATGGCATACCTAGACTTTAACTTCTTACTTTCGGCTTTTGGATTTGATACCATCCCACACAGGAGGCTAGTAAACAAGTTGCTCAGTCTGGAGATATGTCCTAAGGTGGTACACTGGGTCTGAAATTGGCTGAGTAACAGGACACTGAGGATGGTAGCAAATGGAGTATAATCCCAGAAGAGGGGGGTGACAAGCGGTGTGCCACGGGGCTTGATTCTGGGGCTGATGCTGTTTAATGTCTTCATTAGTGACATTGCGGTGGGGCTGGAAGGGAAGATAAGCCTCTTTGCAGATGACTCCAAGATCTGCAATAGGATAGACTTTCCAGACAGGATGGAAAAAATGAGAAGAGACCTAGGCAGATTGAAGGAGTGGTCAAGAGTGTGGAAGCTTAAATTCAATACAAAAAAGTGAGTCATGCACTTGGGCCACGTGAATCCTGGAGAGGAATACAAAATTGGGGAAGGGGGGTACTAACAACAACAAAACTGGAACGGGACCAGGAGTAAACATAACAGATGACCTGAAGGTGGCCAAGCAATGTAAAAAGGCAGTGGGGAGGGCCAGAGGGATGCTGGGGTGCATAGAGAGGGGCATCACCAGTAGAAAACAAGAGGTGGTGATGCCACTATACAGACAATTGGTCAGGCCACTTCTGGAATACTGTGTTCAGTTCTGGAGACCACATCTTTGGAAGGACTTTGATAGAATGGCAGTGGTCCAGAGAAGGGTAACAAAAATGGTGAAAGGAATGCACCAGAAAACATTTGGGGAAAGCCTGAACTACCTCAATATGTATACCCTGGAGGAAAGGAGGGAGAGGGGAATTTTTATTTATTTTTTATTTATTTATTTAGATCTCTGATTAAAACACCTTTGAGTTGACAGCTCTTTTACACTGGTCCCACATCAGTAAAACTAGACAAGTTACAATGATTAGCAGATGATATCACAAGAGTAACATAATGGAGTGGCACTGTACAATGTATAAAAAAATCAAAGGATGTGGGGCTTACTTCACTCCAAAGGTGACCAGTTTGGTGCAAATCAGCCACAGAGTAAACTGAAGCATGCACAGGGGAGCAGAAAACCTGCCAAATTGCTTCTGCACTGACCCAAAAGGCACATTGCTTTATAAAATAAACATGAGGGAGCTGATTACCAATCACAAATAACTCTCGTTATTTACGTGCAAAAGTGCTTCAGCAAATGCCGATTATGCAGGTGCATATATAGGATTTAATCAGCAAAACTTTTAGTAAAACAAACACACATCGGCACCCTCATAGGTGCACTGCAGCCATACTAACAGCCAGCAGTCATGTGAGGCAACGTGCACCTATGTGCTACGTATGGAGATCAGCTGACGTTTCACCAAGATGGCTTCCTATAAGGGTGCCGACGTGTTTGTTTTACTAAAAGTTTTCGCATGAAGTCCTGCTGCTGCTGCTATCTATTTGTATGCACATGCACTTCATCGGCGTTTGTTGAAGCATTTTTATACATAAATAAAGAGAGTTATCTGTGATTGGTAAGCAGCTCCTTCATGTTTATTTTATAAAGCAATGTGCCGTTTTGCATCTGTGCAGCAGCAATTTGGCAGGTTTCCTGCTCCCCTGTATTGTACAATATATGCCAGGAAATTAGGTACTATACAAGTTTGGCAGACAGTCAGAACACAATACAATAACCGTAAGATCAGCCCAAGATGCCTTGTTCAGGAAGGATTGAGGTAGTAGGAGGGAGTAGAGTTAGAGTAGGGGGTAGGATGTGAGAAAAAGTGGGGAGAGGGAGGAAGGAGGCAAAAACAGTTTAATCTGGTTCAAAGTCAGTTGGCATTCATCTGTATCCCTCTCCCCCGGGTCGTGCCTGAAAATAGGCAGAATTTGTCTAGTGCACTTACCTGGTCAACAAAAACTAAATAAATAAATAAAGGTGTAGAAGTGGGTGGAGGAGATTGGTAGTTGGAGAGGGAAAGTATACATGACAGGGGTGTAAGTGCACCCACAGTGGGCAGGAATGAAGTGCTGATAGGAGACGAGGAGGCAGTCCACATATATTAATGGAAGCAGTCATAGCAGATGTTAGCTACAGGGTGTTGTCAGAGCACTTTGAACAAGCCTGATGTGGTTATAGAGGAGACTTCATGTGGTAAAGAGTTAAGCCAGAACGGGGCTCTATAGGCAAGTGATCTTTGTCCTAAGGAAGTGCGGCAATGGGGGATCAGAAAGATCTGGTTGTCTGAGCCTCTAGTTTGAAGGGGGTTGCTGTATGAGCTAAGGAGCTTCTGAATCCCTGGGGCATAAGACCTAGGCTCACCTTTTTTGCCAAAAGGCAGGTTTGGTAGGTGATTCTACCTTTTAATTGGAGCCAGTTAGCCTGAGCATAGAGATCACATGTATGGGTAAGGCAGGCAGCTCCAGTGAGGAGCCTGCAGGCTTTGCTGAGCATTGTTGAGATGCATCAGAGGGATGTGATGGTGGCAGAACCATAGATAGCCAGATCATAATCTTCAAGGGAAATGACGGAGCTGTGTATAGCCAAGTTTAGGGCTTCCTGGGCTAGTCTTTGTTTGTGCCTATAAAGGAGCCCAAGTCAAATGTTGACTGATTTGGCAATATTATCTATGTGACTAGCATATGACAGGTTGCTGTAAATGGTAACCCCTAAGTATCTGAAGTACTATATTAGCTCCAATGTTGAGCTCGCATTGTTAGTGATTGTCAATAGGTACATTTTATGCTTGCTTTAGGTGCTATTGAAGAGCATAATTTTTGTCTTTTTATAATTTAGGATGAGCTTGTGGTCACTGAACCATTTTTCCACACTGGCAAAGCTATGCTGCAATTGGCCCTCTAGAAGTCTGGGGTCAGGATTACTAGAGTAGATAACAGTATTGTTTGCATAGAGTATGATATGCTTTTGGCAAGTGACATTCAAGTATCTCCGGGGAATCAACAATGTCCAGGAGGAAAGCATCTTTCAAAAAAGACTTGTGCAAGAACAAGGGGTCACAATATGAGGTGGGATGGAGAGTCAGTGGTAATGTGAGGGAGTATTTTTTCACAGAAAGGGTGGTGGATGCATGGAACAGCCTCCCAGTGGAGGTTGTAGAGGCTAAAATAATTGGTGAGTTCAAGAATGCATGAGATAGGCAGAAGGCAACCCTAGTGACAGGAAAGAGAGGGTAGGTTGCTGATTATTTAGGATCTGGAGTTTAAGTAGGTAGGGAAATGGGCCGACTAGGTGGGCCAGGCAGTCCTTATCTGGCGTCGAAATCTATGTTTCTGTGTTTCTAAAATGATGGTGACAAGTACAATAAATTTTAAGCTAAACAACAAAGTAAGAGTCCAAATGGTAAATGGTTTCTAGATACGGCATCAGTTGTTGTAATTTGGAGTGAGGAGGAAGAAGACTAGTTGCAGGTACATGCTTTTTGAAAAGTGTGCCGGTAAGAGTGGTTTTAGACAGTGCAGAGAGGTAGAGTAAATGGATGGAAAGAAGGAGATTGTCCCACAGTGTTGGAAGATGGTTAGAGAAAACAGACTGGTTTGATACAGATTTATTGTGAGGGATATGAAAGTAGCAAGGAGTAGATGATCAGAAGGAGTAGATGGATGGGATGGCAGGGTTAATGAGTGAAGAGAGATAAATGGGAATAGTGGCAAGCCATTATTTGTTCAGGAAGGGGGAACAGTTTCAGAGATGCATGACCTCAAGGGAGGGGAGGAGAGGTTGGCATAAAGAGTGCAGTGATGGGCAACAGAGATGGAGCACTGAGGGTAAAGTGGCAGAAGGATTGAAAAAGATGTCCAACCTGTCAAGTGTAGGCTTTGGAGAATTGCTGTAGACTACATCTGCATAGTCATACACCCTGAGGATCATCACAAGGATGATCCCTTGGTGAACCAGGAGAGGTAGACTGGATTTGTTTCAGTACAGCACATCAAGCTTAGGGTGAAATGTATTATGCATGGTGTCCATATGAGCAGTAAAGCTAAGATTCTAATCCAGCAACACTCCTAAGCACTTGAAGTGTGGTACTTCTTCAAGCAGGTTGCCATCCAGAGTTTTGAATACAGAGATATGTTGAAGCCTTTCTAGTTTCTGTCTAGTGCCACAAGTCAGGGAGATTGTGTGTGTATATGTGTGTGTGTGTGTGTTGGGGGGGTAGAGAGAGGTGGTTTGAGTGAAATCGGTGGTGAACATTGTCAAAATCACACTGGAGTAATGATTCCAGCTCAGCGACCAAAACATTGGAACTAAATAGAACGGTGTCATCAACATACATGTGTATGTATGTATGAGGAGACATGGGTGGAGGGGATTTTATTAAAGAAGATGGAGAAAAGGATTGGGCCAAGGATGGAGCCTTGAGGCTTGATGGGCAGGAGGGGGATGCTAGAGCATCACCAGTCTGGACTGACTGCAGTAGCATATCTAGGATTTTACAATAGGGGCTGCTGGGGTTAGGACTTTGGGGTGGTGTTTTTATGCACATATTTTGAACAGTTTTTAAATCCTTTATATAGTCTGTTTTACCATTTTTATTACATTTTTTAATGGAAAATACAAATCTTGCAGTTTTGATACGGTTTGGAAAATTGCTGCTAGGGAAGTGAAGGAAGTCAGCAAGTAAGCTGATAGTCTGATGGGGAGTGCAGTCACCCTTTTCACTCTTCTGGATTTGCCACTGATCAACTGGGACTGATCCAAAATGTAGGAGTGGAACCACAGGACTACCATGTTGGATATGCCCACAACAGCTAACATATCCAAGAAATTGGCTTGAGCCACAGTATTGAAGGCCCCTTTGATGAGTTTATAGAAATGGCTTCAGTGAACAGGAACTGACTTCATGTCTTTTAGCCCTGAGTCAGTGATCAAGAGGTGGGAGGAGATGAAGGAATGATTTTGTGGAAGCTAGAGTGACAGAAAGGGAGAGTGAATAAGAGGAGATAAGGTAGGTGGACAGTTTAGAGAGAACAAATTTATCTTGCATCTTAACCAAGGTAGGCAGGAGTGAGAGGGGCCAGTATTTACCTGGTGAGGAAGAGACACACCCTTTGAGGAGGGAGAGACTTTATCCTTTGGAGATGGAGTGACTTTATCCTGCTTCCAGGCCTAGAGAATAGACCCACATTGGAAAGAAGGATTGAAAAGGGAGGCAAGAGGAGCAGCGGTGGCCAATGCAGCGAGATGAAGAAAATTAGCATCCAGCCAGTCTGAGCTGTGCCTCTTGGAGAATTTAAGAGACAATAAGACAGAATGGGTATTCTCTGAGTATACCTGGAAGAAGGAAAACAATGTTGGTGTAGAGGGTTGGGGCCTGCAGGACATTTGTGAAGAGACAGGGCACGTAGGAGGGGAGAGGACACCAAATGTAAAGACATTTTTAAAGTTTCTGTTCACTTCAGTTGGGTTAGAGATAGATGAATTTCCTAATTTGAGAATGCGAACGTAGACTGAGTAGGAGGGTTGAGAAAGGAAAGCTTAGCTTTCCAGAAACAGTGAGGGGATTATAAGATTGTTCTGAAGGTTGTAGGTAAAGTAAATTGATTTAGAAAATGGGCTAAGAAATTCCCGTGCTCTGATTGGCTGATACCCCTGGCAAGGTGGGCATCTCTCAGACAACAAAGCCTGGGTAACAAAAAAAAGCCAATCCTAACTGACCTGATTACATTCAAATATTATTGTGCCCATAGAATTTTCAGTTTAAAATAGCCCCCATTATTTTTTCTCGCCTAGCGAGAACTCAGCCCCGATCCGCTACTTAGTGATGCCTTCCCAAAACTGTGACGCTTTCTATAAAAATCTACCTACTGAGAAAAATACAGGATACTGAAGTATCAGTGTTTCAGTCCCCAACCGTTATGGAATTAAACTGTTTTTCTACTGGCTGCAATTTTTTTCTTGCTGACTGAGTGACTCCCCCATCCCCCTACCCCATGGCGGCCAGTCTCCCCCTCTCTTCCTGTGACAGTTTCATTTAAAGCAGCAGTATTCATTGTGCTGTTTAAAAAAAATGCATTACCTTCCAAATGCATTTTCTGATGCAGTCTCTGTTCTGATCCACTGTCATTTCTGAACTAATACTGCTGCTTTAATATGCTCCACTCCCAACCTCTGTTGGTGCCAGATTACATGGAATGTGTCGTGCTTACCTGAGGGAATATTAAAGCACTCCAACTCCAGTGTAGATGCATATTTCCTGATAGCAGCACATCCCAAATAATATTTTTTTCTTATTTTAATCTGGATCTGTACTGCCGAAACTCACTGTCATTGTAGGCTGCAGCCCCGCAGCAACTTGCTGGTGAACCATGCTGCCAAAAATCAGTCTGGAATGCACTCTATCTCAGTCCTGCACTGATAGAACAGGAAAAAAACATAGGAAAACAATTGTGTGTGTGGATGGCGAGAGTGGGGGATGTTTAGCAGAAATCACTGTGTCTGTGTCAGAGAGGTCTGTGTCAGGCAGGGAATGGGCAATGGGAGATGTAAAACCAAACTGATAGCAGTGCCCTCTACTAGCAAATGTACCAGTGAAGGGACTACTTTACTCCTTTTTTATTCATTTTAAACAGTTATTTTTAATTAGGTTAATATTTCATTTAAATGTAAACAAATGACCCATTTTCTGAGTGTAATAATACCTTCCAGGGTGGGAGGTATTGGGCTATACTGGACCTTCCAGGGGCTGTAAGATGCTTTGCATGTGGTGTCGGGCCTCATTATGTCCCTGGGTGGTCCTGTATAGCCCAGTACTGCCCACTCCGTCAGGTATTACTGCTTACTTTACCTTCCCAGTAGCCTTAGTGCTGGTGTTAGTTAGTTGTTTGTATCTCACCAAGTCCTGAGGAGAGCATGAGGCTTTGTGGAGATGCCAGGCAGAATCACTAGCATTGAGCATGTCACTGACCCCCACAGAGATCTCAGGAAGGTAGGAACCACAGATACGAGACTTCCTGAGAGTGGTATATTTTTTCCATGTTCCATTAAATTTGGCCACGAAAGAAAATAGAACAACATCTGTTGTAGTGGATAATGTGAGTGCTGGCCAGTCAGTGGCTGAAGACTGTCTGTAAGGCAGATAAGGTCAAGAGACTTTAGTGACCTAGACCAGATACATTTTGGTGGGACTTTATTGTGGTGCAACTTGTGGATGCAGTAGATCATGCGATGATCATTGACAGCATTGCTAGAGTCAGCAAAAATAATGCTGTGGGTGTGTGAGGACAGAACCCAGTCAAAAAGAGAATGAATTGTGGAGTTAGGGATTGAGACAGGTTGGTTTAATAATTAGCTGCATTAGACTGTGGGACTTAATTTGGTGAACTGTGTTTTTTGCCAAGGAAGAGAGCCAATTTATATTTAGATCCCCCAAGATCTCACCTGGGGCTATATATTCAAAACTGCACTAAAGTGGTGCAGGAAGGTTTCTGCTGTGCATGCACCTGTGCCTAACCTGGAGGTTGCTA
Organism: Neoceratodus forsteri; assembly: GCA_016271365.2. NCBI lineage: Eukaryota > Metazoa > Chordata > Ceratodontiformes > Ceratodontidae > Neoceratodus > Neoceratodus forsteri. The sequence goes on along the minus strand of CM028135.1, from coordinate 906,350,947 downwards.
TATTCAGTCGGATAGTGGACCAGCACTATCTGACTGAATATCGGGCGAAGTCTGCACAGCACAAAGTCTCTTTGTGATGCCCCAGTAGGGAACTGGGCTGCATCCAGCACATAGTGAATTACACCCCTAGATCTGCTAGCACCAGGAGCCATAGCATGATAGTCAGTCGTAGAATGTAGATGAGCCCATTGGGCATACTAGGTGCTAAGAGGCCATATGCATTTCCATTATAGGAAAATTTACATTGAAAGTGGCAGCAGTGACTTACCCCCTCCCACCACCAAATGCTAATCCTCTCTATGATAATGTAGTCCCTGGTGTCTAGTGGCACCCCTCACCCTCCAGTCCCCTGACCCATACATATAATTGTAGTCTCTGGCGTCCAGTGGTACACCCCCACCCTCTGACCACCCATCCTGGTACAGTAAATGTAATCCCTGGTGTCTAGTGGCACCCTCTACCTCTTGGTCATGCATTTGGTATATATGTGAGCCATCTCTGGTGTCCAGTGGCACCCCCCACCATCTCAGCACCTACCCCATATAGTCTCAAGTTATTACTGTTGTCTAGCAGCACCCCCGCCTCCTCATCCCTGGTGTCTAGCAGCACCTCTCCCCAATACCTTTCTCCTATATATATATATATATATATGTATGCCATAGTTGCTAGTGGAACTTCCCCCTCACCCATTGATCACCTATCCCTCATAATATCGGACATGTTCTAGAGACTAATGGATCCCCCACCCACTGAGCACTCATGCCAGTGCTACCGCAGAGGACCTAGTAGCTAGCAGAGTCCCAGAACTCTGGTCTCCCAGCCTATATAGTTCCCTGTCTCCTTGGTGTCCAATGGCATCCCCCAACCTCATGGCCCTGGTACCCAAGCCTATCCCTGGCATCCAGTGATACCCACCCATGACCACCAGTTGCTACATGAAGTGGCATATGCTGGAAGTTCTGCGGGCCCCACTCACCCTGCTGGCACTGAGCACACCACCCAATATACATGTTCATTGTCAATCCATACGGCAGCCAGCTGCGAAGATGAGAGGAAGGCTTTGCTTGTCATCGTTGCAGGTCTCTGTATGGCCCAACCCACACAGGTATGGAGGGTTAGCTGGGTGGTGTGCTGGGTGTGGGCAAGGAGGGTTAGGTGCAGGTACCTTGGCTTTGCAGTCAGGGGGATGCCAGTAGACACCAGGGAGGCAGGGAAATATATGGGTCAGAAAGCCAGAGTGGGATTGGTTCTGCAAGCAACTAGGGCCTCTGCAATAACACCAGGATGGATGCTTGGTGGATGGAGGATCCACTAGCCACCAAGGCATCACTGGTATCACAGGGGCCGGTGCTCAGTGGATTGTGGATCCACTGGCCACCAGGGCATCATTGGTGTCATGTGGATGGTTGCTCAGTTGGTGGGGCGGGTTTCTCTGGCCACTTCGGATCTGATTATTTCACCAGGATGGGTGATCAGTGATTTGGGGGTGTACCACTTAACACAAGGGCATCCATGCACATGCAGGGGATGGGCGTTCTGAGGGTGGGAGCGACTAGACATGGAGACATTCCTTCACATATTGGGGATGGAGATTCAGGGGGGTGGGGGTGCTACTCGACACCAGGGACTTTTCAGCAAGCACCGGGATGAGTGATCAGGGGGTGGTGGGGTGCCACTAGACACCAGGGCAACCTGCAACTATACAGGCCAGGTGACATGGGGTGGAGGGTGCCACCGCACAACAGGGAACTGGTGCTGATGCCAGAACAAGTGCCCAGAGGGTGTGCGGGCACCACTAGACACTAGGGTTACTGTGCCCACACCAGGACAGGTGCTTAGAGAATAGGGGGTGCTACTACTCACCAGGGTACCATCTTCCCATCACCAGATGGGTGAATGGAGTTGGGCAGCTACAGTACAGCCATTCCCCCACCAGGGCTTTGCACCCATCTAAGACTAGGTTTGCAGATGCAGTAAATTGATTTCTGCAGGTGACATTTACCACTGATACAAATCAATGAATTTGCCACTGCACCAGTATGCAGGGGAAACAATCGATTTGCATGAGCATGGCATTATGTTAGTGCTCAGGTGCTAATGGGGTTGGCCTGCACTATAGGAGTCTCTGAATATAAACCACACCCACAAACTGGGTGCAAAACCCAGTTATCATGGGCAAACACCCCTTAGTGCCCATGCTGACTTTTGAATATCTTGCCCCCGAAGTTTAAAAGGATGAAATAGTTGAGAGGAAGGCAAGGCAGGAGTGAAGCTTAGCTGTAGGGGAGAAGTAAATGTCACAGGTAAAAATGGGAATTAAACAGGGGTATTACAGCCTGCACAGCAGGAGTTGTTTGGAAGAGGGTATGGAAGAACAATGCACAACATCACAGTTAAGGCTGTGACATATGTATAGAAGAACTCCACTACCATGCTTCCCACAATCCAGTCTGTGAACTGTGTACACAGAGAGTCCAAATTCCACATCTGTGATTCCGTCTGAGAGCAAAGTTTCTGTAATGATCAGAACATCATGGTTGTAGTGTACAGTCCACTGCCTTAGCTGGTGAAGCTTGGGGGGTTACTCCCAATGTTTATATGAGGAGTGCTCTATCCTTTGGGAAAAATTTGAGAGGGGAAGGAGGTGGGATCAGGATTTAGCTCCACAACATCCAATAGTAGTTGGGTTGTGAGGAATATAAGATGTGAGACCTGTACCTACTAACATGTACACTGCAGAAGATGGGGTGATGGTGTGGGGTTAGAGTTAAAGATCAGAGGAGAGCATCAGGACTAATAGAGGTGGAGGAAAAGAGACCAGGGTGACTGAGGAAGGGGGGATGAAAAGTGGGGACAGGCTGTGGGAGAGGAGATAAAGGAGGTGATGAGGAGTAAGATAGAAGGAATGGTGAGGGGGAGAGAAGGAGTAGGAGGGACAGAAAGCGGTATAATAAAAAGGAAGAGAGGGGAGTGAAGCAGAATCAGTAAAAAATAGTGAAGAACACCCTAACAGAAAAAAAACAAAAGAACTCTGCAGGTATTTTGACTGGTAAACATGCAAAGATACCCGCTGGCATACGCAAGATATACACACATTTTTATGTATGAATTATACACAAGGAATATAATTACTGAGACATTTCCTTGCATGAAAAATTCATGCAATTAAAATTCCTTGCCAATATCATGAGATGCAAGAAAAAATTGTATGTGGGGTTGCTGCACTACATTATTGGTTTTATATCCTGATGTGGGGCTAGGACCAACAACCTTCTAGTTCTAAAGGAAGATGTGCTACCAACTGAGCCACTAACACTGTGCTCATCAAGTGTGTTGCAAGAAAATTGTACAAACAGTTATGCAAACAATAATCTTGATAACGTATTACATATTTTTCACAATTTTAAAAGGAGTGGTAGGAGCCCTTGTTACACAAGTTTAGCAGTCAGTACCGGTAGTGCTTATTAAAATGTGGATTCAAAGACAAGTTTGGATACTAATAAAATTAGTTTCTAGAGCAAATGTGACTGCACATTCTTTCAAAACAAACAAGTGCAATATTGTAGTCATTTCAAACTAATTAATTTGTAAAAGTAAGATAATAAAAATTAAACAAACCAGATCACTTAACTAGGTTGTAACCATGCAAGAGAAATGCAATGAAGCTAAACAGACTAGATTGGACTAACTAAGCAAAATCAGTAGTAGGAATGAATAACCACTTATGCAGATACAGCACAGCAATAACAAGAAGAGATATTGAATATCAGTTTGAATAGACAGGTGATATCACTGTGTAAATACAAATGATTCAGTCAGCTGGAAACAGTCCTACACCAGGAGATAAAACAAAAAATGTAAAGATCTTTGCGGAGGGCTGTAGTGGATGGACATAAGAGATAGCATGAGTTCTTCTGCTGGAGGGTAATTGTTTACAGTCCCAACAGTGGTGGGAGAAACTTGCAGTCAGCGACTGCTGGGTGGTGACCCCCAAATCAAAGTGCTAGAGTCTTGTAGGAACAAGCTTGTAGAATCCTGGCGGCAGGCAGGAGGAACCTCTGTGACAGATGAGTGACAGAATCAAGAAATAAAGATATTGCTTTATTTTCTGTCAAACATCAAAATGATACATATAGAATCTGTGGGGCTTAAAGAGCCCCTGACAGCATTAAGTAAACATTGAAAAAAAGATTTATATTCAACTCTATCCCATTTTCTTCACTACTTCACATATTTTCAGTAATTAATTCCCCATTTTCTTTATTACTGAAAGCAGCAACATGAAAACAAGATCCCTGTCCCCTAGACTATATCTGCCCTGGCCGCTTCTGAACACATGGCATCACAATCCTCAGTTTATGACATCATAATTATATCCACAGCAACATATTTTGGAGTCATAAACAGAATTATGATGTCAGGTGTAGGAACGCAGCCAGAGCTAAAATGGCAGAGATACTGTATTCATGTCAATACCCGTAGTAATAAGGAAATAAGGGTGAGAATTACAGAATAAAATATGAAATATAAGCTACATTTTTGCCTGAATATTACATTTTTTCAAAGTTGTTTCAACTGTGTCAGGAGCTCTTTAACTGACTATGGTAATTGGATTGGCATTCTTTCAGATATAATATGTTTGTCCAAAATAATATTTGCTTTTCAATCCCAAAACAGTTCCCTACATAACAACTTACTGATCTTATGCTCTGTTCCCTTGAACCAAGAAGACTTACAATAAAAATACTTCTTCATTCCAGCCTGTTTTTCAGTTGTAGCAGAATATACTGTACATTATCAAAGCAAATATTCATATGCATTGTTGTGGCTAGCCCTGTGGCAGGTCTTAGAATAGTTCCAGAGGAATCAGTTGAAGGAAAATGGGACAAACATGAATAGTCATACCTGGGCAGATGCTTCTTTGTTATAATAAACATAAAAACATCTTCTGTTCATTGGCCATGAACTACAGTGTATTCATTTATAATCTCCTCCATTAGTGTAGTATGTATATCTGGTTATGACCTGCATGTTTTTCCACCCTTGAGGATGTTCAGTTTTACAGAGGGTGGACTCTGTTTATGTGTAGATATTGATCTTATAGAACATAGATAAATAAAAATGATAAGTCTTAAATGTGAGGGATTGTGGCCTGATCTGGTAAATGATAAAGTAAATCTGCTTCTGTCTGTCGAGGAAGAGGTTCACCTTAAATAATTATTTTAATTCTTAACAAACAAAACGAACTGCATCAGTCCAGTAACGCCACATAACTACAGTACCCGTGTAAGGTGCAGTTAGAAGTTGCTCATAACAAAAGATGAAATTAGCATTTCTTAGACTCATTGTACAGCACTCTTTCAATACCTTATGACTGATATTAATGGCCTGATACAATTCTGTTTTGTTTGTTTTGTATTGTGACTTTGACAGTAGCATTGTTAACCCGCAGTTTAAGTGAACTCTATTGTTATAAATGTTACCCCTTTTCAAATTCTGAGAAATGTGTAATCCAGTAGACAGTGGACTTGTTTTTCATTACTAAGGCATGATTATAAATCTCAGTAGCTGAAAGGTTTTGCCAAAGGTAGACCCAGAAATGGAACAAGAATTTTTGCTGAATTGTCTTTCTTTGCCCCAGTGTAAAACCTTCAGGAAAGACAGGAGATACAGTAGTAGTGCAGTATGGAGAAACCTCAGTGACCCTATCTGTGGTTAAAAACAGGTTGCTGGTTATAGTGCCCCAAATCTTTCATCATGGAGAAGTATTATATTCATCACAAAAAGTTTGTATTAATAGATTTTCTTGACCTACTAAATATGTTTACCCTGAATTTCTTGTTTTTATCTGTCTGTCAGTCTGTCTGTTTATCAGTCGAGCCACAAAAAGAGGAAAATATGGCATTTGGGTGTTCAACCTTAATGCCCCCCTTATACCATCCCCTACTTTCATGACCCAAGGCCAAGGTAAAGGACCAGGGCTGTGCCTCACAGGTCTGCTGCAAAAAATTACAGGTCTGAAGTTGTACCCTACAGGTGTTCCATAGGTGTCTTATTTAATGTGGGTCATACACAGAGAAGCAGATCGTTGGGCACAGCCCCAAACCAGCAGCTTGCTTTTTAGGGTCAAAGAGTGGGCACATGGTGCATGGCCCACAATTTGTGTCCCTAAGTGTAATATCAGCATGACTGTGGACAAGTAGCTTGCTTCATGCAGGATTCTGTAGGCTTTACATCAAAACAGCAGACCAATAGAGCACAGCCCTGGATGTGTAGCTTGTTTTGTGCATGGCCTTTTGGGCACTATGAAAAATAACCCACCAATGGGGCATAGCCACAGACCCATAGCTTGCATTGGGGAGGACCGTGTGGATCATTGACAAAGCAACAGACCCATGGGCAACAGCCCTAGACCTATATATTGGTTCATGCTTGGTCCTGAGGGCCATGTATGAAGTGGTGGACCTATGGGGCACAGCCACAGATCTGTAGCTTACAGAAGCAGATCTGTTGCTTACACCTAGGTGCATGGCTCTAGACACTTGGAACACAGCCTCAGATCTGAACATAAAGCAGCAAAGCTATGGAACATGGTCCTGGACAGTTAAATAAGTCTTATATGGGCAGCTTTTGAGGTTTTTATGTCAAACTTTAAGTCAAGGAGAGAACATTGGGCTTGATATTCAAAGATTAGCACCCCCACTAACATGCTTAGTGTGGGTTAGGCTTAGCATGGGCACTAACCTGGGTTTGTGGGCACACTCCTGGTGGAGCCATATTCAGATGGCCCAGGAGTGCCCCCAAACCTGGCAGCACTAAGGCAGTAAAATACTGCTGTACGTATGCAAATGAGGGTGTTTTCTCATTCATACTGGCACAGCAGGATGTTCAATAGTTTGTGGTGGTGGTAAACAGTCCCCCCCAAGCAACACTGTTTACTGCCACCAAAAAACACATCTTAACATTGCACTAAGCCCATACCCCCACCCCTGAAGGAAGGGTGGGGCTGTACTGCAGCTGCCTGCCCCATTCTCCCATCCAGTCATTTTTTAACATTCCCTGGTGGTCCAGTGGTCACCCCCATCTCCTGTTCAATAGTGTGTTATGCATCCAGTGGTTCTGCCCAGCTCCAGATCACCTGTTCAGAAGGGTCTTATGCTTCCCTGATTGCCCACTTGTTCTACCCACCATCTGATCTTCTGTTCAGAAGCATTTTATGCTTCTTTTGTGGTTGTCTGGCTCCCCCACCTGTGATCACACATCCAATCTCTTTATAACATTCCCTGATAGTCCTGTGAGTCCCACCACCCCTGCTCCCTCAGTACACAGTGATCAAAAATGTTCTAGTGATCCAGTGGTCCCCCAAAAGCCTCCACCCATCCCGCTCATTAACATCTCACCTCCCTGCACTCCCTTCACTCTGGTTCTTGGTGCTCTGACTACTCACATGTGGTGAGTAGCACAGCCCCCCTCTCACCTCCAGGGACAGACACCATTTGAGCTGTCAGTAAGCAGGCATGCTGTAGAAACAGCTGTTTCAAAAGTATGTATGCTCACTAACAGCATATATGGTGCCCAGTCATGGAGGTGAGAGGAGGGCTATGCTGGTCATTGTATGTGACTGATCAGAGCCCCAGGAACCAGGGTAAGAGGGGTGTAGGGAGGTGGGATGTCAGCAGGTCAGGTAGGAGCTCTTGGGGGGGGCACTGGACCACCAGAATATTCTATATCACTGAATATTGGGGATGCAGGTTAATGGGGACCCAATGGACCACCAGGGAATGTTATAAAGTATGGGTGACTGGGGGTGTGGGGAACCACTTGACCACCAGAGAAGCATAAAACACTGCTGAGTGGGTGACTGGGGGGTGGAGGATAGAAACCACTAGACCACTGGGGAAGCATACCATTCTATTGCACAGGCAATCAGTGGGTGTGGAGAACCACAGGACACCAGGGAAGCTTAAGCCACTACTGAACAAGTGATCAGGGGAGTGGGAGGAGCCAGTGGACCACCAGGGAAGCATGAACCACTACTGAACAGGTGACTGAAGGGTAGGGGGATCCAATGGTCCACCAGGGAAGCATTAAATACCACTGAATGGTTGGTGGGGGGGGACACACTGGACCACCTGTGCTCATATTCCTTTATTGAAAGCAGCACTGAGGGGCTGCTGTGCCCCGTGCAAATGAGCACATGGTAGGCATGCAGATGGTCCCTTATTTCCTTGCATGCCAAATGAGCTTGTCTGCATTTTCTGGCTAAATAAAGCCCACACGGGTCATGGTGCTATCCTGTTTCAGTCATTCTTTTTCTTTCTGATCTATATACAGCCCAGGTCTGTGTCAGGGCAGTGCAGTTTCACTTAGCGCTGCACCTTCATGGCTCAATATTCAGTTGGATAGTACTGCTCACTAGCCATCTGAATATCATTGCAACCAGTGAGAGCATAGGGGCAAGTGCAGCACAAATGTCTGCACTGTGCTTGCCCCATTTTCTGAATAATGGGCCATTTGTGTTTTTTAGCTGTTTCTCAAGTGGTCCATGTATACCTAAACTTTAAAAACTTTTAACTTAAAAACTAAATAACATTTCTTCTTAAATCCTCCACAGGCACTTTCATTTAGCAGCCTCTCATAAACCTGTCAGTTTCATAATTTCACTCTGCCTAGTTTTCTCACTATTGATGAGCAAAAATAAATAATTAAATTTGGGATTTTTTATGTAAATTGAGAAAGAAAACATTTCTAAAGTGCTTAACCAATTTTCATTAAATTGGCCAAAACACAGACTCATGTCCTCTTTGGTCCCAAACCCACCAACTTATCTTCATATGTTAAGTCCAGGTCCTGGAAAAACTAAGAACCTATTATTGTGGAACTGTACTATCTAAAGTGCCTACAACAATTGTAACTCAGATACTGCTATGTAATATGAATAAACATTTGACAAACTTTAATAAAGTATAAACAACCCCCCAAATTAACCAAAACATGAGCCAGTCTGGTGATGTAGAGGGCTGATGCTCTGGGCACCTCTCCTCCTGCTACGCTGGTGACCCATGTTTGGAAATGGCCATGGGCCATTCGGGGGGGGAGCAGGGAAGGACGAACGAGCAGCCCTAGGACTGCTCTTATTCCTTTGGGAGTGGTGTTTGTGACTCACTGCTTGACTGCTACCTGGAAGTGTCTGGGTACAGCACAGGTGAACCATGAATACAAGGGAAGGGACCCCATGTTCAGGGTGCTGGGGGTGTCTCTACAGTGTGCATGTCCTAGGCTAACAGGACATGCACATTGTGCCCATTGCATGTTCTGTTGGCCCAGGGAGAAATTCAGAGGAAAAACAATCATGGTCTCAAGATGATTACTGGCCCTTTGAGGCCCCACACTGGTGACCAGGCACCCCCATACTCCTGTGTCAAAGGATAACAGAGAAGGTAAGCCCCAGAAAATCTGGAGACAGGGCTGGGGGATTGATCTGAGGGGGGAAGCTGGGGGTAGCACAGGAGTAGACAATCTCTGTAAAGAAAAATGCCGAAACATTAACCCCAGGTCTTAAAATGTGAACACCAAATCTCACTGTCATAGGGGCTAAGACAGTCAAGATAAATGCTGTCAAAAGCCCGATTTCTATCTTAAGATATCTGCCCAGCTGGATCAGTCTGTGAAGGATATTGCAGTTTGCTGCATGACAAATCAGAGTAATTACCATTAATTTGCATTAAGCTGCTGCAGTATTCTGTAAGACAACACATCAGAAACTGTGATAAGAGCTTATGATCCTGGTCTGTGGCAAGATAGATTAGATGGGATAGATAGACAGACAGACAGATAGATACCATAGATAAATAAATAGATAGATAATAAGTACTAGGAAAGTGTAGTGTACAAGTAAATAATGCTAACCACAAGCTCAAAGGGCAAATGGCTTTATGAACTCTTTTGTCATAAGATAGCATTATCTTACACATGCACAGCACTTCTTTATTTTCAATAATTCATTTGGTTTGTTCAAAAATAATTAGATTTCTGGTTTGTATCGAGATTTTAAAGGTTTCAAGTATTGAAGGAGTTCAGAGTTGTTAATAGTTACTGTGGTTGCTGATTGATAAGCGGCAGTCAGAGGTTCAGTAAGTTGAAAGCTGCTATAGTTTCTAATTGTGAATATGCAGGAACTTATTTTGTTTGTCATTTGGTATAGAAATGAAGTGTCTGTGTCAGTGGAAGAAAGTTGGCTTCCAGTTGATTTTCTGCAAGAGTTATGTTGCTGTCACTGGTGAGGTAGGGGGGTCTTTTTGTCTTTCAGTTTTGAAGGTAATGTTTTCTACTCTTTGGAAAGTGTGTTGAAACTGTAGGAAAGTCCCAGCAGTTTCACTGGAGTGTGTGATCCTCTAGCTAATGTGATTATTTTTTTTAAATATTTGGACTATTTTTTAATAAATGGAGGAAACAACTGAATGCCTAGAAGTGGCCCATTGTGTGAAAACTGATGTTATTGGTTTCTGTAGTGAAATAAAATTTTTGAAATCTGGATCAAAATAAAGAAGCTGTGATTCTGAAAGTTGTTGATTCCATCTGATGTCTGAGGTAGGGTAGCTAAACTGCTGAGAAACACTTTTTTGTGAGGGTCTGTTTATTTTAAACTTAAAATGTTCATTTGTGTGTGTGTGGGGGGAATCAAACTATTAAAATATTTTTTTTTAAAGTGTGGTTTTGGGGTTAAGGTAAGAAATTTGAAAATGCTGCCAGCTGGTGATGCCATAATAATTGTATTACTTTGGCTTGTACTTTTAAAATTGCAAGTGTATAATTTTAAGAGCACTGGTATATACTTTTAAGGGTGTCAGTATATACCTTTAATGGGACTTAGTTGATACATATATGGTGAGATTTTGCCTATTTTCAGGCACGACCCGGGAGGGTTGCACATCAGAAACAGCAGATACATAGTGTCCACAACAGAATACAAAACATCTAGTTGGAAGGAAAATACAGTAACACATGACAATTTTGAATAAATGGCACATTCAGGAACAAGTGGAATATACATAGCATAAGGATAAACAGTAATCACAGTTACATAAACTTTTAAAGAATTTTGAAAACAGTATAATTGACTGAAGAAATACATATACAGCAAACACTGGGGATACATAAGTGCTGAGAGGAAGTACCACTCTCAAGGTGGAAGATCAGTGGTAGTAATGCAAGAAAGTGGAGACAAGCAAGAGGTATAGCAGGAGCAGAGACCTGCACTCATAAGGTGAGTTCTTAAACTTTTTTGAAAGGCTCGGCAAGTAGCCGATTGTTTAACATAGAGTGGAAGGGTGTTCCACATTCTGGGAGCAGATACGGCAAATGCAAGTTCACCCCTCTGGGTGAGACATCTAGGCATAACAATGGAAGCATTTTCAGTAGATCTCAGCATATAGAGCAAGTCAGGTTGTTTTAGTAGAGTTACAAGGGACCTTGGAGTACTAGTCTGGGTTAATTTATTGACCAGACAACCAGCTGTGTGCAGGCGATAGAAGGATGGGGTGAGCCAATTGAGAGGAGAATAGAGCTGACAGGGATGTGTTAGTTTAGGAGCCGCAAGGGTGAAGCAGCAGATACTATTATAACAAGGGCTCCATTTCTGGATTACTTGCTTGCTAGCATTAAGGTAGACTATAGAGCCATAGATGAGGCAAGGTCGAAGAATTCCCTGAGCAATGGCCAGCCTGGCTGTCGAATTTAGGGAGGATCTTACCTTGTAAGTCAGGCCAAGTTTATTGTTCATTGCCTTACAAATCACTGCAACATGAAGATTAAACTCCAGTGAGGGGTCAAGAGTCATCCCAAGGTATCTATACTTAGGGTTGAGCAGGCTATTTAATGTTAAACTCCAAATTTTGCACTTTAATAGCTTTGTCACCATTTAACGGATGTGGAGAAAATTTTGCATGCCTAGTCTTGGGGGTAAGGTGTCTTGATCTGCCAAGTTTTGTTCTAGTCAGATGTCTGGATTCCAAGACTTGGATACCTGAAAAAGTGAAAAATTGTTTGTTTTTTCTGGATTTTTTGTTCCTCACCTAGTGCCCAGATGGTTTATAATTTTGCTCAGAAATTTTCAGAGAAGAAAGGGCTTGGGCCAGAGTGGTGCTTTTTATGGTTTGTTGAAAAAATATTAATCCATTCCAGAGTTATTTAGATTTGAAATGTTGGTTGTGAGCATGCTCAGTACAATCTTTTGGATAGCTGCTTCATACAAAAAAATAATTTAGCCCCTAGGAAAAAAGATTCTGTTTCTCATGGGGGTAATCTTTTTTTGTGAGAAAAAAAAATCATTTTTTATATAGCTGCCATGATGATTCTGTTTTTTTCCCTGAAAACCCATAAAAATGATATCATGCAGACACCACCACATGTACCTTGCTAACTTGGCCCCCGTTTGGTGGATTCTGTAGTTAGTTTTTTAGAAAAATCACACAGAAATGTGTTTTTAACACATTTTTGAATCTTTTTTCGTGAGCTGAATTTCCTTTTTCTGATGGCCATATGAAAAAAAGAATACAATAAAAGACTCCCTTCATATGAAAAAAGAATTTGGACTTAGTTTTTTGTATGAAGCAATATTTTTTTGAATGAGCAACACAACCTTACAAAAAAGATCCCTTAATATGAAAAAAATAATTTAGACTTATTTTTTTTTTGTACATTCTTTTTTCTTATGAAAGAATAATTTTTTGTATGAACAACACAACCGCACAAAAAAAGATTCCATCATAGGAAAAATAATTTGGACACAGTTGTTTTTTATTTCTCTTTTTTGTATGAAGCAATCTTTTTCTGTATGAACGGCACAGCCTCACGAAAGAAGATTCCTTCATATAAAAAAATAATTTGTACTTACTTTTTTTTCCCCACTTTTCAACTTTGACAAGCCATAACTCTATCAATATATGGCATTAAGAAACTGTCTATATATCAAAATAATGGTCTCACTGAATACTACAGCACTAACACATAGCACCCCCTTCCCAAAAAAATATTAGTGGCCATATAAAAAAGGAGTAATAATAAAAAAAATTACAATTCCCATAGGATAACACTGCAATTTTAACAAGCTTTATCTCTGTCAGTTTTTGAAGTTAATGAACAATGTATATATTATTAGAAAGTTCTTAATGACAACAAGAACACTAAGTTCCTAGGAAATAAGAACTGCAAATGATCCATCCCTAGAAAAAAAAATACAAGGAAGCACATAAATTGTTTTTCTGGTGGAACGGAGGGCCCTGCGCTTGCACACCCACATACACATGTGGTTAAATAGAGACACAAAAATGCTTGGCACTGAGGGCCCTGCACTTCTGTGATCACATGTATGTGTTCACACAGGTCCTGAAGTGACCTTCATAAATGATGATGCAATTCTGCTGCCTCAAAAAGTAAGGAAATCTATTGCAATAAACTTCATTAATGCACCAGTTAGGATTAAACCAACAAAAATAGGGAAATGTGGTGTTAGGATTTCTAACTCCAACACCCCACCCCACCCCACCCTACAAGCAGCAAAAGGCAAAACATTATAGCTTTGGCTGTCCTTAGTCTTGGCAAATCAGGCCTGGGGTCTTCCTTGGGGTTATCTACCCTAACACTCACACCATTTTCATGTAGTCTGTATATCTGAGACTAGTTGCTTAGTTGCACAAATATAATTCCGTAATATAAAATAAAGACCCAGTTTTCTTTGCAGAACTGCAGGCCAGTATACAGTGTAGAAGTCGGAACCCAAATATAGATATCATGGATAGATAGGCTATAAAAGAACTTTTGTTTCCTGAAGTGCAGGACCCTCTCCAGAACACAATGTAACAGACATAAATACAGCTATAGCGAAAGACGCATACAAATATTTTGTGAAATTTACATACCATTTCTGTACACATTTCCTGCCTGCATGCATGAAGATTCTGTCATGCAACAAACTTAATGTCTTTTAAAATCTAATAAATTGTTTCTGGAAATGTCTGAAAGTGTCTATGGCTGCAACTGTGTATAACTGCATGTTATTTGAGATTCGCTTCTGAGAGTGTATACAAAAGGTAACATTTTTTAATCTACAATTGCAGAAGCGCAGGCCCCTCTGCAGCCTTAAAGAGTTACTGAAACCATTTGATGCTCCAGGCTGGCAGCTCATATTGTGTAGTTGCTTGTCCTAGGAGCTTTTAGGACCATAAATAAACATTTTCTGTGCTGCCATTTTTAAAATATTTGCCTTATAAAACCCAGCTTGTACCTTCCGTATACAAGCCAGGCAGCCAAGGGGTGCTACAGCCCCACCCCAAAACACATCATAATTATGATGTGAGGTCTGGAACAGGTCTGCAGGCTGTCTATGGGAAATGTGATGGAATCGGGGGGGGAGGGGCTGCCTAAATGTACTAAGTTTATCTTTGATGGCATATTTACATGTATAGGGCTAATAGCCCCATACATAAGGGATATGCATTGGGTGCCTGTGGGATAACCAAGTTATTTGTACAGTAGCCTGTGATCTTGAGTAACCACACGAGTGGTAAAGCCATGAGTGAGATTTATGAGAGGTCACAGGCTACTGTACAAATAACTTGACAATCCCACAGGTGCCCAATGCATATTTAATTTATGCAACATGATTTTTTGGGTTCAGTTTTGTTATAGATTATTTTTTTCTTAAGTTCCTGTCCATGTTTCTTTCTGTGTGCCTGGTTGCTGAGTTTGGTTTGCAGGGTTGCTGTGCTGAGAAAGAGGAAAAAAAATACTTTTTTTGTTAGGAGTGTTTTCATTTAAAATGTCATTCTGGTTTGGAGGGGATTTGGTTAGGGTGTGCATTTTGTGAGTCTGGGACTGTGATAGCTTGGGTTGTAAAGAGCACTCTGAGAAGGTGAAAGTGAAACTGGGAGACAGTGCTTCTGAGCAGGCAGCACAGGTGGTGGTGGTTAGTGATGTAGTCACTGTGTGGATAAATGGGTGGTGATGTAATCACTATGGGGATAACCTGAAATTATCTACATAGTGATTACATCACCACCAATTTATCCACACAGTGGCTCAGAAAACTGAAGTTATGTGTCAGTTTTTATCCTGGCACCTGTTGGATAAATGTAAATATGCCATTAAAGATAAACTTAGCACATTTAGGCAGACTCCCTCCCTCAATTCCATTATATTTCCCTTGAACAGCCTGCAGCCCTGTTCCAGACCTCACATCATAATTATGATGTTTTTAGAGGAGGGGCTACCATACTCCTTAGCTGCCTGGCTCATAAACTGGAAGTTATGAGCTGAGTTTTATGAGGCAAATATTTAAAAAAAAATGGCAGCACAGAACATATTTATTTATGGTCCTAAACACTCCTAGGACAGGCAACTACACAATATGAGTTGCCTGCCCTGTTTCTGTCAGCAGTTCTAAAAGTAGGTGTGTATGTGTTGAAGTATGCATGTCTATCCTTAGTTACAGAAGCACTGTACCATGAAGATGGATGTCTGTTGTGTCATCTGAAAAGAGTTGTATGTTTTATGTGTTACCTAATGATGGCTGTCTATGATTTCTTGTGTGGTTTTGCTCCTTTGACTGCTCGGGGGTGGGAATGGGGAGTTAGGGTTGATAATCCTAATACCACATTTTCCTATTTTGTGGCATTAAGTTGAACCCTAACTGGTGCATTAACGCAGTTTTAGCAAAGGGGCATAGCTATTCTGAAGAAGACTTTACGTGAAACATTATTATGCTAGACACATTTCATGCCAGCTGCAGGTGCATGGTCTTGGAGCATCCATGAATGCATAACATGACAACTAATAGAAAAAGCTGATTCAGCTATTTAAAGTTGTGACACATATGTTTTGAACCTAAGGCCAAGCTGCTGGGATGCTGCAAGGGAGCAGCTTCGACCACTGCGAAGCTGTTGGTAGACATGTTCTGTAGCCAGTATATTATATTTATTTATTTATTTGAAATTCAGATAACACCTTTGAGCATAAGCACTCTTTTCCAAAGATTTCATGTCAGTAACAAACAGGTATACGCAACACTGATGCACAGGAACCACATCAGTAGAAAATAGATAACTTAGAATATATATGGTATATACTACAAGATTTAAGCAGCTTAAGGGGAGCCAGGTCAAGTACAGACATTAGGGATGCAAACAAGTTACAGTGGCATAGAGATCAGTCAGGTGGCAGCCAAGCCACAACATTATACAGAGATGCAGTTGGTCATATAAAATAAATGCAAGCAGATTTTATAGCAAGTTTCTTTCTTAGATAATTCTTAAAAGGTGCAATTTTGGAGAGGTCTACTAGGGATTCAGGGACATCATTAAACCACTGTGAGGCTTGGATAGCAAATATATATCTACCCTGGCTAGTTTTGCAAAAGGAGACTTGCAGGGCATGTCTGGATATACTCCTTGTGGAGTAGCTGTTGTTGATTAGGCAGAAGAGGTCACCAATTGCAGAAGGAGTGAGGCCCATGAGGGCTTTTTTAACCAGCAGACAGGACTGGAATTTCAGCCTATCCTGCAAGGGAAGCCAGTTGGTAAGCACATACAAGGAACAAGTGCAAGTGTAAGTCTATCAGCCCTACCTGTGAACCAACAGGCTTTGTTGAGGACCATTTTAACCCTGCCTAGGACTGAATCACAAGCAGTGCCAAAGATCAGTAGACCATAGTCAGTGAGGGGGAGGACAGTACTTGAGACTGCCAGGTGTCTAGCTTCAGTGATAAGATTTGAACATTTTCAGAAGAGCACACCTAGTTTTTTGTTGGTCAGATTTGCAATGTTGTCAACATGAGCAGTATATGAGAGGGTGCCATCCAGGGTGATACTTAAATACTTAAATGATTCTACCTGTTCAAGGGTAGCACCAAGTGAATTTTGGACAACCAAGGGAGGATCTTTTTTCTTTAGCTGATGCCCAGTGACTAGCATTGACTTTGTCTTTTTATAGTTTAGGACAAGTTTATTGTTCTCAAACCAGTCCTCCACAGACTTAAAGCTTATTTACAGGTCACTAGAAAGATCCCCAAGCTGTAGGCTACTTCTGAAAATCACCACATCATCTCCGTAAAGTAACATCTTTGAATGGAGGCAGGCTTCTGGGAGCCTGTTAATGAATAGGCTGAAGAGGAGCAGGTATAGTATAGACCCTTGGGGGACCCCAACTCTGATACACTTAGCATTAGAGAGCACTCCATTGATCCTTACTCTCTATGACCACCCAGTGAGGTAACACCAAAACCAAGCTATGGTGTCAGAGGAGAGGCCCGGAGTGGAGAGCTTGTCCAGCCATAGAGGGTGGTTGATGAGGCCAAAGGCTTTCATCAAGTCTATGTATGTGGCACCAACCAGGTGCCATTTGTCAAGGTCATCATGCGGGTGATTGGTGTATTCAATGAGGGCTGTTACAGTGCTATGTAGTTTCCTAAAGCCATGTTGCTGTTTACACATCAGGTTATGTTTGTTTAGGTGTGAGACTAATTGGTCCAAAGCAATTTTTTTTCCAATGCCTTAGATGGGGGGAAGAGGATAGAGATAGGCTGATAGTTGGTCACTTTAGTGTGGTCCCCACATTTTAGCACAGGTATAACTATAGCGGCTTTCCATATTTCTGGGAACTAAGAGAATTGCAAGGACAAGTTAAAAATCTTTGAAAGGGGAATTGCTGACTCATCAAGTACAAGAGAAAGTAGCTTCATGTCTACCATATCCCCACCCATCCTTGTCTTTCCCAGGCCCTTGTCACATAATGGAGGGTTTCCTTCACAGTGACACACTTAAAGTAGAATTTGGGGAGATTATTGCAAGAGCCAGCTTGGGTACTTTGTCTGGTAAGGTCATCATTATTGTCCTCATGTGCCTTGTCATGGAGAGAAGAGCTCAGGTCGGTAATGGCCTCATTGAAAGTGTTTGCTATTTTGAATGGCACAGCGGTGATCATCCCATTAGTGTTAAACATTGATATTGTTGATTTGTCATTGTTGCCAAGGAGGTCCTTTAGGCAGGCCAAAAATGTCTTCCCATTGTTTCAATTGTTATTTTACTGATCCTTATAGAAGTCTACTTTAGCTTTCCTAACCTCCCTGGTGCACTTGTTGCAGGCTTCCCTATATCTTTGAAGGTCTGCAGGTGACACAGTGCTCCATGCTCACTTCCAGAGATTGTCCATCTCTCATAGTCGGGCAAGTAATGTTGGGGTGACTCACCCAGATGAGGTACCTTTTATGGTTTGTTTTTTCGCGGGGGGGGGGGTTGTTGCATACATCCTTGAATTGGGATGTAAAGTAGTCAAGCACTGTATTGATATCTGAGATGGTGTCCAAAAAGCTCCAATTGATATGGGCCAGGTGTGCTTTGAAGGCAGCTGTTAATTTGGAAGGATCCTACTTGTGATTGTTTTAGCATGGAACTTGAAAGGTTTTTGGCAAGAGAGATGTTTCAGATGTTGGACTTCACAAGTAACTCCAAGTAAACTGGTGGGACATTTTAAACCTTTTCTTTGTCTGCCTGCTTCTTTAAGGGAAAAGTACTCAGCTCAACAGTGAGCACAGGTAGTGTTCACTGTTTGTCTAATTAAATATTTCCCAGTGCTAATGATGCACAACATTGCCAGTATTATAGTGAAGTAATTTGAGCATCAGAAACTGTGTTGTGGGACTGTGGTTTATGTAATATTATATTTACTAGAAAGCACAAACACACATTCCAGTTGGCTATATTCTTTTAATACGCAAACAAAATAGAAGCAAAACCAGTTATAGGGATGTAGTACAGGTGTATTGAAAGTGACAGAGTGCTACTCCATTTTCTATAGCAGGACACAACTTACAACTTCAGAAGTGCTTTGGGGAAATTAATATATGAAATCAATGTTTGTGCAAGACATGAGAACAGTTCATCATTCATTAGAGTACAAATGTATTGATTCAATTGACATCAACTGTGTTCACTAGGAGTGTAAGGTTCCCATTTTCTAGGGGCTAGTGGGTGTTATCCCCATGGACTCAAATGTTAAATTAAATGTGTTGAATTAGGTGCTAAAGAGGAGAAACATGGACCATGTATGCCCTTGTTTATCATCCCGTTGATCTACAGTAGGTTACTAAACTCTTTCTCCTGCACAATATACTGTACATAACATGGGCTATGTTAACTTTGATGAAGATATTTTTGTTGGCTTTTGTACTATATTTCTAGAAGATAAAATAGATAGGCGGGTAATTAATTGATTTGGCCCAATAGCAGAAATGTAATTACTCCAAACGTGTGTGTGTGTGTGTGTACACGCTAGGATATACTATCTCAAAATAATTTGTAAATGTTAGCGTTGGAAGGTCCCAATTTAAGGCACTTAACATAAACTCTTATTTCAGTTTATATGTGTTTGCAAGCCTGAAAACAATTATTCATTTAAATGCAGTTAAAGCAGGGTGAAAAGCAAAGTAGTGCAACTATTGCATATCTATTAATGCATCCTTGGGCTGCATATTTATATTGTCTGTAATAATCATGCAGACACCAACGTGGAGTGAGCTGATAGGTTTACTTTACTGTATAACACTTAGAACAAACTGCCAAGAGCATGGGCTACTGCCCACCAGATAAGGATTTATATATGTAGGCTAGCGCATGTGCACTAGCAAGGCATACACAAATCACATATGCTAATTAACTTCATTACATCTCCCTTCTCAATTAAACTTTTCCTCCCAAACATAAAATGTTTAAAGTTCTAGGTAGATCAAGGTTTTTGTGAGTCTGTGGCCTTCGGATCTCCCTTCCACTACAATGGCTAATTTTTGGGCTGGAGCTGGTGCAAGTCAATTGGTCCTGACTACTGAGGGGCGGGGCTAAATCCACAGGATCACTTTGTAACCGCCTTGGCATCACTCATGGCGGGACCGCCATTGCAGGCACCTCTGGGATCCCATTGTCCTCCATCATGTCATCCAGCTCTCTTCTCTCTTCTTCTCCTTGGATGTGCAAGTTTTGTGTGCCACAGGAGTGGCACAGCTCAGGGGTTAACAAAAGGTCCCTCCTGTTTCTTCGATGCAATTTCCCATTTTCTTGGACCACATAGGAGCATGGCTCTTCAGCATGGCATTCCACAATTGCAGGGATCCAGGTATTCTCAGGTGTTCACAAGTAAACAGGCTGTCCCCAGCTGTAAGGCTGGGAGTGGTCAGGTGCACAGATTGTAATAAGATTTTTGTCTTTCTTGAGTCCCTCACAATGTAGGTCACACATCAACTTCTGGCACTTTTGGTTTAAGTTACTCAGATCTGGTAGGCATTAAAGTTCTGGTTCTGCAGCCCACAAGCAGCTGTGCTGGTGATCCTAGCCCCTTCAGTGGGGTATTTCTCAATTCCAAGAGTGCTAAGTAAGGGTCTTGATGGTCCACTTGTGCTTTCTTTAACAGTCTCTTTATTGTTTGAATGGCTCATTCTATCATGCAATTGCTCTGGTGGTATCTTGGTAAAGACTTTACATGTTTAAACTCATATTTTTGGTGAACGTCTCTGAATTCAATGTAGGCAAATTGTGGGCCATTATCTGTTACAAGTATTTCTGGGATACCGTGTATTGCACATCGTGATTTAATATGGGTAATCACTGTTTTGCTTGTTGTATTTTGCAACTTGGATATCTCAATGTATTTGAAGTAGTAGTCAACCATTGCCAGATAATTTTCCCTTTTAAATTCAAATAGGTCCACCCCAACTTTTTGCCAAGGTCTCTTTGATATCTCATGTGCCTGCAGCAGCTCTCTAGATTGTGCTTTTCTGAATTGGTTGCAGATGCCACACTGGGCCACCATGTCACTAATCTGACTGTTCATCCCTGGCCAGAATAAAAGATCTTTGGCTCTGCGCTTGCAATTTTCAATGCCCAAGTGGCTGCTGTGTAATCTGGTAAACATGTCTGGTCTCAGTGATGTGGGGAGTATCAGTCTCTCCCTGTTCCACAAAAGTCCATTTTCTGTCTAGATTTCATCTCTGAACTGAACTGCTTATTTACAGGTGCCTTATTTCAGGGTGCACTGATGTTTTCTCCTGGGGCCATCCATTCAAAACAGTGTTTCTAAACTTGATCAATGCTGAATCTTTGTCAGTGTCTTGCTGAAACAATTTCAGTTTTTCGTCACTGATAGGCATATAGTCCACCATGTGAATCTCATAATTGTCTAGTTCAGTTTTGGCACAGAATGTTTTTCCCACAGCCCTACTCAGGGCATCTGCTATATGAAGTTCCTTACCCGCTTTTTATTGTACTCATAAATCTTACCTTTGCAGTCTTAGCTTAATGTGTTGAATTCTCAGTGGAGCTGTGGCCAGTGTTTTTTTGAAAAGGCTTTCTAGGGGCTTGTGGTCTGATTCAACATGGACCCTTGGTCTGCCATAGATATGTTGGTGGAATTTTGAATAGCCAAACACAATAGTGTTTCCTTTTCAATTTTTGCATAATTTCTCTCAGCTTTATTACTGTAAGTAATCCTGATGCAAAAGCAATAGGCCTGCCTTTTTGCAGCATACAAGAACTCAGCCCTTCTGAACATGCATCAACAGATAAGTCAAAAGGATTCCTTAGGTCATAGTAGGCCAGCACTGGGGGGTTAGTAACAACTGTTTTCAGTTCTTGAATGGCCTGTTGGTGGGACTCCTCCCAGTGCCATGCTGTTTCTTTCTCTAATAACTCTCTCAATGGCTTACTTACAGTTGATAGGTTTGGAATAAACTTTGCTGGGTAGTTTACCATGCCCATAAATCTCTGTAAGTCAGTTTTAATTTGGGGAACAGGCATCTGGGTAATTGTTTTTATCTTCTCGGAGTCTGTCAACAGTCCATCGTTACTTAACTTGTGTCCGATATATTGGACCTCTGACATTTTAATTTTTGATTTTTTTAGATTTAAAGACAAATACTTATGTCTGACTCTTTGTAGAACATTCTGTAACCTCTCATTGTGCTCTTGTACATTAGTTCCCCATATTAGGATGTCATCCATAATGACCTTTGTGCCCTCAAGCCCTTCAAAAATGTGTGAAATTTTCTTTTGGAAGACTTCTGATGCTGAGCAAATCCCAAAGGGGAGATGCTTGAACTTGTACCTCCCAAAAGGTGTATTAAAAGTCACTGGATCAGAGCTAGGCCCATCCTGTTTAATCTTCCAGAAGGCATGCCCAGCATCTAACACTATGAATACTTTGGCCCCTGCCATCTTTGCTGCAACCTCTTTAACTGTTTTCATCAGGTGCTATTCCCTTTTAATTGCTCTATTAAGATCTCTGGGATCTATGCAAATTCATACTTTATTTGTTTTTTCTACTACCACCATCAAGTTGACCCAGCTCATGGGTTTCTCTGCCTTCTCAATATCCCCAATCTTTTCATATTCTCTAGCTCAATTTTCACTTTGTCTTTTAATGTGAAAGGTATTTTCCTAGGGGGTGGATCACAGGGCTGACTGTGTTATCTATTTTAATGTGGTATTCACCCTCTAAGCATCTCAATTCCTCAAATACAACAACAAATGTAGCCAGCATTCCTTCTGTGGTTTCCCCTGCACTTCCACTTGCAGTATCTACTGAAAATTACTTCTTTATAAGCTTCATTTCCAAACAAGTTGATAGGCCCACCTCTGGAATAATATTTGAATTAACCACTTGAAATGTCAACAGGTAATACTTTTGCTTAAAACCTGTTAGCAACATCACTTTGCCTTTCACATCAAGTTTATGCCCAAAATAGGAAACCAATATAGCTGATGACCTTTGAACAACTTCTCCAGACAATGTCTTATACATCTGAAAAGGCATCACATTATACTGTGCTTCAGTGTCTAATTTGAACATCATCATTTTCCCATTTATTCTCAGATTTACTTTCCAATCATTTTCAGGTTTATAAGTAGTCACAATCTCAGTACTAAAACTACTTTCATTTTTCTTGGCATCTCCTCTAACAACATGGATCTCGCTGCATTTACCCACATGACATACTCTAGCAAAGTAATTTTTTCTGTGGTATGATCTACAATACTGTCTATATATTTTTTTTTTAACAATTATTTTACCAGGTGAGACACACTAAGCTGAAAGCTTGTTTGCAGGTGCAACCTGGGAGTACGAGGAAGTTAAGTGACTTGCTCAGGGTCACACAGTATGCAAGTGGGGGTTGTGGGATTCAAACCCAGGTCTCCAGATTTGCAGGTCAGAGCCTTAAACCACTGTGCCATACTGCCAGTGCTGGGCATTTGTTTATCTCATACTCACGACCACACTTTTCACATTTGACTTTATTTGCTCGAGGTACATAAATCCCTTTGCTCACACTGGCAATTGCTTTTACTCTTTCTTTCTGCACAACTGCTACTTGCACTGAGCATTTATCCTGAGCATTTCCACTTAAGTGTTTAATCTGCATTTCACTCAGTTCAATGGCACTGCATATATCCATGGCATCATCTAATGTTAAGCCCATTTTTCTCAACAGTCTGCATCTCACATGCTCACTCTGTATACCACATAGAATTCTATCTCTGATCAACAATTCAGTTAAATCTCCAAATTCACAAGATTTAGCCTTTAATCTCAGTTCAGTTGCATATGAATCAATGGACTCACCCAGATTCTGGCTCCTAGTATTGAACAAATGTTTCTCATAAGTCACATTCTTTCTTGGGTTACAATGCATCTCAAATTGCCCCATAATTTTATTAATTTGCTCCTTCTCTTCCTCTTTTTCCCAAATGAAAGCATTGAATACCCCCAGTGTATCAGGGCCAGCCATGTGCAAGAGGGTCATAGCCTGGATTTTTCAGCAAGTTCACTGGCAGCCAAGAAAATTTCATATTGCTGCTTAAGTCTTCTCCAGTTTTCAGCAAATTTTCCAGGTAGATTGAGAGCGGTGGGAGGCTGCAGGTGGTCGATTCTGAGACCATGTGATAATCACACAGACACCAATGTGGAGTGAACTGGTAAGTGTACTGTACTGTAAAACAGTTAGAACAAACTGCCAAAAGCACAGACTACTGCCCACCAGATAAGGGCTTACATATGTAGGCTAGTGCATTCACATTAACAAGGCATATGCAAATTGCATATGCTAATTAACTTCCTTACATGGTCTATGAGGTGAATAGATGGACCATAAATTTAATTTCATCATCAGTACCATCAGAGATTGATTTTGTACTCACTATAAATTTTTCCATAATTAATTACATTAGTATAACTGTTTTCTGTTACCTCCCTATTTAAACTCAGAATAGAAGGGGTTACCAACTGATCTATGCTATCTACGGATACAATGAACAGTTTAAAGAAAAAGGAGGTTTTTCTTCCTCCAAAGAAACTTGATAGGAA
The DNA here is from genome assembly GCA_016271365.2 of Neoceratodus forsteri. Lineage (NCBI taxonomy): Eukaryota > Metazoa > Chordata > Ceratodontiformes > Ceratodontidae > Neoceratodus > Neoceratodus forsteri. The sequence continues at coordinate 906,326,548 of CM028135.1, read as the reverse complement.
GGAGGGATGTATTATATATGTAAACCATGGCATTTACCCAGTATTGTAGCTTATATTTTTTTAGTTCAGTCTTAAACCACTGTAATTATTTTCTATTTGTAATTGTTACTATTAATTAGCCTAACAAAATAACATAATGTTTGCATACAGAATGTAAATATGTAACTAACATCATCTGCATCATCTGCATCATTCAGTTAATATATTCACCTAAACCAAGGAGTCAACCAAATCCTATTTATTGAAATAACAGTTTAGTAAAACAGTGCATACTTATATCTTCATTAACCTTTGAAACATGTCCTGTTTTCAAGTGACTAAACAATGGTTTTACAATAATTTACTATCCTTTTTAACAACTGGGTTTCTAATGATGCCCCAGTGTTTTGGAGTATCCTGTCATGCATGATGTTAGGGTTATATGAGGAGACAATATTGCATTTAACTGAATTTTAATGAAGTAAGTCATATGCATGTGGATCATGCACTGAATTCTGAAAAAATTGAAGAGCCTGAAGAATTAAAAATCACCTACAGTAACTGCAACCAGAATGAATTTGTGATGCTGGACAAATGTTCGTTATAATGCTTTGTTATCTTTCAGCATCTTGTGAAGAAGTAGTTTCAAGTTAATCAATCAATCAAGCAATCAATCAAAATCTTTATTTAAACAGGCGAGCACAATTGAGCAAAGCTCATTTTTGAGATGGACCTGGGCAGATACTTAACAGTACATAATAAGGGGTTACATACATAAGTAGTACATACAAAGGGATTATATACACAAGGGGTTACAGCAGAACCATGATACAGATATAAAATGAACAAATAGCAATAAACAATATATATAATAAATGATAATGTCAATTATCTAGAGATCAAACCTATGCAAAATATACAAAATATACATAAAGCTTGCCAGTAGGTATAAGTGAGATGGTCCTAGATAAGGTGGGAAAGTAGAAGGTTGATTCCAGTAGGGGGAAGGGGGTAGAAGAGTGGAAGCATATGAAGGCAGGGGTGCCCAAGAGAAGGCCAGTGTTTGTTGGGGACTGGTGGCAATTGCTGAAGAGGGAAAATACGGGTCTCCAAAGTTGCAGATGGTGGGGAAGTGCACGATAGAACATGGAGGCAAACTGAAACCGGGTGAACTCAATATAATGTAATCTATAATCTGGCCAGAAGGCCACAGACAGAGAGAAATACAATGTTCCACAGTACAGTAGGAGGAACAGGAAATGAATGGGAATGGAATGTTAAGAGGGTCTGGGAGGCACTATATTAATTTGAGATAAGGCAAAATTCAGGGGAAACAGTTATAGGATTCCTTAAAGGAATGAGCATAAAGAAATATGAATGCTGATAATTTGTTGGGGTGAACCAATTTCAATGTTTTTGCAGGTAATTATTAAATCTGTGGTCATTGTAAACAGACCCCAAATAACCATGAACTAAAATATGTATGTATGGGTGAGGGATGTCATTGATGGAATGATTACTGTTAACATATATGAATTATTAGAATTCATTAAAAACTCATACAAAATAAGTAGGATGCTCTTGTTTCACCTGTTTCAAGAGGGGAAAAATATAACAAGGGTGATAATTTTGCAGGAAATAACAATAAAGAAGTGTGAATGGAACTACTTCTTTTATATGAGGTTTTGTTAACTAATATGGCTTTAAGATGCCCCCAACCCCAGTTAATATAGTTCCAGAAATATGCATGTGTCAATGATTACCATGTTTGTGTTGTAATATGTAAGATACACAGATTCTGGCTGTGTTGAATACTGAGAGGATAGGATTTTCAGGGGGAGTTCAAAGGTGTGGGTTATAGGTAAGTGCTTCAGGTTGTGTGTGTGTGTGTGTAATATACAACATTCATTGAGAAGCTGTAGATATTTTAGTCCCCCCCCCTTAGCAGCTAACCCACAATCACCTTTAATGGAGCTGAGTGCATGATCTTTATCAGTCAACAGTGGTCATATCTCACCTCTCAGTATTGCAGAGAGGTGGCATGAGAGGCATTAGTCTTATGAGAATCCCAAAAAACAAAGTTCACCTTACTTGCTTAGCCAGCTGTGGTACTGTAAGCCATCATCACACTCTGCTCCCTGCCTAATTGCTGATCTCCTTTGATAAAGCCTACTAGATCTTCCCGGTCTCCAGCATTCTTTCCCCAGTTGGGTGTCCTGCCTGACTCTCTTTGGCTCTTAAGATCTATGAGTAAATATACAAAATTAAATGATTTAGCTAAAATCCAAAACAAATAGAACACTACTGCTCTGTTGAGCAGGGGATTGATAAAAAGAAGAGCTCAATAGAACAGTAGAAAAAAATGTTAATTCTTAGAACAACCACTAGTATCTTCTGATCATTTTCAATAATTATTTTAAATAATATGTTTATAATGCTTGAAAATATATTTTGAAAGCTGTAACATTTGATTAGATTATCATAAAAAGCTAGTTTTTTATATGACAGCTTGGAGTCCCATCAACATGTATAGACCCTAGCAATGAAGTTCTTTATTGTTGCTACATGCTAATACATGTTGACATAATATGTTGTTAAACATTACAGGACTTTACGAGTTTAGCAAACCATTTTATGTTTTTTTTATATTGCTATGAAATATTTAATGTTTTTAATTTTTTAATTACATAAACTTTATTAGTCATTTTCAAACAATGAGAACAGATGACAACACATAAATATCAGTGAATACCAAGGTCTATAATTCTGCTAATGAAATAAAAAACACAAATGCTATCTTAACAAACAATATATAAACCAAGTTAAAGTCACATTAGCATCTAGGAAAAGGAACAGTAAGAAATATAATTGAACTGGGAAAACTTCCAAACTGCAACAATAATCAATCACATCCTTACTGCGATAACAACGATAAATAAGGGGAAGGGAAATTCACTATGCTATGACTACTCTGTGGGGTCAAAGGGAGCTCAACACAGAGAAAGGTTCTCCAAATACGAATCCAGTCTAGCCCATCTGGATAAAATATGAAGATTGTCTCCATTGTATTTGTAATGTAAACTCACAAACATATCTTCCATGATACGAATTTCTTTTACAATATTTATCCAGTCCGATAAAGTGGGCTAGATGGGAGAGAGCCACTTTCTAGTTATGGTCTTAAAAGTTGGCGTTACAAAAATATGGTGCATGTAATTATTCTGGTAAGAGCTAGTATCAGCTGGTAAAACACCTAAAAAAATGTTTTTAAAAAAGTGGCAAAGAGGCTCACAAAATTTGGGAAGTGGCATCTGACATGGCAGTCTAAAAAGAATGTAGCTTATGACATGACCAAAAAATATGAAAATGATATCCCTTCACACTGCATCACTGCCAACACAAATCTGGACCTCTCTTAACATAATGACACATGACAGATAGGGTTCTGAAGAACTTAACCAGCACCTTCCACCGAAACTCTCTCCAATAAAAAGAGGCAGTGGTTTTGTGGATTTTTCCCAAGTCATGTTTTTAGTGGAAAGATCAAGCAGCCTGGAAAGGGCTGATTCCCAATGCTCCCAAATTGGGTGAGAAGAAGAATGGTACATTTGTTGCAAAAAACAATATAGAGAGGAAATCGCACAGGAGTCTTTAGAGGAAGTTGTCTCACTTAAGAGGTACTTCTCTAGAGTAGAAGCGTGGTCTGAAAAATGTGAAATTTTTGATACAGATAATGCAATGTTACAAAGTTGGAAATAGCAAAACAGCTCAGAGCATGGGAGGTGAAATTTATATTGTATTTGCTCGAAGCTCATCAAGGTGTCGCGGTCCATTGAATCAGCAATAATAGTAACACCATGCAAGCTCCATGAGTGAAAGCCTAGGTCTGTAATCCTAGGTACAAAATTGTGATTACCTATAATAGGTGAAAGATAGCCCAAGTGCTCTGCATTACCCACTAAGGAACATAAGTTAATCCATTCCACAAATGTATGCCTCATCCAGGGAATTTTAGGCTTAATAAAGTGATGTTGGGACAAAGGGAGGAAAAAAGACTAATCTCAGAGAATGCCCAAGAAGTTGCTCATTCCTAGAATTCAAACCATCTGGTGTTGGGCATACATTTCAATAAAGTTAAAACAGGGCAGCTTGTGCTGCATAATAATAATTCTTCAAGTTTGGGAGAGCCAGACCTCCAGTATCCTTACTTCTATACAAAACAGAGTATTGAATGTGGAGATGTTTGCCATTCCATATGAATGTAAGTACTAGCCAGTCTAAATGATGCCAAAAGACATCAAGAGGTCTGATAGGAGCATACACAAGATGTACAAAAAACAGGGTAGCACATTCATATGAACAGATTCAATTCTTGCTCCTAATAATAAAGGAAGCACATTCCACCTCTCTAAGTCCTTCTGGACCCCTGCAAGAATAAGCTTATGATTATTTTCATATAACTACTGTGGGTTGGTAGTTATCTTAAAGCCTAGGTAGCGAAACTCCCCCCAAACCTAGCGGAGTGGGAACAAAGCCTTTTGCTGTTGAGTTAGAGAACCACTTAATAGGAGTGCCACCATTTTATCAAGATTCACTTTAAAGTCAGAGATGGCACCAAAATCAGACAAGACCTGCAAGAAATGGAGGAGGGATGACATTGGCTCATCCAGAAAAAATAAGGTGTCATCTGCATAGAACGCAATTTTGTGAGTGACCGATTCAACCCGAATGCCTTTAATCTTGGCATGCTGCCTAACATAAGCATGGTAATGGCTCCATGGCCAGAGCAAAAAGTAATGGTGACATAAGACAGCCTTGACGGGTTCCCTGTTGCAAGGAAAAAAGTTTGCAGAAGGTCCCGTTTACCCCTACTTTAGCAACTGAACCCATATGCAAAGCCAACAAATTAGTTATGAAGATATTAAAGCCAAAGGCAGTTAAGGTTTCTCAGAGGTATTGCCAATTTAATCTATCAAAAGCCTTCTCAGCATCGACCAACAAGGCCATGGTAGTCACTTTTGTGCATTTAGTATGGGAAATAATATTTAAAAGACATTATTATAATAGTTACGAAGGGGAATGAAACTGGTTTGATTGGGGTGAATTAGTTGGGGAATTAATGTCTGCTACCGAGCTACAATAATTTTTGCATAAATTTTAACATCAGTATTGATTAAGTAGGTAGAATGATGCGAAGTGCAAAATTCAGGATTTCCCCCTCCTTTGGAAGTACCCTAATTAAGGCTGATCTCCTTTCAGATGGAAAAGTACAATATTGCACACAGTGAGAAAAGGCAGAGCAGAGGGGTTCTATTAGAGTTGTGAAAAAAGATTTATAAAATTCTGCAGGGAGACCATCATCTCCTGCTGCTTTTCTGGTTCTAAGGACTTTTATGACAGAAATTATTTAATCTCTAGGAATTGGGCCATCCAAAAAAACCCTTTCTGCTTGAGTAAAGTAGGGAGATGCAAAGATTTTAAAAAGTTTTTTATTCTGTCACGGTTGTAAAACTGACTAACTGAGTGTAACAAAACCAAAAATCCTGGACTATATCATATGATTTTATCAATATCTGGGGGTTAGGACCAGTGGAAAGGGGCCTACATACAACTCTGGAAGCTTGCTCCCTATGAAGTTGGTGGGCTAAAAGACTGAAGTACCCAAGTATGAGCCATTAACCGATATCCAGCATCCTTGAGAATCTACCCAGTGCCAGTCTGGGATAAACAGAGAGTTCTTTTTAATTAGAATGGTTACCCAATTTTTCTTGCCAGTGGGGTAAAATGAAGCAAAGACCATGCCCACCCATTGGTGACATAGTTTGGAGTGCTCTTGAGGGCTTAAGTGAGATTCTTGCAGGAGAGCAATCTCAAAACCTAGTTGCCTAGGATGGGGCAATACTTAAGCCCTCTTAATAGGACTGTTCAAGCCCTTGACATTGCGAGTTGTAAGTGTCAGCAGAGCAATAATGAATATATAATGAAAGAAAACCAAAATACAGAGTAATATAAAGCAAGTACTCCTAAAGGGACAAAGAACTTGAACAGTGCCAAAAAAAGAGGGTGGCAGAAAAAAACAGAAAGAAAAAGGGACACTTCCCAGCCGTCACCTGCCAAATAAAGGAATTTCAGTTGTAACAGAACAAAAACATAACAAGAAAAATTTGTTTGACACTCTAATATGATAAAAATCATGTGTCTTGTATACACTCTTATTAAATTATCCTCTTGCTTCAAACCAGATAACAAAATGAAAAACAAAATAATCAGGTACACATGCAATAACAAGTAAAATGTTACAGTCTAATATGAGATTAATGAATAATTCCCAACCAACTGAAAAATTCAGCAGATTAGTTATTTCCCACACCCTCCTTCTCCATGAACAAGCTCAGAAACCAATTCTAAACTGCAAAAACCCTCCCATATCCCCAAATCCCAACAACAAGTAAAAATATTTAGAGAGAGAAACACAACTGACAATGACCACATAGAGGCTAGTACTCTGAGAGTACAGGTACAGGCTAGAATTGGTAAAACTACCTGCGGGAACTATCTTAGCTCCCCACGGAGGGAAAAAATGTAAATTGGATCGAAGCTGCATGCTCAGCTGCAAGTATGCTAGCCAAAATCTGTAGACCAGACCTCCCTCTGGATACAAGACTTCCAAATATCAATGCCTCAGCCTTTCCCTTCCACTCCCGGAACAGTAAAACACTAAAGTGAAAGGGCGAAAAAAAAGGGGGGGGAGCACCCTACTATAAAATCAGTAGGAAAAACAGTGACAAAAGAAATCAAGTCTAATAGCAAAACCTCCTATACAAAATTGACATGCTACCTAACCCAATATAGCAGTGCTCCTGCATAGTGAATACTAACAATACAGTGTTATCAACTTCAAAACAAAAAAAGGGGAAGACCATCTACAATATTCTAATAATGAAAGGACATACATTGAATTTCCAATACATAAAGAAGAAGAAAAAAAAATAACCTTAACGATACAACCCACAATCAACAGTATCTGAGAAAACAAAAAGATCTCATTGAAATATTAGGGATGGGGGATCACAAAAAGTAAAGTTAGGAAAACCTGTAAGCAGTCCACTAATGTAGGGGCAGTAATATATAAAAAAATAAAGAATTGGGTTGAAGTTGGAGGAAAAGCCAGACTAATATCTAGCGTTCAAGGAAAAGCACTACAAAACTACAACTAACAGTAAAAAAAAAAAAACAACAAAATAGTCTACAACAAAATAGCTCCTGGCGTCAGCCCAAACAATAAGTTACTGAACTCAGGCAACTATAATAACATACTGGAAGTATGAGTAAATGTAATGAGACTTCTTAAAGACCAAAATAAAAAAGGCAACAACAGATATAAAACTGAGTTAATGAACTAAAGAATATATTTATATGCCCCTCATGGAAAGTCCAGAAACAAATGTGTCACAGGAGCGTCTTGAAATGTCCGTATCTTCAATGAGAGAGCATTCCATGGGCAAGGGCTTCCTCCTCCTGAATGATGATCAACCTGAAAGAAGAAATAAACAAGAAGAAATAAGCATTTGTCAATGACCAATGTTTGCTTGCTGGTACTAGCATTGGAAATGCAGGAGTTACACAAATGCAGAATAGGAATGGCAGTGAAGTATTGAACTTCACGCCAGCCCCAACTCCATCCTGTAGAGATGGACAGGCATTGGGGTAAGTGTTTGGGTCATTGCCCATGACATTCATGCTGTGTCACATCACCCTATTCTGCAGACACTGACATGTGTTGAGGTATGCCTTGGGGTGTTTGGCTTTACAGTCACCCTATTTTATAAGGTCTTATGCTGAAATGGGTGCAGCATAGGAGAATGGGGTGAACTCTGGGACTGAAGAGTCCAAGGTACACCTCAATGTCTGTCACTGGCTGGGGGGTGAGGATGGGATGGCATGAGCAGTTCAGTCGGCAATCCAAAGGCATACCCTGATGTCTGTCAGTCTGTACAAGGTGGGTCTGCCCCAGGCATTTGTTGGTATTTGCACTACAAATTTTCAACATGGCCTTTTTGTGACCCCACCTCATGAAAGCATTTGGGACCTCTTATCATGAAGAGTGGCAGTGTGATTTTGTCAATGTTTCCCAAACTTTGAGTTCCAACAGCAACCATTCCATTCTGTGCCACATATACTAAAACACAGATCAAACAGGATGTGAAGAATGACAGCTGTACCATCCATAGGGAGGTGTGAAGAGATGGCAATGTTGAAAATCTGTAGTGGGAATATAAAAAATGCTCGTACTTATGAGCATACATAGAAACTGTGCAATGCATGCGTGTAACACATTCATTTTACGGACTTTCATCACCCAATTTTCAACATAGGCATTTTAGGACCTCTGCTCATGAACAGTGTCTCTGTGATTTTCTTATTGTGTCCCGAACACTGATTTCCCACAGTGACCTTGCTATTCTGCGCCGGAAGTGCAAAAACAAATTTCAGCCAGGATGTGAAAAGTGAGAACTGTACTGTTCATAAGGAGGTGCAGAAAAATGGCAATGTTGAAAATCTAGAATGAAAATATTGCAAATTCGTGAAGTTATGAGCGTGCGCGGAAACTGCGCAATGCACGCTTGTGACAGACTCATTTTATGGACCTTCATCACAACATTTTCAACATAGGCAGTTTAGGACCTCTGCTCATGAACAGTGTCACTGTGATTTTCTTAATGTGTCTCGAACACGGATTTCCCACAGCGAGTGTGCTATTCTGCACCGGAAGTGCGAAAACACATTTTGGCCTGGATGTGAAAAATGACAGCTGTACTGTTCACAAGGAGGTGTAGAAAAATGGCAATGTTGAAAATCTGGAGTGAAAATATTGCATATTTGCGAAGTTACGAGCGTGCGTATTAGCTACTCAAAGCATGCTCATGAAAGTCAATTTTTGGATTATTTCCACCAAATTTGCAGTGTAGACATTTTGAGAGCCCACCTCATGAACACTGGCACTGTCATTTTGTTAATCAGTCCCAAAGGGTGATTCTGTGCAGTGACTGTGAAATCATCTTTTGGGACAGAATAATGCCATGCCAGTGGCTGAATTCATGAGGAGGTGTCCCAATAACCCCATGTTGAAAATGTGGTGCCAAAATTCCCAAAAATACCTGAGACATGCACCAAAGTTGAAAAAAAAACCCTATTTATGCCATTATACAGCTTACGGCCATTTCTTCAGTTCGCGGTCAGCTTTGAAGAGTGCAGATGTGTACCTGGTCCACTGAAGATTGACACATTGGGCTCCAGAGGTAAGTATGGGATGAGGTGGGGTGTGGGAGATGGGGTGTGCAGAGGGTGAGCGTGGGTTGGGGAGGGGCCACCGGACTCGACGAGGAACTGTTTTCTGTTTTACAGGTTAAACAAACAACAACAAAAAAACATTGCAGGACCTTTTTTTTTTTTACCAGGGACATTTGGCACGCTGGGGTGGACTCCCAGTGTGCCACCCAAGTGTTTTTCTTTGGGGTGGCAGTAGCTGATAGGGGATTGGGCACCCTCGTTGGCACATACCAAGGGGGGGCAAGAGCCTAGGGGGATTGGGCACCCCCCTTGGAACAAAACAAAGTTTATTTTTGGTGGGGGACGTAATACTGACAGGGAGTGGGTTTCTGCATCAGCAAATTAAACTGGGAATGGGGGGACTGAAGCTGACTGGGATTGGGGCACTTGTCAGCAAACAAAGGAAGTTTTGTGTGGACGCATGATGCTGAGGGGATTGGGCACCCCCTCAGCACTGATGGCTGATAATATTGTTTGTAAACATGGCGGTGGCTTGCCACCACATTCTCAAACAATATTACACTAGGCGAGGCACCGCCCTGCAATGACGGGTCACTCCCTCATTGCAGCGAAATGCCGGATGCTGCAATGACGAGGCAGCCCCTGATTGCTGTGGTGAAAACCTTACAAGTTGGTGGCACTTTTGGAAGCCAGTGTCATCAGCACACTGTGCCTCCATTGGTCCACCAGTGCCATGCCCCCAAATGCAATGCCTCCATTGGCTACCACAGTGCTGCACCTCCACAACCCACTTCTCTCCTAAGCTGCCACATAATGTTTCTTGCACATGCACACAAGCACATTTTAAAATGTGGGGAAGAGGTAGCTTGTGCCAGTTAATCAAGTTAGACTAGTAGCAGACAGGACAACCTCAAAAAGGATATACAGTTATGGAAAGACCAACAAAATCACTGATCAAGCAGACTTCTATCTCTGGAACAACTGGAGCAGAGCTTTCACTTCAGTTAAAGCTTGCTCTGACCTTCTTTTCTTCCCCGATGGCAAAACTTTAGCCCAAGTTTTTCAAGATCGTCGCACTCGTCACCCAGCTGCTGATTTTCTTGCAGGACTTTAACAAGAATTCTTTCAATTTCATCATCTCTGGAGTCAGTATTGGACTAATGGAGTGCTAGATCTTTTAGTCTGATGTCCAGAAGCAAAATACATGACTTAATCTCTTCATGCATTCCCCTGCTCTCAGCCCAGAATGCACAGAGTTCCTCCAGCAGGGGCTGCATTTGAGGGTACAGAATCCGTAACAACTGCCGAGGAGGAGGAGGCCACAAGATGGAGGACGCCATTGTATCAGACTGGTAAGATGCAGCAGATTCCGGATCAACACACAAGTTGTTCCTCCACCAAATAAGTTTTAACTTGTGCCCTTAGAATTGAAGAGTCTCCCCAACTATAATGTAGCTCAAAAAATTGAAAATACCAGTGCAATAAGTGGAAAAAACCCAGGTTGTGAGAACAGCTCCATCCCTAGGCATCCATAGTAGATGGCACTGCCACCAGAAGTCCTTAATGTTTCTCATGTTGCTATATAGTCACTTTAAGGTGGAGCAAGAAATGTGTAACAACAGGACTGTAACAGTAAACAGGGATAATAGAAAAGAGTTGTGTTGTAAGTATGTCTAATAAATTATTGTACTTCGTAAACACCCCAGTTTCTGTTATACATACTTTTAATCTTAATTAATACAGTAGATATGTCCCTCTCTTTTTAAATATTTTTGTACTTGTTTATGACAACCACAGCCCCATCCTGTACTTAAATCATGTATGTTTTATGGGTTTGTTTTTTATGTCCTAATGTCGTTACTATCCCTTAGTTCTCAATCTTCCCACCATCTATGTCTTAATAGGCAGGAAGCAGTATAGTGCAGTGGTCTAAGGCTCTGAGCTGCAAATCTGGTGACATCCAGCACACCAGACCTGGGTTTGAATCCCACAGCTTCCACTTGCATACTGTGTGACCCTGAGCAAGTCACTTAACCTCCTTGTGCTCTCAGGTCGCTCCTATAAAAAAGCTTTCAGCTTAGTGTGCTATACCTGGTTAAACAACTAAAAATAAATTGGTAAGTAACATATTTTTAATGAGCCAAGGATGGCGCAGCAGCTGTTTATTCAAACATCGGTACCTTTTGTCGGTGTTTAACACTTAGTGCACATAGTGGAGAGGGGAGCACTTTAAGTGGTACATGGAGTTGCTACTAACATGTCAGCACATGCATATTATCACTTTTAGAATTAAGTTAAATCAGTTATATTTGTTCTTATTCTTATGTACAGAGTCCTTAAAATCAACAGGCTGAAGTATTTGTTGTACTATATTTTAAATGCTGGTGTACTTGCTGTTGCCAGATATTTGAGTATTAAACACAATAGTGACACGTTTGGGAGCCTTGAAATGATAATGTGATCACCAAATGTTAATAAGTCTTATTGTTTAATGTTAATTAGATAAATGTTTTAGTTAACACCCACATGATATTGGAAGGCACATTCATGTGGTTCCATTACAGCCTTGACAAAACAAACAGCGTGAAAATGTTCAGCCAGTATGGAAAGTGCACTGCTGTTATGAATCATTAATACATATTTGAAAAATTATCTTGTGGCTAAGCTTCAGTCTTTTTTTTGATCCTGATGGTGTGAGCCCTTCTTTGAGGATGAGAATCTAATAAATGTATGGTGGCTCCAGCAGTACATCTGGAGCAACCTATTGAAGATGAAAATAAAAAGTCATGCATAATTATTGCATTGGATAAAGAGGACAAATTGATTTTTGTTCCACCAAAACCTTATCTCCCCATTTAAGAGACACGTTTAACAGTAGCCCGAGTTATAGGGAAATAGTGCATGAATACAAAATACATCCCACTTAATTTTTATATAAGGAAAATATGTGTTAAATCTGTTTCAAACATTAAGGGCTTGAAAGTTTATTAGACAAGAAATGGACTCATGTAATGACAGAAAATCTATTTTAAGTATCGATTGGTCCATACAAATGACTGGTGATCGATATTTACTATATCTTTAGGGAGAGGAACTGATGAGGTGAAGGGTGGGTGAATATAGTGCATGGAAAAAATACTAAGGGGATGTTTTGAGATGACTCAATGTATTTTATTGTACAAAGAAACAGCAACACAGTGGTGGTCCTTGAATTGCAATAACATTGTGTTAACCTGTTACAGTGTTTTAGGTGCAAGCTCCAAAATGCCCTGTTGCATCACTTTGTATGTGACAGAGAATTTCTCAGCTCACCACACTAAAAATGCCTCCTCTCATTAAGCTGGCCACCCAGCATTCTGGGATGCTCAGAAAACATATTGCTAGACTGAATTTGGAAAAACAAATACCAGAATCTAGCTAAATGGATCCCATTAAGCTAGGTTCAGGTATTTTTTTTTTCTTTTCAAAACACATTATTTTTATATATTTTCTATTTTTTTCAGTTTGGAAAAAAAGATGGCAGCCATGACAACCTTAAACAGTGTCTGTGTCATGAGAACTATGTGGTATGAAAGCAAAATGCTTTCTTCACATGGAGATTTTCATGTTTTTTCAGAGGGTTATCAAAAAATCCAACTGAGTATGCTGAGAAAAAACCTTAGAACTTTTATAACTTTGGAACTGATTAATATGTTTTCACAAAACCTTCAAAAGATGCTACCTTGGCATAGGCTAAATCGGCCTTTAAAATTTTGGAAAAAAATTCTGTGTCATCTATGCTGTAGATGAGAGCAAAAAAAGTGTAATAGGTATACAAATAAAACATTACATATTGTTAAAAATCAGCATTCTGTATCTCGGACACTGCACAAGCTGCTGCCACAAAACGTCTCATGGCTTGATAACATGTATCCAAAACAATGCATGCCACCATTTGGACAATTTTGTTGAGCACTGCCAAAGTTATTAAGGTACAAAAATTGGACTTTAACATTAAACACCCTACTCAACTCTAACGATACTGGCACTCCTGCACCAGTATAAGATATAATTATACTTCATTTATATGTTAGCATTTCTGTATTTCACATAAACACAGTAATTATAAACCTAAAAAAAGAGATTCTTCAACAGGAAAAATGTTACAACATTTTACATGGTATTGATGGAAAACAGCAGTTTGACAAAGCATAGTAAGTTATGTTCATCCAGCATAACGTGTTTCCGATACCTGTCCTTAAATGCTTGCATTTTTTGTCCATTGTTTGCATTTATCCAAGTAATTATTGTACTTTGCCATATATTATACACTGTTCTGGTGTTGTATCACCTATGTTGTTACTCTCCTGGGTTGTACCTGAAAACAGGCAGCTTCTGCCTAGTGTACCTTCCTGGTTAACAAAAAATAAATAATTATCTTAAAACAGGAAATTAAAGTTATTTCTACCCACATAAAGGAGATCCATTGGCGATGAAGGTTAGGGAGGGAAAGATAGTATTCAGGAAGTATAACAAAACACATAAGGGGCAGGACAGAGAACTGTACCAGATGAAGCAGAAGGAAGTGGGGAAGGCAGTCAGAATATCAAATGCCCAAACTAAGGCAAAGATAGCCAGCTCGGTTAAGAAGGGGGATAAAACCTTATACAAGTGCATTGGGGAGTGAAGAAAGACCAAGGGAGGGATACTGAGGATTAATAAAGGGAAGGGTGCATGGGCAGAGAGGGACAGTGAAAAAGCAGGGATACTGAACGTAAAATACATCTGCTCAGTATTCACAAAAGAGGAAGAGGGGGAGGTACCTAATCCAATCAATCGAAGCACTCTGGATAGGGGTCAATATCAGTCCTTTCACAGAAGAAAAGGTTCTGAAAGAACACCTAAAACTGAAGGTGGACAAAGCAATGGGGCCTGATGGGATTCACCCCAGAATTCTAAAAGAACTAAGGGGAGAACTAGTGATGCCACCCTTTTTAACAGATCATGGGAGGATGGTGTTGTACCTAAGGACTGTAGGAGGGCAGCTGTGATTCCCCTTCACAAAAGTGGGAGTAAAGCAGAGGCAGGAAACTGCAGACCAGTTAGCTTGACCTCAGTGGTAGGGAAAATGATGGAATTACTTCTGAAAGAAAGAATTGTTGAGTACCTAGAGGCCAGCGTGGCACAGGACCCAAGGCAGCATGATTCACAGTGGGAAGGTCATGTCAGATGAATCTAACAGACTTCTTTAACTGGGTGACCAAAGTAGTAGACCAGGGAGGGGCTGTGGATATGGCCTACCAAGTCTTTAGCAAGGCATTTGACAGAGTCCCACACAAAAAATTAATAAACAAATTAGCCAACCTGGGATTGGGTCCCAGGGTAGTAGCCTAGTAAAAAAATGGCTAGACAACAGGACACAGAGGGTAATAGTAAATGGAGTCCACTCTGAAGAAAGGGGGGTTATTAGTGGGGTACCGTAGGGTTCAGTACTGGGGTCAGTCCTTTTTAATGTCTTTATAAGTGACATTGCAGAGGAACTGGAAGAAAAAGTATGCCTCTTTCCAGACTACACAAAAATCCACAACAGGGTTGATACACAAGAGGGGATGGAAAGAATGAGAAGGGAATTGACAAGGTTGGATGAATGGTTCAAAGTCTGGCAGCTTAAATTCAATGCAAAGAGGTGCAAAGTAATGCACCAGGGAAACAAAACCCAGGGTGAAGAGTACACAATTGAGGGGGGGATATTAATAATAACAAAAATGGAAAGGGACCTGAGGATAGTCATATCAGATGACCTAAAGGTAAGCAAGCAATGTGAGAAGGCAGTAAGGATGGCTGGGGGGACACTGGGATGAATAGGGAGAGGCATCACCAGTAGAAAACAGGAAGCTGTTATCCCACTCTATGGACAGTTGGTGAGACCCCATCTGAAGTACAGCATGCAGTTCTGGAAACCCCATCTCCACAGGAACATAGACAGGATGGAGGCAGTCCAGAGAAGGGCAACTAAAATGGTGCAGGATCTGCAACAGAAGCTATGTCAAGAAAGACTAAAGGAGCTTAATATGTATACTCTTGAGGAAAGGAGGAAAAAGGGGGGACATAATAGAAACTTTCAAGCACCTCAGGGAATCAACAAAGTCCAAGAGGGTAGCATCTTTCAGAAAAAGAGATGTGTAAGAACAAGGGGACACAATCTGAAGATAGTGGGGGGATGGCTCGGGTGCAATGTGAGGAAGTATTTTTTCACAGAGAGGGTGGTGGACACATGGAATGGCCTTCCTGAGGAGGTTGTGGGGTCAAACACATTGGGGGAGTTCAAGAATGCATGGGACAGACATAAGGCAATTCTGTTGGAAGGCGGGAAGAAGTAGGCTGTTGGTTAACTAGGATCTGCAGCTTATCCAATAGGTAGGGAAAATAGCAGACTAGATGGGCCAAGCATTCCTTATCTGCCATCAACGTCTGTGTTTCTATCATCAAATGGGTGTTGTGTAAATGTTTGCCTTTACAGTTTTAGTCACTTTCTATTATTGATGGCTTGGCAGACCAAAGTGAGCGTGCATGTGTGTGTGCGGGGGTGCAGCACAGAGCTGTTAGTATCACATCAATAGCACTTCAAAGAGACCTGTGATCTTAAGTTCAGTGCAGGATATGCAATTCCATTTCAGAAGCAGGAGCATGCTTGTAATTAGCAGAACCAATTGATTCCATTTTCTTATGCTTGACATCTACTGATTATGTTGCCTAAATATAAGCAAATAATGGTGATTGCAATTCTGTTGGAGAGGACAATCTATCTAGCTCCTGCCCTTTGATTTTCAGATTGTTTATAGCCCATTAAAGATACATTTTTCAGAGAATCAGGGCAGCACTTTAGACTGAAGCAATTAGAGACAATCTCCATAGGATCTTGCCAAATTACTTTGAATACAACTTATGACCCTGTATATTGTAATCTAAATGAATTGTGTGGCAACTTTTTAATATTGATACTGCACTTAGTACTTCCATTTTGTGAAGGAATGCACCAAGCCAATCCAGATAATTCTCTCTCCCACTCCTATTTTTTTTAGTAAATATGTTATTAAGTGCTGTGGTTGTTGTGCCATTACAGAATATAGGATTAAAGCGAATGAACAACTACTTATCCCACTTTTATTATTGTGCCTAAAATGATTTCTCTATTTTTACTAAATAGCAGCTGTCTGGCAAACAAACTGTCAACTTCAGGTAAAAAAAAAATATATGAAGAATAAAAAGAAAAGATAGAACTAAAAAGTAAGATAAACACACTTGTTTTTTTATGTGTCAGTGCACATTGCATGACCTAATGACATCCCATAGCTCAAACAATATGGAAAAAATTATGTAAAAATGGATTAACATCTATAAGAGGTTTACTGCCAGCTGAAGTGTATTTGCTGCATTGTATAACAATGTCACTTAACTTGATACATTATGTTTTTTTTTTTACTTTTAACAAAAGCTTTTTTGTTTGCCTGCTAATCCTTAGTATCAAATGATGGCCTTTGTAGATAATTTTCTTTGAAGACATAGGAAATTGAGATTCCTAAATGTATTTCTTATAGAAAGGATGACAGGTAGCTTAGCTAATTGAAGTCGGACAATAGGAAATAGCTATGGTCTGCATTGTGAATTAGCTAATAATTTAAAAGCACAGGAAGCGTCAGGATTTTTGATGTTAAATACTTTGTTTCAGCTGTAGCTTTTATTTAACAAAGATGATGCAAATGTTGGCAGTGTGCTTTTACTGTAGTCATAAGCATTGTGAGAGCCACTTTTCTTGTTTTCAAGGGAAGGCTCAAATTTAATGCATCTTTATTATAATATCCTAGACATATAAATCAGTCACAGGAAGCCCAGTGTGGAGCATGCAATATAAATTTAGGGTTGATAGATTTATTAAGCCAAAAGATATGCTATCATTTTAAAACTCAAACTGCAATTCAGTCTCAGGTATTACTTATCAGATGTTTATTCAAATGAGATGAATTATTTTGCATTATTTAGACTGTCAGTTTAGCAGAACGTGTTTGTGCAAGATACGACTTATGCAAATCATAGTCTAGATTGAAAATTATGTCATGGTTTTATTTATGTGGTTAACATACTGGGGCATTTAGTTTAGAGGCTGAATTTTTCAAGGAATAGCTTGCATTTTGTCTTTGGTCCTGTTAGTATTGTTTATAGGATATCTTGATAAAGGTGCACCCCAAGTGTTAAAAATAATGACCATGTGTATAGTTGGATCCTTTGAGACTCTACCTCAATGATGTTAAAGATACAGGCCCAGATATTCAAACTGCTCCCAAAATGTGCGCAACAGCAGGAGCAAGCACAATTCAATTGCACATATGCGCAACAGACACGATATTCAAACATGGAGCAGAACAAATTGCTCAAGCAGCCAACGTCTGAATATCGCACAAACTGCGCTATAGCACAACCAGGAAGGGGAAGCTGAGCAGAAAGGTTGCGCCATAGCGCAACAAGGGCAGCACAGCTGAGCAGTCCAGAGGTGCCATAGCGCCAAGCAGAGCTCCCTCCCCAGCAGGCAATGGAACTGCACAACCAGGGAGGCAGGCTGGGGCCCACCGCCAGCCATGCCACACACGGGCACAGGAACACACTGCAGAACCAATAAGACACCTGCACACCCCAAGCACAGCATCACTGGGGGTGGGACGGATGATCTACTGGCCCATGGGGACAAGCCAACAAAGCACAGCAGGGCCATGACGCCCCAGCACAACCACTGGTGAGGCTGAGACTGCCACACACAGGGGTTGACAACCACAGTGCACATCAGCCCCCGTCGCACCTTGCACACCCTGCACCATGACCCCAAGACACCACCCATGTGCAGTGACTGCATACTGCAGGAAACACCATGCATCCTCTCGCACACGCCAACCCCCGTAGCAGAGAAGCATACAAGCCAGACCCACCCTGTGCACCCAGCAGTGGTGGCAGAAGATGGCAAGACCAACAGAAAGTCACTGCCACACTAGAGACACCTCCCCATGCACACACACACGCACACACACACACACACACACCCAGGACCATACCACCCCAGATGGCATGCACACCACTGCAACTGAGCAACCATAGCCAGCTGTAAATCAGAGACCAACACAGTATTCATATCAAAATATAAATGTATTAGAAAAATGTAAATTACAAAATCAACAACAACATAACTATTTACAAGAGGGGTAGGGGTACAAGGTAGGGGTGGGCAAGGGGTAGGGATGAACAACTTGGAGAGGGAAGGCAGGGTGGGAGGGATGGGTGAAGTGGGAAGGGGAATCTGGCCTAAGGCCTAGCAGGCTGGTCCTCTTCCGCCTGGTGCAGTCGTGTCTGGCCGTGCCTCCTCCGGAGGCCATGGCACTGGATGTTGATGAGAATGGTCCTGTTGTCCATGGACACCTGGGTGAGCTGCTGCAGTGCCCGCTCTATCCTCCGGAACACAATGAGGCCTAGGAAAATGGGAACACAGTCAATGGCTGTGACTTACCACAACCCTGAACACCACCCAACCTGCAAGCCATATAGCCCAACGTCCCGCACCTGTGATGGTATGCACCCACCCACAGTGAACATGCACATGGCCAGCCCAACCAGGCGGCACCAGCCATGTGCACCACTGCACACACACACTGCCCATGTCCATCACAGCACAAACAAGGCTGTCAAGTGACGTGGCAATGTGGTGCAATGCCAGTTCCACAGCCATGTGCCCAGTGCATGCTTGGACCACCAGTGACGCACACACAGACGTACAGTGATGAATGTCGCCTGTGTCGTGCATGGTTGTGTTGTGCATGGCTGGTGGTCATGCCCACCCCCTCCAGCATGCAATAGCATCCATGATGTAATGATACTCACACTCCACAAGCAGCTGTGGCTGCTGCTTCTGCTGCTGCTGCTGTGGCCCACCCCTCGCAGCACCACCGATCAGCACCGGGGCCCTGCCACGGCCCTCCTCACCCCATGCCTGCATCCTCTCTGCCCGGCCTGTGGGAGACAAATGTTGAGAAAAACATCAGTGTGACTCCAAAGCAGACTGCCCCCTGCCCCAGTGAGGTGCCTGCCCACACAGCCAGACCCATGCATCTCACACCTGCACACTGACACAGCCAGCCATGTCAGAGCCATCACCCATGCACAGCCACCAAAACACCTCACACCCCTACAGAGAATACAGGTGCATAGATGGTATACCCACCTGGCCTAGGCACCACGCCCCTCCTGGCACGTGACCGTAGCCGCTCATGCAGGTCAGGCTCCCTCCTGCGGAGGTCACTGTACCTGTGCCGGCACTGATCAGCAGACTGGCGCCGCCCAGTGACCCCCACCAGGTCATTGGCCACTTGCAGCCAGATCTGGGTTCTAGCCATGGTGAGGGGCTCCTCACCATACAGTGCCCCATAGTGGGGCTTTACCAGGGCCACCAGGTTGGCCACCTCCACCGGGCTCCATTACACTGCCCTCCTGTGTGCCATGCTTCCAAGTTTACAGCAGGCAATATGGCGCCCTGCAGCGTGGCAACCCCACGTGGAAATGTTGCGCAATAGACCACCATAGGTTCCAATCGCGCTGTTCGTACAGCGCCGTCGGTCCACATAGCGCTGTCACCAGACAGCGCAATAGGAACCCGTACCAGGCAACCAAACAGGGCCAGGGGCAAGCGTTGGACACCAGGTCAGGGGTCTGTAGCGCGAACCCGCGCCTGGCGCCATCAGCGTCACGCATCCCTGCGCGACTGACCACCTATGTGACAGTGCCACAGTGGACTATTGCGCAGTAGTGCCACAGCGCCATATAGTGCCCAGTGCTGTAGCGACACTGGCACAATGGTGGCCATGGCCTGAATTGCCCGATCGCGCAGGCACATCATCAGCGCGGCAGCGCCTGCGTAAGCTACCTGGGCATCGCAGTACGGTGTACCACACAGTCACAGATCTGCGCTATTGGCTCAGCGGCTCAACCGTGTGTAAAGCGCCATAGGCTATATTCAGCAGACACATGCAAATCATCTGATCAGCCATTCAAAGGCACAGTGGCACGATTTGCATCTCATTACAGTTGCTCCACTCCTCATTTGCATGCATTGCGCTATAAAAGTGCGACAGTGGGCTGCGCTGGCCAGATTCAGTTACTGCAGGTGAGAGGTGAGTTGCATGCTGTGGGATGTTCTGGACAATGGGCATGGGATAACGCTGTAGACTGCACAGTGACAGGTGTCCACTTCCACCCATACAGAATGCCATGACCGAGCAGAGACAAGGTGAGAGGTGAGGATGGTGGGTGAAGGAGGGAGGCCCAACTTCACCACGGCAGAGACTGGAGCCCTCTTCCAGGCCTACCTGGAGGAGGAGGCACTACTGAGTGGAGGGGGGCACCCCTCAGGCCCTGTCGGCTGCATGGGAGGGTAGCCGGGCAGTGAACCTGCACGGAAGCCACCAGCGCTCCGTGCAGGAATGCAAAAAGAAGATTGAGGACAGACCGCGGGAGGGTGAAGGAGAGGTGGCAGCCCTCAGGGCGGCACATGCTGGCACTGGCGGGGGCCAGCCAGCGGTGGTGGAGCTGACCCGGCTGAGGACCGACTGGCTGCATCAATGCAGCGCAGTGCTATTGAGGGCATACCAGGAGGTGGATTCCAGACAGGTGGAAGCCCATCCTGCCGAGTATGACATGGTGGTGGTGTTGGGGGAGGTTGTTCACATGCACTCACATGTCCTCTCTTTCTGTTACAGATCCTGTTCGTCTTCAGGGGACAGTGGTGGTGGGTCAGGCAGTGAGGATGACCTGCTGGACATGGAGGAGGTCCATCCACCTCTGTCACCAGCCAGCATGCACTGCACCAGCATGCACGCTGGGCTGCCAACTCTGGTGTCAGTGATTCGGTGTGGGGGTGCACAGCCTGTGTCTCAGCAGTCTGGCATGCAAGCATGCCAGCATGCTGTGACTGCGGCTGTAGCTCGTACCTGCACCATTGATGATGCAAGGACTGCAATGGGCAGTGACATGTGTGTGTCCCATGACGGACACACAGCAGTCCAGCACGTGCCCCTGGGCCTTGCTGGTTCCGACTTGTGTGCCAGCATGTCGGCACAGTCCCAGGCTGTGCCTGTCAGCACCGGTGGCTGTGCAGGTGTCTGGCACTGTTGCGGCCACAGCGGTGGAACGAGTGGTCCCTGGGGCACAGCGGTTGGAGAGGCAGCAGCAGCAGTCACCCACCAGGTCTGGGGGTGCAGTGTCCAGTGGTGGCACATGCCCGCCGCCCTTTGATACACCCATTCCTGGTTCTGGCAAACAGAGCCCACCCTCAAGGGGTGTTGTGCATCAGGACCTTCCACACCCTGGGGGACAGGATGCCGTTGTGGCAGAGTACCCATTGGACGAGCACACCTGCCTGCTGCATGAATCAGTACAGCAGCAAAGGCGGGTTGCAACATCTGTGGAGGCACTGTGTGTGGCTGTGGAGTGTGCTCTGGACCATGCAGAGATGGTCCGTATGCGGATGGATGTGACCGCCGCCATTGACAGGCAGACCCAGGCATTGGTCGCTGTCGTGGCTGCATTGGCCACACACGCAGGTGCTCCTGTACCACGCACCCCACACAGTACGCTCTTCACTCCCCATTCCTGGCGTCGTGCGACACCAGGCCTGTCGATGCCGGGTTCTGCTGTGGGCATCCCAAGCACCCCTGGTGCAGGTATGTTTGGCATCCTACAGACCCCAGTGCAGACAAGGTCACTATCGCGCAGTGGGACCCCTGGTGGTCCATCGGTGCCACCCCATGTGGCCCCTGCTCAGCCTGCCAGTGCTGTTGGGTCATGGCGGGGCCACCCACGCATCTGCCGTGGCCGTGAAATGGTGCAACATGACTGACCTGTCTCCAAGTGCGGGCCCTGTCTGCTGCTGCCCTGTGTGCACTGTGCATCATGGTGGGCAGTGCACTGGTGGGTGCCCTGCCCATCACGCCGACATACGGACCACCTGCACACCATCCCAACTGCTGTCCACAGGTGCGTGTGCATGATGATGCCTGCATTGTACTGTACACCAAGGTGCAAGGGTGCCCAGCATTTGACACACGTGCTTGGACAGTACAGGTGGTGGGTGTGGTCTGTGGATCTGTGTGTTTGCCATGTCTGTTCCTGCTCTGCTGTGCACCTGCCCATGTACGCTTTGTGCCTGGTGTGTTGTGTGTGTGTGTGTGTGTGTCCATATGACTGTTCGCCCCTCCCTGATGGTGTGTTTGTGTGCCTGGTCCCTTCCACCCTCCTTGCCGTCATGCACCCCTGGTGTGTTACTCTGTGTGCCTGTGGGTTGCGCCAGGACAGTGTTGTTTGCACATGGCCCCTTGACTTACCTGTGTTGTGCATAATGCTCCTCCGTGATGGTGTCCCGGTGCAGCTGGGCCTGCCGGATCAGTCGGGGGTCCCACCATCCAAGGGGGGGCTGCTCATCACCATCAACACCGGTGCCACTGGCATCCCCATCGCTGTCCCCCTCTTTAACCTGTACGACTATCCCACAGTCATTGGCCATGTTGTGCAGGATACAACAGGCCAGGAATATCCCACAAGCCTTTGAGGGGCTGTACTGTAGGGCACCGTCGGAGGTGTCTAGGTATTGGAAGCATGCCTTGAGCATCCCAAACACCCACTCAATGATGTTGCGTGTGGCGGCATGTGCCTCATTATAGCGTTGCTGCGATGGGGTCATGGGGCGCCGGTACGGTGTGAGCAGCCAGGGACGGAGTGGGTATCCGCTTTCACCTGTGTGGAGATAGTGGAGATCAGTCTCATGTTCAGGTCCATATTGCCCATATCCCTGTGTGCTACTACCATGACACCTGTGGCGTTCCCACCCTTGCCCCGAGTTTGCATTCCCTACATGCATACTCACCCACTAGATGGCCTGTGGGGATGTCCCCACTCTCGAATCGATGGCACAGTGTGGACTGATGCCATATGAAGGCATCATGTGCTCCGCCAGGGTGTGTGGCACAGACATTGATTATACGCCCAGTGGCATCACACACCACCTGGCAGTTGACACTGGGGAAGCCCTTCTGATTCATATAGGTGGCCCCATCGGGGCCAGGTGGCATGTGAATGGCCACATGGGTGCAGTCTATGGCCCCTAGCACGCCAGGCATACGTGCTACCCTGTGGAATGCCTGCATGTTTGCTGTATGCTCTGCCGCGGTGCTGGGGAAATGGATGTGCTCCGCAGCATGTGGCAGCAGTGCGCTGAGGAATTGGGTGAGGATGCGTGACGTGGCCGACTGTGTGATGCCTGTGGTGTCCCCTGTTGGCCTCTGGAAGGTGCCCGTGGTGAGCAGGCACATGCAGGCTGTCACCTTGGTCTCCACTGACAGAGCATGGCTCCGTCGTGAGGGTGCCTGCATCACATCACTGCACAGCTCACAGAGCCGCCTCAGTATTGCCCTGTTCAGGCGGTACCGCCCACGATCTCTACATCTGTGTACAACTCAAAGCTGATGCGAGACGCGTACTGCCTGTTGAGGCGTACCGCCGACGGCCCTCCACGGCCACGTCCCCTGCACCTTGCATTCTGACCCCCTCATTACAGCTTCCATGTGTAAGCTGGCACTGTCCATCTCCTGGCTTGTGTCCCCGGCTGATGTTGCTCTGTTACCCCGCTGTCCTGACTGCTACTTCCACTGCACCGGGCACCCCCCCACTGGTCTCTGCAGCCTATGGCCCACACTGCTTCCCTTGCCTGCCCTGGCCTGTCACTGTCTGTCTTTCTCTCTCTCTCTCTCACTTCCCCACTTGGCATCCCTGTGGTGTTCTTGCGCCGCTTCCTTGAGCCTTTTTATTTTGGCTCATTTCCACTGGGGCACAACTTCCGGCTGGTCCGCTGTTGCGCATTGCGCAAGTCTTTGGATATCGCATTGAGCTCTTTATGCATGGATCCACCCCCTTCAGTTGCGCATGCCGTCATTTGCATTGCGCTGTTGCTCAGCATGTTTTCGGTGGCACAACTGCCTCCTGCTGAATATCGCAGAATGGCGCACTTTTGGACTTGCGCAGGCGCAACCCTATTGCGCATGGTGCAACCCTTTTGAATATCCCACCCACAGAGTATATATTTTTGTTAGCCCTTCTGAAGACAAAAAAAATGGAATAGCAAATATGGATACATTGTTGTCATATAGAATACCTACACATTTAACTTGTAATATAATTTTGGTTTAATTCTCTGAGGCAAGTCAATATCAAATAAACAGTGAAAATGCTTTCATATTTTCATTCAGAAGTTTGTAGAATACTTTTGAGTGATTATATGTGGCAATAACATTAGAGGAGTGAGTTATTATTGGAATTACTGAAGCCTGGTTTGATGAGAAAAAGCTTAAGGGATTAAAGCTGGTTCGATATAAACTATACAAAAGAGATAGCATAGGAAAAAGGAGGGGTCAGAGGCAAGGTACTCTACTGTATGTAGGGAAAACATTTCAAATTGTTGCATTTCAGGATCTGAGTGAATGCAACAGTTCTATAGCTTCAAGCAGCAAATGGTACAGGTGGATCATTGGTACAGTAGTTGATGCATGGCGTAGGCCACTTGAGCAAACCAAAGATATATAGAGAAATTATACTAAACCAATTTATTTTTATTTTGTAGGGCATTGGTATAAATAAATTGATGATGGGAAATCTGTTACATAGAAACATAGAAATTGTTGGCAGATAAGGACTGCTATGGCCATCCAGTCTGCCTGTAGGCCCTATACATTGTATGTGGCCACTGACCCTGTGTGATCAATAACTTTTCATCACTTCCTCCCCTCTCAAGCTTCCCTTGTGCCTGTCCCAGGCATGCTTAAACCCCTCCACTGTGCTTGCCTCTACTACGTCCTGTGGCAGACTATTACAAGCATCAACTACCCTTTCTGTGTAGAAACACTTCCTCACATTACCTCTTAATCTACCCCCTTCCAATTTCATAGTGTGTCCCCTTGTTCTAGTACTTTTTCTACATTGGAAAAGGTCTCCCACCTGCACCTTGTTTATGCCCTTGAGGTACTTGAAAGTTTCAATCATGTCCCCCCGCTCTCTCCTCTCCTCCAGTGAGTACATATTGAAGTAGCTTAGTCTCTCCTCTGTTGATGTTGATTCTGTGGACATTAGTACAGATTTTTATTCAGTGCTACGTAACAGGTTAATTAATTCATAAAATGAAAGGGCATGGTATTACAGGAAAGCCCTACAATCAGTTAATATTTGGTTGAACAGTGGAAGATAGAGGCCCCCATTTTCAGTTGCAGTGGTTGATTCACAGTGACCACTTTGCAGCATTAATGACTTTCTGACTCAGTTGTCCTACGGTATGCACAATGGGCTTCTATCCCTTCCCTGAATGGTCACTGTTTGCAAGCATGTGGGGAAGGGGGAAATGTTATCATTCAAATGGCTTTCAGGGTCATTCTTGGTGTAAAGTGACCATTGCACAGCTTGTTGTGGCCTCCTGTAATGCCCCTTCCCCTATACATGTATAGAAACCTAGAATATAATGGCAGATAAGGTCCACTTGGCACACCTAGTCTGACCATTTTCCCTATCTACTGTAACACCATAGACCCTACTTGATCTCTGGCTTAGCCCTCTCTTCCTTATTGACTAAGGTTCCCTTATGTTTATCCCATGCCTTCTTGAATCCCACTACAGTTTTTGCCTCCACCACCTCTGTTGGAATGCTGTTCCAGGCATCCACCTCTTTTTCTGTGAAAAAGTACTTCCTTATGTTTCTCCTGAGTCTACCCCGGTTTCCTAGCATGGCCCCTTGTTCTTGAACATCTTTTTTTTTCTGAAAAAATACTTTTCTCTTGTTCCTTGTTTATACCTGTGAGGTATTTGAAAGTCTCTATCACATCTCTACTTTCTCTCCTTTCCTCCAGGGTGTACATATTATGGTCCTTTAGACACTCCTTAAAAGATCTGTGGTGCAGACCCTGCACCATTTTAGTTGTGCTCCTCTGGACTGCCTCTACTCTGTTTCCTTCCAGAAATGTGGTCTCCAGAACTGGATACAGTACTCTAGGTGAGGTCTCACCAATGAATTATGCAGCGGTATCATCACCTCTCTTTCTGCTGATGATACCCCTACCTATGCATCCTAGCATACCACTGGCTCTCCCTACATCCTTGTCATACTGTTTGGCCACCTTTAAGTGATCAGATATGATTACCCCAGGTCTCTCTCCTGTTTGGTAGGCATCAGTACCACTCTTCCTATCTTGTACTCCACCCCTGGGTTTATACACCCTAATTGCATGATTGTGCACATCTTTGCATTGAAGTTTTCTTTATTTTTGCAATTAAGTTAATTTTTCATTAAGAAGTTTACAATACACACCACAAAATCAGAAATACAGATAACATACAGACAGGTAACATGGTTGCTTACCATACATAGTCATAGATGAAGGTGAAGGAAATTGAGGAAAAGAATAATACAAGTCCCCCGCCCCACTTTTGAATAACCCTCCTTCCCAAACCACAAGTCCTGCACAGTCTCTGGCAATTAAAAGCTTTCACAGCATCCAGTACTGAGGGCTCTTTTAACAATTCTTTCTCATCATGGATAAAACCAAAAGGCCAAGAAAGATAGAAGAATGGGGGGGTGGGAACTAGTTGAAAGGGGAATCAGTAGCCAAATTTCAACTTGAGGGTCAAAAGAATGGGACCCCAATATTTCTGGAACTTTTCCCAGGAATGAGTGGCCCTTGCCACACATCACTCTGCATTTATGGCAATGAGGAATTTGGCCCACCATTCCCAAAAGGATGGTTCCCACTCGTCCTTCCAGTGTCTAAGAATTAATAGTTTAGTAACCATGGAAACTATGGCAAACCTCTTCTTCTGAGGAAGTGTAGGAATAGAAGAATAGAGCCCTAAAAGGCAGGTATCCACTGAAAAAAAAGGGGGACAGGTTTAAATATGGTGCTAAATGTTTTCTTACCAGCTCAAAAAAATTGCGAATCTTAGGACAGGACCATAACTTGTGGTACAGTGTGGCAGTATCTGATCCACAAGCATTACAAATGGTGGAGGATACCCTGCCCATCCTGTATAATTTGTTAGGCACGTAATACAGATTATGGAGTATGTTAAATTGGATATTCCTCAGACGGTCTTGTTTAATTAAAGTGAAGACATCTGTCCATCTGTCCATATAGTTCCCCATGTTTTATCTGGGAGGTGCTTAAAAAGATTATGTTTCCAATAAAAAGCCACAGGAGAAGAGTTAGTCCAGGGTCAGCTAATAATTGCTTAGTATAATTTAGAGATTGGTTTTGGCCCTTTTGCTAACTTAAAGAGAAAAGCAAGGAAGTAGCCGGCTGTCTCAGACCAAGGGGGCTTGCCCAGAAAATTTCTTTTTTTTAAATCCAATACACTTAATTGAGTTTTCCATTTTAACATGAGAGCCACCAAAAGATGGAGAACAATTGGGCAATGCGGAGGTTTACCCCACATTACATTATATCCCATTCTAATACAGCAGACTTGCTCTAAATAATAAACAGTAAGATGGAGAGCAAAGAGACACCAATATCGGGGGCAAGCTCCTCCTCCCTACCTCCCCCTTCCCCCTCCATCCCATTATCTCTATTTTCTTCCCTAACCCACCCAGAGCCAAGTGTTATTCGTAGGCCATCCAGTTGAAGCTTTTGAGGAGAAGGGTCTTTGGCTTAAATATTCAAGGCTTCCATATAGTAAGCAGGGCATCTAGTAGTCCCCATCTACGTTGATATGTCTGAGGCCTGTTACGCATTATGCAGATATGTTTCTCCAGTTGGAGTGCCAATAGTATCTCCTTATGCCATTCCAGAACAGATGGAGATGTTATGTCCTTCCAGTGCCTCATTATTATTAATTTTGCTGCTGCAGAGATCAAAGCCACATGAGATTTCCTAACCTTGAGGGTACCATGGGGAAAATGATTCAATAAGCAGACTTCTGGAGTAAATAAAAGGTCAGTGCCCAAAATTGGGCCTAAAGATCGTCTGATTGTATTCCAAAATACTTGCACTTTTGGGCGTGTCCATAACATGTGATACAAGATGCCCAGACTGTCTCCACATTGTGGACAAGCAGAAGAGGGCAGTCTTCCCAATTTGTGGAGTTTCACCGGTGTGAAATACAGGTTGTGCATGATATTAAATTGCGTTAGGCGCAATCTATCTTGTTTAATAAATTTATAAGAATTAAGCCACAATTTCTTTGCCCAAGAAATTTCTGACACAGTGTCAGATCTGAGTAAGCTGGAATACTCACTGGGAGAAAATGCCAAACTTAGTTAGCAAGTTAGGAACTGGGAGAAGTAAGCCCCTCTGAATTAAGTCTTTTAGACTCGGTTCCAGAGGAGGGCACCAAATTTTAGGAAAAATTGTAATGTAATCTATTTTCAAATTAGGATTATTAAATAATGGTTGAGTAATATCTTTCCTGACCTGAGATTGAGTTACAGCACAGAATTTCTGGAATACTTTTATGTCCCACCCAAGTGGGGAGTCCCTGATCTTCACAGGTATCTCTGACAGTGGGCTATATAGCACAGCTAGAAGGGAAATGTTACTTTGTTTGGCCCTGTTCCAGTCTCATTGTAGCCCTCCCAGATCTCCAGACAAATCAATTTTGGGAGATACCCAGTGTAAAAACCTGCTAGCATGAATAGCTAAATAATAAAGATAAAAATCTGGAGGTTGCAACCTGCCAAAACCCCTAGGATGGGTAAGCTTCCAATAGGCCCTGCATGGGGGTTTCCCATTCCAGATAAAATCAGAGCAAATACCCTGAAGCGACATAAAGATTGTTTTCAGTAGGTATATATTGAGATTGTTTAGGGGATAGAAGAACCGAGGTAGAATAACAATTTTTATAACATTAACTCTTCCCCAAAAGAATAGTGGCAGTTTTTTCCACCTCATCAGGTCTACCTTGGCTGCCTTCAAAAGGGGGTTCACATTCGGCTCCCTAAGTTTCTCTGCCTCCTTGGTCACTTGAATGCCTAGGTAGGATATGGCTGAGAATGTCCATTGTAGCCCTAAGTCAGTAATTGGATCTTTTTTCACTATCACAGAGAGGGGGTAGACTATAGTTTTACTTTTACTGAACGCGTAACCTGAGAAATCACTAAAATTAGTAATAATTTGAAGAGCCCGAGGGATAGAGAGGTTGCCCAAGGATAGATGGAGAAGTAAATCATTGGCAAAAAGGGACAGCTAAAATTCTGAGTCCCCAACGTGGATGCCGGTTATGCCCTGCTCTTGGTTAATCACTCTAGCTAGTGGTTCAATATATACAGTAGGTTAAATAAAAATGGGGAAAGAGGGCAACCTTGCCTTGTGCGACTACATAATGAGAAAGGATCCGATAGGTGGTTATTGCACATCAATCAAGCTAAAGGACATTGATAAAGTGTGCGGATTCGACGGATGAAGGCTTCCAGTATACCGTACTTTGAAAGGGTTGAGAATAGGTAAGGCCAGGCTACTTTATCAAATGCTTTTTCTGCATCCAGAGACACCAATACTGCTTCCAGATTAGGGTCCCTGGATGCAGAAATGAGGTGATAAAGTTTATGGAAATGGTCAGTCAACGATCTGCCAGCAACAAACCCTGCTTGTTCAGGCCATAAAAGAATGGTCCAAACTTTAGGTAATCTGGTTGCTAATGTCTTAGCATAAATTTTAACATCTACATTCAATAATGATATGGACCAATAGTTACTTATTAGTGTGGGCTCTTTCCCCAGCTTAGGAAGATGAATAATTCTGGCCTCAAAAAATGTCACAGTAGATGATTCCCAGTAGTTAAATAATTGAAGTAGCAGGGGGAGAAGTTGATCTTTAAAGGTCTTATAAAATAGACCCAAGAATCCATCTGGGCCTGGTGCTTTATCTGGTTTTAAGGTGTCAATGGCTAGTGAAATCTCTTCTAGGGTGATTGGTTCCATTAGGGAGGTTTGGTGTTTTATCAAAAGACAAGGGACATTTGCTCTTTGTAGGAAATTATGCATTGCTTGGTGTTGTGTAGGCGATAAGGGAATAGAGGAATACAGAGATTTGTAAAAGTCTCTTAAAGAGATCAACATTTCGTTAGGATTGGAAATTAAAGCCCGTTTGTGGGTGTCTGATGGCAGAGATCCACTTTGCTGCTGAACGTTGTTTAAAATTGCCAGGCAAGCAGTTTCCCGGCCTTACTACCCTGGCCAATATAGATAGCTTTAACCAGAGATGCTGCTTTTCCCCCTTTTTCTAGAAGTGAATTTGAGTATTGTGCCCTTAGGTGGATGAGTTCCTGTTTAGCTACCGTAGATAGTTTATCTAGACCCTTAGTTTCCAGTGTGCGAATCCATTTTAAACACTGATTGATATGATATATTTTTTCTTTTTTGTAACCGTAGCAACCCAGAAGAGTTCTCCCCTCCAGGTAGATTTTAAAGCAGCCCAGACTATATCCACCAAAGGATAGAGTTTACGTTCCTCAAAATGAAGTCTTGTAAGAATTGTTTAAACAGAGAGATGCTGTGATAGTCTTTCAACAGTGAATTGTTGAGGGATCAAGTGTGCAGCCTGAAGGGGATATCTGGAAAATCTAGAACAGTAGAGGTGGGGGAGTGATCAGAGATTACTCTGGCATATATCTTAGAGTCAGAGATAGAGGGACTTAATTGCTGATGTATCAAAAAATAGTTTAAATGGGAATAACTTTTGTGGACTGGGGAAAAAAAGTAAATTCCTTTCTCTGGGGGTTTGAGAGTCTCCAAGGGTCTATCAAGACTAAGGAAGATACAAATTCATGTAAAGCCCTTTGATCTGGTGAAGAGCCCTGACCCATCCAATTCATGCGGTCCAGGTCATTTGTTTGCACTAAGTTCCAGTCTTCTTTCAATATCATTAAATACCGAGAGAAGGGAGACAGAACCGAGGTCAATCGAGTGAAAAAGGAGTTTCTACATTGGGCCCACATATTGAGTCCAGCATAACATCTAAGCTACCTAACTTGCCATGGATTAATATATAATGACCCTCAGAATCGCTGATAGTTGCAGTAGCATAAAAGGCAAACCCTTGGCAATTAAAATAGCTAACCCCCACTTTTGGGGCTGAATCCTGCTCCGAATACCTGACCAACCCAGTTTTTTTTGCGGAAAGTTAACTGATTCATGAGTAAATGAGTTTCCTGGATAAATTCAATCTTAGGGTCATACTTAGCTAAATGATTAAGGACTACATCTTTTTCGGTATTGTCCCTCCTTCATGTTCCACCAAAGGACTGTTAGTATATTAGCCATAAATAAACTGAAATGTCACAATAGTTTGAACCCCTCCATTGTAAGACTGTGTGGACCCCCCTCCTCCCATCCTCCCAGCATAACCCCATATGCCCCCCTCTGAAGTACCTGTCCAGAAAAAAGAAAAAGATTAACAATGTAACTATGTACAATACTCCTAGCTCGGGCCCTAAGTCCACTCCCCATGCTGCAGTCCATGATGCTCATCTAGACGGAGCTGATGCCTGCTACTAACGTGCAAGGAAGCAACAGAAATTAACATCAACACCATCAGAGGCTATTCAAAAAAAAAAGTGTGCCTCCCCCATAAAGAAAGAAAAGAGAAAAAAATGAAACTCTCTAGTTAGAGTGGAAAACCTTTTTTTATAAATCAGTTTCTTTGCTTTCACCTTAACCCTTTGCTTTTCCCCAAAATAAGAACAAGACTTAAAGCAAAAAGTAAACATAGCCCTAAGTTATTGTCATCAGTTAGGGTCCAAAATACAAGGTAAAAATTAAAGCTTCATCTGACTTTAGTGGCTGTAATCTTCCATGGGGTCCCCTTAAGCACTAGTAAATTAAACAAATAAAGTAAACAAAGTTCTGCTGAACGGCTATTGAGTCTTTCAAAAAATAAGTCAGATCCTATGAGATATACAAGTATCATGTCCAGGGTCATAGTAAGGTAACCATACCCTCTAGTGGTCACTTGTAGAGAGTTGAACCAAAGAAGCAGAATAACAGAGAAAAGTCAGCACCCACAGTAAGTTACCGGGATCTCAGCAGTATCCAGCCAATCAAAAAAACTTCAAATGTTAAAGAGACAATGGGCATCTGGTATATCTTCCTCGCCATATTACAAAAGAAGCAAGAAAATCTTGGCTGGGGGAGGGTTCAGACATTGCCAGATAAAAGTCAGTGCAGTCTAGAAACATAGAAACAGAAGTTGATGGCAGATAAGGACTGCAAGGCCCATCCAGTCTGCCCATTTCTTTTTCTGCCTTATAAATGTGCCATTGGCCTTTGCTCTGTCAGTGGTCTATCTATTCATACTCATCTGTATTGCTCCCTTATGCCTATCCCATGCCTGTTTGAAGCCCTGCACTGTATTAATAGCCACCACTTCCTGAGGTAGGCTGTTCCATCACGTCCACCACCCTTTCTGTGAAAAAATGTTCCTCACATTCCCCTTAATCGGCCTCCCTCTAATCTCATGCTGTGTCCCCTTGTCCTGCTATTTTCTTATATTTAAGCATGTTAGACTCTTTCACCTTGTTAATGCCCTTAAGTGTTTGAATGTCTCGATCATATCACCTCTCTCCCTCCTTTGCTCAAGGGTATACATATTGAGCTCGGTTAATCTGTCCTCATATGTCTTCTGATGCAGTCCCTGCACCATTTTGGTTGCCCTTCTCTGGACTGCCTCAATTTGAGTTAATGTCCTTGTGAAGGTGTGGCCTCCAGTACTGCTGCGCAGTACTCCAGATGGGGAGCCTAACCGGTGTCTTGTAAGAGGATTATTACCTCTCTCTTACGACTTGTGATACCCCTACTTATACACCCTAACACCCCCTAGCCTTACCTACTGCTTTAGAGGTCTGCTTGGATGATTTCAGGTCATCAGTGATGATGATGCCCAAGTCTCTTTTTTCCTTTGTGACTGCCACCAACTCCCCTCCCAGCCTATAAGTGGCTTCAGGGTTTCTCTTCCCTATGTGCATGATCTTGCACTTCTTTGCATTAAATCCCAGTTGCCACTCTTCTGACCATTTTGCTAGTTTATCCAGATCTCTTCTCATTCTTGCCCACCCCATCTGGATCATCTACTCTGTTGCAGATCTTGGTGTCATCTGCAAACAGACAAGCCTTACCCTCTAGTCCATCTGCAAGGTCACTAATGAAGATATTGTAGAGGACTGGCCCCAGGACTGATCCCTGAGGTACCCCACTTGTGACTTGCATCTCTTCTGACTGTATACCATTTACCACCACTCTCTGTTTTCTGCCCGTCAACCAGTTTGCCACCCAGTTGACTAACTTCTGACCCACCCAAGCCTACCCAGCTTATTAATCAATCTTCTATGTGGAACAGTGTCAAAAGCTTTGCTGAAGTCAAGGTAGGCGACATCAACTGCTCCCCCTTGGTCCACCACTCTGGTTACCCAGTCAAAGAAATCTATGAGATTAGTTTGACAGGACCTTCCTTTTGTAAACCCATGCTGTCTTGGATCCTGTGCCCCTATGGATTCCAGGTGTTGCACTGTCCTTTCCTTAAGGAGTGCCTTCATAATCTTGCCCACTACTGAGGTAAGACTGACTGGTCTGTAGTGCCCTGCCACCACTTTTGTGGAGCGGGATCACAAGAGCCCTTCTCCAGTCTTCTGAGACCTCTCCTATGCTCAGAGACTCACTAAACAGTTCTGCTAATGGCTCTGCTAGTTCCATCCTTAGCTCCTTAAGTACTCTGGGATGTATGCCATCAGGTCCCATTGCCTTATCCACCCTGAGCTTAGCGAGCTCTTGTAGGACCCTTTCTTTTGTGAAGGGAGTAGTGCTCACCTCACTCCCCCCTGTGTCCATGGTGCTGAGCTGTGGGCCCTGCTCTACCTTCTCTTCAGTAAATACTGAGCAAAAGTATCTATTTAGGATAGATGCTTTTATAGGGTCCTCCTCCTCGCATGTTCCCTTTTCTCCATTGAGCTTAGCAATACCCCATCTGGACTTTCTCCTTTCACTAATGTATCTATAGAAAGTCTTGTCACCTTCTTTTACTGTTTGTGCTAGTGTTTCCTCAGTTTGGGACTTTGCCTGCCTTACTGCCTTCCCTGCTTCCCTTAGGGCAGTTTGGTATGCCTCCCTATCTTCATCCCGCTGTGTTTCCTTATATTTCCTGAAGGCCAGCCTTTTGGCTCTGACCTTTTCTGCTACTGTATTTGAGAACCAAAGTGGTTTCCTTCTTTTGCACTTCCTTTTCTGTCTAACACAATGGGATGTTGCTTCAAGTATTGCATCCTTAATGCTTGCCCACTTTGCCTACATTCTGTAACTCGCAGCACTGCACCCCCTCTTATCTAGTATATTTTTAACAACAGTCAAAGTCTCAACTGAAGAGATATTTTAAAGTACACACAAAAGGGTAGCATGGATTCATTTAGGGAACAGGTTCAGATAGAGTTTTTGGAGGCTCTTTGTGGTTTTATTCACTGAATCAAACCTTTTGGAAATGTCAGGAAAGGTGATTTCTAGCCTGGCAGGATATAGAATGCAGTGACAGATTCCAGCTGCCCAAAGTTTTGACGTGATAGGCCAAAATGTGTCCCGAAGCTGTCTTGTCTTGAATGTGAGGTCCTGAATCACTCTCAGTTCTTTCCCCTCCCATAGTTTTGCAGTGAGCTTCCTAGCCTTCTGCCTTCTTCAAAATGAATTCTCGATCAAGGAAGTTTAGCAATTTAAAGATAATCGGGTGGGGGGGGAATCAACCGGTAAGGGTTTTGCCCAGAGAGAGCAGTGCACACATTCAGTGACAAATTCAGGCCCATTGGGCGAAGGCTCTACTGTTTCTTTAAGAATTTCTGGAGGAATAGTATCATGGGCCCTTCGTCACCTTCTGGGAGACCCAATAACATGAGGTTATTTCTTCGGTTCCTGCCCTCGAGGTCATCAATGCGCTCCTCTAATTTATTTAGGATTCTCCTGAGTGTGACAACCTCAGGTTCCATTTTCTCTTGTTTCCCTTCAATAGATCTTACATGCACTTCCGTGTCAGCCACCCTCTGAGATAGCCAAGTTACGGTGGGTTTTAGGTCAGCAGCCTCCTTGATCAGTTTTAGAACAGCTTCTTTTATCATCAAAAGCGCTGAGTAAATTTGTGTGGAGGATACTTCTGTTGTGCTGGCTTGAGATGTAGAACTGCGGCAAGGGCGTTTGGCCTCAGACTCCTGTGGCACTTCCATCTCAGGCTGCGAATCGGAGTTCACTTGAGTTCAAACCACTTCCATTATTTTGCTAAGTGAATCCTTCTGGTAGAGTAACTGCAAAGGATGTTCTAGGCTGATTTTGAAGTACAAAAAAAAGGTGTTTTGCATGGTTATTTCAGCAGTAGTTAGATGGAGCTCAGCGAGAAATGTCTTACCCCAGCCATAGCATCACGTGGCTCCCTGCATTGAAATTTAGTTGCCACACCCTTGACTATTCCTCAAGCTTTCTTAGCTCCCTATTCATCTCCCCCTTGGAGTGTCTACCCTATGGCAGATTTTAGCATCATCTGCAAAAAGGCATACCTTCCCTTCCCTTCTAGCCTCTCTGCAATGTCACTAATAAAGACAGAAAAAAGGACAGATCACAGTACTGATCCTTGTGGCACTCCACTGGTCACCCTCCCTTCCTCGGAGTGTTTTTACCGCCACCCTCTTATGCCTATTCCCCAACCAATTCCTTACCCAGTTTACCACTTTTAGACCTACTCCCAGGCTTCCCAGCTTGTTTACTAGTCTCCTATGTGGAACTGTGTTGCAGGCCTTACTGAAATCTAGGTAGGCCACATCTATCGCTCCACCCTGATCTACTTACCTGTTCACCTAGTCAAAGAAATCTATCAGATTTGTTCGACACAACCTCCCCTAGTGAATCCATGCTGCCTTGGATCCTGTAAGCCACTGGTTTCAAGATATTCTACAATCCTTTCCTTCAGCAGTGCTTCCATTAATTTCCCCACCACTGAAGTCAAGCTGACAGGCCTGTAATTACCAGCTTCCTCCCTGCTGCCACTTTTGTGAAGTGGGAGTACATCTGTTCTCCTCCAGTCCTCTGGGACCACTCTCTTCTCCAGTGAGTGGTTGAACAGGACTGTCAGAGGTGCAGCCAGCACCCCTCTGAGCTCCTTCTATTTTTTTGGATGTATCCTGTCTGGGCCCATTGCCTTGTCCACTTTCATATTTGAAAGTTCCTTCAGGACTCTCTCTCTCCTCTGTGAATAGACTAGTGTTCACCTCCCTTCCTTCAGTGCTCCTGTCACTTATCTGTGATCCCTCATCTTCCCCTTCTTCTTTGAACACTGAACAAAAATATTTGTTCCGGATATCTGCTTTTTCCTGGTCCCCCTCTGCACACTCCTCCCCTTACCTCCTTAGCCTTACAATCCCTCCCCTGGATTTTCTCCTTTTGTTACATACTTGAAAAATATCTTGTCCCCTTTCTTTACTGTCTGAGCTATTTTTTTTCTGTGTGTACCTTTGTGCTCCTGACTGCTTTCTCTGCCTTCCTCTCCTTTTTGTGATACACCTCCCTATCCTTCTCCCTCTGAGTCTCCTTATACCTCCTGAATGCTAATATTTTTGCCCTTACCTTCCCAGTCATCTCTTTTGAGAACCGTAGTGGTCTCTTTTTCATCTTGCTTTTGCTTACTTGCCTGACGTAGAGGTTTGTTGCCTTCCCTATGGCCCCTATTAGTTTTACCCACTATACCTGCACTCCACCCTTGTCCTCCTCTCCCTGCCAGGGCATCACTGAGGCATTTCCCCCATCTTTGTAAAGTCAGCCCTCCTGAAGTCCAGGACCCTTACCTTTGTGTGGTTAAGTTCTGGCACTGTATTTATATTGAACCACACAATATGGTGATTGTTGGTCCCTGGGTGGCCACCTATTGTGACGTCTGCAACATTGGCCCCATTGGTGAGCACAAGGTCCAGTATTGTCCCTCCTGAGTGGGCTGTCTTACTAGTTGCCTGAGGAATGTTCCCTGCAGGGAATCCAGGATGTCCCTGCTCATAGTTGAAGCTGCAGCTGGGATGCTCCAATCCACATCCAGCAGATTGAAGTCCCCCTCCAGTAGCACAGAACGTCCACAGGTTAGGGGTAGGGGGTCCCAGTGCTGCAATATGACCTTAAGGACCAGAAGGAAACACAGCTGGTTGAAAAATGTAGACAGTTGGTTTGAAACATAACATAGAATTTATCTGCAGATAGTCTGCTTGGCCCACCTAGTCTGCCCATTTTTCTCTACCACTAATTTCACTATAGACACTATCTGGTCTCTGAGTACCTCTCCCCCTTCCCAACTTCCCTACCAAGATTTCCTTGTGGCTAACCTATGCATGCTTGAAGCTCACCACTGTTTTGATCCACCCTACATCCACTGTGAGACTGTTCCAGGCATCTACCAATCTTTCAGTGTAGTTCTTTACATTCTTCCTGAATTTCCTACCTTCCAGCTTCATTACATGCCCCTTGTGTTAGTGCAACCTCTCCTCTGAAAATTACTCCCCTCTTGTACCTTATTCACTCCTGTGAGATATTTGTTGGTCTCTATCATGTTCCCATCTCCCACCTCTCTTCAAGGGTGCACATACTGATATCCCTCAGTCTTTCCTCATAGGGCTTCTGATGCAGCCCCTACACCATTCAGGTTGTCCTCCTCTAAACAGCCTCTATTCTGTTTGTGTCCTTCCTGAGATGTTGTCTTCAGAACTGGACACTGTACTCCATGTGGTGTCTCAACAATGATCTATATAGTAGAAACACCACCTTCCTGTTTCTGTTGGTGATACTCCTCCATATGCATACTAGCATACCGCTGGCCTTATTTACTGCCTTGTTTCACTGGCTTACTGCCTTGATGTCATCTGATGTAATTACTTCATGATCCCTTTCCTGTTTTGTGACCATTAATACCTCTTCATTCATTTTGTTCTCCGCCTCTGAGTCTCTGTGCCCTGGATGCATGTTTTTGTATGTTTTCACATTGAAATGTAGCTGCCATACCCTTGACCACTCCTCAAGTTTTCTCAGATCCCTGCACATTCTCTCCACCCCTCTGGAGTGTCTACCCTATTGCACATTTTTGTGTTATCTGCAAAGAGACACAATTTCCCTTCCAGCTCTTCTGCAATGTCACTTATAAAGACATTAAAGAGGCCTGGTCTCAGTGCTGATCCTTGAGGAAACCCCACTTGTTACCCTTCCCTCCCCTGAGTGAGTGCCATTTACCACCACCCTCTATCACCTATCCATCAACAAATTTCATGCCTAGTTTACCACCTTAGGACCCACCCCCAAACTGCCTATCTTCCTTAAGAGCCTCCTACTTGGTATGTCTTCCTTATAAGGCTTCTTTGTGGTATGGTGCTGAAGTGTAAGTAGACTATATCCACCACCCCACTCTGATCTATTCCTCTGGTCACACAGTCAAAGAAGTCAATCGGGTTCATCTGACATGACCAACTCCTGCGATTCCTCGTTGCATCAGGTCTTCTAAATAGAGTTACAATGAAGTTTTACTCTACCAGCAATGTTGCAGCTAAGTGGCTGAAATTCGCATTTGCAGAGTTTCGTAAAGTTTACCCTGTCTCAACGACTTTGACTATACCTGAAATCATGAAGTTTCAGGCAAATTCCAGTGTTTGTGGGTGAAACTCTGCACTTTTTGGATTGTTCCACACATGGTGAATTGTGCTTACTTCACAGATTAATTCGCAGAGCAAATTTCAGAAACTTTGCCCACACTTGTAACTCACTGGATTCAAGATATTCCACAAACCTTTCCTTTAAAAGGTCTCCATTAGCTTCCCCACCACCATCAGACTCACTGGCCTATAGTTGCCAGCCTCCTCCCTGCTGCTGCTTTTATGAAGCACGACTACGTCTGCCCTCCTCCAGTCCTCTGGAACCACTCCTGTTTCTAGTGAGTTGTTGAATAGAGCTATCAGAGATGTAGTCAGTACCTCCCTGAGCTCCCTCAGCACCCTTGGATGTATCTTATCTGGCTCCATAGCTTTGTCTACTTTCAGATTTGAAAGTCCTTTCAGGACTCTGTCCTATGTGAATGGACTTCTGTCTATCTCTCTCTCCCCCGTGTTCCTGCTACTTTTATGTGGTCCACCCCTTTTCAATGTGAAGACTGAACAGAAGTATCTGCAAAGGATATCTGCTTTTTCCTGAGTGTCATCTGCACAGCTCCCCCCCAGACACACACACCATCCTTAACCTCACTATCCTTCCTCTAGTCTTCTTCTTTTCAGTTATGTACCTAAAAAAAGATCTTGTCCCCCATTGTTACCCAGTAGCAATCCTTTCCTTAGTTTGCACCTTTGCTCCCTACTTCACATTGCTTTTCCTGCTACACTCCCCTATCCTCTTCTACCTGCATCTCGTTATATCTCCTGAATGCTACCTTTTCAGCCGTAATCTTTCCAGAAAATTCCTTTGAGAACCATGGTGGTCTCTTTTTTCTTCCTCCTGTTTTTACTCACCCGTTTTGCACAGAAGTTTGTTGTCTTCACTATGCCATCCCATAATTTGGCCAACTGTTCATCCATCCCACCCAGGCCATCCCCCATGCTAGATAATTTCTGAGGTATTCACCCATTTATTAAAAATCTGCCTTCCTGAAGTCCAGGATCCTCATCCTTGTATAGTTTGCTTCTGCTGCTGTCCATATGTTAAACCACACTATATGGTGGTCACTGGTCCCCAGGTGGCCTCCCACCTTGACATCTGCAGTACTATACGTGTTTATGAGCACCACATCCAGTATTGTCCCATCATGAGTAGGCTTCCTGACTAGTTGCTTTAGAAATGTCCACTACAGGGAGTCTATGATGTCCCTGCTTCTATTTGAGGCCACAGCTGGGAGGCTCCATTGTACATCCAACAGATTGAAGTCCCCCACCAGCTACACCTCACCTTTTTCTGTCTTTGGGTTGATGACTTCCCTCAGTGCCTTATCCAGTTCCTCCACCTGTAATGAGGGTCTGTATATCATTTCAGTGAGAATGATGGTTCTGGCTCCTGTCTCCAAGGTGACCCACAGTACCTCTATACTTCCTACCCTTCCCCTCTGTTTCCTTGAATTCCTGTTGCTTTAATAACCCTCCCTTACATACAGCACAATGCCTCTCCCTTCCTTCCTTCCCACCCTATCCTTACTGAACTGAGTGTATCCTGATATGGCCATGTCCCAGTTGTGTTTGTCTGGGCACCATAATTCAGTAATAGCCACAGTATCTAGGTCCACCACTGCCATGATGGTCTCTAGGACTAGAATTTTATTTCCAAGACTTCTTGCATTTGCACACATGACCCTCCACATCTTTCTCCCACTCAGCCTCCAACCACTCTTCCTCCACTTGTGCCTCATTTTATTTTCCCTCTCTCATTGGGTAACTTTTGTTTCCACTTCCTTTGTTCTATACTTCACCATTGTTCCCATTTTCCTGCTCCCTGGTGGATTCTCCATCCCTCAGGTCCTCTCTTCCTACTTCTTCAGTCTGTGGGGAGTAGTTTATGCCTTCATTTTCTTTCCTTACCCCCCTCCAGCTAGTTCAAATGTTCATCACAGTAACATTTAAACCATTCATTGAGGACTGGGGTCCCCACCCAGACAGACACAGACTGTCACCTCTGTATCAGCCCATATCCGTCCAGGTTGATCCCCATTCTCCAATGCAGCCAAACCCCTCTTCTCTGCACCATTCATTCAACCATGATTTGAAGTTTGCGGTGTGTAGTACCCTGTCCTCCCATTGGTCGTAGACAGACAGTACCTTGGCAAAAGGCATTGTGCATGCTACTTGCCTTAGATCTCTCCCCAGTTCATTGAACTCTGCCTGCACAATCACAGCCCATCCCTTGCTAGATCATTAGTTCCTTGGTGTACAATTACATCCAGCTTGCCCCCTCTGCTGCCACCCTAGTGATCCTTAGGATCCATTGCCCATCCTGGTAGACACCTTACCTCCCTCTCTCTCTCTCTCCTTCCTGTTCCCAAATCTACCAACTTATAATTCCATTGCCCACCAGAAACTGCTTTCTTTTCTGCTGGAGTCCTTTACTTCTCACCATGGGCTTCCCATATGGAGGATCCCCACATCCTCACTTGCCATTACTGCAGGTGGCTCTTCCTGGCAGTCAAATGCCATCAGAATGGTGAAGGAATTTTGTAGTGGACAGGGTGAGGAATGTGCCCCTGACAGTCATCCCCCCCACTCCCAGAGTCCACCATGGTCCAGACAGCCCTACTTCTCCTAGGCAACCATTTGCCAAATTCATTTGGCAAAAAAAGATACAGAATTTTGGGAAGTATTAGTAGAAATATCACAAGCAGAAACAAAGAGGTACACCTGCCACTATACAGAGCCTTGGGGAGACCACATGTTGAGTACTGTAGTCAGTTCTGGGTGCCTTAAAATAAAAGGGATATAAAGTTACTAAAAGGTTTGCAGAGAAGGGCAACAAAGATGATTGGAAATATGAGGGGCATAGGTTGTGAGGAAAGACTGGAAAGGCTGATGATGCACAGCTTGGAGAAGAAAAGGCTGAGAGGGGATATGTGCCTTTTTTTTTGCTCCTCCTCCAGGCCACCAATGGTAGCCCCCTACCCATGAAGTCATCCCTCCTCCACCATTGTTGTTGCCCCAGTTATGTCGTGCCCCAGGTGACTCCATGTGTTCCTTCGCCAGGGAGGCCCCATCCAGGACCCATGACAGGGGAGATGGGTCCCACTGCAATTCCGGGTACATGACAGGGATTAGATCAGAAGACCTGGTTTGCCTGGGCTTCATGGTGGGAGGGGAACCAGGGTGACCATCATCTGGTCGGCCGAGCAGGCAATTTTCTGTTTTCTTCCACACCCACTCCTTCCCATCTGGCAGCCACATGCTCGTGGCATCCTAAAAAGGAGGCATGGTGGCCCATGGTCACCCACGGCACCAAGTGCACTTCCATGGGGAACCACCAGGAGCCACCTGAGTAGCAGTACAGGTTGTACCCTCCCTGCCAGGGAGGAGAGTATTCAAGTTGATGCCCATAATCCTCTCCACTGGTCTCTGCTCCTGTCATCCTGGGTGGTGGTGAACCCAGCTCACCATTGTGCCGAGTGATCCCCCACTGCTCACCACCATGGAGCTTGTGTGCCTTGTTTTTAAAGCTTTCCAAAGCTGTGATCTGTGGAGGAGTGTAGGATTACAAATGAAAGTTAGTCAATTTACAGCAAGAAGAAATAGTAGGCAATTAAAGATATATATATATATATATATACACACACAATCATGAGGATGGGAAATGGTTTTCACAGATGGTGGTCTCCAAGTGGAATTTGTTGCTTGATTTTGTAATCATGAGTAAAAACATGAAATGCTTTAAAGCTAGTCTGGGCAAGTACCTGAATGTAAATTGTATCCAAGGATAAAACCATTGTTGAAATGGTGAGCACTATAAAGGCTCTAGTAGCTTAACTGTGCTTGTATATTACTATGAAACCTAAACCTCTGGAGCAATGGTGGGGGAAGAAGTCCACTAGATCCTAGCCAGATTAGACCAGAGACCTCTTCCTTTAGCCCAGAGAAGTGTATGCAAATGAGACAGCATCTCAGTCTCCAAAAAGTCTCCTGGAAAACTGCAGCTCAGCATCCATTGCAGAGCACCACTCCCATAAATGATTTTGTTTTGCTACCTAATAATAGAGATGCAACATATTTTTAATTCGCTGGTGAATTTCCGGTGAAGTCGCCAAATCTGCCCCAATGAATCATTTCACAAAGTTTTCCTGTTTGATAGGAAATTTACCATTTGTACCTTCACCTTGTCTTTGAGTTTTTATAAGTGCAAATTACATTTAAAAATCCCAAAGCAAGGCAAACTCTCAAATGGTGAATATGCCGAACGCTGGCCCAATCTTTCCCTGATGTTTAGTTGTCGTCCACCTACCGATCACTGGCAGATAATGAAACCCTTTCCCTGGTGTCTAGTGGTTCCTCCCCCTGCTGATCACTGGCTGATGTAAAAAAAGACACTTTCCCTCATGTCCAGTGGTCCCCACTCTCATCGATGGCCAGCCCAATGTTAATTGTTGACACTTTCCCTTGTCTAGTGGTCCCTCCCCTTACTCGCACCCATGCCTGATCTTAATGACTCCCTGGTGTCTAGTGGTCCCTACCCCTGGCCCAATTACCTGCCTGACGTAAAGTTGTCCAGTGGTTACCCCATCCCAGTCCCCTGTAATATTTAATTCCTTGGTATCTAGCAGACCCCTCTCCATCCCTGATAACATGTAATAATTAAAACATATATATATATAATTA
The DNA here is from genome assembly GCA_016271365.2 of Neoceratodus forsteri. Lineage (NCBI taxonomy): Eukaryota > Metazoa > Chordata > Ceratodontiformes > Ceratodontidae > Neoceratodus > Neoceratodus forsteri. The sequence continues at coordinate 906,282,868 of CM028135.1, read as the reverse complement.
AAGAAAAAAAAGTAGTCCATTCCCTGGTGTCTAGAGGACCCCCACACCCCGGGTGATAGTGCCCCACCACCACCCCACTGCCCCCCACCCCAACCCTAATCTGGCACATCCCTCCGCTATCCATCATGCTGGCTGATGACTGAGCTGTCTATGAATGAGTGCTTACTTGTACAAGTAGCGCATACATGTACAAGTATGTACTCATTCATTGACAGCTCAGGTGGTGTCCGGCATGCTGGAGAGCAGAGAGCTGTGCCAGTCTCCTGCTCCTGGTTGGGCAGGGGCAGTGGGGTGGTGGGGTTGTACCTGCTGGGGTGGGGGTCCACTAGATACCAGGAAATGGACTACCTGTTTTTTTTTAATTATATCTTTTAATTAATACAGGAAATGGTGGGGGGGGGACTGCTAGACATCAGGGAATTAAATACAACAGAGGATCAGGATGACCACCGGACACCATTATGGTGGGCAGGTGATGAAGTTGGGGGAGAGACCATTAGACACCAGAGAAAGTGTCAACAACTAACTTCAGACTGCCCATCGCGAGGGGGGTGACCATTAGACCCTAGGGAAAGTGTCTTTTTTTTTTTTTTTATACATAGGCTGGCAATCAGCAGGGGCAGGGACCACTAGACACCAGAGAAGGTGTGTCATATTGGCCTATGATCAGCAGAGGGGGAGAACAACTAGACACCAGGGAAAGATCGGGCTGGTGATCCATAAGGGGGTGACCACTAGACACTGTCGAAAGATGGTGGCAGCAATCACTGAGGGGGGCAGTTTTATTTTGAACAGCATCTCTTCTGTGCCAAACTCAGATGGCAAAGTTCTGCATTTGGTGGAGTTACCAGTTTTGTGCAAATTTGGACTTCGCACTGCAGATTAATTTCATGAAATGAGGAAATTTGTGAGTTAATCTATGGAGCAAAATTTCCCAACTTCACACATCTCTACCTATTAATATAGACTGTGCCTTTTCCCTAGTTCCCCCTTTCTGTTGTTTGAATGCTTAAATTCCACCACAATTTTGGCCCCCCCACCCCAATGCATAATTATTACAATCACCCACCATCCTCTCAGTGAAGAAATACTCCCTCACATCCCTCCTACATTTCCCCCATAGAGGTTCATTGCATGCCCCCTAGTCCTTGTATACCTTCTTTTCTGAAAAAAATGCTCCCTTCTGTACCTAATTAACCACCCAGTGGTATTTAAAGGCCTCTGAACATGCTTTCCTCACTCCTCTCTTCCAGGGTGTACATGTTTACATCCCTCATTCTCTCCTTGTAGGACATTTAATGCAGCTCCTGCACCATTTTTGTTGCCCTTAATTTGATGGCCTCTACTCTGTCTATGTCCTTTCAGAGGTGTGGTCTCTGAAACTGTACACAGTACTTCAGGTGTGGTCTAACCAATGACCAATACAGTGGCAACACCACCTCCCTCTTTCTGCTGATGATACCCCTCCCTATGCACCCCATCATCCCATTGACTTTCCTTACAGCTTTTTCTCTTTGTTTTGCCACCTTTAGGTCAACCGTTATGATTACTCCTATGTGTCATTCCTGTTTAGTGACTGTTGATGCCTCCCTCATTCTGTACACTGCCTCTGGGTTTCTCTGCCAAGGTGCATGATTTTGAACTATTTTGAATTGAAACCTAGCTGCCATACACTTGACCATCCCTTGAGCTTTTTCAGGTTTCTGTTGATACTCTCTGCCATCTCTGTGGTCTTGTGGATCTTGGTGTCATCTGCAAATAAACACATCTTCTCTTCCAGTTCTTCTGCAATGTTACTTATAAGGAAATCAAAGACTGGATCCAGTACTGAGCCTCGAGGAACCTTACTGGTCACTCTTCCTTCACCCAAGTGAGTGCCATTAACCACCACCCTCTGTTGCCTATCTGTTTGCCAATTACATACCCAGAGTACCACCTTATTCTTACCCCAACTTCTCATTTTTTTCATGAGCCTCCTATGTAGCACTGTGTCGAAGGCCTTGCTAAAATCTAAGTAGGCCACGTTCACCGCTCCCTCAATATATTTTTTGGGTCACCCATTCATAGAAATCTATCAGGTTTTTCTGACATGATCTCCCTCTCATGAATCTGTGCTGCCTTGGTTCCTGTAACTCACTAGATGCAAGGTAGTCTGGCAGTGTTTCCTTTAGAATTGACTCCATTAGTTTCCCCGCTACTGATGGTCAGACTGACCATCTTGTAGTTGCCAACCTCTTCCCTGCTGCCGCAATTATGGAGTGTGACTGCATCTGCCCTTCCTCTGCCATCTAAGACCACCCCAATATTTAGTGAGTTATTGAATAGAGCTGTCAGAGGTGCAGCAAGTACCTCCCTGGGCTCCTTCAGTACCCTTGTATGCTCCTTATCTGGCCCCATAGCCTCGTCCAGTCTCAGATTTGCAAGTCCCTTCAGGACTCTTTCCTCTTCAAATAGACTTGTGTCTACTTCTCTCCCTCCCTCCCTCCAGTGGTTCTATAATCTATATGTGGTCCATCCCCATCTCCTTGCACTGTGAAGACAGAACAGCAGTATTTGTTCAGAATATCTGTTTTTTCCTGGTCATCCTCTGCACTATCTCCCTTTGCACCCTTCAGTCTCACATTTTCCCCCCTTGGCTTTCCTTTTCTCTCATATATACCTTAGAAATGTCTTGTCCCCCTTCATTAACCCCTGTCTAGTCATTCCTCAATTAAGGGAGAGTTGGTGGAGGAAAGAAATTTGCACACTAGCAATCTTCTCTTTTTCTGCATTCACATGTACAATCCTTGCCTGTAGTCTAAAATTCACATACTTGACATAAAAAAGATGTCAGAATGAGAACTGGTTGGAAAATGGAATACATAAGACATGTTCCACTTCTGCAGACACAGGTCCCATTACCTCTTACAGTAATACAAGTGAATTGAGTTCACCGCCTCCGCTTGGTCACTTTTGGACATTAGTGGGCACCAGAATCCCCAGGCTTTGTCTAGCAAATTTGATAGCTGTTGCTAAAAAAGGCACAAAACTGAAAAAGCTTGCCGAGTATATAACATCTCTCACAACACATAAGCACATTAGTCAAGGAGTTTAACACTTTGGTTTTTCTTTATAAAAAGAAGCATCATGGCAGGGAACTGTCACTTGAAGAATCGTTGTAAATACAGCATACAGAGGATGGTTTCTCAGATCTCAAAGCAGCAAGATGTGAATGTGTCATTAGTATGAGAACTTTGGGTCCCAGAGGAAGGGAGCAGGCTACTTTGTACTAGAACGGGTAAACCAAAAGATGCACAAAGAAAGCTCAAAGGCAAAATAAGATGCTGAAGTGCAAGGTTTAATAACAGTGAAAACAAGGACTACACATGCAGGCTAAACCCCTGTACTAGAGGTGGGCAAAATGCATCCACTTCTCTACTTGTAGAGAAGGTGTTGAAGCAACCCTGTACAAAGTTGAAGACCATAACTGCTCCAAATAACCACCAATTAAAAAGCAAAGCAATCAGCGAAACCTCTAGCCCTCCACAGATAGCCATGGCTTGTCCTGTGGCCAATGCTGCCCAACCCGTAATAACCCCTAGACAGACACTGTTAATAAAATTGGTCGTGCTTCTAATTTCAGTCACCTTCCTGAAATGATCACCCAATTCCCGAATTTACATTTTTAGTAGATTGACCACCTAACCTCAATACGTGAACTAGGGGGAGACAAAATTGATGAAATTTGACTTCCCCCATTTGCAATTCCTGTTAATACAGTGTATTTCAGCAAACATAAGTCTAAATGGTTTGTGCAACTGAAAGAAGGTGCAACCTTCATCACTGATGATAGAAGGCACACTGACCAATCAGTTTGAGGGTCTCAAGGAAGGGTCAACTTTCTAATTATTTCATTTTTGGAAATTAGATGGATCGGACTATGGTATGGGGGGACTTGAATGATGGTGTTAACTAGTGGCACACTACTAAGAGTCCAACATATTTTTTTTGTATTAGTGTCAGCCTGGGAAACATTCAAAAGGAAGGAAAGCTGGATGAGGGAGGGGTGGCAGGCACTGGTTCAGGACAACCATATTTTTTAGGAGAAATGCAGATTGCAAAGTTCTTCTGAACTTCACCACACTACTGGTAGGTGTAAACCTGTAGTGGGTTCCCTCACACCCACTTTGCATTCAAAGTACCTTGGTGTATACCTTGACCAAGAGTTGACTTTCAAACCACACATTGCTCACATCACCAAGGTCGTGCATCAGAAACTGGGTCTATTATACAGATTGGGAAACTCACTAACTGATTCAGTACCTTGCTTCCTTCCCTGGTCTATGGTCTATCTTGCCCCTGTATTACAATTCCTCCAGGAGGCTGAAGTCCTCAAACTGAATATCCTATATAACAAGATCAGTCAAGTCACATCAAGTTCGCAGCCCAGGAGGCATCACTGTAAGGTACTCTCTGATCTGAACTGGCCTACACTGGAATACAGGCTCCTTCAACCTCTCCTATGCCACACCTTCAAAGTCACCAGGATCTTTACCCCTCCCCACCTACAGGGTCTATTAGCCCCAAACCCCATGAGGCATGCCCTCTGCTCATCAAATACCAGCTTGCTGGAGATCCCTAGGGTACAGACTAACCTACGAAAAAGGTCTTTCACATACTTTGCCCCATACCACTGGAACTCCCTTCCTGAAAACTTAACCAAAGTCACCTCTATTGAAGGGTTCAAGGCAGGGTTAAAGGTCTATATCTTTGGAACACTGTCTTTGCAGCTGCTATTGCTGAACCCTAATGGGGATCGCTATATTAGGTTAAAGACGTACCTATGACTTGCTTGTTAGCACATGAATCTCACCTATTCTGCTGGTGCTAAAGTGTATATGATGTTTGTAACTAACTTTCCTGTACATAAGCGTGTTTGTTTCTTTCTCATAACTTCCTTGATGTATTCTTTTCTGTATTATGTAGTCTGAATTGTCATCAACTTCTTGTTTGCACTGTATGTAACTAATTCCAGGTTGCCCCCGAAAAAGGGACTGCTGGTCTTAGTGGACTCACCCAGTTATCAAAATGTCATAAATAAACAAATGCATAAATAAAATAAAAGAATTCACACAGCTATACCCTACTAAGCAGTCAAACACCAATTGGTGAATTCACACAGCTATACTCTATCAGGCACTCAGACAACAATTGGAGGTTCCTCACAACCCTTCCAGGCTAGAGGAAAAGTACAGCCCACTTAGTCCCCAAGAAGTAGGGAGAAAAAGGAAAACAATCAGTGATGAGTAGGTGCATTAGCACTGCATTAAAATATAATAAATGCAGCAGAACTCTGGTTATTAGTGTCATCCAAGTGCAGTACTGTCTCTGACTTTAGAAAGCCTATCTGAGTTGTGACTTCATAAGCAATGTAAAACTTTTCACACTTTGTATCTAGCAGCATGCCATTGCTTCCTGGTTTACCAGGATAGTCCAGTTGAGCTAAAATATCTTATTTTCAGTAGAGTCCTGCTTTTACCAACTTTCACAGCTGGCTGAACTGAAGCACTGAGTGTTTAAGCAACATATTTAAGGTCACATAGTACAGAAGTGACTCTGGTGTGGTTTGAACCTGGGTATGTTATGTCTCCTGGTTCACAAGCCTGTGTTCAAGCCACTAGACAACACTGCCTCTTGGGGTGAACATTCTATGTCTGGGATCATGCAAAAGTGCCACATATTAAAAGAGGCAGTTTACTCTTTGCTTCATACGGGTAATGTATTTATCCAGAACAACCCAACTGAGATGCAGCATTTCATTCTCAGTGCAGTACAGCTGCTTCCTCATTTTATATCAGGAAACACTGAAGTACTGCAGTTACACAATGTCAGTGAGTCATTACCAAGGCCGCTGCAATTCTGCAGTTCCACAGTCACAATGTTTTCAGCAGAGCTTGCAACATGCAACATAATTGCTATAGTTTGTGCCACAGAATTTTATGCTTCTGGTAATTTTACATTAAAATGTGTAGTATTTTCCATATTATCTGGATTACTTCTCCAACTTGTTTATCCTGAAGCCCCTCCTCTATGCTCAGGATGTGATGGAAATTGTTGATATCATATCATGTTTTAGCCTATTGTAGGACTGCATTCTGTCACAGAAATGAATGATTCATGCCACAGGAATGGTTGAATGCTGCTGCACAAACCTAGGAGTCCTGCTGCAGAAATCAGGACTGAAGTGACATGGAAGACACTTGGGAAATTTACACTTGTAATCTCCTGTTTAAAATTTTGGAGTTGTAATCAATAGACAACACTACCTTCTTCTGCGGACTATTTGAGAAGATGCATCCCCCCACACATCTACTCATTTTTGTTTAGTTTTGCACTCACAAGATCTGCATCACATTTTGTATATAATGTCCTGGGAAGACTTGATGGACCTTTGTTCTATTTCTGCTATCATCTTCTATATTTCTAAGTCACAGAAGCATAGAATCTGTTGGCAGAAAAAGTCCATTTGACCCAGTGGATCTGCCCAGTCCTACCTTACTAATGATGAATGAAAGAGCCCTAGAGGTTCTTCACTCCCTTCTTTCTGGTGTGGCCTTCACCAACCCATTGTATTTGTCCCACCCTCATCTTAATCCTTCCACTGATTTCACACAGACCATCTCCCCCAGTACCTGTATGAAAAAAGTTCTTCCTTGTATCTCTCTCGAACTTCTCCACTGCCAACTTCTTGAATTTGCTCCTGGTGTTTGTCTTCCTACTTAGTGTGAACATTCTCCACTATCCACTTTATTTACCATCTGGAGGTATATGTTTCTGTCATATCCCCTCTCTCTTCTCATCTCAAGTGTGTACATGTTCAGAGCTGCCAAACTCTCCTCATACCTACTTTCCTGTTGTCCCTGAAGTATCGTGGTTACTCTTCTCTGCAGTGTCTCCACTCTGTCCCTGTTTTTCTTTATATGGGGGTTCCAAACTGCACAGTACTCCTAATGAGGATGAACGAGTGATCCATACTTATAAACTGCTAGAAACTGTGCACCTCTTTGGCTGCACAAAATATTTTAGAAAATAATGTGACATTTACACACTAGGCCCAGTAATTCTGACTTCAACACTAGGTAAGGTATCCACTACTGTTAATATTGTTGTAGAAAATTATTACACAGTGCTACATGACTAACCTAAACAGTTGTCAAATTAAGAGTCCAGCAGTTCAATAGAATTCAGTAATGTAGTAGTAGTAGTAAAGTTTATTTTTATACAGGTAAGGATGGTTTTTTTTTTACATCATTGGGTCATAGACCCTTTTTCAAGATGTACCTGTTTTCTTCAGTTTTTAAAAATAACATGAAATTACACATCATTCATTGTTACAACATACATTATACCAAACATTACAAAAACAAACATTTTTAAATAGACCCCCATACAAACATCACATCATACTTTTTAAATTGTATTATAACAATATTTCCAAAATTTAAAAAATCCACTGTATTACAGGTCCTAGGAATTCATGTTGCCATCCAAGAAAATATATCATGTAATGTTTATCATGTTGTCATGAATGTGTAGTGATTAGCAAGAAATACCATGTTGTCCAGAGAATGGATGTATGCTTTTCATTGCTATTTTGTGAGAAGATACATTTTTAGGTCCAACAAGAATTCAAGATTTTGATTACAAGGTATGGAACAAAGTATGATCTAAAAATTTAGATCTATAGAAATTCAAGATTCTGGGTAGAAGTCATGGAAAAATAGTTCTGTCTAATGTTATTTTCCATCACAGAAGACTGTGTCCCCATAGATTGCTTTTACAATTTTAAGGTTGGAGTCAGAAACATTACATGGCTATGTGTCATGTACGTTGCATGGTCATAACAGTTCCAGTGGATTGTGTGTTGTACCTTCTGTTTCATTTTGAGGCAACTGCTCCGGAATACTAATTATTCACTCTGACTGGCACATTCTTTAATCATCAATTTTCCACAAGAACAAGTCTAACAGGTATGCAAACTTAAAAGCAAGGTAAACATTTAAATCTATTTTTCTAGATAAGATTAAAATAGTTAATTTCTATTCTATCTGCTAAAACATACTAATAAAGCACCCTAGTTAAAAAATGTTAATATCTGAATGCTGTAGTCATTCAATTAATAACGTTTGCACTTATGGTCTTAGCAGCCCCCCCCCCCAGAAAAATGATGTAAATTTAAGGGATGTTTTAATTTAATTTATTTATGCATTTATTTATTTCACTTTAATTTGCTGTTGTCACAACTAGTGTAAATATTAAGCACCAGTTCACTCACTCAGCAAAATACATGTTTAAGCATCTGTAAAAATTAAAGAAAATATTAGTTTGAGACATTGTTTCTGATGTGCAAGTTCCTCATCAGTAAGCTTTTGTAATAGGGTGTTCAGTCTGCGTAACTTATATGGCTGTTAAGTTTTTCACTTCATTACCTTTGTCCCTGATTATGCTCCCATCTGTTATGAATTTCGAAGTACTGTTAAAACATCATTTGTTACCTGGTAGTTCTTATAACTGCTTTTGAAATTGTATATTGTTTGTTGTTCCTGGTGACCCATGAAAAGGGCTTTGTAGCTCATGGGCTCACCAGATTACCAAATCATTTCAAAATCAAACTTCCAGCAGATCAGATTTGTAATGGGTGCAGATCTCAAAATGTGGTTGAAGTGGCAAAGTGGAGAGGGAACCTCAGCCATTGTTCTACTTTTAGCCCATATGCCTATGCTATATTTTACTGTATGCAGGTGGTGCTCAAAGCACTTTTTGGATGGCCTGAAGACATTACTAAATCATTCATTTTGATGCCTAATAGACGGGGAACATCATTTGTGATTCAGAAGAGATCAGCTTTTCACATTACAGTGCCATGCAGTGAATGAGAAATCATTGAGTGTTGTGTACTTATCAGTGATCCTTTGAGATATTGGAAGTTGATCCCTTCAGCTGGTTGGTAGCTGGAAATTACTTTTCAGTTCCCATCCACCTTTTTTTCCCCAGAACTAATATTGTGGACCTCATGTTGCACTGGTAGCATGTCTGACTCCTGTGCAGAAAACTGCATGTTCAAAAGTTGGCATAGTCAAATTTCTTCATGGAGAGCAATATGGCTTAGTACATAGAGCACTGCACTTTGTAACTCCTACCATGACCTCCTAGTTGCACATTGTGTACAAGAACCCCACTGAAAAAAAAAGATTTTTCTATCTGTTGAGCTTCTCAGAGTAAATTAATTGTATACAAATCAATGGGATATTCAATAGTTCTAGCATGTTGGTAACCTGCTCTATTGTCCAGAGAACATTTGCTTGTTATGGCAGAATCAGTCTTACACTTCAGTAATTACATAGAATCTGTGAAGCAAAAAATTCCACAGCACTGTGCATTGTCTGAGGAAGGCAAGGGACAGGGACAGCCCTTTTTCTGCTTTACAAACAGTTGTCAAATACACACCCAGTACCCTACCTATTGCTGGGTGGCTGTCCCATTGTAATGTGCTTTAAATTATAGAGCACCATTTAACCCTTAGGCTGCCAACTGAATTAGAATGTATAGGAATTGTGGACTGATCTATCAGTCCATGGCACAGCAAGGATTAAAAATAAGTGCAGTGAAAGTGTGTTGATGCTAAAGAAAGCAGAAACAAAAGTATCAGGTACTAAAGGTAAGCAGATGTCAGATTACTTACTTCTGTTCAACTTCACTTTGGACTCCAGGGGCTGGAAGTTCAAACAGCTGGGATTTCTGCTAGTTCTGGGTGTGCCAAAGATATGGAGCACTAGGCTTGCAATAAATTAAAGGGATTTTCTATCACTTGTGGCAATTAACACGTTAGACCATCTTTTTGTGGTCTAGTTTGTATCAATAAGGGGGACCATTTTCATGGAGCTTGTGCCTGAGATTTGGTGCAGCTTGCTGTAAAGCAGGAAAACTGTCATAACTATGCCTGAGATTGGAAAACTGGGTGCAGTTATGGCAAACGGGAATGGCGTAGCTGGGGAAACAAAGTGGTGCTTTGCAGGGCTGGATGCAAGCCCTGTGCCACCCTTTTAAAATCCGGATCTGTTGGTTTGGCCTTGACACTTTGACTTGTTTTGGGGAATAGAAGGCTTTAAGTAGGGGTAAGTAGCACCCCCAATCTTCCTTTCCCCAGTCAATTACAATCCCTTCCACTCTGCCCTGGTCCTCCAGTCAAATTACAAAAAAAAAAAATGAATCAGCACCTGTGCTTTTTTTTTCTTCTTTTTTAATAAAAATAACATGACTGGGCAGGAAGAAGGAAGGTGGGAAATGCCCAGGTAGTAGAAAGAGTGATAATGGGACTAGTCGTCATCACCACCACCTGGAAAGAGTTATAGTGGTTTTTTTTTTGTTAACTGACCTGTTGTCAAAGTAATATCAAAGTGGCCCAAAAGTTCCATTGGATTAAGTGGAAGGTAAAAATGTTGAATTTTGGCATATTCGCTAAGTATAATTTTAGCATTGTCTCATACATTCCTGGTATGATGTGTTAACTATAATGTAGTCTTCTGTTTCAAATCTGTATCCACCCAAATTAATAACCTACGGTAGTTGCAGTTCCAATATATGTAGTTCTGCTGTATTTATGTTGAGGTCCATTTTCTATAGTGGTATGCCAATTCCAAAATGTCACCTTTTACGTACAGGTGCTTCTTCTTAGTCATCAGACTTAGTCACAAAAACTAAATAAATAAATAAATCATGATGAAGTTTCTGTTTGCACAGGTTTTTGCAGCTTCATATTATAACACCAACATTCCACATCTATCCTAATACCATATGCAGGTGATTGTATATAATGATCCATGTCTTTAAATGAAGTGGTTGACTTCCTCAAATTCTGCTGTACTCCAGTGAAAACTTTAATGCAGGAACAGAAACTGTATGATATGTACAGCAGAAACAGCCAGGATACAGTGCAATACTTTGTAGTAATTGACATGTCTCAAAATACTGCATGACAAAAGGGATTACTTGCCATTGAATTACACTGTTCCCAACAGCATACTGTAGCATTTTGCAGTCAGTAATACTGCAAGACACTGTGTTGTATCCCAGCTGATGCTGCTGTATGGGAAATATGACAGGTAGTGCAAATTCAGTGCAACAAACATAGATTTATTTTTTATGGGACATTGCTTATTGTTCCTTTTCTCTTTCCTGCCTATATAAAAGAAAATGCTGTTGGCGGTAACATACACTCACCATTGGAAATAATGGTTTATTAGGACATTTTGCAAACAGCGAAATAAAACAATATGCACTGGTAGGCTAACTGAATTGCCCAAGGCCATCAAATGAGTAAGTGGCAGTGATGAGACTCCAACCTGCATTGCTAGGTTCATTGCTTGGTGCTCTAACCACTAGGTTACACTGCCTCTTTATGGTCAAGCAACAGTTAGGTTTACAGTAACACTGTAGTGCAGTAAAGTATCTATAACTGCAGGACACCAGTGTAAGGGGACACTATTTATTCTTGTTTGGTCTATTTGCCTCTTATCCCCACTGTCTACCAATGAATTAAAAAAGACAAAGTACCAGTGATGTCCAATGGTGGTATGGACACAAGGGACCTGGGAGGGGTCAGTTTTTGTTATTAAGTTTTGTTTTGAACTGTTCATTGTAAATGCAGGCCTCATTCACTTTTGATCCTGACACCCATGCCCCTTGAACATAGTGTGTAGAGGTATGTGAGAAACTGCCAGTAAAGCAGTTTTATAAAACAGCATTGGAAAGGAAGAAAGTCACTGAATGAACCACATCATGTGACTGCTGTAAAATTTGTCTTACTACACAGTCGGCTTTCGATCAAATTAAAAATGTTTATTTCAGGCATTGTTCGTTAAATTATCTGTTTTTATTTGCATAACAACCCACTCTGTGGTCTGCAGTAAGACATATTGTGCTTTACTTCCCAAGTGGTTGAAATTACACCTCATGATCACAACCCACCTAGAGCATGTGGTAAGATCTGTCATATTGCATACCGTTCTGTGCATTATTGCTTACATGACCCACATACTGTATGTACCTCCACATTCACCCAACTAAGGTTGAGACTGGGCCTGGAAATGCATGTAGTTGGCATTCAGACCGGGCCATTCAAAATCAAATGTAATATGCTAAATATTTAATTTAATCACAATCCTTCTGTCTCACATGGAGAAGACTACCGGCAGAAGTGGTGGGGCATCTACCCTTAATGAGTTTAAACATGTTTGGGACAGGACAAGAGAACACATTAACCAAATGTGAAGCAGTAATAGCTTGAGTGTGGGGATACTACGGGTGAGAGAAACCCCCTACTAGGACAGTAGATCAGTGGGGTGAGGTTTTTAGTAAAGGAGGGACTAGATGGATCTCTGGTTTTCTTCTGCTATCATATTATATGTATCTGTGTGCCTGTTACCTCCATAGAAGGTTAATGTCACACAATGTTTTTAATTAACAGTGGGGTTAATGGCACAGCAGAATGCAAAATGCTGATACTTTCCTTTAAAATGCTATTCTGAAATGCAGTGCAAAATGTTCTATTCATTAGGTTCATGTGACTGAATCTGTCTATGGTATGATGAAAAGAGACTAGTCACCCCAGGCTTCTTGAACTTTAGCATCTCTTTCCTGACATTTGATCCATATCTATAGCACTGATATATGAAATAAGTTTCACATCCCCTCTGCTGTGCAAGGTTTTGAGAATTATTCATGTGTTTCCTGATCCCTTGTTACAGAACGTAGCTCATGAACACAGTCCAGCTGTTTGGCCATTAGTTTTTTTTCCATCTAGCACAACTGGGAACTAAGAGAAGGCTTGGATGGAATGATTTTTGTTTCCATACTTAAAGCTGTTTAGAAGTTGCCTGCAATAGTGTGTTCCCATCAGACAGCAACAAGAAATACTTAAGCACAAACAAATTATGTACAGATTTGTTGATACAAAAAAATCTTGCTAGGCTGTTGAACTGAAGCTCTGGATAATGTATGATATTTGTAGTATGTTTTAAGTATCGCCAGAAGTCACCAGTAGTAATATTTAGCTTTGGGTGACAAGATTTCTGAAATGCTATACCAGTAAAATTTGTACTGTATGGTGTAGTGATTAGCATGTTAGGGAGGCACCAGAATGGAAGGATAGGCATTTTGGTTTCATACAGTGTCATTTATACAAACTGTATCCCAAAGAGTTTCACAATCCTGAAGTGAAGGTAATGTTGCAAATGTTTTCAGTATGCAGGGAGATTCTAAAAGCACAGCCATACTATGGATTTGAGAGAAATGTAAAAGCAAGGTTTAGAACATAGAGGCTTAATGTCTTGTTCAGAGTCACACAGTAGGTTGGTGGCAGGGGGCCGCACTATTGAGGGACCATCCTTCAGATACTAGACTAAACCAAGGTCCCTTCTCTGGTGGCTGGCTTTTTGGAAGTTAAAGAACTCATGGCACTTACAGTATCACAACAGTAGGGATATTTCTTTATTAAAAGAGCAAAGAGGAATATACATAATGGGTCCTAGAGCAAAAAGAGACAAGATTCAACATGACTTTACAAGGACAAGTAGACTTGAGTAATAAACTTGTACCCTTAAAGAAATAACCATTTCATGAAATTATAAAGAAAATAAGTTAAGTCTGGATGATGTGGAAAAAGACATTAAAATGTATACAACCCCTAGAAAACAAATACCCTTTCAAACCTTTTGAAAGGAAGAAGAAACAACGTTAAGACTCTTGCAGGCCGAGTCAGCCGGGGTGGCTCCCTGCAAAGCCTTGAAATTAATAGATGCCAAAGAGACTTTTTTCTGTCAGTCATTCATTGGAAATAGCAATCCACCACAAGGGGCATATTTCAGACACAGATAACTGGTGACTATATAATGAAAGCTAGACACTAGAGTGCCATAAGTAGTACTTTAACATATTATGAGTGGGGAATTTTCCTTGGTGTCCTGGCTATCATTTACACTGTCAAAAAAAAAAGTCTATGTACTACCCCATAACACCCTCCTCCCCCGCCCGGACACAACTGGAAATGAACGATCACAGTTTTGTTTGCCTTTCCTGATCAGATATTACAAATACATAAATAAATAAAATGTGGTGATTGAGCTATTCCATCCCCGACTTGTGGTTCACAGTTCTGCACTATTGCTGCTAGACTAAACTGCCTTCCTCTTTTTTCCATTAGTTTCTGTAGGATAGCATTTCCTTAACTTAATAAACAAGTGTAACCACAAACAAATAGTTGTGGTTCATTGCCTTACACAACCCCTCTCAGTTGTAAATACAAAATTAAGTGTTTGACATTTTCTCAACACTCTGTGTCTCTTTCCCTGTGTGGATAACTGCTTTGCAAAATCTATTTCAGCTGCATGAAAAATGTGCTTTCAGTCAAGAATTACTTTATGAGACAGGAAAGGAAATTATGGACTTTATTTGGGGTTTACAAAAACCTGCAGTCTGGCTCCAGCATTATAAGCTATGCAAAATTAATCCGAGAGAAGATATAAGTAGTTGTTTTCTGCCAGCAGCACCACATCAACAGTATCCTAGCAGTGCAATTGGGAATTCATTTCAGCATCTCTGAAATCACAAAATAAAAAGTGAAGTTTTTGAGGAGCAGATTCATTAGTAGTTCTGTACTGCTATGTATTACAACTCTTACATACAGTAAATATCAAAATTGAGCTCAGTGAACAATATAATAATTTGGTAAAATGAATTTTGTGAGCAATAGGAGGGGGATCCAAGGCATTTCTCCTGAATTATAAAGTAATTTCACTTTAACTGGTATTTTCAGTGGAGTAAATGCAAAGTTTTCTCCAGAGCGTAAAAATGCAGGGGAATTTTACAGTTCTTTTGGTGTCTTAATTTTGCAAGTCTTGTTTCATAGTTTCACCTGTACATTTTCAGCAAGTTCTAAGAGCAAACCCCTAGTATCAGAAAGTGAAACTCAGAATTCACTCTCACAAAAATGGTGGCAGTGTATGGAATTTAGTAATTGTGCTAGTTGTTGCCTGCATTTTGCCCTGTTGAAGGGGTCTGAACTAACAAAAATTGAGATGTAAAGACTGAGAGTGGAAAATATAAGATGATTACAAATCTTTCTCCTGCTGCTCATGGTAGGAAATGTCCAGCCTAAACCTGGTCTATTTCATAATGCTGGCTCACATTTCTACCCATTTCTGAAACCTAAAGGTACAATTTATTTTGTGTTTGTGAACATATGCAGCATTGTTCCTAAGTTTGAAGAATTCCAGGTTGGGGCATGCTCACATGACACTCATGTCATAATGGTGTCTGAGTCTTGGTTAACCCCCCCCCCAAGATAAGTTATAATGACATTCAGCTTCCTAATTAAATTATTTTTAGAAGTGAGGGGGGAGTCTTTATGTTAAAAATATTTTGCCTGCAGCTCAAGATAATTTTCCTTTTACCTATGAAGGTTGTGATTTTCTAACTCTGAAATTGTTATGGGGGGATAAGTATCATTTTGTTTGTTATTCCCTTCCCCCCCAGCTTATCTGATAAATGTTATTCTTCTTGACTGCATTTAAGTGTGCCAAAAATGCTATAAAGGATTTTCTGTTGCTCATGACTCTAGTATTGATTGGCAAGATAAACAAAATAAAATTAAAAATTAACTTGACGCATTTAACTGTCACCAGGTAATTTCTATGCCTACATGCACTGATTATAAATCAAGCACAAGTACCTTAATAGACTGAGCACTGACCAGTAGGATAGATCATATTTTGAATGCTTCCACTTTATCTGTGTCACTAAGTGATCATTCTCCCATACTATGTTATTGAGGGTGCCGTGCATAATTCATGGCCTCATACAATTCATGTTTTCTCACATGCTTTGAGTAGTTTGAATTTTGATAATTTTACAAGGTCAGTGCATGGTATCAGCTAGACCTATCTCCACTGAATACCAGACATTGACTCAGTGCTGCAATTCATTTCTGAGGAATTTGGTTCTGTCTGCAATACATTTACTCCTTTAAGGCAAATTTGTATTAGAGACCAGAAGCATGATTGGATTACTGAGGAGTAGATGCAGACAATGTGGGAAAGTGGCAACTTATGGCATAAGTACAAAAAGTATCACCCAGATGAAAGGATAACTGAATATAAGAAATTGTATAATCTATGTAAGCATACAATAAGAAAGGCAAAAGTTGATTTCTATTTGAGGAAACAATTTTCAAATTCAAATTGTCAAAGCAAAAATCAGAGTTTATTATATGATATTTTACGGAAAATCAAACTCAGCCGTGATTTTGTCCCTACTCATGTGAAGAGGCAACATAACTGAATCTGTGGCAATACTAAAATAGTTAACCTTTTTTGTGATGCAGCTATAATGTCCCTTTCTCTTGATGCTACTGACACTGTTTATTTTGATTTGGATGACGCATTGGACATGAAGGTCTGTTTTATAGAGATAATTTATTTTATTTATTTTAATTTATATATCTATCTAGCTATATCTCTGATTACAATACCTTTGAACCAGATGCTCTTTCACAAAGGTTCCACATGGAAAAACATATGAATACAATGGCATATAAAAACAATAATTTTGACATAAAATTCCATAACAAGAAAAGTACAACTGGGGTAGGGTAGAATACCGTCATGCCGGTACATTCAGAGGAATAGCCTAAGTGCAACAAAATGTGGTAAAAAACAAGTTAGACCTGGGTGAAAATGGACATGGAGGCGTGGAGACAAATTCATACATTCTGCGAAAAAAATAACCAATAAAAAGATTGCAACAATAGTAAGGTAATAGCAAGAAAACGATGTTGCTGAAGGTAGGCATTGTTAGAGGGCAAGGGGTAAGGTGTACAGTATGATGCTAGAGTAGGAAACAATGGACACTTATAAGGGGGTGGGAAGTAGAGGGGAGTGTGTAGGCATGATGGGAAGGGGGTGTGGTAGGTAGGGTGAAACCATATTGACTACAATAGGGGAGTGGGGCAGAGGAGGGGTTGAAAGGGCAGGGTAGTGGTGGTGGGAGCAGTATCAAGAGTAGCTGGGTGGGAGGGAAGGAAGGTAGTGAAAGGAGGGGGATTGAGGTATGAGGGGGTGAGGTGAAGGGATGAGGAAATGAGTGAAACAGAATAGGGGAGAGGGTGGGGAGGGGTGCTAAGTGGGTTAGGAAGGAGAGGAAAGGTGCTACATAGAGAGAGGAATGATGTATAGCTGGCAGTCACAGCTACTAAGTGCAGAGAGATGTTTCCTAAGATTATACCTAAAGCACCATTCCTGGACTCTTCCCGAATACCAGTAGGGAGGTTATTTAACCAGAAGGGTGCCCTGTATGAAAAGCAGCGCTGTACCTGGGAGGTGCAGCAAAAAGTAATTTGATATTCCAGTTTAGACAAGACTGATTATTTTGCTAGAAGGCACATCTGATAGATGATTCTGCCTTTCAGATTTAACCAGTTGTTCTGTGTAAACAGATCACAAGTATGTGTTAGCCTGTGAGCTCCAGTAATCAACCTGCATGTCTTGTTGAGGGCTGTACAGATCCTTTTGAGCAAGGTGTCCATGACTGCTCCATAAACAACTAAGCTGTAGTCAGTGACAGATAGAACTGAACTAGCTACAGCAGTCCAGAGTGCATCCGGGGTCACCCAGTGCCTGTGCCTGTGTAACAGTCCTATCCTGGTATTAACTGCCCTTGCAACAAGGTGATCATGTGTACCATAGGAGAGGGAGGCATCCAGAGTGATCCCAAGGTACTGTACATGGAATCTGGGACTTGCTCAAGTGGTGAGCCTTCATTGTTCAGTATGGTTGGTTTGTGCAATTTGTACCTGTTGTGCAGGCTAGAGAAGAGCATGGTCTTGGTGCTCTTGTAATTCATTAGCAGTTTATGGTTTTTAAGCCAGACCTCAGTGTCAGAGAAACTATCCTGGAGCTGTGTTTCAAGGGGGAATGGGTCCGGAAGAATGGTATAAATGACGGCATCATCTGCATATACTGTAGCAGCATATTATTGGAGCATGCGTTGGGGAGGTTATTGAGGAAGAGGCTAAAGAGTAATGTGCCCAAGATCGAGCCTTGTGGGACATTAGATAACACTTGCCTGCTATCAGATAAGATGCCACTTATTTTGACTTGGGACCTACTTCCAAGGCAACTACAAAACCATCCAGCTGCATAATTTGCTAGACCAGTCTTATGGAGGGCATTTAAGAGGAGAGTGTGGTTGACAATGTCGAAAGCTTTTGTGAGGTCGATATAAATCACTAACACAAGCTACTCTCAGTCAAGGGCATCATGTATAAATGAGGTGTAATCAAGCAAGGTAGTGGTGGTGCTGTGCACCTTCCAGAATCCATGCTGCTGTAAGCATTGGATTTGGTACGTCTCTAGGTACTCATTTAGTTGATCCACCACAATACGTTCAAGCACCTTCGGGGGGGGGGCATTGAGACTGGGTGGTAATTAGTGTGCTGGGCATGGTCACCACTTTTATGTACAGGTGTAACTTTGGATACTTTCCACCACTGGGTGAACTGGCCAAAGCATAGTGGCTTATTTAATAGCTTTGTGAGAGGTGTTAGTACTTCATCAATGGTTTGACCAATGAGCTTAAGGTCTAGTGAGTCACTACTATACCTAAACTTTGAGCACCTTTTGCAGGTACTTTTTAGCCTCCATCCAGAAGACTGTCTTAAGATGCAAAGGGGGGATAACCTAGAGGAGTGTCGCAACTCCTGGTGTCAATTTAGTTGTCTGGTACTTTGAGGAAATCAGGGGGAAGTATACCACTCAGATAAGAGAAGGCTCTGTTGAAAGTGTCTGCAATGAGCTTGGGGTCCTGGGTGACTACCCCATTTATCTCCAACATGGAGGGGGATGACTTATTGGAATATATAAATAATTGTTGAAGAAACACTGTGGTATCTTTTAAAAATGAAAGTGAAATCCTGTAATGCCGCTGAGGACGTTAATCTTAAACTGCTTTTATTGGTACTAGATTAAAGGTCCCTGAGCTATGGAAGCAGGCAACTGTGAGTCCAATTTTCCAGTCAGGCAATTGCACCATGGCCAAAAATTACAGAACAATTTTACTTTTGGCCCCATTGTTGAAGGCTCTGGGGAGGATTTTATATGACCAAGTTAAGATGCATTTGGATCAAGGCATGGCTGGCATCTGACTGAACAAGTTGCTATGCAGAGAAGCACCTTTTCAATAGCTTCACAACTATAAAAATCATCCTTTTTGCAACTGCAAGCATTAAATAATCCACAGCATTGAACTTCTTGAATAATTCTGCACAGGTTGATCTAATTTCAAAACAGAAAAAAAGTGGTGAAGACTCACCAAGCTGTCCTGCAGGACAGCGAGATATTTGAAAACCACCAAGCATCATGAAGCAGTAGAGACAGGCATACAGAAGGAACAGGGAACAGGGGAGCCCATGAAAGTAGCTCTTTTAAAGGCCAGTACCAAACTCAGTAAGAAGGTGGAAGGACTTTTTTTTTTGCTCCTCCCATGCCCCTCCTGGCCAGCCACTTCATTGGGCCACCCTCCTTCATGAGCTGCAATTGTGTGGTCACCTGCTATGGCCAATGTATCTCCCAGGTGATCCAATGTGGCCCTTTGTTGGATGGCTCCCCACCCTCCAGGGAGAAGTGCCCATAGGCACAACTAGTTATCCCTGAGATTGGCAGTGGGGCAGTCGGCATGGAGCTATCCTGGCTTTGTGGCATGCCAGGGACTGATGGTAATCATCCAGTCTGCCAGGGGGTATTTTCACATTTTCCTGGCCCACCCACTCAACTCTTGATTGGGCCTTGTGGAAGTGGTGACTTGTAGATGGACGAGCAAGGGGCTTGTCGAGGCTGCACGTTGCCCAAGCCCATCTCCAATCCACCTGCAGGTGCTGAGGCCCTGCCATCTCACTGGGAGGGAAGCATCCAATGGATGCTCCAGAACCCCTCCTTGCCAGTCTCTGCTCCTGGTACCCAGGCTTGGGGCGTGAACCTGGGTCACCAGTGTGCCAAGCAAACCCCTTCACTCAGTGCTACAGAGTCATCCCAGAAGGACTTTCTAATGAATTTACAGCCCTGTAAATGAAATTGAATTCAGTCCTGGAGGAAGAAAAAGGGGCAGTAGAGTCAGTGAAGCAGATGGATATAGTAGTAACGGGCATTGTGGCAGAAAACAAAATATTAAGGCTCCATTTGGAGCATTCGGAAAATGGAGCAAGGATGTACAATATTATTAGGATTACTAGGATTTGTAGACACAAGAAGGCTGAGGCTCATTGGGAATGTCTCCCACCATAATGTGGGTGAAGATCAACATTACGTTTTCCAATGTAGGTGTTTATCAAGTCTCTGTTTGAACATGTCAAAATTAGTTGAATCTATAATATACTGAGGAAGAGTATTCTAGAGTGTAGATGCTCTTATTGCAAAAAAAATTCTCTCTTCTATTAGTATGGATATATGGGATGATTAATTGTTTGTTATGACTTGTCAATGCAATATGGCAATCATGAAAAAAAGGCCACAGTCTTTCAATAGGGCTGTATCCTGGAGTATTTTACAGCTCTGCAAAATATCACCCTTAATTCTTCTTTCATGGAGAGTTATTAAACCAGTAGCTTTGAGTCTCTCCTCATATGGTTGTTTTTTTTAATGTGGAGATCAATGTTGTAAATCTATGCTGAACCTGTTCAAGTAGTTGTATGTCCTGCTTGAGATAGGGCTCCAAAAGGGTGAAGAGAAATCAAAATGTGGGTGTATATAAGTTCAATATAAGGGTACAATAAAATATGCATTTTTGTTAATGAACGTGTGTTTAACACAATTAAGTAACCTATTTGCAGTTTGTGTAAATTTTTACAATGTGAAGTTGAAGAAAAAGAATTATTGATAATGGCTCAACAGTCACTTTCTTTAGTGACTGTACCAAGAGTGTGTCCATTGATAGAATATGGATAATGTGGGTTATTAAACTCAAGATGTAATACAACACATTTATCTTGATTTAGTGTCATTTTATTATCAGTCATCCATTTAGTAATGGTATTTAGATCATTGACTAATGATAAATATTTATTAAGTGTATTAACTTCTGCTCCAATTTTTGTGTCATTGGCAAATTTGACTACCTGGTTATATATATTTGCATGTAGAGCCCCTATAAATAAGTTGAATAAGGTCATTACCAAAATGGAACCTTGTGGGACACCACTAGTCACATTCCCTGGTGTGGTTAAGTTACCATTATTTCTAACTTTTTGGGTTCGTCTATCAGCCAGTTATTAACCCACTAGACTAGTTGGTCTGTTAGTCCGATAGTAGTCAATTTGTTAATAAGTTCCAAATATCAAGCTCCTTGGAATTGTTGAGGGAACAGAGGGCTCCGATCTACACAACTTCATAAGCATCCTGTTAAGTACTAAGCTGGATTTACAAATAGAGAACCAGATTCAAAAAGCTTACAGAATGACTTCTCAGTGGAGGCCACTGAATTCAGATGAACATCGCACAATCCTCTTTGTCATGGCAGGAGTGCACATTAAAGATTCAGTTCTGGTTGCTACAAGGAAAAAGAGCTTGCAGCACTTGGATGATGGATCACCTATATATTTTTCCCAGACTTTAGCATTGCAACATGTCAAAGAAAGGAGTTGATGCTATCAGATTGGGACTTGGGAAACTTGCAGTGGTGCATGCATTGCAGCTCGCAGCAAGACTCTGTATGTCCTCTGTGGAGAAAACTTTCCTTTACACACAGACCCATCAGAGGCTGGTAAAAGGCTTGACTTGATGAAAGCAGATGTGAGGCATGAAAGAGACAGTGGTTTAGAAGAGGACTGACTAGATCTGAACAATATCTTTCATAGGGGCAAATAATGTGAATTTGCTAATTTGTTCACACTGAACCTGTAACTACCAGTGGATAAAGGAAAGGTTGAAATACTGCTGTGTCTTAATATATGCTTGCAGTAGAGAAACAGCAGGGCATGCTGGGGACTTGGAGTTAATTCTAGAAATAAAGCTTATTCTTTACAAGATGTGGGTTTTGGTTGGTATTTGCTGCTCAAAGGTAGCTGAAGTCAACAAAATGTCCAACACCTTTTGTCTGAATAGAGCACATTAAACATGCGCACACCATGTGCACACAAATCCCTGCATCACAAAGCCAAGAATGTTTAGTAGAAATAACTCTTCTAGTTAATGCTGTTCTTAATACTGTGGGAAGACCTGCTTGTAGAGCATATTAAACCACTATATGTTCTGCTACTGTTGGCAGATTGAAATTGCTATGTTATAGCAAATTTTTTCACATCCTACAAATAATGCCATTCTGTTTTATAAATGTTATGATATTTTACACTATTTGGCTATGTAAAATTTATTTTCTTGTAGGATGTGATGTATGTTGTATGGAAAAATCATTTTTGTATTTTAGGCATGGGCTTTCATCGCCACTGAGGGTGGTGTACTGGTTACAGAACGGGAACTGTTCAGTATAATACAATATACTGGTACATAGTCACTGTTGCATAGGCCTATTAAGTGAATGCTTTTGACTAATTATGTGTATTTTACACTAAGAAATGTCCTCCAACAGAGGTAACAAATGAAGACCATCTTGTATATTGATATTATGGTTGCTTACAATGCATTTTATTCTCAGAACCAAGAAGGTATCAAATGTCCTTTGTGTATTTGAAAATACAGTAAAACATATTTGAGAAAAAAATACATTAGAATCAAACTGGTGTTGTGATTCCTTACCAACAAGGGTTTCATGAGGACCACAGCGTTATGTTAGCACTGACTGAGATTACTGGTTCTACATTGAGCCTTGGACAGTGGGAACATGGTCAGTACACTTTTTCTCAATTTATCAAAGGCCTCTGTCTTGATTAACCATGTTCACCTTCTGCCAGTGCTCAGGCACTGTTGTTTCTCTGATGCCACAGTGTCTTGGTTTTACAGTTATCTCTCTGCCAAATCACAGAAAACTTTACATGGTGGGACTGCTTCTCCACTGTTGGGTGCTGGGGTTTGAGTCCCTCAAGGTTCCGTCCTTAGGCCTGTACTCTTCAACATGTTTTTAAACGATTTACTTAATTTTGTTTCTTCATCAAAAATATTCATGTATGCTGTTTGTATTGTCCTCACCAGTAGTGGTCCTTGTTTTGATAACATGGCTGTTGTTATACAGAGGGATTTTGCTACTGTTCAGAAATGATCACTGACTAATGTCTTAAGTTTAGATATACCTGAGACCAAGTACATGACATTTCGCTCAAGGTGTAGGATAATGTAGACTTCACCAAGTCTACAGATTTGTGAGGGCAATGGTACTATAATTCAGGAGGCTGAAAGCTTTAATAGTTAGGTTATTGGCTTGTTCAAACCTTTTCCTTTAGTATTCATATTTACAAAATGATTAAAATACTTAACAAAAGAATGGGTCTTCTTTAGCGGGTAAGAGGAGTTCGACATCATTCTTAAAGCGCATTTTAGCTCACTCCATTTTGTTACCAGTGATTGACTGTGGTCTCCCTCTGCCACTGATCTGTTGCTAAAAATAGTTAACACACTGTACAATGCTGTGTTTCATTTTGTCACAGGAAGTCCATGGCACACTCATAACTGCACATTGTTTATCAAGACTGATGGCCATCTTTTCAACATCATTGCTTTTGTATTATTTCAATAGGTTTTTGTCATTTTTGAACAGTAAAGTTAAATTCTAATTTTTGATCTAATTTCTTGATTTTCAACTGCTTACTCTACAAAGCTATCTGACAGTCACTTTATTAAATTGCCACTCTTTAAGACCACATTAGGGCAAATGTTGTTTTTGCTTAGAGAATGTGAACTATGGCATAACCTTCCTTGCTCTTTTCAAAACATTATGTCACATAATGTGTTTATGAAGGTGTTAAAAATTTTGTAGTGATAATTATTTCTGTATTTGTTTTTTTATAATTTGTGTATTGTTTTGTATCTATTTATTGATTGCATTACTGTTTGTTCCCTCAGGTCCCCTTGAAACAGGGCATTCAATGTCCTTGGACCAACCCGGTTACCAAATTTTAAATAAATAAAAATAAATAAAATTGTCATGGAATTTTCAAAAGTTGTCTGTGGAATTTCACACAACACAGTTTACATGGCTCAGTTTCCATGAACCCTCACATGTATCCCATCAACACCACACAATAGACAACAGTGTGGTCGTAAGAAATTAACTTTGGGCAACTATTTTCACAGCATTGTTCTAAAAACTTACAATTTTTAGTGCAGAATTTATTTCAGAAGGATTTGTCTAAAGAATTTTGCTAAACCTCTTGCAAATTCCACCTTTTGAAGTTTATTCATTTATTTTCAAAATACTAATATATGACCGCAATGTTTTTCTTTTCACGGTTTTTGACATGGAATCAACCCTCACATCTCTGTGTAAATAATGCATCATGGGCTAATGAGGGTATGAAGCTTGATGTTTACATATTATTTTTCCAGGCCGATGCTTTGGACATTCCTTTAGTAAAATATATGTTGAGATTAAAAATACTTAAGACTTTTTTCAAATGTGTATGCCCCAAAAGGAGCAGTTTAAGGTTTCTCTAATTGTTTTATGCCTACCACTGCCAATCATACTAAAAACATGCTTTGTCTGAGACTGTTTTATTGAGTCAGACTTCAAAGGTATAATTGGTATACATGGCAACTATGTTGGTAGAGAGGAGGAAAAGGGGATATGATTGATATATTTATACAGTATAAGTGATGTGAAGCTGTTAATAAGGTGTACTCAACTGAGCTGTTCAAGGTTAGTAGTAAAAGGACTACTAGAGGGAACAACAATAAACTGGTGGCGGTAAGTTGAAGAATGGTGCTAGAAAGCATTATTTTATGGAAAGGGTGGTTGAGGGGTGGAACAAGCTTCACAATGTGCTAATCAAGGGCAAAAACATTGGGGAGCTACAAGAGAGCATGGGACAGACACAAAAGGCTGGTGAATGAAGCAGGGAAGAGCGTGGATGGGCATGAATCTCTAGATGGCTTGCACCACCACACAGGGCAGACTAGAGGAACTGCAGGGCCTTTTTCATTAACAGATCTCAATGTTTCTATCTCCAGTTCAGCTCAGCATCTTACCCAATATACCCATCTGGCTTTTGGAAGCCCAAAACACTCTTCTTACTGCTGTTTCTACAAAGTGATTTAATGCATTATAATTGTATTGCATAATTGTTGTTCACTTGAAAGTGCACAGAATAGATTTTATTGCACATTGGACTATAGCTGATCAAGTGGCAACCATCTTTGTTTAATTATTTTTAATACAATTGTTAAAAAAAAACTGCTGTATTAATTTCCTTGAGGGTATGCTTAATGACTACCCTACATATTAAATTCTACAATTTAGATTTTGGAGGAGAAATCTAATTAAAGATGACTGCTTCATGGTTGTGTTAGTTTCAGGAACCAAAGATTTTCATTGGCATGCTACCTCCAAAGTCCGCCAATGCTTTTGCCAAATATTTTAATTACTTATTAAAAAAATATGCAAGTATGCACATTAGAGTTTAGAGTTCAGCAGATCAAAGATGATTTATTGTTTGCCATATTTTTATGCTTACTTCAGCAATAATGACTGAGACATTCACCATCCAGTCATTAATCCCTAGAAAATGGCCACCGCCATTACAAGCTAGTTGTTAATCCTAGCAGATGACTTACTTATCAGTTCTAATTGTGATTATACTATAATTCTAATCACCATAAAACATTGCTTTTTTTTTGAGTTTTTTTTACTGATCTTTATTTTTCTATTTTTTCAGTGCTGTGGATACAATGGTGCAGTGTGAGGAAGCCTCACTTTGTATATGTTGCTGGTGTAATATGGAATTTTAATTTATAAAAGTTACCCTCCAAATCTCTCAGCACCTGCAAAGATTAAATAATTAAAAAACCCAATCAAAATAGAGACAAAAATGCTCAGCCATACATATCATGAATGACAATAAAATCACCTTCTCAATACAGCTTAATTTAAAACCAAATCACTACCTAAAGGCCTAGGAAAAAGAGATGTTTCTTTATTTCCAAGGACTACAGAAATTCTGACAGTGTGAATCTCTTCAGGGAGTGCATACCAGAAGACATGGACAGCCCTACAGATGTCCCATCCTTTGCCAGCTTCAGCCTTGCTGGTGACACCTGGAGAAGACTTGCATTCCTTGTATGTTAGATCTCTTGAGACCACATAGGGAGTCAGGAGCAAACTGAAATATTGGTGGCTCAGCCCATTTACAGCTTTATATGTTTTTAAAATAACCTGGCCTTCAGTGTGCCAAATAACTAGCAGCCGACCCAGAACAGTAGCCAGGGTATAATGTATTCCTACCTCCAAATGGAAAGCAGAAACCTCCCTACTGCATTTGAACCAGCTGCAAATGATGCCATTTAACCCCCAGGTTATTCCCTGTTGAGAGCACAGTAATAGATGAGAAGAGACAACTTGAGGCCATCCACTAGGGTAACAAGATCCACAGAATTAAGGAAGGGGCACAGTCTGGCAGTATTTTTTCATATGGTAAAATCAGTTTCTGACAACATCAGAAACCTATGACACAAATGTCAACTAACTGCCAACAACTACTTCTAGGCTATGCATCTTATCTGCAAGCTGAAGACTAACCACACCCAGGGTGTGCAGACTTAATGAAGACAGATGGACGGTATGTGCCTGTCATTTCCCATCACTGGTAACTTGGTTCTGTTGGGATTGACAGCCAGTTGGAGCCAGTCCTTATCCGTATCTCCTCCAAGCATTATTCTAACCTCAGACGATGCCCTGTTAGGAACAAAGGATACATACAGATGATGTCATCTGCATGGCAGAGAAATCCCATGC
This sequence comes from Neoceratodus forsteri, assembly GCA_016271365.2. NCBI lineage: Eukaryota > Metazoa > Chordata > Ceratodontiformes > Ceratodontidae > Neoceratodus > Neoceratodus forsteri. Next base: position 906,255,889 of record CM028135.1, on the reverse strand, counting down.
CATAGTAGTAGCAGTAGATTTTGTTTGTAGTTATTGGTACTTTTTCCCAGAGCCTCAGGGTACTTTTACAATCAGGACAACATACCAGAAAAAAAATTACACATTACAATACTGTAACGAAACAAAACATACAACTAATTTGTTTAAGCTAGCCATATACTTCAGTTACAATAAAACATTAATTCTACTGATAAAAAAATATAAATACATAAATACAGACTGGGTTCTAAGGCAGAATAAGGGTTTACACAATGCCAGTGACCCAAGTTCAGGAATGAACTTGGGTTTCAGGGGCCAGGCAGGGGGAGAAGGATTGAGAATTCCAGGGGATGCCCTCCTCCTCCGTGGAGGAAGGGTCACCTTCCTTGCTGCAGTACTGTCACCTGGAGTCAACAATAATCTCTCCTCAGACATCTGAGCAGTTCAGAATTGGTGTTCCCTGGACAAATTGTTACTGAATACATACAAAACACAGGCCATTCTATTTGGTACCATACCCAAATTAAGAAATTGGCTGTCTCCTCTTCAGATGTCATGTGATGGTGATGGTGGAAACACTCTTACCATGTTATCATTGCTCATTTACATGGGGATTACATTAGACACATCACTTGACTTCTCCCTGCATGCAGCTGGCATTTACAAATCTGTCAATGTTAGAATCTGACTTTCTTATAAAATCATTCACAATCTCACCCCAAAGGCTTGACTAGCTATTGCCTGTGGCATCCTTCTGCCTAAACTCATGTATGGAGTTTCAGTATATTCATCTGCTGCCAAGATTATGTTTAGGAGGTGGGATGTGACCAATAATAATATAACAGTTTTTTCACTTAGCACACACTGCTTTATACATCACTGCTCCCACTTCAGTAGACTTAATTGGCTTCACCCTCAGTCAATTAAGGACCTCACCTTGTTTGTTGTTGTGTTTAATGTCTTCAATAACAAGTTCCAAAAGCCCTTGCTTCCCTACTTCTACCTATCCATAGTATGTATCCCTTGCAGTCTTCTTATCTGGCTATTCTCTCTGTTTCAAAAATGAGAACAATCTTTAGAAACACTGCATTTTCATGTCTGACCCCTTCCCCTCCCCATGGTGGAACACCATTCCAGTTGCTGTTTATAACTGTCAGTCCACTTAAAGTTTTCATTCTGTTTACAGCAAGCACTTACTTGGTATATTGTCTTGTTTCTACTAATCAGCTGAGGCAGCCTCATGTGCTGGGATTACTCTATCTTGCTTAACTTGTACTACGAATCTGCAATTTTTATACTTGCTTGCAGTATTGTTGTATATTCTATGAATCTGAATATTTCCACACACTATTGCACAATTTGTCACCTTTATAGTGTGTACCTATAGTTTAATCTGTATTTGTATCCTCTGTCATGCTGCTAGTCCTGTGTGCATATGTTTTTTCCTTGAAATATTTTTGTATTGTCACTGTATTGTACTTTCTGTCTGACTCTATCCTTCCAGATCATGCTTGAAAATAGGAAAATCTTTGCCTGGTGCACTTACCTGGGAACAAAAGACTTAAGCAAATCAATCAATAATTAAAAATTACATTTAGTTTTCCAAATACACTTTAATTCTTGAATATATGTGTTACAAATATATAGAATGATCATCATTTACAGAAAGATGTTCTAATTAGATTATTCAAAATCTGGCGTTACTATGCATGGAGCTAGGAAAAAACTTCCCCCAGTGATATTCATAAAACTGATTAATGACCCACAGTTGTATACTGTACTTCACAGAATGAACTTAATATGGGAGAGAAACTCTTGCAACACTTAGCTTTATAAGAACTCAAAACAGTGCACAGCAGCAAATTGCAGTTGCAAAAAAAAAAAAGCATATTCATTAAATTAACGCCTACCAAAAAAGACTGACTCAGGGATGCTGGCACTGAAAAAAATCCCAATATTTCTGGCCACAGTATGTTCCTGTCAGGCAGTTTCATTGCCGGTGTCCAAGTTTTTAGTGACATCACTTTGTTCCTGCCTACCCTTTTGTGCTCAAGTTGTAGAGATTGTTTGGCAAGAAACATAGAAACTTATAATCTGATGACAGATAAGGACCGCTTGGCACACCTAGTGTGCCCATTTCCCTACCTAATGGATAAGCTGCAGATCCTAGCTAACAAATAGCCTACTTCCTTCTACCCCCCACTGAATTGCTCTTATGTCTGTCCTATGCATTCTTGAATTTCTAATTGTTTTTGACCTCTACGACCTCCTGAGGAAGGCTGTTCCATGAATCTACAACCTCTCTGTGAAGAAATATTCTCACATTAACTCTGAGCTGCCCCCTCTATCTTCAAATTGTGCCCCCTTGTTCTTGCACATCTCTTTTTCTGAAAGATGCTGCCCTCTTGGACTTTGTTGATTCCCTTGAGATATTTGAAAGTTTCCATCATGTCCCCCCTCTCCCTCCTTTCTTTGAGGCAATACATCTTAAGCTCCTTTAATCTTTCTTCATATGTCTTCTGGTGCAGATACTGCACCATTTTGGTTGCCCTCCTCTGGACAGCCTCTACCCTGTCTATGTCTTTGCGGAGATGGGGTCTCCAGAACTGCACATAGTACTCCAGATGTGGTCTTACCAACTGTCTGTACAGAGGGCCAACAACTTCCTGTTTTCTACTGATGATGCCTCTTCCTTTGCATCCCAGAATCCCTCCAGCCCTCCTTACTGCCTTCTCACATTGCTGATCCACCTTTAGGTCATCTGCAATGACTACCCCCAGGTCCCTTTCCATTTTTGTTGTCATCAGTATCTCACTCCCCCATTGTGTACTCTTCCCCTGGGTTTTTGTTTCCCATGTGCATTACTTAGCACTTCTTTGCATTAAATCTAAGCTGCCATACATTTGACCATTCCTCTAACCTTGCCAAGTCCCTTTTCATCCTTTCCACACAACCTTGCACATCAACCCTGTTGCAGATCTTTGTGTCATCTGCAAAGAGACATACTTTTCCTTCCAGTCCCTCTGCAATGTCACTTATATACACATTAAAACGGACCGGCCCCAGAACTGAACCCTGCGGTACCCCACTAGTAACCCCTTTTCTTCAGAGTGGACTAAATTTACTATTACCCTTTGTGTCCTGTTGTCCAGCCAGTGTTTTACCCAGGCTACCGCCCTGGGACCCACTCCCAGGCTGGCTAATTTGTTTATTAATCTTTTGTGTGGGATTGTGTCAAATGCCTTGCTTAAGTCTAGGTAGGCCATGTCCACAGCCCCTCCCTGGTCTACTGCTTTGGTCAGCCAGTCAAAGAAATCAATTAGATTTGTCTGACATGACCCTCCCACTGTGAATCCATGCTGCCTTGGGTCCTGCGCCCCACTGGCCTTTAGGTACTCAACAATTCTTTCCTTCAGAAGTGATTCCATCATTTTCCCTACCACTGAGGTCAGACTGACAGGCCTATAGTTTCCAGTCTCTGTTTTGCTCCCACTTTTGTGAAGGGGAATCACATCCATCCTCCTCCAGTCTTCAGGTACCACACCATCCTCCCATGATTTATTAAAAAGGGTAGTCAGTGGTGTTATTAGTTCTTCCCTTAATTCTTTTAGAATTCTGGGGGAAATCCCATCAGGCCCCATTGCTTTATCCACCTTCAGTTTTAAGAGTTCTTTCAGAACCCTTTCGTCTGTGAAAGGACTAATATTAACTGTCCCATCCAGAGTGTTTCTATTGACTGGATTAGGTATCTCCTCCTGCTCTTCCATTGTGAATACTGAGGGGAAATATTTATTCAGTATCCCTGCCTTTTCACTGTCGCTCTTTGCCCAGCCACCCTCCTCTTTATTCAGCCTCAGTATCACTGCTTTAGTCTTTCTTTGCTTCCTAATGTACCTATAAAAGGTTGTATCCCCCTTCTTAATTGAGTTGGCTATCTTTTCCTCAGTTTGGACCTTTGCTATTCTGACTGCCTTCCCCGCTTCCTTCTACTGTAACTGGTACAGTTCTCTGTCCTGCTCCTTCTGTGTTTCCTTATCCTTCCTGAATGCTATCTTTTTCTCCCTAACCTTCCGCACTACTTCTTTTGAGAACCATAATGTTTTATTCTTTCATTTGGATTTGTTTATTTGCTTCACACAAAGGCTTGTTGCCTCTGTGATGATGGTTTTGACATTTCCCCATTGTTGCTCCACTCAACTTTCTTGCCTGTTTGCTAGTGCTTTGCTGAGGCACTCTCCCATTTTATGACAAAATCAGCCCTCCTGAAGTCCAGTACTTTCTCTTTTGTATGGCTTGACTCTACAGCTAAGTTTATCATGAACCACACTGTTTGGTGGTCTCTTGTTCCCAGATGGCTACCCACTTCAAGATTGGAGATCCTCTCTCCATCCCCATTTGAGAATACAAGGTCTAAGATTGCTCCCTCATGAGTGGGTTCCCAAACTAGCTGTCTGAGGCATGCCCCCTGTAGGGCATTGAGAATGGCCCTGCTCTTCGAGGTGGCTGCAGCAAAGGTGCTCCAATTAACATCAGGCATATTCAGGTCCCCCATCAGCAAGATAGATAGATAGATAGAAAGAAAAAAAGAAAGAAAGCTTTATTTTTATACAGGAGTTCATACCATAAGGGAAAAAAACACTAATTACAAGACAGCCCTGTGTAAGATGTTACATCAATCAAACAAAAATACATAATCACAAACATACAAACAGAAAAATGACAATAATAGACATCATGTACAAAAATTACTTAAGGTTAGTCAACATTTATAAACAGTGGGAAAAATGTGCTTCAATTCATTTTTAAAATATGTTAAAGAAATTGCTGTTCTCATTGAATGAGGAAGTTTGTTCCAAAGTTTAGCAAATTGATAATTTAATGTTTTCTCCCCTTGTCTTGTCCTACATACATTTATTTTTATCTTATTTTCATGTACAGACCTAGCCAGTAGTCGGGTTTGCTTCTCTCTTCTTAACTCACAGACAACTGAAATATATTGTTCAGGATACTTTACCAAAAATTTATGAATCAAGCGTAACAGTATCACATTTCTCCTAGATTCCATAGTTTACCAACCTACTTCTTTCAACATAATACAATGTTGTGTATTAAAATTACAGCCTAATATAAATTGAGCAAGTCTAAATTGGACTTTATCTATTTTCTCCAGCATAAGTTTGGATGTAACCCTGTAGACAATAGTACCGTACTCCATTGTGGATAAAACCGTTTGTTCTACTATCTTTTTCCTTGTATTTCTATCCAGACATTTTGAAGCTCGTCTTAGTGCACCTATTTTTTTTTACCTACACCTTTAATCATTTTTGATATGTGTTTTACAAAGGTTAGTTCAGCATCAAATGTCCAATTTTTTTATGGCTTTATTTCTTTTTGCCCCATCCCTGTCCTTTCTGCCTTTGTCTTTTTCTCCATTTACCCCTGCACTTTTCCCTATCGACTGCTCTATCTTGGTATTTACCTCACTAACTACCCTGATTTTCTTTGGGGGGCTAGGATTTCCCTTCTCCTTTTCAGTGCCTCCCCCCCTTGGCTAGTTTAAATGCTTGCCAATGAAGCATTTAAACCTATCACCTATGATCTTGGTTCCCCTCCTTGATAGATGCAGACCATCACACCAGTATTGGCCTGTATCCCTCCAGGTGGAGCCCCAGTCCCCAATGAAGCCAGATCCCTGAGCTCTGCACCAGTTTTTCAACCAGTCATTGAATCCCATGGTGCAGAGTACCCTAACCTCATCCATGCCATAAACAGGTAGCACTTCTGAGAAAGTTACCATGTGTGCTACTTGTCTAAGGCCCCTCCCCAACTCCACAAACTCCTTTTGCACTGCTCTGATCCTATTCCCAGCCAGGTCATTTGTTCCTAGGTGAATAATGACATCCAGCTCACTCCCCCTTTCAGCTGCTCCCACGAAACTGGGGATTCATTACATGTCCTTCCAAGCCATGGTGCTGGGCAGCATCTTACCTCCCTTTCCCCTCCTTCCCCCAGTTCTACCCCCCTAACAATTAAGTACCCCACCAGGAGTTGTTTCCTTCCCCTGTTGGGTCCTTTGCCACCCTCCTGTGGGTCTCCATTGTGGAGGTTCCTAGCATCCTCCTTGGTCTCCACTGCAGGTTCCTCCATAGAGGAACCATGCTCCATCAGAGTGGTGAATGAATTGTGGAGAGGCACAACTGGAGGGATGCACCTCTGTTCCACCACCCTCACCCTTTCTGAGCCCACCGTGGTCCAACCACTCCTTTTTCTTGGCAACATCTGAGGTAGTGGTGGTCCCTGGAAGAGGGAGCAGGTTTCATGAATCCTTGCCAGGTCAGTATGGAGATGAATAACCTCTTCCCTCAGACCAGAGAGGTGCCTGCAAATAGGGCAGCAACTCAGTCTCCAGAATGTCGCCCAGAAGACTGCTGCTCCTCAGCCAGTGCATTGCACCACTCACCACATGCCTGTGTCCCTTCCTGTTAGAGATGCTTTTCTTTTTCCTTTTTTTCTTGTTTTAGGGTGTGTAAGCTTGTGAGTGTCTTTACCCCGTATTCAGTGTACTGAACATTTATGGATATGAACAGGTATATGTTGTTAGCAGTTTTGGGGAAGTGATGTCAGAACCCCTGATATAAAAGAAGTTATGTGCTTGGGGCGGGTGGGGTGAGGGGCAAGGTGGGTGGGAATAAATCTATGCCATCCAGAAACAATCAACTACAACATTGACTCTTCACCTCAGGGAGTGCCTTCCTTCCTTTCAGACTTCTATTTCACAGACGTTAAGTAACAGGTCTAGTCACAAATGTCTGCAAATATCTCCCAGCTACATTTCCTCCCTGGCAAATGAAAGTTAAACTAAGAAAAGTCAACCCCAAAATACAGAATCAATACTAGTTACTTACACAGGTCCAAAAAGTAATAATTCAATTCAGTGTAGTCTATTAAATAACCTCCTTGAGTTAAGGAAGCTTTGGCTGTGTTTTCTCTCTCGCTCTCTGTCAGCAGACAGAGAACACAAACAACTCCTGTTTTAAATCCACAGTTCAATCATGCCCCTTTCGGCTCCTACCCTTAACAGACACCTATTTCACAGAGGTTAAGTAACAGGTCTAGTTACAAATGACTGCAAATATCTCGTAGCTACAGTTCCTCCCTGGCAAATGAAAGTTAAACTAAGAAAAGTCAACCCCAAAAACAAAGAATCAGTACTAGTTACTTACACAGGTTCAAAAAGTAATAATTCATTTCAGTGTAGTCTATTAAATAACCACCTTGATTTAAGGAAGCTTTGGCTGCTTTCTCTCTCTCTCTCTCTCTCTCTCTCTCTCTCTCAGAGCATGTGTACACTGAGCTGCCTCTATTTCATCTGTTCACCTGTATACAACACTCAGTTTGTGTATTTTTTATTACATTATGTCTAAATAGTACACAATATAATTTTATACCACAAGATGGTAAAGGAAAATGCTGCCCCTCAGGTACAGAGTTTTTTTCCCCACTAACATTGGGCCCAGTTTGTCTCTTTCTGATTATGTTTTTGCATTCTACAGGATCTAACTTTCATTTAAAAAATACATTTCTAGCCCAGTCCTTGTTGAAATATTTATATGCCTAATCAACATGGTTTGTTTAGAAAAGGTTGAAGGTAGTGTGTTATCCTCTATCTACATTAGTTCTGACTGGTGTTTCTTGTTGGTTGCTGTTGTGTTTTTTTCCCAAATGTATGGAGTTTCTTGTATTATCATGCCAAAAATGGAGACATGGTAATGTATCCCGTTGGCACCTTCTCTATATGATTCCATTATATTTATTATTATGTGCAGATTGCAGTACTAAACAACATTAGTATCAGTAACACATGTTTATTTACAAGGGAATTCTGGTAAGAGCACAGTGAAAAAGATTGTAACTGCAAAGCATGAAGGTCATGAATGTGTAGCTGTCTGCACTGTTCATTTCCACCACTTGACTGATCAGTATTGAGTATGCTATCCAACTTTACATGTAAACTCAAAAAATACCCATGGCATTCAATTTTGCTATTTCCAAACCAATCCTGAATAGTAAAGTTCAGTTTTCCAATTGCTTTTTTGGCATGCAGCAGGTGGCATTTATTTTCTCGTGTTTTGTTTATCTGCTTTGTAACATAGTACTGTAAAATTAAATGATACATTATTTACTAGAATGTCAGTTTGATAGATTAAAATGTTCAGTTTTTGTTTGATATTATGCAACTTTCTACAGAAGTAATTTAGGTGATGTCATTCAACATATACATATAGTTATTTAACTTGTGAACCTATTTGCAGTGTAATTCGTGATTACAGTTCTGGCTCCACAAAATTCAATTCAATTTAACAAAAAAAAATCAAATTAAAAAAGGAAATGCTTTACAATTTCATAATTTGTTCAAAAACAAATAGAGTATTAAATTTAAATTAGCTATAAACTGCATTTTCAATATTTTTTTTGTCATTTAACATTTTTTCCTCTGCAGCCACAGTCCTGCTCTACATCCAGCCGCTGCTCCACTCCATCACTGACCCTGAAGCTCACATACCCAGCTGGCAAACGCAACTACACCTGTGAAAGAGGGCCCCCCTTATAGCCCCCTGCACCCAGTGAGAAACCAGTACTGGCACATACCTCCAAGCTTCATTGGCTGGCACAGCTGTGGCTATCAAGCTGTCTTGGACTCATGCTGCCATTTTCCCCTGTTCTTTTTCTGATTGGGACCATGGACGTGCAATGATGTCAGCACATGTACATGCAGACGGCGCATGGTCCCCCCTCCATTACAGCCCTGCATGCGGTACCTCCAGGCGTCCCTAGGCGTTGCTGAAGTGTGGTGTAAAGTCCCCATAACACCCCAGGACTAGGAGAGCCATCTCCCAATGCTCAATCCCAGTCATCTCCTGCTGACCCCTGATGACTTGAGCTCATTCCCAAACCTGGGACGTCAGTGTAGCGCAAGGTGTGGCATCCAGCGCCTCAACCCTCAGTGCCACCGGGCAGGCAACTGTATTTTCAATATCTCGGGAAAAGACAAACTTTTCAGAACCTTAGTTCTGGAGCAAAAAGATTATTTGGCATTTCAGACATTAGATTCCTCCATTTACAAATTACAGTATCTGTGTTTATTTGAAAATGTTTATGAAAATTGATCCACAAATTATTGAAGTGTGCCAGAACAATTACAAGTGTGGTAGTTGATTAAAAGTCATCCACATGCAACCAGTCCAGTGCTGAAGGCCCAGGCTTGGATCCTGAGCCAGGAGTCCTAGTCAGCTGGCATAAAGGTGTAGCACAGTCCCAATGCACATGCACTGCCTTCAGGGAGTTTTGAAAAAAAGGCTTTACTGCTCTCTACCCTCTAGTAGCTGAGAGTATAGAAAGTCATCTGCATGGTCCACCTATAGGAACATATTTGATGGTTGGCAGAAGTGCTTACACACTGCTGATATGTCTGCATTTGTATGTCCTAAAGAGTGTCAGCATCTTATGTGGCATGACACCCCAGGTACTGTATTCTGTGATCCTTCATGTACCAGCAAACTGATAACCTTCTTCTGTATTCACATGTCATTTGTGAAGGATGTTTAGTATCAAAAAGACCAATAGGCAAAATAGCAGGACATCACAGATAGATGTGGTAGTAGGGAGTCTTTTAAGGGGCACTCACTGAAATAATGGTGGTTTGGGAAGAGTAGAAGGAAAGGGGATGAAGGTACAGTAGCATGCAAAGTGTCAGAAATATCAAACAAGAAACTAACTATAAACATTCACATGCAGCAAGCACCATTCCCAAAACACTGGGTGTTTTATCACAAGTCTTAAAACTAAGAATGTTTATTCGAAGACACCAGTAAAACAGAGTATATTTTCATCTGCATTGCAAATAGTTTCCTCCTTTTCCAAGTGTAATGTGTTTCTTTAAAACTGCAAATTCACTACATTTTCAGAATGGATGACCAGATGTGCAATATACTGCACCTCTGGAGAAGCAGATTCTTCTGAAGCCAGAGCATCAATCTACTCTGTTATGTAGTGTACACAAATCATTCTTCTATTGTTCAGTTAATTATTTCTTTCTTATCAGAGACCTGGTAGTTCCAACAATTTAAAATAACTATGGAAAGATGACATTTCAGTACAAGGCCTCTATAACCTGGAATAATTTACCACTGGAAATGATATCACAAGATATAACAGGGTGTTTTAAACAGCAATGAAACAGGAGTTAACGTTTTGCTGTGTATGCAACAGATAAGTAAGGGGCTATAAATAAGTTATATTGTGGTAGGATTTGCTTGTCTATGTACTATTGGTTGTATTCAAAATGTTTTAATGTCTTGTATTTTATGTATTGTAACTTACATGAGTGAACAATAATATTGGAAATATCAGACAGGTGTGTTTTGCAAAAGGGGCTCTTGTAGCCCTAATGGGGTATTTGAAGTTGCTCTTTTTAATCCTGTATAAATAAACATTTTACTACTTCTTCTTCCCACCTCCCTCCCTTCCTTTCTTCCTTCCTTCCTTTTGTATGAGGGTGGTAGTTTATACGGTGTCAAACAGGTTTGACAAACTGAGCATTTAACTTCGAGGGCACAGGGTTATGTTTAGCACAGGTCACAAGTTAACTAATTTGGAGGTCTTTTCCCCTAGCTGATGGACTCACATTCAAAACTACTTTATCCTTCTGCATGTGGTCTGTGAACAAAATTGATTCTGAAGGAAAGCACATTCTAAAAGTCATGAGTGGTAGGAGGTTCATTAAGTTTATGTTTAACAACTCAAAATGAGGAATTCATCTGTTCAGTTACAATGCACACATTTTTCATTAACCACTGCCAACATCTAATAATTTCGAAGTAATGATTTTAGAAGTTGGTTGTGTTGTTGAGCACCATGGACCACAGTTTTACTGAATGTAGTGCACCTATTAATATAGTATTGTGATAAAAGAAGCAACTTAGGAACCATCTTGTCTGCCCTTCTGCCACATAGCAGTGATTCATTATTAATACACAAGCTACAAAATAAATAATGTTTTAATTGTTTAGTTTAGTATGGGAAACCATTTAATTCAAAACTACAGCTTTTTGAACATGACATATACCACACCGAATATGACAAACTGAAATGGGTATTTCATTTATTTAGGGTTATAACCACTGAGCATAGTTCATTTAACAATGCTGACCCATGTAGAAACATATAAAGACATCATGTCACGAAACGAAACAATACAAATACAAGTCATAATTTTTTTTAAGTTGCACACATACAGTAACATTTAATCACCAATATAATTGCAAGTGATTACACATTTTAAATAATTTCACACATAGTCTAATATTCGTATAGACAGATTAAACAGTGCAACAACAACCTCTCTGAACTGAAATTGAGTACAAGAACCAATGTTTCAGGGCTGCAGCTAAGGTAAGCTTTGAGGGTATGCTATGTGTCACAATGAAAACTGCATAACACATTTTGATATGAGTATGACACATGCCAAAGTGAGTATAACACATGATGAAATTGTGAAATATACTAAAGTAAGTGTAACACATAACAACATAGAAACATAGAACATAGAAAAAAATAGTATTATGCATGCTGGAGTATGACGCATACCAAGATGGGTAGAATATATGTCACATTTATCCAGCACATACTGAAATATGGATAACTCATGCTAAAATAAATGTAACACATGCTAAACAATCAAAATTCAGTTAGACAGCTGCATAAGAAATTGACTTTAAGGTCACTGTACCTTTTTGCTCTACCACAGGATATAACCTTTATAACTGTATTTAATTTTCAACCATAAGTATGAAATGATATTATTTGTATAATAATAAGTATTATATTGAACAGGTTCCCTACTTTTGTGTACTTATTTAGCTTTTATAGACTAGTATAGATAAATGATGCACAACTTATACAGCAGCTCAAAGAACTGTATTGATTAATAGAACAACTATAACTGCAGCAGTTAGTATTTTATGCAAATTAGGTAGCGCCCCGATTCTTCTTTTTGTTACATAATAAAAATAAAATTGAAGTAAAATGCTCTGTTTGTTTATGTTTATGTTAGCATTCTTTTCTCATAGCCAACCCCACTGACAGTCATTTTTAGAGTTATCAGGTGATCTAATTAGCATCCATGACTAAAGTATTAGAGTCTGATATTGATCTTAAGGAGACTGCACAGCTTATCTATTAAACTCCAATTGAATAGGAGAGGGCAGGTGATAACCAGAATACGGAGTTGGTGGCATTTTTTTACTGAGAGGCAGTGTCAAGTATTGTGTATGTAAAACTTTGAATGTTTTCTTACATTCTAAAGGTGAGGCATGTGAGTGTGAAAGTAGTTCTTGATGTGAAGGGCAATCTGTGCCACTATGGGAGATGCTACTTATCTTTCTCTGTCTCCACATTGCTGCTACTCATGGGCATAGTTAGCAATCTCATGTCGGCTTTCTTGACGGAGTCCACACTGTTTGTTGCCTCTTTGCCCTTTCGCCTCTGGGGGCTAAGTAGAGCTAGCTTTGTTGTTAAAAGACAGATTTCAGTTATTACTATGCTGTACACTGATACTGTCTCAGTATGACAACTTGGGGTGGCCTTAAAATAATTATCTGTAACTTACAACTTCATTCTTGTTGCTTTTGCAGTTGTGATTGCAGTACTCAAATGCTATACCTTTTTTAAGTAATCACACAACACAGGGCAAAACACTTAGGTATAACATCTTTTTCAAATATTCCAACAATTTATATGCAAAGCAGTGCACATGCTTGATGTAGTAATCACAAGCCTATGATCAGAGCCCTAATCAACAGCTCCATTTTTGGGTTCCATAATCATCCAGAAATTAGCCATGTCATACTACTAGGCAGTGACCACTTTTGGCAATAATTACATTCTACATAATACAGCACAATCCAAATTCTTCATGTCCCTTGACCAGCTGGTCACAGGTTTGGTTTTAGCAGCATTATTATTCATGAACTTATTTGCTGTTCAAACAACAGTTGCCTCCTGTCCATATCTTAACACATCAGTGACACATTTCCCGGTTTCTTAAAGTGGCATACCCAGGTATTTATTTTATGGTTGCAGTCCCCTCACAGCTGTGAACCAAACAAGAACATCAGGGTGCACCTGGCTCTTTATGGCAGCAAAAGGAGCAATACAGTGCCTCTAGGGGAGGTTGAATAAAATGGTATACCAACCCAGAACACAAACATTTACACAGTGAGGCATATTGCTACCTTGGTCAGACTGCCCCATACCCATGCTTCTATGGGGTCAGAGTCAGTGCCTATTGGTCACAGACAACAGAAACTTACCTCTTTGGAAGACTGAGTCTGTCACTTGCCTCTAGGGTTTAGATCCTTTTTGCTAACTGCACTGCTCTTCCACATACTGTATATGGAGGTCCTTTAGATCATAGGCCCTCTCTAGTTTAGGAACACATCTGCTTAGGATACTGGGATACAAGGATGCTTAGGATACTGGGTCGTTTGATGTGAAAACCATCAGTAGACCCTCCTTGAGGATGGACCTCCAATGGGCCCCCGCTGTCCCCACTCTCGGACGTTGGTCATGGCCAAAACCTCTGGAGACCCACACCAGTGGGAGTCAGCACCACCTGGACCCAATAATTCTGACACCATTCCTGGGCCTGCAGGTTGCCTCTGGTCAGTTGCAGCCAGAGAAGTGCATCTAGAGAAGCTAAACCGGATGCCTTCACTCAGGCTCTGTGGACTAGAGTACCACACTCAAGACTACTTTTGACCCCTGATTTATATGCCCCTAGAAGCAGGGAAATAAAATCCTGGAACCCTGCTGTTAAATTGGCAATTAGCTGTGCAAGCTGACATGTAGACATACTAGCGCAGATATTCAAAAGGGTTGAGCATGGTGCAACACTGTGCCCCGTCACAATATTCAAAGGGGAAAAGGTGTCAAGATTAAATCCTGATGCACTGAGTGCACTGCAATGTATGCAGGCATAGGTAGGGGCGGCCCTACCTATATCCTGCACAGCCTGATATTCAACTCAGGATGTGCAGAGCCATGCATGCACAACCCCTACTTGTGCCAGCACAAAGTTAAGCCCCCAAAAAAGGAACAACTGATGGCCATTCACAGGTGAGCTGCCGGATTGCAGGGCGCAACACGGCAGCTGCCACCTGTGGGTGGCCACCCGAGTTCTGGCTGCACCTGGTGGTGCCCCCCCATGCCCTATCGTGGGCATATGTTTAAAAAAAGTACCTGTCCAATATCCCTGGTGGTCCAGTGGACTGCTATGTGCCCGAATGCGGGCATCCATTATAATAAACCCCCCTGTCCAATATCCCTGGTGGTCCAGTGGACCGTTATGTGCCCGAACATGGGCATCCATTATAAAAAACCCCCCCGCATAATATTCCTGGTGGTCCAGTGGAACGAATGCTGTCCGATCACGGGCATCTGTTTCACAGAAAATGTCCTATTACCCTGGTGGTCTAGGGCACCCCCCTCCCCACTCACCTGCTGCCCCGCCGCCTGCTGACTGACACCTTGGTAGGGCTGCACACCCTTTGGTTCACAGCATGAGCCAATGGGCATGCAGCCCCTACCGTGCTACACATTCCAGATATGTGAATGATTCATTCACCAGGGATATTGGACGGGGGGGTTTATTATAACAGATGCCCGTGATCAGGCACATAGCGGTCCACTGGACCACCAGGGATATTGGATGGGGACTTTATTTTTTAACAAATGCCCATGATCGGGCTGCAGGGCGCGTCGGTCCCCGACAGCTGCTGCCTGGCAGGGTACCAGGTGCAAGTCACCAGGAATCGGTGCACCTGCATGCTAATGGGTTGCAAATGGGGCCATAATGACATGCAAATGGCCCCATGTGCGCCTTGTATAAATTATGGACCCATCTGCATGTCCCCGTTTGAATATCGCAGGTGCTGTCAATGGCGCAATGGCACTTACGCTAGCGCATCTTCATGCTACACTCTGGCCACTTGCGCTGGCACCGTGCAACTGCGCCATGCACAGTGGGGGTGGCCAGGGTGCGATATTCAAAGCTGCTGGGCCATGGCGCAGGCTCCTTTGAATATCGCCTTGTGTTACACCCCATGCAGCTGTTGAATCATGCCCAAACTTGCACCACAGCCTGGTGCAGTTTGAATATCTGGGCCACTGTGTCTAAGCACAACCTTTTTTGGTAAATAGGATGCACAGTACCTAATTGAGCAGCAAGAACATTTAAAGACATTGGGACCCAGGGCTAGAATTAACCTGTTAAGTGCATATTAAACAGATAGTGCAATATTAAAAATTAATTTTAAACATTACAAGGGTCCTTGTAACCCCTATTTTGATAGCTGAGTTAATGTGTTAAATGAAATAATCTGAAATATTAATGTGTAGTAAATCAGTAGTGTTATATCACGATACTACATATTTTAGAAGCAAGACATACTTGTTCCTTCTTCAGTAGCATTGTTCAGGAATTTGAAAATTGTTTTCTATATTAAACAGTAGTTTCCCAGATGTCGGCTCATATTCTTTCCCATGTTTGATCCTGCACAAAGGAAACAAGCAATGTTTGGAAATGGAACACCACAACTGTATATATTAGTTTATTGCTCCCATTTCCCCCTTTTTGGTTCCTCCAGTCTCCTACCACAATGGACAGAGCTGCCCCATATCCACTCCTAATCCAGCTTGGGTGATCCACTGCCCTTACTGTCAATGATAATGCTGCTTGCACCAGCTGGGACTATGCAAATGTCAGGCAGCCTGCACCCACCCTCACTGGAAGCCGAGCACCTCACATTAAAAATTGCCTGATCCCAGTCAACCAAAGATTATGGGATCACAGTGAACCTGAATCAGCCAGCTGGAAATGCAATGTACTGCTACCTGACTACTGGGCTAGTTAGCAAATGTATATCTATGAATAATATTCCTATATTATTTCTATTTTACAAAACTTGATTTTCACAGGTAGGACTCTCCCAACTAGAATAGTAGAGCATCTCTTTTTCTCTGTTTTAGTCCCCATAAGGGGACACCCACCTCTTTTCAGTAAGGCTCATCTTAAAACTAATAGACGCTGAGACTCATGTAGGCCACTCATTATAATGGTGCTGCTACTGTCTTAAAGAAGGGACAGTTACACAAGGGGCAGCATGACAAATTCATAGTAAATGAGCCATAGCCCAGCAATGACTGACTTCTGTAACAGGGAGTGACTGCAGCCCCATAGGGTAGCACCACTACCAATCTTTATTTCTGAAATGCCATTCTAGTAGATCATGGTATTGTACAAATATCATAAAATATCATAAAACTATTTTCAATCAACCCATAATAATAAGAACGTGCGTGTGTGTATAATATATATATATATATATATATATATATATATATATATATATGTATATATAATATATAGTCTAAACACACATAAAATTACAGCATTTTAAAAATTAGCAAAAGCAGAGTCAAACAAATATGATTTTAAAGCAGATTTAATAACCTCAATGGATTGGGCATTCTCTAATCTGGTGAAGTAGAGAATTCCATTGGGTCAGAGATGCAAAACCAAAAGATCTAGCTCCCAAGGTTGTCAAACAAACCCTGGGAATCTCTAGCAGTCCCTTGTAGGTGGAGCAGAGAGGGTGAACTAGTGCTCTGCATTGGTCTCATGCCTTCCCTGCTCTTCAGATACATAAGTGAGAAGAGGAAAAAAGGAGAATAAGATGGTATGTTGGGGAAGCAAGGCAACCACTGCAAACTAGGATGAACCACCACTGTCACACAATAGTAAGCCAGGTTATCAGCATAGCAGTACTGTTGGACAACATTTCTGCCATCCAAACCATTCCTTCTTGCACTTGTCTGTCTGAATACTGAAAGGCAACATCAAAAACACAGTGTCAGTTTGCTGATTTATTTCAAAGGCACCGTCATTTATGGTTGTTCAACTCCACATTATGTTTTATAACAAAAATATAAACCTTTAGGGTCCATTCAGCTCCAACTGCTATATGCTTACCTTCAGGCTTCATTGGTGGACTGATGAATCCAGGCTGCAGTGCATTCATGCTAGGCGAGACCACTTCATTGGTTTCTAGGGGAAGAGAAAGAATCCTAGCTCATAGGACTTTGGCCAGAGATGGGGTGAGATTCTGTTTACTAAGTGGTTAGTGGCATGGGGGAGTATGGAGACTGTCATCCAGCACACCTCCTCATGCCCTGCTTTTCCTTTCCACTTCTCCTCCCATCACAGGCACACATACATTGCAGACTCCTAAGGGTACCTTGTGTCATGTGTTTCCATATGCCAGGAAGGGCACCTCCATGTGCCATTACCAGGAACAGCTCTGGGAGCACCATGTTGTATAGCCCTCACCTGGGAGGAAAGCATGTATGGCAATTCTCTGAAATATTTCTGCTGGCCAGTGCTCTGGTTGTCCCTGACAAACTTCTTAGAGTTTCACAGTGCATCCCCCCTGACCCATAGCGCTCAGCTCCTGCTGCTGGATACTTACATTCAGGCTCCATTGGTGGACTGATGAATCAAGGCTACTGAGTGGTTAGTGGCATGGGGGAGTATGGAGACTGCTACCTAGCACACCTCACCATGCCCTGCTTTTCCTTTCTGTTCCTCCTTCTCCTCCCATCACAAGCATGTGTTTCCATATGCCAAGAAGGGCACCTCTGCATGATATTACCAGGAGCAGCTCTGGGAGCAGCATGTTGCTCAGCCCTTACCAGGGAAATAAAGCATCTATGGTAATTCTCTGAAGTCTTTCTGTTGGGACAGTGCTCCTGTTGTTTCAGTCTTCTAACATGCAGCCAGGCTGCCAGTGTGCCAGAGCAGTCTTCCACTGCTTTGTACTATGGACTCAAGCTAATGATTGGATAGCTGACATACCATTTGAACTTCTATTTAATATTTACATCCATGACTTTAAACTACTGAGCGATAACTATCTTGCGAAATTTACCGATGACACCAAACTGGGTGGAACAGTGTCAAAATTACAGGACCGACTCAAAATGCAGAATGTCCTCAAATATATAGAAATGTGGGCTTTAGCTAACTACCTGCAGTTTAATACTGACAAATGTACAGTTCTGCATATTGGAAGGACTAATGTATGTCAGGACTATTTTATTAATGGTAGAAAAGTTAACCATTCTAATCATGAAGTCGACCTGGCAATTCACTTTAGTGATTCACTTATATATATATATATATATATATATATTCATTGTAGACTGGTTACTTTTAAATCCAACTACTTGATTAACTGCATTAAAAAGAGCTTTTTGAGTAGATCTGCAACAGTACTTATGCCAACATACAGAGTTTATATATGACCACACTTGGATTATGGCTTACAGACATGGAGCCCTTTCCTTAAAAAGGATATTAATTTGGCGGATGGACATCAATGTAGGTTTAAAAAACTCATGGATTGCCACAGGTACAAATCCTATGATGAGAGTCTTAAAAGTTTGGAACTATTCACCCTGAATGAAAAACGCTTAAGAGGTGATTTATTATTACTATTTAGTTTAATCCATGACAGGCAATTGTTCAGGGACCTGGGACTGGAATTCATGTAACTCATATACAGTTTAAGAGGACACCAGTTTCAGTTGATCAAAAATAAATCTAATAGAGACATTATAAGATACGTCTTCATTCCTGGGTTCGTTAGATTATGGAATAAACTGTAACAAGACATTGCATCACATTAATAGTCTTTTTGGCTAAGTGGAGGGCAACTAATTTATTTTATTTATTTATTTCAGTTTCAGAATTGCAACCTTTCAGCCAAACTGGCTGTTTTACAAAGGCTGCAAGTCAGTAGAAGAACAGACAAAACAGTACAATTTATATCCTATGATGAGAACATGCAATAGCCAGGTGACAAGACTGTTTTACAAGTAAGATAAATGTGGAGTATCATTTTAAATACAAATACTTTTATTACAGAAATATCTCTAGTTTATAGGTATAGTTACTATGTGTAGGTTGTTTGTAGTTGGCAGCCAAAATTGGCTTTGTCAAAAAAGGGAGAGGAGGTATGGAGAGTATTGGCGTGGGTACAGCGGAGGCATATTGTATAATGTTATTAGGGGATAGCAGAAGGGAGTATGGGGATGAGGGAGAACAAGCTGATAAGTGCTGTATGCATGGATGCAGCCTAGGGGAAGTGTAAACCAAGTGGAGGGAAGGGGGTGAGGACTCATGAGGCCAGAGAGGTAAGAAGGTGGGGGGGTAAGGGTTGGTAGTCTAGGGCAGGGGATGGAATTCTTATTATGCACAGCAATTGCACTCTTGGGGTTCTACCAGGAGGTGATAGAGTTCTTTTTTGAATTGGGCAAGTTTCTTAAGGTGAAAAAGGGAGGGAAGGTAGGTGTAAACAGGAGCAATTTTACTGCAGCCACATCCAAGAGCAGGGTCATTCTCAATGCCCTACAGGGGGCATGCTTCTGACAGCTAGTGTTGGAACCCACTCAGGAGGGAACAGTCTTAGACCTGGTACTCTCAAATGGAGATGGAGAGAGGATCTTAGCTTTAGAAGTGGGTAGCCATCTGGGGACAAGCGACCACCAAACACTGTGGTTTGCAATAAACTCAGCTGTAGAGTCAAGCCATATAAAAGTGAGGGTGCTGGACTTTAGGAGGGCTGACTTTGGCAAAATGAGAGAATGCCTCAGAAAAGCACTAGCAAATGGGCAAGAAGGAGGGGTGGAATAACAATGGGGAAAAATCCAAACTGCCATCACAGATGCAATAAGCCTTTGTGTAAAGCAAATCAACAAAACAAAAAGAAGGAAAAAGCCACTATGGTTCTCAAAAGAGGTAGCAGGGAAGATTAAGGAGAAAAGGATAGCATCTATGAAATATAAGGAAACACAGAAGAAGCAGGACAGAGAACTATATCAGTTAAAGCAGAAAAAGGCAGGGAAGGCAGTCAGAAAAGTAAAGGCAAAAACTGAGGAAAAGATAGCCAACTCTGTTAAGAAGGTGGATAAAACCTTTTATAGGTACTTTAGGGAGCAACGAAAGACCAAGGGAGGGATACTGAGGCTTAATAAAGGGGAGGGAATCTGGGCAAAGAGGGACATTGAAAAAGCAGGGATACTGAATGAATACTTCTGCTCAGTATTCACAAAAGAAGAGGAGGGGAGGTACCTAAACCAAACAATAGAAACACTCTGACTAGGGGGATTGATGCCAGTCCATTCACAGAAGAAAGAGTTATGAAATAACTTTTAAAACTAAAGGTGGAAAAAGCAATTGGGCCTGACGGAATTCGCCCAAGAATTCTAAAAGAACTAAGGGTAGAACTGGTGACACCATTGACTACCCTCTTTAACAAATCATGAGAGGATGGGTGGTACTTGAGGACTGGAGTAGGGTGTATGTGATTCCACTTCACAAAAGTGGGAGCAAGGCAGAGGCAGGAAATTATAGACCTGTTAGTTTGACCTCAGTGGTAGGGAATATAATGGAATCACTTCTGAAGGTAAGAATTGTTTTGTACCTAGAGGCCAGCAGGGCACAGGACCCAAGGCAGCATGGATTCACAGCAGAAAGGTCATGTCAGATAAATCTAATAGATTTATTTCACTCAGTGTCCAAAGTAGTAGACCAGGGAGGGGCTATGGATATGGCCTACCTAGACTTTAGCAAGACATTTGACAAAGTTCAACACAAAAGATTAATATACAAGTTAGCCAGCCTTGTAGTGGGTCCCATGGTGGCAACCTGGGTAAAAAATTGTCTGGAAAACAGCATACAGAGGGTAATAGTAAATGGAGTCCACTCTGAAGAAAGTGGGCTTACTAGCGGAGGACCGAAGGGTTCAGTACTGGGACTGGTCCTCTTTAATGTGTTTATAAGTGACATTGCGGAGGGACTGGAAGGAAAAGTATGTCTCATTGCAGATGACAAAAAAATCTGCAACAGGGTCAATACAGAAGGTAGGGTGTAAAGGATGAGAAGGGAATTGGCAAGGTTGGAGGAGTGGTCAAATGTATGGCAGCTTATATTCAACACAAAGAATTGCAAAGTAATGCATCTGGGAAACAAAACCCAAGGGGAAGAGTACACAATGAGGGGTGAGATATTAACAACAAAAATGGAAAGGGATCTGGGGGTAGTCATTTCTGACAACCTAAATGTGGCAAGCAATGTGAGAAGGTAGTAAGGAGGGCTGGTGGGATACTGGGATGCATAGGGAGAGGCATCACCAGTAGAAAACAAGAAGTTGTTATCCCTCTGTACAGACAGTTGGTGAGACCCCATCTGGAGTACTGCATGCAGTTCTGGAGACCCCATCTCTGCAAGGACATAGACAGGATGGAGGCTGTCCAGAGGTGGGCAACAAAAATGGTGCAGGGTCTGCACCAGAAGACATACGAAGAGAGATTAAAGGAGCTTAATATGTATACCCTCGATGAAAGGAGGGAAAGGAGAGGGGGACTATGATAGAAATGTTCAAGTATCTCAAGGGAATCAACAAAGTCAAGAGGGTAGCATCTTTCAGAAAAAGAGATGTGCAAGAGCAAGGGGGCACGATTGAATATTGAGGGGGTACTGCTCAGAGGTAAAGCGAGGAAATATTTTTTCATGGAGAGGGTTGTGGATACATGGAATGGCCTTCCTGAGGAGGTAGTGGAGTCAAAAACAGTGGAGGAATTCAAGAATGTATGGGACAGACATAAGACAATTCTAGTGGGGGAATAGGAGGAAGTAGGCTGTTGGTTAACTAGGATCCTCAGCATATCCAGTAGGTAGGGAAATGGGCAGACTAGGTGGGCCAAGTGGTCCTTATCTGCTGTCAAAGTCTATGTTTCTTAGTTATTTGTCCAGAGGGGACATCGATAGGAGAGGGACCTCTGGACGAAGGAGGTTCATTTGTAAGGTACATGCAGTACCTCTGTAGCAGAGCTTCATGTTGTTTTAGTGTTGGGGTTATGCTGGAAAAGCTTTGAAGTTGATTCTGGGACCAGTCCTAGGAGGGCTTTTTTTCTTATGATACATGTCTGGTACTGGGACCTTAGAGGTAGAGGGAGCCAGCCAGTTGTGGAGTAGAGACTGCAAGAGTGGGAATACTGATTAGCTCTTAGAACAAGTTGGCAGCCTTTGTTGAGCAGGAGTTTAACCCTTTTGAGAGCAGTTTCAGTGGACACACTATAGATAGTCAGTCCATAGTCAATGATAGACAGTACTAAGCTCTTGGTGACAAGGCAGAGGGTCTCAGTGGTCATAGCATTTCTGTGTCAGTAAAGGAGTCTGAGTCTGATGTTGGCTGTTTTCATGACATGGTCAATATGGGTGTTGAAAGAAAGGATGTTGTCTAGGAATAATCCCAGGTATTTAAAGGTAGTAACCTGTTTGATTACATCACTTTTGTGACTTAGTATGGTAAGTGGGCCACCCTGCTTTTTTGAGTTTTGTAGGGTAAAGTGCATTGCATTTGTTTTTCTGCAGTTCAGAAGGAGTTTGTTGTGATCAAACCATGACTCCAGTTTGGTAAAGTTACTTTGAAGGGTAGCTGTTATTTTGTGGAGGTGTGTTCCTGGTACGGAGACCACTGCATCATCTGTGTAAAGCAGCATCTTAGCATGGCACGTGCTTAGCAGGGAATTGATAAAGAGGCTAAATAGTAAGGGCTCTAAAATTGATCCTTGTGGGACACCCAAAGTAACATTTCTGAGTTCAGAGGATACACCTTTTATCCTAACACACTGGGACCTGTGCGAGAGGTAGCTTGAGGACCAGGACAGTGTATTGGTGATGAGACCAAGGGCTACGAGGCTGTTGCACAGGATGTGATGACTGACAGTGTCAAAAGTTTGGTTAGGCCAATAAAGATTGACCAGACCATTTTCTGCCATCCACGGAGTCATATAGGTATGAAGTAAAGTCAGTGAGTGCATTAATAGTGCTGTGGGATTTACAGAACCCATGCTGCTGAGGGCAGAGTAGGTTGTATTTGTTAAGGTAATCTGAGAGCTGATCTGACACAATTCTCTCTGGGGCTTTCGAGAGGGGTAGTAAAATAGATATGAGGCAGTAGTTGCGTATGCTGGTCCTGTCTCCACTTTTAAAGACTGGGTTAATGAGGGTGGTTTTCCACTTGCCAGGGAATATGTTCAACTTAAGGAATATGTTAAATAGTTGTGTTAGTGGGTGGGCAACCTCTTCTAGGGTGATGGCGAAAAGCTTCATGTCAAGCGTATCACAACCCATTCTAGTTTTGCCAAGGATCTTCTTCACATATTTAATAGAGTCCACCTTCCTGATCATTTTGCAGTAGAATGGGGCTTGAGTGGTGTTTGAGGTGGTAGTGGGGTTTGGGGGCCAGCCATTAGGGTCAGTAACAAGGAACTCTGGAGGGAGGACAGAGCTGAGGTCTGGAAAGGTCAGATTAAAGGCATTCGCTAACTCTGGGTTGCTGGAGAGGGCCCGCAGGGGTGACAATTAGATCTGGTGGAGCTTTGGATTCTTTCCCACTCAGTGACTTTACATTCTCCCAGAATGCTGTCCCATTCCTCCAGCACTTTTGAAGTTCTTTTCTGTAACAGGAGGCCTTAACATTCCTTATCAAGCAAGTTCATTTATTCCTTGCAGTCTCGTAAGCTGTAAAATCTGCCTGTCTTCCAGTAGCTCTCGCTACATGCCATAGGTTGTCCCTATTCTTCATTCATTCTAAGAGGGGGCTATTAAGCTAAGGATAGGATGCCCCTTTTGTTTTGGATGTACTGAATGGTGTGAATAAGTCACAGGCTTTATTAAAGATGGTAATATAGTATTCCAGAGCCTGGTTAGGGTCAGGACAAGTGACAAGAGGAGACCAGTCTGCATCTCTCGGGTAGCTCTTGAAGAGGCCAAGTTGCCCTTTCTTCAGGGAGTGTTTTTTTCTGTTTGTGGCATGTCCTTAGGGCACTTGTTAGACCAGGAACAGATAATGGGAGTGTGGTCGCTCAAGGTGTCTGGCAGTATGGTGATATTTTTTATATGTTCAGGGCAAGTAGCTAGAAGCCGGTCAATGAGCATACTAGTACATGTTTGATAGTTCATCCTAATTGTTTGATTTACCATCTGCGTTAGGTAAAGGGCATGTATTTTATCCCTGACAGTAACCCTATCCTTAGCTAGCCAGTTAGAATTAAAGTCCCCAGGGATGGCCTGTTCCCAGCCCTGCTTTGCTTTTTTGAAGTGTTCAGTGCATAACTCAATTCCTGGACCTTGTTTTCCTGGGGGTATGTAAACTGTTGTAAGTAACAGAGTTTTACCTTGTTGATCAATTGAAAGTTTAATGAAGAGTATCTGAGCTTCCTTGGCATTTGTATTATAAGGCATGATTTGTCCTTAGATGCTGCTCCTCGGGTAGACTAGGCACCCACCCTTTCGTTTGGAGAGCCTGTCCATACAAAAGATGGTGTAACCATCCAGAGAGATTGAGGAGTCTGGAACCTTGGAGGAGAGCCAGGTTTCTGTGAGAGTGAGAACATCAGGTTTGTGAATTGTTACCCAAGCTTGGAGTTGGGAAAGTTTGTGCAGGAGGCTCCAAATGTTACTAGTGGCAATTTCTACAGACCCAGTAGGCTGGGGATTGTGGTTGTTTGCGGGTCCAGGATTGGGGTGAATATTCCCAGATAGGAGCAGGAGGATAATAAATAAGTAATCTGGTGAGGTATTGTTTCCACCAAGTTGTTGCTATTCAAGATAGCCTGCTGCTGTGGGGCCTGGGTGTGTGGGGGTCCTTCAAGGAGATGATGTAGCACATCAAAGCCAGAATGGTTTCAGGGGAGATAGGTGTGCATCGGTGCATCCTGTGGAACTCATGGAACAGGTATCTGTCAATAGGGATTTTGAGCTGTATATCTATTGTGGCCAAACTAGTTGCTTGCGTACTTCAATTTATTGGCAGATCACTAAAGAGAATGGAGGTGGGTGCTGGCTGGTCATTTTTGAGGGTCACACCACCCTTTCCACCATAACCCACTGTCAGGTAGTTAAGAAGAGAAAAAAGATAATCACATTCACTAGCTGTGAGGAGCTCATTTTGGAGGCATCTTGTCCCCTGTCACTTTAAGAAAAGTAAAGTGAGCAGGCTCTAATGGGAGCAAGCTAGAAGAGGGAGGAGGTATATTTAATGAGGGTGGGGAAGGTGGTTGGGAGAAAAAAACATGCCTAGTTGTGTGGCTGGAAAGAGCCAGTGATGGCAAAGGAAAGGCTAGAGGGATTTGGCTGAAATTTTGGCTTCCGAACTATAGCTGAAAATACAATGGAACTGAAATGCTTTTATCCTGCTACAAAACTGCAAGGTAAAATGAACTTTAGGGTAATGTCCTATGCATTTTCTAACTACATTGTGATTGGTTCCCAATATCATCTGCATCTTTGTAAGCGTTATGTTTATCTCAGTATTTTTTACACATTTTAGTATGTTATACTAATTTTCATATACAGCATAGTATATTCATATTGGTGAGTAAGAATGCATGTTATTCTCATTTTATTTTATTTATTTTATTTATTTATTGAGTTCTAGGATTACAAATACCTTTGAGCCAGGGCTTTTTTACAAAGGTTCCGTGTTAAAAGGTACAAAGTAGACAAAACATTATTGGCAGTACAATTAGATATAGTAACAAACGTATATTAAATACGAGGGACATATATTGAGGTAAACATTCATGGAAGGAGGAAAAATGAGGTTAAAAGAAGAGATGGATAGACGGAGAAAAAAGGTGGGGGGAGAGGTGAGAAGTAGGTGAGATAGGAGGGCAGAGAGGACAAGGGGCAGGGGGGAGGGGGGGAAGGCAGCCCGGTGGGCTTTGTCAGAGAAAACAAAGTAGAGTTCAGATATTGGGCATGTTGGGGTCAACAAAGTGCTAGGAGGCTGAGGCTTTAGAGGTTGTATGCAGAGCAGCAGAGCCACGATGTGGTGGACTGATTCACGGGTACGGTGAGGCCATCAGTGATACATTCGAGGCTAGACATTACAGTCACAGGTGCTGGCAGCAATGAGAGAGTGGCAGAGCTTGTTTTTGAAGGCCCCAAGTGAGGGGGCAGCAGTGATGTCACTAGAGAGTCCATTAAGCCAGTATGCCGCCCGGTAGGCAAAGACTCTTTGTCCTTGGGTTGTGCGGCAGTAGGGTATTTGGAACTGCTGCAGTTTGTTCCTCAGGTGCTCTGGCAGCTTTTCTTAGGATGTAGGAGGGAGGCAACACCAGGTGGGGTGAGGCCCGTCTGTGATTTCATTGCCATGATGCAGGTTTGATATTTAATATGTTTGTCAAGTTGAAGCCAGTTGGTTTGGGAGTAGAGGTTGCAGGTGTGAGTATAACATTGAGTGCCAGTGATTAGCCGACAGGCTTTGTTGAGGGAGGTTGTTACCTGTTTGAGTGCAGTAACCATAGCTGAGCTGTAGATGATGTGGCCATAGTCAATGGTGGCAACAATGGTGCTCTGGATGGCAGCAGCAAGGGCTGCAGTGGGAAGGTGTCCCCTGAGGTGGAACAGCAGGCCTAATCTGGAGTTTGCAGCTCTGACAACTTTGCTGATGTGGTCAGTGTAGGAGAGGTGTGGGTCAAGGTTGATCCCAAGGTATTTAAAAGCTTGGACTTGTCCTAGCAGATTGCCTTGGCTGGTCGATATGGAGAGGTGGTGTAGTTTATGTTTGTTATGGGCGCTGCTGAAGATCATGGTCTTAGTTTTTTTCTGGTTGAGGATCAGTTTGTGTGTAGTGAACCAATTTTCAGTAGTGTTGAAGCAATGTTGGAGGTTGCTTTGCAGGTGATTTGGGTCCTGGCGTGAGGCTAGTAGTACCACATCATCGGTGTAAAGTATGATCTGTTGGGAGCAGGAGGGAGGCAGTGTATTTAGGCACAGACTGAAGAGGAGTGGTCCCAGGATGGATCCCTGAGAGACACCAGAGCAGACAGGTTTGGCATCAGAGAGTACATTCCTAATTTTTACACATTGAGTCCTATCAGCAAGGTAGCTTTTGAACCAAGGGATAGAAATGGGGGAGGTCCTGGCTTTTTGAAGCTGGGCAAGAAGAAAGCGGTGATGGAAAGTATCGAAAGCCTTGGTGAGGTTGATAAAAATTGCGCCGGTGAGATGACCTTTATCCAGGGAGCTGTGGATGGCCCCAGTGACTTCAACTAATGCAGAGGCTGTGCTGTGGCCTTTCTGGAAACCATGTTGTTCCCTGCAGAGGATGTTGTGCTTGTCCAGGTATTCGCTAAGCTGGTCCAATACAATGTGCTCCAGGGCCTTTGAGAGCGGGGGTAGGATAGAGATCGGACGGTAGTTCCCATGGTCAGTCTTGTCACCACTTTTGTGGATTGGGGTGACAGTGGCTGATTTCCAAATTTCTGGGAATTGGTTGAGTGAGAGGGAGAGGTTGAA
Organism: Neoceratodus forsteri; assembly: GCA_016271365.2. Taxonomy (NCBI): domain Eukaryota; kingdom Metazoa; phylum Chordata; order Ceratodontiformes; family Ceratodontidae; genus Neoceratodus; species Neoceratodus forsteri. Next base: position 906,228,423 of record CM028135.1, on the reverse strand, counting down.
AATTTAGGTAAGGGGGCCTCAGCACCTAAACAAGGGTGAGGGCCAGGAGCTTGAGGTCAAGTGTGTCTTTGCTGGCTCTGGAATTGCCGATGGCCTTGGTGATGGATTGGCAAGAGTTGAGGTGTTGGGGGTTTTGGGAGGGTGGTCATCATTAAAGAAGTTTGGGAGAAGAACACTACTAAGATCAGTGAAGGCAGTATTGAAAGTGTCAGCGATGGTTTTTGGGTCAAGAGTGGTATTCCCATTTACCTTTAGCATGGCTGGCACGGATTTCAGTTTATTTCCTGAGATTTCATTTAGGTTGTTACAAAAGACTCTCTCGTTACTCCTGGAGTCAGTGAGCACTTTCTTATAGTAGTTAGACTTCTGGGACCTGATGGTTTTCGTACAGTCATTGCATGCTCGTTTATAGTTGTTGATGTCTCCTTGTTTTCTGGTGGATCTTGCCAGTTCCCAGAGGCAGTCACTGGACTTTAACTTTTTTAGAAGGTCTCCGGTTATCCATGGACTGCAGAGGTTTTTAATTTTGCACTTCTTCAGGGGTGCAAATAGGTTACAGGCTTTATTTAAGATAAGAATGAAGTAGTCTAGGGTCAGGTTTGTATTTGACACCTGGAAGATAGGAGTCTAGTCTTGTTGGAGGAGGTGGGCTTTGAGGTGGGTTAATTGTCCATGGGGGAGGACTCTGCTGTAGGTGATTCTGGGGGGGGGGTTGTGGAATTTGTTTGACCAGGTGCAGCTGATAGGAGAGTAATCACTGAGTGAATCAGCGAGGACGGCAGAGTTAGAGATCCTTCAGGGGTGGCTGGTAAGAATCCAATCAAGCAGGGTGCTGGACCCTGTTTTATAGTTCATTCTGGTTGGGGAGTCTAGCATTGGCGTTGGATTGGCCGACAGGACAGAGACTTTGAAAGTATCCACCTCAGCCGAGAGCCAGTTGATATTGAAGTCACCCAGCAGAATGGTGTCAGAGGGTTGTAGTCTGACAAGGTCCAGGATGGTGTTTAAGCCTGAGACCTGCTCCTTTGGAGGAATATAAAATGTAATGACTGTGAGTGCCTTTGTTATGGGCCCCTAGTAGGATCCTGACAGTGAGAATCTGATCAGGGCAGGTCTCAGTGGCTGTTTCAGGTCGGTGGCCAAGAAATGTGTCTTCCAAGTATGTGGCACAACCTCCCCCTCTTTTAGACTTGTGGTCAAGCCTAAAGACATTATATCCTGATATAGCAATTGCCTGGTCAGGAACCAGGGGGGTGAGCCAGGTTTCAACAACTGCCAGTATGTCTGGGTTATGTTGGCTGGCAAAGGCTTGCAGGGAGTCGATCTTGTGGAGTAGGCTGCAGATATTTAGGCAGATGATGGAAAGAGAGCCAGACAAACTGTTTTTGGGCGAGACCTTACTAGTGTATGGGCCAGGGTTTGGGTGGACACTTCCCAATATCAGTAGGATCAGCAGCAGAAGCTTCAGGGAGCAGAGACATAGTTCCCTCAGTGAGAGCTTATGCTTTTTTTCTGTGACTGGGGCATGCCATGGTGTGGAATCTGTAGTTCAACATGTGGGTACCAGCGTAAGCCAGTGTCGGCGACCAGCCTGTAAGTGGCAATATAATTGTAGGTGGCTGCTGCGTGTGGATCAGTCTGGGGATCCATGTAGAGGTGCTAAGGTAGTGATAATCAGAGCTCAGTTGGAAAGTTTTTGGGCAGAGGGAAAACAGGTACTGGGAGGGCAGAAGAGCAGATGGAGGGATAGGAGGAGGGTGGTAGTAGAGAGGAGGGTGAGCATGGCATGCAGGGAGTGAAACACTGAAAATAATGACTTAGGGAAGTAGGTAAAGGGAAAAATAAAAGCTTTTAGCACTGTGGCTTAGTCAAGCAGAGTAGGTAGCAGTATCGGCCTCTAGTTGCAGGACAAGATAATGTTCTAATGGGAAAGCTGGCTGATTGGTTCTAGCTGCCACCTGACTGCACAGTCCTGCACTATATATTCTAGGGTCAACCAAGGGTGGTGGTGGGGGTGGCGGGGAGCCAACACGGAGTGTCGGTGAGGCAGCCCTTCTGTCTTTTAAATGAAAAAGGTGCCAAGAGTCCTCATGGAGCATGAAGAGCCATTGAGGTCATACCTGTGAGCTGTTGTGGGGGAGGGCTTCGTTCTCTGGCCCTTTCGACCCTCGGGGAGCTGATGGGAAGGTCTGTGGAAGAAGACAGAGGAGCAAATTTAAATGCAGGTAGGCTTAGGAGAGGTTAACAAAATGGTGGGGTGCTGACGCAGGCATCAGAGAGGGGCCCGAAAGGACTGGGAGCTAAGGTTAACTGCACTATACAGCAAAAATAGCTGGCTAGCAGGCTTGCTAAATGCAGAAAATTCCCTTCACATATATCCTTTAAAGATTCAGGGCAAAATGTAGAAATAAATACAGGCTTTAAAGTCTCTGTGCAAAATGCTGAATGCAGGTTCATTTGTGAGCTACTAGACAGCACTACAACTTGTTGCCTTTAAACAGTCTTGGTAAGTAAAATAAATTAAATTAGGGGGAAAAAAACAACGCTGACTGCAGGCTGGTTTCAGCAAGTAGAAAATTAAGCAAGTAGAAATTCTATCTTCACTTGTGTGTCGACTGGAAAGGACTGCAGTCTAAATTAAAGGCGCTTGGTCTCCCTTCTGTCTTTTAAATGATAAAGGCACCAAGAGTCCTCACAGGAGCATGGAGAGCCATTGGGGTCATACCTGTGAGCTGTTGTGGGGTAGGGCTTCGTTCTCTGACCCTCACGACCCTCAGGGAGCTGACGGGAAGGTCTGTGAGCTGTTGTGGCTCAGGGCTTCATTCTTTGGCCCTTGTGACCCTCAGGGAGCTGACGGGAAGATCTGTGAGCTGTTGTGGGGGAGGGCTTCGTTCTCTGGCCCTCGCGACCCTTGGGGAACCGACGGGAAGGTCTGTGAGCTGTTGTGGGGGAGGGCTTCATTCTCTGGCCCTCGCGACCCTCAGGGAGCTGACAGGAAGGTCTGTGAGTTGTTGTGGGGGAGGGATTCATTCTCTGGCCCTCGTGAACCTTGGGGAGCCGATGGGAAGGTCTGTGAGCTGTTGTGGGGGAGGGCTTTGTTCTCTGTCCCTCATGACCCTTGGGGAGCTGACGGGAAGGTCTTTGAGCTGTTGTGAGGGAGGGCTTCGTTCTCTGGCCCTTGCAACTCTCGGGGAGCTGACGGGAAGGTCTTATTTTCTTATATGCAGTCTCATTTCAGTGTGTTCAATATTCATTTCGGGTATGTGTTAGATTAATTCCAATATATGTTTGTAATATTATGGTATATGTTATACTTATTTTGGTATGTATTGTATTATACTCATTTTTTTTGTGGGTGGGGCAGCAGTGGATGCTTGGCAGCTAAGCTGGAATAAGGAAGGAAGGAAGGAAGACTAAGCTTCAAGTAAGTTAAATAACTTATGAGCCACTTTTTAGAAAAATGTCAAGTGTACATAATTCATGTCCTCAGGCAGGAAGCTTCTTGCCATGAATTGCGTGCCCCAATGTTGTCAGCTGCTCTTTAATAAAAGCAATATAGACTGTAAATTTCGGGCTCAATGAGGAAAATAATTTCTCTTTTTGTGTAGAAAAGTGCCCATGATGAACATTACTAATAACTGTCAATAACGTTTTAGCTTCCTTTGGTCAACAGTTTTCAATTATATCCCAGTCCATATTTAGCTGTGTACTGTATATATACAGAGCAGTATGGATAGATAGACAGACAGACAGACACTACTTGAGATAGAAAAGATCTGGAATATTGGATTGAAACATGCTGAGATAACTATACACCATTAATACTTAAATATTAAAAATTAAAAAAAATCTACAGTTGGAATCATTTATAATCCTCAGTGTGGAAAAGTGCTCATGTACACCACATAGCATACCATGTGAATGTCCTAGTTACAGTTTAAGGTTTCCATTCACTGAGAAACTAGTTTATCCAAAGCTGTGAAAGTTTATACACTGCACAGAGGTTAACGTTAGCCTCTGTCAAACTCAAGTGATATTTTCCACATATGTTGCTCATAAGTGTGTGAATGCCATTAGTGGCTCACCAGTAGTTCCTGGCAAGAAGTAACAACCGTTAAGCACTCATAGCTATAGCCAATCAAAACAGTACTGGAAAATAAGCCATTACAGTATCTTGATGTCATTATCTGTGCTGCTCATCAATTTAAATGTATTTTTGAAGTACTTTGTTCTTTGTCATTTACCAATGATCATTTTTGTACCCTTCTATAGACAACATAAGATAGTGAAAATGACTTTACCTGGGGGCTGCTCTACTCCAGTTCTCTTTCTTCTTCTACAGTACTTCATTTGCTTTGCAGTAGTGTTCATTGTGCTGATACTACTGACCAGTCAGGTAGCAGAATAGCCTCCATGAGACCACAGACACTAACCTTTTGCTTGCAATTCACCAAATTTGGACTACTCTTTCAGATTACAACATGAGGGCTGTTGAATAGGTTTCCAGTAAGGAGATGGAATGTTCTGATTCTAATTACATAAAAGCATTACTCTGCAAAAATGAATAAGTAGGCTGGTCCATTGCACAGCATCAGCAATGCCGACCATTATGCCATGACCCATGTTAGTGAATGAGCCCGAGTTCTCAGGAGTTGGCTAGGGGAGGAGAATTGTCCTCCTTCTTTACAGAGAGGGGATCACAGGGCTTCCTGTAATACTGCCAACTGGGTGATGTGGGTGATGGTGTAGCAAGTTAACTCAGACAATTAGGGCATAAACTCGCTGAAGTGGTACACAACATGCACATCTCTGCACCTGATATCAGCATCCCAAATGAGGAGGTGTGGCATGAAAATGCAAAAAACAATAGTGAAGAGTAGCATATTCCCAGACTGTTTGAGCCCTATCACAATCTCTGTCCTCTTAGGGAATCCCTCAGACATAGATAGAAAATTCCAAAGGGCTTCCACCTCTCAGTGTAGAAGGGCCCTGCTAAGGGATGGAGGATGAGCTTTCACTGTGGATGAAGGGGAAAGTGACAGAGATGCTGGAAGATGGTGCTGGGGCTTGTTCGGAGGAAGGGGGCAGCACTAGAGAAAAGGGAGCATAAGATATAAATTAAACAAGTGGATAAATGCCAAGAGAAAACGAAAAGTAAAAATAGTGGTTTCATTTTATGCCCTTTTACATAATCAATTCTTTAAAAAAAGAACACCTGAAATGTTTGTGTACCTGAAAGGTTCAGTTCTTGATGAGCCTTTTCACAAAAATAATTTCCAGGTCTAAGCTGGCCTGCTGCTGCAGTGGTTGGATTTCTGCTTGTGACGCTGATGGCCAGGGTTCAAAAACAGACCCAGGGAGCTGGAGAGATGGCCAGGGGAGAAGGATCAAGCACCCTCAGGGTTGCTCTCCTTCTCCAGAGGGGAGGGTTGGGTGAGTGTCAGCATGCATATGACTCCTGGTGGAGGCTGGGGGGAATCGCAAGCACCGGCACCAATCTAAGAGAGGGGTGGGGCAGATGCAGGACGTCATTGCACATCCCCACCCCTGGGGCAATCTAAAAAAATAATTCTTGCAGCTACCGTGAATGAAGCCTGCCCTTGGCTTTGATTAGCTTCCAGGCTGGCTTCCCGATCCAGTCCCACGATTGCAGCATAAAACCGGTGCCGCAACCCCACCTTGGGAGGTAAGCTGGGGGAGTCGGGGGAGCCGAGGCAGATATGGAAGTGGAAGCACAAGGGTCCATGACTGGGCAGATGCCCTGGCAGCTGCAGGCAGGAAAAAGAAGCAAAATAAAAAAAAGAAATAATAATTTCCATGTCTTATGTCTTCCATGTCTTTTGTTTAATATTTTATGTGCAGCTCAGTAATGTAAACACCCCCACCAACACACACACATATTCCTCATTGCCATCTCATAGTGTACAAAACAGTAACACAGTTGATTGGCACAGCATATTTGCATACAGTGAGAGGTGGAACCGCTCTGTATGCTGCAAGATGGTGTCAAGGAGCAATATATTGTTGTTTACATTATGGCACTGCACTTAAAGTAAAATATTAAATGAGGCATAAAAAGCATTTCTTTTTCTTATGAAAATACTAATTGGAAGCTTAGCCTTGGTGGGGAGGTTTTGAAACATTTCAGGTGTTATCTATGAAAATTGATGTACGTACTCCTAGTGTTCCAAATGAACAGACCCTCACTAGCACCTAACACAGTGCTGCTACAAGCCATGCTACTTTTCATCACAATATGTTGCTCAACATCTCACATTGATTTAATAGAGTTACTGTGTTATGTACTATACATACTGCTTCAATAAATCACACCTGGTGTGAACTTACTGCAGTTCTTCACTATACAGTAGAGATGCTGCAAAATTATATTTTGCCTGTGAAATTCTGGTGAAATCAGCAATTTCGCTGTGTGAAATACTTAGCGAAACCCACCTATTATGCGAAATATTTCACCAGATGCAAAATGCAGAATTTTACCATTAAAGAAGCACAATTTGACTGGCCAAAGGTGAATTACGCCTTCCACAGGTGACATTTTACCTTCTGCAGGTGAAATTTCAACTTAAGCATGCAAAATGTTGCATTACACAAGTGAAATTTTGAATTTTGCTTCCATCAAAAATTTCGCGAAGTGCAGATTTCACGAAATATATTGCGTAACGAAATTGCCCAATTTCGCACATCTCTACTATACAGCTACAAACATGTTCTGAATATGCAGTAGTGCCTGGTGTGCATATCTAGCTGCAGCGTTGTACACACCAAGATTCAGCCACACATGGCTGAGTCCACAGCCCCTGGGTACTACAGTATGCAGGTTCAGTGGTCCTCATGGGAGCTGGGGGGAAGAGACAGGCTTACATCATCAACACAGTGAAATGCCTGCCCCATGTAAAGCAAGTGACTGTAGGATATGTCTGTCCTGCAAGGACTTCTACATCCCTGCTCAGGAAAAAATTATATACATAAATATAAATGAGTAGGGTGGTCAATGTTAAACCTTTAACTTTGCAGTTTAACAACTTTGGCAGGGTTTGTTGGAATAGCCCACAAATTAGCATTTTCCATTGACATGCAATGTTGTGAAAACATGGAGAGTTTCATGATGGCACTTTGTGCAGTTTCTGAGAGCTAGATATCCTTTATTTTCTAAAAAGGTCACATTTTTGCCTATACCTAGCATGTTTATTTTGTGTGTGTGTGTCTTTCTTGTCATGCACAGGCTACAGGGTACTGAATTTCTGCACAAAACTTTCAGGGTGCATGTGGTCTGAGCTGAGGTAGTGCCTGTCGAAAATTTGGTGAAAAAATATTAAACAGGTCCTGACTTATAAGGATTAAAAAATAGATGCCCCATGCAAACCAGAAATGTCTGGTTCCCGAGAGTGTTGCTTGGTTCACAAATCTGATGTATCATGAACAAAAAATAAGTCTCATGAACCACTTTTTTTTGTGGGGTGGGGGGGTTGGTGACTGCCGCCATCTTGTTTCTTTATATTTGTTACTACTGGATTTGGAAAAAACTTGTAAAGAGATAGTTATTGCAAAACTAAAACATCCCTTATGTATGCAGCAGATGTGTTAAAGAGCAAAGCAAGAGTAAGAGAAAAAAATAACCACTTTGGCTCTCAAAGGAGGTGGCCAGGAAACTGAGAGAAAAAAGGGGTCCCTTCACAAGGTACAAAGAAAAACAAAGGGAGGAGGACAAGGAGCAGTATCGAGAGAAGCAGAGGGAGGTAGCGGAGGCTGTCAGGAGTGCAAAGGTGCAAACAGAAGAAAATATAGCACAGGCTATGACGAAAGGTGACAAGACCTTCTTCGGATACATTAGTGAGAGAAAAAAGACCAGGAGTGGGATTCTCAGGATAAAGAAGGAGGGAAGAATGTAATTGAGCCTGTCCTCATATGACTTGTAATGCAATCCCTGTACCATCTTTGTTGCCCTCTTCTGAACCTTCTCTACCCTGTCTATGTCCTTATGTAGGTATGGTCTCCAGAACTGTACACTATACTCAAGGTGGGGCCTCATTAGTGTCTTGTATAGTGGAATTATGACCTCCCTTTTCCTGCTGGTGATGTCCCTGCCTCTACAACCCAGTATCTTGTTTGCTTTACCTGCTGCATTGTCGCACTGTTTCTTTACCTTGAGGTCATCAGAGATGATAATCCCAATGTCCTTTTCATACTTGATGTATGCTACTGTATATCCTCACCACCCCAACTGATATGTTGTTCCAGGGTTTGTGTGCCCCATATGCATTATTTTGCACTTCTTTGCGCTGAATTTCAACTGCCAAATCCTTGACCATTCTTCAAGGTTCTTCAGATCCCTCCTCATTCTGTTCACATCCTCTGGCATGTTCAGTCTGTTACAGAGCTTCTTGTCATCAGTGAAATGGGAAATTCTGCCTTCTAGGTCCTGTGAAATGTCACTGATGAAGACGTTGAGTAGGACCAGTCGCAGCACTGATCCCTTCGGTACTTCACAGGTCACTCTTCTGTCTGTGGAGTGACAGCCATTTACCACCACCCTCTGTGTCCTGTTGCCCAGCCAATTACTCACCAACCACACTACTGTCCTGTTCACTCCCATATTCCCAAGTTTGTTTAATAGCCTTCTATGTGGTACAGTGTCAGATGCCTTGCTGAAGTATAGATAGGCCATGTCCACTGCCCTCCTCTGATCCACCTCCCTTGTCACCCAGTCAAAAAATTAAATGAGATTGGTTTGGCATGACCTCCACGTGGTGAAACCATGCTGCCTTGGGTCCTGCAGTTTGTTGGCAACCAGATGTTGCACTGATCTCTCCTTCAATAGTGCTTCCATGATCTTCCCCACTACCAAGGTCAGGCTGACTGGTTTATAGTTCCCCGCTTCCTCTTTGTTCCTGCTTTTGTATAAGGGGACTACATCTGCTGTCCTCCAGTCTTTGAGTACCTCTCCTGTTTCTACTGATTGGCTAAACAGGATTGCCAGAGGTTCAGCTTCCACCTCTCTTAGTTCCTGTATCACCTGGGGGTGCACCCCATCTGGCCCCATTGCTTAATTGACTCTTATTCCTTCCAGTTCCTTTAGGACCCTTTCCCATGTAAAGGGACTTGTGTCAATTTCTGCACCCTTCCCACCCCTTGTACTCCCTTCTGGCCCATTACCTTCCCCTTCCCTTTCCTTAGTAAAGACTGAGCAGAAATATCTGTTCAGTATGCCAACTTTACTGTTGTCATCCTCCACGCTGCTCCTGTCCTCCCCCTCCAATCTCCCTATCCCTCTCTTTGCCCTTCTTTTTTCACTTATGTACCTGTAAAAGGTTTTGTCTCCTCTACCCACCAATTTTGCAATGTGCTCTTCTGTGTGAGCTTTGGCTTCCCTTAATGATCTCCCTGCCTTCCTTTGCTTCTCCTGGTACTTCTCCCTATCGCCTTCTGCCTGCATCTTTTTGTATTGCTGGAATGCAATCTATTTGGCTTTCACTTTCTCCACTGCCTCCTTGAAAAACCATAATGGCCTTCTTTTTCCCTTTTCCCCTTGCTAACCTGCTTAATGTATAATTCTGTTGCTCTTGTAATCTCTGTTTTAAATATTGCTCACTGTTCCTGAGTGCTGGATACTTGGAACAACCTCCTAAAGATGGTGGTGGGGCCAAAAACAATTAGGGAATTCAAGATGCATGGGGCAGACATAAGGCTACCCTAGAGACAGGAAGGAAAGGGTGATCTGCAGATCAACTAGGATCTGTGGTTTTGCAATAGATAGGTGAAATGGGCAGACTAAGTGGGCCACACAGTCCTTATCTGCCATCAACTTCTATGTTTCTATGTTACAGTTTTTTCTCTAAGCAAGATTTTAGCCTGTTTATGGGGAAATTTGCCAACATTTTATATTTCACAAATTCTCAATCTCTCCCTAGCAATTTCTGTTTTGAATCACTTCATTTGGTTCAAACTAAAAATTTTCTGGTTCACGTACCAGGAAAAGTGGTTTGATCTAATACTTATAGTTTGCAAACCAGAAAAAATGGCTCTATCTTACAAACAGTTAAAGTACATACAAATTACATATTTAAAAAAAAAATGGTATACCATCACAGTGACAGGAATCGGGCAAAACCCGTAGGTTGCTGTGATGGTCTGTGCAGTGATCGAGACTGCCTTGCTGGGTGTTTGCCTCCCCCGTCCAACTCTGACTCGGAGTTGGAATCCTAGAGACTGGGGGGTGTAGGGGCAGAGCCCCCCATGCGGGAAGTTGAGTCCCCGGATGTGGATACATCGAGGCATCCCTGACACTGCAATGCCGATAGTCGCACTGCAGCCGTCGCTGTCAGGATGTCTCCATGATAGCTGTTGATGCGGCATGGTAAAACCAAAAAAAAATACCCAAACCTAGCTAAACAGCTTCTGTTTAACTAGATTCTAGTGGTTGTTATTTTATAAAGTTGCCAGAAATACTTTTCTGTGCACTAAAAATCCAGGGTGCCAGATTAGCTAGAGGAACTGTTCACCCACGTTCTCTGTATGAGAACTGAGGAACATTCTTGACTTCTGCAGCTGCAGCTGGAACTCATGCTTCTGGGTGCAGTGAGAGCAGTGAGTTGCCGTTTCCCTAATGTCTAGTGGCACCCCCATTGCTGACACTTTCAGAAGGTGATGTTTCTCTGGTGTCTAGTGGCACCGTCACCTTCTGATCACCATCCCTGTATTAATGTTGTATTTCCCCAGTGCCTAGTGGCACCCCCACCCTCTGATTGCCATCCCTGTATTAATGTTGTATTTCACTGGAGTCTAGTTGCAACCCTACCCTCCAGTGGTTTTACCATGCCGCAGTGACAGCATACATGGAGACATCCCCAACAGCGACAGCTGCAATGCTGACTGTCGGCATTGAGGTGTCAGGAATACCTCCATGCATCCATTGGGGGCTCTGTCCCCCCACACCCCCGGTCTCTAGGATTCTAACTCCGAGTCACAGTTGGACCCAGGGGGGGGCAGACATGAGCGAGGCACTCCTGCTCACCGCAGAGACCTCCACAGTGACCGGTGGGTTTTACCTGATTCCTGTTGCTGCGGTGGTCTTCGCGATGTTGGAGTCACTGTAGCAATGGTATACGCCCTCCAGTCACCATCCTTGTATTAATGTTGGCTGGCCAGGCCACCTTCTCTTATTGCTTCCCTAAACTCTGGAATACTCTTCCCCATATATCTGCAATGACCCCCCTCCCCTCTTCCTTTTTTCCCTTCTACACAACATCAGCTCCCCCTCCTGCAACTGTTCTTGATTTCTTCACCCACTGTCCCCTATTCATGAAACACTTGCTCTGCTGGCTGCTTTGTAATTATTGTTTCAACCACTTATTCAATGTAGTAATTGTAATTGCCTGAATGTAACATGTTCCTACCTGTATCATTTATACTTGTAACTTGTGTTATTGTATTATTTATCTGTTTCCCCTTCCCCCCCGATGCATCTGGAAATGAGCTGTTTCTCAGCTCAGTATGCCTTTCCTGGTGAAATTTTTACTGTAAATAAATAAATGTTGTTTTCCCCTGGTGTCTAGTGGCATCCCCCCACCTTCCGATCCCTATTCCCATATTAATGTTGTCTTTCCCTGGTATCTAGTGGCAACCCCCACCCTAAGATCACCATCCTTGTCTGCAGTAAAGAAAACTGTCCCTTGATGTGTTTTTTTTAAACCTGCAAAAATGAAAACAGTGTCCTACCAATCTGACCCCCAACCCCTCCCCCTACTCAGCACCCACCACCCCCAGTACACCCCACACACCCTCACTCACCTGAACAGGTCATAGAGTGAAAAAGCACTCTCTGATTGAAGACACTTCTTGCTGTTGGAACTGCCCACTGCAATATGAGAAACAAAGGTAAATGTGGTTCCTTATATTTCAATGGGGTTTTGAACTCTGATGCAAAACTTCATCATTTGTGCATATTTTGACCCCAAATTTTCAACATGGTCACCTCATGACCAGTGGCAGTGGAATTATTCAAATCAAGCCTGAAAGGCAATTTTGCAGTTGCTTGGCAAAATCATCTTTCAGGTGGGATTTGAGCTTTTTCACCACACCTTTTCATGAGGTGCAGTTATAAAATGACTATGTTGAAAATCTGGGGTCAAAATATGTAAAATACCTTGTAGAAAGAGCTCAATCAGAGAGTGAATCCCCCCTTCCCTCAAGGTTCTGTCCTTGACCCTTTGCTTTTCTCCATATTCCTAAATGACCTCCCCTCGGCCTCCTCTGCATCCATCCACATGTACGCAGATGACATGGTCCTGTTTTCATCTGGCACTTCTCCATCAGAGTTAACATCCAGGCTTCAATTTTATTTCAACTCTGTCCAGAAATGGTTCAGGGTAAATCAGTTATCCCTTAATGCTAAGAAAACTGTCTCCATGTGGTTTGGCACTCAGCAGAGGCTTTCTAGACTCCTTTCACACCCCACCTTCCTCACCCTGGATGGGAGTAAAATTGACTATGTACCCTCATTTAGATACCTCAATGTCTGGCTAGATCACCACCTTGTTTTTTCTCAGCACATAGACATCATGTACAAACAACTTCACCCTAAGCTCAGTGACCTTTTTAGGAATAAGAGATGTATCTCAATATCTGCCTGCCATGACATAATCATTAATATGATCCTGCCCATTTTTGATTATGGCCACATTGTGTATGGTGCTGTGCCAAAATCCTCCTTGGCCAGACTGGATCCCTTCTTCCACTCCTTTTGCTGTCCCCCCCCCAATAGTCACCACTGTTTTCTGTACACTGATCTCTGACTCCCTTCTATGAATGACCACTGCCTCACCAGTGTGCTTCCTTTATTTCTAAATTCTGGATGGCTTTTCTCCCTTCTTACCTCAGTTCTCTTTTCTCCCCTATGCCCTCTCCTTGTACTCTCTCTGTAACTCTGGTTATCATTCACTCTTGGTCCCCTCTCATAAATTCCTGGTTGGCCAGTCTGGGTTCTCCTACCGCCTATCTAATTTCTGGAGCTCCCTTCCTCAAACTATTTGCTCAGCCCCCTCCAAATGCTTCCTTTCCTCTCTACTCTGAGACAACACTGCCATCTCCTGTAAATACCCTTAGCTCTATGACCTTCACCTCCCAATCTACTTCTACCTCTGAACCTCCCCATCCTAGCCTCTCCTTCTTCTCCTTATTTCCCTCCTATACCACCTTCCAACTCCATCTCCCAACCTTCTTCTTACTCACTCCCACCCCCTTAATTACCCTTGTTTACCCCACCATTCCCCTTACTCTATCCTCAACACTCTTCTCCCCCAGCTCTCGCCCCTTCTCTATGACACAACACTGTGCTACTTTTCACTCTACTCCCCTTCCCCTTCTTTATTTTCTCACCCCACCCCACCCTCTTGCCTCTATATTTCTCCCTCTTCTGCTTGATCACTCTCCTACCCTGTCCTATATTCTTGACATTACAGTCTTGCAAATTACTCTTACTTCACCTTCTGATGTTCTAATCCTGCATTATTATTGTTGCCTTGTTAATATATATTATTGTACATATTGTGTTTTATTGTATTATGGTGCTTCTACGTGTTGTACTCATCCCTTCCCCTCCCCAGGACTCATCTGGAAATGGGCTTTGCATCTCAGTATGTCTTTCCTGGTAAACCTTTTTTAAATAAATAAATAAAAATGGCAAAGTTATCTGCATACATTGAAATTCTACTATATTTGCTCATAATGTTGGTAATTTTAAATATTTTGATCCCAAAATTTCAACATAGCCATTTTTTACATCACCTCATGAATGTGAATGCTGTCATTTTCAAATCCTTGCCAAAAAGTGTTATTGCACCTGTGGCATGCAATGACATTTTGATGCCTTGGAATGACGTTTCAGTGGGATTTGAACATTTTCACTACTGAGTTCATGAAGTGGGGTAAAAAGAAGGCTATGAGGACAATCTAGTTATTATTTATGCTCAGAGCACTCTGTGCTTCCACAGCAACATACATGGAGGGATGGGAGTGCAGGACCTGGAGAGCCCTGCAGCCCCACAGGCAAATGAGGATATGATTGTACTATCTCAAAAAGTAAGGAAAGTCTTTGCAAAAAACTGCATTGATGCAACAGTTAGGGTACAGATTAAACCAACAAAAGTAGGGAAATCTGATGTTAGGGTTTCAAACCCTAACACCCCTGCCCAACCCCTTAAGCAAATGAGAGGTGGAGTCTTCCTTGGGGTTGTCAACCCTAATGCGCACCCCAGTCTATACACTCATGAAACATAAACATCTGTCTCAAGCACATCTCAGCTTTTTTGTTACTGCAATGGGTTGAGTGTTGTGGCTGAGAACTGCAATGAAGACTCCACCCCTCATTTACTTGAAGGGTGGGGGCAGGTTTTTTATTTATTTATTTATTTATTAAATTCTTGGATTACAAATACCTTTGAGCAGAAACTGCTCGTTTACAAAGGTTCCACGTCAAAGGATGAGGGTCAACATACATACAGAGGTAGTAAAAGAATGCACAATAAACAACCAAAACAACTAAAAGAAAAAATAAAGATACTCGGTTATAACATACTTTGAGATAATATTCATATAACGAGTAGCTTGAGTAGCAGCTAGCATGGTAACAATAAGAGATAGAGGGCACCATAGGCAATTAGTATTGCAGGCATGGCACCAGGAGAGGAAGTTGGCAGGCTAATGGGCCACTGTCCAATGGTGGTGGAAAATGTCTTGTACCAGTGAGATGTGAAGCAGGAAAGGAGTCACAAGGAAGGCCCAGTGCCAGAGGGAATGAGACTGGGAAAGGGTGGGCTGTGAGACATGAGTGAGCTGGGAGGTGTTTAGAGAGATCTCTGTTCAGAGAAGCAGTCACATTGAGTGGTAGAGGTGAGGTAAAGTTTGAGATTCCTTTTGAAGGGTCCAAGTGTAGTAGAGGAAAGTGCTTCTTTATTGAGGGAATTGAACCATTGAGCGGCTCTATAGATAAAGGACTGCTGACCCATGGAGGTACGACATCTGGGAACCTGAAAGGTTAGAGATTGGGCACCACGTGTTTGTTGAGTGCCGCTGTAGGTAGTAAGGAATGAGCTAACACCAGGTGGCATGAGACCAAGGAGAATCTCTTTGGTAAGTAAGCAGGTCTGGTATTGTATTCTGCTGTGTAGAGGTAGCCAGCTGGCCTGTGCATAGAGGTCACAGGTGTGAGTTTGTTGGGCTGCGCCCATAAGTAGTCTACAGGCTTTGTTGAGAGCAACTGAGATCCTGCGGAGGGCACTTGTTGAGGCAGAGCCATAGATGGCAAGGCCGTAGTCAATGATAGAAGTGACAGAGCTGTAGATGGCTAGTTTAAGGGCATCCACAGGCATACAGTGCTTGTGTTTGTGTAGTAGTCCAATCCGTATATTGGCGGTCTTGGCAACAGTGTCAATATGCCGAGTGTAGGAGAGGGTACTATCCAGGGTAATACCAAGGTACTTGAACTCCTTGACATGTTTGAGTGGGTTCCCAGTGTGGTTCTTGATGGTGAGGGACAGAGAGTTGTGCCTGCTTTGTCGGTTACAGAAGGACATGGCTTTAGTCTTGCTGTGGTTCAGGACAAGTTTATGAGAATTGAACCAGTCTTCAATGCACTTGAAGTCGAGCTGCAGCTGGGATTCAAGGACTGTAATGTCATGGTGGCTGGAAAACAGGACTGCATCGTCTGCGTATAGTAATATTTTTTGGTGGCAGGCACTGGGGAGATTCAAACCCTAACATTAGATTTTCCCGCTTTTGTCAGTTAAATCTGAACCTAATGGTTGCATTTATGCAGTTTTTTGCAAAGAAGATATATACTGTACATGTATATCTTCTTTACTAAAAAGCATCGTTAATGCACCAGTTAAGGTAACTTAACGCAACAAAAGTTGGGAAATATGGTGTTAGAGTTTCAGACCTAACTCCCCTCTGCCACCCCCCCCAAGCAGTGAAAGCAAAAAACATTAGGGTTTTGGGTCTTTAGAGTTGTGTCGAATCAGTGGTGGGGTCTTCCATGGGATTGTCAACCCTAAGGCTCACCCCATTCCATGAGCAAACAATGTCACACGTGATTTCCTGCAGACCCTGCATGAAGAAAGCTACAAGAAATTGTGTTGGCAACATGTCATGAGGCATACTTCTCTACCTTTGAAGAGTGTATCACTATGAGGAAGCGGCATGGAGCTGCTCCTTATGCTTCGGACTGGAGGCTATGGGTGTGGGGAGGGAGAGAAATGAGCATAGAGTTGACAACCCCAAGGAAGATCCCATCACTGATTTGCCAAGACTCTGAAGACTCAAAATCCTAATTTTTTTTTTCCTTTTGCTGCTTGGGGGTAGGGGTGGGCAGTTAAAACTGGAATCCCTAGCACCACATTTCCCTACTTTCATGGGATTAAGTTACCCTAACTAGTGCATTAACAAAGAGTTTTGCAAAGAATTTCCTTTCTTTTTGAGATAGTGGAATTTGGCACAAAACAGATGTAGACATGCATGACCATTTGAGCTGTGCACTAAAGGAAGACTCCATCTGCCTATGGAAGTGCAGGGCCCTGCTCACAGTGCCCTTCTATGCAGCACTGGATGTCAAAAATTATCAGAGTTATGACTGTGCATAGAAAAATATCAATGTACTTTCATAGTTATGTTGTTTTTTTCAGTAATTTGACACCAGATTTTCAACATGGCCTTGATATAAACCTGCCTCAAGAAGCCTGTTCACGAAAGTTTTTAAATCTCAGCCAAAATGCTATTCCATATCACAGGTGCAAGAACACATTTCCACAGGGTTTTGTGAAATGACTGCTGTCATGTTCATGAGGTGATGTGAAAAAATGGCTATGTTGAAAATTTGGGATCAAAATATTTACAATTACCAAAGTTATGAGTGTGTTGCAAAATTTCAACATATGATCATAACTTTGTTGTTTTATAAAATGTTTACCCAAAATTTTCAACACATCCTTCTTATGCTGTACCTCATGAACAGGGTTAGAGAAGATTTTCAAAACCTGCCCAAAGGGTGATTTTGTGGAGTGACAATGTCATTCCATGCCACAGGGGTGGAAACACATTTTGGCTAGGATTTGAAAAATGACTCCTGTCACATTCATGAGGTGATGAGAAAAATGGCTATGTTGAAAACCTGGGGTCAAAATATTTAAAATTACGAGCATGTATAGAAAAATGTCAATGTATACTCATAACTTTGCCATTTTTAATATTTTGACCCCAAATTTTCAACGTAGCCTTCTTATGACCTCACCTCATGAACAAGGGCAGTGATAATTTTCAAATCCTACCCAAAAGGTGATTTTGCCAAGCAAATGTGAAAATGCCTTTCAGGCCTGATATGCATAATTCTACCACCACTGTTCGAGAGGTAGGGTCCCAAAAAGGTCATGCTGAAAATTTCGACCCAAAATATGCAAAAGTGGCTAAGTTATATATTGAAGCTGAAAATCCCACTGAAATACATTGAACTCTATTTACCTTACTTCCTCATATTGCAGTTTTTTTAGATCTGTTCTAAACCATATGCTTTTTTATTACCATTATCATTATTATCTGGAGTATTAGAGTTAATGTACACCAGTGAGAACTTCCTGTATATGTTTAAACCTCAATTGTTTAGGACATGGATTTTTGTGCAACCTGTCTAGAGATTAGATGAGACATATGACAACAACCTGTTTTGCTTTGTATTGGGTGGGGGGGGAGCAGCAGTTAGAGAGAGAGTGTGTATATTGCTTAATAGGGGCAGCATTTGGATGGAGTGTTGTGATCGCAGATTCTCTCACTGTAAGTATTACCTGAGCAACCACTCCCGTCGTCACAGGGCAAAAACCACACCACTGGGTTTTGTCTTAACGTCGCTTTATTTGATCAAACCTTACACATGCATGTGGGACTTCTGCAAAAGGAGAAGGTCCCTGATTAAAGTTTACAGCAGCTTTTATAAGCTAGATTTTGCATTTCTTATCTAGAAAAATACCAACTTTTCAGTATAAGCCAATCATAAAACAGCATAACAAGTTTTCAGCAATGTAAAAGAAAAACACGTTGGATATGTAAGGAGGTACCTTTTCCACTGCTTATTTCATTTCTTTCCCAATACTGCTTGATACATATGCCTGAGTCAAGCTGACCTGAGAAAGACAATGAGTTTCACTCACACCATAGCAATGTACAGCTTGCCTTCAATGCCTCTACGTTCTGTTATCTTTATATTTTGCCCAGGCATGCTCTTATCTTTATATTTTGTCCGAGCCTGTTATTCAGGCTGGTACAACCAGTTCTGCTCAGTTTTATCTAGCTTTCTGTTTTTACAAATGTACCTCAAGTAACCTCAGTACAAATTCTATACCCCTTTAAAAAAGAAAACATGAACTCAGAAATTTCTACTACATTCATTATGACTTCGTTAGCATGGTTTTCAAAGCAAGCATAACTTCAAGGCATATAATAGCATGTAATAGCAAATATAGCTTTTAGGATATATAAAAGGCATATATAAAAATTCCCTCACACTCTCCCCCCTTTTGATACTTTGTATCAACTTGTTAACTATTATACTTTAGTCACATCTGGTACATCATAAGCTGAACAATTCCGCTAATTCGCTAGGGTCTTGGTCCTCGGGTGTAGTAAGGGGTGTAGCTAAGATGGCATGTGCTGACAAGGTGCTACACAGTTGTCGCAAGAGAAATTTGAGCAACACAATCAGGAGCCATAATGCCAGTATCACCACCACGATTACTGCCACCCAGTGGAGGAGGGTAGTGCCCCAGTCACCAAATATGCTTGAGAACCATGACCAGGGTCCCAGCCCTGCGATACAGGTGTATGCTCACTTAGAACACGTTGTTGTAGCGTTCGTATTCCCTCAATTACTTGCTCAAGTTCTTGGAATTATCTGGTATATAGGTGCAGCATTCTTCCCCTATAATGGTGCACACCCCTTGCGGTTAATACACATCAAGTGCGGCTCTATTCTGCAAAGCTACGACCAAGTGCTTTAATTTCAGCTGTCAGCAAGTCAGTTGATTTCAAGGTATCATTAATTAACGTTTCTAACTCATAACTTAACTGGTCAATGTAATGCATGTTTTGAACAACATCCACCATGGGAAGATTCCTGCCCAAATTTTCCCCACTGGGACACGTTATTTGTCTGGCACCTCCCTTTTTGAATTTGATTTATATAGCTTACACGCTGATGTATAGCAGATGCATTGTACATATATACATGGGCCGAGGGTGGAGTGTGGCTAGATAGCAGCAGCCCGTCCACCCCATAGATAGAAAGATAGGCCCTATCCTCAGATACCCAGTATAGACTCTGACAGACTGCCCATGCAGTGAAATCAGAATGTACTGTGTGGGCATCTGCTTGAGAGCAATTGGTTATGGTGGATTTGGACTTGGTGGTGCTGTTGTAGTGCCTACAATATTGGCACATGGACCATTCCAGTGGCGCTAAACTCACAGTTAATTGTTTATTACACAGGCAAAGCCTGGCTGATATTTTCTTCTGTCTAACATCTAGATACAATGGGGTTGACACATTTGAATCATTCGGTGGGCTGTACTTTGCAGTAAAATCATGCCCCCGAAACACAGTTAGGTTCTTTATTTTGTTTGTAGTATAATCTGGGGCATTAGTGATGTTTCTTCCCCTGATGGCACCGAGAATCTCGCTGGCCTCAGTGCTATTTACAGGCTTGGGTTTTAGGTGGAGCCCTACGGCTGCAGAGAAAGGACAGCTAGTGCAATCAGAGACATTAGCATTATTAGCATGTAAGTTCATTAAAGTCCACTCAGTGTCAGAATGTGCAATGGATCTTGCTATGGTGGGAGCAGTTGCCTCCTCGTATCCAGAGCCCCATAGCAAAATAGCAGCGATAGTCCGAACGAAACAGAACGATAACAATTTTCATGGTTGCTCAGTTCAGTGTGCAATTATATCGACTGTAGAGGCTGTCACCAAACGACAATGAGATGCGTGAATCCACGTTTCTCTCTCCGCGATCTTTATGGCAGTGGCGGTAGTCAGGAGCACTTGAAGGTCCCGCCACCTCGGGGCGCACCACTTTTTTCTTCGGAAGTCCTTGATAACCATGAAGTCTCCTGGCTGTATCCTATGCAGGGGTCCCTCCAAGGGAACTGGAAGTACAGCTTTTACCCTAGGATAGAGAGATCTTAAAACAGCATTAAGAGATAAACAATAGGCAATCATTTCATTATCTAAACTGTGCAATGTTATTCGGTTTTGTGGGAAGGGGACATTTGTCATTCTGAAGGGCTTTCCCATCAAAATTTCATGAGGTGATAAACCCATGGGGCCAGCTCTCCCCCTCATACTTATTAGGGCTATTGGTAGTGCCTTTACCCAACTAAGGCCAGTATCTGCCATAATTTTGGTCAATTTTAGCTTTAATGTCTGATTTGCCCTTTCTACTGCCCCTCCCGATTGTGGGTGGTAGGCACAGTGTGTTAGTAAATCCACTTGCAGTGCCTCACACAAGGTTCTGATGACTTCATTTGCAAATGCAAGTCATTATCGCTGGAGAGCCGGGTGGAATCCCCACCTTGGTATGATTTCTCTAATCAGGGCCTTTGCTACTGTACAGGCCGTGGTTTTCCGTGACTGGGAACGCTTCTACCCACTTTGAAAACATATCTACAATCACTAGCAATATTTATACCCTTCACACGGGTTCAGCTCAATAAAATCCATCATTAAATGTTCAAAAGGTCCTGTAGGAAAAGGATGGGCAGAGGGGTTACTTGGAGTCCTCTGCCAACATTATTTTGCATACATATACACACTTTTTACAAAATCTTTTAGTATATACGGTAAAGCCAACAACATACCAATGTTTATTTACAAGATCGACTACTCCACTTTTTGAAACATGATCGGCCCCATGGGCCAATTTTGCCAAAAAGGGAAATACTGCCGAGGGTAGGCAGAGCCTGCCATCGGGGTTTGTCCACACCTTAGTGCTAGCATCAAATTTACAGTTTGTTTGCCAGTTACGTTTCTCTTTTGCACTGGCCGACTGTTGTAAAGTTGCAACATCCTTTACTGAGACTAAATCAAGTTGGTTAGTTATAGTCGAAGACATTTGAAATTTCGGAACACTCCCAGAAAAAGCTGCTTCCTTTGCAGCTGCATCAGCCCTCGAATTTCCTGCAGAAACAAAATCTTGGTTAGAAGTATGAGCTTGACATTTTACAATTGCTAACTTTTCTGGCTTCTGGATTGCTAACAAAAGATTTTTACCAAATTGCATGCTAATAGGTTTTCCAGCTGCTGTTAAAACCCTCTGTGTTTCCATAGGTGCCAAAATCATGAGCTACCCCAAATGCATATCGACTATCTGTGTATATGTTAACTGTTTTACCCTCGGCTATTATACAAGCTCTCATCAGAGCTATAAGTTCAGCAGCTTGGGCTGATGTTCGTGGGGGTAACTTTGCTCCTTCCATGACATAGTTTTGAGTACATACTGCATAACCTACCAAGGGGGATCCTTTTTCGTCCCTTTGTGCTGAGCCGTCAACAAATAATTCTAAGTCTGCATTTTGTATGGGTACGTCAGTAATATCCACTCAAGGCTTACAGTCTAAGTCAATTACTTGCCCACAGTCATGCTCCTCCCCCTCCTCTGGAGTGGGGAGCAACGTCGCTGGGTTTAAAATGGTGCACCTTTTCAAAGTTATGTTAGACATGGTTAGTAACACATTTTGATACTGAAGCAATCGTGCAGGCGTTAAATGAGCTGTGCGAGCTTGTAGCAGAATAGAAATGTACAGAATGAGGCACATGCACTGCCAAAGCACAGAATCCTACCAGATCCACGAGATGCCAACACCGCTTCAGTAGCCGTGCCACACTGACTGCAAGCAAGACACCATCCCACATACCACTGAGTCCAAACGCTCGAGTAATATGCTATGGGCCTCTGCCCTCCATGTTCCTGTGTCAAGACAGCTGACATGTAACCTCCCTTCCATTTACAAACAAATTGAAACCCTTCTCATAATTTGGTAGTCCCAAACAGGGACTTGTGATCAATACATTTTAAGTTTTGCAAAACTGGTCTCTAGACCCGTGTCCACCTGATCTCCTTATTCATCTGCATTTTCGTGCCGTGATATGGCTTCATGGAGGGTTGTGCCAACATAGCATAATCCACGATCCAAGCTCTGCAATAGCCCATCATACCCAAAAGACATAATTTGCTGCTTTGTAACTGGCGTGGCCATGCTGCTATGTTTTTAATTCTCTCAGGGTCTAACTTTCTACCACTGCCAGACAACACATGACCCAAATATTTCACTTGCTCTTTACACAATTGCAATTTTCTCGAGACACTTTATGCCCATTCTCAGCCAAGAAAAGTAATAAAGCTTTGTATCCTGTTCATTTGCTTCCTTTACTGGGGCTAGCAAGCAATAAATCATCCACATACTGTATTAGGTACTGCCCAATGGGGGCACAAAAGCGGATAGATTCTCTCTCATTTGAGCTGAGAATACTGCTGGAGACTCAGCATAGCCTTGGGGCATGCGAGTCCAGGTCCACTTTTCCCCTTTGTAAGTGAATGCAAACCATTCCTACTGGGTTCTATGGGGATACTATAAAACGCATTTGCTAAATCAATGACTGTGAAATAACAGCTGTTATATGGAATGGATGACAATACAGTAATCGGGTTTGGCACTACCGGGGTACGTACATGTACTGCTTCATTTACCGCTCTCAGGTCCTGCATAAAGCGGTAACTTCCATTTGGCTTTCTCACTGGTAAAATTGGTGTATTTACCGTTGCATATGGGCAGGGGGCGATTACTCCCCTTTCCACTAATGCTGCATGCACTGGGGCTATTCCCTCCTCCGCCTCTTTACCCAGCGGATATTGATGCCTATTCGGTCTGTAAGAGGACTTTGGCTTGACCATAAGGGGTTGTGCATTCTTCAGTAATCCCACATCATACTTTGATTCTGCCCATAGCTTTGCTGGTAACTCATTTATCCAACTTACACTCTTCTGCATGCCTATTTCTTCACAAACCTTTCGCACAGTCACTTCTCTTTCATCCACTTGGACCTGAACCTTTCTGTTGATTATGTATTTTTCACAATTTCCAGCTTTTGATATTAGCTTGCTTCCTACACGTTCCCAATCACGCAACTGTACCATTTCTGCTACCCGTGACCCCAATTCCTTCCACTCAAGGGGGGGTTCTCTGGCCAAAGAAATGTGTGGATATGACCCTGGCACTTGGAATACTTTCAGTTGCTCCGCATTTAGTCTGACTGAGGCTGCACAATGATTCTTTGCCACATATATCTCTGACACCCAGATGGTCTGCTCTACGGGCTGTTTTCCCCACTCTTTGCACTCATAATCCATGTCCCGACCCCCTACTGCATAGTGTGTAGTGCAATGCAAATCTGTTTGTAACTGCAACCTACGATGTGTTATTTCTTCTGCCCACCCTGTAACCAACACATTTCCTTGGTTCTGCAGTTCCCAGCTATACAGCCAATCCCCTGTTCTTTCAGCTATACATGGGTACAAGCCTATTCCTGGTGCTTCTATATTGACCTCTACGCAAGTACAAGTAATTTGCATTTACCTTGACAGGAGATCCTTCCTCAATAAATTCACAGGACAGGTCGTGCTACTGAGGAAAATATGTTGTAATTCCATTTTTCCACACCAACGAGTAATGAGATTGTCAGTTGCTCTCTTTGTGGTACTCCTGATGCCCCTATTGTTGTCACCATCCGACTGGGTAAGGGTGCATTTAACTTGCTTCTTTGAATTACTGACATCGAGGCACCTGTGTCTATCAAGAAGGTAAACTTGGTGTTCATGATTATTAAGTCTATTACTGGACTACCTTCTGGCGTTGTTGAAGCACATAGCATTTGTGAAAAGGGGAAGGGGGAGTGTTCCTCTAACCTTCAGCTGTCATTGGCAAAGCCAACATTATTAGTCCAGAACTGAGGATCCCGAGGATTTCCACTCCATCCTTGCTGCTGATTTGGCTGCCACTGTTGTGGAGCAGGAGGGGTGGGGAGGCAAGAGGGCATTGGAATCTTGATTACGCTGCCACTGGTTTGCCTTCACACAATTTCTTGCTATGTGTCCCTGTTCTCCACAAGCAAAGCAGATGATACCCCCTCCGGTCGGGTCTTTGTCCTGCGTTCCTTCCGATGGTTGCCCTTTTCCCCTCCTCCTGTGGATAACCTCCATTATTTCGTCCTCTCTGTCTTCTTCTGTTGCCATTTCCACCTCCCTGTTGGGGCTGCTTATTGTCTCTTTCAAAATACATTAGCTGAGCCTTTTCTAGCTTTTCTTTCCTTTCCTTTCCTTTTGTATCTCCTTCTGCTGTCTCTCAGCATGTTCAGCATACGGCACTAGGTCGGCTATTTTCATTGTCTCCCATCCAATGCACACTGTGGTAACTCCCAATCTAATTGGCTCACTCAGTCCAGCACAAAAAGCCATACCCAACTGATGCTGGTATGTGGGATTACCCGGTCCAATACTGGAAAATTGCCTAAAGACCCCCTGCAATCTTTCCTTGTAATCGTGTACTGATTCCTCATCTTTCTGTCTCGTATCCCAGATGCGAGACCAGTCTGTCACATCCCTGTATTTTTCCCGTAGTTTTATGCACACAGTATTAAATTGTGGCATAATTTCAGCCCTTGGCTTCTCCGGGTCCCAGGCTTCCTTTACTTCCTCCCACATGCCCTTTAATGTTCGTCTAAAACATTCTCCAACCTCAGTCGTAGATAGTTCATACATTTTGATTAAGTTTGTTAACTCCTTGATATATTCTTCTATGTTATTCTGAGGCTTTGGTATATCTTTCAGGGCCTCTCTCAACTCCTCAGGGATCCATGGGTGGTCCACTTCAATGTATTTAGGGACTGCAGACTGATCATCGGCAGCCAGTCTCCCTGCCTCAGGGTGTGGGTTGGGATAACGTATCAAAGGCAACTGCTGTTTTAGTTTCTTTCTTCCCCCTGCCTGTTTTGGGCCCTTGGTCCTTGCATCAGTTTGCCTAAACACCCGAGCCTTCCCATCTCCTTTGCCCTGTACCTTCCCCACCAGTGACATAGATTCCACTGCTTCAACCAGGTCCTCTTCCTGCCCCTCTATTTCTATCTCTTCATCTGAGTCAGTGTCCATCTGAACAGGTGTGGGGGACCATTGGGGGGTTCTGACCACAACCTCCCGCACCGGAGTCAGAGGAGGTTGAACAGGCTGTTTCTGAATTGGTGGGACCTGAGTTGGTAGGGCAGCCTGTTGTGCGACCTCGCTGGTTGTACTGCTTGGGCTGGTTGGGCCACCTGTACTTGCTGAGCAGGAAGGGCAGCCTGCACAGCTGGGGCAGCTTGTTGCTCAGGCTGCACTACTCTCTGTATTGGTGGCCCTTCTGGCACCATCCCTGCCTGTGGTTCCGGCGGAACACTTGGTGGAAGGGGGCGATATGGTGGGGGTATCGATGGTGAAACACCCTCCCACGGCTTCAGTTTCTTCCTCCTCTTGCTTTACCATTAATCCCTTTACTTGATTTTCATGTCACCTTTCTGCCTCTCTTTCCCATATTCTAAACCTTGACCAGTCTACCTTGCACCCTTTTTGTTTGCTCTTTCTTTTCTTCCAATGCTATCCTGCTTCCTTTAGTACATCTATACTAAAAGTACCTATAAGGGGAAATATTCCCCTGGTCAACTTATGCCATAGTCCTATCTCAGAGACCGAATCCTGGCCAAACTTATCAACCATACATTTTGCTGGTCCAGATAATACTAACTCTGGACCTAGGTTATTTTTTGTTCCCTTGTTTCCCATTTTATCTAGGCCTGTTCTTTATAGTGCACACTCGCTCCAAGGTATACTATGTACTTACAGTGATAGCTCCTAGGCATCACGTCCTGATGGGGTTCCACAAAAATGTCCTTCTTTTTGTCCAAGGGAAACAACCCGATCACGAGGTGACATGGACCGAAGAACTCATCCTGCTGACTACGCCAAAACTGTGATTGCAAATTCTCTCACTGTAAGTATTACCTGAGCAACCACTCCCGTCATCACGGGCCAAAAACCACACCACTGGGTTTTGTCTTAACGTCGCTTTATTTGATCAAACTTTACACATGCATGTGGGACTTCTGCAAAAGGAGAAGGTCCCTGATTAAAGTTTACAGCAGCTTTTATAAGCTAGATTTTGCACTTCTTATCTAGAAAAAATACCAATATTTCAGTATAAGCCAATCATAAAACAGCATAACAAGTTTTCAGCAATGTAAAAGAAAAACACGTTGATATGTATGAGGTACTTTTCCACTGCTTATTTCATTTCTTTCCTAATACTGCTTGATACATATGCCTGGGTCAAGCTGACCTGAGAGAGACAATGAGTTTCACTCATACCATAGCAACGTACAGCTTGCCTTCAATGCCTCTACGTGCTGTTATCTTTATATTTTGCCCAGGCATGCTCTTATCTTTATATTTTGTCCGAGCCTGTTATTCAGGCTGGTACAACCAGTTCTGCTCAGTTTTATCTTGCTTTCTGTTTTTACAAATGTACCTCAAGTAACCTCAGTACAAATTCTATACCCCTTTAAAAAAGAAAACATGAACTCAGAAATTTCTACTACATTCATTATGACTTCGTTACAGCATGGTTTTCAAAGCAAGCATAACTCCAAGGCATATAATAGCAAATATAGCTTTAGGATATATAAAAAAGGCATATATATAAATTCCCTCACAGTGTGTACAAAATGGAAATTTCTGACTACATCATTGGCTGTCTGCTCAGGTTTTCCGTATAAGTCTTTCCCAACACAGAACAAGTACATTCCTGTCTGTCCAAGGTGGCAAGTCTACTGCCTGTTTTGCAAAACTCCACTGCACAGTTATTTGAAGAAGAAAAAAATTGCTTTTCAGCTGCTAAGATAGAGTTGCTTCTTGCAAAATATCTGCACCTGTTCTACTTCCTCCAAATTGTCAGTGACAGTCTTTTAGTTTGTGAGGGAGCTGCCTCACAGCTGAGACCATTAGAGATGAAGGAAAACAAGTGTTGTTGCCCTCAGGCCCGAGAGGTCTATACAGCAGCTTCAGCAGTGAGGCCCAGGGGACACTGTTGCAGTCATCTCAGCACGGTGACAGACTGCAGAAAGTGTTGCCAGTAAGTTGACTGTAGCTGGTAGGATGACCAGTCTTGCATCCACTTGACGACCAAGAGAAATAGAGACAGAAACAGAGACCAGTATGGAGCAAGCAAGTCTTTTGTAAGATACAGGAGCCAAGCTAATCAGTGGAGGTGCTGAAGTTGATGGTTAAAGCTAGTTAAGTTACTAGAGGTGTGATCCTGTCGGCAGAGAAAGCAGCAAGTAAAGCCAGTCAGAACTATTGTATGAACATTGGGAGGTGGCTATTGCAGTAAGATTGGGGGTAACCATGAACAGCTGAACATGGCCCACTGATCCAAAACAATATGTTTTTATAAAGTTTGTCCAAGTCAAAATTTAGTTATAAATGTGTTAGGCCATTGGGCCAAGATTACAGTTTTGCAGTTTTTACATGTATTTGTTGTTTCTGTTGTTTAATTAAGTTCACCAACACCAGCCGACCACATGAAACTGTCCAGACTGAAAACTCCAAAACATGGGTACCCAGGATTCCTCTGCAGCTCCCTAGGACAAGGACAGTTACACTAGTACCAGTGGGGCATGAATAATAACCTACAGCACAGTTGAGCAGAGGCACTATGTTGATTGTGGGGGTGAGCTGCACTAATATTTAGTTAGCAACTGTTGTGGATTTGCATTGCTTATATGTAGCGACACACTTGATCTAAAGCTACTACTTTTATCATTAGATGCGGTCCTCCTGCCACTTACAAAAATTCTAAACTTATCCCTCTGCCTTGGATAACTCCCCTCTCAATGGAAAGCTGCAGTTGTGACTGCGATCCACAAACGTGGTGCCCGTGCCTTTCACTCCAACTACTGCCCCATCACCATCCTCCCCCCACTCTCAAAGACCCTCAGCAGATAGTTGCAGACCAGCCATCAGAATTCATAGCAAAACATGACATCCAGTGCCCTGAGCAGCATGGCTTCAGGAAAAGCCACAGTACCACCTCTGCCCTGCTGGAATACATCTCCTTCATTCACAAAACACTTGCTCGAAAGCACCTTGTGGGGTCAGTGTACATTCACCTTGCCAAGGCTTTTGATACGGTGAACCACTCCCTTCTAATAAACTCCCTTGTCTCTGTTGGTGCCTCCCCAGGGATGGCGGGCTGATTTAAAAGTTGTCTTGATGGTAGTTCACAATAGGTAAAAATCTGCAGTAAGCTATCCTCTAGTAAACCTGTCCGATCAGGGGTCCGACAGGGGTCCATCCTGGGCACTCTATTATTCAGTCTGTTCCTCAGCTCATTCCCCCAAGCCTGCCCTGGTAAACTGCTTCTTTATGCAGATGACACAGAGCTGTTCACCAGCCACCCAGACCCTCTAGCCCTCACCCGCAGCCTTCAATCCAGTTTCTCAGTGTTAGAAGAATGGTTTTGACAAAACAAGGTGGTCATGAATTATAAAAAAAAAACTAAGAACATGCACTTTGTAAACCCACAAAACAGACTTAAATCATCTCCACTCAATATTTTAAATAGTCAAAATGCCCCACTAGAACAAGTTCAAACATTTAAGTACCTCGGGATCACCCTCGACCGCATGGTGTCCTACGCACACCATATCAGCTCCATCTCTAAAGCAGTTAACCTGAGACTTGGGATTGTCTACAAATATAAACACTACATGACCCAAGAGGCACTCTATACCGCAGTCTCAAGCTTCATTCTTGCCATAATAGACTATGGACTAATCATTTATGGTTCTACCACTGACACATCCCTTAAAATAGTACGAGTAGCCCTAAACAAAGCTTGTCATCTGGCCTCAGGAGCCAACAACTGCACACATACATGGAATCTGTACTCTGGTTCAAACTGGCTTAATCTCAATGATAGGATTAAGTACCACACCTGCTTATATGGGAAGAAGATAAGCATGGGCCTTACTCAACCCAACTTCCTGGATCTGCTCCCCCCCATGCGCTACCAGGATTGCCCCTAATCAAGCCTTCAAAGTCCCTTTTTGTCAAATTGCCCAAGCTCGATTGTTCTTTTAGCAGTTGCAACCCCAACTGGCTAAATGGGCTTCAGCCGGATATCCTTGACTTACCCTCCCTTGGTCCTTTCAAGCAACTCCTGAGAAATCATCTTCTCATGCTTAGTTACTGGACTGCCCTGCCTAGTCTCAAACAACACTCCCTCCTTTTTTCTCCCCCTCTTCATGACCCCTCTCCCCAACAAAGCCTACCGCAGGCCAACTCAATTCCTAGCTCACTATCCTATCCCTGGCGGAACCACAAAGAGTTAGCCCCTTAAACTAGAATACTGCTGTACTCAAACAATCACTTGTCTGCTTGATCCCATGATTCCCACCTATGTGCTATTCCTCCTAGGTAAATGTGATACCATGTTTTTTACAACTGCATCCTAGGGCAACTTTTTTGTAACCATGAAAGTATACAGTACTTGTATCTCATCTTTGTACAGCAACTTGTATTGTTTTTGTTACTACTGCAACCAATGACAATTTTATGCAAGTGTTTTCTCTCACCCTTGTAACTGTATCATTAATCTTTTTTAATCTGAAGCGGAACCTATGTAAAAGAGTCCATGACTCATAGGTATTTGTAATCCAAGACAATAAATAAATAAATAAATAAATAATATATAGATCCTGTCTGCCTTAATCCTTGATTTCATTCCCATAGGACCTTGTTCCTGACACTCCAATAAACCCTTTTCATAACTGCATGAATTCCTGATTCACAAGTGCATTATTTCTAGAATGTACATGGACTACAATGAGTTTGTACTGTTTTCTATGTTTAGCACTAGTATATGACTTAGTCTGCTTAACATTTTATGGGTGGAGGCACTGCACAAATTATTTTCATGTTTTCAACATAACCTGTGTGGGTAATGAATTTCCACAGGAGTTAACAACCCAGCCCCTTGGCTTCAACCTTATTTGAGCCCACAAGGCCGGTGTGGCACACAGAACTTCTATAAGAACCCAACATGTACACTTGTGTGAAGTGGAAGGATTTTGTTATGCAAAATAAAATTGTATCAGATAAATGAAAACAATTTAAAAAAATCTTTGTGTAAGTTGGGTTTTATGCTTACTCACAATAATGAAACTGGTTTCCACTCAACATTTCTATTAGGGTCACGTAGCAAGTTACATGATTACTATGTACAGTGTACAAAGCAACATGGAAAAATGAAAGTGGTGAGGCTAGAAAACACCATTGGTCCATTTACTTTACCTGCACATTGCCCTAGCCATTATTCCCTGAAATGTGTTTTCCATCAATGTGCTTATCCAAATTTACCTTGAAGATAATTTAGCTACATTATTCTACTTTCTCCATTGTTAAACTGCAATATTTCAGAAATTATTTACCCATGCTGTAAAATATTATTTCTTCACATGCCTGTGAAATTTTTCTTCTCTTATGCTCATATCATGCTGTTCTGTTCCCTTGTGCCAATATAAGTAGCTATGACTGAAGTGTTTTATCTCTGTACCTCAGCATTGTACATTCCTTGATCATCCACACTCTAGCATGTTTTTTTCAAGTGAGAAGATGTCGGATACTTTAGGCTGTTCTCATCTGTTTTACTAGTCCCTGATTATCAATGCAGCTCTTTGTTGTAGCTTCCCAAAGTAAGTATAAAAACAGTGGGCACGCCATATAACACAGCATGGTTTTCTCAGTCAGTACAACTTTTCCAATAATGGTAGCAGCTCATCATTTCATGATGAGACTTCAGTATGTGAGGATGCAGCCTCCATTGCTGAGATGCATACCTTTCCAATGCATAACCTTGAAAAGTATATTTATTTAAATACTGAATCTCCCAGCTCCTTGTCCCTCCCCTCAGTTTCATTCTACCATACTTCTATGTTTTCTGTTTCACTGATTATACAGATTTTTTTCACTTTCCTAATCATATAAATGGTTTGTTCCCACATATGAATTGTACTATATCAAACTAATTTTTATTCTAAGCCAGCAATAACACACGACGAGGTGTGGTTTATCACCTGATAAGAGCACACCCAGGGGTGTACTAAGGCACGAGGCTCTTTCGCCGAGTTCTTCATGCCACTGGGCGTGCTCTTATCAGGTGATAAACCACACCTTGGAGTGTGTTATTGCACTTATAAAATGGGCCCCGCAGTACAGAAGTTAATTAAAAGATGAACATAAAAGGTATAGCTAAAAATAGTGAAAAAATATGCTAAGATCAGTAGAAATAAAAAAAGTACTCCTTGCTGTTGTGTTGGAATGGAAAACTGGAGCTGTTTCAGTGGAAGACTGGAGCTATTTCAGTTTAATTAAAAGTCATTACTGGGTGTTGTGATGTGTATGTGTTTTCATTCCTCAAGCAGCCAGAGAAAGACTCAACAGCAGATTTTTTTTTATATATATATTTTTAAGTTTGCCCACCGAATTCACAGGCAGCAGTAGTGAGGATGTCCCATTTCTAGTTATGAAGTTGATGCAATGTTTTTTATGATTCTCCGCCCCCGACCCCCCGCTGAACAGAAAACATTTTAATCTTCTTTTATGTTTATTTGATTTACAACATTGCGTACATATGAGTTTCTTTGTAAAGTGCTGGCATGTCTGAGAGCTAGTTTGTCTGGCAATGGATGCCGTAGACACTGGCTTCCAATTTTGCGGTTTTCAGTAACCGTAACTGAGGAATGGAAATTAAATGTTTTTTTTTGTATTATCTATTTTTCCACCTCCCGTACTCGCTGATCCTCCACTCCTTCAGGCTCTGTCAAGTTCCCCCTGGACCTCTCCTGTCCTTGCTCGGCCTTCATCTAGTCCCCAGATCGCAGCCGACCCCTGGGATATCCCGGTATATCCCTTCACCGGGCGGGTCCCTCTCCTCCGAGGGGGAAGGTACTGGGGGGGGATAGCCCCAGCACATCCTTCTAGGGCCCGGGGATGCTGCTGGGGAACAGGAGGCACCAGGAAGGCTCTGGAGGCCCTTCGGAACAGAGAGCCGTCATCCGGAGGGCCAGCGAGTGATTTTCCTGGCTTTCTGTTGGGGGCAGCATAGTGACATCATGGCATACACTGATGTCCACTCCTCCCCAGTTAGTATTGGGCCGTGTGTCCTGTGATACTCCCAGCCTCCACTAGGAGCCAGCAGGCACCGGACCAGTCCCCTACCCTCCCCCCCGGAGAAGGAAAGCTGTCCCTAGGATGCTCAATCCTTCTCCCCACCCCGGCCGGCCCTCCAGTGACCCGGGCTCATTCCCAAACCTGGGTCGCTGGCATCGCAAGCAGAAATCCAACCACTGCGCTGGCAGGCCAGCATTAAA
Source organism: Neoceratodus forsteri (assembly GCA_016271365.2). Lineage (NCBI taxonomy): Eukaryota > Metazoa > Chordata > Ceratodontiformes > Ceratodontidae > Neoceratodus > Neoceratodus forsteri. The sequence goes on along the minus strand of CM028135.1, from coordinate 906,195,857 downwards.
TGTTTTTTACACAGTAATGTGTGAAAGTAGTTTGGGAGAGCATCTTGGGGATTGCTACATGTGGTGTTGGAAATGGGAAGAGGAAATAGCGGAGAATCACAAATTGGGTCCAGAGATGGAAGACACGCATGCGTACTGGGCAGGCATTGTATGGAGTCCGGACACTGAATACCGAGTACACTCTCTTTGGGGACGGGGTATGTTGTCCGGAGACTGACTACAGTCTGGAGCAGTGGGAGTGACTGCTGAAACATGAGGTATATAAAAACTGATGGCTAGTAAGTAAAAAAACTAAATGTTGAGAATATTTGTGGAACTGGAGCTTCCTGCAATGTGAGTGAGATTGTGACAGTCTCGGCACCATTCAAAATGCTGGGAGTGAGAGCATTATGCCGGGGACAGTGAAAGAAAAATATATGGAAAAGATCAGGTAGAAATTGAGCAGCTCATATAGGTGTATTTTTTTAGCTGTCACATGTCCACCAATTATGGTTTTCTTGCTGGTGCAGTATGAGAAAAGACAGCTTCCCACGGTGCTGCTGCTTCAGTGAGCTCTGGCAGTTCGTGTTTCTGTTTATGCTTGGCAGAGCTCACTGATTCATTATTGTCATGGAGCATCTTGTTGGGCAGTAGTCCTGGTTGGCTAGTATATCATCTGATAAGGACACAGCTCAGATGATGTACTAGCCAATCAGAAGCTTGGATTTGAAAAGCCCATTTTATAAGATATTATTATACTCTTTTGTCTGGAAGAATTTATTTGTTTCTGCAGACTTGTGGTTGGTTTACTGCAGAATATGCATGGAAACAACAAACTTTTTTTTTTTCAAATTAAGACAAAAGTTGTTTTTTTTATTGTTTTTTTTAACTGAGGTCCCAACACACACATACACTGGTGCCTGTTGTAGGGTTTCTTCATGTTTTGTCATGTCAATTAGTATCTTGAGCGAAAATAAGTTGGGAATAGTCAAAGCCACTACCTTGCACTTACCTGTCTTCCTATAATTACACAGTTGACTACTAGTGCCCACATGCTATAGAGTTTGTGGAGGCACACACATGTGAGGTAATGTTGCTCTATAACATCACTTGCTGACTGTAACAACCATACAGATGACAGTGCCAAAAAGCATTGTCCCAGATTCCCCCCTTTTCCCTCACAAAAAGACAGAAACCATTGTTTGTTGTTGTGCTCAGATTGGCAATCAATGTATTTATATATCATAATTCCATGTTCCATTTCCTCATCTTATGTTATTATAACTCACAATTTCATTTATTTCCATCCATATATCAATCTCTGCTCATCCATCTTTCTTCCTCTTTTTGCTCCCCCAGGTGAAAACCTGGGTGCCTTCTTCTCCTTTTCTGTTAGATAACGGTGAAAACCGAGACCGCTTTTCTCCTTCAGCTTTTTCCTCTTTTCATCTTATTCCTTTCCCCCCTCCTCCCCCCCCTTTTTCCCCATCAGCTGGTCTCCAGCTTGCGTTGGACAACTGGCTTTCCCCTTACTTAAGGTATAGTTCCTTGTACCTCAGGGAACCTCCTTCCCAGTCCTGCTCTTTTTTTTTTTATTATTATTATCCATTATTTTTTGCATGCCTCCTCCATGCTTCTATAAAATCCATCATTTCCGTATTAAACATATCTATGGCTAGATCTGACAGGTGCATGCCATCTGACCTGTAGAAATCTTCTACCCACTCTTCCACACCCCACAGTATTACTTGTCCTCCCATTTTTCTTACCAGTGTCCCTACCCTTCTGTTCATCTTTCTCCTGGCCCTATCCACAGCTCTATGGCTGTGCTTCTTTCTCCAAACCCTTCTTGGTATCATATCCGACCAGGCAAGGCATACCCTAGGCCACCACTGCTGTATTGTCTCTAGGTCCCTTTTTATCTGTATGTATGTGTCCACCCATGGCTTGCCCCCAAGGTCATTACCCCTTAAATGTATAATAATTAACTCTAGAATTGGTTGCTGCTTCTTCATCTCTTTCAAGGTGGGGAGCAGTTGTGCCCATCTCATCCCTCGGATGTTTCCCATCCTGGAAAAGTTGCTTTCCCCCAGCCTTTTTCTCAGCTCTCCTTTCTGCCTAATATAGATAAGAGTGGCCACAGATCCAGACTTCCATGCTCCTCCCTCTTCCTATAGGGTTTAAACAAAATAAACATCTTTATATATGGTCTTAGTTTGTTACCATAATAGCACCTCTCCCTGCCTCGCCGTGGCTCCATACTTGTAACAAAAACATAGGTGATACGTTAGTCTCCACACTGCAGTGTTTGAATGTATCTCTTATAACTGGTGGACCACCAGTGCCCCTTTTCCAAAATATTATTCACCATCTCCCCTGCTGCTGCCCACTATGAGGCAGCCCCTATCCATAAGGAGTGGGAAGAATAATTAATCAGATCCTCCCCCAGGAATTGCATGCCTTTCTTGAGCAATGCTGTGACTTGATAACTTGTGACTCTACTTCCATCACCATGCACAAATAATCTCCCTGTCCTATTCCCATGCTTTGCAATGAAAGCCCACAAAGCTTGCACTGGGCACACTGCGCCCTCTACATGTTTCTTTAGTGTTACCATGCAACCTTGTCCCCTTTGATCTGTCTTTGTTCTCTTAATCATGATCTGTATCTCCTTCATCCCCCAGCTTATATCTTCCCATCCTAATCCCTCTTTCTCGTCTTGCCTGCCGTGGCCTACCACCTCACTCACCCTAATGGCCCCTGCAAACATTACCACATAAATCATGTGAAATAACTGGGCCTCGGCCTTTTATCTGCATATTACCGGTAACACATCCTTCAGTTTTGCCAGCCACTGTTCCCCTATTAGTCTTTTATTATTCACCGTCCTTTGTTTTAACCTACCCCATCCCTGCATCATTCTTCTAATGAGCATTGATTTTTTTGGGTCCTTCCATCCTTTTGGACTGCAGATAACACTAATCCCTGCCAAGTAAACCCCCATTGTAGCTTGGGCTGTTCCTTTTTGCCATTGCTGTACGGTGAACTTCCCCAATTGTTCTTTTGTGAGCGGCCTACTTACCTCCATGTGGTGTGTTACCCTGAATGTTTGAAACACTTGCCAGGCCCCATCGTAGGCCCTTAGAGTCCGTGGTGCCCATGAACTGCGGAACAACATTTCTGCTCCTTCTTGCCAGTGCCCCATATGTTCGTTGGTATGGGTGTTTTTTTGCTCCTCCGCTGTTGGTGCCAGCCTCCAGAAACTATCCAGCTGCAGATAGAAAAGGCTGTCAGCCAGGGTATTGTGTACCCCTTCTATGTGTTTCGCTCTGAATGACATGTTCAACTGTAATGCCCTTAGTACCAGAAGTTGCAAAACTTGTATGACCATTTCTGACCTGGCTCCCCTGTTGTTTAGGACCTCTACCACTGCTCTATTGTCACACCAAAATGTCACTTTTTGATCCCGTAATTCTTCCCCCCAAACCAGGGTGCATGCCCAGATGGGCATGATCTCTAACAGTGTTATATCTTTTACCTTACCGTCCCTCACCCAGTCTGATGGCCACGGTTCTGCAAACCATCTGCCCCTCAGATAGCCCCCCCATGCCTAGGCCCCCAGCTGCATCTGTGTAAAGATCGAGGTCTGTGTTATACACCCATTCCTCCTGCCAGAAGGAGTAGCCATTGTATTCCCTAAGGAATTCCACCCATACTTTAAAATCCTCCTTGACTCCTTTTGGCAGTCTACCCAATGGTGTGGATTGGTCACTCTGGCTGTAACCCTTGCTAACCTTTTGGTGAAAGCCCTCCCTGGCCCAATAGCCCTGCACACAAAGTTCAGATGTCTCAACACTTGTTGTACCTGTTTTAGAATTTGAATTTGACAGCAGATAAGGACCTCTTGGCCCACCCAGTCTGCCCATTTCCCTACCTAATGGATAAGCTGCAGATCCTAGTTAACCAGCAGCCTACTTCTTTCTACCCCTACCCCGTAGAATTGCCTTATGGCTGTCCCATGCATGCTTGAATTCATTTACTGTTTTTGACTCCACAACCTCCTCCGGAAGGCCGTTCCATGCATCCACAACCCTCTCTGTGAAAAAATACTTCCTTACATTACCTCTGAGCCACCCCCCTTTATATTCAAATTGTGCCCCCTTGTTCTTGCACACCTCTTTTTTTGAAAGATGCTACCCTCTTGGACTTAGTTGTACTCTTCTTCTACTGGTATGTACCTGAATCAGTTCCTTCAATTTTCTCGCTTTTTTGTCTAGCAGCCAAAATATTACCCCCGGGGTATCTATCTCAATACCCAGAAACTCTAACACCTTACTGGGCCCTTCTGTCTTGCCGGGTGCCAATGGGACCCCCAGTTCTCTGCACAGCTCTTGGAAGCTGACTAACATTTCTTCTGTCTCCCTTCTCCCGCTGCCTATAAAAAGGAAATCATCCAAATAGTGAATCACTGTTTTATACCCAGTTTTTTCTTGAAATATCAACTGCAAACATGTGCTGAATGCTTCGAATGTCATGTATGCTATAGAACAACCCATGGGCATGACTTTATCAAAATAGTACTGTCCCCCAGTCTTAAACCCCAACAGGTCCCAGTCCTGTTTTCTAACCTGAAGTAATCCGAAAGAAGACTCTATGTCTGTCTTTGCCATCCATGCATCTGCAGTTGCCTGGATAATCCGGACTGCATCTTCCAGCATGGAATATGTCACTTTACTATATTCCTCACTGATAAAATCATTCATTGAATCACCTTCCGGAAAGGATAGGTGATGAATCACCCTGTATTCCCCCTCCTGTTTTTTGGGAACCAAACCCAAAGGAGAAATCCTCATATTCTTCAATGGGGGTTATCATATGGTCCCTCTACTCTCTCTGCTGCCTTTTCTTTCTCTATTTTTTGTCTTAACATTTCTTCCCTCCCCCTCACTGAACCCAGACTGTTCGCCTCCCTGGCTTGCCTTGGGCCCTCGCACTGCAACAAAAAACCTGTGCAAAAACCTTTCTTAATCATTTCTGCTGTTCTCCTATCCAAGTATCTGTCTAATCATTCTCTCCATGCCTCTGTCCTGATGGGGGTTCTAGCTTCTTTAAATTGCTCCGTTGTCTTCATTTCTTTTTCTCCGTCAAGATATCCTCCTTTTGTTGATACCCGGCCTTTCTGGTCAATGGTTCTGACTCCCTCTATTTGCCTGTCCCCTACCCCTCCATTCCATGTCTGCCCTTTATATCCCTGTCCTTCATGAAAAAACTGTTGCCCTGACCCTTGCCCACCTGCTCCCTGGGCTCAGTGGACCCATGTCATCCTGCATCTGCTCGCTGGATGTGATCCACCACATTTCGAAAGGCGTGCCGGAAATGGCATTGTGGCCAGGAGCAAAAGGCCCTATTGTAGGCCCAGCAACATCTCTGTGGCATGGCACCTTTTTTCCCAAACTCCCCCTCTGGTGTGGACTGATCGGTTACGTAGTCTGTCCATAAGTCTAGCTGTTTTGTGTACCATCTTACATCCCAATACGTCGGCATTTTTTGTTGAAAGAACTCATCATAGTATATCCACCCCCCCCTTTGCTTTTGCTCTCCTTATTATCAAAGAGCATGTGATGAGCAGAATGCCTGACTCAGGCCTCTTTCCCAATACTATGGCTGAGAATGTAGCGAAACCTACAAACCACCCTTCCCAGGTCTTCCCTTTGGTGAATTTGTCGTCCTCCTTTTTTCCTAACAAAACCACCGCTCCTGCAGTCTCACTCTTCCCTATATTTTCTGTCTCCTCATATTTTGCTGCCATTTCATGGCTTACCAAGGTGAAGATATCCACATGCTCTCCCTTCCATATTTTCTCTTTCGTGGCCAATGGTATGTGTTCGCCTATCCTCATCCCAGGAGCTCCAATATCTCTTGTCCCTTTTCCTTCTTTCTCTACCCTTTCCTCTTTTCCTTTCGGCGCTTCTGTTTCTGACCTAATCTCTGCTAGTGCTGACTCCATCTGCCCCAGACTCCCTGTCCCTAGTGCTGAAACAATTTGGTTTATATACTCTTTGATGCTGTCCCCCATGGAGCTGGGTGTGTTACCTGTGGCCTTGTCCACTCCGGGTTGTTTGCCATCATCCTAGCACCCAAGTATGGTGCCTTGTGGTTGAAGGGGTGGCTGCTCTACTAGTGGCTGCAGAGGAACCACTGTGAGCTGGGGATCTGGTCTGGGTTCTCAAGGGGGAAACCAGACTGGTCCTGGGGAGGTACTGGCATCACCGGGTTAACAGGGTGCAGGGGTGCAGGACTAGCCACCTTGATGGGGCCTGCTTGGCCCCTCAGCCAGTCACTTCCCTCTGCCCCTTTTTCCCTTCTCTAGTTTTCTTTTCTCCCCAGGTCTTCCCAGTTCCTCCCCTTTGACAAGTTCCCACATTCTATTGGCTTTCTCTGCCAGCTCCACTAAAGCCCTGCAGGCGTCCTCTTTTGAAGGCCTGTTCTTCTTTGGAGCCATATTCCTTGCTGTCCGCAAACTGTGAAAAGAACTGAAGAGAAGAAAAAGAGAATTTCATTAAACAACTTCGCCTACAATATTCCCCTTATGACCCGGCCCCTGTTCCCCAATAGAAACAGTCGACCCATGGCAATTGTGTTTTTTTTTGTGTCCCTCTTGTCTTCCATCCACCTCTCTTTCTCATCCCCCCCAGGCCTTGAAAACACTTTGAAAGCTGCCCCCAGTAGCTGTCCAGGCCTACCCTATTCCCCTTGCATGCCTTCGCCACCCTGTCCCTAGACCCCCATTGGTTTCTTCACGTCAATTTTTATGGCTGCTGTGCCTTCTCAGGCCTCTCGTTCCTCTTCCCCTTCTTGTTTCTTCCCTTTTCCTTTTTTTTTTTGTTTTTTTTTAAATGCACCCAGTGGCTTCCCTTTTTTTTTGGAAAGAAATCCACCATCCCCTTCTTCCTTTAGAGACCCCATTCCTTGTCCCTACTCTCCCCTCTGGCCTCCTTCATCATGTTCCTGGCCTGCTGGGATGGCGTACCCGCTGCCTCCATCATTCCCTTGCTTGTGGCCTCAGAGGCCTACACAGCCCCCTTTTCTGTGTCCTCACATCCTTTGGCCCGTATCCCCTTCTTTCCGTTGCCCCCCCATTTGACTGAGTTGCTTCTTCTCCCCTTTGCACCCTATGCCCAGTATTTACTCATCCCTAGGCCCTTCCTATCTCCCCAGGACTTCCTTTTGTTTCCACCGCATGGCTCCCCTGGCATGTGACGTCACGCTGGCATCTTTCTTCGGTGCTCTCCTGCGCCTATGCTTCTATTGTCTGCCTCCGCATGGTTGCCCTGGTGTGTGATGTCACACCATGTGCCTTTTTCCGGTGCTATCCTGGGTCCAGGCCTCCAGATTCCCTCTTTATCACCCACGCCATCACTCCCTCCGGCTTCCCGCCAGCCATCCCCCTGTCTCTATTGCCCATGCTCCTTGTTCCCCAGGAGCCGTCCTCCTCACATTCTTTGTCGGATGCCTTCCCCCACCCTTAGTGTATTTCCAGCTCCCCCATTTGTTTTTTGGTCACTCAGGCCACCACCAAACAATGCCTGCTGGCCTTGCTCCTTTTTTGGCTGGTCCCACTCCCAGCCCCCTTTTGAAAATGGCCTCCTCTCACTCAGCGGTGAGATTCCCCATTTCATAAGAGCTGAAAGCCCCTGATATCCCTAAACCTTGAGCAAAAACACTGATCTTTACTTCTCCGCCCTAGTGGCATTCCCTGTGTCAGCATCAGCCCATAGTGGTGTTCACACCCCACGCGCGTGCTCGAAAAGGCTTCCAGTTGACTCCTGCCATATCAAAAACCACTCCTGGGAAACAAACCCTTGCAGGCTAAGGCCTTGCCTGCTCACTTCCCCTTTCTGCCACAAGTTCCTCGCTTGCCCACAAAACCAGCCAAAGACCCTTTCACAAACCGCCAAACCAGGCCCTTACTTGCACCTTTGCCTTAATGGCATTCCAATACCCATTGCAGTGGTGTGGTTTCAGCTCGCCTTGCTTGTTTGGCGATGCCCTTAAACGAACCCACAATCACAAGCTTTCCTGCTCGTAAACCCCTCTCTATCCAGGACGTATTTACAGATACAGCAATTCAGAGTTAAAGCACACTGGTGCTTAAATGCCCAAGAGCTATACCTGACAAGTTTCACCACCAAACAGGAATTAAGCACAAAGTGTTGCAGCCTTATTCAGTTTACAGCCAAAATTTCACTCAGACAGGGGGTCCCACTCAAAGACGTCACACCACAAGGTTCACCGTCAAGGCCTCTTAAGCCATTCACATGCAATTCACCTTCCATGCTTCTTACTTATCAATTAATGCACCCTGTCATTACATCTCATTATTAATTTACTATATCTCTCTTTATTACTATATTACTTTATATCTTTATATACTTTTTTTTTCAAACTTCTTTCTGTGTGAGCTATCTTACCTGTTATATCCCAATGAACAAACCTATCCTGATATTCAGCCAATCTGACGTGCTGCAGTTTGCAATTAGATCAAAAACTCCAGCAAAAGTGGTTGAACCACTCTTGTGTTGCCTATTATGTACCTCCACTTGCCCTTCCCCTTCCTGTTGCTTGGCCATTGTTCTATCCCCTGGCCCTCCCCTTCCTTCCCCTTCCCCTTCTGAGCACACCATCTTGATGAAAAGGGGAAGGGGTGCACCAGGACAACCTGGTCTGCTCCTTAAAGGGCAAACTCAATTACCAGTAGTTAGAGGACATTGCAACAGTAGTATCAGGATATCTTTGGCCATGATGGTCTCTCTAGATCATTATGAGATTGTTAAACTCTACTTTTCTCAGTGAACCTAAAATAAATCTCAAAACCATTGAATGATGAACCTTTGCCTTTAGGACTTCCACACTGTGGAAAGCACTTCCCATTTTTATTCAACAAATTGGGTCTGATGAAAAGTTTAAAACAGTACTAAAAAACATTTTTTCTCTGAGGCCTTTTGAACTCCATAAATCATCTATTTTATTCTGATTGTTATTTTATTGTTCTGTATCATTTTGTGAACAACTTTGAGACTGTTGGGAGTGGTGCTCTCCAAATAAATTAAACTGAGTTGGATTAGAATCAGATGTTGGGCATTACAGTAAGCTCTGTCTCTTGGCAGTATTATGCATAGCAAAACTACAACAATGTAATTATCCACATTTACAAGTAACAACAAGTCTATCTTGTAAGGGTTTACTCATTAAAATTATTTTTAGTCCTGTAAGTGTAAAAAGGAGGACATAAAGTAATTTACTAGTACCATCTTCGTACGTGGTAGCCAGAAGCATCCCTTGATTTTTAATAACAGTATGCTTCAAGCTCTACTAGCTACCAGTATCTATGGCATAGTCCAGATAGCCAGTTTCCTTTCAGTGCCAGTTCATGTGTGTAAGGAACTACATACTCCAATTGCTGTTGTGGTGTTTTTGCCTTAGTAAGCCTTAGTAATAATCTTTTGTGGGGTACCACTAAACTGGATGATGTGGTGGCTTTCTGGTTACTAAGAGAATACTCTTATGTTTGTGTACCATGAAACAAGAAAAGATATTTGCTTCTAGTTTGAGTTAGACTGATGGAGAATAAATATTGTAAATCATGAAAGATACAGTACATGCCTGAATAAAAGTTTTGACATTTTTAAAATATCCATAAAATATTAATGTTTCATTGATTGAATGTTGGGTTAAAATATACTAAAAACAAACAGATTTCATTTGACTCTGCCAGAAATGTTTGTATTTTGTGAACTGAACAGCAACTGTAGGTCATTAATTAAATGTGATTTTAAAGACATGAGGTATAGCTTTTTTAAAATATATATTTTATTAACTGTTGTATTTCAAGGGAACTCCAAAACCAATTGCCATTGAACCTTGTTCAGGAAACAAAGCAGCAGTACTTACCGTGTTTATATGTCTCCCAAGAGGGTCATCAGGGGTCCTTGCCCCGGGTCAGTCAGGTAAGACTTGTATTTGCAATTTACAAGATCATGTTCTGCATATATTATGAACAGAACCAGAAACTGTGAAGTGATAGGAGAAGTCTTTCAGAACCGAACTGGCTTGCATGAGCCAAAGTGCTTGCAGAGTTGGAGAAGGAATATAATAATAATTATAATTTTATTTGTGAGAGAATCTGGTACAACAGTGAGTCAAGGCCTCATTTACAGTGGTTTCGCATAGAAAGGCAAGGGAGGATCTGGTTACAGTTAGAACATAAGAGACAGTATAACTTAATTACATAAGACACAATTTCATCACAGTTATATTCCAAGTACACTTTGCATAAGAAAATGGTCTACAAAATAACAGCCATACAATGTAGTCTACCATAATAGGTAGTCAAGCATATCAGTAAACACCAACCATGGCCTGGGCCCAATGCAGTACCTATTCAGCAATATAATAATCTAGGTTGTGAGTAATGCAAAGTAAGCCATCTGCATATGGGGCCAAGTGTGGGAAGAAGGCCAAAGACTTGACACAAAATGGTAGGTAGGTTATTCCAAACCAGAGGCTGACATGAAAGAAACAGCCAGGACCTGCTCTGGTTTTCACTGGGGTGACTCAATATTCAAGTCCTGCAGCAGATCTGAGCCCCTTCTATACTGGGCTAGGCTCTAACAGGGTCAGGATATAATATGGCATTTTTTCTGCTGTGCATATGAAGGAAAGAAGGCCAAGTCACTTGTGCTCATTAAGAGACCTGGGTCTAATCATCTCTGATGACTTAAAGATGGCCAGACAGTGCAACAAGGTAGTTGGAAGGCTAGTGGGATGCTAGAGTGCCTTTCGGCAGAAGTAGGGAGGTGGTTTTGCCTCTGTATAGATCTTTGGTGAGACCTTACCTGGAATATTATGTACAGTTCTAGAGACCATAGGCTAGATTTTCAGATGGATTAGATTGCCACAAGTCCCAGGTGTGCCGATGATATGGTGCACCAGGCTTGTGTCAGTGTAATGGGATTTTCCATCCCATGTGGCAATTGCAACAAGTTAATCCAACTTTTATGGCCTAGCCTGCAGCAATCCTAGGGGGTGTTGTAACAGAGATTGTGACAGATATTTGGTACAAGCTGTGGTAAATCGTGGAAAATGTTGCAGCTGTGCCTGGGGTTGTAAAATCAGGCACAGTTGTGACAAAAACACAAGCCCTGTGCTATGCTTTGTAAATCTGACCCCACATTTCAGGAAGGACATAGACAGAGTAGAGGTGGTCCAGAGGAGGGGAAATAAAATGGTGCACTACATCAAATGCCCTCTGAGGAGAGATTAAGGGAACTCAATATATACACCCTGGAAGGGGGGACATGATACAGACATTTAAATATCTCAAGGGGGTAAATAAGGTACAGATGGAAAGTATTTTTCAGAAAAAAATGTGCTCATGAGCAAGGGAACATGATGTGAAGTTGGAATGAGTAGATTCAGAAGCGATGTAAGGACGTTCTTCTTCATAGAAAGAGTAGTGCATTCCTGGAATAGTTTACTAGCCTAGGTGGTTGGAGCAAAACCAGTTGTGGTTCAAGAAAGCATGGAATAGACTTAAGAGAACCTTGGTGAGAGGAAGAAAATGCAGGAGATCAAGTAGGGTCTGCAGTGATACTGTAGGTAGGGAATTATGGCAGACTGGGTGAATGCTGTGGCACTTATCTGCTGACAAATGTTTCTATGTTATGTACAGTAGTGCTAGCCAGTTACATTTTCTGTATAGCGTACAATGGTGACTATCATGGGGTGCATTTAGCAAACCAAGCAAGTCTTTTGTAAGATACAGTTACAGCAGAGCCAGCCTCAGTGCAATGTAGTTACTTGCAATAAATGACAACATAAAACACTGCAGTGAAAAAGACCTTAATTGCCATTGAATTACATTGTTCCTGGCAGCATACTTCAGCAGTTTGTAATATACTGCAGCATTACTGCGTTGCATAAGGGCTGGCACCACTGGGTAATTCAGGACTGTTTTATTGGCTCTATCATAAAGACATAGACAATAAGACACAAATACACACACACACACACACACACACACACACACATATCATCTCTAATGCATAGATACACACAAATTCAGACAGGTGCACAGCAATAGCTAATGCTGCATCAACAATTCCTTGCATCTGAATCATTACTAGCTGTGGTATTTGAAGTTTAAGATGGAAAGTGACTATAGAAAACTAAGTCAAGTCAATTGGTCTGCTAGTTCATCTAGCCAGACACCAAGACAGCATTCTGAGGGCCTGGTTGCTTTTCCAGTTAGGTTTCATGATTTATTTCTCCCTGAAATCTGTTGCACACACATACAGATAATCACATATATACAGACACGCACAACACCCCTTGATCATACTGGGCTAGTTCAGCTCAGTTCCAGATGCATCATGAGGGAAAGGGGAAGAGGAAAGACCAGTGCAGGTACAAAGTGCAATGTACAAAAATGTAATACTAAGTATACAGAATTAAAAGGCTTTGCCTGTAGTTCGGTTACCAAGCAGCCAGCCACTCCCTCTTCCTGAGCTATATAAGCAGTTCCTCTCAGCCTCAGTGTGAAGCATTTTCTCTTTGCAGCCGGAGGCTATGTTGGTTTGTCCTCTGAGCTGGCTGGAGCCTAACCCGCCCCCCAAAAGCCTGCTGTTTCTGTATGTCTCTGCAGGACTTCAGTGTTTGTTTTCCTGCTTCTGGTCTGTATCTTTCCTCCAGCTGTGTGCTTCTCTGTGCTTTGTTTCTTTTTTTTTGGGGGGGGGGCTTTCCCTGTTTTCTGTTTTGCTGTGTTTTGGTTTCCTCTTTTGGGGGGTCTTTTATTTTAAAACTCCTAGCATACTGCTACTACAGAGCTCATTCTGCTTGGTTTCAGTTACAACTCTCAATTTATTGCACTGCAGCTGCAAACCTACTCAGAGCTCATGCTACTGCTTTCAGTTATCTACAACTTCAGCCACTGCTGCTGACTGTTTACTTTAATTACTATTGTACCAAGTGCCCGTGTTTTAACACTATACTCATTTTAACTATTGCTGTACAAGCCCACTTGCTTCCTGCTGCTGCATTGTTTACACCCATTCCTATTCTACCTTGTTTACTCTGAGGTTAGCTGAAGCTCCTGCTGAGGCTATTAAACTAGGTTTTATATCTGCATGTGGTTCTCGGCCTTTAATCGCTTCCTTGTTTGTCCTATGGCGTGGTCTTGGAGGTGTTTGGGGGGTCATGACCTATGTGGTTAATTAATTTTGTTCTAAATCCTGTCTTCGCCACCGAAAATCCTCAGAGTTTGTCACCTTGATTTGGCTATTCATGTCTGGCTGGCTTGCCCCTAACTCAGTGCTGTTTACTTGCTATACAGTTATACAGGTCCACCTATTACTACTACTACTACTACTGCTTACTAACCTATCAGGTCCCCACTTGCTTATGCAACCGTTGCTCCTTGCTTATGCAAACCATTGCTTTATGCCTAGTGTCATCCCCTTAGCTTCGCCTGGGATTCTACTGCTCTCAATCTGCATCCGACCTTGCATGGTCTCAGCACTCAATGCCCATTATGATCTCAGCATGCTGTGCTCATTCAGCTCACCAGCTTTACAGCTCTCAATCAATTCTGGGGCATGCCAGCCATTCTAATCTGGTGCAGGTTCCTGCAGCCGATGGTCTCACTCTGCATTTAGTCTGCATCATTGAGCATGTCCAACTTGGGGTGGGAGCCTTCTCACCTGGCCCATAGCTGGGAATGTCCTTGCCCTGGGCTTGGCTTTAGCTGCCTGCTACATGACAGCAGCTCCTGGTGTAGAATTTAAAACTAGCAGTGAAGGGTGGTTACAACGATCTCCTTTGGCTCTAGTGTTCACTGTAACGGTTGGCCATTGACTTTAGCGGTTTCCCTTGAAAGGCACCTTCACCGCATTCTCCCCACAACTGCCTCTGGTTCACCTGGTTTGATTTAGGGAAGGTAGGCCAGGTGAGTGCCTCAGCAGTTGTTGCTCTCCTCCTGCACCTTGGATGTTCGTATTGTAGCAGAGTTTTCTCGCAACCTTCCACGATGTTCCCACTAGAGGGTTTGAGCGAGAGCTTTCCTCCAAATTGGAATATTTTCCTCCCTTTAATTGGGTTTTCCAAATTGCAGCTGCAGAGATGTCACTAAATACATTTTCCTAAGCCTGGAGGGAAGGCAACCTAGGCCTTGGATCTCCAGAGATTTCCTCCTCATAGGGTTTTTTTTCTCTCCTCTGTTGCCTCAGGTCATAACACTTACTTAACATAGTTGTTTCCCCTAGTTTCCTTAGGTAGGTTCCATTGTTGGATGGAGGTGGAGGATGTCCTGCCATTCCCACTCTCCTTAGGGGATCCCCTTCTCTCATACAAGCCATCACTATTCTTCTCTACTACTATGTTGCAGTTACTGCTTCTACGTCACTGTTACTGCTTGCTCATATGCATCATGTTGCCTCCTTTTGGGGATGATACTACATTTCTTTTGGGGATTCCTAAGGTGCTTTTAGCCACGGGAACTGTCCCATGGCACCTCTAGGTGCGGAACCCTCTCCGAGAGTTCCTTGCTTTCGTACCCCTACAGCGTGGTAATTCCTCTGGAATAGACAGTGCGAACAGCCACAACCAAATGAATACAGTTATATAAGCGTAACACTATATTGGCTGCATACATCAGTGAATTGAAAGGCTTTGCCTGTAGTTCGGTGACCAAGCAGCCAGCCACACCCACTTCCTGAGCTATATAAGCAGTTCCTCTCAACCTCACTGTGAAGCATTTTGTCTTTGCCCCACCATCCTCCCCTCCTCCTCCAGTGGAAGTGCTCTCTTCTTAGGGGGATTCCTAAGGTACCTTTAGCCATGGGAACCATCTCGTGGCACCTCTAGGGGCAGAACCCTCTCCGAGAGTTCCTTGCTTTTGTACCCCTACAGGGTGGTAATTCCTCTGGAATAGAGAGTGTGAATGGTCACAACCAAACTAATACAGTTACATAAGCATAACACTATATTGGCTGCGTAGGTCAGTGAATAAGCATACAGAAAATGTAACACTAATAAGTGTGCCTCTTCTAGTCTCAAATTATGAATAAATTAATAAAATAAACATAAATGTTCACAAACTCACATTTTTTATGGTGTACCTTACACAGCCCTGGGAGAGCAGTGATATTCATTTTAGCATAATTGGTTTTAAACACCAGTAATCCCCAGCTTATGAAGGCCCCAGCCAGAGCTAGAGTACCTGATTAATTTTTGAAGATTATATTGTCTTTGGTGGGTGGGCATACTCCTCATCTGAGCTTCGAGCCCTCCACCCTTTCAACTATCCTCCATTACCAGGGGAAGTGTATAGGCACTTTCACACCTGGGGGATAGTGAGGAGGAGACGGGGGGGGCAAACCTGGCAGAGGAGTGGAGCGGGGAGATGAATTGGTGTGGTGGGTTCAAGGACGCACCCTGGGGTTAAATGGGTCCAGGAGAGGGGTCCACCCTGCCTGGTACTCATACCCAAGGGCTGCACTTTATATGGGTAAATAGCATGGTTGACCTTGACTGCTCGTCCAACCGAGGCAGTGTTATGTAATGCCAGGTCAATTAAAAATAAGACAGCAGTGATTGCTGATCTTATGGGAACATTTGACCTGGCATGCATCACCAAGACCTGGCTGGACAAAAATGCTGATCCTATTTTGGAGTTAACTTTTCCAGCCGGGTACTCAGTGATACACAACCCGAGGTTGAACCGTAGGAGCGGGTGGGGATAGCTGTCTGTTTGAAGATGAAACTGGGCCTTGTAGACGTGCCAGTGGGAGACACTGGATCCTTCGAATGTATCGTAGGCACAGGTGTGGGTTGTAGGATACTTCTCATTTACCATCCACCCAGGAGAGAAGGAATTCCTACAGGAAGTCACGGATTTCATCATCAAAAGGGTGCTGGAGTTCCCCAGGTGGTTGGTGCTGGGGGATTTCAATGCCTGTATCGACGATGAACTCTTGAATTTTGGACAAGACTTCCTCCAACAGATGGTTTTGTTGGGCTTCACACAGGTGACTACCTCTGTGACCCACTCACAAGGTCATTCATTGGATTGCAGATGTCATGAAGATAATCCAGGGCTTGCAACTGACTTAAGACATAAACAGGATGGAAGCAGTCCAGAAGAGGGCAACTAAAATGGTGGAGGGTCTGCACCAGAAGGCATATGAAGAGAGACTTAAGGAGCTTAATATGTATAGCCTCGAGGAAAGGAGGGAGAGGGGTGACATGATAGAAACTTTCACGTACCTCAAGGGAATCAACAAAGTCCAAGAGCATAGCATCTTTCAGAAAAAGAGGTGTTCAAGAATATTTGGGCACAATTTGAAGATGGGGGGGTGGTTCAGAGGTAAGGTAAGGAAGTATTTTTTCACAGAGAGGGTTGTGGATGCGTGGAACGGCCTTCAGGAGGAGGTTGTGGAGTCAAAAACAGTGGTGGAATTCAAGCATGCATGGGACAGTTATAAGGCAATTCTTGGGGGTGGGGGTAGGAAGAAGTAGGCTGTTGGTTAACTAAGTTATCCATTAGGTAGGAAAATGGGCAGACTGGGTGTGCCAAGCAGTCCTTATCTGCCGTCAAATTCTATGTTTCTATGTTTAGTGTTTCTACTGGGGATGGAGATCTCTAATGTGGTGGTGGAACCAGTTGGGTTGTCAGATCACCACACTATAGAGTTCAGTTTTGCTGACCCCTAAATAGACATGCCCCTACGTAGTTGGTCCGGTACTGCCCTTTGTGGGGCTTGACCCCTGACGGTCTTATGGCAGTCCTGGACCTATTGGGGAGTTCGAGTGTGAGCAGGGATCCAGAGTAGCTTCTTCTAGCCTATAATAGGGCAGTGGTGGCTACTCTGAATTCCATAGCTTCTGTCTAAGTTTGTCCCGTCACCCATTGCCCTCAGTCCCCATGGTTTGTTGGGTCCTTGAGGGAGATGAGAAGAGTAAGGAGAAGGTTGGAGTGAGGCTGGAGGAAATCGGGCCAAACTGATGACAGACTTATATTGATGTCCCGTTATAGAGACTATCAATCCACAATCTCCCATAAGAAGGCAGAGTTCCTGTCCAGGGAGATTGTGGCTGCCCGAAATGGACTGTCTTGGCTCTTCTGAACTGTGGACACACTGTGCAGTCCAGTCTGTCTCCAGAGTCCCCTGGGGGAAAAACAGATTGGTCCTGGGGAGGTACTGGCGGCACCGGGTTAACATGGTGCAGGGGTGCTGGAACAGCCACCTTGTTGGGGTCTTCTGTCAGTGGCTGTGTCCTGGCCGGGCTGCTTGACCCCTCAGCCAGTCACTTCCCTCTGCCCCCTTTTCCCTTCTCTGCTTTCCTTTTCTCCCCAGGTCTCCCCAGTTCCTCCCCTTCGACCAGTTCCCACATTCTATTGGCTTTCTCTGCCAGCTCCACTATAGCCCTGTAGGCATCCTCCTTTGATGGCCTGTTCTTCTTTGGAGCCATATTCTTTGCTGTCCGCAAACTGTGAAAAGAACTGAAGAGAAGAAAAAGAGAATTTCATTAAACAACTTCACCCATAATATTCCCCTATGACCCGGTGACCTGGCCCCTATTCTCCAATAGAAACGATCGACCCATGGCGATTATGTTTTGTCCTCTTGTCTTCATCACCTCTCTTTCTTATCCCCCCAACCCCCAGGCCTCGAAAATGCTTTGAAAGCTGCCCCCGGTAGCTGTCCAGGCCTACCCTATTCCCCTTGCATGCCTTCGCCACCCTGTCCCTAGACCCCCATTGGTTCCTTCATGTCAATTGTTATGGCTGCCATGCCTTCCCGAGCCTCTCATTCCTCTTCCCCTTCCTCTTGTTTCTTCCTTTTTCCTTTTTTTTTTTTTTTAAAAGCGCTCAGTGGCTTCCCTTTTTTTTTTTTTTTGAAAGAAATCCACTGTCCCCTTCTTCCTTTAGAGACCTCATTCCTTGTCCCTACTCCCCCCTCTGGCCTCCTTCATCATGTTCCTGGCCTGCTGGGATGGCATCCCCACTGCCTCCATCGTTCCCTTGCTTGTGGCATCAGAGGCCTACACAGCCCCCTTTTCCGTGTCCTCACATCCTCGGGCCCGTATCCCCTTCTTTCCGTTGCTCCTTCCCATTTGATTGGTTTGCTTCTTCTCCCTTTTGCGCCCTATGCCTGGTATTTACTCATCCCTAGGCCCTTCCTATCTCCCCAGGACTTCCTTTTGTTTCCACCACGTGGCTCCCCTGGCGTGTGACATCACGCCGGCATTTTCCTTTGACACTTTCCTGCGCCTATGCTTCTATTGTCTGCCTCCGCATGGTTGCCCTGGCATGTGATGTCACACCACGCACCTTTTTCCGCAGCTATCCTGGGTCCAGCCCTCCAGATTCCCTCTTTATTGCAGCACCATCGCTTCCTCTGCTCAGTCCTCTAGCTGTGTGTGGCACACTTAATACTTTTTCACAGTTGAAGTGTGATGAGTTTGCTCGATTTTTTGCAGATAAGGTTGACATCATCAGATCAGAGATCCACATAGCTCGCTCACACAGGCAGAATGGTGATCAGTGGGAGATTACAGCCACCCAGTCGGTCTGGGCCAACTTTGACCAGTTGGCAATTGTGGATGTCATGAAGATAATCCAGGGCTTGCGACCGACTTACTGTAGTTTGGATCCTGGTACAACACGTCTCCTGGTGGGGTGCGTGGAGGTGATTGGACTACCTGGCAGAGATTGTTGGGTGTTCATTAGAGACTGGGGTGTTCCTGGACACCCTGAAGGAGGCAGTTGTCCGCCCCCTTTTAAAGAAATCTTCTCTTGACCCCTACTGTCTCGCAAACTACAAACCTGTTTTTAACCTGATTTTTGTGGGCAAGGTTATTGAGAAGGCAGTCACATTGTAGCTCAAGGAGCATCTTACCACCCATGATATCTATGCTTCTCTCCAGTCTGGTTTCAGGAAGATGCATAGTACTGAGGTGGCATTGGTTCGGGTACTTAATGACCTCCTGATATCGAGAGATCAGAGACGTTGTTCCATTCTGGTTCTCCTTGTTCTCTCTGCAGCTTTTGACACCGTGGACCATGAAGTGTTGCTAGATCACCTGTGGCTTTTCTGTGGACTGTCAGTTACAGTCTTCAGATGGTTTCAATCTTTTCTCGTAGGCAGGGTGCAGAGAGTAGAGTCGTTTTTTTTTTCCCTCGGCCTCTTATCCCCTGCCATGTGGGGTGCCGCAGGGCTTGGTGCTTTCACCCATGTTGTTTGCGGTGTATATGCTGCCATTGGGAGGCATTATTAGGTTAGACAGACTGAGTTTTCACTGCTATGCAGATGATACTCAGCTGTACATATCTTTTGTACCTCAACAAAACAATACTATCTCAGCTTTTAACAACTGCCTTTCTGAAATTCAAGATTGGATGAGTGCAAACCAGCTCAGGTTGAATCCGGTTAAGACAGGTGTTGGTGGTGGACCTGGGTCATCGGGCACAAGGGCGGGTGGTTGGGCAACCCTCTGGACTTTGGTTGTAAGGAAACCAGCTATTAACCTCTACAGGGTGCGGAGTCTGGGCATTGTACTTGACGATGAGATGACTCTGAAGGCTCAGGTATCTGCTGTCATCAAGACCTCATTTTACCATCTGAGGAACCTCACCCGGATAAAATGCCTGGTCCCACCTGATGATATTCTGACATTGGTACATGTCTTTGTGACCTCATATCTTGATTACTGTAATGCCTTATACCAAGGGCTGCAGGGGGATGAATCTTCACTATCTACAGCTAGTGCAGAATGAGGCTACAAGGTTGTTGACTGGTTTATTGAGATCTTGCCATGTCATACCTGTACTCTCCAACCTGCACTGGCTGCTGGTATGGTGGATAGTCACCTTCAAGGTCGGATTGCTGACCTATAAAGCCCTACACAGACAGGGACCACAGTATTTGCAAGAACTCCTCTCTCCCTACTGCCCTCTTCATCCTCTTTGTTCAGCTGACGAGGGATTGCTAGAGATTCCTATGGTCCATTTGACTACATCTGGAGCAAGATCATTTGCTTTTGTGGCCCTGAACCTATGGAATTCTCTACCTCCCCAGGTTAGAGAATGCCTGTCTGTTGAGGCCTTTAAAGCTGCCTTGAAGTTGTGTCTGTCTAATTATGCATTTCCTACTATTTACATCCTGTTGATTCTTTTAGAATTTAAATTTATATGTATTTATTAGTTTTTATTGTGTTTTTATTTATGTCTGTACAAAGCTATGATCAATTTGGAATAGTATTTTATAAATAAAATTTGCTTTGCATTTATTTATTCAGTTATTTTGTTCTTAAAACTGCTATAAATTGCATCATCAAACTGTGGAGAGGTTTCTCATGGGGCATCAGTGGTTGCTTTAAGCATATAGGGTACAATAAAAGGTAATGTATGTGGCCAAGATAAGTTAAGTATGGGTATTGTAATGGTTATGCTCTCTAAATTATTTTGATCAAAACTGTACACTGCCACCATGGGACAGTTTTACCAATGAAATCACTTAGCAGGGTTTCTTCTCTACCTTGTTGCATGTATGCTACCTTATGTGTGAACCCTTAGGGGTATAGCTGTTCTGCATTAAGGTTGACAGATGGTGTCTCAGAACATCTTCCCTCTGGATGTAGCAGCTTGCCTTCAGTATTTATGTCTTCGGTGAGTGACATCACTTCCTGGAGTATAGAACTCAGACCACACACACAAGATAGTAAAGTAAAATAATATCTCTTCAATGATTATTTACCTGGATTTGTTCCAACACCCCTGGCTTGCCCCCCAGGGGTGGGGCTGCCGGGGGGGGGATCCCCCACCTCCCTGACAGAGACGGGTGGGTAGCTCTGGACCAGGAGCCCAGGCGGCAGTGCGAGGTCTGCTCTGTGGTACATATGTCATACAACGGAGATGGAATCTCTGATTTTTCCATTTGTAACTCCCTGGGAGGTGACACATGCAATGAAGTAGGCAACATCTGTGATACACCCCACAAAGCAGGCATCAGTCACTCGATCCCCAGCTCTGCCAGGGATCTGTATTGTACCAGTCATGCATCCTACACTCACCCCGCCTGCCCCCCAAGAAGGAGAACTGTCACCTGGACACTCTACCATTCTGCCCCCTGGCCATCCCTCTGACTCTCGGCTCCATTCCTGAACCTGGGACATCGGCATCAGATATAGAAGCCCTGCTGCTGTGCCAGCAGCTCAGTCCTTTTTTTTTGTCAGTTTCTGAGTACATGATTCCCTGTTCAACTGTCTTTCTACTGCTCCTTTGTGCAAGCAGTGGTGCAAACCAAAGGCTTAGATGGATGTCAATCTAAACATTTCCCTCAAGAATTTATATTCTGCTTCTTCTGATCCTTATTCCTTGCTAATCCCCTAGATTTAGCTAATTACACCTCTGCTCTGGGAACAAAAAAAAACAAGAAAGGCAACTGGCTGTCATTCTGGAAGCCATATCTGTTTAGTTTCTAAAAAGAACTAGGAAATATAGAAAGGCTATGTTGTTTACAAGCTACATAGGTAAACATGTTCTGCCTTTATAGTACTTCCATGCTTATGACTGATTGTCACAGGTACCTATGACTAATCATGTAGGGAATCTCCAAAATCCTAAAGCCAGGTTGATGGTGCTTTCTTCAAGGTCAATGTGTTTTTCATCATTCCTACCTGCTTTGGAAGCCTACATGCATTTGCTGTTTCAGGGAGTTCCTTGGTTGCACTATGTCTGGTACTTGAACACCAGGAAGGCATCCTTACAGGGCATATACATTTATTTTTACTCCTCCCCTGTGTCTTGGCTGGCCTGTCCTTCAAGCCACCTAGAACCTTGCCCCAGGCAACCCCTGCTGGCAGCTGCCACCCCATACTGCAGCCTCCCCCCAGGGTAACCCAACGTATCCCTTCATCAGGTGGGTCCTCTCCTTCTGGGGAGAATGAGTCTCATGGCCTACCTTCTTGACCTTGGGTGCTGCTGGGGTTGGTCCCAGTTATCTGGGAGCTCCGTGGTAGTGAAGGTCCAGCAGCCATCATCCAGCTAGGTGAGACACCCTTTTCCATTCTTCTCCACCCCGCCCCACCAAGTTCTCAGCCTTGTGGGTGGCATCCTGGGGCAGGAGCGTGTTGATGCATCACATCCTCCTAGCATGTACCCAATCTGACTAGAGGTGCCCAGGCAGTACCCACTCCCCTGGGAGGGAAGCGTCCAATGGACGCTTGTGCATCCCCTCCCTGCTGGACTTTGCTCCTGGTCGCCAGTTGTGCTGAGCGAACCCCCTTCACTCAGCACCACATTGCTGGTCACAGGGCAGATACATTTTAATATCTGCATGATACAAAATTGTTGGGAATTGTTAAAGTTAATTTTAGTTAAGAGCTACTTTTTCCAGATACTTTAATCAAAATAGTTTTTATTTTTAAAATATAATTGAAAATCACTGGAAAAAAAACTTGCCTGATGTTCAGAAAATGCGTGGTCAATTTTGCTGCTTGTACAAATCTGAAAACACATTTTCTTTCACAAACAATGTCCTACACAGAATTTTCAGGGATATCACTATTATTATAATACTTATACATTTTGATGATGCCAATAGTAAAGTTATGCTTGGAAATCTTTTCTGTATTGACATTTTCATGTCAGAATGCAGCATAACACAGATTTTCTTGCCAATATTTTATAATTAGCAATGCAAGCTATGTAGCACAAAGCATTGTTTTTGTTACAGATGCTTTTGAAGGTAATAGCAGACTGGGATGCATGGAGGCCCAAGAGCAGTGGGTTGTGCTACCTTGCAGGCAACTTGTGTTTGGTTGTGGACTGTGGTCACTCACACCAGAGTTGCTGGGGTTAAAGGAGCACTGGTGATGGCGGCACATCTCTGCTCACAAGGGAGGACACCACATGACACCATTAAAGTATCCCCTTGCAGCAGGATGGGGAGTGTCCTCACTGAGAGGGGGTGCAGTCACTGTGCATGTACACAAGTGCATGTGTGGGTAGTAGGGGTAATGCTATGAAGTGGTGGTGATGGATAACCAGGAGAAAATGGCAGCTGTCAGGTCAGTGGGGCAGGTACTGCCAGATTCTGTGTTTTAGTCCACAGATGGTAGACTTGGTAAACACCTAACTTCATATGTCAGTAATTACTTATATGTGCCACACTTACAGTTTCTGACTCATATTTTAAGAACAACTTATCAGATTACATCCAGACATAGTATCGACAATCTGTGCTATGAGTTTATTCAAATCTGATAATACTGACCACAGTGACCTATTTACATACTCTATAACTTATATCCTTGGCTTTGTGACATGCATATGCATACAGTACTGTATGTGTGTGGCACACTGACTGTCACATTGTCACCAAACATGGCTCTGACAACCAGTATTATTCTTGATTGGAATGTAATCCTTGGTGACCTAATAATACATGACCTCTGGCATCTGATAGGTTACACTGACACATTTTTGGTATACCTTCAGAACCACCTATTCTGTTGTCACCAGACTGGGCTTGGACATTTAGTATTCGAGATGTGCAGACCCTAAATGTTATTTCCCAAATATTATTAATAATATGATCTGATTACTCAGGACCAAATAATGAGTAGTTTTCATTATTCTGTAATATTTGTGGGAAAATACTTTGGGTACTAAAAAACAATTAAAAACCCATGAGTCACCATGGCCAGGGGCCAGGGATTGTCTCCTGTTATTCCTGAACAACCCAGTTATCTCCCACCCTCCAACCAAGACCCCTAGCCTACTAAGCTTTGATTTGAAAAAAAGAATTGTCAGCTCCTGCTGCTTATCCAGGATCCAACATCATATCTTTAATTATACCCAGCTCCCTATCCCCCCCCCCAATCTCCAGATGTGGATTCATTTTATGTGGCCTTTTCTACTAACTTCTGATCCATAATTTTGGAGAGGGGGCAGCAGTAAAAATGCTCTGCTGGCCCAGTCATTCCCCTCCCACAGTACTCTAACTCCCCTTAGTTCATTAACAGTATTGCATGAGTGTGAAGATTGTGTGACTGGGAAGGGAGTGGTGTGATATGTATCACTGATGGCACTAGGCAGACATTGATCATTCAGGCAGAGGGACATGCCTGGTATGCAAAGACGCCCAAGCATTCCTCAACATCGTTGGATAAGATTAGTAGGAAAAATGGAAATAAAAGTAGGTTGCCATTCATGCATGAGAAAGTCTATCTTCTCATCAGGCACCCAATTGGCTGAAGCAGACCTCGGTTGCCTCCGCTCTCTCAACCTGATTTGATACACCTTCAAAGAAAATCAACAAGAAGTTAAAGGCTCCCCAGAGGAGGCCATCTCTAATCAGAGATCAGAGAGCCTACTTGTGAAGGCAGAGAGTAAGGAGAGCAATATTCCAGGGCTAACAGTGACCTATTCTTAGGTAAATCCATCAAGGTCATCGGTGTAAGTGGAAAGTGCTATACTATGTTGTGAATACATGTACAGTGCTGATCATGGAACAATTCCCTATCACTGCAGAGTGCTGTAGTAAGTGATGTAATGGATATTGCAGCAACTCCATTGTTTTCACAGCATAGCGTAGTGAGAGAACTGGCACAGTGCCATGACTCAAATCTGTTTGTCATTAACCTGTATTGGGAAAACAAAAAATGTACATTACAGGAAATAGACCAGCAAACAATAAATTTGTGCTGCATAGAGATTATTGTACCAAAATCTCACGCTGTTGAGAAAGCATTCAGGAGCAACACATACAGAGTTCTGTCCTGAGATTTTGGCACAGTCTTTATGTAGAACTAATCCAGTATTTGCTGGTATCTTTCCTGCAGTGTGTTTTATTTTTTGTTTTCCTGATTTTGAGTGCTTACCACTGACCAGGGTCTCTCAGCTGCAGTCCATTTGGTTCCAGTTTATACAAATGAATGTTAACAGGCAGAAACACCATTTGCACCCATTAACAACAAGATAGCTCATTTACCGAGACTTATTTACAAGTGAGGATATACTTGTGTGTAGCATAAAATGGGGCAATACAATAGGGCAACAGTTTGCACCTTGTTTTGCTCATGTCACCCTTTGCAGCTTAATGGCCCTTACTATAACAAGTTCTTCGTGGTGTATCACCCATGGCATGCTTAATTAATTTTTAGGGATTTAACTTTGTCACAGAAGTCATGGATACCACAATTATTTCCTTTTTATATGAATACTCCATGATTTAGCATTTTCAATGAATACATCTTGATATTTAGCATGTTCCAAGAAAACACCATAGTTGTTTGTATTTGCAAATGGCATCCATGACTGTTTGCCACACCTCTACAATGGAATCAATCCCCACATTGCCCCAGTATGTGCAAAGAAGGTATGAGGAGGGGAGGAGCAGTTAAGGAGCGAGCGTAGATAATGGAAGGGACGATACAACATTCTAAAACAGAGGGATACACAGTGAGAGAGACCTCTACCTTCAAGTGAGGGAAGAGGGAGGTATGAGTAAAGAGCTGAGTAGTAGATACAAGGAGGGCAGTAAAGGGCACAGTAGCTGTAAGAGTGGAAGAGTAGGTCCAGTCTGACCAGGGCAAATTAGGAGGGGGTTCTATATACTACATCCTGATAGTCAAATGTCAAGAGGAACATTTCACATCAGTCTCACTATGGGCTGTGAGTGGGTTGGAAGTTTTTTTCTAGTAAGGTATGTATTCTTCATGAGAGGTGTGTTGTGAATGGCAGCAATGTGGCTGGAGATGTCTAGGTGATAAACCACCAACATACCTAGATATTAAAATGGGGACTTCCTCAAGCTTGAAGCTCCAGGTTAATGAAGATGGGGTGGGGTGGCTAGAGTTTGGCCAGTCGTTGTTTGATCCCAAAGGTCCTGGAGACTTTTTTTTTGGCATTGAGGAGTTTGCTGTCACAGAACCAGTGTAAACAATGTCAAAGTTGCTTTGGAGCTGGACCATCAATTTAAATTAAGACAAACCACAGACAGATGAAACAGTGTCCCCTGCATACATATGGATGTCAAGAAGACACAGACCTTAGGGAGAGCATTTAAAAAGATAGTGTGTCGGATGGGGCCCAGAATATATATCACTGAACTAATTTAAAAGGTGAGAAAGAAAACATTTTTGACAAGGACCACTTTATATCTTTCAGCCAGTTGGGAGCCAAGACACTTGAAGAATTTTGAATGGCCATCCTCAGGAAACCTACAGTGGAGCCATTCAGGACACAATACACTAACTTGCATTAAATGACATGTCACAAAATACTGCAGGACAAATGGGCTTAATTGCCATTGAATTACACTGTTCCCTGCACCTTACTGCAGTATTTGCAGTAATACTGCAAAGTACTCTGATGCATCCTTGCTGCTACCTCGGTATGTAATGCAAGGCAGTGGGTAATGGTTTTGAAGGCCTTGGCAAGCTCATCAGAGATAGCAGAGGTAACCAGGCCCCTGTCTATCCTCTTCAGAATGAATGGAGACTTGAGAAGGGATGATATGGTGGAATCAGTCTCCCTGAAACCTGACTAAAATAGACTGAGGAAAGAGGAGACATTAAGGAAAGAAGGTAACTGAGTGAACACCAGTTGCGCTTGAACTTTAGCCAGTGCATGAGTTAGGCAGATGGAGCAGTAGTTGGGTAGCATGGAGGTATCAACATATTCATGTAGGAGAAGACTTTAAGACCTCTTCCATGCACCTGACATGTTGATAGTGAGTATGGAGAGATGTACTTCATAATTAGAACTTTGTCTACTAAACAACAACATAATCACTTGTTGAATATGACATTATCTACACCTGTGTTGAACAGATGTGAACTACAAAAAAGTGAAAGCAAATGGAGTAATATGGCACCTAGACTTAATTTTTTCCTCAATTAAGCCCACTAAGCAGTATTATATCTTGCACACCATCACTGCACAAGCACAAATAAATAACCTAACCTAGAACTACTGTATCTGGTGTAATCTGTTATTAGAGGCAACCAATTCATGAGTTACCTGTGAAGTTCTCTTTGTGCCAAAGTTACTGCTGCATATCTAATTAGCTAGTTTTACAAGTTAAACTGCTGATTGCTACAATAAAGGAAATTTTCCCTGCTACTTTGATGAAAAACTTTAACATACAGTAATTAGGAAATTTCCTGTGTACTGATTAGTTGAAAGAGTTCTGGACCCATTTCCTTATGGTATACCAACCAATGTGTGTAGACTTCTTTCACCAGTCAGGCTGCAGCAGAGTCAGATATCAATGCCTCCCAAACCTTTAAAAAAATGTTCTGGCAGCCATCTTGATATAGTAAAACAAGTTACTCCATCTCACTTGTCCTTACTTAAAATCATGACATATTTCCATATTGTTACAACCCCACCCACATCTACTATTTGTCACAAATGCACTTCGCAGGTCAGGCCCTCTGCTCCTGCACTGCCAACCTCAGAGTGCAATAGTGTGAACAGGTAACAGACAGGGTAACCCTTTTGTCTGTTTCAGGTCTGAATCACCTGTTAGCCTCAAGTTCTGGAGGGATTCAAACTGTGAACCTTATGCTAGCATACCCAATTAACAGGCTCAGATAATACTCTTTTCGGAGGGATGCAGTATAATCTTTCACCCAAGGGCATCCAGCCAGGTATCCAAAATGAACCCTTACAACTCTAAATAAGTCCTAGGTATTTATTTACCTTTTAAGCAAGCTCAGTAACACAATTAAGCTTTTAACAGCTGTCAGCCTTAAATACAGGTTCAGCAAGCACATGTAAAATAACAGAAAAAAACACAGGCGGTATTTTAAAGAAAATGTTGTTTATTAAAAAGTTTTAAAACAGGTAAAATAAAATACAGAACAAATTATATCACAAATCTCACAGTCATCTACAAATAAAAAAAGGAAAGTTACAGAATACAAACCTCTACCACAAACACTTAATTCTTCTCTAAGTGTTACCTTTCTAAGTGCTTTCCAAGTCAGAGAACTATTTCTCTCAGAGTCTAGAATCATATATCACACATTTCCCAGTTACAATGTTTCATTTTTAACTCTGTCTTTCCCCACCCTCTTTTGGTGAGTCAGCTAGATCCTCCCTTAGATTTCATTCTAACATAATGTCTACAAGGAGGTATTTTAATTAATGTGAACATCAGAAAAAGTCATTTCCTACATATGACAGTCTTTAATCAAGCATTTCTCTTTGAGGTTTTACAACCCCACAATCTGTCACTAAGGTGTGAGAAAGCCAAGGGAAATCAGCCAAATTACTTTCTTTCCTAGTATCATACAATTCATATTCAGGAACCAACATCAAAGCAGTAGCAGTTGATAAGGTGTCATGAACTATCCCTCTAGAAGGAAAGCATTAATTAAGTTTTTCCCTGGTCAGTTCAATGACATCCTCACTGACACCTTGAAGGTTAAAAGCTAAACTGCTAACTTGTGTGAGACAATTTAATACACAGACCATTGATTTATAATACAAATATTATACAATAACCATAAGCAGATGGAAGAGCATCACACTATTTATCACATTTTTACAACCTTAATCCTTCACTTACCTACAGTACTATTTTTAAATAAACAGAGCTGCAAGTTTGGTTCTACCTGAGAACCAAACACCTCGAAGTCTGGGAGTTTGATCCTCACCAACTCAAATAACCTTTGGGTCTAAATTCCAACTTTTGGTTCAGCAAGTTTTACTGGTGTTAACCAATCAAATCAATTGAACTGGCAAAGTTTCAACCAGCAGTCACCCCTCTACTCCTGTGTAGCAAACTGGTCTCTCCCAGATTCAGCCTACCAGTTTTATCAACTTTCTCAAACCCTTCAGATGCCTGCAAGGGTACTCAGTAGCTGCAACAACTCAGCATAAACACTTTCTTGGGGAATCTCTAGGTCTGAATCCCTCCAGAGCCACTGCTGACGCAGTACAGAACTCCTTGCCCAAGGGCAGATGACTAACACCTCTGTCACAGCTGAAAACTCCTTACTTTAGAAATAGGATATGGTAATGGTAGCCTCCTCTTCAGAGGAAAGACATTTTTTGTCAGTTATAAATCAGTTAGCTGTACTGCAAAGGACTGAATCACAGAAACATGAAGTATATAAAAAAGAATGCTTTAATACTTTAAGATATTTACACATATAATACAGCATACTACAGAAAGACTATGGGGAACAGTAATTCTTCAGGGGTGAAAAAGAAAATGGTTTGAACAGTAGGTTACACACAGAAAAA
This sequence comes from Neoceratodus forsteri, assembly GCA_016271365.2. Lineage (NCBI taxonomy): Eukaryota > Metazoa > Chordata > Ceratodontiformes > Ceratodontidae > Neoceratodus > Neoceratodus forsteri. The sequence goes on along the minus strand of CM028135.1, from coordinate 906,166,558 downwards.
TCTCTCTCTCTCTCTCTCTCGCTCTTCAGCAAGGTAGGATAACTTACCACACAAAGACACCTTGGTGAATCAGGATAGACTTGAACCTCAGATGGTAGCTGTTCATAGTTCCAAACCTGACTGTCTCTTTCAGGCTCTGCCAAACCTTAAGACCCTCCAGCTTCCCCCCATGACACGTCATACAGTATGTCACTTTTACATCACTCCAAGGTCAATTCTTTGTGCTTGAGAGCTGGGACCACTTGGAAAACTGTTCTGATATGGACATTTGACTTTGTGTATAAAAATACATCTATTGTTTCCCCACATCCTATCTAGCCCAGCAGGTGTGGCTCCTCTATGAAACAGAAAGAGTTGTTTTTGCTTCCAGCACTGCCGTTAACTGGCCAAAGAGATTGTTATTTCTCACCAGAGCCCTCTGGCATGCCTCTTGGCAACTAATTTATTAGACAGTTTTTAACTCAGCTGAAATACTTACAAGAGGTTTTGCTATTAATAAACATTAAACACGGGTAGATCACGTGACGCGCGTAGAGAGATGGCAGCAGCTTGAGGGTTCTCTGCTCCCTGCCACTCTAATTTCATTTTTCGCAAGGGCTAATTGTGATTACAGGTATCTGGAAGCTAGCCAGACCCTGTAGGAAAGTGTCCTGCACCATTCTGTGCCAACGCTCGTTTTCGGCTATTTAAAGTACCGAGCAAATCGTCGGTGAAAGTCCGCCCGCGGTTGATAGCATTGCGCTCTTCCCCTGCTCCCTGCCAGCACAAATTTTGATGTTGCTCATGATTACATACTAGGCAGACTTTGGGGCACTGCAAGAAGTCTATTTGCACTGGTTTTGTGCATTTTGGGGACAACGCTCGTTTTGTGTAATTTTAAAGGAGCCAGCACTGGATTTCTTCACTGTAGGCTGGCGGTAAACATACAGCCTGTGGGCCTCTCTCTCCTTATCAGCAAGGCACTTACTCTACACCCCAAATCCTATATTCTACATGGCGAAGTTACTTGTATTGATGCTGGAAATTTTTGGGTCCATCTAGGAGTGGATTTTGGGAAACAGTGATAACCTTCGCTTTGAAAGATGCAGTCAACTGATTCTGAATTGAAGCTAAGCGACCACAGAGGGGCTCAATCGCTCTGCTCCAGGAACAAGAGCTAAAACCTGAGAAGATCTACAAACTACCTTCTACTATAAAAGAAGCTTTATTCAAACTTATAGAGGAAGTGGCAGAGATAAAACCAGCCTTGACACAGTTAGCGAGAAGGGTGACTGACGCTGAGGCCAGAATCTCATCTCTGGAGAGAGCTATGGATAAATCAGACCCTAATATAGTGGAGTATAAAAGAAATATTGTTAAATTAGAAGATCGTCTAGATGACCTGGAGGGCCGCAATAGGCATAACAATCTGGTCCTGCTGGGCCTCCCAGAAGGTGAGGAAGGGCTGAATACTATTCAGTTTCTGCAGAAGCTTATTAAGAAATCGGTGGGCCCCTCTCCCAATGGGCCGGAATATATTATAGAGAGGGGTCATAGAGCCCTTAGAGCCAAACCTCCACCTTCGGAGCCACCGAGGCCGGTTATTTTCAAACTTTTGAATTATTTGGACAGGGAATACATCTTAAACGGAGTGAGGAAATTGGAAGTTTTCCAATGGGAAGGCAAGAAACTGCGCCTGGTACCCGACTTAACCTGGAAGATGAGACAAGCTCATGCCAGCTTCAGGCCGATTACGTCGAAGCTCTGGGTGGCAGGGATCTGACACCATCTACTTTACCCTGCGAGGCTGGAGGTTACTTTTAAGGAAGGCCTGAAGAGGTTCAACTTGGCAGAAGAAGCACTCGACTCTCTGAGAACTTTGCTACCTGACTTGTTTCCTAAGGGATGAGAGATAAGTCTGACTATATGGACAGTGCATAATAAGTTTCTGTTCTTGCTAAGTTTGGTGACTTAGACATTTGGATTGTTATCAACATTTATAATCTGATTTTGATTGGGGGTATCAGAGCAGTATGTAACTCGGGATTGTCCTTAGATTACCGACTAGTTGGGTAAGTATCACGTCTGCTGATGTGTGTGTCATTTAACTACTATTGGGATGGGCTAGGGAGCCTTACCAGCAGTATTATTGATATACCTTGGTTAGAAGTATTATAGTACTTTAGATTACAATTAGAGTACGGGGTGGGTTTTACACCAGTCCTTGAAGATATAAAGTTATGGTTAACTTTTTTATGAGGTGGCAGGCTACATTGTTTGCACGTACGCCTGGAAGAATACTTTTGTTCCCTTTTTTATGACACTTGTACTAATGGTGTTTGATGTATAACAGCAGTTTTCTTATTGGTAATTTTTGGCTGGGGTACCTAACTAGCTATAAGGATCCAGTTAGTTTCGAACTGCTAAGGGGTATAATGCTAGTTATGATTTTTAGGCAGGCTGGACAGCCCTGTCTTGTTTACTTAATAGTTATGTTAGATATAGTTTGGATGGCCTTCGGTTTAGCAGGCCTAGATAGAGTCCCTTACAGGGACTAAGGTTGGGGGTGCCATGGATTGGCCTATAATCTCATTTTCTAGGGTTTGGATGGTTGGAGGTACTTAATGGCCTAATACATGCTTTATTAGTCTAATGGTTGCATTATACCCCTTAATTTCTAATTTCTAATTTTTAATTTCTCTTTCTTTTTGGCGAAAGTCTTGTCAATTAGTGCTTTACTACGTGACCTAATCATAGACCTAAAGAGGGAAGTTTATAAATTTTTATTTTTTTTTCTTTAGTAGCCTAGCCCATAGATAGAGTCTGACATGATTATATATTTAATTATATCAATAGTAGTGGCAGGGGTGGATATACCCGTCTCTATGTAGCATCATGTACCTGAGAACGGGGTGTTGGCTTTGGGCCAGGAGGGTGAGTTATAAGTTATTTATGGGTATGTTATTATTTTGTATAGGGGTTGGTGGGGCATTTCGTAAAGGTAAATTCTTTTTTGTTTTGTGGGAAGTTGTATGGGGGGGGGTGCAGCTATCCCAAGAGTTTCATGGTTTGTATAACGGATGGTAGATAGGTTGAATATAATTTCTTGGAATATCAAGGGAGGAAAGGATAACTGTAAAAAATTTGTCATTCTGAATCACCTTGCCCGCTTGAAACCAGCAATAGTATTTTTACAAGAAACCCACATTCTTCCTGACCGACTGGCCCATTTCAGAAGAAGTGGGTGAATCAGGTTTTGAGACGGATTCTCCTCTAATAGCCGGGGTGTAGCTATTTTAGTTGCTCGGGGTTCCATTCACACATTCTCAAATAATATCCGACCATAAGGTTCGATTTATTTTGTTTCGGTAGTATTGAGGGATTAATCTAGTCCTGGGTTCAGTATATGGGCCTAACCTAGACTCACCAGATTTTTACACAGTTAGGATTGACCTTGGCTTCTTTTGGGAATGTCCCAATAATCATAGGTGGGATTGGAATTTAGTTCAGGTTAACCGGCTAGACAGATCACATTGTAAAGGGTCTTCCCTCTCTCCAGCTCAGAAGCTCGCCTAGCTTATGTCTTCAATAGGTCTAATAGATCCCTCATGACTTTCAACCCTAGCCTCCGTGAGTTTACATTTTTTCTGCAGTGCATAAGTCACACTCGTGATTGGATTTTTCTGGTCAGTCAGTTTAGTTTGTCCTGGGTGGTGGATGCCCCAATTTTGCCCCGTATAATCTCTGACCATTCACCTATAAGGATTACATGCTCTCTACCACCTTCACTAAATAGGTCATACTCATGGTCATTAAATAACAATATTTTAAAAGATTCCAATACATTAGCCAGCTTTAAATTGTTCTTAGAAAGCTCTAGCGCCAGCAATTGGGGTTCCATAAACGCCATTGACCAAACGTGGGTGGCTCTTAAGTCGGTGTGGCGTGGTGAGTTAATATGCTTAGCAACTGTCCGCAAGTTCAAGTCAAGGACACTATTAGACAAATGTTTAAAGGAAGTAAAGGAATTAGAAAAGCTAAACGATAATCAAACAATGGTAGAACAAGAAAACAAATTAATCTTTTTAAGAAATCGGTATGCGGACATGCAAAGGGAGAAAGTCACTAGTTTAGCCTCCAGAGTCAAGGCTTTATACCTGGGACAAGGCAGTAGGGCAGGAAGGCTGCTGGCTTGGCAGTTAAAACAAAAATCTTCGGCAAGGTGGGTGGCTGCTCTCAACCACCCGGAATCAGGGCAAGTGATTACGGATCCGGCTGAAATACTAGGTATCTTTAAGTCCTTTTACCAAAAGCTCTATACAAGCCAGCGGCCCTCCACCCAGGTATTAGATGAGTCACAAGAGTTTTTAGAAACCATTTCATTACCGGAACTCTCAAGAGATGTCGGTCCTCAATTGGTAGCCCCCATTTCGGTGGAAGAAATAGAAAGTGTTATTGATTCGTTTTGCCCAGACAAAGCGCCTGGTCCGGATGGATTTTCAGCTTTTTTTTATCAGCAATTTAAAAATATTCTTGCACCTTTACTGCAGGAGCTATTTTCCTTTTGGTGTGATCAAGGGATCAAGGACCAGACACCATTTGAGGCTAAGATTATTCTGTTGCAAAAACCAGGCAAGCCCACTGACGAAGTGGGTAGCTATAGGCCGATTTCATTGTTAAACCTGGATGTTAAAGTCTTTGCTAAAATTTTGGCCAACAGACTAAAACGAGTTTGGCGGACTTTATTGAGTCCAGAGCAAGCTGGTTTTGTGGAGGGTTGCTCTTCAGCTGATCACTTCCGCAAGTTGTTTTACCTGGTTTCTGAGTCTATGGACCCTGAGTTGGATGCATCATTAGTTTCTTTAGATGCAGAGAAAGCCTTTGACAGGGTGGAATGGGCTTTTATGTTCATTACCCTGTCAAAGCTAGGCCTTCCAGATAGATTTATTCACATGGTTCGCGTTTTATATTCTTGCCCTGTAGCTAAAATCCAATGCAACAACTTAATTTCCGAGGCCTTTCCCCTCTCTAGAGGTACTCGGCAGGGTTGCCCTTTATCACCATATCTTTTTAATTTATACATTGAACCATTGATTTGTTCCATTATGTCCAATAGAGAGGTGAAGGGGCTATGGATTGGAGGCACCGAGTTTAAACTATCTGCATTTGCAGACGACTTATTGTTACACATCTCAGACACTATTTCTTCCCTTCCCAAAGCTCTTGATTTAATTGATAAGTTCAGTAAGTGTTCAGGATACAATTTAAACAAGGCCAAAACGTCAGTTTATGCTTTGTCCTCTCTTCTTCATAGAAGTTGGTGCCTCTCCCTGGGGCTTCGTTGGCAAACCAACTCAATAACCTATTTGGGGATTCACATATCTAAGAATCTAGAGAACTTAGTTGATTTAAATCTAAAACCTTTAGTTAAAGCTATTAAGGAAGATTTGGTCAGATGGTCAAAGCTCCCACTGACTTTTTCGGGAAGAGCCAACACGATAAAAATGATGGTTATGCCCAAACTTTTTTATACTCTATCTAATTTAAATGTGTATTTGCCAAAGTCCTTTTTCAAGCTGCTATTTCAACAATGTGCAGCTTTCCTATGGAATGGGAGACCCCCCAGAAGAAGTTACCTCAAACTTACTTGGCAGCGACGACTCGGAGGGCTCCAACTACCGGACTTTTATGCTTATTACCTTGCGATCCACCTGGCGAGGTCGAGTGCCTGGGTGTTCGATGAGGACCTAACATACCCTGGCATTCACCTAGATCGTTTATTTGTTAGTGGCCTTAAGCTGGATTTGGAGTCTTTACTTTATGTTCCATGGGTTAAAGTTCCAAAAAGGGCGAGGATACCCCGTTAGGATGGGACATTAAAGCCTTGCAACAGTTCTACGCGAAATTTTAAATCTCACAACGATATGACTTATCTCAACCTATAGTAGGAAATCCGAATTTGATCATTGGGAAGCAACCTATATCTAGACGGGGTATTGAAGGGTTAACGAAGTGGCGGGTTCAGGATCTCTTTCAGAACAATAGGCTTCTTTCACCTCAGGCTCTGGCGGAGAAGTTAGGTAAATGTCAATCCTACTTAAAATTAAGCCAAATTTTAAGCTGTGTCAAGTCGTATTTTGGTAAGAGGCTGGGGCAAAATATTTTGGGACCTATGTTTGTGGAGTTGAAAGGGTATACGCAAGCGGGTAAGGTGATATCCAAAATGTGTAAGTATATTATAGTCAAAGACTCTTTGAAAGTGTCACCAGTTCTGATATACTGGGAATTAAATCTGCCTTTAGGTAAATCAGCAGAAATTTGGGAGAAGGCTTGGGTCGATATCTATAAATTTGTTAAGCAGGATAGATTAAGAGAAGTTCAATTTAAGTTACTTCATAATCTATATTTCTCACCAGCTAAGCTTTCAAGGATGAGTAGTCGCTTTACAGCAAATTGTATTGACTGTAATGATTCTCTGGCTACCAGCTACCACAAGTTTTGGACCTGCCCTAAGGTGGTGGGACTGTGGCATTTGGTGAAGCAAATGATTGGTCAATTCTACGATCTGGACCGAGTTCTTCACTCAGAGGCTTGTATATTTGGTGTGTTTGATAAAATACATAGTAAATTAACTAAATCTCGATTAGCTATGGTAGCAGCAGTAACTAAACTGATAATTCTGCGCCACTGGAGAGGTGATTGGACTCCTTCGGGTACGGAGTGGTGGGAGGAGTTTATGAGGCATTGAATGCAGAAAAATCGGCTCTTTCTTTGTATAATGCTTCACCATTATTCTTGCAATGTTGGGGGAAGCTATTCCAATGTTTGAAGGATAGGTACGGGTATTAGCGTTAAAACTTACAATACTCGCTTTTAATTACTGGAAGGATATCGACCCCAGTCTGGTACATTATTCGGGTGAATCCTCTCTTCCATGTTACCTCCCTTTGAAGACTTAGTTATATTACTTATATTTGGGTCTTATTTTGTTTGTTTTCCGAGGTTTCATTATGTTTGTACTCATATTAGTGAGTCAGCCGTAGGGATAGCTGCCAGGGGTGGGGGGGTTTTAGGGGTTTTGTTCTGCTTTGTCATTTCTCCTTTTTTTTCCATTTATTGTTTTATGGTGCCTCTGTATTATGTACCCGCATGATATATATGTTATGTTTGATAAACTTCAATAAAGTTCGGTTATTTGCAAAAAAAAAAAAAAACATTAAACACAGAAACAAAAACATACTCAAAAGTTGTTGCATCCTTCCCCCAGAGAAAGAAAAAACAAAAACAAATCTTTAAGCAGCCCCAAATGATATTTTTTTGTGTGTGTGTGTGAGCTGGCTCAATCTCACTGATATGCTCACAGTTCTCCCTCTGGGTGAAACCCTCATTAGTTTCTACTAGCATCCTCCCACTTAAAAAAAACAAACAAGGGCCTAACTGCTTTTTGGATAACCCATCCACGTTGCCATGCCGTGACCTGCTATAGTACCGAATATCCATATTATAGGACTGCAGCACCTGGCTGTACCTTAGCAAATTTGAGATCTGCCTGCTTTTCCTTTGCAGTGCAAGAGGTTTGTAATCAGAAACCAGGGTGAACTCCCTCCCACACAAATAAGTTTGCAGCTTCTGCAAAGCCCAAACAATCCCTAAATACTCCTCTATTGTGGTGCAGGCCTCCTCTCTTGGCAGTAGCTTCCCATTCAGATACATGAATGGGTGTTCCTCTCCTGAGTGCATAACCTGACTCAGAACTATGCCTACCCTATGATAAGATGCATCTACAATACATGCACAATAAATCTTAGAGAACAGTCTGGGCTGATGAGCACAGGTGCCTGACACAATGTTTCCATCAGCTGGGGCAGATCAGTATCGCATGTTTCCATCTACTAAACTCTTTATCCTTTTTTGTTTGATATGACTATGTCATGGCTTAGGGGCCAACATTTCCACTAGTGATCTTGACTGTGTTTGATAACTGAGATTAATGTACTGTTTAATCTTATGAATATTTATGGCTCATAATTTCTATATGCAGTGTTCTGCAGTGTAACTGATGTAATTATAGAACAACTTTGCAAATAGGGCCTCCTGGTCCTACTAGTTTTATCCTGTATAAAAATAAAACAGTTTACTAGTACTGCTTTACAGCAATTTCTTCCTGGAGAAATTTGATAGGGGTTTGGCCATATTTCTGAAATTTGGCACAAACTTATGGTTTGCCCTGCCATCCCTAGGAAGACCCATATTTATCTCTTGGTCATGAGCATGGCCCATCCCTGGATGTCCTCAGTTTTCACTTCTTCAAGCTGGATATACTCACTCCCCACTCTGTGGGCAAGGTATGACACTTCTGCCATTCCAATCTGGCATGTCTCTGCCTTGAATGTCAGTCCAGCAGCCTGCAGTCAATGGAACCCCTTGGTCACATGCCTGATGTGATACTCCCAGGTCTGGCTATAGATGGCAATGTCATCCATGTATACCAGAGTGAAGTCTCATGCTCATTCAGAATGTGGCCCATGTGCTGTTGAAAGGTGGCTGGTGCATTCTTCAACCTGAATGACATTACCTTGAACTCAAATAATCCAAACAAGGTGACAAAGGCCTTCCCCTTCCTTTTATCCCCACTCTTCCCCCTTGCCCTATCCCTCTGTCTTCCTCTCCCCCTGTGCCTTTCCCCCACTGCATCAACCTTATAACCAGCCTAGTACCACTACCTCCCAACCTCCTAGACAAAGCCACTTCTTTGGCCGCTCTCCCCCGTCTCCCTCCCTCTCACCTTGACTCCTCCTCAGACTCTTACACTAGGTGTCACACCTCTTTATCTCCTTTGCTACTTACAAACACTGTCCTTTACCCTAGTTGAATGCTCTTGATGCTGTACTATCATCATTGGTACTATGAATGACATTGTAACCTTATTGTATACTAGCTACCTACTATATGAGTATTGTATATAAACTGTTTGTTATTATTGTCATTGTCACTGTTTGACGTGGAACCTTTGTAAAAGAGCTCTGAGCTCAAAGGTATGATCTGAATTTCTAAATAAATAAAAATTAAAAAAAAGACCAACCTCTCTCTCTGGCTTCAGGGGTCAGGGATACCTGCCAATAGCCCTTTGTCAGATCTATGGTGAACATGTAAAGAGCTCACCCTGCCTGTCAAGGACCTCATCCATCCTCAGCATGGAGTATGCATCTGACTCTCTGCAGCTGTTGAACTTCTGAAAGTTGATGTAGAACCTTGTGGTTCTGTCCTTTTAGTGGATCAGTACCACTGGGAAGACCCAAGGGCTACTGGACTCCTGGATCACCTAGAGAGCCAGCATCTCCTTGATCTCCCCCTCTATGGCATGTCTTCTACCTTCTAGGATCCTGTATAGTGGCTGTCTCAGTGGGGCTTAGGACCCTGTATCCACAATGTGCTCTACCAATGTGGTATACCCTGGTTTCCCTGTGAACATTTCACCAAATGTACTCAGCACCTCACACATTTTGTCAGCTTGGGTTGGTGTCAGCCACTCCAAAATGGTGGTAGCATCCACTGAGGATTCTCCTTTAACCTCTCCCAGGAGATCCACTAGTGGGTCTGCTTCTTTCCCCTCCTCCTCATAGCTGCACACAGCCAGGATCATTTCATCCCTGTCATGGTAGATTTCATCATGTTTACATGGTAGGCATGATGTTTGTACATCTGTTTTGGTAACTCCACCACATAATTGCCCAACTTGATACTCATGGTTTCTAGCCTCACTATTGTACCATCTCTTCTGCCTCTGTTGTGCAGTGGCTAGCTGCTCCTGGGCAAACCCCATGAGCTGCTTGAGCTGTGACCTGAAATTCAGGACATACTCCACAACAGATCCCCCGTAGGGAGCAAGCTCACCCTCCCATTTATCCCCTACCGTATCAAGGGATCCCCTCACCCTATGCCCAAACAGGAGCTTGAAGGGAGAGAACCTTGTGGACTCCTGGGGACTTCACTATATGCAAAGAAGAGATGGGGTAAGTACTTGTCCCACTGTCTCCCATTCTGGTCAGTGAATTCCCTTAAAATAGTCTTAAGAGGCTAATTGAATAGCTCAACCAGACCGCTAGTCTGGGAGTGGTGTGGTGAGGCCCTGAGATGCCTTACCCAACACTTCTTACTAAGACAAACCATCAGAACAGACATGAAGTTGGTGCCCTGGTCTGACAATCTCCTGGTGAAAACCCACTCAGCTAAATATCCCCAGCAGTTTGTCAGCCACAGTCTTAGCCTTGATGGAGGACAAGAGCACCTCTTCTGGGAACTTAGTGGCATAAACTATGGCCATCAGAATGTGCTGCTTGCCTGTGCAACCTGGGGTGCCTAGTGGCCTAACATTGTTCACAGCAACCCACCAAAATGGCTCTTTGATAGCAGGCAGGAGAATCAAAGCTGCCTTAGCCTTGTCCCCAACCTTTTCTACTGTCTGGTACTGCAGACTAATGCAGCAGTAGTTCTCCACATCTTTAAAAATACTGGGCCAGTAAAAACAATTAGTCAGCCACCTTTTTTGTAAGGCTGAACCCTAGGTGTCTTGAAGAAGTTGTGCTGTGGGGTAATGCAAGAAACTGATTTCTCTATTCCCCAGGAACTATCATCTGCCAGAGTTCTCCTCTCTAGTCCTCCTTTAGGAACACACTCATGGTACAGAAGCCCTGTCTACCAGTACACCTCCCTTTTCCCAGAACTTGGAAAGTCACCTTCCACACTGGTGGCTAACTCACTTAATTTTGGAGGAAAAGGTCAGCTTGCTGAGCTCTTCCTAGCTTTGCACACCTGACTTCTCCCAAAACACACTGCTGTGGGAGAGCCACCCATGGCTAGGCTCTCCTCCATCTGTGGCTATGGCTCAGAACTGCTGCTCCAAGATCGTTCAACAACAACTTCTCCTGCTACTGAGGTAGAGGTTGCTTCTTCCTGCACTGCCTAATGTGTATCCTAAGGAGCTGGTTTCTGCACCTTGCTACTGGTAGTGACACCCATAATATTGACCCTATTATCATAGTCAATACCCATGATTACATCCATGGGCAGGTGTGGTGCAACATCCACCTCCTGTACACCTTGGGCACCTTCCAGCTTAGAAAGATCTGGGCCATTGGCATTCATGCTGTAGAACCTATCACTCCTCTAATCCTAGAAAACTGTCCAAACAGAATCTATTCTTCCTGAATCAAATCCTGCTTCACTACAGAAATGAAGACCCCAGTGTTCCTCAATCCCTGGATTACTAATCCATTCACCACTACTGGATGCTTATGTACAGTGGAGTGAGAGGGCACTGCACTCAGTGTACAGTCAACAATCTGCTGTGAACTGCCTGAGCTGTCTCCTCCTGCTGCACTTACTGTATCCTTTCTTTCACATTTTCTGGCAATCATAACACAGACACCCCAGTTTTTGGCAGATATAGCACCTGCATTCTCCTGTATTTGTGCTTTTGAGATCAGGTAACTTCCTTTTTGTTCAGGCACAACCTGGATTCCTTTTGACTGCCCCCCCAGGTTCCCCTAAAACCACCCACTGTCCCTCCCCCATTACCTTTGCGATGAGAGGATGGTCAGTTGGATATGAACTCATCAACCCTTTGCTGCCTTCCTCATGGAACTTGGAGTTCAATCCAATAACCATATTCTCAGATCCTCAGGCACAGTTTTCAAAAACTGTTCCAGAAGGAATAAACCTTTTATCTCCTCTACAGAGTGAGCTTTTGCACCATTTACCAAACATTCAACAAGTTTCTTAGGAGCACATGCATTTCAACATGGCTGTTCTCCAGTGCCTTGCTTAACTCTCTCAGTTGTTGCCTACAGGCCTCGGAGGTTAACTCAAAACACTTTAGCAAGGCATTGTTTATTTTATCATAATCCATGCAGTCCTCATTGTCCATGCTGGCAAAAACTTCTAATGCCTTGCCTGAAAGCAGTGGCAATAGGTGAATCATCCAAGAGTCCTGCCAAATTCAAATTGCCCACAGATTCTCTCAAAAGATCTTAAAAAATCAAAAGCATCCCCTCCAGGTGCCCAGGAAACATTTTAGAATTTAGTTTGTCTTCTTGGGTTGAACCCCTCATGCCATTACACATGTTTATGGTGATGTCATCTGATGCACTTCTTCTGGATCTCATGCTGGCACTGCTTTTCTTGCCCCTCTGCCTTTCACTTCTCTTCATCAGCCTTTCACGTCTCTTCCTTCTCTCACTCCTCTGCTTCAAGCTTCATCTTCTGCAGATCCATGTCTTCCTTTTGCCTCTCAATGTCTGCCTTCTTCTTAACCAGGGGAAGCTCCAGCTCCAACATTCATACTTGTTCTACTTGCACATCTGCCCTCATCAAAGGCTATGGCTTATCTGCATTCCCCCTAGCCTTCATTTAACAGCCTTGGCAGGCAGTGACCATTTTCGCATGGCTTTCCTGGTCACTTTTTTTGAGGATTGCTATGACTTCCATCTGTGTTTGGCCTTCCTCATGCCTCAATTCTTTCCTTTGGCACAGCTCCTGCAAGTATAGCCATGTATACTTCTCATATGGCCCAGACATAATGTCTTCCATCTGCCTACTCTTGCTTAACAAAAAATAAATAAAATGGGTAGAATATACAGTCACCTTTTGTATATCCTGTTCTGTGACTGGACAGATAACCTTTATACTGACAAAACTGTTTCAGATCTCAGACGGTGCCTCCAGTTTGTGGCAAACTGGTCTCTCTCAGACGAAGCCTGCCAATGTTATCAGCTTTCTCAAACCCATCAGATTCCTAATAGGGTACCCAGTAGCTGCCACAACTCAGCATATACAATCTCTTAGGATATCTTTAGGTCTCAATTCCCCACAGCCACAGATCACATGGTACAGTGCTCCATTTTAAGGGCAGATAACCCACCCCCTCTCTGTCACAGCTGAGAACTCCTTACTTTTGAAACAGAATATGGTGACAGTAGCGTTCTCCTCAGAGGTGGCAACACAGTTTGTTTTTGTCAGTTATAAATCAGTTAGCTGTACAGCAAAAGACTCAGTCAAAGAAACATGAAATATATAAAAAATAATGTTTTAATACTTCAAAATAGCTACACGTGTAATATAGGGTACTACAAAAACACTATGAAGATTTGTAATTCTAATGAGATTAAGAAGAAAACGGTTTGACCAGTAGGTTACACCAGAAAAAAAATTACTCTCTTTTCTATTTAGCAAGGTGCTTACCATACAAGGCAGCTTGGTGAATCAGGGCAGATTCAAACTTTAGATGGTAGCTCTTTGTAGTCCCAAACCTACTGTAACTGTCTCTTTCAGGCTTTGTCAGATTTTAAGACCTTCCAGCTGTCCCCATGACATGCCATTCAGTACACCACTTTGACATCACTCCCAGGTCCATTCTTTGTGTCTTGAGAGCTAGGTACACTTGGAAAACCAGTTTGGTCTGGACTTTGTATATGCAAATAAATCTGTTTTTCATGTCCCCAGTTCTGTCTAGCCCAGCATGAGTGAATTCTCCTGCAAAGCAAGAAAGGGCTATTTTTTCTTCCAGCATTCCTATCAACTGGCCAAATAGATTGTCATCACTCACCAGAGCCCTCTGGCTTGTTTCTTGGCAGCTTATGTTATGAGACAGATTTTAACTCAGCTGAAGTACTTACAAGGAGTTTAGCTGATAATAGAAATTAAACACTGAAACATACAAAATACACAAAAGTGTTACACCCTGTGTTTTAAAGAAAAGGTTCCTTGTTTCTGACACTGAGCCAGAAGCCCACACACCTTTTAAAACAACCTTTTCTGGTTCTTCCATCCACAAGATCCCCAAACACCATAGCTAAAGCATAGCTCCTCCAATCCATGATTTGGAGTGTGTGGGGAAGGAATTAAACACGGTACATGTGCCATGTACCCAGTTCTATGCTGACGGTAAAGTGATTTGAAATGATTGCATTAAATGTGCTATATAGATAAAGTGATTATTATTCTACTCAGCTTAGTCATACCCCATCCCTGCCCTTTCCATTCATAAAATAAATTGTTGCTGGCTCCCTGGTACTGAGTAATATCTTTTACAAGACCCCATCTCCCTATCCCAACCTCCAGAGCCCCACAAATGTACCATGTTTAAATGTTACCCCCATCTCCTCACTCCTGATCCATTATTGGGCTATGGGGCAGTGAAAAATCAGAATTTCACCTAGCATTCACCCCAGTCCTTCAGCATGCCAGCTCCATTTACTCTTGTTAGACTTGAGCAAGTGGGTGTGCAACTGGGAGGGAGGGAACAGAGCAATTGTGAATAGATGATGCTATGTTTATTTATTTAGTTTTTGTTAAACGGGTAGGTGCACTAGCCATAAAATGACTATTTTCAGGCATGACCCAGGAGAGTACAACAAAAAGAGAACAGTTGAACAACAGCAACATGGGTACAATAATACAAATAGAGGAACAGTACAGCAGTGCTACAAAAATACAATGGGTAGAAACAACAAAAAATAATGGCAAGCATTGTACAGATAATGGCAGTAAGATATATAATAAGTACAGAAACCATGGTGGACTGTGATTGGGCAGTTCACCTAGCATCACCCTCCTGGTGGTACACCTGCTAGCTCCAGTCTAGCTATAGTAAGTTTTACACAAAAAAAGTTCAGTTGGGACTGTGGTGCTCTTGGTAAAATCAAATAAGTACAGGAAACAAAATCAGGCACTCACCAACTGAAATATAAAGATGACACTCTATGTAAGTTTCTGGTGAAAAAATGCAAATGTTTTATTAGTGCCACAAATGATTCAAAAGTATCCTGATGCATTTTAGATACAAACAACTGCTCCTTTATCAAATGTTTAAAAACATCTTGTATATTCCCTCTTTAACACTGGTGCACGCTGAAGACCTCATACAGCTTCACATTTCAGGGTACCACATGATCAGCGCACATAAGATAACACACATGTAATAAAATTATGATGTGGAAAAAATATAAATCTTAAACTCAGTCTATTTTGTGTAATGCAGTGCTAGAGATTATAGGTGCTTCTGTAGCAATTTTCAGATGAGGGCATTATACAACAACCATGTTGCATTTCTCTATCTTTATTTCTGTATGTACTTGCATACCTCTAGCTATAACAGGAAAATATGAATGACAGTTGGATTGGTCATGTACTGTGCTTTCTGTTATGACAGCCTGTTGCTTTGTGTGATATAGGAATACTGAACAGTTTCAGAGGGCTGTTCAAATGATTATAAATCACTAACATGATTTCAGTGGGTTAGCACACAGAGCCACTGTACAATACCCCTTATCCTGTGTAAAATGGTCTCTTTAGCAGGAATGTTAGCAGTGGTGTATTCTACTTCACAGCCAGAGGGAGAGCAGCTTCATTTAACTTCTGAAATTAAAAACAAAATGCTAAAAATATATTCTAAACCATTTTAGCTAACTTGACTGATTGATAATTAAAACTGGGATTTCTGTTATGGTATAGAGACCCCTCTTGTGATATTTTGGAAGCCCAAGTTGCTTAGCTTTGCATTGTGGTCCTCTCACCCAAACCTCACATTCCAATTTCTCTTTTAGCATAATAGACATGCTGTGGAGGCCCTTTCAACTTGTTGTATATTAAATGTACTTATACAGCAGGTTCTTTACAGATGCTTTCTTTTTGGGGGTTATAATGTGGGTGTTTATTTTTCATACTGCTCTGCTATGTATCAAGTTAGAGGGGCTAGCATGTGATATGCCAAATTTAGAAAACGCTACATTTTTCTCAAATATGTCATCAGGTACTTCATATGAAAAGTACTTTTTTTGTATTTTCTTTAGACCCTGAAGCTGCAAATAAAAATGAATTAAATGCAACCTCAGTAACTGAAATGCTGACTTTTTTTTTATTACTAATTTTATCCTTGCAAAAAAAAGTTTAAAGCTGGCAGCATTGCATAAGTAATTGTAGTTTTCTATTCTGTCTATAGGAGAAAGCTCTGCTGAGCAATGCTCATTTACAAGAAGGTCCAAGCTACCACAAACAAATGATCGCATCTGTTACAATATTACTTAGGTTGTCATGGTCTTTTTTTGTTATTCTAAATATTTCATTCTGAATGCATAACTTGTACATATTGTAACAGTGAAACCAGATGAGATAAATACAGTGTTGCCTAGTCCAGATGATGCAGCTTCCGTGTCAGACTGGTTAGGTGCACATTGGTTCACCCATGTCTTTGAAGGGGGCTGTGAGTTGTACAATAACCCTAAGAATATACTGTAACTTACGAATGATAATGTTTAAGTATCTAGTGTGTGTGCCGTGTGTGTGTGTGTGTGTGTGTGTGTGTGTGTGTCTTTAAGTAATATTGGTATAAGTATACCACACTTTAATGTGAGGTAGCCAAAAGCTGAATTCCTGTAATAAATTGAGGGTGAAATTAAATGGAGAAGAAAACTCATCCTCTTTAGCAGTATGCCATTCTCTTTTTCCAGACAGTCAAAAACTATTATAATTTATAGTGAGGCCAACGATATTGCTTGAACCAGTCATAAGCAGGAAAATAATTAATTTACAATATCCTAAACCATCTCATGCTTGCAGTTGCCAAGGGTAATATCAAGGATTTAGTGCAGGCTGCAGTATGACTCCCAATGAAAGAAATAAAGCAGACTACTTTACTAACACCCAAATAAGCTGATGTTTCTTGCCTTTTGACTTCTGCATTTTCAAGGGCATGGTATGTATTTTTACAAATTCCCTTTCTGTGTTTTGCAGTCAGAATATCCTTAGAATTAATAATTATGCTCTGTGATGTGTATTACATGTATACACCAGTGGTGATAAGTTTATGAAGATAAATTATGTTCTCTCATACCCAGCCTCCAAGATAACATGTTAAATTTGTCATTTGGTAGATCACAATTGATATCTTGAAAGATTAGTTACATCACAATGGAGTTCTGATTCTCAACCAGTCAGAGATCAGCTTTCACAGTGCTGATGGCAACACAATACCCTGTGCAGCACTGAAGCTGCAGCAGTTGAAATTAAAGAGAAAGAGGGAACCACGTAACTGGGCACAGTATTCCAGGTAGGGCCTTACCAGTGATCTATAGAGAGGTAGTGTTACCTCCTTTTTCTTACTTCAAAACTCCTCCCAACACACCCCAGCATTCTGGTTACCTTGCTGGAGGCCTTGTTGTATTGGCTAGATTGTTCTAGAGAGTTGTTTATGATGAATCCCATGTCTCTTTCCTCAGAAATAGAGCCCATCTTAACTTGTCCCATCCATTATTCAATGTTGGGGTTCTTGTTCCCTGTGTGCATCACCTTGCACTTTATGGCATTGAAATTTAACTGCCAACCTAGGTACACCTCTCTAACTTTTGCAGACCCCTCAGTAACTCCCTTACACACTCCTCACTTGCTGCCCTGCCACAGAGCTATGTGTCTTCTGTGATGAGACACATTTTACCTTGTATTCTTTCTCCTATGTCATGAACATAATGCATACAAAATGACTGGTCTCAGGACTGACCCCCTGGTGCTCCTCACTCATGACCACCCTCTCTACCGATTTGATCCCATTGACCACCACCCTCTGCAGCCCCCCAACAACAACCCATCCATCGAACTAAGTCCTTTGTTGCACCCAAATCTTCTAACTTTTTTAGTAACCTTCTAAGAGGCATCAAATTGAATACCTTGCTGAAGCTGAAGTAGAGTAAATCTACTGCAAATCTACTATCCACTGTCTTACTCAGTCAAAGAATGCTATAAGGCTGGTCTGACAAGGCCTCACTGCTATGAACCTATGCTGATTACTATCTCAAATCCCATTTCTCTCCAGGTAGTCCGCTTGGTCCTCACTCACTAGTGTCTTCATCAGTTTACCCACAGTGGAGGCAACACTGATGGGCTTTTAGCTGCTTGCTTGCTCTTTGTCCCAGTCCTTGTGGAGTGGAACCATGTCTGCTACCCTCCAATCTTTTGTAACAGCCCCTCACTGTAGTGAGCAGTTGAATAGTCTTGCCAGGGGTTTAGCCAATTCTGATGCAAGTTCACTGAGCACCCATGGGTACATCCCACCCAGCCTTGTAGCCTTGTCCATTTTTAAGGCTACAAGCCCTTTTCTAATCCTTTCTCCTGTAATTACCTATTGCTCCATTTCTGAGATCTACCTTGCAGCAGTCTTCATGCCACTTTCCGGCAATAGCCCACTATCCTCCACTTGTGTATACTGAGCAGAAGTAGTCAGTAAAAACAGTTGCCTTCTGCTTGACCTCCTGTATTGCACTGCCTCCATCCATCAGCCTTACAGTTCCCACTTTTATAATTCTTTTCCCCCAATATATCTGAAAACCTTTTTCCCCACCCCTTGACTCCCTATGAAATACATAGCGCTGTGTTTTTTCATCTATAGGAACATAGAAACTTAGAATGTGTTGGCAGAAAAGGGCCTCTAGGCCCACCCACTTTGATCAGTTTTCCCCTGCCTATTCTGTCCTGGCAGATCCTAACTGGTCTTCAGCAACCCTCTCCCCACCCTTTTTATTAACTAGCATTCCCCTATACTTATCCCATGCATGTGTGAAGCCCCCCCAAAAAAGTTTTTCCCCCTGCTGCCTGTTGTGACGGGCCATTTCAGGTGTCCACCACTTTTTCAGTGAAGCAGTAGTTCCTTGTGTCCTTCTCAAATCCCCCCTTCTAGCTTTGTTGCATGCCCTCTTATTCTGCTGCATTTTTTTCATTTAAAATAGGATCCCCACCTGTACTCTGCTCACTCCCATGAGGTATTTGTAGGTCTCTATCATTTCCCCTCTCTCACTCCTCTCCTCCAGGGTATACACAATGAGATCCCTCAGTCTCTCATCATGTATTATTTTAGTTGCCCTCCTCTGGACTTCCTCTAACCTGCCTCTGTCTTTTCTGAGATGCGGCATCCAGAATTGCACATAATGTTCATGGTGTGGTCTCACCAATTATCTAAACAGTGGTAATATCACCTCTGTCCTCCTGCTTGTGATACCTCTCCCTATTCATCCCCAAATTCCAATGGCCCTGCCACTGTCCTGTCATACTGCCTTGTGATTTGATGTCATCAGATATTGTAATCCCTAGTCCCTTTCCTTTTTAGTGACAAAGAGTGCCCCTTCCCCCAATGTTATGCTCCACTCCTGGATTTCTGTGCTCCAGGTGCATGATTTTACACTTTTTGGCATTGAACCCCAGTTGCCATACCCATGGCTACTCCTCAAGTTTTCTAAAGTTCCTTCTCATTTTACCCACCCCTTTCTGAGTATCCACCCTGTTGCACATCTTGTAGTTGTCTGCAAAAGAGCATTTGCCCACCTTTAGGTCATCTGATATGACTACCCCCAGGTCCCTTTCCATTTTTGTTGTTGTTAGTATCTCACCCTCCATTGTGTACTCTTCCCCTGGGTTTTTGTTTCCCAGGTGCATTACCTTGTACTTCTTAGCATTGAATCTAAGCTGCCATACATTTGACCAGTCCTCTAACCTTGCCAAGTCCCTTCTCATCCTTTCCACCCCACCCTGTGCATTAACTCTGTTGCAGATCTTTGAGTCATCTGCAAAGAGACATACTTTTCCTTCCAGTCCTCTGCAGTGTAAACATAAAGACATTGAGAGGACTGAGTCTATCTGAACCCTGCGGTGCCCACTAGTAACCCTCCTTTCTTCTGAGTGGACTCCATTTACTATTACTCTCTGTGTCCTATTCTCCAGCCAATTCTTTACCCAGGCTGTCATCTTGGGACCCACTCCCAGGCTGGCTACTTGTATATTAATCTTTTGTGGGACTGTGTCAAATGCCTTGCTAAAGTCTAGGTAGGCCATGTCCACAGCCCCTCCCTGATCTACTGCTTTGGTCACCCAGTCAAAGAAATCTATTAGATTCATCTGGCATGACCTTCCCGCTGTAAATCCATGCTGCCTTGGGTTCTGTGCCCCTCTGGCCTCTAGATACTCGACAATTCTTTCCTTCAGAAGTGATTCCATCATTTTCCCTATCACTGAGGTTAAACTAACAGGTCTGTAGTTTCCTGCTTCTGCGTTACTCCCACTTTTGTGAAGGGGAATCACATCTGCCCTCCTCCAGTCCTCAGGTACCACCCCGTCCTCCCATGATTTGTTAAAAAGGGTAGTCAGTGGTGTCACTAGTTCTACCCTTAGTTCTTTTAGAATTCTGGGTTGAATCCCATCAGGCCCCATTGCTTTGTCCACCTTCAGTTTTAAGAGTTCTTTCAGAACCCTTTCTTCTATAAATGGGCTGGTATCAACTTCTTTATCCAGAGTGTTTCTACTGTTTGTTTTATGTACCTCCCCCTCTTCATTTGTAAATACTGAGCAAAAATATTTGTTTAGTATCTCTGCCTTTTCACAGGAGTGAACAAGGTGCAAATGGATGGTCTATTTCAGAGAAAGGATGGCAGTAGAACAAGGGGGCATGCAATGAAGCTAAGAGGGGTATGTTTAGGAGAGTTGTTTGGAAATACTTCTATAGAAAAGGTGGTGGATGACTGGAACAGCCTGCCATTGGAGGTAGTAGGGGAAAGGCTGTGGGGAGCTTCAAGCATGCATGGGATAGGCACAGTGGAATATTAAATAGAGGAACATGGGAGGAGGAGGGACACCTATGACCAACTATGGACAGTGGTGACAGAATAGACAGGGATAAGGGGCAGACTGGATGGATCTAAAGGTCCTTTTCTGCCAACAAAATCTGTGTTTGTTTCTGTGATATGTTCAATAATGATGCCTGTGGTGCAGCAACCTCCTCCATGAATTTCCTTAGCACCCCTGGATGTATCTAATCTGGTCCCATGGCCTTGTTGTCCACTTTCAGGTTTGCAAGTCTTTTCAAGACTCTTTCCTCTGTAAATGGACTTGTGTTTCCTTCCCCCTGCCTGTGTTTTAGTTGTTCCTTGTTGGTCCATCCCCTTCCATCTCAACTGTGAAAACCGAACAGAAAAATCTGTTCAGGATGTCAGCTTTTTCCTGATCATCCTCTGCACAGTCACCATCTACTGACTTCCTCATCCTCACTATCTCTTCCCTTGACTTCCTCTTCTCACTTACATACCTGAAGAAAGTCATGTTCCCTAGTGCCACTCCTTTTGTTATCCTTTCCTCTGCAATTTTTCTTGACTCACTGCGCTCCCTACTTCCTTCTATTTTACTGGTGCTTCTCCCTGTCTTCCTCCCTCTGAGTTTTTTTTGTGCCTACTAAATGCCATCATTTTGTTTTTCTTGGCTACCTCACTAGAGTACCATAATGGCCTTTTTTCCTCCTGCTTTTACTCACTCTTTTCACTCGTAGGCTGGTTGCATTCACTGTACCTTCCTTAATTTGTCTCCATTGTTCCTTTACCCTGCCTTGGAGGCAGTATAGCATAGTGGTTAAGGACACTGAGCTACAAACCTGGAGACCTGGGTTTGAATCCCACAACACCCACTTGCGTACTGACACTGATCAAGTCACTTAACTTCCTTGTGCTCTCAGGTCACACTTGGAAACAAGATCCGGCTTAGTGTGCCTTCCTGTTTAAACAATTCTCCCCCCTTTCTCTTTGGCCATCCATCTTTGCTAGGATGTTTCTAAGTTAGTTTTCATTACTTTAAAGTCTGTCTTCCAAAGTGTAGGGCCTTCGTCTTTGTGTGGTTTGCTTCTGTACCTGTCTTGATACTAAGCCACTCTGTACAATGATCGCTGGCCCCCAGTTGACTACCCAGTGTGACATCTGTTACTCTGTCTTTTTTAGTGAGCACCAGGTCCAGTATTGCTTCTTCCCTAGTGGGTTCACTTACCAACTGCCTAAGAAATGCTTCCTGTAAGGAATCTACAATTGTCCTGTTTCCATTTGGAACTTCTGCTGGAAGGCTTCAGTCCACATCAGGAAGACTGAAGTCTCCAACCACTGCACCTCCCCCTTATTTGTCATTTTGCTGATATTTTCCCCCAATGCCTTTTCTGATTCTTCCCCACTTGCTGGAGGCCTATATACCACCCCTGTGCAAATAATAATCCCTGCTCCTGTCTCTAGTGTGACCCACAATACCTCCAACTCTTCTTCTGCCTCTAGGTTCCCTTTCACTTCCATAGCCCTGATTTCCTCCCTCACATAAAATATAACCCCTCCTCCTTTTCCTATCCATTCTGAACTAAATGGTATTGTAATATGGCCATATTCTAGGTGTGATTTTTCAGTGCACCACAACTTAATTACAGACACTATATCTAGAGCGTCCTCTGCTATGATGGCCTATTTCCTAGACTTCTTGCATTGGTGCACATTGCTGTCTGAACCTTGCTCCCTCCCTGCTTTCAACCCACATTACCCCCCCCTTCTGCATGTGATGCTAACTGTGACTTCACATAACTTCTCTTTCTTTTCTTTTCTCCCTCTGTTTCTGGCCCAATTAATCTCCTTTTTAGCCTGCTCTGATGGGAGGGGGCCTGATGGCCTCCTCCTCCTCCTCCCATAGATCCAGTCTGCCCCACCCTCATCAGATTAAATTAAGGCTCTCCATTATGCATTCGCCCAGCCAACCCCTAAGACCCTTGAACTCTCTCCATTGAGGTGCAGCCTGTCTGGTTTGTATAGGGTTCTGTCACACCAGGTCCCCTCCCATCCTCCCGTGTGACCATAATCCTCCACCCTATATCATTCTCATAGCCAGCTACTGAAATCCTTTGCCCTCCTCCTCTTCCTAGCTGTGCTTGTTCTAGGTACTGGTAGCACTTCAGAGAAGGCTACCAATCTAGCCACTCCCCCTACAGATCCTCCCCACTACCCCAAAACTCTCCTGTACTACCTCCACCTCTTCTCTAGTTAGGTCACTTGTTCCTAAATGGATTATTACATGAGGTTTCCCACCAACCCCCTGTACAAGTTGCGCAGTAATTGGGCTCACCTGCTCTGCCATCATCCCCGGCATGCATACCACTCTCCTTTGTTCCCAACTGCCTTTTTTTTTTTTATATACTTTTCTTTTTTTCCTTCTGGTTTTTCCCTATCCTCTTGATCCACTCCTTTAAGTCTCTCAACGTTCGCTGCCAGATCCAGACCCATGATCTGCCCCTAGAGTGCCTCCTCCCCTCCTCTGCTTAGTGGGATATGTCTGGTGTCGGTGGTCTGAGGTGAACAGAGAGGTCGTCATCCAGGACCGCAAGGGTGATTTTTCCTTATTTCTGTTTTTGTCCACCTGTCCCATCCCCCTGGGGATGCTGGCGCTTGGGACTCAGTCCCGAGAGGTGATGTGCTGATGCACATCTAGCCTCTCATGTGCCGTATGACGTTGCCCCCCCTCCCCGACCCCTAGTATTGGAGCCACCCATCCCTTCAAGGACTGGTGCTTCCACCGACTCTCTACAGGAGTGTCGGATACTGGTGCATCCCGGGTATCCCACCCCTGAGGGAGGAGAGCATCCAGAGGGACGCTGGATCCTCCCTCCCCCACCAGCCCCCGGCTACCAGGGTCTGTTTCTGAACCCAGGTCACCAGCATAGTGTGAGGTGTGGCGTCTAGTGCCTCAACCCTCAGCGCCACTGGGCCGGTGACCCCAACTACCTTCTTGGCCTCCCTGATCCATACCTGGCATTCACTTCATTTCTCATTCTCCTTTTTCCTTTTGTAACTGATGAAGGTTCTTTGTGGGCCCTCACTGCCTCCCTGACCTTCATAAAGGACCAGCTAGGTCACTTGTGCCTTTTTTCCTCAGTAACTGTTCTCAAATATAACTGATTTGTATTGCAAATGTGGCCCCTTTAATTGTATGTCTCCTTACATCCATCGCCAATTGTGTCCTCCCCAACCAACTTATCCTGGATGAATTCCCACGTATGCTTAAAGTCTGCTTTTCTGAAATCCAGAATCCCCACCGTCGACAAGGGTGTACTGATATCCATGGCCAGTTTGAGTCATAGTGTGATATGGTCACTAGATCGCAGTGGTTACCCAAATAGCACTTTGCTTTCCATTTCTGAGTTGGTGAAGAGTATACCAAGAATGACAGCTGCCATGTGGAGTTCTTGGCAAGTTGCACCAGCAGGCTACCCCACAACATATCTAGCAGTGCCTGACTTCTGGTGCTCTTAGCTGCCGCTAGCTACTGTAATGTCCAACTCTTTGCATGGCAGGTTGAGATCCCTTACCACCACTACCTACCTCTGTTCAGTTCCCTTCTCTATTTTTGCCCCTAGTTTTAACATTGATATTACTAATCTTGTACCTGCATTCAACACTAGTTGAAGGCAGTGCAACTGACCCACAGGTAGGCATTTACAGAGTACATTACAGTAGATGATTCATAAAGAGAGGAATGTCTGAAATAACATCCTAAAGTTATTCTGGCCGAGGTAGGGGCACAGCCTGGCAATGTGTTTTAGATGGTAAAAACCGCTGTGGGCCATAGCTGACACCAGAGAAACAAGTGTCAGCTCTTCTTCAAGAACAACAACCAGGTTGGGAACCACCTGTTTGTCTCCAGCTGACCCTCATTAATTTTGTGGAGCTTAAGGCAATCCTTGACTGATAGCAGCATCACTTGGGCATACCAGTAACAGTTTGGTCTTTTGTCGGGGTTCATTCTCAACCAGTTTATGGCCATCCATTGTCCAGTTTCCATGATGCAGCTCTCAATCACTGACACTGGATCTCCCTGCCTTAGAGGAAATGAAAAATACAGCTGAGCATAGGAATGAAGACTCAAGCTAAACTTCCAGATCACTCCTTTTCATGGTAGCATATATACCACAAAAAATGATGGTGACAAAATTTGTCAGGACACCTGAGAAATGCTCTGCTCTTGCAAAAAAGTGTGTTGGGTTCTTCAGTAGCAGAGATGGGAAGAAGGGACCTCTTCTTAATGTCTCATCAACAGTACAGCACACCCTGACAGTATGGCATCCCCTAGTATTGCTCTTGGGTGCCAGCTTTTTATGGTATGAGACCAATGCTGGTGTGGGACTAGAACCCATGATCTTCAGGCCCAGATGCAGATGTTCTGCTAACTGAGCCAAGCTGATACATTACTATAAAGAATGGAACCAGTTACTGTGGGACAGTAATGAGGGCTAATGGTAATCAAACAAAACATAACTACTGGTCTGAGTTCCACTAGACAACCAGAAAAAAAACGACGTCAGTATGTTATATAATTTTATAATTTTTTTATTAAATTTTACTGAGGGTAGAAACAGTAGAACAGAAAGGGAGAGAAAGCCTATGTAGTGCCTGGAAGGCAATGTGCATTTAAATGAGACCCAATATGCTTACTTTTTAACTAGCATGAAATTATTTTACCTCCTACCATGTTTCAGTAATTGTGAGAGCTAAAATAATTTTAAATTGAAATCTTGAACCAACCTCACTATTTTTGGACTTCAGCCTCCTGTATGATTTATGGGGGAGTGAATCTGCCAGTAAAAAAATACCCAAGTAAGCACTGCAGAATTAAACTGCAACATTTAAAAACTGATATTTTAATTGCACACTATTCCATTCTTTATTACTAAGGACTCTTGCTTTAAAGTCTGATCCTTGTCCTTTGGAATTCATCTGCTCCTGAGATCATAATTGCCTTTTTTTAATCCCATTCTTACAACATAGTCTATTGCTGCAGAAATTATTGTGATACCATCATTATAAGAGGCAGAGCTACACAGGGAATGAAGTACCACAATGAACATTTTTTTTATATTTCACCAAGAAAAAAATCAGTTTTGTTCCCCCTTGCAGTACAACTGTTTTATTGCCAAAGATTTCTTATTATGGAAAAGAAGATCAAGGTGTAGTGGCAGGACAGAACTTCAAATGAACATGGGATTCTTTTCTTTTTCTCTCTCTCCTTCCTTCCTTCCTAAAACAAAGTACAGGGCAGATGAGGTATATAAAGAATCAAGGACAGTTACACGTGCTGATCACAGAGAGATGTTTAATCCTTGAATTAAAGGTAACATGAGCTTTCAAAGTTCAAATATGAGGTGGCAAGAGTTTCAAAATGTTATGGCCCTGAAAGTAACAACCATTTGCTTATTGCTGTCATAACCTGTAGAACACTAGGCAGATTGGTATCCATGGAATAGAGTGTTCAGGTTCTAGTCTACAGCATCAACTAGGAGGCTATGAGTACCAGTTGCTCATGTGACATCATGTTGTGAATGAGAGAACAGAGTTTGAAAGTGTCTTTATTGTCCAGTAATAGCCAGTTGAGTCTGGAATACAGGACCCAGTCCTGCTTTTGTAGGTCTTCAATCAGTGCAAACTGTGTAATATGCTTGATCAGCACTGTTTACTGTAGAGTCCAGAGGCTGGGATCAGACTGCAGACTAGGGACCCATCTGCAGTTGGAGGACTCAGTGTCTTCTGTGCAATACTGACTGGCTTCAGGAGTCAGACAGTTTGTGATTCGGTATAGCATGTCAAGTTTCTGGTGGAATTTTTTATAAGATTAAAGTGTTCAGAATAGGAGAAGGAGGAGTCCAGTTGTACTTCTATATGTTTAAAGTTATCCTCACATAGTATTGGACTATAGTGTATAGTGGACCGTTGTTGTGCATGGAAACTGGAGGTCCTCAAAATGTTGTTCTGCTGTAGTTCAAAAGGTCATGGAATGTGATAATACCCTACTGCAGCAGAACAACATTTTGAAAACCTCTAGAGGTTCCACACGCATCACTTACCATAGCGGCAGAAACGTACGGATCCATGCTCCCGCGGCGACAGTCACATCAGAGTCTTACAAGATGCAGGATCAACCAGGTATGAGGAAATGCAGGATCAACCAGATATTTGGACTTGAAAATACAATTAAAATAAAAAAAATGACCCCAACTCCACAGCTCTCTCACTTAGCAAGCATTATGGTCGCCATGTTTTTTTTTTTAACCCTCCCAATGTACCTGCCAGCCAATAGGAAGACACGCTAGACACGTAGCCATGCCTCCTGCTTAGCAACTAGTTGGCAACCACCCTTTACCACTGAACATTTCATCACACACAAAAAGTAAAAGGCTTCTAAAAAAAGAACTGTAAGTGATTTTATGGGGCACTATATACTATATAAAATAGTGGATTGGCATCCTCATGCACAACCAGCCTTTCTGTGCCACCTCGGGGTTCTGATACCATCGGACCTCTTGAGCTTCGCTCTCGAGGTCAGATGTTATCAGAACCCCTCTGTGGCACAACAGGCTGGTTGTGCATGGATGCCCATCCACTATTCTCTATGTTCTCAGAGGTTACCACACAGAGAACACCTTAAGCAAGAGACTATTAGCATGATACCAGATCTGGAGGAGATGAAAGTCAGAACACAGTCCCAAATTCATCTGACAACCTGGGTATGTTTTTTTAAGTAGTCACAGAATCAGATAATGACTGAGTGCGCAAAATCCAGGGATTCAGCTTTAGGAAGCAGCAGCTGATGATTTACAAGATTCAAAACTTTAGACATGTTTAAAAGAATGGCAACTATCGGCAAGCCTTTTATTATAGACTAGTAAATCAGTGAGAGTAACCAGGGCAGTAAATGTCATATTATTTTTTTCTGACCCCACATATATAATGGGATAGCTTTTGCTGAGGTGCTGCCTGTCTTTGGGGGAGAGGGATCTTCACACTTGGAGCTTCAATTCATGGCTGAAGGAATAGTGCCAACAGGGAGGTTTGGCTACATTGGGACTAGGGACCTACCTGTACCTGGGAGGAGGATAAGGGCCTAGAAATGTAGGACCCAATTCTAAGACGTATGGCGCAACTCATTGGTGAATGTGAGTTGTGACATATGCTGTTATGCCAGGGACCCTGCGCCAGACTCCAGAACAAGCAGAGTCCCCGGTGACTATGACCTGTGACTTGCAGCACCCCCGGTGTTGCAACAGAGGAAGGGCACACCTGGCCTGGGTGCCACAAGCCACTGACATGCCCAATGACAGGGCGCAGCCACCCACGCGCCACAAGCCCCAAAACATGCCTGCAAGCTCCCGTGGGCCATGGGGGGGTGTTGGCAGCAGCACACTGGCACTGGGGGTTTGGCATTACCGTATTGCGGTACTGGGAGCTGGCTGGTGGAACCCTGGTATTGCCAGGGCTTGGGAGGGCACTACTATGTGGTGGGAGGGTTGGTGTGTCTTGGCAGTGTGTGGGTCACTTCCGTGCAGTGGGGGCATCTGGCTGTTGGGCATGGCGGAATCCCATTCCACCAGCACATAGCTGGTCTAACCCAGCAGTGCTGGAGGGCTTCCTGGAATGGCATTGTGGGGTTACGACAGCTGCCCTTTTGGAATAGGGCACATATGCTGCTATAACCTCCCCTTCCACCATAACATAGGAGCCTTCAATGGTGTAGGTTCACCTGGGTGCAGGTAACCTGTACCATGGTGCATGCTACCTATTGGAATCCCAGCATGCAGAACCCATGGCGCAATGTGCGACTTACGCCATATGTGTTGACACAAGTTGTACTGCACCATGGCATATGTGTCTTAGAATCTGGCCCATAGACTTTGACGGCAGATGAGTACTGCTTAACCCAACTAGTCTGCCCATTTCTCTACCTATTTGCTTGCTTACCTATAGGTCATCTGATATGACTACCCCCAGGTCCCTTCCCATTTTTGTTATTGTTAATACCCCCCCCCCCAATTGTGTACTCTTCCCCTGGGTTGTTGTTTCCCAGGTGCATTGCTTTGCACTTCCTTGCATTGAATCTAAGCTGTCATACTTTTGACCATTCCTTCAACCTTGCCAAGCCCCTTCTCATCCTTTCCACGTCTCCTCCTTTTGTATCAACCCTGTTGCAGATCTTTGTGTCATCTGCAAAGAGGCATACTTTTCCTTCCAGTCCCTCTGCAATGTCACTTATAAAGACATTAAAAAGGACCAGACCCAATACTGAACCCTGCGGTACTCCACTAGTAACCCCCCTTTTTTTGGAGTGGACACCGTTTACTATTACCCTCTGTGTCCTGTTGTCCAGCCAATTATTTACCCAGGCTACCACCCTGGGACCCACTCCCAGGCTGGTTAATTTGTTTATTAATCTTTTGTGTGGGACTGTCAAATGCCTTGCTAAAGTCTATGTAGGCCATGTCCATAGCCCCTCCCTGGTCTAATACTTTGGTCACCTAGTCAAAGTAATCTATTAGATTTGTCTGACATGACCTTACTGCTGTGAATCCATGCTGCCTTGTGTCCTGTGCCCCACTGGCCGCGAGGTACTCAAAAATTCTTTCTTTCAGAAGTGATTCCATCATTTTCCCTACCACTGAGGTCAAGTTAACAGGTCTATCGTTTCCTGCCTCTGCTTTGCTCCCACTTTTGTGAAGGGGAATCACATCCACCCTCGTCCAGTCCTTAGATGCCACATCATCCTCCCATGATTTGTTAAAAAGGGTAGTCAGTATTGTCACTAGTTGTCTCCTTAGTTCTTTTAGAATTCTGGGGTGAATCCCATCAGGCCCCATTGCTTTATCCACCTTCAGTTTTAAGAGTTCTTTCAGAACCCTTTCTTCTGTAAAAGGACTAGTATTGATCCCCCTATCCAGAGTGCTTCTATTGATTGGATTAGGTACCTCCCCCTCCTCCTCTTTTGTGAATACTGAGCTGAAGTATTCTTTCAGTAGCCCTGCTTTTTCACTGCTCTCTCTGCCCACCACCCTCCCTTTATTAAGCCTCACTATTCCTCCCTTGGTCTTCTCTCTCCCTAATGTACCTATAAAATGTTTTATCCCCCTTCCTAACCAAGTTGGCTATCTTTTCCATGGTTTGGGCCTTTGTTAGTCTGACTGCCTTCCCAGCTTTCTTCTGCTTTAACTGGTACAGTTCTCTGGCCTGCCCCTTCTGCTTATCATTATACTTCCTGAATGCTATAGTTTTCTCCCTAACCTTATCCACCACCTCTTTTGAGAACCATACTGTTTTTTCTTTCATTTTGATTTGTTTATTTGCTTCACACAAAGGCTTGTTACCTCTGTGATGGCACTTTTGATGTTTCCCCATTGTTCCTCCACCCATCCTTCTTGCCAGTTTGCTAGTGCTTTTTTGAGGCACTAACCCATTTTGACAAAGTCAGTCCTCCTAAAGTCTAGTACCCTCACTTTTGTATGGCTTGACTCTGCGGCTGTGTTTATCATGAACCACACTGTTTGGTGGTCACTTGTTCCCAGATGGCTACCCACTTCTAGATCTGAGATCCTCCCTCTGTCCTCATTTGAGAGTATCAGGTCTAAGATTGCTCCCTCACGAGTGGGTTCCAACACTAGCTGCTTGAGGCATGCCCCTTGTAGGGCATCGAGAAAGACCCTTCTCTTGGATGTGGCTGCAGCACAGTGCTCTAGTTAACATCTGGCATATTCAGGTTCCCCATCAACAATATCTCCCCCTTTTCTGCTATCCTAATGATGCCTTTTATCATTTCCAGGCCTAGCCTATACAAGGGTGATGGCCTACATCCAATGGGAAGGGGAATCACAGTCCTCCATGTACAATTTAAATGTTACTTTGATGAACATTTAAACTTGCTGAGGGACAGGCAGAAGGAATCATGAAGGCAGAAACTGCCTCCTACAGTCTGAAGAAAAGAGAAGGGAAACCCTGAAGGGAGAGGAATCCCCCAGGTTGCAAATTAATAAAGGAAGTTGGGTGGTAGAGGCAACGAGGGAAGGGAAAGGGATTATTAAGAAGAGGAGAGGAAGGATGGAGAGCAAAAAGGAAAAAAGTTTGGTAACAAGCTGAGTGGAAACAGAATCTGGAAGGCCATGTGCGTGCATGCTATAAGTCTACTAAATAAGATTCTGGAACCAAAGGCCATCATGGCAGAGGCCAACCTGGATATTGTTGCCATTACCAACTCATGGTGCACTAAGAGCAATGACTGGGCCATGGCCATACCAGGTTATGCTCTGTTCAGGAAGGACAGGGTGGGAAGGAAAGGAGGGTGTGTGGAGCTTTATGGGAGGGCAAGCATAAAAGTGACAGAGATATGAGCAATACAAGGAGAGTCAGAGGTACTGTGTGTTGGTTTTATGTGATAATAGCGAATGCAAAATGGTGATCACTATTATCGCGAGTGTATATCGCCAAAAAGCAAATGGGCGATATACACTTGCCAGCAACCCGACATCTGCAAAACAATAAGTGTTTTTATGGGGGGTGCTGTGCTGCTCATGCCCACCCTCGGAGGAGGCTCTTCCCCCCTGCACCCCCTTGATTTTAGACTCCAGGTGGGTGCATATTGGGTATGGGGCACAGTCTGCATGTAAAAAAAAATAAAGTCTAGAAGCCACAGGCAGTGACAAAATTCTCACCCTCCCAGTAGCCAGCCCTGAACCCACTACCTGCTGTGCCAGAGCTAACCTTCCTCACCACCACAGCACTCAGCTGGTTCAGTGGCAGCAGGCACACTACACCCTAATGACCCTCTTCCCTATCCTTCCCCTTCCCCTCACCATCCTCCCTTTTGGGTCGCCTTCCCCTACCCTCATGGTAGCAGTGAGTCACTACCACTGTGGGTCTGCCATGATAATATCGCCGAATATAAGTCACCATTTTGAAGATCACCTATATTTGGTCATTATTATCACAGGATACCCTGTGTGTCATCATGAAGATGGGTAATGGAGCCAGATCTCCAGTACAGGGGGTGGAATTAGATATAGTACTGGTGGAAGCCAATGGCAATATGGCAGAAAATGGAGAGGTGCTTCTGCTGGGGTCTTCATTCTGCCAAATGTAGATTGGAGCCTCCCAGCAGTGGCTTCAGCTAGAAGCAGGGACATCCTGGATTGTTTGCAGGGGGTGTTCTTCAGGCAAGTAGTTAGTGATCTCACTCATGATGGGGTAATACTAGACTTGGCACTCACTAACAGGGACAGTGTTGCAGATGTCAAGGTGGGAGGCCACCTGGGGAACAGTGATCACTGTACATTGTGGTTCAACATAAGGACAGCTGCAGAATTGAACTACACAAGGAAGAGGGTCCTGCACTTCAGAAGGACAGAATTTATAAAGATGGATGAATGCCTCAAGGATGACCTGACCAGGAGGATGGCCTGGGTGGTGTGTAGAAGAGTGAGGGAAGCTAAAATGGAGTATAGTAAAGGCAACAAATCTTTGAATCAAACCAGTGAGCAAAAGCAAGAGGAAAAAGAGACCATTATTGTTCTCAAAAGAATTGGCTGAAAAGATAAATGATCAAAGGGTAACATTTAGAAAATATAAGGAGATGCAGAGGGAAGAGGATAGGGAGATGTGTCAGAGGAAGCAGGGAAAGCAATAAGGAATGCAAAGGTGCAAACTGAAGTGAGAATAACCCAGGAGGCAACAAAAGAAGGCAAATTTTAGACATGTAAGTGAAAAGAGGAAGACCAGGGGTGGGATTATAAGGTTAAAAAGGGGGGGGGGTTAGGAAAAGGTAGATATCCTGATAAAATACTTTTGTTCAGTTTTCACAGAGGAAGAAGAAGGGGTGGGGCAACAAAAAAGTAACAGAAGATTTGGAGGGAGGGAGGGAGATAGACACTAGTCCTTTTTCAGAGGAGAAAGTCCTGAAGGGGCTCACTAGTATGAAGGTGAACAGTGCAATGGGGCCAGTTGGGGTGCATCCAAGGGTATTGAGAGAGCTCAGGGAGGTACTGGTTGCACCTGTGACAGTCCCATTTAACAGCTCACTAGAAACAAGAATTGTTCTTGAGGACTAGTGGAGGGCAGATATAGTCCCACTTCACAAAAGTGATAGCAGGGAAGAAGCTGGCAATTATAGGCCAGTCAGCCTCTCATCAGTGGTGAGAAAGTTAATGGAATCACTGCTGAAGGAAAGGATTGTGGAATATCTTAAATCCAATGGGTTACAAGACTTGAGACAGCATAGGGTCCCTGGGAGATGGTCATGTCAAATGAAATTTATAGGATTTTGTTGACCGGGTAACAAGAGAATGATCTCAGGGTATAGCAGTTGGCATGGTCTGCCTAGATTTTAGTAATGCCTTTGACATTGCTCAACACAGGAGATTAGTAAACAAGATGGGTAGATTATGAGTGGGTCCAAAGGTGGTACACTGGATAAGAAACTGGTTAGGGGATAATTGACAGAGGGTGGTAGCAAATGGAGTTCACCCCAAGGAAGGAATGGTGACCAGCATACTGCCTCCCTGATCAGTGCTGGGACTGGTCTTCTTTAATGTCTTTATAAGTGATATTGCACAGGAGCTAGAAAGGAATGTCTGCCTCTTTGCAGATGGCATCAAAATCTGCAAAAGGGTGGACACTCTAGGGAGGATGAAATGGATGGGCAGATAACTGAGAAAAGCAGAGTAGTGGTCAAGGGTATAGAAGCTAGGTTTCAATATGAAAAAGTGCAAAATGGTGTATTTAGGGCACAGAAACCCACGGGTAGAGTATAACATGGGTGGAAAGGTTTTGAGGATTATCAAGCAAGAATGGGACATAGGGATAATCGTATCTGGTGACCTAAATGTGAACAGGCAGTGCAGTAAGGCAGTCAGGAAGGCTAATGGGATGCTGGGGTGCATAAAGAGGCATATCACCAGCAGAAAGAGATAGTTGGTGTTGCCTCTGTATAGATTACTGGTAAGACCCCACCTAGAGTACTGTTTCTGGTTCTGGAGACAACACCTCAGTGAGGAAATAGAGTGGAGATGGTCTAGAGGAGGATAACTAAAATGGTGCAGGGTCTGCATCAAAAGCCCTATAAGAAGAGACTAAAGGACCTCAATATGTGCACTCTGGAAGAGAGGCGGGAGAGGGGTGATACAGTATAATAGAAACCTTTAGATATAGCAATAGAGGTAAATAAGGCAGTGGGGGAAAACAGTGGTGGAGTTCAATAAAGTATGGGATAGACAGAAGGGATTCACAGTGGAAAGGAAGGGGAGAGGGAGAATGAGCTGAAGATCAAGAAGGGTCTGTAGTGATATTGTAGGTAGGGAAAAATGGGTAGACTGGGTGGGCCAAGCAGTCCTTATTTACCATCAAGTTCTGTGTTTCTACATTTCTATGATAGGAGAATATGACTGGTTCTGTAGGAAAAGACTGCTACTGAACTACAAGAAAATCAAGGTTGTGCTCCATTCCAGCCATTACAACAAACGCAGGCTCCCCCCCCCCTCGATATTACCAATAATGCTGGTGAGCAGATTGAGCAAGTACAATCATGTAAGTACCTAGGGGTCACCATTGATGACTCTCTCATGTATACGAACCATATTGACTCCCTTGTCAGATCAGTAAATACAAAGATTGGGGTCCTTTACAGACATAAGAAATCCCTCACTCTGGAAGCACTCCAAATCTCAGTCTCCATCTCAGTACTCCCCACGATAGACTACGGGCTTGTGGTCTATGGAGCTGCCATTCACACTACACTCAACAGGGTCCAAATTGCATTAAATAAGGCATGCTGCCTGACCCTGTGCGCAGACCATTACACTCACACTTGCACCCTATATGAGAGCACTAACTGGCTTAACCTAAAAGACAGGCTCAAATATCAAACCTGTCTAGTGGGTAAAAAGACACTCCTCGGAAAAACACCATCCCGCATAGAAAACCTGCTGGAGGCCTCTCTCTCATCCCATATCACCAGAGGGAAGAAGAATGGAGCACTGTCCATCCCATTCCAGC
Organism: Neoceratodus forsteri; assembly: GCA_016271365.2. NCBI lineage: Eukaryota > Metazoa > Chordata > Ceratodontiformes > Ceratodontidae > Neoceratodus > Neoceratodus forsteri. The sequence continues at coordinate 906,131,900 of CM028135.1, read as the reverse complement.
AAACCTCACTTGGGCAGCATACTTTCTCCTACTGAGCCCCCCTCTGGCTAAATAAACTCCCACAGAAACTACAAACACACAGCCTGCCACAGTTCAAAACAGGCCTCAAACAGCACCTATAGTCTAGCTCACAATGCACATGTTTCTCAGGCCAAACCTGAAAGACTAACCCACTCCCACCATTAAACCCAGCACTGACACCAAGAAAACTTGCCCTCATCCTAGCCTAGCCAGGAACACTACTAAGCTACTAGTCCTCCTTTCAGGCTCTGCATCAGCCCCCAACCCCCACCTTTTCAACCATAGTCTATCAATAGACCTCTCGATGTTTCTAGGGCTGAACCACCCCTAGAATCTTTCAAGACATAACCAACTTCCTCTGATGTTAGATTTGTTTTCCATTACTTGCCAATAAATCTCATACTACTCTTTAACTGCCTAATGTGCTGAACCCATTAATAACTGTATTTGTTCTGAAATCTGTAACTACTGTATTTGTGCTAAATCCTGTAACAGCTGTATTTGTTCTGAAATCTGTTACTACTGTACTGGTCTTGTATTATTTGTCCACCCTGATGTGGAACCTTTGTAAAAGAGCTCACGCTGATAGGTCTTCCGAAAAATTCATAAATAAATAAAAAATAAATAAATAAGAATGAGAATTAATATAATATAGAAACATAGACTTTGATGGAAGATAAGGACTGCTTGGCCCACCCAGTCTGCCCCTTTCCCAATCTATTGGATAAGCTGCAGATCATAGTTAACCAACGGCCTACTTTCTCCTACCCCCCCACTATCATTGCCTTATGTCTGTCCCATACATTCTTGAATTCCCTCTCTGTTTTTGACCCCACAACCTCCTTAGGAAGGCTGTTCTATGAATCCACCACCCTCTCTGTGGAAAAATACTTCCTCAAGTTGCCCCTGAGCCGTCCCCCCTCTATCTTCATACTGTGCCCCCTTGTTCTTGAACATCTCTTTTTCTGAAAGATGCTACCCTCTTGGACTTTGTTGATTCACTTGAGGTTTTTCAAAGTTTCTATCATATCCCCTCTCTCCCTCCTTTCCTTGAGGGTTTACATATTAAGCTTCTTTAGTCTTTCTTCATATGGTTTCTGGCGAAGATTCTGCATGATTTTAGTTGCCCTTCTCTGGACTGCCTTCATCCTGTCAGTGTCCTTGTGGAGATGGAGTATCGAGAACTACACACAATACTCCAGATGGGGTCTCACCAACTGTCTGTACAGAGGGATGACAACTTCTTGTTTTATACTGGTGATGTCTCTCCCTATGCATCCCAGTATCCCCCCAGCCATCCTTACTTCCTTCTCACATTGGATAATGAATGATTTATTGGTATACTTGTTTTTTCAACAGTTTTGCAAGCACAGGCAGATGAGAAATTGATCTGAAATTATCAACATCAGAGTTAGGATCCCTTTTAGGAAAGGAACCATCATGGCTTTTTTCCAGCTGTTAAGCACCTGGCCAGTGGTAACCAATAGGTTAAACAGATAAGCAATTTATTTAGATATTACAGGCATAGTGACTTTGAGCAGACTAGATGAGAACCCATCACTCCCCTCAGCACCTTTTTCTTCTATTTTATACAAGAGCTGAAGTACCTCATTGACAGTGACCACTCTTAGATGGAAGAGTTTTTTTTACTAGACATAACATAGATGGGCTGGCTGGGAGGGCAAAGGGCAGAGCCATGAAGATAGGGTTCTAGATAGGTAAAGGACTTGCTAAATGAGTTGGCACTGAGCTGAGTATCAGAGTGAGGAATGGCATTTATTTATTTATTAAATTTTGGTGACCGGGTAAGACCACTGGGCCCCGGAGGTCCCTTTTTCAGGGGCGACCCGGGATTACATAGCATTGGTAAATATCACAGTATGATAATGAAACTGTACAGTATGATACAAGTTATACAGTATTATACTGTCAATTGGTTAAATATGCTGAGAACAACATTCCATCGTGGTGGGTACAGGAGTTTAGCAGAGTATGTGAATAGACACAAAAAATGAAAGAGGAGGGTATGAGCATTAATGCTAAAGTAGAGATGGAATAGATTTTCAGTTATATTTTTGTCAGTTTCTTTTGATTGTGCATGTTTTGATGTAATATGCTCTATTGCAAATACTGTGCAGCACCCTTTTTTAAATGTAATATGTGATCTTCTAAGATGTATAAATTGGGTGTATCCCCTGGACAAGATATGCCCATTGAGGAAAACCTTGATTGGTTGAAGCGCTGGGGCTTACTTCATGTACCTCCATGCTGGAATAAAAGTCTAAATTACTCTGGGTCCTGAATTTTCCTTCCTATGAGTACAACCTACTCTTCCTAAAGTAGAGATCATTCTGCTGGAAAGATTCAAACTGCAACAGGACTAAATCATGGTATGCACTAGAAAGTCTGTCCATGTGTGTAGAGCTGAAAGGAAACACTTAAATCCTGATGATGTTCACGCAAGTAATGGTGCAAGCTTTTCAAGCAGTGTAACTATATCTTACTGGCCAGCTGTGAGCAGCAGGCATAAACAGCAGTGCAGTTCTTGAACTCCCCACTACCATCTTTTGAAGTATGAGAAAGGCACAGTGTGAGTACTAATATAATGCTTGTTTACATTAAATGTGAACACTAATTCTAGTTTCTTTGTTTTTCCTAAACATACATACATTTATATGTATATATACATATATTTAGAACTAAGAAAGAGAATACATAGCTATAACACAATGAAAAATTGAGGACTTGCATCTTATTTCATCATGTTTTTCCAATACAATACAGTATGATTTTACACAGTGCCCTTCATGCAACAGCATCTCAAGTATTTCATAGATGTGCATTACTCTAAATATTAAACTTATTAGGAAGTATGAAAAAAAAAAAAAAAAGAAACATGTAGGTAATTTACTGTAAGAAAGCAACTTTTCCACAGGCTAACATTGTTTTAGGTAAATGCTACATTTAAGGTTTACTGTAATAAACACACAACCAAGGAAAACCTAGTCTTAATAAATTCAGTATATTGCTCTTCTTTCTGCAGTTACTTACTCATTTCTGATGCAGGCTTTAAAAACTGGAATATTTAACTCATCATACACACAGCACAGCCCCTCTGATTAAAGCAGCAGTATTTGTTAGTGGAAAAAATATCACAAATTAAAGCAGCAGAATTTGTTAATGGAAAAAATATCATAAGTTAAAGCAGTAGCATTTGTTAGCAGAAAAAATATCATCAGAAAGTTTTGTAGTAATAATGTGCTTCTGGCAAAAACATCAATGCATCCATATTTCTTGTCATTGTATTTTCCCCCAAACTGAGATATGGGGGTTTGAAGTTTTCAAAAACCCTCGTTCTCTGACATGCCCTCTATGAAAAAAAAGTATCATTTTGGCATGGTGCTTTGCTGGATTTCTTTTCTTTCCTTGGCTGACTGTTGGTCCATTACCTCATCCCAACCCCCAGGACTTACCTGCTGTCCACTGGTGTTCATGCTGGAATGCATCCCAGGGTGGGGCCATAGGGGAAGCCACCCTGCAGCTCCCCAAATGGTGCCATATGGTTAGTCCACTGGCAGAGTGCCTCAGCTTGCTGGGTGGGGCTTGGTGGGGTGGACATCATCTGGCCTCTGCTGGAGATGTTTTCCCCATTATTTATTAGGAGGGGTGGCATGCAATGATATAAGGGTGCAAGCGCTCATGTCTTGCACACCTCCAAGGATCCCTGCAAGCATTGGCTGTGATGTCTCCCGGCCTCTCCCAGGGGTCGGTCATATGCCATGTGCTACTCCCCTCTCCCTGAAGGAGGAGAGCAGCCAATTGGTTGCTCGATCCTCCTCCCCCAGGCTGACCTTCCAACTCCCCAGGCATGCATATGAACATGGGTCATCAACATTGCATGTGGAAATCCAACTGCTGCACCAGTGCTGAAAATCCGCAACATGTTTTCTGCAGCTGCGGAAATAATATAAAAGGCCCAGAAGACAGAACAACAGCAGGTGATCCATAGTAGGTGGAGCAAAAACAGCACTCCCAGCAAAGCAAGCAACCAGTCCCATAGCTGGGACCATGGTAGCACCACCTGTACCAGCAGGATCTTGCACCCAGTGGCAATATGTATCTGTTGGTTCTGTCTCTGTGGTGTCTCTTTCTCCGGCATCTGTACCACACACTTCTGACTGTTGCCACCTCTGCCTCTACTGCCTGTGGGGCTCCTTTACGAGCTGCACAGGGTCATGTGGTTGTGCTTTGTTACCTTTCAATGGAATTGTGGGCTAGTTTTGGTGTAGCAACTGACACTGCTATACAGCCCACAGGTTTGCTGTTGTTTGGTGCCTGAACCCCCACTATGATTGTTTCCCAAGTGTTAGTACACTGACTTTTGCTCAGGGTGAGTTACACCTTACTCTCCTTGGTGTAGCATGTACACAACATTTTTTCCCGCAAGTGCAGAAATACAGTGGCTGAGAATAGCCTTTAAGGGGATATGCCATACTTTACAAAGCCATTTTTTGCGGAGAAATTTTCTGCAGCTGCGTAACTTCTGCTGTCCGCATGTTTTTTTTCTACAGCTGCAGACTTTTTGTGTATATGATGCAGTGCAATTACCCCCTTTTTTCCACAACTGCGTAAATTTTGGGGACTTGTGCATTTTTTTCCACTTCAAAGTGTTTTTCGAATCCTGCCCAATATCTGCATAAACTCTCAGTCAGGTTCTTCTCCTACTGCACAAGTCTTTATTAGAATGTAGCAAACTTTAACTTCCACTACAGTACATTAAAATGCATCACTTACAGTAATAATGTTATTATCTTTGTATGTACACACACAAAAAAAAAAGTACTGAAGGAACCATTAATCACCAAAGCACCAATGTGCTTCTACTTGCTATAGAATCAAACTTCTACATCAATTAGTTGCATAGATTAATTGATTTCAGTTGTCCACTAATAATCATGAGACCCATTACAACACTAAAAATTTGATTCAATGGAGGCAAATCATTAATTTATACAGTGTTTTTAAAGATTACTTGATCAGTGCTTTCTGCAATTCCTGTCATGCCTACAATACATACAGAACAGATTACTGACCCCAAAAAATAAAAACACAGCAAGCCTTAATAGAATAAAATGCACATTGGTGTTTGTCAAATTGAGTGGTCCCATTAAAAGTATAAACATTAGAATCTTTTATCTGGTGACTCAGGATCTTAGCAGTGGAAACTAGTCCACGGTATGGACAGATATCATCTATAGCTCCAGTATCCTTTATCATCTGCAGTGTCTTTTTAAAACAAAGGTGCCTATGCATGAATGGGTGGGAAATATGTGCCAGAGGCATGCATCCCACCTGCGTAGCTCTGCAGCCCTGGAAAGGCACAGGGTGCATGGTATTCACTACTGTATGCACCCATGGGGCACCTGTATGTGGCCACACACCCCTGGAACACAGGACTCTGCAGGGCAGCCAGGTAGCAGAGTTGCGGACCAAGGCAGGCATCCAATATGGGGCCTTGGTGGACATGTGGGGGGTTCTGCTTGGCACATAAGGGGATGACACATCACTGTATTGGGGGTATTTGCATTGGGGGTACAGGGTCAGGGTGTACCTGTGTGCAGGGGTGTCTGCATCAGGGGTATGGGGTTGGGGCAGACCTGTGTGTGGGGGTGTCTGCATCAGGGGTATGAGGATGACACATCACTGTGTGTGGGGTGTCTGCATCATCACTCTGGGGGGGTGTCTGCATCCGGGGTATGGGGATAGCACATCACTGTGTGGGGGGTGTCTGTATTGGGGATTTGTGAGTGGGGCAGACCTGTCCTGTGTGTGGGGGTCTGCCTTACTGCTGCTGGGACTGTGTGGGTGTCCTGAGTGTGTGGGGCAGGACACGTTCATCAGTTATGGCAGGGTCCCTCCTGGCATAACCAGTGCCCTCCTATGCCTCCGGGGCACAGCATTACATGTGTTAATGACTGGTGAGTAGTGCAGACATGCCCCCTGCCTTCCCCCGGTGCATTGCTCTGTTCGCGGCCAGAGGATCTGGCATGTAACTGTCATACATGCTATTTGTGAATGCTGCAGGGGTCCACAGGACCCTGCTGCATAGCATTCTTGGGTATCTGTGCCTACGTGCATGGTTTACACAGCACATAGGGATAGCGCATAGGGCCCAATGTTTGCACAACACTTTGCAACAATATGTTGTAACAGTGAATGTTGAAAATGTTTTTGTTTACAGTGTATGAGTAAAGAGATTTGCAATATGTTGTCTGAGGATATATTTTATTTATATTATTGAGTGTTGCTTAAAAAGCTCAGAGGAGCTGTCTGTGCTGGTGTGCAAGGTTTATAGCACCTCCCCTTAAAAATGGGAAAATACTGTATATAGCCATAAAAAGGAATATGTCTGCCTGCCTGTCTATTATTTGCAATGGACTGACTCAAAATGTACAATTTATCTTCAAGTGTGAGGTGCCAAGATCATAACTCATGTGCTGGAGCCACAATTGATTAATGAATGTCCTGTCTTTTCTTGACTGAACATGAACTGCATATTTTGAGTAAGGCTATTGTGTGCTAATTTATACAGCATATTTTTGTACTGTAGTTATAACTTTTAAATCTGCTGTTTGTCTTTGATTTCAGCTGCTAGCTACAGTGCTGCACAGTGTTACTGTGTAGTACTCGGCAGAGGGAAAGCTGCTGTCTGATTGGTTAAACATTCCATTGTGATGCACCCAACCTTCAGTATAACAATAGTGACCTACACAACATTAAAAATTAAATGTATATTGTAGATTGTGTATGTCATCAACAGAGATCACATAGTTTCTCTTCACAAATTTATAACCACTGGTGTAAAAATAAACATAAAATACATGTTACAATATTTTAACAGTGGTTTCAAAATGTGTTACTCTTGCAAGGAGTGGGGTTTATTCTGTTGCACCATATTCAGATCATCTAGCCTGTTACTGTACATACAGGAGTGTTATCATAGACTGTCACAATTATTTTTAAATCTGAACATATTGTAGTTCGAGATCTCCTTTGCATGGGGGTCCTGGACAGATATTTTTATATTAGGCTAATATTTTAGTGATTTGTGGAAATGTAGGTATGTTAGACCTCTGGTCTTACACACATACTTAATATTTACTTCTAGTTACCTTGCTCTGGGGAGGGCAGCAGTTTTATTTTATTTCATTATGGTTCTATCCAGAATCCTTGGAAATGTCACTACACAGTTAGGATTAAGGTTAAATATTGTCACATTTTTGCTCTGTAGTTATTAGGATAGATGTTCCCTTTTACTTGAGATGTCATCACAAGTTGAATTCCTTTGGGGAACTATTGCAGGGATTGATGTAAATGAAGGTTCATTAGGTGTGTGTGTGTGTGTGTGTGTGTGTGTGTGTGTGTGTGTGTGTGTGTGTGTGTATCTTCTTAGAGCTAGTTATCCCCCCTGCATTATGGGGTTGTGGGGTGGGGTAGGGTGCACTGTTTGTGTGAAGAGGACGAGAGCATTTAATTTTTATCTCTTTTTCAGATTCCTTAGACACTTCTGGTACATCAAGTTGTTACACACTGAGAATTTATTGACATCAGTACATATCAGGCTACCTGGTCTTAATTCCTTGGTGGTCGTCGACAAGAGTTTTATGTTTAACACTAAGGCTGTCAATTTATATTTAATCATTGTTTATAAAGTCCTGTCAATACACTAGAGGCTTTTGAAGTTTATGAGGCATGATATCTAGGTGGAGAGCATAGCTGGGTGATAGATCCAGCTAAGTTTTACACATCATACAGTGTGCACTGATGGTTTTAAGATAGCTTTACTGCTAACTTCTTGTCTATAATGCATACATTGAAACTTCTTGAAGTCTTAGACAATCTTAGTATATCTTTAATCTGGGTGTTTTTTTTTCAGTAAACACATTCTTATATACACTGTGACACTCATAGCTTGATTTAAGAGTCATCTGCTCCAGCAGTGTTATCCTATGTCAATTTAATTTACATGCAGTAGGATTCTTTGTATGTGTTTTGCACAAAACACCTTTGACCCCTGGGACCCTCCCAGCTGAAAGTAACATGGTACTGTTAAACTTCTTTGACATCATCATCTGTACTTTTTAAATGAGTATTTTAAACCAATGGGGATTTTTCCTGGGTTTTTTTCTGCATGATTTAGCTGTTAAAAGTATTGTTTGTTCTAAATAACTGCAATTATACTTCTGAAGAAGGACTAGTTGGTCCAAAAGCTAGAGCATTTTGTTCTGGTTGTTACATCTTTGTTGGTCCATTAAAGGGTATCTAATAATTTGCTTCTGGATCTGTTCTTGCTAAACTATGAAGTACAAGATTTGTCAAATAAATCTGTCAGATAATGATGAACAAATGTGAAGTATGAGATATTGCAAAGCAATTGGTCAATCAATGCAGTAATCTCAGCATGAGCACACAATTGTAAATTAAAAACCACAACAATTATTTTCCCTGATCAGGAGCTGATGCCTGTGGCATGTCCCCCAAGTGCACCTATTGTTTGGCGCTAGCCTGCCAGTGTGGTGACTTTCAGGTTTTTGGTGTAGGGACCCCTGATTTTTGAGAATCTGGTGTACCTGGAGTATGCCACAGCCCTAGATTGCTGCAATTTCTGGTGATCTAAGGGCTCTTTTCGAATTGGGCCCACTATATTTGCAAACATTTTATAACCACAGGACAGACCTGGGTTTGCCAATGTGGTGAGATAATGCACTTCTTACAATTCTCAGATACATTAAATGGTACATGGATGGCACATGGCTACATCTCCTTCCTAGTAACATACCTAAGGCTTGCAGTTATGTTACCATAATGCACTCTCTGTTATGTCTTATTAGTTACCTACAAAATTGCGAAACAAAAAATCTGAAAATATCATTGGCTGAGAGACATCATCTGACCATGTATAAAATTCCAAACACTGCACAACAAGTTGCTGGATCTCATTGCCAATGCAAAAAAGCCTAATTACCTACAAAATCAGGGATGATTTTATTTATATATTTTGCTATTTTAAATGTATTTAAACATGAATTTTGTAATGAAAATCATATTAAAATGTTCTCACTTTACATATAATACAAAAGAGCAGTGACCCATTTTATAAGCACAATAAACCATTCCATGCAATTAAGTATGTGCATGCACTTCCCAGGGGCATACAGACACTCAGCCTTTGGCCTTGTGCCTCACTCCCCTAGAGTGTGCATTAAAATATTTAATGCACATACTATTGTGGCTTATTGCTTACTAAACCAATGGGAGTACAACTGGCACAAAGCCTTATGAGATCACAATGCCTTCTGCTACCCTTAAAACAGAACAACGTAATCAAACATCAAGTTAATGCTCCATAACAAAGAACTAATTTAAAAGGTTTGCAAATGCATAGTGTTAATTGGACAGAAGAATATGACTAACAATTTGCTGTACTGTATATCTTCACTTATGAGGGGGATGGGAACTGCATAACTCAGTTGTGGCTTTGCGCTTGTGAGTGATGTTCTGTCCCTTACTCAGTAAGATGAATGGCAAATTCTAAGACAAAACAAAAGGGTTATATTGAATGCACACTGGACATAGAGTTAAAAATCTACATTTTGAACATAGGTCTTATTTAGGAAATATCTAAAAGAGGAAAAAAAAGTTAGTGCCATTTTTTCTCTTTTAGATATTTCCTGAAGAAGACCTAAGGTCAAAACATACATTTTTAACTCTATTTTCTATTTTCAGTGTGCATTTAATATAACCCTTTTCTTTTGCTTTTAGACCACATGCTGACACAGCACCTTGTTTTTGTTTTTACAAATTCTAAGACAGATTGTTACATCCGTATCTATATTGGTGAGAAAGTTCCCTGAATCTTGATTGTGTGATGATGTACTCGTTGGGGTTTGAAAACTTGCTTGAAGCAACATTGGCATTATTCAGACATTGACACCCTCTCTTAAAGCACCGATAAAGCACTGATATGTTAGAAAATTTCTGTTTCTTAAAGACTTTGTTAAAGTTTGGGTAATGCCAATGATATATCAAGCAAAATATGAGAAACACCACCCTAGACTAGACAATCCAGAAGACTGAAAAACTATCACTTTGTGGTATGCAAGTTTGGAAAACTGTTTATTTTATTTTTTAATTCTCTTTATCCTCTGGGAACTCTCAGGGCATCTCTCAGGTGTGCTCAGTTGACCACAGCACCTAACTCCCCACCTGAAACTCCCTGACCGAGGAGTATCTCACCCTATCCCTGACCACAGCTGGCCTCCTGGATATATACCCCACCGGTACGGGACCACCCATCCACTTACTGGGTGTCATCATCTGGAATCTAGACAGCCATGCCAGGGGCAGGGCAGGGACCCAATGAATGTTAGCAAGGAAAGTCTGATGTTCGAGATGTGGGCTGATGTCATTCGGGCCACCGTCGCCTCCTCTGAAAGTCAAGTTTTTTCCTGCGTTGGTTCCTTCCCGTTGGCTTGGACATGCAATGCATCCAGTATGGGTGCACACGCTCCCTTGTGTGCCTACAGGATCACTGCCACAGCCAATCCCTTTGGTTGCTGGATTGCAAGCTGTGTTTCCCCCCCAGTCACTTCTAGGAGCCACTAGTCCACCAGATGCTCAATCCTGTCCTCCCACTGCCAATATCAGGTGGTGAGAGCTCACTCCCAAACCCAGGTCCCTGGCATACAGCGATGTCTGGTGTCCAACACCTCAACCCTCAGTGCCACCAGGCCGGCTTGGAAACAATGAATTATTTGTGTAGCAATGTTTCCCAACTTCACACATCACTACTTCATGAAAGGAAGAAACTATGCCCAGGATAGCAGCTCAGGGTGCTTGGGAAAAAGGTAGCCAACCAAGCATTATCATAAAAGAAGTACAGCACTCCAGGAGTTTCAATAATGAGTATTTATTTAAATAAGGAAGGTGTTAGCAAAGAAAGCTCACTAACAACTGCAACTCCAGTGCATTGACCCTCTGGCCTTCCTCCTGCTGGTGTGTCTGGAGCAGGTACAGATCTCCTTATTTAAACAATTGCAATTTAAGAGACAGTGCACAACTTAAAAGCTGATACTGAATTCAAACATTCAGAAAAGCAAAAACTGATATAAAAACAATACGATCTGTATAAGATAGGGCATTTCAAACAGCAGTTTAAGAAATGAAAAACAAATAATAATAAACAGGACAAAGGCTTATTTATCACTATTAGATCCTGCCTATAAAACAATTTTAATAATATTATAAGGAAAAAAGGAAAACAAGTGAATAAATCAAATACTGCTGGATTTTGCCTAGACAGGTTAATACATCACCAAGCTAAAGACAAGAAGTCACATTTATATTATAATTAAGTTTCTGTTTGATAGTTCAATCAAGTTAATATTGTAAGAAGCAAAAGTGATGTAAACATGTAAACAACAAATGGGCAAATGGGAAATGGACTATTTTGTGTTTTTAGGGAAAATAATTTTAAGTATCTAGTTCATACATTTAATTCCTGATTTATGAAACAAGTTCAAAGTTCAAAATCAGTTGTAACCCAAATAAATAAGAAAAGTAGGAAGAGGCAGAGCCAAGTTTTTGGCAGGTGTGGGGAGAGGTTGGGAGAGAGGGAAAGGGAGATGGAAAATGCATATAAGAAGGATGAAATATACAAATTCAATTGTACATAGAGCACACTGTATATGAATAAGTTATTATTTAAAGTCAGGATGATGTAAAGAATTTAAAGAGGCACAAAGGATTTAAATGGGGATGGTTATTATGTTGAATAAGACAGGACAGATCAAAGGGAAAGGAAGTAAAAGAATGGAGGCTGAGAAAAGGGGAGAGCAATAGCAAAGAATAGACACTTTTGGAAATGACAATAGAAATTTTAGAATTTTAAAGTTTTAAATAAGGCATACTTAAATACTTGTCTTATAGTTTTTTTTCTCCTCTCTAACATTTTTGAAACCAAAAAAGTTACAAAAAGAGAGAGACAGCATTGGGAAATGAGAGGATGCAGACTAACAAAAGTGGAAAGCATATCTAAATACTTTCTACATAGATATCAATGAAGATTACTAACACAGCATTATTAATCGTAAAAGTGTATTCATGATGAAATTATTCCCAAGAAAATCCAATGTGTATTTCAAAACTTGGAAACACTGGAGATGCGAGGAAGTAATGTCAGATGAATGGTTCAAAACATCTTCCACTGTGGCAGCTAGAAAACTTTACAGTAGAAACTTGGAAAACCAATTGCTGCACATGTTGCAGTGGCACACAATTCTAATCCACGTGGGTTAAAGTTCATAGCTCTTTAAAGGGTACCCCCTTTACCAAGGGGTGGTAACAGACTAAATCTCCTGCTACAGAAAGATAGTACATGAATTTACCACCTTCAGAATTTATCACCACTTGTATAAATAAAGAACTGGACCTAACTCCCTACCTAAATTCGTTTCTCTGATCATCTTTGAGCATATTAATATTGTTCCTACCTGACAGTGGTTTGCACTATGTAACCTTTAGTCTTGGTTGCTTTATTGTTCTATTGATCATCATTATTATTTTTTGCCTACTTAGGCTTATCTGTGTGTGTTTATATATATATATATATATATATATTAGAAGCAAAAAACTCCATTTAGTGCATCAGTTAGTTGTTCCACAGCAAAAAATAGCTAGAAATTTGTGGTTAGGGTTTAAGCCTTGGACCCCCAGCCCACCCCAACTGGGCTCAGGGTGTGCATTGGGGTTGTCAGCCTGACCTCACCCCATCCCATGTGTAAAGGCTGAGGTATAGGAGAATGGGGTAAGAGTTAGACCGAGGACTCAACGCACACCCCGATGCCGTTGAAATGGGCTGGGAGGTCAAGGGGGCTTTAAACCCTAACTCAATTTCCTAGATTTTTTTTTTGCTGTGGAACAACCTTAACTTATGCATTAAACAGAGTTTTTTGCCTTTAATTTCCCTTCCTTTTGAGAATGAGGATGATAAATAATGAAAGGAATGCAGTGGCAGTAGCATGTTGTCTTGTTACACAGTAACAGGAACTGCAAAGCAAACACAAGTGGCAACAGTAATGCACATGGCAAAGCAAACGTTAATAGAAACACAAGCGTAAAGTGACGCCGAACCAAACAGTTACGTGAATGGAGACATCAAACAGAAGTGCATACAGAACATAACTGGTAACACACTCATTCATGGTACCACAATTGTAAATGCAAATGGTAACAGTAACACCAACAATAACACCCAAGTAAACAGAAACGCAAGCACGTACAAAAATGCAAACCGTAACGCACACACTCACGGAACCACAGTTGTAAATGCAAATGGTTATGGTCACAGCAACAATAAAGTCAGTAAAAACAGAAATGCAAGCACATACGAAAATGCAAACTGTTACACATACGGTCGTGGTACTGCAATAGTAAACGTAAATGGTAACAGCAACAGTAAAGACAACAGAAACAGAAATGCAAGTGCATATGAAAACGCAAACCATTACGCACACAGTGGCATAGACGGGAACGGTGACTCAAATGGTAACAGAAGTGCAACTGGAAATGCTAGCTGTCACAGTAACAAAAGGGCACACCCTTCTTTTCCCCAAAAACTGCATTGAAAAAACTAATTGAAAACAAGGAATGTATGCATTATAATTGACTTCAGCGCAGAAAAGTACAACTTGGAATACTAAATTGCTTATATCTCAGGAACTGTATGACGTAGGAAAAAATTAAAATTTTGTATGAATTATTACTTTCCTGGCTAGTCTTTTGCTTAGCCCCCTAATTGGGGGGGCTAAGCATTTTTATGACAAAAAGTCCGTATCTCGCACCGTTTCTGAGATAAGGGCCCTGAAAGACACAGTGGAACCATCATGTTATCCTATGGGACAAATTGTCAACTTCAGAGTGCTGTCACTTTCCCACCCTGTAATATTTTTTCTTCAAACTGCAAAAGGCACATTTGTACGATGTTGGCTTTCTTCCTTCCAAATTTCAGCCCAAAAGACCAAACCGTTATTTTCCAGCAGAGCGGCAAAGAGTTCCTGTAATATGGCAGATGCCATAATGTTATCCTATGGGAAAAAGTTCCAACTTTGTAGTGCCATAACTGTACCGCCCTGTAATATTTGTTGACCAATCCACTAAAAGGCACATCTGTGGGATGTTGCCTTTCTTCCCTCCAAATTTCAAGTAAAAAGACCAAACCATTTCTGAGATATTCAGTGTCAAAGATTGGCAACATTTCCGTATGTATTCCATTATAAGAAATCTGCCCATCTTGTCCCTATTTTTGCAATCAAAGATCACGATCAAAGAATCTCACGATCAAAGAATTTGCAGCCTCACATTCAAAGAATTTGCAGGCTCATGAACAAAGAATAAAAAATTTAATAATTCAAAAAATAGAAGCAATTGCAGTAAACCACCACAATGGTTCAACAGAACGAAGCCCCCTTGAGTAAAACCCATCCTCATTTGACTTCCTAGGACACCCCTGGGCTAAGAAAATTGAATTTTAAATTGGGCGATTTTGTCCCTCGCTCACGATGCAAGATCATGGTCAAAGAATCTCACGATCAAAGAATTTGCAGCCTCACAATCAAAGAATTTTCAAGCTCACAAACAAAGAATAAAAAATGTAATAAATCAAAAAATTGGAGGAATTGCAGTAAACCACCACCATGGTTTGACAGAATGAAGCCCCCTGAGTAAAATCCACCCTCATTTGACTTCTAGGATACCCATGGGCTGAGAAAAATTATTTTTAAATTCAGCCATCTCGTCCCTCACTCATGATGCAAGATCGCAATCAAAGAATCTCACAATCAAAGAATTTGCAGCCTCATTATCAAAGAATTTGCAGGCTCGTGATCAAAGAATAAAAAAAGGGTGAAATGTGATTTATTCACCAGTTTGAACCAAATCAATGGCATGGTTCAACAGAACAGACCCTCCGCAGCAAACAAGCCCTCATTTGTGTCCCTAGCCCACCCCTGAGCCGAGATATTAGTGTTTAAGTTCATGATGCAAGATCGCGATCAAAGATAGTTAGCGAGCCGCGAATTAAGATTTTAAAAGCTTATAACTCTATTTTTTGACCGATTTGGATGGAACCAAAGCCATGGCTTGATAGATCAGAGTCCCCTGAGTAAAACCCATCAACGTTTTACTTCAGAAGTGACCCCTGAGCTGAGATATTTGTGTTTATGTGATTGGAAAACTGAAAACAAGATGGCGGACCTCGGGGTCAAACCATTTTGAAAATTCCTCAGGAACAAAGATTCTTGAACCACAAGGCTGCAAATTCTTTGATCGCCAGGTGAGACCAGATGGCCAGAACCCCCATTCTTTGATCACAAGATATACATTTAAATTTTCCTATTGACTTATAATGGGAACTTAAAAGTGCCATAACTTTTAAATGCCTTAATATTTTTTTACCAAACAAAAAGCAGCATGTTCAGTCACCAAAGCTCTTTCCAACAAGCCATCCTGCAGAGCAGCACACCACACAATGGCCATGCAGGACCACACTAAGAATGCCAAAAGGTGCCTTCAAAAATGGATAATGTTGCATTTTTCAGCGCTTTCGTACACGAAGACCAGCACTCAGACACAAATACAATTTGGCAGATCAAGAGATCTAGTGCACCCCAATGCGTGTACCAAATTTCAGGCAAATCCATTGAATGGGTGCAAAGTTATTAATGTCCAAACTTTTGGCTTTAATATGTAAGTGGCCGCTCAACCCTAACTATAGTGGCGTGACCGCGCCACTATTTTATTTATATATATATATATATATATATATATGCCTAAGTAGGCAAAAAATAATATATATATATATATGCTAGTGGCATGGTAGTGCCACTATAGTTAGGGTTGAGTACCCCATTTAAGGCTAAAGTGTGAAATTTGTCAGATTAATAACTTTGCCACTGTATGATGGATTTGCCTGAAATTGGCAGGCATGGAGCAGTACTGTAGATCTCTGGATCTGCCAAGTTTTGTACCAGTCATTTATATGGCTGTGGAGCTATCAAGCACTGTTCTGTGTCGCATTTATGTTTTTTTGTGCATTCTTTGCTCATGCCTATAGGTCACACAGTTCACAAGACTCGTCCAAAACCTTCAGGAAACATGCAGCCAGAGTCCCCAATGTGCCTTTCAAAGATTTCATGAAATAATATTAAACGGTTTAAAAGTTATTCAAAAAACAAGTTTCCCATTATAGTCAATGGGAAAAGTTAACAAAAAGTTTGACAGTGTCGCAAATGCAGTTTTTAGTGTCACAAATGACCCCTGTAGTGTCATGAGTTAGCCATTTTTTTTCAGTTACTGGTCACAGAAATGCTTGGCATTTAAATTTGGGACCCTGTAGGAACACAATTCTTTTTGTGTTCACCTAGTTGAAACCCTGAGGATGCTAACTATGTCTTTTTTTTTGGGGGGGTTAAACACCCAGAAATATGTTTTTGAAATTTTTATAAACTATAGTGTCACAAAGTAGTGTCACACCTGCAACACTTTCATGATTTTGTTTGTGTGAATGTGTCATTATTCGCGGCACTACTTTGCGACACTGTGCCCACAATAACAGGAATTCTTTGCCACCCTGCTGCAAAGGAACGGTTTGGTCTATTGGGCTGAAATTTGCAGAGAAGAAAGCCAGCATCCCACAGATGTGCCTTTTGGTGGTTTGGTGATAAAATATTACAGGGATACAAAGTTATGGTACTCTGAAGGTGACGCTTTTTCCCATAGACTAACATTATGGCATCCGCCATGCCTTTTCGGGCCCGTATCTTGGAAATGCTTTGAGATATGGACTTTTCATTGGAAAAATGTTTAGCCCCCCACTAGGGACCTAAGTTCCAAACTAGCCAGGAAAGTCATAAATAATATGACATTTTATTTCTTTTTCTACGTCATACGGTTCCTGAGATATAAGCAATTTAATATTCCAAGTGCTCATTTCTGCTGTGAGGCCCATTATTGTGCATACATTCTTTGTATTCACTGTGTTTCTCTATGCAGCTTTTGGGGAAAATAAGGGTGTGTACTTTCGTTACTGTTACACTTACGGTTTCCACTTGCGTTTCCATGACCGTTTGCGTTACTGTTCCTGCCTACGCCACCATGTGAGTTACCCTTTGCATTTTGTTTGCACTTGCATTTGCGTTACTGTTACCATTTGCATTTCTATTACTGTTTCTGTTTGAGTTTCATTTTGTGTCACCGTGTGCATTACCATTTGCTTTTGCATACGTGCTTCCATTTGTGTTTCTGTTTCCTTTGGCCTCATCATTGCTGTTACTGTTAGCATTTGCATTTCCAGTTGTGGTACCATGCCTGTTCGCGTTACCATTTGTGTTTCCATACGTGCTTGCATTTGTATTTCCCTTTGCATTACTGTTCACTTTGGCATCATCGTTGCTGTTACTGTATCTGTTTGCGTTTCCAATTGCGTTACCATTACTGTTTGCATCTTCGTCATTGTTTGTGTTTGTGTTGCCCTTAGCATTTACGTTTTCAGTTGCATTTCCATTGTTGATTGCATTACTGTTCCCTTCTGCGGCACCATTGCCTTAACTGTTTGCATTTCTATTTGAGTTTCTGTTACCATTTACATTTTTCTTACAGTTTGTGTTTCCGTTGGCATTACTGTTTACCTTACTATTTCTGTTAACGTTTGCGTTTCTGTTGCCATTAGCATTTGTGTTATGGTTTGTGTTATCATTTCTGTTTTCATTAATGTTTGCGCTTGCATTTCTCTTACCATTTGCATTACCATTTACCTTTGCATCTCCATGTGTGTTACCATTTGCGCTTGTGTTTGCGTTACCATTAGCATTACTATGTGACAAAAAATTCACCATTTATAGTGCTCATTCTCAAAATGAAGGGAAATTCATGTCAAAAAAACTCAGTTTAATGCATCAGTTAGCAATGTTCCACAGCAACAAAAGTGATGAAATTCGATGTTAGGGTCCCCACCCCCCCTTGCACCCCACCCCACACCCACCAACAGTCATCAGGGTGTGTGTTGGGGTCATCAGTCCTAACTCTCACCCCATTCTCCTATACTGCACCACCTCAGCTTGTTTACACATGGGACAGGGTAAGAGTTAGGACTGATGACCCCAACGCACACCCCAATGCCTGTTGGTGGGGTGCAAGGAGGGGTGGGAACCCTAACATCAAATTTCCTCACTTTTGTCACTGTGAAACAACCCTAACTGATGCATTAAATGGATTTTTTGCCATGAATATATTATAGTGGCATGGTAGTGCCACTATAGTTAGGGTTGAGAACCCCATTTAAGGTTCAAGTGTGAAATTTTGCAGCTTAATAACTTTGCTACTGTATGAAAGATTTGCCTGACATTTGGTAGGCACATAGCAGTACCACAGATCTCTGGATATGCCAGGTTTTGTAATGATCAGATATACAGTTGTGGAGCTATAAAGCACAATTGAAAGTCGTATTTACACTTTTTTTGCACATACTTTGCTCACACCTACAGGTTGCACGGTTTGCACAACCAGTCCAAAAGCTTCGGAGAACATGCAGCTGGAGTCCCTGATTTGTCTTTTGAAGATTTCATGAAAAAATATTAAACAGTTCAAAAGTTATTCAAAAAACAAGTTTGCCATTATAGTCAAAGGGAAAAGTTAACAAAAAGTTCGACAGTGTCACAAATGCAATTTTTAATGTCGCAAATGACCCCTGTAGTGTCATGAGTCAGACATTTATTTTCCAGTTACTGGTCACAGAAATGCTTAGCATTTAAATGTGGGACCATCTAGGGACACAATTCTTTCTGAGTTCACCTAGTCGAGCACTGAGGATGCTAGCCATGTCTTTTTTAAGGGGTTAAACACCCCAGAAATATGTTTTTGAAATGTTTGTAAAATCTAGTGTCACAAAATAGTGTTGCATATTCTACCCTTTCATGATTTATTTTGTGAAAGTGTCGTAATTTGTTACACTACTTTGCGACACTATGCCCAAAAGAAGAAGAAATATTTTCCACCCTGCTGCAAAAGAACAGTTTGGTCTTTTGGGCTGAAATTTGGAGGGAAGAAAGCCACAATCTCTCTGATGTGCCTTTTGGTGGATTGGTGGTAAAATATTACAGGGCTGCAAAGTTACAGCACTCCAAAGCTGACGATTTTTCCCTTAGGCTAACATTGCGGCGTCTGTCATGCCTTTCGGGGCCCATATCTCAGAAACACTTTTTCATCAGAAAAATGCTTAGTCCCCTGCTAGAGGGCTAAATGCCAAACTAGCCAGGAAAGTTATAAATTATATGAAATTTTAATTTTTTTTCTATGTCCTACGGTTCCTGAGATATAAGCAATTTAGCATTCCAAGTGTTCATTTTCTGCTCTGAGGCCCATTATTATGCATACATTCTTTGCATTCACTGTGTTTCTCAATGCAGCTTTTTGGGAAAAAAAGGGTGTGCTTTTCTATTATTGTTACAGTTAGCATTTCCACTTCTGTTATCATTTGCATTAGCGTTCCCTTCTATGCCACCATGTGCGTTACCCTTTGCATTTTCATTTGCGCTTGTGTTTGCGTTACTGTTAACATTTGCATTTCCATTATTGTTTTTGTTTGCATTTCCATTTGCATCACCATGTGCATTTCCATTTGCATTTGTGTACACGCTTCCGTTTGCATTTCCATGTGTTTCTGTTTCCTTTGGCGTCATTGTTGCTGTTACCATGTTTATGTTTCCAATTGTGTCACCATGACCATGCACTATACGATTTGCATTTCCATATGCGCTTGCATTTGCATTTCTGTTTTCATTAACGTTTGTGCTTGCGTTTCTATTACTGTTTCTATTATCATTTACATTTGCATCACCATGTACGTTACCATTTGTGCTTACATTTGCATTACCATTACTTCACTATTTATAGTGCACATTCTCAAAAAGAAGTGAAATTCATGGCAAAAAAAGCGAGGAAATTCGATGTTGGGTTCCAACCCCTTGCCCACCGCCCCACAAAGCATTGGGGTGTGCGTTGAGTCATAGGTCTAACTCTCACCTCATTCTCCATGCTAACCACCTCAGCTTGTTTTACACATGGGATGGGGGTGAGTTAGAACCGATGACTCTAGCACACACCCGATGCCTGTTGGTGACCAGGGTAAGGTGGAAACCCCAATATAGAATTTCCTCACTTTTGTCACTGTGTAACAACCCTTAACTGATGCATTAAATGGAGTTTCTTTTGCTATGTATATGTAGGTGTGTGTGTGTATATATATACTCACACACACACACACACACATATACATACATACATACATACATACATACACTACAAAAGAACCCCAGAGCAAATGCCCTGAAGCATGAGTTATCCAAGATGATACTGGCCATACAGCCAAATTTTAAAGAAAACACAGTTGCACATACCCCAGTAATGCAAAGCATCATGGGAAAACATATGCAAATTCCCATCAGAGAATTTGGACTGGCTCAACTTTAAGCAGAATTGCATGGTGCCAGAAGGCCTCACAGTGCAGTCAGCAAAGGCTAAAAACAGCTGACACATACATGTGTTTCATCCCTATTTGCACTCATCAGTGTGCCATATCTGTGTCTTAGCCCAGGGATGCAATACTTAAAATTAACTTTATTTTGTATTTGAATATTTTCTCTTTCTCTAGCTGCCACAGTGGGCGAGGTTTTGAGCCATTCATCTGACAGCGTCTTTGATTTGAAAAACCTTATAGAGAGCAGGAAAAAACTATAAAACAAGCATTTAAATATGCCTTATTTAAAACTTTAAAATTCTAAAATTGTAATGGACTTTTCTAAAAGTGCCTATTCTTTGTTATTGCTCTCCCCTTTTCTCAGCGTCCATTTTTTTACTTCCTTTCCCTTTGATCTGTGCTGTCTTATTCATCAACTTGATTGAGGAGGTAGTGGCAGCTGAAATAGTGGAGGGGTTCAAGAGGGCTTGGGATAGATTTAAGGGGTTGGGAAAAGAGGGTGAAAGTGTAACAGAAGGGGGGAGGTAGAGAGTTGGGCAGGCTAGATGGGCCATGGTGCCTTTCTCTGCCGTCACATTTCTGCTTGTAATAGTCATCTCCATTTAAATCCTTTGTGCCTCTTTAAATTCTTTACATCATCCTGACTTTAAATAATAACTTATTCATATATAGTGTGTTCTATGTACAGTTGAATTTATATATTTCATCCTTCTTATATGTAGTTTCCATCCATCTTTTCCCTTTCCACTTCCCCTTCCCTCTCTCCCAACCTCCCCCCCCAACTGCCAATAACTTGGCTCTACCTCTACCTACTTTTCTTCTTTATTTGGGTTACAATTGATTTTGGACTTAGAACTTGTTTCATAAATCAGGAATTAAATATATGAACTACAAACTTTTCCCTAGAAACACAAAAGAGTCAATTTCCCATTTTCCCATTTGTTGTTTACATGTTTACATCACCTTTGCTTCTAACAATTTCTAATATTAACTTGATTGAACTGTCAAACAGAAACTTAATTATAATATAAATTTGACTTATTATCTTTAGCTTGGTGATGTATTAACCTGTCTAGGTAAAATACAGCAGTATTTGGTTTATTTATTCACTTGTTTTCCTTTTTTCCTTACACTATTATTAAATTTATTTTATAGGCAGGCTCCAATAATGATAAATAAGCCTTTTTCCTGCTCATTATTATTTGTTTTTAATTTATTTAAACTGCTGTTTGAAATGCTTTATCTTACATGGATATTATTGTTTTTATATCAATTTTTGTTTTTTTCTGAATGTTTGAATTCAGTATCAGCTTTTAAGTTGTGCACTGTCTCTTTAATTGCAATTGTTTAACTGATGAGATCTGTACCTGCTGCAGACATACACTCCAATGAAGACCTAATAGTTGAATTGCTGGGGCTATGGCTGTTAGCATGCTCTTTATGCTAACACTTTCCTTATTTAAATATGTACTCATTATTGAAACTTCTGGAGTGCTGGACTTCTTTTACGACACATCACTATTCCCTAGGTTAAAAGACATCCACTTTAAAAGTAACAGGAATTTTTAATTTAACATAAAAGTGCTTATAACTGAATCCTAACTATAGAGGCACTTCTGTGTAAATAGAATTATGGCATTTGTCAATTAAAATCAGTGACGCCTTGTGTTTCTAGTTGTCCATAAGGTCTGTCAGTACTCTTTTTTTTTCCATATCTGCGTGAATATGGTCCTATATACTACTATGGTATCATACATTCTTACAGACAACTTGCCTTCATTCCAGTTTCCTGAATTACTTTTGTGCTCTGATTTTTTTTTAATTCAATCCATCTTTACCCATGCTTAGGATTGTCAGAGCATAGCCATATAAGGAATAGCTTATCAATGGTTTTCCTTCCTCTGGCTGGAGGTGAACATCGTATTTCATAGTCAGAGAAGCTGCAAGTATTGAATACTTTAGCATTTGTTGCCACAGCAAAAGAAGCCCTGCTTGCTGTGGTAGAAGACTTGTTTTCATCTTTAGCACAACTGGGACTAAATTAACTAAGCCTTCATTAAATGTGATGAATGAAGGGAAGTTTACAATAGGAACAGCCAACACTTGAATTCCAAAATATGGCTGACAAGCTGGAGAGGTTTACACATGCTTCATTTTCTCTTGCAGTTTGCTCTTTAATGAAAGAAAACAAGTACATTTCGTACAGTTCCAGTTTACAAATCAGTAAGTCCAACCTTTAAAGAGCTAATACACTGTCTGAAAGTAAAATCATTTTTCTTAAATAGCCAGATGTTATTTTTTATATATATCTGAAGCCCATTTTATTATTTTTTGTTTTGATTATTGGAAGATTTTCTCTATGACAGCAGTAGATGTAATGTGAGGAACAGTTTCCCTAACTGGAGTTTGACATACACAGTGTTAGTCCTCTTTATACCTTATCAGTATTGTTATCTCTCTGTCTGTGACATCACAACCTACCTAAAAGGGCCATTTAATTGCGATGTCACAGTGATTGAGTTTACAATCCTGAATATGTATGATGGGAATAGAATAAGAGATGATGAATATCAGGAAAAGCACTGCTCTTCACATCACAGCTACAATAATCAGGTAGAAAATGTTCTAATGAACAAATGGAAAAAAGAAAAACAAATCAGAAATAAAAAGTAACAACTTGACATTTTTAAAAAGTAATAACATTTTCTGTCTGCTCTTTTGGGTGTTACTAGCTCTTTAACCAGTATATATCAATATCAATAATAAATGCCAAGAAGAGTAGTCCCTTATCACTCTGTATATGAACACGACAGTAATGTACTGCATTTTAAATTCTGTGTTTATATATTTTAGTTTAATTCTGCAAGATGAAGGCAGCCTAAATCAAGAATAAGTACTAAATAGGTTATGTAGCTCCCAACACAGCTTCAGATCTTCTTGGGGGAATTAAAGAAAGGAAAGACTTCAATATGAAGGATTATACATAACACAGTACAAATATTTACACAAGTATACAGGCTATACGTCTCCCTTAGGATGTGAGTATGTGACTTTTAATGAAACCAGTTATCATTTTTAAACAGTAATTATAATTACATATTCACTGGCAACCTAAAGTCAATATTGTTTCAATTATACTACCATTGGAATGCTAAACCATACAGTAAGTGCAGCTGATGATGGAAATCACTTTGTTCTGCTGGATTCACAACTCTGAATGCCAAGAAAAAATGCAATTAATCAGGGATAAAAGAGTCCAGCAGTGATCCCTTACAATGATTAATTAAAATAAAATATACAAAAAGAATAGAAAAAATACCATACTCATGATTTACATACAGGAAATGATGATTACAAATAGAACTACTGGTCCTTTTCCAAAAATCTCCCAGTGAGAATATTGTAGAAATTGTAGCTTTGGCAATGAACAGGAAGACAATGTGGTTCAGTGGTTTGAGCATGAAATTGTGAATCCTGAGATTCCAGGTTTGAATCATGCCATAAATATTGATTTACTGTCCGATGATGAGAAAGCCTCTTAACCTCCCAGTATTTCAGTCTTACTGGCTATAAAATTTAGAAGTAGGTTGCTACTGAAAATGAGATGTTGCATCTCACATCAGGCTATCCTGCATAAATAAATTGAGAAGATAACATTTGTTCTAATATTCCACGAATAAGAAATATATATGCAACTGTGATTTTTTTGGGGGGATAAAGCCCTTAGAGCTGCTTAGTGAATTACCCCAGTAGTCAAGTCAAGTCTGAATCTTCTGCATAATCAATGCTTTATCCATCTATATGGCCAATCCCATGCATGAATTCTCCTCTGCTGTTTACCACTAGTTCTTCTTTGATTCCTTTCTCTTTTTCAGTTTATGTTATGGTGTCCATCCTTGGTATCCCCTCTAAACTCTTTCTGTGTATTATGCTCTCGTCGACTGTGTTGTCAGCATTTTGTATATTCATCCTTTGATAAGTGTCCTTTCCTGATTAAAATCATCTCCTTGGAAGCCTCTCATGGATTCTTCTGTCTTATACTTTCCTTGCTGCATGCCCTTTCCTTTCCTTCCATTACATTGAACCTGGACAATTCTACATAGGCAAAACAAAACAAAAAAAACTGTTTTTCATTTTAGTGGTGAAGAGAAACAAAGCCAGGGGTATTTGGAGTTGACAAACACACCTGCATTTGGAGTGTCCTTTTAAAAATTGGGCCTGCTGCTGTTCAGAATATATCATTTATGCCCCTTATAAAATGGGTACTGAAAATCCAGCATTCTGAATGGCTGAGGCAGTCTGGCATCCATGTGTTTACCAAAGCATAATGCTATGTAGAAAAGGTTTCAGTGCCAGACTGCCCATTACATTTCACATTTCTGCTTCATACATTACTACATATTTTTCACTTTCCCCTTACCTTACTCACTAATTTAATACAGCACCACTGAAACTTACCTTTACCTATCCACTCACTAATTAAAACAGTGCCACTGAAACTGGCTACTGTGACTGTCCACCTCTAAGTCCGAACAAAGTAGACAGTTACAGAAGTAAATACCTTGGCCCCCTCTGCAGCATCCAGAGTCATTTGTTTTGGCCTCCTGACCCACACAGTGCCATACAAATCAAGAACAGGAAATATTTTGACAAAAAATATTGTTTTTTTTTTTATAATGGAACTCTATTATCTGCCACTGTCTGTCAACAGCCAAACATTTCTTGCATCAAGGTGACTGATAGTTGAGGGAGCACTGTTTATCAGTACTCTTTTTTTTTTTTACTTTCTTTTATCACCTCATCACCTCACTCACGGCAGGGGAAGTATCCCCCTGATCCGTCCTGTACGCGGACCCTCAACAGTCTGTTGACCGGCCTCCACCATGGCTACAGGGAAAAGGAGGACTGCAGCTTGCCCCCCCCCACAGAGAGGTTTCTCTGGGAAGGGATGGAGAGGAGACCACATCACCCTGGAACCCCTATCCTGGATTACACTGGGCTTTGTTCAGCTGACTGGAGTGGGAGTCCATCGGGGGCACCATACTGCATGCTGGTGAGGGGTTTTATATGTAAACCCTGAGGAGGAAGATGTGCAATGATGCCAGCACATCAAGGCACATGCTCCCTTGCAACCTTCATAGGCACCTGTCTCCATCTGTAACCCTGGTCTGAGTGGTCTGGCTGCAGGGTCATTCAGTCACCACTGGGTGCTGCTGAGGTGCCGGGAACCAGGAAACCCTCCCTCAGGAGAGGAGAGCTTTCCAAGTGGCAGCTCAGTCCTGCTCAGCCCCTCCCTCCTCCCAGCTGACCCCCAATGACCCAAGCTCTCTCCTGAACCTGGGTCTTCGGTGTGGCACGAGGTATGGTGTCCAGTGCCTTAACCCTCAGCACCACTGGCCTGGCTCTGTTTATCAGTGCATTTTTAATCACAACAGTATTTAGTTAATTAACACACTTAAAAAGTATTAAAAACAAGTTTCCAACTGCTCCAAGGAGACAGCAAATGCTCTATGTACAGCAATATTAGCCACTGCATCAGAAGATGCAAGTTTTAGCATTTGTTCTTCTTGTTCTGGATACTTTTATCACCTTGGTGAGTAGGCAGTGCACTGATGCCTCGTTTTCTCATATTTGATAATGAATTTTAGAAATACTTGTTTGTCATTAATTTGTTTGCTGTCACATTCAGATTTACTTGATGAGTTTCTTTAAACACTAGAAACAGTTTACAATTTCATAGGCTTTGTATGTTGTTCATATATTTTATTGAAAGGGTCCAATTCCTTATATTTCCCCATTTGTTTATGTATCTTACTGAGACCTCCAGGAGCACTGCCTTCCACTGATGTCAAGCTGCCTGATGTTCCAAGCCACAGAGTCCTGTCTGACAGCTACTCTGGCTGCACTGGTTCCAGCCTGGCACCACAACCCTGGGAGCCCCCAACAGGAACTACCCATCCTGGGGGTAGGGTCCTGCCACTTCAGCAGCTTGTCAGCCATTTTCAAAAATTCACCAGCAGCCTTGACAATCCTGGAGTGCAGAGGCATTCCGAAGATGGTATATTGAAATCTGTCTTTTCCACAAGGGCAGGTGTGGCTTCATCCTTCCTGCTGGAGACACCTACTATTCTCGTGTTTTCAGTCCCACACCAAAACAAGAGCATGTGTACGATGCCACAAAGTTCCAGCAAGCAGAACACATCAGTGTCTGCACATACTGCACATTTCTGGGCAGACTAGGTGACAAATTTTATGTTTCTAAGCTTCTGTCCTCTCTTCTCAAATGCATGTTCATGTATCCTTGCCGCACTGCCACTTCTGAAAATCCAGGTGGTAGTGCAAAAGGAAGTATGAGTCACCATCCCTGGAGGAGGAGGAGAAGAGCATCCCCAGCAGTGTGCAGTCCTCCTCCCCTCAGCTGGCAACCAGCAACACAGGCTTATTCTTGAACCTGGGTTACCAGCAACATGGGCACCAGCCCTGCTGCTGCACCAGTGAGCTACCCAACAGATCACATTGTAATATATTGTACTTTGAGCATCTTTTTCCGGTGTTTCTGAATAGTTGTTCTTAATGTTAGAAACTTGAGAACAACTTTTCACAGGTACTTCTCATTAGCTTTTGAAGACGTTCTCAAAATCAAATGCTAATCAAAAGCATATACTAATGGAAGTGGTTTTCAAGTGAAACCAGAAACCAATGACATCTCTTCTAGACAAATTCGGATATTTCTTCTAATTAGAATGTCAACTGACCAGCTCTGTTTGAGGAAACCAGAAAGCCATTATTTGAAAAAAAAATTCTCATGTTGTACCATATACAATAAAAACACCCCAAGAGGGAAAAAACAAGCTTGGTTCTCACACCTCTAGGTAAAATGTTGTCATATAGCACTCATGCTTAGCTCCCATGCTTTATGACATCACTTTACCTACTCAATGTAAAAACCAGCTTGTTCTTCACACTCAGGGTTCCGTTAGTCTCTGTGTAATACACTGAGCTCTGCTTTATACAGTGCTTTACTACAAAAAGCATGATACCACCAGATTGAACCAGGATCCCCAATGGCAAGACCTTTTACTGTAGCTGCTGAGTAAGTCATCTTTTGTTATTAGGAATAGAATATATTGATACATAGATGAGCACTGTAAATAATCACTTTTTCTGTTGGGCAAAGATTTGAAGAGTCAAGGTAACAAAAAATGTCAGTATCAAAATAATGAAGAAATAGCAATCCATAATTTATGAGGAGAAAGAAAGCAGGCAATCTTGTCATTGCTGATCACTTAGGTTTGGAATACAGTTATTTAGAATACCTGAAGTATTTATGAATTAGATGAAGCTCTTCAAAGAGAATATTCATTGACTTAGTTTTGATTCAGGGTTTCTGATTGGAGCTGTAGAATAGTTCTAAGTAGAACAGCCCCTCTGCTTTCGTGTTTGATCGTCTATCAGGGATTAGAATCCTCTGTTGTCTTTTGTAGTGTCACGCAACTATGATAGCATCTGAGTGGAGGAGTATGGTAAAATTATCAACTCATGTTGAATTTTATTGAATCATGGGGGACCAAGTATTGAGTATTGCTCTGTGGGTCTCGAAATAGATTGATAAACAGATGCTTCTAGTGTAGTGCTTGCTTCTTTTCATTCAGAATCCATTTTCACAAGTACTGTAAAAATGTATTCCTAGAATTAAAGATGCTACATACTGTATGCTGAACCAAGGAAGTAATGTTTCCTGGGAGCAAGTCATAAACAGGCTTAATAGCCCAAGTAAAAGCAAAAGTACCATTTTTATGTGCTCCTATCCTCTTGGCACCCATAACTCTCATCTTTAAGCAAAGTTTTGTGGCCTAACAAACACATGCTTTATGTGTTATGATTGCTTGATATTTAGAACAGATTTTCTTGGGGAAGTTATGATAGAGCTAAGCTTTAAAAGGGCATTTGGTAAGAAAAAAATCCTTATGTGTTGTCAATCTGACCTTTAAATCTTCAGTCAAACAGATCTGTAGCAGTATAAAGTGTGCTCCATGTCAGTAGTCACCAAAGCAGTCATATGCATTTATGCTTGGTAGATCTGAAGGCCAGTATGATGGAGTACCTGACTCTGATTTTCTTAATTATGTCTCTGAGATTCTTGAGATAAATGGTTTAAAGAAAATATAAAAAAGTCCACTTACTGTCTCACAAAGGTGTCTTCATTTTTCAAGAAATTAACTGCTTAGTAATTGTATGCATATGCTGCTTTCCCTGCATCTACATACTGGCACTGTAGGATTCAGACATCTTTTTGTTATTACTTGAAAGGGAGCAGGCAGAACAGAATCATCTACAGTATATCTATAGCACATTGTGCTCGGATAGCTCCAACTCAGTCCAGTCTCTCCTGTTCCAGTACTGCATCCCTGAAATGAAGTAGTGCAAGTCATTGGGCTTGCAAGCCCCATGCCACCAACACACCTTCCCCCTCTGGCTGTGGCACAGAAGACTCCTACATCTCTTGTCCACAGTCAAAGGGACAAAGGCAATTCTGCATTTGGAGTTGCAGTTTGACTTAAAAAGGTTATTTACGTTTTGAGAAAAAATGATTTAATAGTGGGTGACTGCAAGTGACCCCTTGGGGATCTGGATGTCTCTCCAGGTTTGAAACGTGAAATAAAAACATGTTGCTGAGACATGGTTGGTCAACTGCTTCAGTTTCATGTTGTTTCTTGTTTAAAAAGCACATTCTGTGATTGCCCACTTTTTGTAGAATGTGTTGTTGCAGTTGTTTTGTTTTTATCTGCTTCCAGTCCAGCCATTGCTTAATCTGCTGTCTTTGCAGCATAAGTGGCTATATAGTATGGTGTGTTTCCAAGTTTCAGGAGGGATGCAGTGTCTAAGAAAAAGGAGGCAGATACTGTACAAAAAAATCTGCTACATCAGTGAAACAAAGAGTAGTTGAATAACTGAATAACGTACTGTTTAAACTAGGGACAGTTTTAGGTCTAAAGGAATTTACAATGTCCCTGTAACATGTTCTGAATATTTCTAAATGAATTTTCTGAGGCAAGCTGGGGGCATGTTGTGGAGAGGAATTGCTTGGCCCCCAGGGAGGGAGGGTTTATGCTGACAGGCATTTGAGCACACCCTGTTGTCCATCCCAGGGTAGCCTTTTTAAGTCAGACACTCTCCCACACTCCCAGACAAAGGAACAGAGGAGCTATGGTGACCCCATTCATGGGTGTGGGGATAGGGGGACCCTCCCCTACAGAGGTACCAAAAAGTATATCTGAACTAAAAATCCCAACATGTTCAATTGTCCTGGGAAAAAAAATAATTGGGAAATATGTTCTGCAGCATGTGGATTGAGTGTGGTACATCTGTCTCCTTTTTATGCTGTATTTCTATTTTCCCCATTTTATTTGTTTTCACCATGAAAAAGTACCATTGGGTAAGGCTCATTTACAAGGAGGTCCTGGATATGATACACAAGCGATGCAGACATAGATTTAATACACATTTAGATTAAATGAACAGCTATGTCAAAATGCCCCAACAGATCGTCAGCCCTTGTAATCAACAGTAGTCACAGAATTCATGAACATATCGACAGGAGGTGCCAGCCTAAACAGCATAGGAAACAAAGACAGAGAAACAAAAAATTAAAACTGTTTGGTTAGTAACAAAGTAATTTAAAGCAGCAGTTCAATGAAATTGGGCAAAAATGTGACCCTGTCTTTTTTACTATAAAAGATTACAAGCATCTTCCAGATTAATTTGGTGTTAACATTTTCTAGTTCCAATAAAATGTGAGTATTTTATAAATGTTTTATTTTTTTTCTGAAGAAAGAAAATATGGCTGCCACATGTGGCTAAGAAATAGCATTGTAGACCTGACAAGGGTTAGGGTCAAGAAAATAAAAAATACTCATGGTGAATCACATAGGAGGTCTATAGAAAATCAGATTTCACAGGTATGCTAAGTTTTTTTTTTTATTTGTAGTTGAAGCTAGGTTTTTGGAAAAAAAATGTTGTTGCACTGCTGCTTCAAGGTTGTGAGGACTATAGGTCCATCATGTCCCTCCTCTAGCTTCAGAGGCAGGGAGGAATGAATATGCTGTAAAAACATGCACAGTACTAATTTACAAGGGTTTCCCTAACCACTATACGACTCATAGCATCCTGATTCCCTTATTAAGCCAAACTCTATCCAGGCTGACGGAATTTTAAAAGCCTGTGTTGTCTTCTTGTCCACAGTCTCTGATGGTATTCTCTTCTATAGCTTTACCACCCTCTATCACTGAGAGAAGTGTTTCATATCATTGCTCCCGAGTTTACCACCTCTGAGCTTCAGGGCATGTCTCCACATTGTGCTGAAGGACACTAGAACAAACATGTGAGGCAGTGTGGTTTAATGGTTAGAGCACTGGCTTGGGAACCAGTAGATCAAAGGTTCATACACAGCTAGAGTTATTTAACCTTTAATGCTCCAGTTCAGCTAGCTGTGGAAATGGGCAAAGCAGGGCCACATTTAAAAAGAGATATTACACAATGGCAAAAAAGAATGATGGGCTCTGATTGGTCAGTCTGGGACTGCACTAGTGATGTTATCCCAGCATAACATCACAGATCTAGTCCCAGCACACTACAGACCACACTAATGATTATAAAAGAATCCCTCCACAAGCCATGTCCAGCGAACGTGAAGCCGTCAACATGATTGGCTTCACTGCCCACCACTCATCAACTGAGTTTACTGTGCCCCACTACTCACACGGTGTGCTTGTTTTTCTAAAGTGCTTTTTTCCAGAGCACATAAACTGACAATACCCCACAGCAAAACACTTCCACATTACCCATATCCATTCATTAAATGGAATTCCCTGCCATTCTGTGAATGAAATTAAAATAACAAGTGCATAAAACAACGCCGTCACTCAATGTCGGCAGTCACCGACTGTGCCCTTTACATTCCTCTGTCACCACATCTCTCAACCAGAAAGTATAGTGTTTGGTGTAATTTTTTTTTAGAAAAGAAAATGTTTTTTAAAACAATGAACTCACTCCAATCATCTCGACATCACTGTAGGTGGTGTGTCGTTCTGTACATTACTTCTGCGCATGAGTGCATTAGACTGTATGAGCTGAACTTACTGAGTGGCACCGGTGGCTTCAATCTGTTATTGATCTGATCATTTCCAGCTTCTCAGAGGTCTCCCAGTGAAACCTCTGCCAGAACAAGCAGCCACCAAATTAAGATGGGGGAGGGAAGAGTGGTGAACGAATATGCAACAGTGGACATTGTGACAGTGGTGGCCACGGTGGGGGTATGGGAGTGAGAGCTGCAGCTGTTTGGGGGGGTGGATGAAGTAAAACCTCCAGGAGGCACCTGCCTGAACAACATGGGAAAGAAAGCCAGAAAACCAAAAAATTAAAACATAGAAGGAAAAAACAAAGTGGTTTAACAGTACAGGTGAATACCACAAAGAACAACAAGGCACAGGTAACTGCAATGACTTAGTAGTATAAAGCCACAATTACAATGCTGCAGCTCCACCCACTGGCCAAAACAGTACAGTCGCACTATTTTTTTTTTAAGTAAACCTATACATTGAAAAAAACAGCTAAAAATCTAGTTTAAAATGTACTTTTTCCATTGTTTTTGTTTTTTAAACTCATGAGTCATTGTATAATAGGAAACATGCACTCCAGGATGTGTGTCATGCTGTGATAATGTCACTTCTCAGGTGTTGGAGGCACTTGACCTGCGGCCTGATGTCCAACGACCCGAGGTTTGATGTTATCCCAGCACTACAGACACCCTGTTGTGCATTATTCCTTTAATGCATCTCAGCTGGGCTAGTCAGAGTAAATAAGTTAAACATCCATACAGGCATAAGACTGACATCATATCCCTCTAAGCCTCCTTTTCATCAAGGTGAACATATTCATAGATACATAGACAGTGTCGGCTGATAAGGGCCTATGGCCCACCCAGTCTGCCCATTTGAGCTTGTAAGTTCAGTTTATATTTTCCTAGAAGTCTGTTGCCCCTTACCCCTGCCCTCCAGAATTCCTTTATGTCTATCCCATGCATTCTTAAATCCTGTGATTGTTTCAGCCCCCACCACTTCCTCTGGCAGGGTGTTCCACTTGTCCATCACCCGTTCTGTGAAGAAATTTTTCCTCACGTTTCCTCTGAATTGTCCTCCCTCCAACTTCTTCCCATGTGTAATAAAAAAAAATATGTTCATAGCCAATAGCCTTTCATCATACCTCCTGTCCCCAAATTCTTGATCGTTTGTGTCCCTGTGTTGCACCCTCTTGCATGTCTTAGTACCATTTTTGTATTGAGGAGTTCTAAACTACACATAGTACTCAGGGTGTGATCTGACAAAGGCCTATAAGGTGTCAGGAATACTTCTTCTGCCATGCTGGTCCCCTTCCCCCATCACTGCTTTGATACACTCTAGCATTGTGCTGGGCCTGTTTCTTTGACTGTGACCTTCTAATGCTTTTCATGCTTCAGGCTTTTAGTCAGCACTCACTGGCCCTTTGCCTCCTCAACCGCAGCAACAATAGCTCCACAAATTGTATGGGTCCTACTTCTGTTTTTCTTCCCAAGTGGAGCACCTTGCATTTGGCAACATTGAACCTGAGACTTCAGGAGTCTGACCAGTAGCCCAGATTGTTCCATCCACCTGAAGTTTGTCCCCATTTTAGAGGGTGTCAACTGCCCTGGCAAGTCTAGTGTCATCAGAAGACATTAAAGCAGCAGTGCATGTTATTGTGACTGTTTTGTACCTGTGCCAGTTTATGCTGTTTTAGTTTGCTGTTTGCTCTCATCTTGGAAGATGCCATTTTCTCTATTTTGATTCCACTTTAGCATTTTTTTAAGTTCTCCATGTGTGCACGTGCAGCGAACTTCTTTCAACAGAGTAACTTTTGAAGGGTGTGACACTGTCTGTCCAATGCAGAGTGATATACAAGGGATGAGACGGTGCCACACCAATGGTCAGCCAGGCTGATTGTGATGCCGTTTTCATTTGCTGGGCATCTAGTTGAAATGAAAAAGCTGAGCCAATCATATGGCAGCTTTTTCTTTTCATCTGCAGGACACCACCCAGCAAACAGCTGTTCAGTGTCCTGATCAGCCTGGCTGATGTCACCACTGCTGCTGGGGTCACTTACCACATCCTGTGGCTGTCCTGCTCCTCCTCATCCTGCAGTGCACAAAATAATTGCCAAAGTACTGTATAATAGGATGTCTTTACATAACAGACCGAAAGCCGCTGCAACTAATACTGTAGTGCGAGTGACTCAAGGGACATTGCTACCAGCCTCTCCCTCTTGTGCTGTCATTCAGAAAACCAATAATGCTACAGCCCTGTTTCAGTGAGTGCCGACTCTGGCACCGACAAACTGTGTCTTTACTGTCCCACTACAAATCATGACAGGCGACGATATCAATTAGAACTTAAGTTTGCAACACAGGCAAATTTCTTGAATTTTCAGAGAAGAACTTCTCTGTGTGTTGTTCTCAATAAATAAAAACTTAATTTTTAATTTCTAACAATGATTGCTATGATTTGTAGCAGGAGTTGGGACTATACAGACAGGGTTTGTCAGACTCGGAGCCAGTATCAACGCTTACTGAAACAGAGTTGTATCATTATCGATTTTCTAAATGATAGCACAAGAGGGAGAAGCTGTTACACATCACCTGCAGTCTGTAATTGGTAGCACTGTCCCTTGAGTCACTCACACTACAGTATTAGTGGCAGCTGGAGTCTGTTATGTTCTCCAGTATTTAAAAAGTGCTAAAAAGTAGTGGTCACAGACAGAGCACTGCACACAGGGTGGTTGCCAGCTGCGGTTTGCCAGGTTCCAACAACCCCCCCCTTCCTTGAATCATCATTTGGTTTCCTTTGTGTTTGACAGTGCTGTACTGTCTGCATGATCCTTTACCCCCCCCCAACACACACATAAACTGCCAGCAACTCTGCAGTTGTGTGTGCATGGTTTTTCTGCTCAGTGAGAACTGATGGCCATTTGCCGAGAGCAGTCTGAGAGCTCAGCAGGAACAGTGAAAGACACCCTGACCCAAACTAAGTAGGCTGGTCAGTGTGGCTGAGGAGACATCGAGAGGTAGCCTATGACTTGCCGTACAGAAAATGAAAAAAAAAAAAGAGAGAAAAAGTGACTATTCCATCCAGGCAGCCTGATACGATAGACACATTTATGACTTTTAATGCAAATGGTATTTTATGCTGTCATTGGCAGTTGATGCACTGGTAGAGGGGTTGTATACTGTACTTCAGTTGTATAGTATGGACCTTACAACTCACTATACTACATTGTAACTCAAGGGACTACTGTTATTACCCTTTGTGCTCTGTCCTGGATGCATACCTCTTAACCGTTCCTGATTTCAGGGACATCCATTATTTTGCCTCAGAATTTTATTCTGTCACTCTTAGAATTTTTGTTTCTGTGACTTAACAGTGGGGATCATAATCATAAAAGACTGCCAAACAGAGGTGTCCTGCTTTTACCAATTTTCATAATTTATTTACCGTGATAGTCCAGCTGAGATCTAATATCTTTTTTTTTTTGCATGGTTTTGCCTCAACCCATTTTTACAATTTATTTATTAGGGATAGCCCAGCTGAGATTAAATATGTTCTTTTCTGCATGGTCCTGATTGTACTAATTTCTACAGTTTATTTACAAAGGATAGCCCAGCTGAGATGCAACATCTCATTTTCTGTGATGTCCAGCTTTTATCCATTTTTGCAGTTTACTTACCAAAGAAGCCCAGCTACGAGGTGCCTTATTTTTTAAGAAATCCTGCACCTACCCATTTCCTCAATTTATTAATCTTGGGTAGTCAACTGAAATGCAGTATCTCATTTTACATAGCATCCTGCTTCAACACCTTTTTACAAGTTACTTACTTCAGCTCATTTCAAATGCAATGTCTTACATTCTTTGGGGTCGTGCTGCTACACTGATTTATAATTTTGTTACATGTCATTGCTCAGCTGAGATGCAATATATCTTTTTCTCCAGGGTTCTGTGAGTACCAGTGTTTATGATTTCTGTACCTGGGATTGCTTAGATGAGATGCAGTATCTCATTGTCAGTGGGGTCCTGCTTCTGCCCATTGTTATATGTTTAGATGCATATCTCCAGCATCTTTTATGGTTATGAAAGTGTCTTTCTGATTTCTTTGGGTAAG
This sequence comes from Neoceratodus forsteri, assembly GCA_016271365.2. NCBI lineage: Eukaryota > Metazoa > Chordata > Ceratodontiformes > Ceratodontidae > Neoceratodus > Neoceratodus forsteri. Next base: position 906,096,063 of record CM028135.1, on the reverse strand, counting down.
AGAACTACAAAGTGAAACTGAGCAGTTCTGTCTCATAAAGGACTTGAGAAGGCACTCGTGTAACCATAAGATACTGGAACTGTACATATAAAATGAGAAGATATTTAGATAGTTGGGATTGGAAGCAGGATCTAAATAATCTTAGCCTAGAAAAGGTTTGGGGGTAGACGTAATGACAAAATAACTACATGCATAAATGCATGGGTGCCTGAAAGAACAAAATATAAGAAAAGTCACAGGATGCCCTCATGGTGAAGCATTAGATTTCACTGTTATAAGAAAGAAGAACAAATTATATAAAAGACATAGAAAACATCCCAGTGAAGCTAACTATCACTCATATAAAGCAGCTGTTAAAAAATATAAAACTGAAATTAAAGCGAAACTAAATTTGGAAAAACATCTGGCAACTACTGTAAAAGACAACTGCAAAACGTTTTATAATTATGTTGTCTCTATCAAAGGAAACAACAATACATTAGGGCCTATTATGACTCAGAGAGGTCTGGTGAATTTGGAAAATGATAATGCAGCTGAATTAAACACCTATTTCTTAGTGTACATAGAAACAAGGAGCAAAGCTCTAGAGAGATCCCAGATCTTCAAAATGATTTTGCCTATTTTACACCACAGGATGTATTGGGGGTTCTTAATTCACTTAAAACTAATAGCTCCACCAAGCCAGAAAGACTAACCCCTAAGTTTTTGAAGGAACTGGCACCGCAAATAGCGGGCCCCATTTCGAAGCTTTTTAACATCTCCTTAAAAGAAGGAAAAACAAAAGCTGAATGGAATGAGGCGCTAATAACTCTGATACACAAAGGATGTTCAAAATTGGATGTTACACATTATAGACCAATTAGTTTGACCTCTGTTCTGGGTAAAATGTTAGAAAGGTTATTGCAAAAATGCATACTGTAACATTTACTACAAACAGGGCATATAGACCCAACTCAGCATGGCTTTGTTACTGGCAGGTCATGCTTGACCAACTTGCTGTAATTCTTCGAACCAGCAAGTGCTGCCATAGATAAAGGTATGCCTGTTGATATGATCTTTTTAGAATTTTTGAAGGCATTCAACACAGTGGCCCATGATATCTTAATTGAAGAATTTATTAATTTGCATTTCTACCCAAATATCGTTAGGTGGGTAAATTCATGGCTAGATAATAGGAAACAGTGTGTGTTCATAAGGGGCTTTAAGTCAGACTGGGGCCGAGTGACTATTGGAGTCCTTCTGGGCTTTGTTTTGGGCCCAGTTCTTTTCAGTATACTAGTGTCAACTAGAGATGGGCAAAGTGGCCTCAGTTCACTCTGTGGAGTGATTTGCGGAGTGAAGGTGAATTCGCGGAGTGCTCCGCAACGCGGAGCGGAATACTTTGCATTATAATGGGTAATGTGAAGTCCATTCTAAACAATGACTTGGCATTACTCCGCCTTCCCAAACCACTACTCCACCAATCTTTAAGGTGAAGTACTTTGAAGACAATGCACTTCACCTCACTTCATCTTGTTTTTTAAGCTCCAAAGGTGAATTTTGCAGTGATTCTTGGGATTTCAGGTCACATAGGCTCTAGATTGTTCTGCACAGCCTCAGTTCAGGGTAGTGTGTGTAGGAGACAGTCTGCTCTGAGAACTCTCTGTGATTCAAACCTTCTAACAGCAGTTAAAAAAGCCTTTTTGAGTAATTGTTTTGCTGAAACCTTAGTTCATCGATCGTAGGAAATCCTCCTGTGCTCATATCATTGAGCATTTATTGTTTGTGTATGGATTTTGAATGTTAATGTACAACATTCAGTCTGTGTACTGAGAGACAGTGGAAGTGTGCTTTGGGGGAGGGGCGTATCTGTGGTGTAGGTAGATTAACTTGGAGAAAAAGACAGTTCTTTCTGTTTTGGTGATATTTTTCTTGTATAACTATGTTAATGTACACAGTAATCTTTTCAATAATTCTTGACTTTTTTTGCTGATTGTTGTGGTGCAGCAGTGCATAATTTTAGTTTGTTTAAAATACATGGTTATATTACTGAAGTTTTCAATTTGCTATGCATTACTTAGTGTGTGTGTGTGAGTATGTGTAATGTGTGTCATCAAATCAGACACCTTTTATTGTGCCACATAGTACTTTCAGCAATGTGAACCTGCTATCCACTGCAGCATCATGATTTTTGTACTTCTCTGTGGTATCTTAACTGGTCCTAGTACTAGTGACTGTTACTGCAGTACACTGGGCTCCACCCTCCCAGCCCACCAATCGCAAAGGTATTCTTTCCAGATTTTAATTTATGATGGTAAGCACTGGTTAGGTGTTGTACCTTTGCATCTCTTCAGTGTGCAGCGCAATCTTAATCTGTCTATGCATTTGCATCTCTTTAGGGCCCAATCTCCATCTGTAACTTAAGTCGCAGTTGTTTCTTTGGCTTCCCTTCAGAGTACTGGACTGGTGTGGTACATATCTCTGCATGAACATTGTACTCATTAATATGTGTTTTTAAATCAGGGCCTTCATCACGAGTCACTCATGATATAAATCATGTTCTTCATCATCACGGTCACAAATGCAGTCACAAATTATGATTCACGATCACGTCACGAATCACAAAATTATTTTTTTTTTTTACTAGTTACTTGCATGTATTGTAAGCCTGTTTTGTAGTATCTCTCCAGGCTTCACAACCCCACCACTGTACTCATCAATAAGAGTTTTTAAATTGGGGAGTTTTGTGCTATAGCTCATTGAGGAAGTACAGCCGTACAGTTTCATATTGGTTTTCTCACACCGAATCACATTCTTCATCATCACGGTCACAAATACAGTCACAAATTACGATTCACGAATCACGATCACATCACGAATCATAAAATTAATTTTTGTACTAGTTACTTGCTTGTATTGTAAGCCTGTTTTGTAGTATCTCTCCAGGCTTCACCCAATCACCACCACTGTACTCGTTAATAAGAGTTTTTAAATTGGGGAGTTTTAAGATACAGGCTCAGCTCATCGGGGAAGTACAGCCATAGGCATTCGCATTCGCATTCCTTCCTGTACAGCATGTGAGTTACAATACTGTAAGTAGTGGTGGGCGAAGTGGCCACAATTCACTCCCCGAAGTGATTTACAGAATAATTCAGAATCTGCAGGGTTCCCCACAATGTGAAGCAGAGTACTTCACTTCATAATGAGGAACATGGAGTCCATTGAAACCAATGACTTTGCTTTATTCTGCCTTCCCCAAACCACTTCTCCAATAGTTTTAAGGAGAAGTACATTGAAATCAATGTAATTCACCTCACTTCACCTTGTAATTGAGCTCCAAATGAAATTCTGCAGTGATTCATGGAATTGCAGGTCACATGGGCTCTAGATTGCTCTGCACAGCCTCAGTTCTGGCCTGGGTAGTGTGTGTGTAGTGGTAGCTGGAAACAGTTTGCTCTCAGAGCTCTGCGATTCAGAACCTCTAAAAGCTGTTTAAAATGTGTTTTTGAGTCATTTTGTTTGCTCAAAATTTAGTACATAGATTGTAGGAAACCCTTCTGTGCTCATATCATCGAGTGTTTATTGTTATGTGTGGATTTTGAATGTTAATTTAGAACAGTCAGTCTGTGTACTGTGAAGTGTAATTTGGGGAGGGGCCTATTTGTGGTGTAGGTACATTAAATGGGAGAAAAAGTCAGTCTTTCTGTTTTTGGTTATATTTTTCTTGTATAACTGTGTTAATGTACATACAGTAATATTTTCAGTAATTCTTGACATTTTGTTGCTGATTGTTGTGGTGCAGCACTGTATAATTTGTGTGTTTAAAACATTTGGTTATATTACTAAAGGTTTTCAATTTGCTACACATTACTTGTAGTGCGTGTGTGAGTGTGTGTGCGATGCATGCAACTAAATCAGACACCTTTTATTGTGCCACACAGTAATTAAAGCAGTGAACCTGCTATCCATCGCACCTGCATGAATTTTTTGTACTGCTTTGTGGTATCTTTACTGGTAGTGGATTGTTACTGCCGTGCACTAATCCGTCAACTGGCAAAAGATATTTCTTTCCAGATTTGGATTTGACACTTGGTTGTGAGCACTGGTTAGGTATTGTTGTACCTTTTCGTATGCATCTCTTGAGTGTACAGAGCAATCTTAAATCTGTCTGTGCATTTGCAGTGCACCATTAATTCTGAGAGACTGCATTTCTTGTTACGCTCTCATTTCACTTCGTTAGCACCGGGGGATTTTCTGGACACAAGACAGCAGCATTTCATCAACAGTGGGAACTTTTCTGGAAACAAGACAGTAGCATTTTAGGGATGCACATTAATTCTGTTGACTCTGTGTGACTACTGCACGCATGATTGTGCCCATTAAATCTAGGAGACTGCATTTCTTGTTACGCTCTCATTTCACTTCATCAGCACTGGGGAGCTTTCTAGACACAAGACAGCAGCACTGTGGGGATGCACAATAATGCTGGTGACTGTGTGTGTGCTGCTGCCAATATTGTTGTCATTCTGCCTTACTTCGCGTTAAGGTGGAATGAAAATGCAAAGTAAGACTCACAAGGCAAAGTGAGTCTTTCCCATGGTGCACTGCGTGTAGCGAAGTGCCAACGTGGCACTTCGCAGGCAGAATTTAAATTCACTGCATCTCTAGTGTCAACCATGCAAACATCTTCTAGAACATGGTTATGTAAGTACGCCAATGATTACAAGGTCGGTGGCATAGTCAATGATATTGATTCTGATAAAAGATTTCAAGGTGACTTAGATCAATTAGGAAACTGGGCTCGCCAGCACAAATTACTCTTTAATGAATCAAAATGCAAGGTTATGCACTTGGGGAAAAATAAACCAGAGTTTGAATATACATTAAATGAAATTCCACTACAAATAACAACAAATGAAAAAGGTCTTGGAGTCTATATAACAAAAGACCTAAAGTTTAATATACATACCAATGTAACAACTAAGAAATGTCATGTCTCAATGCGGTGTATCCTCAAGCACATAAAAAGTAGGGATGCCGATGTACTTATCCCTCTGTATACCTCCTTGGTAAGACCCCATTTGGAGAACTGTTCTCCTTTTGTGTCCCATATCCTAGAGAGGGCAAAATCAAAATGGAAAAAGTCCAGCGGTGAATTACTAGACAAATTAAACATATGGATGGACTAGATTATAACGGAAGACTAAAAAAGCCAAAATGATACTCAATGGGATATAGGAGAATGAAAGGTGACTTGTGTCTTTCTTACCTATAAAGCTTATCAGGATGATTCATTTTTAGAGACAATTGGACTGGTAAAACATAAAACATATAACAACACCACTAGGTCTCATAACTGTAAGCTAATAGGTGAAATCAATAAAATGCATTAAAGAAACCATTGGTACTCCCTGAGAATTGTAAATATATGGAACGCACTCTCACATAATATTGTGGATAGCAGAAATATGGAAATGTTTAAATGGAGAGTAAATATATACATGGGACTTAGTAAATATTTATTCTACCATTAAAATGGAATGGTGGCAAGTTCAATAAAGGACCTTGGTCCAATGAACTTGTAATCCCCTTATGAACCTATAAAACAATTATGAGGCTTGACCAGTGGGGTGGAAGGCTAAGGTGCTTAGTACCTTACCTTCTGCCATACTGATGACCCATGTTCAGGAATGGGCATGGGTTGCTGGAGCTCAACCAGGTGGGTGGGCTGAGAGAGGATCTAGCGGCTGAATGGCAGCTCTCCTCTCTTGGATCAGGGTGGCCAATCATCTCAGCTCTTGGTTGCCTCCAGGTGGAGGCCTGGTGGTAGATCACGGGAGCTCTGGAAGACAAACGTAAGTCAGGAGTGGGAGAGGGAGCCATGGTCCTGGGGTGCATGCCTGTACATCTCACTACCACCCTCCACATCATCTGGGACACCTGTGGCAACTACTGAATTCAAGCATCAGTTGAGAGGACAGCCTCCTCCCTTGACCCCACCACTGGGGAATCCATGGGGCTACTAAGCAGCCAGGTAAGCACAGGGACTTGCTGGGTGGGGGCTGGACCCTAGAAGAAAGGAGCCTCCCTAGTTGTGGCCATGGAAAAAAAAACAGATTTTAGAAAAGAAAACAAATATATAAATCATGTTAAAATCTTCTGTTTTAAAAAATGGAACTCAGTTTTCAAAATAAAATGTTATACTTAGAAGAAAATAAAAGAAAGCTCAGTTTGAGATAGGCTGTGCCATATGAGCTCAGAACTTCAGAATATTAGAACTAGAGTGTGGAAGGAACAGTGAGAGACACTCTGACCCGAACTAAGCAGGCTGGTTGGTGCAGTTAAGGAAACATCGAGAGGTAACCTATGCCTTGCCATACTGAAAATAAAAAAAAAAAGTGACTATTCCTTTCAGGCGGTCTGATCCGATATACATATTCGTGACTCTTAATGCAAATGGTGATACTTGCATTGTGGCTGGCGGTTAACGGAAGTGCCGGGAGGGTGGTTAGCATACTGTACTCAGTTGCACAGTAGAGACCTCACAACTCACCATACTACATTGTGAGGGACTACTTTCATTACACTTCATGCTCTGTCCTGGATGCATACCTCTCAACAGTCCCTGATGTTGCCGCAAAATTTTATTCTGTCACTTCTAGAATTTGTGTTTCTGTGACTTAACCATGGGGATTGTAATCATAAAAGACTGCTAAACATTAAAGTTATAGATTTGTTGTTCTTTAAAAATGTATTTTTACACTAAGTCCCTTATTCTTTCTGCTTCCTGACTTGTCATCTTATCCTCTCTGGGAATGAAAACTCTCCAATCCTGCTAGCTTGGATGCTCGTTAGTAACAGTTTATTTAAACACCAAGTTAATATTTACATTTCATTTATCAATTCAAACATTTCTCTGTTTCAGTCCAAGTACATTCTTCCATCCTCTTGCTCTTCTTTCCTGGTCCTCCTATTCTGTTTCTTTCCTTCAGGGCCTGACACCAGATCCGACCCCTCACCATCACCATCACCAGTACCAGGCACCAACTAACCAGGACCTCCTCCCTCCTAAGTCTGGACACTAAGATCCGACATCTAGCCTATTCCTTACCGCCTCCCCCTTTTATTTCCATGCCTGACACCATTTGCCATTGCCCCCAGCCCATGTTGCCCTCCCCCCCTGCATACACCCCCTTTTCCCTCTCTTGCTCACCCTTTTCTTCCCTCCCTCCCTTGCTCCCCCACCCAGTGGCCACTTGGTGCCCACTGGGCTCTGTCAGCCCAACCACCACTGCCTTTCCACAGCTGCCCTGCCTTCTCCCCAGGGACCACTTGTCCCCTTCTGACATGGTCGTCCTGCTGCAGCCCCTGAACTTCCTGGTCCTCATCTTTGCTCCTCCTCCCACTTTGCTCTTCAGGGAGGGTAGGTGGGATAACATTCCTAGCAAAAGAGAGCTACTTATGGTCTGCATCGCCTTATAAACCCCCTAAGAACCCCTACTCAATACCCCACCCAGCCCTCCCCTTCCAGTGGCTAGTGCCCCTGCACCTGGATCAGACTACCTCAGTATGACTCATCCTGTAAGCTCCCCAAACCCCGCTCCTCCCCTCTGCCTCCTCCCCCTGCCTTATCTCCTTGTTCTCTGCTCATTCCCTTCGGAGCTCTCTGACAATTCTGGTTGCCTGTTAGTGGCAACCCTATTTGTCATCTGATCCTCTCTGAGAATGAAAATTCTCCAATCCTGCTAGTTTGGATGCTCATTGGCAACAGTTTATTTAAACACCAAGTTAATATTTAGATTTCATTTATTAATTAAACATTTCAATGTTTCAGTCCAAATACATTCTTGACACAGTCCATTCTTCCATCCTCTTGCTTCTTTCCTGGTCCTCCTCTTCTTCTGTTTCTTTCCTTCCTTCAGTGTCCAGACACCAGATCTGACAACCCTCACCATCACTAGTGCCAGATATCAACTTACCCAGACCTCGTCCCTCCTAGGTCTGGACACTAAGATCTGACACCTAGCTTATTCCCCTCCCCCCCCTCTTAATGCCATGCCTAGGTGATATTTGCCCGAGCCCATGTTGCCCTGCACCCCTTCCACCTACCCCCTTTTTTCACTCTCTTGCCCCCCCCCACCCTTTTCTTCCATAGACCCATCTCCAGCTAAGTGTCGTAAGATGGGGATCCCCCATTGTGGGCTAGTACTTAGGACCCCTCCTCTCCACCTCCCCCACTAGGTCTATTATGGGTCTTAGGAACAGGCACATGCTAAATTCCGATAGGTGGACCCCATCTGACCTATAAACCTCAGGAGCATCAAACAAGATATCCATGTGTTGTATATGCACTCCCCCCATTTCAGTCACCACCTTGACCACCTTCCTGTTGGGCTGCTTCCTCCCCTTCTCCACCACCCTAATCTCTCTGACCTGCCACCACACCCTACAGGAGGTGATCTTGGACCACCCAATCACCACCCCTTTACCCTTTCGAAATCTGCCATCATGGTCTGCACCAATGCCCCCCACGGAGTCTCTCCCAGGACATTACCCTCCAAATGTATGATGAGCACGTCTGGTCTGCTCTACCGGACCCTGAGCTCTTCCAAAAGTGGCATCAACTGGGCCCATCTCATGCCCCTTATTCCTTTCTAATGTACTTTTTTGTGTTCCACCTCCGTAAGCAGTTGCGTCCCATGACTCCTGGTCGCTGTAAACTTTTTGGCCCAATAACTAAAGGAGTGCCCCACCATCCAGATGTTCCTCTTTGCTCTTGTCGGGAATAGGGGGAAATTGGACAGCCATTATCATCAATATCTTGCATATTTTTTATAACAGCAAGACCTCCACTGCCCCACCTTCTTTACATCCTGTTCCGACCCGCCTTGGGTCGAGGCCTCTGAGCCACCCTGATGCAGAACGAGTGGGGGGCAAATCCATCTGGATCCTCCCTGACAAATCATAGAGCCTTCATAAGGACTCTCCCAACCTGGAAACCTGTCACGGGCTCCCATCCCCATGGCAGAACCAGGCCCCCTCCCCCCAGGTTCTCCCATATTCCTCCAACTCCTTAATAGCACAAACCTCCCTGGATGCCTGCTGTTGCAGCACCATGGACTCCCCTCTGCCTAGTTGCTAATTTTTTGACATGACCAGCCATATGACCACCATGTCCTGCCCCAACTTGACCTCACCTGCCTGCAGACCCCTATCCTGATCCACCTTCCTTTGGGCCACAGCCTCACTGATCCTGAATGCCCCCTTAGCCATGAACGCAAAAACTGCCCAGAACAGGCAAGCCTCTTTGACCGATGTGCATACATGTTGCAGAGCTGCAATCACCCATGCAAGGAGCTGCCCCATTATAGGCTGTCTCTTTTTCCTCCTCACCCCGTGGTCCCTCTGCCAGCCCATGAGCATTCACCTCATGGCCCTCCCCATGGCTATGTCTGGCCATCCCCTGTTCTTGTAAACCCAGCCTATCCCTGCCAACTGTACACCCATGGCAGTGTGGGCCAGCTTTGCCTTCCATCATTTTAACCACATACAGTTTTATCTGGTCTTCTATGACCAGGTCAGCTGTGTCCAGCCCCTCACTGATCCAGAACTCCTGGAAATCCCTCCACACTACTTCATATGCCATCAGCATTTTGCCCAACCATGAGCTGTGGTACAGCCATCTGGCATTTCCCCTCCAATCTCCCATGGCTGGTACGGAACCCTGGTCCTGTGTACTGCTGCTCATGGAGCCAATTCCTGGAACCTGTTCAGCTGTAAGTGGGAAAGACTGTCAGTAATGTTGTTCTGTATGCCCTCAATATGCTGCACTTTAAATGACAATTTCAGCTGCAGCCCCAACAGAACCAGATGCTGCATGACTTTTCCCACTGTGTCTGTGACCCCCTCTTGTCTATTTATCACCTCCACCACCCCTTTATTGTCACACCAGAACAGGATGTGCATCTCTCTCATCCTCTTTCCCCATACCTTCAGGGCCATAAAGATGGGAAGAATTTCCAAGAATGTAATATCCTTCAGCAAACCCACCTTCCCCCAAGTGCTCGGCCAGCCCTCTGAAATCCATTCCCCTATAATGTAGGCCTCCATCCCCAGGGCCCCTGAGGCACCAGTGTACAGCTCAAGGTTCATGTTGTAGGCCAATTCTTCTTGCCAGAATGTGACCCCATTGTAAGTTTCTAGGAACTCCACCCACACTCCCAAATCTTCCTGTACCCCTTTTGTGATATCCACCCAGTGGTGTGACATCTTCCCTGTTGCTCTCACCAACCTCTGGGTGAAAGCTCTGCCTGTGCTTATAGCCTTGCAGGCAAGATTAAGGTGCCCCAGCAGCTGTTCAACTAATACCAGCGGAACCCTCCTCCTCCTCCTCCCCCTGACCTGCTCCAGTAGCCCCCGGGAAGTGGAAGCATTCTTGCACTGTATCCACCTCTATCCCTAGGAATTCCTGCTGGTGTGCCTGGCTCTTGGTTTTACCCTCAGCCAGTGGGATCCCTATGGTTCTACACATTCCCTTAAAACCAGCCAGCATCCCCTCTGTCTCTGCCCTGTCACCCCCAATGATCAGAAAATCATCCAAGTAGTGGTGCCAACCACCTATGTCCATATCTCCACCCAAAAACCACTGCACCCAGGAGCTAAAAGCCTCAAATGTCGAACAAGCCACCGAACAACCCATTGGCATGGCTTTGTCAAAATATAACCTGCCCTCAAACTGAAATCCCAGGAGATCCCAGTCTTCAGGTCTCACTTGTAATAGCCAAAAGATGGATTCAATTTCCATCTTCTCCAACCATTCCCCCTTAACTGCCCTGCTCATCAACACGGCCTGGTCCAGGGATCTGTATGGGACCACTCATAAGTCATCAGGAATCCCTTTTTTCACTGAGGCCCCCTCCGGGTAGGAGAGGTGGTGAATAAGCCTAAACTCCCCTTCCTGCTTGTTTGATATGACACCCAATGGAGATATCTGGAAGTTGGGGCAAGAGGGATTGGTGAAAGGGGCCCCCCCACCCTCCTGGCCTGAACATCCTTCCAGATTTTTTTTCTGACTATATCATACTTCCCTTTCACTGATCCCAAATTTTGAGTCCTAATTGCTCTCCTTAGCTCCCAGAGCCCAATTGAAAACTCCACCTGAAATCCCATCACAGGAAAACAGCCTTCTCTGCATCCAGGTACCCTTGTGTCCAGGTCTCGACCACCTCCTGGCCTTCCCCACCCCGGACTATGGGGGTTCGCACAAGGGAAAAACCCCAGCACCCTTCCCCCTTGTTGCTTTCAATTCCACCCGTAGTTGGAATTGTACCCTCCTCTGTTTTAGCCTCCTACACTTTCCGCCTCTCCTCTGACCCCCCCCCAAAAGGACTGCTCCTGGACTTGCCCCCCTTGCTGGGTACCCTAGTCTCCTCCTGCTCGGCAGCTCACTGCCAGGTGTAGGCCCAAGCACCGTGAGCAAACATGTCAAAATTTACAATTTGCCCAAGTACACGAGGCCCTGATGTATACTCAGCATGTCTTCGCCACTGGGGTGGGTGCGTTCTTCTTGCTGTGTTCCCCCACAGAACCTCCTGCTGAACCTTACCAGCTCAGAGTAAGTACAGTCCCACCTGAGGTCCCCTTTTGCTGCCATCCATTTCCTGAATGCCTCGTCATACTTTAGCCACCCATATCCCAGTTTCACTTTGTAAGCATCCCTAATGATGGCCGTATATGTCAGTAGGAGAACTGCTAACTCTGGCTGCTTCTCTAGAACCAGTGCACTGTATATCAGGAACCCTGCCTGCCATGTGTCTATGTGTTTTCCATTAAATTTGGCATCCTCTTCCTTATGCCCCACTACTGCCAGTGCCACCACCCATCTCAAATTTCCCAATTGACTCCTTCTGCTCATACTTCTTAGCTGTATCCTCATTCATGAGCCCGAAAATATCCCAATATTCCCCCTTCCAGATCTTGTCTTTGATGGAGGAGAGAACATGGTCTCCTAGGGTGAAACCTGGTGGTCCCTCATATAGCTTCCTCCCCCCTTTTTGCTCCTTACTGGCCCCGGAACCCTTCTTACCCTCATTCTTTATTGCCTGTAGTGCCTTCTCTACCCCCTTATCTCCCATATCCACGTGTAGCACCTCCAGGTATTCCTTTAAGTCACCTTCATTCACTAAATCTGCATTATCCTTACCCCCATTAGGGCCTGGTCCAGCTGGCATCGGTGCAAGATCTGGTGACTGGACAGGTGAGGGGCTGGCCACCGCTCCATGTGGCCTCTTCCCTCCCCTTCCCACTCGTCCCTCTCACTCCTTTCTCTTCCTCATCACCTCCTCTTCCTTCTCCCACTGCTGGGCCATCTTGATGAGTTCTGTCATTTGGTACATCAGCTTGGACACTTCCTTCTTCAGCTTGGCACTGGAAACTGGGGCTATCTTCAGTGCCCTCTTCCCTACTGAAGGATATATAGAAGCAAGACAGCTGTGAGTATCCTGTGCCCCATACTTGGACTCTCCCACCTGCCGGCCATATCAGCACCAGCCACTTGACTCATGTGCCACCTGGGCACCCACCAGTAGCCTCATACATGCTGCATCACACCCCCACCCACCTGTGACTCACTCCAATCCTGAGGGTTCCCTCACTTCTGGCTTGCCTCCCCTAGTACTACTGTCTTGGCTACCCCTCAGGTTGCATCCACATGCTCAGGCAGTCTCCCCAACCCCCCCAGGCTCCTGGTCTTGCTTTCTGGACCCGGGGGAGCCCAATTCACTCGTGAATCAGTTAGGCACCTCCTGTGCCTTTAGGCCACCACATGTGCATGGGAGCCTTGCAACCCACTCCCCACAACTGCAGCTCGGTATCCCAGCAGCCGGGTGGCCCCTTGACCCATCCTCCAGCCTCCCTGAGGGGAGCTGCCCCCAACCCCTAAGCTCCTCTGCCCATCCATGCCTCTCAGGGCCATGGGGTAGCTGGAAACCCCCCTAACTTGGCCCCCCTACCACACAACTTCAATCTGCGCCCCCATCAGGATGAGGCCCTGCTACGCACCACTTGCCCCATTCTGGATAAGACACCCAGTCGCAGTACCCTTCAACCTACCTCTCCCTTCTTACAATGCTGTCTTCCTTTATATTCCTTTTTTTTAAATTGTAAATTAGTACTGCTGTGCCATTAGATTGTTCAATAGTACTTTACCACCAGCTAACCCAGGCCTGTACCATGCCAGCCCCCAAATACCAGTAGACCAACAGCAGGCCCAAACCAGTCCTCACACCACACAAAACAAAAAATGCCTGAACCACTCAAGCAGGTGCTCTGTCTTTGGCTGCACCCCTTCCCCATGCTACCCCATCCAGCAGCAACAATGTCTGCTGCACCCCCCTCCTGCATCCACTCTCCCTCTGTCCCTTTCACTGCTTAGGCCACCTGGCCCACAGCCCAATATGTGGTCATGCCAAGCACACCAATCGCGCACTCCCAGATTGGGCCTACCTCTCCCTGGTTCTACCCTTCGCCCTTCCCCATGCTGGCCATGTATTCTCCTCTCATCTCATTCACCAGGCCAGCCTGTGCCCCCATTGCAGTCACATGGCCCTGCATCCTTTGATCCCTTGCCATCTCTTCTCCCACTTGTCTCCCTGTTCAATTCATTTTTGTTTTACATTTTACTCTCTGTAACCTCCTATGCTCCTGCATCTCGTGCATCCGCCCCCTCCTATCCCCTGCTCTGACCTCACTTCCCTAAGCTTCCCTTGCCTCCCAGGAATGGAAACCACATGACTTGGCTCCTCCATCACCACACAACCAGAGAATGCTACCAAAAACTCCTGTGGCTGCCCATCATATGCGGCCAAAGTCATGTATCCCCTTGCCGATTCAGCAGCTACCCACCTCACCCTGTGGCCTATGCTCTCACCATGCCACCTGGGCCACCAACTGCATGGCCACTGTGACTACCAGTTGCTGATTCAACCACCCAGAGCCCTAACAAAGACCTGGGAGCAATCCACTGAGCTATCCCTGTGATTCCAACCTCCGCCCACACAACTCTACTGCTGCCCCCCCAACAGATGAATGAAAGAGAGAAAATTACAGGAAACAAAGCCAGAAACCCCTCAATACATGTTGAATCCTTGAAACAACCCACCGCCAGCTGGGCTGGTAGCTTACAGTGACTGCACAAGCCAGTGCTTAGTAAATGGAGAAACCAAAATCCCACTACTCCATGATACTCCACAAGCTGCAAAAATAAAGCTCTATGTGGATTATGCAAATCCTGATCAGTAAACTGGTTAAAATAAAAAAAAAAAATTATCAATGACTAGCCAGCCATTGCTGTTAGAGAATTGAGTCTAGAATAATGCAGTAAAACTCACAGGCCTTACCAGGCTCCATTTGGCCAATAGGTCCGATGAAGTCCTGCAGGTCTCTACCTTCCCTATGTTGGTGTTGAGTCACCTGCTGCAAATGAAGTGCTGAGAATGCCAAAACAAAATTCCCAGCAAGAGAGGGCTACCTATGGGCTGCATTGCCTTATAAACCCCCTAAGGACCCCAAATCAGGACCCTACCTGGCCCCTCCCCCTTACCAATCAGCTGGTGCCCCTGCTCCTGCATCATATGACCTCAGTATGACTCATCCTGTGACCTCACCAACCATCCCGCCCTACCTCCCTGTTCTCTGCTAATTTCCTTCAGAGCCATCTGACAATTCTGTTTGCCTGTTAGTGGCAACCCTGTTTGTCCTGCCCCACCGGGTACAATACCAATACCAAAGGTGAACTTCGACATTGAAAAATGCTTGTTTAAAGATTTGAAATAACTAAAGGAGTGCTCCATTTAATATGGCTGTTTCTGAACACCTATTGCTTAGCATTACTTCCATTCTACAGACAGTGCACCCTGACCTTATGGATCAATGGGTGTTTAAAAAATATACTTATGTGTACATTTCAGTGTTTCTTATAGTTACAAAGGGGCATTTCTTGAGTTTTGTTTTGGGTGAGGGATCTGTGAAGCATACTTGAACAACTGTCTCACACAAAGAACTTCTGAAAAAAAACTTAGAATCAGAAGGGACACAAGAACAATACATATAAACATTTTAATTTTAAATCCTGTAGAATATTTCTGCTTTTAAAAATTGGTGTTTCAATTTAAAATCAAAATCTTTACTTTGCATAAAATTAGAGAAAACTCTTGTGGGGAATGGACTATGCCACCTTAATTTAGAACTTATGAAATTTAGAATTATTAGCATGGAGACACTCTCACATGAATTTAAAAGCTCCTGGAATGTTTAGAAATAAACAGTTCTGATTTGCTAAGAATTATGTCATGATTTATGAAGAGCAGAGACTACTGATACAAACCTGGAGATTGTCATATTAAAAGGAGAGTTCCTTACATTATTTCAAATGTAAAAGATATATGCAAAAGCAGTCCCAAAATATAGAAAATTGGTCATCATACATGAGATGAGAAAATTGGAAATCTAAAATAAAATAAATAGGTATATTGCACATTCAATATTTACTCCATAATGTGCACAGCTGCTCTAAGCAGTCTACTGGAGACCTCAGTTTCCAGATCATTGCTGAAAAATTTAAACAACAGTGGCCTTAGCACAGATCCCAGACAGCCTCCACTTAGTATCCCTCTCCCCTCGGTGTACAGCCCATCCACTACAACCCTTTGCTTCCTGTCCCCAAATCAGCCAGCAGTCCACTTTGTGTATGCTTCATGTATATGACATGGGCATATTTTACCTAGAAGTTTGTAGTAATCATTTTGTTTAATTAGGTATCATTCCCAGTGGCTCAGGGCACCGTACAACACAATAATATACTATAATGACACAACCAGCATAGTAAATAAAAAAATATCCAATAAATAACACTTCTGAAGCTCCAATAAAAAATCATAGTAAGATGGTAGCATATTGGTAAACCCAGTATCAACGAATGCCCTTGTGACCAAATCAAGTACCAGCATAAGACTCGTGAAACAAGTAATATATAAAACCCCTTTTAAAAGCCTCCACAAATAGGGCTGCAGTCAGTTCCCATGGGAGCTATTTACAGAGAACTAGGGCCACAACTTTGAACCCCAAGTCCTCAGAGGACATAAGTATTGCCCTCCGGACCACAACTAATCCATCATCAGAGGAGCAGGAAGGACAACATGAGGAGTAAGGAGACAGAAGTTCAACCAGGTATCCTGGGCCCATGCCGTGTAGGGCTTTATAGGTTAGTAAACCATCCTTTAAGGCTATATACACCTCAGCAGCAGTCAGTGCAGTTCACACAGCACCACATTTACATGACTGGTCCTAGAAAGGCCTATCAGTAATTGGAGTGCTGCATTTCACTGACTGCAGGTCACATAGCATGCCTTCAATAACCCCTAGGTAAAGAGAATTGTAGTAATTGAGCCTGGATGTCACAAAAGCAAGCACTAGTGCCTTCAAATTCTCATTGGGGATCAAGGCTTTAATCCAGCAGATGTTCTTCATGTGGTAAAGTCAATATTGGCAATGGCTGACATCTTGGCCTAAAATTTACGCTTAGTGTCTAGAATGACCCCCAGATGTTTCACCTTTACAGAGACATCAAGCACTGGATAACAAAGCCTAAGCGCCATCACCTCTTCAGTGGACTCTGCTTCCTTACTCAGCCCTGGGTAGATCACTAGCACTTCTGTCTTACCTGGGTTAAGTCTCAGCCTGCTTATTACCATCTAATTCCAGATCTTAACCAGACATTCATTTAGCAATGTCACCACGTTCTGTGTCCTGGGTACAAAAGGCATATACAGTACAGCTGGGTATTATCTGTGTAACTCTGTAGCACTGATTTCTCTCCACTCCACTCCATAGGAAAATAGGGAGTAACAGGGAGAGAGAGACTAATCTCTAGACTGTTTAAGGCCTTGAGGTATTAGAGTCATGGAGCTCTCTATGTTAGTGCTGTGTGGAATTTTCAAATTCTGGCAGAACAAAATTTTGTGGAATTTTTGAAATTCTGCCAGATTTCACCAGAAATGGAAAGGCAGAATTCTGTGGCAGAAAAATGTGGAATGAGTTTTTCCACAACATTGCCGCAGAATTTAATTTTGCAGAATTCCACATTTGCAAAAATGGTTGCAGAATGATTTTCCACAGAAACAAATGCTGTTCCATGGAATATTACTCAGTGGATCGTTGCAGGCAAAATTCCTCAAAAGAATCAGTGAAATTCTGGTGGAAATTCCACCATGGAATGGACATTCTGCATTAATTTCACAGGTGGAATTCTGCATTCAGCACAACACTATTCTATATATTAGATGAAAATGGAAGGGAGAATGGGATACACATATCACGAAGGCGTGAGTAAAACTCTGCTCTATCCAACATGTAACTAGCAGTGCACCTACCTGTAGGTAACTTTCATGGGAACACTTGACAAAATACTTCAGAACCCCTGTAATTCATGGCACATATTCCTACTTCATGTTAGAGGGACTGCGGTAAGGAACATACAGACCACGCATGTATAATGTGGTCCTGTCCATAGATTTGGGGATTCTAGACCCATCAGGGTGGCCACACGTTGGATCTGGTGTTTTCACTGGGGCTTGAGATTGATAGTCTCAGGATTGATCGGGTCATTTGGTCCAATCACTGCATGGTGAAGTTCCTGTTCGGGGCCTCCCCTGAGAGCCCTCTCCCTGCAGAGATGGTCAGCTACCGCCCTTTGAGGGGTTTGACCCCAGAGGGTTTTCTGGCAGTGGCTGACCTATTTAATGTTGGCAGTGCATGTGTTAGGGGTGTGTGTGCAGCAGTTGATGCCTGTAATAAGGCGCTGTCTGGTGCGCTCAACTCCCTCACACCAGTCCATGTACGACCCAGGTCCTCTCACTTGAGGTTTGCTTGGTATGATGGGGAGCTCAAGGTGATGAAGAACTGAGGTCGGAGATTAGAGCACCGCTGGCAGAAGTCTGTCCTGGGGGTAGGCAAACTGGCCCTGCGTGTGCATTATGGCACATATCAGGGGGCAATCAACTGTAAGAAGGCAGAATTCCTGTCCAGGGAGATTGCCGCTGGGAGGAACCGACCAACTGTGCTTTTTCGGACTATGGACAGGCTTCTCCATCCTTCCTGTCTACAGCCTAAAGTAGCCTTTTTGAACGCATTGTGCAAGGAGTTTGCTTGGTTCTTCTTGGACAGGGTGTCTGCCATCAAATGAGGTTTCACCAGCAGGCCAGAGTTTGTCCGACAGTGGTCACCTTGGGTGACCGGACAGCACTCTGCCTGGTTGGAGTGAGTTTAGACTGGTGTAGGTGGCTGAGGTCACTGAGATGGCTTCCAAGCTTCGGCACACCTTTTGTGAATTGGACCCGGTGCCAACTCGTTTCTTAATGGGATGTATTGACTCCGTTGGCCCGGTGTTTGCCTTAATTGTCCAGTGTTCCTTGTCAGAGGGGGTCTTTCCCAATGTCTTGAAGGAGGCATTGGTGAGACCGCTTCTGAAAAAGTCATCGTTGGACCCTGATGTCAAGGCAAATTACCATCCCGTCTCCGATCTTCCATTTTTGGGTAAGATTGTGGAGAAGATGGTAGCGCTTCAGCTTGAGGAGCATCTCATGGCTCATGATTTATATGAGCTACTCCAGTCTGGGTTTTATGTGAGGCATAGCACAGATACTGCTCTAGTTCGGGTCATAATGACTTCCTTAGGGCTAGAGATTGAGGGAAAAGAACAATTCTGGTTCCCCTCATTCTCTCTTCAGCATTTGACACAGTTGACCATCGAGTGTTACTGGACCACCTAAGGGAATTCTGTGGACTTGCCGGCACTGTTATCTGCTCTTTTGAGTCTTTTCTATCTAACAGGAGGTAGAGAGTAGTGATGGGGAATTTCTCCTCCTCCTCCTCCTCTGGCCTTCTGTGTGTGGAGTTCCCCAGGGTTCGGTCTTGTCGCCGATGTTGTTTGCTGTGTATATGCTGCCCCTTGGTGAGCTCATTAGGAAGCACAGTCTGGGTTTTCATTGCTATGCTGATGATACCCAGCTGTATCTTTCCTTTGCCCCTGGAACATCTTGTGCAGTGGAAGTGCTTAACAGCTGCCTCGTTGAGATCGATGACTGCATGGCCTCCAGCTGGTTGCGACTGAACCCCGATAAGACGGAGGTACTGGTGGTAGAGTCAAACAGAGAGTGTGATAGGTTGGCCTCTGGTACAGAGACAGGGCTTTTTCTTGGCTCTATACCATTGAAGGCCTCCTCTAGGGTGCATGATCTGGGCGTTGTTGTTGACAGTGGATTGACACTTGAGTTTCAGATGGCCTCCATTGGCAACACCAGTTTTTATCATCTTAGGAATATTGCCAGGATAAAGCCCCTAGTTCTGCCGCTGGACCTCCCCACTTGGTGCGTGCCTTCATGATGTCCAGGCTTGACTACTGTAATGCGCTCTATCTCGGGGTCTCTGGGGGTACCCTGCACCGACTGCAGCTGGTGCAGAACGCGGCAGCTAGGCTGCTGACAGGACAGCCTAAGTATTGCCAGATTACTCCAGTGCTGTGTCAACTGCACTGGCTGCCAGTCAGGTGGAGGGTCCTCTTTAAGGTGGGCTTGCTCACCTTTAAGGCCCTACATAGTCTGGGCCCTGGTTACCTGAAGAACCTTCTTACACCTGCTGTCCTGGTCTTCTCCTGCCGCTCCTCCTCTAGGGGCCTCCTTGCGATTCCCAGGACGAGGTTAAAAACAGCAGGTGACAGAGCATTCAGTGTCACTGCCCCCGTCCTGTGGAATTCGCTTTCTCCAGCTGTTAGGGAGGCCCCTTCTGTTAATGTATTCAAAGCCTGATTCAAGGCCTTCCTGTATAATCAGACCTTCCTGGACTGCGTTTTATAACCCTCACCTGGTCTCAGAAGTTTAGGTTTAAATTAATTTGTGATTATTTTGATTTTAGTTGCTGCTGTTGAGGGTAGTATTTATAAAATCTTGTTTTAATTGTTGGAATATTGTATATTATGTTTATAGTATGTTGTTTATGTATCTATTATGATTTGTATAAATGAAATTTTAATATGTTCGGTGCCCAGAGCCTCCGGGATGGGCATCTCTTAAATAAAATGTGCCTTGCTTTGCCTTGCCTTGCCTAGACTGGTGCAAGGGGCTTGTATCAAGGAAAAATGGTGCAAGGGGCTCTTTGGCCTGCACTTTGCACCTGTTCAGATTTTCCAGTGCAGCCTGCGCCACATGGGGGACCACTGCACCAACCAAGCTTGCACCGTCCCTTAGACAGCAGCACCGGTGTTCTACAGGAGAAGTGGGCTTGCACCATGGCAGGGCTGCAATATCCCCTACATTGAGATTTTGCAAGCCCCCACTAAGGGGCACAGGGACCCAGCAGTTAGACCAGCTCAGAGCTGATCTATTGGCCTGTGCTCCAGCCACAGCACTGGTGTGGCACAGGAGTTGAGCCCTCGTGCCCACCAAGGACAGCCCAAAGCAGCACCCACTATCCTGCCACAAGGTGTGGGGATGGTGTTGAACCACTGCAGGACCAGGACAGATGCCCCTGCCACCTGAGATCATGCCTGGCATTTCACAACTATCAGGGCAGGTCATGAAGTTGCTCCATGTGGTGCCCCCCAACACCATGCCTGGACACAGCCATCCCACCATGGCTGGCTGCCATACACAACTCCCCCCAAATTCCAGCCATACCCTGGCCCACCATCAGCCATCCCCATGGTCCTCCTGCATGTCCCAGTCCTGGCAGTGTCCCAATCAGGCATGGTCTGTGACCTTCAGTGTCCACTACCCATGCCCATCTCACTCCTGCTGGACCCCCCCCCCCCCGCAGCCACTGGCAGCCACTACAGCATGCAGCCTATGGACTTGGAACCAGTCGCCATGGTGCAGCGTCATCCCACAGCTTGCAGCAATGCCCTTTCATGTGCCTTCTGTGTGGCGTACAGAAGTGGGCGTACCGACCAGCAGGACTTTGGCACCTGACCCCAGCTATACTAAAATCAGGTGCAGGGTCCCCAGCGCACTGGCAGCTTGTGTCAATCTCTGGGGCCCCTTTAAAAATTGAGCCCCCCATTGACTGTATTAAATTGGTTTGGCATTGTCATGTTCATGCAGCCTCAAGTTGCTATCTACTGTTCTGTCTCATACTGAATGTACATGAAATGTGTGACTGTTATTGTATGTCAGCTTGTCTTTTGTATGATAAACTTACATTTAAAAAAGCAGTGAAAACCATGAAAACCCACTTTGTACCATCTAATCATAAATACTGCAAACATCATAGGGGGCAGGATGACCCTTGATGCAACCCCCTGGAAACAGGCATGGTATGCGTGGTATAACTACCCAACACAACCTTCTTTGTCCTGTCCCTAGGAAAGGATTCAAACTGGCAGATGACTGTGCCAGCAAGTCCTCTATCCTCCCATAGGTGGTGCAGCAACAGCCCATTGCCCACTCTGTCAAAAGCTAAAGCGAGATTAAGGAGAATGAGAACTGACCATTCTCCCATATCTTTAAGCCTGAGTGGTCATTGTATACCAAGACTAAAGTAGTTTTATTGTCATGCCAAGCCCAAAAACTAGACTGGAGGGGCTTAAAGATGTTGAAAGCTGTCAGGTGCACCTCAGGCTGTGACACTACAGTTTTCTCAATAACATTGCCCATAACTGAAATGCTAGAGATTGGTTGATAATTGGCAAGGATCTCCAGGCCCAAAGTTGTTTTATTTCAGCAGGGTTCTTAGCATTTCTTAGGGGTCTGCGTTTGCTACAGGTGCTGTCTCCTGCCCTCTCCCAAGACCTGATCCTCTTGGATAGAGGGTCCCTGCCCAAATCAATTCACAGAGTCATAACTTTTACCCCTCCTCTGTCTGGTACAAGAAGAAAGGGCACAGCTGGGTGCCTAAATCAGTCACTGGTTCAGAAAAGCATAAAGTTCACCTCAAATATAAAGATTTACACTCCACTCCAGTCTTTCCTACAGGATGTTCTGATTTTGCAATTCGCTATCCCTTTCTGGCTTCTTCTAAATGAATATGCATCCCCCAAGGGCTTTAAGTAAACAGCAGCTGCCACAATTCGCTGTATTTTTGTCTTGCTCAAACTCTCTGGAAAATTAGTTCAGAAAGTGAGCAGGCACTGCATGCCAGATAATCACCACCCTCAGACTGATTCCAACTGTCTCTTGCTGTTCAGCTCCAGCTAGCTGGCTTCTTTCCCCAGAGTTCAGGAACAGAACAGCTCGCCCAGCCCTCTGAGAGGTCAGAGGTTAACCCTAAGAAGTCTCATAGACACTCTTAAGTAGCCAGGTCTCGTTATAGGGACTACACACCTGGTGTAGTCTCACATCATTTCAAAGCATAAGTCACTTTAGAGTCCAGTTCAGCTGCTGATTTAGTTCAGTACAGTATCCCCAGAATGGCAATAGGATTTAACTTCAAACACAGAACCACAGACGCTCTAAAAGGTCTTAAAGATTATTCACAGTAAATGTTAGGCCTTAGTTTTATTGTAAATGCTCAGGAAACTGGCAGCTCCACTATAACTTTCTCCAAAAGAATACCAGTGAATCGAAATGAGGCAAAACCTAATTTTTCCAACCATGAAGTCTAACGGTGTTTTCAGTCTTCAGTCCCTCTTTCATGTGGACTCAGTCCACAACCAGTCACTCATGCAGACTCTCTAACCAGTCATTATGGACAGTATTTATAACAATTAATGCAAGAAGTGAAAAAATGCACCCCTCAGTAGCACATTACAAACACTTCGGGAAACCTCAGAATACAAATGGCCCCTCTCACCAGTGCTGCCCTATGCCAGGTAATCTTCCATTTCATCTCTCTGCCCACCATAACTTGAACTAGTTGGCTTCCCAGGTAGTCTTAGCAAGATATGCACCATTCAAATGGTGTTAAGGTGTTAATGAGGAATCCTGAGCAGTCACTGGAATGCTTGTCATGTGATACAGTGTCAAGTGCCTTGCTGAAGTCCAGATTCACCATGTCTATGTCCCTGTCCTTGTCAACCTCCCTGCCTACCTTCTCAAAAGAAGGTGTTCAGTTTGGATTGGCACCATTTGCGTTTCATAGAGCCATGATGAGAGGGCAAGAACTTTGGCCTCAGACAAGTGCTCCATTATTCAGTTTTTAAAAATGGCTTTTAGAACATTGCCCTGCACTGCTGTCAGGCTGACAGGCCTGTAGTTTACCAGATCTAACCTTGCTTTCTTTTTGAAAATGGGGCTGCATTAGTTATTTCCAGTCCTCTGCACCACACCTGTCTGGGGAGACTCATAAAAGATAACTGCAAGTGACCCGTCAGTTTTTCCCTTTGTTCCATTAGGATTCTGGGATGAACTCCTTATGCATTTTGGACATATCTGGCTTGATCTTTTCAGGTAGTCAGCTACCTGGTTGGGTGAGATATCTGTTGGCTGCCCCTCTCTGGGAAGTCCTCTCTAGTGCTTCCCTGTTTTTCTTTTTTTGGTCACCAGACTCCCGTAGCTCAGTCCCGCTTCCAACCTCCACCCTGCCCCACCCGAGAGACTTACCTTGGCACTGATCCCCCCATGCTTGCCACCCAAGGCAGGGCCACTGAACCAGCATCCCACCTATGGATGAGAAAGGGAAGTGACCAGCAAACTCCTGTTACCAGGAAACCTTCCCTGGCTTGCCCCCAGAAAAGGGGCTGCTGAATTTAGCCAATCTGGATGGAACACTACGCTCAGGTTGGTGATCAAGTGCCGCAGTGGGCGGTGGGGATAATGGAACGGAGCATCATTAAAAGAGCCAGCATTGTTTTTAAAATGCTCATACTGCCATGGGAGGCATGGTGTAATGGTGCAAAGTGCCAACACTCGGCATGCCTCCTTGTTATTCATGCTCCAATAGTTCCTCCCTCTGGCCTCCACCAGAGGTCAATCTAACCCCAGACACTCACCAAACCTCCCCCGGAGGAGGAGGAGGAGGAGGAGAGCAGCCCATCAGATGCTCAGCCCTCTTACCCCTGGCTGGCCCTTTGAGTCCTCGGGTCCGTTTCCGAACCTGGTGCATTTGTGTCATAAATGGAAGCCCTGCCGCTGCACTGGCAGGCCAACCTCCTAGTGCTTCCCTGTCATTCTATTCTTTCCTCAGTGGCCCGGCATCTGCCTTTGGGATCCCCAGCACCACTCTAGTCCACCATTCCTCATATTTCAATCTACACTGATTGCTCCATTCATTCTCCTGGCCTGAATTCCCACTTCCACTTGTCTCCCATAGTCTCTCCTATGCAGTTATGTATACCTTGCACCCAAAGGCTCTCCAGTTGGCCAGAAAAACAAAATCCCCTCTCGTACCTGATGCTTAGTCAAGATGCCCCCGCTATAGTCTCAAAGTGCTGAGTTTTTTGGTGCTGCTCTCTTACGTAGCCATTTTTGTTAACAATAAACTATGGGTTTTGTACTGCAGCTAGTGTTATCATGGTTTCCTGAAAAGAGTGCTTACATTGCATTGCTGTGTGTGCTTCCTCATTGAGTTATAACATCAGCTGATATTTCTCATGGAGCATGTGCTGTTTTGTGTTTCTCTGTTAGCCAAGTGTTAGGCTGCCCACTGGTTCACTGCTGCTCCTTCCTAGTCCCCAGGGCTGTGAGGATCTCAGAAAATATCACCTGGATATCTTGCCCTTCAGCAGTATTTCTAGTCATGCATAATATCTCTTATCCTCTGGACTTGTGCTCCCTATGTTGTCCATTAAAACATGGATGACAGTTGTCTGTTCCTACCCCCTGCTGTATTGCTTGGCCCTGAACAGCACTCATTTTACCAGGCTGACAACCCTGAATCCTCATCTAAGCTACCATAATCAAGACCACCTACTGTACTTCAGACATGCCAGGATACAAATAGCGTTTAATTGACTAATTTTACTTTTGTACCCAGCTTATATGAATGTTATGACTAACTATTAAAAACATTTGTTCTGATGTACCTAAATCTCTCATTAATGAATAACAAAAATACAGAGACTAATAAAAGTCAAATAGAATGTTACACTTTTTGCAGTTGAAGTATTAAAGTGTGCAAAGTGCTAATAAGAAATCTGACAGGGTGGTGGGCCCCTTTTAGAATGTCCATTGAAGACGCAAGTGATAGAGTTACTTATGTGAACCTCCCCTCTTCGCTAGTAATGGTATGTTTGCATTTTGGACAATATTTTTGCCACTTGTAGCCACTGGGATTAAATAAGATTTGGTTTGTTGCAGTTTGTCCACCTTTCATGTATATTTCTCTTTTTTTCTTCTTCTTTTTTTTATGTATTTATTATACTTTGTTACCACCAGCCACCTGGAACCTCCACCCAGTCATGGACCTTCGCTCCCACCTCCACATCAGACATGCCTCTTCGATACACCCTAGCTTGCCCCCCGGGGTGGGGTGTGGCACCCCTCAAAGGTGCCACAATGATAGGATAGGTCAAAGGGGCCATCTTGGAGGCTAATTGAAGCCAAGGGCAGGCTTCATCTAGGGCAGCTGGTGGCATTATTTTCTCCCCAATTATGCAGGGGCAGGGACATGCAATGATGGCCAGAGTCCACCCAACCCCCGAGCCTACTTGTGGTGCTAGCGCACGCAGTACAGCCAGTCACCACCAGGTGTCCATGTTGCGCTGAACACTATACCCACCTCCCCCCTGGAGAAGGACAGCAGTCATCAGATGCTCAATCTTTCTCCCCTGGCTGGCCCTCCAATGGCCTGGGTTCATTCCTGAACCCAGGTCGTCGGCATCGCAAGCAGAAATCCAACCGGTGGGCTGGCCTCCATATTTCTCTTTGTAAAAATGTTACCACATTTGGTTTTGTCTAAGATGTGAAGCTGGCCATCCCATGTGGTGAACATTGACCGCAGTGCCAGGTGCAGCTCCTGTGGAGTTTGCTAGAAGACAAGACTCCCGTGGCCTTTTTTGAATGAGAAGAGGAGTTATTCCTGATCAATATTCTCTCTGAGCAATATAGGTTTTAATACAATATGGATGTGTGTGTGCATGTGTGTGTGTGTGGCATTAGTGTGAATATGTACTGATGTATATACACCATATACATTCCCTGCACAATCAGTATCTAACGCATTGCTTTGTGATGTGCTTTGGGATGCCATCTACAGCATATGAAAGCTGATATATGAAACCAAATGCTATTTTAAAGAAATGTAGATTGCTATTTATTTTCTTCATTCTCCTGTGCCCTTGTTGTGATCAAGGATTGTATGGTCAAGATTAGTAACGTAATGTGACACCTTTTGTGAAAGACTGACATGAGCATGCACTACAGTAACAGAAGTGTATACTTTATTTTCACAATTAGAATGGTTGAGCCATTTTTTTCTGTCCCTCATCTACAGCTGCTTCTAATTCCAGTACTAGAACCACATTACTCCCCACTGAAGATCAGTTTACACACCAGTAGATGGCTTGGCAAAGATGAATTAAGTTGTGTCTCTCCATCTGATTGTGTACTTCTAAAAATATCTAATTAAAATTGAGAACAAAATAACTAATGTATTACAAAAAGGATATCATACAGGATTCTGAAGCCACAGTTGCCCTTGAGTTTTTCAACTTACTGCTGCAGCTGCCATGATAGAAAATGTTGCCACCTGGAGACTTATTACAATTTCACGGATAAATGCAAAAACTGCTGATGAGATGTCATATTTCTCAAGCCTGCTCTCAGTGTGTGCTGCACATGTTGAGTAAAGATAAGTGTTTTCGTTTCTTCCTTAAATGTGAGCGTTATCAGACTATCTGCAATTTTAACATCTGTCCGAGAAACTGAAAACTATTCATACACAGAATTTATACTAAATTGTTCAAGAAAACATAAGGATTTCTAAATGAAATTATGTGTATGAGTTGGTATTTAACTATGGAAGCAAATATAGCCATCTTTGACTGGCTATCTACATTGACAGCAGTTGTACTACTTCAGTGTAATTTGCTCAGGAGTGTGAGCAGTTCCCCAGGTGGGAGCTTATTTCACAAATAAAATGCTCAAAAACAAGGGGTCATGATATGAGGCTGGAGCGAGATAGAATCAAGGGGAATGAGAGGAAATACTTCTTCACAGAAAGGGTAGTGGATGTCCAGAACAGCCATACCAAGGAAGTGGTTGGGGTGCAAACAGTGAAGGCATTCAAGAATGCGTGGGATAGGCATATGGGAACCCTAGTGACAGCACAGAAAGGGTAGGCTAGGGACGTGGGAAGGGGGGTAGGGAATAGGAAATATGGGCTGACTAGGTGGGCCTGGAGGTCCTCATCTGCTGTCAAATTCTATGCATCTGTGTATCTATTGTAACTGAAAACTTATTGTGGCAAAACAGATGTGAACCAGCAGATCATAGGTGTGCTATACTGTATGTGGACAATAACCATCATACTAGTCCCTTCTCCTTCATAAAATGGCTTGGTAAACTCCTCTAAGAATACAGTAGTAGGATTTCTTGTAGACTCAGCATAAAAGTAATCACAAATTGCTATTATACTGCATCTAAGAACCAAACCTGTCATGATTTTGTTGGAAACAGCTGCTTCTTTGACATATTTTTTTCAGAATTTACACTTTATTGGTTTCACTTGTTAAAAATCAGTAACAACAACCCCAGCCAGGAGTGGAACATGTGCATGTAAGATATATTTGAGCAAACAGGTTGGGCAAAGTTTTAAAATCTTCATCTGGGGAATCACAAGGCTGTAACCTGAAGGTCTGGGCCTTTATTTGGGTTTTAAATGTTTGATCAACTCTCCTCCAATTCAACAAGCCTGAAGCAGCCACGTTCCTTCAGACACCTATGCAAATGACTTTTAATTTCTAAAATGTTGTTGACTTGCTATTGTGTTTAAGATTCCCCTGCTACCATATTACGTCTTAGGATGGGGTTAAACAAAGGTACTGTATGTAGTAAGAGGTACAGCAACAAGTATATGTGCCACAACGATATTGGATGACTAGCTTTATTTTTCTTTGCTGATGGTTAGAGAAAACAGTAGACAAGGGAAAGTAAGGTATGACTCCAGTATAGATCATTGGTCCAAAGTCAGCAGTGTTAACACTTACTGGACTGTGCTAGAAGCACTTTCGAGTCTCTTTTTATTCTAGCACAGGAGCGGGTATCGTTATTGGAGTGAGCATGTTACATGGCAGTGTAAATGCACTGTGACGATTGCTCTGGTAAAATTAGATGTTCCCAGACTCCTCCTCTGCTCCCAACCAATCCCCACAGTCACTCTCCAGCACAACCTGCATTGGCACGAGGGTGGGCTGTGTAAAGAGGTAATTGTGCCTGCTGGAGGGATTGGAGCAGGAATAGAGCGGTGCAAACCACAGAGCGCTGCAGACATGTAAACATGGTTAAAGAGTAACTATCAGCCTCCTTACATAAATAATACCAGCTGTTTCACACATCAACACCTACACACAGTCTTGGTCAATTGCATCAACCAGATTTATGCGAACAGGAATATTGGCCAGGTCACTAGGGGAAAATCAGCTGCTGTTGTGAAAATTTCCTTGGGTACTTCTACCTGGACTTCCACCATGACAGCACCATTGACAGGCAGAAGGGAGCTTCGTTTAACATCTCATCCAAAGGATGGCACACCCAGACAGTACAGTATTTCTGTAGTACTGCACCCAGGTGCCAGCATTTATGGTGTCAGCCCAGTCTTAGAGTGGGACTAGAACCCACAGCCTTCTGGCCCAGAGGGGATGTGCTTCCACTAAGCCTTCTGACACTCACATGGATGAAAAAGCATGTTCTGTAAATATGTACTAACTTTTTTTTTTAACTCTATTTCCTCCTGACATGGCTCGAGGGAACTCTCTTAGGCATCCTTCTCCCTGTGCCTGCCCGCCTGAGATCCGCTGTGGTCTTTGTGTATTTCTCTCCCCCCCTCACTGCAGGCACCCCCAGTTTAACCTACCCAGGGAGGGTAGCCCGACCACTTACTTGGGCTCCTTGTGAGGCAGGCTCTGGCAAGCTGGCAGGGCCCGGGTGGAGGAGTGATGAGGCTCCAGTCAGATCCGGCGCTGGGCATGGAGGAGAAGTGCCGATGCCTATCCCCACAAGCTGGGTGTTTCCTTTTTCTATCCTTCTGCACCCTCCCTTACGTGTGCACCCCCTGACGCTTGGCACATGGCAACCCTGACAGCATTGGGCATGCTGTAACATGCTACCCATGCTTCTGTGGCACCCTCGTCTCCACCAGGGGCCGCCGGAGCTCCGGACATCCCAGTGTCCTCCCCCTGGACAGGAGAGCTGCCCCGTTGGGTGCATGATCTGATCCCTCCTCTGCTGACCCCCGGTGCCCGAACTCGCTCTGGAACGCGGGTTGCTGGCATGGCACGAGGTGTGGTGTCCAGTGCCTCAACCCTCAGCACCACCAGGCCATCTTAAAATGTACTAACTTAAAGGGGTTTCCTAGCCACTATACTACCTAGGGTGTTCAGCGATTCCCTTGGTAAGCAGAAATTTGTCCAGGCTAACATTAAAGGCCTATACTTTCTTCAGGTCCACTGGCTCCACTGGTAGTCTGTTTCACAGGTTCACCAACTTGTGGGAGAAGATGCTTTCTGATGTCATCTCTGAATTTATTACCTCTGAGATTCAGGAGATTTTCCATGTCCTGTTGGAGGACCCCAGCTCAAACATCTCTGCCTGTTCAATCTGTCAATACCCTTGAGAATTCAGAAAACTGAGACCATGTCCTCTCTCAACCTACATTTGTCCAGTGTGAACATGTTTGAGGGGCACCAGCTTCTCCTCATAGCTTTTCTCTTCCATGCCTCAATGTCATATTTGTATTAGGAAGCCCAGAATTGCATGCAGTACTTCAGGTGGGGCCTGACCAGGGCGTTGTATAAAGATAGCATAAAATCCTCTACTCTGCTAGCTGTCCCCCTTTTGATGTACCCCAGCATTCAGCTACACACTGCTTGTCCTGCTGCATCCCCTTCTCTGTTATGGCTTCAGATCCGTTTCCTCCTTGACTGCAACAGGAGGAGCCCCACACAGTGTGTAGGACCTACCTCCGCTTTTCTTCCCCAAGTGTACTGCCTTGAATCTGGTTGAACTGAAGTTAAGACTCCATGAGTAACATGAAACATCCAGCTTCAGCTTTTTCAGGTCCTCCTGATATTAGTCCCCATCTTGACAGAATAGTGTAGTGGTTAAGAGCATTGAGCTGCAAACCTGGTGAACTGGGGCTGAATCACCGAGCTGTAAGCAAGTCACTTAACTTCCCTGTGCTCACAGGACACACCTGGAAAAAATGCTCAACTTAATGTGTCTTAGTGTGTTTTTCCTGGCCAAAAACTGTAAAATAAATAAGAAAATCTTCAAGGGAGTCTACCACCCTGGCCAGTTTAGTGCCTTCAGTGGATTTAAGTAACCTGCTAGAGACCCCTGCTTCCTGTTCATTGATAAAAACTGTTAAACAGCAATGGTTCCAACACTGATTCCTAAGGAATGACACTGAGTACCTCTCTCTGTCCACCGTAACCCTCTGCTTCTTGCCTTCAAGCCAGTAAGCAGTCCACATAGTGTATGTCTCATGAATACCATGTCACATTGGTGTACTTTGCTCAGAAGCCTGTCACACCACATTGTCAAAGGCTTTGCTAAACTCCAGATCAATTATGTTTATGGCCCTGCACTAGTCCTCTTCTTTGCTCAGCCTATTAAAGAAGGTGATCAGGTTGGTTTGGCATGACCATTGTTGAGGATATCTCCTAAATATGTCTACACCATTAGAACTGTAAGTCATCATCATCAGGACCATTCACAACTTTTGCTAGCTGGGGGCCACCCTCGATGATGTGCAGTGTCAACACTTATATAATCATGGTGTCCCTATCCTCAGTTCTTTCTCCTGCCATCGACTGCTCATCAGACCGGCAAAGAAACAATGCCATCATTTCTTCGAGTTATTATTTTCTAAACTTTATC
This sequence comes from Neoceratodus forsteri, assembly GCA_016271365.2. Lineage (NCBI taxonomy): Eukaryota > Metazoa > Chordata > Ceratodontiformes > Ceratodontidae > Neoceratodus > Neoceratodus forsteri. The sequence goes on along the minus strand of CM028135.1, from coordinate 906,065,065 downwards.
TTACCAACATTGTCCTTTAATGCTGCCACCAAAAGAACCTTTATTTAGGTTCTGTACCTGCAGGTACAAGAGCTACAAGAATGATGATCACATGGTCTGTGTTTGCTGTTTGGTCCTGTCCCATAATGTCAGGGCCTGCAAGATCTTCTAGTGACTTAACTAGGCCATTTGGGCCTGTCCCACAATGTTAGGGCCTGCAAGATCTGCCATGATTTAACCAGGCCAAGGGGATGTTGAAAGAAGGCTCTAGAAACCCTCATTGCCATTGTTTATTTGATTGATTTTAAATTTGGTAACCATGAAAGGCACACTGAGCCAAGGCTCATTTCTAGGTGCAAGCTGTTGGAGGGGGAGGTGGAGCAATCAGCAGACAATTGCAAAACAAACATCTGATCAGACAAACAATGTGATACAATAATAGAATAAATAATGAACAATTTGCATGTATAGGTGAACAAAGTACAGTGAACCTTAAGGCATAGAATCACAAAAACTTGTATGGAATGAGACTCACCCTTCAAGGGTAACCTGAGGAAGGATAGCAGGAGCAAGTGTGTGTGTGTGGGGGGTCATCTGACATTTGAAGGAGCCAGGGGATGGCAGTAATGAAGGGAGGAGGGGAGTTTGTTCCAGAGTGAGGGAAGCCTATAAAAGAATGCAAATTGCCTAGCAAAGAAGTGGGGGGTGAGGAATGGCAAAAGTGAGATGGTCCCTAGACCATACAAGACATTAGTCAATGTCAAAGTTCTCCTCCACCACAAGCATAAGAAACATAGACTCTGATGTCAGATAAGGACCGCTTGCCCACCTAGTCTACCCATAAGGATAAAGTTCCTGCTTTGCCAGTGAGGTTGAGGTCTCCATTGAAGGAGGGTAAGTCCCTGCCATCGTCCACTTCAGTGGCAATATCTACAGTCCCCACACCATAGATGAGACACCAAGGCTGGGGTCTGACTCTGCCATACCTACTATGGACAGTATGCACCCCCTGTCATCTGATTCTACCCTTTCAGCATTAGTTGTCCTAGACCCTTTACAGGGTACCGTCATCTCCCTGGTTGTGCTGGCATCACTCTCTGAGCTATTTCAGTGCTTGTTACTGTCACTCCTACTGACTATGACTGCCCCCCCATTTGCAGCATCATCATTAACGAGATCTAGAAGCACACCTATCATTCCTCCATCACAGCTGCCACCTCCATTTCCTGTTCCACAATTGCTCCTATCATCATTCCAGATGATGATGAAGAATACAGTCCTGATCTCATTAATATGGAGGAAGATTTGGAGGATGATGACAGGGATAATGATCCTTATTGGGGGTGGTTTCCTTCCAGCTCTAACCTTTTCTAATGTAGTGAGGATTTTCTAGTATATACTTCCTGATTTCCTCCTGATGATCCCTCTTTTCAGGCTTTCCTCAGACGAATCCAAAATGTCATGGGTTTTGCAGCTGAAGAGGAAGACTGCACTAAGAAAAATTTAATGGAATTTTGGACATTCCCACTGCTTCCTGCATTGTGGTTCCTCCTGTATATCCTGCCTTAGAGATTGCTACCTTTGCTGTCTGGCATAATAGGCCTATACCTTGCCTGCAGTGCCTAGGAAGGCTGAAAAAGAGAACCTTGTTCTGTTGGTTAAGCCTTATTATGCTTCAGAGCCTGAGGCAGATTCTGTGGTTATAATAGATGCTCAGGGTTGTTCTTGAACCCCTAGACACATGGGTAATTTGTCTCCTGAGACAAAATCCAGAAGGCTGAAAGTAACGGACAAAAGAAATTATACCTGTACATCCTTAGGCCTAAGAATTGCAAACTACTAGGCATATGGAAATCAGCTCTGTCTAATATTCAGACTCTGCCTGATGGTCCTGCCAAAAATTACCTTCTTAAAGCCACATAACCTGGTATGCATACTGGAAGGCATCTGTTACACTCTGCATATGAGACTTCCAATGCTTCTGCCAGGGCTGTTGCCTTGGGAATATGCCTTTGGAGATATTCCTGGGTACGGATAGCTGCATTTGCTACTGATGAACAAGAGGCTGTCATTAATATCCCTTTTAGAGGCTTCAGGCTCTAAGCTGTTTGAGAGCGATGTTGAAAATGCTGTGCATGAGCTTCAATCCTCCTGAATGACTTTAAGGTCACTCAAATCTCTGACATCTCAACCCACCAGAAAGAATGGCAGGGGCTCATTTTACAGACCTTCAGCCTCCTGTCAGCAGCCCCATACACAGAATCAAGGTGGTGGTCCTTTCCTGAGTTCCCTCTGCCGAGTTCTCATGCAAAGAAACATAAAAGTATTGGTAAGAGGGTGCTCCTGCAGCCCCTGATACATTATGACTCCCTACTTCCTCCCTCTGTAATGTAGCTTCGATGGGTGAGAGTAGGGGAATGGATCACCCTTCATCTGTCAAAATAGAGTGAGATCATGAAGGACACGATGGTCATGAAAACAATGGAAAAGGTGAATGCTCTGGAGTTACTGTCTACCTCTCTAGATCACCCTCTGTCTTACTATCATCAACCTCTGGGCTACTTGTTCCTTCTGCTAGACAAAGTTTAATTGCTTGTACACCATCAGGCTATCAAACCCTTTCCTCCCCAAAAAAAGAACAAAGGGTTCTATTTCTGATACTTCTTGTTTACCAAGTGGACAGAAGAGCTGCAGCTTGTACTGGATCTCAGAGAACAAAACTTGTTCATTGAATACAAAAAGTTTCAAATGTTGTCTCTTCAGGCTCTCAGCCCCCAGTTACAAAAGTGAGACTGACTTTGTGCCGTGGACATGAAGGACACATACCTTCATATCAAGATTCACAAGTGCCACAGGTAGTACTTCCACTTCATGCTGGAAGGTAGCCATTATCAGTTCTGGGTCTTGTCCTTTGCGTTATCCTCAGCACCATGGGTATTTACCAAATGCTTAGCAATTGTAGTAGCAGCCCTTTGGAGAGAAGGACTTTATACCTTCCCAATCTGGTGACTGGCTCCTGAAGGTCCTGCTCAGGGAAGCAAGTCTATTCACATTGTCCAGAATGAGACAATTGTTTATGGAACTGGGTGCTAATGTGAACATACCGAAATTCATACTCTTTCCTTGCTCATTCCTCCAATGTATTGATGAGTTGCTGGACATGGCGATGAGCAGTGCCTTCCTGGCTGAAGACAAGGTGAAGGCTCTTGTTGCCTAGGACCAGCTGATAAACAGGAGTCCTAATCTGTCAGCTTGGACAATGATACATCTGCTGGGACTGATGGCTGCTGCCATAGGTTCATATGAAGAAGCCAACAGAAAAAAAGCCATTTGGTATATCTTGACTGCTTGTATTGCAGGATCCACAGCTTGAGCTACTGACCCTGCCCCCCTCCCCACTCCTCCCATCCTTTCCATCCTCCCTACCCATGATCCTTACCTTCCCTCTATTCCTATTCCAGCCTCTCTTGAAGCTGCTCATTATCTTTAACAAGACCACCTGTTCTGGCAGCACATTCCATGTGTCCACTGTGGCGAGCTATGCCCCTGCCAGCCATATGTACAAATATATGATGTTGTGTTTTCTATGATTTCTGTGTATGTTAAAATGCCAATGTGAAGAGAAGGGAATGTTTTTTTGTTTTTAATGGCTGATAGTCCTGTGACCTGCAAAACAGCTTGCTTGGCAAGAAGCTAACTGTATTTCCTGACAAGTTGACTCAGGTAATAAAATCAGCTTGTATAGTCATAAACCTGACAGGATCTTCTATGTAACTTAATTGACAGAAGACAGTTCAAAGCCCAGGATGTTTTAGCCAGGATTTGAGCAGCAAATTGCCATTCTGACAGGATAATGTGAATTTTGTCTTACTGGTGCGAATTGTCTACAGGGGACTTCAAAAGTCTCAAACTCTGAATGTCATATCCATGTTAATTATATGTGTCAAGATTTGATTTTTGATATTCTTGGAATTTTGGAAACAGTGACATCTTCTGGCCAAATGGAGTAATTGCTTTGACTCAGCTGATAGGTAAATAGACCAGTTTCTTTAGGACTGGGATAATTTATGACACTGCAAGTTACAGAAGGTAATTAAATCCCTCAGCTCAGGGCATGTGGCACACTTTTCATTTGGACTCTCTCCTGAACACACAGAGAAGCAAAACTGCCACAGCACAGAGTCAAAGAATTAGAGACTGCACTTACTCTTTATGGACTTCAATTCACTACAAACTAAGGTAGAACATTAGGTAACTGTCCTAGTGCATTTTGTTTGTACAATTCCACTTTTTTGTTATGCTGTGACCAAAAAGATTTAAATTTATTTTGTTGTAGCTATATGATTAGTAACTATTTCATAAAAACATGTTGTTTTTAACAAAACCAACCTGAGGGAGACTTTCTTATAATTGTGTGTGTGATTGTGAGAGATTCAGTATTAATCTGTGACTAAACTGTTATTGCTACAGGGTGCCATCATAAGCTACCAAATTGAACAAAGGGTCTGAAAAGGGAAAGTCTGGATAAAAGATAGTGAGAATATGAAAGTCTCAAAGATGGGCCTGTGGGGATTTGAACCAGGTTATTGCATGCCTTGTGGGAGAAGGCAGACTCAGGGTTACAGCACTACCCCAAAGAGGTTGTAATGCCTGGTTCTTCCCCCTTTGTGTAACAACCGAGAAGGGGTTCTCATTTGGCTACAAGAGTAAAGAGGGGACCCTGAGACTATGTGGTGAGTGTTCAGTTGTGAAGCCAGTGAGCACTATAAAGGGACTTGAAATGGGTATCCCTTGTTTTCCCCCTCCCTGTCACAGATTGCACTTAGGGGTGGGCACTGTAAGCTCAGTGGACCTGACTCTCAGCAGTGGGTTCATGACATCCACCACCCTCTATACCCCCCCCAGCTTAAGACTATGCTCCCTCATGTTATGGTTGCCACTTAGCTTAAATAGACCCTCCTTATCCATCTTATTTATCCCTTTCAAATATTTAAAGGTATCAGTCATGTCCCTCCCTCCTGTCATCCAGAGAGTAAATGTTCAGTACCTTCAACCTCTCCTCATATGCCTTACCCTGCAGACCCACTGTCATCTTTGTAGCCCTCTTCTGGACCTTCTCCAGCAGGCTAATATCCTTTTTGAAATGTGGGCACCAGTACCAAACTCCGTACTCTAGATATGACCTCACCAGTGACCTGTACAAGGGGCAGTATAACCTCCTCTCCCCTACTACTGATCCCCATAGCTATGCATTCCAGCATCTTGTTTGCCCTTGCTGCTGCTTTTCTTCACTGCCTGGAGTGCTTCAGGCTACAAGTGATCATCACTCCCAGGTCCTTCTCCTCCTCCTCTGATGCAGATACTTGGACTCCACCCAGGTAGTACTCTGTCCTGGGATTCTTGGCTCCAGTGTGCATAGTCTTGCATGTCTTGGCACTGAAGCCAAGCTGCCAGATCCCCGACCACCTCCCAAGCTTTTCCAGATCATCCTGTAGGTCCTGGATCCCTTCAGCTATGTCCACTCTCCTGCAGAGCATATGAACAGAGCCTACAGTTCCCTCTGCCTGTCTCCATATATGCATACAGCACTGGACTCATCAGGTGCAATGGGATCAGCTGACGGGTGCACTTGGAACAAGTGGACTTCATCATGTCCCCTTTCTGCTGTGCTCTAGATGGACTGCCTGAACCTGTTACAGGGTATTCCATTATTTTTCCTGACTCCTCTGCAGTTCCTCATAGTGGATGCTTCATTGTCCAGCTGGGGTGCCCATCTGGGTTTCTATCAGGCCAAGGGATCCTGAACCAATCTGAAGTCAGCTATCCATATCAATGTACTGGAGATACAGGCTGTTCTGCTTGGTCTCCAGGCTTTCCTGGAGCTCCTCAATCCCTGCCCCTGGCTGATTCAGATTGACAGTGTCTGTGTTATGCACTAAATAAACAAGCAAGGAGGCACTCATTCTGTCCCCTGTGCAGGGAAGCAATGACAGTGTTGTATTGGGCAATGTCTCATGGCCTTCAGCTATGCTGTGTGTTTCTCCCAGGTATCCAAAACATCTTGGATGACAGCCTAAGCAGATGGCTGTTCCTGGTGCACAATTGGGAACTGCTGACCTCTTTGGTACATGACATCTTCTGGAGTAGTCCACATTTGGACCTTTTTTGCATCTCCACACAATGCAAAACTGCCACATTTCTGCTTGCTCATTCCAGGCAGGGCATGGAGTTTTTTTTTTGAGAGATGTATTGTCTGTCTCCTGGAAAAGGAGGTTCTTTTACACCTCTCCTCTGATCCCTCTCCTACACATGGTTCTGCTCAAGCTGCAGATGGAGCATGCACCAAATACTGGTGGCTCCCTTATGACACTGCCAAATTTAATTTCCACTTCTGCAGCATCTGGCAGTGAAGCCTCCTGTTCAGCTACCCCTTTGCCAGAGTCTGCTATCTCAGGCCCAACATACCATGGTCCATCCGGAGCTGTGTTCCCTTCATTTGCATGCATGACTCCTGAAGATCTAGCCATTGTTCATTTTGGGGTTCCCTCCAGGTGACTGATGTCTTGCTTGCTGCTAGAAAGCCTCCTACAAGATGCAGCTGTTATTTAAAAGGGAAATACTTCTCCATTATGTGTGCTTCTGCTCAATGGACTCGTGTACATGTCCTGTGAATACTGTATTGGACTAGTTTCTGTCCTTATCTGAGTCTGGTCTCCAGTACTTGTCCATTAAAGTGCACTTGGCATCAATCATTGCCTTCCATGCCCCTACTGATGAGTGCATGGTGGTGCAGCTAGAAGTGTCCCACACATTTTTTAAGGGTATCCTGCACACGCATCCCTGTTTCACAAACTGGTTATACCTTAAAACCTCAATGTCATTTTCTAAAAATAGACCTTTGCTCCATTTTTTGCCTGCTTCAACCTGTGAGATGTCTTTCCTTTTATGGAAAATGCTGTTTTTTTAGTCACCATATCTTATGCTTAAAGGATTTTTGAGCTTCAAGCTCAGATGTATGAGCCTCCTTATTTGATTTTCCACAAGGACAGGGTGTCTTTGTGAAGCAGTCCTCATTTACTACCTAATATATAGTATGGTAATATTTTATTCATATTACAATATGAACAGGATAATACTCCATTGAGTAACAAGACTTGTTTACAAGGAGGTCCATAGTGCAAAGACAATAGTTACACATACAACAGACATTCAAACAATTTACACAGACATATAGTATAAATCAATATTAACTTATCAAAAACACATATTATTTCATCTCACAACTTAAATTATTTAAAAAGAAAAGTGAAAGCACTTCAGTATACATACAGACTAAAGATTCCTTTTTCATTTTACCCCAGAATATGATTCAATAAAGTGTTATACCTAAGATGCAACATATTCTTATAAAGGGGTGATGCCCTTCCTAACTCCAAGTTACATCATGGTACAACATATTCTATGCCCCTGGAAGATCTTAACCCCTTCCTGTGTTCCCTAACCTCAAAATCTCTTAAAGTATAACTAGACAATTGTTGCCTTCTAAGTTTACTAATAAATGATACAAGGGCCAACTCCTATCATCCAAGCATCACCAATTTATGGCTCTGTATAAATCAAAATGGTGTATGCTTCTAGGAGCATCGAGGTCAAAGTGGGCAAACCTATTTAACCAACATCTAATTTTGCCAGCTCCATCCCCAAGGTCTCCCACATACTCCAAAACCCCATAATCTAAGATGGGTAAGATCATAGTATCCACAATCCTCCGCCACACCTCCAGAGTTGTGAAGGGCTTTAATCTATAAAACATACCCAACTTTATGCTAAGATTACCCATCAAATATTCCAGATGTGTGTCCCATCTCAATCTTTGGTCTAACCACACTCCAAGATATTTATAATGAGTTACCTGTTTAATTTTCTCTCCCCCCGTGTCCTAATATCCAATAACTGATGTTCCTTTTTAGGACAATGAAAGTATACCACTTGTGTCTTTTGTACATTTAGAATTAAATTAAGAGGAGAAAAAAGGAAACGAAGCTCAAGAAAAGCTGATTGTAGTTTAGTATTCTTTTCTGGGCACTTCCCTCCACGTAAATCAGAGTGTCATCTGCATACATGTGGTATCTTATATCAGGGTCTGTAAATGTTATGCTATTTATATATATGTTAAAAAGTAGGGGGCCAAGGATAGATCCCTGGAGCACTCCCACTTTATGGGAAGGGCAACTGATCTAGGTGGAGTCTGATTTTACATTAAATTAGTCCATATACCTTCCTGTATATTATCCAAAGTGTGCTTACAAAGGTGAGATATTATTCCATACACTTGATGTATCTAGAACATGACATTTCTATCTTGATCACATTAAGGACTGCAAAAAGTCTTTTCAGCTCTTTCTTTTGCTCACCCTTGGGAAAGAGGGCACCCTTGTGTCTAAGCAGCGCTTATCCAAATGATTGGGTAACTGTATTGTGTTCTGTTATATGAAGTATGGTAAGGAATTTCCTGATGCTGTGCATGACCACTCTGCATGTGGCATGGCCATTTTTTTTGCTTGTTTACAGAATCTTTCTACAGCTGACATATGTGCTGCTGCCACATGGAGCACTGTGCATACTTTCACTAAGCACTACAGTGTAGACATTATCTCTCATAGACATGCTTAGCTGGCTTTGGTCTTGTGGTGTTGCAAGGCCTTCTGTACTGATTGCATTTTGCCATCCTCCTTTGGTTCTTGGTACTGCTTGTAAATCATTCCAAAGATGTGGCCCAGTGGAGGAGATATATTCAATGTAGGTAGAACATTACTTACCACAACATTAGCTCTGCATTAGAATTTTCTCCATTGATCCACAGCACACTCACCCTCTATCCCCCTTTCTGAGGTATAACCTGGCATGTTTGTCCACTGCCTTGTTTGGAGGTGTCCATAAATGCCTTGTGTATACTATGTGTCCAGTCCCAAGCCTCTCCTTGTGTGCCTGGTAGTGGTTTGGTCTCCTGGTTCCTCATGATATGAGGCCTTCCAATCTTATCTTGAGCAGAAAACTGAGGGGCGATTGGGCAGCTCGTGATTATATAGGCACCAACATTGCACGTCATCATTGGTAGCCATTTGCTAGCAAAAGATTCTGAGTGGTCCTGGAACGAATGACTTACAGTTCCAAAGGTGTGGCCCAATATAGTAGATTCTCTCAGAGACCTTCTATTACAAGGAGTAACTGTTGTTCCAGTCACTCATCAAACAATACTGAGGGGGGGAAGAACCTTGGATTCAGTCAAGTGCTCCACTATTGCCCTTGACTGTGTTGAATAGAAAAGCTATTACATGAAACTTGATAACACAAATCACTTTCCTTCCTTTACATGAGTCATAACTCTCGTGGATCCTGCCACTATAATTACGTTAGAAATCTGCCAGCTGGACTTCTGGTGATGTCATGGGCCATGTTGCAGCCTACAGTAGAAGAGGAGCTCCCTTCCCGCCTGAACAATAAAAATCTCCCTACCAGCCTTTACAGTAATAAAAAAGTCTCTCAATGTCTGAAGGTAGAGAAGAGGATGACAGATGAATGAGATCCCACACCCAGAAATCAAAAATTGCAAAGGATGGTGGTGGATTCCAAGCTGACAGCGCTCACTCACAGTTGCTTTGACCTTATCCTGAAAGAAATTAAGGCATCTCATAAGGAGAACAAGCAGGAGTTCAAAAGTTAAAATGATTTACAGACATAGAGATCAGGTTAGATGAGGCAGAGCACTATGTTGGTGTGGTTGAAGATGATGCCTTGCAGTTGTGAGTAGTGGTAGATTCACTCTTACAGTATACAGAAACCTTGCAAGAAAAATGTATAGATCTGAAGACCAGATCTAGACATGATAATCTCAGCTTCTCGGATCTCTCTGAAGGAGCTGAAACTGTCATGTGTGTCTTTCTGATAGACTTTTTATGAAATATCCTGGCCCTTCCTCCCAAGCTGGACTTAAAAATCAAATGCGCTCACTGTACGCTATTTCCCAAACCCACAGATCCCCAGGACAGACCCCACCAAATATTAATGAAATTTGCCAGCTACCATGTGAACGAGGAAGTGCTATGTATGGTCTGTCAAAAGACAGACATTTTGTTTAATTGCATCAGATTGTTCCTGGATCAGGACTACCCACCTGAGATTCAGAAAAAGAGAATGCAGTACTTGGATATAATACGGGCTTTGAGAGCTAAACGTATTAAGATACAGACACTGTATCCTACCAGGCTGAGAGTTTTTGGGTAGGAGTGGGGTCAACTTTATCATACCCCAAAGGAGGCTACAAGTGCTTTAAGAGACAGGGGAATCTTAATTGAATTCCCAAAACCACAGAAGGACAACACACAGAAGCCAAGAAAAGTGGACCATGGTTCCTAGACACCAAATTCAATCAACAGAGGAGAATGCAGTGGCTCGCATGATGACGGGGATTTGGGATATTCTTCAGCTGGTCCAGGAGGAGGTTCCATCAGGTGCTAGAAATGATTCTGCTACTTGATGAACTGGCACTCCACTATATATATCCTTTATTGTTAGTATTACCAGTTTGCAGTGAGGAGTTTGGAGTGGTTGATGGTTCCTGACCACTCTGGTATGCACTGCTTTTTTACCAGAGGGAGTAGGGCTGAGCTTTGTGCCCCTTGACTACACCCTGTAATAGTTTTCTCTATGCCATATTGTTTATTCTTGTTCACTTTACAAGATATCTAATGCTCTATTGAGACTTGAGCTGGAACTGTTATATCTGATGCTCACATACTTCTCGTGGGCTATAACAGCTTTTATTATTTTTGTTGTATTCTCCCCTATAGCTGTTGATGAGGGGCACTCATTATAACATGTAATATCACAGGGGTATTGAAGATTGGGAGGGAAATGCTACAACACTGGAGGTTCACAAAGCTTCTTTGGGAGAGGGGACACTGCTGCTCAGTGCAAGAATTTTCGTATCAAATAGATTCAACTCCCATTTCCTGGACTATCCTGTCTGTGAGTTCATACTATATAAGATGCCTGGATTACTCAGCTCGATAAAGGCTGCTTTTCATCCAGACATAACCGGATGGTGACTACTTTTAAAGCCTGTATAAGTGGTTCTGTAGGCAGCTGCCCTCGGCTAGGAGTGAGTTTTGGGGTAGAGGCTACCCCACCAGACACTGATTAATTTTGGTGGGAAAGGGGGGATGCCCCTCATGCCTGGTGCTGGGCCCTAGTGGGGGACAGTGCATGCTCTCAAATTGATGCAGCCTTGTTTGTTATTTTTGATTCTTTTTGCCCTGCAGGAATGGCTAGAAGCTGCATTTTTATTTGCAGATTGGCAGAGGCCCAGATGCATCTCAGGGAAGTTGGCCCTCAAACATTCCCTGGTAAGAGGTCTTTAGGGATGGTGCAGATTCCTACTCCTGATGGGGACTTTACCATATGGGGTAACACAGTTCCCGATAGCTTTCAATCAGGAGACTTTTGTTGCCAAGTGGGGACTATGTGTAGGGTGAGGGTGTCTATTTCTACTCATACAACCATACTCTACTTGTAGGAGCTAATCTACAGTTGAGCTGTGGCTGGCCTGTATTATGTTTGACAGTTCATCTTATTAACTGCACAAGAATCTGCCACATGCCTGAATTAGAGACTTACCAGGCCCACTCTAGGGTGTGGCATTTTCTGTGGGTAAGGTTCCACAGGCTGCAGTGGAGGGAGGGTGATGGAGTTGGATTAGAGAATGCACCTGTGGACATGGGTGATTTTTTTTTTCTTTTTACTTTTCTTAAGCTGTCTCAGTAGTGGAGTAGCTCATGTAGTGGACTTCTATACTACTGATGCCTGATGCCAGGGATGAGGGAGCCATGCAGATCCTCTGGCAGGGCCCAGGCAATATAGATGTATATATTCTCCTGCCTCAGAAGCACCAATTGTTTAAATTAGGTTATAGCTCAGTTGACTAGTTTTCTGTTCTGGGTTACTAAAAATGGTTATGGAGTGACAATCATAGTTATGACTCTGCAACAGAAATAGTTTGGATTAGAGAGCCTAAGTCAGTGTATATTATCAAGGGGTGTTTTTATAGGCACTAGCCATGACCCATCCCCAAGCACTACTATTTTGACATATAATGTCAGTGGTTTCACTCACCCTGTGAAATGAAGCAAAGTCATGACATAAATCAGACAGTTGAAAGCTGTCTTCATTTTTTTTTTGTTAAAGGAGACATATTTATCTGACAAAAAACACCAAAAATTGGCTAAATCTGGATAGCAAGCAGTCTACTCCTCCTTATATAAAGCTGGGTGGAGGGGTGTGGTTATATTGGTGTCAAGCAAAGTCACGTTTGAAACTAAGGAGGTGTTTGCAGATAAGGAGAGCAGATGTGTTCTGCTTGAAGGAGTTTTGCATGCTCAGCTGCTCACTTAAGTGACAGCCTATGTCCCCATGTGGAAGACTATGGGTTTTTCCAGAAACTGCTCTCATTAATAGCAGAGAAGGAAGAAAGGGAGAAGGGGTGCTCATCTGTGGAGGAGACCTCAGTCTTACACTTTCACCAGTAATGGATAGCACATCTCGGATCCCAAGATGAGCATATAGTTGCAAAGAGGGTTAAAGGTTTATTTGGTGAATTGGGTATAACAGATGCCTGGAGACACCTGAATGGGCCCCTGAAATGTTTTACATTCTATTCGGCAGCTCACCAAATGTATTCTAGACTTGATTTATTTATAATATCTAAGAAACATACTGATAGGATCCACACTTGGAAGTATTGGTGCATGGGAGTCGCTGACTATGTTCCTGTCCTCCTGCAGATGGTTTAAACTTTCAGACAAAATTAACATTCTGGAGATTAAAAATGTCTCCTGCTTCAGGACAGGGAAGTCGGGGAAAGGATCCCTAAAATTATTGAGCAGATGGCCAAGGAAAATCATCACCCAGACATGTCCACAGGTATTCTTTGGGACACAGTGAAAGCAATAGTTAGGGGACAGTTGATTTCCATGGTGGCAGGGAAAAAGAAGGCCTATGTGGAGAAAGAGATAGCCAGAAATGAAAATACAAGGGTTGGAAATGTTGCCACAGATCAAGTTGGATTGGCAGAGAGGTAAGGAATTAATAAGATTAAAGAAAAAACATAACCAACTTTTAGATTACAAGGTAGAAAAAGCTGAAATATTTAAAGTAGCAGTGCTTGAGTGGTGGTCCAAGAGCCTTACAATTATTGGCTTATACGGTAGGCTTAGGACACACTGAGCTAGAACCCATATTGGTAAAGTTCTTCATCAGGGGCTGGGTCACAGACTAGAGAGAATACCAGAAGTCTTGGCAGCATTTCAGTATTATAAGATGCTATGTCAAGCCAGGTCCAGACAAACAATCGAAACTATGAACTTTCCCGGAGCGTCTTAATCTTCTGCAGGTCATGCAAGAGCAAAATTAAGCTTTGTGCACTCCACTATGTGGGGAGAAAATACTCTCCAAGATTCAGAGGATCAGAATGAGCAAATGTTCTGTCTCTGATGGATTTCCATCAGACTTTTATAAGTTTTTCAAGGAAGTGACAGTCCCTCTACTGAAAGCAGCATATGGGACTGCTTGGGGGGGGGGGGGTGCTCTAGCATCCTCTTGAAATTAGGCAGTAATATCTGTAATTCATAAGCCCAGTGAGGACCCTACTCTCTGCCCCTCCTATCATTCTGTTTCCACCCTGAGTGTAGACTATAAACTTCTAACAGCTATTGTAACAAAATGTTTAGAAGGCATTGTCCTGTGCCAGTTAGGCTTGGATCAAACAGGATTCATGGCAGGGAGGCAGGCACAGAAGAGCATCCATAGAATGCTCCATGTTACTGGCTACCTCAGTAAAACCAAGTAGCCCACAGTCATTATGAGGATGGACGTAGAAAATGCATTTGATCAGGTGGACTGGCGATATCTCTATAGGATATCTGCTGGGTTTGGCCTTCATGACACCCCAGGCTTATGTCTGAGCAAACAGGCATTTATCTGAAGAAAGGTTCGGCCACAGAACATGTTAGGTATGCACGTTGTCCCCAGTCCGTTTTGCACTGTATTTCAAGCCCCTAGTCTAACTAATTAGGAAGGACCAGAAGATTCGTGTAGTCACTGTTGGACAAATGGAACATAAAGTTGCATTGTATGCAGGTGCCATGCTTTTATATCTGTCAGATCCTCCAGCTTCACTAATTAGATTAATGGAGATAATATGTGCCTTTTTGGTTACACACTGCATAGCACAAAGACAGAGATACTGATGTTTCCGTATACTCCCTCAGTTGCTCTGCAGAAACAATTTCCTATGAAATGGAACCTCCCTAAACTTAAATATTTAGGGATCTATTTGAGAGCTGGAACACCTTTCATGTAACAGGATAACTTTTCCCCATTATTGCAGACCTTGAAACATGACATAAAGCGGTGGTCTTTTTAAATTTTCTCAATGGATGCTAGAATCCAAGTGATAAAAATGAATGTGCTGATGAGATACTTTTATCTCTTTCAGTGTGCCCCAGTGATCCATACTAAGACATGATTTGCTCAGGCCCAATGACAGATTTTGAAGTTTATTTGGGCATACGTACAACCAACAGTGCAGAGCGGGGTCTTGCTGACCAGATAACAGTGGGAAGGTTGGGCACTGCCAACTCTGGAAGAATACTGGCCACAGCCCAGGTAAAATTGACACTGCTCTGGAGGCATCCCATCTATGTTGGACAAGGGAAAACACTGGAAATGGAGACTGGGGACTACATTCTGTTACCTGTCCCATTATTTGATGCATAGCTTAGGAAGGTGACTAGATGGACTTCAGGTGATGTCACCAACCTACTGGCAGCCTAGCTCTCAGGCTCCTGCTCATTATATCAAATCTGATCCCATCCTGGCCGCACAAAAAAAGTTCAGTTTTTCAAACAAAACAGTAGATATCACATCTAATTATGACTACATGATAGAAGCTGAAAGAATTTTCTGCTCCCTTGACCACTAAACAACCTCCAGAGGATCCTCCTCATGGTTGTGCCAGTTCTGTGTCGTGAACCTATCTCTTCCTCCCCCTCCACCAGTGACATGGAGGAGGAGGAAGAAGACTTCACAATAACATCTAAAAAGCTGTGCACACAGCTTTAAAGTACTAGAGAAACTCTGCAGGCTTGAGACAATGGTGACTGACGACCGCAGGAATCTTAAGCTTGTTGAGAAGTAGACTGGAGCCTTGGAAGCATGTCTCATGAAATACACCCAAACGGTAGATGTTCACAACATGGCCCTGTTAAATCTGCATTGCTGGGGGCAAAAACTATAGTAGCTGCCAAGCCTGAGGATTTGGAAAATCAGCATCAGCGGAATAATATCTGCCTGCATGGACTGCTGGAGAAAACAGAATCAGGAGACATGCTTGTTTTTATAGAGATGCTCCTCCAAGAAGTCGTGGGCCTGCCGAAAGAGAAAGCCTTGGGCCTTATACGAGCCCAAAGAGCCCTCATTGCATCCCTGAAGGATGCTGCCACCAGGTCCCATTCCATAATTATGGCTTTTTTGGATCACAGAGTTAAAGAGCATGTGCTTAAAACAACCTGAGCAAAACGTGAAATCTTCTTTGGCGATCACCGTCTTTTTTTGTAAAATAACTTTGTGCAGACCACCATACTGCTCTGCCACCAGGTCCTGTACATCCAAAGAGACCTAAAACAAATTGGAGTTGAAGCTTACCTGGAATACCCAGCTTGTATCAAGGTGATTACACCGGAGGGGACTCTCAGATTCACTGAGCTCCACAAAGCCAAGGACCACCTTCAGGCTCAAGGCATCAAGCTGGACGAAGTGCTGTCTCAATTCCTCCAATGAGATCTACAGAACAGAGCCTGGCAAAAAAAAAATCATCCAGTAAATCTCCCTCTCGGAAAGCATCTGAATTTTGGGATTGTGTCCAGCTGAGATCCAAGAAGCCATCAGAGGAAGTCCGTGCACAGAAGGATTGAGATCCAGTATCTCCCTCCTCTGCACCAGTAACAAGCAATGAGGAGATTCGCTGTTTCCAGGGCCAATCAAATGATGTCACTTCTAGAAATAATGGACATCTCTCTTATTTCTAATGAGGACTCCAGCAAAGACTCATCAGTTTAGAGGAGCATTCTTTATGCTTCATTTTCAGATGTTCTGTATTCCACTTGAGCAGCAGGATGGAGACTGCTTATACACACTGCCTTTCACATTGGTTTGAGGTGGGCGCCGGGGTTGGGGTGGAGTACTTGGGGATAGGACACCCTGCAAAACTGTTTCTTTTGTTTTTTAAATGACCAATTCAACAGAGACCTGGGGGTTTGGGTGCTGGGAGTGGGGTCTCTGGGCCGCTTTCTTGCCTTATGTGTTGCATTACTGTGGAGGGGATCCTCCATAGGCTTGTACAGGCCATATCTGTAGTTCTCCACATAGTGCCGATGCCTGTCCTACAGAACCACTGGGCATCTGTGTATCGCTGGGAGCCCTTTTTAACAAGAGGGTTTCTGTGCATTCTGTTTTTTTTTTTCTGCAGGCCATTTGTAGAGAAGCCATTCTTACACATGGATATAAAGGGCTGTACTGTATATTCTGAGAGCAATGCTCCTTCTGCATGAATTATTTTTGACCCTTGTAGCAGGCACAAGCTGGACATATTTGGCAGACATTGGCTGTTGAGTTTGTTTACTTAAAGAAGTGCCATAAGTCTAATGGCTTGTTGCTGGTGGCCTGACCTGGCTTTGCACTCCCCATATGCAATGCTTCTAATGGCTTTGACGATAATAAAAGAGGGTTATCACTGCCGATTCAAGGTGGCTACAGTTGGCTGTGGCCCAAGAGGGTCAGGGGTCCTGACTCTGGCTCCCTGTTGCAGCGCCTCAATCCCCAGGTTCAGACAAGTATCATTTTCTTTTAATGATGCGAATGGGACTATGTGTGCTCCTGTAGTCACTAGGGTGGTCCTGTGCCTAGGTGCTCCTCTCTCAGTCATGTCCCATGTGTCCCTTCTATGGTCATAGTTTGTGTTTGAATATTGTGGCATTGATGAGCAGGCCCATACAGCTGTAAGTTCTACATTGTTAATTGCTATTTTTTTCTATTTTCTTATTTTAGGTTACCTCTAGTCTGTACTATAAAAATTCTACAACCATTAGCAGACTTAAACTGGTTTGTTTTGTGACACTGCCCTTCTGGCAGTATGGACTGGGATTTTGTTCTCCCTTGCAGAGCACCTATTACCTCCTTACCTAACCATGTGAACAAGAGGGGGGGGTGCTCTAAGGCAGAACACCTTGAAGTACTTTACTTTAACTTGGATACTTAACTTCTAATCGACTTGTTTTAAAAGTTGACATTTTTACATTTTACTTGTTCCTACTGCTGGTTACAGATGTTTTTTAGATGACTGTTTTTATGCACAGACTTGCCAAGCACCTCCAGGACTGGACATGGCTTTCTAAGACCCCTACCACCATGGCAGATTTATGAATACTAGCATATACTGTCAAGGGTATTAATAACCTGATTAGGAGATCAAGGTTTTCAGAGGAATTGCAAAGGTTGGGGGTGGGATTACATTTTTGCAAGAAAAGCACCTGACAGATACAGCATAAAAAACTGAGACGTGCATGGGTGTGGGAGGTGTTCTCTTCTCACTATATGGCCCACCCCAACAAATGAGGGGTGGCCATACTGGTCAGATAGAACTTCCCTTTGTACATTTCTCAGATACAGACAGACTCAGAAGATTGATTTGTTAAATTATTTGGAGAGTTCAGTGGCCGCCCATGCACCCTATTAAATTTTTACACCCCCAACAATTGACATCTGTGGGTCCTGTTCTTGACCCAGTTCATCTCTGTCACCATCACTGACAGCCTTATTGTCATTGGTGGGGATTTCAATACTGCACTTTCCCTGCATTAGATAAGTCAGGCCTGGGGGGTTCCAGAAAGACACGTCTTAGTGTAGAATTTGGCTTGATAGAAATATGGAGATATATGCGTCCAGGGGTCTGGGACTATTACTTCTACTCTCCACAGCATAATCAATATTCTCAGTTAGATTACTTCTTCGTATCAGTCCAGTGGGCCTGTGCTGCTCACAGATGTAGGATAGGCAATATTACTTTATCAGACAGTGATCCAATTATCTGAGATATGGTTATTAGTCCCCACCTACGAAATGCAGCCTGAAGGCTAAATGTGAGCTGTCTAAACTGAGACAAATTCCTTAACTTGGTCAGAAAAGAGGTAACATTTTTTCTACAATGAAACCCTCAGGGGGACACCCCAGCACCCCTCTATTGGGATGAGCTTAAAACTGCACTACAGGGGAAAATTATATCATTTGCCTCTAGAGTTAAAAAACAGAGATTACTCCAACAGGTCTCCCTAGAAAAGCAAATAGAAGAACTTGAATTCCAGCATAAGATTACAATAAATGAACAAGTAAAAACTGAGATGGACACCAAATGGGGAGTGCTATCCCACCTACTACAATGGAAAATAAAAGGAGCTTTGAGATACTCCGGACAAATATTTTATCAAAATGGTAATAGAGTAAGTAGATTACTGGCAAGTCAGTTATTTGTTCTCATAGATGCCGTACGGCGTCAGGACCATCCATTGCTGGAATGGACCCAAAATGGCCACTGGTAGCAAATGAGTTAAAGAAAGAAGCGGCTTCTATGGCAGTCCTGAAAATAAGGATTGAGGGAACTGGGGTTGTGCTCGTAAACCCTGAGAATATACAAAAAAGATTTGCAGAAAATTATACGTATTTATATTGTGAAGAGAGAGGCCCCCACCATATTCAGGATATACAGATATACCTAGGAAATACAACCCTGCCCTGACTCACTGAAGAAGAGACAGAGGAGCTGGGGGCCCCGATAACCACCAAAGCAGTCATAGATAAGATATAACACCTGAAAAATGTTAAGGCCCAGCAGGCCTGGATGTGGACACTGCAACAGGGGGCAACAGGTGACATTTGCACTGCCTGTGGAGGGGCAGAGGAAAGCAAGTTGCAGCAGCCTCAATTGAGGGGTGAGAGACAGGGGCATCAGGATGACATATAGTATGTCTAGTTACACACATACATGATGTATTTCAACACAAAATCCCTCAGAGAACTGAATTTTGTGAATTCATACAGTACATGTTCCTGAAATAGCAAAGTGTGGCAGACACCCGGTTGTCACTCTGACATAACAGCAATATTGTTCTCACATGAACATATGTATGGAGGCTACATCCAGGACACACTACTTCTGTGGCTTAAACTTTAGATTTATTTTATATCCATTAAACAACCCTGGGTTTATATAGCCAAAAATCAGTGCAGAGTTTTTATGTGACAGAACTCAGCTGTGATATAGACAGGAGATTTCACACAAACATTTATTTATACCACTTCAGCTACCCACTGAAACACAAATGACCAACTCTTTATGAGAACAAAATGATAGATTGTAACCTACTCTATATAAATACAAACCAGGTGGGGTTAGTAGCACACTTGGAGTAAAGACAATTAGCCCTACAGATTACTCTGGCTGGGAAGTGTACCAGCTACTACAGGCAATTAAGGACTTCATTGCTGCAACAACAGGCTGGTCAGTAATTATGTCATCACTTACTAGTTGGGACAGAAAAATCTTCAGTTTTCAGTTACTGCAGAGCACATTAACAGACGCTGGTTTAAATAAAACCACAACACCAAACAGCATGATATTTTCATGAAACACTAAGCATGACACAGGGACTTGAATTCCTGTGTTTATTGTAAATCTGTAAGACACTGGCATTTGATCTTTAAAAGACATTCGCCAACATAGGCTTCCAGATAGTGTGAGTACTAAATATCACATCATTACTTTAAAACAAGGAAAAGATCCAATGGAATGTGAATCCTATTGTCCAGTCTTGTTATTAAATACAGATCTCAAAATTTTTACAGGGATTCTGGCCGATAGGCTCCAGAGATATAGTACTTTGCTAACTTGGAGCATGATAATGAGACTAAGTTTATTCAAGGCAATTTCTTGCAGGATAATATCAATCATTTCATTACAGCCCAGAATGGCAAGAGGGCCTTCCAGTTCACTATTAGTATGGACACTGAGAAGGCCTTTGAAAGAGCTGATTGGCTTTTCCTACAACACATCTTAGCCAAATTTAACTTAGGAGACCAATTTGTGAGAGCCATCTCGGCACTCTGTGAGGGTCCAGAGGCCTTGGTACAAGTTAACAGGCATCTTTCTCAAAGATTTCCATTGGGGAGGTGGACACATCAGTGGTGTCTTCTCTCCCCATTATTGTTTGCCCTTAGCAATATCCGTCTGCCAGAATCAGCAAATCATAGGAATCATGGCAGGAGGGCATAAATAGAAAATTGAACTATATGCGGACAATACTTTGTTTTTTTTCTAGGGAACCTCGCTCCACTCTTTACTGGAGGTCTTGTCTCAGTTTGGCTTATTGGCAGGTTATAAGATCAACTTGACAAAATCAGAGGCCATGAATCCTCAGTGGTTCTCCTTCAACCAGTTTCAAG
Organism: Neoceratodus forsteri; assembly: GCA_016271365.2. Taxonomy (NCBI): domain Eukaryota; kingdom Metazoa; phylum Chordata; order Ceratodontiformes; family Ceratodontidae; genus Neoceratodus; species Neoceratodus forsteri. The sequence continues at coordinate 906,044,479 of CM028135.1, read as the reverse complement.
AATAATTTTCCTTTTTCTTGGGCACCTCATAACGGCTTCCATTACTTGGAGATTAATATATCAGCTGACACCATCCGTCTCTTTAAAAATAACTATTATAAGTTATTGAATTCAATTAAACAAGATATAGCCCAATGGAAGTCACTCCCTTTGACTCCCCTTATAGCACTCAGATTGCCGGAATTACGGTGCTGGGCTTTTAGGGTGCCAAATGCTGGTTGTGCCCCCCTCCCCAAGGTCCACCCCCGTCGGAGTAGGAATCTATCAGTAGGGGAGGTCTGAGGGGCAGAGGCCCTCACAAGGGGTGATTGGCGACATTGACAGTTGGTGCCTTGATTGTTTGGTGCTGGATCACAGGTGCATGTTGATGGTGGAACCCTGTGACTCTATTTTGTCGAGTGCAGATTATTAAAATAAATATTTTTCTTGTCTACTTTTTTTTTTATTTCAAACCCACCCCATACTTGTCTTCAAGTCATATTGGAATGACTTATCAAAGGAGCTATCTAGATTTGTGTGGCTAGGGAAGTGCATGAAGTTAACTGAACAATTTTTATACCTCCCCAAGGAGCAGGTCAGATTGGGCCACCCTGACCTTTGCAAATATTACCTGGCTGCCCAGGGGGCCCACTTGGGAACATGGGCTAAACAATGATTTGAAGCAAGATGGTATCTCATAGAGGAGGCAAATTTACCCTTTTTTCCTTTATGGACCATCTCTACAACAGCCTTACCTGATGGGATCTTGTGAGAAATGTATAATCCCTTGACAAAACACATTATTAAGGTCCTTATTAAACTACAATGTGTAACAAGTACCCCAAATACCATAGGTCTGTTAACACTCATCAGGCATCATGATAACTTTCTCCACCCACAACTTGATATGGGCTTCCAATATTGGGAGGCTAGAGGCCTCACCAGGTTTGCACAGTTGACTCCGGGGTAACATTGCCTGTTATTTTAGAAACGTCAAACCATGTGCCACCTGCAGAAGGAAGACCATTATCATTTTTTTGTAAGTTCAACATTATACAATGCAGCAGCAGCATTTGCATCAAATAAGGAGACCACAGTCCAGTTCAGAAGATCATTTTTATTGGCTGGTCACTCTTAATGTTAAAATTAGATCTGTATCTAGTCTGTATCAAATCCTTCATAAGTCATACACCCCACCAATGGAAACATTACGTATTAGGTGGGAGAGGGACTCTGAGCTACCTATTGCTCCAGAACACTGGGAGAGTAGGCTGCAGCCAGGCTGGGCTGGGCAGTCACTGCCTCCCCTACATGGAAGGAATTTAACTGGCAAATACTGGTGAGATATTTCTAAACTCCCACAGTTACAAAACATTTTGGTGCTACTTATTCTGATGCTTGATGGATGAAATGTGGAGGTATTGGTTCTCACTTTCTTGTCTTCTGGAACAGTTCAGTGATAGTTCTGTTTTGCAAGCTATTCATGACTCTATACAGACAATTCTAGGTCATCAGTTCCCTTTTACTTTTACTAATCTAACATACAGTAGAAACATAGAAGCTGACAGCAGATAAGGACTGCAAGGCCTATCCAGTCTGCCCATTTATTTTTCTACCTTATAAATGTACCATCAGCCTTTGCTCTGTCAATGGCCCATCTATTCATACTCATCTGTATTGCTCCCTTATGTCTATCCCATGCCTGTTTGAAGCCCTGCACTGTATTCATATCTACCACTTCCTGAGATAGGCCATTCCATGCATCCACCACCCTTTCTGTGAAAAAGATCTTCCTCACATTGCCCCTTAATCAACCTCCCTCTAATCTCATGCTGTGTCCTCTTGTCCTGCTATTTTTCTTATATTGAAACATGTTAGACTCTTTCACCTTGTTAATGCCCTTAAGGTGTTTGAATGTTTCGATCATATCACATCTCTCATTTCTTTGCTCTAGGGTATACATACTGAGCTCCATTAATCTGTCCTCATATATTTTCTGATGCAGTCCCTGCACAATTTTGGTTGCCCTTCTCTGGACTGCCTCAATTTGGTTAACGTCCTTGTGAAGGTGTGGTCTCCAGTACTACACGCAGTGCTCCAGATGGGGCCTCATCTCATCTTAGACTTACCAGATCATCTTTGGAGACCTAAGAACAGAATCAAATTGAGTCAAATATTGCAAGTAGCTGCACTTAAATGCCTGACGCTTAAATGGCTGACCACTTGACACCCACGCTAGATCAGTGGAAATGGAAAATCCCTGAAATTGAAAAAGTGGAATGCATCACTGCAGTGCTTAGGCTTTGACTACCTACATTTTTAGAACTTTGGCAACCCTGGCAACAGTTTGAGGCTGCTTTTACTGACAGCACTACTTTAAGATGACATAATTCTGAGACACAATGTTTTTCCTGACATCCTGCAGCATGCATTTTACCCTTCAGTAAATTCTTTAATATTGCAACCCCTAACTCAGATAGCATCAAGTTCCACATGCTTCAACACTGGGATACCCATTATAAATAGGTTTTGGAAGGCAGGTGTGTGACTTTTCCTTCGGTGTCAATTAATTTTTATTACTGAATGATTTGTTAAAGTTGTTACAGACTTTATTGAACTGATTCCTAGCTAGTTACTGATGTTAGACAGGAGATCCAAACTAGTGCTATTTCTATTATTTAATGCCTGAGGTGCTTTCTGTCATCATTCTCCTGTATGCCATTTTGCAATTGTTAATAAACATGAGTTTCAAAAAAGAAAAGCAACTAAGCTACTGTAGATCAGTACCAGCCTACGAAGGTCACCTTAGAGGCATGGGAGAAATCTAACAAGCTAGCATGGAACTCCAAAGCTATGTGGTGTTACCATTTGGCTAGCTTGGGACAATCATTTTTTTTCAGGTAGTATAGATGCCTGGTATAGGCTGCAGGCCCAAAGAGGCCTCCAAGAGCTGGAACAAATTCTAGAGGCTGCTAATGAGACTTTTGAAGAATGTAAAGTTCAGTTCTGGTGGGCTACCACGGACCACTTTAGATATTTCCAAATACAGGATTACGTGGCTAGACAATTCAGAAGGGCACAAGGGACTGAGCAGTGGAAAAGTCAGTCAGAGATATCGCCGCGCTTCTTAACACTGCAACAGAAGTGAGCAATATCTGTGTTGTACCAAGTCTTACTTCATGATAAAAAAATACAAAATAAAATACCTCATTGAGAAATGGCACATGGACGACCATTTACATTTATCAGATAAAGAATGAGACAAAATATGACTGGGGACCTGCAGAACAATGTCTTTACCATGCTGTTGGGAATTTGTCTGGAAGGTCAAGACAACATGTTTTATTACTCCTGCGATGAAGAGCAAGTGGGCTGCAGGTTTATCAGCAATGTGCTGGATAGAATGCGGTAAGGCTAGAGTGACCTATACATACATTTTTTGGGTCATGTCCTGCATTACAGCCTTTCTAGAATGCAGTGGTGAATAGGATATAAAGAATATTTATTATTGGGGAACTTCTTTTGATCTAGCATTTGGTGATAGGTCTTACTTTGCAGGGCATGAAGGGTAGAGAGACTCGGTATCTATGGAATATATGCATAGCTGCTGCACCTAAAGCCATTACAAGGCAGTAGCTACAAAGTGACCTTCTCACCCAACAGGAATGGGAAGAGATGATGTCAGAAATTTCTAATATGGAATGTCTCACATTCTAAGTGCAGGACAGGATCCCAGACTTCATCTCTAGATGGACTGGTTGGGAAGTGTCCCAAGGAGGGGACTATCAAAGGAGATGGCCAAGAGCAACCATGATTTTACTATTCCAGCTCTATTCCTTTCTTGACTCCTCCTCCTCCTCTTTCCTATGTACCTTCCAGTCTTGTTTTTGGAAATCGTTTTCTACTATCTCATCCCTCCTACAGCTCATTAATATCATCCTTAAGGGAATAGGTTAGAGTCTGCATATTTTAACAATTTTTGTGAACCTTACAAAGGTGTTCAACACATTTTCCCATTCGCTACTACTTACTAAACTTGCAGCTGCTGAACTGTCTAATTTGTCAGATGGTTCAGCTGCTATCTGTTTGATCAGAATGAGTCAGTGTAAATAGGCGATGTTCTCCTTTCATCCCATAATGAGTCTCATCCCAATGAGCTGCATCCTTATCCCCATCCCATCTTAGTTTTTCTGAATGTTCTTTCCTCTGCCTGTCTCTCTTCAGACATTACTATGATGTGAAGCACACTGTCATTTTTCTGCCTGGAGTCTCAGCCCCTGAGCTGCAATCATTTTTGCACATGCAATATTCCTTGCTGTGTGACTTTAACAATATCCAGCACTGATTCTGCTCCTTTAACCAACTCTCCCTCCATGCCCAGAAATGGTATCCATGATCTTGGCATTCAGAAGCAACTTTCCAGACCAAAAAAAAAAACAGTGTTTGTGACAGTGAATGGCTACTCCCTTGAAGAGGCCCCCCACTTCAAGTACCTTGGTGTGTAGCTTGCTCATACACATGACTTCTCATCCCACATTGATGCCATCCTCAAAAGGTTCCTCAACCATGGGCACCACTTGGGAAGCATGAAGCCACCATCAGAGGTAATTATCGGCTTCTTACCACAAGAAAAACTAAGAGAATGACATTTAGTAGATTGGAAAAACTTCTAAAAGAAAAAAACTCAATATTTTAAGAATCATAAACCCAACCCAGATTCACAACTTCATCTTGGTATTCTTCAATTAAGAACTAAGACTCATGACCTCATATCCCGTAAAACAGAACTGGCCCTTTTTAGACTGAAACACAACTATTGGGAGCAGGGTGGCAAATACGGCAAACTTCTTTCTTACCAACTTAAAATGCAACAGGTGAATAGACATATTGCAGGTTTACAAGACCATTTAGGCCAAACTCACTCTGATAATTCATCTGTTAATCTCATTATGAAAACCTTTTATCAGAAGTTATACTTGCAACAAAATACTGTGAATAATAAACAAATACAATGATTTCTGGGCAATCTTTATCTCCCATACCTTTCGGAACACGATAAGGCAACTCTAAATGAACCCTTCACCCTCCAGGAAATCCAAAAAGCATTATCTTCTCTAAAATCTGGTAAATCTCCAGGGGGTGACGGATTCACTATAGACTTCTATAAAACTCTCTCTGACACCCTTTGTCCTCTGCTCTACAAGGGTTTATGGAATCGACAACTACTGGTAAACTCCCTCCTACTATGATTGAGGCCATTATTACTGTCTTGCCTCAGAAAAATAAAGACCCATCTCTTCCCTCTAGCTACAGACCCATTTCACTACTCAATACTGAGGGCAAAATCTTTGCAAAACTACTAACCCTACGATTGGAACCACAAATATCAAAATTAGCTCATACTTCCCAAGCAGGTTTTCTTTTGAACAGAACCGGCTCTGATCACATATGTTCTGTATTCAATCTAAGCTACAAAGCAAAAACTCTTGATTCACCAGCAGCTGCTATTGCTATCGATTTTGAGAAAGCATTTGATTCATTAAACTGGAATTACCTTTACCTGGTACTTTCTCATTTTGGCTTCACCAACACATTTTGTGACTGGATTAAGCTGTTATACACCTCCCCCTCAGCACTAATTCTTACCAACTCTACTCTCTCGTCCTCCTTTTTACTAGCCTGAGGTACCAGGCAAGGGTGCCCTTTATCTCCATCTTTATTCATCCTTGAAATGGAACCCTTGTCTGCTTATCGCCACCATTCTAAAGATATTAAAGGTATTCACATAGGTAATTCATGTTACACTTTGCTTTCTTTTGCTGACGACCTCCTCATTCTATTAGAGAATCTGGATTTATCAGGCCACCACTAATTCAGTCTCTTAAGGAATTTACCTCACTATCTGGTCTAGCTCTAAATTTCATTAAATCTGAAACATGCCTCTGAATGATCTATGTAAACCCTCTATGAATACCACTCTGGGTTTTTGTTGGGCACCTCAAGGTATTTCTTATCTTGGCATTCAAATTACTCCTAAATTAGACAAGCTCTGGGATGCCAACCTCACTCCTCTGTTATCTAACATTAAATCCACTTTAGATAGGTGGAAACTTCTTAACCTTGCTTTTACCGGTAAAATATCTTCTGTTAAAATGTCTATCTCACCTAAGATACTATATCTCTTTGCCAACATCCCTCTAATTCTCCCCTCTAACTTCCTAAACAAATTAGACAAACTAATTGGTAACTACCTCTGGGAAGGGAAAGTTCCAAGATTCAGTCGAATTAAACTTCGCACTCACTGGTCGAAAGGTGGCTTTGGACTACCCTGGTTCCAAGCTTACCTATGGACATGTCGTGCAGCCCAAACCATCAAATGGTTTTGCAAACCATCTGCCCAAACTCCCCTATGGGTTAATATGGAAGCCTCTTTATGTCCTGGCAATGTTCCTACCTCCTACATTTATAATAAACTACCCCATAATCTAAAATCTCACCCCACAATTGCATCTTCAGTGCTTTACTGGAAATTGATATGTAAACACTTGAAATCCAGTCCAATCCCCATTGCATATGCCCCTATTTGGGGTAACAACAATATCTACCTAGAACATCATCCAATTTTCTCTCAGACTTGGAAGAACAAAGGTATACTCTTTCTGGCCGATATAATTGAATCAAAAGACCTAAAACTTAAAACCTTCTCTAATCTGTGTAACCAATGGAATCTCCCAAAAACCGAGTTCTGGAAATATCTTCAACTGCATACTGCATGCAATATATACTTTCAACACTTATCTATACAACTTTTATTAGACCACCATGTATCCCTCTGGATTAAAACATCATCTCATTTAAGTAACATTATCTACAAAAATATTAGAGATTCTCTTCCAGACCAATCAATCAAGGCTAAAAATAAATGTAGTATACTATTAAATTACAATATAACAGACAACCAGTGGCTGAAGTACTGGCAAACATGTCAAAAAACTTTTAAGGACTCACATAGTGCACTTATACAATCAAAATTCCTACATTTATGGTACAGGACCCCGGTGGTATTATAACAAATGAGACTAATCAATAACAATAATTGCTGGCGATGTAACTCTCCCAACGGGGACCTGCTCCATATTTTGTTGTATTGTCCTTCTGTAAAAAATCTGTGGCACACTGTTCATCACTTCGCATTTAAAGTGACCGGTCAATCTTTTGCAATCGACCCTAAATATTCACTACTAGGCATTCCTGATTTTCATAATAATAAAATCATTTCTCATGCACAAAACAGATGGCTGAACATATTGTTTCTCAAAGTTAAATGGCATATTCTCATGCTCTGGAAATCTGTTACCATCCCCAAGTTCTCAGATATGCTTAAAAACCTTACTCAGTACACCTCCTTAGATTGTATGATTCATATTTCGACTGACTGTCTTAATGTATGCAATGAATGTTGGAAGGATTACTTTAAATACTTAGAATCCTCAAAAAATCCCAAATAATATAATATATGGCAATAACACTTAGATGGTATCTCTCTTAATCTCTTACTACCTCTTTTTTCTTCACTCTCGCCCCCTTTTTTCCCCTCACCTTCTATATACATCCTCCACAATGTTGCATTCCCCTACTTACACTCAGCATCTTTTTTTTTATTTTTTTTTCTTTCTCTCCCCATAAGACATTCAGCACTACAATATCCATTTACTAACAAATAGCTGTTTTTCAACTATTCTCTTTTTCCCACCTTTTCTGTTTTTAAATCTGACTTATAGGGCACTTACTAACTGTGTAAGTATTAAGCTTGCTCAATACAGTTACATTATATTCCTGAATATAATTTGTATAGACTTTACTTCATTTTTTTTATCATTGTATTTGTTACAGTGCTGTTGTCTGTACTGTATGACCATGCTTATTTACATATATTGCTGCATGTGGAAGATGTCTTTTTTTGTATATATATGCCAATAAAAAGATTTACTGCAAAAAAAAGTTTCTCAACAAGCTTGGTGACTTATGTGCAAACAAGTCTTGTATTCTAGTCCTGCTTCACCTTGAAAGCATTCTCAAAAGATCCTACCAGTGTTTGACTAGGATGGCAGTGTCTAAAGCTCTACCCCCAAAACCATACCATCCAGATTGACTCCCTGTTACATTCCTTTTGTCTTTTCACCTGCACTGGTTTCCCTACAACCCCACACCACTATCGCTCCCTGTAATCTAACCTCTCCCTTCCATCTTTGAAATGCAGCTGTCATCCACACTTTACCTCCTTTATTCCTTTCTAAGTACTGCTTTAGGTCTTTCCCATCCTACCTCTCTTCCCTCCTATCTAAAGTGTTACCTTTCCTGTTGGCCTTTAACACTGATTAGAGAATCTTATAGCTGTACCTCTGTTAGTTTTATCACTTATTAACTTATGTACTTATTGATTGTGTAGCAATTATATTTTATTGTAATGTTCTCCTTTGTGAAATGCCCTCAGCCTTTTGGATAGGGTGCTCTAAAGATAAAAATACCTTGGCTAGCCCTCTTCCCTCTTTTCCTGCCCTCCTACTCCTTCCATCCTACTAACTTTCTGTCCTTCTCTTTCCCCTCACTTCAAAAACTTTATTGGGCAAGCTGCCTACTCTCATAATCTTCACCAAATCTGCATCAAGTGCCAGTTATTGCTGATGTTGAGCTATTACTGCTGAAGTCATTTTTTTTTTTAATTTAATCAATTTTATTAGTTTTTTAAAGAGGAAGAACACAAACAACCAACCACAGAACAATGATAGAAAAACACTGAACAAGAAGTACAAACAACCCCCTTACTCCTTCCCTCACCCCTACCCTCCCACCCAACGAAGTGTGTGTGTAACCACCCAACAGAAATTATCTAAGAACTATTAAATATGATAAAAACCATTATTACAGAAATCTGTATGGGGAAATCAGAGAAAGCACAGAGGGAATCAGGTCAAGTAAAGGGCATGAAGTCTACCCCATTACTTATTAAAAAGGAGCACGCGATTATGGAAACTGGCAATCAGATGCTCAGTCCGCAGAGAGAGAGAGAGAGAGAGAAAGAAAGCTTGTGTAGCCACTCACAGTATGAAATATGTGATTGATCCAGCCAGTGTCTAAGGACCAGTTTTTTGACCGCCAAGGAAATGAGAGCCATATGGTATCTCCTTTCCTTGACCGGAATCTGGGAATAATCACCAACAATGCATATTTCAGGGGAAAAGAGGCCTGCCAGCTCCAAGAGGGGATCAATCAAATCCTCAATTTGTGCCCATAGGAAAGATACTTTCTCACAGGACAAAAAAACATGCAATAGGGTACCATCTGCTTTTCCACATCTATTGCAGGTGGGAGAGGGAAGGTGACCCATCTTAGCCAATCTAACAGGGGTGTAATACATATTATTCAAGATATGGTACTGGGTGAGTATTAACCAGTCCTGACTTAGATAGATATAGATATAGAGATCTTTCCAAAGATGAGGGCAGTTAAAATCGAAATCTGGCAACAAAGACTCATGCCTTCCGGTTCAGGTATGTCTGGGTGAGCAAGCAGACAGAGAGGCTGCTGCCTACATCAAAAATAAGAGTGCTGAACCCTCCTCTACAGCTTGAATCTTGCAATCTGATAAAAGATATAGTTAGGGCTTTCCCTCTGTCAACTAGCAATGGCAAAAAATAGCTGCAATCGGGTCCAGCCCATCGTCGATTTGACCAACGTAGAAAACCGCATGTCTGACGAGGGTGACCTGCAGCTTGGGCCTGCTCTGAGTTTGGGGAAGAAATCCACAGCTTCATCTCATCCAAAGGGCCCAAAAAAGCCTCCAGAGCCCAACAATGAAGCTATACTTCAGGTGATTATGGAATTCGGTGGCGAGGTACGAGAGTCTCTAAAAGACATTCAAACTGAACTGGGAGTACTGCAAGGTCAAGTGGCAGAAGCAGACCCCCAGATATCCGGAAATACTACTAGGCTGAATGAGCTTGAGGGGACCATTAAAATTCTCACAGCTGAGCACCTAGCCATCTCCCTACATCAAGAGGATGCAGAGAACCATGGCAGGAGGAGGAATATCCGTATCTTTGATCTCCCCAAAGATGAAGAGGAGAATGCCACCAGAGCCTTCGCCAATTACCACTGCGCTTGGTACTCAACTTAAAGCCTGACTTTCACATCGAAGTGGAGAGGGATCATCGAGCAATGGCCCCAAACCCTCAGGCCCTGGGGCAAGGCCACACTCTTTTGTCATTTAAATGTTGAGCTACCCAAACAAGGAGACCCTTCTACGAAAGGCATGGCAGAAGGGCAAAGTAATGTGGGGCCAACAGTGTTTGCTTTTTGATAATGACTATGCCCCTTGTACCCAGAAACAATGCTGGGATTATAGCTTGATGTTTCCTGCACTTCGGTCCCAAAAGATTAGATTTCGTACCCCTTATCCAGCTAAACTCACAGTATTCCTTTCCACAGGCCAGCTGACTTATACCTTGGATTCTGAGGTGATGGCAGATCTTTTGGCTAGAAGCATCATCTCAGATAAGACTGCTGAAGTGGTGAAAACATGACAGAACCAGATGGAGAAAACAGAACGATCTAGACAGTCACATGAGTCATCGATGCCACATGACGAAATCCTGAAGAAATTGCAGTAGTATAGGAATCCTACTTTACCAACGTGAACTGCTCTGCTGGATTGGTAGATATAACAAAATCCCCCATTTGGGGGCTTGATTCTCCTTTGCTGGAATGGAGATGGTGGGGGGGGGTTGGAGTGGGATGCTGCCGGGGTTGAGGGAGAGGGAGTGCTCCTAGTACAGTCCAGGCATTTTAAAAACTTTTTGTATCTTTGATTTGGCACTAGAATGCCCTTTGGACTTTTTCTCTGTTCTGAGATGCTAGGTAGATCTCAGGCAGGAGTACGAACATGGAAGCTTCCCCCCCTTTTTTCCAGCACCTTCATTGCTGGCCTCCCCTCCCCTCTGCCACCTCTCTTCCTCCCCGTTTAACAGCAGAAAACTATGGCTGGGCTGCTATCTGTTTGAGGGAGAGATTGGACATGATGGTCATACCTCAATTACAAGAGGTGCATATAGAACAATAGTTACTTGACTTTTTTGAGAGACAAGAAATATGGGGTGTTCATTTTGGACATTTTAATCTCCCATGCTTACGTCATTCCACGGTTTTCGATAGAAAGGTGAACTGGGCTTGGTTCCCCAGCAACTGAATTGGGGGGGAATAACTTACAGACAGGATTATAATAAAGGTCTAAATGCTATTGTTAAACCTTCTCTGCCCAACAAATGTGAATATTGCCAACCTTCTATTAAGGGGATAGGCATATTGCCTCTCCTGGGGTATGTCTGGACGTAGAACCAGTTATACTGGTACCATTTTGGAGAGGTATTTGCGCCACTCCATCAAGGGGCTTCTCTGCTAAACTTGGGAATAGTAAACCCTGAGTGTGCTATTGAGACCCCACATCTCTCCCCTGTCCCTTTTTCATGAGGCAGGGGGAGGATGTCCCAGGGGGAGCTCAGAATGAGCACCTCCCACTTGGGAGTCATTGTGTATATAGTTTCTGTTATGGTTTCTCGGGGTCCTTGTAGTGATGGTCCACAAGTTATAACTGTGGGTAGCTTATCTCAGAGTGTTCCAACTTTTACTTTGGTAGGGTAGGGTGGGAAGGGTTTCGGAACTTCCTTTGGGTGTCAAGAAGCTCAACAACAGCTATTATGGGTTTATGGTTGCTATCTGTACTTACTTTTAGGCCCATATATTTTACAAACTAAGATAACATTTACTATTACTTTTGGAACCTTTATAGGTAATTTTATAGAACTGTTTAGTAGTTTGATAAACAAGGATAGTATTGGGGGAGGGGAGGGAGAGAAAAATGACACACATCTAGACTCTTGGATAATCAAATATGTTTTATTGGTTACAGTTATAAATCACAGTCAGCAGATATCTCTTTCCTCGCAGCTGGACCGCAGCCTTTGGGGGAGTGTGGTCTGGACTGAAGCTTCTTATACCACCCTGGGGGGAAACAAATCCTGGTTACAATTTCAGAAACTTTGCATGATGCCAATTAATCCAGTTCAGTTTTTATCACATAATGTCAGTGGTCTCCATGACCCCATTAAAATGGCCCGCCTCATGCAACATCTTAAGAGGCAGGGGGCGGACTTTAATTTTCTCCAGGAAACTCACCTCTCAGATACAGAGCACCTCAAGTTAGCCTGGGGAGGCAGATATGAGGTGATTGCTTCTTCGTGCCCAAGGGGTAGAAAGAGAGGTACAGCTATTCTGATTCCCCACACTACTCCCCTAGAAATTTTACAGACACATATTGATGCTTAAGGGAGGTATGTGATTATTAAGGACCTTTTGTATAGTCAAAGGGTCACTTTGGCCAGTGTCTACTTACCCCCCCAGACAAAATTCCCTGCTTTCTTGGGATTTATTACAACCTTGTTAGATCTTCTCCAGGGTCAACTGATCCTTGGGGGAGACCTTAATCTAACCTTGCTGCCCTATGTGGACTGTTCCAATCCGTAGAGACATCAGAACTCATCCACAGCTAAACAGTTTAGAAATACCATGGACCACTTGGGGATGATAGATATGTGGAGGTGCCTATTTCCTTCTTTTCCTGGCTACACATACTATTCTCCCAGATTTAAGTCTTATTCTATATTGGACTATTTTATTACTACATGTGAAAATTTGGCATTGGTCCAAGATATATCAGTAGGCCCGAAGGTCCTCTCGGACCACCATCCCTTAATGTTGAAGGTGGATATGGGTGGGGAAAAGAAACAAACCCTCTGGAGATTGAACTCCTTGACCCTAGCTGATAAGGGATTTCAGGATGAAATCAGATCTAGACTCCCACTTTTCTTTTCGGAAAATGCCTCGCTGGATATTCCTGAGGCTATCCAATGGGATGCAATGAAGGCAACCATCAGAGGGGAAATAATAGCCTATTCCACCAAAAAATATAAAGAAGGAGAGGCTGAATACTGTGGACTCTCTGAGCAGCTTCTGAACTATCAGATGTTGTTTAGAAAGGGTGATACAGAGGTGCAAAGGCTGATCAAAGATACAAAGGCTGCATTGCAAAAAATTATAGATAATAAGGTCCAACAGTCTCTATTTTATCTTCGACAAACAGTCCATGAGAGTGGGCCAAGAGGGACCATGAAGTTGGCTCAGGTCACATTGATGTACTGCCACTATTTTGAAACTTACAAATTTAACTACAGGGAAGGTTCATCACTCAGATGAACATATCCTCCAGGCATTTTCATCCTACTATGCCAAATTATATTCAGTGGAGGAACCTTTAAACCTCCCTGACCCCTCACAATTTCTAAATCAAGCTAATCTCACAAAATTGTCACATTCCCAAATCAATAATTTAAAAGCCCCCATCTCCAGACTTAGATAATTACAACAATTAAAAATCATAATACGGGTCGTTGTCCGGGACCAGATGGTTACACATCAGAATGGTGTAAGATGTTTAGTAAGGAAATTACCCACAAAATTCATGCTTTATTTACTGAAGTCTTTCAGGGTGGTGCTCCTCCTCCATCCTGGGACTTCGAAACAATTGCCCGAATACCCAAGCCCCAGAAGGACCTCTCAGATCCTAGATCTTATCGAGCCATCTCCATATTAAATGTGGACTATAAAATCTACAAGGCCATTTTGGCCTCCAGATTGGAATCTATTCCACAAATTATACACCTTGACCAGTCTGGATTTATCAAAAACAGGAGTACTATGGATAATATTTGCCGAACAGTAGTTCTCCAAGAATATGTCTGTACCAGGAAAATCCCATCTGTATTTATTAGCCTTGACACCGAGAAGGCTTTTGACTGTGTTTTATGGTCCTTTTTGTGGACACCCTAGTGGCATTTCACTTCCCCTCCTCATTTATCACAAGTTTAATTAAGCTTTATAGGTCTCCAAGGGCTCATATACGAGCCAATGGGGCTCTATCGTCTTCATTCCATTTGAGTAGGGGTACATGGCAGGGTTACCCCCTGTCTCCCTATCTCTTTGAAATATACATTGAGCTCCTGGCTTGAGATCTTCATCCCAGATAGAGGGCATACCCACAGGTCAAGAAGAATACAAAATTAATATGTTTGCTAATGATATAGTACTAACATTATTGTCCCCTAACACTTCAATTCCTTCAGTCTGGAAAGTTTTAACCTGGTTTGAGAAAATAGCTGGATTTGAACTAAATCTGTCTAAAATGGAAATTAAGAAGGTGGTTCCCTTTAAATGGTATTCCATTAAAATTAAATACCTGGGCCTTCATATACCTAAAGACCCAGCTGTCAAGGAAATGATAAATTATGTACCCATCTCAGTACAAATCCAGTGGGATCCAGATAGGTGGACTTCTAGTATATTTTCTTTCTATCAGAGAATTGAAATTATTTGTATAAATATTCTTTCTCGTCTCCTGTACTTAATCCAAAATGTCCCCTTCTTTCCCTCGATTTTTTCCCTTAAATCATGGACTAGAATGATAGCAGGTTTTATATGGGGTAAGGGATGTCCAAGAATAAGGTTATCCATCCTTAAGTTATCATTGTCCCAGGGAGGTTTTAATTTGCCAGACTTTAACCTATATGCAAGGGCAGCATTTCTAAGAATTTTGATACTGTGGCTGGCAGGATCTTATGTCTCGCCTTGGAAAACTATCGAATTTCACTTAAATGATCTATTTGATATTAATAGAATATTATTTTCCTCTGACGAGAGATCGGTGTCAGCTTCGGCCCTCACAAAGGTTGCCTCTCCGTTTTTTAGACTGTGGAGGCGTATGAGAAGGTCCCAACCAATTAATACCATTTATGAGTACTGCAAGTTAATTTTCCAGGATGAAACTTTTGCCCCTATTCATATGGATGACGCCTTTTCCACTTGTGGACAGATGGGATTATCCCATGTCTTCCAGTTTCTTTCTCCGCAAGGGATTCTTCCCTTTGAAAAACTACAATCTCAATATAACCTTAGCGACTCAGATTTATTTAGATATTTCCAATATTTCCAAGTCCATAACCATATACTGTGAAAAAGAGGCCTTCAGGTTAAAATGCCCTCCCCTCTTCCTGATTTATTAAAAGTATTTATTAAAGCTATCAGAGGAAATTTGGGGACTCATATTATAGGACAACTTTACAGGGGGCTGAGGAGTAAGCAGTTATAATCCATGGCTTCTTACAAGAATGGAACAGAGATTTGTCTCTAGAGGTTTCTCTTGAGGTTTGCCTGGGATCGGCACTACAAGCTATAAAGATTACATCATCTCCTCATTGGAGGGAATTTGCTTGGAAGTGCTGTTCCCGATTTTTCAGGGCTCCAGTGATTCTCCTAAAATTTGTACCAGAAAAATGTGGGAGATGTTGAAGAGAGTGCAGGTGTCCTAGGGTCTCATTGGGTCATGTGTTTTGGCTGTGTCCTTTGTCGATCACCTTTTGGCTCTCCCTTCAGATGGAACTTTCTGGGATATTCAGTGAGCCGGTGGAGTTAACGGCAGAAAAAATTATGCTAGGGATCTTTCTGGAACACACTCCCCAATGGTACAAGACACTCCTTCTGGTCTGCCTTTTGGCAGCTAAAAAAGCTATAAGTCATAGGTGGATGTCAACCCAGATTCCTACGGGTCCAAGAATGAAGAATTATCATGTCTGATATATACTGTTCTGAAAGTTTCAATGCTAAAATACAAAATAAGGGTCCATCTTACCTGTTGAAATAGCAGCAGTGGGTTCTTCACCAATCAACAGTGGACCCCAACTTCTGCCCATAATTTTCCCCTTATTGTGGGTTGTCATACCTGAGTTTCTCACCTAGCAGGTAATGGGGTGGGAGGGGGTTATAGAGCAGTCAAATTGACCTGGATTTCCTCTATACTTCACCTATATTATGAGGGGAAGGAAATCACAAATACACTTCTTTATACCTTGGTGATTATTTGGATACCTTTTAAAACTATAGGATAAATCCCCTTTCCTTGATACTATTAATTGGGGTGCAACATGGAGATGGACTACTTATTATATATATCACTACCTGGTGCACTGATCTCATAGGACAACATTTTTTACCCTCAGAGATTAATGATTCTGCTGCAAAAATAATGCTGCCATTGTAAACATTTATAAATTAACTGTAACAATTTTCTTACTTGCAATGTGTGTAAAGAAAACTTTTAATAAAAATAAATAAAAAAAAAAAATCTGGCAACAAAGATTCTCATACCTTGGAGCCAACTGGGGAAGAGGAATGGGAGGTACTAAGCAACCACAAATATAAATCAGTGGTGCCATGGGGTTTATAGGTTCATAGAGGATTATGAGTTTGAGGGCAGAATCCTATTTGAACTTGCCACCACTAATTCTGGTGGTGGAGGAGAAAGTTTCTGTTACCCATATAGTGGTCAAGTCTTGCTTTAAATTGCTCAAAATTTACACTATTCACCACCGTCTCCGGCAGAGAATTCCAGATTGGTGGTATCCTCTGATTTATGTAATTATTCCTCTTTGTTGTACGATTAATATTAATTTGCAATTTCAGTTTATGAGACCTAGTATATTTGTTTCATTTGGAAACATAGTGTTTCAAAAAGAGCAGGATCATTGATAGCCTTATAAACAAGGCATAGGTCTCCCCTCAATGGCCTGTAGTTGAGAGAAAAAATACCCAAGGTTTTCAATCTTTGCTCATATTAAAGATTGCTAAGATCATTAATATTTCATGTCAGTCTTCTCTGAACTTTTTCCATCAAGATTTGTGTACCAGAAGATGTAAGGGCATAAAAGAGGGTGCATAAGTCTATCTGAGATCTTACCAAACTAGAATACAATGGAACTAGGACATTTGCATTACAGCTTTTAATATGTCTTAAAATACAGGTTAGAGTGCCATGGGATTTGTTAATTGTTTTATTTATATGTCTGTTAAACTTCATATCATTTGTAATTGTAACGCCAAGATCAATTTCAGCATCAACAACCTGAATATCAGTATTATTGAAAGTGTTCTTAGCTAATTTGTTATTTTTGCTGAAATGCATAACCTTGCATTTAGCAGGACTGAACAACATTTTGTTTTGATAAGCCCATAGTGCTAACTGATCAGAGTTATATTGGAGTAATTCAATTGATTTTACATCGTTAGTGATGCAACCTATTTTGCTATCATCCACATATTTGTTTAACCATACCCCATTGGTGGTTTGCTTGGTGGAAATCATGATGTTAAAAAATACAGACCCCAGGACAGAGCCCTGGGGCACCCCGCTAGTCACTTTAGTGATGTTCAATTTTAGGCCTTTAATACTAACGCATTGTTCTCTGTCTTTCAGCCACGATGCTACCCATTTGTTAATATTTGGGTGTATCTTGTTTCTAATTAGTTGTTCGAGCAAAATTTTATGAGAAATAGTGTCGAAAGCTTTTCTGTAGTCTACATAGATTACACCAACAGGCAGGCCATTTTCTAAAGCATAGCTGATTGACTTGAAGCAATTCTCCAAATTGTTCAGACATCATCTGCTATGGGTGAAACCATACTGTATAATATTTGTGTTTCTAGTAATAGTTAAATGTTTAAGGATTTTCTGAAGAAGTAATCTTTCCATTAACTTCCCAATGCACACAGTTAAGCTGATTGGTCTATAATTATCCGGATTTTGTTTGGGGCCATTTTTATGTATGGGGATTACAGTAGCACACTTCCAGTCTTTAGGTACAACACCCTCAGTAAGAGATTTATTGAATAATATTGTTAGGATGCCAGACAGTTC
The DNA here is from genome assembly GCA_016271365.2 of Neoceratodus forsteri. Lineage (NCBI taxonomy): Eukaryota > Metazoa > Chordata > Ceratodontiformes > Ceratodontidae > Neoceratodus > Neoceratodus forsteri. The sequence continues at coordinate 906,026,643 of CM028135.1, read as the reverse complement.
ATTTACCAATTCTTTTAGGAACCTAGGGAGAATATTATCAGATCCTGCTGAGGAGCTATTCTTTAGGGATTTTCTTGCAGTTGACGTATCTTCTTCAGTAAAGTTTATTCTCTCTTTAGTAGTTTTAGATTATCTAAGTCTGGTTGCTCTTTTGATTTATATACACTGCTGAAGCAGATGTTCAGTTCTTCAGCAATGTTCAGCTCATTAGTTATTAGTATTTTGTCTTTAAGAAGGGGGCCTATATTCGGAGAATTGCCCTTAATGGAACCCACATAATTATAACATTTCTTTTTATTATCTTTATTTATTGTTGCTAAGTTGAGTTCTAGATTTGTTTTGGCATTTTTATTGCACTTTTTGTTGAGTTTGCCTTTATTTAGAATTTTTTCCACCTTTCTGCTCTTGGGGTTTTCTTATATTTGTTGTACACCCCTTTTTATTTCTTATTTGCTTTTTTTTTTTGTATTTAGCCATAAAGGATTTCTTTTTTAATACTGCTATTATATTTTTTACATTCAGGGACTCAGGACTTAATACTATCTTCGAGCTGATCAAGGATGCATGGCCACATATTTTCAGTATTCAGATTTGTCAAAGTTGATTTCTAATTCCAAGTAGACAAAGATTATTTTATTTTGGTGCAGTCTGCGTTATTAAAATTCCTAACTTTAGTGAATCCTTTTGTGATGTCAAAATATCTACTTAGAGTACACAAAATCATATTGTGGTCATTATCACCTAGAGGATCTAAGATTTTGGTAGGTACGTCTATATCTTTGATATTTGTAAATATTAAATCAAGTATATCGTTATTGCAGGTAGGTTTCTGAATTAATTGTTCCAAATCTAGTTGAATTATAACATTGATAAATCTTGTGTCATAGTTGCTCTTTCCATGTAAGGAGTCCCAGGAGATGTTTGGTAAATTAAAATCTCCCATTACAGTCAGGTCCTCGTGGACTATAAGATTTTCAAAATGTTTTAAAAATGCTTCATTGGCTTGTGAATCAAGATTTGGTGAGTGATAACAAAGTCCAATAGTTGGCCATTTGTTTTTAGTTTGAACTTTTGCCCAGACTGTCTCTATTTCTGTTACCAAAGAATCAGTGTTCATTGTCTGTTGCCATTTTAAGTTGTTACTAATGAATAAGGTGACACCTCCACCACGGTTTTTGATAATTGATGTGTAACTCTGAATGTCCTGTCCCTTATCAGAGTTTTGGAACCAGGTCTTGGTAACCCCACAGATGTCAATTTTCTCCTTTACTAGTAAGCACTGGAGTTCACCCATTTTATTTTTTAGGCTTCTGGTATTCAGGAGTAAGATTTTAAGCTCTGAACAATTTTTAATTTAATGATTATTTTCTGAATTCTTAGACATTTTGTTAGCTCTGGTATCATCTGCTGGTAAAGAATTTGCATTTTAAGTTACTTTAATGGCTGATTCACATGTGCCAGGATGTGGTTGTAACTGGAGACCATTTTGTCCCCTCCCCCCAAATTTTAGTGTAAAGATTTTGAAATGAAATCAGTGATACGTTCCTCCAGAAGAGCCACACCATGATTGTTAGGGTGTAAACCATCTCTACTTATTAGATCACTTCTGTTATGAAATTATTCCCAATGTTTAATGCATCCTATAGTATGTCTGATGCACCAGTGATACAGCCAATTATTAATGTGTTTTATTTTATTTTCTGTTTGGAAATTAGCCCTTGGCACAGGAAGAATTTCAGAGAAGGTGATTTGACATTCCATTTCAGTTAGAATAGTGGTCAGTCCCACAAATTCATTCTTAATGCCTTGAATATTTTGATTCCAGATATTGACCCCTGCATGTATGTTGATGACTAAAGGTGTTTTACAGCTATTGGCTAATATTTGTTTTGTCATACTACTAAGGTTCATACTATGGTGAGAAATGAGCAAGAAGGCTGTACAGCCCATAAGAGCTCACATGCTAGTCAGAATCCATAATAAGTCAGTTGATTGCCGGATAATAAGTACTTATCTAATCTAGCCTTAAACTGTACTTTGTCTTTTCTTATGATGACATACAATGGCAATCTATTCCCTGGTTTAATCACTCTTAATGTAAAGAAAAATTTTCTTTTGTTATTATTAAAAGATTGACTCATTAATTGAAGTGGGTGGCCTGTAATATTATAAAATGACTTCTTGAAAGTTATACCTAAATCTACTATTAGGGCAGGGTCTTGAACTACATCATATAGAAACAATAGATCCCCTCGTAATCTATGAGTTTCTAAGGAAAACAGATTGAGTTTACTTAATCTGTCTTCACATGATAGTTGATGATGAAGATTTTTTGTGAATCTACAGTATGCTGAACTCTTTCTAGTTGGTATATGTTAACTTTTTTTATAGGAACACCAGAGCTGCGAAACATATTCCAAGTGAGGCCTAATATATGCCTTGAATAATGGCATTAACACTGTAGGATGATTGGAGGTAATATTACTTTTAATAGACCAAAGAACTTTATTAGACTTATTTATGGAATTATTTATATGATTTGAAAAATCCAAGTTGTTTGAGACAGTAATACCCAAGTCTCTTTCATCAGTAGTTTCACTAAGTAAGTGTTGCCCCAACACGTATGTTTTCTTTGGATTAGTATTACCCAAATGCATAACCTTAAACTTAGAAAAGTTTAGCTTCATTCCCCAAACAGTAACCCAATCACATATATGGTTTAAATCCTGCTGTATAATATTAGAATAATCTTGGCTGGTGCAAGGACCACCAATCTTAATGTCATCTGCATATTTTATAGCAGATGACAAACAATTTCAGGTAGAGTCAGAAATGAAAGCCTGAAATAAGCAAGTTCCAAGTACTGACCCCTGTGGAACACCACTAGTGACATAGCCAATATCGGATAAACAGTCATTAATACTTACTCTTTGAGACAAATCAGTTAACCAGCTTTTAATCCATGTAATAATATATTGATTTATTTTTAAATTTTGTAGTTTTACCTCTAAGGCCCAATGTGGCATAACATTGAATGCCTTACTGAAGTCTAAAAAGATATCACAAGGAATGCAACAATCAGTGAAGGAACTGATTTTATCATAAAAGCACATTAAGTCTGAGTGCCAATCTCTTCATTTTCAAAAAACTTGTTTTTCCAAGTCTGCATTATTCAGGATAGGACTCAATATGTCTTTAATTAAACTTTGCAATAACTTACAGATTGGGGAACTAAGACTAATAGGTTGATAATTAGAGCAAACAGATTTAAGATCCTTTTTATATATGGGAATAACATTTGCACTTTTCCAATGCATAGGAACAAAACCCCTGGTCAAGCAGGAGTCAAACAATAATTTTAATAGAATCAATAAAAGCAGGTGGAGAGTAAATATAATAAATGTCCAGAAATGTGATCTGGTCCCATGCTTGTTTTCTCTTTTTGTAATTTTATTTTATTTTCAATGTCAATAATTTGAAAAGTTATATGTTCAGAATTATTAACATCTGAATTAGCAACTGAAGTAACTAAAGGTGCATATTGTTTACAAAAATTTAAACTAAATAAATCAGCCATTGTCTTAGAATCTTGAATGATCTGATTATTTACTTGTATTGGACCAACCTTATATACTATTTTTTTAAGGAGTTGATATAAGAATAGAATTGCTTACTATTAGATTTAGTAGCTTTTGTAGGAAAATTATGTTCACATTTCATCTTTGTTTTTTTTATAGCAGCCTTACATACTTTTTGAACCTTGACATATTCAGTCCAGTTTTTAGAGGTCTTACTTTTTAGAAATTTAGTATATTTCTTATTCTTTTGTTTTATAAGTTTCTTTATTGATATTGTCATCCATTTAGGATATAATTTACCTTTATTATATTTAATTTTACATGGAATTAATTCATTCTTAACCGATGTTAAGGTATTGTACAATAACTCCCAGTAATCCTCTAGAGGAAGTATTGCATGTTCTTTTACCCAATCAACTTGTCCAAATACATGTTTCATACCAGGTATGTTAGCTTTCTCATAAATGTAAGTAAATGAAGACTCAGGCTTAATTTCAATTGGACATTGTAACTTGAAAGAAATGATGCAGTTGTCACTATTACCGAGAGGAGCTTCATTTAAAGCATCAAACACATCCAAACTATCTTGATGTAAAACTATGTCCAAAAGATTTTTCCCTCGAGTTGGGAGGACAACACTCTGCTTAAGAAGAAGCTGAGCACAAATAGCTAAAGGATTTTTACTATTAGTGGTTTTTGCATTATTATCACACCAGTTAATATCTGGTAGATTTAAATCACCAAGTAGGATTATATTCCCTCTATCACAAGCAGTTTCTATTTCTAATAATATAGCTTCCATGTAATCAGCAGATGAATTTGGAGTCCTATAGCAAGTTCCCAGAATAATGGGTAATGATTTGGGATTATTAAATTTGACCCATATACTTTCTGTAACAATGTCATGTTTCTTTATTTGTCTAGATATATTGATATATTGAGACACTTAAGATGTTTTTTAAATATAAAGATATGTCACCTCCTCTTCTACCATCCCATTTACAGGAATAAGTATCAAAACCAGGAATGACAGGGTCACATTCTGCCTTAGTATCCCACCAAGTCTCAGCACTAGACAATGTGACTCTAGAAATAAGTTCACTCGTCTTATTATTCAGACTCCTTGCATTTAGACTCATAAAATTTAGATTTGTAAAGGTAATCCAGTCATGTTTTCCTTGTGTATTGACAGAATTCTTAATAATAGGAAACACCCCCAGGTTTTAGTTTAAATTATGCTCAATAAGGTCGGAAAAAATTTTGCCTATAAGAGAATTGCCCCTTTTACTCAAATGTAAACCATCACTACAAAACTGTTTAAACCAATCAACGAATTCCTCCCAATAAGTAATACATTTGATGTTTTGACGCAGGCACCATTTACACAACCATTCATTCACACATTTAATTTTGCCACTAATGAAATATGAAGCAGCAGGACATGGTAAGATTTCAGAAATGTAGATGTCACATCCAAGGGAGACTAATTTATTGGTTAGGGCCACATAGTCCTTTTTAATTGAAAGGAGAGAGTTTCTATATAAATTATTTGTGCCTGCATGTATAATTACCATAGGGATTTTATCAGTATGTTAAATAATGTAATTAACCATATTTGTAATATCAGATATGGAGACTCCCTTGAATGAAGAACATGTACAGTTTTCCTTATCGGCATTACACACAGCCCTATCCAGGTGCTTGATCATTGAGTCACCTAAGACATAAAGTTGCTGCTTCTTCAAAACATGATCTAAATCCATATTAAAATTCACTATGGGTAAAGTACCTGAGGAGGTATCATGAGAGCCAGAATCCATAGGTGCTAAATGACAATCATTTAATTGGCAAGAAATGGATTCAATTTTTGGAGGGGTGGAAATATTAACAGGTTGTATGGGGGGTATAAACAAGATTTAAGGTCCATGTGCAGTATCACCTACTATGTCACCTAGGGGGCTGAAACTATTGTATAATGTTAAGGAGAATACATTTGCCTTTCTACCTTCTTTCTATTTTTAGAATTAGGTACTAAAACCCAGTTCTCAGACATATTATTTTCCCCTGAGTCACTTCTTGCTCATTTACTTGTAGAACTTCCATTTATATTAAGTAAACCTGATACTGGGAGAGTAGGTTGTTGCGGTAACTCTGAAAATGCAGAAACATCAATATGTGGTGAAGTATCAACAACTGAAAGACTACTAGTAGGGGGGTGAACATATATCCTTCATCTGACAGTGGAAGCGTTCCAACATAGAGGCTTGACTTTCCTCCAAAAGTGACATTCTGCTGTTAAATAACTTGATTTCTTCTTTCAACTCTATAACTTCATTACATTTGTTACAAGTATATGTTGTAGCGGGAATTGGGGAATGCATTATGATGTACATTGCACAAGAAACACATTTCACGCCAACATCCCCATCCAATGAAATAATTGAGTCAGCCATTTGTTTAGTTAAAATAACCATCCAAATTAAGTGTGTTAAACAGTTTTGTAAACTAACACGAAAACAAGTCGTCTGAAGCAGGCAAGGGTAGACTACACCTCAAGCTATATTTAACTACACTTACTGGCAACAGCCTGTACTGGTCTTTATGGTTCTGCATGCCTATCATGCCAGACACGCTTGACATGTGCAAGTCGCATGTGTCTCTGCATGCATCTCCGTGCACAACAGATGCGCATTTGCAGAGGGCAAGCTACTTGTACCCCATGACCCGGAAGTAGGACTCCCATGTATACCGTGGTCACTGAATTTAAAACTTAAAACTGCTCAAATAGGCAGCAAACTACGCACACTATAGTGCGAGTATAAATTAACACAGAACCTTTCCCACTGAAATATAGCAGCACATTAAAGAACAGCAGACGTGAGTGCTGTAGTTTCTCCCGAGGGCATAGAAAACTACAGCACACTCAGCTGCTTCCTGGGTCAGGATATTCTCAATACAAATGTTCAGACAACATACAATTAGTAAATATAATGTAAAAATAAATGGTTTTGTGGTAGTCACAGGCAGTGTTTCAGCACTAGATAATGCTGATACAGTCAACTGCTAAACTAAATCAGCTCGCAGAGTGTAAGCTACTTGTACCCCGCGACCAGGAAGTAGGACTCCTATGTATACCATGGTCTCTGAATTTAAATCTTAAAACTGCTCAAATAGGCAGAAAACTATGCGCACTATAGTGTGAGTATAAATTAACACAGAACCTTTCCCACTGACATATAGCAGCACATTAAAGAACAGCAGACGTGAGTGCTGTAGTTTCTCCCGAGGGCATAGAAAACTACAGCACACTCAGCTGCTTCCTGGGTCAGGATATTCTCAATACAAATGTCCAGACAACATACAATTAGTAAATATAATGTAAAAATAAATGGTTTTGTGGTAGTCACAGGCAGTGTTTCAGCACTGTCATCTGAGTTATGTCTTGAATTTGTGCACCTCTAAAACATGAAACAGTTCAGTTTTGTTTATCTGGCTCACTTATTAGTCTATCCAATTGTTTGACTATTGAACCTCCCAAAACATAAATTTGTTGTGGGTCATGCATGTTGGCCTCATTTAAGTCCATAAGATCTACTGACAAGTTTAGTAAAGGTGGGACTATAACAGGATTTGTAATTCCTGCTATTACCACTGGATTATCAGTTAATATTAGGGATGGACTGGGGGTTGCAGACCAGGAGAGGTTGCTATCCTCTACTAGTTCTTGGAGAGGGTCAAAGTAATTATTAATTATGGTTGGAAACTTTGTAGCCTTTCTTCCTTTTTTGGCTGCTTTTTTACTTTGCACTCTGTACTGAAAGTTTTCAGCATCAATAATGTCTTTTTCCTCCCTTGCTGCAGGACTGAATTTAAGCAGTGTAGTGCCCCAGAATTGATCCATATGGTCACAAAACCACCTCGTATTTGCTTAAACACAATTTAGGCAAATAAAGTTAAAAAAATCCAAATAAAGTGCACAAATCACACTATGCAAGTAATAGCAGTTTGCAAAGTTTAAAACAGTACAAGTTTCATGAATTGCAGTTCCCGAGTAATACTCGGGGAACTACGATCCCTCCACCTACTTCCTGTGTTACAGGGTTAGGGCTCCAGTGTATTCTCAAATAGCGAGTTGTACAATTTGCAATCTACACAGTTTACAAATGTTTCATTCAAATTAACTGCACGTCTCTCCATGTACTGTATGACAGATGCATAGTGAGGTTGTGTTAAACTGCAGGGTGCTCTCTATAGGGCTGAATTTAAACAGTGCAGTGCCCCGGAATTGATCCGTAGGGTCACAGAACCACCTCATGTTTGCTTAAACAGAATTTAGGCAAATATAGATAAAAAAGCACACAAATAAAGTGTAGTTTGCAAAGTTTAAAACAGTACAAGTTTCACAAATTGTAGTTCCCAAGTAATTCTCAGGGAACTAGGATCCCTCCACCTTTAAGGGTCAAATCTTGAGTCTGGGTAAGGAGTTTACTGAGTTCAGAGGGTTTCAGGACGGGGCCAAATTGTTACAATATCAGGTGCCACAACTGGTAAATTTTGAAGATTCTCATTGGGCCCAATTGGAATTTCTCTAGCAACTCTGGAGAAGTAAGAAGAGAAGATTGAGAGTAGAAATCTGAGACACTAGCTTTCTGGAGAGAAGGAAGCCATCCTGGAGTTAATGGGCGATCTCCAATCTTAATGTTTTGGTTAGAGTGGATAGGTTGTGCGAAGTCTTTAGAGGGAGATGATTTCAGAGAAGCACAAATTTGTGAAAAGACTTTGAAGACACCAATTGGAGAAGCAGCCAATGAATCAGGGAGAGATTTTCATGGAGTGAAAAGAATTGCAGCAGGTAAGAGATTATGTGCAGAGATCAGCCAGGATTGTGTCTGTTATGAGATAGGAGTATAGTCAGCTTCAGGTATAGACTTGAGGCTTGGGAAACCATTTTCCACATTTATAAAGATGGCTGGCCCAAAAATAGAATAAGAAATTATGTAGTCGGAGTTCACCAGATTCTTTAGGGAGCCCCAGCTTGAGGTAAGATTGTTTTGGGGCTTTATCCAACAAAATGAAATAGGTCAAAGAGAGTGAATACAATTAAAGAAAGAGAGAGGGAGCATGATATTAAGTATATTTAGGGGTAGAAAAGTCTAGGGAGGATATTCATTTTAATATTGTTAATTCTACCTCATAATGAGATTGGGAGGTCCTTCCATCATGATAAATCATGCCGTATCACCACCAGTAGGTCCTCTAAATTCATTTTCATCAATAGAGAGGGGTCGGTAGTAAGATAAATTCCAAGATATTTAATGGATCGAGGAGACCATCGCATACCAAAGGAAATGAGTTCCTGACTACAAACAGGATGGTTAAGGGGGTAGATTTTGGTTTTGTTGAGATTTAGTTTATAGTTAGAGTAATGACTAAATTGGTCAATCACCTTCAAAGCCTCAGTAAAGAGGAAGCCAGATCAGAAAGGTGCAATAAGCTGTCCTCTGCATACACCGAGAGAGATGGTGTCAAGTTATTGATAGGGATGCCTCGTATGTTAGGGGAGGATTTGAGATGTTGAATGAGTGGTTCAAGGTATAGATTAAAAAGAAAGGGAGAAAGGGGGAATCCCTGGCATATGCCAGTATGCAGAGGGAATGAGGAATGGAAAACACCATTACAGTTAATCTTTGCAGAAGGAGAGGAATAAATCACTTTAAGTCATTGTAAAATGAAGAAGGGAAAATCCATCTTCTGTAGGATAAACCATAAGAAAAACCAGTCAGCTCTATCAAAGGCCTTTTCAGCATCGAGAGAGATTAGGACCATCAGTAGAGGGGAAGCTTGGGCTACCTTAACTCATTGCCTCCACAGGAGCTTTATGAAGTTGCAGCACTTGTCTCCTGTATACTGTTAATGCTTCCTGGGCCTTTCTAAGCAAAATCAAGTCATAATCAGCATGCCACAAACAAATGCTAATAGCACAAAAACCGTAAGTGCTAGACACAAAGTATGAGTGGCAAACTTGTTCAGCATAAAATTACCTTTCCAATAGTGGTATGCAAGTAATAATAAGTAATTTAGTTTTTTTTTCTATGCTGGTTGAAACAGCAAAAAAATATATATTTTTTTCCACTAAAAAATGTACCATAAGCCTTTTTTTGTTGGGAAATATGTAACATATCAACACCAAATTAAAGCATCCAGACATTAAATATAGTTTTAATCATTTGTTTGTAAAAAAAACATCTGTTTCTGTAGTATTAAACATAATTGTTCCCCATTTTAGTCATGGTGCATTGGTGAAGTTTGAGGGATGAATCTGAACCATACACACCATACCATAACAAATGCACATAACTCCTAAAGTATACATGATACACACAACATATCAGTGGCAAAGCTGTTCCACACAAAATTTCCTTTCCAACGGTGCTATGCAATCAGTTGCGCTTAATTCGGTTTTTATTTTATACTGACTGAGATATCAAGAATGTGTGTTTTCTTTAAAGTGCTTAGGTGGTTCTTGATGGACAAAATGTCTGCCAGACACGCCATGTCATAAACAAGTGTGAATAACTCCTAAAGTGAACATGATACACACAAAGTGTCAGTGGCAAAGTTGTTCAGCACAACATTACCTTTCTAATTGTGCTATGCAGTCAATTCTGGCTGGCAAGTAATATTAAAACATGTGAGTGATGTCTCCAGATGTTACTAGGGCACACAGGAAGTCTGTAGGTGACTTCTGCAGTCATTCTGGGACACACTGCAGTACATTTGCTGCTGCCTACAGGCGTATTATAGGAGGCAATGAGTTAAACAAGTGACCAGTCTTACGAAGGTGATCAGCAGAAGATCTCCCAGGAACAAAATTGACTTGTTCTGGATTGAGTAGCCCCGATCACACCTTCCTGATTCTAGTAGCTAGGATTTTAGTTAAGATTTTAATGTCACAGTTTAGTAAGGAAATAGGCTGGTAGCATGCAGGATTAGAAGGGGGCTTATCTAGCTTAAGGAGGAGAACAGTGGTGGCTTCCAGAAGTGAGGGGTCAAGAGCCTCAGCTGAAACCATGAATTGGTAAAGATGAAGTAAGAGAGGGAACAGGTCTTTAAGGAAAAGTTTCTAGAAATTTGAAGGGAACCCATCTGGACTGGGGGCTTTGTCTAGGTTAAACTGCTAATGGCAGCTCCCACCTCTGACAGGGAGATGGAGTAGAAAGGAGGGCTCGATGGTGGTACAAAAGATGGGGTAGTGGAGTGGAGTCCAAGTAGGATGACATTTCTTTGATGGTCAGTGGGGATGGGCGCCATCCATAAAGGGTGGAGTAGAAATTTTCAAAAATCAGTACAACTTCTCTGGGAAGCATATTTATGGAACCATCTGGGGCAGAAATTGAAGGAATAAACCTTGAGGCCTCCAATTTCAGAAGACAGAGAGCAAGCAGTCACCCTGCCTTTTCTCCTTGTTTGACATATTGGATTTGGTCTTTAGGGTGGAGTATTCAGCTTTCTCCTGCAGGAGATTAGCATACTTATCCTGAAGGGGGACAGTAGGGCCTGTAAAGAGTCAAGAGAAGATGTGGAAGAGAGGGATTGCTCCAGGGCACATATTTGGGCAAGCATCGATAAAGCTTCAGCTTCTCTATGACATTTCCGGGTGGAGGCCAAACGGATAAATTCACCCCTCAAAAAGAATTTTAAGGCACACCTTTCATGATCCTGCCTCTTTACAGTATTCTGATTAGAAGTGATGAAGGACCTAATGAGGTTTGATATCCTAGAGACAACATGGTAATCCTTAAGAAGCTGAATGTTAAATTTCCACGAGGCATCACTCTGCAGATTAGTATTAGGGGTATGTAATAACCACAGTGCTGCATGATTGGAGAGCATGATGGATTCTAGGCCAGCATTACATAGGCCAGGGAGGAGGGAGAGGCTAATGAGGATATAGTCGAGCCTGGAGGAAAGGTGATGTATCATTGAACAGAAGGAATAACTGTGGGACAATGGGTTAAGAATCCGCAAGAGATCACCAAGACCCAGTAACTCCATAAACTCCCATAGGGCTTGCTGTGCAGATGAGAGAGGTTTGAGGGGCTAATTTGAATGATTGAGGTCTTGGGTGGGAGGGAGATTCCAGTCTCCACCCAGGATCAAGCAGAGGGAGAGGAATGGGGTCAATTTGTCAGCTAGCTTCATAAAAAAAGCTGGGTCACCGCCCACTGGCCCATAAACACTGTCCCAAATCAGTTCTCAGTGGTCAAGCAGGCCCTTAATGAATACATATCTTCCCTTAGGATCAGAAATAATTCGGTCCACCTGAAGAAAAACATTATGATTCACTAAGATAGCTACTCCTTTGCTTGAAGATGAATACCCAGAGGCAAACACCTGGCCAGTGCCCTACCTGCAGAGCTTAACCGCCTCATAGGGAAGGAGGTGAGTTTCCTGAAGAAACACTATATGAGCATGAAGTAAAGAAATAGGTTTTAAGACCCGATACCTTTTGAGTTGATCTCTGATTTCCCTTACATTTCAAGTTGTTAACTTAATTAGATTATTAATCATAATCACCACAGATAGCCAGATTAATATTGTAACTAATCAGATAGGAACACACTCCGTACCACCCCAGGTTTCCCCACCCCCCCGTATGTCATTCCAATGCAAGAAGACATACAAAATTGAGAGTAGTAATCCCCTCCAAACCACAACAGAGAAAGGGCCGGTGAGGAGACCACATCCCACCCCACAACAAACAATAGCATAGGCAGTGCCTTCAGCTGGATAAACTGTGACAGGTATTCCTCCCCCCACCCAGTCATCAGGAAAAGCATTAGAAAGTAGGCATGCAATGGTGCAAATTGTCCCTCCCCAATATCATCCCTCCCCACCACCCATCCCCATGATGGACCCTAGCCCCCACTCCCCCCCACTAGAACTACATACATTGGTCCCCCAAGTGGGGGAATAGCTATTTTTGTACATGAATCCATTAAATGTGAGGAAATACAGTGGGATACATCTTCCTTGTAATTGATATGGGTTAAGCTGTTACCTCAAAAAAGTACCAAGATCATATTAGGGTTTCTTTATAGAGCACCCTCTATTACCCTCGAGGATGATATTAAAATACTTAATACTATTAGTATGTTAGATCCCGGAGATAGAGTAATTTTGGTGGGGGATTTTAACCTGCCTAATATTGACTGGAAAACCCTGCAGGCTAATGGTAGCATAAACAGGAGGTACCTCAATATGTTTGAACAGCTGGGTCTTGAACAAGTAATGCAAGGAAGCACTAGGGGGGTCAAAAACACTAGACTTGGTTCTCATGAATATGGGCAACACAATTAGTAATGTATCAGTTAAAAGCCCGTTAGGGAGCAGTGACCACTATACTGTCTTTTTCAACATCTCTGGGCCTTGCACCACAAATATACCAGGTATTGCACCTATGCTGAATTTTAGTAAAGCTGATTTTGTAGGCCTTACAAGTGAGTTTGCTTGATGAGATTGGCAAAGAGAATTAAATATTACATTTATCCAAGATATGTGGGACTTACTGATAACCAGGATAAAGCAGTTAGTTAAGAAATTTATACCAACCAAGCTTAAATGTGACAATTCAAAAAGGAACAAGCCAGTTTGGATGAACAGATCTATTAAAAAAAAATATAAATAGGAAAAACAGACTGGTCAAAAAGTATAAGAGCCTTGGTTTACCATTGCATTATAAACTATATAGAGAATGTCTTAAACAGACTAAACAAAAAATTAGGAGAGCAAAAGCACATTTTGAATTGACACTGGCAGATAGAGTCAAAGACAGTAAGAAATCATTTTACTCATATATAAATAATAAAAGAAAAGGAAATAATATGCTAGAACCCTTTATAAATACTGTGGGACAGGTAGCTACCCCTGAAGAGATATCTGATATTCAGAATACTTACTTTTGTTCAGCTTTTCACGTTAGCAATATAAATGCATACTGTGAGAAATATAGTTCAAGTCCTGGACAAATTATTAGCAATGTCAAGGATACACAGGATAGGTTATTAAAATTAGATGTAGCCAAATCACCAGGTCCTGACGATGTGCACCCAAGGGTACTAAGGGAAATGGCATGTGTTCTAGCTCCACCATTTACCCATGTTTTTCAAACCTCATTGGATCAAGGAAAAGTACCCCAGAATTGGAAAATAGCCACAGTGGTTCCTATTTTAAAAAAGGGGCTAGATCCAAACCTGAAAATTTTAGACCTGTGAGTTTAACATCATTGATGGGTAAGGTCTTGGAAGGGGTATTTAAAGACTTGGTCATAAAGCATTTGGAGGATAATAGTTTAGTGGACCAATCACAACATGGGTTCACCAAATCGAGATCTTGCCAGACTAATTTATTGGCTTTTTTATGAAAAAGTCAGTAGGGAACTGGATACAGGAAATTCAGTCGATGTGATTTATTTGGACTTTGTGAAGGCATTCGATAAATTGCCTCATATAGAATCAATAAAACTGTTGGAGGATATTAACTTAAATCCAAACATTTGTAACTGGGTGACAGCGTGGTTACAAGGGAGTCAACAAAGGGTTTCCATTCTGGGCACATTGTCTAAATGGTCAACTATCACTAGTGGTGTGCCCCAGGGTTCCGTTCTGGGACCTAGTCTATTCAACATATATGTATACAGCTTCCAAACAAGTAAACAACCCTAGGATATGGTTGTACAAGTTTGCTGATAACTGTAGAGTGGGGGCAGTTGTTAACACTCAGGAAGAAATAACTGAATTACAAAACACAATAAATGATATCTCAGACTGGACCATTAGTAACAAGTTGATGCTTAATACTACTAAATGTAAAGTAATGCATATGGGCAAATCAAATAAATATAGTAATTACACCCTTGCTATCTCACAACTTACAGTTGCTAATGAAGAAAGGGACCTGGGTATCATAATTAGCTCTGATTTCAAGTTCAATACCCAATGTAAACAACAAATAAAAAAGGCCAACCAAAATTTGAATTGAATATTAAGATATATTGCAAGCAGGGACAGAAAAGTAATGATCCTACTTTATATAGCACTGGTGAGACCTCATTTGGAGTATGCAGTTCAGGTATGGGCACCTCAGAACAGGGAGAATATTATTATGCTAGAGTATGTCCAGAGGACATTTACTAAATCAACATATGGATTGAAGAAATGAAAACATATCAAGACAGATTGATGTCCCTCAACCTATACTCTTTGGGATACAGGAGATTTAGGGGTGATATGTGCCTACTGTTTAAAGCAACAGGAGAAGTTAACAGACAGATGGAATTGGGTATTTTTCAAAGGACAGATGAATATGTAAGTAGAAGACACAACAAACAGCTGATACTATCTACTTGGAAGCATAACTCAAGATGGCACTGGTTTAGCCAGAGGGTGGTTACACCATGGAATGCTCTACCAGTGACTGTAGTTAACAGTGAGAGTATGAAACAGTTTAAGGATAACTTGGATTTACATTTTAGGGACTTAGTATATAAGTTTTAAATTTAATAATAACAAACGGCAAGCATTAAGGATGCAAGTCTACTTGCTTGAATACATCTATGAAATCTATGAAAAAAAAAGAGTACCAAATCCCAGATAACTTTGTATGAAACAGATAGAAGGAGGACTGAATCCCCAAGGCCCCAGTAAACCTAATCCCCAAACTAAGCCAAACTAAGATTGCACCCACCAGGGCAGTAGGATTGGGAGTATGAGAATGGTAAATTTCTCTCTGAAGTGAGAAAAAGGACTCACCACACCACTGCTCTATCCAGTTGTTAAACCTGTTATATGTAACTGGAACTCAGATAGGCAGGAAAAGGTACAAAGCCAACCCCCCTATTAGTGTGGTTGTGAGGAAAGACAGCCCACAGTAGAATCCCCACCCAGAGCCCCCCTCAACCCATCCATCCACCCAG
This sequence comes from Neoceratodus forsteri, assembly GCA_016271365.2. Lineage (NCBI taxonomy): Eukaryota > Metazoa > Chordata > Ceratodontiformes > Ceratodontidae > Neoceratodus > Neoceratodus forsteri. The sequence goes on along the minus strand of CM028135.1, from coordinate 906,011,091 downwards.
TGACTCCTTAAATGAACCATAAATAGATGGATACATTCTAAGCAGTGAAACTGCAAGGAGACCAACAGGCCTACCTGAAAGTGCGATTGTTGGGATTGTCTCAGGTACATGCCATGACTGGTGCAAGCATTGGGAGCTTGAAAGGAAGTCAAGGATCAGGAGGAGAAATAAGGAAGAATTACAGACCAGGAGGGTAGGAGGTCTGAGCCAAAGGTTAAAGGATACATCGAGAAAGAGAGAGCTGGGCAGGACTATTGAGGCATTTAGCAAAGGGTGAGAAGTTAGCTCAGACACAGATAGAATAGGGAAAGTGACCCAACACACCACGGGGCAACCAGTGGAGGTAGACAGAAGTGGCACTCACAGATATCCACCCAGTATGAAAACAGCTAGTCATAAATAACAAAGATAACATTATTGGCATTAAACAAAACCTATTGTCCCAGCTAAAGTCATTAGTGGTAGAGTCCAAATGGGTCGAGTAGGCTCCAAAACAGATCCAGACCAGGTCCTTGGGGAACTTTCTCCCTAGTAAACTGATACTTGTGTCCAATGTTCCTTTAGAGCTAGAACTAGGCTGAACAGTAGGGTGGGCCTGTTTCGGTTTAAGCTCGGTCATAATATCCAGAAGCATGTCCGGATATCCAGGGCCAGAAGAAAGGTCATGAGCCAGAGAGTAGAGCTGGGAGCAACCACCCTTGAACCACTACCAGATTCCCCACAGAACCAGTCCAGAAAATGCCAGAGAAGAAAGAAAACAAATCAGGTACTGTATGTCTCCACTGAATCTACCATCGGGATCTCAAAAGCCCTACCAGATTATTCATAGGTCCTTAAATAGGTCGGGTAGGCAAGTGGCTAGGTTCTTGGAGGCCTGAGCTGGGGAGTCGAAAGATAACCAGGAGCCCGATATGAGAGGTTGAAGATGAGCTGGGTAAGACATTTTAAACTTGATTCCTGACACAATGAGTTTACTGATGATCGGGTGAAAGGCGGTTCTGTTTTGCCCAATCTTGAATGGCAAATCCTGGGTGATATGGAGCTGCTTCTCCTCCCAGGCAATCACTTGCAGTTCTTTGGTCTTTGTTAAAACATGCTGCTTCTCGAGGTAGTTCAGGAAACAAACTATAATGGGTCTAGGATGAGCAGTGTCTGGGGGTTGAGGGCACAGTGAGTGGTGATCACATCTGAGCTGGTAAGTTGGGTTGTAGGGAGACAGGCCCACTATTTTGAACAGGAGTTTCTGGACAAAGGGGATCATGGAGGTGCCTTCCTTACCTTCTGGTAGCCCAAAAATCAGGATATTATTCTGGTGACTCTGGCCCTCTTAATCCTCTGTTTTGAGCTGCAACTTCATAACTTGCTGTCTGAGGTTTACAATTTCAGGATCTGTGCAGTTGTGCCAACCTTCCAGGGACATAGTGTGGATTTCGGTGTCTCCAAATATCCGGCCCAAGTCCCCATATCTGTTCAGAGGGACTTGAGCTCCACAGAGATGTCAGCCAGAGTCTCTTCAAAAGACGCCAGCTCCTGAAGGAACCTATCCTCAGTCAAAGGGATCGATGAGAGTGGAGGATTAGGTGATTTATCAGTCACAGCAGTATGAGGCTTGTTTTTCTTTGCGGCCTTCTCCGGGGACGTCGGAGGTGTGTGCCAAAGTGAGGCCTGCCGAGTATACATTTCCCTTGCTGCACAAAAAGCCAATAACGATGCAGTAGAGATGCTCAGTTGGTGATAGCAGGCTAAAAGCAACTGATCTTGGCAGCTTTGGAGCTTCACAGATTTGAAATGGGATATTTTATGGATGGGTGAGCAGAGAGGAGGGAGCTCCAAAGATGAGCTCCTATAGTGCTGCAGACATTACGTGATCTCCTGCTGAAGTCAAGCTGAAACTGAATAACATGTTCCCAGTGGTGATGGCATAGCACTAAAGAGAATTTTCATTTTTGAAATTAACATTTTTGCCTTTACTGTCTTAATAGTCATCGATGAAAAGAAAAAAAAATATTAGTAAAAATAATGAAATCTGAAAAAACTGTACTGCTAATGATCAAAAGATCAGCCATATCTATTTTCATGCCATTTTAGCCACCAGGACTTTAAAATATTTCCATTACATTTAATTTACAACATGGTTATTGGCATCATTTCACAAAAAAAGGTTAAAGATCTTTTGTTCTAAATCCTACAGATCCTAACTTCTTGCAGTTAACTAGAAAGTGTTTTTGGCACTTAACACCTTCTCATGAGAAATTACCATACAACTTTTTTAATTGCTTTTTAACGGCCCACTATTAAAATGTACTGTCTTTGGCATATTAATTGCTTCAAGTTAAAGCTGTGAAACCATGAAAACATTTATCTAGATGTACCTTTCAGTAATCCCTCAGTAGAATTATATATTAAACTGTTACTGCATATGCTAAAACACTAATTATCAAAGCTTTCAGTTTTTTTTCCTACATACCCCCTTTATTTCTCTTCCTTATCAGCACATAAATCTTGTTTTGATGGAACAACAATGCACTTGTGAACTGGGTACTTCTGGTGGCTAATTTGTGTTTCTTGTTTCAAACTAAATGCTTATTTCAATATTTTATAGTACCTTTCAGAAGAGATCAGAATACAGATTCCCCTTGATTGGTAAACTGTGATTGAAAAGGTTGCTTGACCCATAAAATACATTCTTTCTCTATTTTACCATGTCTAATATAAAATAAGGCAGCATCTGTCTGTAATCAGAAGTCCTCATCTGACTGTTGCAATGATTCATAAAACAGCTTCTTGCACAGTACTCTGAATGAGTGAAGTGGGCACTTATATGTCTTTTGTGGGAAGATGGCTGTAGTTCTGCTAATTAAGTGGCCATGTGCAGAAATAGTTTTGCTGCAATGATCCCTAATTGTGGCTTAGCAATACTGTACAGCCAGACTTCATCTCACAGTGGTTAGTTGATAGGTTTCAAGTGTTTATCAAATAAATAACCTAAAAGCAAACAAGAATATTAGGTACAGAGTTAATTTGATAGATGCTGTACAATAATTTACCTATATATAAAATCATTTTTTTAAAGGAAACACTGTGGGTGGGTGGAGGGTGGTACTTTCTTCCTTTTCGAGAATCATTCAGATGTGAATTTGCTGTGTTAACTCCTCTGACCCAGAGTTTATTGAAAGAATTTGAAATTGAAATGGGTTTATGATGTTTGACAGGCCTTTGCAGAAGCAAAATCCTAGGAGAAAAGTTATTGGAGGCTGAGGGAAAAAGTAAAAAAATGAGTGTACCTGGAAATCTGAGCATAGAGAAGCTTGATACCAAAGGAAAATCAAACTAGGAGCTGTCAGATATATCAGCCAAAATACTGAGCTTGAAATTTATCATAAATCCACAAGGTGCTATTTCATTTTGGACATATGTATGCCTGTCTTGATAAGAGATTGCTCTCTGTAGCCAGTTTTAATCACTTTTAAGACTTCAGGTGCTAAAGGAAGAAGTTGCAGGGTTTATTTTCATTGCATGTCTGTGGTGTAGTAACATAACCAAAAGTCATTCACATGCCTAATAATACCAGACACTTTAGAAACCTGCCTTAATTGAAAAGGGGGTCATCAGGCCGCCAATCGAATAAAAACATTTTCAAACTAGCTGTTGAAGAACCATAATGAGTCAGACTGTATATTATACTGGTAACAGCTTGAGTTCTCTTTATAGTCATTATATATATGTACTGTACTGTGCAGGTATCATTACGAGTATGTAAGTGGCAATTTCCCCTTTAGAAACTCTACCAGTATTTTATGAAGATTACACATGCACAAGAAAATATAAAAGGAAATTTCTGGCATTGTTACCTTATATTTATGTATGTTTATAGTTTGCTTCTCTTGGGTCTTCTGGTGCTGACAAGCTGAGTATCACTAATTGGAAAAAAAGAATGAAAAGAGGATGCTGTATCAAAGAGTGTGCTGCAGAATTAACAAACTATAGTATTACAAATGCAAAGGTAAAAACAAAGCAAAAAATCATTGTTTCATGTTCCAGAGAAAATTATGGTCCATTGGGAAGTCGTACTTTTTAAACAGAACTGCGTTTCCTTTGCTTACTATGACTTGTTTTTCTGTGTATCTGCATGTTTGTGTATGAAATGTAAACAATCTGCTTAATAACAAGGAATGATGCAGTAGAAATTCTCTTGTGTCATTTAAGTACAACACCGTGTGATTAATCATAGCTCTCAAAGCCCAGCAGCAGAGGTCCCAAACACTAGTTCTGGACTTACAAACATATGAACATACAAAAATGCCAGCAGAAACAGGCTTAACGGTCTATCAAGTCAGCTCAATTGTGAAGCTAGCCCCACAATTTGCAGCTGCCCCACCCTCCCTCTCACTCCTCTTAATTACCCTTCCCCTCATTCTGTCCCACCCCCTCTTAAAACCCCCCACCATACTACAAGCTGCCACCTCATCAGGCAGGGCATTCCATTTATCCACCACTCATTCAGTGAAAAAGTGTCTCCTGATTTCCCTCCTGAATCTTCCTCTACCAATCTCAATTTATGCCCTCTTGTGTCCATCCCACTTCTAATCCTGAGGATCCTTTCTGTGTCAGTTTTGTTAATCCCCTTTAAGTATTTAAAAGTTTCAGTCATATCTCCCTATCCCTCCTCTCCTCCAGTGAATACATATTCAGCTCGCCCAGCCTATCCTCATAGGACATACCCTCCAGACACTGGATCATCTTTGTCACCCTGCACTGTACCCCTTCTAATAATCTGATGTCTTTCTTCAGGAATGGGTACCAATAGTGCACACTGTATTCCAGGTGTGGTCTGACCAGTGACCTGTACAGGGGAAGGATCACTTCCCTATTCCTGGAAGAGATACTCTTGCTGTACACCCCCGCGTCTTGTTGGCTTTTGCTGCTGCCTTCCTGCACTGGCCTGAGTTGTTCATATTCTCCATTATGATCACCCTGAGATCTTTCTCCTCCCTGGTGCTTTCCAGCTGAACCCCTTCAAGCTGATAGCTCCTCCCCTCTTTCCTAGTTCCAAAGTGCAGTACTTTGCACCTCTTGGTGTTGAACCACAGCTGCCATGTTTCTGACCTCTCCTGTAGTTTGGTCAGGTCACCCTGTAACCCTTTCCACCCATCTACGTCGCCTACCACAGCTCCCATTTTAGTATCATCTGCAAACACACTGATCTTACTCTAGATTCTGTTTGAGATATCTTCTATGAATATCCCAAACAGCACCGGTCCCAGTACCGATCCCTGTGGCACTCCGCTCATCACATCCCTTGGTGATGAGAGCCCCCCCCACTACCACCCTCTGCTGCCTTCCCTTCAGCCAACTGGTATTCCATTTGACCATTTTTGTTCCCACCACAGTATCCTCCAGCTTCCCCCCAGCCTCCCATGTGGCACCAAATCAAAGGCCTTGCTGAAATCCAGATAGAGGACATCCACCACATGACCCTTATCCAGTTCCCTGGTCACCCAGTTGAAGTACTCAGCTAGGTTTGTCTTGCATGATCTTCCCAAGACAAACCCATGTTGCTGAACATCCTGGAGTCCATTGTACTCTAAAAATGCCACCATTGTCTTCATGAGCTTTCCCACAATCGATGTGAGGCTCCCTGGTTTGTAGTTCCCTGGCTCATCCCTAGGGATATGTTTGTGAATGGGCACCACATGGACCATCCTCCAGTTTTCTGGTACACATCCTGTGTCCAGAGAGGTACTGAACAGGTCAGCCAGTGGTCCCACCAGGATTGCCACCAGTTATTTTAGCACCCTAGGGTGAATGCTGTCCAGACCCGGTGCCTTGTCCACCCTCAGTGCCTTCAATCCATTCAGAACCCTGGCATCTGTAATCCCTGAATCAGTCACCCCCCCCTGCCCACCCCTCTCCTCCTCCCTGAGGTACCTGCCCCATTCTCCTTTATGAACACAGTGCAGAAGTACTCATTTAGTGCCTCTGCCTGATCCCTCTCCTTCTCTACCCACCCCCCATCCTTCTTAATCCTCACAATCTGGTCCTTGTTCTTCCATCTCTCCCTAATGTATCTGAAGAAGTCCTTTTCACCATCCTTGATACCTTGTGTCAGCCTTAGCTCTCTCAAAGCCTTGGCCACTCTGACCAGCTTGCTTACCTATCTGGACCTCTTCATTTATTCCTCCTTGTCTCATTCCCCTCCTGATTTCTTCAGTCTCTGAAATGCTTTTCTCTTTGCCCTCACCCCTTCCATCACCTCCTGGGTTAACCAATTGGGCTTCTTTGCCCTGCCCTTCTTGCTACGTTTCTTTTCACACCTCCCAGCAGCCTCCACCAGCCCTGTTTTAATAATCTCCCTCTTTTGACAAGCATCCATGTTAAGCTGAATACTCATCAGGTGCCTACCCACAATCTCCCCCATCATTTTAAAGTCTACCCTCTTGAAATTAATCACCATGGTTCCCATAGTCCCTTTTTTCCTTCCCATATTGAGCGTGAACCACACAGAGTCATGATCACTCCCAACCAGAGGGTCCCTCACCTCCAGATCCCTTATAGCCTCTCCATTTGATAATACCAGGCCCAGAGTTCTTCCTTCCCTAGTCTTTTTGTGGACCAACTGCACCAGGAAGCTGTCCAGAACTGCATCTAATATGATTTCTTCCCTTGCACTCATGGTGTTTGGGGTGCCCCAATGGCATATTTTTAAGAGGATGGGGGAAGAGCTGAGAGAGCCACTTAAGGATTCAAGTCAATTAGAGAGTGTGGAAAATAAATGGAACACCATCAAACAGGAACCAGGAGGCATCTAAGGCATGTCTTAGGGTGGGAAGGGAAAGAGGCACAATAAACCTATATGGTTTTTCAGTGAAGTGGGGGAAACAATCTGGGGCAAGAAATTGTTTTTGAGAAGTTGTAGGGCCGATCAGTCAAATGCAAGTAGAGATCTATGCCTTAGCAAATTGACAGTGGCCAGTAATGAAGTAAGGAGGGAAAAGGCTGAGGAAGTGCCCTGAATAGCAGAAGGGGTGAAGGCAAATGTGAGCCTTTTTAGGTACATCTGAGACAAGAGAAAAAACAATAGAAGAATTGAGAGGTTGAAGAAAGGGTATATGGGTGGAAGGTGATGGACCAAAAGCAGACAGAATAAATAAATATTTCTACTCAGTTTTCATGGTTGAAGATGAAGGGCTAGTGCCAAAACAGTTTTCATGAATGAAAAAGAAGGAAGGTAGGAAGGTAGGTTGGTTTTAGAGCATAACATTCTCACAAATGTTAGACTGGTATACAACTTACCATTCCTGGCAAAAGTTGTTGAAAAGATGGTGGCTAATCAGCTGGTGGATCATCTTGATATCCATGATATCGTCATGCCATTACAATCAGACTTCTGCTGATACTATAGTATGGAGGCTACTTTAGTCAAATTCCATAATGATTTTTACCTTACAAGGAACAGAGGGGAGGTTTTCATCCTTGTTCTCTTCAACATGTCCTCAGCATTTGCAGTGAAAGTTAATTGATAGGTTACTGCTACACAAAAATTTGACTGAGACTGTCCTATGAAAGTTCTGTTTATTGCTCTCAGGAAGGGTGTTTTCAGTTGTGGTTGGGTCATGCCAATTGACCACAGTTGTTCTAGACTGTGGTTTGCCTTAGTGATCTGTTCTTTCTCCCGCATTGTTCACTGCTTGCTTGCTGCAGGTGGGTGAGAGAATTAGATAATACAATGTGAATTTTCTCTGCTGTGCAGAGGATATCCAACTGTACCTCCTTTGCTCTGAAATGAGACATTCCCACAGCTCTTCTCCAGTGATGTCTGGAGGAGATCAGGCTGTGGATGGCCTCAAATTGATCGGTACTCAATCCAGCCAAGACAAAAGTGTTACAAATTTATGCATGTATTTATTTATTTGTGTATTTATGTACATGTATGTATGTCTGTATGTAATTCATTTCTTTATTCATTTAGTTCATTAGGTATTACCAGAAAAGTAGGGATTGACTATACTGCCTATTTTCAGCCTAATCTAGGGGGTAGTGGGAATACAGATGTAAACCAAATTACACTGAATCAGATTAAGCTATTGGTAGTACTTTTAGTAAATGGGGAAATGTGTCCAAGACACCAGGGAAATTATGGAAACATTGTCAGGGTTGGATAATGTAAAAAAAAAGCAAAATTGGGGGGGGGAGATTAACTAAATAATGAAAGTAACAATGAGAAATGGGAGGAAAGGAGGGAAACAAGGTATGGGAAAGTGTTGTGTTTTTTATTTCCAAATGATATTATCTTTGATATGTATCTCAGAATGGGTTAAGAGTCTGAAAACTTCTTTTTTTAAAATGTATTATATAATGTAGATATTTCCCTGATGTATTGTTATGTTTGTCCTCAGTATTGTTCGATTTTTCACGATAAACACTTCCCCTACTCTTTGCAGTAGGCGGAGCTGCTGTTTTCATTGGAATGGCAGACCAGGGTGCAGTTGGTCATTCTGGGCCACAGCAGGCTGGGGAGCAGTCCTCCGACCCAGCCCAAGACTCGAAGAAGGACATTTTGCAGGAGAGTAATATTTTTGTTGAAAATGCGTACGATGTTCCTGCTATTATGATGGCTGATGGAGAAGGAGAGAGAGACATGGAAACTGATAATCTGGATCATGATGAAGAAATGCTGGATAAAGAGCTTGTGGAGTGAAAGCTAAAACTGTTACAGCTGTTGGCAAATGATGAGGAACTTTATAAAAGATGAAAAATGGGTCTAAGGAATAAAAGAGCAGCTGTGTTATTATCCAAAAGAAACATACAGGTGCCTTCTACAACCAAGGATTTATAGATTCATAGATATTATACAAGTCCATCAGCATTAGCCGTAATAACTTGCCACTTGTCAGTGGAATACAGTATGCTGTCTTATGTGCTCCCATATACTTATCCAATTCCTTTTTGAACTTATCTAGAGTCCTACAAGTTACTAATGATTCAGGTAGTGTACTCCATGTATTAACAACTCTCTGATTAAACCATACACTTCTTTTCTTTGTTCAGTTTGTCTCACCCTTTAACTGAAGGACATGGTATCTTGTTTGCCTAAAGGTTTCCTTCTCACATAGCCAGAACCTATCCACAATTGTTCATCTTGGAATGCCCTATATGTATAACATAAGTCACCCCAAAGTTTTCTATACTGGACAGAATAAAGTCCTAGATCTTCCAATCTCTCATTATAAGCTTTGTGTTTTATTGATCTTATCTTTTTACTTACTTTTCTTTGAACCTTTACCATCATATTCATACTGCTTATATTGTGTATGGCTATAAAGGGCACACTGTATTCCAGATGGGGCCTGACTAGGGCAGTATACAGTGGCACAATTACATCACTTTGCTTGCTTCTGATATTTCTCATTATACATCCTACAACGTTACTACACTTTTTAACTTTTTCCTTGATATGATAATCAAAAGTCAATTTGTTAGTAATGTATACTCCCAGATCTTTCTCTGTATCCTTTATTTTGAGTGTTGTGTTGTTTAATGTATAATTAGCTAGTAAGTTATTGTGCCCCAGATGCATGACTCCGCATTTTCCAATGTTAAGATCTAGGCCATGGTTGACTGCTCATGTTCCCAACTGATCTATATCATGGTGTAGTGATTCTACTGCTTCCTTGTTATTTACCACTGCTTCCACCTAGGAGTCATCAGCATACTTACAAATCCATGTATCTTTGGCTGTTACCATTGTTGCAATAAGGATATTAAAGAGCAGATGCCCCAAGATGGACCCCTGGGGCACACCGCTGGTCACTTTCTCCCACCTTGATTGATATCCTCTTATGCATACCCATTGCTGTCTGTTATCCAGCCATGATAACAATTTGGGATGTAATTCTTATTTAATCAACTGTTCTATCATTGTATGATGTGAGACAGAGTTGAATGCTTTGGAATAATCAAAATAAACAACATCTACTGGTAGTCATTTATCGATTGCTGAGCTTGCTGGTTCAAAGAATTGCAATAGGTTGGTCATGCATGATCTACGTTGTACAAAGCTGTGTTGTGAAGTGTCTAACTGTCCCTTTTTTTCTATGTGTTGCTGTATTAGTTCCCTGGCTATACCTTCCATGATCTCATGTACAATAGACATTAGACTAATCGATCTATAATTTCTAACATCAATTTTTGTCACCCTTCTTATATATCAGTATAACATTTGCAATTCTGCAATCCTGTAGTGTCATACTTTCTCTCAGGGATTCATTAAACAACATGCACAATGCCCCCCCCCCCCCCCCATCTGCCAGTTCCTTTATCAAACTAGGTGCACACCATCCAGACCTGGTGATTTACTAGTTTTAAGCTGTTTCAACCTTATATATATACCAGTTTGACAGTTATCCTTCTTATGTTTCCAATATCTTTGGGGCCTTTATTTCCTGTTAAATCATGTTTATCTGCATTTGTAACTCTGTTTTTAAATAAACTAACAAAGTAATCATTAAATTTGTTTACCAGTCTTTTTTCATCTTTTGCTACTCTATCCCCATCTTTTAGCTGACCTATTATGTTTTGACCTCCCTTTAGACCTCCAATATAATAAAAACATTGTTTTTTTGTAATCTAAGGTATGGAATGCCTTCCTAAGTTTGTCATCTGCTTTTGCCTTTTTTATAAGTTTATTGCATGCTATATTCAGTGTTTGGTACCTAACCCATGTCTCTTCTGTTAATTAGGATTTATGTTTTTCATAAGCTTTTCTTTTTTTCCTTTATATTTTTAGTGTACCGATTTGGTATTCTTTTATTTGTACTACATTTCCTTATTTCTGGTACAAAATTAGTCATACAATAGTTTTATTTATTCTTAATTCTTACCCACATTTGTTCCAGTATTTTATTGTGCAGGTCTGATGTCCAGTCCCATAAACTCAGATATTGCTTCTTTCCCCTATAGTTAGCTTCGTTGTAAAATTTAAAGGTTGTAATTCCTCCATATTGTTGTTCACAAGTTTCAATGTTGCTCTAATCATATTGTGGTCTCCACCTGCTAGTGGCTCCATCATTTTCACACAACATATTTTATCCTTAAGATTGGTTAATATTAGATCCAGGGTTAGATTGTCCCTTGTGGGCTTCTTAATCATCTGATCTAAGTTTTTAATTATTAACATCTCCAAAAATTGTTTTTCATAAAACGTTTCTCCTGTTAGTTCATCCCAGTCTATATGTGGGTAATTGAAGTCTCCTACCAACATGTATTCTCCATCTACATCTGTGTTATGTATTTGCCTTAAAAAGGCATCATGCTCCTCTTTAGTTTGAACTGGAGGTCTATAACACACCCCTATAACCATTTTTGTGTTATTAAGATACAGTTCTACCCAGATACATTCAGCTAGTGTTTGCAGTATAGTATATACCTCGTTTGCACTTATATCTTCAGAGATATACAGGGCTACACTCCCCGCCTCTTTTATTTTGTCATTCCTTATGGAATGCATTATATCGTAGTATTCCAGTACCCCAATCATCTTTTCTAAACCAGGTCTCAGTTATTGCACAGATTTAAATATTTTTTTTCTTTAGTGTGACTGTTAATTCTTCTTTTTTCCATTTAAGCTCTTGTCATTTAGCAACAAAAAATTTACATTCCTGTTTTCTTTTTGATTATTCACATCAGCATTGCTATTTCTTTTTGTGTTCATCTGTCTATTTGTTGTTTTTTTATCATCATTCTTCCCTCACCCCCAACTGGTCAGTTTAAAATCTCATTGATTGTCATATTAAATATGCTACCCCGCAACTGACTCCCATTTCTATTCAGGTATAGCCCATCTTTGCTAAACTGTTTATTTTTTGTTTGGAACAGTTCCCATGTTTCTAGGCTAACATAATCATTCCTCATGCACCATTATCTGATCTCATTTTTGTATTCTAACTATTTGCTTGTTAATCCAATTTGATGCCTTAGGAACAGGCAGGATTTCTGAAAGTACTACATCACATTTCATATCTCTAAGTCTCCCATGTATATTCTTCAGATTATCAAGTATCTAATTTTTTCACTTTTTTTATTTAGGTCGTTTGCTCCTGCATGCACTATCACCAGTAGAGCACTGTCAATTTGTTTTATTTTAGGTAACAGTTCATAAATACCTTGTGTCCCTGCACCTGATAGAGATAAACTCTGTATGTGTTCTTTCCTATTAAGGGTTGTTATTAAATTGGTATGTTTAATTATTGAGTCTTCTATAATATAAATCTTTTAGACTCCATTTCTTCCTTTCCCTCAATTTTTTTGTTCTCTGCACTGTTACATTTAGTGTCATAATTTTCTAAAGTGTGATCATTACAATCTATAGTAGTTCCCTGTAATGTTTCATTTGTCTCTGTCATTAATTCCAGGAGCTCACTTGATTTGTTTTCCACACTACTTATTAAATTCAATAAGGGTTCATATATATTCTTTGTTGGGATATTTATTTTTTCTGGCAGAGTTATTTCTGCTGCCAACTGTTTTATTTCTTCCATTTGTATCTGTCTTTTCACCCTCTTGAACATGCATGTCTGATTCCAGTGTTGTTGGTTTGTTATTAGGATCCTCTATATTTTCCTCTTGGGATTGTTCCCCCTCAGTCTCTTCTTCCCCTTCCTGTATCTGTGGTAGTGTGTTTATTATAGACCCATTATATCCCAATGCTCTTCTTCTTTTTTTGAGTGTACTATATCCTAATTCTTTGTTTAGGTTTCCCATCTCATCAATTTCTCTTGCTCATTTATTTATACTTTCTGTACATTGCACTCCTTTCTTATCATGGGATGTTGTGTTTATTATATTTGCTTGCATTTGATTTCTTAAACATTTTATCTGTAATTCTAAGCCAACTATGACCATTTTAAGCATTTAAGTTCCTGACATTGCTTTCAAATAAATGTTGTCAGCTCATTATTTTCTTCAGTGATAATTTTCAAACATACAGTGCATTTTATTCCCAGAGCCCTATGTGATAAAGTGACATTCTTATTACCCATATTCATTGTAAACAACCTTATTTAAGATATATCTAACTGGCTTACATGTAAATACCCTGGCCCTTCTGCCTCCTTCTGCCATCTGATGCCAACAGATGCTGCTGGCCTCTGTCCATATCACCTCCACACCGAGCTTGACTCTGCTCACTATGGCTCCATTTAAGTAGGAGCCTGGATGGAAGTAGGAAGTCCTGCTCCCCTGAGGTATTGCCTAGCAATGCAAGAACACTATACCTCCTGGACCTTGCATACAACTATAAACTGCCTTTAAAAAAAGCAGTTTAGTCAGCTTCTGGTGGGCTCTAATGGGCCCAACTAACTGCAGCAAGCTGCAGTAGTACAATTAACCAAAACCTCAGCCCCTCATACAATGGGAGGCAAAGGTCACGTGACCTGCTTCAGTACACCTAGGCTGCAGTCAGTAGTAGTGCAAAAAACACTTAAAATGTAAACAGGCTCATTCATCCAATAAAAATGACAGAGTTGTCACCCACGTAGCAACCCCTCCAATTCAGCTGCCACAGTAACTCCGCTTGCTATGGTTCCATTTAGGTAGGAGACTAGGTGGAAGTAGGAAGTCCTGCTCCCCTGATGTGTTCCCTAGCAACACAAGAACACTATACCTCCTGTACCTTGCTTACAGCTATAAACTGCCTTTAAAAAAGCAGTGTAGTCAGCTGCTGGTGAGCGTTAATGGGCCCAACCAACTGCAGCAAGCTGCAGCAGCACAGTTTACCAAAACCTCTGCCCCTCACACAGCGGGAGGCAAAGGTCAAGTGACCTGGTCTGGTACCCCTAGGCTACAGTTAGTTGTAGTGCAAAAATAATTTAAAATGCAAACGGGCTCATTCACCCAATAAAAATGCCAGAGTTGTCACCCTTGTAGTGACCCCTCCAATTCGAAGTTGGAGGGAGGATGATTCAGAGGAAACGTGAGGAAGAATTTCTTCACAGAACGAGTGGTGGACAAGTGGAACACCCTGCCAGAGGAAGTGGTGGGGGCTGAAACTATCACAGGATTTAAGAATGCATGGGATAGACATAAAGGAATTCTGGAGGTCAGGGGTAAGGGGCAACAGACTTCTAGGAAAACATAAACTGAACTTACAAGCTCAAATGGGCAGACTGGGTGGGCCATAGGCCCTTATCTGCCGACACTGTTTATGTATCTATGTATCTACATAATTCAGCTGCCACACTGATTTGGCAGACAAAAAAAAACTGTGATTATAGCTGATTGTCAAACTGTTTCAGCTGATATGTCAACTCTAGCTACTGTACATGTTACACCAGAGAATGTTCATTCTGCTACTGTCTCAGCATCTTCGGCAATTTGGTTAGCATTTGGAATAGTTATCACACCCATTGAACAAACTTGGACTCTCGAATCAGCATCATCTGCAGCTGAGTGGAAATAGATGACTGTGGGGACCTGGATCCCAGACTCCCATTGTGAATCACAATCACAGCAAACTCCAGAATGGCGCCCAATGTGCAACCAGGTACCTCAACCAACAGTACATTCTGACCAGTCTTTGTTACATGTAGGTCAGCTAACAAATTCTAACTCTTCTAAAAATGCAGAGACATCCAACACTATGGTGGCAACTTGTTCTAATTCTTTGGAATTTGACACTGCAGTAAACCCCACAAGCCATTGTGTTAAGAGTTGATAATTGCTCACCTTTGGAGAACACAAAACAGCCTACTTGTGGAACCTCTGAGACTCTACCTATAGGAACCTTGCCCCAGGAGCAGCAACTACTATCTGAACTTTTAAAAATAAAAATGAGTTTGCACCACACAGGGTAGCAGAAATGCAGTTCATACACGGTATCAAGGGGGACTAGAATTACACCCTGATAGACAGTATGTGGGGAAAACACTTTTGAAAGACTCTTTACATTTTACTCTGAATGATGAGTTTGCTTTCATTTATGTATCTGGGGAAGACGATTATGGCATTAGTTTTCATACCCCACTTCTCTTGGAATTATTCTGGTACCACTATAATCAAGTTAAGTTTTCACCACTGTGGGTCCCCTTTTTGGTTATTCCCTTAACCAAACCACTTGTCAGATATATTACTGTAATGTTTTGAAATGAAGGTGTTCAGGTGGGGGACATTATTCATTGGTTGCAGCAGCAGCATGAGGTGTTAAATGCCCCTGAGCCTATCCTCGATGCTGAACAGTTTTGGATGGGGAATTAGAAAATTAAACTTCAAAGCACTAAGGAAGGTATTTTTCATCTTCTGAACAGTTTTCTGCTGGGAAGGAACTGAGGTGTTATTTTTTTATCCAGGACAACCTTGGGCCTGTTATAAATGTGGAGACAGAACACATCTGTCTAGTGTATGTGACAAACCCAGGTGTGCTATTTGTGGAGAGGTCGGACACATTAGTTTTTTATGTAATAACTTTTCTAAATGTAATTTATGTGATGAAAATGGGCACCTCTTCTAAGATTGTCCCTGGGCAGCCAAAAATAGGCGATCTTCTGTTAATCCATATGACCTATCAAGGGATCCTGTAACTGCTTCCCCGGATGTCACCTTCCCCTAGCCTCAGCTCCTTCTGCTCCATTGCATCCCTTTACTGGCACTTCTTTCCCACCCCTCATGGGCAATGCTACAGCCTATAAGAGCTTACCTGACTGCTCCTTCTATCCTGACCCTGTGTTTTTTTTCCTTATTGTTAGTTCCTTTTCCATGTCACCCTGGCTCCCACCTACGTTCCTTGCTTACTCCCCTTGACATCATCATGGTGTTTTGCTTTCCACTCTCTAACTGTTACCACCCTCCCCCCTGCAATCACTATGTGCCCTTGTGGGCATGTACCTCTCCTTACTCAACCTCTTGTGTTACCCTCCCCCCTCCTCCCATGCCCCATCAAGCTCCTTAGATCAATAATTGTGTTCAAGGATGCTTCAAATACACACAGTAATTATAGATCTTCTACAGACAGATCTCTTGTAATAGGTTATTACTCTTGGGAGTCCTCTAGGTGGAGCTGTCACATGGTAGCTTCTTCCAGCAGTCTTCTATAGGGTCGCCCCCCCATACATCACTTCCTCTGGCTGTGTATAAAAGGGGGCAGCCCCGGGTACACACTGTTCATTTTCCCGCTGGCTTCATTCCACACAGCAGGTAGCTCAGTCTTCTGCATTACAGTCTTCAACATGAATTTGAACCCAATTTTTCTTCTCTGTGCCAGGCCTGTGGCTCACTCCCAGGTCCTAGCTCTTCTACTTCCACTGGGCCAGGCCTGTGAACCACTCACAGTACCCCCCGGCTCTCCTTGTTTTCAGGGGGTCTGTGTTCACTCACAGCACTCCTGCTGCTCCTTGACCCAGGCTGTCCTGCTGGACCAGGGACTCTGTCCACGGCTGAAAAGGCAGCCTTACTGGGATGGACCTTGGGGACCCATGCTAACAGTTTCCGGCACAAGGCTCTCCTTCCCAGAGTCAGAGGCAGCAAGACTCACACTGCTCTCATTTCTCTGATCTGCTTCATCGACAGTGGCTCCTCCATCGTCGACTGGGCCTTCGTCATCAACAAGACTGCTCCCCCCCCATCGATGGGGCCATTGTTACCCCACTCCTCATTGACAGGCCATTCCCCATCAATGGAGCACACTCCTGGATGTTTCCCATTGACAGGCACTGTTTTCCCTTTGACAGAACATTCTTCGTCAATGGGGAGGCTTCCCCCATCAACAGAGCAAGTTGCTTTCTGTCTCTTACTGACAGGAGCTCTTCCCCATCAATGGATCATGTAACGATGCTGTAACTGCCGCTAGTCAAAGCCGTACTCAATACTTATGACAAAGCTTATTACTAAGCTGCTAAGGACAACATAACTCTGGTATTGTTTGCATCCATCCTACCTGTACCAGCTTGTTTGTATCTATGTCTTAATTTACTGTTATACTTATGTGTTGTACTGCTATACTGTGTATTTTGGTTTGTCTTACTGTGACAAGGTACCTTTGTAAATGAGCCTATGGCTCAAAGGTTTTCCAAACTGCTGTTTAAATAAAATAAAATAAACTGCTCTCTCTCACTGATGGGGGCTCTTCCCCCATCAGTGGAGCACTTCTTGTTGATGGGGAGGCTTCCCCCATTGACAGAGCAAATTTTTTTCTTTCCTCATCAATGGGAGTGCTTTCCCCATCAAT
Source organism: Neoceratodus forsteri (assembly GCA_016271365.2). NCBI lineage: Eukaryota > Metazoa > Chordata > Ceratodontiformes > Ceratodontidae > Neoceratodus > Neoceratodus forsteri. Next base: position 905,993,876 of record CM028135.1, on the reverse strand, counting down.
GGAGCATGCTGCTCACTCTCTCTCATCGACAGAGGCTCATTCCCCACTGACGGAGCACTCCTCTTTGACAGGGCTGCTTCCCCCATTGACAGGACATCACCATTGCCATTCCTCATCAGTGGAACAGCCCTGCCTTAATCCCTTTCAGTGGGGCCAGTTCCCCATCACCGGCAGGGACTCTGCACCTCGGGAGTCCCCAGTCCAGGGGTCCCCTTCCCTGCCCCCATGCCCATCATGGCACCAGTGTCCTGTTCCTGTGTCACCTGGGGTATCTCCTCTGTCACCATTCCTGCACCCTTCTGGCACCCCTTTTGTGCCCTCAGACAGGGATCCTGGCACTCGCCCCTTGTTCCTTTCCCATTGTCTGGTGCCACCCCACTGGGGTTGGGATGCCACCCTCCACCATCTTTCTGGCATCATCCAGTTTGGACTATCTTTGCCTGGTTCCCCTTCCCCCCTCCTGTTTTTCAGGGGTCCATGCCTGGGGGTCCGGCCTTGGGGGTTCCCTGCTGGGGGCCTCTTCTGCACATGCCTGGGCTTTGGTGTTCCCTCCCTTTTCCTCAGTCCTGCCCCATGTGGGCCTCCCGGTTGTAGTGTGCCCTGTTGGGCCTTCTTGATTTACCACCACTCTTGTGACTGCCTCAGGGGGCATCTCAGGGGCTTCTGCCTGGTCCATGTGCCCTGTCATGCCACTTCTTGTCCACCGGATGTGGTTCCCAGTGCCATGTTTGCTTTGGTATTTGGGTTTGCCCTCCCATGCCTTTCTGCTTTGCGGCCTTTCCCATGTGGGCCGTATGGTCCGGTGCCTCCATGCCTAGTGTGCTTTGGCTTTGGTGCCTTTTCCCTCCACTGCATCCCTGCCCAGGGTCAGCCCTGTCAGTGCAACCTGTGTACACCCTTTCCATGCCTTCCTGACACAGGCTTCCTGTGGGATCCGATGCCATGGTTGCATCCACCCATCTGGCTGCCATGACAGTTGCCTTGTGGTGCCCCGCCTGGCCTCTGGTGTCAGGTTCAGCACCCAACATCCACCTGTCGGCTGCCATCACCCCTTTTGTGGTGCTACATTTTTGGTCATGGTCTCCAGGCCTTTCTGGTTTGTTGCCCGCCATCTGGTCATGCCCGAAAGTCGGTCTGGGACCTCTCCCTTGCCCCCTGTTCCTGTCATCTTCCTCAACTGCTGGGATATCCCATTCCTATCCCCCTCCCAAAGGTACTGCTCAGGTCTCTGGTGGGGCCCCTCATGGGGCAGCTGCATCTGCCTCCATCCCATGCCCTATCCTCCTGATGGGGCTGGGCCTGATCCTCCTCCTACTTGTCCTCTCTACAGGGCTTGCTCCCTGTCTCCTTCTGCATGCCTCGGAGGCACCTGGTTGTCCCTTTGCCCTTTTCTTTGGAAGCCTGCTTCCTCCTCCTGGTCACTTGCCTCCTCTCTGTGGTCCTTTTGGAACTTCTGCTGTTCTCCCTCCTGGAATCCCCTCAGTTGTTCTTTGCTGTGGCCTACCCAGTGGTTCTTGCCCCAGTACTCTCCACTCCTTGCACGCGCGCTGTGCACTTGGTGTGCTCTCCTGGATTTGGTGTTTTCTTGCCATGGCTTTTGAATCCCTGCCTTGTCAGGTTGCATCACTGTGCATGGCCTCCTGCATCTATCTGTTCTGCATTGACATGTCTCCGCCAGTCTCTGATGGTGCTTTGGGTGCCCTGCTGGACTTGCTGTGTGCCATTGCCTTTTGCACTCCTGCTCGGCAGGTTGAATCATTGGCATGGTCCATTTTCTACTCCCCCTTCATGGAGTACTCTCTTCCTCACACACCTTTGGCTTGTCCACCTGACCGGGTGTTGTTTGAGATGACTTGACTTGGCCATTGTGTGACGCCATCCCTTTCCGGTAACACACAGCCATCTCTTGGCTTGTTCTGCAGCTCCTCCATAGCTTCCACCTGGTTCCTGTTTGCTGCCTCTTTTTTCCATTGTCACAGATGTGTCTTCTTGGCTTTGCTTGTTGCCGTGACCTATAACCCAGATTCATGCTCTGCCTGTCCTCCCTTTTGTATAACTGCTTGGTACTCTCCCAAGAGTAATAACCTACTGCAAGAGACCTGTCCGTAGAAGATAGTTCATTACATAAGAACTTATTGTAACAGTAGATCTTTGAGGTACAGTCTCTTGCAGTAGGAGCCATCCCACCCTCTGTCCCCTGCCTTTTTTGCTCAGAGTCCTTGCATCTCAGGATGTTGGGATGGATGTTTCTCTTGGTCCCTCAGTTTCCCTCAGTCCTCAGCCTTTTGAATGCTGCAGCAGGAGAGGAACAGTGTGTACCTGGGGCCACCCCTTTTATACACAGCCAGAGGAAGTGGTGTATGGGGGGGTGACCCTATAGAAGACTGCTGGAAGAAGCTACCATGTGACAGCTCCACCTAGTGGACTTCCAAGAGTAATAACCTACTGCAAGACACTGTACCTCAAAGATCTACAGTTACAGTAAGTTCTTATCTAACGAACTTTGCGTACGTTTAACCTGTATGTACTGTACTGCAGTTGCTATACTTTTTAGCTGCATACTCTTCATGGTCTTAGCTTACTGGACCTTTTTAATACTCTGTTTTATGTGTATTATAAACCTCCTGTGTATAATTATTGCTCTATGTAAATACTATGTAAGTGTGAATTCATTTTGTATATATTCTTTACCCAATTATGATGTAACTGAGTATTCCTTTGTATGTATTTTTAACATCTCCTTTCCATGTTTGTTTGAAAACTTAAGAAGGCTGTCCCATCAGTTGGGTATCGGGGGATGGTTGCCTTAATATGGCCTTATTTGTTGTGATGTTACAGACAGTTTTTCTCAGCACAGCTCTACTAGTTTTGTACAGTGTTTTCTGTATGTTATGTTTTTGTGTATTTGTCTTTTGTATTGTTGTGATTAAAATTTCAATAAAGTTTGTTGAATTATAAAAGAAAAAAAAGAAGGCCAACTCAGTGGTGCTGAGGGTTGAGGTGTCAGATGCCACACCTCACACCATGCCAGCGACCCAGGTTTGTGAGCAAGCTCGGGTTGCCAGGGGTTGGCCAGGGAGGAGAGGATTGAGCATCTGGAAGGACAGCTGTCCTCTCCAGGGGAGGGAGGGTTCATAATGCCCGGGCAGCAGTGGCTCCCAGTGGAGAGTGGGAGTACATCAGCCAGGGGTCACACACACAGGGGGTGGAGGCTTCAGTGGATGTCTCTGAGTGGGGTTTGGGAGCATGCTCAGCTCTCCCTGGATGTCATTGCATGTCTGCACCTCCAGAGTATCATTTTTATTTTTATTTTTTTATTTATTAAATTCTCGGATTACAAATACCTTTGAGCAGAAGCTGCTCATTTACAAAGGTTCCACGTCAAAGGATGAGGGTCAACATACATACAGAGGTAGTAAAAGAATGCACAATAAACAACCAAAACAACTAAAAGAAAAAATAAAGATACTCAGTTATATCATACTTTGAGATCATCACGAAGTCATGCACACAAAAAGAGAAAAACACCAGCTCCTGTAGGAGATGACGGGATGCCAGCCCCATGCCCACTGTCAGACCCCACCTTCTCCAGTCCTGATATCCTCCATCCAGCACCAGACCACCAAACTAGAATGTAAGGCATGCCCATGGTAAGTGGCGGGTGGTCCCACCCTGGGGGGTACAAGCCAGGAGGTACATGGTGGTTTCGGGTTCTGGGTCAGGGTTCCAGTGGGACATGGAGCAAGGGGGATCAAGCTGGGGATGCCTGAGAGATGTCTCAGGACTGGTGACCAGATGGAAAAAAAGGTGAAAAAAAAAGAACGCTCAAGAAGGTGGTCCCCCATCCCCTTGAGCAACCAGTTTCTGCTACACGAATCGAGGGAAATTTAGAATCTCCATCAGAATCCACCTCTCTTGCTCCTCAGAAAACTAAATTACCTCCTCCTTCTTCTTCTTCTTCACAACTCCTCCAGCCCATTAATTATAATGAGGACCCTGAGGAGGATGCCATGGAGGGTGTCTCTGGCATGCCCCCCCAGCCTTGGGTGCTCTTGCAGAATCAGCACCACTCATCAAGAATAAATAAACTTGCTCCTGAACCCCTAGAATTAGAATCTGAAATTAATTTTTCAATACTGCCTGATACCAAATGGGGGATTCAGAAATGGATAAGGGAGGCTCAGATGCTGTACTTCAGCTATCACTGTAGATAAACACCTGGTCTCTGAGAGTAAATATGCAGGCAAGAAAAAGAAATATAGAAGAAAAACTTAACTTACTATCTTAGAAGATGAATATTTATAGTATTGCTTCTAATAATGTATGCATCATTTGTTAATATAAAAAAGAAGAATGGCTGTATTTCACTTTATTGTGGAGCAACAACTAGAAATATGTTTTTTGCAGGAGACTTTAATGTCTTCTATTTCACAACTGAATCTGTATACATCAGAATGGTACAGTGGACCATCATTCTGGTCCTTTGGACCTAACGGTGCAGTTAATAATAATAATAATCTTTATTAATATTGCACCTTTCAGAAATCAAGGTGCATTACATTTAAAATAACATCATAATAAAACAACATAAAAACACTAAAATCAATAGTATCAGTCCTTGTCAATACCATCCCCATATGCCTTTTTCCATAGAAAGGACTTCAATCCTTGTTTAAAACCCCCCACAGTCATGCACTCTCTAATCCAATGGTGTAGAGAATTCCAGAGGGTCGGCACCATGAACATAAAAGCTCGGGTGCTGGAAGATTTTAAAGCTACCCTCAGAATCTCTAGCAATCCCTCGTTGGCTGAGCCGAGCGTTCGCTCCGGAAGGTAAGGAACCAGAAGCTCTTTCAAGTAGTCAGGGCCCAAACCGTGTAGGGCTTTATATGTCAGTAAACCAACTTTAAAGGTGATCCGCCACTGAACCGGCAGCCAGTGCAGATCCTGCAGCACCGATGTAATGTGAGAAGAATGAAGAATCCCCATTAACAACCGGGCTGCTGAGTTCTGCACCAGCTGCAAGCAGTGGATATCAACCCCTGGAAGCCCAAAGTAAAGGGAGTTGCAGTAGTCCAAACGCGAGGTCACAAAGGTGTGGATCAGTGTAGGCAAGTCACCAGACAGAACAAGGTGCTTGATCCTAGTGATGTTCCTAAGATGGTAAAAGGATACCTTAATGACAGCAGACACCAGAGCACGTAATGTCAGCTGATCGTCAAGGATCACCCCTAGGTCACGCACCTGTTCATAGATAGGGAGCTCGACATCCCCCAAGAATAAACCTGAGGGATGATTTGCTCCCAACCCCCCTATCCGGTGACCAGGATCCACTACCATCACCTCCGTCTTCCCAGAATTCAACTTCAACCAGCTGGACCTCATCCAACCTTGGATGTCGCCGAGACAGTTAAACACCAAGAGTGCTCCATTCTGGTCAGGTGCAAAAGACAGATAGAGCTGGCTATCATCGGCATAACAATGAAACTCCAGCTCATATCATCTTACAATGTCTCTGAGGGGAAGCATGTACACTGCAAACAACATGGGGGACAGCACAGAGCCCTGAAGCACCCCACAGGACACAGAGGTAGGATCAGAGGAAAATACCCCCGACACCACCCTCTGAGTTCTACCTGTGAGGAAAGAGGTAAACCATCTGTGAACCAAACCTGACAGCCCACAGATGCATCTCAGGCGCTCAAGCAACACCCCATGGTCTACGGTGTCAAAATGGACAATTTTTTCTGGTCTCTAGCCATCAAGACATCATTGAGCACCTGAACCATCGCAGTCTCAGTGCTGTGCCTCTTTCAAAAACCTGATTGAAGAGGGTCATAGATGTTATGGATGGTCAAATGGTTGTCCAACTGGGCAGCCACCACTTTCTCAATTACCTTCTCCACAAGGGGAAGGTTCAAGATAGGTCTATAGTTAGCAAGGGAGTCTGGTTCCAAAGAAGCCTTCTTCAACACTGGTGTCACCACTGCTTCCTTCAGAGAGCAGGGATATTCACCAGAGTCTAAGGAGCACCAGACTATCCTCGCCAGAACCAGGATGATAACCTCCCCACAGCCCATGATCAGGGCTGTGGGACTCGTGTCTAAACTACAGCATGTAGTGCGCATACCCTGGACAATCCTTGTGACATCTTTGATTTCCGGCCTTTCGAAGAACTCCAGGAAAACCGAGGGATTGCGACCGGGGGCTGGTCCACAGCAATTCCTATAGAGAGTGCTGCGTGGGTCTCGGCCCTGATGTTGTCCACCTTATCTGCAAAGAACCGAGCAAGCTCCTCACACTGCAATTGTGAAAAGGCTCTATGAACCTGTAGACAGGCTGGGTTGCACAGCCTGTCTATGGTTCAAAAGAGCTGGGCCGGTCGGTTCTGTGCAGCAGCAATTTCTCTGGACAGGAATACTGCCTTCTTATGAGTAATTGCTGACTGATAGAGTTGATAATGCTCTAGGAGTCTATGATGGTCAGCATCTAAGCCAGATTTCTGCCAGCACCTCTCCAACCTGCATCCTAGTCGCCGCATCTCCCTCAAGTCCCCATCAAACCATGGTGACTGAGGGTGAAGGGAGAGAGGGCGCACACGGATGGGAGCAATGGAGTTCAGTGCAGAGGTAATGGCCTTATTATAGGCCAGAACCAGATCTTCTGGATCTGAGCTCATCACAGGAAATTCTGATAGATCAAGCACCACAGTTAGACTATCAGGAGTCATAGCCCGTAAAGGGCAGTACTTGACCGTCTCCACAGGGGTTGGCCTACACAGAGGGGTGCAAAAATTGAATCTCACAGTGTAATGGTCAGACCATCCGACAGGTTCCACCCCCACATCGGAGGCTTCCATCCCCAGGAGGAAGACCAGGTCAAGGGAATGGCCATGTTTGTGAGTGTCAGAGGTAACCACCTGTGAGAGACCCAATGAATACATCAATTGGAGGAAGTGCTGTCCAAATTACGAGAGTTCATCATTGATCCAGGCATTAAAGTCACCCAGCACCATCAACCTGGGTGACTCAAACACCAAATGGGGTGGGTATACTATTTAATGGATATTCTTTTTGGTTAACCAAATTAACAGGGTTACATCCTAGAAGGGTTCTTATTTGTGGTGGTATTTTGCATAATAACATGGCTAGGTAAATTAATATATATGGACCTCAAGCCAAGGCTGACAGAGTTCACCTCTTTGAATCTTTTTATTTATTTATTTAAATCTCAGATTACAAATACCTTTGAGCTAGGAGCAGCTCATTTACAAAGTTTCCATGTCAAAGGAAAGGGTTACAATAAGGTTGGGAGGTATAGACAACATTCATGGTATCAACGGTGGTACAGACAACATTCATGGTATCATCAGAGCACAGCAAGTCAACTGGTAAGTAAGTGGGAACAGTGCTACATACTCAAGATTACAAGCAAGCATAGAAAACCATAAGGTACATTCGAAGCAACATTGCTAATCAGAGGTGGAGGGGAAGGGGAAGAGTAAGGAAGAGGTAAGTGAGATGAGAGGGCAGAGTCCAGATAGAGAAGGAAAAAGAAAATATGGCAGCCAGAGGCCTTGTCGTAAGGTGAGAGGGAGGGGAGGCTAAGGTGGGAGAAGGGGTAAAAGAGGGGAAAATCTATAAAACCATGTCTCTTAGCAAATGGAATATTAATTCATGGAGGGGACTTCAATCGTATCTTAAAACAATCGGACAGTAGGCTGACAGGAAGGAAAACATATTGCGACTCTATTGCATTCTATAATTGTATAACGGTAGCTGAGCTTCAAAATGCATTTGATTGTACAAATTCAAGAGGACCTAAGTGCTTGTACAAAAGGGGTCCTTTGACTACTTTGATAGTCTTTTTTTCTCTAAAAACTTATAAGTAATGTATTTTGAAATCCAGCCAGTAGCATATTCAGATCACTGTATGATAATTGCTTTCTTTCAACAAAATCCATTGTTTCCCCCCAAAATTAATGAGATGGAAATTTAATGTTTTGGTGTTCTCAGAACCAACAGTCAAAAATCAGTACATAATGTTTTATAGGCTAGGGCATCAGTTTATGAACTTTATAATCATATCTGGGATTGGTGGGAAATAACAAAACAGGATTTGAAAAGTTGGTTCCAGGCTTATGGGAAAACTAAAGCAAGAAATAAATACTTCCTATATTTGAGATATAGGAGGCAATTACAATATTTATTTTCTATTGACACTAGTACTAAGGAAGACTTTTCATCCCAAATGAATAGTATAAAGGCTCAAATGTTTCAGTGGCAGTATGTCAGAGCAAGCACTATTGGTGCAGAGCTCTCCTATGGTATCATGAAATCCCCCATAGGAGACCCCTATGAAGCATGTAAACAGAGGAAAAATAACTTGTCATTCACTGAACTTAGAGACCCACTGGGGAATATAGTCTCCTTGATAGCTGAATTAAATGATACTGTAACATCTTATCTACAATCATATACTATGCAGCATCCACCAGAGGAAAAAGAGATTTTGGATTATTTATCATCGATGCCCCAAAGTCAGACCAATTGTAACTTACAAGAGTTAAGCACACCTCTTTCATTACAAGAAATTATGTATTTGTTAGAATAATTAAAACATGGAGTATCTCCAGAATGTGAAGAAATTCCTTTCAAATTCTATAAAACTTTTAAATATGAAGTAGCATGTGTTTTACTGTCGGTTTTTAATTTCTTACTTTCTTTTTCCCATATTTCTACTACCTTTAAAGATGGTCTAGTCATATTTGTATTTAAAAAATGTGATAGGAGTGATATTCAAAACTGGAGACCTATAACACTTTTAAATTCAGACTTTGAAATGTTATCACAAATCTTAAACAACAGACTTAGTAAAGTAGCAATTACTTTTTTGCATCCTACACAGTTTTATGGCATGCCCTTCAGAAAGATCCAATTTCCTCTTATTATTTTAAGAGAAATGTTGGAAATGTGTAAAACTCTAAATAAGCCTGGAGTGTTCTTATCGGTAGATCAAAGCAAGGCCTTTGGTGGAATCCATCATCCCTTTTTATTGTCTGCCTTGCATCACTATGGGATCCCTGCAAGCTTTATTAATTGGTTAAGACTTTTGTATGAGTCAGCTCCATTAACACTAATCAGTTTGGGTTCCAAAGGGTCTCTGATCATAGCCAAAGCTGGGGTAGGCCAAGGATGTCCACTAGGTACCTTTCTGTATATCATTTCTCTTGTTCCCTTATTACATAAACTAGGGAACAATCCCTGATTACAAGGCATACAGGGGTGTCAGCCTCAGGATATGATTAGAACTTTAGCTCATACAGATAATTTATGTATATGCCTTTCCACACGGGAGGAGGTTGGAATTGCTCTAGATGAACTTCAAACCTACTCTAAAATATCAGGGGCAGTTCTTAACATGGGCAAAAGTTCATGTCTGATAATAGGACCCAAATATTCTCATGGAAATCAATTAGCAGGAATACTGGTTGCAGAGGGGCCTGTCAAAATTCTGGGGATATGTTATGGTACCCAAAATGATGCTGTCTACAATTGGGATATGGCTCTTCATACTGGAAAACTTAAAGTATCATGGTGGAAAAATTTGAAGTTATTCAAACTAAAAAGGGTTCACATTATTTTTAAAAAATTAAATTCAATGTTTATTATATGTAGGAATGATTTTCCTTTTGCCAGTTCAGATGGAAAAACACATTTATAGTTTATTTTTCCAAATGATTTGGGGAAGTTGACTGACTGCTATAAAATGGATGTATATATACCTAGGGAAACAGAAAGGTGTGGGTGGGAATGATTGATCCAGTGATCTTTTTTCATACATTGTTTTTCTCTCAGTCCTGGAAGGTAGTTCTATCCCAGTCATGTTCTCTGCGAAAATAATGGATTAAGAATAATTTGAATCCCTTCCTTAGCAAATGGGAAATGAATCCACTATTAGCCAGGATAACAGGGTATATCCCTGAATATTTAAAACCCTCTGTTCAGAAGTTAAGGAAATGGAACCTCAATAAAACCCAATTATCTACTCAAACAGTTATATATCCAACTGAACTTGATTTTAAAAACTGTCCACCAGGCCTGCATAATGCTGTTTTGACTATGCTTTATTGTAGCAGAATCCCAGTGAACATGTGGGAAATTGTTTGGCTGTCAGCCTATGGGAAACTGAGTATCCGAGGTAACAGCAAATATAACGCAATGGAAGAGAGAACTTGCCCCTAGGAATGTGGAGCTTCAGAGGAAACTATGAAGCATTTTTTTTCTTAGGCTGTACACATTCTTCACAATTTTGGTCCTTTCTAGTTCACCATTGGAAACTTCCTTGGTTGTAGCATTGGACATATGGAATATTAGTATTAGGTATATATCCTAGTTTTTTAAGGTCTCATCATACAGATACCGTATCTGTTCTGATGAGCCGGCTTAAATTTTATTTGTGACAATCCAGATGTCAATGGGTGTTAACACAAAAATATACATCTTCTAGCCAGCCCGCTGGCACAGCAGTTGGATTTCCACTTGCAGCGCTAGTGACCCGGATTCGGGAATGGATCCAGGTCATCGGAGGGCCAGCTGGGGAGAGAAGGATTGAGTAACCCTAGGACTGATCTCGTTTTCCAGTGGAGATGGTGGTCTGTGATCGGGCAGGAGCGACACCTGGCAGAGGCTGGGTCCATTGCCCTGCACCGACACATATGCAATTCTGGGGTGAGACAGACACAGGCCATCATTACACATCCTTGCCCCAGCTTACAGGGGGAAAAACTCTGCAGCCAGCTGTTTCAGTGAAACCCTGCCCATGGGCTTCAATTAGCCTTCCAGCCAACTCTCCTAACTAGTCCATGTATTGCGGCACTGGTGACTCATACAGTGCCACGATCCCGGTCTCTGAGGGGTAAGCCAGGGGTGACTGGAAGTGCACAGACAATATGGGAAGGTGAAAGCTCAAGGGGTGTCATGACTAAGGCAGACACCTGACAGCCAGCACAGCAAAAAGCACACTATTTGAAAAAAAAAAAGTCTATCTTCTTTTACATTTGCATTATTATGTGAAAATGCACTTCAAATGATCTGTAAAAGTGATCCATAAGTATCATCCCTATTCTAAAGTGCAAATGTGGTGGAAAGGCTTCTCCTACATTTTGAAATTTAAATGAATTGTATTTTGTAACTTGAAAGATAGAAGATACTTTTTCACAGGTACTATATGATAATAATTGAGAAATAACCCAGTTAACCACTGTAATTCATTTATGTAATGGGTGACAATACTTGATATGACAAAGTGATTGTGCATCCTGTGTATGTTGACTTGTTTTTTTTCCAATAACATTCCCCTACTCTTACAGGTAAGGGGAACTTCTGGCCCTTTGGCAAGCTGCCTGACACTGTGGATGATGGAGAAATACTGTAGGAGAGGGGCATGGAGGATCTGTGCAGTTTAATACCCAGAATATAGTGGTGACAGCTATGGTACACAGTGACAATAAGTATGGTGTACAGTAGTGTCCCCAGTATAGTGAAACATTTTGCAAGGTACTGGCTCTCAAAAAACTGAATGATGAATTGGGATGGCCAGGCCCAAATTCATAATCCTGTACAAACCTCAGAAACTGATGATGACATACAGGTAGAATCCAAGTAGGAAACCCTGGGTCAGGAGGAGAAGGAGATGGAGAGAGGTATGATTTACTGTAACAGGCATTTGCTCAAACTGTTGGCTGTGGAGGAGGAGGAGAGGATTGCAAATGACCTGACAGGCAAATGCTCCCAGCCTGAACTGACACCCACTGACACTGACATTCTGTCAGACATTGGTCTGAAAGGCCTGTGATGTCTCTTCTGCAGCTGGCTCAAAATAGGCAGAAGGAACTGAACAAGGTGATGGAGCTGCGGCGTGGTTGGCCACCATCCACTCAACCACAAAATACTGAATGGTTGATGACTAATGCTTTGAAGGCAGTGGTGTGGGAGTGGTCTCCCGATGGCTTGCCATGGCTCAGAGGTGCAGTCCCTACTTTGAGAGAGATCTGGGCTGTTATCTCTCAAAAGCCCTAGTTGGCAGGGTCTGTACAGTGAAAAGATGTGCAGCAAAAACAGAGCAAAATGCAGAGCTCTGACAAACAATTGGCAATTTTCAAAAATGTACTGTGGGGACTGATGAACTGCAGGTTACAGGGACTGTGCCTGCAGGGAAGCGGGAAGAAAGTTTGATGGGCAGAACAAGTTCAGTTGCTGTGCTCAGGAAATAGCCTCTGCAGAGTGAAGAATCAATCTTGAAAATGGACAGTGGTCTGAAACTGACAGATGAGTGTGGACTCTGTACTTAGCAAACAGTGGGATTGGCTGGTGCTGAGACATTACCTAACACACAGGTTGACAAAAATGCTACTAAATCAGTGCAAAATGATGGTGTCAGTGTTGCTAATAAAAAATAGTGATAAGCAGTACTATGGTAAATGAGCAAAATGTATTTATTTATTTATTGAATTTTGTTGACCTGGTAGGCCCATTGAGACTAGAAGTCCCTTTCTCAGGGGTGACCAGTGGGAGGGGGATACAGGTGGTAACCAACTGAAACTGAACCAGATTAAGCTGTTGTTGGTATTTTTAGTGAATGGAGTAAATGAAAATATTACTGTGGAACATGAACACAGTAATGTGGGAAATGTGACTGTGATTAAAGGGAGGGTTGTGACATCATTAGGAGCCCCATCTGCAGGAACCCATATCACAGGAAAAAAACTCTGAACCTGAAATATCTGATCTGGGGTGCCTGCCCCATTACCCCCACTGCCAGGGCAGGTATCTATCTGATGATGCAGGTACCTCAGAGGGGAGACCCTCAGGTTCTGCTAATGGCTTGGACTGAGCAGGTCCAAGTGCACCTGGACCCTCACTAAGGATTGGCTATGGAAATACAGGCTGCGAGGCCTCAACAGATACAGGGTGTTGTAGACCTCCTCAAGGTGGCACAGGGTCATCTTGGAAGGGTCTCCCATGGCAATGGAGGGAGGGGAGCCAACCTTTTAGCATGGCAGATTATTTAAGGGCAATGGGGAGTCATCACCAAACCATACTGTAGTAAGGTAGAGGTATGTTAGTGGTTTGCAAACCTCCAATGACAGGGCACACATTGCCAAAAGCCTGCTAATGAACTCTGTGTGGTCCTTCACTATGGAACTGTATGCAGTCATGTTGCAGGGGAGTAAGTGCATGATGTATGTTTTAAAACAGTGGATTTGCTTCATAGATTTGGGGAAAAAATACTAGAGATTAAAGTATACAGCATTATGGGCCCCTTTTGTGGCCATCCCCCCAAACACACCTACTGCGAAACTAATTACAATTCTGTTTCCTAATGTTGGGGTTAAAATATCTGCTATTAGAAAATGGGCAAGATTCTTCACGCTGTCTGATTGTCCGATGGGCACTACAAAGGGAATTACGGTAACTTCTGATTAATGCCGCTTAAAACAATGCAATTAAGGTGCCGCATTACTGAGAATATTTATGGGCACCCCAAATTTTCAGTGTCATCAGCCGCCATTTTTATCTCTCGCTTAGTGTTACCGAGAGTTGGGGAGTGAGTTTGTGGCAGTAAAATCCCCTCAGAGAACCCCCCTTCCCATCTTTCAATTAATAGCAGCCAAAAAAAATGACAAAAAAAAACAAACGGCAAAACGAAGCCAACAACTTACCGGCTTCATGTTGCTGGCAGTGCAGCTTTTGAAATAACAGTGCGTGCTTCCATATAGCAACTAAACTTGCTTTGCTGCTTACCAGCGCTGCCTGCCTCACACTGACCCTGACACAGTCTCTCTCCACCACCAAACTACAAAATCAACCCCACAACAGGAACCTTTATAAAAAAAAAAAGTAAGAGTACCTGCTTTTTGTCTAGCTTTCACCGACTTCTAGTTCCCCAATCACGTACGAGACAGCACTGCAGCATTTCGATTTCACAGCTCAGCCGCTCGCTAACTGCTCACAATCTAGCAACTCAAACAAAATTAATTTACAACTCAAATGGCAAACTTATGGATTGGGGGGAGCGGTAAACTAACAATTTCCCTGGTACCACTTTGAAAAAGTGACACTGCAACAAACAAAACATATTTCACAAACAGCAGCACCCTCTAGTGGTACTAAACCAGTACACCAGTAAAGGGACTATTTCACATAATCTGGTATTTCTTTGCATTTTCACTAATATTTTAAATTTTTTTTGCATTACATTATTCGTAAAACAAAAATGTAAGCCCATTTTCTAAGCGCAATAATACACTCCAGGGTGGCGGTATGGGCAATACCAGACCTTCCAGGGGCTATAAGGCCCTCTGCCTGTGGTGTTGGGCCTCATTAGGCCCCTGGGCGGTCCGGTATTGCCCAATACTGCCCACTCTGTTGGGTATTATTGCTTGCTTACTATCTTTTCTGCCTCCAACAAAAATGTGATATCTTTCGAAGACCATCTCCAATTTTAATATCAGAACTGAAATTGGCATGTTGGTTTAAGGTGAAATTGTGGAACATAAACACAGGAGTACAACATCTGCCCTGTAGTTTTTATTTACCTAAGACTATGGCTTATGCGTCTACCTTGGTCAGCCCAAGTGTGGTGAACAGACCCACCTGAGCACTTCGTGTGATCAGTCTTGGTGCACTCTTTGTTTTGAATATGGCAACATGGGGCTGCACTGTCTGAATCCTTTTCACGTCAGTTTATATGAGAAACAGTGGCACTACTTTCATCAGTGCCCCTGGGCTTCACACAATAAGATGAGCATTATGGATCAGGAGCAGATAATTTCATAAGGCCAGCAGCAAGAATCCATCTGGAGATAAGCTGCTAAGGCTAAAGCTGCTAGGAAAGAGCAAGCACCTCCTGCAGAGAAGCATTCAGAGGCGGGGGGGTTAGTTAGATGAGACAGCTGAACCCCAACCCACAAAACCCCAATCCACAGAACCCCGGCTTACACCACCTATGCAAGACCCTGAACTAGAGAACATAGACCTAACCCTTGTATCTATTATCTTAAGAGAGGAGACAGAACCCTATACCTCACCCCAGGTAGAACAGAGGGAGTAGAGAAAGGAGATAGAATGGGTTATTTCTCCTACAGACTCATTAATGAAGGGAAGGGGATATAGGGAATATCAAGGCAATCTGATGATCTTGTAGCTAGGCATCCTCCCCCAGGACAAGGGCGTGGACACTGTAGGATGAAGGAAGAGGAGCAAAGAAAGAAACTGAAACCTCTATCTACAAGGCAGCTCTACTCTATAGTGGGTTCACTATATTGGAGTAACAGAGGCAGTGGGGGGGGGGGACTCAGAAGAGAAAGAGGAGGATTTGGAGGCCTTGGTGTCTTTCTTAATAAAGATGATTCCTTGGATGAGGAGGAGGTGTGCCTCAGAAGCATCCATGGCCAAAAGGGTGAGGGATAGGCCCAGATCTGTCACCAGGAAAGAAAACAGTAGGTTTTCTGCTTTGTCACTAATCCCATCGCATGTGTCTAGTTAGTACTTTGACCATGGTAACACTGTACGTGAACAATATAATATCCTTTAAGAAAAGAACCACCACCTCATTCTTGCATGATTCCCTACTGGGAAATGCAGTTTTCTGCAAGACTGAAGACCAAGTATGAAACCCAGCAAGCAAATAAACACTGGGTGAATGGTACAGCATTTTTGTCACATGGAATGGACACATGCAGTGGGGCTGGTATTTTGTTCAGAGGGTATGGGTTTTCTGTGAATAAAGTGCTGGATATCTCCCAGGAAGGGCACTTATTATAAATGTGGAGTACTGTAATGTGTCTTTGAGGTTTATCTGTATATATGCACCCCAGCAAAAAGTTTCAAGAATCAATTTATTTTGTGACGCGAGACCCAATCTCTACACAAATAAAACCATTCTTGTGGGAGTGGACTTTAACTGTAAAGAACCCTACTGGCATCAACTAATACTGTGAAAAAATATACTGTGAAAGTAACTTTTACCTGACATGGTGAAAATGGGGCGGGAGACATATGTGCAGAACAACCTGGCTACCACAATTGATTTTGTTTTTATTTCTAGTAAACTACAAGTGAACTCCTCCTCCATAGAAGCAATAGAAACATCTGACAACAAGGCACTAATAGTTGATAGCAGTATTAAAGCAGCCCCCTCCCCCCCGGCACACGCCCTGGAACTTGAGTAACAGTCTTTTCGAGTGTGAGGTAGTTTAGGAAAAAGTAAGGGATGTACATGCAACCAGGCAGTCTGTTTTATGTAACTTTCATTCGGCTGAAGCCTGGTAGGTTGACACTAAAACAGAAATCCAAAAGTTATTTGTGTTCCTTGGGAGAAAGTCCAAAACAGATTCTTACTTTTCATACCTAACTCTTAGGTATAAACTTAATCACCTGGGGCTAGATTTTTAAAGCCCCAGGGACTAAGTCCCATTCCACAGCCGATGCTCTACACCTGTGAAGATTTGTATTTCAGCTGGTGCAGCCATGGGGGATGTTATGACTGATCCTACCAGGCATAATATTTTGGTTCAGCTGTGCCAAGGTAACAGCTGCAAGCTACCATTAATTGTGGAGTCTGTCATAAACAGGCTTCACCTTTGAGAATACCACAGCTGTGGGACAAACTGTGGCTCCACAACTGAAGACCCACTTGCACTAGTTTTTTCCTGCAGCTGTGGGAATTTCAGAGGTTTTGAAGCTCCAGCCACTTATTTCTAGACATACTAATGGAGCTCAGGTTGACGCTAAATCTATACTTGACACGAAAAATGGAACAAAGGCTTATCAGTACAATAGGGGTAAATCTTTACTGTTTGAATTAAGGGCTGGGACATAAGGGTAAAAACAGCACCTGGATCATTTTAAGGGTTGTGCAGAGAATGAAACCGGGTGATTCAGTCTTCAAAAAACACAGATGGTGTACCGATAGAAGAGATACAAGACATACAGATTTACAGGTGGTAGAGGCATGGACCCAAGGGACCTTTTGTACACAACCTTTGGTGCAGAATGCAGATACCTATTTGTAACATATCACAGTGGCCCCCCAAATTGACCAAACCTTTGATGTTGATTGAGGTACAAACTAGTATTAAGAGATTGCCAAATAATGATACACTGGGCCCTGATGCCCTGACAAGTGAAATTTATAAATAAATTGTGTCTTAATTGGTTCTGATTCGGTGAGCCTGTACAATGGTGTTCTGGAATCCAACCAGTTGTCTCAGGGAATGCTGCAAGCCTTCCTTATTTACATGTACAAGTTGGGTGATTGGTCAGATTTAAAGAACTTGCAACCATTATGCCTGATGAACACTGATGTGTAAGTTTGATAGAAAATTTTACATGCTGGATTGTTACCTGTAGCTTCTGTGGTAGTATTTCCCTTTCAGACATGTGGCTTCTTGGTATACCCTCTCTGCAGCACTCCAGAACCGTGACGGACAGTACAACGACAACATTGACAAGTCGCTGTACTGTCCCCATGGGACCTGGCATTGCTTTCAGGAGCTGTTGCATCCCCCTCCTGACACAACTCCGACTTGGAGATAGTTAATTAAATAGAGGGTACGGGGGGGTTCAGGGCAAAAGCCCCCCAAAAAAACAATTGCAGCTGTGAATGGCTCTGTGCCAACTGCAATTGCTGTCGACATGGTGCCATCGTTGTGATGCCATTCGACAACAAAATTGTCAAATGAGTGGATAAGATTCTGGCCTCTCAGAGGGGGTATTCAGTATAACTTGTCCCTTATTCGAGAAGTGTTCAGCTAGGGCAGACTAACCAAGTCTTCGGCTTTTTCCTGACTTTAGATCAGGAAAAAGCATTTGACAAAGTAGTCCACAAATTCCTATTTAAGGTTCTTGAGAAATGTGGGGTACCCTGATTGTTTATTGATTGGATACAGACACTTTATGTGGGGGTCATTGTACTTCCCTTCATTAAGAGATGGCAGAGAAAGGCTGTGCCCATATCACATGGGGTTAAACAAGGCTGCTCATTAAGTCCCCTTTTATACCTCTTTGTGATAGACCCAGTACTGATATTATTTACTCTGTCCCAGGGATCAATGGCTTGAGAGCACTGTAGTCAAATAGGGTGAAAATCCTTTATTAAGTGGATGAGATCAGTCTGTTTCTAGAGACTGAACATGATGGGGACTTGGCACCAGAAATGTTGAGTACCTATTCCAGGGTGGCTGAGCCAAAAATTAATATTTCCAAATGTAAATGGATATCACTTGGGTTTAACCCTATAAAACAGATTTGCCAAAACCTACAGATCTCAAAACAGGAAATCCAGGCTTTTTGAGTCCCTCCTGCTTTGCCTCTCCACAGGTCTGCCATTACCTGGTCCTGGATAACCCCCCAGTTCTTCCTCAGATGCACCCCTGTAGCAGGGCCAGGAAGGGGAGGTCAATCCTCCCCCCACCCAGAGCACAATCCAGAATGGGGGCCCTGACTAGTGATGGAAGTGCAGCAGAGTGTGGCAGCCGGGAGCTCAGGGTCACCATATCATTTTCCATCTTCACCTTCCCCCACGGTATGAACATGCCCCTGTGGAGGCATGCCAATGCACCTGCACCTCTTCGCTTCCTTAACTCCATTGCTGTCTTCCAACCTCCACCAGGGGGCAACCACAGAGTGGGATGACAACTCTCCCTCCCACAGGGAGAGGAGAGCAATCTATCGAATGCTTGATCCTTTCCCTCCCCTGCCGACCCCCGGCAACTGAATGTCGTGCCTGACCCCAGGTTGCTGGCGAGGCACGAGGTGTGGCATCCAGCACCTCAGCCATCAGGCTGGCTAGATATCCATGTTTTAGAGTGTCAGTTTTGGACTATCAGATACCTCAAAGGTGAATTTGGAACTCTGCATAGATATGGCACAGAAACTAGTAAAATGTAGAAAGGAAAGACTATCTGTAAAATAAAAGAGCTTTTTAGTCAAAACTAGACTTGTCCCTTGCTTCCTTTTCCTTACTTATATGTTTCCCCATTAGAACTTGAGGCACGACTCTACTGCTTATTTTCCCAAGCTATTTAGAGTAGCCATCTGAACCCAATAAAAAGAGAAGTGATGTACTTAGTATTCTTGAAAGGTGGGATAGGGATGGTGAATCTCTTGATCTTTTTTATGATGATTTTTTTGAAGGCAAACCTGGGAGTTTCTATAGGCTGCACCCAGAAGCTTGCTAGTAATCAAATGGTTGTCCCCTCACATACAGACCTGGAAGGCAGGAAGGCTTAAGTTACCAAGTATGGGGAAGTCTTTAGTAGTGCCATGTTATGGGTGGGTTATACTGACAAAAGTAAGACTGTGGAAGGTGCCTTTTGATTCCATGGTAGGATTCCATAGGAAAGTATTGTTCAGTACTATTTTAGGTGGGAGTTTCCTACCTTAGCTATAGATTCCACATTGCCCACTGGGTAAGGAACAAGATGTCTTTACTATCTTGCTTCCAGGTGTGACCTGGGGAAAAGAGGAAAGGGAGAAGCACAACTACAAACAAAATACAGCCAGTCAGGTGATGTGGTTACAATGAGGGTGACATGAAGGGCATAGGTTGAGTGCAGTACAGACAAAATGGCAAAACATTGCATTTGGAGGACAAATTAATTAGCATACAAATCATCTGTACAAATTGGGCAAACTCAAAGTGCATAGTGGTAGACTGAAGAGTGGCTGAGTTGGTGCTGAAGCCAAGAGTCAAAACAGGTTAATAAAGTTCAACAAGTTTGCTGGAACTATGAGGTTGGGAGAGAGAGAGAGAGAGGTAAGGGGTGGTCAAAAGCCAGGAAAGGGGAAGAAAATGTTCAGGAACTGGATTGGCAGCAGCAGAGGGAGGGAACCTCTGTAACACTGTGGATCTGAGGACATTGGTGCAGCCTTTGTGGTAGCCAGATTGGAATATTGCTATGTACTTTATAAGGGATTGCCTTGTAGTCAGCTGCTTTATCAACCTCTGGTCCAGAATGAGGAGGCAAAGTTGCTGACCTTTGCATGGAGGTCAGAACATATCACCCCCTTACTCCATATTCTGTGATGGCTGCTGCTCAAATGATGTACTGTTTTTAAGGCATCTGTTTAAGATACAAACCCCAAAACAAATGGGTTCCCCATATCTTCTCAAGCTCCTGTCCCCCTCAGATCTGGTAAAATGGAAGTGCCACAACAGTGCCTGCTTGAGGTTCCTTCCCCCTATCTTAAGTTAACTGGCAATAGGGCCTTTGCAGTTTGTACTCCTGTGATGTGAAATTCTCTTCAGCAGGAGATTTGATGTTCTCCTTCAGACTCTGCTAGTATCTCTGGTTGCAGGCATATCTGAACTAACCATAGAAACATAGACTTTGATGGAAGATAATGACGACCTGGCTCACCCAGTCTGCCCATTTTTCCATACCTACATTATTACCACAGACTACACTTATCTACAGTACAGCTCTTTCTCCCTCCCTCCCTTTCTACTATGATTCTCTTGTGGCTATCCCATACATTCTTGAACTCCACTACTGTTGTTGCCCTCACCACCTCCTCTGGAAGGCTGTTCCAGGAATGCACCACTCATTCTGTGAAGCAGTATTTCCTTACACCTCTCCTGCATCTAACTCCCCTACAGCTTCAAAGCATGTCCCCTTCTTCTTGAGCACATTTTCTTCTGAAAAATACTTCCCTCCTGTACCTAATTTACCCCCATGAGGTATTTAAAGGACTCTGTCATATCCCCTTCTCCCTCCTCTCTTCCAGGGTGTACATATTGAGGTCCAGTTTCTCCTCAATGGACTTCTGATGCAGACTCTGCACCATTTGAATTGCCCTTCTCTGGACCACCTCTGCACTATGTCCTTTCTGAGATGTGGTCTCCAGAAATGGACACAGTACTCTTGGTGGGGTCTTACCAGAGTTCTATACAGAGACAGCACCACCTCCCTCCTTCTGCTGGAGATATCCCTCCCTGTGTACCCAGAAACCCACTAGCCCTCCCAACTGCCTTGTCACACTGCCTAGCCACCTTTTGGTCATCCAATATAATTACCACCCAGGTTTCTTTCCTGCTTGGTATTTGTCAGTATCATTCCACCCATTTTATAATGAACCCCTATGTTTCTGTGCCCTAAATGCATTATTTTACACTCTTTTTGCATTGAAAACCACCCTGTTGTAGATTTTGGTGTCATCTGCAAAGAAACAGTTTACCACCTTTGGACCCACTTTTAAGATATCAGGCTTTGTTACTAGTCTCCGATGTGGAATCTCCTATCTCTCCTTCCTGCCATCCCCTGCTACTCATTTGGTCAAGGGATTCCCACACCTTCCCCCCCCACCTCCTCTTCTGCTGGTCAGGATGCCTTCTCCTATCACATCCCTTCCCTCTGGAATCAGCTCCCTTCTCTTCTCCACCTATCCCCCTGACTCCCTTCCTTTAAGGATTGCCTGAGGCAACTGCCAATGCCCTCAAGCTTCTGCTTTCCACCCTAACTCTATACCACTTTTCCTTTCTCACTCCTCCAAATGCTGCCATCCTGTTATTTGCACTTAGGTCTGTCACAGAAATGTTCCTGTGCTTGTTGTGGCTCCCTGGTGATTTTTTCTCTCCTACCACTGCCCCTATTACACTTGCTTCTGCCTTAGTCTGAATTTCTTTCCCCCTGTCTTTTATGACTACTCACTTAACTATGGCTTCTAAAATGATGTACATCATTTGAGTACTCAACTTTTGCTACTTTCTCAGAGTTGCACCAACTCCTGTGTGTTTATCCTGCTGAATTTTTAACCTGTATTCTTTGCATGTTGAACTGCACTTGCAACATGTTATTCCCACTACCCCTCCCATGGGTTGCACATGGAAACCCCCAGAATCAGTGTACCTTTCCTGGTTAACAATTTTAAATAAATAAATAAATGGTGTTGAAAGCCTTACTGAAATCTAGGTAGGCCACACCCACTGCTCCACCCTGATCTAAATCCATTGTCACACAGTCAAAGAATTCTATCAGATTCTTTTGACATGACTTCACCCCATGAATCCATGTTGCCTTGGGTCTTGTAACCCACTGGATCCAAGATATTCCATAATCCTTTCCATCAGCAATGACTCCATTAACTTTCCCACCACTGGTGTCAAGCTGACTGCCTATAATTGACAGTCTCCTCCCAGCTACCACTTTTGTGTAGTGGGACTACATTCACCCTCCTCTAGTCCTCCAGAGTCAGTTGTGTTTCTAGTGAGCTGTTAGAGTTAAGTCAAGTATAAGTTTATTGTTCAAAATATACTGTCATTAAAAAACTGTTAAATAGGACTGTCAGAGGTACATCCAGTATCTCCCTGAGTTCCCTCAATATCCTTGGATGCACCCCATCTGACCCCCATTGCTTTGTTCACCTTCAGATTAGCAAGTCTCTTCAGGACTCTCTCATTAAAAAAGGACTGGAGTCCACCACCCGCTCTCCAAAGCTTCAGTTACTTTTTTGTGGCCCCTTTCCTATTCCTTCCTCTGTGAACACTGAACAAATGTGTTTGCTCAGGATGTGTGTCTTTTCCTGATTCCCCTCTGCACAGTTCTCCTTTCCATTTTTAACCTTACAATCCCACCCCTGGTCTTCCCGTTTTCATTTACATACCTAAAAAAATGTCGTGTCCCCTTTCATTACCTACTAGGCTATTTTCTCTTCAGTTTGTGCCTTTGCACTCCTTACAGCTTTCCCCACTTTCTTCTGTTTCCCCTGATACACCTCCCTGTCCTGCTTCTTCTGTGTCTCCTTGTACCTTTTGAATGCTAACCTTTTAGCCTTTACCTTTTCAGTCATCTCTTTCCAGAACCATAGCAGTCTCTTTTCCTCTTGATTTTTTGCTCACTTGTTTGATGTAGAGATCTATTGCCTTCATTATGTTCCCTTATAGCTTTGTCCAGTGTTCCTCCACCCCACCAGTCCATTCCCCCTGCTAAGTTATCCATGAGGCATTCATCCATCTTTATAAAATCTGCCCTGCTGAACACCAGGACCCTCCCCCTTGTGTTGTTTGATTCTGAGGCCATCCTTATATTGAACCACACTGTTTATAGCTGATAACAACTGTTTTGATGTAGTTAACTTTTGAGAGTTGCAGCTTGATTTGACTGTGCTGTTACAGTATTTATTTATGGGTTTTCATCTTTGTTGGGTAATATTTATTGCTAAGCACTCTGAGGTATGAAAGATTTTTGTTTAAATAATGTCCTACCTACCTAATTACTTAACAAGTTGCTATATCTTAGTTGGGCTATCCTCAGTAAATAAATTGCAAAATAAAAAATACCCTGCACAGTACTTATAATTTCTGCTCATAACCAGGAAGCACATACTACCAAACTTTACTGAAGTTATAATTCTGTGAATGTTTATAAGGTTAATCAGTGAGGTACAGCATAGTAAATCAGATTGGAGTTTGGAGTTAATTTATGATTGTATGCACTCAGAGGTCAACATTATAGGACTCCCATATGGATCCAGTGTTCACATCGGGTATCTGTGGAATGTCAGTGCATCAGGGTCAGGAGCTTTATGAAAGTTATGTCCTGTTGGTGCATTTTCTGCATATAACAATTTTGCTAGTAACAGTTGCAATAGAGGATGATGTGCTGGGGAAATTACAAGGGTGAAGGTGTAGGGATAAAAACAAATAAATGTTTAAAAGTCACAGTTAAACTTGCAGTGGGATGAGTATACTTGTGCTTCATCTGGAAAGTAGCACAGAAGCAGAAATTAAATTCAGGGGGGTTTTGCTTACTAGGACTTTTTAACATAACAGAAAACAGTTTTTAATGGAAAATTATAATTGGTCAGCAACGAAGAGAGAAAATTGAAGCTGATGACATTTTCTGCCGGTAGTGATTAGCAACATCAGTGATATCAAAATGAAACAGTACTCTTTTGGTACCATGGTGATCTGCACTAAACGCAATTAGAGGTTATGTTAGGAATGACCTGATGTTCCTATCATTTTACCTCACAGATCTGGAAAAGAAAAATCAGATTTACTACTGTGAAATATGAATAATTCTATAGAACAACTAGCAAACAGAAACACTGCAGCTGTGGTTTGTCCAATACGTTTCCCAGTTGTAGCTTTTAAAGAACCCTAATTATATACAAATCAGCTCCTGCTAAGTGCTGAAGGGTAGCGTTGATTGCTTGGCAAAGGCAAATCGTCAGCTGGAAATCTAATAAATCTGGGCAGTATGATCGATGCAAATGGTCACATCTTTTGTACTAACCTTGTACTGATTAAACTGTTGGGCATAAAGAAACATAGATATGCTTGTACAACTCAAACATTCAAAACAGAAATGACTCTCCATTTACATGTTAATGTCAATGATAATGCATGGTTCCATTGGA
This sequence comes from Neoceratodus forsteri, assembly GCA_016271365.2. NCBI lineage: Eukaryota > Metazoa > Chordata > Ceratodontiformes > Ceratodontidae > Neoceratodus > Neoceratodus forsteri. Next base: position 905,969,451 of record CM028135.1, on the reverse strand, counting down.
AGGTCACATCCAAATGACTTACACATAATGGAACCATATGCTTACAAACCTGAGGCTAGATGTGAGAAGTGCTTATAGAGAGTAAGCATACATTTTGGACATATAGAACTAAGTGCTGCACCTCCAATAGACATGTATGAGGCAAGTCTACAATTTCTGCCTACTTTTGCCACTTGCAGGAAAATCTGTCTTATGGCTGGCCATAAATGAAAGTAATTTTGCTGGAAATTGTAGCACTTGTACAAAACTGACTGCTAACTAGCAGTCATCATATAGGCACACTGCACCCCAATATAATATCCAACTTCAGAATACCAGATAAGAACTAAAATGTATTAATTGAATACACAAATGAGAGCTGGAATGAACCTCCAGAATGATGTTTTGATATGTTTTAGCATGTTGTTGGTGTTGCCTTGAACACCAGCTTAGTCAATCGGTCTATCGGTTGGATCAAGGAAGATTTATTTTGGTTATTCCCAAGGCATGTGCCTGATCTATACAAATACTACAGTACATAGACGAGTATGTGAGGGCCACCTCCTACTCCTCCGAAAATCCTCAAAATCTTCCTGAACAGGTTTACAGGTAGATAAATTAATTTGATACCTTTTATTGTACCAACATGGTCCTATGATTTAAAATGTAAAATCTGTTTCTGGAACTTTACTTCATTTCACATGCCACTAATTCAGAAGCAAGTCAATTAACTATCAGCCTCACACATTTGCACATTTAGTAAATGGATTTTCTTCATCAAGTACTCATATTTAGAGATGTTATAAAGTTTTACTCCACAGGCAAAGTTGATGCGATGTCGGCAACATCATGCTTCTTGAAGACTTTATGAAGTTTTGATAGTCACATTAACTTCACCTACTGTTTTAACACTTTTGTCTTAAAAATAAAGACATAAATCCACCTCACCCTCTGTTATGTGTAGCCCCCCCATCCCACCACACCACATGTTTTTTAACTGAATCCCCCACATCACCCTCGGGCTCCCAGTTCCTCCTCCCTTGTACCTAGCAAAGTTTCATAATAAAGTAAACTGGCACAATCTTTTCTTTTCCCCTCTGCTGGCAAAAGCAAGTTCCTGCCCACCTCCTCCCTGCCAGTCCCTCATTATCATCAAATAAACCCCCCCTTTACCACATTCTTGCCAGAAAATACTCCCTACTCCCCCAAAACTCTGTTTGCATAAATGCCGGCTGTACAAAAGAAAAAAAAAATCACGTTAGAACGAGGGCATCTTCATTCTCAAAATCTCTAAAAGAATGAATGGTGATTGACTGATAACCAGACCGTTGAGTATTGGTACTAGGATAGATGTCACTAACCATTCAGATCAGAGACTTTGAAGAGTGACGCGGTTGTCACTCCTACAGGGGATATTTTTCTATTTTACATTTTGTATTCATGTCAGCAGTTGTGTGGGTGCTTTGTGGTATAGGAGGCGATGTTTTCTAGTGAGATGGTTATAAAGGGAGGGTGATTTCTGTGATGAGAATGTGGGAGGGTTGGGGTGGAAATTGCTTTTGTGGAAGGGGTAAGGGAACCAGTGCTGCCTGCTTAATTTATTATGAAACTTTGCTGAGTACAGTGGGAGAGGAGGGAAGTGAGGGCCAGTGGGAGGATAAGTGGGGGATTAGGTTTAAAATATATATGGTGTGATGTAAAGGGATGGGCTACACACAGCACAGAGGATGGGGTGGATTAATTTTTTTTTAAAATACAAGCTAGAATGGCATTGCCACTGTAACTACTTTGCATAGTACTTCACGAGCAAAGTCCTACTTCATTCAGCAAAGTAGGCACTTTGTTACATGAAGAACCACACAAAGTAGGGCCTTCCCACCTCATGAAGTCAGGAAACTTTGTGAAGCATTTCACAAATAGAAGTTTTTCTGACTTCTCACACCTCTGCAAGTCATTTTATACAGTACCAGTTTGTGTAACCCATCATTTTTCATGTTTGAGTTCCTACCTTGTAAGAGACATTAGGACAATCTCCTGCCAATAACCTTCATTGTATCAAATGTCATAACTTTCTCTACCTCTCTCCTTTTGTGTAACAAGCTGTCATCCATAAACTCTTGCATGTATTATGAAATGCTGGTACATTTTCTGTACACCTGGTGAATAGTGGTGGGCGAAGTGGCCGAAATTCACTCCGTGAAGTGATTCACAGAGTAACACGGTTATCCGCGAAGTACTCCATAACGCGAAGTGGAGTACTTTGCATCATAATGAGGAATGCAAAGTCCATTGAAAACAGTGACTTCACATTATTCTGCTTTCCCCAAACCACTTCATCAATTTTAAGGCAAAGTACATTGAAATCAATGTACTTTGCCTTGTTTATGAGCTCCAAAAGCAAATTTTGAGGTGCTTCATGGGATTGCAGGTCACATGGGCTCTAGATTGTTCTGCACAGCCTCGGTTCTGTGTAGTATGTGTGTAGTGGAAGATGGAGACAATTTCCTCTCAGAGCTCTTTGCGATTCAAATCCTCTAAAAGCTGTTAAAAAAGCCTTTTTGATCTATTTTGATTTTTGCTCACAATTTAGTACATTGATTGTAGAAAACCCTCCTGTGCTCATATCATCGAGTGTTTAGTGTTTGTGTGTGGATTTTGAATGTTAATTTAGATCAGTCAGTCTGTGTACTGTGAAGTCTGCTTTGGGGAAGGGGCAAATCTGTGGTGTAGGTAGATTAACTGGGAGAAAAGGCAGTCTTTCTGTTTTGGTTATATTTTTCTTGTATAACAGTGTTAATGTACACATAGTAATATTTTTAGTAATTCTTGACTTTTTTTGCTGATTGTTGTGGTGCAGCAGTGTATAATTTCAGTTTGTTTAAAACATTTGGTTATATTACTGAATGTTTTCAATTTTTTATGCATTACTTGTACTGAGTATGTGTGTAATACGTGCCATTAAATAAGACACCTTTTATTGTGCCACAGAGTAATTGCAGCAGTGTGAACCTGCTATCCACAGCACCTGCATGACTTTTTTATACTGCTTTGTGGTATCTTTACTGGTAGTGGACTGTCACTGCTGTGCACTACCCCCCCAACCAGCAAAATGTATTCTTTTCCAGATTTGGATTTGTGACTTGTGAGCACTGGTTAGGTGGTGTTGTGCCTTTGCATCTGCATCTCTTTAGTGTGCAGCGCAATCTTAATCTGTCTGTGCATTTGCAGTACAACATTAATTCTGGGAGACTTTGCATTTCTTGTTACACTCTCATTTCAGTTAATCAGCACTGGGGAATTTTCTGGACACAAGACAGTAGCATTTTGGGATGCACATTAATTCTGGTGACTGTGTGCACCATTAATTCTGGGAGACTGCATTTCTTGTTACACTCTCATTTCAGTTTGTCAGCACTGGGGAGTTTTCTGGACACAAGACATGAGCATTTTTGGGATGCATATTAATTCTGGTGACTGTGTGTGTGAAGGGCTGCCACTATTGTTGTTACTTCACCTTAAGGCAGAATGACAATGCAAAGTAATAATTACAAGGTGAAGTGAGCCTTTTGCACTGATCACTTCGCATAGCGGAGTGACAACGTGAAGTGCCTGCGAACCGGAGAAATATAAATTTGCTGCATCTCTACTGGTGAAGAGATCAAAACTGTTTCAAATCCTTGAGAAAAAATTCTTCAGTTAGTCTAATGAATGGTATTGCTCCCCCCGTCAAAAAAAAGTGTATTAGATTGGACTAATAAATACTTTTCAGTACACAAGCTTTCAGGCTTTAGAGTGCCCTTATTCAGGTGAAGGCATTTTTTTATAACAAAAAGCTTTTCTAATGCACAATACATACATAGATATGTACATAGATACTGTCAGTAGACAAGGGCCTATGACCCACCCAGTCTGCCCATTTGAGCTTGTAAGATCACTTCAAGTTTTTCTAGAAGTCTGTTGCCCCTTACCCCTAACCTCCAGGATCCTCTTATGTCTATCCCATGCATTCTTAAATCCCATGATTGTTTCAGCCCCCACCACTTCCTCAGGCAGGGTGGTCTTCTTGTCCACCACCCTTTCTGTGAAGAAATTCCTCCTCACATTTCCTCTGAATCGCCTTCCCTCCAACTTCATCCCATGCCCTCTAGTCCTGGAACATCTTTTTCACTGGAAAATAGTGCTTTCCTGCACTCTGTTCCTTCCCGTAAGGAATTTGTATGCCTCTATCATATCCCATCTCTCCCTTCTCTCCTCCAGGAGTACATATTCAGGTCCTTCAGACTGTCCTCCTAGAACTTGTGATGCAATCCCTGTACCATCTTTGTTGCCCTCCTCTGAACCTTCTCCACGCTGTCTATGTCCTTACATAGATAAGGTCTCCAGAACTGGACACTATACTCCAGGTGGGACCTCACTAGTGTCTTGTATAGTGGAATTATGACCTCCCTTTTCCTGCTGTTGATGCCTCTGCCTATGCATCCCAGCATCCTATTTGCTTTACCTGCTGTCTTGTCACACTGTTTCCCTACCTTGAGGTCATCAGCAATGATAACCCCAAGGTCCCTTTCCTGCTTGGTGCATGCTATATCCTCATCTCCCAAATGTTATGTTGTTCCAAGTTTTTGTGCCCCATATGCATTATTTTGCACTTTTTTGCATTAAATTTCAATTGCCAAACCCTTGACCATTCTTCAAGCTTCTGCAGGTCCCTCTTCCTTCTGGCTACACCCTCTGACATGTCCATTCTGTTACAGAGCTTTGTGTCATCAACAAACAGAGAAATTCTGCCTTCTAGGTCCTGTGCAATGTCACTGATGAAAATGTTGAATAGGACCAGTCCCAGCACTGATCCCTGCTGCACCCCACTGGTCTCTCTTTCCTCTGTGGTGTGACAGCCATGTACCCCCACCCTCTGTGTCCTGCCACCCAGCCAATTACCCACCCACCGTACTACTGTCCTGCCCACTCCCACGTTCCCCAGTTTGTTTAATAGCTATCTATGTGGCAGTCCAACTAGGCTATGTCCACTGCCATCCCCTGATCCCCCTCCCCTGTCACCCAGTCAAAAATTTCAATGAGGTTGGCCTGGCATGACCTCCCTCTCCCCCTCTCCCCCTCCTCATGAAACCATGCTACCTTGGATCCTGTAGTCCACTGGCAACCAGATGTTTCACCAATCTCTCCTTCAGTAGTGCTTCCATGATCTTCCCCACTACTGAGGTCAGGCTGACTGGTCTGTAGTTAAATTGGATATTGCTCCCTCCTTGCTGCAATACACATATTTATGAAAGTGAGGAGATGTAAGGTTTACAATTGGGTGGTTATATGCAAGTACGAGAGGATCTGCTGTCAGGCTATGCAGCCCTGGACAAAGTTCAGTCAGAAGAAAATGTGGAAGGGGGTCCTCCAGCACAGTTGGCCCCTGTAAGGCAGATCTATGTAGATGCTCTATAAGACTATCAGAGACTGTCACCTTAAGATAAGTGGGTGTTTTCAGAATGCTACCCACCTGACATGTCACTGAGTCGTGTCCAACATAGCATGGTACAGTGGCAGGGATGGAGCTTCTGCACTCCTGTGTATGTAGTAGTTTGTCATTCTGTATTACCATCACATTTATGGCACCTGCCTATAGGGGTGCCTTAGCAACCTGTGTTTCACACTATGGTATCTGGATATGCATTATCCCAGCACAGAAATCTGAGCATGAGAGGCATGTCAGAACTGCCAGTGGGTACATCACCTGTCATCCAGCTGCACTGTATACCATGCATCCAGGGACAGTCTATGGTTTTTTGGCAATTTTGACAGATATTTGATGGCTGGCAGGGTATTATAGCAGCAGTTATTCCAGTAGAGGGTCATTGTCTGCACTCTATGGTCTTTGTGACTGTACATGGCAATGCTACCTGGTGCCACCATAGTACCCTGCAACATGGTAGCTTGTCACAAACAGCCCAATACAACACTACTACAGCACCACTGTACCTATACTAGTCAGGATTTGCACCCCCCCCAACCTAGCACAGTCCCGTCCTCAGTTGCAAGTGCTGTTAGACCAGCTCCTGTCTGATCTAACCATAGCCAGGACTTGTGGCCTCGGCAGGGCTTTGAAAAACACAATTTAGGGGATGCAGCAGCCCTGCCATGGTACAAGGCCCTTCCAACATGGCACACCACTCCTTTGGGCACAGGGGTGGCACAGGACCGGTTTGCTGCAGGGTCTCCCTTATTTGATGCAGCCTGCATTTCAAAATCAGGATTGCTGCAACATTTGATGAAAGGTGCCACTTGCATCGGTTCCATTTGACACAGGCACCTTGCATCAGTTGCAGGGCTTTGAAAATCAAGCCCCATGACATCAAGAGTGGCAAAGCCATGAGTGATAGCACAGGGGGTTCTGGATGACAAGTAGAATATCCAGGATATGTTTTATTGGTCCAATGCCAAATTTGATTTATGCAATAAAATTGATTTGTGTGGTAAAATTGTTATGTGTGCTGCTGTCGCGTGGAAGTTATAGTATATACAGTCTCTAAATAGAACTTTCTGAGAACTATCAAGTCACTGAATTAAATTATATCAGGCTTTTATTCTGAAGGACCTACAATGAGTATGTTTGTCATACATGGAGTGAGAATATGATAATATTCACACGTAGGTACCTGAGAAGCAAAACTAACCCTTGCCATTTGTGACTTTTTCTTTACACTGCCATTGCATACAGTATGTAGAGGATATTCTATGGGTTGTTCAGAGATCAGCTTTTTTCTCTCTTGAATGTTGCCAATCATGCTGCCTAGCAATAAATGGTGGTGCCATGAGTGCAAGACTGACATTATTGGCCCCATTCATGAATAAATAAAAAGCTTATCCTTGATGTCTTGTAGGATGTCCTACTTTATTTATCTACTTTTAGTTAACTAGGTAAGCACACTAGGCAATGAAATGCCTATCTTCTGGAATGACCCAGACATTACAAAGTAAACAAGCTAGCAATATATAACATTACAGGTTACAAAACTGATACAATGTTATCACATGAGAAGTTACAGAATGCACTCAAGCATAAGATAGAATGCATAGCCAGATACTGTAATAGCAGACAAAGTAAATAAATTTGTAGTATAGCAATAAATATTAGATTGAAATAAACAGTTTTAATTGGAGCAAGAGCAATAGCAACAGGTGACCAAGGAGCAACCATGCATTAATTCTCTAGTAATGTCCGCATGCTCATAGCTGTAAGACCTTTATGAACCCCTGCAAAATCACTACTGAGGACTTTCTGATTAATGCATGGTTGGCATCAGGAGCACGCTCACCAAACACACAATTGCTGCGTATTTCTACAATAGTCAGACAGCTCTGTGTTGCTCCCCAAACATTCTCTGTTCCCAAACACTATTTTTTTGTGGTACCCACACACTGTATCAACCCCAGTATACTCTTTTTCTGTAGAGTTTTAAAATCCCACTGTTGCTTCCCATCCACCAACCACAAGGACCTCCGGGTATCCACTATTTACTGCTTTACGTGTCCTGCCACCGGCTACAAGATCTCCAAACAACCGACACCCCTATAAACTACAACATCTGTGAAAAACACACACCTATCTAATAGTCGGGAGAGCACAGGACTGTATGAGAGATATGGTGGGGAACTTCTGGTATGCAAGACACACACCACTATGACATTTCTGAAACCACACTATTGTTACAGCGATATATCCTGGGGTAAGTCATTGCTCCATTCTGGGGAGCCATGTTTGAGTAGCTATACAGATATGCAAATATTGTCACCTAACACATAATGCACTAGTTAGAATACATAAATGGCAAGTAATAATGAAGGTGCAGATGAAGTTACAAATGTGTTACAAAACACAGTTTTGTACATTTACCATTAAATATTGTACTTCACCATACTATTACACAAGGTATAAAATATTACATTTCTACATATTTTTGTACTTCTAAATATATGCAGCTATCCCTGTTTCTTCCATAATACAGTACAGATCTGATCACCTTAGACATGTTCATTTTTATCAGCAGCACTACATATTTTTACCATTTACTTGTCTAATTGTGTAATGTAACCCTGTAAAGTGTGTTACCAGTTCACTCACATTGGTGTATATACAGTGTTGAATGTACACGTGCACAGCTTTTGACCTATGTAGTCACTGAAAACTGCAGACTTAATATTTTATTAAGCAATATTGTCAGTTGCTTATTATTTGCTTGCCACATTTAATGCACTTCTAACAGTGTTTACCTTGTGCATTCCATTTTACAAGTGCATTAAGCCACTCTAAAGGAGAGTTCTTCTGGGGAATTAATGCATGGTTGGTTGGTTGGAGGCACTCATCCTGCTGTCTTTTGCCCCAACCATGCATTAATTCCCCAAGCAGAACCCTCCTTTGTTGTAGTTTAATGCTTACATACTACACATGTTATGTACAGGAAAAAAATGTATACTATTTTGCAGCATGGGTAGTTACTGAGTACCCACAAGTGTAAGGCAGAATGCATAGCCAGATAATAGCTGACAAAGAGACAAAGTGAAAAACATTACAATGCATTTCATGCACAAGAGATCCCAAACATTAGGAGCAGATGTAGTTTTTTTTGATTTTTTTATACCATGGAACATACAAGAGTTGCAACATCATTATGAAGTCACTGAGGGAAGAATAAATATGCAATAAGACATACCAGGGCATGCAATTATGGTGGAATAATTCCATGACTTGAATGTATTGTTAGGCTGAGGTGCTTGCACCGACTTTAAACACCTGGGTGTGATCTTATAACACAAGATCACACCCATTGCAGTTAAAATGTGATAAATTTAATAAACGAAATAGAAAGCGTTGGTTTTCACTAACAGTGGTGAAAATATGGAATGATCTGCCTATAGAAGTGATGGAATGTCAAACAATGTTTGCTTTTAAACACTCCCTTGATGAACACCTTCTCAATAATAATATTATGGGGTATTAGCCAATGATATGGTGAACCAAATGGACTTTGGTCTTTAAAGTGCTCTGATTCACCTATGAAACCCATGAAAGCAATGTGCAATTATTCCCCCATAATTTCATATCCCTAAAGTATCTTATTGTGCTTATAACAGGGTGAGGCAGATGTCTTTCTAATGTGCATGCAAAAAATGCATTACAATGTGCTAATGCCAATAAAACAGTTCATTTATCAGAAGATTAATAAAGCAGACCCTTTCAACAGTAAGGGAATCACAGAACTGTAAACAGTAACTGGTAGTCTGAATTACACTTTAGGCACTATAGAGTGTAATAATTTGATGTGGTACATGCGCTACTGGTCTGAAAGAACTAAGGAGTGTAATTATGGTCTCATAATTGTATTTCTTTACTGGTCTCTCAGCCAATCAGAATGCCTGCATTTTTCTTACAGGCCAAACAAAAACAGATGTGCACACTAGGTTGGTGGTGCAGGGATAAAAAGGCAGTATCAAACATCAATAAAATCCTGCACTCACCACCACCAGAAATAATCAAAAAGTTTCTCGCAGGTCCAAGGTGCCAGTAGCTTTATTCAAGTGCCAGTGTGGCACATCTTAACATGTTTCACGAAACAAACTTTCTTTGTCAAAAGACATGCCAAACTCAAGTGGATGGCGTCTTTTATACACGTATGTGATGACATCCAACTGTGACTAAAAGTGAACAAAACAGTGCAGTGAGAGAATAAATATTTAAAAAAACAGAGTAACCTGTCAAAAAACAAACATCAAATGCACATCTTAAAAACATTTGTATTTCTTCTTCATATACAAAGACCACCAATTAATGTAAATAAACAGGTATCTTAGAGTATCTTTGGAGTCCCGGTGTCACAGATATCCATTTTGTCTTGCAGTAGCTCTTTGATGTGCAAAGGGGGGTGGGGTAGCTACATCTACTTAAATCAATTTGTATCCAGAACAAAATATCTAAAATGTGTAAACATATATATGTACTATACAATATTACATTAAATACACAAAATAAATGTGCAATAATTGTATCTAATTCCCCTAAAATCTATATAGAATCTAGTATATTCAAATCTATATTTCTGGGGTATATAAGATACAACAAAGTGCACAGAATAAAGTTAATTCTTGTATTTAATATAAGGAGTAATATCCAGTCTATCATTCAACCCTGGTAACTGACATGCACCTAAGGTATATATATCCAGTAACCCTCTCTTTGCAAAACCTGGCTACTGAAATCACCACCCCTCGGTTTAGGATGTACCTTCTCAATGGCGATAAACATAACTGTGATTTTCTGGATGTGCTTTAATATGTATAGCTGTAGCATATGTTAAATCTTGATTTCTCACAGCTATGCAGTGCTCACCTACTCTCTGTTTAAAGGCCCTCTCTGTCTTGCCTATATCACATGTACCACAGTTACAATGAGCCATATAAATCATACCAGATGTATCACATGTAACAAGTTGTTATATCTTAAAAGTTTTACCACCATGTGGAGAGGTAAATTCTTTACTGGTAATTACAAATAGGCAATATATACACCTGTGACAGGGAAAACATCCCACATATTTCTGCGATTGCCATGTGTGTAGTAATGGTTAAATACAGGATAGATGAGTACGTGAATGAAGCTTTTCAAAAAGGATGGCTAGATTCTAATATAAAAAATTTCTTAACAGTGTCACACCCAATCAGAGCTACAATTTACACACTTCCCAAACTACATAAAAAATGTTCAGAACCTCCCCCACCTGGAAGATCAACAATCACTGGGATTGGCTCTTTAACAGAGTTGTTGTCCCAATTTGTAGATTATTAACTGAGACTCTTTGTTGCAGAGCGTAGCTCCTACATTAAAGATACACGGGAGATCTTACAAGTGTTACATGATATTGAGGTGGATAAAGGTTTTGAGAAAAAAATATAAAAAGCAGTTCCAGATTTATAAGGATTTAAAGTTTTTTTTCTGAGCATGCTCAAGAGGGCTTATTGATAACCAGCAATAAAAACCTTGATCATGAGGGTTTATCTATTGCAAATCATCAATCATGAGAAAAAAATATTGATCATGATGGCTGACGGCCTCAATCCTTTTTTAACTAAAGAAAATTCAGAATACATAAAAATAATTTATTTTCAAAAAACAAACACATGAACCTAGTTAAACAGGATCTGCTGATCAAGATTATGGTGTTAATTGTTTGAAAATGAGCCTGGAAATAAGGATTATGAGTACCCAAAAATCCTTGGTGCCCAACTTAGTGAGAGGTGCCTTCACCTATGCTCTCTATGTGAGAACAGTGGACTTTCTTGATATCAGCAGCAGCAGATGGAGTGCTGCTTCCGGCTTGAGGAGTAGCAGTGAGCCAGTGGTCTAGTCAGCTGGTGTTCTCATCGTATCTATCTATCTATCTATCTATCTATCTATCTATCCACCCTCCCATTCATCCATCCATCAGTCTATCCATCCTATCTAACTAACTTAAGTGAACTGAGATGCCCACTGAGTACAGACTAGGGGGTGTGAGCATCACAGTGTCAGAGGAAGAAAACCTTGGGAATTGCTACCCCAAGCAATCTAACACCCTCAATGCAATGCAAAAAGGCAGCGGTAAGGGCAAATAGGATCCTAGGCTGCAAAACAAGATGGTTCACCAGAAGAGGTCATAATGCCACTATAAAGATCTATGCTGCAACCACTACATTGGTACTGTGTGCAGTACTGGTGCCCCTGCCAAAAGAAGAATATCAACCAACTGGAGGTGGTGCAGAGTAGAGCTACCAAAATGATTCATGTGGGCAATGCTGAAGAACCTAAACATGTACTCACTTGAGGAAAGAAGGAAGTGAGGGGGCATGAAAGAGTCCTTCAAGTACCTCACAGGTCTTAACAGGGTCAATCCTGGTGATGTTTTTAATGTTTAGTAAGAACAAGAATGTGAGGAGCCCCAGTTGCAAATTGGCAGAAGGACAGTTCGGGAAGGAGGCCAGGAGGCACTTCTTCATGTAGAGAGTAGTAGCAGTGAAGAATGAGCTACCAAAAGAGTTTGTCAACCAGAAAACAGTTATGGATTTATGAGGGGGTGGAATAAATTCAAGGGGAAGATAACAGTGTCAGGGTAGAGGGCAGAGAACCGTGTAACACAAATTCCATGAGCTTGGCATTGAGCAGACTTGATAAATGTAATGCCTATCTGCTGGCAATTTCATATGTCAGTATGTTCATAATAAAATATGTAAAGAGAGTTTGAGTTGTGCCCCTATTTAGGGAAATCCTTTGCCTTCTTGGAAGAAGCATGCCTTTCTAGACATAGTGCCAAATTGTTCAAGACAACTTTTGCAAAGACGATAAAGAGAGTGACTGTTTTTGAGGGAGACATACATCTTTCAAGTAGAAGCCGAGGTATTTATTTCTAATGTTAGAATGTGAGGGACAGAGCATGGTTACTTGGCTGCTACCTATGTACAGTACTGATACCACCTGTTTTACTAGTCTGCACTGCCAAAACACTGCCACTTGGTTAACAAGCACCATTCACTTTATTTTGGTTTTTGTCTTCTGGGTACACTGCCCTGTAAGCTACAGTATGTTATGGTTCATCAGACGTTCTTCACCTGTTTGTTTTGTATTCTGTTACTGCACTTTATGATTTCTATTGCAACAGCATGTATTGGCTTGATGTAATTTTATAATTTGTACTCCCTTTTTCCTCTGCCCTAGGTCACATTTGAAACAAGCTTACAAATATTTTGAATACATATTTGAATGAATGAATGAAGTCATAAAAGGTCTAATAGCCACAGGAACAATATATATTTTTCCAAAGTTTTGAAAGGTTTTTATAATAAGCCTCCAAATGTTTTGATTTAAATGTATTAAAATGAAAGATAGAGTTTTATATTAATGGGGATATGGAATTAACTGCAAGAGATAGAATTCAAGAGAGTGAGAGGTTTTCATCTATGATAACAAAGTGCTAAATTTATAAGTTGCCAAAAGTTGGATCTCTTTCTGATTAGCCAAGTGCCACATTTTTCATGAATTATATTTTTATAGAAAGAGCTATATGAAATATTCTTCAATGATAAATGTCACCAGTTATTCAGATCAAGTGTTTTTAAGGCATTCTTTGCCATTCATAACCAAGGATCAGTAAATCCTTAGCTCAACAGTCGATCAGTTTTTGTAGTGTATATCTTTGTTGAGTTTTCAAACAGAAATACATGCATTGGCTGAGGATACAATAATCATAGGATATGTTACATAACAAATTGAGTGAATAGCAACATGTTAGGCATATATGTCCATTAGGCATAATACAGTAAACATGGAAATAACATATTATTGCAACCTAAATAAGCAATAAAGCTTTAATGTACCTTTCAATAGAAAGACCGAATTTGGCCTCCTAAGAAAAATAAAAGTAAACAAATTAAGGAAAAAAGGGAGAACAATCAAAACAGAAACAGAAAACAGCACTAAACAGAACTCTGGACCATCACTAAAAAGTGTTACCCAGTGTATAAAAAGACCATTCAATATATTAATTGAAAATGAAGTAGCTAGCATACTCTACCCAAGTATAAGTGGTATGATGAAGCCTGATAGCGATGATTGCAACCCTGGACCTGTGAGCCTATACTGGTAGGAAGAGAGGGCCAAGCTGTTACAGCCTAGATAATTGCCCCAGAGACATATGACAAGAAGGGTTGCAGGGTATTATAGTATGCAGGAAGTTTCCCAATAGTAAAGTGGCTGAGTCTATCATGATGGGCTAAGATACCTATTGCTAGTATCCACATGGGTAGAGATGGAACAGATGGAGTCCTCCATCTCTGTAGTAGGAGGCATTTAGCCTTCATACAGACTGCAACCAGCCATTGATCTTGCTCCTTCTGCATGTGGGGCACTCCCAAGGTAGAATACAGAACTAAAAGACACGGGGAAAGTAGAATTGGGTATCTTTTTCTTGATTGTATTTATTTTATTGAGAACTTTGCATATACAGTCATAAAAATAAAACAGAAGCAAGAAAGCCCAGAAGCATGAGACGTATATAAGAAACAAATAAAACAAATACAAGAGAAAAATACTAAACCACCCCCCAAGATCTGAATCCACAAGTAATACACACCCAAACAATGAAATATAGGTGGACTCCGTACTGACTGGAAATTTAAAAAGTTAACTATCCAAGAGTGCAACCATTCAAAGAAAAACATAACCATGAAATCATAATGGGTGGTGGAAGGGGGTCTGTCAAAGAGAAATGGGGATAGCATTGCTGCATTAAAAAAAAGGAATAGAAGTACATAAGAACCCTAAGTGGATAGCAAGGTTAGTAGTGCTTCTCATCTTTTATGGAAAGAGGAATATTTATGGTGTAAGATCGCCATGAAACATTGAACATTAAGGGTGAACAATAATTAATTGTAAAGAATTTGGCATCTTAACACTCTCTGGCAGGTAAGACAGACTTCTCATCTGAAGTCCTCCACTCCCACAGGACAGGACCATAGAATATATTGCAATGAAGCCCCCAGGGCATGACATCTCCAGCAAGTGTCAGCCTGTAGGACCCCTAGGGAGCAAAGAACCATAGGAGTGCAGTACCAATAATGTAAGATATTATTCTGTATAAGACAGTTTCTGGAGTCTCTCACTGCTGTATGTGCTGATATCCAGCAATCATCCCAGATCTGCTTTGCAGTTGCATTTGTCCACCAAAGTGTGATTGGGCTGGGCATCTAAAAGAGCCCTGTAAATGTGGTCAGCCTTACCAGAAGCTTTCTGAAGCCAGGCAGAGGTGGGGGGAATATTAAACTGGGCCCATTAACTTAAGGTTATGTTTCAGCAGTGGAAGAACTGAACTGCAGATCTGAAGAAATCTCCAGTGGTCTTGGGAAGGAATGACTTTTGAAGCTCACATCTGTTCGAAAGACTGGAAAAGGGTAGAATGGGGAAATAGACTGAATATCAGTTTTTGTGGTTTATATCTTTACTGAGTTTTCAAACAATAATACATGTATCAGATGAAGGTACAATAACCATAGGCTATGCTACATAACAAACTGAATAAATTGCAACATGTTAGGCATATATGTCCATAAGGCATAATACAATAAACATGGAAATAACATATTATTGCAACCTAAACAGCTGATAAAGCCTTAATGTACATTCCCATAGAAAGACTGGATTTAGCCACCTATGAAAAATAAAAGTAAAAAAAATTAAGGAAAAAAGGGAGAACGGTTAAAACAGAAACTGAAAATAACACGAAACTGAACTCTGTACCATAACTAAAGATTATTACCCAGTATATAAAAAGACCATTCATCAGATTAATTGAAAATTAAGTAGCTAGTGTACTCTGCATAAGCATCAGTGCTAGGATGAAGCCTGATATCGATAATTGCAACCCTGGACCTGTGAGCCTAAACTGGTAGGCATTAAGGATCACGCTGTTACAGCTTAGGGAATTGAACCAGAGACATATGACAAGAAGGGAGACTGGGTGTTCTGGTATGCAGGGAGTTTCCCAATAGCAAAGTGTCTGAGTCTTTCATGATGGGCTACGATACCTACTGCTTGCATCCACATAAGGAGCGATGGAACAGATGGCGCCCTCCTTCTCTGTAGTAAGAGGCATTTAACCTCTGTGGAGACTGCAACCAGCCATCAAGCTTGCCCTTCCACATGTGGGGTACTCCCAAGTTTGAGTCCAGAATGAAAAGAAACAGAGAAAGTGGAACTGGGCATCTTAACACTGCTTTGCAGGTAAGACAGACATCTCACCTGAAGTCCACCACCACAGGACAGGACCACAGAATATGTTGCAACAAAGCCCCCAGGGCATGACGTGTCAAACAAGTGTCAGCCTGTAGGACCCCTAGGGAGCAGAGGACCATAGGAATGCAGTACCAATAATTTAAGATTTTATTCTGTATAAAACAACTCCTGAAGTCTAGCAATGCCATATGTGCTGATACCCAGCAATCATTCCATTCCCCTTGGGAAATGCTGCACCCCAGATCAGCTTCCCAGAGGCATTTTGCTGTCAAAGTAGGTTGGATATGGCATCTAATGGAGCCCTGTAAATGTGACCAGCCTAACCAGAAGCCTCTGAAGCCAGGCAGAGGTGGGGGGAGTGTTAACTGGGTCTGTTACCTTAAGGTGATGTTTCAGCAGCGGAAGAACTGCACTACAAATCTGAGGAAATCTCCAGTGGTCTTGGGAAGGAATGACTTTTGAAGCTTGAATCTGTTTGGAAGACTGGAAAAGGGTAGAACAGGGAAGCAGTAGGTCTTGCAGGCAACGTATTCCCCAGTCGAATGATGACTGCCAGAACAGGGGTTTATTACCAACAGTGATTTGTAGATTACACCACAGAGGAATGTATTTTATAAGGGACAGGTCCTGATGCAACCATTTGCCAATAAATTTCCAGCTTGTCACAGATGCAGACATAGAAGGCATTAGCCAACTACATTTTAAGGTAGTATTGTACAGAATCACACTTGAGGAGGCACTAGACAGAAATGACGTCTCCATCTGAAGCCAGAGAGGGGGGCATTCTGCATCATTCAAAAACCAATGCAACATCTGCATTGCCATAAAATCTAATTGCCAGCTCTTACACCAAGGCAGTGCACAGCCACCTGAATGCCAGTGTGCCCTCAAATTGGCCCTGCTTTAACAAAGCGGTTTCCTTTACCAAAAAAAGGATCCCACCAACATATCAAAACATTTTTTTCCTTCTACTTTCTCCCCCTGGCTCCTGGTCGGCTGAACATACCGACTGTCCTCCCTGCTCACTCCCATGAAATCAGGACAACTTCCTCCTTATCCCCCCATGGCTGGCCCTCCATGGCAGGGTGGTGAGGAGACCCCCCCCGAACTCAGCTCACCAGAAAGGATCCAGACTGGGAGAAGTGCCATTCAGGGTCGGTGCCACGGAGGATGGAAGCTCATGCTGCCTGACCAGGATCCCCTTTTCCTTGTTCTTGGTCAGTGGTCCCCAAAAGCAGAGCATGCAAGAATGTCAGTGATGGTGCCACACATGTTCCCATATGCACACCCTGTCAGGTGTCTGCTCCACCTCTTGCCCCTGTTAGTTGTAGCGTCAGTGTGCCAGCCCCTAGCCATCACCAGGGGCCAGGCATGCACTGAAGTCTGGTTACCTCCTGGAAAGAGAGCAGTCCCTGGGATGCTCAATCTTTCTCCTCCCCTGCTGACCTCCAGCAACCCGTGCTCACTCCTGAACATGGGTCACTGGCATTGCGCAAGGTGTGGCATCCAGCGCCTCAATCCTTAGTGCCACCAGGCCTTCCAACTTATCAATTTTAGCAAACCAAGGGCTGGGAATGGCCATCAGAAGGTTGTACAATATGTACAGGATTTTGGGAAACTGAACCATTTGAATAGCTTATATTCTGTTAGCTAGTGACAAGTGTAATGACTTTCAACAGTTGCCATCTATGCATATGGCCTGTAATAGAGGGTCTAAGTTAGCACACACTATAGAAGATAGGCCATGTTTAATAATAAGTCCCAAATAGGAGACCACTTGAGTCCCATCTGTAAAAATGGGGCAGCGGACCAGGAAGTAGTGATGAAGAGAACCTGTGTCTTTACTGTGTTGACTCTCAAACCAGACAGGACAGAGAACCACTGAAGAGTCTGCATCTGTGTCCGGGGAAATGATAAAGACTAAGATGACATCTGCATACAGCAGTGTAGAGTACCTCTCTGGGCCAGTAGAGATGCCCTTTATAAGGGGATATAAGCAAATTGTGAATGCTTAATGCTCTGTGGTGAGAAGTAAAAACAAAAAGGGGTGAGAGGGGGCAGCCCTGTCTTGTGCCCCTTTGTAAGGGAAAGGAAGAGGACAGGTAACCATTTGTGGATACCCAGGTTAATAGGACCTTGTACAGTACTTATACCCCTCTCAGAAACTGTGGGCCACAGCCAAAGTGTGATACCACCGCAAAGAGAAAAGGCCAAAGGACAGATTCAAAGGCTTTTTCAAAATCAGTCGACACTACAGCTGTGGGGCAGCCAGCTAATTGTGCCCTGGAAAGCCAATTAAAGAGGGAGCGCAGGTGGTCAGAACCCAATCTACCCCTTACAAATCCAGCTTGAGCTGGGTACACCAACCTCAGTATTAGCCCCTCCAAACACAAGGCCAGGCTCTTGGCCAGCACCTTGCAATCAGCATTTATAAGGAAATGGGATTGTGGTTAGTGCAGAGAGAGGTCCCCTTACCCATTTTTGGAAGGACTGTAATTACCCCACCCCTGAGTGTTGGGGGAGTTCTTCTATCTCAAAAGCCTCATCATAAACTGCCTTCAAATACAGGGACACCATGTCGGGGATCAGTTGATAGAGATCAGCTGGAATGCCATCTTCACCCGGTGCTTTGGAGCATGACAAGGACTTAATATCATGCAAAACATCCTGAAGTGTTTGGGGTTTACCAAGAAGCAGCTGATCTTCATCTGAGAGCTGGGAGAGATTAAGACCCTCTAGGGACTGATGAATGTCCACCTCTAAGAGAGTTTTGCTAGCCATGTATAAGTTCTCATTGAACTGTTGCATAAAGGCATTAATCTCATATGGTTTGTGATGAAGCTGTCCTGAGGAAACACCTAGAAAGTCGATATGCCTGCTCACTTGTTGAACTGACAGGTGATGGGCAAGCAGTTTCCCAGTCTGCTCGCCCCCTTTCCAATACCGATGTTTGGTCCATACGATAGCTAATTTAGCCCATCAGGAAATCAGGGTATTGAGAGGTTATTTCAGCAACGTGAGGGCATGGAGGTTTTGTTCAGAGATATCCAACCCCTGTTTAAAGGCATCTTCCCTGGTCTGCACCTCTTTAGTTAACACCTGTTCTTTTTTCTCTTATTCTTTCTTTCTGCGAGCCTCAAAGGGAATTATAACGCCTTGTAAGAAAGCCTTATATGCCTCTCAAGCATGGCTGGTCTGATCTCAGGGCTTGCATTTAAGTTGAAATAGAGCTTGGTTTCCTTAAGAACCAAGTCCCAAAATGCTGAGTCATGTAAGAGAAGATGGTCTAGCCACCAGTGTCTAGACCAGTGATAAGGAAGGGCTAATTGCAGTGAAAGGGAGACTGGAGCATGGTCAGACGGAATGACAGCCCCAATGTATGTCTGATGCAAAGATTGCATGAGGGAAGGATAGTGAAGCAAACGTCAATGCGACTGTAAGTTTTATGGGCTGAAGAGAAGAAAGAGTAATCCCGTGTTGTGAGATGGTGCAATCTCCACTTATCAGCAAGACCAAATTCACTCATTATAGCTTATAAAGCCCTTACAGCTGGTGTAGCCTGCTAAGGAGTGGCCAAGCTTCTGTCTAATATCTCATCCAATGGGAGATTGAAGTCCCCTCATAGAAGGAGTGGTACATTACCCACATTGAACTCAGCTATTACATGGGCTAGGTTAGTAAAGAAACCTGCATCTTGATTATTGGGCCCATAAATCCCTCCAAGTGGAAGCTGCATGTCTGGGTTCTTGATCTCAGCCAGGACCCAGTTGAGCTCTGCATCTGACTTAAATCATGCAATCTGCCAAGGCAGTCATTTGTGTATAAGTATGGAAACCCCCTTCTTCTTATTACTGATAGTAGTGTGCACCTCCATGCTGACCCAGTCGCGTTTTAACTTTAGAGCTTCTGTGCACACCATACAGGCTTCTTGCAATATGGCCACATCAGACCTAAGTTTCTTCAGTTAGATCCCTAATCACCTCATTTGTTGAGACCAACACAGGTTCAATCGAGAAGGAGGATCTGCTTTGGTGCTCCCTTAAATGCTTCATCAGGGGCGAATTTATTAAACTCTCCTCTAGGAGGAAAAAACAGAGGGAGGCCAAGATCATGTTATTGTCGAACCAAATTAGGTTGGCAGAGAATAAGTTATCCTCCTCCTCTTCCCAAGCTGATCTAGAAACCCTAATGAAACTTAGAAATGAGTACTCAGATTGGATAAGAGACACGGCAGATTATGCTCTCCTGAAAACAAAGACCCTCTATCTCGATCAAGGGGAGAAATCGGGTAAAATGCTAGCTCTATGTTTGAGGGAAATCGAGGGATCGAGATGGATTCCCTCATTATTATCTTCCGATGGTTCCCTTAAAACGTCCCCTACAAATATTTCACAAATTTTTGAGTCATTCTATAAAGAACTTTATGGCAATGGTGCCTTCCACCTCTCTCATTCCCTTGTGGACCAGTTTCTGGAGGGCCTGCCCCTTCCTACCCTCCAAACTCACCTAGGAGAAGCTCTGACTACTCCTATCATGGTAATGGAAGTGGAGGAGGGGATCAAGGAATTTGCTCTGGACAAAGCTCCAGGACCTGATGGCTTCCCCTCCAATTTCTATAAAACTTTTGAGAAGGAACTTGCCCCTCTCCTCACGAAATTATTTGAATACATGTTTAACGCTACCACTCTGGACCCTTCCCTGCTGGAAGTCACTATTGTTCTGATACTGAAACCAGACAAATCCCTGACTGATCCTGCTAGTTACTGCCCAATCTCACTTCTTAATTATGACATTAAAATCCTAACGAAAATCCTATCCCTTAGACTCAAACAGGTCTGGCTTAACTTGTTGAGTCCCGAACAAGTAGGGTTTGTGCAGGGCAAGTCCTCTATAGACTACCTGTGTACTCTCTCACATATTTTTCAAGCCTCCCAGGACTCTCAAATCTCTATGGCTCTGATATCATTAGATGCGGAGAAAGCCTTTGATAGAGTCCTTTGGGAATTTCTCTGGATTATATTAAAGAGAATGGACTTCCTGGAGGTCTTTATTCAATGGATTAAATCAGTCTACCAATCCCCTACTGCCAGAATTTACTGTAACAGGGTTTTTTCTTCTCAATTTTCACTATTTACAGGCACCCAGCAGGGTTGCCCCCTGTCACCTTTCCTGTTTAATCTATATCTGGAGCCTCTCCTTCTCAGTATCAAAAACTCTCCACTGGTCACTGGTTGTTTCATTCAGCAGCAGTCTCTGGTTCTCTCGGCCTATGCTGATGACATTCTCTTACACTTGACTAACCCTGAAGTATCTCTAATACATATACTACATATTATAGCCCAGTTTGGCCAAGTGGCTACTTACAAGTTGAATTTAGCTAAATCAATCATATTTCCACTGAACGTTAACATGCTTCAGGTCAACTTTTCCCAGTTTGGTATGAAATGGGCCCCCTCCTCTCTCAAATATTTAGGCATTTTCCTTACTAAAGACCTTGAACTCTTTAGGAAGCTTAACCTAGACAATCTACTGTATTGATTAAAATTCAACAAAACCTTCAGAGATGGTCTGCCTTCCCTTTATCCCTGTGGGGTCATATTAATATTGTTAAGATGAATGTGTTGCCTCAGATCTTCTACCCACTTAGCCTAATGCATATTTTCCTGCTGATGTCCTATTTTCATCACTTTCACAGGTCCATTTCCAAGTTTATTTGGCAGGGTAAACAGCCCAGGAAAGCCTTCTTAAAACTTAATTTACCCAAAGAGAAGGGAGGGCTCCATCTTCACAACTTTATGCTCTATTACTGGGCAAGCCACATGGCGAAAATTGGGAGGTGGTACGACCAGAGGGTGAACGAGTTTCTACCAATTTGGGTACAACTTGAGACAAAGATTCTAACTGAGTTTGGTCTTCCCCCATCCAGACTCCTCTATTATAACCTATCCACTTTGCCTCCACTTTTACAGGGGAACGTCATTGGTACTTCTATCAAGGTGATGAATCAATGCTGGCATTTTTTCAATCTTTCTCCCAGGAAAGACACTTCCCAACCTCTTACCTTTAATTTAAATATTAGGATCGGGGGTCTCCCGCTTTCTCTAGACTGGCTTCCTCAGCTGAGAGATTGCTGTGTTGATGATTTATTCCTGAATAACTCTCTTCTACCCTCCGGGAGAGTTCTGACCAAGTATAATATTCCTCAAAGCACATCTTTAAAGTTTTTCAATTCGACACCTAGTGGCTTCCAGTTTCGGCTCAATCCCACACCGTCTCAAATTAAACCCTTCCTAAACCAGATACAGGAACAGGCAACTAAGGCCCATAGTATTTCTAAGCTTTATTCTTTCCTACTGGACACTAAATTCCTGGACTCCCTGACTGGTTCCAAATGCTGGTCTTCTCTTCTGCCAGACACCCTTCTAGATTGGGAAAAATTTGGGTAGATACATATCGGTATCTCTCTCAAGACAGACATAGACTCACTCAATACCATATATTGAACAACATGTATTATACCCCAGTTAAACTGGTTAAATTAAATAGATTATCTTCAACTCTATGCACAAGGTGTGGCACAGTGGAAGGGAACCTGCTAAACATTTTCTGGTATTGTGAGAAGGTGACTCCCTTATGGCAGTCCATCCAATCTAACTTATACCCTCTTTTGGGCCTTGATGATTTATTCACTATAGAAGTTTGTATCCTAGGGATGCTTTCCAATATACAAGTGATGGAGCGTAGATTCCACATGGTTTTAATCTTGATGGTCATCAAAAGATTGGTCCTTAGGCATTGGATAGACCAATTGGTTATCTCGTATGCAGAATGGATCAGCAAAATTTCTCTCTGCTTTTGGACTGAAAGGTTAATAGCAAGTTCTCGGAATTGTCTGGTTTCGTTTGAGCAGAAATGGGACAAATTATATGCTCTTTATTTGAATTAATGTCCTGTTGGGTACACCTCTAACTACCTTGGCAGCTGATATACCTTTATGCGTCTCATATGTATCAGGATCAGCTCCCTTTTTTCCTTTTTCTTCTCTTTTTTCTTTCTCCTTTATAGAAGGCACATCCTGGGGGCCTGGGGATCTGGGTGAGGGGGTAGGGGGGTACTTCTCATTGTTTTTCCAGACTCAGGGATTTCTGTAAAATGTTGTACATTGTCACTCTGCAGCTGCTATACAGTTTATGTCATTGGTCATAATGTGCAATTCCTGTACTGTACTCTCAGGCATATTACCTTTATATAAAATAATAAAGAAATATAATTTCAAAAAAAAAAAAAAGACCTAAGTTTTTTCAGGTAGTTGAAAACAGCCTTCTATTTTATGGGGTGATTTAGGCCCTTCATGTTCCAGGTGATAAAGTTAGTTAATGTGTGAGCCATGGTGGGGGAACTTTACTGTGGAATAGAGCCAGAAAAACAACCCTCAGGAAAGTCAGGATGCAGAATGCCCCCATCAGACCCAATTTATAGTACAAAGCCATGGAGTGATAGCCACAGAAAGCCTCAACCTTGGTAATATTAAATGGTCCCGTACAGAATCAAAGCAGTAACCTTCACAAACTTTAACACGTGCAATGTATGTACAAACAGGGGATCCCCACCAAATACGCACAATAACTTTAGATGTAAAGACTAGTAACAAATATAGCAATAAATATCCCCTCCCCCCCAAAAAAAAGTAGTGGTATTCATCTCAGTGGTCACAGTTAACTTGCCAGCCCTCCAAACAACTGAGAACACCACCAGAGGTTGAGTGGCAAGAAGCAACACTCACAGTTAACCTCATCCAGATGGAGGAAAGCTCCTGTCCAAGCCAACCCTGTGGAACCAGGGGTAGACAGAGCTTTATAATAGCCCCATAAAGGAGTTGCAAAGAAAAACAACAAATAACTGCTTTTTTAATGGACAGGACTGGCAATCTGCAAAAAAGGGAACAGGACCAGAAGGTGGCCAAAGATGTGACCCTGGGGGTATAGGCTAGATAGAGGAAGAAAGCAGACAATTACCATAACAAGACAAGGATCCTGGAGAAGTGGTGAAGTGCAGCTGGATAGCTCCCTCCTGCATGAGAGTGGCCACTTGGAGTGAAGAGGAGAATTTCAGAGGAGTTGGAATAAAAAAAAGGGGGAGTTAGACAAGAAGTCAGAACACCAACATAGGCAGGGAACAGTTAGAGGCAAAGGATTAAGAAGTGAACAAGTACAACCTACTCTGGCACAGCCTGTATTGGGGGGGTGAAGGGAGAGAGTTAAATAAGCAATTGTATTTGGCCCAAAAGGTATATCATGCACCCATTACAAAAGGGCAAAGAAAAAAAGGGGGAACTAGCAGCCTACTGTGGGTTACTTACAAAGTCATACCCTAAGCTCAGTGGGGGGAGTTGAGGATTATACCCCTGAATATGGTGTGCTATAGTGAAAGTGGGAGTGCCAGAAATGGGGAATAATGGGAGAGTACCAGTTATCCCAGACTACCTAACTGTTCCCGGGATTTTGAGGGGGGATAGAGAAGTGCCTAATGTGCAGCAGTTGCAAACTGGGAAGCCATACTCAGGATAGCATTGTAAAGTGCACACCATAGGGTAGATACAGGAGAGTAACAGGTAGAAATTATACTCAATCCACAGAATATTCTGAACTCCATGCTTCCAGCCCAGAGGAACTAGCCCATCAGCCTTGTGTGCCATCCAAAATTCAAAGCGACCTACTGTTAACCAGAGGAGGTGAGGGGGAAGCAGCTAATATGACCCACATAAAAGCATGGACAACAAGGCAGTTAAGTGGTGGGTGTGACTCCCCCAGGCAGAAAAAAATGCAGCAGTGACAACATTATCCATGACAGGGGGCTGTCACTTTGACAGGGGTGGGAGCAGAAAGCCACAGGCATCAGACTGTAGGGACAGCCCCAAGGGTAAAAGCTTAACAGGGCAATCATAGATTTAATCATAGAAGCAGAGAGAGGATGAGGATGCAGCCTGGAATAGTGTACTATAATGTGTAGTAAATGACCGGGACTGACACTGGACCCAGAAAAGAGGGATGACTGGACAAATGCCAAAATGGCTGGATATGGAAGTAAGAACTCCATTCGAGGCAGGGCTACTATGGTGAAAGCCAGGACCACCACAGCTCATGAACCAAAAGTTAAAGAGTGCAGTTCCAGAGGGCAAAGTGAGTGACCACTGTGCAATTGAGAGGAAAGCTGTTGGAATGCGTGAGTGGTCGGTCACTGTGCAAGACCAAAGCTGCCAGAGACATGGAGTGGCTCTAGAGGCCCCAATCAAAGGAGGGGAAGGGTGACAATGAGGGCTATATCAAAGAGAGAATAATAAAACAAAACCAGGGTCCACACCTTATTGCTACCTAAGAGAAGCAAATGGCATAATAAAGAACCCCCCTCCCTGAACCTAGGCATGTTGCCATACGCAGGTTAACCATTGTAGGGAGAAGAAAGGTATTTCTTATACAGAAAATAAAATAATTCATATGCCCACCTTAGACTTAACCCCTCTGAGAATCACAAACTTAGATAGTGCTTGACAGTGTGACAAAGGGTTCATACACACGCCGATAGAACAGTGTAAGTAACAGACATTACACACCAAAGTTCAGAGCCTGTAAGTCAGTCAGCCAGTGGCCCCGGGGCCCAGTAACATCATTGTCCACTGCAGTGTATGCTTCTCTGGAATGATGGTTCTCATCTGGGCCCAACAAGTTGCTAGCAGGTAGAGAAGTGCAGGCAGCCACATCTGCCCAGGATACCATGGGCTGCCAGGTTAAACAAATGCTGTTGCAGGGAAGAGTGAAGGGAAATCAGCCAGAACTGAAGGAGACTGGTTATGAAGAACGAAAAATGTATTAGCATCTGAAATGAAGGGTGAATCCTCTGAAGAGATCCTGGTGTTCTTGCTGTGGCTACAGCTGCAGACTGGAGTCACTTTCAGAGTTTGGTCATTCGATCTCTGGCCCCTGGGTTTCTGGTGTTCTTCTGGCCTCTGCTTACAGTAGCATCATCCATGTGATACCAAACACCATTCATCCTCTGCCTCAGGAGGGTGATCCAGATTATGTATAGCCTGAGAGTCCGGTGAAGGTTCAGAGACATCCATGGGGGACGAAATAGATCCTCAAGGTGACTGGCAATGTGTTGGGTTGTTACAGGCCACTGGTGCTCCATGTATCATTCTGCTGTTTCAGGAGTACTGAAGTCCATGGAGACACCATTGACAAAAAATCCTAAGGTGTCAGGACAGCAGAGGCTGTAGTCAAATCTCAGCTGGTGAAGCCTTTTTTAACAGCAGCATAAGTCCTTCTCCTTTTTGAGAGCTCCTAAGAAAAGTCAGGAAAAATCTATATGCGGTGTCCCTGCCATCTGAGAGGCCTGCTTTCTCAAGCCAGCTGCAGGATTGACACACGATCATTGAAGCAAAGGAGGAGCACCAGTATATAGCATGGATGCTCACCAGTTCATGGTTCTGGCATCAGTAATCAGTGGGCATGCTCAATCTCTCATGTGGTGCTCCCTTGGAGTTTTAATATGATAGGCAATATCCTTTGGAGAAATTGATACAGTCCTGATCTTCATATCCCTCTGGGAAGCCAACAAAACTCAAATGTGTTTCATTGGCTGTTTTTCATGTCCTCCACATGATCCAAGAGCTAGCGTAACATCCGGTCCAGTTCTCTCTCAGGTGACTATCTACTGAGGTGAGCTTGTCATCTGTCAGCTGAAGCTTGTGCCTGGTTGTAGAGATCTGGGAGATGAGCAGTTTTAGATCTTTGTTATTTGCAACACAAATGTTCCTGCTCTCTGCCATTTTCATCAGGAGGTGCCAAAACAGGGTCCTCAACATTTGCAATGACGGAGCTACTGGTGCCAACACCATGAGGAGCAGGGGCTGGCACACTGACCAGTAAGTTGGAGATGAATGAAATAACTCAAAACCAGCACTTGTTAAATAAAAAAGTACTGCCTGAACTGTGTACAGGAGGTACCAATCTGTTAGCAGAAACTGAACAGGACCCAACATGGGGTGGCTGTGGAGACAGATCAAGCAGCATGGGTCTGAGATAGCCACGAGCTAATGGACTAAGCAGTCATCTTCACCGGCACTCAAGACACACACCCCAAATATCAGTTTTACTTAGTTGTGCTCTAAGCAGTGGTACAGGAATACTTGATAGGACAGCAAGCAATGAGTGATAAAATTACTAGTTATTTGAATATGAATGGGATTGGTCTTCTGATTACCTTTTCAATACATTGTGAGTTTAGTTGCTTCTTAGATCTCACTTTAAATGGTACACCAGGCCAACAGATGAAGACAATGGGGAGGACAGCAAACTTCAGAAAAAGAACAAAATTTCCTTGCTTTATGCCAAAAGTGCCCATCCTAGACACCTTATTGAGAGCATCACCTGTAGCCAACTGTTCAAACTGCAGCACAACTATTCTGACAACATTAATTTTGATTTAAGAAGCATTGGACCTTTGCAAAGGCTCAGCACCACAGGTAATATAGCAGAGGTCTTCCAGCACACTATGTTACGAGCAAGAGCCTGCATTGCTCTGATTTGTTGATTCCTAGCGCTAAGGAGACTCATGATACTAAGACGGTGCTGCACTTTGGATCAGCAACCATGGATTTGGAGAAAATTCTGAAGCATAGTCACATTTTGTTTATTGACAATGATGTCAAGGACCTGGCCAGTCTCCCTCCACATGTTACTTTTAGTAAGGGTAAACGCTTAGGGAAACAACTTACACAAAGTCATTTTGTTCCAACATACTGATCAAGTCATTGGCTTCAGCAGAATTCTCAGGGTTTTGTTCCTTTCAAAAATTGTAATGTTTGCAGATATGTGCAGGTGGATAATTCTTTTTTCATATCTCCTAGAAAACACCAAGGTAGAAGTCAGGCAATTTATTAATTGCTATATTTCTTTTATAATTTATCCATTCTGGTTCCCTTGTGGACAGGATTACATTGTATGCACTATATGGACATTGAAAACCCTCATGCAGGAATATAGAAATACAGACAATGATGGCAGAAAAAGATAAGTACTTGAGATATCTGGTCTATACAAAATATATGTACTGTATACCATTATATGTGTGCCATTATTAATATGATACAGGACTACTCTATTGCCCAACACTGCGCCCTGGCCATTGAGGGCAATTCATCTGCTGTTCAATTTATGTACATTGAAACAGTGTTATCTCCACAACATGAAAATGATTGGATATTTCTACTTCTCCACAGAGACAGTACAGTAGATGGATCTTTGAATTGAATGTATTAAACCCAGCATGTCTAAATGAAGATTTAGACCTAATGCCTTTTCTTTAAAAGTTTCAAATGTTCATAAAAATCCATTATGTTCTGCGATAACCCAAATACCTGCTGATGTCTGTTTTTTCTGTTTTTATAATAATGGTTTATTATATTGGTGCTCATGATCATAGGGGGTAGACAGTGTAAGAGTTGCTTATTGTATTTTGCCTGAATTATTTCATGAATGGCATTATCACTATAGTTGTTCTTTGGATGCTTGTATAATGAAAACATAGAAACATTGAGATTTTCAGCAGAGACTGCCTATATTTATAACTACCTAACCCACTGACATAATATCATGGCTTAATCCCCCCTCCCCATTCTTTATTTATTTTTATTTATTTAATTAAATCTAGGATTACAAGTACCTTTGAGCCAAAGCGCTTTTACAAAGGTTCCACGTCAGAGGTGTACATTACAACACAGGACAATTTAGTATACAGAGTTGAGGAATAACATTGAGTTTCAGATACATGGAGGCACAACTTATTTTGTCTATGCAAATATACATATTGAAACAATACTTGGTAAGGATACAAATGGGAGTAGCAGCCAGAGGAATTGTCAGAAGCAGATATGGAAGTGCAGAAGATATGACAATGAGGGAGGGGTGGGGGAAGGAGGTTGGGAGGGGATATAAGTGCTGAGTACAATAGCGGTGACGGCAGAGAATGGTTGAAGGTAAAGATAGATGTTTCAGGGAAACAGTCACAGGGGCTAGAGGCTGAAAGGAATAGATGGAGCCTGGATTTGAAGGGGCCTAGCTTAGGTAGGGAGGAGATATCACTGCTGAGACCATTCAAACAGAGCAGGGCCCTATAGGCAAACACTCTTTGCCCTTGTGAGGAATGGCAGTGAGGGATCTGAAGGAGTTGAGAGTTTGAGCCCCTAGTATGGTAAGGATTACAAGCAGGAGAAAGGAGAGCTTGGACTCTGGGAGGAGAATAGTCCAGTGTTGTTTTCTTAGCCATTATGCAACTTTGGTACTTTAGGCGGTTAGAGAGCGCTGTAACCAGCCAGTTTGGGCATAGAGGTCACACATATGGCTGAGATGGTGGGTTCCAGAAATGAGCCTACAGGTTTTGTTGACAGCAGTGGATATATGTCAGAGAGCAGCGGCAGTGGCAGAGCCATATACGATCAGGCCATAGTCAATTAGGGAGACCACAGAGCACTGAACTGCAACCCTTAAGACTTCTAGAGTAATACATTGCCTGTGCCTGTAAGAGAACTCCGATATGAGAATTAGCAGCTTTAGCGACATTGTTGATGTGCAAACCGTAGGATAGGTGACTGTCGATTGTAACTCCAAGTTATTTAAAAGAGTGTACCTGTTCGACGGCAGCACCATTGCAGTTTGAGATGGTCAGGGGGTGATGCCTGTACTTGTTGTGAGGTCTACTGAAAAGCATTGACTTGTTTTTTTTTTATAATTGAGGATTAGCTTGTGTTTAGTAAGCCAGTTTTCAACTGATGAGAAACCAAGCTGTAGTTTGCATTGTAGGGGTTGGAGTTCCTTGTGGGTGGAGAGAATTAAGGTGTCACTCACGTAAAGTAGTAATTGCTCAGGGCAAGACTGTGGGAGGCTTTTCAGAAAGAGACTAAATAGTAGAGGACCTAGACTGGATCCCTGGGGACTCCTGAGTGGACTGGTCTGGCGTCAGAGAGGAAATCATCAATTTTAACTCTTTGAGAACCGTTTTCAAGGTAACTTTTGAACCAGGTCATGGACTTTGATGAGAGCCTGGCATTTAACAGCTGGACAATAAAAAGGCGGTGATGGACAGTGTCAAAGACCTTAGTTAAGTCAATGTAGACAGAGCCAGTGAGGTGACCTTTATCCAGAGAACTGTGTATAGCTCCGGTGTATTTAAAGAGGGCTAACATGGTGCTGTGTTCCTTTCTGAACCCATGTAGCTGTGAACACAAGATATTGTATTTGTCCAGGTAATCAGTAAGCTGGTCTGCTACAATCCGCTCAATGGCCTTTGGGGGACAATATGGAAATAGACCGATAGTTCATATGGAGGGCCCGGTCTCCACTTTTGTGAACAGGAGTAACAGTTGTGAATTTCCATCTGTCAAAAACTGACTGAGGCTGAGGGAGAGGTTGAAGATTTTTGTTAGCGGAGGTAGTTCTTCGTCAAGAGTGAGGGATAGCAGTTTTAGGTTGAGTGAGCCCCCACTTATTCTGGTCTTGGCAATTGCTTTACCAATGTATGTGCGGACTTCATGCATCATAATTGCCTTAAAGTAAAAATGCAGGTATTTAGAAGAAGTGGGGGGGCTTGTGGCGTGTGATGTAGATTCATCACCATTGAAGAAGTCAGGGGAGAGAACACTACTGAGGTTGTTGAAGTCTGCGTTGAAAGTATTTGCTATAGTAATAGGATCCAGGATAGTAATCCCATCAATGTTCATCACAGTGATAGAAGTTTTAGGTTGTTTCCCAGTAACTTCTTTAATATTGTTCCTGAATGATTTGGCATTTCCCCAGGTGTTTGTGAGAGCTTCATTGTAATAGAGGCTTTTCTTCAGTCGAATGGATTTTGTGCAGGCATTATGAGCACGTTTGTAGTTCAAGATGTCAGCTTGATTTCCTGAGGCCCGTGCCAATGTCCAGAGGTGGTCCCTGTCTTTTAGTTGAGCAAGAAGTTTGTCAGAGAGCCAGGGGTTGCAAAGGCCTTTGACTTTGCACTTTTTGTAGGGGGCATGGGAGTCACAGGTGGCATTAAAGACGCTAATGAAATATTCCAGGGCTGAGTTGACATCCGAGATGTTGTAGATAGGAGACCAATCTTGTCTAAGGCAGGATTTAAGGCATTTCAGCTGTTCTTTAGGAAGACATCTGCTGGAGATGAGTAAGGGGGGAAGTCATGATGAATTTGTTAGACCATTTGCAGATGACTGAGGAGTGGTCACTTAATGAGTCAGGGAGGACAGAGATGTTAGAGATGAGAGTCAGATGACTAGTTAGTACCCAATCCAGAAGAGTACTTGTGTCAGTTTTATAATTGTGCCTAGTGGGGGAGTTGACTAGCTGGGAAAGGTTGGTAGCACAGATCGCGTTCTTGATACCCCCTATTTCCAGTGCCAGCCAGTTAATGTTGAAGTCACCCAACAGGATTGTCTGAGAGCCTGGGGAGAGGGTCTGAATGAGGTTCAGGATGGTGTTGATACCTTTGCCTTGTTCTTTAGGAGGGATGTACTCTGCAGCAACTGTCAGGGCTTTGTTATGGACCCCCTAGAATGATTTTGACAGGCAGAATCTGTGCAGCTGTATTAGAGACTGGGCAGTCTAAAGAGTGGCCCAAAAGAGGTTCTTTCAGGTATATTGCACTGCCCCCTCCTCTTTTGGTCTTTCTATCAAGTCTGAAGATGCTATATCCTGGTAGGGTAATAGATATGTCTGGGATTTTTGGAGAGAGACAGGTTTCGACTACCATGAGTATATCCGGATTGTGAAGGCTGGCAAATGTTTACAGCACATCAAGCTTGGGGAGGAGGCTGCAGATGTTGATCATTGCAAGGGTGTGAGACCCTACCCATTGTACTTTAGCTGTTAGTGGGAGGTCTTTGTGCCAGGGTTTGTGTGAACATTTCCAGATAGCAGCAATAGGAGGAGCAGTAGTTTCAGAGAGCACCAGCGTATTTGCATGTGGGAGAGTTTAATCAACTGCTTTGTTCAGGAATGTAGGCAGAGATACTGTTGCTGGCACCAGAGAGATGTGAAGTGTGCCAAGGGTGGAATGGTAGACGATTGAGCAGGTGCCCCCCAGACACGCTTACTTGGGAGTGGCCAGATAATGTCAGGGAAGGGTGCACATGGGGAGCAAGGAACAAGGGCTGAAGTGCCTGAAAGGGTGTAGATACAGTCAACAAGGTAGCTAGAGGGAAGAGAGGGGTAACAGGATCTGGGAAGGTAGGAGAGAGGTACCAGCAGTGCGAGGATAGCTAGACAAAAAGGCAAGATGAACAGCACCATTATGCCCAGAGGATCAGAGATCAAGAAGGTCAGGCTAGTGAGAAGGGAGAGAGAGGTCCAGCAAGGAGCAGAGATGTAGGAGTGGGAGGGGAGGAGGAAGGTACTTCAGGGGTGTGAAAATAGGCTGAGGGGAGTGCACATGAGATGAAGGCGGGTAAGGTGAAGGAGGGGAGAAAGAGAGTGGGTGGTAGTTAGAGGAGGTCCTAAAGAGGAGACCCAATAGAGTTTAAGATGGGGGTGTCCCTTATTAAAGGTGGGAGGAGCTAAGGCCTATATAATTAAGGGTAGGAGGTGGGGAAGGGGAGTGGGCACACATTTTCAGCAGTTTCAATAGGCAGGCTTTTCAATTAGCAAGTTCTAGCATTTGGAGATTTTAAGCAGAAGACAGTGACTAGTTTCAACAATGGTTCAGACAGCAGCAGGCAAATAAAACAAATTTTCGGCAGTTTTCAATACAATGTTATGGGTGCTGAATCCCAAGAAGGCAGATAAAGTACAAAAAAGAGCGTGGCCAATCAGTGGCCGACAGTAGTACAGCAGTCCAATCAGCAAGCAAAAGAAGTGAGCAGTGGCCAATGGAAGCTGTTCAGAGCTTTCCCGGTCAGGCTTCAGATCTTACCCAGTTAAGGAGAAGTCGGAGGTGGCATGGGCGGCTGGCTGATTGAGCCGTGGCCATGCTGCTTCAGAGCCCTATCAGGGGCTGGAATCGTGGGTAGGGAACCAGAGCAGGGATTAGTAAAGGAGGAAGACAAGGAGTGTTGCAGGACATTCTGTATACTTTCTCTTTGTGTGTACCACTCTTGGGTGTACAAGTTCCTTATTTGTGTCCCATTTATGTTTAAACTCATTTAGAGTTTCTGAATCTACTACTTCCATTGGCACTTTATTCCATGACTCCACTACCTTTTCTGTGAAGAACTTTCTCAAACCTTTCTGAATTTACCACCCATCAGTTTCCCATTATGTCCTCTTTTTTTTTTCAATTCAAAGTTTATTAGTTTTAGCTTACAGAGAATGGATCACAGAGTTACAATGTATACTTGAGAGGGCAATAATAACATAGCAGGATTCATTCTCTTCCTCCCTCCTCCCACTCCCCACCCTCCTTTTACACACCCACCTCCCCACACAGACATATCACACAAGAGTATTCTACTAATGAGCAGGTATCATGTTATATAATTATATTGAACAAAGGGTATGTAAAGGGTTCCATATCCTCTTGTACTTATTAATCCTATTATTAAGACTAGCAATTGCTTTCTCTGTTCTGAGATTGGCCAAAAACTCATTGAGCCACTCAACATAGGAAAGATCTTCATCAAAGTCATAATTTTCTTTTATCAGTAGCTGGGGATCCACTAATCTTTTGTGCTAGGGAGTAGTGCAAGAAAGGAATAGGTGTGGTAGACAGATATAAACTCCTGAAAACAGAGCAAAAGAGAAAGTCAAGTTAACAGAAGGTCAACATAACTGCAAGAAGTCAGGTACATTAAGCATACTTAGAGGAATTTGCTAAAAAAAGAGCACAAAAGATTGGTGCATCCCCTGCTACTGATAAAAGAAAATTATGACTTTATGAAAATAGGGTGATCACTGCTCCACTGTGCATCTGCTTTCCTGTAATCTGCCAAATGTGTCTGATTACAGCTATGTCACACAGACCCAAGTTATCAGAATAACACTGGAAAGTATACACATGTATTCAGGTCCATAGATGTGACAGTTTAGATGAACTGTTTTGTTTTATATTAGGATTTGCCTCTGTAGAGCCATGTCATTTAGATTAAAGTTTGCTTAACAGAAACTAGAATGTATATAACTCTATTTAGGCTTCTAAATGTGACATTTCAAATAAAATATTTAAGTTTGTATTATGACTTGCCATTACATGCCTTAGATATGTAATTGTAGTTGTCACTTATTTCTTCTATTGTATATTTAGCTTTGTTGATTAACTACAGGTGATGATAATTAACAATGGCTACTTAAATCGCGCTGCAATCATTGTAAACTACAACCCCTGATGAAGGCTAACACCGAAGCACTGGTGTCTCGGTCTGGGCTTGAGAATCCCAGGTTGAATAAACTGCATTTTTGCTGAAACTGCTTTAGTAACTGCTTTTTCAAGCCTTTGAGTGCTGTGTGAGTGGTTATAGTTGCAACTCAATCAAAAATGTTAAAGCAACTCATTGGTGGAACAGTTCAATGTGACTTGCACTGTAGTTCTACTGAGTTTTAATGTCTTTTTTTAGTCTCAGCAATGTTTTGAGTGGAGTAATCAGTTTAAAGCCCTGCAGTAGGTGTTATTCAACACTTTTGGGTCCTGCTTTTTATTTATAGTATTTCATCAATTGGCAGAATTCTTGTATCAATTTCTTGTGTTTTAAACTGAGTGCAGTGAAGACAATATGGGTTGTTTCACTATGAAATCTGCTGGGGTGATTATGTGTTGTCATGTTTTTTTATAATATTGTTTTTGTCAGCTGATTTTCACCTGGTACTTTAACTGGGTGAATTGTTGTACTGGGAGGGCAAGTGAGTTGCCAGAGGTCACATAGTGAGTATGTGGCTCTAACATGGATTGTGTAGCACTGGATGTATTTTTAGCTTTGTTATGCTGTGAAGCAAAATTGTATTACTTGTTGTACTCTCCCGGGTCATTCCTGAAAATAGGCATATAGCTTGTCTAGTGTACCTACCCGGTTAACAAAAGCTAAATAAATAAATAAAAAAATGCTGAGAAAGCATTTTGTTTATGTAATTATGGATTTGAAATTGAGGCTGGAAAGTTTGCAACGGTGTACAGTTATGATGTCACAATTGATTAGTTTGGGGATTTCAGATTGATGATGTCATAGCTGAATTATGTTTCAGCCTTGTAAATGTGTAAGTAGGTGTACTTAAAAGTCATAAACTTTTAAGATGAGCCAATTGGTATTATATTTTTCATCGATAACATTGTGATTTTTTAACTGTTGTCAGTTACAGTTTGGGTTAAGTCAGCAGTTTCCCTGTGGAGAAAGTATCTAAGCATGCATTACAAGGACTATAGATTACATATTGCCATTCTTTGTATAAAATCCTTTTATATATGTATGCTGTAGACTAGCAAGGATTGCAACTCTGCCACAATGTCACAGGTGATAGATCTCAAGAATGTAGCAGAAAACTCGGACAAAAGAAAAATCCTTTTCTCCAAGATTTTACAGTGCCAAAGGGGCTATGCTGCTTTAATTTATATATCCTGTAGCTTTACAAAATCCAAGAAGTTCTAATCTTGCATGCATAGGAAAATGTTAAAATCTGATTACAGTGAAATAAAATGTAGCTATTAAAGATTTTAAAAGAACTACAAATACTGGCAGTAAAAGAAGACAGACAGTGAATGAGGTAGTAAAACATTTCAGTATGGCTAACATATTATGGCAACTGTTTAGCCACCCTGTAATGAAGTCCGCCATTCAATACCAACCCATTCTCTGTCCCTCTGAACTCCACTTAAATCCACAATTAACCTTTCTCAGCTAATGAAGCTACTTTGCAGGCCAATTAAAATATAATGTAATCTCTGCTTTACACAGCCTGGGAGAATAGTACTTAAAATAATGGCCTTTTAGTGCTGTTTGTTCAAACATAAAATTAAAATGTTACACTGCATATTATTAATATACTTTGCAAGTCAATCCCATTTTATAGGGTTTATGATCATGATAATGATATGTTGGTGTTATTTTGTGTTTTTGCTGGGGCAAATCACAAAGAAAATTGTCCCAGAAACTCTGGATAATTTATGAACATCTTTCTGCTCATTTTGAAAAGTTACTGATGCTCTCATGGACCAGTTTGCAGTAACACTAGGGCAGATTAGTTATACCAAAAAGCTGTTTTCCGTTTTATGAATTGGCTAACATTCTTGGCTACTAATTTGAAGCAAATCATCTTAAAACCATTCACATTATTTGCTTGGACACAATTGTCTATATAAGCAGTTTGAAACACAGTATTCTTCATGCAAAAGCAGTGAAGCAAGGTTTACACATAATGTGCATTGGCAGTTAAATCAAGTTTTAAGTAAGTACTTGTGTAATTTTGTAATTACCATGGATGTAACATATCTGAACTACAGCAATGCCTTTAATACTGAAGCACATGACAAGCTTCTGGTCAAAGTAAACCAGTACAGTTTACTTAAGACATACATAAAGTGGATTGCTAACTGGCTTGTGGGCAGGCAGCAGAGAGTGGTGGTGGACAGGCTGTACTCCCAGTGGAGAAGAGTACTTAGCATCCTTCAGTGATTTCTGCTGAGGGCGGAGCAATGGTCTTCCACATCTTCATCAGACATCTGGAAGCTGTGGTCTACAGCAGGCAGATTATGTTTCTGGATGACACTAAGCTAGCCAGGGTGGTAGATTCCCTTGAGAATGGGAACAAACTTCAGGAGGACCCTAACAAGCTGAATGACTGGTCTGACTTCTAGAACTTCAGATTAAATGTAGCTGAATGCAAGATGCTGTACTTGGGGGAGAAAAACAGAGGTAGGACTGATTTACTTTGTGGGGCTCCTCATGCTGCAGTCAAGGAGGAAAAGGCTGTGGGGTTATAAGACACAAGGGGCTGAAGCTGGACAGCTAGTTGTCTGCTGCAGCCAAGATGGCCTGTAGAGCAAGGGAAGTAATTACGACACTTTACAAGACCCTGGTCAGCACTCTGAGTACTTGTGCAGTGTTGGTCTCAGTACACAAAAGGACATTGAGGGTGTACTGCAGGGCCACCAAAGTGAGCAGTACCATTGGGGACAAACCATAAAGGGAGACTGAAGGCTCTTAATATGTTTCCCTGGAGAAAAGGAGACTGAGAGGGGACATGGTCTCAGATTTTTATTCCATGCATATGCAAGGGTACTGACAAGATCCGTTGGAGTTGTTTGATCTTGTGTCCTGAAACAGGATGTGGAGACATACCATGAGGTTCAGGGGTAATAAATTCAGGGTTAGATGTAGGAGGTCTTTTTTCTCCCAGAGGATGGTTAACCTGTGGAATAGCCTACTGGAGGAGACAGTGTACATGAAGATAGTACAGGCCTATAAGGTAAACTGGGACAAATTTATAGTAACCAAGGGAATCAACGGGTATCTGGGGTAGCAGAGTGGGTAGGAAATCCTTACAAATTACATATAGAATAAAGTATGGGTCAGTGTGTAATGAGAAGTTTACACATACCAGAGGGGTAAGATGCTATATAAACCCCAAGAATGAAGTGAAGGGGTTTATGAATAGCAT
This sequence comes from Neoceratodus forsteri, assembly GCA_016271365.2. Lineage (NCBI taxonomy): Eukaryota > Metazoa > Chordata > Ceratodontiformes > Ceratodontidae > Neoceratodus > Neoceratodus forsteri. Next base: position 905,932,026 of record CM028135.1, on the reverse strand, counting down.
CTAACCCCGAGTGTGTGTGTAAACATTGAGTTTACACACACCAACCTATATTTTATTTTATACAATTGCTGGGTTTCCCTTTTTTCACCTCGGCAATTGTAAAAAATTAAAAGTTGCTATGCGGCCACTTTCTGGTTAACTTACAGTGCGGGGCCGCAGTCACATTTCTTTATTTAAAAGTTTTTTTGTTTTAATGTTTTGGGCAGTGTTGTGGACAGGTGAAAGTTAACTAAATACCCTGTGGTTTTTTATTACTTGCCAGCGACTGGGTGGTGGTTCAGTCAGTGTCTGTTATCGGTTTGATGAGCAGTGAGGAAGTGCGGTGGGCACATGTGCAAAGTAAGGGAAACTGTACACATGTTTGCCATAGTAAACACTCCTTTATTATGGCAAATTAAGCCATGGTTTCCATACGGGAAAAAAGTGAAACCAGTTATTATTGAGTGTTTGCACAGCATACTTGTTTCAGCACTGCCTATAAATAGGGGCTGAACATTACAGACCTAGAATCCCTTACAACCTTAACTTGTTTTGTTATGATGTAATTTCCAGTGTAAACTGGTAATGTATTAATCTTGAATGTTCTCCAGTTAGCTTAACCCACCACAAGTTAGCATGTGCTTTGTTTGCTACTGCAGATTATTTTTCTGTGGTAGGTAATACTGTAGTTTGTTGTGCAAGTCCTTCTGAGCTGCACAGGTTAGTGCCACTCATTTAAGCAAGTGCCTTTAATTCATTAGCTGTACAGGTAATACATGTCTGCCCATTGCACAAGCACATGGCAACAAAACCTGCATGAAGGTACACCTTGTAATAAATATTTAAAGGGCAGCATTTTTATCGAATCTTCAGTTGTACTCTGATGTAAATTCTGCTTGCCTGCAGCATCTGTGCATCATCTTGACATGGTAAATGAAATTCTTTTAGACCGCCAGTCTGAAATAATGAATTGTTCCCCCAGTTAATTGTATTGCTTTGATAACAAGGAACTGTACTGGGCTTAGAGCACACAATAAGTGGATTTCATAAGATGATTTGTGTGACGTTTTGAAAAATGATCTTCTAGAGTGACCCAATTTTAATGGAATTCAAACAGCATGCCAGCATGCCTCAGTACACTGCATTAGATTGGAAGGGAGCAGTTCCTTCTCCATATTAGTGTTATGCAGAGCAGTGTGAGCAGCATGCAGTCAAGCTAATATAACATAAAATCTATTTTTTAAAACAGATAAATAGGTCTGTCTCTGAGGGTTTCAGATGAAATATATAGCGAATATGTAATCAGTTCCAGTAGGATATGGAAAAAATATCATTGCTTGTGTGGCCAAAAACTGATAGCCATCTCACTGTTTTTTAAACTGCCTTGTCATTCCTAAAAGTTACTGGTGCAACAACACTGGAGATTAACTTCTTAAATGAATCTTGGATTCAGGTAGTGCAAAAGGCAGGTTAGCTACCACCTGATACAAAAAAAAAAGTTTTAAAGGCATTTTGGTTTCATCTACTTCTTCAAGGGGGAATGTTGCCCCACCCCCTATTCACACATTGAACACACAGTTGCACCAATGTTAGATGCACTCACAAACAAATCACATTGTCTGTTTGCATACATGAGGAGAAGATCAAATAACTTATAGGAGAATTGTTTGCATAAATGAGGAGAAGATCAAATAACCTATAGGAGAATTGTTTGCATAAATGAGGAGAAGATCAAATAAGTTATAGGAGAATTATTTTTGTATCATACTGGTACCCTTTGGAAAATAATTCAGTGTGCCAGTTCATCTTAATAATCATACACACAGGTATACTGTTAAAAATGTGTATGTATTTTTTAACCAAAAGAACCAAAATAAAAGTATATTCTGATAGTACTGTGAAACAGTGCAGTCAGAAAGCCCTTTATGGCATTAAAATAATTTATACTTCAGCACTGACAAATCATAAAACAAACTACGTGATAGTTGCTGCCAAAATGTAATGCCTCTGTTTTCTTTATTTCATAGGCCGCCTTGAAATTGACAATTTGCATTGACCCGCTTACTCATGAGTGGTGATTTTAAGGATTATATGCAACATGTACACTGTATTTTTTACTGCTTTAAATATTGAATAAATTATGGTCTACTGTGGCTTACCAGGGTGTAACTTAAGGAAGAGGTTCTGGCATCGTTATAAACCACAAAGCTTTTGGCAGAGAGGGTTGTGTTGCCAGAACCTCAAGATTGAATTACACCCTTTTAATTCACAATTGGACCATTTTTTATTTGATATAATAATTGTTCACGTTGTTAACATGTGACAGTGAAGGCAATGAAAAATAGCTGTACTTACAATGTAAGATATTGTAAGATTCTGTTGAGGACTCAAAAATGCATTTTATTTATTTATTTCAAACGTTTTACCAGAAAAGACACTGATAACAGCTCATTTCCAACATAGTCCTGAGGGATCTGAAAGATAGTACAAGATGAGAAAAAATAGATAGTAATTAGCAACATTACAAAAATAATTGCCTTCTACTAAAATATAGTGCATCAAAAGGAGCATAATCTTTAATATTACAAGGCAAAACAGTACAACAGGGTACATGTGGTAGATAAAAACTGAGTTTGGTAAGGCAAGTAAAAATGATCCCACAGGCACATTTTCCAATAAGTACTGCAATTTAAAAAGAGAGAAAAGCAGAAAAAAAGGACAGAGACTACTGGTTGAAACAAGAAAATGAAACTTTTTTTACAGTTTGTGTTAATTTTTCAAGTGGCACAGGTGCTTTACTATTATGCTTTGTTTGGGGTTCCTTGAAACAGAACCGAACATTTACATTGTACTGAGATAAATTATACTGATATAAATACACACTTTTTGGGCTCAGTCAATCAGAGTGGGTAAGTTTTCAGAACCCATTTTACAATTATAATATAGACAGTTAAGTCTAAGAGAGTGAAAAGTTGGCCAATAGTCAATTTGATTTGACTCTGATTCAGGCCCAGTGAATTTGGTTTGGCTTCTATAATATGGCCAAACCACATCTTGTCCCAAAGCAGCAATTGGCATGGTACAAAGCAGACAACAACACAGGGATGTGATAAAAGCTTTGAGGTCAGCAATGAAAATTAATTACTCTATCTTCCTAGTGGAAGGTGGTGTTGGCATGCCACTGCTGGGGATTGCTGGCATGCCACTACTCAGAATTGCTTTGTTTGTGCTACTGTGATGGAGTCTATAACCCTTAAGGCCACAGTGGAACATTAAGGTATTAATAAATATTAATTGCTGATGTCAGTACATATACCCTCAGCAGTTAGTTTCTGCTTTACATCCATGCCAATTATAATATTTTCTTTGGCATCATAGATATTCAAATGATGTAATAATATCACTCCTGCAACACAAAACATAAAAATTATTTAAAAACAAATTAACACTTGCTGTGCCGGGGACTGATATATTAGTCCAGATTTCCTACACATTCTGATTCTGTCAGAAGCCTAACAGTTAAATGTAGGGCATTACATTACCGTTTGCAATAATTTTCCATCAGTGGTATTTTGGTTTAAATTTTATATCACACACGCACACATTTCTGTATTATTTTTATGTTAAATACAACAAACAGTTGCAGGGGTTGTAGGGGATGATGATGATAAGGAAGAGGAAAATGTACAGGTAAATTAATAGTAAACTAACAAGTGAGAAGCTGTGAATTGTGTGGTCACTACCATTTTCTTGGTGGTGTCTTACTGGTGACACCACTGTGTGGCACACATCTTACCAAGCCAATTGGTGATGAAAGTATCATAATGACTGTATCAACATGAGTTACTGGTGTGTGTCAGATGAATCCTTGTACTACTACTGATGCTGCTGAAAGTGATGAGCTGACCTGTATCAGTAGGAGTCCATGAATACTTACAACCAGCAGCATGGCAATAGGAATAAGAAGATGCCACTTGTTGGACATGTGAATAATTAAATGCCTAGTTACAGTTGAATTGTGGTATGTTGAGTTTGATAAAGTCCGAGAATTCAGTAGTCTTAGGATCTAGCCTTAACTGAAGGGGTGAGGCAATCTCCTGAGTCGTACTGAAACATCTGTCTGGAGAGCAAATTTAGGAGGACATCCAAGAAAATACATAGGCAGTCCAGCCAGTGCCAGCCAAATAACTTGCCTGTCTTGCCAGAACCGGATTAAATCAGTGTTTTTACTAGACATTGTCTTCGGTAGGTAAGCCTGCATCATGTCTGAGTCTTCCTCCAAAATGTAGGAGTAGCACAATTTTGCATTATCCATAAATTCCCAAATGTTTTTAGGCATATCAGGATCATCACTGGAAAGTCTTCAATAATAATAATAATAATCATAATAAACTTTATTTGTCTGCGCCTTTCTTAAAACCAAGGCGCATTACAATAAATTACAAATAAAAACATTCTAAAACTATACAATACTTCATAAACTAAAATTAACAGTGGGGCAATTAAAATACATCAACCTTATCTGAAAATGCTTTTTAAAACCCTCTACCATCATGCACTCTTGAATCCAACATGGTAGAGAATTCCAGAGGGTGGGTGCCACAAACATAAAAGCTCGGGCACCAGAAGATTTTAAACTAACTCTCGGGATCTCTAGCAACCCCTCGTTGGTGGAGCGGAGTGGACGGGTCAGTTGGAAAGGCACCAGAAGCTCTTTCAGATAGTCAGGGCCCAACCCGTGTAGGGCTTTGTAAGTCAGAAGACCTACTTTAAAGGTGATCCGCCACTGAATCGGCAGCCAGTGCAGATCTCAAAGCACCGGTATGATATGCGAGGAACGAAGAGTCCCCATTAACAACTGGGCTGCTGAGTTCTGCAGTAGTTGGAGGCGGCGGATATCTACCCCAGAAAGCCCAAAGTAAAACGATTTGCAGTAGTCCAGACGAGAGGTCACAAAGGCGTGGATCAGCGTAGGTAGGTCGCCGGATGGAATAAGGTGCTTGATCCTAGCGATGTTCCTAAGATGGTAAAAGGATGTCTTAATGACTGCTGACACCTGGGCACGCAGAGTCAGCTGATCATCCAGAATCACCCCCAGATCTCAAACACTTTCAGAGGTCGGGAGCTCCACACCTCCCAAGAATAAACCGGAGGCTAAGTAACCACCCGACCCCTTAATCCGGAGATCAGGATCCACAACCAACACCTCAGTCTTCCCAGAGTTCAACTTCAGCAAGCTGGACCTCATCCAATCCTGGATCTCCCTGAGACAGCTGTTAAACACTGAGAGAGCTCTATTCTGGTCAGGTACAAAAGATAGATAGAGCTGGGTGTCATCGGCATAACAATGAAACTCCAGCCCATATCTTCTTACAATGTCTCCGAGGGGAAGCATGTACACTGCAAACAACATGGGAGAAAGCACAGAGCCCTGAGGCATCCCATAGGTCAAAGCAGTAGGCTCAGAGGAAAAATTCCCCGATACCACCCTCTGAGTCCTACCTGTGAGGAAGGAAGTAAACCATCTGAGGACCAAACCCGACAGCCCGCAGATGTATCTCAGGCACTCAAGCAACACCCCATGGTCTACGGTGTCAAAAGCTGCTGACAGGTCCAAAAGGACCAAAATAGACCGTTTTTTCTGGTCTCTCGCCATCAAGAGATCATTGAGGACCTGAACCAGCGCAGTCTCTGTGCTGTGTCTCTTACGAAAACCTGATTGAAGAGGATTGTAGATATTATGGATGGTAAGATGGTTGTCTAACGGGGCAGTCACCACTTTCTCGATAACCTTCCCAACAAAGGGGAGGTTCGAGATGGGTCTGTAGTTTACCAGGGAGTCGGGGTCCAAAGATGTCTTTTTCAGCACTGGTGTCACTACCGCCTCCTTCAAGGAGCGGGGATATTCACCAGTGTCCAGGGAACACCCGACTATCCTGGTAAGAATCGGGATGATAACATCCCTACAGCCCACAATCAGGCCAGTAGGACCTGGATCTAAACTACAGCTAGTGGTGCATATACCTAGGACAATCCTCATAATATCCTCGATTTCTGGCCTTGTGAAGGAACTCCAGGTGGACAAGGTGCTTGCAACCATAGGCTGGACCACTGCAACTCCCATAGAGGAGGCGGCGCAAATCTCAGCCCTGATGTCGGCCACCTTATCAGCAAAGAATCGAGCAAGCTCCTCACACTGTAACTGTGAAAAAGCTTGACGGATCTGCAGACAGGCTGGGTTGCACAGCCTGCCCACAGTTCGGAAGAGTTGGGCTGGTTGATTCTGAGTGGCAGCAATTTCTCTGGACAGGAACACTGCCTTCTTATGAGTAATTGCTGACTGGTAGAGTTTATAATGCTCTAGAAGTCTAATATGGTCGACATCAGAGCCAGACTTCCGCCAACCTCTCTCCAACCTGCGACCAAGTCTCCGCAACTCCCTCAGATCCTGGTCAAACCATGGGGATCGAGGGCGAAGGGAGAGAGGTCGCACACGGGTGGGAGCAATTAAATCCAGAGCAGAGGTGACAGCCTTATTATAGGCCTGCACCATTGCTTCCGGATTCATGCTCAACCCAGGAAACTCTGATAGGTCAAGAACTGCAGTTAAACCAGTGGGCGTAACATCCCGTAAAGGGAGGTACTTTACCATCTCCACTGGGGTAGGTCTACGCGAGGGGGTGCCAAAATTGAATCTCACCGTGTAGTGGTCAGACCAACCGACTGGTTCCACCCCCGCCTTGGAGGCCTCCAACTCCAGCAGGAAGACCAGATCGAGTGACTGGCCATATTTATGATGCCATCCTCATGTCTGATTTCAGCACTATGAGAAAATAAAAATGTGAGTGGAGCAGTATGATCAGGAGGTTGTACAGTGGAGTCCATCAGGATGCAGTGGTATGTTTCAGATTACAGCATAGAAAAGGGATCATCTGACACTGAAATTGCCATTTTTCCTACAGTAACTCTGCTGCAGAATTGCATTGCATTCTGGCTAGCTTCATTTTAGGTCTAGCATAAGTATATGCAACAGTCTCTGCTTTTTATGCTCCATTCATCCAGAGCAAATCAACATATATTTATATATACTGAAGGATCCAGTAGTATTGCTAGGCCAAATCATATGTCCAACTGAATGCTTTCAAATTTGTCTGCAAATTTTGTAAGAAACATCTGTGCCATTTTTTAATGAATATTGCATCATGTTGCTGCTGCTGAAAGGAAGCAGATAAACCTTCTGGACCACCAATACTGTGGTCTTCTTCAGCACCACTATTAGTGCAATATGGCTACTGCCACCAGCATAACTTCATTAGCTTGCTATAGATCGTCTGAAATAACAGCACGTGTGGCTTTAATATAGACATACATTTTTTTTGTACCAGTCCCCCCCCCAAAAAAAAAGCTTTCTGTTCCATGCATCTATCTACCATTTAAAAGATGGAGTTCCACATGTGGAAATGTCTTTATGTATTTTGTAGGTTAGTTAGTCAGTTAGTTAGTTATGTATTTTTTTCATAAGTTTGTCCAGGAAAGACATAGTGAGCTGCTAATAGTTCTTTTTCTGATGTGTCCTGGTGGTGAAGGAAAGTGGCAATAAATCAGTCATATACAGTGACATATCAGAGAAGCATAATCATAAACATTGTAAGGCAAATCAGTGCAACATATACTTGTAGTACTGTAGATAAAATTTAGTTCATATAAGCATGGGGAAACTACTTATACATGTATAGTCTGGGGATGAAGGAAACAAAATGACCAGGGCATTTACTTAAGAAATGTTTAGAAGCATTTTGCTTCTGCTGGTAATGCTGGAGGAGCTCTGTACATTTGGTGAAAATGATGGAAGTATTTGGCATTGTCACAAAAGAGTACTGTACATTACTGAAATCCTTATCATTCATCAGCTTCAGCATGTTATAATGATGCTCACATACAGAGCATAATGGTATAGCCACATGTCTAGCAATGACTGGATGAACAGCAAATTGTGTTCCTTACTGTACTTTCCCTCACATGTTGCCACATTGATTAATGCACTGCCTTTATTGTTATGTCTCTGTAAGTCTGTCTGCTTTAATATAACTCCTGCAGATAGTCATGGTGGGATGATACTGGTGGGGGTGCATGAACTGGAGACAATTTGGTCAGTGAGACTCTGGAAGCTTTACATTAGTTTGTCCTACTGCTCTCAATGCCAGTAGTGACAGGCACATGACCCCATCTGCTTCTTTTAGGAGCTTCATGATTTGTATGCATATTGCCTTTTACATAGTAGAGATACCATGCTGCACATCATTTAAAGCATGATGCAATATTGTATTTGGGCTTGACTTTCTGCTAGAGTTTTCAAAAGTCAGTGTCTTTCACCATGAAAAATGGCTGAAAATTGGGATCGTCATCTCACAAATGAGTTATGTCATTTGGATAGAACTTTGTTGGTTATGTCTGTGACAGTATAATATGGGTATGGAATAACTCTGGTGGTGTAGTTTGCTTTATTACTTATTCACTACAAGAGGTTGTGGTGGGGTGGTCCCTGGGTCAGGCTCTGGCTAGTGGTTCTTGGACTCCTTCTAAAGCAGCACAGGTATCTAGGGATGCTTCAATTGGGTGCTGCCATGGTGGTTGTATTACTTCAATAAACTACCTTGTTCTACTTCCCATACCTGACTGTCCCTACTGACCTTCAGTCTGACCCTTACCAGGGTGGGGAGTAGGCCTCACATTTTGGAGAGTGCAGTGTTCATGTTTTAAATGATCATCCAGAACATTTGTTCCTAAAGTTTCTGGTTTTTTTTGTATAAAAAAAAATGTTTATTGCAACATCCAACTCAAAGCATACATACATACAATCACATTTACTCACTCATCTGCAGTATACATTTCCGTCAAACAATATATTCATCATTATACATTTCAAACATTGTGCCGGTAGTATTAGCTATTCTCAGTACCCCCTTCAGCAGTAGTGCTCATCTACTCTCAAATAAGAAAAAGGGGAGGGGGGGGGAGACACCAAGTAAAGGGGAATGAGAGGAATAGAAGGGGAAGAGAAGGAAGGGAAAGTCCCTAATCCACCATTCCATCCCATAAAGATGCCCCTTCAGATTGTGACAAGTCGGCCAGAAAAGGGGCCCATGCCCTTGCAAACTGTTCAAGTTTATCCTGGACAAGGACAGTAAGTCTCTCCAAGGCTAATGTATGCAAGGTAAGTGCACGCCAAACCTGTACTGTAGGAGTAATGCAGGACACCCAAGTATTTTGAATGCATTGTCTAGCTAAGATCAGTAATATATGCATCCATCTGTGAAAAGGATCCCATCCTCCCTCCACATCTGCTTCAACTCCAAATAAGCATGTTAATGGGTCCAAGAGGATCACTCTACCCCACATCCTCCCTATTTCCGCTACCACTGAGGACCAAAAGTATTGTAGTAGAGGACATGTCCAAAAACAATGCACATACATGCCCATCTCCTTATTGCACCTACCACAGTAAGGCGAAGTTGCAGGGTGGTACTTATGTACAATCACCGGTGGGCTATATATTCTATGAACAAATTTATAAAATGCTTCTTTAAATCTATTACATACAAGAAGTCCCATATGCATACCAAGCAGCTCTTCCCAATTCTTAGGATCTATATGCAGGCCTAAGTCCCTCTCCCACAGCCTACGGGTATTTCCTGATAAATCTGGCAAGCATCGTCTCATATCTCTTACCACTTTTCCCATAAACCCTTCGGCCTCCCCTCGTAATGCCTGTATCTGGGCTTCTATTCTCCATAGTTCCTCCACCCCAGTTCCATCCCTCCCAAGCCCCACCACATATGCCCTGGCCTGAAAATATCTAAATAATTGTCCTTCCCCTAACTGATACCTTTGCTGTAACTCCAAAAATGAGTTCAGCCAGCCCCCCACTCATATGTCCGCTATATTTCTCACCCCCTGTCTCTCCCATACTCTATATCCAGAGTCTTTCCACCCTGGTATAAAAAAAGGATTCCTCACCAGAGGCACCAGAAATGTGTCCTGCTCTTCTGCCCCCCTTTGCTTCAGCAGTCTGGCCCATCCATCTAGAGTTGCTTCCACTAGCAGGTTCCTATATTCCAGCCATCTATAGGCTCCCTTACCCCGTTCTCCAAATATGCCGAGCAGCTGGACCACTTTGTTCTAAATCTACCCACCTTGCCACTGGGGTGTGTGGATCCAATCACCTACGTACCTCATCTGTGCTGCCAAATAATATGTGTTCATATCCGGAAAATTTAATCCCACTTTACTCACATCAGTCTTGAGATGCTTCAGGCCTATCCGTGATCTCTTCCCCCGCCAGATGAATCCAGAAAGCATTTTCTCCAGCAGTCTAAGGTCTGCTCAGGCTAAACCCACACCTAACATCTGCATGGTATAAATCAGTCGTGGGAGTATATTCATCTTAATCAGGTTTATTCTCCCAAACCACGAAATTGGAAGTGAAATCCATCGCTTAAGGTCTGCATCAATCGTTTTAAGTATAGGATCATAATTCAGTTTATACAGTGTCTCTAAGGACCACCCAATCCTTATCCCCAGGTATCTGAAAGACTCTCTCACCCTTTTAAAGCCCCAGTCCTGATCACTTTTTATATCTTTTGGAAGTCTCATTATTTCAGACCTATCCAGATTTAATTTGTAGCCCGAGAATCTGGCAAACCTCTCGACCAATCTCAAGAGACCAGGCACGGACCTCTCTGGGTCTGTAATGAACAATAACATATCGTCTGCATACATGGCTATTTTATGTTGCTCTCCCGATATCCCCTAACCCCTGTATACCTTCCTCCCCAATGCTTACTGCCAGGGTTCACTGCAAAACTGAGTAACAGGGAAAGCGGGCACCCCTGCATCGTGCCCCTACCCAAGTCGAACCCTGCCGAGAGGGTGCCATTTACCAAGATTCTCGCCTTGGGTGACCTATACAAGGCTCTCACCCATTCGCCAAATGGTCCACCCAGACCAAACCAGGCCATTGTTTCAAACAAATACTCCCATTCCACTCTGTCAATCGCTTTTTCTGCGTCCATTGAAATAATGCAGGTATCCATGTTCTTTTTATTTGACCCCCAGATTCCATTTAAAAGCCTTCTAACATTATGATATGATAATCACCCTTTAATGAACCCGGTCTGGTCTGGGTGGACCAATCCAAGTAGCACTTCCTCCAACTGACTCGCCAATACCTTTGCAAATATTTTAGCGTCACAGTTAAGTAGCGAAATTTGGCAGAATGACGCATATTCCAGGGTATCTTTCCCTTCCTTGGGGATTAGACATATCACTGCATCTGAGAAAGTCCCCGGTAGGCTCAGGGCTTCACCCTCCCTCTGCTGCAGTGCCTCACACAATGGCTCAGACAGCTGCCCCACCAGGCATCTGTAATACTCTATCGGGAGGCCGTCCGGCCCGCTCGCTTTCCCCGCCTGCAACCATTGAATTGCTTGCAGAACCTCTTCTTTCTTTATTGGACTATCAATGACTTTCCTTTGCTCTTCTGTTAGACTAGGTAATTTCAGGGTATCTAAAAAAGCTTTGCCATTCCCCCCAGCCAACCCCTTGTACAATTGTTCGTAAAAACTATGAAAACATTCTCTAATCTGCTGATCCATTTTATGTAAGACCTCGTCTTTATCTTTTATCCCCGATATGTGAGTTTGGCCCTTTCCTCCCCATCAATCGTATACCAACACAGGTCCCGACTCTATTCCCCATTCATACAGTCTTTTCCCCCAAGGTCCATGCCTTCCTAGCTTCATCATTGAGCATAGCATTTAAAGCTTCTCTCGCCACCTTTAAACTGTTTCGAACTGTCTCCCCCCCTCCGCCCGCCACCCTCCTCTCCAGCTCCTGAACTCTACCTTCCAATTCTAGCTGCCTAGCTTGTTTCAGTTTCTTGTCCCTTGCTACATACTTTATAATCATCCCCCTCATATACGCCTTTTCTGCATCCCATATTATCCCTTTACTAGTAGGTGTATTTGCATTTGCTGCTATACAAATGTCCCACTGATCCTTCAAATAATCTTTAAATTTCTTACTTCCTAACATGTATGTCGGGAACTTCCAGGGTGGAGGACCCTCCTTTGTCCCATTCATCCGATCGTAACTAAGACCACAGCGTGGTCGGAGATGTGACTAGGACTGTGGTCTGTTCTCTGAATTCTTCTATACCATACCCTTGGGAGGAACACGTAATCAATTCTTGACCATGTACTATGTGGGTTCGAGTAAAAGGTGTATTCTCCAGCTCCCGGGTTTGCCTCTCTCCATCCATCCACCAGCTCCAGTTCCCCCATGCCCCTGCGCCACTGTCGAATTGCCTCGTTTTGCTGCCCCTTTCCCTGGGAGTGATCTAAATATGGATCCAGATCACAGTTCAGATCTCCCCCTAGGATCAGCCCTGGGAACTGTTCCTTTATGAGAAGTGAAAGTATTGTACTATAGAATGAAATCTCAAACACCGCAGGAGCATATATACTTCCAAAAGTTATTGCCTCTCCCCAGAGTACTCCTTCCACAAATACATATCATCCACCCTCTTGGTCCCTTATCACTCATTTCATGTGAAATGGGAGGTTTTTGTGCAGAAGGACAGCAACCCTCTTTATGTGCTTTAAACGATGCATTAACCCTTCCCCACCCATCCCTCACAAGCTTCAAGTGCTCTGCAGCTGTGAGATGCCTCGTAGCAGTGCTACTTGGTTCCTTCTCTCCTCATAGCCGTGAGGAGCTTTGTGCACTTTACAGGGTTGCTATCCCTCGGACATTCCAAGAACATACCACAAGATCTTGTTTATGACCCATCAGTGAACCGATATGAGCCCTTAGACCCTCCTCCCACTCCCCCATAGACATACTTATTTCCCTCCAAAAAAAACCTTTCACTCGTGTCTGGCACAGTCTAATCTTTCTTTGTATGTACAGTATGTATGCAACAATAACATTTGAACATAACAAACATTATACATGAAACATTAACAGAACACTGAACTATCCCCAACTTAATCCCATCCTCTCCCATCTCTCAGTCCCTCCGCCTCTATAGACCAATTGATTCCCATTTTTACACCTCATAAACATTCTGTCACCGACCCTCCCAACACACCACTTGCAATTATGCTCAAGTGTCATAGAAATCCCTCTAGGTATTGTGTTCCTAGCCCTGGATCAAAACTGACACTCTGTGGTATCCCTTCCCTAATACACCCCAGCCCTTACCTATTAAATACCTCATCAACGAGAAACAGTCCCACCCAGAAGCAACCCCCCAAGCAGCTCCCATGAAAAAAAAAAAAACTGGACATGGCACCATAAAAAACCTCTAATAACTAATTTTTCAGTGCGAGACCAGTAAATGTCTTAGCAGTATCCCTGATGCATGTTTACCCCAATGGCGGCACTCTATTGTGCCCCATCAAAGCCACCCCAGAAACCACCTTCCAGCAGTGCTGCCCCCCGCCACCGAGATACATATTACTATTACTGTACACTTTTATCCACTGAGCCGCTTTGTTTTGGCTTACCTGTTAAGGCAGCTTTCCACACTTATGGGCAAATCCCCTCCCCCCATCTCAGATCTCCAGTTTTTAGGCCCTTCTCTTTCAACCCTCAGCCACATGGAAAGATCTAATATGCCTTGCCCCCTTCCTTCAGCATCAGTCATGTAGGCCTCTAAGAGGCTTGCGCCAGTGTTTCTATATACTAATTCCTCCACTGTGCTATGTCCATCCCCCAGGCCAACTCCTTTCACCAGTCATCCATCTGGACCCTGCCCTCTTGCGACCAGAGAGTGGGATAGTAGGGGAAAAAATGTTTTGTCTCTCAGTTCACTGTCCCCTTCCACACCCCAGTCCCAAACATGTAGAGCTGGTAGTTGTTCCAGAGTTAATGTACAACACCACAGAACCGTCCATCAGTAATCCAAAGATGACCTTCACCCAATTTTCTTACGCAGATCTTCAGTGAACTTTACCGCCTTCTCTGCCTCCCAGAATGAATAGGTGGCTCCCTTGTGCTTCACCTTCAGGATCACTGGATAAAGCAGGAAATTTTCCACTTTAAGAGATCGAAGCAGGGCCATTGCATCATTGAATTTCTTTCGCTTGTTTAGAATCCTCAAGGAGTAGTCCTGAGATATGAATATACGGTGACCCTCAAATGAGACCTGCCCCTTCTCCCTGAATGCACGTAGGACTCTCTCTTGATCCTGGTAGTTATGAAACCTCATAATTATCTGGCGAAGCGGCTGTCCTGCGGGGGGCCTGGGTATAACAGCCCGATGTGCACATTCCAACTTTAGCCTTCCATTTTTCAATTCCAGACCCAGAAGTTTTGGGAGCGTTTCTGCACAGAAGACAATAGCATTTCCCCCTTCTGCACCTTCTGGCAACCCTCATATGTGGAGATTCAGGCAGCGGTGGTAGTTCTCCTGGTAATCCCCCACTTCTTTCATTTCCTCCAACTCTCTTTGAATGGCCAAGATCTGCTCAGGAACACCCTGTGTCTCGTCTTCCAGTCTGGACACCCGTTCCTCCACCTCCGTAATCCTCGTTCCCTGGGCAGTCTGTTGTGTGAGGACCTCCTGTAGCCTGTCATCTATATGAGTCTCCAATTTATGGAGCCGAGGCTCCAACGCCACCAACACTTGACCTATTAGCTCACGCCCCAAAGCGCTCACCTCGGTGGCTGACAGAGATACTACTTGTTGGCCTTCCGATGGAGTACAGGCCCCACCCTTCTTCACGGTTTTACTGGTGGCACGCTGATTTCTACCGGGACCTGACAACAGATACTCATCCATTGTGACTTACTTTACTGGTTGGTGCTCAGTTTTACCACAGGTGTGTACACATTCTACTTTTAAATGCCTAATTTTGCTCCAGCAGGAAGGAGCAAGGCAGAAACACGTCTTCCACTTTAAGTACTCATTAGCGCCCCCCGTTCCTAAAGTTTTAATTGTCTGAGCCTGACTGATCTTTTTACCACACTGATTGCAACATACTTCTAGTCGATTTGTGTCATGATCCATAAAATATTCTCACACTTCAGAAGTGTTGTTGGTGACAGTGGCTTGGGGGGTACTTTTGTAGAAACTGGATGGTGACAGTGAGATTGTTTTTCGGGTGCTGTGGAATGATGTTGCTGGTGGTGGGCAACAACAGATGGGCCAGTACTGTGGGGCAATTGCGGGGCTGGGGTTTGGCTTTAAACTTCCCCTACTTGAGAAAGGTGTTTTCTTGCTTTTCTCATGCATATTCCATATAAAGAAAATAAAAATCTTATTACAAGTGGAAGCCCACATCTATTAAACATAAATTCTTTATAGCCTGTTTCAAGGCTATATCATGGTATATTTATAGGTTTAATAAGTTATTCACAATCTGTAACCATAGATACCTATGTTGCAGGAAGGTGACTTGCCACTACAAACCACATGAAATACCTTGTGCCTGTGCATATTTCAAACAGTGTACCACCTGTAGAGCCCTGATTTCCATTCCCTCAGTTGACACTGACCCATACCTGTTGAGAATGATGCCCCTCATAGTTTTTCCTATTGCAGATGCACCCCTTCTAAATATGCACTGCATAAGAATATCTTGTTTGCATATATAAATGTATTGTATTTAGTCATGGTACCTTGGATTTATTATTGCCTTAATTAGAGAGCCATAAATTACTTTAAAAGCAACACTACTCACTGTCCTACTTACAGATGAAGAAAGACATCTACCTAGTTTTAAATATGTCCAGCTGTAAACTCAGTTTGTCTGTTATTACTTATATTTGCTGGATGCAATCACGGTTTGTAACCAAGAGTCTATTGTTGGGCCCCCTTTAACAGCAACTTTTGGGTCACTGTTTTTTTCAAGTGCAGCTGTTTGTATATTATACAGATAATGCTGATCCTTCATCTTTTGCTTTTCCCTTTTTTATTACCTTTTGTTTTTGTAATTTTCCCATTTCTTTCCATGATGGCCTCCAATCCTCAGCATCACACTCATTGCCACTAATTGGTGGTGTAGCTGGCATTACCCATTAACCTATCTCATTCTTCATCCTCATTTCATTTTTCTTCCCCTGATCCTCCTCTGGATCTCATGCTTCTTCCAACATTTTCTACTCCTCCCTGCCCCTTCCCTTTTCCTCTTTTGCTTTCCCCTGCAATACCATCTCTTTCTCTGCTTCAAGCTCCTACCACTATAACAATTCCACTTCATATCCTCCTCTTTTCTGCCACTCGATTTAAAAGTTATTTTGGTGCTGCCTGCTTGATTTTTGAATAGCTGTGGTATTGGTACATCCTTCCTTCCTCCAGTGAACAACTTCACTTTATAAAATGGGAAGGGAAAATCCTGTATTCTGATTAGAGATGTGAATTTTTAATTTGCCAGCAAAGTTGGCACATGAGCACATTATTTGCATTTGTAAAAAAATCAGGAATTCTGCTGCTGAACTGCCAACTTCACCTGCAGACTTTTGTTTTACAAAACATAAAAAAACTTCCCATCCACTGTGGTGTGAAACCACCCCCTCCCAAGAACAAAAAAATGATAAAAATAACTGCAAACCCTGCTGGCACCCTCCTTTCCCTCTCCCAAACCCCCCTTGCCCTGGCAATCATCACACTGCTACAGCTGTAAAACAAAAAGTAATCCCTTCTACCCCACCTGTGTGCCAAATACTGTCCTTCACCTCTCCCCACCAGAGCCCACTGTCTTTAATTATTTAATTCTTACTCCCAATCCCCCACTCAACACCCTCTCTTGTCCCACCACCCTCCTCCCCTCAAGTGCACCTACAAAATCTTAACCTGTAAATAATGAAAATGGTCCCTTGGTGCAGAACATTTGCTCTGTTCAGCATCAGCTTACAGTTCTGTGCCATAATGGAGCAAATT
Organism: Neoceratodus forsteri; assembly: GCA_016271365.2. Taxonomy (NCBI): domain Eukaryota; kingdom Metazoa; phylum Chordata; order Ceratodontiformes; family Ceratodontidae; genus Neoceratodus; species Neoceratodus forsteri. The sequence continues at coordinate 905,915,102 of CM028135.1, read as the reverse complement.
AATGAATTCTGATAATTTTGTTCCTTTCATGGAACTTTTGCTAAATTTTCCGAATTTCCGTCATTGGTGAGATTGGAATTTTCCAAATGTGTTTGGTGCATTTTTGCCCTGTTCTGTGGAATGTTTTGGTGGAACTGCAGAATGATACACACGATCTGCAGAATAAAAGGTCCGAAGAATTTTATTACCCAGTTCAATGGGTTACTTAGCAATAAATGTAATTATTCTGCAGTTTGGTGATCAGTTCTGCAGACTTTTTCTTTGAAGTTTAATACATTAGTCCACAATTCATTCATCCATTCATTCTGTAGTTCAGTGTCTCACTGAACTATAGAATAAATGTGTGGATTGTGAAATATTGTATTAAATTGTGGAAAAAAGTCTGCAGAACTGACTACTGAAAGTGATCAATTCTGCAGATTTTCTTTTCTGCAGTTTAATACAATAAGCCACAATTCATACACTTATTCTGCTGTTCTAAGCCAGAATATCCATGAAAGGTGCTAGTTTGATTTCCAAACTTTCACAGAAGTGAAAGTCCAACTTTAGCGGAAATTCCACTGGTGAAAGTTTTTTTCCACACAGCTCTAATACTCATAACTCATTTGGTGCAGTGTTAACAGTGTATAAAAGGAATGTGAGCTCCTCACTTCTATATGGCTCAGAAGTTTGGGGGTTAGAAGAAATGAAAACAATATTGGAACCTACTCAAAGTCTTTATCTACTGTACCTTACTTTTGGTTGTCCCAAATTTATACCTGTTGATTTTATAAGAGCGTAATTTGGAGTACTTTCATTTTCTGGCCTAGCAGAATTAGGAATTTTAATTTATTTCTGCAAACTAATGGAGAGCATGCTTCCAAAACTTATTAATGCAGTTTGGGATGAATCCAGCATAACCCATAGTGAGGCACCCTTTTCTGGTTAAACATTTTAGACTTAAAAACAAAACATTATGGTCTGGGCACTACAGTGGTCTAAAGGTGACAGTTCAACTTTTAAGATCAAAGTGAAAAGTAGAAAAATAGTAAAAATTAGCTTGATGTGGCAAGAATCATACTGTCAGAAAATGTCAAAGTATATAGGGATATAAAAGTAGATCATTTAAAAGAAAACTATACTAGCATATGTGAGAATAACTTACAGTTTAAGACTTCAGCCAGATTACGACTGGATGTCTACTAGGAGCATAATACAATATTTTTGAACTGGTGTACCTTCAAGGAGGGGATAGATTGTGAGAGCAACTGCCCAGGCAAAAGATCCTCACAACATATGATGTTTTAACGTATTAACTTGAACGACTTAAGAAATACATGCTTAACATCATCTCTGGACAGTTTGAAATATGGTACTCATGTAGACCGATTTAAAGGGCTGATAACCAGCCTGGTGGCATTGAGGACTGAGGTACTGGATGCCTTGCCTCAAGCCACGCTGGCGACCCATGTTTGGGAATGAGCACAGGTCATCGGGGCTTGGCGGGAAGGAGAAGGATTGAGTGTCCATTGGACTGCTCTCCTTCTCTGGGGTGGGGGGACACTAGCTGTCAATGCTCCACTGGCCCCTAGTGGCTGCTGGGGACAGCGCGCCGATACTACAGCTGAAGGGGAGGAGACAGGCAGATGCTTGGTGAGAGCGCACACGGTAGCGTGCGCGCTCTCACCGCAGGCGTCATTGCACGCCCTGCCTCTTCACAAGGGGAGAAAAGTGGAAAAAAGCTCCAGCTGGATGACTTGGTCCCCATTGCATGCCACCTCTGAGAAGGCACCTCCCTGGCATGGATCCATTTGGGGTGAGTTGAGTCGCTCCCCACCACCCTGCCAGGAAGGGTAAGTTGTGGGGTGCACAAGGGAAGGGGTCTAACCTTCGGGGGAGGGCACGCTGGGGGAAAACTGATGGCAGAAGCTGGGAGCTTGGAAGAAATAATACATAAAAAAAAAGAGCTGATAACTGCTAAATATTGGGCAGTACTATATTCTACTGTATAGTGAGATTTACTTTTTCAGCTATTTCAAGTAGAAATTAATTGACCATGTTAACTGTGATATCTTATGGAGTGGTAGATTGAGCATAGACTATTTATTCACTTATGCTTCATTTAATAATGTGCATGGACTCAAACATAGTTTAAAGTGTATAAAGTGTATTTATGTATGATAATTTTACTTGTCATGGTGTATGATTTGTAATTTTATGCTTGCATGTTAAGTCTTGAAGGTTATGCATGTATTGGTTACATAATAAAGCCTAAATTTGAACATGCCATTGAGCTTGGCATCAATAGTGGGGAAACATCTGAAGATAATTATTGAGGAGGGGATAGTCACATTATTAGAGGAAAATGAGTTAATGAATGGGAACCAGCATAGATTCATTAAGGGTGGGTCATGTCAGACTAACTTAATTAATGTTTTTAATATAGCTACTCAAATGGCAGATGAGGCCAGGCATTTGAATGTTGAGGTACTACTCCTAGGTTTTAGCAAATCCTGTGACTCAGGGCCACATAGCAGACTGGTTAAGAATATAAGTGATCTGGGGACAGGGTATGAAATACCTACATGGGTTGAAAACTGGCTGACAGATAGAATGCAGAGGATGGTCCTAAATGGTAACTTTTCTGAAACTAAGACAGTGACTAGGGGGGTACACAGGGCTTGGTCCTGGGACCGTTCCTGTTCATTATGTCTATCTGTGACCTAAGAGATGGTATTCTGGACAAAATGAGCCTGTTATTTGATGATGCTAAGCACTGTAGCTGAGTTAAAACTGAAGAAGGAAGTAAAATAATCAGACAGGATTTGAGGAGACTGAAGAAGTGGTTTGGTATTTGCAGTTGAAATGTAACGCCAAAAAGGGCAAGGTGATGCACACAGGAGGGAATACATCAGAGAGTACCATGTTGATGGTACATTGGTAGAGATCACAGAGAAGAAAAGAATCTGGGAGTGATCAGCAATAGTGTAAAGCAGAATGCTTAGTGCAGAAGAATATATGGGAGGGCTAGTGCATAGCTTGAGGGATTACTAGAAGAAGAAGGGAGGTGATGTTGCCACTGTATAGATTACTGGTGAGATATCATCTGGTATCCTGTGTCCAGTTCTGGAACCCACACATAGGAAAGGACAGGGATAGATGATAGACAGTGTAATGAAGGGCTACAAAGATGAGCCATGATCAGTATGGCAAGGTGTATGAGAAGAGACTGAAATATCTTAACATGTATTCACTGGAGGACAGAAGTGAGAGAAGGAAGAACATGATAGAGACTTTCAAGTTCATGAAAGAGTTCAACAGAGTGGACATAAAAAGTCTGTTCAAATTAAGAAACACTGCGTCATCCAAAGGGCATGTTCTTGCACTGGAGGGAGGGAGGAAGGCTCAATTTGATCTTTACCTCCATTATTGAGTTTTCTAAAATATCTGTTAAACTTGTTTGGTCTGACCATTTTGTGCTTCAGTTCCAGATGGTGAGTAATAATATAACTACTCCTCCTGTAGAGAAGATCCACACACATGGGTGGAGGAATGTCAAGTTTGGCATCTTCTGGGCCCAGGTTGATGATCCATAAATTTTGACTCCCTCATCGAGGAGGTACGGCACAGTTGTTGAAGCATCTAATGTAGCCATCCCTGCAGAAAATAACTCCATGGTGCCAGTCCACACCTGCCACACCTTGAGCATTGTAGCTCTGCTTGGTTCTGTGATGAGTTCAGGGATTTTAAAAGGTGTGGGTGGAGGCTTGATTGACACTGGAGGAGGTTGGGCATGCTCTTTGATAAGCTTGTCCCGATATGCCATTATCAGAGATATTAGGAGGCAAAGATTGGTGTGAGAAAACATTTTTACTCATCCATCATTGCAACTGGGAGAAACAGACCCACTGCTCTCCTCAGATTGGTTGATAAGATTCTTAACCTGGATGGATATCTCCCAGATGGAGCCAAGTTCAGTGGAGAGATGTGAGAGGTTTGCTGGTATCTTCTCATCCAAGATTGCTCAGATAAGTCAAGTGCCAGTTGACTGAGACTCAACCCCAGCAATACTGAATTGCTTCTGGTGGGCCCAGACCGCCTGGTCTCTGCAGCTAAAAATAATCTTTATCTCCTAGTTATTAATAGGACAGAGCTGCAGATAAAGGAGGACGTTCACAAATCTGGGTGTGATTTTTGACAGCCATTTGGCCTTAACTACTCCAGTTTCTGCTGTCAATCATAGTGGTTTTGCCACTTAAAGAATATAGCTAGATTGCCTCTTTCCTTGATCAGAGTGATCTGCATAGACTGATGCAAGCTTTCATTACCTCACAAACTGACTACTACAACTCGTTCTATTTTGGCCTGCCAGCTACTTGGTACCACTAATTTCAGCTGATACAGAATTCGGCAACCAGGTTGTTAATAGGAACATCTAGATTTGGTCATATTACTCCCACTATGTGAGGGCTACACTGGTTTTTGGTAAGAGGGCATTCTGACTTTAACATTATTTTACTGGTCTACAAGGTCATAAATGAACCAGGCCCTTCTACATCTATAAGCTGCTGGCAGACTGCCAGAATGATTCTAAGAGCAGCAGAGTTCATCACTCAGAATACTGTCCTAAGCTTGACCCATTCTGCCCCTTTGGTTGAGAGTTTTAAATCTGAACTGAAGACCTGGTTATGTAGATAGGCTTTCTCTGGTGATTGATAGATACTTGTAAAATTAATATTGTGATTATAACTGATCTGTGATGTATATTATTTTAATATGTATTGTCTTAATTGGGAAACACTTAAAGCTCTCAAAAGGCACTATATAAATATTGTTCTGTCTGTCTATGTATCTCTCAATCTATCCTTCCATCCAATGTTCAAAAAGGGCATTAGGAAGTATTGCATCAAGGAAAGGGTGGTGGACACATGGAACAAACCTCCTAACAAATTTGTTGAGGCAAAGTCAAAAATGGGATTCAAGAGGAAGTAGGTCACATATAAAAGAGTCAACTGATGTGAAGTGGGGGGGGATGCGTGACTGAAAGAGAGGATGGAGATTAGAGCATCTCCAAGTATGGAATCTTGGGACAGGCTAGATGGACTGTTGAGTTTTTTTGTCTGCCCATCACTTTTCTGTTATCTAGGTTTCTATTTCTAAATCCCCAAAACCCTCTACCTTTATGAAACAAGATTTCCCTCTGGAGGTTATTTTTACACACACACACGTTACTTTTTTGGGGGTATGGGCAGTCACGTCGCAGCTAGCTCAGTTAGGAAAGGATCCCATCTGCTTCCCTGCAGTATACCTTGCTATCTAAGCTGTACTGTATGTTCACCAAATGTTTATTCACTAAAAATACCACCAACAGCGTAATCTGATGTAAGGTCAGATTGCATTCATCTGTATCCCCTTCCCCCAGATTGTGCTTGAAAATAGGCAGAAGTTGTCTAGTGCACTTAACAGGTCAACAAGAACTGAATGATAATAATGTTGGTAGACTACTGTATTTTTATACTGGTGTCCCTGAATAATAATGTTACCATAGATGATAGTTAGTGATCAGAGCTCATCAACCTACAGTATAAATTCATCCAGGATCTAAATACAGATACCTATTATTAGAAGTGGGAATGTCAAGGAACTTTGCTTCACTTCCACTTTACAAGACTATTTATTTACTTATTTTATTTATTGAAAACTTTGGAGATTACCTTTGAGCACAGGTGCTAATTTACAAAGTTTCCACATTAAATACATAGTCACAAAAACATTATGAACATACAAAATTGCCAGCAGATACAGGCCATTTGGTCCATTTAGTCTTCCCAAGTGTGCAGTACTTCAGTCCATTAGACTGCAGCTGCCCCCCACCATATGCCCTCCCCCATCTTCCACCCCCTCCCTATTTTTACCCTACCCTTAAATCTGTCCCACCACCCTCTTGAAGCCCCCAACACTCTGCAGTGATACGACTTCCTCTGGCAGAGCATTCCACCCTGCCACCACCCTTTCTGAGAAATAGTGCCTCCTCTTGAACCTGCCCCATTCCAATTTCATAGAGTGTCCCCTGGTTTCCCTTCCACCCTTCAGAGTGAACATACACCTGTTGTCTACTTTGTTTAAACCCTTCAGTTACTTGAAGGTCTCAATCATATCCCATCTCTCCCTTCTTTCCTCCATATCCTGTCTCTCCCTTCTTTCCTCCAGGTATACATATTGAGCTCTCTCAGTCTCTCCTCATATGGTCTGTCCCCCAACCCCAGGATCATTTTTGTTGCCCTGAACTGTACCACCTCCAGTAGTTTTATATCTCATTTCAAGTAGGGAAGCCGGAATTGCATGCAGTACTCTAGGTGCAGTCTCACCAGGGACCTGTACAGGGGCAAGATTACCTCCCCACTCCTAGAAGTAATCCCCCTTACTATGCACCCTAGCATCCTGTTTGCCTTCACTGCTGCCTTCCTGCACTGAGCAGAGTGGTTCATCTCCCCAGTTACCAGCACTCCCCTCTTTGGATTTTGTTAATGGGACACCCTCCAGCCAGTAATTGTGTCCTGGGTTCTTGCCTCCTAAATGCATCACTTTGCACTTCTTGGCATTGAAACCAAGCTGCCAAGTGTGAGACCATTCCTCCAGTTTTGCCAAATCCTTCTGAAGTGCTTTTGCTCACTGCCCCCCATCCACCTTGGCACAAATCTCTGTGTCATCTGCAAAGAGATTGATCTTGTTCTTAATCCCTATTGCAATGTTGGCTAAGAAAATGTTAAACAGAACCAGTCCCAGCACCGAGCCCTGTGGTACAACGCTTGTTACTGCCCTGGGTTCAGATGCCTTCCCTCCCACATTACTACCTTCTGCTGTCTGCTCTGCAGGCAGTTCTCAACCCATCTGACCAGTTTCTTCCCTGCTCCCAGACTTTTCAACTTGCAGGTCAGCCTACCATGTTGCATCGAGTCAAAGGCCTTGCCAAAATCCAGGTAGAGGAAATTCACTGCATGTCACCTGTCCAGTGCCCTCATAACCCAGTCAAAAAAATCAACCGAGTTCGTCTGGCAGGATCTGCCAGAGACAAACCCATGCTGCTTGCTGTCCTGGAGATTGTTATCCCCAAGATATTGCACCAGTCTTTCCTTGAGGATTGTCTCCATCAGTTTTCCCACAATTGCAGTAAGGCTCACCGGTCTGTAATTCCCCGTTTCATCCTTGGGCCCACTCTTATGGAGAGGTTCCACATGTACATACCTCCAGTCCCTGTGCATGCACCCCGAGTTCAGAGAGGTATTGAACAGGTCTGCCAATGGCCCTGCCAGGACCACTGCCAACTCTCTCAGCACCCTGAAGTAGACTCCATCTGTGCCAGGTGCCTTGTCCTCCTTCAGGGACTTAAGGCCCTCCCTCACCCTTTCCACCAAGATTTCCCCACACATGGTTGCTTCTCCCCCACCCTCTCCCACCTCACCTTTCTTCTCAGGTACAGGCCCATATCTCTCCTTGGTGAAGACTGAACAGAAGTATTCATTAAGTACTTCTGCCTGCTCAGTCCCCTTTTCTACCCACCCACTTCCCATCCTGATCCTAACACTTTGATCATTGCTCTTTCTCTTCTCTCTGTTATATCTGAAGAAATCTTTTTTTCCTTCTTTGATTCCTTGCACTAACCTCCGTTCCCTAGCCGCCTTTGTTGCCCTTACCACTCTGCTCACTTCTCTGGATTTCTTCACATATTCTTCTCTGTCTTTTGCCCTGTTGCATCTCATGTAGATTCAAAATGCATTCCTCTTTTCCCTCACCTTCTCCACAACCTGTCTACTCATCCAGTTTGGTTTCTTGGTCCTGGCTTTCTTGCTCTGGCTCTTGACAAAAGTTTTAGTGGCTTCAGCCAGTCCTGTCATGATGACTGCCCATTTTTGTTCCCTGTACATTTCTGGGTGGACGGTTGCCATATGACTTTCCAGTATGTGTCCCATCCTGCCAAAGTCCACCCTTTTGAAGTCCATGACCTTAGTTTCTGTAGTGGCTACTTTCCTACCCAGATTAATTGAAAACCATACTGTTGGTGGTCATTGCTTGCTAGAGATTCCTCCATTCTTACATCCCTGACCTGTTCACCATCTTCCAGTACAGGTCTAGTATATTCCCCCTCCCTCGCTGGCTCCATTATCCTCTGAGTAAGGAAGCCATCCTGGAATGCTTCCAGGAGGATCTGCTCCCTGGCACAAGCAGTTGCTTGGATGCTCCAATCCACCCCGGTAGATTAAAATCCCCCCCCACCACTGTGCTCCCTTTGCCACTGTGCCCCCTTATCTGCTCCCCCAGTTCCCTGTCAATGTCCTCTTTCTGGGCTGGAGGTCTATAAACAACCCCCATACAGATCGTGGTCCCTTTCTGGCTATGTAGTTGCAGCCAGATTACTTTTGACCTGCTGTCCTCTCCTTCCGCACTATGACATCTGATCCCTTCCCTTACGTAAATGGCAACCCCCCCCAGCCTTCCCTTTATCTCTGTCCCTTCAGAATAGCTTGTTCATTGAACATTACAAGTACAGTAAGCAGTTACAGAGAAAATGCAGTTATGTCTGGCCTAAAACACGTAAGACAGAATATTTATGTACAGTTTTTAAAAAATCCATAAAGATCATAGTATAAAAAGTTACAGGATACAGAGAGAGAAACTAAATAAAATAGAACAGTAGTTACAGTTGCACTGGACTGCAGGACCAGACCGCAAAGATCTCTTACACTGCTGAATCTGCTCAACATTAATTAGTTTATCAGGCAGTTCATTTAACCAGTTACAGTAGCAACCTCGACAGCAAATGACCGCTTGCTCAGTTGAGTACGCCAGAAAGGAGGCTAAAGGGCATTCTTGGCCATGTCCCTGGTGTTGTATTGGTTGGATACAGTGCAGAAGCAATTTGTCAAAGCAGGGGTGTTAGGCCCAGGAGTGCCTTTTTGGCTAGCAAACAGGTATGAAACTTTATTCTGTTGGGTAAAGGTAGCCAGTTAGTGTGTGTGTAAAGGGTGAACTATGAGTACAGTTATCTGCACCAAGTGCACACCTTATTACAGATCAGCTTTACTCTGTTTATCACTGTGTCTCAGGCAGCTGCTTAGACAGGGAGGGTGTAATTTATACGTGGCAGAATGGAGCTGTCCAGAATAAGGCATCTAGAATCCCCAGTGAGATTGTTCCTGTTCCGGCACAGGGCACCCAGTCTTCTATTAACTATGGTCACCAGATTGTCAACATGGGGGGTATAGTCCCTGACCATTTCAGATGATAAAAGGTGGAACTTTCCTCTTCTGTGGGAGAATAGAGAAGAGCATGGTCTTTGTTATTTTGTAATTGAGGACCAGTTTGTTGTTGGATAACCAGCTTTCTAGTGACCTGAAGTTACTTTTGAGAGCAGAGGTGAGGCTGTCATGGTCAGGGTTTTTTTGAATAGATGGCATTATCGGCATAGAGGAGTATGTTGGCTGTCTGACAGGCATCAGGCAGTTGATTTATGAAGAGGCCACCTAGAAGCATGAAGTTCACCCCACTTCTCATAGCGCGAAGTGATGAGGGCAGCCAGTCAGGTTTACTATAGGCAGAAATGTTGTCATTCATTCGTTTATTGCAGTACTTACTGAACCACTGAACAAAAAAGACATCTCTGCACAGGGGACAGTGCTTTAAGTTACAGATATTCCAAATGGATATTTTGAGTTGTGGGAGAGGGGAATAGTGGGAAGTGGGGGCCAGAGGGTGATGGGTTGGGGGATTCTAATTCACGATTGGATTCAGGATGGGGTTGTGGAGACGGGGGAGGTTTTTCTGTATGCTTGCAGGGGGAAGAGTTGTGTTAATTACTGAATCAGTGGAACTTCATCGATAAGGGGGCAGGAGGTTTTTTTATAGCAGAGGGTTATAGGGTGAGAGAAATATAGTTAGAGGGGTCTGAGCAGTGGCAGGGGTGTTATTTATGGTACAGTTGATGGGGGACTGAGATTCATGTTCAATACAGTTTTTTAAGTTAAAGGATCTGAGCCAGGGAAAGCTGGTAGGGAAGTTGGAAACTTTGCAAAGCTTATCGAAGTGTGAAGCAATCCGACTTCACACTAACTTTCCTGGCAAAGTTTACATTTGCTACTTCTCTACCTGTTATATTGCAAACCAGACATTAAAAGAATTATAAGTCAAATTATTTATTCATGAGCCTAGCAAGGCTCCTGATTGGCTACTCAATTTGTCATTAACGTCTTCAAAATGGCTGATCCTGCTGCCAAGTGATGCTGTGTGGCACGAACGGCTCATGTCGCTCTGCTTAAAACCTTAATTAAGTTAAAAATAAATTGAAAAAAGAAAATTGTTATTACAATTAGATGTATTATCACAATAACAACATTGGAGCCAATCATTTCTTTGGATTAATGACTGGCTGAAGGAAGGGAGCCCTTGGCTGCACCTCAAGCCACCCATCCCCCAATTGGCTATTAATCCCTCAGAAATGACTGGCTTCTCAGTTATTTCTGCTTAATTGCACAGGACATATGATGAACAGTACAATATTTTTTCTGTAAGAAACAAATTGTCTAAGCAGGTAAGTAAGGCCTTTCAGATGTGGTAATCGTTGACAGATCCAGTTGGTAGTGCTGAAAACCTGAAATAATTATTTACCTCAGTATTCACAAAATAAACTGTATGCAGTTTCCAGAAACCGGCATTAATATTCTAGTGAAAGAAAGAAAAATTCTAAGGGAATTTGTGATCACAAGACCATGTGATTAATAAGTTGTTAGAGGCTGGGAGAGCTCCTGACCCAGATGGCTATCTTACCAGCTATATTATCAAAGTTGTAGTGAGGAAAATAAATTAATCTATGTTCAAGATTTTTAAAAACTCACCGAAAAGAATGCAATACTCATAATAAAGAAACTTAAAAGGGAAAGTGTCAAGAAAATTATAGGCTTGTAAGCCTGACTTCAGTTCTTGGAAGACTGTGGAAACATTGATCAGGGACAATATTGGGCAGCTTATATAAAGTTAAAATTTCACAAAGGGTTATCAACATGAAAACAAGATAATAGCTAATGCATCTACTTATGTTCTTTACATGAATCCCCCTGTAGGTAATGGTGAAGCTTTGGAAATAGCAGGTTCTGTACACAAATTCACTCTGTGGTGGTGCAAAATTGGGCTTCAACAGGCCCCTGTTTTGCCACAACACTTCTGTGCCATACACAAAACCAGCATGCTGTCACCAGGTAGGTAGAGTCACCTCTGCACAGTGTCACTCGGCACTAATTGCAAATGTGCTCATCAAGGTGTTAGTGGGTGCAGACTGGGTATGCACCCCCTAACATGCTGGACTGTAACAACCAATGGGGTATGTGCATGGCAAAGCACCAATTGCTTGACGTTATGCCATACACCAAGCCTGAAGCCAAGGACACTACCACTATAATTGTCCCACCGCCCATTTTGCTCCTCAACTTGTGCCTACTTTTGGGTTACCGTGTATGTCATCCCACATGTACTGTATGGCCTGGTGGCCCTATAGCCCCATCATTTTCCCTTTGTGCATTTTGTCCCTGGTGTCCAGTGGAATCCCTCTCATAGACTTTTTCCAGTCTGTAAAACCAGTGGTGCTATTTCCTGCCTAATCCCTTCCCTTGCTTGAAATTTCATTGGAGTTTGCAAGCCTGTACCCCCTGTCAGACTATTGTACTTTAAGACACTCCACTCTAAAAGGAGGTGTTGTGGCTTATGACTGGTGCTGTACATACCTATTTGGGAAGGAAAGAAGACAGCTTGTTCATAAAATGCCTCCCTTTCAACAGTTCTCTGGAAATACTGTACCCGTCACCCCTTTTTCTGCAAAATACTTGCAATGTGTGAACCTGACGGTCATTATACTATCAGCTGCTGCCACATGCTTTTCCCAACAGACTTTTCTATGGGGTGCCTGGCATCAAACTTACCCATCTTTTTGTAAATCTCCTCTACAACGTGTCCCATTCCAGATTCTGAAACATTGTATGTGCACAGATGTGGAAGGTCTGAAGGTTAGAAAAGGGGTGCACGAAATGGGAGGAAAAATACCAGCTACCTTGAATGTAGGTTGAGGTAGATCCTTGCTAGACAGTCATGGACTAAGCATTCCCCAGGGAACAGTGAGAAGGTAACACAAGTAGAATATATAGTATTTTATAAAAATAGGCTGGTTAAAAAGGAGGTGATGTGTAATGCTTAATGCAACACTGACCTCTATTCACATGATACACTCCAGCTGGCTGAACATGTGTGTATAAGACTTTTGCATTGCATTTACTCAGGTCATGGGGCATTTGAATAATGCCATATCAGTCAGTGGGAGAACTGAAACTTATTTACATATTCCCAGTCTAAGGGTGTTGCCTTGGCATGCAATGGATTATGTCAGCATCAGGACTGAAGCCTCTGTGTTGACAGAGCACATCTTTCCGTAAAATGAACAATTCTTAAACTCTTGTTACTTTTCAAAGAAAACAATATGGAATAGTCATTAGAACACTTAACAGAAAAACAGGAAATCACAAGTTTGTACTCTACTACGGTAATTGGTTCACCGAACTTGGACACATTATGTGACCTCCCAGTCCCTGAACTTCAGTCATCCTATCTGTAATATTGGCTAGAAGCGCAGCACCCAATGAAAAGGACATGTTTCCTCTCGGACTGCCATTGTAAAAATACACAATACAGTTTATCTCCTGGCCTCCTTGTAGCACAGTAACATTCTAATTAATGGCCAGAAGGGGAACTGAGGTCCATTATATCACCACCTGCATCATGAACATGAATGAATAAATATGCTTTACAAACACTCATTTATACTGTAAGGTAGACACAGTTAAGCTTGCTTGTCTAAGCTACTGTACTGTAAGTGAAAGCTAATGAAAGTATAACTAAACAATCAAGGGTAATATTAAGATTGGAATGGTGAAATTTGTTGACAAGATTACTGTATCTCAAAATTCAACTCTGAATACTAGGCTTAACCATTTGCTATCCACACCTCCAGCATATTTTATAGACTGAAAAAATATTTTTCAGAAACAAGATTTAAGAAGTACTTGCTGCTGTAATGGTAGGGGAGATGCATTCAGTTCAAATTGTCAGTTGTATGGATGTATTCACAAGCCTTCTCAATGTCACCAGGAATTCAAAGAATAAAATAACTCTTGAGTATCTGAAAAGCAGTTGTACCATTCAGCTTTATAGAAGCAGCCTAGGCTGCTTTATCAAGTGCTCTATAAAAATGCTTCCATGTTTCCTCTGTTGCATTAGAGAAGTATAGCAGAAAGTAATGCCACATATGAGACAAAACTCTTTGGGAGCGTGGATAGCGATGAACAGAAAAGCAGCATGAAAAAGTATGTAGAAAAGCTGGAGCAGTGCTTCAGACTTTAGCGATTGCACTTCAATGCCAAAAAAATACCTGTAAAGTTATGCACATACGGAACAAAAAAATTGCTGATAGAGTATTGCATCAATGGGATTATGATAAATCACTCAGAGAAGGGAATGGATCTAGAGGAGATAATAATACAAAAGCCTCTCCCCAGTACAGTATGGTATATGGGAAAACTAATAGAATGCTGGGATGCATCAGGTGGGGTTGTACTAGTTGTAGCAAAGAGGTTATGTTGCCCTGTACAGGTCATTTGTTAAACCTCGTATGGAGTACTGTGTACAATTTTGGAATTCGCACATGAGGAAGGACAGGGAGAGGTTAGAGACTTTGCAGCAGAAGGCTAAAAAAGATTCAGGGTAGAAACACACATATACATGCAGAAATATATTAGAATGGACTATGCAGAGTTTTGGAAGTTGAGAAACAGTGCAACAATCAGGGATCACAGCCTTAAGATGAAATGGGGGCAGGGGAGAATACAAGAAGGAAGTTGGAAAGTATTTCTTCCCAGAGTTAGTAGTGGATAGGTGGAACAGTTTACCCAATAATGTGATCAATGCGTGGGATTATATCAGGATTCAAAACACAATGGGACATCTTTAAAGGGATAAAAGGCTGATAAGGAACACAAGAGAGGCAGGGGGCAGGTAGAACTCTGGAAAATGAGTAATTCAGTGAAGGACATCAGGGCAGACTCGGACCCCTAGTATTTTTCATATTAATCATCTATATATATATAGTCATAGTCTGATGGTGATAATCTTTTCAGATATTTGAACACTGATATGCTTTCCTGGAATCTTTTTTTTATCTATAGCTTGCTGGTCATTATAGTTTATGGTATCTAAGCTAAGATATGGTCACCAGAGCTATGTGCTATACTCAACTCCAGGTATAAACAGCGAGCTATACAAAAGCATTATAAATGAAGACATAATTTTAAGCCAGTCAGGACTGTTTATTGCAAAACATTCCACACACTTTTAACCAAAAGATGGTCTCTCATGCAAATTGTTCAAAGTACTAAGTTCAGTTGGCTTTGTCCATTTATCACACAATGCTTTCTTTCACTTTCTATGAAAGAAATCATTTTCATTTGATATTCAAGTTCCATTTTTGAAAAGCAGACATTTGTAATACGATTTATAACATGTTTATATGTATAGCTGCAGCATCTCTTATGGTTATGAATGCCTTCTCAAGCCCTTTTTATGTCAGAACTGCTCAGCTTTGTTTCACAGTTCTATCACCCAAAGATCTGAAGAAGGCACTGGTATTACCATGAGAGGTGCTAGAACTATACAACCAGTATAAATGTATATATTGCAGTATTGCATAATCTAATTACAGAATTTATCTTGATGCACACTATTGTTTTACTTGCTTTGCTGACTGCAGACCCACCATTTAAAGTTATTGCTGATTATTACCCTTCTTATACACTTCTCTTCCATCTCCTCCCTTGTGTCCTATGGTGAACTCCTAGCTTTGAGTGATTTAAATTTTTACTGCATCTGTCTCTGTTCAAAAAAAAAAACTGTTATAGAACATACCAGCTCTTCAACCTTACTCAACACATTTCAGAGCAGACCCAGCTCAGCATGCTTCCTCAAACCACTCTCTGGTGACTAGGTGCTCTCCTTCCATCCTCACTGCATTATGGAAGCTGATATTCTTCCCAGATGCACTTATTAACTACCATATTGTTTATTGAATATGCAAGATTTGCCACCCCAAATTTCCACCCAAAGTCATCTGGCTCTGGTTGTTCAGGTCCCTTGACCTATCATCCCTACTATCTGACATTTACACTTTGGTCTCCCATCTCAATATTTGGTTGTTCAAGTCCTTTGACCTGTCCTGTATACTAGCCAACCTTTACAATATCAACTGGACTCCACTCTAAATTAGGACATCTGGATTAGCATATCCCTCTTTGGAGTGCCCCATGATAAGTGACCAACTCCCATGGTTGTCATGGGAAGCTTATTAACTATCTCAAAGCTCAGGATGCTGCTGGGCAGCTCCATAACACATCTGGCTCACTGGAGGACTTATTGAGATATAAAAAAACTATGCAGTGCATGCACTAAAACAACTAGACTAGTCAAATCTGAATATTTTGCTTCTGTGTTCCAAAATAGCCTTAACAACCAATGCAAATTCTGGAAGGTCATCTAACCTCTATTAATTTCTTCCTTTTAGTCAACTCCTTGGGTCCTCAAGTTAGGGCATATGACCATCTCTGGCCCTTTGGAGGCTTCTTTAATAACTATTTTTGCCATCAGTGCTCTCTCAGTGCTATAACAAAAAATGAATGCACACACATCCAACTAGTCACTTACACAAGCCCATAGAAAAAGGCTGAAGGCACCGGTAGTGAAAAAAAGATAATTTATTGATACTAATAAAACTAGTAGTTGACAAATAATGTGTAGAGTGATGCAGGATGCAAACAGGCTCCTCCAAGTTGGCACAATATCTTACAGCATTACAATTGACAAAAAGTACTTTATCAAGAGTTGCTGTGGTCTTGGATTCATATTTATTGCACCCTGAACCTGGGGTGAACTTGTTTGCTCCTTTCTTTCTCAATACTCCCTTCCTTCCTCTCTTCACTCATCCTTTCCTCCTGTCTCATTCTCACTCACATCCTCTACTGCAACCATCTCTTCTTTGTTGTCCCTCAATGCTACCAAGTGCAACACCCCTAATGTTCTTAACCTCATGCTCTTCCACCACTTTGTTTCTGCTATTGTTTTACCTCCGTATACTCTCCTTAAGATCTGTTTCCATGCTGACAAAGTACCTATGAAAATACAAAAATTGCCAGCAGCAAAAGGCCACCATGGTCTATCTAGGTTGCTTGAGACTGCAGATAGTTCCCTATTCAGCAACTGCCCCACCCCCTCCCCTTACCTCCCTTTACCCTCCCCTTTGCCCTGTCCCACCCCTTCTTGAAGCATTCCACTGTGTTACATGCCACGACCTCAGTTGGTAGGGCATTCCACTTTGCCACCACCCTCTCCATAAAGAAATGCCTCCTCACCTCCCTCCTAAATCTACCCCCTCCAATCTCATGCCTTGGCCCCTAGTGCCTCTCCCCACCATCCTCCTGAATAGACCCTCTGTGTCTGTTTTGATTATCCCTTTCATGTATTTGAAGATCTCAATCATGTTCCCCCAGTCCCTCCTCTCCTCCAGTGTATGCATATTTAACTCTCTTAGTCTGACCTCATATGGCACTTCCCCCAGGCCCTGAATCATCTTCATTGCCCTACGCTACACCTCCTCCAGCAGCCTAATGCCCTTTTGTAGGTATGGGCACCAATACTGCACACAGTATTCCAGGTGGGGTCTAACCAATGATCTGTATAACAGTAGAATAACCTCCCTTCTTCTTGAGGTAATGCCCCTTGCAATGCACCCCATCATTTTGTTAGCCATTGTTGCTGCCTTTTTGCATTGTGTGGAATTGTTCATTGCTCCCATGATGAGCACCCCCAGATCCTTCTCCTCTTGTGTTACCTCCAGCTCCACCCCCCCCCATGGTACCTTCTCCTCAGATGTTTTGTTCCGAAGTGCAGCACCTTGCATTTTTTTGCATTGAACCCCAGCTGCCATCTGTCAGACCATGCCTCTAGCCTTGCCAGATCCTCCTATATCCTCCGCCACCCCCCTGGTCGTCTACTACTGCTCCCATCTTGGTGTCATCCACAAATAGACTGATTTTGCTGCTGAAGTCATCTGAGATGTCTGTAATAAATATGCCAAACAGCAGTGGGCCCAACACTGACCCCTGTGGAACACCACTTGTCACAGGCTTAGGGACTGAGTATTCCCCACCTACCACCACCCTCTGCTGCCCATCTTTTAGTCAGTTCTCCACCCACCCCACCAGTTTTGTTCCTGCCCCTGTACTCTATAACTTGTTTCCAGGTCTCCCATGTGGTACTGAATCAAAGGCCTTACTGAAGTCTAGGAATAGGACATGCACTGCATGGCCCCCATCAATTTGCCCAGTCATAGTATCCCACCAGGTTGGTCTGGGATGACCTGCCCTTGAGGAAGCCATGCTGCCTCCCATCCTGCACCCCCTTCACCTCTAGTAGTGCCACTTGCCTCTCCTTTAGGATTGTTTCCATTAGCTTCCCCACTATGGATGTTAGACTTTCTGTCTTATAGTTCCCTGGTTACTTCCTTGGGTCCACTGTTGTGGAAGGGAATCACGTGAGCCAGTCTCCATTCCTGTGGTATGCATCCTGTGTCTAGAGATGAATTAAATAAGTCTACCAAGGGTCCTGCCAGGACCTCTGCCAGCTCCTTCAGCAGTCTCGGATGTACACCATCTGGTCCCAGTGCCTTGTCTACCCTCAATGCACTTAACCCCTTCAGCACCCTCCCCACTGTGATTTCTCCATCCATCACCTCTCCCCCATCTGTTTCTAGCCTCCCTCCTACTATGGGTAGCACCCCCTCCTTTACTTTCATAAAGACTGAACAGAAGTAGTCATTGAGCAAGTCTGCTGTTTCATCCCCTCTTCCACCCATTCCCCCCTCCTTCTTAATTCTTATCTAGTTCTTAAAAGAGGGTCAAATTCCTCTTTCTAAGGACCTTGCCAAGGTCTTTGACATGGTGGGGCAGCCACTTCTCCTTAGCATGCTTTGTAGGGTTGGTCTCTCTCAACCTCTCTTTCAAGGGGTTCGACTACACCTTTTAATGATAGGTAACAAGCAATCCTTGTAGTGGGAACAAATGCAAGGTGCTAAACTTGGGAAGAAAAAATGGAGGTAGTACCTATTCAGTGGGGTTTCACTTTCTGTGGTGGAGGAAAAAAAGGACCTGAGGATCTTAATAGCCATGACAAATTGACAAAGCACTATTGCATGAAGTACTAGGGTTTTGGGCTCCAAAATGCTACATTAAATAAACATGTACTTTAGCATTTAAACAGCTCCTTTCAAGTACCCTTTCATGTTGTTTGCATGGCAGACATAATGTGCCTATACTCACTTCTGACCCTAGATTAGTATCGTACTGTTAATCATCTTTATCATTTTTTCAACCCCTTTAATTATTAAACATGTCTTATAGTACATCCTGGTTGTCCTCTGTTGACATCTTTTCACTTTTGTAATATGATTCCAACTCTTTCTTCTGTAAATACCAATGTAAAATACTCTCTGAAGCATTTAGCCATCTACAATCCTTGATAATTAATTGCATCACTACCATGGTCATCTATTGGTATTGCGGCAGATTCTTTTTTGAAGTACTGTATCCCAAGGAGCTTTGCAAAGCATTTAGTTTGGCTCATGGAGTGTAGTGTCTAGGTGCAGGTAGATGTGACTATCATTAGGTGTTCAGCAATATACTAGAGTCAGACAAGAGCAGTTACCTTAAAATGTATTAATTAAGCCACTGAGGTTATCCCTTGCTTTTTCCAAATAATGCTTTAAAGAGCTAAATAAGCAGGCAGAACTTTTTTAGTAATTTTTAAAATTAGTCTCTCATTACCTGTTATTTCTGATGCATGTTTCCTTTTCTGTCTACTCATTAGAGGGTGTTCTACCTAATAGTATTTGGTGTGATGTGAAAAGCAGTGCATTACCTGGAAGCACACATATCTAGTTTTATTCCTCCTACCGCACCATCATCATGTGACATCACTCATTGTTACATTACAAGCCCTGCAGCCTGATTTGTAACTTGTGTCACAAGTTACCAGTCAAGCAGCTGCTTCTTGATTATTAGTGATATCACAGTCAGTGAGGTCACAATGCTAATGATGTATAGGGAGGACTAGAACTGTTTAAGTCAGACTCCAGGTAGAGTGCTGTTCCATACATCACATCTAGTACTGTGAGGCAGAAAATCTTCTAATTAGCAAAACAGAAGTGATGGCTGACTGCTTCTGAAAGTTAATGTTAATTCAAGGCAGTACACTAGCTCTTTTAAGACATTTATGTTCAATGTTTATAACCACCAGAAATGGTTGGGAGGGTCTGTAGTTCAATATTTCATCCAAATGATGGATTCCTTCAACAGGTCAGTACCTCTTAGTACTGTGCTGCTGTGTTATCATTGGATATGAACCCTATTTCCTGTTTGGAAACTGAACCCATGGCCTCTGGCCTGGGACAAGAGTGCTACCTGCTATCAACAGAGCCAAACTCTCACAATTATTTTGAGTCTGTATAGTTTACTACTGAGTGTTAGAAACAAGACAGAATACTTCTTCTCGGTTACTCAGTGAGTTTAGACATAAGTAGGCTTGTACCCATCTAGAATGTCTCCCACACCCTGGTGGGAACATCAGGTGGCCTTAGTGGACCATCCAAGGTGGATATCTAGCCTAGATTTAAATCGATCAAAGGTGTCTGTTTCCACCACATGCTGTGGGAGTCTATTCCAAGCCTTTGTTACCTTTACCATATAATAATTATTGTGTCTATTGGTGTTTGCCTTTGGAACTAGTAATTGCTTATTATTGCTTCTTAAGCTAGGCGAGTGTTTATTAAACTGCAATCTGCATTGATCTTTCAGCTCAGGTCAGTGCAGGAACTTATATAATTGCAGTAAATCCCCTAGTTTTCTCCTGTCCTCAAGGCTAACCAGGTCTGTACTACTCAGTATTTCAGAGAAACTTAGATTTTTTTAACAGAGGTATTATTTTTGTTCTTTGTTGGACCTTTTCCAATACCTTAATGTCCTTTCTCAAAAAGGGACTCCAAAACGGTGAACCATAATCGAGATGGGGATCGATATATGTCCTGTATAAGGGCAAGATGAACTGCTCAGTCCTATTTATGAAAGTTCTTTTGATGCAGTTAAGTATACTATTACCTGTTGTGGAAATGTTTTACAATCATCAGCTGCAGTTAATTTATTGTTGACTAGTATGCCAAGATTATTTTCTTTTTCAACCACTTTCAGGATTATGCTAATCATGGTATACTGATATGGGGGTTGTTTTTTCCCAAAATGCAGTACAATGCATTAATCCTGGTTACATTGCATTTTGTTAGCTATTGCCCAGGATTCTAAGTTTTTTAGATCTTTAATCTTCTTCTAACCTAATCTTAGGGAGGCAGTATAGCGCAGTGGTTTAAGGCTCTGAGCTGCAAATCTGGCGACATCCAGCAGACCAGACCTAGGTTTGAATCCCACAGCTTCCACCTGCATATTGTGTGACCCTAAGCAAGTCACTTAACTTCCCTGTGCTCCCAGGAAGCTCCTGTAAAAAAGCTTTCAACTTAGTGTGCTACTCCTGGTTAAATAAAAAAACTAAAACTTAACCATAGTCATATAGTTATCATAACTGTCAGCCTCACCCCCCAGTTTAGTTTCAACAGTGAACTTAATGAGGGAGTTACTAATGTTATGGTTAATATCTGTTATACATAGATTAAATAGTGTCAGTCTAAGGAATGAACCCTGCAGTATTCCACTGCTGAACAGGCAAGGATTTGATAAGTCCCCATTATAATGTACCCTCTGTATCATGTCCTTCGACCAATTATCTATCCGTCTGGTGAAATTATGATATAGTCCCAAAATTAAAAATTTCGATACAAGCTCATTATGAAAGACTCTATCAAAGGCCATTGCAAGGTCTAACAGGATAAAATCAACTGGGGCACTTATCAAGGCTAGTACTAACTTTATTATAGAAGATGACCAGATTTGTATTGCAGGAACGTTCAGTTTTAAACCTGTGTTGTTTATCGTCACGTAGCCCTTTTGAATCAATATCTATTTCAATTTTTGATTAGCCTTTCCATCACCTTGCAGAAGAGGGAGGTTAGGCTAATTAGCCTATTGTTGCTTGCAAGACGCCTATTGCCCTTTTTGTATGTTGGGATGACAATGGCAGTTTTCCAGTCATGAGGCACCTCACCCTTGTCCATGGACTTATTAAAAAGTAGGGATGATGGTGCTGACAGAGCTGTAGACATCTCTTTTAAAAATCTTGAGTTGATATTATCAGGACCCAGGGACATATTTATCTTAAGTTTATCTATAGTGAGTTCAATTTCATTTCTGGAGAAATGGACATTGTTGTCTCTCACATTAAACCTATTTATTGGCTCATGGTCTTTAACATTGAATACAGAACCAAAGAATTCATTAAGGATGTTGGTGGTAGTCAGGTTATCCTCTATAAGTTGTCCATTTAAACTGATCGGGCCTATCTGTTTTGGGTCATTCTTATGACTATTTACATAAGACTAAAATAATTTAGTATTGCCTTTAGTGTGAGTGATTTTGAATTCCACCATACTTTTTTCCCTTTTAATCATCTGCTTAAGTTTTCTTAATTCAGTCTTGTAATGGCTGGTAGAGATTGGGGTGTTGTTCTTTTATAATTTTTTTATGCTTTTTTCCTTTTTATTAATTTGTCTCCTGATCACTCTGGTCATCCATATTGGTATCCTTCCCTATCCTTCTATTTGTTGAAAATTGATTAACCAGGACAAACCCTCTGGGAGAAGCAAATGGAGCTCCTAAGGGTATCATTTAAGGTAACAATAACCACAGAAGTGATCTAATTTACAGTACATTTCATTGGATGACACATAGGACAATACATAAGAATGTAACTCACAACTAATTAATAAAAATAATTGCACATGTGACATTGTCTTAGAAATGTAAAGAGTATCTTAAATGAAAAAAATGAGTAAATTAAGAAATGGTGGAAGAAGGTTTGGTTCATTGTCAGCCTTATAAAATGGGGTAGTAAAATACCAAAACATTGTCCAAAACTATCAGGTGACTGTTCATTAATCTCCATTATGAAATGGGTAAAAAGAATGTTGGCGCCTGATTGGTCAAGAGGTACTTTCAGCTGGCCTGTTATCCCAGCACAACGGTCAAGCTGAAAGTAGCTCAACAAAAATATATTTAAAAAGTACATCCAATTTACTAAAAAGGACCCATTTCATAATCTCAGTAAGGCACTCCAGGGAGTGCATTATGGTGAGCAACTTGTGCTATAACTACAGTGAACCTCAAGCTTTCTCCAGCGCAATCAAAATGCTCATTTCCTTCTTAAAGAAAAAAAACATTCTTTCTTTTTATCTCTCAGACTCTAGGAAAAAGTAAATGTGTGAGCAGTTGGATGCATGGGTGAGGGACAAGTGAGCAGAGAGTTAGGGAGAAGTAAGCGAGCAAGTCAGCGGAGGGGAAGGGGGAAGCAAGCGGGTGGGTGAGTAGCTGGGGAGGGGGGATGGTAATGCACCACCTAATTTGAAAAAGTTAACATCCTTAACGTCAGCCTTTTATCTCTGACTGTCATCACTGAAGACTGACATTTTTCTTTGCAGTCTCTCTGTACATTTTCTTTTAATTAGCATATTCTTATGTTGATCACCCAGTTGCACAGCACAGCTCATAGCTGCTTTCATTAGATGTGCATTTGAAAGCATGAGTACCTCACCCTCTCTTGCAGTGCTAGTTTTTTTGTTCATAGGCAGCACATAAAAACTGGCCTTGGGGTAGAAAAAAAAAGAGGAAAGAAAACAGTCACACATGAATTATTTCTATTGGTTCTACCTTTTTAACAAATGTGTCATTGGTGTCTGTGGAGGGGTGGGAGCAGGGGGAACTATGAAACTACAATTACAGAATCTACAGTACATCAGAAGAAATAATGCAAAGCATTACATTCATTGTAATCACAGTAGGTGCA
The DNA here is from genome assembly GCA_016271365.2 of Neoceratodus forsteri. Taxonomy (NCBI): domain Eukaryota; kingdom Metazoa; phylum Chordata; order Ceratodontiformes; family Ceratodontidae; genus Neoceratodus; species Neoceratodus forsteri. The sequence continues at coordinate 905,891,987 of CM028135.1, read as the reverse complement.
TTGACTACACTGTGTAAAAATATGCATTCATTTTAAATTTAATTTGTTATGAAATGCGTGTATTAATAAAGTGTTGTGCCTGCTCAGGGAGCCTTCGCACCTGTCAATTTGTTGGATGGCAGGATCTAGACTTGTGGTGAAACACGACACAGAAGCCCAGATATCACAGAAGAAAGTTTATTCCCAAAACATGTAGAATACAGTGTATCTTCAGGGAGTTCAGAACCCTCTGAAAACTGCGATGCCATCATGCAAACTCAGAGAACAACAGGCTTACATGAACTGTTATACTAAGTGATAAGAAAGGATGTTACTAAGTAATGGACTCTTGCAAAAAGGCAGAATAACAAAATACATCAATTCTATTGGTGGAGACTGGTGGACAGCTCACACCTAAGACAGTTAGGTTTTGCACATACACACTGACAAGCATTATGCTGACTAAGGCTGCTTTTGGGTGACAATACAGCGATTCATAAAATATGCTGATCATAGCATTATTGCAAAAGGCAGTAGATGGTTCACAGGTACCACAAATAATCATGCTAAATAATGGTTCCTAAGCACATCATAGCAAGTATAAGTAAATACAAATATACCTTATGGTGCAGTAGTGTGTGTGAGCCTACATGATGGTCTGTAGGGCATGCAGATCTATACTTTGAACCTGGTTAGTATCTGCAATAAAGTTTATTTTTTTCACTACCAGTTTGTGTTGGCTTATTTAGCTCTTTTTCAAGCCAGTGATTACTTGGTTGGGTGGTTGGTGCAACTGTTTTTTGGTTTGCTAGTTTATGGTCACAGTCTGCAAAATTTTCCAGGGCTTGCTTTCTTTTGTAAGTAGATTTTCTGTTTTAATAAAGAAACCTATTTAAAAAAATAAAAGCCCCTTTTGTAGGCACAAGACACTCTGAAGATCTGAATTGTACTCAGATAACCTTACTCAGGGACTGAAGGCACTCAGTCTGTGGCTTTGTGCCTGACTATGCCCCTCGGTATATGGTTATCTCACCGTATTGTGGCTTACTGCTTACATAGCAATCCTGCTGTGTAACTCTAGGCTTGGCTTGAAACTTGATAAAAGTGGTTCTTGAGGTGAAAGCATGTTTAAAAATTCTGTGGGGCAGAGCTTCTTTGGCCTTGTGTCAGGCTCATATTTTTTAAATAGCATTATTTTGACTGCTATGATGACAGGAAGCAAATAAGATGGACTGTTGGTCTGATTTCTATCTTGCAGATCCAATGTTTCTGAGAAGACTGCAGAATGGAACAGTCTACCAGCCCCATGACCCCTCTTTGACAACCCCTAACTTTCCTACCTCTAAAAGGCTGCTTGAGCAGATCAAAAGTCAATGCCCTTCCACTTACACATCCATTTTTACTATCTGTCAAACCAATATGTACTGATTTGTGTGGATTGCTAGTACTTAACCTTACTTTCAGCTCTCCACAGTAACTGTGTGTATGAGGGAAAATCCCTCAACATCTGTGACCATCATCCCCTTATGAACTGTGTAAGTAATTGTCCTCCTCTGTTAGTGTGAACTTTCTTGTACAGATAGTAACTTGCATTTGTTTATTTTGTGGAAATAACACTTATTTATCCTTTTGTACTGCATTGTAAATTAAGAACATTTTCTACTCTGTTGTGCTCCCTTAAAAACATGGGGACCATTCCACTATCCAGTTGATGTAAATTTCAAATTAACATACTTTTATTTTCTTCTTGCAGGTCTTGCTATTGCCAGTGCACTCATAGACATTTCACAACAAAAACCAACAGAGTGCAAAGAAAAGAACTCAGGAGTCAGAAACCGAAAGCATCACCCTCCAGCACATCAAGGAACATGTGTTTGAAAAGTAGAAAATGCACTTGTATATTATGTAATTGTTTGCCTTTTTTAAATGGCTTGAGTGGAAAGCCATACTATGGCCTCATCTTTTGTGGAGGCTAAAGATAATAGGTTACACCCCCCATCGTTTTCATATGCACAGTTTGTTATACCCAGAAACCACTGAACCTGAGGAGAAAAGGTGCTTAGCTGAACCTGGTAAAAAAAGGCTGATCCTAAATCTACAGAGGACACAGAAGATAAGAGCTTCACTGAAATCCTGGGAATATGCAGTGTGGCACAATTGAACTAACTCTTGGAAATTAAGAGTACTGTATCTCAGAATTTTGGAAACTATCATAAAAATAGGATCATGAGCAAGATTAGGACCACACTCCTACTGGAACTGTGGCTGGAGGATGCACCTTACATGGACATCTGTCTCTTTAACTCTAAAAATGATGAAAATGCAGTCACTGGGAAATCTGATGAAAATAAGTAATTATACTATACTTTTATGCTAGACTGAGTTTCAGTAAATAAAGTTTATGGAAGGAAACTCAACAAAAGCAATGGAGCTAGACATTTAAAGTAACTTAGGAGGCTATGCAGGCATATCTAGATAATAGGCTTTGCCAATAGCCAGGTCTAAGGTTGCCACGGTATAGACCTGCCATTGAAATTCTAAGTGAGGTACACACATGGATGGCTTGTTTGTCTTCCATGCCATCTGTTTGATTCATTTTGTTTTCACATAATTACTTATGTTTGTAAAATAATATAATGGAAAAAACTATTTAAAAGAGTACATAACTACATCGTATCCCCATTTATGCACAACATGATGTCAATTGATATGGGGCTGATAATATTGCTAGATATAACTGAGCACCGCACCCTAGAAATTCAAAGGTTGCTGAGGTGCTAATACAGGATATAGTAACAGAGGTATAAATGCCTTTTGTATATGATGTTATGGAGTTTTGATAAATGTGAAGGATATAAAATATATTGATGTTTACTGCTATCTGTATTTTTCCATTCCTTTTTTTTTTTCAGGAGGATAATGACAGTACTGTTTACAGATGAATACATAGTTGCTTGCATGCCATGGTGGTGGAGTAGCAGTAATTAAAAAAAAATCATTGTGAGCATATGGTGTTTTTGTTTTTATTTTTGTAATATCAGTCATACATTAAAGTGCTATATACACCAGCCCTGTGAAGAATAAATAATAGTAAAATTTAAATACAGCTACATGAAAAATCATCACCACTGCAGACTTACATATGAATGTTTAGGATATACACAGCTGTTATGCTTAAACATGTTGCTTTGGCCTCCCCTATGCATTTACATAAGATTTCCATTCATTGTGCTTATTTAAAAAATAATCAGCAGTTTAAAATATGAAAATTTCTCATTTTAAGGTCAACAGGGACTTTGCCTTGTTTTCTGAATAAATCATAATGATTCTTCTCTCATTTATTTGGATTTAAAATAAATATACTTACAGAATCTTTTAATGCAGATCTACCCAAGAGACAAAATTCAAGTTAGAGCTTGCACAAAGATTGCAATATTAATTTTTAGGTATGCTAGACTACAGTGCCCAGTATTTTTTTAGTCTTGGAAGAATGTCCAAACAAGAGGGGGTTTGATTGGTACCTAATATATCTATAGCCAAAGAACTTAAGAGCAAGCCAGATATTTTACTTACAAAGTGGCACGATTCCTTGTATGCTGACTCCACCTCACTTACAGTAGATGCCTTTGCAATTCAGTTACAAAACAATGCAATTTCTAATCTATAAATGGGGAGGAAAAGCTAATGCTGCTGCAGATTTACAGTATATTGTTTTACATCACCCCAATATATATAATTATTATTTTGCCCTTAAAGTGACTGAAGTGTTTAAGCAGATAGTTGGATCAGCATTCTTTAGATTATTTTTTAAAATATCTACTAAAAATAAAAGTCACCAAACAGTGACTTGTGGTTTATGGTTTAATGTCTGAGTTTGATTCAGTGTTCTGCTTTAAAAATAGGCCCCAGCTAAAATTATTTATGAATGCATGACATATCTTTTTGGTGGTCAATTCTAACATTTGCTGAAGTACACCTCAACAAATCTATTAGAAGACAGATCAGACACTGGCTATTGATAATTATTTTATCCTTTTCAGATATAGTTTGCATAAGATTGCATGTTAAACATCCTGTTTCTTGTTTAGCCACCTAATAGACTTGTTTCTTTGTTTAGCTGTCTTCCCTCAGATACACTTAGGTAAGCAATAAGACACAACAGGATATGTAATTATGGGCCAATAATCTCACACCTTCGGTGTGTTGCTAGGCACACCCAAGAAGTGTGGGTAATGGCATTGCCGAGTGCCTTTAAACACACCCAAGAAGTATAATTTTGTGCCATAATTATACTTCCCTGAAGTGTCTTATTGCACTTACAAAATGGCTTTTGAAGGACAATATACATTCTTAGTGAACCCATAAAATTATGGGGAATAATTACACAACTGTGTGACCTGTTTTAGCCAATCAGTTGGCTCCATTTATCCATACCATTTCATAAAAAGAGTTTCATACATTGCTGGCTAAGCTTATGTTTTGACTTTAATTCCTTAGCTAGGCAAATTATATCACTGATAGACACATTAAATGGAATTGAAAGACAGAAGAGAAAGCTACAAGAGATTCAGATTTTCTTGTTATGTGATTGCTGCAGGAAAAGTAATCACATCACATCATGAATGAATACATCATTAGAGCTACAATAATAATTATTTAAGTCAGAAAGACATGATTTGATCAGCATGGTATGTTTCATTGAGACATGACACTTTTTTACAGGGATGCAACATGATTTAAATGTGTTTTTTTCCACAGCGGGAATGAAACCTTTATTGAAAGATGGATGAGTGGAAAGTCAAATTAATTGTTATATTATTTTTTCACTATGGTGATAATATGCACAGGGGTTAAAGGTCACATAGTAAAATGTTTCTATTAATGGAGCTTCTGTATTGGGGATATATAATGTGTCTGATACACAAAATGGTTATTGTAAACAGCACCTCATGGTTGCCTATGGCATGCTCAGATAAGTAGCCATGCAATATGTTCAACATTTTTGGATAATGCAATATAAAAAACAAGAAACAAAACAATACAGTTAACATGGTAATGTACTCTGTAAATATCACTGCCTGTCGATCAGCAGGTGTGTGAGTAGCACTTGAAACAATAAAGCAAAATGCTGCACAATAAAACGGTTCAAATACCAGAGCTGATTTAATTTACATTGAACTGTGTGTCTTCAGTACCAGCATACAAATAAAGAATACGATTATTTTTCATTGCTTCCAGTCCTTTTCTGATCACATTAAAATACTAAGTATATTACTTAACAAATTGGTAGAATAGTACTCCATGCCATTATGTAAACTGTTGAAGATTTTGTATGGCATTTAGTAGAACTGGTTGCATTGTGAACCTCCACTCAGTTAACAAATGATTAATTCCCCAACCTTTTTAACATTGATGCAAATGTAGTTGCGGTTGCAGTCATCACCATTGTATTTTACAGCCTGAAAGAAGCAAATGGTTTAAGTGGTCTTTAATCTCAAGTCCTTCTTAAAGGAATGAGTTTCCATAACCTTAGAGTGGGAGATGTTCTTAATACACCTTTCTGTTTCTCAAACATTACTCAAGCTAATCTTTTTAATGTAAAGATTTGCATCAAATTGCACTGATCTGTGGAGTTTGAATTGTATCCTGTAGTGTAAACAGTTTGAAGTATTGTATATTAAGGAATGAATGATTCAGGTCTCATGTTTTTGTATTTATGTTTATTTTGAGCTTGGTTTTGTGGGATTTTGTCCTATATGTTTTTAAAGGGACACTGTCAGCTCCCTTAGGCCTCAAATTGTCCCGTTTGAAAAACACTTGTAAGGATTGAACACATTTTATAAAGATTGCAGATGTGGCTGGCAGTTGATTCTGATTCTATTTTCTTTTTAAAAGTGAAAAATAGACTGTCCACCATACTGGTGTTACCACACAAAAACATGTTTGTTTACAGTTCTTAATAAACTTCCATTACATCTTTCCTGGACCTGGGAGACTCCAAACAGTCTAGCCATTAATGATGTGGTGGGAGAAGAGGAGACTATTGAATCATGAGTAGCTGCTCTGGTTGAACTGTTCCTAATGTTTAAAAAGCATACAACAAGTGTAGCTTAAGGATTTGAAACAAATCAAGGTTGGGCATAATTGCACAATTAGCATGAATTTCAGTTCTATTAACAAAGTAGGCAGATAAAACAACCAGCAACATCAATCAATTTTAGAGAAGGTAAGCAACAGTAAAATGTAAGTTGCCACCTAGAATTAATATGATTAAAAAATGCTTGACAGTGTCCCCTTAAGTTCATTAAAACTGTAAAGTTGCTGTATCTGTACATATGCATCTGACTTTTTGTCAGGTGGTTACACAAAAGTATTTTACACAAAATGTTTAAATTTCTATCAATAAAGAGCAGCTCACCTTCTTTCTTTGTTGATATGGGCATATGTAAAACAGTTTTAAAGCTTCAATATAATAAAATGAATCATCTCCTAATAAGAATGTTTTTGGTTGATAAGCAATGAAAGTGTTAGATATGGTTTTGATTTGGTGGAGATACTAAAATGAATGTCTGATGCTGACTAGAATGATCATGCAAGGCATGGATTTGAAATTTTATGAGAATGGGTGCACAGAATAAAGTAGAAAGATACATTATGGGCTCAAAGGCTCTGAATGAGTTCTCTCATTGGGCCCTATGTGCAACAGTGCAGATTGCCTATGCCCCACTGCAGGACACAAGACAGGCATCCCAATCCACCCCTGTGCAGCTGCTCACCAGGGCATGGGGCCACAGACCGGTGGCCTGTGCATGCTTGTGGTAGTGAATACTGTGCACCCTGTAGCTGTCTGGGGGCACCGAGCAATGTGGACTAGGTATTTGCATCTCACACATACCCAGTCAGCCTTTGTCTACAGGCCCCACTGTGCATAGTTTTATTGTTTCATCAGCAGTATTTTCATACTTTAAGGTTAATAAAGGACACTTTTATATCTTTATTGGCAGCAAACTATTTCAGATGTTAGATGGAAAAATATTTCTTTTTTTATCATCTTTGGCCACTAATGTTTTTAAGCACAATCAGTGCTCCAGATATGGAGTTTATGTGACCTGTGTATGCTCAAAGAACATGCACACCCCATTAAATCAGAGTCTCCAACTGAGAAATGCCTTGTGCTGGAAATGTGCCTTGTGAGCTGCCTGCAAAAAGAGCAGCTTGAGTATCGCTGCTCACCCTTACTCCTGTCATCTTGTTGTGCCTCTTGCTCCTGCTCTTCAGCAAAAGATGGCAGAAGCAAATGCGCCATACATCATTGTGGGAGTGAGTGTCATGACTACAGGGGAAGGTGTCACGAACTGATGTACTGCTTACGGTTGAGAAGCAGTGACCAGATAGCAAGGTAGCACCATGGAAACAAATGGTTGTCCATTTCAGCTAAACCACAGGCTAGGAATTCTGCGTAGAAGGTTTGTATCAATTAGAGAATGAAAACCATGGATGGACAATCTCCATGTTAAAAATACAGTGGGGTTCCTTTCACAGACCACAGCACTTGCTGACCCTGCATATAAGATATGCCAAGTACTGAAGAAAAGACTTGTATTTGCTAGTTTTCAAGTGTACATGGGGCATTTGTGTATCTTATCTTGAGCACTAGTCAGTGGTGATACTCACTGTGGGCCCTGTGCTCAAAAACATTTAAGGCAATGCAAGGTATGTAAAAACCACAGCATAAATGGATACTGTACCTGTTAAAACATGCATGCACTAATGCTGCACGCAGACAGATTTGCTGGTATGCTATGCATGTATAAGGGGGCACAGCCATGAAACTGCACACAAGCCTGATGCATCTGCACATACATAAAGCAAATTATGACAGGAAACAGTGCAGTAAAAACAAAGATGAAATGCACCTCATGGAACCCAGTCATAAACAGCAGTGTGTACAATAACACCTATAGCATCCGGGATTATTAATTATTTGAAATTTCTCCAACCAGAGTGACCCCATGAGTCTCTGCTGAAGGAAAGAATTGTTGAGTACCTAGAGGCCAGTGGGACACAGGACCCAAGGCAGCATGGATTCACAGCAGGAAGGTCATGTCAGACAAATCTAATTGATTTCTTTGACTGGGTGACCAAAGTAGTAGACCAGGGAGGGGCTGTGGATATGGCCTACCTAGACTTTAGCAAGGTATTTGACACAGTCCCGCACAAAAGATTAATAAACATAGGTCCCAGGGTGGTAGCCTAGGTAAAACACTGGCTGGACAACAGGATACAGTGGGTAATAGTAAATGGAGTCCACAGTGAAGAAAGGAGGGTTACTAGTGGGGTACCGCAAGGTTCAGTACTGGTGCTGGTCCTTTTTAATGTCTTTATAAGTGACATTGCAGAGGGACTGGAACGGAAAGTATGTCTCTTTGCAGATAACACAAAGATCTGCAACAGGGTTGATATGCAAGGTGGGGTGGAAAGGATGGAAAGGGACTTGGCAAGGTTGGAGGAATGGTCAAATGTATGGCAGCTTAGATTCAATGCAAAGAAGTTCTAAGTTATGCACCTAGGAAACAAAAACTGAGGGGAAAAGTACACAATGGGGGGTGAGATACTGACAAGAACAAAAATGGGAAGGGATCTAGGGGTAGTCATATCAGATGACCTGGAGGTGGACCAGCAATGTGAGAAGGCAGTAAGGAGGTCTGGGGGGATAATGGGATGCACAGGGAGAGGCATCACCAGTAGAGAACAGGAAGTTGTTGGCCCTCTGTACAGACAGTTGGTAAGACCACATCTGGAGTACTGTGTAAAGTTCTGGATACCCCATCTCCGTAAAGACATAGACAGGGTGGAGGCTGTCCAGAGGAGGGCAATGAATATGGTACAGGGTCTGCACCAGAAGACATATGAAGAAAGACTAAAGGAGCTTAAGATGTATAGCCTAGAGGAAAGGAGGGAGAGGGGGGGACATAATAGAAACTTTCAAATACCTCAAGGGAATCAACAAAGTCCAAGAGGATAGCATCTTTCAGAAAAAGAGATGTGCAAGAACAAGAGAGCACAAGTTGAAGATGGGGGGGGGGGAATGGCTCAGAGGTAATGTGAGGAAATATTTCTTCACAGAGAGGGTTGTAGATGCATGGAACAGCCTTCCTGAGGAGGTTGTAGAGACAAAAACAGTGGGGGAATTCAAGAATGCATGGGACAGACATAAGGAAATTCTAGTGGGGAGTAGGAGGAAGTAGGCTGTTGGTTAACTAGGATCTGAGGCTTATCCATTAGGTAGAGAAAGGGGCAGACTAGGTGGGCCAAGCAGTCCTTATCTGCTGTCAAATTCTATGTTTCTCCATCTGATCAAAATCCAGTCCTCCCCAGCCACAGGGTGCCAACTTCCAGGGTCATGAGGGTTGGGAGCCACTGCCTCACTCCCCCTCCCCCCACTGCTGATTGATGCACTGTGGATGGGGTGCCACAGAGGCCTGGAGGTCTGATTTGCCGGCAAGTCTCTCCCTATGCCAATCAGGTGAGGAAGCATGAAGAACAAAGACAGATCCAAAAAGGCATGAATCAGTTGAAGTTTAAATATCCAGCTCCACCACTGTTCAGTCCCCCCCTTATGTATCTAGCCTGACAGATTCCAGGGGTTATGAGGGGTGGGAGCTGCTGCTTCGCACCCCCCACCACAGTTTGCAGCATACTAGACTTGGAGCCTTAAAGGTCAGGAACCACACTGGGACTGGGAGATCTGATTGGCTGAGTCAATCTCTGTGCACCAATCAGGTGCCTGAGCCAGTCTCTCCATATACCAGTCAGGTGGTGAAGTGTGTGTACACAGTAGTACTATGGAAGCATGCCCTCTGCCTTTGGCAGGAGCAGAAGGATGTCTTGTAGTGGGCATCAGCTGGGGAGTTAGCTGTCAGCAACACATGTAGTTTCCAAAGGCTGCACCCATGGTGTACCATGCAGTCCCGCCCACCAGCTTGCCTGCTCTCAGAGGTGCACTACTAAATTTTCTTTTTTATTTATTTAATTATTTTATTTTAGATTTTGTTGACCGGGTAAGTGCACTAGACAAATTCTGCCTATTTTCAAGCACGACCGGGGAGGGGATACAGATAAATGCCAACTAACCTTGAACCAGATTGCTGTTGGTGTATTTTCGTGGAATGAGGGAAATTTATTAGACACCGGGAAATTCTCACTTTTCGATAAGTGCCATGGATCTTTAACATCCACCTGAACTACCACCAATCCAGGCAAATGGGACCTCGGTTTAACATCTCATCCGAAAGACGGCACCTCAGAAGTGCAGCACCCCTCTCATGCTGCACTACAGTGTCAGTACTGGGATATTAACCCAAGTGCCAGATGTGGGAACTGAACCCACAGCCCCCTGATCTCCCGGCCTCAGAGGTGAGTGTACTACCTACTGAGCCACTGACACTGCCAACCACACTGGGACTGGGATGTAGCACTATACTGCTGGCTGAATCACTCTGTTACATACTGTAGGTGGAAATAAGTACTGTTGTCCCTTGTGCTATTTCCAGCCCACTCTAATACCTATCATCTGTTATAAGACACTGTTGTAAGAAGATTGGTTTAACTTCTGCAGTAAACAACTGTATTTCCTTGCGCTAGTGAAATTTCCCCTCCTCTAAGCTTCCATGCTAAACTGCTCACCTGGAATCGAAGGTGTGCTCCTAAATCAGCTTGTAGCCCTGTACTACTGTCTGTAACTAACTGATATATTGGTCCCTAAATGGAACAGTCATCTGTGCTTGTCTCAGCCCACCTGCTGTGCTAATCTCTTGTAAGACACTGTTGTAACATACAGTAATTGCTTAACTTGCACTCTGTACTGTTTCTCCTGGTGAAGGTTCACTATCTCCTGCGTTTCTACTCGGGTCTTCCTGGTTGTCCTAATATGTACAGTACTGTTAACATATCTTCCAAACCCACCTGCTCACCCATGTGATCCTGTCTCACTGTATAATTCTCATAGGTTTATCCCTCAATATTATGCTGGCCATTTGCTCTCCCATTCCTATGTCCCATTTCCATCTAACACACTCCTTAACTACTCTGTTAGAAATACTGTGCTAACACCCATCTCAGTACTAGATGTCCCGTCTTCTTACTTTTAAGAAAAACTCCCTACATCTAGTATTCCATCAGCACTGCTGCAGTAAAACAAACCCTATCCCATCCCAAGTGCCCTACTTGTCCCTGTATTCCCTGTTTTCTCTTTGTATTCTACTAACATCAGGTGGCACAGAACATAACCCTGATCCTCCTCAAATTCCATCCCCATCTACCAATATTACTTGATGGTTCTCTGTTCCTGGCCTCAAAATTGCCCATATGAATGTATGCTATCTCCTTGCAAACATAGCTGTGTTAAAAGCCTGGTTCAGTGTTGACAACACAGATGTCCTGTGGCTCATTGAAACATGGTTAAAGCCATCAATTCCTGACTCTATGTGCTCCATCCCAGAGAGGTGGGGAGTTCCAGTCTATTTTGAAACCTGTCTGACCCTTTCTAGCCATTCCTGTCAGCCACTCAACCCTCCCCAATATGAGTTTATTCACTCTGTGCTCCTACTGGGAAATGCAAAAAGGATGCATGTAGTATGCTTTTATTACTTTCTCTGAAATAGTCTTGTTGGCCTCTCAGCACTAGTTGAGCAATTCACCACACTCCCATGAACCAATATTGTGTGGAGACTTTAATCTGGATTGGTTTTACTCAATTTTGACATTACCTGATTCTCTCATAAAAAAATAACTTCTCACAGCATATATCAGACAACACTAGTGTCTCCTCTAGGTGCTCAAAGCACTCTCTATTGGATTGGATCCTCACACATAAACCAGATTATGTAACTACAGTATGACTGGTACCCTACTTGACTCCGTAAGTGACCACTTTTCTGTTTTTGTAGCCCGGAATGCCCCGAATGTCCCAACAGAGTGATTTGTTTTAGAGATTTATCTATACTGCAGTATGATAATTTTGCTCTAGTTCTTCTTAATGCTGTTTGGTCTCACTTATACTCCCGTTCCTCTGTTAAAGCAGTGCTGTATTCCCTCCTGGAGTTTTTTATGGATTACCAAATATGCATGCTTATGTAATCAAGTGAAGAATTTGTGACTTTACCACTAAGTAGTTCATGAGTGACTTCTTTACCTTGATGGGGACCAGAGCTAAGTGCTGCATATGGTTCAAATGCTCTAGGATGTGGTCTGACTGGGTTAAATGCAGGAAGCTGCATTATATTTGCAAAGCTGGTGTCAGGCCTAATAAGAGCTCTTTCTGGAAAGAGCAGTTTGTTAGTTTGGTCAGGGATCTCTGCCATTCCTGGGACAACATAAAGGACCTCATTGGCATGAAAAAAAATCCTACTCCATTTCTGATGTTAACCTGGATGGGGTAAACTGTAATAACCCTGAAACTATTGCAAATGTTTTTAATGTAAAATGCTCTGACTTTTTTGCTTTTGCCAATTGTTCCTTCCCTGCAGTTCTTCTGTGCCTCTGGCTGGCTGGTCAGCCTCCCCTCCTTTTTATCTCAAGAAAATGAAAGTGTCTGAGATTCAGAATCTTGTGGTCAGTATCACCCCTAACAACTCAAGTGCCAACAATTAGGAACCCAAACTGCTCAAAATGGCTGCCCCATTAATTTATATCTTTAATCTGTCTCTTATGTCTATTGAGGTTCAAGTTCAAGTTTATTGCAAGAAATAACTCAGTTGAGCAAGCTCATTCACAAGGAGGTCCAGAGACATATAAGCAGACAAGAACACATTGCATAATAACAACTTCAAATAACAAAATCACAGTAATTAAGCACAGTTTAGGAAATGTGGTACATAATGCTTAATTAGGAAATAACCTGATAGGTAATGAGCCTGGAGTGAAGAAAAAAGGAATGAGAATGAAGAGTGGAATGTGTATGAGGAGTTAACAGCCATAAAGTAGGAAAATGAAAGTATGGAAGAGCAGGAGGGAACTAGAGGGCTAGAGGGTGTAGGGGGAATTGGGTATAATTGAGGAAGGAAAGGAAAAGTAGAAATGGAGTTAGGGTATGGGGTAACAGGATAAAGTTAGGGTAGGGGTAGCAGGAGGGGCATAGGTGGAAGTAAGAGAGACTAGGAAATGGATGACTAAAGGGCAATGGACAGTAGAGGGAGCTGCTATAGACTTCTTTTAGTATACCCATGGTGGACATTTTGGACTAGTGGTTAAGGGCAAGTGCTAGAGGACTACTACTGAGCTGGAACTATTTCCAGATAGTTGCAAGGTGTGGAGAGGAGTAATGGCGGTGATAAGGTTTAGAAACAGCTGCAAGTGTCTTTTATTTTGGATACAGCCAGCCTTTTGAAGAAATTGAGAGAGACAATGCTGGACAGTTTCAATATGGATTGGAGCTGGTTCCAGAGGGTTGGAAGGGTACTTGATATGGCACGTTTGCCAAAGGAAGTGTGAGTCCCAGGTACATCAAGAAGGATAAAGTCAGTTTTCCTAAGAGAGTAGGCACTGTTGGAAATATGGATGAGGGATGTTAGATAGCTTGGGAGCTTATTCAGGATTAACTTGAGAGTCCAGATACCCATATGAAGCTTACGTCTAATCGAAAGTGATGTCCAGCCATCAGCTGTATACAGATCACACTGGTGGGTTTGGTAGGGTAAGTTTGTAATGAACCATAGAGCATTATGACAGAGGACGTCCAATTTTCTTAGGCTTGTAACAGCTGAGGAAGTATAGATTAAACCTCCGTAGTCGAGTAGAGGGAGGAATGTGGCCTGGACAAGTCTGATTCTAGTATCTAATGGAAAGAGAGACCTGTTATGGAAGAAGAAACCAAGCCTGGCTTTTAGCCTCCTTAGCAGGTCTTCAAGATGGTCATTGAAGGAGAGCTTGTTATCTAGCCAAATACCAAGACATCTGAATTTGGAGACGACTTCCAAGGGTTCTCCTAAGGAGGTGACAACAAAGTCTTTGGGGGAGTCAGCAGAGAAGGTGGAAGAGGAATTCAGAGTGATGTTCATGGCCTTGGTTTTCTTAGCATTAAGGAGGAGATTAGCATTAATAATATTAATTTCTAGCTGGGCAAAATCAGCTTGTAATATGTCCCTCACTTCCGAAAGTGTTGAGCCCAATGTATGCAGTACTGTATCATCTGCAAAGAAATGCAGGGTGGAGTTAGTTGTGTGTGTGTCTAGATTATTGATGTATAGGGAAAAGAGGATAGGGCCTAAAATGGAGCCTTGTGGAACTCTCCTGGCAATTGGCAGGCAGGCTGAAAAAAAGGACATCAGCTTTGACTTTCTGGGTCCTTCCAGTTAGGTAGCTGGTAAACCACTGGGTGGTAAGTGGGATAGCACCTATTTTGGTAAGGCTACTAACTAGTAGGTTGTGGTCGACAGTGTCAAATGCTTACCTAAGATCTAAGAGTACAGCACCAGTGATTTTCTTAGTATCCACAGTAGAGACCCGTCTTTGATGACTTTAGCCAATGCAGTGACTGTGCTATGATTGGGCCAAAACCCAGATTGTGCTGGGTTAAGGAGTAAGAAAGTTTCAATATGGTGCTTTAGCTGAGTATAGATCAATTTTTTGAAGACTGTAGAGATTATGGGCAAGATTGAGATGTGCCTGTAATTATTTAGGTCGCATGGGTCCCCTGATTTAAATAAGGGAAGGATGTGGGATGATTTCCAAGAAGAGGGAACTGTGGCAGTGGAGATAGAAAGATTGAATATGTGAAGAATAGGAACAGTGAGATGGAGGTAGCCTAGTTTTAGGAAGAATGGTTCTAATCCATCATCTCCAGCACTTTTCCTTGTATCTAATTTAAGGAGCGAATCTTCAACATCTTTAAAGTTGAGAGGGAGCAGCTGGAAGGAGCAAGTCGAGGTTTGGGGAGTGATGTTACTGCTGTCTTGGTTATTAGCACGGTCTGCTTCCAGGTTCCAGGTATATGGAAAATTGCCAGGATTGTCTCTGTGTTAAAAATGATGCCTCTAAGTGCTTTGATGACTTCGGTTCATTAGCCATTCTTTCAATTCAAGCCAAACTGATTAAGAAGCTGGTGGCTGTGCAATACACTGAGTACCCTGCCAAATATAATATCCTGTCCACTGCTCATCATGATTCAGAAAGGGCCATAATATCTTAGCTGCTCTAATTGCACTCACTAATGACATAAATTAAGTCATGGATGCTGGCCTACTAAATGGTTTTGTTTCCATCAACCTCAACAAGACAATTGACCTTTTTGATCATGCTCTCCTATTGGCTAAACTGTCTTCCCTAAATGTCTCCCTGCTACAAACAAATTGTTTGCCAACTACCGGACTGGTAGGAAACAACAAGATATGATACTTTCCTCCATGTCAACTTTAGCTATTGCAACAGTTTAGGTTCCCGAAGGCTCCATTTTACACCTACTCCTTTTCACAAAGCTCCCAGATGTGGTTAAATGTTGTAATGCTTTATGCTATGCAGATGATGGAGTTGTATACTGTATCACAGTGTAACTGAAATCTCAGTGGACCTCCAGTGCCTCTGAAACTCATTTTCCCTCATTCAAGTCCTAGCTACTTGAAGACAAGCCATTACTTCAAGGTGGATTTTCAGCAATAAAGAGCCTCACATTCAAGTGTGAGGCTGATCCCAGTTAACACTTTGTGTACAAAAACATGTTTTTTTTTACTTACTGTTTACTGCAGTGCCGTAGATTGTATCAGGTTAATTTTGCTGCCCTGTGAGGTGACATTTCCTGTAACCAGAAATCCCAGAATCTTCTGTAGCTGACATCAGAGGAGGGTTGCAGTAGTGGGAGATTCAATAGTCTGCAGTGAATGATGGAGATTTTATAAGCTGTAATCTTTTTGCTGGTCTGCTGTTCTCCTGGGGCTAGGTACAGTCACAGAGGACTGTACTAAGCCCAGTGAACACAGTGGCGCCAGCAAACATCTGATTTCAGCTTACAAAATCTTTAACATATACACTGTGGGCTATTGAATCTCCCAGTTCTGCAGCCCTCCTCTGATGTCAGCTACAGGGGATTCTGGGATTTCTGGTTTCAGGAAATGTCACCTTACAAGGCAGTGAAATTAGCCTAGTACACTCTACTACACTGGAGTAAACAGTAAGTAAATAAAAAATGTTTTTGCACACAAATGCTAAGTTGGATCAGTCTCACACTTGGGTGTGAGGCTCATATTGCTGACAGTTCCCCTTTAGCTGTCAACAAACTAAGGCTATAGGTTTGGCTCCAGTACTAAGCTCTGTCGTTGTATCCTTAGCTTCCCTATTGCCTGTGAAATGGCTACCTACTAGAGGAGGTTACCACTATTATATAAAAATGACACCACTCAGACAGCAAGTAATCAAAATTGTAAAGCATTTATTACTCATATGCAAAGTAAAATGCCAAATCCACTAGACTAGGACATGCTGGACATCCTGTGTGGGAAAGTGCTGAGTGCTATGTGCAGTACATTGTGTGCATGTGCTATACACTTCTAGGAGAAGCAGGGTGATGGGACAGGAAAACATCATGAAACCCTGACTAGTTTTGAATAAGCACCCCTTCAGGAGTGAAGCTGAATGTGTTGTGAAGCCCTTATAAAGGGTTTAGATTTAAAGTGACAATGCTAGTGGTTAAAAACATGTCTAACACACACACACACATTTTTACTTCAGCAACCACATAAATATCCACAATTCTCAAAGTCCCTTACTGGATATCAAGTGTTGACAATTTATTACTAGCATAGCAGCAGTCTTGAATAAATGCTACTAATTCCTATGTTCCAAATCCAAGGGATCGTATTTTCGTGCAAAAGCTGTAACACATGAAATAATGCAGCTTCTGTTATTAAATTATTTCAGCATTTACAAATGGAATGTTCAGTACTATAGACTCAGAAAAACATCATATAATAATCAACATTGTTTTTTTAAAAAGGTAAAAGATTAGTCTGCTGGGAGCGGAACAAGGATCAGGGATGTATTGTACGTGTGCCAGGCAAGTAGTGAGAAAAATCAATAACAAATATAATGGACTAAGAGCATTGATGATGAAATATTAAGTTACTGTACCTGTCCATAATTAATATCAGTGACAAAGTTACTTTCTTGCTAAATTTTGAATGCCGGATATTACAAAGAAGTTAGATAAAATGGGACAACTGAATAGATGCATAAAAAGATGCAGGAAGGGGGGTAATCAGACAGCAGCACCCATATATACTAGACAATGAAGTGAGCTTGGCAGACCATGCTGTGTAATGCAATGTTTCTGACACAGGGCATCCAAAGTCCAAAGGATGATACCATCTGCATACAAGTGACTGTGACAAATCCCTCTTTCCTTGGTTGAACATTTATAATAACAAACAGTAGAGGGGTACGTATAGAGCCTTTTGGTACTCCCATGTTAGTGTTAATTAGATTTGAGTTAACATAGAAAAATAGACACTGATGGCAGAAAAAGACCATTGGCCCATTCAATCTGCCCATAACATTCTATCATACCCCAAAACCTTTTCTCTATACAGGGGTTTAGGTCACACTGTCCACCCCCCACTCCACATTTTGCTGCTAAAACCCTGAGTAAAAACAAAGCCCTTCACTGTGTCATAGCTATGCTTTAAACCCTCAATGGTTTTGATGCCTACCATATTAGCTGATACCCTGTTCCATGGTGCAGTCACTCTTTGTAAAATAAAGCTTTCTCACACACCTCCTGAACCTCCACCCCAGAGTTTCCACTCATGTCCCCATATTCCTGATCCACTGTTCCTGCTGATTATTTCCTCAAAGCTCACCTTGTTCATTCCTTTCAGGAACTTGAAGGTCTCTATCATATCTCACCTCTCCCATCTGTTCTCCAGTCACTACATGTTCAGTACCTTAAGGTGGTCCTTGTAAAATCTACCCTGCTGGCCCCATGTCATTTTGGTTACTCTATGCTTCACCATCTTCAGCCTGTCTTTGTCTTTTCTCAGGTGAGGACTCCAGAACTGGGCACGCTGCTCCAGGTGCAGTCTCACCAGTGAATAATAAAGAGGTAGTAATACCTCCTTTCTGCTGCTGTCTGTACCCCTCCAGATGTACCCCAGAAGAGAGAGAGAGAGAGAGATGTTGCTACATGCCAGTGTCTGCACATGCTCTGCATGTACATACTGGAGAAGGGAATTTACCAATGTCTGGGGATGGGAGAAATGGAGGAGAAAATGCCGACTGAGCATAATGCTGCCCCATCGCTCCAAATAGGTCCTATTCTGTCGATCGAGGCACCGTTGCTAGACTGACGATTGATGCTGCCAGATAAATAGGTGTCCCCTTTGGTGGCCCCAGCATAGGGGGCAATCAAGATAGGACCATGGTAACCAGTACTTTGTGGTGATTGTGGGTTATGGGGCTGGGGAGTGATGCTGGACTTATGTAGGGGACAACTGGAGGAGGGGAATGAAGAACAAGAGTAACAAAAGAGTAGTGCTCAGCTTAACCCCTCCCATCCTGTACTCTGTCCTTGGGTTCCTGTTCCCTATGTGCATCAGTTTATACTTTTTGCTGCCGAATTTCAGCTGTCAAACCTTAGACCAACTCTTTAGCCTTTGTTGGTCTCTCTGCATCTCCCTAATCCCCTCCTTACTTTCTACCCTACCACGGAGCTTAGTGTCATCTGTGAAAAGAAACATCTTGCCCTGAATTTCTTCTCCTATGATGCTGATGAACATATTGGAAAGGACTGGACCTTGGACTGATCCCTGTGGCACCTCACTGGTGACCTCTCTGTCCTTGGATTTTCCTCTGTTTTTCACAACCCTCTGCTGCCTCCATTCCAACCAATGTCTCACTCATCTAAATGTGTCCTTTGCTACACCCAGATCCTATAGCTCTTCAGCAACCTTCATTGAGGCACTGAATAGAAAGCCTTGCTGACAGTACAATAAATCTACAGCATGACCCCTATCTTCTACCCACATTAAGCAGTCAAAGAATACTATCACCTCCCTGCCACAAACCTATGCTGGTTACTATCTTGGAGTCCATTTCTCCAGGTAGTCAACTAGGTCCTTTTTGACTGGTGCCACCATCAGTTTACCCATACTGGAGGTAAGACTGACAGGTCTGTACTTACTCAGTTGCTCTTTGACCCCCTCCCTTGTGGTTCAGAACTATGTCTCATCTAATATAACTAAATAACTGTTTTTCCTCACTGTTGACCCCCTCCACAGTACACAGCTCTGTGTTCACTTTTGCATCCCTGACTTCTCTCTGGGTTTCCTAGTTCTCACTCAGTATGCCCCCATTGTTCCTCCCTCTGTTTTTCCTTGTACCTGGTGAAGACCTTCCTTTTGGTTCTCAATGCCAGCTTGACCTTTTAGAGAACTATACTGGTCTCTTGCATATGTTTCTTTTGGTTATTTTTCTCATGCATGACTTTGTTGCCTTGAGAATGGCTTTCTTAATTTTTCACAATCTTTCCTCCACTCCCCTGATGCTGTGCACATCAGCTAATGTGTCCCAGACTAAGTCCCTCATTGGTTGAAGTCTACTCTTCTGAAATCCAGAACTTCAGCCTTTGATGGAGTTTACTGGTCCCAAGGGTCAGTTCGAACCATATGATGTTATGGTCAGTGGAACCTAGAGTCTTCCAAAACCACACTACTACTAAAACTTCCAAGTTGGTGAGCATGACATTGAACATGGCATCCTGCTTCGTGGTTTCCTTAACCAGCTGCACCAGCAGGTAGTCCTGAAATGTGTCTAGCAGAGCCTGACTTCTGGTTCTCCAAACTGCTGGAATATCCCAATCAATATATGGCAGGTTCAGATCCCCAGATAGCGTAGGTAAAAAAGGGGGAGGTGTAACCCTCTATGTGAAGAATAATATAGCGGCAATAGAAATTAAGGAGTTAGAGAGTATAAGTACAGAGCAACTATGGGTTAAAATAATGCCACATGAAGGGAGGATGCTCTTCATAAAAGTGGTATACAGACCACAGTCATAGGCAGGTGGCCAGAATGAACAGTTACTGGCAACATTAAACAGTTTGAGCATGGAAAACAGAATTAT
Organism: Neoceratodus forsteri; assembly: GCA_016271365.2. Classification (NCBI taxonomy): domain Eukaryota; kingdom Metazoa; phylum Chordata; order Ceratodontiformes; family Ceratodontidae; genus Neoceratodus; species Neoceratodus forsteri. The sequence continues at coordinate 905,871,904 of CM028135.1, read as the reverse complement.
ATTATTAGATTTCCACCTACCAAACATAGATTGGATAAAAGGGTGAGGAAAAGATTAAAGAGAAATAATGCTTTTGAGAAGGTTTTCATAAATACAATGGAGGCACTACTTATGGAAAATACCAAAATGGTACACTAGAACATTAGAAGGAGAATAAGGAAGAAAATGAAAGCATTTAAATTAACAACAAAGTGAAATGCAAAACAGTTGTGGGATGAGAATAAAAAGTAAGTAAAAGAATGTAGTAGTAGTAAAACATTGTTATTTAAACAGGCTCTTATTAGTTTAACAATTTCACCATTAGGGCAGAAATACCGTGTTTGCAAGGTGCTGCTGTAGATGTACACATTCAAGGTTATCTAAAATACACATATGAAAGTAACATTACATAAGATTCTACAACAAATCATTTTCCAGCAAACAGTTTGCAACAGACAATTTTGCAACAACAGACAAGGGCCATGGATTAAACATACCTAGAAATGATTTTAACATATAACCTATAATCAAACATTACAAGTACAGGTATGATATTGGTCTTGTTTCAGTTCTGACTTAAATGAAGTAACAGTCATTTCTAGTGCTCATATTTGGGCTGCTAATTTATTCCATGTTATTGCAGCTTTATATTTGAATGTAAGTTTCCCAAAGCTATTTTCTATTTTTGGTACAACTATTTCTCTTGATGTACTGTATCTATTCTTAGCTGAAATTGGTGATTTGGACAATCCAATTTTTCCAAAAGACCCACCAGTTTTTCATTTTTAAACATCCTATACAGTAACAGGGTCCAGGCTTTGTCCCTTTTTTAATCTTAAGAGACTCAATCCAGTTATTGATATAAATAACAATGGTGGGTATCATATTTGCTTTTTAGCACAGATCTTGCTAATCTGTGACATATGTAGTATTTAATCTCTGAAGGGCTGTTTTATTTGCTGCACTAAGTACATGGCCCACATAATCCATTACTGGAATAATAGGCTGAATTGCTACAGTTAGGTTTTTTTTTTATTTTGTTAAACAATTTGATACTCTTCTCATGGCGCCTATTCTGTAATTAATTTTTTTGTTGCTAGTTTTATATGCTCTTAAAAGCTGTTGGTCTACTTGAATTCCTAATTATTTATAAGAGATAGCCTGAGTAAGAACTTGTCCATTTATTGTTTTTATTTGCAACTTATTTATTTGACTAGTTTTTGTTCAAGGTTGACTAAAAAACATGGACTGCATCTTTTTAGAATTTAAAAATAATTTGGAAGAGGTGAACCAAATCTGTAATACATTGAAATCACTTTGTAGGTTTTGCTCAACTTCTCCAAGGCCTGCTTCTTCTCACACCAGCACAGTGTCATCCACATATAATTTTATGTTTGTTTTGTTTATATGATTTTGGAGCTCATTCATATATATATATATATATAATATATATATATATATATACACACATAGAACAGTAGGGGCCCAAGATTGATCCCTGGGGACTCCTCATGTTACCTTGATCAGTTCAGATATAATACCCCCTACTGTTACCAGCTGGTATTGATCTGACAGATAGGAGTGGAAACAATTTAAAGGCTCTTCAGCAACTCCTATTGCACCAAGTCTATCCAACAATATGGCATGATCCACCAAGTCAAATGCTTTTGACAAGTCCATGAACCTAGGGCTTGTGATTCTCCAAGGGGAGTAGCCACCAAATTGACAAAGTCTGTGAGTGTAGTGTCCGTGGACAGTCCCTTCCTGAATCCATATTGTAATTTTGTCAGTTTATTGTTTTTTTTCAAAGTAACTCATTAACTGGGTATTAACAATTCTTTCTGTTATTTTTGATATGATAGGTAGTAATGCGATCAGTCTATAATATGTAGGGTTTGAAACTTCTCCCCCTTTATATAGGGACTACCTTAGCCTGCTTCCATATTTTAGGAAAGAAACCCTCTGTTAAACTTTGATTAAATAATTTTGTTAATGTTTGTGCAATTTCCTCTGCAGAGTCTTTTATGAACCTAGGTTCTGTATTATCCAGTCCATGTGCCTTGTCTGTCTTTAATCCTTGCATTGCATTAATTACTTCTTTCTTTTTAACTATTTTAAATCTAAATTTGGGTGCCATGCTTTCCCCTTTATCTTCTTTGCTTCTACTCAAGCTTCCCTCGATACCATGATTTACTTCTATTTCATCTTCTAAATCAGGTAGATTAATAAATTAATCATTTAGAATATTAGCCACCATTTTTGATGGTAAAGGTTTACCATCTTCCATAAACTTAATTTCATTTGACTTTTTTATTGGGTTTGTTTAAGATTTTATTAGAGACCAATCATGTTTGGATCAGTAGTGCTGTTCACCTTTTACCTAAAAAAGTGCCCCTTTAGTTTTCTAACTTCCTGTGTTACCTTTTTCCTAACTTGCTTACATTTGTCCCAGGTTACTTGTTTCAATGTTTTATTTGCTTTTTCCAAAGCTGATTTTTGTCTTTAATGAGTTTTTTGTCCTATCGTTTAACGAGGGAAATCTCTTTACTTTTTGGGCATATTTTCTGAAAGGAACACACCTGTTACAAATTTCCAAGAACATGCTGGTAAATTCTCCCACAGCTAAATCCAAGTCAGGGATCAGCCCTATCCTATACCATTTTGAATTTGTTACTTGTTCTTGAAAAACTTGCTTGTTATAATTTGTAAAATATCTTCTAATTTTAAAGGTGGTGTTAGGTCAAACTTGTACCATAGGGTTCATTGGAATAATGCAAAAATGGTGTTATGGTCTCCTAAATTAGGAGACTTAACACCCTTCTCCAATACTGACAACTCGGTAGTAACAAATATCAAATCCAGAATATTACCAGGGCTACTTATTTTCCCTTTCCTTGTAGGGTAGTCTTATCAACTGGGTCAGATGAAGACCTTGAAAAAATTCCTCTAGTTTCTGTCCACCCCATGTGGCATTAAAATCTCCCATCAATATCACATTTTTATCCATTGTCTGATCCATTACCTGGTGTGCAAATTTATCAAATACTGTTGTTTTTATTTTTCGTGGGGAATATACTACACCAATTATCAAATTCAGTGAGTATACATGTACCAGTATAAATTCTATCCCTTCCAAAGTTCCAGAAAATAAAACTTTAGTTTTCCCAATGTGTGTCTAATATACAGCATATCAGTACTCTCCCCCCTCATGTTCTCCTATCCTGTTTATAATTATAATGTTCATTTAATTCTATCTCATTGCTATCCACTTTCTTACTCAACCAGGTTTCAGGTAAAAAAAAAAAAAAAGGTTTCTCTTTTTCAACCCATGTTTTAAACAACCCCATCTTATTTATCAAACTTCTTGTATTATCATGCATTATTTTTACAGGTCTATTTATAGGACCTTGGTTTGCTTCCACATCCCCGCTAAGAATCAGAGACAACCAAAGCACCTGTGGTCCAATTCCAAGAGGGGCTATGCTGGCATAAGTCAAGATATGCCAAGCCCCATGGCTTATCTCATGACTTATGCCATGTGTTACACCAGCCCCTATTCCAGGAGGTGCCCTGTGCTATGTTGGATGCAGGCTATGACAATCGTGGGTTATGCCACCCACTAGGCCGCAGCCCACAATGACATGGTGCCAGTGCAGGTTATGGCAGCAACTTCACCCAGTTCTAGGAGGGTGGCTATCATGATCCGCCAGTGCAATTCCAAAAGCCACACTTGTGTAGCTACCTTATGGCAGCTTGGAGTTGTCTTAAGGGGTAGCCAACGGCTGGCACCATCAGATGCTGCACCTCAGCAAAGACGCCATACAGCCCCCCCAGCCACTGCAAGCACACCCCTGCCCCCTACTCCCAGATCGTTGGGGACTGCTGGGTGTATGATCTGTGGTGCACCCCCTGGACACCTGTGCCATATGTCCTGCCCCCATGCCCCTGGTGTGTGCCCTGGTGGTCTGGGTCAGGGGAGGCTTCAGGAGGGTTGCCTGTCACCAGTCGCGATTTGCGACATGCAGGGCATATATGCCATGCACATGGCATTAGCCTCTGCATGGCGTATCCCACATGTCACAAGTGCCAGGACCCTGCCACTCTTGGAATGTGGTATAGGGTCCCTGGCATAGCAGCGAATGGTGATTCAGCAACTGAAATTGATCTTAGATTAGGAAGTTTAATGTTTAAACTAGGATCCTGTCCTGTAATACAATGCTGCTTTCCGTCTGAATGGCCACAGTCCATGCAGCTCCTCAATTCAGTTTTAAACAAGTGACGCACAATACTTCTGGTGACTGGTTCTAAATTCCCTACCTTCTCTTACTCCACAGAGCTCCAGAATTTCACCGTGTGTCCAGGTCATGAGGTCATCGCTGGAAAGCCCTCCCCACCCCCAAAACAAAATTAGGTACTGAGGTCCTCCTGCTGTGCTCCACGGACAAAGAGACCTGCTTCCAGCACTAGTTCACCCCGCAGTCACTTTGTGATTGCTCCCGCCCACCCCAATACCCTCCCACCTTAGCTGGTGTTTCTTTTATGCAGCAGTGCCTTGCGATACCTGCACTCCCTCGCAATACTTTTTTTTTATATAAGTCCCTTGTTTCCCATCTGCTCTTTATACTCTCTTGCCACTAGAGGTCATCTTAACCCATCTTTCATGCTGTTTCCTAGGCTGCTCTCAGTTCTGGTTGCTACTGTCTTCTTTCATTCACCCATCTCTCCACTTTTGCCCTTTGCCCTCCTCCTTTTTGCTTTGTGTCCTCTCTTGCCCCCTCCTTTTATTTTGTTCCCTTGTAATACTCCTATTCATTATGGCTCCCACATCATTACTCATCCTTCTCTCTGTCACTGTTATGGTATTGACACTATCAGCTCTCACCTGTCCTGCTATGCTTACCACACCTCACTATGTATGCTCTCCTGGTAATTTCAGTTTCTCCAACCTTCTAGCTGACTCCATTCCTACTCCTCTTCCTCCATCTGGGCTTATTGTCAAGCATCTGGGGTTGTTAATTAGACTTATTCAGTTGAGGGTCACCATATCTGCTGGTTGTGCAACAAGGGCATACATTATTGCTTCACTCTGGATATTTACCCTGTCCCTTACTCTAGCGGGGGATGTGGAGACTAATCCTGGTCCTGCACAGGCATCTAATCTCATACGGTCTCTCCCTGTGTACTGCCTGCCCCAAACAGACAGTCTCACCTTTGCTCACATGAACACTAGGAGCCTACTTGCCAATCTCTCTGACCTTGAGGCATAAATCAGAGTGAATAGCCCTGATATCTTATCCATCTCTGAAACATGGCTTAAGCCCTCAGTTACTGATTCCCAGTGCTCCCTTCATGGGTATAAAATGCTTCATGTGGATCGCATGAGTGCAAAACAAGGTGGTGGCTTGGCGCTCTACCACAAATCTCACCTGAACATCACCTTGTTGTACGATTCCCCTATGGCTAATTGTGAGGTCCTTCATTCCCTCCTCCTGCTTGGGGGTGTTAAAAAACTCCATCTTTTCTGTATATATATATATATATATATATTCCTCCCAGGAACTCTAGGTTGGGGCTCGGTGAGTTCATGGACTATTTGCTATCAGTTACTGGGAAAAGTGACATACTCTGTCTTGGGGATTTCAACCTAGACTGTGCCAGACCTAGCTCCTCTCACCTATCCTCCATGGTAAGCAAGGCCGGTCTCTCTCAGCTTATTCAGGAACCAACTAGGATCTCCCACAGTGGTGCCTGTGCCACCCTCCTTGACTAGATCCTTACTAATAGGAAGGAGTTCATTACCTTGTCAGGTGTACTCCCAGACACCATAAGTGATCATTATCCAGTCTACTGTTTATGGGATACCTCCCCCCCCCCCCACTCCTTTCCAGCTAAAGTGATAATTTTCTCCAATCTCTCCAACCTTAATTCAGTTGCCTTCACTCATGATCTCGACCTAATTGACTGGTGTCCCCCTCTTCTCTACTAATGACATAAACTTCACTACAGGCTATTTCAACTCTACCCTACTCTCGCTTCAAAACAAGCACATCCCGGTCACCACGCGAAGGGTAAATGGGAAGGTTACCAAATGGATTACACATCGCCTGCTCCATCTTCAGAAGTTTAGAGATAAACTGTGGTCTGCATGGAAGGCCTCTCATCTACTTACAGACTATTAAGCCTATAGAACTTTACGGAACACCTGCAAAAAGGAGATACACTTGGCTAAAAGTTATTATTACAGGAATCTTCTTATGTCCTCTGCCTCCAACCCTAAATGGTATTGGTCCCAAATCAAGGAAATACTTGGTAACAACAAGCCTCAGACACCCACAGATATGTATATAAAGGGTACCCACTGTAACCATTCACGCACCATTGCCAATGCCTTTAACTCCCTCTTTTCTTCACTACCTTCTCCTTCACTCTCTGTGTCCCAAAAAGCCTGGCCTGTTGCTTCTTCCAGAACCCCCACTCTTTCTACCCTTGAGCTAGCCCCAGTCACATACCACAAAGTTCTAAAGCTACTCAAAACCATTCCGGCTACTGGCAGCCCAGGCCTTGATGGTATTCATCCTGGGATTCTTAGGCAGTTTGCTGCCTGGCTTGCTGCACCTATTACTAGGCTTTTCAATCTCTCTATCAGCACTTCTGCGGCCCCCCTAGTCTGGAAAATGGCTAGAACAATTTCCATCTTTAAGAAGGGTGATGATAAACAACTGTCCAACTACCGCCCCATGTCACTTCTCTCTACTCTCAGCAAGCTACTTGAGAAACTAGTCCATCGACAGGTCTCTGAGTACCTTACCAAGTTCAAACTTCAGTCTCCTTTTCAACGTGGCTTTAGGGCTGGGCACAGTACCACCACTGCCCTGACCCAACTTACCAGCGATATCAAAGGTAATATGGACAAGGGCCTACTCACAGGTGGGGTTTTCATCGACCTTTCTAAGGCTATAGGGATATGGTCCATCACCCACTAATGCTGATGAAGCTACAAGCCCTAGGAATCGCTGACTCTACCCCATCCTGGTTTGGCAGTTACCTGGATAACCACACTCAGGCTGTTGCATTCCATAAGGCTCTCTCCTCCCCCATTCCTGTCACCAGTGGTGTTCCACAGGGCTCCATACTTGGTCCTCTTCTCTTTTCCCTTTTCCTTAATGATATTCCCAGTTCTTCTCGTCACAGTAACATGCACATGTACGTTGATCACCTGGTGCTTTATTTCTCATCTAAATCCATTGATAACATTAACCACAAACTTTCTCATGACTTTCAATCCCTTCAATTATGGCTCTTGGATAACCATCAAATCCTAAACATAGGTAAAACACAGGCCATGCTTTTTGGTTCCTCAAAAAAGGTGCCCTCTGAGGCCCCTAAGCTCCTTGTCCACTGCAGTGATGGAACTGCGGTCACTACCACCTCTACTTTCAAATACCTCGGGGTTATGCTCGACCCTGCTATTGATTTTTCAGCTCACATTAGAGAGGTTTGTTGGACTATCAATGCAAAAATAGGCGCGACCTATCATGTGCTCTACTCTCTGACACCATCAGCCAGACTATCAGTAGCAAGAGGAGTACTTCTCCTTCAGCTCTTTTATGCCCTCATGGTTCTTTACCCTGCCACTGCCCGTGTGCTCTGTAAATGGGACACTTCCTAAACAATATCTGTAGGTTCACCTTATCAGCCCCTCACCTAACGTGTCTCTGCCTACTTTACTCTGGCTTGAACTGGCTGTCACCTAAAGACCTTCGGGCATATTTCTTAGGGTGTCTTATTGACTCCCTTGCTCGTCCACCTCATCCGTACTCCCTGGCAGACTTGCTAATCCCTGCCTCACAATCCCGCACCCTTAGGTCCTCTTCTGTTCCTATGCTCTCAGTACGACCCTGTGCTACCAAAATGGGTGAACAGGCATTTTCCAATTTTGCTCCTAAGTTCTGGAACTCGCTCCCCTTGCAGGTTAAAAACTCCACCTCCCACCTTGCTATTAAGCACTTGCTGTTCTCTCACATCTACACCCTCGGTAACTGCAAATGCACTTAGATGAAACTGCCACTAGGTCCCCATGCTGGTTTGCAGTCTATGTATAACTTACCTCATGGTATATTATTTATAGTGTTTTAGTTTTTGTTCACTAGATGGGCTAAAGACGGATAATGTGTGAGCTTATCCACCAGCCTATTCACACCTCTTATTGTGCCTATGTAATTGTCTACTTATCCTATCCTAAGATTTATCTCAACCTGTATTATATTGTTTGTACTATGTTGCTGTTGTTATTTTCGATTTTGTACAATTGTGCTTATATGTATTCTGTCTTGTAATCTCCTGGGTCATGCCTGAAAATAGGCAGGATTGTTGCCTAGTGCACTTACCTGGTTACCAAAAGCTAAAAAAAAAATAAACTCGCTGCCGCATGCAAGTTACACCATTCGTTCTGGAATTGGCTCCCTGGTTTCCATGCCCTCTTAATGTGTAGCAAGGCTTTATATGCTTAATTTCTGTTTGTATTCTTATTTTTTTAAAAGGATTTCTCCATTTTACCACTCCAATTAGTTTGGTACTGATATTGTAAAATACACCAGTGCATATCACTGTCTGAGATTTTAAAGAGGAAATTTCCGTGTTTACTGAAATGCTTATTTGTAACAAACATACCAGTCCTACAAAGGTCCCCAAAAAATCTATGGTTGTACATTTTAGCATAGTAATCCTCATATTGTTAAACAAATCCAATTCCTTACAAAAAATTTATTTGGGGAACCTAATTTTAATTTAGTTCTGTAACTTCATTATACTTACAGTTAAAATCATAAAAATACTATAATACTACTAGTCAGCAAATTTTTTTCTAAAACTCCAGTATCAAATATAGTAAATACAGACTAGATAAGATACAAGTATAATTTAAACTTTGCTGTAAGCCCACCCCCAGATGACGTCACAGGTGTCAACTCCCCTGAGCCCCCTACACCCTGAGACAGTAGTCAAGACACAGTTTTCATTCAGTCTTTGCAGCTTTACACTGCTATATTTGCCGCTCAGCTGCTGTGTCAAGATGGCAACTTCAGGACAGCAATTTTGTCAGCTTGGCTCCATGGCTATCCTGAAGTTGTTAAATGTGCAGGTGTTTCTCTGGCAAGTTGGCAAGTGGTAGTTTGACTAACGGGTAGCGCAGGGTTTTAAATGCTGTAAGCCCACCCAGAGATGACGTCATGGGTGTCAGCTCCACCAAGCCCCCCAACACCCTGAGCCAGTAGTCAAGCCACATAGTTTTCACTCAATCTTTGCAGCTTTCCCCTGCTACACTTGCTGCTCAGCTGCTGTGTCAAGATGGCAACTTCAGTACGGGACCTTATCAGCTTGGCTCCACGGTTCCTGGAAAGTTGTTAAACGTGCAGGTGTTTCACTGGCAGGTTGGCATTTGGTAGTTTGACTAGTGGGTGGTGCAGGCTTTTAAATGCTGTAAGCCCACCCAGATAACATCATGGGTGTCAGCTTCCCTGAGCCCACTGCACCCTGAGACAGTACTCACTAGCACCCTCATTGACTGGATCCTTACCAGCCACCCTACCCGTATAACCAATGTAAGTGTTCTCCCTGACTCACTCAGTGATCACTCTCCAATAATATGTACCTGGACAAATAAGTTTGTAAGCCACCTCCAAAAACCATCTAAAGCAGAGTCCTACCTTATGGCAACCTTATTCATCTCAAGACCTGTCTTAGGCAGATAGACTGGTCCTTGATTTGCAAAACTCAAGATGTTGACCTAGCCCTTGATTACTTTATTTCTACTTTCAACACTGCCTGTGACACCTATGCACCAGTAAAAAAGCGCAAAATCAAAGCACTCTCAAATCCTGGCTCACGGCAAAGCTATTGGCACAACTCAAAGTAGGGATCACCTCTGGGCCACTGCAAGGCTACTGGCACTCTGTCAGACATTCAAAAGTATAAACAGGCTCGTAACCACTGTACTAAACAGATCCGCTTGATGAAGAGCTCCTACTTCAAGAATGCTCTCTCAACTTCTGGGGCAAAGGAAATCCTTCTGGGACAACATAAAGAATATCATGGGTCAACAGTCAAATCTCTCCTACAATAATGAATGTGGATGGAACCACTACATTAGACCAGGAGATCATACCAAAACACCTTAAATGATACATTCCACGGACCTTAGAGGTGTCCTCTCATCTGATTTCTTCACTGATGCTGACCCTCCAATTTCTACTTCTACTGCCTCTCCAACAAACCACCCTTCCATTTCAAACTAGTAAGGCACATAAGTCTATAAATATGTAAGAAGGCCATTCCTAAGTCCGAACAAGCGTGACACTATTGACCTTAAACTTCTGTCCCTCACTCTGGAGAAGTACTGCTCCCCTCACAAAAAATGTTCAATCTCTCCTCTGCCACAGCCAATTCCCTAGGAAATGGAAAGCTGCAGTTGTCACTCCGGTGCACAAAAGTGGTGATAAGTCACTGCCTGGTAACTATCGCCCTATATCAATACTACCACCTCTCTCTAAGGCCGTTGAACACTTGGTGGCGGACCAACTTTCAGACTACCTGGAAAAGCACAACATCCTATGCACTCAGCAGCATGGATTTAGGAAAGGGCACAGCACATCGACTGCCCTACTTGAATTCTCAGGAGCAATCCACAATGCCATGGACAAAGGAAACCTAACTGGAGCAGTCTACATTGACTTAACCAAGGCATTTGATACAGTTCACCATGGCCTACTTATCAAACAACTACTATCCCTAGGGCTCTCTCAGGGTCCTGGTGACTGGGTAAAAAATTACCTTGCTCAGCGCTCTCAATCTGTAAAAGTAGCTGGAGTTCTCTCAGACTCAAAACTGGTTCACTCAGGAGTTCCCCAGGGATCTATCCTGGGCCCCCACCTTTTCAGTCTTTTCCTAAACTCCCTCCCCAAATCCTGCCCTGAACAAATAATCCTCTATGCCGACGATCCCGTGATTCTTGCCACTCATAAAGATCCGAACCTCTTACGCCTCAACCTTCAGCATGCTTTTTTCCAAAGTTGAGAAGTGGTTCCTTGAACATAAGCTGGTTCTAAACCACAAAAAAACTAAATCCATGCTCTTCTCTAACCACCAAAACAAAGCGGCAAGTCACTCACCATTAATACATACCTAGAAATACCCTTGAACAAGTGCCAATTTTCAAATATCTTGGAATCAACTTTGATCAAGGCCTAACCTTTGCAACTCACATTGATAGTACAGCAAAAACTATTAATCAGCGAATTGGGATTCTGTATCGGAACCGACAGCTTCTTACCCATTCTGCACTGAGGATTGCCATCCAATCCTCTGTCATCTCAGTCATTGATTATGGCTTAGTTATATACGGATCTGCCACTACTACAGCACTTAGTCACATTACAACATCTCTAAATAAGGCCTGTCGGTTGCTCACTGGTGCACACCGTCGTACCCACACATGTGAACTCTATGCTGACTCAGGTTGGTTGCAACTTTCAAACCGGATCAAGTACCTTACCTGCCTGATGGCGAAAAAATCCACTCTGGGCCTCACTCCACCCTGTATCCAAGACCTGTTATGCCCAGCGCTAGCACCCGTTTTACCAGAAGATCAGAACACCAGCCTCTCCAAGTCCCCGATGCAGGACTTCTCAGGGACAGATCATTTGCCTATCGTGCTTGCCCCCAGCTGGCTAAATGCCTCAGCACTCATATTACTGCCTCCACCTCTCTAGGTATTTTCAAATCAAGGCTTTCTCTCACCTTGCCACCTCCAGCTCCTGTGACTGCCCTGATTAAACCTCCTATTTTCTCACTACCCACCCTGTCCCGTTATTTGACAAAGACATGTTTGGAAACCTTTTCTCCTGCTATTGTCTGCTCCCCACACCTTTCACTTACCCTCTCTGTTCTGGACTTTTTCCCTATTTGTTTCTCCTAATCTGGCATGACCTCTTTCTTGTAATAATAATGTGATTATTGATATCTCATGTCCTTTTGCACAAATGATTTGATATGTATTTGTATATGTTTTCTTGCTCTTGACACAACACAAATTGTTGTGTTATCTATGTAACTTTTGTACTGTACCTAATTGACATGGAACCTTTGTAAAAGAGCCTCTGGCTCAAAGGTAGTAATTCCTAGAACAATAAACTAAATCACACAGTTTTCACTGAAGTCTTTGCAGCTTTACATTGCTACACTTGACGCTCACTTGCTGTGTCAAGATGGCAACTTTAAGACAGCATTTTGTCAGCTTGGCACCACGACTCCCAGCTAGTTGTTAAATGTGCAGGTGTTTCTCTGGCATCTTGGTGTATACAAAGGAAATTAAGAAAGCAAAGAAGAAACAGGAGGTGAAACTGGCTACTTAGGTTAAAGATAACTATAAAACTTTCTTCAGATATATAAATGAGAAAAGTAACAACAAATCAACAAGTGGGCTCCTATTGGTTTGGTGAAAAAAAAAAAAAACAATGACTAAGGAGAAAGAAAAGGTGGAAATTTTTTTTGGTGCTCCTCCCTAGCCCATGGAGCCCCTCTCCTTCAGGCTCCACTGCTCATCCCTTCTACCCACCAGACTTAACCCCCACTGCTGTGATTTACCTCCAGACTCCTCCTGATCTTGCAACATCCCCTTGTTCTGGCCTATCCTTGCTGGGGGGCCCCCTTTTGCTGAAGTGCCTCTGACATCGGGGGTGACAGTTAGGGGGTAAAGGGTTAAGATGGTGTGCTGGATGGTCAGTGGAGTTGAGGGGGCTCACAGTGAGCCATCATCCATCTCTACAGGGTGGGCCATTTTCCCACTTTCATCCTTCCCTCCACCCGCCCCCAGGTTTTATCTGCATGTTTTGGCATTCTGGGAAGGATGCACAGTAGCATGTGGTCACCCATGCCACCGAGTGCATTTCTGCTGACCAACCACTAGGAGTCACACAAATAGCACTGCAAGCCATATCCTCCCACCCAGGGAAGAGAGTGTCCACGTGGATGTTCCTTACCCTCTCTGCCAGTCCCTGTTCCAGTCATCCTGGGTGTGGGGTGTGAACTCGGGTCACCAGCATGCCAGGCCAGATTTTTAATTAATTTTTATTCAGTGTTTGACAGGCTAAAGAACACTCCAGAAAGGAACTTTGGGTATTTAACAACAGGGATAAAACTGTTCTGGATAAGAGAGAGAGCGAGGAAAAATTTAAAGAACTGAACCCTAACAAAGTGTGAGGCATGGAGGGTATGCACTCCAGATTAATTAGAAAGCTGACTGATGTATTGGCAGGTCCAGTTACTGAAATGTTCAGAAATTATTAGATAATGGCAGGGTAGTGGCAAAATGGAGAGATGAAGCAGTTGTCCCAGTCTTTAAGAATGGTGCCAGGTCAAACTAAAACTTATAGACCAGTAAGTTTGACTTCAGTGTTAAGCAGGGTTTTACAGGCTATTATAAAAGAGGAAATTCAGAGCTTTATAACTGATAAAGATGTAATGGACAACACCCAACATTGCTTCAGAAATGGAAGATTATGCCAAACAAACTTGAAGGAACTCTACACCCTCATATCTTGTATACTTTATATGTGTCTATGTCAGTGGACAACTCTTTTCTTGTGGCTGTTAGGGATATACTGTATGTGATTGCTTTAGTTTATTTTCACTGTTCATACTAGTCCTAGTAACTATCCTGTGGGTCTCCATTTTCTTGTGTTGAAACTTCATTGTCCCTGGAGCTGCATTAGCATATGAGAACATGATGTGTCCACACCCTTTAGACTCTACAGTATGCCTGTCTGCTTAATTATAGTGCAACAAAATAAAATAGCAGCAAAGTGTGAAATACCATATTTACCTTCAATTAGCTTTACAAACTGTCTGAGTTATAATGTAGGTTTTTTCCCTTTAAACTGCATTCAGTTTGTGTTTCCAGAATATTGTTTTTATTTCAGATATTTGTACTTTCAGCATTAGAGATACATGGTATAAATGGTTCCTGTGACATCATGTTTTCATGTGCTAAGCAGCTCTCAGGGACAATTAGATTTCAACTGCCATAAAATGGAGATCCCCAGGATAGTTATAGGGGACTAGCATGACCAGTGAAAGCAAAGAAAAGCAAATGTATATCCCTGACAGCTACAGGAAAAGAGTTGTTGACATGGAAACAACTGTAACAAGCTTTGAGGGTGTACTTTTTCTTTAATAAAGTTATTTGAGCCTATCAGTAAAGCTCTAGATCATGGGTTATCAGTGGATGTAGTGTTCCTTGACTGCAACAAGGCATTTGATAGTGTATCACACTTGCAACACAGAAGACACAGAAACACAGAAGTTGTTGACAGAAAAGGACCTCCTGGCTCAGCTAGTCTACCCTAAAGTCCCTACCTACTGTTCTACTGTAGATCCTAATTGATCTCCAGCCTTATCCCCCCCCAGCCCTGTTAGTAAGGTACTTCTGTGTCTATCCTATGCATGTTTGAAACCTGTTACCGTTTCTGTACTCATCACCTCTGCTGGGAGGCTGTTCCAGGCATCCATCAGCCTTTCTGTGAAAAAATATTTTCTCATATCCCCTCTAAGTCTGCCCCCTTCCAGCTTTATGTCATGCCCCCTTGTCCTTCATCATCTCCTTCTGTGCAATATGCCACTGTTTTGTACCTTACTGATACCCTTGAGGTATTTGAATGTCTCTATCATGTCTCTTTCTCTTCTTCCCTCCAGTGAGTACATATTTAACTCCCTGAATCTTTCCTAAATATGGGCAAGCAATGTGAGAAGGCAGTAAGGAGGGCTGGGGAGATACTGGGATGCCTAGGGAGAGGCATCACCAATAGAAAGCAGGAAGTTGTTGTCCCTTTGTACAGACAGTTGGTGAGACCACATCTGGAGTACTGCATGCAGTCCTGGAGACCCCATCTCTGCAAAGACATAGACAGGGTAGAGGCTATCCAGAGGAGGGCAACCAAAATGGTGCAGGGTCTGCACCAGAAGACGTATGAAGAAAGACTAAAGGAGCTTAATATGCATAGCCTCGAGGAAAGGAGAGGGGGGACATGATAGAAACTTTCAAGTACCTCAAGGGAATCAACAAAGTCCAAGAGGGTAGTATCTTTCAGAAAAAGAGATGTGCAAGAACAAGGGGGCACAATTTGAAGATGGGGGGAGGCTCAGAGGTAATGTGAGTAAGTTTTGTTTTTCACAGAGAGGGTTGTAGATGCATGGAACAGCCTTCCTGAGGAGGTCATGGAGTCAAAAACACTGGGGGAATTCAAGAATGCATGGGATAGACATAAGGCAATTGTAGTGGGGGGTAGGAGGAAGTAAGCTGTTGGTTAACTAGGATCTGCAGCTTATTCCTTAGGTAGGGAAATGGGCAGACTAGGTGGGCCAAGTGGTCCTTATCTGCCATTAAATTCTATGTTTCTGTGTTTCCTTATACGACTTCTGATGCAGGCCATGCACCATTTTGGTTGCCCTTCTCTGTACTTCCTCTACCCAATCTAACTGCTTCTTGAGATGGGGCTTCCAGAACTGGGCACAGTACTCCAGTTGTGGCCTCATCATTAATGTATATAGGGGTAACAATGCCTCCCTTTCTGTGCTGGTGATAACCCTCCCTATGCACCCCAGCATCCTACAAGCCTTTCCCACTACCTTATCACACTGCTTTGCTACCTTCAGGTCATCAGATAACATTAGCCCCAGATCCCTTTCCTGTTGTGTGGCTGATAACCCCCCCAACTGATACATTGCCCTCGGGCTTCTGTGTCCTATGTGCATAATTTTACATTTTTTGACATTGAAGCCCAGTTGCCAAACCCTTGACCAGTCTTCCAGCTTTTTTAGATCTTCCTTCATTTTTTTCACCCCCCCGCCCGATGTATCCACTCTGTGGCAGATTTTTGTGTCATCTGCGAACATGCATACTTTTCCCTCCAGCCCCTCTGTGATGTCGCTAATAAAGACATTGAAGAGGATCTGTCCCAGTACTGACCCCTGCCATGCCCTGCTGGTTACCTTACCCTCCTCTTAGTAAATTCCAGTTACCATCACTCTTTGAGTTCTGTTATTGAGTCAGCTTCGTATCCATTTTATTATTTTTGGACCCACTCTCAGGCTGCCAAGCTTGTTTACCAGTCTTCTGTGTGGAATGGTGTCACAGACCTTACTGAAATCCAGGTAGGCCACATCCACCACTCCTCCCTGATCCACCTACTGGTAACCCAGTCAAAAAACTCTATCAGGTTTGTTTGACAAGATCTCCCCCCTATGAACCCATGCTGCCTCGGATGATGTAATCCACTGTTTTTTAGGTATTCCCAAATCCTTTCTTTAAGTAGTGTTTCCATAAGCTTGTCCACCACCGAAGTCAGGCTTACAGGTCAGTAGTTTTCTGCCACCTCCCTATTTCCACTTTTGTGTAGTGGGACCACATCCACCCTCCTCCAGTCTCCTGAAACTTCCCCCGTTTCTTGTGAAAGATTGAACAAGGCCGTCAGAGGTGCAGACAGTTCCTCCCTTAGTTCCTTCAGTATCCTGCAGTGACCCATAATACATATAATATATACATACAGTAATATTGCAAGCTTCGTGACCGGCCTCCACTGGATGACCCATCACTGTACCCTCTATACCTCCCTCAACTGGCTCACCCTTGAAGGCAGGTTCCAACTTAAAATGCTCTCTTTCTTGCACAAAGTTCATTGTAACCTACTGCTGATCAGCATTAACACCCTTTTCTCCTTATCAGTTCCCAAGTGCAGTACTAGAGGGGACGCCTGTCATATCTTCGACACCCCTTTTTACTGCACCAAGCATGCACAGAAATCACATACAAAGGCCCTATGTTTTACAATAAACTGCCCCCTTAACTTCAAGCCTGTAGTTCAATTGGCTCATTCACCTCCTCCCTCTAGGACCACCTCCTCCAATCCACCACCTGTGTCTTCCCTGGTAGGTAACCCCCATGAATGCCCACCAACCCTTGAGTTACCTTAGAGTCTATAAGTATCTGTATATTGTTTGTGTTGTTGTGTGCTCTGTATTTTTTTTCTATTCTAGATTATCTTGTTGTATACACTGTTCCTATTGTAAATGCCATCAAATTTTGTAAATATTATTTTTACCTTTTTCTCTGTATTACTGAATTTTTGTAGCACTGGACGTTTGTGAAAATGGGCATTTTTGCTCTCTTAGCTTCAAGTATAAAAATAAAATTGAATTGAATGGAACTCAATCTGGCCCCATTGCCTTGTCTACTTTTAGTTTTGCTAGTTCCCTGAGTACCCTGTCATCTGTAAAGGGGCTAGTGTCCACCTCCCTACCCCTAATGCTCTTCTCTACCATCTGTGGCCCATCACCTACCCCTTCTTTAGTGAATACTAAACAAAAGTACTTATTGAATATGTCGGCTTTCTTCTGGTCCTCTTCCATGCCTCCCCCCTTCTTCATTTAGTCTTACTATCCATGCCTTGTTTTTCTACTTTTTGCTCATGTACCTAAAGAATATTTTATCCCCTGTATCCAAAAATTGGAACAAATAGAAATAAATAACAGACTTGCGAACTGGACTGAGTCATGGTTGGAGGATAGAAAACAGAAAGACTGTATTTTATTTATTTATTAAATTTTGGTGACCGGGTAGGCCCACTGAGCCCCGAAGGTCCCTTTTTTAGGGGCAACCCGGGATAACAATACAAGTTATAAGAATGAACAAGGACATAAAGAACATTTGAGGCATTGTGAGTTACATCATGAGGTGGTTACAGTAAAGAAAAATAGTGGATACAGGCATGGTAAAAGAAAAGCAGTGGATGCAGGCATGGGTATAGGCATGGGTATCATCATGACATGTAAGCAATTAGTAGTACTTTGCATATAGTTTATTCAGGGGTTACACCTGGCCTCTGGCAAGCAGTCTGTATAAGGCAGGTAGTAGGAAGGTCAAGCTAGGAGACGAGAGTTGGAGAGGAAGGGAGAAGGGGGTATTCAAGAACACATGTCAGAATGGGGCAATGTAATGAGTGAGGTGCCACAGGAGTCAGTTATATGGGGCCAGTATTGTTTAATACAGTATATACATGCCACCTATGAGGTGTGCAAAGGGAGCATGGATGTGTAAATTTGGTATCTGATCAAGACAACATGGGAATAACAGTGCAGTGAAATTAGCACTGAGAAAATGGCGTGAGTGAAAACAGCTACATGGATATAATAGCACAGAGACATTATACTGCAGTATATGTAGCTGTTTTCACTCATGCCAAGGACTGTAAGTCTCCGAGAGTGTCCTGCCTATCTGTGCTGGCAGCATAGCTTAGAGGTTAGAGTCATAAGCTGTGAATGGGCTTGCAATGTGCAGCTGATCTGGGTTCAATTCTGACTCCTTCTGTTTTTTTTTTTTGCTGTCACACTCAGCACCTCCCAAGTTGTGTCCCCCCCCCCAGGTTAGAATACTAAATCTGCCCCCCCAGCTTTCTCTCCCCCACCGAGTTGTGTCCCCTCCAGAGTTACAATAGTAAATCTCCCCCCATCTTTCACACACACACCCCGAGGTGCGTCACCACTGGAGTTGGAACAGTAAATCTGCCCCCCCACTCTCAGCCTCCCCAAGTTGCAAATGGTAAATCTGCCCCTTCCCGAGTTTCACACACCCACGAGTTGGCAAAACTTTTTCTGCCTTCCCTCCCCACTTCCCACACTGTTTTTAGTGGGTGGTGTATTTGCAAGGTGCGTTTTTCTCTGTCTGCTTTTTCACAGCGTGATTATTGACTGTGGCATTTTGTTTTTGCAGTATTGACCTAGACCCTGTAAATTTGCAGATGACACAGATGTAGGTTCAGTTGTAAACACAGATAAGGCTACTGAGAACTTCAGACTTGGGCTGAAGAACAGAAGCTGGAGGGTTTTTTTTGTGAGTCTTTTTCCTTCAGGTCAATGGGGTGGTGGCCTCTCTCAGGCGTCATCCCGGTTGTCTCCCACCCAGCCTGAAACCCCCTACCCTGGGTCCCCTCCTGGAGCTCCACAGACACCTACCTTTGCCTGGCAAGGGACCCCCTGGCTTACCTCCCAGGGTGAGACCTCCACTCCTGCAGGCGCCCAAGACATCTACAGTAATATCATCCAGGTGAAGTGGTACGCAGAGGATCAGGACCCAGGTGGGAGTAGTCCACCAGTGAGTGTGGTGGTTATGGTGCACCATCGCTTACAGTCATCCCAGGGCTTTTTCTTGTTCTGGTGGTCCACCCCCACACTGTTTTTAGTGGGTGGTGTATTTACAAGGTACGGTTTTCACTGTCTGCTTTTTGACAGTGTGATTATTGACTGTGGCATTTTATTTTCATGGTATTGACCTAGACCATGTAAATTTGCAGATGACACAAATGTAGGTTCAATTGTAGACACAGATAAGGTGGGCTAAGAACAGAAGCTGGAGGGTTTTTTTTGTGAGTCTTTTTCTTTCTGGTCAATGGGGTGGTGGCCTCTCTCAGGCGTCGTCCCGGTTGTCTCCCACCCTGCCTGAAACCCCCTACCCTGGGTCTCCTCCTGGAGCACCGCAGACACCTACCTTTGCCTGGCGAGGTACCCCTGGCTTACTTCCCAGGGTGGGGCTGCCACTCATACAGACACTCAAGACATCTACAGTAATATCATCCAGGTGAGGTGATACGCAGTGGATTGGGACCCTGGCGGGCATAGTCCACCAGTGGGTGTGGTGGTCAGGGTGCACTGTCATCTACCATCACCCCAGGGCTTTTTCTTGTTCTGGTGGTCCACCCCTAAGCCCTTCCCTAGGTGAGCATGAATGTGCAATGACATCCCCTGGAGGAGGCGTGCTCGCTCCTGAGTGCATTGCTGCTGACGTCAGCCATGTTCCACCTCCCCACTAGCTAGCTGGCTGTGGAAAGTACCCCCCATCTGCTACCGGAAGGCACCAGAATGCTGAGCCCTTCAACCTTCCCTCCACAGGGGAAAGTGAGCTGTCAATGGATGCTCCAGCATTCTCCTCCCCTGCCAACCCCAGGTGGCCCAAGCTCATTCCTGAACATGGGTTACCAGCATGGTGCGAGGTGTAGCATCCAGCGTCTCAACCCTCAGTGCCACCGGGCCCAGAAGCTGGACTTTAATGTAGACAAATGCACAGTGATGTACTTGGGAAGAAAGCATAAAAAGGTGACATACACTGTAATTGGAAAAGAACTGAAGGAATCAGGCATGAAAAGAGATCTGGGGGTACTAGTCTTCAACAGTTTATGCTTTGAGAGTCACTGCAAGAATGTTACAAGAATTTGGGTTTTATTGACAGGATTATTGTAAGTAGAGATAAAAGAATAGTAATGCCACTGTACAAGGCTCTAATAATACCCCACCTGGGGTACTGTGGCCAGTTTTGAGTTCCACAGAGTAGAAGAGGTATCAAACAGTTGGATAGAGTACAAAGGACAGCAACAAGAATGGTAGCTAGAATGAATGAATTGATGTACTGTATGAACAAAGGAGGAACAACCTGACTCTGTATACCCTAACTGACCTGCACCAGGTTGCAGTGGTCTAAAAAACATATTTACTAACTTGTCTGAGTAACTAGATAAGCTCCCACCTACGGTCTCTGCCTTGACTCACAATAACTCAAATTCTGATGAGCTCAGAATCATCCCTCCTTTCCATTTCAAGGCCACTCTCCCCAGTGAGATTCATTGTCTCCTTATGGCACTCCCCAACTATGGCAGTGTGGGCTGAGACAGTCTCTGCCTGAGGTTCCTTAAGGTATTTATTTATTTTATTTCGCTTTTGTTTACCAGGTAAGCACACTAGACAGTCATGTGCCTATTTTCAGGTGCGACCCGGGAGAGCTACAGAGATACAAGCAATAACAGTACAGAGGCTAACATCAAGTTACACAAAGGTACAGTCAGAATACGAGCAAGAAGGACCAGCCGAAACAAAGTACAAAGGCTTGGGTCCAACTATCAGGCAAGGTACAGACAGGTATAAGCAATAATCTACAGTCAGGTAACAGGCAGAGAACAATTTTACTGCAGTTCAGTATGAGGCAGAACAACCCAGGGAGGGCAGCCAGGAAAAATTAGAGCCAGTATCAGCAGCAACAATATTTGTGAATATTGCTTATTCGTTATTTATTTTTGGAATAAGTGCATGCCCGCAGCCAGGAATTTTTTTTTTATTTCAGGCACTTCACAGAGGGAGGGACTACAGGGGACAGAGGCAGCTTGAGGCTTGTTTTAGGTAATCCCAAAGGGAAGACCTGAAACAACTGTGGGTGGGGGCAGTTCTTACGTGAGGAGGTAGGAGGTTCCAGGTTTTTGGGGCAAGAGCTGCAAATGCTTGATCTCCCGCAAGGGAGTGAGTCTTCGGAACCATCAGCACCTGGGATTCAGTGGACCTCAACTGATAGCCAGAGGGGACAGGCCGGAGGAGGTCAGAAAGTGCTGGATGAGTAGATGATCGGATGATGTTATCTGTAAAGTTGCCCATAACGAATGAGCGATGGTTGCATGGGGAAAGCCAACCCAGTCTAGAGTAAAGTAGACACTGATGGGTGAGACGAGGTGCTGATAGGGTGAACCGACATATGTTGTTATACGAGGTGTCCCATTTGGAGAGCCAGGCTTTGGGGGCATTCATGAAGGAGATAAGCCCGTAACAAAGTGAGGGAAGGAAGACCACTTTTGCCAGGACAAGTCTGGCAGCTGGGGTGAGGCAACTTTTTGCTCTGTAGTTTGCAGTTGGTTGCCTTACAGGAGTTAAGTATGTGCAGGGTGAGATCCATTTGTGGGTCAAGAGTCACCCACAAGTACTTGAATGATTCCACCACCTTCAAAGGGGTGCCATCAGTGTCATTGACTCTGTGCATGGCCAGACACACTCTCACCTTGGGAAGGGGGCCGAATAACATTGCCTGCGTCTTCTGAAGGCTGATGACCAGCTTACTTGCCTTGAGCCAGGATTGAATGTGACCGAAATCCAAGTTGAGTCTATAGTTAATGTCATCAATACTTTGTTATCTGGCAAGGAGCACCATATCATCGGCATATAGAGTAACTTGTCCAAAGGTTGGGATTGAGGTCAACTGATTTATAAAGAGGGAAAATAGGAGGGGACCAAGGACTGACTCCTGAGATACCCCACAGGTTACTGGTGATAGGACAGATATGGCATTTTGGAACCTCGTGTACTGTTTCCTACCCAAGAGATAGTTAGAGAACCAGGCTAGCACGGGAGGGGAGAGACCAAAAGACTGGAGAGCAGAGCCCAGGAGGGTGTGATCGACCAAGTCGAAGGCCTTGGACAGGTCTATGAAGACAGCCCCGTGAGTTTGCCTTGATCAGTAGCAGTTCTAATGTTGGAGGTGACCTGTGCTAGGGCAGTGGAGGTGCTATGTCCTTTTGGAACCCATGCTGCTCAGGGAGAGAGGCCATAGGTTTGGAGGAAGAGGGCAATCTGGGAGGCCACTACTTTCTCAAGCAGTTTGTTGACTGCGGATAGAATCGCTATGGGTCAATAGTTCTTAAGTAATTTGGGATTGCCATGCTTGAGGACAGGGGTCACATGGGCCACCTTCCAAATGGGAGGGACAGACCCCGTCGTGAGTGAGGAGTTTAGAATATGGGAGATCGGGCGGGCCAAGAAGGGGAACCCAAGGTTTAGCAATTTGGGCACAAGGTTGTCGTGCCCCGCACCGGAGTAAGGGGAGATACCTACTAGAAGCTTCTGGGTTTCTTTGAAGGAGACAGTCTTAAAGTAAAAGGGAGGAAGGGGAGGATTGGGTGGAGCACCAGGAGCAGGACCCATATCCTTAGAAATTGAAGGCATTGAGGTACAATCAGATAGGTCTGAGAAAAGGTCATTTAATGCGTTAGCTATCATTTGGGGATTATTGCAACTGACTCAGTTTATTTGCAGGTCAGGGACCTGCTGGGAGGCTGGACCATTTACCATGTGCTTTATAGTGCGCCAGAAACTCCTCTGGTTCTTGGCGGACACTTCGAGGGATGCTTTGCAGAAATTACTCTTTGCTGAGCGGATTGCCTGTTTGCATGAATTTCTAAGCTCCCTGTAGACCTCGAAGTCTGATCTGTTCCCAGAGGCTTTGTATGTTAGCCAGCTTTTGTCCCTGAGCTTCATCAGGACAAACAGTTCCCCTTGTAACCATTTAGTGACTGTGCCCCTCACTCTTCTTTTAATGAGTAGAGCACGTCTGTCTTGTAGTGAGGTGAATATGGTCAGGAAGCTGTCTAGAGCAACCGAGGGATCCGGGTTTGCATATACCTGGGTCCAGTCTGTCAGGCTGAGGTTGGTATGGAAGTTGTTAAGGTCAAAGTTTGAGTAATCTCTCATCTGTAAGACATTTGGTGGAATCCTGGAATTTTGAACCTTCCAGATGCAGTATGTAGGGCAATGGTCTGAGAGCAAATCGGGGAGGAGGCCTGAGGTGGTCATTCGATCAGACCTATTACACAGCATCCAGTCAAGCAGGGAGCCATTTTCCCCGGAGGAGGAGGGTCTGGTGGGTTTGGTGATATGTTGGCTGAGGGCAAGGCCAGATAGAAGGGGTTCATAGATTTTTGCATTCCCACTCAGCCAGTTAAGGTTGAAGTCCCTAAACATTAGGAGTTCACTAGTCCTCACCTTGTGGCTAAGGCAGTCAAGTAGGTAGGAGAGCCCATGAACACCACCTTTTGGGGGGTTGTATACACAGGTGAGGTGAAGCTTCTTAGTGTTACCTAATAGGAGGAGGAGGGCATGTATAAACTCACAGGAGGGGAAGGGGGTGAGGTATGTCAGTCACTTTTAGATGAGATTTGTAATAGAGCACCAACCCACCACCATGCTTTTTGCCCACCCTGTCCTGTCTAATTGCAAGGTAGCCAGAGAGAGCACAGATAGAGTTGGGGTGCACAGGTTTGAGCCAGGTTTCAGAGACCCCAAGGATGTCAGGTTTGTCATAGGTGACCCATGCCATTAGATCTGAGTGATTGGCAAGGATGCTCCATATATTGAGGTGGGCACTCTTTAGACCCTTTACCTCTTCCCACTGTGGGGGCAGCATGATGAGTTATGTATATGAGGGGGTTGGAAGTAGGTTTCGGGCTGTAACCGCAGCACCAGTCTGCTAGGTTAGGAAGCAAGTGTGCTAACTGAGAATCACCCAGCAAATTTAGCTGTAGTTGATTTGGTCGGTTAATGTGCTGGGAGACTACAGGCAGGGATCAGGTTAAGAATGGGGCTAAGTATGTTCAGTATTGTTTGGCCACCTCTGGGTGTTCAGAGGAGAGTGAAGCAGGCTGAGCACAGTATGATTTAGGTTCAGATCAGTTTGTTGCCACGAGTCCCCAGTCTAGACAGGGCAGGGCTGTAGCGAGCTATGCTTGTTTTGCAAGAGTTGTTTTGCAGGCTTTTCCAACCGCCTGCTCTGGCATGACAGAAACTGCAGCCAGAAATGTGAAGGGATGAAATGTCCTGCCTATTTAGCCAGCTGATGTGGGTTAGAGCGAACAAGAGATGTGAGATGCGGCCACTAGTGAAGGAAACTGAGAACCTGCAAATGGTAAAGTGAGCTGATAGGTTCTGCAGCTCATGTGATCTCAGCTATATAAGTAGATGCTCACCAAGGGTGTTGGTGGGGAGCCAGCATGCAGTGCCGGCGGGGTCTCCACTGGCAGCAATCCACCGAAGTAGGTAGGCGCGGCTGAGCTCCTTGTGCGCATACCTGTTCCTTTTTTCCTTGTGGGGAGAAGAGTCTGCAGGAGTCCAGCTAGGGGGGTGGGCAAAGCAACCGAGGGCCCTCGCAACCACCACAGCTAAGGAAGAAAGAGAAAAAGGCACTGTATTTATACGCAGGTAAGCAGAGGGAGGAGCAGTCTGAAATTCCTGTGCAAATTAATTACAAGCACCTGGGGCACAATGGAGACTTTTGCAGCTTAGTAGGGCAGTTAACTACAATTTCTTATGCTGTGCAGTTTAAAATTAAGGCACTAGAAGCCACTGGAAGGTTTTACTGGCTGAAATTCCTGTGCAAATTAATTACAAGCACCTGGGGCACAATGGAGACTTTTGCAGCTTAGTAAGGCAGTTAACTACAATTTCTTATGCTGTGCAGTTTAAAATTAAGGCACCAGAGGCAGCCAGGAGATTCTATAGTCAGAAGTTAAAATTACACTTCAGGTTCCTGTGCAATCAGAGAGATTTCTGTACAAGTTTAGCAGATTTTTAGTGTTAAAAAATCTATCTTCACTACTCTGGCGACTTAAAGTATAGCAGATCTGTTTTGAAAATGGCGCCAAAGAACATGAGCCTTTGTCCTCCACTGGCAGCAGTCCACCGACGTAGGTAGACACGGCTGAGCTCCTTGTGTGTTTACCTGTTCCTTTTTTCCCTGCGGGGAGATGAGTCTGCAGGGGTCTGGCTAGGGAGGGAGGGCGAAGCAACCGAGGGCCCTCATGACCACCACAGCTGTTCCTTTTTTCCCTGCGGGGAGACGAGTCTGCAGGAGTCCAGCTAGGGGGGAGAGCAAAGCAACCGAGGGCCCTCACAACCACCACAGCTCTGCCTTTTTTCCCTGTGGGGGAGACGAGTCTGCAATGGCCAACCTCATGACTAAAACCCTAGTTACCCTCTTTAATCTATCACTGACGTCCTTAACTGCTCCATTGCTATGGAAACAGGCCAGATTTGTTCCTATATTTAAATCAGGCAACTCCAATCTGCTCAACAACTATCAGTCGGTTTCCATTCTCTCCCATTTAAGCAAAGTACCCAAAAAAATTGTCTTCCAGCTGAAGTCGACTCAGTTCATGGAATAGTTACATATTTACTTTATATAACATAGAAACATGGAAGTTAATGGCAGATAAGGACCGCAAGGCTCATGCAGTCTGCCCATATACCCTACCTGTATCAGCAGCCACAGATCCTACTTGGTCATCGGCTTTAGCTTCTTTCCACCTCGAGGGTTTCCTTGTGCCTATCCCATGCATGTTTGAGTTCCATCACTGTGCATGCTCCTAAGGAGAGATTAAAAGACCTCAATATGTATACACTGGAAAAGAGGAGGGAACGGGGAGGTATGGTAGAAATCAACAAGTATCTTATAAATAAGGTGTAAGTGGAAGACATTTTTTGGTACAGGAGTGGTGCAAGAACAAGGGGGCATGATATGAGATTGTAGGGGGGCAGGATAAGGGGTAATGACTTGAAAATCACCAAACTCATTCATGCATGAGTTTTTCATGATCAGTGCCACAGTCGGGGATGTGCAAGAAAGTGAACTACACCAGATAAGGTCAGGACCTTTATATTATAGTTTTGGCTCAAATAATCCGCTTCCCATGGAAGTATGCACATAATGAAATATAGCATCTATCAGTAAGTCTAGATTTGTGGTAGACACACAGTCAGTAAAGGGACACTGAAAATATGTCAAAAAGCTGACAGTGTCCCTTTAAATAGGCTATTCAGTTTGGAGAGACTCTTTGGGAGCAGATCCATACACTATATCTTCATAATTAAGGTAGGTAAGGTCATTTGCTCAACTATGCATTTATGGGTGAACAATAAAAGACTACTCGGCAAACTATAAATTACACCTACTGGAGCTTAGCAAAACACTTGTCCATCCCCCCAGACATGGCCAGCCATGACCACACCAGAAGTGACAGTCCACACAGAAAGCAGAGAGAGACAATAGATATGTATTCTGTAAATCCTGTATTGTTCATGCAGTCAATAGAAAATGTAAATCAGAAACAAAAACAAGCATTTGTCAGTGTCAAATGTTTACTTGCTTGTATTTGCTGTGTCGCTGTTGGGCATAGAGAGTGCAGAGGCTAAATTTAACAAATTAATAACACAATTTATAACAGTAAAATTGTCAAGACTGGGAAATTAAGAGGTTCACACATAACATTGTTTTCTTAGATTGTGACTTTGAATTTTCAAAATAGTACTTTACTACTGAAACTGCATATAGAAAATCAGCCCAGAAAATCATCCTTCGTATTCCCTCTCCCCACATGCCAGATTTTTCTTTTTGGTTCCCCACTGCCAGTACCAGCAACCAGCTCCTGGAATCAGACTTTTGGTCCTGAGTTGGACATCATTGGAATCAGACACAGAACTTGTCAATTTGTTACAAATAAATGGCACTCACTTTTAAACCCAGAATATAACATTATTGAGTATGTGAAAAATGAAGAAATGGACAGCAGGCAAAGGGGGAACCCCCCTGTATATTACGTGGATTTGTTTGGTGTCCTTTCCCCTGTTTCTGGGCAGAAGAAGGGGAGGGACTAGGTAGGAAAGGAAAGGAGAGGGTAGGTGAGCACTGCAAGTCCTTCCAAGGCCATTGTTGCTCCCTTTGCTTCTCTTTTCAGAAAAACAACTAGCCAGTAACAAAGCTGGAGGGCAGACTTGCCAGCTAAGGTTAGCTTCTTCTGGTACATCAAGGTGGCTGAATGAGCCACGTGGTCATAGCACGCAGAGAACTTATTGCATGGGTGTGCATTGGATTTTTGCTATTTGCAGTGCATCAGTGGCATTAATCTTAGCTCCCTCAGGCTCCCCGTTTAAAAAAAAAAAACTAGCCAGTATTAAAGTTGCTTGCCAGATAGGCATTAGAAAATGTCAGATATCATTGGGACTGGGACTTGGGGGGGCATCTTGAGAGTTGGCTATGAGGTGACATGAGCAATCACGATGTAAGTTGGGTAGCATGGGGGATGAAGTTAGTGACAGGCTGTGCTAATCACCAATGCTATAGACTTCTCTGAACTGTGAGCCATGTGGTCATGGTGGGGTTGCCTACAGAGGGCTCATTGCATGGGTGATAATTCAATTTTACCATTCGTAGGACATCGGTGGTATGAATTTATGCTCCTTCAGGCTCTCAGTTCAGGAAAACCAGCAGCCAATAACAGGGCTGCATGGCAATTGACATTGCAAGAAATCTGTTGTAATATTGGGACTGGGATTTGGGGGAGAGGGGGTGTCTTCACAGCCGGCCATGAGGCAGCAGGGGGAGCCGTGACATACAGTGGGCAGCAGCTAGGGATGAAGCTAGTGACAGGCATTACTGAGTGCTGATGCAGTAGGCTTCTCAAACTTGCTATGGCTGTGGTGTTTGGGCAATACTATTTGATCCTTTGGCTGCATGATGACTAGATCACTCCTGAATGCCCTACAAAAACAGAGGTCACAGTGAGACAAAATATACATGAGTCACAATACAATAGGTAACCTTAGTCCCTAACAAGTTAGACTGTTATACTCAGGATTACTTAGGAGCAGTTGTGTGAAAAGACAAGGGGAGCCAAGGAACAGAATCCAGGATTTACTTGTGATGTGGTTTTCTTTTGCACAGCTGCTGCTAGATGGGAAAGTGAGATGCTGGCAGACTGATTTCACCATTATACACAGCTGCTGGCTTGGCCTGGGGGTTTGATTGGCTGGGCAAATGGATGTTGGATGATACACATGAGCTTGTCCAGTTGTTGAAGTCGGGAGTAATGAGGGCTACAATGAGAGTTGCCGGGCTTGCCAGGCTGGCATGGTCATATTATTTATGTCATTTCTTGACTGATCAAGCTTACAGTAGCATGTGGGATGTGCATAAATTGGGAAAGGTATGACAGGATCCACAGTGAGTATGTGCAGGCTGACATATCGAGCATAGTCTGGCTGGTGGTGTGCATGCATGGGCTGATATTTTAGGCACGGAAATAGTGCCAGTTTGAACAAAGAAACAGCAGTGTATATGCATGGGCTGCATTTTACACACAGCGAACCCCCGTCACTAGGGGAGGTCACATACAAAAGTGAAGGGTGCTGCAGTTGGGGAAGGATCAGGGAGAGAGCTGTGGGACACCCCTTGCCTGCCTTAGCATAATGGTGGGATAAATAAATCATGGTCTACAAAAAAAGAACCCTTAACTTGAGCTGCGGGCTGTCAGTGAGACAGGCAAGCAGTGGGGGGATGAAATAGGAAGAAGGCAGACAGGCTTTGGGCACCGTGTGGCCAGCATTCATGAAAAACCAGGCTGTGGTGGCAAGGCCCTCCACCCCTGGTGAGCCAAGGTATATATTAAAAAAAATAAAGGAGGTGGGTAAGAAGAAAGGCATGAACAATAAAGCAGTCAATGAATGTGTTTGACTAATAGGATGTTTTGGCACAGTGCAGTCCAGGGATCACAGGTAATATTATTGAAAGAGACAGGTTTTCTGTGTTCTTATATTTTCATAGCTGTTTGGGCACAATGCCAGCCAGGACTCAAGGTGGTGGAGAGAAGGGGTACAGCAGACTTTAAGATGCAGTTAGTGGCACTGATGCAGGCCAGGAGCAAGGTCTGGTGGGAGGCTTGTTTCCAAAACTTGGGCAGAGAGTTTGGCAATCCAGCGGGAAAAGGACCATTGGGGTTTTGGGCTTTGCCTAATCCCTTCCATGGGGCCAGTTTCACCATAAGGTTACTTTTTTTTTTGTTTTGGTAGACCCTGATTTATTTATACCACCATTATGCTAAAGCTGACAAGGGGTGCCCTACAGCTCCCTCACTGATTCCTCCCATCCACCCATGCAATACCATTCACTTTTGTATGTGACCTCCCACCCCCACCAGAGAGCAAATTAGATAGATAGATAGATAGATAGATAGATAGATAGATAGATAGATAGACACTTTACTTCTAAAGTGCCTCATTCCAAGGACTCGGGCACTATACAATGCAAAACAGAACAATTTTTTTAAATCATACAAAATAGATATATTGACTGGGAGTACATGGTTAATCTGTCTATCCCACTTTAAAACATAATATACTGTATATATACTATACCTGCACAGTAGTGCATGTATAGTTAGGGTTGCATAGCCACTTCTGTGTTAAACCCCAAAATTTGCACTTCAATAACTTTGTAACTGTTTGTCCAATTTGCCTGAAAGTTTGAATTCATGGTGTCCAGCGATCGATCTCCAGATCTGGAAAGTTTCTTTCTGGTCCGATGTACAGTTGCAGAAATACAGAGTGTCCAAAAAGTGAAAATTAGCCAACTTTCGTGCATTTTTCAGTTGGGCATAATAGACTGAAGAATGCATCTGAGTGGATTCAGAGTTGCTTGTCTATATGTGGCCTGGGTTAAACTGGTGCCTTTTGAAGATCTGGTGAAAAAACATTAATCCGTTCAACAGTTATGCAAGTTTTTCATTTCCCATTGTAGCCAACCAGAAAATTTATATGTGCATTGCAAAAACTTTCGCGATCACATTTTTGTTGTCGTGCTCCCTAAATTTGTTTTCATGCTGCTGCCATCTTGTTTTCAGTTAGCAAGAGACAAAAAACATTGTAACTCAAAAAATAATGCCCTTTAGTAAACACCAACAGTTGTGTTTACCGAATCAAGCCTTTAGGAACATGATCCTGGCATTAGTTTTTCAGCAGGTGGTCTGGAAATATGTTTTTCAAACTTTTTCCACCATTCTGCCATTTTGTTGTCATAGCAGCATTCTTTGTTGTCACGGCAATGATCACAACCAAAAAAAAAAAGGAACCTCAGCAACATTTTTCTGTGCACGTCAACATTCCCATTATAGAGACAGGAGTACCACAAACACATTAAAGTTACCACGAAAACACTGCTTCAACA
Source organism: Neoceratodus forsteri (assembly GCA_016271365.2). NCBI lineage: Eukaryota > Metazoa > Chordata > Ceratodontiformes > Ceratodontidae > Neoceratodus > Neoceratodus forsteri. The sequence goes on along the minus strand of CM028135.1, from coordinate 905,841,246 downwards.
CATTTTTCCATGTGTTGTTTTCTTTGTCACTTCATTGTGCCAAGGTGGATTGTGATTTTGGGCTGAAATTTGCAGGGTGGCAAACCCTGGTCCAACAGATGTGCAGTTTCATGGTTTGGTCCCAAAACATTCAATGGGCCCACAATTACAACATTCCAAAGTTGAGACATTTCCCATAGGATAACATTGCAGCACTTGCGACACCTTTCCACGCCTGTATCTTCAAAACAGTGTGAGATACACATTTTTGGCTACTCACAGCTTACTAAGCATGCAAGGAAGTTTCAAAGTCATAGATTGCACCTGCAGTGGAATTTTTTTTCATAGGTTGTATGGTTACTGAGATATTGGCAAATTAGTGTTACAAGGGTTCCTTTTCAGGCCTATAGGGCTACTGTATGACTCCATTGTTATGTGTAAGTGGGATCGCAGGGCCCATGTTCCCACAGACACATATCATTATGCACAAATGGGCAGGCCCTGAGCTTCCTCCAACACATACCATTTACATTACACTTTTTCAAAAAGTAAGTAAATTCATTGCAAACATCTTTGTTAATGCATCAGTTAGGGTTGATGTCACAGTGACAGAAGTTTGGAAATTCAGTGTTAGGGTTACCACTCCTACCACCCCCCACCCCCCATCCTCCTCACACCAACAAATGTCAGGGTGTGACATGGGGTCATCAATTCTAACTCTCACCCCATTCTCTTATACTGTAGTGTGTCAGCTTGCTTACACACGGAACGGGGTGAAAGTTGGGCCTGACGACCCCATGGCACACTCCAACATCTGTTTGTGTGTGGAGGATGGGGGTGAGGTGGTAGGGGTGGTAACCCTAACACTGAATTTCCAAACCTTTGTTGCTATGACATCACCCCTAACTGAAGTAGAGGTTGCTCCTGAGTGAGGTTTGCAAGAAGTAATAGTAAAAGGAACATGAGTAGTAGAAGTAACTGCCCTGCCAGCAACAGTGAAGCACAAAGAAGTCAAAGTTTTGTTATCCAAGAAAATTGGGGAGAACACAGAAAGAGAAAGACAAAAAGAGGCAGGATGGGAGACATACATCTGGAAGCACAGAAATGGAAAGAGCTCTGAGGGAAAGGAAAAACAAACATCAACTACAAATACTGAACTTATGCAGTCTGACTTTGACAAAAAAACAAATCTCAGTATTACAAAAAGGGTCTCAGCTTCATACCAGCACTTAAATTAATGATTTTTTCAGATATCCATTGATCTACATAAATTCTTTAGAAAACTTGGACTGAACTGTCATTTTCTGAAAAACGAATCAAGCTGGTAACATTGTAAATATGAGCTTGATAGAAGAACAAGCTGCACTGCCAGCTGATGAGCATGAACCGCTACCTTCAGCAGTAATTCCCTGTGCTGATGATATTTTGAATTTACAATCCGCAATTAGTAATTCTAATGAGGATTTGGATTTTTTACTGCAAGCCATACAAACATTGGCAGATTCTGAACAGATACCGTAAGGGCTAGAAGAAGATATAGAAGTATTGGAGTCACTGTGGCAAGAGAATCTGAAGGAGTTAAATATTGAAGGGGACATTGCGCTATCCAACATGGACAGCAGTCATACAAACTATCCTAGATAATCTGCTGCAAGTAGTTTCATTAAACAACAGAGGACACTACTTTTTTAAACCTAACTGAACATTTTACCCCACATTTCAATATAGCTATTAACCCTTTAACTGACACCTCTCTGTGCTGGTCATCACCCTAATCCTCATGACATGCCCTCTCCATATTTGTGATGCTCTACCCTCTGTGCATTTCATCTTTACCCTTATACCTGCCCCCTACAGCCCATCCTCAAAATTACCATAGCAGAATTACCGTGATAGCTCCTACTCAAACCTTGACTTCTTTTAATCTAACCTACTTGCCTCTTAGACTTTCTCTCCTTATCTAACTCCACTGCTCTCCTCTGGCCAGTTTCTCCAGATTGCAAAGTTTGTAACAAAACATTGCCACTGCTCACCTTTTGACTCAGTCTTTTCACCTACCCCTCATATTCTGTGGTACCTTAGCCCCTTTGCCTTAATCCTGGCTGGAGATACATAACCCAATCCTGGTCCTGCAGCCCCCCCCCCCACCACCACTCGGATGAGCACTGTGGTAAAGGGCCTGTGAATTGTCCACATAAAAATACCTAGCCTTCTATGAAATCTTCCTGACTTAGAGGCATGGGTGGCCTTGGCCAATCCAGATATCTTACATATCTCAGAAACAAGGCTAAAACCCTCCGTTCCTGACTCAGCTTGCTTCTTACCAAATTACAATCTAATTTGCCAGGATTGCCTCTCCTCTAAAACGGGAAGTGGTGTGTGTGTATGTCTTTCGGATGAGATGTTAAACCGAGGTCCCACCTGCCTGGATTGGTGGTAGTTCAGGTGAATGTTAAAGATCCCATGGCACTTATCGAAAAGAGTAGCGGAATTTCCATGGTGTCCTGGCCAAATTTCCCTCATTCACTAAAAATACCACCAACAGCTTAATCTGGTTCAAGGTCAGTTGGCATTCATCTGTATCCCCTTCCCCTGGGTCGTGCCTGAAAATAGGCAGGATTTGTCTAGTGCACTTACCCGGTGAACAAAACTAAATAAATAAAATATATATATATATATATATATATATATATATATATATATATATATTTATAAAATGGGTAGGAAAAATCTGTGACAATCCAGTATCCTGATTGGCCAAAACATGTCACATGACCGTGCATTATTCCAGAACGACCGCATGCTTCCCAGCATGACCGCACGCCTGTACTACATTCAAGCCTCATTTCAGTCCTTACATCCTTCTCACCAGTAAAGAGATCACTCCATACCTGGCACAGAAAGGCTGCCCACACACACACACACACCTAGCATAGCATAGGCAGGCTGCCACAACTAGCCTGATACCAACACCCATAGCAAATCAGTGCAGCTGACCCACACTATTCTTATCAGGTGGATCCTACCATTAAATTTATCATATTTTAAGCATAAGCATTCTTTAAAAAACATATTTGGTTGATCCTGCCATATTCACCGTCTCTCCCATTTTAAAAACTTTCACTTTCATATGTGTCCCATAGCATGACCGAGTGGTGTTTATTCTGAGAATGTACATGGTGGCAGAGTTTAAAACATCTCTCTTCTCATAGAACAAGTAGCTTGCATCTCAAACTGAACTAGTTTTCTCAGGAGCCACCAACTGTAGCGGAGTGCAGGGAGTCATCTGGTTTCAGCAGAAAAGATGCCAGGCGTGAGCTAGTGTTGCATAGCAATGCTCACTCTCACTTGCATCTTCCCTTCTTAAGCCACTGACTCACTCGCTCCACTGCTGCTATTGGTGACTCACTGAAAACTCAGAAACTTCAGTTTAAAATGGAAGCCTACTTGTTTTTATAGAGAACAGAAACTCTGCCTCCATGTACTCTCACTTGCAACTTCTTTTCTCAAGCCACTGACTCACTCGCTCTACTCCAGCTACAGTCGGCGGCTTCACTGACAAGAAACTACAGAACCTTTAGTTTGAAATACAAGCCTACTTGTTTTTTAGAGAAGATATACCTTATTTTAAACTCTGCCACCATGTACATTCTCAATAAATACCACTCGGTCACGCTACGGGACACATATGAAAGTAAACGTTTTTAAAAATGGGCAAGCCAGCAAAAATAGCAGGATCAACCAGATACATTAGACATAACTATTTCCTAAACAAACCAAGGCAGGATCAACCAGATAGGTTCAAAACCTGTTACAGTTATAGCACCATAACCAGATCACCTACTGTAAATTAAATATTTATTCCAGCAATCAGATCACCTACTGCATATTAAATATTTGTGCAGGAACTACTTTTACTCCCCCCAACAATGTTTGTGGCCATTTTATAAGATAGATAATGCACTACAGGGCATGCGGTTGCGCTCTGATATACATCCGCCTTGGGTGGTTGAACGTATATCAGAGTGGGACTGCACGCCTTGTAGTGGATTATCTATTACATATATATCTATATATATATATATATGTACATACACACACACACTTTAAGACATATCTTAATCTCTTTGCTCTCCCTACCCCCCTTTCTGTCACTGTGAGGCTCTACACTTCGTCCTCCTCCTTGGAGGTACAAAGAAACTCCACATCCTCTGTGCCTATAACCCTCCAGTAGAAGGCACTGCTGGCCTATCAGAATGCCTCTCCTATGCTACCTCTGCTGCTGGCCATAATGAAATTATTCTACTCAGTGACATTAATCTCAACTAGTTAGGAAAATCCAACAAAACCTTTGACACGCTAGTACAAGGACATAGCCTTCACCAACTTATCGCTGACCCCACAAGGATTTCTATAAACATGGGATTGCATACCCTAATTGACTTGACTAGATCCTGACTAATAGGACTGATAGAATTACTGGCATTCCCTCAGAAGCCATTGTTGACTACTCCCCCATCTACTGCGTGTGGTGAGTTTGAGCCCTCCCCTCTCCCCCACCCTTAGTCATATCTTTTTGTGACTTTTCTAGTCTAATCCCCACTACTTTCCTCGATGATCTATCAAGGATTGACTGGTCCTTTCTCTTCACCACAGATAATGTTAATGATGTGCTTGATTACTTCCTAGCACAATTCTGTGCTCTTCAGAAACAGCATGCCCCTACTATGTCATACAGGATCCATGGGACCCCTACAAGATGGCTTGGCAAGGACCTCCTTGCTCAACTAAAATCCAGGGATAACTGCTGGTGAAAGTTAAAAATCCTCTGGCCTACTGTCTGACCTGCACGAATACCAAGCCAAGAGAAATGCTTGTAAGAGGGCTACACGCCTTGCCAAGATCACCTACTTTAAGAAACTACTACACAATTAAGATTGAGTAAGATCAGCCTGTTCACTGGTGAGGCAAAGATATGTGCAACAGTGGACAGTGAAGAAGGGAGACCTAGCAAAACTTGAGCATTGGTTGGGTGAGTGGCAGTTGGGGTTTAATTCTCAGAAGTGCAAGGTCATGCACCTCGGAGCCAGAAACCCCAGGACCAGTTATTGGCTGGGGGGGGGAATGCAGGTATCTATTTCTGAGGAAGGGAGGACATAGCAGTGCTAGTCACAGGAGACAAGACGGTATCAACACAGTGAAGGAGGGTAGCAGCAAGGGCCAATCAAATGCTTGGGTACATTGCCGGGGGTATCACCTCAAAAAGAGAGGAGGTTATCCTGTCATTATACGGACAACCGGTGTGCCCGCACATGGAGTACTGAGTGCAATTCTGGTGCCTTACCTGAAAAAGGACATAAGATTACTGGAAGGTGTGCAGCGAAGGGTGATGAAGATGGTCTGGGGGATAAACCCTATGAGGAAAGATTGAGGGAGCTCAACATGTATTCACTGGAGGATAGAAGTGAGAGGGGAGACATGATAAAGACCTTCAAATACATAAAAGGCATAAACAGGGTCCAAATGGGAGGATTGTTCTGAGTAAAGGGAGGAGGGAGGGTCATGAGGAGGCACAGTCTGAAGTTGGAAGGGGTAGATTCAGGAGGGAGATGAGGAGGCACTATTTCACAGAGAGGATGGTGGCTGGGTGGAACACACTGTTTGAAGAGTTGATTGCATTGAAGAAAGTGGACAGTTTTAAAAGGAGATGGAATAGAGTCAAAGGTAGGGTAAGTACAGATAAAAGCATGGGGGGAATCTGGGGAATGGAGATGAGGAGAAGGGAATGGGAGGGGGGAGCAGCTGCAGTAATATTAGTCTGCAAGCTGCACACTCGGGCAGACTTGATAGACCTAAGGTCCTTTTCTACTGGCTTTTATGTATGTCCATATGTTCATACAATGCTGCTGGAGACTCAAAAAAATTCTGGGCTCACATAAAGAGTTTTATGGGGGCTAAGCATACTCAGTCCACAAATGACATAGTGCTTGATGACTTGCACTGTACTAACCCTGTTACCATTGTTAACTCCTTCAATTAACATTTCACTGACTTATCTAAGTATACCTGTTCCCTCCCTACCCCTTCTGTTTCCATCCCTGATTCCACTAATGACTTACACAACACATCTTGCTTCTGTGTTCATGCTGTGTAACTAATCAGGAGATTCTTTAGCTACTCAATTCCATTTCTGACAGTTGCAGCACTGGTGCTGATGATCTTGATCCCAGACTCCTCCAGCTGGCCACTCCTCTCCTTGCTTCCTTACTGGCCAGAATTTATGACCTGTCACTTGACACTGGAGTTGTTCCTAATGTCTGGAAGTTTGCCTGGATTGTTCCTGTTTTTAAGAAAGGTGACCCCAAGTACATCAGAAATTATCAACCTATTTATATCCTCTCTGTCCTAAGGAAGCTCCTAGAAAAACTTGTCTCCCTTCAAACTGTTGCTTTCATATACAACCGGAATCTTCTCTCAGCCACTCAGCATGACTTCTCAAGTTCACCAACAACACTAAAGTTGCAATGAACAAAGGCCTTTTAACTGGTGCAGTCTTCAGTGACCTGACTAAGGCCTTTGATCTTGTTGTTCATTCTATTCTCAAGTCCAAAATGCTCTCCCTTGGTTTCTCCCTTGAAGTTGTAGACTGGCATAACAACTATTTAACTGACAGGCAGCAATATGTCAACTATAACTCTACTGTCTCTGAACTCTCCACTATAAACATTGGGGTATCCCAAGGCTTTATACTTGTCCCCCTTCTCTTTACCATCTTCATCAATGACGTCTCTCTCAATTCCACTACTTGCTCATCTCTGTTGTATGCTGATGGCCTTGTTCTCTGTTACAACTCCAAGGATATCACTGACCTTAACTCTACTCTTTCTTCTGATTTTCACATCAAAGTCTGACTTTCTAGCAACAAATTATTACTCAACTCCAGTAAAACTCACTCTGTGCTCCTTGGGTCTGCACCTGGATTAAAGAAATGTCCAGGACAGTTATTAGTCTCCTGCTTTGTTGGCTCCTTCCTTGAAAATGTCAACTCATTCATATATCTGGGCATTATCCTTAACCCCTCATTTGATTTTGACCTCTGCATCACCATCACCATCTCCTGCATGGCAGTCAACTCCAAAATTGCACTGGCCTACAAAACTAGCTATGCACTAACACCATCCACCAGAACTGCCATGGCCCAGGGCATACTTCTCTCTACTTTCACTTATGGCTGTGTCATAAATGTTAGTGCTACCAAAGCTAGTCTCCACAAGTGGGACACCACATATAATAGTATCTGTCATTTTGCTCTGGCTTCACATCACCTTACCCATCACTGCCAGCTATACAGTAGCCTTCATTGGCTTTCCCCTGCTGTTAACCATCTATTTTCTCTTGGCACCCTGATTGACAGTATGTCTCACTCTGGCATTCCCTCCACAGTAGCACAGATGCCGAATCAACCAAGCCTCTACTACTCCCTCTGCACAGGGGATTACATCCTTCTACAAGTTCCCAGAAGTAAAACAGCAATGGCAGCTCAGGCTTTTTCCCACTTTGCACCTCTCTAGTGGAACTCTCTACCTGCTGCAATCCACCTCTCCCCTGCTCATTCCAGCTTCAAATGGAAGCTATGGAGTCAACTCCTGCCTACTGAACCCTACGCTTGCTTCCTTCTACCCTGAATTCTCCTCAGCCCGACTCCCTCTTTACTAATCCACTGCTAGTCCACATTAGGCCTACTTCACTTGCATTTACAGTTTACTGCCTTATGTCTGTCTTCTCCTAAAAACACCTCTGCTATGGCTGGAGTTTGCGTTCTACCTCCATCTCTCTTTCTACACTAATGAACTTATTCCTCACACAGCGTAGCAACTGCCAATTGTTTTTGTATTTGATCATTCAAAAAAAATGTTATCTTATTTGTCCTCTTAATGCACTTCTGAGACAGCATATCTACTATTTTTAGCTTATTGTACATTGCTGCAGTGTAATATTTATTCCTATGACTTATTGTACTTTGCTGCTGTATAATATTTATTGCTGTGTTTTTTGTTTCCTTGCCACCTGGTCATGTTTCAATTGTAAACTGTGTGATTTTTCTTGTTCCAATATTTTATGACAGTTTTGCCTTGTATCCTCCTGGGTCATACCTGAAAATAAGCACTTTCTATGTCTAGCGCACCTACTCAGTCATCAAAAACAAATAAACTGCTGGTCACTGGTATTTAGACCCCCTGCTGTGGGTGATTTTGCTGGAATTTGGACCATATGTAAATCCTTGTATCTTTTTATGTTGACGTGGTCACCAGTAACATATTGCATTGGTTTGATTTGGAGTGCAGTCACTGTGGTATGCAATGCAGGGCATGTAATGTGAAAAGGCCCCCATTCCCAATAAGGCAGCTGCAGGCGCTGACACCAGGTATATGTCAAGTGGTGACTAGATCTAAGAAAAGGTCTGCTGCAATCATGCAGTGGCACAATCACATGCCCTCCTGACGGGCCTGTCCTGGTGAAACCATTCACTCAACATGGCGGCACTGACAGCCGCTGTGTTCACAGTGCCCCAACCCACTTCATTTGCTGATGGGGAGCCCACTCCCTGTCAGCATAATGCCCCTCTCCCATTTAAAGTGTATTTCGAGGGGGTGCCCAATCCCCCTCGGCATCATGTACCCCCCAACAGTCTTTCTTTGCCAACAGGGGCCCCAATCCCCATCAGCTTAAGTCCCCACTTCCTCATTTATTTTGCCAATGGGGGAGTCCACTCCCCATTGGCATAATATTGTCCCACCTGCTTTTGTTGTGTGCTGAGGGGGGGGTGCCCAATCCCCCTCAGCTCTTCCCCCCCTTCAGTATGTGCCGATGGGGGTGCCCAATCCCCATCAGCTACAGCACCCCCCCAAAACACTCAGGTGGCATGCTGGGAGCCCACCCCAATGTGCCAAATGCCCCTGAAAACAAAACTGTCCAGCAATGTTTTTTTTTAACCTTTGAAAGAAGAAAATGGTCCCCATGGTCTCCTGCCCCTCCCCAACCCATGCCCACCCTCTGTGTGCCTCCTCCCCACCCCCACACACTCCATACTTACCTCTGGAGCCTGGCTATGATCTTCGGTGGACCGGAACACGCCTGCACTCTTTCAAAAGCCTAATCACTCTAACTGAAGAAATGCCAGTAAGCTGTATAATGGCATAAATAGGGTTTTTCAACTTTGGTGCATATCTTGGCCATTTAGGGAATTTTGGCACCAAATTTTCAACATGGGGTTATTGGGACCAATCATCCTTCACAATTCAATCACTGTCATGGCATTATTCAGTCTGAAAGGTGATTTCACAGTCACTGCATGGAATCATCTTTTGGGACTGAGTAATGAAATGACACTGCCACTGTTCATGAGAAGGGCTCTAAAAAAGCCTATGTTGCAAATTTGGTGGAAAAAAATGGCTGTTTTACAAGTGCGCGTTGCGCAGTTTCCACGTATGCTCGTAACTTCATGAATTTATAATATTTTCACTCCAGATTTTTAAAATTTTAATTTTCCCATACCTCCTTATGAACAGTATAGCTGTCACTTTACATATCCTGGCCGAAATGTGTTTTCATACATCCAGTGCAGAATAGCGCAGTCACTGTGTGAAATCAATTTTTGGGACAGTTTGAGGAAATGATGGTGACACTGTTCATGAGCAGAGGTCCTAAAATGCCTATGTTGAAAATTTGGCAATGAACATCCATAAAATGACTCTGTTACAAGTGTGCATTGCTCAGTTTCCACACGCCCTTGTAACTTTGCAAATTTCCAATATTTTCATGCCAGATTTTCAACACTGCCATTTTTTCACACCTCCTTATGAACAGTACAGCTGTCATTTTTCACATCCTGCCCAAAATGTGTTTTTGCACCTATAGCACACAATGGCATGGTCTCTGCGGGAATCAAAGTTAGGGATAAATTAACAAAATCACAGTGCCACTGTTCATGAGGTGAGATCCCAAAATGCCTATGTTGAAAATGTAGTTCAAAAAATCCTGAAAATATTTGGGTTACAGACATGTGTTGCGTAGTATCTATGCATGCTCATGACTTAACCAATTTTCTATATTTTCACTCCACATTTTCAACGTTGTCATTTTTTTATACCTCCTCATGAACAATGCAGTTGTCATTAACAGCATGAGGGGTGTGCTGTACTTCTGAGGTGCTGTCTTTCAGATGAGATATTAAACCGAGGTCCCATCTGCCTGGATTGGTGGTAGTTCAGGTGGATGTTAAAGATCCCATGGCACTTATCGAAAAAGAGTAGGAGAATTTCCCGGGTGTCCTGGCCAGATTTCTCCCGTTCACTAAAAATACCACCAACAGCTTAATCTGGTTCAATTTCAGTTGCTTACAATCTGTATTCCCTCTCCCCCAGTCGCCCCTGAAAAAGGGACTTCTAGGCCCAGTGGACTTACTGGGTCAACAAAATTCAATAAATAAACAAATAAAATTCACATCCTGCCCAAAATGTGCTTTTGCCCCGTGTCGCCAAATGGCATAGCCGCTGTGCAAACCCACCTTTCAGCTAACAAACTGATAGTGCCGCTCTTCATGAGTTGGGATCACAATAAGCCTGTGTTGAAAATTTGGAGTAAAAATAACAACAAACACCTGCAGCATTAGGGTTTCCAACTGTATCACCCCACCCTGTTGAGACTGACAGGCATCAGGGGTGTGACTTGGGATCATTGGCTGTAATGCTCATACCATTCCACCACCCCACCCCACCTACAGCCACTGACAGGCATTGAGGTCTGCCTTGGGTGTTCGGCCATAAAGTTCACCCCATTCTCCTATACTGCACCCACCTCAGTGTATTTCCTTATGGAATGATGTAAGTATAAGGCCCAAAGACCCCAAAGCAAACCACAACACTTGTCAGTGTCTACAGGGTAGGGTGAGGTAGAATGGCATGAGCATTATAGCTGACAACCCAAAGGCACACCCCAATGCCTGCCAGTCTCTGCAGGGTGGGGGTGGGGTTGGCTTCAGTTCAATACTTCACTGCCATTCCTATTATGCATTTCTAACTCCTGCACCACCAATGCCAATGCCAGTGAGACAACATTCAGCATTGACATATGCTTGTTTATATTTGAGATAACATAATGACATTTTCAGAATAAGATATTAGGTCCACTAACTACAATCAGTTGTAAAGTTGTTTTCTTCCTGCTAAAGGAAAGTGAACAGCCTAATTTTGCATATGTAGCTAAAAAAAAGCTATTTTTGATTATGTTTCTTTTCTGTCCAGTCCATATGTTATGTACTATATGTTGAGAAAACAAGATATCTGTAACCCAGATTAAGCTTTCTTCAACAGTCTGGCTTCTAATTTAAAAAAAAAAACAAACAAAACTAAAGCTTTATTTTCCTGTTATTTATAATTTTGAATCTCACTACATCAAGTTACAATGTACATCTGTTACTAAAAATCAGATCAATTTTGATTAATTGTCATAAACTATAATGCAAATCTTTTTACTAGGTGGACACTACTGTAAGTGCAAGAAAAGCATTCAATGCCATAATACTTTCAGGAAAATGTATTTTTTCAGTCCTAACATGATGTTTTATGATTATACATCTTATAACTTGAGATCTAAAATGTATTTATAACTGTAAACTCAGTGTAGAACTTAAGAACTGGCCCAACACCCAAACTGAACCATATTTTTTGTACAACCTTTGTTATATATTTTACCCTTGACTTATTTGTGACAAATATCCTTATTATGTGTGGTTCATAGCTCAGTGCTTATGTAACATATATATTGTAGAAGGTTGTTGGATACAGAGGCCAGCATTGAGAGGGCAATGTTATTAGGTAGTAGTATATAATGTTTATGCTTAGGTACTTGGATGCTTGAATTGAGTAGTTTGATAATATTTGATGGTTTTTGCCTTTCTCTATATCCCACCTGAAGGAAGGAAGCTTGGTTTAGAATTATGAAAACCCAAAAGAATATATATATATATCTATATATATCTATATATATATATATATATATGTGTGTGTGTGTCAATGATTGTTCTTTAACTGAATGCTGAAGAAGTCATGCATGACAACACCTAATACTGATAGGAATAGACGATGACCTCCTCCAACTCCGGAGAGTGTGACCAGTAGCACTCAGGAGAGGAAAACCCCCCTTGGGGGAACCTCTGAGGACCCATGGCTACTGACCTACCTGTCCTTCTGGGCATACTAAAGGAGAGAGATCCTAATTAAACTAAATTAATCAGCTAAATCTGAATTCTGATTTGTAGAATTTAATCCAGATAAACTGAGCTTTAAGAAGAAACTGAATTGTAAATGTCCAGTGAAGTAATTTCCTCCTAATAAAGTCCGAGTCCGAGAATACATGTACAATTTGGAATGAAAGAGAGTGGATATATTAAGAACCTTCTTCCAGACTTCAGGTGAAAGAGGGTATAATCCAGGAAATGTGTGGTGGTGGAGATGAAGTTGATGACTTACGAATTCAATACAGGAGACCAGATGCAGATAGATGCATCCAAATTTGACGTAAATGAGGCAGGATGAATATAAGTAGTACGACTTCTTAATTTCTAATAGAGGGCTTGTATAGTATGTGTAGTGAAAGAAGGCTTATAGCCAGGCTACTGACTGATGAATCCAGTTCTGATAAGTGAAGTATAGTCTTAGGAATTGATATGAAGGCAACGGCTGTAGAGCTGAGCTGGAATGGTAAGCTGTAGAGGATAATCAGAGACATTGGTGAGAGGTATGAAGCATCCAAGTAGTAGAATATGGTGAGCCCAAAAAGTGAGCAAAGCAGCTGGACTGGTAATCTGAAGGGAGGGTAGTAGGAGCAGGAATGGGATCCATGAAGGCAGATGAGAAGGAACAGGACGTGGCAATCAGCTCCTGAAGAAAGCACAGTTGAACCGAGAGCTGGTGAGGTAGGAGAGAGGCAGCTGATTCCAGGATGTAGAGTGGAGCCATACCCAGGAATGTCTGCTGGCAGAACTCAAGCATGGTAGATAGTCCCTCGACGGGATGCGCAGCAATCCATCATCTGGAGAGGCACGTAGAGAGACAAGCAGCTCCAGGTAACATGAAAGCAACTATATCTACGAAAGTCAGCCAATAGAACAAGCGTGGCAGAGAGCCTCCATGAGATGCATCTTGAATCATCCTTGAGCACAGTAGTAGGGCAGCTGTAAGGCAGACTTAGATAATGTAATGATGCTGAGGACTTATGTATCCAGATCAAGGAAGGCAGGGATCACATGAAAGAGACTGAGGCAGAGATATGGCAACTAGACGAAAGAATAACAACCAAAACTGAAGGTATGCAAGTTCGAGGTTGGAAACCAGATGAGACCCGAAGAGTCCCAGATGTAGAAAACTGAAGAGGCTGAAGCAAATGAAGTAGTTTTGTCACAGGGTCTGAATTCGGGAGAGCACAATCATAGTAATGAAAGTCTGCAGGAGATGCCAACTAAGTGTCCTGGAAGGGGAAGCAGCAGGAAGTCCAAGGCTGAGGCAGCAGGGCAAAACGTCCAAGAACATATGAGGAAGAATAAACATCAGATGTAATCTAGTGAAGGAGCTTCTGATCGGCCAACACGGCAGCAAGTAGGTGCATAATAGAAAGTGAGGATCTCCAGGCCTATAGCAGGGTGAGGCAGAAGAGAAAAAACAGGTAATCATCCCAGCCTGAAGGGCGAAGGCAGGTTGTAAAAACTGGGAATCTCCAGGCCCAAGCAAAGCGAGAAGGCCAGAGTAGAAGTAGGGAAATCTCCCAGCCTGAATGGCGAAGGCAGGTCATAGAAGCAGGCAAGTAGTAGGAAATCTCCCAGCCTGATGGGCAAAGGCAGGTCATGACGGCTGTAAATCTCTAGGCCCAGAGCTGAGCGAGGCAGGCAAGAGCAGAAATAGGTAAACCTCCCAGCCCAATGGGCGAAGGCAGGACAGTGACTCTGAAGAATCTCCAGGTCCTAAGTTGGGCAAGGCGGGTGTAGAGGAGAGACAGGGATCGTAATGGAGGCAGTAGCCTGAGCCAGGGAAGCGCGAAGTAGGATTGCAAATGTAAAGCAGGCATAGGAAAGTAAAACGAAGCTGAAGACTGATGTATCTTGCAGATTGAGGATGGAAGGGATCGCAGCGAAGATCCTGGCAGAATGCTAAGCAACTTGAGGAGGCAAGAACGTCCTGAAGCTGAGAGGCTCTGAGTGAGGCAAAGATGCTAGCACGTAAGCAAGCAGCAGGCATGGTCAAGTAGCTGAATGGAACATCTAGAAGCACACGTAGGAGAAGGCCTGAAGAACTATACAAGCCCTGCAGAAGTCATATAGGGAATGGATGGAGGCTAAGGCAGTGAGGAGCGGCACAGGAGATGAGGGCCATAGGACATTGGAACAGTCAGGAGGGTACGAAGCACACCTCCCAGAACAAGCCCGCAAGTCATAGGAATGGCCATAGTGAGCTAAATACAGAGCGCCGAGCACAGGGAGAACAGATGAGAGGCATGCAGATCCTTCAAACGGCCTTGGCTTTCAGGGCCAACTAAATGTGAGCATCCAAAGCATGCCGAGTCCCACTGAAATGATGTATATGTGTCTACAGAAAAATAGTGAGGATGGTAAGCAAACAATGCCAAACATAAGGCTACAGACATGGTCCACCTGGAATGCGGCACACTGAACGGCACAGCCAACCTGCATCCGGAGTGGATATCACTTGTGTGAATATGGGTCCCAAATTCCGGACAGTGTCCCTGAGTGTCTGATGCCAAGTCCTTGAGTCATGAGGCAGGATGTGAAGAGGCATGGAGGCAGGTACGGAGAACCCAGGACAAAAGGTAAATGCAGGAAAGGCAGAAAGAGAATGCAGTGGCTGAGCCAACTCGCTACGTACGAGACCAGGAAGCAAAACACAATAGCACAGAGGCATACGACGTACAGCACGGCATGCAGAGCCAACACCTTCATGTTGCGATGTGCCCCCTTATCGAGGTCTGAGTCCCAGCATACGTCCAGTATGAGTGACAAAAACTGCCAATTCCCAGTTCTAGAGGTGAAGGATGAGAGGGAGGAGGAGGAGGAACGAGCCACAGAAGAGAGCACCCCGCAGGAGCTCGCAGGCTGCACGGGTGGAAGAGAGTGCAGGGGGAGCTGAGAAGTAGAGAATAACAGGCAGGTGCAGCAATAGGAGAATGTGTGTCTTCAGCTGAGTGTATAATCCGCAGCAATAGGAGAATGCATTTCTTCGGCTGAGCGTATAATCCAAAGGCAGCTAGCGAGCAGGAAGCAGCCGAAAAGTAGGCAGAAGTTGCAGAGCTGAGGAGCAGGTAGTCAGCGCAGCGGCGACATAAGAAGTGGCGATGGACTAGGCTGGGAGCTGGGCTGCCTGACAACGATACAAGGATGGAACACCCAGGAGAAAGGGGAAGCAGGTAGAAAACAAAGCAGCAGCTAGAATGGAGCCAGACCCCATCGAACAAACCAGAGGGAAGAAAACAATGGAGGGAGAGAGAGGGAGAGGGGGACACAGGAGAATGGAAGCAGGGAGGAACAAACAGGCAGTAGGCTGAACAGAGCTAGATCACAAAACAAACAAATAGGGAAGAGAAAGAATGAGGGGGACAAAGAAGAAACAAATGGCAGGACGGGCGGGGAAGTAAAAGGCAGCCACGGACCAGCGGCGACAAACAGTGAGTGCGACTCGCTCTAAGCAGAGCGGGAAGTCAGCTGCTTCCTTTAAATAGGCTGTGGGGGAGGAGCTCTTCCCCCATGTAATACCGAGCTACTCCCTGCAATTAGATTAAGTTCTGCTTAGGCAAATCAGAAGTGTCTTAGATGAATGTGAACAACTTTGCAGAAATACTCCTGTGGCTTTCAGTGAAGTATAAATTTAGCAACCCTGAATATGACCAATATAGTTAGAAGGAATATCTTGGTGACTGATGTGAGTACTTAGATAACTGAGGTCAATATTTACAAAGCAAGATACCTGAAAACTCATTCCCATCGTGTATTCACAGTAATGCACCTGAGCCAGACACAGAACCTGAGGGAAAGAAATGCAAAACTGTCTAGCATCTGTTAGTGCAGATTTAGACACAGCAAATATGGTCAAAACGCTGTACCAAGTATAACACTGGACCACACTGGTTAACCCAAGCACCAGGAAAACAGTATTTGCAGTTTATGAAATAAGTCTTTTTAGTCCAAAGACAAAAATGACAATTGTCTGGCTGTCCATAATCCTTTACTGTGTGATATATTTTGAAGCATCATCCCACACAAAGTGCAACACTGCAGTCAGGATAGTAGTATTGAGTTTCATAAGCTCCTTCACATGTTCCTCTCTTACATTTTGAGCCACTGGCTGTCAGGGAATGTTAGGCCTTAACAGAGCAAACCCTGCAAAGTCTGGTAGGGTTCTTCTTTTTGGCCATGGGTGGAGCCTACAGTCCTATTGCAAGTGCTCAGTAACTCTAAAAACAGCCAATTGTGGAACCTTCCAAAAGTCCAATGGAGCTTAAAACCCTTCGCTATGATCGGCCGCTATGGAATAACAGCCACACTATTTTGACGGTTACTTCTGCATTCTGTGGCATGAACTGCGCATGCATGACACGCACATGTGCAGTTCTGCTGGCACCATCATGTTGTGAATGGTATGCATGTGCAGTTGCTTCATAGGCTCCGCATCATTCTGTGCAACCGCAACTCATGTGGCACACTGGGAGCCCACCCTAGTGTGCCCAAAGATTGTTCCTTTTACCCACAACATCAGGGTGCCCAATCCCCGTGTTGGCATTATGTGACCCCCCCACTCATGCGGCACACTGGGGGCCCATCCCAGTGTGCCTAGTAGTTCTTTTCCTTGCCCCACCAATATCAAGGTGGCCAATTCCCATGTCGGTGTCATGTCAACCCTCTCCCCATTCATGTGGCACACTGGGAGCCCACCCCAGTGTACCCAAATGTTTTCTTTTTTTTTTCTGTAAGAGAGAAAACAGTCCCTCATTGTTGCTTCAGTCTCTTTTTTTCCCTGTAAAAAAGAAAATGGTCCCTCCCATCGCCTCCAGTCCCCTTCCCCATCCCCACCCTCCCACTTAGCACCCACCTCCCTACAACCCCTCTTACCCCATACTTACCTCTGGAGGTTGGCGTGGTCATATTCTCTGGATCTGGACACATCTGCACTCTTCAAAGCCAAACCACGAACTGGAGACTCAAAGATAAGCATGATATAATGCCATTCAATTGGGGTTTTCAACTTATGTTGACAAATCAGCCATTTTTTTGAATTTCTGCTCCAAATTTTCAACATTGGGGTTCTTGGGACCCTACCTCATGAAAACTGTCACTGTCATTTGTTACGCGGTCCCAAATGGTGATTTCACTGTTGCTGTGCGGAATCACCTTTTGGGAGCAATTCACAAAATGACAGTGCCACTGTGCATGAGGAGGGGTCCTAAAAAGTCCATGTTGCAAATTTGGTGAAAAAGTTCCAAAAAATGACTGCATTAAGAGCATGCATTGTGCAGTTTCTATGCATGCTCCTAACTTAACCATGAGATTTTTGCATACCTCCTCAAGACAGTACAGCTGTCATTTTCCACAACCAGCCCTGCACATGTTTTTGCACCTTTGACACAGAATAGCATGTTTGCCTGCAAAATCACCTTTCCAGACAAGTGAACAAAATGACACTAGCACTCTTCATGAGGAGGGGTCCCAAAAAGGCCATGTTGAAAATTTGGTGCAACACCTCCAAACAATGGCCAAGTTACACCTGGGCATTGAGACTTCCTACACACAAGTGTAATTTTGGTAATTTGGTAGCTCTTCATAGCCCTATTGGCTCTGGCTAGAGCTTGATTGATATAGGAGGCATTTTTACAGAAATGTGCCTGGCAACAAGACATACTTCTTTATCTGCACTTGAGACATATCTATACTTTGTAGTAACACTGCAAAGGTAAGCTTCCACAAGCTGTTCCATGAGCTGAGCAACACAGTGGTAGTCAATGCCTATACCAGTCTTTCTCTTGTAAATAATGGCTGTTACTGCATGATACCATATCACCCTTCTGCACAGTAGTCAGCATGTATACAGTCTGTGTTTTCTTGGGCCTTGCTCACCACATGATTGCTCTATTTTTTGGACAGTCCTCCACAAGAAGAGAAATACTCTCTCCAACATCTTGCTGGACATCACAAAACTGTAGTGGTAGTCCCAATTGTGATTTATTGACAGTGCCACAGAATTCTGTTTTCATCTCCTGCAACTGCCTAACAAGTTTGTGGCTGGAGTAAAAGTGGTCTGTAAAAAGAATGTACCCGCTGTCCTGCAAGTGGCCTAATAACTGAATTACAATGTTATGAATTGTTTGCCCTGTCTTTGGTGCTGAGGCATTGTTCACAACCTCTGCTGTTACTCTAAGATTATCTTCTCTTTCTGGATAAGGATTCTGTTCCATATTGTCCTCCCCAGCGTGTGTGATACACTGGTCCAGTATAATATTTGGTACACTGTTTTTTCCTGCATACACTACATAAATACACATGCAGCCCTCCATCCTACCATTATCTGAATAGGTTTCACATAGCTTATAGGTTTTGATTCCAGATCTGGAATCAGTTGTCTTGGAACAATTCATCAAGATCCTGCCACATGACATGCAGATGTGGGTGAGAGAGCACGGTCCAGAAACAGCAGAGAAAGCAATCAACCTAGCTGAGGACTTCTTGACTGCCCGCCCATCATGTCAGAAAGGACATACCTGGACCAGTGCCTCCTCACCCACGGTAAGGCCTATGCATTCTACTTCTTCTAATAAGGTTTCTAGTGACACTAGTACTGTTAGATTGGATAAGCTTATAAGACATTACAATCCTGACTTTGTCTGTCATGAGTGTCAAATAAAGGGTCACATAGCTAGATTCTGCCCAGAGAGAAAGAGTGACCCTACACATCTAGCACTGGCCAACCAGGGGCAATACATGACACCAATTACCATAGAAGGGAAGGAAGTGCTTGGACTGGTTGACTCGGGGAGTAGGCAAACTTTAGTCTGGACTGACCTTGTACAAGCAGAAAATACTCTGAACCACAAGGCAGGAGTCACTTGCATTCATGATGACGTGCACTTCTACCCCCTTAAAGAGGTAAATGTGACCATGCAGAACCAAGCACTACAGATACGGGTAGGTCTGATGTCACGTTTGCCGGTACCTGTAATATTGGGACATGATTTTCCTCATTTTCAAAATCTCCTAACATCTGTTACTTCAGTGTGTGCTGTCACAACACGGGCTCAGGCCAAACAGGAACAGTGTATTTCAAAGGAGTTTCCTTTTGAGGAGGAACTGTATGACATGCCTGGGAAAACCAGAAAGTCCAAATGAGAGAAGAGAAGAGATAAATATCAATGGACTTTAAAGAAGGACTTGATAGATGATGAGACATTATTGAAATGTACTGAACATGAGTCTTTTATTAATGATCAGAAACAAGATAGTACATTAACACCCTTATTTTTACAGGTAGATCCTGAGGGGAAGGATTCTACAACTCCCAGCTTTAAAATCCAAAACAGAAGACTGTATAGACAATGTACTAATCCTAAGACTGGGGAATGTGTGGATCAGCTAGTAGTTCCTACACAGTACCGGGCTAACCTAATGTACTTGGCCTATGATATCCCTTGTGCAGGGCATGCAGGGAGGAACAGGACTCTCAGTAGGCTGCTACGGCGTTTCTTTTGGCCGGGTATCCATGAACACATAGCAGACTACTGTAAGAGCTGTAGTGCTTGTCAGAAAGTGGCTCTTATAAACAAAAAGGACATAGTTCCTCTGCAACCCCTGCCACTGGTGTCCATTCCCTTTGAACGGATTGCCATGGATATTGTAGGCCCTCTACCTAAAAGTACAAAAGGTAATAGATTTGTGCTGGTGATTTGTGATTATGGTACGAAATACCCAGAGGCTATTCCCCTACGTACTGTTACAGCAGAAAAATTAGTGGAAGAATTGCTGAAGTTTTTCAGTAAGGTTGGAATACCCAAGGCAATACTAACAGACAGGGGTACAAACTTTTGTTCTATCTTGCTGAAACGACTCTACCAAGCCCTAGGGGTGGAAGCTGCGTACACCTCCCCATACCACCCCCAAACAGATGGATTGGTAGAGCGTTTCAATAAGACACTGAAAGAGATTATTCAGAAGCATGTATCAGATGAGGGAAAGCACTGGGATCTCTACTTGCCACTCCTTCTGTTCCCATATAGAGAAGTGCCCCAGGCATCTACTGGTTTTTCACCATTCGAGCTGTTATATGGCAAGAATCCTAGGGGCCTTCTAGATGTCATTAAGGAACAGTGGGAGAATGGTAATCATGTAGATACACCTGCCACCTTGGAATATGCCACCCAGATGCATCAGAGGGTAGCCAAATATGCCCAACTAGCACAAGAACAGAATCAGGAAAAGCAATAATATCAGAAAGAGAGATATGACCAAGGAATAGGGAGTAAACAGTTCCAGCCAGGAGATCGTGTCTTATTGTTACTACCTTCCTCTGACAACAAGCTCACTATGAAATGGCAGGGTCCATATGTTGTACGGAGACAAACTGGGCCTGTTAATTTTGAAATTGAGGTACCAGATAGAAGACAGAAAGTGAAGGTGTACCACGCTAACAGTGGGGGAATTCAAACATGCATGGGACAGACACAAGGCAATTATAGTGGGGGTGGCAGGAAATAGGCTGTTGGTTAACTAGAATCTGCAGCTTATCCAGTAGGTAGGGAAATGGGCAGACTGGGTGGGCCAAGTGGTCCTTATCTGCCGTCAAAGTCTAAGTTTCTATGTTTCTATGATCTTGCTTACAAGAGGTTGGACACTGAAAGTATTCAGTCTCCAATGGTAGTTAACTCCGCACTTACAAAAGACCAGACATCAGTTTGACAGTACTTTCACCTGTATACCAGGGAGAACGGGTGAAATAAAGCACCACATTCATGTAACCCAGGAGTCACCTATTAGGGTTAAGCCTTACAGATTACCTGAAAAAGTAAAAGATGATGTTGTAAAAGAGAAACGTAAAATGAAAGAAATGGGGGTGATAGAAGAGGCCAACAGTGATTGGAGCTTCCCCATGGTAATTGTACCGAAAAAAGAGGGAGGGGTTAGGATATGTCTGGATTTTCGCAAGTTAAATGCAATATCTAAATTTGATGGTTATCCTATGCTCCGCGTCAATGACATCATCGATCGCCTCAGTCAAGCCCAGTATATCACCACATTAGATCTCACAAAAGGGTACTGGCAGATCCCATTGGATGTGGAGGCCAAGGAAAAGACTGCCTTCAGTACCCCCATTGGATTGTTTCAATTTGTAACACTGCCATTTGGCCTTCACGGTGCCCCCACTACTTTTCAATGGCTCATGGACAAGATTCTTAGACCACACATGTTATACAGTTCAGACTACCTGGATGATGTTATAATATTTAGCCCCACATGGGAAGAACATCTGAAACATCTAAATGCAGTATTGAGCACTATTACCCAGGTAGGCCTCACCATTAATCCTACAAAGTGCTCTATAGCAATGACAGAGACAAGATACTTTGGATTTGTAATTGGCCAAGGACAGGTAAAACCCAAAATAGGGAAAGTGGACACTGTAGCCAAAAGTCCATGACCAATAACTAAAAAACATATTCGGTCCTTCCTAGGCTTGGCCGGTTATTACTGGCGTTTTGTCCCCAATTTCGCTACCATTGCTAGTCCTCTGATAGAACTGACTAAGAAAAACAGACCTACAATGGTAGCTTGGTCAGCAGCCTGTGAAGAGGCGTTTTGTGCTATGAAAGCTGCCTTATGTTCATCTCACATATTAAAGAGCCCAGATTTTGCCAAAACTTTTATTGTGCAGACCGACGCTTCCAATACTGGTATTGGTGTGGTCTTATCCCAGATACAGGATGGAGAAGAACATCCTGTAATCTATATAAGTAGAAAGCTGCATCTGAGAGAGACCAAATATTCTGCTGTAGAAAAAGAATGTTTGGCCCTGAAGTGGGCAGTAGAGACTCTGAGATGCTATTTGTGGGGTACAGAATTTGAAGTGTGGACCAATCATAATCCTCTTTGTTAGATCCGTATGATGAAGGAGATGAATCCGAGGATTATGAGGTGGTACCTGGCTTTACAGCCATATAAATTGTTAGTAAAACACAGATCTGGGACCGCAAATAGCAATACAGATTTTAGTCTTGGTTTGGGGCAGATATAACTGTACAGACAGAATTAGACCTCGGGGTAATGATTGATAAAAAATCGGAGGGCAACCTCTGAATTATTTTTATTTGAGTTTAAGGGACCCCAAGGTGGAGCTTTGGGAGTGGGTGGGCTGAAGCTTCATCTCTCCTTGTGAGAGATCTATTTCATCTGTCTGTAAATAAAAGCAGTAAAGAAAAAGAAAAGTTCCTTTAGAGAAAGCCCTGTCTGTTGGCTTCCTCTTAAGTGGGGAGGAGTATGTAATAGGGGCTGTGTGTATCCTGGAATGAGCACGCTTTCTCTTTAAATCAAGTCTGTTGCAGCAGTAATTCTTTGTCTTGTACTATTCTAATTCTTCTCCCTATGTTCCTCAAGTATCAGGAAGGCCACCTGTAGTTGTTCTGTGTATCCCTATTTCTTTCCTCCTTTCATTTCATCTTGCTCTTCCACATTTGCACTGTGCCCCTGATTACACATTTAAATCATTTGGCTAGGACAAACCCAGTGAAAGTAGCCCTTATTTGCCTTCTTATGTAGCTTAGGGGTTGAAACTATAGGGTGAAATGAAAGACAAGCTGAGTGTCTTTCTGGCTGCTTCTATCACCATCCTAGCAAAATAAACTGCAGAGATAATTTTCTAAACAAAATAGAATGTGTGCACAAGGTAATCTGTAGTTTGGTTCTTCAGTTAATGTTACCTGCAGTTTAAAGTTCAGTGCTAAAATGAGGCTGTTTGGTGCTTGCTATTTTCTGTGTGATAGACTGAAAATGAGCATGTTTGTCTCCTCAGGCTTTTGCAGCCCATTTTGTTTTGTTTCTTTTTAAAACAACACATTTCTTTTTGAAAAGAGACTCTTGTATGTTAACAGACTTATGCTTTGTATGCTATGTTTTAGGTAAAAGAAAACTTGTACTGCTGTGCTAGAAAATATTACCTTACCTATTTTAGCCTTTCTTGCAGCCAGGGCTCTCCTCCATCCCTCTGACTCTGCTATAGGGCCAGGCAGCCATTTTCTCAGTTTGTTTATAGTCAGACATGATGGGAGGAGCCTGACTGTTTGGAAGTGCACACATAGAAAGGATTTGCCTTATTATTATTACTACTAGCTTATGTCATTGTGTTTCTAACAACCTATTGTAGGTTTTCTTTAACTCTAAACTAAAAGGTAAATGTTCTGGAAGATTTTAGTCTTTAGTTATAAAAAGGGGCAGAGCCTAACTGGTCACCTGATCCTACTCCAGTATAAAAGGACCAGGTCTGGGAGTGTTTCTTTTAGTTGGCGATAGGGTGCTGACCTTATCAGACCCCTAGCTCTTTTCTAGGTGGGATTTTGTTTCCGTTTGAAGCTATAGTGAACTGTTATGGCTTTATTTGATGTCTTCTTGTTTATGATTATTTTCTTTTGACGAAATCAGTCCACTTTTGTTTATTTCCATTGTATGAATAAATGCTTATTTTATTTGGCATCCTGACACTGTGTTGGACTTCCTTACTACTCACGTTTACAGTTACTATTGGATGTGCTGCTGGGTGGGGTTACACATGTATTAGTGGGTCCTGTGCTGGAGCATTAGGGGATTCTGCGAGTGACCATCAGGTCACTTTTAGTATCCTAAATTTCAGACATTGTAGGATTCCTTCTAGGGTATATAGTGTTCTTAATTTAAAAAAAATACCATCCAGAAGCTTTATTTAATGAGTTAATGAGTTTGGATTGGTTTTATATAGTTGTTATATCTGACCCTGATTGTGCTCTTGATTTTTTTTGCCAGCAACTTTTGGCCATTCAAGATAAAGTATTTCCATTATGGGTAATGTGTATGAGGGGGGTATTGTATCACTGATTTTCCAATTATTTAAAACAGCATATCAAACAAAAGAAAAATGATTAGCTTACTTATAAAAAGAAATATTCTGTGGATAATGTATTGGCTTACAGGGCAGCTAGGAATTTGTTGTGTAGAAAGATAAAACAGACAAAGGTTGATTTTTTAAGTCTAAATTGGAGGATGCTTCATAGGACTCCAAGAAATTTTGGGATAATGTGAACCATTTACTTTTTTCTAAATCAAAATCATCCTTTTCCTCTCTTCAATATTCTCAACAATCATTAACAGATCCATTTGAGATGACAAATGTTTTGAATCAGTGTTTCTCTGATGTTTTGGGTTTAACATCTGTTTTTTCTGATTTGGCACAGAATATAGTTCAGGCTGAGTGTTCTTCCAATGGTTTTATTGGACAGATGGGTAATAGTTCTACATCGGGGTTTTTATTTCGGTGGGTAACTTCTTTTGAAAAGTTAAAATTGTAGAAGTCTCTACCTGATATCTTTGGAGATTGTGGATTGGGGCTTGATGCTAGATTTATTTAGCTTGTTGCTCCCTATATTGTGGAACCTCTTTGTAAAGTATTTAATTTGTGTATCTCCACTAATGGGTTTCCTTCTTCTTGGAGGCTGGCCCATGCTGTGCCCATCCCAAAAAAGGCTAATGCTATTGTCCCTGATGATTACCGTCCTATTTCAAAATTGAACCCTTTGAGTAAAATTTTTGAAAAACTGTTGCTTAATCAGCTTAATGATTTTTTGGAGTGTGGCGGTGTCCTGTGTGCTGAGCAGCATGGGTTTCATCATGGCCATGGTACAGGTACAGCCCTGTTCAGGTTCACGGACACCATTCTTCAGAGTTGTAATAGGGGCCTGTTAACAGGATCAATGTTCATGGACCTGTCCAGGGCATTTGATTTGATTGACCATTTTTCACTTTTAGAGAAGCTGTTTGCTTTGGGTTTATCCGATTCAGCAGTTGCTTTAATTGGGGTTGTTTTGCATGATCGCTCCCAATATGTCTCAGTTGGGTTTATTTCCTCTGATATATGTTATACTGTGTGTGGAGTTCCACAGGGGTCCATTTTGGGCCCCTTATTATTTTCACTCTTTATTAATCAGGTTCCATTAATATTTCAGGGGGGTAAATGCTTATTGTATGCTGATGATCTGATTCTGTATTGTCAGAATCAGTCTGTTGAACTTAGAAAGTTAACCCTGGAAGTTGACTTCTTGAGGTTATGTCAGTGGATGTTTTCTAATAAGATGGTCTTGAACTCACATAAGACCAAAGTAATGTTTTTTGGCAGTTCTGTTTGTTTGAGGGATAACTCAAGTTTATATATATATACATGATAATCAAGGTGTTTTGATTGATCAGGTGTTTGAATTTAAATACCTAAGTGTATTATTGGATCCTTCTTTAGCTTTTCCTTCTCAAGTAAAATCGGTTAAGAAAAAAGTCTACTCTAAGTTAGGTTTGCTTTATAAGTTCAAAATGTGTTTGCCTATGGAATCTCAGAGGAAACTTGATTTGGGTGTGCTTATGCCTCACTTGGATTATGTCTCTTCCTTGTATGTGAATCTAGGTGCTAGGGAGAGGCAGATTTTAGGCATTGCTTATAATAACATATGCTATTTTGTGTTGGATGTACCAATTTTCACTCACCACTATTTGCTGTATTCCTCTCTGAATTGGCTATCCCCTCAATTAAGATTTATGTATGCTTTAGGTAATTTGGTTCACCAGGCTGTTCATTCTGATGGGTTTTCTCCCCTTTCTGATTTGGTTTGGAAACGGGAAATGAGACTCTCATTAAGGTCAGCTGAGGGCATTATGCTTGAGGATTATTCTGTGAAAAATAATTATGGCTTTCGCTCTTTTTTTTGTCAAGCCCCTAAAATTTAGATTGAGCCGCCCGTGTCATTATGTACATTGAAATTGCATTCTACTTTTAAAATTAGATTTAAAAAGTATTTGTTGTCTTTGATGAATTGTACTTGTTCATGAACTGTATTTGTTGATTTATTTTGTTAAGTTGTGTTGTGGGTTATTTGTTTTTATGTATGTATTGTATTGTAATTTTATTTGTCCAGGTTGGACCTGAAAAACGGCTTTGGCCCAGTTGCCCTAACCCAGTTAACAAATAAAATGAAATTAAATGAAAGTACTGTACTTGACTCAAGCATTTGCAATAAATCAAAAATCAGCTTTATTTGGTAATCCAAGGTGAGTAA
Source organism: Neoceratodus forsteri (assembly GCA_016271365.2). Classification (NCBI taxonomy): domain Eukaryota; kingdom Metazoa; phylum Chordata; order Ceratodontiformes; family Ceratodontidae; genus Neoceratodus; species Neoceratodus forsteri. Next base: position 905,814,879 of record CM028135.1, on the reverse strand, counting down.
TTGCACAGGTCTCTCACAGTCACTTGCCCTGGCACTTCGGGTCTGTAGCCCTTTGTCAGGGGGTGTGGCGTAGGAAGAGCACACGATAATTTATACTAACGGTCTCATTAATATTCATTTAAGCAGCTTTGATTGACATGACTTATTTGTATACAAAACAAAACTGTTTTCTCTCTCTAAAATAAACAATTAATGAAATTAAACGAACAATGTAAAGTATATATATAATGCTATTTGTTCCTATGGGTCCTAGTTCATCATTAATGTTTATGTTCTATATATATTTAAACAGCGACTTGCCAATATCTGAATTGTTAGGAACCTTAAAAAACACAGAGAGAGAAAGTGGATTTTTTTAGACAGCTGTGATCTTGCAAGAAGCTTCCTTGATCATCAGTTCTCTAAATGCCACAGAGTTAGATAAAGATGCAGATTTATAATCTCTGGAAGAAAAATAAAAGAAAATTAGAAAAAAAGGAATGAATTAGCATGTTACACAGTGAAGCTCCCCTTATTTTAAAGTTTATTGTGTTTAACTAGAATAACAATGTGTATGTTTTCAACATAGGCTTTAATCCAGATAGGTGTAGGCGGAAGAAGTAATAGTTGCTAATTCATTCCTTGAACAAGAAATTGCAGCATGCAAATATTTCCTGGGAAAAGATCCAAACACCTTTGAAGTACGGGTGTCAGCGTGGTTCAGTTGGTAGCACATCCGCCTCTGGACCAGAAGGTCATGGGTTCTCGTCCCACACCGGGATGGACTTGCACCTAAAAATCGCTGGCATCTGAGTGCAGTATTGGGGGGTGCTGTACTGCTGGTGTGTGCCGTCCTTCGGATGAGATGTTAAACCGAGGTCCCTTCTGCCCATCCTGGTGGATGTCCAGGTGGAAGTAAAAGAACCCAGGGTACTCTTCATAAAGAGCAGGGAACTTTCCCGGTGTCCTGGCCAACATTCCCCTTCCCATAAACCAGTTCATGCAATTATCCAGGCTGTGTGTGGGTGATGATGTGCGATATGGCTGCCACCACACATTCAGTCACTTCAGACTACCAGTCTAGCATTGCTTGTAAAGCGCTTTGAGATACTGTGTATGAAAAGCGCTATATAAATGCTGATTCTTCTTCTTCTACCTAGTTCATTTATCCTTAAAGCATTGGAATTTATTTTAAGACATAATACTTTTGAATTTTGGGGGCAGGTAAATCTTAAAGACATGTGGATCAGCTATGAGGGTGACTATGGCCACCAGTTATGCTAATTTATTTTTAGGTCTGTGGGAGGAGTCTGTAGTTTTTAATCAGAGCATTAACCTTTTTAAGAACAAAATGAAGGACTGGTTCAGATTTATTGATGACATACTTTGCATATGGGAAGGTGGCATTGAGGAGTTAGGGCCATTCATGGAACAGCTAAATAACAATAATCTGAACACACACTGCCAATAAGGAATCCCTTAATTTCCTAGATTTATTTTCAAGAAATAGGGAGGATAGGAGAATTCAAACCACTACTGCCACACATTTGGTGTTGAATGCTAAAAGTGCATATCCGCCTACTGTACATTAAAAAATTCAGTACCCTGTAGTCAATTCCTTAGATTGTGTGGAAATTGCAGTACCCCAGATTCTTTTAAAATACAATATGATGAACTTGAGAATTGCTTTAAAGCCAAACATTATGACAGCAATTTATTGAAGCATTCAAGAGAGAGGTCAAAAATGCATGCAGAAATGATCTACTTAAAGAAATAAAACTTCACTCTGATCTGAAAACAGAATTAGGGCCTAGTACCCTTGTCACTGAATACAATCATGTGGCAATAAAAATTGGAAACATAATATTTAGGAATTGGCCCATACTTCTCAATGATAATGAAGTTAGCTTGGCTGTAGGCCATAAACTGAGAGTGACATTCAGCAGGAGTACCAATCTTAGGGATAAATTAGTGTATAGTAAGTTAGAAAAGGAAAAGGTACCTTGTGCTGACAGAAATTCATTACATCAGAAACCAAAAGAGTTTTTCAAATGCTCCAAATGCAATATTTATAAATTTGCACACAATGGTAATGCAAGCAACACATTGAACTGAGCACTCCATTTGAAAATAAAAAAAATAGGCAATAATCATTGTAGGAACTTTATTGAGAGTAGGAGTTAAAACTTTCTGAAGCACCCACTGCATGATTGTGAATGCGAGTGGATGTTTTGTGTTCTCACAAAATGATAACTTTATACATCCATTCAATACCAACACTAGCACTATCAGAGAACTGATAACTTGGGATACAACAATTGTGGTGTACTGTAACTGTAATTTGGTATATGTTGGAAACACTACACACTCCTTAAAAAGAATGATTCAGGAAAATGTGTGGTCCATTCTGAATGGGAAACAGGATACTCCAGTGGGTGTGCATTATTTTGAAAAACATAACTCCAACCCAGGTAAACTTAAATTTATGGGCCTGCAATAGGTACCTAAACCCACTAGAGGAGGTGATAGAATCTATCTCCTAATAAGGAATGGAAGCTGGTGGATCTATAAATTGTCTAGTACCAAACTGGGGGGACTGAATGAACAATGGGACATTAAACCCTATTTGTAGTTTATTTTTTGACAAGAATCCCCACACTAAGTCAGCCAATATGAGTGGTCAGTGTTTTATTATGTATACATTTTTCAAAATATTTTTTACTATGACGTTATATTAATTTTTGGTCTCTCGCATTTCTTCATTCTAGGTTCTATCTGTCTTTAACTGTACTGGATGTTGTTACTTTGTGCCCCCCCCCCACCCGCTACTAACATAGAGTATATCTTGTGACCAATCCAGCTTGAAGGTATAATAATTGCAAGGACTCTGAGGGAGTGACCACAGTAACTTCCAGGATACTTCTATCTTTCAAACTTTCAGCTAGGCATCAATTTGGTAGAGTGAAACTACTTAAAACTGTTTGTTTCATATGTTGTTCTTATCTTTATCATATGCAGCCATATGTTTTTTTATGTTGATTTCTGACATGCGCAAGAAACATATTGCAGCAGGTTGCCAGAAGCAGGTTGTGGAGGCACAGCACTGTTGTGGCCAATGCCCCCACAACCTTTAAAGGCTTGGCCTGCTTTCCCCAATGCTGTGGCATGCTGCTGCTCACAGTAGTTCAGCCAGCATGCCACAACCTTGTAAGGTTTGAGCCGCTGCAATCAGGGGCCGCCTCGTCATTGCAGCATAAGCCATTCCACTGCAATGAGGGAGCGATCTGTCATTGCTGGGCCGAACCCTGTAACAGTGATATTGTTTGTGAACATGGTGGCCACTTGCCGCTAGGTTCACAAACAATATTAAGCACCCCCCTGCCGAGGGGGTGCCCAATCCCCCTCCGCAGCATGTGCCCTCCCACCATGTTTGTTTGCCGATGGGGGACCCAATCCCCATCGGCTTCAGTGCTCGAGTGATGTTGCCGATGGGGGAGCCAACTCCGCGTTGGCATTATGTAACACTCACCCCCGCTTTGTTGTGTGCTAACAGGGTGCCTAATCCCAATCGGCTACAGCTGCCCCCCAAAAGAAGTCTGTTGGCACACTGGGAGCCCACCCCAGTGTGCCACATGCCCTGTTAAAAAATGGTCCCGTTTTTTTACCCTGTCAAAAAGAAAAGGTCCTAGAATCTCCCCCCCTCCCACAACCGCACCCACCCACTCGCAGCCTGCCTCCCCACCCCCCTCACACCACACATGCCTCCGGAGTCTGATGCAATGATCTTCGGTGGACCGGAACACGTCTGCACTCTTCAAAGCTGACCGCGAACTGAGGAAATGCCAGTAAACTGTATAATGGAATAAATAAGGTTTTTTCAACTTTGATGCATATTGCAGGCATTGTTTGGAATTTAGGCACCAAATTTTCAACGTGGGGTTTTTGGGACCCCTACTTATGAATTCTGGCACTGCCATGGCATTAATAGGCCCCAAAAGGTGATTTTGTGGTCACGGCACGGAATCACCTTTTGGGACCAACTAACATAACAACAGTGCCAGTGTTCATGAGGTGGGATCTCAAAAAGCCTATGTTGCAAATTTGGTGGAAAAAATCTGAAAATTGACTCTTTTACAACTGTGCATTGTGCAGTTTGCACGCACGCTCATAAGTTTGCTAATTATAATACTTTCACTCCAGATTTTCAACATTGCCATTGTTCTGCACCTCCTTATGAACAGTACAGCTGTCATTTTTCACATCCTGGCCAAAATGTGTTTTTGCAGTTCTGGCGCAGAATAGCACGGTCACTATGGGAAATCCATGTTCGGGACACATTATGAAAATGACAGTGACACTGCTCATTAGCAGAGATCCTAAAATGCCTATGTTGAAAATCTGGTGATGAAAGTCAATAAAATGAGTGTGCTATGAGCGTGCATTGCGCAGTTTCCATGCACGTTCATACCTTCGCAACTTTGCAATATTTTCACTCTAGATTTTCAACATTGCCATTTTTCCACACCTCCTTATGAACAGTGCAGCTGTCATTTTTCACATCCTGGCCGAAATGTGTTTTCGCTCTTCTGGTGCACAATAACGCGGTCACTGTGGGAAATCAGTGTTTGGAACACATTAAGAAAATCACACTGACACTGTTCATGAGCAGAGGTCCTAAAATGCCTATATTGAAAATTTTGTGATGAAACTCCATAAAATGCCTGTGTTACGACTGTGCGTTGTGCAGTTTCCACGCACCCTTGTAACTTAGCAAATTAGTAATATTTTCACACCACATTTTCAACACTAGCATTTTTCCACACCTCCTTATGAACAGTACAGCTGTCATTTTTCACATCCTGGCTGAAATGTGTTTTCATGCTTCCAGTGCAGAATACCACAGTCACTGTCGGAAATCAGTGTTTGGGACAGATTAAGATCGAGCGAGTGGTGGGAAGTGACCGAGCTCAACTGAGATCTGTCAGGACTGCTGCAGATTTCTTTGTGGGCAGGAAAAGGCACCAATGCAGGCAGCAGCCCAGTACAAAAGGGCAGCCTGCAGCACTGGGAGACACAGAACGAGCGAGTGAGAGAGGGGGAGTGAGTGAGATCAACGGAGCTCTGTTGGGACTGCTGCAGATTTCTTTGTGGGCAGAAAAAGGCAGCAATGCATGCAGGGGCCCAGTACAAAAGGGCAGCCTGCAGCAGTGGGAGAAACAGAATGAGCAACTGAGATAGGGGGAGTGAGCGAGCTCAATGGTGCTCTGTCGGGACTGCTGCAGATTTCTTTGTGGGTAGAAAAGAGTGGCAAAGCAGGCAGGAGCCCCATACAAAAGGGCAGCCTTCAGTGCTGGCAGAAACGGAATGAGCAAGTGAGAGAGGTGGAGTGAGTAAGGTCATCGGAGCTCTATCAGGACTGCTGCAGATTTCTTTGTGGGCAGAAAAAGGTGCCAACAGAGGCAGGAGCCCAGTACAAAAGGGCAGCCTGCAGTGCCAGGAGAAACACAATGAGCACATGAGACAGGGGGAGTGAGCGACCTTAACAGAGCTCTGTTGGGACAGCTGCAGATTTCTTTGTGGGTAGAAAAAGGTGCCAATTCAGGCAGGAGCCCAGTCCAAAAGGCCAGCCTGCAGCACTGGCAGAAACAGAATCAGCGAGTGGGGGGGGTGAGCAAGCTCAGCGGAGCTGTGTTGGGACTGCTGCAGATTTCTTTGTGGGCAGAAAAAGGCAGCAATGCACGCAAGGGCCCAGTACAAAAGGGCAGCCTGCAGCAGCGGGAGAAACAGAACAACCGAGTGAGAGAAGGGGGTGAGCGAGCTCAATGGAGCTCTATCATGACTGCTGCAGATTTCTTCATGGGCAGAAGAAGGCAGCAAAACAGGCAGGAGCCCAGTACAAAAGGGTGGCCTGCAGCAGCGGGAGAAACAGAACAACCGAGTGAGAGCGGAGGAGTGAGCGAGCTCAGTGGAGCTCTGTCGGGACTGCTGCAGATTTCTTTGTGAGCAGAAAAAGGTGCCAACAGAGGCAGAAGCCCAGTACAACAGGGCAGCTGCAGTGCCAGGAGAAACAGAATGAGTGAGTGAGACAGGGGGAGTGAACGACCTCAACAGAGCTCTGTTGGGACAGCTGCAGATTTCTTTGTGGGCATAAAAAGGTGCCAATGCAGGCAGGAGCCCAGTACAAAAAGGCAGCCTGCAGCACCGGGAGAAACACAGTGAGTGAGTGAGAGAGAGGTGGGGGAGAGAGCAAGCTCAACGGAGCTCTATCATGACAGTTGTGGATTTCTTTGTGGGCAGGAAAAGGCAGAAACACAGGCAGGAGCCCAATACAAAAGGCCAGACTGCAACACCAGCAGAAACAGAATGAGCGAGTGAGAGAGGGGAGTGAGCAAGCTCAATGGACCTGTGTCAGGACTGCTGCAGATTTCTTTGTGGGCAGAAAAAGCCACCAATGTAGGCAGGAGCCCAGTACAAAAGGGCAGCCTGCAGCAGCGGGAGACACAGAATGAGCAAATGAGGGAGGGGGAGTGAGTGAGCTCAACAGAGCTCTGTTTGGACTGCTGCGGATTTCTTTGTGGGCAGAAAAAGGCAGCAATGAACACAGGGGTCCAGTAGAAAAGGGCAGCCTGCAGCAGCGGGAGAAACAGAATGAGCAAGTGAGAGAGGGGGAGTGAGCGAGCTCAGCAGAGCTTTATCATGACTTCTGCAGATTTCTTTGTGGGATGAAGAAGGCAGCAATGCAGGCAAGAGCCCAGTAGAAAAGGGCAGCCTGCAGCGCCGGCAGAAATGGAATGAGCGAGTGAAAGAGGGGGAGTGAGTGAGCTCAATGGAGCTCTGTTAGGACTGTTGCAGAATTGTTTGTGGGCAGAAAAAGGTGGCAACGCAGGCAAGAGCCTAGTACAAAAGGCCAGCCTGCTGCGCCGGCAAAACAGAATGAGTGAGTGAGAGAGGTGTATTGAGCCACCTCAACAGAGCTCTGTCAGGACAGCTGTGGATTTCTTTGTGGACAGAAAAGATTGCCAATGCAGGCAGGAGCCCAGTACAAAACAGCAGCCTGCAGCACCAGGAGAAATAGAATGAGCAAGTGACAGAGGGGCAGTGACTGAGCTCAATGGTCCAATGCAATCAACATTCGGCATTGACAAATGCTTGTTTACTCTTGTTATTTTAACCCTGACTTATTGCAGTAGTTGCTTCTCTTTTGTTGCAAGTAGTTTTGCACTTTATGCACTTTCTAGAATCACTAGCCATTCTCAGATTTAGGCAGCCATGTGGGCTTACATTTTGGGATTAATCGAATGAATTAGTGGATTGTTGTGCAGCTTTTCTTTAGCCAGTAAATTCAGGTTGTCCAGTGATGCTGATGTCTGGAAATAATAAATCCTGGTGTGATAGCTTTTGTAATGAACTTATGTATATTTATTAACTGGCTATGTAAATGCATAGCAACAGTGCCCTGAAACCACACTTCCTGAGGAAGATTCGAGTGAGTCACAGTGCTGGAGCTTGAGGGGTAGCAGCAATTACCTGCATTTGGAATTTTGAATTTTTTACAATCACTTATTAAACACATTGACAGTGGCACTTTTTTTTTTTTTTTTGTATCTTCTATTTATACTCTCTACCCCGGGAACTCTCTCAGGTTGCTCCTGCATGCCCGACACCACTCTACCATCCACCTGATCCCCTGTCTCCGACTGCCCCATCACCATCCTCCAGCCAGTGGACTCCCCAGCTCTGAGCCCCTTGGGGTAGAGCCGCCTCCGCTCCGGTGCTCAATCTAGAATTGAGTATACCAGCCAAGGTGGTGGAGGAACAGGAGGGGGAACGGAGACAGGGCCCCATGTTGGGCATGTTGTGGGATGGCTCGGAGGAGATCCATCATCTATTCGAGATAGGAGGATTATTCCTTTCGTTTCCTCCTAGGAGCCCGGGCATGCAATGATGCCCACATGACCATGCTGTAAGTGTCTGCTGCGCTCCACCCCTTAACTACTCCATGAGCAAGCTGTGCCTCCGATTTCCACCAGGGGTCACTACTGCATCGGAGAAACCCTGGATCCCTCCCCAGGAAGAGGAGACTAGTCTATCGGATGCTTGATCCTACTCCTTCCCCTGCTGACCTCCAGCACCCAACCTCATTCCCAAACTCAGGTTGCCGTCATGGCGCAAGGTGTGGCATCCAGAGCCTCAACCCTCAGCACCACTGGGCCAGCCTACAGTGTCTCTTCTGTCTGCCTTTTATTCATTTTCTACATAAGTGCCACAGAGGTTTTTGGAGTTTGCTGTTTCTGTGCGAGGGCTTGTCCACCCTGGACTGATAGCACCAGCCCACCATCATTGTTGATCATTGTCTCACCTGGTGGAGGTTTGCTCCAAGAAGCAGGTGACCAAGAAGTCCATGAGCCAGTGGAGGTTATCAGCAGCCACAACCATCACTGTGCAAAGTAGGCAACATTTAGGGAATAATAGTGTGGCTTAGAGGAGGTGTGCCACAACCAATGCCACCCCCTTGAAAGCCAGTTTCATAAGCCTGGGGAAGCCCCTTGGTTCTCACCTCACAGAGAAAGTACAGTCTCAGATTTTGTAGGGTCAGAGTACATGGCCATCTTCTCACTCCTGAATTGGCCAAAGAGCCAGAGAAGGAAAAAGAGAAGACAGATAAGGACGATAAGTAGAAGCGAGGAAGCACGTGCAGATACATCGCACATGGAAAAATTGACCTGTGATATTTGTTATATTTGCAGTGACCATCCAGCATGTGGCTTCAGAGAAAGTTCATTGTCTCCATAATTATTACGGCTGAATCATGGCCATACATACCAATAAACTGGGATGTGGTTGGTTGGAATATGATGATGAGTTCCAGCGATGGAAACATGCCAACCTGGCCAGACATTGGAGTGTGTTGGATATGACATTGCTGTATGCCAGTAAGGGGGCTGTACACAGATAGTCATTTTCCCATCAGGAGGGCCCCATCCCAGAAGAGATGGGGCAACAGGATCAGCAGCCCTGGGTGGTTCAGGGGTGGGGTGTTATAATTACAACCTAAGGGGATGTAAGATGGAATGGTGCAGGTTTAAGTATGAATACATTGCATGTGGACAGCAGCATTCATTTCCAAGTGTAAACAATGCAGTGGTGCACCATGGCCATTTTGGAATGGGCATTCCCAACCTCCCAATGCCAGTAAGGGTGGACAAAACTGGCCTGTGGTTGCTCTCGTATCCAGATCAAGTGGCGGCACGATCCTTGGCGATAATAGTAGGTATTCAAATTCCATATGAGGGCCCTCATCAACAGTATGAGGCTGAAAATTAAAAATCTGCCAGGCAGTGCCCAGACCTCATCTGGGGAAAGTTAACCAAGGAGTTGAGAGCAGGTAGGATCAGTGGTCCCTCTTCATCACCACTTCACCATTCCTGCGAGTATCCCCAATTAATTGGCCTTGTACCTAAAAAAGCCCAGGGCAATTTAGGCTGATAAATCACGTACAATACCCGGAGGGGAATTTGGCCAATGACTATATAGTCCCAGCTTTTACATCTATGTCATATACATTATTTGGCAGGGCAGCAGTAAAGGGGTGTTACTAGCAAAGGCGGACAGAGTTTGTTGCCAGTACATGCAGGGGAGAGGGATTTACTGGGAATTAAATATAATGGTCAGTATTATGTAGGTAACTGTATGCTCATGGGATGTTCAAGAAAATGGCATGTGCAGTCTCTGAACTATTTAGCACCTTTTACAGTGGGTGATGGCAACAAAAGCAGAGAGGACCGAAAATGTCCATTATTTGGACAATTTTTTGTTCATAGGAAAGGTCAGTATGGGGGACTGTGGACACTTACTGAAGATGTTTCAGAAGGTATGTGTAGAATTTGGGGTCCCTTTGGACCAAGCCAAGATAGAAGGCCCATATATGGTGCTGTCATGTTTGGGGATCAAGATTGATACCCAGGTAATAGTATTTTGCCTTCTGGATGACAAAGAGCAGTCATTATGGGCCTTACTGGGCAGAGTGATAAGAGTCAAGAAAATCACATTGTGGGAATTGCAACAGCTACTGGAGCACCTAGTTTTGCATGCAGAATATTGCCAATGGGGAGGATGTTCCTGCATGAAATGGCAAAAATGGGTAAAGGCTGCTGTAAGCCACATCATAGGCCCTGGGTGTTGAAACTATAAAAGAGGATCTGGCAGTCTGGACGTCCTTTTTGAAATGCTTTAATGACGTAGCAATCTGGTTGACAGCTATCATAAACCAGGAATTGGACCTATACACAGATGCATTGAGGGATTTCAGCTTTGGGTATATTTCAAGGGTGTCCAATATGCAGAGAAGTGGCCAGTCAGCTGGCCACTGCGGGTTTCACATGTAACTTTACTCTTTTGGAATTTTTCCCAGAAGACAAAGCACCTTGGTTTTGGCTTGCATGTTTTCAAGAAAAGATGGCAATTTTCAGATCAGATAATAGGGAGATGGTGCACACCATCAACAGTCAGCTGGGGGCAGGAGGTCAGTGGGGGTGCCTGACGAGGGTCTTTGTTTTAAAATGCCTAATGTTGAATATTCATTTTAAAGGATAACTTAACCATCTTTTTTACACTTTTTGCATTTCCTTGTGCAAGGAACTTCTTGTGCTAGTAGCACATTTCAGAGGTGTGTCTGTGTTGGCAAATACAGGCAGACTTTAGTAGGTACGTCCCTCATTCCCCAATAAGACAGCATACTATTGCTGACACCAGCATTATGCAAAGTGGGCACAACTTCTAAGAAAAGTGCCGTTGCAATCAGAGACAAGCTCGTCATGCAGCGGCACTGATGACACACTCCTGACAAGCGTTTCCTGGTGAAGCATTTAAATAAACATGGCAGCAGCTGTTGCAGCTGTCTGCCTTACACAATCCCCAGAACGCCAACTTCACGGGTGCCCAATCCCTCTATTGGCAAGTTTAACCCCCCCCAAGATTGTGTGGCACACTGGGAGCCCACCCCAGTGTGCCTCCCTGTGTTCGTAAGCTGATCGCCATAGGCATGATCCTGCCCCTGCCCACCCCCACTGTGTGCCACACTGGAAGCCCACCCCAGTGTGGCCAACATCACCCCCCCACAAAGTCATGGAGCACACTGGGAGCCCACCCCAGTGTGTGCAACATTTTTCTTACACCTGTGAAGAAAGAAAACCGTCCACAGTGTTATGTTTTTTTTTTATTACCTGAAACAAAGAAACCGGCCCCTCGCTCTCGGGTCCCCTCCCATCAACCCGAACCCACCCTCTGCGCACCCATGTCCCCACACCACCCTCACCCATTCTTACCTTTGGAAGTTGGAGCTGTGATCTTTGGTGGAGTGGGAACATATTTGCACTCTTCAAAGCTGACCGCAAACTGAAGAAATGCCGGTAAGCTGTATAATGGCATAAATGGGGGAGAGGTTCAACTTAGGTGGATATCTCAGCCATTTTTTGAATTTTGCCTCCAAATTTACAATATGGGATGCCTGGGACCCCACCTCATGAACACATGCAGTAAACACAGAGGCATAGAATCTGATGGCAGATGAGGACCTCTGGGCCCACCCAGTCTGCCTATTTCTGTACTTAATGGATAAGCTGCAGATCCTAGTTAACTAATAGCCTACTTCCTCCTACCCCCCACTAGAATTGTCTTATGTCTATCCCATGCATTCTTAAATTCCCCCACTGTTTTTGACTCCACGACCTTCTCAAGAAGGCTGTTTCATGCATCCACAACCCTCTCCATGAAAAAACATTTCCTCACATTACCTCTGAGCCATCCCCCCTCTATCTTCAAATTGTGCCCCCTTGTTCTTGCACATCTCTTTTTCTGAAAGATGCTACCCTCTTGAACTTTGTTGATTCCCTTGAGGTACTTGAAAGTTTCTATCATGTCCCCCCTCTCCCTCCTTTCCTCAAGGGTATATATATTAAGTTCCTTTAGTCTTTCTTCGTATGTCTTCAGGTGCAGACCCTGCACCATTTTGGTTGCCTTCCTCTGAATAGCCTGTACCCTGTCTATGTCTTTACGGAGATGGGGTCTCCAGAATTGCATGCAGTACTCCAGATGTGGTCTCACCAACTGTCTGTACAGAGGGATAACAACTTCCTGTTTTCTACTGGTGATGCCTCTCCCTGTGCATCCCAGTATCCCCCCAGCCCTCCTTACTGCCTTCTCACATTGCTTGCTCATCTTTAGGTCACCTGATATGACTACCCCTAGGCCCCTTTCCATTTTTGTTGTTGTCAGTATCTCACCCCCATTGTGTACTTCTTTGTGTTGAATCTAAGCTGCCATACATTTGACCATTCCTCCAACCTTGCCAAGTCCCTTCTCATATTTTCCACCCCACCTTGTGTATCAACCCTGTTGCAGATCTTTGTGTTGTCTGCAAAGAGACATACTTTTCCTTTTAGTCCCTCTGCAATATCACTTATAAAGACATTAAAAAGGACCGGTCCTAGTACTGAACTCTGCTGTACCCCACTAGTAGCCCCCCTTTCTTCATTGTGGACTCCATTTACCATTACCCTCTGCATCCTGTTGTCCAGCCAATGTTTAACCAGGCTACCACCCTGGGACCCACTCCCAAGCTGGGTAATTTGTTTATTAATCTTTTGTGTGGGAATGTGTCAAATGCCTTGCTAAAGTTTAGGTAGGCCATGTCCTCAGCCCCTCCCTGGTCTGCTACTTTGGTCACTCAGTCAAAGAAATCAATTAGATTCATCTGCCATGACCTTCCCGCTGTGAATCCATGCTGTCTTGGGTCCTGTGCCCAGCTGGCCTCTAGGTACTCAACAATTCTTTCCTTCAGAAGTGATTCCATCATTTTCCCTACCACTGAGGTCAAACTAACAGGTCTGTAGTTTCCTGCCTCTATCTTGCTCCCACATTTGTGAAGGGGAATCACATCAGCTCTCCTCCAATCCTCAGGTACCGTACCATCCTCCCATGATTTGTTAAAAAGGGTAGTCAGTGGTGTTACTATTCTCCCCCTAGTTCATTTAGAATTCTTTGGTGAATCCCATTAGGCCCCATTGCTTTGTCCACCTTCAGTTTTAAGAGTTCTTTCAGAACCCTTTCTTTTGTGAAAGGACTGATATCACCCCCCCCCCCATCCAGAGTGCTTCTATTGACTGGATTAGGTACATCCCCTCCTCTTCCTTTTTGAATACTGAGCAGAAGTATTCATTCAGTATCCCTGCTTTTTCACTGTCCCTCTCTGCCCACCCACCCACTTCTTTATTCAGCCTCAGTATCCCTTCCATTTGTTTTTCTTCATTCCCTAATGTACCTATAAAAGGTTTTATCCCCCATTTTACCCAAGTTGGCTATATTTTCCTCACTTTGGGCCTTTATTATTCTGATGGCCTTCCCTGCTTCCTTCTGCTTTAACTGGTACAGTTCTCTGTTCTGCTCCTTCTGTGTTTCCTTATACTTCCTGAATGCTATCTTTTTCTCCCTAACCTTCCCCACCACCTCTTTTGAGAACCATAGTGGATTTTTCTTTAGTTTTGATTTATTTGCTTCTCACAAAGGCTTGTTGCCTCTGTGATGGCAGTTTTGATGTTTCCCCATTATTGTTCCACCTCTCCTTTTTGCCTATTTGCTAGTTATTTTCTGAGGCATTCTCCCATTTTGAAAAAATCAGCCCTCCTGAAGTCCAGTACCTTCACTTTTGTATGGCTTGACTCTACAGCTGAGTTTATCATGAACCACACTGTTTGGCGATCACTTGTTCCCAGATGGCTACCCACTTCTGCATCTGAGATCCTGTCTCCATCCCCATTTGAGACTACCAGGTCTACGATTGCTCCCTCCCGAGTGGGTTCCAACACTTGTTGTCTGAGGCATGCACCATGTAGGGTATCGAGAATGGCCCTGCTCTTGGATGTGGCTGCAGCAAAGGTGCTCCAGTTAACATCTGGCATAATCAGGTCCCCCGACAGCAATATCTCCCCTTTCTCTGCCATCCTAAGGATGCCATCAATCATTTCCTTGTCCATTTCCTCCCCCTGAAACTGGGGTCTGTATACAACCCTTGTGGCAGATTGTGGTGCCATTTCCTATCTCCAGGGTGACTCACAGTGCCTCCTCTCCTCCCTGTTTACCCTTTGGTTCTGTTGCTTTGATCTCTTCCCTTACATAGAGAGCTACTCTGCCTCCTCTTCTACCCTCCCTGTCCCTCCTGTAGATTGTGTACCCTGGTATGTTGACATCCCAGTCATGGTTCTCTGTGTATCATGTTTCTGTGACTGCCATGATATCCAGGCATCCCTCTTCCATCAAGGCCACAAGTTCAGGGAGCTTGTTACCTAGACTATGGGCACTGGTACTCATTACCCTCCATTTTTTGATGGCCTTATCCCTTTTTGCCCCATCCTTGTCCTTACTGCCTTTGTCGTTTTCTACATTTACCCTTGCCTTTCTCCCTATCAACTTCTTTATCTTGGTGTTTACCACACTAACATCCCTGTTTTTTTTGGGGTGAGGGCTAGGATTTACTTTCTCCTTTTCAGTGCCTCCACCCTTGGCTAGTTTAAATGCTAACCAATGAAGCATTTAAACCTATCACCTAGGATCCTGGGTCCCCTTCTGGACATTTGCAGACCATCGCACCAGTATAGGGCTGTGTCCCTCCAGGTAGACCCCCAGTCCCCAATTAAGCCAAAACCCTGAGCTCTGCACTAGTTTTTCAACCACTGATTGAATCCCATGGTGCAGAGCACCCTAGCCTCATCCGTGCCATAGATAGACAGCACCTCTGAGAAGGTTACTGTGCATGCTACTTGTCTAATACCCTTCCTCAACTCCACAAACTCCTCCTGCACTGCTTTGATCCCTTTCCCAGCCAGGTCATTTGTCCCTAGGTAGACAATGACATCCAGCTCCCTCCCCCATGCAGCTGCTCCTGTGATCCTGAGGATTCACTCTCTGTCTCTCCAAGCCACGGTGCCAGGCAGGCACCTTACCTCCCTCTCCCAGTTCTACCCTCTTAATAATGGAGTCCCCCACCAGGAGTTGCTTCCTTCTCCTGTGGGGTCTCATGCCACCATCCTGTGGGTCTCCTTTGTGGAGGTTCCCAGCATCTTCCTTGGTCTCCACTGCAGGTGTTTCCATAGAGAAACCACACTCTGCCAGAATGGCATATAAATTATGGAGAGGTACAACTGGAGGGATGCTCCTCTTTTCCTCCACCCTCACCCTATCTGAGCCCAGTGTGGTCAAACTGCTCCTCTTTCTTTGCAACCTGTGAGGCAGTGGCAGTGGCCCTGGTGGTCCCTGGGTGGGAAAGGAGGTCCTCCAGCTCCAAATCCTGGCCAACTCATCCTGGAGATGAGCAACCTCCTCCCTCAGCCTGAAGAGGTGCCTGTAGATGGGACAACACTGCATCCTCCAGAATGTCTCCCAGAAGACTGCTGCTCCACAGCCACTGCACTGCACTGAACCACTCCCATCATGTCTTATTTGTGGCCCCTTAACTGTTGTTTTGTATAATTACTCTTTCCTCTCTCTGTTTATTTTATTAATTTTTTTTATATATTTTTTTTCTCCCTACTTTCCTACTGCCTCCGTGCCCTTAAAGCTCCTGATTGTCCTGTTCTGGGACAGTAAGTTCCTATATCCCTCAGTAGTCTCTTTCTTTCTTGCTCAGAGTCAGACCTCCAGCAGCTAGGGAGGGATGGAGAGCTACTCTTTTCCTTCTAAGAAGGTGAATCTTTTGTGCTTCTGTGATCACTCCCTTCCTGCTCCCAAACAGTAAGTTCCTGTTGTCAGTCAAATCCTGTGCCTATAAAAGTAGAACTGGCTACGGGTGAGGGGGGGATGGAGGGCAATATAGCCCCAGTAAAGTTCTAACAGCAGCTCTTTTTTCTTGCTGTTCTCTGCCACAAGCTATCTAGGTAAGTTTTTAAATGCAAACAACGTCATCTTGTTACTCGGTCCCGAAAGGTCATTTCACGGTCACTGTGCAGAATCACCTTTCAGGACTGATTAACAAAATGACAGTGCCACTGTTCATGAGGTGGGGTCCTAAAAAGCCTATCTTGCAAATTTGGTGGAAAAATTCCAAAAAATTACTGTGCTACGAGCGTGCGTCGTGCAGTTTCAACACACACTCATAACTTCAGCAATTTTTAATATTTTCACTCCAGATTTTCAACATTGCCATTTTTTTCACACCTCCTTATGAACAATAAGCTGTCATTTTTCACATCCTGCCTGAAATGTGTTTTTGCTCATGTGGCGCACAATGGCGTGGTCGCTGTGGGAAATCAATGTTCAGGACAGATTAACAAAATCACAATGACACTGTTCATGACCAGAGTTCCCAAAATGCCTATGTTGAAAATCTGGTAAAAAAAAAATCCCCAAAATAATTGCGTCATGGGCGTGCATTGCCTGGTTTCTATTCATGCTCGTGACTTCACCAATTTTTTATATTTTCACTCCAGATTTTCAACAATGCCATTTTTTTACACCTCCTCATTAACAGAGCAGCTGTCATTTTTCACATCCTGCCTGAAATGTGTTTTCACACCTGTGGCACCAAATGGCACAGTCGTTGTGCAAAATCACCTTTCAGCTAATGAACTCATAGTGCCACTGTTCATGAGGTGGGGTCACAAACAGTCCATGTTGAAAATTTGGAGTGAAAATACCAACACGTACCCGGGGTGTTACAGTTTTCAACCATAACACCCCACCCTGTAGAGATTTAAAGGCATCGGGGTGTGACTTGGCATTGTCATCTGTAATGCTCACGCAATTCCACCCCAACCCTCACTCTGCAGCCAGTGACAGGCATTGAGGTGTGCCTTGGACTCTTTGGCCTGAACGTTCACCCCATTCTCCTATACTGTACCCATCTCAGCATATTTCCTTGTGGAAAAGGGTGAGCATAAGGCCCGAAGATCCCAAGGCACACCACAACACTTCTCAGTGTCTGTGGGGTAGGGTGAGGTGAAATGGCATGAGCATTATGGCTGACAATGCAAAGGCATACCCCAATGCCCACTACTTGCAGAGTGGGGCTGTGGTCAGCGTCAGCTCAGTATTTCACTGCCAATCCTATAATGTATCTCTCTAACTCCTGCACTACCAATGCCAATGCCAGCAAGCCAGCATTTGGCATTGACAGAGGGGAGAATGGAGGAAGAGGGGGAGAGAGAGAGAGAGAGAGAGACAGACAGACAGACAGAGGGGGAGAGAGAGAGAGACAGACAGACAGACAGAGGGGAGGAGAGAGAGAGAGAGGCAAAGGGGGTTAAGAGAGAGAGAGAGACAGAGGGGGAGAAAGACAGAGAGGGAGGCAGAGCGAGAGAAAGAGAGAGAATAGGGAGTGGAAGGGAGGGAGACAGAGAGAGAGAGAGAAAGAGAGACAGTGGGGGGAAGACAGAGAGAGGGGAAAGAGGGACCATACCTCTCAGCTTTCCCTGATTTTCAGGGACGTCCCTGATTTTGCCTCAAAATGTTCCTGTCCCTCCTAAAATTTGTGTTTCTGTTACTGAACAGTGGGTATACTGTATGCTTACAATATTATCAGAGTTACAGACTTGCTCTTCTGCAGTCAAAGTATTTTACACCAATAGTCTTATGGTGCCTGCTTCAGGGAATAGAACCAATTGTTAAGCTGTGTCACTCATTTTAGTTCTTTGTCACTGATTTTTTAAGCCATGTCCCAAGCGCTAAACACCACTGCAAATACCTGCAAGTGAATGTTCAGCACTGACAAATGTTTGTTTAAAATTACTTCATAGGCTTGTAAAGGAGAGGCTGCTGTTTGCATTTATACTGAAGCTGCATTTATTAAAATAGGATGAATGCAGTTTCATAGCATTTGAAAATTGTAAACACAGCCACTTTTGACTCAAAAATCCTGCTCTAACAATAATAAAATGGCTTCCATGATGAGGTCATATACAGTATGAGAGATGCCAGCTGTGCAGATGGATTCTAGCTCTTGTAACCGTATTCAAATGCGAATAACTTTAAAATGAAAAGTGATAGTTTCGTACTGTGAGCACAAAAGTTTTTCACAAAAATATTTACACAATGAGTGGTGTTTCATTTATAGCTACCATTTAGTTTTTTAAAAAAATTAGCAAAAAAGGCAGCAGAAAATTAAATTGTTTGTCACTTTTTCAACAAATAAATGCAAATAACTTTAAAACAAAAAATGATTGATGGTACTGTGAGCATGTAATTTGTTCAGCACAAAATATGTACAAAATGAGTGGTGTTTCATTTATATATACCTTTTAATTTTTTTTTTATAATTCGCAAAAAACAGCAGAAAATTCTATTTTTTTTTTACTTTTTGAAACAAACAAATGCAAATAGCTTTAAAATGAAAAAACGATAGTATGGTACTTTGAGCACAAAGCACAAATATATCAACCAAATGAGTAGTGTTTCATTTTTAGATTTTTTTATAATCAGCAAACAAAGGCAGGAAATTCAATTTTTTTCACTTTTTTGGTGGTATGACATAAATGTAATATGTTACCTCCCTATTGTTGATATTTTTTTTTCTTGTGCCCTCTCTAATTAACCAAACTGTAATTTGCTTTTCAACTAACTCCTACCTCCCACTTTCCGAATGGGGGGTGCCCAAAACTGTTGTACGCTTAATGTTTCCATTTCTGTTTTCTCCTGCTCTGTCAATGCTGCCCCGCCATGACAGTGTGAGCCACAGATTCTCATATTCCCACTTTACGTTATCATGCAAAGTGATCTAGGTCATGCTGCATTTCCCATGCAGCCACCCACTGACACTTCCTTTTCTTCCTTGCAATTACTTGGCACACATGAAAACTGCCTTTGCGGTACTTTGCAGAGCTACATCTCGCTCTGCTGCTGTTTCCCTTTGTTGGTTTTATTTTGTGTCATTCATCTGTGTACCATTTAAGTTAGAATGTTATCTCTGTTTCCAGGCAAATAAATCAGGCACCTGGTGCTCCTCAGAGCAGCCACCTGCTGCCCCCACTCCACCCTGCAGAGAAACATGCTAAGGCACGATTGTTGACAGGGACTCCCCGTTTGAGTCACATCACTCCTGTGCTGTGCGAACTGCACTGGCTACATGTACAGTGGCGGATCACCTTCAAGGTCAGACTTCTGACCTATAAGGCCCTGCATGGACTGGGTCCAAGCTATCTGCAAGAGCTCTTGACTCCCTACAGCCCTGGCCATCCTCTCCGCTCAACTGATGAGGGGTTGTTAGAGGTTCCCAGGGTTCATCTGAAAATGTCTGGAGCCCGGACTTTTATACACGAGGTCCCTACCCTGTGGAACTCTCCACCTCGTCAGATTCAAGAGTGAAGGACCGTGGAGAGCTTCAAGGCAGCCCTGAAAACCCACTTATTTAAGCAAGCCTTCAATGACTGTTTTATTTGATTTATTTGCACTCTGTATTATCAGTCTTTTAATTGTTCATTTTGTTATTTATATGTATTTTAATTATGTAAAGCACTTTGATTTTAGAATTGCTCTATAAAAATAAAGTATTATTATTATTCATGGCAGCATAGGTGCCTTTGGCACCTGAGTGAAGACATGTGCACTTCCCAGGTGGTTACACAGAAACATAGAAGTTAACGGCAGATAAGGACCGCAAGGCCCATCCAGTCTGCCCATTTTTTCTACCTTATGAATGTGCCATAGGCCTTTACTCTGTCAATGGCCTATGTATTCATACTTATCTGTATTGCTCCCTTATGCCTGTCCCATACCTGCTTGAAGCCCTGCACTGTATTCATATCCACCACTTCCTGAGATAGGCCATTCCATGCATCCACCACCCTTTCTGTGAAAAAGAACTTCCTCACATTACCCCTTAATCAGCCTCCCTCTAATCTCATGCTGTGTCCTCTTGCCCTGCTATTTTTCTTATATTGAAACATGCTAGACTCTTTCACCTTGTTAATGCCCTTAAGGTGTTTGAATGTTTTGATCATATCACCTCTCTCCCTCCTTTGTTCTAGAGTATACATATTGAGCTCTGTTAATCTGTCCTCATGTTTTCTGATGCAGTCCCTGCACCATTTTGGTTGCCCTTCTCTGGACTACCTCCATTTTGTTAATGTCCTTGTGCAAATGTGGCCTCCAGTACTGAACGCAGTACTCCAGATGGGTCCTAATCAGTGTCTTGTAAAGAGGGATTGTTACCTCCCTCTTAGAACTTGTAATACCCCGATAATACACCCCAACATCCCCCTAGCCTTACCTTCTGCTTTAGTGGTCTGCTTGGATGGCTTCAGGTCATCTGTGATGACGATGCCCATGCCTCTTTCTTTCCTTGTGATTTCCAGCAAATCTCCTCTCAACCTATAGGTGACTTCAGGGTTTGTCTTCCCTATGTACATGATCTTGCACTTCTTTGCTTTAAACCCCAGTTATCACTCTTCTAACCATTTTACCAGTTTATCCAGATCTCTTCTCATTCTGCCCAACCCATCAGGATCATATACTCTGTTGCAGATCTTGGTGTCATCTGCAAACAGACATACCTTACCCTCCAGCCCATCTGCAATGTCACTGATGAAGTAATTGAAGAGAACTGGCCCCAGGACTGATCCCTGAGGTACCCCACTTGTGACTTGTATCTGTTCTGACTGTAGACCATTTACCACCACTCTCTATGTTCTGCCCGCCATCCAGTTTGCCACCCAGTTGACCAGCTTCTGACTCACCCCAAGCATACCCAGCTTTTTAATCAATCTTCTATGTGGAACAGTATCCAAAACTTTGCTGAAGTCAAGGTAGGTGACATGTACTGCACCCCCTTGGTCCATCACTCTGGTTACCCAGTCAAAGAAATCTATGAGATTAGTTTGACAGGACCTTCCTGTAATAAACCCATGCTGAGTTGGATCCTGTGCTCCTATGGATTCCAGGTATTGCACTATCCTTTCCATAAGGAGCGCCTCCATAATCTTGCCCACTACTGAGGGAAGACTGACAGGTCTAGAGCTCTCTGCCTTTTCCCTGCCACCAGTCTTGTGAAGCGGGATCACATGAGTCCTTCTCCAGTTTTCTGGGACCTCCCCTGTGCTCAGAGACTCACTAAACAGTTCTGATAATGGCTGTGCTAGTTCCACCCTTAGCTGCTTTAGTACCCTGGGATGTATGCCATCTGGTCCCATTGCCTTGTCCACCCTGAGCTTTGTGAAATCTTGTAGGACCCTTTCTTTTGTGAAGGGACTTGTGCACACCTCCCTTCCCCCTGTGTCCATGCTTCTGAGATATGGGCCCTATCCTACCTTCTGCTCAGTAAATACTGAGCAGAAGTGTCTATTTAAGATAGATACTTTTTCTTGGTCCTCCTCCACAAACTCCCCCTTATCCCCTTTGATCTTAGCAATACTCCCTCTGGACTTTCTCCTTTCACTAATGTATCTGTAGAAAGTCTTGTCCACTTCTTTTACTGTCCGTGCTAGTGTTTCCTCGGTTTGGGCCTTTACCTGTCTTACTGTCTTCCCTGCTTCCCTTAGGGAAGTTTGGTATGCCCTCCTGTCTTCATCCAGCTGTGTTCCCTTATATTTCCTGAAGGTCAACCTTTGGCTCTGACCTTTTCTGCTACTGTTTCTGAGAACCAAAGTGGTTTCCTCCTTCTTTTGTTCTTGCTTTTCTCCCTAATACAATGGGATGTTGCTTCAAGTATTGCATCCTTAATGCTTGCCCACTTTGCCTGTACCACCTCACCTGTATTTCTTCTTGCCAGGGCTAGTTTAAGTCTGTTGGCCATCTTATCAAAGTCAGCTCCTCTGAAGTCCCATATTTTTGCCTCGAATGGGATGATTTAGTTCTAGTGATCAAACTGAACCATACCGTGTGATGGTCACTGGTCCCTAGGTGACCTTCTACCTGGAGATCTGTGATCCTTTCCCCGTTAGTCAGTACTAGATCTAGGACAGCCCTGTCTCTTGTAGGTTGTTGTACCAGTTGATTGAGAACCTCCCCCTGCAGGGAAACCACTGTGTATCTAGTTCTGGTGGATGTTCCTGCTGGTATTGACAGATTTGTTTCTGGCATGTTGAAGTCTCCCATTATCAGAACCTCACCTTTAGCTGTCATGTTTTCTATATCTTCTAACAGTAATGTGTCTATGTCCTCACCTTGGTCTGGAGGCCTGTTTCCAGGGTGACCCACATTTCTTCTGGCTCTTTATGTGTATTCTGATTTCTGTAGCTTTGATATTTTCATTGACATAAAGGGCTACCCCCTCCTTTTTGTACCTCGGTCTCTTCTGAACAGTACATAGCCGGGTACTGAGGTCTCCTGAGTGTGGTTACTGGTGAACCATGTCTCACTAATGGCTACTATGTCCAGTTTAGCCTCTGTCACTGTTACCTGCAGGTCTTGCATCTTGTTTCCCAGACTGCAGACATTTGTGTATGTGATTTTCCATTGGCCAGTTTTTGGTGAGTTAGTTGTTGGGTGAGGTCCAGTGTTTCCCCTGCATGATGTATGGGGAGACAGACCTTTTCCTTACCTGGTGATGCAAATGAACTACAAACATGCTGAATTACAGTTTGATCACTAGCTGAGGGGGGAGGGGTGTTCTTCCCATTCGATGTACCGGCTGCTTCACCCCTCTCCCCATTGGCTAGATTAAATATTCTGCAAAGACATCAAAGTTCTGCCCCAATGAACTGACTCCCTCTTTAGTCAGATGTAGCCCATCAAATTTAAAAAACTTTTGCTAACAAAATTGTTGCCAGTTACCTACAAATCTTTGTCCTTTTTCCTGGTACCAGGCCTTGAGCCACATGTTTAGCTCCCCTATCTCCCCTTCTGTGACCTTCTGTCAATCTGCCTCCCTCTCCCAGACTGGCAGGATCTCAGAGAAGAAGATGCCAGATGAAATGGATGACAGTTTGTCACCCAGCCTGGTCAGGTGTTCCTTGGTCTCCATAACTGACTGGCTCATGAGATTGTTAGTCCCTATGTGTACCAGGACATCAATGTTTTCTCCTGCTTCCTGCATGATTTTAGCAGTGCAGTCAGTGTCTCTCCACGCTGATATCCCTTGGAGACATCTGATCATTACCCCCAGTTGGAAGTAGGTATCAACTCCCCAAATCATGGTGTCTCTTATGATCTGAAGTATTTTGGATTTCCATTTTTTCTTGTTTTTGTCCCTGTTTTGGGTGAGTTTTGTAGCTCTAGTTCCTGTACAGCAGTGTCCTGCTCTGTAGTGTCCTCTACCCCTTTGTTTGATTTTTGAGATAGAGGCAGATACCTGTTTGTAGTTTTTATATGATTTGTGGAGGTGATACATTGGAGAGCACTGAGTGATGGTGCACTCAATTTGCCCCTCCTAACCACCTGCCAACCTCCTTGACCAACTATCCTCTGCAGTCAAGGTGCTTCAATTGGATGCTGGGGAAATGGCAGGCAGTTCTTATAATATATTTCCTCCTGAATATGCAATTTGAGGTGTGCAATCTCTGCTTATGCTGTCTGGAACTGAGCCCTTAGATCTCCAATGGTCCAGCATGCAGGACAGCATCCTAAATCCTGTATAATTGCCCTTTTGAAAAGTGTCCCATAGTGCCTGCAGTTAATAATATCCATTCCAGTTGAACTGTCAAGTTTATAACCAGATCCAAGTAATTAGAAGGAGAAAAATGAAAGCAAAGGTTAGATGTTCTTTTTGTTTGTTTGTGTTTGTTTTTGTATAACTTGTTGTAACAAGCTAAATTACTTGTGCCCCTGTAAGTGAGGTCACTATGTGGACACCTCTATGATCCTCCCCTTCCTGCTTTGCTACAGGAAATGTCACGACTGTGCAACTCTATAAAAGGAGTGTAGCATGGGGTGGTTGGGCCCTCCCCCTGCCAAAATGGAAGAACCACGGATGAAAGAAACAAGGAGGTAAGAGCAGAAACAACCAACAACAAATGCAGTAGCCTGAAATCTTAGCGTAATGATGGATAAAACTGTAAATCCTGTACACACCACCTGTAACAATTTTACAGAAGATATACCCTGCAAAAAAAAAACAACACTTTGCTACAGAGAAAAATAAAGCAGTAACAGAAGATATACCTTGCATATACCTGGGTTGATGGCACTCAGCTGTGTCCTGCAACCCGCCTCATAACTCACCTGGGGCGTGTGGTAATTTAGCATTACCACACACCTTGTTATATGTTATTGCTTACTTAAAATTTACAGTGTGATACTATGGGGGGTTTATCACATTTCCCAGGTGGCTGAAGGTACTCAGCTATGCCTCATGCCTCACAACTCACCTGAGGCATGCAGCAATTTAGCCTTGCCGCTCACCCTGTCACGTGGTATTGATCACTTAAAATGTTTAATATAATCTTATTTGAATTATATACCACACTTCCCAGGTGGTTGAAGGCACCCAGCTGTGGCTCATGCCTTACAATCCACCTGGGGCATGCAGCAATTTAGCATTACCACACACCGTGCCATGTATTGCTGCTTACTTACGATTTACAATGTGACCCTATGGGAATTTTATATCGCACTTCCCAGGTGGCTGTAGGCACTTAGCTGCACCTCTCATGCCTCACAACCCACCTGGGGCATACAGCAATTTAGTATTGTTGCACACCCTGTCATGTGTTAGTGCTTGCTTACTATTTACAATGTAACCCTATGGGAATAATAAACTGTACTTCCCAGGTGGTTGAAGGCATTTGGCTATGCCTCATGCCTCACAACCCACTTTGGTCGTGTGGTAATTTAGCATTGCCTCACACCCTTTCATGTGTTATTCCTTGCTTGCAATTTACAGTGAGATCCTAAGGGAATTGTTTACTGCATTTCTCAGGTGCTGTGCAAGTGTGCATGTATATCCATGGCTACAGAAATGCTGGACCATGATGATGGATGTTTTGTGTGTCATTTGGAAGGCACTGCATGCTGTTTGTCTTACCCAATGATGGCTGTCTGTGGCTGCTTGTGTTGCCATTCCCCCTCTGGCTGCTTGGGGGGGGTACAATGTTAGTGTTGAAAACCCTCACATTGCATTTCCATACTATTGCTGCTTTAATAGCAACTCAAACTGATGCATTGTGTGGATAACCTGGTTTTCCAATGCAGTTGCATTGGTAGACAACGTGAGCATTTTTGCTGCGCAAGTTGTTAAAAGAATGGGCAAAGGGGGCACTTAAGCAGGTTGATCAAGTGTGCTGGAGTAGTCTGGGCCTGTTGGAACAAGTTTGGGTATATTAGAAAAGGTGTGTTCACCCAAGTAAGATATATGTCACAGGGTGATCCCTGTGATGAATAGGGGCCCTGATATTCTTATAAATATTTACAACCCCCCCCCAAGAAAGGAAAAAGAATAGAGTGCCTACGTAAAGGTAGAATGAATGGCATTCAGCCTTT
Source organism: Neoceratodus forsteri (assembly GCA_016271365.2). Taxonomy (NCBI): domain Eukaryota; kingdom Metazoa; phylum Chordata; order Ceratodontiformes; family Ceratodontidae; genus Neoceratodus; species Neoceratodus forsteri. The sequence continues at coordinate 905,789,505 of CM028135.1, read as the reverse complement.
TCTCATTGAGCACTGATGTAGAACAGCTACAGGATTATATTTGCAGTGTACAGACAGGAACAGCAATTGGGGTAATTCTGTGACCCTGTCCCTGCTGTTATAGGTCCTGTACCTTGGGAAAAAAAAAGCCAGTTGGAGTGGGGTCAAGCAGTTTTTACCACACTATTTGCTAGTTTAAAATAATTATGTCCCCGTTTTTGGTAGGAAACCTAGGTCGCACTAGGTAAAAACAAAACACCGATGCTCAAATATTTAAAGAGTGAAAGTGGAGAGTGCTGTAAAATAAGGAGCGCATTCATTCCTTAAGCTCTCTCTTTCCCTCTCTGTGCAATATGCCCAATTAATTGTAATTTTACCAGTTATTATTAAAGCTAGTGAAAGCTGTGATGCTAGCCTGATGTAATGCTAGCAATCTCTGCAGGAATGTGAGAGAGGGCATAGTGCTACAGTACTGCCGTTTATTTAATTTCATTCTGTGTCTGCAAAACTTCCCTTTTGCAGTATTTAGAGTCCTTCATGTTTGTGAACTTAGTAAAATAGGGATAATTCTATGTATTAAACCCCTGCCATGCCCTATGTAAAGGTAAAAGCAGCTGTTTACATGTAAAGCACTCTGGAATTGAATTTTGGTGCTTTTAGGAGAATTTAAGAAAATGGATGACTCGGAGTGAGCTCGCAAACTCAGGAATGTTGTAGTGCATGCTCCTGCCACGTGGCTACCCTGCTTCCCTAGGGGAAATTCAGTATCAGGTGCTCATAAAAAAGGGCTACCTTAAAATGTGTAGCCTGGAAGAGGAATATTGTTTTCTTTAGATACTGCAGCTAGCTTGAGAAGGAGGTGGCTCCACAGAGCTTCTTTTGCCTTTAGAAAAGCTGTTTTTTCCCACTCCATGACCTCCCCGCTTTCCCCAAGTGCTGCAATGCAGTGAAGTACATTATTGTGAACGGAACTCAGTCTGGGTCTAAATAAAAGGAAGTGTATTCTGTTCCTAAAGTGGTATATTAGTGGAGAAATGTTTTACCTTTTAGTTAGGAGCTTGGAGCACTCCAGTTTCAGTAGTGCCCCACCCACTTGTTCTGCAGCTGTTTTTCTTGTAATTTCTTTCAGTCCCCAAACCTTTTAACATTCAAAATTAAGAGCCACATAAGGTATTTTCTTGAACCTTATATGCATAGTTGTGCGCAGACCTTGCATGCAGGCTGAAGAAAGACCTTAAAAATGATTTGAATATAAACATGTCTTCACTCTCTCTCCTGAGATTTAACCTTCTAAAAACCCTCTGAAAATAGAACTCTTTGCATCTATTATGGTAGCAGGAACCTTATTACTTGTCTCTGTACATCCAAAAGCTGTTTTTTTACAATAAAGCTGCTACCTGACTATGAGAAGCTTACCTTAGCAGCTGCTTACCTTACCTACTGCAGTCTCTGTTACTATAGGGCTGTCTGCCCCAGAAATGGCTGTTTTTATAGGAGGTGAGGAAGTGAGGTCACTCCAGGATGGGAAGGGGCTTAATTCCTCAATGAATCTAATGATTATACAATCAGATATATTCAGGCCAATGTACCCAGTATTTTATATAAAGAAAAAGGTAATGTTGTTACACTTTCTGGGGTAGTAGATTAAACATGTTAGGTGGGTTACCTGGTGAAATAGTCTAACCCAGATAATTTTTATTCTGTAAATTAAATAAGGGCTAGGTCAGATGACCCTACCTTAATCTATAAAAGCTTACCACTAGGGTGCTAAATCAGATAGAGAGCCAGATAGAGTGTCAGTCTGGTAATGAGAGTCTGAGAAAGAAGACCTGAGAAAGAGTGTGGGTGCTCCCACTGAGTTAAGTACTGCTGGGTGCAGCAGTTATTGCTTGGTGCTGAACTTATGCCTATTGTTTCACCTCCTGTGAGTTCTGGAATCATTTTATGGCATCAAAATAAAATGATAAACGCCAATCAGGCATTTTTTATGCACTAAACTTCTTGTGGTCTGCCTGTATTTCTGCTCCTGAACAGCGAACCTGTCACAACACACTGTAACACTGTTCAGGGTGGCCTTTTTGTTGACCTTCTGTGGAGTATGCTGGGTGTCTGAATTGTTACAGTCAAATAAGGCAACCAAGACAGAGGTGGTGTTGGTGCTGGATGATGTTGCGCTAATACAGGATGGGGTGTTCCAATGGATCTGCAGAAGCAAAATTGGCAGCTTGGTATGCAGCTGTTGATACAATCTCAAAGCTCCCTTGGGGGTGATATGGGACTTCAGGGAGGAACTGTAGAAATACCAGGGGACTGGTGGGTGGGTGGGGGTATTCTTTCATCACAAAAAATGCACACCTTTGATGGTATTCAGTTCCAATATGTCCTGGGAAGTACCTTAAAGGAACTGGGTTTCAGCTCAATGGAGTTCAATACACATTCCTTTTTTATTGAGGCAGCTATGTATGCGAGGGCAGGAGGGCTGTCAGATGCCCAGATAAAGTCCTTAGAGTGGTGGAAGTTGCAGGCTTTTGAGAACTATGTGTGACCCCATTTGCTGTCATTTTTTATGTTTCAACAGGTGGCAGTCAAGACCAGACAGGTATGGATCCGTGGTCACTCATTTATCCACTAGACTAGAACTATGACTGAGCAAAGATCTGGAGATGGGGAACCTCTTCTCAGACCCCAAGAGGCTGTAAGAACAATGGATGGGGAACCAGGGAAGTCTGTGGAAGGACTATGTGCCATGGGTTCAGTCAGAAGCATGAAGGCAAGGCCCACTGGATACTGTGGTGATTCACTTAGGGGCTAACAGTTTGGGCAGGGTTAAATCACTGGTCAGATGAAGGGTAGCCTTCGGTGGTTGCAACAATGTTGGCCTTGGGTAGTATTCATATAGTCCCATGTAATACAGAGGATAGTATGGCTGCATGCTAGGGACTCTGCAACAACTGAGAAGGCTCACAGGGTTGTTAACATGTCAATGTGCATGTTTATGGGATCTGTATGGGTTAAAGTGCTACAGCATGATGAAATTGTGACCTTATTGCTGCACCTTGAGGTAACGAGGGAACCTGCCTCTGTCACAGATGGGTTCTACTAGAGGCTGACAGGAAGCAAGGCCCCCAATAAGGGATAGCTCAATGGTACAGATGGGGGTATGGCATCCTTGGGTTTTGGCCTGCATGTGCACCATGCTGTGATGGGGAGGGGCACAGGACACATGGCTCTAGAGCCACCCATTTGGCCATGGAGGCCACAGTCCCTTCAGTGGTGGTGCCCCTTTAAAAAGGTGGTGAGTTCAGTCAGTGGTGTTCACTGGGGTAAGAGGACAGACTGGGGAAGCTGAGGACTACTTAAAAAAGAGGCTTGCTGTCACCTCCAAACTGCACACATCATGCTATGTATATGATGTAGTTGTGTGCCCATTTCTCCAACACACTGGGGTAAGGAGCCTAATTAGACAATGAGGTATGAATATCAGTGTTTTTAATAATTCAGCTGTGATGGAGGAAGTATTGTGCTGGGTGGGTGGATGTGGGAGCACTGGCCCATGGCAGTTCATGTCTGAATGGTGCCTCTATGTCAGGGGGTGTTGGTGTTTGTGCACAGTGTACCGAAGTTTGTGCTCACAGTTTCACTTGCCTAGTGTATTAAGTCTCCTGTTGCAGAGTTGATTTTTGACTTCACTTTTGGTTTCTTTTGCCAGGGTGGAATGAGTATTCTGCATTTTCTCAGTCTGAACATCAAACTACATCTTGCACTAGCAGTAGATGTTAAAGTACAAGCATATGGTGCATAGTTTTTCAGAGGTCATTAGTGGACTCATGCACACCTTACTTGCCAGGGGCACAGTTCACTCAGAGATGACTGTAGGATTTTGGGAGGCCTTCAGTGAAAGTCGTCATGGGGACCACTCCCTAGACCACCTCAGTACCATGCCTTTTACTCTATCTTATATGCCCACCATTTCAATTTTCTGACAAGTAACTTTTTTAAAGTGAAGGCAGCAATGTGAGCCCTTGGAGATCTTATACCTGCCTTATCCAGCAATATCTTCATGCCCATAATTAGCTGGGCCACACCTGTGCTAATAGTAAATCATAATATTATGATAACTCATCCATGGGCTATGCCCAGTCCCATCATGCTCTTATGATTTACTGTTGGGCTAAGACCAAAATTAAAAAAAATCATAACATTTAAAAACAAATGAGGTATGCTGGTTTGGTCAGGAAAGGTGACCACCTGAATTGTTGGTGCCAAAAACTAGCTACTTTGGTGCTTGAGCATGCTACAGTACATGTTAGTATGCAGGTTGGGACTCAGTTACCATTAGGATCATTTCAATAGGATCTACGACGCCGCATTGACAATTTCTTGTAGAAGTGACATTTCCCCGACACCACTACATTGACTGCAATTGCAGTCGGGATGTTGCCGCTGAGATTAATCTTCTTGTTTTGTGGGGTCCCTGCACCCCCCTACTAAAGATTCTCAACTCCGAGTCGGAGCTGAGTCGGGGATGGGGTACAGGACCTTGGGGAAGAGTGTTGTGGTCCCAGGTGGACCTTATAGCAGTATGATGTTGTTGGTATTGACTATGTCACTGTAAAGTTGTCGCTGTAGCGATGGTATACCATTTCAGTATATCTTCTCAAAGCACCTTTTGCAACTTCACAGTTCTTTTTGACAGGTATTTACAACACACTGGAAATAAAGCAGGCTTTCATTAACACTGCTTTACAAGAAAATGTGTATGTTTAATGTTACCATTTTTCCAAAAAATCAACAAAGATGACATTTTGAAAAACAAACTGCATCTAGAGCCATCTAGTAAATAGCTGTGCCTGATTCTGAGAAACAGCTATATGGTTTGATGGTGACAAGTCACACAGGCTCATTCTTTTCAGCAGTCCCAGGCTGGGAGGGAGAGCTCTCATTTTGCCCCCTGAGAAGTTTTTTGTTCCACATGAAATACATAGATTTTAAAGCAGAACTGTATATTATTTAATCTGTGATGCTCAGTTCCATGGTGCTGTGAGCTTCTTATCTCCCCTCCCCATCCACAGTGTTAAATATGTGGATGCAAAGGCTGAATTGCACAAATTGTACCTACTACCATACATCATCTTTTGTTTAAACCAAGAAACACCACCCTTCCAGTGAACATCCAAAGAGTTAGAAGTGCTGTTTATTAATTGATAAAATGTAATAAGAACTTTTCTGTGGTTCCTGAGACCGTTTTATCAGCCAATTGCAGCTGTAAATTGTCTAATTTTATTTACTCACACCTAGCACCAGACTGCAAGAGGGACATTAGGGCAGCTTCAGCTCCACTCCAACTGCTCGTCACCATTCTCTAATAGTCTTCCTGCCCATCACCAGATTCGACAAGACCATCCACAGCCATCGAGGACCACCACCAGCCAATCCAGGAGCTTGCTATGACAGTAGGCGGGGCCACTTAGAAGCCCGCTAACTCTGAAACAAAGAGCCGAATTGCTGAATCACAGCTCACACACCTACTGCCAGACTGCAAGGGGAATGTTAGGGCAGCTTCATCTCCACTTCAGCTGTTCTTCACTGTCCATCTATTGCATCCCTGCCCATTGCTGGACTCAGATCGGGACTCCTTCAATGAGGCCATTCACGACCATCCAGGACTACCTGCTGCTAGCCAATTTGGGAGACAGCTTGGGACAGTAGATGGTGCCACCATTTCCCTTAGTGGCTCTTTTCAATTGAGTGGTCCCTCTATGCTAAGGACCATAGTGCAAAGGACAATTCAAGTGTGGAGTCTGCCTGGAGTCAGCCTAGGTCAACTGTCAGCCAGTCATGCTGCACTTGTGCAGTAAGTCTTCCCTTGACTTTCTGCTACCCAGGACTCCATATAAACTTTGAACTCATGGTAACACCCTATCTGGTTACCCATACTTCACATTTTATATTTAACTGCTAACCCTGTTTTTATTTTCTTTCTGACTAGCTTCATTGCCTACTGCCACTGTTGCACTTTTTGTCACAGCTTGGTTCATTTGCTTTAATAATAACACTCTTCCTGGGATACCCCATTCCCCACATTGTACTACCAAGTGATAAATGTATTAATTTGCTTAACTACCTATTAAGTACTAATTGCAATATCTGCTGATATTTTAACTTATTAAAGTGCGGTAACGACCTGTCTGGGTTACTCTATAACCTCATTGTTTACTGCCAATTGTTGTATGCATTAACAGCCTAGCTAGTAAACCTTCAAGTACAGTGCTTTTACACTTTTGTTATCTCTGTTTTGCTACTTAGTTTTACTTCCTTTAGTCACTCAACTAGCTTCATCTGGTATTATTTTTCAGTCCTTACCGCTGTCTTATGTAGGGTACATTAATTATTATTTTGGTCTTAGCATCACCATAGTTGCTTAAAATCAGATACCCAACCCTCTTCACCTGTCTCCTCCTTTTCCCTCTCCTATGCCATTCCTCTACCTCACCTCCCACACCCTCATCTCCTCAGCATCCCTCTCCTATCCTCTTCCACCCTCCCCTCCTCCTCCTCCCCCTTTTCCTCCACTTTCCCTTCTCCCTCCCCACCTCCACCAGTCTACTCTTGACTCTCCCTCCTCCCACTCCCCACTCACCTCTTTACACCCCGGCCTTCTCTCCAAACCTTGATTCCTCCACTAAACTGTCCCCTCCCTACCCCCTCCTCTCCCCTTTTCCAGGAGGTACAAGTCCCACTCTGTCCTGCTGCTCCTCCTTTCTGGTGTTGTGGAGCCTAACCCTGGATCCCCACTCCCCTGCATCTCCCTCTGCTTCTCCTAAAGGCCTTAGCATCTTCCATCTCAGTGTTAGAAGCCTCCTACCAAAACTGAACCTCTGCTGGCTCTGTGGCACTGATTGATGAGGCATTGCTCTGGTAGGCTGGTGTCCCAGGTTCATGCCCTGAGCCCAGGATGTCAGGAATGGAGGTTGGCAGGGAAGGAGCTTGGAGTGTACTTTGGAACTTCCCTCCTGGGGGGGTGGGGTTGCTGTGTGCTGTTCATGTAGCGGCTGATGGTGGTGGCATAGTGGAGGTGCTCTTGGTGTCATGGGTGACCACATCATAGGGATCATAGTAAAATAAAGTCAAATATGAGCCCAGACAGGCCAAAGACCCCATATACAGCTCACCCTTGACTCAAAGGGAATAGATTCCTATGGACTGCAAAAAAACAATATGTGTTGAGGTGTTTCTACATGCTGCTGAATACTCCTACCCCCATGATGCCATTGCAGCCACCCTGAACAGGGAGGTTGGTGAGGCCCAGAAAAACTGCTGCCAGTAGCACTGGATGACAGCCTCAGGTAGGTTTTCTCCTACCGCATGGCCACAAAGCACATCATTCCTGCCCCCCAAGAGGACTGCCCTAGATGCCTCCCATCCATCCAGAAGCAGATCACCTTTTGAGACCAATTAATGAAACAATAGTGCCACTGTTCATGAGGTGGGGTCCCAAAAAGCTCTTCTTGCAAATTTGGTGAAAAAAATTCTAAAATATGACTGCGTTATGAGTGTCCATTGCACAGTTTCTACGTACGCCCGTAACTTTATCAATTTTTAATATTTTCACTCCAAATTTCCAACATTGCCATTTTTTCACACTTCCTCATACAGCTGTAATTTTTCGCATACTGCCCAAAATGCATTTTCACACCTGTGGCTCTGAATGGCACACCCTGTAGTTAGGGGCACAATAACAAAACAGGGACTCTCTCCCCAACATGGAATTTTCCTTCTTCCTCATCATCCTACCTTCCAGTCCCTTGCCTGTAGTCCCACAGACCCCCTCCCCTGTCTTTTTGTTCAATTTCATGCCATTCAGCACTGAGAAAGGGGGCCGTAGGCAAGACACCCTCCCTCCCAAGTCATGGTGCCCAATCCCCAGGGCTGCCTAGTGGGACCTCGCCTGCCCTTCAAAAGAGCCAGGGAGGAACTACAATGAGGAGTTGGTGCCTGAACATGGAGGGTTGAGGACACAGGGAGCACAGACAATAGAAAGTTACCTGGGGGAAGGATCACGTGATGCAGAGTGCTGAGTAGAAGCTCCTCCGCTAAGCTCCTGCCTCCCGAATATAAATTCGCCTTTTTAAATGTTCAAACCTATCTAATTCCTCTGCTTACGAATTCTTCTATTGCTTAAGCATCCTTTGCTCCAGTTTTGGGCTTAAGTGTGGTAGATGGAGGCTTATATGAAGAAAGCCCCACAGAAACATACTCCCCCTGCCACTTCTGAAAAGGCCTCAAAGAAATCCCGAGCCTCGAGTGGCCCAGACAAGCCTGATCCTTTGTATCAAGCTGGGGAACAAGAGCCTTTAACTCTCAATAGGTTCTTGGAAGAATTTAAGCCTTTTCAAGAAGAGATGAAAGATATGGCGACTGATTTGAAATCCCTCTCCAGAAAATTGGATGAAGTTTCTCTCATGGTCTCTGACAATACTGCTCGAATAGTCTTGATGGAGAGGAAACTGGAAAGCCTGGATCCTGAATTGCTGTTAACAAGACAGAAATTATCTCGCTTAGAAGCTAAACTTGAAGATTTGGAGGGCCGTAGCCGCAGAAATCACATCATAATACTCGGCTCCCAGAAGGGAAAAGAGGCCAGCATGCTGTACTTTTGTAGAAGCTGGTGGACCGGGTTGTTGGTCCCTCCTTCGGTCCAGTGTACCTGATAGAGCGAGCACTTCGTCCCTGCACCAAAGCCCTCCGGATGCTTCCCCATCCAATTATCTGCCATTTCTGAACTATTTGAAAAGCAGCATTTTCTGCAGAAAGTCAGGGCCTTACAAGAAGTTCGTTGGGAGAAGGCAAAGTTGAGAATTGCACAAGACCTCCCTGGCTCGGTCCGTCTGAAGCGGAAAGCGTTTCACCCCATTGTATCTAAGATTATTGCAGCAGGTTTAAAATTCAGGATGGGGTATCCAGCCAGGTTACAAGTCTCAGTGAATGCTTCCTGGCTTAATTATGAAGATCCTGAAGCTGCGTTGTCAAGCCTTAAATCTGTGCTGCCAGATTTATTCCGGATGACCTGAGAGTTCCTCTAAGTGTTCATTGAGAGCTGCTGTTGGAACTGTTATTCCTTTTCTTTCTGGAGAAAGCATTTTCCACTAACTGAGATTAGACTTGTTTGTTTTCTCATCTGGAACTGGGCTACCCGTTATATGGCCCAACTGTTAACAATTTTCCAAGCCCTGGCTTTCGTGTGTTAATTCTGGTTCAGGCGTAGCCTTTAGGTTCTGTGATGGCTTACTTAGGAGGAGTTGGCATTGTTATACACCAATTTTTGAAATTGCACTTAGGGGGAAAGTTTTGGGTTGTTGGCTTTTTGACTAGTTCTTATGTATTAGTTTGGTAGGCTCCAGAGCAGTTTCGGGCTATCATTGCCACTCTGACATACCTGTTGGACCAGGTGATAACCACAAGAGGGTGCAGCTCGCCTAATTAATATATGCCTTCGAGGTTTTGAATTCAAGAAGGATCTCTCTCAGCTTCTGTGATACTCCAGCCTTTTTAGGAGGTACTTTGGAATTAGGGGCTGGCAGCCCCTGGATAGTCACATTTTGCAGTTTTCTCTTTTCAAGGTCTCGTTTCAGTTGCTATCTCATTTCTCACTCTCAGTTCATGACTGGGGTTGTCCCTCATTATTAATTTTCCTCTGGTTCTGGTCTTGGTGCAGTTCTCTATTGGGGACAGGCAACCCCTAACTCTCATTCTGGGGTTATGTGGCTACCTGTCACATGAACATTTTTGATAGTGTGTTTCATTTTCCCTAGTCCTATTGGATTCATAATCATGTGCCCATAGGCTCTGGAAGCTCAAGACTGCTCTTCAGGTGTTAGGGGCCAGCTAAAACTGTTTGTAACTTACATTTGCATCTTGAGATATAAGTGGGTTCTCATTAGCAGAGGAATATTATCAGGGTGGGGAAGGGAGGAAATGACCCAGTACTGTGCTAAACATTGCTTGTGACAGTTTGGGGGTTGGGGAGGTATGGGTTTCGTTGGGGGTGGAGTGTTGTGGGGGCTTAAAGGTGGGTTAAATGGTGGGAGGGCTAGGGCGGTGGGAGGCCTCACAGCAGCAACTGGTAGGGGTAGGTCACATATTTTATACCCTGAGTGCAGGGCTGAATCTATTAAACCTAGTAATTACTATCAGGTGGCCAAGGAGGTGACTTTTGCAACGTGGAACGTTAAGGGGATCAGGGAAAAATCTAAACAATATCAGGTTCTTAAACACTTAGGCCTACTACGCTCACAGATAACTTTTCTACAGGAATCTCATTTATTAGAAGTGGACACATCACAGTTGAGGAGACAACAGGTGGGGACAGTGTACGAGGCTCAAGGCTCCACCAATAGCTGTGGGGTCATGCTTACTATTAACAGGGGCATTCCCTTTGTTTCTGCACAAGTTATCAAGGATCCCTAGGGTAGGTTTGTTTTAGTTAAAGGTACTCTCTGGTCAGTCCCACTGTTACTTGGTAGTATATATGGTCCCGATGTGGATGACCCTGGGTATTTTATGAGACTTATAAACATAATCCTGTCTTTGCTTCCTATAAGGATTATTTTGGGAGGTGACTTTAATCAAGTCGTAGATTCTAATCTTGACAGGTCAGGTAGTGGGCTGGGGGGATTTCTCCAGGACAGAGGGCTCTTAGAGACCTTTTGGATCAATGTGGGCTCTGTGATGTCTGGCACCTCTTATATCCGGACTCTAAGGAGTTTACCTACAGGTCATTGGCACATGGCTCGCAATCCCGCATCGATTGCATTCTTATTTCTCAGGATCTCTTGCCTGGGGTGAAGACTTCCTCGATCCAACCTGGTCCTGTCTCTGATCATTCATTGGTGTTATGTAAACTGGCATTCCAGGACTTTTCAAATAGGGAAACAAGATGGAAACTTAATGACCAACTGCTTAAAGATCCCAAATACTGCAGGCTCATAAGGGAACAAATTGAGGCCTTTTTCTTGTCCAATCCATTAGACAGTGCAAAACCGGATATCATATGGGGGGCCTTTAAGTCCTACATGAGAGGGATCCTTATTAGTATGGCAGTGAGTAGGAAAAGGGCTAGGAGAAGGAACTATTATCATTACTATCTCAGTTCGGTGCTAAATTAACATTTCGTTAATGCTCCAGAAGAAGACAGGAGGAAGCTCTTATTGCTGAGAGATAGATATTTAGAGTTGCTCCAGGAAAAAGCAGAATTAGCTATCATATGTACTAGAGCTAGTTACACAGATCAGGGAGAGAAGGCAGGGTGCCTACTGACACTCCGTATCAAGCAACAAAAATCTGCGAGATTCATCCCTCCAATTAGGGCGTCAGCTGATGGGTCCCTGAGAATATCTCCTACTGAGATAGTTCAAGAATTTGCCCTATAATATAAAATGCTGTACAGTGACATGGAGCACCCCCCCCAGTCCTGAAACGTGGAGAAGTATCTGAGGGATTCCCATTTGCCCTCCCTTTCAGCACATCATAAGCATTTTCTAGTCTCTCTTATATCACAGGAGGAAATTGCTGAGGTTATCAACAGATTACCCTCAGATAAAGCTCCCGGTCCTGATGGATTCTCTTCTGTTTTTTATAAGATGTTTCGAGATCTCTTACTACCAGTACTTAATCGATTATTCCAATATATCCTTTCTGGGGCAGAGGTTGATTCTTACCTCTTTGAGGCCTTGATTGTACTTCTCCCCAAACCAGACAAAGATCCAGAGCTCGTTCAAAGTTATAGACCCATATCTCTCCTAAATCAAGACATTAAAATTCGTTCAAAGATTTTAGCTAACAGGCTAACTGTTGTACTCCCTGAGTTAATAGGTATGAATCAGGTAGGATTTATGAAAGAACGCTCATCAGCTGACCACCTGCGTACATTATCTCATGTCTTCTCGGCTACCAGAGACGGCGAGTTCCACGAAGGCCTGGTCTCTCTGGATGCCGAGAAGGCATTTGATTGGGTAAATTGGAGCTTTTTGTTTAAGGTTATGGATGCCTCCGAATTCCCTCCTGTATTTATATCTTGGGTTGCTGCACCATATAAAAACCAGACAGCAAGAATTTCAGCAAACGGGGCTTTCTCTAAACCCTTCCCACTTCATTCAGGGACTAGGCAGGGCTGCCCTCTATCGCCTTTGTTATTTAATTTATATTTGGAACCCCTTATTCAAAATATTCTCAATAGTATTTCCATACAAGGCATTTGGGTTGGGTGCCATGAAATTAAAGTTACTGCATATGCGGATGATTTGTTGATACATCTATCCCACCCGGTATCATCTGTACCGGCCTTACTGAATGAAATAGCTAGATTTAGTGAGTTATCCAATTACAAGCTGAATGCCAGTAAATCTTTATTCATTCCATTAAACCACAAGGTTTTCAAGAACGGTATTAGTCCCTTCAGCTTATGTTGGACTCCCAGGTCATTTAAGTATTCGGGCATTAAGCTATCGCGTAATCCCCTAACATGGTTTAAGGATAACCTTGATTCCCTCTCACAGCTTATTATTCACGACCTTGACAGATGGTCTAAACTTCCCATGTCATTATGGGGCAGGATTAACATAATCAAGATGAATGTTTTCCCTAGAATTTTTTATCCCTTATCTCTTCTCAATACTTTTATCCCTCTACGCTGGTTTAAAAAATTACATGGTATATTTACTAGATTTATTTGGGCTGATAAATATCCCTGTCTGGCCTATTACAAACTAGCTGCTCCAAAATTTGAGAGGGGGCTGCGGATTCCCCACATGGCTATATACTACTGGGCCAGTCACTTAGTAAAATGCTTGAGATGGGTATCCCCGGGCCCTGAAAAGGAACAACCGATATGGCTTAGGATCGAATTGGATGCAATTAAATCTAAGAACCTGGACCCCCTAACCTTATTTTATCTTAAAATATCTCAGGTATGTATAGATGCGTGTCCCACAGTAGGTATCTCATTAAGAGTATACGCACAGTTATGTTCATTTCTACATTATTCCCCCCAGACTGACTTATCTCAAACCATTTGGAATTCCCCATCCTTCACTATTAATAAGAAGCAGATTTCCCAAAAATGGTTGCCCCAATTGGGAGATGGGAAACTGTACTCTTTGGTGGATGATGAGGGGCACTGGTTGTCCCCAGGTGATATTTCCCAAAAATTCCTCATCCCAGTTTCCTCTCACTTCAAAGTTATGCAGTTAAGACACCTACTCACAATAGCCTTGGGGAATATCTCCCCTTCCCAGACAGTTTCAGCCCTGATACCTGAGGTCTCCTCATTGATTGGATCTTCAGGTGCTGTATCTAAATTATATAGAGTGTTGTTTCATAAAAGATATGGGGACTTTTTTGGACCTACTAGATTCTGGAACTCGCTCCTTCCTCAGTATCAGTTGGATTGGCAATCTTTATGGAGATCTTGCCATAAATATGTTTCCCAAGACAGATTGCGCCTTATGCAGTATCATATATTACATAATATGTATTGTACTCCTGTAAAACTAAAGAAATAGGGTTTTTCGGATTATAGTACCTGTATTAAGTGCATGCGAGAAGAAGGAACACTTCTTCATATGTTCTGGTCCTGTCCCAAAGTTTCCCTTTTATGGGATTCAATCAGGATTTCCCTGGATCCCCTACTGGGCCTTCAGGAGTATTTCATTCCTGATATATGTCTTTAAGGGGATCTGTCCTCTGTCAGGGTCAAAGTAAGGAAATTTCATATGTTCATGATTGCTCTATCTGTTAAGAAACTTATCTTACGTCACTAGGAACACAAATCCACCCCATCTTTCCAAGAGTGGTTGTATGAAATTCTTGCTAATCTTCGAACAGAGAAGGTGATTGCAAGTCTTCATAACAGACTTGCAGTTTATAACAAAATATGGGATCCCCTTCATTCTCTAATTTCATTGTCTCATTAGTAATTATGTCGTATCTCAAATCTCTCACAGGCCCTCTGGGAATGAACATTGCACTTAGAGGTTACACAGAGTAGTTGCTGCTGTAAGGGCGAGGATGGGTGGATGGGGTGGGTTGGGCAGTTCTATTCTCTCAAGTAGTTGTGTCACATGTTGCTTCACTGTAACTGCCCTTTATATTGGAAAATGTATTAATAAAGTTTAAATTAAAAAAAAAAAAAAGAAAGTTACCTGGGTAATAAATAAGAACCTTGTATTGCTGGCGAGAAATGATGCTACTCAACTGCATGTAAATAAGCCTGCATTGGGACCTGTAGCCGTGCCCCACTCTATACAATACTAAAACATGTACCAATAGCGAACTTCGGCATTTTTATTTATTTATTTAGTTTTTGTTAACCGGGTAGGTGCACTTGCCATAAAATGACTATTTTCAGGCACGACCCGGGAGAGTACAACAAAAGGAGAACAGTTGAACAGCAGCAATGTGGGTACAATAATACAAACAGAGGAACAGTACAGCAGTGCTACAAAAATACAATGGGTAGAATCAACAAAAAATAATGGCAAGCATTATGCAGATAATGGCAGTAAGATATATAATAAGTGCAGAAACCATGGACCCGACCTGTGGAGTGAAAGGGTTAATAAGATAGTAAGGTTATATAGAGAGAATGTGAGGAATGTTCAAACATAACAAGAAAGACTGACAGAAGGGAGGTCAGGGGTGGTAATTAGCAAAACAACAGTGGATGGTCAGCAACAAGGTTCGAGAAGGAAGAGAGCTAGTAGTCAAGAAGTTATTTACAAAGAGAAGTAAAAATATGGGGAGGGGAAGAGGAGACAGTCTTGGAGCTGTATTAGAGCAGGGGTGACATTACTGGTAAGTCTCAGGAGCTTCAGGTTGGGTCAAAGCATGTACAAGCATCAGCTAAGGATAGATAACGACGATATTCACTTTTAAATCCAAAGTGAGACTGAAACAGCCAGAGGTTGAGTGGAAGAGCATTCCATAGCCTGGGAGCAGAGAATTGGAAGGCCCCTGTGGCTTTAGTCATCTGACATCTCGGATCATAGAGCAAGGATTTGTCAGCTGACTGCAGGCCATAGGAGGATGGTTGAGGGACCAGCAATGCCGCCAGCTGGGATGGGTTTTTTTCCCGGATGATCGAGTCCATTAGTGATCCAAGGTAGTATTGTCTACTGGCAGAGGGTGAGAGCCAGTTCAGATCCTTATAAAGAAGGCAGTGATGTTTGAGTCAAGGCAATGAAGAGGCAAATTGGCATATATTGTTATACGTTACGTCCCATTTTAGTAGGGAGGTTTTATGGGCAGAGGTAAGAATAGAGGCACCATAAGTAAGGGTTGGGAGCAGAATACCTCGGGCAATTGCTAATTTGGCCGAGGGTGCAAGCATGTAGCTCGTTTTGTAAGCTACTCCTAGTTTCGAGTTTACAGCTTTGCATGAGGACTGAATGTGAAGATTAAAATCCAGGGACTGGTACAGGAGGATCCCAAGGTACTTGAAGGAAGTAACATTTTCAAGTGGAAATCCTCCTGGGTGAAGAACCTCTAGCAAACTAGAACAAGTCTTAATCTTCGGTGCAGAACCTAGGAGCATGGCTTTCATTTTCTTTTCATTTAGTACAAGCTTACAGTCTAGTAGCCAGTCTAAGACCTTATTGAAGTCTGAAGTAAGTGATGTGTTTATGCAGGCAATACTAGGAGAACTAGTGTAGATGATCAGGTCATCAGCATAGAGAATAGCTGAGCAGGATTCCAGGACCTCAGTTGCATTGTTGATTAAAATTGAGAACAGAAGGGGCCCAAGGATAGAGCCCTGGGGGACCCCAAGGTTGATAGTAGATGCGTTGGACAGGGAGGAGTTAAATTTGACAGCTTGCGACCTGTTTGACAGGTAGCTACAGAACCAGTCCACAAGAGGGGTAGAGAAATGGAATTTATGGAGAGTGGAGAGAAGCAGGGGATGGTCTACAAGGTCAAAAGCCTTAGTGAGGTCAATGAAGATGGCACCTGTGAGTTTTCCAGAGTCCATGGGGGACAGAATATCAGTAGTTAGTTGAAGAAGAGCCATGGTGGTGCTATGACCTTTTCTGAAACCATGCTGAGTGTCTGAGAGGAGATTGTAACGTGTAAAGTAGTCAATGGTCTGTGATGCAACTATTTTCTCTAGGATCTTGTTAAGGACAGAGAGAATTGCTATAGGTCTGTAATTGGCCATGTCCTTTGAGTCACCTTTTTTAAAGACAAGCGTTACTCTTGCAGATTTCCATAGGTCTGGCACAGTGCTATGGATAAGGGATAAAGTGTAGATTCTGGCAATCGGAGAGGCAATGAGTGGAGCAGCCAGCTTAAGAAGACAAGGTTCCAGTGAGTCAGAACCAGAGCTGGTATTGGTAGATATGGATCTCAGTAATTTCGGAACTTCCGCTTTTGATATAGCCTTGAAATAGAATGGTGGCACTGGAGGAGCATCATACGATAGGGCAGTATGGTTGTCTGATGGTAGTGTGGTAGGTAGATTGGAGTGCAATCCACTAGGTTGTAAAGCCAAGGTATAGTATGACAGATCAGAGAAAAGATTGTTAAAACTGTTTGAGATGGTCCTAGGGTCATTACAATGTGTCCCATTTATGATCATTTCATCAGGAGTGACCGACTGCGAGGTACCAAGAAATGTTTTGACATGGGCCCAGAATTTCCTCCGTCGAGGCTGAGCTTTGTAGAAGGTCCTTGCAGTATTTGCTTTTAGCAACTCTAACTTGTCTCTTACATCTGTTCCTTAGTTCACGATAGACAATAAGATCTGACTGTAGGCCAGTTTGTTTGTAGCAAATCAAAGCTTGTCCCTCTGGCCAGATTAGCAAGGAGGTCTTTATGCAGCCACCTCATCTGTTTTCCTCTGACCCTCCTAGTAGTCTTGGGGAATGTTTATATTGAATGGTAAGAAATTAATTTATGAATATCTGTAGAGCAACCTCCACATCCTTTGTTTGATAGATACCTGCCCAGTCGATATTGGAGACATCATAGAAATGCATCCTGGTCAATATGAGCTAGATTTGTAAACGTGATTAGTCTTGATGGAGGAGATGGAGGTGCAACCATAGATAGGATACAAAAAGTGGATGAGTGGTCTGTTAGTGCATCTGCAAGGATTCCTGCTTTTGACACATGTTCCATATGGTTAACCACCACCCAGTCTAGGAGTGTACCCATTTGATGGGATGACATGGCTCTAGTTGCTTCAGAGATCAACTGGTGAAAATTATAACTAAGCGTGAGTGATTGCAAGGATATTTGAGCTGACCCTAACCAACTGAGGTTAAGATCACCTAGGATGACAGCCTCATTATGATTTACAGTCTGGGAGGTGATGTCAAGGAGTTCTTGAAGACCTACTATTCCCCCAGCAGGGGGATTATAGGCACAGATAATATGAAGCTTCTTTTCCCCCAATACAATAGTTGCCTGTATGAATTCGCACACTGTGGGAGAGACAGATGCCGGGACAATAGAGATGTTGAGGTGGTTTTTGAAGAATAGGGCAACTCCACCTCCACGCTTGGATGAGGATCTATTCCGCCGGAACACGGAATAGTTAGGCAAGGAGCATACGTCACCAGGTATTCCAGGTTTTAGCCAAGTTTCTGTGAGACAGAGTACATCAGGACTGTAGAGTTTCACCCAGGCCTCGAGTTCTCATGGTGACAGGTAAGACTTCTGATATTGATATGGCAATTAATAACTTTCTTGGACATGCCAGATAACTCATTTGGGGAAAAGAAACAGGTAGGTGGACCTGGATTTAGTTTGACGTCCCCAGATAGCAGAATAATGATCATGGCTAGGAACCAAAGCGTTGCACAGTGGTAGGTTAGGGTGAAAGAACATCTGCATGGCAGCTTCCTCCTGGCATGTAGAGGGTAAAAGATGCTGCCTCTAACAAGGA
Source organism: Neoceratodus forsteri (assembly GCA_016271365.2). Classification (NCBI taxonomy): domain Eukaryota; kingdom Metazoa; phylum Chordata; order Ceratodontiformes; family Ceratodontidae; genus Neoceratodus; species Neoceratodus forsteri. Next base: position 905,771,585 of record CM028135.1, on the reverse strand, counting down.
GGATAGGGTTAGGCTGCAGATCAGGCTTTGTCTCTGCAATCAAGTTAGAGAAAATATAGTTGCGGTAAGCCTCTGAGGAGTCTTTTGCCTTTGGTTACAAGGGAGAGCCCATGTGGTAGTGTCCAGGCTGAGTAAAAGGACAAATGACAAGAGTGCCCATAGCAGACTATACTTCTTCATAGTGTTACTATTTGACTTGGGTAGGAAGGCTAGTGGTATACTGAGACAGAGAATTAGCTCTTAGGGATAAAGAGATAGTGTGTGTAAAATTAAGACTGCCAAGGGTAACCGTGTTCCACCATTTTAACCCTTGGCCGAAATTAGAGATAGAGCAAAAACAACAAAGTGTTTCCTGCTAGCGTAGCAATTATTTAGAAGAAGTGGATCAGAGAAGCAGAAAGTAAAGCCCCACAAAGGTTAATTAGGAAAGCAGACCAGCCGGAGGCTCTACTTGTGGTAAAGATTACAGTGAGGAAATGAAGACCTATTCAAGATATGTTAGACGGCACCCCCAGTGGCAGAATTTTATTGACAAATGCTTGTTTTAAACTGGTCCTCTTGAAGTCCAGGACCCTCACCTTTGTGTGGCTCAATTCTGCCACCATGCATATATAAAACATCAGTATACAGTGATCACTGGTCCCCAGGTGGCCATCGCTATTCTATGATTTATAGAGAATCTGTGCATTCCTCTCATGAGCTCTTCATATCCAAACTCACCTTCCCCTCCACCCTTCCCATTTTTGTTGGTGTTTTCTATGCCTCTCATAAAATCTCTCCATCCTCCCTGGTTGACTCCCTCATTACACTTGCCTCTCATGCTTAATCCAGTCAGCATCTTCTCTTGGGGAACTTGAATATTAATTGGTTCTCCCTGGCCACCAGCCAGCTCATACAGGACTGAGTTGCTAAACCTCTCCCAACTGATTTCTGAACCCACCAGGCTCAATCCCACCACCACCAGACACACCCTTCTGAACTGGGTACTGTCCTCTCATATTCATCCTATTATTACAGGGGGTAAATACAAAAAGCGCAGCAGTTAAAGGACCGGAAAGAGGAGCTGAAAATCACATCGAATACACATCACAAAAAGTGGCTACAACTCTATCACTAAAGCAAGCCCAACGCTAGGGCACATTAAAAAATAAATTTTATTGAGCTACAAACATAGCACCCCCACCTCCGTCGACGTACATTTCACATCAGTCGGATGCTTTATCAAGACATTGACACCACCAAGTGTTACCATTTAAATAGCACATTACCATATATATTGGATTAGAAAAATAACCTTATTCCACCTAATAAATGGATAAAACAAATATCACTGGTGACACACTATAAATATACATACCATAAATATTATAAATACAATGAATATAAAAATTATCAACAGACTACTACTAAAAATGGGATAGCACAAACCTGAGGAATATCTAAACCTATGTCAAGAGATTTTATCTAAACCTAAATAATTATGTATCTCAGTATTTTCAACTGACCATGATATACATGGCACATATACAAATTAAGCTATACAAATCTGCAATGTCAAAATCTACAATTATGTGATATAAACAACTCCACTGCTAATAGAATCTTTTAAAATTATTCTGTTTTTTTAAGCAGTGGTGCCAGCTGAAATTGTTCATTTAGTCCTGGATAAGTACAGGCTCCTAATGTGTACTGCCAAAATGTCTCTCTGCACATAATAAGATTGTCCAAGTCTCCACCTCTGGGTCCAATAGAAACCTTTTATAGGCCAATAAATCAAAATGTGTGATCCTTGCCTTGTTTACTGATATGCAGTGTAAGGGCATTATCTATGGTACCCATTCAAATATGTCTTACATGTTCCAGGATACGTATCCTTATTTTTCTCTTAGTCTTCCCAACATAGAAGCATGAACATGTACATAGTGCAACGTATATATTGCATTCAGATCCACAAGTAATAAAATCTCTAATATCATATTCCTTCTGTTTGATAAAAAACTTGTTTCCAATCTGGATGTGATCACAAGCAGTACAGTTACCACATTTCCAGTGACCCAAGGGAAGATCCAATATTCTTTCTTTGTTTGGAACGGAGGAGCTGTGTACAATTCTATCTCAAAGATTTTTTCCCCTTCTGTATGTAACTTGAAAATCTGTTGCTGTTACATCCCTTAAGGCTGACTATATTCAACATATGTAAATTCTCTTTTATGATCTTTACAATGGCATGGCTCTGAGGGGTAAAAGTGTTAACACAATTAGGACCACGTTGCTTCACATTATCTCCAAATTCATCATACATTGTATTTCTTTTTGATGTTCTACTTTTCGGTATCAAGAGAAAATCTCTCTCTATTTTGTCTACCACATCCCTAGCTGTCTCCAAACATGTGGGAGAATATCCATCCCCTCCTTTCAAATCTCTCCAACATTAGTTTAGAGCTTGTCACATAATTTTCATGAGTGCTACAATTGCGCTTAGCTCTCATTAACTGATCTTTGGGGATATTTCTAACTACATGCTTAGGATGACAGCTGTCATAGTGCAATATAGCATTACAATCTGTAGCCTTTCTATACAGGAATGTGACAATTTCACCTTGATTACCTTTTTCTATATTAAGATCCAGGAACACAACCCTAGTCTCACTTGCTGTAACTGAACATTTTAAATTCTGGTTACTCGCTTCTAGATAAGCAACAAAATGATTTAGCTCCTCACTACTGTTTTTCCATATGATAAAGATATCAATATATCTTTTGTACATATCTAAACTCTCATAAAAGGGATTTTTGTCTAAGTCAAATATAACTTGAGTCTCCCATTCTGCTAAATAAATATTTGCATAATTAGGGGCCATAGCAGCCCCCATTGCTGTTCCCTTGACTTGGTGGAAGATATCAGTGTCACATAGAAAAACATTCTTAGTTAGAACATGTTCAGTAAGTTCCAAAAGAAATGTAATTAATTCCCTTGAATATGTCATTTCTCTGTATAGAGCATCCACCAACTGTGTTAATCCATCTTCATTGGGAATGTTTGTATATAGAGAAGATACATCCACATTTACAAATAACCATCCAGGTTCAGTTTCTACATCATTTAAATTTTCCAGGATGTGCATAGAATCTGGTATATAGGCTCTATGATCTTGTGCCACACCTTTAATGTAGTCATCAAAGAACTGTGCCAAAGGTTCTGTCAATGCTCCATTGCTGGGGACAATAGACCTCATAGGTGGATCAACAAGATTTTTATGTGTTTTAGGAAGTCCATACAATACTGCTTTGCATGGAGTTTGAACTGTTAAAAGTCCCCTACTTTAGTACTAATAACCCCATTTGCAATTGCATTATGGATACATATATCAATCTGCTGTTTATAAAGCATAGTAGGATCTACACATACTTTGCAATAAAATTAGTGTCAGAAAGAAGTAGATGAATGGCTTTGTCATACTTATCTTTGCCCATCACCACTATTGCACCACCTTTGTCTGCGGGCTTAATGATGATGGTGGTGTTTTTCTCCAATTGTTTCAAAGCCTCACATTCTTCTTTCATAATGTTCTGTCTTTCTTGATTTTTCTGTTTATTTATAAAATTACAAATCTCTTTTTCACACACTTTGAGAAACACTCCCACCATGGGATTCATCTATGGTATAAATGTAGATCTCTTTTTCCACTTCATACATGATTCTGTACTCCCAATTGCATTCACATCTTGTACATCCTGTATTTTGAGTATCAAGGGGCATAATACATGGCAACTTGTTAAATAAAATCTTTGCATTTAATTTTTGGGCATATGTATATAGATCCACTACTGTATTGAACTCATTGATGGCATTAGTGTGAATGAATTATAAACCCCTATTCAGTAAACTCCGTTCCACCACACTCAAAGTATAGTCTGATATATTCACAATCAGATCATCAGTAGAAATCTTATTTATTTCCAATAATTGACCCTCCTCCTGAAATTCCTTTTGTACTGTGTTTGCCACCTCCCCCTCTATGTCTCCTGATGTTGATCTCTCATGTTATCTATACCTCTGGTTCCTACCCCTTCCCTTGCCTCTGGTACCCATCCTGGTATTTCATCCACAAATCGAGTAAGCCGAGGTCTTCTGCATAATGACAAGCTGGGAGGTATCGGTAGTTTAACCATGTTCTGCACTGTTTGTGTTGTTGTCTCCCACTGCACAATTTCCAACATCACTGGGACACACAAATTCGGGGGGCATGGTGGAACACTCAGGTGGGGGTATATATCTGTTGTTTGAAATGTATTTAAAGTGGTTATTGTTTGTTCCTGATGATTTTGGGGATCTAAAGCTGGGGTCATACGGGTTCTTAAAAAGGCTTATTTGAAGCATGTATGTATCCTGCTTCTTCCCCCTCATCAGTTTCAGATCCAGAGGCACTTGTATATGTGTCCTGATTAGATGGATTTCTAAGAATCGAATGTTTATACTGCTCAGCCTTTTTTCCCCATTCAAAAATATGGCCCCTTTCATAGTCTCGTCTCTTTCAAATTTATGCATTTTAGTTTTCTTAACACGATCATAAGTTTTTATTAATGTTTCTTTTAGTTTATCAACATATTTATCATAATCTGAGTGTGTGGAAAAGGAATTAAACACAGTTTCACAAGAGCCAAATTCTTTATGCACTTCCTGCTCTGTCTCTATCCCATCATCAAATATAATTTGTATAAGACCCACAGAAGAATCCAAAAGATGGGTTTGCCATTTCTTTAGAAAGGATTTCTTGTCAATACCAAAAGTGGGTTGTAACACCCACCTTAATCCTCGTGGCACCCTGTTTACATGCTTATATGCTTCCATAGTGACCCTTTGCCAGTATAAGCATCTGGCTTTTAGAGAAATTCGTTCTAGAGCCACATATGCCTGTTTTATATTAACAATATCTCTATTTTCTTCATTTATTCCCATTGTGCCATTTTTAATTCTAGTTCTGTTTCCTTCTGACAGATTGACTAGAAGTGGGTTCTCGCCCCTCGGTAAACCTACATTGCCAAAAACAACTTTGTTTGGCACGGTGCCTCGTAACTGTCCCTACTCCAATTCTGGAATTCTCTGCATTGCTATGATAGGCACTATCCACATTTAAATTAATTACATTCTGGGGACAGGAAGCAGTATTTCCAAATACAGATGTTTTCTGCATGGGGGGGGGTGCTACTTACAATTCTGGCATTTCTGTCTGTCCAGGGCGCCATTGTTAATGGGCGTATATATATATGTGTGGTACTAAACTGACCATGTACACAAACATCAAGAATAAATACAAAAAGCACAGTGGCTAAAGGACCCGAAAGAGGAACCGAAAATCACATTGTATACACATCACAAAAAGCGGCTACAACTCTGCCACAAAAGCAAGTCCAATGCTAGGGCATGTTAAAAAATACATTTTATTGAGCTACAAACATAGCACCCCCCACCATTGACGTACATTTCACATCAGTCAGATGCTTTATCAAGACATTGGCACCACCAAGTGTTACCATTTAAATAGCACATTACCATATATATTGGATTAAAAAAAAAACTTATTCCACCTAATAAATGGATAAAACAAATACCACTGGTGACACACTATAAATATACATACCATACTGTATACACCATAAGTACTATAAATACAATAAATATAAAAATTATGAACAGACTATTACTAATAATGGGACAGCACAAACATGAGGAATATCTAAACCTGTGTTAAGAGATTTTATCTAAACCTAAATAATTATGTATCTCAGTTATTATTATATTAGCAATAGAGTTGTTTATATTGCATAATTATAGATTTTGACATTGCAGATTTGTATAGCTTAATTTATATATGTGCCATGTATATCATGGTCAGTTGAAAATACTGAGATACATAATTATTTAGGTTTAGATAAAAATCTCTTGACATAGGTTTAGATATTTCTCAGGGTTGTGCTGTCTTATTTTTAGTAATAGTCTGTTCATAATTTTTATATTCATTGTATTTATAGTATTTATGGTGTGTACAATATGGTATATATATTTATAGTGTGTCAACAGTTGTATTTGTTGTATCCATTTTGTAGATGGAATAAGGTTATTTTTCTAATCTAATATATATGGTAATGTGCTATTTAAATGGTAACACTTGGTGGGCCAATGTCTTAAAAAAGCATCCGACTGATGTGAAACACACGTCGACAGGGGTGCTATGTTTGTAGCTCAATAAAATTTATTTTTTAACATGCCCTAGTGTTGTACTTGCTTTTGTGGTAGAGTTGTAGCCACTTTTTGTGATGTGTATTACAGGAGGTACTCTGCCAGACACCTTCAGCAACCATTGCATGACCTTCTGTACCAGGAAAGTCAGGCCCCTTCATTCTGCCCCTACGTTCATTTAGTCAAGGCCCCTTCAGTTGCTAAACTCTATCACTCTCTTAGATGACTTTGCTGCAAATGACTGGTCCACTACCTACTTGGCCCCCAACATTACCTTGGCCCTCTCTCTTTAACATGACAAATTTACTCTAGTATGGGACAAAAATGCCCTCTTAAAAATCTAGGGTAAAAACTTCTCACTACCTCTGGATTACACCTGACATTATCGATCAGTGTAAGTCCCAACACCAGGCAGGAACCCAATTTAAACTCTCCCACTCCCAGTCTGACCTTCTGTAGTACAGGATACTTAGGAACTCATGAACAAAGGCAGCTCAAGTCATGAAGGCCCACAATTTCAAATCAAACTTGCAGAATAATCTTAACTCCCCAGACAAATTCTGGAAGGTTATCCACCCCCTTTTTGACACCTGAACCCAGTCTACTGCCTCAGTTCTCCTGGTGGATGGCTCAGAAGTCTGACCCTCTCTCTGTTGCTGCTCACTTCAAAGAGTTTTTCACCACTTGTGCCTTTCCCCTTTTCATCTCCCTCTGGTCCCTCCCCTCTCTCTTCCACTCCTGTTCTATCTGTGCACCGTTCAGCTAACACCTTTTAATTCCCTCCCATCACTCCTCAGGAACCCTTACTTGCCCTTTCTTTGCTGATCCCCCTTTTTTTTAGCAGTGGAAGGGCCCAGCCACCCACTCATCCCATCCCCAACCACCCCACTCTACACTTCTTTTATAGGGTAGTGCATTCATGACATTTCCTGTAGCAAAGCAGGAAGGGGTGGATCAGAGGGGTATGCACACAGTGATCTCATTTACAGGGGCACTAGTAATTTAACTTGTCATAATAAATTATACAAAAACAAGCAAGCAAAACACAAAATCAAACTTTTGCTTTCATTTTCTTCCTTCTAATTACTCTGACCAGATTATAAACCCAGCAGCTTATCTGCAATGGACATCATTAACTGCAGGTACTGCAGAACACTTTTCAGAAGGGTAGTTTTACAGGATTTAGGGCACTGTCCTACATGCTGGGAAATTGGAGATCTAAGGGCTCAGCTCCAGGCAGCATGGGCAGAGATTGCTGCCTCAAATTGCATATTCAAGAGGAAATATATTATAAGAACCACCCGCCATTGCCCCAACATCCAACAGAAGCACCTCGACCACAGAGGGTAGTTGGTCTGGGAGATTGGCAGGTGGTTAGGAAGGGGCAAATTAGATGCCCAATCACTCGGTGCTCTCCAACATATCACCTCCACAAACCATATAAAAACTACAAACAGATATCTGCCTCTATCTCCAAAATCAAACAAGGGGGCAGAGAACACTGCAAAGAAGGACACTGCAGCACATGAGCTAGCACAACAAAACTTGCCCAAAACAGGAACTAAAACAAAAAAAGCAAAAAAAGGATATCCAAAAAACTTCTGATCATAGGAGACTCCATGATTCGGGGAGTTGATACGTATCTCCAGCCGGGGGTAATGGTCAGATGGCTCCCAGGTACATCAGCATGGAGAGACACTGACCACATTGCTAAAATTGTTCAGGTAGCAGAAAAAAACATTGATGTCCTGGTACACATAGGGACTAATGATCTCGCTAGCCAGTCAGTTGTGGAGACCAAGGAGCACCTGACCAGGCTGGGTGACAAACTATCATCCATTTTATGTGGCATCTCCTTCTATGAGATCCTGCCAGTCTTTGAGAGGGGGCAGATGGACAGAAGGTCAGAGAAGGGGAGCTAGGGGAGCTAAACATGTGGCTCAAGGGCTAGTGCCAGGAAAAAGAAAACAAATTTGTAAGCAACTGGCAACAGTTTTGGGAGCAAAAGTTCTTTCAATTTGATGGACTACATCTGACTAAAGAGGGAGTCAGTGCATTGGGGCAGAAGTTTGATGTCTTTGCAGAATATTTAATTTAGCAAATGGGGAGAGGGGTGCAGCACCCCATACATCGAATGGGAAGAACACCCTTCCCCACTCAGCTAGTGGTCAAACAGGAGTTCAGCATGGTTGTAGTTCATTTGCATCACCAAGTAAGGAAAAAGGTCTGGCTCCCCATATGACGCACAGGGGAAACGCCAGATCTTGCCCAACAACTAACACACCAAAATCTGCCCAATGGAAAATCATATTCACAAATGCTTGCAGTCTGGGAAACAAGATCCCAGACCTGCAGGCAATAATGACAAAGGCTAAACTTGACATAGTAGCCATTAGTGAGACATGGTTTACCAGTAACCACACTTGGGAGACTTCAGTACCTGGTTATGTACTGTTCAGAAGAGACAGAGGTGCAAAAAGGGGTGGTGGAATGGCCATTTATGTCAATGAAAATATCAAAGCTACAGAAATTCAGAATACACATAAGGAGACAGAAGAACTGTGGGTCACCCTGGTAACAGGAAATGGGACAGCCAAACAAACTGGGTTGTGTACAGGCCTCCAGACCAGGGGGAGGACACAGACATGTTACTGTTAGAAGATATACAAAACATGAAAGCTAAAGGGGAGGTTGTGACAATGGGAGACTTCAACATGCCAGATACAGATTGGTCAATACCAGCAGGAACATCTGCCAGAACTAGACACATGGTGGATTCCCTTCAGGGGGAGGGACTCAAACAACTGGTATAACAACCCACAAGAGACAGGGCTGTCCTAGATCTAGTACTGACTAACGGAAAGGTTCACAGATCTCCAGGTAGAAGGTCACCTGGGAGCCAGTGACCATCACATGGTATGGTTCAATTTGGCCACTAGAACTAAATCATCCCATTCCAAGGCAAACATATGGGACTTCAGAGGAGCTGACTTTGATAAGATGACCAACAGAGTTAAGCTAGCCCTGGCAAAATGAAATACAGGTGAGAGGGTACAGGCAAAGTGGGCAAGCATTAAAGATGCAGTACTTGAAGCAGCATCCCATTGTATTAGAGAGAACAGGAAGTGCAAAAGAAGAAGGAAACCACTTTGGTTCTCAAAAATAGTAGCAGAAAAGGTCAAAGCCAAAAGGCTGGCCTTCAGGAAATATAAGGGAATGCAGCAGGATGAAGATAGGGAGGCATACCAAACTTCCCTAAGGGAAGCAGGGAAGGCAGTAAGGCAGGCAAAGGCCCACACCGAGGAAATACTAGCACAAACAGTAAAAGAAGGTGACAAGACTTTCTATACATACATTAGTGAAAGGAGAAAGTCCAGAGGGGGTATTGCTAAGATCAAAGGGGATAAGAGGGCATGTGAGGAGGAGGACCATGTAAAAGCATCTATCTTAAATAGATACTTATTCTCAGTATTTACTGAAGAGAAGGTAGGGCAGGGCCCACAGCTCAGCACCATGGACACAGGGGGGAGGGAGGTGTACACTAGTCCCTTCACAAAAGAAAGGGTCCTACAAGACCTCGATAAGCTCAGGGTGGACAAGCATTGGGACCTGATGGCATACATCCCAGGGTACTAAAGGAGCTAAGGGTGGAACTAGCAGAGCCATTATCAGAACTGTTTAGTGATTCTCTGAGCACAGGAGTGGTTCCAGAAGACTGGATAAGAGCTCATGTGATCCCGCTAGACAAGGGTGGTAGCAGGGAGGAGGCAGGGAACTACAGACCAGTCAGTCTTATCTCAGTAGTGGGCAAGACTATGGAGGCACTCCTTAAGGAAAGGATTGTGCAACACCTGAAATCCATAGGAGCACAGGATCCAAGACAGAATAGGTTTACAAAAGGAAGGTCCTGTCAAACTAATCTCATAGATTTCTTTGACTGGGTAACCAGAGTGGTGGACCAAGGGGAGCAGTTGATGTCGCCTACCTTGATTTTAGGAAAGCTTTGGATACTGTTCCACATAGAAGATTGATTAACAAGCTGGGTATGCTTGGGGTGGGTCAGAAGTTAGTCAACTGGGTGTCAAACTGGTTGACGGGCAGAAAAAAGAGAGTGGTGGTAAATGGTATACAGTCAGAAGAGATGCAAGTCACAAGTGGGGTACCTCAAGGATCAGTCCTGGGGCCAGTCCTCTTCAATATCTTCATCAGTGACATTGTAGAAGGACTTGAGGGTAAGGTTTGTCTGCTTGCAGATGACACCAAGATCTGCAACAGAGTAGATGATCCAGATGGGGTGGGCAGAATGACAAGAGATCTGGATAAACTAGCAAAATGGTCGGAAGATTGGCAACTGGAGTTTAAAGCAAAGAAGTGCAAGACCATGCACATAGGGAAGAGAAACCCTGATGCCACCTATAGACTGGGAGGGGAGTTGCTGGCAGTCACAAGGGAAGAAAGGCACTTTGGCGTCATCATCACAGATGACCTGAAATCAACCAAGCAGACCACTAAAGCAGTAGGTAAGGCTAGGGGGATGTTGGGGTGTATTAGTAGTCGGAAGAGGGATGTAATAATCCCTCTTTACAAGACACTGGTTAGGCCCCATCTGGAGTAGTGCCTGCAGTACTGGAGGCCACATCTTCACAAGGACATTAACCAAATTGAGGCAGTCCAGAGAAGGGCAACAAAAGTGGTGCAGGGACTGCATCAGAAAACGTATGTATACCCTAGAGTAAAGGAGGGAGAGAGGTGATATGATTGAAACATTCAAACATCTTAAAGGCATTAACAAGGTGAAAGAGTCTAACATGTTTCAATATAAGAAAAATAGCAGGACAAGAGGACACAGCATGAGATTAGAGGGAGGCTTATTAAGGGGTAATGTGAGGAAGTTCTTTTTCACAGAAAGGGTGGTGGATGCATGAAACGGCCTACCTCAGGAAGTGGTGGATATAAATACAGTGCAGGGCTTCAGACAGGCATGGGATAGGCATAAGGGAGCAATACAGATGAGTATGAATGGATAGGCCATTGACAGAGCAAAGGCCGATGGCACATTCATAAGGCAGAAAAAGAAATGGGCAGACTGGATGGGCCTTGCAGTCCTTATCTGCCATCAACTTCTATGTTTCTATGTTTCTATGTAAGTCTAGCCCAGATTGGCTGAACTCTAAACTCCTCCTGATCTCTGCACCAACCATTGCCTCTCTTCTTACTCACCTACTGAACCTGTCCTTCTCACTCTGTGCTGTCCCTTAGTCCTAGAAGGTTGCAAAGGTCTTACCTCTGCACAAAAGGAGCAATCCCAACTCACCTGGTAACTTCAGGCCTCCCTTCTTCCCTCCCTAGTAAAGCTGCAGGTTAGCTTCCTCTCCCTCCAACTTCCTGTCCCCCTTCCAGTTTGGTTTTAGGAAGTACCACTCCACCGTTTCTTCCTTGCTGCATGTCACTGACTCCATCCTCTTGGGTGGATCAGGGGCACGTCACCGCAGCTATCTTCATCAACCTGGCCAAAGCCTTTGACTCTGTGTCCCACCCTGACCTCCTGGAAAAGCTGATCTCTGCTCACCTATCAGCTCCCACTGTTGACCGGTTCCATTCTTACTTCATAGGCTGCCAACAGTCAAAACAGTTTGGAGGCACCCTGTCCTCTCCCCTTCCAGGATGGGATCCCACAGGGCTCCATGCTGGGTCCCATCTATTTCCCTATATTCCTCAATGATCTGCCCTCTGCCTGTGACAATCCACATGTACACATGTATGCAGATGATGCAGTCATCTACTCCCCCCACAGCTGTGGCTGTGGAAAGCCTGCTCCAGCAAAACTTCCACAATGTATTGCATTGGTGCCATGCCAACCAACTCTGGCTCAACACTGAGAAAACAGTGTCCATGACATTTAGCACCAGCCAGAAACTGGTCAGGCTCTTTTTCCTACCTAGCTTCTCCACACTGGATGGCACACCTGTTGAAGCTATCCTCGCCTTTAAATACCTGCCCTCTGCCTGTGCCAACTTGCCTAACCACATGTATACAGATCACATAGTAATCTACTCTGGCCCCTTGTCAGTGACTATGGAAGGCCTCCTCTAGCAAAACTTCCACAATGTATTGCACTGGTTCCATACCAACCAACTCTGGGTCAGTGCCAAGAAAACAGTGCCCAGGACCTTTGTTACCAACCATAAACTGGTCATGTTTCTCTCCCCTACCCACCCCTCCTGAAGTGGTCCCTGCTACCTAGTGCCTTGTTGTAGGTATACTGTTGTGAGGGCACCACAAGTAGGGCACTGTCATCAGAACACTGTCATCATGGCGTACGCAATATCGGTGTACCAAATTCCAAACCATCTGGTACTGTCAGTGCTGGGACCATAATGCTTTGCCTCTGCCCCCAACTTGTGCAATGGGGGTGGGTGTTTATATTAATCCCCCCTCAGAAAATACTGCAAACACTGGCTGGTGGGTGACCCAGTCCATGCCACTCACCTGTGGTGTTGCCCTTTTGTCTGGGCTATCATTAACCAAGCACTCTTTGCTTGCACACCGGCACTGGTGAACCCCTTAGATGAGAGGCTGGACTTTTCTTACCATACTGAGATCATCCACCCTAAGCTCCACCCCAAAATTGATACCTTGTACTGCAACAGGGAATGCCTTTCTTCTTTGGTCCACCAGGAGCTGGTCATCAAGATGGTTCTCCCGGTCTTCAACTATGTGGATGTGGTTTAAGGCACCACTCTCTCTTTCTCCCTCACCAGAATGGATACCCGCTGCTATGCTTTCTGTTGCTTTGCTATAAATTCACCCATCATACTCATCTCTGCTCTCTTTTCATCCTCTCTCTCCCCTCTCATAGCCAAGTTCACTGTGCTTTTTTGATCTTTAAATATGGGTTTGGTTCCTTCCCCTCTTGTCTATCTTCATTCTTCTCTCCTATATCCTCATCCTTCTACTTCTTCTGCTCCAGGGACCATTGCATATTTTCCCTTCCCCACCCTCACTCCACTGCTAGGCAGTCTGCCTTCTTCTATCATCTCTCCTCCCTTTGGAACCAGTTCCCCTCTTTTATCCACCTTGCAACCTCTCTTCCCCAACCTTAGAAACCAGCTGAGGCTTCTTCCTGCTCCTCTCTGTTCCTGCTAACCCCACCTGGACCATCCATCTGCTCCTACCACCACTCCTGCTAGTCACCCTACTCCAACACAATTTTGACTACCACCTACAAACTGATACTTACTTACTTACTACTTACCAGCAGAAACAGGCCACACAGTCTATCAAGTCTGCTTGAGTGTGCAGCTAGCACCCTATTTTCTGCAGCTTCCCCTCCTCTTCTCCAATTACCCCCCACACAGATGAATGCTGACTGACCTTAAGCTGTTGGTGGTATTTTTAGAGAATGGGGAAATTTGGAGAGGACACCGGGGAAATTCCCCTACAATGGCCAGTTTGGGAAAGCAGCCAATGGAGCTGGATGTGCAGGAGGCTGGGGAGCAGGTCTCCTCCCTTGCCTCTGGAGTGCTAGAGGACGATGCTTTCTATGATGCTGAGGATCATCTTGATTTAGAAGGAATTGTGGCAGAAGTGAATAATGTGGATGTACCAGTGGAGATGATTCCACCACTATCGAGTGTTATGGGGCACGGAGAATGACTTGAAGAGGTAGTGAGTCAGCCTGATGCTTACATTCACTGATTAACTGCAGAAGCTAAAAAGTAGTTTGAAAAAAAAGGCTGACCTGTATCAACAGTTGCACTCCAGATCAACAAGCAATATTGAGCTGCTGGCAGGGACAGAAAATCCATCTTTGGCTCAGAGGAGGAACAATGGAGATGAGGCTGTGGGGCTGGGTGACGGTCCGACTGTTCCAGAGGAGGGCATTTCGGCTACACCTTCTGGGTCTGGCCCAGGAGATGGGGTGCAGTTTAATTGTTCCATGGCAGCATGGAATTCTGCCTCGTTGGTTTTTGGAACTACTCCAGATTAGGCTGCTTCATCTGGAAAGTTGCTGCTGGCTTCCAACCGGGTTGGCCTACGTCAGGGGCCCCCCCCCGAAATGAGTGATTTCTCTGAAGGTTTCTATACCTGGCACGTCTATGGAGGATCCTATTAAAAGCGACTTTGGAGCACAGGTTGGACTGTGGATTCATCAACTGGAAAATGGATTTCAGGTATGACACCCATTAAAATGCCTGCTTCTGCACTTTCTTCTACTCCTAATACTGTTATGCACATTAACACTAGGGTGACCACAAACTGATTTGGAAATGGAAGCTATCAGCTCTGGTTTCACATCTCCTCTAGCTCTACCACCTAAATTGTGCCTTACACAGCCCTCTTCTTTACCTCTTTTCTCACATCAGGAGGCCGTGATTCTCAGTACTTCTAGGGGTCACACAACCATGTGACTAGAACAGATTGCCTCTTCTAGAATTGACAGTGCTGTTTCTTTATCTATGACTTCATCCAGCACTGCACCCAAGCCTTACAGCCAGCACCTATATGACCTTATGTTTCACTGTTTCATACACCAGCATCTCCTGCTAAGAGGCATAATGTAGTAAGACTGCATCATAAAGGGGGGTTGGAATCTAGCACAGACATGATCTATGTGGCATGTACCCTGTTAAAGGGCTCTATGGGCTTTCACGCCACAGAAATATATGCCTTGATACATGTCTCGAGTGAGATGACATTTGACATTAGCTTTAAATTAAGCTCAGGTCTGGAAAAGTTTTGGAAGAGATTTAATGGCCTTAAATCATCGCCAGTTTGGGCTCCTTTTGATGCCATACCACTAACTAAATCCACTTTTCGAACAGTCACCATCCTGTTTCAAAGTGAAGGGGTCAGTGTGACCGATCTGGTATACTGGCTGAAGCAACAATGTACTGTCCAGGGAGCTCTGGAAGCAATTTTTGATGCTGAAAATATCTGGACAGGGGGTTGAAGGGTCAGGGTAGTCTTGAACTCCTCTGATTCTGGCCTACAACACCTTCCTAATAGCTTCTACCTGCTTAGGGATAGAGGTGTTCTTTTTTAGGCGGGCCAGCCCAAGGCCTGTTACCGGTGTGGCTTGTCTACACATCTTAGTAGAATGTGTGACAGTTTGAAATGTACTTTATATAATGTGATAGGTCACACTAGTGAACACTGCACTAACGAAAGTATGTGCAGCCTGTGCTCCGAGGTCATTCACTCCTATACGACCTGTCCTCAGGCAGCCCACAATCAAGAGAATCAGGCTAATGATCAGGAGCAGAGGCTACTGATTACAGTAGCCCAGAGAGACATGACTAATAAGTCTCAGCAGACAGATAGGTGAAGTATTCCTCCTTTGCTCTTTCCCCCTCACAGGGTAGATCCTGTGCTCCCCCCCCAAGGAAGAGATGATTGTGGTTGATCCCCCCACTATAGTGCTAGGTGTGTCTGTCTTGTCAGAGCAGGCAGTGCCTTTAACCCCTTCAGTATCCATTAAGACTCCAGAGCTTGTCCTCAAGGAGGAGCAACCTACTGAACAATCCATGCCCCCTACGTTACGGACCCCTTTACCAGTGTCTGCTTCTGGAGTGGGGAGCAGATGGTCCTGCATAAAAGGGATGGCAGAAAGCCACCAACACAGAAGATACTAAAAACCTCTGATTTGCCTCTTACCAGTCATTTTGAAGCTCCTCCCCACCAGACCGACTAGTCCGGTGAGGACTCTGATGAATCCTCCCTGGGTTCTTATACTTTAGGTCAAGTGATGGATCTGGAGGAGGTCACCTCTGATAGTGTGCAGTCTTCCCAACCGGCGGAAGATGAAGCTTCCCACAAAAAAATAACAAACCTAGAATTGTGAAAGGGAGGCAGAAAAATCCAGTATGATTTTCAGGTTGTAGGTTTGGGTAATTTTTTCTTTGATTTTCCAGTCCCCCTCAAATGCAATATCATCCCTTTCTTTCTTTTCTTGTAATGCAAATATTATTAAGTCTCCAAGGAAGAGGGCAGTCATGTTTTCTAAACTGATTTCAGAGGGACCAGGTATTTTTTTTCTACAAGATAATGGGTTGCTTTCTCTGACAGATGTCTCTAAAAGGGTGAAACAGTGGTATCTGGGGCCATTCTACTGGTCAGTAAGTATGGTAGCTTGTTCTGGAGTGGGACTTTTGTTCCATGATGTTCAATTTAAACTTATAAAATTTATTGATTTATTTCCAGGCAGGACTTTAATTTTGGATGGTAATATTGAGGGGCGCTTATATTGACATTAATATTTATGCTGTCCAAACTAAGGTGGAAAGTACTGATTTTTTGCAGTTGATCAAGCCATATTTATTTACGCCATGTTATTTAATCTTTGGGTGTGATTTTAATTGTGGGCTCAGTCTAGCTGATTGGGGTCGTTCTGCTAAGACTACGAAAGTTTATTGTGATATGTCCTGTTTAAACAATGTGATCCAGCAAGCTGATCTGAAGGATGCATATGTTTTGGTACATACTACGGTTAGGCCCACCTTTCATAAGGGTCCCTTGGCCACACTGATTGATTTCTTTTTTTACCAAAATGCATGGCTATTGCATCCATGACAACAGGGCCAATGGAATTTTCTGACCATGAAATTTTAAAACTGACTATTACTACCCACAGCTCTCCTCCTTTTGGCCCTGGTCTGTGGAGATTTTTTCCAGCACAATTAGAACAAGTTGTTTTGAGCGCACATATTGCACAACTTGTTATTGCCAGGAAACCTGTTCTGATTTTGTATGATTCCCAGATTTTATGGTGGATGGGTACTAAACGAGATCTGATTGTACTATTGAAAAAAGAAAGCAAACATCTGAGGGTTTACAATATTGGGAATACTTGCTGAACAGGAAACAGTTACAAAAACTAATTTCATTGAGTGACAGTACAGGCTTTGACTATTCTACCCAGATTTCTACTCTTAAACAGGCTATGATGCAATACCATTCCTTACAAACAGAAAACATTCAGAATCAACAAGAGTATGGGACACAGGGGAAGGTGGCAGTGGTGTGTCCATACACCACATGTCAATGAAAGATAGCTCAAAAACCTTTTTTAAGCTTAAAAGACGAGCACCAGATTGTTCATACTTCAGCTTCAGACATAATGGAGATTTTAACAAATCATTCCTTACACTTGTTTGCCTCTAAGCTGGTTTCTTCCACAGGCCAAGACCAGTTTTTTGACAATTTTGCCATACCACAGTGTCCCCCTGATAGTTTGCAGTCTCTGGAGGGTGCTGTTTCCTCCTCGGAGGTCATGGCAGCTGTTCAGTCATTGTCAGCTGGAAAGGCTCCAGGGCCGGATGGCCTCCCGGGAGATATATACAAGCTGTTATTGCCAGATCTTGCTGAGGAACTGGCTATAGTTTACACTAATATGTTAACATCCTCAGAGATCCCTTTGGATATGTCCAAAGGGAGTCTACATTTTTTTATTTAAGAAGGGAGCCAGGCAATGTATTGAGAACTGGAGACCGATCGGTTTATTGAATAGTTATTTCAAGATTTTGGCGAAAATTCTTCAGACTAGACTGGCAAAAATAGCATCTTACCTTATTTTCTCAGCTCAGTTCTGTTCCATCAAAAATAGGTCAGTGACTGATAATTTGATTTTGCTTCGAGAAATTTTTGACAGGAGGAGGAAAAATCAAGTTGAAGGGGTTGTTATGACGTTGGACCAACTTAGGGCATTTGACTCAGTCAATAGGGAATACCTATGGTTTGTACTAAAATTGTATGGAATTCTGCAGACTTTTATTACCTGGATTAGTTTACTATGCCATACAGCTATGGTTACACCTCTGGCAAATGGTTGGGTGAGGCCTCTGATACCGGTAAGAACAGGGGTTAGTCAGGGCTGCCCATTAAGACCGCTCCATTATGTTTTTAGTATAGATCCTTTATTAAGACAGCTTAATAGTACCCTGATGATCAGACATCTCCAGTGTCCAGAAGCGCTGGCACCTTTTATTGCAACGGCTTATGCGGATGATCTCTGTTTATTGCAGATGATGTTTTGGTGGAAACTGCTGTTCAGACATGTCAGGACTTTGGACATTTTTCAGGTGCTTCCTTAAACCTTGAGAAATGTCAGGGAACGTGTTTGGGGGTACGTGGTGATGAGATGGATTCCATTGCTGGATCTGGTATTTGGTTTACAGCAGGAAATATGGAAGTCTTAAACTGGTCTTCTAAACTGGAACAAGGGAAAACCTTGGTATCTCAGTGGAATGGCCATAAAATGGCTAAGAAAAAGAGAGGATTTTTAAAATTAAAACTTACCTGATTCCTTTCATTTTATATATTAGTTCTATTTTTCCCCATTCAAAACATTGGAAATTACATTGTATAGCATTTTTTTCAGGCTGTCTGGGGTTATTGCTTAAACTCAAACTCAAGAAGAAATACTTTGTATTTGCTACTGAAGGAAGGTGGCCTTGGGATGGTGATTCCTGTGGTATTTTTTTCTCGGTCTTTATTTTCAGTAACTTTAAGCCCCTTTTGTTTCACACAAGACAGTGCTGGACTTAGCTTTTTTATATTTCTGTATGCCCCTGGTTTAAAAGGTGGGACTCAGGAACTGTCAGGGGTCTGGGGATGACTTGTTCAGCTCCACTTTAGGAGGAGGAATAATTATTACTGACTTGTGCACTGGTTTGTGTCTTCACATTGTCATCCCTCAACCCAGCGATATAGGGCTCTGCTTGCTGCTTCCTTAGCCTATAGGCTAGTACCTTTCCACCTTTCTCTCCTCCCTCCCAATATCTGTGCCTTAGTCTGAGAACTGTCACATCTGCTTTTCTGGATAGCAGGTCACTGATCTCAGTTCTGAGACTCAGGATGGTGCCCTCTGACTGGCCGTCAAGTTTGGATTGGGGGGCTCTTTAGCCAGTTTTTCCACTCTTTGCAGCTGTACCTCTAGCCTGCAATGCTGCTGTTCTTACTTCTTGCAGCGTCTGGCAGCAAATCCCATTATCTCACCCCTTACAATGGCCTTGAGGACCTCCCAAGTGGTACCTTCAGACATGTCAGCAGAGAGGTTTTCCTTCATGAAAAGGGGAACCCGTTTGCTGAGCAAGGGCAAGAAGTCTTAATCTCGGTGCTACCAGGGTGTGGAATACAACATACAATCCAAAGATACTAGCACACACCTAATGTGCCTACACACTACACCTACATCTACACACTAGTGCTCTAGTATCTTTGGATTGTATGTTGAATGTCACAAACTAGTAGCACCCCTTAGAAGAAATGTGAATTCCAGTGTGTGAAGTAACAGAAAAGGTTTGAGCATGCTATTTTTGGATTTGATTGGGTTTTGGGAGTCTGTGGTGCTCCTTCTTAGCATGCTCCCTTTGAAACACCTGTGTGAAACCCTTGATGGGAGCACAGTGTATAAAAAGGTCAATTAGACACATTAGCCATTGAGGCACTGGAAAGTTAGGAATGAAATCGAAGGATCCCACCTTGACGATGGTGATTTAGCTTACTCAAATTGGAATTCCATTCTGAAACTAAGAGCACCCACTTCTCTCATGGAGCTTGAAGTAAATATAACCAATTTTGGCAGTGAAACTGTGTGTGTGTGGGGGGGAGGTTGGTATGCACTAGTATCTTTGGATTGTATGTTGTATGCCACAACCTAGTAGCACCCCTTAGAAGAAATGTAAATTCCAGTGTGTGAAGTAACAGAAAAGGTTTGAGCATGCTATTTTTGGATTTGATTGGGTTTTGGGAGTCTGTGGTGCTCCTTCTTAGCATGCTCCCTTTGAAACATCTGTGTAAAATCCTTGTTGGGAGCACAGTGTATAAAAGGAGTCAATTAGACCCAATAGACATTGAGGCACTGGAAAGTTAGGGACTAAATTGAAGGGTCCCACCCTGATGATGGTGATTTAGCTTACTCAAATTGGAATTCCAGTCTGAAACTAAGAGGTCCCACTCCTCACATGGAACTTAAAGTAAATATAGCCAATTTTGGCAGTGGAAAGTTTAAATATGTTGTGCTGTGGTGGGGGGAGGTTGGTGTGCACTAGTATCTTTGGATTGTTAATCTCTAAGGAGAAGGGTGTCTAGCCTCCATGTGGGAGGTGTGTGTGTGTGTGTGTGTGTGTGTGTGTGTGGGTCCCCAGAGGAGATTCAGGTGAACTGGGGCATGGTCGGATACCAAGGTTGCTAGTATCTTAGATCCCAACGCTTGGTTGGAGATTTTCAGAGAGACCAGCCAATAGTCCAATTGTCTATAAGACTCATGTACCAAGGAATGGAATGTATAGTCTCGGTAGCATGGATGGAAAACCCTCCATATGTCTGAGAGTCCTGTGTCTAACATAAGTTGTTGACGGGAAAGTCAAGTTCTGAGGTGGGACTCCTGACCACTGGAGCTATGGTCCATTTGTGTGGATAGGGCCAGATTAAAATCCCCTCCCAATAGAATGGGGGTGCTATGCCCAAATAGTTCTTCCAACACCTGGACTATCTCATGAAAGAACGCAGGTGTGTCTTCGTTGCAGTCATAGATGTTGTCCAAGAGAAGAGGGCCCTCCGGGGTGTCCATGAGGGGAAAAAAAACACTTCACCTGTGTGTCCCTCTTGACCTTTCATGTGGTCCACCTAGGGGACTTGTGTACCAGGATGGCCTCCCTCCGCTTCCTAGTACTGGTAGAAGCTGAGACAGTTTGTCTGACCAATTCTTTGACCATCCTGGCATGGTCAAGGGAGTTCAGCTTGAGGAAGGCCAGACCAGCTCACAGCTTTTTTAGGTGTGTAAGGCCCTGTTTACACTTTATTGGGGTGTTTAGGCCCCGAACATTTAAGGTGATACAATTTAGCTCAACTGTTATCAAAGTGGGGCATAGGCATGTGGCAAGGGGGCAGTATAGGTCAGCACTCATCAGCTGTGGTCCAGTCTGACTCTCCACATGAAGAACATATACAGTTTGGTGACTTCAGTTCCATAGAACACATCCTAACAATTTCTAAGCTGTCATCCTGTGTATCTAATATATAATAGGCACCTTAAGTAGCTGAGGCTCACATACCCACTCCTGGGGTGGGAAACTAGCTTTTTCTCAGAGGAGAAGCCCAGACCTGAGTGACTTATAGCCTGATAGGGAAGTGCATGTGGTTTGGGGTATCATCCGAACCTTTGGACTGCCTGTGTAGGGACAGTTTATGGGGTTAGCATAGCCCCACTTGGGCCTTAGCAAATTATACAAACCTGCCCCTGTACTGTTAATAGAGTATTATGTTATTTACTGCAAGCTGTATATGGGAGGGGGGAGTGCTGCGATTTGCGGCACAATCTTACTGCACCCTTCCCTACCTCAGGGCAGTGATTCAATGCCTAGTTTCCCTAGGGTTAGTCTTATACCCCTTCTGTGATGGGCAGGCCTTGGGTGCATGAGGGTACACGTAGTGTGGCCCCTCATCAGTGCAGACAATGTGGGGAGCTCCTTGGGTGATTACCTTGAGGGTATAGGGAAGGGGGGACAGATCATTGTAAAATATAGTGGTCAGTTCTAGGCTAAACTGTGGACTCTTGCATAGCTAAACCTTGCCCGGAGGCCCTCCATTTAATAGATATGTCCTGCAGCATACCACAGTACAGCTACCAAATGAGGGCTTTGCAGAATGGAAGTTCCAAGTAGTGGGTTATGTTCATCTCTTTGAAGTGTGTATCCCGACCTTGCTGAGGTGATTATTTGAGCCTTGGTGGGGAAGAGAGTGGGTGGGCTAGGGAGGAGGGGGCACATGTTTGGGCCTTAACCAGACTGGAAGCAGGTGACAAGTACCTAAACTAATGCTGGTGCCCCCCCAACCACCCCCAACCCCACAACTTGTTTACCTCACATATGTTAAATGCATTTCTCTGACAGTCATTTTGGAAATCATCCCTTGCCAGCTCCCCAGGTTGCAGAGTTGTGCTAGCATGTCTGGCAGGGATTCACAGCTCTCGGCAGCACCGCAGGTGGAAGTGGAGGTCCAGATCCATGGGAGGAAGTGCGAGAGTCCACTGCTTCTGCATCAATCTGTTCTTTCACTGGGGACGGCTTTAGAAAAGCTGAACAGCTTACAACATGGGCTTGATGTTTATGCTGTTGATTCGAGACCTCTGGCAGCATTTCGTCGAACGGTTTGAACTTGTTGGGAGAGTGGAAGGCAGTAAAGTCAGTGGGTGCGTTGCTCCAAATGGTCTCTCCTCCTGGGCTTTGGGATTGGATCCATTCATGGGGTGATTTCTTCTTTCATGGGGGCCCTGAGTCTGCCTTGTCCTGGATGTGGGAGTGGGAGACAGCCATGGTTCCTCTCAGCATACCTAGAGCTAGTGGCAGCTGAGGAGGTATGGTCTGTTGTGTCCATGCTGTCTCCGGGAGACAACCCTTGCTCCCCGTTGTAAACTATCCTCATAGTTGCTGGGTAGTGGATGGAGAATGGTACATTCAGGGATTGGAGCAGTTTGTGGCAGTCAGTGTAGGCCTTCCACCAATCAGAAAGATCCTTGGAGTAGTCTTGGTAGATCTGCACTCTTTACCCATGCCATTCTATTTGCCCCTTGTATCTGGCACATTAGTGAGCATCTCCTTTTTTTGGAAATTCAGAAATCTAGTAAGGATTGGCTAGAGCCTCTCTCCGACCCAGGTCGAGGGTCTAGGGAGTGGTGCACCTGCTCGATGTGGAGCACTGTGTCCTGAGGGAGGTTCAGCATGGCTGGGAGAGAGCATTGGAGAAAACATGCCACATCTTTCTATTCTGAGCCCTCAGGGAAGCCCAAGAATCAGAGGTTATTCCTCTGACTCCGATCATCCAAGTCATCCATTTTGTCTTGCATGTAGTGCAGGGCCTTTCTTCCACACTGTGTGAGTTAATTCTTAGATCGCAACCTCCTTGGTGAGGTGTTGAGTCGCTGCTTAGTTTGGAAGAAACGGACCTCTATCACCTGTACTGGTTGTGTGTTATGGTTTGTTGCCAGAGTCAGTTACACCATCTGCCACATTAATTGTGTCAACATATTTTCAACTTTTGCAGGGTCCCAGCCAGTGGTCGCATTGGAGGCCATGCTTCTCAGAGGAAATTGTGGTCTGAGGTTGGACTGCTGGATTCTGCAGGTAAGCCTTCCTAAACTTCACAAAATTGGCTGGAAAAAAAAGCAGCACCTTGTAGTTATACATCTGGTGGTAGCAATCTTTTAGGGTTTTTGGTCCCTGTGCCGGATTTTGTTGGATAAATGTCCTGTGGTTATGAGCGCTAGGCTAATCTGCTACCATCTTGGATCCAGGCGAAGCCAAGCCCTGGCTATTCATTTTCTAAGATCCACAAATCCTGATGATTCAGCCCAAGAATATCTCTTTGCATTAGAAGGTGTTTTTTTGTAGCACTGAATCTGGTGAAGACCTGAAGTGGAAGTTTAAATCTACCAAACAATGGAAAGGGGAGCCCTTGTCTATGTATGTTACTGGGACTGAGCTGGCGAAATGAAAGGCATCAAACAAAACAAGTCACTCCTAAGGAAGACTCGCAAGAAGTCGAAGCTCTGGGAGGTCAGTTGGCATGTTAGAGTTGCCAATAAATGGATTACCTGAGATTTTATTGTTTGATGCCTTTCATTTCGCCAGCTCGGTCTGAGTGACACTCTTTGTGGATTATATTGCGTTTCTTAGGGCTGGCTGCCCTTCAGTGAGCACCATCCTGTTTGTCTGGATCGCGGCAATAACCTTTTGAGTTTCTGTCTGTATATGTTACCCGGGCAGGAAAGAACACTGTAGAAAGCTCATAGAAAAGGAGGCATGTCCTCTACTGACTTAAATAGTTTCTCAGGCCTGTTATAGTCCGTTATCATTGTGGGGAAGACAGCCACACTAAGAGAGAATGCCAGACTCCGAAAGACCTATGAAAAGTGACACTAAAGCTACTAAACAAAGTGCAGCAACAGAACAATAACGCCAGTTCAGCTGCCAAGCCTCCTTTCAAGCCTTGTGTCACTAATTCCTCTGTTGAAGCATATGCAAGGAACTCTGTTAACCTAGCTGAACTGGTGGGCCTGACCATTGAAACTACTGTGCATATAGAAGGGATTCCCGGATAAGCTGTACTGGATAGTGGCTCACAAGTAACGATCATCTTTAAAACTTGGTATGATCAGCATCTATCTCATTGTGAGTCTCTGCCCCTGGAAGGCCTGAATGTGTGGGGACCGAGTGATAAGTCATACCCCTGTCTTGGTTACCCAAAGGTGTGGATTTCATTCCTGTCCTGTATAGCTGGCGTGGTTGACCCTATAGAAACCCTTGTGCTGATGTGCCCTGACTCTGGAATACATGATGGTGTACCAGTTCTAATAGACACTAATGCCCATATGTTTGGTTAGTTAGCACAGTTATGTCAAGAGCGATTAAGCAAAAAATCTGTCTGAGCTCTTCATATTCATGCTATGGTGAAAAAAGCATATGAGTTACAAATGCAGCCTAGAGAGGAGGATAAAGATGATTCTGTGTGAACTGTGTGGAGGAAAAACCCAGGAACTACTGTGCTACCTCCTAATGCCAAGTGCAGTGTCAGTGAACAAGTTAATGTGAAAAAAGATGGTACGAATTAAATACTGATGCTGGATGCTCCTGATGAGAAAGGCTTGTCTGAGGGGTTGCCAGTCAAGCCTAGTGTGCTTCTTGTACGGGCTCATGCTTATGCCAATGGGTCACCATCCAAGTACAGAATTTTACTGACTGGGACACTGTGATCCATAGAGGGTGTATCCTGGCAAGGGTTTACTGCATTGATATTTCTGTACAGCCTTCAGGCAAGAAGAAGGGAGAAACTGGAGAAGTATCTGCTGACATGTTTGACTGTGGGGATTTGCCTATCCCAGAATGAATGGCAAGACTGAATAAGAGAGAAACTGGCTCAGAGAACTAAGGTCTTTTCCCTCAAAGAATTGGATATGGGATGTGTTACGTGTACTGAGCACCATATTCGACTAAGTGATGACAACCCTTGCAGGCAAAGATCTCGAAGACTAGCTCCTGCTGATAAAGATGATGTGAGGCATCACCTGCAAGAACTGTTAGCTGCAGGAATAATTAAAGAATCTCAAAGTCTGTATGCATCTCCCATTATAGTGGTGAGGAAGAAGAATGGGGCTGTGAGGATGTGTGTCGACTACAGAACATTGAATAAAAGAACCATTTCAGATCAGTACACTATGCCTCGCATACAAGATGCATTGGACTGTTTGAATGGGAGGAAGTGGTTCTCTGTCTTAGGCTTGCACAGTGGTTATTATCAAATTCCAATTGCACCTGAAGACAGAGAACATAATCCTTTTCCTTGCCTATTAGGATTTTACGAATTCCTGTGAATGCTACAGGGAATTTCAGGAGCCCCTTCCACCTTTCAAAGACTCATGGAATGAGCAGTTGGGGATATACAGTATATCTCCTTGAGTGCCTTGTATACGTTATGATGTGATTGTTTTTGACAAGATGCTAAAGGAGCATGAAGCTCGCCTTTGATCGTTTAGAAGCGTTTGGCCTTAAACTTTCTACAGATAAAGGTCAATTTTTTCAAAGTTCTGTAAAGTATGTGGGTCATATAGTATCTGCTCAAGGTATCCAGACCAAACCCAGCAAAGTAGAAGCCCTAGCTGACTGACCGGTAGCCTGTGATATAGGCTACTGTGGGAGGATGAGTTGCATAATAGTGTCACATAATGAGGACAGTGAATGGGGCTCACATGCAGCAACGGCCCATTGCCAAAATCTCTCCTGGACATGTCCGGTGACTGTCATAAATGGTGACTGTCAATATTGGTGACTGTCATCAATGACGACAGTCAATGAGGGTGAAGAGAGATGAGGGCAAAAAGGGGAAAACCACGAATGCCAAACTGGGCGACTACCAAAATAACATGCACTCGTGTGCGCCTGCATGCATGCACCCATGCACCCACAAACACCAGCAGTAATGCACTCCCTATCTACCCCCCCCACAGCAAACCGTGGCAGGCAACAGCTCCCCACACCCCCCACGGAGACCCTGCTGCCATTGCTACTCCCCCACAAACTACTCGCTCAGCAGACTCAAGTAGTCAAGGGCCCCATCAGACAAGCTGCAGGCATGCTGCACTTGTGGCATGCTCCACAAGATCGCCGCTTCCAGATGGGAGGACAAGCCTGCCATGGGTTCGAACCCCACAGGCAGCAACACCATGTAAGACAGCTGCAGTGTAGTGTGCAGTGGCAATACATCATTCGGAACACAATGTCTACTGGTAACAGGCAGGACCGATCATCACCCGCAAGCAGCACAGACCGCTGCACAGGCACACACGGTGTGAGCGCAGTACACAAAACTGCATTACCTCAGCATGAGTCCACCATACACAGGGCCATTCTGCAGCACACACATGTCAAGGGCTTGAGCAGTCCTATGTTGGTGCTGTAGATGTTCAGGGCAGCAGGGAATGGGCAAACATGTAGATTTTTGCACAATGAGCTGCACATAGGGGTGTGTTCCCATGCAGCATCCTGTTTTGTCAGCAATGGAGGTGTGGAGCAAGGCATGGCCAACATGCACATGACTGCTCATCATGTCCATAAAATGGCCAGCACCAGGAAGGACAGCTGTCACTCTGTCAGCAAGTGAAGGATGGAGGATGTTACCTTCCTCACTAGCCAAAAAGGGAGATCACTCCTTGCTCACCGTGGGTTTGTGTACAGCAGAGACAAGGAGCTACATGGGAAGGTTTACTGGAGATGTTTGCAGAACCACAAGCATGGCTGTCCTGCATGTCTACACACCATGGTGGACCATGTGATCCATACCAGCCACCCACACAACCTCGTCCTGGATACATGGAGGGTCGGTGTCCGTGGTGTGATGGTGGCTGTCCGTGAATAGGCATGCACCAGCCTGGAAGGTACAATGCAAGTTGTTCTACAGTCAACATCAGGGGTCATGGATGCTGTCACAGGCAGGCTTCCAGCTGTGCCCCTGATCCAAAGGACTGTCCAACAGGTGCAGCAGGCAGCAAGGGGCTGCCCAGCAGCACCCTCCAGCATGACAGAGCTCACCATCCCACAGGAGTATATGGTCACACACTCCAGTGACCGTTTCCTGCAATATGATAGTGGTGCATCAGGGGACTGTGTACTCATATTTGCAATGCAACAT
The DNA here is from genome assembly GCA_016271365.2 of Neoceratodus forsteri. Classification (NCBI taxonomy): domain Eukaryota; kingdom Metazoa; phylum Chordata; order Ceratodontiformes; family Ceratodontidae; genus Neoceratodus; species Neoceratodus forsteri. Next base: position 905,744,161 of record CM028135.1, on the reverse strand, counting down.
GCAATGCTGTTCCTGATTGGGTGCCAGAACTGATTCCTAGATGGCACCTTTTACGCCATGCCACCACTTTTCATTCAGATCTACATCCTCCACGGCATGCAGTCTGATGTCGTTGTGCCAACCAGTACATTCTCATGTGTTCACGCACAGAGATATCGCACACATGTGTGTTCATGGAGATCTACTGGCTACTGGGTGATGCACAACTGTGTACAGTGCTGATGGACTTCTAGAGTGCAGCATGGCGGGCATTCACATCTGTGTTTGAAGGGGCAGACATGCGAGGCTGCTTCTTCCACTTTTGCCAGGCTGTGTGGTAACATGTGTAGAGCAACACTGAGGTGCACACACGGTATGCCAGGGATGCAGAGTTCACACTGCAGATACACGTGCTCCTCACCCTGGCATTTGTACCCACGGACAACATGGGCAACGTTTATCAATCAATCAATCAATCAATCAAGTCTTTATTTAACCAGGTGTTCATCATTGAGCAGAAGCTCATTTGCAAGCTGGACTTGGGTGGAGCATGAACAATTGTATATACAGGTCAACACAGGTATTTACAAGGCAATACAGATAATACTTTTTACAGAGAGGAAGAAAAAGAAGTTTATATGTACATAGAATTATACAGATATTGTACAGATTACAGGGTATTTACATACATAGAAGTGTCTATAGGAAGATAAAGCAGGTTATCTAAGGTTGCAGGAGGAAGTAACGGAAGAAAAAAATAAAATAAAAATATACACCAGGTAGAGGCAAAGGTAGGGGGGGAAGAGAGGGAGGTAGGGTGAGAAAGGCTAGGAGGGCACAGTGCACAGAGAGCAGTTGGTAAAATGGGATGTAGAGAAAGTGGATGGAGAAAAGGAGTATGTGTGAGCCCCGGGATTGAATGCTATAAAATACGGGGCATGGTAGGATGTCACAACCCAGGGGTAGTGAGCTTCTATCCGAGGTTGGGAAAGGAAGGATAAGGGGATGGATGGACCAAGTGTTGTTAAGACAGGGGGATAAGAGAGAGAACAATTAGGCTTGTGAGGAGCAGGCTGGGGGGTCAGTACTTAAAATTGGGTCTAGGTGTGGCTATATACCAGTGCAGACACCGGTACTGGGTCTGAGTGGGTGAAGCAGTTACATACTTCTCTGATTGTACGGAAATAAAGCATCTTGAAGGCATTTATACCAATTAGAGTGCTTAATTTGAGGGTTTTTTGTAGCTTGTTCCATAAGGTAGGTAGCACGAAGCTTATGGCTGCCCTGCTGAAGCAGGATTTTGCTTTGGGTACTTTAAGTGTAATAGCGGAGTAACTTCTTAATGCATATTTCCCAATTATACTCAGGGGAAGACAGCAGGAGATATAGTAAGGCAGCTTATTAGAGATGGCTCTATAGGTCTAGAGAGTTGCATTTCTGTGGCACCTGAACTTTAGTGATGTCCACCCCACTGCCGCATATAGGGTGCAGTGATGTGTGTCGAAGGGAAGTCCTGTTATAAACCTCAGTGCTCGATGGTAGAGTGTGTCCAGTTTAGCCATGTAAGAGTTGGGGCATTGGCATTGGCAATGTTTATGTAGCGCTCATTGACATGACCTTCCTTCGTGACAATGAGGAGCTCCTCTGGCCACTCCTTGACTACATGGAGGAGACATGAGTCGGACACCCTGTCAGTAGGACAGCCAGGCAATGCCCACAGTTCCAGGTATCCACCTGGAACATGTACTAGCCCACATGCGCAGGTCTAGCAAGGATAAACAACGGAGTGGAAGGCTAGCACCATGGCTTCAATACCCAGCTTGGTGCCTGCCATCTGAGTGTATGGCACTTCCTGGACTGCCTCAGGGAGGAGCAGCTGCTGAGTGACATGCTCATGGAGCAGCTCACGTCAGCCTCAAGGTCTGCCACAAAGAAGAAGGCATACAGGAACCTGACACGCCGCATTGAGGCAATTGTGGTGGAGTACGGTGTGCACACCACGCCTGTCTAACTCAGTGGTATGGCATACAGTTTTCACTTACAGGTGTAGTTCACTGCACCTGTGGCTGTGATAACACACGTGTACCACCCTCTGCCCCTGAGGGTCCATTGGACCATGTGCCACAGCCAGCACCCGCCATGGCTGCACCTTGGAAATCCACACGCAAGCATGCCTCACCATGGTGGCCACCACCTATTACGTGCCACTACCCACAATGCCATACAGCCAGCTTCTGCCATTACATCCCCAGTCTGTCTGTATCTGCCTGCATTCCTGTGCCCCACCCACACTGCCAGCCACTGCTGCAACACCATTGATGGCTATCTCCGAGCCTCACCTGCACTGCCAGCCACTGCCACAACACCATTGGCAGCTGTCTCTGAGCCCCACCCACACTGCCTCCTGTTGACACACCATTCCTATTGTCTGTTGCCTCTGTCCGTTCCCCACTCTTGGTCAACCGGGCACTCACAACTGCCACCATTTGTGCACCGTCCCCCGTGCTTGTTTCCCCATGCCATAGCCACTGACCTCCTGATCCCAGCTACATGCCATTCGCACCTGCGGCTACCATTCCGTCTGTGTCTCGGGCTCACCACCACCTCATTGCCTCCACTGACCTCCCAGCCCTCCCTGTGTGTCCCTGTCCTGTTTTGGCTGTCCAGTATTGTCCATAAGCACCCCACCCCCTCACCCTCTGTCTTCCAGTGTTGATAGCACCCCCATGTTTGCTGCTGCACAGTGCACTGCCGGTGTCCTCCACATTGGGTTGGTTCCATCACTCTGTGGACCTGTTCTTATGGTTCTTCCCCCATCAGTCAGCTGCTGTGAGGTCCCCTGTGTTGTCCTGCATCCCTGTGTTGGTGTTGTTGCATTTTTTTCTTAGTATTTGCCATTCTGGCACCCACCCATGTTATGCCTTTGGGCTTTTCACATTCACAGTGTTGCTGGCACCCTTTGGCGGTTCACCCTGCTGTAGTCACCCTTATCACATGGAACCAACTTGCCCAAGCTCACCAACCTTAAAGAGCTGCAAGGGTTTCTGAGATTTTGTGGTTCTACCAGAGATTTGGCAAAGATTACACAAAAGTGGTTCAGCCTCTGTTGAACTTAACCCAAGGTTATCTGCCTATGCATAAGAAGGTTCAAAAATGTACTGCCATTGACAGTTCACAGCCTTACCTCAAGTCTCATGAACCTTTTGGCAACCAATGGACAGCTAAATGTGATGTTGCTTTTGAAGAAATTATTTATTGGCTGACCCCTGTTCCTGTTATGGCTAATGCTTATCTCTATAAATCCTATGTGCTTTATGCAGAAGCCAGCTTAACTAGCCTAAGGGCTGTGCTCTGTCAAGAATACTCTGAAGGGATGTGGCCTGTTGCCTCCACTAGTAAAATCCAGAAAAATTCTGATGAAAAGTACCTTGTACAGAAGCTTGAATTTCTAGCTCTTAAATGGGCCATAGTGAAACAGTTTAATGCATTCAGGCCTAGATACACCTGTAGGTGGTATCTGAAAGCATAGCCACTCAGGTCAATAACAACTGTAGATGTACTCAGCTGACATTCACTCAGGCCTGAAAACATCTGAGGAAGTCAGCAGTTTTTACCTAAATAATAAACAAACCAAATTGCTTAGAATTGATTGCATAGCACCATTAGACAGGTGATTTTGTGGTGAACAATTTTGCTGCTGATACTTTGTGTCTATCACACATACTTTAGAAGGTATTCACATTTGTTTAAGGTATGGCGTGCATGGCTGACATTTGTCTCTCAAGCCTCATCTAAGCGCCTTGAATAAATCTGACAAAAACACAGTTGTTTGGTATTTCAGCTAGTATAAAATAAAAACTGGATTGATTACAATTGATTGCATAGCACCATTGGAAAGGTAATGTTGTGCTGAACAACTTTGCCACTTGTACTTTGTGTGTAGCATTTACGGTTCAAGAGCTATTCACATTCTTATGTAGCATGTTGATTATGGCTTGATTTTGCTTAGAAAAGCCCAAGATGCAGTGCTAAGGGTATACAGGGCACAAGTGGTGGAAGTCTCAAAGAGCTCTTGTGGTGAGAATGAGTTAATGAGTATCTGTATGGTGCTAAGATTCTAGTGAAGACTGACAACAATCTGTTAACATATGTAAAAAACCTCAGGTACATTAGATACCACAGGGCACAGATTGCTTTCTGCATTGTCCACATGTGATTATGCAGTAGAGTACCATCCTGGCCTAAATCATATTGATGCAGATGCTCTGTCCTGGTGCTCTGCCACTAAGCAGCAAAAGCAGCAGACCTGGATGCAAATTTCTGAAATTTCTTGAATAAGGCAATTCTGGTGGGGGGGGGGGAGTTGGAAGAAGTAGGCTGTTGGTTAACTAGGATCTGCAGCTTATCCAATATGTAGGGTAATGGGCAGACTGTGTGGGCCAAGCGGTCCTTATCTGCTGTCAAAGTCTATGTTTCAAACAGTGAAAGCCCTGTGTAAAAAAGTTTGATGAAGAAGACACTATGGGTGTAGAAAATGTTGACCATTTAGTGAATTGCCTGGGGCCTCCAGGAGACTGTTTGCTGATAGCTTACTGCAACCTGGCTGCCCTGGACTTGAGTTCAACTAACTAAAGCAGACTTGCAAAGAGAACAGAGTTTTGATCCCTTACTGAGAGATGTCATTGCTGTCCTAAAGAAAGGAGGTGATGCCTCACACTTGCAGCCGAATGCCCCTACTGCTAGACTGGTACTTTAAGAGTGGCCCAAGCTCAAGTTGCATGAACATTTGCTATACAGAGAGATAACTAATAGTCTAGGAGAGCATATGAAATGACAACTAGTATTGCCAGCCAAGTTCAAGACAGTGGTACTTTAAGCTTTACAGAATGAGATGGGACATTTGGGGAGTGAGAGAATGCTAGATTTGGCTTGTTCACGATTCTATTGGCCCCATATAGTATGTCACAAGATGTTGGGCAATATTGCAAAAGTTGCAGACAGTGCATTCAAAGAGAAGAGTAGCCACCAAGTGAAGCTTCTTTGGTTAATATCATGATAAGTGCTCCCATGGAACTGGTTTATATAGATTTTCTCAGTCTCAAACCTGATTCTAGAAATATCTCCAATATACTTGTCACGAATCATTTTACTCCCTATGCTTAAGCCTACCCAACAAAGGACCAGAAGGCATCCACCATTGCTAAGGTGATGGTAGAGAAGTTCTTTGTACATTACAGCACACCAAAATGAATCCACTTTGACCAGGGTTGAGATTTCAAAACTAGGCTGATTAAGGAAATGTTATCTCTCTGGGGCATCAGAAAATGCAGAACTACCCTGCATCATCCTCAAGGTGATCCCCAACCAGAGAAATTCAACCGAATGTTGCTAGATACAGTAAGTTGGGCACACTTGATGAAAGAGACAAAACTAAGTGGAGCCAACAAGTCAGTGTTTTAGTCCATGTTTATAATTACATGAAAAATGATGCCACCAGATTCTCCCCCATAGCCTAATGTTTGGAAGAGAAGCCCAATTTCCTGTTGATGTGTATTTTGGTGTTTCACCAGATGGCACCAAACCTGAAAACTATCTGCAGTATGTACAGAGACTAAAAGACCAGTTGAACCAAGCTTACAAACTCACTACTGACATAGCTGCCATAATAAATCAAGCCAATAATGCTCATCATGATAAAAGGTTGAAAGCTCAAGAGCAGGAACCAGGAGATCATGTGTTGCTTCACAATCTTGGAATTCCAGGCAAGCATAAAATAGCTGATAGATGGGGCAATACCCCTTATGTTGTGATAGAAAAACTCTACAGCCAGAAGGTGAGAACCGGGGTGCAAAGACTATTCCTAGAAATCACTTACTGCCAATTGGTCAAATAGTGTTAAATGAAGTTCAAGAGACTGAAACTCCTCTCTGTCCTGTAACCAGGTCTATTTCATGAAACAAGCAACCAAATCTGCATGCACCTGCTCAAGGGCCTGTGGTTGAGACTGATGATATGGGTGGCAAAATTTATATTGATTCTGAAAGTGATGATGAAGATTTCTGCCCAGCTTATTGCCCCACTCCTGAACATTCTAGACTGTTCCAGGGGTTCCAGCAGCCTTCTCATTGCAGTACTGTACCCCTGCAAATCAAGTATCTACTAAAGATTCTAACATGTCAGTTATTTCTAAACAGTCAAACAATGATGCATCCAGCACAAGCTCTGAAACAAGTGAACCCCCTTGCAATATTGAACCAAGTGATGAAATTGGGTTAGACAGTTTAAAAAATATGTTCAAGTCAAGTGAAAGTCTTGCTGACCCTGAGATTGGGAAGTGTGCACTTAATGATTCAGAATGTGTTGATATACCTCATAACGATGAAGATGAGCCTGAACAGCCCACAGGTGATGGCAAGAACCAAGAAAATGCAGTGGTACCCATTTCTACAGTAGTTTTTCACTGGCGGACAATGAGCTAGGACTGATCACCCCATATGCTGAAGAAGTACAAGTGCCAGTGCCAGTGCCAATCCTACCACGTCACTCTGCAAAACTGTAAAACCCTTGCTAAAGTTAGTGTACAAAACTCCAAGCAATCCTGTTACCCTGTCTATGAATGTTGTGCACAAAGGAATTTATATCATGCCCAAGTCTTTGCCGAGACTTGTATTCATTGCCTCACAGAAAACAGCACCCTACACCCAGTATAAGAGATGCTGTACCAGTAGAAAAAGGGAGGATAAAATGAAAAGTATTGGTAACCTGTGTTAACTACCCTTTAGCCAAATGTGACAGTAAAATGTATTATCTATATAGATTGCCTTTCAAATTATATGGTTATACCCTTAGCTTATTAAAGGACATTCAAAACTTGGTTAAACGGTTTCTGTCTTTATAGCATGCTACATGTAGATAGTTACCTAATGTCAAGCTAGACTTTGTAAATTTTAAGATGTTTTTGTCTATGGTCACCAGTTTCCTACTATGGACTTGGCGCAGATGTCAAGTTTTTTAAGTGGGGCAGAGTGTAACCCTCCCCCCCAAAATAGGTTGGGCTTTGCCTATGTTGTTTCTCAGGGCACCTCTTTTGCTGTCCATCTTGCCATGTTCCAGCCCTGTGTCCTGCTTTTGAACCTGGGCTAATGTCCAGCAATAAGGTTTAATTCATGCAAAGTATTGTTGTGTCCCTGGTTTCAACGTAAATGTTCAAGCTAGTGCAATTGCACTATAGCTTTAAGAAGCTCAATACCTGTATATAGTGTCTATAGCCTATGCTGGGTCCAAGTAGTCTGGAGCTCATGACCGGCTGGGGAATGCTCCTATCAGCTCCACTCTTGCACCGGATAATAGTGCAGTGGGAGCTCTATTGCACACTGTAAATGTTTAAACTTAAAACTAAACTGATTGTTTATAAAAATTAACTTTACAGTTGGACTAGCTATCTATCCTTCAGCAGCCATCTTGTCACTTTGACCTTTGATTTCAGCCAATTGGAACTCAAAGGGTCCTAAGGGGTCCTTAGCTATGGCTGTTGGGAGAAATAGAGGACAGTGTCTATGGCACCCTCCGAATGGCCACTCGGGATGCCAGAACTGTAACTGACAGCCTCATCTACTAACCAGATTACAGTACTGTATTTTCTTCAGTTAAGGAGAGATGGTTGTACAATGCAGTTCTAAGGGAGCCTCCAGAGAGTGAGGAGGTCTGAACTGTGTGCTCTGAAAGAAAGTTTGGAATCCTACCTGGGTTTTCACAGCCAAATAGCCCAAGTGGTCTGCTTGAACTCCAATATCAGCAGCAGTTGTTGAAGCTCTCGAGTGAGAGAGGGAGCTTTCCTGTTTAAGTCAATTTCAGTGTTTTGCCTGAACTGCATTAGAGACTGTTTGGTACAGCCAGAGTTGAAGTGTGAATCCTGCATCAAGCTGCCAGAACTGAATTCGAGAACCCAGCCTGTACAAGTGGTTGCACCAGTCAGAGAACTGTTTTGCCCAGAGCTACACCTCCCAAAAAGGTACCGCCTATGCAAATCATCCATAGTGAATTTGTTAAAGCTTGTTTATGCAAAGACTATAACCAGCTTGTTGGTCCAAAGTATCAGAGACTGTATCCTGTGCTAAAGCTGCATCTGCATCTGAACCAGTGCGGGGAGTCTGCTACTAATGCAACAGTCAGAGTTGGTTTACAGCCACCTCTGGGTTTATGCGTAGATGTGGGGGTGATTCATGCCAGCCCTGATCCTTTTTTGCTTGTCTTTGCTCCAGAAGCCAAAAGCCTGAAACTGAGACTCCAGAGGATTAAGACTGCCTTAGGGAGCCACCCATCTCAACTACCTTTCAGAGCCTGAAGAGCTGCAGAGTTGTGAATAAATTCAGGGCTAGCCATGCAACAAATGCTTAGTTGTTTCAAGTTGTTGTTAAAGTGTTTTGCAGGCCATCGGGCCTGGGATTACAAATACCAATTTTCCAATGAGTCATGTAATTTGTTCTTTAATGTTCAGTCACCTTTGCATAGCTACAAAGATAATTCAGGTTATGGGTTTATATGCACCAACACCGGACAGCCAACTGCAACATGCCAGGTCTGCAATGGTTCCGTCTGGGTACCCAGTGAAGATAACTGAGACTATCCATTTGGACTATTAATTCCATGTTGAATGTGTTACCAAGCGAAAAGCCTGTACAATTACCCAGCCTTTAACTTTCACCCCTTTACCCCACTGTTTATTCCCTTAATAAATGAGTTTATTATTAATGTTAGCACTGTCCATGAGCATATTATTATAGACTAGTGCTAATTTCCTGTGTCTAACTGTAGAATGTGTTACTGTTGTTACTAACTATTCCTTGCAGGAAGCTGGGAGTACCTGCACTATCCAGAGACAGATGGTAAGTGTAGCCAGTGTGAGCATATTATTAGCTACAGTCAATAATTGTACTACTGTACATAAGTTAAAGTGTGGTAGGCTAATTCACGTGTGGGACCACTGGTTGGGGAAATTGGTAAGTGCAGCATCCCAGAGGGTTGTACTAACTTGTCATCAGATTAACTTATACTTTAGTCTGGATGGAGGCACCACGCTGTTTGTTCAACTACTGGAAACTAACCCTTTTTATCATCTGAAACAGAGCCCAGGCCCCTCAACCTGCATTATGGTCATCAGGCAGGGGTAGTAGCCTATTGGTACATTACCTACTGAAAAATCACTTATTCACACTAATCTACACCACATATACATCCTTTACCCTCTAGATGTATTTTCTTTTTTGATATTTCAATTTTTCAACTATTAAAGATGTTCTTTTACAAACATATACATCAGCATCATCCCGTCATGTTCTTCCCAATAATTTAAACAATTCCTTGTAATGTGATTTATAGCACTATTTATTTACACATTATAACCATTTCCTTCAAGGCTGTCTTTCCTTTCAGCCATCATAGATCATTACTCTGCTTTGTAAGTCCCTTTATTACTAGACCATAATACTGTAGCAATTTCCTTTCATACCCATACATAACTAATAGGTTTGATAGCCCTTAGGTGGATAACCTTTCAATAGCCTGACATTTTTGAAAACATAGCACTAAATCAAACTTTTATTTGCAATTGCATTTTTTTTGTTAGAGTCCATATGTCATTTAAATGGCTTTTTTAGCAGTGTGATAAATTCCATGTCTGTGGTTCTGAAAACAATATTTAGAAAGGGTCCAATGATTACCTTATCTTCAAGCTAGTCTCACTGTTCTCATTGTTTTAGGATAAAATAGCACTAGATGGCTGTATGAACACAGACACATGGTTCCATGGCACACAATAAAGCAAACCCATATTGTTGAGGAGCTGTTACCCAGGCCTGATACCTGCTTTGTGGTCTGGTTTGGGACCTGGCCTGTGATCTGCTGTGGGTTGTTCTTGATGCTGTTTCTCGGTCTTCTCCAGGTTTGGTGTGTTTTGGAAGGTCTGCCTGAGAAAGGTCCCAGGAGACTTGGATGGGAGACTGTGATGCAGTGTGGATTATGCTGGGGATGCTGCCTATGATACCTATGCAACTGCCAGGATTTCAGCCATTATTTCAGACTGCATTCACCATAGTATTCAGGGGCTAATGAACTGGCAGGTAGCGAATGGTGCAGCAGTTGGTCTGGGCAAGTGGTGCAGACACTGGGATGCAGGTTCGAGTCCCGTGGCAGTTCCTGTGCCATGCTCTCTAGAGAGTGAGTGAAACAGCACCAGTGCTAGGCTGGAGAGTGTGTTAGAGAGTAAGCGAGTGAGCTTGGAGAGGTTGCGCATCTGCCTGATGATCTACCATACTTACTGGTAGGTTTGGGTCTGGGCCTGAGGTTGATGGTGCTGGGGGAGAAGATTCTCAGAACTGATAGAGAAGCTTTCTGTGGTGGTTGGTGGTAGACAGCAGCAGATGTTGGGGGGAAGATGAGGAGCAATGACTTCTTAAACAAAGAAACAAACTGTACTAAATATTAACTACATGTCCGAGACCTTTACTTTAAAACTTCTGTAGTCCACAGTGGATGGTGGTAGATGAATGAAAGGAGGAAGCTGCACTCTGATAAGTGCACCTGCCTCCATTCAACTACACAACATTTACACCCAGCAGCTAGGCTGAAAACTATCACTATCAGCCTGCTCCTTATTAGGGTATTATTGGTGGGCCTCCTACAGCCTGTGCTGCATTGGATGCTAGAGTGACACAACACACCTCTGCAGTCCCTACTCACCCAACTAGTCATAAGATATTCTCTGTGTGCTGCATGCACAAGCAAACATAAAATGTAATAGCCCACAACTGCTGCTGACAGGATGAAACACCCCTATGGAAAGGCTTCTAATTCTCCTTGGTGTCCTCCCCTGACTTGGGTGGTCTGCACACCACATATGGCTTCACAGAGACTGCCATCCTCAATGTGGACCATGGTATGCCTGAGATGACAAACCACAAAGGGACATGTCTCAGCAACAGATCTGTGTAGGCCAAACACTCCACCCCATAACAACATGCTCCAGACAAGGCCAGCCATGCCTGAAACTCTGCAACAATGCAGGAAATACAGAACAGCATCATGTATAAGGTAATGTAACTGAACTCATTTATGAGGCTCCACAATCATCCATCACCCACTTAGGTTGTCCACAAAGCCATGGCCATCTAGCCTCTTGTGCACCAGCAATCATGGATCTACTGGTGTCTGGGTGCATCACCACCACCACTAACACATTATCGTCCACCCTCCAGTTGTACTTCATTACTATTATTGTTGGGCACCCATGGTAGCCCTGTGGAGATAAGCACAAACAAGTAGTAGTAGTAGTCTTTATTTGTGGCACCCTCCCTAGAGGCTCAGGGTACCATTACAATAACACAGTGCAAAATAACTATAATCAACATGTACTGATTCATCACACTTTAAAAGAATGGATAAGTGAATAAATTAATCAATTAAAGAGCTACTGACACATCAAAGACAACTTTGAAAAACATAAAAATTTGACATAATTCTGTTTGCATTCCGTGTATATTCTATATATTTATCCTCCCCATTATTTGTTACTGAGTAATTGTGCATTAATATATGATCTTTGTCCCATATAGTTCCCTTAGCGCTCATCTGCCTTTATAGCTTACTCCCTATTTCAAGTCATAATCGTCTGTTGTGACATCACAATCTTTTGCCATGGGAGTAAGTGTGATGTCACAAGCAGTGCATTATGACATTAGATAGGGAATAACAAATGGAAGTGCATGAACTGTTCAGGAGCAAAGATTCTGTTTCATGCAAATGACCTCAGTAATAAATAAATGAGAAGAAAATGCAGAACTAATGTGAAATACAAGCTGAACTGTATCTAAATATTATGTTTTGTTAAAGTTCTCCTCAAGGCATCAGCTGCTGTTTAATAAACATTACTAAAAGGGGTTACAAGATATTACAAATTCACCCCAAATGCCTGCTGGAATGGATAGGCTTTCAACCCCCTTTGAAAGACCTCCTAGACAAATGACTATCTGAAACATAATAAAATCACTGATACCTCTGTGGGAGCATGGTGGGATGGCTTGAAGGATACCCTTATGAACCATTTATTAGTTACGCCTCCAGTAAAAAGAAAGAAAGAGACAGACAGCATTTGGAGTTAGAGCCCCAAATACTCGAGTTAGAATGTGAACATAAAATAACTCTAGACCCCGGTCATCAGCAAATATTAGATGAACTCCAACGGCAGCTAGCAACTCTGCTTGAGCATACAATTGAGGGGAAACTTTGTTATGCCATACAGTGCTTTTATGAGAGGGAAAACCAGGCAGGGTGCCTGTTTGCTTGGCAGCTTCACTGAGAGATGGCCAGTCAAGCAGTACTCAAAATCAGACTAACTCCTCATGTTACACACTATAATACTCATTCACAAAAAAATAGTAGATCATTTTGCCACTTATTATAGGGAGCTCTATCAAGCACCTGACATTCTCAATAAACTCCAGAAGCAGGAACAATTCTTTGTGGGTAAGCCCTGTGTCACAGTCCTGCAACTTTCATTTAGGTATTGCTTGCACCACAATCATTCTGTCTTACTTGTTTGACTATGTCTCATTTTTTTGTTTTTATTGCTGTGTGTTTATGTCATTTGACTCCTTGATAATTTGTATATAATTGTTTGAGCTTTTAAATCTTCACTACTTTTGTACTTTTGGCAGAGTTAGTGTTGTTCAATTTTGGGGGGAGAGAAGAAGCCCCATTCAATCCCAGTTTTCCTCTCCAGTGATCAATAACTACAGCTGCCTTCAAATGGTATAATTCAGTATCAATCACACTGAACACCAAATGTTTGATAAATTCTGCTGTAAACATTTATTTTATCAGACCTCACTCACTGGTAGCAGTTTTATAGTTCTAGATTTACAAGATAGAAAGGGAATGACAGAGAGGGTAAACCCCTATGCTTCCCGCAAAAGACAGTGGCCCTATTTGTCAGTATTCCCTGTCACATGTGTGCCAGTCTTGGGGAGTTGGAGCAGGAAGGATGCAGAAAATAGGAGAGGGGGGCATGAGATGAAAGTCAGGAGAAAATGGGGTAATGAAGAGAAGGACAGGGATTTGATAAGAAAAAGCCTACTAATAAAAGGAGCTGTTTAAAGTGGGCAGAGGCTAGGGATGGCCTCTTTGCATGCTATTAGATCTTGAACTAGTAGCATATTGGTTGGCGGAGAAACTAGGTTTGGGAGTGAGAGGGCAAGTGAAAAAAAACTGAGTAGGGAGGTAGATGGTCTGGAGGGAGTAACAGGCACGAGACAGGTCTAAGCAGAGGATTGCAGTTCCCTGTTCGTGGGCAGGGATTGCGGAATGCCTCACACATTTTGCCATATGCAGTCACGCGAGATCTGCAGTGGGGAGAGTTCTTTCATTATGGCTCTACAAGCACTGTAGCAGCCCAAGATTAGGGCTGAAATCAAGTCATGGAGTTGAGAGCAGCTTTTAGCTTTGGTCTTATATTATCAGCCTGCCTTCAACCCACTCCATACCTAAAAGGGGAAGCTGTGGCAATACAAGCAGCCATTAGCCATGATCCATCTCATCAGCCAACCTCCCACCCACATCCTGCACAAGGAGAAGCTGTGGCAGGGAGGGGGCTAGCAACTGCTGGTGGAGAGTTGTGACAAAGAGGAGAGGTGCATGCAAGTTTTCTGTGGCAGGGCCATGCTACATGACCTTTAGAGCCCATCTCCCACTCAACATTCAGAGATCACGTCCCATCCACTCTTTGGAACCCACCTCATGCCTGCCTCACACACCAGCAGAGGTGGTTCATAGAGTTGTGGCCTGCCAGGAGTAGTGTGACTAATTGCTACTGTGGGTCACTTTTACACATGTCAGTTGGGGGGGATGAGCACAGCCAGCAAGTCATGAGAGATTACTAGGTGGAGCAGGCCCTGTTTTGGATACTGGTCACATTTTGGCATGTGGCTAGGGGGAAGGAGCATCAGGGGAAGTGAGCTGCAGCCTGCAAGCTGTAAGTATCAGACTTGACCTGTGAGAAAAAGAGCTGCCACACTTTTCCACTGGTGGCATGTAGTTTGGGAAAGAATGAGGCGTAAGCAGAAGAGAGCTGCAGCCTGCTAGGGACCAGCAGGTTGGGAGTTTCACTGGAAAATGGCTGGAAGCTGGGCCAGCTAATTCTGGGATGCCTGGGGAGTTTTTTTTTTATGTTAAACTTTTAATTAGAATTTTCAGCAATAACAACCACAGAATGTGCAATTAATACATGAGAACATTAGAGTAGTAAATCAGTCACCTCAACAGAATAAAGGTAAGATATAGATGATGATAAAATACATCAGGATACAAATGTAAAAGGAACTAAAAAGTGATGCCTAGCTTTGGCACTGTGTCTGTCCCCAAAACAGTACAAATTAAAATGATTGAGAGACCAACATATGAGCACTCCCATAGAATACATATCCCCACAAAAAGAGAGGGGGTTACCTTATGGAAGACTGTGAGAGAAAGGCAAAGTAGGAGTCCCAAATTTTATTGTAATCGACCACAACCTACAATTACAATTGTAATTGTATTGTCTGTAACTAATCCGGGTCACTCCTTAAAAAGGGACCTCTGGTCTCAGTGAGCTTACACAGTTATCAAAATCTAAATAAATAAATAAAGTGGGCATTTTAAGCAGTGCTAGGTGAGATAGGTGTCCTAGAGTAGCCATATCACCCACAGCCTCGAGCCAGTCTTTAAACATGGGGATTTCAGCAGTTTGCGATCTTCTGAGCAAGAGTCTTTTGGCAAGTAGAGTGACAGATGTGGCCCAGCAGACCTGAGAGTCCAAAAGAGGTAGGGAGTGCTGAGGTATACCTAAAAGGACCGGGGGGCATCTAAAGGTAAATGTTGTGGGAGAATTTTGCCACAATATGAGAGGATCTGGTTCCAGAAGGGGCAAATAAGTGGGCAGTCCCAGAGAAGGTGGGATAGGGACCTTGGAATGGAGTTACATCTCCAGCATAGGTTGCATGGCATTAGTCCCATATCATGTAGAGCTTGTGAGGTTCTGTGCCAGTGGAGCAGTATTTTAAGTTGGATTAATTGGGCCCTGATCGCTCTGCAGGCCACATGAGCTCTAAACTAACTCTTGCACCATACCCTCTCAGAATGGTAATACAGAGTTTAAACTCCAATTTTTCTCTAAAGGAGTTAGTAAGATCAGGGCCACTATCCCTCAAAAGTTTATAGAACTTGGCTGCTGTGCCTTAGGTAGGGATAACCAAGTCTGGATGGGGAGGAAGGAACAGCAGAGGAATTGGAGTTAAAGGATCTAAGATGAGAGGTGAGGGCAGCCCTTAGCTGGAGATAGCAACAGAAATCCTTTTGAGGCAGATTGAATTTGTCATTTAATTCATCATATGACATTATGGGGAGTAGGTTGAAGAAGCATAGGTCCAAGACCCTCCATATATTTTGTTGGCCCCTTGTAGGATAGAAAATAGGAGTTTTGTCAATGGTAACTAACGGGTTGTGCCACGGGAGAGGGGCATGAAGAAGCTGAGAGGGGTGTAAACCTACTTGGGCTGTAAATTCTAGGCTTGTGCTGAGAGAGGGGATGATATGGTAAGTTTTGAGGGTGAAGGGGAGTGTAGAGTTCAGGGAAAGCTGGGGGTTGGCATTTTCAATGTGAGGAGGTCCAACCACTGGAGCAGGAGGGGCCCCTCTGGTGTAGACATAAGGGTCATAATCTATCTCCCATTAGTGTCAGCAGTAGTGGAAGTGCACTTTAATTTCAATGATTTGTGAATTAGAATAGATACCCCTCTTTTAAGAGATGTATGTGTGCTATGCACTTCTAGGCTCAACCATTCCCATCTTAATTTAGCAGCTTCAGTAGATAACAGCTTGAACTTGGTTGCTTGTAAAAATAAACTGCTTTAGGTGGGACAAGACCTTTTTGCATTTAATAGGAGAATTGAACCCCTTCACATTCCAGATTATGAAGGTAATGTCTGTCATTGGAATGGATGTAGGTGTGGGATAGTGATTAGAAGAAGATGGAGGGGTATTCCAGGCAAGTGCCAGGGCCAATTTGGAGGAGAATGATCTCTAGGGGTTAGAAAGGAGGGACAGGACACTACAGAAACCAAGCTGCATCCAGGCAAGTTCATGACTAGCAAAAAACTCAGTAATACTGTGGTAATCAACAGTTTAGCTAAGTAAGTCCCAACAATGGACATACAAACTGTATGCAAACTAATGAAGAAAAAAATGAACATTTATCAGTGAGAAATCCAAAACCCACATTCTCTTTCTAGAACCCATAATCCATGTGCTGTTGTGATCTGGACTGACATCTCAAATGTCTGGAATTGGTTCAAGGCAAGGTTCTTCTAACTCCTCCCTCCACAATCAAACAGTAATTAAATGAACAATATTGAAAATATAACTCTAATAATAAAACTAAAACATTAGCCCCCACTTGACAGTACCACAAGCAGAGAAGAATGACATTCTACTAGGCAGGTGAGAATTAATCATTCTGCGGCTGGCAGATACACTGAGCTTGAAAGAGAACAGAGCTGCAATTTAAGGGTAGAATGCCCCAATACAGCGGTAAGAATTGCTGGTGATACTGCAGGGGTGGAAGAGAGTGATGTTAGTGGTGTTACAACAGCTGCTAGGGCACCTTAATGTTACATGGAAGGTGGCAGCACCATGCAGGACATTTATGCGCAGCCTGCCCTAGGCAATGGGCAATGTGAGGAGATCGCACCCTTGTGTGGACATCACAAAAGGTGTGAAAGAGGATCTGAGGGGATGGGAAGTATTTTTGAGGGAATGCAATGGTAATATGTTCTGGCAGGAGGACTAGCTACTTAAGACAGATTTGAAATTGTATATGGACACAGTGGGGGAGTATGGTATGGGGGCATATTGTGACAGAAGATGAGTAGTGGCTAGGTGGTCTGGAGAATGGGAAGAGAGGGGGATAACAAGGGACATCACCTTCTTGGATATTTTTTCCCTAGGGATAGCAGTGGTGGTATGAGGGAAGTATCTGCAAAACTGGATTTTTTTTTGGTGTGACAACAGGGCAGTGGCTGAGGTGTGGAACAGGTAATCATCTTCAGAAATAGTTGGCATGAGAGTAGTTCAACAGTTATTGCTGCCGGGGCTAAGGTTAAATTTTAAAGCCAGGTACATTGAGGGGGTAAAGAATATAGTGGCTGACAGCCCCTTCCTAGCTCCAGTTGGACAGGTTCCATTCATTGGTACCCAAAGCAGAGAAACACAAAATGGAAGTCTCATCCCACTTGTGGCAAATTGGACAGGGAGAGCCCAACAGTTTTTTGAGAACCTGTTGATCATCAGGTACACTGTTTGCATATGAAGGATCCTGGAGGGCATTTCAGTCATTCAGGGAGCAGGCAGGAATGGAGGCAAGTGGGCCAGTGACTGAAGAGCAGGTGATGAGATTTGTGGTTCAAAAATGGGACAATGGAATAGCACACATTACTATGATGGAGCATTTGGCAGCTGTGTCACTAGTGTGCCATATGAGAAGATGGCAAGAGCCATGCCAGTCACAGGTAGTCAAGTTTAATGTTTAATTGATTGGCTGAAAGCCATTACAATACAATCAAACATAGATACATACAAAAATAGCATAAAAAGGAAGCTTTTAAACATAAATATATGCAATACACTATCACAACACTTAAAATTTTATAAGTACATAGGCAGAGCCAGATTTCTTCCAGTCATTGAATTATAATAGGTTTATGAATGGGAAGGGGATGCTACAATGAGCTCCTCCTTTTCACAGACTTTTGAGACTATTTCAGCTGGCCCCTATCTATCTCTCAAAATGGGGTAGACATAAGTCATGGCAAGAGCATCTCAAGAGAGGCCCAGGGTCAGTGCATGGGACCATTCAGGTTCAGCCAACTGCTAAGCAGGAAGACAGTCTTATGGCCATAAAAGGAGTTAGCCCAAGTAGCCAAGCAAAACAACCCCCTCCCCAAAAAAAAAGCCTTCAGAAACCTAAATGACTTAAAGGAACAAAGTCATATTTAACCTATTAATGGCAGACACAGAACAACCACTTAATGGACTCCACAAAGGCCCAAAAGACCATGTTTGTCCCTTTGCTACTGGAAAAAAGGTCCCATCTTCTTGCCCTATGGACATTGTTGGGCCCATATCACAGCCTCATAAACCCTCCTCATCGAAGTGGAATGAGGTAGTCTGTATTAGAGGAGAATAACTCTAGCAGTGTTCCACCATCATGAAGCCAGTGAGTAGCTACTGAAATGGGAACAATAACTAAGGACCCACCATAACCAAAAATGCTGCAATTTAGAAAGGACCATCAGGTCTCATCCAGCAAAGAACCAGGTGCACTAGCCATACACTGGCTGCAGCAGTGAACCATCCCCTGCATCTTCAGGGGATGAAATTGAACCACTGTCTACAGAACAAGTAATTAGGCCCAGGATCAACACATGGGGTGTACTTTGTCCCAAACAAATATAGCAAAAATCACAACCACTGGCCCCACGTTAGGTCATCCCATACTGTCAATAAAACCTGCCATCATCAGTGAATTTCTAAGGGCACCATGCAACGAATGCTTCTCTGTGCCCTTATCACCAGTCATGGCAGGAATTATATATTAACTACAGTTAGGAGGCCATATATGGGTACCTGCAGAGTGTGCCTTTCACAATATATCCAGATATTTCACCCCACTTTCAGATCCAGTGGCCACTAACAGCCCCAACTATGGCTCACTATTCAGATCCCTAGTTCAGCCAGGTAATGGCTTTTTGCAGAGGTGTGATGGCAGCCCACTATGTACATCCCACTAGTCTATCACGTGTGACCTTCCCATTCTCACTGCCTCCTAGGATTTATGTGAATCCTTTTTTTAACCCTAAATCTGTAATCTATTTTGAATTCCTGTAATGGCTATATACTGTATGTCTTTGATTGGCAATCCACCATAGCAAAAGATCTGTCCTCTTTCAGTAGTGCTACATAATGTAGGGAAACACCTACAACATATAGAAAATGCTCAACAGTAAAACAAGAGGCCATGATATAACCCAGCCCAACTTGAACAGAGAATCTTATATATTCAAGAACTTCAAGAAAACAGTTAAATGAGTCTAAGACAGAAAACAAAATCTCAGCTATACATATTTACAACACATAAAATGACTTAAAAGTCCATATCAAAATTGTTAGTTCATCAGATTCCAAGTATAGCCTTAAAAAGGCCCCACTGGCTCAGTATTGACCCATACAATATCCATTCAGTGGGTCTCTGGGAAGGATTCCACTACCATTCTTATAGTATTTAGCTATTTGAAATGCCAAGATCAGTTAACCAATACTAAAAGCTATTTGGTTATTGTGGAATTGAAAAAAATGCCTATCTTTTCTTAAATAAGAACAACAGACAACACTGCTCCATAGTTCAGCAAAAAAATTATCAGCTTCATAGTTCAATTACTTATTAGAAAAGCAAGCATTACACTCACATTTCTGAAAGAGAAACTGCTTTGTCCTCTGATTCAGAACAATTTAGGACACACACCATTCCCAACTGTGGTCCTAATCAATTCAGGACATTTATCTGTTTCAAATGAATTTATCACCTCAAATTTACATTGAAAGGAAAAGCCTCCTCTCAACATTTTAGGCAGTTAAAACATTTGCAGTTGAAAGGGCTCATGGAAAAATTGTGAAGAGAGTATTTACCAAGTGGCAGAGTTCCTAAACATGGGGCTCCCAGCCCACAGTTAATTCAGAGGTTCCAATGAGTTAATTACTCAATAAGGCATGACCAGGGGTTAGATTAACAGTCTGTCAATTACTCCCTAGGGGTGTAATGTGGCACGAGGTGCAGCCGACTGCCATATTGCCCCAGGGGGTGATTAACTGACTGTTAATCTAACTCCTGGGAGTGCCTTATTGCTATTATAAAAAATTATTCCAAAAGAAAAGTGTTAAAAGTATACTTTTTGAATGGTTTCTTTATTTAGAGGGAGATTTTTAATAAAATAGTTCTTCCATCAACAGTTTAAGAATGCTGGTTCAAAATCAGAATGCAGCATTCCAGTCATTCAGCAGTGCTAGAGGATGGAATGCTGAAAAGAAGAATCCATGTTCCATGGTGATCAGGCTGTACATGACAGTATAACATGGATTCATGTAAGGCTGTTGGAATCCTAACAACCAATCAGATTGCAGCATTTCTGAGACCTTTTTTATAACACCAATTAGATGGCACCCAAGTAATCCATCAAAATTAGAGGACACATGAACAGTATAACCTTATGAAGTGGAATATACCTCAGAGTGCTCAACACATTCCTCTTGAGACACGACTGAGATGGACAGACAAAGCTTCAATATTCAATATCTCGGGAGTCATGTGATGCCCTTGGTGGAGTAAACAGCACAGTACAGCAGCTCCAATATTCCATAGGCAATTTCAGCAGATTTATACCTAAAATACTGATTATTATTGTACCCTACCTTTCTATTTGATCATCAGACTTCCAGGGTTAAAGAAATAATAGATATGGAGCAGCGTAGAGAGTTGAATTGCAGCGCTCTGGAGGAGGAGAAGGAAGAAGACGCGGTGGTGTTGGATGTGAAAAGGCCCGTAAGAGTTCATCATTGAATACAGATCCCAATCTAGATGTTTCAGGAGAACAAGCAGATCAGCTCCAAGAAGATGTCACCACTATTAAAACAGCTCTATTTCCACTTATTGCCAAATTCAGAGATTGGAAAGCATCGTTATCAGGGATGGCCGTACAGGTATCAGATGCAGAGGCCCGAATTTCATTGATGGAGGATCATCTAGACAAACGGGAAAAGGAGAATATAACATTAAAGAGAGCGGTAAAAAAAACAGAAGACAAGGCCAAAGACTTAGAAGGGAGATCCAGATGTAATAATCTAGTCCTGTTAGGCTTGCCAGATGGTGAGGAGCGGAATAATACAGTGTCTTTCATTCAAAAAATATGCATACGTATTCCAGGCCCCTCGCCAAATGGACCCACATATGTAATTGAATGGGCCCATAGATCAATTAGACCCAAACCACCATCAGATCAACTGCCTCATCCCATTATTTTTAAAGTCCTGAACTATCTCAACAGAGATCATATACTTAAATTGGCCAGGACTATGGAGAAGATTGAGTGGGAGGGCAAGAAGATGAGAATGGTCCCTGATTTAACGTTTAAAGTCAGATAGGAAAGAGCTGCTTATCGCCAATTGCAGTCTAGATTATGGGCCACAAAAATAAAACATAGAATGTTGTATCCGGCACGACTGGAGGTATCCCTGCCATCTGGAACTCAATGTTATGAGACAGCTGCTCAAGCCACTGCTGACCTAAGTACAAGACTCCCTGAGTTATTTGGGAAGGGTGACTGATGTATCTGGACTACAACTCTCTGCAATTACCTTGGGTGACAGCTTTGGAAGTTTACACAGGCGGCCATATCGAAGTAAAAGATTAACTCTGTTTTGCAAGTGCTAAATCTTTTCTTTTTGGACTTGAATGAGAGATGGAGGTAGCTTTGAGGTGCGGCAGAGACTAGGTTCTGAGAGATATAGTATTTTGAATACTAAACACTGGGAGAATATTATAATGCCCTTCTACCGCATTTTGGTTTTTCTGGACTTTACATAATGGGACATCAGCCGAGTGGATTAAGACAGAGCGTCATCTACTGACATTTTTTTTTCTTTTTTCTTCTTTATACAGTGCAGCATTGACTCGATTTGTAACAAAAGGCTCTGAGCTGATTATTTATATATGTTTTTTTATTTCTTGTTCCACTCTACTGTACTCGCTCATAGCTCATATTTAACATTCTCCTAAATTGGGACAGCACCAGTGATGATTGATTTAATAACGACTTAAGCTCCTACTTAACTCATATAATACTTAATACTTAAACTTATTATTATGACTCTGGCTAATAGAAAAAGTCTGAAGATTTTGGGGGCCAATTATGATTAAAAACGATTCCCTAGCTATCGAGAATAAACCTAGGAATAGGGATCTATCAGCATTGCAATGGCTGTTATAATTATTAGGGAAAGGGACATGATTATTAATTCTTGAATACTTCTTGCATTAACAATTGCTAAGATAGTTGTTGAACACTCCAGAATTAAATTTTTTTTTTTTTTTTGTTCTTTTCTTTTCTTCTTTCCACTTGGCAAGGCCAAAGCTAGTGGTACAATATATTTTGCTAATCATTACAGCTGGGTAGAACATTAGGGGAACCCTCTGGGTTACTTCACTGACAGAGCGGGGGCCGCTCCTAAGAGGGCATGATGGACGAAGCCTTTCGGAGTAGGTGTTTGGCCTGGGATAAAGTTGGAAGGGGACTGTATGGGAATCATGATATGTTTGGGGGGGGCTTTGATAGGCAGGGTAGGTTTTATGGGGTTGGACAGTTGGGGAAGAAAGATGAATGGGGCAAATATGAAGAGATTTTTTCTTTGAGATGGGCAAAAATGCGGGACAGTCTAGTTTTGACAAGTAAATGGATGAAGCTATCATGGGAAGTTGGAATGTAATTTCATGGAACATTAAAGGTAGGAAAGATAACGTTAAAAAATACACTATTTTACGACATCTAAGTAGATACCATCCCCACATTGTTATGATACAAGAGACACATACTACCACAGACCAATTATTGAGACTGTGTAAAGTGTGAGTGGACCAGGTCTTTAGGACTGGAATTAGTACAAGATGGGGGGGGGGCATTACAATCCTCGTATAAAGAGGTGTACCATTTAAAGAAATCAAATCCTGGCATGATCCAGAAGGAAGGTATATTTTTGTACATGGGAGTCTAGCAGGCATAGAAGTTCTTCTTGGCTCTATATATGGCCCGAATACGGATACGCCCACTTTTTTCCACCCTTAGCAACAATCATAGCCTCAGTTCCTAACATTCCTTGTCTTTTAGGGGGTGACTGGAACTTGGTATATGCAAATGACTTGGATAGATCGTTCCGTAGGAGATCTGGTCTTTCTACCACTCAGCGGGCTTTACGGGAATTAATGGCAGACTCCAGTCTGATAGACCAGTGGAGAATCCACCACCCACAGTTATTAGATTTCACATTTTACTCTCCCCCCCCCCACAAAGCGTATTCGCAGATCGACTATTTTCTACTCAGTTCATCTGCCTTAGGTGGGGTTGAGCATACTGGAATTCATCCCAGGGTACTATCTGACCACTCACCCATTTGGTTTAAAATAAAGTTTTCACCCTTTCTGCAAATTTCTAAATCCTGGTCCCTTAACACCCAAATGTTGTCTGAGGAGGAGATAATGGAGCATATGAGAACTTTTATTGAACATTACTGGGATGCCAATTATGACTCTATAATTGCAATAGACATTTTATGGGGTGCTCTTAAGGCAATATGGAGGGGAGAATTTATAAGACTTGCAACTAGCAGAAAATGCAAAAAAAACAAGGAAGTGGATGAATGGTTGGCACATATAAGATATTTAGAGACTTATTTGAACCAGAGATCAGAGGATCAGGCCTGGGTTGAACTGCAATCCTTAAGAGCTAAATATGCAGCATACAGTTTAGATATTACCTTGAAGACTACGGCAAAGTGGAAAGCTACTTACATTGGGCAGGGCGAAAAATCTGGAAAGCTGCTAGCAAACAGATTAAAACAACAAAGGGAGGCTAGGTAGATAGTAACTCTTCAGGACGGTGCCACAGGGAGTTTAACCTCAGACCCAGAGGCAATTGCTAAAATTTTCCATGACTATTACATTGGTCTATATATAACACCCCCATGATCCAAAATATAGCAAAAAAAATTTGAACAGTTTTTGCAAGATGTAGAATTGCGGAAGCTTAAGACATCCCAACAATTGGTGTTAATTGTAGAAATCACTCTTCAGGAGATCAGGGAGGCAATTGACCGACTGCCAGCAGATAAGGCCCCCGGCCCTCATGGATACCCTCCAACATTTTATAAATCTTTTAAAGAGGAGTTGGCCGCTTGTCTAAAGATACTATTTAATTACTTATACTCTGCCCCTATTAAGGAATCAGCTTTGTTTGAAGCCAGGATTGTGGTCCTACCTAAACCTGGGAAGGACCCATTTAGCCCAGATAACTATAGACCAATTTCATTATTGAACATTGAGATCAAACTACTAGCGAGTATACTAGCTTTCTGCCGTAAAAAGGTGTGGGATGA
The DNA here is from genome assembly GCA_016271365.2 of Neoceratodus forsteri. Taxonomy (NCBI): domain Eukaryota; kingdom Metazoa; phylum Chordata; order Ceratodontiformes; family Ceratodontidae; genus Neoceratodus; species Neoceratodus forsteri. Next base: position 905,719,903 of record CM028135.1, on the reverse strand, counting down.
CTTAATTGGACCAGATCAAGTAGGTTTTGTCTTGGGGAGACACTCTAGTGATCATTTCAGAAAGATTCATCTGTTAGCTGCGTCTGGGGAGACCAATGCAGATAAAGTGCTGGTCTCCTTAGATGCGGAAAAGGCATTTGACAGAGTCAGTTGGTTATATTTGTTTGATATCTTACCTAGGTATGGACTACCTTCGGAGTTCATAAAATGGATTGCAGTGCTAAACACAGTCCCTTCTGCAAGAGTCACATCTAATGGGGTGACATCCAATAGTTTTGTATTGACTAGAGGCACCAGACAGGGCTGCCCCCTGTCCCCCATGCTCTTTAACCTATACATTGAGCCTCTGGCTAGAAAAATGAATGCAGTAGGTGAAGTTAGAGGCATAAAGTTAGGCCAAGACATCTATAAACTTTTTATGTTTGCAGATGACATTCTCTTGCACCTCACCATGTGGCAAAACTCCATACCAGCTGTGCTGAGAATAATAGAACATTTTTGTTTATTGTCGGGTTATAAACTAAACCGCCAAAAAACAACTGTTCTATCTCTGACATCCTCTTGTTCTAAGAGAGAGGTGGAAGATCTAGACTTGAGATGGGCCACAAATTCTATTACTTTCCTAGGGATTGAACTTACTCGGGACATTGGCAAACTAAGATCTCTTAATATAGACCCTATAGTATCTCAGATGCAGCAGGATTTGAAGAGATGGCAATGCTTGCCATTGGCTCTCTGGGGAAGAGTCAATATAATTAAGATGGTTATATTTCCAAGACTAATGTATCCCCTCTCCATGCTGAATTTAGTCCTTTCTAGAGCTTGGTTTAAGAACATACGAACATATGAAATTTGCCAGCAGATAAGGCCTAGAGGTCTATCAAGTCAGCTCAAATGTGCAGCTAGCACCCCTTATCCTGCAGCTGCCTCTCCCTTCCTCTCTTCCCCTTAATTGACCCTCCCCCTTGTCCTGTCCCATCCCCTTTTGAAGCAGTCCACTGTTCTACTAGATACCACTTCTGCAGGTAACGCATTCCACCCAACCACCACCTTCTCTGTAAAAAAAGTGTCTCCTCATCTCCCTCCTGAACATTCCTCCCTCCAGTCTCATATCATGGCCCCTGGTGTCCCTCCCTTCCCTTACTTTGAACAGCCCCTCTGTACCTGTCTTGTTTATTCCTTTCATGTACTTAAAGGTTTCAATCATGTCCCCCTTGTCCCTCCTCTCCTCCAGACAGTACATGTTCAACTCTCACAGCCTCCTCTCATATGATAAGTCCTCCAGACCCTGATCATCTTTGTCACCCTGCGCTGCACCCCATTCAGTAACTTAATGTCCCTCTTCAGATATAGGTGCCAGTACTGCACACAGTACTCCAGGTGCGGTCTAACTAATGACCTATACAGTGGCAGAATCACCTCCTCCCTCCTCGAGGATATACCCCTTGCAATACAACCCAGCATTTTGTTGACCTTTGCAGCTGCCTTCATACATTGTGCTGAGTTGTTCATTGACCCTGTGATGAGCACCCCCAGATCCTTCTCCTCCTCTGTCTGGGCTAGCTGCACTCCCCTCAGCTGGTAACTCCTTCTTGGGTTCTTCATCCCAAAATGCAGCACCTTGCACTTTTTGGCATTAAACCCCAGTTTCTAGGTGTCTGACCAGGTTTCAAGCTTTGCCAGATTATCCTGCAACCCCTGCCATCCCCCTAGGTCATCCACCACTGCTCCTACCTTGGTATCATCAGCAAGCAGACTGATCTTGCTCTTGATGTCCAATGATATGTCTGCAATGAATATCCCAAACAACACTGGTCCCAACACCGAGCCCTGTGGAACACTGCTTGTCGCTACCCTTGGGTGTGAGAGATCCTCACCCACCACCACCCTCTGTTGCCTTCCCTAAAGCCAGTTCCCTACCCATCTCACCAGCTTTGCACCCACCCCTGTGCCTTCTAACTTACTTCTCAGCCTTTCATGCAGCATCGAGCCAAATGCCTTACTGAAGTCCAGATACAGGACATCCACAGCATGGCCCCTGTCCAGTTGCCTAGTTACCCAGTCATAGAACTCAAGCAGGTTGGTTTGGCAGGCTCTGCCCCACATACAACCATGCTGTCTGCTGTCCTGTAGTCCTTTGGCCTCTAGGAGGGTCACCAGCCTCTCCTTCATGATAGTCTCCATTAGCTTACCCACGATGGATGTGAGGCTCACTGGTCTGTAGTTTCCCAGTTCATCCTTGAGGCCACTCTTGTGGAGGGGCACCACATGAGCCATCCTCCAGTCCTGAGGTACACACCACAAATGTAATGAGGCATTAAATAGGGCTGCCAAATGTTCTGCATGGACCTCTGCCAGCTCCTTCAGTACCCTGGGGTGGATGCCACCTGGGCCTGGCGCCTTGTTCACCCTCAGTGCCTTCAAACCTTCCCAAGCTCTGCCCTCCATGATTTCCCCATCTGTCACCCCTTCCCCCCATTTCTGCCATTTCTCCCCCCTTGGGTGTCACCCCCCTCTTCTCGTTAGTAACTACTGAGTAGAAGTACTAATTTAGTACTTCTGCCTTATCGAATCTGCTTACACCCAACCCCCTCCTTCCTAATCCTTACTATGTGGTCCTTACAGCTCCTTTTCTCCCTAATGTACCTAAAGAAGTCCTTCTGCCCCTTCTTAATGCCTTGTGCCAGCCTGAGTTCCATAGATGCCTTGGCTCCCCTTACTGCCTTTGTCACCTCCTTTGATTCCGTCAAGTGTTCCTCCCTGTCTTCCCCCCTCCCTGTTTTCTTGTACTTCCTAAAGGCAGCCCTTTTCCTCCTTACCTTTTCCATGACCTTCTTGCTCAACCAGCTCAGTTTTTAGCCCTAGCCTTCTTGCTCTGGGCCTTGCAGCAGGTTTTGGTTGCCTCCACTATCCCCAGCTTTATGAGCTCCCACCTCTGGTTAGTGTCCATACTAGATTGAATTCTGGCCAGGTACCCTTTTACCACTTCCTTCATCCTCCCAAAGTTGGCCCTCCTGAAGTCCAGCACTCTTGTGCCAGTTTCCACTCCTTCCTTGCCCATATCCAGTGTGAGCCATATTGAGTGGTGGTCACTCCCTGACAGCAGTTCCTCCACTGTAAGTTCTCTCACAAAGTCCCCATTTGCCATACAAGGTTAAGGGTATTCCCTAACCTGGTTGGTTCATTGACCATTTGCAGCAGGAAGCTGTCCTGGAAGGCATCTAGCAGTACCTGCTCCCTTGTGTTCCTGAAGATACAAGCTATTTGGTCTGCATTTATTTAGAAGGGTAAAAAGCCTAGGAAGTCCATAACTACTGTAAATTGGTTAGTGGGAGGGAGAAGGGGGGACTGAGCATTGCCCACCTTTTTCTCTATTACCTGGCCTTTCACAGTTGTAAATATCTCCATTGGTTACTCCCCTGGAAAGGGATATCGCGGAACTTAGCATGGCTTAATATAGAGAGACATCTGGCTTTATCTCATAATATATCCTTGGCTTCATTACTTTATACCCTATGTAACAAGATACCTCAGACATGGAAGCATACCCTTTAGCATGGGCAATGCAGGCCCACATTCAACTATGTACCTACTTCAAACTGAACAATAGACGAGATTTAGGTCAACCACTCCTTAATAATATGAACATAAGGATAGGAAATAGGGTTATTACCCCATCTTTTTGGAAAGATTTAAAAGAAGTTGTTCTGTCAGATTTGGTTAAGGACAATAAATTTCTTCCTCCTAGGAATTTTCAACAAACCTTTCATTTGACAGAGCTCCCCTTTTTTAAATACTTGCAGATTAGGCAATGTGTTAATGCTGCTCTGGGACCCCCTCCCTGGTCATCACAGACATTTTCATTTCTTACAGAATTATCTAATATAGTGTTACAGTCAAGGCCTAGCTCCCAACTTTATAGGCAGTTGTCCAGTAGGGCTACGGCCAATTGCTCTTCGACAGCATATTATTGGCAGCAGGTGGCAGATCTTTCATACAATTCAATAACCTGGGAATCTATATGGAAGAATAACTATCAATTTGTAAAGCAAGACCGTCTGCATCTGATCAGGTTTAATATCCTCCATAATTTATATTATACACCAACTAAGTTGCAGCGTATGGGGAAAAAACAAAGTGAAGCTTGTCAGAGATGCCACCAAGAGCCTGGGTCCCTGTTGCACATGATATGGACTTGCCTCACAATTCAAAGCTTCTGGCAAAAAATAAAAGTCTTCTTGAAACCCCTACTTGGAGACACTGCCAATTTTAACATAGAAACATGTGTACTTGGTAATCCCTCAGCCCTGATGCCGCAAGCACACAAATATTATATGGATCTTACCTCTGCTGTAGCACTGCTTCTTGTCCTGAGATATTGGATTAAAGATACTGCACCTTCCCTTTAGAGAATAGATACAGGAACTTCATGTGGCTTATAATGCAGAAAAAGCAATAGCAGTGCAATATCATAATTTACATGTTTTTAATAACAGATGAGAGCAGTTTACACACTTCATAGCTGAGACGTACAAGGATTCTTAAGAAATTAATAGCCCAAGTTCCAGGTGCAAGAAATAGATATGTTGGATTAGATATAATCAATATATCATAGTTTGTCCAGCAGGAGATGAAATGTTGATGTGAAATTTTTACCCACTTTATATTTCCTAGGGAAGGGGGTAGGAAGTATGGGGGTTAAGTTAGGAGAAACAAGATTTTGGCCATGCTATAATGTTTATAAATTATTGTGGACAAGGGGGGGCATGAGGGAGAGGGAGGGCATTTAATGAGTTAAAAATCTGACATGTTCGATGCTACAATATGATGTACTGTTTGTTAAAAAAAATGCCACTAAAGCTTATTAAATTGCAAAAAAAAAGTATTCAATATCTCTCATGGAGAGTTCATATATGAATGAAAAATACTCAAGCCACATCTTCTACCAGGACCTTTGTATGGGCCAGGGGGATGCCTCCAGTTTTAAACTCTCAAGTCTTCATGCCACTATCTTCACACCACCATCAATGAAGGCTGCATACACCTGTAGTATAAAAGAAAGTAAATGTTCCACTGAGTGTAATAAATTTTATCTGACTCAGGTAGTACTAAACCCCCCCCCCATCCCAAGCAATAGTGGCATACCTCTTAAAGAAAAGCATCTAGGCATATCAAACATGTGGCATAGCACTGGTTTCAGCCCTTGGCATTGGCTTCTCACAACTTCTGAACCTCTGGACTTCAGGCTGCTCCTTATCTCCTCTCAAATTTCCAGTACTTGCGGGATGATGCAGTGCACCTGATGTACTGCCAGCCACCAGTGCACACAAGCAATTGAAGCAATGGAAATTAACCACATGCTGCTACACGGCCACCATATACCCACAAGGCAGATTATACTAATTGACTCCCAAAATGCTGAAATACTAAATACTAAAAAATATTCAAAAATATTAAAAAATGCCCAAATACATACAAGTTCACAAGAAACTTAGCAGGAGACAGTGCAGGGTGGAGCAGCAGTGCAGCCATTTTACTGCTCCATCCTCAACAAGATTATGGTGCCCCCTCCACAGATAGTCAGGAGGATATTGCCAGGTTGGCAGAGGATAAGGGGTAAGAGGAAGGACGGCAGGTGGCCCATCTCCGAACAGTTGCTCAGGAGAATAGCAGGGGTTTGGGGGAAGTGTTTCACATCATATTACTGCATGCTGCTGTTCAAATTTAGTATGTGATGTCTGGATGCTCAATGGAAAGTACATACATTACAGGTTTCTACCAAGCATCAAGCTGTAATCTAGTCAGTTTTAACAGATGAGACTATTTAATCACAAAACACATTCCCCAGTGTACAAAAGAATGTATATAATTACAGAAATGCTAAATAAAAACAGAAAGTCAAACAGGTGCTCACAGTAACTCAAAACTCACTAAAACCAAAAATCCTGGCACTGATCACTGAAAAAAAGATTCTGCATCTCTAACATTTTCAAGTGCAAAATAACATATTTTATTTAGGTGGGACATAGGTAAACTAAAACAGTTAACATAACCCAGGAGAAAGCACGTCACTTGTTGCATTTTGCATCCATGATGCTTTATCAAAGCCATTTGATAAGGCCTCATAGATGCAAAATGCATTAGAAGCATGCTTGCTCTTGGGCTATGTCAACTGTCTTTTTCTTTTCCTGTGTGTTATGTAAATAAAAGACATTCTTATGCACTCGAAAAGTACAGCTTCAGCATTTTTTCTTGATGATGGGTACCTAGTTAAACTTTTTTGTACATCTACTGCAGCAAACAAATTGAAATACATTTTTTAGTGTATTTATTAAGGTTGAGACCATAGAGTACAGCTCAATTTCAGTGGTGACCTTATTATTACAAATTCAACATACAAATTTAAAATACAATAAAAATAACAAATACATTATGCCTCAATAACATTACCTATATTTGACAGATCAGATGTGCAGAACATTAAGTAGAGAATAAGTCGTGATGGGGAGGGGGGTTATGAAATGTTAATTTAGTGAGTAATATGTTGGCATCCCAAACATATTCTTTTAAGTATGGTGCCTGGATATAAGGGAACTTGCCTTCCACATGGAAGGGCAAGACAGATTGTCCCAGGCAGTCCCCTCCTCCCATAGCAGTGGTGCTACAGTAGCCATGGGATCGGTGGTGGGGAGAGGGGAGGTGAGTGGGGTCAGGAGATGGACAGGTAAGGGGAGGGCACCCTTGCCAGGTGGCAAGCAGTGATTGGGTGGCAGGGGGAGAGAGAGGGAGGGAGCAGCAAAAATAAGGGTCCCAGCAGCAGCAAGCTCTTTCTGCTTGCTGACCAAACACTGCTGGTGTCTTGTCCCACCCACCCGCCCAGATCGAGGAGGGATGAGGCCTTTTTTTCTGTTCCAGTTGAGGAGAAGTAGCATGGCAAGGCCAGTCAGCTGGGACTGGAAGGACTTCTGGAGGTGGACAGCAGGGGGATATAAGGGAAGGGAAAAACCAGCCTGGGGTTTACACCAGGGCCAGAAATGACTGTAGGTGGGGGCCTCGGGGACACACTGAGGCTCCTGAAGGGGGCACGATGTGTACACATGGGCCCAGAACAATGAGGGGCAAAAGGGAAGGGCTGGGATTTACATACAGCACATACAGAACAGAGTAGACCAAGGTATACACCTGGTCAAAGAAAGTTCAAGGACTGATTGCACGAAACCAATGGAATGTAAATTGTAAACTGTGATGATATTGGATGATATGTGAAGAGTGTAATGGATGAAGAATCCAAATGGGAATGTTTAAGTATTAATAAATTGAAACTGACTGAGCACCAGCAATAATGTGTAAGGCTCTTATTGGGGAAAGGGGGAGGGGGAGAGGGGACTGATCTGGGGGACAAATGTTATTTTTAACTTTTGTCACTTGTTATGCACATGCCTTTTTTATTGTTTGCACCTATCACTTTAAGAGCGCAGTATAAAAGTGTGCTTGTTTCAGCTTTTGTTTGTCTCTGATGAAGCCTGACAGTGCCCAGGTTAAACATTAGGCATCCCCTCATGGTGTCATCAGTTTCTGTGCAGCATGGTTTGTCTGCCTAGCTCTAAGAGAGGCTAGACATTTTTGTGGCCAAGCCTGCATTGCATCTCACAAATAAACTGGTAAGCCAAATTCCATCTTTTTGTTGGCTGTTTTTTTTTTTATGTTGGTGGTCATTACTGTCTGTTTTATGATTTATCCTCATTACTGTAGCACCACATAGTTCCTGGTGATTGTTTATTTTGGCTGTTGATTTGAGTCCCGAACCTGAAGGGTAAGGCACATTAGATACCATGAGATGGACTGCCATAGCATAATCCCTCCTATGGAAATGCATTATTCCACTTATAAATATATCATAATTATAAAATGGGACCTTCAAGTACTTGAAAGGGATAAATAAGGTTGATAAGGAGAGTCTCTTTAAGCTGAGTGGCAACTATAACACAAAGGGGCACAGTCTTAAGCTGGAGGGTGGGAGGTTTAGGAGGGAGGTCAGGTAGTACTTCTTCACAGAAAGTGTTGTGGACACTTGGAATGCACTGCCAGAAGAGGTAATCTTGTTGAAGGCAGTGGGCAGCTTTAAGAGAGGCTAAGACAGGTATAGGGGAAGGGTAAGGGTCATAGATAGGGAGGAGTGGGGAAAGGGGACAGGGACAGTAGCTCAAGCTGTGGACCCTGCAACACGAGCAGAATTGAAAGACCAAATGGCCTTCTTCTGCTGGCTTCTTCTTATGTTCATGTGTATGTATGTATGTAAATAGAATAATGGATAATAGACTGTGTTTTACAAGGGAGTAATACCATTGAGAGGTTCTGGAGACATGTGAACCTTGAGAGCAAAGTTTGAGAGGTTCCCATGTTCCCAGAACCTTGAGATGTTTATTACTGTCTTGTAAAACATAGTCTGCTATCCGTTATTTTTTGTAATATATGGATCTGATTAGAAAAATGTCTCCGTTCCAAAAAGGGCACCCAACCACTTCAATGAACAGTCACTCAACAATGGGCACCCAATGACTGCTCTGAACACTCCTCACTTGCCAGAACCACTTCACTGAACTGAAGACTGTTAGAAGATAGATCACTTGAATTGAAGACTGTACCTGTTAGATGTCTTGTGAGGTGAGTGAAAGCAGGATCAACCAGATAGTTATTTAAATTAGAAAATGGAAGAAAAATAAACCAAAAAAATTGTTAATCGCAAGGAGGAAATTTCTCTCACTAAGCGACAGAGTCACCATGTTTTTAAAATTGTTCTGCCCCCCCCCACAGATGAAAAGCTGCCAATCAGAAGGCACACTTCAAAAGCCATCACTTCACCTGTGCAAGAAGGTGATTTGCCACCATGGCAACTGGGTTTCTGTGGGAAGCAGTCTTGCACATGCGCCATTGTATTTCTGTGATAATACTATCATTCAGAGCTCTGAACAATAGTATTATGGGCTCTGAATGATAATATTATCGGTCATCAACGATGGTATTATTATTTTTGGGGCAGTACTATTGCAGGCTCTTTTTTGTATGCTTTACAAGCATATTAAAATGATGTATCCTTATATTACAAAATGTTTAGTAATGTTACTTTTTTAGCAGTGTAGTAGTGTTGTAATTTAGTGCTGTATCTTCAAGTGGTTGGCTTTAGTGCAGTAGCACAAATTAGCTATGTGGTAGAGATTATAATGCAACTGGTAAGCTTTGATAGTAAGGTGCAGATGCACTGCAAGGCATGGGTTATTGTTTATGGTTATAGTCAGTTTGGTTGCTTTAAATAAGTATTTCTTACTTAACATCCTGCACTTCCCATGTGATTTGTGAGGCCAAGCTAGAAGCCTGGGCTGTACTTCCGGTACTTTCCATATGATCTGACGTAGACTTGTATGCCTAGGAAGTTGATTGGATGTCATGTAACCTCACTCAGGTGCACTGCATTTCAGCTGATGAGGATCAAGCAGTGTGTTTGAGCTGTCCTATGTTTCTTTCTGCATGGCAGATAGGTAAGTATATATTTTATTAACTTTCAGAGCAATGTTTGTAGTTGTTGTGCTCATGGTTTACCATGTATATATACATATTTCTGTTGCGTAGAATGACGGTTTTGAAGTGTATTTTGTGTTTTTATTAGGTGTTTAAAATGTTTTCCTTTTGTGACCATCACTGAGGTATTTTGAATTTGGATTTATGAGTAGAAAGTATGTTTTTTCAAAGCCGTTGGATAGATTTCCTTTATGGTTTGTGGTTATTGAACAATGGTATTGTGTGTCTGGGGTGTGATTTTCTTAATTTACATCATTTCTTGTTGATGTTGCAAGGTTGTTAAATTTGCATTGTGACCTTATTGACCCTGAGGATATTTAGTTAGCATATTGACTTTTTTAAACATGTCTGGCTGTGCTCTTGATTGATGGACTCCTATCATGCATTCAGAGCAGGGGTGTATGCTAGGTTAATGCAGTACCATGTGATGGTATCCTGACCAATGAGGAGACAGAATATAACCAGGCCCCATTTTGTAAAATAAATTAGTTTTCTTCTCTGAAAGTGGAGAATATGAGATATGTTTTCCTGATCACTGATAAGATGGAAGAACAATAAAACATATTTTTGAAACTGAATTCTACCCTACTGTAACTGACGTATAAAAATGTTAATCCATACAGTATGTATCATGGTTTGACAAAAGTAGTGATAAAGAGAAACATTATTTATTAGACATAATTAAATTAACAAAAATGCATCCTGAAACAAGAATATCAGATTTCTAAATAAATACAGGAATGTAAGGACTTCCTAATGGGGAAAAAGAAGGAAAACATATCAAAACTGTTAGAAAGCAATGTATTTGACAGTAATCAACAAATACCCAAATGCTTTTTTTTAATCTTGCAACCATAGGCACTACAATCATATGCAGTGAATGTATATTTAGGGTATATATAACCAAAAACCTGGATGCATTACTTATTTTCTGAGGATTAAATATAGTCAAGTAACCAGGTATATAAATTGTACAGAATGCTTGGTCTAGATAAAGTTATGTTAGGCCTTTATAAGGCAGACCACAACAGGTGGGTTCCCCACCTCACTAACATTTTTAATAATTGCAAAATAAGTGACATTTTGCCGGACTAATAAAGTCATGCATATTTCTCCAATACATAAAAAAATGTAGTCGAGCAGATCTGTCTATGTATTGGTCCATAGTTTTATCAAAATTCACAAACAAAAATACTCACAAAAGCAATATAGAGGCATTTCCAAAAGTTGGTAGCAAACAATAACACACTTTGTAAAAAACAATCAGGCTTCAGGAGTAGATATTCCACAACTGACTATAGTTTTGTCATTCACTATTTATTTATTTTATTTATTATTTAGTTTTTGTTTAATAGGGAAATACAGTTTACTGTACAAACTACCTGTTGATATGGCACTCATAGATCTGAAAGAGGATTTCACATATTTATCTAGACCAATAGTCATTCATTTATTTATTCATTGATTTATTTTTAAAAGTTGTGGCAGAAAAGACATACCAAGCTGGTAGCAGCTCATTTCGAAATGTGTTCAATACTATGGTCCAACACCATAATATCGAATAATGAACTGGACTTGGATCAGAATTGCCTCTGAAATTTTTACTAACTTATATTCTAATAACTGGCTACAAATAAAATCTGAAAACCCAGAATCCTTCACTTCTGAAATGGCAACAGGCAAAGGAATCATATAATTGTGCTTGTTAGCCCCTGTACTACTCAGCATTTATGTTAATGAGATAATTGAGCATCAGAATCATAGGGTATTACTCACCCATTGCCATTGATGATAATCTTGCTACAACATTCTTTCTCCCAAGTCACTACAGAACCAGTCTGACAAACATTAACCAAAAAAGTAAAACTGGAATTCAATAATAAAAAAAAATCATGATGTAACCCCCCACCGGCCCCTTATTTAACTAGTAGGCATACCTCCCATACTTTTTCTGTCTAGGGGAAAAGAGAGGGGTGGGGGTACAAAGCAATTGCAAACAGAGAAACACAAAGTGTGTACAAGACACAAACAGACCTATACCAAAACCCCAGGTCCTGAGGAGAGAACTTTAGCTGAGGGCTATGCTAGGTTTGCTACTCCTGGATAGGGGTACCCAGTACATTCACACAGGAAGCAGAAACTAGATTGTTCATACCAGGTTGGGATTCTAGAGTGTGGCTTTATTCTGAAACAAAGTTGGAACACAAAAGCAAAGATGGATCCCCAAGGGTTTACACTTCGTGGCACAAGGCAATGCAGAGCACATCTGTAGAAAACAGAAACTTGACCTCCCATAGAGCATAGGATTAAACATCTGAAAATGTGGAACTAGCCACAGTGAAAACACACACAATTCTCCTGGAAGTGGCACTAGGCCATTACTTAGAACAGTTCCCATATGGCAGAGGATTTTCAGAAAGGAATGTGGCACACTGGCCACAATGGAGCACACTAGGGCTCAAGACTAGCAAAACCCACATACAAGGGGTAAACTTCTTCAGGCATCGGCCACATGCACCGACAGAAAACAGGCACCCTTCCAGAACCTGAAGTGCTGAACTGGTCACTCCAGATGGGAGGTTTCCCACTTTTTGCTTCCACGTCCATACCCAGCCATTCTTTCAGAGTTACACCTCAACAAATACTGAACTGTAGAAATTATGCTATCTTCAAATGTTTAGCACATTTTAGCATCAGAAACACCACTAGGGTGCAAAGTTAAAGTTCTGAACAAAGGGTATATTCCACCAGCAGGAAGAAGGGGAAAAAAGGGACACAGGCAGGGATACTCAGCTGAGTCCCAATCTGCAGAAAAGTTACTCATCTGCTAAGCTACACAATTAAACATTAAGGATCCAGGAGCAGAGACAGATCCCAAGGAAAACAGTATACACTGGAGAAGAAGTAATATACTACAAGTAGAGATGAATATTGTTGGTTGCCATGGGTGTGGGGAACTCATCCACAGAGAAATTCAATGAAGAATAGGGCATTGCCCCATATGCAGGACTCTAAATTATCTCAGAGTGCAGCTGAATGCAGCATGGTAAAAATATCACAGCTGCAGTACCTGTTGTACAGGAAGAGCATGTCCCACCCCCAAAATCTCCACCCTTAGATCCTGCCTAGAAGTCCAGTTCCACAGAGGTGTACCAGTTCAGCAGAATAGAAGGTGGGGAAATAAATCAGGCGAAGGAACTAGTTAAAATCAGTCCCTACAAAACCTATCGTAACTGCAAACCATGTTGTACCTCTCACTGAGGAAAATGATTGCAGCAATGACAGGAAAGGCAACAAGCCAGTTGAGGGGACATGATGGGACCCAGATAGGGCAAACAGTGACAAAAGAGCAAAAGGCAAAAGAGTATTCATAGGGGAAGACTCCATGATAAGGGGAGTGGAGTCCACCTAAATGACTGTACACAAACAAGTGTGCTAGTCAGATGCTTACTGGATGTCTCAGCCAAATGTGACACTGATTGCATTGGAAGGATAGTGGAGAAAGAAGGGGGATGGATTGAAAATGTTGGTATACCTGGGGATGAATGACCTGGCAAGTCGGGTGGTAGAAGAAACCTAATGAAACCTAATTAAACTAGAAGACCGATTGACCACTCAAACAATCTCCCTGGTCTTCTTTGAGGTCCTTTCTATGTGGTGCAAGGGCAGCAGCACAGAAAAGATCAGAAGCAAGGCAATTGAAGAGTTCAAAGAGTGGTTATAGAGCTGGTATCAAACAAAAGTCTACCACTTCATTGGTGCATGGGGAGACTTATGGGAGAGATAGTTCTTCAACTATGATGGACTGCACCTAACAAAGGAGGGAGTACAAGCACTGAGGAAAACATTTGATGTCAGCATTGGGCATTTAAACTAGGACAGGGGGAGCTTGAGGCAAAGGACCCTATCAAGGACACCTTAGACGATAGGAACTTAGCTGTAATTCCCCCCTAAACAGGAATTTATCATGGAAAACAGAGAAGGACTAGCAGAGACACAATGCAATGGGAGGTCAGTAAACCCAAATGGAAGCAGAGCACAATAGTATGCTTACTGTGAAGAAACTAGAGGAAAAACACAAGGTCATGGGAGGAAAAGTAAAAAGGAGGGGTCGTAGAACATGGAAAGTCATGTGCATGAATGCCTGCAGCTTGGCAAATAAAATCTCAGACCTAATAACCTTGATGGCAGAGGCCAGCCTGGACATTGTCATTGATATTGAGACATGGTACAGAGGGAATCATGACTGGGACACAGCCATGCCAAGACATATTCTATTCCAGAATGATAGGGTAGGAAAAAAGGGAGAAGGAGTGGCTATCTACATTAGGAAATAAATAAAAGCTACAGAATTATAGGGCATACGGGAGGATGCAGAGGCACTGTGGGTCATGCTGGACACAGGGAATGGTACTGCCATTCAAGCAGGTGTGATCTACAGACCTCCAGCACAGGGGGAGGCATTGGACAGCATGCTAGGATAAATCATCCATGAAATGGCAGCAAAAGGCAAACTACTAATGATGGGAGACTTCAGTTTGCCATATGTCAATTGGAGCATCCATACTGCGGCCACAGCAAAAAGCAAAGACATCCTGGAAGCTCTTCAATGAGCAGGACTCAGGCAGCTAGTGTTAAAACACACCCAAGAGGGAGAAATATTGGACCTGGTGCTAACCAGTGGGGACAGATATATGGATGTAGAACTGGGAAGCCACCTGGGATCCAGCAATCACTGTATGGTGTGGTTTAATGTGAGGACAGTGGAGGAATCCAGACACACAAAGGCAAGGGTCCTGGATTTCCGAAGAGTTAATTTTGCATAATTGGGGGTATGTCTGAAGAAAGGCCTAGGAGGAAGGGTGGGAAAGGGGGAAGTAGAGGAGCAATATGCATATCTTAAGGGCGCCATAACTGAACTCAAAAGTCTTTGCATTAGGCAAATAAGTAAAATAAAGAGCAAGAAAAAAAACACTCTGGTTTTCAAATGAAGTAGCAGGGTGGGTGAAGGAAAAAAGGTTAGCATTAAGAAAATATAAAGAATCACAGAAGGAGGAAACAGAGGTCTGTATCTGGAAAAGCTAAAGGAGTTGGGGAAAGCAGTCAGAAGAACCAAGGCACAGACAGAGGAATGAATAGCCAAGGCAATTAAGAAAGGAGACAATTCCTTTTTCAGATACATTAGAGAAAAGAAAAAGAACAGGTGCGGGATTGTGAGACTAAAATTAGAAGGGAGAGGGGTCATCAAAGGAAGACCAGGAAAAAGCAGAAATGCTGAACAAATATTTTTGTTCAGTGTTCACAGTAGAGAGAGAGAGAGAGAGTAGGAGGGACCATAGCTAGGTGAAAGAAGTACCAAGGGTTGGGGGGTAGATATCAGTCTGTTTACAGAAGATGGAGTCCTAAAGAAATTGGTAAACCTGAAAGTAGATAAGGCAATGGGGCCAAAAGGAATACATCCCAGAATTTTAAAGGAACTATTGAGATAGCAGCATCACTGACAGCCCTCCAAAACAAATCATTAGAAACTGGTGTGGTTCTGGCAGACTGGAGGAGGGTGAATGTTGTCCATCTTCATAAGAGCAGGAGCAGGGAGGAGGCTGGTAACTACAGGCCAGTCAGCCTAACCTCAGTGGTAGGGAAATTTATGGAATCATTACTCAAGGAAAAGATTGTGACACACCTTAAATCCAGCGGACAGCAGGATCTGAGACAGCATGGTTTCACAGCAGACAGGTCTTGCCAAACAAACCTGATAGATTTCTTTGAATGACAAGGGATATGGATCAGGGAGGGGCGCGGGATGTGACCTACCTGGATTTTAGCAAGGCCTTTGATACCATCTCACATAAGAGGCTAATAAACAAGTTGAACAGCCTCAGAGTCAGCCCCAGGGTGATAAACTGTGTTAGAAATTGATTGAATTGTAGGACACAAAGGGTGGTAGTGAACAGAGTTCAGTCCTTAGAGAGGGAGGTGACCAGTGGGGTGCCTTAGGGATCAGTGCTAGGCCCAGTCTTCTTTAATGTCTTCATAAATGACATTGTGGAGGGGCTGGAGGGAAAGGTGTGCTTCTTTGAAGATGACAGGAAGATCTGCAATAAGGTCGATACTCCAGGGGGGTGGAAAGAATGAGAAGGGTCCTGGGCAAGCTGATAGGGTGGTTGTGTGTATGGCAGCTGAGATTCAATGCAAAGACGTGCAAAATTATGCACTTCGGGCATGGGAACCTGAGGGAGGAGTACTCAGTGGGGGTGGGGTACTGTTGGCCACCAAAAAGGAGAGGGATCTGGGGGTGATTATATCTGAGGGCTAAAAGTGGCCAGACAGTGTGAGAAGGTGGTCAGAATGGCCAGCAGGATGCTGGGGTGCATAGAGAGTGGCATCACCAGCAAGAAAAAGGAGATGGTGATGCCACTACACAGATCATTGATGAGATCTCATCTGGAGTACTGTGCCCAGTTCTGGAGACTGCATCTCAGAAAGGATATAGACAAAGTGGAGGCAGTCCAAAGAAGGGCTACTTATATGGTACAGGGGCTGCACCAGAAGTTATATGAGGAGAGGCTGAAAGACCTCAATATGTATTCGATGGAGATGAGAAGTGAGGGGGGACATGATAGAGATGTTCAAATACCTTAAAGGTATAAATAGCAAACAGTGGGGTAGCATCTTTCAAAAAAGAGGCTGAACAAGAACTAGGGCACATGATATGAAGTTGGAGGGAGGTAAAATCAGGGGTAATGTGAGGAAGTACATCTTTACAGAAAGGGTGGTGCATGTTTGGAACAGCCTCCCCGCAGGGTTGGTGAGGCAAAAACGGTGGAGGAATTCAAAAATATGTGGGACAGACATAAGGAACCCTAGAGACAGGGAAGAAAGGGTAACTCACAGATCATCCAAGGTCTACAGTGTAAGCAGGGACACTGGTTTTCCATTTTAACCGGTAACAATCACGGAATCCTGCTTGGTTTGTCGATTTTGAATTCTTGTACTGGTGCCTCACGGAAATTGCCTGTCACTGCACAGAATCTCTAATACTTCAGCATCTTTTAAAAAATGTTTTAATTTTCTCTTTCTATGTCCCCTTCTCACAGCATCAGTCTCCACTTTTCAGAGATCCCTAGGCTGGCTAACCCTTAGCTTCACCCCCAGCTAATGCTCAGGAGCTCCTGTGGTCCTGCCCCTATCCTGCCTGGATTGTACCCCCCCCAGGTGGGAAGGAAGGGGACCCCAGGTCACCCATCCACACTCCCTTAGTGTGTGTCGGGCAGCTCAGTGGGTCCCTCATGGAGCCTGGTTATGAAGTCTGGGGCACCTGGGTCCCTTCTGCCAGTGGCCAATGTGGAGTGATTGTTCCTGGTTTTCTGGCCTTTGTCCCTGAGGCCACCGGCTCTACAGGAGATCCAAGGAGGTAGGTCACATAGAAACATGTCACTGATCCAGATCCAGGCTAGCGTCCTCCCCTCCTGATCACTCTTCAGCACCATTGCATCACCACCCGTGGTCACACAGGTGGTGGTAAAGCAGCAGGACCTGCAGCCCACCCTCCCTGGAGGAGGAGGGCAGTCCCCCAGGTGCTCGATCCTACTCCCCTGGCCAGACCGCCAGCAACTCGAGTTTGCTTCTGACCCTGGGTCACTGGCATTGCAAGCATTAGTGCTACTGCAGCGCCAGCAGGCTGGTCCAGATTTCAGCACGTTAAAATGAATGCTGCTGTGCTTTGCATTCTTTTTTTTTTTTTTTAGTTATTTAACCAGGTGAGACAAACTAAACTGAAAGCTTTTTTTGCAGGTGCAACCAGGGAGCACAGGGAAGTTAAGTGACTTGCTCAGGGTCACACAGTATGTAAGTGAAAGCTGTGGGATTCAAACTGATGTCTGGTCTGCTGGATGTCACCAGATTTACAGCTCAGAGCCTTAAACCACTGCGCTATACTGCCTCCCATTCTTTCTGCTTTGCTGCATATAGAGTCAGTAAGGAAATCACCCGCACTGCTTTGTTGTAATCAGCCATTCAGTTTAACCACCCATACCTAGTGGTTAGAGTAACAAACAGTGAATGAACTGGGTACATCCAGCAGACCTGGGTTTGATTCCCACAACCTCCACTTGCATACTGTGTGGCTCCAAGCAAGTCACTTAACCTCCCCAGTGCTTCTAGGTCACTTCTGAAAACAGACAGTTCTGCCTAGTGGGCCTTACCTGCTTTACAAAGAATATAAAAAAATACCAATGTATGTTTACTACATCATAGAATAGTAGTCAGGGTACCATGTAATTTACCTGAGTTTTACTTGGGCTGCAATGATTTTGTATAGGTAAAGATAAATGCTCAGATACAGTTTATGTGTTTTATAAGCTTATTTTTAGATTTTAGTCAGGTTTTTATTATATTCTTTGCATATAAGCATCTAGGTCGTAGATTGCTAAATGCAGGATCACTGTTACTAACTAGCTTATTCAGGTTTATAATCAGTAGGGCCATCCAAAATCCTCAGTTGTTTGAATGAAAACTAGTCTGAATGAAAGTATGTTCACAAAGAAGAAACTGCCTTACTATTTATGAAAAGACTTCACAGTTAGCACCCCATTTAGGTGAATTGGATAATTTGCACCTTTTCTCCCACCTGCTGTTTCAGTCTCTGTGACCAAAAAAAGTTTTCTGATAGACTGCTTCAACAAAAAGCAAATGTTAAGTATTTAAGTGTACTTATGTTTGGCCAGTGGATTTTGAAAGCACGGTCAATGACATACAGAAGATAAGACCCCAGGGGCTGTATGATGCTGGTGGGCAGAGTAGCGCTCAATTCACATCTGAACAAAGACATGAAAACTGGGAGACACCCTTTTCATGGACACCAAGTGAAAAAAAAGCATCCACATATCTGGGAGATGCATAAATCCATTTAAACATCCTCCACTAATCACTTATGGATTTTTTAGGTGAAGACACTGTATTTCAAAGAAGCAAATTCAAGTATTTTTTTTGCTCCTCCTACCCCCTGGCCATTCACTCCTTCATGTCTGCCAAGGCCCCCTACCACTGCTGCCGAGTTCCAACCACCATCCACTGCCCCTTACTGCTGTGCTACCAGGTAACCCAAAGTAACCCTTCATTGAGTGGGCCCCTACCCCTGTGGGAGACTACCAGGGGAGGAGAATTGCCCTAAAGAGCTTCCTGTGTATCCTGGGCATGGCAGGGGTCAGAACAGACACATGTCTGGGGCTTCTAGCTTATGGAGGGACCAACAGCTGTCCTTCTGTTGGTCAGCAGGTGTTTTCCCATTTTCTTGGGAGCATGATAGGCCACATGATGTCAAGGCATAAGCCGACATCCATCACGCTCCCTCCTGCAGTGAGGGCTGACATGTTGCCATGCCTCTGTCCTCCATCAGGGGCCAGCAAATGCTGAGCTGTGAACCCACCCTCCCTCCCAGTAGAAGGTGACTGGTCATTGGATACTCAAATCTTCACCCACCAGCTGGCTCTCCAACACCCAAGTCTGTTCCCTAAGCTTGGTCAGTGGTGTCACAGGCAGAAATCCAATTCAGACAGTTAAATTATAGATAGGAAAAAACAAAGGTAGTCCACCTTAACAGTGATGTTCCAATTAATTCACATCTGAGTTCTAGAAGCAAAGAGACCAAGTTATTTGTAACTTGTGCATGTCGGGTGTGGGTGTTAAAGAAAGGGGATCATAGTGCTGTCACTACTGCCATCACCCCAGAGGGATGTGGACTGCATTGTTGCTACTACCATTACACCAAAGGGGTGGGGGCTGTAGTGCTTCTGCCATCACCACTGATGGATGGTGAACATAGTACTGCTGCCATCACACCTAAGGGATGGGGGCCACAGTGCTGCTGTTTCTGTCACACTTGAGGGAGGGAGGTCATAGTGCTGTTGCTGCTGCCATCACACCAGAGGTATGGGGGCCATAGTGCTGTTAGTGCTGCCATCGCACCGGAGGGATGGGGTCATAATGCTGCTTCCATCACACCTTAGGGATGGGGGCTGTAGTGTTGCTGCTGCCATCACATCTTGTACCTAAAATAACTTTAAATTGGTACAAGGATGGAAGGATGTGTAATAGTGGAGGTCAAAATTGCTAAAATGCATGTTAGCAGAGTTAAAAAATTGTTAAATAAAGTACACAATACCAAACACCGGTAAAACCTGATTTAGGCTTAACAGACACCGGTGACAATACTGTTTTTTACAATGTGCAAAATGGAATATGCTCTTTCTCAATCCCGGTAAACCAGTGTCCCTGAGTGTAAGTAATAGAAAAAAATGGGCAGACTAAATCCGCCAGGTGGTCCTTATCTGCTGACAAATTCTATGTATCTACAGTATGTGTGAGAAAGAGACAGCTGGTGTTAAGTGGTTTCTGTATCTTTGTGCCTAAAAAGCTTTGGAGAGCATGTAAAAACACACAGTTTCCACCAACAAATCATTCCATTAAGTGTCTGCTGTGTCTTGTGTCTCTAGGTCACAAATTATTTCTGGTATCTGTTGTTATTTTGTGAGTTTAAAGTTGTAGTTTTGTTTTCTGTATTCCGTGTAGTGAGGCAGTGCTGTGGTGGGAGGGGAGCTTAGCTGTAGCAGCTTCCAGCAAGAAAAAGGCAGGCTAGGCAGCCTTTTCTGTCTTAGGCAGCACCATTGTAGTCAGTGTTTTGTGTAAATTTTTTCTCCAGATTTCTGTGGTTTATTTTAGTTCTGTAGAACAGTCAGGTGCATTTTACTGAATTATTTTTATCACCGTAGTTTCAATATCTTGATTTTGTTTTTGTTTATTGATAGAAGATAGCTTTTTTTGTGTACATAATAATGTTGTAATAATTACCTGATTTGTTGCATCATGTGTGTTTCCTCTTAGTCCTTGAAATCCTTGCTTGTGTAAAAAAAAATATGGTGGTGGTGTTGTGGCTGCTGGTGATGCTGGTAATGCTAGTTCAGGAGGAGCCTGAACTTCAACAGAGGGCACTGCCTCTTCCACAGGGCAGTGCCCGCTGCCCCAAGGTGACATGGACACTTTCCTTACACCTTCCATGAACCCCTGCAGGCATGGACAGACCATGACCTCCACCACCACCACTTGCTGCTTCTCTTTGCTTTATCTCCCACTTGGCCCAGTGATTTGCAAATGAGATGGGTTCTTATGCCCCCAGTACCCATGTGGGTCCCCTGCTTGCCTCGACGGACACATTTATTACATTGGTTGCAAGTGACCACACTGTAGTCACTAGGGTCACAGATACAAAAACACCATACACAAGAGGTCTTTGGATATGCATGAGTACTACCAGGCTAAGTCTCTAAGAAATACCAACTGTGAATAGACATATAAAAAAATAAAATTAAAAAAATGAAAATTGCCATTAGCATAACATTGCAAATTTAACATGCCATAACTCCATCAGTCTTTGGAGTTAAGGGACAATA
Source organism: Neoceratodus forsteri (assembly GCA_016271365.2). Lineage (NCBI taxonomy): Eukaryota > Metazoa > Chordata > Ceratodontiformes > Ceratodontidae > Neoceratodus > Neoceratodus forsteri. The sequence continues at coordinate 905,698,880 of CM028135.1, read as the reverse complement.
TATATAATAAAATAAGGTCTTTGTGAGTACTACAAGACTAAGTTCATAAGAAATGCCAATTGAGAATAGACCTACGAAAAATGCAAAAATTAAACCATGAAAATCCCCATAGGATAACATTGCAGCTTCAAAAGGCCCGCAGTAGCACCAGTATAGTTAGAGTTGAGTGTAAACCTCTATGTTAAACCCAAATTTTTGATCCTTAGTAACTTTGTAACTGTGCAACATATTTTCACAAACCTTGGCATGCATAATCTCCAGGTGCAGGTCTCATGATGTGCCAAATTATGTGTGAATCTGTTTTATGTTTTTGAGATACAGAGCATCAAAAAATCCTAAATTTTTCATTTTTTTGCCATTTTTTTCTTCTACAGCCATTTCTCAGAAATGGTTTTAGGTTGTGATCTGAAATTTTCAGGGTAGAAAGCCTTTGTCTCACATATGTGCCTTTTGAAGGTTTGGTGAAAAAAATATTGATCCATTCAAAAGTTATTAAATTAATTTCCCATTATTCCTAAGGGAAAAGTTAAGTGTTCCACACAAAAATACTTTTTTTCCCACAGGAGGTGCTCCATTTTTGCATGTAGGGGTACACATCCCTCTCAACCTGCTAGGACCAAAATCAGGGACACTACCCCCAAAATTCAGGGACAAAAGACCAAAATCAGGGACACTTTTTTTTCTCAGAGTAGTGCAGCGTCATTGCATGACATGTACATCACACGATGTAGTACTGTACATATGTAAAGTACCTTTAGTTCATGCTTTTTAAATATCTAATTCAGTTGCATTCTATCAAATGGCACAATAAAACAGTCAAATGTTCTGCATGTTTAAGTTGTAATTTCTCTTCATTTACATACTTGAAACTAAAGTGGAACATAGGCACTTCAAAAGAAATTTTTTTAGGGTCCAGTGTTAAGTTAATTTCCAGGCTTTTTAAGGATCCACTGTTATTACTTTCCAGACTTAAAGGAGAACTGCACTAAATCTATACATCAGGTTTCCCCAGTAGAAGCAGTTTTTTTTAAATACTGCTTCAAATTGTTTTCTTCCTCTAGCAATCCAGGCTTTTCAGCTATCCTAGTGTGTATTTCTGATTTACATGCTGCTGGTAAAAAACACTTTGGAATTGTATGATGACATTTATGTCCCTGTTCTACTCTTCTATTGTTGGTACAATGCATCTGTGGTCTACTATAGAACTTTGTGGCTGAGAGGGACATAAACTGCATCATACAGTTCTAAACTGGCACTTAACACCAGAGTGTAAAGCAGAAACACCCACTGAGGTTCCTAAAAGGCCTGTATAGATGGAACAATGTCATGTCAATTAAAAGCAGCTCCAATACTTTTCTGACATGCAAGATACATTCCAATAATAGTAATCCAAAGAAACCAGCACTGACAAATCATCCGAGATCAAGACAAGATTTAGTCTTGTGACAAGTCCTTGTAAATACAAGTCCAGCACACCATGCGTTTTACAGCAGCCATGAGTTCAACCCACTAGTGGCCCCACTTTAGATTGGATTACTATAGATGGAACAATAACAGAAATTTAAGTAGTACTTAAAAAATGGCTTATATTGGGAAAAATGACTTACAGGCTCAGTGCAGTTCTCCTTAACAGAAATATACTGTATTGGAATGCAGTGTGTGTGTCTCTCTCTCTTTCTCTCTCTCTCTCAGTTTCATTCCAGAAACTAAGCCTGTGGAATGCAGGGGGAGGAGGAGAGCTGCCTCCTACAGACTGCTGTTATTTGCTTAGTTTAACCTGTGTTGCTGGCTGATATATCAGTCCGGAATTCCTAGACTTGCTAATTCTGTTGGTAGCGTAAGAGTTAAACAACACACTGACATTCAAAAAATCCATGATAGAAGCAATTAATTCATGACTGTGGGACAAGCAGTCTAAATTCATGAAGTCCCTGAAAATCCAGGACAGTTGTGAGATATGGGGTCACATAGAGCTAGTTTGTTTTGGCCGGAGCTCCCTTGTTTTCACAGGAACTACTGTTGTTTAACATGTAGCGTCACATGGAGCCTGCTGTAGTTTTGCAGAGCTCTGTTGTGTCTGCCATCTTGTTTTCTTGTTAGCGAGAGAGACAAAACATGTAAAAATGAATGAAAAAAAGAAACATCAAAACTTAGCAAAATGGGACCCATTTAGCTAGATTCTGATTTTTTTTTAAATATTGGCCAGAAACACCTTTTGTGGTCTCCTGAAATCCCGGGTGCCGAGGTTACCAGGGGGACCCCTTCTGCCCATTCTCTGTATAAGATCAGTGGTATTTTCTTGAGTTGTTTAGCTGCAGCTTGAACTTGCACTTCCAACTGCACTTCTAGGTATGAACCATCATTTTCCTAGTGTGTATAGTGTGTAGTGGTAGCCTCAGCCACTGGTCACTGTCCTGTATCCCTGGTGTTTAGTGGCAAGCCCCACCCTCCCATATTTTTCTGTTATTTGGTGCTAGTCCTCACCCTCTGATTTCCATAGTTGTTATATTTGTCCAAATATATATATTTTAACACAGGGTTGCCAACCCCCAGTGTCAGATGCCCCCCCCCCGCATACCCTTGAGTTTCATATGTGCCGACACTAGGAGGTACAGTCTCCATGTTGGCATTGCATGCCTCCACCCCACCTGCAGTGTGGACCCCCCAGCACAGTGGGATAAACAAGGTGGATGCCGAAGAACTATTTTCCTTGAGCTCAAACACACAGATAAAGGGGAACTCACTTAAACTATTTGAGGGGGGAATTCAAGAAAAATGTCCTTAAGAACTTTTTCATGGAAAGAATGGTGAACAAGTGGAACAAGCTTCCAGCAGAAGTGATAAAGGACAAATTATTAAGCAGATTCAAGAAGCGATGCAGCAAGCATAGGCTTAGTTAGAAGAGTAGGAGGTAAATTATGGGGTGGGATGGTCACTAGGACCAGTGCAGAGCATTTATGTAGGGTAGGCAGACTGATGGGCTGATAGGCATTTTTTTGCCTTCAGTGCCCATATAGAGTATCTCTGTATCTATGTACCAGTAGCTATGCACTCCCTCTTCAAGCAAAACCAGTCTAAGTTCTTTTATCGTGATGTCTGTATACTTCCCATGACGTTTTGCATTATTGAGGCATGTGTGATTTTGTGTTTCTTTGAAACATGGCTTTGTTGCCAGTGCCCTTTCTGGGTGACCTTTTCCTTCATCACTTTGTGCTGAAGTTGTTTGTGTTTCGATCTCTTACCTAATTTGGGCTCACCATGACTCCAGCCTGTAAGACCACCATGGAACTGGTTCACCCTTTGCTTAGGTTGAGATACAAATGATTCCTGAGAAAAATGAAATACATGTCTGAGTCTTCCATTCTCAGCAATTGCAGAGTGAGTGAGTGAGTGAGTGAGAGGCCATTTCCCACTATGCATTCTTGATTCGAGGAGAACCAATCTAAATTATATGATGGGAATTGCATATAATTCCCTTGATGTTTTGCATTATATGAGTGTGTTTGATTTTGTGTTTCATTGAGCAACAATATCTGTACATTCTAGTGGCAGTTACAGGTATCTGTACAGTGGCTATCAAGCAGGATTTAAATGCACTGTAACTATTAAACATTCCTAGTTTGATGGTATTCGGTAACTTAATTCAGAGTGTAGGGACAAGTCAGTTAAATACTAGTTTGTTGAATACTAAGGTTCATACTAAGGAATGAGGTAAGGTACTTCAGGACATCAACAAACATTACATTCTTACTACTCATACCGTACAAGCTGAAGTATCCGTGGAAAATACTAATATGTCAAGGGGTAAATCATTCAACAGGATCTTGTAGGACTAGAAATAAAGGATTTTTTCACCTTCTTGTACTTATTTATTTGAAACTCGGTAACTGGGAAAGGTGCACTGAGTCAAAACTCATTTCCAGGGGAAGTGGAACAAAGGAGATAACTGTTACAATCAGTTGAAAATACATACCAAAATAGTATTTTCATAGTCAAAACATGGCAGCAGAAAGCAACTAATGACAACAGTAGTGGCATAACAACTCAGCAAAATAAACAATTGCATCAATAAGGCTAGCACTAGAAGTGGTGAGCAAGCTAGAATCAGGTACCAGCTATGTGAGGACAGAAGCAAGCAGAAGAGAAGTGGTCCTGCAGAAACAATTTTTTTACTATTATTCTATTTTTCCACCCCCGTGCTTGCTGGTCCTCCACTCCTTTGGGCTCTGCAAGATCCCCCCAGCCCCACTGTCCTTACCCAGCCCTCCTCCAGGCCTCATATTACAGCTGATCTCTGGGATATCCCGGCCTATCCCTTCACTGGGTGGGTCCCCCTCCTCCGAGGGGGAAGGCACTGAGGGAAGAGGGACAGCCCCACCACATACTTCTAGGGCCCAGGGATGCTGCAGAGGAGCAGGAGGCCCTTGGAAGGCACTCAGAGAAGAGAAAGCCATCATCCAGTGGCCAGCGAGTGATGTTCCTGGTTTTCCTTGAGGTGCGTGACGTTCGGACATCAAGGCAAGAGCCGACATCTGCCACGCACCACCCAGCAATGACCCCGACGTGTTGCCCTACCCCTGGCCTCCACCACCGGTCACCCAACACCAGGTCACAGCCCTCCCTCCCTGAAGACAATGAGCAGTCGTGGGATGCTCAAGCTGTCTCTCCCTGGCCAGTCCTCCAGCAACCCAAGCTTGTTCCCGAAACCAGGTTGCTGGCATCACAAGCAGAAATCCAACCACTGCGCCAGCGGGCTGGCTAAGAAACAATTTTAATGGAGAGCTAAATTTGTGCTGACCAATAAGAGAAGATAAGAGAGTTCCAGATAGTGGTCAGCCAAGCTGAGAAGGAGGCCTAACCAGTGGATGTAGAGCAATGGGAAATAATAATAAAGTGAGAGTTAGAAGAGTGAATGGGATAAGTGGAGGTTGCCATGGGACAAACCAGATCAGAGAGGTAGAAAAGGATGGAATGAAAACCAGTAACTGGAGTGAAGGGAAGAATACTAGGATAGGGACCGCAAAGATAAAATAGAAAGAAAGAGGAGATGGTACAGGGAACAATAATTAGTAAGAGGAGGAGAACAAGTAGCAAAATTGTATAAAGCAGTAAAATATAGGATCCAGCCTGGCTGATGTAGATTTAGGAGCACCACCATATACCACATCTCTGTAGTTGAACAATGGGAGGATCATTTGGAAAACAGTCTCTTGCCAGACTGCAGGTGGAAGGCAGGATTTATTCCTGTAAGGGTACCAGGCCTGGGGCATAATTTTTGGATGATGGCATCAATGTGGGCCAAGAAGTTGAAATGACTGTCTTGTCACACTCCAAGGTATTTCAAGTAAGGACGGTTCCAAGGGGAGTGACATTGATGATTTTCAATGCAAGTGTCAGACTAAGCCTACTGCTCCATCAGTGAGTACCAAATACCGAGGTGATTATTATTTTGGCATTATGGGAGAGCTAGTCCCTTAGAGAGATCCAGCCTGTGGCTGAATTGAGAGTGCAGCAATTGGTCCTTGCTCTTGAAGTCAAGTCAGTTATAAAGAGGAGGGCCTTATGAAAGAGCTTATCCAAAAAAGCAAGTTGTGTAGTGGGACAACCTCTATTTATTAGGTCACCGTATTCCAAAAATGGCAGGAATGTGCACTAACTTTTTATGTGCCTACATTGTAAAACAGTATTTGTTCATGAAATAGAAACCCAAACTTGACTGTAGTTTTTTTGCATAACAGTTAGATATGTTTCATGATGGATTAGTTGCTGTCCATCCTTAAGCTCAGGTACTTTTGTGTATTCATCGGTTCTAGGGTATCATACATTAAAGTGAAGATGGTGACGTTCTTGGTGTCCAGTGGCCATTTGTCATTTGTAGTGAACAACATGACTTTGGGTTTTGAGGCATTGAGCAGCAATTTAGAAAGCATTAAAGTGACATGTAAAGCATTAAATATGGTTTGCAAATCTTGTTTTATGGAATTGATAGAGGATCTTGTCATATACTAGGCAGTGTTGTCAGCATAAAAGTGCATATTGTCATCATCTATGTTTGCTCCAAGGTCATTTTATTTTTGTATTTGATTGTAAACTCTTTTTTAAGCTGGACAATCCTGAAAATGGGCTCAAACTCAGTGCTCTTATCCTGCCAAAATATAAACAAATTCAATTCAATGAAGTACTGCAGTTTCAATTACATCTAGAGGTACTTAACTGTTAGGGTCACCGGTGTCGTATTCAAATACACTTAGATATGATTTATGTATTAGGATGAGTGACTTCTGAACACAGCCTTATTTTGCTGAACCCATTTTTAATTATGTATTTAAAGAGAGGTTTAGTTTACAAATAAGGATGCTGCTACTTCGTATTCTGTATGACCTTATAGAGTGACTTGCAGCTGTTACAATCCTTGTGGACTATTTTTCATTTTTTTATTCTAAGCATGTTGTTGCAGCTCCATACTTTCTCCTAAACTCAATTTCACCTAAAAGACAATATTAACTGTTAGTGAGCACCACTATTGCAGCCAATTCCCATTGTCGGATATTTCCTGATGTTTCTGTGATATTTTTAGAGAGAAATTCTTGCCAGCCTGCAATACCATTTTAGGGCCATCAGAGAGAATCTCTTCAGACATATTGAGAAATATCTGAACATGTGAATTGCCATAGCTGTATATTAATTGTTAATCCCCCAGTGACATAACATTTGAGAGGGTGTCTGTTTTAACTGCTTGCTTGCATATGTTGATATATCTGTAACAACTGATAACCCTCTGAAGATCTGTTATTGTATGTTTGTATGCAAAACTCAATAAATAAAATGTCAAAAAAATGACCATATCAAAATATTAGTCAAGTCGACTTTATTTTTAAGTGCTGTTTCACTGTGATCAAAGCATTTACAAAATCCATAAAACCATCAATAAAAATGTTAAAATCAGGCATTAAAACATAATCATAAAATAAATGATAATAGAAACTACGCATTACTGAAGTCAGGAAATACCAAACAAAACAAGTGAGTTTTTAGACCAGTTTTAAAACTTTCAATGGTCAGGCACTGTCTCATCCAATGAGGTAAAGAATTCCACAGAGTAGAGGCCACAAACACAAAAGAGTGAGCCCCAGAGGTCTTTAATCGAACCCTGGGAATCTCTAGCAATCCCTTGTTGGCAGAATGAAGTGAAGTGGAGGGGGTGGTAGGGGCATAGAGGATCTTGGAAGTAGCATGGTCCATGACCATGTAGGGCTTTATAGGTCAATAGCCCACCCTTGAAGGTAATCCGCCAATGAACAGACAGCCAGTACAGATCGCAGAGCACAGGAGTGACTTGAGAAGATCTTGATAAGCCAGTCAACAAACTGGCTGCTGCATTCTGCACTAGCTGAAATCAGTGGAAATTTACTCCCAGTAGCACTAGATATAGGGCATTGCAGTAATCAAAGTGTGAGGTTACAAAGCTTGGATCAATGTAGGAAGGTCACCAGGCAGGACCAAGTGCTTAATCTGGGTGATATTCCTCAGATAATAAAAGAGGTCTTAACAACAGCAGACACCTGAGATTTTAATGTCAGACCGCTATCCAATACAATGCCCAGATTTTGCACTTGGTCAGAGGTAGGCAGCTGATCCCCCCAAGCCAAAGCCCAGACTATTGACCAGCTGGCAGTCCCATGCCTGGATGACCTGGATCCACCACCAACACTTCAGTCTTGTCCGAGTTCAACTTCAGCCAACTGGTACTCATCCGACCCTGAATCTAAGAGAGGCAACTGTTAAAAACCAAGACTGCCCCACCCTACTTGGATAGAAAGTACATGTAGAGCTGAGTATCATCTGCCTAGCACTGAAAACTCAGTCCATACCACCTTATAATGTCTCCCAATGGCAGCATATACACTGCAAACAACAAGGGGGACAGTATGGAACCCTATGGATCCCCACATGACAGGGGGAGAGGGACAGAGGAATAAATTCACGACACCACTCTCTGAGATCTGCCTTTGAAGAATGATCAAAACCACCTGAGAACTGTACCAGACAGTCCAGAGAGGATCTGCATGTGCTCCAACAATGCTCCATGGTCCATAGTGTCAAACGCTGCAGAGCGATCAAGGAGAACCAAGATGGTATGGCTCCTCCAATCCCTTACTACCAGGAGATCATTAAGTACCCGAACAAGGGCAGTCTCAGTACTGTGCTTCTTCTTAAACCTGAATTGACGAGGATTGTAGATATCATGAGATGTTAAATGGTCATCCAGCTGCACTGCAACCACCTTCTCAATAACCTTGCCCACAAGGGCAAGTTAGAGACAGGTCTGTAGTTTGCTGGACAGTTCTGGTCAAGAGAAGGTTTCTTAAGCAGAGGTACCACTACTGCCTCCTTCAGGGGATCAGGAAATACCCATCTTCTATGAACGCCAGACTATCTCAGTAAGGCCAATGACTTTAATGCACCACACCAGGTGGTGCGTTGGGCCCAAATTCAAGCTACAATAGGTTGGGTGCATACCCCGGATGACCCGCTCAATGCCCACAGTCTCCAACTGGCTGAAATCAGACCAGACAGGCTGGGTGCTTGCAACCTCTTGCCAATCTCCGCTGTGCCCATTAGAGGGTGTTAAATGGATCAGAGGCATGGGATCCTTTCAACGCTGAGGAAATATCAGGGTGATGTAACATAAAAACATAGAAACATAGAATTTGACGGCAGATAAGGACCGCTTGGCCCACCCAGTCTGCCAATTTCCCTACCTAATAGATAAGCTGCAGATCCTAGTTAACCAGCAGCCTACTTCTTTCTACCCCCACCCCTTAGAATTGCCTTATGGCTGTCCCATGCATGCTTGAATTCAACCACTGTTTTTGACTCCACAACCTCCTCCGGAAGGCCGTTCCATGCATCCACAACCCTCTCAGTGAAAAAATACTTCCTTACATTACCTCGGAGCTGCCCCCCCATCTTCAAATTGTGCCCCTTGTTCTTGTACACCTCTTTTTGAAAGATGCTACCTCCTGGACTTTGTTGATTACCTGAGGTACTTGAAAGTTTCTATCATGTCCCCCCTCTCCCTCCTTTCCTCGAGGCTATACATATTAAGCTCCTTTAGTCTCTCTTCATATGTCTTCCGGTGCAGACCCTGCACCATTTTAGTTGCCCTCCTCTGGACAGCTTCCATCTTGTCTATGTCCTTGTGGAGATTGGGTCTCCAGAACTGCACACAGTACTCCAGATGGGGTCTAACCAGCTGTCTGTACAGAGGGACAACAACTTCCTGTTTTCTACTGGTGATGCCTCTCCCTATGCATCCCAGTATCCCCTCAGCCCTTCTTACTGCCCTCTCACATTGCTTGCCCACCTTTAAGTCATCTGGTATGACTACCCCCAGGTTCCTTTTCATTTTTGTTGTTGTTAGTATCTCACCCCCCATTGTGTACCTTTCCCCTGGGTTTTTGTTTCCCAGGTGCATTACCTTGCACTTCTTAGCATTAAATCTAAGCTGCCATACATTTGACCATTCCTCTAACCTTGCCAAGTCCCTTCTAATCCTTTCCTCCCCACCTTGTGCATCAACTCTGTTGCAGATCTTTGTGTCATCTGCAACGAGACATACGTTTCCTTCCAGTCCCTCTGCAATGTCACATACAAAGACATTGAAGAGGACTGGTCCTAATACTGAACCCTGCGGCACCCCACTAGTAACCCCCCTTTCTTCAGAGTGGACTCCATTTACTATTACCCTCTGTGTCCTATTCTCCAGCCAATTCATTACCCCGGCTATCATCTTGGGACCCACTCCCAGGCTGGCTAACTTGTATATTAATCTTTTGTGTGGGACTGAGTCAAATGCCTTGCTAAAGTCTAGGTAGGCCATGTCCACAGCCTATCCCTGATCTACTACTTTTGTCATCCAGTCAAAGAAATCTATTAGATTCATCTGGCATGACCTTCCCACTGTGAATCCATGCTGCCTTGGGTCCTGTGCCCCTCTGGCCTCTAGGTACTCAACAGTTCTTTCCTTCAGAAGTGATTCCATCATTTTCCCTATCACTGAGGTTAAACTAACAGGTCTGTAGTTTCCTGCTTCTGCCCTGATCCCACTTTTGTGAAGGGGAATCACATCGGCCCTCCTCCAGTCCTCAGGTACCACCCCATCCTCCCGTGATTTGTTAAAGAGGGTAGCCAGTGGTGTCACTAGTTCTACCCTTAGTTCTTTTAGAATTCTGGGATGAATCCCATCAGGCCCCATTGCTTTGTCCACCTTCAGTTTTAAGAGTTCTTTCAGAACCCTTTCTTCTGTAAATGGGCTGGTATCAACTTCTGTATCCCGAGTGTTTCTATTGTTTGTTTTAGGTACCTCCCTCTCTTTGTTTGTAAATACTGAGTAAAAATATTTGTTTAGTGTCTCTGCCTTTTCACAGTCACCCTCTGCCCACCCCCCATCCTCTTTATTAAGCCTCACTATCCCTCCCTTAGTCTTCCTTCGCTTCCTGATGTACCTATAAAAGGTTTTATCCCCCTTCTTAACTGAGTTGGCTATCTTTTCCTCAGTTCAGACCTTTGCTGTTCTGACTGCCTTCCCAGCTTCCTTTTGCTTTAACTGATACAATTCTCTGTTCTGCTCCTTCTATGATTCCTTGTACTTTCTGAATGCTTTATTTTTCTCTTGAACCTTCACTGCCACCTCCTTTGAGAACCATAGTGTTTTTTTACATCGTTTTGTTTTGTTTATTTGCTTCACACAAAGGCTTGTTACCTCTGTGATGGCAGTTTTATTATTCCCCATTGTTCTTCCACCTCTCCTTCCTGCCCATTTGCTAGTGCATTCCTTAGGCACTCACCCATTTGGCAAAGTCAGCCTCCTGAAGTCCAGTACTTTTGCCTTTGTATGGCTTGACTCTATTGCTGTGTTTACTGTGAACCATACTGTTCGATGGTCACTAGTTCCCAGATGGCTACTCACTTCTACATCTGTGATCCTCTTTCCATCTCCATTTGAGAGGACCAGGTCTAAGATTGTTCCCTCTTGAGTGGGTTCCAATACTAGTTGTCTAAGGCATGCCCCCTGTAGGGCATCTAGAATAACCCCACTCTTAGAAGTGGCTGCTGTGGTATTCTTTAAAGTCTAGTTACTAAGCATCATCACCATGGTCTCTTGCAATACCCCAGCATGCCATTACTATGGTATCTGAACACCTACAGTGGTACCAGCCATGAGGCAATGCAATATCTGTCAATACATGAAATCACAAAATACTGCATTACAAAAGGGCTTAATTTCCATTGAATTACACTGTTTCTGCAGAATACTGCAGCACTGTGCAGTTATACTGCAGTAATACTGCAAGGTATTGTGTTGCATTCTGGATGACGCTGCAGTAACCCCCATTACCAGAGGCATAGTATTCTCCACCATCTAAAAATGGCATCATGTCAGCAGCAATCACTGGGGCTGTCTGCTGCAACCACAAAGTTATGGGACTGCAGAAGAGGAAAGGTATGCAGTCTCCTGTGTCATATACAATACCTCAGAATTAAGTATGAGAAAAGAAGCCCTCCAGGAGAAGCTCCTATGACAAGACGGGGCCATTGAAAGAGAAAGAGAATGGCAGCTAGCATCATACCATGGAAGGTAACCTCCAAATTGGAAAAAAACTGCTGTTCATAAATGACTATAATCACTTGTTAAACAATACTCATTAATTAATGTCTCATCGTTGACAAGTAAATAAAAGGACTGGGAGTGAGGTTTTACCTGCTGTGTGTTTGGAGGAAGGGGCAAACATGTGGCTAATGGCTGTTTCTATAACTGTTATTTACAACTGTGTCATTATCTGGACTGTGCATGTGTCAAGTTTTCATTGACTTACTGAAACCACCTCGCAACTATATACAGCCTCATACCAACTTTGTTGCTCTTATCCTCAAGAATACTATTACAAACTGTTGCAAGCTATAGAGAGACAAACTCAGTTGCCCCCACCCAAAGCCATAAGGGCAAAGGCTATCACCAATGAGATTGTGCTGAGATGTACAGATGGGTACCACTCATTTTGCATGTGTACTTGGCTAATTGCCTTTAAAAAACTTATTTTCTGCATGTATTACTTAAATGAATGCCAATGAAATTACTAAACTTTCTTTTTTATTGTGTGACATGCATACAGCTACAGCCAGTGAAAAGGTGCAGTATAGCATAGCCAACTGTATCTAGCTATATGATATAGACCAGGAAATCCCATTTGAATAAATCCTTCTTTCCTGAGCATCCATCAACCAGTTCAGAAAATCAATTTTCAGTAGCTTTTTGAAAAAAAAATGAAAAAAAAAACATGGAAATTGCAATTCAGACAATCAGGCAAATCAATTAGATTCATTTGGGTGGAAGCCACATGTGGAAAAGAAAGTTTCCTAACATTTGTTTTAAAAGAGGAATTAAAGAAATCAGATGACACTGATTAAAAGCTATGAGACAAATTGCATTACTAAACTAACAAAGCCAAACTACTAGGAGTTTGTAAAATAATAGTGCGATGTAGAAAATGGATATAACTAAATTTGATTGTATCTGTAGGTGACAGAACCCTTTACATCATACAAATTGAAATGATGGGTTCTTAAGGGCAAACATGTAACAAATCTACAGATATTATTAAAAGTGGATTGGTATTTATTCATCATGTTACTATTAACACCATAAAGAACAGCATTAGAACATGCCAACATGGAATACAGTACCTGCTTAGCAGTAATAAATGTATGGCTGCAGACAGACAATGCTTATTTCATTAGAGAAATCTTAACTTCTTTTGAACATTTTTAGAAATCAGTGAACTATATGAATGAAATAAAAGCCCACTATCAAGGCACGGTAACCCCCAAATATTTCAAATTATTTACATTTTCAGTAGAATTTTTTATTTATTTCTTTTTATTTAAAAAATAGGCTACCGGCAACAGCACACTGAGCAGCGGCTCATTTCAAGGTGTGATTTGAGGAAAGGAGGAGATGGAGTACAGACAGAATATAACAATTATAATGAAAAATCAGAATGCAGTTGCTTAGACAACAATTACAGGTGCAGGATCAATGTGGAACAAGGAATTTGATTGCCAGTTGACAATACTAAGTTGCGGTACATTTAGTTTAGGTGGTGAACCAAAAAACACTCATTTACAGTACATACTGTACTACATACATACATTCTGTACTACATACATACATAAAGCTTAATTAAAAAAAAACTCATAACAAGACAGGGTTCTTGTTATACCACCTTAAGATTACCACAAATGGAAAAAAAACTGTGTAACTTCAGCTTGTCATACCTTACTGACTCCAGGCTGTTTCCTTCTTATTGCTTTGCTTTATTTTATTATAATACTCTTTGGGCAACATACCAGGAAGTAAGATTACCAGAGAGTGAACACAGACAGGTACTATCCTGCAGTTGCAGTTTATTCCTCACAGCTAGTGTGCATTGGATGATAATCTTAAGGTGGTATGAAATATAGAAATAGAATGTGTTGGCAGAAAAGGACCGCCAGGCCCACTCAGTCTGCCCAGTGTGCCTAGCTAGCTGCTAGGGTTTTGTTATTTCCTACTATCCCCCTCCCAACCTGATCAAAATGACCCTTGTGTCTATCCCACACTCCCTTGAATCCCCTCACAGATTTTGCCCCGACCACCTCCTCTGGGAGTTTGTTCCAGTTATCTACTACTCTGTCCGTGAAGTAGAATTTTCTAATGTTTTCTCTGAACCTCCCTGCTACTATCTACATATCATACCCCCTTGTTTTTGATTGCCTCTTTAGCTGGAAGATGTTCCCCACATGCACCCTGTTAATACCCTTGATATAGTTGAACAGCTCAATCATGTCCCCCCTCTTTGTTCTAGGGAGTACATGTTTAGCTCCTTCAGCTGTTCCTTATATGACAAATGACTGAGACCATTTTTGTCGCCCTCCTCTGAATGCACTCCACCCTATCCACATCCTTCTTGAGGTATGGCCTCCAGAACTGGACTCCATACTCAAGATGTATCCTGACCAGTTGCCTGTACATGGGCATAATGACCTCTCTCTTCCTGCTAGTGATCCCCTTACTGATGCATCACAGCATCCTACTGGTCCTTGCCACCACCTTCTCACATTGCTTTGTCACCTTCTAGTCTTGTGAAATGGTTCTACCACAGTCCCTTTCCAGCTGGGTTACCTCTAGGGCATTCCCCCTTATCCGATATTCCACTCCCTGTTTTTTCTTGCCTAAGTGCATGATCCTGCACTTTTTTGTATTGAAGGCAATTGACACTCCTTGGACCATTCCTCCAGTTTCTTCAGATCCCTGCAAATACTCTCAACCCCCTCAAGTGTATCCACTCTATTGCAGACCTTCATGTTGTCTGTGAATAGAAATACTCTTCCCTATAGCCCTTCCGCTATGTCCCCTATAAATATATTAAAAAGGAGTGGCCCCAGCACCAACCCCTGAGGTACCCTACTGGTTACCATACCCTTCTTTGAAGGTACCCCATTAACAATTACCCTTTGCCTTCTGCCGCCAGCTAGTTCTGCACCCACCTAACTACTAACAGCCCCAGCCCAAGACATCTCATTTTGTGCAGTAGCCTCTTGTGTGGCATGGAATTGAATGCCTTCTTAAAGTTGAGGTATGCTCTGTCTATAGACCACCCTGATCCACTACCCTGGTGACCCAGTCAAAAAACTCAATCAAGTTCATTTGACACAACCTTCCCTCAGTGAACTCATTTTGCCATTGGTCCTGTAGGCCATTGTCTTCAAGGTAGCTAGTGATTCTTTCCTTTAGCAGTTTCTGCATGAGCTTGCCCACCACTGACCCTAAGTTCACCAGTCAATAATTGCCTGCCTCCTTCTTGTTCCCCCCCCTTATGAAGGGGGATCACATCTGCCCTTCTCCAGTCATCAGGGAGCTCTCCTGATTCCAAGGATTTGTTGAAGAGGCCGGTCACAGGTACTGCCAGTACTTTACTAAGCTCCCTCAGTACCCTGGGATGTACCCAATCCAGTCCCATCGCCTTGCCCACCTATGACCCCTTTAGCTCCCTCAGGACCTCCTCCACCTGGAACAGACTGGAGTCAACCACACCACCACCACCTCATTTTTTCCTGATTTTTATAACCTCCCCATCCTCCTCTACTGTGAACACTGAGCAGAAATAGCTGTTAAGTAGTTCTTCCTTCTCATGGTCATCTTCCACCAACCCCCCCTTCTTTATTTTTCAGCCTGACTGTCCCCTCCTTTGACTTTCTCCGTTTGCTCACATACCGGAAGAAGGTTTCATCCCCTTCCTCGACTGAGTTGGCTATTCTCTCTTTCATTCTTGCCTTCACTTTCTTGACCTCCAATCCTGCTTCTTTCTGCTTCTCCTGGTATATAGCCCTATCTCCTCCCTCTGTGTCATTTTACACCTCCTAAATGCCTTTCTCTTTGCCCTGACTTCTCCGAGGGAGAGGGGGGGACATGATAGAAACTTTCAAGTACCTCAAGGGAATCAACATAGTCCAAGAGGGTAGCATCTTTCAAAAAAAGAGGTGTGCAAAAACAAGCGGGCACAATTTGAAGATAGAGGAGGAGCGGCTCAGAGGTAATTTAAGGAAGTATTTTTTCACAGAGAGGGTTGTGGATGCATAGAACGGCCTTCCAGAGGAGGTTGTTGAGTCAAAAACAGTGGTGGAATTCAAGCATGCATGGGACAGTCATAAGGCAATTCTACGGGGTGGGGGTAGGAAGAAGTAGGCTGCTGGTTAACTAGGATCTGCAGCTTATCCATTAGGTAGGGAAATGGGCAGACTGGGTGGGCCAAGCGGTCCTTATCTGCCATCAAATTCTATGTTTCTATGTTTCTATTAAACCAAATTGGCTTTCTTTTCTTCCTATTTTTATTTACCCTCCTGACACAGAGTCTAGTGGCCTCCACTATGGCCCCTTTTATTATATCCCACATTTCCTCCACCCCTCCAGTCCTCCCCAGCCCTGCCAACACTTGTTGAATGCATTCCCCCATTTTCTTAAAGTCCACATGCCTGAAATCTAGCACCTTCACTTTGGTCTGATGAATTTCAGTAGTCTACCATGAACAAAATGGTACTGTGGTGACTCGTGCCAAGGTTCTACCCTACATATACCTCTCCCACCCATTCCCCATTTGTAAGAATCAAGTCTAGGATCACCCCCTCCCTGGTCAGTTCCCTTACCAGCTGCTTCATGAATGCTCCCTGTAGGGAGTCTACAATTTCCCTGCTACTGGTGGATGCTACTGGTGGGGTGCCCATTCCATGTTCAGCAAGTTGTAGTCCCCCATCAGCAGCACCTCCCCTCTGTTTGCCATCCTCTGGATCTCCTCCATCATTGCCTTGTCCACCTCAGCCTACTGTGCTGGCAGCCTATATATCACCCCAGTGTGTATAACTTCTCCCTTCCCTGTGTCCAATGATACCCATATAGCTTCATTCCCCCCCATCTACCATGCAATTCTGTGGCCTTAATGTGTTTCTTTACATATAGTGCCACCCCCATTCCCACTCTGTCCTTCCTAAATAGTACATATCCCGGTATTGCCATGTCCCAATCCTGGCCATCATGTCCCCACATCTCTGTAATGTCCAGGTCCGCCTCAGCCATGACCGCTGCTAAATCTGGGATCATGTTTCCCAGGCTCCTGGAGTTGGTGCACACGGCTCTCCCTTTTCCTGACCCATATTTCTATCCCCTGGTGCATCTTCCCTTCCCATCTCCTCTACCTTGTTTTATTCCATCCTGAGGGGAGGCTGCTAGTGCCCCCATTTCTCCAGTCCTGTGGTGTGGGTTTGTTCCCACCCCCCCACCTGATTTAGTTTAAATTATAGTTTTGTTGTATGAACACTCCTAAGTTGCTTTTAAGCACTGCCGCACACTCCCTATTCAGATGCAGTCTATCTGTGGTAAATAGGTTCTCATCCCCCCACATCGTTTATGAGTTCCCTACTAACCTTTTTAATGTCTTTATAAGTGACATTGCAGAGGAACTGGAAGGAAAAGTATGTCTCTTTGCAGACGACACAAAGATCTGCAACAGGGTTGATACACAAGATGGAGTGGAAAGGATGAGAAAGGACTTGGCAAGGTTGGAGGAATGGTCAAATGTATGCCAGCTCAGATTCAATGCAAAGAAGTGCAAGGTAATGCACATGGGAAACAAAAACCCTGGGGAAGCGTACACAATGGGGGATGAGATACTGACAACAGTAAAGATGGAAAGGTACCTGGGGGTAATTATATCAGATGACCTAAAGGTGGGCAAGCAATGTGAGAAGGCAGTAAGGAAGGCTGGGGGGATACTGGGATGCATAGAAAGAGGCATCAATAGTAGAAAACAAGAAGTTGTTATCCCTCTGTACAGACAGTTGGTGAGACCCCATCTGGAGTACTGTGTGCAGTTCTGGAGACCCCATCTCCGCAAAGACACAGATAGAGTGGAGGCTGTCCAGAGGAGGGCAACCAAAATGGTGCAGGGTCTGCACCAGAAGACATATGAAGAAAGACTAAAGGAGCTTAATATGTATACCCTTGAGGAAAGAAGGGAGAGAGGGGACATGATAGAAACTTTCAAGTACCTCAAGGGAAGCAACAAAGTCCAAGAGGGTAGCATCCTTCAGAAAAAGAGATGTGCAAGAACAAGGGGGCACAATTTGAAGATAGAGGGGGGACATCTCAGAAGTAATGTGAGGAAGTATTTTTTCACAGACAGGGTTGTGGATGCATGGAACAGCCTCCCTGAGGAGGTTGTGGAGTCAAGAACAGTGGGGGAATTCAAGAATGCATGGGACAGGCATAAGGCAGTCCTAGTAGGGGTAGGAGGAAGTAAGCTGTTGGTTAACTAGGATCTGCAGCTTACCTGTTAGGTAGGAAAATGGGCAGACTAGGTGGGCCAAGCGGTCCTTATCTGCCATCAAATTCTATGTTTCTATGTAACCCACACCCCATTTATTCACACCATTCCATCAGCCATTTGTTGAACTCCCAAATCCTCTGTCTCTTCTTGGTACTTGCCTTTGGTACAGGCAACACCTCTGAAAAAGTCACAGATTTGAATCCCAGGCTGCTGAACTGCCTAGCAAGTGCTCTAAATCTTGCCTGCACCTTCAACAAGTTATTCCCCGCCATATCATTTGTTCTGAGGTGGAACATCAGGTGTTTTTTCCTATAGTGAATGACCTCCACTGCTGTCATACCTGGCAGGCACTTAACCCATACTGTGCTGCTTTTGTCCCCCCGGCCCCCTAACAAATTCCTTTTATTACTGAGTCCCCAACAAGTAAGACCCTTCTCTTCATTACCTTCTGCTTGTATTTCTCTTTTGTCATTCTCCCAGTCTCTTGCATTTCATTATTTACGCTATTCTCACTCCTCTCTTTACCCATTGTATCTCCCTGAGTACTGATTTCACCTTCTCTCTCTACATACTCCCAGCCCCCCACAGGCATTTTCTGCAAAACTGCCCTCCCCTGTCCCACTATCCACAAGCTCTATCTCCCTCCTTTGCTCTGCCCTTTCCCATGCCTTGACTGAAATTTCTAGTGCTTGGGTTGCTTCCCCAATTCCATCTTGCTTTAGCCCTCCTAAACCTGTGCTTGCTGTCTCCCCTTTCTTGAAGGTTTGCCTTTTTTGGGGTGAGCTTATTCCTGTGCCTTTATCTTTACTTTTGCTATCTTCTTTGCTCTCTCACAAAGGGACGTCCCCTTCCCCCTTTATACTGAGCCTTCCTTCATGTTTGCTTCACCTGTTCCCCATGAGTCCTCCTCATCTCCAACTTCCATATTCTCACCCCCATTTTGTGGCACTAGTGGTGCGAATCAGTTTTTTTTGCTCTATGCCCGCTGCCGTATCCCCTCCAACTGGGGCACCTACCCCATCCCTTTCCTTATGTGCAGGCTTTGAACCTTTGTAATGTATCTCCTGCCATTTCCTTTGGTCCTTCTTGTGTCCTGTTTTGCCTCTACCAGGTCCCCCAGAAGCTCCCTTATGCCCACCCCCACTCCTCCTTCCCTGCTTGCATACTACTTTATGCTCTTCCAATCTGCCTCCTGTCTTTGTCTGCCTATTGCTGCATTTGTTCCTGGGCCCCCTACTGCTCCACCTTTGCTCACTCTTCTGCCCCATACCATCTTACTCCTATCCTCTCTTCTGCCCCTCACCCCTGCCTATCTTAGCATCCATTTCAACCATCTCACCTCCTCTTGTAGTTGTGCCAGCTGTCTACATACCATGCAGCCCCCATCTTCCATGCCATAGCTAGCACTATTGCCGACCCACAACCAGTACATCCTACCACCCTTCCAAAGATGCCCCAGCCCTTGCAATCTGGGGACCATGCCTCAGCCCTGTCCCCGTTCAGCTCCATTTGCACCCTACAATTTGGCCTCATCACCATTTTTCGAACACAACCAGAGTCCCAGATGTTTCAGCATAGCAGCTGCTATATGGTATTTACCTTCCAATGCCTGTTGCCAAATACTCTTAAAGAACACCTTGGAAGCCTTTTACCTGAGGCATAACATTTCTAGCTCCAGTATAACTTCACTGTGCCAGACTTTTGTACCCTATATCAAACCTATAATCACAGCCATCTCTGTACCCCCATTTAACTAGACTTCCTTTTTTAAAACATATCCATTTCTGTACATATACATGTACATGAAATTAGCCCCTTTTAGGAGAATGGCAACTGGCTGAATATGGATTGAGTGGCCTCTGCTTCCACAGAATCTGCTGTAGTTGCACCCCAGATCCACAGTACCTTAAATAGTCACAGATGCCCCCTATATGCCACAGTCCCCTAGTTGTATAGTAGTTAGCACAGCACCTCAGAATTAAAGAATTTATCCCAAGTGTCCCAGTTCCTTTGTGGGGTGTTGTGTAGTAATTAGCACAGTACTTCAAATCAGAAGCATATAGACCCAGAGTCCCCATTCCCTTGTGGGTGTTGTTATCCAGTTTTCATTTGTAACTGAAGCATTCACCCTTTTCAGATGAGGAACCTCTGCTCCACAATTCTCCTGTCTCTAGCCCCTCATTTTACCCTGCTTCCTGTCCTGACTTAATTGGTGCATGTACCACTGGGTGTGGAATGCTAGGCCATTTAATTTAGACGTGGTGCAGGGAGGGTGAGTGAGAGAAAAAATCCAGGAAGCAAACAGCTCCTCTATATGAAATGTTTCACCAGAAATACTGATAGTTATTAATTTTGTTTATGCAGCCAAAACTGAAGGCTAAATAAAAGGAACATGAGAAGCATGTCGTAAATATATAAGGAGAAAAATTACAGATACTTACCACCAAAACACATATGGATTAGTTTGTTAAGGAGATAAGAATGAGAATTATTGATTTGTGATTGTAATATCATGGGCCCAAATCTAGAAAGGCTGGTGCAAGTCATGCAAAAGGTGACTTGCACCAAACACGCCATTGCACCAAGGACCCAGGACCTGATTCTCTATTGGGCAGGGTCCCCGGGGCTAAGTTCCATGACTTGCACCAACCTGAATGGTACACCAAATGGAGGGCATATCTGTGCAAGTTGCCGCAAGCCCATGGCACTGTCAGCACAAGCGCCCCCCCATGCCTTAACCCCCCAATATATGTAATAAATGACCCACAGGGCTAGCAGCCCCCCCATGCCCTGATCCTCTGATATATGTAAAAAATGCCTTGCAGTGCTAGAAAGCCCCCATGTTGATATATGTAAAAAATGCCTTGCAAGGCTAGAAAGTCCCCCATGTCCTGATCCCCCAGTATATGTAAAAAATTGCCTACAGGGCTAGCAGTTCCCCTATGCTATGATACCCTGATATATGTAAAAAATGCCCCACAGGGCTAGTGGACCCCCATGCCCCAATCCCCTAATATATGCAAAAAAATGCCCCACCGGGCTAGTGGACCTCATGCCCCATTCCCCAAACATATGTAAAATATGCCCCATAGGTCTAGAGGACTCCCAATGGCCCAATCGCCAATATATGTTTTTTTTCTGTTGTTAAATTCAATATATTTTATTCAAAGAAAATTTTTTGTATGACAATACAAGTAACAAACAACAAAACAATCTGCACAAAAACAGAACAAAACAGAATTATAACATACATACAGTTACAACGACATAACCTACTAAATCCCCACCCCCACCCTTCTACCCTTTTGGCATCTCAGAAGAGAGGCAAGACCAGTGTGTAAACCATCAAGTTGAGGTAGCATATCTGTGTTTCCCACCAAGGTTAAATACTGTATAATGTATGAAATGCTTCCCAGTGGGATCTGTAAGTGGGAAGCTGGTTATTTAAACTTGCAATCATCTTTTCCACTCTCAAATTAAACAGTTATTCTTGAAGCCACTCAGCACAAGTAATAACTGTGGTGGACTTCCACTGCCATAAAACTACTGCTTTGAGAGAGAGAGCAATCAAAGCCATGTAATATCTCCTCTGTATAACTGGCACAGCAGAGAAGTCTCCAATCAGACATATTTCTGGAGGGAACAAATCACTAAGACCCAGTAGGGGGTCTGCTTTTTGACAGATGGTATCCCACAAGGCTGCAATGGAAGGACATTCCCAGAGAATATGGTATAAATTGCCCTCAGATTGATTGCATCTTATGCAGATTGAAGAAGGGATCCTACCAATCTTAAAGGGTGATGGATGCATGGAACAGCCTACCTCAGGAAGTGGTGGCTATGAATACAGTGCAGGGCTTCAAACAGGCATGGAATAGGCATAAGGGAGCAATACAGATGAGTATGAATAGATAGGCCACTGACAGAGCCAAGGCCGATGGCACATTTATAAGATAGAAAAAGAAATGGGCAGACTGGATGGGTCTTGCGGTCCTTATCTGCCATCAGCTTCTATGTTTCTATGTTAAATAACCTGACTGGAGTGAAATATGTGTTCTGTAAAATGGAGAATTACATTAACTTCAGTTTATCCTGAGTAAGATATGAATGACAATCTTTCCAAAGTTTAGTCCAGTCAAGAGATCTAAGATATCATTCTAGTAATAAGAGATTCAATTTACCAATGGAAAAATTAAATTATAGAGAACATGATAAACCTGGGAAACTGCATGTGGGTTTTGAGCCATGTTAGCTAGTGCTTTAATTTTGGCACCAATCCTACTATCTACTCTAGGCTGCAAATCTTTGGTTATTAAAAGATGCCGAATTTGATATATCTTAAAGGCCCCTCCTGGAATTGGGAACCTTCTCATAATTTCTTCCGAGGATACATAAGAAGGCCCTTCTAGCAGGTCACTAGGACAGATATCTCCCAATGTTGGGAACCAGCTAGGAGAGAGGGATTTACACCCTGTTTTAAAATTTGGATTTCTAAATAATGATTGGCTAGGATCTTTAGTATGCACATATTTAAGACAGGAGCAAAGCTGGGAGTGGACTTTCACAGAAATTAATAGAGGTGATTGAGGGTGTATCTTGGGGAGGTCTCGAGGTTTAATGTGCAACATGGATTCCCCTGAAACCCCCAAGGATTGCAATTTTTCATGTTCTTTTTTTTTTGAAATTGTATTTTATCCTCCTCCTCTGCCTTCTCCGACCCTTCGGCATTGTCCCGCAGACATCCCACTACCCGCGACCCAGCTCACACAATCCACGAGGGCCCCATGGAGCGGTCACTCCCCGGCGGGACGAGGTAGGGGCCATCCCCCGTAACTTACAGTTTCGTCGGCCCCGTGGACTTGCTGAGTGGGCGCGGACAAATCGCGGGCACGTCCCAGGACCCCGCTTCCTCCCGGACAAGGCAGGCTCCATTTTTCCTGTTTCCTCCCTCCCCTTAGCAGATGCAATCCCCTGATGTCATGACGCGTACGTCGACGTCTGCTCTGCTATTGGTGGCCGTCCGACCAATCCCTGAAAGGGCATGCGCTTCCTCGAGCCTCCGCTCGGGAGTCTCCCTGAGGGCAGAATGTGGCTGAATCCCTCCCCGGAGTAGGCGGCTGCTGTCGGACGCCAAGCCTGACTCCCCGGCCATCCACGCCTGCCACCCGAGTCCGCCTCCCGAACCCGGTCGCCGAGGGAGCGAGGTGTGGTGTTCTACGCCTCAGCCCTCTGCGCCACCGGGCCGGACAATTTTTCATGTTCTATTAAAAACCAGGTGGGAAAGTATGGAAAAGATGAAGAGGTTTCCATAGGGACTAACCACCAAAGATACTTACTCAGGTGGCTGGCCCAGCAGTATAGCTTAAAATCTAGTAAACGTAGACCACCTTTAAGTTTGGTTGCTGCCAGCTTATGGTAAGCTCTTTCCGGGGGTTTCTGTTTCCAAATAAATTTTGAAATGATTCTATGCATCTTGCTGAATGAGGAGAGTGGTACCCAGAGATTCAACATGTGACTAGGATAAAAAAATACTAGGCAAAATATTCATTTTGACCAGGCTAATCCAGCCCCACAAAGAAAGAGGGAGACCCACCCATCAAGCTAAATCTTGCTGAATAACATTTTGTAGGCAGTCTAAATTAAGTTGTTTCATCTTGAAATGACTTCTAGTTAGAAAAATACCTAAATATTTAAGGGACCTGGTGGATCATTGTAGTCTTGTTTCTGTTAGGAGTCCATTGTGTGTTCTGTCATTCAAAGGAAAGATCTGGGTTTTGTCAAAATGTACTTTATTTGACCAAAGGCTATATTCAGCGATAGTTTCTAAATTGGCCTGAACAGATCTAGTAGGCTGAGTAAGGTGCAGCAAAATATCATCTGCATAGGCAGACAATTTAGGTTCATGAGAGCCAATCATAGTACTTTGTATCCTGGGGTTCTCCCGGATCCCAGATAAAAGAGGTTTCAAATACAAATTAAACAATAGGGGAGATAGAGGACATCCTTCTCTCATTCCTGAGTGTAGAGAGAAGGAAGAGGAGAATATCCCATTGCAATATATTTTGGCACTTGTTTTAGAGTATAATACCCAGAGCCACTGAATGAACAGGGTTGGGAATCCAGCCCTTCTCAGAACTCCAAACAGGAAATGCCAATCAACCATATTGAAAGCCTTCTCTGCATCCATGGACACCAGAACAGCAGGCTTATCTGAGTCCCTAGACACAGAGAAGATGTGAGCCAGTTTTCGAAGATGATCAGCAGATGCCCTACCCACCATGAAGCCTACTTGGTCCGGCCCAATTAAGGAGAGCAAAACCCTGCCAAGTCTATTAGCTAATAATTTAGAAAGGATTTTGATGTCGGTGTTGAGTAAAGAAATGGGCCTATAACTCATGACCCTATCTTCTGGCTTCCCGGGTTTATGTATAACCACAATAAGAGCTTCCAGTAACTGGGAGTCCATTGATGCCTCTGAGATAATATGGGTGAATAATCTCAACAACCAAGGCTCCAAGTGGTTGACAATTTTTTTGTAAAAATTAGGGGAGAAACTGTCAGGTCCAGGGGCTTTATCTAAGGGAAGATTCTTAATCACTTCTCGCATCTCAAGGTCTGTGATGGGTGATGTTAAAACCTTGTGATCCTTTTCACTAAGATGAGGAAGGGGGGTCAACTGAAGATAATAATCTATTTCACTAGGAATTATCGACTCGGACATGGGTTTGTATAGGTTGTGGTAATATTGCTTGAATTCCAACACTATTTCCTTTGGGATGACTTTTATCGAACTATCTGCTACGGAAGTAATAGCTTTAACTAAGCGGGAAGTTTTCCTGACATTTGACCCACAAGGCTAACAAGTGGCCCGCTTTTTCTTCTCGATCTATGTAAGTGGAACAAGATCTTAAAATGTTGAATACTGCTTGAGCTCTTAATAACTCATTATATTGTTCTCTTAATTTAATAAGTCGAAGTCTGAAAGATTCGTCCAATTTAGGGGAGATTTTATTCTCCAGGTCCCTAATTTGGAGTAATAGTTACAATGTTTTCCCCTGAGCTTTATGCTTCTTGGCTGCAGCAGTACAAATGAATTCCCCCCTGACATAACATTTCAAGGCTGCCCATTCAATGTCTGCCCTATCTGTTGAGTGGATGTTAGTGTCAGTGAAAATTTGATTGATTGGGCAATCTGCTTATATGCCCAGTCATCCTTTAGTAGGGAATTATTAAGCTTCCATATGGTTTCTGTTTGTTGATGGGCTTCTAGGGTGAGCAAACACCAGGTTGGGGAGTGGTCAGATAGCACAGCTGGCTTTATACCAGTATCTGATAGACCTGGTATGAGAGTTCTGCTACACAAAAAGTAATCAATCCTGGAGGAGGTGCCATGCACCAATAAGCAGAATGATTAAGCTCTGGTAGTAGGATTGAGTACTCGCCAGGGATTACAGAGACTGAACTGTTCAGTCAAACCCCTGATAGCTCTTTGTGCAGGAGTCAGCCCCTGGGTCCTTTTATGTGATTTATCTAAATCCGGGGTAAAGGTGAGATTCCAATCTCCTCCTAGGAGTAATGGAAGATTATGGAAAGGGGGAAGTGCCATCACTAAGTCTGGAAAAAAGTAATGGAATCCGAATTGGGTCCGTAGACACTACCTATTATTAATTCCATCCTGTCCAATATCCCCCTGAGTAGGAGGTATTTGGCCGTTTGGGTCTCAGATACATTGGGAGCAGGACAACAAGACTCTCTGTGAGAAAAGGATGGCAGTGCCTCTGCTCTGCATGTTAAAGCCAGCTGCAAAAGCTTGGCCAATGTGGTACCTATGGAATAGATCAGCTTCAGTGTCCAAAAGGTGGGTTTCCTGTAAGCAGGAGACATCACTATTGAGGGCCCTTAGGTGTTTTAAAATCTGCCATCTTTTTGTATTGTTCTGGGCACCCCTAATGTTCCAGGAAATAAACCTGAGTCTATTCGCCATCTAACTGTAAAGCAACTTGCAAACCTGTGAAAACATGCTCCAGCTTATAATATAAACAAGGATGCCAAAAACTCTCCCCCCAAGAACATTTCTTCCCTTTATGACCCTCCACCCCCCATCCCTATGTAAACACAAAAAACAATGAACATCCCTCTATTCCCCAATCTCAAAAAGAACTGGCCTATGGCGCCTAGCTCCCTGAGTCATGCACCTCATTCGCTTCCCACTAATTCCTCCTCCCCACCAGCTATTTGTACTGTTAGCAAACATTTTGTTAGGTATGTTCTAAGAAAAAGAAAAGCATTATTGGAGTTACTATTGTAGCATCCAAAAAATCAAATAACCTTGATTCACAAATCGAACAGAACTTAACTTGTTATCTCTGATGTAACTATAAAAATAAAAGTAGCCATCTTGAGATCGAGTATACCTGTGGATCCCTGTATGCTAACAACAATAAATGCACCCCTCTCGTGAGATACTAACAAAAAAGAAAAGGGTTATCCCCATAATTTGAGGTGCAATATAAAAGTAATAATCGAGACTAGAATTCCGGAGTTGCACTGTTACTTCACAGTGCATAGCCTTAAGTTAAAGTTATAAAGGAGAAGAGGAACTCAGATAGCAGCTGGGGGCCATCCATGGAATTCTCAAAACAAGAAAGAGACGGTCCTGCATCGAGTTTATGAACCAATAATAAAGCCAAACAAAGTCTGAGTGAGTCTGGTATGTCAGCTTAGGAAATTAAAATTGCCTGGGTATAGCATATGGAATTTGATTCCAGCCAAGATCAGCTTCTTGACAATCGGGTGGAATTCCATGCGCCGCTTTCAGACTGTAACCGGGAGGTCCTGGGCGCTCTGATTTTCGTATTTCACCATTTAACTTCTTGCAGCTCCTTTATTTTCAGAAGGAAATGCTGCTGTTCTTGATAGCTGAGAAATCAAAAAATCAATGGGTGGGGTGGTGCACCATTTGGGGGTATCGGTTGCAAGGCCCAGTGAGCTCATTCGATAGAATATGAGGACCTAAAGGGGAAGGGCTAGCTAATTTGGTGAACAACTTTTGAATAAAAAGGACCGTGTTGTCTCCCTCTTCATGTTCGGGAAGACCAATTAGGACAGCTTTGTTTCTCCTGCTATGGGCCCCCAAGGTCCTCCACCTTTGCTTCCAGCTTGCTGATTCTTTGTCTGGACAACACAAATTTGGGCTCCACTCAGTCTGCTTTTTTCTCTAGTGAGCGGATCCTGACTTCATTGTCTCTGGTTCTCTGAGTGATTTCCTCCAAGGCTGATGCAATCAATTTTACCTCCGAGGTGAGTTCTTTCAATTCATCTCGGAATGGCTGAAACTCTTCTCAGAATTTATCCAATGTTAGTAGTTTCTGCTCTGGGTGGTTAGTTGGGGAGTGGACTTGTGTAGTTTGTTGTGGCCTGGGTTTTTTCGGCGTCTTCTCCGGTGTGGAGGGGGGCGTGTGTTAAGGGAGTGTGGCTCGCATCTCCACCTCCATTACCCCACCCGAAAAGTTCCAAAAATTATAGTCAGTATTTCCGCGAAGTTAACAGAGTATTTAACTGAGGTGTACATGTGAGGAATTACTGGAAATTTTAGGTTTTAGAGGGGGATTAGCAGGAGCTCAACCGAAGAATGTCTAGACAGGAAGCTGCATCACATGACTCCCCCAATTGCCATTATATGTAAAACAAGCCCCACAGGGCTAGAGAACCCCCCTAAGCCCCGATCCCTGTACCCCAAGTCTGTGTGGTAATAGAAACTGTGACCAAGAAAAAAGAACCCCATTATCCCTGGTGTTCTAGTGGCCCCCCTCCCAGCAGTGCCAGACCACCCCACACCCCTGACCCATAGCCAGCCAGCAACTGGTACAGCCCACCTCTCACGACCATGGCCAGTCACTGACTGAGCTCCGTATGAGTACGTAGTACTGTAAATAGTATGCGATCAATGAATGTCATTCATAACAGGGATCTTATTTTTTTTCGGTCACAGTTTCTATTACCACACAGACTTGGGGTACAGGGATCGGGGCTTGGGGGGGCTCCTCTAGCTCTGCTAGGTTTGTTTTACATATATTGGGGGATTGGGGCATTGGGGGTCCTCTAGCCCTGCGGGCCATATTTTACATATATCTGTGGAACAAGGCATTGGGGGTCCAATAGCCCTGCAGGGCATATTTTACATATATTGGAGGATTGGGGCTTGGAGGGTTTGAGAGCCCTGCAGAGCTTATTCTACTCAGCACATTGGTGGAACCCCCAAGTAGTGTAAATGTACTTTGATGGATGTCCTCTGGGGGTTGTTTAACAATAGCAAATTTGGAGATCTGACAGCCGCCCTTCCTGAATAGGGTGCAACTGCTGCCGTAAACCCCCTTGTGCCATGTTGCAGGTGATTTATGGTGTAAATGGTGGTGTACGTCCACTTTGGTGCAAGCCGCCTATGACATTTTTCAGGATGCTTTGCAGAATCCCAAATGTCGCAACTCATGGTGCAAAGTACTACTTGCACAATTTTTGTTGGTGTAAGTCACTTTGTGCCATGTGTAATCTTTTGAGAATCTGGCCCCATGTATTTATTTATTTATATCCAGGATTAATGAAGACAAGAATATTAAACTGAAGAAAAATCTAGTTTGGAAGGAAATAACTATTAGGGCTCAGAGCTATGGTTAAGTAGTATTATATGATAACAGATATTTGTACAAGTTCTAATTTCAGATATTGTTATTTTAATTGGGATATATTAAATATAATAAAATAAATGTAAAGGATGGTAGCAGCCATCCATGTAGAGTACTCAGTTGTTATTAAATCCAATTTAGAGGGCTAACATCCCTGAAATACATTTCAGACTGTATAGTAGGGCTTACATAAATGCACAGTGTCTTCCAATTCAATCAGTGGATCAGTAAGGGGATGTCCCAGTACCCATGGGTGCTGCCTGTCTTCTCCACTGGCATAAATGAAACAAGTCCTCTGTGGTGTGGCAGATGTTAAAGAAAAGGCAGTCCTATTCAGTTTCTCTTGGGTCCAGTGAAAGCAGTCCAAGTCTTGAGTCCCAGAGGTAGCATTACAGTTGCAAAGATGATCTAGGGTTCTGTAGAGCCATTTAAGGTAAGTTGGCCCCATTAAGTAAGCAATAAGACATGACAGGTACAAACAATACACAGACAGTTACCTGCCAGTGTAGGTGAGGCCAGCACCTAAAATCAGCCTTAAACTCAGAGGAAAAACAGACCACAAAAGCAGTCAAAAAATAATGCTAAGATTATTATTAGTGAACAAGTATGTGAACAAAAGTGTGAACAGAAAATTAGCTCACCCACAATGAAAACAATTTTAGTCAATGTGCAGGGCATTCCAAAAAGTTTGCCACTTCCAGTAGTCATGGATAAACAAATGCAGTGCTTTCCACAGCACAACACATCTGGATAACAACCTGCACAAAAGATGTTAACTAAAGTCTAGAATGTTTACCAAATCTGATTGTCTGATTTAAAAACACACCATTCAAATGAGCCCCTTCCTACACGGGGAGAAAAAAAAGCCTCGGCCGTCTTCATGATGTCCTCCGGTCTCAATCAGCTCTGCTGCCATCTCCCGATCAGAATATATCTATCAGGCACTGAAGCAAACGATGTAGCGACCCTGCCCTCTGCGGGGAAAGCTAGGGGTGAATGTGGAGTGCAGGCAATCGACTGAGGTGGAGACTTGGGGGTCCGTGACCAGGACGGATCCTGACGGTAAGAAGGCATACAAAAAGCATACTAATTAAAAAAAACAAAGTACTAATATTTCCCTTCACTGATGCAAACTATTTGGCCCAGTAGGGAAGCCCAAGAAGTCCTGGGGATAGAAATAGCTTGGTTGCAATAAATGAAATGAATGCATAAAAAAGTAAACAAAATATTTATTCAACTTACAGCAATTATACATGAATTATACATAATTTATACAGCTTACAGGTCCCTAACGTTCTTGGCAATCCCCTACAAAGCTAGTCAGCTGTCCTAGTACCAGCATTGTATTCATTAGTAATAGCTGCAATTCTAGGGTTCAAGGACACATATTTGCATTTTTCTCTTCACAACTACATGACCTTGCATAAGCTGACATATCAATACCTCAGATATTGCCTGTTCATCCTTCAGAAAGCAAAAAAATTGCCATATATTTAGGTGGTACTTGCCGACCTTTGCGGTTGAATTGCCGATGCCATGACTCAAGGTTGTCGTTAGTGCGACGATCAATCAATGTAAACAGTCCAATAATGGACATGGCAGTCTACTATCCACTGTTTGTGGAAGTACTCATAGAAAAATTTGGTAACAGGCCAGCATTCTAAAGTGTATGTCATGAGACTGTTGAAATTTAATCTAACAATACGAACAGGTGAAAAAGCTAACCCAATCAAATTTTGCACTTCTAGGTTAAAAAGAGGGCTCATTCTGATGCAAACACTTTAACGAAAGAGCACCTAACTTCTTAATGATAGCTTCAGAAAAATTGAAATAGCAACCATGGTAATTTGAATTAGGAAAAGCTTGGGGTAAAGCCCAAGAAAGGCCAGATTCAAAATCTGAGACAATTAATGTTGGTCTTTGACAGCTGCTTCGAACACTAAGTTTCTGCATTGCATCGTAATATAGGTGTTGAGACTTGTTGGCCAGGAGTAGATATGCCAATGGGAATTGTTTGCCACTGAAGAAGGCATATATGGTAGGGCTGTGCATGGGCTGGATAGTGTTTTCTGAATACCACGAATAGTAGGCTTCCCGAATATTCGGATGCATTTTCCGAATAGTTCACTATTCGGCCACTATTTGGGAACTACTATTTGGTGAGATTTTCAAGTCTCGTAGAGCTTTGTTGACCAATCAAAAACTGTTTCTTGAGCTCAAAGGCAAGTACACCTTGTGACTTCCTCACTCTGAGCTGGTAGAAGACAGGAGACAATGATTTCTGAGAGCTGCTCTGCAGTACTTCTGAGACATTAAACTTGATAAAAAAGAAATAGATTTTTGCTTCCCAGGCTTTTTTGGGTTAGTATAGTTTTTTTCATCAGTGTCAGAAAAGCTATGTTCGGCTTTCTGACAGATATTTTGTCCTTATTGCTATACTCAGTTACAGAGACCAGGAGGGCTGTCTGCTAACACCCCTTCTCTGCTGCTGTCTAACATAGCTCCAGTGTTTTTTTTTCTGGGGGGGGAACACATTTTATTTTTGTGTTTTGTTTTTTTGCTGTTGTCTGGTTCCAGGCTTGGTTCCCTGCATGACTGATGAGGGTGTCTGCTAACTCCCCCTCCTGCAGGTCATTGCTTATGATTTGCTGTATATGTGCATAATATTTGATTTTGTGAGGCTTCACCCTACATGTGCATACTTAATATATATGTTGTTTTGTTAATTAAACCATTGTACTTAATGGGGCAGGCTTGTCTCATTGAGTTGACTATATGTCACCTGTCTGTTCTTTGCTTGGTTCCATGTTTGACTAAATAGGTTGCTCTTTTCTTCCCCCTTCTTAGTAGCAGTGTTTTTCTTTGCTGCTACTTTTTTGTGGTGCAGTATAACTGATAAGGTTGTCGCATTACTGTAATTCCACAAGCACTAAGTAAAGCATCACAGACACACACAGGTACTACGCAGTAATAGTTTGTGTTTTACACAGTAACCACTAGTGACCTGATTCATCATGTCTTTAGCAATCTTGCAAACATGTTCGGTCCAGCCCCAGCAAAGCATCTGCAATGCTGGCCCCAAGTGTCTAGGGACAGGATGATAGACCACAAACATGCAGCACATCCAAACAATTACTGCTAGTGTTGTCCCTGGGCTGCCAAACCCCCAAGCAATCTATGCAGTACAAAGGAAGCACTTGGGGGGGGGGTTGCAGTAACAAAATACAGTTAAGAGCAGTGCTGCATAAAGTTGCCAATACATTTGTTTGTGCTAAGGCTGGAGGATGCCAATAGAGCCCTGGTGCTTTGACCAGATCCTGGTCTTCGTCAGGGTGCATGTCAGGAACGTACAAATACACTATGAATATACAACCCTTAAAGAAACACCTACACTATAAATAAGTGAAGTTCAAATGAATGAGACTGAGATGCCCTTGTAACAAAACAATCCACAACTAACATACCCAAGGATGAAACATTGCATCAAGATTATAAAACATAGTTCATACTGTGGTACCAGACAGTACGCAATGCAGTATCTTGCAAAATTGCTGCAAAATGCTGCAGTATGCTGCAAGGAGCAGTGTAATTTAATGGCAATTAAGCCCTCGTGTCATCCAGTATTTTGAGGCATGTCATTTACTGCAGAGTACTGAATTGCATCTTGTCTTGCGCCACTGTATATTATTGATACATAATACAATTCCAGAGAAGGTGGTGAGATAGACTACATAGACGATGACATACAGCTGTCTCTCTTTATTCTATGGGGTCAAATATTGTTTTCCCCAAGCAAGCTTTTTAGTTCTTGTAGCATTAATAATAGTACTACTACCACTAATACCATTAGCAGTACTACTACTGCTAGTGTTACCACCTGTCCATCTGTACATTCACTGTCACAACCTGTTGTGCAGTAGTAGGGGGGGATTAGAGCATACATGCTTTATGCATCAAGCAGCAGACACCACCACCAGTGTCCCCACTGCTACCACTATGGCTGCTACATCCACAGCCAGTGTGCTTCCAACCAGCATTGGTGCCATTCTTACAGCAGCCACACTTTCAGTTGTCACCACTACTGCAGCCACTGCTACCACTATTCCTGTGCTCATGGCTGAAGCATCTTCTACCCCATGTCTGTGACCATGAACACCCTCTAGTGCTGACCCAATGCAATGCTTGATATAATTTTCAGAGTGCTATGTGTGTGGTGTGGTGGATCAAGTGTGCCACATGAAACTTGTGTTGCATTATTAAGAGCTCAATGTTGGTGGTTGAAGTGTCATTGAGGTGTATATGGTATACCAGGTTCAATGGGTGATTAATGGTATTGCTGAAGTGCTTATTTAAAGTTTCCTTAACTTCTTTGTTCCCATAGACGCCACTTGGTGTCGGAACCATCCTTTGCTGGATCTGACCCAAAATGGCCACTGAGAGCAAATGAATTAAAAAAACACCTTTTCTGGCCGAATACCTAATATCGAATAATGAATACCGAATACTTGGGACCCGAATACCAAATATTCGGGAAAAGGTATTCGCACAGCCCTAATGTATGGTGAATAGTTGGGCAAAAGAGACAGGGGAAGCACTGAAAGTTCCATCCATGCACCACTCTGAGCTCCTCCCAAGAAGTCAGAGATTGTCATCAGTGCAAAAGCAGATTGCAGTTGTGTCTTGAAGCTGGAATGGCAGAAGACGTTGGCCATTGAGAGTCTCGTTGAAGCCATCAAGTAGCTTTGCCGGTATTGAGCTGATGTCTGCTTGTATTGGAGGCAAGTTCTTTTGCTGTGCTCTATAAAGTGATGCTTGGATCGAGCCAAATATGGGGATAGCTGCACCAACTGACTGGATAGACACAATTCGGGCATGTTGGTCATATAGGCTAGGGACTGATGCAGTAGTTTCAGCTACTGCTGTCTTCAGCTAGGAATGGAAGCAGGTCCTGAAGGCTGAGTATGGATTGGCTTCATGGCTGTGGGTACTAACCAAGCATTCTGAAACATTAGACAAATCAGTGTGCAGGCACCCAAGGCAATTCTCAACATTACATTGCCAAGTCCTAAAAAAATTGTTTTTAGCATTTACAGTTTGGCAGACGTTTCCAGATATAGGTGAAAATTAATAGCGGTTACTTCTTTTTCCCTCGAGAAATTATCTTGTCCAGCTGGTAAGTATAATCCTCATGTATGAGCATTTCTTTCCCTCAGGAACTGAAAACTGTGCTGATCATGTTGACCAATGAAGATGGAGATGTTCAGAAACATGTCGAGAGAAACCGGTAATTAAATACAAATGTATTAATTGATTTAGCTAATTTAGTTCATACAGGGCTAATTGAGTTACAGGGCAAAAGTATCACTGAAATGAGACTGACAATATTGGCAAATTGAGTGACAAAATGTAGTTAAAGAGCTAATAGAGCGCTGAATAGACACAGCTGTCACTAATGTAGCACTGAAAGGAACAGTGCTGGAATGTGTGGCGCTGTAATGACCGGCGCTGAAATACAAAGCGCTGAACTGAGTTGCACCCTAATCAAGGGGCCAGGCTATGGGAGTTCAAAGCTGGTGATGGAATACTTCTGCTCCTTAACTCAGAAAGTAAACTCCTGGCTAAATGATGAGAACCACATGATGGCCTTAGAAAAGTGGGGCCAGTTGATTATGAGGTATTACAATCTGATAAAAAAATGAAAAACAAATGCATCATGTTATTTTGTTAAAACCCCGGGAAACACAGGGAGGCTTTGCCAATTGACCCAAATGAACATAAAGGGGCCCCTTGTCATGTGATGAATGAGGTAAACGAAGATGGAATCCTCAACTTAGGCCCTACAAGTTAAAAAGAATCAAGCCCTGTCCTATTGGATGAATGGCTCAACCCGACCCAGAAAAATAAAGCTCAGCAACTAGTAGGAAATTTTGGGGATGTGTTAAACACTGAGCCCACTGATAGCTACCAAAACAGGTTTCAAAATTCCAACAGCCCCAAACAATACCCTGCTAGCCCCTTAGAAGTAGTAAGAAAGAAAAGAAATAACCTTCTACCAAGTAGAATCCACAAGAAACAATGTAAAAACAATAAGAAGAAGCTACTGTACTGTACAGATCTGATCCTGTCCCCCTTCTAGTTCCTTCAGACACAGACACTGCAGAAGTGTGCTTTGGGGAGGGGTGGATCTGTGGTGTAGAAAAGAGATTCACAGACCACAGAGTGCAAGGCAGTCTTTCCAGCTGTTGTTGGCTAGCATTTTAGTATTGGTGTCTTCAGTTCTGTACACAGGTACACACAGTAATACTTCTAGTAATTTTTTTAAAAGTTTTTGCTGTTTACTGTGCATTTTTTCAGTTTGTTTAAAAGATTGTGTTGTAGTTTACTGAACTGTTAAAATGTCTGTGCATTACCTTTAGTCTGTGTGCGTGCTGTCAAGTCATATGCATTTTATTGCACCACCATAATAGCAGTTCTCTTAATTTCTCAACCCATCTATTGGCATTTTTTCCTGCTTCTGTGTAGCTACTGCTGTAATTCCCCCCCCCCACAAAATAAGGTGTTGTTGTTCCACTTTTGGATTTGTAAAGACTGGTTAAGGTCTTGTTGTGCCTGTGCGGCTATATCTCTTTAGTGCCCAGTTTCCATCTGGAAGTCACATTTGTCATTTTTTGGCTTCCCATCCACCAAAAACTGAAGAAATATAATGTTGCTGTTAATTGTCTCTGTTCAGTCTGTTGAAATTGTTGTCACTGTACCAGTACTGTGTGTTTCCCCATAGTACCGTGAAAACGCTCTCTCAGTGCATATTATAGTGTTTAAATGAATGAAAACAGACATAATAAAAAAGTACCTATTGCAGTATTTTTGTCATTGTACTGTCTTATGAATTACCTTGAATTTGTTACAGCAACACACAAGACCGGAAAAATCACTTTTTGTAGTGCACATGTTTCTTTTCTTGATGTCTGTCTGTGTAATCTTAAAAAATGCCCACAAAGAGACGGTCATACAAAGTTGTTTCTGACTGTGGCACTGCTGCCAAGAAGACTATTGCTTGTGTGCCTCCAAATGCTAGAGGTGGAAGTTGTTGTGATGATGAGGCACGTTCATTAGGGGCTAGCAGTGTTACGTGTGGTCATGGACGTGGTAGTATGCAACAGAAGGGAAAAGTAGTAGCTGCTGCAAGTAAATGTATGTCTGTGACTCAGTTTTTCTCTGTGAAATCAGTTGCTTCAATGTTGGTTGGAGATGCTGGTGTCACTAGTAGTAAAGTGAGTGACAGCATTGTTGATAACAGCATGAGTATTGCTACAACCCAGGCAAAGTTTTCTGGTGGTAAAATTGTTGTGGAGTCAGAAGACTTGAGTGTAGTCGAAGTCCCACTTCCCACAGTAGTTGAACATGATCCTGATCATCATTATTCACAGTCTCATGTTTCCACAGATCCTCAGCTTAGGCCATCCAAACAATCAGATGTTGATGAAAAAAGTTTGGATGATCATAGTGAGGTTGTGGTTATAATATCTCTACAGGATAGCATCCAAAGTGAAGTTGTGGATGATGAGGATTATGATTATGATGCTAGCGACCCCATATGGGAACTGGACAAAAAGAAAGTTAAGGTGACTATAGGTAAACAGCCTGGGAGTACCCCCACCAAGTTCTTCTGATGTAGTTGTGTCTGTGGATGACCCTGAAGTCATACTCTTAGACTGTGATGTTCAGTCAAAGTTTGCATCACACCCAAAATCATTCAGCACCACCACCCCCATTTCACTTCCATGAAAATTGCAGTCCCATATGTAGCAGCAGCATGATGTGAAATGTAGGGCAGCAAAATCCCTAGTTTGAGATTTTTTTATACAAGATGAAAAAGATGAAGCTGTGACAATCTGCCAGCTTTGCCAAGCATGTGTGAGGTGTGGTAAAAAGGGTAGCCATCTTGGCACTGGGGCCAGCATAGTCATCTCAAGAGCAGGCACATGGCACTGTGGACTTGGCACCACCTTAATGAGCATGTTATCCCCTTCCCAAGTCAGTGTAAGTAACCATATTGATAAAAGTTGTGAATTAACACTGGAGGATTACTACAGGCATGAGGAGGAGGATGACTTTAAATGTTCCACTAGTGGTCAGAGTAGCAATGGTGCTCCATGTAGTAATTCTACTACATCAACCCCTGTGCTTAAAACAGGCAAAATAACAGCATTTATTGGCTTGTTACTGGTGCACTCACCATCCCATATCAAAGACACCCCATCCATGGGAGTTGATAGAGCAGAGACGTTTGGCATGCCACATGCAAAACACATAACAATGCAACCCCGTTGCACAGCCTTTTTGAGCGGCACAGTAAATACATGCCAAATCATGTGGCTGCGTGTGAACTCAATGCTGCAATAGTGGAAAAGCCTGCAACTGACCTGCTGCCATTCTCCTTTCTGGAGAATGTGGGATTCTGATGTTTTGTGGCATGTGCATGTCCTAAATGGCAGATCCTGTCTAGGACATACTTTGCCACACATGCCGTCCCTGAGTTATATCGTACTGTGACAGAGTCTGTAAGACATGCCCTTCAGCATTCTGCATCATCTTACAGTCACATAAGTATAGATATATGGACAAGTGACAAAATGGTGGGTAGTTCTTATCTGTGTATTACTGCACATTGGGCATAGCAACCAGGGGTTATCTGTGATGGTGGGATGGGAAAGCACTGTAATAAGTCAGACTGTGGTAACAGCAACCTTCATGGCATTAGACAACATGCCACGCTTGCAATGCGCAGTGTAGCAGGGTTGTATACAGGCAAAAACATGGTAGACTTGCTACTGACAGAAACTGATGAGTGACTGCACCCCCTGTCCATAAAAGCTGGCTTCATAGCAAGTGATAATGGGTCCAATGTTATTAAATGTATCAGTAATGGTGGCTTTGTGATGGTTCCCCGCACGGTCCACTGTTTAAATCTTGTGGTACAGGAGTTTCTGCAGTACCCTGAAATCAAGCAAATGCTGACTGTTGCACACCGCATCTGTGCCCACTTTGCACATTCTGGAAAGGCCCGTGACCAACTTAGGCAGCTGCATATCCAAAACAGCCTCCATCAGCACCACCTCAAGCTTGAAGTTGCATGAGCTGGAACGCCACACTTTACATGGCAGAGTGCTTGTACGAGCAGTACAAAGGAATCTCAGAGTACCTTGTTATGCACACTAGCCATGACAGTTCTGGGGCATCAATGTCTATGACAACTGAGCAATGGCAAGTCATGGATTCAGTAATAGTAATTTTGAGGCTGTTTGAACATGCCACACAGGCAGTGAGCAGTGGCACTGCATCCCTTAGTCAAAACGTTCTACTGCTATGGGTGCTGAGGCAGACATTGCTGAATCTGCAGCCTAGCCTTGATGTGGCCAGAGATAGGTCAAGCTGTGCATTACTCAAACACAAGGTTACAATCTGAGATAGCAATAGACATATCGCCAACATTCGTCAATCTCCCGAATTTGGAATAGCCACAATGCTGGGCCTATGCTACAAACATGACATTGCATCCATACTGAAAGGAGGGCACAATCAGGTTCAAAACCTCACTGGACAGCTGGTCAGATTGGTTCATGGGGCACAGACACCACATGTAAAGTTCTGCAAACCACAGTATAACAAAGCTGAAGGTGATTGTGGACACAGTGAATCCAGGAAGCTGGCTGAACAGCAAGGGTTGGTATCAGGTGCACAGTTGGCCATTAATCCACTCTGAGGTGTCTTGTCCCAAGTTGGATTTTGTGACCTAGATGAATCTTGTGAACAGGTGGATGACTCATCAAGAATGCACACATCACAGAGC
This sequence comes from Neoceratodus forsteri, assembly GCA_016271365.2. Taxonomy (NCBI): domain Eukaryota; kingdom Metazoa; phylum Chordata; order Ceratodontiformes; family Ceratodontidae; genus Neoceratodus; species Neoceratodus forsteri. Next base: position 905,660,427 of record CM028135.1, on the reverse strand, counting down.
ATGGTGGAAGCCTATTTGGCAGAAAACTGGCATATGACAATATTGGATGATCCTCAGGTGTACTGGAGTGGGAAAGTGAATAAATGGCCAGTGCTGACATCAGTTGCACTGAAGTACCTGACCTGCCCACCCTCCAGTGTAAGTGTGGAGAGGGTATTTAGTTCTGTGGGGGCCATTGTGCATGACTGTTGTACTAACCTATCACCTACAAATGTTGGCATGCTGACATTTATCAAAATAAATGAAGGTCGCATACTAAGTAGGACAATCACATCTATGTTTGGACCCAGTCACAATGATGGTGGTGCTGATGATGAGGGTGAAGCAGAGGGTGAAGCAGACCATCCTGGTGGCAGCATCAAATGGTGTTCCATTGAGACTGATGATGCACTTATGGAAAAAGAATTTCCAAGTGGGTATTGAGGATTGCAAGGGCTACTTCCTCGTTGATGATGATGAGGACATTGGTGGAAGGGAATAAAGAAAAAATTGCTATTAAAGTAGTTCATCCTGTTATAAGTGTCATATGGCATGTCATTAGAGTTCGCCTTCACCTTCCCTGATTTTGTCAGTACAGTTCGCAGAATGTGTGCAGACATTATTATCTGCAGTCTTCTAAGCATGTCAGCTTGTAGGTAGTCACTGACATCATGCTGATTGAATGACAAATATCCTGACACTAAAATACAGTAACACACTCCAGCCAGCCACCCTGCTTCTTAGAGAGAGAGAGAGAGAGAGAGAGAGACAGTCAGTAGACCTGGTGCCTTTGCCCAATGAAAGAACCCCAAGCCAGCCACAGCCACAGCCACCCAGCATTGAGAGAGAGAGAGAGAGAGAGACATTGTACCTGTGCCCATTGTAAGAACCCTCAGCCAGTCACAGCCACCCTACTTCTTGAGAGAGAAAAATAGAGACAGACAGACATTGTACCTGTACCCAATGTAAGAACCCGTAGACAGCCACATCCACCCTGCTTCTTGAGAGAGAGACAAACAGACAGACCTGGTGTCTTTACCCAGTGTAAGAACCCTCAGCCAGCCACAGCCACCCTGCTTCTTGAGAGAGAGAGACAGACAGACATTGTACCTGTGCCCAGTGTAAAAAACATCATCCAGCCACAGCCACCCTGCTTCTTGAGAAAGAGACAGACAGACATTGTACCTGTGCCCAGTCAAAGAACCCGCAGCCAGCCATGGTGAGTTAATGTTCTATGAATATGCATTGATTTATTTCTTACTGTACCACTTGAGTACTATTGGGTTTATCTTGTCATCATCACTATTAACCAGAATAGCCAAATGATCCTGAAATAAAGTACTAAAATTCACCAGCATTGTTTTAAATTTTGGAATTAAATATAATGTATTCAAAATTAATTCGGATTCCAGCATTCAGTAATTATGGAGTATTCTTTTCAAAAAGGTACTTTGTTGTGTTACATTACTTTTTTAAAATATATAGAGTATGCATGATCAGTACAAAATGATTTGACAAGTAACATCAAAATACTTGTACCACAGTGAACAATAATTTCTAATGTTGGTTGTTATCTCTGTTTTTTTCCATGACGGTATTGCACCGTTAGCCTGGCTGCAGCCAGGAATGCATTATCATACAGTCAAGAAACATTACACCCGTCATGATTAACATCAGTAATTTACAGTAAGTATGAATCTCATGTACTGTGTTTTTGACTTGAACTGTGCTGTTAATCCTTTCTTTACCTTTTTATACACGCCACTATGGTCAAATACAGGCAAGTGATTTAAATTTTTCTTCACAGGTGACTGTTTTAACTTGCAGTTGTACAGTTCTAGGACCAAAATTATAACGACGACTTTAATTGCAGCAACAACACCATTGCTGTGCAGCCATGTAAATTATTTTATCTACAGGTAAGTATCAGTCTTATTTCCTCTTTACTTTTTTTTCCTTGTTTTCCGTAGGGGTGAAGTATTCAAGGGAGGTGAAATACAAGCCAAATAATATCTCTTTTTCTACACGGATGAGACAGTGTACTTCAGTGCGCAAGGATTCTACAATGTGTATTCCTTGTCGGGATGGAATATATGACACTGTTCCAGTCTGTGACACTAAACTTGATTATTTTATTCACAGGAAATTTGTAATAGCTGTGTATTTCAAGCTGGGTATAACAGAAGACAGGAAGAGCACTGCTGGGTCCTGAATAGGTTTACTGGAATGAACTCAGAATAATTTCTTCTTCATCTGTTTGCAGGTAACATCGAGGTGCTGTGGACTGACGGTATGTTCCAATCTGAAGATGGACAACCATTTGAAAGGATACACTGAAGACCTGGAAAGAAGACAAAAATATTAAGGACATTGTTTTCTAATGATGAAACCCACCCCCAATAAAGTACTTACCTTTCATGGCTTGAAATCTTTCGTACAGCCAAAGTCAGCAATCAGACACATTTTTTTTTATTTAGTTGCTTAACCAGGAGTAGCACACTAAGCTGAAAGCTTTTTTACAGGTGCGACCTGGGAGCACAGGGATGTTAAGTGACTTGCTCAGGGTCACACAGTATGCAAGTGGAAGCTGTGGGATTCAAACCCAGATCTGGTCTGTTGGATGTCACCAGGTTTGCAACTCAGAGCCTTAAGCCACTGCACTATACTGCTGCCATATGTAGAACACATGTGCGGTGACAGCATGGCTTCATCACTGTGGTTGTGAATCTGTGTGCTACAACCTAAGAATGTAAACGAAAAGAACAGTAATGAGAAATGGTTATAACTTACTCATCCACAGAAGTAAGCCCCCCCAAAAAGATTAAATATTTCAGTACCACATTAGATGACGGCACATATGTATGGCATGTGAATGTGATCATAGCCAACACACTGAAGTAGAAACATTCAGTATGTTTGATGATGATTTCCTGCAAAGGAACAACATGACGGACTGCTTACAACAAACAATAAGATTCAATACAAATTAAATAGCAGTGTCTCTGAAAAAACATGACAGTGGCACGTACAATACCTTATCATTGTTGGTATGAATACACATACATAGGGCAGCATATTTACATTAACACAACAGAAGAAATGTCAAGAACATCAAATTATAGTTCAACCCATGGTCATCTGTATATCAGTACTAGCAGCAGCAGTTCACAGCAGGACACCAGCAGCACCAGGCTCCAGCAAGCAATTTTCTCACTTGGGACACTGATACACAGTTCTGGCTCTCTGTGCACCTTTTAAGCACCGAGTCAGGAAATACTTGTGACTTTTCAACAGTTTGTCATGTGATTATTCTTCATCAGGACATTTCATGAAATTAAATCAGCAGGACAACAGCAGCAGCGGGCACCAGCAAGCAATTTTCTCACTTGGAACACTGATACACAGTTCTGGCTCTCTGGGCACCTTTTAAGCACTGCGTCAAGAAATACTTGTGACTTTTCTGAACAGTTTTTCATGTGATTGTTCTTCATTAGGACACTGATACCACATGCTGAATAATGTAGCAAGATAGCAGTATAAGCAGGCTACACTGACATGAGATAGGACTTTTTTTTATTGTAATTGTATGTGATGTTAGGGTATTTTGACTGTAGTTGTAGGTGTACTATGGAAATTTAACACAGTTGACAGTAACCAAAAAATAATATAGCATGACAATTACAGCAGCAGTGCAATAATCAGGTGACAATTTTTACCTATACTTTTGTATTTTGTTTTCGATTGGCACTTATTGTATCTACTGACTGATGTATATGATATCCTTCTTTCCACAATTTACATCTGCTGTACTACTTTTTTTCACATTTTAAAGAATAAAAAGCACACTCCTTTTACTTTGACTTGCACCAGGTTTTCATCAGTATTTTCATCTGTTTTTGTAGATCTGTTATGTAAAATAATTTCTATTGTCCCCGGATCCCCACCCAGAAATAACTCAAGCTACAACTTTGTCCCTTTTGGATGCTCACTGGCAATATTTATTAAAGGCACATTTACATATTTACATCCCAATTTCTGTCAAACAATCAATCAGTATTTACATTTTAGACATATCAGTCCATACCAATGCATAGGACATAACAGTCCAGTCTCTCCCTTTGTAGTTCTTCCTTCTTGCTCTCTTCATCCTTCGAGGTTGCTTCTGACCATCACTCCATAAGGTTCAATTTTGAGATCCTCCTTGTGAGACCTACCCCTTTGGAGATGGTCCAGTGCCACCTTTTGAGGGGTGTTACCCTTGGGGGTCTGATGGCAGTACTGGACCTATCGAGTTGGCCTAGGGAGTGCATGGAACCAGATGCCTTAGTAGTGCACTATACTAATATGATGCTGAGGGCACTGGATTCCATAGCACCTGTTCGTGTTCTCCCCCTCTTCCTTTGCCTTCAGTCCCCTTGGTTTGATGGGATAATGAGGGACTCAAGGAGAGTGGGGCAAAGATTGGAACGTTGTTGTTGGAAATCCAACCTGTAAGATGACAGGCTTAGATTGATGACCCATTATGTGGACTATCAATCAGAAATCTCCTGTAAGAAGGCAGAGTTCTTGTCCAGGGAGAAAGCTGCATCAAGAAATCGACCAGCTCAGCTCTTCTGGACCATCGACAGACTATGTAATCCAGCCTGTCTGCTGAGACGGAGAGCTTTTTCACAAATACAGTGTGATGAGTTTGCTCGACTTTTTGAGGATAAGGTGTCATCGATCAGGTTGGAGATCTGCAGTACATGTTCTAATGAGCGTTGCAGGGATTGATGTGGGGTTACAGGCCCTCGGTCTACCTGGACAGATTTTGACCGGCCAGTGATCATGGATATTATGAAGATTGTCCAGGGCTTTCAACTGACTTGCTGTAGTTTGGATCCTGGTCCTACGTACCTCCTTGTGGGGTGCATGGATGTGATCAGACCAGTCCTTGCGGAGATAGTCTGGTGCTCTTTGAACCAAGGGGTGTTTCCAGAGCCCTTAAAAGAGACTGTCGTGACACCCCTTTGGAAGAAATCTTCCCTTGACCCAGACTGTCTCGCTAACTACAGACCAATCTCTAACCTGCCCTTTTTGGGCGAGGTTATTGAGAAAGTAGTCGCGTTGCAGCTCAATGACTTTCTTACCACCAGGGCCCCTACTTTTCTGCGGCACAGTGGGACCAAGTTCTGCAGCAAGACTACCTTTGCCGCAGAACTTCTGTGGCGGTGGTTTGTAATTTCTTCGGAAGTTCTGCGGCACGAACAAACTACCACATTACAGTGTTAGCTTGTCATCCTGGCTTCACTTTCCTGGCAGTGGTTATAGCAATCAGGATGGTGGAAAGCACAGTAACACTAGTTCAAAAAATAACAGACTTATAAAAATAATTTTATGCCTAAAAAGGCAAAACAGATGTCTCTCCCTTAAGGTTCTAGCCTGTTGCATAAATGATATATGCAGAGGGGAGCTTACGTGATAAATAAGGTATTTCTATATGCGTGCTATCTATCCCACTAATGAGGTTTCCACTGTCTATCACTTATATATTTGTATGTGCTTTCTACACCACTCATGAGGGTCCCACTGTGTATCACTTATATATTATATGCAATCTGTAACATACATACAAATGTGTGTGTGTGTGTGTGTGTGTGGTGGGAGACAGAGACACTGTATATGTGTGTGTATGTGTGTATATATATATATATATATATAAATACACACACACACACACACACACACACACACACACATATATATATATATACACATACATGTGTGTGTGTGTGTGTATATATATATATATATATATATTTTTTAATTTCCATGAACTTGCATCCTCATTCATACAGGTCCCATTGGAAATGGAATAGAGGAGTTATTGCAAAACTCATTTTTCATGTCAACGTGCTTTCCCTGACACACTGCATAACACCATCAGGCCATGACATGCATGTGAACCGAATATGAGATAGAGAGCTCCAGCCCATCACAATGTGTCCACTATGTGACAGAACACTGCACCGTACCTTTCCAGGCTCTAAGCAGTGATGTGTTCCACCAATCCTTGTGCTGCCCAACCAGCTACCAGAGCTAATCTCTGAACCTGACTTGCCGGCACGGAAACATAGCATGCTACCCTCTGGCCCAACAGCTGTCCCTGCACAAAACATTTTTCCATAACTTTTAGGTGATTCTATCAACCAATGACAATATGTAATCAATAACCCTGGCAAAAATGTGTACAGTGCAATTATTTATTTAACAGGTCGATTCTTTCAACAGGTCTACACATTACTATTTCCACTTTTCTAGGCATAATTACTTCATTTTTCTTAAAAATGACAGTTAAATTTGTTTTACGAGTTATTCATTTCAGATGGCATCGCTATACCTTAAAGACACAAATAGGTTTGTACAAAGTGAGGTATGGACTTAACAGGTCTGTGCTATTGATAAGGTTTTGTTTAAGTTGGCCCTAGTGCAGTAATGTAAGACTGAAAACTGTATTAGGCTGTTGTGCGGGTTGAGGAAATATCACCATGCATGATGTGCTGTGCCACCATCTCTTGCAGTGGGGAGCTCTGGTAGATAAGTGACTGTTCATTTCTGTTGCAGAAATGCACCCGTTTCATTAGCTAAGGTATGATATAGCAATGATAACATCACATTCTGAGCATACAGTGGGGTTTTGGATATAAAAAGAGGGGAAGGGAACCAGATTCTATGGATTAACAGAAATATTAATAAAAAAATCACTGAAAGAGTGAATTCTGCGGCACCGCAGAAGTTCTGCGGTAGATTGCAAATTCTGCCCAAAATTCTGCGGCCGCAGAATTCTAGGGGCCTTGCTTACCACCCATGAGGTCTATGATGCTCTCCAGTTTGGTTTCAGGAAGAAGCATAATACCGAGATGGCATTGGTTCGGGTACTTAATGATCTTTTAATAGCGAGAGATTGGAAGAGCCGTTCGATCTTGGTCCTCCTTGGTCTTTCTGCAGTGTTTGATACCGTGGACCATGGGACACTGCTAGATCACCTGCGGCTATTCTGCGGACTGTTGGAAACAGTCCTCAGATGGTTCCACTCTTTCCTCACAGGCAGAAGTCAGAGGGTAGTTTCAGGAATTTTTTCCTCAGCTCCTTTTGCTCTGTCCTGTGGGGTGCCGCAGGGCTCTGTGCTTTCCCCCCATGTTATTCACAGTGTATATGTTGCCTTTGGGAGACATTATAAGGTACTATGGCTGAGTTTTAACTGCTATGCAGATGATACTCAGCTCTATATGTCCTTTGTACCCGAACGAAATGACGCCTTACCGGTCTTTAACAACTGCCTCGCTGAGATCCAGGACTGGATGAGTGCTAACTGGTTGAAACTGAATCCGGATAAGACTGAGGTGTTGGTTGTGGACCTGGGTCATTGTGCAGAGAAGTTGACTCCTGGGTTTCCCTCTGGTCTTGTACTAGGGGATAACCAGTTGAGACCTTCTGAACAGGTGTGAAATCTGGGCATAATTCTTGACAGTGGGCTGACACTGAAGGCACAGGTGTCGGCCGCTGTCATGTCTTCCTTTTATCATCTGAGGAATATTGCTCAGATAAAACACCATGTTTCACATGATGACCTTCCTGTGTTGGTCCACGCCTTTGTTTCCTCGCATCTTGATTACTTTAATGCTCCATATCTAGGGTTACCAGGAGTGGATCTCTGTCACCTGCAGCCGGTGCAGAATGCTGTAGCCAGGTTGTTGACTGGGTTACCCAGAACTTGCCATATCACACCTGTGCTGTGCGAACTGCACTGGCTGCTGGTGCAGTGGAGAATCACTTTCAAGGTAGCGTTGCTGACCTATAAGACCCTACACGGTCAGGGACTGGGCTACTTGCAAGATCTTCTTCGACCTTACCGCCCTCTTCGCCCACTCTGCTCCACTGATGAGGGATTGCTAGAGATTCCCAAGGTTCGTCTTCAGTCATCTGGGGTCAGAGCTTTTTCTTTTATGGCCTCAACCCTGTGGAATTCTCTACCTCGCCAGATTAGAGAGTGTCTGTCCACGGAGTCATTTAAAGCATCTCTAAAAATGTATTTTTTTGAACTAGCATTTGAATAAGTTTACTGCTACTTTTATTGTTTTTATACTGTTATTTATTATGTTTGATGCTATTTTAATATGTAATTTTGCTTTGATATGCAGAAAAGCACATTATAAATAAATTTTGATTTGATTTGATTTGATTTGATTCTCGGAGTCCGGACACTGTGATCTGGCCTCCCCTTCCATCACCATAACAGGGTCACCACACTTACCCAGACCTCTCCTTCCCCCACTAGGTGTGGACACAGTGATCCACCCCCAAGCTCTATATCCTTCCCCCTCCCCTGTTACTCCCATGCCTGAGTTCCTTTGCCCCCAGCCCATGGTGCCTACCACTCCCCTCTACTTACTCCCCTTTTTTCCCCTTGCTCCCACCCCTTTCTCCTTCATTTTCCTTCATCCCTTTCAATCTCTTGACCACCAGAGAGGCTCCACCTAGCCTCCTGGCCCACCAGCTACCCGTCTGTGGTGCACCTGGCCTGCGACAGGCCCCTTTGGAGGCCTCCAACTACCTTTTGCCTCTCCACATTTTGTGCCTATTTCCTGCTCCCCCATCATTCTTGCTAGGAAGGGCAGTTGGGGAGATTCTACAGCAAGGAAGAGGGCTCCCAAAAAGCTGCAGGCTGTTATGAAGCCCCTAAGGACCCCAATCAGGACCTCTTGTGGCCCATCCCCTTGACCAATGGCCAGCAAGCCCCTGGTCTTAGTTAAATGACACCCCTGTGATGTCACTAACCCCTTACCTGTCACGTCCCCTTCTACCTGCCCCCTCCATCTTCTGCTTCTTCTTGGCTGGGTCCCTGGGACAGCCTGGCTTGCCTTTTAGTGGCAAGCTCCATTGTAACTAAAATGAAGTAACATGCAGTGCAGCAGGCACTGCTCCACCATGACCTTATGGAGCAGTAGGTGTTCAAAAACAGCTAGGAATACTGATGAAAACAAGGTCTGAGCAATATTAAAAGGAGCACTATGTTTATTATTTCAGATGTAAAAAAAGGGAGTAATGCAGAATCAAATTAACTGTGGAAAGAAGGGTATCATACAAGTCAGTAGATAAGGGATCATTGAAAATAGGATAAAACAGTGTAGGTCAACATTGTCACCGGATTATTGCATTGCTGCTTTAACATACAATACAGCAGGAAGAAAACATTAATAAAAAGCAAAAATTACATACTTATTCTGTATGTAAAAAGAGTATTAAGTAGGAAAAGAAGGAAAGTGCAGGACAGGAAATTTTGTTTTGTTTTTTACCTTTTATAATTTTTTCAGTGTGTTTTTCATATTTTTTTTTTGAGGGGGAAGATAGCGAGGAAAAATAAAGACAGAAGACACACTACATATTAAGAAAGAAAACAATGTCAGACTACTGAGCCTGGGGCTGACCAGTTAGAGTGCAGAGCATAGCAATCATTTGTAATTGCTGAGCCCCCATTCAGTCCAACTGCTGCCGAATTGGCATGGCAATGTTACGTAGGTGGTCGACCTCACTCAACAGGATGGCCAGGTCTGCCTGTGTGGCTGGCATTTTAGATGGGTTGGCTGCAACTGCGGGAGCCACCACTTGTTTAGCACTCTCCTTTCTGCTGCACTTTTGATGCAATGCAGGCTGTTGCGATGCTGTCTCCTCTTGCACTGCACCCTCCATTGCAGGAGCGGTTCTTAGTTCTGCCACCTTGGCCTCCCACTGTGCATGGTGGTGCACTACCAGGTGTGTTCTGTGGTGCCCTTGTGGGTGCCCTTCTGACCATGATGAAACATCGTGCAGAACATGTTGCATCTTACAACAGTCAGATCAACTGGCACTGTGGTAAAAAAATGCCACACTGGTGAGCTACATGGAGGACCAGTCATAGGCAGTGGGGGCCCCAGATGTAGTAGGCTGCTCTGCAGTTGGGGGGTATGGAACAAGCTGCTGCTGCTGCTACTGTTGTTCCTGTTGCTACTGTTGTTCCTGCTGCTGCTGCTCCTTGGCCTGTTGTGGGGGGGTCAGTGGCCACTGGTGCTGCAGGGCTGGCACCACTAACATCCAAAGCAGCAGTTGCTGCTGTTGCTTTTGGAACCACACTTCCACTGCCAGTGGAAACAACATTTTGATGGGGGGAGCACTGGACTGCAAAACATTCCCACAGTTGAGGTGAATAGTTCACCAAAGATCTCCATTCATCTTTGGCCTGCGACTCCTGGCAGGAACCCCAGTTTCTCCTCCTGTCTCCATTTTTAAACAAAAATTATTAGAAGTATTAATAACAGAACACAAAGAAAAAACAGAGTAACAAAATCAGATACCAAAAAAAAGAAATGCACTAGGGATGAAAGAGATTTAAAATAAAATCAGGAATAGGGGAAAAAAACGCTCAAAAGCACAAAACTTTTCTTTTTAGAGTTGGACTACCACACACTAGACAGGAAGCACCTCACATTTCCTAATCTAGCAAAGAGAAACATAAAAACATAGAAACATAGACTTTGACGGCAGATAAGGACCACTTGGCCCACCCAGTCTGCTCATTTCCCTACCTATTGGATAAGCTGCAGAGTCTAGTTAACCAACAGCCTACTTCCTGCAACCCCCCACTATAATTGCCTTATGTCTGTCCCATGCATGTTTGAATTCCCCCACTGTTTTAGACCCCACAACCTCTCCAGGAAGGTGGTTTCATGCGTCCACCACTCTCTCCATGAAAAATAATTTCCTCACATTACCCCTGAGCCATCCCCCCTCTAACTTTAAATTGTGCCCTCTTGTTCTTACACATCTCTTTTTCTGAAAGATGCTACCCTCCTGGACTTTGTTGATTCCCTTGAGGTACTAAAAAGTTTCTATCATGTCTCCGCTGTCCCTCCTTTCATCAAGGGTATACATATTAAGCTCTCTCAGTCTCTCTTCATATGGTTTCTGATGTAGACCCTGCACCATTTTAGTTGCCCTCCTCTGGACTGCTTCCATCCTGTCTATGTCCTTGTGTAGATGAGGTCTCCAAAACTGCATGCAGTACTCCAGATGGGGTCTCACCAACTGTCTGTATAGAGGGATAACCACTTCTTTTTCTACTTGTGATGCCCCTCCTATGCATCCCAGTATCCCCTTGCTCTCCTTACTGACTTCTCACATTGCTTACCCACCTTTAGGTCATCTGATATGACTACACCCAGATCCTTTCCACTATTGTTGTTGTTAGTACTCTCCTGCTATTGTGTACTCTTCTCCTGGATTTTATTTCCAGGTGCATTACTTTACACTTCTTTGCATTGAATCTAAGTTGCCATATGTCTGACCATTCTCCAACCTTGCCAAGTCCTTCTCATCCTTTCTACCCCCCCTTGTGTATCAACTCTGTTACAGATCTTTGTGTCACCCGCAAAGAGGCATACCTTGCCTTCCAGACCCTCTGCAATGTCACCTATAAAGGCGTTAAAAAGGACTGGACCCAGTACTGAGCCCTGAGGTACTCCACTAGTAACCCCCTTTCTTCAGAATGTATTCCATTCAATATTACCTTCTGTGTCCTGTTGTGCAGCCAGTTTGCTACCCAGGTTACCACCCTGGGACCCACTCCCAGGCTGGCTAACTTGATTATTAATCTTTTGTGCGGGACTGTGTCAAATGCCTTGCTAAAGTCTAGGTAGGCCATATCCACAGCCCCTCCTTGGTCTATTACTTTGGTCACCCAGTCAAATAAATCGATTAGATTCATCTGACATGACCTTCCTGCTGTGAATACATGCTGCTTTGGGTCCTGTGCCCCGCTGGCCTCTAGGTACTCAACAATTCTTTCTTTCAGAAGTGATTTCATCATTTTCCCCACCACTGAGGTTAAACTAACAGGTCTGTAGTTTCCTACTTCTGCCTTGCTCCCACTTTTGTGAAGGGGAATCACTTCTGCCCTCCTCCAGTTCTCAGGTACCACCCCATCTTCCCATGATTTGTTAAAAAGTGTGGTTAGTGGTGTCACTAGGTCCTCCCTTAGCTCTTTTAGGATTCTAGGGTGAATCCCATCAGGCCCCATTGCTTTGTCCACCTTGAGTTTTAAGAGTTCTTTCAGTACTCTTTCTTCTGTAAATGGACTGGTGTCAACCCCACTACCCAGAGTGCTTCTACTGTTTGGTTTAGGTAACTCCTCCTCTTCCTCTTTTCTGAATACTGAGCAAAAGTATTCATTCAGTATCTCTGCCTTTTCACTGTTTCCCTCTGCCCACCTCCTCTCTCCTTTATTAATCTTCACTATCCCTCCCTTAACCTTTCTATGCTCCCTAATGTACCTATAAAAGGTTTTATCCTCCTTCTTAACTGAGCTGGCTATCTTTTCCTCAGTTTGGGCCTTTGCTTTTCTGACTACCTTCCCCACTTCTTTCTGCTTTAATTGATACAGTTCCCTATCGTGCTCTGTCTGTGATTCCTTATACTTTTTGAATGCAGCCTTTTTCTCCTTAACCTTCCCTGACACCTCTTTTGAGAGCCATAGTGGTTTTTTATTCCGCTTTGTTTTCTTTATTTGTTTCACACAAAGGCTTGTTGCCTCCATGATGGCAGTTTTGATTTTTCTCCATTGTTCTTCCACCCCTTCTTTCTGGCCATTTGCTAATGCATTCCTCAGGTATTCACCCATTATGCCAAAGTCAGCCCTTCTAAAGTCCAGTATCCTTGTCTGTGTATGGCTTGTCTCTATGGTTGTGTTTATTGTGAAGCACACTGTGCAGTGGTCGCTTGTTCCCAGATGTCTACTGACTTCTAAGTCTGTGATTTTCTCTCCATTTGAGAGTACCAGGTCTAATATTGCTCCCTCCCGAGTGGGTTCCACCACTAGCTGCCTAAGGCATGCTCCCTGTAGGGCATTGAAATGACCCTGCTCTTGGATGTGGCTGCAGTCCATGTTGCCCAGTTAACATCTATATTCAGGTCCCCATCAACAGTATCTCCTTTTCAGCCATTTTGAGAATGCCCTCTATCATTTCTTGTCCATTTCCTCCCTTGAGGACGGGGTTTGTATACAACCCTGTGCAGATGTAAAGCCATTCCCTGTCTCAAGGTGACCCAGAGTTCCTCTTGTCCTCCCCTTTACTTTTTAGTTCTGTAGCTTTGATCCCTTCCCTTATGTAGAGAGCTACTCCACCTCCTCTTTTACCCTCCCTGTCCCTTCTGTAGATTGTGTACCCTGGTATGTTGACATCCCAGTCATGGTTCTCCATGTACCATGTTTCTTTGACTGCCACAATATCCAAGTGTTCCTCTTCCATCAGGGCTACTAGCTCTGGAAGCTCGTTTCCAAGACTACGGGCATTGGTACTCATTGCCCTCCATTTAATGTTGGCTTTATCCTTTTTTACCCCATCCCTGCTCTTATTGCCCTTGTCCATCTTTCCATTTACCCCGTCCTGCCCTCTGTCAAGCTCTGTACCTCAGTGTTTACCCTACTACCTGCCATGTTTTGTGGGGGGAGGCTTGAACTTTCCTGTTTCCTATCAGCACCTCCCCCCTTGGCTGGTTTAAAAGCTTGCCAAGGAAGCCTTTAAACCTGTCACCTAGGAGCATGTTTCCCTTTCTAGACAGATGCAGACCAACATGCCAGTATAGACCTTCATCTCTCCAGGTGGACCCCCAGTCCCCAATGAAGCCAAAGTCCTGTGCTCTGCACCAGTTTTGCAACCGTTCATTAAACTGCATGGTGTGCAGTACCCTAGCCAAACCCCTGCCATAGACTGGCAGTATCTCTGAGAAGGTTACCGTGCTTGCTGCCTGTCTGAGGCCCCTCCCCAACTCCACAAATTCATCCTGCACTGCACTGATCTCATGCCTAGCTAGGTCATTTGTCCTGAGGTGGACAATGATATCTAGTTTCCTCTCCCTTGATGCTGCCTCTGCAATCCTGAGGATTCACTTCCTGTCCCTCCAAGCCATGGCAGCAGGCAGGCACCTTACTTCTCTCTCCTCTCCCTTCCCCAGGTCTACACCCCTAACACCCCTAATTGAGTCCCCTATCAGAAGCTGTTTCTTTCCCCTGTGGTGTCCCTTGCCACTCTTTTGTCGGTATCCCTTGTGAGTGTCCCCAGCATTCTTCTTGGTCTCCAATGAGGGTGTCATCATAGAGGAACCTTGATTTGCCAGACTGACATATGATTTGGTAGAGGAGCAACTTGGGGGCAACGCCTCTGTTCCACCACCCTCATCCTCCCAGAACCTACTGTGGTCCATCTGCTCTTCACACATGGCAACCTCTGAGACAGTGGTTGTGGAACTGATGCTTTTTGGGTGGGGGAGGCCTCCTTAGTCCTTGCCAGTTCAGCCTGGAGGTGGGCATCCTCCTTCCTCAGAGCTGATAGTTGCCTGCAAATAGGGCAGCAACGCAGGTTCCAGAATGTCTCCCAGAAAATTGCTGCCCCACAGCCAGTGCATTGCACCACTCCCCACATGTCCCTCTTCCTTATAATATACAATGAGTAATATATAATAATTTTTTTTGTTTGTTTGTGTGTATATACCCTTTATGCACTGTGCTGGTAATTAAGAATATGATAGTTCTGCTCCAAGACCTGTTGAGGAAGTGATGTCAGAACCTTGGCTATAAAGGAAATGCCACACCTGGGGTGGGCGGGGTGAGGAAGGGTGGGTGGGTGAGCCACAGCCACTGGTGACTGTTAGAAACAATCAAATACACCACTGCTCCACCACCCTGGTGAGTACTGCTCTTTATAGTAAGTCAACCAACAGCACAATGTACTAGACCACTGCTCCTACACAAACCACTCTACTGAGTCCAGGGATAAAAATGAACTCACTATTCAGCCAGCAGAACACTTCTAAAATATTGCACAAATATCCTTCTAAATCCTATGCGTCTAGCGCAGAAATCAAGCAACTTCAGTTGTATTTCAAACCCTCTGGTTATAAAATTACTACACTTTAATGGAATCCTGCAATTCTTAATGCCAATAAGAAAATAATGAAACTTTCTGTAGAAGGTGTAGCTTACCTTCCTAGTCCCCTATAATATTATGTTTTACCAAGTTCCCAGTTCCTCAAATGCTTTCTAGTTTGTTCTCTACAGTATAGCAAGTTTCTTAGCTTCCAACAGGAGCAGGCAAGTCAAAGTGAAACTAGTTCACAACTTCCTGCCAGATTCACTTCCTGCCTGCATCATGTGACTTGTAGACAGTCAGACATGTGATTGCTAGGAAGTTTAACCCACAAGAAGGCCATGGCCCATTTTTTATGACTTCCACACCTTGTGGGCATTTAATCATGTTTCCCTTGCCAATTTAAATGGCAGTCAAAACTGGTGGCATCAACTACAATTGAGGTAATAGATTACAATACTTGGATGCTGTTATGGTGAAGAATTTTTTTTATATTATTATTCTTATTTATCCACCTGCTGCAGCGACTACTAGCGGGGGCATCCAGCTGCCAGCCCTGCCTGCCGGGAGACCACCAGGCTCACTCACATGATGGGGGATCTGGCACAGCCATCACCTATCCACTGGAGGGTCTCCCCATACCCTATCCAGTCAGACTGGCTCAAGACCCCCCAGGTGCGATTCCACGCGGGTCCACGCGGGTCCTCCCAGTGATGCAGGGCATGGCCATCAGGCTGTATGGTCGCGCCCAGCCATTTCTACTTTTTCTCCCACTGGGAGTGCAGACATGCAATGACATCTGTGCACGTGCATGCTGACATCTGCCACTCTCCCCCCCAGTCACACCAGTGCAAGCTGTACCCTTGGGCATCCCCAGGGGTCACCGCAGTGCGGTGTGGATTCCCCAGCCCTCCCCAGGACTAGGAGAGCTGTCTCCCCATGCTCAATTCTAGTCCTCCTCTGCTGACCCCCGATGATCCAGGCTCATTCACAAACCTGGGCCACTGGCATAATGCGTGGTGTGGCATCCAGCGCCTAAACCCTCAACACCACCAGGCCAGCCATGGAGAAGAATTTTGTTATTTTATTTGAATTTACCAGTGGGACTTTTATTTGTTTGTTATGTCACCTTAGAGGAATTTGACAATCATTTTTTTTTGATACCACATTGTTCATGAGGATTTTATCTTGTAGAATTGGGTGGAAGAGGCAAGGGACCAGGCAGAGGTATTAAACGAGTACTTCACCTCTGTGTTCACTAAGGAGGGGGATGGGATATCTACAAAGCAAGGCACAATGGGGATAGAAGTGGTAGTGAGTGGGATCAGGGGAGCAACAGAAATGGAGCAAGAGGGAGGGAGAGGTACCCCAGGGTTGTCTCATCAGGATAAGGATAAAAAGGCCAGTAAGGTGGAGGGGACAGATGATGCTATCTCCACTGATAGGGTGTGGTTAGCCCTTAAGGCCCTAAAGAAAGATAAATCTTCTAGGCTGGATGGCATTCATCCAAGAGTACTATGGGAATTGGCAGATATACTGGCTGCACCACTGGTGGAGCTCTTCAACAGGTCACTTGAGACAGGGAGGGTACCTAGGGATTGGCTAGAGGCACATGTGGTGCCAATCCATAAAGGGGGGGTTAAGGGAAGTACCAGATAACTATAGACCCATCAGTTTGACCTCGGTGGTGGGAAAATTAATGGAGAGTATACTAAAGGAATGATTGGGGGTGTACTTGGAGGAGGTGGGAGGTCTGGATAGTTGGCAACATGTATTTGTGTCAGGTAGATCATGTCAAACTAATCTTGTATAGTTCTACAAATGGGCAACATCAGAACGGGACAGGGAAAAGCCTGTGGATGCATTATTCTTGGACTTCAGCAAGGCATTTGACTCTGTCCCCCATAATGGTCCAGTGGAGAAACTGACGGGGTTGGGAGTAGGTCTTTTGATGGTGAGATGGATTGAAAACTGGCTAGTTGGACACAATCAGAGAGTAGTGGTCAGTGGAGAGCTCTCAAACCCTAAAGAGGTCAGTAGTGGGGTACCGCAGGGCTCGGTCCTGGGTCTGATCCTGTTTAATGCATACATATCAGACATCAGGGAAAGTATAGGGTGTGAAATGAGTCTCTTCACTGACGACTCCAAGATGGGAGCAGTAGTTGAGGGGGAAGAGGGGAGATTGGCCCTGCAAGGGGACCTGGACACCCTGGAAAGGTGGACTCACACCTGGAAATTAAATTTCAATATCACCAAGTGCAAGATGTTACATCTTGGGTGGGGAAACCCTAAACACAGGTGCACCCTGGGAGAGGAGGTGCTGGAGGCCTCAACAGGGGAAAAAGACTTAGGGGTCATGGTGGATACATGTATGAATAACTCTGAGCAGTGCAGGTGAGTGGCTAGCAAAGCAAACAGGATGTTGGGATGCATCGTAAGGGGGATCACCTCTAGGAGCAGGGAAGTGATTCCGCCGCTGTACAATGGACTGGTTAGACCACACCTTGAGTACTGTGTACAGTACTGGATACCATACTTGAAGAGGGACATACAGCTCCTGGAGAGTGTACAGAGAAGGGCAACTAAGATGATACGAGGACTAGGGGATTTGACATATGAGGACAGACTTGAGGAGCTCTGCCTGTTTTCATTGGAGGAGAGAAGAGATGGGGGGACATGATTGAGGTCTTCAAGTACCTCAAGGGAATAAATAGGGTAAACACGGAGGGGATCTTTAGACTAAAGCAGGGAGGTATCACCAGAGGGCATGGTTTGAAGTTGGAAGGTGAATGGGTGAGGGGAAAAGAGGAGGAGGTTTTTCACTGAGAGGGTGGTGGATCCTTGGAATTCACTGCCTGGTGAGCTGGTTCAGAGATCCACAATGGAGGGCTTCAGGAGAGGGTGAGACAGACACAGAAAGAGGATGTATCAGATGATGGCCTGACCCAGGGGAGTGGGGATGGATGATAGGGGTTTCTGGAACACAAGGGGGGATGGGCCTCAGTACCCAACTAGGGAGCTGAGGTTAGAGCAGATTTGATAGACCATAAGGCCTTATCTGCTGGCAATTAGTATGTTAGAATTTTATAAAGTTTAAGTAGCCCCCCCCCTTTTATGTCTCTCCTGGAGTGAGACCAATCCAGTTTCACCTAGCCTCTCAACATAGTTTTAAAAGCCGGAATCATCTTGGTAGCACAATGTTGAATCCTTTCCAACAGCTTGTTATCTTTTTTCAAATGGGGGCTCCAGTATGATGAACAGAAGTCTAGATGAGACCTAACATATGTTTTATAGAGTGGGAGAATCATGTTTGAATTTTTATTAATAAATGAGCATTTAATGCATTTTAAAATCCGGTTAGCTGTTAAGGACACTTGTTTACAGTGCTCCGATGATGAAAATGATTTGTTAATAATCAAACCTAGATCTCTTTCTTTATCAGTTTTTTTCAGTAAGGAGTTATTAATTGTACAATTATATTGATTATTTTTGAAACCCAAGCGAAGTACAACACATTTTTCTGTATTTAGAGTCATCTTATTTTCCTTTGACCATCAGATAATAGTCCTTAACTAAAGAATTATGTTTTTCTATTGAATCGACTTCTCCTCCCAACTTTGTATCACCTGCAAACGTTATAATGTTATTGCATGTATTAGTATTAATATCCTCAATGAATAAATTGAATAAAGTGGGTCCCAACACTGAACCCTGTGGGACCCCACTAGTCACCTGTCCTAATCCAGAGAGCTCACCGTTTACTCTTACGAGTTGAGTACATTCTGATAGCCAACTATTAATCCAGTTTGTAATTTGGTCTGCTAAACCTAAGCTTTTAATTTTTTTTTTATTAATTCTAAATGTGGGACTTTGTTGAATGCCTTGCCAAAGTCAAGCAAAATGACATTGATTGGTAAGCTATTGTCTAAGCTATTGCTTATCTGGTTATTAAAGGAAATAAGATTTGTAGTGCAAGATCTTTGTGGTTTGAATCCATGTTGTGTAATATCAATCATTATACTCCATATTTTGTAACTCTTCATCAGTTTTTGATTTTATTATTTGTTCTAGTGTTTTAAAGATAATCGAGATCAGACTAATCGGCCTATAATTACTGACCAGTTCTTTTTCCCCTTTTTCAAAAATGGGCACAATTGATTTTTTCCAGTCATTTGGTACATGTGAAAAGGCCAAGGGTTTATTGAAAAGAACAGTTATTGGTGCAGACAATATTAATGCTGAATTTGATACTAATTGAGGATGTATTCCATCTGGACCTGGTGAAGTATCTGCTTTAATTTTTTAGGGCTTTACAGGTTTCATCTGTTGATAAAAATGGGCTATAGTCTTCTATAGCAGATGCATAATGAGTACCAGATTTAGGATTGTACAATGGGCAGAAACATTTGTTAAATTCCTGTGCTTTTTCCCTGTTGTTATTTGATAGATTATTGTTGATTTTTATTGGTCCAATTCCCTGTGAAACTTCCTTTTCAGAATTGACATAGGCATAACACGCCTAACAATTATCTTTAGCATGAGCAATTTTAAATTCCAGTTTGTAGTTTTCTGATTTAATAAGAGTTTTTAACTTCTTTTGCTCATATTTGTAGATGTTATAGTTGTCTTCTGTATTTTCTTTTTGTAACCTCTTGAATGCCTTTTCCTTTAATTTGCTGTATTTTTTAACATTTATAGTAAACCATGATGAGATCTTGCCCTTGTCATTGTACAAAATTTTATTAGGAACATATTTGTCCTCTGCTTCATAGATTTTATTTTTCAAAACATCAATGCGTCTTCACAATCAAGACGTTGTAGTTCCTGAACCCATTTGAAGTTGTTAAAAAATAGATCTATAAGAGAATGGTTAGCTTTATTATAATTTTTATAAAAAATTGGATGCTTAATTTTAGGGGCAGATACTTTCATCGAACCCATCAGGGTAATATGATTCTCTCCAACCATAAGTTTCCAATTTATACCAGGTAGCTTAAAGTCCTCTAGTATAACTACATCTCCTTTTTCAGGCATTGTTGATATTTCATTAATAAAAGCCTTATTATAGTCATCATTTGCATTTGGTGGTCTATAACAATTTTCTGCAATAATTTTGTGATTATGTTTCACTATCATTTGCATCCAAACACATTCTACTTCTTCTGATAGAATGGGGTCCAGTTGTATTGTCTGCAGACTATTCTTAATGTAAATACATACTCCCCCTCCTATCCTGTCTGACCTATCCTTATGATGCAATGTGTAACCAGGTATTTCCTTAATCTGTGGGCTGTTTCTCACAAACTTCGCCTTCTCAAAATGCAACCTGAAGTTAACATAAAATTTTGACCATGGAGTCCATTAAAGGTGAAATTCAACCTTTTAATCGAAACTTCTCATAAAGATATGCATATGCAAAGCTGGTCACTTCATCTTGACTTTGTGAGCATAGTTAAACTTCTCTGCATCTCTAATTGAGACCCAGCCCTGCTGATTTCTGGCCTGGTCCTTTAAAGACCATATGTACTGGTTGTATGCAAGCTTCAAAAGGATTTCTACAAATGAGCATCAGCTGGAAGGCATAACAAGGAAACTATACAGAGCAAAAGAAGGCAGATTTCAGAGTTTGAGAGAGAGACCAAGGCTGCTGTGAACTGGAGAACTGAATCAAGCTTAAACATATTCTGTTTTGTATTTGCTCTGGCAAAGTGTGGTGCTTTGAGCCCTTATTTGGTGCTGAAATAAAATACAGTAGAAAGAAAACTGGCACCAAAACCAGGCACGTTAACCTTTTGCCTTTTTATTTAAGTGCAGGGGCAAAGACAAACACACTTATGAGACTCTTGGTTACCAGACAAATACTAAAAGTGCCCTGACTGGTTTTGAACATCCACACTTCCTCAGGGAATCTGGTCTGACACAGTGACATTCCATTTATACTGTTACATGCTTAAATGTACAGTATACAAAATTCCATATAGAATGTTAGACTAAAACTAATAGAATCAAATAAAGTGATCAATAAAACAAACACACATGGTGATGTCAAGTACAGAACCACATCACATAAATTAATCTTATTAAAAAATCACATCAGTTCCTATAATTCCATACTTTACTCTGGCATCCAATTCATAGCCCAAGCAAAACCGAGTGACCAGAAGTCTAAGTAATTTATGTAGTTGTGCCTCCCATAACAATCAAAAAATGATGTTATTCAGACCAATTTTTCCAAATGTTTTTAGTGGGAGATCACAAAGGTCACTGAGGGTACTGTTGTACTCACACATCTCAGAATCACATTTCAATTATAATTACTTATATCAGGACCAGATCAAATTTTCTTGGGCCCGGTGCCAGAAAGTTTTGTGGGCCCCCACTTTCATGGGGGGAGGGAGGACGGTGTTCAGATGACCTACCTAGTTAGGATCAACATTACACGGGTGAAACCAAAATGCTCAGAGCTGTGATAACCAGGGGTGGGCACCAGTTCAGATTTCTACAGGGCAGACGGGGGCATAGGGCAGCAACCAGTGAGGGTCTGTTGCCAGTTAGGCCCCTCACACATTCACACACAGGCACTGTATGACTATCAGGCAAGACGACAGCAGCTGCCTGCCTGATCAACATGAGGTTGATTCAGTACAGCAGAACGCCTGCTGTACTGAATCAGCTCAAACATTTGAAAAGGTGGCTGCTCAAACATGTGCACAGTGCAGAACAACATGTTAAGATTAAAATAAATAAACACAACCTGCAAGTGTGGATGGGGAGCAATTGTGGTAACTTACTTACCCGGCCATCTTTTTTTTTTTTTTTTTATATTTATTTAACAAGTCAGAAAGACCTTTGAGCCAAGGGCTCTTTTACAGAGGTTCCACGTCAAGTCACAAGAATAGCACATTACAATGGTTTCATTAAGTAGTACAACATGAGGAAAGTAATTACATAAACAAAAGAAAAATATGGCAAGATAAATATGGAGTCAAGTGCAGCCAGTGGCCTTGTCTGAAGAGGGGTGAAAGGGATTACAAGGAGAGAAGTACACGGGGTGAATTGGGGGGTGTAAGGAGCAAAATAAGAGTCAGGAGGGAGATTCTACAATGAATCTTAAGCAGGAAAGACCCCGGGGGGTAGAGGGAGAGAACAAGGTGAGGAAACAGAGGAAAGGGGGGAAGTGTCAGTGGAGGGGTAAAGGAAGGGGGGATGAGGTAGGATGAAAAGAGGGCAGGAATGGGAAAGGGATAAGGGAGGAAGTGCTGTGAGTGGAATAGCACAGCAACAGGTTAGGGCTATACAGGGGCAAATGGTAAAAGAGGGAGGTCCCAGTGCATTTAGCTGTCAGCAGAGATTAGGTATAGCAGTCACAAGATGCTCTGGAAACTAGGAATTGACACAGCTTCCAATTAAATGGTCCCAAGGTTGCAGTCGTTGCAATCTCAGGAGGAAGAGAATTAAATAAATTAGCAGTTCTGACTGCAATGGATCGCTGTCAGAGTAAGGTTCAACAGTGAGGGACAATAAAAGTTTGGCTCACAGAACTTCATGTGCTCCGAGTGCCCCGGAAGCAACATAAAAACTGAAGGGAACCTGGTGGTAGGAGACCAAGATCTGCTTTCTTAGCTAGAAGGCAGGCTTGGTATTCAATGAGAGCCTGGAGTTGAAGCCAGTTTGTTTGTTCGTAAAGGTCACAAGTGTGAGTACGATATGTTGCACCAGTTAGTAGATGGCATGCCTTATTCAGAGCTGTGGTGAGCCGACGTAGGGTTGTGTCTGTGGTGGAACCATAAATGACCAAACCATAGACAATAATAGACACAATTGAACTTTGGATAGCCAATCTGAGGGCTTCAGTAGTAAGGCAGTGTTTATGCCTGTGTAGAAGGCCTAGGCGAATGTTAACTGCCTTAGCAACATTCTCAACATGGTTGGGGTAGAAGAGCGTAGTATCCATAGTAACTCCTAGGTATTTAAAAGATTGAGTCTGATCAAGGACAACACCTGCACTGTTTTTAATCAGCAATTGTTTGGCTTTGTGCTTGCTGTGGGTACCATGGAAGAGCATGCCCTTTGTTTTTTTTTGCAATTACACACCAACTTATGAGAGATGAACCAGGATTCAGCTTCAGTAAAACGTTTCTGAAGTTGAGCTTGAAAGACTGTAGGGTCAGCAGTCTTTGAGAACATGACTGCATCATCTGAATAGAGGAGTGCTAGTTTGGAACAGGGGTTTTAAGCCCTGTTTGACAAGGTCTGGGATAATATAGACTGAGCCAATGTTGAGGACCTTGTTGTGGTGCACCGAGCATAACGTTAACAGCAAGGATCTGAATAGCTGGTTCAGTGAGGAAAAGTGGATAGGCCAACAATGACTCCTTTAGGTATACAGCACCGCCACCTCCTCTTCTAGATAGTCTGTCCTGTCTGAAAGTAAGTAGCCTGTTAGGATGATGGCTGAGTCAGGGGTAGATGGTGACAGCCATGTTTCGATGACTGACGGGATGTCGGGGTCATGTACTACAACCCAAGCAGAGAGGGCATCACATTTTTTTAACAGACTGCAGATGTTCATATTGGCCAGGGCAAGGGTACCCTATTTTTTGTTGCCATTGACTTAATATGAAGGAGGGCCTGGATTAGGATGTACACTCCCAGAGATAAGGAAAAGAAGAAGAATAAGGTGTTTCAGGAGTTGTTTTAGTAAATAGAGTCTAAGGGGATGAGATTTGCTCTTTAGACATACTTTAACAGGGCCCGTAGGAACAGAGAGGCTTTTAAGTAGCACAAGAACAGTGGGGTTAATAGAGGACTGACAACTTCCATGTTTTATGTGCAGCCTGCTGTGGTGCAGCTTCCATGGGGCAAAAGGGGTGTAGTATGATACATTGACACTGGTGACCACGCCAAGTGTGACAAGAGGAAGCTCTGTGGTAGGGAGAACAGGGGTATGAAATGTGGGGTGCCACCCAAATGAGAGTGGAACCTGTGGCCAGCCACTTGCCAGAAACCCAGCAAGCCCACCAGTTAACACCTCCGCTTTGAGTCCACTCATTCTCCTCAAACTAAACCATACTGACTCCCGACCATGACCTGAACAGTCCTG
Source organism: Neoceratodus forsteri (assembly GCA_016271365.2). NCBI lineage: Eukaryota > Metazoa > Chordata > Ceratodontiformes > Ceratodontidae > Neoceratodus > Neoceratodus forsteri. The sequence continues at coordinate 905,636,409 of CM028135.1, read as the reverse complement.
TGCTTGCTTGCAGCCAGACCCACCAAGTGTCCGAGTGAGACCGAGGAGAATGAAATTCTCTTTGATGCCACCAAGCAAGAGATCACCTCATCACCGACCAAGCTGTAGCTGGTCTGTGGAGGTGGGAAAGTGTGTATCATGCAACTCATGTGCTCTGCTCCTCCACATCAAAAGATGTCACTGATGACTCAGCTGCAGTGTGAGCACACAAAAGGGCAGGCAGGGCACTTATTGTCCAAATAAATAAATAAATAATGCCACATCAAAGAACAATCCACAACTTCCACAAGGCATGTGGGTGGCGGCTGCCCCTGGGCCATTCGGCCCCCTTCTGAGTGTGGGCCTCACTCTACTGAGCCATTGGAGCCATTGTTAATCTGCTATTGACTGATATTGTTAGTCAAACACAGCTTTAAGTAAGGAGGCTATAAGACAATATCAGTACTCTGACTGCCATATAAAGTGGGAGTTCACACTGGTCACTGAGGATACTGACATGCTCATTTATTGAAAAAAAATAGGAAAAACAAATTCCTTTTTTTATCATGAGTTATCAAGGTCTTAGTAGCGCTATTACTGGGAGTGGTGACTACTAGTTCACTACTCCCAGAACTACCAGTACTAAGACCTTTGTAACTCATGGTACTAAGACCTTAATAACTCACGATGAAAAAAAAATTGCCACTGGAATTTGTTTTTCCTATTTATTTAAACAACTAAACATTTTTGTACCCCCGGTGACCCCTGTGGCCGCACACATTTTTACAGGCATTACAGTTGTGATATTGTCTTATAGCCTCTTTAATTAAAGCTGCAGTTGACTCATAATGGGCCCTATGCACTATGTGGGTGGGGGTATGCAGAAAACACACATACCCCACCCACAGAGCTGTGCATCCACGGACAAGTGCACACATGCAGGTATGCACAACCAGTGCCCTCCTGTCTGCAAATCCTCCCTCTGGCATACAGGTGCATGGTGGAGTGTTCCACAGACTGGGCACACATCCAATGGGATGCCTGTGCCTGGTCCACTAGTTGACATCTTGTGCCCACAGGGCACAGATGTCAGCCAACAGCGCATGAGCCCTAGTGGCACAGAGGTGATGGGAGCCCGATTGGCTGCCTGGTTCTCCCAGCGGCCCCCATTGGCTGGGGTGGCATGTTGTGTGGTCTGGAGTACCCTGACATACTCTCTGCAACCCACAGCATCATCCTGGGGGATGTGTAACCCATATGGCTGGGTTCTGACTGGTGTATGGTGTGCCTCCTGCACCCAGCACTCCACACCTTTGTGAATGGTGCAGAGTGTGGGCACACCCCCAACACCTCCCCAGTGGCTGGGGGATCAGCATGTTCCTGTCCTGTGCCCCCCCAGTGAATGCCACGTGCGGTCCACAGGACACTGCTATGTGGCATTTGGATTTAGCTATGCCAATGCACTTGGGTTACGTGGTGCATTGACATAGTGCATAGGGCCCAATGACAGTAATTACAACTGTAATGTTATTTTGAGAAATGTTAGCATGTCAGTAGCCCAATGATCTTTTTGACCTCTTACCATAAACATTTGGAAAAATTGGTACTAATAATGTATACTTTTTTGAATTTTATGGGAGGCACAACAGTATGCATTAACTAGACTTCTGGTTACCTGGTTTTGGTTGGGCTACAAACTGGATGCCAGAGGGCATCAGAGTGAATTATGGCATTATAGGAGCTGACATTGTGATTTTTAATAAGATTATATTATGTGGTTCTGCACTTGACATCACCATGTTTGTTTGTTTTATTTATCACTTTATTTGATTCCGTTGTTTCATCTAAAAATCACCACAGAATTATGCATACAATATCTTTAAGCATTTTACAGTATAAATGGAATGTCACTGTGTCAGACCAGGGTACCTGAGGAAGCACGCATGTAAGAAACTAGTCGGTGCACCTTGTAGCATTTGGCTGGTAGCCAAGGACCTCGTAAGTGTGTTTATCTTTGTCCACTGCACTTAAATAAATAAGCAAATGGTTTAAGCTTAAGTGCCTGGCTTCAGCTGCATTTGGATTATTCAGCCTGTTATGCATATGTGTGTGTGTGTGTGTGTGTGTAACTACCATTCCTGCTATGGATGTTTGCTGAAGTAAAACGACTTTTTGTTCCATTAAAATTTGTCTGGATAGCTACAACACTGTTACAGGCAGATGAAGAATGTCTTCTCTTGATCTTCCTTGGCTATCACAGTTTGGTAGTACCTGCTGTGGAGGTCAAAGAAAGAGAACCACTCACTTGCGTTCAACCAGTGCAGAGTAACCTGTCCCCTTGGAATACTGCATTGGTCCTGTATGACCTTCTTGTTAGTGTTTGGTAGTTTACATACTGTACATGCAGACAATGACATTCTTCTTACAGACAACTACAGCAAGGGCTCCTTAGGGTACTTTATAATTATAGTTGCCAACAGTTTCTGAAGATGGTGCCTCACAGAGGAAAGGGAGGAGCTTGACAAAGATGGCAAAGTAGAAATGGAAGAGTGAGTGACCTGTGTGTTCGAATCTACCTGCAACCATTAAAAGATAGTAACATTCTATCTGCAATGTTACTTTCTCCACCCTTGACTTCCAAATTCTTTAAGTCTGTATAGTTTTGAATAGTTTGAACCATAATAAAATGGCATAAAATTTAAAACTTACATGACTACTGATTACCAGTCTTGCCTGGTTTCATTTGCTTTTCTCTGATCTACCTGCTTGGGAGGGCTCCTCATCAAACTGGCTTTGTCATAAATGTAATGTAGCTTCCTGTTGAGTGTCTGATTGTATAACCCAGCACCCAGATGAAAAACACAAGCCTATGCAAAATATAAGGTCTTTTTTCCGGAGGGCTGCCATCCACAAGAGAATGGCTCCTGCTGAGGACCAGGAGGACTGTCAGCCTCAGTGGAACTCTTAATCAAAATGGGAGCAGTACATGAGAAAAATGCTATCAGCAGCATCTAACTTTTCAAAAAGGACAGGCCCTTTCAGTGACTCATGTTCCCAATGTAGCTAATGCTACTGCACTACTGCCTTTGATCTTACCTCTGTCATCACCAATTACAGCTGCACCAGACAGAGAGAGCACTAGCAAGTGCACTGACATGATATCGGGTAGTCCAGCTAAACAGCAAGAGCTTGTTAAGACAAGACAAAAACACCAAGGTCTGTTGGAGACACCCTCATAAAGCTTGCACAACAGCTTCAGCTGCCCTTGGTGTCCTCAGCTGCTAACATTACTTCAGAGTTCTAAGATACAGGTAAAAACTCTATTAAGTCTCCTGTTCCTGTTCTCAATGCCATAGCTGATACAACTGACACTGTTGATTTGGTTACCGATTATCCCAATAATACTGATGGTACTGATACTGACTGTGGTCTGGTATGGTTACTGTTAATATTAATGATAAAACTGATACAGCTTATCCTATGGTAAAAATGTCTTCTCCCTTCTCTGAAGCTCAGTCCTCAAACTGCATGCTTAATAAGAGTGTGCAGTTTTAAATATACTAAGAGCAATACTAAAACTGATACTCAAAACCCTATACATTCAGCCTCAGGAGCTCATATTAACAGTACAGATGACTCACATGGCAGATCTGAAGGCAATGAATCAATGACTGATAGCTCAGACAATATGAGTAATAATCAAATGTTCCAGTTAATTCTTAATGAAATACAATCAGGCTTTGCCTCAATTGATGATAAAATGGTCATAATGCAAACTGACATATGTTTTACCAAAATGGAAGTCTCAGACTTGAATAAAAGAAAGACAGAATATGATAAAGGTTATCATATATAGAAAACATTGTGTCTATGTTGGAAAAAAAGTTCCAACTAGGCAGCTTTTGTGGCAGTTCACAATAAAATGATCTGGAGTGAAGATTCCATCAAAATATCTTTAAACATGGGTTCTAGAGGGGACCAAACAAAAGGACATTCTATCATTTCTTAAAAAGTGGCTGATTGAGCTAATTGAGAGAAACCATCCAGACCAAGCTGATTTGGAATGCAATCACAGATCACCAACAAATAGGAACCCACAGTTTCAGAGGCTCAGAATCCTTTTTGTTAAATATCTGCTGTATAAAGACAGAGAATTTATCTTAAGGACCGCAAGAACCCACCACAAATGGAAAATAAACAAATTCGGTTGTTTCCAGATCTAGGCCCTACAATATAAGATGAACAGAAAACACTTAATGAGGCTGAATCCACATTGTGGACTAAAAATATATCCTCTAACCAATCATTGCCAAACTTCTTGTCTATCACACATGAGGGTTAACAACATATCTTCCATATACCAGTAGAAGCATTTCAAATAATGAAAGAAAGCTTATGTAATAACATGATCACTGACAGTGCAGCAAGATCTTCTAATACTACCTTTGAGACAAGGACTGTTAGACACACTAGTGAACCAGCAGCCACTGCAGTCTTTGATGAGAAAGAAGATCAGCCTATAACTTATTGTTCTACTTAGGGTGCATGTTGTCCATAGCACATGTAAGTTTGATGTTTCTCTCACAAGTGGCTGTTTTCATTTTTTATGTCATTATTATGTAAATCTGAGATGCGTCATCCAAATATGATTGCTAGATAAGTATGGTAAACTCTAAATGACAAACTGTGTTTGTTGGTCAGATGGGAATGGAAGTAAGTGGCTAAGTTTGGAGAAAAAGAAGACAGGAAAAGGAAGAAAGAAGAAAGGAATGGGAACAAAGAAAGAGTCAAAGAAAGAAAGTAGAAAAAAATGCATTACTTTGGGAAAAATATAATTGACTCTATCTGATATGCTTAATGATTAACACTGGAGTATTACTATACTATTGAATTCAGAATTAATACCAATAGTAAAAGCCCCACATTATGGGCTCATACATTTATAGTTTTTTTTTCTTTTTCTTTAAATTAATAATTATAATTAGAATGTGGTGTAAGATTTTACATTAAATAATTTGCATTATCCTCTTGACTATGCTGGTTATAACTTCCTTAAACAGAGTGGTCTGGTGGGGGGTGCAGCTCATTTTCACTCTCCCAGGTGTGGCGGTTTAGGCCTCTTTGTTAGAGTAATTTCAGGGGTAATCTCTGATTTTTGGCTAGTACTTCTGTGGAATGGAGATAGATTGTAGGGATGATGGAGTGGTAAGGAAGTATCAGAAGGGTATATTTTCTTTTTTGTGATTTACCCTCGTTAAGGTATAGCTGTTGGGATAATAAAATAAGTAAGATTAGCAGCAAAATTGGTTACATTTATTCAGTGCGTACAGTCATTATTAATTTTCCTCAGTATTATTTTATCCAATATTTTGGTTATGGTTAAAAACGGACTATATGGAATTTATGAATGATTATGATTTGGAAAATCAATGGAAGACATAATCATGTTAAGAACAATAGATTACTTAAATATGCTCAACTGAAAAAAATGATTGTCTCTTCCTGGCTGAAACACATTGGATAAATGCAGATTTGATTAGACTAGAGAAATCACAGGGAGGTTTTGGTTATCATTCATTTTTTAACTCTAAGGCTAGAGGGGTACCTATTCTTCTGGGGGAAAAACTGTGGTTGACTGATATTCAAAGTGTCTGTGATAGTTAAAGAAGAAATGTTATACTCTCTGGATCTTTTCATAATAGACCTTTGTTGCAGTATGTGTCCCAACATAGATTCAGTGACTTTTTTAGAGACTTTTTCATTCAAATTACACTATCCCCACAACTTTATGTAATAGATGTTATTCTAACTAATTTCTTAATGCATCTGACTCATCAATGGTCAGCAGAGAAAATCACAAGCTGCTGAGGTTGTACGGAGAAAACCTGATAAATTATGTTTGGTAGATCTGTGGCTCTACAAACGGCCTGGCCAGGCAAACTTTTCTTTCTAGTCTTACTGATTAAAAACTTGCTCATGCATCAATCACTTTTTAATCTCCAAGTCTATATTATTAGATATTGAGAAAATGATTTACAGTCCTATATCCCTCACTGATCATGCTGCAGTGGAGATTGCTTTGGCATCCAGGGATGCCACCAGATCTCGCCCAACTTGGAAAGGGCATCCTTTCTTATTTAATAATCATGGAAATTATTAAAAGGAAACAGCAATTCATTTCCAAATTAACACTGATATATGTTTACAGAGTGTGTATCTCCTATTAATCAAACCAAAATAAAAACAATCTCAGAACAGTGTAAAAAACTTGAAGTTTAATTTGTAGCTCTAATGAAAGAGCTACAAATTAAACACAGCAGTGCACTACTAATCTAGATGTCCATCTCAGTTGCTTAGAAAAAGTTAGATGTAAATACAATTCACAGCTGAACATCAAAGCAGAAGGTTAAATAAGCTTAACAGAGCAAAATACTACTCACAAAGTGACCAATCTGGGAAACATTTGGCTTACCAGTTGCAAAAGGAGAAAGCTCAGTGAATTACTACAGAAACTGAAGCTGTAGACAAGGACCCTAACAGCCTATCCACAACCACTTATCATATTAGCAACAATTTTTAAAGCATTCCAAAACACTTTATACTTTAGATATATTAGACACTGATTAACACAAGAATGATAACATTGATAACTCTATACAATAACAAGAGTTTACTGGTCCCCAGTAGTTCACCATTTCTGTGGATTTGATTATTTTTCATTGTAAACCATCACCCACAGTGACTCCCTGATGGCGAAGACCATCACAGCGACAGGATTTGGCCAAAATCCACATGTCACTGTGATGGTCTCTGCACAGCCAGGGGATTGCCTTGCAGGGTGTTTGCCCCCCCCCGGTCCAACTCCTACTCAGAGTTAGAATCCTAGAGACCACGATATGTGGGGTGGTGGAGCCCCCCACATTGGGGGGTTTGGGGGAGCAGCCCCCTAATGGAAACATGGAGACATTCCTGACACTGCATTGCCGATACTCGGCAATGCCGCTGTCGCTGTCAGGGATGTCTCTGTAACCACTGTCGCTGCGGTAAGGTAAAACCATTTTTCATCATTTGACTCCTGCTACCTTGGTCAAGATTATTATATTACATATCCCTGACCATAACTATCTGCATGGTTTAATATTACTACGTCAAGAATGCAACCTAGTTCTACTTTAGAACATGCGTGATAACAAGACACATGCTGGTAAAGAGGGTTCTGTTCCTGAATGCAGCGAGGTACATCATGGCCCACAGGAAAAATTTCCCCTGTCACGTACTAACCAAATACATGACATTTCTCCTGAGCCTGCTGCTACTAATGGCGGGAGATATCAAGCAAAACCCTGGCCCCCATGGAACAAGTATACCAAACCTCACGCCCACTGTGCCTGAGTGGGTTAACGCCAAGGGACTGAAGCTAGTACACTTGAACATCAACAGCCTCAGACCCAAAGTGCACAAACTTGAAGCCTGGGCTTGCCTCTACTCTTCAAACATAATTGCCATCTTGGAAACCTGGCTAAAGCCAATATTTTTCCCCATGAGGTTGAATTACAGGTGTTCAATACGTTTAGGAAAGACAGGAAAGGGAAGAAATGTGGAGGAGTCCTCCTCTATGTAAAATCCCAACTCAAAGCTACCCAGATGACTACCCCTGATCTTGAAAGAGAGGGTTGTGAAGCAGTGTTCGCACAACTCCTTTGAGGGGAAACAAAGCCTCTTAATTGGATGCGCATACAACACCCCAAAGAAAGCAATGGAAGCCCTGAAAATACACACAAACACCATCCTAAACATCCCTGGCAAAGAAAAGATTATACTGGGGGACTTAAACCTTAACTGGTATGCCAAACTAAAGGATAAAGTAAAAGACAGCCTAGAAGGAGCAAAATTAACCCAACTAATAAGTGAACCTACACGGTTCAACCATAAAACAGGAAACCATACCACCCTTGACAGGGTGCTAGCATCCAATCCTGACAGAGCCAAAATAGTTGGAACATGCTTAGACTCCCTCAGTGACCACACGCCAGTCTTTCTGGTGTGGAAAAATAGCCACCCCAAACAACCACCAAGGACTTTCTGGTCCAGAAATGACCCTGCATTGCACAAAGGGGCCTTTTTTAAATCCCTGTCAGAAGTGGATTAGGCCCAGACTCTCGACACCCCAACCATAGACGAAGCCCTGAATGGTTTTACCATTCCTATCGGTGGCCAATAAACATGCATCCATAAAAAAGATCATGGTCAAGGGCCAGGACACCAGATGGCTTAACCCAGATCTGAAGGGCATCATGAAAGAAAGGGACAAATTGTGGGGAAAATTTAAATTTACAAATCTGCATCAGGACTGGGTTAAATACTGGGAAGACAGAAACATCTGCCAGAGGGAGCTCAAAAAAGCCAAAAAGAATTACTTGCATGCTCTGCAATCCAGAAACCTGTCTGATCCAAGGAAATTCTGGGATCATGTCAACTTGCTCCTAAAAGGCAAAAAAAACAGGGCGACAGGGGAAATAAAGACCAACGGAACACCTCTCACCACCCCAAAAACACAGCAAATGCCTTCAACAACTTCTTCTTGGACCTACAGCAATACAAAACCAGCAATCCCAACCATGGCCAGGGAAGTCCAGATAATCAAGAGACCCCCAATAGGGCCCTGAATTCCACCTAAAACTTACATCGGTAGGAGAGGTAATGATGCTGCTCAAGGGCATAAAACCAGAAGATGCGGCAGGCCATGACAACCTCAAACCTAAACTGTTGAAGATTGAAGCTCCCATAATTGCAGAACCAATAATCCAGCTATTCAACAGGTCCCTGATGGATGGGAGAGTACCCACCCTATAGAAGGTGGCTCTTGTGACCCCAATTCCCAAAAGTGGGCCACAGGAGGACGGGGAAAATTTTAGACCAATCTTCATTCTCTGCACCCTAAGCAAGTTACTTGAGAAGGTGGTCTACAAACAGGTCAGTCAGTACCTGGAAATGCACAACCTGCAAACAGACCAATAGCATGGTTTCAGAAAGAGACACAGCACTAATACGGCACTGGTAAGCTTCATCCCTGATATACACGAAGCTCTGGACCAAAACAAACTCCTTGGAGCAGTCTTCATTGATCTAATGAAGGCATTTGACCTAGTCAACCACAAGCTGCTCCTAGGACAACTGGGCATCCTAGGGTTTGACACACTGGCCCTAAAATGGCTTTCCAGTTACCTCCACGGCAGGAAGCAAATGGTCCAGTGGAACGGTGTTAAATCAGATGAGCATCCTGTGTCAGACAGAGTTCCATAGGGTTCTATCCTAGGCCCTCTGTTATTCTTCTTATTCATCAACAACCTACCCCTACACTGCAGTGGAGCAAAGGTCACGCTATACATGGATGACGCAGTACTGTACAGAACCAGCAAGGACTCGGAATTACTAAACTCGGAGATGCAACAAGATTTCTTAATGCTAGAAGACTGATTCCAGGCAAACAGGTTGGCCCTAAGCAGCAAAAGGACCAAAGTCATGCTCTTTGGCCCCAAAAAGCTTGGCCCATGCTGGGCTAATCTTCTATCACTCTCTAAATGGAACAGGGATCGAAGTAGTGGACAATATCAAATATTTGGGAATGTTCATTGACCAGGAAATCTCTTTCAGGAAACACATAGACCACCTAACAACAATAGTAAACCAAAAACTTGGGCTCCTGTACAGACTAAGCTCCTACCTGACTAAAGAAACCAGGATTGCAGTCAGCAATGGGACTATCATTCCCATCCTGTTCTATGGTGCAACAATGATTCAAGGACTGAGGGTAATGGAACATGCACGTCTGAGTACGCTGTACCACAGAATCAGCCATTTCACCACCAGGGCACAAAGAAAGGATCACCACTGTGATGTACTACAAGCGTTAAACTGACCACCCCTTGAAGTGAGACTCACCTATCACTCCCTGTGCTTAGCTTTTAAATTGCAGCAACCTGATGCCCCACCAAGCCTGAGAAATCTACTAGCCCCAAAAGCAAACAGGAGGGAGCTCAGGTCGACTGAACGCAAGCTGCTAGAACCCCCAAGAACCAGATCAACCATGGGACAACGGTCACCTAAAATAACTCTCCCCAAACTCTGGAACAATCTCCCCAGAGAGCTCCAGGACTGCACCTCTCTTGAGGGGTACAAGAAAGGGTTAAAACTACACCTAAGCAGTGGGTCTCATTACTGGTGCCACAACTCATAAAGGCACCTCTGCTACAGGGGGATGCCTCATGTAAATACAGACAAAAAGGGAAGGAGGAACAGTAAGGAAGGACATAATGTACTGAACTGCACTTAAGTCTACTATCTACTCATGATTGTGTGTAACTAACAAGGTTGTTTGTAAGTAAACTTGCCTATCTCAACTGTAGTAATGTCTATCTCTGCAACATGTATACATGCTCAATGTACCATATACTGTAGTACAATCAAAAGCATTGGTTTTCTTTTTCCCTCTAGGTACATGTAACAAATCCCTGGTCACCCCTGAAAAAGGGACTGTCAAAGTCTCAGTGGGCCTACCCAGTTACCAAAATTTAAATAAATAAATAAATAGTTGATTAGCAGCATTCGATCATTTTGGAACAAGCAATAAGAATAACAGAAATTCAGTTAGCAATCCAACATATTGACACAGGTAAGGCTTCAGGTTTGGATGGATATAGCATAGACTTATATGAAAAGATTAGTGACATCTTAACCCCATTTATACACAGACTTTTCTGTACTCAATTAAGATCACCCTTTGATAAAGCAAGTATCATGGTCACTGCAAAAAAAAGGTATATATTTAAATGTTCATCTTATCATCCAAGTTCACTCTTTAACTCAGATTACAAAATCTTCACCGGAATATTATTAAATCATCTAGGAAAAAATCGTCCACTTGCAGTTCACAAAGATCAGTTGGGCTTCATCAAGGGAAGGAGGGGCCATACATTAATAACAGACACAGTTCATTAAATATGATACATAATTGCTCAGTTTTCAATGCTGTGGTGGTGGTGTCTCTAGAGTCAGGAAATGCATTATATTCGGTGGAATGGCTATACCTTTTAAGGGTGTTAGAAATTCAGGGTTGTGAATATTCTAACTTGGACCAGAATGATTTGCAACCCTCCTAGAGCTAGAATAAGAACAAATTATCAGATTTCAGAGCTCTTTAACTTGGAAAGGGGTACCAGACAAGGTAACTTGATTTCACCACTAGTATTCATAATTTCTCTGGAACCATTAGCAAATTTGGTTCACAAGTCAATAACATTTAAGGGATATCAAGGGGAATTAGCAACAGTTAAGCTTTCTCTGTATGCCAGTGCCATTCTATGATGCACAACTAATACATTGGTTGAAATACTTGAAGTTTTCAGACTTATTGATAATTAAGATTTCAGCTCTGGGTTCAAAATTAACAGTGCAAAGTCTGATTCTTTATGTCTAACCCTAATCAATGTCACATTACAGAGATGGGCATGGGATTTTTACTCACTGAAGAACTATATAATTATCTGGGTTTTATTTTAACAAGAAAATCTGATACTCTTGATTAATAGCAACATTCCTCCCTTACTGGAGTTGGTGGAAAAAGATCTATTTATCTGGCAGCATTTTCCATTAATTCTTTTGGGTAGTGCCCAAATAATAAAGATGAATGTCTCCACTCAGATCTTATACTGCATGCAAGCTATTCCACTGATTTTTCTGGGTTCTATATTCAAATCTATAGAAAAAATGGTTTCTAAATTAATTTGGAAACACAAAAAGCAATGTTTAAAAACAGGAAATCTATATACCATGAGTAATACTAGGAACAGTAAAGGCAGCAGTAGATGTATAACATCCATGTCTTGGTTACCCTGGTATTAGGTATAATAGTCTTTTAAGTTAGCCTTTCTATTAATTTGTCCAACCTTCCTTTAAAGTAATCAGTGTTCTTACTATTTATTATTTCATCCAGCAGCGAATTCCAACAGCAAGTTACTCTTTGTGTATAGTACAGTTACCTGTTGTTCGTCGAAATTTGTGCTTATAATTTGCCTGTTGTCACTTCTGGTATTATGGGCTTCAATCCTAAAGGAAATATTTAGATCCTTTAATAATTCTTCACCATGCTACATTTTGTAAAATAATAAGAGGTCCCCTTTGATTCTTCTCCTATGTAGACTGCGAAGTAATACTGTAGTTGTTTAAGTCTGTCTTCATAATGTAGGTTGTCCAGACCTCTCATCATTTTGGTGGATGTGTGCTGAATTCTTTCAGTTTTATTTCTTCCACTATACAGTATTTAACCCAACCCAGAACTGCAAACAATAATCTGTGTATGGTCTTATATATAGTTTATAAACAGGTAGTAGTATTTCTTTGGATTTTTGACTGGTGTCTCCAAACTGAGTTTATTAAATAGTTGGGTTTGTTAAATGCTTGATTTACATGTTCCTTTGTCTTAAAATCAGAGCTTATTATAACCCCAAGGGCCAAATCCTAGAAAGCATACACCAATGTGCAATTCAGATGCACCAAAGGGAATAACATAAGCCACAAATACATCCAGCAAATATGCCAAACACAATTCTACATTGCAAGATGTGCATTGACGCAATGCAGTACACCAATGGTGACTTACACAGCAGTTGTGACAAACCCGCAGATACACAAATGCGTAACTGGACATACGCCAAGGAAATGGCAGAGAAATGCCAGGGTGGGATTCTAGAAGCAGCAGTGCCACAACATACACCAAGACCACATGGTGCAAAATAAACCAGGTGGGAGTAGGTGTAACATACACAGCAAAGAAAGGAGCAGGGCCAGACAAACTGAACACACTGCAACACACATGTGAGATAGGATAGAGAGTGACCGAGAAAGGCAGCGGCAGTGTGGCACAGGGTACAAAGGGAGCACAGAGGCCACAGACACAATGCAGGGATGATCGTGCCACCAGGCACAACGCCACTACCATGGCCACTGATACATGGAAACAGTGCAACCACAACAGAGACTCAGCACCGGGTGGCACAGACCAGTGGACAGTTGGTGGTGAGACACATCAATGTCCATGCCAGTGGTGCCACATGCAGGGAAGAATGGCACCCCGAGGCAGAAAGGCACAGCACAGGCACTGTGCCACCACACAGCCGGGAGGTACAGTGTGAGGTGGCAAAGACACCATAGCATGCAAGGTGACCTGCAGCACACAGGACACCATGCAGATGTGGCCTGGGGACAGTGGTCTGTCCTGGGGCAGCACAAGGCACACAACCAACCCCACGCATGGGCTGATTTGGAACCAGAGGATAACCAACACCAGTGTCACCCCTGCGCATAGTGACAGACAGACACACACACACACACACACACACACACACACACACACACACACACACACAGAGCCAAGAATACCAGTAACAGACAAAGATACAGTGTGTATGGCAAACAATTTAATGAAAAAAACAGGGACAGGGATACAGGGTAACAATGGGAGAGGGATGGGGATGAACAGCAGGCAACAACGACACAGTTAATTCGAAAATCAGGCCCCGGTGTAAGTTGTGTTTCATTAAGAGAATAATTTCTACACAGATTACTTTAACCCATGTAAATCACAGTACATTTTTTCAATTATATTTCATCCACCATACATCAGTCCATGCTGCCATATGAGTCAGATCCTTCTGCATACTACTGTATTCCTCCAAATTATTGACTATGCCATCTGCAAAGTTGTTAATCCAATATGTGACCCCTCTTCCCACGTCAGAAAAAATACATGATGGGAGTGGTGCAGTGCAGTGGCTGTGGAGCAGCAGTCTTCTGGGAGATGTTCTGGAGGATGCAGTGTTGTCCCATCTGCAAGCACCTCTCTGGGCTGAGGGAGGAGGTTGCTCATCTCCAGGCTGAGTTGGCCAGGATTTGTGGGACCTCCTCTCCCACTCAGGACCACCAGAGTCACTGCCATTGCCGCAGAGGTTGCCAAGAAAGAGGAGTGGTTGGACCACAGTGGGCTCAGGGAGGGTGAAGGTGGTGGAACAGAGGTGCATCCCTCCAGTTGTACCTGTCCACCATTTCTATGCCATTCTGGAAAAAGTGTGGTTCCTCTATGGAGGCACCCACAGCAGAGACCAAGGAGGATGCTGGGAACCTCCACAAAGGAGACCCACAGGAGGGTGGCATGGGACCCCACAGGGGAAGGAAACAACTCCTGGTTGGGGACTCCATCGTTAGAAAGGTAGAACTGGGGGAGGAAGGGGAGAGGGAGGTAAGGTGCCTGCCTGCCTGGTGCCGTGGCTTGGAGGGACAGGGAGCAAATCCTCAGGATCAGAGGAACAGCTGCACAGGGGAGGGAGCTGGATGTCATTGTCCACCTAGGGACAAATGACCTGGCTAAGAAAGGGATCAGAGCAGTGTAAGAAGAGTTTGTGAAGATGGGGAGGGGCCTTAGACAAATAGCACACATGGTAACCTTCTCGGAGGTGCTGCCTGTCTATGGCAAGGATGAGACTAGGGTGCTCCACACCATGGGATTCAATCAGTAGTTGAAAAATTGGTACAGAGCTCAGGGAATTGGCTTCATTGGGGACTGGGGGTCCACCTGGATGGATGCAGGCCTATACTGGTGTGATGGTCTGCATCTGTCCAGGAGGGGAACCAGGATCCTAGGTGATAGGTTTAAATACTTCATTGGTAAGCATTTAAACTAGCCAAGGAGGGAGGCACTGGAAAGGAGCAGGGAAATCCTAGCCCCCTCCAAAAAATCAGGGTACTAAGTGAGGTAGACAGCAACATAGAGATGTCAATAGGGAGAAGCGCTGGGGTAAATGGAGAAAGTGACAAACGCAATAAGGACAGGGATGGGACAAAAAGGGGTAAGGACATCAAGAAATGGAGGGTAATGAGTACCAACGCCGGTAGTCCGGGCAACAAGCTCCCTGAACCAGTGGCCTTGATGGAAGAGGGATGCCTGGATATTGTAGCAGTCACAGAAACATGGTACACAGAGAACCATGACTGGGATGTTAACATACCAGGGTACATAACCTATAGGAGAGACAGGGAGGGCAGAAGGGGGGGTAGCTCTCTATGTAAGGGAAGGGATAAAAGCAACTGAATAAAAGAGTAAACAGGGAGGAGAGGAGGCACTGTGGGTCACCTTAAAGACTGGAAATGGCACCACAATCCACACAGGGGTTGTATACAGACCCCCATGTCAGGGGGAGGAAATGGACAAGGATATGATACAAGGCATACTTAGGATGGTAGAGAAAGGGGAGATACTGTTGATGGGGGACCTTAATATGCCAGACATTTACTGGAGCACCTTTGCTGCAGCCACATCCAAAAGCAGGGCCATTCTTGATGCCCTTCAGGTGGCATGCCTGAGACAGCTAGTTTTGGAACCTACTCATGAGGGAGCAATCTTAGACCTCATATTCTCAAATGGGGACAGTGAGAGGATCCAGATCTAGAAGTGGGTAGCCATTTGGGAACAAGTGACCACAAAACAGTGTGGTTCATGATAAACTCAGCTACGGAGTCAAGCCATACAAAAGTGAGGGTTCTGGACTTCAGGAGGGCTGATTTTGGCAAGATGGGAGCGTGTCTTAGAAAAGCACTAACAAACAGGCTAGAAGGAGGGGTGGAGCAACAATGGGAAAATATCAAAACTGCCATCACAGAGGCACCAAGCCTTTGTGTGAAGCAAATAAATCAAAATGAAAGAAAAAGCCACTATGGTTCTCAAAAGAAATGGCGGTGAAGGTTAGGGAGAAAAAGATAGCATTTAGGAAGTATAAGGAAACACAGAAGGAGCAGGACAGAGAACTGTACCAGTTAAGGCAGAAGGAAGCAGGGAGGGTAGTAAGAATAGCAAAGGCACAAACTGAGGAAAAGATGGCCAACTCAGTTAAGAAGGTGGATAAAACCTTTTATAGGTATATCAGGGAGCGTAGAAAGACAAAGGGAGGGATAGTGAGACTGAATAGAATGGATGGTGGGTGGGCAGAGAGTGACAGTGAAAAAGCAGGGATAATGAATGAATACTTCTGTTCAGTATTCACAAAAGAGGAAGTGGGGGAGGTGCCTAATCCAATTAACAGAAGCACTCTGGAGAGTTGGGTCGATCCTAGTCCTTTCACAGAAGAAAGGGTTCTGAAAGAACTCCTAAAACTGAAGGTGGACAAAGCAATGGGGCCAGATGGAATTCACCCCAGAATTCTAAAAGAATTAAGCAAAGAACTAGTGACACCACTGACTACCCTTTATAACAAATCATGGGAGAATGGTGTGGTACCTGAGGACTGGAAGAAGGCTGATGTGATTCCCCTTCACAAAAGTGGGAGCAAGACAGAGGCAGGAAACTACAGACCTGTCAGTTTGACCTCTGTGGTAGTGAAAGTGATGGAATCACTTCTAAAGGAAAGAACTGTTGAGTACCTAGAGGCCAGTGGGGCACAGGACCCAAGGCAGCATGGGTTCACAGCAGGAAGATCATGTCAGACGAATCTAATTGATTTCTTTGACTGGGTGACCAAAGTAGTAGACCAGGGAGGGGCTGTGGATATGGTCTACCTAGACTTTAGCAAGGCATTTGACACAGTCCCACACAAATGATTAGTAGTCAAATTAACCAGCCTTGGAGTGGGTCCCAGGGTGGTAGCCTGGGTAAAACATTGGCTGAACAACAGGACACAGAAGGTAATTGTAAATGGAGTCCACTCTGAAGAAAGAGGGGTTACTAGTGGGGAACCGCAGGGTTCAGTACTGGGCCCAGTCCTTTTTAATGTCTTTGTAAGTGACATTGCAGAGGGGCTGGAAGGAAAAGTATGCCTCTTTGCAGATGACAGAAAGATCTGCAACAGGGTTGATACACAAGGAGGTGTGGAAAGGATGAGAAGGGACTTGGCAAGGTTGGAGGAATGGTCAGAAGTATGGCAGCTTGGATTCAATGCAAAGAAGTGCAAAGTAATGCACCTGGGAAACAAAAACCCAGGGGAAGATTACACAATGGGGGAGGTAGTAACAACAATAAAAATGGAAAGGGACCTGGGGGTAATCATATCAGATGACCTTAAGGTTGGCAAGCAATGTGAGAAGGGGGTAAGGAGGGCTGGGGGGATACTGGGATGTATAGGGAGAGGCATCACCAGCAGAAAACAGGAAGTTGTTATCCCTGTACAGACAGTTGGTGAGACCCATCTGGAGTACTGCATCCCGGTTCTGGAGACCCCATCTCCGCAAGGACATAGACAGGATGGAGGCAGTTCAAAGGAGGGCAACTAAAATGGTGCAGGGTCTGCAAGAGAAGCCATACAAGGAGAGGCTAAAGGAGCTTAATATGTATACCCTTGAGGAAACGAGGGAGAGGGGGGACATGATAGAAACATTTAAGTACCTCAGTGGAATCAAAAAAGTCCAAGAGGGTAGCATCTTTCAGAAAAAAATATGTGCAAGAACAAGGGGACACAATTTGAAGATAGAGGGGGGATGGCTCAGGGGCAATGTGAGGAAATATTTTTTCACAGAGAGGGTGGTGGACGCATGGAACAGCCTTCCTGAGGAGGTCGTGGGGTCTAAAGCTGTGGGAGAATTCAAGAATGCATGGGACAGACATAAGGCAATTTTTGTGGGGGGTTGGAAGAAATAGGCTGTTGGTTAAATAGGATCTGCAGCTTATCCTCTAGGTAGGGAAATGGGCAGACTAGGTCGGCCAAGTGGTCCTTATCTGCCGTCAAAGTCTATGTTTCTATGTTTCTATGTTCTACAAGCAATCCAAGCAATTCTGGTCCCAACACAGATCCCTGAAGGACTCCACTGGTCACTTTACCCTCATTTAGTAGGAACCCATTTATCCTAACCATCTGAGTTCTATTTGAGAGCCAGTTGGAGATCCAAGTTTTAACACTGTGATGAATATTAGGATAATTGATATTCAATGTTTGTATTAACTCATCATGAAGCACCATATCAAAAGCCCTGCTTAGATCCAAGTAAATGGCATTCAACACATTCCCCATGTCCAGATCTTTGCTGACTGGCTCATAAAAAGTTCATGTTACAGGATCTCCCCTTCTTGAAGCCGTGTTGTGATCTGTCAACATTGTATCTGTACTTCCGGTTGATAAAATTTCTTTAGTACTGATTCCAATTTTTTTGCCTACAGTAGATGTAATACTTATTGGCCTATCGTTCTGGGGCTCCTGCATATTACCTTTCTTGGCACCAATTCCACTTTCTCTAGTCCTCTGGCACTAGAGATGGGGTGAAGTTAAAATCCATGGGCAAATTTGATGCAAAGCAGACAAAATTTGCCTCCACAGAGTTCCTCAAAGTTTTTCCCACATTTAGAAACTTTGAAATGTCAAGGTTTCACTGCGAAGTGTGGAATTTCACCTGTGAAGTGCAGAATTTCACCTGTGAATGGCAGAATTCTGGTGAAATTCTGCAATTGGTGGGCAACATTCTGCAATTCACTGATGAAATTCTGCACTTCATGACAGAACTTCACCCTGCGGAATTCGCAAAATTCCACAGACTTCATGGATTAATTCACAAAGCAAAGTTTTCCAATGTCACCCATCTCTATCTGGCAGCTCACCAGTTTCAAAGACTTATTTAATAAATAAGATAAGGGAGCAGCCAGGCTATCAGCCAGTTACTTTAGTGTGTGTGGTAATAGTCAGTCAGGTCCAACTGCTTTATCCACTTTCAGTAATTTAAGTTCCCTGAGTGCATCACCTCCCTCATTTGTAATTGTACCTACAGTATTGCTAACATCCATTTCACTTAGTGTTTTTTCCTGAAAAACAGTACGGAAATAGTTGTTCAAGCTATCTGCTATATATGTTTTGCCTGTTATTATTATATGCATCACATATTCAAGCAGGTTTGTCATTGCTGCATTTTCAAGAGTATCACTTTTCCTCACTAAGGCCCCTATGCATAAAGTGGTGGGTTGCCTATATGCCATGGATCTGTGGAATGTAGGCATTCTTACATCTGAATGCCACAAACCAGGGTCCCACAGACTTCTGCATGCATTCATAGATGGGACGTGTGTGCCTTCCACATAGGATCCCCCAGTTGATTGCACAGCTATATGCACAACACAATCTGAGGCATGTCTTGGGGTGTGCTCTCACTCTGTGCCATTCACAGACGTGAAGAGTGCCAGGCAAGGGAGTGCATGATATGGCCGCAGGGTCCCTGCCATATCTTTTGCACACTTCCTCAGTTTACATTTGCTGGCTGTGGCAGGACACATAATCTCCCCACCATGCTGACCCAGTCCTTTGGGATGATTGGGAGGGCTGGGGGTAGCCATTTAGGCACTTACCCATCTTTTTAAAACAACAGCCATCCTGTGCTGTCCCAGAATACCCCAGTCCATGACTACTAAGGGATTCTATATAGGACCAGGTTGTGCTGGATGCTCTCCTGTGTCCTCTGATCTACCCTAATACAGCAGCACTCTAGGGGTGGGGGCCACAGACAGGCACCACATGGTGGCATTTGTTAGTGCATACCATGCCTCATGCACCTGTCCATGGGTGTAGATCTGCATGGGTTGGGTACATGTCCCTCATGCATACCCATCTTGCATTTGTGCATAACCCTTAATAGAGCAAGCAGTAGCATTTTTCAATCAAGGCAATCTTTCTGAGTGCTTGTTGAAAGTTCAAATGTAAAATTCTCTTAGATATTTCATATAATTAATACCACTTCTAAAATGGTAAGTGCTACAGAGAATACATGTTTTGATGCCACCGTGTTGGCATATAAAAAGCTTTCCAGTTCAGTCATTTTGAAATCAATTCAAATATAGAGATTTCTAAACTAACACCATCAGTGAATAAGTTTTTCCACCATTTACGTTCAGTCCAGATTTCTGGAGAATAGAATCAGTATAACATTATGGCATTTCAACAATAAATGGAAAGATTGATTATAGATTATTTGCAAAAAACGTTGTTAATGTACCAGTTAGGGTAGCTTTATGCCAAAAAAGTAGGAAAATGTATCATTAGCATTCCCAGACCAAACTCTCCACCCCAACCCCCAAGCAGCAAAAGGAAACAACATTAGGGTTTGGGGTCTCTGGAGTCTTAGGAAATTAGTGGTGGGGTCTTCCTTGGGGTTGTCAACTCTAATGCTCACTCAATTCCATGAGCAAACAATGTCACACATAATCTCCTGCTGGCCCCACATGAAGAAAGCTGCAAGAAATTGTGTTGGCAACATGTGGTGAGACACATTTCTCTACCTTTGAAGAGTGTATCACTATAAGGCAGAGGATTGGAGCTGCACTTTATGCTTTGGATTGGGGCTACAGGCTAGGGTGGAGGTGTGAGCATTAGGGTTGCAAATAATTTCCTTTCTTTTGGAGGTAGTGGAATTGTGTCCTAACAGAGGCAGCTGTGCACGGACATCTGGGCCTTGCACCATGGGAAGACTGCCCACCTATGGAAGTGCAGGGCCCTGCTTTCCCTGACCTTCTGTGCAGCACCAAATGTCAAAAACTAAAAAGTTATGAACATGCATAGGAAAATGTCAACACACCTTCATAACTGCATTGTTTTTTTAATATTTTGACACCAAATTTTCAACGTATCTTTGATACGAACCCACCTCAAGAACCCTGTAGGTGAACACTTTCAGATCTCATCTGAAACATCATTCCGTGACACAAGTGTGAAACACATTTCAGCCAGATTTTGAAACATGACAGCTGTCATGTTCATGAGGTGATGTGAAAAAATGGCTATGTTGAAAATTTGGGATTAACATACTTAAAATTACCAAAGTCATAAGAGTGCATTGCAAAATTTCAATGTATGCTCATAACGTTGTTATTTTTTAATATTTTTACCCCAGGTTTTCAACATAGCATTCTTATGACCCCACCTCATGGACGGGGGTGGAGAAATTTTTCAAAACCCACCCAAAAGGTAATTTCACATAGGTGCTGAAACACAGTTTGGTCAGTATTTGAAAAATGACAGTTGTCATGTTCATGAATCGATGTAAAAAATGGCTATGTTAAAAATCTGAGATCAAAATATTTTAAATAACCACAATTATGAGTGAAATAACAGTTGTCATGTTCATGAAATGATGTGAAAAAATGGCAATGTTGAAAATTTGGGGTCAGAATAAAATTACCAAAATTATGAGTGTGTGTTGCAAACTTTCATCATAGAAACATAGAAACATAGAAGTTGATGGCAGATAAGTACCACAAGGCCCATCCAGTCTGCCCATTTCTTTTTCTACCTTATAAATGTGCCATTGGCCTTTGCTCTGTCAGTGGCCTATCTATTCATACTCATCTGTATTGCTCCCTTATGCCTATCCCATGCCTGTTTGAAGCCCTGCACTGTATTCATAGCCACCACTTCCTGAGGTAGGCCATTCCATGCATCCACCACCCTTTCTGTGAAAAAGAATTTCCTCACATTCCCCCCTTAATCAGCCTCCCTCTAATCTCATGCTGTGTCCTCTTGTCCTGCTATTTTTCTTATATTTAAACATGTTAGACTCTTTCACCTTGTTAATGCCCTTAAGGTGTTTGAATGTCTCGATCATATCACCTCTCTCCCTCCTTTGCTCAAGGGTATACATATTGAGCTCCATTAATCTGTCCTCATATGTTTTCTGATGCAGTCCCTGCACCATTTTGGTTGCCCTTCTCTGGACTGCCTCAATCTGATTAATGTCCTTGTGAAGGTGTGGCCTCCAGTACTGCACACAATACTCCAGATGGAGCCTAACCAGTGACTTGTAAAGAGGGATTATTACATCTCTCTTATGACTTGTGATACCCCTACTAATACACCCCAATATCCTCATAGCCTTACCTACTGCTTTAGTTGTCTGCTTGGATGAGTTCAGGTCATCTGTGATTACGATGCCTAAGTCTCATTCTTCCCTTGTGATTGCCAGCAACTCCACTCCCAATCTATAGGTAGCTTCAGGGTTTCTCTTCCCTATGTGCATGATCTTACACTTCTTTCCGTTAAACCCCAGTTGTCACTCTTCTGACCATTTTGCTAGTTTATCCAGATCTCTTTTCATTCTGTCCACCCCATCTGGATCATCTACTCTTTTGCAGATCTTGGTGTCATCTGCAAACAGACAAGCCATACCCTCTAGTCCATCTGCAATGCCACTAATGAAGATATTGAAGAGGACTGGCCCCAGGACTGATCCCTGAGGTACCCACTTGTGACTTGCATCTCTTCTGACTGTATACCATTTACCACCACTCTCTTTTTTCTGCCCGTCAACCAGTTTGCCACCCAGTTGACCAACTTCTGACCCACCCCGAACCTACCCAGCTTATTTATCAATCTTCTGTGTGGAACAGTGTCGAAAGCTTTGCTGAGGTCAAGGTAGGTGACATCAACTGCTCCCCCTTGGTCCACCACTCTGATTACCCAGTAACATTACAGTATGCTCATAACTTTGTTGTTTTTAAATATTTTGACCCCAAATTGTCAACATAACCTTCTTATGGTCCCACTTCATGAAAAAGTATGCTGACAATTTTCAAATCCTGCCTGAAAGGTGAAAGTGAGCAGGAAAATGCCTTTCTGGCCTGATTTACATAATTTCACCACCAATGGTCATGAGGTGGGATGCCAAAAAGGCCATGTTGAAAATTTGGGCTCAAAGTATGCAAAAATGGCAAAGTTATGCATCAAAGTTGAAAACCCCATTGAAGTACATTGAACCGCACTTACCTTGCTTTCTCATATTGCAGTCCCCAGTTCCATCAGCAAGACCTGTCTTTGATTGGAGAGTGTATCTATGCTGTGGGACATGTTCAACGGTTCACTCCTTTCACTGCAGCCCACAGCAGGACTCCAGCTGTGACTGCTGATCTCAACAAAGTCCTACTGTTCTCATACTGAGAACGCAGTTGCTAAGCTGTGCACACTGGATTTTGGAGTGCCCAGTAATGGTATTTCTGACAAATATTTACACATTTTTTTAAAAAACAAACACCAGTATCTAATTAAACAGGTCCCATTTAGCTAAATTCAGTTGTTTATTTTTTTTTAAATTATACCATTTTATGTATTCTCCATGTTTTCTATTTCAAGGCAAAAAGAAACCAGATGGTGGCTCTTACAGCACAAAAAAATGTTTTGGGCTGTGAGAAGTGAGTGGTGAGAAACCAAAACTGGTCTTGTGACACAGAATGTTTGGTGTCATATCATAACGTTATCCCAAAAACCATACTAAGCATGCTCAGAACAGAAAACACAGCATTTTAAAGCCTTACAACTCTGGAACCATTTAATATTTCACAAAACCTTTCAAAGGTACTACCTTAGGAAATCATGCCTGTTTCCTGAGAGTTTGGGGGAAATATTTCATTCTGTTTAGGCTGTAGGTGAGAGCAAAAAAAAATCCCATGTTAAGTATAGGAAGAAATTTGACATCTACAGAAAAATAACATAAGTGGCTCTCAGAAACCACCCAAGCTGCCATCATAAAACTTTCCACAGACTTAGAGAATGCCTCATAGACAACACGTGCAAAATTTCAGCTGATTTTGTCAAATATTGCCAAAACTATTACGGTGCAAAGTTTAACATTAAATACCCTACTCAGTCTTAACTTTAGGGGCACTACCCTGCCCCTGTAATAAACAAAAACACTTTTTAGGTATCTACAGTTAGGAGCAGTCATAACAGAACTTCTAGGTCCATTTCTGTGTCTCTTCTACCTATTTTGCATTTACAGAGTCTGTTATATAATGTTACAACTAGGACAAAGTTATTTCTAAGATTTATGTTTTATTTTTAACTCATATTCCAGATACAGTAGTACTCACAAACTGAAATCAGCTTGGGAAATGAACTGAACACAACTTTTAATAATTAAAAGTTGACCACTATCTGTAGTTCTTTAGAACTGTCTGTAAATAATCATTTAAATCAAATTCAGTTCTACATTTTTTACAGATTTTTTTATATGTCATATCTGTTAAACAAATATAATGCATAGTGCATTTTGTAATAGATGTCCTCAAGTGATGGGCACATGAGCACGTTTACCTGCAGAATGCCCAAAGTTAATAACTTTTTGGTACTTTATATTCCAAACTGTTACTAGGATACTGATGATAAGTCTCTATCCAGAAAGAGCTTTGCCAATTAGGTACAACCTCTCGTCAATCTCTACTGGGCCAACCAAATAAAAAGGTATTCGATATCTCATTAATTAATGCCTGTAGCTGTATAACCTGGCTATGGAAAGATCCAAATCTTCCTAATTATGAACTATGGAAAAATCTGTTTCTGGAAATTATGTATCTTGGAAATTATGTATTTTGAAAAAATTCACTACAATGACCAAAAAAAAAGAAATCATTAGTTTGCTATGGGCACCAGTTGAGATAGCGTCAGAATAGGATTTGTTTTGAAGAAATATATACATAACTTCAGGCAATAATTATCAAGTGTTTTACCTTTTACATACTCAAGGCATTTTAACTATTTTACTTTGACAAGAACTGGTATTAGGATAATTCTCTAAAATAACTGTGAAAACAACTATGCCTGTGCCTATTAATGGGCATTAACAAGGTGAAGGAGTCTAACATGTTTCAATATAAGAAAAATAGCAGGACAAGAGGACACAGCATGAGATTAGAGGGAGGCCGATTAAGGTGTAATGTGAGGAAGTTCTTTTTCACAGAAAGGGTGGTGGATGCATGGAACGGCCTATCTCAGGAAGTGATGAATATGAATACAGTGCAGGGCTTCAAACAGGCATGGGATAGGCATAAGGGAGTAATACAGATGAGTATAAATAGGCCATTGACAGAGCAAAGGCTGATGGCACATTCATAAGGTAGAAAAAGAAATGGGCAGACTGGATGGGCCTTGCGGTCCTTTTCTGCAGTCAACTTCTATGTTTCTATGATATTGGGGGCCCGATTCCAAAAGCACTCCAACCAATGCAAGGTGCTGGTGCTGACAACAATGATACAATATGCACCTTGCATCATAAATTGCAGTGATCCCTATTCTAGAACACTTTCTGTGCTGAACTGCGATGCCACTGCAGCAAAGGGGCACTACACCACCCTTGCGATCAACATCAGGCTACACCAGGTTGCAAGGGTGCTTGCACCACAGTGGGGCTGCAACATCACCTTCATTGGGATTCTGAAAATGCCCTGCTATAACTATAGTAAGGAGGTCACATTTGACCAACCAGGAGGTAGTCTACACCCCTTGTGACATTGCCCTTCAAGGTGGGGAGCTGGCTGGAGGCTCCCTGTGTGGGGTCTGGGGGCAGAAGGGACAGGGGAGCACTTTAGAGGTGTTGGGGAGCAAGTGGGTGTGCCAGAGAGTGATCTGGTGCCTGGTGGGGGGTGCTGTTCTTATACAGCACAGCAGACACCATTACATGACTGGCGCTAACAAAAACACCCCCGCCAGGTGCCTGATCATACCCCCGGAATACTCACCTGCTCCCTAACACCCCCATGGCATCCCCTGTGCCATGTCTGCCCCAGGAGCCTCTTGGTATTCATTTCTGTCTTGCTCCTGGTTGGGGGTGGATCCATATGGCAGGTCCTACAGGTCTGCCTAGCGTTCAGTGCTAGCCTGCCTTTGTGGCAATTCCTGGGTGTTTGATGTAGGAACTCCCAATTATATGTAATTGGGTGCATGGTCCCTGATGTACCGGGAGCATGCCACAGCCATAGATCACTGAAAAATTGTGGTGATCTAAGGGCTCTTTCAGAATCTGGCCCCATATGGTACTTGTTGACTCTCTAGAAAAATGTATGTGTATTGCAATGTATTGTGCTGTATCTGATTTGTGATTTTGCTGCTTTCCTACTTAAAATAATAAATAGTATATATAAAAAGAAGATGACTTATACCCTCAATATTAGCGGGTGCTAAACTTGGAGAGTAGCTTATTATGACGTCTGTTATGTTGTTCCTTTCCTTGGGTATAGAGATGTTGCGGAGTTTTACTGTGCACCCGAAGTTTCGGCAGATTCACAAAATCCACCTCACCGAAGCATTTCATGAAATTGCCTTGCCAGTGGAAACTTTGCCATATGCTTTTTAGTTGCTTTGTGATTTTTTAATGTGCAAATTGCACTTTAAAAAACCCAAAGCAAGCCACCCCTAAGCCGGCAGCCCGAATTCCCTCCCTGTTGTCTAGCACCTTCCCCACCGATTCCCGATCACACTGTTTCACTGTTTAGTGCCCTCCCCACCCTGCCACCCATTGTGTCCACACACAAATTACTGCAAAAATTAAAAAATTATATATATATCTTCCCTGGTGTCTAGTTTCCCCCATCAATTGCAGGCCAGTCCCCCAACCCCTGATTGAAGTTCACTGGTACCCATTCCACCCTGACTCGACTGGTTGTACTCTCCTTAATAGAAAAACATGATTTATTTAATCACTGGTGTCTAGTGGACCCCCAACCCCGTCAGATAGTGGCCCCGATCCTGCTCTCCCCAATCCCAACCCTGAGTGGGCCACTGGCACAATCTTCCACTAACCCCAATGGCTGGCAGCCGGATTGAGCTCAATGAATGAGTGCATGCTTATACAATCATGCGCTCATTCATTGACAGCTCCTATTCATCAGCGGCAGTTAGTGGTGTGCGAAGTGGCCAGAATTCACGCCACGAAGTGATTCACGGAGTAATGAGGAATCTGTGAAGTACTCTGCAATGTGAAGCGGAGTACTTCATGTTATAAAGGGGAAAGCAAAGTCCATTGAAAACAATGACTTTGCATTATTCTGCCTTCCCCAAACCACTTCTCCACCAGTTTTAAGGTGAAGTACATTGAAATCAATGTACTTCACCTCACTTTGCCTTGTTTTTGAGCTCCAAAGGTGAATTTTGCAGTGCTTCATGGGATTGCAGGTCACATGGGCTCTAGATTGTTCTGCACAGCCTCAGTTCTGTATAGTGTGTGTGTAGTGGAAGATGGAGACAGTTTCCTTTCAGAGCTCTGCAATTCAAATCCTCTAAAAGCTGTTAAAAGAGCCTTTTTGAGCTATTTTTTTTTCCTCAAAATTTAGTATATTGATTGTAGGAAACCCTCCTGTGCTCATATCATCAAGTGTTTATTGTTTGTGTGTGGATTTTGAATGTTAATTTAGAACAGTCAGTAGGGAGGGCCGTATCTGTGGTGTAGGTAGATAAACTGGGAGAAAAAGGCAGTCTTTCTGTTTTGGTTATATTTTTCTTGTATAACTGTGTTAATGTACACGCAGTTATATTTTCAGTAATTCTTGACTTTTTTTGCTGATTGTTGTGGTGCAGCAGTGTATACTTTCAGTTTGTTTAAAGCATGTGGTTATATTACTAAAGGTTTTCAGTTTGCTACACGTTACTTGTGTGTGTGAGTGTGTGTGTGATGCGTGCCATTAAATCAGACACTTTTTATTGTGCCACAGAGTAATTGCAGCAGTGTGAACCTGCTATCCACCATACCTGCATGAATTTTTTATACTGCTTTGTGGTATCTTTACTGGTAGTGGACTGTTACTGCTGTACTACCCCCAACCAGCAAAGCGTATTCTTTCCCAGATTTGGATTTGTGACTTGTGAGTACTGGTTAGGTACTGTTGTACCTTTGTATCTGCATCTCTTGAGTCCACAGCGCAATCCTAATCTGTCTGTGCGTTTGTAGTACACCATTAATTCTGGGAGACTTTGCATTTCTTGTTATGCTCTCATTTCACTTCATCAGCACTGGGGGATTTTCTGGACATACTGTAAGACAATAGCATTTTTGGGATGCACATTTATTCTGGTGACTGTGTGTGACCACTGCGCACATGACGGAGTGCAACATTAATTCAAGGAGATTTTGCCTTTTTTGTTACCCTCTCATTTCAGTTCATCAGCACTGGGTAATTTTCTGGACACAAGACAGTAACATTTTGGGGGTGCAAATTAATTCTGGTGACTGTGTGTGACCACTGTGCACATGACTGAGTGTGCCATGAATTCTGGGAGACTTTGCATTTCTTGTTATGCTCTCATTTCACTTTGTCAGCACTGGGGAATTTTCTGGACACAAGACGGTAGCATTTTGGGGATGCAAATTAATTCCGATGACTATGTGTGTGAAGGGCTGCCAATATTGTTGTCTTTTCACCTTACTTTGCGTTAAGGCAGAATGACAACATGAAGTAATAATCACAAGGCTAAGTGATCCTTTTGCATTGTCCACTTCACATAGCGGAGTGACAACACAAAGTGCCCACTTCACCAGCTGAATTTAAATTTGCTGCATCTCTAGCGCCAGTTTCCATGGGGTAGTGAAGTGCAGGGGGCTGCTACAGATGCCTGTGTGGGGGGATGGGGAATAGCACTGGGGACCCCTCTGGGGTCCACAACACTATTCCCCCATCCTCCCGCCCCCACTGGTGACCAGAGAAGCCTTCTGCCCTTCTCTACAACCCAGGAAACTGCCACTGATGAACGGGAGCTGTCAATGAATGAGTGCATGCATGTACAGGCATGTGCACATTCATTGCTGACCATGGAGGTGAGTGGAGGGCTGTGCAGATGGTCTGCTCAGGGTCAGGTTTGGGGGAGAGTGGGGGGCACTACCTGACAGGGTGGGGGTCCACTAGACACCAGGGATTAAATCATTTATTTTTTATTATTAAGGAGGAGAGGGCCGGCCTGGTCAGGGTTGGATGGGTACCAGTAGATGGCAATTAGGGATGTGGGTGAGTCTGTGATTGGTGGGGGGGGGTACTAGACACCAGGGAAAAGATATATATATATATATATATTTTTTTATTATTTTATTTATTTTTTGTACTGGCACAATAGTGCCAGTATATGTTAGGGTTGCCAGGCCACTTCTATGTTAAACCCCAAATTTTGCACATTAATAACTTTGGCACCATATGACGGATTTGCCTGAAAATTTACATGTGCAGTCTGGTACCATAGTTCTCTGGATCTGACAAGTTGCGTTCTGGTCTGATGAGTGGTTGTGGAACTGCAGAGCACCCAAAACCACAAAAAACAGGGGTTTGCATGTTTCTTTGCTTGTGCCTACAGCCAGCACTATTTGTCCGATTAGCCTTAAATCTTCAGGAAAGATGCAGTCTTGGTCATTGATGTGCCTTTCAAAGGTTTGGTGAAAAAATATTAAACCATTCAAAAGTTATTCAAAAAACAAGTTTCACATTATAGTTAATGGGAAAAAATATATGTGTCTCTCAAAAGCTGCTGTCACTACATTTTACTGTCATAAATGGCCCTTTTACTGTCATGCGGTGGCCATCTTGTTTTCAGTTTGCTAGAGAGAAAAAAGCCTGGCAATTAAATTTGGGACACCCAGGTAAACACCAACTGTTGTGTTTACCTAGTCAGGTCCTGAGGAATACAGCACTATCTTTTTAGGGGGGTAAAACCCCCCAGAAATGCCTTTTTGAAGATTGGACCCCCTCGTAGTGTCACAAATTGTGACAGAAATGGTCACAACACTGTCACAAATCATGAAAGTGTTGTGTCTGTTTTTGTGAAACTGTAGCAATTTGCAACAGAATTTTGGCCAAAAAAAACAATTCTTTGCCATCCCACTACACCAAAATGGTTGGGGCTTTTGGCCTGAAATTTGCAGGGTGGCAAGTCCTGGTTCCACAGATGTGCTTTTTGGTGGTGTGGTCCCAAAACATTCAATAGGCCCATATTTTTAGTGATCCAAAGTTGAGAAATTTCCCATAGGCTAACATTGTGGAGCCCATGGTGACTTTCGGTGCCCATATCTCGTAAATGGTGCGAGATACGAATTTTTCATTCTCCGCAGCCTAGTCCATCAAACTAAGCATGTGTGGAGGTTTCAAAGTCATGAATACCACTTCAGTGGAATTTTTTTTCATAGTTGCTATGGTTACTGAGATATTGCCAATTACGTGTTACAAGGCTTCCTTTTGAGTACTATGGTGCTGCTATATGGTTCCGTACTTATGTGTAAGTGGGGGCGCAGGTCCCAGAGGGCCCATGCTCCTACATACACATACCATTATGAAAAAATGGGCAGTGTGATGGGAGTGCAGGGCCCAGAGGGCCCACGCTCCCGCTACCACATACCAGTTACTAGTTAGATTACACTTTCTCAAAAAGAAGGGAATTTCATTGCAAAAAACTCTGTTATTGCATCAGTTAGGGTGGATAGCACAGCAACAAAAGAATGAAAATGTGATGTTAGGGTTACCCTCTACCACCCCACCTCTACTTGCCAACTGACTTTGGGGTGTGCCATGGGATCATCAGGCCTAACCCTCATCCCATTCTCCTATGCTGTAGCATCTCAACTTTGTTACACATGGAATGGGGTGAGAGTTGGGCCTGATGACCCTATGGCACACCCTGACATCTGTTGGTGAGTAGAGGGTGGGGGGGTTGTAGGGGGGTAACCGTAACATCACATTTCCATACTTTTGGCGCTGTGCTATCAACCCTAACTAATGCATAAACAGAGTCTTTTGCAATTAAATATATATATACAGGTATATATTTATTTTTGCATTAATTAGTGTGTGGACACAATGAGCAGCAGTGTGGGGGGTACTAAATAGTAAAACAGTGTGATTGGGGATGGTGGGGGGCACTAGTAGACACCAGGCATTATATTTAGGGGGGCATGGGCAAAGTCTCTGACTGTGCAGAGTGTGGAATGTTGTGGGTGAAATTCCACACTTCACCTTTGATCCTGTGCTCAACACAATCTGCGGATTATGCTTCACGGACTGAGTGCAATCTGCAAAGATTTCTGCGGATCGAAGTTTG
Organism: Neoceratodus forsteri; assembly: GCA_016271365.2. Taxonomy (NCBI): domain Eukaryota; kingdom Metazoa; phylum Chordata; order Ceratodontiformes; family Ceratodontidae; genus Neoceratodus; species Neoceratodus forsteri. Next base: position 905,605,585 of record CM028135.1, on the reverse strand, counting down.
TGCACTTTGCATGTCTCTACTTGGGTATAACCAATATCTTATTCACTCAATGAGAAAAATTTGTTCTTCTTGGATAACTTTGTGCTTACTTGGGTCTTCCATTCTCCTGGTATGACTGAATCTCTGATGTATACAAACATATGAACATACGAATGTGCCAGTAGAAACAGACCACCCGGTCTATCTAAGTCTGCTCGAGCGTGCAGCTAGCACCCCTAGTTTGCAGCTGCCCCCGTCCCCTTTGTCATCTCACCGCCACCCCCACCCGCACGCTCCCCTGTTCCCTGTCTCATGCTCTTTTGAAGCTGTTCACAGATTTACTGTACTTGATATCAACCACTCTGGTAGTGTGTTCCATTTTGCTACCACCCACTCTGTGAAATAGTGTCTCATTTCCCTCCTAAATCTTCCCCCTCTATTCTTAGCCTGTGCCCGCTGGTGTCCCTCCCCCTCCTTAGCTGAAAGACCCAACTGCTCCATCCTTATTGATTCCCCTCAGATACTTGAATGTCTCTATCATGTCCCCCCTGTCCCTTCTATCCTCCAGGGTGTACATAGTCAGGTCTCCCAGTCTGCTCTCATAGTCTCTCCCCTCCATTCCACATATCATCTTTGTTGCCCTTCTTTGCACCCCCTCCAGTAGCCTGATATCATGCTTTAGGCATGGCCTCCAAAACTGCACACAATACTCTGAGTGTGGCCTTACAATTGACCCGTAGAGGGGCAAGATCACCTCTTTTCACCTGGATGAAAACCCCCTCACTATGCACCCCAGTATTTTATTCAGTTTTGCAGCCACTCTCCTGCACTGGGCAGTGTTGCTCATGGTCCCTGTTATTATTACCCCTAGGTCCTTCTCCTCCTCGGTGATCCCTAACTTAACTCCCCTAGCTAGTAATCTCTCCTTGGGTTTTTCACCCCAAAGTGCATAACCTTACACTTCTTTGCATTGAACCCCAGCTGCCACCTCTCTGAACACTCCTCTAACTTGCTTAGGTCCCCCTGCAGCTGCTTCCATCCTTCCCTCCCTTCCATCCACCACTGCTCCGAATTTGGTATCGTCAGCGAACAGACTTACCTTGCTCACCACCCCATGTGCAATGTTTGATATGAGGAGCCCAGATAATACTGGCCCCAGCACAGAGCCCTGTGGCACCCCACTCATCACCGGCCTTGGAGTTGAGAGCTCCCCTCTCACCACCACCCATTGCAGCCTCCCACTCAGCCAGCTTGTAATCCAGTTTATCATTTTTGCCCCTACCCCTAAACCAGTTAGCTTCCCCCAAGCTGCCCATGAGGCACAGAATTGAAGGCTTTGCTGAAGTCCAAGTAAAGAACATCCACAGCATGACCCTTATCTAGCTCACCTGTCACCCAGTCATAATATTGTATCAGGCTGGTTTGACAAGACTTCCTTGAAATGAACCCATGGTGCCTCACATCCTGTAGGCCATTGTCCTCCAGGTATGACACAAGTCTTTCCTTTAGTATAATTTCCATGAGTTTGCACACTATGGAGGTGAGACTTATTAGATGATAAATTACCCGGTTCATCCCTTGGTCCACTCTTGTGTAATGGTACTACATGTGCCATCCTCCAGTCCAGTGGCACACACCCCAACTCCAGTGAAGTGCTGTACAGCTCTGCCAATGGCGCTGCCAACACCTCAGCCATCTCCCTCAGCACCCTGGGGTGGATACCATCTGGCCCTGGTGCCTTGTCTACTTTTAGTGCCCTCAGTCCCTCTAGGACTCTACTTGCCTCAATTCTTCCATCTGTTGCCTCATCTCCCCCTGTCCCCACCCTCCCAGCCCATGATGGTAGTGGTCCCCCCTTTTCTTCCATGAACACTGAGCAAAAGTATTCATTCAGTGCTTCTGCCTGTTCCTCTTCCTTTTCTGTCTGCTCCCCACCCTTTTTATCCTCACTATTATCTCCTTGCACTTCCATTTCTCCCTGATGTATCTGAAAAAGTCTCCCCCGTTAATTCACTGTGCTAATCTCAGCTCCCTCTGGGCCTTGGCTTCTCTCACTTTTCTGGTCACCTCCCTGGACCATCTTGCATACTCCTCCCTGTCCACATCCTTCTCTGTCCTCCTATACCTCTGGTGCACCTCTCATTTTGCTCTCACCACCTCTACTACCTCGCTGTTCAGCCAGCATGGTTTTCTTGCTCTGGCCCTCTTACTCTGTGTCTTGGTGCAGGCTTCTGTTGCCTCTGTAATCCCCCATTTAATAATATCCCATTTCTGCTCCACATCCATCTCCTGCCTTATGCCCTCCAGTTTCCCTTTCAATACTTCCCACATCCTCCTAAAGTCCACCCCTGAAGTTTACCACCTGGGTTACTGATTTCTCTGGCTCCCCACACATTGTAATATTAAACCACACCATTTGGTGATCGCTGTCGGCTAGTGGGTCCTCCATCTTTATTTCCCTTATTGCCTCCCCATTTGACAATACAAGATCTAAAGTGTTCTTTAGCCTAGTAGGTACACTAACCAACTGTGTCAGGAAACCCTCCTAGATCGTGTCCAGGACCACTTGCTCCCTAGCACTGGAGGTGACCAGAATGCTCCAGTCAACCCTCGGCAAGTTGAAATCCCCCATGATAACCACCTTACCTTTTCTACATACCTTTCTGATTTGTCCTGCTAATTCCTTGTCAAGCTCCTCAGACTGGGATGGCAGCCTGTATATGGCCCCAAACCTCAGTTTCCTACCCCTTGGGTGTAGGAACTGCAGCCAGATTGCCTTTGTTCTCCTTTCTTCCCCCTCGTCCCTTGTACATTTGATCCTGTCCCTCACATAGACTGCCACCCCACTGCCCCTCCCCTCCTTACAGTCCTTCCTGTATAATTTGCATCCTAGGATTGCTAGATCCCAGTCCGGGTGCTCAGTTGCCCATGTTTCTGTGACAGCTGCAATATCCACCCTCCACACTGCTAAGAGTGCCTGTAGCTCAGCTGATTTGTTGCCTAAGCTTCTTGCATTCAGTGAGACCACCCTCCATCCTGCCCCCCTTCCCTTCACTGGCCTTCATTTCCTCCCTTCTATTCCCTCCTTTTTCAGCCACCCCAAGTCCTTCCCTGCTAGCCTGGGGGGTAGGCTGTGACTCCACACTATCGAATCCCTACCTATCTGCTGTCCACTTGCCACCCCCCCAGCTAGTTTAAATCCACCTTTGTCACAATATACCTCCACAGTCTTTGCTTTAATACCTCCTTCCCCTCCCCACTCAGGCACAGCCTATCCCTTGCAAACAGATTGTTGTCATCCCAGGTACTGCCCCAGCCACCCACAACCCCATATCCCTTAGTTTGACACCATTCTACCAACCATGTGTTCAACTCCCTATCCCTCTCCTTTCTCACTGTGCTTGCACAGAGTACTGGGAGCACCTCGGAGAAGTCACAGACTCCCCAGTCTCCTTGCACAACCTTCCCACTTCCTCAGTCCTCTACCTTGTTACCTCCACCATTTCCCCCACTAGGTCATTTGTCCCCACCTGTACTACAATGTGTGGCTTCCTCCTACCCTTCCTTAGGATTGCCTGTCCTGCCTTGTCTACCGTTAATCTTGTATGGGCTCCACTCATAACTGACTGTGCCTCTCCCCCTTGCTGCCCCATCTGATCTTTTGAGTATGGAGTCCTCCAACACCAGTACACCTCCCTCCTCTCTCCTTGTGCCCATCGCCAACCCCCCGCCCATGTTCTCATTTCTGGGGCCACCAAAGATGGTGCTTTTACCATGTGCCCTAGTGTCTTCCCCCCTGCCCCTCCCAATTGAGACCTCTCCTCCTCCTCCTGTTTGACTGCCGACTTCACCCTTTCCACCTCTCTGAGTATTATCCACCCCTGCTATGCCACGCTCAATCTCTGCACTAGTAATTGCTCTCACTCCCTCCTCTTTGTGAGTACTACCCCTTGTGCAATCTCCTTCTGTGCCCTCTTTCCCATGTGTTGTTAGTACCGCAAACATGTTCCCTACCCCGCCTTACTATGTGTTTTCTCCTCCCTCCTGTCTACTGCTGCTTCTCTTTTTCTAGGTCCTACTAGAGTCCACCCTTCATCAGCTGGCTTTCTGTCTAGTTTGCCCCTTCCCCCTTCCCCCTCCCTTGACCCACTGTTCCTTCTCCTTGGTGCCCCCACAATACTCTCAGATGTCAGTCCTCCTACTGACACAATCCTCCCCTCATCCCTCAACCTCCCCAGCTCCCTTCCAAGCCACTGAACCTCTTCCTTGAGCCTCCTTAGCCTCCCAGCCTCCACAGTATGTTTATCCACATTGCTGCCCCACAGCCATTGCACCCTACAATCCTACCCATGGTCAGACTACCTATACAGCCTCTGCACACTAACTCTTCCTACAGCAAGTTGAATTAGCCAATCCTAGCCCAGCCTCGAACAGAAATTTTAATCTCAAATGCCCTTGCATGCAGTACAAGACAGCCAACTACAGTACTAACTGGAAACCACAATCCTACTCATAAGGACTATAGACCTACTCATAGGTTTTATATATTAATATGTATCTTTAAGAATTAGCTGATATGGCTGTTCCTTATTTCTTCCTTCCTGACCTGCTCTGAGGGCTCAGGTCAGTTTGCAGCTCCCCAAGCTTCTCCCTCACAGCCTTCAAACCCAACCCCCAGTGGTATTTCAGTATTTAAGAAAGTCTGATGGAAGGGGTGGGTGGTAGGCCTTTTACAGTAACTCCAGCCACAGAAACTTTTAAGCTAAATTCCACTTTAAGCTAAATTAAAAAATAAAACAATTTCAAAACTTTCAAAAATCCTCTACACATTAACTCTCTCAACAGCAACTAGAATTAACTAATCCTTCTCTCCTGTAATTTAAAAAACAATAGCAAAACCTACAGAAAACTTCTCCACAGCAAGCAGACTTAACCAATCCTTCTCTCCCGCAGTTTGATGGCTCTGTCAGAATTAAAAGGCTATGTGGGTGGGCAAGTCTGGGCATGCCCTGTTCAGTCACTCTAGCCACAGAAACTTTCACAGTCACTCCAGCCACAGAAACCTTTAAGCTAAATTCCACTTTAAGGTAAATTAAAAAAAATATATCTATCAAAACTTACAAAAATCCTCTACACATTAACTCTCTCAACAGCAAGTAGAATTAACTAATCCTTCTCTTCTATAGTTTAAAAAACAGTAACAAAACTTACAGAAATCTTCTCCACAGCAAGTAGACTTAACTAGTCCTTTTCTCTGATGTCAAAAGCTTCAGAAGACTGGACTGATTATCATGTCAATACAGGGTACATAAGCCAAAGTATGTCCTACACTGATGATAACATCTCTGTTAATGTTCTTCACTAAGTGATCCTTCTCATGTGTACATGGGCATGTATTGGAGACACACTAGGATAAACTAGCAGTGTCTCAGGTAAGCAGTGGTCTCCTGGAGCATCAACCATATGAATCTGGATTATGTCCTTTCAGAACTTCACTACTCCAGTGATGGCACATTCTCAGTTGGGTGGGAAAGTTAGTTCTCCTTTTCTAGGCCCTAGATCACTCCAGTGGGCTCAACAGATATCACAATTATGTCTGTCTTCTTCTGGTAGGCTTATTTTACCAGTGTATGAGCAGGTAGGGATCTTGTGTGCTGCTACTTTTCTGTTTCCTTTCACAACTGGGCCACGCGTTCAAACATGTGTGCAGTAGTTGCAAAAAAGTGAAGAACCTTGTCATTCATTCTTGAGTCAGGGCAAACCAGTGCCATAGTCTCCACTGTTTCTTCAATTTCAGCCACTCCTTGTAGAAATCTGATCCATACCTTTGCATATTTCAGGTAGGGTAGCTCTAGTCACTCAATCCCCACAAATCCTGTCTTTCCAGTGGATGTTACTTCAGGTGGGATAAGTGTTTGTCATACCAGTCCTTGAAGACAATAATCACCTGTGACCTTCTTTTGAAGATGACTCTGGCTTTGATACACTCAGTGGTCACAGTTACCTCTGATAGTGGCCCAACTAGTCTCTTTGGCACCTGGGATCTGGCAACTGTTGGCTTGACATTTAACATATCAGACCTTCCAACATCCAGGGTCTCAGTGTGCACCTTTACTGGGCCCCATCATAATTTCCCTGTATAACTGCTCTAATCATTAGCTGGTCAACAGCCTTCTTCCATGGGGAGTGGTAGTTCTTCATCATACAGTATATCCATCTTCTTTGCAATGGTACAAGAAGATCCAGTCTCTACCAGTCCTACAGTGCAATGGCATATGCAAAGGTCTCTGATTATATCCCTCTACTTTGGGGCAGTTTCCCTTCTGTTATGTTTTAGGGTGCCCCACCATAGCAGTTCCAAGCATGGTGGGTCCCTCCAAATGTGGTCTCATGAGCTGTGGATTACAACTTTGGTAACCAAGTCCCATCATTAAGTCTCTTTGTTTCTTCATTTGCTGCAGATGCTCCTGGCACAAGTCCTTCACATTCTCCTGTGGTTCATTGATTACTGACCTACTCACATCTGTAGTGGTTGCACTCACTGGCATAGCACTGTGAGTCACCCACATGGGAAACTGAGGCATTTCTACAAAATGAACTTGTTCCTCCTGTTCCCGAATCTACTGTGTGAGCTCTCCAGAGGGGAAAGCTGATCCATTAGATCCCTTAAATGCAGGATAGTCAGTATTTCATCTGAATACATAGCTCCTTGCAAGATCTGTTCGGGTCAGATGCAAACCATGTCCTCCACTGACAGGCTGCCGTTATGATACAGTCACTATATCACACTTTCCATTCTCATCAAAAAGCCTCTCTTACTCTTTTTGTTCCAGCATGGCCAACTTCATCAGCTGTTGCCTGGGCTTCTCCGCGCTCCCAAACATACCTTTTAATGTTGCTAGATAGTCATAAATGGTAGCATTCAGTCTTGTCATCTTTAAAACTTGGATGAAGTCCACTGCTAGCCCTCATAGGCACTCACTTATTCTAACTTTCTTCTTATTGTCCAAGCAAGTCAGGTTTTGCTCTATCCACATATCAATGTCCTCTCTCCAACTGTAGGTGGGCTAGATTCTGGAAAACATCCTCCATTAACAATACTCATTATAACCACTCAGTGGCTTTGGAGTCTTCTCCATTAAGGATCCTACTGTGTGGAATGCTGCTTCTATGGACATCACTACTTTCCTACCAGGTGCAACAATGTCCTAAAGCTCTTGCATAATATTGCATTCCTTAGAAAGCAAGTCCTTAACTTTTGCCATGCAGTTCTCCATCAAAGGCTGGTTTGGGGGCTATCCCATGTGCTCCTTCTGCTGATAGGGTAATAACCTTCTTTCTAGCTCTCTGGGGTTACTGTGTTGGGTTGTTCCAGAGAGTCAACATCCTTATACAATTTCCATTGTGGTTGTCACAGTCTTAGTGGCAGTGTCATAGAACAACTGTTGGACTGTGAGCTTCTCAAGCCCCTCTACACGCTTTAGCAGAATGTCAAGTAAATCGTTCCTGCTAGCCCACTAAAGAGATGTTTGTCACAGAAGCATCTTCCTGGAGTCCAACCCCTCAATGCAGCACCGACCTTTAATCTGAAAAGCATACTTGACTTTGAAAACATTTATTGCAGTCCCAGGTTGTACACACTCTTGTGAGATCCACTCTGGTATCCAACTGGTAAACAGGAGATCCCAGTAGTATCTCAAGATGTTAAGTGCTTACACATCAGGTGATGTAGATGATGGTATGCACACATACTCTGCATTAAGGACTTGAATAAGGTTAAGGGGTCAAGCTCATTAAAGCAACAGTGGGGATTGTTTGCCCAGTTAAGAAGTTGTTAAATGTGCACTTTCTCTTCACCCAGGAAAAAATAAGTGGGCTTGGTGACAATGACAGAACTACTCTCTGGGACACAATACTAACACACTGTGCCCCTTGTTGGAACACCAGTCCTGCTTCCAACACAACACTGTTGAACTGATTTTACATCCAGCTTGCAGCGCAACTTCAACAAGGTGCAGCTCTGTTTGCAAACCATCAATTATTCCTCAACACCAAAAAGACACTCTCCATGACCTTTGGCACAAGGCAGAGACTCTCTATGCTTCCCTCCCTGCCCACTTTCTGCACTCTTGACAGGACTTTACTTGAGGGCACCTCATCCTTCAGATACTTTGAGGTTTGGTTAGACCAACACCTCAACTTCTCTGACGCCATCCAGAAATAATTGCACCCCAAGCTTGGTGTCTTATTCAGGAACCACAGTTGCATCCCTCCTGCGGCTAGGTGTGAGCTTGTCTAGAAGATGATCCTCCCAATTTTTGACTACTGTGACTTAGTCAATGTGCTGCTCCTAAGTCCTCCCTGGCCAGATTGGACACACTGTTCAACTCTTCTACCACTTTACCATTGATGCTGCCTCTCGCAACCACCACTGTGACCTCTATTGAGCCCTTTCATTCCCCTCCCTTACAAATAGATGCCTCTCAGATTGCACTAAATTCACAGCTAAACACTGGCTGGGTGAACTCCCTTCCTACCTCTCCCTCTCATTTATAACACCCCCTCCTCCTTTCCACTCCCTCAGCTCTACTGACACTCACACACTAACTGTCCCCCATCACTACACCCTCTCCAGCCAGTCTGGGTACTCTTACCATTTCCTAAAATATGGAATTCTCTGCCTCCCCAAATCCAACACTCCTCCTCCCTCTATTCCATCAACACTGCCCTCTCCAACTATCTTGCACCTAACTGTTTTTGTCATGACTCACCTTAATCTCCATCATCTTGCTCCTTGCAGTTCATCCCCCTTCAGTTCACCCAATACCTCTATCGACTCTACTGACTCTGCTGACTCTACTGGCCCTAGCCCCTCCTAGGTGCTAGTTCTCATACCTTTCTCCCTTCCCCTACTCTCTCCCCCTTTTTCCCCTAGCCTTCACACTCCCCTTGCAGGATTCTCAGCATCCTGAAGGGGTCCTATAGTGCCTAGGCTTGCCATCTTTTCTTCCCCCATCTACCAATCCTTGGCCTCCCAGGTCCCCTTGCAGGGTCCCCAGTATCCTGGAGGGTTCCTTGGATAAGGCCTCATCCCCTCCCAGGTGTTATTTCTCATTCTCTCCCTCTCACTTTCCCTCTATAATTATAACACCTAACCACAGGAGGGTTTACAATTGCCTGAACTTCCCTGCCCCCTTGCAGGGTTCATCGCATCCTGAAGGGTTCTCTCTTTGGGTCAGGCCTTATTCCCCTCCTAGGTGTTAATAACACTTACTAACTCTCTCTCTCTCTCTCTCCCCCTGCAATCTCTACTTCAGTCCCCAGTTGCCTTGTAGGGTTTCCCACATACTGAAGGGGTCTCTCTTGGACACGACTCTGCACTATCTGTCACCTTGTCCTATCTCTCTCCTTCACCCCTAATTTCATGATAGCACATGTTCACTTATTAACACTGCACTTATTAATTGTTCTCACAAATTACATATATGCAACACCGTTTGTATCGGTTTACCTATAGCGCTGCGACAGCGCTAGTGCCGACATCCCCTACAGTGACAGTTACAATGCTGACTGTCAGCATTGTAGACATGGGGATGTCAGCACTCACAATCAGGGGGCTGCACCCCGAATCCCCCCTTGGGGGGCTCTGCCCCCACACCCCCCAGTCTCTAGGATTCTAACTCCGAGTCAAAGTTGGACCAGGTGGGGCAATCACCCAGCGAGGTAGTCCCAATCAGCACACAGACCACCACAGTGATGGGTGGATTTTGCCCGATTTCTGTTGCTATGGTGGTCTTCACCATCGGGGAATCACTGCAGTGACGGTACACCATTTGTAACAACTGCTATGCTGATCTTTGTAACTTGAATGTAAAATTACTCATCCCTATTGTAACCCTTCTCCCAGGTCACACCAGGAGATGAGCAACCTGTTGCTCAGTGTGCCCTCCTGGTGAAACATTTCAATAAACAAAAATAAAAAAAACAACTTAAGGGGCTCTATTATCAAAGGTTGATGCAGGGCTTGCATCAAGCCCTGCGTCAAACCCATTTTTTGGGTGCAGCTGTGCCAAACTCCTTTGACACAACTGCACCTTATTTCAGTACATTGGGCATAGCTGTGGCAGTATCCTTCATTTATGGCAGCTTTCACCAAAGATTTGGTGCAAGCTCCATAAAAAGGTTCCCCCAGATTCCACAAGTTAGACCAAGGAAAAGCTAGTCTAACTTTCAGCATTTCGTACTTGAGATTAAAAATCCTGATTTCTGTCTGGGAGAATGCCACAAGCCCCGTGCGCCAAACGATCAGTGCACCAGGGGTTTACGGCATTCTTGGGGCTCTGAAAATTGAGCCCAAAGACTTTTACAAATAATGGGCGCTATGCATGAATGGGGTGCAGGTATGTGCTAAATGCGCATACCCCACTGGCACAGCTGCACACCTGCAGAAGAGATGTGCACCAGCAGGTATTCACTACTGGCCACCACCTGTCCACAGCCCTGTGCCCCCAGTGTGCAGGATGCTGCAGGGTGGCAGGGGGAGGAGTTGTGGACCTGAGCAGGAATCCAGTCAGATGCCCATCCTGGGTCCAGGAGTGGATCCTTTGTGGCAGTATGTGCAGGTCCGGGTTGTGCATAGCCCCTGTGGGTACCCAGACCCATGTGACTATTCCCCAGTGACCAGCCAGCCCAAGAAACTGACCCCCACACTCTCTGGCACAGTGTAGCCCTGTCCCAGGATTCAGCTGGCATACCCCCTTCCCCCATGGCACCAACACTCCAGGTCCCTATACATGTTGCCAGTGCCATGGCACTTATCCAATCAGCTGCCCCAGCCCTTGCCATCTGCCTCGTGGGCTGGGGCAGCACTGAGGGTCATTTCCTGGTCCCCTGGCAACCAAACGGTGAAGTCCGTGGGGGCGCACATTGGGTTATGACAGAGTCTGCCCTGGCATAACCTGCACCCTACTGTGCCCCCCATGCACAGCACATTGTGGCATTGTGCATGCCACTTAGTGCTGGCATGCCCTGGCACCTAACCACCCACCTCCATGATGGTGTGGTCCACATGGCCAGGGGTTCGGGCACATAACTGGTTTGCACCCCCTTTGGTGAATGCAGTGCAGGGTCCATGGGACCCCACTCTGTGGCATTCATGCGTAGCAATTCCAATGTGCCCAGTTTACGTGGTGTGTTGGCATCGCACATAGTGCCCAATATGTGCACAAACAGTAAAATCAAACAAATAAAAACTGAGTTAATTGGAGAACTGAAACAAGGATTTAGGATGGGGAACAGTTAGTGGTTATTCAGACAGAAAAAGTCACAGCAATAACAAGCATGTTCCTGGCTAATTCATCACCTACTGCCCTACTCAGTGCTTGGACCAACTGTACTGTTAGGCCACATCCTCCTCCCCTGGTACCAGTGTTCCAGCTCATATAACACTTTCTCTGATAGGCCCTGGGTACCCAGGTTTAGACCTGTGACAGGCTCAATTGTTGTGCTGCATATTGTTTGCCATCACCATGCTCAAACAACCACCACAATATTTGCAAGTCCAGACCAAATTGCCTAGTTCAGAAACATTAGCCCACTCTGTGGCCTTCATGAACTACAAATTTACTGGGTTGCAGAGCCCAAAGACCCTGATGAGCTACTCATGAATCTCTGGGCTGTGTAGCCTTCATCCCTGGCTATGGTCCTGGCTGGATTTACAGGCTCTGTCCCACAGCTCTGTTGTACTTTCAATGGCTCTGCAGCTCTCCTCTGCCATTCATTGCCTCTGGCATCTCATGCAGATCAGCTGGCCTCTCCCTCCATCAGTCTCTCAGAGTGGTTGGAAGAATAATAGGCTGGCAAGCTCACCTCTTGTAGTGCAAACACCAAGGAAGTCCCTTCGCTGCAGTGTAGCACCTAGTGGAGTCAGCCAGAATGCAACATTATTATCACAGATTCTACAGATTGACATGCTGCAGAACACTTCCAGAACGCAATGCAGTTCAATAACATTTACTCCAGTTCGTCATGCAGTAAAGTGTGATATGCTAATCAAAGAGTGTTGTGTCCTAGCTAACTCCAGTGTAGCTGTGGTGTGGCATTGTGCCTTCCAGCCACCTCTGGCTTGAGTTTCAGTTTCATAGGTTTCATAGGTTGTATGAGTAATAGAAGGCATAATTTGTCTATTATTAGACTTGCTATTTCTCAATGGACTTAATCTGTAATACTTTTTATCCTAATATACTTAGCCAGGCGATACTTGAAACTCTCTGGTGTTTTACTGTCAATGACAATACTTTGTACTGTAGGTTATTCCACATTACTATCACATTTTGAGTTATTCATGTCGTCGTTGTTTTGAATAACTCCCACTTAGCTGTTTTTTCTGGCCCCTTAGGCCACATTTTTTTTCTTATACTCCATATCTAGGCAGTTCAACAAGTACTTATCATTTGTTGCCTTATGAATCAGAAACATATCACCCTTCAGCATTCACTGCTTCAGAGAATACATTTCCAGTTCCGCTCTTCTTTCATTATAAGATTTTCCCTTCATGCCCCAATCATCCTTGTGACTCTCCACTGAACTTTCTCCAACTCCCTAATCGCCTTCCTAAACTGTGGTTACCAAAATTGCCCACAGTATTTAGTATGTGGTCTCACCAGTGCCCAGAATGGTAAAATAGCCCCTCTTTCTTTTTCTTGTAATATTTCTGCTAATGCAGCCAAAGATCTTGTTATATCTTTTTATTACCTCTGTACTGTGTGTTTGGAATCTTAGATTGTTATCCCCACTTCTTAGTCCTTTTCACAAGCCATATACTCTATCCCCTACAGCTGGTATGATGTACCAGGGTTCCTATGCCTCAAATGCATTTCTGTGCACTTATTAATATTAAAATTTAATTTAGATTTTACAGCCCAACTTTCTATTTCATCTCATATTTAAATTTTCTGATTGCTCCCTCACTATCTACAGCAACACCAATCTTAGTGTCATCAGCAAACTTACAAATCCAGCCTCCATTGTTACATCTCATCAATGACATGTATATTAAAGAGAGTGGGTCCCACCACTGAGTCCTGTGGCACCCTGCTCATCACAGCACCCCAGTCAGACATTGTCCACTTTAGGCCTTCTCTCTGTCTTCCATCTTCAGTCAGGATTGAATCCACATTACCATTTGTTTATTCAGACCTGTATACTCGATTTCAGTTATCACTTCATGTGGCACAGCCTTACCTTGCTGTAGTCTGACAATATAATGGCCACTGGTTGCCCTAAGTCAGGGGTTTGCTCACGGATTTGAAAAATCTAATTAAATATGTTTGGTCTGTCTTCCATCTGTGGAACATGTGCCGTGCAACATCCTGTAGACCCTTATTAATATGTTATTCAGTTAATTCCCTAATGCTATTTTCCAGGATTTTCCTAACCACAGAAGTCATATATATGGGCCTGCAGTTCTTATGATCCAGTTTCAGTCCCTTCCTAAAAATGGGTGCCACAGTGGCTACTTTGCATTCATCCACAAACATGCCAGTTTTTAGAGACAATTCAAACACGGATGTTAGTGGCTCTGCTAGTTCATCCACCAGTTACTTAACAATTCTGAAATGTATACCATCTAGTGTTTGTGTGTTAGATTTATTTCTTTTCACCTATTTCTGATATTGCCTACATTTTAGGGTAAGATATGGACTATACCCCATTTTTAAATCCTTCTTTGTGCTGCTTCCTTTATGAAACACTGGGTAGAAAAACTTGCTAAAAACTTCCACCATGTACTGATCTTATTTTAACTCAACTACATTTTTTATTGGGCCAAATGTATGTACTTCATAGAAGGCCCCAGGACTCTTATCCCTAACCCTCCACCCCACCCCACCCAATCCACCCACTAGTGGCAACTTCCTCCTGCAGGCAATCTTGGTGGCCAATGATAGCAAACAGCTTTTGGCACTAAATGCAGCAGCCATTTGTGAAGCCAATGGCATTGTGCCATAATTCCTCAAAATCAGCACTACAGCAATAGCTGTCCCTATTGTCCACATACTTAATAGATACCAACTCCTTTCCTCACAGGCTGCTCCTACTGATGCAGTATGAACAATGAGCTAGAGTGGTCCCCCCATTTGACAAATGATGCACACTGTCCTCCTCTGTGCCAAGTAGAGGTCCGGCAAACTGCCTGGATATCTGTCTGACCTCTTCTCCCCTGCAGCGAACCCTACCTATCTTCTCAGATCAGAAGTAGGATGCTACCTGCACTCCCACGGTACAAGCACAACCTAGGCAAAGCCTCCATCAGCTACAGGCTCCTAACACCTGGAATAATCTCTGTCAATGTCACTGCCCCCTTCCCCTCATCAAGCAAGGTTCTGATCAAGTCCCACTACAAATCCCCAGCATAAAAACATAGAAGCTGACCTCCTGGCCCACCTAGTCTGCCCTGAAGTCCTTACCTACTGTGCTGCCATACACCCTAATTGGTCTCCAGCCTTATCCCCCAGCCGTGTTACCAAGGTCCCCTTATATCTGTCCCATGCATGTTTGAAACCTGTTACCATTTTGGTACCCACCACCTCTGCTGGGAGGCTCTTACAGAAGTCCACCACCATTTCTGTAAAGAAGTATTTTCTCATACCCCCTCTAATTCTCCCCCTTCCAGCTTCATATCATGCCCCCTTGTCCTTGAGCATCTCTTTCAGTGCAAAATGCCACCTTCCTGTACCTTAGTGATACCTTTGAGGTATTTGACTGTTTCTATCATGTCTCCCCTTTCCCTCCTTTCCTCCAGAGAGTACATATTCAGCTCCCTGAGTTTTTCCTCATAGGGCTTCTGGTGTACGCCATGCACCTTTTTGGTTGTTCTTCTCTGTACTGCCTCCATCCGGTCTACAGTATGCTTTTCCAGAGATGGGGCCTCCAGAACTGGACACAGTATTCCAGGTGGGGCCTCATCATTGACCTATACAGGGATAGCACTAGCTCCCACTTTCTGTTGGTCATACCCCTCCCTATACTGGGATTCATACTAGGAAATGTCCGGAGCTTAAAGGTGTTTTCCTATTATAGCTCCGTTATCAATGTTCTCAAAAATACTTCAGTGTACCTCCTGAAAGTATGCAATTGTCTAATTTTTTTCTTAAATTATGACTTGGTTTTACTAATGATAATTTCTATAGGTAGCAGATTCCATGCATTTACCAATTCTGAAGTATGGAAATACTTTGTTTTATCTGAATCTGATCTGAATTGTTTTCTGCTGATTTGGAGTGGATGCCCATGAGTATCCATATTTCCTGGTTTAAAGTCAATATCTAGTGCAATTATTAATGACGGGTCTTGAGTTATATCATACATGAGGAGAACATTTCCCCTAGTGTGCCTAATTTCCAGGGACATCAGATCAAGAGAAGCCAGGTGCTCTTCATATTTCATATCCGTATGCCCTTTTATCATTTTGGTGCATCTTCTTTGTATTTTTTTCTATATTATTTCTATCACCCTTTTTGTATGGATTCTATATTTTTGAGGCATATTCAAAGTGGGGTCTTACATAAGCTCTGTATAAAGGTACTAATACCTCACTATTTCTAGACAAGATGTTCCTTTTTATTGTCCATATTTCATTGGCTTTCAGTGATGCATCCAGTGTCTGTTTAGAGAAACTTAGATCTCCTGATATATGTATTCCCAAGTCCTTCTCAGTGTATTTTCAAGTGGTATACCATTTAGTGTGTAACTATACCCCATGTTTCCCCTGCCCAAGTGCAGGACTTTATACTTGTTCATATTTAGCTTTATTTGCCACTTGGTTACCCAGTTTGCTATTTCTATTAGGTCCTGTTGTATTAATTCAGCTTCTTGTGTAGTCCTACAGGGTCCACCAATCTTAGTATCATCAGTGTATTTGATGACCCAACAATTTAACTTAGGTTTAAGATCGGTGATAAATATTTGGAAAAGGATAGGTCCCAGGACTGAACCCTGAGGAACAATGCTCGCAACCTCACACTCTTCAGAGAGATAACCATTCACTACCACTCACTGTTACCTCCCACTCAGCCATTCCTTAATCCATTTCACTATTTTGGGATTTATATTAGCATGTTCAAATTTTTTAATTATCACCCAGTGTGGCGTGAGATCAAATGCTTTGGCAAAATCTAAGTACACAATGTCACAGGGAATATTCTTGTCTAATGTCTTGCTGATTTTCTCTGAAAAGCAAAGGAGATTAGTTGTGCAGCTTCTCCCTTTTTTGAAATCATGTTGTAAGCTATCAGTATTGTACATTGATAAGTTTAATTTGTCTTTCAAAATATTTTCCAGTAGCTTACCTATGACACAAGTGAGGCTTATAGGTCTATAATTTTGGATGCTTCCCCTTTCCCCTTTTTAGGGTTGCAGATGGCAAAGCCCTGCAGCTCTTTTATGATCACTGAAAGGGCTTCTTTCTGAACTAACAACATGTTGGATTGAGTCACAGTTGCCTCTGCATCTGTAAAACAGTCTGCCCATGTTGTCTCTACTAACCACAGCACTGCACTATTTCACAGTGCCAGCATTTTTTCCTGCATCCCCTTCCCCTTGCACTGGCGAAGAACCCGCCCTTTCCTCACCTCACCTCTCCCCCGCCCCTCCTAGAGCTTCCACACACCCCCAGTTTATATATAGCCAGAGGCTCTGGTGGTTTATGTTGGATTTCTGCTTGTTTGAGTCTGTGTTTTTCCTGCCTCCAGCCACTGCTCTTCCTTCTCCTTTCCTCTGTGTCTGCCCTCCCCATCTTGCTAGTCTCAGTGTTTCACCCCAAAGAACCTGCCTCTGCCCCCCCTCCTAGAGCTCCACCCCCCATTTCCTTACAGCTGGAGGCTCTCCTGGTTTCCTGGTTTGTGCTGGATTTCTCCTTGTTTGATACTGTATTTTTCCTACCTCCAGCCACTGCTCTTGCTTCTCCTTTCCTCTTTATCTGCCCTCCCCATCTTGCTAGTCTCACTGTTTCGCCCCTGTGTCTTTCTTTCCATTGCCTTTTCTTGCAGCTGTCTGTTCTGCTCACCTTTGTTTGTCCCTCTCCCCATGGTTCGTTTGGTGTTTGCCACTCTATGGCTTGTGTGTTCATTTCCTCCCCCCATTTCTGTCTTGTGTACACTCTTTTTTCTGTTTTTTTACTTGTTATGTGCTCCAGCTAGTATGCTTGTCCACATTTTATTACATTCAGCTCTACATTGAAAGCGCTCCTTGCAGTATTGGAGCTGATTGCTCGTTTAAAGCCCATGCATGTACTACAAGCTCAGACCAAAACAAAACTTAGATTACATTCGTATACAGTAATGATTTCTTGTACTCACTGGGAAATGTAATAATAACACAGAGCTCTCTCAGTCTAGTTCTAAAACTTGGAGCGAGCACCCATATAATTGTAGCGCTTGCCCCATTTCAGGTGTGTACACAAGCTTCTTTACCCTTACTATCTGATCTCTGTTCTTCCGCCTTTCACTGATGAATCTGAAGAAGTCCTTCTTTCTGTACTTAATGCCCTGTGCCAGTCTCAGCTCCCTCAAAGCCTTGGCCGCTCTGACCAGCCTGGTAACCTCCCCGGACTTCATCACATACAGCTCCCAGTTTTCCTCCACTCTCGATTTCTTGAGTCTCCGAAATGCCTTTTTCTTGGCCCTCACTCCCTCCATGACCACCTGTGTCAGCCAGCTGGGTTTTTTCACCTTCCCCTTCTTACTCCTTGTTCTTGCACATGTCCCAGTAGCCTCCACCAGCCCTTTCTTAATAGTATCCCATTTCTGGCTTGCATCCATGCATGGTTGAATACCCACCAGATGCCTGGCCACAATGACCCTCATCCTATTAAAGTCCACTCCCTTAAATTCAACCACCCTGGTACTTGATCCTCCTGATTCCCTGCCATACTGAGCGTGAACCATACCGTGTGGTGATCACTCCCAGCCAGCGGGTCCTCTACCTCCAGATCCCTTACAACTTCCCCATTTGACAGGACTAGATCTAGAGTCCTATCCAATCTAGTTGGCTCCCGGACTAAAAGTTTCAGGAAGCTGTCCTGGAATGCCTCTAATATGACCTGTTCCTTCACACTTGTGGTGGTTTGGGTGCTCCCCTTGACCCCCGGTAGGTTGAAGTCTCCCACCACCACAGTGTTCCGTTTCCTACAGACCTGTCTGATTTGCTCAACTAACTCCCTATCTAGGTCATCCCCTTGGGCTGGCACCTGTACACCACCCCCATTCTCAATGTCCTACTTTTTAAGTCTTGGAACTGCGTCCAAAGGGCCTCTGTTCTGCTTTCCTCCCTCTCCTCCCTTATTCACCATATCCCCTCCCATACATACATTGGCATGCCCATTACTTTTCCTTTGGCCCTGTCCTTCCTGAATGTCCTATAACCTGGGACTGTCAAATCCCAATACTGGTACTGGGTGGCCCACGTTTCTGTGATGGCTGCAATGTCCACCCTCCCTATTGCCAATAGACCCTGTAATTCTGCTGATTTATTACCAAGGCTCCTTGCATTCAGTGAGACCACCCTCCAACCTGCCCCTGCCCTTCCCCTCTCTGGGATGCCCCCTTTATAATCCCCCCTGTGCCACTGCTCCAAGCACCTCCCTGCCAGCCTGGAGGTAAGCTCGTTTGGCTCCCATCTCTGGGAGCCACGCCTACCATCTGTCTTCTCGCCACCCCCCCTACTGAGTTTAAATCCACCTTCATGGCTATGTACTCCCTTACCTTCTGTTTTAATACCTCCTTTCTCACCCTGATCAAGTTTAGCCTATTCCCAGCATAAAGTTCATTACTGTCCCAGAGTCTGTCCCAGTCCCCTACCAACCTCTATCCCCTGGAACAACACCATTCCCTCAGCCAGGTGTTGAACTCCCCAATCCTTGCCTTCCTTGCCGTGGTAGTGCAGGGTACTGGGAACACCTCTGAGAAGGCCACTGATTCCCTCAGTTCAGCACATAGCCTGCCCAGATCCTCAAACCTCCCTCTCACTACTTCCACTATCTCCCCTGCCAGGTCATTCGTACCCACGTGCACCACGAGATGCAGCTTCCTCCAATTTCTCCTAGCACACTTAAGAACTGACTGCCCTGCCCTGTCTGCAGTTAAGCCAGGTATGGATTCTACCAAGATGTGACTAAATCATTCCCTCTTGCTGCCCCATCTTATCCCTTTCAGTACTGAATCTCCAGCACTAATACTTCTCCTCTCCAGACCTTGTCCCCCCCTCCACCCTTTTATCTTGGTGACTCTGCTTGAATCTACCTCAGCTGAAACCTTCCCCTCCTACGGTTCCCCCCTCCACTCCAGACCTATCTCCACTTTCATAGGATTTATAGGATTTGTCAGAGCTAATAGACTTACATCCTTTTTGCTCACCTTCCCTTAGTTTAATAGATTCCCTGGTTGAATTTATCCAACTTATGCTTGAATACTTCCCCTCAATGCTCCTTCACAATCCTCCACTCCTTCCTTTCCACCCTGTGCTCCCCCAAGTCCTTCCTTTTCACCTCTCTAGCCTTGCTCAGCTCCCATTTACCCCTGCTCTCCTCATCCATCCTACCAGCTGTGCACCCCCCCCACTTACCACTACAACCATCCTTAGGCAGACTCCTGTCCCCTTTCCCTCCTTTCACTTCCCATTACCTACCCCTCCTGGATTTCCCTCATCTTCCCCTCCTCCTCCTTCTCCTCCAATGTTGCCAGCACCGCAAACCTATTGCCTGCCCTACCTGCCTTGCTGGGTATGGGCTCCTTCCTTCTGCCCCTATACCCCTCTTGTGCTTTGCCACCCATCTATATTTCCACCACCCCTCTTCCTCATACTATCCCTCAAACCATTGTTCCACCCACATCATGACCTCGTGTTGCTTTCTGCCCCAGCAACCCTCCCCCCAACCTCCTCAACTCTCTACCAAGCTACTGCACTTGATCCTTGAGTCTTCTCAGCCTATCACAGATCGGACACCCTCTTAGCTTCCACAATACATTCATCAAGACTGCCACCCCACTTCCACTGCAGCACACTATTCTACCCCCAAAGGCCCCTCTAGCATCCTGCAGCCCCCTGTACCCCCCTCTGCTTTCCCCCTGCAACTGCCCCATCCTCTAGTGTGTCCTTCCCTACCTCCCTCCATTTACTCACTTCAGCATCCCTTAATTCCTGAAATACCATCCAGATCGTAATCCTTCATTTCCAGTGTGTTCCTTAACAAACCCCTGCCCTGATTCCTGCCAAAAAAATAGACCTTAGTACCCCTCAATCACGTAGCACTTACAATTAAATTACCCTCTAGAACAATGGTTACAACCCCACCACTTGTCCTACATAATCACTTTAAGTTCCCCTTAAAATTAGACCAAAACAACTTTCACCCTCCCCAAGTGTCAAATCCAGCCACAGTGCCCTATTCTGAAGCAGCTCCTCCAGAAATGGACAGCCACAGTACTTTATTAAGACACAGCCCCAGTGCCCCCAACCCCAACCCCATAACAGTGCCACCAAAACATTGAAAAGCCACAGTACCTTGGTCCAGTAGCAGTACCCTGCCAGCAGGATGCATCCCTACCCCCCAGGTCACTCAGGGACATCTTCTTCCAATGAACTTCTCCTCCTGCCTCCCTTTGATAGGTCCTCTTCACCACTAGGAGTGGATTACCTCAATCTCCACAGCCCAAGCTCTGCCAGAAGTGATCAGCCCTTTCTTGACTGTTTTCATTATAAGTGGTCTAACTTTGTTTTGATTTTAAGGAATTAATATAGGCATTTAATTATTTTGAATTTTCTTTTGTTGCCCTTTTAGCTATATTTTGTTCATATTCCCTTTTAGCATTCTGAATAGTTGCTTTACATTTCTTTATTATTTCCTTGAAGGCTGTGGTTGCAGCCCTGGTTTTGTGCTGGTGTTGAAGTTTATAGATCCTATTTTTTTATTAAAAAGTCTCTTGATTCTTTTGTTTAGCTATTTTGTTTTTTTTTAAACTAGTAACTTTTTTCACCTCAGGTATATGATTATTAGCTAGTTGGTTAAGAGTGGTCTTTAAAATCTGCCACTTCTCTTCTGCTTTTTTTTCTTTGAATAAATGATTCCAATTAATTTGCTGTAAAGCATTTCTAATTTGCATAATGTCTGCATTTTTTATACAAACTATTTCAGTGCACCCCTTTAGGGAATAGAAGCCATATTTTAAATTGTATCTTACTGCATTGTGGTCACTGCTTCCAAGGGGTGTATCAATAATACAGTTTTCTATAAAGATATCATCTGAGGAGAACACTACATCCAAGATATTTTCTCCTCTTGTTGGTTCTTTTACATGCTGAGTTAGGTTATTTCTATGACATTCTTCAAGTAATAACATGCTAGCAGTTGCCAAGTTTTCTTCCCAGTTTCTGTCATCACATAGGTTACATAGGTGTTTCAAGCTGTAGTAGACTTTCGTCCATAGTGCTTGCCTGCTATATCCTTAAGTCACTGTTGTTTTATTTGTACAATAGTTGTCCAATCTTATTTTGAAAGTTTCCATATTTTCACTTGTTACCACTTCTTCTGGTAGCCTATTCCATAAATTCATCACCCTCTGGCCAAACCAATGCTTTCTTTTAAGGTAATTACACTTCCCCATACTAAGTTTATATGAATGACCTCTTGATGTATGTTCACTGTTTTTCATTGTTAGCCCAATTTCATCCCTTAAGGTGATGTCATGCATGGCCTTATACAGCATACACATATCTCCCCCTTGCCCTTCTATATTGTTATGTGAATAAGCTGAGATGTTTTAGTCTATGCTCATATGATGAATTCTGGAGAGATTTTACTGCTTTGGTTGCTCGTTTTTGTATTTTTTCTGTGTTAATACTATTCTTTTTGTTATATGGAGACCATACCTGCTCACAATACTCTACGTGCGGCCTCAACAGAGACCTGTTCAATGGCATGATAACTTCACTTTCTCTGCTAGTAATGTGCCTAAGTATACAGTTTAGTACCTGGTTTGCCTTCTTGACTATCTTTTGACAGTACACATTGAATTTCATGTCTGCTGTTATTGTAACACCCAAGTCTCTCTCTTCTACTGGGTTGTTC
Organism: Neoceratodus forsteri; assembly: GCA_016271365.2. Taxonomy (NCBI): domain Eukaryota; kingdom Metazoa; phylum Chordata; order Ceratodontiformes; family Ceratodontidae; genus Neoceratodus; species Neoceratodus forsteri. Next base: position 905,583,486 of record CM028135.1, on the reverse strand, counting down.
ATTCTGGAGCCCCCTAAATTGTAATTGTGATGTTAATTTTTCTGCCCATATGTATTACCATGCATTTTCCTAAATTTAACTCCAATTTATTTATTGTGGTCCATTCAAATATGTATCCCAGTTTGTGTTGTAAATTTATATTTCAGTGAAACTATCTACCACTGCCCCTATTCTGCAATCATCTGCAAATTTTGATAACCATACATTAGAACATCTGATTTGCAATAATGTTATATACACACATTGAAGAGACAGGGGCCCAGCATGGAACCCTGGGGAACTCCACTACCCACTTCCTCCCAATCTGACATCACACCATTCACTGTCACCCTCTTTCTCCTAATCCCCAGCCACTCCTCTATCCACCTCACTATGTTATTATTTATTTTAAACTCTCTAAGTGTCCTTACCAATTCTCTATGGGGGAGTTTGTCAAAGGCCTTAGAGAAGTCCAAACACACCACATCCACTAAACTGCCACCATCCAATACCCTATTGACCCTCTCATAAAAAGTAAGCATGTTTGTCTGAAAGGATCTTGATTTATTGAATCCGTGTTGTACTGGATCTATAAGATTATGGGCTTCTAGGTATGTCAATATATTGTTCTTTAATATTCCTTCCAGAACCTTCTCCACCACTAAAGTCAGACTCACCAGTCTAAAGTTTTCCAGTCTTCACTTTGCTCCCTTTTTGTGCAGTGGAACCACTGTTGCCTCTCTCCATCCTTGTGGCACCTCCCCACAGTCCAATGATTTTTGATACATTAATGCTATTGGTGGTGCTATGTCTACAGCCAGTTCCTTGAGAACCCTTGAGTGGATATTATCTGGGCCTGGTGATTTATTAATATCTAATTGCTGTAGCCATTCTTGCATATCTTTTGGACAGATTTTAATTTGCCTTGGAATAGTTTCAATATTTGCCAATCTTTTTTCCACATCTGTTTTATTATATACTGAAATGAAATATTTGTTTTGTAAGTCTGCTGTTTCTTTATTGTTTGCCAACTTATCATCCTTATTTTTAAAAGGTCCAATTTTATGTGGAACTCTTTTTTACTATTTATATATGTATAAAAGGATTTGTAATTATTTGTTACTATTGATGCTAGTTTCGCCTCATAATTTAATTTATCTCTTTTCATTTCCTTTGTATCTTAGCTGCCATGTCCCTATAATTTTTATTGATTTCCTGGATTGGGTTATTCTTAAATTTCTTATATTTTTTTATCTTTTAACATTATTCATATTAAAATCACCCATAATGATGGGTTCCCCTATTTCCATTGCTTTTGAACTTTCCTCCATTAAATGGGAGGTGGTTTCAATAGGGCTATCTGGTGGGTGATATGAATTTCCAATAATTATTGATGGCAGTGCTCCTCCACTGATCTCCAACCAAACAGATTCTGTGTTAGCTTGTGTTTTTATTTTATTTGAAATGTTTGTAGACATAATTTTGTTTGTTATGTAAAAAGTCACCCCTCCACCTTTCATGTTTATTCTGTTATATTTATGTAACGTGTAACCTTCAAGATTGTTTCCCCATGTGTCCATGTGTCCGTGTTATCTATTCACCAGGTTACAGTGACTGCAATTATATCAGTGGGAGTACTACTAATTATTGCTGAGTTAATTCCATTTTACCATTCATACTTTGTGTGTTTAAAGACAGAGCAGCTAAATGATGTTCCTTATTAGTCTGTGGTATTGATGTTAAGTGATTTGTTTTCTTATAGATACTGTGAGTTTTGATTCTAGCAGCTTGTCTTGTTACAAAATTCCCAGCCCCCTTCTTTAACAGTTTAAAGTCTCTCAATTGATTTTATTATTAATAAAATTTGGCAATATTTTAGTCCCTTTTGGGCTTAAATGGAGTCCATCCTTAATGCAAAGTTCAGTCTTTCTGTTAAAGATATCCCATGCATTTATACTTTCACTTCCCTCTCTTGTATATCTGTTTTTACTCTTATGTTTGTTCATTTAATAGTATAATTCTTGGGCTGTCCTTTTAGTATGGGAAAAATATAAGAGACTATTGCCCTTTTCCCTTTACTTTTAATACATTGTGAAGCTTCTATAATTTCATCTGCAGTTTTTTTGTGTTCCTTTCCTACAGTATATTGTTAATACCTATGTGTATTGTCACTGTTTGTCTGCCCCTACTTGTATTCATTACATTAGGTAGTATCGCTCTAATGTCATTAACTTTTGCACCAGGTAGGCAATTAACCCCTCTGTTGGTCTAATCTTTACCACAAATTATGGTATTGCATCTCCTGAGTGTGGAGACCCCAATTACAAGTACATTAGTGGGGTGATTCTGTGCCATTTCTAGTTGTTCAGTTAACTTTACAGATGACTGTTCAAGTTTCATTGTTATTAGCAAGAGCATCAAACCTGTTTGAGAGGGGTAACTCTGAGTTGTTAAGTGCCCTTCTCCATTTTTTATTAGGGTTACTAGGGATCTTATACCATGCTTCCTCCTCAGCACTATACTCACTAGTACTAGGGATTGGGGTAATTTCTGCTGTCACTGTATCTTGACTGTATTGTGTCTTTTCCTCTTATCCTTGGAAGAGGTATTGGTTAACTGTAATCTTTGGAGTTTAAGGCCCTTAACTTTTTCTTTCAAGGTGTTAAGCTCATTTACTGTAGTAGCAGCCCCATTTCCATACACTCCATACATTTTGGGCAAATAAAACCATCATTGTATTTTATCACCTATATTTGTTGTATACATTAAACAATTTGAACATTTAATAGTATTTCCCTCATTACACAGAATGGTAAAAAAATCTTAGAGGGGTTATATACAGAATCCATTGTTTGTAATTATTTCTCGGGACTTATATGTATATCTTGAAGTCAGGATAGTGCTGATAACTTTCCTATTCAATATATGCTGTCACAAAGCAAAGTTACTTCCTATTTACTTTGCCTCTTCACTGTAGCATGTATAGATTTACATACTGCTTGCAGTGTATTCTTTCCTTCTGCCCATTTGTCCCTGCCAGACACACCTGACATGCACAAATGCGTGTGTCTCAGCGCATGTCTCTGCATGCAGCGATGAGTGCACCCCACTCGGCTCAGCCCACTCAAAGAGGGACAATTGTTTAAAGTAATGTTTGACCCAGATGTCTTCCCAGAGTTACAGCACCTCCCTCGTACACCAGGAAAATAAAATGCAAGTTAAAAAATATCCTTACTTCTTCATAGAGTTATTAAAAGTGACCTGAAGGGCCACAATGCCCTGCCTAGCAGAATGAAGCAGTTATGTTGATTGTGTAGTTCATGGGGGCTGTCCAACAAACTATAGGAATCCTCCCCTTCTTATCTCTTCCTTCCAGATAGGAGAGACATCTCCACCACTCTCCACTACAGATTGTAACATGCTTAGAAAAGTTGTGAAAACAAGACCACTCTGTTGGAGCCTGTCACATGGCTTTTGGCCATCACGTAGGTCAGCAGAGCTTCTCTTGAATGCTGCAAAATGCCCCACTCACAGAAGGGAGACTATTTAAGCTATCTCATGACCCAGAGTCTTCCCAGGGTCACAGCACCTCCCTCATACACCAGGAAAATAAAGTGCAAGTTAAAAAATATCTTTACTCCTTCTTGGAGTTATTAAAAGTGACCTGAAGGGCTACAATGCCATGCCTAGCAGAATGAAGCAGTTATGCCAATTGTGTAGTTGGTGGTGGCTCTCCCATGAACTACAGAATCCTCCCCTTCCTGTCTCTTCCTTCCAGATAAGGGAGACATCCCCACCACTCTCCTTTACAGATTGTAATGTGCTTAGAAAAGTTGTGAACACAAGACCACTCTGTTGGAGCCTGGCACATGACTTTTGGCCATCACACAGGTCAGTAGAGCTTCTCTTGAATGCTGCACCCCAACATTCTACTAGCCTTCCCCACTGCTTTATCACACTGCTTTGCTACTTTCAGGCCATCAGATATGATGACCCCAGATCTATTTCCTGTTTTGTGGTTTCTAACTCCTCCCCCCAAATGATATGTTGCCCTTGGGTTTCTGTGCCCTATGTGCATAATTTTGCACTTTTTGGAACTGAAGCCCAGTTGTCAAACTCTTGACCAATCTTCCAGCTTTTTTAGGTCTCCCCTTATTCTTTCCACCCACCTGGTGTGTCTAATCTGTTGCAGATTTTTGTGTCATCCATGAACAGGGATATCTTTCCTTCTAGCCCCTCTGCAATGTCACTAATAAAGACACTGAAGAGGACCAATCCCAGTACAGACCCTTAAGTCACCCTGCTGGTTACCTTACCTTCTTCTGAGTGAACTCCATTTACCATCACCCTCTGGATTATGATACTTAGCCAATTTCATGCCAATTTACTAACTTTGTGCCCACTCCCAGGCTTCCAATTTTATTTACCAATCGTGTGTGGAACAGTGTTGAAAGTCTTACTGAAATCCAGGTAGGCCACATCCACCACTCCTCTCTTGTCCACTTCCCTTGTAGCCCAGTCAAAGAATTCTATCAGGTTTGTTTGGCAGGATCCCCCCGTGAACTCCTGCTGCCTTGAATCCTGCAAACCACTGTTTTTAAGGTATTCCACAATCCTTTTTTTTGAGTAGGGTTTCCAAAACCTTGCCCACCACTGAAGTCAGGCTTACAGATTTGTAGTTTCCTGCCTCCTCCCTATTCCCACTTTTGTGTAATGGGACCATATCCACCCTCCTTCAGTCCTCCAGAACTTCCCCCATATTCAGTGATAGATTGAACATTGTGTCCCCATTGTCATGCAGCACTCCCCTGCCTGTCTAACTCATCTAGCTAATGCATATCATATTAGGCCAGTGATATACAGTGTGCTAACTGCCGTGGCCCTCTGCAGAACAGCCATGGTTCTACCCCTTATTTTCATTCTCTGGGGCTACCCTGTCATGTTGTTATAATTTACTACATCAGGATATGCAGCTTACCATGTGCTTGTTTTATATGTTTTTGGAATGTGTTTTGCATGAAATGTATGAATGCCGTAAGATTCCTCACTGTCTCGTTCCTCCTCTCCCCCAGGTCACAATTGGAAATGATCCCAGGGCTCTGTGTGCTTACCTGGTAAAACATGTTTAATGTAAATAAATAAATAAATGTATTCTTTTTATCCAATTTGCATAGCTATGAAAGGACTTACAGTTGTCCTATACAGTTACTGCTAGTTTTATTCCAATTTCCTCTTAGTTTTCCTAATTTTTCTTTCACTTGGTTTAATCTTTCTCTATATAATGACCACAGTTTTGCATCTTGTTCCTTTGGCCTTTAAATACACTTTTTTCTTATTTTGCAGTATTTTCTTAATACTTTTTGTAATCTAATGGGGTATATTTTCATTTTTATTATATTTTGCCCATGCTCGTACAGACTGCTCCTTTGAAGTTTAAATGTTACTGGTGAGGCACTCCCACTTCAGTTCCAGATTTGTTGCTGTCATCTCCTTTTTCCTTTTTCTATGTTTTTGACCTGGTCTCTCCTGTGGTGCCCTCTACCTATTCCCTTTACTTTTCTACCTTCTGTTCTTTCTTTATTCCCTGCTGCTCTGCATCCTCTGGCCAGCCTCGTTCATTGCTCATCTGCCCTGTGTACAAATGCCCATAGCCTGGGAAACAAGATCCCAGACCTAGTGGCCTTGATGGCGGAAGAAGACCTGGACATTGCTGTAGTCACTGAAACATGGTACACAAGCAAACATGATTGGGATGTTTTTTACCAGGGTACACAATCTTCAGGAGAGACAGGGAGGGGTAGCTACTTACATCAGGGAGGGGATCCTGACATATTGTTTATCATTTTATTTTACTTTATTTTACTTTATTCGTTTTTTTTTGTTCCTTTTTACCTTGTTTTGGTCTATTTTTTCTGAGCTGCAAACTGCTTTTGCTCATTAAAGCTTGGTGTAAGATGGTCATTTATTCTCTAGTCTCAGTCACTTTGATTGCCCAGCTGTATGCAGTAGCATTTTCAGACGCTGCCACTGCATTGGGAAATGCAGGATTTTTTGGTCTGAGGTGCTGCTGTCAATGCCTCAGTGAACTGTGCGGAGCCGACTTTGATCGGGCCATGTTTGAATGTGTGGTCGGTGAGGAAGATTGTTTTAATCCCTGCTAAGGTGCAGAAGGACAGTGAAGATTTGTGATACGGGCTGCTGAAATACAGTGGGGATTTTTTATATGGGCTGCCACCCTATCGAGGTGTCTGTTCTGAGGAGAAGCTGTGGGAGTCCAATAAATCGTGTGTGGGAGTCCGGACCTAGGAAGGAGTTCTGGGAGCTATGTGGATTGCTTGAAGGTGCCAGTTGGTGTGCTGGCTTGAAGAATCGAGTGGTGGCCCTAGACTGTGCTTTGGTGGGTCTGACATTTTCACTCTTTGAGACTGGCCTGACTTTGGCCTGACTGTGCTGTGGATCACCAACTAGATTCTGTTGCTTCACGGGGGCTCTGGGGATCCTTAGTCAGGGAGTTGGCTGGTGATCCTAGGGTGCCCCTAGATCCCTGAGAATGGCTACTTTGTGGCTTTGATCTGGGTGTTGTGGTGGTGCAGTGGAATATTTCTGGTTGGGGTCTCTAGGTGCAGAGTTGGTAGGCCTGTGCTGCTGTTGGTCGTTGGCTAAATTATTCTCAGCTGGACCCTATCCTGGTTTTGTTTCATTTGCTGGACTTATTGCAAATTTTGGATGTACTTAATTTTATCGGCCGGACTCACTTCAGACTGGATTTACCTGTTGGATTTACTTGCACCTTTGGATGATTTCTGTCCTGGATTCTTTTGTTATATCTTCATTTCAAGTGTTCTGTGGTCTCCCCTGTGGTGAGAGGACCTGGGCGTCCACATTTTATTTGTTTTATTTATTTCTTTTCTGAATGTTATGTTTATGTTTATTTGTTTTTGATTGATTTATTTTATTCTGGGCAGTCAGAGTGCCTGGAACTCACCTTCTCCTTGGCTGTGAGAGGGCTTGGGGGGTGAATTTATATGTGTTTTTGCATCCTGTGAGAGGGGACTGTAATAGTTTCTGGGACTGAAATCGTCCAAACAGTGGAGAGTAGGGTGGTATTTGATGTATATTTTTAGTAGGTGGGTATTGTTGTTTAATTTTATTGCTTTCTTTTGGGGCTCTTTGAGGTTGGGTGCCAGAACGTTTTATATATTGGTTTTAATTTTTTATTTTAAAATGTGTAGGTCCCCCCCCCAGTCGTGCGCTATTCGTCCTCCACTCTCTTTACCCTCTGCCCCTTCCCCCATTTGTTTTTGTCAACCTACCAGCACTGTTGCGTACTGGGTATTGCTCGTAAGGGGGGGGGTGAGGTGGGGGTGTGGACACTGGAGGATGAAAGAACGCACCTCTCACATCGGTCTGGTTAGGCCTAGAAGACACCCTGGGGTGAAATGGAATCTGGAATGGGGTGCACCTTATCTAGTCTCCATACCCAAGGGAACTGCCTCATGTGGCAGGCAAGTAGCTGGGGCGGTCCTTGAAGCCCATCCAACTCAAGCGGTATTATGCAATGCCAGATCTATTAAAAATAAGACTGCAATTATTGCAGATCTTATTGAAACAACTGATCTGGCTTGCATCACCGAGACCTGGTTGGATGAAAATGCTGGCCCCATTTAGGATGCTGCAGTTCTGACCGAGTACTTGATGATACACCACTTGCAACTGGATCGTGGGGGGAGAGTAGCGGTCTATTTTAAGACCGAGTTGGGCCTCATGAATGTACCAGTTGAGGTAGCCAAATCATTTGAGTGTACCTTGGTGGCTGGTGTAGGTTGCAGGTTAGCTCTAATCTACCATCCACCCGGGGACGAGACGTGATTCCTCCAGGAATATAATCCTTTATAGGGAAGGTGATTGAGAAAGTAGTGGCGATACAGCTGGACGACCTCTTGACCATCCATAACATGTACGAACCTCTCCAGACCAGTTTTCGTAAGAGGCACAGTACTGAGACAGCGCTGGTTCAGATGCTCAATGATCTCCTGGTGGTGAGGGATCGGAGGAACCATTCTATCTTGGTGCTCCTTGATCTCTCCTCAGCTTTTGACACTGTAGACCATGGGGTGCTGCTTGGATGTCTGAGGTCCATCTGTGGACTGTCAGGTATGGTCCTTACGTGGTTTACATCTTTCCTCACTGGCCAGAGTCAGAGAGTGGTGCCTGGGATTTTTTTCCTCTGACCCTTTTTCTCTGCCTTGTGGGGTCCCTCAGGGTTCAGTGCTGTCCCCCATGTTGTTTGCAGTGTATATGCTGCCTCTTGGAGACATTGTAAGATGGTATGGGCTGAGGTTTCACTGCTATGCTGATGATACCCAGCTCTACCTGTCTTTTGCCCCCGACCAGGATAGAGCTGTCTCGGTACTTAAAACCTGCCTCACTGAAATCCAGGACTGGATGAACTTGAGCTGGTTAAAGTTGAACACCAGAAAGACAGAGATCATGGTAGTGGACCCGGGTCACCAGATAGAGGGGCTTAGGGATGACCAGCCATCTGGAAATTTTTCTCGGGGGCTCTCAGCTCCTATCCTCTGAACAGGTGCGAAACCTGTGGGTAGTGCTTGATGACGGGCTGACTTTATGATCTCAGGTGTCGGCTGTCATCAAGTCTTCCTTTTATCATCTTAGGAATATCTCCAGGATTAAGCACCTGGTTCCATCCGGGGACCTGCCTACATTAGTCCATGCCTTTGTGACTTCGTGCCTTGATTATTGTAACTCCCTGTACTTAGGGTTTTCTGGGGTTAAAATCCACCACCTGCAGCTCGTGCAGAATGCGGCAGCATGATCATTAACTGGGGCTTCTCGAGTATCCCATATTACCCCATACTGCGCGATCTGCACTGGCTGCCGATTAGGTGGTGGATCACCTTTAAAGTTGGTTTACTGACTTATAAAGCCCTACATGGACTGGGCCCCGACTACTTGAAAGAGCTTATTGTCCCTTACCACCCGGTGCAACAGTTGCAGTCAGCTGAGGAGAGGTTGCTAGAGATTCTGAGGGTGTCTCTGAAATCTTCTGGGGCCCGTGCATTTATGCACATGGCTCAACCCTTTGGAATTCTCTACCCTGTCAGCTTCGGGAGTGCATGACTGTGAAGGGGTTTAAACAGGCATTTAAACCTTTCTATGAAGTTTCGCCTATGATAGCTCCATATAATTCTGATTCCCTGCTATTTATTTTCTCTGTATGTTACTTATTTATTATTATGTATATTGTTTTATATGGCTGTTTTTATCTTTTTGTAAAGTGTCTTGATGGCCTGAAAGGTGCTTTTGCGAAATAAAATTTATTATTATTATTATTTATTAAAGTACAAGGAAACGCAGAAGGAAGGAGACAGGGAACTGTATCAGGCAAAACAGAAGGTGGTGGGGAAGGTAGTTAGGAACACAAACTGAAGAAAGACTAGCCTAATCAGTAAAAGTAGGTAACAAAACCTTTTTAAGGTATCTTAGGGAAAGGAAAAAGACCAAGGGAGGGATTGTGAGGCTTAATAAGGGGGGGGAGTGTGTGGAGTGGGACCTAGAAAAAGCAGAAATTCTAAACAAATACTTCTGCTCAGTATTTACAAAAGAAGAGGAAGGGGAGAGATCAGAAATAGGGGTAAGAAACGCACATGGAGGAGAGGTGAACACCAATCCATTCATAGAGGAGAGAGTCCTAAAAGAACTCTCAAAACTGAAAGTGGACAAGGCAATGAGGCCAGATGGGATGCATCCAAGAATACTGAAAGAGCTCAGAGAAGTACTATAAAATTCTTGTTTTTCGGTTGTTTTTTTTTTTATTTTATTTTAAATTTGTAAAAACCTTGGTGACATTGTTGCCACCTCGGTTGATCAAATAAACTATAACTTTAACAGAGAGGTACTAAGGGCACCACTGACAGTCCTATTCAACAAATCACTGGAGGAAGGAGTGGTAACAAAGAACTGAAGAATGGCGAATGTGGTACCACTACACAAGACTGGGAGCACGTTGGAAGCTGAGAATTACAGGCCTTTCAGTTTGACCTCAGTGGTGGGGAAAAAAATTGAATCTATGCTGAAGGAAAGGATTGTGGTATATCTTGATCCCAGTGGGGCACAAGACCCGAGGCAACATGGATTCACAACAGGTAGATCTTGTCAAACAAATCTGATAGATTTATTTGACTGGGTAACCAGGGTGGTTGATCAGAGAGGGGCGATAGACATGGCCTACCTAGATTTTAGCAAGTTATTCAACACTGTCCCACATAGGAGGTTAGTAAACAAGTTGGGTAGTATGGGAGTGGGGCAAAAGGTGGTAAACTGGTTTATAAATTGGCTGAGCAACAGAACACAGAGGGTTGTGATTAACGGAGTTCATTCCCTGGGGTGGGAGGTGACCAGTAGGGTGCTGCAAGGCTCAGTGCTAGGGCCTGTCATCTTCAATGTCTTCATTAGTGACATTGCAGAGGGACTGAAAGGGAAGGTAAGCCTCTTTGCGGATGACACCAAGATCTGCAATAGGGTAGACACTCCAGACGGGGTGGAAAGAATGAGAAGAGACCTAGGCAAGTTGAAGGAATGATCAAAAGTATGGCAGCTTGAATTCAATAAAAAGAAGTGCTAAGTCATGCACTTGGGGTACAGAAATACTGGAGAGAAATACGCAATGTTGGGGGGAGAGATACTAACGACAACAAAATTGGAATGGGACCTGGGGGTACTGATAATGGATGACCTGAAAGAAGCCAAATAGTGTAAAGAGGCAGTGGGGAGGTCCAGAGGGATGCTGGGGTGCTAATGGAGAGGTATCACCAATAGAAAACAGGAGGTGGTGATGCCACTGTCCAGACAATTGGTGAGGCTACATCTGGAATACTGTGTTCAGTTCTGGAGGCCACATCTACAGAAGGACATAGACCAAATGGAGGTGGTTCAGAGAAGGACAATGAAAATGGTGATGGGAATGCACCATAAATCATATGAGGAGAGACTGAAGGACCTCAATATGTATACTCTGGAGGAAAGAAGGGAAAGGGGGACATGATAGAGACATTTAAATACCTCAAGGCAAGATGGGAGGGTGAGCTGGATGTCATTATCCACCTAGGTACTAATGACCTGGCAAATGGGGAGCCAAATGAAGTTCAGGAAGAGTTTAGGAAATTGGGGAGGGGTCTCAAGCAAGTAGCTAGTTCTGTCACTTTCTCAGAAGTACTACCTGTGAGAGGCAAGGGAGAGCATAGGAGTGCATGCGCCAGGAACTTTAACTCATGGTTGAAGAACTGGTGCTGTGAGGAAGGGTTTGGATTCATTGGTGACTGGGGACCCACCTGGAGGGATGGAGGTTTGTTCAAGCCTGACGGCCTGCATCCATCCTGGAGGGGAATCCAAGCACTCAATGATAAGTTTAAATGCTACATTGACAAGCATTTAAACTAGCAAAGGGGGGGGTGGCAGGCCAGCAAGGAGGGTACCTACTTGCTCACCCCCCACAGCTAGCTGTGGAACCAGTGAACCGGAGGAGTGGCTATCTCTACAAAGCAGTGTGCAAAAGATAGAGATTAGCACCCAAGAGGTGGATCGGCAGAAAAGGAGCAAAATTCAGCAGAAGAGCAGACAGTAAGGAGAACCAGGGATAAAGGACAACCAAGGAAGGGGCTGGAGTAGAACAGTGAAACAGTCTAGGGAGGTCTAATCATGGAAAGCCATGTGTGCCAATGCCAGGAGCCTTAGCAACAAGATGGAAGATCTGGAGGCTGCCATGGTGCAGTCAGACCTGGACATTGTGGCCATCACTGAAACCTGGTGTAATGATAACCATGACTGGGAGATGGTCATACCTGGCTACAACATATTCAGAAGAGACAGGGCAGGTAGGAAGGGAGGAGGAGTGGCACTGTATGTGAAAAATGACATAAGGGCCACAGAGATCCAGGAGGAACAAAATGGGGGAGAGATACTGTGGGTTAAACTGGAAAGGAAAATGGGGCCAGCCATCCGCACAGGTGTGGTCTATAAACCACCAGCCCAGGAGGAAGAAACAGATAGAGAGCTAATGATAGCTATCCAAAGGATGGCAGACAAGTGTGAGGTAGTACTGGCTGGAGACTTCAATATTCCAGATGTGGACTGGAGCATCCCAGCAGCAGCATCAACTAGGAGCAGATTTATCCTGGACTCCCTTCAGGGTGCCTTCCTCAAGCAACTGGTCATGGAACCAACTCGGCAGAAGGCAATACTGGACCTTGTGCTCACAAACAGGGACAGTGTGATGGGGGTAACAGTGGGGGAGCACCTGGGGAACAGTGACCACCAGTCATTGTGGTTTGAAATCACAGAAAGAGCAGAACCAAACCACACAGAAACACGTATCCTGGATTTTAGGAGGCAGACTTTGGAAAAATGGAGAGATACTTGAAAGAGGCATTAAGGGGAATGGGGCAAGAATCAGGGGTTGAGGAACAGTGGGCAGTATTTAAAATGGGGATTACAAGAGCAACAGAATTATGCATTAAGCAGGTTAGCAAGAGGAAAAGGAAGAGGATACCATTATGGTTATCCAAAGAGGTAGCAAAGAAAGTGAAAGCCAAAAAGATTGCATTCAGGCAATAGAAAAAGACACAGGCAGAAGGGAATAGGGAGAAGTACCAGGAGAAGCAAAGGGAGGCAGGGAAGTCATAAAGGGAAGCCAAAGCTCAGACAGAAGAACACATTGCAAAATCAGTGGGTAGAGGGGACAAAACCTTTTACAGGTACATAGGTGAAAAAAGAAAGGCAAAGGGAGGGGTAGTGAGACTGAAGGGGGAGAATGAGGGCCGCGTGGAGGATGACAACAGTAAAGCTGACATATTGAACAGGTATTTCTGCTCAGTCTTTACTGAGGAAGAGGAGGGTAATGGGTCTGAAGGGAGTACAAGGGGTGAGAATGGTGCAGAAATGGACACAAGTCCCTTTACTCGAGAAAGGGTCCTGAAGGAACTGGAAGTAATAAGAGTTGATAAAGCAATGGGGCCAGATGGGGTGCACCCAAGGTCCTTAAAGAACAAGAGAGGTGGTGGCTGAACCTCTGGCTATCCTGTTTAGCTGATCACTGGAAACAGGGGTACCCAAAGACTGGAGGACAGCAGATGTAGTCCCCTTATGCAAAAGTAGGAACAAAGAGGCGAAACCACAGACCGAGTCAGCCTCACCTCGGTAGTGGGGAAGATCATGGAAGCACTACTGAAGGAGAGACTGGTGGAACATCTGATTGTCAATGGACTACAGGACCCAAGGCAGCATGGTTTCACCAGGGGGCGGTCATATCAGACCAACCTCGTTGAATTTTTTGACTGGGTGACTAGGGAGGTGGATCAGGGGAGGGCAGTGCACATGACCTATCTGGACTTCAGCAAGGCCTTTGACACTGTGCCACATAGAAGACTATTACACAAACTGGGGAATATGGGTGTGGGCAGGACAGTAGTGTGGTGGGTAGGTAACTGGCTGGGCGGCAGGACACAGAGGATGGTGGTAAGTGGCTGTCACTCCACAGAGGGAAAAGTGACCAGTGGGGTACCACAGGGATCAGTGCTGGGACCGGTCCTATTCAACATCTTCATCAGTGACATTGCGCAGGACCTAGAAGGCAGAATTTCACTGTTCGCTGATGACACAAAGCTCTGTAACAGAGTAGACACACCAGAGGGTGTAGACAGAATGAGAAGGGACCTGCAGAAACTTGAAGAATGGTCAGGGGTTAGGCAGTTGAAATTCAATGCAAAGAAGTGCAAGATAATGCATATGGGGCACAAAAACCCTGGCACAATATATCAGTTGGGGGGTGAGGATATAGCATGCACCAAGCAGGAAAGGATCTTGGGGTTATCATCTCTGATGACCTCAAGGTAGGAAACAGTGTGACAAGGCAGCAGGTAAAGCAAATAGGATGCTGGGATGCATAGGCAGGGCATCACCAGCAGGAAAAGGAGGTCATAATTCCACTATACAAGACACTAGTGAGGCCCCACCTGGAGTACAGTGTACAGTTCTGGAGACCTTACCTACGTAAGGACATAGACAGGGTAGAGAAGGTTCAGAGGAGGGCAACAAAGATGGTACATGAATTGCATTACAAGTCCTATAAGGACAGGTTGAAGGAACTGAATATGTACTCCCTGGAGGAGAAGAGGAAGAGAGGGGATACGATAGAGACATACAAGTATCTTACAGGGAGGAACAGGGTGCAGGAATACACTATTTTTAAGTGAAAAAGATGTTCCAGGACTAGGGGCATGGGATGAAGTTAGAGGAGGACGATTCAGAGGAAACGTGAGGATTTCTTCACAGAACGGGTGGTGGACAAGTGGAACACCCTACCAGAGGAAGTGGTGGGGGCTGAAACAATCACGGGATTTAAGAATGCATGGGATAGACATAAAGGAATTCTGGAGGTCAGGGGTAAGGGGCAACAGACTTTTCGGAAAACATAAACTGAACTTACAAGCTCAAATGGGCAGACTGGGTGGGCCACAGGCCCTTATCTGCCAACACTATCTATGTATCTATGTATCAAGGGAATAAACAAGGTACAGGAGGGCAGCATTTTCCAAAATAAGTGATGTGCAAGAACAAGAGGTCTCAATATGAGGATGGGGGGAGACCCAGGGGTAACATGATGAACTACTTTTTCACAGAAAGGGTGGTGGATGCATGGAACAGCCTGCCTGCGGAGGTCTTGGGGGCAAAAACAGTGAGTGAATTCAAGAATGCATGGGATAGACATAGATGTAGGAAGAAAAAGGTAAGCTGCAAATCAATTAGGATCTGTGGTTTTAGGTAGGTAGAGAAATGAGCTGACTAGGTGGGCCAGGTGGTCCTTTTCTGCCATCACAGTCTATGTTTCTATGTTTCTATCTGGAACTCTCTTCCCTCCACTCTTATACTTTCCCCCTCTTATTGGTCCTTTAAAATGTTTCTGCATGACCACTTCTTTCCTGCTTGTAGCTGCCCTCACCTAGCCAGTGAGCTAACTGTAGCCAGTTCCCCTTAACCTCTAATAGTCTATTGAATTTGATACTACTGCGACACAGTATACAGTGCCGCTCCCAAATCTATCTTATCCAGACTGGACACACTTTTCCATACCTTCTGTTGCTTCGCCCTCGATGCCACCCCCCGCACCCATCACTGCAACCTCTACCATGCCCTCGCATTCCCTTCCCTCGAAAACTGTCGCCTGCAGCACTGCTCTAAATTTGTAGCCAAATTCTGGCATGACACCCTGCCCTCATACCTCTCTACCTTACTTACCCCAGCTCCTTCCCCTTCTCATGCCCTCAGATCTCTTGATGACCGGAAGCTTCAAATCCCTAGGCGGAAAACCACTATTGGGCAATCTGCCTTCTCCTACCGCTTCCCCAAACTCTGGAATGAACTCCCTCCCCAAATTCGCCACTCCTCCTCTACCCACTCCCTGTCTTCAGCACTAGCAAACTACTTTTCAATAAATTGCTCCTGCACTTAAGCCACAAAGGTGTCCCCCTTATCCCTCCCCTCCTGATTGCCAGACCAGTGGCACCTAGCTTACGTTATTGAAGCTGGCTTATCTATACCAACTTCAGCACTTCTAGTACATGGGCTTGCCCTGTTCTCAACCCTCCTTGATACTTCTTGATCCTCACATTTTCTCCACTCTGTGTCACACCTCATCTATCCAATACTATCCCATTCTGTAATATAATCTATGCCTGCCAGGTGTTGTTGTTGAACTGTACTGTTTGTCTTGTCCCTATTCCATCACACAATTGTATCCTGCAACTGCATAACTGAAACTTTCTCTGTAAACTGTTCAACTGAATCTGTCTACTGTACTGCTGTAATTGTGCTCAGCTATGTTCTACTGTTTTTCCTCACATATGTAACTCTTGATAACCTGCGAGTTATCTCTCACTGTACCCTCAGCCCCAGGACGCACCGGGAGACGAGCATCTTTTTGCTCAGTGTGCCATCCTGGTGAAACAATTTCAATAAATAAATAAATATATGTTGATTTTGCTGAATTTGTTTCCATATACTGTCCATATAATGTATATACCACTTACTGATTCATCTCAACTACTTGTAACGTGCATTTCCTGTTTCCCCTTCCCAAGGTCGCGACTGGAAGAGAGCGTCGGCTCAGTGCTCCTTTCCTGATTACCAGTTTTCAAATAAATACATAAATACATCATACAGTCTCCTCTCTTCCTGTATTCTACTGAAGTTCACTCTGTTATAGCATATAGTATTCATTCTACCATGTTCCTTATCCCATGCATGTTTTTGAATTGAATAATGCAATGATCACTCCCTATAAAGGATTCTCGTACTGTGCAGTCACCTACTTCCGTTCCCAAATAACTCAACATTAGGTCTAAGATGTTTCTGTTTCTTGTTCCCTCCTTTACTACCTGGTCCAGATTCACATTTTCCAAATATTCACAAAGTTCTTTACCATACTACAACCTCCTTCCCTTTTATTCCAGTCTATCCCAGGCATATTGTTTTCTATGCTCCACTGGCCTATCTCTGGGCAAATGTCTATTCTCCTTGCTGAGGCTCAGTTGCGGAGTGGCTCTTCTTGCAATGTGAGTAGCTCAATCACTGTAGTAGTGCTTGATTGCAAAAGTCCTGATGTAGAAGCCTCATCATTGTAGAAGCACAAGCCTCACTCCAAAGTATCTGTACGGTGCACAGTTCTGTCAGTCACGCACCCTGACTCTAAGCTGAATGTCAGACAAACTGAATGCTGACTGAAAAGTTTCTCTATCAAGAGCAAATGAACAGCCCTCCAATTGTTTCAGACATCCTATCAGTCACTGGTGAGGGGGTGTCCAGTTGTTCTTAGATGGCTAACTGTCCAAGTCCCAGGTGAATAAATTAGTCCTATTGTGGCCTATAAGCCCTCCTGACTCTGGTTCATGCTTCAAGTACAGTAGTTTTAAAGGCTGCATTCCAGCCTCTAGATCCTTTTGCCATGCTGAGCTAGGCTCAGAGGTGACATAGATGGCAGGAACCTTCAGTTCTCAGCACTCCATTTATATAAAGTTCTTTGTAGAGGGGTCTTTCCATCAGAACACACTTTTGCCCCTGTTGTAGTACCTGTGCAGATGCACAGTGGCTTCATGTTCATTCACTGGCTCGATCAAGGGAAGTCCCTCTTTCTGTGGGTACTGCCTGACTCCTCCATCAGCGATAGTGAAAACAATACTCCATGACATGTCCAGCACCAAAGAAAAGGCACTCCTCTTCGGTTCCACTCCATTCCATGACCAGCAGTCCATCACTTGGGGCTCAAAAGGAGCACTACTGTTGCAAAGCTGATCTCTGGTTCCATAGAGGAATGCACTTATATTTTTACTCAAAGGAATTCCAAAAAAATGAGGGGGGGGGTGCAAATGTTACATTAATCTTTCCTATAATTTGGACAAAATTCCTTTTATATTACCCCTTTTCTACCTACTGTGCATGCATCCCAAACATAAAATACCCAAAGTAACTGAAGAATGCAAGTAGCTTCAAATAAAATAATAAAATACTAAGGGGTTAATCAGGAAAAGAAATGCGCAGTATGTCCGGCTGGCAGCAATTTTACTGAAAACGCACTGGTGTCTGCTGCCTGCTAGCATCATCGTACTCTTCTACATTATTATTAGTTCCCTGCTGGCATCCCTGCTACCCTGTCAAGCAGCAGCTTTTAGCCTTGGCAGCCCCCCTGTAGTCAGGTGCTCCACCACTGTTAGAAACTGAGTTGCCAGAGCTGCAGTTTGAGAAGCAGTAGTTTCTTATAACTCAGCAGATCACAGTGCTTCAGATTTATAAAGAATTGATTTCTGCTGTAGTCCTATGTCTCTGATGAGCCACCAGACAGGATCTGTGTCAGGAAGTAAGCTGATTCAGAGCCAGAAGCTGTAAGATTTCTGAGACACAGACCTGACACTGTTGTAATGTAAACTAGGCAGAACAAAAAAGCAGCCAACTTACAGATACAGTGGTCATCTTCATTCTTAAAACAAATTATGGTGTAAAGTAATGAGGACTATTATCCTGGTGTCAGTGGCTCAGTAGGTTGCACTCACATCTGGGGCTAAATGTCAGGAAAGCTTGGGTTCCAGTCCTACACCAGGAACTTGGACTTATACCAATATGCAATACTGATGCTATACTGCTGTACTTAGGGAAGGGCACTGCTGTCCTTCTGATGAAACCTTAAACCAAAGACCCTTCTGCATATCTGTTGTGGCTATCTAGGCAGAATTTACCTCATGGTACTTAGCACAGAAGTAGTTTTCCACAGGGTTTTTGTCCGACATTCCCCCATCAATAAAACAGGCCCATGTAACCTCCTCCCCCAGGATGCTGGTGAAAATGAACTGTCACAGCTTGGTCTACTTTACTGGTCAAAACCTTACAAATAAATGAATAAAAACAAATAAAGTGGTGGCAAATAACTTAGAAAAACTAACAAGCAGAGCACTGCAAAACAGCTTTAATCACAGTAATGTTAAATCAGCTCTGAACCACAGTAACTGCAGATTTTCCCTGCTTGTAGTTACTGTTAGGACAAAAAGGCCCTACTGTCTTCACATCATGAATGTATTCTCCACTGTGGATATACAGTAAAGTGTAACTAATAAGAAAACCCACTTCAGAAAGTAACAAGAGTTAGTTTGTGCCAGTGAGGCTAGAGTTGTAACAGCAGTGTTGTTACTTTATTTATTTATCTATGTATTTCATAACTATAGAGCAAAACTGTGATTTGCTTATTCTCTCCATGCTGCCCTCCAACCTCCTTCTGACCCCCATGCAGGTTTTAAAGGGCAATAACAGTTTAATCCTGACTAACTCAATTGCTCCCCCCCCCCCGCTGACATGCGTAGTAGTGTATTGTTGTCACCCTCCATAATTTCATGGCAATGGCAGTTAAATGCCATCTACCTCAGTTACCTCCTCTTGCTGGCACACACCCACCCACTCATTATAAGTTCTGTATAAATCCGACCCCCCAGTTCACCACATTTTTACATTTTATTGTTGCCCTCTCCCAACACCAAATCGGTTATTTCAGAGAACCAATAATAGTTAAATCTTGGCTAACTCATTTGCCCCAATACTGTATTTAGAGCTGTATTATTAAACTGAAAACATTTAGATATACATCTTGTGTCATTGCCTTTTTTGAGTGGTGGGTAATGTTGGCCTGTTTTGAGATTTGTAACTCATTTGTCCCCCCCACCCCATACAGCTTAGCAGTGGAGCAAGCAGATGCATGACCAGAAGGGATGGGACAGGTAGTCAGCATCTAGCATCATTAGTGACGTAGACTGCTCCACCTCCTCCTTCTTGGACTCTCACATACTCACTCTATTGCCTACCTCTAACACTTTAATGGAGCAGACAGGCTGTGGGGGAGGAAGCGGTAAATGAGCCAGCCAGAATTTAACTACTACTCTACCCTCAATGATGGATCAGACTCAGGCAAGAGGCAACAATATAATATCATAATTTATGGAACTGGGTTGGTTGTGTATTTATTTATTTATTTATTTAAGGATTCGGAGAAAACCTTTGAGCACAAG
This sequence comes from Neoceratodus forsteri, assembly GCA_016271365.2. Taxonomy (NCBI): domain Eukaryota; kingdom Metazoa; phylum Chordata; order Ceratodontiformes; family Ceratodontidae; genus Neoceratodus; species Neoceratodus forsteri. The sequence goes on along the minus strand of CM028135.1, from coordinate 905,563,888 downwards.
CTCTTTTACAAAGGTTCCATGTCAGGTTGACAGACAATAGACATATTACATCAAACAGGTATAGAACATACATTGGTTACAATATTACAGTGTTATCACTAGTACCATGGAATTAGTACAGCGTTAGTAAAGGATATAGAAAAGCAGTGGTGAGCTACGTGGGGAAAGTAGGGGAGGACCCCCTTTTGAGTTGATAGGATACTTAAGAAGGGTAAGCAGCCTTGTGTTCGGGCTTTGTCAAAAATAGGAGGACAAAATAGTGGCTGGGAGATGCCGGGGAAGGGGGGAAAGGGGAAGGTGGTACCAGAGGGGAAAAGTGCTTGACTAAATGGTCATACTGGGGAAATGGGGAGGGAAGTGATGCAGGGATGGAGTTATGATGAAGGGAGGTACTCAAGGGGAACAGCAGGAGTGGCATGCTGAATGCCACATGGGGTGGGGTTGGCCCTAGGCATGTCAGAAGAGGTGGGGGGCAGGAAGAACCAAGGGGTGGAGGAAACAGAGTGGATGCCTAGTGTCAGTTCAGGGGGCAAGGTGTAGGTTAATGGAGAAGGAGAGTACCAAAGGAGGGGAAGAGTGGCTAGTACGGAGAGCAGACACTAGCTGTATGGGGGAGTGGATTGCAGCAGGGCTGCCATATGAGCAACTTGGAAGGCTAAGAATGGGGGGATGGACTAGTCTTCAGAGGCAGCCACACTCTGTGATTGATGCAAGGTGTTACCTTAGTCCAGTTTTAAAGTGTGATAGGCATTTGGAGGTTTTAATGGGCACAGGGATTTCGTTAAGCCACTGGGAGGCCTTATAGGCAAAGGTGCATTGTCCAAGTGAAGTTCAACAGAAAGGTATTGATAGAGCCCCCTCATCCTACCTCTGGTGTCATTGAGGGTAGCAATCGGCGAGAGGATGTCTGATACATGGGGAGGGGGTTACCCAATAATGTCTTCTTACCCAGGAGGCTGGTTTGGAACTTGATTCTGTTCTTTAGAGACAGTCAATTAGTCCATTCATACAGCGTTCAAGTGTGCGTATGATGATCTGCAGCCAGGGTGAGCCTGCAGGCTTTATTGAGAGCAATATGAACCCTCTGTAGTGCTGTATCCATTGCCTCTCCATAGACCACCAGGCTGTAATCAATGGTTGATAGGATGGAGCTGGAGACAGAGGCGGAGGACCTCAGGGGTGAAATATTTCCTGTGTCTATAAGACAATGCCCAACTTTGTGTTCACTGCCTTAACCACAGAGTTGATGTGTTGGGTGAAGGTGAGGGTGTCACCTAGGGTGACCCCCAGGTACTTGAACGAGTGCACTTGTTCCAACGGTTCGCTGACTGTGTTGGAGATGACGAGGGAGGGGAGCCTCTTTTTGTGCTGGGGACTGGATATAAGCATGGCCTTGGTCTTTTTATAATTTAGTAGAAGTTTCTGCCTGCAGAACCAGTCCTCTAGTTTGTTGAAAGAGTTTTATAGTTCGTATTGCAGGGCGTCATGGGATGTATTGCTGTTGAGAAGTACTGCATCATCAGCGTATAGGATAAATTTAGTATCACATGCTTTAGGCAGATTGTTTAAAAAAAGGCTGAAAAGTAGGGGCCCCAGTATTGACCTCTGGGGGACCCTAATGATACTTCTCTGGAGATAGACACTGTTTGCCCAACTTTGACATGTTGGCTTCTATGAGTCAGGTAGTCCTGGAACCAGCATGCTGTTTTGGCTGCCACACCCAGATTCTGCAGCTGTGCCAGGAGAAGGGAATGGTTAACAATATCGAAGGCTTTGGTGAGGTCAATGAACCCTGACTCCACCAATTTGCCTTTGTCCAGTGCCTTGTGCACGTAGTCCACATACTCCAAGAGGGCAGTGGTGGTACTATGGTTCTGTCTGAAGCCATGCTTCTTAGGGCATAATAATTGGTATTTTTCGAGGTATTCGGTGAGTTGTGCTGCCACTATCTTTTCCAATGCCTTGGATAAGGGGGGAGAGGATGGAGATTGGACTATAATTGGCTATGCATGTCTTGTCTCCATTTTTATGCACAGGTGTCACAAGAGCCTGCTTCCAGATCTCTGAGAATTTAGCAAGAGCCAGTGACTTATTAAATAGCTTTGTTATTGGCACGGTGAGAAAATCAAGTGTGAGGGATAGAAGTTTCATGTCCACCCCATCACTGCCCATTCTGGTCTTGCCTAGCACATTTTTTGTACATGTTTTAGAACCTCCTTCACCATCACCCTCTTGAAGTAGAAGTCTGGATGTGTGTTCTTGAGTGGCTTGCTGTTGTGTTGATCAGCAGCAGGGAGCAGGTAGTTGGGGGGGTAACACCGAGGTCAAGTCAGTGAAGACCATGTTGAATGAGTCCGCTGTAAGTGGCGGGTCAATTATGGGGGAGCTGTTGATGTTGAGCAGATGAGAAAAATAGGCTGTTGGTTAAATAAGATCTGCAGCTTATCCTCTAGGTAGGGAAATGGGCAGACTAGGTGGGCCAAGCGGTCCTTATCTGCCGTCAAAGTCTATGTTTCTATGTTTCTATGAGGGTGCCTCTTATCCTTCCCAAGGAGGTTTTTGATGTTCTCCTAGAACATCTTACCGTCACCCCAGGAGTTGCTAAGCTGTTCCTTATGGAAGTTGGCTTTTGCTTGTTGGATAAGGTTAGTGCAGTGGTTTCTTGTGGCTCTGTAGTACTGGTAATCATGTTTGCAATGGGTGGACCTGGCTTTTTTCCAGAGGCTGTCCCTTTCTTTCATCTGGGCAAGGAGAACCCCCGTAATCCAGCCATGTTCATTCCGCCAGATTTTCCTTTTCCTCTGTGGGACAAAGAGATCATAGATGCTGTTGAATCCATCAATAAAGTAGCTATGGGCCTAGTCAAGATTGGATGTCAGGTCAATAGGGGACTAGTCGTGCAGGGACAGGGCTGAGGTGAGGGACCCAAGTTTGCCCTTCCTCAGGACCCTGCTTTCAATTAGGATGGCTGGGGATTTACTAAATTTGTTGGACCACAGGAATGTGACTGGGGAGTGGTCACTTAAGGTGTCTGCCAGAACCTTGAGCTTAGAGATCCGGGATGGTGAACTTGAGAGGAGCCAATCAAGGAGGGTGTCATTGCCTGTCTTGTAGTTCCACCTGGTGGGGCAGGGGACAAGTTGCATTAAGTTGGAAACAGCGGCCATATTCCTGAAGAGGGTTGATTCTTTGCCAGCCCAGTTAATGTTTAAGTCGCCTGTGATAATGAGTTCTGTGCCCTTAGGGAGAGTGACAATTGAGAACAGTACAGGTGCAGAAAATTAAACATAGAGTACACATACTTTACATAATAATAATGTTACTTATAATAGGTTACAATTATATACAAGATACCCAAGTGTTACATTGGGGGTACAGCCCTGGACATACCTAGATAATGCCTGGAGAGGGTGGAGGTAGGGATGGGGAGTGGGGTGGGAGGCAGGGGGAGAGAATAGGCTGTCCAGAGGACATTGTCAAGTCAGGGAGGCCTGACAGGAGGATTCCACAGTGGGATTAATTAAGTGCATTTACAGTCATGAGCATCAAAGAGATGGTTCCGGAGGGCAATTTTGAAGGGACCAATTTTAGCAATGTCTGTGATGCAGGGTGGGAGGGAGTTGAACCAAGCAGGAGCTCAGTAATGGAAGGACCTCTGGGCTAGCGAGGTCTTGGTTCTGGGCACCAGAAAGGTGGCCTTGACAGATCTACAGGTGGCAACAGATGAGGATGCATGCTGTAAGGAGGCAAAGACCCCTGGGGGGAGAGCCCTAGAAGAGATTTTTTGGTGAGTAGGCTGGTCTGGTAGTGCAGATGCTCCTCAAAGGTGAGCAGGTTGGCAGTGGAGTAGAGCAGGCAAGTGTGAGTGTGGCCAGGGGCTCTGGTCTGGAGCCTGCAGGCCTTATTGATTGAGAGCTGGATTTTAATCAAGGTGGTATTGTTCACCGCAGCGTAAATGGGCGAGCCATAGTCCACTAGCTACAGGATGGAAGAGTTGATGGCCAGCCAGAGGGCAACTTGTGGGAGGCAATCTCTATGATGGTATAGTAGGCCTATCTGAGAACTTATAGTGGAGGATAGGGCATTGATGTGGGTGTGGAAGGTGAGAGCCGAGTCGAAAGTGATGCCTAGATATTTGTAAGAGGTCATTTGCTCCAGCGGGTGCAGAGTTCTGGGGAGAATGAAGATGGGGGCATTCTTGACCTTGTTTTGGTGATGGGAGAAGAGCATTGACTTAGTCTTCTTTAGGTTAATGACAAGTCAGTAGTCAAGGAACCACTTTACAGCTTGGCTGCAGGTGTGCTGGAGGGATACCTGGAGAGAAGAGGGATTGAGGTGGGAGGCAAAGAGAACCGCATCATCGGCATAGAGGAGCATTTTTCCTGTGCAGAAGCTGGGGAGAGTGTTGAGGTAGAGGCTGAAAAGTACAGGGCCCATAATGGAGCCCTGGGATACCCCAGAAAGAACAGGCCAGGTATTGGAAAGGGAGCCGTTTATCTTCTCACGCTGAGCTCTAGCAGAAAGGTAGTTGGTAGTTGGAGAATCAGGCAAGGGGACCAGTGGAGGGGGTGACAAACAGTGTCAAAAGCCTTGGAGAGCTCTATGAACACTGCGCCAACAAGGTTGTCGGAGTCAAGAGCAGAGTGCAGGTATTGAGAGAACTCCAGGAGAGCAGTAGTGGTACTGTGCCCTGGGTGGAAATCATGTTGTTCTGGGCACATTAAGTCATATTTGGCCAGGTACTCAGAGAGTTGAATAGACCCAATTTGTTCTAGGGCTTTAGAGAGTGGGGAGAGGATAGAGATCGGCCAGTAGTTGTTAGGTGCGGACCCGATCTCCACTCTTATGTATAGGGGTGATTTCAGCTGATTTCCATGCACTGGGAAACTGACCGAGGCATAGAGACCAGTTTAGTAGGTCTGTAAGGGGGACTAGGATGACATCCAAGACCAGGCAGAGGATCCTGGAGTCTAGGGGGTCACAGCTGGGGTTGTTGCTACCAAGGGCTTTTAGCAGGTGCAGCCTGGCTACATGAGGGAGATATAGTGTGCAGGTAGAAAGGAGGGCAATCCAAGGCAGGGGGGGAACAGAGGCGGGGATTGGGTCAAAAAAGTTGTTTGGGAGGACAGAGCTTAGGTCAGAGAAAGTAGTATTGAGGCAATCATCTATACAAGTTGGGTCTGTAGTGACGGTGCCATCGATGGAGAGCTGGAATGGTGGGGGGGAGCAGGGTCTTCCCATTAAGCTCTTTCATGCTGTCTCAGAAAGTCAGGACGGAACCCCAGGTGAACACGAGGGCGATCTGATAGTGCTCTGCCTTGGCCTGTCTAATGGCTCAGGTGCACAGATTATGTGACGTGTTGTAGGCTTGTCTATCAACTAACTTGCCTGATTTGATAACGATGTGCCAGAGATTATTTCTATGCTTAAGTTTTTAGATAAGGGATGGGGAGATCCATGCGGCATTTTATTTTTTAGTACAGATTCTGGTATGGGGCGAAAAGGTCACAGGCCTTGCTGAAGGCATTGGTGAGGAGGTCTAGCACAGAGTCAATATTAGGGGCGTGATGAATGGGGGACCAGTCCAGCTGTGCTAGATGCAATTTTAGCTTTCTGAGACCCCTGGGGCATAGGCACCAGTGCAAGGTGGCCTGGGACACAGGTTTCGGTATGAAAGATGACCAGAGACAGAGGACAGGTGAGTGATCACTAAGTGAGCAGAGGACATTGATACCCCAGATTTTATGAGGGCGGTTTGATAGTATTCTGTCTAGGAGGGTGCTGGAGCCACTTGTCCAGTTGAATCTAGTGGGCTGGGTGACTAACTGGGGCATGTCCAGGGCAGCAAAGGAGTCCCTGGTATGGGAGGCAGTGGTACCAAGCCAATTAATGTTAAGGGCACCGAGGATGAGTTGCTCGGCTTTGTGTGGTTGGGAGGTGAGGTAGTCGATGAGAGATTGGACCACTGGGTTCTGGCGAGGGCTTGGGCTCCATAGTCAAGCTTGGAGGCAGGGATCGCATGGCTTATAAGGGTGTCCCGCATGTAGATTGCACACCCACTGCCACATTTACCAACTCAGTTTACCCTGAACAGGGTGTATCCAGGGAGGGAAATAATGGAATCAGGGGTTGTTTTGGAGAGCCAGGTCTCTACTAATGCAATAATATCAGGCTGGTGTTGTACAACCCAGCACAGGAGTGTGGTGGATTTCTTTAGAAGGCTGCATATGTTCAGTGATGCAACGCGGAGACCAGCTCCAGAGTGGGGTATGGGAGGGCTAGTTGGCATAGGTCCAGGGTTTGGGTGTATATTCCTGGAGACCAGTAAGAGGACAGTGATTAATCTAATTAGGGGATAGTGGTGACAAGGACCTTTAGTGTGGTGCCAATGTGAGGTCTTGATAGTAGGGATGCAGGGGATGGGTAAGGCACTGAGGGTAGGTATGGCAAGGAAGAGGGTGGGTCCAGAATGGGACAGGAGGGCAGAGGGAGTGGGGGTGTTGGTAGGTGGTGGATGCAGAGGAGTTGGGGGGTGTCCAAGGTGGGATGGGGCTGAGCTGTTTGGGGGTGGCTTAGGGGAGAAATGCTCAGGGTGGAGGGTGGGGGCACAGGACGGGGGGGGGTGGTCTGAGCCAGAAGGGTAAATGTGAGCAGGCCTAGTAGAAGAGTGATGGTGCCTATTGTTATGTAGTAGGTAGCTGGAAGTAAAACTGAGCCAGCAGTGGTGTGCCAGCTATGAAATTAGTCAAAGCACAGGGCAATTTTGGTAAAATGCCTGGAAAGAGTCACTGTAATGTTGCTTTACTGTGTGGGGGTGGCAATGACACTAGTTCTAATTAAGTGATATCGTTGAAAATTCAGCTAAGGCAAAGGTGCCAGCTACTGGGATGGTTAGGCTGTGACTGGGTATGTCACCATAGGCAGTGGAAGTGTAAGAATTGAAAGGGTATATAGTCGAATTAGGGTGAGGTCCCTAACAATAGGGCAGGTTACAGCAGTAATTGAGAGGAGTTAACTGGAATGGCTGGAGAAAAACTTGAGAGCAAATGTGCAACCCTGTGGGTGAGAGTGCTTTAAAAAGGGGCAGTAAGAAAGTGCATCAAGTCAGGTTTTGAAGACAGGGAAGCCAATAGCCATAAGAATGTGCAGCAGTGGAGTGACCAATCAGCTGCTAGGCTGAGGTAAGGAGTGGAGCAATGGTCTATTTAATACCGTGAGGAGGTGAGAGAGTCCAGAATACAGCACAGAAAGATTTCGCTGAGATCATGAAGCGCCAGGGGTTGGAAAATCAGCTGAGGAGCAGAAACTGCCAATCAGTGCCTGGCTCCTCCACTGGGCATCCAGTCAAAACAGTGGCATTCAAAACCACGAGTTTTGGAGGTCCAGTGTGTACCTAAATCTGTCTGGGGGTCAGTTGGGTGGTCTGTTAGTTGTGGCCGGCTCAGAGAATGCCGGGGCCACAGCAGCAGCATGGGAAGCCCGCAGATGGGCTGTCTGTGGAACAAGAAAGGAAAGACAGAGGATTAAATACAGCTAGAGTACAATAGCAAGCTCAGTGGGGGGCAGGCAATGAGGAAAGACAAAGCATGAGGTAAATAGGTGGCAAATGCAGGGCAATTATTTAGAGATAGAAGAGAAGTTAACAGGGAGGGGTGTCTCTGTGCTTTGGAGCCGGGGTGACAGGAGGACAACAGCAGCAGCAGGAGGGGGTGTAAGAGGAGGGTTTGTAGGTAAGGCAGAGAAGAAATTAAGCTGTTTAGAGAGACAGCATTGCAAGTGGGAGGAGAAATTAATAATTAGCAGAGTGACCAGTGTGGGACAGGAGCCACGGTTTGGCAGTAGAGGCAGAAATGGTAAAATGCAGCAATCTTACTCAGTAGCTAGGTCTAAACAGTCAAACCTCAGCTACTAAAAATACAGTTTGTCCAGCACTAATCTCACAGCAGCAAGTAGCACCGAGAGGCTAGACTAGTGGCTTGTAATAGTCTAGCTAAACTGGCAGGTAAAGTAAGACCAATTGATGCAGTGATAGAGCTGGGGCTGTCAGTTAGAAGGAGAGCAGCCAGGGGAGATTAGGAGATAAAATGTATATGGAACAAATAGAAATTGATCATGTTTGTGTACTATGATCTCCACCATCCGTCCCCCGATCAACCCATGTTGTCTCTTGTCCTGCAGTCTATTTGCCTGCAGGAAGGTTACTATCTTTTCTTGTATTACAGCTTCTAGCACCTTACCTACAATAGATGTTAGGCTGATAGTTCTGTACTTCCCTGGATTATCCCTGCTCCCACTCCTCTCTGGTGGAACTACATTCTCCATCCTCCTGTCACTGTGTACTATTCCTGTCTCCAATAAGATATTGAATACCTCAGCTAGGGGTTCAGCATGGACATGCCCCATTTCCTTAAACACATATGGATTTATACCAACCAGGCCCTTGGACTTATCCACTTTAATTGTGCTTTAGCCCTCTAGTACTCTTTTCACTGGAATGGGATACCCATCGACCCCTTTCCCCTCCTTTTTGTACTGATAACACAGAAGGCATTATTGACCCTTTGTTTTCCATTGTAAACAATGAGCAAAAATATGCATTCAAAATATTTGCCTTTAATTTATCTTTCTTTTCCCAATTCTCCTTGCTTCAGTGTGACTATTACTTCTTTTGTTTTCATCTTCTCCCCTATGTTACCAAAGAAGTTATTCTCTCTCTTCTTTAACCTTCCAAAGTTCTTAGTTTTGTGCCAGCTTTAGCCCTTCTTCCCGTTTTGTTGGCCTCCTTATTCCTGCTGTAAAACTACCCTCTGTCCCCCTTTACTTAGCTTGTTCTGTATTTTTTAACCACCCTTTTCTTGTCCCTCATGACTACCCATACTGTCCTTGTAAACCATAATGCTTTTACCCCACTTCTTCTTGCCAATTACCCTGACACAGAAATCTGTGGTCTCTTTTATCTCATTTATTATAAATAACCATATTACTACCACCCCCTTTGTCATTCTTATCTTCTCTATTTTCCCCCACAGCAGCTCCCTCACTGTTCCAAAGCACCCAACCTGAAGTCCAGGACATTAGTCTGGGACTGATTTTTCTCTGCCCCTAGTTTGATGCTAACCCAAATTGTCTGATGGTTGTTGGCTCCCAGTGGGTCCAGCACCCTCAACTTCCCCACATTGTCCCTATTGCTAAGCAGTAAGTCTAGGATGGCTGACTCCCTAATTGACTTCTGCACTCTCTGTACTAAGGAAGCATCCTAGAAGACTTCTACCAGCTGTTTGCTTTTTACACTTATTGGTACTCCGCCAGAAGCAAAGCCTCCCCAAGCCCTACTGCAATTTTGATCTCCTCCTCTAATTTTCCATCAACTTCCTCCTTTTAAGGTAGTGGTCTATAAACCACCCCTATTCTGATATTTCATCCCCATTCTATAAGTACCTGCACCCCTATTGTTTTATTTGCATGTGTTTGCTCTGCTCCATATCTTCCATCTATGAAACATATATTCTTTCCCTTACATATAGTGCCACACCATTTACCTGTCTTTCCTTTCCTGCTCTTTCTGACCACAGAATACCCTGGTGTGGTCATGTCCCTGTTATGATACTGGGTTGTTCATGTTCTGGTGATTACTAGTAGATCTAGGCATGCCTCAGAGACAAAGATACAGTGGCCCAGATATTCAAACTGCGCTCAAAACTGGCGCAACAGCAGGAGCAAGCACAAACCAGTTGCGCAAATGCGCAACAGGTGCGATATTCAAACATGGAGCAGAGCAAATTGCTCAAGCAACCAACGTCTGAATATCGCACATACTGTGCCATCGCGCAACCAGGAAGGAGAAGCTGAGCCAAAATGCTGCACTATGGCGCAACCATGGAAGCTCAGCTGAGCAGTGCAGAGCTGCCATAGCGCAAGCACAGCCCCCCCAGAGCAATGGAACTGCACATCCAGGGAGGCAGGCTGGGGCCCACCACCAGCCATGCCACACATGGGCACAGGAACTCACTGCAGAACCCACACCACACTGGCACACCCCAAGCACAGCATCACTGGGGTGGGACGGCTGATCACGTGCCCATGGGGACAAGCCAACTAAAGCATAGCAGAGCCATGCGCCCAGCACAACCACTGGCAGGCAGAGTGCACACCCAGGGGTTGACAACCACAGTGCATCAGTCCCCTGTACGCACAGCTGGCGTGCACCATGCCCCCAAGACACCGCTCATGTGCAGTGACAGGCACTGCAGGAAACACCATGCACCCCGTGCCCACGTCAACCCCATGCTGCAGAGAAGCAGACCACCCAGACCCACCCTTTGCACCCAGCAGTGGGTGGCAGCAGATGGCGAGAGCAACAGAAAGCAATGCTATGCTGGTGATACCTCCCCATGGACACACACACACACACACACACACACAATATCCAGGACCATAGTAGCCCAGATGGCATGTACACCCCTGCAACGGAGCACCCAGAGCCAGTTGCAAAGCAGACACCAACACAGCAGTTGTACCAAAATAGAATTTTATATTCAAACAAAAAGAGGTAACAAAACAGCTAAAACTATGTACAAGTTGGGGGGGGGACGGGTAAAAGGCAGGGGTGTGCAAGGGGAAGGGAAAACAACTTGGAGAGGGAAGTCAGGGTGAAAGGGATGGGGGAAGGGCAAATAAAAGGTGGGCTATGGCCCAGCAGGCTCCTGCTCCTCCCCCTGCCGTCTTCCCCTCCTGTGTCTGTGCCGCTGTTCCCCCTGTTGCTGTAGGGCTTGCAGGAGCTCTCTGTTGTCGCCGGCCAGCTGTGTCAGGCGCCGGACATCGTGCGCCATGCGCTGAAGCACACCGAGGCCTAGGAAAATGGGAACACAGTCAATGGCTGAGACTGACCACAACCCTGAACACCACCCAACCTGCAACCCAGCTAACCCAATGTGCTGCACATGTGATGGCATGAACCCACCCACAGTGAACATGCACATGGCCATCACAACAGGCGGCACCAGCCATGCGCACCACCGCCACACACAATGCCCACGTCAATCACAGTACAAACTAGGCTGTCATGTGATGTTGCAGCGTGGTGCGATGCCAGTCACACAGCTATGTGCCCAGTGCATGCCTGGACCACCTGTGATGCATACACAGGCGTGTCGTGATGCTGCACTGTGATGCAGGTCACCTGTGTCACACCTACATACATGGATACATAGACAGTGTCGGCAGATAGGGGCCTATGGGACACCTAGTCTGGCCATTTGGCCTTATGCGATCACTCTCATGTCCTATAAGTCCATTCCCCTCACCTGACCTCCAGAGTCCCTCATGGCGAGCCCACACATACAGATCTCCCGTGACCAAGTCAGCCCCACCACATCCTCTGGCAGGGTGTTCCATCAGTCCACCACCCATGATGTGAGGAACACATTCGCATGTTTCCTTAATTGAGCCCCTCCAACTGCATCCCATGCCCTCTACACCTGGAACATCCTCTCGCTGACAAATATTGGTTCCTGCACACTGTTCCCCTGTACAATACTCGTATGACCCCATCATATCCCCACACCCTCCTCCCCTCCAGGGAGTACATGTTCAGTTCCGTCAACCTGTCTGCATAGGACATGTGATGCAATCCATGCACCATCCATGTCACCCTCCTGTGAACGCTCTCCACCCAGTCCCTGTCCATACGCAGCTATGTGTTCCGGAACTGTACACTGTACTCCAGTGTGGGGACTCACTAGTGTTACGTATAGTGGAACTACTACTACCCATCTGGTTGTGTCCATCATGGTTGGTGGTCCTGCCCCCCCAGCATGCAATAGCATCCATGGCGTAATGATACTCACACTCCTCCAGCAGCTCAGTCTGCCGCTGCTGCTGCTGCTGTTGATGCTGCTGCTGCGCTGTGGGCCGACGGCCTGTGGGACTGGGGCCCTGGCATGGCCCACATCAGCGCGTCCGGCGCCATCACCATCCGGCCTGTGGGAGACATATGGTGAGACAAACATCAGTGTGACTCAAAGCAGAGTGCCCCTGCCCCAGTAAGACTGCCTGCCCACACAGCCATAACCATCCATCCACAGCTGCACACACTGACACACCGATGCACAGCCACCCAGGCACACACACCCCTACAGAGAATATGGGTGAATAGATGGTACACTCAGGCCTGGGCACCGGCCCCGCCTGTGACGGAGAGCAGCCGCTAACAGCTCGGGTCCCTCGGGCGGAGATCACTGACCGGTGCCGGCACTGCTCCGCAGACCGGCCCCCGCCAGTGACCCCCACCAGGTCAGTGGCCACCTGCCGCCACACATGGGTCCTCGGTCCGGTGGGGGCCTCACCACTGATTGGTCATAGTGGGGCTCCACTAGGGCCACCAGGTTGGCCACCTCAACTTGACTCCACGGCACTGCCCTCCTCCTAGCCATGGCACCGACTTTACAGCAGGCAATATGGCGCCCCGCTGCACTGTGACCCCACTTGGAGTTGTTGCGCAATAGACCAGCACAGGCACCTATCGCGCTGTTTGCACAGTGCCGTCACTTTACATGGTGCTGTAGCCAGACAGCGCAATAGGGACGTACACATGGCATGCACTCAGCGCCAGGGGTCAGAGGGCATACCCAGGTCACGGCAATGGCAAGGCTCGCCTGGCGCTATAGGATGCATAGGTATCCTGCAGCATCACGGCACAGCACCAGTGCCACAGGGACTATCCGAGAGGTGCCACAGCCATATAGTGCCCAGTGCTGCAGCGCCACTGGCACAATGGTGGCCATGTCCAGAATAGCCTATGGCGCTCAGCATTTCTGCAGCGATCGGCCTATCGCGTAACCTGTCTGGGCTTGCGCCAATGCAGTGTAGCACACAACACAAACATGTCGCCATCGGCTCAGCCAGACCTTCCCTATTGCGCTAAAGCGCATTCACGCGATATTCAGCCGACATATGCAAAGCAGGCGATCAGCCATTCAAAGAAGCGGTAAGCGCGATTAGCATGTCATTAAAGTTCGCCCACACCTCATTTGCATGTGTTGCGCTATAAAAATCTGACACTGGGTTGTGGCGGACAGATTTGGTTGTTGCAGCTGAGGGTGAGTTACATGCTGTGTGATGCTCAGGACAATGCACATGGGCAGGGGTGCTGGAGGGTGTCGCAGGGATGAGGGCTGAGCATGATGAGGCATTAGAAGGGGCAGAGGCACCCTTTCCATCAGTATCTGCCAGGCAGCGAGGAAAGGGGGCTTCTGCCCCCGCCTGCAGCTATGCTCATGGGAAATGCTGTGGACTGCAGAGTGACAGGTGTCCACTTCCACCCATACAGATCAGCATGACTGGCGAGAACCAGGCCGAGGTGTGGGCGGCAGGCGTAGGAGGAGGCCGAACTTCACCACAGCAGAGACCGAGGCCCTCTTCCAGGCCTACCTGGAGGATGAGCAGCTTTTGAGTGGGCGGAGGGCACCCTTGCAGCGTGCAGCTGCATGGGAGGGAGCTCTGGCTGTCAACCTGCCGCAAGCCACCAGCGCTCCGTGCAGGAGTGCCACAAGAAGATGGGGACTGACCGCAGGAGGCTGAAGGAGAAGGTGGCAGCCTTCAGGGTGGCACGTGCTGCCACTGGTGGGGGACCACCAGTGGTGTTGCAGCTGACCCCGACCGAGGAGACACTGGTTGCGGCCATGCAGCTGAGTGCCATTGCGGGTGTTCCTGGCGGAGGATTCCAGACAGGTGGAAGCCCATCACTGCACGGTATGTCATGGTGATGTTGTGGGGGCGGCTGTTGTTCACATGCACTCACATGTACTCTCTTTCTGTTTCAGATCCTGTTCGTCTGCAGGAGACGGTGGTGGTGGGTGCTGACAGTGAGGCAGACCTGCTGGACCAGGAGGAGGGACCTTCCACCTCCGCCAGCAGCCTGCACGCACTGCAGCAGCAGGCCGGCTGGGCTGACAACTCCACCGGCAGTGATACGGGTGCAGGGGGTGCACAGCCTGTGTCACAGCAGTCTGGCATGCAGGTGTGCCAGCATGCTGTGCCTATGGCAGTGGCACGCACCGGCACTATTGAGGATGGCAGGCCTGCAATGGCCAGTGAGAGGTGTGTGTCCCACGAGGGACACACGGCAGGCCAGCACATGCCCCAGGGCCGTCCAGCTCCACACCTGTGTACCAGCATGCTGGCACAGTCACAGGCTGGGCCTGTCAGCACCGGTGGGGCAGCACCGGTGGCTGAGCAGGTGTCTGGCACTGTTGACAGCACAGGGGTGGAACAGGTGGACCTGGGGCTCCAGCAGTTGGAGGGGCAGCAGCAGCAGTTGCACACCAGGTCTGGGGTCAGCGTCAGGCAGTGGCCTTGTCCACCGCCCTTGGATCAGCCCATACCTGGTCCTGGTGAACAGCGGCCACCCTCAAGGGTGCTGTGCACCAGGACCATCCACACCCTGGGGTCACGATGCCATTGGGCACAGTACCCTTTGATGGCACCCGCCTGCTGCAGGAGTGGGTACAGCTGCAGGGGCGGGTTGCAAGGTCCGTGGAGGCACTGACTGTGTCCGTGGGTGGCATAGCAGGGAGTGCTCGGGACGGGCGAGATGGTCCATATGCGGACGGATGTGACCGCTGCCATCGACAGGCTGACCCAGGCAGTGGTCTCTGTGGCGACCGCATTGACCACACTGTCTGGTGACCCTGTACCACGCACCCCACACAGTGCGCACTCCACTCCCCATTCCCGGCGTTGTGCGACACCAGGCCTGTCGACGCCGGGTTCTGCTGTGGGCATCCCGAGCACCCCGGTGCAAGTTTCTTTCCCAGGATGCAGACCCCTGTGCGGGCAAGGTCGCGGTCACGCACTGGGACCCCTGGTGGTGCAGTAGTGCCACCCGATGTGGCCCCTGCGCAGCCTGCCAGTGCTGCTAGGCCACGGCAGGGCCGCCCACACATCCGTGGTGGCCGTGGGACAGTGCTCCCTGACTGAGCTGTCTCCCAATGCAGGCCCTGTCTGGTGCTGCCCTGTGTGCAATGTGTGTCATGGTGGGCAGTGCACTGCTGGGTGCTCTGCTCACCAAACTGACACACGGACCACCTGCACACTCTCCCAACTGCTGTCCACAGGTGCGTGTGGATGATGATGCCTGCATTGCACTGTACACCAAGGTGCAAGGTTGCCCAGGTCCTGACACACGTACGTGGACAGTCCAGGTGGTGAGGGTGGTTGGTGGTGCTGTGTGATAGCGTGTAATTTCCGCATTGCTGTGCTGCTGCCTCTGTATGCTGCCTGGTGTGTGTGTGTGTGTTTATTTGAGTGCTCACCCCTCTCTGCTAATGTGTTGGTATGCGTAGACCCTTCAACTCCCCTGACCTTCATGCATGGTGTGTTCCCCTGTGTGCCTGTGGTTTGCGCATAGACAGTGTTGCCTGCACATGTCCTCTTGACTTACCTGTGTTGTGTGTAGTGCTCTTCTACAATGGTGTCCCGGTGCAGCTGGGCCTGCCGGGTCAGTCGGGGGTCCCTCCATCCTAGGGGGGGCGGCTCATCACCCATATCACCGGCGCCACTGGCGTCCCCATCGCTGTCCCCCTTGGACCTGTACGGCTATCACATGGTCTTTGGCCATGTTGTGCAGGATGCAACAGGCCAGGAATATCCCACAGGCCTTTGGGGCTGTACTGTGAGGCTCCGCCGGAGGTGTCCAGGCATCGAAGCGTGCCTTGAGTATCCCGAACACCCGCTCTATGATGTTCCGTGTTGCGCGTGCCTCTTGAAAGCCGTGCTGCGCTGGGGTCGTGGGCGCTGCATGGTGTGAGCAGCCAGAGACGGAGTGGGTATCCACAGTCACCTGTGTGGAGATAGTGGAGATCAGTGTTAGGTCAGGTCCATATTGCCCATATCCTTGTGTGCCACTACCATGGCACCTGTGTCATTCCACCCTTGCACAGAGTTTGCATTCCATACATGTGTCTCACCCACTAGATGACCTGTGGGGATGTTCCCACTCTCGAATCAATGGCACAGTGCAGATTGGTGCCATATGAAGGCATCATGTGCTCCGCCAGGGTGTGTGGCACAGACATTGATGATGCGCCCAGTGACATCACACACCACCTGGCAGTTGACACTCGAGTAGCCCTTTCGGTTACGATATGCTTGACTCGTCGAGGGCCAGGTGGCGCAAGAATGGCCACATGGGTGCAGCGTCTATGGCACCCTAGCACGCCAGGCATTTGTGCTACCCTGTGGAACTCCTGCATGTTTGCTGTATGCTCTGCCGCGGTGCTGGGGAAATGGATGTACTCCGCGGCATGAGGCAGCAGTGCGCTGAGAATTGGGTGAGGATGCGTGGCGTGGCTGACTGCGTGATGCCTGTGGTGTCCCCTGTCGGCCTCTGGAAGGTGCCCGTGGTGAGCAGGCACATGCAGGCTGTCACCTTGGTCTCCACGGACAGAGCGTGACTCCGTCGTGAGGGTGCCTGCATCACATCACTGCACAGCTCACTGAGCCGTCTCAGTATTGCCCTGTTCAGGCGGTACCGGCCACGATCTCAACATCACTGTACAGCTCGTAGCTGATGCGGGCACGATACCGCTTGTCGGGGCATACCGCCACCGGGCCCCTCCACGCCACGCCCCCTGCAGCATGCTGTCTCACCTCTCATTACAGCTTCCATGTGGAAGCTGACACTGTCCATCTCCTGGCTTCTGCCCCCAGCTGCTGTTCCTGTGTTACCCCACTGCCCCACTGCTACTTCCACTGCACGGGCACCCCCACTGGCCTCTCTGTCCTCCAGGACCCACTGTCCCTCTCTGTCCTTCCTGCTCCTGTCTCTGTCTCTGTCTCTCTCTCTCTCTGTCTCTCTCCCCGGTTTGGCGTGCTCGGGTTCTTGCCGCTCCTTGAGCCGTTTTATTTTGGCTCAAATCGGTACTGTGCAACTTCCGGCTGAGCCACTCTTGCGCATTGCGCAAGTGTTCAAATATCGCATTGCGCACTTTATGCATGGACCCGCCCCCTTCGGTTGCGCATGCCTTCATTTCCATTGCGCTGTGGCTCAGCTTGTTTTCGGTGGCGCAACTGGCCCCTTCTCAATATCGCAGAATGGCGTGATTTTTGGAGTTGCAAGATCGACAACTCTGTTGCGCATGGCGCAACCCTTTTGAATATCTGGGCCAGTAAGTATAATGGTGCCAGCTAGGATACCATGCAGTACCTTGCAGTATTACTGCAGTATAACTGCAGACTGCTGCAGTATGCTTCAGGGAACAATGTAAATCAATGGACAATTAAGCCTTTTTGATAAGCAGTATTTTGTGACTTGTAATTTACTACATGGTTTTGTGTCGCATTGTGGCTGGCACTACTGTATGTCTGCATTCAAATATCTTTGGTAATAGAAATCAAAATAAAGAACACAGGATGGGCAACCATGTACAACCAGCCTGTGCTGCCACAAAGGGGTTATGATTACATCAGAACCTCAAGAGTGAAGCTCAAGAGGTACTAAGGTAATCAGAACCCTCAGGTGACAGATCAGGCAGGTTGGTCATGTGGATAGCCATCCAGCAGTTTTTATAGTGTACAAGTTTTTTTTTACCATTTTTTAAATTCTGGGAAAACTATTGTGGCCCTGAGCATCTTGTCACTCTGTCTTCTTGCTCCCCATTCGCTGTAATACATTGCAATCCTTGTATCTCCATCCCTGAATCAGTAATTGATATCTGATTTATCCAGTTTACCTTTCTTGGAGTATAATAAACCCAATGTTTGTCTGAAATGTGGAACAATCGCTGCAGCCATCACAGCAGTTCACTTTCATTTTCCACTGCTTGATGTAAGTATGATGGTTCTTTCCATTTCAAACTGAAACGTGTGCAGTCTCTAGAAGGTTTCAGAATGTTATTGTACCACAAAAGGGTGCAAACCTGTTCCGTGACTTTTTGACTGTGGTAAAACATCATTTTGAAAGGGATGGAAATTTATACACAACAACACTCTGCTATACACTATATTGTTTTTGCAATCTTCCACAACTAAGTTCTGCTGATGCTGTACCAGCTGGTATTCTTTTGCTTGTGGCTTGACCACATCTTTAATATTCGTGGGTAGTAGACATCCCTGCTAATTTAAAAATGTATGAAGCATCATAAAACTCAGTCTTTCAGGGAGGTCAAATGAGTGGCCTAGATAGCCCCATGTCTTTTACTGTCAGTACTTTGGTATTAGATTCCATACTGGAAGTGCAACTTTGCTTTTAACAATAAGTAGAAACAAAAGCAAATTAGGCAGCCTGCAAAATGATAATTATGACAAATTTTACATAAGCTAAAAGGTGCAGCCTTGCATATAACTACTCAATATCGTGGTTAATAAAAGCTAAAACAGAGGAGGCAGAAAAAAGTTATTTGTATTTTTCTGCATATTGAATAAATCAAAATCATATCAACATGATTAATTGCATCTCTGAACAATACAACATGATGTCAGGTAGGTTTCACAATTGTAGAATTTTAATAGTGTTCCACAGCAAACCTAAACCTGCTACATGGTCAGATGCATAAGATGAACAAAACATAGCACTAAATTATAAATCATATGCTGTCTATTAATACTGGCCTGGAAATGTTCTAAAATTAATTCCACAGCTAAGGTTACAGACTATAGTCTGTAAACTAGATAGTCAGTTGCCCAGTGCTCAAGTTTATTAACTATTAATCTATAAAAAAAATGTTAATATTAATTTTAGAGATTGTTGACATGCACAGGCAATGCAAAGCAAAGCAATGGAATTGAAAGAGTATGATAATGTATGTACAGTATTCCAAATAACAGGCCCTAAATGGCTGACCATTAAACGCAGCAAGTAGATAATGTTTGCACGTAATGCAGATGCAGGGAATAAGATAAAGAAGGAAGTAAAAGTATTGAAAATTCTGTGTACGGTTTAGTTATATAACAGACAAGAAAAAACTTCTTGGGCTTGGTTTTTTATGCAGGCTTCAGATTTTGGCATTAAATTCCACCTAACACATCGCTTTCAGTAGGCAAGTACTATCGTCTTTGTAATGAACATACCCTGTGGTGAGTTTTCTTTTTTCTATTTTTTTTTTTTAGTAATCTGTTATACTGGGCTTGAACTAGACTAAATAGTTGAGAATAAGTAATCAATAACACCCAATGAAGTGTTTGCTTGCATATACTGTACATTACCGATTCCTTGGGATTGTGGTGAAGCATAAGGTGAAGCTGAGTGCCTTCATCTATCCACAACGTATTTATATTTCTGCATGACCCAACACCTTGGAGGGTATAATTATGCTGATAAAACAGTCCTGAAAATTTGCAAGTAACAAATAACTGGTTGCAACTGCAGAGCTGTCCAATTATGCTGAAATAACCACGCACCACATGACAGTTCTCCACCAGATTGCTGAATGTGTCCAACCTGTATTATAGGTATTATACATTTATAAACAAGGGTAAGACTAAGCACGTAAAGAGCTACCATTGAATTGTACACAGTGGATTGTTTCTTAAGACATACATGGATACTGGTTACTGTACTGATATGTAAGCTTTGTTGGAGCAAAACTGAATCTAGTTAGACAACCTGCTTTGTTTTCCCTGCAAAATTTTGATATTTAAAATAGTTATTTTACAGCACAAAATGATCTCAACTTTACTACTGGCAAAATATGGTACAGTATATTCCAAAAGTCAAGCATAAACAACCAAAAAAAGGTGAGTAGCACTGATCACAGCTATACAACATAAGCACTAGTATATGCTATAAAAATGCTCTGTCTCACTATTTATTTTCAACCTTTAATTTATTACACAGGATTAAAAATAATGGTCCCTATGCAGTATAAATTGTAATGCCTACACACCACATATCTGCGGTGATTAGGCAGCCCTAAGTCTGTCAGACACACATTAGTGGTGTCACCAGGCCAAATGGCATTCACAGAAAAGGTGCAAGTCCCTTCTGCACCAGCTTCCCTGTCAGTCCATGGGCAGACCTGGGAAGTGGCCGGGGGTTTTGCCACACTCCCTGCCATTCACTAGTGCACACAGTGCTGGGTGAGGGTGGGCACAGGTTATGCAAACAGGGATCCTGCTGTAACCACTGCTCACCCCCAATGAAAAGCACCAACTGGCTGTGGCAGGACAGACAATCCTTTCTGCTATGCTGTCCCAGAACTCCAGACAGGCAGAGTAGGCTGGGGGAAGCTAATGGGGAAATCACCCATTTTACTGTGAGTTCCAGGATGCATGCTATCCTACAATCCCTTGCTTTTCATGGAGCAGAGGATCCACTTTGGTACCAGAACAAGCATATGACTGGATGCCCACCTGTGTCTGTTGCTCCACCTGTGCACCAATGCACCGGGTGTAGAACTGCAGACAAGTGACATATGGTGGTCAACAGTGGTGAATGCTGTGTCCTGTGTGTCTACCCACAGTTAGAGATGTGTGTGGTGGGGGTATGTTCCTGTCATGTAAACCCCACCTGCACTGCTGCATAAGCATCATTATGAGCAAACATGGCAGCATATGAAGTTGAAAAAGAAGAATGGTAGCATCAATTGGCTGACTAGGAGCATTTCCACATAAGAATGGACTAGAACTAATGTTTTGCTTCCTTTCAATGGAGCTTCATCAGTTTTACCGTACCACGCTGGAGCTGTATCTTAAATATTATACTCCAGCAGCCAAATTTACATTACTTTTTATTGGATCAAAGTATTCAGTTTAGATGTTATTAACAGAAAAGCCTTTGAACAACAACTGCCCATCTCTAAAATGGGACCTGGATCAAGTGCAGTTATAGTCCAGGTAGTAGACTGACATGACAAAAAAATACAGACAATTTCAAAAAATTGTGAAATCAAGCAAATATATACAAATCTCTTATTAGGAGACTAAATGTAAAGTTACAACATCAGGAGGATTTTTACGGCATATGCAGTTTCAATAGACTGGTACTGCCATTACTATAGCTGATAATATCACTTGGTAAATCATTCTAGTATTTTGCAGGTCATGAGAAAGCCTTCAAGCCCAAGACAGCCCTTCTCATTGGAAGAAATTGGTAATAATTAATAGCTGGCCTAGTGGCATATCAGTTATTCATTACTTGCAGGAGATGTTGAATTTTCTCAGGTGATTAATTGGCCAGAATTTTACTGGTGATTAAACTAGTGTAGTATTGCTGTCTTTGTTCCATAGAAAGCCAGTACATGAGAACAAAAAGAGCACTGTGGTGGGTATAATAATCTGTGTCCAGAAGAAAGTGATATACCTTATTTAAGAGAATATGCACCCTTGCCAGTGCAGTGTCCATTGCTTTAGAATAAATTGCAGTACAATTCTACAGTCAATTAATTAATGCTGGTAACATATTTCAGGCAACAATTGCCTGTATCTCACTTGTGAAACTGGTTCTGTTACAAACTACAAAACCTTATCCGTAGTTAGCAGTTGTGAGAGTTGATCAATATGGTCAAAATAGGATAGAGCACTATTTAGGTAAATGCCTACAAGATTACAGTTGTTATTTACAAATGTACACAAGCATTCTGAGAACTATTTTTTTTCCTTTTAGTAAAACTTTATTCACTTTTGCAATAGATGCTGGGGTTACAAAAATACTGTAGGTTGTGCACTGAAAACAATAGAAACAGGCCTGGAGTCTTGGGGTTATCTTTCCTCCCCCGAAATAATTTATAGGATTTTTAAAGCTGTTTGGTGCTTTGGGGGATAATTATGTATGTATGCATTTATCTATCTATCTAGCTAGCTATCTTTCTATATAAGTGTTTTTCCTCCTTGGCTAGATACCCTTTATCTGGTTTTCTCATTTTGTTTTCTCCCATGACTTGCAATTGTTTTCTATTTTTTTTACCAGTTTCCAGTGGGGAGTCAAAGGCCTTACTAAATTCCAGTTACATAATGTCAACTGCCTGTTCTTTTTCAGCCACCCTAGACACCAAGTAAAAACTCTACGTGGTTCATCTGGCATTCCTACTCCTTGGTGAACTCATGCTGCCTGTCACCCTGTAATTAACCCATTTACCTCGAGACAGTCTACTAGTCTTTCCATCATTTTGGCTTCAAGTGACTTCCCCATTATAAAAGTCTGGCTGACTGGTCTATAATTACCTGGCTCATCTTTCTTCCCACTTTTATGTAGAGGAACCACATCATCAGTCCTCCAATCCCTAGAAACTACTAATGTGGCCAATAAGCAATTGAAAATATTGGCCAGTGGAATTACTAGTACCACCACAGTTTCCCTGAGAATCCTAAGATGCCCCATATCTGGTCTGATTGATTTATCTTTCTGCAACCTCCCTCAGCACTCTCAGCATTCTCAGCATTCCTTCTCTTGTGATATGAATATCACTGATAACGCTCCCCTTCTCTTCCCTTTTTACCCCCACCCTTCACTCTGGTAGTGGCCCCCCTCTTCCTTGATAAGTACTGAACTCCAAAACTGGTTCAGTATCTCTACCTTGCCTCTGTCCCCCTCCTCCCATTCATTCACCTTTTTTGAGCAGCACAATATCCTCCTTCACCTTGCATTTTTCCTGGATGTACTACAAGGATGCCTTATTCTCTAATTTAACTACTTTGCTATCCTAAGCTCCACTTTGGCCTTAACAGCACGTCTGATCTGCCAACTCATTTCTCTGGTTTTCCTCAGAAATGCCTTCCTGTCTTCCTCCATTTGGCTACCTTTGTATTTCTTAAATACCTGCCTCTTCATTTTCACTGCCTCCTTTTCATCTGATGTGAACCACAGTGGTCCTCTTGCCCTCTTCCCTTTGCTTTCTCTTCCAACACTGCTTGGCACAGCCTCTGTGACACCTAATTTAAACACCTCCCACTTCCTCTCTTCTCCTTCGATCTTTCCTATCCTCTAAATTTTAATACTCAGCAACTCCTACATCCTATTGAAGTCTACTTTCCTGAAGTCTTACACGCTTACTGTGCACTTCTCCTTGCTTCCTTCCAGTTGCATAGAAACTCAGAAACACAGACAATGGTGGCAGAAAAAGACAAATGGTCCATCCAGTCTGCCCATGGTTCCCTTTCTACAGTAACACCGGGATTTATTATCCATACAGGGTATTAAACCTCCCTATCCACCCCCACCCCATTCCCCTCCCTGCTGTTACTGCCCTGAGTAACCACTATACCCTTCACTCTCTCCAAAATATGCTTGAAACCATTAATGGCTTTGGCACCCACCACGTTGGCTGGTGGACTGTTCCATGCATCCACCATCCTTTCTTTAAAATAATACATTTTCATATCCCCCCTTGAACCTCCCTCCTTCCAGTTTCCACTCATGCCCACGTGTCCTCAAACTGTTACTCATGCTAAGTAATTCTCCACGGTTCACCATGCTTACTCCTTTCAGGAACTTGAAGGTCTCTATCATATCACCCCTCTCCAATCTGGTCCCCAGTGAGTACATGTTCAGTGCCTTGAGGATAGTCTCATTAGACCTGCACTGTTGGCCCTGAATAATTTTTGTTACCCTTCACTGCATCATCTCCAGGCTGTCCTTATCTTTTCTTAGGTGAGGACTCCTGAATGGGCACAGTACTCCAGGTGTGGTCTGACCAAAGATGTATAAAGAAGGTAGTATTAGCTTTTTTCATCTGCTGAAAGTACCCCTCCTGATACATCCTATCATCCTATTTGGCTTTCTTTTTTTTTTTATTTAGAAAATGTTTTACAATTTTAAGAAACAGTACAAAATACAAAGAAACAGGGCTATCACCAGGGTTACTACATCCCTCCTCTCACACTCCCACCCCCCCCATTGGAGCGATCTAGTTACCTCCTGCACATTACACCTATTAGGGTATTGTTACACTAAAATACAGTGTATTCTTTATAGCCATTTGTAATACTTTGAAATCCAAGTACATAAATGTCATAGGTAAATAAATAAAGTAAATAGAATAAATAATTAAATAAGTAAGATAGAGGGCTCAAGAGTATGAATATACTAGTTCAGGTACAAAGCATATAATTTGCTCCATTTATTATCAAAAGCAGTTGGTTTGTTTCGCAAGCTCGCTGTCATTTTTTCGATTCTAAGGTAGAAGGACATATCATGAAGCCATTCTGTATACGATATGATAGTCTGATCCAACCAGTGCTTAAGAACTAATTTTTTCACTGACATGGAGATGAGAGAAATACAGAATTTCCTTTCCTTGACTTTAATTAAGGACAAATCACTCAGAATACAAATATTCGGAGTAAAAAATGCATCTAGACCCAGCAGAGGGTCTATTCTTAATTTAATTTTAGTCCACAATGGGGAGACCTTTTCACAGGACCAGAAGACATGTAATACTGTGCCACCCCCTTTACCACATCTAACACAGGTGGGCGATTGCACTCATCCCATTCTTGCTATCCTGCTTGGGGTATAATGCATATTATTAAGGATTTGATATTGGGTAATTCTTAACCTGTCCTGTGTAATATATGTGTGCAGATCCCTCCAGATAACCCCATGATTAGGAATTAACGAGTCCCATATTTTGGAACCTGATAATGTAGAGGGGAATAAGGTAGAAAGAAGCTCATTGTAAATTAAAGAGATACTATGAGGTTGTGCCCCTAACCTTTTGATTTTCTCCACCAGGTTATGTAACCTTGATGGCACATTGTCTTCACCAAACTTATGTAAAAGGAGATGTCGCAGTTGATATATCTTGAAAATAAATCTGACAGGGCACTGGAGTTTGGCCAACATTTCACTAGATGAGAGGAAGCTATTTGACTGGTAAAATACACATACCCGCATACCATGCAGTTGCGGAATCCAGTCTTTAGCGATGGGGAAATCTCCAATTCTCAAATTAGGGTTTCCTACTATGTATTGCATTGTGTCTGTACTCGGGCATATACCAAGGGCAGCGCAGATCTGTGAAAAAACTTTAATGGAATGCCCACTACAGACTGTTGGATTGTCTCTGGCAGTATCCTGTAAGGTGTGCACAGTACTGTAACTGGGGATATCTTCATTGTACTAAAAATATTCTATTTGAAGCCATATGGGAATGTAAGTATTTTCCCCACCATTAGTGGAGTTAGATAACCACATTCCTATTTTGTTTATCTGGCTGGGCCAATAATAATAATACAATAGATTTGGCATTTGAGCCCACCTTCGTTTTTAGTTAGAGTGAGCTTATTGTATGCTCTTCTGGGGGTCTTGCTTAACCAGAGAAATTCTGAAATGGTGGTATGTATTCTACAGAAAAAGGAGAGAGGCAGCCAAATGTTGCTCATGCTTAGGGGGAAAGCAATCTAGGGAGCACATTCATCTTTATAAGACTAATCCTTCCCCAAAGTGAGATAGGTAGTGCCTTCCATCTGGAAAGGTCTTGTTGTACTGTCTGAAACAGGTCTTCCAAATTAAGCTTCTTATACAGTTGGGAGTCTGCGCGGTTAGGTGTAACCCCAGATATTTCATTGATCGGGAAGACCATTTCATTCCAAATTTGCTGAAATCTTGATGAAAAGTATGGTGGTTAAGGGGAAGAATTTCAGTCTTTCCACAGTTCAATTTATAGTTTGAAAACCTACTGAAGTCCCTTATTATAGTTACGACTTCCTCTAGTGAGGTTGTGGGTTCTGCAAGATGGAGTAGAATATCATCCGTGTAAACTGAGAGTTTTAAATTGTATGTGCCAATTGAAATCCCCTGTACTTTATGTGAGGAGTTGATCTGTCTTATCAAAGGTTCTAAGTATAGATTAAAAAGTAAAGGGGAAAGTGGACATCCTTGTCGTGTACCTGAATATAAGGAAAAAAAATGGGGAAAGCACCTTATTACAAAATATCCTAGCAGTAGGGGCTGAGTAAACTTTTTGAATCCACTGAATAAATTCAGGGGGTATATTCATTTGCCCAAGGGTAAGCCATAAGAAGTTCCAATCCACCCTATCAAATGCTTTTTCAGCATCTAATGATATTAAGGCAATGGGATGAAGGGTGGATTGGGCTACCTGGAATACATGCCCCAGTTTGTGGAAATAATCCTTTGCCGATCTGCCTGGGACAAATCCCACCTGTTCAGGGCTAAGTAAGGGGAGCCATATCTTTTGGATTCGGGTCGCCAAAATTTTAGTGAGAATTTTGAGATCAGTATTCAACAATGATATCGGATGATAGCTGGAGGGTAATTCTGGTGGCTTATTGGGTTTTAACAGCAAAATAATGGTTGCTTCCAGAATAGAAGGGTCCACAATATCATTGTGCAGCATATATTGAAAAAGCTTTAACAACATTGGGGATAATTCCTCCACAAAAACTTTGAAAAATTTGAGGGGAATCCATCAGGCCCTGGGGCTTTATCTGGGGCCAGAGCTTTAATGGCCTGATAAATTTCTATTAATGTGATGGGGGCTAACAATATTGGCCAGCCAGCCTCCAACATTTTAGGAAGCGGAATGTTAGCCAGGTATGCCTCTGTGTCATCTTTTGGTGGGGGGTCAGGCCATTGACCATAAAGGTTTGCATAAAATCTTTCAAACACTGAGACTATATCTCTGGAGGAAGTTTTTCGGGTCCCATCAGCATCCTGAATTGCCTGAATGGTTCTCACGCTTTCCAGCTGTCTCATACGGAGAGCCAAAAGGCGGCTAGCCTTCCCCCCCTGGTCAATGTATGTTGCCTTTGTTCTCAGGATTGCAAACTCAACCTTCTCCTTCAGGAGATCCGAGTATGCATTCCTAAGGGACAAAAGTTCTGTAAATGAATTCTGAAGGGAAGTAGGTGGTGAATTTTGTGGCTTTCTTTAGGTCTTGTTTCACTGGCTTGTTAGTTGGAGAGAGTCACTAGAGATAACTCCTAGGTCCCATTCCTCTGCAGTAGTACTAAGTCTTGCCCTACCCATCCATTACTCTCTTCTAGGGTTTTTGTTCCCTAGATGCAACATCTTGCACTTTTTGGCATTGAATTTCAACTGCCAAATCTTAGACAACCTTTCTAGTCTTTGCAGGTCTCTCTGCTTTTTCCTGATTTCCTCACTGCTATCCACTCTCCCACAGAGCTTAGTGTTATCTACAAAAAGAGACATAACCTGCCCCAGATTCCTTCTCTAATGTCACTGATAAACACAGTGAAGAGGACTGGGCCCAGGACAGATCTCTGTGGTACCCTAGTTGTCATCTCCCTTGCTTCTGATTTGACCCCATTAATCACAACTCTCTGCTGTCTCATTTTAGCCAGTTACCTACCTATCTTACTATGTCTTAAGCCGCACACAGATCCTTCATCTTCTTCAGCAGTCATCTGTGAGGCATCAAGTCAAAAGCCTTGCTGAAGTCAAAGTAAAGTAAATCCATCGTGTGGCCCCGATCCATTGCCTTTGCCACCCAGTCAAAGAAAACTATTAGTTAATCTGACAAGACCTCCCTGCCATGAACCCATGCTGTTTACTATCCTAGAAACCACTGCTGTCCAGATATTCAACATTATCTCCTCTTTGACCAGTGACTCCATCACCTTCTGAATTACAGAGGATAGACTGACAAGTCTATAGTTCTATCCTTATTCCTTGTCCCCCACTCCTTATGGAGTTGAGCTACCTCTGTTACTCTCCAGTCCTTTGGAGCTACCCTCTCTGTTATGAGCTATTGAATAGTTCTACCATGAGTTCAGACAGTTCCACTGCCAGTTCTCTTGGCACCCTTGGATACATCCCATCTGGCCCCAGGGCTTATCTATCTTTAGGGCTGCTAGCCTATTCTGGACCCTTTCACAAATCAATACTGGTTGCCTCATCTCGTTGAACCTTTTAGTGGCCCGCTTTGATGCCACTCTCTGGCAAGGACCCGCTATCTTCCATTGTAAAGACTGAGCAAAAGTAATCATTAAGGATAGCAGCCTTTTGCATGTCCCCCTCTGTCACACTACCCTCCCCCCCAATAGCTTAACAATTCTCCCACTTTTCTTCCTTTTTCTCTAATATGCTGGAAGATTTATTTTTCTCCTATTTTGATCCCCTCCACAATATGCACCTTAGTGTCTGCTTTTGTTTCCCTAACCCCCCACTTTGCCTCCTTATTTCTCAGGATGTATTCTCCCCATTCTTCCTCCCTCTGCTTTTCTTTGTACCTGGTGAAGGCCTTTTCTTTGTTTGTCCCTCACTACTTACCTGACCCTCACTGAGAACCATAATGGACTCTTTAATTGTTATTTTTGTTTATCGTTCTCATGCATAACTCAGATGCTTCAAGAATTACCCCCATTATCGTACCAGTCTCTCTTCCACACCTTCTGTGCTACTATGAATTAACCTAAGGGATTAAGTTGCATGATACCCAAGCCTAAACTATAGGACCATGCCTACCAAATACCTTATAAATATCTAGAGTATGTTTAGGAGGGAGGATGTTTTACAATTTTGTATGTTTATTCATTCACACATTGTTGATCTAGAAAAGCGCATTGAGCCAATGCTAATTTCTGTGTATGAGCCACTGAATGGGAATTCCAACGGGGAATGCTACACAAATGAAAGGTACAGTGGTGCTCAGTGGTGGGTTACACTACACCTGAAGATATCTCATTATTATTACCATGATACCCTCAGTCATAACTAGTTAAAACACTAGCAGTAACAATGTGTTAAATAAGTGTCAAGGATTAAGAATTGTTAGCTGGAGTTCCTGAGAGCTGTACTGACTGACATGCTGTGGCACGGCAGACCTTATCACTGAGCACCACTGTAAAGTGAAGGAAAATGAGAACACTAACAATAATACAGTATAACATGACTAAATAAGAACATAATAATACAATAGCACAATAACAAAGTAAAATACATCATGACGTAAAGATGCAAATACAATACAGATAGGAACACCATGATGGCTTTGCAAAATAAGCTCTGTAAAAAATTTTCAGTGACTTGTGTAAACCATGGATTGGTGGTAGCTTCCCCGTTACGCAAAGATTTAATCAAATTGCTCATTATTCTAGTATTGGCATTCTGGGGCTTATGTGGGCAAACTGGGACCACTTTAAAGAAACCAGTTGTTGTTACAGGTAATGAGGAAAATATTATTATCTTATATGAAGCTACCCAAGATGCTTCATAAGCTAACAAAGAAAAATGGGTGGGAGTGGGCATGGAGTGCATTCTTTGGAGGACTAATTTTCATAGAGGTCTTCAATTTTATAATAATGGTCATTTATTGATTGGCCTTAGCCCCAGTATTTCACCATTTATTATATGACTTCTTCAGGGGACTCAGCTTTCATTAATTCATCATCTTAAAATGAAATAAATATTCATTATTGTTAGTTTATGTGAAGTCATAAACAAAATATATTCATAAAGTATTTTTTTAATTAACCACAGGTAATGTATTTGCAGTACCTGACACTTTGTTGTAAATAGAATTTGAATTTGATGGCAGATAAGGACCGCTTGGCCCACCCAGTCTGCCCATTTCCTTACCTAATGGATAAGCTGCAGATCCTAGTTAACCAACAGCCTACTTCTTCCTACCCCAACCCCCTAGAATTGCCTTATGACTGTCCCATGCATTCTTGAATTCCACCACTGTTTTTGACTCCACAACCTCCTCCGGAAGGCCGTTCTATGCATCCACAACCCTCTTTGTGAAAAAATACTTTCTTACATTACCTCTGTTCACCCCCATCTTAAAATTGTGCCCTTGTTCTTGCATACCTCTTTTTCTGAAAGATACTACCCTCTTGGACTTTGTTGATTCCCTGAGGTACTTGAAAGTTTCTATCATGTCCCCCACTCCCTCCTTTCCTCGAGGCTATACATATTAAGCTTAAGTCTCTCTTCATATGTCTTCCAGTGTAGACCCTGCACCATTTTAGTTGCCCTCCTCTGGACTGCCACCATCCTGTTTATGTCTTTGTGGAGATTGGGTCTCCAGAACTGCACGCAGTACTCCAGATGGGGTCTCACCAGCTGTCTGTACAGAGGGATAACAACTTCTTGTTTTCTACTAGTGATGCCTCTCCCTATGCATCTCAGCATCCCCCCAGCCCTCCTTACAACCCTCTCACATTGCTTGCCCCCCTTTCGATCATCTGATATAATTACCCCAAGGTCCCTTTTCATTTTTGTTGTTGTTAGTATCTCACCCCCATTGTGTAATCTTCCCCTGGTTTTCTTTCCCAGGTGCATTACCTTGCACTTCTTTGCATTGAATTGAGCTGTCATACATTTGACCATTCCTCCAACCTTGCCAAGTCCCTTCTCATCCTTTCCACTCCATCCTCGTGTATCAACCCTGTTGTAGATCTTTGTGTCATCTGCAAAGAGATATACTTTTCCTTCCAGTTCCACTGCAATGTCACTTATAAAGACATTAAAAAGGACTGGTCCCAGTACTAAACCCTGTGGTACCCCACTAGTAACCCTCCTTTCTTCACCGAGGACTCCATTTACTACTATCCTTTGCATCCTGTTGTCTAGCCAATTTTTTATCCAGGCTACCATCTTGGGACCCACTCAAGGCTGGCTAACTGTGTATTAATCTTTTGTGTGGGACTGTATCAAATGCCTTGCTAAAATATAGGTAGGCCATGTCCACAGCCCCTCTCTGGTCTACTACTTTGGTCACCCAGTCAAAGAAATCTATTAGATTCGTCTGACATGACCTTCCCATCATGAATCCATGCTGCCTTGGGTCCTGTGCCCCACTGGACTCTAGGTACTCAACAATTCTTTCCTTCAGAAGTGATTCCATCATTTTCCCTACCACTGAGGTCAAACTAACTGGTTTGTAGTTTTTGCCTCTGTCCTGCTCCCACTGTTGTAAAGAGGAATCACATCCGCCCTCCTCCAGTCCTCGGGTACCACCCCATCTTCCCATGATTTGTTAAACAGAGTAGTCAGCGGTGTCACTAGTTCTACCCTTAGTTCTTTTAGAATTCTTGGGTGAATCCCATCAGGCCCCATTGCTTTGTCCACCTTCAATTTTATTAGTTCTTTCAGAGCCCTTTCTTCTGTAAATGGATTGGTATCGACCCCCATCTTCAGAAAGTTTCTCTTGTTTGGTTTAGGTATCTCCCCCTCCTCTTCCTTTGTGAATACTGAGCAGAAATATTCATTCAGTATCTTTGCTTTTTCACTGTCACCCTCTACCCACATTCTCTCCCCTTTATTAAGCCTCAGTATCCCTCCTTTGGTCTTTCTTTGCTCCCCAATGTACCTATAAAAGGTCTTATCCCCCTTCTTAACAGAGTTGGCTATCCTTTCCTCGGTTTGGGCCTTTGCTATTCTGACTGCCTTCCCAGCCTCTTTCTGCTTTAACTGATGAAATTCTCTGTCCTGCTCCTTCTGTGTTTCCTTATATTTCCTGAATGCTATCCTTTTCTCCTCAACCTTCTGTGCCTCCTCTTTTGAGACCCATAGCATTTTTTTCCTTTGTTGTGTTTTGTTGATTTGCTTTACACAAAGGCTTGTTGCCTCTGTGATGGCTGTTTTGATTACTCCCCATTATTCCTCCACCCCTCCTTCTTGCCTGTTTGCTAGTGCTTTTTTGAGGCACTCTTTCATTTTCCCAAAGTCAGCCCTCCTAAAGTCCAATACTCTTGCTTTTGTATGGCTTGACTGTATGGTTGTGTTATCGTGAACTCACACTGTTGGTGGTCGCTTGTTCCCAAATGGCTACCCACATCTAAATCTGAAATTCTTTCTCCATCCCCATTTGAGAGTACCAGGCCTAAGATTGCTCCCTCCTGAGTGGGTTCCAATACTAGCTGTCTGAGGCATGCCCCTTGTAGGGCATCAAGAATGACCCTGCTCTTGGATGTACCTGCAGCAAAGATGCTCCAGTTAACATCTGGCATATTCAAGTCCCCCATCAACAATATCTCCCCTTTTTCTGCCATCCTAAGGATACCTTCTATCATTTCCTTGTCCATTCCTTCCCCCTGAGATGGGGATCTGTATATAACCCCCATGCGGATTGTGGTGGAAGAAAAAAAAAGAAGAGGAACAGCTAAAGTTAGTAGAAACTGTGGAAGGGGGTCTGACCTCACTGTACATATCTGGACAATGTGTAAGTTGATAAAGAATCCACTTTCACCACTGAAGCTCAAATTGAAGGATTGCATTTTTAGCTGTGAGCACTGACTGATTTACTCAAAGTTCTCTGAAGCATAACATGTTTCATTTCACCAAAGCATTGCTGTTGTTGCAAATAATATGTATTTTGTTGCTATCATCTTTTTTCACTCCATATGATGTGTGAGTACTTTAAACCTGCTGAAAAAAGTGTTGCAAATGAGACAGCCTAAGACGTTTAACATGTTAGTTCAATAAAAACTGTTTGTCGAGGGTGGAGCTAGCAGCGCAGCATGGAAGTTAACCTTGAAAGAGCTCCTCAACAGAGAATTTTAAAATTGATCATTTAACTTCTCTAAGTGGACTTTTTGTGCTTATTTAATCATCAGAGTCCAGATAACAATACAAGGGACTAGAAAATCTGATTTTAACAATGATGGGCCGTACCCGCAATGCTCAGAAACAAGATCAGGGAGCCACAAGTACATTGCATGCTTTTGGGCCTTCACTGTTGCAGAAAGCTGCTGGTGAGCTGCAAACATTCTCAGCATTGCTGGAATCCCAACAAGCATCTATGAACACCCTGACAAATTCCATCTGAATGGTGGGCAGGAAATTTGATTCCTACACAGAATGATTGGTGAAGGCAGAATCGTTGATGGAGGTGTTGGGATCTCTGGTCAAAGAATCGACTGGAACATCAGGAAAAGCCTTGTCAGTAGTCACAAACTCTGTAAAGGAGCAAAATACATTGAAAGCAAGAATTGAACAGTTGGAGAACTCAGCCAGGGTGGCATCCCAGAGGGAATGGAAGGAGATGACCCCACCAGCTTTTTGGAGAGGTGGATGCTGGAGTCACTGGGTCTGGGGTTTGCTCCGGTGATTGTGAAAGCATACCAGATCACCCCCAGGAGAGCAAGCAATGCCAAGGAGGGCCCATAGACCATTCTGATGACTACACAATCCTCCAGTGGCACAGGGTCATAATGCTGCAAGACATTATGCCACATGCTAAAATTGAGCTGCCAATACAGTGCAATTTCTGCAATAAGGCATGTCTTTTTTTTTCTGGGGGGCTCCACTCCTCACACACCCAGTTATGGGGGGCTGCACCCCCAACACCCCCACTAAAGATTCTCAACTCCGGAGGGGGGGCTAACTCGGGGAGCACACAATGTTTAAAAAAAATAAAAGTTGCTGGGACCAGGAATCAAACCCAGTCCCAGACGCAGCACCTGAGTTCCTGCTGTTGTGGCTCAGTCCAGTGAGCCATGGCAGCTGCTCAGTGGAACCAGCTTCCAGCAGAGGTCTCATCTTCTGTATGTGAAAGTGTGATGGTGCAGCCCAGGTACGGTGGTATAACGGAGCCAACATTCGCTCCAGCCAGCACTGAATCGGTTTAGCCATAATGTCATACACTATTAAGTGTGTGACATGATGACCTCGTAGGTCCTCCAGCATGGGGGACAAGATCCTGAATGTGGCCAGAAAACAAGGGAGAATAGAACTAGATGGGACCAGAATCCTTCTTTTCCCAGATTACTCGTTTGCTACAAGAAACCTGAGAAAAGCCTTTGATGGTGTGACCCAAAGATTGAGAGAACTAGACATACCATAGATACTGGGTTTCCCTTCGAGGCTATAATTTACTTTACAAGAAAAGATGTATGTATTTGCAGATCCCAAGGCTGCAGGGCCTTGCATTGCAAAAGTCCAGGCTTGAGCAGAAGACCACAACCAGGAGAACTCCAACTCTGGTGATGAAGCGGTAGGAGGTGGGGACGGAGCAGTAAGTACGAGGGGCACTACCGTAGAACTAGAGTTGGGGTACCTAGACTGGGGAAGTAGATTGATTATAGCACCACTTACTCTGCTAACATTACAGTAATGATCTATCCATTTTTGCTGGGCCTCATGGTGCTTATAGACTTCCAATCTAACTAAAATTGTATGGTGATTATTTAAAAGTATTTCCCTTCTTTTTTTGATGTTACAAGTGCCTCTTGGCCTGGGTTCTCTAATCTACCCAAGGTTTGGTTTTTGTTTTAAAAATTAATGATGTCTGTACCTCATGGTAATTAAGACTTCTGATATACTTAATTAGTGGGTTAATGTGTGAAACGGTTGATGATGCTTGGGAGTGTAAAGCCATCTAAAGGGAAGATTATCTGTGTTAGTATAAATAAGTGTTTAGTCTGGGTTGTTACAGAATGTGGATGCTGACACAGGGCAATTAAGGTCTGCATCACAAAATGGCATCTGCTGGTCAAGCTCGGTGGTGTACTCTACTTAATGGAGGTCTGGTGAGTCTGGATAGTCTGTCAAGTATGCACAACTCCAGTAATATGTGAGGGTCAAACATACATGTATGGTTATGGTATTGGCTCTGTTTTGGGGATAACTCCTATGTATCTGATTCTTTACTGTTGTTAACACTGCAGATTTTCTCCCTTGAGCATTTCTTTATCAGCAGGCACCAATTCTGGGGAAGTTATAAGAATGCTAGCTTTGAAAAGATTGTCATCAATGTTATACTGTTGGAAAGCTTATGAAAGGTTAAAATAAGTTATTTGTTCTATATTTTTAAGTTCCAGGATAGCTCTATTGAGTCTGGTAACTGAATCTTGTTTAAAATGTGATCTAGTAAGTGTGAAGCATTGTCTGAGTTTAGGGTCCTTAAAGTGTTAAAATGTATGTAAACTTAAAGATGTGCACCCCCATGAGGTTAAACAAAGAATAGTGTATCAATTTTTCTGCATTAATATTTTGTATGATGTTTTACTATATGGTGATTCTACCTACTCTCTGTAGAATTTTGTTTGTAAAATTGAAGAAAACTCAATAAATAAAGTAAAAAAAACACTGTTTATCATTGGCCTCGCCACATTCCTGATGAACTCCCAAGAGGAAGTTTTAAGAATTCTAGAGACATCTTTGAAACAAACAACAAATGAAAGTATCAGCTATACTTATATTTCAGGTTTCAGTTTATACTGGGGTCATTGACTAGTCTAAGGTTTAGAGTTGATAAGGATAAAAAAAAAAACTCCATCCAATATTAACTTTAATGCTGATGCTTGCTACCTCTTTACTTAACTCTGCAACTAGGTAATTTTAAAATTTTATTTTTATTTTCGTGGCTAGGTATACATATTCTTAGTTTCAGCCATTAATCCTTGTTTTTATGATTAACACTTTTGGAATTGAGACAGTAGATTTGTCATTTAAAATAGTTAATATGGCTGAACTGTTTCTTATTAGAAATTTTGATTCTGGCCCAGTGTACTGCTTCCTCAAATTAAAACTTGATGGAAAGCATTATCCTTGCAGACAATAGCTTCCTTCACCTTCTATATACACACAGGAATTTGGACTCATACATGTATGTAACTGCCAGATCTATAGTTTAATAACCAGATTACTCTGTCAGATCTTGGAAACAATTACATAATGTTTAAATACTCTGTGACATTATTGTATTATAAAACTGCAATAAATCCAAAATGATGTCAGATGTTAACCGTGATTGCTCAGAGCTTAACTACATTGTGCATTATCTTCTTTTGAGTTCTGTTCTTACCCTTAAACTGTCAGATTTAATCAGAACTAATAAAACAAAATAGTCTGACAGTTCAAGGTTAAAGGAAGAGTTTCAAAGCCTGATATAGATGCTACACCTGTCCAGTCTTATTATATTTTTATGCACCAGTAGTCACTTTTGGTTCCTAATAAGAAGAATACAGGATAGCCGTTGTGTGCCAACCCTTTGGCACTCAGGTTCATCCCTGTTTGTAATAAGACCCATATGTCTGCCATGCAAGTTCCCAGCTGAATGGTTGTGAACTTTTAACTAGCAATGCCACAACGCCCACGCTATTTTCTCATCTACAGCTTGTGGGCATGTCTCTAAAAACTTTATGATAGCTTCCAGGATTCATTCTTTTCTTTCAGCTGATCCTAACTTTTTCAATACGCCTTTGTTATTGCAGTGTGTTGCTATCTTGTGCTTTTACTGTATTCTTCTAATAAGCAGCCTTCCAATGCAGACTGGCTTGTGGTACTATGCGTTTATATATGAGAGATATAGTTAGTCAATTATCTGCTCCAAATTTAGCGTAAGTAGAAATATTATCATTATTATCATAATTTATAATTGCCATCCACTGAAAATAGCCTTTTTCTGATGTTCTGCTTCTCTATTTCTTAGTTCACTTGTGTAGGACAAGATTGATAGATAGATAGATAGATAGATAGATAGATAGATAGATAGATAGATAGACAGACAGACAGACAGACAGACAGATGAAGAGCACCTTTCTAAATTAGCTCAAGGCAGTTACAAAAGGACAAATAATACAGAACACAACAAAATGCATACAGAAATACATAAAAACAAGATATACTGTATCTCAAATATTAGTTGAAATCAAAACAGCAGGTAGTTGTGATCTGGCCAACTATCCTGTCTTCCCTGTCTATACGATGTTAGAAGGACTGACCTCAGCTGCCACAGATTATTATATTGAAATGTTTACTATTTTGACCTTTACTGATCAATGGGTAAGGACTGCTCAACAGTGGCTAATATTGTGTTTTATGTGTTTCTATTTGAATTTCTAGAGTATCTCATCAGAAATAACATCTGAGATAAGTTTCAGTTTGGGATATGACGGTGATAGCATTGACCAAGATGGCTTTGGTTAAGGTGGCTAATGATCTCTTGGCAGCGGTGAAAAGTGGGTGTTTCTTTTTTTCTGGTTCACTTACAACAGTTACCACTATGGATCAGTGAGTACTGACTGACCAGTTGGTCACTCTGGTTTGATTTAAAAAATGTAATTCCCTGAATATGATTAGTTGAGAGATATACCAGATGATGATCTTTATGCTGCTGCCCTTCAGTGTCAATACACTGATAGTCATGCAGCTGATAAGCAGCTGTGCATTTCATTTCCTGTTGGCCTCACCATGTCTGTCTTATGCCTGCCCTGTGTTCTCAATGAGTTCAAAGGCTGAATGTCAAGGAGCTGGCTAAATTTAATGTAGCTAAATGGAGGTTGCACTAGTATGTGGTAGCTGGAGGTGTAAAGAGATGTGTCAGCTATGAGAGCTTCCTATTTTGAACAAGGATGACCATTTGAAAATGTTGATGGTTT
Source organism: Neoceratodus forsteri (assembly GCA_016271365.2). NCBI lineage: Eukaryota > Metazoa > Chordata > Ceratodontiformes > Ceratodontidae > Neoceratodus > Neoceratodus forsteri. The sequence continues at coordinate 905,526,643 of CM028135.1, read as the reverse complement.
GCAACCTGGTATTTCCCCTGCCTCCTTTTGAAGACTGTTATTAGTCACAGCAAATTTTTTTTTTTCAATATTTTTTAGAATTTTGAAAGTTTGCAGCCATATCTTATGCACACCATCTGACTTCAGTTTGTAAGTTCCGTGCTAAATGTAAAAAGAGCAGTGTCAGTGGCTCAGCAGGTTGCACACTCTCCTCTGAGGCTGGACGATCAGAAGGTTGTGGGTTCTATCCCCACACCAGGTATTAGGATTAAATACTGACACTGTGGTGCAGTATGAGGGGGGTGCTATACTCCTAAGGTGATGTCTTTCAGATGAGACATTAAAACTGAGGTCCCATATGCCTGTTCAGGTGGATGTTAAAGATCCCATGTCACTTTTCAAAAAGAGTAGGATTTTTTTATTTATTTGACATACAGAAACACAAAAGGAAATACAATATGCAATTAATATAGAAACTCAAATACTGTAAGTGACACTGAAAAAGTAAGACACACACACACACACACACACACACACATGCAAACCTTGAAAGATTGAACTGAACTTAATAGATAAATTAAAATGTGAGAAAGGAGAAAAAAAAGGTGTGCACACCATCATGTCATGATTAGCAATACTTTCATTGTTTGGGAACAACATTTCTAAATTCTGATCTCATTAATATATCTTGGAATCTCTCATTCCTAGTACTTATTCGATATGTTCAGGCACAATTCATACATTTAATATATGCAATAACCCCCTCCATATACTTTGCACATTATCATAGGAATGATATTTCAAATCATTGTAATATACTTCATTACATGCATTTTCACAAAATTTCACTATAGATAAATAGGTAATTCGTAACTGTTGAAATACATATTTATTTCAGGCTTTCCACAAATAGAATTTCATTATGGCAAATACCACTTCTAATATATTTCCATCATATGTCAATAATCATCCTGTAAACTCCCCCAAAACTAATTGGCTGTAAGTCATGTTGGTGAGCCACTACTCCCTTAGTTTGCATTTTGGGAGACTATGCTCAAATAAGAGTTAAAGAAAGAAAATATCATATTTCACTCATCTCTATGGTAGTCAAAAAACTTGTCCTCAAACATTGGATTGACCAAACTCCTATCTCTCATAAGGAATGGCTCAATGAACCATCCTTCCATCTAAGGACCGAGCACATGATTGCGAGCATCTGTAATAAACCACACCTATTTAATCACAAACGGGGTGAACTGTATGCCCTATACTTGAATCTACCTCCTGGGTAGCTCCTCTTGCTTCCCACTGCACCTTGATATAATGTTTATCATGATTTCACTTAGCATTGTCAATAGTTTTTTTTTTTTATTTGTTTAACCAGGAGTAGCACACTAAGCTGAAAGCTTTTTTACAGGCGCGACCTGGGAGCACAGGGAAGTTAAGTGACTTTCTGAGGGTCACACAGTATGCAAGTGGAAGCTGTGGGATTCAAACCCAGGTCTGGTATGCTGGATGTAACCAGATTTACAGCTCAGAGCCTTAAACCACTGCACTATACTGCCTGCCAATAGTTAAATGGCACACTCTAGGAGAGGGAGGGGGGAAGGGGTTAGGAGGGTGGACAAGATTGTTTAGGGAGGAAGGGGAGGAGGGTGGGAAGTAGGAGGAGAAGATGGGACATTAGGATTTTTTCTTATCTTTCTAAGAACTGTGTTATGAGTGTATTTGTAATTAAAAATTCCAATGAAGTATCTTAAATTTCAAAAATATTGGTGAGCCAGGGAATTTTCCATCTACAAGCTAAAAATCTCCATAAATTTATGCTATATGTACATTCAAACAAAAAGTGTGTCATAGAATCTAGTGGAGCCAAACACTCAAGGGGCAAGACTTGCCTTCTATAGGATTATGTTTCCAATTTCCCCTGGTATTTATCCTGCCATAAGTATATAACCATAGGCTTTCCCACATTCTTATAGGGATTCTTTTATTTAATTAGTGTATGGTGATTTGGATTTTCTCTATATGGCAATATGGTAATTCTGGCAATATAAGGCAGATTTGCCCTAAAGTTTGGTGGTACAGTTAAAGTTTGTTTAAGGACAGCATCTGGGCCTCAGTGATTTTTCAAATACTCATTTTCCTTAAAGTGGGTTTAAAGTATGTAGGCATGTGTAATGAAGGAACTAATTTAGGGGGATCTGTATGGTATTTCTCAAAGTATGATCCTAGAATACTCCAAACCCATTCCCTACTAATGGAAGGGATCTCTTGGAGACCAGTCTAATGGAACCTGTCCAATACAGAATATGAAAGAATACCAAAGGGTGTAAAGTGACCAGTCCTCCTTGTTTTCTGATTAAATACATATAGTCCCTCTTAACTGGGTTCAAGTGGCTTCCCCACGACATCTGGAAGAATAAACTATAGATTCTGGTATCATATTGTGGTGGGATAGGAAAGAGTCATGCTATATATAATAAAATAAGGACCAAAAATTGTTTTATCAAAAAAATACGTTTAAATTTAAATATTTGCCAGCCCTTCCATCTAGTAACTAGGGCTTCACATTTAGTTAGGGAGATATTCCAATTCATTTCCACCATGTTCTCACCCCCAATGTGTAACCCTAAAACTTTAATTGGGTCAACCTTTATGTGAATTCCTGCTGTGGTAGTCTCAGGCCCCTGTGCCCCTACATAGATACAACTACTTTTAGCCATATTGATTTGAGCCCCAGACATAACCAAAAAAGTTTGCAATTCTCCCATTGCAGATGTGATACTCTCCTTATTTCTACAAAACAACAACAGATCATCCACGTAGGCCAATGCTTTCAATTCTGAATCTCCACAGGAGCTTTGAAAACCTGCAATACCACAATTATCCCATAAGTGTTGAATGTAAGACTCAAAATATAGAACGTGAAGTACCGAGCTAAGGGGACACCCTTGTCTGACCTCGCTTTTTATTTGAATTGGTGTCCCAATGTATCCTGATATCAGACATGCAACTGTTGCCTGGCTGTACAAAAGACTGATCCATTTTATCAGGGGGAGGGGGATTCCATATTTTTCCAGAGCATGGAACAAAAAGTATGTGAGACTCCATCAAAGGCCTTGCTTTGGTCCATTGACAGAAGAAATCCATTTTGATTGTTTTGTTTGCTAAATTTGTAACAATCCCTAACTATCATTAGGTTGTCCTGCATCTTCCTCCCAGGTACTGAGCATGCCTGTGATAAATGAATTAAGGAATGTAAAACAATTTTATTATTCTGTTTAGAAATATAGTTGTTAACATTTTCCAATCAGAATGTAGAAGACAAAATGACCTCCAAATCTGTAATAGTGTTTTATCTCCTTTTTTGAAAATCTTAATAAACCTGTAGAAAATGTTTGATTAATTTTATATTCGGTAGTTATTTTGTTATATAATAGAAACAAAAACGGGTTCATTTCTTTCTTAAAAGTTTGATAAAATTCAATGGATAATCCGTCCCATCCTGGTGAAATATTTTTTTTTCATTGTAGATATAGCCAATTCAATTTCCTCTATTGTTATTGGCGTCTGTAAAGCAACCTGCTCCTCATTTGACAGCAGGGTACCCTTCCCTCTCTTCCAGAGACCCTATTTATGAATTTTGTAACTTTCAAAAATGCTGAGTTATTATTCGTTCTATCTCAAGACTGTCTGAACATATCCTAACCGTCTTGTCCTGTAAGTCAGTAATATTAGCAGACTCAAATTTGGTTTTACACATTGTGCAGGGGTCATCCATAGGCGTTTTGTAGGACTGACTTGGAGTTCTGATTTTAAGGTGGAGGCTCGGTCATATTGATAAGCCTTCATTTGTGTCTTTGTATTTGAACTTTGCTCAGAATAGTCCATTCCAAATCTATTTGTTGTGGAAAATAACATTTGTAATTGCTGTTTTAAAGCTAAATACTTTAAAAATTTCCAAGATTGAGTTTGAGCGCCACGTTTCTGCAGCCATTTTTTATAACTTTTTTTGAGTCCTCACACCAGTCCCCTACCAAATCATACAAACATTGGACCATCCATCTTGCCTGAAGCTCTGCAAATATACCAGATTGTACCCTAGTATTCAAAAAGGACCATACATTAGCTCTCCATCTGCACTTATTTTTACCACCAGTAGGTGTCAAATCTATGTTGGTGTATATTATGAGATGATCTGAAAGCTCATAAGGTATTGTACCTAGTGATTGCACTCTCTGGTGTGGGTGAGTAACGATGTAATCAATCCTGGAAGGTAACTGCCCTCTATTATAGGTGCTCTACGAGGTTTTCCCCACTGTTTTATACATGTCTTGCAAGCCAGCTTTGGATAAGCAGTGTATGAGAGCATGGGAATCCCAGTAAATGTTTTTCCCTGCATTCAGCCAGTCCAGAGTGTCTATTGTGCAGTTAAAGTCCCCTACATAAAAGATAATTCGTGCAGTTGCAAAAAAATGTTGAATCTGATCTAATATCATTACCCTGTCAGATTTCACCTGGGAGGCGTAAACACTGACATGGTGTATTAGCTCATAACCCATCCAGAATGAACACTCTGCCTGGGACAAGAGCTATTAATTTTTGCAATTTGAAGCTCTCACCTTTAAATAAAATGCCTACCCCATCTGCCCTGTCCAGCTCAAAGGACCAATATGAGGGCTCCCAAATCCAATCCCTTTTACACTGTGTGAGGTGGTAAGCAGTATCCATCCATGTTTCCTGAAAAAAAATCAAATTTCAGTTGTGTCACTAGAGATAATAAAGCAGTTTTTTTTCAGCAGTTTTTACACTGCACACATTAAGGGTGGCTAAGGTTAAAGTGTCCATGGAGGTGTAGATTAGGTAGTAGTGTACAAATCATGTAAATAATGACTTCATGACATGGTGTCTGTCCCTTCCAGATGTTTTTTTCTTTTTCTTTTTCTTCTTCTTTCTGCCATCCAGGCTAGCAAGTAGAGGTAGCAAGTGTGTGGAAGTGTTTGATTCTAAGTCTTCATAATCGGAGGCTCCCCAGTTTTTAGATTTGGATAAAACCTCAAATCTGTTTGACATTGCAACTGGGGAGGCGTTGGATGCTTGTAATCTGGCACTTCACCTGGTTGTATGAGAAGACCATGCTGGGAGGGGGTGGCATAGTTTTGTGGGATTCATTCTCATCCTGGTGAGTGTCCTGATTGACCATGTCAGGTCTACTAGGCCCCTCTGCATCAGATGTATCATATGCTGTAGGAGTGGTGGACAGGGGTGTCCCTGTAGGCTGGTTGCTTTACTTCCCCTCTTGCCTCGCTTCCAAGTTTTTCTTCTCTGGTCCAGTCTCTGGATGATGGGTGGGGGAGCGAGGGGGGGTTGGGGTGAAAATCCAGAACCCCCTGCTGTCCCAGCTGCCTTCCTTTGAGCATTTCTAATTAAGATATCTTTTTTTTGGTGTTGTTTCTGGAGTCCCCGTCCTGCCATCTGACAACCCCCCTGCGCTGACCTGGTATGAGACCCCTTCCAGTTCATCCCCCATGACTTACCCCTTGTTGTGGGGGGTGGGGAGACCCTCAACCCACCAGACCAGATCCAGTTCAGGGAGGTGCCCTCCAGGTGATGCTGTAAGGGGAACAATTGTCATCTGTGGTGAGGACTCCCATGTTATCATTTTTCTCCCCTGTGGAGTGGAGCATGCAATGACGCCAATGGAGGGAGCGAGCATGCATCCACATGTACTCCTCCAGGAGTCTTCCCCATCTCTGCCCCTCTTCTGTAGTGTCAGCACACTGCCCCCCAGCCTGTGCTAGGGGCCAGTCAAGCCCCAACCACTGACGCCCCCCCTCCCTGGAGAAGGAGAGCAGTCCCTCGGATGCTCAGTCCTGCTACAACCCTGCCAACCCCCGGTGGCCCAACATGGGTCACCAGCATAGCACAAGGTAAGGCATCCAGCACCTCAGCCCTCAGTGCCAGCGGGATGGCATAATTAAGATATCTTGGCTTACTCCATCAGTTAGATTGTGGGCAGTCCGGGATCATTTCTGGAAAACATGCCCTCTGGCATCTCAAAGGTTACATTCTGCAACATTATTGCAAGCAGTACTCAGATGATTATACTTGCCACAAATAATACAACACAACTTATCACAAGTGCTAGCAAGGTGAGTGCGTTCTCTGCATCTATGACAAGCTTTTGGCTGGCTGCCATACAAACATATCCCACAGTCTTTCCTGATAGAAAAGCTATTTGAGATGTGTACAATACCATTCATTGTCTGGTGCAGTTTCACTCTGAAATGCCATGCCCTCCCCAAGTCTAAAACTGCTCCGAGTCAATTATAGGTTCTGGTACGCTAAGTACATCACACTTCTTTTGGAGCCAGTGATGGATATCCCTGATACTGACTCCTTCATTCCTAAACTTTATTGTTATTTTTTTGATTAATGGCTGAGTTAGGGGAATTGCCATAAAGGGAGCCCACAATGAGGAAAACCTGACTTGATTGTACTTAAACCAAAATCTGTCAAGGCCTTGGGGTGAGTTGAAACTTATGTCGAAACTATCTTCCCCTGATATATGCAGCACATCCCCTGGGAAAAACATCAAAGAATCCTTTATTAATTTCATTCAACATATTCTCTGTCTGGGTGTAACTCAAGGCCTCCCTTATATCATAGCCGAACAGCGTTCCTACAAGGTTTGGGGGTTGTCCTATCAAAAAGCTCTGAGAATCTTGGTTGCCTGGGGGGGGTTGGTTCTGCATCATGGGGTTTATCTTCACTAGAGCTGGCTATGCTATGAAATTGTTCAGAATCTCCAGGCATATCCTCTTCTGAATTCCCCTTAGGGCCTTCGCCTGGAGGTGGAGCCTCGGTTTCAGAGGGTTCAATCACACCACAATCTTCTGTCCCCTGGTTTGGAATACCCTTATTTACTTCAAGAATGTTCTTATCCTGCTTAGCTTTGGTTTGTGAAGGGTGTCCATTTGATATGGTTATCTGTTCACTAGCTCTATTTTGTGAACATACAGCGGGGGGCCTGGTCCTCTGGTCTGTGTTGCCCATAAAAAAAATACATGGAGCCTGTGCCTCCTCATTTTAAGTAGAAATACAGTGGTAACTTGTTTTTCCCTCCAATATTATTAAAATGTTTTTCACTCACCCCTTGCTGCTTAGGATCATTAGATCATGTCTCCAGAGCTACTGTAGCAGCCTGGTGTCTCGGCCCAGCTCCAGCTGTGCAGTGTGAGTCATTTATGACTGTCTCTTTGCTGTGAAAGTCAAACAAGGGATCAGGTACCCAAATCCTGTTTTTGTTCAGCATCCATCCTGCATCTGTTAGCACTGACTCAAGCGTCCAGTTTTCAGATGTGTGTTCTGTCGTTCTGTGTTAAAAATCCATTTGATGTCATCTCTGGCAGTATGCCCACTCGGTTTACTTGTGGGCTGGATGGAAGGGATTTCCATTTCATTTGACCACTAGTCTGGTTTTCCATATCCCTCCATTTTGCCTCTTTCTCTGATGTATCCTTCTTTGTCCTTAGAACAATGGGTTCTTCAGTTACAAGTGCAGTTTGTTTTGTTGAATTTTGTTGACCCGGTAAGCCCACTGGGCCTAGAAGTCCCTTTTTCAGGGGCGACCGGGAAGGGGGGTACAGATGGTAAGAAATTGAATTTGAACCAGATTAAGTTGTTGGTGGTATTTTAGTGAATGAGGGAAATTTGGCCAGGACACCAGGGAAATTCCCCTACTCTTTTGGATAAGTGCCATGGGATCTTTTACATCCACCTGAACTACCAGCAATCCAGGCAGATGGGACCTCAGTTTAACATCTCATCCAAAAGACAGCACCTCAGAAGTGCAGCACCCCTCTCCTGCTGCACTACAGTGTCAATGTTGGGATATTAACCCAAGTGCCAGATGTGGGAACTGAACCCACAGCACTCTGTTCTCCCAGCCTCAGAGGCGAGTGTGCTACCTACTGAGCCACTGACACTGACAGTTGAAAGCTGCATACACTTCTCTTGAATATTGTGTTCCAGTAGATCCTCTGCCTCATTAGTTTTGGTAGCCATTACTTCCCTATTTGATACCTGTTGAACTGGTTCCTCTATGTCCATAGAATGTCCAGTAATCTCAACAATCTCAAAATTCTCCTGTGGTACAATATTCTCTATTTCCATTTCCATATTTTCATTCATTTTGGAGAGGTGCCTCTCTCCATCCTCCACAACCGAGTCAGGCTCCTCCATCACAGGAAGTGGGCCGACAACTGCTTACAGGAAGCAAGGCCCTCACAAGTAGAGATGGGGAATTTCCCCTGTGTCCTGGCAAAATTTCCCCCATTCAGTAAGAGTACCACCAATCGCTTAATCTGGTTTTATGTCAGTTGGCATCTATCTGTACCCCCCCCCCCGGGACAAGGCTGAAAATACACAGAATTGTCTAGTCCTCCTTTCCTGGACAACAAAAACTAACTAAATGACTGCAGTTCTCTATATGCAGGTATCTACAATATGTCAGAAGACTCTGTCACCTACAACTGATGCAGAAAAATAGTTGCTAGGTCTCTCTGTTATCGTGAAATAAATTAGTGGACTAAACTAGCTTTCACATTCCTGAAAAAGCATGTGTTTTTCTAGCCTTACAGTATGGACATTAAAGAAACTAAAAAGGGAATATGACTATGCATCTCCATTCTTTAACTGTGGTAAAAATGTGTTTGCAGAATCTAGTTCCCAAGGTTGAATTATATTCCGTCAGTTAATAAAGCCTCCATGGGATGTATCGTATGCATAAGACAGTCATTTCATGAGATTTAGGCAAGAGGACCACTAAGCAAAATTGAGCAGTTCTGACTGGCCAAACCTCACAATATGACTCTCCTATACCATAAGAGGTATTCCTTGAAGGCCATGTTAATATATTATAAATCAGTTAAGGTACCTGCAGGGATTTAAAATAAGTTTCAGTTTTGGTAATTTTTTTTTCAGTTTAGACAAATAAGTCAAATGCTCCTCTCTCCACCTCTGAAGTAGAAAGCTCCACTTCAGTATTACCACATGATACATCAACTGTATGTTGGATAAGGGGTCCTGTGTATAACAAGTCCTTGACTCATTTGGGCTGTTCCAGGGGCCTTGGGTCTCACCTGGACACACTTCTGAGGTGGTCAGCCAGGGTTCAGTGATGGACAAGTATCACAGGAATAGGATGCCATAGTGCCTCAACCTGGGGTAGTTATATGGGATACCTGTGGGATAAACTGCAGGTTACAACCCCCCAAGAAAAGAAAATAACTTCCCCCACAGTATCTTCCCTACACAAGCAACTGTCTACTCTACACAATAACCAGCAATACCAAGTGGTAACATGAACTAACCGCAGATTTATTTGAGTGGTGTTATGCAATGCTAGGTCTATCAGGACCAAGATAACGGTTATCACTAATCTTGTTGGGACAGCAGACTTGGCTTGCATTGCCGAGACCTGGCTTGACGATAATGCTGGCCCCATTTTGGAGGCAGTCACTCCAGTTGGGTTCTTGGTGATACACCGCTCGAGATCGGACTGCAGGGGCGGGGGTGTAGCCGTTTGTTTTAGATCGGAATCGGGCCTTACTGGTGTGCCAGTTGAGGAGGTCAGATCATTTGAGTTTATCATGGTAGCAGATGTGGGCTGTAGGATCATTCTCATCTACTGTCCACCCAGGGATGAGAAACTGTTCCTACAGGAAATAGCAGACTTCATGGTCGACATGGCATTTGAATGGCCCAGGCTGATGGTCCTGGGTGACTTCAATGCCTGGGTCGATGATGAACTCTCGCTATTGGGAAAGGACTTCCTCCAACTTATGAATTCATTGGGGTTCACACTGGTAGTTGCCTCTGCTACCCATAATCACAGTCACTCACTCGACCTGGTTTTCCTCCTGGGGATGGAGACCACCGGACTTGGTGGTGGAACCGGTTGGATGGCCTGATCACCACACCATAAGGTTCAGTCTCCAGGCTCCCCCCTTATAGGCCTGCCCCTGTGGAGAATGTCAGATACCGGATAGTCTAGTGGTGGTACTAGACCTATCGGGATTTCTGGGGGCAAGTGAGGGTCCAGAGAGTTTAGTTCTGGCCTATAATAATGTGGTTTCTGAAGCTCTGGACTCTATCGCTTCTGTCCGTGTTCGTCCTCTCTCTCTCTGCCCATGGTCCCCTGGTTTGATGGGAACTCAAGGGAGTTGAGACAAGTTGAATGAAGGTTAGAGTGACACTGGCAGAAACCTGCCCTTGATGCTGACCACATTAGATTGATGGAACATTATCAAATCTATCATTCAGCAATCACCCGTAAGAAGGCAGAGTTCCTCTCTGGGGAGATTGGGGCAGCTCAGAATTGACCGGCTCAGCTCTTTCGAACTATGGACAGATTGTGCTACCCAACCTGTCTGCAGGTTTGAAGTGCATTTTCACAAGTTAAGTGTGACAAGTTTGCACAATTCTTTGTGGATAAGGTGGCCAACATCAGTGCTGAGATCTACCCTCCACACTCTATGGGGGCTGATAGTGGTCAGTGCTTAGTCATTCCTCCTCGGTTTTCCTGGATATCTTTCTACCAGCTGGAGATCATGGACATCATGCAGATTGTCCAGAGTATTCAGCCAATGTGTTGTAGTTTGGATCCAGGCCCAACACACCTGATAATGGGGTGTATTTATTCCATTGGCCCTGTCCTTTCGAAGGTTGTTTGGTGCTCCTTAGAGTCGGGTGAGTTCCCTAGCTCCCTGAAGGAGGCAGTGGTGACACTGATCCTTAAGAAAGCTGCTCTGTACCCAAACTGCTTTGCTAACTACAGGCCTATCTCTAACCTTTCTTTTATAGGGAAGGTGATTGAGAACTGGAGAATCACCTTACCATCCATGATGTCCGCGATCCTCTCCAGTCCAGTTTCTGGAAGAGGCATAGCTCCGAGACCACTCTGGTTCGGGTGCTCAATGAACTTCTGATGATGAGAGATCAGAAACACTGCTCCATCTTGGTGCTTCTTGATCCTTCCTCAGCATTTGACACTGTGGTCCATGGGGTGCTGCTCGAGCACCTGAGGAACATATGCGGTCTGGCCGGTTCAGTCCTCAGATGGTTTCAATCATTCCTCACCAGCAGATCTCAGATGGTGGTGTCTGGGATATTTTCCTTGGACCCATTCTCTCTGCCATGTGGGGTCCCCCAGGGCTCAGTGCTGTCCCCTATGTTGTTCGCAGTGTATATGCTGCCCCTTGAAGACATTGTAAGACGATATGGGCTGAGGTTTCACTGCTATGCTGATGATACCCAGATCTATCTGTCTTTTGTGCCTGACCCGGACAGTGCGATCTCGGTCTTTAACAGCTGTCTTATGGAAATCCAGGACTGGATGAAATCGATTTCCGAGAACACTGAGGTGTTGGTGGTGGATTCAGGTCTCCAAATAGAGAGGTCACTAGCAGGGTTGCCTTCTGGACTTTGACTCAGAGGTGTCCAGTTGCCTTCCTCTGAATGGGTGTGAAATCTGGTGGGTGATTCTTGATGATGAGCTGACATTGCATTCGCAGGAGTTGGCAGTCATCAAGTCTTCCTTTTACCATCTCAGGAACATCACCAGGATTAACCACCTTGTTCCATCTGGCGACCTTCTGACATTGATCCACACCTTTGTGACTTTGCTCCTGGACTACTGCAACTCTCTGTACTTTGGGCTTCCAGGGGTTGATATTCGCAGCTTGCAGCTGATGCAGAATGCTGCAGCGCAGTTGTTGACAGGAATTTCTTGTTCAAGTCACATCACTCCCATACTACATGACCTGTACTGGCTGCCTGTACAGTGGTAGATCACCTTCAAGGTCAGACTTCTAACCTACAAGGCCCTGCACAGACAGGGTTTGAGCTATCTGCAAGAACTCCTGAATCCTTACTGTCCCAGCCATCCTCTCCACTCAGCTGATGAGGGGTTGTTAGAGATAGTGAGAGGGTACGGCTTAAAACATATGGGGCCCATGCTTTCATGTATGGAGCTCCCACCCTGTGAAATTCTCTACCTCACCAGATGCAAGAGGGCAGGACTGTGGAGGGCTTTAAGACTGCCTCGAAAACGCACCTTTCTTATCAAGCATTTGGTGATTATGCAGCATAATGTTGTTGTATTTTATGTAATGTTGAAATTTCTGGACTTTTATTATCTGATCCGGGCCTTACCCAGCTACCAAAGACTAAAAATCTTATTGATTTTAGTAGTTTGTTATTGTACAGAGCTTTGATTTTAGAATTGCTCATACAAATAAAGTTTATTATTTATTATTATTATTTTTACAATTCAACTGCTCCCCTTAGCACCAATCTTCTAGTTCTTTCTGCGCCATACTGAATTTTCAGAATTTGAGTGGGTGCAGAGTTTTCAGAATTATACTGTGCAGGGTGGCCACGAGGGGGCAGTAGATCCCAGCAGTGCCTCCACAATGTAAAAAACCCTTGACTCACCTGGGCTGTTCCAGGGCCCTCGGATCTCACCTGGACATACTTCTGAGGGGGCTAGCCTGGGTTCAGTAGTGGACAAGTATCACAGGAATAGAATGGCATTGTGCCTCCGCCTGGGGTATGTGATATGTAATACCTGTGGGATAAACTGCAGGTTGCAACCACCCAGGAAAATACAATAACTTCCCCCACAGTATCTTCCTGACACAGTAATGGTATACTATACACAATAACCAGTAATACCAAGTGGTAACATAAACTAACTGCAGATTTATTATAGGGAAGGGGAAAGGGAAGAAACTACAAAATGACAACTTTTGGCAAACAGTTGTACCCCTTCATTGTCCCACTACCTTCCACCTGTGTTTGCACCCTGCTTACCCCCAACATGGCCATTTTGAAACACAGTCAATCTGTTGCAGTGAGAACCACACTGGGGTGCTGGTGGCCTACCAGTGAATGCAGGGTGATGCTCCTAAAGGCTGGGGTGCAGTGAGGATAATAGTCTTTACCAAAATACTCTCGTTGGAACCCAATAAACTTTAAACACAGCAAATGTTTAACTTTTCCTCCTGGGCTTATAGTGCAGAGTTGCAAAGTTCTGCCCAAGACTTAACCCCCTTTAAACCTCTATAGCAAGCTAGCTATAAGTAACAAACTCCTCAGACCTGCCACTCAGAGGTACTTACAGTTTGTAGCTTCAGAGGGTTACAGGTAACTTAGTTAAAATGGTACAGTTCTGGTATTACACAGTTTATGGTGCACAACGACAGCTGGATGCAGATGGAGAGCAGCTGGTCTTCACCTGTCAGGCCTTTCATGACTTCGCCTCTAAGGCCTTTGTATGTGGTGTTCACCTGACAGGCCTCTCAACATCTTCCTCTCCAGTGATCTCTTCGGTGGTCCTGGGGGTCCAGGCTGGCTGGAAATCCCCTGGACTTCCAACTGGCACACAGCTTTCCTGGAGCAACAACTGTGGCTGGCACACAACTTCTCTGGAACAACAAACTGCAGCTGGGCTCTCGCTCAGTCTCTAGCTCCAGCACACACACAAATTATCTTAGGCTATACAGCAATCAAACAGTCCAAGATTCTTATTCCTCTGAAAGGCACAGCTTACACGGTCTCTCTATTCTCCGGCTGTAAATTAACAGTCTCTAAGTTCAGGCTGCATTTTTCCTGTCTCACTATTCTTCAGGCTGTAAATCAAATTGCCAGCTCACTGCAGCAGGTTCAAATCTCGCTCAGGGAAACCACTCAGCAGTTCAATTCTCTTCCCTGCTGCACTTTCTTTTCTCAGACACCCTGCCTCTTATTTAGCCTCTGGGCCCAGAAAGGCTGTTGGCTGCAAGGACAGGCCTTTAGGCTGGTAGCCTGCAACAGTCTCTGCTGCTTGGACCTCATGGAATCTCTCTCCGGAATCCCCCCTCTGGTGGGCTTTCAGTGTCTTTTATGGTTTTTTCAACTCCCCTTCTGATTGGCTGCTTGCTTCCTGGGCCCTCTCTGGTGCCCTCTGACTCTTCCCAATGCATCCCTTGCTCCAGAAATCTTATGGGGAGCCACCATTATTGTTTATATTATTTTCCCTGGCAATTCTGCCCTTATTTTTGATTTCATCCCCTATATTTGGGATCAGTGCCGAAAAGTCCACACCCAAGGTTGTTCCCCATTCAATCCCCAGCTCTGTTGTCTGTCCCAAATCCTAGAATACTCTTCTTTAGTGTCCCAAAACAAAATTATCAATTTTGGAGTTGTGGCTTCTATAAAACCTCCCGGCTAGGCATGCGCAAACAATGCATTGCAGTCATAATTGTTTATGTTTTGCAGTCCATTCCATAGTGACTCCCTGGACTGCTAAAATGTCTCCCAAGTGTCCGTAGGTGCAAAAACACTCAGTGGGCCTCAGAACCTTTCCACCACTGGCCGAGGAACAAGAAGGTGTAGCAGCCCAGCTGCAGAAGTTATGGGCACTACACATGGACGAAGCCCTTCTGGAGCCATTGACAAGGACTCACCTCGAGGCCATATCCTCATAAGGTAAGTCCTAATGCTGTTGGTGGGGCTTACATACTCCCCCCTTAAATTTTTGTGTCCTTGACAAGTCATTGCCTTAAAGTCCATAATGTCCAAAGTCCATTGGTGCAGCATAAAACATAACACTTGGATTAGGGACATCTCTGTTTAGACAATCAGTCACTGTCTACCACAGCATTTCAGTCATACCAACATGACTGTACATTTTCTAGCTAGACACCATTATCCTGTAAGTTATGTAAGTACATCTGGCCTCAGTTGTAACCCCTTTAGACATATTTTCAGCACGTTTGCCCACCCCAACATGCAATTCAGTGCAATAATGGCCTACAACAGACATGAAATAAACAATGGGCACCATGCTCTTATATACCACTTGTATATGGAATTCAGAGGAGTCACCAGGAATATTGTAAGTTAATCTTAAGGCTGTTTTACCAGACTCTACTAGACTTTTGGGGTACTACTGCATCTTCCTTAGGAATAGGGAGCACGCCGACCTCTCTAGGTAATGTGTCCAGCACAAGGGCCTGGTCTGGAACAGCAGGGGTCTGATCAGTCTTTGATGCAAAGTCCTCCACTAATGCTTCAACATCCATATTCATGAAAGTTACTTCTTGGCCTCCAACTGGTGTTGCACTTGGCACTAATGTTTCTGCACTGGGGTTTAAACAGTACAAGGAAACTGTTTCTTCACTACTCACTTGTGGTCAATCCATGGGGGTCACTGTGTCTCTTAGTACTTCTGCAGGAATTTTTTTTTGTAGACTTTACTTATGCCCCCTCATTCTCTGGCCCCATAGACCTCTGTCTGGCATGGACACCCTAGCACTGGTATTTCTTCCACTCTTCCCGAGGTCCTCCAACCTGACCCCCATCCTAGGAAGCTCCCACTTCTACACACACTGAACTGACTAACCCCCTGGCTTTGAGTCCCCCGAGGTGTGACCGCCAACTCCTCCGTTGCTCTGTCTACAATCTAGTAGGCTGCTGGGGTGAGAGTGAGGGTTGGAGGCCAGTCAGAAGGATCCAGCATTGAGTGTAGGTGCTATCCATGGGGCCAGCCTTCACCTGTCTGGGTGCCAGGGTTTTTGTGCTTTTCTCCCCTGAAGCGCGGCATGGCAATGGCACCCAGCGAGTGTCAGGTGAGCTCCCACATCTGCCTGCAGGGTGTCCCAGTGCACCTCCCCCTTGTTACATGCCTCCTAGGCTGCAGTGTCCCCAGTCTCCACTGGGAGTCTGTGGACCCTCGGATTTGACAATCCACCCTCCCCAGGAGAGGAGAGGAGTGAAATCCTCTAGATGCTCGATCCTCCTCTGACCTGATCGATCCCCGGCATCCCGTTCCCATTCCCAAACACGGGTTGTTGGCATGGCACAAGGTGTGGTGTCCAGTGCCTCAACCATCAGAGCCACTGGGCCGGCTTTCTGCAGGAGGTTGATACCAGTACCTTTCCTCCTCCTCCTCCTCAATATGTGCATAGTCAGCTGGTTCAAGCTGTATACTTGGTTCATTGTTCAATACTGTATCAGGAATGGTTGCTACTGTCTTTTACCTGGCTTGGGTTTGGTTTTAAGTTCTGGCTGGTCTCAGCCCATACTCAGGTGCAGTCTCTGGAATGGCTTGAGTTGACGAATGAGCAGAAGGTGTTTTCAGTAAACAGTTTGGCAATTCCTTGGCCATGTTAACATACTAACATACTATTCGCCAGCAGATTAGGCCTTACGGTTTATCGAGTCTGCTCGAACCTCAGATCCCTAGTTGGGTGCCAAGGCCCTCCCCCACTTGTGTTCCAGAAACCCCTATCATCCATCCCCACCCCCCTGGGACAGGCCATCATCTGATACATCCACTTTCTGTGTTTGTCCCACCCTCTCTTGAAGCCCTCCACTGTGGATCTCTGAACCAGCTCACCAGGCAGTGCATTCCAAGGGTCCACCACCCTCTCAGTGAAAACCTCCTCCTCTTTTCCTCCTCACCTTCCACCTTCCAACTTCAAACCATGCCCTCTGGTGATACTCTCCCGCTTTAGTCTAAAGATCCGCTCCATGTTTACCCTATTTATTCCCTTGAGGTACTTGAAGACCTCAATCATGTCCCCCCATCTCTCCTCTCCTCCAATGAAAAAAGGCAGAGCTCCTCAAGTCTGTCCTCATACATCAAATCCCCTAGCCCTCGTATCATCTTAGTTGCCCTCCTCTGTACCTTCTACAGGAGCTGTATGTCCCTCTTCAAGTGTGGTCTCCATTACTGTACGCACAGTACTCAAGATGTGGTCTAACCAGCCCATTGTACAGTGGCAGAATCACTTCCTTGCTCCTAGAGGTGATCCCCCTTACGATGCATCCCAACATCTTGTTTGCCTTGCTAGCCACTCTCCTGCACTGCTCAGAGTTATTTATACATGCATCCACCATGACCCCTAGGTCTTTTTCCCCTATTGAGGCCTCCAGCGCCTCCCCTCCCAGGGTGTACCTGTGTTTAGGGTTTCCCTGCCCAAGATGTAACACCTTGCACTTGGTGATATTGAAATTTAATTTCCATGTGTGAGCCCAGCTTTCCAGGGTGTCCAGGTCCCCTTGCAGGACAAACCCCCCCTCTTCTCCCTCAACTACTGCTCCCATCTTGGAGTCATCAGCGAAGAGACTCATTTCACACCCTATACCATCCCTGATGTCCGATATGTATGCATTAAACAGGATCGGACCCAGGACAGAGCCCTGCGGTACCCCACTACCAACCTCTCTAGGGTTTGAGAGCTCCCCACAGACCACTACTCTCTGGGTGCGTCCAGCCAGCCAGTTTTCAATCCATCTGACCATCAAAGGGCCTACTCCCAACCCCATCAGTTTCTCCACCAGACCATTGTGAGGGACAGAGTCAAATGCCTTGCTGAAGTCCAAGAATAATACATCGACAGGCTTTCCCCTGTCCAGTTCTGATGTTACTCATTCGTGGAACTCCACAAGATTGGTTTGACATGATCTACCTGGCACAAACCCATGTTGCCTACTATCCAGACCTCCCACCTCCTCCAAGTACACCCCCAATCATTCCTTTAGTATACTCTCCATTAATTTTCCCACCACAGAGGTCAAACTGATGGGTCTATAGTTAGCTGGTACTTCCCTCATCCCCCCTTTATGGATTGGCACCACATGTGCCTCTCGCCAATCCCTAGGTACCCTCCCAGTCTCAAGTGACCTGTTGAAGAGCTCCGCCAGAGGTGCAGCCAGTATGTCCGCCAATTCCATAGTACTCTCGGATGAATGCCATCCGGCCCAGGGGATTTGTCTTTCTTTAGGGCCTTGAGGGCTAACCACACCCTTTTGGCGGAGATAGCATCATCCGCCCCCTCCACCTTACTGACCTTTTTATCCTTATCCTGATGTGACACCCCTGGGGTACCTCTCCCTCCCTTTTGCTCCATTTCTGTTGCTCCCCTGATCCCACTCACTGCTGCTTCTATCCCCATAGTGCCTTGCTTTGTAGATATCCCATCTTCCTCCCTAGTGAACACAGAGGCAAAGTACTCGTTAAATACCTCTGCCTTGTCCCTCGCCTCTTCCACCCACCCTCCTTCTGATCTCAATCTGCTGAGATGGCCCTTAGTTTTTCTCCACTCCCCAATGTACTGGAGGAACCCCTTTTCCCCCCCATGTATCCCCTGTGCCAGCCACTGCTCTTTACTGGACTTTGCCCCCCTCACCATCCGGGTGACTTTTCTAGATGCAAGATGGTACATTTCCTTATCCCTATCCCCTCTTGTTGTTTTATATTTTTGTAGGCTGCCTTCTTTCTCTGACCGCTACCTGAACCTCACTGGACCACCAGCATGGTTTATGTGACCTTGCTCCCTACTGCTTCACCTTAGCTGCAGGTCCTGACTGCCTCATGAAGTCCTCGCTTATGACCTCCCATCTCCTTTCCACATTTGTCATTGATGTAATCCCTTCAAGTGATCCTTGAGAATATTTCCCATGCCCACAAAGTCTCACTTCCTGAAGTCCACTGCCAGTGTCCTAGATTTCACCCCCTCCCCCATGCTTATTTGAAACCAGACAGTATTGTGGTCGCTCCCAGTCAGGGGATCCTCTACAACCAGGTCCCTTACCAGATCCCCATCTGCCAGAACCACGTCCAGGACATGCCCCCCCCTTGTGGGCTCTATCACATGCTGTGTTAAGAACACATCCTGAAAGCCGTCCAGCAGCCTCTGCTCCTTGGCCACCTTAGAGGACATGGTTCCCCAGTTTGTACTTGGCATATTAAGGTCTCCCATCAACACCACTCCTTCCCCTTTTTGTCCACACTGGGCAATGATATTGTCCAGCAGACCATCCTCCAGAACATCACCCATCCCAGGGGGCCTATATACTACACCCAGCTTGACCTTATCTCCTGCTGGGGATCGTAAGGTGACCCATAAGGCCTCCACGTTTCCCTCTGCCTCTTCTACCCTAGCAATTTCTATGTCATGTCTAATGAACATAGCCACTCCACCCCCTCTGCCCTCCTTTCTATCCTTCCTAAGCATAGTGTACCCCGGCACATTTAGGTCCCAGTCATGATTTTTGTTGGCCCACATCTCCATGACCGCCGCCACATCCACCCCCGAACAGCATGGCCTGGAACTCTGGCAACTTGTTTCCCAAGCTCCTGGCATTTACTAACACCAACCCCCACCCCTTATCCTGATCCCCTTTGTTAACCCCAGGTTCTTATACTCTCCATCCTCTGCTTCTCCTGAAACCTCCACCCCAGTCTGTTTCCCTCCCTTGGGTTTGAAGGCTACTCCCTCATCTGGAGGAGAGGGCTCTGGTCAGCCCCTCCCTTATCCCTTCCCCTCACAAGTTTAAACCCCACCTTTCTTGAATGTAGTCAGCCATCCCTGTTTAAGGATCTCCTTCCTAATGGGGCAAGATGAAGCCTGTCCTTGGCATACAGTCCCTTATCCTCCCAAACTCCTTTCCAGTTCCCAACACTCCCAACCCACTCTCTTCACCCCACTTCCTAAGCCAGTCATTAACCTCTGTGATCTTCATTTTTTTCCACTGAGGCCTTTGGTACTGGCAATATCTCTGAAAAGGAAATGTTGCATCCATTATCCTGACAGACTCTGGCAAGTTCTTGGAACCTTGCTGATTTCCATAACACTATTTCCTCTAGATCGTAGTTCTCAAATGCGCCAGAAATCCGGTTTCCCTCCACAATCCCTAACCAGTTCGTACACCATGAACTTTGCTCTGTGCACTGTCAGCCCAGAGATACTCACTACCTTCACCTGGCTATGGCATCCACCCCCCTGTCCCTCCCACTGGATACCCCTAATCATCGAGTCTCCCAATAACAGAACCCTAACACTGCCATCATCCTTATGGTTACCTCCACTATGCACTCTCAGCCCCCCATCCCCCCTTTATTCATGATCTCAATTCCATGGGAGTCTTCCTGCCTTATTAGACACCCCCTTGTCACCCTCCCCTTTCTGCCTCCCTCGTTATTTTGCCCACTTAACTCAGACTCCCTCTGAATAGGTGTACCCTTTAACCCTCTCTTATCCGAACCATTTATCCTTGCCCTGATGGTTTCCCCTTCCACCGCACCACCATCCTCCCCCCTTGTAATAGTACCCCTACCTCTAGAGGCTCTCTGTGGGTCCCCTTTAGCTAGGGCCCCATCCTTGGTACTGACCCCCATGCTGAAGTGGGGCTCCTCCCCCACCTCCTTGTCTCCCAGTTTCTCTCTAGTCATGCTCTCCTCTCTCATGTCTGCAATATGTTGCATCTCCCCCATCTGCTTAACATTTATGTTTCCCCTTCTCCCTCTGGGACTATTTCTATCCTTTCCATTGCCGGTCTGTGATGCCCTATGGGTATCTGACCCTCTCCCGGCCTCTGTATCAGTTTCCTCATTTGCACCAACCCTTCCTCTCCTCTAGGTTGCTTAGTAGCTCAAATTTATTGTGACACCTCTATGTCAGCCTCCATCACGTAACCCGAGTTTCCTGACTGCAAGTCTAAACTGCCCCTCTTCCTCCCCTCTTGCTCTGTTCTCCTTAGGAGCTCCCTTCCCACAGTCTGCTGTTTTAGGCTTCCCCACAACAGTTCCCCCTTCTCAATCTCTGCTGTACTAGGCTTCCCCACAACAGCCCCTCCTGATTCTTCCCCCTCCACTCTCTTTGTATTCGGAATGTTCACCCCGTATGCTTTCCCCTTAGTGTCAACATCCCTATCTAAGGGTCCTCTGTCCCTAATATCCCCCCTCCTGCTTGCTGTAACATAATGTCCTGTAATTTCAGAGCGTTGCCCCAGTCTCCCCTCAGCCCCACCCTTCTGCTGCCCATATCCACACCCCTTATCCTTGGACACCCCCCCAACTCCCCCAGCTTACTCCTTAACCAATATACTTCAATCCTGATACAAGATAGCTGTCTACAGAGTGGGCAGCCTCCCTCTCTCCAGGCCCAATTGAGAATTATTGCCATCCCACAGCCTGTGCAGCCTACAACCCTTCCAAAGATGCCTGCCATGGTGGAATATGGCCACCCTGTTTGTCCCCCTCTGTTTATAATGGCACACACCCCTTTTCTCAGTCCCTTCTCCCTGGAATACAGTTTCTCTCTATACTGACTGCAGTTATTTACAAACCAAATTTCAACCCCACCAATAAAGTTCCCAAGTCTCACAAACACATACAGTCCAGTGTGTGTGTCCAGTCCCACTAACAGTGTGTGTATGCAGACATCAGGTACCGTATGATGTCACAGTCCCACCAGTTCCTGTTGCTTAAAATTTCAGTCCCAAACAGAAATACACAGCCCTTCGGTCCCAACCCCCAGTGGCTTTTCAGTATTTAAAAACTATTCAAATATTTCAGTTAAAACAGACTATAAACCCAGAGCTCTGTCCTTACCAGCCTCCTGCTTATGTTCCCAAGTGAACAATGAAAGACAAGGTGATTCTAGTTAATTACCCTTCCCCCTAACACCAGGCAAACATCACATTTAAATTTCACTCTAATTATCACTGCCAAACAAGTGTTCCCAAGCCCCAAAAGTTACAATATCACAGCCCAAGTAACAGTTCTAACTCAAATTAGTAATTTTTAACACACAGAACTAATTTCATGTATAAAACTATTCAAATATTTCGGTTAAAACAGACTATAAACCCAGAGCTCTGTCCTTACCAGCCTCCTGCTTATGTTCCCAAGTGAACAATGAAAGACAAGGTGATTCTAGTTAATTACCCTTCCCCCTAACACCAGGCAAACATCACATTTAAATTTCACTCTAATTATCACTGCCAAACAAGTGTTCCCAAGCCCCAAAAGTTACAATATCACAGCCCAAGTAACAGTTCTAACTCAAAGTAATCTAGATTTAGTAGTTGCCGATTGGTCCTTGTGAAGAATAGATTCAGAAGGTCGATTTGATGTTTTACGATCAACATAGATACAGCACGAGTTAGCCAGGCTCACAGCTGCACAACTGCCATGAGCTTCTGAAGAAGGACTGGTTGGTCCGAAAGCTAGAGCACTTTGTTCTTGTTGTTACATCTATGTTGGTCCATTAAAAGGTATCAAATCATTTGCTTCTGGATCTAACTCAAAGTAGTAATTTTTAACACACAGAACTAATTTCATGTACAAAACTATTCAAATATTTCAGTTAAAACAGACTATAAACCCAGAGCTCTGTCCTTACCAGCCTCCTGCTTGTGTTCCAAAGTGAACAATTCTTGACGAATGTGGAACACAGGTAAATCAGTTAACTTTTCAATGACAATATAAGGTTCAGAAGACTAGCAGTCAGCTATTTTGTGCTTTCCATGGAGGCCCAAATTTCTGAGGAGAACTCTATCCCCAACTTGTAAAACCTGGTTTTGTGCTTTCTGGTTATACCTGAGTTTGTTTGCAGCACTGACCTTTCCATCAGCTTCAGCAGCCAATTGATAGCCTTCTTTCAGTTGCTTTTTAAGCATTTAGTGTATTCAAGGTAGGTTTCTTTGGAGGCTCCATCCACAGACATCCCAAAAGCTAGATCTATTAGCAGGCGGGCTTCTCAGCCAAACATCAACAGGTATGGTGAAGCATCAGTAGCACAGCTTTTGTAACAATTGTAGGCATGCACCAATCTGGGGACATGCTGGCTCCAATTCCTTTTCTATTTAGAGTCCAGCATACCTAACATTTCCAACAAGTGACAATTAAATTTCCCAGGTTGTGGATCCCCTTGTGGATGGTAGGGAGTGGTGCATGACTGCTGGGAGCCATGTGCAGCAAGAAACTTTTTCACCAGATGGCTCTAAAAGTCAGGCACTTGATTGGTGTGAATATGCTGAGGTATACCATAGTGAGCTATAAACTCTTTGAGTTTCTGCACAACAGTGTAAGCTGTCTGATTCTTCATTGAGTAGGCCTGTGCATGCCTTGTAGAGTGGTCAGTGATGACTAAAATGTGTCGGTAGCCTTTACTGTCTGGCTCCTTTGACAAAAATCCATGGATACTAGTTCCACAGGTTCACTGTTTTTAATGTTCACAAGTGATGCTGCTTTTATGGGCAAAGTCTTTCTCTGCACACACCTGGCATAATTCTTACAGTTCTGTTCCACATCAGCTTCCATTCTGGGACAATAGAATTGGCTTCTCACAAGGTTTAGGGTATGCAGGAACCTGAGATGCCCCATGTCATCATGAAGTACTCTTATGACAGTTTTGCGGTACTTCCAAGGAAAGGTTTTTGGATCTTGGACAGTTTGCAAAAGCAGTCCATCTTTCAAGGACAATTTGCTCCATTCTCTCAACAAAATCGGAACATCAGGATGATCATTAAGCACTTTATTTTGGCCCTTTCCTTCTTGAAATGCTGATATTACCCCTTTCATTCCATAATCTTGCCACTGTGACCATCTTTGCACTCTGTTTTTGACAGTAGAAATGACTGATGTCCAACCTTCAAAGTTGTATTACTGTATGCTGGGCTCACATTGTGTCAATGGCTCTGGGTGGCAAACGGGCGTCTCACCATCTTCAGCCACAAATTTAGTACATGAAGCTTTCACAGTTGCAGTGGTCATATAAGCCCACTGGCTCTCATTTGGAGGGTAAGGTCTGCAAGACAGGGTGTCAGCATCTGTATTGTTCATGCGCTTGCAATACTCTAGGGTAAAATTGTACGTGGAAAGGGCAGACAATCAATGGTGACCTGCATCATCCAATTTAGCAGTAGTGTTGACATAAGTAAGTGGATTGTTGTCAGTTCTTACAATAAACTTGGTTCCATAGCAATAATCATGAAACTGATCTGTGATGACCCATTTTAAAGCTGAAAACTCTAGCTTGTGCACTGGGTAGTTCTTTTCACTTGAGGTCAGGCTCTGGCTGGCGAAAACAATGGGTATCAGCCCCTCTGAATATTTTTGATACGGTTCATCCATGACAGTGTGCGGGCAATGTGGGCAAGGTAACTTAGGGTACAAACAGTATGTCACCCACATTAGTGCAGCTGACATTGTGCCACAAACCAGTTACAGCACCTAAGGACCGTCTGGTGAAAAAAGTGACATTTTTCAAGGGGCTTTGCACCCTTGCACACCCCTAAACTAAATTTAACATCTGCTGGGTTGGGCAGAAGAATTGTGGTGACACCCAACATGGTGAGAGTGAGGGGCACTCTAAAATCCAGAATGTCACTGTCAAACACAGCCTTGTTGCAGCACCCACATTACAGTACCCTAATCATGGTGCCCAAATAACGGCATACCCTTGATTCAGTACTGCTCCCAGCCCATCCATGCTGGTGACTGTGAGCAGAAAATAGTGTTTGGGTGGGATCAGCACATGCCAACACAGGAGCTTCAGTAAGTCTCTTAATTATTTCTCGGAATGCATTTTTGCAGTCTTGATCCCATCTATCTCCAGATGGTTCATTAACTTTGTAGTACATCTTTTGGGAAAATCTGCTTCTTGTAACTGGTAGGCAGGTACTCCTGCAGTAAAGTCATAAGTGACAGCACAACCTTAGAGAAATCCTGGAGAAATCTCCGGTAATAACAGCATAAATAAAGAAAAGACTAAAATCTTCAGGTTATGGGGCATAGACCGTGTAGTGAGAGCTTTAATCTTGTCAGGGTCAGTTTGGACTTCTTCTGCTGAAACAATGTGCCCAACATATTTCACAGAAGGCAAAATTAAAATTTGTTGATTGATACTTTAAGGGCCAAACTCTTCGAGCCTGTCCAGCACTTTCATCAAGCATTTCTCATGTTCTTCTAGGGTACACCTAGAAACAATTCGGTCATCCAAGTAGACTATTACTTGCAGCAAATTCCTGTCTCCCATGGCTTTTTCGATCAACCTCTGGAAAGTGGCAGATGTCCCAATATACTTTGTGGCATACATTCAAATTGATAAAATGCCAGGGGGCAAATTAAAGCATTTTTTCTTTGTCCTCTTCAGCCATGGGAATCTGATAATACCCACTTCACATATCCATGACAGAAAACCATTTACTGCCAGTTAGGAAGGATAAAGCATCCTACACCCAAGGTACTGTGTACTGATCTGTTATAGTGCGCTTGTTTAAACTCCAATATTTAATACACAAATGGACAACCCCATTCTGCTTGCAGGCTGCTACAATATGACACCATCGGCCACCAACTCTTGTAGGTGTTTGTGAACATCTTCGACATCAGCAGTAGCTAAATGTCAGGACCTTTCTCGAAATGGTCTGTTGTCTGTCAGTCTTACATGATGCGCTTCTCCTCAAGCACATCTCACATCCAGCTCACTGGTGGAAAAGAGATTAATCCTCTCAGCTAGCTTCTGTCTTAGTTGCAACTTGTAAGATTCAGGTAGTGGTAAGTCCCAAAATTGAACAAGTTATGATCACGGCTTTTACTGGTGGCTTGGTTCAGAACTGCATATTGTACCACCTCTGCTCAGTAGACATGTGCTAATGTCCACCCCTGCCAGATGGTCACCTTTTTGTCAGTCTCATTCCTCAGCAGGACATTAATCTTCTGAACTCCAGCAGATGTACAGGGGACTGACACCACCACCCTCTGAACTAGCGTTCTATTTGGCCACTCACCATCAGAAGGCATGTCTACAAATGTAAGCAAGGCTTTTGGCTGGTGACTCAAACTCCATCTCCTCCATCATCTGGCACTCAGCTCCTGGGGGAAAAATCCAAGGTCGGGATCTCTTCTATGAATCACAGCCACCTGCTCATCTTCAGTCTTTGGCTTACCGGAAACGGACTCCTTCATATAGACTCTCCGGATCCAGGGTTGTAACTGTAGGCATTGGGGACCCTCCATCTCTTGGCACAGATGAGCCAATTGCTGAAACATGTTTGTGTTGGTACCAACCAATACTGATGTCTCACCTTTCATCCTAGTATTGGGGCACACCAAGGCAATAGTTTCCATCAGGGCCTAGACTCCAGCAAAACTTTGGGGGAATTTGATTTGTATGACAGTGTACGCCCAATGTGGATAGGGCTGATTACTCACTCCCCAGACAGCCAGTCCCTCCAAAGGTTGCAAAGGCATGTGACTCAAATGCTTCCGGTACCAGTCTTCAAACAAAACAGTCACATGGGCACTGGTATCAAGTAGCAAAGTGCAATCCACCCCTTCAGTCTGGTCTGGAACCCTGGCAGATGGTCCAGAACCATTAACAGGTTGTGCCTGTCTCATGGAACATTTTTGGTTTGGGACCCCAGTTCGATCCTTCACTGGGTCCAGCTGGCATTTCCCCATATATGATTCTCTTTCAATAGCTTTTGTACCACTAGAGAAAATTCTCAGGCTTTTTAAAATAGCTTTTTTGTGTGTCCATCTTCACTGCAGTGGTAGCAGAAAAACCCATCAGTCATTGCAGTGTTTAATATCTCAATGTCTGGTGGAGCAGAATTTCTGCCAATGTAGTGCCTTTGACCCACTGAGGACAGAAATGTCTCTCTTTGAGTTAGTTCTCTGGGAGCCCTTAGGGCAGCCACCTGTCCTGTCAACTCTTCTATTTGTGTTTTCAAGTCTCAGCTTCATTGTTGTGTCCCCAGCTGAGGCATCAGCCAAATGAGTCTCTATTTTCCTCAAAGGTACTGCCATTGGGCCTCGCTGTGCAGCTTGATCCTCTTTCTTTTGGACTTCATGCATCAATTCACCATAGGAAGGAGGGTTACTCAGTCATTCTTCCAATCACAACTTTATCAGAAGCATTTCTAAGTGTCCATCTCTCTCTCTAGGACCTGTTCCAGCTGCAGCATGTTCATGTCTTGGGCAGTCACTACACTCTTACGGTAGGCTGTCTATAGCAATTACTCGATATACATCAAATATTCAGATAGCTTTTCACTTTCTCTTTGCACAGTTTGACCCTGACTATTTATATAAATACTGCTAATGAGTTTACACTACAAAATAGGTATCAAGCCTTGACAGGTTAAACTGATTGACTAGACCATACACTGCAGTATATTTTAAACAATTCTACTGAATTATTGGATACTTACAAATTACAAGATAAAGGTTTGATCTCCAGGAATATTGATGGTATTAATTCAGAGCTACAAGATCCTGATCGGAATAGATTCATTAAACAATATTCTATTATATGTTTCCAGGAAACATGGCATGAGTCACCTGATACATTAGAATCAAATAGATATACGATTTTTCATAAACCAGGATTAAAGGTTGCAAAATCAGGTCGCAGAATAGGAGGGCTGATAACTTTTGTGAAGTTGGGTGTAGCCTCAGATCTTAAAAGCAAAATACTGCATAATAATTTTATTGGTATTATGTTTACTTATCAAAATATGGATTACATTTTATATAATTGTTGTATTACACAACAAGGTCATTCCTTGGATCAAGTGTTCCTACTGGGGATGGAGATCTCTGACGTGGTGGTGGAACCTGTTGGGTGGTCCGATCGTCACACTATAGGGTTCAGTTTAGTGTCCCCCCAAGAGACCTTCCCCTGCGGAGATGGTCCAGTACTGCCCTTTGCAGGGTTTGACCCCTGATGGTCTAATGGCAGTTTTGGATCTATCGGGGAGTTCAAGTGTTAGCATGGACCAAGATAATCTTCTAACAGTTTATAATAAGGTGGTGGGAGATGCTCTGGATTCCATAGCTCCGATTCGGGTTCACCCCCTCACCCCTCGCCCTCAGTCCCTTTAGTTTGATGGGACGTTGAGGGAGTTGAGGAGAGTGGGAAGAAGGTTAGAGTATCACTGGTGTAAATCATGCCTGAGTGATGACAAACTTAGACTGATGTCCCAATACAGGTACTATCAATCTGTGGTCTCCCGTAAGAAGGCATAGTTCCTGTCCAGGGAGATTTCAGCTGCCTGAAATCAACCAGTGCAGTTCTTTTGGACAGTGGACAGGCTGTATAATCCAACCTGTCTCCAGAACTGGGGAGCCTTTTCACAGAAGAGGTGTGAGGAGTTTGCTCGATTTTTTGCAGATGAGGTGGCCACCATCAGATCTGAGATCTGCACAGTGTCCTTAAATGGGAAGAACTGAGATCAGGGAGATTACAGTCACCTAGTTTATCTGATCAGACTCTGGCCAGCTGGTGATCAAGGATGTCATGAAGATAATCCAGGATTTGCGACTGACATTGTAGTTTGGACCCTGGTCCAACACGCCGCCTGGTGGGGTGTGTGGAGGTAATCAGACTGGTCCTTGCTGAGATAGTCAGGTGTTCGTTAGAGACTGTGGTGTTTCTGAACACCTTGAAGGAGGCTGCGGTCTACCCCTTCTGAAAAAAACATCACTAGACTCTGACTGTCTCGCAAGCTACATGCCTGTTTCAAGCCAACCCTTTGTGGGCAACGCTATTGAGAACGCAGTTGTGTTGCAACTTGAGGAGCATCTGACCCATGATATCTACGATCCTCTCCAGTTCAGTTTCAGGAAGAGGCATAGTACCGAGACCGCATTAGTTCGGGTACTTAATGATCTCATGACAGCGAGAGATCAGAGGAGTCATTCCATCTTGGTCCTCCTTGATCTCTTGGCAGTGTTTGACACTGTGGACTGGACCATGGGGTGTTGCTGGAGTGTCTGCAGCTACTCTGCAGGCTGTGTGGTACAGTTCTCAGATGGTTCCATTCTTTCCTCATAGGAAGGACACAGAGAGTGGAATTAGGGGTGTTTACCTCAGCCCCTCTATCCCTGCCATGTGGGGTGCTGCAGGGTTCTGTGCTGTCCCCCATGTTGCCTGTGGTGTACATGCTGCCATTGAAAGACATTATTAGGTGGTACGGGTTGAATTTTCACTGCTATGCAGATGATATTCAACTGTACATGTCTTTTGTGCCTGAACAAAATGATGCTGTTCCAGTCTTCAACAACCGCCTTTCTGAGATTGAGAACTGGATGAGTGTCAACTGATTTAAGCTGAATTCAGATAAGACTGATGTGTTGGTCATGGACCCAGGTCATTGGGTAGAGAGGTTATTGCTGGGACAGCCATCTGGGCTTTGGCTGGGAGGCAACAAGCTAATGACCTCTGATTGGGTGTGGAATCGGGGTGTTATGCTTGATAGTGAGCTGACACTTAAGTCTCAGGTGTTGGCTGTTGTCAAGTCTTCATTTTACCATCTGAGGAATATCACCCAGATAAAACACCTGGTCCCTCCTGATGATCTTCCAACTTTGGTTCATGCCTTTGTGACCTTGCACCTTGATTACTGAAATGCCCTACACCTCAGGCTACCAGGGTGGACCTTCACCTCCTGCAGCTGGTGCAGAATGTAGCTGACAGGTTATTGACTGGCTTCCCAAGATCTTGGCATGTCACATTTGTGCTCTGCACCCTGCACTGGCTGCCGATGTGGAGGAGGAGCAGGAGGATCACCTTCAAGGTTGGATTACTGACTTACAAGGCCCTACATGGAATGGGTCTTTGGTATCTGCAAGATCTCCTCTGTCCCTACTGCCCCCTTTGTCCTCTCTGCTCTGCTGACAGGGGATTGCTAGAGATTCCTAGGATGCATTTGACAACTGTGGGAGCTAGATCATTTGCTTTTGCAGCCCCGACCCTGTGGAATTCTCTACCTCATTGGGTTAATGAGTGCCTGTCCTTCGAGGCCTTTAAATTGGCTATAAAAACCTATGTGTTTGAGTCAACATTTTCTGATAGTTAAAAAGTCTGATATTTAAAGTTTTGCTTTTTACTATTGTGTTTTAATATACTTTTTATGAAACACTTTTTTTTGAATGTTTGTGTATTACTGTACAGTGCTATGATCTTCTGGAATAGTGTTTTGTGAATAAAGAATTGCTTGATTGATTGACTGATTGATATTCCCTCACATAAATCTAAATATTTGAATAATATCTGGGAACGTTTAGTGGATTCAGTTAGGCACATTCAAATGGATAGTCCAAATGCATATCCATTATTATAAGGGGACTTTAATGCCAGAATAGGCAACTAAGATGGTTTTGCGGATAACATTATATTGGGTTATATTTTTCCAACCATCGAACCATATAACAGATCGTCTATGGATACTAAGTTTAACCAAAATGGTTTTAAGTTACAGAAAATTATGGAGGAAAATTCATTATAGCCTCTAAATGGTCAACTCTCAGGAGATACTGAAGGGAGCCTAGCCCTTTTCAATAAAGTTGGTGCATCGGTGATTGATATAATTCTCTGGCAGGGTCCCCCTAATTCTTAGTCTGGACTTTCTGTCCGTCTTCGAACAGAACGTGATCATTTTCCACTTGTTCTCTATAAAGAAGCTGATGCTAACAACAATAAAAACAGTGCTGTATAAAAGAAAAGAGATGACTCGGATAACATGGAGGTAAGGTATTCAACCAAATTAATATGGACAATGGAACTTGAAAGTAAGATCAAAGAAAAATATAATATGTTCCTAGTACATCAGAGTCATCAAAATGTATAAGCTATATTCCCAGATATTATAAATCAGACTCTGTAAGCTTCTTTTGATGAACTACAGGAATTCTTATACAGTGGTGTCCTCCAGGATGAAGCCCACTTTGAAAGCACTCTGCAGTATGCTGCAGCAGAACTACTGAATACAGCAATGTAATTTCAATGGCAATTACTCCCCTTTGTCATGCAGGAAACTGTGGTATTCACTTCATCCTGGCAGTGTCAGATTTTCCTGAATGACAATAGGGACTAATTGCCATTGAAGTTACATTGCTTTATTCAGTAAGTCTGCTGCAGCATTCCGCAGAGTGCTGCAAAATGCTGCAGAAATGGGTTTCATCCTGGGGGACACCACCATATGTGGAAAAATCTAGGAGGTAAGAACAGCACACTAGGGAGGGCTGGTTTAATGCAGAATTCAATACCCCCTCCAAAAAAAATATTGGGTGCTGCACTAAGAACAGCAAAAAGAGACGCTAATTCAGAGAATGTTTTCAATCTAAAGAATACAAGGATGGCTTACAGAATTTTTCTCCACCAAAATAACAATTTTTTTATTATGAATCCCTTTGGAGCAATTGATTGAAATATTGACAGAAATGATACAACATCCTTTTAGGAACTGGTTGCTAGGGGATGTAGGTGAAGGAAAGATATATTGGATAATTATATTGAAGCAGTGTGTTGGATCCAACACTTCAAAGGAATATTTTCTGACCCGGATGCAAGATGCTCATGGATCAAATTGGATACTAAAGTCATTAGCTTAAATTTCAGTTATTTTATGAGAGATGAGGTAGTAACAGCAACTCAAAATTTAAAACATAATAAAGCTCCAGGTCCAGACAAAATACCCAGCAAAATATATAAGTGAATGACAGAAGAGTGGTCAGATGTTCTAGTACCATATTATAACAAATATATAACTGAAAATTATATACTCCTATCTTGGTTGGGTTCAATAATTTTCTCAATTCATAAAAAAGGTCTAAAGACGGACCCAGGGAACTATAGGCCCATAAGTCTGCTTGATATTATGGGGAAGATTTTTTCAAAAATTCTACTATGGAGACTTTGGGGGGGGGCAAGAATACCAGTGATCTGTCCCCACTGCAAGCAGGCTTCTGAGAAAATTGCCCAAAACTGGATAACTGTTTCATAGTACAACATTTATCAGAAAAATATGTGAAATTGCATATACAAAAACTATACCTGGCCTATATTGATTATAGTTCAGCATTTGATACAATTAATAAAAGTACCTTATAGATCATTATGCACAATCAAGGCATATCCCCCATATTGATAAACATCATAAGAAACTCATATACAAATACTTGGGCAAAGGTGAAGGTAGGAAACCAACTATCAAATTCATTCAGTATTAATAAAGGGGTCAGGCAGGGCTGCATTCTAGCCCCACTGCTCTTTTCTATCTACATTGATAAAATATTGGGGGCATAACAACATTCTAAAACAGATTTACCTAAAATTGGCTCCACCTATTGTGCTATAGTGGCCTACGTGGATGACGTCATTATTTTCTCTCGCACAGCTGGTGGATTACAAAATAAGCTGAATATTTTGGCTGAACATTCTAAAACACTATTGCTTCAAATCAATTTACAAGAATCTAAGGTTATGGTGTTGGGTGCAAGGGAAGTAAAATACACATGGTCTAATAATTCTGAATTATTGGAATTAGGTAAAAACTACTCTTATTTGGATATTACATTCTCAAACAATTTACTGTGGAAATCTCACTTCAATATGATTTTGACAAAGGCAAAAACCACAGCTCGAGGTTTGGCCAGATTTAATTACTTATATGGGGGAACTGCAATAAGACCTTTTTTAAAAGCACTTCAAACAAAATATAACACACAGATATGATATGGGGTAGGCATTTGGGGATACTTATTTAGATCTGCACTGCAACAAAAGAACCATACAGGTATTAAGAGCCTCCTTGGGCTGTCAGAAATCCACCCTATGTCAGTTCGTGAGAACTTAATTAGACATTCCAAGCATACAGGCTTATCCAGATAGTATGGTGCTCTGTTATTAGATTAGGGTAGCCAAACTGCTAGAAGACAGACTAGTTAAACAATGTCTAACAGAAAAATTAAACTGGGAAAAAAATGGAATGTCTTGAATCAATCTGGTAAAAATATGTTAAAAACTTTTGAAAGAACATGCATTATCTTTTCTCCCACTACATGTGACAAAAATATTAGTTTGAGTGGTAAGTATAAACCATTTATTAAAAAGAAAATCATAAATTATTACAAAGTGAAAGATCTGGAGTTGGTTAAAAACTCGAATTAAGCTGAATGGTACAGTGCAAATGACTGTTATCATGAATATAGATTTTATTTGGATACGCTTGAAGATCCAAATAAATGGAAAATATTTATTCAATTTAAATTAGAACTGTTCAAATTAAATATTAGGTTTGCTAAATATGAGAAGTCGGAAAAGCCCTCTAATCAATTATGTTATTGTGAGTGGAAAGTGGAGGAAAGCGTGATGCATGTTATCCTAAAATGTAAATGGTATGATAAAGCTTGTTGTAAATGGATTAATCCCATTGTTACTTCATTAACCAATGCAGATGATAATACCATTTTGCTAATACTCCTGACCACAGAAGACAATATTTTAATATCAATAGTAGCAATGTACCATATGACAATTGTGAAGGTTAGGAAAAGAATGGTAACAAATATTGTTAAGGTCTAGAATCAAGGAACAATATGTGATTTATTTATGTAAACTATTAATGTAACTTTTGAATTCATATAATGTTTTGAAAGTATTTATGTCTTGTAATGATCATTTTTAATGATTGATCAATACATTTTCTTCTACTACTTTGCACAGTCCCTTGCAGTTGTGTCACTGTCAGTACTTCCAAACATATCTTCCAGCATATTGAGGTACATCTGGGCAGTTGCATGAGGTTGGGTAGCTTGCAAAGCTCCAATACCATACATAGCAGGTCCTCTCAAACTCTTCCACATCTGACGTCTCTTCTTGGCATCAGAACACTGAGGATCTTGCACCATAGGAGTGGCTTGAGCCATCCACATTTCAAAGTTAACTTCTCAGGGTGGCACTGGTTTTCTCCCGGAGAAGGGTTTCAGCCTTGGGTAGGACCTGTTCCTCTCCCCAGCACCCAAGCAGTAAACCAGGCTGGGGGTTGATCAGGCAGAGTGACACTGTCAGATTTATATATTTCTTGTACTTCTTGGGGAATCTTCCCCTCTGGTTTCAACCACATCTCATATTTTGCTTTAAAGTCCTCTATCTCTGAGGGACTCTTTGGCATTAGCTTGGCACAATCATAAGTCACTATGATCCAGATAGACCTGCTGCAGCATGAGGAGAATGTGGTAGGTAGCTGAGCAAAGATCGGCCTAACTCATCCCTGTGTGGATGGTTCTGCTGTTGTATAAACCCTTTCTATCCCTGTGAGGATATCTGTTGTAGATGTTTAAGACTGCATCTATGTACCTGCATTTATTTGCAAATACTGTATCCTATACTTTCTCAGGTCGTATCTGAAAATAGGCTGGTATATTGCCTAATGCACTTACCCAGTCATCAAAAGCTAAATAAAATAAACATCACTTTCGGTATCACTCTTAATAAAAGCAAGCACACTTCTACTATTACTGTTGTACCTTAGCCCTTGTACCTTTAAGTTGTCAAAACGGTCCAATGCCAACAGTCCATCAAGAATTTTGGATCTATCAAACTTTTCTGGAATCCCAGTCACTAAGAGGGCTTTTTTACAATCCAACTGCTTCCCTCAGCACCAGACTTCTAGTTCTTTCTACGACATAACTGAATTTTCAGAATTTTGAAGGGGGGGTAGAGAGTTTTCAGAATTATACTGTGCAGGATGGCCATAAGGTGTCAGTAGATCCCAGCAATGCCTCCACAATGTAAAAAACCCTTCACTCACCTGTGCTGTTCCAGGGCCCTTGGGTCTCACCTGGACATACTTCTGAGGGAGCCAGTCTGGGTTCAGTAGTGGATAAGTATCACAGGAATAGAATGGCATGGTGCCTCCACCTGGGGTACAGTAGTGATATGTAATACCTGTGGGATAAACTGCAGGTTACAGCCTCCTAAGAAAATACAATAACTTCCCACACAGTACCTTCCCAACACTGTAATGGTATACTATACACAACAACCAGTAATACCAAGTAGTATGATAAACTAACTGCAGATTTATTATAGGAGAGGGGAAGAGGAGAAACAAAATGACAACTGTTGGCAAACAGTGGTGCCCCTTCACTGTCCCACTACCTCCCACCTGCAGGTGCACAATGTTTCCCCCCAACATGGCTGTTTTGAAGCACTGTCAATCTGCTGTGGTGGGTACCACACTGGGTTACTGGCAGCCTACCAGTGAAAGCAAGGTGATGCTCCAAAAGGCTGGGGTAGAGTGAGGATATTAGTCTTTACCAAAGTACTCTTGTAGGGGCCCAAGAAACATTAAACACAGCAAACTTTTATATTTTTTGCCTGGGCTTATATTGCGGTGTTGCAAAGTCCTGCCCAGGATTTAGCCCCCTTTAAATCTCTCTACCAAGCTAGCTAAAAGCAGCAAACTCCTTGAAATAGCAGCTCATGGGTACTTACAGTTCGCAGCTTCAGGGGGCTACAGGTAACCTAGTTCAGACAGTACAGTTCTGGTATCAAACAGCTGGTAGTGGACAATGATAACCTGATGCAGATGAAGAGCAGCTGGTCTTCACCTGTCAGGCCTTTCGTGACTTTGCCTCTAAGGCCTTTGTATGTGGTGTTCACCTGACAGGCCTCTTGACACTTCCTCTCAAGCCATCTCTTTGGTGGCCCTGTGGGTCCAGAATGCTGGAATCCCTGGACTTCCATCTGGCACACAGCTTTCCTGGAACAACAACTGTGGTTGGCACACAGCTTCTCTGGAACAACAAACTTCAGCCTGGCTCTGGCTCAGTCTCTAGCCCCAGCACACACATAATTTATCTTAGGCTATACAGCAATCAAACAGTCCAAGATTTGTATCCCTCTGAGGGGTACAGCTTGCACACTCTTTCGATTTTCTGGCTATAAATTAACAGTCTTTAAGTTCAGGCTGGCATTTACCAGTCTCACTATTCTTCAGGCTGCAAATCTCAACTTGCCAACTCATGGCAGCAGGTTCAAATCTTGCTCAGTGAAATCTCTAAACAGTTCAATTCTCTTCCCAGCTACACTCTTTTTATCAGGCATTCTGCCTCTTATTTAGCCTCTGGGGCCAGAAAGACCATTGACTGCATGAACACGCCTCTAGGCTGGTAGCCTGTAGCATTCACTGCTGCTTGGATCTCAGGGAATATCTTCCTGGAATCCCACCCTCTGGCAGGCTTTCAGTGTCTTTTATAGTTGGTTCAACTTGCCCTCCAATTGGCTGCTTGCTTCCCAGGCTATCTCTGGTGCCCTCTGACTTTTCTCAGTGGCAATCTTGCTGCAGTGATCTTATAGGGGCCACCATTATTGTTTACATTATTCTCCCTGGCAATACTGCCCTTAATATTTTTTTCATCCCCATATTTGGGGTCAGTGCCCAAAAGTCCATATCCATAGGCATTCCCCATTCAATCCCCAGCTCTGCTGTCTGCCCTGAAACCAAGGATACCCTTCTTTAGTGCCCCAAAACAAAGTCACCAATTTTGGAGCCCTGACTCCTTTAAAAACCCCTGGCCACACATGCACAAACAGAGCATCATGGCCATATTTATTTATGTTTTGTGGTCCATCACACAGTGACTCCCAAGTGCCCGGAGGCACACAAACACTGGTTTGTTTTTCACTGCATTAGAGGAGACATGTTATGGGGTGCTACATATATAAATTCAATGATTTCTACTTCAAGATTCAAATTTGGATGTCAAAATATTTTACCATTGATCACATACTTAAATACAGAACAAAGACCACAAATGTGGAAGTCCCCTGGCTTAGATGGTAGCCAAGTGATCTGTCTAAGTGCATCAAGTTAAAAGTGATTGTGACTGATGATGTCTTTTAAGTTTTTTGCTTAAAGTAAAAGCCACTCTCAGTGGTGCTGAAAAGCAACCAGGAACACAACAATGGGAAAGAAGAGTCCAGTTTTTTAGAATGATGTTTTTTATCCAAGTGAAATGCCATTAAATTTGAGTACAAGTGTTAAAGGTACTTGATCCGGAGAAAGTGGATATCTACCGACCCACTTACACTAGTTGTGGACCAGTCTAAAATTAGCATAGTACAGCATAGAGGTACACTACGCTAGTTATGCTACTTGGGGTTAGTTGATATGGCCATATGTATTTTTTAGCAATTATTTGAGTTGAGTGGCTCTGCCACCCTCTTTTTTTGTGATTTAACACAGGGGTGTGGAAGGTGAAGCCCCCCAACTCATATACAACAGAGCCAGCCACAATGCAATGCAGAGACTTGCAGTAAATTACATGTCATAAAATTCAGCAATAACATGTTCATGACAGTGTGTGTGTTATTGTGGGATAACAACAAGGATCAGGAATTGAAGCCAGAGGTGAAGCTGAGGGCTTTATGCATCCAAGAAGTGCTGTTATCCCTCAATTACATGCACCCTAGAATGCCTTATTGCAATTATGAAATGACTTCCCTGATTGTTTATTTTAGGACCAAGTAATGAGGTTCAAAAAATTAAACATTTCTGACCTGTGCTGTTGTGCTGGGATAACAGCATGTTCATGTGACTGAATTCCACCAATCACAGTACAGTATTTCTCTAACCCATTTTATAATACTGCAGTAAAAGAGGAATTAATTGGCATTGAATTAATACTCTTCCCTATAACATACTGCAGCATTTTCTGATATACTGCATCATTACTATGTTGTATCCTGGCTGGTGCCACTGTAAATTGAAACAAACAAACAAACACAAACATGCAGGGCCATACCAACAAATCCCAAATACAGCAGCTAGCATAAGTGGGTCTGTAGATCTTCATTAATGCCCCTGATTCTTGTTTTGCTTCATTTTCAGAATCAGTCAATGTTCCAAATTTAGCCATCTGGCTTTATTCAGTGCTGTATCTATAATCAATGAGTGATAGTCTTTGTGGAGGAATCCGTTGTACATTTGGTTTGCTTAGGAGATGAAATCCATCTCAATGGTGCAGTTGCATCTTAACCTTAGGAACTGTCCATACAGTGTAGTGGCGACCAGGTAAGGTAGGTGTGCATTCCTGGCATGGAAAAACTATATTGCTGGCAGTTTTTAAAAACACTTTTTGACTGCTTCCTATTGTCTTCAGTGACAAGGCACCATAAATACCAAAAAAAAAAATCACAATTTTTGATTTTATAGTTGTAGTGGTGAACCTGAGATTTAAATCATTCCTTATTATTGTTTCAATAAACGCCTCAGAGAACAGCCTGGACCCCCCTTCAGATAATAAATATGTTGTCAGGTTCCTGAAACCTGAATGAAGATGGCTGAGGATGGAGAAGAGTCAAAAAAAGAGGAATGTTGGGAGAGTACATGTTTTTCTTGCATCTTGGCTGGTGCACGGGGGAGGGTGATCAGATGGTGGCATCCAGAATAGGAGGACTTACCCTCTTTGTGTAGGGTAAGATGTATAGTCCTCTTTCAAGCAGTAGGGATTTAACTGGTTGGAAAAGTGAGGCTACATACAGAAGGTATGCCAGGATTCTGTCCTGCATTAAGGGGTCATGGAGACATTTTAATTCCATGACCATCATCCAGGCCTTCAAAAATTCATTTCACAAAATATTTGATTTTCAATCCACCCAATTTACCAGTCCAACCTCCTGCATTCCTCTACCTTTGTAGATTAGCCAATCTCAACCCCATCCCTCTTTTCAGTGGTTCCAATCTGCTTCATTATCCAGGGGAGGCTTAGTGGCTTAATGACTTGATGGCACCAATCTAACATCTTCTACCTGATCTGCTAAGTGACTGTGTGTATTTAATTTGTACTGTGAGAGGGTTTCTTTATACTATATCACAAATGGGGCAACTATTTGTTGCATATACTACAGCAACAGTCCTACCTAATCTGGAAAATAGGATTTGTTGTGGTGATAGTGTCGTACTCCGGACCCATGCAAGTAGCGTAGCAGTGCATCACAAAAATAGCGTACATTAAGCTAGATTACCACTATGCTACTTGTGTAACTGTGTAACTTATATTACTTGTCTGAGCGTCATCTGACTATCGCCGAGCCTGGGTGCTTGTGCTAGCTTGGTGACCTACCGTCATGAAAAGGGCAGTTATGTGATGACCAAAAAAATAAAAAAGCACTCATAAAACAAAACATCATTATATTCCAGTGTAGCAAAAGCAACACAGATGGCATTTGCTTCACAAAACCAAAAAAAATTAGCAAAGAAAAAATAAGTGGAGGGTAGGGGACAGAGCTCCCCACTATAAATACAGTCTCGCTAGTTATGTATTTCTGTGAAAATCTGCCATTTCCATGGCTGTGTTTTAGTGTTTTTCTCTTTTTTGGGATATGTTGTGATGGGGATTCCACTGAACTATAGAATTATAATGCTTGTTTAAAAGGGGGCCATGTCACATACCCACTTTTATTCCCATCCATAATCTAGTAATTTAATAAGGCATAATGGAAATAAACTGAAATTCAGAGTGGTAATCCATGT
Organism: Neoceratodus forsteri; assembly: GCA_016271365.2. NCBI lineage: Eukaryota > Metazoa > Chordata > Ceratodontiformes > Ceratodontidae > Neoceratodus > Neoceratodus forsteri. The sequence goes on along the minus strand of CM028135.1, from coordinate 905,487,496 downwards.
GAGTTTAGGAACAGGGAAGTGATGATAGTGATAGCTGATAGCAAAGCAGTCGTAGTGGTAGCGGGTAAGGAGCAGAACTGCTGAAAGCATAAGAGTGTCAACGTTGAGCACCAGCGTCACAATGCAGATGTTGACGTCAACATACCGTATCTTTTAGTGTAAATACAAATATAGCATAAGTGAGTTGGGAGAAAGAGTGTGTGAAAAAAAAATTCCACAGGTGAAATTTAAGCAAAGGTCTGACTTTCACTGCCACAAAAGTTCAGAATTCCATTTCTGAACTTTCTAGGAAATTCCACCTGCCCTGCACCCTACTTTATCCCTGGTGTCTAGTGCCCCCCTACCCCACTGGTTGCCGATCATTGCCCAATTGACCCAAATAAATAAAATAAATCCCTGGAGGCCAGCTGTCCCTCCCCCCACCCGATCACCTGCCCACCCGACATGTATTTTAAAAAACACCCTGGTGGCTTCTGGTCCCTCCCTGCACCCAATCACCTGCCTGTGTCCAGTAGTAGTCATTGTCACTCAGTGATGTAACCCCCATCCCCACCCAACATGTCAGTAACTCCGGTGACTAGAGGTCCCTTCCCACCCGATCACCCGTGTCCATTAGTAGTCACTATTCAGTGATGTAACCCCCCATCCCTACCCCCCATAACAGTAGTAAATTATTTTCCCTGGTGGTCTAGCGAACCCCCCCTCCACCCCTATCCCCAATCCCTAGTATGTAGTTTTTTTTCTATTCCCTGGTGGTTAAAGTGCCCCTCATCTCAGCAGGCAGTGTCCCACCCCACTCTACCCACCTCAAAATGGAGTGGATGACTGGCACAGCCTTCTGCTCTCCTCAATGGCCAGCTGTACACTGAGATGTCAATAAATGAGAGTGTGCTGTACAAGCACATGCTCATTCACTGACAGCTCAGTGGGCAGCCAGCTGTGGAGAAGAGCAGAGAGCTGTGCCCGTTGCCCTCTCCATTTCAGGACGGGGAGTGGGATGGGACACTACCTGCCAGGTGGGGAGACATTAAACCACCAGGGAATAAGTTAAAGAAAAAAACAAAACAAAAATGACATACTGTGGATCGGGGATGGGGGGGTTCACTAGACCAACAGGGAAAAATATTTTACTATACATGGAATAGGGATGGAGGGGTTACATTACTGACTAGTGACCACTACTGGACATGGGCAGGTGATTGGGTGAAGGAGGTACCACTAGCCACTGGGGGCAGTTATTGACATGTCAGGTGGGTGATCAGGTGGGGGAGGGTTGCTAGCCACTGGGGGGTTATTAACACATTGGGTGGGGCAGAACAGTGTGAAATTTCCTCAGAGGTTGCCAAGAAAGAGGAGCAGTTGGACACAGTGGGCTCAGGGAGGGTGAGGATGGTGGAACAGAGGCGCATCCCTCCAGTTGTACCTCTCCTCAATTCCTATGGCATTCTGGCAAAGTGTGGTTCCTATATGGAGGCACCCTCAGTGGAGACCAAGGAGGATGCTGGGAACCTCCACAAGAGAGACCCACAGGAGGGTGGCATGGGACCCCACAGGGGAAGGAAACAACTTCTGGTGGGGGACTCCACTGTTAGGAAGGTAGAACTGGGGGAAGAAGGGGAAAGGGAGGTAAGGTGCCTGCCTGGCACCATGGCTTGGAGGGACAGGAAGCGAATCCTCAGGATCACCAGAGCAGCTGCACAGTGGAGGGAGCTGGATGTCACTGTCCACCTAGGGACAAATGACCTGGCTAAGAAAGGGATCAGAGCAGTGCAGGAAGAGTTTGCGGAGTTGGGGAGGGGCCTTAGACAAGTAGCAAGCACGGTAACCTTCTTGGAGGTGCTGCCTGTCTATGGTATAGGTGAGGAGAAGATGCGGTCAACGGGATTCAATCAGTGGTTGAAAACTGCGCAGAGCTCAGGATTTGGCTTATTGGGGACTGGGGTCCACCTGGAGTGATGCAAGCCTACTGACTGATGGGCTGCATCTGTCCAGGAGGGGAACCAGGCTCCTAGGTGATAGGTTTAAATGCTTCATTGGCAAGCATTTAAACTAGTAAAGGGGGGAGGCACTGGAAAGGAGCAGGGGAAATCCTAGCCCTCCAAAAAGTGTCAGGGTAGTAAGTGATGTAAACACCAAGATAGAGATGTTGATAGGGAGAAGAGCAGGGGTAAATGGAGAAAGTGACAAAGACAATAAGGACGGAGATGGGGCAAAAAGGAGTAAGGCCATCAGGAAATGGAGGTTAATAAGTACCAGTGTCCATAGTCTGAGCAACAAGCTCCCTGAACTGGTGGCCTTGATGGAAGAGGGATGCCTGGCTATCATAGCAGTCATAGAAACATGGTACACAGAGAACCATGATGGGGATGTTAACATACCAGGGTACATAAACTACAGGAGAGATAGGGAGAAGAGAAGAGGGGGAGGAGTAGCTCTCTATGTAAAGGAAGGGATAAAAGCAACTGAACAAAAGAGTAAACAGGGAGGAGAAGAGGCACAGTGAGTCACCTTAGAGACTGGAAATGGCACCACAATCTGCACAGGGGTTGTATACAGCCCCCATGTCAGGGGGAGGGAATGGACAAGGATATGATAGAAGGCATTCTTAGGATGGCAGAGAAAGGGGAGATACTGTTGATGGGAGACCTGAATATGCCAGATGTTAACTGGAGCACATTTGCTGCAGCCACATCCAAGAGCAGGGCCATTCTCGATGCTGTACAGGTGGCATGCCTCATACAGCTAGTTTCGGAACCCACTTATGAGGGAGCAATCTTAGACCTCATATTCTCAAATGGGGACAGTGAGAGGATCTCAGATCTTGAAGTGGGTTGCCATCTGGAAACAAGTGACCCTCAAACAGTGTAGTTCATGATAAACTCAGCTACAGAGTCAAGCCATACAAAGGTGAGGGTACTGGACTTCAGTAGGGCTGACTCTGGCAAGACGGGAGAGTGCCTTAGAAAAGCACTAGCAAACAGGCTAGAAGGAGGGGTGGAGCAACAATGGGGAAATATTAAAACTGCTATCACAGAGGCAACAAGCCTATGTATGAAGCAAATGAACCAATCAAAATGAAAGAAAAAGCCACTATGGTTCTCAAAAGAGGTGGTGGGGAAAGTCAGGGAGAAAAAGATAGCATTCAGGAAGTAGAAGGAAACACAGAAGGAGCAGGGCATAGAGATGTACCAGATAAGGCAGAAGAAAGCAGGGAGGGAAGTCAGAATAGCAAAGGTCCAAACTGAGGAAAAGATAGCCGACTCAGTTAAGAAGGGGCATAAAACCTTTTATAGGTACATCAGGGAGTGTAGAAAGACAAAGGGAGGGATAGTGAGGCTGAACAGAATGGATGGTGGGTGGGCAGAGAGGGACAGTGAAAAAGCAGGGATACTGAACGAATATTTCTGCTCAGTATTCACAAAAGAGGAGGAGGGGGAGGTGCCTAATCCAATTAACAGAAGTAATCTTGATAGGGGGGTCAATCACAGTCTTTTCACAGAAGATGAGAATATAAGTATCAGTTTAGATAGAGGTATTCCAGTGGATGTTGTGTTCCTTGACTTCAAAAAGGCGTTTGATAAAGTTTCACATAATCTATTAGTTATGAAACTGATCAAGCTGGGAATTAATGGTTATACTGTTAAATGGGTCGAAGCCTGGTTGAAAGACAGAAGCCAGAGTGTAAGAATAGGGAACACAATTTTTACTAATATCTTAGTAACAAGTGGAGTGCCGCAGGGTTCGGTTCTGGGTCCTACATTGTTTGGTTTATTTATTGGGGATCTGCAATTGGGAGTTTCTTGTCAGATCAGCAAATTTGCAGATGGCACTAAAATTTCAGCAGAAGTAGATTCGGAAATAAAAATCAACCTATTAAAAAAAGATTTATTGATTATTGAAAAATGGGCAAAAGATAACAATATGTGTTTCAATACTGACAAGTGCCTGGTTGTGCATTTGGGCAAAAAGAAACCCAATGTTGACTATATATTAAGTGGGAACCAAATCAGGATGGGATGTTATGAACAAGATGTGGGCGTAATAGTAAATAATAAATTTGATTGGAGTAACCAATGTAACAAAGTAATTCAAAGGTAATCGTATTATTAATGCGATTAAAAAAGCATTTATAACGCTAAACAAAGAATGTATAATAAAATTGTATAAATCATATATTAGACCACATACAGATTATGCTGTTTCCTTTTGGGCACCATATCTGGAAAAAGATAAAAAAATGATAGAAAGTTTACAGAGAAGAATGACTAAATTAATACCGGAAATAAAATCCTTACCATATCCAGACAGGGTAAAATCATTGGAATTATATGATTTACAAACAAGACGTGATAGAGGGAATTTGCTGTTTTTGTTTAATATTTTAAATGACGAACATCTTATGGAAGTAAGTGGATTAACATATTTGGATAAAGTATATGGATTAAGATATAATAACAGGCAAATTAAAATGCCAAAGGCAACTACCAACAAGCGGAAATATTTTTTTACAGTGAAAGCCGCGGTACTTTGGAATTCTTTGCCACAGTATATAGTTGAGCAGACATCATGGGACCAGTTTAAAGTGAAATTAGATAGGCTGCCTTTGGGTAGTTAAAAGTTATTTCCCCCACTATTGTTGGGAAAGTGGTCCCGATGGGCCTAGTGCCTGCTTCCACTTTTAAAAACCGAGAGTAATACCGAGAGTAAAGGGTTCTGAAAGAACTCCTAAAACTGAAGGTGGACAAAGCAATGGGGCATGACAGAATTCACCCCAGAATTCTAAGAGAATTAAGGGGAGAACTAGTGAAACCACTGACTACCCTTTTTAACAAATCATGGGAGGATGGTGTGGTACCTGAGGACTGGAGGAAGGCGAATGTGATTCCCCTTCACAAAAGTGGGACCATGACAGAGGCAGGAAATTACAGACCTGTCAGTTTGACCTCTGTGGTAGGGAAAGTGATGGAATCACTTCTGAAGGAAAGAATTGTTGAGTACCTAGAGGACAGTGGGGCACAGGACCCGAGGCAGCATGGGTTCACAGCGGGAAGGTCATGTCAGACGAATCTAATTGATTTCTTTGACTGGGTGACCAAAGTAGTAGACCAGGGAGAGGCTGTGGACATGGCCTACCTAGACTTTAGCAAGGCATTTGACACAGTCCCACACAAAAGATTAATAGTCAAATTAACCAGCAAGGGAGTGGGTCCCAGGGTGGTAGCCTGGGTTGAACATTGGCTGGACAACAGGACACAGAAGGTAATTGTAAGTGGAGTCCACTCTGAAGAAAGAGGGGTTACTAGTGGGGTACCGCAGGATTCAGTACTGGGTCCAGCCCTTTTTAATGTTGGTATAAGTGACATTGCAAAGGGACTGGAAGGAAAAGTATGCCTATTTGCAGATGACACAAAGATCTGCAACAGGGTTGATAAACAAGGAGGTGTGGAAAGGTTGAGAAGGGATTTGGCAAGGTTGGAGGAATGGTCAGACATATGGCAGCTTGGATTCAATGCAAAGAAGTGCAAAATAATGCACCCAGGAAACAAAAATCCAGGGGAAGATTACACAATGGGGGGGAGGTAGTAACAACAACAAAAATCGAGAGGGACCTGGGGGTATTCATATCAGATGACCTTAAGGTCAGCAAGCAATGTGAGAAGGCAATAGAGAGGGCTGGGGGGTATACTGGGATGTATAGGGAGGCATCACCAGCAGAAAACAGGAAGTTGTTATTCCTCTGTACAGACAGTTGGTGAGACCCCATCTTGAGTACTGCATCCAGTTCTGGAGACCCCATCTCCGCAAGGACATAGACAGGATAGATGCAGTCCAGAGGAGGGCAATCAAAATGATGCAGGGTCTGCAAGAGAAGCCATATGAGAAGAGACTAAAGGAGCTTATTATCTATACCCTTGAGGAAAGAAGGGAGAGGGGGGACCTGATAGAAATGTTTAAGTACCTCATTGGAATCAACAAAGTCCAAGAGGGCAGTATCTTTCAGAAAAAGAGATGTGCAAAAACAAGGTGACACAATTTAAAGATGGGGGGGCAGTTCAGGGGCAATGTGAGGAAGTATTTTTTCACAGAGAGGGTGGTGGACGCATGGAACAGCCTTTCTGAGGAGGTTGTGGGGTCTAAAAGTGTAGGAGAATTCATGAATATGTGGGACAGACATAAGGCAATTCTTGTGGGGGAGTATGAAGAAATAGGCTGTTGGTTAACTAGGATCTGTAGCTTATCCTATAGGTAGAAAAATGGGCAGACTAGGTGGGCCAAGCAGTCCTTATCTGCCGTCAAAGTCTATGTTTCTATGTTTCTAAATTTCACACCAAACATTCAGAAGTTTTCCGATCTACCACAGGCGGAAGGTCAGAAACTTCTGCGAAAGTTGCTAAATTTCAGAAAATTCCATTAAGGCGGAAAGGGCAACTTTCGCACACCCCAGTATGCAGTGCTACACTTCTGTCTTTGTTGTGATTCTACAGTACATCTTAACTATATACACTGTAATCACTGAACAGATCATGGAGAAGCTGTTTGACTGCCACTATAAAGCTGCCAGATCAAACTCAGTTACACTAGAAATCATTTATTTATTTATTTATTTTTGGTAACTGGGTAGGTACACCAGTCCCAGGGACTTTTTTCAGGTATGACCCATATAGATGGCACATACACTACCTGGAAATACAATACATGAAATACAGCAGTACAGTACATGGGAATACAATATGTGAGATTCAGCATACAATACATAGGTAATACAATTACAGAGGTGGGCACAGTGCTTGTGGACAAGCAGTACCATAAAATAAGTCAGTGCAAAGAAACAGTGTATAAGTGGAGGTGAGGAATACAGGCTAACCTTACAGATGAGAAATAAAGTCTGCTGTATGGCAAGCAGATTATAGACTGGGGCAGCTGAAGAGGAGGTCAGAATATAACTAAACGTTTTCTAATTGTAGGGTGTGGAGGAAGAAGTGGCTATCTGGGAGATGGACATGATGAAACCAGATATATTTTTTAAATGAATTTTTCGTGGGGTGGATGATGGTCCAGTGAAGGGAGTTATAATGTCATCAGGACCCCAGGAGTGACACAGCACCCCCAGACTCACTACTCACCCTAGGAAATAATTAGGATTGGTGAAGGATTGGAAGGAAGGCAACACAAATTTTTAAGGGAGTTTAGCCTAGTGGTTAGAGTACAGATGTTACAGAGGAAGTTCAGGGTTATGAACCTGTAGACCGAGGCATGAACCCCACAGTCTCCATTTTCTCATTGTGTGACCCTGAGCAAGTAACTTAACCATGCTGTTCTACCTATTATTGTGCATGTTACTGTTCTGTTTGATATACTGGCTGGGCTGGGACAACAGGTGGTTCGACCACACAAACTATTGCATCAAAGAGTACTTAGCTGCAACAAAACCAAACAAGGTTTTCCTACACTTTTCCAGAAAAAAAATGGTAGTTAAGATAACAGACAATTCCTAAAAGAGGTCTTTACAAGGAAAAAAGCAAAGGTACATGTGGTACAGATCAGGGGACAGCAGGAAATATGTTTACAAACAGAGAAGAGTGGGAGTGTGAAATGATTTGTCTGAAGCTGTGGTATACATGAAAAGCTTGCATGAGTTTAAAGCTGGCCTAGGCAGGCACACTAGGAAGATAGATTTCTCATGCCAACTTCCATCTATTGCTGTTATGTTTTTATGTAGAAAAAGTGTTTGTAACATATTTTTGTAATACATGCTGTTTCTACATAGGTCATCAAGTGGGTGGGGCTATGAGGGCTCTTCCCCTCTTTCCAAAAACAACAGTTGATGAGTTTGAAGGCAATGGAGGGGAAACTTAGACTGAAAGAGAGAAATAAGGAGTTTTATGAAACCAGAATAGCAAAAATTAAGTCTGAAATAAATACAACTGTTGTGAAGCCAAATGATGAAGTAAACAGAAATGTTCAATACAGAAGAAAATTCACTAGTACTTAAGTGCCCCTTTCAATTTGTATAGAACTGGGATGTATACTTTATATTTTAAATTATGAGTACGCATTTGATTCACATTCCACACCAATGAGCATGTTCACTAATTCTGAGTTTCCTGTATCACAGCACTGGGGTCTTCCTTTCACTTTCCTGACTACTAGATGAAAGGTCCCCAACTCACAGGCCTACAAAACAGGGGCTTTGGTCAGAACAATCCCTTAAAATATATATGTGGCTTCATGCCTTTGATTGATTGATATGGTTGATTTTATTAATTGATGATCTCCTTTTAACTGTTGTTTTATTATTGCTTGTTAGTATTTTAAGGTATGTTCACTTACGAATTGTGAGGCACCTTGGTTGTTGATAAGGCACTTAATAAATAAAATGTTATTATTAACATATGATAATACACTCTTTGTAGTCTTGGTTAATGTGAAGTTAATGGATGGATAGATTTAGTCTTACAAAAAGTGAGTCCTTACATCCTGGATCCCTTTGTGCTCCAAAACTCACCTCGCCCCTTGAAATATTTGATACAAATTTATTGCTGGTTACAGGAATTATACCAAAGGTTGTTGGTAAATGTGCCCATTATGCTTATATATGCTATAAATGCATCTCTGAAAATATACCTCATTTTATATTCACTGTTCACCCAATATGTCAAAATTTAAAGGAACGTTTTTTTTGCTCTCATCACTCGAGCTGGCCCCCATCAGCCCAGCCTTGTCATTTGCTGACCCCAGGACTTACCTCTCAGTGTTCCTCCCTGGCTTGCCTTCCAGTGCGGGGCCTTTGGGAGGAGCTGCCCCCCCATCTGATGGCTAGCTCAGGGTCTGGGGTACCATGGGTCAGCCATGCGGGGCCTGCTGCACAAGGCAGGTGGCAGCCTGTATGGCTCAACATTTTCTGGTTTTCTCCCTGAAGACAGGGTCTGCAATGACATAGGGGGTGCGCACACTGACATCTGCCCCACCTCCCAAAAGCACCAGCTCCAGCTGTCAGACCCCTGGCTTCCACCAGCAGTCAGGCGAGCACCAGGAACTGTCCCCACCTTCCCCTCAGAAGAGGAGAGCAGTCCATTGGATGCTCAATCCTCCTCCTCCTCCTTCTGCCTGCACCTCCAAAACCCAGGCTCACTTCCAAACCCAGGTCATTAGTATTACAAGCAGTGGCATTACTGGTGCGCTAGTGGGCCAACTTAAAGCAACTATTTAAAAAGACTCTTCTTGATTAAATCTGCATTAATCAAATTTGCATAGAGACATTTGACAAGGTTTTTTTTTTAATATGCTTGACAGTCTTACGTATAATGTTGAGTATTAAAGTCCCAGTTGTGAATTTATTTTTATTTAACAATTTTGCACAGAAAATCCACATAGAAGTCACAGTTTTCCATTTCCAAATGTGCTCATAGCAAAAGCAAATTATTATATTCAATGGGCTGGATATTCAAAAGGGTTGCGCCATGCGCAAAAGGGTTGCACCTGCGCAGGTCCGAAATTGCGCCATTCTGCGATATTCAGCAGGAGGCAGTTGCACCCCCCAAACCATGCTGAGCAACAGTGCAATGCTAATGAAGGCATGCTCAACTGGAGGGGGAGGAACCATGCATAAACTGCACAGCCCGATATTCAGCCAGGCCATGCAGAGTTGTGCAGGCGCAACCCCCTACCTGCGCCTGCACAACTTTAAGCCAAAAAGGATTAAGTCGAGGGCCACCCACAGGTGAGCTGCCGCATTGCAGGCGCAACACAGCAGCTGCCACCTGTGGGTGGCCCTCACTTGTTCTCTGTGCCCCTGCAGCCCGATCCAGACATAATAGTAACCCATTGGCCGATTGTGGGCAGAACACACTCCCCACCCCACTAGCCCGATCGCGGCAGAATGTAGTGAACCCCCAACTGGCCCGATCGCGGGCAGAACAGAGTTCAACCCCCAAGACCAATATCCCTGGTGGTCCAGTGGACACGAGCCCGATCAAGGGCATAAGGTTTGCCCCACCCCTCAAAGTCCAATATCCCTGGTGATCTAGTGGCCCCCACCCCACCCACCCATGGACCCCACCACCCCACTCCCCGCCAGCCAGCGGCGGCAGCTCCTCACCGCCTGCCGCCTCGCCACCGCCGCCACTGACTGACAGTCGAGCAGCAGCGCCATTGGTTCAGAGCAAGAGCCAATGGGCGTGTAGCCCATACATAAAGGCAGTCCAGATATGTGAATGAATGAATTCATTTCAATTCATTCACATATCTGACTGCCTAGTCGGTATGAGCTGCATGCCCATTGGCTTTGTTTGAACCAATGGGCGCAGAAGTTCCTATTGAGCTGTCAGTCGACAGCGGTGGGCGGCAGGCTGGTGGGTGCTGCCGCCCGCCAGATGATGGGGAGCGGGATGGTGGGGCCCGTGGGTGGGTGGGTGGGGTCACTAGATCACCAGGGATATTGGACTTTGGGGAGGGGTTTGACCTTATGCCCACGATTGGGATCTGCTGTCCACTGGACCACCAGGGATATTGGTCTTTGGGGGTTGAACTCCGCTCTGCCCGCAATCGGCCAGTCGGGGGTTCACTCACGCTCTGCCCATGATCGGGCCAGTCAGGGGGTTCACTACATTCTGCCCGTGGATCGGCCAGTGGGGAGGAGATCTGCCCACCATCGGGCTAGTGGGGGTGGGGAGATGTTCTGCCCACTATCGGGCCACGGGGGTGGGGTGAGTTCTGCCCACGATCAGGCTAGTCAGGAGGGGGTTCATACGCTATGCCCATGATCGGGCCAGTGGGGATTTACTCATGCCCGCGATCAGGCTGCAGGGCTGCCGGTCCGCACGGCTGCTGCCTCTGGCAGGCGCCAGGCGCAAGTCGCCAGGGGATCGGCGCACTGCATGCTAATGGCATGCAAATGGGGTTGCAATTAGATGCAAATGGCCCTCGTGCACCTTGCATAAATTATGGCCCCATTTGCATGTCAGCTTTTGAATACTGGAAATCTGCGCATGGCGCAATGGAACTTGCACCACCGCATCTGAATGCTCCACTCTGACCACTTGCGGTGTTAAGTTCCACTGCACCATGCAGTGGCTGTGGCCAGAGGCGATATTCAAAGAGTTGCTCAATGGCGCAACTCCATTGAATATCACCCCGGCCACACCCCTGCGCAACATTTTTGAGCAGCCCAAGGGCTTGCGCCACAGAATGGTGCAGTTTGAATATCCAGCTCAATTTGTATACAATTAATATTCATTGCAGCATACCAGAAAAAGCTGAATTTTAACACTGGTACAGTATATCAACCAGAACACTTACATTATTCATTTTAATTATATCAGTAAAAATGTAAATTGATTGCCTACATGCATCACTTTACATGTACGCAGCTTGTAGTTATTGCTTTGAATTGTCCACATAAGGCATGTGTGCAAGTACTGTATGGACAGAACACAGACTCTACACTGACATGCTGTGTCATGTGACCCTGCTATATGCAGGAGTGCATAGCACAAGGAGGCCAAGGCTATAGGCAGCATAGAATATGTATAGGAGCAAGCCTGGGTGGTCTTTTTACATGAATCACACTACCCCTAAGCAATGCAATCAAATGTAAGTCTTCATCATTAAGGCTGTACTAAATACAGATTTAGCCTGGCACAATTCAGGAGGAACAGTTATTCCACTGGTGAAAGGACTTTCAGAATTTTTAATTGAATTCTGTTGAATTACCAATGCAGTCAGCAGAACCATATTCCATGGATCTGCATTATTCCATAGATAATCATTCTGTGAGCACTACATGCGATATCTGTGGCATCAATTGGGTGGATTTAATGGAAAATGTACCCACCTAGCTTCCTAGTAGCCATGACATACCTACTGTACATGGATGTCCAGAAAGATGTCTTGAAGGTCAGTAGTTTCATTTGAAATCATACCTGATTTCCCATTGATGTAAGTCAAATCCTGTCCTGCAGAATATTAGAACCATGGATTACTGTAGTACTCTGGCAAATGTTTTTCATGTCACAAAGTAAGAAGAGCCAAAATGCTAGTCCATGGCTATTCAGTGGCATATAATGTAAACTGTTAATTTTGAATTACAGCATTCCATAGACTGTTTTTCTATATTTCTAGCATGTTATCATGCAGTTTACTTAAACTTTTTAGAATGTAAACCTTGAAGAGAAGGACAGTGATAGAGCTACATGCAACAGTTTCTTTTCACTGGGATATTTGTAGTTCATTAACACCACTTATTTCCTGATATGGGTGCTGCAGACAGAGGTAGTAAGAAGGGTCCATCTGCACCCTTTTCTACAAAGTAGAGCAGCACTTTTGTTAGCGAGGCCAGCAAAAATGCTGCTGATCTTTTTGGAGACAAACATCTCAGTTATCTACCAAGAGAACATAAAGATAGGTTGTCACCTTGGTGAGCAATGGTGGATTGCTACCAGCAAGGACCATCAAGCAATCAAAACATTTATATGACAGTTTGCAATACTTTGATGACTAAATATTGGAGAGCATGGGGTGTGTGCTGACTGTATATGGAGGATGGAAATGCTACTACCGGACTGTTGGTGAGTGTTACCATACTTTCATTTACTCATATTAAACATGAAAAAGAGTAATATTACAAGAAAATACCTTTATTTTATGCACATGCACTGTGACACCATTGAATGTGATGTGGCGAGGTGGCAATGGTGTTGATGGGGGTAGCTGTAGGGCAGCTGCTAGCCTCTGAGTGGCAACATCCTTGAGCTGTCTTTATGCAATTTCTTGTTTTGTCCCTGATAATTTAAATTTTGTCCTCCTATGATGTTATTCAGCTGTATTCTAATGGTTTTAGTTGCTTGTCCAATTGAACACCATGTAGTGTGCTACCCATGGCACCACTTTCATTTGGCTTGCTGGGTGTCATGGGATGGAGCCTGCCCACTTGTTTCTTTTTGTGTCCTCTTGTATTACCACATTATGAGCATAATAGTATTTTATGACAAAACCATATCTTACTTCTGTTGCCTAAAAACACCCATTCAATGGGCCTGGCCATGTGCAGCATAGATGCCTAGCAAGTTCTGTCTACAACTAACATCACTGTGTGTCTGTATATTGTTTGCAAACAGTGCTGGACCTTTCAGAAATGTTTGCACCTGTGTTTACTTGGTGGGGGGGGGCTTCTCATGTGTGCTCCCAACTATCTTCTGTATAGTACCTTTTACTGACCAGTAGCCACAGCTAATCACTAAACCTGTTGGGGGTTTAATCATCTTCATAGTCCTTGGCCACCTGTATCACTTTGCAACTGGAAATTGGCACCATTTACACCTACTGGTATGTCTGCCATGTGTCCTGCCAAGTAACTGACAGGGTTCCACAGGGAGGCCAGGTATCAGAACAAAAATTAATTTTGTGTAGAAAGTATCTCTCTCTTGGTATGAGTGTTGGTGTATTATAAATTATAATTTGTCTTATTTATCTGATTTTCCACTTGTGTGTCAGCAGCTGTACATCAATCAGAAGAGGCCGAGGTAGGAGAAATATGTGGACCATCTGAATCTGCTCATCATGGGTATGGTGCTGCTGTACCCTCAATACAGAAGGAAAATGTGGAACCTTTCTCTGCAATGTTCTGGACCTGGTATGAAACTATTAGGCTATCTTTCATGTGTTAATGATTGTTATCAATTTAATTTAATCTGTGAATGGAAGGGACGTTTGTTTATTCAGCTGGATCATGATGCTATACAAAAAAATAATTTTACTACAGGCAATGAGGATCTATGTAAGCAATAATACTTGACAGTGTGGGTGGTATTGGGCTATTCCAGAGCACCCAGGGGCATAATGAGGGCTGATACCTGATAGCCCAATACCAGCTACGCTTAGAAAATGGGTTGGTTACACAATTTTAATAAAATGTTAAAAAACATTTATAAAAATATAAAATAAATAAAATACATAAAATTGCCTGTGTAAGTATGATTATTGTAAAGTAGTCCTGCATGTGGTTCAATAGCCAGCAGAGGGCACTGCTTTTGGAGAATTTTACTTTTATTACTGTGGCCTTCGTCCCCCCACCCCACCCCCATGCACAGACACACACTGTCTAGATCATTTTGTGCAGTGTTTCCTAGGGTGCACATGCTTTCCACTCCATCCATGGCTTCTTGGCTGATGGCATTATAATTTTAATTTTTACCTGTCCCATGTCCTGTTTCTGCATTCACGATCTTGATCCTGCCTGCCCACTGCCATCCTGCACACTGCCGTCCTGCCCAACCTCATGCTTGTAAATGGACTGAATGCTCAGGCTGTGGTGAGAGCGGGAGACTGATGGAGTAAGCACTTTAAAGACACTTTCAAAGAGGTGACTTAAAAAAAAAGAAGAAAATAACATTACTGATGCAGACTGTTAATGGGTGGATATAAGACCAAGAGCTTGGAAGCTAAGGCTGAGCTCGTGCATGAACCCAGTCTGGGGAGTGACCACAAGTAGGGAATGTTAAGCTGAATTTTATGAGAAAACAAATAAATGGAGCACTTTTAAACACAATTGACATTAAATACTTAAATGCCCCACCCCAATGACTGATGGCGCTGGTTGCATCAGAACCCCCGGCCTCCACCAGGAGTCCATAGAGTGCCGGATACTCTACCCTTCCCCCCAGAGAAGGAGATCTGTCCCCTGGATGTTAAATTCTTCCCTTCCCCAGGTCTTCCCTCTGACTCCCGAGTCCATCCCCAGTCCCAGAATGTCAGCATCACAAACAGACACCTTACTGCTGCACTGGCGGGCCAACTTCCTTCACTTGTTTTTATTTAAACTCTAATTACCAGCATTTTGCCACTTAAATTACATGACTTCTTCAGGGGACACTGCTTGCAAATTTCTTGACATTTAAGAATGAAAATAAATAGAAATATTAACATTGTTTATGCAATCATAAACAATAATAAAAATTTAAATATGATTTGATTCCATAAATTGAAATCCATGTAAGTACCTCACCCTTTTCTTTTAGGTATATGTTTCTATTTTAATTCAGTTTTTTTATGTTGGCACCTGTGAAATAACACAGTTAATGATTTTCAGTTATTACAGTACTTTTTTTAATATTATTCCAACACTACCAACACCCTCTGCTTATATGACATGGCACACACAAATTCTTTACTATCCTGTAACTGAGGATATCTCACTTTTGTACCTGACAACACTAATATGGGACCTTGTGTTCCATGCTTTATTTTATTCCTGACATTTGAACTAGCTTTTGAAATTGTTTCCTTTAAGAAAATTATAATTTGTCAAATTTTTTCTCCAAAGTCATTAAATAGCTGGATGCATTAAAAAGAAAGCTCCCAGTTTTAGTACTCACCACTCCTGCCATACATCTTTTCCTAAGCACTGTAAAAAGAGTGAGTGGCTGTTCCTCAGCTCCTCTTAATCCCAGGAGCAGCCTGACGTCTGACATCATTGTGATATTATCAGACGTGAGCACACTGACACATGCTGGGTTGCCTAGCAACCCACTCTGCAGATGACTGTGGCAACTGCCAGCTTTGCTCCAGAGCTCTTATCACAGTCTGGGCAAGCGTGCACATTTTTACATCAGTCCAACAACCATATACATCTTTCCCAGACTCAGTTTGAGCTTAACATACTTTATACCCATTTCTGTGTTACCAGCAATGCCATAAAAATTTCTTTCCAATGTTTTCATTGTTAAATTTTCTATTGCATGCTGCTCCAAAGAAATAGTGCTACTCAGTGTTTTCAATAATGTCATTTCTCTTGTTTCTATACATTTTCAGCCACTTTACTTTTTGATTTTATATGCTTCTCATCCATTCCTTGTTACCAGTGATACAAATTCCATCCACAATATGCAAATGTCTATGTAATTTGTGTTATAACCTATATAATATACATCCAATATTTCACAGACATCATGAATAAATATTCTCAGTCTTTGTTGTCACAGCTCCAATTGGGGGCCAGTGGGTACTTGGTTTTACCAAGTGGGATATAATAACCCAGCAGGGTCAAGCCAGGGAGTCACACTAGCAGCCAGTGGTCCTGGGGAGAGTTTTGGCTGGTGTGGATAGATAAGGTTGTTAAGGTGATCTTGGAGCTGTGGCCAGCATACTGTCAGCTGGATCCAGGTATGACAAGGCTACTAGTGAGCTGTGTCAGACAGTTGGGCCTGGTGTTTGTCGAGATTACCAGTTGTTACCTTTCAGCTGGGATCTTCCTAAATGAATTGAAAAATGCACTGGTGAAACCCTTTTTGAAATAAAAAAACATCATTAGACTCAGATATCTTGGTGAATTACCAACCTGTCTCTATAACCTGCCATTTTTAGGAAAGTTCATTCAGAAGGTGGTTGATTTGCATCTTGAGGCGCACCTTGTGACCTTTGAGATCTATGAGCCTCTCCAGTCTGGATTTAGGTCAAAGCAAAGTACAGAGACCGCACTAGTCAGGGTGCACAATTACCTGCTCAGCATGAAAGGTAAAGTGATCAGTTCTTGTCCTCCTCACTCTCTGCTCACTATGTGATACCATGGACCATGGGATTTTACTGGACTGATGTAGGGAGGATGTGGGACTCACTGGCAAAGTCATCTGCTGGTTTAAGTCTCACCTCACAGGCAGGACACAGAGGGTAGTGATGGGAAGTTTTTCCTCATGCGCAGTGGACCTGCACTGTGGTATTCCTCAGGGGTTGGTCCTTTCACCAATATTGTTTGCGGTATACATTCTACCTCTGGGTAGAATCATTAGATGGTATGGTGTTAGGATTTACTGTTATGCAGATGACACCCAGCTCTATCTGTCCTTTGCATCCGAGACAAACAGTGTGGTGTATGTGCTTAATCAGTGCTTGGCTGAGATCTGGGACTGGATGTCATCGAGCTGGTTAAGATTTAACCCTGACAAAACTGAAGTACTGGTAATTGAGCCGGGTAGTATGAGTGGAATGTCAGCAGCCAGGAGGGGCATGTGGCTTTGTCTCAGTACTTACAGATTTATGGCAGCTGTGAAGGTTGTGAATCTGGGTACCATTCTGGATGAAGGGCTGATGTTTGATGTTCATGTGTTGGCAGTAGTCTGAAATGCTATTTACTATTTTAGGACTATCATCCAGATTTGTACCCTTATTGCCGCAGAGGACTTTCCCTCAGTGATGCATGCTTTTGTGACCTGGAGGCTTGATTCTTATAACAGTGTTTACCTCAGGGTGAGTGGAGATATGTTACTGCATCTGTAGTTGGTGCAGCACACAGATGTTAGCACATTGACTGGTCAAGTCATATCTCCCCACCACTGCAGGAACTGCTTTGGCTGCTGGTGCAGTGGTACATCTCCTATAAAGTTGTGTTAGTAACTTAAGTCCTTAAACAGGCTGGGTCTGGGTTACCTGTGTGATCTCCAGTATCCTTACAGTCCTGCACGCCCTCTCCACTCCACCAAGGAAGGTCTGTCTCCTAGTGGTAACTAGATCAAGGCTAAAAACTCCAGGGGACTGAGTTTTTGAAGTAACACGTCATACAGTATATTATGGAATTCTCTTCTGATGGTTTTAAAGAGGGAATTTGGCCATCATTATTGCTGCATAGTTTCTAGGAGGTCATAGTGCCCTGAATTTGTATTTGTGTTCATTTTTTTAATTCAAGGTATAATTTTCCTACCTTTTTTAATAATTTTCTGCAGATTTCCATTGCACTCGTCATTGAGGCTGAAAAATTCCAGTGCACTTGCCGTGTGACGTCAGCACCAGAATGGCAGTGCTTGCGATTCTCAATGGAGGGCATCTGTAGTAGTGGGGATCTTGACTCTGGCACTGCTGTTAGTGACGGGAGCATGCCAAAGTCATCCCTTGCCCTTGTGACTGGCATTTCCGAGTTTGACAACGAACCATCTGAGGACAGTGTTTTTCAAGTGGAAACAATATACAAGGATCCATATTACTTGGACCCCATTGTCACAGATGCATCTAGTGACTCTGACTCTGCACCAGATGATACTGGTACAGCACAAAGTGCTAGAAGTATCAACACTGACTGGTGAGTGTAACAATCGATTACACAGCAGTAGCAAAGGGCAGCATACTGTATTGGTCCCATTGTTGTTATGTTTTCTACTGTATGTATAAATATAAATAACACAGGATTCTTTCCTGCCCCCCAACCCCGAGACTGGGAGACAGCAATTCAGGACAGCAATGAACATTTCTTATTATATGTGCTGCATTGCAAGTGATTTACAGAAATGATGTCTGATTATGGCATAGTCCAATGGCGGGAAACCCATGTTGTCAGCATTAGTATTAGTTTCATGTGGTCAGCGATCCACCTAATGACTTTTATTGTGCCCCACTTGACAGATGTGTTGTTGACAGGCCTTGAGGTACCACAGTTGGCTGTTGTGTGACAGGACTGAGTTCAGCACAGTGGTGAAGTGCTGGCCATGTCACTGGAGTCTGTGAATATATTGATATGTATATAGAAATCCATGTTCCTAGGTCCCCCCCCACAATGGCAGAAATACTGATGCAGTAATGAAGGAATCATAATATATCTATATATCTATATCTATATACATATATATATATAAAGCTATATATATATATATATATATATAGATATATATTTCAGTACATGTTCAGCACTGGAATTCTGCAGGATCATGCCATTTAGTGATATCCCATATGATCAGGCTTGCTACTGGTTCCCCTTGGTCAGCGCTGCATGTTCTGACCCTGACAGTGGCCCACACAAGAGTGGTATAGTACAAATACCCTAAACTACCACTGTTTGTTGTTGCCAAATAGTATTGACTGTAATGCAGTGGTAATGTGCAGTACATTTTTCTTGTCTGTGGATATATATACATATACAGCAAACCATGCGTGTTTGCTCTGTGGCTACCCCACGCTCCAACGGCAGACATAGGTAGCAGGTGCAATGATACCTCATGTACCTTTGCAGTTGCTCAGCACTGCAACTCGTTTGGATTCTGTCATGTCATTTGTTATTCATCTCATACTTTTTTAGTAGTGTTGGTACAGTTCACCTTCGCAAGAACTGTGAAGTGCCCACTCCTGACACAAGGACAAGGGAAAGTAAAAGTCATGATAAGTTGATACTGCTTGAAAGAGAGATACCACTGCTTCGGCACTGATTGGGCAGAGACAGATAGCTACATCGATACTGTCAACAGATAATGGCCTATGATCACCCAGTTTGCACATTGGAGGTTGTAAGTTCTCTGTATGTTTCTTTAGAATTTTGTTGCCCCTTACTCCTGACCTCCAACATTCCCTTATGTATATCCCATGCATTCTTACATTCCATCATTGTTTCAGTCCCCACCACTTCCTCTTGCAGTGTGTTCTGCTTGTCCACTACCCTTTCTATGAAGACATTCTTCCTCACGTTTCCACTGAATTGCCCTCCCTCCAACTGCATCACAAGTTCTGTCATCCTTGATCATTTTTTTTGCTGAAAACTAGTGTATTCATACACCATGTTCCTCCCTATAAGGTACTTGTATGTCTGTATCATATCCCATATGTCCCTCCTTTCCTCCAGGGCTGCCTGTTCTCATAGTACTTCTGATGCAAACCATGCACCATCTATGTTTCCCTCCTCTGAAGCTTATCCACCATGTATATGCCCTTATGTAGGTAAGGTCACCAGAACTGTAAACTGTACGCCATGTGTGGCCTCACTAGTGTCTTGCATAGTTTAATTATGGCCTCCCTTTTACCCACTTGTTGATGCTCTTGCCTATGCATCACAACATCATATTTGATTTACTTCCTGCCGTATCACACTGTTTCCCCACCTTGAGGACATCAGAGATGAGAACCCTATGGTTGCTAGCCTGTTTGCTGCATGCTATATCCTCACTCCATAATTAATATGTTGTTCCAGGGTCATGGGCTTCTTTGCTCCTTTCCAACTCCACCTGTCTATTATATCCTGTCAGTTGTCATAATTCTTATGGTCAATGCACACTAAACAGTGCTGTAATGTCACAATCGTACAGTATATGCTGCCATGGATAGTGTATCATATTATGCCACCACACTAACCTATTTTGACAGTTCTGAGATGTTACAACCTCATTTGTCTTGATACCAGTGGCACTGTCATGTCTGTGAGCCCTTCTACTTGTTCATCGTCTGTACCTTGTGCTCCCCTGGAATGTCAATGTCTTGATCCAGAGCCTGACACGTACCCTTGATATGCTGTAATGTCACACCTATGAACCTAGTCACCCTTGTTGAGCATGTTCTGATTCACCTTTTTCAAACCTTTCCTTGGTTGCCAGTGGCCAACATCTACAACCACACATGTGCAGTCAATCTTTGTGTCCATAATGCACTGTACCTTTTCATAGGCAATGTTGTTGCACAACACATACTGTTTTATTCCATCAAGCTACCATCATTGTGCAATGCTGCAACTGACATTGACTTCTTTAATGTGTTCAGCCTTTTTTTCTTTTTATAGGTGCCAGTGTGGTGTCTGTGAGCCTATGCCAACAGACAGAGAGTGTCTATGCTGTTGTGAGGCAGATAGAGTTTTGGACAAGATGCATGGAGCAGAGCAGTCACTTGAAGATGGCAGTATTCCCAATTGTATAACGTTGCATCCTGGGTTCGCAGATGTCTGCCACAGCCAGTGGGTTTTGGAGCTTGCTTATGCGGAATATCACCAATATCATGGACGTGACAATTTTCCACTTCATGAGTAGGTATCATTGTGTTCCTATAATTTACATGACAGGAATGTGCAGGTCCAAGTTGAAAAATAGTATTGTAAGGACATGTGTGGAAATGGAATACTTTTTATGCATCATAGACTTGCAATCCTCTTCACACACACTGTAGATACTGCAATGTTGCATAGTGTAAGAGGAAAACAAACTCCTTCTAAGTTCATGTTGTGCCGTGGCAAAAACCTCAGACAAGGGTGTATATTGTCTGCATGCTGTATGTAATTAGCTGACTCTGCCTATGGTATGCATACTTCATGCCTATTATCCTGTCTGTGCCTGGACAGTGTTTTTTCTTTGCCCATACTGTGATGTTAATACACTCCTATATTTTCTCCATGTATGTGTGGATGTCCACAAATCATGCACACAGATGTGTTTTGCAGTACAGTATGTGTAGGAATATGTGTGGGGACAGTACTCTGTATGCAGGTACGCCTTTTTCACTGACTTTCAATATAGTGTGGCTTAACATGTAGATAAGTATGCAATGACATCACTTAAAGGTGAAGGTTTTACATTTCATGAGGGTAGATTTATCTTAATAGGGAACTTGTATTAGGGTGGCAGAGGACAAGGGTGAATGTAGTGAAGGGGGAGAGCAGTGTTACAAACTGAAAGGAGCCCTAGTAGGAGTGATGGAACAATGCACCAGTGTGCTGTCCTATGCCAACAAAAGTAGGAAGTCAGTATGCTTCTCAAAAGATCTGGCAGACAATGTCCGATTGAAATGTACAAGTTTCTTGAAATAGAAAGGGATCCAAAGTGAGGAAGACAGGGAGGTGTACCTTGAGTCTGTAAGGAAAGCAAGGAAATCCGTTCTGAGCACTAAGGTGCGTGGTAATGATGGATTACAGCAGCTGTACCAAAAAGGGGATAAGAGATTCTATAGGTACATAGATTCATAGCTTCATAGACATGTGACTGTAGACAAGTACCTTCCGTGCCCATCAACTCTACCCGTTCTCACGCTGTACTTGTCCCCCCCCCCCCCCAAGATTCCACCTTTCCTCCCCCTGACAACATCTTCTATTTGTCCCAGCCCTTCTTGAAACCCTGCACTGTACTGGCCCTTACCTCATCCTCCGGCAGTCCTTTTCAGGCTTGAACCTCTGTCTCCATGAAGTAATACTTCATAATGATTCCCCTAACTCTTCCCCCCTCCACCTACAGTCCATGCCCACTACTTCTTGTATCTATCTTACCTTAAAATAAGGTCTCACACACTTTATTGATATCCCTAACATACTTGAAGGTTTCAGTCATTTCCCCCTCCCTCCCTTCTTGCCTCCAGTGAATACAAATCCAGCTATTTCAACCTCTCCTCATATGGCTTCACAGTTAGCACATGTACCATTTTATTGGCCCTTCTCTGCACCCTTTGCATGCCATCTATGTCTTTTAGTAGATGGTACCTCCAAAACTGTACCCCATAGTCCAGGTGTGGCCTCACCATGGCACTGTAGAGTGGCATCAATACCTCCTTCTGCTGGTTATCCTTCACCCTATCCATGCCAGCATCCTGTTAGCTTTGCACACTGCCTTGCTATACTAGGTTCCCACCATAAGGTCATCAGTGATTATAATTCCTAGAACCTTCTCCTGCCTCTTAGCAGCCATTATCCCCCTCCCCCCCCAGTTTGTATGTGGTATTTGGATTCCTCCTCACCAAGTGTATCACTGCGCATTTCCTGTCATTGAATTTCAGCTGCCATATTTACAACCAGTCTTCCAGTAACCTAAGATCATTCTTCATAGCCCCCCTGTTGCTGAGTTTTGTGTGGTCCACGCAAAGGCATACCTTCCCCTGAAACCCCTCAGGTATGTCGCTGACATACATGTTACACAGAATGGGCCCCATTTGCAGCCCCTGGGGTACCACAGTCATCCCCCTGTCTCCCCAGAGTGTACACCATTGAACACCACCCTTTTGTTTCTACCCATCAGTCAGCTCTCCACCCATCCTGTTATTTTCTGCACCACCCCTAGACTTCTCAACTTATTAACCTGTCTTCTGTGGGGCACTGTGTCAAAGGCCTTCCAGAAATACAGGTACGCCACATCCATTGACCCACCCTGATCAACCACCCTCATCATCTCATCAAAGAATTTGATCACTTTATTCTGAAAGGAGGAAAACCATCGGTGGAAGGTGGTTGTAAGGCTCAAAGTGGACAAAGGATAGTGTTACGAGGAACACCTACACAAGGTTGGTATCCTTGACATGGCAACAGCGATTAAGTGCCTGCAATAACGGTGCCCCAATCCCCAGTGCATGTCATTGGGGCTGCCATCAGGGTAAGGTGACTGAATGGGGCGGAGGTCAGTGAATATAGCGACAGGACGTCACTATATGTACGTGCATGGGGTGGAGTGAGCATGCACAATGAGGGGCAGGAGGGATTGTGAGGGGTAGTGCCATGGTGGACAGCCGAGCTGGTCCTGTGGTGTGGTGGGTGTGTTGGTGGCTTCAGTAGGCAGGGTTCTGGTTTTGGGTCCAGGCGCTGGTGCGTTTGTGTTGAACCCTGCCCAAATTATTTCTTTCAACATTTTTGTACCTCCCCAGACATGCATCCCCCAGGAGTTGAGAATCTTTAAGTGGGGGTGGGTGGGGGGTGCAGTCCCCACATAAAACGTTGAAAAAGCAAGTCCCAGTGCTGTTTTACTGTGCACCAGGGAATCAGAGTACCAAAATTTATTTTTGGCACTCTGTCTTCGCGATAACGGTCATCGCCTTTAGGCTTTCACTGTTATCACATAAACCCCACAAGGCTGGAACACTGAATAAATCATGTTACTCAACATTCACTGAGGAAGGGTAGGCTCAGTGAACACAAATAGTAAACACATGTAATTGTGAAGGCTAGGTGGACAGCAGTCCATTGCCACTGGAGATATTCCTATAAGACATAACAAAACTGAATGTTAATAGAGCTGTGGGACCAGATGGCATACACAACAGCATTTTGAGTGAGCTGCTATCGGAGCTAGTGTCACCTCTGCCAGCCATGTCACCCTATTAACTCAACCTATAACTGGTTGAAGAGGACTGGAGTAGGGCACATATAATCACTGTAAAAGTAAGCAGTAGTACAAAAGACGCATCAGCTTATAGGCCGGAGAGCCTCAATTCCGTCTTTGGGAACATCAGGTGGAAACTGATGAAACAAGGATTAGTGGTACATCTATACTCAAACCATGCCCATTATGTGAGGCAAAATGGAATCGCTGCAGGAAGGTCATGTTAAACAAATGTCATACATTTTTTGAAATGTGTGAGAACCAAAATATATCAGAGGTGGCAGTGGGCATTGCACACCCTCATTTCAGTAAGTCCCACAACAACATCCAACATAACAGGCTGTTGACCAAGATGAGTGGTCTGGGCACAGGGTGGTTACCTGGGTTAAGAAACGGCTAATGGACAGTAGGCAGAGGTGGTTGGCACAGAGGGTACAGTCATGGGAGAGGATAGTGACCAGTGGGGTACCTCAGGGATTACTTCTTGGGCTCATTCAGTTTAATATGTTTATTACGGACATCGCAGACTGGCATGAGGGAAAATTATGTCTGTTTGTAGATGAAACCAATAGCTGCAACAGTGTGGATAATCTACACATGGTGTAGAGAATGAAGAGGGACTGACTGTAGTTCAATAAATGGTCTCAGGTGTGTTAATTGTGTTTCGCTGCAAAGAAGTCCAAAATAATCCATCTGGGCAGAGGAAACACTGGGGACAGCAAAAGAATGGGTGCGGTGGGGGGAGAAGCTTACTATCTCCAAGTAGTAAAGTAACTTGGAGGATTTAATTCTTGATGACCTAAAGGTGTTGAAGCAGAGTACAAATGATGCAGGTAGGGACAGTGCCATGATGGACTGCACAGCCACAGGTATCAGTAGCACAATGTGGGAGATGGTGTTGTCATTGTATGAAACACTAGTTAGATGTCACCTACTGTACTGTGTGCAATTGTACAGGCCAAACTTTGGCAAGCACATGTACAGGATGGTAGCGGTCCAGAGGAGGGTGAGCAAGATGGTACAGGGATTGCACCAGAAAACAGGAGGAGAGAAGAAAGGATCTCAATATGTACTTGGTGGAGGACAGAAGGGTGTGTGGGTACCTGATAAAAACATTCAAGAACCTGAAGTGGATAAACAAGGTGTGTGTGTGTGGTGGGGAGGCATATTCCAAGTTGCATGAAGTAGTAGAAAGAGGGTGCACAATATGAAATTGGATTGACACTGGTTGAAAGTAACTATGATAACGTTTTTCTTCACAAAGAGGGTGGTGGACAAATTAAGTACTTATAAGTCTGTCTTCTTTTTCCAATGGAGAAATTGTTACCTGGCCTACCGATGCTTCACTCATTGGTGTTGGAGATGGCTTGGTTGCCATGTGAGGGTCATCCTTCCTGCCTGTGTAGTACAGTCGATAAGACAGCGATGGCCATCTGCTGAATACACAGGCTTCATGGATGCCAACAGATGACAGTAAATAACAATTTACTATGAGTGCCCTAACAAAACCTTGTTCTACACTGCTGTGCACTGTTGTGACATGTTACGCAGAGTAGCATCTGTTTGGCTGCCTTTTATTACACATGTTGATAGGTGGCTTAATTATCACCCTCCAACTATCACATTCTCTGACCATGCTTATAAACCAAGTTTTAACCACAGTTTGGCAGACTTCTTTTGCAGGGTTAATATCATGACAATGTTGATGAAATACACTCCTCTTGTGCTCATACTAACCCTACCTGATCATTGTCCTTCTCCAACTCCTATCTGCCTGTAAGGTAGTTATGTCTGTTGCAAGAATGTTAAAATACCTCAACTGTCCTCTTTCCTACCATCGCCTGTGGCTGGTTATTCCATGCACCAACACCTGCTCTGTGATGAACTAATTCCTCACATTACCTCAGTACACAACACCCTTCTACTTTGATATCATGCCCTCTTGTTATGGTATTCTTCCTATAGTAGAGATGTCTCCCCCACCCCTTCACCCAGTATATATCTTACAGGTACTAGGATGTTTCTGTCATGTCACCATGGTTCCTCCATTTCTCCAGTGAGTAGATGTTGAGGCCCTTATACTCTGTAGTGTTATATTCTTGTGTGGTTCCCACCTGGCTACACTGCTTTGTCCATCTTTAGGTATGTGATCTGTTACAGGACTGTCCCCTCTGTGAATGTATTGTCTCCACTCAGTGCACAGCCAACACACCTCTCAGCATCCCACAACATGTAACATGGCTTGTGACTGACACAGATGAATGATCAGCAACGTGTCCATCAACAAAGTGATATATGAATGACTGTGTACAGTATATTGTGAATGCCCCGTGACATGTCTGCTGATGCCACTCATTGGGCTGCTGTTATTTACTGTACATATAAATTCATACATAATTCTGCTGTTAGCCACAGTGATAAACACTCATTTTGTGTTAATCAGTGGATGGTTTGTACCTTCGGGGGGGGGGTAGAGGTGGAGGTGGAGGAAGCAGGGTGTTGCTGTGCTGCAGGGATGGTGTCCCATGGGAGAAGCTGCTAAGTTTCAATTCGTAATATGGTAGACTGGGGGTTGAAGTGATAGCCCACTACACCATAACAATGTACACGGACATTATTCTTGATTCATGTTTCTGTGTGTTGTCAGTAGCCCAATAGGGCATTTGTGTCATATATTAATTACTTTTTTATTTCGGTTTGGGATTAATACCTTTGAGTCAAGAACTCATTTTTGAAGGTTCCAAGTCAGTGTTGCACAAACAATTACAATAATACACAGTATGCAGAAAATAACATTGAGACATTTACATAGGTAAATAAAATTGAGACTTATAAATAATTTACAGAGGCAGTAAAATAAAACTGAGAGTTATATACATCAAGCAGTCCGTAATTATCAGAAAAGAAGGGCTGATAAGAGAAGGTTAGTGAGGCTTATGATTGGAGTTCCCTATTTAGTGGGCCAGCCTAGGTCAGATGGGGGTAGGGTGGTCAGCCAGAGGTGGCATCCTCAAGGGTGGGAGGAGAGGGTCAGGTTGTCAGCCAAAAGTGGGCATCATCAGGTGATTGGGGGGGATGTGTAGAAAAGCAGTAGGATGTGGGAGGATGAAGTCCTGAATCATTGTCATAGGCAGGTACATATCATTTTAGAGCCAAGAAAGGATCTGAGCCTGGATTTGAAAGTACTGATCTTGGGCATGACAGTGAGGTAAGCTGGTAGCTCATTGTACCATTTTGGTCCTTTGTACAGGATGGAATTCTGGGCAAGTTTCTTTCTTTTGAAGGGTGTCACCAGCTTGTCAGTAGCCGTACTTCTGGCTGGTTTTGTTGGAACTGCCAGCTTAAAGAGACTGCCCAGAGTGGGGGAGGTGAGACCAAGAAGCACTTTTTTTAGTAATAGGCAGGTTTGGTATTGCCATCTAAGATTTAGAGGGAGCCACCCAGATTCAGTGTAGAGCGAGCAGGCGTGGGTGTCCAGAGCAGCCCGCAAAGTTACATGACAGGCCTTATTGAGGAGTGTGCTAACCCTATTAAGAGCAGTTGTAATGCCAACCCCATAAATAGGCAGCCCATAGTCAATCGTTGACAGAATAGAACTACTTGTGGCAAGTTTGAGAGCATCAGATGTCAATGAGTGCCTGTGTCGGTAAAGAACACCAAGTTTTATGTTTGCAGTCTTGATCACAGAGTCTATGTGGCTTGAGAAGGTGAATGTGTCGTCGAAGGTAATGCCTAGATATTTGAACTTGGTTACTTGTTCAAGTATCTCACCCTTTTGGTTATGTATAAGCAGAGGTAGGTATTTCTTTTTGCTTTGGGAGGTGGAGAAGAGCAGACTCTTTGTTTTTTGTGGTTTAATAGTAGCTTGTTTTGTGTAAACCAAGATTCAAGTTTTAGGAAGCTGCTTTGGAGTTCAGAGGTAATGGAGTTGTGATCATTTCCAGTGATTGATATTGCTGCATCATCGGCATAAAGAACTGTGTGTGCTGAGCAAGCCGTAGGTGCAGAGTTGATAAAAAGGCTGAAGAGTAGAGGTCCAAGTATTAACCCTTGTGGAACCCCTAGTTGCACCTCCCTAGCTGCTGATAGGGTATCCCCTATTTTCACATGTTGTGACCTGTCGGTGAGATAACTGCCAAACCATAGTAGCGTATCCGGGGATAGACCTGTAGTGAGAAGGCGACTTAGGAGAAGGTTGTGATTAACAGAGTCAAAGGCCTTCATAAGGTCAATGAAGACCGACCCAACTACCTGCCCTCTATCTAAGGCATCATATAGCTAAGATGAGTAATCAACAAGGTCGGTGAGTGTAGAGTGTTTTTTTTGGAAGCCGTGCTGCTGCGGGCAGAGTAGATTATATTTATCGAGATACTCAGTAAGCTGTTCCGAGGCCATTCTCTCAAGGACTTTTGAAAGGGGAGGTAGGATGGATATAGGTCTGTAATTGGATGTTTGGGATTTGCCCCCTGCCTTAAAGATAGGAATGACAATTGCCGACTTCCATGTGTTTGGAAACACTCCAGATTTAAGAAAGGCATTAAGCACCATAGTAATAGGACCGGCCAGTTCATTCAAAAGAAGACCAACCAGATTCATGTCAATCAGATCAGCCACCATCCTGGTTTTGCCAAGTGCCCCTTCAATATACTTGATGGTTTCGGTCTTGGTGACACGTCTAAAGTAAAATGGTGGTACATCATCCCTAAGGGGAATTTGCGGAGAGGTTGGGCATTGCTGACCATGCAGATCTTTAAGGTAATCACAGGGTAGTACACCAGATAGGTCAGTGAAAACGTTGTTGAGCTCACTGGCGATGTCACTGGATTCCTGTAGTGGCCCCTTAACCGTAACTAGAAGATCTGGGGGGGCCATGGAGGCCTTGCCCGTTAGGGATTTTCAAAGAGCTCCAAAGTTCTTATCCAGAACCCCAGGTTTTACTTAGTAGATCCTTACAGTAGGAGGCTTTAGCCTGCCTAATTAGTTTGGTGCAGGCATTTCTGGCTGCCTTGTAGGTATTAGTTGCTGCAGGTGTTCCAGCTGATTTAGCTATGTGCCAAAGATTGTCTCTGTTCTTCATAAGTCCAATGAGGGAGTTGGTAAGCCATGGATTAGAAGTTCCCTTAATTGTTTTGGATTTATAAGGTGCAAAAATGTCACAAGCGTGGCTGAAGATCGTCATAAAGTAGTTGAGGGCCTCATTTCCATCAATATCCCCAGCCAATGGAGACCAATCAAGTTGTGTCAAGTACTGCTTGAAGTGAATGAGTAGCCCAGGCCTCAGGTGGTGATTCTTGGACATCTGAGGTGGATCCTTGGTGAAATTGTTTGACCAGGTATACTTCACAGCAGAGTGGTCACTGAGGCTGTCAGGCAGGACTGTGACATCAGATACGTGCTCCGGGTGTGTGGTCAGGAGCCAGTCTATAAGGGAACTGCTCCCTTTTTTGTAATTAAGTTGAGTGCAAGCAGTGACCACCTGGGTTAGGAAGAGGTTAGATATTAGATCATTGGCTTTTGTTTCCTTCTGGGACTGCCAGTTAATATTGAAGTCACCTACAATGACCCTCTCCCCTTGATTGCTTAACTGCTGCTGGTTTACGATGACATGGTCAAAACCGACAGCTTGGTGCCCAGGTGGTTAGTACACTGTAGTGAACAGCAGGATTTTATTCTGAGGACCTATGCTTAATTTGAGGTTCAGAATTTGGATGTGGATGATACAGGCATTTGTTGGGTGCAGTACACTAGACGTCATGTCAAGGGGGATGGCAACAATAGGAGACACAGTGTCAAAAGTCACAGAGGATGCAGGAGCACAGTCAGAGCAGCCTGTGTCACATGTAACTGCTGTGTGTCTGTTGCATTCTGCATGTGCTTTGTTAATGCATCTGTGTGGATGCGGCAGCATGTGTGTGTCACAATCACCCTCAAAACGCAGGACACAGCACTTTATGTGGCAATATCTGCTCAAAACACCTGTATTGCAAGGTGACAGTACTTCTTGCAGACCACGGACATCAATTATTTGTGGCACATTTCTTGACTCAAGGTGCCACCTAGTTGTGTTGTATCTGTGATGCAGGCACCTACCGCCAAGCATACTGGTTTCGTTTTAGGCTGCATGGTGCTACAACAGAGTTGTGAAAACTGTTCCCCAACAATATTAGTAGCACGTCACAATGAGTCACAGTGTAAGTATGCATTTCTTCAATATCATGTGTTGTAACAACATCAACAGTAACTACAAGCAAATTGTTATCCCAATAGGTTTCCATGGTAATGCAAACAACAGTTACAAGGTATAAGATAATAGCATGTTTTCCGCCCATGCTTGCTGAAATATTTCATTCTTACAGCTTCATCACATAGGTGAAGCAGTGCAGTCAGCATGAAGCAGTCTCAGTGACCTGTTTCTAACTGTTGTGAATAACACATGTACAGAATGTTCTGAAGCAAATGGACACCTACAGAGGTTGTCACATACATTTAAAGTGCACGTAACATCAATTGCTATGTTTTCTGTTTATGAAGTCCTCTGACTCAACAGTCAATGAGTAGAAAACTGGTGGTGTTGCTTCCACAACTGCATTGCCTCATCCTTATTTGGTTTATCAAATTGTGAAGATAGAGCTGGTGGCAAGCAAAACTTGTCCAGTTCTGAACTCATAACATTGTCTTGCACTCTCTTCTCCACCAGATCAATGATTCCATGCACAAAGCCTGTTGGGGGGAGGGCGGAACATGACAGTGTGAAAGGTATGTTAGTTGTTTACATTCACTTTTTGCTTAACCTATTATTTTTTTCATCGAAGGTTCCATCAGAGACACCATCCTGAGGAAAACTTCATCATACTGCAAACCTAATTATTGGTAAAACAGTTTGTGACTCACAAAAATGATTTGTGATGACCTGTAAGGTCATTGTTACATTGCTGAATGTATAACAAATTGCTGCACCCCTTGTGTTGGTAAACAGTTTCTACATACAGTTGTAATGAGGTTTCAACATCAGTGTTACTGTTCTTTGACTTCAAAACATGAAAACAGTTTTCACCAAGTAAAGGATAATGATTATTAACAGGAACATTTTAGGAACACTGTATTATTTTTGGGGGGCACGACATTCAGAGTGGGATGTTGACTGATGCTAAGAAGCTTGGGATGCTTCACAGTGTCCTTGCTTCATGGCTCCCATGTTGCCATAGTCTATTCCATGGCTCAGTTCTGCTCCAAACAATCTCTACAAAGACTGACACTCATTGTTGGTATTCTGTCACTGGTTGTAGTGGTGACATCTATCATACCTAACATCCACTGATGAACTTAGCTATCACTTAGTAATGTGTCACTGCAACTATGCAATGAGTGCCATCAACCATGTGGCCCTGATTTGTGTGTACCTGATGTGCGCAGCTCACCTACCACCATTGATATACAGCACATTAAAAATGGTCAGTGGAGAAACTGTCGGTGTACCACGAAATGGTGGCAGTCATCATGCCACAGCACACATCAGTGTCATCAGGTACTCATGCCACATGTGTGCCAAGCAGCACTGTGCACCTCGTAGAAACATAGAAACATAGAAGTTGACAGAAAATAAGGACTGCAAGGCCCATCCAGTCTGCCCATTTCTTTTTCTACCTTATGAATGTACCATCGGCCTTTGCTCTGTCAATGGCCTATCTATTCATACTCGTCTGTATTTCTCCCCTATGCCTATCCCATGCCTGTTTGAAGCCCTGCACTGTATTCATATCCACCACTTCCTGAGGTAGGCCATTCCATGCATCCGCCACCCTTTCTGTGAAAAAGAACTTCTTCACATTACCCCTCAATCGGCCTCCCTCTGATCTCATGCTGTGTCCTCTTGTCCTGCTATTTTGCTTGTATTGAAACATGTTAGACTCTTTCACCTTGTTAATGCCCTTAAGGTGTTTGAATGTTTCGATCATATCACCTCTCTCCCCCCTTTGCTCTAGGGTATGCATATTGAGTTCCATTAATCTGTCTTCATATGTTTTCTGATGCAGTCCCTGCACCATTTTGGTTGCCGTTCTCTGGACTGCCTCAATTTGGTTAATGTCCTTGTGAAGGTGTGGCCTCCAGTACTGCACACAGTACTCCAGATGGGGCCTAACCAGTGTCTTGTAAAGAGGGATTATTACCTCCCTCTTACAACTTGTGATACCCCTACTAATATACCTCAACATCTGCCTAGCCTTACCTACTGCTTTAGTGGGTTGCTGGGATGATTTCAGGTCATATATGATGATGATGCCCAAGTCTCTTTCTTCCCTTGTGACTGCCAGCAACTTCCCTCCCAGCCTATAGGTGGCTTCAGGGTTTCTCTTCCCTATGTGCATAATCTTGCACTTTTTTGAGTTAAACTCCAGTTGCCACTCTTCCAACCATTTTGCCAGTTTATCCAGATCACTTCTCATTCTGTCAACCCGATCTGGATCATCTACTCTGTTGCAGATCTTGGTGTCATCTGCAAACAGACAAACCTACCCTCCAGTCCATCTGCAATGTCACTGATGAAGACATTGAAGAGGACACCACAAAACTGATCCCTGAGGCACCCACTTGTGATTTGCATCTCTTCTGACAGTACCATTTACCACCACTCTATGTTTCTGCCCATCAACCAGTTTGCCACCCAGTTGATCAACTTCTGACCTACCCCGAGCCTACCCAACTTATTAATCAATCTTCTACGTGAAACAGTATTGAAAGCTTTGCTGAATTCAAGGTAGGTGACATCAGCTGCTCCCCCTTGGTCCACCACTCTGGTTACCCAGTCAAAGAAATCTATGAGATTAGTTTGACAGGTCCTTCCTGTTGTAAACCCATGTTGTCTTGGATCCTGTGCTCCTATGGATTTCAGGTATTGTACTATCCTTTCCTTAAGGAGAACCTCCATAATCTTGTCCACTACGGAGGTAAAACTGACTTGTCTGTAGTTCCCTGCCTCCTCCCTGATACCACTCCTGTGGAGTGGGATCACATGAGCCCTTCTCCAGTCTTCTGGGACCTCTCCTGTGCCAAGAAACACACTAAACTGTTCTGATAATGGTTCTGCTAGTTCCACCCTTAGCTCCTTTAGTACCTTGGGATGTATGCCATCAGGTCTCATTTGCCTTGTCCACCCTGAGCTTAATGAGCTCTTGTGGGACCCTTTCTTTTGTGAAGGGACTTGTGCACACCTTCCTCCCCCCTGTGTCAATGTTACTGAGCTGTGGGCCCTGCCCTACCTTCTCTTCAGTAAATACTGATCAGAAGTATCTATTTAGGATAGATGCTTTTACATGGTCCTCCTCCTCGCACGCCCCCTTATTCCCTTTGATCTTAGCAATACCCCCTTTGGACTGTTTCCTTTCACGAATGTATCTATAGAAAGTCTTGTCACCTTCTTTTACTGTTTGTGCTAGTGTTTCTTTGGTTTGGGCCTTTGCCTGCCTTACTGCCTTCCCTGCTTCCCTTAGGGAAGTTTGGTATGCCTCCCTATCTTCATCCTGCTGCATTCCCTTATATTTCCTGAAGGCCAGCCTTTTTGGCTCTGACCTTTTCTGCTACTGTTTTTGAGAACCAAGTTTTGCACTTCCTTTTCTCTCTAACACAATGGGATGTTGCTTCAAGTATTGCATCCTTAATGCTTGCCCACTTTGCCTGTACCCCCTCACCTGTATTTCTTTTTGTCAGGGATAGCTTAACTCTGTTGGCCACCTTATCAAAATCAGCTCCTCTGAAGTCCCATATTTTTGCCTTGGAATGGGATGATTTAGTTCTAGTGGCCAAATTGAACCATACCATGTAATGGTCACTGGCTCCCAGGTGACTTTCTACCTGGACATCTGTGATCCTTTCCCTGTTAGTCAGTACTAGAGCTAAGATAGCCCTGTCTCTTGTGGGTTGTTGTACCAGTTGTTTGAGTCCCTCCCCCTGCATGGAATCCACTATGTGTCTAGTTCTGGCAGATGTTCCTGCTGGTATTGACCAATCTGTATCTGGCATGTTGAAGTCTCCCATTATCAGAACCTCCCCTTTAGCTGTCATGTTTTGTATATCTTCTAACAGTAATGTGTCTATGTCCTCCCCCTGGTCTGGAGGCCTGTAGACAACCCCAGTTCATATGGCTGTCCCATTTCCTGTTTCCAGGGTGACCCACAGTTCTTCTGGCTCCTTATGTGTATTCTGAATGTCTGTAGCTTTCATATTTTCATTGACATAAAGGGCCACTCCACCCCTCCCCCTTTTTGCACCTCAGCCTCTTCTGAACAGTACATAGCCAGGTACTGAACTCTTCCTAGTGTGGTTACTGGTAAACCACGCCTCGCTAATGGTTACTATGCCCAGTTTAGCCTCTGTCATTATTGCCTGCAGGTCTGGGATCTTGTTTCCCAGACTGTGAGCATTTGTGTACATGATTTTCCATTGGCCAGATTTTGGTGTGTAAGTTGTTGAGCGAGGTCTGGCATTTCCTCTGTGCATCATATGGGGAGCTGGACCCTTTTCCTTACCTGGTGATGCAAATGAACTACAAACATGCTGAACTCCTGTTTGACCACAAGCTGAGGGGAAGGGGTGTTCTTCCCATTCAACGTATCGGGTGCTGCAACCCTCTCCCCATATGCTAGATTAAATATTCTGCAAAGACGTCAAACATCTGCCCTAATGCACTGACTCCCTACTTAGTCAGATGCAGTCCATCAAGTTTAAAGAACTTTCACTCCCAAAACTGTTGCCAGTTCCCTACAAATGTGTGTCCTTTTTCCTTGCACCAGCCCTTGAGCCACATGTTTAGCTCCCTCTATCTCCCCTTCTCTGACTTTTCGTCCATCTGTCACCCTCTCCCAGACTGGCAGGATCTCAGAGAAGGAGATGCCGGACCTGCCAACCTTCTGGACCAACTGCCCTCTGCAGTTGAGGTGCTTCTGTTGGATGTTGGGAAAATGGTGGAGGTTCTTATAATACAGTTCATCTTGAATATGCAATCTGAGGTTTACAAACTCTGCACATACTGCCTAGAGCTGAACCTTAGATCTCCAATGGCCCAGCATGTAGGACAGTGTCCTAAATCCTGTAAAACTGCCCTTCTGAAAGTGTCCTGCAGTACCTGCAGTTAATAATATCCATTCCAGATAAGTTGCTGGGTTTATAACCTGGTCAGAGTAATTAGAAGGAGGAAAATGAAAGCAAAAGTTTGATTTTGTGTTTTGTTTGTTTTGTATAACTTGTTATACAAGTTAAATTACTTGTGCCCTGTAAATGAGGTCACTGTGTGGATACCCTCTGATCCGACCCTTCCTGCTTTGCTACAGGAAATGTCATGATATGTCTACCCTATAAAAGAGTGTAGTGTGGGGTGGTTGGGGATAGGGGTGGGTGTCTGGGCCTTCCCCTGCCAAAAAGAACCACAGACAAAAGAAACAAGGAGGTAAGAGCAGAAACAATCAGCCAGCAACAAATGCAGTAGCCCTGAAAGCTTATCCTAATGATAGATAAAACTGCAAAACCTGTAAAGCACCACCTGTAATAATTTCACAGAAGACATACCCTGTAAGAAACACTTTGCTACAGAGAAAAATAAAGCAGTAACAGAAGATGTACCTTGCAAAAGACAATTTGAATCAGAAGATTACAGCAGTAATCTGTAAGCATACACCTGTAGACACACCCTGTAATAATGCAGCAGAAGGTATACCCAGCAACAACAATTTGAATCCAAGAAAATTAAAGCAATAAAATATTAGCAACAAATAATAACAATACCTGTGAGTACAAAAGAAAATAATAACACACAGTAAATCTGCCTAGCCAAAAGAAGCTTTAATCCTTTTCCATGCTCTGGTAAGGTTCTTTGCTCTGTCCTTTCAAGCAACCTAGAAGGAAAGAGCTCAGGAGAAGCTAGGTGCCTTTGCCAACAAACCTAGTCTTCCACCTCAGTTCTCTTTATGATAAAACTGAATATACAAACCAAAAGCACTGTCACCCAGCTTTGTGCTGTTCATTTCAGTATGGTCCAGGAATAAGTGCTGCACTTATGTCATAGCCATACCTTGGCATGCCACTGATGTCAGCATACATCAGTGTCATGACACTGGAGGCTGGTGGCTCTGCATGTAAGAATGAAGTCCAGGGATTGTGCCATTGCAGGTCAGTGTGCTGTGCCAGTCATTGAGGAGTTCAGGTCTGGGTGATGCATTACTGTGTGTAGAAGGTTGGTGGGTGGGTTGCTTGGACTTCAGCAACACTTATGGTGACTTTTGCGGCCACATGCCATAGATATACAGCAGAATATTATGCCCATGCTGTGGGATGCATGATTTACACCATGCAGATGTCAGTTAAGTCTGAAATGGCTACTTTGGAACACTGCTATCAGTGACATCTTCCAGCTTAAGTAGTCATGACATTCACCGGTGTTGGTGGACTTGTACAGGCATCAATGGTGCAGCTGTTGTGCTGTCCCAGATATATATTTCATGCTGTTGTTCCAGATATGGGTATGGTGCATGTTGGGTGAGGTCTGCATACACAGAAAACCAGGACCCAAATCTTGTCCCCTTGAAACTGATGTTAGTTTGTGGTGTGAAAATGTGGACCTCAAATAACCTGTCAACACTGCACACACCAAAGATCTGTGTCAGGTACGTGACAGAACACAAAGTGTGATACATTGACTTTATACATGTTTTTGCTCACCTGTGGATAATACAAGCTTTTAATGACAAGCATTTTTTATCAAGGCCTCCTTCTGAATATTGTGCCTGACAGTTACACAGCAGCTTGTCTGTAAAGACTGTACCCTTCCAAAACATAGGGAGTAGTTACATGTGTCATTAATGCAAGTGATTACTTCTTGACATTATAATTGCTGTCAATATGCACAGTTAAATACTGTGAAAACTTTTAATAAAAAAAGTACTTTTGAAACCCTTGCTGTCCTTTCCTTTATCACGTTCAGTTCCTCAGCACTTCATGAGTTCTTTGACATATGTTGATGTAACTAATGTTTGGCTTTACAATACTGTTTTTTTTTCAATGACTGCTGCCAGCAGTGGTTTTCCATGTCATGGAAGACTCCCTCACAGGACAGGTTGTGGTACCACTACCCAGTGCAGTAACCTAGTCCTGCAAACAAGAATGGTTTTGGAGTGTCAGAAAGGGTAGGATGCTTCACTGGGCAATGAAATGACCATGTCCTGTGTTGTGTGGTGGGGTGGGGGTGGCCGACTCTGTGCATGATTGACCTCTGCCGATGGGTGGCGATTCAGTAATCCCATAGCCGGACTCGGGGTAGGGGCCAGAAGTAGGTTAACATAAACCTTCATCATGTTAGCGCTGTCACGCCTCCAGCGGGGAGGAGGGGTGGCACTGAGAAATACCCAGGATTGGCAGAAGTACAAAGCGAGAGCGTGACAGTACCCTTGAACTGCATCTGCCACAACAGTTTAAGGGCACACAACAAAATGTTCAAGTCATGAGGGGTAACAGTGGCCACATATTCATCCCAGCCATGGTGTCACACCAAGGCTTTCTGATTTGTTACTCATAGAAACTGTGGCAGATGTGAGGTGAGGTACAGTGATGAAATTGAGTGTGTACAGAAAATAAAATTACCGTTGTGGTGGGATTGGTGGTGATAAGGAACACCAAGATGGGAGCATGACATGGATATCTTTTGGCACCCATGTCTTTTGCACCTGGTGAAAGTATGAGTAGGGCATGACATGCTCTGAAACAAGGAATGAGGGAAAGTGTTTGTATACTGACTTAAGTACCACATCAGAGTTCCTTGATGTAGGGCTATTCATTTTGGTATGGTGAGGTAATAGTGGAACAGGCACATCCTTAAGACAGCACGGAATACTTTGATATCTGTTCTCCAATCGACATCAAGATCGCTGAATGTAGGCAAAAAATGTCAGTTACCTTTGCTATGTCTGCTTACAGTACTTAAGTCTTAATATGTGTGGTCTTTGTTTTGATGGGTCTAACCACCTCCTTCCCCTTCTTATACTTGGGTAAGTCTATGCAAAAGCGACCCTCACTGTTGACATACATTGCCTGGCTCCTTCCCTCAGTCTCATTGAAATGCAAAGCTGCTAGAAGAGTCCTGTGTAACCCGATAATGTTAGTGTTATTATGACACTTTCAAGGAAAAAGTGGTTGGTGTCATACATGGTTACTGGCCAAAAGGGAAAGCTTCACTGTGATACCTGACTGTTATTACAAAAGTCAACAATTGGATTTGTTCTCTTACATGCTTTCTGATGTTCTTGAAAGCTGGGCAGTGATCCTTAAAGAGGGACCATGTACCATGACAAACACATGTGCCATAGCCAGCCTGGTGGTACAGAGGGCTAAGGCATGGAGCACCTTTACATCACAACCACACTGGCGACCAGGGGCAGGACCGAGCATGAGTTGGTTGGTGGTTGGCCAGGGAAGAGTGGATTAAGTGTCTGGAGGACAGCTCTCCTCTCTCAGGGAGGGGTGGGTTGTGGATCCCCTGCAGCAGTGACACCACATGGAGACATGCTGTGCAACAGCATGGGGCACAAAAATATCAGGGGAGGTGATGCCAGATGTCTGCGGAAGGAGTGCCGCAGTATGCTTGTCCATGCCTTGGGTGGGGTGAACACAGGAAACACCCCACCAGCTAGGAGGAAGAAGCCACTCTGACCCACCTACGTTCATCGCGGGATTCTGCTTGCTGGACCATGCCTGACTCCTTCTTGCACCTAGGCTGCCTGTGGCAGCCTAGATGTGAGGACTGATCGCCATGTCACAGAAGGCAACCCCACCCCAGGGGGAAGACTGGGGGGTGCCACACACACAGGTGAGTCTTGGGTGGGCTGGAGGAATGGGGAGCCAGTACAGAGGAGCTAAGCAGGATGAGAGAAATGGATGCAGCTGCCTGATGTGGCCCCAGCAGATGGCAACTAGAGGGAAAAGAAGTTACAAAACAGCACATGTGTCTTACAGGGGGAAACCGTGCCTACACAGATGGTATGACTGTTAGCTGTACAAGTGAACCAAATTTACCTATTGTATCTGTAGGAAGCATGCAACCACATGACTTAATAATGTGTTTTTGAGCCCATACAGAAGTAGACAGGCCTAAATTACTCCACATGGGAAACTTCACACAGTATTATAATGACAGGGACAGCACGGATCATATTGGGTGCAACCCATGTGCTTGGTAAATTATCAGTACACACACATCATCCCTCTTTGTACACACCTCTACTGCATATCAGTAAGGCACCATACTGTTAATACCATGCTTCTTTGGTACCTCTCATGTGTATGGAACATATCATCACTGCTGTGAGAGTAGTGCATGTGTGCAACATCAAATCTGTGAGTAATTTGTTACTCACATATACTATAACTATGCACCCTCCCAGTGTACACATACTACTGGATGGTAGGTCAAGATACCGTTATGCATGCAGTTACTTTTCAGTTTTGCTGCAAATGCCATCAAGGTGCCCTTCCTTTCATTCCTTTCTGTGAGACTTAGTAACTGGAGTGATTTGTTTTCTGCAAACTTTCCAGTTTGCTACCTTTCTTGTAGTAACACGTGTCAGTATCTGCTGCCTGTTGTAAACACCACACATTTAGAATATGGATCACAATTGAAAGTCAAGTTACTGAGTCAGGGAATCACCTCTCACTGACTGTAATTGACTGTAACAGAGCTGCACTTATTGTAAGTGGACCTTGTGTGTAATGTTGACACATTTGTACCATGAATCCACACCACACTACAAATGAATGTCTTAGCTGGTAACTCAGAGTGAAGTGCACATATCCTCTGGTATGCAACTGCCTGCATTACTCTGTGTGTTACCATAGAGACTGCAAAATTATGCAGAGTGATAGTGCGATGAAGTGGAGATTCCTGACCATGACTGTGACATGTAGTGATTATTTAATTCCCCATGCAGCACTGACACCTTTGGAGCAATGCATACACGGTGATCGACACAAGTACTTACCTGCACAGCTTGCCCTTGTATCCAAAGCAGCAATCTTTGATGTGTATTGGATTATAAGGCTATGGAATGCCTCCAAACATGATGTCTGGTACATTGATGAAAGTCTTCTGACATCCCTCATCACTATGTTGGTCTTCAGAATGGACTCCACTGTCACATAGGCCTTGTCATATGAAATGATAAATATTTATTGTCAAGTTCCTCTTTGTTATCAACTGTTGTCAGCCGCGACATTCTCAGCAGTATGCACGCCATAAAGGGTTTCACAGCTTAGGCATGCAAGTGTGAGACAGCATAAATTGTGCTTCTGTCTTACCAGGCTGCTGTGTGCATGCAGCAACAAGGCAACACGAGCAAATACAGTGGGAGAACGTGAAGTGTCACCCCATCAGAGCAACCTTACTTATGCACAGAAAGTTCATTGTGGTAATGCAAGCCACAATACTATCAGTCCCCTCATTGTTATCAGACAATGTAACATGGAAGGAGTGACTGTGGTCAGTGTTGCTTCAGTGTCCCATGCAGTAGTGTGAATGTAGGTGGATATTCCAGGTCTCATTTTGGACAAGGTGGTAATGAGGTGATGTCCAATGTGTGCGTCAAGTAGCATGTTAGTGGCACCATTGCAAGGTAAAGTCATCACCTAAAATTTGTCTACCCACTTTGTGGAGCACTGGGACAGCAGTTCTCATGTAAAGCAGATGCAATGGTGACAACAAGGTAGCATGCGCTCAAAGTGTATGCCACAGAATAACAGTTCAAGTGAAAATAAAACACACAATAGAACAACACATTAAGTTGTTAAGCAGTGCATGAACACACATGTTCATACCAGAATGTGGCATGCAGCCTTTTTTTCACACATTGCTCAGTTTTAATTTGACCACTGCATCTCATGTATGAGTACAATGGCTCCAGTCAGTACAAGTAAACTTTTTGTAAATGGCATCTTTACAGCGGTCAACAATGTTGTACCACCAGCTAGTGGTGACGGTATCCTGTATTGATGTAATTGACATTGCATGAGGATCACATTGTCTACTTGTACCATTTAACAATTTAAGAAACCTGTTTGTCTGTTTTGGGGCAGACATGGTCTGTGAAGGCATGGTGGCATGTGGGAAAAGTAGTGAGAAATGAATGGCGCAGCACTGTCGTGTCCTGAGGTGTGGCTGCATTGATTGTTATGTGGTAAACCCTTCACTGGGGTACTGTGACATGAGTCTAAAATTAGGGGAATGGAGATACTGTCACCTTGAAGTATTACCAGCACACATTGATGTAACTGTTTGAGAAGTATCTGGGCACCATGGACTGCTTCCAAGCCCTTTATCACATACATTTCTGCTTTGCAGTATGTCAAAAAGTGGTATGCATTGCTTACAAATACTGGCGACTTACAATTCAACATACTGAGCTTACTAGCATAATGAGGATACACAACCATTGCGTATGATTCTAATGCCTAACTCCACTAAACGTGCATTTTAGGCAAAGTAGTACTTCAGATGAAAGGAGTCCTTACATGGATTGAGCCACTTCCGCTTGCATGTATCTCTAGGCAGTGGTCCATGTGCTCAGACTGAAAAAAGTAGGTCATCATGTTGGTGGATGTCCCGTATGTGGTTGATGATTGACTTCATCTTAGCTGCCATTATGTCACCATTGCCATCAGGAGTGGACTGCGGAATCCAGTAAACCATATTTCAAATGCTCGGAATCCAGTCTCTGATATCCTGACATCCCACTTTGGAGAAGGCCACCTCTAACTTGTTAGTTATAGCTACAGAGTGTGAAAGAAGTGACAAAAGTAAACTTGCACAGTCACGACATCAAACTTGTGCAATACAAGGTATGGCATTACTGTCTGTAAATGTCATTCACAGCAGATGGAGAGAGACCAACAAAGCAGACAAAAGCATGTGTAGTGAATAGTTCTAAGCATTTCCTGCAGTCACAGCACAATGTGTTAATTTCACATGGAAAAGTCAGTGTAAAACACATCCTTGAGAACGTGTGCTTTCCAACCTTGTGTGTCCTCTGCCATGCATCCAATGTTACATGGAGACTGGCATCTGCACTGTGATTGAGGGCAGAGGAAGACTGACTCATTTTGGTGTTATAGAAACATATATATTGTCGACAGATAAGTCCCGCCAGGTCAATCGTGTCTGCAAGAAACATAGGAACAGAATTTGATGGCAGATAAGGATCACTTGGCCCACCTAGTCTGCCCATTCCCTACCTAATGAATAAGCTCCAGATCCTAATTAACCAGCAGCCTACTTCCTCCTATACCCCACTGGAATTGCCTTATGTCTGTCCCATGCATTCTTGAATTCCCCCACTGTTTTTGACTCCACAACCTCCTCAGGAAGGCTGTTCCATGCATCCTCAACCCTCTCCATGAAATAATACTTGCTCATATTACTTCTGAGCAATCCACCCTTTACTTTCAAATTGTGTCCCCTTGTTCTTGCACATCTCTTTTTCTGAAAGATGCTACCCTCTTGGACTTTGTTGATTCCCTTGAGGCATGTGAAAGTTCCTATCTTGTCCCCTTTCTCCCTCCTTTCCTCAAGGGTATACATATTAAGCTCCTTTAGTCCCTCTTAGTATGTCTTCTGGTGCAGACCCTGCATCATTTTAATTGCCCTCCTCTGGACAGCCTCCACCCTGTCTATGTCTTTGCAGAGATGAGGTCTCCAGAACTGCATGCAGTACTCCAGATGGGGTCTCACCAACTGTCTGTACAGAGAAATAACAACTTCCTGTTTTCTACTGGTGATGCCTCTCCCTGTGCATCCCAGCATCTCCCCAGCTCTCCTAACTGCCTTCTCACATCGCTTGTCCACCTTTAGGTCATCTGATATAACTACCCCATGTCCCTTTCCATTTTTGTTGTTGTCAGTATCTTATCCCCCATTGTGTACTCTT
The DNA here is from genome assembly GCA_016271365.2 of Neoceratodus forsteri. Taxonomy (NCBI): domain Eukaryota; kingdom Metazoa; phylum Chordata; order Ceratodontiformes; family Ceratodontidae; genus Neoceratodus; species Neoceratodus forsteri. The sequence goes on along the minus strand of CM028135.1, from coordinate 905,444,739 downwards.
TCCCTGGGATTTTGTTTCCCAGGTGCATTACTTTGCAATTCTTTGCATTGAATCTAAGCTGCCATACATTTTACCACTCATCCAACCTTGCCAAGTCCCTTCTCATCCTTTCCACCCCACCTTGTGTATCAACCCTGTTACAGATCTTTGTGACATCTGCAAAGAAACATACTTTTCCTTCCAGTCCCTCTGCAATGTCACTTATAAAGACATTAAAAAGGATCGGACGCAGTACTGAACCCTGCGGTACCCCACTAGTAACCCTCCTTTCTTCACTGTGGACTCCGTTTACTATTACCCTCTGCATCCTGTTGTCTAGCTAATGTTTTACCCTGGCTACCACCCTGGGACCCACTCCCAGGCTGGCTAATTTGTTTATTAATCTTTTGTGTGGGACAGTGCCAAATGCCTTCCTAAAGTCTAGGTAGGCCATGTCCACAGCCCTTCCCTGGTCTACTACTTTGGTCACCCAGTCAGAGAAATCAATTAGATTTGTCTGACATGACCTTCCCGATGTGAATCCATGCTGCCTTGGGTCCTGTGCCTCACTGGCCTCTAAATACTCACAGTTCTTTCCTTCAGAAGTGAGTCCATCATTTTCCCTACCACTGAGGTCAAACTGACAGGTCTGTAGTTTCCTGCCTGTCTTGCTCCCACTTTTGTGAAGGGGAATCACATCCACCCTCCTCCAGTCCTCAGGTACCACACCATTCTCCCATGATTTGTTGAAAAGGGTAGTCAATGGTGTTACTAGTTCTCCCATTAGTTCTTTTAGAATTCTGGAGTGAATCCCATTAGGTCCCATTGTTTTGTCCACCTTCTGTTTTAGGAGTTCTTTCAGAACCCTTTCGTCTGTGAAAGGACTAATATTGCCCCCCCCCCCATCCAGAGTGCTTCTATTGACTGGATTAGGTACCTCCCCCTCCTCTTCTTTTTTTGGATACCGAGCAGTATTCATTCAGTATCCCTGCTTTTTCACTGTCCCTCTCTGCCCACCCACCCTGCTCTTTTTCAGCGTCAGTATCCCTCCCTTTGTCTTTCTTTACTCCCTAATGTACCTATAAAAGGTTTTATTCCCCTTCTTAACTGAGTTGGCTATCTTTTACTCAGTTTGGGCCTTTGCTATTCTGACTGCCTTCCACGCCTTCTTCTGCTTTAACTAATACAGTTCTCAGTCCTGCTCCTTGTGTGTTTCCTTATACTTCATGAATGCTATCTTTTTCTCCCTAACCTTCCCCACCACCTCTGTTGAGAACCATAGTGCTTTTTTCTTTCATTTTGATTTGTTTTTTTTTGCTTCACAAAAGGCTTGTTGCCTCTGTGATGGCATTGCTCCACCCCTCCTTCTTGCCTGTTTGCCAGTGCTTTTCTGAGGCACTCTCCCATTTTGACAAAATCAGCCCTCCTTAAGTTCAGTACCTTCACTTTTGTATGGCTTGACTCTACAGCTGAGTTTATCGTGAATCACACTGTTTGGTGGTCACTTGTTCCCAGATGGCTACCTACTTCTGGATCTGAGATCCTCTCTCCATCCCCATTTGAGAGTACTAGGTCTAAGATTGTTCCATTCTGTGAGGGTTCCAACACTAATTGTCTGAGCCATGCCCCTTGCAGGGCATCGAGAATGTCTCTGCTCTTGGATGTGGCTGCAGCAAAAGTGCTCCAGTTAACATCTGGCATATTCAGGTCCCCCATCAGCAATATCTCCCTTTTCTCTGCCATCCTAAGGATGCTTTCTATCACATTACTGTGTGGGCTGCAAACCTAATTTGGGAATGTCTTTTCACACCACTTTCCCCCCTGTGACGGACACTGATGCCTGTCACATTACATTATGGTAACCATCATGACCTCCTGTGTGATTGTATTCTATGTGTCCACAACCCTCTACATGAAGGAAAACTTCCTCAAGTTTCCCCTTTACCCTGGCCATAGATGAAAGGTTAGTGCTAATCCTAGATTCCTGTAGTTTGGCAACTAGGTGATCATCTGTAATTCCACCACTCTACCACCATTCTGTATCTCACTAAAGTGATCCCTCTTCCTAGATGTATCATTTATTAGTTGTATTAATTGAACCTTAGGTAACACAATGAAGACCCTTTCTTTAAGCTTGCCTCATTTCGTCCTTATTTTCAACATCCCTTTTGGATTACCCACCCTGTTGCACATCTTGGATGTCATCTGCAAACAGGCAGTCCTTTCACACAAGACCTTCCAGTATTTCACAGATAAAGACATTAAATAGGACTGTACCATGGAAGGATCCTTGACTTAGCCCTCTACTCTCCACCCACTCCCAGGATTGAATCCCATGTACCACCACCATATGTTTACTGTCCTTTTGGCAAATCATGACCCATTAACAATGTCTCTTGCTTTGAAGTGACATGTTGCACATTGAATGTGTGCTGAAAGCCGCCTCCATAAAACAGCAAGTGAAGGCATCAGCAGTCCCCCTCCCTCCCATGGTATATCAGCCATATTCACATAACCAACCACTTACATTGCTGTGAAGTGTACTGCATGATAAACTGATACTTCAATGATGAGCAGAGGTAGCAATAGTCCCTGCGGCATCAACATGTACCTGCAGCGCCATGTGTGTTCAGCCACACCACGGCTGCAAATGAGGGACAACCAGCAGTCAGAGATACTGCACAGCATGCAATCATAACTGACCTGAGCAGAGGAACGATAATACACAAACTTGGTACGATGCCTTGAGAGGCACCATCCAGTCATGTATTGTTTGTGCACAGCAGGTACACATCACATTGTATTTGCTACCATGCATTGCAATTAATATTTGAATCTGTAGTACCCATACACAGTATATGCTGCTGACCCTGTTGAAGGAGAAGAGACAACAAGTCTTCAACAAACAGTTCAGAGAACAGGTTGAACACAACATTATTTGCTGTCACTCTGGCCATATGGGCTAATGACATGACAGTGCGATAACACCACAGGATCCACAAATGGTGTTTTCACATCAGGACCATCATCTGGAGTAGCTAGGTACAGTAGTAACTATTGCTGAATAGGCATTAGATTATGTGCTTACATGGTTGTTCAAAGCACGATGATGGCAGCGTGCAGTGAGCAAACACTGTTACCTGACTTACCTTTCACAAAGTGCCAAACATCGTAAAAGTGCCTGAATTCTGGGTGATTCTCCCTCAGATACCTTTGTATCTGTGGATGACGATCCATGACTAAGCACTGCAGTGACAAACCTTCCCTGTGGATGTCCTCCAGGCCATGCCTCAATCCTTCAAGCTCCATATGGTAGGCAGGGCGTACTTCATTGCTCTGCATAAAGAGAACAGTACATTATAACAGAAGACCTCAACAAGTATTCTGTCACCAATAACAGTGGCATTTCAGTTTTTCATCATGCTTCAGCGATGGGTGTAAAAATGCTTCTCTTAGCACAGATACTGTATTGAATGTCACATGCAGATAAGAAAATATAAGTAAACAGAAAAGCACATTGATGCATGTGGATCAAACTGTTTCAGTGCTCTGAGTATCTTACATACCTGAACAATGTTTACCATAATTATCTTGCATTTCTCAAGGTCCATCAATGTGTATGTGCCATATTTGGCACTGTGGCTGGGGGTATCGCAATGGTCATCACCTCCTAGATGCAATTTTTGGCCAGCGCTCTTTACTTCAGCAATCACCTTCGCTTTCTCAGCAGCCCACATGTCATAAATTGCCGGCTGCACAAACTTATGGCAATGCTCATAAAAGGTTGTGCACGATATTGTCTGTACATTGATATATCTCATCATTCTTAACAGTTTCTGTGGGGATGAACCACAACAGGAAATTGCTGCTGACATCATATTTCCTGTAGGGTAGCTAGCGATGTATGGCTGTGAATGCCAAGTGTAGTGAAAGGAACATTTTCTGAATTTCTGTTCAACAATGATGAAGGAGCCTCTCACTGTGGATACTGAAGCATTACATCTCTCTTTACATTCTGGACATACTGAAAACAGAGACATGAGGCAGCTCTCAAACACAATACATTTTCTCTCGGTATGTACAGTTGTTCCTCTCAGCATGACTTCATGATCCTCCCTGTATGAGGAAATGTGAAGCAAATGTTATGACTAGATGTATCATATGTTGGTGTAGAAGTGAGTGACAGTTATGTGTCAAGTGAAGGAAGTGCAACCTGAGGTATCCTACAACACCCCCATAGAGAAGAATCAACACATCCTAAAGGCATTGTGGCAGACAGCGAAATCCTTATCAAATCCAGCATTGGGCGAATGTACTCACATGGCACACTTACACATCATGGGTAGAGATGCAGCGAATTTAAAATACACTGGCAAAGTGAACGCGAAGTGGCCACTTGCGTTGGCACTTCGCTACTCTGAATGCCCCATAGGAAAGGCTCACTTTGCCTCGTTATTAGTACTACGCATTGTCATTCTGCCTTAAATGCGAAGTAAGGCGGAGTGACAACAATACTGGCAGCATCCCACCCACACAGTCACCAGAATGAATGTGCATCCCCAAAGTGCTGCTGTCGTGTATCCAGAAAACTCCGCAGTGCTGATGAAGTGAAATGAGAGTGTAACAAGGAATGCAAAGTCTCCCAGAATTAATAGCACACTCAGTCATGCGTGCAGTGGTCAGGTCACTCACAAAGTCACCAGAATTAATGTGCATCTCCAAAATGCTACTGTCTTGTGCCCAGAAAATACCCCAGTGCTGATGAAGTGAAACGAGAGTGTAACAAGAAATGCAGTCTGCCAGAATTAATGGTGCCATGAAAATGCACAGACAGATTAAGATTGCGTTGCACACTCAAGGAATGCATATGAAAGGGCAGAAAAACACCTAACCAGTGCTCACAAGCCACAAATCCAAATCTGGTAAGGAATACATTTTGCCAGTTGGGGGATTAGTGCACGGCAGTAACAATCCACTACCAGTAAAGATACCATAAAGCAGTATAAAAATTCATGCAGGTGCAGTGGATAGCAGGTTCACACTGTTGCAATTACTATGTAACACAATAAAAGGTGTCTGATTTAATGGCACGCATTGCACACACACTCACACGCACACTCAAGTAATTCGTAGCAAATTGAAAACCTTTAGTAATATAACCAAAAAAAACAGAACTTCATAGTATCATAGTAAATGCCAGCAGAATAGGCCCCATGGTCTATCATGTCTGCTCGGAAGCTAGCCCCCTACTGGGAGCTCACTCCTTCACCCCCCCCAGCCCCAGAGGTGCCCCTCCCTGGCCCAGCTTCCCCGGTACCTGTCCCAACCCTTAATGAATCCTTCCACTGTGGTCTCTTCCACCAGACTCCTGGGCAGTGTGTTCCATGTTTCCACCACCATCTCTGTGAAGAAGTGTCTCCTGTGCTCCCCTGTACTTCAACCCCCTTCCGGCTTCCACTCATGCCCCCGGATAGTTCCCCCCTTCTTAAGCCTGAACACTCCCCTGGCTCCACCCTTATTTATCCCCATACATACTTGAAAGTCTCTATCATGTCCCCTCTGTCCCTCCTCTCCTCCAATGCATACAGATTGAGTTCATCCAGTCTCTCCTTATAGGTCCTACCCTCCATGCCCTGAATCATCCTGGTCACCCTTTTCTGGACCCTCTCCAGCAGTGTTATGTCCCTCTTAAGATGGGGTCTCCAGAACTGCACACAGTACTCAAGATGTGGCCTAATCAGGGCATTATACAGAGGGAGGATCGCATCCCTCCTCCTGGAGGTAATCCCCCTCGTTATGCAGCCCAGTATCCTATTTGCTTTTGCTGCAGCTCTTTGACAATTCTCTGTTGTATTCATTTTGCTGTCCACCACTATCCCTAAGTCCCTCTCGCCCGATGTGACTTGCAGTGTGGTTCCCCAGGGTGTATGCATGTCCCGGGTTTCTGACCCCCAGATGCAGCACCCTACATTTCCCTACATTGAACTTCAACCCCCACTTCCTTGCCCAGCCCCCAGGGTATCCAGATCTCTGTGCAGGGCCTCTCTCCCCTCCTGCCCATCTACCAGTGCTCCCAGTTTTGAGTCATCCTCAAAGAGACTCAACCTACTCCTAACACCCCACCCGATGTCCGAGACATAGGGATTGAACAGGAGTGGCCCCAGGACCAAACCCTGGGGGACCCCACTGATGACCTTCCTGGGGGAGGAGACTATCTCTCCAACCACCACTCATCGTATTCACCACGTAAGCCAGTTTTCCACCCACCTGAGCAACTGCCCCCACCCCATCCCTCAGCTTTGTTAGTAGGCTGTTGTGGGTGCAAATCGAATGCCTTGCTGAAATCAGATAGAGGATGTCCACCGGCCTATGTCAGTCCAGGGCACCCGTCACCCAGTCATAAAACTCCACCAAGTTAGTCTGGCATGACCTCCCTGGAAGAAAACCATACTGCCTGTCATCCAGGTGCCCCAACCTTTCCAGCTGCCTCCCCAGCCTCTCCTTGATAATGCCCTCCATAACCTTGCCTACCACAGTTGTTAGGCTAACAGGCCTATAATTCCCCATCTCCTCTCTGGACCCCCCCTTGTGGATAGGCACCACATGAGCCATCTTCCAATCTTGAGGCACCCACTCTGTCATCAGGGCGATGTTGAAGAGTGAGGCCAGTGGAGCTGCCAGCACATCTGCCAGTTCCTTCAGCACCCTTGGATGCAGCCCATCTAGCCCCGGTGCATTCTCAGTCTTTAGCGACCGGAGGTCCTCTCTCACCCTATCCACTGAGATTTCACCCTCCCATCCCCCCTCCTCATGCATCCTCTCTTCCCCTTCTAGATACAACCCATCCTCTGTCCTAATCTCATCCAGTCCTTCCGTCTCCAGCTGATCTCTTGGTTCAGTAGGCTCCTCTACCCTCCCATCGGGTTGGAAAGATTCCCCACCTCCCCCGGTAAAGACAGAGGCAAAGTACTCATTTAGCACCTCTGCTTGTTCCACAGCTTCCTGTGCCCATCCCCCCCAGTTCTAATCCAATGCCCTCACTTTCCTTTTCTCCCCTATGTATCTAGAGAACCCCTCCCTCCTGCAGATATTCCTGGCCAGGTTAAGCTCCTTCTTCACCTTGGCCCCCCCCTTACCACCCTGGTGACCCTCTTAGCCAGGAAATCATACTCTTCCCTCTCCCTAGACCCCCTTGAGCACTTTAAGTGCGCATAGGCAGCCTTTCTCTCCCTCACCACCTCCTGCACCTCCTGGATCCACCAACATGGCTTACTGGCCCAAAACATTGCTTGTGCCTTACCTTTGCGCAAGCCCTCAAAGCCTCCTGCACCCCCTTCTTTATGATCTCCCACAAGCTACCAGAATCCATGTCTGGCCTTCTCTCATCCAAGCACCCTTTAAGAATCCTTCCCATGCCCTCAAAGTCCGCCCCCCTGAAATCTATTACTTCTGTGTTAGTGCAGATTTTCTCTCTCCCTAGGAACATAAGAAACCAGACTGTGGCATGGTCACTGCCTTCCAACGGGCTGCTCAACTCCAGGCCCCTTATCTGGTCACTACCTGCTAGGAAAATGTCCAGGATCCAATCCTGCCTAATAGGCTCCCCCACATGCTGGAATAGGAAGGCATCCTGGAAGACATCCATCAACCTCTGTTTCCTGGCCACCAAGGATATCATAGTGCCCAGTCTACCCCCGGCATGTTCAGGTCATCCATAATCACCACCCTGCCCTTTCTGAGGCCACAGTGACCCCTGATGTTCTCAGCCAGATCATCCTCCAGTTCCACTTCCATTGCAGGGGGTCTGTACACCACCCCTATTTTTAATCTTTTACCCCCCTCGTTTGTAGGGTTACCCAAATTGCCTCCACATCTCTTTCTGCCTCCTCAATTCCCCCAACTATTATGTCATTTTTGACTATCAATGCCAACCCCCCCTTCCCACACCACTTTCCTTCCTAAACATTGTGTATCCCTCTAAATTTACGTCCCAATCATGCCTATGGGTGGCCCATGTCTCAGTAATTGCCACCACGTCTGCTGCACCCTCAACTAGCATTGCCTGGAGCTCTGGCATTTTGTTGCCCATGCTCCTGGCATTGATCAGGACCATTCTCCACCTGACCCCTTTCCCCCTCTCCAGTCTTCTCAGCCTAGCACAATCCCCCATCTGTCTCTTCCCCACTCTGTTCCCCCTGGTCTTTTAATGCTACCCACAGCCCGCTTTGCATGATCTAGTCCTGAACCCTCAAGCTTCCTCACTGGGGCTTTCAGTCTTTCTATCCCTCCCCTCTTTACAAGTTTAAACACCACCTATCACCAATGAACCCAAAAAGTTTTAGTTTAAGGATCCCCTTCCCCTTCAGGTTGAGATGCAGCCTAGCCCTGATATATAGCCCCTTGTCTTCCCATGTATCACCCCAGTCCCCCATCAATCCATACCCTTCTGACTTGCACCACTCCCTGAGCCACTGGTTCACCCCCCTAAGTTTTTACTTATTTTCCCCACTTGCCCTTGGTGCTGACAGTATCTCAGAAAAGGAGACTGAGCATCCTATAGAGTGGAAAACCCTGGCCAATTCCCTGAATCTTGCCTGTATCTCCAGTTCACTATTTCCTTCTAAAGCATTTGTTCCCAGGTGAACTAGAAAGTCGGGGGATCCTCCACATTCCCTTGCCATTGAGTATAGCTGGAATTTGGTCTTATGTACTGATAGGCCTGGGATACATTTAACCTTGACTGGGCTGCCTTTTCCCTCCCCAACCCCCTCCCAATGGATATCTCTAATCATGGAGTCACCTAGTAGGAGCACCTTCACCTCTCCCCCCAGTTACTGTACTAGCCCGTTTGTGTCCTTCCATACTTCTTCTTCTGTCTTCATCCCCGGCTTGCTCCTTGCACCCCCCACAGCCTGGATGTCTCTATTTTGTGCATGCCCTTCCAGGCTCCCTCTTTGCCTATGTCCCCCAGTTTTCTCCTCTCACCCCCTGCAACTTGGGAGTCACAGGTCTGTATGTGCCCTTCCAGACTCTTTCTACTGACTATGGCCCTCTGCTTGCTCCTTGCCCCTCCCACAGCCTGGGCATCACTAGTTTGATTGTGCCCTTTGTAGTGGGGTTGGGATAGTCAGGATAACAAATCAAGCAGACCCACAAACTTAGTGCATAAAAAGTGATGGAAAGGCACTTATCATTTTATTTTTGTCAGGAAACGTTGACTTCAGGATTCACAGAAATCAGGAAAATAAAGTTAATTCAGTCGTTTTCAAAGTCTCAACAAAATAACAGATGAGCTACACTCAGAATGAGCCACTGCTCTGCCAAGCAGTGCCACCAGGCTATCTCCTTGCAAACATATATACTTCAGAGGTCCACCACCTCTGGCAGTCAGCTCCAACTAACATCTTCTATCTTAACTCCCTAGTGGTAATCTTTTATACATTTCTGGGGAGTGACATCATAATCAGATGATCCTCCTCCTTTTGGAAAAATCAAAATAACATACTACAGGTTCCCTTTTTTCCTTTACATTTTCATTCCTAAACATCAGGGGCCAGATATTCAAAAGTGTTACGCCATGCGCAACAGGGTTGCGCATGCTCAAGTCCTAAATTGCTCCATTCTGCGATATTCAGCAGGAGGCAGTTGCGCCACTGAAAACAGGCTGAGCAACAGCGCAATGCAAATGAATGCATGCTCAACAGGAGGGGAGGAACCATGCATAAACTGCACGCCCGATATTCAGCCGGGCTGTGCAGAGAGTTGTGGCGCAACCCCAACCTGAGCCTGCAGGACCTTGAGCCAAAAAAAAAGGCTTAAGTTGAGGGGCCACACACAGGTGAGCTGCTGCTGTATTGCAGGCGCAACACAGCAGCTGCCACCTTGGCTGGCCCCAACTCAGTCCTGTGCCCCCCAGCCCGGTCGCGGGCATGGTGTACTCCCCACCAGCCCGATCGGCGGGCATCAGTATGGCTTCCCCTCCCGTTCACATCCCTGGTGGTCCAGTGGACGAAATGCCCGATCGCTGGCAGAGAAAGTAAAAGTAGAAACCCCTCCTTGTGCTTGATCGGCAGACAGAAAAGTAAGTGAACCCCCCCGATCATGTCCCTTGTGCCCGATGGCAGGCAGAAAGTAATTAAACCCCCCGAGCATGTCCCTTGGGCCCGATCGCGGGCAGTAAGTAAAGTGACCCCCCACCGAACATCTCCCTGGTGGTCCAGTGGACGTAATGCCAATCACGGGCAGAATGTATATTGAACCCCCAAACATCTCCCTGGTGGCTAGTGTCCCCACCCACCCGCGAAGCCCCCACCATCCGCTCCCCGACGGCGGCGGGTGGCAACATCCACCAGACCTGCTGCCCGCACGCCCGCCGACTGACTGCCCAGTAGGGCTGCACCATTGGTGCAGAGCAAGAGCCAATGAAGCGTTGCAGCCCATGCAACCATGACAGTCAGATTTGTGAAAGATTTCCAAACCTGGACTGTCATGTCAGCTATCAACTACACGCCCAATAACTCAGAGTGAAGACTGTACACTGGTATTTTCATGTCTCTTTCACCTGGAGCAACCATATGGTCCTAGTCCACTCACTCCCACCCCATACCCTGGGGTATGCCATTTTGTCCTCACCTGTCATCATATGCTTCCTGCCCCCTTCCCTCTCCAACCCACCCCTCTTCCTCCCTCCAACTGCTTCCTGATCCCCTCAACCTCCCACCTGAGGCCTGCTAACTGGTAACACATTGGGCATCCCCCAAACATCCATGCCCAATTTAATATTATGGCCGCCCCGCACACCGTACACCCAATCACCCTCCCGAAGATACCAGATCTTGCATCATTTGATCCCATCCTCACTGTTAGGTGTGGGCCATATTGGCCCCCCTCAGCAATAAAAGTACCCTCCAATCCATATATAGTCAATCAGTCTACCCTTTTTCAGCAGTAGCCAGCATATGCCCGAGCAATCGATACAATCAGTACCTAAGATGCAGTAGCTAGCACTACCCAAGCATCACCCTAATAGGATTAGGATGTTGCAAGGCCTTATGGGATTCATTCAATAAATGTAGGGTGAGCCTTGGGGTGGTGGGTTGTGGGATGGGTGGTGGAGTACACCACAGGCTGTGTCAAAACACAATCAGCCAAGGAGTCCTCTGGCAGTGACACCTCACACAATCACTAACTTGTCTGCAAGAATCCCTTACTCCTGCCCAAACTAAATGTAAAAGCACAATTAATGGCAGTTAAGACCATCCCTCAAATACAATTACAAACACCCAGAAATACCAGCTAAGAAAAATCTTTCAGATCTACTTACACTCGCAGCCACCAGCTAAAGTCTCCTCCTTCCTCTCCAAACTGAATAATGTACCAAATATAGTAAGTAATGTACCAAAAGGAAAAAAAAAGTTACACCATGAGAGCCAACATGCATATTATGGTATTAGACACACAATGCAAGAACACTGAAAAGCAAAGGTAAGGCAGAAAGTGATGACATGCAAGTGGGCCTTAGTCATACAAAGCACACATGATGAAGTGCACATTGGCTTGAATACTTACCTCAGTATTGCACTTCAGGTGACTAGAACATATGAAAATAAAAAATAATCGTGTTTCACTCTGTGTGGAGCTCATCAGCGTGGTGCAGATATGCAACCAATTGTAGAGCCACATGGTCATCACATCAAACCACGGACATGTTCAGAAACTGGGAATACAAGGTTAGTAAAATAGAGATGTAGAACATGACAGGTAACAGTCAGACAACATACTCATACACACGGTTATCGCTATCATTTGTTGTTTTGACAAAATGAGTATATGTGGAGTAGTCCACTTAGGCACTGTAGTCACACCACAACCTCACACCCCTAGGGACATTAAACCAATATGGTAATATATGCATCTGTATCAGAAGTGTGGTGGTCATAGGGCATTCGAGTGAGATTATACCACCTAAATAAGCAGAGGTAAAGGGTCATGAAAACAGACTGCTAATCTTGGAAGCCACCCACAGACAAACAGCAAGGGTAACACAGTGCTGTACACCAGCCATATAGTGATCAGTTCATGGGCAACATTGAACATTGCATATGTCAGCTGGGCTGTCACCCATCATTTCTGTGCAAGTGCACTTCAGCTGCCACATGATGGAAGTAAATAGGGGGGTACATAGTGGCATAACAACAGAGATAAGTGTGTGTGGGTAAGGAGCTGATGAAGGATAACAGCGGACACTAGGGAAATGATGGGCACATCCCAGATATGACCTTGAGTTGCTGTCTCCAGAAAATACAGATGCATAGAAGAATGGATAGCTTTCCACATTTATTGTAGGAAAATAGGAATTTATGTAAGAGGTACAGCTTGGTTGACAGTGAACTCACCTTGCAGTGCCCATCATGGGATGCATGATGTTAACTAGCAAGACAAACACAAGCAGTGACACATCCAGGCTGCATTGGTCATGCATCCATCAGACCGAGGTCAAACCAGGTAGCAATCACCAAACTGTGCAGTGTACTGGTGAGGCCAACAAGTGCCAACATACAAAGCTGTGTAAGTACAGACATCTGCAGTTACTGGCTGAAAGGAATGGGAGGTAACAAGGAATCTTTGCACGTGGCACAGTAGCCATGTTAGTACAACTGTTCTCAGAATTAAAGTGTTAAGAAAAAAATGAAATAACAACATTGCACATACCTCAACAAGTTCCCCTTTTCAGAAGGCACCACCAGATTTCCTCTTCTTGACAGGATTCTGAAACACATAGTCATCTGCAGGGCATTTGACTGTGATGGCACTATCACTGCTAGGCTGGCTATGGATGGCGGGCACTGCATCTGGAAGTAGCCTCAAGCCATGTGCCAAATTCATTTTATGTATGGCCAAAATTATCTGATCAAAACTTGACTCTAAAAAATGTGCTGAACATATAACGTTGCTGCCCCCTTCCCAGCACATTTCATTTTAACAAAGCAATCCCACAGCATCCTGTAGTGGGGATTCTTGGGAACTGTAAACAAGTAAAATACAATTTTTGTAGTGTTCCCACAATGGCCAGCAACACAATGAGCAGGCATTATTTCCACAATAATGGATGCTGTGTCATGTCAGTATGATTAAATACAAGTTTTATCACAGCCAGTTCATAGGCACCGATACAAAGAAGACAGTCTGAGAATCTGTTACAAATACACAGCTGCAAGCTTTGATTATCATATATACTCTTCACAGCAAACTGTAAAGTCACTAACACAACAAAGCACACATGTATGGGTAAAACAAATGCCAAAAGCAATGCAGCATTTAGCAAGGGCATCCACAGCCAAAATCCCTATTTACACACTGCCAGCAATATCAAGAGCCACAAGTAGGAAAAATGGCAGCAGCACAGATAGAAATCAAATAGGCCACCAACAGATCTCGATCTGACCACGATGTGAAAATACAAAGAAATAAAATAATCTTCACATGGGATAATAGTGCCTCACACCTCTGTGTAAGAGCATGACTCGCAATAGAAATTCCCACTCCAGTGCGAACACACACTGATTGGTGTGTTCTAGAGCTGATGTCACTTCTGGATTCTTGGGCTTATTGGTGCACACATGGAGCTTCAGGAACAGAGACGGAAATAAAATCAAACGTCTAAACATCGGATTAACATTTTCAAAAACGGACATTGCGATTTACCACCAGGGAACCTCAGCAAAATAAAAATAAGTGCAAATCTTTACAAAAATATAATGGGATTCTCTCTTTAAAGGAGGCCTCTTCAGTAGAAGTCTATAAAAGGGGCCTTAAAACTTTGTTTATTGTCTCAGACTTTTGGGGACTAATGTTCCCTTCTAGCAGCCAGTGGGTGACCATTAAGTTATGTGAAGTGTGATTTGATTATTTATTAGCTAACAGTTGTTTATTAGGGGTTGGTTTTATTGTAATTTATTTTGCATTGTGTTTTTACGTAGGTGATATTTATTATTTTATCTGCTATCTCTATTTTGTACTGACTCCCTGTGCCTCAGGGGAAGGGTGCCATAAATACATAAAATCTACTGCTACTACAACAACAACTAGGCAAATGGTTTAGCTGCACTTTCTTAATATACTGCAGTAGCATGTCTACATCCACCTCACAGCCATCAGTACTGGTGCTGGGTCTCCTACTAGCTGACTTCCAGTTCAATTCTTTATTCATGCCAATTGCTGGATTCATAGGAATTTTACAAGCCTTGGAGGAAATTGCCCATTTATGGCTCCCTGTTTTTCAATGCTAATATCCCAACTGTTGGTTTCCAGTATAGAAATTGTCCAGAGCCCTCTTAAAGATGTATAAGCTTTCACTTTCAGTTATGGTTCTAGGGAGATAATTCCATATGGATACCACTCCTTGATTAAGCCACATTCCTCTTCTTTTTGCTTTATACATTTCCCCTCTTAAGTGATGTTCATGAGCTCTGGTACTATATAGACTCTCTTTTAATTTCAGACCCAGAGAGTGCCACAAGTGTGTATTCTGAAATTCTCTATAGATAAGGCACAGGTTTATTTATTTATTTAGTTTTTGTTGACTGGGTAAGTGCACTAGACAAATTCTGTCTATTTTCAGGCACGACCTGGGGGAAGGGGATACAGATGAATGTCAACTGACCTTGAACCAGATTAAACTGTTTGTGGTATTTTTTTAGTGAATGGGGGAAATTTGGCCAGGGCACCAGGGAAATCCCCTACTCTTTTCGAGAAGTGCCATGGGATCTTTAACATCCCCCTGAACTACCACCAGAACAGGCAGATGGGACCTCGGTTTAATGTCTCATCTGAAAGACAGTTATTCCTCATCCTCTTGTACTCCAATGTGTATATGTCCAGACTACTCAGTCATTCTATGTGAGGTCTTTTAAACCTGTTACCATTTTAATTGCTCTCCTCTGTACACCTTCCAGCAGCTTTGTTTTTCTTTTACTGTATGGAGCACAGAACAGGCTGCAGTACTCCAAATGGGGCCTCAATACTGTGCCAGAGAAAGGCATCAGAACTCATTTATCTAAATTTTCAATATTCCTGTGTGAGCTACCCATTGTATTATAACACTTTTTGATCGCCTCTCTAGTATGTCCTTTAAAGCTTATATCTTTTTTTACAAGCACGCCTAGATTTGTTTCTTCTGATGTTTCCTTTATTTCATGCCCAAGCAATTCATACTTAACCCTAGTGTTTCTATTTCCTACATGCAAAATGGCACAATTTGCAACATTGGGCTGAATGCATCTAATCTGTGTAACCATCTCATTTCATCCCTTTCCAACATTTTGTTAAAATCTCCTCCTCAGTTATGTTGCTGCACTTTTACTATCCCCCAGAATCTGAGTGATGTCACACACTGTCTTCGTGTCCTAAAGTTCTCTGCTACAGGAGTCTCTGCTTCTTGATTTCTTATTGTGCTTTTATGCTTCGGTATTCTTGTTTTCAGAGTGCTCAGTGTTTTGTCTACATAAAGATGGTTACATGGACATGTTAGCACATGAATGACACCTGCAGTTTCACAAGTGATGTGCTTTTTTCTTATGGTTATTGTGTAGATCTTTAAACTCTTTTTTCCTACTTGTGTGTTCACACATACTTCACCTCCCATAGGGTGCCAAACCAGATTGCATGGGACCCAATGAGTACTATCTCTCCCATTCATTCATTCATTCATTCAATCATTCATTCATTTATTTTATTTATTATACTGGTTAACCTTGTGAGCAAATAATTGCCCATTTTACAATTGACCAGTTATATTTAAAAAACTTAAAATGTAACAAACAAATACAATAAGCAATTACAATAAATTAAACATTAAAAACAGTCACAAACCGACCGTCGTTTAAAATGAGCAGACAGTCTGTGCTTAAATCATGACATTGTTCTACATTTAGTGACTACAAGGAGGGAGATTATTGTTAATATTAGATGATTGATAAACCAGAGATCTCTGACCTAACAAAGTCTGCATAAAAGTAGGTCTAATACAAGAAATATGTGATTGGCTATTACCCATTATTGTTTTGTTAAAGGAAAAAAGTTGCTTAATACAGGCTGGAGCTTTCCCCAGGACAGTCCTATGAATAAATATTGCCCTTTTAAATTTAACATAGTCCCTAAAGAACAACAGTTCATTTTATCATATAAAAGACACTGATGCAGTCTTATAGGAAGATTAGTAACAAACTGACACATGGCATTATAAAGAGTGTTAACTCTAGTCATCAATCCCTCCCCAGCAGAATAACAACAGACAATTCCATAGTCAATTGCTGAAAACAAGTAAAGTGCAACAGTTTTTCAGGACTCAAACATCAAGGAATTCCTAATCCTAAAAAGCATACCCAATGTTTGATTAGTACATTTAATTAAATTAGTAACTTGTGCTTCATAAGTGAGGGCACTATCTAGAGTAACACCCAAATACTTAAACTTCCAAATAATCTCAACTATCTCACCATTCCAAGCTATGATCAGTAAATCAAGACTCTCCTTCTTCCTTATCTGGTGTAGGATGTACTGTATGTGCTAGTCTGTCTTTCAGACATTTCCCTGCTGCTTTGCCCCACTGGTGGTCTTGAGGGCACACAGAGCTGCCCTCCCCCGAGCCAAAATCTGCAGCTCCCCACTGCTTTGCCCCACTGGTGGTCATGAGGACACATGGAGCCACCCTCCCCCCAAGCTGAAATCTGCAGCTCCCCACTACTTTGCCCAGCTGGTGGTTGTGAGGGCAGATGGAGCCGCTCTCCCCCAAGCCAAAATCTGCAGCTCCCTGCTGCTTTGCCCTGCTGGTGGTCATTAGGGCACATGGAGCTGTCCTCCCCCCAAGCTGAAATCTGTAGCTCCTTGATGCTTTGCCCCACTGCTGGTCATGAGGGCACATGGAGCTGCCCTCCCCCTGAGCTGAAATCTGCAGCTCCCCACTACTTTGCCCCACTGGTGGTCATGAGGGCACATGGAGCTGCCCTCCCCCGAGCTGAAATCTGCAGGTACACCATGGAGACAGCCAAAATACGTGTGTTAGAGTTTTTGGGTGCCAAGTTTAAATTTTCTGTCTGGCCAGCGCTACTAGGACTCCAACCCGAAGGCAAACCTGAAAAGGATTTTCTGCCATTTATCTCCTCACCGGTGCTTCACGTCAGCTGCCTCACTGCCCCCATCACCACCCTTGGTGAGCCACTTACTATATAGTGAGAGTCTCATGTGCAGAATAACCAATCACCCTACTTTCCCCTTTGCAGCTTATCAGCTATCACACTAGGGGCCAGCACAGATATTTTGCACTCACTCTCCTTTTGCAGCATAACATGCTGCACTTAGCTTATAAAACTATCTTAGGAGCAGCCTTACCTGCCACTGTAGCATCCCTCCCACCCTCGTATCAGCCAAATATGCAACCTAGTCCTCCATATATCACCGTCGGAATTACGCACCCAAGTACCTGCTCCTCCCCCAACTTTGGACAGCACTCCCTCACTCCACACCATGGCTGGCTTCCAGGTCCTTCCATTCTCCCCCCATCCTTTCACGTTGGGCTGTCAGTGATGAAATTCCCTGCAGCGTGACTTTCCACACTTTTCCCCCAAGACTCCCTCTGCCCACCATAGACCAAAATATTTTTTTACCAAATACAAAATGGGTGCTAACTCTACTAATCCTCCTCACAGGGGACATCAAGCCAAACCTGGGACCTGCAACTTACACCAGTCACAACACCTGTCCCACTATCCAACTACCCATAGGCCTAAAAGTAGCCCACTTAAATATATGTAGTCTACTACAAAAATTGCCCTTGCTCCAACCAATCATCCTGTCACTACGTCCTGACATCCTGATAAGAACTGAGACCTGACTGAAACCACACAACCTGGACGCAGAAGTAGCTATCCCTGGTTACTCCATCACTCATCATGATCACCCGGGCACCAAGAGAGGTGGCAGCATAGCCATTTACATATCATCCCAGATAAATTTCTCTCCAGTCTCACTACCCAATCTCCCACCATCCATTAACACCCTACTGATAAAAATATCCTTACCTCACACAATCCCCATATTTATAGCAGGCTCCTATTGTTCTCCGGACTCTCAAATGACCTCAGTCATAGTGCTCCTGGACACCCAAAAAACCATTGCTTCAGGGGGCGAACTTCATATCCTTGGTGACTTTAACCTGAACTGGCTCTCCAGCACTAACACTAGGCTCCACAACCATGTGGCTGCACTAAATCTGGATCAACAGATCACTGAAACCACATGTCTAAATCACAAAACTCAGAACCACTCCTTACAGGACTGGGCCCTCACCTCGCACTCATACAGGACAATTGCCTCTGCCCTCCAACCAGACTCTCTGAGTGATCACCACATGATTTATGTAGTAAGAAAAATATTTAAAGCCAAGGCACCTCCCCCAAGAATTCTCCTCTTCAGGTCTTACAAATCCCTTGACCTTGAAGGGCTCCTAAATGACTTAGCAAACTTGGACTGGTCCTTCATCCCCAAGGCCAACTCTATTGACTCTGCTCTAAACTTCTTTAAGTCCAGATTTCTTGCTGTCTGGGACCACTATGCTGCACTCAAAAAGGCCAGAGTAATGGGAGCTCATCTGCCCTGGATCACAGCTGACCTTATGGACCCCCTCTGAGCTAGGGACCAGGCATGGAAAGCCTTCAAATCATCAGGTACCCTCATTGACCACCAACACTACCACATGCTTAGAAATACCTGCACCAGGCTTATCTGGCAGGCCAAAGCCTTCTATTTCTCATCTTCCTTCTGAAAAAATCTAAGTCACCCGGCTAAGTTTTGGAAGTCAATCAAATCACTCTTCTCCCCTCCCACCCAGTCCCCCACCCTGTCCTAGTCGTGGGGTGGCTCCACTATATCAGAATCACACATGGTGGCCACTATATTCAACTCCTTTTTCACCAGTAGTGCGACTCTCTCCACTCAAATCCACCGTGCCTGCACCACACTCTCCTACATCCGCATCCCTCCCACCCAAACCCCTACCTGGCATTCTCATTCTGCCTGGTTACTCTGACCAAAGTACTCAATGCCCTGCATGCCCTCAGTCACTTTAAGGGTAAATGCCCCTCGGGGTTGGACACCAAAATGCTCTACCTGTTGGACCCAGCCATTGCCAGCCCCTTAGCTTCCCTCTACAACCTCTCCTTCACTACCTCCACTATCTCCTCTGACTGGAAGCATGCCACAGTCATCCCCCTCCCTAAAGGTGGTGACCCATACTCCCCTGGTAACTACCGCCCGATCTCCCTCCTCCCTATTGTTGCTAAAATCCAGGAACATCTAAACTTCTTGCAACTTTCCTCCTTTCTTGATTCCTCCTCCTTCTTTACTCCTTACCAATCAGGCTTTAGGAAATCCCACTCCACTGTCACTTCCCTCCTCAGACTCACTGACTCCATCCTTACAGGCATGGATAAAGGCCATATCACATCTGCCATCTCTGTTGACTTAGCTAAGGCTTTCGACACTGTCTCGCATGCCCTTCTCTTGTCAAAGCTCTCCAGCACAGGGCTCTCCACTGCAGCCACCAGCTGGTTCAACTCTTACCTGGCTGACAGGTCCCAATCAGTCAGAATTAGGACCTCCACTTCTGACTCCCTTCCCACCACCATTGGTGTCCCCCAAGGTTCTGTCCTTGGCCATATCTTGTTTTCCATCTTCCTAAATGACCTGCCATCAGCCTACCCACACACACATCCATTCGTATGTATGCAGATGATACAGTTCTGTATTCTTCAGGTCCCTCCCTACTGGAAGTGGCACCCAGACTCCAGCAAGACTTCAATGCTATTCATCACTGGTTTCACTCAAATCAACTTATTTTAAATGCCAAAAAAATGGTCTCTTTAACTTTCAGCATGAAGCAGAGACTCTCCCGACTCCCCGCCAGTCCTACTTTCAAAACCCTAGAAGGAACTCCCTTAGAAAATTGCACCTGCTTCAGATATCTTGGGGTCTGGCTGGACCAGCACCTAGATTTTTGGGCACACATCAATGCTACCCATAAAAAATTGCATCCTAGACTGGGTGCCTTATTCTGAAACTGTGGCTGTATTCCTCTGCCAGCCCGCAGGGCAATTGTGCAAAAAATGATCCTCCTTATTTTTGATTATGGGGACATAGCCTACAGTGCCATGCCTAAGTCCACCCTGGCTAGACTGGATCCTCTTTTCCACTCCTTCTGTCACTTCGACCTGGACTGTACACCCTTTACCCACCACTGTGACCTCTACCGGTCCCTTAAACTCCCCTCACTCTACAATAGGTAACAGTCCCACTGCAATAGCCTCACGGCCAGATTCTGGACCCAGTCACTACCCTCCTACCTCGTTGTTACCCTACCTGCTCAAACACCTCCTGCATACTCACTCAGGAATTTTGATTCCTGGCTCCTGCATGACCCTAACATGTCGACCTCTGCCGGCCAGTTGGCCTTCAGAGCTCGCATGCCCAAACCATGGAACTCTCTGCCTGTGGACATTCGGCATGCTCCCACCTCTCAGCAAATCAACCTACTCCTCAAAGGGCACTTCTCTGCCAACTGCTCATGCAAACTAAACTCACACTAGTCCAGGTACTAGCTCTCCAACTGGCTGTAACTGTGTGTACTCCTAATATTTACGTCTGTCTCTGTGAATGTTGTCATTTGCACCGTTTATCAATTTAGCTGCCGTGTATACCCAGATTTTTTGGTTGCTTGCTGCGATGCATTCTGTATTTATTCTGTACATATCATTATATATAGCTCATTTTTGTACATATTTGTGAAATGTCTGTACTTTGAATTTGTATGTATCCTCCCATCCCCTACAGCCCCCAGGATGCATCTGGAATCGAGTGGTAGTCTGCTCAGTATGCCTTTCCTGGTAAAACTTTTAAATAAATAAATAAATAAATAAAATTCACTCTCTTAGTTACCACTATAGGTCTTTGTCTGAAGGCTGTATTTTCTGGTTGATCATTCTGTATTGCAAACCAGTGTTTAACAATTTACCTTATTTTCTTCATTTTTTTCATTATTGTCTTTGGTTAGTACCACCCGTTCCTGACCCTGCTTTATATTTCTGTTCCCACTAGCTATCCCTGCTGGTGCACATTCCTGTGACAGCCCCTTAACCCTCTGTTGTGCCTTCATCAGAACTTTCCTAGGGTAGCATATCTGCTCAGATCTCTTTGTTGCATCCCTTAGCTGCTTTTCAAATTCTGATACTTTACTATAGTTTCTTCTAACTCACAATAAATGTGAATATAGTATGCTGTCCTTCAGTTTCTTCTCATGGAAATGGCTGTAGTGTAGTAATATGTTTTCATCTGTTGGCTTTCTATAAAAACCCAACTGTAACCTACCCTTCTTAAAGTATATATTCCAGTCTAAATATGGTACATGGGTATCACTAAACTGTAATCTGAATTTTAATCATTTGAGCAACTGTTAACATAGCTGTGAAATCCGTTTAGCTCCTTTGTGTTTCCCTTCCATAATATAAATATATAATCTTTAACATGTGATCGAAAATCAACTTTTTATAGTAAGGATATTTACTCCAGAATGTGTTCTGTTTCAAATTCATTGATGCATGCATTAGCATATGCTGGTGCCATCTTAGATCTCATAGCCATATCCCTGTCTTAAATCAGAAGTAGTTCCTCTGCAGGATAAGGGTTGCTAACTCTGGAAACACAACTGTTCAGGGATGTAACCCACTCTTTCTGTTATTTAATAACTTGCCCATTGTCTTTACTCCCTCCTCAAGAGGGATTGATGAATAAATATTTACATTGTCCAGGGTAGCTAGGAGATACCCTTCTAAACCTTCTGCCTGGTTGCTGCTAACATTCTTGACAATTTCAATCAAATGTGAGGAACCCCTCACATATGCGACCATCCTAACAATTGTCGTAGATGCATATTTATGAATACTGAGATCATTTCAAACACTGATCTGATTCTGGAAACTATCAGTATTTCAGGAGGTCTTTCGCTGCCTTTATGAATTTTTGCATTGCTGAACATTCAGGAGTGAGCAGCAGTAGCCATACATTGAGACAATCTGTACTCCAAATTAACACCCAAGCTGAACCCTATAATAGTGTCCACAGAGAACCCCAGTATCAAACACTGGAAGAATTAAGTGTACCAATGGAAAATAATAACAAGCAAGATATACTAGTCCTGGATGACTCAATTATCAGGAATACTGATAGAGTGATATGTAAAGATAAAAAGGAGACAACAACAGTATGCAGTCTACTGGGGGCAAAACTTAATGACATTAAAAGCAACATTGATGGGCTTATGAAAAACACAGGAAGCAACCCTCTAGTATTACTTCACCGTGGTGCTAATGATGTAGGTATGCGGTTGCATGAATTCATACAAAATGACTTCAAAACAGTTAGGAACATCTTGAAAGAAAAAAATGACTGAGGTCTTATGTCAGAAATTCTATCAATTTCCAGAGCAGGCCAAGGAAGATTATGATCAATTAAAAAAAAACAATTGAATGGCTTTGAAACTTGGCTAAAAGGGAAGAGCACTTCTTTATCAGAAACTGGCACTTCTTTATGAACAAAAATTACTTGTTCAGAAAAGATAGCTTACATCTTAATAGAAAAAGATTCAGCAGCTTTGGGAGAAAGATTAAACTAATTCACTGAAAAAGTATTTAAACTGATCTCTGTAAGGGGAACTGTCATAAACCGAACTGTTGAAAACCACATCAGCGGCACATTAAGTTAATCAAATATAAAAACAAATATGGGTAATCAGAAACATGGACAAAGACAGTATCCAAATACAACTGTTAAGCTGCAATCAAAAGAAACAAATCACTCAGTTTGAATCGTATCTTAATTAATGCTAGAAGTATGAATAAGAAGATGGATCTATTAGACGCACTAGTTAACTTTGAAAAAAGATTGTATTATCATGCTAACAGAGATACTGTGGAACTCAAGTGAAGCTTGGTATAAAGGTTTATAAAGATACTATACTTATACAAAAGACAGGGACCACAAAAGGGGAGGTGGCATTGCTATCCTAATTGAAGAAGATACAATTAGCAGACAGATAAACATTAACACAATAGGTGACATCGAAGTTTTGTCAGTGGCAATTAAAAACCACAAAACTACACAAGTAGTTTTGGATTACTGTATAGACCTTCTGATATCGATAGGAACAAGGGTGAACAAGTTTTGCACATAATTGGTAGAATGAATGAATGAATACAAAGATGTAATACTTTTAGGAGCTCTAAACATGCCTGGAATCAATTGGGTTATAATCACTGACAAATCAAGTGCAGAAAAAGATTTAATTGAGCTAAAAGATATGTATAACTTAAAACATTTTGTGACAGAACCAACTAGAGGTGATGCAATGTGGGCTGTGATGATAGGTTTCAGCTAGGAACTTACCTGTGGGTGTAAAACAAGAAAATCACTTGGAATGACCCACCTGGCCATTCACTGGGGGGGGGGGTTGCCCTCAGCACCCATTCAATGGTGGGAGATGGGCTGTCCAGGTCCAACAGGCCATAGAAGGCAGCCCTGACACAAAGTACCAATCAACAGAGTGGGCTGACCCAGGCCTCTAGGAGGAGGCATGGCCTGGGTGATGAATAAAAGGGCTGGTACTAAGGGGGCTTGCCCTCTTACTAGCCCTCAAGAAATGACATTGTCGTTGCTATGCCAGGTAAGCCCTTGGGTTGGCCTGGTGTGGGCAGTTCCTGCCCTTCATTGGGCCCCCCGCCCAGCTGCATGGGCCTCCTTTAAAAAAAGTTTTATTCTTAGCTGTTTTTGTTTCCGAAAGGGGGGATCATCCCTTGCCCATTTCTCAGTGCCATTCTCTATGGTTGTTTCCCACTGTTGCCTGTCCCCATTTGGTACCTTCTTCCCTGTTCCCCTTGGTTCTCTTCCAGCCGGGCTTCCCGGGCCCCGGTCACACTCCCTTTCAAGCAGCTTCCCCCCCCCCCAGGTCCCTGTGTAAAAAAAAAGCATATGCCAAGCTGGTAGTCTTGGCCCACCCCACTTCCTAGTTTTCTCCTTACCTGTTCCTCATAGCCCAGTTTCCTGGCCTAGCTTTCTTTCCTGCCCTGTGTGGTGGGGCCATTTGGTGGGTGTTTTTCCTTTCTGGGCCTTCCTGCATTGGCGCCTGTCTCCACGCGACCGCTGCTGGTAGCCCACCATTTTGTTTGTCTTCCCGCACTTCACTTGTGCTGTGGGTGATCAGCCCCCAGTGGACCATAGTTGGCTTGCCCCCCTGTTTCCCCCCCTCAGTTTTCCAGTTCCTCTTTTTCTGCCCTGCACTGGCAGGCCCCCCGCCAGGTCCCCCCTACCTTGGTGCCATTCTTTTTTGCCCGTGCGGCCGTTGCTGGTGGCCCACCATCTTGTTGTGGTTTCCCCTTCATCCCGCCTCTCAACAGCACCCTCTCCCTACTGACAGTGGCCACCTGCGCTCCACACTATTCCACCCCCATTTCCCTCCCTTTTTCCCCATCTTGCTACCCTTTGCTCTCTGTCCTGTTGGAGAAGCAAATTGGTTGTTTTTCCCACAGCTCACAAGAAGGCAGTCCTTGCGGCCATCCGGGAAGATAAAATTCCTTCCTGAGCAGTTAAAAACAAATGATTTTCCCGGCAGGCACATGGGGTGGGGGGGCAGAAATCAGGGAGGTGGGAAGCAGGATCAAGGAAAGAAAGGATAGGGGAGCTAAATTGAGTACTGCAGAGTGGCTTGCCTGGTGTCCCAAGGTGGTAAAGGGGGGATTAGGGAACAAAACATGGTGGTTGGGGGCAGACATCAAGTGCTGGAGAGCATCTTGTCGGTGTTTGGGGTGAGGAAGAGAGAGAGTGGGGGAGGAGAGCAATTGGAGGCTAGAAATGAAGTGCTTAGATAGATGTCAGGTGTTCAGTGCAGCACTGCCTAGTGCTTCAGAGGTTGAGATGAGGGGGTGCTTTGCTGACCCTGATGTTTTAAAAAATAATAATATATATATATATATATATATATATATTTATGATGTTATGCTTTGTTTCTAAGGAGGCTGAATTTGGGGGGGCCGGTATTCTCAGCCCAGCTTAGTTGAATAGTTGAATATATACAGGGAACAGAGTGGAACAGTTAGGGTGGAACAAGTGGGAGGTACTCCAAGAGATGGGAGTGAACCACGTGGCTTAGAGATAGTGGAACAGGGATATTATCCTCCCAGATGCCGGCAGCCTTCGGCTCACTTGCTTGACTCAATAATGCAGGAGAATAGAGGTAGGAAGAGGGGGCAAAGTGGGCCAACTAAGTGGAGATTGCAGACGACCATGGAGGAAGGATGGATGCAAGTGGCCATAGTCCAGATGAAGGATGAAGGTGCGATTCCAAGGGACTGAGTCCAGAGGTTGTCAGCACAGAAGGCCATATGGATGGATGGATGGACAGGTGGACCTGATGGAGCAATAAGTGCAGCTGAGTTGGTGAGGGACAAGGAAAGTGATTTTCATTGAGAGGAAAGTGATTCAGTGTTGGCGGCTGACACTGAGTCATCGGGGGATGGGGAGATTTGCATCGTAAATGTGGGGATGGGTCCAAGAGGTCCAACCTGGTCACCCACAAATCATGGCATATGCTAAGGGATTCTGGACCAGGCAGCCAGGAAGGTGGCTTAGCACGGGTGTGAGAAGGTTCTGGCGGTGAGCAATGCAGCAGGCAATAGCTTTCATGACATGGATTATAATGGCGAGGACGCAGACGGCCTTCCAGGTGTTGGTCATGGAATGAGAAGGTTCGATGAGGGGGAGGATGTGGGTCATGGTGACTACGGTCTCAAGGAACATGGGTCAGGAGTCATGGGTCCCTGGGTTTTGACACCCCCCCAAGCCAGGTCCCTGAACTATGTCTGTAGGTATGGGCTGGCATGGCACACAAGTGGCCCACACTATGTCGAGGCAGAGGGCACCACTGGAGGAACACAGGGTAGGGGTCAGGAGTCCCTGGGTTTTAACACCCCCCAACCCAGGTTCCCAAACTGATTCTGTAGGTATGGCCTAGCATGGCGCATAAGCAGCCCACACTACATACGGGCAAAGGGCGCTGCTGGATGGACCATGTGCACCACAGCTAGGTGAAAGTCCTTCTTCCTCCATACTTAGGAATGCGGGTGGCAGGGAGAGTATTCTGGCCCAGCATCCATGACCCACAGGGAACCCTGCAGAGATCCCGTGGCCACCTGCCACATGGACACCAATGAGGAACCAGTGGCCACAGATGTGGCTTCCAGTTTTTGGTGGCTTGCCTAGCTGGCCACCATCAGTTGGCACCTCTTTCAACATGTGTGGCCCTGGGGGCTGGGCACTTCAAGGGGCTGCAGTGGGGACAGCCACACCAGACTTGGGAGGTGCTATCCTCCCACTAGTTTCTACAGTGGCAGGAGCCCCTTCATTACCCTCAGGTTTGCCAGTGCCCTCTACCACCACTTCACAGCTGATACTGGTAGCAGTGGTCCCATTGCCTTAGGCACCTGTCTTGACCCATGGGGCAGCAGCTCAAGTGTGGAGCAGAACTGCAGCAGCCTCCTCCATCAATGCACTACAGTTTTCTCTGGAGTCCAGCAATGGGAATGGGATGGTGAAGGGGCTCTGCACTGTAGCCCCTTTACAGACAGTGGTAGGTACAGCCTTAGTGCAGCCCATGGCTGGAGTTAGCAGCACAGCAGAGACATCGAACACTGGGGATCACTGGGCATATATGGGAGTGGATGACCCTTTGGGATATCATTTGTCAGACATGGTTCGGAAAAAGATTTGGAAGGGAGAGTTCATAGATATTTTTTCACTTTTACATTGCAAGCTCCCAGAGGAGAGTGATGAAAAAAAGAACAAACTCTGGTCAGAGCTGACATGGTTGTGTGGGGCTCTAATGTATGCAGGTAGTGGCAGCAGTGTGGCAGGAGCAGTGAATGACTGTTGGAGCAGCAGTAGTTTCGGAGCAGATGACACAGCTGTTGGTGCTGCGACCATGTGCCATTCGCAAGATGGTGGTGGTGACAAAACTGCTCATGCGCACTAATCGTGCATTAGCAGTTATCTCGTAAATGCATTTGGGAAGTAGTGCACCTGCAGATGGGGGCAATTAAGCTGCAGAGGGGAGCTCTGTTGGTGGAGGACAGTGCTAATGGAGTGAGCGCTGTGAAAAACAATGCCGCATCATTGTAGGAGAACACAGGGTCACGTTCTGGCGGCAGACCCTTTTTCTCCTACAGTGATGGCATAACATCTGTAGAACTCCACCCATACAGCCATAAAAATGAGAGGCCTCAAAGGTCTAAGGTTCCCTTTATATTTGAGAATTGGGCAGCAGCTTTTGATATCTATATGCTGGCATATGGGAACAATATCTGGAAAAACTGGTGTCACTCTCAAGTACTGGGACACCATCAAATTTGCCCACTTATCATTTGACGGATATGCTTGGCTGAAATGTGATGAGCAGTTTTGGTTAAAATATGCAAGACAGCCCACTCTCAAATGGGAAAGCTTATATTTGGACCTATGGGTACATTATATGACTCGGGGGAGGCCTAATGTGGTGACGTACATGGACAGCGACCATGTTATAGTCAAGCCAGCAAGGGGGGATACTAAGAAGGAGCAAAAGAAGGGTATAAAGAAGGCTTGTTATGATTATAACAAAGGGAAGTGTTTTCATGCCTACTGCAAGTTCAGTCACATATGCAACAGTTGCGGGGGACACAGGGTTACTGCATGTAGAGGTGCCCCAGATAGATAGCAGGGAAGTGAGGGAATGAGTGGAGATAAGGCCAAGCTGGCAGCTGGAAAATCTGACCAGATCGCTAGTCCAACTCAACAACATGAGGCCATGGCTCACCCAATATTCCAAGCAGGAGGCAGCAGCATATTTGATTGACGGGTTTGACAATTGTTTTCCAATACCATACATGGGACTTCATGTTGCTACCATGCCCAGCAACCAAAAATCTGCTGTGTCCCTACCTGACATAATTGAACAAAAAATCCAAAAAGAAGTTGAGATGGATTGGGTAGCTGGTCCCTCTGACAAACTGCCATTTCCTAATCTGTGAGTGTCTTCACTGGGAATAGTACCCAAGAAAACACCCAGTGAGTGTCTGCTGATACATCACCTGTCCTATCCGATGGAGGCGTCTATGAATGATTTCATAGCCTCTGAGGATATATCAGTTAAATACACGTCATTCGATGCGGCAGTGCAGTTGATCCATAAGCAGGGCCTGGGCACCCTGATGGCAAAAAGCTACATCAAGTCTGCATTCCACCTCCTGCCAGTTAGACCGCAAGACCATGAGCTGCTGGGCTTCATGTTTAAGGCTTGGTGGTCTGTTGATAAGTCCATTTGCAACATTCCTGGAATGGACATCAAGGTTACATACAAGGAACAGAAACATAATTCATTACTTGGATGACTTTTTGTTTGCAGGCCCTAGTGGTACATATATTTGCTTAAACACACTTGAGGGTTTTTGTGCTCTCATGGAACATTTTGGGGTATCATTAGCACCAGAAAAGACAGAAGGCCCCTCCACATGCCTGTGCTTCTTGGGTATTGAGATTGATTCAGTGAACATGGTATCACGATTGCCCCTTGACAAGGTGTTGCACCTTTGGCACTTATTGGGGTAAATGGGGAGGGCTAAGAAGGTGACTCTCAAACAATTACAGTCAGATGTGGTCATTTAAACTTTGTCTGCTGAGCAGTCAGTCCAGGGCAACCATTCTTGAGAGGACTGGCCACTGCAACATCGGGCCCCATGACACTGTATCATCATATAAGAGTGTTGCGGGGTATGAGAGCAGACCTTAAAGCATGGGAGTCATTTTTATGTGACTTCAATGGAATCTCCATGTGGCAGGACCCAGCTGGTCCACATCATGAGCTGGATCTGGTCACAGATGTCACAGGTGGGGTGGGATTTGGAGCCTTTTTCCTGGGGCCTTGGTTTGCAGGTCCATGGCTGCAGGAATGGGTGGAGTTGGGACTCAACTGGAATATTACACTCCTGGAATTGTTTCCCATCATGGTAGCAGTGAGGGTGTGGGGGGATAGGCTTAAAAATCAGTATGCACTGTTCAGCACAGACAACAAAGCAGTGGCGGAAATAATAAATTCTCAGACTTCTAAATCTGAGGATGTTATGAAGACACGGCAGGTCTTTGTCATGTGCTGCTTCTGGCACAATATCACTTTTAGAGCCCAACATTTGCTGGGTGAACAGAATGTGATAGCTGATGCCTTGTCTCGATTGCAGTTCAACCAATTCAGGCAGCTGGCCCCAGAAGCAGACCCACTACCCATACAGATACCAGAAATGGTATGGCACCTGGGGAGGCAAGATGACTCCAATCAGTATAGCTCTGTTGCCCCCTCGACATGTAGGAAATACATTGGTAGGTATTCAGCCTTTTTGGAGTTCTGTGGGCATGAGGTAAGCATGACCCTGCATGAGGCTGACAGTCAGGTGCAGGATTACGTCATACACTTGATACAGCTAGGTAAAACCCCGTCAGCAATATGCACACAGCTAGCAGGTATTGCCTTTTTGAGTAAGGTTAATGGATTCCTAGACCTCACTAACACCTTTGTAATGAAGAAGATGTTATAAGAGTGGGCTAGGTCAAGGGGAAAAACACAGGACACCAGGAAGCCCATAGGCTCACCAGAACTGTCCTATTTGTTGAGGGCCCTAAGTGTCACTTGCAGCTTGAGGAATGAAACTCAGCTGCTCCATCTGGGTTCTGTTTTTCTGCACATTCTTTGGGGCTTTCCAGGTATCAGAGTTGGTCCCAGAGTCCAACAGCCCCACAAACAACACCAACTTACAAGTCAGCAATGTCAGGCTATTACACAACAGACTCTGCTTACAGCTGCGCAGGTCCAAACCTAACTGGTGTGGACCACCTACCATCATAACACTTTATAGGGCCCCAGTTGGGGATATTTGTCCTTGGTCTCTGATGCGCACTTGCTTAACTCATTGCCTCCACAGGCTCACTCTGATATTACACCACTTGTCTCCTGAATCTCCTGTATACTTTTAACAGTGAGTCCGGGGCCCTTCTAAGCAAATCAAGCCATAGTCAGCATGTCGCAAACAAAGGCTAATAGCTCAATAACCATACATGCTAGACACAAAGTATGAGTGGCAGAGTTATTCAGCACAAAATTGCCTTTCCAATGGTGGTATGCATGTAATAATAAGTAATTTAGTTTTTTTCTACGCTGGTCGAAACCGGAAAAAAAAATATTTTTTTCACTAAAAAAAGGCAACATAAGCCATTTTTTATTGGAAAATGTCAAATATCAACACCAAATTAAGCATACAGACATTAGATGGTGTTTTACTATTATGTTTGTTAAAAAAAAGATATCTTTTTACTATGAAACATAATTTTTCCCCATTTCAGTCAAGGTGCTTTGGTGAGATTTGAGGGATGAATCTCAACCACACACACCATATCATAAACAAATGCATATTACTCCAAAAGTATACATGCTACACACAAAGTATCAGGATGAAAGATGATCAGCACAAAGTTACCTTTCCAACGATGCTATGCGATCAATTGTAATCAATACGTTTTTTTTTTATGCCTGCTGAAGTGTCAAAAAAGTGCATTTTATTCAAGCTGCTTAGGTGAGTCTTGATGGAAAAAATGTCAGCCATACACACCATACCATAAACAAATGCATTTAACTCCTAAAGTATACATGACACACACAATGTATCAGTGGCACAGTTGTTCCACACAAAATTGCCTTTCCAACAGTTCTATGCAATCAGCTGTACTCAATTTGGTTTTTGTTTTGTACTGGCTAAGATACCCAGAATGTGTGTTTTTTTTTCAAAGTGCTTAGGTGGTTCTAGATTGACAAAATGTCATAAACAAATATGTATAACTCCTAAAGTGAACATGATACACGCAAAGTGTCAGTGGCAAGGTTGTTCAGCACAACATTACCTTTCTAATGGTACTATGCAGTAAATTCTAATCAATTCTGGCTGGCAAGTAATATTAAAATATGTGAGTGACTTCTCCAGATGTTTCTAGGGCACACAGGAAGTCTGTAGGTGACTTCTGTAGGCGTTCTGGGACACACTGTAGTTAGATGTGCTACGCCTACAGATGTTTCTAGGAGGCAATGAGTTAAATGACAGACACAAAGGGGAAGGACACATGTTTGTGCATGGGGATGGAAAATTGGTGATCAGGTGGCAATTTGCCTCTGTCCTCCTGAAGGGGTTTATGAATGGCGGGCAGAGATACTAGATCCTTCAGAACACATTCATTAAGGATTGGTGTGGACATAGAGGCTGCCAGATTTGGTTTGCAGGAAAAGCAAATAAAGGAATTGGGCAGATGGGCATCGGGTGCATATAAAGGTTACATTAGGCCCCATTCCAGGACTTCCATCATACAGCATTATAAGCTGACCTGCATCTTGAATGGCACAGGTGTCAGGACGTCTTGTATTAAGAGGCGTAAGGTTGAGAATGGTTTGGTTGGAAAAAAATTGAAAAAGCTGATACACCAAACTCACACTGTCTCTCTTGCTTTGCATCTCACATATGGATCATTGGACACTCGTATGTGAGAGAAACTCATTCAAGAACCAAGGTTCAGCCTTACATGACACAGCTGGGCATTCCAGAATACTGGGCTACTGTTCATTGGGTCGGAAAAGGGGGGGGTGAAGTGGGGACAATTGTTGAGGACAATTTGGAAATTGGGGCTCTGTAAGTAGCCATTAGCTGCATTGGTGATTCACCTGGGGGGGTGATTTAGTCACCTGTGGGGCTCCAAAATTGATAGAGATAATTAAGAAGGGTTTGACCCATCTAAGGGAGATCCTCCCATGGACAGTCATGGCATGGTCTCGCATCATCCCATGACAGCAGTGGAGGGGGGCGCGCAACATCTAGGCCACTGAAAAAATGTGCAGGGAAGTGAACAGGGAGGTGTCCAGGTTTGCTTACTCATGCAACGTGGTGGTCATCAGGCATTTTTACATAACTTGAGCGTGTGCAGGCATGTATAGCAGGGATGGGGTTCATTTGTCTGAGACTGGTAATGATATTTTCAACTCCACACTGCAGGATTTTTGTGAAGTGGTGTTGAGTTAAGATCCCTGGTGCATTGGTGGGGAATACGTGTAAACACGTATTTGGTGGCAATAAATTCATGGCTGACCTGACACATTGTTCTGGCCTTAATGAGTAAGGTACTCTAAGTTGTCAGTCATGGGGTAAAAGCTAGCCAGAGGAGTGACCCTGGGCAGGTACGCTTCACAGAACTGGAGGTGGGGGCAGTCACTCAATTAGGGATGGGCACCAGAATGCAGGGGGACATGAACTGTAGCTGGGGAGTGTGGCCCTGGGTGGGCATGTTCCTCTGAAAAAAGCCATGTCCATGAATCTATTTTTAAAATGGGAGGGGACTGTTCAAAGGGGAGACACAGCCACAGGCGGGTCTGTCTGACTAACAGGCCAGAGTTCCCCTGACATGCAGGATGTAGAAGGTGGAGGGTCAAGGCAAGAGCTGCATGAATTTGCTGCCCCAGGGGTCTTAATGTTTTATAGCATGTACATATAGGTTATTGAAAGGTTTGATTTAAATGTTATGTATTGTTGAAATTATCTAATGTTAGTAAAAAAGCTGCAGCCCTTTTTTATCCAAAATCTGAGTGGTGTGTGTTCATTAATGGGGATCTGTTTGGGCAAACAGTGATCACAGTGTGGTGGGGTTTAAAATCAAAAGAACATTCTTCAAAGAAAATGGTAACTCTACACAGTGGGATTATCACAGAACAAATTTCAGATACATGAAAATAGTCTAATACTGTGGGAATGGGAGAAAGATTTTAAAGGCAAATCACTTAACTCACAATGGTGGATATTTACAACTAAAATCATCATGTTAACTAATAGATACATACTACATAAATATAGCAATAAGGGTAAAGCTCCAAAGTGGATGACACACAAAATCAGGAAACTTTTACAAAGCTAATCTGTGGGTATGCAGATAAACCCTACGAACAGAGACTTCAGAAGTTAAGTCTTTGGTTGTTGAAGATTAGGCGTGCAAGAAGAGATTTACTATTATTATTCAAAATTTTACAGGATGGTAAGTAAAGAAATGAATTAGGGCTATGGTATATAAAGCATATATATTATCTGCGGGGTCTTGGGTATCAATTAGTGGAAATACCATGGAAAACAGCAATGCATAGATACGGCTTTGTAGCAAGATCAGTCAGGTTAGGAATCAGCTGCCAGAGGAAGTGGTTATGGCAACTGGATTCTATAGTTTGAAAGCTGGACTGGACAAGTGAATAGAAGTTGGTAACTGCAGTTGCCTTCACTGAGCAGTGGGGAAGACCGTCATGGACCATTGCCTTCTGGTTATCTTGACTATCCTACTTTAATTCCCAGTACAATTTAGTAGTAACAAGAAAGCATACAGTAAAGGGTTCTGATAGCAGGCTGGTCATGAAATACAGGGATTTGCAAAAATCAAACCAAACCAAAAAAATTAAAAACATGATAAAGATAGAAAACAAGTGTCATGGAAGTAAAGCTTGCTGTTAATGTACAGGATAACTACAAACATTTCTACATTTATGTCAGTTCCAAAAAGAAAACAGAAACATCCATTGGGCCACTGGTTAAAAATTATACTCTGATTAATAAAGATAAGGACATGGCACATGATTTCAATCATTTGTTCTGTTCAGTGTTTACAAATTCAGTATTTACTATGAATAAAGAGGGTAATAAACCTGGTGAAAATGATACATTTAGAAATGTGGTCACAAATAAAGATGCCAAATAAAAATAAAAAAAAAACTCAAAGTCACCAAATCACACAGGCCTGATGGCATAAATCATACGTTCTTAAGGAAACTATGACAGAAATATTAAAGCCCTTAACATACATAATAAATAATTCTAAACAAAAGATGAGGTGCCCGAGGATCAGAGACAGGCTGATGTTACACCAATACATTAAAAAGGTCAAGAAATTAAGTAGAGAATTATTGGCCTATGAGCCTAACTAGAACCATTTGTAAAATAACAGAACAAATATTAAAGGAACAGCTAGAAAACTTGATATTAGACACATTAGGTAATGGTATGAGTCACCGTGGATTCACTAGAAATTGGTATTGTCAAAGCAAACCTGATAAACTTTTTCAGTTCAATAATCAAAGCTTTGGATCAGGTTAAATCAGCAGATGTGGTATATATGGACCTAAGCAAGGCCTTTGATAGTCCCACAAAATATAATTGTATTTATTTATTTATTATCATCTTGGATTAACATCTTTGAGCTAGGAGTTAATTTACAGAGGTTTCATGTCAAGTAAGGACAACGTAAAAACATCAAAGAGTAAATGAAACAATTACAATACATCATAATAAGAGATAATTACAATTCGGTTACAGTGTTCAGATAAGGTGTACTTATAAGATTACAATCTTGAACCTGGGAAAACAGGAAGGAGGAAAGAGGATGGGAAGATGGGAAGAGGGGAAGGAAATGGGGGTTTGATAGCGCTGTAATGGGAAAGAAGGAAAGTTGCAGGTAGTTGCGAGTAGGTAAAAAAGATACAGAACTTGTAAGAAAAGGTAAGAAAAATAGGGGGATGAAGCTTACCGGCCCCTAAGGGCCTTGTCAGAAGCAAAGGGTAAAAGGAGGAATAGAACAGGGAATTATGCAGGGAAACGGTAGATTAGGTATGTTTTAGAGTAAACCACTATTGAAGGTGGGGTGGCAAAAAGCAGAAGGAAAAAGGGCAGGGAGTATAAGGGAAGGGAGGGTAAGAGGTATTAGAGTGGGGGGCTGAGGGTATGGAGAGAGGCTCCAGGTAAGGTGAGGGGAAGGTAGTTGTTAAGTGCTGCTTTTGAGAGTTCTCCCTGAGAAGAGAGATGTATGCGCTAGGTGCTGCAGCTGCATGCACTGGAAGTGGCAAGGAGAGTTTGAAGTTTTGATTTGAAAGGGCCAAGTTTAGGTTTGGATTGTAGGTCAACATTAAGAGAGTTGAGCCATTTGGGGGTCTTTGCCCTAGCGATGCTCGGCAGAAGGGGTCTTGAAGCATATTAGCATTATTCCACCTTGTTAGCCTGTGGTAGCTTGGAGAGCAGATGAATACCTGGTAGTGTAAGGCTTAGGGTGGCCTTCTTTCTGAGCAGGCAAACCGGGTACAGTATCCTGTCATGAAGACTGAGCCATTCTGTACGGGCGCAGAGTTCGCAGGTATGGGTTAATCAATGAGCACTTAGTATAAGCTTACAGGCTTTGTTTAAGGCCAGTTTATTGACATTGCAGAAGCACTGGAAGGGAAAGTATGTCTCTTTGCAGATGACACAAAGATCTGCAGCAAGGCTGATACACAAGGTGGGGTGGAAAGGATGAAAAGGAACTTGGCAAGGTTGGAGGAATGGTCAAATGTATGGCAGCTAAGATTCAATGCAAAGAAGTGCAAAGTAATGCACCTGGGAAACAAAAACCCAGGGGAAGAGTACACAATGGGGGGTGAGATACTGACAAGAACAAAAATGGAAAATGACCTGGGGGTAGTCATATCCGATGACCTAAAGGTGGGCCAGCAATGTGAGAAGTCAGTAAGGAGGGCTGGGGGATACTGGGATGCATAGGGAGAGGCATCACTAGTAGAAAACAGGAAGTTGTTGGCCCTCTGTACAGACAGTTGATAAGACCACATCTGGAGTACTGTGTACAGTTCTGGAGACCCCATCTCCGCAAACACATAGACAGGGTGGAGGCTGTCCAGAGTAGGGCAACCAAAATGATGCAGGGTCTGCATCAGAAGACATATGAAGAAAGACTAAAGAAACCAAAGATGTATAGCCTCAAGGAAAGGAGGGAGAGGGGGGACATGATAAAAACTTTCAAGTACCTCAAGGGAATGAACAAAGTCCAAGAGAGTAGCATCTTTCAGAAAAAGAGATGTGCAAAAACAAGGGGGCACAATTTGAAGATAGAGGGGGGACAGCTCAGAAGTAATGTGAGGAAGTATTTCTTCACATAGAGGGTTGTGGATACATGGAACAGTCTTCCTGAGGGGGTCTTGGAGTCAAAAACATTGAGGGAATTCAAGAATGTATGGGATAGAAATAAGGCAATTCTAGTGGGGGGTAGGAGGAAGTAGGCTGTTGGTTAACTAGGATCTGCAGCTTATCCGTTAGGTAGGGAAATGGGCAGACTAGTGGGCTAAGCGGTCCTTATCTACTGTCAAATTCTATGTTTCTATGTTTAATTTGATTCTGTTTAGAGTTGTGTTAGTTCCTGCCCCATGGACTACTAGTCCGTAGTCAACAACTTATAGGACAGAACTAGTGATTGCGAGCTTGAGGGCATCATCAGTAAGGCAATGGCTGTGCCAATATAATTGGCCAATACATGAGTTGACTGTTTTGGCTACTTGATCAATGTGCTGTGTAAACTATAGGGAGCAGTCAAGAGTGACCACAAGGTATTTAAAACTATTGACCAAGTCTAATGCTTCATTACAGTTGTTAAAGATTTTGAGATGATAAGACCTATATCTGTTTTGAGTAGAGGCAAACAACATACTAACATACTAAGAATGCCAGCAGAATAGGCCCAATGGTCTATCGAGTCTGCTTGAGAGTCAGTACCCTGAGTAGGCACTGCAACCATTCTCTTGATTACTCTCCCTATCCCCCTTCCCCCGGCCAGGGTTCCCCTCGCCTAGA
The DNA here is from genome assembly GCA_016271365.2 of Neoceratodus forsteri. Taxonomy (NCBI): domain Eukaryota; kingdom Metazoa; phylum Chordata; order Ceratodontiformes; family Ceratodontidae; genus Neoceratodus; species Neoceratodus forsteri. The sequence continues at coordinate 905,407,903 of CM028135.1, read as the reverse complement.
CCAGCGGCCCTCTTCTTCACCCCTCTCCTGTACATGTCCCAGCCTCTCTTGAACCCTTCCACCATGGACACTTCCACCAATTCCTCAGGCAGTGCATTCCACGAATCTACCACCCTCTCAGTGAAGTATCTCCTCCTTCTTTCCCCCAAGTCTCCCTCCCTCCAGCCTCCAAACATGCCCCCTCATGGCCCCTCCCACCTTCCTCTGAAAGATCCCATGAAGGCACACCTTATTTACCTCTTTCAGATACTTGAAGACCTCAACCATATCCCCTACCTCTCCTCTCTGCCAGTAAGAATAGATCAAGCTCCTCAAGTCTCGCTTCATAGGTCCTAACTGACTGTGTTACTGTACACACAGTAATATTGTCAGTAATAGTTGAAATGTTCTAGCTGTTTGCTGTGTGGATGTGGTGCAGCAGTTCATAAGTTCAGGTTGTTTACATTACAAATTTACAATGTGTAACGTGGCATAGTACTGAACTTTTGCATTTGTGACGCATCCCTTGTTCAGCTTTGTACACAAACTGTTCTGTGTGTGAGTGTATGTGCAGTGTTACTTGCATCAAATAATACACCTTTTATTGTGCCACAGACTAGTGTAATTGCAGGCGCAGCAGTGTGAACCTGCTATCCACTGCAGCTGCCTGATTTTGTTCTGCGATAGTGGTATCTGTTCTTAGTTTTGTTGCTTGTAGTGCCGTAAAAATCAGCACTGTCTGCATTCAGTGCTCCCCCCACTCCCATGTTCAAAAGGTATTTTTTACCAGATTGGATTGTTTTTGTGATCTCATCAGAACCACTGGTTACTGAAGTTGTTTTAATTCCGTGACAATCTCAGAGTAGTCTCTTATCTGTTGCTGAAGCCACAGTTGTTTATTTGGCTTCACATCCAGCATCCCTCCAATCAGAGAGTGAATGTATCAAAATCTAAATTTGGATATATTTGTGGTTGATCCCCCAAAATGCCTGCAAAGAGATGTTCCAGCAAAGCTGTTTCTCGCCATGGCAATGGTAGCAGTAAGATGGTCTGTGGGCGTGGTCGTAGTACGCAGATGCAGAAGTGCATTGCTGATGTGAGGAAAGGTATTTCTCCTGCAATGTTTTTTTACAGCCCAATCAGTAGCTTCACTCATAGTTGGAGGAGATGATGTTTTCCCAGCTGGTGGTGTTAGTGTCAGTGGTGTTAGTGGTGGTGGAGGTAGTATTAGTATAATTGCATCAAGTTCTAATTCCGACCAGTGTACTGTATCCAAAAATATTGAGTGTGAAGTAGTGTAAGTGAGTGGCAGTGTAGATGATGTCATACTTCCCAGTAACATCCCAGTAACTGAACTTGAGGATTCTTATAATCATGTCAACGATAGCATACAATGTGGTATTCCATCCACTGTGGCACTTAACGTCACGCATTTTCCATGCAGTGATTCACAGTGTGGTGAAAAAATATCAGGTGATGGTGGTGTACATGCTGCTGATGAATTTGATGATGATGATGTTGCTGTTGTTGCAACATGCAGTCCATATGCTAGCATCCAAACAGAAGATGTGGATGTGTGTGACGTTGATGACTATGATGATGATGTAATTGACCCCAGATGGGAAATGGAGAAAAAGAAATGAAAAGTGGCTGCGTCTGATTCTATTTGCAGTAATCCCTCCCCTGTAAAAACTTGTGATCTACTGGTTTTAGTTGATGATAATGATGACCCAGTAATCAATATGATAGGTAGTCATGGTGGTCAGTTGCAGTCCAGGTATGCAGTGCCTGAAACATCACGTGCCCCCCCACTTCAGTTCCTAAAATAATGGACTTAAATAAGCCACATCATGGACGTGTTAAAAGCAGAGCATCACAAACCCTTGTTTGGGATTTTTTTGTTCAAGATGTAAATGCTGATTCAGTTGCAATCTGCCAGGTTTGCCATGTGCGTGTGAGTCGAGGTAAAAAGGGTAGCCATCTGAGCACAGGAGGACAGCATACGCATCTTAAGAATAGACACTTGGCACTGTGGGTCCAGCACAAGCTGGCAGCTAATACCACAGTGGGGCGTTCACTCTCATCACTAGCAACCGTAGCCAGCATGTTATCCCCTTCCATGAGTGTTAAGCCCAGAAGGAAATTAAACGTGTGCAGTAGAGCAGTAATAAGAGCAGAGGATTACTTCAGGCATGATGAGGTGGAGGACCATAATGACTTTGAAATGTTGTCCAGTGCTGGTGAGAGTAGCAGTTCTTGTGGTGGTGGTGGTGGTGAATGCAGCATATCTAGTGCAAGTGGTACATAAACCCCGGTTGGCAAATCTAGCAAAATAACATCATTTCTGGGTTTGTCATCATCACCTGTGCAACCATTTTCATCAAATGTCCACACTCCACTCCCTGCCAATGCCATTCATCACAGAGTACAACCATTTGTGATCAACACACTCTGTGTAAAACGTTTGTCAGCCCACGTTACACAGTGTTTTTGTGCATAAGCTGAAGTACCCCCCTGAATCATACAGTGTCACGTGAACTCAATGTTGCTGTAGCTGAAATGCTGGCAATTGATCTTTTTCCCTTCTCCTTTATGGAGAATTCTGTGTTCTGACGGTTTGCTGCACGTGCCTGTCCAAAATGGAAAGTCCCATCCAGGACATACTTTTCTACCCGTGCTGTCCCCGAGTTGTTCTGCACTGTGTCCGACTCAGTAAGACATGCCCTTCAACATTCCTCCTCTCCATTTATCCATTTAAGTATGGATATGTGAACAATTGGCAAAACAGCGGGGAGTTCATATCTGTGTATAACTGCACATTGAGCTCAAGTGCTGGGGGTTGTTTGTGATGTTGGTAGTGTGAATAATCAGTGCAGTAAGGTGGATTGTTGCCGTAGCAATCTTCCAGGAATTCGACAGCATGCAATGATTGCTATGTGCAGTGTGACCTGTTCACACACTGGTGAGAACATGTTGGACATGGTACTGACTGAAACTGACAGATGGCTAAACCCTCTGTCCCTGAGAGCTGGGTTCAAAACAAGTGACAATGGGTCAAATGTGGTGAAATGCATCACAAATGGTGTTTTTTTTTATGTTCCATGCATGGCCCACTGTTTAAATCTTGTGGTTCTGGAGACTCTGCAGCACCCTGATATGAAGGAAATGCTGACCTTTGCATGATGTATCTGCGCTCACTTTTCCAGATCTGGAAAGGCCCGTGACCAACTGCAGCAGTTGCAGATACAATACAGCCTGCCTCAGCACCGCTTGAAGCTGGAAGTTGTTACCTGATGGAACTCCACTTTATACAAGGCAGAAAGGTTGTATGAACAATACAAAGCCATCTCAGAATATCTTGTTATGCACACTAGCCGTGACAGTTTCGGGGCCTCCATGTCTATGACGGCTGAACAGTGGTGCCTCAAGGACTCTGTAATAACGATTTTGCGGCCTTTTGAACATGCCACACAGGCAGTGAGTGGCGAGTCTGCCTCAATGAGCCAATCAATTCCACTGCTGTGGGTGCTGAGGCAGACATTGGTGAATGTACAGCATAGCCTTGATATCGCCTGAGACGGTGGTAGCAGTATGTTGCTGCAACACATGCTGACAGTATTCAACCAGAATCATCACGTTGTGAGCATTCAGCGTAGTGACAACTTTGCATAGCAACAATACTGGACCCACGATACAAACATGGAATTGCATCAGTACTGGAGGGAAGGCCCGAACAGGTAAAAAATATCAGTGGTAAACTGGTGCACTTGGTTCATGGGGCACAGAAGTCACGTGAAAAAGGTCAGCAAACCTCAGCAGCATAATCCGGTGAAGGTGTACCTGGAGGACCATCAAGCATATCCTGCAAGGGAAAGGGACTGCAGTTCCAGGTGGTCTGTCATCCAAAGTGGCTGGTGTCAACCCGCTTTGGGAGGCTTTGTCCCAAGTGGGTATTTGTGAAATAAATGATTCGGGAGAACAGGATGATGCATCAACAATTGGACTTAGTGCGGCACAGAGAATGGTTGAGTCATATTTGTCTGAAAGCAGGCATCTGACAATAACTGAAGATCCTCTTTTGTACTGGAGTGGAAGGGTCGGTGAATGGCCAGAACTGAATGCAGTGGCACTGAAGTACCTCACATGCCCACCCTCCTGTGTAAGTGTTGAGAGGGTATTCAGGTAAGCAGGTGCAATAGTCAGGGATCATTGGACAAACCTGTCTCCTGCAAATGTTAGTTTGCTAACTTTCATTAAAATGAATGAAAGGCACATACCAGCACAGACTGTAACCTCAATATTCGTACCCTGGTCTAGTCATGGTGGTCTTGCTGATGTGGAAATGGAGCATCCTGGTGGCACTGGCAGTGGCTGCCTAAAATGGCCCACCACTGACGTAGATGACAACACAATGGAGAACGAATGTCCAAGTGGTCAGACTTCAGACATCGATGACTGTGAGGGCAGCTTTCTTTATGAGGATGATGATGTGGTTAATGTTGGCAAGCTTTAACTGAAGTTTTTAAAAGGTGGTGTGCCCCCCCAGACCACCACCACTGGGACTGATGTTAGCCACTGCCACCATGAGTCTGTCTGCCCCTGGACCACCACCACCACAGGGACTGATGTTAGCCACTGCCACCATGAGTCTGTCTGCCCACCGGCCACCACCACCACCACCGGCACTGATGTAAACCACTGCCACCATGAGTCTGTCTGCTCCCTGGACCACCACCACCAGCGGGACTGATGTTAGCCACTGCCACCATGAGTCTGTCTGCCCCCCCAGACCACCACCACCACCGGGACTTATGTTAGCCACTGCCACCATGAGCCTGTCTGCCCCTGGACCACCACCACCATCACCGGGACTGATGTTAGCCACAGCCACCATGAGTCTGTCTGCCCCCCGGACCTCCACCACCACCGGGACTGATGTTAGCCACTGCCACCATGAGTCTGTCTGTCCCCCAGACCACCACCACCGGGACTGATGTTAGCCACTGCCACCACTGTGCCTGTCCGGACCACCACATCCATCAGCCAGAGACACAACGCTTCTTAATATTTAAACCATAAAGTGAGTATGTGTACTCATGTTTGTTATGCTGCTTCACTTCCTTTAGTTGTATGTTTTGTTTTCTGTAGCTTTTCAGACCCTCAATGGTAAAACACATATGATACACTTATTTTGTTTCTTTTACAGGGTAACAAAAAAAGGCTCCTTTGCTAAAACTCATTGGGAATGGTACTGTAGCTGTACCGTACAGAGAGGAAGCGATGTAATATCCATGTGAAATCCATTCTGGTAAGTATCAAGATTTTATTTCATTCGTTTCATTGTTTTGTAAAGACTGCAGCAAATATTGCACACAGGTTGTGTTAGCTGACAAGATGTGGGTTTGAAATGTAACTTGACTTTAGATTGAGATTTGAGAACCAGGGAGGGACACATAACAATTAAGTTGTAAGAAGTCATTCATTTCTTTTTTTAGGAAACTTTCAGATGCTTTGTTGTTCTGTCAAAGTGGTCTTATCTGAAAAAGTTCCTCAACATCAGGAACCCCCTGTCCCTCAAGCTTGGGCACACATGCAACATGCAGAAGTCATTTCATTAGATGACCATGACCATCCTAAGACAACCGGACTCCAGATGGATGCTGATGAAATCTGTGAAGAAGTAACAAAATAAGAAATCATTAGAGACAACCCTGCAAATATGATTCCCCCCACAAAAAAAAATACTTACCTTCATGTGCTTGAGAGCTATCCGTTTCCAATTTCAGCATAAAAAATTCTCATTGAGCACTGGAATGTGCACACCAACAGTTTCTGTGTGACCTGTGATGCAGAACAATACTATGAGTACATGTCCATGTCAAGCCCCCTCCTCACCTACAAAATACAAAACACAACTATATATATATATATCTACTCACCAAGGCTACTACTAGTGTACAGCCAAAGGGCACCATTCAATCCAGTTGAGATGATCACATTACATTTGCTGGAATCGTCTCGCAGAACACATTGGACCAGCAACACAATGCTCACAGTCATCATTTTATACTGGGGATGTGCTGAAACAGTCTCATTTCACTGTGTAACCACTTGTCAATTTTCTGCACAGAAGCAGGAAGCATTTTGGGCCTACAGAAAAAATCTGGGGACTTGTTATCACTTTTGTGCACATGACTGAGTGTGCCATTAATTCTGGGGGACTTTCTATGTGCTGAAACAGTGTCATTTCACTGTGTAACCATTTGTCAATTTTCTGCACACAAGGAGGATGCATTTTGGGCCTGCAGAAATAAATCTGGGGACTCTGTGCCACTTTTGTGCACATGACTGAGTGTGCCATTAATTCTGGGGAACTTTGTATGTGCTGAAATAGTGTCATTTCACTGTGTAACCACTTGTCAGTTTTCTGCACACAAGCAGGATGCATTTTGAGCTGGCAGAAAAAATCTGGGGAATCTGTACCACTTTTGTGTGTTCTTTGATTGTTGCTGTGAGCTCATGATGTCATACTGACATTTTTACAATTAAAGCAGCATTGCAAGAATGTCCTCACAGTTCTGAACTATACTTTTTTATGCTACTTTACATTGCCATGGCCTCCACTACTTACATCTGTGTCGTGACTTGAATGATACGATTCTTCTCACAATTTATGTCGGCTTTACTTACTTGACTACTTTGTTCATGTACGAAAAAAAATGAGCACGCCTTCCAATATTGTTCGGACGAGGTTTGTATTTATTTGCAGCTGCTTTTCAATAACTATGGTTCCGTGGTGTCATAAAACACTGCCTGAAGCATAACTGTTAATTAACAACTGAAGTGATATATAACAACTACTTGATGTGATGGAGAAAAGCAGAGGACAACAATGACAAAGACCTGGTCAGCACCAATTTAAAAGGAATGCTCCTTTCATTATTTCACACATGAAAAAAGGTAGCACAGCAGACTCAACTACTGTAAATTCTCTTATCGTTCCAGTCAGTCAGGATGTAAGTAAAGGAAGTTGTAACATAGCATTAAAAAATATAGTTCAGAGTTATCAACAGATTGTTGTGCTGCTGCTTTATAGAGATTCACCACATTACATAGCTATGGTGATGCACATAAACTAATATGTGGGGGCATTACTCCCACTGGAATATTTTTTGCTCCACAGAGTGCAATATATTTCTGTGAAAACTGCCCATAATTTCATTACAGTGAGTCATGTGACAGAGGAATTACCAATCAGAAAATCCACCCACATTCTGCCACCCTTTCTCCGCAACATTAGGACGTGATGCCAGCGGAGCGCAGGTGCATGCTTCACTATAGTGAATGTCCAGCAGCTATCCCAATGTTTCCTTATGTTATAAGGTTGACTTTGTGGTGAAATGTGGGATGTTTCCACTAACAAGACTCTTCTTACTGGAAATGTGCCCACACATTTCACCACAAACTGATCATTATAACATAAAGAAACATTCGGAAACCTGCCGGACAATTGGATATTCACTGTAAGGAGCATGCACACACGCTCTCCCTGCCATCATGTCCTAATGTTGCTGAGAAGAGAGGCAGAATGTGGGCAGATTTTCAAAATGGGAATTCCTCCATCACGTGACACACTGTAATGAAATTATAGGCGGTTTTCACAAAAATGTATTGCACTATGTGGTGCAAGAAAGATTCCCCTGGAAGGGAAAATGTGTATGATTAAACAATAACAAAGAAAAAACACAGAAAAACGGTACAACACAGTAGTGGGATGGGGTCAGGGGCGAGGGTGGGGGGGAAGAAAACAATTCCTTCACTTACTATGGCCGTGGGATGCCATGGTGGTCCAGCAGCAGGTGCAGCATTGAAAGTATTTCGCTGCTGCTGTGCTTCTACTCTGTTCACCTGCTACTCCAAAGCACTGCTCATTATTTTCTTCAAATGCTGTCCACACCTGGCCAGTGTCAGACTGTGTTGCAGGGAGTGTGGCGAGGTCCACTGCGGTGGGAAATCCAGGTAGTGGGGCTGGTGGTGGACAGGGTGGTGCTGGTGGTGGTGATGGTGGTGGTGGTGGAGCAGCTGCTGTAGTAGCCCTTCTCCTGCTGCAGCAGTGACTGCGAGGCACAACTCCCACCCCAGCAGCACCCTCGGCCACTGCCACAGAAGGGCCAGCAGGTGGACACCTGGTCTCTTCTGTGGCAGCCTGCCACTCTGCCCTGTGGTGGTTCAGCATGTGGGGTGAGCTGGCCACCGGTCCCCAAATGTGTCTCACAGGGGCCATGGTGCACCAGCACACTACACATATGGCATTCCACCACTGTGCTGTCTCCCCCCAACACAGTTAAAAAAAACTGACACTTAGGAGCTGTGGGGAGGACCAGACACAGTCCTTGCATGTTGGGTATGACTCCCACCACCATCTACAATTTCCTGGGCCACCTCCTGTGGCTGTGAAGGTGGTGGAGGGGGTGCTGCTGGTGCCCCAACAGCTGCTTCTTATGGTGGTGGTGGCAAAGAAGGTCAACGCGCAGCAGCCACCAGTGGCACTGGTGCTGCTGCTGTTTCTGCTCCTGTTGCTTCAATGGGGAAAGCAACACCAGTCAGGAGTTGGAAGTGGTCCAACATGACATGACCGCCCCACCCCCCCATGGGTCCGCACTTCTCCCCTCCTACCGCGCCCATGGGCCAGCAAATTGCCTTCTCCTAGGTTCATCCTCCTGAAGTCCAGGGGCTGACACACACACACAGACAGTGGACACACACATGCACACACAGTTAGTCACACAAACAAAACAAAACAACACTTATTCAAAAAAATTCACTAACAAAAAAACGCACAAATGCAATACAAAAAACTAAATAAAGAAATAGCTTTTACAAAAGCTGTTTGTTTTGTTCTGCCACTGAAACGCAACAAAGTGGTAACAAGGCAATCAAGCAGTAACTCCTCTCCTCTCACAAATGCTTTCTCCCTCTACAAATGCAAAAGAGAAAGTGAAACTGCTACTGTGACTCCCTCCCTTCCTGCCTGGCTAAAGCATGTGACTTACAGTACTGCAAGCCAAGTGATGTGCCTATTTTCTTCTCACTTCACCTTACATCGCATTAAGGCATAATGGCAACATGAAGTGGTAATAATATAATGTGAAGTGAGCACTCTGCAGTGTCCACTTCACGTTGTGCTCCGTGGACGCGAAGTGCCCACTTCACGTCCACTTCGCAGGCAGATTAAAAATTCGCTGCATCTCTATATATGTTACAGGAGTTCATAAATTGCAAAATATAATTTGTTAAATTGTGTGAACATTTTCATAATATTTGTATGTTTATAGCTCCACTTCTATTGAAGGTATACACTTAAGATTTGGCATGCATACAGTACCAAAGTAAATATGTTCTGGAATCTAATTAGGCTGAATAAATGTGGTTTAGTAGGTCAAAATTTATTGTGGCTACTTTAAAAATTTCTATTGCTCAAAAATTCATGGATGCATAATAGGAAATGCCAGTAGAATTCCACTTGTGGAATTTAAGTTTCACAAAACACTTATCACCACTGAGTCATCTTATCTGCTCTAGCATCATGGCCCTACAATGCCCCCCCAACAATCCTGTGACAGTGATACCCAACAACATGCTTCACCATGACTAAAGATATAAAGATGCTTGTGTCACAATGGCATAAGTCACAACTATTTGTAAGGCCTGGAGTTTCCTGGTGCCCCTGTTTTCAGATAGTAAAACTATTAAGTGCTATCTACAGGGTTGTTAAAGAGTCAGTAGGTGACATTGTACAGAAGCAATGCTGCATGTGCTTGTGCTACCACAAGTCATTAAGTCAGTGAATTCTAGTGGTTAGCTGGTATATTGCAAGAAGACAGTCTATTATCCAATGACGTTCATGACTGTTCTTCACTTAATATAGTGACCTGACACTTGGAACCACTATACTTTCACTATAGAGCCTCTCATGAATTCTACCTTATTGCCTCTTTACCCAGCCTTTACCTTCCTCTGCAATGACAACGGAAGTGTACGTTTGGGCAAAAATGTATGTACGTGTCTTTGACAAAAGTATCACATCATTACACAATTTCTCAAATGCTTCTGAAATTAAACTTTTATTACCAATGTTATTTTGGAATTTTTGGCTGCTTGTAACTTGCACAGCCTCTGAGCAAGAGATTAGAAAGTTGTTGACACTCATATTTTTTTTCCATGTTTTTCCCCCGGACAGCAGCTTATCTTTGAGGGATATACCCTGTTCACAGGCATATATCCTTCTCAGGATGAATCCAGTCATCATTCAGTTGGCTACTGTGGTTTTCTCCCACATTTTTCCCTCTCTCTCTCTCTCTTCCACTAGTGGTGGTGGTGGTGCCTTTGCCAGTCTCACACAGCCACAGCTCCCCTTGTGGCAGGATCAAGTTTCCTGGCACAGATGCATGGATTGCTGTGTTGGTGGAACCTACCATGAGCCCTTCTCAACTGAGATGCACTGCCAATCTCCAGATGTCTCAGCCATGGCCTGCCTCCTGATGTGACTTCCTGGGCTCACTTCCAATCCTGGGTCATCAGCATGGCAGCATGATACTCTGCTGCTGGGCCATGAGGTTGGTCTCAAAGCCTAACATTTAGGGTCCATGAACCTAACAAAATTGATGATATCCAGTTCTCTAGTTTTAAAGTTATCAGGGCTTAAAATGTTGTGGTTTACATAATTGCAAAATTAAATGTTAAAATCTCTGTATGTTTGGAGGGTTATACCTCAGTCACCTTTAAAATTAGAAGTGTGCAGCTTGGTACACTTCTGCATGAACTATGGTAAAGTCATCATAAGAAATGTGGTGCAATTTGGACAAACACATTTAAAATTAGCTGGAAATAACTGATTTAACAATGTTGGCAACATTTTATGAAAATGTTGTGGAAATTTCACAAAATGTCATGTACATGAAAACAGAATTTCTTCTGAATTTCACTGAAAGTAAATACATTTTGCGCAGCCCTACTTGGGATGTTCATGCCTGATACAATGCATTGTACTGTAAGCTGTACACTGTATCTAGCACTGTTTGTGTCTGCAACATGTCCGATTGTTATCAGTAGTTTTGCCTTAACAGAACACCATTGTAAATGAACTCTGCTCAATGTTATTTTTTCTGAATAAAATTGAATTGCATTGAATTGAACAGAGCAAGTGCATTTCATTGTATTTTTCATAGTGCTTGGGCATTTAGAATTACAGTATACAGTTGTTCTTTCTGTCTTATGTGTCATATTAATGAATCCAGAAGATTAATTTTGATGTAAGATGATGGCCATCAGCAATAGCATTGGCAGTTAAGGAGGAGCAACCTGCAGGCATCAACACTGCAGTACAGGAAAACAAGAACATGGCCTGAACGTGTATGATAGTGTTAGCTACTCTGTATAACATGTAAGATGTTGCTTGCAATCCTGAATTTGTGGTCAAAGTAGCAAAAGTAGTGAATGTATAATCTATTGGTGCACAGCTTTATTGGGTCAGAATAGAGTATGTTTTTTTCTCTTGCTTCAGACTAGCTTCAGTGAATGACAGCAGTGCCTATGAAATACAATGATGCCCACTTACCAGAACATCAGATATACAGTAATAATGTCCCATTATAAGAACAGTTTTTGAATGCCCAATTTTTTACCCATTATTTTCAATGGCAGTAAAGCCCGTTTATAAGAACAGTTTTTTTTCCAGAGGTAGTGGCAGATGGTCTTCATCACCTCTGAATGTGCTAAACCTAGATAGAATCATCATCTAGTTTCTCTTTACCAGTCACTAAAGTAGTGAATGGGTGTGTGAATGATGCCCTATGAAGACGGCAGCAGATATTCCTTCATAGTTAGGCGAAACTGAATGAATTTTATAATACTCTAATTGTTTGAGCAAGAGCTCTTTTAAAAAAGCTATGGTATACTACTTTTATAAAATGGGCATTGAAAATCCAGAAACCTGATTGGCTATGTAACAGGGTCCTGTTATGGAGAAAATAAAAGTTTCAAAAAGAAGAGAAATTCAAGATGCCCCCCCTTTTGTTTTCATTTTCAGTCTCTCCTGTCTACTCCTCTAACTTCCTATCTATACTAATTTTATTGTCAGGGTGACCAAACTGGCAATTCTTAAAGCTTTACTATCCCTGTTATCTAATTCTAGTTTGTACATCTTGATAGTAGTTATGGTAATGGGCTTTAAAATAAAGTGTAATTGCCCTTAAATGCATTTGTTAAGAAATTCAGACAAAGCAAAAGTATGTTGCTAAAGGAGTCCCCCCCCCTGCTCTCTATGCAGAGGGTTTACATGAGTAAAGAAAAGAAAAGAGAATGTTTGTTGTTGTTTAAAGTGCTTTGCGCTATTTAATTTTAGCAGCAGGTGAAGTGTATGCATGTTCGTATAATTTGGCAAAGCGCACACCTCGAGTGAACCTTGTGCACCTTTGTGCAGGAGAAGAGTAGCTGAAATTGGTATCAGAGTAAAAGAAATCGCAAATCATTGTTGTGGATTTGCCCAGGAGTGGCTAGGTGAAGTATGCAGCTGAGAAAAGTTTAAACGACACAACAGCTTACGGTTGCTAAGGAGCAGTGCTACACTCCCTAGCAAGTAACCCTGAAGTCCTGTTCTGGTGCTCGCTCCAAGGAAATAAAAAGGAGCTGAATTTATTCAAGGACACTGAGGGCATAAAGAAATAAGTCCTGCAGTGTCTATATTCATTCAAAAGGGGCTGTAATTGCTTAAAGAAGGTGCTGCCTTTCTGTTAAAAGGCTGAAAAATGAACAGCTGTCAGCTGAGAATTGCAGCCATTGGGGAACAAAAGAAGGAATTCCATGTTTGTTAAATAAGAACAGTAAAAACTCTGTTAGCTAGAACTACAGTATGGAAACAGAAGATTACTGTATTGTAAAATAAAACTTTTTTTAAGGGAGGTTTGCACTAGAACATCAAACTGTCCATATATTAAAGAATCTAGAGCCTTACAAGGAAACAAGATAGGGAGCGTGCCCCTCATCTGTTTCCCTTGGTTAAAGATTCTAGATTCTTTATATGTAATATTTAGGTTACTTCTCATTTCTCTTTTATGGTTTAATTACCTGTGTGAAGTCATCTGGGAAGCACTTCTTATAGGGTTGGCAGCCCATGAAATGGCTGCCTTTATAGCAACCAAAAGGAGGTGATGTCAGAGAGTAGGTGGAGCCAATTTCAAACTCCGCCCCTTCTGAGTACTATATAAGGCCTCCACCAGAAGACCTTGTCAGATAGGGAGAGGAAGGAGACTGGTCAGTACCTTCTGATCAGGTGAAGGAATGGAAGTGTGAATGCCTACACACTAGCTTGGAAGTATTGGATACAGAGAAGAGCAGGGAGTCTGACTACAAGATTTGCCTGGGTTTTTGTTTACTTTTGTTCTGATGAAAGTTAACCTATTTCTTTTTTGTATATATTTTTTTTATTTTATTTTTGAAAATAAAATGATAAACGCTTTATCAGCGTTTTTTATGCACTTCATTTTGTGACTTTTGTCTGTTATTGAATCCACCCACTTACAGGCTATAACATCTTCTGAGCCATGTCCTTATCAGAAGATATTGTAGCCAACCGAGACTACTGCCCACCAAGATGCCCCATGACAAAAATGAATCACTGAAGTGGCAGCAATCCAGAACAATGGCACTCGCAGCAGCACACTAACCATGTTAGTCACGTACAACATCCTCTTTCCCACACAAACTTTAAATTTGTTATTTTCTTTTACTCACAGAGCCTTTCCTCCCCCTATTTCCACCTACGATACTGTACCATCCTCACTCGGAGCTCCGTACTATGCAGTTGACCTGCCCCCCCGGAACCCAACTTTATCCTGTCCTTTAAATCAGCAGCCTCAACAAAGCACAAATAACATGTGCAACAAAATACTCCTCCCTGTAAAACAAAAGGTTTTCCCACTGTCTGGCACGGTTTAAAAAAAAACCTACTCTACAGCACCAGCGTGGTTTGAAAAAAAAACCAGGAAACGCTAGTCTATGGAACCCACTAAAAGACACACTCACTGCCAGCCACAAGCAAAGAACATGTTCACTCCTCACACTCCTGTCAAGTCCCGGATAGTTGCCGACTTCACTACCTGTGTTAAAAAAAAAAACCAAAAAACACTGTAACAATCAAATAAAATAGCCAGTTTTCATTCTGCCAATCTTTCCTTTTCACACTGGTTATCAGTAGTGGAGGACAGAGATGTAGCAACATAGGCAGACACGGTTGCACCTCTGACTCAAAACGCATACTGGCTGTCATGGAAAGGACAGCTCACTTCATTTAAATATAGTAAAACACAATTTCAAAGAAGAATGTATACTAATAAAAATAGAGAAAAATTACCTGAGAAATCCAAATGAAACACATTTTTAAAGTAACTTAATAGGGGGACTATTTTTCTATTTGAACTATTAAACCCTCTTTTTTATATTTTTAACTTCTTTATGTTTTTTTCTTTTTACTCATTAAATAATTACTAGAACTGCCCATTTTATAAGTACAATAACACATTCTGAGGTGTGGGTTATCACCTGATAAGAGCACACCCAAGGGCATAAGGCACTCGGCACAAGCACCTTGTGCCTTAGTACACTCTTGGGCATGCTCTTATCAGGCGATAACCCACACCTCATCATGTGTTATTGCTTTCTTAATAATGAGTTCTGTTAAACCTAGTTTGAGCCCAGTGAGTCCATCACGTTAAGCATAGATTTTACATGGATTTTCACTGTTTGCAGTGAAACCCTCTTAGAAGAACATCCTGGTTATATGCACATTTTTGCATGGCATTTAGGGTAGATTTATAATAGGACTCCACTGTATTACAGTGTGTAGCTCTTGATTTACAATTAAAATAAAAGCAATAATTTAATGGATTCTTCACCCAAGAAATTGTACAGTTTTTGTATTTTTTATTACACTACTGTTGGTGTACATGTGGAATTGCCATCAGAGTGCACTGCATTTGCTAAAAGAGTCCTGTTTAGAGGCAGGCAAAGTGCTCCCACTTCGCTACGTGGAGCACTCCATGTATTATCCCTTGATCCAAATAGTGCTTTGTAACACAAAGCAAATTACTCCACCTGGTAATTAGGAACACAAAGTGCATTGTTTCAATGGACTTCACACTACTTCACCTTGCTTTACTGCCCCCCCTTAATTTTAATGTGAAGTGCCATTGATTTTGAATGGACTTTGCTTTGCTTCACCTGTTTATTGCTATGTGAGGTGAATTTGGCATGGACTCATGGGCTGTCAGGTCACATGGGCTCTATATTGTCTTTCAAAGCCTCAATTCTGCATAGTGTGTGTAGTGGAAAGCTGGAGACAGTTTGGCTTCAGAGCTCTGAGAATCAAACCATTGAAAAGCTATTAAAAGTCACTTTTGATCCAATTATTTTGGTCTAAATTTAGTACATCGACTGTAAGAAACCCTCCTGTGCCTACATCATCGAGAGTTAATTGTTTTTCTGTGCATTTTGAATGATAATTTAGAACATTCAGCCTGTGTACTGACAGACACTGTTGAAATGTGCTTTGGGGGAGGGGCGTATCTGTGATGGAGTGAGATTTACATGAGAAAAGCAGTCTTTCTAATTGTTTTGTGCTAGGGTGTGTCAGTATTTGTGTGTTTATGTACACACAGTAATACTTGAAGTAATTTTTGATAATTATTTTCTGTTTGTTGTGGTGCAGTGCATATTTTTACTGGGTTTAAAATATTTGGTTAAATAGTGCACTGCACTGTTAAATTTTCTGCACATTACCTGTAGTGTGTGAGTGTGTGTGCATGCCATTAAGTTAGACACATTTTATTGTGCCACACAATAATCACCATACTTTTAATCAGTTATCCATCTGTGGTATTTTTTACTGCTTCCTTCTATCTAGATAGTGAACTGCTACTACAGCACCCCTCCCCCTCCAACTGGCAAAATGTATAATTTATTTTTCCAGTTTTTGATTTGTGTGATCACTGGTAATGGTGTTTTTGTGCCTGTGCAGCTGCATCTCTTTATAGTATGCAATCTGAGTCTGTGCATTTGATCTGATTAGAACCCAATCAGTATGTGTAAGCTACAGTTGTTTTTTGGCTTCCCATCTACCCCAAATTTTAGAAATCTCAATTTGTTGCAAATTTTCTGTGTAATCCCAAAAAATGCCTCAAAGAGACATGCATACAAACATGCTTCTGGCCATGGCACTGCTGCCAGTGGTAAGAGTGGCCATGGGCATGGTAGCAGTACACAGCAGAAGTGCCTAGCTGATGCCAATAAAGGTATTTGATTGATTGATTGATTGATTAAAATTTATTTTTCCACAGGAAAAACATTTGTTGGACAAAATCCTGTTTACAACAAAGTCCTGCATATGACTTCTAATACAATTAACATTTATCAAAAACTAATACAAACACAAAATAAAATCACGCAACACATCCACATTTGTTTAAAAACACATACAAGAAGACTTCAAACTATCAAACAAATCATTTTTAACTTTAAAAAAATCTGTATTTGTTTTCTGTAATTCAGACAATCTATTCCAGCTTTGTGCTACACTATTCTGGAGCATACTATCCTCTAATCTATTGAAACTTCTATACATTGGGATATTACTTAATACATTCCTAGTCTTTATATGTATTTCATTATTCGACTTTCTTTTTACTTGTTCATACAAAGGATGATTATTCTTTCTATGTATTATTTTATGACATATAATAAGCCAAAGATAATTTCTTTTCACTTCTGGTTGAAGCCAATTTAAGTTGTTATAAATTATACAATGATGCTTATTTTTACTTTTTCCAGAAGCAAATTTTCCTATCCTGTAATATGCTTGATTAATCAGGTTTAATGCTGCTTTGGTTGAATTCATGTAAATTATAGAACCATACTCTAATATAGGTAATAACATTTGTTTTGCCAACCGCTCCTTTGCTACCAAAGGTAGACTACCTGCAATTCTTCTAAGAGCCCCTAATCTCCTATTCACTTTTTTTGTCTGAACTGATATATGCTCTGTATATGTCACCCTAACATCTACTTGAAACCCCAAATACCTATATGTAAATACATTTTCAATTTTTGTACCATCTTGAAGATGTAATTTTAACTTGGACCTATTTCCTTTGTGTGAACCAACTGAAAACAACATAGTTTGTGTTTTTTTAGCATTTAGAAGAAGGCCAGAATTTCTCTGACTATATTTTTCACAGCGCAATCAATAGCTTCAATCATGGTTGGAGATGCTGTTGTCCCCGCTGGTGGTAGTGAAATTGCTGATGGCATGAGTATTGCCCCATGTTCAACCTGTGACAACAAGTTAACTGGTTTCCAAAATATTGTGGAGTGTAAAGCCTTGACCATGACTCACAGTGTAGTAGATGTCACACTCTCTGTCATTCCCATCCCCACATTGGTTGAACATGATTCTGATGCTGACAAACAGTCACCGCAATCTCATGTTTCCAGTGCTGTTGATGAGGTCATGCATATGCCATCTAAATCTTCAAATATTGGAGAAAAAATATTGTATGATCATAATGATGCTGTGGTTGTTACTTGTTCTCCACAGGACAGCATCCAAGCTGGCATTATAGATGCAGATGAGGAATATACTGATGATTTTATTGACCCCCGTTGGGAACTGGACAAAAAGAAATTAAAGGTGGCTGTGCATAAACAGTCTCAGTCTGTTGGTGTTAAATCACCCCTCTTCAAAGTTGTGATGTGTCAGTTTCTGTTGATGATGGTGACTCAGTAGTAGTCATCATAGATAGTGATAGGCCAGTAGAGCCCAAGTGTGGTCAGCAACAGAAATCATGTAGTAGTATACCCCCATGTCTTTGTCTAAAAAACTGGTGTCCAATCTGCAACATCAGGGCCCTGTGAAAACTAAAGGTAGGGGATTTAAATTCCTTGTTTGGGATTTTTTTGCACAGGATCCAAGTGATGAAGCAGTGGTAATCTGCCAGCTTTGCCAAGTGCATGTCAGATGTGGTAAAAAGGTTAGCCATCTGGGCACTGGGGGCCAGCATACACATTTGAATAACAGGAACATGGCACTGTGGACTCCGCACCAGATGAGAGCTAATGCTGTCATAGTGGGGTGTCCACCCTCATCCACCTTATTAAGCACGGTATCCCCTTCCATGACTGTAAGTAACTTTAGTAGCCATATCTGTAGTAGTGTTGAAATAACAGCTGAGGATTACTAGAGGCATAAGGAGGATGATGAGTTTGAATTGTTGTCAAGTGGTGGTCAGAGTAGCAGCAGTGGTGGTAGTCTATGCAATATGTCTAGTGCAAGTGCAACATCGACCCCTGTGCTTAAAATGGGGAAAATAATTTGTAGACTTGTCACCTGTGCAACCCTCTTCATCACACATCAAAAGCACCATACCCACTGCTGTTCACAGAGCAGAGCCATTTGGTACACTCTGTGCAAAATGGGTAACAACTCAGCTCATGTTGCAGAGTCCTTTTGCCCAGAACATGAAATACCCACCCAATCATGTGGTGTCATGTGAAGTGAATGCTGCTGTAACAGAAATGCTGGCAACTGAACAATTGCCCTTCTCCTTTGTGGAGAATTCCAGATTCTGGTGTTTTGTGGCACATCCCTGACCCAAATGGAAAGTCCCGTCCAGAACATACTTTTCCAACCGTGCTGCCCCAGAGTTATACCAGACTGTGACGGAGTCTGTAAGACATGCCCTTCAACATTACTCTTCACCATTTATCCATACAAGTATGGATATGTGGACAAGTGGCAAAATGGCAGGCAGTTCATATTTGTGTATTACTGCACATTGGGTGCAGGTACCAGGGGTTGTCTGTGCTAGTGGTATTGGAAATCAGCGTAGTAAGGCAGACTGTTATGGTAGCAACCTTCCTGGAATTCAACAGCATGCAACTCTTGCAATGCACAGTGGCTGGTTCCCACACTGGTGAATACACATTTGACTTGCTACTGACTGAAACTGATGTGTGACTGCAACTCCTGTCCCTGAAAGCTGGCTTTATAGCCAGTGACAATGGCTCAGATGTGATAAAATGTATCATCGATGATGGCTTTCTTCAGGTTCCATGCTTGGCCTACTGTTTAAATCTCGTGGTCCAGGAGTTTCTGCAGCACCCTAACATCAAGAAAATGTTGACAGTTACACACCACATCTGTGTGCACTTTTCTTGCCCTGGAAAGGCCCGTGACCAGCTTTGGCAGCTGCAAATTCAAAACAGCATCCCTCGGCACTGCCTCAAGCTAGAAGTTGTCGCGCACTGGAACTCAACTCTTTACATGGCAGAGAGGTTGTATGAACAGTACAAAGCCATCTCAGAATACCTAGTCATGCACACCGGCCGTGACACTTCAGGGGCTTTGATGTCTATAACAGAACAGTGGCGCATCATGGAATCGATGATGACAATCTTGAGGCCCTTTGAACATGCCACCCAGGCAGCGAGTGGTGACACAGCCTCCATAAGCCAAGCCATTCCACTGCTGCGGGTGCTGAGACAGACTTTGTTAAATCTGCAGCATTGCCTTGATGTATCTGGAGATTGTTCAAGCAGTGTGTTAATTAAACACATGCTGACAGTACTGGACCACAATCGCCACATCGCAAGTATTCTGCAAAGTGCCAAATTCAGAATAGCAACAATGCTGGACCCATGATACAAATGTGAAATTGCATCCTTACTGAAGGGAGGGCCTGAACAGGTTAAAAATTTCAGTGGAGAACTGGTGTGATTGGTTCATGGGGCACAGAAGTCATGTGCCAAGTTCAGAAAAACCACAGCATGCCAAGGCTGAAGATCACTGTGGACTACTAGGCACATACAGTAAGGTGGCTGCAGGTCCACATATGATGTCAACAAATCTGGTTGCCATTAACCCACTTTGGGATGCCTTGTCCTAAGTAGGAATCTGTGATATTGATGAATCCAGTGGACAGGAGGATGAGTCAACAACAGGACTACATGCAGCACAAAGAATGGTTGACTCATATTTGTCTGAAAAAAGGCATTTGTCAGTAATTGATGATCCACTGCTGAACTGGAGTGGAAAGGTGAGTGAATGGTCAGAGCTGACTTCAGTGGCACTGAAGTACCTGACCAGCCCACCCTCCAATGTAAGTGTGGAGAGGGTGCTCAGTTCTACGGGGGCATGTGACTATCTAACCAACCTCTTGCTGACAAATGTCAGCATGCTGACATTCATAAAAATGAATGAAGGTCACATACCACCTCGAGCTACAACATCTGTGTTTGTACCCCATCACATTGATAGTTGTGCTGGTGATGTGGGAGAAGCAGGCCATCCTAGTGGCAGCATCAACCAGGCGACCACTGAGGTTGATGATGCAATCATGGAAAAATAATTCCCTACTGGGAACAATTCCAACATTGATGACTTCGAGAGCAGCTTCCTGTTTGATGAGGATGAGGTGGATGTTGCTGGTATTTAAGTTAATGGTTTGAAAGGCTATCACATTTTATTAAAGGTGCATTTTTTTGTTTTTTTTATAAAATAAAACCAGTGTTTTTGACTCATTCTCACTTCATAATTCAGACTGGCACAAATAATGCCCCATCGCAATCATTCCATTTTACCTTCCCCTTGGTATATCTTCTGATTCCACTTAAAGAGCAGGTATCCAGCCCCCCCTCACACATACATAATAGCCAACCTGCTCCACTATTGAGTGGTGTAATAAAAATTCCATCTGCTTCCCTCCAGTTAAAAAGTTATAGCACCCCGAATGTGTACCCCATAAAAACAGAGCCATGCCTGACATGCATCCAGGGATGTACTCCAGATCCTTTTGATTGTATAAATAATATATACTATATATATTATTTGTACCATCATCAACAGTGGACCAAGTCATCTATCATATATGTTTTCAGGGGGCTGGGCAGTGGGCACCTGACAGTGCACACATGCTATTTAACAGATTATTGAGCTGCTCACTACTGCTTTTCCACAAATAGCCCACAACAGGAAGAAAACATTACTGAGCCCAAAAAAATATTTCCTGTTGGTAAACACAGCTTATTAAGTAGGAATATAAGAACATCATTTTTTTAGGTTATTTACTTTAAACTGTTTTTGGACGCTATTCTTACAACTTTTGGGAGAGAAACAAGGTTATGAGAAAGAAAGATGGAACACAAACTTACAATTATACACCAAACAGTGCACAATGGGTGGGGGGGGTACTAACAACAACAAAAATGGAAAGTGACCTGTATCAGATGACCTAAAGGTAGACAAGAAATGAGAGAAGACAGTAAGGAGGGTGGGGGGAGATACCGGGATGCATTGGAGAGGCATCACCTTAAAATCAAGTACAAAACCAGAAGTTCTTATCCC
This sequence comes from Neoceratodus forsteri, assembly GCA_016271365.2. Taxonomy (NCBI): domain Eukaryota; kingdom Metazoa; phylum Chordata; order Ceratodontiformes; family Ceratodontidae; genus Neoceratodus; species Neoceratodus forsteri. Next base: position 905,386,473 of record CM028135.1, on the reverse strand, counting down.
TCTGTATAGATATTTGGTGAGACCTCATCTGGAGTACAGCGTGCAGTTATGGACAGCATATCTCTGCAAGGACATTGACAGGATGGAGGTTGTACAAATGAGGCAACTAAAATGTTGCAGGATATGCACCAAAAGCCAGATGAAGAGACACTAAAGGACATTACATATAACTGCAAGGAAAGGGGTGGGCATGATTGAAACTATCAAGTACTGAAAGGGAATCAACAATGTATGAAAGGGTTGCATCATCCAGAAAAAGAGATGTGGATGAAGAAGGGGCCAAAATGTGAAGATATAGGGAGGGGATGGATCAGGGGCAACATTAGGAACTATTTTTTCACAGAGAGGGTGGTGGGTGCAATGACAAACTAAAACTAATGATCAATGCTATGCTGGGACAGTAGCAGTTGAAGCATCCCCATAATTTGTAAGTGGTGCCCCTCAGTTCACTCCAGCTGCTCAACATTGTCAAGACGGTGGTTAACAGCCTCCGACTCACTCCACATCAGGCCCAAACTGACCTGTGTGGAAGGTAGTTGGAGAAGGTTGCCACTGTCACTTGCTGCAGGTTGTGGTGGTGGAGCAGCAGCTTGATCCATGACCCTCCCCCGATTCACACCACTATGCGCAGGTGGATACCGTGCTGCCACACCAGCAGGCACGTTTCTGCCCTGTTCCACAACCTTGGACTGCCACTCAACACAATGGTGGTTGGACAGGTGTTTGAGCTGACCACCTGTGCAAAGGCAAGTTCCTTTGGGGTCATGGCACACCACCACATCACACAGAATACATTTTACTACACTGCTGTCCCCAGGCAGTGTAGTGAAGAACTTCCACACTAATGAGGTGCAGGGAGGACTGGGAACAGGTGAGGGGGGACCCAGATGTTGTTGGAGATGGAAGCTGCTGCTGCTGCACAACTGGGACTGGAGGTGCAGATACCTGCTGCTGCTGCAACTGCTGTGGCTCCTCCTCCCTGAATTTCTGCTGCTGGTGCAGGGACCATAACAGGTGGTGGCACTGGGGGGCATTGGTAGGTGCCACTGGAGGTTGTACTTCCATGGCACCAAGTCCACTACCTCCTGCTTTGGGGGGGACACTAGTCAAGGTGGTGCTCTGGTTCAAACGCAGCCTGCCACCACATGTGTGTACACCTACGTGATCTCCTCCACTACGTCAGTGAAAACCACCTCTCTCCCCCTCCATTCTGCTCTCTCTCTCTCTCTCTTTATCTCTGTCACACACACACACAAATTAATAATTAACAAATACTACACTGAAATAATGCACAAACACAAATCCAGACAACAGATAAGGTTTTAAAATACAAAAAAAATCTGCTAATTAGCACAAAAATTAAAAGGTTTATAGTAGTTTTTAGATTTAGTTGGCTCTCCATCTCTCTATTCAACCAGCTCTTTTTCCTACAAGGCGAAAGTGAAACTCACTTTCTTGCATGATTCACTTCCTGCCTGAAGCATGTGACCTGCAGACTCTGAGACTGTGTGAGCCATGTGATTTGTGGGCTGTTCTCAGTCCACCTTTAAATATAAGTAAGGTGGAGTGAGCAATGCAAAGTCATTATCATAAGATGAAGTAGGAGTTTCCTATGGACGCTTGATATAGCAACGGGCCACGCGAAGTGGGCTGCTTCACCCACACTATGCGGGTGGATTTAAACTTCACTGCATCTCTAGTCCTGTTACCCCAGCTTTGTTAGCAATGATCAAAATGTCTCTTTGTTATCATCAGTGGATGTAATCAATCAAGACACTGTTATCCTCATCCTTCATCCCCATCTGTGATGGCTGGCTTGTGTCTTCCTCTCTATCCTCGTTGAATATAAATTTCATATTTATTCTGTAGTCAGGTGGGATTTTTTTTTTATTCATTGTGATGAATGTTAACATTTCAACATACTTGTGTGACAGACAAGTTCTATGGCCATTTACAATGGATTCTGTTTGCTAAAGACTCTCTCTCTGAACAAACACTGGCTACTGGGCAGGACAGTGAGCTACTTGACAGTAACTGATGTCAGTGCTCTATTAATATAGCAACTGTTCATCATCAGCCCCAAATTGTTCTGGATCATCCATGTTTGCCTGCACAACAAAGTTGCAGACATATGACTCTCTGGGTCTGACAGAACCACCTTTTTGCTGTGCACACCCACATGGGAAAGAATGGCCTGTAGATGATTTAAACCAGTGTCACTGCTTGGTTGCTGCTGCTGCCTAGTACTTATTGAAGAGGTGGAGGATGAGGATGACCTTGTGCCTGAGGCAGTGGATGATGCTGAAAGCAAACTATTTCTTGCAGCATGCTGCTGCATGCCTTCCTTTCATTGCCAGACTGTCACCATCTGTTGTGTATAAACCCTGTCAAAACCCCCATGTGCCCATCTATCTCTGACTTTTCCCTATCAAGAAGATATCCAATCCCATGCTTGTAGTTGGGATCAAATATGATCATCACAACATTAATCTTGGACTCCAACATGCTGCAAAAAAGATATTCTTTGGACACCCTTTCAATTATCCCCTCTATTACATTACTGCCAGTAATGTCACCGTTCTATTTAAACTGATCCCAGATATTCAAAAGAACCTGCTACAGCACACAAATCAGCAGTATGACCCTGCTGATTTAAGCACTTGTTGTACTAACTGGGTAGTATGCTTGAAAGACTGCAGGCTTTGAATTGTGGTGCCCCTTATCTGCCACCTGTACAATGGGTTAAAAAAATGAAGAAATATCATTGGTCTAAACCCATCACATAACCATGTGGCAATGTTGCTTGTTGCATGGCTGGTTCTACTTACAGCACTAAATCATATTTAAAATCTGATGACACAATCAGATCTGTCTACCTTACTTTCCAACCACCATCTTGAATTCCAACTAGCCATAGTAGGCAAAAACTAGCCTCAGATTTCCTCCTTACCACAGGTAAATTTCAACTTGTTCCTCACAGAAGACTTGGCTTCAGAAATCAAAAAGATGTTTCCACAGGAACACAAAGTTCCACAAACTACAAAAAAAAAATTAAAAAGGAAAACCATTTACAAACTGTGAGTAGACATGTTAGTTTAACTTCTGGAAAATTAAACAAAACTGAGGACAATGTACATGAATTAAACACAAAGAAAAAGCACCCTGTGGGCCACCAACATTTTTTGTGACTGGCTTTGTGAGGCCAATGAAGAAATTGATCTCAATACTGTAACAGAAAATTATCTGTCAAAAGGTACTATGTGAATTCTATGCCACCAGAGAAGAGTACACAGTATCAATCTATATTTCTCTGGATGGGAGTAAACAGGCATTTGAATAGTTTTACCATCGGGTAAATTTCTGCATAGTCTTTGGCCCTGCCATTAAAAAATGCAAACAATGTTTTCAACAGTATCCTTAAAACATAACAGAAAGTCAGAAAAGACAAGGTCGCACACCACCTGAGAATAACAGATTCAGATTTACAACTGCTCTGAACCTCCCCTGCTCTCTCCTCACACACAGCTTCAGAACTCATACACACAGTTTGTGTGGGCATTTAATTGCACCTAGCCAGAAGAGGACGGGAGGGACTCTGATAATTAAATAAGGCATCTTTGTAGTTAAAAAGATGAAAATGGCTGTGAATATGTAATCCTTTCATTTAATGAGGAAACTGAAAATGATAACGACAACAACCCAACCCATGATGCTCACTGAGGATTCATGTTTGTTTGTTTGCCCAACTGACCCTCTCTGTACAGTGGCATCATTCAAAAAATATGTAGCAAAATGCCCACCTGAAACAGAGAACATTTACCTCCATCCATGGAGAATTCTGGAACATCTACTAGAACAAGAAACTATATCCTATACAAAATTCCCCAATAGGAGTGAACCTTCTGGAAGATCTCGATGAAATGATGCAGTACATCTCAAAAGAATCAAAACTGACTAAAATATAGAAAGCATTCCATCAGATCCATGGCCATCCACCTTCCGTCTGAAGCAACTCTGGAGAGTCACCAAATCATGTCCATAAGGGATCATAGGGCAAAATCAAGTTTAAAAATTACTAGTCTGCATCTCTTGTAGAATGGCAGCCATGGAACAGTATTCTCAGAAGTTCTCTGATGTAAACTCCAATGTCTTCCCATTCAGTATCATCAGCAGTAAACATCACACCTGCAATGAAGAACATCAGTGCCCAAAATACCAATCACCTTCCTCAAAACAGACATGAAAGTGAAATGCAAATGCAATACAATGCAACTAATTGCTGCACTCCCCCTACCAGTCAGCTGATGCAAACTCCTGATGCTGTATGAGTACCAATAATCGTGACAACACCTCCCAATGCTACATGACTATTGACAATATTTAATGCTACCCTACTGAACACTGCTTTTGCAAATGTTCCAACTCCTCAAGCAGTAATGCCAGCATTCAACAACCCCTTCTTCTCACTGAACTTCATAAACCAGGGCACTGTGCAATTCATCAACTATGCAGCCAGTATGAAAAGCAGGAAGCCTGCAAGGCAAACCAACATTTTCTAGCTCACAGTACATGATGCAGTTCACAATACAGCATTTGAAAAAAAGAAATAAATTGCAAGACTTTGTGTTTTAATCGGCTGTTCCTGTTGCATAAATATTTGGAAATGTTCAGTCAAAACAGCAAAGTTTGCAAATGTTCAACAAAAAAAAAGGCAAAATAAAGGTCATGTGGTTTACAGCAGAGCATTAAGTTCACAATGCAGCATGTGAAAAAAAAGACAAAAATAAGACTGTTAGACTTTCTATTTAAGCAATTCTTCAAGTTAAACAATTTTTGCAAATCTTCCGATTACTGCATTTCTCCTGACTAATGAATTAATTTGAACTTGAGTAAATGACAGTTCTGTAAAATAAAAAAAGAACTGTATAACAGGAAACATTCTGTCTTTTTATTTTCACCCTTTCTGCTGGTTCCATATTAGCATGAGAATAAAAAGACAGTGAATATTAGGTGACTCGCTATACAATAATAGCTCCAGTGTCCCACCAGTAAAAATAAAATGATGTGAATATGTTGGGGTGTGTTTGCAGTGCCAAATATAATGGGTGTGAATTTAATCTGTTATACTGTATTATTTTCTCTCCCCTTCCCATTGTGTAAGGATATCCAATAAAATTCAACTATATTTTAAAAAAACATTTCTGTCTTTTTTTATACAACTTGTGGTACTTAAATCCATTGTGTAAGTGCAATAAGACATTCCAGGGTGCACATTGTGCTAGATCTCTGGACTTATGGGTGGTTGAAGGCACTTGGCCTGTGGCATTATGCATCACATTGCACCCAGAGCATGAGGCAAACTAGCATAATGCACACCCTGTTGTGTGTTATTGCTAGCGTGACCATACTGAGGGAGACAGAGGCTGTGGCAGAATCTCTATGCAGCATGGTGAAGTCTACCAGTGCATTCTACTGCTTAAAATAGCCGCTTAATCATATATAAGGTAGAATTATATCATGTAGCCTTGTCCTACTTTAGCCAGTGCTGCAGAATTCCTTTTTTATGGCAGCATGGGTGGAGCTATGCTGACGTATTAGCATGGTATAAGAGAGAAAAATGAGCATGGTACAGGAATGTGAGGTAGTTGTCCTAAGTTTGGTGTTTTGGCTGGTGCTGAGGCACAAAACCCTGCCTCTTAAAGCAGCAGTACTACATAAAAAAAGTCATTGCTACATAGATGTCTTTCTTCTAATCTGTTGAGCATACAGCTGTTTAAAATTCTGTTGTTCAGTGCAGCATTTGATCCCAGTTTCTTCTTTGTTTTTGTTTACATTTGTAGGCCTGCCATGTTGTTCCCCAGACCTGTGTTCTGCTTTGTTTACAATTGGTTATGCTTCCTGTGTGTTTGTGGTACATGTTCCTTTCTTTGCTGCTCTGTCAAGCCCTTCAAGAATGTATCCAAAGTCAGTGGTGAATGGGTTAATTTACAAAGGAATGTGGGGGGGGGTTGCTTACTTCACTTCTCCCATGTCATTCAGTAGTCATTCCCTGGCAAGGTATTTCCAGTCAGCAATTGTTGTTTAAGAGCAATTGAAATGTAAAAAATATACTTTGCACAAATAAAGACTATTAGTACTACACATGTTGTGAGTGGTGTGACAGGACTATTTCAAACCTTTGAAACAACATAAAATACAAATAGGAAGCATTGAAAACATTATAGACAAGAGAACACTGAAAACCTTATGCTTTCAGAGCTTCTGAGTAAAAAGCAGATCTAAGAATGAGGGGGTTGTATTACAAGTGCCTCATTTGCATATACAATGAGATTAGCTTGAACAGTTACAAGCATGCTTGTGTTGTTGTCTCTGAATCTTGCTATGTGTTACAACAGAAAAATGACTGATCTCTTGTTGACAAACTTAAATTAACTTATGTAATGTATGAAAAATATGTCAGCATACCTCTCAACCCCTTGCCTCCTGAATCAGGGACAAGGCTTAAAAAAATCAGGGACAAAGACCCCAAATCAGGGACACATCTTAATAATTGATGCCATTCATTCAGAATGCTGATAGAATAAGAGGATTTGTGTTAAGATGCATTTTCTGAAGAAGAACAAGTCTGAATCTTTACTGTTTGACATTATTTTGTGATTTTAATCTCCACTTTCTGTCACAAAAACACAAATTTTATGAGGGACAGAGGAAAATTTTGAGGCAAAATCAGGGACATCCCTGAAAATCAGGGACAGTTGAGAGGTATGTATGTCAGAAATATCCAGTTCATAAATACACTGGAGTCTTCTCCTTCAAAACATCTGCTGCTAGCTACAAATAGGAAAGCAAAACACCAGGCTAAGCATTAGTTTCATACATGCACTGTGTTAGGACTGAGAGACACAGTGTGTGTGTGTGTGTGTGTGTGTGTGTGTGGACATGCAACAAAAAGAGGACTTACAATTATGCTGAAAGTGTGCAACTTATGGGTGGTGATAGAAAGTATGTTTTTATTGAAAGCGTGCTACACTGCTTGGACATTTGGTCAGATGTTGTTGGGGGGTCTAACAATATCATACTGCAATCTATAACATGTCAGGAAAAAAATGTTCACATTAAATCAGTATGTACAGGAATAGCAATTAGATATTGTTGTGAGGTACTGTATTAGAGCATAAAATAATCTAAATGTTCAAAGCCAGGAATTCTATTCTAGGTTACTGTGCCAAGTGAATGTGACAAAAGTGGCCCATTGTCAGGGACCCTATATTCAAGTGCATTCATCATCACATTTGCAATGCTCTGCACCACTGCCTCCCTGCATAATGCTTGCAACATCAGGTAACAAGTGAGCAAGCACTATTGCAGAGCTGTACCCTCACCAAGGGATCTTTTATCCAAATTTGGAAGCAGGGAGGAGGCTGGTAGCAAGCAGTAAGGTGACACTTACAGGCCCGTAAACCTGAATTTGGTGGAGGTGAAAGTAATGGAGAAATTGTTGAGGGAAAAGATTGTGGAATATTTTGAATCCTGTGACGTACAGTATCTGTGGCTGCATGGATTCACTTGAGGGTGCAGGGGAGCTGATATCAAAGTAATCTATTAATTTTCTTTGAGGGGTTGATGAGGGATATTAATCAGGGTGGAGTGGTGGATATGGCTCACCTGGATTTCAGTAAGGCCCGCAATACTTTTCCACGTAGCAGAATAGTAAAGAAGCTGGGCAGCCTGGGAGTGTGTACTAAAATGTTAAACTGAGCAGAGAATTTGTTGGGGAGTTGGCATCAGTGGGTGGTTGGAAATGGTGTTCACCTTATGTTGGAGGAGTGACCAGTGGTGCGCCACAGGGATCAGTACTTTGGCCTGTACTCTTTATTGACATCACTGGTGATAGTAAAGAGGGGTTAGAAGGTAAGATATGCTTTTTTTATGGTTGAGGCAAAGATCTACCACAGGGTAGACACTACCGAGGTGGAGGAGGGGAAAACTAAATGGAACAGTGAAGACAAAACTACTTAAGCTTCAGGAGTGGTCCAGTGTGTGTCATTAAATAGAGAATAATGGATGGGCAACTATGCACACCCAGTGTGTCCTGCCATAGATGGGTTCTGATTCCCTCTAACCTTGAATGTGAAGCTTGAGATGTCAGTGGGAATCAGAACCCCAAGTTTGCAGAACACACTGGTTGTGAATAAAGTTGCACATCCTGTATTTTATTTAATATATATAGTACTGAGTTAAATATGCATGTGGCAGTTATGTTGCTTTCAGAATGAAATTGAGATGTGTAGTCTCTTTAGCTTTCAGAATGATGTCGTAACACAAAAGGGTGCAATCACATTTCATGACCTTTGAACTGTGGTACAACCACATATTAAAAGGCATGGAATTCTACACATAACAACACTCTACAATACACCATACATTCATTGTGAATAAATAAGAAATCAAGTACTTGGTGCATAGAAAATGAAGGGGGCGGAGTACATGAAGGGGGTACTGCAAATGGTGAGCATAAAAGAGGAAAGAAAACTGAGGACTGTCATTTCTGATAACCTAAAAGAAGCCAAGCAGTGTGACAAAGCAGATGAGAGTGCCAGTGGGATGTTGTTGAGCACAGGTATCACCAGCAAGACATATGAGGTATTTATACCACTGTAAAATTAAGTAATTGATGAATCCTCAACTAGTGTAGTGTGTCCAGTTCTGGAGAACATATCTCTAAATGGACATGCACAGGTTATAGGCAGTCTAGCGGAGGGCAACTAAAATGGTGTAGTGGCATGCTGTCGCCACTAAACTTGCCTTGCAAGAGAGAATGCCTACAGGGTACTCCAGTGGTATGGGCACCCCAAGGTTTGACATAATCGGGGATAAACATCACCACACTATGGAGGAACTTGGTTGAGGCAGACTATACACCCATCATAGCCTCCATCAGAGTGGAAACACTAAGATAGACTAAGTTACACCTATCCCTGAAAGCCAGGGTAGATGCTGTACACATGTTTGTGCTGCCTAAGATAGGATACCTCATGTGCAACCTACCAATCCCTACACAACCAAACATACTTCTGAAAATCAACAAGGCGACAGCAGGGTTCATCTGGTAAGACAAAGCCCCAAGATTTGGAACAACTAGCCTACGGGTGCACTGGTCTGGGGGGAATGGGTCTCCCCTGGCTGCAGGGATATCTACTAGCATATAGGGCTGCACAAGCAGTCAGATGGTTTCTCCCTAAAACCCTAAATACCCCTGAATGGGTGAATCTGGAAATGGACCTATCAGAATCCAAATGGCTGGGGAACCTACTGAGCAAAGGGGGACACCCAAAGGGCCACCTTCCTCCTGTTATCGATGTGACAAAAGAAGCCTGGCACGGGTGCCAACATCTCACTTACTGTCTAGCCCCCTTATGGGTACCACTTACACAGTACAGCCCCTTATGGCACAACCCAGATGTGCTAGTGTGGGGGACAAACCATCAACTGGCACTCTTGGCTGTAAGTAGGCATCTGTACAATAGCAGATCTTTATGCACTGGACTCTGAAGCCATAATGTCCTTCCTGCAAAGGCAGTCACAATATCTGCTACCCAAAACAGACTTCTGGAGATTTCTCCAGATCAGGAATGCATCCAAGACCCTCAGTGCCACAGCACCTATGGGAGATGGATAGAAATAGAAGACCACCATGCATAAACAAGGCAAAGTAAAGGGCACTGCAGGGAGGATGTATGGTATGCTTAGGGACTGTTTACCCGATTCCACAGTTAAGTATAAGGTGCAATGGGAGCAGGACTTAAATAAAGACAATAGACACTAAAGGGTGGCAATACTTCAAGGATGCCTATCTGGTCTATAGGGACTGTAGGAGCCAGCTTGTACATCTTAAGGTACTGCTGGGATAGTACTGTACCTCGGACACACTCCAAAAGATGGGACTCATCCCCCATTCCACATGCTGGAAGTGGCAAGCCTCACAGGCCAATCTGCTGCACATACTATGGCAGTGTCCCATACTGGTACCCTTCTGGACAGGAGTAATTTTGGACTGCTCCAAGATCCTGCAAACAAAAGACTCTGCTGCCCCAACCCTTAGCCTCTTGGGCAATACCTCAAAGGTGTCAAACTGTTCCAACCAATCCAAAGAATGCCTCATTGTGGTGCTACTTGAAGCCAAAAGGGCTATCCTGATGATGTGCTGCGAGAATCTACCTCCCCCTCTTCTTACATGGCATACAACAGTGGCTTAGTTAGCACATTTTGAATGGTTGACATATACCACCACCATCCACACACAGGTTTACAACAAGAAATGGCGCCTTTATCTCAGGTCACACCTATGCTTTTCCCCCACCCTACCACCTGGCAACCCACCCTTCTGACTCAGATAACAGTCCTACTCCACATTAAGCTTCCACCTGAACTGATTCACTTCAGTCCTTATAGGATGAAAGGTCTTAGAAAGGGGCACTCTTAGTAACACAGGATCAGGGCCCCCACCAGACAGGTCAGCAATGGCTGGTAATATTCAGGATTTGCTCAGTTCTCTTCTGTAAAGTTCAACAAGATGAGCCCACACCGCTTCCAGGCTGATGTATATCCAGGCTACATACTCCTTTATTGACTCAGGGCTAGAGGTATGGTCACCATGCAACAATGGTTGATGTTCTTACTTAGCATGGTTAAGATAGAAAGGGACTGATCATCCCAATGTAGAGTTTTGTTTAGTGTTAAATTCCTTCAGTGCATGCCTATATTTGCAAACAGTGTATCCTATAAGCAAAAGTTAAGTATACAACTGTTATCTACTGTATTTGATGCCAAGTCATCTCTGCTTCATGTATGTTCCATTGTTGAAAAATCATTATAAAATCTTTTATGATTAAAAAATGGTGCAGTGACTGTAACATATAGCATAATAGATGAGGAGGTGTGTGTTATGAGAATTTCATGGTCGTCCGTGGTGTGGGATGCTGCATAAACCCTGAGGGCAAAGTCTGAAGAGGTTATTAAAGCATCCCACACTGACAGCGACCATTGCATTTGAGTACAAAACTTCCCCATCTTTTATTGTTTATAATTGCTGATCAGCAATTTTTTTTTGTCAAAGTGCATTTAGTATTGCTATGTCTCAGTCACGTGTCAGTCACACATGCACATTCACACACACACACACACACACACACACACACACACACACACACACACACAGAGTCTATCTTTGTCTCCTTTGCTTTTTTTTCTTGTAAAGCTTTTCTATTTAACTTGACATTTATTTTTTCACTTGCAGACTTGCAGAGCTGGGCAATCTCAGTCGAGCACTGGTAGTTGTTATCCACTGTGGGTTCTGAATGGCAGGATCAACCAGATAGATTTTTTTGTTTGTGCATGTTGAGCTGGTTAAAAAAAAAGAAACCAATGATGACTCTCAGTCTGGTGACTCCTCGATATGCAGGGTAAGGAGCCACCATGTTTCTGAAACTGTTTATTCCACCCAGCAGTAGAGCAACAGCCAATCAGGGAATGGCCGTTTTTTGAGTGACTCAGTGCATACTCGCCATTATAATCTGTAGGTTATAATGGCTAATTATAACTTGGTCAGCCTATGTAAAAAATTGCTGACCAGTTATTATAAAATAATTATGACCAGAGACTAAAGTGTCTCATTATATACACTCTAGAGGTAACTATGGATACAATACGGTATAATATGAAAAGATAAGGATTTTCAAATACCTCACAGGTATCAATAAGGTTCAAGAGGGAAGCATACTCAGATTAAAAGGTGTCCAAGCACAAGGGGTCAAGATATGAAGCTAGGGGAGGGCGGACCTAGGCAAAATATATGAAAGTCCTTCTTCTCTAATAGGGTGGTGAATGCACTGAACATCCTCAAAGCAGAGGTGGTAGGGAAAGAAATGACACTGGCATTCATGAATGCATAAGATATGCATAATGGAACATTGATGCAGTGGAAATGATGATAAAGCCAGCAAATAAGTAGGTCTGTTGCATCACAGTAGGTAGGGGAAACAGGCTGTCTAGGTAGGGAAAGACATCCTTATCTACCAAGAATTGATATACAGGGTATAACAGAGAATTGCTCTGCATAGAATTCCATCCCTTTCAAAATGTTGTTGTACCACACTTCAAATGTCATTGAATGTGGTTGTACCCTTCTGTGGTACAACAACATTATGGAACCTCTAGAGACTGCATACGACAGTTTTATTCTGAAAGCCAAAGAACTGCTGTGTGCACATATCATATAACTGTAACATTGCACATTTCACATAACTGTAACATGACCAATTGTTACAGGATGTTGATACCTTGCCTGTATTTATGTATTTATCTTGTATAATGCCCACTTGTTTGTTGTATCTTGCATTGTGTGCTTGTATTATTATTTGTCCACCTCTGTATGTTGCCTGACTGTACTGGATTCTGTACTTGCTTATGTATGATTCACTGCTGCTGTCACTTTATTTTACCATTGATTGTGCCAGTCTCTGGTTCAGGCAATGCCTGAAAAAGGTCTTTGGACCAGTGCACCAACCTGGTTAACAAATGAATAAAAAAATGCTATTCACTATAAAAATACAGGGTGAACAATTTTATTCGCAAACAGCATATTATGCCACCTCGTGATTCTTATTGCCATGGGTCTCTCGAGTCAGTGCAGATACACAAACTCCAGTGGACATCTTAGACATGGCACACTTCTCTGCCATGAGCTCCATCTTCATGATATCCAGTCCAAGGAAAGGGAGGTGACCAGTGCGGTATCTCAGTGAGCAGTCCTGGGGCCAGTCCTTTTCAATGTCTTCATTAGTGACATTGCAGAAGGGCTGTAAGGAAAGGGCTCTTAGCATATGACACCAAGATTTGCAATAGGGTAGACACTCCAGATGGGGTGTAGAAAATGAGGAGGTACTTAGAAAAGCTGGAAAAATGGTCCAAAGTGTGGCAACTGAGATTCAACGTGAAGAAGTGCAAAGTCATGCACCTGGAGTGCAGAAACCCTGCAGAGAGCTACAGGATTGGGGGGGAAGGGGGATTGCTGGCAGTCACTAGTGAAGAAAGATACTTGGGGATTATCATCTTGGATGACCTAACAGTAGCCAAAAATGCACAAAATCTATAGGAAGAATCAATGGCATGCTGGGGTGCACTGAGGAGTATCATGAGCAGAAGAAGGGAGGTGGTGATACCACTGTACAGAATGCTGGTGAGGTCTCATCTTGAATACCTTCTTCAGTTCTGCAGCCACATCTTTGTAAAGGTGTAAACAGGGTGGATGTGGTTCAAAGAAGGGTAGCTAAGATGGTACAGGGCTTGCACCACAAGACATATGAGGAGACATTGATGGACCTCAATATGTATTCGCTGGAGGAGCGAAGACAAAGTGAAGATATGATAGAGACCTTCAAGTATCTTAAAGGCATAAATGAGGTCCAAGTGGGTGACACATTTTAGTATTGAATGAGTACAATAACAAGGGGGCACAATATAAGACTGGGGGGAGGATAAAGGAAATATGAGGAAGTTATTCTTCTTCACTGACAGGGTGTTGGATACATGGAATGGCCTGCTCCAAGAGGTGGTGAGAGCAAGCACAGTAGAAGGATTGAAGCATGCTTGGGATAGACATAAAGTAACCCTAGAAGTGGGAAGGAGAGGCTAAGCTGATGCCCAAATAGGGTCACCAGCCACTGTTACAGGTAAGGAAAAAGGAAAGACTAGATGGGACTAGTGGTTCTTATCTGCCATCAGTTTTCTATGTCTCTATGTTTCCAGCTTTCCCACATGAGCTCCATGCTGCCCATGAGTGGTGTGAATGGCTATATGCTGCCATGTTGGGTCTGACCAGAGTTTGTTTTATCTGGGGATTCTTCAGTTGGTTTCTGGTTTTTGTGAAATGGCTAAAATGTCCATACAAGTAGTGGACAGAGGTCAGTGAGGCATCTAATTCTGTCATTTTGTTTCAGGTAGTAAACATAAATTTTACAGAATGTGTGGATCGTATCCCCTTCCCATTCCTCATCAAATCAAGAACTATGAACTCCCCAATTGGGTTCTATCAACACTCTTACTTCATGAAGGATCTATATTTGCTTTACATATTGGCCAGGTATAACACCATGACATACCAAACAGCATTCTTTTTTTTTCAGTCATTTTTAATTTATTAAACAGCACATTGATAACCCCTGACATCATCATGTTAGATGACCCCAGATGTCGTCACGGCCCCAATAACATTAAAATGTGTGTTTAGTTTAGTGGAAGGGCAAGTCAACTTAAGTCTTTCTTTAATGCAGTTGTGGGGACTCTTAAAGACATTTTCAACCCAAGCCTCTTGCTGTCTGAAAATATGTTTCTCTTTTCATTGTATCCACAAGGGTTCAGAGATCCCACTACTAAATATGTACTGAGCATCTTACTTGTAGCAGCAAAAAAAAAAAAAGATAACCAAAAAGGTAGCTTACCCTGACTTCTTCCCTGGATGACTGGATAGCCCTTATAAATAATACATACCGACTGGAAAAGATGACATACACCCTGTGGCACCAGGCTGATAAATGTCAAAACAGGTGGACTAGCTGGTTACTATTTGCACTGTCCAGTGACTCAAATCATGTGCCTTAAAATTCTCCACAAAAGGGAGAGTGGAATGCTAAATGAAGGAGCAGGAGTGGGGAAGAGAGCCTTATATGCCTGATAAATGTCTGTAGGTTGTGTGTAGAAGTGAAACATGGCATGTTGCCTTTATATTTTCACATTGCCTATCAGCACCTATTATTGTTTTGCTGGATTATACCAGTGTGTGGTATTGATGCAAAAATGTAATACATTTTAATTATAAAAAAAGAAGGACAAGTCATAGAATTTGGAAATAAACAATGTCTGTTTTGTGAATTGTATGTTTCCAGAGCACGCTAATTCTAAAACAGCACATTATTCAGAGTATCAGCAGTGAGAGGTAGAACTGATATTATCTTAGAGAGAAGCTTATTTGATCATTTTAGAAAGTCAAGAGTGCAGCTTCAGTTACTGACTGAATTGATGGTTTGTTTATTTAATGAACAGCTGTGAAAAATATTGTTTTAGAGTGGTCATTTTGACCTTTTATCCTCTTCAGTGTAGTAGTAAGTGGAGCGGGGGACACAAAATAAGGAAGGATGAGACTGAGTAGTTTAATGAGTGGTTAAAGGGATGGTACCAGGAGATGGGGTACCACTTTGTGGGGTACTGGGAGGCTCTTCAAGGGTGAAAGTCTTCACCTGACAGGGGCAGTGCACTGGAGCAGATGTTTGTCATCATTGGACAGTTAACTGACTGTGGGGAGAATGAGTCTGGAAGAACCATGGTGATAGAAGAAAGGAATGGGAACCTAGTTAGTACTCATCCTAATCTGGGGGCTTATAACAGCACAGTAGGCAAAAATAAAGTTCAGGTTCAAATTGGGTGAGGGGAAGGGACCAAGGAGGAAAGGCTCTCAATGCCTGCAATCAGCATGAAAAACAAGAAGTTACAAAGGTTAGGGTGTGTGCCTTAACACCAGGAGTCTTGGTTCTAAAATGATAGACACTGAGATGGCCCTCATGGCCATTACAGAAGGGTAAGCCTCATAAAATAACAACTTGGACCTTATGTTCCTGGCAACACTATATTTCAGAGGGATAGAGGAAATGGTAAAATGTGCACAGCACTATATTTCAGGAAAGGCATTAAGGCTGTGGAAGGTGGATATATCAGAGGAAGGAATGAGAAGAGAGCCAGTGTGGGTGCAGAGGGGAAATAGTCACTGTGGGTGCTTGCTCATGATGGACTGAGGCAATAAACTACAGTTGAGGGTGGTCTATAGACCACTAGGACAAGAGAACAAGAGGAAGTAAGAGATAGGGATCTTGGGGATGAACTAGGAAGGGCAGTGGCAAAAGGTGAGGTAGTGAGTAGTGGTGGGTGATCTGAACCTGCCAGATATTTATTGAATGTTCCAGCTATCAGGGACAACAGAAGTCAGGCCTTGCTGGATATATTCTATGAGTGTCTGCTGGTGCAGTTGGGTAAGGAGCCCACAAGGCGGCTGCTATTCTCAATGTGGTGCTCAAGGTGGTAAGAGGTTTTTGGGTATGGGAGTGACAAGGGCCCAGTGACAATAACTCTGTTTTATTCAAGCTGGCCTTTGGGACCAGAAGGCCCTAATAGAGGGTTGAGGTTCTTGATTTCAGAAGGGTGGCCATCAACAGGATGAGGGAGCTGGTCCAAGACAAGTTTCGTGGGGTAGACTGCATCAGAGATCTGTAGGAGAGATAGAGGAGAGCAATTAAAGGACCATTCTTGAGGCATCTGAATTATGTATAAGAATGGTATCCAAAAGAAACAGGTGCAAGAGACCATTATGGTTCTTGGAAATCAGTGAGGACCAAAAACAAAATGCCTTTACCTGTTACAAGAAAATGCGGGGCAGCAAGAATGGGGAGAATACCAAATGAGAAACAAGGAAGCAAATTGGGCAGTCAGGGAATCAAAAGCAGATGCTGAGCTGTGAGGGAAAGGTACAGTAGGGATAAAAAGAAAGAAAGGAGGGGAAATTGTTAGGCTGTCTGTGGAAGGTAGGGTAATTGATGAGGATATTCAAAATGCTGCCATTCTTAATGATTCATTTTGCTCTGTCTTCACAAGGGAAGACAGCGGGCACTTGACAGTGAGTGGCATCAAGGTGGCCATACAGAAGGTCCCTGAGATGAGGTAGCAAGTATTTACTAGTGAACAGGTCCAGAAAAGTCTATCAACCCTAAAGATAGGTAAGGACCCGGGGCCTGATGGGTTGCATCCAAGGCTATTTAAGATACTAGCATTGCCTTACTGCAATTGTGGGAGAACTGATGGAGACAATTCTCAAGGAAAGACTGGTGCAATTTCTTGAGGATAACAACCTCCAGGACAGCAGGCAGCACAGGTTTGTCTCAGGCAGGTCCTGCCAGATGAACTTAGTTGATTTTTACGACTGAGTTACGAGGGCACTGGACAGGGGACATGCAGTGGATGTCCTCTACCTGGATTTCAGCAAGGCCTTTGACTTGTTGCCACATGGTAGGCTGACCTGCGAGTTGAAGAGTCTAGGAGCAGGGAGTAAACTGGTCAGATGGGTCAAGAACTGGCTGCAGGGTAGACAGCAGAAGGTATTAGTGGGGGGGGGAGAGGTATCTGAACCCAGGGCAGTAACAAGTGGTGTACCACAGGGCTCAGTCCTGGAACTGGTTCTGTTTAACATTTTCATAGCTGACATTGCAGTAGGGATTAAGAGCAAGATTAGTCTCTTCACAGATGTCGCAAAGATTTGTGCTGAGGTAAATGGGGGGAGGGGAGCAAAAGTACTTCAGGATGATTTGGCAAAAACTGGAGGAATGGTCTCATACTTGGCAGCTTGGTTTCAATGCCAAGAAATGTAAAGTGATGCATTTAGGAGACAAGAATCCAGGACACAATTACTGGCTGGAGGGTATTCCGTTATCAAAAATCCAACGAGGAGAAGGATCTGGGAGTGCTGGTAACCAGGGAGATGAACCACTCTGCTCAATGCAGGAAGGCAGCAGTGAAAGCAAACAGGATGCTAGGGTGCATAGCAAGGAGGATTACTTCTTGGAGAGGGGAGGTCATCTTGCCCTTGTACAGATCTCTGGTGAGACTGCACCTATAGTACTGCATGTAATTGAGGTGCCCCTACTTGAAAAAGGACATCAGACTACTGGAGGTGGTACAGCACAGGACAACAAAAATGATTCTGGGGTTGAGGGACAGAACATATGAGGAGAGACTGAGAGAGCTCAATATGTATACCCTGGAGGAAAGAAGGGAGAGAGGGGATATGATTGAGACCTTCAAGTACATGAAGGGTTTGAACAGAGTAGACACCAGGTGTATGCTCAGTCTGAAGGGCGGAAGGGAAACCAGAGGACACTCTTAAGTTGGAAGGGGGCAGGTTCAAGAGGGAACTGAGGAGGGACTATTTCACAGAAATGGTGGTGGCAGGGTGGAATGCTCTGCCAGAAGAAGTCGTATCACTGCAGAGTGTTAGGGGCTTCAAGAGGGGGTGGAACAGATTCAAGGTGAGGCTTCAAACTGGGAGGGAGCACGAGATGGGGAAGAGCATATGAGGGAAGGGGGGCAGCTGCAGTCTAATGAACTGAAGTGCTGCACACTCGAGCAGACTAGCTAGACCAAATGGCCTGTATCTGCTGACAATGTCACATGTTCATATGTTCATAGCAGCAGAACTGGCTGAACCTCTGATGGGGCTATTCAATAGCTTATTACATACAAGGGTAGTTCAAAAAGACTGAAGGACAGCAGATGTAGTTCTGCTCCATAAGGAGGGCAAGGAGCAAGCAAGGTACTACAGATCTCTTATTTCTACCTCTGTTGTTGGTAAATTGATGGAGTCACACATCAGTGAGGACCTCCTGGACTATTTGAACAGCAACACACTCCAGAATAGTAAACAGTATGAGTTCATGGCAAGGAGGTCTTGTCAGTTTTGTTTGAGTGACGAGGGTACTAGATAGGGAATATACTGTGGATTTACTCTACTTTGACTTAGGCATGGCTTTCTACTCAGTGCCTCACTGAAGACTACTGAGGAAGATAAAGGATCTGGGTGCAGTAAGGGATATAGTAAGATGGACAGAAATTCATTGAGGAGAAGCAGCGGAGGGTTGTAATTAATGGTGTCAAATCAGAAGAGAGAGAGAGAGAGAGAGGTCTAGAGTAGGATGCCACAGGGATCCACATAGAGCCTTGGAGTACAAAGTCGGGCAACGAGTGATGCTGCTCATACTCATCTGGCAGAACAAATTGCAGGCAGCTTGGGTGGGGCCTTATGAAGTGGTCAGGAGGTAGATCCATCCTTTGTCCTGTTCTTTTCACTACTTTCATCAGTGATAAAGAAGAAGGAATCTAGGGCAAGCTATGTCTCTTCACAGATGACACTAAACTCTGTGGGAGGGTAGATAGCGATGAGTGAATTAGGCAGATCCAGAGTGACCTGCAAAGTCTAGAGAGGTGGTCTAAGGTTCAGCAGTTGAAATTCAATACCAAAAAGTTCAAGCTGATGCATTTAAGGAATTTTATGTATGGAAAGGATAAAGTTGAGCACTACGGCTAAGAAAAGAGACATATGACTCAGCATTGGTGACTTTCTTAAACAATCAAGCCTGTGCAACAAAGCCCACACCATGGCAAATAGGATGCCGGGATGCATTGAAATGGGTATTTTCAATAGATGATATGAGGTATTACTTTATTTTTATAGATTTCTGGTGCAGCCACACCTGGAGTACTGTATCCCGTTCTGGAGTGTTCACTTTAGCAAAGGCTACAGAAAGTGCAGCGAAGGGTGATCAGAATGATTCAGGGCCAGCAAGGCAGATCTTATGGAGATCAGGTTAAGGTACTGAACATACACTTGCTGGGACCAGATGAGAGGCGATGATATGATAGTGACCTTTAAATTCCTGAAAGGAATAAACAAGGTGAACTGTAAGGAATTACATAGCATGAGTAACAGTTTAAGGACACAGGGCCACAGTTGGAAACTGATGGGAGGAGGTTCAAGAGGGATGTGACAAAGTTTTATTTAACAGAAAGGTTGGTGGAACTGTGAAATAGTCTGTCAGTTGAGAAGGTTGGCAACAAAACCATAAATGGTTTCAAGAATGACTGGGAGAGATTGAAGCGTAGAGTGGTCACCCAGGGCAGTAGCAGTAGGAAGGGGAATTGGGGGTGGCTAGTGAGGACTAGTACTCTTCATGGACAATAGGTCCCAGGGATTGATAGAGAACTATGGGCAGACTGGATGGATTATTGGTCTTTTTCTGCTGTCATTGTCCATGTTTCTGTGTTTCATGAATATGGGTACAAAAAAGATTGTTATTAAGAGGGAGATATTGGTTTGCATAAGTTTTTGAACCAAGAATAAATAGGGGATATAACATGGCCTGACTGAAGATACCATATTTATTTTCACAAGAGGCCAATGAAATTATATTTCATGAGTGACAAAGCCATGAGTGAGATATCTTGATGTCATTGGCCTCGAGTGAAGAAAAATATATCTTCTGTCAGACCATGTCATGTTCTGTTTATACAACGTATGCTATTTAAAAAACTTATCTGATTGATCCTGCCAATTATCAGACTGTCTTAGGGAACAAGCACTTTGACTTTTCTTGCCGTAATGTAGCATGACCGAGCGCTCTAGATACTGGTAAATGACATGCTGGCAGAGATTTAAAATAAGGCACTGTGTTCAGAAAGTAAGAAAATTGTGTTTTTAATGTTGCCTTTACTTAGGTTTGTATAAAAGAAGCAGCTGACTGTAGCGAGAGGAGAGCGAGTGCAGAGTTAGCAAGTCAGTGGCTTCAGAAAAGTAGACATAAGGATGAGCATGTGTTGGTATAGCAATGGTCGCTTAGGCTTGCGTCTACTTTTCTAAAGCTGCTGAGTTGCTCACTTTTGTCTCTCTACTGTCAGCGGCCTTGTTTTACACAAAGCTAAGTAAACATAAGTTAAAAAACAGTTTTCTTACTTTTTGAATAGAGAGTGCTTTATTTCAAATCTCTACCAGCACATCATTTGCCACTATTGACAGCGCTGAGTCACACAACATTAGAGGAAGAAAAGTGAGACAGCCTGATGACATATTGGAATATGAAGGTATCACTATGATGTATAGGAACACAGAGATATCAATATGACATATAGGAACATGAAGATATATGTGATATCTTTTCAGTCTGCCTCAGCTGGCATTTTTTACCTCTGTTGATATCTGAAAACATGTGTTGTTTAATTTGTTTTATCACATAAAGAGCTAAAAAGTATAAAAGTCTCACAGCCACATTATAGTTAGGCTTTCCAGCAGCAACTTGAAACACGGGAGGCATAGCCATATTAGCCACAGTATAGAACAGTAAGAAATACCAGCTTCAGCTTTCAAAATTGTAACATACACTGAGTGTTTTAAATCAGGGTGTTGAAACTGTGTATTAAGAATGTTTAACTATGGGGGGGGGGGCTGTTGACTGCCAAAAAGACTGCAGCTTAATGTCCATAGCTCTTCCCTTTCTCATCACAATTTCCCTCTTATCTCCTAGCCTTGGTACATCCTAAATGTTGGCTGATAAAAGAGGGTATTGGATAATAGAGGATGGCAGATGAAGGGAGAGATAACATTTCTGGAAAAATGGGACAGGAGCATAAAACAAGAGCAGTGGATGAAAGGGCGGATAAAGGAGGGAGCACTATAAATTCAACCTTCACTTGTACTACTCAGTTTTGCTCATGAAGTGTGTTTACCAATCCCTTGGGGTCATCTGCTTCAGAATCCTACCTCCTGTGGACCAATTACTGCTGTGAAGTTGATTTTTTACTTCTGTCTCCAGAATAGAAATGGGTGAAATGTGGAAATTTCGTTCTGTGAAATATTTCACGTCCACAGGCAAAATGCCTGGTTAAATAAAGTGATTGATTGATTGAAAATATTCACCATTTGCAGGCAAAATTCCACATTGGAAGGGGGTGGAAATAGTGTATTTAAAAAAAAAGTGTCCCCCCCCCTGAGTCCTGGCCATAGTGGTCAACATTAAAGTAAATATTTAAACCCCAGTGTCCCCACTCCCCTGGCCAATCACTGGCCCAATCTGAAGAATGACCCCTCCACCAGATTCAAATGGGGCAGTACTAAAGTTGAGGAGCAGAGAATAACTGCCACTCTGCAAAACTTGGGGGGCTATAAATAATTAAAAGTGTAGTAGCTCCAATTGCTTCATACTGCACATAGTGCAGGTAGCTCCATGAGCATCAATGAGGGTTTTTGACAATGGAGCAGCAGTAGAGACACGTAATAAACAGTAACATCCTTTTCACTAATACTTGCAGATAAATAGTAAATCAGTCCTGTAATCAGACCCTAGGTTTCACTGTAGATATATTACAAATAGCCACAAAGTGAGTAGTGGAGGGTCCTGTAAATTGGAGCAATAAAAAAGGCTAGTGATTAGTGGTAGGCGAAGTGACAAAATTTGCACCGCCAAACATTTTGCTAATTGTACTCAATTCATGGAGCACAATTCGTGAAATTTGGCAATTCGTGGAGTGGGGGGAGGGTCAACCCTGAAGTGTGGAATTTCCACAAAAAAACTAACACTAATATCTCTGGTGTCTAGTGGTAGTGCCCCCCTGCCTCTTCCCTGGCATACTGTCCTGGTGACCAGTGGGCCCCCCGGCAATCTCACCACAGCAACCCATAAAACAAAATAAGTATTTTTTAATAACATCCCTTTCCTGGTGTCAGACAGTGCACCTCTCCGCCACTGATCACTAGCCACAATAAATTCACCACCCTGGCTGCTGGCACCCTGCCATGGTGTCTACTATTGTTCCCACGCCCATGCCAATTGTCACCCAGCTGGCACCTACATCCACAGTGCTGTCTTATTAAAAAAAAGTTTAATTTAATCCCTGGTGTATAGTGGACCCCAACCCCCACCCTGTCAAGTAGTGCCCCACCCCACTCACCCCAACCCCAACCCAATCGGGCCAACCAGCACAGCCCTCCACTCACCTCTATGGCTGTCAGCCTAACTGAGCTCAGTGAATGAGCGTATACTTGTACAAGCACATGCTCATTCATTAACAGCTTGTGGTAATTTTCTTCTGTTTTTTAGGGTGTGGAGAAGGGGAGGGGGTTGCTCCAGCCGCTGGTGCTGGTGACTGGATGGGGGGAATGGCGCTGTGGACCCCCCAGGGTTCACAACACTATTCCCCTATCCCCCATCCTGTGCCCCCACGGGACACCTGAGCAGCCCCCTACCCTTCTCTACACCCCGGAAAACAGTAGGAAATTACCATGAGCTGTCAATGAATGAGTCAATGCTTGTACAAGCAAGTGCTCATTCATTGAGCTCAGTTGGGCTGCCAGCCATGGAGGTGAATGGAGGGCTGTGCCAGTGGCCCACTCAAGTCGGGGTTGGGGAATAGTGGGATGGGGGTACTACTTGACAGGGTGGGGGGGTCCACTAGACACCAGGGATATAATAAATCTTTTTTTTTAATAAAATAGCATTGTGGATGTGGGTGCCAGCTGGACAGCAATTGGATGGGGTGGGTGACCACTAGTAGACACCAGGGCAGGATGCCAGCAGCTGGGAAGGGATGGATTTATTGTGGCTGGTGATCTGTGGTGAGGGGGGCACTGTCTGACACAAGGGAAGGGATTTCATTGAAAGGAATATTTTTCAGTGGGGGGGGGCACTGGATACCAGGGAGGGAAGTCAGGCTGCCGGCTGTGAGGGAAGGGAGGGGAAGGATTTGCATTTAAAACCCCAAAAAGCTAGGTGAAGTCACAATGGTGAATTCCAGGCAATTTCTAAAAATTATATGAAGTGCTCTGTGGATATGAATTTAGCGACTCCGTCACAATTTCACCCATGGAGAAAAACT
Source organism: Neoceratodus forsteri (assembly GCA_016271365.2). Classification (NCBI taxonomy): domain Eukaryota; kingdom Metazoa; phylum Chordata; order Ceratodontiformes; family Ceratodontidae; genus Neoceratodus; species Neoceratodus forsteri. The sequence continues at coordinate 905,362,956 of CM028135.1, read as the reverse complement.
TCACCGCATCTATACTAGTGATACTTAGAAAATCAAAATATCAAGTTATTTATGTTTTAGATGGTAGTGGTCCAGTGGGGGGGGGACACCAGAACAAGATGGAGAGAGATGGGAGCAGCACTCCAACATCCCTGTTCCCTACAACTTCCTACAAATACATTAAATAAAACTATCTGGCCTTAGAAACATGAGAGCTCAGGAGCTCGGGGGGTTGGGGAGTGACCCAACACACATCCGATCTTCAGTACAGGAGGTGAAGAGGGACCCTTAACAAAACCAGGGGCCATAAGACATGTCAATCACTAATACAACAGTAACCTCTAATGGGATATAACAGAGTGACCTGGCTGCATAAAAAATATAAAGGTCCTTGGGCAGTGGGGAGACAGGAATTTCTTAGAAGTAAGGAAGGCAGAAATAAATAGGCTACAATGGTGCATAGTTCTGTCACTGTAGCAGTAAAACAGTGGAGCAGCACCCTATATTTTAAGAAAGGAGAAACTGAACACCTTTAAACTGTATTTGATTCTTTTAGTTGCAAAACTTGCAAGCATTATAATTAAAGTGCTATGGGTACTAAAACAGTGTGCACATCAAACTGTGTAATAATACTTGAAAGTTCTTACTCTGTCCCATTTTGAGTCCATTTTTTTAATATTCATTTTTCTTGGCTCAATTGGCTAATTCCACTTTGGTGAATTTTGATCAGATTGATGAATCTATGTTTAAACTTATGGCATATACTGAGACTTGTTTTTGCATGCTTTTAGGTTTTTATTTCTCTGTACTTGGCCTTCTTGTCATCATTATTTCATTAAAAAAAAATTTCCTGGTGTCTAGTAGACCATCCACCCCCCATCTTCCCAAGTGACCACTACCACTCCCCAGGACCAGGACCCCAGCAGGCCACTGTCACAGCCATCCACTCACCTCCTCAGCTGGCAGCCTGACTGAGTGCTTGTGATTTTCATCATGAATGAGCCTGATTCGACTGAAAAGCACTCAGTTGGGATTGGGCTCATTTATGAAAATGCAAGCACTCAGTCAGGCTGCCAGCTGTGGAGGTGAGAGGAGGGCTGTGCCAGTGGCCCACTAGGGCTCAGGTCCTGGATGGGGGAGAGCGGGGTGGGGGTCACTACCAGAGAGGGTGCGGGGTTCACTAGACCCCAGGGAAAGTTGTCTTTTGTTTTTTTAATGAAATAATGACAACAATGTCACACTCATGGACAACGGGGGATGGGGTATGAATCAGGGTGGGGAGTCATTCTTCAGACTGGGCTGGCAATTGGCCAGGTGGGTGGGAGTGGGACACTACATGGAGGTGAATCTCGGTGTGGTTGTGGGGGAGGAATTCTTCATATTGAGCTGGCGATCGTTCAGGGGTCTGGGACCACTAGACACCAGGGATCCTGGGGTTTAAATATTTGACTTCAATGTTAGCCACTATGGCCAGGAAGACTCAGAAAGGGGGAAAACACATTTTTAAATACACATGTATTTCTCACTCGCAAAATATTGAGTGAATTGAGCAAAATATTTTGTGAGGCGAAATTCACAATTTCACTGGAATTTCACCAGTGAAATTATTTTTCATTTTATCTCTACTCCAGAATGCCCTTCAGTCATGCAGCCTGGGAAAATGGTGCTTCCCACTGCTTCAGCACCTCAGCCATGATGGACAACCTATAGGAGATAATGACAATGTTTTCACAGCTCTTGGCAGAGATCAGTTGTCACAACACACAAAATCTCCAAACAGATAAGGACGTTGATTCCTTTACTAATGGTTAACCCATGTGGAACAAAAAATAGACCACCAGGACCTCACTTCAGAACAAATGGTGGCCCATCTCTGAAGCAGGATAAAACTATCAGTCTGCTATGGAACAGACTGGAAGTCCTAGAAAATTGAACCCACCACAAAAAGCTTCACCTAACTGGAGGAGTGTGGAAGGTAAGGACATGAAAAGCTTTTTATAGAATGTCCATCCTGTAGTACTATGTCACTGGTGGCTTTCCTTCCCAGAGCTAGAACATTCTCACTGCCCCTTGGCCTTGCCACCTAAGCCTGGAGAAAAACCTCACCCCATCCTAAATTCCATTATTGCCCTCTGAAGGAAAGGGCAACACAGTTGTCCCATGAAAGAGGCCCTTCGATGTGGGAGCGGCACATTATCTAAATCTATCCAGACTTCTTCCTGTCTCTGACCAAATGCCGCAAGGACTTTAGCCATGCCAAGAATGCCTTGATGTGCATCAAAGTTTCTTACAGCCTATGATGCTCTGCTATTCTCCAGATCACCAGAAATGGGGTACAGCACTCAGTCTATAGCCCAGAATCAGTGGAGGATTTTATCAGGAGATTCAGGAAAGAGGCTTAGCTGCCTGAGACTGCTCTTCTTGATGACCCTCAGGAGGCAGACATGGCCCCAGCTCCCTACTTATGCAGCTCTGAGGCCTGAGTGGTCCCACCAAAACAGTATGGGATCCCTCCAAACAACAATCTCTGGCTACTTATATTCCACAGGAAAAGAAGAAGCTCTCCAAAAAAGAATACTACAAACAGAAAAAAAGACTTTGTGTCCACTTCCTAAACTCTGAAGTGGTAGCCACAGTCAGGACCATGATGCTTTTACTGAAAGCTTGGAGGGCAAGGTCACTGGGGACTGTTATTCTCCCCTCCATAAACCCAATGCTGCAGACTCTCAGGACCCAAAGCCCCAATTAGAGCTGTGTGGAATATAAAATTCCGCCCATGTAATGCTTGTGGAATGACAATTCTGATTCTGTGGAATTCCACATAATTTTCACAAAAATTCTGCAGACTTTCATAAAATTTTACATTTCAGTTATTTCACCATAATTTTAAAGGTACACGTTCAAATAACACCAAATTTGGAATGTGCAGTACCCCATGGGTTACAAATGTGTACCAAATATCAGGATTGTAGATTGAAAGGGGGCGGAGTTATGGGTGGCCACACATTTCATCAAAATTTAATTTTCAGTTATTTTGAGCTAATTTTAAAATTTCTTCTCCAGATTTCTCCACAATATCAGAATTTAGAGAAGCACATGGAATGCATATATGCACCACGTTTTAAGTCTCAAGCTTTAATGGAAGCTGAGTTATAGGTAGTCAAATATTTTGCCAACATTTTGATTTCTGTAATTTTAGTATAACTTTGATAGTATTCATTGAAATATTACAAAAATGACCAGGTATACAGGATATCATTACATTTGTATATGCACATAGTTTCAGATTTCTAGCTTTAAATGGGAATGTGGTATAGCCTGCCAAACATGTTGCCAAAATGTAAATTTCAGTTAGTTCCCTCTAATTTTAAAACTACATATCCAAATTTAACCAGAGTTGAAACATTTGAACTACTATACCACATGGTCATTCCTGAAAAAGTTCATATTTTCAGCTTTAAATGGGATTAAATTAAAAGTAGTCAAACTTTCACATCATTTAAAAATTACATTTTGCAAGAATGTAAACTACAAATTTATAAACTCCTGAAACTTTAAAACTAGAGAATGCAATACCATTAAATTTGGCAGGTTCATAGGCCTTACAAGGGGTCTGTGTGTGCCAATTGTATTAATTTCTTGCTGCGAGAAATTGCAAAATAACATCTGTACTTAAAGTTAAATCCCACGAGTCTTTGTGAAAATTGCAGAATTTCATGAAAAATTCCATATAACTGGAATTTTCTCCTTTCACTCAGCCTTATCTGTGGGGTTGTAATTAAAGAATAGGGGTATAAGAGGCAGGTAGCACAGGGGGTCACCAGGTTCAGGAGTTAGATGCACAGTTTCACCAAGAAATGGACAGCTGAGCTGGATAGCACTACAGTAGTAAACCCCCAGGTTGGAGTAAGAAAACACATATTGTCAATAATTCCAACCTGAATGCAGGATATTTAAGGATCACATCCAGTAAATTTATAATCCAGGAAACTTGGTGTACATGCAAATCTAGGACTTAGAGGTACTCAAAAAGATGTGTGTGTGGGGGGGGAGACAATGTCTTGGGCAGCAGGAAGAAAGAATTTGTGCTATTCCAACAGGGTAGGTTGGTAGGAAAAGGAGTAGGTGACTCATGTTTTAAGGAAGTTTGTCACTGTAAAGAACAAAGAGGATATCAGTAGGATCAGTAGTTCTACTGAGTCAATACGGCTATGTCAAAAGAGAGGGGGTATAGTCACTCAGTGAGGGACAGCAGGACTGTAAAAAGCTCAGCTCAGCTTATCAAATGAAGTAGTGATAAGTGCATTGTTAATGTTAAATTCCACACAAAAAAATTCTGAATGCTTCATCTACAGAATATGCTATCATAAATATGTTGGAACATGTTACTAATCAATTTTTTCTTCTGTAAAATTAAAACTGCTTAACCAATTTATCCAGTTGTGTTAGACACCAGGATGCACAGACTATGGATGTGCATGTCAAAATGTTAACTATATGCATGCAAGAGCTGAGGAGTTACAAACAGTCTCATTTTTGATAGTTTTCAGAATGTTTTTCAAATATTTACATAGTAAAGTTTTGAACCTTTGTAACTTAAAACATCTCTTATCTAATTCTCTCCATATTTAGATCATTCTATAAGCATTACAAAAAGGTTACCCTTACTAATTTACATATGTTTAGCTCCAAAGGTGCCTGAGTTACATGTAGATGAAATATTTTCATATAATTTCCTTAAAAAAGTAAAATGACAGATTTTGAGCACATATAATTTTGAGACGATGCATCATATTGTCATGGAATCTGGCACATTGTTAGAACATCTATCATCGAGAAATCATGCCAAATCTAAGATCCCTAACCCAATAGATGGTTAAGGTATGTGCAGATAAAAAATGTTCATGAAATTTCTCACAAGCCATAAAATGACAACATTCGAGCACCTATAATTTTCAAAATATTCCAATCACATTACATAATATGTAGTACATGTCTGGCCTTTGTATCAGAGAGTATACAGTATATTCCAAATTTCAGAGCTCTAGCTTAAACAGCTATTGAGATATAACCAAGTACTAAATTGTAAAAATTCCACCCACAAAATGTTGATGAAATTTCACAAAATGTTGTGGAATTTTGTGGAATTTCATTGAAATTCTGCAGATTCAGAATTTTTCCATTCTGCACAGCTCTAGCCCCAATATAACAAAACCACAGCACTGGCTAAATGTTCCACTTCTGCTGCTACTGAGCCACTGCCTGAACTCATCCTGCTCCTGCTCAGTACACTGCCCAGCTCAGAGGAAACACGCCTTCATTTGTATGCTGCCATCACTGTTGCTGCACCCTCTGTTCCACCACAAGACCGGTGCTGAATTGTTTAACTCCTAATCTGTTGAAAAATGACTGGTTTTATATGTTTTTATTTATTTAAAATTTTGTTAACCGGATAAGTACACTGGGCCACATAGCCCTTTTACAGTTATTACCCAGGATATACGAATTTAAAACATAAAACCAATACATTGGAAGCAAATAACTACAAAAACAACAAAATAAGATGCAAAAACAGTGTAACAATAATATCTATATGAATTCTTAAAAACACTCATATGTAGTTCCCCCATTCTGATTTGCTCCTTGAATGGTGCAATCTGGACTCTTTACCATTTAAGCCCTGCATCCTAATACACTACTTAAATCAGCCATGCCGACTTGTGGAAACTGTGTATATCCTTTTAGTCAAGAGATTTTGAACTGGTCTTTATCCTCCCCTTTTAACTGCAGTTTAAGTCATGCTAATCTTTTTGTTGTAGGTCCCTGCTTTTCTTCATATGGTTTGCTGTATATTGAAGTTTCTGAATACTGCTGCATCAACTGTGGGAGCCTGCATAGGGGGTTGCAATATCTGGAGCTGTCTTTAAGAGAATTAGTACTAGTATGCATATAGCCCTTACATGAGCAGGTTGGTTACCTTCCTGCTGGACCCTTACTCAGGTACGTTGTGCCACTACTGTCTCCAGGAATGAAGATACTGCTCACAGCCTAGCTAGGTCAGCTTTCAATAACCCCCAGGCTTCATCCAGCTTATCGCTGCTAGTTCCTTGATCCCTGTTGCCTGCACCTGGGGGCTAATACAAAAAGACTTGTCTCTTCTACACTCCTCTCTGGGGGGTGTATTGCCTAGATGTTTGTTTTAGGCTTTACAGACCCTTTATGGAGAAGCCCTCTCCTAATGTTTGTGTTTACTGTTTGAGTTATTGTGCACTTTAATACTATTTTTATGGTTCATAAATTCTGATTTGTTGAGATGGTATGGAGAGAGAGGGGGGGTCGTACCTCAAACCTCAGTCCTGCTGTTTGGATGCTGAACTGGTTCATCCTTGGCTTATGGATTCTTGGTTTCAGAATGGGGCTGGGGATGTTCTTTTCATTCATGTTCTTGACACTATTACATACAGTATTACTGGTGTGTTTGTGTGTGTATATATATATATATATATATATATATATATATATATAGTACCTATTTGCTCTTGAATGACTTCCCCTACTAAATCCAGTTTGCAGCCCATACTCACTCTGTTTGACTGTGCCACCAGTCCCAAGTATTCTGTGCCTTTCTTATGGGTATCCCTCCTCCTCCTGCTTCCACCTTTCTCCCTTCCCCCACCTGTATTAACCTTCTCCTTTCCATCATGCTTTCTGGTATTCTCCAAGTTCATTTTGTAAATATTGACCTTGATTATGGAAACTCCTTATATACTGTATTTTGTATTATTGTGTTCTATACTTTCCTTACTCTTATCCACCTTGTACATTGTACTTGCTGCTGGCTCAATTTATATTTTTTTTATCCCTTACTATGTAGTGACTATGTATTCTGTCCAGGTCCATCTCAAAAATGAGCATTGTTCAATGGTGTTTGCCTGGTTAAATAGTGATTTTAATTGATTGATTTCTCCTGTTTGGATCTCATGTGTTTGTTTTTTCTTATTGGACTAGAGCTAATAAACTGTTCCATCTTCAGATATGGATACAGCTTGATACGTGCACAGTTCCACTACCTCTACTCATTTTATGGATAGCACATTGATTTGCTGAGGTTTACTTGCTGGGTATGCCCCTCTAAGAAAGGCTCCTGATCATTATCTCTCACTTTTACCCCTATCAATGACAGATATCAAACTTGGTTCTTGTAATGTGAAGGGGCTTAAATCTCCCATTAAACATAAGCAAGTGTTAACACATTTGAAGAAACTCTGCACTATGGTAACCTTCTAGAAGAAACCAAGGTGTCATCCATTAAGGCAGGTAAATAAAAAAAATGATTGGGCCTGGAAATCCACAACATGTATACATTGGCTAAAGGAGTGGTATCCATCTTAATCCACAAATCATTGAGAAATGGCACTGTACTGCCTCTTCTGCAGACAGAGAGGGCAAATGGGTAATGATTCACATTTCCACTCCTGATGGCCCCATGCTTTTATTAAACTTATATGGTCCCAACAATGATGACCCTCCATTCTCTTAACTAACTGAGGAACTTTCCAAATTTAATTCAACCTCTTCCTCCATCATGGCTGGAGGGGACATTTATCTTACCATTGCCCCCTGGTACACTCAACTCTGTAAATGTTAAACCTCACTAGAGAGGGCTGGCTGCACTTAGGGATCTGATGCATGAGCACTTCTTAAAAGATGTCTGGCATCTCATGTACCCCAGTTCAATGGATTACTGATACTGTTTTCCAGTGCACCTATCTCTGAGTAGGATAGACACCTGGCTCACTTCCTCACATGTCACCCCACCAACTATTGATATGCATATATACCCCTTGGTCATCTTAGATCATGCCCATATTTCATTGACTTTGCTGTAGGGTCCTGCAACCCCAAACTCATCTTCATGGAGACTCCATCCACTCCTTCGTAAAGACCCTGATTTCATCTCATGGGCTAAAACTGAAATTCAAAATGTCTTATCTTTGAATGACAATGGGGAAGTGGATGACCATATCCTGTGGGATGCTTTGAAAACTTTCCTTAGTATGTGTATCATTAGATATGCTGCCCATTAGTGTAAATGCAGGGAACTTGAGGCACAAACCCTGGAGAAATGGCTCAAGACCCTACAAGATCAATATAAAAACAGTCCTCCAACTATATGAAATAATTAGGGTCAGAGGCAGAGCACAACTCAGTTCCCATTGTTCTAGAAAGATGGAACCACCCCTCCATCCTACCTCACATAAATACTGGGAAGGGGGAGCATTCTAGTAAGATCCTTGCTTATAGGCTGAAAAAGGTGCAAGTTGACAGACATACTCCTGGTCTATGAGATGCTGCAGGGACTCCACACAAAGGCTCCTCTGAAATTAATGCTGTTATGAAAGACTTTTATACCCAGCTCTACACCTCCCAGATGAATTCTACCACAGAACAGATTAATGCTTTCTGTAACCCCCTTCCTCTTCCCATATCATATTACAAGAATCTACACTCTTAGATACCCTATTTTTATTTAGAAACCACATTTACAACCACCTCCATAGAAGCATGGCATACTACACTAGCACTTCCCTCAATACTTCCCTATCGATACCTTCTTATTCCTTTGGCCTACAATACACACTTCCTCCCTGCTCAAGCTGATTCTTTCTTTAACTCAGTGCAGTGTTTCAGACTTTTTCTTTCCCTCCATGTTATGCAGGGTAATGACCTGTTAAATTTTCAGTAAGTCATTGCCAATTTTCATTGGAGATTTCATGCAGATAAAAAGTTTCTTCTTAGAACAGAAGGAGCAATATCCAAAGGATCCAACTGTTCCTTTAACTATAACATTGACCTTTCAAATAATCTAGTGTGCCCCCCTAGATTCCTTAATATTCTGTCTATATCAAGCATTACAGGAAATAGAGGGGGTGACATGGATTGCCTTAGAATTCGATGGCAGACAGACATAGAAGATAACATTTCTAAACAGCAATGGTACCTCTATCTCCGTTATGTGCATAAACCTACAACATCCCATATCTGGAAAGAATATTCCCGAAAATGTATTACCTGATTTTTCTACACTCTGGTTCAGCAAGCGCATCTTGATTCCCAGGTTGCTTCATATGTTGGTGACAATGCAGAGAACCCTCAGCTTCATATACCCACATTATGTGGTTGTACCCTAAAGTTAACATTTTCTGGGCTGACCTGCAACAGGAATGACATGATAATTTTTCTTCCTCTTTACATCTGACTTCACAGTTAGTTCTTTTCTTAGACACACCAGAAGGACACAGGGAACTGCACATTAGAAAGCTGCTATCCATATACATATTGTTGGGTAAAAAGGCAATAATAAAATTGAGGCTTTCTGCCTATCCTCCTACTATCCACCAATTGCAGAATAATGACAGACCAATATGATATGGATACATTTACAGTATAGCTAAAATGCAACATAAGGTGCCTGCCTTTGAGATATTATGGTGCAGATGGGTTGTATACATAATGGCAAAATGTAATAATTTTGTCCCATGAGTTGTCCTACTCTCATATTAGATTCAATAGTTTTTGTAGATCTGATATAACACAGTGCTCAACTTTTTGTTTCAGACTAATACTATGAACTGTAACAGCAGCATATGTTGTGTTGCTTGTGTTATACAAAGTTAATAAACAAAGATTTAAAAAAATAGATACCCCTATTTCCCTCCTGGAGGCAACCCAAGTCATCTTATCCATGAATAAAAAGAAATCTCCCTAGGAGATGGTTTTCCCATTGGCTTTAACCAGGTTCTAGAAGTTACCCTAGCCCCACTACCTGTATGGGTCTGTGAACATTCTCTTCACCTCTAAATCCTCCCATCCACCTCCAGGGAATCAGTGATTACAGTTGTTCCTAAAAAAAGGCAAGGACCTAACCTTAACCACCAGTGACCATTCTATTTGCCTTATCAGTTCAGATGCCAAAACATTTACCAAACTTTACGGCTCCAGATTGGAAAAAGTGCTTCCCACCATAATACACCCATCCCAGGCTGGATCTGTGAAAAGCCATCTTAGTTTAGACCACCTTTACACCCTCTTTAAACAAGCAATAATACCTGACAGAGTGGGCAGTATTGGGCAATACCAGACCACCCAGGGGCATAATGAGGTCTGATGCTGCAGATGGAGGACCTTATATCCACAGGAAGGTCTGGTATTGCCCATACCCCCCACCCTGGAGGGTATTATTGTGCTTAGAAAATGGGCACTGTGGCATGTTCATATGACATTTAAAAAAAATCAAGAAAAAGAGTTAAAAGATATATTAATAATGAAGTTTAAATGTTTTATGGTAAAGTAGTACCTGTTTCTGTGACGTGTCATCTGTTGTCCACCCCCTCACATTCTCTTGTACTTATCCCACCCAAGACAAGGAGCTTGTAGTTATTGTCTCCACAGCAGTGTCTTTGCTTCTTTTTTTGTTTAGAAAATGTATATTCTGTTATGTCCGTAATCATTTTCAGGAGGGAGAGTCAGTGTTACTTCACGCGTGCTGATGACATCACACCCAGAAGTAAAAGAGACATAAGAATGAGAAACTAATTTCTTTTATTTTGTTTCTTAATTTTTATATGAGAGTTTTAGATTGTATTCTTTTTTTCACATATGTCATGGTCAGAGATTGATGTGTGGGGTTGGAGAGTGCAGTGAGGAGAAATGAGAGGCGGCACCATGGAGGAGCGAGGAGAAATGACTGGCAGCACTGTGGTTCAGTTCAGAGACTGCAAGGTACCATGGGAGCTGTGAGCCACAGTGCAGTGCAGGTAGAGAGCAGAAGTTTTCATTTTAATATTGCAGAATAAATGAGAACAGTTCTTTTGCACATCGGAGGTTGATCTGGGGCTCTGCTTAGGCAGCTGCTAGTAAACGAAGGAGCACTGGTGGACAGTATCTCTCACTAAGTGATAGAAAAAAATGGTGGTGATTTTGAACTGAAAGGAGTTATTTCTACTGAATTACAGAGCAGGGTTAACACTATGATACTGCAGTGGGTTGGAATGCCAGGGACTTATTTAGAGGGCTCTCACTGCTAGATAATGTACCCCTGGCAGCTAATCATATTTCTTGAATTACCAAGCCCGTTTTATAATCTACATTATTTGGCCCAATGCCATCCCTCTCTTTAAGTGGCATTTACGATTGATTTCAAAAATATCTTTGATTCCATTGAATGGCCATTTTTTCTTTTCAACTATGTGAAAATCTGGTCTGGGATGCTACTTTGTGAATGTTGTCTACACCCCGTACACAGATCCTAAGGCCACATATCTGACAGCCTACATGCCCTGCAATTTTCCCTTTTCAAAGGCATCTGGTAAGGCTTCCTCCATCCCCTTTATTTTTCCACCTAGTTATTGTATTTCTACCACTCACCCTCTGATATGACTCCAGTATCAAAAGAACTGCTCTTGGTTTGACTGAACACAATCCACTGCTGTATGCAGATTACATAATTATTATGCAAAATGCTCCTACAGCCATACTTCCCTTGCAGTCCCTTCTAAATTCTTATGCACTTGTTTCTGGCCACAGGGTTAATTACACAAAATCCGAAATCCTACCCCACAACATCTACTGCACCTCTTCCTTATTTCACAGCACTTAGTGGAAATGGGCCGACAAAGGGATCTTTTACCTGGGTATCACCATTATTCAATCCCTGGGGGACTTATTTCCTACAAACTTCAAACCCTTAACTGAGGATCTACACATGGACACTAATCGATGGAAGGCTCTGCACCTCTCCTAGACTGGGAAAATCTCTCAAATAGAAACATACAAGCATATAATTTTCTGGCAGATAAGGACTCCTTGGTTTACCCAGTCTGCCCATTTTTCCCTACCTACAGTATCACCATGGACCCTACTTGATCTATGGCTCTCCCCCCCCCCAACAATCCTTTCCATTAAAATGTACTTATGCCTACCTCAAGCTTCTTGTACCCCACCACTGTTTTTGCCCCAAACACCTTGGCTGGTAAACTGTTCCAGGAATCTACCACTCTTTCTGTGAAGAAGGACTTTTGCACATCTCTCTTGAATTTACCTCCTTCAGCTTCATAGCTTATCCCCATGTTCTTGACCACATTTTGTTCAGAAAAATATTGTCCATATGTACCTTATTTATCACATTGAGGTATTTAATGGTCTCTTTCATATCCCTGCTCTCCCTCCTAGCTTCAAGGGTGTACATGTTGTGTTCCCTTAGTCTCTCATCATAGGGTTTTTTGATGTAGATCCCAGACCATTTTAGTTGCTCTTCTCTGGACGGCCTTCACTATGTCTATGTCCTTCCAGATATGTGGTCTCTAGAGCTGTACACAGTATTCCAGGTGTGGTCTCACCAGCTGTCTATACAGTGGCAGCACTATCTCCCTCCTTCTGCTGGTGATACCTCTCCCTAGGCATCCCAGCATCCCACCAGCCTGCTCAACTGCCTTGTTACACTACCTGGCCACCTTTAGGTCATCAGAGATGATTACCCCCATTTCTCTCTCCTGATTGGTGGTCATTAGTAACACTCTTCCCATTTTGTACTCTGCCACTGGGTTTGTGTCTCCCAACTGCATTATTTTGTTCTTTTTGCATTGAAACCCAGCTGGCATACCCTTGACCACTCCCTGAGATTTCTCAGGTCTCTGTCCATCCTTTCCACCCCTACCTCAAGTGTCCACCCTATTGCATAGAGGTAAACCTTTCACTTCAGCCCCTCTGCAAAGTCCCTTATAAAGACATGAAAGAGGACTGATCCCAGCACTGATCCCTGAGGCACTATGCTGGTCATCTTTCCCTACTCAGAATGAATGCTGTTTACCACCACCCTCTGTCTCTTATCTCCTAACCAATTTCTTGCCCAGTTTAGCACCTTTGGACCCACTGCCAAGCTCATCAGCTTGTTTAATAGTCTGCTATGTTGAACAGTATTGAATGCCTTACTGAAAACTAGGAATTCCACATCAATTACACTACCCTGATCAAATTTCTTAGTTACCCTATTAAAGAAACTATCAGATTTGTTTGAAATGACCTCCCTCCCTGAAAAAAAGATTCTTTTTAAATGAATGCTGAGCCCTGCAGTCCTACACCTCCTTGCATATGTACCTCTATCTATACCTGACATTTGGTTTGCAAAACTAGACCAGAAAATGGGGCAATTTTTCTGGAAAGATAACCCCCCTCAATTCAGTACAGGCAAGCTCAGGAAGCACTGGTCTGAAGGTAAATGGTGCCTCCCACATTTTAATGATTACCATACAGCATTTCTGGCCTCCCAGGTGATTCACTGATTTTGTCCCTCTGGCCCTCATTCTCCCCCATGGGCCCACGTTGGGAGCTCTGCTTTCCCCTCTTCTCAATCACATACACAATAGTTATGCGCACAAGGAATACTCAGATGTTTGAATAATGCAAAAATATCTTTTACTCCAAGCATTTAAATCTCAGCCCAAATGCAAACAGCTTAGTACAGCTTACAGAGTTACAGCTTCACCCCTAGCACCTCAACTCTCATGAGTCTTCAGTGTGGGTATGACTAACAGAGGTTACTGAAACATTTATGCAACATACCATTAATTATTCATGAGGAATCATTAAACAAGCAGATTCATCGGCTTACCTGTTAAGAGCATATTAGCCCTAGTTTTAAATACAATAGACATCAGGACCCATATAAATAGTATTGAAAAAATGTATAAAATTATAAGACAATAAACAAAAAAGACAGAATTAGCAAAAGGAAGCAACCTCTTCTTGATCAGTTACAAGTTTAGTTTATTAATTCAATACCCATATCCTTTTTTTCATTAATGAGAGAAAAAAAATTATCAATAACTGCACTTCCAAAACACTGTGTACTGGTTGATTGATTGTCACCGCATATTCAGTCTTACTCCATAACATTTTATACTAGGTAGATGGAGCCACCAGGTACTGTGAGCTGATGCTAAAGCCTAAGAGAGATAGAAAGCAAAAAAAATGGCAACATTACTCTAAAGTAATATTTGAATCATATTTACATTAGCTGCAAATACCTAAGAATGAAAAACTGCTATCTCATCAACTTGATACATAACATATTTTTTCCTTTTTCTAGGAGGTACAGTTATTGATAATTTGTTCTCTCTTATACATAGAAAAACAGGATATGAGCAATGAATTAGCAAACTAAACTTGTAACTGGTCAAAAAGATATTTGCCTCCTTTTGCTAATTCTGTCATTTTTATTTATTGCCTTATAATTTTATAAATGTTTCTATACTATTTATATGCATCCTAATGTTTATTGTATTTAAAACGAGGGCTTATATGCTCTTAACAAGTAAGCCAATGAATTTATCACAAGGGGTATCACAAGTCGTAAGAGGGAGGTAATAATCCCTCTGTACAAGACACTGGTTAGGCCCCATCTGGAGTACTGCGTGCAGTATTGGAGGCCACATCTTCACAAGGACATTAACCAAATTGAGGCAGTCCAGAGAAGGGCAACCAAAATGGTGCAGGGACTGCATCAGAAGACATATGAGGACAGATTAACGGAGCTCAATATGTATACCCTTGAGCAAGGGAGGGAGAGAGGTGATATGGATCGAGGCATTCAAACACCTTAAGGGCATAAACAAGGTGAAAGAGTCTAATATGTTTAAATATAAGAAAAATAGCAGGACAAGAGGACACAGCATGAGATTAGAGGGAGGCCGATTAAGGGGAATGTGAGGAAATTTTTCACAGAAAGGGTGGTGGATGCTATGGAATGGCTTACCACAAGAAGTGGTGGCTATGAATACAGTGCAGGCTTCAAACAGGCATGGGATAGGCATAAGGGAGCAATACAAATGACTATGAATAGATAGGCCACTGACAGAGCAAAGGCCGATGGCACATTTATAAGGTAGAAAAAGAAATGGGCAGACTGGATGGGCCTTGCGGTCCTTATCTGCCATCAACTTCTATGTTTCTATTTTTCTATTTTGCTTGTTTAATGAAACCTCATGAATAATTAATGGTATGTTGCATAAATGTTTCAGTAACCTCTGTTAGTCATACCCCCACTGAAGAGTCACGAGAGTTGAGGCACTAGGGGTGAAGCTGTAACTTCATAAGCAGTTCTAAGCCATTTGCATTTAGGCTGAGATTTAAACACTTGGGTCCAGATATTCAGACTGCGCCAGGCTGTGGCACAAGCCTGGGTGCAGCGCAACTTGGCTGTGCAGGGGCATTGACAGGGTGATTTTCAACAGAGCTGCACCATGGCACAGCAGCATTGAATATCGCACCCTGGCCACCTGCAGTGGACATGGCTCAGTGGCACTGTGAAAGTGGCCAGAGTGGAGCAGGGGGATGCGCTAGCACAAGTTCCGTTGCGCTAGGTGCAACAGCCGTGATATTCGAAAGTGCACATGCAAATGGGGCCATAATGTATGCAAGGCTCAAATGGGACCATTTGCATGTCATTATGGCCCCATTTCCATGCAGGTGCACCAATGCCCAGTGACTTGCACCTGGCGCCCTGCCAGGCAGCAGCCGTTGGGGACTGACGCCCCCTGCACAGTGCGGCAATGTAGATTTAAATAATCGCCCAATATCCCTAGTGATCCAGTGGACTGCTGCAAGCCCAATCATGGGCATAAGTATGATAATCAATCGTCCAATATCTCTGGTGGTCCACTGTACTGCTGTACACCTGATCATGGGCTTAAGTATGATAATCAAACGTCCAATATCCCTGGTGGTCCAGTGGACTGCTCGCAGCCCGATCGTGGGCGTCTGTTGAAATAAAAGCAGTCCTATATCCCTGGTGGTCCAGTGGACTGCTCGCAGCCTGATCGCAGGCATCTGTTGAAATAAAAGCAGTCCTATATCCCAGGTGGTCCAGTGGACCACTCGCAGCCTGATCAAGGGCTTCAGTATGAAAAAATCATCCAACCATTTCACTATCTAGACTATGTGGTATGGTATGCGACGCATGCATGTGGCTCACACTGTGGACACTGGCGTGCAACTACCTACAGTGTCATCGGTGGGCGGCAGGGTGGCGGGTGGTGGGGCTGCCACCCGCCACTGACCAGTGGGGAGCGGGCGGTGGGGCCCAGTGGGTGGGAAGGGGGTACCAGACCACCAGGGATATTAGACAATTTCTTTTCATACTGAAGCCCGTGCTCGGGCTGAGAGCGGTCCACTGGACCACCAGGGATATTGGATGAATTATTTTCATACTGAAGCCTGTGATCAAGCTGCGAGTGGTCCACTGGACCACCAGAGATATTGGACGATTCATTTTCATACTGAAGCCCACAATTGGACTGTGAGTGGTCCACTGGATCACCAGGGATATTGGACAATTTCTTTGCATACTGAAGCCCACAATCGGGCTGCGAGCAGTCCACTGGACCACCAGGGATATTGGATGATTTATTTTCATGCTGAAGTCCGTGATCAGGCTACGAGCTGTCCACTGGACCACCAGGGATATAGGACTACTTTTATTTCAACAGATGCCCGTGATTGGGCTGAGAGTGGTCCACTGGACCACCAGAGATATAGGACTGGTTTTATTTCAACAGATGCCCACTATCAGGCATGTGGGGCGCCACCACAAAGGTGCAGCTGAAGCTTGGGTGGCCACCCACAGGTGGCAGCTGCCATGTTGCGCCTTGCAATATGGCAGTTCACCTGTGGGTGGCCAGCTGTTGTTCCTTTTTTTTGGCTCACCTGTGTGCAGCACAATTAGGGGTTGTGCATGCATGGACTCAACACATCCTGGGCTGAATATTGGGATGTGCAGAGCATGCATGGGCACACACCCCCCACCTGCACTGCATACATTACTGATGTGCTCCGGTGCATCGGGATTTGTGCCAGGCTCAATCCCCGTTTAAATATCATGCCAGAGTGCATCAGTGGGTTGCGCATGGCGCAACAGTGTTGCACCATGCGCAACCCTTCTGAATATCCGGGCCTTGGAATAAAATATATTTTTGCATTATTCAAGCATCCGGAGTATTCCTTGTGTGCACCACTACTGTATATGGGATTGAATCTTGTTGACGTAAGCCACCTCTTTGGTAGTGCAGCATGTACTGAGCTCTGTGGCTTCATGGTGCTTCATTTTGGATTGCTTGTTTGTGCTTTAAACACTGCAGAACAACAGCCATCACATGGGGTGATGGATTTGGTTCAGAACACACCACAACTTTTGAAGTTTTCTGAGAACCAGCTCAAACATTAGAAACAAAACTTCTCTGAAATAGAATGAGCCAGCAAGCTACTTCTACAAGCTCAAGCTCAAGGGATAATACAGGCACTGTACTGAGATGGGAGGAAGCTGAAACATCTGATACCTTTGATGCGAGATGGAAGGAAGGAAGCAAGGAGCAGGTTGAATGATACTGAAGGTAATACCAGTAACACTGATAATGTAAAAGCTGCATTTATTAAATTTGAAAAGCTACTGATCAAAGAACTAGAAATTGCAGTCAATTCCACTTGTGTGCACAACATCGGAACCTGCCGAATTTGTGCACACATTCAAATTTGCCATATTACTGATGGGACTGAATCATGGTTGTGGTAAAATCATACATTTACTTTATTAAACACTGTTATACACTGTAGAAATGCTTTACTTATGTTAAAATGTTAAAACTAGTGCAGCATATTTAATAAATATTCAATATAAAGTAAATAAAAGAATTTTGTTATACTGTAAACTGTAATTCCTGATTCCTAATGGTACAATACTGTACTGCTAAAGAGAAGTGCTGACAAGCATTTCGGACTGAGCAGCATACACATTCTAAACATCATAAATAGCAATGGTACTGTTTAAACAACAGAAAAACATGGTAAAGTGCAGAGTATTGCTAAAGAGAAGTGTTGAAAAGCATTTGGTACTCAGCAGCATAATCAAGCAGCATAAAACGTCATGAACAGAAATCATTTTAAATGCTAAGAACCACAGAAATCATGTAAAGTGCTGAACTTATCCATGCTGGTCATGCTGGTGTTCTCGGGACTGTTATCAGGGCTGTTACAAGTCTGAATGTGCTCTGTGAGTTGTAAGCTTTCAAACACCCCCTCCCTTCACTAATCATACCTGATAGAGGTTAGATGCTCATTATACCCATTAGCTCCATATGGCATCAGAACCATCCATTGCTTAACCTGCCCCAAAATGGAGGCATCAGATAGAATGAGTAAACAGATGACTGTGCAGGCAGACAGCTCAGGGCACTTAAGCACTTAACAAAAGCAGGCATCTACTCTCAGTAACACCTGAATTAGCACCTCACTGCTGCTGCTACTGACAGCAAACTGTTGTCAGAATTGATCATACAACTGAAATTCTAAGTGCACACAACTGATTTTTTTAACATTGAACTAATAGAAAAGGAATTGGGACTGGAGGAATGTGTGCACATCCAAATGGCATACAAGTAGAATTGACTGTACTTATAATATTAGTACATTGGAAGAATACATGGCGAGAGGGCAAGCACCTAGAGGTTTAAGAATTTTGATTGTACCTTCAAGTGGTCAGGAGGAGTTTCAGTTTAAGGACCAGTGGACCAAAGCTGCCACTGCATGCTCTAATATCTTTTTAGAGCTGCTGATATGGGATGATTTGAACAAGCATGCAGAGTTAACTACTGAGTTGTAGAAAACTAAAACAGCTTCTGCCAGTTTCTGTTAAAGTGTTGAATACTCAGACTATAACGTACAATTACAAAGTAAAGTAAGGAAGCATGAAGCTGAAATGATTAAAAGGAAAATTACTAAGCTTAACAGAGACAAATGCAACTATGAGAAAGGGAACATTATAATTTGGAGGAAACTGAGATCGCAAAGCAGGGGAAGGTCAAGTGTCGGATTTGCAAAATCTAATAGAAGGCAGCAGATCACAAGAAACAGGGAAGCTGCACAGAAAAAATCCTGTGAAACCCATCAAGCTTCAGGCAGAGTACAGTATTTTCAGAAGGTCCCAGCACTGAAGGTGAGGGAGAAAGAAAAAGAAAAAGAAAGCCAAGAAGAAGCAAGTGTGGAGGAATCAACAAGTGCAGGAACAGAGAGACTACTCAGAGAGAGAAGGAAGGAAGGTTCTCACTTACAGATATTAAATCGTTCATCTGAAACTTTTAAATAAAGATCAGGAATCTGTGCTAAGGAGGGGCTTAGGCTTTATCCCAACCCCAGCTTCGAATGAATTTCAAATATTTTTGGATTAAATAAATTCTTTAGAAAGCTACACTTACGTTTATATTATTCAAAAGAACAAGAAACAGGGATGATGTTTCAGAACGCTGCAGAGATGGGATTTATACCAGAAAGTAGCCCATTTATGTGGAGGACCTTGACTTTCTTATACAAGAAATTGCTCTAATTGAAAATGATCCAAGAACCGGACAGTTGACTTTCCATTTGGGGAACATGGACATGGGACAATTGAGGCAACAAGATCTGAATATCACTGCTGCAGATGGATTAATAGAAAGGACTGTGGAGTTCCAAGCTCTAGATCTACTCAGTGAAAATGAAAATGGCTTTGACCTTCTGACCTCACAGGTAAGAAGTGGTCATGGACTTTTGACAGCCAATGGAGACTTAAAGAAATTAAGAAAAATTCTATTGAAGTCTAATTCTGAATTTTGTCCAAAAACATACAATAATGTTATAGAAGCTTATGAGAAAACAGTCTGTAGACAAGTAAAAAATCTGCTTAGCAATAAATTTGCCCCCACTCACTCTAATTTAGCAAAATAAGAGAGCGAGGACCTTAAGAACTTATCTGGAAATGAAAAAATAGTTATGAAATTGGTTGATAAATGGGGCAATATTGTTTCAATGGATTATAATATTTATAAAGACATTGCTATGAAGCTACTGGATAAAGAGGGTTGCCAACTGAAAGGGCTGACCCCATTGTCCCCAGGCACTGGAAAATGTTTGTGTTGTGCCAGAAGGCGGGGGGGGGGAGAGGAAAGGAGGAGAGGTGCAGGAAAAGAAGAACTGAGTGAGGTCACAGGTAAGGAGTGGCCAAATGAGGTCACAAGGGGGAGAGGCGATGTGTAATGACATGGGAGCTGATGATTGGTGGGGACAAGCTTGGGGGGCAAGTCAAAAATGGGATATGTGCTACTAAGAGAATTTTCCTCTAGCAACATGTCAGTTTTGGCAACAATAGCAAGCCAGTTGGGCCTTTTGTAGAACATACTGTAGTATTCTGAGTTAAGTTAATACAGCCTGGTGGATAATAATAGCAAATTAGCAACATTTTCATTTTGTTTGATTACCCATAACAGTCCAATAATTAAGTGACTGGGGAAGCAGCAGAGTGAGCCTGAGGTAATTGTGGTATTATTTGGGGAGGATCACTGGTGAGGCCCTGTGAGTAGCAGGGGACCTGGATTGTATGACAATGTGGGAGGATGATTTTATTGGGGAGAGCAGGAGAGAGCCAACCACAGCATAAAGAGCAAGGTGAAATACTGCTGATTGGGGCTGAGCAGATAGGGGCATGGGGGGGATGGACCGTGGCTGAAAGAAAGACAAAACCAGACAGGAAGAGGACAAAGCCCCAGGAAAAAGGGACAGGGTGTTTGGTGGAATAAGTAGGTAACAGGAGACACAGAGGCCAGTTTTACAGAGAAGCTAACAAGCAGGGAACGCTCAAAGTGGGAGCCGAGCAGGGGACCTGGAGTGCGAGGGCCATGTGGTTTAAGAACAGGGTCCTGCAAGAAGATGGGATAGGAGCATTTCCATGGGGCTACAAAAGCAAAGAATATGGGACTGAACAGGGGGAAGAACTCCAGCAATGCACTCAAGAGTATAAGGAGCCAAGGCCCGATTTATGGTCCAAAAGCAAAGAAGCGACCGCTGGAGGTGCAGCATGTGGCGATGGCATGTGACGTTATTGCCACATGGTGGGGGGGCAAGGAAAAACTGAAGCAAGGAACACCCATTCTAATGGCATGGAGGGCTATAGGAAAAGCCATGGGCAGGGCCCCAGGTGGGAGCAAGGAAACAGAGGGAGCAACTAGCAAGCCATCCACACAGCTTGCTTTGGACCACGTGGTGCAATGCCATTTTGAGGCATGGAGAAAGGGGGGTCAGAAGCCAAAACAGGATGAGTGGGCCAGCACCTGCACAGTGGTTAAGGTTCCCCATGACAAGGGGAGATAATACTTGCTTTTTTTTTTTTTTTTTAAAGAAAAAGACTTCATTTTGAGAATTATAGACAAGCGGAATAAGGACAGTTGCAATATGAAGGGAAGGATACTGGGCAGCAGACAGGGCTAGCAGTGGGCTCAGCAGCAGAAGGAGCAGCATGGTCAGGGGGATCAATGAAGCCACTGATCATTGGTTACGGTGATCCATGCAGGGGATACGGGCCACAGTGGAGGGCACAAGCGAATTGTGGGGGAAGGGGAAACTATCCTGGGCAGGAATGCAATGAAAGGATTTGCCTGACTTCTAGAATTGAGAGAAAAGGGAGTTGGAGCCTAGGAAGCAGTGGGGCCTACTGGGCATATATAAAAAAAAAAGATAAAAAATACCCCAATATCGTGGGGAAGCTTATCGAGTATGGAACTCATGGCCAATGGTTCCAGAAGTTTTCTGCACATTTTTTGTATAGGGGCTATGCACGGCTGCAAGGGAGGGCCAGCAGCTGTCTGGGTTATGAATGCTGGGCATGTATGGAGAAAAGGGGACCACAGTCATTATTTCGGAGGGAGGAGCCCGGGGTGGGGAGTGGCAACAGCATCACATGTGTCAGGATGAACAGGGAAGGGGAGAAGGAACCTACAAAGAAAACAGTCCTAGAATTTATGTGGGCACAGAATAACTTGAATGCTTTGTCTCATTATAGAATACAACAACCAACATGGTGCCAAGAAAGAGTAAGCCAAGCAAGGAGGACTGTTATGTGGCAGTGATGGATCTGGTGGTGAAGGCGAACCGGTTGCTGGAGGTGGTGGGCCCAGAGGAACCAGATCAGGGAAAAAAATGGAAGGGAGAAAGGGGAAGGGGGAACAAGGATGGTAAGTGGGTGTGCAAGGTATCAGTAGCACCACAACCCATGGTACCCATCCTGGTGCCAGTCAGGCCTTTGTCCCTGGAGAGACCAGTACGGGAACCAACAACCGGCCTCCCTCGCCCATGGCTCTGATACCGGAGCCTGAACTGCTACCAGCACCAGCCCCACCCCAGTACCAGAGCCATCAGCACCAGACAAGGGGGTGCCACCTGCACCCCCTCTCTCCGGAGCTGGCACAGGTGCCTCTCCCAGCCCTGATGCCACCAACTGGACCAAGTAATCAACCCATTACACTCAAGAGCAGTGTAAAAGAATTTGTGGAACAGATGTTGAAAACTATGGGGGACAATGGGATGGGACAGTTGGAGAAGGCACTAGGTGAGATAAAAGGGGCAGGGGGGAGGGGGCACTGAGGGTGCAATGGGTCCCAGACTGGACATGGGGGCGTTGAGGACACTGGGGGTCAGAATCAGAGACCACATTCCGATGGACACCAAAGAAAAATTTGGAAAAGCAAGTATGTAGATATCTTTGCTCTAGTGAATGTAGAGAACATGGACAAGTATGAGGAGAAGGATAGTTTTGAAAAGAAGTACATGGCAATGGCAGTGGTGCTACTGGGAAAGGGGGAGGATGAAAAATCACTTAAGGAAAAAACCTGGGACAATTGGTCCACAGGGTTTACATACTTTACAGCGATAGTGATAGAAAAATGGCCGGAGCTGGTGATCCTGCTTTTAACATACTCCCTAATAATAAAAAATGCCTACAAAAGGGGGGTTGGCACAAGTGGTTAAAATATGATGAGAAATCTAGAAAATGGATGGCACATTTTGGGGACATAAAGTGGGATGCGAGGCAAATCAACTTATGTTTGAAAATTTACACAGGGCCGACTGGCATGGAGGGAGAGGGGACAAAAAGGGGGTAGGGTTGCAAAAGGCATGCTGGGGGTACAACCAGGCCTTTTGTTCATGGCCAAACTGATGTTTTAAGCATGTATGCTTTAAGTGTGGGGGGGGCATCATCCAGAATCAAAATGTAGATATAACTGGAAAAAGGGGGGGTACCACCCAGGACAATGGGCACCAGCAGCCTGTTTAGAATGACCAGGGACATTTTTGCAACCAAACATGGGGCAGGAGGAACAGGGAGAGGGGGCAAGTGGCTCCAGGGGGCACCCATACCACAATAGGCACCAAGACACCTGAGATCCAACTGGGTAACAACTTCCAGCTGGCCAGCACCCCTATCAGGGTAGAGGTACTGCAAAACTGGTTTCAGGATTATCCAGATTGGAGGGTGGCAAAGACATTATTAGAGGGGTTCCAGAGGGGTGTTAGCCTACAATACCAGGGGACAAGAAAGGGGACCAAAGCAAAGAACTTGAGGTCCATACAGGGGAGAGAAGCCCTGCTAGTACAAAAAATTCAGAAAGAAATAGACATGGGCAGGGTAGAAGGACCATTTGGAGTGCCACCGTCGAAGGATCTTAGGCTTTCTCCTTTGGGTCTGGTCCCAAAGAAGCAGGAGGGGGAATATCGGGTGATCCATCATATATCATACTCAGAGGGGGAATCAGTCAATGATTGCATTAGGGAGGAGGACAGCCGGAGGACATATACCACCTCAGAGGAGGCAGTGTGGCTAATTAGGTCCACACAGGGAGCCTGGCTAACCAAGACAGACATAGAAGCAGCCTTTCGGCTTCTACTAGCCTGGCTGGAAGATTGGGACCTGCTGGTATTTAAGGTGGGGGAGGTATATTATTTCGACAAAACCATGCCGATGGGGTGCTCAGTGGCCTGTGCTACAATCGAGATGTTCAGCACTTGACTACAATGGGCAAACAAGGAAAGGTACGGCTACCACATGGTGGTCCATTACCTGGACGATTTCTTGCTTATTAGAGAGGGACAGGAACAGACAGCATGGATGTTAAGGGACTTTGAGAGAATATGCCAAGAGCTGGGATTTCCTCTAGCAAAGGACAAGACCGAGGGGCCAAGCCAGACCCTGGAGTTTCTGGGTATAGAAGCTGATATGGTGGGGGAGCTATTTTGGTTACCAGATGTGAAGATAAAGAAACTAGAAGCATTACTGGGGAAGGTAAAAGGCAAGTGCAGCAACTCATGGGGCAACTGAACTTTGCCTGTAGGGCAATAGCAATAGGGTGCATGTTTACAAAGAGCTTGACCTGGGCTACTTGGGGGGCCTCACAGCCTCATCATTGGGTAGACATCACCAGAAATATAAGGGAAGATTTGGAGGTGTGGGACAATTCTTGAGGAACTAGAATGAGAAGACCTTTTGGCAAGAGGAATGGGTTTTTAACAGTGATTTACAGCTGAACACAGAAACCTCAAGGGGGATAGGCATGGGGGCATACTTTAGAGGAAACTGATTCGCTCAACCATGGCTCCAGCAGTGGGTGCAGGCAGGAGTAACCCAGGACATCACCTTTTTGGATATTTTCCCCATATTGGTAGCAGTGTTGACATGGGGGAGGAATTCAGGAACAGGCAGGTTGCATTTTGGAGTGACAATAGGGCAGTAGTGGACGTTTTGAACAAAAAAGGGACGAGGTCAGAGAGGGTGATGAGAGTGTTGAGGTGCTGATTCTGGCAGGACTGACATTGAATCTGTATTTTAGGGCAAAATATATAGATGGCATAGACAATGTGTTAGCTGACTGCTTATCCCGATTGCAAATGGACAAATTTTGAACCATCACATCAGGAACGGAAGCCAGGCAGACAGCTATCCCAGCCGAGGCATGGATGATTGGATTGAGGGAGCAGAGTCACTGTTCCACAACTCCTGGTCCCCTAGGACTATGAGGGCATACGAGGCCTCCTGGAGGGCATTTTCAGAGTTTCAGAAGCAAAATGCTGGACAGGTAAGTGGGATAGTGACAAGGGAGCAGGTCATGAAGTACATTGTGGCAGGATGGAGGCAGAATATGGCCCAGGCGACAATGGGGGTGCATCTAGCAGCCATGGGGTGGGTGTGCACACAGAGAGGTTGGGAAGATCTGACAAAATGTAATTTAGTACACAGGATGATGCAAGGTTGGTTAAGGGGGGGAGAAGGCCAAAGGTAGGAGGAGGCCAATGACAAAAAGGTTAATGGAAAACCTGGTAGGGGCCCTGCAACAAGTGTGCTCCTCGGCCAGTGAAGCAGTAATTTTCAGAGCTCTGTATGCCACCATGTACAGTGGGGCATTCAGAGTAAGCATTGTAGTTGGGGATGGGAAAAAGGACACCTCGGCAGAACTGCACTGGGAGGACATGGTATGGACTGGGGGGGGCATAGCAGTGAGGAGATCCAAGATGGATCAAGCCAGACAAGGGGCAATAGTGTGGCTAAAGCAGGGTGAAAACACCACCATATGCCCAGTGGGGGCCCTGCACATGTACACGGCAGAGCTGCCCAAGGGGCAGAGCCCGCTAATGTTCCTGTATGGAGATGGGTTGGTGGTGACCTCATACTAAGTGACAGCAGTGCCGAGGAAGAGACTGGCCTTCCTGGGGGAGCAACCAGTGAAATACTCATCATACTCATTCAGGATAGGGGCAGTTTCTATGATGGCAGCACAGGGTGGCACTCCAGGAGCTATCAAAGAAAAGGGAAGGTGGACTTTGAACTGTTACAAGAAATACATACATAGCCTCAAACAGTAACACTGTCTCTCTTTTTTCCTAACAGCTACAGGAGATGGGGGGAATTTAGAGGCTGCAAAGAGGGGGACAAAAAGGAGGGGGTGTAAAAAAGGGAGAAGGGAATAGGAAGTCAGAAATAACGTTTGTGCTTAGAATCACCCAGGGTCATCCAGAAGGTTGGAAGCATGGACATGTGGGCATTCCTTCATACACTGGGCAGAGAAGTGGGCATCCAGGCGGCAAGGGGGAAAGCAGTTAAACTTGAACATCAATGACATAAAAATGACATGGAAGGTCCTACGGGGGATGAGATGGGCACAACTATTATCACAGCTGAGAGAGACCAGGAAGAACCACAGTCAGCCAAATCTGATCATGATTCACCTAGAAGGCAATGATTTGAGGACATGGCTGTGGATGGACATATTTTATCAAATCAAATATGACTTAAAAATAATAAAGGGTTGGTAGCCAGAGGTTTCTGTGGCTTTGTCAGACATGATGTCAAGAAGGGTTTTATGACATGCAGCATGTCACAAGGCAATGGACAGGGCATGGAAGTGCATGAATACGAGGGTAGGCAGGTTATTTGAGGCCATAGGGGACTTAAGCATACACCACGGAATCCTGGAACAGGTAGACAAGTTCTACAGGGGAGATGGTGTTCCTTTGACAGAGTTGGGACTGGCACTGTTTCATGAAGAAATTGCCAACACCATTGAAGCCTGGATGTGAGATAGGTGGGTATAAAAAGTAGGGAATGGGGGGATCGAAAGGGGGAAGTACACCATCTATTGCAAGCTGGAGGTGGACTAATGGAAATAAGGATTTCAGGAGGACAGAAAAAAGGGGACAAAAGAATGAGCAATACAAAAGATGTGACCATGGGCAAGCCAGCAAGAACCAGGGGTATGGGTGTACGCTTGTATCCCTCCTTTGCAGACAGAGGGAAGAGAAGATTGGCCCCTCATGATTTACATCTGAGGGACAGAGGAAAGAAGGAAGACAAGAAAAAGTAATAACAAGAATTATGACTAAAACAATGAAAATGAGATATTATGATTTGTATGATAAACTTGTAAGATATGTGGAATGTGGATATGGAAATGAGACATGTATCATGTGAAAGTGATGTATTTGGAGTTAAGTAAATTAATTGCCAAACTGAGCACACACACAAAACTTTGTCAGAGTCTTTATTTGCAGGTGGTTCTGGGGGCAAAGAGGGTTGCCAGCTTAAAGGGCAGACCCTATTGTCCCCAGGCCTTGGCAAATGTTTGTGTGGAGCCAGAAGGTGGGGGAGGAAAGGGGAGGTGCAGGAAAAGAACTGAGTGAGGTCACAGGTAAGGAGTGGTCAAGTGAGGTCACAGGGGGAGGGGCGATGTGTAACGACATGGGAGCTGATGATTGTTGGGGACAAGCTTGAGGGGTGGGGCAAAAATGGGGTATGTGAGGGGCTACTCAGCAGTGGGAGTTCACAAATTGCTACTAAGAGAATTTCCCACCCACCCACATTCCCTGAAATTAGAGGTTTATGAGGGCACTGCGGTAGGTGGAATGCAGTGCGGGGAGGAAGGACTGCTGAAGATGGAAGGCAGGGAAATAAGGGTTTGAGGAGGACAGAAAAAAGGAGACAAAATAAGGAGAAATACAACAGATGTGACCATGGGCAGGCCAGCAAGAACCAGGGGTATGGGCATATGCTTGTACCCCCCTTTGCAGTCAGAGGGAAGAGAAGATCGGCCCCTCATGACTTATATCTGAGGAACAGAAGAAAGAAGGAAGTCGAGAAAAAGTAATAACAAGAATTATGACTAAACAATGAAAATTAGATATTATGATTTGTATAGTAAACCTGTAAAATATGTGGAATGTGGATATGGAAATGAGATGTGTATCAAAAGAATGTGATGAATTTGAAATTAAGTAAATTAATTGCCAAACTGAGCACACACACAAATCTTTGTCAGAGTCTTTATTTGCGAGGGGTCTGGGGGACAATGAAAGCAGTTGCAAAAAATTACTTTCAAACTCAACTCAGATTTGCAGAAAGACATTGTGTTCTTTACTAATGAGGTCAAGTGAAAATGATGACATAACAGAGGGAGAATATGGGTTTTTTGTGGAATGAACATCCAGTTGTGCCAGGTTTTTACATCTTGCCAAAAATCCACAAGAATAAAGAGATGCCACTGGGAAGGCCTATTGTATCAGGTGTGGGGTCCTTGACACAAAACATATAACAATTTGTAGATTTTTTTTCTACAGCCAAGTGTAAATAAATTGATCTCCCACATTAAAGACACTACAGACGTACTCATTAAATTACAGGATGTAACATGGGAAAAGAACAGTTGGTTGGGAATATATGTAGATGAGATCTACACTTCTATAAAGGCATGAACAAGGTTTAAATGCCACAATATTATTTTTAAATAAGTGCACAGAAGCAGAACACATACCAGTGGAATTTATTTTCCAATCTCTGGAATTCATTCTAAATCACAATATTTTTCAAATTTGGTGGTATTTTTTATAAAAAAAGAATGCGATACGGCTATGGGAGCCTCTATGGCACCCAGTTATGCCAACCTGTTACTGGGGTACTGGGAACTTACTGTGGTACTTAATGAAATTGTTAACCCACACTACAAACATATAAAAAAATGGTTTTGTTTTATCGATGATATACTATGTATCTGGGAGGGAGACCAAAACAAGTCTCATGAATTCAAGGAATGGATGAATAAAAACAAATTCAACTTAAAATTAACATATATGAGTGATCAAACAATGTTAAACTTTATAGATTTAAATTTGTAAGTGAATGAAGATACACCTGTTGTCTATACTATTAATACTTTAATGGGCTGGCAGTATAGCCTACAGGTTAAAGTAAGGGGCTGTGTATGAGCTTGGTACACCCAGCAGACCAGACCTTGGTCTGATTCTCACAACCCCCATTGCATACTGTGTAACTCTGAGCAAGTCATTTAACTTCCCAGTGCTCCCAGGTCACCCCTGAAAGCAGGCACTTGTGCATATTGGGCCTTACCAAGTTACCAAAGACTAAAATAAGATAAAACAAAATACCAGAACTTACAGGAAATCTACAGCCACAGCTTCTGTCCTCCATTGCAACAGTGCCCAACCCCCTAGCCTTAAGAAATCCATACCCTATAGCCAGTTGGTGTGGCTTAAAAGAAATCGCAGCAACAACTCTGACTATGATAGCAAGCTGAGGAAATAGTTGAAAGATTTAACTCAAGAGGGTATGAGACATGTCTTGGAGACATCAAAAAAGAAAGTAGATAAAACAAATATGAACACTCTACTAAGTAAATCTGCAGTACCACCATGCACTAAAGCCCCGTGCACCTTTGTCACAGAATATAGCAATATGGCAGGCCAGATTGTAACTATAATATACAGGCACTGGCCTATTTTAACTGGGAATGAGATTGTAGGGGTGCTGTAGGTGAAAAACCTAGGGTTGCATTTAGTTGAGCCAATAACTTGAAGGAAAAATTAGTACATAGTATGTTGAGAAAGAGTGTGACTACCAGTGGCCAAAACTGGCTACCTAGGCGTCCCAATGGCTTCCACATGTGCCAAAGATGTAATGTCTGCAAATATGGCAATACAGGTGATACCTTTCATCATCCCAGAGTGTACTGTAAGGATGTAACTAAAAGAGAATTGATAAGATGCAACACATTATATGTGGTGTACATCCTGTGGTGTAGTTGTAACAACTACACCTATGTTGGAAAAACAGTGAGACCACTTAAACAGTGCATACAGGAGCACATTAGGTCGCTTATTAATGACAGACAGGACACCCCTGTGGGAACACATTTCTTCCTTTTTCATGATTCAACACCTGCATGTTTGAGGTTTATGGGTATTGAATCGGTCCCTCTCCCTAGATTTGGGTTAGATAGACCAAACATTTTGTTGCAGAAAGAGAGTAGGTGGATTTACAAGTTAAATAGTGTAAAACCACATGGTCTAAATGACAAATGGGTTGTCAAGCCAATTTTGAAAAAGAAATTATAGCAAGATGAAACTGAATATGTTATGAGTATAGTTGCATATAAATTTTGAAAGCAGTTTTTTGCAGCTACAGAAAATATATCGAGCCATTGTTGAAAAAAAATGACAAGTTCAATTAAAATGTGTTATGAGTACAGCTGCATGCAATTTAGATCCTCTGTTTAATTCTTTCTATAAAGAAGAAAAAAGGTGTCGTATTAAGTTTATGATATAGCAGTTTTTCATTCTTAGGTATTTGGATCTAATGTAAATATGATTCAGATATTACTTTAGAGTAATGTTGCCATTTTTTTTCTTTCTATCTCTCTTAGGCTTTAGCATCAACTCACAGTATCTGAAGGCTCCACCTACCCAGTATAAAACTTTATTGAGTTAAGACTGAATATGCTGTGACAATCAATCTACCAGTACACTGTGTTTTGGAGGTGCAGTTATTGATAATTGTTTCTCTCTTATAAATAAAAAAATAGGACATGAGTAATAAATTAGTAAATTAAACTTGTAACTGATCAAAAAAATATTGCCTCATTTTGCTAATTCTGCCTTTTTTGTTTATTGCCTTATAATTTTATACATGTTTCTATACTATTTATATGCATCCTGATGCTTATTGTATTTAAAGCGAGTGCTAATATGCTCTTAACAAGTAAGCCAATGAATTTTCTTGTTTAATGAAACCTCATGAATAATTAATGATATGTTGCATAAATGTTTCAGTAACTTCTGTTAGTCATACCCCCACCAAAGACACATGAGAGTTGAGTTGGTAGGTGTGAGGCTGTAACTTCGTAAGCTGTACTAAGCTGTTTGCATTTAATTGGGATGAGACTTAAACGCTTGGAGTAAAAGATAGTTTTGCATTATTCAAGCATCTGAGTATTCCTTGTGTGCACCACTATTGTGTATGGCATTGAATCTTGTAGAGATAAACCACCTCTTTCGTAATGCAGCACAGAATGTATTCTGTGGCTTTGTGGTGCTTCATTTTGGATTGCTTCCCCTCTTCTCATTCTGCACTTTTATTCTACTCTAAAAATAATATTCTTCCCAAACAACATCCTACCAAATGTCTATCTCTAAATATTGGAAAACACTTACCACCTCTTTAGGCATGTCTCCCATGCCTTTACCTTGTATCCCTCTATGGCATAAGTCCATGTTTACCACAGGAAAAAAAAAGATTTCCCTGCCATCATGGGAAAAACTTTGTATACATTTGGTGTCAGACCTATGCCCCCTAACCAATTCTCTCTGATGACCTCTGCTGAACTATAAGCAAACTTTGATGTAGATTTTGCTGTTCAGAGCCTTGTTGGAGAGAAATCCAAAGTAAAGATGGAGTGAGTTGTGTGGAGTCATGTGGAAAATGGATTAGGTGCTGCAGAGACCACCGCGGATCAATGAACCAGCTGACGGCATTGCGGGAGCAAGACCAGAGCTTTAACTGCTAGTGAAAATTTGCTATTGCCTGCAGCCTCTCCTTAATTCAGGTACTTGCTTCTTCTCCGGCTCCTGGAGGGATGGCTGGTGAGTTCAGGTTGTGTCGAGCTTCCTGGGGAAGGGTGGGCAGTAACGAGCATCTGACCGGAGGGCTGACTCTTGTTGGCTGTGTTGGGTGAGGAGATTTTGCCCATCAGTGAGCAGCTAAATCTCCAGTGCCCCCTGACCTGGGTGGTCTGTATGAGCCTTGATTACAGATGGCCATTGTTCTGGGGCAGGGTAGAGTGGCAGCACCTTTTGTTCTTGAGGCTGCAGCATAGAACTGGGAGTTGTTGCCTGGATGGGCCCAAGACCAAAGGGGCATCAGAGGGGCATGGACCAGTGGGTGGTGTATTCTTTTGAGGGGCCTAGAGTTTCATACTGAGGTAGAAGCCAGTGGGCTTTTTCCTCATGAACTCTGGATTCACTGGTTATGGGCTGGCTGGTCTTCAGCTACTGGGGGTGCTATGTGGTAGTCCTCAGGATGTGAAGTTGTGAGCCTGGTAAAGATTCCATGAGTGACCGAAACAGCTAGCTCTGTTTTTGGGCAATAGACCGGCAGCATTTCATATTGGGTCAGAACTCTGTCTTTTGACTTGGGACTTGAGAGAGAGTGAGAGTACCTCCAAAAGCTGTCTTGCAATTATTTTAATTTCCATGTTGTTGCTAATGGGAGAGGAGAGCAACCTTGGCTAGTAACTGTATAGACTGGGTGAGGGTGAAAATCTCACTTGATTAAAAACAATCTTTTTGAAATTTAGATGTGCTTCTTATACCTTGACAGTGACTTTGCATCGGTCTTCTTAAGCACCTTACTTGCTGAATTTATTTATTATTATTTGATATTGTTTTATCGGTTTTATTAATTAGGTTGGGTTGGGAATTGTGTGTTTGTTTTTTGAGAAGGGTTTGAAAATTGTTAGTGTGAGAGTGTGTGAGTTAGATGGTTTGATTTTTATCTGCTCTTGCAGTGTTAGAGAATGTGCTGGGAGGGATTAAAGATGGTAAGGCAGTGTTCCCCCACTAGGCTCAGGGAACTGCATCTCTTTGAATGCCCCCTTTGTCATCAGAGACCTATATAAGGTGTCGAGCCCTAGGGATAGTTAGTAGGTGAAGGAGAAGGGGGAGAACTGGGCCTAGTGGGGGAAGGGAAGGGAAAGGGGAGCATGAATTGAGGTAGTGGGGACTAGGAGACGCCCTGGGGTGAAATGGAGCCAGGAAAGAGGCATTCTCTGCCTTGTCCCCATATCCAAAGTCTCCACAGCAAGTGGGCAGGAGCTGAGGTCTTCGTCAACAACCCATCCTACTTGGGCAGTGTTATGTAATGCCAGATCTACTAAGAAAAAGACAGCTATTATAGCTGATCTTGTTGGAACGGCAGATTTGGCATGCATCACCGAGACCTGGCTGGATGAAAATGCAGGCCCTATATTGGCCTCTGCTGTTCCGGATGGGTTCTCGGTGATACACTGCCTAAGGTTGGATCATAGGGGCAGGGGTGTAGCTATTATATTTAAGATGGAACTGGGCCTTGTGGATGTGCCAGTCAGGCCCAGCAGATCCTTTGAGTGTATCCTGGGAGAGGATGTAGGGTGTGGGATACTCATTTACCATCCACCCAGTGATGGCAGAGAATTCCTGAAGGAGATAGCAGACTTCATCGTTGATGTGGCGGTGGAGTCCCCCAGATTAATAAATCTGGGGGACTTCAATGCCTGGGTCGATGATGAACTCTTGTAATTTGGTCAAAAATCTCCTCCAGCTAATGACTCTGCTGGGCCTTACACAGGTGGTTACCTCTGCTACCCATATAGGGGGTCACTCGTTGGATCTGGGGTTCCTCCTGGGGATGGAGATCACAGATTTTGGGGTGGAACCAGTCAGTTCATCTGACCATCACACCATAAGGTTCAGTTTTGGGGCTCTCACCAATTGATCTGCCCCTACGGAGATGGTCCAATACTGCCCTTTAAGGGAGGTTACCACAGAAGGTCTATTGGTGGTGCTGGACCTAGCAGGATTGTTGGGGTGAATGCATGAGTCCAGGGGATCTGGTACTGGCCTATAATAAGGTGGTGAGAGATGCCCTGGACACGATTGCTCCTGTTCACATTTGACCACTCAGTCTTTGCCCAAGGACCCTTTGGTTTGATGGTTCCTTGAAGTAATTAAGGAGAGTTGGTCAAAGGCAGGAGAGAGCATGGCAGAGGTCTGGCCTAGAGATTGACAGGCTAAGATTGATGGAACACTATGAGGGCTATCAATCAGAAACTGCACTTAAGAAAGCAGAATTCCTGTTCAGGGAGATTTCTGCTGCACAGAATTGATGGGCTCAGCTCTTCCAGACTGTTGACAGATTGTGCAATCCAATCTGTCTCCAACCCACAGGAGCCTATTCTCAGGCCAAGTGCAAGGAGTTTGCTCGATTCTTCACAGATAAGGTTGCCAGCATCAGGTCTGGCATTGGTCTGCCTCTCATTACAAGGGACTGTGGAGGTCAGTGAGAGGTGGCAAGTACTCAGTCTGTCTGGATGGACTTTAGCCGGCCAGAATTCACGGACATTGTGAGGATCGTCCAGACTCTGTGCCCATCCAGCTGTAGTTTGGATCAGGGCACTACACCCCTAGTAGTGGGTTGTGTAGATGTTATCTGCCTTATCCTAGCTAAAATTGTCTGGAGTTCCCTGGAAAGGGGAGGGTCTTTCCTGATCCCCTTAAGGAGGCAGTCATATGACCACTCCTAAAAAATCCCTCTTTGAATCCAGACTGTCCAGTCAACTACAGGCCTGTCTCTAACCTGCCTTTCATGGGTAAGGCTATTGAGAAGGTGGTTGCCTTGCAACTGGATGATAACCCTGTGACCCACAATGTCTATGATGCTCTCCAGTCTGGATTTAGGAAGAGACACAGCACTGAGACTGCACTTGTCCAATTATTGAATGACCTCTTAATAACAAGAGATTGAAAGGCTTGTACCATCTTGGTCCTTCTTGATGTCTCTGCAGCATTCAACACTGTGGACTATGGTGTGCTTTTGGAGTGCCTGCAGCTTTTTTGTGGACTATTGGGTACAGTCCTTGAATGGTTTTGATCTTTCCTTGCGGACAGGTCTCAGAGGGTGGTCACTGGAATTTAATCCTCTGACACCCTACCCCTGTCCTGCAGGGTGCTGCAGGGCTCCATATTGGCACCCATGTTTTTCACAGTGTATATGCTGCCATTAGGAGATATCATCAGGTGATATGGTTTGAGTTTTCACTGTTATGCAGATGATACTCAATTGTATATGTCTTTTCTACCCAGGCAGGTTGATGTAGTCTTTGTGTTTAATAGCTGTCTTGCTGAGATCAAGGACTGGATGAGCACCAACTGGCTGAGACTGAATCTGGACAAGACTGAAGTGTTGGTAGTTGACCCGGGTCGTTCAAGGGCTTGTTTGGGGGCTGGGCAGACATCAAGCTTATGGCTTGATGGTGTCCAGCTCACTACCTCAGACCAAGTGCATAACCTGGGCATTATTTTTGATGATGACCTGACCCTGAAATCTCAGGTGT
The DNA here is from genome assembly GCA_016271365.2 of Neoceratodus forsteri. Lineage (NCBI taxonomy): Eukaryota > Metazoa > Chordata > Ceratodontiformes > Ceratodontidae > Neoceratodus > Neoceratodus forsteri. The sequence goes on along the minus strand of CM028135.1, from coordinate 905,328,142 downwards.
CTGCCATTGTCAAATCTTCATTTTACCATCTGAGGAACATCGCCTGGGTGAAACACCTGGTTCCTCCACATGATCTGCAAACATTGGTCCACGCTTTCATCACCACCTGCCTTGACCACTGCAATGTTCCCTACCTAGGGCTTTCTAGGGTTGATTTCTGATGCTTGCAGCTAGTGCAGAATGTGACAGCCAGGCTTTTGACTGGTACATTTAGGCAAGTCATATAACGCCTGTGCTGGGCTGACTGCACTGGCTGCCTGTTCAATGGTGAATCACTTTTAAGGTTGGCTTTCTGACTGTCAAAGCCCTACAGAAACAGGGACCCATCTACCTGCACAATCTCCTGACTCCCTACTGCCCCCTTGTCCTCTTCTATCCACTGAAGAGGGATTACTAGATTTAAAAACATCTGGTGCCCATGCTTTTTTTTTGCATCCCCTACCCTATGGAATTCTCCACCTCATCAGTTAAGAGAATGCCTGATTGTCGAAAGATTTAAATCTGAGTTTAAGACATATCTTTTTAATCTAGCATTCACAGATGAATTTTAAGATAAACTGATGTATTTGCTATGTTTTAGTGTCATTTTATATTGTGTATGTTGTATTTTAACTGTAATGCGCCTTGGTTTTGGAAAGGCGCTATATAAATAAATATTTAATTACTTACTTACTTGCTCTCCACCTAAGTGGCTTTTGGCACTATCTCAAAATGAAATTATCTATCATACTCTACACCAAACCCATACATCTCTCCCACCTGCTCTCCAACCACTACCACTCTACAAATGGATAACGTCCCCTAAAGATAGGGTAGGCAGGTTATATGAGCTCCTTGGAGATAGGGACCCTAATATGACTTACAAAATGGTAGTCAGAACTACAAACTCCTATTTCGGAAGGTATATGAAACAAATGCTGGCACAGAGCCCATGTGGCCTGTGGGGAGGTGAAAGCCAGGTTAATACAACTTTAAATGTCCCACCATTGGTATAGAACCCCTCAAGCCCTTCAAGCTATGGGACTTATGTCTTTTGATAGATGTTGGAGATGCAACTCCAATCCTAGGTCTTAGTCTCATATACTGTGCGGCTGCCATTTGATTTGCCCCTTTTGGACAAAAATCCTTACCTATTGTGACTAAAAACCCTCTGACTACACACAACTAGATTCTCTCCCACCCCCCATACTCCTGGGCATCTCTTTTCCTACACTGTCCTAGTCAGACTCCAAGTTACGATGAGTGATTTATGCTACCCTTATAGCCAAAGGACTTCTACTTCAATGGTGGAGAACAACAAACTTCCCTACTTTTAATGAATGGCTATAGGCAGTTGGTCACTTGGCCACCCTTGAGCATTTCTCTCACTTGACTTTGCATAAAATGTCTGAATATGATAAAGTTTGGCCTCCTTACTTTACATATCAATCTCAGAATCTTTCTACAGTGCCTAAGACACTTGCCCAGGCCTTTTACAATAATACACTGACAAATTTCACAAACTCTGTTGACTCCCTATAGCACACCATTGTAGCTGATTGTACTGCTATAGCTTGCCTCATTGGCTAGTAGCTGAGACTGTGTTTACAACCTACATTTTGTCTATATCTGGACTGTATATGTAATTGCTTTCTTGTGTGGCTGTATGTATGCATTGCATTTATCACTAATATGCTGTGTTTGTTTAAACTTCAATAAAAAATTTAACATTAAAAAAAATAATGTTTACTCATTTACCACAATTAGTCTGTGCCTACTAAGAATATGTTTTATAAAGACTAATAAGTAATTAAGTCTGATAAACAAGTGCTTTTTCCATATAGTTGCTATACTTCTGTGTTTTTAGATGATTAATACACAGACAAATACTGTGACATTTTGAGAAACCTACAGAAATGAATGTAGGTGTTTTTAAATAGTATACATCAGTTTTTGTTTATGATGAAAATGAACAGTTTAACTAGAACACCTTTTGGTTCTCTTTGTTATTCTAGATGAATAGTAATAACAATAGCAGAAGTATAATCCACTGAATAAAATAGAGAATAATGGATATGCAAGTGTATGTTATGGATTTTGTTTACACACCTGAGGTTTGTGATGACCCATAAACCTCAAAAGTGAAGTTTGATAGGTTTATGAGGTCATCACACACCAAGAGTGGGTAAAAAAATCCGTAAACACACACTTGCCTATCTTTGTTTTTATTCAATATACTTTATTGAATTTTTCCAACAAATGTATACAAACAAAAATAAGGCATAACAAGAAACACAGACAATACAATACAATGAAACATAACGAAGACCAATCCTCTAAAATCATAATCCCCTGATGGCATAGCAGGTAAAAGATGAATGCAAGTTAACCCACCCTCCCACTGATCCAACCCACTCTCACAGCTCAGCAACACCACACTGGGTATAAGAGTCCATGGGGCCTCACAGGGACAACAAATATGACCCCCAAAAGGCAAAAAAGTTGAGGCCAGGAGGAATAACTATCTCCCTGACCCTATCAATAGAAGGCTAAAAAGGGATTCCCATCTAGAATGGAATATATGAAAGTGCTTCCTATGATTTGCAATATGCTTCTCCAGCATCAGAGCACACATTATCTCATTATGCCATTTTTGCAAGGATGGAGTTGAACCATCCAGCCAGTGTCGCAATATCACTAGCTTTGCCACTGAGGAGATAAGCGCATGTGAGCTTTCCAAATACTAAATAACTCCTGTGGAAAGAGGCCTACCACGCAAATACTGGGGAGAAAATGTTCCTCCAGTCCTAAAAGTGGGTCTAAACAGTTTCTAAGTGCTGTCCAAAAAGGCTTTATTTTTGCACAATCCCATAACATATGATGCAAGTGCCTTTCTTCCTGATGACATCTAGTGCATAATGAGGATGTAGATTTTCCCATTTTGAACAAGTTAGCAGGGGTGTAGTAGAGGTTATGCAAAATTTGGAACTGAACTAACCTGAGTCTATCCTACTTTACTTGTAGAGGCTCCTCCATATTTTTTGCCATAACTGAGGGGCAGTAGAAATGCCAAGTGCTTGTGTCCAATAATAGCATACCCCTAGTGGTGCACCAGAGTCTGATGATTGAAATAACTTATAAAATGTTGAAACTTGGCAGGGTTGGGCTGCTATCAGCAAAAGCTTATCTAACATAGCATGGTATGTTAACATCCAGGGTTTAGGACCTAACATGGCAAGAACGGAATGGGCAAGTTGTAGGTACTTAAAGCAGTGACAGTCAGAAAGAAAGTAAAGCTGCTTGGTGGATCTAAATGGCAAAACATTATCTCGCTTGAGCAACTGGGAAACACCTACTTCTTTCAATTGTGGTCAAAATGAGGGTGGGATGGGATGCCCCACAATTTTGAAATTCAAATTCCCTAATACCAGTTGTGGTAATGCCCATGACCACTTCCAATTAAAATAGCATTCAAGCTAAGCCTTGACTTTAATGGACCATCCCAATGGGGTGGAGTGCAGGTCCACAGGAAATTGAGCAAAGTTTGCATACTGAAGTCTGGAAAGGACAGAACCATATTTTTGAATGAGCGAAGCTTCAATCTCTAGCCATAATGGGCAATAACTAGCTATCTCAGTCTGGACAGATGGCAAGCCCCACTGAATACACTTTTGTGCATGCAAAGCACAGTAACATATGAAGCTAGGGAGGGATAGTCTGCCATTACTCTTAGGGACGGTCAAGTTAAAGTACGAATGCCGCACTGCTTTACCTTTCCAAAGAAAGGTATTTAGAGTTGTCTGTAAGTTGGAGAACCATGACTTAGGTAGAAAAAGTCCAAACATTCCTTGGGGCTTTTGATTTTGATTGCTCTTATTCTGCCCCACAGGGAAAGGGGAAGGGAAGCCCATCAAGCCAAGTCAAGTTTGATTTGATGAAATAGTCAGGTAAGATTCTCCTTCAATAGCAAAGGTACTGATCATGCTAGGAAAACACCCAAATACAGTAAAAGCTTAGCATCACAGGAAAGACCAAGATCAAAAATACATTTTTTAAGAACAAGCTCATTTAAAGGCAATACTTTTGTTTTAGTAATGTTGAGCTTGTAAGCAGAAAACTTGGAGAACTGGTTTATAGTAGCCAGGATAGCTGGTAACACTTGAACTGGGTTCTCAAGATGCAGGAGGTCGTCCATGTAGGCTGATATCAAATATCTCTTCCCTGCCACTTGAATTCCACTGTGATTATGACAGCATTGCAAACTGTGCGGTAGAGGTTCAAGATACAAATTAAAAGGCAAAGGAGAAAAAGGACAGCCTTATCATGTGCCATGATGAAGGGGAAAGTGTTCAGAGAGTATGCCATTACACCAAATCTTGCTGAAGGATCGAAATATGAAAGCCTAACCCATTTAATAAATTCAGACAGGATACCAAATTTTTGTAACACTGGTAATAGAAAAGGCCATGAGACCTGATCAAAGGCTTTTTTGGCATCCAGGGAGACCAGTGCTGCTGCGATCCTGCTCTCAGTTCTATGTGATAACAGTGAAAGACTAAAGGCAATCACCGTTATTGCACAGTCAGAGTGCCGAAAACATTTTTGGCACTACTGACAGCCCGGCGTACAGGACAATGGTGATGGGGACATAACTCCATCAAGCTTTCTGTGGGGTTACACCCCACCCCCCATATTGGGGTTTTATTCTCCGCACCCCTACTAAAGGATTCTCAATTCCAGGGGTGTATATTGGGGGGTGAAAGCATGGAAAAATAAAGGTTCGGGCTGTGCGCAATAAAATTGCACCAGCACCTGGACCCAAACCTGGTACCTCACCTACCCCAACCACAGGCCAACCCTGACACCACGACGCAGCTTGGCAACCAACTGCAGTGCCATCCCCTACAGCTCCTCCACCCCCTCGCAATCCACACTCGGCGTGCTCGCTCCCCCCACACATACATATATAATGACACCCTGTTGTCCATTTGGCCCACCCCCTCATCCAGTTGCCCTACCCTCCCATCGCCACGACCAATTTTACCAAGAAGGAGTCATCATTATGGACAAGTGCTCTTCCCCATGTGCTCTCCTCACAGGCTACCCACATTGCAAAATCAGTGGGTAGAGGGGACAAAACCTTTTACAGGTACATAAGTGAAAAAAGAAAGACAAAGGGTGGGATAGTGAGATTGAAGGGGAGGATGGGCAGCGTGGAGGATGACAACAGTAAAGCTGACATATCGAACAGGTATTTCTGCTCAGTCTTTACTGAGGAAGAGGAGGTAATGGGTCTGAAGGAGTACAAGGGTGAGAATGGTGCAGAAATGGACACAAGTCCCTTTACACAAGAAAGGGTCCTGAAGGAACTGGAAGTAATAAGAGTTGATAAAGCAATGGGGCCAGATGGGAATTTCCCAGGGTCCTTAAAGAACTAAGAGGTGGTGGCTGAACCTCTGGCTATCCTGTTTAGCCGATCACTGGAAACAGGGAGGTACCCAAAGACTGGAGGAGGGCAGATGTAGTCCCCTTATACAAAAGTGGGAACAAAGAGAAGCAGGGAACTACAGACCAGTCAGCCTCACCTCGGTAGTGGGGAAGATCATGGAAGCACTACTGAAGGAGAGATTGGTGGAACATCTGGTTGTCAGTGGACTACAGGACCCAAGGCAGCATGGTTTCACCAGGGGAGGTCATGTCAGACCAACCTCATTGAATTTTTGACTGGGTGACTAGGGAGGTGGATCAGGGAGGGCAGTGGACATGGCCTATCTGGACTTCAGCAAGGCCTTTGACACTGTGCCACTAGAAGACTAATACACAAACTGGGAATATGGGTGTGGGCAGGACAGTAGTGTGGTGGGTAGGTAACTGGCTGGGTGGCAGGACACAGAGGGTGGTGGTAAATGGCTATCACTCCACAGAGGGAAGAGTGACCAGTGGGGTACCACAGGGATCAGTGCTGGGACCGGTCCTATTCAACATCTTCATCAGTGACATTGCGCAGGACCTAGAAGGCAGAATTTCACTGTTCGCTGATGACACAAAGCTCTGAAACAGAGTAGACACACCAGAGGGTGTAGACAGAATGAGAAGGGACCTGCAGAAACTTGAAGAATGGTCAGGGTTTGGCAGTTGAAATTCAATGCAAAGAAGTGCAAGATAATGCATATGGGGCACAAAAACCCTGGCACAATATATCAGTTGGGGGTGAGGATATAGCATGCACCAAGCAGGAAAGGGATCTTGGGGTTGTCATCTCTGATGACCTCAAGGTAGGAAACAGTGTGACAAGGCAGCAGGTAAAGCAAATAGGATGCTGGGATGTATAGGCAGGGGCATCACCAGCAGGAAAAGGGAGGTCATAATTCCAGCTATACAAGACACTAGTGAGGCCCCACCTGGAGTACAGTGTACAGTTCTGGAGACCATACCTACGTAAGGACATAGACAGGGTACAGAAGGTTCAGAGGAGGGCAACAAAGATGGTGCATGGATTGCATCACAAGTCCTATGAAGACAGGTTGAAGGAACTGAACATGTACTCCCTGGAGGAGAGGAGGGAGAGAGGGGATATGATAGACACATACAAGTATCTTACAGGGAGGAACAGGGTGCAGGAAAACACTATTTTTAGGTGAAAAAGATGTTCCAGGACAAGAGGGCATGGGATGAAGTTGGAGGGAGGACGATTCAGAGGAAACATGAGAAAGAATTTCTTCACAGAACGGGTGGTGGACAAGTGGAACACCCTGCCAGAGGAAGTGGTGGGGGCTGAAACAATCACGGGATTTAAGAATGCATGGGATAGACATAAAGGAATTCTGGAGGTCAGGGGTAAGGGGCAACATACTTCTCGGAAAACAAACTGAACTTACAAGCTCAAATGGGCAGACTGGGTGGGCCATAGGCCCTTATCTGCCAACACTGTCTATGTATCTATGTATCTATATATCTATGTACCCTGCTCTCCCTGGATGCAGCCATGAGGTGTTCAACTTTCTCAAGTGATCACTAGACAGTCTGTTCCTCATAAACCCAACCTGCACAGACAGGGCCAATGAGAAAATCTAAGACCTTCAAGAGTCTGGTAGCTAAAATCTTAGAAAGAATTTTAATATCTGAGTTAATTAACGAAAGAGGACAATAGCTGCTCAGTAGCAACTCATCCTTATCTGTTTTTTTTTTATTAATGTAATCGAGGCTTTCAGGAATATAGGATCTGAAAAGCCAGACCAATACCAAAAATTATAAAGTCTTACTAAAAAGGGGGTCAATTCAGCTGAAAAAAGCAACATAAAAATTATTACTGAAGCCATCCGGACCAGGGGCCTTATCCAAGGGGAGCTGTTGAATAGCAGTGTGTACGTCTTGTAGTGATATAGGTTGAGCTAGAAGGTCTTCTAAGGCTGGGTTCAGAACTGGCAGAGACAAAGAGTTTAAATAAGTCAAGATATCATCAGGATTAGAGGTCACTGACAGTTCATCTGAATAGAGAACAGAATAATATTCACAGAATATGGCTGCAATCTTCCTAGGTTTGGTCTCAATTACATCAGCTGTATCTGCATAGATCCATTAAATGCCCCCTGAAAGCATCAAGTTGACACAGGTGAAGGGCCAACAGTTTACTGACTCTATCTCCAGATTCAAGTTAGTTAAATTTAATACACTGTAAGGCTAGGTCTGCCTTCTGAGCTAACTGATCTAAATATCGGGCTCTCATCTCATTAAGTTTGGCCTACGTCTCTGTGGAAGAGGTGGCAAATACTGCACTCTCCAAGTCCCTAATATCTTGTAGAAGACAATGTAAAATTTGAACAATTTTTTTCTTTCTGATCTCTGCCAACCTTAGTTCCCCCTTATAGTGCTCTTAGCAGCCCCCCCATAGAGTATCCACCACCACTATAGACCCTTCATTCTGTTGGAAGAAGAACTTAATGTAGTCTCTAAGTTTCTCAAGAGTGTCTGAATGAAGCAGTAGCTGTGTATTAAGCCTCCATAATGCATCATGATCCTCGGTCTTCCAAAGTTATGGGTGATAGACATGGGAGCATGGTCAGAAATTACTATCTCATGAAGTAGAGCAGATAACAACCCATGGAGAAGTTCTTAGCCAATAAGGAAGAAGTTGATTTGGAATGATGTAGAATGCGCAGTAGAGTAAAAAGTATATTGCCTCTCAGATGGATGGAGGAGGCACCATGGATCTGTAAGCCCTAGGTCATCAACCAACTTGCGTAGTGCCCATTGGGCCAATGAAAAGCCCCTAGAGAGGGACTCCAATCTATCAATATCTGCCTGGAAAACAATATTTCAGTCTCTGCCTAGTATGATACTGCAGTCCACAAAAAGTGCAGGAAGGGAACCTAAGTGTACAAAAAAGGAGGGGGACTCTAGATTTGGACCATAAATAGACCCGCAAACTATCTGTGATAGCCACACCCATCCCTGTATGAGTACATACTGCCTATCTGGGTCAGAATGTTCCCAAGTTAGTCTAAAAGACACATGATGAGTAAGGAGAATAACAACTTCTCCTATCTGAGGGATCGCACTTGCTCCGTAGACTTGGCAGACTCAATCTCACCGGAAATAATCAATATCTTCTTCATTAGGTGTATCTCTTGCACACAGGTGATACTAACCTGAAGATGTTTAAGATGCTGAAGAATAATTTGAGAGTTACATCTGTCCCCTGCCCCTTTAACATTCCACAAGACTAGTTTAAAGTGCCCTGACATTGTAATTATGTGCTAATTGACAATGAGAGCAGGGCATGCCAAATAATCTTAATCAGAAAACATATCCAATGGGTTGCTAAGCTGTGTTAGACACCCTCCACTCCCAGAAAATCTCCCAGCTATGATACAAAACTATTAAATAGCAAGAGATAGGTTTGAACCCTCCAGCCCCCTAGATCACCACAACATCCCCTCTGTCCTACCAATAGCAAAAATACCCCCGAATAACAATACAGAAAAGCAAAGTACTGTAATAACAAATAAACTAGCCTCGTCCCAAAGACTGCGCCCAGAAAAAGGTCCATGATGAAAACACACTCACTAAGTTGAGTCCCCCACCTCCTCACCACTGACAGATGATAGATCATATCCAAGATCCTAAAACATGAAAATTGTTGCAATGAAATCCCATATTAAATAAAGCAAATATACTAACTACAAGAAAACATGTGATATAATCTTGAAGCTAAATCAGTTTAGGGCTAACCAGTAAATTCTATATCAATTTTAGTAACTGGAACTACTCCTTAAAACCTTCATGAGGAAGCAATGTTGATCATGACCTCTTTTATGACAGTGGCTGACCAACTTATAATAAGCCAGAGTAAATCCATATATTGAGCAATAAATCTAAACAATAAAAAATAAGAAATATCAGTGCTGTTCTCAGTTCCAATGGACAGCCTCAAATTTCCAATATGGTGCACTTGATAACTCTAGCCAGTAGTCTGAGAAGCACCATCAGGGCCCTGTATTAAATGGGAATATCAAAGACTCAGACATATATAGTGCTCCTGAAAAAGGAGAGTAAGAGACCACCCCACCCAGCTGGGGAGGAAAGCTCCGATACCACTGCCACTTCAGGTAACTGCATTCATGGCAGGAAAAGGCTCTGGATCCTGAGACTACCAGTATCCCCCCCAAAGGAGCAGAATGCCCCCTAAAGGGAAGAGTGGGCCCTTCATTATCTATATTCATGAAGAGGATGTCAAATTAGCCCATGCAGTTCCCCACCAACCTCAGGCAAAATGAACAAATGCCTAGGTTTCAACATGGCAAGGGCACCCAAAGAAAGGTGTGCATGTAACTTGGTGATTCCAATTAAAAGAGCTTTCTAGGTGCAGGGGCCTGTGATTATGGGCACCTCAATCTAACTCCAAGCTCTCAAGGGTTCTTCCAAATAATGAGCTGAAGTCCACACTGTGCTATTGTTAGACAGAGAGCCTGGTCACCCATGGACTGAAAGCCCCCTCAGTAACCTGCTCCTTAAGCACTCTTGACATAAGAAACATGCATTGATAATCATTGGTCTTACGTGGGTGGAGTAATATGCAGAAACAAAGCAGGGACTACCCTACCATAGTCACCTCATGCTACACAGTACACTGATAGCTAATGAAGCAGCCCAATATATCCCCATTCTAAGAGGCAAATCCATCTGAGGAAAGAGGGGGAGGGCCACAGGATCCAAGGTTTATTTCATTTAACTAGACAAAAAAATAATTAAACATCCCAGGAATAACTGACCACAGTGGATCAGTCACCCCACGAGGAAAGGTGGTCTCCCAATCCCCCCAATCAGAACCAAATACCATGTCAGTAAGCATTTTACCTGAGATGCCCGAGGTGCTACTCCAACTAGTGGTGCATTAAGGTATTCAGTGGTGGAGGTCAGCAACAATCAAAAGTTAATGTCAGAGAGTTCAACATTAGCAAGACTCACTACAATATTGAGCCACACTTCGCTAACCTTAAGCTGCCAAATCTTCCACACCGGAAATCCCCACAGGGTGTATTGTGACATCTGTAATATTCAATCCACAACAGATTAAATCAATAATCTTTTATTTATTTATTAGTTTTTGTTGACCGGGTAAGTGCACTAGACAAATCCTGCCTATTTTCAGGCACGACCAGGGGGAAGGGGATACAGATGAATGCCAACTGACCTTGAACCAGATTAAGCTGTTGGTGGTATTTTTTTTTAGTGAATGAGGGAAATTTGGCCAGGACACCAGGGAAATTCCCCTACTCTTTTCGATAAGTGCCATGGGATCTTTAACATCCACCTGAACTACCACCAATCCAGGCAGATGGGACCTCGGTTTAACATCTCATCCGAAATACAGCACCTCAGAAGTGCAGCACTCCTCTCATGCTGCACTACAGTGTCAGTATTAGGCTATTAACCCAAGTGCCAGATGTGGGAACTGAACCCACAGCCCTCTGATCTCCCGGCCTCAGAGGCGAGTGTGCTACCTACTGAGCCACTGACACTGACAAGTAACAAGTTGTAAGTTTAGTCAGGTACAGAGTAAGTAACAAAAATTGAAACAGGGCCCATGGGAACAGGCCAGTGCAAGATACAGTAATTGCTCAGAGAGCACAGGTGCTCAACTCTGGACCACAGTGAGCATCCTTGAACCCACATATTTTAGGGACCAAAAATCAAATAAATTGCACCACAAATTTTAAACAAACTGTCTGCCAGAGACACCACCTGTGCCACAAACCAGCCAGCCTTAAAGTGAGATCTAGGCAAGTCAAAACCAGGCAAGGGCATCCTCGAACCTCTGTCTCAAAACAGCCCTACCAGCAGGAAAACTGCAAATAGTAACAAAAAAGAAAATGAGCTAAATAGTAAAGCTTGTAGGGGATAAAAATGATTTAAAAAAATGAATATTAGTACAAGACATTTGGTAGCATATTGTGAACCTTATAAAACACCAACAGCACCACAGGTTCTCATGGAAAATCAAACAACAATAGCAGTCCCCATCAAGAGTACTCAAGAGATAGATTTAAATAAATCTGAATAGAGGTGGGGAACTTCTTTCTTCGCTAACTCAAAGGATTCAAATGACTTTGGGGCATCTTTATAATTGATTTGAATCTTTGCAGGGTATAACATTTTAAATCTAATATTAGCTGCAGTTAGCTTGGAGATGACTGGTCCATAGGCAGCCCGCTTCTGTCTAATGGAGAGAAGAAGGTCCTGTGTTACCCACACATTTTGTCCTTCCCAGGTCAACTCTTGCACAGATCTGATTTTAGTTTGCAAGTGTGTCTTGGCTGAGTACAGTAGTTTAATAATTTGAAAGATAAGGGTTGGGGGGCCGAGCCGACCAGAGGAGTGGGCTGTAGCACTCAGTGAGCTCACTCTACAGTGTATACAGGCCCATTAGGAGAGGGGCCTGCAAGTTTTTCACAGAATTTCTGGACAAATAGGATGGAGTTTTGGCCCTCAGAATCCTCTGGGAGATCGATTATGACTAAATTGTTCCTCCTGCTGCGCCCCTCCATATCTTCAATTTTCTCCTCTAAATGAGTGATTTTACAGTGGAGGGAGGCAGACTCAGGCTCCACTTGGTTTTGCCAGTCCTCAACAGAACTTATGCGGACTTCCATATCAATAATTTTCAGGGGATGCAAGTCGGAGATGTATTTAAGTGATTTCAGTTCTTCTGAGAGGCTCCAAAGGGCTTCTCTCAATGAAGAAAATTCCTACAGAAATCTCTCCTCGGATGGCGGTTGATTCGGCATGGAAGTCAACTTGTGCAATGGCAGTTGTGCTTTACTCCTCTTCAGAGCTTTTCCCCTCTCTGGAGTCGAAGGCGGTGTATGACACACCTGGGCTGTTTTCATCTCAGCATCCATTGTCATGGCATGTCTTCACATTGGAATGATCAATGCAGGTAGTCAAATACTTTGAGCAGCATAGAAACAATATTAAAAAGTCCGGATTAATAATTTTAGAGAAGTATAAGTTGTTGAGGTGTGGAAATGATAGAGTAAGCAGCTTACTCAACTTAGCACATCACGTGACTCCACACTTGCCTATCTTTTATTTTTTATAATTACTGGTGCATGGACTGTCAGTTTTCAGTAATAGAAGCCAATGAGTATAGACCAAGGAGAGCAAGTGACTCGGCAAGTCTGTCAATGAAGTGTGACAAGAGGTGTTTGTTCTGGTAAAGAACATGCTAAGAAATGTATAAAAGCAATATTTTGTATAAAAATCATGTCAGCTGTGAGGATTAAGGTCAGTTTTCTCAGTTTTCAGTAAGAAAAGGCACCGAGTGTAGACCAAGGAGAGTGAGTGACTCAGTGTCTTCAGAAGTCTAGATGAAAACATGAGTGAGTGATGCTATAGCAGCACTCACACTTGCATCTACACTTCTGAAGCTGCCCAGTCACTTGCACTCTTCACTCTACACCCTGCAGCTTCTGTTACTGAGAACTGAGAAAACTGACATAAAACCCTATAGCTGAAATGATCTTTTTTTTATAGAAAACATTGCTCTTTCTATACATTTTGCAGTATGTTCTTTATCGGAACGAACACCGCTCAGTCACGCTACTGCATCATGCTCAAGGACAATGCTACTGAGAAGTTTTGAAAACACCATAATAACTGTTTCTTGGGTTATTATAGTGTTTGACAAAAGCTTCTATACCATGAGATAAAGGGGTCACCAGTAATTTCAATACTTTACTAAACCACCTACTTGTTTAGTCTATTGGTCTTATGTTTAAACTTAACATCCTATAGTTTGGACCACTTAGGATAGTACATAATGTATATATTTTATTTTTGGAATTTCTTAGATTAAGAGATTTCACATCTGGCCTGATGAAGCGGCTTGCATGAAACATTGGTATTAATATACCAGATATTGAAGGTGGTAAATAAAATACAAGTTATAACCAATTTATTGAGCTGAGTCTGGTTCTTTTCTCTTTCCTTCAGTATATTTGCTCAATCACAGGAGCCATTCCCATTGCATTGTCTTTGTGAACTTTATACCACCAACTGCTTCAAGCTTTTTGTTTCTCTTTCTCTTTAACATTAACCAATACCATAATAGAGAAAATTGATGATCACCATAGTCCAGTACTAAGGTTAAAACAACTAATGACTGAATTTCTAATCTAGATTTAGTATTTGCCGTATTGGTCCTTGAAAGAACAGATCCAGAAGCAAATGATTTGACACATTTTATTGGACCAACATAGATGTAACAAAAAGAACAAAGTGCTTTAGCTTTCAGACCAACAAGTCCTTCATCTGATGAAGGAACTGGTGCAAAAGCTAAAGCAATTTGTTCTTTTTGTTACATCTTGGTTGGTCCAATAAAAGGTATCAAATCATTTGCTTCTGGATCTGAATTTCTAATGACATTGGCTATCTTTATTCAATGGAATTAATGTAAAATGGTTGTGGAAATGGAGTCAGCATGATAGTGGGCCAGGTACAAGCTAAAGGCATGTACCTTGTCCACATCAGCCTGTACCCCCAAACAGGTGTGTACTGCACACCACTCACTAATTCCATCTACCCACTCTATATGCACATAGGAACTTTGTGGGGACATAGGGCAGGATGAGGGAAGAGAGGATTGTATCATATAGCAGCAACATTAGTTGCCAGCCCTCGCTGTATTTTAGGAGGGTTGGGGTTTCATGATAGGGGTGACCATGTGCCCCATTAAGCCATCATCCACAAGTGACAGTGGGCATGTAGCAGCTACAGAAGTGTGCCCAGCAGCATAACCTGCACTACCCTCTACCATCACTACACAATGCTGCATATGGTGCATTGTAGAGCACCACCCTGAGAAACTCCCCTCCAAGGGCAAGCATGCAGTGCTACCCACAGCCAGAAGCCCCAGTGTATAAGGGATGCACACTCATTTAAGAATGATGCTGGAGTCCAACTACACTCCTGCTATGTGGCTTTGAAACTTAGAGATGCCTATGTACCACACATATGTGATGTGTAGGCATGGTACATATGGGCCCAGTATTTATTTGTGTAGTTTTTATTACCAGTTAAGTGCAGTAGGTAACAATTGCCTATTTTCAGACATGATCTGGGAAATTGCAAGCAGTAAACTACAACACAACCACATGAATCGCAATGAATGTATCACAAACAAAACAGAATACAATTAAGACTTCATACAATGGATTCAAAGAATATCACACCACTTCTTAAGCTGAAACATATATTACAACATGATAGTAACAACACAGGTAAACAGGAAATACATACAAAGTACATAGCAATAAGATAGTTGCAGCATTTGTGTACAAAGACAGCTACATTTGTAAATATCTAGAAGGTACTCTTGATGTCCATTACAAAAAGCTATGGCTGTAGTGAAAAGGCAGATGATGCTTGGGATGGATTTCCAAAACCTAGGAGCAAAGTAAGAAAAGGAGAGTTTACCTAAATTCATTGTCATATTTGGAATGCGCAGGAGTCCCTGATCAGCTAAACTTAGTGAGTAACCATTATGAAAAGGCAGTTGTAATGATGCTAGTGACTTTGGCATCTGGTTTTAAATGACACTATAAATGACACTTCCATTGGATAGGACACACCATGGTTGGGGGGGGACAACTCACTCTTGAGTATAGTGTGCAATGATGCTCCTGATGGTTGGAGGCCAGAGCAAACAGAGAAAGGTTGTTGTAGGTGATATCCCATTTTTAGGGCTGCTGTGGGTGGAGCCCTGCAGTTCTATTGCTTTCAGAAAAAGGGGACTCTGCATTCTTTTCTTCCTAACAACAGTTGCATCACAGTTCCCTATGAAGTGTGTGTGAAACCCTCTGCTGTGTCAATGCAGTCTTCTCATAGGCACTATTTTTTGTTATGTGGGATGGGGGTGGGGCAGTGTAATTTGATTTTACACTGGCTCACATTACTAAGATTCCTGGATTTCTTCATTGCTTAGATGTCTGCATCAGTGGGGGTAGGGGGCATGGCCTGATTTAATGTGACAGTACTCACCTTACAGACATTTCCAGAGTTCTTACATCTTTGATGTCAAGAGTGTGTGTGTGGGGGGGGAGGGGGAGTAATAACAATCTGATATCAATTTGTAAGGGTGGAGAGGTTTGGTGCTGTTGTCATTTGTACTTGTAATATGATCTATAGTTGCACTGTCTCAATACTATGCATTTATATATAAGTAAAACTTATACACAAAAAGTTTAAAAAAAAGAGCCATTCCAAACATTGAATTGGTGCTAGATTCTATCACATCTAAAACACTCGTACTGTAGAGAAGCAGAAGTATGCATTTTCTGTATCCATTTTATCCTGGAGTATAAAGTGTTTTTACTGTAGGGCTGTGGGCAGAGCCTACAGCCATTTTGGAATCACTCAGTAGCTCTAAAAATAGCTGATCGTGGAACCTTCCATTGGACTTTTGGAAGTATCCTTCCAAAAGCCCAATGGAGTTTGAACCCCTTTTGCCATTATTGGCCACTTTGGAATAACAGCCACACTATTTCAGTTGTTACTTCTGCATTCCAGTGCACGAACTGCACATGCACATGGCTCATGCACATGCACAGTTCTGCTGGTGCTGTCATGTTGTGAATGGTCATCCACTGCAACTGAGCATACGGCAGTGCCAAGCATGTGCCAGTTGTGTCACTGCCACCAGCTCCGTAGCATCTTGTGCCTCCAAACCAACTCAAGGGGCACACTGAGAGCCCACCCACTCATGCAGCACACTGGAAGCCCATCCCATTGTGCCTAACTTTTGTTTTCTTCCCCCACAACCCCTGCTGATATCAGGGTGCACAATCCCCATGTTGGCATCCTGTACAAATCCCCCAATCATGTGGCACACTGGGAGCCCACCCCAGTGTGCCCAAATGTTTTCTTTTTCCATTTCCTGTAAAAAAGAAAATGGTTCCTTGTTGTCACTCCACTGGTGTGTTTTTTTTCTGCAAGAAAGAAAACGGTCCCTCATTGTCGCTTCAGTCCCTCTCCCCCATCCCCACCCTTCCACTGAGCACCCACCTCACCACCCCCTCTTTACCCCCATACTTACCTCCAGAGGTCAGCACCATCTTCTTCTCTGGACCAGGACAGATCTGCACTCTTCAAAGCCAAACTGTGAACTGAAGAAGCTAAGGTAAGTGTGCTATAATGCCATTCAATGAGGTTTTCAACTTATGCTGATAAATTAGCCATTTTTTGTAATTTTTCCCCAAAATGTTTAACATGGGGTTTTTGGGACCCCACCTCATGAAAACTGTCACTGTCATTTTATTACTTGGTCGAAAAAGGTGATTTTGTGGTCGCTGCACAGAATCACCTTTTGGGATCGATTCACCAAATGACAATGCCACTGTTCATGAGGTGAGGTCCCAAAAAGCCCATGTTGCAAATTTGGTGAAAAAGTTCCAAAAATGACTGCATTACAAGCATGCATTGTACAGTTTCTATTCACACTCCTAACTTTGCCATTTTTTTATATTTTCCCTCCACATTTTCAACATTGTCACTTTTGCACACCTCCTTCAAAACAATAAGTTGCACCTGGGCTTTGAATGATTCCTACGCACATGTGTAACTTTGGTCACTTGGTAACGCTTCACAGCCCTATCACATCTTGCTAGAATTTGTTTAAATAGTTTCTACATCTGGAAGAATGGGAATTGTCCTGGTTAGCTTTAGCTTACAGAAATCAGCACCAGATCTCATATATCTGAATCATTTTAAAATTCTTGCATCATTTATAAAGACAAAAGTAAAACCTGTTTGGCAAAATCAAGTTCTTATTTTTGAAGTTTCATTGCCATTGTTGTTAACTATTTTCCTATATTCAGTAGGAGTAAGGATTATTTTTAGTGTTAATTACATTTGGCAAAACTTTAAAGACACCTTAGAACACAGTAAGGGGTATTTTCAAAAGTTAAAAAAAAATGATACAGTTGTGTCAAGACACCTAAATTTGCATCATGCAGATGCAGCATATAATTGCGCCATATTTTTATAGCTGCGTCAAAACAACACTTACACTTGCATCATAGTTGTAGCATATTTGCAATATATTTGTGGGCTACATCACAACTGCATCATGTCTGTGTCACATTTTGCATCACTAATCTACAATAGATGGAAGTGCAGGGGCAGCAGATTGTAATGCATCCATCTTCTGTTGTTAGTGCACCCTTCTGCTGCACACACAGCTGTGATCTATGTGATGCAACTTGCTGCTGTGTCTGCAGCAAATCTTTGAAAATACAGTCCTGCATATATTTACCCCAACCCTCATCTCTCATAAACTCCAGTTAACTACAGATAATAGGTCAAGAATGAAGCACATACCTTGCAATACAGATGTGCAACAAACAAAGGAAAGTAAGATGAGGGCCCATGTCTTGCAACGACTTCTTTTTCCTCAAGTTCAAGATCAAGAGAATTACAGCTGAGAAGATGTTCTGCTACTAGCCAGTTCCATCTGTTAACTGAAAACCACTGATTGCTGCGCATATATATGTGTGTGCTATTAATCTCACCTTTTCTGAAACAATTATACCTTTATCAGCTGCCTTACAATGAGAGGGAAAGGAAGGAAGCAAGGAAAGTCATGCTGCTGACTCCACCATTTTTGGAACATTACACCTGTGCTATCTGCCTTAAGATATTTAAACTAATTTCCTTAATAATTTTAAAGATGAAGCACCTTAATATCTAAACTAGAAAATGAGGTGTTTCTTAACAGATGCCCCTTCCATGAAAAAAGTTCCCATCATTATGACAAGAATAACAGTTTAAACTTTTCCAAATCAGATAAAAGATGCATCTAGCCAGGGCTATGAAGATGATTGCAGAGCTGCATGGTAAATCATACAAGCAGAGACTGAGGGTCCTAAATATCTACTCCTGGAGGACAGAAGGGAGAGGTGAGACATGACTGAGACATTCAAGTACTTGAAAGGGAACTTGAAAAAGACTAACGTGAACAGGGAGGGTATCTTTAGGCTAAGCTGCAGGAAATCCCAAAGGGGCACAGCCTAAAGTTGTGGGGTGGGTGTTTAAGAGGGAGGTTAGAAGACAGTTCTTCACAGAAAGGGTGGTGAGCAAATTGAATATGATGCCAGGAGAGGTGATCTCATTGAAGAAAGCAGGCAGCTTCAATAGAAGCTGGGATAGATATGGGGGAAGATAAAGGTAATAGAAGCAGGGGAGGAAGATAATGGAAAGGTAGAGGAGGGAGAGCAGGAACACCAGCCTGAGCTAAGAACCCTGGGCAATGAGTAGACTAGATAGACCAAAAAACTTAATTCTGTTGGCTGTTCTTATGAGATTGCAACCTTAAACAAAAATGTTAATTCTTTTAGAAAATAGCCTACTAGTCTGTGGGATAATCCATTATTTTAACTACTGTATATAATATGAATAAATGAGAGATTATACCTTATAGCTGCTGTTTCATATATTTGCTTGGTTGCTAATCAATACAAACCACAATCCTGTATGATCCTTCGAGGGGCACAATAAATACTTTTGTTTATTGCATTGTCCTGTTTATTATGATTCTTTTCAACATAGTTAAATTCTTAAAGTAAACAATATATACTCTCAGAAATCACTTCCATTCTCATTTCCTTATGTTTGTTTAATAGACATTTTCTTTGCCAGCCCACCCACTGGTGCAGCTGCAAGGCATCTGTGTGTGGTGCCGACATCCTGGGTTTGATAATGGACTCAGGAGTCATAGGGCTAGCTGGGGAGGGGGGGAGAAGGATTGAATGTCCCAAGGACTGCTCTCCTTCTCTGAGGGGAAGGGAAGGGAGAAGAGTGTCTGACAGTTTACAGACCCCTGGCAGAGGCTGGGGATTCTATTGCAGCCAGTGCCATCACCTTAGGGGGCGGGGTGGATGCTGGACATCATTTCATGTCTCCACCCCAGGGATCCAGCATTCAGAAAGACAGCCGGCCCCTGGGCATGATGCCCTGCTCTGCCCCTGTCTCCACTGCCACAAACGTCTGCTGGGTCATCCCACTCCTGTGGCCCTAACTTGGAAGGTTAGCTGCGACTTGCCAACAGTGTCTCTTGGGGGAGCACCCACCCTGCAGCTCCACCCAGGGGGTAAGCCTAGGCATTGGGGACAGTAGGCAGGGCAGAGCAGGGCTGAGCTATGGTAAGGATTGGGGCATTCTCCACAAAAAAGTTGAGGGTTTCTTCCCTTTCACTTCTTAATATATGTCAGAAGATGTTCTATTCCCTCTCACTCCATAAGCCGTGCCTGTTATGTTTGTTAAAACAGTAAAATAATGGTCCCCAAATTAGTCATGTTCTAATATCACTATTCTTAATAATATAAATGATTCAGTTAGTAACTAGCACACCAGTATTATTTTGTCACTGTATGACATCTTTAACATAGGTGGTTCAGTGTTGCTAGTATACATCCCCTAAAGTAAAAATCAAATAACCTCATTAGCCTGTATCAGCATCACATCTGTAAGACTGCTACATTCAAAGCACTAAAGATTCTAAAAGACACTTGTGTACTGTATAAAGGCTATTCAGCTACACAGGGTCACCATCAGCCATGGATGATACTACATGTGTTTCAGGCCATCCTTGCTGCCTTCTTTTTAATGGAGATACCCACCCCTACTATGCCAAGTGAACAAATGATATACCACGCATCACTGCATCCCTTGGTGTGCCATGCCATTACACAGAACGTAATGATTTAATACAGTACACTAATGATGACATAGCTGGCCACCCAGTTGTTTGCAAAAGCCTACAAAACCCCTCCCAGGCCAACACAGTCAGCCCCGCATCAAAAAAAAAAAAACACAGGGTGGGGGCCCCTAGTATGATGAGAAGCTGATTTCATTAATATCATCTGCGTGGTCCTAAAAAATGGGTAGCAGCACCAGCTAGGAAGCAATACCATAATACTATGGTATGCCATAAAATGCTGCAGTATGCTGCAGGAAACAATGCAGTTCAATGACAATTAAAACCCTTTCTACTGCAGTATTTATAAATGTTCTTGTAAGTCCATCATGCTGATTACTATGGAAATTTAAAAAAAAAGTAGCAAACTTGAGAACTAAACAAGATGCTGATAAGCTGAGTATTTTAAAAGGTGCAGAAGTGGGGAAGGGGAACTAGGGTGGGGTCCATAACAATATTGAGTCATGGCCTTTACCCAGTATATTGAGCAGACCATGACTAGCCATGGCTTGCTGTAACTCTGAATATCATTATGAATTTTAGTGACTACCACAGCAGCACTGATTTGTATCATAATTCAAGGCACAAGTATTTCCAAGGCAGCTGCTTGTAATACTCCTATTTTCAGTAATGATATTTCTACTGACAGGAGACAGGAGAGAAACATGTCAAAGAAGAAATATTTGAAACTCAGTGCTTCAAAAAAATACTGCTACAAATGCGGTCCTGAGAGCAGATAGTATGCATTTGATGCCTTCAAAAAATGATATCCCTTAAAGTCAATTTTTAAGATTAAAAAGAAAATAGTGGCCAGCCTGGTAGCGTGGAGGGCTTAGGAATCATGCCTTACCCCCTGCCACACCAGTGACCCATGTTCATAGTGTGATCAGGTTGCCAGAGGTTGGCCAGGAAGGAGGAGGATCAAGTATCTCAAGGACAGCTCTCCTCCTATGGGGAAGGAGAACCAGTGATTGGTGCTTGTCTGGCCCCTAGCGGAGGCTGCAGGATGGCACACCAGCACTCTACAAGGTGGGTGGAGGTTGGGCAGATGCCCAGCGTGCCACACTTGGGTTCATGCATGACACTGCAACTGGTGTCATTGCATGCCCTTTCCTCCAAGAGAAAAAACAAACAGGAAACATGTCTCCTGCCATTGGATGATGGAGGGGCTCGCAGGTCCTACTCCCCAACCAGCCGGGCACTGACCTGAACTGGATCCGATCTTTTGTGGGGACCTGAGGATTCCCCCGCTGACCTCGCCAGGGGGAGGCAAGCTCTGGGGGAAGATGGTTGGTGCTGATGGTGGATGTTAGGGGGGACAGGGCTGGGGCTTTCTCCTGAATGTGGCCTGCCAGAAATGGGGAGAAAAAAATAATCAAAAAAACAAGATGGAAATGAAAATGTAGTTCATCTGAACCATATGACTGACAGGCTAATGTACTGGAGATTAAATTTCTCAATAGGGGTTATAACAAAACATTACTGAGAAAGGCTAGAGATAAAGCTGATTTACTGAAAAAAAGAACAATGAAAAGCCACTAGAAAAATTACATTTATGAACATGGTCCTGTTACTTTTTGTCAGTAAATGCAATCATTTGTCAGGTAAAATTGATAATATAATTTATAGTAGCTGCCCTATCCTGCTTGGTAACAATGATGTGACTTCAGTAGTGGGTGATACCCCATGCATTAATTTAAGTAGAATAAGCAGTCTGAGAGACAAGTTAGTCCATAGCCAATTTGAGACAAATCAGGCAGCTATCATTAATAACCAAAGCCCTTAGAATTCTGCTGCCGCAGAATTTTGCGCAAAACTTGCAGCCTACTGCAGAACTTCTGCAGTGCTGCAGAATTCACTGTTCTTGGTGATTCTTTATTAATATTTCTGTTTATCCATAGAATCTGGTTCCCTTCCCCTCTTTATATATCCAGAACCCCTGTATGCTCAGAATGTGATGTTATCAGTGCTATAACATCATTCATTAGCTAATGAAATGGCTGCATTCTGCCACAGAAATGGTCACTTATCTACCACAGCTCCCACTGCCAGAGGTGGTGGCACAGCACATCTGGCACAGTGATATTTGCTCAACCTGCACAACAGCCTAATACAATTTTCAGTCTTATGTTAATACACTAGGGCCAACATAAATAAAACCTTGACAATAGCATAGACCTGTTAAGTCCATACTTGCTTTGTACAAACTTATTTTGCCTTTAAGGTATAGAGAAGCCATCTGAAATCAATAACTGGTAAAATGAATTAAGCTGTCATTTTTAAGTAAAATAAAGTAATTATGCCCAGAAAAGTGGAATATAATAATGTGTAGACCTGTTGAAAGAACAGATCTGCTAAATAATTAATTGTACTGTACATATTTTTGCCAAGGTTATTGATTACGTAGTATCATTGGTTAATAGAATCACCTAAAATTTATTGAGAAATGTTGTGTGCAGAGCCAGATGTTGGGCCAGGGAGGGCATGTTGTGTTGCTGTGCTGGCAACTCAGGTTCAGAGATGAGTTCTGGGAGCTGGCTGGACAGCACAAGGATTGGGGCAACATATCACTTCTCTGAGCCTAGGAAGGTATGGCAAAGTGTTCTGTCACATGGGGGACACATTGTGATGGGCTGGAGAGCTTTATCTCACAATGGGTTCACATGCAAGTCATGGCCTGATGGTGTTATGTTGTGTGTCAGGGGAAGCAGGTTCGCATGGAAAATAAGTTTTGCAGTATCTCCTCTATTCTGTTTATTCCATTTCTAAAGGGACCTGTATGAATGAAGATACAATTTCAAGGAAATTTAAAAAAAATAAATATATAAACACACACAGCATCTCTCTCTGTCTCTGTCTCTCTCTCTCTCTCTCTCTCTTTCTCCCCCGTCTGTCTCTCTCTCTCTCTCTCTCTCTGTATATATACATA
The DNA here is from genome assembly GCA_016271365.2 of Neoceratodus forsteri. Classification (NCBI taxonomy): domain Eukaryota; kingdom Metazoa; phylum Chordata; order Ceratodontiformes; family Ceratodontidae; genus Neoceratodus; species Neoceratodus forsteri. The sequence goes on along the minus strand of CM028135.1, from coordinate 905,304,983 downwards.
TAGATATGTATACACACACACACACACATGTATTTGCATGAATGTTAAATATTGTATATAAATATATAAGTGATGCACAGTGGGGACCTCATGAGTAGTATAGACAGCATGAGTATAGAAATATCTTATTTATCACAAAAGGTCCCCTCTGCTTATTTTGTCTATGCAATAGGCTAGGACCTTAAGGGATAGATATTTTTTTTGCCTTTTTAGGCTTAAAAGTATTTCTAGAAGTCTGTTATTTTTGAACTAGTGTTGCTGTGCTTTCCCCATCTTGACTGGCATGACCATTGCCATGGAAGTGAAGTCAGAATGACAAGCTGACACTGTAATGTGGTAATTCGTTAGTGCCGCAGAACTTCTGCAGAAATAACAAACCACCACCACAGAAGTGGTAATCTTGCCGCAAATTACAAACCACTGCTGCAAATGGTAATCTTGCCACTGAACTTGGTCCCAATGTGCTGCAGAAAATTAGGGGCCTTGTAACCAATGGATACCATAGAAACCAAAAGGTTTCTTCAAATGGTACATATAATGTGTGCACATATGCACGGCCTGGAAAAGAGTTTGTACACTCCTGAATGAAGATTTAAAATTAGAGACATGAATTTATTAATTGCAGTACTGACTTTGGCACATATGTTCTATGGTGTAACTGCAATAAGATATATGTGCGGAGAATAGAGCCCAGCTTGAAAACTAGCACACAAGACCATTGAGAAGTATTATTAATAGGAGACTTGACACCCCACTTGGTAGTCATTTGTTTGATTGCCATAATTCATATCCTATAGAATTAAAGTTCATAGACATTAAGAGAGTGGGTCTTTTGCGGGGGACAAGTGAATAAATTACTGTGAAAAAAATAAACTTATATTTATGAATTACAAAGCATTATACCTGCTGGTTTAAACAAGCAATCAGATTTGAAATCTTTTTTTTAAAGATTAACTAGCCACTCCCCCTGAGGAAAACTCATCTAGAGTCGAAATGCTTGGGCTTGCTACAGCCATAAAGAATATTTTACCTGTAGTCATACTGTACATTTACATCTAGCATTTATTGCATTTGTCAGCTTTCTTGCTTGTATTGGATTATATTTGTACTTAACATGGTTTGTGATATTACTGCCATTAAAGAATTTTCAACATTATGCTGTGCCTGGCTACTGCTGCAGTTTCCTTCATGAGTGCTGAGGACTTTTGGATTCTTTGTTTCTGCATTTGAAAGCTGGCTGCCATACTTCCCTGAGCACTGGGCGTGCACCATGTATCATGCCCCCCACCTTTTGGACCCAGAAACATAGAAGCAAAGAGATTGCAATGATTGCAGATAAGGACCGTTTCGCCACCTCCCCCCCCATTTTGCCTATTTTTCCCTACCTACAGTAACACCGCAGATCCTACATGCACGCCGGTCAGTTCTCCCTCCTCCTTTTCACTAAGATTCCCTTGTGCCTGCCCCATGCATTCTGTAACCCCACCACTGTTTTGCTCCTACCACCTCCAATGAAATGCTGTTCCAGAATCCACCACTCTCTCTCTGAAGAAGTACAAAAACTCACAAGAGACAGGGCTATTCTGGATCTAGTACTGGCTAACATGGAAAGGATCACAGATCTCCAGGCAGAAGGTCACCTGGGGGCAAGTGACCATCACATGGCATGGTTCAATTTGGCCACTAGAACTAAATCATCCCATTCCAATGCTAAAATATGGGACTTCAGAGGATCTGACTTTGATAAGATGACCAACAGAGTTAAGCTAGCCCTGGCAAGACGAAATACAGGTGAGGGGGTACAAGCAAAATGGGCAAGCATTATGGATGCAATACTTGAAGCAATGTCCCATTGTGTTAGGGAGAAGAGCAAGAGCAAAAGAAGGAGGAATCCAGTTTGGTTCTCAAAAACAGTAGCAGAAAAGGTCAAAGCCAAAAGGTTGGCCTTCAGGAAATATAAGGGAACGCAGCGGGACGAGGATAGGGAGGCATACCAAACTTCCTTAAGCAAAGCAGGGAAGGCAGTAAGGCAGGCACAGGCCCAAACTGAGGAAACACTACCACAAACAGTAACAGAAGGGGACAAGACTTTCTATAGATACATTAGTGAAAGAAGAAAGTCCAGAGAGTGTATTGCTAAGATCAAAGGGGATAAAGGGAGTGTGTGGAGGAGTACCAAGGAAAAGCATCTGTACTAAATAGATACTTCTGCTCAGTATTTGCTGAGGAGAAGGAGGGGCAGGGCCCACAGCTCAGCACCATGGACACAGGAGGGAAGGAGGTGTGCTCAGGTCCCTCCCCAAAAGAAAAAGTCCTACAAGAGCTTGCTAAGCTCAGGGTGGACAAGACAATGTGACCTGATGGCATACATGTACATCCCAGGGTACTAAAGGAGCTAAGGATGAAATTAGCAGAGCCATTAGCAGAACTGCTTAGTGAATCTCTGAGCACAGGAGAGATCCCAGAAGACTGGAGAAGGGCTCAAGTGATCCTGCTTTACAAGAGTGGCAGCAGGGAGGAGGCAGGGAAGTACAGACCAATCAATCTTACCTCAGTAGTGGGCAAGATTATGGAGGCACTCCTTGAGGAAATTATAGTGCAACACTTGGAATCCATAAGAGCACATGATCCAAGACAGCATGCGTTTATAATAGGAAGGTCCTGTCAAACTAATCTCATAGATTTCTTTGACTGGGTAACCAGATTGGTTGACCAAGGGGGAGCAGTTGATGTCACCTACCATGACTTCAGCAAAGCTTCTGATATTGTTTGACATAGACGACTGACTAATAAGCTAGGTAGGCTCAGGGTGGGTCAGAAGTTGATCAACTGGGTGGCAAACTGGTTGGCAGGCAGAAAAAAGAAAGTGGTGGTAAATGGTACACAGTCAGAAAAGATGCAAGTTACATGTGGGGTACCTCATGGATCAGTCCTGGGGACACTCCTCATCAATATTTTCATCAGTAACATTACAGATGGAATGGATGTTGAGGTTTGCCTGTTTGCAGATGACACCAAGATCTGCAACAGAGTAGATGATCCAGATGGGGTGGGCAGAATGAGAAAAGATCTGGAAAAACTGGCAAAATGGTCTGAAGAGTGGTAACTGGGGTTAGTGCAAAGAAGTGCAAGATCATGCACATAGGGAAGAGAAACCCTGAAGCTACCTATAGATTGGGATTGAAGTTGCTGGCAATCACAAGGGAAGAATGAGACTTGGGCATCATCATCACAGATGACCTGAAATCATCCAAGCAGACAACTAAAGCAGTAGGTTAGGCTAGGAGGATATTGGGGTGTATTAGTAGGGGTATCACAAGTCATAAGAGGGATGTAATAATCCCTCTTTAAAAGACACCGGTTAGGCTCCATCTGGAGTATTGTGTGCTGTACTGGAGGCTGCACCTGTACAAGGACATTAACAAAATGGAGGCAGTTCAGAGAAGGGCAACCAAAATGGTGCAGGGACTGCATCAGAAGACATATGAGGACAGATTAACGGAGCTCAATATGTATACCCTTGAGCAAAGGAGGGAGAGAGGTGATATGATCGAGGCATTCAAACACCTTAAGGGCATAAACAAGGTGAAAGAGTCTAACATGTTTCAATATAAGAAAAATAGCAGGACAAGAGGACACAACATGAGATTAGAGTGAGGCTGATTAAGGGAATGTGAGGAAGTTCTTTTTCATAGAAAGGGTGGTGGAAGCATGGAAGGGCCTACCACAGTAAGTGATGGATATGAATACAGTACAGGGCTTCAAACAGTCATGGGATAGGCATAAGGGAGCAATATAGATGAGTATGAATAAATAGGTCATTGACAGAGTAAAGGCCTATGGCACCTTCATAAGGTAGAAAAAATGGGCAGACAGGATGGGCCTTGCCGTCCTTATCTGCCATCAACTTCTATGTTTCTATGTACTTCTTCACATCTATCCTGAAATTACCCCCCTACCCCCACCCCCAGCTTCATATCAGGTCCCCTTGTTTCTGAGTGCCACTTTTTTTCTGAAAAATCCTTCCCTCTTGTATCTTATTTTGTATTTTTTTATAACAAGGCTATGTTGAAAATTTAGTGTACAAATATTACAAAATAGCACATTTATGAGCCTATGTTACATTTCGCAAATGCAGGCTCCTAATTTTGATACATTTCAATATTTTTACACCAAATTCTTCACCTGCAGCCCTATCGGCTCTGGCCAGAGTTTGTTTAAGTAAGGCCTTGGTTGATGCTGTGTACACAGGACCCTGTATAGAGACTTAGGTAGAAAACTATCATTGGGCAGTGCTCTCCTCTGCTGGTCGGCTGGCCACCCATCCACCCGTTGTTCTCAGATGAAGGAGATCCTGTAGCCCTCATTGGATAGTGCTCTCCTCTGCTGGTTGGCTGGCCACCCATCTACCCGTTGTTCTCAGATGGAGGGGATCCTGTAGCCCTCACTGGATGGTGCTCTCCTCTGCTGGTCGTCTGGCCACCCATCCACCTGTTGTCCACAGATGAAGGGGATCCCATAGCCCTCACTGGGTGGTGCTCTCCTCTGTTTGTCAGCTGGCCACCTGCCTGCCCGTTGTCCCCAGATAAAGGTATCCAAAGAGTTTAAAACTTGGCGCCTTTTTTCTCTTTCAAAGAGCCGATCACTCCTACACAAAAAAAAAGCTATTTGTACTGTTAAGAGAAGCTGCTGATTTTAAACAAACTGCAGCGCTCTTTCTCCTCACTCCTGCCTACTTTGGACACAGAACAGAGGGGGAAAATACCTACACTTTAGGCTGTTCTGCCCAACATGAGAAACTGCTGAATTAATTAGGCTTGCAGCACTCTCAGCTATGAATTTTTTGCCAAGTTTGAATACTGCTCTACAACTGTTAATTTGTTTTACTAAGTGCCTTAGAGCTCATTTCTTAGAGTCTGCCCTTAAGGCTGTATCTGCTACTAGTTAATTTACTAGATTTTAGGGCTCAGTATTGGAAAAATCCAAGAGCAGTGACTGATTGATTTGCTTTGTGGGACTGAACAAATGAGCAAAATCAGTAGAGGGCTTTAAATTAATTATTTCTGCATTTCCCCAGTGCTGCAGGCAGCGTGGTCCCTTAACCAGGTCCCTGCCCCTGCCATCTCTAGCAGAAATTCCTGCCTGCTCCACAGCTGCTTACAGATAAGCTCCCCACCTAAAAGTATAGCTTGACCCCTCCTTAGCCTTTGTCCTTGCTGTCCCTCTTGATGCTCCCTCCCCCTCAGCCCCCTATTAATACATCTGTTATCTCCTTCTCTCCTAGGGGGTCCTGTAGCCATCACTGGGTGGTACTCTCCTCTGCTGGTCAGCTGGCCACCCGCCCTCCCATTGTCCCTAGATGAAGATATCCAAAGAGTTTAAAACTTGATGCCTTTTTCTCTTTCAAAGAGCTGATCGCTCCCGCACAAAAAAAAATAACAGAAAGGGAAAATACCTACATTTTAGGCTGTTCTGCCCAACATCAGAAGTTGCTGAATTTATTAGGCTTGCAGCTCTTTCAGCTACAAATTTGTTCACCCCCCTCCACCCTTAATTAAATACTCTTGCTCCTGACAAGAATACCACACCCTCACCAATCAGATGCCACCTCTCCATTCATGAACCTGCCTCACCAATCAGATGCCACCTCACCATTCATGAACCTGCCTCCTATCTCCTTGTCTTAGTGTCTAAAAGAGGAACCATCCCATATTACTCAAAGTAGAATTTCTCAGCCAGGCTTAATTTTCCCTACCTCTGGACAAAGCTCACCTAAGTTACCCCCTTGGCTAAGTAGTAAGCCATACCAAAAATGTGCTTTCCTAGGTTCATTTTAATACTTGATCTTCTTGGTATAGGCCTTACTCTACACCACCATGATGCAAAGTATGCTGACCCTACCTCCCCTCTTCATCCCCTCCAGTGCACCCTAGGTTCCTTGGAAACTAATTACATCCACAAAGACAACTACATTCCCCCTGCTACTCCCAAACAATCCCCCACTTGCACTCCTGTCCTTCTTTTTCTCTCAGCACTGCTTCACCTATCCTGTCCTCCCACCATCACCACTAATCAAAAACCCAGAAACCATAAACCTATTGGCCTAGTTATGTCACTTAAGTTCCTCATCCTGTGGAACCTCCAGGTTCTACTACTACTACTACTACTATCTGGGAACATACATCCTAACCCTGGGCCTAGTCAGCACCAACAGCCTAACAACAATCACCATGCAGGTCTGAAAATTGCCTCCATAAACATTAGGAGTCTCCAGAAAAAAAATGATCTCCTCCAGGTCTGGGTACTCCAACAGAAACCTGACATCTTAGGAGTGGTTGAGACAAGGCTCTCCCCCAAGATGCATGATAGTGTCATCCAACTTGCAGGCTACTCCCTCTTTAGACTGGACAGGGTTGGGAAGAGGGGTGGGGCTGTGCTCTCTACATAAACACCCCCCTACATGGACATGCCCTACCTGCCATAGTCACTGGGAACCCCTCCCATGCTCTAGCAGTTAATCTGCTCATTGGGTAAAATGGTAAAACCCTCACCATTGTATGCAGCTATGTTCCACCTCACGACCACTCCAAAGGCTTCAATGCAATTATTGACCATCTCTCCCCCCTTCCACCCCTCAACTGACATTATGCTCCTGGGTGACTTCAGTGTGAATTGCTTGGCACCCAAATCTAATATCTACAAAGATGCAACCACTGCAATTAATTTGACCCAGGTCATGACCTCACCCACCAGATGGAATCATAGGACTGGTATAACCACCTTACTCGACCTCACCTTTACTAACAGGCCTGACAAAATTACAGACATCAGCGTCCTATCCAACTCCATTAGTGACCACTCCTCTGTCACCTGCCGCTGGTCTTCTAAATCTCCCTTGACCTAGACAAAAGAAAAAAGCACCGTTCACCACGTTCTCAAGAAGGGGCAACAGCACCAGTTAATAGCTCATGTTCACAACCTGGATTGGTCAGTGATGAATGCTGCAACCTGTGTTTATCATGCCCTGAATCACTTTATATACAAGTTTAATACTGCTTGTGATATTTTTGCTCCCAAGAAAAAGATAAAGAAAAATGCAGCTTTTAACCCATTGATCACTCCCTTCCTTCTTACCCTAATGGTTGACAGAGATCACCTGAGGCATATAGCATGGGCCACTGGCAATCCCTCACACTGCAAAATTACAGGGCAGCCAGAAACTCCTGCACCCTATCCATCAGGCAGGCCAAAAGAAACTATTAAAAGGAAGCACTCTCTAACTCATGGGGTGACAGTAGAAAATTTTGGGACAACCTAAAAGAACTCAATGGGAAGCCCAGCAAATCCCCTCCTTCCATGCTATATGTAGATGGATCTATCACCCAAGATCCCATGATCATAGCTAACACACTCAACACCACCTTCACCAATCTAAGTGGTGTACTCCCCCGAGACTTCTTTGACCCCCTCCTCCCCACCTGAACTTTCCAGTACAGACATACCCCCAGCTCACCCCCCTTTCTATCTCAAAACAATATCACCCAGTATTGCCAAGAAATACCTGTACAAAGTCTTAGGTAAATCATGCTACAGCAGTGACTCACTCAATTTGAAGCTGCTAAGCATAACATTGGATGTGGTCATATTGCCCCTTACCATAATCTTGAACAAATCACTCTGTCTAGGGCAATTCCCTTCTCAATGGAAAGCTGCTATAGTTACCCCAGTACATAAGAGTGGTGACTATACTCAGCATTCTAATTAACACCCCATCTCCATCCTCCCTTCTCTCTCAAAAGCATTGGAGGGAATTGTAGCTGACCAGCTAACAGAGTTCCTTGCAATGTACAATATTCAATGCCCTGAATAGCATGGGTTCAGGAAAAATCATAGCACCACATCTGCCCTTCTTCAATACACTGACTTTATCCACCATGCCCTTGATTGGAAGCACTTAGTGGGATCAGTATACATTGATCTCACTAAGGCTTTTGATACTGTCAACCACACCCTGCTTCATGACTGCCTCATCACCATCAGTGCCTCCTCTGAAGCCTTAATTTTAGGCAGACTAACTCACACCATCAAAGCCATTTCTGTCTGCTTCCAGCTGTTTGCCATTCCTGTATGGGGCAACATTATCTTTTTTTAACTATTATGTGCAATTTATGTTTCTGTTACACAGTTTACTCAAGTAGCCTTTGCTCTGTATGATACACTAATCCATCTACTGAAATTGTATTTATCCATGTGATGATGTTTTTAGTAATTTGTTTGGCTGTATTGTTACTTGTCATTGTATGATATGGAACCTTCGTAAAAGAGTCTTCTGACTCATAGGTAACTGTAATCCAAGAATTAAATAAATAAATAAACAGATATTGTGTGCAATAGCAAGTCAGTCCTTGGCCATAAGCTTATGTCAAATCCTATATGAGAGACCAAGCCTTATATTTACTGTCTTACTGGTATCTGAGATATGTGTGTAGAAGTCAAGGGAGGGGTACACAGTTGCACCCAGAAGCTTAAAAGTCATCACCAAGGTTAGGACATTACCATCACTACATGTAACAGAGAATGGAGATGGACAATGCTTCAGTCTTGGAACAGAGTCAAATAGCATTGCTTGGCGTTTTGAGGTATTGTGTAGAACCTTATTGTTTTAGCAAACCAATTTTGTACAGCCTGTAGGTCATCAATCAGGAGGTTATTAATATCCACAATATATTAGAGATCAGAAAGTGGACCAAATAATTTGCATATAGAAAGGGTGAACAGGATGACAGACATTGTTTAATATTGTTGAAGTGCAATGAGACTAGGAGTGGGCTTAGAATTTATCCTTGCAGAACTCCTAATTAGTGGGGAAAGGAACACAGAGAGATCTCCCAAACCTAACACTCTGGTATCTGTAGCATAAGTTGTTTTGAAACCAGGGGATGGCAGTATGTAAAATGCTAGGGCACTGATATTTCAGCAGAGTAGGGAATGATCTATAAGATCAAATGCTTTGCTCAGATAATTAACACTTACCCCTATCCATGTCAGTGACAATCATATTGAAAAGGGTGAGTAATGCCATAGTGGTGCTATGGAAACTCTCAAAGCCATGCTGTGCAGTTAAGAGAAGATTACACTGCATAAGGTGATCTGTAAGTTGAGTGGATACCAGTTTTTTCAGAACTTTTTTTAGGGCAGACAGGGTGGCAATAGTCTTGTAGTTTGCAATTATCTTGGGGGATCTCTGTTTTTATGACTGAGGGTGGAGCCTACAGGAGTATTGCATGTACAAAAGGAGTGCTGTCATGTTTTCTGCATGTGGAACTGACTGAAGGTGCAAATAGTCTCCTCTGCCTTATGCTCCTCCAAGAAATGTTTTCTGCCCTCAAATAAATGTGCTTTCATGTTAGTCAGTGGTTGCAAGGTACTATTTTCTTTCTTAAATGGGTGGTACAAGAACGGGAACCTGAGTAGTGGGAGGCAGCATTTTTGGGGGGGGCAAGTAAGGTCCTCCCCACCTTCACCCAAAAAGCTCCAAAAGGTCCATCCCACCTTTTTTTTTATTCATGTGAGAGGGGCATGAGGTGGATCTATCATCCTGAAAGAAGACTTATATGTTTGGGATGTGGACCAAGGAACAGAACAAGTGTGACAGAAAATACTTAAAATGCCTTCAAATTTACTTAAAAACCCTTGGAACAAATGATTATCAGAGTCACCTGGTGTCTCAAAAGGAAAGACTAAGAAGTGTCTGAAACCTAAGGAAAATAGACAGCTTTCAGGTATTTCTTAAACATTTATATACTAAAGCCAAAGTTCAGCTATTGGGATTAACGATATTTGTTAACCATATTCTATCTATCTATATATATAGTTTGTCTTATTAGTAGTTTCAAAATCTTGAAAGCATTGGTGTTACTAATGCATTTAGAAATACATTTTTTAAATTGTCTTTACAGATAACCTTGAAAGCATTGGTGTTACTAATGCATTTATAGATACATTTTTTTAATTGTCTTTACAGATAAATCATGCATGTTCATGTGAGGGTACATTTTTTGGGGGATGGGGTTCAAATTATTTTAATCATGGGCACAGTACTTGGTAAACACAGTCTGTGATGAAGTGTATTTTTCTTTTTAAGTTTGAGAAGTGGTGATGACTTGCACAAATGGATAGTACAGACACCACAGAAAGCTATTAGAAGTAGAATGGGTTAAACACTTCCTGGAACTTTCTGCATAACAAGTTCCCCATGGCACCTCACAGCATTTGACACCACCATCCTAAGAGCAGTTAGTGTATTACTTTACAGGACATTGCATAGCAAGAGACCTAACCTTCCCCTTTTCCAAATAATATACCAACTTCATTCTCAGGCAGGCAGTTCTGGCCTACTGTTATATTCTACTGAATCTTGTTAAAGGAAAACTGCATGTTAAAATCAGGAATATATGTATTACTACCAGTTTTGAGTTCTCACTTCGATCCAGTGTTTTGTTTCTGCCTAGGCTGTTAGAGGAGTTTTTCTAATTTTCCCTGGGTGTTTTATGACATCTGGTGGCTGTCATTCAAGTTTGTTTTATTGCATCTTCTCTAAGTTAGTCTTCACAACGTACTCTTTGGTTTGATGTCTAATAGCCCCATACAGCAGGCCAGTGTCTTGTTACAGTGTCTTGTTTAGCCACAGCAGAGAAAAAATACTGCAGCCAGGATTCACAGTGCTATACAATATACTATGGAAAGTTACATGTTTAAACACATACACACACACACACACACACACACCCAAGCAGAACACAGCTGGATAAGGTACCAGTATTTAGGAAAGTTGTCATACTTACCCAGAGTCTAGCAATGTGAATCCTGGCTGTGGCTATAGGTGTTTACAACTGAATGATAATAACCACATTTGCTTCACTTGCAGATAGGTAGGCATCTGAGTCTAATTTCTGTTTGACTTACTGTAGGGTACACATAGAATCTGAAAAATTCATAACATGCTGTATTGTGATTCAATGAACTGATATATGGGGATTTTGGTTTCTTTTACAAATTCATTGTTCCTGACCATGGATATATTAAAACAAAAATTTCTCAACAAAATGTTTTCAAATAAACAGTTTAACTCACAACAACAAAAGAAGCATGATGGCATTAAAAGCTTAGTGGCATGGATGCAGAGGCACCAGTATTTAAGCATGACTTTGGTAGAAGATTAATTGTGACTGGGGAGTGAGGGAGGGAGTCTTGATATTTGTAGCATAATGGTTTTCTGAAACTTCAACCTTCAATGAGTTAGACTCTGCAGCCATCTGTACAGTATATCACTAAGCCATATCAGTATGGTATGGGTAAAACCCAGATCACCAGACCAGGACCAGTGCTGTAAAATCTGCACTGGGCACAGCTTGTGCAAATATTGCTGATCCAGTGGATCAAATAAATATGTGCAAATAAATAAATAAATACTCGGCTTCTCCTCGTGCTTCAACCCACCCCAGGAGTGATGTTATTACATGATAACACACACCCTGTCATGCCTTATTGCTTAAATATGCCCTTTCTCAATGTACTATACTTTGATTCAGTTAGTGTATGCAACAGCCTTCATGTGAACACTCTGGCTTCTCTTTGACTCTTGATGTCTATTTGCTCTAGCTATTGTAAATTGTTTGAACTGCTTTGGTCTCCTTGATGTGGTGCCTGTGTGTCTAAACTATGTAATCTGTTTATCTACTGCTACCCATGTATCTCCAGTGAATGACTGTTATAACTGTCTGCTGTCCAAGCCATTGTTTTTGGACTTGTTAACTGTGCTGTTTTTGTATTAGTTTTGACAAGGTGCCTGTGTAAATGAGTCTCTGATTCAAAGGTTTGTAAATTTGATATTTTTTAAATAAATAAATAAATAAATGTTTAAGCCCATGAAATACCCTTATCTAGTTAATGCATTTACAGTCATAGTGGCTCTGCCAAAGCTTGTTAAAAACTGGGACAATATGTGATATTTTCCAGGCATCAGGTATCACCCCAGTAAGCAATGAAATGTTAAACCTGGTAACCTTGGATGCAATATCCTTGGCAAAGGTCAGGAAAATCTTTCATTTGAATCTAAGCTTGCTGATTTATTTACAGGCATCTGCACCAGTTAAGAACCTCTGGTGTGTTTGCCTCTTTGAGATAAAATGTGGGATGGCTAGATTTGTTGTAGGACTCTAATGGAATCCATGACTATTAAGCGTGTGTCAATTTGGCACCATTGGTTCAGTGCTGCATTAGTTCAGCTCTGTAAATTCAGCACCTTTCAGTTCAGCTCTGTTTATCATATAGATACAGCAGTTCAACTCCAGGCTGTTTAAGGCAGACTACATTACAATGTTTAGTTACTGTAGTCGCTTTACACTGCAGCAGCAGTACTATGTTAAAAAAACAATTTTTAGGCTGTAGTCTGTGTATTTATTTTTGTTTAGTGTGGCATGTTCTTATTTTGTGATACTGCAAGTGAGGCATGCATAATAACCATGGCTGCAAAAATCTGTTTCGATTAGTATCTGATCTATGTAATGCTTGTGCTATATAACAATGGCAGCTGACTACCCACCAACTCTGTTCTAAACTACTCACACACTTTTGCAGAAATTTAAAACTGACTCTTACAGTTTCTCAGTTTCTCAGTTTGACATGTATATGGATATAGCTGTGAGAGAGAAGTATTGGTAAGAATGTGTATCTGGCATGTGTGATAAAATACAGAATCTCTATTAGCACTTGTTAGCACTTGGGGGGATGAAATACCACCGTCTCTTTTTCTAAATACTAATGGTGCTAAAACTTTTTCTAGGTGGCTATTTTGTGTAGAAGTAAGGGACCAATATCGTAGCCTCTGTTGTAACTCTGACTATCTAACATTAACCAAAATTCATGTATAGCTGAAAAGAACATGATGGCAATAGCTTTTTATTTTGTTACCATTAATGGGCTGGTTTCTCATGTTTGTGTTTAGTGTAGTGGTATGTTCTCTCTTGTCAGTCTGCCTTTAAACTGCTTTAATACAGCGGGATTTGAATTAAGATGCCTTTAGCAGTAGAACTCTATAGGAAGTGGTAATGAAATCAATCACTATAATGAGTGATTCATTGAGTTGGTACAATACACACTGAATTGACACATGCACTAAAGTGGCAAGTTGCTGAATTAAGCTGAATTAAATTGACACATGCTTAATAGTCCATGCTCAATTGACATGATACCCTCTGATGTACTGTTGGGTTTTTGGTTGTGTAGTGCCAAGGATGGGAAGGATCATATGTAGACAAAGATGTCTGCAAACTGATAGCTGAATGCACTGGCTATAGTTGTCAGGTTAATGTAATTAACACCATTGATATTCATTTCAAGGGTGAGGACTCACACTGCCAGTTAACTTTCTGATGCACTTACAGAAGTATCAAGAGTTACTTTCAGTGGTTTCAAAGAGGTGTTTTCAATAGTTACTCTTGTGGCACCAGATAGCCCTTTTGCAAGTTGCCCAAAGCTGCCTTTTGTTTCCACAGTTAGTCAGAGTTTTATTTGCCATGGATTATACCTAGCATTTGTCTCTCTTTTTAGGAAGTTTGGGAAGTGTGCTGTCAGCCACTCAGTGACCTGGCCATATACCCACTTGGTGGGGGGACAAATTTGTACTGGAGTTCAGAAAATTTGGTATTAAATTAAGTGACAGCAAAAGGGCCATATAGTAGCATTTCAGTGGCACTAGCCTATCTTTTTAAAGGTAAGAATACAACCATAAAGCAGAATTTTTAGCATTTTGTGAGGATTCATGCAACCAGAACTCACGGACCCCCACTTCTGGTCTGAAAGAATTTTAAACAGAGCCTCTGTGAGTAGCAGTGCAGAGCACTAATTATTGTACTGGGCAAGCCTTGGCGAGTGTGCTGGGGCTGTAATTTACCTAATAACTGCTAAGTGGTTGGATTGAGGGCTGCTTGGAGGTGCTGGGCATTTGAGTACTGACTTTTGACCCCCAAAATGTAGGACTGCTGCTGTTGCAGTGCTATAGTCTGAAGAGCCATTTATAACATTTCAGTGGTGCTAGCCTGTCTTTTTAAAGGCAGGACTACAATCATAAAGCAGAATTTTTTTGCATTGTTTGAGGATTTGTGTGACTGGAAATCATGGAGCCCCACTTCCAGTGCTGAAGCTTTTAAACAGAGCCTCTGTGAACAAAGGTGAGTTCAGAGAAGAGGCAATACATAAACAGATGCATAGCACGTCTGCCTACATTTGCTGAGGGATATGAAGGATGTGGCCATTCTCCTTTGGCCCTTGTTATTGAGGTAAAGTGGGCAACAATATTTGCATCTATAGGTGAGGAAATAATATGCTTGTGTTCTACTTCCTAAGATAGACTAGTAAATCTTTTCAAGTTATTCTGGTTGAGCAAGGTAGCTAAAAATGGAGTAAGAAATAAGCTTGTGTGGGTCCTGCAATATGTTTGTCAAGGAGAAGAGCATTGCAAACTATGTATGTGACAAATACATTCTTATTAAGGGGATGCAGGATGAAACAGACATATTGAAAAATTGCTTAGCAATCCAGGGTGAAATTTATAAACTGGAAATGTTTATAGATGACTCAGTATTAATGTTGCAGGATGATGGAAAAGTGGAGTCAAATATAGGAAAAACCTCAGAATGTAATGATGGTACAAGAGTAGGGGACAAAAGAAACAGGAGCACAAATGGGGAATCAAATGATGATATGAAGATAAGAGAAATTTCTCCTGGCCCAGATATCAATTGATTTTTATAAAGCTGATCCAGAGTGTGGGCAATTATTCTTAAGCATTTGTTTAACAAGTTCATAATATATGGCTTCACCCCAGATTTCTGCAAGGGTAGTTATGCTGTTCCAATTTTCAGGAAAGGAGATAGAGGTATTCCTTCAAATTATCATCCAATAAATTTAATAGATAACATGGCTAAAATATATTCAAAAGTTCTACTAAATTGGTTACAACTATGGATCCTACGCAACGGGGTAATA
Source organism: Neoceratodus forsteri (assembly GCA_016271365.2). NCBI lineage: Eukaryota > Metazoa > Chordata > Ceratodontiformes > Ceratodontidae > Neoceratodus > Neoceratodus forsteri. The sequence continues at coordinate 905,289,935 of CM028135.1, read as the reverse complement.
TCCCCTTTACACACAGGTTTTCAAAAAAATAATGGGACAACCAAACAGATTTTCATCCTTTTACATATTATTGAAAAGTATTGCAAAGTAAAAAAGCAACCTTTATTCATTGCCTTTATTGATTTTACGTCAGCTTTTGACTCAATTTCCAGAGACCTATTGTGAGATAGTATGGAGTCTCTTGGTATAGATTCTAATCTAATAAATCTTATAAAAAAAACTTTATGATGATAGAGTTAAGATAAAACATAATAATACCGGTGGTTTTTCTGAAAACAATTCTACCAATGCTGGCATTTGCCAAAGGTGTATGTTGGCACTGACACTATTCAATCTTTATATAAATTGTATTTTGATAGAACTAATTAACTCATTACACCATATGCCCAACATTCTCGAACATTTTATTCCAGTCCAGGCATACACTGATGATCTTACACCTGTCATAACATCAAGATTGGGTCTAAAAAGAAGTCTCTTTAATTTACAAGCTCTCTGTACTGCATTTAAATTAAAAATTAATAAAGCAAAAACAAAAGTTATGGTTATAGGTTCTAGAAAGAAGTATAGGAGTCTGTTTTTGGCCAATCATCCATTGGAATTTGTTAATTAATACACTTATTTAGGGGTCACAATATTGAATACTATTTCTTGGAATAAGCATATTAGGACTGTAGTGGCAAAAATGAGGATTCCATTCTCTGCCCTTCTTCGATTTAACAGAACTGATGGTGGTATATCAATAAAGCCAATGATAAGGGCTATAGATAGTAAATTAATAAATCAATGCCTTTACACTATCGAAAACTGTGGAGTTTCTAGTTTACATGCCGGTTACGGGAGTGCACCTCCGTGGAGATTTTTAAGAAAGACTTGAAATCACATTTATGGAAAATGGCCTTCTTGGATAACTAAGTTAATTTTAGTATGATTGGAATTTTATCTTAATTTATTATTCTATTATGATGTATTTTATATATGTTTTGAAGTTTTGTATTTGGAATCTGAATCTATGATTTTAATTTGTTCAGCACCTTGACACACTGAAAGGCGCTATATAAATAAAATTATTATTATTATTACATACTTTAGAATCAATTATAAATATAATAAACAAGAAAACCTTAGGATTACCTATCTCGGCAGCTAATGTATTGGTAAGGGCCCATCTTGGTTAAATCATGTTCACGGCAAGAAGTCATACAAGAATAATAAATTTCTAGAATAATATGATACATGAACCAATTGACTGTATTATTGCATCGTATATAAAAGAAAAAAATAACATATTTTGAATTGCTAAGTGATGGGTGGCTGTCCACTGTATATTCTTTACTTGAGAGATATGAACTTACCCATTTACCATACTGGGCTGACCACGAAGAAAAGATACATAAAAACTATGCTAAAGTTGTTACTGCAGTGGTTTCAAAAAAGGATAAGGAAATTGACTTACAAAAAATTAAAAATTTCACAATGGTTAAAAAAACAATATACAGGAACACTCCCTCAAAGAGTATTTACTGTTGATAACCAACCCAATACATAGGCAAATTCAGACCCTTTATAGATTTCAGTTATTTCCCAGCAGTATATTAACTGCCAGGCACTTTCAACAGATCTCTACTTCTTCTAATTGTTTATGTTATCTAAGTGAACTTGAAGACTTACACCATATATTCATAAGGTGCCAATGGTATGAAAAAATAAGGAAGAAATACTTAGCTAAATATTTCTCCTCATATATCATACCTTGATGTTACTTTCTTGATTTTCTATTTAATTCTGAAAAGCCACAAATTCTTACTGATATGGCAGAATTTTTTATTGCTGTTAAAAACATAAGACTGAAACATGTCCAACAAAGACCTTAATGAAGGAGCCCTAACTGATCTCTTAGTAAGATCCCTTCTCTCGTTTACGAGATTTAAGACTACAGTTTGACCCTGGGGGTGTAGGTAACCAGATCCAAACTCATTTACTCCATTTACACTTCTTATTCCTATTAGGATTCAGGAGTTTGTTAGGGCCTAAGTCTTTTGTGTCTTTCATGTCCAAGGTACTTATACATGAACTTAGAATTGGGGTGTACTATATGAAACAGTGTGTGACATATTGATTCTATTTGTTAACTGGAGACTGCTAGGGATACAATTTGATGCACTTTATGATAATGACACCCAGTCATTAAAAGTCTGAGAAGCATTTATGCCATTGTGATAAGTAATGTAAATCTGAAAGTGTGAATATGTGTGTATTTATTATTTTGTCCTGTCTTTAACTATTAAAGTAGAAATTATTTTTCTACATTTGTACTGACACTACATTTTTTCTTCTTAACTTTGTGTATGTAATGACAATATATGCTGGACAATAAACTTAAATTGAATTGAACTAATCGAAAAGGAATGGGGTAAAGCACAGGGTAATTAAAAAAACATAGAAGAAGACAGACAATAAGGCAAGTTCCATTTAAATTACAACATAGATATGCTGCACTAGAAGGAATTGAGGTGGAAGAGCTATTGCAAAACATAAACACCAGAAATAAGGATTTGATAGAACAGACAGGAGTAGCCACATCAGTAGGTGGAACTAATAATTTAGCTGGAAGTATTAGTTTAGGAACACCTATTACAGAGAGTATTAATAGACAGGAGCAAACTCATAGAGGCATAGCAGTGTTGGGAGATTCAATTTTGAAATTTACAGACTCAGTGATTGCAGGGGAAGGAAAGAATATACCATGGTGGCCTCCCTATCTGGAGCAAAAATCCAGGACCTTAGGGAAAACCTGGATGGAGTTTTGAGGTGTACAACAAAAAGGAACAAAGAATCAAGGAGCACCAGGATATGTATTGTGCTATATTGATATATGAATGAAAGCAGTGAGTACATGAGCACCCATACAGCAATAAAATGGACAAGAAATGGAATATAACTCCAAAAGTGTTATAAATATGCAGACGAGCACAATTACAAAAATAGCTTAAAAAAGTACTAACATTTCACCTGGTACACTGCCAGGCTTCATCAGAGTGAAAAATCAACATACAAATGCCTCAATAAATACACAGTGCAATTAATCATGTGACACAAACTCACCAATACATGCTATATGCCCATTAAGTAACTAATTATTAATTAATGGAACCAAAGAGGCCCAGATTAGTTCCCCAAATACAATATATTAACTCTTTGGTTCCATGTTTCCATTTAATAGTACAGGTAAAATCACTTGGTGACCTCAAATAATATATGTCATCTGTTTCAAATATTATATTATAACTTTTCTAGGGAGAAATAAATTACAAATTATAATGGTTCTATATATTAATCCCAACATAAATCATAGTCCATATAATTTAGTTATTTTAGGACAGAAATGTGGAATAAAGTTAAAGATGACATAGTAAATGAGGTGACCAGTCACTAACTTATGTCATAGCAATGGGGGAGAAGAAGAACAATATATAAACAATATATTGTCACTTGTACTTTTTCCAAAAAGCTGAGAGTTCAATGTTTTCATTCAGACCCATGTGTGAACAAGCCCTAGGAAGTAAATCCAGTAACTTTCTTACTGTCCAATCTTTTTACTTATATCACCTCCTCTAGGGCCTAGAGTGACTAATTCCAAACCTAAAAATGTAAAAGTATGTTTCTGGGAACTATGTTTCAAAATATGTTTGGCAATAGCATATGTGGTATCTCCTCTTTCTACCGCCCTTACATGTTCTCCTATCCTTACTTTAAATTTTCTTGTGGTATGTCCAACATAGTATGCCCCACAATCACATTTAAACAGATATACTACACCAGAACCCTATTAAAGTACTGCATGTAGGAATGAATGACATTGGTAGGAGAAATTAGCTGGATATCCAAACAGACTTTGAAGAGGTGGGAAGGGTATTAAAGAACAAAGGACATGGAGTGATTGTCTCTTAAATACTCCCAGTACAAAGGGCAAGTTTAATTAAAACAATAGTTATTACCCAGTTGAATGGTTGGTTGAGGAGATGGTATTCAAGAGAAGGCTTTACATTCCTGAAAAATTGGGTGAGGTATATGGATCTAAGATGGTACAGAAGAGATGGTCTACATTTGAACAGGCAAGAATCATGGTTGCTAGGAACCTGAATAAACAGTGTCATAGAGGAATATTTAAACTGAATAGTGAGTGGAAAGGGGGAGGAACTCTGTTACATACCTCTCAACCTCTTGCCTCATGAATCAGGGACAAGGCTCAAAAAAATCAGGGACAAAGACCCCAAATCAGGGACACATCTTAAATCTGGTACTGTTCCACTCAGAAAGTTGATAGAATAAAGGGATTTGAGTTAATATGCATTTTCTGAAGAATAATAAGTCTGTTACTTTAATGTTTGACATTATTTTGTGCTTTTAATTCCCACTGTTCTGTCACAAGAACACAAATTTTATGAGGGACAGAGGAGAAATTTGAAGCAAAATCAGGGACAGTTGAGAGGTATGCTCTGTTAATCAATAAGCCTGTGGGCTCAGACACTAAACAGCATAAGAGATCAAAAGAAGTGGGATGGAAGTTCTTGCTTGTCAATGAAAAGAGTATGGTAAAAAAAAGGAGGAGCTTGAATGTATAACTAATAAAGGAGGATATCCAGATATGTGCCATTGCTGAAACATACAGTAGTGGCACAAAGAGGATATGTGGGGAAGGAATATTTAGGGTTACAAACTCTTTAGTAATGAAAGGACAAATAGAAGTGGAGGAGGTGTAGCAATTTATGTGTCTGATGAAATAACTACATAATTCATAGATGGAGTTGATGATGATAGTAAAATAGAGCATATATGGCTAAAGATTATCCCCGAATCTGGCAAAAAAAATATCTTGGGCCTTGTTTGTAGACCACCATCACAAGACATGAAGCTGAATAAACAAATGTATGACTTCCTAGATAACCTAAATCTAGATGATAGAATAATTTTGTTAGGAGATTTCAACATGCCAACTATAAATTGGGAATTACAAGAAGGGAGGATAACTATAGAAAGGAATTTTATGGATATCCGGAACAAGCTTAGTTTAGGACATTATGTAAAATCAGTCACAGGCGGGTATAACATATTGGACCTAGTACTAAATAATATTGGTGACAAAATAGTAAACTGCAGAACAACTGTACTATTGGGTAACAGTGATCATGAGATGGTAATGTTTAAAGTAATGGATGAAAATTGTAGAGTAAAGGAAAGGGCTAAAATTAAATGTTTTGGGGAATCAGACTTTTAAGGGATATGGACTGAATTAAGAGATTAGGATTGGACAGCATATTTTAATGACATAACTCACAATGAAATGTGAAGCATATTAATGGGTAAAAAAGATTATCTACTTGATAAATAAGTTCCTGAAAAAAATAAAACACAATAAAGCAGGAAATATACTACCATGGTTTAACATGGGGATCACAAGACTAATAAAAAAGAAAAGGAAAGTATATATAAAAGCAAAAAAGAAAAGAATAATGCTGTTGAAACCTGAACAGGGTATAAGGCAGTAATCAAGCACAGTAAAAAGAGTATTAAGCAGCAAACTGGGACTATGAAGTGAGACTGGCAAATAAAGTAAAAGATAATTATAAACCATTGTATAACCACATAAATCATTAGAGAGGGGGAAATGTACAAATAGGAAGACTTGTGTATGGAAAAGGGGATTTGAATACTGATGATAAGCATGTAGCCCAGATGCTGAATTATTATTTCTGTTCTGTGTTCAATGAAAATATAGTTAGAGTAGCATTGGATCATCTAGATGGAAGGGGCAGCCAATAATTATGGAGGAAAAGATATTAAAACCTGGTTACAACAATTAGATTCAAACAAGGCACCAGGTCCCAATGGGGTACACCCTGGGGTGATTAGAGAACTAGCCAGGGAACTAGCGGGACCAATTACTAAGGAATTTCAAAAATCCTTGGTAACAGTTCTGTGGTAGAGAGCTAGAGAAAAGCCAGTGTCATTCCTATATACAAAAAGGGAAGCAGGAAAGAAAGAATTATAGACCAGTGAGTCTGACATTGGTGTTTGGGAAGGTATTGGAGAGGACATTAAAGGATGAAATACAAAGGTTTATTTGTTTATTTAGTTAGTTTTTGTTGACCAGGAAAGGAGGACTAGACAATTCTGCTTATATTTAGCCTCGTCCCAGGGCAGTAGAATACAGATGGATGCCAACTGACACCGAGTCAGATTAAGCCGGTGGTACTTTTAGTGAATTTAACCATACTGACATAGCCGATAAAACCCAACATGGATTTACAAAGGGGAGATCGTGTCACACAAATTTAATGGAGTTCTTTGACAAAGTTAGTAGGGCTTTGGATGAATGACATCCGGTAGACATGGCTTTTCTAAATTCCAGTAAGGCCTTTTGATAAAGTGCCACATAATGAACTAGTAGAGGTCTTAAAGAACAAAGGGTTAAAAACCAGAATAGCATCTTGGATAAATTCCTGACTAACTGCCAGAAAACAATAGGTGAATTAGAGGGGTAATATGTTTGAGTGGGCTAGTGTTACTTGTAGAGTATAGCAGGGATCTGTGCTGGGACCCTGTCTATTTAATATATACATGACATTGAGGACCTATGAAGAGGGTGTGTGGCTCTCCAAGTCTGCAGATGATACAAAGATTGGTTCAGTGGTTAGGAATTCTATGGAGGTTGAAAAACTGCAAAACAAATTAACTAAATTGGAACAATGGGCCATGAAATACAAACTAGATTTTAATGTGGAACAATGCTAAGTAATGCATTTAGGAAGAACTAATAAAGCTAAATATGTAGTTAAATGGACTATTTTGAGAGAAACAACAGGGAAAAGAGACATAGGAGTAGCAGTAACAAATGACCTTAGATTTTAAAAAAAACACAGTCAATTGATGGTAAAAAGGGCAAATAGACTATTGGGCTGCATCAGAAGGCATGTTGGGAGTAGGAGTAGAAGGGTAATAGTTCCACTGTATGTCTCCCTCATTAGACCACATCTGGACTATTGTGCACAATTCTGGTTGCCAAATGCAAAAGGTGTGATTAAAATCTTAGAGGGGGTCTAGCAGTTGACCAGGGAGGAGCAGTAGACATTGTGTACCTGGACTTCCGTAAAACCTTCAACACTGTCCCCCACAGAAGGCTAGCTAACAAATTAGAGCATACAGGAGTTGGCCATAAGATAGTGAACTGGATCACCAACTAGCTGTAAGTAAGGATGCAGAGACTGCTTGTCAATGGATCATTATCAAGGGAAGGCAATGTGACCAGTGGCGTTCCACAGGGGTTTGTGTTAGGACCTATTGTCTTTAATATATTTATCATGGATATTGCAAACGACTTGAAGGGGAAGATTTGCCTCTTTGCAGGTGACATAAAACTCTGCAACAGAGTAGACATGCAGGAGGTAGTGAAAGATATGGAAGCAGACCTGAAAAAAACTCAAGGAATTGTCAAAGGATTGACAGTTGAAGTTTAATACCAAGAAGTGCAACATTATGCACATAGGAATTGGAAACCCAGGGATAAAGCACACATGAGGAGGGCATCAGTTAGAGGAGACAAAGACAGAACGAGACCTCAGAGCAGTCATTGTGGATGACTTAAAGGTTGGAAAACAGTGTGAAAAGGCAGCACAGAGGACGAGTGGCATCCTTGGCTGCATTGGTACGGGAATTACAAATGGAAAGAGTGAGGTTATCATTCCTCTCTACAGGTCCTTGGTGAGGCCACATTTAGAATACTTTAATCAGTTTTGGAGGCCTCTCCTCAAAAAAGTCATAGACCTTATGGAGACGGTACAGAGAAGGGCTACAAAGATGGTGCACGGACTGAATCATGAGCCATACTAAGCAAGACTATGGGAATTAAATCGGTACACCCTTGAGCAGAGAAGAAACGGGGGGAACATGATTGAAACTTTTAAGTACGTTAAATGAATCAACACAATACAAGCAGCAAACCTCTTCCAGCAAAAGAGGGATGCGCGTACAAGGGGGCACAACTTGTGTCAGGTGGGAGACAGGTTTAAAGCAACCTTGGGAAGTACTTCTTTACAGAAAGGGTCATAGACCCATGGAACAGCCTTCCTTAGGAGGTGGTGGAATCCAAGACAGTATGCAAGTTAAAACTTGCATGGGACAGGAATTGTGAACACATCAGGGTGCAGTCTAAATAGGAAGGTTGGCAGAAACACGAAGAGACTAGATGGATCATGCAGTCCCAACTGCTAACATGATTTCTATGTTCTTATGTTCTACCGAAGGGCCACCAAGATGGTAACAGGTATCAAAAATATAAGCTATAAGGAAAGGCCAGATACGTTGGGATTATATTATCTGGAATATAGACAGCTAGAAGGGGATCTATGCCTAGTGTATGGAGTTTTTATTAATCATGATCTATGGGACTGTTTAGGATTAGAAATTAAAAAAAACAGTATCATAACACTAGATCTCACATATTACAACTGAAAGGGGATATTAACTACACCAACAGAAGAACTTCCTGATTTAATCAGAGAGTCATGTCTATATGGAATGACCTTTCATTAGAGGTGGTAGGAAATAGATTTATTTTATTTTTTATTTATTTATTTCAGTTCTAGGATTACAATTACCTTTGAGCCCAGGGCTCTTTTACAAAGGTTCCATGTCAAGACATAGGTATCACATGACAATAGACAAAATTGTTACACAAATAAGGGTAAAGGATATCAAATTAATTTCGAACAGACAGGGAGACGGTAAAGTGGAAAGAAAGAGGACAATGGGGGGGTGGTAGAAAGAAATGGGAGGGTCAAGGGGAGGGTAAGAAAATGAGAAGAGAGGAGGTGGGGGTAGGTAGGATAAGGGGGGGAGGTGAAGCTGCCAGGAAGGTGGCATGGTCAGGTGCTGTACAGCGTGTGAGGCAGAGGCCAAACTAGGGCAAGTGCATTATGTAAGGAGCTAGATATAGGAAGAGTGGTAGTGGAGCAGAGTTGCATAGACATTATCCATGACAGTCGGAGATGCTGGAAGTGACCAGGGTGTTTCAGAGCCTGGATTTGAAGGCCCCTAGCCCAGTGGTATTGATAGTATCATTGGCAAGACCGTTAAACCAAGTGGGTGCCCTGTAGGCGAATGAATGCTGGCCAATGGCTGTGCGGCAGCGAGGGATATGGAAAAGTTGTGGCTTTGATCCCCTGGTAATTCTGGAGCTGGTTTTCATTTGAAGGAGTGAACAGACCCCAGGAGAGGCAGTTCCAACTGTATTTTCTTAGCAACCATGCAGGTTTGGTCCTGAATTCTATTATCAAGTTGAAGCCAGTTAGCTTGTGAGTAGAGGTTACAGGTGTGTGTGAGCCATTCGGCCCCAGCGATGAGTCGAAAGGCCTTGTTTAGGGTGGTAGTAATCCCTCTGAGTGCAGTGGTAGTGGCAGTGCCATAGATGACAAGATCATAGTCAATCTGGGAGATGATGGAGCTTCGAACTGCGGCAAAGAGGGCCTCTTTATTCAGGTGCCGATGAAGCTGGTAGAGTAAGCCCAGTCTAGTATTCACAGTTTTAGCGACATTGGTTATATGGGTTCCAAAGGACAGGTGTGGGTCTAGGGTGATTCCTAGGTGTCTGAAGGAGTCAACCTGCTCCAGGGAGTCCCCAAGGCAGGTGTTTAAGGAGAGTTGGTGGTGTTTGTGCTTGTTTTGGTGGCTGGTGAAAATCATGGTCTTCATTTTTTTCTGGTTAAGGATTAACTTATGTTCTTTGAACCAGCTTTCAACAGAGGTGAAGCCATGTTGAAGGGTTTGTTGCAGGTGGCTTGGGTCATGATGAGAGGCAAGAATCATTGAGTCATCTGCATAGAGTATAACTTGCTGAGAGGTGGAGTCAGGGAGGGAGTTGAGGAACAGGCTGAACAGCAATGGGCCCAGGATGGAGCCTTGGGGGACACCGGAGTGAACCTGTTTAGTGTCTGAGACCACACCTGATATTTTTACACATTGGGACCTGTTGTCAAGATAGCTATTGAACCATTTCACTGATTCCATGGAGAGGCCAATGTTCAGTAGCTGATGAAGCAGGAGGTGGTGGTAGACAGTGTCAAAAGCCTTTGACAAGTTGATGAATGTAGCTCCGGTTAGGCGACCCTGATCAAGGGAGTTGTGTATGGCTCCAGTAAACTCAAGAAGTGTCATGGCAGTGCTGTGCCCTTTTCTAAATCCATGTTGCTGCCGGCAAAGGATGTTGTACTTGTCCAGATGATCAGTGAGCTGGTCTGCTACTACCCATTCCAGGGCCTTAGAGAGAGGTGGCAGGATAAAGATAGGTTGGTAGTTCACATGGGAGGTCCAGTCACCACCTTTATGGATAGGTGTGGCAGTTTCTGCCTTCTATTTGTCAGGGAATTGGCTGAGAGAGAGGGAGAGATTAAAGATCCTGGTGAGAGGCCCCAGAACCTCTTCTAGAGTGAGGGACAGAAGTTTGAGGTCCAGTGTGTCAGCACTTGCTCCAGTGTTTTTGATGGCTTTGGAAATGTATTTCCTGATGGTATTATTGCTTACTGCTCTGAAGTAGAAAGGGGGACAATTTTTTGGTGATGACTGATGGGTGGGAAGAGGAGGGTCACTGTCGTTGAAAAAGTCAGGAGGGAGGATGCTGCTGAGGTCGGTGAAGGCATCATTAAAGGTGTTGGCTATGACTTTTAGGTCCAGGATAGTATTCCCATTTATTGTGATTGCAGTAGGGGGTGATTTTGACTCCTTCCTGGTAACATCTTTAATGTTATTCCAGAATGCTCTTGCATTTCCCCAGGTGTCAGCGAGTGCAGTCTTGTAGTATTCAGATTTCTGTTGGCGTATGGATTTGGTGCAATCATTTCTAGCTCTTTTGAAATTTTGGATGTCCGCCTGCTTTCCTGTTTCTCTGGCTAGTTCCCAAAGGTGGTCCCTGTGTTTCAGCTTCTTTAAGAGGGAACCCGTGAGCCAAGGATTGCAGAGGGGTTTAGTTTTTTGCTTTTTTGGCAGGGCAAAGATGTTATAAGCTTCATTCAAAATGCGTATGAATTGATCAAGGGCTGTATTTGCATCGGGTACCAGGTTGATGGGGGACCAGTCTTGATTTAGTAGGTGTGATTTTAGGTGGGTTAGCTTCCCACGGGGTAGGACTCTGCTCAGGATGACCTTTGGTGGAGATTTCCAGAATTTGTTTGACCAGGTGCAGCTGACGGAGTATGAGTACGAATGAGTTTAAAGGGAATCTAGGTGACTTTTGTATAAGGAACAACATAATAGGATAGTGCCTTTAAAAAAATTGGTGAGATATAAATGGGTATCCACCTTACTTAGCTCGAAAATTACCTATGAAACCTATGAATATTGATATCATTAGTTGACCACAGACATGTCCAATCAATGGCTAAAAGATTCTACCTAGAACAGGTCTGGGTTGAAACTGTCTCTGAACTGAATCAGCCTTGGAGGGATTTTAGGAGACTTAGCTTTCCAAATATCTGTAAATCTGGGGAATACAATTCTGCTTATCAGTGCATAGAAGAGAACCACACTGCCTGAAGGAGGCAGTATAGTGTAGTGGTTAAGGGCACTGAGCTGCAAACCTGGAGACATAGATTTGAATCCAGTCAGCCCCCAGTTGGATACTGTGTGACCCTGAGCAAGTCAATTAACTTCCTTGTGCTCCCAGGCTGCAACTGGAAACAAGCTCTGGCTTAATGTGCCTTTCCTGGTTAAACAATTTCACTGTTCCCTTTCCCCCTTACTGTGTCAAGATTCCACCCATTCTCTATCCAACAGAATTTGGTAGAATTTTTAGAAGTTCCACGGAGTTCCATTCCACTGGAAAGTTAATGTTCTGCACATCACTAATTGTCATTAATACCCTATGCTGATATTCAGTATCCCCAGTGCCAACCACATGATGATCCTATGTGATATAAGACAAAAGCAACCATATGTCATTAGACAATCAATTTTCTTCAGACATTACATATGCGGTACAGCGTTGTGAATCAGCACTAAGCATGGGCACCAACAGCAGACACTGTTTTGAATGGCCATGTCAGTAAGACAAGGGAGGGTTTTCCTGATGCTGTCCCAGTGTTACAAACAGCAACAAGGCGCATCTGGTGACCACAGCATTCTATACCTATTTCTGGGCTTCAGTCTGACAGAATAATAAAGATGACCTTCTCTTTTTTGTCTAGATTGCCTTTGTTCATCAAAAACTGTAATAGAAAATAATGAGTAATGGTGAAGAGGACCTATCAGAATGGAAAGATATCACAATTAGAGATCAATGCACGGGTCTGTTTTGGGTCTCTTCTGATTTATAACTTCAGAAATGACTTGGTAGAGGGAGAATCAAGCATATAATTGTAACAATATTTGTGAATGACACAAAACTGATAAGTAATTGGCTCTTATGAGGAGGGCGCAACATTCAAAATATATCTTAAAATATTATATTATGTTAAATATTGGGATGGCATGATAAATTGTAAATGAAGTTCAATGTGGATGAGTTCAATGCACTGCTCATAGGTCCCAGAAACAGATAAATAAAAAATAAAACCTTTCACCCTTCCTATGCTGGAAAATTGCACTCTGCTATTTTTGTAGATGGGTATAGGTTCATTTGCACACAGTCTGAGTGACTGAATTATATGTACTCTGCCTTGAAGGATTCTATATCCTATTTGTTTTGCAACTATGTATAAGATCAAGTATCACAAAGTCATGCCCCCTTTGATGCACCATCTGTTATAGACACAATAGCACCTCTCAAGTCTTTGTCTGACCTTTAAGAATCGTATGGCTCCATGTAGACCAGCACACAAAAAGAAGGGCATGCCTCATGTTTGGTGTGTTGGGAAAAATGGTCTTAGTCTATGTTTAAAAGAAGGATGTTTCTAAATTAACAAAGTTAATTATGGTGGATGCATCATTTGTAACAATTCAATTTAATTTTATTTGTCTTAGATGCTTTCATGATAGCCAAATAAATAACAAAACATCAGGAACAAAAAATATTAACAAAACAACAATGCATCTATACAAGATGAAGAGATTTGAACATTTGTATCACAATTTCCAAGTTAATCCATATAGTACAGTAAGATTAATTTAGAGAGATCTATGCAGTGTACTGTATAATCAATTTATTTCTGTTCTGGACTTACCCCAGAATCTGGACAGCACTCTTATTACCAATTTCCACATGTTAAAACCATTAAAAATAATTTAATCAAACATACTTGGTAGATTTATCTTCATTTATACAATATTCAGAATATATTCTTTCTGCTAGCAAAGGAGGTCACTGCTTTCAGTACAGTCATAACATTTATTGGGAAGGAACATACCATTTCTCTAATGGGGCATTTTTATATTGTCCTATTCTCATTTGCTGATATACTGTATGCTGTTCCATTCTTAGACTTGTAAAGGTGTATCTCAGCTTTGGTACTTTCTAATGTTTTTGATATAACTTTCCCACTTGGTCCTGGTATTGTAATACTGGGGATTTCCCATGATAATCTTTGGGATTTAAATGAATACAGGTTATTCTTGTAAATGTGGTACTTGGGTTGAAAAACAATCATATTAAGCCACTGGAAAGAAAAAACAGCACCAAATTATAATGAATGGTTAGATCTAATGATAGATTTGAGTAAAGTAGAACTTTTTTTTTATAAAATGGAATGAAAGTCAACATTTCATTAAGTTTGGAATCCATTTATAGCAAAACCATTATTTAATTAATGAAGGTAACTGTCTGTTTCAAAAATCATAACATACCCATTTCACAATGATGTATTATATAATAAAAAGGAAAAAAAGAAAAGGGGGACTAATATTAGGCTTATGGTAGTATAACAGTAGTGTTAGCTTGAGGAAGGTAATTAGGTTGCAATGATGATGTTGAAGTCTTTCAATATATGATTCATGATTAAAGTCACTCATGCATCTGAACAAAAAGAAAACAAAAGGTATATCTCAGCTTTGTGTTTTGAAGGACTGTTAGCTAACTTCCCCATTATGGGAAGTCTTGAAAATTGGATAATCTACAGCCAGGTTTTCAGACCTAGGGCCAGAATATTTTCAGATCCTGGTTTGGGTCCCCTAAACCTTTGCTGACAGGGCAAATTAGTGCCTGAATCAAATCAGAGGTATAATGGAACATGCTAGAGCACTTTGAGAGTGCTAAAAGCATGTTCAAATATACTAGCAAGGCACTATCCTGATTGCAATCACAAATTCCAGCTTCCCACTGGCCAGATGAGGTATGTGGCCAATAGGGTGCTATGGGGATTGTTAGTCTAATCAGGCTGGTATGGCCCACTAATGTAAACTGCTCCCATGGAACAATGGATTCATATATAAGAGAAAAGAGGAAGAAAAATGGGGTTATAGTCAAAATCACAAGAGATGAAAGGGGGGCAAGGACAAAGTTAAGATCCCCAGTAGATACTTCTGCTTGTTTTTTACCAAGGAAGAGGGTGGCTGTTGGACCATCCTGGAAGGAAGAAGTTCCATCAGTCCGGAGGTAGTTTCAAGACCATTCACAAGGGGAAAGAGTTCTAGGGGAATTGGGGAAACTCAAGGTAGACAAAACAATGGATCCAGAAGAAATTCACAATAGGATTCTGAGGGAGTTTGGAGAGGAGCTGGCAGCACCTCTGGATGAATTATTTAACCTATTACTTGAACAGGGTAAGGCCCTCAGGGACTGGAGAAGGGCCAATGTTGTCGTCTTCCATAAAAGAGGGAGTATGGAAGTAGAGGGCAACTATCGCCCAGTTAGCCTCACCTCAATTGTGTGCAAAACATTAGAAGCCCTATTTAATGAAAGAATTCTAACCTCTCTAGAAGAGAACAATAATTTGGACCCAAAACAACATGGCTACACCACTGGAAGATCATGCCAGACAAATCTAATAGATTTTTTCAACTGGGTAACAAAAACTGCACATCAGGGCAGTGCTGTGTATGTTTGTATATTTGGACTTAACAAAGCCTTCGACTCCATTTCACACAGGAGGCTGCTGAACAAACTCTCCAACAAGGGAGTTGATCAGAGGGTGGTAAACTGGGTAAGAAGCTGGCTAAGTGGGAGGACCCAGAGGGTGCTGGTAAATGGCAACTTATCAGAACAGAAAGCAGTGATCAGTGGAGTGCCACAGGGGTCAGTGATGGGCCCTGTCCTCTTCAATATCTTCATTGGGGACATATCTGAGGGCCTAGAGGGCAAGGTGAGCCTGTTCACCAATGACACAAAGATTTCAAATAGGGTTGATATTCCTGGTGGGATGGATAGGATGAAGGTAGATCTCAGAAGATTAGAAATGTGTCCCAAAATGTGGCAGCTGAAATTCATTGAAAAGAAGTGCAAAGTCATGCACCTAAGGAGAGGTAACCCTGGAGAGAAATATCACAAGGGAGGTGTTAAACTAGATGCCACAAAGCAAGAGCGAGCTCTAGGGGTGATTATAACAGATGATATAAATAAGACCAAGCCGTGTGAGAAAGGTGCATCAAAGGCAAATGGCATACTGGGATACATAGGAAGGGGTATTACCAATATAAGAAGGGAAGTCATAATGCCACTGTATTTGGTCACTCGGAAGACCACACCTGGAGTACTGCATG
Organism: Neoceratodus forsteri; assembly: GCA_016271365.2. Taxonomy (NCBI): domain Eukaryota; kingdom Metazoa; phylum Chordata; order Ceratodontiformes; family Ceratodontidae; genus Neoceratodus; species Neoceratodus forsteri. The sequence continues at coordinate 905,274,254 of CM028135.1, read as the reverse complement.
CAGTTCTGGTGACTACATCTTAGAAAAGATGTAGAGGGATTGGAAACGGTGCAAAGGACAGCCACAAAGATGACGCAGGGATGACATCAGAAACCATATGATGAAAGGTTGTGGGAGATCAACATGTATTCCTTGGAGCAGAGGAGAGAAAGCCAGAGGAGATGTGACTGAAACCTTCAAATACATGAAGAGTATAAATAGGGTACAGGTTCAGGATCTATTTCAGATTAAGAGTTATACAAGAGTTATACAAGAACTCGAGGTCATGATATAAAGCTGGGGGCAAGTTCAGGAGCAATACATGGAAATTATTTTTCACAGAGAGGGTGGTCAACACTTGAAACAACCTCCCCAAGGGTGTGGTGGAGGTGAAAATAGTTGAAGCTTTCAAAAATGCTTGGGATAAATACAAAGGCAACATAATACTGAGTAGCAGTTAAGGGAGGGGGTAGGGTCTTGGGCAGACTAGATGGATCTTGAGGTCACCTTCTGCCATAATTCTCAATGTTTCTATGAATAATCTACCATGTTCATACCCTTAGAAGCAAATGAATCCGTAGCACCAGCAAGGTGCGATGGTGTCATTGCATCTCATTAGGGTTTCATTACAGGCCATGAGCAAACAGAGTTTCTGATCCCCCCAGTGCCTGTCAGGACTGTCTGTACTGGTGATCTAGTACCCCCCACCCCCCTGAACACCCAGCCAAAACAGACGACATATTTCCCTGGTGTTCAGTGGTTCTCCTGGCCCCTGAATCCACAACTGTGATTATAGTATATATTCCTTGATGTCCCATGGACCCCCACCATGAACCTTCTGGCTGTGATTATAGTATATATTCCCTAGTGTCTAGTGGTCTCCCCACCCTGAACATCCTGCTGGTATTAGTGTAATATTTTTCTGGTGTCTACTGGTCCCCCCACCCCTGAATGCACTGCCAATATTAGTTCATTATTTTCCTGTTATGCAGCATCCCCCTGCCCCCCCATTTGAATCCCCTGACCCCCACTCTATCCTCAGTGCCTCCTTAGCTCTGACATCCCCACCCCAAGAAGCCCCCCATCTCTAGAGCACCATTTTTCTCTGTGACTGGCATAGACTCTCCGCTCACCTCCACTGTAGGCCACTGACTGACAGTTTGCAATTGTGCACCTACTGTAATCAACTGATTACAGAAGGCATGTGATCACAAACTGTCATTTGGTGGCCAGCCATGGAGGTAAGTGGAGGGGGAAGGTCTGTGCCAGTCACAGAGGGGGTATGGCATGCTAAGAACAGAGCGGGCTTGTTGGGTTGGGTGTTGACCCATGGGGGTTTACTGAGGACATAGCAGGTGGGTCCAGGGATCTGAACTGAGGGGTTGGGGAAACATTGGATACCAGGGAAATAATGACCTGCTCCCAGCAGGATATTAAGAGGTGGGGGTTCCACTAGGCACCAGAAAAATATTACACTATTACTGACAGGGTGTTTAGGGGTTGGGGTCCACTAGACACCATGGAAATATTACACTGATACTAGCGGGATGTTTGGGAGGAACACTGGACACTCTTCTACTGGTGAGGTGTTTAGGAGGGTTTACTCCCTGACAGTGACATGTGCAGTGCCAACTATTGGCATTGTAGTGTCATGGATGCCTCCATGTATCCATCTGGGGGCCCCAGAACCCCCCCATGTGGGGGGATCTGCCCCCACACCCCCCGTTCTCTAGGATTCTAACTCCAAGTTGGAGTTGGACCAGGGGGGCAAAGACCCAGCGAGGCAGTCCCGATCACCATACAGACCACCATAGCGACTGGCAGGTTTTGCCCAATTCTTGTCACCATGGTGGTCTTCACAATCAGGGAGTTGCTGCAGCAACAGTATATGGTTTAGGGGAGGTGTGGTGAGGGCATCATTAGGGGCACAGTCAGTAAGATATGGTTTGGGGTGATGGTAATTAGCACAGCACTGATGTCTACTTACTGCCTCTTCAAACCTACCAATATGCCAGTGTGCCTTTGTGCAAGCATTATCAGCTGTGTTACATACTAACACTAGCATATTTTAGGGCTGGTTCCAAATGGATTAGCGACTTGCTAACCATGTCATCTAGAGTGGAACTTTGTGGTCCTTCCCTGCTTTGGGCTGCAAAATGTGATTAGCGACTCGCTAACTCATTTAGCAATTGCAAATGGGGTTTCAGTTTCCAGTTGAAAAGCTCTGTAAGAGCCATCTTAGAAATACCAGTGATTTTCCCTTTTAGTTTAGAAAGAAAGTGCTTTTTGTATAGGCATTATGCTGATTTTTTTTAGCATGCAGAATTTCACAGAGTAACTATTTCTTCACATTGGCAAAACTTTGTGAAACTTGCATGAAAATTCACAAAAACATCACTCTGCACAAGAGTGTTCATTTTCTAACAAAACAGCATGTTGTAGTACTTTCAAAATTACACAGAGAGAGAAAAGTAGTTTGCAAGGAAAAACATCATGTCATAGATAAAATATTCAATTACGAGGGACAATTTTCCTGCAAGACTTGGAATACTCAGACCTAGTATTTAACTGAGTAATGCAATATATCATATGGTTATCCTTTTTTTCTATATAACAGTCAGCTTTCTCAAAACCCTTCTTGTGCACATTCTAAACTGTTGCCCACATTCTAAATAGAGGAAAGGGTATGACTGATCTTACACAACAAGGGTGTTTCTCACTCGAGAGGTTTCTGTGGTAACAGTGGACCTTGAGAGTGCAGCTCGAGAGATCTCATTACCATGAAAACTTCAAGAGTAAAAAACATCCATGTTGTGTATGATCTCTCATACACCATCTTTTATAGTGTATGGATGACTATAAATAGAAGGATTTGTCCTTATTTTTGAGTGTTTTATCACCACCACCACCACCACTCTCTTCTGGGTCCCGCTATCACTGCCTCAGATGTTTTGTGAAGTGGAGGTTAGTGACACACACTTGCACAAATGCATTACATGTTGTTGTGCTACAGTAGCTATGTATCTAGTGCAGCACAACACTGAGGATGATATAGTTACTGCAGCACAAGAAGCGTATTTGAGGGATGGATTTCCATCCTTAACAATGTTGCACCATACACTATAATGTTGTGAGTTTTCTAAACAGTTGTTCAGCACATTTCAAAGGCCGTGACATTTTAGATTTCTCATCCACTCTCCCCAGCTGCTTACTCCCTACTCAGTGCCCAGAGATGCACCTTTTTAGGTCATTGAACGAAACAAAGAAACGGAAAGTCATTTTTTTTTACTTTTGGGAATGCTTCTGTGACTTCTATTTAAAAAAAACATATGCTATATAAAATAAAATATGGACAACCGCACACAACTTGGTATTTATTTTAGTTATTTACCAGGAATGGCACACGAGACAGAGCTCATTTCCAGGTGCAACACAGGGGAAAGGGAATAGGGAGGTTACAGTCAAACAATAACACACTGTAGTACAAATAGAAATTGACAGTTGGTGCAAAATAAAGGGATACAGTAATAAAGTAAGTTAAAAACAAGGATGATTACGATAAGACTTAAAACTCAGCTTGTTTAAAACTGGTGCACTGTGGAAACATGAGGCAGAGTATAAAAAAACAAGCATACGCTGTACACGGTGTGATAATTTCAGGTGTGCTATAGGACAGAACAAATAGAGCTACTGAGAGATGAGATGCTGAAGTATGGGGGAGGGATAGAGTAAGTGAGAGAAATGCAAGAAAAGGGAAATGTGTGAGAGGGCATGGAGACAAATAGAAGAGTCAAAGATGGTTGGTAGGGGTATACGCTCTAGGGGAGGGCACGGAGGAAAAATAGGAGGGGGTTATTTAAGTGGAGTTGCAAGGGAGTAGTAGAGGAGGGGAGTAAACAACAATAAGTGCTAAGTCATCCTTGGGGTGAGAAGGTGCAATAAAAAGTAAGCATTTACAATGGCAGGTGTTTGCTTGACCAGTCATGCATGACAAAGCACATTTTAGAACAGGGGCAGGAGGGAAGTATATGACATGGGAGGGAAGTGTATTCCAGAGCGAGAGTATGTGTTTCTATCTCAGAGCTGAGATGAGAGCATGGACCTCTTGAGTTCCGCTCTTGAGGTTCATATGCTGTCATCTTAACACAGAAACACAGTCCAGTTATATGTGGTTATCCATACATACTTCTCTATGCACTATATGCTGCTTCTGCTGCCACTGCCATGATAAATGCTAAATTCAGAAATACTCAGCAGGATGAAATGCCTGTATGAGGAGTCAGAAGATTTTGGAAGACAAAATGTGGTATTTGAACAAGTACGGAGAAGGAGTGAGCATCCTAGAGGATGTTCTCCTTCTCCGGGTAGGAATGGTACCATCCATTGCCACAGCACTGCCACCTGGGTGACAACAGGTAGCAATGTGGCTGGAGGGAGGGAATTTGCTGCTGCTTTGGAGTCACCACATTTAACATGCACACAGCCCATTGATATCCTTGCATGTGGAATCCCTAAAGGGCAAAGGATAAAACACAGAAAATGGCCCCAACACCCCAGGACCCAGTACATCCAGGGCCGGCACCTGCCTTCCCAGTGGGCATTGCGACGCGGCATGAAGTTCTGGGGTATAACCCCTTCATCTCACACTTACCCAGGAGAAAGTCACGTCATCACGAAGGATAGCATCCCAGAAAAGGTAGGATGCCCAGACTGAGTCCCTTGGGACTCTGGAGAAAATCAGGTGTTAGAGAATGAAAGAGGCATGAACAGAAAATTAGGAAAAAAAAGTTCTATAATTCACTATGTGCTGCTGCAGTGATAAGTGCTACTGTATATTTAGGGATGCATACTATGCATGCAGTACTTACTCTGGATGTGTGTCTAAACAGTGAGGTATAGATGAATGAAGAATGGCATGAGCACAGCACACCACATGCCAAGCTGCTTGTGTCACGGTGCGACCTGGAGGGAGGGGGGTACATGATGGTGGGCAACTGTAGTAGATGCACACATTTCAAACACACAGTTGGAATACAGAAGTAGATACATACATTGCAGATAATCAATGAAATGGTATACCAACTAGGAGCAGTGGATACATACATTGCAAATACACAGTTTGGATTACAGTAGTAGACACATGTAATGCAGATAATCAATGAAATGGAACACAAACTAAGGAGCATAAAGCTAGAACATGTGAAAATGTATTTGGATTGACACACAATTGACATACAATTTGGTAAGCAATGTAAGTGCCAGTGAGCAGAGAAAATACTGCTCAGACTGGACATCTAGCAGTGGAGCATAAAGTGCAGGTCAGAAAGATTACAGAGCTATGAGTTTTAAGTGCAGTAGATACAGGGATTGTATTTAGGTGCAGTGGAGGAGAAGAATTTGGTGCAGTGGAGTTGGGGGGAGAGAGAGAGAGAGAGAGAAAAGGAAGGGGGGGTAGAAGGGAGATAGGCAAGCTAGGTGCTGGCCCCTTCAAGATGCTAAGAACCAAGACAAGGGGCAGGACTGGGCAATGAAGAAGGAGTGGAGGGAGTTTGGGTAGAAATGGGGGGGGGGACAGGATGGAGCTATATACCCGGTACTGACCCCCTTCAAGATACTGAGAACCGGGCCAGGTGGCAGGACTGGGCAATGTAGATGGAGTCGAGGCAGGTGGGGTAGCGGTAGAAAAGTGGTGAGACGGGTGCAGAAAGGGAGATATATGTCAGGTACTGGCCCCCTGCAAGATACTGAGAACTGAGCCAGGGGGCAGGACTGGGCAATGAAGGAGGAGTGGAGGGAGGAGGGGTAGAAGTAGAAAAGTGGGAGGGGGCAGTGAGGAAGATATGTACAAGGTACTAACCCCCAGCAAGATGCTGAGAACCAGGCCAGGGAGAAGAACTAGGCTCTGATGGTCGAGTGGAGGGAGGTGGGGTAGTGAAAGAAAATTGGAGAAGGGAGGAATGGAAGGAGAATAGGCCAGGTACTGGCCCCCTGCAAGATGCTGAGAACAGAGCCAGGGTGGCAAGACTAGGCAGAGTGGGTGTAGAGGACAGCAAAGGGGAGAGGGCAGGGAGAGTGGTAGGGGTGGGACTATAGGGGAGGGAGGCAGTGTCAGGCAGAGGGCAGGGATAGGGGAAGGAAGCAGGGCTTCAGAGTAATGGGGGGAAGTTAAGGTGGATTAAAGCTGGAGCAGTTAGAGGAAAGGTAGTTGTGCAAGGCAGATCTGAATGAGCGTGAAGAGGAGGAGTGGCATATTTGAGGGGGGAGAGCGTTCCAGACATTAGGGCAGCAACATGAAAATCCATTTTGGCTAGCAAGTCTGGAGCAGTGGGGCACTACCAAAGTATGAATGACAGTGGATCTAAGGGAGTGCAAAGATGGAGTAGGAGTTGAAAGGGGAGTAGATATGTAGGGTGGGAGTTCTCCTAGCCAATATTTAGAGATGATTTTGGCACAGAGTGAGAGACATCTGTTCGCAAGAGGGGGAAAGGCCAGAGCATGATAAAGATCATAATGGTGGGTATGGGAGGAGGCATCCAAATAAAATGATAGAAGGAATTGAAGAGGATCCAATCTGGTTAGGGAAGATTTGGGAGTGGCACCATAGACTACATCACAGTAGTTGAAGATAGGGAAGATCATTTTCTGGACAAGTTCATGCTTAACCGTGGTAGGGATGCAACTATGGTTCCTGTAAAGGGCACTGAGCTTGGGGCGCAGCTTTTTCAGAATGGTGTCAATGTGACCAGAGAAGTTGGGGTGCTGATCCAGCCATGCCCCAAGGTATTTGAAAGAGGAAGTGTCCTCTAGGATCGCCCTGTTCAGGGTATGGAAAGGGGGCAGATGGGGTGACCTAGAGAGTCTCTAGTTAGTGCCAAAGGTCATGGAGACAGTCTTCTTGGCATTCAGAAAAAGCTGTTGGGAAGCAAACCAGAGCTGAACCTGGCAAAAGTCAGCCTGCAGAGTAGTTGTGACACCAGATGGGCATTTGCCGGTGGTAAACAACACAGTATCATCAGTGTGCATGTGAATAGAGGAGGAAGGGGAGCAGAATGATGGAAGGTCATTAAGGAAGATAGAGAAGAGTATGGAACTGAGAACAGAGCCCTGTGTTCTGCCAGAGATGTAGCCTCTAAACCAGTTAGTGGTGGGTGTAGACAGCCCAGCTGCAGGGAAGGAGTCAAGGAGGAGGCCATGGGAGACAGTATCTAAGGCCTTGGTAAGGTTAACAAAGATCACTGCAATTACGAGGCCATCAACCATCTCAGTAGGGGTGGAGTCAGTGAACCTGAGTAGGGAGGAGGTGGTGGAGGGATTCTTCCAAAAACCAGATTGGAAAGGAGTGAAAAATGAGGAGTCAGAAAGGAATGGGGTAAGTTGGGAGAGGACCAAGTGTTCATGGAGCTTAGCAAGAGTGGGTAATACTGAAATGGGATGAAAGTTCCCAGGGAGAGTGGGGTCACTGCTCTTAGGGAGAGGGAGGACAACAGCATGTTTTCAGGACTTAGGGAGAGAGGAGGAGGAAAAAGAAAGGCTTAGGATAATGGAGAGAGGATAGGCAATAGCTGGGGAGGAGAGACAGAGGAGCTCGTGGCCTGGGTCATCAGGTGAGGAGCCTTTAGAAGGATTAAGGGAGAGAATGGCAGTTAATGTTTCATCAGGGGAGACAGTTGAGAAGGTGAAGGGGGGGAGGTAGGGTGGGAGTGGGAGGAGGGTGACGTTGGGAGAGGAAGACCTGTAGAGAGGGACTTTAGTAGGGTAGAGGCGCAAGATGTATAATTGGTGTTAAACTCCTAGACCACTAAGCCCGGGTTGGATATTATAGTGTCATTTATTTTTAAGCATGGGAGGGTGAGGGTGAGAGAGGAGAGAGAAGAGGGCATGGACCACTTTCCAGAATTTGGAAGGGGACTTTTAGTATGGAGGGCTGATCTGAAATATTCAGATTTAGCTAACCTGGTAGCCTTTGTGCATGAGTTTCTTAATGTGCGATATTTTGCATAGTCGGAGGGTAGCTGAGATGCCTTATGCTTCCTCCATGCTTTGTCGTGTTCTCTAAGGCAGGTCAGTAGTTCTGGGGTGATCTAGGGTAGATGGTTTCCCAGACTCTGGTGCATTTAAGAGGAACAAAGGAGTCCCAGGTGTTAAGGAAAGTTTCTTTAAAGTAATCAAGGGTGTGGTCAACTGTAGGGGTGGATGTGAGGGGGGCCCAATTGGCAGAGGCATAAGCAAGCAGTAGGGGGTTAAGGTTTAAGGAGTTGAAAGAGTGGAGGTATAGAATTTTGTGCTGGAGTTTTGGTCTTTGAATTTTCCAAAACAGGAGGATGGGGTTGTGGTCTCTAATGGCATCTGGGGGATTCTGGATTTTGTGACTCTGTGGGGTGAGAGGTGTGGGCCCAATCTAACAGGGAATGGTTGTGAGATTTGAAATTTGGGCGGGTGGGTTCTGAGATGAGTTGGGTAAGGTTTTCGGCAGTAATGTCGTTATATGTTTTAGAAGTAGAGGGAGACAACCAGTTTAAGTTAAAGTCACCCAATATGTATAACTCGCCTGCATGGGAGAGGGAAGCGATGTGGGTTATAAGTTCAGTGGCAGCCAAGGGCTTGATACTGGGACGGCAGTAGAAACCTACTAAAAAGATTGGGATGTTGAAGGGCAAGGAGATGTTAATGACTAGGGCTTCAGAGGAAGAAGGGATGGAGGAGGAGTAGGTGGTTGTGTATTGTAGAGTGGATAGTACAAGAATGGCTATGCCACCACGTCTGCCTGCCCTATCTTGAATGGTTAGGGAGTAGCCAGGGATAGAGATGGAGTGATTGAATACTTTGTCATTAAACCAGGTTTTGGCTATTATTAGTATGTCAGGTTTAAATGAGACTGCCATGCTTTGTAATAGGTCAAGGTTTAATAGGAGGCTATGGATATCCAGGTGTATGATTTTTAAGCCATTTGGGAGGACAGAAGGGGGGCACCCAGTAGGCATGGAATGGGAGTGAGTGGAAGATGAGGGAGCATAGGGGCCAGGGTTAGGGTGAATATCACCTGAAGCAAGTAAAAGAAGGGATATGATCAGGAAGTGAAGTTTGATGCTTTTGTTGCAGGTTGATGATTTAAGAGAGGTAGCGGGGTAAAATGGGAGAGGAGTGTAGGAGATGAGGAGACGGAGGAAAGCAAAGTAGCGAGGTACTGAGAATAGGGCTGCAGGAGGGCGGTGAGGGAAATGAGGCCAGGATATGTGCAGGGGAGTGGAAGTTATGGCTTAGATAGCTGTAGGTGAGGGGATAGTGGGAAGGGAGGGTGAAGCTGGATAGTTAGACTTGTAGTCATGAAAAGCAGGACTGGGAAAGGTAAGTGTAAGAAGCAGGACAGGGGTAATAATGGAAAAGAGGGACATCATTTGTTTTTAGAGTAAGTGAGGGATTGTTAGACAGAGGGAAGCCTCAGAGCTTAGTTGGCTATTGTAGAATGCTGAGAGACCCCTTGGAGGGGAGGTGTAAAGTTAACTATGATGCCTTAGAACATTAAGTAGATTGGATACAGAGCAATACAATCGCATAGTAGCTGACCTTTGAAAGGGACATAGCTAGAAGTACTATAGTAGTCAGAAGTAGTGGCAAAGGGAAACAGGGTTGAACTTTAGAAGCAGCTGGGAGTAGGAGTTCCTTAGGAGAAAGAGACAAAGAAATGCACCAATTAGAAGTTGAGGCAGAGACTTGCTCTGGGAAAGAGTATTTAATAACGGAGAGAGGTGGGGGTGGGTGAAAAAATCCAGTGAGAAATCGCAGTGAGAGATAGCGCTGACAGCACCAAGGTTTAAAGCCAGTAGAGAGGTCCAAGCAGCCAATCAGGGTTCTGCTGGAGCATCGGATGTGCCAATGAATAGCACGGCTTTCAAGCCGGGCACTCCTGAGGAGTACCGTACCTGTGTTTGCAGTGCAGCTCGCCGGGAGATGCAGCTTGAGGCCAGCCCACGTAATGCAGCTGGGAACCACAGGAGTCAGTGGAGAGCACTTGCAGGTTTAGCTCTGAGCAAGAGAGAGAAAAATAGCAGTTAAAAAGGGTTATCGCCAGGCAGATTAATTCTGGGGAGGTCTTAGAAGGCTTAGTGAGTGGGAGAGCAGGGGACAATAGGCAGCAATTAGGGTCGGGGGGAGGGATAGCTGAGACAAAGTAGGCTTATGTAGTCTTTATAAAAATGTGCCAAGTGGAAGACATAAGGTAGAGAAACAGAGGTGGGGGTGTCTGGGCTGTTACGCCGACAGCACAGAGCCCAAGAATTCAGTTAGGAGGGGTGAAGTGAACAGAGAGCTAAAAGTAAAGCAAGGGTCACAGTTAGCAGAAAGAACAGAACAGTCAATCCTAAATTAGCAGCTGTAATTTGTACTTTAAACAGGGTTAGCAAAACAATTTCACAAAGGAGCTGTAATGGCAATAAATTCTACAAAATAAATTCCAGTGAGAAATCACAGTGAGAGATAGCGCTAAGAGTGCCAAGGTTTAAAGCCAATAGAGAGGTCTGAGCAGCCAATCAGGGTTTTACTAGAGCATCGAATGCACCAATGAAAAGCATGGCTTTCAAGCTGGGCACTCCTGAGGAGGACCATACCTGTGTTTGCAGTGCAGCAAGCTGGGAGATGCAGCTTGTGCCCAGCCCATGTAGAGCAGCCGGGGAATGCAGTCTGCTACACTACAAGGCCAGTATGCAGCCACACTGCAAGAAGCTACAGTGCCTGCATGGTCTTAGCAGGCCCCATACACAAACACCTGAATGAAAGAGACATGCACAGTGTCTTGTAGAAAATGGACACAGTCATTTGTTTATTGACATAAAACCTGCATCAGTAATGTGGAATGCAAAGCTTGGGAGTGTCAAAATACAGAAACATGGAATTTGACAACAGAAAAGGACAGCAAGGCCCAACAAGTCTGCCCATTTTCTCTGCCTACTGTAACACTGTAGACCCAATTTAATCTCTAGCTTTACCCCCCCTTTCCTTACCACTAAGGTCCCCCTATGCTGGCCGGCCCGGTGGCGCTGAGGGTTGAGGCGCTGGACGCCACACCTCGCGTCACGCCAGCTACCTGGGTTCGGGAACGAGCCCTGGTGCTGGGGGTCGGCAGGGAGGGAATAGGATTGACCGCCAGGTCAGCTGCTCTCCTTTCCCTGGGGGGGGGGATACAGGGGCATCCCGGTGCAAGGGGGAACCCTGGTGGAGACCGGGGGTTCTACTGCTACCGGGAGCACAAGCATAGCAGTCGGGGCTGACTCCTGGCCAGAGCATTAGGCGGGCAGCGTGCCGCATTCATGGCGTTGGCCATTGCACGCCGCTGGCTTGGGGGACAGGAAAAAGTAGGGCACTGGTCGGGGCGGCATGATGGCCATCTCCACAGCAGGACTCTTCCGGCACCTGGGTGTACAGTAATACTGGATCCTGAGTGGGTGGGTTGAGCTACGGAGGGAGTGCTCCCCACCACTCCGCCGTTGTGGGTAAGCCGCAGGGGTAAAACCGCGGGGCCTAATGGGGTTGTCGGAAAGACGGTCCAAGGGGACGGTGGCTGGACAGACCTGAGGGTGATGCCAGGCCGTGAAGGTAGGCAGATCAGTGGCACTAGGGGGATAAAAATAGAAAGAAAAAAAAAATCCCTTATGCCTATCCCATGCATTCTTGAATCCCATTGGAGTATTTGCTCCTACAACCTCCACTGGGAGGCTGTTCCAGGCAACCACCACTCTTTCTGTGAAGAAGGAAGTCTTTAGGTGGTCAACTCCATCAACCAGTCCATCCCTACCCCAGGGACCTTCCATGCCATACTTACTCTGGAGGGACAATGGCATCCTAAGGCTAAGGGGACACTCAAAGCTATGTGATGTGTGCCCATCCCCATCAGATCACACTACACACACAGGCATGCCCAAAGAGGCTATCCCTAACTGGCTCCTATGTCACCAAATCATCAGGGCCTCACCTTCTGCCAGCCTTGGGAGAAACCCATCTGTGTCAGTAGCAGACTCCCTCTATAACCTCTTTGTGCATTTCTTGCGACACTACCATGCCACCATAGGATGACAAAGTTAATCCCCCCCAGATCAGCCACACTGATGTTTCTCCAATGCACTGGGTAGATGTGCTAGGAACATTTCATTACCTGTATCTGACAGGTGAACACAGAAACACAGAAAATGGAATTTGTCATCAGATAAGGACCACTTAGTCCACCTAGTCTGTCCATTTTTTCCCTGCCTGTACTGTCACAGTAGATCATACCTGATCTCCGGCTACTCCCCACTTCCCTAACAAGATTCCCTTGTGTCTTTCTCATGCATTCTTGAAGACTGCCTCTATTTTTGCCTCCACTACTTCCAATGGAAAACTGTTCCAGGCATTAACCACTCTTTCAGTGAAGAATCACTTCCTCTCAGCACTCCTAAATTTCTACACTTCCAGCTTCATTGCATGTCCCTAGTTCTTGTGCATCTTCTCCTCCAAAAAATACTCCCCTCCTGTACCTTATTCACCTCCATGAGTTACTTATATGTCTCTATCATATCCCTCTAACTTTTCTGTCTTCCAAGGTGTGCATACTGAGATCCTTCAGACTCTCCTCATAGAGCTTCTGATGCATCCCCTGCTCCATTTTAGTTGCCCTCCTTGGGACAGCCTACATTCTATTTATGTTCTTCCTTAGAAGAGGTCTCCAGAACTGGACACAGTACTCTAGATGGGATCCCACCAATGTTCTACACAGTGGTAACACCATCTCCCTCTTTCTGCTGGTGATACCCCTCCATCTGCACCCTGGCATCCCACTGGCCCTATCTACTGCCTTGTCACACTGACTGGCCTCCTTGAGGTCATCCAATATAATTACTTCATGGTCCCTTTCCTGTTTTGTGACCGTCAAAACCTCTTCCCCCATTTTATACTCCACATCTGGGTGTCTGTGCCCTGGATGCATGATTTTGCACATTTTTGCATTGAAACCCAGCTGCCATACCTTTGACTACTCCTTGAGTGTTCTCACATCTGCTCATTCTTGGTCTTTTTGGTGTCTACCCTATTGCAGATTTTGTTGTCATTTGCAAAGAGGCATAACTTCCCCTCCAGCTCTTTTACAATGTCATACAAAGAGATTGAGAGGACTTCTCCAGTAATGAACCTTGAGGTACCCTACTGGTCACTCGACCCTCTCCAAGTGAGTGCCATTTACCACTAGCCTCTGTCACCTATCCATAAACCAGAGTCATGCCCAGTTTACCACATTTGGACCCACCCCCAAACTGCCCAGTTTCCTTATGGGCCTTCTGTGTGGTACAGTGTTAAAGGCCTTGCTGAAGTCTAAGTAGGCCACATCCGCTGTCCCAGCATAATATATTGCCCTTGTCATCCTGTCAAAAAACTCAGTCACGTTAATCTAACATGACTCCCACCAGTAAATCCATGATGCCTCAGGTCTTGTTATCCACTGAATTCAAAATATTCAAAAGCCTTTTTTTTTTCTTTAGCAGCATCTCCACTAACTTCCCCTCCATAGATATAAGACTGGCTGGCCTATAGTTATCAGCCTCCTCCCTCCTGGGATTTTATGAAGTGGGGCTACATCTGCCTTCCTCCAGTCCTCCAGAACTACTCCTGTTTCCAGTGAGTTGTTTAATATGACTATCATATGTGCAGCTTGTATGTTCCTGAGCTCCGTCAGCACCGTCGGGTGTACCCAGTCCAGCTCATAGTTTTGTCCTCTTTCAGATTCACATGTCCATTTATGGTTCTCTCTTCTGTGAATGGATGTGTGCCACCTCCCTCCCCTCAGTGTTCCTACTGCTTGTAAGTGGTCCAACCCCCTCCCCTTCCACTGTTAATACTTAGAGTTAATAGAGCATTTGAGGAAGTAGCAGATGAGTACACTTATCTATCACTACCTCATAATTAGTTACATAGGGGATATGGTATGGGTGAGCATGTCATATAGTTTTTATCTTCATGAGGGATCTCTGACCTCTTGACCCCTCATGAGTGGTGTAGCCATGAGTGAGGAAACAAGAGGTCGCAGATTTAGAATGAAGATACAAAATGTATGACACGCTCATCAATACCATATTCAGTTTATATGCGGGTGTGATGGCAACTGAGCTGTGTCTGAGAGGATCTGCTTCATGTACTGAATTTAAAAAGCCATGCGCCACTCATTTTTTTTGTACCATTGTCTCTGAAGTCACGGGTCTGTTATAGTGCGAGTCAGCATCTGCATGGTGTGATTATGACTTTCTGGATTGTGGAGATAGCAGATGTGATGAACCTGATTCATAAGATAAAATTGCTGTCTTATGAATTGGGTTCATCATCAGCTGTGATATCATTTTCATCTCTGTCCTTTTGCCATCATGCTTATTGTATAAAATAATATTTTAAGTACCCCCATCCATATCATCCAGCTCATGTTAAAAAGCTTCAGTACTGATACTGCCTAGTATTTCTTCCATTAATGCATTCCTGTTACATATAATTCTCTGGGTAGTACATATTTCTGTTGTTTGTCTTAAGGTTAGTGTTTAGGATTTGCCTACTGTAAATTCTTGTATTATATGCTTCATTCCTGAAAATAGTATTTAAAGCTTCCACTATTTCATCATCCAGTTGCAGTTTGTAGAATGATAGATCCTCCTATATAAATGATGTAATGATAAATGCTTTAACCTGTCTTTATAGTGCATAATTTCTAAGTTTCTCATTGACTTGGTTGCTTTACATTGTAGTCTTTCAACTTTTACCCTGTCACCTATGTTTAGGCCCCCTAGGACTGAGATCAATAGTCTGTACGTGCCTTACATAAGCTTTGTAGATAGTGAGTAATACTGTGGATTTATGGTTAAAATGTCTCCAGATGTTACTGATAAGATAGTTTGCTTTACCTGAATACTTTATTTATTCATTTGCCTTAAAATCAGCTGTAATACATACACCTAGATCCTTTCAGGTCTAACGTTAGCCAGTTTGGTTGTGTCTAAATAATAATCTCTTCCTGGATTGTTTTTTTCCCATATGTATTACAGTACATTTTCCTTCATTATGTTTCATGCCCCAAATGGTAGCCCACTCTACCATTTGATCAAAGTCTTTCTGTAACTTTTTGTGACCATCTCTATTGTTACTCTAACTATGTCACCCAGCTTTGTATCATCAGCAAACTGGTTGAGCCAGTTTTTAATCTTTTTTCCTAGGTCATCAATAAATAAACCAAATAGCATTGGTCCCAAGCACTGAAACCCATGGGACCCCACTGGTGAGTCTCCCTTCACTTGAAAACAAAAAAATGTAATCTTGCCCTTTGAGTTTTGCTATTTAGACAGTTTTGGATCCAATTTAATATCAAATACTTTGGTAAATATTGGAATGATGTTTTACTCATTTTGTGTATGTGCTTATGATGGGGTACTATATTAAATGCTTTGCTGAGATCCAAAAAGATGATGTCATCCATATTTCCCTAATCTAGGACTTTACTAACTGATTCATAGAAACACAGGTACATTTGTGTTTCTAAACCTCCCCTTCCTAAATCCATGCTGTACTTTATTGGTGTTACTATGTAAGGTACATTCAGTTGTGATTATTTCCTTAGTCGGCATTTCCATTACCTTTGCCACTATAGATGTTAAGCTTATTGGTCTGAAGTTATGAGGTTTTGACATACTGTACTACCCTTTTTAAATATGGAGACTACCTCTGCCCTTCTCCAGTCTCTTTGCACCTCACCTGAACTTAAGAACTCAATGAAAATGAGTGTTAATGATACAGCTACTGTATAATGTGAGCTGGGGTATGTAGTGAGGTATCATCCAGGCCCATCGATGTGTCCGTTGTTAAATCTTTTAACACTTTATAAACATCTGCCTCAATAAAAAAGCCACTGTCCATTTCATTAGATAATATTGTGTTTGTTATGTTTTTGCACTGGAAAACTGTACAGAAATTGCTATCCATCAAGGTCTCAGCTATTTCTTCCACCCTTGTAATTACTTTGTCACTAATTTTTAGTGGTCCCCCGAGTTTTATTTTTTTTCCTTGAATTCAAGTAGCTATAGAAGGATTTATGGTTATTTTTATTTACAGCTAGTTTTATTTCATAATTTCATTAAATTTGTTTCATTTTATTTATTATACTGTATAGCAAGATCAGCTAGGATAGCCATTTCACAAGGGAACAGTTGAGGAAAACAATTACAGGAATAGACAAAGTACTACAGACACAGTATGGTATAAATGAGCAAAAATAAGTTATGTACAGTTACAGAACATTGCATTTTGTCCAACATAAGCTGACAGAGGGTAGTGCTGAAGGAGGGGATACTCATACCTGAGGTTTGGAGGGCTGGAGGTTGTAGGGCCTGATAGTCCTGAAGGACAGGGCTCCTTGTCCTGCAGCAGAGTATCTAATGGGGAGTTGTAAAGTGAATTTGGATTGATAGTGGGTGCCCAGCTTATTCTTGGAGTGTGGGAAGGGTGAGAAAATATGAGAGAATAAACACGAAGCAAAGGTGGCTCCAGTAAACAATTCAGTAAATTTGCTTCCACAAAACAAGTGTGGCAGTAGCATGGGTGCACCTTACCAGGGTACAGAAACAGTCCAGAATACACTCCACAGAATGGAAAGAGGTCAGCACTCCACACGTTTTTTTGCAAAAGGAAAATCTTCCACTTTATTCAATATTCAGCAGCGTAAAAATAAGGCAGAGGTTCATTCATCAGTAGTGCATTTAATTACAAATCAGTCCATAGTAGTTTAAATAATGTCGAATTTACCATTCTGTGGACTTAGCAGAACCAACACCAAACATTTCACACATCTCACTTGGCCGTTAATGTTTCAGCGTCATGAATGATGCCTTTATCAGAATCAATTGCTTTTCTTCAGGTTACCTGACTAATGTTTTTGGCTAACTTGCACTGCTTGTTGTCACTCGATCTATTCTTCATATTTCACTGTTGTTTTCCTACCCCATTGTATATAACATCCCAAGTCATGCTTGAAAATAGGCAACTTTGCTGTCTAGTGCACCTACCCCATAAACAAAAACTAACTAAATAAATAAATGTTTTGATGAAGACATCAATCATGACATTGAAACATAAACAGCCAGGTGAGATGTGTGAAATGTTTGGCATTGGTTCTGATAATTCTGTGGAATGGTAAATGCTTTCTAAGGCCGTATTTGAACTGGTATGAACTGATTTGTAATGCAATGCACTACTGATGAATGAACTTCTACCTTATTTTTATTGTACTGAGTACTGAATAAAGTAGAAGATTTTCCTTTTGCAAGAAAATATGAGGAAACTTTGCCTAGGGCAACCATGTGTAGGGAATACCGCTCATCTATAGGCAAGGTGGTCCTCCAGGGAGAGGCAGGAAGCAGAATTACATAGTTGGCATTGGTGGGTCCTATAAGGCAGGCTGGCCAGAAAGCGACAGATACTACCATAGACTGTCTGCACCTTGACGAGGATCACTGAAAAAATTCAATTCCTTATAGACAATTTATTAAATTACATAGAAATGGCAGCAACATAGAGTATTTGTGATACTCAGGCTGGTGAATTAAAAAATAGGTTTATGGCAAGGCATTATGATCCATTCCTGCTATCAGAAGCAAAAAACAGAGCCAGGAACAAGTGCAGGAAAGATCTGCTAGTGAAGAAAAAACAGATGGCTTAGATGTAGAAAAAGAACCTCTTACATTAGTCACACAGTACAATCACCTGGCAGGCAGAATAGGGCAAATTATACATAGCAATTGGCACATTTTAACATCTGATACCAATGTTTTGGGATCAGTGGGTTCAAACCCAAGGTTCACCTTTAAGAGGGAGACCAACTTTAGTGACAAGTTCCTGCACAGTAGATTCCCTCCTGCACCAAGTAACACTAATAATAGGAACTGGCTACCCACTAGATCGCCAGGATTTTCCAAATGTGCAACATGCAATATTTGTCATTATGCTTCAGTGCGAGATCATCTAAAACATCCAAAAGAAATAAATTTGTCAGCCATTGTTAAAAAACGCATTACATGTAACATTCCCTTTCTGGTATATGCCCTTTGGTACACATGTAATCTACTGTCTATTGGATGTACAGTTAGACCACTGAAACTTAGAATTCAAGAATATGTGAGGTCCACACAGAATGTTAAATTACGTACCCCTGCGGGACATAATTTTTCAGCAAAACATTCATCCAACCTGGATTACTTAAATTTTATGGGTATTGAACACATTGGGCCAGACATTCAAAACTTTTCACTGGGCAAAATCTGTTTGCACAGGTTTAGCGTGGAATTAGCATGGGTTTGCTATATTCAAAAGGCCAAACAGAGCGTGCAAACTGCATTAGCGCTGGGCAAAATCATACTGCATGCAAGGGGCAAACTGAGTGGTTGTGTACATGAATAGAGGCGCAATGCTATATTCAGCCACTAGCGCCACGCAAAGTGGTTTTGCACGACTTAGCGCAACACTTAGCATGGTGCACATTAAAACCCAGGAAAAGGTAGTCTTAACCCTGGGCAATCAGCTTTGCGCAACATTATGGCTTTGCGCGGCGTTTGCGTGGCTTTTGCACGGCTTTGCGCGACCCTAACAAATAAATATGACACATACAGGAGACAAAGCCAGACATAGAGGAAACTTGTTCCTCACTGATGGCATCACAATGATGCCATCATCTGCCACCAGTCCCAGCCATGCCAGGCAGTAAGTGGTGACCCTGCCACCAGTGGACAGCATGGCAGTGTGGCCATACAGCACACACCTGTGGACCACTCTTCTGTGGACACCAACAGATGCCAGCATACACATGCAGCACTGTGGGCATGGAGGATGTTGAGGGGAAAGTGTACAGGTGGACAGGCTGTACCACATACCAGGTGTGGCCACAAGGCTGGGACACATTATGCCGTGCACATGGGCCAGCATTGGGAATACCCCAACACCAGTGTGCCTTTCTGATAATATATGCCCCACCGGCCACATACCGCACAACTGTATAACTGCCACAGCACACAAAGCCAGACATGTATATATCACTGTGAGCATCCCATGCCAGACGTGCAGCATCTGTGGGTCACACAACAGCATAACAGTAATGTCCACTGTCAGTAAATGCCTGCATGTTGGGCCTGTCACTGTGTATAGTGCAGTCATCCGCACTGCCCTACACACCATAGGCAGTGCTGTGTCCAAACACTACTGTTCCCCTTGCTACTGTAGTGTCTGCTGTGTACAGTAGCATGACCTACAGTGTGACAGTTGCATGCAGCACCACCACCATCTGTGCCTATGCTGTGTTGTCCCACTACAGCTGCAGGCAGCAGTGCATGTGAAAGTTCAGTGTTCAAAACTGTATAATATTCCCTGAACTGTTTGTGCAGCGCTAACAAACATGTTTGTGCGGGTTTAGCGCAGGGCTAAACCGTTAGCCCAGTGCAAACTGCATGCACATCAGGGCATAATGAGATGCTAATCTGGATGTTTGCCCAGAGACTACCTAAGTAGGCTCATTTGCATGTCACTTTTGAATATGGCAAAGTTTAGCACCTTGCAAATGTGTTTGCACCAGGCTAACGGTTTAGCCCTGCGCTAAACCAGTGCAAACATGTTAGCGCTGCGCAAACAGTTTGGGGAATATTATATAGTTTTGAACACTGTACTTTCACATGCACTGCTGACTGCAGCTATACTGGGTCCACACATTTGCTAACACACACATTGGCCACATAGTTCACCTCTACCTACCTTCACGTTGCTGTGCACTGTGTTGCTGTTGTGGTCTGCACTTCCTGGTTGCTATATTCAGAGCTGTCTTATTCCAGGACTAAGTTTGCCCTGCAGTCCCAGCCCAGTTTGCCCAGCCTCATTTCCATGCTATATTCAGAAGCTGTTTGCCCCGAGCTATTCCCTTTGAATATAGCTTGCTTTGTGCTCCTGGCTAAGTTTGCCTGCTGGGCAGTGTTAATTTAGCCCAGGGGCAAAGTTTTAAATATCTGGCCCTCTGTCCCCCTGAAGAAAGGAGGTAAACAGAAACAACTTTGCAACAAGAAGGTGTTTGGATTTCTAGTTATAGAAGTTTAAAACCACAAGCACTCAATGATCATTGGGACCTTCAGCCACATTTATGAATCTGTTGGGTTTTTTTCAGTTACAAGTTAGCTTTTCTTGTTTTTTTTTCAAAGTTACAAGTTAGCTTTCTTGATTCCTCTTTCGAGTCACTGCATTACCAATTGGCTTATACATAGTCCTTGTATACCTTGGATGCACTTTGTTTCATAACCTCCTCCCAACACCCCATTACCCCTCTGTCTCCTTCCCTTTTTATGCCACCCCCCACCCTTCATCCTGCTTCCACCTCCCGTTTCTCATTCTTCTTTTATGTGAGGCTTTTTGATTTAATAATACAGGGACTGTATTCTGTTTTTCTCATTTCTATTTTTTTCTCCTCACATTGGCATTCTGCATGCATCTTTTCACAGTTTTATTTGTTTAACCTCCTTTTCGATGTTATTTTGAAATAACAGCAGCTTTGTAAAAATAATAACTTTGTGGCTGGCTTAGTAGACTAGCGTTTCCTGCAGCGACAGCTGTTAGCATTGATTAATTCAATTGTGATAATTTGGGTCTGCCAGTAGAAAAACAGAGAGATGCTATTAGTTTTTAAGGAATAGTTTAAAATGATTAGCTGAGAATGTGACTAATACTGTAATATAAGTAATTTGAGGATTTGGAAATGAATCGTTTTCTTTTTTAGTTCCTATTTGATATTTATTTACTGTGTACGATCATTTGTAAATATTATCACTAACATTTTTTCATGTTTTTTTCTTGCTGCTAATGAATTATTCATGACATGGTGTATTTAAATGTTGGTGCTTGTTCCCTTCACCATGACCCCAGACAAAGAGTCCATTGACTCGAAGTGCTGGGGCTAGTCATGGGTGTAGCCACCTGTAATGTGGGACCCTGGACAATAAACATGATTTGCACCAAGCCATTTAGTCTACATTCTTATTTATAGCTTTTCTGTGCAGGGTTATTCTTTGATGTTGAAGTAGCAGCAGCATAGATCAGGAAGCCATAGATGATCATGGAGAACAACATGCTAAGAGCAACAAAAAGCCTCAGTCCATGCTAAGGTTATCACAGTACCAGTAACAGAACCACACTGGTTTCTTCAATTGAAACATGTTTATTGAATCAACATGCTGCACTCCCCTGTTGCACTGAATGCTTTCGAACACCTCCGTGTTCCTTCTCAAGGCATATGGAGGCTGGCAACTGCTCCCTATTTAAAGGGAATTATTTAAAGGTACAGTGATCCTATAACACATACAGAAACATACATTATTAACTTAGAACATATTTACATAATATTATGTTTTATATATCAACATAATTGCTAAATGCAAGTAATTTCTTTGTCTCCTAGGTCAGGAACCTTTTGACCCTGTGAAGTGCTCCAGTTCTCCGGTTCACAGATAGTTATTTTTTTTTAATTGTAATTTATTAGATTTTGTGTTTTCATAACATACAGTTAACACATATCAACATACAGGTAAACAGCTATAACACCAATATGACCATAATTCAAAGACAATCAAGTATTTAAGGATACAACATAAGTTCTGGTCATGAAAGACAAAAGAAAGAAGAAAGAGATGAATAAGAGCAAAGATAGTAAAATAGAAAGAGAAGCGAGTAAGGAAAAAAAGGGGGGGTGAAGAGAAACACATTTATCCCATATTTCATTAACAACGTGATATGATCCTTGGCTCAAAACATCCCCTTTGGGGTGCTTAGGTGAATGTAAATAACTTCACTATACCTTGTATAGTGCACTATGGTGCATTGTGATACATTGTGACAAGGAGGAGCTAGGATGTCACCCAAAGGAGCATTAGAGAAGCAAGCTGACCACCTTCAGTGGTTTAACTTATGACTGTTCTGCCATGATTACCAGTATATCTTTATTTTCTTTACTTGCTATTTAATGGAAGAATGGGAGCCATCTACTGGTAAACCTGTCCATCCTAATCCAGAGTTTGGCTGTTATCTTTTCCATCTCCATAATCCTCAGACAGATGGTGTACCAGGAGTCCAGATGAGGCACATTTGGTGAAAGCCATTTCTGGGTTATGGCCTTCAAGGCAGCTGCCACTAAGATATTGTATAGATATCTGTGGGCTTTGGACCCAATGTGTGTTGGGGGTAACTCAAAAATCCAACAGGCAACACCCCTGGGTGAAGAAATATTAAAAATAACTCCAATTGTATCCCTACCAAACTTCAGAATGGTGTTAACCTTGGACAATCCAAAAAATATGTGTATGTGTCCCTTTGTCTGGGCAACCCCTCCAGCATTCATCTGAATGGTGATGCCCAAAATGTTTGGTAATCACCAGTGTTCAGATATAATAGAGTATCACCCACCATCTAAATTCTTTCCAAAAAGCAGAGGCTGTGGTGGCTTGCATCCCTTCCCATATTCTCCTCCAGTCCCCCTCTTCTAGCTGGATTCCCGTCTCCAAGGCCCAGTTCTCCTTTACATGGCACAGCTGATCTGGATCCAAGCCAGATAGGATGGTTACAATATTGGAAATGTCTCCCCTTGAAATAGGGTTACATGCTAATGCTGACAGGCATTCTTGAAGGGGATTAGGCTCCATAGCCCCTGTCCTTCTCAGTCAGGTAATGCCTAATTTGTAGGAATCTAAAACAATACCTATTGGATAAACCAAAGCTGTCTCTGAGCAGTTGAAATGACCAAGGAGTATTACCAATATAGAACTGGCCCAAGCATTTCAATCCTTTTCTGACCCAATCCCTAAATGCTGTATCCCATCTATATGGCAAGAAATCTAATAAAGCACTGATGGGAGTTGCATCTCTATATCTCAACTCTAATTAAAATGCTCTGCATACCTCTCTCCAAGAAGTTATAACAATTGAGGTCCAGGGGTTGTTTGTGAGTAATTTACTGAACGCTGGTGTGTCCATGAGTACCCTGTCTCCTAGTATGGCCAGTGATAATGAATGCCTTTCCATTTCCACCCATGGGGGGGGTCTGGGTTCCTCAAGAAGGGGACCAGTGCTTGTATATGAGCTGCCCAGTAGTATTTTCTAAAATCTGGTAACCCAAGGCCTCCTGAGTTTTTGGGGGTGAGCGAACCTTCCATTGAACCCTGGGGGTCTTCCCAGCCCAAATGATCTTAGCAATGGTTTTCTTGAGGACCTTCCAGAAGGACCCCGGAGGATGAGAGGGAGAGTGATGAACAAAAACAGGAATCCTGGTAGCACATTCATCCATATGCATTTGATTCTGCCCAAGAGCGACAAGAGGAGTTCTGTCAAAAGGTTACAATCTGCTTGTACTTCATGTAAAAGCTTGGCATGATAGGATCAGTATAATTTCTTCATGTCCCGGGGTATCCAGATTCCCAAGTATCTAAATCCAGAATTTGCCCATTTAAAATGCCCTAGGTTTGGTAAAAATAATTCAGGGTGAGTTCCCACCAGAATCATTTCAGTTTTTGAGGCATTGATCTTAAAACCTGACACCAGTCCAAAGTCTCTCAAACACTCCTGAACATGTGGGAGAGTCCAGACAGGGTCCTCAACATAGAGAAGCATATCATCTGCTTATAATAAAATCCAGAGTTCAGAGTCTCCTACCTGGTATTGCTCAGACTGTCTTATCAATGCCACTAAGGGTTTCATGGTGCACAGATTTTATCAGGTAATTGACGTAGGCATGGAAAGACAGAGTGCTGTCAAGGAAGACACCTATTTATTGAAACTATGAGACATGCTCCACCACAGTGCCTTGATGGTCAAGGGCGAGAAAGGTGGTTGAGGACATTTTCTTGTGAATCCAAGAAAAGACAAATGATTTGTTTTTGGTTTTTAGTGTTGATGATCATCTTATTGCCTAAGAACCAAGACTGAATGTGATCAAAGTCCTGTTGAACAATTTTGTCTAGGTTAGCCGGGTCCCTGCCCAAGCTAAAAATGACAACATCATTGGAGTACAATAGGGTTTCAGTGGAGGGGCATGTATTGGGGAGTGAGTTGAGCAAGTACAAGAAAAGTAGAGGGTCAAGGATGGCACCCTGAGGGATCCCACAGTTGATGGGATTGAAGTCTGAGTGGGCGATATCAGTTGTGGTCCTGTGTGCCCTACTAAGGTTCATACTAAGTTACAACACAGTTGAGAAGGTGTAAGCCCATAGTAGCTCTCAGTTTTCAAGGATAGTATTTCAGTATGTTTCTATTAAATATTAATTTATCCAGTTTACTTTTAAATTCTGTTTTTGTCTTACATAGTGTGATGCTGGCTGGTAAGGTGTTCCAGAGATTGACAATTTTCTGGGTGAAGAAAATTTGTCTATTTGTTGTTAAGAAATGTTGTCCTTTGACCTGAAGAGGTGTCCCCTCCCTTCCTCTGCTTATTCTTAAATCTGATGTTTAATTCATTAATAAGTAATGGGTCCTTTGAAATGTCAAACATGAAGGGTGGGTCTCCTCATATTCTGTGAGTCTCTAAAGTCATCAGATTGAGTTCAGATAGTCATTCCTCATATGATAAATATTTAAAGAGCAGGTATTTGCTTTTGAGCCCCCACCCCAACCCCTGACATAGATTGCAACTTACCAGTGCACAACTCTGCCAGTACAGAAAGGATTTTTTTTATTCCTATTTAAAAAGTTACATCACTTGTAAAATTAGTGTTTTAAGTTCCTTGGCAAAACGGTCCAACTTCCTCAGTTGGAGACATGCCCCCAAACATGCATGTCTTGTGCTGTCCATTCAAGATGAGCAGGGGCACGCGCTCCATAGACTATAATGGGGGTATTTTTTAAACTTATTTTTCAATACATTTGAGTGCCAATTTTGGCAAAGGATTGCCACCCGCTCGACTAACAAGGACCTGGGGCATGTCTCCAACAGATGAAGTTGGAGCATTTTGCCGAGGAACTTACAACACCAATTTTCAAGGGATGCAACTTTTAAATAGGAATAATAAAAAAAAAAACTTTCTACTTTGGCAGAAATAGCTACCTAGTAGCTCGCAATCTATGTTGGGGTGGGGAAATAAAGAAAGTAAACACCTGGGGCCACTTCCAGAAGGGTTCTTTGATCGCCATGAAGTTCTGGTGATCTAGGGCTGTGGCACACTTCCAGTGCATCAGGGACCATGCACCTGATTCCAGAACATCGGGGATCCCTGTGCCACAACACCGAGGACATGTCACAATGGCAGGCTAGTACTGAACACATGGCACACCTGCAGGACCTGATGGATGGATTTTCCCACCCCATCCCACTAAGCGCATGCCATACCACAATGCCTGGAGCACTCCTAGAGCACAAGAAGCACAGGGGTACTATAGGGGTTTTGTGGGGCACATGTGTATGCTGGAGGGATGTTTGGGCCCCCAGCAGGAGTGTCCTAGCCAGCACTAGCCACACTCCAGTGTACACAGTGTCATCCGACTGGCACCCCCCCACCAGATACCTGATCATGCTGCCCCAGCATACATGTGCCCCCCAACACCTCTGCTGTACACCCCTATCCCTTCTGATCCCTGGACCCAACAGAGTCCCTGGCTAGCTCTCTACCTTGAAGGGCATTGTCACAAGGGGTGTAGACCACCTCCCGGCTGATCTAATGGGACTTCCTTCCTATCACCATCGTGGGGCTTCTGGAATACAAAATCGGTGAATGTTCAAGCCCCACCATAGTGCAAGCCCCCTTGAGACCTGGCATACTAGACACAGACTGCAAGGGTAGGGCAGTGCCCCTTTGGCACAGCAGCTTCCCTTACCAGCATAGACCATGTATCGGAATAGGGAATGCCGCAAACACCGACACAAGGTGTGACTTGTGACATTGCTGTTTGCCACAAGCGCCTTGCATTAGGCATATCTCTTTTGAAATTGGGCCCTCACTCTTTAAACTCATGTATTATTTTATTTGCTTTGTGTTGTATGTTCTCTATTGTTTTTATTGCTTTTTTCTTGTGCAGATACCAGAAGGGTCTAGTATAATCAAGGTGAGGCTTTACATATGGTCTGTATGATAGCATAATGATTCCCCTATATCTTCTTTTAATGTTTCTAGTTATGGTCCATAAAGTTCTGCTTGCTTTTGCAGTGACTGCCTGTACATGGTCTTTATGGGTCAGATATTCAAAGCTTTGCGTGGTCAGCAAACAGTTTGAGTGGGTTTAGCACAGGATTAGCATGGAACTGCCATATTCAAAAGGCCACATAGCGCGTGGAAAGTGCATTAGCACTGAGCAAACCATAATTATATGCAAGGGGCAAAGTGAGCATGAATACAGGTGCTATGAGATATTCAGCAACTAGTGCTGTGCTAAGGTGTTTAGCGTGACATAGCACGACCCTAAGCGCTGAACAAATTACCACCCAGGAAAAGCTGGTCTTAACCCTGGGCAAACAGCTTTGCATGTCATTGGTGCATACTGTGGTATTTGCACAGGATTAGAGTGGCTTGCACGACCCTAACATAAGAGCATGACACTTAGAAAATGCCATATATGGAGGACACATGCTGCTCACTGCTGGCACCACGATGATGCCAACAGCTGCCACCAGTTCCAGCCAAGCATAGAAAGTTAGGGGGAATCCAACCCACAGGGGACAACTAGGTAGTGTGGCCATACAGCACACACCTGCAGGCCATATGTATGTGTTGACCAACAGATGCCAGATTCACCTCGGATCTTAAGGCAGCCCTCATAGTCCGAGATAAGCTCTGGGCAAAAGCTCAACATTCCAAAGAACCTTCAGATTGGCAGGCTTTTAGAACAGCCAGGAATACCTGTGTGAAAAGTATACGCTCTGCTAAAGCTAACTATTACATCTCTACCCTAGAACAAGCTAAAGGTAACCCTCATAAAATATGGAAGACAATCAAATCTATAGAAGGGCGGCCCACGGCCCCTTCCATCACATCAAAGATAGTTGCAAGTGGCAAGACTGTGAAAAACAAGTTCCTAATCCTCGAGGAACTTAACTCCCACTTTGCCACAGCTGGATTAGCTTTTGACTCGTCACCTTATGCTGGTTCTGTGGTGAGCCAGCATACCCCTCCCATATCTTGCCCTGCACCTAGCCCTTTACAACTGCGTGAGATAACTTATAAAGAAGTAGAAGATTCTCTCCTTAATTTAGACACCAAAAAAAGCTCAGGGGACGATGGCTTGGAACCCCCTTTTTCCTAAGGTTTGGATATGCCCATCTTGTGGCCCCTATTCTCCACATCTTCAATCTTTCCATTACATCCGCTACTGTGCCGTCCTGCTGGAAATCAGCACATATCCTCCCTCTGTTTAAATCTGGTGACCCGTGCTATGTAAATAATTGTAGGCCTACCTTCATATTGCCTATTCTTTCTAAAGTTCTCGAAAAACTGATCCACATTCAGTTAAAATCTCATTGGAAACCTTCTCTCTCATCAATCCAGCCCAATCTGGCTTCCAGGCAAATCATAGCACAATCTCCGCGCTAGCAAAAGTAACCAATGACTGGATCTCTGCTATAGATGCAAAGAAGGTAACTGGAGCAGTCTTTTTGGATCTAAGCAAAGCTTTTGATACTGTTGACCACAAACTATTAGTCAATTGCCTTGCAAAGTTGGGTGCCACATACCATACTACCCAGTGGTTCACTAGTTACTTAACTGGGAGATCCCAAAAAGTAAAAGCAGAAGGCTGTTTCTCTGCTGCCATGCCAGTTATTGGAGGTGTCCACCAAGGATTCATCTTAGGCCCTATCTTGTTTTCATTATACATTAATGATCTTGATACCAACATATCTACGTCTAGTCTGCACTTTTTCGCAGATGACACTGTGCTGCATACTTCTGTCTCATCGCTATCTGAAGTTAAGGGAGTGCTTCAAGCGGACTTTGCACAACTCGAGCATAATCTAATAAAGGCAAAGCTCCTGCTTAATGCCTAGAAGACCAAACCGATGATATTCTCCCGTAGTGCTGCCACAGGTACCCCCAATACCCTGCCCCAAGATTTCATTGTTACCACACTAAATGAGCCTCTGGAAGTTGTCCCCAAATTTAAATACCTGGGTATCTGGATTGACAACAAACTCTCTTTTAATGTCCATGTCAAAGACCTCTCTAGAAGGCTAAAAGCCAGGCTAGGTTTCTTCTTTAGAAATAGGCCCCTCTTCCCCCCTTGAAACTCGAAATAAGCTCATCCAGGCCACTTTTCTCCCCCTTCTCGACTATGGCAATGTAATCTACTCCTCTACCACTCTTGCAAATCTAAGTAAACTGGGCATCCTTTATCACCATGCGTTACGGTTCATTACCAACTCCCCTTACCGTTCACATCATTGTGACTTATATGCAGCTGTTGGTTGGACATCCCTCACTACTAGACGCCTGTTCCATGCTGGGTTATGGACTCTTAAACTGCTCCTGCAGAAACTTCTGAGCTATCTCTCATCTCTCATTAGTATTTCACATAGTGCATACTCGCTAAAAAAATCTGATTTTAATATGCTTAATATACCGAGGACGCGGACCTCCTTTGGTAAACGTGCTATTGCACATGCCCTTCCCTCTATTTGGAACTAATTACAAACCGTACTGAAACTAACCAGCACAGTTTCAATTAACTCTTACAAATTGCTAAGTTCAGCTAAAATAAAATATACCTGTAACTGTCATTAAGCCTCTTCTTTCCCCATGTGTGCCATGTGCATCCATTGGTAAGACATATTTGCTTTGTTCATATTAACTACTTATTGCCTGCACTTTCATTTATAACAAGATACTATGCCACTATCTGGCACCTGACTTACATCTGCTACCTTGCTGCAGCAACCCAATTACTGCTACCCCTTCCCCTCCTACTCCTTGCCTTGTCTATGTATACACTTCGCTGATCACACTATCAAACCTTTCCTACATTCCTTATCTGTTTTATTCAGTTGTTTGTCCCATCTGCCAAAGTGTATATATTGCAAACACCAGTTACCATGTTTCAATTATCAGTATGCTATCTACAAGTCGCTTCCCTGTGTTATATCAGCTGATTACCACCTGTGGTCATCCTATGTGGTGACCTTGTATGTATATCATGCCTGAATTATGTGACGCTTGTATTTATGTATATATTGTTTATTAACTATTTATGTATGAATGTTGTGTAAGTCTACGCGTCACAGGACCTCCTTGTGAATGAGCTTGCTCAATGGAGTTTTCCTGAAATAAACTTGAACTTGAATAAACTTGAACACATGCAGCACAGTGGGCATGTCGGCCATTGAGGGGAGGGTGTACGGGTGGCCAGACCTCACCACAGCCCAGGTGTGGCCACATGGCTGGGACACATTATGCAGTGCACATGGGCCAGTAGTGGGAATACCCCACCACCTGAGTGCCTGTCGGAGCATACATGCCCCCCCAGCCACATACCGCACAACTGTACAGAAGCCACAGCGCACACAGCCGGCTATGCAAATGTCACTGTGAGCATCCCATGCCACAGGTGCAGCATCTGTGGAGCACACAATGGTGAAACAGTACTGTCCACTGTCAGTAATCACCTGCATGCTGGGCCTGTCACTCTGTACAGTGCAGTGGTCATCACTGCCCTACATACCATAGGCATTGCTGTGTCCCTCACACTACCAGCCCCCTTGCTACTATAGCATCTGCCATGCACTGTAGCATGGCCTACAGTGTGATGGTTGCATACAGCACTACCACCACCTGTGCCTATTCTGTGTTCTCCTCTGGGAAACACACTGCTATGCTGTACTGCATACATGTAGCCTGCAGCAACCATCATGCACCGTCAGACTGACCTACAGGTGGAGCTGTGGCCAGACCTGGCCAGCCCCTGTACTTCCAGACTGACCTACAGGTGGAGCTGTGGGACCCTGCAGTAACACTGGGCAAACTGCATGCAAATCAGGGAATGATGAGATGCTAATCTGGCCATTTGCCCAGAGACTACCTAAGTAGGCTCATTTGCATGTCACTTTTGAATATGGCAAATCTTAGCACTGGGCAAACACGTTAGCACCAGGCTAACAGCTTAGCTCCGCGCTAAAGCCACGCTAATATGTTAGCGCGGCACTAACGGTTCAGGGATATTTATACAGTTTGGATCATTGTTTTTTCACATCTGCTGCTGCCTGCTGCTGAACTTGGCCCACGCATTTGCTGGCATGCACATTGCCCACATAGGTCATCTCTACCTGCCCTCACGTCGCTGTGCACTGTGTTGATGTTGTGGTTTGCGCTTCCTGGTTGCTATATTCAGTACTGTCTTATTCCAGAGATATGTTTGCCCTGCACTCCCAGCCCAGTTTGCATGGCCTCATTCCCATGCTATATTCAGAAGCTGTTTGCCCCAGGCTATTCATTTTGAATACAGCTTGCTTTGTGCTCCAGGCTAAGTTTGCCCGCCAGGCAGTGTTAACTTATCCCAGGGGCAAAGCTTTGAATATCTGGTCCATGATGTCATATCTTTGGTGTTGATTATTCCTGGATCCCTTTCTGAAGTCCAGCTGCTGAGGGTGGTATTACAGAGTATGTTTTTGTATTGTTTCTTATCTTTGTCAATGTGGAGTATACAGCATTTTTCTGTGTTGAATTTCATACCCCATCTGTAGGCCCATGTAGTTCATGTAAGTCACTTTGAATTTCTCTCACTTGGTCAATATTCCCACTCAATCCACCTATTTTAGTATTGTCCACAAATTTCACAGCCAGATTAAAATGTTGTTAGTTGTATCAGCTATAAATATCCTGAACAGAACAGGTCCCATCACTTACCCCTGCAATACCCCACTAGTAACCAGTTCTACAGATGATGATGATGATGATGAAGAGCCATTTACCATCCCTCTTTGTGTTCTTCATTCAAGTCAGTTCTTGATCCAGTGAATAATCATAGGATTTACTTTTAGATTTTCAAATTTTTCAATAATTGCCTAAAGTGGGACCAAGTCGAACGCTTTGCAGAAATCCAAGTAAATAATGTCAACTGGGGCATTTTTATCAATTGTTTCACTTAATTGTTCATAAAAACAGGTTAGGTTGGTGGCGTATGATCTTCCTTCCACAAATCTATGTTGATTTATGCCTGTTGTGTTTTAGTGATACTTCAGTTGATCCTTAATTAATTATTCAGATAATATGCCTGGTATGGATGTTAGACAAATTGGATGTTAGTTTTTAGTTTCTTCTATTTAGCTTTTTTTTAAGATCAATATTGTTTGTAGTTTTCCAGTCATCTTATGTGCTTGCAGTTGTGACTGTTTTGTAAAAAGATAATGTTTTTTAAAGGTTCAACAATATAATTGCCAATTATTTTGAATATTTCCACTGATATGGCATCTGGACCTGAGGAACAGTGTTTTTTCATGCTTTAATTTAATACCATATGTCTGCTTAGCAGAAAATCAGTGGTCTCTGCCTATCAATGTTAGAAACCTTATGACTTGTTTCTGATGTTGCATACACAGAGCAAACATATTTATTAAAGAGACACTGTCAACCTGTTTTTCATCATATTTTTTCTAGCTAAAAAACTACATTTTATTATTGCTTACCTTCTCTAAAATTCATTGATGTTGCTGTATGTTTTGTCTGTCTCCTTATTTAGTTGAACTGAAATGCATGGCAATGTATATTTATAAACAACCTTGTTTTGCTTACAATCCTGGATCAGTTGTTACTACATACTTCCTGAGCATTACAAACACACCCAAACAGTGCAGTCACTCATGAAGCAGTAGCCTCCTAAACCCCTACTGCATCATGAGGGGGCTAGACAGTGTTGTGGGTGTCCTCAAGTCCAGGAAAAAAGATGCAGTTGGAGCTGATCAAGGAATGTAAACAAACGTGTTGGTGTGGTAACACCAGTACTGGAGGTAGTCTGTTGTTCACTTTTTTAAAGGAACAAAGAGTCAGAATCAAACTACCAGCTACATCAGCAATATTTACAGAACGTTGGCATTCATAAAATGCATTTTTTAAACTAGGGACACTTTGAGACCTAAGGGGGTTGACAGTGTCCCTTTAAATGTAGCTGCCATTTTCTGCTTATCAGTCACAGTCCTGTGCTCTGATACTATAGAGCCAATAAGAGTTGCTGTCAGTTTTAAGGAATTTATGTGACTCTAAAATTGTTTGCAGTTACTTGATTTTGCTTCCTTTGCAAGTTCAATTTCAGTGTTCTATTTTGTTTTTTTGATTAGATGTTTATTTTTCCTTAGTGCCCTTTTATACAAGTCCCAAGTCTCTGGTGTTTTATTTTTTAAGTAGTTCTTATATAATTTCCCTTTCATTCCATTTTATTTATGGACAGGCTTTGTTAACTATTTCAGATTTAGTCCTTTCCTGTTCTATTTCCTGGCCTTAGTTACATATTTGTCACATAGTTAATAATGAATTTTTAAAGTGTAGCCACATTTCATTAGCAGATTTGTCTAAATTCTGCTTGCTACTTTATTTTACCAACTGCCTCCCATATTTTATAAGGCTATGCAGGGGCCAAATAGTATTTACTAAATACCACAAATAGTGGGGTTCCCAAATATTTTGGAGCCCTTCCCAAAAAAGGTGACTATTCATATTCAGGAAAGGGTATTCAGCCACCTGCAAAACAAAAAATAATAACGAGAAACAGCATCCCCCACACACGCACTCCTCCCCAGCCATAGAAAAACAAGTAAAATATACCTCATTCCTCCTCTATCAACAACCTAGTTGCACTGTTCTACCCCCAGTATCCACAATTTGTTCTAATATTCATTAAAATAATAATTAAATCCCCATATGAGTGACTGGCTAAACCCACACACCTCCACAAATGGCCACTGTCTTTAATGTAAAACAATAGTTTTCTCTTAAATATACTTCATATTCCCCCCCACAACATCCTTCTCTCTTCCAACCAGCAGCACCCAGTTCTTACTATGAACTGGAGAAAGTTTCTGGATCAACCCACCCTCATCCAAAGCTGGCAATCTTCTCATAAATGAAAGTATTCATATGTTTGCTATAGTTAAACCAGTTGATCACATGATTAACTGGTTTTACTATAGCAAGCATGCAAATGATTTGATTCACAATAAGGTGGCCAGTCATCAGGAGACGGTTGAGCCAGTCACCATCTCAGGTCATATAAGGAGTGGATGCTGATAGTAGAGTGGGAGTAGGGGTGCTGTTCGGAGGGGCATAAATTATATTTCTGTAAGAGCAAACTAGCACTTTACATTAAAGACAGAGGCCGGCCATGGAGGCGGGGGGGCAGAGCCAATCACCTTCGGGGGATTTAGGGACTATTTTAATAAGTATTTTATAACAAATGGGTGTGGAGGGGTTGGGGGTGTGATTGGGCGATAGATAGTGGGTGGGTAGATACAGTTTACATTTTACCTGGTTTGGGACTGGGGAAGGAGGGAGGGGTGCTGTTCTTTTTTCTTTTTTTTTTCTTTGTAGATGGCTGAATACCTTTTCCAGAATACTGAATACTCAAATATTTGTCTTCCAAATACCAAATATTTGGGAATAGGTATTTTCACAGCCCTAGTATTTTGCTTATTTTTGCATAGTATTTCCTGATTTCGGAATTATTTTACTATCAAATGTGAAGTTTGCAATGTTTTGATCACTCGTGGAGAGTAGAGGTTTTATTTTACAGCTAATTATTTTAATATTTGCTGTTGCAAGGATGATGTCCAGTATGCGGTTGCCACTGTTGGGTTCAGTTACTTATTGGTTCATATTTAGAACCTTGTGTGTTTCTAGTAAAGCTACCTAGATCTAGTGGTTGATGTACAGTGAAGCCCACCAGGATGAAGCACAGCACTGGAGAATTCTGCAGTAGAGTTACTGCAGCAAACAATGCAATTTCAATGGGAGTTAATCCCTTTTGTCATGCAGTAAACCTGTGACACTGTGCTTCATCCTGGTGGGCTTCAGTGTATGTGTTTCCCAATTTATATCTCCTATATTCAAGACACCTAGGAAAATTACTTCCTTGGATTGACATACATTATCTAGTTCTGTAATTATGACGTCAGTTGCTTCATTATTAGCATCTAGTGCTCTATAACATAGTCAGATAACTGTACTCTTTGCCCCTTTGTTTATTAGATTTAACCATAGTGTTTCCAAACCTTTATTTTCACCTAAATTTTATGGGAGATATGAATAGCCCCAATTTGATCTTTCTTGCTTTCTTTCTTTCTTTCTTTCTTTCTTTCTTTCTTTCTTTCTTTCTTTCTTTCTTTCTTTCTTTCTTTCTTTCTTTCTTTCTTTGTATCTATATATATATTGCAATACCACCAACCCCTTTTCTATCCTATCCATAAAAAATAATTTATACCTACTTAATTCCCTGCTCCATATGTCCTCTAGTGTCCACCAAGTTTCTGAAATGCATAATAAATCAAATTTGTGAAGCACCAGCAATGCTTGACAGGTAGTTGTTGAACCAAAAGGTGGCATCAAGTGAGAAAATGAGTGCATCAAGGGTGTGGAGCAGCAAGCCATTGTCCAAAAGGTGAAATGCCTTGGTGAGGCCCATGAAAACTATGGCAACAAAATTTTCATTGTCTAAGGCACAATGCACGTTAATCAGTGAGGCTCACCAAGGCAGTCTCAGTGTTGAGCATTGGGCTGAATTCATGCTGTGAGCTGGTCAGGAGGTTGTACTGCTTGATGTAGGCAGTTGTCTGACCAATGAATGTCCTCTCAAAAATGTTCAAAAGGGACTGAGGAGAGAGATGGGGTGATAGTTGGAGGTGAAGTGTTTAGACCCATTTTGAAGATGGGGATGATGGTGGCCATCTTTCTTAATTTGGAGTAGTTGCCAGTACATAGTTAGTAGATAAAAATGTGAGAAATGGGGTAGGCCAGTTCTTCACATGCCAGTTTAACCATGCAGTAGGCAACTCCAGCAGAGCTGGAGGTGGGTTTGGGATTGGAGCATCTCAGGTATGTTGTAGTCTGCCTCACAAATAAGATTTGAAGTAGAATTTGGGTGGGGAGAATCCAACTGATGAGATGAGTGAGTCCAGTGATGGGGAGAGCTTGTGATAGATTTTGGTATTTATCTAGGTTACCACACAAAATATTAAAGAGGGGGACAATAGCCTTGGGGTCATAGGTGATCCCATCACTGGGGTCCATGACTGAGTACTCTTGAATCTTCCAATAATATTGTTTATGTTGATCCACAGTATTTTAGGATTACCAGGGTTGGAGAATAGGCCAAGTTTAATATGGCTTGCTTGTCTGGGTGAACATCTGATTTACAGGAGTTATGCAAAGTTTTGTAATCCTGCAGGTGTGCTGGGTTTTTCATTATTTTATGTTGGGCACACATTTTGTGCTTGGTTTTGAAAAGCCTCAGGAGATTCCTTGAGAATCATTCCTGCTTGTTGTCACATATTCTAATTCACTTTCAGGGACAGGGGCTATCACAGATCCCAGTGAATAAATTACAGATGTAGTCATAGGCTAGGTTGATGTCCAAAATATTGTCAAAGGGAGGACCAGTCAGTGGAGGAAAGTACAGAAGTGAAGACTTCAAGGTTAAGGTCCTGGGGCCATCTGGAATTCATATACATTGGGGGGAATGGGGTGGCCTAGCAGACCAGTCACAGAAAAGTGGGCTATGGTCACTCAAGAAATCAGGGAGTACCTCCAAGTCATGGGCATTGGAGTGTTTGGAAACAGCAATCCAGTCCAGCATAGATTCATACCCAGACTTGTAGTTTACTCTGGTGGGGCCAGTTAGGATCTGACTCAGTCCAAGATTCAAAAAGTGGTCTCTGGCTTTGCCTGATTGTTTTGTGGGCCAGTTCATTTTAAAGTCACCAAGGAGAATTGCTTCTCTACTCTTGCTCAGAGAATGTCCAAAGTCTGAGATGACAGTCAGGCTCTCATCTACGTGGTTAAGAGAGATGTAAATGGTGGAGACAGTGAGGGTTTTGTTCTGGCCGGACATATCAAGAGATAGCATCTCACAAGGGCCAGGGGAGAGCTGGGTGATGGTCTCAGTAGCCATAAGGTGTTTGGAGAGGTAGATGAATATAGAATATACCCTGAGTGTGCATATGTTGTTTTATGCTACCATGATTTTCTGTAACAAGATGATTGAAATGGATTTATTTATTTCACTGCACTACTCCAAGACAGGTAAAAAGGATTGCAACAAAATGTGGTGCTTGGAGAGATATGTTGTTTAACCAGTAGAGTGCTCTAAGTTTTGGATGACATATTCCTAATGTTTTAATGATGTGGTCAGTAAAATTAAGTTGTGCACTGTGTCCAGCTAGAGGCTAAAGTACTTAAAGAAAAGTAATATTTCTAATAGGAAACTAGAGCATGATAAGATTTATAAAGTGTGCTCATTGCATAATTTTTTGTTGAAGACAATCACATTCATTTTTGTGATGTTTATGTGTATATTTTTGCATAGTTTATTTGTGTCTGTCCATGACTGTGTCTTCTTAAAGGCAACCTGAAGTGATTGCATTAGACCACTGGTACTATTCCTTTGGCATAGATCAGGGTATCATGCACATACAGATAAATGTTGATGTTGTGATTGATACAATGAAGCAGGGGTGTGTTTATGAAAAGGATAAAAAGTCCTGGTCCTTGGATGGTACTGGGGTGGGGGGGCAATGAGGCTCAGAAACTTAGATGAGATATACAGAGGAGCCAGCTAGCATGCAACTGAGCACCATGCAGTATAAAACATGTCAAAAAATACTGCATAACGAAAGGGCTCAATTGTTATTAAATTACATTGTTCCTTGCAGAATACTGCAGCACTTTGCAATAATACTGCAAAGAACTGTGTTGCATCCTGGCTGCACCACAGTATCTTCTCTCCATTTAGTTTAAAGGGACACTGTCAATCATTTTGGCATCATGGTATTTCTAGATAAAAACCCACATTTTATGACTGCTACCTGCTCTAAAAATATTTGATGTTGCCGTATGTTTTATCTGCTTCTTTTCTTAGTAGAACTGGAATGCATATAAATGGTGTAATTATACCCAATGTAGCTTTGTTCTGAATCATTGATCTGTCATCCCTTGGGTCTTGAGGGCAGCACAGCAAATCCCAGCCCTCCCCTGAATGGCTGCCAGAGACACCCCCCCCCCCCACTATGCATCAGACCCCTGGAATCAGCTCTGCAAGGACTAAGGAGATTGTTTTTTGGCACCATTTTGAACAACAGAGCCACAGTCCAACCTGATACAACTCAGTTTTCCTCAGCTCTTGCATCAAACTTCTTCCATTTTAACCTACATTATTACACTGAAATTATACTATTAAATCATCCCTGTTTTATTTTAGATATTACTTTTTAGTGTTCAAATAGTAGCCTGTGTTAATTCACAGCTCTATAGACTTTAATTAGCTCTGTTTTACTTCAGACTTGTTTAATGTATTTTTCCACATTTTTGTGCTATGTGGTAGCCTATTTTAATCTGTTTTGTATCAGCCTAGCTCATTCAGTCCTATGTCAACCTGTCCTTTTATCCAGTGGTGCCTTACATCGGCATCCCTTAGCTCAGGTTAGGGCTCATAGTTCTGTGCTGTAGCTAGTGTAGCGGGATAGGTTAGCATACTTTACAGATTTGAATTTTCAGCCTCGGTTCATTCTTGTTTTTGTGTTTTCCCACCCAGCCTTCTAGCTCCTTCACAGTCATCCCATGGGTCACAAGGGCAGCGCATCTTTAAGACTCCTTAGGAGTCAGCCGGCCTTCTCTTCTCTTCTCCATACTTATACCTTGGGTCATTCATGGGAGGAGCCATAGAGTGCATAACATTTTCCTTTTGTTAAGGACTGATTTCTTTTTGTGTATATTAGCTTACACTGACTACAGACAGTCCCAGGTAATTTTTAAAAGGTTTGTAAAAGACCTTTATGTTAAATAATGAAAGTTTAAGTTTAAAAGTGTTGTGGGTGGAGTCTGATATGGTCACATACTGTTCTCTTGGGTTAAGAGGAGCTCCTAGGCTGGACCATGTCAGATTCATTTTGGGATCAGCTCTGGGCTGATCTACTGAGGAGTCTGTGCCTTTTTTCAGACTATGTACCCTTGATGTTCCCAGGTGGCTGATGCAGTTATTGCCTGTATGAACAAAAAGTTTATTTTTGTGCCTTTTGATTTAATTTTTTATTCATGTATGAAGTTAATTTTGTTCTGTTTGTATCTCAATAAATATTTTTAGGCTTGGCTGCTTCTTTTAAGCCTTGCCTCTCTATGATTTTGTGTCAGCATCCATCTTTACATCCACATCCTTTTACACTCCCAGCCCTCCACTGCAAGTCAGCCAGAGCCCGCACCCACTACGAATTGGACCCCAGAATTAGCTCTGCAAGGACTAGGTAGATTATTTTTTGGTACCATTTTGAACAACAGAGCCATGGAACAAATAGCCCCACCCACCCACCTGGGCTCAACATTCCACTATATATGCTCCTATCCATTCCCTTCTCTAATGACCTGCACCTGCTCCCTATCTGCAGAGTAATTACAATCCTGTGCACTGTTGATCACTCTCACAACTGATAACTAATTACTGCACCTTACCCACATTTG
This sequence comes from Neoceratodus forsteri, assembly GCA_016271365.2. Classification (NCBI taxonomy): domain Eukaryota; kingdom Metazoa; phylum Chordata; order Ceratodontiformes; family Ceratodontidae; genus Neoceratodus; species Neoceratodus forsteri. The sequence continues at coordinate 905,235,588 of CM028135.1, read as the reverse complement.
GCCCATCCCACAACATGCATTTTAAGGCTGTCAATCATAAGCATACCATTAGCCCTCCTTCCTTGCCCAGTCTTCTACCAATTCTATTTTTCCAAATACAAACTTACCAAGCACTTTACTTTCTTTAACAATGGCCAGCCCTTCACAGTACCCCTGTAACTGCAGCAAACTAAATAACAATTCACTCGCCCTTCCCTGCAACATCAAACTATTAATACAATCCTGAATAGCCCATGACATGTGATCCAGATTCACTGCTACAGTTAAGGAACACTATCCAGAATACCCACTCCTCAATCACAGCAAATCTAATGCAGTGAACACACAGTAATACATTTTTTATTTCTCCTCACAAGCCCTACCTACCTATTTAAGTTACCTAACCCAAGTGAGATTGGTGCCTAGATAAAATAACAGCTGCCAGGGTGATGTTCTGAGAGGCATTCATGTGTGCAGGAGTGACTACTGACTGCACTTTACTATGAATCATTATCACTCCCACCTAGCACTGTCAAATGGACCTGCAGCCTAATAGTTATTGCAAGGCTGGTGCAAAATGAGTTTTTATAAACATGCTCCTTAGGGGACATTACTGCACATTTATGAAGGACCTGAAACTGAGTCAGGAGCCATGTACAGCATTAGCCGTTGTTCTGGCCACTCCCTAACATCACCGCTGAGGAAGGCTATTAAAAAACTTGTTGCTGTTGCCTTATACAATTTTGAACAGTCCCATTATAGTTCTTTCCTCCAACCAGGTTCTCATAGCAGTACCATAATGCACCTAAATAAATTATTTATATAACTGTTTTGGATAAGTCCCAGCAATTCCTTATTAAAATTCATATTTCTCACATTGGACTCCCATACTAATTGTATAGTGATATATTCAGAAAATACCCAGTATATTTTGCCTATAAGCAGTGCAGCATAGATGTCTAATCCTACATCATTGGAAGGGGCATATTAGGTATAACCTCTTTAAGTTCATTAACTATTCTAAGACTTTTGGAAAATTATTTCTTGGATCACTGCTGATTTTATGTTACCTGGGAAATTCCCCTCATTTACAGCCTTCCACACCTATATGCCCACCACACATAAAAACACATGGCACAGAGTCAGGCCCAAAATGATGTACTAATACTTCCAAACAAGCATCCCACCTGACCATGGCAAAACCAGTGGTTATGTGTGTGCTGTTAGTGCCACAGGCCTTTATGTCCAACTATATAACCCCCAAAATTCCAGTTTTTGCTTAGCTAAAAATAATAAATTTTTACAGCAGTCCCATACTATCAATATTAGACAACTTAGGATCAAAAAGCTGATTCTACTAGTGTTACTTTGTCCAGGAAATATTAAAACTAACCCTGGCCCTATCTTATCAATTACATCACCTTCTGAAATTGTATCTCTTAGAGGACTGACATTTATTTTAATTAATGTTTGTAGCTTATTGAAAAACTTAGACAACATCAAAGCCAGGGTTATGCATACAAACCCAGATGTTTTCATATTGACACAAATATGGCTACATGGGACATTACCTCACAAAGCTATTGCATTTCCCTCATATAACCATTTCTGATTAAATAGACCAACTAGGGAGATGGATTAGCCATTCACATTAATAATAAGTTTAAAGCCACTGACATTAGTTCTGTCTTAACCCCTAATGAATTTGAATGTCTGACTATAAATCTCTCCCGATCAGACACTGAATCCAGTAATATCATAGGGTTCACCCATGCCGCAGCAGCAATCAATTTCATGATGTAAAACAGAGCACAAGCAATTTACCAACAGCACCTATAGTGCTCTGACATCCTGTCAACCGGCAGTAGCAGTGACCTCCATTTGGATGAATGTTTAGAGAAAACAAGGAAAACATCAGAAAATTCATGGCAGAGTAAGTAAACATACAAAAATGACATGAACACCTAAAGTCACAGACAAAGACATGGTCCAATATTTCCTGAAATTTCTGTGATATTTCTAGAGAAATCTCCTGCTTTCTGCATTTCTGTAGTAGAGGCAGCAGAGAGAAACTCTTTAGAAATTTTGCAAAATATCTGGAAATATCTGACCATGTCTGTGGTTACTACTGTAGCAATAAAATATTGAGGGGGGCTTTGCCCCCCAACCCCTCAGAAATTAATATAACAAACTCCAGGTCATGGCATGTTAGAGATAGGGCACAGATCATGAAAAGGAAAGAAGTACATGAGGTAGAGATGCTGTGTCTTTTATGTTTACTTCACTCCTAGCTCACAGTACCGATAGCAGCTGTGTTAATAAAAGGCTTCCTAAGCAACAGAGACATGTGTGACTTCGATCATAACAGAGGCACACACCTATCAACACAAAAGCACTCAGCAACACCATAGAAACACTGCACTGTAAAATACCAGCAACAGTGTTAAATGTCTAAACACAGAAAGCCAGAAAATCAAACTCTTCCAACATGCCTGCAGCAGCATTCCTTTGCAAACATCACCATGCCAATAATAAGTCACCGTATAAATGGGATAACATATAATAGGATACTACAGACCACCTAAAGGTGGACCAGAACTTTTGAATCATATCATACTATTCTGGACTCCTACAGTAACGAATCAGTCCTACTAGGAGACCTGCATCTGGACTGGAATTCCCCTAAATCTAACAATTTAAAAAATCTATGTGACAAGTTAGGACTGACTCATCTCATTACTGAGCCCACAATGCCTAATACAAAAAACCCTGCTAATAACACCTTACTAGATCTCATTTTAGCCAATAGGCCACATAAGTACACCCATGCAATAGTTTTCCATAATGACATAAGTCACCACAAGGTAGTCACCTGTATTGGGGCTTCATAAAACACAAATCTATCCTCAAATTCAGCAAAAAAAGGAGATTTGTCGTATTTATTACTGCTAATTTTCTATCTGATATGAGATCCATAAATCGGCAGCAGTTTTATCTCACAAAGACAATTCATGAAGCTACCAATCTAGTTAACCAACGTATACTCGAAGCAATAAATAAGCATGCTACAATGATTAAACAGAGGGTTAAAAAGATTTCTTGTCCATGGTTCAACAGAGACCTAAAAAAAAGCACTACAAAACTGGGATAGTCTCTGAGCTACAGCCATGCATACTATGTTAGAATCTGATCTGGTAGCATTTATGTAGGCAAGGAATGCTTGCAACAAGCTAATTAGGAAAGCAAAGCAAATTTTTACATAATCAACCTGGACAACTCAAACGGTAACACAGTCAAGCTATGAAAGGTCACAAAAGATTTTGAAGGCAAAAAAAAAAAACTCCTCCCAACATTAACAGATAGGCAAATTATCAAGAAAACTCTAAATTCCCACTTTGCCACTGCAGGACTAGCATTTGACTATTAACCCATTGCAAACTACACAACCCCTGTCCTCAAACCAGAAAATCTTTTTGCTGATTCAGGGCTGGCTAACACATTTACTTTCCAACCCATAACTTTTAAACAGGTGGAAGACTTACTGCTAAGCCTAGACATAAAAAACTAATTCTGACCAGAGCCAATAGGGCTGTGAAGCGCTACCAAGTGGCGAAAGTTACAGATGTGCATAGAAATTATTCAATGCCCAGGTGTAACTTGGCCACATGTAGGAGGTAGTGCACTTGATTTTCAACCTGGCCTTTTTTAGACCCCTCTTCAGGAACAGTGCCAGTGTCATTTTGTTAAATTGTCCCAAAAGGTGATTGCGCAGATCAAACGTGCTGTTCTGCCCACAGGTGCAAAAACACAGTTCAGACAGGTTGTGGAAAATCACAGCTGTACATTTGTGAAGGAGGTGCACAAAAATGGCTATGTTAGAAATGTGAAGTGAAAATATAAAAAAATTGTTAGGAGTGTGCATAAAAACTGTGCAAGGCATGCTAGTAAAGCAGTCAATTTTTGGAATTGTTTCACCAAATTTTCAACATGGCCTTTGTTTTACCCCTCCTCATGAACAGAGGCAGGGTCATTTTGTTTAATTTTCCCAAATGGTGATTGCACAAATGCACCATTCTGCGCTACAGGTGTGAAAACATGTTTTGGGCTGGTTGTGGAAAATGACAGCTGTACCATTGTGAAGGAGGTGTGCAAAAACGGCAATGTTAGAAATGTGGAGTGAAAATATGAAAAATCAGTAGCATTAGGAGCGTGCATAGAAACAGCATAATGCATGCTCGTAATGTGGTCATTTTTTGGAATTTTTTCACCAAATTTGCAACATGGACATTTTGGGATCTCACCTCATGAACAGCGGCACTGCCATTTTGTGAATTGATCCCAAAAGGTGATTCCATGCAGTGACTGCAAAATCACCTTCTGGGATCAATTAACATAATGACAGTGACAGTATTCATGAGGAGGGGTCCCAAGAAGCAAATGTTGAAAATTTGGGGCAAAAATTCCAAAAAAATGGCTGAGATGTCAGCATGAGTTGAAAACCCCATTGGTGAATGGCTGTATAGCATGCTTACCTTTCACTCTTCAGTTCGCAGTTGGGCTTTGAAGAGTGCAGACGTGTCCCAGTCCAGAGAAGATGACAGTGCCGACCTTCTGAGGTAAGTATGGGGTAAGGGGGGGGGCTGTGGGGAGCTGGGTGCACAGTGGGAGGGAAACTGCAGCAATGATGAGGAACTGTTTTTAGTTTCACAGTGAAATAAAAGTGACAGCGTGGGACCATTTTCAATGTTGCACCATAAGAACAATGGGAAATGGAAACAAAACATTTTGGCACACTGGAGTGGGCTCCTAGTGTGCCACATGAATGCCAACATAGGGATTGGGCACCCCACGTCAGGCATAACATGGGAAGGGGGCATCAGACACAAAGATACTGATGAGGAACCATTTTCTGATTTATAGACATAAAAACAATTTTTCAACCTGAGGTGGGCTCCCAGTGTTGTGATATCAACTTGGGAGGGGGGAACAAAATACAGAATGGCATTGTGCCATTCGCAACATGCCAGCACCACAGCACTGTGCATGCGCACAATTCCACGCATGCACAGTGCTGGCATTGGAATACAGAAGTAACAGCCGAAATAATGCAGCTGTTATTCCGTATGCCGATCATGGCAGATGGCTTTCAGCTCTGTTGTGCTTTCAGAAGGATACTTACAAAACTCCAACAGAAGAGGTTGTGAGTTTGGCCATTTTCAGAGCTAGAAAGCTCTCACAAAACAACAGTAGGCTTTGCCCACAGCCCTAAAAATTGCTGGTGCCAATGCATTAGATTTTTTAATTTTTAAAATTGGCTTCTATTATCTTACAGCACCTGTCACACATCTTTTTAACCTATTGTTAGCGAGCAATGAATTCCCCCAAATTTTGGAAAACAGCACATATTATACCTCTTTTTTTTTGTGGTTAATAAATTTTATTGATTTGACTTATTAAGACGATACAAACATTAAAACAGTCGGATACATTGCAAAGATCTTACAGACTGTTACATATGTCTGTAGAAGCAGAGAACGGAACATGTTGGTCAAATATTAATGAACTGAATATAATAGCCAGGTAAGCAGTAGGATAATACTCTGTGCCTGGATGTACAACACCTATCCAGCTAGAGATTAACTTTGAAAGTATTAGCAGTTGGTGCATTGCATTATGGCTAACTCATACAAACATATCTTACCTGGCTCCATCCTGCTAGTTTCTGCAGTATTTGACAAAGCATCAGAAATTATGAGAGGTCCGGAGCTGCTGTCCTCCACTTTATGCCTACAAAATACAAGCGATCACACACACAAAGCAAACAGGTCTTCATTGTCAGAGAAGATACTATCCTTTACTGATATTATACCATGTCATCCATAGAGCAGGGTCCCCTATTATTCAGTAACAATCTTTCCAGCACTTGCCCCTAAATGCACCATGAGAGGAGACCATTATAGTAGCATGGTTGTGCCTATTCAGCCGATTCCCTCCCTAGGTTTCAAAAACAGAAGGAAGGGAGTCCAGAGGGCAGTATATTTAAAGAGGGTATTGGTCACAGTATGTGATATTCTGGACTAATTGGCAACTTGAGCCATGGAGGTAAGTACCTCCCCCAGGAAGGGGATTATCTGGGACTGCTATTTACACAGTAGGAGTCTTTTAACCTGCATACTGAGTGTCAGAAGTAGTTTCAACTCGGAGAGATGAAGTTGAGTGGCCAGGTCCGGAGTCCTAATAACAGCAACTCAGGGAACTGAGGCACAGGCTTCCTAAGTATTTTGGACCCCATCTCACAGGTAGCCTGCCATAAGGGCTGGATCATCCTGCAGGACCAAAGTATATAGAACAGGTCACTTGGGAGTTCCTGACACCTCCAATACAGGTCAGACTGAGCCAGCTTTGCCTTGGCGAGGACTACAAGAGTCCTATACCAGGAGTGAATTAACTTGTTCTGTATTAATTGACTACTGGTGTCAGGATATGCCCCATGAGCTAGTTTTAGACAAGACTTCCACTCCAGGTTTGTAATAGGGGCATGCAGTGCTTTCTCTCATTTATGCTTGGATTCCTCTGCTTGGGACGGGATGGTGCTCCGAATGGCCGCACATACCCGGCTTGACTGTCCTCTTTCTAGGGCCAGCCATGACTGTACCTGGGAGATTTGTTGCTCTTGGTGCTGCTTATACCTGTACTTAAGGATGGCGTTTCTTATTTGAAGGAATCACCAGAAGTCTTTGGGAGAGATCCCATAAGAGCTCCATAGGCCCTCAAAGGAATTAAGGGTATCTGTACCAGGAATGAGCATATCTCAAAGCAATGAGATACCACCATGTTCCCATGAGGCCATGCAATTGGTTGTTTATTGATAGTAATCTCATTATTGCCCCATAGTGGGGTAAGTCTTAGGGGAGATGGGGAGGTGCCCAACTTCTTATGTACCTTGGCCCAATATTCCAGAGAGGGACCTATAGTAGGATAAGAGTGAGTGCTCTTGGGGGATGGTTAAATAACAATAGTACCAAGTGAGTACACTGACATACCTCTCTCCATATCCAGCCACTGGGGAGCATTGTGTTCAGGGAAAAGGAGCCATTTTAACGTCTGAGCCAGTTGAAAGGCCCATTTATACCCCTCTAACCATGGAAGACCCCAGCCCCCTTCTGACCAATGAACTCTGAGCTTATTTCTACTGTACCTAAGTTTCTTAACCTCCCACAAAAAGAATCCCAGCAGGGAGTCTAACTTAGTAAACCAATAATGAGGTATGTTCAAAGGAATGTGGGAGAGAAGATAGATAATTTTTGGTGCTGTGACCATTTTAATTGCGGATATTTTACCTACAAGTGACAGTCGAAGAGATTTCCATCTGTCCAGTTCTGTACGAATGGACGCAAAAAGTGATTTCATATTCAGGTCCCAGATTTTATCTAGATTAGGAGAGACAGTAATGCCCAAGTAGGTAATCCCCTCCTGGGCCCATCGGAGCCCATGCTGAGTAACCGTTTGAGAAGTACACTTAGAGTTTAAAGGTAGGACCTCTGTCTTGGCATGGTTAATCTTGAGCCCTGAAAATGCAGACAAATCTGACAAGGTGGACAGTAGGGGAGGGAGGGAGGGAGGTGATGATATTGGCTAATTATACCTCTTTTTTAAGGCCAATGATCCATGCAATGTAAATAATTATAGTCCAATATCTATATTGCCCATCTTAGCCAAACTTTCAGAAATATTAGTTAACAGCCAATTGAGGGACTGTTTGTAGAACATAAATCCTATGCAATTTGGATTCAGATCTAAGTACAGTACTACATCGGCATTAGCTAAAGTCACTAATGATTGGTTACTAGCCATAAATCACAAGTATCATACAGCAGCCATGTTCCAGAATCTAAGCAAGGCCTTCAACACAGTAGATCATAATGTACAGTTACACAAATTGAAGGAAAATGGCCTGAACGTGTTGATACGCTCCTCATTTAAAAGTTATCTCACAGGTAGACATCAACAAATCAAAGCAGAAAGGGAGCTCTCCTCTCTAATACCCACCCCAAGAGGGGAACCACAAGGCTCAAACCTGGTTCCTCTGTTGTTTATGATTTACATAAATTACCTCAATAGAAATATTGACAAGGCCAAACTGCTCTTCTTTGTGAATGACAGTTCTCTAGATATCCAGTCCAACACTAGCCAGTGCCTGTACTGACATTCAAACTGAATTTAACCTTCTACAGATGAATCTGTTCCAATCCAAACTACTCTTAGAGGCAAATACAATGAAAATCATTTTCTTCCAGTCTACAAATATGCCATCCTCCTCCAAATCTCTCCCCATACTATCAATGGTATTGGGTGACACACTTGAAGTAGTGGATCATTTTAAACACTATTTTAAACACCTTGGCATATGGCTTGACCAGGACATGTCCTTTGCTGCCTACATAGATAATATCTGCAAGAAACTAAGATTCAGGTTAGGATTTTTCTATAGAAATAATAATTGTTTCCCACTAATGTTAGGAAGATGTTGGTACAAGCAAATTTCCTCCCCTTACTAAACTACGCTGATTTGATTTATAGTCGATGTCCCCTCACACATCTAAGCAAACTAGACATACTATATCATAGGGCCCTTCAATTTATTACAAACTGTCCACCCAAAACTCACCATTGTACCCTATACAGCTCCACGGGCTGGGCTTCGTTGATCATGAGGAGACTCAAAAATCTGTACATCTGGGCATATAAAACATTAGCTAACAAGCAGCCACATTATATCTAAGAGCTCATTACCTGCTCCAGTAGCGCTTACACATTGAGAAAAAACTCTTACATCCTACTTGAAACACCAAGAGTCTCCTCCCTGTATGTAAAAACAGCTATTAGTAGCAGTCGTAGAGCATGGAACAAATTGCAAGATACAGTTAAGCTCACCAGTATAGAAAGTACAGGTGTCTTCAAATCACTGTTGGAAAATGTTTGTAAAGAATCGTTCCTGCAGTTACCAAAAACCATAAATTATTACTTATTGCAGAATGTATACAGTATGATTAACATACATAATTGTATATTTGTGAGATAGCTCCAAAATATCCTACTTCTCATGACTTGTCGTGTTATTGTATAAATGCCTAGTACAGAGTTGTATTATTGTCTTCACTGATTTATCACCTCTTGTTTCTTCACTGAATTAACACTTCTTGTTTGCTTGTTTTAATAATTATTATACTAAAGGGGTTTCTTCCTGTCATTATATTCCCTTAGACTATAGAGTAACCTAAAGGACTGTTATCACTTGTCATCAATTACTGCACTGCAGCTGTACTTCTGTTCTTTTGTAGTCTAGCATACATATCTTCAATTACTGCACTGTAATTGTGCCTCTGTTCCTTTGCATTCCATTGTATATATTTTTATCTACTGTACATTTTTACACTGTATGCTGTCCTCTTGATTTATTTTAATCCTGGCTGTGCATTAGACTTTAATATCTGTATCAGAGATGGTGAGAGGGTCATTGTATTTGGAAAAATATACATTCTGTGGTGGCAGGAGTGGTGAGAGCCCCCTTCCCCTATGTTGGACTCAGTATTTTGGTTATTTGTATGATGAAGAGATTTACTATTTGCCTTGACCTGTTTACACTACTGTCTGGTGTTGGGGGGTTTGTTGAGGGTTCTGTGATCGCAAATTCTCTCACTGTAAGTATGACCTGAGCAACCACTCCCGTCGTCACGGGGCAAAAACCACACCACTGGGTTTTGTCTTAACGTCGCTTTATTTGATCAAATCTTACACATGCATGTGGGACTTCTACAAAGGAGACCGTCCCTGATTAAAGTTTACAGCAGCTTTTTATAAGCTAGATTTTGCACTTCTTATCTTGAAAAAAATACCAACATTTCAGTATAAGCCAATCATAAGGCAGCATAACAAGTTTTCAGCAATGTAACAGAAAAAACACATTGATATGCATGAGGTACTTTTCCACTGGCTTATTTCATTTCTTTCCCATTACTGCTTGATACATATGCCTGGGTCAAGCTGACCTGAGAGAGACAGTGAGTTTCACTCACACCATAGCAACGTACAGCTTGCCTTCAATGCCACTACGTGCTGTTATCTTTATATTTTGCCCAGGCATGCTCTTATCTTTATATTTTGTCCAAGCCTGTTATTCAGGCTGGTACAACCAGTTCTGCTCAGTTTTATCTAGCTTTCTGTCTTTACAAATGTACCTCAAGTAACCTCAGTACAAATTCTATAACCCTTAGAAAAAGAAAACATGAACTCAGAAATTTCTACTACATTCATTATGGCTTTGTTACAGCATGGCTTTTAAAGCAAGCATAACTTCAAGGCATATAATAGCAAATATAGCTTTAGGATATATAAAAAAAGCATATATAAAAATTCCCTCACACTCTCCCCCCTTTTGATACTTTGTATCAACTTATTAACTATTATACTTTAGTCACATCTGGTACATCACAGAACGGGAACACCCTGGCTAATTAAGCTAGGGTCTTGGTCCTCAGGGTGTAGTAAGGGTGCAGCTGGGTGATGGCATGTGGTGACAAGGTGCTACACAATTGTCACAAAGAAATTTGAGCAACACAATCAGGGCCATAATTCCAGTATCACAACCACGATTACTGCCACCCAGTGGAGGAGGTAGTGCCCCAGTCACCAAATATGCTTGAGAACCATGACCAGGGGTCCCAACCCTGCGATACAGGTGCATGCTCACTTAGAACACATTGCTGTGGTTCGTATTCCCTCAATTACTTGCTCAAGTTCTTGGGAATTATCTGGTATATAGGTGCAGCATTCTTCCCCTATAATGGCGCACACCCTCATGTAAGCTAATACATAATCAAGTGCGGCTCTATTCTTGCAAAGCTACGATTCTAAGGGCTTTAATTTCAGCTGTCAGCAAGTCAGTTGATTTCAAGGTATCATTAATTAACATTTCTAACTCATAGCTTAACTGGTCAATGTAATGCATGTTTTGAACAACACCCCACCATGGGAAGATTCCTGCCCCAAATTTTTCCCCCACTGGGACACGTTTATTCGCGTTCAGCACCTCCCTTTTTTGAATTTGATTTATATAGCTTACACGCTGATGTATAGCAGATGCATTGTACTTATATACATGGGCCGCAGGGTGGAGTGTGGCTAGATAGCAGCATCCCGTCCACCCCATAGGTAGGAAAAAATAAGCCCTATACCCACATACAGTATAGACCTGACAGACTGCCACGGCAGTGAAATCAGGATGTACTGTGTGGGCATCTGTGAGACAGTTGGTTATGGTGGACTTGGACTTGGTGGTGCTGTTGTAGTGCCTACAATATTGTACGTGGACCCGCAGTGGCGCTAAACTCACGGTTAATTGTTTATTACACAGGCAAAGCCTGGCTGATATTTTCTGTTGTCTAACATCTAGATACAACGGGGTTGACACATTTGTATCATTCGGTGGGCTGTACCATGCAGTAAAATCATGCCCCCGAAACACAGTTAGGTTCTTTATTTTGTTTGTAGCATAACCTGGGGCATTAGTGATGTTTCTTCCCCTGATGGCACTGAGAATCTCGCTGGCCTCAGTGCTATTTACAGGCTTGGGTTTTAGGTGGAGCCCTACGGCTGCAGAGAAAGGAGAGCTAGTGCATACATAGCAATCAGAGACATTAGCATTATTAGCATGTAAGTTCATTAAAGTCCACCAAGTGTTCATAATGTGCAATGGCTCTGTGCTGCAGGGATCAGTTGCCTCCTCATGACCAGAGCCCCATAGCAAAAATAGCAGCGATAGTCTGAAGCGAAAACAGAACGATAACAATTTTCATGGTTGCTCAGTTCACTGTGCAATGGTATCGACTGTAGAGGCTGTCACCAAATGACAATGAGATGTGAATCCGTTCTCTGTCTCATGATCTTTATGGCAGTGGTGGTAGTCAGGAGCACTTGAAACGGTCCTCGCCACCTCGGGGTGCACCACTTTTTTCTTCGGAAGTCCTTGATAACCACGAAGTCTCCTGGCTGTATCCTATGCAAGGGTCCCTCCAAGGGAACTGGAAGTACAGCTTTTACCCTAGGATAGAGAGATCTTAAAACAGCATTAAGAGATAAACAATAGGCAATCATTTCATTATCTAAACCGTGCAATGTTATTCGGTTTTGTGGGAAGGGGACATTTGTCATTCTGATAGACCTTCCCATCAAAATTTCATGAGGTGATAAACCCACGGGGCCAGCTCTCCCCCTCATACTCATTAGGGCTATTGGCAGTGCTTTCACCCAACTAAGGCCAGTATCTGCCATAATTTTGGTCAATTTTAGCTTTAATGTCTGATTTGCCCTTTCTACTGCCCCTGCCAATTGTGGGTGGTAGGCACAGTGCGTTCGTAAATCCACTTGCATTGCCTCACACAAGGTTCTGATGACTTCATTTGCAAAATGCGAGCCATTATCGCTGGAGAGCCGGGTGGGAATCCCCCACCTTGGTATGATTTTTCTAATCAGGGCCTTTGCTACTATACAGGCCATGGTTTTCCGTACTGGGAATCTTCACCCACTTTGAAAACATATCTATAATCACTAAGCAATATTTATACCCTTCACATGGGTTTAGCTCAATAAAATCCATCATTAAATGTTCAAAGGTCCTGTAGGAAAAGGATGGGCAGAGGGTTGCCAGAGTCCTCTGCCAACATTATTTTGCATACATATTACACACTTTTTACAAAAATCTTCAGCATATACGGTAAAGCCAACAACATACCAATGTTTATTTACAAGGTCGACCACTCCACTTTTTGAAACATGATCGGCCCCATGGGCCAATTTTGCCAAAAAGGGGGGTTTGTCCATATCTTAGTGCTAGCATCAAATTTACAGTTTGTTTGCCAGTTACGTTTCTCTTTTACACTGGCCGACTGTTGTAAAGTTGCAACATCCTTTATTGAGAATAAATCAAGTTGGTTAGTTATAGTCAAAGACATTTGAAATTCCGGAACACTCCCAGAAAGAGCTGCTTCCTTTGCAGCTGCATCAGCCCTCGCATTTCCTGCAGAGACAAAATCTTGGTTAGAAGTATGGGCTTGACATTTTACAATTGCTAACTTTTCTGGCTTCTGGATTGCTAACAAAAGATTTTTTACCAAATTCGCATGCGCAATAGGTTTTCCAGCTGCTGTTAAAAACCCTCTGTGTTTCCATAAGGTGCCAAAATCATGAGCTACCCCAAATGCATATCGACTATCTGTGTTAACTGTTTTACCCTCGGCTATTATACAAGCTCTCGTCAGAGCTATCAGTTCAGCAGCTTGGGCTGACGTTCGTGGGGGTAACTTTGCTCCTTCCACGACATAGTTTTGAGTACACACTGCATAACCTACCAAGGGGGATCCTTTTTCGTCTCTTTGTGCTGAGCCGTCAACAAATAATTCTAAGTCTGCGTTTTGTATGGGTACGTCAGTGATATCCGGTTGAGGCTTACAGTCTAAGTCAATTACTTGCCCACAGTCATGCTCCTCCCCCTCCTCTGGGTGGGAGCAACGTCGTTGGGTTTAAAATGGAGCACCTTTTCAAAGTTATATTAGACATGGTTAGTAACACATTTTGATACTGAAGCAATCGTGCAGGGTTAAATGAGCTGTGCGAGCTTGTAGCAGAATAGAATGTACAGAATGAGGCACATGCACTGTCAAAGCACAGAATCCTACCAAATCCATGCATGCCAACACCGCTTCAGTAGCCGCTGCCACTGACTGCAAGCAAGACACCATCCCACATACCACTGAGTCCAAATGCTTCGAGTAATATGCTATGGGCCTCTGCCCCCCTCCATGCTCCTGTGTCAATACAGCTGACATGTAACCTCCCTTGCCATTTATGAACAAATTGAAACCCTTCTCATAATTTGGTAGTCCCAATCTAATTGGCTCACTCAGTCCAGTGCAAAAAGCCATACCCAACTGATGCTGGTATGCGGGATTAATACCGGAAAATTGCCTAAAGACCCCCTGCAATCTTTCCTTGTAATCGTGTACTGATTCCTCATCTTTCTGTTTCGTATCCCGTATGCGAGGCCAGTCTGTCACATCCCTGTATGCTTCCCGTAGTTTTATGCACACAGCATTAAATTGTGGCATAATTTCAGCCCTTGGCTTCTCTGGGTCCCAGGCTTCTTTACTTCCTCCCACATGCCCTTTAATGTTCGTCTAAAACATTCTCCAACCTCAGTCGTAGATAGTTCATACATTTTGATTAAGTTTGTTAACTCCTTGATATATTCTTCTATGTTATTCTGAGGCTTTGGTATATCTTTCAGGGCCTCTCAACTCCTCAGGGTTCCATGGCGGTCCACTTCAATATATTTAGGGACCTGCAGGCTGGTCTCTGTTAACAGTGATCTCCCTGCCTCGGGGTGTGGGTTGGGATAACGTATCAAAGGCAACTGCTGTTTTAGTTTCTTTCTTCCCTTGCCTGTTTTGGGCCTTAGCCTTGCATTAGTTGCCTAAACACCCAAGCCTTTCCATCTCCCTGGCCCTGTACCTTTCCCACCAGTGACATAGATTCCACTGCTTCAACCAGGTCCTCTTCCGTCCCCTCTATTTCTATCTCCTCATCCGAGTCAGTGTCCAACTGAACAGGGGTGGAGGACCATTGGGGGGTTCTGACCGCAACCTCCCACATAGGAGTCACAGGAGGTTAAACAGGCTGTTTTTGAATTGGTGGGACCTGAGTTGGTAGGGCAGCCTGTTGAATGACCTGCACTGGTTGTACTGCTTGGGCTGGTTGTACTACTTGGGCTGGTTGGGCCACCTGTACTTGCTGAGCAGGAAAGGCAGCCTGCACAGCTGGGGCAGCTTGTTGTTCAGGCTGCACTACTCCCTGTATTGGTGGCCCTTCTGGCACCATCCCTGCCTGTGGTTCTGGCTGAACAGTTGGAATGGGCCGATATGGTGGGGGGGTATCGTGATGGTGAAACACCCTCCTACAGCGTTCAGTTTCTTCCTCCTCTTGCTTTACCATTAATCCCTTTACTTGATTTTCATGTCACCTTTCTGCCTCTCTTTCCCATATTCTAAACCTTGACCAGTCTACCTTGCACCCTTTTTGTTTGCTCGTTTCTTTTTCTTCCAATGCTATTCTTGCTTCCTTTAGTACATCTATACTAAAAGTACCTATAAGGGGAAATATTCCCCTGGTCAACTTATGCCATTGTCCTATCTCAGAGACCGAATCCTGGCCAAACTTATCAACCATACATTTTGCTGGTCCAGATAATACTAACTCTGGACCTAGGTTATTTTTTGTTCCCTTGTTTCCCATTTTATCTAGGCCTGTTCTTTATAGTGCACACTCGCTCCAAGGTATACTATGTACTTACAGTGATGATGAGTGTCGCCGGCCCCTAGGCGTCACGTCCTGATGGGGTTCCACAAAAATGTCCTTCTTTTTGTCCAAGGGAAACAACCCGATCACCAGGTGACATGGACCGAAGAACTCATCCTGCCGACTACGCCAAAAACTGTGATCACAAATTCTCTCACTGTAAGTATTACCTGAGCAACCACTCCCGTCGTCACGGGGCAAAAACCACACCACTGGGTTTTGTCTTAACGTCGCTTTATTTGATCAAATCTTACACATGCATGTGGGACTTCTACAAAGGAGACCGTCCCTGATTAAAGTTTACAGCAGCTTTTTATAAGCTAGATTTTGCACTTCTTATCTTGAAAAAATACCAACATTTCAGTATAAGCCAATCATAAGACAGCATAACAAGTTTTCAGCAATGTAACAGAAAAAACACATTGATATGCATGAGGTACTTTTCCACTGGCTTATTTCATTTCTTTCTCATTACTGCTTGATACATATGCCTGGGTCAAGCTGACCTGAGAGAGACAATGAGTTTCACTCACACCATAGCAAAGTACAGCTTGCCTTCAATGCCACTACGTGCTGTTATCTTTATATTTTGCCCAGGCATGCTCTTATCTTTATATTTTGTCCAAGCCTGTTATTCAGGCTGGTACAACCAGTTCTGCTCAGTTTTATCTAGCTTTCTGTCTTTACAAATGTACCTCAAGTAACCTCAGTACAAATTCTATAACCCTTAGAAAAAGAAAACATGAACTCAGAAATTTCTACTACATTCATTATGGCTTTGTTACAACATGGCTTTTAAAGCAAGCATAACTTCAAAGCATATAATAGTAAATATAGCTTTAGGATATATAAAAAAAGCATATATAAAAATTCCCTCACAGTTCTTAATTAGTTTGGTAGTGTGGGTGTTTAAGTTTATATATTTAAACTTGTTTATAGGAGACTGTCTGCGTGTGAGAGTGTGAATGTTTGAATACAAATTAATGTTAGTCATTGATTAATAGTGGATTTGTATTTGGTGAGTGCTTGTACGTGTGTGTGAGTTGTCTGTGTCATTAATAGTAAGGTGGGTGGGTGGTAAAGGGATGTTATTGTGGGGGTTATACTAAGTCTGCAGTTGTATTGTGTTGTGGGTTTTATTTGGATTTATTGAATGGTTGTGGGTGGTATCAAGGTTTTAGATATTTATTTTTGAGGCTAGCTGCAATATGTGCTTGGGACAGAGCTTAGTAAGGTGCAGCTACTTGGGGACAACCTCTGCAGACTTCACCCCTTCAAGCTTCCAGCACTTCTGGTGGAGATCTGTAGGAGGTGTGGGCTTTGGGGATAGCTGGAGGGGAGGGCTGGGGGTTGTACCTGAGTGGCCCCTGGGGTGTCTGGGATTTGGGTGGTGAGGACAAGAAGATGCCCAGGGGTGAAATGGTAACTGGAGAGGGGATTACCTTGCTTAGTTCCCATACCCAAGGGCTCCACTTTAGAGTGTGGGCAGATAACTGGACCTGCTGCCTCATCTCATCCTACTTGGGTTGCATTGTGCAATGCCAGGTCAATGAGGAACAAGACTGCTATTATGGCAGACCTGGTATCATTGGTTGACCTGGCTTGCACAATGGAGACCTGGCTGGATGAAAATGCTGCTTTCATTTTGGAAGCGGCAGTTCTGGCTGGGTACTCCATGATACACGCCCCGAGGGAGGATTGCAGGGGTTGGGGGTGACCATTTGTTTTAAATCCAGCCTAAATCTCATGGTGCTAATGGTAGGTCCTACTCAGTCCTGTGAGTGTGTGGTTGCTTGTAGCAATGGTGGTGCAGACTTCGGGATCCTTCTGCTTTACCGTCCCCTGGGAGTGAGTGGAGATTTTTTCAAGGAGATCAAAGAGCTCATTGCCGGCCTGATGCTGGAGTTCCCCAGGTGGTTAAGTCTGGGGACTTCAATGCTTGGGTCAGTGGTGAGCTCTCAAAATTTGGGAATGTTCTCCTTAGGAGCATGGAGGCCCTGGGCCTGACACAAAATGTTACATCAGCAACACACTTGGGTGGCCATACACTGGACCTGTTTTTTTTCTATAGGTCTAAATATTACTGACCTCCGTGTTAATCTGGTTGTTTGGTCTGATCATAGCACCATGAGGTTTATGTTTGGGGCCCCCCAATGGTTCTGCCCCTGTGGAGATGGTCAGGTACCTCCTGTTAAGAAGAGTTTCCTCTATGGGACTGTTGGTGGTACTGGACCTATCGAGTGTTGTGGTAGCTTGTGAGACTGGGCCAGAGGAAGTAGTGGGAGCCTATAATGAGGCAGTTGCTGCAGCCTTTGGCTCAGTCTTACCCTTTTGCGTCTGTCCCCTGTCTACTAGCTGGAGACCTCCTTGGTTTGATGAGGAACTCCAGAGTTTAAAGATTAGGGTTTCGGAGGTTGGAGACATGCTGGAGGAGATCCGGCCTGATGGAGGACAAATTGACCCTGAGGTCACATTATGTTGACTATTGGGGGGCAATCTCCTATAAGGAGGTAGAACTTCTGTCTGGGGAGATTACTGTGGTGAGGAACAGACCAGTTTAGCTTTTCTGCATGGTAGATAGGCTTTTACATCCTGCCTGTCTTCATGCTGGGGGAGCAGTTTCGAGCACTAGGTGCAAGGAGCTGGCTCAGTTCTTCACCGACAAGGTGTCCTCTATCAGGGCTAAGGTCTCCTCAAGTATCTCTTGAAAGAGCTGCAGTGCCTGACCTGAGTCATGCTGGAGCACTCCTTCTGTCTGGGATGAATTTGAGCTGACTGGGGTGGATGAGGTGATGACGATAATCTCAAAGCTGCAGCCAACACATTGTGATCTAGACCCAGGTCTGACCCAACTTTTGCTTGGTTGCTTGGACCTGATTGGATCTGTGGTTGCTGAGGTTGTCTGGAGCTCCTCGAAGAGTGAGGTCTTTCCACTGTTCTTGAAAGAGGCTTTGGTCAGACCTCTTTTGAAGAAGCCCTTTTTGGACCCTGACTGCCTCAACAACTACAGGCTGGTCTTGAACCTCATATTTTTAGGGAAGGTCATAGAGAAGGTGGTGGCTGTGCAACTTGAGAGACACCTTGCCTCTTTTTCCACCTAAGGGCCTTTCCAGTTTGGGTTCCGGGCTGGGCATAGTACAGACACTGCCCTGCTGAGGGTGCTAAATGATCTCCTGATGGTGAGGGACAGGAGAGCTCATACCATCTTGGTTCTCCTGGACCTCTCTGTGGCATTTGATATCATGAACCAGGATGTGTTGCTTGACTGCCTGCAGTTCTGGTGTGGTCTGTCCGGTAACATCATCAGCTGATTCAGGTCATATCTGACAGACAGAGGGCAAAGAGTGACAATGGGACTTGTCTTATCTACCCCAAAGCTTCTGTGCTGTGGGATTCTGCAGGGTTCAGTCTTGTCACTCTTATTGTTCACGGTATATATGCTGCCATTATGGGACATTATCAGGCTGTATGAGCTGGGTTTTCACTGCTATGCAGATGATACTCAGCTGTTCCTCTCCTGTGCCCCAAATTCTCAGGTGTTGGGACTCTGTATTTACCAGCTGTCTCGAGGAAATCCAGTCACATATGACTCAGAATTGGCTTGGACTCAACCCAGACAAGACAGAGGTATTGGTGGTGGATCTGGGTCATCAGGGGGGTTCTGGGGGCATATTCCCCAGTCTAGTACTGGGATGGGTTCCCGTTGTCCCTTCCAGACAGGTGAAGGATTTGGACTTGATTCTGGATGATGGCTTGATGCTTGATGCTCAGGTGTCAGCTATGGTTAAAAATGGCTTTTACCATCTTAGGAATATTGCATGAATCTGTGCCCTGGTCCTTCCTGATGACCTGGCCACAATGATACATGCTTTCATCTCTTCCAGGCTGGACTACTGTAATTAGAGATGCAGCAATTTTAAAATCCTCCGGCGAAGTGCACACAAAGTGGCCACTTCACGTTGGCACTTCGCTACACAGAGCACCCTATAGGAAAGGCTCACATTGCCTTGTTATAATTACTTTGTGTTGTCATTCCACCTTAAACATGAAGTAAGGCAGAGTGACAGCAATATTGGCAGCATCCCACCCACACAGTCACCAGAATGAATGTGCATCCCCAAAGTGCTACTGTCTTGTGTCCAGAAAACTCCTCAGTGCTGATGAAGTGAAATGAGAGTGTAACAAGAAATGCATAGTCTCCCAGAATTAATGGTGCACTCAGTCATGCTCGCAGTGGTCAGGCCACACACAGAGTCACCAGAATTAATGTGCATCCCCAAAATGCTACTGTCTTGAGTCCAGAAAATTCCCCTGTGCTGACGAAGTGAAATGAGAGCGTAACAAGAACTGCAGTCTCCCAGAATGAATGGTGCCATGCAAACATGCAGACAGATTAAGATTGAGCTGCACACTCAAGGGATGCATATGAAAAGGTACAACAACACCTAACCAGTGCTCACAAGTCACAAATCCAAATCTGGAAAGGAATACATTAAGCTAGTTGGAGGATTAGTGCACAGCAGTAACAATCCACTACCAGTAAAGATACCACAAAGCAGTATAAAAAATTCATGCAGGTGCGGTGGTGTTCTGCCAACTCAAACCAGGCAGCTATTTACTCACTCACACTCACATACACACAATAACAATACAATAAGTACAGCAAGCCAAAGCTTTATTATAACAAAATATAATACAAAGGTTATACATCACCAATTCAATAAAGCATCATCCAAGCCCTCTTCCAATGGCTGGGAGCTCCTTGTCAGCCTGGCTAGGAGTCTCTCGAACTGGGAACTGGCCCCACAGCGATGCGTCCACCCTGCAGGAGAGGCTTCTAACCAGGCATTGAGAAAGCTACATTTATATCTTATTCTATGCTAAAAATAATCGTGCAACCCTCATAGTGTTGTTTTCCCACATTCTAGAAGCTGGCCGGGCTCCCAGGATGTGCAAATTCACACCACAAGGACTGCTCAGAATTCCCTACACCTGCTAGGTCACTGTGCTCCAAACACTGGCCGGGTGCCTAGAACACTATGAGCTAAGCAGGAGTTTAAACAAAACTACAAAAACAGGTTGCCTGATAATATGCGACCTTCAAGTCAGCAAAATACACTGTCTGAAGCAAAACATAATAATGAGGCTATCTAAAGAGCAAAACACCAATTAAATGAAGCAGCATGTAAAATGGACAAAATGGAGTATAAAATGACATACATTACATGAAATAGCATACAAAATGGAGTGACAATAATCAACATATTATACTATCACTACATTCGGTCCTTTGATTATTGTGAATACGATTTGTATGATATTGGTACCATAGCAAAATTACTACGAATATAACATAAGTAACAAGTCCAAATAAGCAAGATAATTGTCACTACAGCAATGATTATGATAGGATGTATCAGAATATTTAACACTTTTGTAGCTGATGGAGACCATCCTGTAAAATATCCCACCAATAATGAGTAGTCTCTTGTTGAATCTTGGAACTTAAATCAATCATTTTATTTTTAACTATCGTAGTTTGCACCTGACTTTGCACTAATGATTTATTTCTTATTGCCAAATGAGCCTGCATTACATCTGTTTCCTGAATTATCTGTTTAATTTTATTTAACGAGATATTCAATCTTGATTGATCTAAAATATTGGGCTGCCAATACAAAATAGGCTTCTGCTCATTATCAGGGACCTGTGCATTTTACTGTGGTGGATGACATTACAATCCAATGATTAATCCATGATTTGAACATGGTCCTCCACACATATTCATTATTACTCATTAAATCACTCTGGGCCTTATTTCTTTGCATTATAGAATACATATGTCGCATTGTGCATTCTGTCCAATCAATAAATCGCAAAATATTTTCTGCTACTCCCATTCCCCATACCTGTGAAGCATTAAATAACTGCAAGAACTCAAAATCATAATTCAAAGTTAATCTTTGGGATAAGAAAACAGTTGGCATCCATTGAGCTTGTAAGTTAATTAAGCTAAATACATAAATTCCTACTGCCTGAAGCCTGTTAGTCAGTGTTTCTATATCAACACTATTTAAAATTCCCATGCCTGCCCCTGCTCCACCTAATAGTGTATCATACCAAGCTCTTTTATATTTGCATTTTCTACTAAACATAAACGTTATGTTAAAATGGATTACATTTTCTGATACCACTGCGCTACTGATGTACATGTGGATGGAACCTTAACTATACTATCATTGCTAATTACAGGATGATTTTTCAACACTGTAATGTGATCTGCCCAAGTAGTTCTATTAGTTATTGCAGTAGCATTCATGCAGAATAACGTGTCTATAGTCAATCAAAGTAATACTTGCATTGAAAATGTCTGTTTGATTCATGCAGCAATCAAGTCTATGTTGTACAGTCACCATGCAACTATTCAGTAAGTTGCAGCATTTAATAACAGTCTTATTCTGCAAAGAGATTTCATCTGTTTCGTAGGCATATTGTCCTGAGCCACCAGTTGTCATCCAGAGATTGACCCTGGTGAAAATGTCATGTTCAGTACCACACACTTCTGTCCAGATGGGCAGCTAAAGTTCCCCTGGGTTCTATCTTTGGTATCATTTTTCCAACTCCAGGTTCCTTTACAACCAGTGTCATTACAGTTAACCCTTTGAATCCTTCCTCCAGGGGTAACTAGCTCTGCCAAATGGACCATAAGACACACCAGCATTCCTTTTAAAATCCATTGCTGGACCTAGAAAGACACAAATTTCATTATTCTCGAAGATAACATTTATGTGCAGGCACGTATTCCCATTTTCTTTCCTGATCTGATAATTAACACTGTGTTGTCTCGTCCGGTGGCTATCACCTCAGCTGGTTCAGGAGGGCCATTGGGTTTGTAACCCATATTTTGGTACCATTATTAAAACCTCCTGTAGATCTAAAACCTTTATCCCCCTTGCTGTTAAGAGTGTGGGGCTTGTCCCTTTATAGGGGTCATTTTGTTAACTGGAATAATTAACAATTGAGCCACTCTGTCATACTGTTGAATTAACAGATTTTGTTCTCTACTATTCAACAAAATTACTTTCACTTCTCCTTGGTCACCCCTCCCAAAATTTGTATTCCCTTGAGGGCTAGTTCTGATTTAGGTGCTATCCAACCAAAATGTCTCGGTGGAATTTGTATTCCAATACCAGTTTCTATCACTTGAATGTTTCTGCTGTTTATTCTGTATTCTTGAAGGGCATGTAAATCAAGTCCAGCAGCTTCTGGGGTTGCCCTGCAAGGAGACAGAGCTCCTGGTGTAATTTCCCAATATAATACTGTTTCTGTAGTTGAGTAAGCCTGCACTTGCAAATTAGGAGTTATCATTCGCATTAAGGGGATCTCAGATTCTCCAATTGGTCTATTATTTAAAATCTGTAATGCTTCATGCAAATTCTCTTTCCATTTTCATAGGCTCTCCCCCCACCCAATTGTCCTTTCACAATATGAGGGATTGGTCTTTGTTGCCCATGTTGGCATATAGGACACTGAGCAATAACAGTTTTAACCAAATCCAATGTTAGGGGTACACCCTTACTATATGCCCACCTGTAAGTGGCTTTCTCTCCCAAATGTCCACATTTTTGATGTGCCCATTTTGCCAGCCCTGATAACTGCTGACTTTGAGTTTCTTCAATATCCACTGGAAGAATCTTAGCTTTTTCATCTGCAATAGAATTATACCATCGTTCTAGTGTATCTGAAGCACAATGAGCATCAACATGAAATACAGTGGTCTGAGTATTTTGCACCATAGTCCATATTTCCTGCCACAGTTCTTTTCCCCATATTTCTTTTGAATAAATTTTCCACTCATCCTTAGCCCAAGTGGGCAGCCAGGTTGTTAAACCATTGGCTACAGACCATGAATCAGTATAAATATGACATGTACCTTGCAACCTTTGTGGGTATTACACTGGAAGGGAGGAAGGGTAGCTTACCCCCTTCCTCCAAGCTCCTACTGGTGGAAGACACAGCTCGAGGTGCAAGAGACACTGAATACTGTAGCAATAAAAGGTTAGCTGTGAAACACAGACAAACAACAAAAACAAACACACATCAGTTTAAAAATAAAACAAGATTATTTCCATAGGATAAAAGAAGCCAAGCGTCCCTGGGTTCCCTTATCCTAAGCATGACAAAATGTCCAGATTGATGGTAATACCATACGTACGTATCTCTGTAGATGGTAAACTCTCAAAAACAGCTGTAATAGTCCTTTTTTCAAAATTGTAAAAGTTTGTTCCTCTTCACTTAGAATACTAGTTTTGCAATAAAAAGTCAAATTACATGGTTCACTCTTGGTGTGCCTTCATGAAAACATACATTTTGTGTGAAAAGTTGTGCTTTAGGCATGGAATACACATCAAGTTTGAACTGGTAGTAACATAAAATGTTGAAACACAAGAAGGTCAAATAACGTGCAAAAGGTCACAGTGTGCATGCAAGGGTCATTCAAACCCAGCCATTCCTGTAGTGTCCTTGAACACCACCAATATTAAAATATCTTTACACAATAAAACTGCTGGCCAAGACAGTACACACACATACACATACACAAAAAGAAATACTTAACACAGAATAAGACTGACATTGTTTCACACCAATTTGCTGAGGTAATACCCATAGTTCCATTAGAAAACTGTAACGTGGTTTAGATATATGTGCTGCCTCCTGCCTGCCTTGTAACACTGACAATTTTTAAACCAACACATTTATACTTATTGCCATGCCAAATCTTTCCAGAACAAAACACTGTTTAAACACATCATCTGTAAGTGAACACATCTCGTATAACATGATTACACCTTTTGGCACATAACTAAAATATGGCACTCTGCCATTTTGCAAAAAGTTTCTGGTTTTAACTAGAAGTATGATAAAGCCATTTATAGCTGTTAACACATTACATTTTCACCTAGCAGTGGCTTGGCATGTTGCTTGCAAACTACTACTCTTTCTGCACATTGCAATCTATATGACATCATAACTCTTCACCATCAACACTACCTGCTCCAAGCAAACAAAAGTTCTTCACTGACCCTATCTAGGCAGCACAAATGTTCCATTAAAAACAAAGCCAATTAAAACAGTCAGCTATGAGGCAAAGAAGCTTCCTCTCTCTTTTTTTTTTTTTTACTGTAACATGTTGTGCACTGAAGGCAGTCAATCCTATCTCGCAACCTTGACAACAGAACATAATTACAGAACACAGATATAAGCTAGAAAATATGCATGAGAAAGACGGAGCATTACCTTGTTTAGTATACGTATTACAAAAATAAAACAGACAGACATAAAACAACTTTGAATAAAAAAAATTCAGACTTACCCGGTGCCAAGGTATTTTTCTTCTTCTTTTCCAATATACTAGTCTAAGTAAGAAAACTGACTGCAGGACCTTCGTGATAATTTCCAAACGCTGCAGCTATTAACTCTTTCAAAGGTTTTAACCCTTTAAAAGGTTTTCTTTTGGCCATTTAGTAACCTGCCAAACCAAGTCTTTTCCAGAGCTCTGGTTTGCAGTTTAAAAACAAAACAAACAAAATCTCTAACAGTACTAGGTTGAGATCCATCTGGTAGAGGTCCCCAGTACTTGGTTTAGGATCAAATGTTTCAGCCTCTATAGGAGGCAAGGGAACTTGAAATTGATACAGAAAAACTTGAAACTACACAGATAGGCAACATGGGGGAGGATTTTCAAATCATCCGTCTGTAGTCACCTACGTGCGTACATCCACAGAAGTTTATTTTTCTTTTCTAGATGTTGCTTATCTAACTTTACTTAACTCAGCCGCTGCTTTTCTCCTCTAAAGCAGCCTGAACTAGAAAGCCATCATTGGCTCTAACAGTATATACTTGCAGCAAGCACAAATTACAAGTACAAAGGGCAGTTGCCCTTGCTTGTTTGAGCCTTAATACACCTTTAAAAAAGAACTCATCCTTTTCCTAAAAATAGACATTTTATTTTGAATCCTGCCGACTCGCCAAAATGTTCTGCCAACTCAAACCAGGCAGCTATTTACTCACTCACACTCACATACACACAATAACAATACAATAAGTACAGCAAGCCAAAGTTTTATTATAACAAAATATAATACAAAGATTATACATCACTGATTCAATAAAGCATCATCAAGCCCTCTTCCAATGGCTGGAAGCTCCCTTGTCAGCCTGGCTGAGTCTCTCGAACCGGGAACTGGCCCCAGCGTACGTCCACCCTGCAGGAGACTTCTAACCAGGCATTGAAAAGCTACATTTATATCTTATTCTATGCTAAAAATAATCGTGCAGCCCTCATAGTGTTGTTTTCCCACATTCTAGAAGCTGGCCGGGCTCCCAGGATGCGCAAATTCACACCACAAGGACTGCTCAGAATTCCCTACACCTGCTAGGTCACTGTGCTCCAAACACTGGCCGGGTGCCTAGAACACTATGAGCTAAGCAGGAGTTTAAACAAAACTACAAAAACAGGTTGCCTGATAATATGCGACCTTCAAGTCAGCAAAATACACTGTCTGAAGCAAAACATAATAATGAGGCTATCTAAAGAGCAAAACACCAATTAAATGAAGCAGCATGTAAAATGGACAAAATGGAGTATAAAATGACATACATTACATGAAATAGCATACAAAATGGAGTGACAATAATCAACATATTATACTATCACTACAGGTGGATAGCAGGTTCACACTGCTGCAATTACTCTGTAACACAATAAAAGGTGTCTGATTTAATGGCGCGCATTGCACACACTCACACTCGAGTAATGCTTAGCAAATTGAAAACCTTTCGTAATATTACCAAATGTTTTAAACGGACAAATTGTACACTGCTGCACCACAACAATCAGTAAAAAAATTTCAAGAATTACTGAAAATATTACTGTGTGTACATTAACAGAGTTATACAAGAGAAATATAAGTAAAACAGAAAGACTGCCTTTTTCTCCCAGTTCATCTACCTACACCACGAATACACCCCTCCCCCAAAGCACACTTTATTTATTTATTTATTTATTTATTTATTTAGACATCAGTTTACAACCTTTGAGCCGGGGGCTCATTTACAAAGGTACCTCGTCACATAGAGGACACGGACAGTGGCAAAGGAGACAAAAAATCAGAACAGAAACATGATCAACAGTTAAAACAGGTCCAGAGCAGGTGTCATTCACGGTTACAGTCGGTTCAAAACAGATGGTTTAGTGCATGGGAAAATGGTTAGTGCTTGGGAAAAGGGGGGGAAAACCGAGGAGGTAGAAAGTATAGGGAAGGAGGTTGGGTGGGGGGGGAGAGCCGCTCAGCGAGCATTGTCAGTTTTTTTTTTCTTTTTTTTTTTCACTTCACAGTACACAGACTGACTGTTCTAACTTAACATTCAAAATCCACACACAACAATAAACACTCAATGATATGCACACAGAAGGGTTCCCTACAATCAATGCACTAAATTTTGAGCAAAAAATATTACTCAAAAAAGGCATTTTAAACAGCTTTTAGAGGTTTTGAATCACAGAGCTCTGAGAGCAAACTGGCTCCAGCTATCACTGCACACACACTACACAGGCCAGAACTGAGGCTGTGCTGAGCAATCTAGAGCCCAGCTGGCCTGCAATCCCATGAATAACTGCAGAATTTAATTTGGAGCTCAATTACAGGGTGAAGTAAGGCGAATTACATTGATTTCAATGTACTTCACCTTAAAACTGTTGGAGAAGTGGTTTGGGGAAGTCAGAATAACGCAAAGTTATTGGTTTCAATGCACTTCATGTTCCTCTTTGTGAAGCGGCTTCACATTGTGGAGTTCTCCACAGATTCCACATTACTCAGTGAATCACTTTAGGGAACAAATTGGGGCCACTTCGACCACAACTACTTACAGTACTGTAACTCACATGCTGTATGGGAAGGAAAGCGAATGTCTATGGCTGTACTTCCCTGATGAGCTGTAGCACAAAACTCCCCTACTTAAAAATGCTTATTAATGAGTACAATGGTGGAGTGGTGAAGCCTGGAGAGATACTACAAAACATGCTTACAATACATCAAAGTAACTAGTAAAAAAATGAATGCTGTGATTCATGACATGATCGTGAATCATGATTTGTGACTGCATTTGTTACCATGATGATGAAGAACGTGATTCGGTGTCGATGGTGTGAGATAAACAACATGGAACTGTACTGGGAACGCAAATGCCTATGGCTGTACTTCCCCAATGAGCTGTAGCACAAACTCCCTGACTTAAAAATGCTCATTAATGAGTACAATGATGTAGTGGTGAAGCCTGGAGATACTATAAAACATGCTTACAATACATCCAAGTAACTAGTCAACAAATTAGTGTTGTGATTCATGACGTGATTGTGAATCATGATTTGTGACTGCATTTGTGACTGTGATGATGAAGAATGCGATTCAGTGTCGATGGTGTGAGACAAACAATATGGAACTGTATTGGGAACGCTAATGCCTACGGCTGTACTTCCCCGATAAGCTGTAGCACAAACTCCCTGATTTAAAAATGCTCATTAATGAGTACAGTGGCAGGGTGATGAAGTCCAGAGAGATACTACAAAACATGCTTGCAATACATCCAAGTAACTATTCATAAAATTAGTGTTGTGATTCGTGACGTGATCATGAATCGTGATTTGTGACTGCATTTATGACCATGATGATGGAGAACATGATTTGTATCACGAGTGACTCATGATGATGGTCCTGACTTAAAAATGCATATTAATGAGTACAGTGTTCATGCAGAATTATTCACCACACCTGTCCAGTACTCTGAAGGGAAGCCAAAGAAACAACTGTGACTTAAGTTACAGATGGAGATTGGGCCCTAAAGAGATGCAAATGCAAAGACAGATTAAGATTGCACTGCACACTGAAAAGATGCAGACGCAAAGGCACAACACCTAACCAGTGCTCACCATCAGAAATTCTAATCTGGAAAAGAATACCTTTGCCAGTTGGGGCGGGCCGGGGGGGGCAGTGTACTGCACTGCTGCAGTAACAGTCACTAGTACTAGTACTAGTACCAGTAAAGATATCACAAAGAAGTTCAAAAATCACACAGCTGCATTGGATAGCAGATTCACATTGCTGAAATTATTATGTGGTGCAATAAAAGGTGTCTGATTTGATAACACACGTCACACACATACTCACACACACACTAAGCAATGCGTAGCAAATTGAAAACTTCAGTAATATAACCACATATTTTAAACAAACTAAAATTATGCACTGCTGCACCACAACAATCAGCAAAAAAATGGCAAGAATTATTGAAAATATTACTGTGTGTACATTAACACAGTTTAAGAAAAATATTACCAAAACAGAAAGCAGTCTTTTTCTCCAAGTTAATCTACCTACCACAGATCGCCTCCCCCAAAGCACTTCCACTGTCTTTCAGTACACAGACTGAATGTCGTACATTAACATTCAAAATCCACACACAAACAATAAATGCTCGATGATATGAGCACAAGAGGGTTTCCTATAATCAATGAACTAAAGTTTCAGCAAAATAAATGACTCAAAAATACTTTTTTAACAGCTTTTAGAAGGTTTGAATCACAGAGAGCTCTCAGAGCAGATTGTCTCCTACAGCTTCTTACACACACTACCCCAAACTGAGGCTGTGCAGAACAATCTAGAGCTCATGTGACCTGAAATCCCATAAATCACTGCAAAATTCACTGTTGGAGCTTAAAAAACAAGGTGAAGTGAGGCGAAGTACATTGTTTTCAGTGTACTTTGCCTTAAGAATTGGTGGAGTAGTGGTTTGGGAAGGTGGAGTAATGTGAAGTCATTGTTTTCAATGGACTTCGTGTTACCCATTATAATGCGAAGTACTCAGCTTCACATTGCAGAGCACTCCACGAATTCACCTTCACTCCGTGAATCACTTTGCAGAGCGAATTGGAGCAACTTTGCCCATCTCTAACTGTAATGCCCTAATCCTTGGGTTATCTGGAGGCAACCACCGCAGGCTGCAGCTGGTGCAAAACATGGTGGCGAGGCTTTTGACCGGGGGTGAGAAGATATGAACACATTACGTGATCCTCCATGGACTGCACTGGCTGCTGGTCAGGTGGAAGATTGTCTTCAAGATCGGGCTCCTTACCTATAAGACCCTACATGATAGGGGTCGCACCTATCTGCAAGAGCTCCTTGTTCCTCACCGCCTGGACCGGGCACTTCGTTCTGCCAAGGGAGGCCTCCTTGGGGTTCCCAGGGTCAGGTTGCAGCATTCTGGGGACAGAGTGTTTGCTGTGGCTGCATGCACCATGTGGAACTCCTTGCCTGATGATCTAAGGGGGGGCTCCCTCAGTAGAAGTCTTTAAAAGGAGTTTAAAAACTTTTCTGTTCCAAGAGGCTTTTATTGACTGACTTGGAAAGTAATGTAATGATGATTTTTAATAATGATTTTATTATATGTGTTTGTATGATTTGAATAATCTGTATGGTTATAATGATGTTCTTATTGTACAGCACTCAGAGTCTTTTGAATTGAGCACTTTATAAATAACAAATCTATCTAATCTTAAAATCTCCTTGTAAATGTGCTTGCTCAACAGAGCCTCTTCCTGGTAAAATAATTAAACTAAACTCCCAATGCATACTTCCTGAACATGACCAATACCCCAAAACAGAGCTGTTACTCTTTCTATGCAGTAGTCTCTCTCCTCTCCTCTCCTCTCCTCCCCTCTCCCTGTATCTTGAGTCTCTAGACTGTGATGGGGGTTTTTCCAAGTCCAGGAAAATACAGTGGGAGTTGATCAATAAATGAAAACATACATGTTTAGTGGGGTAAGGCTCAACAATCTGTTTTTCACTTTTTAAAAGAAAAAGGACTCAGAATCAAACAACCAGCTATATCAGCAATCTCCATAGAATGTGAGCAATCATAATATATGTTCTTTGAACTTGGGAAAATGTGAGGCCTAAGGGGGTTTACAGTGTCCCTTTAACTATTTGTGATCTGTTGCATAGGAAAGCCTAGAAACAAGGCAGAGTATTATGTGAGATCCCACATTAGTGTAGCCTTTGAAGGAGGGAGCTGTAGGTGAGGTGTTGAAAGCCTTAGTAAGACTAATCAAAATTACGCCTGTGTGGTAGTCATCATCAAAAATGCTGGACAGGCTTTTTTGTTACCTTCAGGGGAGCTGTAAGAGTAGAGTGGTTTGGGCAGAAGCTTGACTGAGCTTCTGTTAGCTTGTTGTTACTGTATGAAGAATGTGATCTAGTACAGTAGCTGCTTTTCAAGGAATTTTTTCAATGAGCTTGCTAAGGGCTATGGTTGTTTTCTTCTTTTTTTTTTTCATTCAGAGCAACACTATTCAAACAAAAGAAGCAGCAACATACATTCCTAAGGATAAAAAAATATCCAGTGATTAAAAGGAAAAAACAAAAGTAAGAGTACAATTACTCCATCTTCCATAAAATATTCTAATTGTTAGAATATGTAGAACATTCATCTTATTTTCTAGTATCCTAAATATATTACTTTATACAAGTACCTGAGACAGAGAAATGGACAAGAATTTAATACAGATTAAAGTCATTTTATAATTCCTCTGTAAAATAATGTATGAAATTGGGTCCAGATTTCTTCAAATATATTGTCTTTGTTAATTTTGTAGTATTGAAAGTTTTTCCAGGTTCCTAATATCTGGCATTAGTGTAGCCCAGGTTTCATACACAAGAGGGGTAGCATCCTTCCGTTTTATTACAATACATTTATTTGTTGTTATTATAGCCATTGTAATGAAGTTAATTTTTAATTTGAATCGTTTTAGAAATGGATCAAGTGCCCTAATAATCTTAGTAATGGTGTAAATGATAATATATAATTGATGGCCTGTTGATACTGTGGTAATTATTTTAGTCCAGAAATTGCTACGATGGGGCAGGAATGAATGAGATGTATGAGGATTCCTGATGTGTGAGTACATCTGGGACACACGGGTGAGACTGAATTATTCATTTTATTATGCCTTATGGTGGCATAATATGTTCTATGTAATGAAGTATACTGAATTTGTTTAAGTTAGGATGCTTTATCATTGGTTGAAGGAATCAGTATTATTTGTTGCCAGAGTTCATCAGAGAGTAATAAGTCTAGATCCTGAATTCATTTAATTTTTACTGCCTTTAAATGTTGTCCATTGTATATAAACATAGAAATATAGACTTTGACGGCAGATAAGGACCACTTGGCCCACCCAGTCTGCCCATTTCCCTACCTACTGGATAAGCTGCAGATTCTAGTTAACCAACAGCCTATTTCCTGCAACCCCCCCACTATAATTGCCTTATGTCTGTCCCATGCATGTTTGAATTCCTCCACTGTTTTAGACCCCACAACCTCTCCAGGAAGGCGGTTTCATGCGTCCACCACTCTCTCCGTGAAAAATAATTTCCTCACATTACCCCTGAGCCGTCCCCCTCGAACTTTAAATTGTGCCCCCTTGTTCTTACACATCTTTTTTTCTGAAAGATGCTACCCTCCAGGACTTTGTTGATTCCCTTGAGGTACTTAAAAGTTTCTATCATGTCCCCCCTGTCCCTCCTTTCATCAAGGGTATACATATTAAGCTCTCTCAATCTCTCTTCATATGGTTTCTGATGTAGACCCTGCACCATTTTAGTTGCCCTCCTCTGGACTGCTTCCATCCTGTCTATGTCCTTGCGTAGATGAGGTCTCCAAAACTGCACGCAGTACTTCAGATGGGGTCTCACCAACTGTCCGTATAGAGGGATAACCACTTCCCTTTTTCTACTTGTGATGCCCCTCCCTATGCATCCCAGTATCCCCCTGGCTTTCCCTACTGACTTCTCACATTGCATACCCACCTTTAGGTCATCTGATATGACTACACCCAGATCCCTTTCCATTATTGTTGTTGTTAGTACCTCCCTGCTATTGTGTACTCTTCTCCTGGATTTTATTTCCCAGGTGCATTACTTTGCACTTCTTTGCATTGAATCTAAGTTGCCATATATCTGACCATTCCTCCAACCTTGCCAAGTCCCTTCTCATCCTTTCTACCCCTTGTGTATCAACTCTGTTACAGATCTTTGTGTCATCCACAAAGGGCATACCTTCCTTCAGACCCTCTGCAATGTCACCTATAAAGACGTTAAAGAGGACTGGACCAGTACTGAGCCCTGAGGTACTCCACTAGTAACCCCTTTCTTCAGAATGTGTTCCATTCACTATTACCTTCTGTGTCCTGTTGTGCAGCCAGTTTTCGGCTACCACCCTGGGACCCACTCCCAGGCTGGCTAACTTGATTATTAATCTTTTGTGCGAGACTGTGTCAAATGCCTTGCTAAAGTCTAGGTAGGCCATATCCACAGCCCTCCCTGGTCTATTACTTTGGTCACCCAGTCAAAGAAATCAATTAGATTTGTCTGACATGACCTTCCTGCTGTGAATCCATGCTGCTTTGGGTCCAGTGCCCCGCTGGCCTCTAGGTACTCAACAATTCTTTCTTTCAGAAGTGATTCCATCATTTTCCCCACCACTGAGGTCAAACTAGCAGGTCTGTAGTTTCCTGCTTCTGCCTTGCTCCCACTTTTGTGAAGGGGAATCACATCTGCCCTCCTCCAGTCCTCAGGTACCACCCCATCTTCCCATGATTTGTTAAAAAGTGTGGTTAGTGGTGTCACTAGGTCCTCCCTTAGCTCTTTTAGGATTCTAGGGTGAATCCCGTCAGGCCACATTGCTTTGTCCACCTTGAGTTTTAGAAGTTCTTTCAGTACTCTTTCTTCTTCAAATGGACTGGTATCAACCCCACTATCCAGAGTGATTCTACTGTTTGGTTTAGGTAACTCCTCCTCTTCCTCTTTTGTGAATACTGAGCAAAAGTATTCATTCATTTTCTCTGCCTTTTCACTGTCTCCCTCTGCCCACCTCCCCTCTCCTTTATTAATCTTCCCTATCCCTCCCTTAACCTTTCTATGTTCCCTAATGTACCTATAAAAGGTTTTATCCCCCTTCTTAACTGAGTTGGCTATCCTTTCCTCGGTTTGGGCCTTTGCTTTTCTGACTGCCTTCCCCACTTCTTTCTGCTTTAATTGATACAGTTTCCTGTCGAGCTCTGTCTGTGATTCCTTATACTTTTTGAATGCAGTCTTTTTCTCCTTAACCTTCCCTGAAACTTCTTTTGAGAGCCATAGTGTTTTTTTATTCCGCTTTGTTTTCTTTATTTGTTTCACACAAAGGCTTGTTGCCTCCATGATGGCAGTTTTGATTTTTCTCCATTGTTCTTCCAACCCTCCTTTCTGGCCATTTGCTAATGCATTCCTCAGGTATTCACCCATTTGCCAAAGTCAGCCCTTCTAAAGTCCAGTATCCTTGTATTTGTATGGCTTGTCTCCATGGTTGTGTTTATTGTGAAGCACACTGTGCAGTGGTTGCTTGTTCCCAGGTGTCTACTGACTTCTAAGTTTGTGATCCTCTCACCATTTGAGAGTACCAGGTCTAATATTGCTCCCTCCTTAGTGGGTTCCACCACTAGCTGTCTAAGGCATGCTCCCTGTAGGGCATCGAGAATGACCCTGCTCTTGGATGTGGCTGCAGTCCATGTTGCCCAGTTAACATCTGGCATATTCAGGTCCCCCATCAACAGTATCTCCCCTTTTTCAGCCATTTTAAGAATGCCCTCTATCATTTTCTTGTCCATTTCCTCCCCTTGAGACGGGGGTCTGTATACAACCCCTGTGCGGATTGTGATGCCATTCCCTGTCTCCAATGTGACCCAGAGTTCCTCTTGTCCTCCCCTTTTACCTTTTAGTTCTGTTACTTTGATCCCTTCCCTTATGTAGAGCTACTCCACCTCTCTTTTACCCTCCCTGTCCCTTCTGTAGATTGTGTACCCTGGTATGTTGACA
Source organism: Neoceratodus forsteri (assembly GCA_016271365.2). NCBI lineage: Eukaryota > Metazoa > Chordata > Ceratodontiformes > Ceratodontidae > Neoceratodus > Neoceratodus forsteri. The sequence goes on along the minus strand of CM028135.1, from coordinate 905,201,236 downwards.
TCCCAGTCATGGTTCTCCATGTACCATGTTTCTGTGACTGCCACAATATCCAAGTGTTCCTCTTCCATCAGGGCTACTAGCTCTGAAGCTTGTTTCTAGACTACGGGCATTGGTACTCATTGCCCTCCATTTAATGTTGGCTTTATCCTTTTTACCCATCCCTGCTCTTATTGCCCTTGTCCATTTTCCATTTACTCCTGTCCTGCCCTCTGTCAAGCTCTGTACCTCAGTGTTTACCCTACCTGCCATGCTTTGCAGGGAGGCTTGAACTTTCCTGTTCCTATCAGCACCTCCCCTTGGCTGGTTAAAAGCTTGCCAAGGAAGCCTTTAAACCTGTCACCTAGGGCGTTTTTCCCTTCCTGGACAGATGCAGACCATCATGCCAGTATAGACCTTCATCTTTCCAGGTGGACCCCCAGTCCCCAATGTAGCCAAAGCCCTGTGCTCTGCACCAGTTTTGCAACCATTCATTAAACCGCATGGTGTGCAGTACCCTAGCCCCACCCCTGCCATGGACTGGCAGCACCTCTGAGAAGGTTACCGTGCTTGCTACCTGTCTGAGGCCCCTCCCCAACTCCATAAATTCATCCTGCACTGCACTCATCTCATGCCTAGCTAGGTCATTTGTTCTGAGGTGGACAATGATATCTAGTTTCCTCTCCTGTGATGCTGCTTCTGCAATCCTGAGGATTTGCTTCCTGTCCCTCCAAGCCATGGCACCAGGCAGGCACCTTACTTCCCTCTCCTCTCCCTTCCCTAGGTCTACATCCCTAACAATTGAGTCCCCTATCAGAAGCTGTTTCTTTCCCTTGTGTTGTCCCTTGGCACTCTTTTGTGGGTCTCCCTTGTGGATGTCCCCAGCATTCTTCTTGGTCTCCAATGAGGGTGTCATCATAGAGGAACCTTGATTTGCCAGACTGACATATGATTTGTGTAGAAGTGCAACTCGGGGGCTACACCTCTGTTCCACCACCCTCACTCTCCCAGAACCTACTGTGGTCCATCTGCTCTTCACACATGGCAACCTCTAAGGCAGTGGTTGTGGGACTGGTGCTCTTTGGGTGGGGGAGTCCTCCTTAGTCCTTGCCAGTTCAGCCTGGAGGTGGGCAACCTCCTCCCTCAGAGCTGACAGTTGCCTGCAAATAGGGCAGCAACGCAGATTCTAGAATGTTTCCTGGAAAATTTCTGCCCCACAGCCAGTGCATTGCACCACTCCCCACATGTCCCTCTTCCTTATAATATACAATGAGTAATGCACAAATTTTTTTTTTTTGGTGTGTGTATACTTACGCTTTATGCACTGTGCTAGGTAATTAAGAATATGACAGTTCTGCTTCAAGACCTGTTGAGGAAGTGATGTCAGAACCTTGGCTATAAAGGAAATGCCACACCTGGGGTGGGTGGGGTGAGGGTAGGGTGGGTGGGTAGGCCACAACCACTGGTGACTGTTAGAAACAATCAATTACACCACTGCTCCACCACCCTGGTGAGTACTGCCCTTTATAGTAAGTCAACCAACACCACAATGTACTAGACCACTGCTCCTGCACAAACCACTCTACTGAGTCCAGGGATAAAAACAAACTCACTGTTCAGCCAGCAGGACACTTCCAAAATATTGCACAAATATCCTTCCAAATCCTATGTGTCTAGCACAGAAATCAAGCAACTTCAGTTGTATTACAACCCCTCTGGTTATAAAATTACTACACTTTAATGGAATTCTGGCAATTCTTAATGCCAATAAGAAAATAATGAAACTTTCTGTAGAAAGTGTAGCTTACCTTCCTTGTCCCCTACAATATTATGTTTTACCAAGTTACCAGTTCCTCAAATGCATTCTAGTTTGTTCTCTGCAGTATAGCCAATTTCTCAGCTTCCAAAAGGAACAGGCAGGTCCTCTGACTGACTTTACTCTGTGTAGTATGCCTAAACAGAGCAGTGATACAAGCCTGTTATGAGGCATTCATACAGTGCAGATATGGGGCCCGATATTTAAAGTTTGCATAGGCACTACCCAGTCTTTGTTCATGCAAACCGGGATTTGCACTGGATCCCCATATTCAAATGGGGCTGTTGCATGGGCAAAAAAGGTTAGCACCTGGGCAAGACTTAATGTGTGCATATGGCAAAGGGGAGGGGGCATTGCCTGTTGCATAAATAAGAGATGGCGCTCCTTGCCTGTACATATGGTTGCCAGCCAAGAAGGTGTGAGGAGGGCTGTGCAAGTAGCCATATGCTCCCACAGCATTGTCATTAACACTAAAGAGAGTGGGGAAATATTCTTGGTGCTCTGTGTGGGGGGGGCACCAGGGTGATGTCTTTTTGGACTTCCAGGCTGGTAATCAGAGAGATTGGGGACCACTGGCATGAGGGAGTCTCCTGTTGTCATGGAGGGGCTGGTGATTGGAGGGTGTCACTTGCACCAGGGATAATAGTATTTACATTGGGGCTGGTGATCAGATGGAATGACCACTAACAACAGGGTTACTAATTTTACATTGGGACTAGTGATCAGAGGGAGGACCACTAACACCAGGAATAATAATTTTACACCGGGGTTGATGATTGGGGGAGGGCACTAGCATCAGGGATAATAATATTTACATCCTGGCTGGTAACTGGGGAGGGGGCCAGTAGCACCAGGGATAATAATTTTATGTAGCAACTGGCAATTGGAAGGGGGAGCACTAGCACCAGTGATATTTTTTTTTTTTTTGCTGAATGGGGTGGCCATTGGTGGGGGGACCATTAGCACCATGGATATCTGCACATCTGTGACTGGCCTACTGGGGAGGTGGCATCATGCTACCCTGCTTCATTACCCATGCAAATTTATTTATTTAGCTTTTGTTTACTGGGTGCAGTACACTAGGCATACATATGCCTATTTTTAGGTACAACCTGGGAGAGTACAGTATAGCATATTGAAATTTACACAGCAACAGATAAAGTAACATGATCAATACAACATTACATATACACTATGGCAATCAAAAGAGCAAGCAATAGGGAGACATTGTCAAGAATAAATGAGCCCATAATGGGCATGCAAATGGCCCCTTAGTGCCTTGCATGCCCAATGGGCTTATTTGTATGAGTCCCTTTGAATACTGTAAATAGCACTCTGGTGCTATCTATTTGGGTGGCATACTTCAGGAGTCTTGTCAGGGAAGCATTACATGGCTTAGCATTGGGCCGACATGACCATATATTCAGTTGAATAGTGCCAGTGCACTGTTTGACTGAATATAGCAACTTTGGGCACCCAGGTAATCACATGGTGCAGCGCAAATGTTTGTATTCCTCTTTGCCTGAATTTGAATACCGAGCCCATAGTCTTAGGTTTGTCTACTAGTTTTGTTAAGATATCCAGAATTGAGGAGTTAGTTGATAATGTCAGGGAGTCATTAGTCTTCTGAATAAAATTTCTGATTTGCAAATATCTGAAAAAAATTAGATTTTAGTAGAATATATTTATTTTTTAGTTCTGTGAATGACTGTAATGTATCATTTTCATATAGATCTGCCATTTCTTTTATGTCCTTTTGTTCCTAAGTTTTATATGTTTGATTTATTGTTGATGGTTTGAATAAATAATTACATAATGGAGAGAAAGGGTTAATTGCATTTGACACATTTATTATTTTATGCACTTCATGCCAAATGTTTATGGTGTTTTGAGTTGCAAAATCAATATATAAAGGATTTTTTGTGTGTAATAATTTGAAAATCAGAGATGTCTTAACAAAGAACAAGTGTGCAAATCTTGTTTCATTTTGTAGGATTGCTCTAATTTGCTTCGTAAGCAAAACCAAGAGTGGATTACTTTCATTTGTGTGGCAAGATAGTACCTTTGAAAGTTTGGGAAATCCTCCATTGTTTTGGGCAGTATCAATTTTTTATAAGCTACTGTATTCTGGGTTTCTTATTCTTCCAAATAAATGTTATAAGCGCCTTTTTAAGGTTCTTGAAATACTATTTGCCAGCAGATTAGGCCTTATGGTCTATCGAGTCTGCTCGAACTTTAGATCCTTAGTTGGGTGCTGAGACCCTTCCGTCCCTTGTGCTCCAGAAACCCGTATCATCCATCCCCACCCCCCTGGGACAGGCCATCATCTGATACATCCACTTTCTGTGTCTGTCCCATCCTCTCTTGAAGCCCTCCACTGTGGATCTCTGAACTAGCTCACCAGGCAGTGCATTCCAAGGGTCCACAACCCTCTCAGTGAAAAACCTCCTCCTCTTCCCCCCTCACCCTTCCACCTTCCAACTTCAAACCATGCCCTCTGGTGATACCTCCCTGCTTTAGTCTAAAGATCCCCTCCATGTTTACCCTATTTATTCCCTTGAGGTACCTGAAGACCTCAATCTTGTCCCCTGTCTCTCCTCTCCTCCAGTGAAAACAGGCAGAGCTCCTTAAGTCTGTCCTCATACGTCAAATCCTAGCCCTCGTATCATCTTTGTTGCCCTCCTCTGTACCCTCTCCAGGAGCTGTATGTCCCTCTTCAAGTGTGGTCTCCAGTACTGTACACAGTACTCAAGGTGTGTCTAACCAGTCCATTGTACAGCGGCAGAATCACTTCCTTGCTCCTAGAGGTGATCCCCTTCGATGCATCCCAACATCCTGTTTGCCTTGCTAGCCGCTCTCCTGCACTGCTCAGAGTTATTCATACATGCATCCACCATGACCCTAGGTCTTTCTCCCTATTGAGGCCTCCAGCACCTCCCTCCCAGGGTGTACCTGTGTTTAGGGTTTCCCGACCAAGATGCAACACCTTGCACTTGGTGATATTGAAATTTAATTTCAGGTGTGAGCCCAGCTTTCCAGGGTGTCCAGGTCCCTTGCAGGGCCAACCTCCCTCTTCTCCCTCAACTACTGCTCCCATCTTGGAGTCATCCACGAAGAGCTCATTTCACACCCTATACCTTCCTGATGTCTGATATGTATGCATTAAACAAGATCAGACCCAGGACCCGAGCCTCGGTGCCCCCTACCAACCTCTCTAGGGTTCGAGAGCTCCCCACAGACCACTACTCTCTGAGTGCATCCAGCTAGCCAGTTTTCAATCCATCTGACCATCAAAGGGCCTACTCCTAACCCCATCAGTTTCTCTACCAGACCATTGTGGAGGACAGAGTCAAACGCCTTGCTGAAGTCCAAGAATAATACATCCACAGGCTTACCCCTGTCCAGTTCTGATGTTACACAGTCATAGAACTCCACAAGGTTGGTTTGACATGATCTACCTGACACAAACCCATGTTGCCGACTATCCAGACCTCCCACCTCCTCCAAGTACACCCCCAATCGTTCCTTTAGTATACTCTCCATTAATTTTCCCACCACCGAGGTCAAACTGATGGGTCTATAGTTACCTGGTACTTCCCTCGACCCCCCTTTATGGATTGGTACCACATGTGCCTCTCGCCAATCCCTAGGTACCCTCCCTGTCTCAAGTGACCTGCTGAAAAGCTCCGCCAGGGGTGCAGCCAGTATGTCCGCCAATTCCCATAGTACTCTCAGATGAATGCCATCCGGCCCAGGAGATTTGTCTTTCTTTAGGGCCTTGAGGGCTAACCACACCCTTTTAGCTGAGAGAGCATCATCCGTCCCCTCTACCTTATACATTGCAGAAATTGGGCACAGAAGTGACTGAAATAATAAAAGTTTTGCAGGATATTCATTTTTTTTTTTGCTGTTAAATTGTTTATTAGCATTTTCTATTTACAGTAATCAACACCAACATAAAAAAACAAGAAGCAGGAAAGGAGTTGTTGGTTACAGTGACAACTCAGACATCAAAGCAAGAAAAAGAGAACTGTTACCAATTAACAGGTACTTACCCCTGTACATGAGGTGTCTAACTTAAGGTGTCGGAGGGACAAGGCTTCGATGTTCCATAAAATAACATTACAGTTCTCTTTGCAGATTTGGGTGCTGTCTAGGCTTCTGACACCCTAAGTGAGAACAACACAAAGAATCACTATTCTACATACCATGCAACAGAACTATTTACACATGGAGATAACAGTGCAACATATCATAGGTACAAAGTCGAGATATATGAGTAAGGAGAAAACCATAACTGTATTTCAGATACCAGGCAGTAATCCTAGTTGTTGAATTCTCAACCCACCCATGTCTTGGGGGTGGCATATCTGGTAATGGGGGTCCAACATTCCTCATAGGTTTCCAGAGAGTTGTGGGCCAGGTGGGAGAGTTTGTCCATAGTGGCTATTTGCACCATAAAGGACAGAAGCTCTTGAACACTAGGAATCTCAGCAGTTCTCCATCTACAAATTAGGAGTTGCTTGGCCTGCATAGCCAATAAGGCTAGCCAGAATTGTTCTAGGTCTCAGAGGTGGGGGGCTTCAGATCTCATACCTAGGAGAAGGAGGGGAGGAGACCAGGGAACATATTTCTGTAATACTTCAGCCCCTATCTCACAGACCTGATCCCATATCTGTTGTATCAGGGGACAAGACCAGAGGATATGGAGAAAGTCCCCAGGTTGGGAGTGGCACCTCCAGCATAAATTGGAGCCCAACACCCCTGCCTTGTGTAGTACCACCAGTGTACGGTTTCAAGAATGGAGGATCTTATTTTGTATTAATCTACTTCTTGTTTCTGTAAAATACTTTCAGGCCCCTTTCCAGCATTCCTCCCACTGTAAATCTGTAATCTCCAAATGCAAGGCCTTCTCCTATTTCTGCTTGGATTTCTCAGTTTGACTAGGTAGAGTGTCTCGGAGAGCAGCATACATGGAACTCACCAGCCCCTTCCCCTTTTTTAACCAGGATGGAATAATCTGCACGTCTCCTTTTGATATGTGGGACATATACTTCTGGGTTGCACTGCGCATTTGCAGGTATCTCCAGAAATCTGATGTAGGGAGTGACCAATGGACCTGCAAATTAGCAAAAGTATCTATTACCATAGAGGATGGGTCCAGTATATCTCCTATCATAGTAATTTCCCTGTCTACCCACCCCTTCCAGTTTATCAGCCTTTTATCAATACACAACTTCTCATTCCCCCACAATGGAGTCATCTTGACTGGTGCTAGAGTCATTTTCAGCTTTCTCTTTAGCTTCACCCAGCACTGCAGGGAAGCCCCAATAGTGGGATGTGATCTAAGGCTTGCAGGAGGTGTATTATACACCAGAAGTGCTAGGGAGCTTTTCTGACTGACTGCCAACTCTATGTTCACCCATTGAGGCTGAGGATAAGTACTTACACTGAGCCAGCGTAAAGATTGTGCCATATGGAAGGCCCATTTGTAGCCTTCGAACCACGGAAGGCACTACCCTCCTACGCTCCAGTGTGTTCTAAGCTTATTCCTGCTGTACCTAGGCGGGGTTCCTTCCCACAAAAAAATACCTATGGCCTTGTACAACTTCTGGGTCCAGCTCTGGGGGAGGGTAAGGGGGATATGTATCAGAAGATAAAAGGTTTTTGTCAGCAAGATCATTTTGATCGCAGCTATCTTGCCTGCTAGGGTTAAATGGAGTTTAGTCCATCTGGCCATATCTTCTTTCATGTTCAGTAGGAGGGGGTAGAGATTGTAGTCCCATAATTTGGAAATTATAGTGGAAAAGCCGATACCAAGATATCTAGTACTTTCCCCTGCCCATTTCATACCAGAGTTCCCCAAAACCGATGGTTGACACCTGGGGTTAAGAAGCAGTACTTCAGTCTTGGTGGGGCTAAGCTGAAGGCCTAACAGTCCTTTGAAAAGGTGGTGGGTATTAAGTAATGAAGGTAACGCTTCTGATGCATCTGCTAGAAGGACCAGAAGGTCATCTGCATAGAGAAAAGTAGTATACTCCTTACTACCCACAGGGATCCCCTGGATCCTATCATTAGCTCTAATGGAGACAGCCAAAGGCTCCACAGCCAACACAAATAAAAGATGGGAAAGAGGGCACCCTTGTCTAGTACTGCCGGCCAACTCAAAGGGAGGGTACAAAGTAGAGTTAGTTAATAATCGGGCTGAGGGAGAATTACATATAGCTGTTACCCATGATCGAAAACAAGGACCAAACCCCAGCTTCCCCAAGACGGCATGCAGATAGTACCATTCCAGGGAGTCAAAAGTCTTCTCAAAATCTATGGCTACCACAGCTGCAGAGGTCGGAAGCTGGGAGGCGACTTGAGCCAAATTAATCAGAGTTCTGATATGATCTGCACTGTACCTACCCGGGACAAAGCCAACTTGGGAGGGGTGTATGAGTTGTGGCAGTAAGGGGCCTAATCTTAGGGCCATAGCTTTAGTAAATACCTTACTGTGCACATTGAGGAGGGATATTGGGTGGTAGCTACTTGGGGAGGTAGGATCCTTCCCCTTCTTTGGCAGCACTGTAATCACAGCCTCCCTCATAGTGGGGGGTAAAGTCCCTTGTACTTCTGCTTCGACAAAAGTTTGTTGAAGAGCAGGGGCAATAATATCAATCAGGGCCTGCCAAAATTCTACTGAGTAGACATCCCCACCTGGGGCCTTCCATGCTTTAAGGGAAAGTAAAGCTTTCCTCACTTCATCTACTGTAAGCAGGGCATCAAGTTGTTCAGACTGCCGTACAGTTATAGTGGGAAGATGTAGTGAGTGGAGGAAAGATTGGATCGCTTGGGGGTCAGCAGCCCTGGAAGAGGCATACAAGGAAGTATAATATTCTGCCATAACTGCATTCAGTTCAGTATTTTTGGTATGTATTGTACCTAAGGTGTCCATCAACCCAGCTATATGACACTCCATCTGCTGCTTCTGCAACCTATAGGCCAACATTTGCTCCCCTTCCTCACCTGCCTCCCAATATTTATGCTTCGGTCTCAGTATAGAGAGTTCCGCTCGCCGCGATACAAGAGAGTTTATCTCCACCTGGAGACCCAGTATCTTCCTTCTAAAGGGATCCCGTAAAGCTTTCCCTTTCTGCTCTTTATGCTGCTGCTGCACTGTTTTAAGCTCCTCTTCAAGTTCCTTCAGTTTTTGCTCCCTACGCCTCTGTCTGGCTCCTGCATAAGCTATAATCTTACCCCTTATGGTGGCTTTGAATGCCTCCCACCTTATTCCTGTTGTGGTGTCCTGAACTGGATTTTCCTGAAAAAATAACTGTGCCTCAGTCTTGAGCCAGACAAGGAACTCTTTTTCTTTAACTAACAAAGGGTCCAACCCCCAAGAAGTAGAGGCGGGGGCCCCATAAAATGTTCAATTGAACTTGGGTGTGATCAGAGACTATTATAGGGAGAATACTAGATGCCATTGCTGCCTGTGTAATCTGGGGGGAAGTTAACAGGAAATCAATACGGCTATATGAGCCATGTACGGGTGAGTAAAAGGAGTAATCCTGCCCTCTGGGGTTCAATACCCTCCACAATCAATCAGTCCTTGGTCACTCATCCATTTTAACAGGGCTCTCCTTCCATTCCCGTGTATAGTACCTCCTGTGTTTGTGGTTTTATCTAGCAGGGGGTCAGGCACCAAATTGAAGTCCCCACCCACAATAGTGGGTATATCACCTTTATTTATATTAAGAAGAGTTTGAGAGGCCTGGTGGAATTAAAACGGGTCGTCTTCATTAGGTCCATAGATATTACCCAACAGAATAGGACCGGTAGGGGTCTGAAAAATTCCAAACACCCACCTGCCCTGTGGATCAGCCTTGGACATACTGAGAGACCAATGTAACTGTTTATGTATTAAAATAACCAAACCACGCTTCTTTGTTGGAGCTGAAGCGTGAATCTCCACTCCCACCCAGTCCCTCCTAAGGAGCTCGTGGTCTTTAATTGTAAGTTTTGTTTCTTGCAAGAAGGCCACCTGGGCCTGGGCCCGCTTCAAATATGACAGCACCTTCTTCCTCTTCACCGGTGTGTTCAACCCTCTCACATTCCAATTAATGCAAGTCAGGTCAGCCATAATCATATTCGTTGGGAGATAATGGGAAGCAGAATATATATAAACCACTGGTGAAGGGGAGTGGGCTGTGCCTTAAGAGGGATGGATGAAAATGGCTGGTGCCACTCTCTTGCTCCAAGCAACAGGGGCCATCTAGGAGTGTTGTGATAATGGGGTCTGGCAGCCCACCCGTATAACCTTTGGAAACCCGCTGAACTGATGTAAAGATTTTTGGACCACCTGGAAAAATGGGAACCCCATTAGCTGATAACAATACAGATATCGTGGGGTAGCTTCTTGGTGTGTCTTTCAGAAGAGTGCATATATGTGATCCACCTATGGTCGAGATTTCCCCCCCAACACACCATTGCAATGGGGTTTCTCCATAGTTGTCTTTAGTTGTATGCTTCCCCTTTATCCAATACTGAAACAAAAACAAAAACAAGAACAAAAAACAACCTTTAAACATATTTACAAACTGCACTACTGTGCTCAGTTGGAGCCATTCTGCCTGTAAGGTCCCTTGCCAAGCTTGCTAAACTCAGAAGGGCAGGACCTGCAGAGTGACTCCTGTGGACGTGGTACCCAAAATTAGGTCTAGACGAATTTCCCTTTTGTTTCCCATTAGCTTAAGGGGAGGGAGTTTGCAGCTTACGAGTAACTTATACAACTACCAACATCGCTATCATGTATATTAAGAACTGTGCGGTAATCTCTGTGTCGCACCATAGGGGTCAATATAGGGGGTGATAAGCCATAAGCTGCTATATATTGGGAACCTCCAGATTGGGGGGTGCAAAGAATGTGGGAAGGGGTAGGAGAGGGTTCAAACCTAATGGTTCTGAGGCAGAGAGAAAGTACCTTAGCCATGAGGGTGCCCCCCCAGGGATGTCCAGCCCACATTAGCCATAATCTAGGGTGAACTCAAAAGTACCATAGACCATGAGACAAAATCTAGGAGTCCCCCTCCATGCTGAAAACATTCATATATGATCAAATTAAGGTATGGCCCAAATCCACAGCATCCCCCCCCTCCACCACACCTCCCACACATTAGTGACAGAGGGCCTGAATTATGATCTAGAGATCAGCATGTTCAAGGGGACAAAAGTTCCAGTGTCTCATGATCTCTTGACTGGAATAGCTAAACAGTTCAGCTCATCAGTGCCAACACACCCATTGCAATTACAAGAGAACACAATGACAAAATACTTATCGAAAGTGTATCTCAGGGGTCCTGTCCGACAATCATGGGGCTCTGGGGTCTCGCTGTCATTTCTGTTGCAGTCTCTTCACGGTCTTTGATTGCTGTGCTGGGGGGACACTGCGCCATCATTAGGCCCATGGCTTCTTCCTGATGTGGCCCATTATCGGGTGGCGTACTTGTAGCAGTCTGGAAGGGTGCTTCAGTCAGGAGGTCTTCGTCTTGTAGGAGATCTTTAGATGAAGGCGAGGAAGAACGCAGGACTTCATAGGGGTTGCAGGTCATGTACCTCACTAATGCTGTGCTTGCATCCCATTGTTGTTCCCTGTCCACAGTTTCTGAGTGGAAACTCATTCTGAGAAGAGGATGATCTCTATGTTTGTGGCTGTCCCTTGCCATTCTCTTCCTGTTACATCTTAGGAGCCAACCATGGACCTCAGGTTGAGTGTCAGTGTCCGTGGGCATTTCTTCAGAGTCCGGGGGGCGTGTATGATTGGTAGGCCTGGGGAGGTGTGTATAGGAGTTCTCAGAGTAATCTCTGACCTGACGTACCCAGAAAATCCTCCAGAGCAGCTGGTGTCTTGAAGAAGAGCGAGACCCCATTATGCACTATTCGCATAGTGGACGGATAATGGAGAGAATACTGGATGCCCAATTTCTGCATTTTATGTTGAACTGGTGTATACTCTCTCCTTTTGTTCACAAGTTCTTAAGAAAAGTCCTGGTAAATAGAGATCGGGTGCCCCTGCCATCGCAAGCGACCCACTTCCCTGGACCGCTGTAGTAATGCCTGTCGTGTGTTGTATGCCAGCAATTTAACTAGAATTGCCCTAGGCTTCCCCCTTTCTCTGGCATCGGAGTGAGAGAGTGATGTGTGTGCTCTATCTCTAGCCAAAATTCCGGCTGGAGGCCCAAGATTTCAGGAAGGGCCTGCTGGAGGAACTGGATCATGTCCCGTTTTTCTACTCCCTCTGGAAAGCCTAGCAGCCACAGGTTATTCCTCCTGCTAGGATTCTCAAGATCATCTACTTTGGCCAGAAGTTGATTCATTTTAAATTGCTGGTCCCTTTGAATGCCCCGATCTCGAAGATCCCCGAGTCATGTTGCAGTACCTGGTGCTCTATTTTTGTTAAACGGCTGGATATACTTTGAAAGGCCATTGTGGTATGCTGAGTGGCTTCGGGTACTTCATCCATTCTCTGCAGAAGGTTCTCAAACATTGCATTGATATGGCTGAGGTTAAGTGTTGAGCCAGGTGCCTCCGCCATGGTGTAGGCCAAAATCGCTGAGGTAGCACGATGAGCAGAATATCGGCAGATTTGCACGTAAGAGGTACGACCAGAAAGCCACAGTCCTAACAATTCTGAACTGGTGTAATCAGTGATCAGCGGCCGGTTAGTTAGCAAAAATTGCCGGATTTAGCCATACACATGCTGCAGCTCACAGTTCAAGCTGCCATCCTGCTTGCCGGTTAAGCCACCAGGATATTCATTTTAATAATGCTTATTGTGCCAATTAGTGTTAGGGGCAAAGAAATCCATTTTTAAGATTGGTCTGAATTTGTGTGAGTAATGGTAATTAGTTTAGGGAACATAATGGGCCTGATTCCAGAAGGTGGGCGCAGGGCTCGCACCAAGCCCTGTGTCCACCATAAAGTTTGATGCAACTGCATCAAAGTCCTTCGACACAATTCTATTATATTCCAGAAGGGTTGATGCAGTTGCGACAGTTTTCCCACTTTACAGCAGCTTGCCCCAAATGTTTGGCGCAAGCCCCGTAGTAGAGGTACCCCCACGGACGTAAAGTTAGACCATCAGGGAGATGGTCTAACTTTGCGGTGTCAGGGACCTGTGGCATCGGCTTCTGGAATACCAAGTTTGTTACAAGTCAGCACTTGCGTCGCACAGTCTGCCATAAGTCCCCTGCAGTGATCACAGCCGCTTTCAGAATCAGGCCCAATATTTCTAAGTTGGTATCAAATTTAGTGCCTAAGTATTTTATTGAAGTAGTTTGTTTGCATGGACACTTGTCAGGAATATGGAGTTATACATTTGATCTAAAATCATAATTTCTGTTTTAGTCCAATTGGTCCTGAAACCTGAAGCTTGACAGAATCCATCTGCTATGTGATTGATTCCTTTACTGATGCAGTTGGATCTGTGAAATAAAGCAATGCATCATCTGCATAAATACTTATTTTGTGACTGTTTTTATCTGAATTCCTTTGATTAATGGATTTGCATGTTTAGATATGGCAAAAGGTTCTTTTGCTATGGTGAATATGAGTGGCAATAGTGGGCATCCAGATGGGTTCCTCTCTTTAATAGAAATTCTCTGAAATTATATTATTTATTTTATTACATGATACTATATTATTTGTTTTTATACTAACTACAGGAGACTGATATAAAAGTTTAATCGAATCAATAAATTGTGTCCCTAAACATATTTTTATCAATGTGTTATGAATAAAAACCCACTCTATCATATCAAAGGCCTTTTTTTCTGCATCTATTGCCAGGAGAAGAGTGTTGTGTTGTGTATGATTAGGTGTTATGTTGGTAGTTCTTCTGATATTATTTTTGATTTTACGACCTTTGATAAATCCATTTTGGTCTTTTGGAATTATTATTAGTAATATTGTTTCTAGTCATAGGGCTAATGAATTGGAGACTATTTTGAAATGTGTATTGAGAAGCGATATTGGTTTATATGAGGGGCACAACTGAGAATCTTTGTCCTTTTTATGAAAGATGTATAATGGTTTATTTAACTGATTCAGGGATTGCATGTAATATGCTCAAAGACTTAAAGATTTTAGTCAACATTGGCACCAGTTCTTGATTAAATGTTTTATATACTTCTATTGTGATGCCCCAGCCTAGAGCTTTACCTTGGGGGGAAACCATTAATTGCAGATAATATTTCCTGTTCTGAAAACAGTTTGTCTAAGCTTTCCACTAATTCTTCTGGGATGTTGAGAAATGTTATATCCTTTAAAAAAATCATTTATGACTATGGGAAAGTGTTGATGCTGCAATTCATATAGTATTTGAGAATACCTTTTGAACTGATTATCAATCTCAGAAGGTTTAAATATTCTATTGTTGTAATCATCTTTTAGACTAATTATGGATTTGTGCACCTGGGGCCTGATATTTAAAAGTTTGTGCAGGTGTCAACCAGTGTTTGCCTGAGGAAACTGGTCTTTGCACTGAAGCCCAATATTGAAAGGGCTCTGTTGTACCAGCAAACAGGGGTAGCACCTGCGCAAACCAAAAAGGGTGGGGTATGCAAATAGTGGAGTGGGGACAGGAATATTGGTGCAAGCCAATATTCAGTGGATTTGCATGGTACAAAATGGTTTTGTGCAGTCCTTTTGCATGGCACAAATACTGCCAATGAAAACCTCCTCTTAGTCTATGCAACCCTAGCAGTTCCTGGAGGTAATGCTGCCAACCAATCAGTTGGCCATTGGGGGAGCTAAACCCACCCCTGTGGTACATGGCTCCCCTTCACCAGTCCCATGGAAAAAAAAGCAACATGGTGTTATTTGTCTCCCCTCCAATCACCCATCCAGTGGACATTACATATATGAATTCCTGGTGCTCATGGTCCCCCCCCCCGATTGCCTGCCCGACATTAAATATCTGAATCCCTAGTGCCAGTTGTCCCCCTTCCCCTCTGGTCACCCACCCAACATTAAATTTGTGAATCCCTGGTTCCAGTGGCCCCCACTGATTGCCCATCCATTAAATATTTGTATTCCTGGTGCCAGTGGTCCCCTCTCCCTCTGATCACCTGCCAACTTTAAATATATAAATCCCTGGTGTTAGTGGGGCCCCTCTGATCACCCACCTGACATTAACAAATAAAACCCTCACTAGTGTCTAGTGGCCCACCCCCCACTGCAGCACCAAGCACCTACCCCCCAGTCCCTTTACCAGTATCCTCAGTGCCACTGGTGCATACAGTGACCAGCGCAGCCCTCTTCATATCATCTTAGCTGGCCACATTATGTCCAGGCAGGGATCAAGTCTCTTATTTATAGGATAGGGTGACATGCCCTGTCTAATAAATAAGAGGAGTGCTCCTTACCTGGGCATATGGTGGTCAGCCGAGGACTTGTGTAGAGGGCTGTGCTGGTCACCGTATGAACCCTGGGGCTCTAAGGATACTGGTAAGGGGCTTCTGGTTTAGCCGTCAGCTCTAATGGCAGCCTGAATTGATACCTCCATCTCGCTCTACTAACAATCAACAGCAATCAGCCCTACTATCAGGTTCAAACACTGTCCAAAAAAGTGAGGATCATGGACTACTGGATGCTGGCGAGACAGCGACATAAAGATTGTCCATTGGGAATGGTTGGAAAAGGATCCAAAAACCAGTCAGAAGGGGGCTTATGAAAGTGGCCTGTAAAGATATCTCACAGCCATCTCCGGGCGGGGGAAATATTGAACCAACAGTCAGAAAAGGAATGCACGATTACTTCTACTCAGCTATGCAAAACATTACAACAAATGAGTGTATCATTTCAATGGCTGGAAGCAAGAGCATTAGAGTATAGAAATGTAATAAATATAATCCAGAAAACAGATGAGATAGAGAAAAATATTATGGAATACAACAATGTCACTGACTGTCATAAGGCTGCACTCCTGGAACTACACAGGCGATTGCAATACCTAGAACAAAAAATGGAAGAGCTAGAGAACAGAAATCGTAGAAACAATATTAGAATACATGGCATACCATAGGAGATAGAAACAGGCAGCATGTTGACTTTTATTGATTCTTTCCTGAAAGAAATTCTGGATCTACCTTAAGAAAAAGAGTTGGGTATAATTAGGGCGCATAGATCTTTAACAGCTAAGCCTAGAGACCCAAAAGCACATCTGAGATCCATAGTATTAGCATTTCTCAATTTCAGAATCAAAGAAGTGATCTTAAGTCTAGCTTGGTCAAGAGAAATTATTAATTTTGGGGATCTGAGACTTTTCCTCGCTCAGGATTATACCCCACAGCTGTTAACTAAAAGACCGCAAGTACTCACAATAATCCGACAACTTCAAAAGAAGGGAGTGAAAGCCTTCCTAGAATACTCAGCAAGGATTTGAATAATGACTGAGAAGAGTCACAAGCAATTTCAGGAATTGATAGATGCCGAGGAAATGCTGGAATCATTGGGAGTTTCCTTGCAGAAAGAGGGGGTCCTAGAGAAATTTGAGGAACTGAAGAACAGAGCTTGGGTTCCTGGAGGAACCAAAAAGCGTGGGACTCATAGGGAGAAGGGGTTCTCTGGCATGTGGCACAAGTTTTCAGAGAAACACCGAGAAGCAGAGGGGCCTACAACCAATCGAGATGGAGAAACAGGAGGAAAACAAGGATTAGAAGAAAATTCAGAGAATGAGGACACTTGAAATGTGGTGTGGATGGAGAACTTTGGCAAAATTTTAATTTAAAAGCTGTCACCTGAAAAGACTAGGTAACCCGTGGAGAAAGCACAAGGGGAAAGGAACTATATAGCATGATCTGATCTGAACTGAAATGGACAGAATGGAAAATAAAATTATTGTATGGGCAGGAGGGGATGGATAAAGCTATGGGTTAAATGAGAACTAGACTAGAAGCTGTGGCTATATGGTAACATACTTTGAAACTGGAGCCTGGGTTGATGGGGGGGGATAAGGTAGGCCTTGGCTCAGTTTTCTAGCTCACTCAAGGAACCTCGGGACCTGCAAAAAGGAGAGTAGAAGTGTTGTAAGATGTACACTATTGGAAGGGTTACTGGGGTCCCGCTGTGGGGAGGGGACAGCCACTGGTTCTTTTAAATGGCATAAGACACTTAACAAAGTGGGAGAGAGGTAGTTATGTCTCAGGGAGTTGGGAGGGGCTCACTCTCCTGGAGCCCAGGGGCTGGGCCTCAGTTATCTCTTAAGCTTCTGAATTGTATACAGAGCATATATGTGTCGATGAGCCTACGCTTGTCAAAAGGAAAATAAGTGGTTGATGGCTACCCCTTCGTGCTATGGGACTATACAGGGACAACTAATAATTGGGAATACATAACAAATTGACTAACCTGTCCCACTGGTTAGATGACAGTAAAATTGGTGAGGGTTTGGGGGGTTTATGGGGAGAGCGGAGAGATGGACGCTCAGGGCTAGCCTTCAGATTTCCCTAAGGAGTGACTGCCTCATGTCACACAGGCTCCACAGTAATAAAGGTCTGAAGTCAAGGAGGGAGGAGGGAGCAAATAAAAAGTATAAACATGGGGGAAAAATGCTTTTCTCGTTCTTGAATCATTAAAGAGTAGAGATAAGGGGATGGAAAAGGTGTGGAGGATGGCTGATCATAATTTGTTTAACATAGATGAGCCAGTAACTTAAGGGGGGGTTACATAGGTACCAGACACAAAAACAACTGGTCAAGGAGAGGAGTTCTTAACAGAAGGAACAAGATTGTATCCTCTCTTTTTCCCTTCTGAATATCATCTGAGGAAAGGAGAGGAACAGGAATCCAGAGACTTGGATTCCCAATTTTGGAAGTCACAATACTTGATAAGCAATGTTGTTTTATAAGTTAAAATTGTTGTTGCGATCTAATAATAATGTTGTTAAAATGTTTAGAGGTCACAAGGTCTGTCAGAAATGTGCAAGGAGGAAATATGGGAAAAGATCTAGAGACCAGAGAGATGTTAAGGATCTCATATTATGGATATTGTTAAATGAAACATAATGGCTAGCCCAGATATTTGTATATGTTCTTATAATGTTAGAGGTCTTACAAACCCAGTCAAAAGAAGTAAAGTAATTGCTCTTGTTAAAAGAGCAAAATCCAACATCGTGTAACTCCAGGAAACTTATATGTCAGCATTAGAACATGCAAAGTTAGCCAAATTCGGGTTCCAGGAGGTGGCTGCTGCATCTTACAAGAAAGGTCATAGAAGGGGAGTAGCTGTATTACTGCCTAATAGGGTACAATTTAAACAAGAAGAGGTATTAAGAGATAAGGAAGGTAGGTACGTTTTAGTAAAAGGACAGCTAATGGGTAAAAAGGTTACATTAGCATCAGTGTATTTCCCACCTGGGTCAAGATATGAAGAATATAGAACATTCCTATTGAAATTCCAGGAATGGGGAAAAGGATTGCTGCTGGGAGGAGGGAACTTAAACTTAACCCTGAATCCACAGGTGGATACCACAGCCAGAATCCCTAGAAAATAATACAAAATAGCTAGAAAGATTGCCAAACTGCTGATAGAACTGGGTATGGTAGATGTGTGGCAGGTAATGAATGGAAGGAAGAGAGATTACACATACCATCCAGCCCAATAGCAAATGTATTCCAGATTAGACTACTTCATACTCCCTAAGGGGGATATAAACAAGATTTGTGATAGCTGGATAGGGGACTTTGTTATGTTGGATCACGCTCCAATCTATATGAAAATAAAAGTCAATGACATAAGGAAAATTTATTTTTGGAGGCTAAATGCTTCACTTCTGGGCAATGAGGAAGTAAAGGAGACTATCATAGATACATAGAAACAATATGTAAGGGAGAATGATGTAGAGGAAATATCCCCAGCTATTTTATGGGACACTGCCAAAGCAGTATTGAGGGGTAAATATGTGGAAATATCCTCAAAGAAGAAGAAAGAAAGGGAAGCCAGAAGGGATAAAATGACAACACAGATAAGGGTCCTGGAGGACATTCAAAAAGAAAAATAAGTAAGGAAAGGATGAAGGAGTTAAAACAACTTAAGACGGAACTGCAGAACATTATGGATTTTCAGGTGGAGCTACAGTTATTATTCATGAGACAGAGATATTATGAAGGAGGACCTAGGACTTTAAAGTTATTGGCAGGATGTCTAAGGGGGCAAAGAGCAAGAGCTTGTATAAATTCTATAAAAAAATCCCAACACGGCACAATTTGAGACCCAGATGCCAGAAATAGCAGAAGTTTTTAGAGATTTTTATGCCAAATTATATAAACCAGACCCACAACCAGTTAGAGAGAAGGTGAATAATTTTCTGCATGATCTTAGGCTACCGAAATTAAGTAGAGAGCAGGGGGAAAAATTACTTGTGCCCATTGGGGCAGAGGAATCTAAGGAAGTCATCGGGAACTTAAAACCAGGAAAATAAACAGGAGCAGATGGGTTACCTCCAGAATTTTATAAAACATTTAGGGAACTGGGTACAACCCCTACTAATGAAAGTTTATAAAGGGGTGTTGGGAGAGAGGGGATGTGCACCACCATCCTGGACCAGGGCAATTATCTCTGTGCTGCCCAAGCTGGGAAAGGACCCAACCAGATGCCCCTCATATCGTCTGACTTCACTATTGAATAATGACTGTAAGAATAGTTCTCAAAGGAGGTGGCAGTGAAGGTTCAAGAGAAAAACAAAGCATTCAGAAAGTACAAGGAATAACAGGAGGAGCAGGACAGAGAATTGTATCAGTTAAATCAAAAGGAAGCTGGGAAGGCAGTTAGAACAGCAAAGGCCCGAACTGAGGAAAAGATAGCCAACTCAGTTAAGAGGGGGGATAAAACCTTTTTTAGGTACATCAGGGAGTGAAGGAAGACTAAGGGAAGAATAGTGAGGTTTAATAAAGGGGAGAGGGGTGGGTAGAGGGGGATGGTGAAAAGGCAGAGATACTAAACAAATATTTTTACTCAGTATTTACAAATGAAGAGGAGGAGGTACCTAAAACAAACAATAGAAACACTCTGGATACAGAAGTTGATACCAGCCCATTTACAGAAGAAAGGGTTCTGAAAGAACTCTTAAAACTGAAGGTGAACAAAGCAATGAGGCCTGATGAGATTCATCCCAGAATTCTAAAAGAACTAAAGGTAGAACTAGTAACACCACTGACTACCCTCTTTAACAAATTATGGGAGGATGGGGTGGTACCTGAGGACTGGAGGAGGGCAGATGTGATTCCCCTTCACAAAAGTGGGAGCAGGGCAGAAGCAGGAAACTACAGACCTGTTAGTTTAACCTCAGTGATAGGGAAAATGATGGAATCACTTCTGAAGGAAAGAATTGTCGAGTACCTAGAGGCCAGAGGGGCACAGGACCCAAGGCAGCATGGATTAACAGCAGGAAGGTCATGCCAGATGAATCTAATAAATTTCTTTGACTGGGTGACCAAAGTAGTAGATCAGGGAGGGGCTGTGGACATGGTCTACCTAGACTTTAGCAAGGCATTTGACTCAATCACACACAAAAGATCAATATACAAGTAAGCCAGCCTGGGAGTGGGTCCCAAGATGATAGCCTGGGTAAAGAACTGGCTGGAGAATAGGACACAGAGGGTAATAGTAAATGGAGTCCACTCTGAAGTAAGGGGAGTTACTAGTGGGGTGCCGCAGGGTTCAGTATTCGGACCAGTCCTCTTCAATGTCTTAATAAGCAACATTGCAGAGGGACTGGAAGGAAAAGTATGTCTCTTTGCAGATGACACAAAGATATGCAACAGAGTTGATGCACAAGGTGGAGTGGAAAGGATGAGAAGGGACTTGGCAAGGTTAGAGGAATGGTCAAATGTATGGCAGCTTAGATTTAATGCTAAGAAGTGCAAGGTAATGCACCTGGGAAACAAAACCCAGGGGAATGGTACACAATGGGGTGAGATACTAACAACAACAAAAATGGAAAGGAACTGGGGTAGTCATATCAGATGACTTAAAGGTGGGCAAGCAATGTGAGAGGGCAGTAAGGAGGGCTGGGAGGATACTGGGATGCATAGGGAGAGGCATCACCAGTAGAAAACATGAAGTTGTTATCCCTCTGTACAGACAGCTGTTGAGACCCCATCTGGAGTACTGTGTGCAGTTCTGGAGACCCAGTCTCCGCAAGGACATAGACAAGATGGAAGTTGTCCAGAGGAGGGCAACTAAAATGGTGCAGGGTCTGCACCAGAAGACATATGAAAAGAGACTAAAGAAGCTTAATATGTACAGCCTCGAGGAAAGGATGGAGAGGGGGGAGATGATAGAAACTTTCAAGTACCTCAAGGGAATCAACAAAGTCCAAGAAGGTAGCATCTTTCAAAAGAGGTGTGCAAGAACAAGGGGGCACAATTTGAAGATGGGGGGAGGCTCAGAGGTAATGTAAGGAAGTATTTTTTCACAGAGAGGGTTGTGGATGCATGGAACGGCCTTCCAGAGGAGGTTGTGGAGTCAAAAACAGCCGTTGAATTCAAGCATGCATGGGACAGCCATAAGGCAATTCTAGGGGGTTGGGGTAGAAAGAAGTAGGCTGCTGGTTAACTAGGATCTGCAGCTTATCCGTTAGGTAGGGAAATGGGCAGACTGGGTGGGCCAAGTGGTCCTTATCTGCCATCAAATTCTGTTTCTATGTTTCTATTAACAGCCATATGGGCTAGGAGACTCCAACAAGTCCTCCCGGGACTCATACAATTGGACCAAATGGGGTTTGTCCCAGGACGACAGGCACAAGACAATTTAAGAAGAACAGTTCATGTAATAGATTAAATTATTAAGACAAAAACACCCTCAGTCCTGTTGAGTTTAGATGCCAAAAAGGCATTTGACAAGGTGTCTTGGAATTTTGTGGGAGAGGTCCTTTCTCGGTTTGGGCTGCCACAGGAGTTTCGGAGAGGGATTTTCCAGCTCTATGAGGGAGCCAATGCCTATGTTAGAGCAAATGATCATATCTCTTCCATTTTTAAGCTGGGCAGGGGCACCAGGCAAGGGTGCCCTATGTCACCATTGTTATCCACCTTATGTATCGAACCATTAGCTCAGGTCTTAAGGCACAGTAGAGAAATAACAGGAATTAAGGTGGGAGGGGTAGAACATAAACTGGCATTGTATGCTGATGACATACTTTTGTATGCGAGTAACCCAGACATGACTATGGATAAAGTGTTTAAAGTAATTGAATTTTACTCAACTATATCTGGATATATCCTGAACAGACCAAAAACTGAAGTACTCCGTTTTAATTATGTCAGCTCAGTAGAGATTAAAGACAAATACCCAATGAATTGGGACAGGGAATGTATTAAATACTTAGGTATAAAGTTAGGCACAGTGAAAACACAACTATTTAACCTGAACTACCCGCCTCCGATAGCCTAGTTAAAGAAAGATTTTGGGAGATATGCATTGTTACTGCTGTCACTTCATGCCAAGGTACAATCCTTGAAGATGAATGCTTTGCCATGACTATTATACCTATTTCAATGTGTACCATGCTCTGTTCCAAAAGAAGAAATAGATAAATGGCAGAGGGTGTTTTTAGACTTTGTATGGGGAGGAGAATACCCTAAGATTAGGTGAAACTTGCTGTATCTTCTGAAAGTTGAAGGGGGACTTGCATTACCAAATCTTCTTGCATATTGGTGTGTGGCCCAGATAAGGATAACTTTGTTATGAGGTAACCCTCAATATGATGCACTCTGGAAAAGGATAGACATACATGAATACTCAGACCTTCTGGTGTGTGCAGCCTTGTTCAGGGGAGAGGGGGACAAATATCTAAAATCAAATTATACTGGAACTAAAGCAGTACTAGAAGGGTGGAAAAGAGGAACTAAGAAGGGAAACAGTCAGAAACAAATGTGGAGATACAGGTGGTTTGTATATAATACACAGTTTACACCAGCAGAACAAGATAAGTGGTACAAAAGGCAAGCACAAAGAGGATTGGTCTCCCCATGGCAATTATTTACAGGGTCAGCTATGATGTCCTTTGAAGCTGCTAAACAAAAATTTAATTGGGAAGAAAAGGATTGAATACAGTTTCATCAAATTAGGAACTATATACAAGATATGAGAAGTAAGTTGGGAAAAGAGAGGTTGGAGATGGGTAACGATACAGTATTCCACAAAATCTGGGCTTCAGCAAATGGGGAACAGGCTATATCCATTCTATATACAAGTTATATAGCAGATACTCAGTTTACATCAGCATACATAAAGGATAAATGGGAAACAGATTTGGAGGTGTCAATAAATAACAAACAATGGGAAATAGTCTGAGCAAACACACGGCGCATAACAACTTCTCCAATATGGAGAAAATTTGGCTGGAAAATTCGAACAAGATCCTTTATGGTCCCAGCTTAGGCTGTACATGGGCTTGGAAGTGGGTCTAGCACATGCTGGTGGGGATGTGGGGAAGTTAAGGTCTCACAGGCCCATACCTTCTTGTTATGTTCAGAGATACAAGAATGTTGGAGACAGGTGGGTGGACATATATCAAAGGTGTTTATGACACCTACACTTCTCGATCCGGAGCACTTGGTACTGGGAATACACCCTGTAGTTATGAAAAGAAAGGATGAAAGACAACTTTGGGGCATTTTAGTTGTTGCTGCCCTTAAAGCATTAACAAGGAGATGGCTGAGACCTGAACCACTGACAGTAGGAGAGTGAAGAGAGATGCCCTTTCTGTGTAGGAAAACTTCCTCACATTACCTTGTGCCCCCTTGTTCTAGTACTTTTTCTACATTAGAAAAGGTCCCCCACCTGCACCTTGTTTGTGCCCTTGAGGTACTTGAAAGTTTCAATCATGTACCCCATTCTCTCCTCTCCTCTCCTCTCCTCTCCTCTCCTCTCTCTCTCCTCTCCTCCAGTGAGTACATATGGGGTCCCTTAATATCTCCTCATATGTTTTGCAGTGCAAGCCCTGCACCATCTTTGCTGTCCTTCTCCAGATAATCTCTACCTTATCGATGTCCTTGCACAGGTGTGGCCTTCAGAACTGTACACAGTACTCCAGCTGAGGCCTTACCAATGTTTTATACAATGGCATCACCACCTCCTGCCTCCTGATAGAGGTACCTCTGCCTATGCACCCCAGCATATCGTTGACCTTCCCTGATGCATTTGTGCATTGGTTTGATCCCTTAAGGTCATCATAGATGATGACCCCTAGGTCCCTTTCTTCTTTGTCGATAGTCAGTCCCCCCAACCTGTAGCTCTCCCCAGGGTTCCCTCAACCCAGGTGCATTATTTTGCACTACTTTATATTGAACCTCAGTTGCCACATCTCCAACCATCTTTCAAGCTTCTCCAGGTCCCTCTTCATTTTCTGCACACCTTCTGGAGTATCCATCCTGTAGCAGAACATGGTGTCATCTGCAAACAAGCAGACCTTTCCTTCCAGCCCCTCTGCAATGTCACTAATAAAGTCATTCAACAGTACTGGTCCTAGGACTGTTCCCTGTGGCACCCCGTTGGTCACCCCCTCTCCCCAGATTATACCATATTTACCACTACCCTCTGTATCCTGTCTGTTAACCAGTTCCTAGCCTAGTTTACCACCTTGTCTCCCATTCCCAGACTACCCATCTTGTTAATTAGCCTTCTATGTGGGATGGTGTCGAAGGCTTTGCTGAAATCAAGGTAGGCGACATCTACTGCCACTCCCTGATTTACTTCCCTAGTCACCCAATCAAAAAATCTATTAGATTTTTTTGACATGACCTTACTGCTGTGAATCCATGTTGCCTCAGATCCTGAGCACCACTGGATTCCAGATGTGCCACTATCCTTTCTTCAGCCATGTCTCCATGGTCTTTCCCACCACTGAAGTGAGGCTGACTGGCCTGTAGTTCCCCGTCTCCTCCCTTCTGTCGCTTTTGTGCAGTGGGACTACATGTTCCCTCCTCCAGTCCTCTGGAACCACACCCATGTTGAGTGGCTCTGTGTATAGGGCTGCCAGAGGCAAAGCTAGTTCCCTTTGCAGCTCCCTTAATATCCTTGGGTGGATGCTGTCTGGCCCCATGGCCTTATCCACCTTCAGCTTTGTGAGTTCTTCCAGAACTCTCTCCACTTTGAATGGACTGGTGTCCACCCCCCCACTACCTCTGCAACTCAGCTGTGGTCCTTGACCATCCCCCTGCTTAGTGAATACTGAGCAGAAGTATTTGTTCAGAGAGCAGAGATCCAGTGGCCTGCTGCATCAGAAAGAGCCTCTGGATCTAGGAACCATGAGTATGCTGGCTGCAGTGTGGCAACTGTTTCACTGTGTTTAATAATTTGTATTACAAATACCCCATGTGAAGGGATTTTCTGGTATTTAAGCAATTGCATAGCCTGCAGTGTTTGGGGAACTGAGCACATTGCTCTGTTTAAAAGGCACAACATTGGCCAACCTGCAGTACCAAAGAACGGAGTTAAGAGAGCTCCCATTTGGGTCTGTTTCAAACCTGGTAACAGGTGGGAAGGGGTAGATATGGACTGCCTGGTAGGGCATATAAGAGGGCCATGTTTAAAGCTGACATTTGCACTAACCCTCTTTCTTGCAGGTGATCGATCGTTAATAAGCTGTGTTATTCTGTTAAATGTGGGCTGGTTATTGATTCCCCATGTGGTAGAGAAATTAGTGGTTTCCCTACCTAGTCCACCAAAAGCAGGAGCCCTGGTGGCTTGGTTGATTAGTGTGTCTCCAACACTTACCCCTGAACTGCAATTTAGGGGATGGCACTGGTTTACCAAAGGTGGTATCAGTGCCACATGATTGGTCTGTGCATGCCTTGCCACAGAGCCTATCACAATAGCAGAGGTATAAATCATATACCTTGCAGTGATAGTTGAGGACTCTATCTGGGCCTGACTACTCAAAGATGGTTAGAAAATGCAGCTCCAAAGTTATTGGCAAGTCTGGTGACAAAAGAAAATTGAGTCTATTTGCAGTGTCTACCCTTTCTTCAATGGTCACAATTTTATTGTCTATTTTATGGCAGCAGTCTGAAATTTCTTCAAAAGAAATATGTATTTTATCCAGCTATGACTGTGTCTCACCTTGGTACTCAAGCAGGAAGTTTAAGAGCAGTGTTGATTTCATTTTGGTTTTTGATTTAACTCCAGCTGAGGTAGCAGGGGAAGTCACTAGACCTGCCCCCCCCCCACACTGTGGAGCCACTTTCCCTTGTTTTGAAGAGAAATCTTCTCTACGAGTTATCTTTTCCTTCCAACAGTATCCTTAAAGTTAAAATGAGCCTGGGCAACTGTATGACCACCAAAAAAGCAGTAGTCAAACATTAATGCTGAAGTAGAATTTCCAACAGAACAAAACTCTAAAGCATGTTACCATCTATATTCCCAACCTACACTCCACCTACCATTTCCAAGTTGGTGAGCACCACATCAGGAATGTCAGTCTACATTGTGGGTTCCTTTACTAGGTGCACCAGCAGGCAGTCCTGGAGGGTTCATGTTGGAAGAACTTGCCAGATGAACCAAATAGATTTCTGTTATAGGGTGACAACGCCTGTGAACAGAGGTCAGGCTGTGGCTGCACTGTACTTGTCTTTAGTAAAGCATTTAACTTCATTCCACATAGACTAGTTAAAAACTGCCTGACTTGGATGTAGGGGAGAAATTACCTACCTTGTTTGGAAACTGGCTGGGGAGAGAACACAGACAGTTGTGCTCAATACGTAGAGGAATGCCGCAGAAGCTGGTCCAGGGACTAATGCTGTTTAACATACTAATTTGTAACACAAGTGAAGATACTCAGGAATTTGTCTGTAGGCAGATGACACAAAAATCTGAATGAGCCTGGACAGTGAGGACCGAATAAGAGTAAACAAAGAGGATCCATAGTGGTCGTCCAGGGTATGGAAACTAAAGTTCAACATGAAGATGTGCAAAGTCATGCATATGCAGAGGTAGCAAGAGAACAAAGAACTCAATACAGTTTGAAGGTATGGGCAAAGCAGGCAAAGGAGAAGAGGAATCTAATTCTTTAATATCTGATAATGTAAATTATGAAATGGGCAGAAAGTATGTAGGAACTTGATTGGCTGAGATGCCCAGAACCCTGTGACAATATTCCAGCACAACAGCACAGGAAGAAGTTTGGTAATCCTTGCTGAACTCTGCAGTAGATGTGTATCACTTCACTGGCACAACTGTAGGCACTCTGCCTGATGAATGGAAATCAGCTTTGACCCCACACTAGATCCTGTTCTCACTTTTTGAAGACAGGATGGAAACCTCAGCTGTTCCCTCACAAACAGCCACTCTGAAACAGCAACAGCAGAACAGAGCATGGAACTGTAAGTAAAAATGATCTTGATAACACAGAGCTTGGCAAAAATGAAGAGACTAGAAGGCAAACAACTTGGGAGATCAATGTTTTCATAAATTGGTTGAGAGAAAAATATTGCTGTGGTCTTTACAACCGTTACAAAAGAAAACCTAAATACCATACTTAGAGAATTCTATGCCACTGTAAAAATGGATGGAGTATATTCATATTCACTGAGGGCAGACATAAATTGCCACATGAACAACTCCCATCAGCTGCAGCTTTAACCACAGTAAATATACTGAATTTAATACTTCAAACAACATTTTTGTTAGTATGCTGAAAATGCTCAGATGTCAAGGAAAAGATTCCCCCCCGGCCTCTCACCGGGGAGTAGCTTTGCACATGGCCCACACACTGGAGGTGGGTATACCAGGTAGTTGGGCCACCATGCCCCTGATGAATGGTGGCCCAGAATGGCTACCAGTAACAGGCCAATCTCAGGGTCCCCACAACTGGGGGGTCAGGCCCGAGCTTCTGAGGAGGGCATTGGGGGGGTGTTTAAGGGCAGTGCAGAGAAGGATTCCCCCTTCTTTGAACCTGCCCTTGACCTCTGGACATTACCCTGCTCTACAGGTATGTGCTCTTGTGCTTTGTTTTTCTTCAGGCCTGGGCCATTTGTTCAGGGCTGGGGGGATGCGAGGCCAGCCTGATTCATGCAAGCATGTGCGCGATGGACAAGTTATCAGGCCCCTGTAGGTATGGACTCAATTCTTCCCAGGCAGGGAGCAGCTGGTTTTTCACCTGGGTTGACCCCAGTGTTGTCATTCACGGCTGCCCATCTGGGGGCCTGATGCACCGGCCGCGTGGCGGGTCCTCCCTTGGTGTGTCCACCTCCCACCTTTCTAATAGGCATCCACTCAGACAGGCCGTTTGTTAAATTAGGAGCTCCTGCTGCCTGGTGGATGGGCCATTTTTTCACTGCTCTGTCCCGATTGTGGCTGTATTTCAGCCTCATTTCCATAGTTTTCTGGAAGGGTCGGCCCCTCTGTTGCTTCCCGCGTCTGCCCGTCTTGGGGCCCAGTGCTCTGGCTGCATGGCAGCTCCTCCGCTTAGTGTTCCTCAACCCCCCCTGCCTTTCTACAAGGCGTCTGCCCAGTCGAGCCACTTGTTAATTTAAGAGCCATGTGGCCACCACAGGTTTGCCCCAATTCCGGCTGTGTTTCAGACGGTTTTCTGTAAGTTACAGCACTCGGCTACACGGCAGACCTCATTGTTACATGGACCCAGAGCTTGGTAGGGAGGGTTTGCAGCAGTAAGGGGGTCATGATGAAGGATTTCTTGGGCCAGGAGCTTCATTTCAGATGATTTGACCTGCTCCAAATATGAGGTCCAGCAGCATAGCAGGGGCTTGGTTCCTGAGCAGGCTGCTCAGCCCCTGATACATGGGGCTGGGCAGAATCTTGGGGGGGGGGATGTATGCTGTCTGGGGCCTGCTAACAGACAGTTTTAGGGAGCCCTTCTAGTTTTGTATATGGTTTTCTGTCCATATGAGGCCTGCGAAATAAAACCAAGGCAATTACAAAAGATATTAATGTTATAGTTTGTATGGGTTGGTTAATACAAGTGACTAATCAGATTCCTCATACAGGCCATTATATACATATATATAGATATATATATAGATATAGATATAGATTTAGATACAGATATACATATATAAAGTAAAATGTACAGCTGCTGGTAGGGATGTTAAATGTGTCTTACTGTCTCTTTCACACAGTCTAGGTTGTAATCCATGGTTCATTACCTTGTCCCTAACTTCTGCTAACCTAATATGGCAACCAATGGGATGACTCTGGAGCTGGCCTCACAAGCTGTGGCTGGTCCCAGATCACAGCAGTCTGAGGATCCTGACAGAGCCTTAATGGAAGCCTTTCAGAGGATGAAGGAACTGGGAGGTCCCAATTGGTGGGAGGCAGCGGCCAGGCTGGATCCATTGCTGCAGGTGACAGCCCCCATCACACAAACCCCACGGGCATGTGACGCAGGGCCTGGCATGAGTGGCGATACCTCGGCTGGTGGACAAGAGGTGGTGTCAGGTAGGCATCCTGCATGGCAGAGACAGCCATCCGGAAGCTTTTTGGAAGCAGTAGCCCAGTCGCCTACAGGTAGGAATGAGGGACGAGGTAAAAGGACATCAATGGCGGAGTGGCAAGCAAGAACTAAAAAGGTCAGAGGTCAACAGCGAATGACAGAATGGCCAGGCAGAACCGGAGCAACGCAGGGAGGAACACCCCCTATGCCAGGAGAGCAAGCAGAACCAAGGCTCGGTGGGCATGACGGACTTTAATTGACTGGTGAGTCAAGGGGTTTAATTGCAGAGGGCTTGTCCCACACTTCCAAGGTGGAGGAGCTGATGAAGGGAGAGGAGGACCAAGAAGGAAGTGACGCATCCTCAATAGTGGTACAATCACCCGTGAGGCTGCGGACATGGAGGTCCAGTGAAGAAAGAGAGGGTCTTGCTCCTGACCATATCCTACAGTCTGGTGAAGTGACATGGGGGGGTTACATGGGGCCAACAGGCACCAAAATTAGCCCATTGCTGTTTACCGGTGGGATTTTCATCACCGTCGGCCCCATAGCCCACCATCTCAAAGGGATTCTGCAGTAACTGGGGATGGCCCATATGGGCAGGGTGATCTGGGAAGGGGCGCAAATGGCTGTGTCCCAGAAACCGGACGTGAGGGCCAGCAGCAGGTCTCAGCGCAGGCCCATGACTGGGTACATCATACAACATTGGGCACGACAGCCACAGCTGGAATCGGCCCGGGTCAGGCACAACTGGAAGGGTGTGTTCATGCAAATCCATGGGCATCCTTTCCATGGTGCCCCCTTTTGACACAAGGCCCTCCCCTCTGGCCGGCATACACTTGGGGAGTAGGTGGCCCCCTGGGCCAGAACCCTTGGGGATGGTGGGGAACCCCACATCAGATGGAACCCAGGGTCACAATGCAACAAGGGATGGGACAAGAGAGGGGGCAGGAGTGTCTGCTGAAACACTAATTAGGGCTCTCCCCCTCCAAGACCCCCCATGGGAACGTTACCTCCTATGGCTCCAAGGGCAAGCCCAGGACAACAGGTAGTTGTAGGGCAGGAAACAACACCAGTCTGGACTGGGGGGATATCACCCTGGCTGGAGCCAGCATACAAGGAAGTGGC
This sequence comes from Neoceratodus forsteri, assembly GCA_016271365.2. Classification (NCBI taxonomy): domain Eukaryota; kingdom Metazoa; phylum Chordata; order Ceratodontiformes; family Ceratodontidae; genus Neoceratodus; species Neoceratodus forsteri. The sequence continues at coordinate 905,170,889 of CM028135.1, read as the reverse complement.
AGCAGGGGCCCCCCTGCTTTGGCCCCACTGAGAGAGCAAGAGAATAGTGCCACTGACCAAGGGAAAGGTCCAAGTGGGGCAGCAGGGTCCGCCGGGGCCTTGACGGCACCTCAGCTGAGTCCCACTCCACCAACTCCCCCTGCCCCAGTGCCCAACAACAACAAATGGGCATATGCAGGACTGGAAGCTCCTTTAGGGGACCATTTATCAGACAATGTGAGGGAGAAAATATGGAGGAGAGTATGACATGTCTCTCTGCTACACAGGGAACTCCCGGAGGAGGAGAATGAAAAAAAGGAAAGAAGGAGAAGGTGCGGAGGCCGAAGGTTCCCTTCACTTTTGAGAATTGGACTGTGGCCTTCGACATTTTCATGTCAGTGTATGGGATGAAGTACCCAGATAAGTTGCTGCCCTTACTTAAATACAGGGACACCATTAAGTTTACTCACCTGTCACTTGACAGGTTGGCCTGGTTAAAATATGATGAGCAGTTTCATCTCAAATTGGCTCGACAACCCAGTTTGAAATGGGAAAATATGCATCTCGACCTATGGGCCAGGTACATGACCTGCGGCAGACCTAATTCAGTAACTAACACTGATAGTGGGCATGTGATCACCCGACCCAGTACCAGTGACAAAAGGGATTTCAAAAAAGGGGACAAGAAAGATTTTTACGATTACAATAAAGGGAAGTGCTTTCAGAGTCATTGTAAATTCCATCATGTCTGCAGGTCCTGTGGAGGAAGTCACCGGGTTACCGATTGTAAAAAAGCCATGTTCAGAACTTCCGGTCCACCCCATTCTGACAAGTCCAAGCTGGTTAAACTGGCAAACACTCCGGTAGACTTATAGACGATATTGAATTGGCTTACCCAGTATCCTGACCAACGAGCAGCACACTTCTTGCGGGCTGGTTTTAGCACAGGATTTGAAATCCCTTACAGGGGTCCTCGGATTGCTATGGCAGCCCGCAACCTAAAGTCTGCTATTGCTCTGCCTACAATGTTGGCACACAAGACCAAAAAAGAGGTACAAGCAGGATGGGTTGTGAGCCCTTTTGGCCAGCCTCCTTTCCCGACACTCTGAGTATCTCTGCTTGGCCTTGTCCCAAAAAAGAACAAAGGAGAATACCGGCTGATCCACCACCTTTCATACCCGAAAGCAGGATCGGTGAATGACCACATAACACAAGAAGAGGCATCAGTCAATTATGCATCCTTTGATGTGGTGGTCAAGCTGGTGCAGGGCTTAGGCACTGGCACCTTGATAGGAGAAATTGTTTAACCAGGGAAATTGTTTAACCAGGGAAAGGGGAAATTGTTTAACCAGGAAAGGAACACTAAGCCAAAGCTTGTTTCCAGGTGCGACCTGGGAGCACAAGGAAGTTAAGTGACTTGCTCAGGGTCACACAGTATGCAAGTGGAGGCTGTGGGATTCAAACCCTGGTCTGGTCTGCTGGATGTCACCAGATTTGCAGCTCAGAGCCTTAAACCACTGCTCTGTACTGCCTTCAATGGCAAAGATTGACATAAAATCAGCATTTCACCTGTTACCAGTGCAACCAAAGGACTATGATCTCCTGGGTTTTACATACCAAGGGTAATGGTACTATGACATGGCAATGCCCATGGGTTGCTTGATTAGCTGTGCAGCATTTGAGGCATTCTCTACATTCTTAGAATGGGCCACCAAGGTTTTTACGGGGAACACTGCGATCATTCATTATCTTGATGAGTTTTTATTTGCAGGCCCCAAGGATTCGGGTAAGTGCCAAGACACTCTGAGTGGTTTTCATACTTTGATGAAAAAATTTGGTGTACCATTGGCATTAGAAAAAACAGAGGATCCTACCACATGCATCTCATTCTTGGATATTGAGCTGGACTCCGTGGCCATGGTGTCATGGTTACCTTTGGACAAGGTGAAAAACCTTCAATGGTTGCTGGGGGAGGTTATTGGAGCAAAAAAGGCCACCCTAGTGCAATTGCAGTCCCTGCTAGGCCACCTCAACTTTGCATGCTGGGCAGTGAGCCCTGGGCACCCATTCTTTAGGAGACTGGTGGGAGCAATGTCTTGCCCTACAAAACCCTATCACCATATACAGATATCAAGAGGCCTCAGGGCCAACTTGCAGGTGTGGGAATCCTTTCTAACCAATTTTAATGGAGTAAGCATGTGGCAAGACAAAGGACACCACCATCACCATGGGTTGGATATGGAGACGGATGCATCTGGAGGCATAGGTTTCGGGGCATATTTTCAAAAGTCCTGGTTTGCAGGAATGTGGCCACAGAATTGGGTGGAGCAGGGGTTAACAAAAAACATCATGCTGCTAGAGCTGTTCCCAATCATGGTAGCACTCCAGGTGTGGGGACATCTGCTGGAGAACCAGGCAGTGCTGTTCTTCTCGGACAACAGGGCAGCGATGGATATCATCAATTCACAATCTTCCAAATCGGAGGATGTGATGAGGGTATTGTGAGTGTTTGTGTTATGCTGTCTATCTTGGAACATTACATTCCGGGCAAAACTTGTGCCTGGGAAGGATAATGTAATCGCTGATGCTTTGTCTCGGTTGCAGTTCGAATGCTTCAGACAGCTGGTGCCATACGAGGAAAAGACCCCAACACTGATCTCGGACACACTTTGGCAACTTGGGAGTCAGGAAAGCTTCAATGGGTTCAACTTGCTGTTCCCCATTGACCTGGAAGAAATACTCAGGTAGCTTCACAGCATTTGCCTGTTTTTGCGGACAGCAGGTAAGCGAGACCCCCCCCCAAGGAACACAACAACAAGTACAAGAATACGTGCTCCACCTTATTCAGTTGCATTGGGCCCCGTCTGCTATCTGAACACACTTGTCCAGAATAGCCTTCATTTGGCAAGCATCGGGCCACTCTGACCCAACCAGCAACTTCACAACCTGCAAGATGCTGGAGGGGTGGAAAAAATCCTGGGGGAAGAATCCAGACCCCAGGAAGCCAATAGGCCTGGGCGACCTGGCCAACATACTGACAGCATTAGGTGCAGTATGTAGCACATGGTATGAGGCCCAGTTATTCAGGTCCTTGTTTACATGTGCATTTTACGGGGTTTTCAAGGTTTTGGAGCTGGTGCTGGACTCAAAAACAGCTGTGGGGGGTTCCAACATCCAGTTAGAAGACGTCTCCTGGATGCCTGACAGAGTATCCCTATTGCTCAGAAGTTCAAAAACAAACCAAATGGATCCCCCAGCAATGATCACATTACATCGTTCAAGTACCAGTGAGTCCTGCCCTTACACCTGTTTACAGGCTTTCTTGGCAGATAGACCCGAGGGGGGGGGTGCCATTGTTTGTGCATAGGGATGGATCCCCGGTGATCAGACACCAATTTGCAGCAATCCTACGCAGGAGTTTGTGATTCGTGGGTAAGGACCCCAAGGTTTTCGACACCCACTTATTTTGAATTGGGGCAGCCACAGAAGCCTTGAGATTGGACCTGGGGGAGGCACAGATCAAGAAGATCAGTAGGTGGTCTTCAGCAGCCTTTAAGGGGTACATCAGGCCGCAACAGAGCTCAGAGGCAGTGCAAGACTAACAGAAGGCATGCTGGCAAGAAACAGTTAGGATGAAGGATAATGAATCTCTATTTTGTTTACCTTCTAGCAGAGCGAAGGATACCAGTGGATGTATGGGTCATCGGCCATGCATACATCCAGGAGGCCTACAGTCGAGCATTGGTCCACCCATATGGAATACAGCTGGGGGTCCTGAAAGAACATGCAAGGCTTCGCTGGGCTGGAAAAGGGGGATGCATAGGGGACAACTAATGGACATAGTGATAAGGTTGGGGTTGGACAAAAAAACACCCTTGGCACTGGTGGTGCACTTGGGGGAAAACAACTTCGTACAGCTAGGGGCCCCAAACCTCTGTGGGGAAATCAAGTGGATCTTGGCCCAGCTTCAGGCCCTGCTCCCAACAACCAGGCTGGCCTTGTCTCAGATCATCTCTCAACAACAGTGGAGTGGTGCCTGCAGCATCAAGGGTATTGAGAAAGCTATGAGAGAGGTTCATCGGTAGGTGTCCCGGTTTGCCTCTCTCCATGGAATAGCCATATTGGGTCACTACCTAATACTCAGGACATGTGACGCTATGTATAATGGGGATGGGGTACATCTGTCAGGGATAGAGAATGACATCCTCAGCACCACAATTCAAGAATTTTGTGAGTTAGCGGTAAGGCAAGGGAGACCTCTGGGGCATTAAGGGGAAAATGCACTAAGCATGTTGGAGTGGTGTAAATTCAGGATGGAGAGGTAAATTAAGCATTCGTGGCATTGGGTGGCTCAGGCCTCTGGTGGCACGACCCTGGGCAGGTATGCTACCAGGAAAAAGAGGCACCCAAGAACACAGTGGGCATAGTAGGGGTTCATGGCTGGAGGGTGGGGAAGGTGGCCCCGGGTGGGCACCGGCCCTGCTCAACTGTCATGATACCTCAAAATGCAACTGAGTCGGGGGGGGGGAGTTGTCTGAGGGAGAAGCATGGCCCTGGACAGGTCTGCTCGACTCGAGGGCCAGAGTTTCCCCCATTGGAAGCACCATACCACCTGAATTCGCTGTCCCAGGGGTCTCTTGTGCGGATATAATTGTGTTGTATATTGAGATTTTGATCTGCTGTAAATAAAATGTTTGATGTTTAGTAAAGCTGCAGCCTTTTATGCCAAAACTGAATCATGGTGTGTGTGTAGAGTTATTGTGGGTCTGACTGGGCAAAAAGCTGCACACCACCCAGGTATAGCAACTGCTAACAATATCAGAAGTAGAACTAGTGAGGCTCTATACCCAGAAACCATGGTCAGGCTGATGAGAAAACTCTGGTTGGATGTTTAACCTTTCTTTGCCCACTGCAGCAGACAGGGGTTATGATCACTGAAACCTTCAAAATATGTCTGGATGAAAACAGTAAATATGTCACAATAGCTTACAAGAAAGCCACTAAAAACCCCAGTAATCTGTTTGAACAAAGTAAAGAGCAGCTCCAAGGCTACATGGCAGAGCTGCAGGGAGAGAACTGTGCCCAGTGCAATCATTGGAGAAATACCTATCTAAACTGCCTAAAAACCCAACATCCTTCTACCTTCACCCATTGTGCCTAGACCCACAGAACTCTCTGCCTGCTGTATATGAGGGAGCCGATGGGACAAAACTACCTTTCCAGCATGCTCCCTCATATCTATAAACTAGCTGGTCTTTCCACAGCCTATGCAAATCACAGCTTAGGGAGCATGGTGGCAGTTCATCTTCTCACAGTGGATAGAAATCATGCCTGTAACTGGCCACAAATCTGAGGCAACACTACAAAGCTACTGGGGCCATACAATGCAGGAACGGAAGCAGTGGTACAAAATCCTCACTGGCAACACTTAAGATGCAGCAGCATGAAGCCAGAAAAATACATGCAAGCTCTCCTGCCCCAGCACATCTTTTGCAAACCACAGCACAGAACAAACACAGTCAGCCACTTTTGACACTTGCAGTCCACATCTTGATGCAACTAGCAAATCTAACATACTTGATGCAACTATGATCCTACAGGGTTTTCTGAAAGAAACTCCATCAGACAAAAACAAGTTTGCAGACCTACGACTAATCAGCTCAACAAGACCAGCAAAAAAACTCCAACCGATGCACAGGATCCTGCTTACATAGCACAGGAAGCTCCACCCTCAGCAGCTCGAATTAATCCAAACCAAACTGAAGCTGTGAAGCAAACATGTGACAGAAGAAGGACTGAGGAAAACATCTCCTGATTTATGCAAACCTTACTGGCAAGGTGCAAATGAAAACTTTTAACTGCAAGTGACTAAATTGATTTTCGAGCAGATTCCTAAGAGTTACAATATCAATAAATGTTCCACAAAAAAGCACATTCCTAGTTTAAACACTAATCATTTTGAAGCAAAATGAACAAGTTTTAACCTGTATTTTTTGACTTAGTATATTAAAAAAAACACCATTAGATTAATCATATTTGAATGCATCAAAGCAGACTATTTTTTCTCTAGTTTTAACATTTGCCTGATATTAATTAATTAATTAAAGTTAAGTCCTAAACGTTACAAAAATGTGTCCTCCTCCTTTTCTGTACTTACGGGACCATTTCATAATCACAGTAAAGAACTCTAGGGTGTGTGTTGTGCTGCAATAACTGCATTTCTCAGGTGCTAGAAGCACTCAGTTTTGCTTTGTGCTTCAATCCACTCAAAACATGTTATTATCCCAGCAAAACACACTCATTGCCAAGTCTTATTGCTTTAATAGACTATTCAGCTCAATAAGGGAGTGGGTATGGCCTACAGAATGCTGGGATGCATAGTCAGGGTATAACAGAGTGAGCCTTGTTTGGACTGTACAATTTGTATAGTGCCAGAGAAGTCTGAAATCCCCCCCCCATCTCCATTATTTTCACTCTATGCTATCTGTTTATATTTATTTATTATCTCCTTAATAATATTTTCTCTCTCACTCTTTCCTTGTTTTCGCTGCTGGGTTGGCCACCTAACAGCAACTTCAAAATACTGTACTATCCCTTTAACTCATCTCCTCCCCCCCTCCACTTTTTTTGATTTCTGGGTACAGTAAGAAAATGAACAGTGCATTCCATACACAAAATGAAGGGTTATGTGGAAAATGACTAGTGCCATTTTTGTTGTAAACTGCTAAGGGACACGAGGTGGAGGGAAATATGTATAAGAAATAAAATAAATATGCCTCCCTCGTAGTCTCGTATTAGCTGCGGTAAAATGTATTGCCATTTTGAATGGCTGAGGAATTACCTTATTTGGCAGGATTACCAAACATGGAAGTCAGTGTTTGACACACTGAACAGCTTGCACTACAGGGAAACAAAATTTAAAAGATGAAAAACCCTGTAGTTGCAGGACTAATCAAAGGAAAGGCCAGATTTAAATATTTTGCCGACAGGCTGAAATTGCAGCCGTCGGGTACAGATCAGTGAAAGGTATTTCCTTGCTATGTACTGCTCCTTGCAGTATGAAAAAAATATTTTGGTAAATGCCACATTTGTTCTGCCACAACCTGTGGCTTATCTACTGTGCACCAGATATAAAAAGTGTTTCCTGAACTCAGGCAGAGCTGTGGGATGCTCCGCTATCAGAACACACCTTACAAGGTCACAAGGTGCACTTCAGAGGTCAAGCAGGTGCTTCAGGAAGGGAAGAAAAACCCCGTAGACACCTGCTTAAAGAAATCCACTGAAATAAAATAAACAGTAGCAGCTGCAATAATTATTATAGAAACAGGGGCCTCATCAAAAGTGAACCCTACGGCAGGGGATTTCAGTCATTGGAAACACAAGGGAGAGCTAATGAAATTAAAGAACATAATAAAGAGAGTCCAGAAATAGGGCTAATATGTATGAGACCCTGTGGTGCTGAGAGAATTAAAGTGGCTAACTACATTTTTTTAAATTTAATATGCTTTATTAAGTTTTCCAACAAGAAACAACAACCAATGTGTACAAGAAATGCACAATAGATACCTTATAAAAGAACTACAATACCCAACAGTCAGACGAAAAGAAAGAAACCCCCCTCCTCCAACCACAAGCCCTCCCCATGGAGAACCCGAAATACAATGGAAGAAGAAAAAGAATCATCAGGGCAATACAAAAGGACACAAAGACTGAATAGAATAACCTGAGGTATATAGCCATCCTGTCTATGAGATTTCATAGCAGCGCACTATAATAGGTATTCCAATCTTATTGATAAACCAGCTTGGAGAGAAATAGAGGAACATCAATGTCCCACTCAGAGGTTTGAGGAAATCAAAAACAGAGCATGTAGCTTGCCCCATCTTTTATGATAGACAGATAACCGACCCCGGAGACCGGCTATCATTTTGTCCAGATGAAGACTGGCCAAAAGCTCATGAAGCCTTTCAGTATATGAAATGATTCATTGGTCTTTCCAGTGACACAACACCGCATGCTTCACAGAAAGGGAGATGAGGGACATATATTATCTCCATTCCTTAACCCATACCTGTGAGAAATCCGTCACAAGGCAGATTTCAGGGGAAATAGTTCTTCCGGGCCCAAAAGAGAGTCTGGCTTCAACCTGATTTGTCCCCAAAGAGGAGCGATTTTGGAGCATTCCCACAGGACATGGAGCAGAGATCTGGATTCATGTCCACACCTAAAACATAGGGAAGAAGGCATTTTTCTCATCGCAGCCAGTTTGGAGGGAGTAAAATAAATGTTATGTAGAATGGCTAGCTACACTAAATTGTGGAAAGAATGTGAAAATGCTGAAAAAGAAAAAAAAATTAAAAACTATTGCTGGGATTCCTGGGTTTGAGGGAGAAGGGGAGCACACCCTCATTCTCCCATTCCCCTTGTCAACCCAGAAAACCATAAAAAGGCTGCTTAAGTATTTGTGTCATAAAAAGATATACAGAATTGCATTACCTGGAGATCTGCATGGGTGTTGCTATATAGGGCGGGCAGCTCACAACCTGACTGATTATATATGAATGATAGTTGGTGATGTCATAAGAGTAGGAGGGGCTTCATCCCATAATGAGCACCCTTATGGTAAAACATGTTTTATATGACTGTAGCAGGACTGCTACTATTAATACATTTCAGGGTATGTTAGCAGATGTCATTACTACGAGATAACAAAGTTGTCATATTACTATAGTCATTAAAGGAATTATACAGAGATACAGCTGAAGTACCTAACCACCTGACTAATTATGTCATGAGTAGGGTATATAAACTGGCCACCAGTGGTCAAATTTAGATAGATGGGTCAGTGTGCTGCTGGCTACAAAGGAAGAAGTTATACAGGTTTACACAATGTGCTGAATTCTGGGCTGAAAAGGGACACAGGAAGGTGTCTAAGGAAGTAGCTGAAGGAAGTCTGTTTGTTTGGTGTGCTGTATTAACACCTTTTATTTTCCTTTCTGTGAATATTTAATTTATTGTTTTCATTTTTTGAAAAGGAAATAGAATGGCAAATGCATCTGTGCCTTTTTTATGTACTTGAATATTTGTCTGCCTTGTTTTGTTATCCTGTATACCCACACCCAGTGACACAGGGGTATTAGCGGTAGGTGTAAGGCCATCCTGTCCCTGCACAGGTCCCTGGTGAGATCACACTTAAGAGTTATGTGTGCAGTTCTTAAATCCACAGCTGAAGGATAGGGACAGGGTGGAGTCTGTCCTAAGGAAGGCCACCAGGATGATGCAGGGGCACAGGGAAGGCCCTACATGGAAAGACTGGCACACCATAACATGTACTTACTCCCTGGATACCAGGAATAAGAAGAGGGCCACTATAGAACATTCGAGATTCTACAGGGAATAGGTAAAGAGAAGAAACACTGTTCACCTTAAATGTAAATACTGCAGAAATATCACAAGGAAGCTTTGTAAGGGCAGGTTAATAAAGGATGTCAGTAAGTGGTTTCTTACAGAGACTGTGGTGGACAAATGGAAGGTGGTCTGTACAAAATCAGCAGAAGAGTTTAAGCATAAGTAGGATAGACACAGGTTTTATGGGTGGCTATGGGGGAAGGGGTTAAAAAGAAGGAGGAAATGAGTTATCACTGGAGGCTGTTTCATGAGTTAGGCAGAAATAAGGGCAGACGGAATACAACAATTGGCCTTCTGCTGTCAATTTTTGTTTCTGTTTGCTGGGGTACTATTTAGGGGTTACCACGATTGCTGTTGGAACCCTTACTATGGAAGGGCTTTGCCTGTGATTCAATGTTGGGGGGAATAATTCTGAGCTGCTTCTCTATTAGCACTCTCCACCACGGGATCAGCTTGGCTAGCTTCTGCATTTTGTACTGTCTTATCTACTCCCATTTCATGCATTGCCTAGATAGTGACAGGGGTAGCAGTATTCAACTGTTGCTATTCAACCCCTGTTGCTATTCGGGCATATGCAATTCCTGCAGTGTGGTTTAGACGGCGTTATGCAGGAAGCACTATTCTAACTGGTTACCCACTGTTCCAGTTCCTGTCCTTCTGTGCTCCTGCCTCCTTCCTCTCCTCCTCTTTGCTTGTCTCCCTTCTCTCTCTCACACCTCCCCCATTCTGTGTTGCCCCTCTGTGTCTTGTCTGTGCACCCTCCCTCTCTCTCCCTTCCTGTGTAGCCACTCTGTGATTTCTGTATCCTCATCCCCCCCATTGCTTTCACCACTCCACGATTCATCTGTGCTCCTCCATGCTGCAACAGAAGGTAAAGCCATCAAAAAATGGAAAGCAATGAGTACCAATGCCCATAATCTGAGTAACAAGCTTCCTGAATTAGTGGCCTTGATGGAGGAGGAACATCTGGATATCGTGGCAGTCACAGAAACATGGTTCGCACAAAACCATGACTGGGACGTAAACATACCAGGATACACTGCTACTGTGCCGTCCTGCTGGAAATCGGCACATATCCTCCCTCTATTTAAATCTGGTGACCCATGTGATGTAAACAACTATAGGTCTATCTCCATATTGCCTATCCTTTCTAAAGTTCTCGAAAAACTGATCCATATTCAGTTAAAATCTCACTTGGAAACCTTCTCTCTCATTAACCCAGCTCAATATGGCTTCCGGGCTAATCATAGCACAATCACTGCACTAGCAAAAGTAACCAATGATTGGATCTCTGCTATAGATGCTAAGAAGGTAACTGGTGCAGTCTTTTGGACCTCAGCAAAGCTTTTGATACTGTTGATCACAAACTATTAGTCAATTGCCTTGCAAAGTTGGGTGCCACATACCATACCACCAGTGGTTCTCTAGCTACCTAACTGGAAGATTCCAAAAGTAAAAGGGAAGGCTTTTTTGCTGCCTTGCCACTTGCAAGAGGAGTCCCCAAGGATCCATCTTAGGCCCTATCTTGTTTTCTCTGTACATTAATGACTTAGATGCTAACATATCTCACGTCCAATCTGCACTTTTGCAGATGATACTGTGTTGTATACTTCTGGCTCATCGTTATCTGAAGTCAGAGAGTGCTTCAGCGGACTTCGCACAACGAGCATAATCTAATAAAGGCAAAGCTTCTGCTCAATGCTAAAGAAGACTAAGCGATGATATTCTCCTGCAGTGCTGTCACAGGCCCCCAATACCCTTGCCCAAGACTTCATTGTCACTATGCTAAACGAGCCTCTGGAAGTTGTAACCAAATTTAAATATCTAGGTATCTGGATCGACAATAAATTATCTTTCAGTGACCACGTCGAAGATGTCTCTAGAAGGTTAAAAGCAAGATTAGGTTTCTTCTACAGAAATAGGCCCTTTTCCCCTTGAGAACTCGAAACAAGCTTGTACAGGCCACTTTTCTCCCCTACTCGACTATGGTGATGTAATCTATTCCTCCACCACTCTTGCAAATCTAAGTAAACTGGACATCCTTTATCACCGTGCATTACGGTTCATTACCAACTCCCCTTACCGTTCGCACCACTGTGACTTATATGCAGCTGTTGGTTGGACATCCCTTACTACTAGACGCCTGCTCCATGCTGGACTATGGACTCTTAAACTGCTACTGCAGAAATTGCCAAGCTATCTCTCTTCCCTTATTAGTATCTCACATAGTGCATACTAGTTAAGAAAATCTGACTTTATTATGCTTGACATACCAAGGACATGGACTTCCTTTGGTAAACGTGCTATTGCATATGCCCTTCCTCCATTTGGAACCAATTACAAACCATACTGAAACTAACTAGCACAGTTTCAATAAACTTCTACAAATCGCTAAGTTCAGCCAAAATAAAAGAGACCTGTAACTGTCATTAAGTCTCTCCTTCCTATGTGTGCCATATTTATCCACTGGTAAGGTATAATTGATTTGTCATATTAACTGCTTTCCTTCCCCTTCTACTCTGGCTTTATCTTTGCTTACACTCCACTGCTACTCTATCAAATCCTCCTCCCCCTCAAATCAGTTGTGAGACTGTTGTTTGTTCTAGCTGCCAAAATACTGTATATGTATTGCACACACCAGTCATCATGTTTCATCTATCAGTATGCAACCTGTATAGTAACTTCCCTTCTCATATCAATGTTTACCACCTGTGGTCACCCTATGTGGTACCCTTGTATGTATATCCAGCCTGTATCATGTAACGTGCATTTCATGTATATACTGTTATTACCTATCTGTGTTTGTACTTTAAGTGTTTATGCCACAGGACCTCCTTGTGAATGAGCTTGCTCAATGGAGTTTTCCTGCAATAAACTTGAACTTGAACTTGAACAATATCTACGGAAGGGACAGAGAGGGCAAAAGAGGAAGAGGAGTAGCTCTTTACATAAGGGAAGGAATCAAAGCAATAGAACAAAAGGGAAAACAGGGAGGAGGAGAAGCACTGTGGGTAAATTTGGAGACCGGCAATGGCACCACAATCCGCACAGGGGTTGTATACAGACCCCCTTCTCAGGCGGAGGAAATGGACAAGGAAATGATAGAAAGTATACTTAGTATGGCAGAAAAAGGGGAGATATTGCTGATGGGCTATCTGAATATGCCAGATGTTAACTGGAGTGCAGTTGCAGCAGCCACTTCGAAGAGTGGGGTGATTCTAGATGCCCTACAGAGGGCATACCTTAGACAACTAGTATTGGAGCCCACTCAAGAGGGAGCAATCTTAGACCTGGTTCTCTCAAATGGAGATGAAGAGAGGATCACAGATGTAGAGGTGGGTAGCCATCTGGGAACTAGCAACCATCGAACAGTATGGTTCACAATAAACACTGCAATAGAGTCAAGCCATACAAAGGCAAAGGTACTGGACTTTAGGAGGGCTGATTTTGCCAAAATGGGTGAGTGCCTAAGGAATGCACTAGCAAATGGGCAGGAAGGAGGGGTGGAAGAACAATGGGGAATAATAAAAAACTGCCATCACAGAGGTAACAAGCCTTTGTGTGAAGCAAATAAACAAAACTAAACAATGTAAGAAACCACAATGGTTCTCAAAGGAAGTGGCAGTGAAGGTTCGAGAGAAAAATAAAGCTTTCAGGAAGTACAAGGAATCACAGAAGGAGCAGGACAGAGAACTGTATCAGTTAAAGCAAAAGGAAGCTGGGAAGGCAGTCAGAACATCAAAGGCCCAAACCGAGGAAAAGATAGTCAACTCAGTTAAGAAGGGGGATAAAACCTTTTATAGGTACATCAGGGAGTGAAGGAAGACCAAGGGAGGGATAGTGAGGCTTAATAAAGGGGGAGGGTGGGCAGAGGGTGACTGTGAAAAGGCAGAGATACTAAACAAATATTTTTGCTCAGTATTTACAAAGGAAGAGGAGGTACCTAAAACAAACAGTAGAAACACTCTGGATACAGAAGTTGATACCAGCCCATTTACAGAAGAAAGGGTTCTGAAATAACTCTTAAAACTGAAGGTGGACAAAGCAATGGGGCCTGATGGGATTCATCCCAGAATTCTAAAGAACTAAGGGTAGAATTAGTGACACCACTGACTATCCTCTTTAACAAATCATGGGAGGATGGGGTGGTACCCGAGGACTGGAGAAGGGCAGATGTGATTCCCCTTCACAAAAGTAGGAGCAAGGCAGAAGCAGGAAACTACAGACCTGTTAGTTTAACCTCAGTGGTAGGGAAAATGATGGAATCACTTCTGAAGGAAAGAATTGTCGAGTATCTAGAGGCCAGAGGGGCACAGTACCCAAGGCAGCATGGATTCACAGGAGGAAGGTCATGCCAGACAAATCTGATAGATTTCTTTGACTGGGTGACCAAAGTAGTAGATCAGGGAGGGGCTGTGGACATGGCCTACCTAGACTTTAGCAAGGCATTTGACACAGTCTCACACAAAAGATTAATATACAAGTTAGCTAGCCTGGGAGTGGGTCCCAAGATGACAGCCTGGGTAAAAAATTGGCTGGAGAATAGGATACAGAGAGTAATAGTAAATGGAGTCCACTCTGAAGAAAGGGAGGTTACTAGTGGGGTACCGCAGGGTTCAGCATTAGGACCGGTCCTCTTGAATGTCTTTATAAGTGACATTGTAGAGGGACTGGAAGGAAAAGTATGTCTCTTTGCAGATGACACAAAGATCTGCAACATAGTTGATGCACAAGCTGGGGTGGAAAGGATGAAAAGGGACTTGGCAAGGTTAGAGGAATGGCCAAATGTATGGCAGCTTAGATTCAATGCTAAGAAGTGCAAGGTAATGCACCTGGGAAACAAAAACCCAGGGGAAGAGTACACAATAGGGCGTGAGATACTAACAACAACAAAAATGGAAAGGGGCCTGGGGGTAGTCATATCAGATGACTTAAAGGTGGGCAAGCAATGTGAGAGGGCAGCAAGGAGGGCTGGGGGGACATTGGGATGCATAGGGAAAGGCATCATCAGTAGAAAACAGGAAGTTATTATCCCTCTGTACAGACAGCTGGTCAGACCCCATCTGGAGTACTGCATGCAGTTCTGGAGACCCAGTCGCAAAGACATAGACAGGATGGAAGCTGTCCAGAGGAGGGCAACTAAAATGGTGCAGGGTCTGCACTGGAAGACATATGAAGAGAGAGTTAAGGAGCTTAATATGTATAGCCTCGAGGAAAGGAGGAGAGGGGACATGATAGAAACTTTTAAGTACCTCAAGGGAATCAACAAAGTCCAAGAGGGTAGCATCTTTCAAAAAGGTGTGCAAGAACAAGGGGCACAATTTGAAGATAGAGGCGCTCAGAGGTAATTTAAGAAGTATTTTTCACAGAGAGGGTTGTGGATGCATGGAATGGCCTTCCGGAGGGGGTCGTGGAGTAAAAAACAGTGGTGGAATTCAAGCATGCATGGGACAGTCATAAGGCAATTCTAGGGGGTGGGGGTAGGAAGAAGTAAACTGCTGGTTAACTAGGATCTGCAGCTTAATCCAGTAGGCAGGGAAATGGGCAGACTGGGTGGGCCAAGCAGTCCTTATCTGCCATCAAATTCTATGTTTCTATATGCATCCTTCTGTTGTCATAGTCCCAATTATGGCTTATCTGTACTTCCCCCACTCTGTTTTTATTTTCTGCCACCTCTGCAGCTCATTTGTGCTTGTTTCTTCTCATACCTCCTGCCTTGTCTGCATCTTCTGCTCCTTTTTTGGGGTTTCTTTGTTCATTTTCATTCTGCAGCATTTCTCCTTAACTTTCCAGGCTCCTTTCTCTCTTCTCTGTTTCAGGTCAATGACATGTACGTCAACACTTAGCTTAAAGTTATAGTGCCCCATTACTTGCCCTGCAATTCAGTTTGCTTTTGGTCACAGCATTTTCCTATCCTGCCTTTCACACTGCAATTCCGGGATCTAGCCAGTACCTCTTGGTTTTCTCTTCCCCCTGTAGCCTAATTTCTCCTTTATAGCTTCACCAGCCATCACCAGCAGAGTTTTGACTCTATCTCCCTACCTTGTGCTATGTGGGGGTCAAGAGTATAGGCAGGGTCCAACTTTGTCTACCAGAGACAGGAGTCCTCAGTCTCCTCAAGCTTTATTTAATTATTTAGACTCCATCTCCCTACCTCGTACCTATGTGGAGGTCTGAGCATAGGCAGGATCTGACTACGTCCCCAGAAATGGGAGTCCTCATTCTTCTCAAGGTTTAATTACTTGTTTCAAACTCCATCTCCCTACCTGGTACCTACGTGGAGGTCATGAGTGTATGTAGGATTCAACTTCATCCACCAGAGGCAGGAATTTTCATTCTCCTCAAGGCTTCTAAATTGCTACTAGTACTACTACTACTTCTACAGCTTTTATGCATCGTGGCTTCTGCTACCCCAGGTAACTCCTCTCCTGATGCTGAAGAAGGTCCTTCAGTACTCCCTTGTTCTTCCTCCGATATGCAAACCCCTAGTAAGTGATCTTCAAAGTCAAAATATTCCTTAAAAGAATAGACATTTCCTCATCTGATTTACAAACTTCAAAACCTTGGCAATTCCTACCCAGCAACAGCTTGAAAGTACACACTGTTTAATTTATGTGTAGAAGTTAAATCTCAGCATAACAAAATTCCTTCTCCTGACCAGCCTGATGAAACTCTTGCTCCTAACCATCCAGTACTTCAATCAGCCTCTGCTGCCTTCTTTGAAATACAAGGCCTTATAGCTCAACTTGCTACTTCAGTATCTAATGTACAATCTCACCTCACCTCACCTCTCTCAATGTTTGCCTTCAAGCACAGTCTACTTTGGCATCTACTTCACCAGTCCTCCTGTCCTCCAGCACTTCCCAAGATGAAGTGAGCCTGCCTAACATTCCTCTATCCTCCAGCGCTCCATTCACTTTCAGTCTACTGTCTCATCAAGATTCAGGAACTTCTTTATCAGCTGCTCCTGTACCAGTGATATCTCTAGTTCACCTCAGTCCAAGTCACATCCACAAGGACATCATAGAAAGAAATGATGTCAAATTGATTTTTCTCCTCATTTCTTCTCACAATGTTGTATCCTGTGAAGATGTTTCCATCATGCTAAAATCGAAAGATGTCAGGTTCATGAAGAAATTGACTGTCCCTGAATTTGTCCTTGCCTTCAGGCTATATAATGATGTCATTTGCTCTGTATTCCCTTTCAGGCAAGATGAATTGGACTCATATTATTTATTTATTTAAATTTTGGTCAATGGGTAGGCCCACTGAGACAGAAACAGTCCCATTTTCAGAGCAACCTGGAATGAATTACATACATCTATAAACATAACAAAATGCATACATGTCATTTCACAATTAACAGTCAATATAGACATACTGACCCATTAAAGGATACAATAACAGGTTAATTACAATCAATATCAATAGGATTAGAAGTACTGTTATACACAAGACAGTCACAATCAGACTGATGTCCCAATAAGGTTAGAAAGGCAGCAGGGAGTCTGGAAGACTCAGCGGTAGCAGTTGCAAAGGCTCAGATCCAACAGGTGGGCTTTATGACCTTCTTGAAGCTCCCAAGGGAGGTACATTTCTGGGGACTACTAGGGAGACCATTCCAGATAGGAGAGATGAAGGCAGCATAGGACTGGAGTCCTAGGGAAGTCCTAACACTAGGGACATGGAGAAGATGGTGGCCAGAGGATCTTAGTGTTCTCCCATTCTTTTTGGGAGCTAATGTGTTAATAAGGCTAGGAGGGATGCCATTTTGCTGGAGCTTAAATGCAAGGCAGAGTGATGGATATGATAATCTGCCATCTAGAGAAGGCCACCTAAGAGATAACAGTACCTTGCAGTGATGCTCCCGTGGTGACACCCCTGCAGCAAAGCTCCCTATCCTGTGATACAGTATTTTTAGCCTTTGCATTTCAGAACTTCTTACAGATTGTAGTAAAGGGGCCCCATATAGCAAGGTTGGAAGGAGTATACCAATGGAAGCCTTGAGTTTGGATTCACAAGTGAGGAAAGGGCTGAGGCGATATAATAGACCTAACTTTTGGTTGAGTTTCTTGGTCAGATGGTCAATGTGGCTTTTAAAGGAGCAGTCTTGGTCTAAGTATACACCTAGGTATTTGATACAATCGATCACTTCAATTTTTGAGCCATTGGAAAGAGCTGGGGACAATAAATGCAAACACATTGGACCTAGGCTTTTAGTGCTAAATAGCATGGCTTTAGTCTTTTTACAATTTAGAACAAATTTATTAGCAAGAAACCAATTCTCAAGTTGACCAAGGTCTTGACTAAGAAGGTTGTTTATTTGGACAATGTCTCGGGGGGACCTATAAAGCACGGCATCATCTGTATATAAGGTTACCTTGGCCCCTCCACAATGTTGAGGTAAATCATTAATAAATAGGGAAAACAGGAGAGGTCCCCAGTATTGAACCCTGGTGCACATCATCTGTGATAGGGCATTTGTTGGATGTAGCACCATGCCATTTGACAATTTGTAATCTGCCATTAAGGTAGTCTGTGAACCATTGAGTAGACAGATGATGAAGACCAAGAGATGTTAGTTTAGTGATAAGCTGCTGATGATTTACCAAGTCAAATGCCTTGGTGAGGTCTATAAAAATTCCACCAGTTGAAAGGCCATCATCTAGAGCCATGAAGATATCCCCAGTAAGGCTAAATAGGGCTATATTGATACCACGATTTTTTCTAAAACCATGTTGTCGTTCAGTTAATACATTGTTCCATTCAACTTATCCCCAGACCTGCTGGTATACAATCCTCTCTAACACTTTACTTAGAGTACAGAGGATGGATATTGGTCTGTAGTTGTCAACAAGCTCAATATCCCCACCTTTAGAGATAGGAGTGACCAAGACAACTTGCCATACAGTTGGAACTTTGCCTTCAAGCAGGGATCTGTTTAGGAGCCAAGTAACTGGAGAAGCAATAATGTGGGCTGCGATTCTGAGGAGTCTGGGCTCCAGCTTGTCAAACCCAGCAGAGCCAGAGGATTTGATTTTTGTTTAATAATTTTTGGACCTCAGATTTAGTTGTAAGTTTGAAGTGAGAATTAGGGTAAGGGGTTTCCTCTTGTAGATGATTCTGGGTAGGAGGGATGGGGCCCAGAAAGATTATTTTTAAATTTGTCTAGGTCAGTGAGGAATGCATTTAGTGCATTAGCAGCATCTTGCCAGTTGGTGTCGTGGACACCATTTGCTACAATGTCACTTTTCTCACGGGTGGTATTCCCCTTTAGGAGAGAGTTAATTTGGGACCAAAATTTTGTAGGGTCCGAAAGGTTTTTAGTTAGTAGGTTCTGAAGGTATTGTCTTTTAGCTGATTTTAGTTCCTTTTTACACTTGTTTCTCAGTTTTCTATATTCCACCCAATCCTTAGTTAGAGTTGTTGATCTGAATTTTTCCCAGGCTTTGTCTCTCACCCTCATATCTCTCTCTCTCTCTCTCTCTCTCTCTCTCTCTCTCTCTCTCTCTCTCACACACACTCTCTCTCTCTTTCTCTTAGTGGATCTAGGCAAAATATATGGGGTCACTCATTTCTATGATTATCATTGCTAGGGTTGCCACCCTTTAAGAAGCCCAAAATGGAACATTTCTTACTGAAACATGATTTTTTGCAGGACAGTACGTAACCTCGACCAGTGCAATAGACTTGTTTTCTCTATATAGTCAGAATAAAGGCTACGTATTGTAATTTGTTGGTTGTTTTTATGGTTTCATATCATTTTAATGTATTTTAGTTAAGGTACTATAGTTTTCTACAAGATTTAATGGAAAATTAGAAAATATTTTTTTCTACTAAAAAGTCAGGACATGTAGTATTTTTCATGGTTTTTTTTGCAGGACACAGCTACCCAAATCAGGACTGTCCTGTGAAACTCAGGATGGGTGGTAACCCTAATCATTGCTCCTTCTCTGCAAAAGCATCAGCTGCTTTAGCCCATTTCAATACTAAACTGAAATTAACCATCCTGGATAATGAGACATTGTGTCATCATTTTACCGGGCAACAAGCTCTTTCCTGCCTTTTGTGCTGCTCCTTTTCCCATTTCGCCTCCCTTTGTCCATTGGCTGTATTTGAGTCACCTGCTCCTTGGAAGAACTAATCAGTTGGATCAGTTCCTCCTTCTTTCTCCTCTTCAAATATGATTTGCACAGTTCCTAACCCTGGTGTATTTCCCCAACTTAACTTTGATAGCCTTAGCCATCAAATAACATTTGTGGGAAACAAGTCTATTTTCAATAATTTCAATACTAATGGTTGCCTTGGTTCTGGCTGTAACTACCTTCACGTCTTCAGTTTATGCAGCAATCCACATTCAAAAATCAATTGTCCAAAGATGGCTTGGCCAAAATGATGATGAACAGTGCATTCATCTACCCACATGGGTGTTCAGGCCATTGCACAAACGCTAGCTTGCTATCCTTCACTCCATATCATGAAGTTCTCATCACCAGATTCTCTGAAGGTTTCCATACTGGCATTTCAGTTTTCCACTCAGATTCATTCATATGTAAAAATTTACAGTGTACTCTAAAGGATCCTGAAGTTGTCCAGCAACTCTTAGACAAAGAATTTCAAAAAATTTCCATTGGTCATTTCAAGCATCCACCTTCATTAAGCTCCTTTTACTTGGAATCAATAGAACATCTATCCTAAAAGTTCCTAAAAGTCAGCCTAACAATGGACCTATATTTCATACACTATTGGACTTGATCCATTCCAACCCCATGAACCCACAACTAACGTCATGATATTTTCAGCTATTTTCTCAGCCTCCTATGGTTTTCTTCACCCAAGAGAGTTTACAGTTCCATCAGCCTGTTCTACTTCATTTCTCATGATTGCAAGCCTATGACAACAAGCAGACCACCATATCCTGCATTTACTAAAATCAAAAGACTACTTACTGTAAAGGAGTTCATATTGTCTACTATCCAGCCCATAACAACTGGTGACCAATACAGATACTTAACCAACTCATCCCATATCATGCTGGATCTAACCCCTCATATCCTCTCCTGGTTACTAATGTTTATTCTCCCATGACCACCACAATATTTATGAAGCACTTAAGAAATGTATTCCAGTGACTGGGATACTCCCATTTTCCTTTTCTAGTTCATTCCAGATTGGGGCAACTTCTTCAGCCTCTCAAAATAATGTTCCAGCCAGAATCATTAAAAAGGCTCAGAAGATGCTCTTGCTCATGTTTTGAAATCTATATTCCTGAACAGGAAAGTAGAAAAGCCTACAGGATTATCTTCTTGTAGTATGCCCAGAGGAAGGGCAATTCAGTAGCCATGGTTCCTCAGAGGTCTCCTCTGTAGGGGGGTTTCCTCTCCTGCATGCTACTGTTCACACTCTCCATGAGTTGGAGGAGGATGTCATGCTTTTCATTTTGGGCCTTAATTCCCATAACTCTACCAAGCTCCTCTACTGAGGGTGGGAATGAGAAAGGCCAAAGTAAAGTCTGCACAAATAAAGTTTGCACAAGCACCACACATATTCACCAAACATTGAATGAGAGGGCTTTGCTCATGACTAAGAGTGTGTGTCGGGGGGGAAACTCCACCCACCAGCCCATCTTAAACCTTCCTCCCCCTTACTTCTACACTTAGTGTGTTTTCAAACCCTCCATCCTGACCACCTCCTCCTGCACTCTTTTCACTCATAGTGCTGGTCCTTCATTCCTCTAACACTGCTCATCTCCTCTTCTGAGGGTGGGAATGAAAAAGGCCAAAGTAAAGTTCACACAAAATAAAGTTTGCACAGGCTCCACACATATTCACCAAACACTGAATGTCAATTACTATTTCTAACAACCTCTAAGGCTAAGTTTCCCAGGATTTGATTAAATGCTTTTTGGTGAGTGGGAGAACATTGCAACCCCTATGATTGTGCCAAAATTGAGCTTTACAACTCTAATGATTCTGATGAAATTGTAACACTGTGTATTTGTGTGCTGTTTGGAGAGTGAAGCTGAAGCTGAAATGCCTCTTATCAAAGTTATTTGCTTAATGTTGTGGAATGTTCCTTGCTTTGTGTGAAACTAAGTGTCATAATGCACACAAAATCTGGAAACAAAGGAATGATTGGGCATTAGCATGAGTGCCACCAAGAGAACTACAGTAAGATAATATTTTCATTCATCACTAAAATAGTCAATAAAGCTAGAGTTGACATTTTGACCAGTCTTCTTCTTGTTCATAAATGATATATGGAGCAAATATAATGAAATCTGTGCATATTTTTTTCTTCATACAGTAAATCATTCCTGAATAACATCTAATAGTGAAAATATTGATTCCAAATTTATCTTCATCAACAAAAAGACAGGAAGATTATTAATTTATTTAGAAAAGTTAGCCAAGGAAAGACACACTCAGCCTAGGCTCATTTCTAGGTTTTTTTTTGGGGGGGATGGGAAGAACAGTAAGTAAAACTTGATATACATGTCCAGTGGTGCACTCCAGGATGCAAAGTAGCTGTCACAGATTCTTGGATGACAAAAGGGATCAACTGCAATTAAAATTGCTTTGTTTTCTGCAGTAACTTTGCAGAATACTGTAGTATTCTGTGTTGTATCCTGGTGGGCTCCGTTGTACTCCCACAAGCATCAATTAAAATGTGTAGTACAATAAAGTCAGCAAGTCAGTCAGTACAAGATGCAACTATAGTATAATATAAAGTAGAGCCAATTGCTTGCAGTATGCACATGTTACGCTTTCTCTACTTAAAATCACAAAAGTAAGAAAATGCAGTGTTACAGTTTTTATTAATTAATTAATTTATTTATTCAATTCTGATGACTGGGTAAGCCCACTGAGCCCTGGAGGTCCCTTTTTCAGGGGCGACCTGGAATTAGTTACAAAAAGGAGATAAATACGGCACTGTACAAAAAAACATGGATAAAAAATACAGCAGAGACACAATACATCATACATTGGGGTTGACATGAGACCAAAGGGGGCCAACCCACTCGGGGGACAGTGAGGCCAGGCTGCAAGAGTAATTTGTTACTATACACTGGATGGGGTAAAAATAGGGGAGTAGGTTGCAGAGTACCCTGTGTGCAGAACCTTTATTAATAGGGGGATGTAGTAGGATTGATTAAGTCTAGCGTAGGGGAGTAAGGAGGGTATTTGAACCCTACCTTCACCCCCTCCCATGCAACACTCCCATTAACCCCACTAAATGGAATACCAAATTACAATCCAGATTTCAAACAAATTTTAACATCATAAATAAAATAGTACAGTACAATCAATCAATCAATCAATCAATTCTTTATTTTGCCAGGTAGAGCACCGTTGAGAGGAACTCATTTACAAGGTGGACCTGGGATCAGATATACAGTACATAGTTCATAATACAGTACATAGCAGAAAATAACTAACAGATAGTTCATAATACATAGCAGCACATACTACCAGATGGCCATGTAATAACCATGCCATTGTATAGTCACAGTCACTCATGGTCATAAGATCACATAAACACAGCTCAAATTAACCACATATGCCATAGGACATGTGTATAAATGTATTGTTACTTAACCAGGAAGATATATAACAGCTTATATACAAATATTATTGAGTTTACAGACAAGGTATACATGAATAATGCAGTGGTACATATATTGATAATCCATAACACAGGATACGGGGCTTGGGTGAGTATGTGTGTGTGCATGCAGATGTGTGCATGTTCATGCATATATATATATATGTGTGTGTGTGTGTGTGTGTGTGTGTGTGTGTGTGTGTGTGTGTGTGTTTGTGTGTATGTGTGTATGGGTGTGTGTGTGTGTCTGCCAGTTTCAAAGCAGCTGCATGGGCCCACAAACTGCACCAGACCTGTAGTAAACTTTGTGAGTGCCCTGAAGCAGCTGTATCTTTACACATATTGCATCAGACCTGTAACAGACTTCATAAGTGGCCTTGCAACCCTCTCACAAGCAGCTGCATCATCACACATATTGCTCCAGTCCATTAGCAGGCTTCACAAGTGACCCAGTGGGCCACTCAGAAAGCAACAACAATAAATGCATCATGTGGTGTAACCGTATTCCTCAGACTGTTATTTATTCATGATGTTAAAATATATACTAGAAATCTTGATTGTACATTTGATTCAATTTGATGGGGTTCAAAAAGCCTTAATGTTTCATTTCCTTACTTTTGTAGCTTTAAGAAGAAACCATAACTTATGGATTAACATGTTTTTTTTGTGCACCTTTGGTATATGCAAGAGATCTCTAGTCTGGGAGCATAGTTGTTATTTCTGATGGGGTTTAAATACTGTACGTATGCTTATTTTATTTTTTATTTATAATTTTTGACCAGCATCTGACTGACAAAATGCACTGTATCTTTACCTAATTGTTAATCTCCTGCTTGTATCATGTGTTACCAGTTTGCACTTGTACCACTTTCCTATTCCTGTATTCTACCTTCCATGTCAATGCTTACTTTGTTTTTACAACTGATCATGTGAAAATGGTCTATGTTACTCATCTTGCTCTCCAGTATAATAAATAAAAATGAAAGGAAATGAAGGAAATACACACTAAGCTTTTATTGATGGGGGGATGCTGGCCATGACCGTGGTGAAACTCTCCTACTCTTTAGGGCTTTCTCTATAAATCTGGTGAAAAAAGACTGCTGGACAACAGTAGACCCATCCTTTTACTGAACTCCGATTATAAAATCTTAACCAAATTAATTATTTAATTATTTATTTATTTGCTTTTGGTAACCGGGTGGGTGCACTAGACATAGAGATGCCTATTTTCAGGCATGACCCAGGAGGATACAGTTGAGTACAAAGCACACCATGTGACACAGCACATGGAAAATGAGTAACACAGTAGGAAGGGGTAAATACAATCAACTTTGGGATAGAGAGAAATACAGTATTTAAACAAAATTAGTACACAAGTAACACAGTTTGGACAATTATGTACAAAAATGATGCAGGTTGCACCAACTATCATTCATCCAACCCAAACCTATTCCATACCATCAAGAAGTATCAAGGATAATTTATATATTATCCATGATGTTATACAATTTTATACTGTCACAAACCACTGCAGTTATTTGTTATCACTTGACCTAACTAAAGCTTTTGACAGAGTTGGTCATTGGTATCTTTTTCAGATACTCATAAAATATGGTATACCGAAGATATTTGTTTCCTGGATAAAGAAACTGTAGGAGTCAGCACCATAGCAACTTATAGCACAGGGAGAATGGAGAAAGGTATACAGATTAAAGTAGGAGTAAGACAAGGATGCCCCCTCTGTCCTTTGCTTTATGTTTTTGCCTTGAACTTCCTTATTTTATGTATTTATTTATGTGTTTATTTTATTTTAGTCTTTGGTAACTGGGTTAGGCCCACTAGGCACAGATGCCTGTTTTCAGGGGTGACCTGGGAGCACTTGGGAGGTTAAATGACTTGTTCAAAGTCACACAGTATGCAACTGGAGGTTGTGGGAATCAAACTCAGATCTGTCTGCTAGATGTACCATGCTGATTCACAGCTCATTACTCTAACCTCTTGGCTATACTGCCAGCCATTATTTGGCATATTGTTGAAAATCCAAGAATTGCAGGGCTTGCCTGGCCATTATGGGATTTTTTTCTTAGAATTCTGACTAATGTGGATGATATATGTTTATATGTAAAAGATAAACACAATGGAGATCAGGTGGTGAGCTCTTCAATGTGTTTTTCTCACATATCTGGTACATTTTAAAATGTTAAGCAAAATATTGGAATCAGATTGGGTAATACTTCATTGGAAGAATCACAAACAGTGGCAGTGGGTATTTCCATAGCACAGAGGCCCATTAAGATATTGGGCATAACATTTGGTGGCTAAGACATAGCCTCTTTAAATTGGTCTGAGAAATTCAGTTGTACAGCAAAAGTACAGAAATGGAAGAACTGGAATATTTAAAAATTTAAATGAGCGTGGGTTATTAAACAATTCCTAATTCCACTCCTTCGGTATGTCAGTTATATTTTCCCTTTATTGACTCATTTCAAAACAACAGGAC
Organism: Neoceratodus forsteri; assembly: GCA_016271365.2. NCBI lineage: Eukaryota > Metazoa > Chordata > Ceratodontiformes > Ceratodontidae > Neoceratodus > Neoceratodus forsteri. Next base: position 905,145,397 of record CM028135.1, on the reverse strand, counting down.
ATAGTATTTTTTTTCAAGTGCTTTAGGGTGGAGTCATCTTATCCTCATTAAATGAAAATTCAGATACCTGCCTAAACAAAAGGGAGAGGTTAACATGCCTCATCCTATAGTGTTTTTTCATACTCTATTTTTGGTTACCACTTTAAAATTAGTCTTGCAGTCCCGGTTTACTAGAACAAATGTATGGCTGAAATACTTATGAGATTAATTTTTAACTAGGTGATAGAAAGCACCATTTAAACTCACACATAAAAGTGCTGGTTGCAGAATTTCTTAAACCACCTTTCCAAAAACGTAATAAGTGGAAGATGCTCAGATCTTCTTTAGAGCCTTTATCTAGGAAACAATTAGATGATACTGTTATGATACATATTTGCCCACATGACCATAGTTTAAATATTGTAAACCAGAAAAGAACCATTTGGTGTTGCCACAATTAATGGACATCTGCATTCCAACATGAATATGGGGTATACTATGGATTTGTTCATATGGCAGATTAAATGTGAATGGGAATAACAAAAACAAATCTATTGAAGAAAGACCTTGTCCCTTCCTGGATTATGACAGACAACTAGAAACTATGGTACATTTTTTCTGGAATGTAGCCATGCACCTGGTTTTTTGAACATATATAGTGAATAAATGGAAGCTTCCATGGTTGGAAAGATTAACATATGAATGTTTTGTTCTAGGAGATTTTCCTGCATACTTAAGGAAGTATAATAATAGCACATTGTGAGTACTCTGATCTTGCCTCAAATTTTAAATGTGGCAGGCAAGGTGTCATCTGATGATACAACAATTATGAATAGCTTGAGATCTGTGTTTTTCTTAAATAAGAAATAACAAGAAATTCAAAATATAAAAAGAAATAAAACAAAAACAAACATGGAAAAAGTTAAATTTTTTTGTTTCAAAAACTAAATAAATACTTGCAGCAGTTGTTGCTTAGGCTCCATTGCTACCGCAGAGATGGTCCACAAGGAAGCAGCAGTGAAATTGTCTGAGACACAAAACCTTTCAAGACCATAGCATAATGCTGCTTAATACAATGTTGTATACTAGGAATGAAACTTCTAGTATATATACGGGCATTTTGGGGTATTTTATGAATGTAAATGTGATAACAAGAAATAAAACTACATTTTCAAGGAATAAAAAGAAATAACATGAAATTCCAGAAAAATAAAATGAAAAACTCTAAAAAAAAATTAATAATGTTATGGGGCACTACAAATAGCCTATAAAGCCTTGGCAAAAATGTTTGAATTAGCTTTGAAAGAGGTTTATAGAATGGATTGTAAGAAAATGTTGATTACTGAACTCAAAGTTGATTGATGGGCTTGTCTTGGATTCACACTGTCACTTAAGATGGAATGGAACAGGCTATGTTTCCATTTATATATTATGGAGACCTGGTATAATTTTTTGGTAATGGAAACTGTGTGGGTTTTTAGCATTCCTCCTTTTTTTGTTTTAGTGGGTTGCAAAAGAGAGAGGGGGCAGTGATTTGGGGTACAAAAGAGAGAGGAGATAGGGATTTGGGTACTTTGAGACATATTCTCATCCTGTAATTATTTTTAGAACAAGATAAGACTTCTTTGGAATTTTTGTTTTGTTTTCAGATGTATTGTTCTGTATTACTGACTTTTTAATATAAACTCCCTTACTATTCAGTAAGGGGCATCAGACTGTCAGCGGACAGTGCGGCAGATCCCGGGGTGGTGGTGGAAGTAGCAGCTCCTGGGGTAGAATGGAATGCCTTCCTCTGTTATGAAGGAGGTCCAGCAGGTCATAGAGATCCAGCAAGATATGGAAATGGAGGATCCTGGAAGAGATGCAGCAACCATAGAACAAGAAAATGCTAATATGGACATAGTAATTGGTACTTGGCCACCTGTGGAAGAACTTCAAGGGTAGGGAATGGGTGCAAGGAAACAGTTTTTATTAGCAATGCTTGAGGAAGAAGAGAAAACTTTTAAAAGAGAAAAAGGCTACTTTTGCTAAAATCTGGGATTTCTCAAGGAACAGTTCCTACTATATCAAAAATCAGTAAAAGTTCACTTACAGGAAGGCCTTTTAAGTCAAGGTTAACTACAGCTGCACAGGAGAATGTGAGCAAGACCTTCTGCTATACCTAAACTGACAATCTAAAAACTGTACTTACTGGGAAAACAAATGCTATGCTGCCAGAACACAGTTGGCATTTGAGTGCCAGGAGTTTACAGGACTTAACCCTTTCACATGATTCAACATGGAGTGTAAAAAAAGCTTTCTCGGGGCCAGCTGGAAAAATTACCGAGGATCAAGAATTAGACTGCAGATCCATGGCCAGACCCAAAGGTGAAAGTTTCCTCTTTAGGCTTGTCAGCCAGATCAAACACCACTAATGTGACAGCTCTGCAGCTAGATGGCATACCCAACATTACAATGTGGCATGACGAGCAAGATTGAGATGCTATCTCTGAGTTACAGAAGGTAAGCAGGTAGCCTGCATCAACTGTGCAAATCAAAAATGTAATTCAAATAAATACTAGCATGTCTAGAAAACTCCCAGTACCTGAAATGATTATTATTCTATAAATCTGAACAGAATCTTGGAGTGTCATGCTTGAGTTTGGTGAGCTCTGACATGATAGATATACACAAAAAACAGCACATAAAGAATTTATTAGTAGCTATGCCGAATTACAGGAGCACGTGCAATACATGCCCATCATCAGGAGGCCAGAAGGCAGCTCCCCAATCTTACCATGGGCTCTTAGTCAAAGATGACCCATAACTGATCCTGTATTTATAGTTTTTCATTCAGTTTGAAAGTTAATTTGTTCGACATAAAACTGCCATTACTGTGGCAAGATGGCCACTGTTGTAATATGTAAGACATATTTTGTTATATTTTTATGTGATTTTGTCTATTTGCAAATTCCACAAAAATGCCAGTGTTAATGAAAGGGTCACATAGGGAAAGAGACTGTATTGCAAAATGTTTGGCATTCCTCTGTGACCTGAGGGGAAGCTTACCTGTCATAAAATGTTGACTTCAAAACAGGATGCTTTGGAAACAGGATTTGGGACACAGCCATTCTTGAAGACTAGTGTGAATTATCTTACAGGTGTCATATTGTCAGGGAGGTGGGACATCAAAGGCAGCCAGAAAATTGGGCTGTGGGAAATAGATATAATAATGCCCTCAACATTTGGAAAAGAGCAATAGAGACCTACACTGGCCTAAAAGATAAGGCCCTGGCTAGAACAAAGCATGGGAAAAGACTGTCAAGATGGGAGCAAAAAGGGTTTTTGCAGACTGCAACAGAGGTTATAAAAATCCCCTCATATCAGAAGCCCAGAGAATTTTGACACACTTTTCATGGGACACTCTTCCTGTCACACAACAAACCAGACAGAAGAACCAGTGAATGCTATAGAAGGACTGAAATATTTGCAAATCCATTTATTCTATGGACTTCAATCATCCACAAACCAGGTAGACACTAGACAGTTAAAAGTTTACCATGCTTTTTTTTGTATATTTCCACCTTTATTTTATCCCGTAGCCACTCTGGGAGGACACAAGGAGAGTATTCCTGTTCCCACCATCATGGACTGAATTTAGTGGTGGGCATTGTGAGCTCAGTGGACCTGGCCACCAAGACTGGGTTCATGACAATTATAAAGTTAAAATCAATAATTTTATACACAGGATTAAAAAAAATATATTGTACAATATTAGTCTATAAGAGCCAACTGTTCATTAACAATACTTAAGTGAGCATCAAATCTGAAGTCTAACAATAAGTCTAAATTGCATGTATGTGTAATAAATGCACATAGCTAGACAGAGATATGAAAATCTACATTAGTCATACTCATGAGAAGGTGGTTAGCCTCTTCATGATCAGAATAATATATTTCAGTCACTAATCTATTAAAATTCCTTAGTAGTTCCAAAAGGTTGCCTTCTAGTTCATTTGTCAATGAAAAAGTGAACAGGATTTTTTTCCCTGCAGTTATGTGTGCCACTTCAAGAACCTTTGATGGTTTTTCTGTTTTATCATCTCCTTAAAAACCTTGCAACTGTGATGTATTGGTCCTCTTCAAAAGGGTGCAGTAGCATATATAATCCATCTTTCAAATTGTATGCATATGGAAGAAAAACATTTTCTAAATATTTTTTCCTCCATTTTGTATAAAGAGGTCAATTAAGTGCAATGTGTTGTAGTGTTTCCACATGTCCTTTATTACATGGACACATGTTGTTAGAAGGGATTTCTCCATTTCTATTAAATCTGGACTGTCTCCAACTGGTAGGTAAGCACTCCAGACTAGCTATTGTCAGTAGTCTTTTATATTCGGGCAAAATGGGCAAAGTTAGATATGTTTCTGAATTATACTGTTTTTTGTTTACAGAATACCATTGGGCAATTTTACGTTTACTTATCAAGATCACATTGTCTTCCATGGATTTTTAGGATAATATTTGTTTACATCTTTTCTGATAAGATTGAAAAATTATAATTTTATTTAAGTGAAGAAACCAAAGATCTTTATTCTATTAAATCATATGTAACGTATTTATAAGATATTGAACCCATGCAAAAATCAGGCCCTGCTGGAACTAACAGGTTTCTTCTGAAAGAGCCCAGGTGGGAGGCAAGGCAACTTTGTCAGTCATTATTCTATGCAAATAAGATATCAATCAAACTGAGGCCATTGATTTAATAGGGATCCTATCCAGTTCCACTTGCACTGCACAACTGGGGGTCAAGCTTGGAACTTTTAATAAGGTTTTATAGTAACTAATATATGGGATGTCAATATCTTCTGTCACTTGGTGTCCCCAGACCTCACCACAAAGGCTGATAGGAGTTAGTTTCATTTCAGCTGCACGAGGATAGGGGCAACTGACCAAACCCCGTAATTAATATTACATTTGAGTAAGCCTCTGAAATTAAGTTTTGCTGTTTTTATCTAGTTATTAATCGTGTATAATGAGCCCATTTCCCTGTGTGATAGAAAGTACAGTAGTACATAAGTAGGTGTATTGTTTAACTTGCTTAATTTTGTCTTTATACAAGTAAAAAGTGTAATTTTTTCTAGACCTAAAAATGAATAGTTTTGTTTTAGATAAGTTAATCTTAAGTTTTAAACTGGGGCATAAACTTTACACCTTATCCACCATCCACTGTATTCTAATTTTAGTAAGGGATATTAAGTCAGGTCATTGGTGTAAGTCAACAAGGGGCATTCTTTGCCCATTATCATTGGGGAATGGAAATTTGGGTCAGAGCATTGGTTAATAATCTGGTTTATATGCAAGTTAGACAAACACGGAGTCAGAAGGCAACCTTGTTTTTTACCCCAAGATTAGTTTTTATGTATCTTGACAGATTTCTTACCTTATCATATCTTATACTAGTTTTATTATCACTATACAGTTTTATTATTGGCATGTGCAAAGAGTGATTAATACCATAGTTTTTCAAAATTTTCCACAAGCATGATCTATCCACTGAATCAAATGCACTGGAAAAATCAATAAACAAGACAAATAATTTGTTTTCCTGATTTGTTTTATATTTTTCCAGCAAATGATACAAGACAAAAATATGATCAATTATAGAACATTTTTTCCTGAACCCAGTTTGCAATGCTATAAGAATTTTGGTATTTTCTATCAATATCAGTAGTTTGTTCAGAATGATGAGAGTGAAAATTTTGGAAACAGTATCCAAAAGGCAGACTGGTCAATATTTTTTTGGGGGGAAGGGGGTCTGTGTGATCCCATGAATCTAGAACAAATATGTTTCTTAAACATTTATTAAAGAAATTAGTTAGTACTTGTACCCATATATTTAAGATGGCCTTACAAACCTCATTTGGATTATGTCTGGACCAGGGGATTTTTTCATAGAACAGAGTAGTATGGCCTTTTCTACTTAACCAAATGTTATCCTAAGAGTTGCTGAAGGACAATCTATGTTCTTCATTTCTCAGCTGTTAATATGCCTAGGTTGATACTTCAAAAATAGTTGTTGAAAATGCATAATCAAAGTTTCTTGTGGGATAAATGTGAAAATTTCACATGAGTGTACCACTGTGCCTTTGGATACTATTCTCCAAAATTGAGCTCCATCACCCAAGTTCAAAATGTCCAGCATTTTACCCCAGTATTTTTCTTGAAAAAGATTTATTTCTTCCTGCAAACATTTTGGTGTACTGTTTTCTTTATTTAATAGCTCAACATTTTTTCTAGAAGGGTTTATTTTAGTCCATCTTACTAGATTATTTCATTTCTTTTTTGCCTGACTACAGTTTTTATTGAACCATAACAAATCCTTTATGAGCTTTTTACAGTATTGATATCTTTGTACAGAAGCTTCTTAATTTCAGAATATATCTTAATCAGTTCTGTATAGGCTTCCTGGGGAGATTCCTGTTTCATTATGTGTGAGAAACTTTTATGCATATCCTCCATGAAAATGACCATTGCAATATTTTCAATATTCTTCAGTTGAATGTATTTATTATTCTGCTCTAATCTAGTCATATGAATAGCTGAATTAATATTAAAGATTTTTAGGACTTTTTTGAGGTTATTATAAGAGAAGCATGGTCACTTTCTGGTCTCATCCTTGAACTGTTGTCAAATATTTCAAAAGTTTCTAGGGGTGTTATAATCAATTACACTCTTGCCATGTGGACCTAAGTAAGTTGATTGTCCTTCTGGATCTCCTATCCCCTATCATTTAATACCAATGAGTTAGAAACTGATATAACCTAGGTGATTTCTTTCCATTTTTATTCTATATTTGTCCACAGACTTTCTAGGGGACCGATTAGCTAAATGAGGCATATCGTTAAATTATATGTGGCTATCCTAGCATTAAAAGCACCTGTTATTACAGTAGAAGCCGCTTTAGTGGGATGGCTCAGTTTCAGGCCGAACATCCCGTTTAAACAGCCATCTCTACAAAATGAAGTTGGATTTTTTTTTCCAAAATACACTAACTGACATTTGCAGGGAGTTGATTAATGTGAAGGCAGGAAGTTGATTAATATGAAGGGGTTTTGAGGTTTATTTGCATGCTTGTGCTTTATGTACAGTGTTACAGTATACTCCATGTACTTCAACTAATAACTATTAAAAAACGGTGTAAACTTTCTCCTCCATGAAGTGGTACAACTGGCTGTCATTGTCATCATTGAAAAGGTCATCCGATAGCAGCTCTGTAGTGTGTGGCAAACTGATTTGGGGCATAGTCTGAAAGAAGGTAGAGGAGGAAGATGGCATATCATACACTTCTAGCAATGCTTGCACTTCTGGCACCGCTACCTGTTCAATAATAGGTTCACTACAAGCAAGAGGAGCAAAGAATTCAGTTATGCTTGTCTGTTTCTTTTCTGAAATGGCATAAGCTTGTATGCTCGTTTCAGCATCGAACAATGAATCCCACATTGTGGTTTGCCCATGTTGCTGACACTACAGTAAAGCTGTGCGAATCCCAGTCAGGGCCTCAGTGTTTGTGACTAGTGGCGCATCATCTGTTGTGTCATCTATTGTTTGGTCCTCGATCTCGGATTCCTTATTGATTGCACTCGCCACTTCAGCGTTGGAGAGTTCACCAACAGTAGGTTCATTTGAATCCATATCAACAAAGTCATTGAACGCTGCATGATCCATAAAGGAGGGTATGCTTACATCATCCAAGACTGGCATTTCTTCGTTGGCAATTACATTTGTCTCTTCTGATGCTCTCCCCAAAAAGCCTGCTTTGCAAAAACAATTTGCTACTGTTTGTGGCTTCACTGCCTGCCAAGCTCGGTGTAGCATGTAAATTGCATTGGCCAAATTAACTTTTCTGGCTATTTCTGCTGCATGAGCCATCTCTCCCTCGTCAATAGAGAGGATGATTTTTGCTGCCACAAATGACCTGTAGTGCCTTTTTAAGTTTTTGATCACCCCCATATCCATGGGATGGATTATGCTGGTGGTGTTTGGTGGAAAAAACACAAGCTTAATAGATTTTAGGTGTTTAATCAGATCATGAGGGTGTGCCGAACAATTGTCAACAAACAGGATGATTTTCCATCTCTGTCTTCGCAGTTCAGCATCCCAAGCCATCAGCCATTCTTGAAAGTTTGCACCAGTCATCCATGCATTGCTGAACTGTTATAGGTGACAGGCAGCAATTTTAAATCCCAAGGCAAACAACGTGATCATTTATCTTTTCCAATTACAAGAAGCTTTTGCTTCTCTATTCCTCATTGGTTAGCACAACAAAGCACAGAAATTCTGTCTTTTGCTTTTTTGCCTCCAATGAGTTCATCTTGCTGTAATGCATGGTCACGGTCAGGATAGCCCCGATAGAAAAGTCCAGTTTTGTCAGCGTTCCATACATCAGTAGGTAGATAGCTGGAAAAGAGACCAGGCAGCACTTCAGCAATCCATTTCTGGGCAGCAGTGGCATCTACATCTTGTTTTTCCCCATGCTCCCATTTAAAGACAATCTGATGTTGCATTTTCCAAGGCGATAGCCATCCATCAGTGGCATCACATCCATCATGCGACATCTCCCTTGCAAGATCATCAGCCTTTGCTTTCAGCATCGGATCTGATATGCACACTCCCTTCTGTAGAGCCTGGGAGAACCGCAAGAGGACAGCCTCATCCACTTCACTGTCCTTACCCTTCCTTTTCCTTTTGAGACTTGGGTTCATGTTTGTCCGCCACTTGCTGAGGATTACATCACGGTTTTTACTGATGCGACCAGCCTGGCTTTTGGAAATTTTAAACTCCGCAGCCACTGAGACAAGAGAACTGGAGGAGTCTGACAATGCATCAAGCACTTTGACATGCTCTGCAAGCATGAGTTCGTTCTGAGAAAGAGACATGGTAGAGGCAAAGCAGGAAGCAAGTAACCGCCAAGTACATTAGACACTGTTACATCAAAGGTCAGACCACTTAGTTAAATAGCAAAACTCTGCTGGAAATAGTCCCAATAAACCAGCTTCTGTGTTATTGCATGTTCTGATTAAACATTCAATTAACTCTGTGTTTTCCGTTGAATTGAATTGGTGCCTGGAGAGACGCCCCACTTATGTGGCCGTCCCCCTTAAGCACATCATGTTTAAGTGGAGTGTACTGTATTAAGTTTGCACCAGGATGCACATTCAAACTGTCTGTTATGTTCTTACACAGGCAATCTCAGAGTGCCTCATTATAGTATTGCATGCCTCTTGGAGGGATGTACACAGTTCCTATCAGCAAGAAAATTGAATGAACTTTTATCAAGACAAAGATTATATTTTCATTTGTATAGTGACTCTCCACTACTTTAATTTCAGGAACTATTTTGATGTGAATTGCAGGTCCCCCTGTTGCTCTTCCATATTTTTTACCTTTTAATGTAAGGGCATTGATTAGCTGGTAACCATTCAGAATAAAATCTTCAGGCACCCAAGTTTCTTGGAAGCAAAGAAAGTCATGCTGTTTTATGAAACTAAGCCACTCTATATCTACTGTTTCAGTGGACATTCCTGAAATATTCCATGACTACATAGAAAAAGCTTTGTCAGGAGGATTAATAGTTGCAGATTATATAACTGTATCCTCATGTCAATTTTGTATGGGGGAAGATGTTATTTGCCTTTCTTTGTTGCTAGTATTAACTGCTAGCACTTGTACAGTATATGGTCCCAGTCAACTAAATGAATCTCCATCCCATCCAGGAAAGAGGCTTTTCTTATTACAGCATTCCATCAATTGTTCACCTTTAATATGAATGTTGATTTGAGATTGTTCTGCCTCTTTGTTTACTCAATGGACTGAACTCATTGTCCCATATTCCACAGGTATTCTCATAGTACTATGTATTAAGAAGCACATATCTGCCTTTAATTCTCTGTGATTTTCATTCTCAAGGGGGTCAATACCAATGACTGAAATTGTTTTCTCCCTTAGATTTGCATTAGGTTTGTTAAATTCCTATTTAAGCTCTGGAGTAATGTACTTTATCTCCTTCCATGTGACCACATTTTTATTGATATAGCCACTATGTGAGAAGAAAAGAGCAGTGCTCCATTTGATCAGGGAGGGAATTTCAAGTCCTAAACTCTGTAAGATGGGCATGTTTGCCCATACTGTACTTGCAAATTTTGCCTCTTTCATCAATGCATATTCAGATTTACTAGGGTCCTTATGATCACTAAAGGCTCTAAGAATTGCTTCCCCTTCATCTTTTAAATCAAGTTCAGCTTTGATCAAACATGTGATCAGTTCAAAAAAGAATTCTTCATTGGCATACTGCTTAACCTAAATTCCTGAAATCCTTAGGATAGATTTTGCACCTCTGAGCTGTAAAGTTCTTTTTTTGAGTATTATAGACATCTATATTAGTATTTGTTTTGCTATTTCTCTGTGTTGGCTCAGTCTGCCTTGAAATTGTGCTTTGATCTTTTATCAAGTACCTATAGTTATTTTTGTTCTGTTTATCCCCCCATGCTGCTGGCTGCTTTACATCAGCCTGGTCACGGACCCCCGTGCTTCCACCTCCAGGTTGTCTGTGCTCTCCAGGCACCCCTGGCTTACCCCCCCCGGGGGCGGGGTCATGGCACCAGGCATTGGTGCTGCATTACAAGTAACTATCCAGGAAGAGCCAGCCCTGGAGGTTAATCAAAGCCAGGGGCAGACTTCACCAACGTGGCCAGCAAGGAGGTATTTTCTTGTTTTTTTCTCCAGGGGTGGGGACATGCAATGATGTCCAGCATCCATCACCACCATCACCCTTTTAGTGCTGGCACTGGTAGCTGCATGACCCCTAGCCTCTGCCAGGGGTCCGTCAAGTGCTGGATGCACTCCCCACCCTCACCCAGGAGGAGAGCAGTCCTCAGGATGTTCCATCCTACTCCTCCCAGATGACCCTCCAGTGACCCGGGTCTATTCCTGAACCCGGGTTGCTGGCGTCACAAGCGGAAATCAAACTGCTGCACTGACAGGCAGGCCAGTTCACTAGAGTTAACCATGGGGGTACCGTCTTGTCTCCCTGCAGAGGGTATATTCTTTTTATTCCTGTTTTTCTTTCTCCTAACTTCCTGAAAAGTTTCAGAATCCATCATAACACTGTGTCTTACTTTTCCCATCTTTTTTTTAAATCTCTTTATTGCCCCACCAGACTGGAATTCTCTCAGGCTGCCAACTCACATGCTGTTCTACCACCCACTGAGTCCTCCAACCTCCTCAAAGTCATTAGCTCTCCCCACAGGACCCCTGGCCCCTAGGTCTGTGGGGAGTTCAAGGGGCAGAGGTGGATGACTAGTTACAGACTTGTAGCAGCAGGCACTGTGAAGCCATCACCTATCTAGCCAGTGGAGGGTATTTTTGCTACGCTTGAGCTTCCCCCTCATGCATGGTGCACGGCAACCCTGCCTGCATCTGCCATGCTAGATACATGCTGCCCGGCTTGCTGCAGTGCCCACCAGTCTCCACCAGGCGCTGCTAGCACACCGGACCATCCTGCCCCACCATTCTGGGGAGGAGAGCACCACAAGGATGCTCGATCCTCAACCCTCCCCCCTTCCCCCGGCATCCGAGCTCGTTCTTGAACCTGGGTCAGTGGCATAGTGTGAGGTGTGGCATCCAGTGCCTCAGCCCTCAGTGCCACCAGGCTGGCTGCTTTTCCATCTTTATCTTCTGTCATCCCCATCTTCTTATCCTGGTCATTACACTGTCTATGGTCTTTTTTTTTTTTGTTCTCCATGGTTGGTTCAACTGAAGGCAGAGCACATCACTTATCATTTATTTTATCATGTTCTTTCTTCCCTCACCCCTTTCTCCTTTGTTTTCTGCTCTCCTTACTTCTGAAATTTTTATTGCTTCCTAAGAGTTGGTTCTTTTTTTCTTTTTTTTGTCCCCTTCCTTTCTATTACAGTTTTCTTATTTCCAGATTTGGTTTCTTTTGGGATCAGAATACTTGAAAAGGCAGAACACAGTTTTGAAAGTAAACTTTCTATGACAGCTTGTTCTACTATTGTAGAACTTTCTGGGGGGAAATTGTCTCCTTAGGATTGTGAGTATGTCCTCTAGTCTAACTCCATTTATTGCCACATTCTCCCTGAGTGTCTCTGTGTCATTCCTTATAATAACCAGCAGCTCCATTAGCATTAAAGAGGCTGCTTATTGATTGTATCACCCTTATGATGTCTGTACTCAGATAGGATGGGAAACAAGTGAGTGATTTAATCAATATATTTGAATCTCTTTGTTTAGCAGATTTGATAATCAGCTCATTTTCCTTATTGAAATTTAGATTAAGGTCATTACTAGCATTGGAGGTCTGAGATGTATCTTTTATCAACTCATCATTTTTACCCTTGTTTTGATAGTTATCAATTTCTTAAAGCCCCTGAATTGCATTGTACAAATCCATCCTGACTTCAAAAAGATGATCTCATTTTCTGATATTGTTAGTGTCTCCTTTTGTTGGGGGGACAGGGATGGTTCTCTTGCCATCAGCCCCAAAGGAGGGAGGAGGGATCAAACTATTGTAGAGATCTTCTAAAAAATAATTTGCAGAAAGTGAACATATATCTCCCCGGGGTTCAATTGGGGGTGTCAAAAACATTCTCATAGTTTACTTGTAGGTCTCTACAAGGTCTTAAGGTCTTCTCATTATCTTCTCCTGCTCCTTTAATGTACTCCCTATCATATACTACTATATTCTTTCAGTTATCCAACTGCAATAATCTACTATCTTGGGAGAGGGGGAGAGAAGACAAGGCAAGTGAATCATTTACTGATACATCCTCTTTTAATTTTTATTAACATACTGGTTATTCTAGGTTGAATTGTATCAGGATGGTTCCATATCATAATAGCAATCGAGCAACAGTGATCACTATTATGGCGAGTGTACATCACCAAAAAATTATTTCAGTGATGCACAATGGCAGCACACAGAAAAATGGCTCCTGAGACCAATAGGTCTCATTTTAATGCAGGCCGTAGCACCTATTAACCCCACACCCCTAATAATGAATTCTCAATTCCAGGGGGTATGTCGGGGGAGTGATGGAATACATGCCACCAGGCAGCAAAAAACCTGCACCATGCCGTACCAGATCCCAGTATCCCATGCCTCCCAGCCAACCACCTTCTCCAGGATGCCAGTGATCCAGCTCGGCAGCTGCTCACTGCAACCCCTACCACATGCCATCCCTCCCCTGCATCTCCCCCCCCATGTGTAGGCACACATGCACATGTGTACGTGCGAGTTCCTGTTGCAGTTTTCACTGACCACAGTAGGTGGTAGATAGCCATGATCACAGTCACCGAGATTGACACACTGTTTTTCTAGGCACTCAGTCTCAGTTGTTATGGTCATGGACTACCTATCAGGACATGGGTCAGTATTCCCCTTCCTTTTTTCCCCCTCCTTTTTCTAGTTTTACTTTTTTCAGTAACTCATTGTTCACTAGTTCCTGCATTCCTAGTGGACTCCTAGTAGTCACCATAATTATCTACTTGCCTACTAGAGCAGAGCTTATTTCTATAAATCTTAATAACAATTGTGAATGAATAATTGCAAGGATAATACATAAATTGCAATATACAATTCAAAAGTGAACCAGAGGTGAAAACTAATGTGCAAATACTTTAATAATCTTATATTTTATGTATTTATTTATTGAGAATATCAGATTACAACCTTTGAGCCAGGGACTCATTTATAAAGGCTCCATGTCAGAGTACAATACATTAATTGATTGACAGTATGTAATATTACAGTGAGGTTAGAAAAAAGAAAACAACAGGGATTGAGCAGTGCTATCAGTCCTAAAACAGTTGTATAGCTATACAAATCCTGAGGGGAGAGTGTGAACATCAGGGAACAGTAGAATCAAAGTGATGGTGAGGCCTGTACACTAGCAAGTGGTGCGAGCAGTTGGGTTACCAATATTATCATTAACACACAGTCATTACAATAGTAGCAGTGGAATAAAAACACACAGTCATTGCAATAACAGCAGTGGAATAACGAGAAATTTAACCCAAGTTCTTGCCGTGCATAGGCACATTCCCATTCTTAGTCAGAGCATTGCCAGTGACGGGTACAGATTATGTAATCTTTCAGGGCTATTTTGAAGGAGCTTAGTCTGGAGATGGAGGTAATGGCCATGGGGAGCTCACTGTACCTGCATGGCACTTTGTAGGAAAAAGACCTTTGGGCAAGGGTGGTTGTGACCCTGGATACAGTCCATGTTAGTTTATCTGCTGTTTGGGTGTTTGCTGAGATATGAGCAGTGCGGTCGGAGGAAGAGACTCTGGGGGGAGGTAAGGCCTAGCTGTATTTTCTTTGTAAGGAGACACATTTGATAACTTACCGTTTTGACTAGGGTGAGAACATTTTTTAGTGCATACATGGTGCAGCTGTGGGTACGCTTATCTACTCTAGCAAGGAGCCTGCAGGCTTTGTTAATGGCTAGGTGACTTTTGTTTAGTGCAGTGCAGTCTGCGGCTGCATAGATGGTTAGCCCGTAGTCTACAAGAGAGATAACAGAGGAGGTAATAGCAATGTTTAGGGCATCTGGAGGTAGGTAGTCTTTGTGCTGATACAGTAGTCCTGCGCATGTATTTATGGCAGAAGGAAGATTACTGATATGTGGGTGAAATGAGAGGTTAGGATTGAAAGTATAGCCCAGGTATTTATAGGTGTAAACCTGTTCCAGTGGGAGGAGGGTTTTGGAAAGGATTGTAAGCTGGGCATTGTAGTCCTTGCTCTGGCAGTGGGCAAAGAGCATTGATTTAGTTTTTTTTACATTGACCACCAGTCTGTGGTCAGTGAACCAATTTTCAATGTTGTTGAAGGCAAATTGTAGGGAGGACTGAAGGATTGTAGGATCAGAGTGGGAGGCATACATTACCACATCATCTGCATATAGCAGAAGATTACATGGACAGCATTTGGGCAGGGTATTCAGGAAGATGCTGAATAATAATGGGCCAAGAATGGAGCCTTGGGGGACTCCTGAGCAGAGTGGTAGAGTGGGTAAGAGGGTGCTGTTTATTCTCACACACTGGGACCTATCTGTAAGGTAACTTGTGGACCAAGCGATGGGTCCTGGGGACAGACCAGTGTGGTGAAGAGTATTTAGGAGCAGGGTGTGGGAGACTGTGTCGAATGCTTTTGATAGGTCTATGAATATAGCTCCTGTTAGCTGCTGCTTATCTAGTGCATTATGCAGTGAGTTGGAGAACTCTATGAGGGCAGACGTTGTGCTGTGTCCAGCTCTAAAACAATGTTGTTCCCTACATAGTATGTCGTGCACTAGCAGGTAGTCTGTAAGTTGGGTGGCAACAATTTTTTCCAAGGCTTTTGAGAGAGGAGGGAGAATGGAGATGGGCTGGTAATTATTGGGTAGGGTAGGGTCTCCACTCTTTAGTATTGGTGTGATGGTGGCCAACTTCCAGTCGTTTGGGAACTGCCCTAGGCATAGGGAGAGGTTAAGGAGATCAGTCAGGGGAGAGAGCACAGAGTCAAGTACCAAATTAAGGATTTTCATGTCAAAGAAGTCTTTGCAGTAGTTTGAACCACCAAGGGCTTTTACTAGGTATAATCTCACTTCATTCTTACTAATAATCCTGAGGTTGAAGGGGGGGGGGTATGTATTGATTAGCTCTGGGGTAACAGGGGCGGGGTCAAAAAAGTTGTTTGGCAGCACTTTGCTTAGATCATAAAATGCAGTGTTTTGGCCACTGGTGAGGGTGAGTGGGTCCAAGGTAATATTATTGTTGACAGTTAGCTGGGAGGGGGGAGGCATCCTGGATTTTCTGTTCAGTTACTTTAGGTTGTCCCAAAACAGCTTAGCATTCCCCCAGGAGGAGGCATGGGTGAATTTATAGTAGCTATATTTGGCCATTCGAATTACCCAGGTACACTTGTTGTGAGCCATTTTATAGGCAATCCTGGTCGCCTGAACACCAGAGGAAGCTTCTTTGTACCAGAGGGCATCACGGTTCTTTAGTTGCTGGAGCAGTGTTGGTGTGACCCAGGGGGCATTTTGTTTTTTAGATTGAACCTTTGTGAGGGGGCAAATGTATCACAAGCCTTGCTGAATGTGTGGGTGAAATAGTCAAAGGCTACATCTATGGAAAGGCTGTGTCTGATGGGGGAACAATCACATAGGGCAAGATGTCTCCTTATCTTAGTGAGGCCTCCAGGTTGAAAAAGGTGTCGGGGGAACCTGTTTGGTTGTGGTAGTTGCCTTTGACATGACCAAGTGAAGAGGATGGAGGAGTGATCGCTTAATATGTCTAGGAGTACAGTTAGGTTTGAAATTCTGTGTGGACGATTGGAGAGTAGGAGGTCGATCAGGGTGCTAGAGCCATTTCTGGGATTAACCCTGGTTGGCTGGTTAGCTAACTAGGCTAGATCTAGTGCTGACAGGGTGTCTTTGATAGGGGTGGCCAAGCTTGATAACCAGTTCACATTAAAATCCCCCAAGATAATGTGTTCTGTTTTAGGTGGGAAGCTGGAGATATGTCAGTTAGTGATTGAAAAGCTTAAGCTTGGTTTTATGGTGGGATTGAAAAGCTTAGGCTTGGTTTTGTGGTGAGATATAAGCCACAGTAATGGTTACAGGGGCTCTGGATGGGGCAGGTTTGAGTTTTCTTGTCAGGGCTTGGGACCCATGCTTCAGGGAGGGTGTTGGTAGGTTTTGTCATAGCAGTGAGTCTCGTATGTAAAACGCGCACCCCTCTCCCCATTTGTTAATTCTGTCAGCTCTATAAAGGGTGAGGCCTGGGAGTGCAACAGCGGAGTCCAAGACTTTCTTTGACAGCCAGATTTCAGTGAGGGCTAGCACATCTGGTTGATGCTGCAGCATTCAGCATTGTACTGGTGCTAGTTTTTTGGGTAAGCTGCAGATATTCATTGCAGCTATACTTAGTCCAAGGTGTGGTGTGCTAGGACTGCATGAGACAGGGCCTGGGTTGGGGTGAACATTGCCTGACATAAGGAGCAGTAGTGCAAAGATTCTGAGGAGGGCCAGTACTCTCTGTATGCTGGTGTTAGCATGATGCTTTTTTGCTGATGTGCCACCTGGGCAAGAGATGGCCTGGGAGCAGAGGGTAGGGTAGGAGAGAAATGCGAGAGGACATGGCGGGTGGTGCTGTGAGGAGATAGCTGGATGATGTGTGGGGGGGAGGGCAGTTGGGTTACAGAGAAGGGGAGAGTGGGTGGGAGCTGGTGATGTGTTGCGGGGGTGACAGAGGGGTGAGCCATGGGCAAGAAACTGGAGTTTCCCTGGAGGAGGGTGATAGAGGCAGAGGTGAGGAGTAAAGCAAGGACTCTAGTGATGGTGTGCTGCTGCCAGGGGGAGGTGCCAGGGATTGAGAAGCAGAGGGGAAATTGTCTGAGGTGTCACAGGAAGGGGGTTGTTAGAAGAGAGAGTAGGAGGGAGAGTAAGAAGCAAGAAACCATAGGAACTAGTAAAGTGTTAAGCAGGGGAATCAGTGGTTGGGAATGCAGGACAAGGCTGCCTCAAGTGGCAAAGAGTCATAGGCTGCAAATGGCAAAGTGGGCTAATTGATTCAGACACAGCCTTTAGCCCTATGGGTTCCATGCGATGCCTCGCCCCTATATAAGGGTGAGCCAACCAAGGGTGGTGGTGAGGGCAGTGGGGAGCTGATGGGGAGTGTTGACCAGGCAAACACAAGTCCAAAATGCACCACAGTCCTGCGGCTCCACAGTATGTCTGTGCTCTGTTCCGTACCTGATGGTGGTTTCAGGGAGTGGTGGAGGGTGCCTACAATCTGGACCTCACAACACTCAATGGACCCTCGCTTGGATCCGGTGAATAGGCTGTGGAAAGCAGGTAAGATGGTTATATAAACAGATCTGCATGGGGAGGAGTTCTCAACACAATGCTACTAGGGAGTTAACCTTATTATTCAGATGTTCTTTTTTTTCGTTTTTTTCAGTCTCTGATGTAAAATAAGTAAACTTCAAGTAAGGCCTTTTTAGATGTTTGATTTTTAATTGCCCCCAATGTGAAATAAGTAACTTTAGGTGAGGTTTGTTCAGATGTCTGATATTCAGTCTCTGAGTTGCCCCCGATGTAAAATAAATAACTTTAAGTTAATCCTTAGTATTGAGGAGTGGTATTTATGCCCCCCGATGTGGTAATAATTTATAAACAGCTTTTACCAGTTTACTAACAATAAGTTTCAAACAGGCTGTAAAGAAGAAAATAAATTTCTTAAAGGTCCTTAAGGCACATTAGTGGATGCATAAGGCTAGTGTTAGTAGCAATGGCATTTTTTGAAAATAAAACTATGTCCATTGCTGGGCAGACAGAAATATTTAAAGAAAAAAGGCACCAAAGCAAACAAGTCCAAACTGCGCCACAGTCCTGTGGCTCCACAGTGTGTCCGTGCTCCATTCCGTAGCTGATGGGGCTCTCAGGGGGTGGGGGAGGGCACCTGCACTCTGGCCCTCGCAACCTCAATGGACCCTTGCTTGGATCCTGTGAATAGGCTCATGGTGGTCTTGGGGTGGGGGAGGGTGCCTGCAATCTTGTCCTCACAACCTCAATGGACCCTCGCTTGGATCTGGTGAATAGGCTGATGGTGGTCTTGGGGGTGGGTGAGGGCGCCTGCAATCTGGCCCTCGCGACCTCAATGGACCCTCACTTGGATCCAGTGAATAGGCTAATGGTGGTCTCGGGGGTTGGGGAGGGCACCTGCAATCTGGCCCTCGCGACCTCAATGGACCCTCACTTGGATCCAGTGAATAGGCTAATGGTGGTCTCGGGGTGTGAGGGAGGGCACCTGCAATCTGGCCCTCATGACCTCAATGGACCCTCACTTGGATCCAGTGAATAGGCAGGAATATATAGTAATGGAAAGTGCATATAAAGCACTGAAAGGATACCCACACCTGTCTAAGAGGATGGTTCATTTCACTATATGACTGTATGACTATTTGTAAATTAATACACCCATCTATCTAGCTGTAGTTTGTAAAGCAACACTTTGGTTTCAATCAAATGATTCGTCAGAACTACCAAATTTTATACATTATGTACAGTGAGTAATTTATGGGTACTGCTAATTAGTCTACCTGTTCTCAATTCCTTGCTCTAAACTGTTTTCTTGCTGCTTACCCCACTATCTCTAATTGTACCTTATACTTTACAAAACACTTTTAACTACCAGAATTGGATTAATTATACTAGCTAGTGGTCATAGAATCTAGCCAGTTGATGAGGTCCCAAATGAGTGAAAAACAGGGTAAACAGGGTAAGCAACAAAAAAGTATGCCAAACACTAATCAGCTATCAGTTAATACAATATTTAACAAGACAGTCTAAGTAGCTTAACTGCAAGATCAATATCATCTATACTATGATTGCAGCAATGTTAAAAAGGTAATTAATTCACCATCCCACCTCCAATAAGAATGAAAACCATAGCTAAAAGAGGTCCCAACTAATATAAGTTTAAATAAATGTGTAAATTCTAGACACACAGATCGAAAAATGAAATAGCCTTTCAGACAATCACATGAGTTAGAAACAGTTGAAATAATTAGAGACTCTATTGCTAAAAAAAATGAAAACCCAGTGCAGGAGCATCCAGTAAGGTTGGACAGGAGTTCAGTGGGTTCAAAAATGTTCAGAAATGTTCCATTTGTTACAACAGGGGTGTATTGCTTACAGTCTATATTTTGTTCCTTTCTCCTGAGGCTCCAGTAGTGTGCCAATGGTGTCTTTCAACCTTATCCTATGCCTTACTTGCTCACTGACCTCCCAATATTTCTTTTTTTATAACCAATTCCCCAAACTCCTCGAGCTCCTCAACCTCCTTGTATTTTCTGGTGCATGCCCCAGATCATCTTCTAGTGTTTTTCTTTTCTAAATATGATTCAATTATTCTCAGCAGTCGACTCTTAGCACTGGACCTTTCCAATATAGCATCTCATAGCTGACTCCTCAAAGCCACTAGGTTAACAATACAAATAAGAAGGAGGTGTAAAAGGAAAGGACAAAAACCATAAAACAAACAGAGAACAGCCAGAAATAGCTGCAGAACTATAAGTACAGATAAAGAAGAATGGAGTGGGTCTTTGAAAAATCCAAGCAGTCTAAATAGCTGGATTAATGCTCCCGAGGTAATGCTCTCTGCTTGACTAAATGCTGTGCTGGATGTATAATAATATGAAATTAAGCAGTTCTGATTTCAAAAATATAACACAATTACTCAGTAATATTATTCACAACTAACCAAGCCTTATCCCAACTTTTCCAAGTTTATCTTTTAGATATAAAATATAACATTAAAAGAAATAACTCTTGTATTATGGATTCTAATTGCTCTAAACTTTAAAGATTTATCAAACCAAATTATTAATGTGATACAGAAGAGTTTTTCTCTAGCATCTGTCGTTACTCACCCTGCCCACAAATTCTTCATCTTCTTGAATTGCCAAAATTGCTTTACTTGCCTGGATTGGGCACTGTCACAGCTTTACATGTTTTACAGGCTTTTCTCTTCTGTGGGTATTAGTACTGAACCAACACTGGCTCCTTCATAGGATTTTAATGGCTTGCTGCCTGCTACTTGCTGTTAGCTACCTGCTGTCTGCTGCAATATTATCTGCCTACTAAGGACAGCTCTGCACCTTCATGGGATGTATCCTCATTCGTTTGCACATTTTGCATGTGATAGTTAATTTAGTGCTTAGAGGAGTTAGACAAAGAACGTGAGTATTCAAATCTAATGATAAAATTGAATTACTATAATTATTGAAGTTGAGTTCTTAAAAGAAAGAAGTAATTATGATTTCTTGCTAAATGCAGTTACACGATTGTGTATATTCCTATATAATACCTTTCACTGACTCACAGCCTCTTTCCCATTAAATCCTTCTGGCATAAATTCCTTCTAATTTACTTATCAATTACAGATAAGGAGTAAATTATTGAGTCTGTGGGAATGAGGAGAAAATGAGATGGACATAAAATGGCTGAATGAATAGGCTGAATAAAATTGCAAAAATGGCAAGTATTTATATACAGAATAAGATATGGGGAACTGTGTGATATGAGAATTTAATGCACACCCAAGGTGCAGGATGCTACATAAACCCTGAGGGGTTTATCAATGCATCGCACACTGATGGTGTGCATTAAATTCTAATATGCACAATTCCTCATCTTTTATTTTGTATAAATTACTGGGGAGCAATTTTTTCCTGCCAAAGTGCAGAGACAAAAACAGCCAGACAGACGCCCCCCACCACACACACACACAATTGTCTTTCCCTAATTTTCCACAGTCAGATTCTTTTTGTGTGTTTTTTTTTCTGGCAGTTTGAAAATAAATGGCACTGAGCAAAGTCAGTCAGCCATAGACCTGTTTCTGCTTGGACTGTGCTATCGTCTGACACTGGCAAATGGCAGAATCAACCAGATACAGTATGTGTTTAAAAAAAAAAGTAAGGGAGGATCAACCAGATATGCATGAAAAAATGTAGAGGATGGGATCAAATACTGGGTAAAATGAGGTGAGGAATCTTTGTATGGTGGCTCCTCGCAAACAGAGATTTGGAGCCACCATGTTTGCCGAACTGTTCAGCCTGCCCACACACACACACACACACACACTATGGAAGCCAATAAGGGAGTGTTGGATTTTAACTGACAGAGCATATATGTGTCGTAATAACTGGCATATCAACTGGCAGAGCCCTAAGAAAAAATTGCTCAGCAGTAATTATAACTAAATAATGTAAAAAAGAAAATGAGATGATGTAAAAAGCAAATACAATGTTAGAAAAGAGCATAGTATTTGCTGCTCCTCAATATCTTCTGAGGTCATTTGAATAGTGAGAAAAACACACTCTAAGATCTAAGCACACTAAAAAACATTGTAAAACACTCTAAAATGCTTCCTTTGATTTCCCCCTATGGGGACAAGATTAGTCAAACTTTCCCTTGTAGTTGGGCACAGACTTGGTGGATCTCTGGACTTTGTTCTTTGCTCTCCACCGTCCGCTCTTCAATCTCCACTCTCTGTTCACCTACCTCATCAATCCCAGCTACTCTCACCAACCACTCATCCACCTCTCTTGTTGGTTATATTAATGCTGACCTTCCTTGCTGTCAGCCTTCCAAAGGGCCCCCTGCTTCTGCCTCTTTAAAAGCAGGATCCTAATACCACCTTTTGGACTCCAGCTCTGGGGAGAGAAAAACAGTGGCCAGCATGAAGACACCAAATAAAAACATGCAGCACAGGATTTACTAGAATAGAACAGGTAGTAAAGAAATGCACATCAAATGTCCCAAAGGTGCTCCAGTCAGATACCAATAACATAAATTAACAGAAAGAAACTTGGAACACACCAAGGCTGAGATTTGAATTAATAAGCTGTAATTTTTATTTAGCAGTTACAGCATGTCAGCCACAGTGCTAATGCCCCTACATAGCGAATCACCTTCATGGGTCTTCATCATATCGATGATGAATAATGAAAAAGAAAAGCCTAATGGTGTTAAACGTTCTTTACTCACAAAGTCAATACAGTTTTTTGACTTATTTGTTTTCAAATTTCATTTTCCCTGTCCCTTCCCCCCTTTCCCTCCCCCCCACTCTTCCACGTTCATAGAGTTTTGTTTAGCATTGAGTTTTGTTTAGAAGTGAGCCTTCATTATGTTTTCTTTAAGGCTGCGTCTCTGTGTGGTTAATATAGTACAAATATTTACATGTTATTAATCTTTATATGTTTCTTCTTTTTTTCAGAATAGACTTCTCATGGATCAGGGAATAATTTTAAATGTGCTGCAACATAACCATACATATAAATATCATAAAAATGTGTATAAATGTTAAATGTAATTATTTTCCATGAGACTAGTTAAGTTTTTAACAAATCATTTCCTTTCCATTTTGTTTAGCTCTTTTCAACGTAACGAAGCACTATTTAAGCAGCTCGTAGTTAAATTTAACTTAAAATAAGAATAACAATAAAGAAGAGCTTTCAACAGGCACTTAATTAAATGGAAATTAATGTAGAAACTTTTTTTCTTTAGTCACTAAAGTGAAGGCATGTTTTATTAATATATTTAAATGTATTCACCTGTGTGATGTAGATGTGATGTGTATATAAAAGGGTAGCTTCGCATTGAATGTTAACACTCCCTGAGGAAGACGCGAGTATAGAGTCGACGCGCCAGGGTTTTCTGTTTGTCTGTCCACATATTGATGTATTTGGAGTAGTAGTTATGAAAACTTGGCATTTATGCTTAAATAAATTGAATTTTTTACTTGCACTCTGCTCCTGTGTGCCTTATTCTCTTTGGGATTTAACATTACATGTTGGGTCTGGCTGGCCCTTTGTACGAGCACTGGTCTCCTGCTATCCAGCTCGCACATTGTACTTGAAGACTTGTTGGGTGATGAAGACCCACAAGCTTATTAATTCAAATCTCAGCCTTGGTGTATGCTCAGTTTCTTTTTGTTAGTGCATGATTTACTGGAAAGAGTACTGACACTAGCTGTACTCGGACAAAGATGCCATACCATTTCCAGAACTTAAAACAGATTCCTGCTTTAGGCACTCCTCCTCAACATCTCAGCATGGCTGTGTACTTGTCCCAATACCCACACAATGGAAAGTCAGATGGACTTGGTTAGTCCAGTTTTTCATAGCTAGAGCTTTTTTTTTTCCAATTTCTCCTTTTCTATTTGCAAAGGCAAAAATATTATCATACCTGGTGAAACTCTTGGTGCTCACTCGGTATGTCCTGTGTTCATGTGCAGTTGGGTCTTTTCAGATACCTAACCTTGGACATTGTACATTATTAGAAAAGTCCATATTTTTCTTGTCTCCTATCTTTTCTCTACATGTACACACATTTCCTAACAGTCCATAAATGATCAAACATACTTTTCCCCTCGCTCAACAACTTTGTTTTGCAAGGACAGCTAAAACACACTGGTCAGTAAATTAGCACTAGTAAACTAGTAAATTATTTCTAACACTAATACACAGCCACACATCTACTCTCATCAGTAATAGTTATACATAAAAGAAATGCACATTTGAGTGTGTAAAGTACATATATCCCAAAGTTTATGCTAACAATTTCCACGCACATGTCCTCAGTTTCTTAATGTAAGTCAGGCAACATCCTTTCCTATACAAACTGTCCCCACACTTCATATGTGTGCATGCTCCCTTTACACTACAGAGGATGCATGCTCCCTGTGAATGCATTTGGTGGCCAGATTGGGAGGTGAGAGGAGGGCTGTGCTGGTCACCATATGGGATCCTTGCAGCACTGATGAGTAAGGTAAGGGGGTGGCAGGGTGGTGTACCTACTGTGGGCAATGCAGAGGACCACTGGGCACCACAAACTTCTAGTACATAACTTCAGCAGATGATTGCGGGGTTAAGGGGTGCCATTGGACACCAGGGAAAGTTTGCATTTTACTAGGGCTGGGGATCAGAGGGTGGGGGGACTGCTAGGCACTAGGGACTATTGTAATTCTACCAAGGCCAATGATTGAAGGGCAGGGGGACCGTTAGGCACCAGAGACTATTGTAATTCTACTGGTGTAAGAGATTGGGAGGGTGGGGGGCCACTAGGCAACAGGGACTATTGTAATTCCAGGGTTGGGGAGTAAGGGGGATAACAGGACAATAGGGAATGATTTGATTTTACTGGGGCTGGGGATCAGAGGGTGGGTGAGGATTGAAGCATGGTGAGATCATTAGGTACCAGGGACTATTGTAATTCTACTGGGGTCTGGGACTGGAGGGTAGGAGAGAAACTGGATACCAGGGAATCATTTGTTTTTACCAGAGCCAGTGATTAGAGGGAGGGGGACCACTGAATACCAGGGAATCATTTAATTTTACTGGAGCTAGGGATCAGAGGGTGAAGGGGACCTCTGGATACTGGGGAAATATTTATTTCAGTGTGGATGGGGACTGGAGTGGGTGGGGACAGTAACGAGAGGGCACAAACCTGCCACCAGTTCCAATGGAAAGGAGCCCATAATGGGCATGCATATGGCCCCTTAGCACCTTGTATACCCAATGAGCTCATTTGCATGGTACCAGTTGTATAACTTGTCAAGGACTCCCTGTGCTATCGGGTCTGGGGGCGCTGTTCCCTGCACTGTGAGGATCAATGTAAGGGCAGCGCTATTTGACTAAGCACTTTGCCAACTTACCCCTATAGTCAGTCAAATAATGCCAGTGTGAAATCTAACTGAATTTTGCATCCTTGCAGTCACGGTCAATGGGCAAGTGCAACACAAACCTTTGCATGCCGCTTTGCCCATTTTTCAATATTGGGCCTCAGATATTTATTTTTGGATAAAACAGAAAGCAAATGTCCTTGACTGGCCCACTCCTTAATACAGAAAATATATGAATGGGGGATGGAAAACTAGAGTGAGATTATGGATCTCTGATCAAGGGACTCAACACCTGCCTAGCAGTTTTTATATTGGACGGGCAGAAGTTTCTGTTTCTATACAGGACAACCTAAGACTTGTCACAGGAGTGCATAACTTAGACACATTAGTAATGCTTGTGACACTCTCAGTTGTAGTCTATGCATGCTAGCTGGTCACTTCAGTCTATATTGTCATAATCCAGTTAAATGTAATTTATGCAAGGACTAACACAATCTCATATGCAATGCCTTTGGGCTGCACATAACAAGGTTACATTTTCTGGCAAAGAAGATATGGTTCAGCAGGCTCAGCAAGACTGCCACCAGCAAAGACCTAGGGCTCCAGATGAGGTTACTTCCTTCTACATATTCAGCACTGAATTTAGGGTCTGCCTCTTCTGCATAGCCTCACAGATCCACACCAAGACAAGTACCAAAAAGACACCCTGCCCCAAGTCCAAGCCAGCTACCCCTAAGTTTCAAACTTCTGAAATAACTGCAGGATTTTCACAGATACAGGGCTCATCCTTTCAGAAGCAGCAACCTCCTATGAATATATGAACATATGAAATTGCCAGCAGATACAGGTCATTTGGTCTATCTAGTCTGCTCAAGTGTGCAGCACTTAGCCCATTAGACTGCAGCTGCCCCCCTCCCATTAACTTCCCTCTCCCAACTGCCCCCGCTATGTACATTCCCCTTGAAATTGTTCCACCCCCCTCTTGAAGCACCCCACAGTCTGCACTGATACGAGTTGCTCAGGCAGTGCATTCCACCATGTTACCACTCTTTCAGTGAAGTAGTGCCTCCTCCTTTCCCTCCTGAATCTGGCCCCCTTTAAATTCAGGGTGTGCCCTCTGTTATCTCTTCTGATCTGGAGAGTGAACCCACCCTGGAAGCCTACTTTGTTCATCCCCTTCAGGTACTTGAAGATCTCGATCATGTCCTCTCTCTCTCTTCTATCCTCCATGGTATACATGTTGAGCTCTTTTAGTCTTTCCTCGAAAGTTCTATCCCCCCAGCCCCTGGGTCATCTTTGTTGCTCTTCACTGCACTTCCTCTAGTAGTTTTATATTCCTTTACGGGTGGCAGAACTGCATGGAGTACTCCAAGTGAGTCCTCACCAGGGACCTGTACAGGGGCAATATGACTTCGCTACATCTGGATGTAATCCCCCTTGCTATGCACCCAAGCATCCTGTAAGCCTTAGCCACTGCCTTCCTACATTGGGCCGAGTGGTTTAATACCCCGGTAATCAACACCCCCAGATCCTTTTCCTCATTGGATGTGGACAGTTTGATACCATCCATCCTGTAGTTGTATCATGGGTTTTTAGCTCCAGAATGCATCACTTTGCACTTCTTGGCATTGAACCCAAGCTGCCAGGTATGTGACCACTCCTCGAGTCTTGCCAAGTCCTCCTGCAGTAATTTGTCACATTCCTCCCCATCCACCTCTGCACAGATCTTGGTGACATCAGTGAAGAGGCTGATCTTATGCTTGATCCCAACTGCTAAGTCTGTGATGAAAATGTTAAACAGGACTGGTCCCAGTACTGATCCCTGTGGGACACCACTTGTCACTGCCCTGGGCTCCGATGCTTCTCCCCCCACAACTACCCTCTTCTGCCTGTCCCTTAGCCAGTTTTCTACCCATCGGGCTAGCTTCCACCCTATACCAAGACTCCTCAACTTACAGGACAACCTTCCATGTGGCACTAAATCGAAGGCCTTGCTGAAATCCAGGTAGACTACATCTACCACATGACCCTCTTCAAGCACCCTTGTGACCCAGTCAAAAAAAAAATCAACCAAGTTTGACAGGATCTGCCAGCAATGAACCCGTGCTGTCTGTTGTCTTCCAGATCATTATCCACAAGAAACTGCACCAGGCTTTCTTTGAATAGAGATTCCATCAGTTTCCCCACATATGCAGTGAGGCTCACCAGTCTGTAGTTCCCTGGTTAATCCTTGGGCCCACTTTTTTGGGGAGGTACCATGTGTGTCTTCTTCCACTCTCTGGGCACACATCCTGTATTTAGCAAGGTGTTGAACAGATCCACCAGTGGCTGTGCCAGGACCTCTGCCAGTTCCCTCAGCACCCTGGGGTGTACCCCATCTGGCCCATGTGCTTTGTCTACCCTCAGGGACCTAAGGCCCTCCAGCACCCTTTCCACCATGATGACCCCATCTGTCATCATCTCACCCCCCCATGCCTGTGCCCCCTTCCCCTGCAGGAATGGGCCCATCCCTCTCCATTGTGAACACTGAACAGAAGTACTCATTAAGTACTTCTGCCTTCTCAGCTCCCTTGTCTACCCACCCACTGCCTTTCCTGATCCTAACTATTTGATCCCTGCACTTCATCTTTTCCCTGAGATACCTGAAGAAATATTTTTCTTCTTCCTTAATCCCCTGTGCTAATTTCCTTTCCCTGGCTGCCTTTGCAGTCCTGACAACTCTGCTCACTTCCCTGGATTTCTTCACATAGTTCTCCCTATCCTCTGCCCTACTGGTTTTCTTGTAGGTTTAGAAGGCCCTTCTCTTACCCCTCACCTTCTCTGTTACCTCTCTACTCATCCAGCTTGGATGCTTGGTCCTTGATTTCTTTTGCTGGCTCCTGACACAAGCTTTAGTGGATTCAATCAGCCCTAGTTTTATGATTGCCCATTTCTGCTCTGCATCCATGTCAGGGTGGATGTCATCTATGTGTGTTGCCAAAGTCTGCCTTTCTGAAGTCCAGGACCTTTGTTTTTGCATTGTGGGTCTCTCTACCCAAACTGATAGAGAACCACACTGTGTGGTGATTGTGACCCTTGGACAGCTGGTTCAGATCACTATATCATTTTTTGTAATATAAAAATGGGTTATGGACTGTCTCTCTTGAGAAATGATGAAACAGCATGTGATATCTCACACACACACACACACACACACACAGGTTTTAGATACAATGTGTTACATGGAAGGCAAGAAGCTAATTAAAGGCTTTAGTTGAGGATATCCTGTTCAGGTGGCTAAGTGTAGCTGCCAGGTGCCAAGATGGATCATATCCATTTTATGATGTTTGGGGGGAAACCCAGGTTATTACACATGTGTGTGAAGTTGTAAATGCTCCTTTGAAGCTTGTGTGAGAGAGGATGCAGCATAAGATCAAAGAGAGTCATTTGAAGAACATGAGTTATGCTAAGGTTGCAGAATTTAATACTTAGAAAAGACATCCTGTTTTTATATAGATATATTTTTTATATATATTCTGACAAGGTGGAGCTAGGTGACCTCACACAAAGGGGTTGGCTAATACATTTTTCTTTAAGGAATATTCTGTTTTACTTCACAGAGACACATCTATCTAGACTCTGACAAAGAAACATCTGTGAGCACTTTAATAAGGTATTTAGATAGACAAATCTAAGTACTGTAGTAAGAATTGCACTGTTAAAACCTGTTTTGTTTAAGATATTTGTATGACTAGTGATATAATAGTTTTGTATTTTATGTGTTACTTATTTTTTATCCTTTTTTAGTAAAACCCTATTTTTAGAGCTTACTTGGTCTGTCTTTGATTTCTTTCCTTTACAAGTAGAGTATATATGGTTAAAGCAGACACTATACATAAGCTTGAATGATGATACCAAACTGGAAAAAGGTAAGCAGTTTAAATCTGAGGTCTTTTATTACAGTTTTTAAGGGTTCATTTCTGTACACCTGGTTAGGTGCCCGTAGGCAAAGATATCTGACCCCCCTGAAGACAGAATTATCTGAGCCTGTGCATTGGGTATGCTAGCAAGAGGTTCACAGTTTGAATCCCTCCAAGACTTGAGACCAAAGGTTGACTTGAACCCACAAAACAGACAAGAGGGGTTACCTTGTTCTGTTAACTGTTCACAAGACTGCACTCAGAGATTGGTACTTTGGGAGTAGAGGGCTGACCTGCTGAGTGGGTTTGTGACAGATTGGTTTGCAGTGGTGCTGATAATTTGGTATCACAAGCTTTTATTGTTCAGTGTGTCAGCTGAGACCATAAGCTCACTTGCAAAGAAAGAAAAAGTCAGTGATTTATTTTTAAAAAGGAAACATAACTATATCACTTGCCGTACAGTCAGGTTCCTACCCATTTTATTTTTTTTCTAAAAGTGCAAGTCAGAGTAGCAGTAGTGAGGGAAGAAGATGGCTTCCGCCTACAGCAGGCACACTGTAGACTCCTTAAAGCAGTTGTGTGGGGACAGAATAGTCCTGTTTGTAGTGAAAGCCGGCAAGCAGAACCTCATAGATGCCCTGATGGTAGCAGATACCCAGAGCAGTGAGTCACGGACCATGACGGAAAAGGACCAAACCTTGAGTGTGGCAGGGCTAGTGGCCAATGCAGTGTCCAGATCTGATGAGGAGGGCAACATGGCCACTGTCAGTGAAGGGTCACAGCAGCAGGGAAAGGTCACCAATATCCTGAATCTGGAAGTACTCAGACTGCAAATTGAGTTGCGCAGGATGGAGTTGGAGTTCCAGGAGAAGAGGGAGCGAGAAAAGTGAGAGGCAGACCGTGAGGCAGAGCAAGAATACCAAGAGGCAGAGCAGGAACAGTGGGAGGCAGACTGTGGGGAGCATGAGTGCCAGCAAGCTGCAGAAGAGAAGGCAGAGTGAGAACACCATGAGGCAGAGGAAAAGAGTGCCACAGGCAACATGAACTGGAGAAGCTACGACTCCGACCAGCATCACCAGAGCAAGTAAGAGGCTTGGGTTTAACTGGGACTGCAGGACTGGGTTAGAAATTGAATTCCAAATTAATGGCTGAGTTTAAAGAGGGGGAGGATATTGATGCCTTTTTCAATTCTTTGAAAAAGTTTGTATTCAGGCTAAAACTCCTACAGAGTCTTGGAGCTTCCAGCTATCCCCGTTACTTACTGGGAAAGCTCAGGATGCATTAGGCCAAATGGACAATGAGGACAGTAATGATTACAGCAAACTAAAAGCTGCACTGTTAAAAAAATTTGAATTAACTGCTGAATCATACAGAGCTAAATTCTGTAAGCTCAGGAGAAGCCCTGATATGAGCTACGAGGAGCTACCCATGAAACAACATCAGTTTTTAAAATATTGGTTGGAAGGAATTGAGGCAAACTCTGTCGATAAAATTGAAAATGTGATTTTATTAGAAGTTTTTCTGGGCATGCCCAGCAGATCTGAAAACTTGGCTGGAGGACTGAGATCCCAAAACAAGTGCAAGAGGCTGCTGAACTCTCCGACCACTATGCCAAGAGCAGACCTGCTGTGAGAGTGAATGCGATGGGCATGGCAGTGCAGAAAGAGAAAAGCACACCTTCAGGGCAGCTAAAACCCTCACTTCCTCCACCGAAACCAGTTAACCCAGGTTTCAGGGAAAATATTTTTCTGAAAAGAGAAGTGAATGTTGGTTGTGTAAAGAAACTGAGCGTATTGCCAGACAGTGTCCCCAAAAAGGCAAGCAATAATACACAACCGGGTGCTAGAAAAGAAGTGGGTTGTTTGTATGTCCCTGGAAGCATGCCAGTAAACATGAGGGAACACATGCACCCAGTCATGATGAATGGTGTACAGATGCAGGGGTTAAGGGACATAAGGGGATCCCTGACATTAGTAAAAGGGGATCTGGTACAGCCTGGTCAGCTTATACCCAATAAATATGTCACTGTCCAAGGGTTCACTGGTGAAGAGAAAACATTGCCACTGGCCAGTGTTCTCTTGGACTGGGGTGAAACAGGGGGAACTGTGCAACAGGTGGCTGTAGCCAAAACCTTAGCAGTGGATGTGATCCTGGGCAATAATCTCAAACAAGGGATGGTATGTGCAGGTACCCATAGCCAAGCGGCAAGGGAAAATTGTAGCTCCCTGAACCCCACAGAAGCCATTGTGGAAACCACTGAGAGGCTGGTCCCCCAGCCTGTGTCTCCTGATATGGAGATTAATGAAAAGGGGGTAGAAATTTCCCCAGTACCAAGTAACCACACAGCTACAGAGGGTTACTCCGAAGAGGGAGGGATGACCCCTTGTCAGAGGGTTTGGATTAACAGTGATCCTGAGTGCCCTGATGCTAGTGCTAGGGACCTTAGTTTAGTGACTGAAGGGGACCTGTCCCATGCTTTGGAAATGTGTGAGGGGTCTGCAGCTGCTCAGAGAAGTGACCCTAATTTAGAGAAGCTAAGGACTTGGGCAGACTCAGATGGTGCACAGGGAGGTGACAGCAGACATAAGGTTTATTGGGAAAATGGACTTATATATACTCAGGCAGTACAGACAGACTGAGGGGTGCTAGGCAGGCAGCTTGTCGTTCCCCAGGGATATCGTGAGCAGTTGCTCAAGGTTGCCCATGATATTCTTTTGTCTGGTCATCTGGGCATTGTGCACACCATGCAGCAATTGACCCAGAATTTTTATTGGCCTAACTTCACCCAGCAGGTGAAGGAGTATTGCAGATCTTGTCACCGGTGCCAAGAAATAGGGAAGGCAGGCAAGAAAACCCAGGCCACCCTGATTCTATTGCCCATATTGGATGAGTGATTCCAGAGGGTGGGAATGGATATTGTGGGGCCTTTAAATAGCCCCAGCTCCTCAGGGAAGTGATTCATCCTACCTGTGGTGGATAATGCCACTCAATACCCACAGGCAGTCGCCCTATCCTCACTGAGGACAGACAAAGTGGCAGATGCCTTACTTGGGATTTTCTCCCATGTTGGGTTCCCACAGGAGGTAATCACCGATCGAGGGGGTTCCTTCATGTCGGACCTGATGAAATGTTTATGGGAGAAGTGTTGGGTGGTGCAGAAATGCACGACACCATATCACCGACAAGCCAATTGACTTGTGGAAAGATTTAATGGTACCCTAAAGTCAATGCTCCAGGCATTTGCTGAACAGCATGGGAGGGACTGGAAGAAATACCTTCCCCATCTGTTGTTTGCATACAGGGAGGTGCCCCAAGAGCCAACAGGCTTTTCCCCCTTTGAACTCTTATGTGGACGCTGGGTACATGGGCCCCTAGACTTGTTCTGGGAGGCTGGGAAAGAAAGCACACCACCCAGGGAACTCCCACTGTGGATTATGTCCTTAGCTTTAGGGAAAGGCTGAAGGAGTTTATGGGGACAGCCCAGAGCAACCTGACAGCTGCCCAACAGAAACAAAAAATGTGGTACGACTGCAGAGCCAGAGCTCGCTCGGACATGGTGGGTCAGGAAGTCACGGTCCTTATTCCACTCTGGAAAGACAAGCTGTAGGATGAGTTGGCAGGACCGTACAAAGTGGTTAGGAAGGCAAATGACATGAACTACATTGTGGAGTTACCTGACAGAAGACAGACAGAAAGGATGTACCATGTCAACATGATGAAGCCATATGCAAATAGGGCTGACATGGTGTTTGCAGTGTGTAGTCATGGGGAGGGGACAGATGAAGGAGACACCCTTCTGGATTACAGGAGGAAAGTAAGCTAGAGTCCTCTGTGGAGGCAGTAAAATTGTCTCCCCAGCTGGCTCTGGACCAGATCCAGAAAGTAAGGGAGGTTTTAGCAGACTTTGCCCCATTGTTTAGCGCCAAGCCTGGACTAACCCCCTTAGTGACTCACAATGTGGAGACAGGGACTCAGATGCCCATACAGCAGACAGCATATCAGGTGTCAGAGGCTGTCCAAAAGGACATTAGGAGGGAAGTGGAGGAGATTCTGGATTTAGAGGTAATCCAGAGATCCCACAGCCCCTGGGCCTCATCCATAGTCCTTCTGCCTAAGCCAGATGGCTCTACTCATTTCTGTGTGGACTATTGTGGACTGAATGCAGTCATGAAGTCAGACGCCCACCTGATATTCCAGACGGATGATCTCCTGGACAAGT
This sequence comes from Neoceratodus forsteri, assembly GCA_016271365.2. NCBI lineage: Eukaryota > Metazoa > Chordata > Ceratodontiformes > Ceratodontidae > Neoceratodus > Neoceratodus forsteri. Next base: position 905,112,069 of record CM028135.1, on the reverse strand, counting down.
TGGGGGGTGAACTACCTTACGACCATTGACCTGACAAAGGGGTATTGGCAGGTAAAGTTGACAGACAGAGCTAGGGAGAGGTCGGCCTTCATCACTCTGATTGGCTTATTTGAGTTTAAAGTAATGCCTTTCGGAATGAAGAATGCCCCAGCCACTTTCCAAAGGTTGGTGAACCAGGTGTTAAATGGTGCTGATGAGTATGCCGTGGCGTACCTGGATGACATTGCCATCTTTAGTACCAGCTAGGAGGAATACCTATCCCACCTTTGGGAAGTGCTAGACAGGATACAGAGGGCCGGGCTCACTGTCAAAGCTGAGAAGTGCCAGATGGCCATGGGGGAAGTGGCATACCTCGGACATGTGGTAGGCTGGGGACAGCTCTGTCCTAACCAAATAAAAATTGAGGTAATCCAGGTGTGGCCTAGACCAGAAACACAGAAGCAGGTCAGGAGTTTTCTAGGGACAGTAGGGTACTACTGAACAGTTGTACCCAATTACAGTGCCCTGGTTGCTCCCCTATCTGACCTGACAAAGAAAAGGATGCCCAAGAAAATTACTTGGGGCCCAGCCTGTGAGCAAGCCTTTTCCAAACTAAAGGAGGCACTGTGCAGTGCTCCTGTCTTGGCAAGTCCTGACTATAGCAAAACCTTTATAGTTCAGACTGACACCTCAGACATGGGTATTGGGGAAGTACTGAGTCAGATATCCAGCCAAGGGACAGATCACCCAGTAGTGTACTTGAGTAGGAAATTACTTCCCAGGGAGCAAGCATACTCCACGGTGGAAAAGGTTTGTCTTGCCATAGTGTGGGCTCTAAAGAAATTAGAGCCATACTTATATGGGCAGCATTTTGTGATGCAGACTGACCACAACTCCCTGGTTTGGCTGACACAGATGGGAAAGAACAATGGTAGATAGCTAATATTGACTCTTGCTTTGCAAGGGCATGATATGACAATTGTACATAGGGCTGGAGCCAAAAAACAAATAAATCAGAACTCAGATGGGCTGTCTAGGGTATATGAGGAGTGAACTGATTTGGGAAGCTCATCCCATGCAGGGGGTAGAGCCCCCAAATTCAGTCTAGGTGGGGAGGTATTGTGACCCTTGGACAGCTGGTTAGGATCACTGTATCATTTTTTGTAATATAAAAATGGGTTTTGGACTGTCTGTCTTGAGAAATGCTGAAATAGCATATGAGATCACACACACACACACACACACACACACACACACACACACACACACACACACACACAGGTTTTAGATACAAGGTGTTACATGGAAGGCAAGAAGCTAATTACAGGCTTGAGTTGAGGATATCCTGTTTAGGTGGCTAATTGTAGCTGCCAGGTGCCAAGATAGATCATATCCATTTTATGATGTTTGGGGGGAAACCCAGGTTATTACACATTGGTGTGAAGTTGTAAATACTCTTTTGAAGCCTGTGTGAGAGAGGATGCAGCATAAGATCAAAGAAAGTCATTTGAAGAACATGAGTTATGTTGAGGTTGCAGAATTTAATACTTGAGAAAGACATCCTGTTTTTATATAGATTTTTTTTTATATATTCTGACAAGGAGGAGCTAGGTGACCTCACACAAAGGGGTTGGCTAATATAGTTTTCTTTAAGGAATACTCTGTTTTACTTCACAGAGACACATCTATCTAGACTCTGACAAAGAAACATCTGTGAGCACTTTAAGCAAGTATTTAGACAGACAAATCTAATTACTGTATTAAGAATTGCACTGTTAAAACCTGTTTTGTTTAAGAAATTTGTATGTCTAGTGATATAATAGTTCCATATTTTATGTGTTACCTATTATTTATCCTTTTTTAGTAAAACTCTATTTTTAGAGCTTACTTGGTCTGTCTTTGATTTCTTTCCTTTACAAGTAGAGTATATATGGTTAAAGCAGACACTATACATAAGCTTGAATGGTGATACCAAACTGGAAAAAAGCAAGCGGTTTAAATCTGAGGTCTTTTATTACAGTTTTTAAGGGTTAATTTCTGTACACCTGGTTAGGTGCTCATAGGCAAAAATATATGACCCCCCAAAGACAGAATTATTTGAGCCTGTACATTGGGTATGCTAGCAAGAGGTTCACAGTTTGAATCCCTCCAAAAGACTTGAGACCAAAGGTTGACTTGAACCCACAAAACAGACAAGAGGGTTACCTTGTTCTGTCAACTGTTCACATGACTGCGCATGGAGGTTGGCACTTTGGGAGTAGAGGGCTGACCTGCTGAGTGGGTTTGTGGCAGTGGTCACTACCAGCCAGTGGTTCATCCACCCTCACATATGTGACCTGTCCTCCATCCTCCAGCACCAGGTCTAGAATATTTTCTTCCCTTGTTGTCACTGTCACCCTTTGGGTTAGGGAGCCATCCTGGGTTGCTTCCAGGAGGATCTGCTCCCTGGCACATGTGGTGGCTGGGATGCTCCAATACACCCTTGGTAAATTGAAGTCTCCCACCACCACAGTGCTCCCTTTGCCACAGAGTCTCCTTATCTGCTCCCCTAGCTCCCCATCCATGTCCTCTTTCTAGATTGGGGTCTATAAACAACCCCCAGTTGCATCCAAATGGGTTCTGACCTACCTTCCTCCCCATCCTCCCTGACGCATCCAATCCCTTCCCTTATGTAAATGGCTACTCCCCCCCATTACTTTTTTCTCTGTCCCTCCTGAATAATTTAAGTCCTGGGATGGCCAAGTCCCAGTCATGGTTTTGGGTTGCCCACATCTCAGTGTTGGCTGCTATGTCCACCTTTTCTTCTGCCAGTAGTGCCTGCAGCTCTGCCATCTGATTCCCCAGGCTCCTAGCTTTTAGTGATACCACCCTCCACCCTGACTTTCTCCCAGCTGCCCCCCTTACTCTCCCCCATCCTAGACAAAGTAGGCTCTATCATTGCTATGGGGGGAGGTCCTCTGGACCTCCTTTACTGATTCACTCCACCTCCCAAGCTCCCCCCACAGCAAGTTTAAATTATACTTTGTGGTGATAAATTCCCTCAGCCTCTGCTTTAACACCCTCAAGCCCTCCCTACTTAGATGTAGCCTGTTCCCTGCATATAGATCTGGGTTCTCCCATGTGTTGCCCCACTCTCCCAGTCAGTCATACCCCATGGACTCATACCATTCTCTCAGCCACTTGTTGAAGTCCATGATTCTGCTTTTTCTTATCTGTACTTGCCCTTGGCACTGGCAGAACTTCTGAGAATGCTACTGTGCTTCCTTCCTCTCTGCATAGTTTCCCCCACTTCTCTGAAGCTGTCCTGAACCTCTTGTATTTGCTTTCCTTCCAGATCATTTGTTCCCAAGTGAACAATGATGCGTGGTTTCCTCCCCACCTTCTGTACACACCTACCAATATGCTGCTGCATCCTACCTGCTGTCATGCCAGGCATGCACGCTACCAGGATGTTGCTTTTCCTCACCCCCTTCCCCTCCATCTGACTCCCTTAACTATGGAGTCCCCCAGAATTATGACTGATTCCTTTATGTGCTCCTTTCCTTTTTTGTGGGCTCTTTCCCTTCTCCCAAAAAGCTCCCTTCCCCATATCCCCCAGCTATTCCCCCTTTCTGCCTCCTCCATTCTGTGCCCTGACTTTTCTCCCTTGCCAACCATGACTGGTGCATCAGCTTCACTTACTGGACCATTCACCTTGTGCCCCCCCATCTTCTCCCATGCAGTTTCCTCTGCCCTCCATCCTGCAGCCCTCCCCACTATGGTTTTCCTCTGTTTTCCTTGAGTAGCGTGTTCCCTTTCCCCAATGTTCCTTCCTCAGCCTTGTTCCATCCTTATCCTTGCTGCCTCCTGCTTCTAGCTTTGCTGCACATCCCTGCTCCACTGTCTCTGGTTTTGCTTCCTTACCTCCTTTCTGCTGCCCCTTGTCTCTAGGGCTAAAAGTAGCACCTGCCACTTCTGTGATGCATCCTTTCTCCCTTGTAGCGAACCCCTCTTAACCTTCTCAGTGATTACACTACCTTCCCCATCCTGCTTCTCCCAGCTAGCTATATCATTGAGTTGATTTGCTCTGGTGATCCTGTTTTCCTGTTTTTTCCCCAGCCCACCTGTCCTGAGGCTTATCATCTTGCACTGGCCCTGCTGTAGTCTTGTCTCCTCAAATTATCCAACCCCTGTCTGCATGCCTTGCATGTGACTGCACTGGATTCTGCAGCCCACTTCCCAGTTTCCTCTGGAATTACCTTGTGCTGGTCTGCTGGTGGCTGTATTGTGTGTCCCAACAGGTTCCCCTTATAACCCCAATCTTCCCTACCTCATCCTCTCCATGTCTGCAGCTCCCTCCTCAGCCACCCAGTTTCTTCCCTCATTTGCCCCATCTGCCAGCAAACTAAGCATCTCTCAGCCCTCCATGCCACTGCCAGAAACACGGCGGCTCCACATCTCTGGCAACAAACTACCCTCCTTAGCCCTTGCTGACTGCCAATCTCCTTCCTCCCATCCCATTGAGTGGACCCTCTCCTGTCCTGACCCTTCCCCCATGCTGGACTCATCTTGACATTGGTCTTGTTTGCTCTTGTCACTCCCTTTATTTCCTACATTGTCTATTCCCCTTCAGCCTTGCATGCCCTATGTCCTGCCTGCTACCTTTCCCAGTTTAACACTACTAGTACCTGATATTGCCTAGTTGAAGGCCCCCCCACCTGTCACATCAATCAGCAATCCATTGTGGATGCTGTACTCCAATTGTTTAACCAGGAGTGGCACACTAAGCTGAAAGCTTGTTTACAGGTGTGACCTGGAAGCACAGGGAAGTTAAGTGACTTGCTCAGGGTCACACAGTATGCAAGTTGGGGCTGTGGGATTCAATTCCAGATCTCCACATTTGCAGCTTAGAGCCTCAAACCACTGCGCTATAATGCATCCTCATTTGACTCCTATTTGAGACTGACCTATGCTTTTTACCTGCCCTGTGACTACACTATTGGATAGGAACTTCCCTTCCTCCAATCGCAGGGCAGGTGTTCCCCTATAAATGTGCTGTGTTCAGGGCAGGGAAGGAGGGTGAGCTTAAGGACCACACCCAACTCTCACAAGAGAGTATCAGTCCTGAGCCTGCCCCTCACTGCACCTCTAAGCGCTGCACTTCCTCCAGAGGCTTTCCAAGGCATTTACCTTGCTGGATGAAAGAACCCTTCCCCCAAGCTACAGGCCTAGACAAAACACAAGTCCTGCCCTAGAAGTTAATGGCTTAAACACACACACACACACACACACACACACACACACACACACACACACACACGATAAGGAGAATGTTACCCAAGTAGAATATGTATGAAAGAACTAAAAGCAATAAAACTGCAAAAGAAACACTAACTACTGCAAAAATGCTGCCTAAAAATCACACTCACTTCCTTGAAATGAACTGCTGCTTTTTTCTATCAGTCCCTTCCTCCTGTAGAGGAGTTACCACAAACAAAGGGAAAAATGGAAGAGATGGAAAATGGAAAAACAAGCCATAAGGCCCACCCCAGTGGAGGAATTTACTGTGATTTGTGGTAAAAGAAGAAGTGCCAGATTATGCCATAAAGGTAAAGTGGCAACAACAGCGGAAGTGGATGTGAGATTTTTCAGACCACTGGTAAAGACATGGAAAGAGATGAAGGGGATTCAGAAGCTTCATCAATTGTCTACTCCCAGCAGGACTTCACAGACACAGATGGATCTATTAATGAGTCATGCAACTGAAAGAAAATTAACAGAAGGAAAAGGGCTCTTTAACAATTAAGTAATGATGATATCACTCACTCTTTTTCTCTTGTTATTCTTTATGACTACTGTACTTTTGGATTTTTTACAAATGTCTTCATTAAATGTAAATAGTACAAGGAATAACAAGTGAAGAATAGCTACTTTTTCTACCTTAGCAGATTTAGGGTCTCAGGTTATCTCATTGCAGGATACCAGCCTGAAAACTGTAAAAGATATACATAAAGCCCAGATTGCACAGCCCTCAGGACCCTCAGTCTAATCTATTGTAGAAGATCCCTGTTCCAGAACTGGGACCTTATTTAAATCACATGACATCAAAATAATTAATTTGATTGATGTGGAACCAGGGAGAGCCCTGTTGTTAGATAACGATGGTTAAATAACTCACTTAGATTGGGGGTGATATATACTCCCCAGACTAAGTCATCCAGAATAGAATTGTTTAAAACTATTCAGCCTTTTTTTATGTACTTTTATAGAAATGTTGCGAAATTATATTTCACCAGTGAAATTCCGGCAAAATCGGCAACTTTGCCATGTGAAATATTTAGCAAAATTCGCCAATTACACAAAATATTTCGCCTGGTGCAAAATGCAGAATTTTGCATAACTGTGAAATTTCACTATTAAAGAGGCAAAATGTCACAGGCAAAAGGTGAATTTTGCCTTCTGTGGATGAAAGTTTGCTTTCCGCATGTGAAATTTTGCATCCTGCAGGTGAAAGTTCACATTATGCAGGCAAAATTCTGAATTTTGCTTCCACAAAACATTTTGTGACACGGTAAATTTAATGAAATATTTTACATAACAAAATTTGCCAATTTCACACATCTTTTCACTTCAAGGACAGTAATATTGATGGAGAATTTAATTGCCTATGGTCCTTGGAAGGTAAGACAGAGAAGACACACAAGCTTTACTGTGACACCAATTACTTGAAACAAATTGTGACGTTTGCTAATTTAAAAGATACTTATAATGATCTACACCCAAAAAGGGGCATACTTATTTTAGGGGGGCCCTGGCTTCATGTTTAGATTATTTATTTGTTTCAGACAAAGGAAAAATTAGGAATGCCATAACAGTACACTGTGATAGTTCAGATCATGCTGCATTGATAAATAAGATTCAGAGCACATGATATGCATTTTGTAGTGGCAGCAGGGGGAGAGGCACAGCAGAGGTGGTAGGTAACATTTGAGATCATTGTTGTACCACTATCTCTAGTGACCTCTGCCTCATAAACTGTTACCAGCGTGTGCCTAGTCAGAAAGCTATGTGAGCAATAATTTGCAGCACAAATTTATCTGTTGGAGCTGTGCAACTGATTATCATCACCTGCTTGAGGTTGGAGATGGGGAGGAGTCATCCAGCTTAAAAGACAAGCAGACTCCTGAGAGCGACATCATTTTGAAGTGGCAGAGGGAGAGAGGCATGGTAGAGGTGGTCAGCAACATTTGACATCATTGTTGTACCAGTATCTCTAGCCACCTGTGCCTCATAAATTGTTACCAGCATGTGCCTGGACAGAATCTAGCAGAGTAATTTGCCCACGGTATAGTGAGTGACTGTGAGCTGTGTGAGCAACACATTGCAGCACAAATTGATCTATTGGAACAGTGCACCTGATAGTCATCACCTGCCTGAGGTTGGAGGTGAGAAAGATCCATCCAGCCTCAAAGACAGCAGATCCCCAAGAGCAGCATCATTTCAGTGCAACAGCAGGTAGAGATGCACTACAGAGAGGTATGTCTGCCATGTCCGCCTGAAACACTGGACCTGGACATGAAACTCTGCCTCTACAACAGTTTTAATACACATTTAATGCTAAGCCACTCCATGACCATCCTGAATTGCAGTGCAGACACAGAAGAAGAGGGTAAGTTCAAATAACTGTTTGATACATCTATATTGCCTCCTATTTCTGTTTGTCTGTAAGAACTGCTGTGCTGTAAGAACTGCTTTGCAAAATGCTGCTAATTGCCAGCTGGCAGCTGAGGTGTTTGAGCAGGGCTAGTCAATTTCATAAGCCTGTGCTGCTGCACAGTTTGAAAATGAGTGGTGCAAGTGCCACTCAGAAAATAAATCCTTGGCTTTATCAGCTCTTACTCCAAGGAATTAATTGTATGACTGCTTCTTTCACAGTAAGTCATTTGAAAAATATATAAAGAAGGTGGGTTGCCCTCTCTTAAGTCTGTACTACTGAGATATAAAGCTGGGTTTAGTTACTGTGGGAGCACAAGATTAGACAATTTTTAGGTATGGGAGATTGCAAGGTTCTGTAGTTTAATGTCTGTCTTTTAAGGAGCCAATTTTAATTAATAGTGCCCCTATAGTTAGGGTTGTACTGGCAGTTCAGTGTTAAACCCCAATTGTTGCACTTTAATAACTTTGCAACCATTCAACAGATTTGCATGAATGCTTGCATGCATAGTCTTGTGGGGATAGATCTCTACATGTGACAAGATTTGTTCCCATTGGCTATGCAATTTCTGAATTGTGGATAGTGCAAACATTACATTTTCATAACTGTTTTCCTATTGATTATAAAGGGTTTCCTTTTGTCACCTGTAGAGCTCAGACAGTTTGGAATGTTGGTCTGAAATTTTCGGTGCAGAAAGGGTCTGACTCACAGATGTGCCTTTTGCAGGTTTGGTGAAAAAATATTAATCCGTTGCAAAGTTATTCCAATTTAAAATGTTCATAAATTGGTTTTGTACATGCTCATTAAGCACCCGAAGATAGTTGCACGAAACAAAAAAGGAATTCTTTGATTGTATTGATATCATCTTTTTTTCATTTGAGGAAAATCCTTTTTTGTTTGGCCACCATCTTGTTTTCAGTTTTTCCTCAAAATTCAAATCTTTAAACCCCTAAAAAGATATTCTGGGTAGGAACCAACTCATGTAGTTTGCTTATTGGGACATCCCCTTAGCTGGATTCTGCACTTTACTGCTCAAGAAATGCCCTTAAAAAGTCTTTTTCTAAACATTAAAATTGTTTTTCTCATCATATGATACGAAAAAAGATCTTGCTTCATATTACGAGTTATGGAAAAATATATTTTTTCATATGGGAAATCAATGTCTTTCAATGGGGCTTTCAACTTTGGTGTATAACTCTGCCATTTTTATATATTTTGACACCACATTTTCAACATATCCTTTCTGTTAGGAGATATCATCAGGCGATACACTCTGAGTTTTCACTGCTATGCAGATGATGCTCAGCTGCATATGTCCTTTCTGCCCAGTCAGAATGATGCAGTCTCCGTTCTCAATAGTTGCCTTGCCGAGATCAGATCTTGGATGAGTTCCATCTGGTTGAGGCTGAATCCAGACAAGACTGAAGTGTTGGTTGTGGACCCAGGTCATCCGAGGACGGGTTTGGGGATTGGACAACCATCAGGCTTATTACTTGGTGATGTACCACTCACTACCTCAGACCAGGTGCATAATCTGGGTGTTATTTTTGACGATTGCCTGACCCTAAAATCTCAGGTTTCAGTTGTCGTCAAATCCTCTTTTTATCATCTGAGGAATATTACCTGGGTGAAACATTTGGTTCCTTCAGATGATCTTCCAACATTGGTTCATGCCTTTGTTATGACCCATCTTGACTACTGCAATTCCCCTCTACCTAGGGCTTCCAGGCGTTGATATCTTCCACTTGCAGCTGGTGCAGAACATGGCGGCCAGGCTTTTGACTGGGACATCTAGGACCAGTCATATTATGCCTGTGCTCCGTGAGCTTCACTGGCTGCCTGTTCAGTGGCAGATCACCTTTAAGGTTGGCTTGCCAAACTTCAAAGCCCTACATGATCAGGGACTCAGCTACCTGCAAGATCTCCTGGTACCTTACAGCCTCCTCCGTCCTCTCCGTTCCACCAACGAGGGATTGCTAGAGATTCCTAGGGTATGATTAAAGATGTCTGGTTCTCGAGCTTCTGCTTTTTTCAACTCCAACCCTGTGGAATTCTCTACCTCATTGGTTGAGAGAATGCCCAACCGTCAGTAGATTTAAAATCGTGCTTAAAGCTTATTTATTTGATCTGGCCTTCCCTAGTGATGGATAATGTAAATTTTATGTTTTAAATGTTATTTATATCAGCTGTTCTTGTTTTTATGTTAAGCACCTTGGTTTTTGAAAGGCGCTATAAAAATAAAGGTGAATTGAATTGAATTAATACCCCTCTTCATGAACAATGTTGGTGACATTTTGCAAATTCTACCCAAAAGACAACTTTGCGGTCCTTTGCCAAAATCACCTTTTACTGTAGGTGGGATTTCAAAATTTTTGCTATCCATCAGGTGGGGTCATAAGAAGGCTATGTTGAGATTTTGGGATCAAAATATGCAAACATGCCAAAGTTATGTGCATATGTTGAAATTTTGCTACTCTCCCTCATGACTTTGGCAATTTTAAATATTTTGACTTGAAATTATCAGCATCGACATCTTTTCACACTGTCTCATGAATGTGACAGTTGTCATTTTCTAAACCCTGACTAAACTGTGTCTTTGCACCTGTGGTGTGTAATGGCATTGCAGTGGCACAGAATCATGTTTTGGTGGGGATTTCACAATTTTCATCACTGAATTCATGAGGTGGGGTAATAAGAAGGCAATGCTTACAATTTCATCCCCGTAGTACTACAAATGCAAAGGCAGGAGCCTCCACGCCTTGCACTTCAGAGCAACATATGTGTATGCATTTAAGGAGAGATGGAAGGGTCAGGCCCAGAGGGCCCTGCACTCCCATAGACAAATGAGGATACCATTATACTATCTTAAAAAACAAGGAAATTCTTAGAAAAAACTTTGTGAATTCGCTAGTTAGGCTTGAAGTGACAAAAGTAGGATTATGTGGCAATAGGGTTTTCAACCCTAACACCTAACCCCCACCCATCAGGCAGCAACATGCATGTGGTGTGCCTTGGGGTTGTCATCTCTAGTGCTCACCTCATTCTCATACACTGTACCCATCTCAGTGTATTTACTCATGGAATGTGGTGAGCATTATGGATGACAACCCCAAAGCACACCCCAAGCATGTTGCTGCCATGCAGGGTGGGGGTGGAGTGGGTTCCATGTTAAGTGAGTGAATTTATATGAGCAAATTCAATTTGAGCTAATATATACATGTGATTATGATTTCAGCGATGGTACATCACAGCGAAGCACATTACAGCTACATATTTAGACCTGCAGCTCATGGACCTCCTTATCCCTGTGATAAATGCAACCCCTGTACACAAGCATCGGTATGACACACTGGCTATGCAGGAACTCTACTTCCATTTCAGATTCTCAAGTATGTCTTACCTCACTCTACATTACCCTTTTATCACCCTCCTGCACCTGTTACACATATAAATATTATCAGGTGCAACCTGGCAATGTAACAGATGTCTCTGTTTCTGCAGGGGGGCTCCACCCACCTGCGCCCCCCACAGGGGGCTGTGCCACCCAAACCCACCTATCTATAGGATTTTAACTCCATGCTGCACATTGACTAAGGAGATCACTGTAACTGACTAGTTGCTCATATTATAGGGTCACTGAAATGTGACGGTCACTCTTTTTGAAGTTGACCAAGTGTATTCGTTCATTTGTATTCACCCAAATTGCATTGCTCAATTGATGTGCTCACATTTCCCTACTTTTGTTGCTTCAAACCTAACCAGTTCATTAACAAAGTTTTTGCTAAGTATATATACTGCATATATATGTGTATATATATATATATATATATATATATATATATATATATATATATTCTTTGAAAAGAAAACTTTGTTAATTAAAAAATTAGGGTTGATTTTCCATGACAAAAGTAGGGAAGTGTGGTGTTAAGGTTTCCAACCCTAACTCCACATTTCCCCCTCACTCCACCCCCTCAAGCAGCAAAAGAGGCAAGGCAACACAAGCAAGTAGAGACAGCAGTCATCAAGTAAGACAATCAACATACAACTCAATCCCTGTGTCCACCACAGAATTTGCCACAGCTGTACCTAACAGTTTGCTGCAACCTGCATCCAATTTTAGTACCTCTGATGCAGATGTGACACTCTACACCTTTTATGGCAGCTTGTGCAGAAGCATTGGTACAAGCCATGTAAAAAGGGTCCCCCGATCAGTGTAAAGTTAGACCACGGGGGAGCTGATTGAACTTTCCTGCATTCAATGGAAGGAACATGAGTCAGGGATTTGCAGCTGCCAGCTTTGTAAAACTGCAAATTCCTCACTGTTATCCACAAGCTGTAACTTGTGTCAAACTCTCTGATGCAAGTCCCTTGTGGTAATTGGAATCTGTTTGAAAATTGGGCCCACTGTATTCTTTATAGAAGCCATTGTGTTAATGAGCAGAATCTTATGCCACGCTATGCATCATCCTGTCCCCCATGACCCTGACAACATCTCAGTAGGTCTTTAGGGAGCACTTTTGGATGTGGTGCCCACTGTGGACCCTCCCCCTTGTTACCCAGCACTTGTGCATCCCCCCAACACATTGTCATGGCAGCAGAACTCATACACCTGGAGGACAATGATGATGGATGTTTCTTGTGTTATCTTCAGAAAGTTGTATGTTATTTGTCTTACCTGATGATGGCTGTCTCTGCATGCTTGTGTTGCCTTGCCCCTTTCACTGCTTTTGGGAGGTGATGTGGAGTTAGAGTTGGAAAACCTAACACCACAGTTCCCTACTTTTGTCACTGGAATATCAACCCTAACTGATGCATTAACAAAGTTTTTTGTAAAGAATATACATATATAAGTGTGAAACTGTTGATATTAATGAAGTTGGGGCAATTTCTTCAGACAATTTTTAGTGTGTTGTGCCTCTTTTACACTACGCCAGTTAATTTTGAAATGGATACAAATTGAGGGAGACAAACTATGTGGCTTTGATATATAGATTATACATTGGAAATATGGCCCCTTTTCCATGCCATTATTATAGATTAAGTAAGTACTTAAATGTATATATAAATGCAAAAAAATTGTAAGATTTTGGACAAGAAAAGGTGTCAAGCACATGGGCAATAAGTGTAGAGGCACAAATTAAGCATGATTTAGCTAATGTGAGGGGTGAGGGAGGGAGGGAGTAAAGATGTCGTGATCTTAAGAGAACTGTATTACATGTTTCTAAAATGTATTGCCAAAGCCCAGCATTATGTTAATATACTGATGTGTGGAGATGTTAACCCTAATCCAGGCCCAATAAATGTTGCAAATGATGTCACCATTAAAAATTATATTTCTACGCTGGCCCATCAGCGCAGTGGTTGGATTTCTATCTGCGACGCCGGCAACCTGGGTTTGGGAATGGACTCAGATCACTGGAGGGCTCACAGGGGAGAAGGATTGAGCATCTCACAAATGCTCTCCTTCTCTGGGGGGAGGGTGGGTATTGCGTTTGGTGCACAATGGACACCTGGCGGAGGCTGGGTGTGCCACAGCACCAATACCACTATGTTGAGGCTGGGTGGATGCTGGTTGTCATTGCACGTTCTTGCCCCCATACACAAAAGGGGAAAAACTACAAAGCTGGCCTCCTCCATGAAGCCTGCCTCCAGCTTCAATTAGCCTCTAAGCTGGCTCTCCCAGATAGTTACTAGGATTGCGGTGCTGTATGGACATGGTGCTGTGACCCCACCCCCTGGGGGGCAAGCCAGGGGTTTCAGGGAGATGTACAGGCAGACCAGAGGTGGGAGCTAGGAGGTCTGTGACTGGGCAGATGATCAGCTGCCGAGCTGTGGTAAAAAGCATAGTAAATTAAAAAAAGGTAGCTTTTTATGCTAATTTTAGGAGCCCTAGGCCTAAGATGGACCTAGTTAAGAATTTTGTAATGCAGCACTCCTCAAGTATTTTGATTTGAACTGAATCATGGTTAAATAAAAGGGTAAGTGATGAACTATTAAAAATAGAAGTGTATAGTATAGGGGAATTATTATTTATTACCAAAATAAGTTTGTAGTCAGGAAATGGAACTTAAACATTCCTATTGATGTTTGTGAGGGATCTGGCCAAGAAATAAATATTTTTGGGGGTAAACCACTACTCTTGTTAGGATGTTATAGGCCACCAGAACTGTCAGCATTAGTGGGTAGAGGGGACAAAACCTTTTACAGGTACATAAGTGAAAAAAGAAAGACAAAGGGAGGGATAGTGAGACTGAAGGGGGAGGATGGGGGCCGCGTGGAGGATGACAACAGTAAAGCTGACATATTGAACAGGTATTTCTGCTCAGTCTTTACTGAGGAAGAGGAGGGTAATGGGTCTGATGGGAGTACAAGGGGTGAGAATGGTGCAGAAATGGACTCAAGTCCCTTTACATGAGAAAGGGTCCTGTAGGAACTGGAAGTAATAAGAGTTGGTAAAGCAATGGGCCAGATGAGGTGCACCCCAGGGTCCTTAAAGAACTAAGAGAGGTGGTGGCTGAACCTCTGGCTATTCTGTTTAGCTGATCACTGGAAACAGGGGACGTACCCAAAGACTGGAGGACAGTAGATGTAGTCCCCTTATACAAAAGTAGGAACAAAGAGGAAGCAGGGAACTACAGACCAGTCAGCCTCACCTCAGTAGTGGGGAAGATCATGGAAGCACTACTGAAGGAGAGATTGTGGAACATCTGGTTGTCAATGGACTACAGGACCCAAGGCAGCATGGTTTCACCAGGGGGAGGTCATATCAGACCAACCTAGTTGAATTTTTTGACTGGGTTACTAGGGAGGTGGATCAGGGGAGGGCAGTGGACATGGCCTATCTGGACTTCAGCAAAGCCTTTGACACTGTGCCACATAGAAGACTATTACACAAACTGGGGAATATGGGTGTGGGCAGGACAGTAGTGTGGTGGGTAGGTAACTGGCTGGGTGGCAGGACACAGAGGTGGTGGTAAATGGCTGTCACTCCACAGAGGAAGAGTGACCAGTGGGGTACCACAGGGATCAGTGCTGGGACCAGTCCTATTCAACATCTTCATCAGTGACATTGCGCAGGACCTAGAAGGCAGAATTTCACTGTTCATTGATGACACAAAGCTCTGTAACAGAGTAGACACACCAGAGGGTGTAGACAGAATGAGAAAGGACCTGCAGAAACTTGAAGAATGGTCAGATGTTTGGCAGTTGAAATTCAATGCAAGAAAGTGCAAGATAATGCATATGGGGCACAAAAACCCTGGCACAATATATCAGTTGGGGGGTGAGGATATAGCATGCACCAAGCAGGAAAGGGATATTGAGGTTATCATCCCTGATGACCTCAAGGTAGGGAAACAGTGTGACAAGGCAGCAGGTAAAGCAAATAGGATGCTGGGATGTATAGGCAGGGCATCATCAGCTTGAGAAAAGGAGGTCATAATTCCGCTATACAAGACACTAGTGAGGCCCCACCTGGAGTACAGTGTACAGTTCTGGAGACCATACCTACATAGGACATAGACAGGGTAGAGAAGGTTCAGAGGAGGGCAACAAAGATGGTGCATGGATTGCATCACAAGTCCTATGAAGACAGGTTGAAGGAACTGAACATGTACCCTGGAGGAGAAGAGGGAGAGGGGATATGATAGAGACATACAAGTATCTTACAGGGAGGAACAGGGTGCAGGAATACACTATTTTTAAGTGAAAAAGATGTTCCAGGACTAGAGGGCATGGGATGAAGTTGGAGGGAGGACAATTCAGAGGAAACATGAGGAAGAACTTCTTCACAGAATGGGTGGTGGACAAGTGGAACACCCTGCAAGAGGAAGCGGTGGGGGCTGAAACAATCATGGGATTTAAGAATGCATGGGATAGACATAAAGGAATTCTGGAGGTCAGGGGTAAGGGGCAACAGACTTCTAGGAAAATATAAACTGAACTTACAAGCTCAAATGGGCAGACTGGGTGGGCCATAGGCCCTTATCTGCTGACACTGTCTATGTATCTATGTATCTATAAGAGTTATCTACTATTTTGTTACCCTTATAGCAAATCTCATGAATTCCTTTTGATAGGTGATTTTAATCTTAACTGGACAAATCCCGCTAAGTCTATGCATTTACGTAATGTTGCTGACACTGGGCTTAGAACAATTAATTACTGAGTCAACACACTTGAAGTTTAAATCTTCCCTTTGCAATCAGTGTTTGATTTAATTTTTACCAGCTCCCCACATCACTATCTAAAAGTAGGTACAATGGCTGATCTTGCTGGTTACCATCATGTCATCGTCTGTATAAGGGGAAGGATGAAAGTACTGTACATGACTCTTCAAAACTAGTGCAACATAAATCTATGAAAATGTTTGATTATTTCAAATTGATGGAGGATTTGGATAATTTAAATTGGAACATATTATGTTTAATCCTAGATCTAAATGATGTCTGGGATTTGTTTTTTGTTGAGGTGGATGGGTGAATTGAGACTAGTATATGATAAGCATTTCTCTTTGTTAACAAAGAAAGTTAAAAAAAATTCTGAGGTGTGGTTTAATTCATGCCTGTTGAACTTAAGGAGGGAAAAGGGAAATATTGAGAAATGGCCAGGAAATCAGGGGTGCCTGATGACCGACAAATAACATAGAAATGTTAGGAATGGGTTTGTTAAAGAGGTACAACTGGCTAAAGAACATTACTTTAAGACTAAGATTAGTGAGTGAGTGGGGGACTCAAAACATTTTTGGAAGACTATTAATATGTCAGATGGAAAAGGCAAAAGCAGTGAAGTCGTTAAAATATTGGAATATGGGAAAAACTTAATCTTAGATGATGAACTTCTGGACCTATTTAATAAATTTTTTGTGAATGTTAGACACTTTAGTGGGGATGTGGAGCAGGATGAGAATGTGAATACAGAAAGGCTGGAAGCTAAACAGCTGTAGACCATTATAGATAGTAAGAACTTGGCTGATAAATATCAATTGGGTTTCCATAAAAAAATCATAATACAATAACCACCTTGTTGATGGTCCTGATAATACAGTACCCACCTTGTTGATGGTCCTGAATGAAGTCAGCAAAGATATAGAACTAGAGAAAGCTACTGGCACCATCTTTGTTGACCTCTCCAAGGCCTTTGACATGGTACATCATTTAATAATGCTGAAGAAAGTGGGTGATCTTAGGCTGGGACTGGAGACTTTAACTTAGTTCCAAAATGTTTTGATTGGACAACAGCAAAGTATGATGGTGAATGAACATCACTTCAGGGTTATAAATATTAGAAGGGGAGTTCCTCAGGGATCGATCTTGGGTCCTCTTCTTTTTACAACATATCTGAGGGAATTAGGTAGTTACATTGGAGGTAAAGACTACCAGATCTGTGTTGTTGATACTGTGATCTATACCTCTGATGTTTCAGTTAAGGAGGTCCAGATGAAATTACAATGGATGTTTGATAAACTTCAAACTTTTTTTAAAGCAGCAGTGCAATGAAATTTGGCTAAAAAAAAGATCATACCTTTTTTCACTTTAAAAGATTCCAGACATCTTCCAGTTTTATTCAGTTGTACAATTTTCTAATTCTGCCAAAATCTGAGGACTTTATGAATAGTGTAATATAGTTCTTTTTATCAAGAAAAAAAAATGGGCACCATATTTTGCATAGACATAGCATTGTAGACCTGGTAAGCATTAGGATAAAAAAAAATAAAAAAAGACTCATGGTAGGCAGCACAGGAGGTACCTAGATAAGTACATTTGACAAGTATGCTAATATTTTTCATAACTGTAGCTGAAGCTAGATTTTTTGGAAAAACATTTTTTGTTACACTGATGCTTTAAGTTGTCCCATTTGAAATTTAATTCAACTAAAACAAATGTGACATTGATTTGGTCTTCAAATAATCTGAATGACCCTATTAATAGTTCATTAGCTACTTATACATGGGAAGGTACAAAACTGGAAAAAGTAGAGGGTTACAAGTGTCTGGGGTATTGGATGGATACAATAGGATCAGTAAACGTGCATGTGGCCAAATTGATAAATAAGGTTGGGAAATGTTTATGAGCACTATATCAACATAAGGGGTGCTTAGATTGAGAGACTAGATTAAAGACAGCACAGTCTCAACTTTTCCCAATTCTAGATTATGCAGATATTGTGTATGAGTATAGTATGAAGGATAAGCTTACAAAATTGGATGTACTACACAAAAGGATGGCATAATTTGTGCTTAATGGCTCATATGCCACACATAGATGTATATTATATAACCAATTAGGCTGGACTTCTCTACATGAAAGGTGACGGTTACATAAAATACTATTTGCATTGAAAAGTATTGGGGCGGGCACCTTTGTGGAACGTCTGTACATCATACTTGGAGAAATCCAAGATGGCCAGGTGAAGGACACACTGCAGCACCAGGCTGAAGCACCTTGGAAGGAACGGTGGAAGAAAATGGAATCAAAAAGCAACCACATTGTGATTAAATGCCAATAGTGAAGTGCAGCACTTCAGATAAAGTGTGTATTCCTCTTCTCTTTGTTTTATTGTGTCTGTAATTCCTTGTTAAAACAAGGTATTTCTAAGGCTGTTTGGCAGGCTAAAGAACTGTAGGATGATCTTTTCAATGACAGAAAGAAGACTAAAGAACAAAAAACAACATGGACAACTCAGCAACAAAAACCTTTACACTCACCAAGCCTGCCTGACTTAAGAGACTTTATGGACGCACTGCAGATCCTTTTCTCCCCATTGCCGACATCCCCGACATCAACCGATATTCCAGAGAAAGGTAACATGTCTACTTATTTTAAAATTAAAGAACTAACAAGTAAAGAGACCACAGTATCTAGCAAAGAAAGGGGTTCAAACCCAAAGTTAATTAAACAGCCATAGCAGTCAGCACAGTTGGATTTTAAAAAGGGCGAGGTCCCAAAGCAGGCAGGTAACTGTGTTACATTACCTGATACTTACCCTACTAAAGATTGGAGCTCAGACATGTCTGCAAATGAGATATTGGCAAGAAAAGACATGAATACTACAGAAACCATCCCAGACTCTCAGGAGCAACTGAAAGAAACTAGTGTTTATGGGGAAACAGAAGAAATTACCTTAGAAGACACACAAGAAGGGGTAGAGATAGTTGCTCAAAAAACAAATGAAGTGCCTAACAAGGCCCTTACAATTACAGCAATAGTTATAAATGTAGTACCAACAAATCACCAAGAAACAGCAGATAAGAACTCCCAAACATTGTCAGTAACTGCTATAGCCAATCTGAAAACAGAAATGTTACAAGCACTAAATTATATTAAAGGCTCTCTCAGCACAGTGACAGGATCATTAAACGAGCTAAATAATAAACTACAGATTCTTACTTTAAGAACTAATGAGCTTGAGTAATGTGTTTCAAAAGTGGAAGACACTACTAATAAAACTCCAAAACAAATGACACTGCTAGAAAGATAAATTCAAGCTGTTGCAGGAAACAATAGCAGAGCTAGAGAACTGGACCAGAAGTGGCAATTTTAGACCATGTAAAATCCCAGAAGGGGTGGAGGGAATTGGAGATCCGATTCCTTTCTTTCAAAAAACGGTAACAGAGGCATTAAACAGAAAGTACCATGAGGATAAAATCATGTTGGATAGGGTTCATCGAGTGGGAACCTGATACTCAGAAAACTCCAATCATCCCAGAATAGTTTTTATAAAGCCCTTGAAATTTTAAGACTGGGAAAACTATATTGCATAAAGCTAGGATCTCAAAAGGGTTAGTCTATGAGAAAATTAACTTTAGTGCATATCCAGATATGTCTACCAATACCACTGCAAGAAGAAGGCATTTCAACCCTTTAAAGCAATTGCTATATAATAAGGGTATCAGATTCACTGTAATGTACTCTGCAAAGATTCACTTCACACTAAACAGAAGATTACACACATTCGATTTACTGGAAGAAGCCATGGATGCATTTAAGACATCATTTGAAAATGAGCTGTCAACTAGCAAAGATTTTATGGCACGGTGAAATCCCTATCCAACCCCTTCTAACCTCTCACAAATAATCTCAACCATAAATTCAGTGGAAACTGCTGGACAAAATCAATTAACCCTGAAAGAAAAAAACAAGCTCAAATTTTAATAATGAATCCTGACTGGTATAAGAGATACAAAGCCCTGAAGAGAGAGATAGGAAAAGCAATGTGGAATGCATATATCATTAAAAGAAATACACACACATACATATTTTCTATGATCACTAAGTACATATGGGAGGATATTTAGATATAGGGCTGCAATAAAAGTGTAAACCTAGACTATGCACTTATAAAAGGCTGACAGGTTTCAAGAGATGTATGACAGAAACATAATCCAATAATAAGGATAGTAAATGGATCAGGCCTATTACAGATACTGTAATTCTAGTTAATAGAGATATCAGTCAGATAATCCACTGCACCCACCTCTCTCAACTTCAAAATATGTATGGTAGATGTGAGTCAAGCCTTGGTGTCCACAGCTGCATACAGAGATGGTTACCCAACAATATCAAATGGGAGGGGGGCTTGTAGACTGCCTGGGAGTTAGGGATCACCTGTTTGTTCTGATTTCTAGTTTTTTATCTTTTCATGTTAGAATTAAAGATAAGATGAGGGAGGTGGGAGGTAGAACTAAAAAGTATTGTAACTATACACAGAGATGCAATATTATTAAATATGAAATATCCATTTTTGATTATAAAGATTGGACAACTTGGCAAAGGGTTCCAGGAAAAAAAATGGTAAGCAAAATATGACTTAAGAAAAATAAGAAGTGATTACAATACTCTGTGAGAGATAAAACATAAAATGGGTTGTCACTTTTAAATTACAACCTGGAGTGTAAAAGGGTTGCAGAATCACATGAAGACTATGAAAGTCATAAATTATCTCAAGAAAAAAAAGGAAATTTGATAATGCTAGAAGAGACTCATTTGACTCCCAATGAAACAAAGTGGTTTGTGAACTGGTGGGGGCCCTGCCTTAATATCAGATTTCTCCAGGAATTTGAGGACAACACTACTAGCACTGAATAAGAAAGGAACTTTTCCAAGTATTAGTAAACATCTCATTGATACACAAGGGATATATGTTATTAATCAAATACAATTGTATAACATGAAATTTACATATGCAATGCTATATGATCCTAATGTCAATGATCCTAAATTCTTGGCAGACATTTTTCTTACCGTATGAACTTTCAATGCTCCATACATTATTGGAGGTGATTTTTATCTTGTTATACAACAAACAGATAAAAACAACAGGAATAGACAATACACATAACTCAGCCAGAAAGGTAATTAATGAGTTTGCACAGGATTTTTTCTTAATTGACCCATGAAGGTCACTTTATAGAGATAAGAAAATGTGTTCATTTTTTCAAGGGTGCATCTCAGCTATTCTAGGAGTGATTTTTATTTAGTCTCAGAAGCACTGATGCATGCCATTATAGATGTGGAATATTTAGGAATTACATTGTCTGATCATTCCCCATGTACATTGACTATTCAAATAAGTCAAGTACAGGACTCATTTAAACTCTGGCATTTAAATCGATCTATAATATTTAAACTTAACATACATGAAAAACTGATTAAAGCTTGTCAAGAATATTTTAGCTACAAATCGAATAATAGATAGATGAGGGTCTATAACAAGGGAGTAATACCATCGAGAGGTTCTGGGGACAAGGAAACCTCGAGAGCGAAGCTCGAGAGGTCTCTCCTGTCCCCAGAACCTCGAGATGGTATTACTCCCGAGTGATAGACCCTCGCCTATTTTTTATTTTTTGTAATATATGGAGCCCAGTTTTGTTTGCAGCAGTTCTGTGAATGTGGTGCTGTGAAGCCATGCTGCCGCTGCAGTAAGGATTCGCTCACTCACTCTGTGCGTGTGTACTTTCCGCCCACCCATCATCACTGCTCACCCATCCACCCACAAACTCAGTCTGTGTCTGTTTTACTTAAAAAAAAATTTTACCTTGCTTCTTTAATCAGACCATTGAGGGGATTGAAAAAAATGCTGCCCGTAAATTGAAGGGACGATATTCTCTCGCTTAGCGAGAGATGGCCACCATGTTTTTTGAATTGTTCTGCCCACCCACAGAGGAACCAGTTCCAATCAGGAGGCGCGGTTTCAGGAACATCAGCACGCAGGGCTAGGAGGTTGCCTTGGGGATGTCAGGAACTAGTGTATGCTACTGGAAGATCTTGCAGTTGTGCTCTTCAGGTTTGGTGGTAATACTATCATTCAGAGCTTGAACGATAGTATTATGAGCTCTGAATGATAGTATTATCACTTGCCAACGATAGTATTATCACTTTGGCTACTGGTGTATTACCGGGATTTTTTTGTATAGGATACTGTTGTATTATTTAGGTATCTCCATATATTACAATACAATTAAGGATGCCTCTATAATAAATGTATGGGAAGCCTTTAAATTCTACAAGAAAGGGATTATAATCAGTATACTGTAGAAGCAGCTAGAAAAAAAGGCAGAAAAAGAACATTAAAAGACTTAGAAAAAGAAATTCAATATCTATCAGCACTTTACAGGACCAAAATGGACACTAGTATTTATAATAGATTAATTAAGAAAAGTGAATAATATAATCAACTAACAACTGCCTTAACAGAAAGGCAAATACTTAATACCAGATCAAATTATTATATCACTACTGATAAACCACTTAAATTACTCACAAGATTGACTAAAAAAGGACAGAAAGATCAAACTATATTAAAGACCAAAAATCATAATGGCAAGGAATTCAATACAACAGTAGAAATTAATGCATGCTTCATGAAATATTATCAAGAACTCTACACTTCACAAACATATAAGGATACACAGGAACCGATAAGATTTCTTGAAGTTTTAAAAATCAAGGGAATAAATGAAGACACACCCATAAAATCAGATCAACCAATCACACAGGAAGAAATTGCAAAGGCAATTCAGGATCTTCCCACTGGCAAAGCACCCGGCCCAGATGGAATTGGGTGGACTTCTATAAAAAAAAAAAACTTTGAATCCCAGATAATAGCCACTTTAAAAAAACTATTCAATTCATTTAACAAATTACAAAAAATTCCTGAAACCTTTAAGCAAGCTATTATTCAAGTATTTCTTACAGGGGGAAAAGATCCGCTGAGCTGTGCATCTTACCGCCCCATTTCACTTCTTAATACTGACTACAAATTCTTTACAAAAATTATAGCAAACAGATTGGAATCAATATTACCTACCTTCATAAATCAAGATCCAAATGGATTTATAAAGGGACAAACACCTTACCGAAAACATAAGACGTACTATAGATGTAATTGCCTTAAACAAATCAACAGATGCTCTATTAATGGCAATAGATTCCAAAAAGGCATTCAACTGGATAGAATGACCTTACATTTTCACAACAATACAAAAAATGGGACTCAGTGCACAGCTCAGAGGATGGATCAGGTTATTGTATGACTCCCCAAATGCCTATATAAGGACCAATAATAATATATCTAAACAATTCAGAATATATAGAAGGACACAACAAGATTGCCCACTATCTCCCTTAATATGTGCAATGATTATGGAGCCATTTGCAATGGCCATTAGGGAAAATGAGAAAATTTCATGAATAAATATTAACAATAGTATACAAAAATGAGGACTATAATGCATTGATATTTGACTTAACCTGAAAACTCAATAAAGGAATTCATAAAAGCAGCAGAACAGTTTGGTAGCATCTCTTGATACAAAATAAACTGTAACATATCCATACTACTAAAATTGAATAATGTTCCATTACAGTACCATATGATACAGATGACCACACAGATACACTATTTAGGAATCAATATCACTTCCAACATCATCGATTTATATACGGCAAACTTTACTGAGCTATTAGAAAATATTATAAAAGATCCAAAAGATGGGACTCATTGCTACTAACATTAATTGGGAGAATAAACATTATATAGGTGCAGATACTGCCTAAAGTCCTGTTTCTATTTCAGACCCTGGCCATCTTAATACCAGAAACATGTTTCTCAGTATTAAAAACTTATATAAGAAACTTTCTATGGAAAGATGCTGATGCTAGAATTGCATGGAACACTCTGACTCTCCCAAAAAAGAAAGGAGGCCAGGGATTTCCAGACTTCTGTACATATTACTTAGCTGTTCAAATTTGATGGAGGGTGATAAAGAGGTATTGACATCTACCTTAATAGAAAAAAATGCACAGCCATAATCCACATTAATGAATTTATTATTTTCTGCACAATCTCAGCATAAGAAAAATAAACTTAACTGTGTAACTACAGAGGCTACCTTCGATTGCTGGAACAATACTATGGTTTTAATAGGGGAGATAGACTGCATCACAAAATATACACCCATTTTCAAAAATTATAACTTCCCACCTTCTACAATAGGTAATAATTTCAAGATATGACAGGATAAAGGCATTACACAATGTGATAACCTTTTCAGGTAAACTGTATAAAACCATACACTATAATACAGGAACAATATGATTTGCAAAATGCACAAAAATGTCAGTATGTGCAGATTAAAAGTTATCTTAATAAAAATAAATTGTTACTCAAAATAGTGGAACCGCCAACATTAATTAATATTTTACCAGATAATAAGGATGGTAAGAAACTGATATCAGAGGTCTATTAATTAATTATGAGTAAACAAGATTAATATTAATAAGTTAAAGAGAAAGTGGGAAACTGATCTAGGAATTAATATAATGGAGGAAATATAGCAACACATTACAAATGCTTATACAGTAAATGTACAGTCAACTAAAATACAACAGATACAAATGAATTCAACTCACCAAACCCATTATACCCCAGTCAAATTACATTAATTCAATAACATGGTCACAGATAGATGTCCCAGGTGTACCCACACAGAAGGAACCCTGATACATTTAATCCACTCTTACAAACATGTGAAACTTGCCAGCAAAAACAGTCCTCATGGTCTATCAAGTCTGCTTGAATATACAGCTAGCACCCCTATACTGCAGCTCCCCAATTCCATCCCCCCTCTTACACTCAGAAACTGCTCAGTGTTGTTTACTCAGCTCCCCCTTGCCCTGTCCCATGCTCTTTTGAAACATCCCACTATCTTGAATGCCACCACCTCCTGTGGTAGAACGCTCTATCTTGACACCACCCTCTCAGTGAAATAATGCCTCCTCATCTCCCTCCTGAATCTGCCACCCTCCAGACTTATCCCGTGCCCCCTCATGTCCCTTCACTTCCTTAGCTTAAACAACCCCTCTTTGCCAGATTTGTTGATCCCCCTCAAGTATTTGAACATTTCAATCCTCCTGATCCCTTCTCTCCTCCAGGGTGTACAAATTCAGGTGTCTCAGCTTTTCTTCATTGGTTCTGCCTTCCATCCCCTGTATTATTTTTGTTGCCCTACACTGCACTGCCTTGAGCAGCCTGATGTCCTTCATCAGATACAGACACCAGTACTGCACACAGTACTCCAAATGAGGCCTGATCAAGGACCTGTATAGGGGCAGGACCACATCCTTGTGTCTGGATGAGAACCCTCGTGCAATTCACCCCAGCATCCTATTGGCCTTAGCCATAGCCTTACTGCAATGAGCAGAGTTGTTCATGCTCCCTGTTACTATGACCCCTAGATCCTTCTCCTCCTCAGTGACACCCAAATTCATCCCACCCAACCAATATCCCCTCCTCAGGTTCTTTGCCCCATAGTGCTTAACTTTCCACTTCTTTGCATTAAAACCCAATTGCCACCTTGCTGACCACTCCTCAAGTCTGGTTAGGTCACCCTGTAGCCTCTGCCACCCCTCTGTGTCATTGACAACAACCCCCATATTGGTGTCATCAGTGGACAAACTGATCTTGCTCCCAACCCCATGTGCAATATCCAATATGAACAGACCAATCAACATCGCCCCCAACACAGAGCCCTGCTGAACACCGCTGGTCACTGGCCTAGGAGATGGGAGTCCCCCCCCAAAACAACCACCCATTGCAGTCTGTCTTCCAGCCAGTTCTAGATCCAGTTAGCCATCTTAGCCCCCATCCCTACGTATTTTAGCTTTGCCCCTAGTCAGCCACGAGGGAATAAATCAAACGCCATGTTGAAATCATTATATAGGACATCCACTGCATGGCCCTTGCCCAACTCACTTGTGACCCAGTCATAGTATTCTATTAGATTGGTCTGGCATGATCTCCCAGAGATGAACCCATACTGCTGCCCATCCTGGAGCTCATTGACCTACAGGAAGGTTACCAGTCTCTCTTTCAAGGAGTGCTTCAATAAGTTTACCCACTATGGAAGTGAGACTAATGGGTCTGTAATTATCCATCTCATCCTTTGGGCCACTCTTGTGGATAGGTACCACATGAAACAACCTCCAGTCCTGCAGCATGCACCCCATGTCCAGGGAGGTGTTGAACAGGTCAGCCAGCAGCCTGACCATCATCTCCACCATCTCCCTCAACACCCTAGGATGAATGCCATCTGAACCTGGTGCCTTATCCACCCAAAGTTCCTTCCGACCTTCCAATTCCTTGCTTTCCAGAATCACTTCATCAGTCACATCCTCCCCTCTCATTCCCACCCTCCCAGTTCACAGAGGTAGTGGACCTCCTGCCTCCCTCGTGAACACAGAGCAGAAATATTCATTCAGTACTTCTGCCTGTTCCTCCTCCTTCTCGACCTACCCCCCATCCTTCTTGATCCTGATTATCCAGTCCCTGCAGTTCCTTTTCTCCCTTACATATCTATAGAATTTCTACTCCCCTTCCCTACCTGATGCCCTGAGCCAGCCTCAGCTTCTTGGTGGCCTTGTCCTCTCTTACTAACTTGGTTACCTCCTTGGACCTCCTTGTGTACATCTCCCTGTCCTCCTCCCTCCTGGTTCTTTTCAGTCTCCTAAAAGCCACTCTCTTGGCCTCACCCCCTCCAACACATTCCTGTTCATCCAGCATAGCACCTTAGCCCTGGCCTTCTTGCTCAGAGTCCTGGTGCATGCTTCTGCAGCCTCCCTCAGCCCAGATTTTATCATATCCCACTTCTGTCATGCATCCATCTCTGACCTAATCCCCTCAAGGCGCCACCTCAGTATTTCCCTCATCCTCCCAAAGTCCACCCATCTGAAGTCCACTGCCCTTGTTGCTGACCCCACAGCCTCCCTGCTCATGCTGATTATGAACCACACTGAAAGGTGGTCACTCCCAGCTGGTGCGTCCTTCACCCGTAGCTCCCTCACTGTCTCCCCATTTGATAATACCAGGTCCAATGTATTACCCAGCTGGGTTGTTTCACCAACCATTTGCACCAGATGGCTATCCTGGAATGCATCTAAATGTACCTGTTCCCTGGCACTAGAGGTGGCTTGGATTCCCCAATCCATCCCAGGTACATTGAGGTCCTCCACATTCACCACATTCTCCTTACCACATATCCATCAAATCTGATCTGCCAACTCCCTAACCAACTCCTCAGACTGTGCCAGTGGCCTATAAACCTCCCCTAGCCTCAGCTTCCTACCCCTTGAATCCAGGAACTGCATCTACAGTGCCTCTATCCTCCCCTCCTCCTTCTCATCCCTAGTGCATCTAATGCCATTCTTAACATAAATCACCACCCCTCCCCCTTTTCCCACTACTCTATCCTGCCTATAGACCCTGTACCTGGGGATCACCAGATCCCAATCCTGGAGTTGGCTGGCCCACATCTCTGTGATAACCGCAATATCCACCATCCCTATGTTTAAGAGAGACTGTAGTTCTGCTACTTTGTTACCCAGGCTCCTTGCATTCAGGGAGACCAACCTCCATCCATTACCCACCTTCTCCCTACCCATGCCCCTTCTAACTGTCCCTTCCCTCATGGCCCACTCTTGTTACAAACACTGCTGTCATGGGGATCAGTTCATTCAGATCCTCTACCTAGTGACCTTGCACACTAACTGCACACTCATCTACTCCCCTTCCTAGTTTAAAAACCCATTGGAAGCTAAGTATTCCTCCAGTTTCTGCTTCAGAACCCCCCGCCCAGCTCTGCTCAAATGCAATCTGTCCACTGCTTCTAGGTCACTGTTGATCCATGTGCTCCCCCAATCTCCCACCAGCCCATATCCATGACAGTGACACTAGCCCCCAGTCAAGAGTTAAACTCCACAGTCCTGTCCTTCCTCACCTTCAGTACCAGAAGCACTTCTGAGAAGGCCACTGAGTACCCAACCTCCATGCACAACTTCCCTAACTCCTCAAATCTCTCCCTAACCAACTGCACTGGACTCTCCTCAGATCATTGTTGTCTACATGTACCACATGAAGTTTCTCTCTTCCCTCCCTGACATGTCTAAACAAAGCCTGCCCTGCCTGACCTGCTGTTATGCCCAGTATGGATTCCACCCATATCTGACTGTACAGTTCACCCCTCCTGACTGTCCACAGCAAAAACAATCAGATGCCTTGGATGTGATCCTAACTGATGGTATCTCAGAACCTCCAGAAATTACCAGCAACAGAAAGAGAAAGCCACCTGAGCCAAACTAGTTCTGCTTCAGTCCAGCTGCTATGTGAGAGAACTCCCAGGTGTTTAAACACAATTACCTGTAAACTGATCCTAGATGTGGATGAAGCACAGAAGCTTCCAGAAGGTTGCTTGCAATGCCTGTTGAAATATAAATCCCAAATTCACAATATAAATCACAAAAACAACTGTATGAAATCCAGGAACTACTGCAAGGAGAAAGAAGACGCAAGAATATAACACAAGTACCGGGAATGTGATCCTAGCTGATGGTAGCTCAGAACCTTGAGAAATTACCAGCAACAGAAAGAGAAAGCTACCTTAGCCAAGCTAGTTCTGCTTCAGTGCTGCTGTTGCTATGTGAGAGAACTCCCATCTATTTAAATAGAATGAGCTGTAAACTGATCCTAGCTGTGGGGGAAGCACAGCAACTTCCAAAAGGTTGCTTGCAATGCCTGTTGAAATATGAATCCCAAACCCACGAAATAAATCACAAAAACAACTGTATTAAACAAATCCAGGAACTACTGCAAGGAAAAAGTACACACACAAATGTAACATAAGTACCTAGAATGTGATCCCAGCTGAGGGTAGCTCAGAACCTTCAGAAATTACCAGCAACAAAAAGAGAAAGCTACCTAAGAAGTGCAAGGTAATGCACCTGGGAAACAAAAACCCAGGAGAAGAGTACACAATGGGGGTGAAATACTAACAACAACAAAAATGGAAAGGGACCTGGGGGTAGTCATATCAGATGACCTAAAGGGGGCAAGCAATGTGAGAGGGCAGTAAGGAGGGCTGGGGGGATACTGGGATGCATAGGGAGAGGCATCACCAGTAACTAACAGGAAATTGTTATCCCTCTGTACAGACAGCTGGTGAGACTCCATCTGCAATACTGTGTGCAGTTCTGGAGACCCAAACTCTGCAAAGACATAAACAGGATAGAGATAATCCAGAGGAGGGCAACTAAAATGACGCAGGGTCTGCATTGGAAGACCATATAAAGAGAGACTTAGGGAGCTTAATATGTATAGCCTTGAGGAAAGGAGGGAGAGGGGGGACATGATAGAAACTTTCAAGCACCTCAAGGGAATCAACAAAGTCCAAGAGGGTAGCATCTTTCAGAAAAAGTGGTGTGCAAGAACAAGGGGGCACAATTTGAAGATGAGGGCAGCTCAGAGGTAATGTAAGGAAGTATTTTTTTACAGAGAGAGTTGTGGATGCATGGAACGGCCTTCTGGAGGAGGTTGTGGAGTCAAAAACAGTGGTGGAATTCAAGAATGCATGGGACAGTCATAAGGCAATTCTAGGAGGTGGGGTAGGAAGAAGTAGGCTGTTGGTTAACTAGGATCTGCAGTTTATCCATTAGGTAAGGAAATAGACAGACTGGGTGGGCCAAGCAGTCCTTATCTGCCATCAGATTCTCTGTTTCTGTGTTTCTATGTTACCTGAACCAAACTAGTTCTGCTTCAGTCCTGCTGCTATGTGAGAGAACTTCCAGGTATTTAAACACAATCAGTTGTAAACTATTCCTAGCTGTGGGAGAAGCATAGAAGCTTCCAGAAGGTTGCTTGCAATGCCTGTTGATATATAAATCCCAAACTCACAATATAAATCACAAAAATAACTGTATTGAACAACCAGGAACTACTGCAAGGAGAAAAAACACACAAGAATATAACACAAGTACCTGGAATGTGATCCTAGCTGATGGTTGTTCAGAACCTCCAGAAATGACCAACAACAGAAAGAGAAAACTACCTGACCAAGTTAGTTCTGCTTCAGTCCTGCTGCTATGTGAGAGAACTCCCAGGTATTTAAACATAATTAGCTGTAAACTGATCCTAGCTGTGGGGGAAGCACAGAAATTTCCAGAAGGTTGCTTGCAATGCCTGTTGAAATATAAATCCCAAACTCACAATATAAATCACAAAAACAAGTGTATTAAACAAAGCCAGGAACTACTGCAAGGAGAAAAAACACACAAGAATATAATACAAGTACCTGGAATGTGATCCTGGCTAAGAGTAGCTCAGAACCTCCAGAAATTGCAAGCAACAGAAAGAGAAGGCTACCTCAGCCAAGCTAGTTCTGCTTCAGTCCATCAAACATCTGCAGCAAAATAGACAAGGTGTTAACAAAAGTATTCAAGAAAACAATTTTAAACCCTATGATAACTATCCTGGAGATATTCCCCCTAAACAGTTACTTAGATACCAATCAAATCAGGTTTCTCACTATGGCACCTATTTTTGCTAAAAAAATCATTTTACTTAAATGGAAGGACAGTGCTCCACCCGAATACGAAACAGACGTCAATTTAATGATATACAGTACATTTCCAAATTGGAACAGATCTGCTATATCATAAATAAACAGCTGGAAACGTATTAAAAAATATGGGCCCCATTCTGGGAGATAATTCAAGAAGGCATAGTATAGAAGGTTTCTGAATATAAGATTCTCAACAAAATAATAGTGTAGTGAGTGAGTTCCTTAGACTCCTGGTGATGATGATGATGATCAATATCTGAACAAAAAAAATGTATTTGGGGAGATATCTCTGATTATTTGGTAGAATATTTAGAGTATAGGACATAAAAAGGTTCCTTAAGGAATTCAAACCTAGTGGAGCTCGTAATTCCAAGGTCCAACACATTAAGAGCTACTTATTTCTATAGTCATATGATCTCATATGAATAGAACTCCTTGCCTGCTAGATTTCACTTGAAAAATGGAAAATCCCCATCCCTTGCAGCTTTAAAGTCTTGGTTCCTGTCTGTCACTGCTCATTGTGAGAGATGCAGTTATCTCACAATACAGGTCACTTAGGGGCAATATGTGGAAATATAACTTTATGTGTAATATACTGTCTATTGCTAGGTCCTTATTGTCAATATACTCAAAGTCTCCTTAAACTATATGTTTATTTACATATTGTATATACAACTTGTACTTTTGTTATGATGGGACATCACTGTAAATGAGCTTGTGCAAGGAATTTATCCCAAATAAACAAACTTGAAACTTGAACTTAAAGAGGCTTACCAAATTTATATTTTTCCTGCTTTCCACTGCTCATTCATGTCCCACTATTGCAATTGATGGAACCACCAGCAATTAAAGTAAAAAAAGTGCAAGCCCCATTTTTTAATATAGTTTACTGATGTCGCTCTCTCTGGCATGTTTTTTTTTTCTTTGTTTAGCTATTGCATGTCTGCATAGTGATTCCAGGAGCTCATGACATCAGCAGAGGGAAGGCATTCCTACAGAGCCTCGCCATTCTCTTGTAGTCGGCTTTGTGCATTGCTGCTGGAAGGAGAGTCCTTTTTAGCAATATTGTCTGGGCTAGTCAATAATTCGTGACAGAAACACAGAGTGAAATAGTCTCCTGCACCTGAAAATTGTGATCAGTATCAATACATTGAGCTGCTGTTGTTGCAAAGTTACTCGTGGCTCACAGCATGGAGGCCTCCCTCCATTCATGCCAGCATGCTTTTTACATGGGTATGATACAGAATTAATATCAGAATAGCTTTGTGGGGTGTATTGTATTGTGGGAAAATTGAAGTCTATAACTTTGTGCCCTGGTGCCAACACATATACAACTGAGAGAAAGGTATTTGTGCACTGCTTGATGCATACCGCACTGACAATAACAAGCCCATTTCGAAATGACAGGCAAATGAATGTCATCAAGATTGTATTAGAATGACTGGGTAATATGAACTGGCACACCACAAAGCAATACACTGGCAAAGTCAGACTGCATTTTGGCTGTCATGCCCCCTCTGTACTTCTCATCACTGGACTTGTCACATTCAGTAATACATCATGGTTGTTTACATTTGGAATAATAGCATTCCCCCCCAACCCCACCACCATTTCTCTCCCTGCAATGTCACAGAACTGCACAGACTTGCAGAGTGAGCAGTCTTGGGGGGGGGGAGTGGTACTGTGATATTCTAATAGTGAACGATTGGGATGCATTACTGAACATGTCAAGTCCAGTGATGAGCAGTACAGAAGGGGCATGACACCAGAATGAAATCTGTCTTTGCCTGTGTCAGTCTTAGTGGCATGGCAAGTCTGATCGAGACTGTCAGGGGCAACACTCACACAAATCATTTTTGGACATGGAAAATTGAGGGTTGGTGCATGGGGGAGAATGCATGGCAGGAGTCCAGCAGTGGGATATGAATGCACAAAAGTCTGTACATGTAGCATTCACAACAATGCCACACATCCCAAAACCGAAAAAGCAGGTACCTGTATAGTGCCGTCTGCCCCCCTTCCCCACAACCACCAAGATGCTGCTCAGAATAAGCATAAGGCAAATACAGGCATGCCAGATAACATAACTTGGGGGAAATAAATAGGACAAAGATGGAACACAAATAGCAAAAGTATAATTGCTTACATAATTAGTTACTGGAAACACAATCGGCAGGGCTACATCACAAGATAGCATTCTTGCAGCTCAGTACTGGGGTCAAGCACCAAGCTAGGCAATGGAAAGTGTACTGGCATTGCTATGAAATTACACATACCCAGGTGTTTTAGGGTACTGAAGCAGAATGCTGAACCCCTCAATAAAGTATGCTGCTTGTTTTTGGAGCCTTTGTTGTAGCACTTTTCTGTGTGATTTGTCTACTGCCTATGGTAAGCAGCAGCTCCTATTTTGCCTTTTGGCGCACCATGGCCTGACTAAGCAAACCACTGCATCCTGTTGCACAGAGGGCCCGACTTCTGAACTTGCAGGTGCAAACATGTTGATCACATTTGGCCTATTAAGAATATTTTCATTGGCACAGCCTAATAGGATCCGAAAAAACTGTGCCACTTGGTTCACGTGAGCAATTCATGAACAAACCCTGTATTCCTCTTGGAAGGAAAATGAAGCAGTAATGACACAGTGCAGCTGAAGCTACAGCCTACCACTCAGTCTTGAAATCAATAGACCTGTCAAGGTAAACACCCTGCAAAATGGCCATTGACTTTCTAAAAAGCAAACAGGGGACAGCAATAAATATAGGAATTTGAAATCTAAATAGCAAAAGGTAAAATACAGTGGTGATTGTCATCCGTTGTGTCCAAGTCTGTGGACACTGCCATACTTCAATGGATCGGGACTGCTGGCACGGCTATCTGACCTGTTCCCCTCATCGATGTCACTGCTGGCATATGGATTGTCCCAATAGGGGTCCAGCACAGAGATATGGTGGCATACTGGTCCAATATCACTATTGGAATAGTTGCTCTCACTGCCGGACACACTGATACTGTCCAGCTCAGACATGGAATAATCACTTTCTGCCATTGCTGACTTAGAAAACAGACAGCTGAAACAATGACACTCAATAAGTGCAGCAATTTAGGAGCACAGATCTCCCTGTGGGACGTTGCAATG
This sequence comes from Neoceratodus forsteri, assembly GCA_016271365.2. Lineage (NCBI taxonomy): Eukaryota > Metazoa > Chordata > Ceratodontiformes > Ceratodontidae > Neoceratodus > Neoceratodus forsteri. The sequence goes on along the minus strand of CM028135.1, from coordinate 905,078,370 downwards.
GAGAGGGGTGGCTAAAGTCTCCAAATACCAATTAAAATAAACACACGGAGACTTATAGGTTCGTGACAGGAAAAAGTAACTTTATTTTATTAAATTGGGCATTTCTATACATACTAAGCATTATGGTTTGCTTCTACATACTGCATGCTTTGCAATGATGTATTCTCAAGGTAAAATCTGTGGAATCAATTTAAGATAGGGGATTGTTCTAACAGAACATTGGGCTCAGGTTACTGGCATCTCAGTTTCACTACATTAGAGAATGAGAATATTTCATTGGAATCAGTGGCCTGCTGTTTTGCTAACTTAATGAACAGGTAGGATGATACTATAATGGAATTAAGACTTTTTTCATGCTTAAGGGAACATCAAGGCTAGAGACTCTTATTTTCAATATTTCCCATTAAGAAGACAGTTACAACATTTAATTTCACTATAATAACTGGGTCATATTTTTTCCCATAGAAGAAAGTGTGTGTAAATTATTTGCCATTATAAAGGAGTGTTTATAATGGCAAACATTTGCTACCTTTCTATGGAGAAAACCCACAAGCCAGGACAGTGCCTCACAACCTCTAGAAGACTGTCTCCCTCTCACACAGTCACCAGTGAAAACACTCATCTCACAGGTGCATCGTCATCGAAACTTCTCACAAAAATACTGCCAGATTCTTACACAAGGACATTTAAAAAACACACAGAAAAAGCCAAAATGTCAGCAAGATTTAATTTAATATCCAAAACAAACAGGCATAGTTTTATTCAGGAGCAAGAGAATGAAAATACAGCTTGAACAACTGACAGCGACCTGAGACTATAAGCACAATCACCAGCTGCCTTCAGCAGCACTCCTGATGGAGGAACACAGTTCTGAGAGGCACAAGAGGTAACTACGGACCTTCCCCCCTGCACAACCTTTGTGAGGTGTGTTGGCCCATCAATGATTCCAATGACAGCCCGCCCGACTACCCCAAACACCCACTGACCCACCCAAGCTGAACTCTCCACGTATAGCCCACTTCTGGTCATGTGACATCCCAGTCCTGTTCTACTTTTGCTTGGTCTATAATACCTTGGCCCTGGGTACAGTTTCTCCTTTGTATTCATTGTTAAACATTAGGATACCACATAGGGAGCTACACTATAAAGCCTCTGTTATGCTAACTATCCCAAAACTAAATTGAGATTAGGGCACAAGCTTTTCCTCATTATGCTCCAGTCTATTGGAATAAGATTCCATGTACTTTACAACATATTAATGGAAGAAATGCTTTTAAGGCATCAGTGAGACAACATTTTTTAAGTATGATGGTGTGTAATTATTAATTGTATTGTTGTTAGTATGATTATGTTCTGTTAGTAAAATTATATTGTATTGTATATTGTATTACATCTTGACTGTAACTTTGATTATGATCCCGGGTCACATTTGAAAAAGGGCCTTGGCTCACATTGTTTACCCAGTAAACAAAAGTTTAAATTAAAAAAAATAAATAAAGGGTCCACCAATGCACAGCAGCCACCACCAACCACTGGCCCCCACATAGGGTCAATCAATATCTGTAGCATCCAGAAAAAAACAGCTGAACTTCAGTGCTGGATTTCCAACTAGCAAACAGACATCCTAGCACTAGTGGAAACATGGTTATCCAAGTCTACTTTAGATGCTATAGTCTCTTTTCCCAGCTACTCACTTTTTCAACTAGACAGGGTAGGAAAGTGGGGTGGTGACTGCGCTATCTACGCAAGGCACACCTTGTTTGCTCAAGCCATGCCACCACCCAACCTAGACCACAGAGCCAAGGCTATGTCCCTAAAAGTCACCCCAACCCATCTAAGGCACCACTTATAATCACCATAGTTTACATCCCCACGAAAGCAGGCTCATGCCCTCCACTCTCTAACAGAGTATATCTATAGCCTCAACCTCAAGTCTGAGCACATCCTACTAGGAGACCTAAACCTGAACTGGTTGAGTACTGCGGCCTCCTCATCCATAGGTGTGCTCACAGCCCTCAACTTCCACCAAGTAGTGACCCAGCCCACTAGGTGTAACCCCTCTACAGGCACCCGCACACTCGTGGATATCATCCTCATGAACAGACCAAGTAAAATAGTCTATGCTAGAGTCCTTCAAATGCCCTTAGTGACCACTCCCCTGTGTTTTGTACCTGGTCAGGTAAACAACCCGCACCCCCTCCCACCACCTCCCTACATCGCCATCTCCATCCAGGCAAACTCTGTCAGCTCAGGCAGCATCTCACTTAATGGAACTGGTCACCAACCTACAAAGCCACCAGCATAGATGCTGCTGTCTCCTATTTCTATGACTCCTTCACCTGTGCCTGCGACACTTTTTCCCCCCTAAGAAAAACTACCACCAAAAAGCTGAATGCCCCCTGGATAACACCACCCCTGTGGCAACGTCTTTAAAGTCATGATGACTTATGGTACAAAGCAAATGGCTCAGGAAAGCCAGTAGACAGGCAGTCTTATCAAGCTGCCATAAACAAATGTAGCTGGGCTGTTCAAAAGTCTAAAGCTGACCACTATAGAGCCACCCTCACTGCCTCCTGGGGCTCATCCTGCAAATTTTGGGACAATATAAAGACCCTGAATGGCAAGTCTCAGATGCCACTGCCATCCCAAATCATCAATAATGGGTTGGTCACCACAGACCCAAAAGAAATTGCTAATACCCTCAACAACAGCTTCACAGACCTCAGCTCCATCCTCCCCCTAAACATCTTCAACCCAGTACCCAATGCAGCCTGGCCCCACCTCCCATGGCCGCCTTTCCATCTGCAGACCATTTCACCGCATGAGGCGAGACCATTCCTTAACAAGGCCCTAAATGAGACCAGGCCCCTAAATGACCCTCTTGACATTAAACTACTCTGACCCAAATTAGATATATTGCTTGCCCCGCTTACTGGTATACTAAACCTCTCCCTCTATCTAGGATAGTTCCTGATGGCCTGGCAAAATGCTGTGGTCATCCCTATCCACAGAGGAGGTGATTTCCTATCCCCAGGTAACTACCGCCCAATCTCCATTCTTCCCCCACTCTCCAGGGCCTTGGAAATAATTGTGGCGAACGAGCTGTCAGGCTACCTAGATACCCATAATCTGCTCTGCAAGGAGCAACATGGCTTCTGGGCTGGACACAGCACCACCACGGCCCACCTGGAGTTCTCTAACCACTTGCACCTCATCCTTGACCGAGGGCGCATTGCTGTAGCCGTGTTTATTGACCTATCCAAGGGTTTTGACATGGTCAGCCATCCCTTCCTGCCCAACACCCCTTACACAACTGAGATTCTCACAAGGACCTCTTGACTGGTTTGCCAGCTATCTGTCATCCAGATCCCAATATGTCAGGATCAATAACACCATCTCCGGCTCATGACCCATCCGCTCTGGAATTCCACAAGGCTCCATCCTGGGCCACCTATTCTTCAGCCTGTTCTTAAATGCTCTTCCCACCTCATGCACCAAAATGATCCTCCCGTGAGTGGACAACTTAGTCATCTGTGCCTCCTACCCAAACCCACTGGAGCTACAGACCTCCCCTTCAGTCTGCCTTCAGTTCGACAGAGCATTGGTTCACTGAGCAAAGGCTGGTTTTGAACTGAAAAAAAAACAAAGACCATCCTATTTGCCCACCACCAAAGTAAGTTAAAAAATACCCAGCTGTCCATCCAATCCAGCTCACACTACACCCTGGAACAGGTTACATCCTATAGGTACCTTGGAGTTATATTCAATATGGCCCTCACTTTCCGCTCACACATCAACACCCTCACTTCTGCTACCAATATGCAGGTTGATCTCCTTTATCACCACAGAGCCTGCCTCACCCCAGAAGCCCTAAGGCTGGCTCTCACATCATCAGTCCTCTCCCTGATAGACTGTGGCCTGCCAGTTTATTCTGCAGCTGATGCCACAGCCATCAGCAAACTGAAGGTTGTGATAAACAAAGCCTCCAGGCTCCTAACTAGGGCTGACCGAATGACCCACGCCTGCACCCTCTATTCACTTGCCTAGATTTCATACTTTGACAAGAGAGTACAATACCAGGTCTGCATCATGGCCAAAAAATCACTTCTTGACCTGATGACCCCTCACCTTTTGACTGCTGTAGCAACCTCCACCCCCCCTCTGTGAATACATGCAGCTCAGATAAAGCAGCTATAACTGTCGCTAGGGTCAGAATAACCCTGGCACAGAGATTGTTCCTGGTCAGGGCCCCCACCTGGTTTAACACCCTGCCTGCACAGGTCACATGTCACACCAAGCTAGGCTCTTTCAAGGTTGCCCTGAAAAGCCACCTTCTAACCTCCCGCACATGCACCTGCCCACAATAGTCTCCCCTTTTTTTTTGTCTGTCCAGCCAACAGCATGATTACTGCAGTCCATGGCCACTTAGTGCTGGGCCCAGTGTTGGGGACCACTGGCTCCTGACAAAGTCTTGCCACAGACTGCACAGGTTGCACTACCAGGCCTGCACATTAGGATGTTCAATAGCAAAGTCTCCTCTATGTATGGCTTATAAGCACCTCTGTAACACTACAAATGTTATGTGAACCATCACATTCCTGGTGAATGTATCTGTAATGATGTTGCATGTGTATTACTCTTGTATATGTATTATGCATATTTATTGCTGTTGAACTGTATGTCATTCATGTTATGACCATGACATGGAGCCTTTGGAAATGAGTCTATGACTCAAAGGTTGTAATTCTGAAATCTTTAAATAAAAACGTAAATCAAATAAACTATTTAAAACCTACTTAACTGAGGTAGGAGGAAGCACAGAGTTTGACAAACTAGAATTGGAACAATTAGATAGCAGAATAACTAATTTTATATTTGTGCTAAGACAACAAGGCAGTACTGAATTTGAGCCTGATATAGTACAGGGAATTTTAGTGAGCATAGACAGATATGTAGCCTGCCAAAAGCACTCACACTCAATATTTAAAAGTATGGAAACAGTACTCACTGAAACAAAGAAAGCATTAGCTGCCAAGCAGAAACAGCTCAAAAAGATCAAGAAAGAGCAATAGACCCAACAAAGCCCAGCCACTGTCAGATGAAGACATTGAGTTACTATACAACTCTGGCATACTGAGCATGTCTACCCCTACCAGACTATGACATATCTTTTTTTTTCAATTTTGGCATCCAATTTGCTCTAAGAACTAAAGAGCATTATGACCTACAATGGGGGGACATAAAACAAGGAGTAGACACCAACAGCAATTCTCACTTAGAATACTGTGAACAGCAAATGAAAACTAGAATGGGGAAAAAAAACATCTGCCCAGTGTGTCACAGACTCACTCAGCTGGTCAAGCCCTCTGCTCCCACAGTGCCAACCTCCAAGTGCAGTATTGTGAACAGGTAACAGAACAGGGTAACACTCCTGTCTGATTGTGGATCTGAATCACCTTTAGTCTCAAGTTCTGGGGGGATTCAAACTCTAAATGTTATGCTAGTGTACCCAAATGTACAGGCTAAGAAAATCTGCTCTTCAGGGGATGCCAGATATCTTTCACCTAAGGGCACCTAACCAGGTATCCAAAATGAACCCTTAAAACTTTATAAAAGACCTTAGGTATATTCTTACCTTTTTGCAGTTTAGTACACCATCAAGCTTTGAACAGTTAGTCAGTCTTAACTGTCTATACTTCACATGCAAAAGAAAGAACTTCAAAGACCCAGGCAGTCTCTTTAAAATAAGAGGTTTACTTAAAAATGGATAAAAAATATGTAAAATGTAAAAACAGAGCACTATATCACAAAGCAAACAATCACTTAAAAGAAAACAAGGAAAAGTACAAACATAAACTCCTACCACAATACAATTAGACTTTCCTATCTAATGTATTTCCTTCTTACAGTGCTTATAGTTAGTTCTTGTTTCTAAGAGCCCACAAAGAAAATAAGTGTGAAGATCAGACACAGAATAGCTTAAACTGTCTCTCAAACACACCCCTTTCATGATGTCATCTAGCACCTCCTTGTTAAATATATAAAAAATATACAAACAGGATGCCCTAGCAGGAGGTATATTAAATAAGGTGACATCAGCAAAAACTCGTTTCTCAATATGACTCCTTAATTAACATCTTCTTCTTTGATCTCAAGCAGATTCTCTTTTCTCAAGGATCAAAGGATTTTATATGACTTTAGCACCATGATGGGAATATGTTTTTCTTCTAAGATGTCATAAAAGTTTACGAGCCCTATATTCTGGCAGCTGGTCAGCTCCAATTAAGTCAGATAAACAGGAGACCCTTAATTATGTCTCTCTAGTCTTTAATTACCTCCTGGTTTCAGGTTAACATATCCTGTTGTCTCTCTGAAACCTGGGGGGTATTATTCATGGAAGCACTGACAATCACACACTATATTCTATATTACAAAAATCAAAGAGCAATCATAACCAGCTGGCCAAGTGTCACAAGTGAACCCAAGAATTTATGGAAACACTGCCAATCGAGAAAGAGACACAATCAGGGCATACCAACTATACAAATATCAGAGTCCCCCAGAAATGCTCAGTGCAGATTCTCTGTCCTACATAGCGCATAACACAAATCACAAAGGAACCTCCCTGTGATATAGCAATATGAACATTGGCATTAACAAACTGAGAAAAATGATGACAAAAATGAAGGTTGACTCAGGCATACCTGAGTCAAAGTGAATAACAAACCATGGCACCAGAAAACCAAGTATCCAGAGGCTCATAGACCACAATGTTCACCTGACTGACATCCAGCAGATATTGGGCCACAGGAACATTCATTCTGTTAATAACTATTCAGTGCTATCTAAAAAAAACAGCAAGAAATCAGCCATCTGCTCACTTACTGAGGCGAAGAGAGATCTTCCACCTTACAAAATGTGGACACCTTGAGAGAGCATATGACAGACAACAATGAAAGACCTGAACCAGTTTCCAGCAACACACTGAAGTCAATTTTGGGGAGAGCCTGCAATTTCCACTAGTCTGTCACAGTCAACATCTACAACTGCCAACCACCAGAAAAAAATGCAGAATACAGGAGCTATATGACTCAGGCAACTCCGAGTAACATAAGTTCAATGACCCAAAAGCATAAAATGTTTTATATTTCTGTTTTTAAATAGTGAAGACTAACCAATAGCACAGCAACATCTACATGGTCCCTAACTGTAGCTCCTCTCCTTTGTTTCTCTCTTCCCCCTCCCTGTACAGGTCATATGGTGTAGTACCAAAGAAACAAGCATCTCCTAGCAACTAACATAGCAATGGTGCATTTCTGTACCCTGAAGCATAGCAACTGACATTTCCTCCTCATAAATGTTAACTCTGTTCTCTTGAAAGTTACATTTTTAAAATTTTTTTGAGTTTACTTGTTGAATTGTTCCAACCATTTTTAATGCAAAATAAAAACTGCAGTATTGGAAAAAAGGAAAGACTACTTCGTATCATTCAGATGCAGTGGGTCACATTTTATATAATTGAAGGGGTGAAAAAAAATGTGATCCAGCAATTATATAAAATAAAATATGGGGTGGTGTGTGCAAACTCAAAGTTTATATACACCATCAGTGTTAGATGCTTTCATAAACCCCTCGAGCTTTACTCTCATGGTTTATGTAGCGTCTAACACCACGGAGGTCTGTAAACTTCTCATTACACACACCATCCCATACTTTATTCTATATACAATATACTATCAATATAATTTGAAAACCTCATATACAGCCCAACTAGCTAACATGAAAGGGACTTTTTTTTTTGTAAAATTATTTATGCTCCTACCTCAAATGGCCCCTATCTGACCAGCTCCCCCAGCTCCGTCCCCCAGAATTACCAGGGCTTACCTTATGCCCGGTTTGGGAGCGGTGCCTGCAGAGAGTCAGTCGCAATCCTGCCACCGGCGTGTTCCTCCATTTTCTTTCCATTTTTACCCGAGGGCCCCAGGAGAAGGTCACATGCATGTGGAGGCATGCATACACCTTACAACCCTGATAATGACCCCCCTCCACCCACCCATTGGCCTAATTACTGGCACCCTGCTTGTGCAGCCCCTTGGCCTCCACCAGGGGGCAGCCATGAGTGAAGGATGCCATTCCACCTTTCCCAGAGAGGAGAGCTGCCTGTCAGCTACTCCATCCAGCTCTGCCCTCCCCCCATGCCAACCTCCAATGACCCAGGCTTGCTCCCGAACCCAGGTCGCTGGTGTGCCATGAGGTGAGATGTCCAGCACCTCAGCCCTCTGTGCCACCGGGCCAGCTTATGAAAAAGGACTTATGAAAATTTCAGTATGATAGCACTAAATTATTAGCATCAGAGTTGAAATTTTGGACAAAGGGGTCAGAGCAGGCAAAGGAAATCTTTACTGGATGTCAGTCTAGAAAGAAATTTAAAGTGATGTCCATCTTAAAATATTCCCAGGATTCTAACTTTTCAGACCAGGCCTCTATAACTGGCATATAGGAAGACTTTTTTACACAATTCTTTTGGAGCTAATATCAAAATACAAGGAAATATTGATAACTTTTTGGAGTTCTTTGGGGTAGACAGATTGACAGACTCAGAGTATACTGCTTTAACTGCTCCCATCACCCTGGAGGAAATCTAATTTGCTACAAAAAAGTGGGCTTAAGCAGCTTAGTGTGTAGTTATGCTTGTGCAACTGTTGATAAACTTTGGCCATTTGCACTCTCTGCCCCAAGAGGAACTACTACACTGTCAGGGTACTGAAAAGAAAGGAACTCTTGAGTAGGGTTCCACCCCTAGAGGTGCTGCAGGAAGAATTCCCTTATGCTAAAGTTACCTTAGGCAGGACACTTAAGGAGAGTGGCGTGCCTCTGGAAGAGGAGGAGGGGAGAATGGTGGGTTAAAGAGAAAGTGCTTCTGAGTGAGGCTGGAATGAACTGACTTATATAGCTCAGGCAGGAGGTATGGCTGGTTGCTCCAGCCCATTGAACTGCAGGCATAGCCTTTCAATTCAATGGGCATATGCAACTTAGTATGTAGTTATGCTTGTGTATCTGTTGATGCACCTTGGCCAGTCACATGCTCTGTTCCATGGGGAACTACCACCCTGTTGGGGTACCACAAGTTGGGGCCTTAAAGGAGGGTTCCACCCTTATAGGTGCCATAGGAAGGATTCCCTTAGGCTAACGGTACCTTAGGAAAGATCCCCAAAAAGAAAGTACTGAGTAGCAAGTGTTGACCATGGAGGCTGAAGAGCACTGATTGATGGCTACCAGTGATGAGTGGAAACAGACATAGACTGAGATGCAAAGCTGATAAATATTCAGACTGAAGCAAGGTGGCATGACTTCCAAAGCAGGGAGGGAAGAGACAAAAAAGGAAATCCACCATACAACTCCATTCAGCAGCAGAAACCTACACAGTAAACTGATAGAAACATACTACAATATGGACTACCTAGCTTTATGATCTTTGGCACAGAGGAGAGGGAAAAAAACCTAAACAGAGGAAACCTCTGGGGATCCAAAACCTAGGTCACCTCATTTCATTCATTTCATTTTATTTTTTATACTTGTAAATCTGGTGAGCAAATTTGCCCATTTTCACAGATGACAAGTTACAATAATACAAAAAGACAAAATACAAGACAAATAATAACTTATATGATATAAAATACAAATAACATAAAATTATAACAATTACATAGCAATTTGTGGTCAACAGGTACATTCAAACTTATTAAGAAGCCATTCCCTCTAGGCTTGGGATTCATTTAGTGTTGGCCCAGCTACTGCAATTTAGAGACCCAATTCAGGGGAGAAACAGTTTGGAGGAAGACTCTCACTCTATCCTTCTAACGGAAACACCATGAGAGGACAGCAAGTGAACTCTACAGCAAAGGGAGACTCCTGCTTAGGAGGCCCTCTACCCAAGGTGAGAGTAGGAGAGCAACAACCACTGAAAGGCACTCACCCAGCCTCGACAAGGGAGGCCTAAAGATGAAACTGAATGTTTGAGAGGTAGGGAAGGGAAGAACATGGAGAACAGGTGAACCTTAGGAGGTTTCAGGGAGAATAACCTACAAAGGTGCTGCTGACTCACTCTGCACAGCTAAAGGAGCCCCCTTGGGCTTAAGGGCCCAACTCCTCAGCAGCTGCACTCTTAAATTCTACATCAAAAGCTGCTGCCAATACATCTCCACAGCTAAAGCTCCACCTGGAGCAAGGACATTCCCACTGGGGGATTGGGTGAGAAGGACCCTGCCCTGAGGTTCACATGCTCAAGATGCAGACTTCATGTGTGCAGAGCATAACAGTTGGCAGCTGGGTGAGCCCTGAGCCATCTTATGATGTGGGTATGAATGGCATACATCTGATGAGGAGTAGTCAGAGGGTTTTGCATATAGGATACCTGCAAGTAGGCCTGAGTGATGAAAGTATGAGTAGATGACCTCCATATAGTTTGAAGTTTGTATACTGATACCCCCACGTAGGTATACAGGTAAGTCACTAATGTGAGGATTAATTTGATTGGCTTATGCTTGAGACCCTCATGTAGGTTTGATGTAAGAATTGAGCTGTAACTGAGACAAAGTTTGAGGGGGTGAACTCCTAAGATAAATGGATTGTGCCTACTTTCCTAACCTCCATGTAGGTATGAGGCAGAAACCTAGTTAATTACTGCTGTTGAGCTGAGTTACAATAAACAATTCAAACTGCCAGGAAGGCAGGAGTAATGGAAACCAAAAACTAGGGAGCAGGCTGCTGGTGAACAACAACATAACACAGAAAGATGTGGCTGCCTAGCTAGGAGCCGTGTGTAAACAACCAGGGATTGTGGTTGGAACTGAGATTGCTGAAGGCATGGGCAAAATGGAGCCTGACCAGCACAAGGCAAATCAATTGAAGAAGGCAGGATGCAAGCAAAACAAGAAAGCTCAAAGAGAAATAAACTGAGAATGCAGAGGGAACAGGGAAAACAGAGAAGAGCAGGGACAGGAGAAACAGAAAAGCAGAACTGCAGCAAGGAGGCAGGAAGCAACATACTAACCTAAGAGTCTGAGAGGCATAAACCAGCAAAAGTCCAGCACTAATGAAGCAGAAATCCAGCACAAACTAAATGGAAGCCAAAAGCACAGGGGAAAATGGGAGAGAAACACTGGATATGAAGGGTGTGGGGGAGCCCAGCAGAGCCTCCGACAGCAAAAAAAAAGTGCTTCTGAGTGAGGCTGGAATGAACTGACTTATAAAGCTCAGGCAGGAGGCATGGCTGGTTGCTCCAGTCCATTGAACTGCAGGCATAGCCTTTCAGTTGACATCAGATACTTTGCTATGTCCTGATGGTATTAGTTATGAGTTTTATAAAACCTTCTTAATGGAAGTTGGACCTATTGCATACTGGTGGAGGTGTTTTCAGACATACTGGAGCAGTTAAAACTCACAGATCTTTTACATTCCTTTGTGATCCTGCTTTATAAAAAAAGGATCAGGCTTGATTGCAAAATTGGTGCCCTATATGTCTAATGAATAATGATTTTAAAATTCTGAACAAAATATTAGACTTAAGGTTAAGTACATGGCCCAGAAACTGACTTCCCCAGAGCAGACATATGCATTTCCTGACTGAACTGTAGGAGACAATTTTAATGAGAGAAATAGTGGCAAGAGGCAATTTGGGTTCTCTAAAAGACCTGATCCTGAGCCTAGACCCAGAGAAGGCTTTTGATGGAGTGGCTCATGACTTTGTATTTCAAGCCTTGAAATTTCATAGGTTTCCATGGGTCTTTATTTCTTGGTAGTAAATGCAGAGTAGAGCCTTCAAACAGAATGATTTTCCAAACTTCTTAATCACTTCAAATTATTTTTATTGTTTTTCCCATTTCACTCTCTGATGGAGCCTGTTCACTGGGATATTTTTACTTGTACTGTATCTGTTGATACAACACATTTTTCATTTTTCCATTTGTGTTGTATCCATTTGTTGTATTTTTTTATTAAATATGTTGTTTTAAATAAACTGAAATATTACCACTTCACCTTGAAGAAGTATTTCTTTACAACTTTGGTCAATTCAGACACGTTTTACTTCAAATAACATGCTGCCTGTGAAAATACAGATATTTGTTTTCAGTTTGTCTGCAGCTAATAAAAGTGCTTAATAATAATCCATTTCATTTAACATAAATGCATTTATCCAACCCTTGTGCAAACTATAACAGTTAGAATGTGACTTCTGTCGAAACTTGACACCAATTACCACTGTGCATGTACCTTAAGAGCTTCACTTCACATTTTAATTTGTCATATTGATTCCATCTGAACAGCTACCATGCATTTTATTTCCTGCAATACATATGGTAAAAACAAATGTTGAAACTACATTTAACTGATCCTTTTTATTGAAGATATTGGTTTGAAAAGATGATGGTGAATTTATTTCTTGGATCAGGATTTTATACAGGACTGCTAATTCTCAACCACTGATTAATAGCTTTCCGGTTAAAACCATTGCTTTAAAGAGATGGGTCTGTCAGGAATGCTCATTAAGCTCCCTGCTGTATGCATTCTGCCTGGATATATTGATTAAAATATTGGTTCCGTTAGAGCATATTGATGGGATTGGGATTTCAAATTCTGTGCCATCAGTGTGGGAATATGCAGATAACATTTGTTTATTCTTGGATGATTTGGATTCTTACACACAGACAGTTCAAGTCCTTAAACAGTATGCTAAACAGTTATGGGCGAGGTCGAATTTATCCAAAAGCAAGGCCTTGTGAATGGGAGAAAGCAGAGAGTTGGGTTTGACTCATATAGGCCCTATACCAGTGTCACAAATATCTATATAAATATTAGGCATCATTTTTGTCCCTCTTGATATCACAACTGTTGACTGGCAACAGAGACTGCTAGAAGGGAAAAATAAAGTTTCCATTTTGAAGTATTTGCCATTATCTAAAAATAAAGTGATATTTGTTAAAAAGCCTATGTTGCTACCCATTTTCAAATTTTTGAGTTACGTATTCCTCTGCCCCCCCCCCATACACAATTACACTGGAGTTGAGGGCTAGACTTTTTAATTTAGTTTTTCAAAACTACTATGGAGTAGCAAACTAAATTCTGTGAAAAGGAATTATATGTATTTGCTTGTTAAAATGGAGGTTTAGCAATGGAGAAGCCAGCAGCATTCTTTTTTGTGTTTTTGGTTTTCACTTTAATATTGCTTGTATGTTTTGAAATATAGAAGAGTTTTAAAATCTAAAACAGCAATTTATTGGCCAAAATTAAGGAAATCAAAGGCATGGGTTTGTAAAGGGCATCACCCTGAACAAAACCCGTGCCTTATTTGTAACAGAAGGCAGCCATGGGGTAAGCTACAACATTTTGTTTTGGGGGAAAAAATGAAAACAAGATGGCAACTCGCAAACAAGAAATTTTTCTTCACATAAGGGGACTGCAAGGGGACAAAATCCTTGATCATGAGCCCAATCCCATTTCGCAAACATATATGTAAATCTTTGTGTGAACTGGGCATGCTCAAAACCAGAAAATTGAAAATAAAATAACTTTGGAATGGATTAATATTTGTTCACCAAACAAATGCTGGATTATTCTGTGACAAGACCACTTTGTACCCTGAAAATTTCTGACCAAAATACCAAATGGTGTGGCTGCAGTGTGATGTGCAAAAATCAGGAACAAAGCCAAAAAAAGTGAAAAATGCATCTTTCAATGCTTCACTGCATGAAAACTGCAAGTCTGACCAAACTGCACCATGGCAAGTCAAGAGACCTACCCAAACGAGACCTTGAATTCCAAATGTCATGCAAGTCCATTGAATGGTTGCAAAGTTATTAAGTATTAAGGTGCAAAATTTGGGGTTTAACATTAAACTGCTTAATCAACCCTAACTATACTGCTGGTGCAGTCATGCTAGTAAAAATATATATGTATATTTTAATTTAATTGTTTAATTAGTATTTCAGAAAGACCTTTGAGCGTGAGCTCTTTTACAAAGGTTCCATGTCAGGAACCTTTGTTTATTGTATTGTAGTCTTTGGTAACCGGGTAAGGCCCACTAGGCACAAGTGCCTGTTTTCAGGGGCAACCTGAGAGCACTGGGTGGTTAAGTGACTTGTTCAGAGTCACACAGTATGCAAGTGGAGGCTGTGAGAATCAAACACAGGTCTGGTCTGCTGGATGTACCAAGCTTGTTCACACCTCATTCCTCTAACCTCTAGGCTATACAGCCAGCCATATATACAGTATATATATATATATAACTAAATATAATATTGGCATGGTCGTGCCAGTATAGTTAGAGTGAAATGACACTGCTACAGTATGTTAAAGTCCAAATTTTGAGCCTTAATAACTTTGGAGCTCTTCAATGGATTGGCATGACATCTAGCATGCATAATCTCTAGGCATAGTTGTCTTGACCTGCCAAATTCCATGGTAATCCGTCATGTGGTTTCTGAGATATGAAGTGTTGAATAAAACAGACAAATCCATTTTTTTAACATTTCTTTGCTTACCTGTATCTCAGAAATGCCTTTATGTTGTGGTCTGACATTTTCAGCATAGAAAGTCTTTGCATCACAGGCGTACCTTTTGAAGGTGTGGTGAAAAAATATTAATCCATTCAAAAGCTATGACATTTTTAATTTTCCCATTGTTTCCTATGGGAAAATTTACACGTCAGGCACGAAAGATATATTTTTCGCACAATAGCAGTATTGTGAGAAAAATAGTAGCTTATTTTCAAAAGATAGGAGTACTGTACGAAAAATACCAGCTTCTTTTTACAAAGGATGCTGGTATTTTTCACACAGTTCAAAGTCTTATAATCGATTGAGCTGTGTTCCGGCTACCATCTTGTTTTGCCGCTTAGCGAGGATGTTGAAGTACCAAAGGTTTTAAACACAAAAAGCATCCGAAAACAGCTAAAGATAACTTCTTTAGGTGTTGCCTGATGGGTTTTTTTGTGTTTTAAGCTGGACCCAAAGAAATTTTTTTTCAGGTGCCAGCTTATACAGAGAATGGCTTGGAGTCCATTCTCTGTATAAGAGTGGTATTTTCTTGACTTCTCCAGCTGCAGCAGGAACTCGTTCTGAGTCAAGGAAGACCCACTTTGTGCGCAAAATACATAGTATGTCCTGGGCATACTGGGAACCACCCCATTATGCCCAAATGCATTATTTATTGATAAAAACCTGTAGAAAGAAGAAAATCATCCCCCGAGGTCTTTTCTTTGAAGCAGAATCCTGCATCGAAATTTTCAATAATTTTGATGCAGGATTCTGCATTGCAGTTTTGTAATGTGCCACACAATGCTTTCCAACATGGGCTGCGCAATCCCCTTGTCGGCATTGTGCACCTATTACTACTATAGCCTTGCCCCCACTATCCTGGCACACTGGGAGCCCACCTTAATGGGCCCCAATAACTTTTCATTTCCAACACTGGGATGCCCACTCTTGGTTTTGGATGTCTCCCCCCTTCCACCATCTTTCACTGTCGAAGGGGGTGCCCAATCCCCCTGTCAGCATCATGTATGCTTTCCAACTCAAGTGGCACACTGGGAGCCTACCGCAGTGTGCCCAAATTGTTCTTTAAATGTTTTCTTCCTGTAAATGAAAAAAATGTCCCACTAAGTCAGTTTTATTTTTTTTACCTGTAATGAAGAAAACGGTCCATCATTGTCTCTCAGTCCCCCTCCCCCATCTGCACCATCCCACTGTGCACCCACCTCCCTCCACCCCCCTCACCCATACTTATCTTCCAGAGGTCAGGAGCCATGATCTTCTCTAGACCGGGACACGTTTGCACTCTTCAAAGCTGAACTGCAAAATGAGGAACTGGGTAAGTGCTGTATAATGGGACCCAATGGGGGTTTTAACTTAGGTTGATTTCTAGGCCAATTTTAAGAATTTTGGCCCCACATTTTCAACATGGAGTTCTTGGGACCCCTCCTCATGAACACTGTTACTGTCATTTCTTTTCTCGTCCCAAAAGGTGATTTCACAGTCTCTGCACAGACTCACATTTTGGGACTGATTCATGAAATGACTGCCACTGTTCATGAGGTGGGGTCCCAACATTGCCATTTTTTAACACCTTCTTATGAACAGTACAGCTGTCATTTTTCATATTCTGATAAAAATGTGTTTTTACACCTGTGGCCAGAATGGTGTGGTCACTGCATGAAATCAACTTTCAGGACAGATTAACTAAATGACAGTGCCACTGTTCATGAGGGGAGGACCCACAAAGCCCATGCTGAAAATCTGGTGAAAATTCCAAAATATGACTGCAATACAGGCGTGCTTTTTGCACTTTCTACGTACACTCATAATGTTGCAGATTTTTCATATTTTCACTTCAGATTTTCAGCATTGGCATTTTTTTACACCACCTTGTGAACAGAGCAGCTATCATTTTGCACATCTTGTCCAGAATGTGATTTCACACCTGTAGAACAGAATGGCACAGTCACTGTGCAAAATTATCTTTTGGGATGGATTAACAAAATCACAGTTGCACTGTTCATGAGGGGAGGTCCCGTAATGCCGATGCTGAAAATTTGGTGAAAAAATTCCAAAAAGTGAGAGCATTGTGAGCATGCGTTGCACAGTTTCAATGCATGCTCGTAACTTTGCCAGTGCTTCCCATTTTTCATACTGTTGTACTATTTGTATGGAGGGATGAGAGCACATTGTCTGAAGGACCCTGGCTCCTACCTTAACATATGGATACTGTTGTACTGTCTCAGTGGATGAATGGGAGCAAACCCTGCACTCCCACCATGACATATGGACAGTGTTGTACTTTCTCGATGAAGGGATGGGAGTGGACGCTGTGATCCCGCCATGACATATGGATACTGTTGTACTATCTCAATGGAGGGACCCTGCTCTCCTCACCATGAATTTGAACACTGTTATACTATCTGGATGGAGGGATGGGACCACAGGGTCCAAAGGACCCTGCACTCCCACAGTAAAATGAGGATACAATAATACTATCTGAAAAAGAAGGGAAATTCATTGCAAGAAAACTTTGACAATGCATCAATTAAGGTGGATACCACAGTGGCAAAAGCAAGGAAATGAGGCATTAGGGTTTTCAAACCTAATGCCCCACAGCCAAGGTTCCCACCTGTACCACCCCACCCCATCCCCCCACCCTCCAGACACCCACAGGCGACAGGGTGTGCTATGGGGTCATAAGGCCTAACTCTCACCTCATTGTCCTACACTGTAATGTGTAAGCATGTTTACACATGGAATGGGGTGAGACTTGGGCCTTCAACCCCACGGCACACTGTGACATCTGTTGGTGTCTGGAGGGTGAGAGTGAGGAGTGTGAGTTGGGAATCTTGGAGGTGGGTGTTATGGTTGGAAACCCTAGTGCCTCATTTCCTTTTTGTCACATTGGTATCTACCCTAACTAATGCATTAATGAAGTTTTTGCAAAGAATATATATGTATACACATACCTCACACACACACACACACACACATATAATATATATATATATATATATATATATATATATATATATATATTTCATTGCAAAATCTCCATTAATGCATCAGTTTGGGTTGATGTCACAGCAACAAAAGTTTGGAAATTCGATGTTAGGGTTATCACCTCTACTACCCACCCCCACCCCAACCCACCCTGCAGGCACCAACAGGCATTGGGGCATGCTACAGGGTCACCAAGCCCAGCTCTAATCCTATTCCATGTGTAAACAAACTGACACTCTTCAGTATAGGAGCACTGGGTGAGAGTTAGGTCTGACGACCCCATGGCACGTCCCAATGCCTGTTGGTGCCTGTTGAGTGGAGTGGGGGTGGGGTGGTAGGGGTGGTAACCCTAACATTGAATTTCCAAACTTTTGTCATTGTGACATCAACCTTAACTGATGCATTAGTGGAGTTTTGTTTTATGAATTTCCCTTCTTTTTGAGAAAGTGTAATGTAGGTGGTTAATGGTATGTGTTTGTGGGAGCGTGGGCCCTCTGGGCCCTGCGCTCCCTTCACGTTGCCCTTTTTTTGCATAATGGTATGCATATGTGGGAGCGTGGGCCCTGCGCTCCCACTTACACTTGACTACAAAGCCATGCAGCAGCCCCATAATACTGAAAAGTAACCCTTGTAACACTTATTTGACAATATCTCAGGACTTGTAGCAACTGTGGAAAAAATTCCACTACAGTTGTAATCATGACTTCGAAACCTCTACGCGTGCTTAGTTGCTAGTAGTGAAAAATCTGTATCTTGAAATTGTTTTCAAGATATGGGTGCTTCAATGGTATCCTATGGGACATTTCTCACCTTCAGAATGCTGTAACTGTGGGCCCATTGAATGTTTTGGGACCAAATCACCAAAAGGCACATCTGTGAGACCAGAGCTTGCCACCCTGCAAATTTCCACCCAAAAGCACAATCCACCTTGGCACAATGAAGTGACAAAGAAAACAACACATGGGAAAATGTGTTCATGCAGTGTTTTTGTGGTATCTTTACTGTGTTCGCAGCACTCCTATCTCTATAATGGGAATGTTTTCGCGCACAGAAAAATGTTGTCGAGGTTCCTTTTTTTGTTATTGCTGTCACTGCCGTGACAATAAAAAATGTTACTACAACAACAAAATGGCAGAATGGTGGAAAAACTTTGAAAAACATATTTGCAGACCACCTGCTGAAAAACTAATGTTAGTGTCATGTTTCTAATGGCCCAATTTGGTAAATGCAATTGTTAATGCTTACCAAAGGTCATTAATTTTGAGTTACAATGTTTTTGTCTCTCCCTAACTGAAAACAAGATGATGGCAGCATGAAAACAAAATTAGGAAGCACAACAACAAAAAATGTGATCACTAAAGTTTTCACAATGCACATATACATTTTCCCATAGGCTACAATGGGAAATGAAAAACTAGTGTAACTTTTGAACGGATTAAGATTTTTTCACCAAATCTCAAAGAGGCACGAGTTTAACCCAGGCCACATATAGACATGCAGATCTGAATCCACTCAAACACATTCTTCAGTCCTTTATGCTCGAAAAATGTGCAAAAATTTGTTTTTTTACCCACTTTTTGGTTTTTGGTTGGGAGTGTGCCTTTGGATGGTTTGGTGAAAAACTATTTTATCATTTTTGAATTATTAACAATTTTCCTGATAGCTGCAAGACAGGCAAGTAAATGAAAACAGTTCAAACTGTAAATTTACTGTTTCAACTGTAAATTTACTGGTCCTGCTCAGAGAAATTACTGTTTGTGATGGTAGCCATCTTGTTTTTCTAACAATTAAAAAAATAGTGTTGTACACAACTACTGCCTGATAAGGACAGCACAACACCTGTATTAAGGTCTCAGTAATTTGTTTAGTTAGACCTTTGCCTTAAAATTGGTATCTTTCTTGGGCAAATATGTGTTTTTTTACTGACAATCATGTACCCTGTCACTCACTAAGTAATTACTGTTGAATTTATTAACTGTTGGAACTTTTTCTGTTTAAACAGTAAAGAACCATAAGCACTTATTAATAGTTTGAACTTTACAGTTCCAACAAAAAATGATGTTGGTAGTCCAGTGGTCTCTCACCCCTTCCCTGTTCTCCGATCACCATCCCTTGTAATTTGTTTTTATTCCCTGGTAGTCTAGTGGTCCCTCCCCCATTCACTGATCACCATCCCTTTTATTTTGTTTATTCCCTAGTAGTCTAGTGGTCCCTCCCAACTGCCTCATTCTCCTATTGCCATCCTCTTGCTGCTCTTATATGCCCCTGGTGACTAGTGGCACCCCCACCCCAACCATTGTTGATCCCTGACATTAAGAAACCCATCCCTTGATGTTTTTTTCTTTGTTCCTGCTCCACAAAAAAAATGGTCCCTCGATGATCAGACACCCCACCTCCCACCCAGCACCCACCATTCCACACCTCCCAGTACACTCCCACACAGCCTCACTCACCTGAACAGGTCCCAGGTTTAAGAGCCACTCTCTGATCAAAGACATCTTGCTGCTGGAACCTGCGACTGCAATATGAGAAACTAAGGTAAATGTGGTTCAAGGTATTTCAATGGGGTCTTCAGCTTTAATCCATAACTCAGCCATTTTTTTATATTTTGACCCAAACTTTTCAACTCGGCCTTTTGGGGACTTCACCTCATGAACAATATGAGAGTCATTACACAACTCCCTACTGAAAGATGATTTCACGGTCCCTTGGTGAATTCACCTTTCAGCTGGAATTTGGCAATTGTTCCTCACCTTGTCCATGAGGTGGGCTCATAAGAAGGCTATGTTGTAAATTTGTGGCCAAAATAACTATAAATGGCATAGTTATGACTATTTGCTGCAATTTTGCTATGCACACTCATAACTTCGGAAATGTTAAATATTCTGAAACAAAATTCTGTAGGCTTCAAAGCTGCTTCTGTGGCCCTGGCTCTCTCTGAGCATGCTGTAGCTAACAGACTGCCCAACTGTCCCCTGGACAGATTCAGACAGCCCATCTGGGGCTTCCCAAGCTGCTGCTGTGGCCTTGGCTCTCTCCAAGCAGGCTGCAGCTAACAGACCACCCGATTGACCCCTGGACAGATTCAGACAGCCTATCTGCGGGCTTCCCAAGCTGCTCCTGTGGCTCTAACTCTCTTCAAACAGGCCACAGCTAATAGGCTGTTTGACTGACCCCTAGACAGAGTCAGACAGCCCATCTGTGGGCTTCCAAAGCTGCTCCTGTGGCCCTGGCTCTCTTTGAGCAGGCTGTAGCTAATAGACCACCCGTCTGAACCCCAGACAGAGTCAGACAGCCCATCTGCAGGCTTCCCAAGTTACTCCTGTGGCCCTGTCTCTCTTTGAGCAGGCCGTAACTAATAAACCACACACCTGACTCCCGGACAGATTCAGACTGTCCATCTGTGGGCTTCCCAAGCTGTTCCTCTGGCTCTGGTTCTCTCCAAGCAGGCCGCTGCTAACAGACCACCCAACTGACCCCCAGATAGATTCAGAGAGTGTCCATCTGTGGGCTTCCCAAGCTGCTTCTGTGGCCCTGGCTTTTTCTGAGCAGGTCACAGCTAACAGACCACCCGACTGACCACCGGACAGATTCAGGTACGCACTGGACCTCCGTAACTCGTTGTTTTCAATGCCGCTGTTTAGACTGGATGCCCAGTGGAGGAGCCAGGCACTGATTGGACGTGTCTGCTCCTTGGCTGATTTTCCAACACCTGGCGCTTCCTGATCTCAGGGAAATCTCTTTCTGTGCTGTGTTCTGGACTGAATTTTTGTTAATGTAATTACTTATGTTATACATCAATTGGGCTTACTTTACCTGCCAGTTTAGCTAGTCTATAACAAGCCACTAGTCTAGCCTCTGGGTGCTACTTGCTGCTGTGTGACTAGTGCTGGACAAACTGTATTGTAAAGCAACTGATGTCTGACTGCTTAGACCTTGCTACTGAGCAAGATTGCTGCAGTTTTCCATTTCTGCCCTACTGACAATCAGTGCCCCCTTCCCCACACTGGTCACTTTGCTAATTATTAATTTCTCCACCCAACTTGTACTGCTGTCTCTCTAAACAGATTAATTTCTTCTCTACATTAACTACAAACCCTTCCCTTACCCCCCGCTGCTGCTGTCCTCCTCAGACGTCCCGGTGCCAAAGCACAGACCCCCCTTTAACTCTCTCTTCTATCTCGAAATAATTGCCCTGCATTTGCCACCTGTTTACCTCATGCTTTATTCTTCCCCATTGTCTACCCCCCCACTGAGCTTGCTATTGTTCTCTAGCTGTATTTAATCTTCTGTCTTTCCCTCCTTGTTACACAGACAGCCCATCCGTGGGCTTACCAAGCTGCTTCTGTGGTCCTGGCTTTCTCCGAGCAGGCCACAGCTAACAGACTGCCTGACTGACCCCTGGACAGATTCAGGTACGCACCAGACTTCCGAAACCCGTGGTTTTGATTGCTGCTGTTTTGACTGGACACCAGTGGAGGAGCCAGGTACTGACTGGCAGTTTCTGCTCCTTGGTTGATTTTCCAATACCTGGCATGTCCTGATCTCAGGGAAATCTCTTTCTGTGCTGTGTTCTGGACTGAATTTTTGTTAATGTAATTACTTATGTTATGCATCAATTGGTCTTAGTTTACCTGCCAGTTTAGCTAGTCTATGACAAGCCACTAGGCTAGCCTCTTAGTGCTACTTGCTGCTGTGTGACAAGTGCTGGACAAACTGTATTGTATAGTAGCTGATGTTTAACTGCTTAGACCTAGCTACTGAGCAAGATTGCTGCAGCTTTCCATTTCTGCCCTACTGACCAACCCTGTCCCCTTCTCCACACTGGTCATTCTGCTAATTATTAATTTCTCTACCCCACTTGTAATGCTATCTCTCTAAACAGCTTAATTTATTCTCTGCCTTACCTGCAAACTCTTCCCTTACACACCCACCCTGCTGCTGCTGTCCTCCTCAGATGTCCCGGTGCCAAAGCACAGACCCCCCCCCCGATAACTCCTCTTCTATCTCGAAATAATTGCCCTGCATTTGCCACCTCTTTACCTCATGCTTTGTCCTTCCCCATTACCTGCCCCCCACTGAGCTTGCTATTGTACTCTAGCTCTATTTAATCCTCTGTTTTTCCATCCTTGTTCCACAAACAGCCCATCTGCGGGCTTCCCAAGCTGTTCCTGTGGCCCTGACTTTCTCTGAGCAGTTCACAGCTAACAGACCGCCCGACTGATCCCCGGACAGATTCAGGTATGCACCAGACCTCCGAAACTCATGGTTTTGAATGCCGCTGATTTGACTGGATGACCAATGGTGGAGCCAGGCACTGATTGACAGTTTCTGCTCCTTGGTTGATTTTCCAATGCCTGGCACTTCCTGTTCTAAGGGAAATCTCTTTCTGTGCTGTGTTCTGGACTGAATTTTTGTTAATGTAATTACATATGTTATGCATCAATCGGTCTTACTTCACCTACCAGTTTAGCTAGTCTATTACAAGCCACTAGTCTAGCCTCTGGGTGCTACTTGCTGCTGTGTGACTAGTGCTGTACAAATTGTATTGTATAGTAGCTGATGTTTAACTGCTTAGACCTAGCTACTGGGCAAGATTGCTGCAGTTTTCCATTTCTGCCCTACTGACTACCCTGTCCCTTTCCCCCACACTAGTCACTCTGCTAATTATTAATTTTTCCACCCCACTTGTAATGCTGTCTCTCTAAACAGCTTAATTTATTCTCTGCCTTACCTACAAACCCTTCCCTTACACCACCCCTACTGTTGTTGTTCTCCTCAGAAGTCCCAGTGCCACAGCACACCCCCCTCTCCGTTAACTCCTCTTCTATCTCTAAAAAAATTGCCCTGCATTTGCCACCTCTTTACCTCATGCTTTGTTCTTCCTCATTGCCTGCCCCTCACTGGGCTTGCTATTGTACTCTACCTGTATTTAATTCTCTGTCTTTCCACCCTTGTTCCACAGACTGCCCATCTGCAGGCTTCCCAAGCTGCTACTGTGGCCCTGGCTCTCTCTGAGCAGGCCACAGTTAGCAGACCACTCGACTGACCTCAGGACAGATTCAGGCTGCAGCTAACAGACCACCCAACTGACCCCAGAACAGATTCAGGTATGCACCAGACCTCTGAAACCCGTGGTTTTGATTGTCGCTGTTTTGACTGGACACCCAATGGAGGAGCCAGGCACTGACTGGCAGTTTCTGCTGCTTGGCTGATTTTCCAATGCCTGGTGTGTCCTGATTTAGGGGAAATCTCATTCTGTTCCGTGTTCTCGACTGAATTTTTGTTAATGTAATTACTTATGTTATGCATCAATTGGTCTTACTTTACCTGCCAGTTTAGCTAGTCTATTACAAGCCATTAGTCTAGCCTCTGGGTGATATTTGCTGCTGTGCGACTAGTGCTGGATGAACTATATTGTATAGTAGCTGATGTTTGACTGCTTAGACCTAGCTACTGAGCATGATTGCTGCAGTTTTCTATTTCTGCCCTACTGACAAACCCTGTCCTCTTCCCCACACTGGTCACTCTGCTAATTATTAATTTCTCCACCCCACTTGTAATGCTGTCTCTCTAAATAGATGAATTTCTTCTCTGTCTTACCTAGAAACCCTTCCCTTACACCCCAATATTGCTGCTGCTGTCCTTCTCAGATGTCCCATTGCCAAAGCATAGACCCCCCCATAAACTCCTCTTCTATCTCTAACTAACTGCCCTGCATTTGCCACCTCTTTACCACATGCTTTGTCCTTCCCCATTGCCTGCCCCCCTACTGAGCTTGCTATCGTACTCTAACTGTATTTAATCCTCTGTCTTTCCCTCCTTGTTACACAGACAGCCCATCTGTGGGCTTCCCAAGCTGCTCCTGTGGTCCTGGCTCTTTCTGAGCAGGCCACAGTTAGCAGACCACCCGACTGACCTCAGGACAGATTCAGGTATGCACCAGACCTCTGAAACTCATGGTTTTGATTGTTGCTGTTTTGACTGGACGCCCAGTGGAGGAGCCAGGTACTGACTGGCAGTTTCTGCTGCTTGGCTGATTTTTCAATGCCTGATGTGTCCTGATCTAGGGGAAAACTCTTTCTGTGCTGTGTTCTGGACTGTATTTTTGTTAATGTAATTACTTATGTTATGCATCAATTAGTCTTACTTTACCTGCCAGTTTAGCTAGCCATTTACAAGCCACTAGTCTAGCCTCTCGGTGTTACTTGCTTCTGTGCAACTAATGCTGGACTAACTGTATTGTATAGTAGCTGATGTTTGACTGCTTAGACCTAGCTAACAGACCCCCAGACTGACTCCTGGGCCAATTCAGGTTCACACTGGACCTCTGAAACACGTGGTTTTGAATGCTGCTGTTTTGACTGGACACCCAGTGGAGGAGCCAGGCACTTATTGGCTGTGTCTGCTGCTTGGCTGATTTTCCAATGCCTGGCACTTCCTGATCTCAGGGAAATTTATTTCTATGCTGTGTTCTGGACTGAATTTTTGTTAATCTAATTACTTATGTTATGCATCAATTGATCTTACTTTGCCTGCCAATTTAGCTAGTCTATTACAAGCCACTAGTCTAGCCTCTCGGTGCTACTTGCTGCTGTGTGACTAGTGCCGGACAAACTGTATTGTATACCAGCTGAGGTTTGACTGGTTAGACTTAGCTACTGAGCAAGATTGCTGCAGTTTTCCATTTCTGCCCTACTAACAATCAATACCCCCTTCCCCACACTGGTCACTCTGCTAATTATTAATTTCTCCACCCCACTTGTAATGCTGTCTCTCTAAACTGATTAATTTCTTCTCTGCTTTAACTACAAACCCTTCCCTTACAACCCCCAGCTGCTGTTGTCCTACTCAGATGTATCAGTGCCACATCACAGACCCCCATTAACTCCTCTTCTATCTCAAAATAATTGCCCTGCATTTTCCACTTCTTTACCTCAGGCTTTGTCCTTCCCCATTGACTGCCCCCCACTGAGCTTGCTATTGTACTCTAGCACTATTTAATCCTCTGTCTTTCCCTCCTTGTTCCACAGACAGTCCATCTCCGGGCTTCCCAAGCTGTTCCTGTTGCCCTGGCTCTCTTTGAGCAGTCCACAGCTAACAGACCTACAGACTGACCCCCAGACAGATTCAGGTATGCACTGGACCTCTGAAACTCATGGTTTTGAATGCCGCTGATTTGACTGGATGACCAATGGTGGAGTCAGGCACTGATTGGCAGTTTCTGCTCCTTGGCTGATTTTCCATCTCCTGGTGCTTCCTGATGTCAGGGAAATCTCTTTCTGTGCTGTGTTCTGGACTGAATTTTTGTTAATGTAATTACTTATATTATGCAGCAATTGGTCTTACTTTACCTGCCAGTTTAGCTAGTCTATTACAAGTCACTAGTCTAGCCTCTTGGTGCTACTAGCTGCTGTGTGACTAGTGCTGGACAAACTGTATTGCATAGTAGCATTTATTTCTCTGTATTTCCCTCCTTGTTCTTCAGACAGCACATCTGCGGGCTTTCCAAGCTGCTCCTGTGGCCCTGTGTCTCTCGGAGCAGGCAGCAGCTAACAGTTCATCTGACTAACCCCCAGGCAGATTCAGGTATGCACCGGACCTCCGAAACTCTTGATTTTGAGTGCCACTGTATTGACTGGATGCCCAGTGGAGGAGCCAGGCACTGATTGGCAGTTTCTGCTCCTCGGCTGATTTTCCAACTCCTGGCGCTTCCTAATGTCAGGGAAATCTCTTTCTGTGCTGTGTTCTGGACTGAATTTTTGTTAATGTAATTACTTATGTTATGCATCAATTGGTCTTACTTTACCTGCCAGTTTAGCTAGTCTATTACAAGCTACTAATCTAGCCTCTCTGTGCTTTTTGCTGCTGTGTGACTAGTGCTGTACAAACTGTATTTTATAGTAGCTGATGTTTGACTGCTTAGACCTAGCTACTGAGCAAGATTGATGCAGTTTTCCATTTCTGCCCTACTGACAAACCTTGTTCCCTTCCTCATACTGGTCACTCTGCTAATTATTAATTTCTCCGCCCCACTTGTAATGCTATCTCTCTAAAAAGCTTAATTTCTTCTCTGCGTTAACTACAAACCCTTCCCTTACACCACCCCTGCTGCTGCTGTCCTCCTCAGATGTCCCGATGCCAAAGCACAGACCCCCATTAACTCCTCTTCTATCTCTAAATAATTGCCTTACATTTGTCACCTCTTTACCTCATGCTTTGTCCTTCCTCACTGCCTGCCCCCCACTGAGCATACTATTGTACTTCAGCTGTATTTAATTCTCTGTCTTTCCCTCCTTATTCTACAGACAGCCCATCTGCAGGCTTTCCAAGCTGCTCCTGTGGTCCTGGCTCTCTCTGAGCTGGCCGCAGCTAACAGACCACCCGACTACCCCAAGACAGATTCAGGTAAGCACCGGACTTCCGAAACTTGTGGTTTTGAATGCCGCTGTTTTATCTGGATGCCCAGTGGTGGAGCCATGAACTGATTGGCAGTTTCTTTTCCTTGTTGAGTTCCCAATGCCTGGCACATCCTGATCTCAGGGAAATCTCATTCTGTGCTGTGTTCTGGACTGAATTTTTTTGCCCACACCCCTCCCCCACCTCCTCACAGTATTAAAAAGACCCTTTCTCCACCCCTTGCCTTGGCCTAGCAGCTGATTTGTCACTGCACTGCTGCACAGTCCTATGCTATTGGCCTCCCTGTCTTCAATACCTGACTTGAACCACTTCCTTACCACCCCTTTTTAAAGCAGTCTCACCCACAGGGTCACACATTTGCTCTCAACTTCTTCTCTAGCCACTCCAGTTAACTCCTCTCAATTACTGCTCTAACCTGCCCTATTGTTAGGGACATCACCCTAATTCGACTATATACCCTTTCAATTCTCCAGTTAACTCCTCTCAGTTACTGCTGTAACCTGCCCTATTGTTAGGGACCTCACCCTAATTCGACTATATATCCTTTCAATTCTTACACTTCCAGTCCCTATGGTGACATACCCAGTCACAGCCAAACCATCCCGGTAGCTGGCACCTTTGCCTTTGTGTAGGTTGCTAACTCAATCTATAGGCTGCAAGGACCAGACAGATCAACTGCGTCTGCTTTATGCAAGGCGTCACCGTGTGTGTGCCCCACTGGCTCTGTTTTCTGTTCCTTCTTTTCCTTGTGCCATGCACAGTACACAAGCTCTCCCAATCTTCTAGCCTGGGGGAACATAGCCTACTGGTGGACTGGCATGTGCACTGTAACTCATCCTATAATTTTCTTTGTACTCTTAGACTCCTCCACCTGCAGCCCTTTGTTCAAACTACTATTAGTGATGGGACTTGGGCGGAACTGCCCCCACAGGGCATATCCATCACTCTACCAGCACTTACCTCTCTTTACATCTCACAGCCAGGGATTTGGTAATTGCTGCCTTAGGACAGACCAGATCTAAATATTGGTTCTGTTTACTCAGCCCGACACCCCTCACAGACGAACATGGGCAAGGGATTACAAAATGACTATTGCTGCACCAAGGAAGCTCTTTCTTTTCCTTCTGTTGTGCTCAGGAGACATTGAGCTTAACCCTGGCCCAGCCAAAGTTCTTACTTCCCCATTGGATCCAGAAAAACTAAAAGGAATGTGCTTTATGCATATGAATGCATGCAGCCTGTTAAAAAAGCTTATCTTGATCCATTCCTGGGTCAATCATACCACACCAGATGTTTTGGTGATCTCTGAATCATGGCTCAGACCCTCTATGCCTGACAAGGACATTAACATCCCAGACTATTCATTATGTAGAGCTGACAGGCTCCTTAGAGATGGAGGAGTGGCCATCTATATCAGGGATAAATACTCGGTTTCATGCCTAAACTCGTTACCTGTTGCAAACCAATTCGAATGTCTAGCACTAAAGGTTGAGATATCCTCCTCCACTGCACTTTGTGTCATAGGTTGCTATAGACCCCCATCTGCTGGCTCTTAAATTCTCACCCCATCTTACGACTATTATGGAGCATGGCTCCCTTGAAATAGTTATCCTTAAGGATCGTAACCTTGATTAGATGTCCAAGGCTGCTGCACCAGTTAAGTAGTTCTGTGATGCCCATGGGCTGACGCAATTTATTGGTGAGCCTATGTGCCCTAATAAGAACCCTGCTCATTGTACACTGCTTGATGACATCTTAGTAATTAAACCGCACCTGTTCTCCCATGCAGGAACCATCTTTTCTGATGTTAGTGACCATAGCATCATCGCAGGTGTAAGATCGGTCCAGAATCCACTATCCTCATGAAGGTTCTCTACTAAGACACCCAGACATAACTTTGATCAGTCTGCCTACCTTGATGAGCTAAAATACTCACTGTGTTGGCAGGACTTTTACCTAGCTAACTCAGTCCACTTGGCTTATGACAACTTTTCTGAAATTGTGACTGGGGCATTAAATAAGTATGCCCCTCTTGTAAAAATTAGGGTAAGGAGTAGAACCTGTTGCTGGTTCTCTTTAGAACTCAAAACAGCCCTGCTGGACAGGGACAAGCTTTGGAAAAAAGTACGAACAACTAAGGTCCCGATGGACTGGTGTCACTTCAGGAAAGCCAGGAATACATGCACCAAGATGATAAGAGATGCTAAAGCCTCCTTTTATTGTTCAGAACTGGATTCTGCTGCCAGAAGGTCCTCTAAATTTTAGAAGTCCATTAAGGATATGTCCGGACATACCTCGAGAAACTCTCTGCCTGCAAAGATTACCTCTGGCAGTGCCACCATCTGCGACAAAATGGAGATCCTGGATGCAATTAACAACCACTTTGCCACTGCAGGGCTGGCATTTGACAACTCCCCTGCATGTTGTTTATACTCCCAGTTGGGTGTGCAAAACTCTGAACCTCTTCTTACCAACTCAGCCTTTTCTCTCCAGCCTACTTCTTTGAAAGAGGTCGAATAACTTCTATTACAGTTGGATACCAAAAAACGTGTGGGTGCTGACTGTCTAGACCCATACTTTTTAAAGGTTGGCTACCATGCTTTAGCTGTACCAATTACCCACCTATTCAATCACTCACTGTCCTTCAGAATCCTCCCACTCTTATGGAAAACAGCTCATTGTATCCCTCTGTTTAAATCTGGGGACCTCAGTGATCTTAACAACTACAGACCGATTTCTCTACTCCCTATACTGTCCAAACTGTTGGAAAAAATTGTAAGCAAGCAGTTGAGAACCTATGTAGAAACTATGAATCTTTTAAACTTAATGCAATCTGGCTTTAGAGCACAGCATAACACCATTACAGCCCTAGCCAAAGTGACCAATGATTGGCAGCAAAACCTGAAGAATCGAAACTTCATCTGTGCAGTGTTCTTAGACTAGAGTAAGACTTTTGACACCGTCAATCATGGCCTGCTTCTTTCCTCCCTGAGGGAGATAGGACTGAACTCACGATCCTTGCATTGGTTTGCTGACTACCTCTCTGAACAGTGGCAGCAAGTCAAGGCAGAAGGTAAACTTTCTCCCCTTAAACCTCTGCAAAGAGGAGTCCCCCAAGGATCCTTTCTTGGTCCCCTACTGTTTGCAATTTACATAAACAACATTGACACCAACATAACTAAGGCCAATATCCATCTGTTTGCAGATGACACGGTTCTTTATCTGAGTCATCTTTTGCCAGAAGCAGCCTGTGGAGACCTACAATCTGAATTCAATCTACTTCAGAGCCAACTCCTAAACAAAAAGCTCCTATTAAACACACAAAAAAAAACTAAGGCAATGCTATTTTCTCCACTTCTCCATGCTGCAAACCCAGCCAGTGCTGGCTTCATTCCACAGATCACAACAATCCTGGGAGAAAACCTAGAATTTGTCAAGTACTTGGGAGTGTGGCTCAACCATATACTTTCCTTTATGGACCATATAGAAGATCTGCTAAAGAAATTGAGGCAGATGCTTGGACTCTTTTTCAGGATTAATTACTTCCTTACTAGCGATGCCAAGTGGTGGCTGGTATAAACAACGTTTCTCTCCTTGGTCGACTATGCTGACTTTCTTAATAGTTACTGCCCTGTCTCTCATCTTGCTAAATTGGATACGTTGTATCACAGGGCTCTGAGATTCATTACTGGCCTACCTTTTTCCACTCATCGTTGTGCCTTTTATGTTGCCGTGGGGTGGCCCTCCATTCAGTACAGGAGGAACAGAAATGCTGTACTCTGGATGTTCAGAGCTATTATCAAAAAACTACCCCAACATATCTCTGATTGTCTTCTGCTATGCGAGATTAGGAACTATGCACTGAGAAGCTACTCCTTTATTTCCATAAAGGTACCTAAGCTAAAAGCACGCTTTGGAAGAATGGCTATAAGCTTTGCGCTGCCGTCTCTATGGAACAAAATACAAAAATCATTAAAGCTTAGTGCCTGGGTCAGTCTATCCTCCTTCAAGACACTATATGACCATTTGGTCAGGGAAATGTGCAACTGCTTCCCTCGATCCTAAACTTCCCTTCACTTATAGCGTACCATGATGGCGTTGTCCTCTCCACTACGCCTGACCTTGTGGCCTCTCCTTTACATTTCTCTAATACCTAATTGTGCTCCCCTCCCTCCTGCCCTGTGTTCACTCCGAGGCTTCATCTGTCCCTCGTCTATCCCCTACCACCCTGCCTGTACCCTATCTTGCCTCTCCTACCTCACACCCCTTCTACCCTGTTACAGTGTTTTTTTTTCCTTTTTTTAATTCACTGTTTGTCTTGTTACATATGGCATTGTATGTAATATACCATTACCTAACAATTGTCCTCGTTAGTACTTCCACCTACTGTTCCTAGACTCATTATACACCATGAAAGAAATGAACCACTGTTTCCAAACTGTTCTTCACTTATGACTACGTTTAACTATTGTATCTCTGTATTGTATAATATTACTGAGGTGTTATGTTGTGACTGTTCATATATTGTATATCCTGTGTTCCTGTGCTAACCAGGTCCATCTTGAAAATGAGCTATGCTCAATGGTGTTCACCTGGATAAATAAAGATTTGATTGATTGATTAATTATTACCCCACCACATGTACACTATGTCATAGCTGTCATTTTTAAAATCCTGACAAAATGTCTTTTCGCACCTGTGGCGCAGAATGGCATTGGAATTGCGTGGAATTACATTTTGGAGGGGATTCAAAAATGTTCAGTACCAGGCACGTGAAGAGGGGTAATAAGATGTCTGTGTTGACAATTTGGTCACTGCTGTCCTATAAATGCAAGCACAGGGCCCTTCCACAGCTACATACTTATATGCATCTATGGAGGGATGGGAGTGCAGGGCCTTTTGGGCCCAGTGCTCCTTCAAGCAAATAAGGATACAATTACTCTATCTCAAAAACTATATGTGGGTGAGAGGTCAGGCCCCACAGACAAATAAGGCTACAATTACACTATCTCAAAAAAAAAAGAATATTCATTGCAAAAAACTACCTTAATGCGTCAGTTAAGGTTGAAGACAAAGTGACAAATGTAGGGAAACGGAAATATGACCTTAGGTTTTTCAACCCTACGCACAAACCTATGAACATACAAAGGTGCCAGCAGATACAGACCTTATAGTCTATCTAGTCTGCTTGAGTGTGCAGCACACATCAGTCCATTAGACTGCAGCTGCCCCATCCCACTTTTTCCTTCTCACCCACCCCATCCACTCACAGTTTTCACCCTCCCTTTGAAATGGTCCCACCCCCTCTTGAAGCTCCCCACTGTCCGTAACAATATGACTTCCTCCAGCAGCGCATTCCACCATACAACCACCCTTTTGGTGAAATAGTGTCTCCTCATTTCCTTCCTGAACCTGCCCACTTCCAACTTCAGAGAGTGTTCTCTTGTTTGCCTTCAAACTTTTAGATCAAATAAACTCCTGGTTCCTACTGAGTTCATGCCCTTCAAATACTTGAAGGTCTCAATCATATCCCCTTCCTCTCTTCTATCCTCCAGGGTACACATATTGAGCTCACTTAGTCTCTCCTCATAAGGTTTATCCCCCAACCCCAGGATCATTTTTATTGCCCTGCGCTGTACCCCTTCCAGTAGTTTGATGTTCCTCTTTAAGAAGGGGCACCAGAATTGCATGCAGTACTCCAGGTGCAGCCTCACCAGGGACAAGTACTGGGGCAAGATGACTTCCTCATGCCTAGATGTAATCCCCCTTGCTATGCACCCTAGCATCCTGATGGCCTTTGCTGCTGCCTTCCTGTACTGGGCTGGGTGATTCTTTTTCCTGGTTACCAGTACCCTCAGATCCTTCTCCTCTTTGGTCTTGGATAACTGCACCCCCCAACCAGTAACTGTATTCTGGATTTCTGGCTCCTAAATGCATAACTTTGCACTTCTTGTCATTGAATCCAAGCTGCCAAGTGTGAGTCCCTTCTTTCAGAAGTGCCAAATCCTCCTGGAGTTCTTTACCCCCCATCCACCTCTGCACAGACCTTGGTGTCATCAGTGAAGAGACTGATCTTACTCTTGATCCCTATTGTGATGTCAGCAATGAAAATGTTAAGCAGAACCTGTCTCAGCACCGAGCCCTGTGGGACACCACTTGTTACTGCCCTGGGTTCTGATGCCCCCCTCACTACTACCTTCTGCTGTCTATCCCTCAGCCAGTTCTCGACCCATCTGACCAGTTTCCACCCTACTCCCACACTGCTCAACTTGCTGGTCAACCTACCATGTGGCACCAAATCAAAGGTCTTGCTGTAATCCAGGTAGAGGATACCCACCACATGACCCCTGCCCAGTGACCGCTTCACCCAGTTGAAAAAGTCAACCAAGTTCATTTGGCAGGATCTGCCTAAGACAAACTCATGCTACCTGTCATCCTGGAGATCATTATCTTCAAGAAATTTTAGCAGCCTTTCCCTGAGGATAGTCTCCATTAGTTTTCCTACAATTGCAGTAAGACTCACCCATCTGTAGTTCCCCGGTTTGCCCATCTCTCTCTCTCTTTCTCTCTGGTGAATACTGAACAGAAGTACTCATTGAGTACTTCTGCCTGCTCAGACCCCTTTTCTACCAAACCACTGTCTTTCTTGATCCTAACTATTTGATCCTTGCTGTTTCTCTTCTCCTGTATATATCTGAAGAAATCCTTTGCCCTTCTTTGATCCCCTATACTAACCTCAGTTCTTGAGCCACCTTGGCTACTCTTACCATTCTGTTCACATCCCTGGATTTCCTCATATATTCTTCACTGTCCTTTGCTCTGTTGGATCTCTTGTATGTTTTAAATGCAGTCCTCATATCCCTCACCTTCTTCACTACCTCCCTACTCATCCAGCTTGGCTTCTTGGTCCTGGATTTCTTGTTCTGGCTGTTGACACAAGTGTTCGTGGCTTCAGTCAGTCCTAGTTTGATGAGTGCTCATTTTTGTTTTGCGTCCATGTCTGGGTGGATTGTAGTGGTGTGCCTTTCAAGTATGCTACCCATCCTGCCAAAGTCTGCCCTTTTGAAGTTAGAAACATAGAAACATAGAATTTGATGGCAGATAAGGACCGCTTGGCCCACCCAGTCTGCTCATTTCCCTACCTGATGGATAAGCTGCAGATCCTAGTTAACCAGCAGCCTACTTCTTCCTACCCCCACCCCCTAGAATTGCCTTATGACTGTCCCATGCATGCTTGAATTCCACCACTGTTTTTGACTCCACAACCTCCTCTGGAAGGCCATTCCATACATCCACAACCCTCTCTGTGAAAAAATACTTCCTTAAATTACCTCTGAGCCGCCCTTCTATCTTCAAATTGTGCCCCCTTGTTCTTGCACACCTCTTTTTTTGGAAGATGCTACCCTCTTGGACTTTGTTGATTCCCTTGAGGTACTTGAAAGTTTCTATCATGTCCCCCTCTCCCTCCTTTCCTTGAGGCTATACATATTAAGCTCCTTAAGTCTCTCTCTTCATATGTCTTCGGTGCAGACCCTGCACCATTTTAGTTACCCCTCTGGACAGCTTCCATCCTGTCTATGTCTTTGTTGAGATTGGGTCTCCAGAACTGCAAGCTGTACTCAGATGTGGTCTCACCAGCTGTCTGTACAGAGGATAATAACTTTTGTTTTCTACTGGTTAAGCCTCTCCTATGCATCCCAGTATTCCCCAGCCTCCTTGCTGCCCTCTCACATTGCTTGCCCACCTTTAGGTCATCTGATATGACTACCCCAGGTCCCTTTCCATTTTTGTTGTTGTTAGTATCTCACCCCCATTGTGTACTCTTCCCCTGGGTTTTTGTTTCCCAGGTGCATTACCTTGCACTTCTTAGCATTGAATCTAAGCTGCCATACATTTGACCATTCCTCTAACATTGCCAAGTCCCTTCTCATCCTTTCCACCCCAGCTTGTGCAACAACTCTGTTGCAGATCTTTGTGTCATCTGCAAAGAGACATACTTTTCCTTCCAGTCCCTCTGCAATGTCACTTATAAAGACATTGAAGAGGACTGGTCCTAATACTGAGCCCTGCGGTACCCCACTACTAACCCTCCCTTTTTTCAGAGTGGACTCCATTTACTATTACTCTCTGTGTCCTATTCTCCAGTCAATTCTTTACCCAGGCTGTCATCTTGAGACCCACTCCCAGGCTGGCTAACTTGTATATTAATCTTTTGTCAGATTGGGGGCTGCATACAGGCAAGTTCAGGACCTTAGCTTTAGTAGTAGCTATCTTCTTCCCCAGATTGATTGAGAACCACACTCCACGGTGGTCACTACCTGACAGTGGTTCCCCCACCCCAACATCCCTGACTTGCTCCCTGTCCTCTAGCACCAGGTCAAGAATGTTCCTCTCCCTCACTGGCTCTGTCACCCTCTGGTCAGGAAGCTGTCCTGGAAGGCTTTCAGGAGGATCTGCTCCCTGGTGCATGAGTTAGCCGGGATGCTGCAATCCACCCCTTGTAGATTAAAGTCTCCCAGCACCACAGTGCTCCCTTTGCCACTAAGTCTCATTAACTGCTCCCCAGCTCCCTATCAATCTCTTCCTTCTGGACTAGAGGCCTGTATGCAACCCCCAATCTGACCTTAGTCTGTCTCAGGTTGTGTAGTTGCAGCCAAATGACTTCTGACCTGCCTTCCTCCCCCTCCTCTCTATTACATCTGATCCCCTCCCTAACATAAATGGCCACTCCCCCTTTCCCTTTTTCCCTGGCCCTCAGGAATAATTTGAAACCTGGGATGACTAGGTCTCAGTCATGGTATTGGGTTGCCCACATCTTGGTAATGACAGCTATGTCCACCTCCGCCTCTACCATCAATGCCTAGTGCTCAGCCATCTTGTTCCCCAGTCTCCTAGCACTTAGTGTTACTACCCTCCACCCTGATCCTATCCTTACTGTACCATTACCCCCATCTTCCTCTACCCTACTTAAGTGTGGCTCCATTTTTGCTTCAGGGGAGGTCCAATTTACCACCTCTCCTGGTGATTTCCACTTCCAGTGCCCTCCACCCAGTTTAACTTATATGTCTCATTGATAAATCCCCCCATCCTCTGCTTCAATACCTGTGACCCATCTTTGCTAAGATGAAGCCTACCATCTACCTACAGATCATTGTTGTTCCACTTGCTGCCCCACTTCCCCATCAATCCATACCCCATAGTCCCACATTATTTCCTCAGCCAGTTATTGAAGTCCTTGATTCTTTGCTTCCTGTCTGAACTCACTCTTGGTACTGGTAGGACTTCTGAGAATGCTACTGACCTTCTCCATTCACTGCATAGTTTCCCTAGCTCCCTGAAGCTGTCCTGTACCTCTTCTATCCTTCTCCCTTCCAAGTCATCCATTCTCAGGTGTGCCACAATGTGTGGTTTTACCCCATCTTCTATACACATCTGCCAATATGCTGATCCACACTTCCTGCTGTCATACATTGCAAGCACTCCACCCAGCTGTTGCTTTCTCTTGCACCCCATTCCCCCATCTTATACCTTTGAGTCCCCCAAAATTATGACCCTCTCATGCTTATCCTGTTCTCCCTCATGATGCCTGATAATCTACTGCCCCAACTTGATTTCTACTTCCATCCCCCTGTTATTGAACCCTTTTGTCTCCCCTGTTCTTTGCCCTGTCTTCTACCCTTAACAACTTTGGCTGGTCTGCCAGCTTCCACTTTGGGACAATTTCCCCTGGGCACTCTGTCCCTTTCTCCCACACCTGCTACACCACCCCCTCCATACCACCCCACTTTTACTGCCTCCCTGTGTCATCCCTGAATTGTGCTCATCCCCTACATGTTTTCACCTCCTTTCCCTTGTGCCATCCTTACCTGGGCTGTCTGTTGATTCTCCCATCCCCTTATCTACCTGTTCCTTCCTCCCCACTACAGTTTCTGTTGTTCCACCACCTTCCTTCTGCCCTTCCCTGCCTTGGCTGCTTCCTGGGCTGCTGCTAATGTTGCCTATCTTCCTTTTGCATCCCTTCTCACCCATAGTGTCCTCCCCAATTGTCACCATAGCTTCTCTTCCCACCTCTTCCTGCTCCTCCAGGCTAGTTAGAACTGAGAATCTGTTCATAACGTTAGTCTCTTTATACTGAGTGACACCATTCTTCTATCCCTGGGGCTTATATCCCTGCCCCAAACCTGTTATAACCTTGCCACTGTGCATGACCCTCCTCCAGTCATCATTCTTTGCCCCTAGCTGCTCCTGATTGTGTGCCCATTCTGTTCCCCTGCCTAGCTTACCCTTTAGTTTGCCTGCTGCAAGATCTGCAGGATGCCTCCTCAGGTCCTTCTCCTGCTGGTAATGTCTCCCCCCGGGTCCCCATCCCCCCAACTCCTTCCTCAACCACTCAATCTCCTCTCTAAGCTGTTTCACCTGCCAATACACCATACAGCCCTCACCCACCATGCAATACCCAGGAATATAGCTGCTTCACATCCTTTACAACCTACAACTCTTTCTGCCTCCCTCCTTGGTCACATACCCATTAACAGCCTCACTCCCCATTGTCAGTTCCTGCTCCACTCCCTGGGAACCCCCTCTGCCTTGGCCTCCCCATGTCCATTGTCAGCCCACCCATTGAAGGCCCTATCTCTAGCAGCATGACCTGCAGTCTTTCCTGCTGATGCCCTGCAGATGCCACTCAAGACACCACACTCCTGTATCTTGGCACTCACGGGTTGGGGTCACTCATGTGAGTGGTCACTTGGCCCTCTGGAAAATATATATGGTCTCTGGCCTTCTGATAGGCCCCTCAGAGTCACATGGCATGCCAGCTTCCCCTTTACAGTCCCTCCCTCTGTGGCCCACCTCCCTCTTCCCAATCCTCTGTTGCACAAAAAACACTTTCTGAACCCTGCTGTGTGTTACATCATCCCTGCACACACTGGATCCCCACAAAAAAGCAACAAATTAATTTAAAATTACTTCCCATTCCCGACTCGTCCTCCTCCAGTGGTGTTCTACTTTGTGTGCTCCAAACTACCAAAATGGCCCCCTTATATGCCACAGATTCTGGCCTTCTAATAGGCCTCTCAGAGTTACATGGCATGCCATCTTCCCCTTTACAGTCCCCCCCACCATGGCCTACCTCCCTCATCCTGATCCCTTATTGCACCAAACAAAAAAGAAAAAACACTTTCTGCACCTTGCTGTGTGTTACAGCATCCCTGCACACACTGGATCCTCACAAAGAAGCAAACAAATAAACTTGAAATTACTTCTTGGTCCTGAATTGACCTCCTGTGGTCTGCTTCCTTCTCCATGTGCTTTACTCTAAAGCACCTGACCTACCCCTGAAGTGAATGAGAGGTGGAGTCTTCTTTGGGGTTGTCAAGCCTAACACTCAGCCCACTGTATACACTTATGAAACATACACAACTGTCTCCATCATATCTTTGCTTTTCTGTTACTGCAATGGGGTGAGCATTATGGTTGACAATCCCAAGGAAGACTCCACCCTTCATTCACTTCAGGGGTGGGACAAGTGTTTTAAGGTTAGAAACCCTAACATATTTCCCTACCTTTGTCACTTTATCTTCAACTTATTCAGCTTTGTGGTTCAGAGGGACATAAACTACATCATATCATTCTAAACTAGTACTTACAGCTAGACTGTAACTCAGACTCACCCACTGGGGTTACTAAAAGGCTTGCATAGATTGAACAATACTAGCATTGGAACTAGTACTTAAAAAAAACTGGTAAAATGCAGTGCATTTCTCCTGTAACCCAACTGCCTGTATCTAATCTTTGCTGCCAACAGTTCATAAATTGTAAAGGGGTTGTAAAAAGTGTGGTTAATGGTGAGGGACAAAACCAAATTAGTGTTCATTGCTTCCATTGGTAAGTCATATTCATACTTAATAAATGTTTATAATAGTCATTTATTTGATACAGAATATAATCTGCTCCTTTCTTATTTGTTAATCTAAAGAGTTTTTAGACATTCTGATTGCTTCTAGTACAGTAGGTTAAGTCTTTCAAGTCATGTTGCCCATGAAGATTCAATAATTATTTCAAGAAGCATCAACATCATATTTTATGGGTTTGTGTGTGATTTCATGTATGTTTTCTTTATCAATAGGTAATGGCTTGACTTTCTATACGTTTCAGGTAATGAAAATGATTTTTTTTTCACTATTGCCCCATTACATCTAGCACTTTCCTTCAAACATCACTTTGTGCAATGTGAGTAAAGGCAATACCGTACAGCCCTTCCAACTTGTTGCTGGTGAGAAAATGGCATTAAACTGCCATTACTTGGACAGCTGGTCTGACATTTAAGATTTCTGATAGAGTATGATAACACAAAAGAAAAAGGCTGTGGAGTGCATCACTTAGCTCGAAAGAATGACAAAATCTGGTTTAGTATATGCTATGCTATCGTTCTAACCTAAGAAATCTGAAAGCAACTTTCATAAGAGGGCGCCACCATTTTTGAGGTACAATGAAAAGAGAAAAGAACATGAATAGCAGAATCCTTCAGATGTATGTTGATTATTTTAATTTAGCATGAATTTTGTATTGTATAACATTACCTTATTGATAGCAGGAGTGACAAGTGTTGGGGAAGCTGGTGGAGGTCCTGCTTAAGGAGAAGGCAGTGAAGTTCCTGGAGTCAAGTGGTGCAAAAGACTCAAGGTGGCATGGATTCACTGAGGGAAGGTCCTGTCAAACTAATCTTATCAATTTATTTGACTGGGTGACCAGGGTGGTGGATCAGGGAGGGGCGGTGGATGTGGCCTACATGGATTTCAGCAAGGCCTTCGATACTATTCCTCATAGAAGGTTGCTTAACAAATTGGGGAATCTTGGTGGGGGCTCTAAAGTGGTAAAATGGGTTGGAAACTTGCTAAAAGGCAGGATCCAGAGGGTGGAAGTAAATGGCATAAAATCCAAAGAGGGGGAGGTGACCAGCGGGGTTCCACAGGGATTGGTGCTGGATCCAGTCCTATTCAATGTCTTCATAAGTGACATTTCAGAGGGACTGGAGGGGAAAGTGTGCCTGTTCACAGATGACACCTAGATCTGCAACAGAGTCGACACCCAGGAGGGGCTAGATAAAATGAGAAATGATCTAAGACTACTTGAGGAATGGTCAAGGGTTTCAATGCTAGGAAGTGCAAGATTATGCAGCTGGGACACAGAAACCCAAAAGTGGAATACAGGATGGGGGGGTCAGGTTCTAGCCATCACAAGTCAGGAGAGATACCTGGGGCTTATTATAGCCAATGACCTGAAGTTGTCCAAACAATGAAAAAAGCAGTGGGACAAGCACACAGAATGTTGGTGTGTATAGGAAAGGGCATAGCCAGTAGGAGGAGTGAAGTGGTGATGCCATTGTACAGATCACCGGTGAGGCCTCATCTGGAATACTGTGTCCAATTCTGGAGACCTCATCTCAGGAAGGACATAGACAGAATGGAAGCAGTCCAGAGAAGAGCAACATAAATGATACATGCAATGCACCACAAGCCTTATGAGGAAAGACTCAGGGAACTTGACATCTATTCACTAGAAGAGAGAAGGTAGAGGGGATATGATAGTGACTTTCAAATACCTTAGAGGAATAAACTGGGTACAGGAGGGGAGCATGTTTCAGAGAAGAAAGTGCACCAGGACAAGGGGACATAACATGAGGTTGGAGGGAAGGATGATTAGGGGGAATGCTAGGAAGCATTTTTTCACAGAGAGGGTGGTGGATCCATGGACCAGCCTACCAGCAGACGTGGTGGAAGCAAAAATAGTACAGGGATCCAAACATGCATGGGATAAGCATAAAGGCACCCTGCTGTGCAGCAGAGTGGGAGAACGGCAGTCCAGATAAGGGTAAAGATTGCCAAACCAAGTAAGGAAATGGGCAGACAAGGTAGACCGGTTGGTCCCTATCTGCCATCATATTCTATGTTTCTGTGATAAGGTTTGGTAATTGGTGAACAAAACACTTACTTGTTTGTGCATATTTCTAAATGGGCTTTAAACTTTGCAGTGTATTTTTGACCACTTGTAAAAAATGCACTATACCCTCAGTAGAGATTGCATGATTTTGGGGACTAGGGGAAAGTAGTGGCCACTACAAGCAACATTTATATTTCACAAAATCTTAAAACGTTGTAATATGAAATATTGTTTAATACACATATATAATATAATATTACCTATGATACTGTTCCAAGCCCATACAAATAAGAATGGTAAGCCAACAAGCACAAATAAATGAAGGTCTCTGAGTGTGGGGGAACTTTTTATTTTACATTCACCAACAGAAACTACTGCCTTTATGGTATACTTGCAATGGAATGCATGTCTCTTTAATACTGATGTAATACTTATGATCACAACTGGCTATAAGACAGCTTATTTCTTTTATCCTTTCCTCGAGGACCCACTTGAAAACAAAGCTATAGCATAACTGTGTGTAACCCCTAGATGGCGCTATCCCAGGGGCTACTACCCCTGCCTGATTTGCCACTAACAGGTTGAGGGGCCTGGATCCAATGGCGGGTGCCTCCACCCAGAGGTCAGGGTTTGCAATAGTTAAACTAACTTGGTCACAGCCCTCTGGGACACTGCAACCCCCCTTTCTTCCCAGTAGTGGCCCACACAATATATCAGAATTACCTTCACAGTATACACTTACCCCAGGTCTAGTTCGGCACTGGGACCTCCTGTGAAATGAGATACAGTGCAACAGTCACAGTACAGTACTTAACATGAACAAATACCTCAGGCAGTATAACTTTGCTGAAACAAGCAGCTCTGATTTATTTAGGGATATAACAAGGACAGGGGAAATCAGGTTAATTAGCTTATCACTCTAATAATCTACCTATGGCTCTGTGCACAGGCCTATCCCTATCAGTTACTGTCCCTGGGTACCCAAGCCCTAGTGGCTAGTCCAAACCGTGGCAGCTGGTAGGGGCCATTTCACACAGAGAAAGGAGAATTAAACAGTCAGCAGTACAGTAATTCCATTTGGATTTAATGTGGCAATTCAACAGGGGCGACCCTGAATTAGTACTCACGACCTCCAAATAAGATAGGGTCCTTCAATGTCAGCAGGGCTCACTTGAGGTACACAAACCTCTTCACACATCCATATAAAAGAAAGCACTATACCAGGCAGGCTGCATCTGTATCCGATCGCAATTACTGCACAATACCGGGAGAACACACAGCAGATTCAGTTCCTGACAGACCAGTGGAATTTTCAGCAATTTCTCCAGTCTTCTACAGGGTGAGCCTGGTTTCTACTCTTCAGAGATCCTTTGATTCTTTTCACAGGACGGATTCAGTCCTAACAAGCTGTTACACAAGCTGCAGACCGGAACTCTGGGCCTTACACACGTTTTTTGACTAAAACTGCACACTGAAAAAGCACAGGGCTCCTTCCTTCTTCACTGCCAAAGCTCAACTGAAACTCCAACCGACAAAAACCGGGCACTTCCTTTGAGTTCCTCCCAGTTATTGACTGGATTGGCTGTCACTCACAATAGACTGCTGCTGTTGGTCCAAAAAGGCACTGAAGTCTAAACTACATCTCCCAGAGTCACTGCCCATACAATCCTCTTGTGGCTGGCTCAGATTATGAGTCCAAGTTCTGATTCGTCCAAGGCATCATTTTAGAGCTAGCTTACCCCACACTGATTGGTCCAGTTCAGCAGTTCAAAACTAGAATGGGGAACTAGCAGACACAGTTCTGACTGCAAAAAAGCAGGTTAGACAAACTGTAATTTCATTATTACTCTAAATAATTTCTGGCAAACAGTTACATCTTTCAGATAGGTTCCCTTTGCACTCTAGTGACTGCAAAATGAAGTGAATTGGCAGCAGCTCGAGTGGTACTCAGAGAAGCACACAGTCCCCCATACAAACTAATTATGTCTGCAAGCAGACAGCTCTTAAAGAGCAGTACCAGAGGCTCTAAAACACTCACTGATAAATGGCTTAAATGCCAAACACCATTCAGGCTTGGAGCATTCAAGCAAGCTCCTGGAAGTCTTTGGGAACCCCCATTTGCAGAAGTTACACCTTCCTGGCCTGGGAAAGCTCCAGCGTCGCGTCAAGCAAGTACCCATAAGTTTCAACTGCAACCATATACATTTGCATTAGGCTCGCACATGTAATCATCAGTCAATATATCATTTTACCAAGAACACATTTCTGAAACATTGCAGTACGTCCTCTTTACACAGTATTACATACACATTGTACCATAACTCAAGTTATTACCTCTTGTACATGAAACCTGAAGAGAGGCCTTCCCTATCAGTTACCTTGGGGCTGACGGGAAAGGGCACCATACTTAGAGGGCAACACAAGTAACTTGAGTTAGCACTGATGCTCAGTTTGGGCAATGAGCTCGGGGACACATACACTCTTTATGGACAACATTGAGAGGCAAATCCACAGGCCTCCCAAGGGAATCATAACTGAGGTGCACCACAGGCTTTACAGCTCGACCAGTCTTTCTAGGGGGAACTGTTACAGTCTCTGCACTCTGAGCCTCATTTTCAGCATTGTCCTCACTTGTCAGGGGAGTCTCCATGGGGGTAGAGAGGCTAGAACATGGGGCACTTTCAGCTCCAGGAGTTACAGTTTCTGAGTCCACAACATTTGGCTCGCATGGAGAGCTTTCGGACACTGGCAGTGGACTGTCAGGGCACTCAAAATACTCTTCTTGTTCGGTGTATCACCAGTCTGCCCAATCTATCATTTTCCTCCCTGAAACTCAAACAGTTCAACCATGCACAATGATTCCATTTCATCTGATCTGATGCTTTGCACTTCACTTTCTGGGAGCAATGGCTCCAGGGATGAAGCTGGGGCTTAGACAGTCCAGAAGGCCCAGCTTTGTCTCCAGTATTGACTAGGGATTGCCCGAAACAATTGACTCAGTTCAGTAAGAAGGATAGTATTCAAAGTCACTCACTTTCTTCCGATATGGACTGACAGTCATGCTCAACTGGGACTTGTGGAGGGAACACTGTAACTTTGCTTCTGTAGGTGCAGACTTTCTTGATCTTTTCTTAGCAGCAGCTCTGGTCACTGGTCCAGAGGGGCATCTTCTAGGGCTCAGACTCAATTA
Source organism: Neoceratodus forsteri (assembly GCA_016271365.2). Taxonomy (NCBI): domain Eukaryota; kingdom Metazoa; phylum Chordata; order Ceratodontiformes; family Ceratodontidae; genus Neoceratodus; species Neoceratodus forsteri. Next base: position 905,034,282 of record CM028135.1, on the reverse strand, counting down.
AGATTTGTCCAATGGGCAGTAAATGATTTCCATGCATTGTTTTTACATCTTTGAATTATTCTCAGGCCTTACTTTGTACACTGGCAGATCATCTAGTTTGCCCACTACAATGTGAGGAGATGGTGCCATCTGTCAGCAATCTTGTGCTTGCCATGCAGTCCCAGATTTCTTAGCAATACCATCTCCCTCCTGGAGTTCCTGTGCTTTCACCTTTTTATCATACCTTTCTTTGTTGGCCAGATTTCTTTTGGCAGCCATGGTTTGAGCCAGTTAGTGCGCGCTGAGTTAGCTGGGCCTTTAACTTTGCACATACTGTAAATAGTTGTCAGCTTGAACCCCATCAGGAGAGACCCCAAAACACACATCTACTGGTAGTCGAGCTTCTCTTCCAAACATCAGGCGGTAGGGGAGAATCCAGTGGCATCACTTTGGTGCAGTTATAAGCATGTACCAGGGTGCTAATTTGTTGGCTCCATCTAGGCTTGTCCTTTGGGTGCAGGGTGCCTAGCATATCTAGCAAAGTGCGGTTGAACGTTCAGGCTGTGGGTCCCCTGGGGTGGTAAGAGTGGTTCTGGACTTTCGCACTCCCCACAGAAAAGCATCTCTTTGATCAGACGACTCTCAAAGTCTCTCCTTGATCAGAATGGATTCTTTGTGGAGCCCCATAGTGAACAAAAAGTTTTCTACAAGTACTTTGGCTACAGTGGATGCTTTCTGGTCTTTGGTGGGAAAGCTTGGGCATATCTCGTGAAATGGTCAGTGACCACCAGCACATACTGATATTTCTTTGATCTGACTCCAAACTTAGAAAATCAATACAGACCAGCTCCATGGGTGCACTGGTGGTTATGTTAACAAGGGGGGCAGCCCTCTGGGGCAAAGCTTTCCTCTGTAAGCAGCGACTACAAGTTCGAATGTGTTGCTCCACATCAGCCCCCATCTTAGGCCAATAGAATCTGGATCTCACCAAGTCAAGTGTTCTGTCTATACCAAGGTGCCCCATGTGGTTGTGCAAGGACCTCAGTACTGAGTCTCGAAAAGCAGTGGGCAGCACTAGTTGTTGTTTGTCTACTTGTCCCCCTCTGTCTACTGTTTCTCTGTATAACAGTTTATTGATCAGTTTCAACTTAGGACCTTCTTTGTATAACAGTGCAGTTCTCAAATCAGTGGAGCGTAATTTGGACACATCTTTTCCTGCATAGAGGGCTTCTAAGCTGCTTTGATCATGGGATCGCGATTGAGCCCGCCGAATACTGTCATTGTCCAGCTGAGGCAGTGCACCAATGTCTATTGCAGAAAAGTGGCAATAAGCAGCAGGTATGCAATTCTCAGAGGCTCCCAAGCAATCCACCATGCAGTCCACTGCGCCCGGGACATTTGTTCCTCCCTGTCAAACTTCGGCAGAGTGCCCGAATGTCAGGTTCTGCCAGTCGGACCCAATCATTCTGGGGAACAGGCCTCCGGGAGAGAGCATCAGCATCTATGTGGTTCAGACCTGCTCGGTATTCGAGAGCATAGTCATATGTAGATAATGCAGAAAGCCACCTATGGCCAGTGGCATCCAACTTAGCTGAGGTCTGCACATAGGTCAAAGGATTATTGTCAGTTTTTACTAGTATTTTAGCCCCATACAAGTACTCATGGAATTGGTCAACAATAGCCCACTTCAAAGCTAGGAACTCTAACTTATGTACAGGATAGTTCTTTTCGGATGGGGTCAGGCTTCTACTGGCAAAGGCCACTGGTCTCAGGCCATTCTCGTGCTCTTGGTACAACACAGCCCCCAACCCTTGCAAGCTAGCATCAGTGTGCAGGACGTAAGGTTTTCTTGGATCGGCATAGGCCAGCACTGGAGCATGGGTAAGTTGATATATGATCTCATGAAAAGCAGTCTCACAATCAGGAGTCCAGCGGGCCCCAAATACTTCACTCGGATGAAAATACACTCTTTCAGTCTTGAGGGATGCTGACTTTTTGGTATTTTTTGTGGGTTGGGGGGATACCCTTGAGTAAGGTTAAGTAAAGGGCGGATCACTCTTGAATAGTCCTTGATGAAGCGCCGATAATAACCACAGAATCCCAGGAATCTTTGCAGTTCTTTTAGATTTTTGGGCTGTGGCCAGGTGGTCAAGGCCTCAACTTTACTTGGGTCGGTCTCTATTCCCTCGGTGGATACTATGTGTCCCACATACTTTACTGATGTTTGAAAAAATTGACACTTATCAATGGACAGTTTAAGGCCAAAGTCCTCCAGTCGGTCCAATACCTTAAATAATCTGCTCTCATGTTCCTCCAGTGAGCTGCCAAACACAATAACATCATCTAGGTATACCAGGCACTCTAGTAAGTTCATGTCCCCCACTGCACGCTCCATCAATCGTTGAAAAGTGGCTGGGGCACCTGAAATCCTTGAGGCATCCTCATGAATTCATAGAAGCCAAGCGGACAGATAAAGGCTGTCTTTTCACGGTCCTCTGGGCCATCGGGATCTGATAGTACCCACTGCGGAGATCCAGCACAGAGAACCACTTGCTCCCGTTTAGGCAGTCCAAAGCATCCTGAATGCGGGGCATTGTGTACTGATCAGGGATAGTCCGCCGGTTTAAGGTGCGATAATCCACACACATCCTTACTGTTCCATTCTTTTTCCTCACTACCACAATGGGGGAAGCATAAGGGCTTCTGGATTCTTGTATTACACCAGCAGCTAACATCTCTTGCAGATGCCGTCTCACATCATCTATGTCAGCAGGTGCCAGGCGTCGAGACCTCTCACGAAATGGTCTTTCGTCATGCAGCGGATATTGTGCTCAGCTCCTTGCACGATCCTACATCCCATTCCTTTTAAGAAACACCTGGTCTCTCTGGGCAAGCTTCTCACTGATCTTCACTTTCCATTCAGCTGGCAGGGAGTCGCCGAAATCAAACAAGTCAGGCGTTACTCTGTCATTCTTCCTTGAACTCTTGCTGCTGGGTAGCACTGCAGTGTCTGCACAATGCACATTAGCCAGGATGCAACCTCTGTTTACTCGAATGTCTCTTTCAGACACATTATGAACTTGGACCATTACCCTTCTGGCATAAGCATGGGCTCTAGCGGGCAAAATACTAAGCTTGACCAGCAGTCCCTCTGGCAATTTCCATCGCCTGGTGCATCCAACATTAATATTTTATTCTTAACATCCTTTCTGATACGGACCTCTCCTGTAAGGTACACTGGGCATTTGGCGCCAGGATCAGAGACTCAGGATCCTTCTTCCATACAATTCCGACCGTTCCTCTGGTTCTGTTTTTTCAGCATCTCTCTGTGCCTCATAGGCCTTCTTAATTAAAGCCGGAACTCTTAAAGCTCTACTAGTCTTTGACCCTGTTTTCATAACACAACTGTGCCAGCCTTCCGAACATATGAGCATTTGTTCCAATCAACAAAGGGACACCATCATACAGTCCAGTGGGGGACACACTAAGGCTAGGGTCTCTACTTGTTCGGCCACTCCAGCCACGGAGGTGGGGAAAGACAGCCAAATTCGGATATACCCGGAATAGGGGTAGGCCTTCTCACTTAACCCCATACATGCAGTCCTTCTAATGGTTGTAAGGGTAGTCTGACAAATGCTTCTGATACCAATCTTGGAACATAATTGTCACTTAGGAGCCACTGTCTAATATAGCTCTTGTAGACACTCCGTTCACCTTTACAGTGGTCTCCATGGAGGGACCCACTATTCTGGACCAGTCTGGAGAGGCGGTAGTGGGGCCTGGGCAACTGACCTTGCCACAAAGGGCGTGAATTAGCATTTTGGTGCCCTCACTGGGATCATGTCGTGCACCTCTTAACCACTGATTTCTTCCGAAGCTCCTTGTAGCCTATATGCAACTTTGTCAGTGTTCTTTGGGACTGGCATTCCCTTTCATGTGCCCATCTTTCCCACAATTATACAAACATACTTTCTGGAGTTTGAGCTGGCCGAGCGCCACACTGGGAGCCAGGGCGGGGTATTACTAACTGGAAACCTTGGTGCCATCTCTGTCTGCGGCGTGATAAGCATTTGGAGACATCTCGTCAGTTTCTCCACTTCCATGGTCAAGGAATCGAGTTCGGAGCTGTTATCAGCAGGAGATACATGGTGGGTACCCCACCCCATAGATGCAGTCGGATATAGGTCAGGGCCCGATACTTGCAGGCGTGGCCTTCATAAAGGACTGTTTTTGAATTCGGATCTCTCTCAACAGTTCGCCCCATTGTGACATATCTTTTCCTTGTCAGAGCACTCATTGACTGCCAACCTCTGCCCTGAACTTCACTTGATGGGTCACCCTCAGTCACTCGGGTCGAGCCGCAGCTATTGGTGCAGGTCCCTCCCGAGGTCGCCTTTTTCTCAACTCCTCGATTTCTCTCATTAACTCATCATAGGAGGGTGGGGATTCCAGTCGATCTGCCAGGTGTAACTGAAGCAACAGCAGTTCTGAGAAGGGGCAGACTTAAGGATCCTGTCCAGCCTGGTTCGGTCCAGTTCAATCGCTGGCAAACTACCTTTCTGAGGCATTCTTGCAACAATTTTTCCAGCCGAGATACATACACAGACAACAACTCCTTGGTACTGTTGTGATCTCTACTCCACCATAGGTCCTCATCAGAATCTGGGCTCCCATACACATTCTCCAAGGCCTCAAGATAGGCCTGTGCAGTCGCTTCAGGGTTACTGGCCCGTTTAGCACGGATGGTAGCCAGGGCAGGACCTCGGAGGCTCTCACTAACCCTCTTTCGCTTTTCACCTTCCGAGCATTGCCATTCTAGCACTTGGGGGGCAACATAGTCTATCCAGGTCTCCCAGTCATCCTCCCTTGGGGGGTTGGGAGGGTGCCAGAGAAGATCCTCAACCTTCGGTAAGAGTCGTGACTAATGGCAGGCAGAAATAGGAGTCTGCATTGGTTCAGCCACCATTACGGGCACTGGAGCAGGAGAGGGTGTTGGGGGAGGAACACCCCCAGGTGGCAAGAATAGTTTCTTCAAGTCCTCCACAGTTTTCCCCTCTCCCAGCAACCATTCAGCAAATTTCTCCTCAAAAGTTTCAGATAGTGGTGGGGGCTGATTCCCCCCCGGGTCTTTACTGTCCTTAGTTATCACTCTCCAAGCAGTGAGGGCTCCCTCTGGGGTAATGGTCTGTGGCACTTTGGAGCTATCTATGGGATCCTTAAACTCTACTAGGGCCAGGAAAGTGTGGGTGAGCAGATTAGCATGCCGACCCACCACCACAGGGTTTTGTAAACCTTCCACCTTGGAAAGTACTCCCTGCACAGTGTCCGTATTGATACCCAGGGGGATGTCCAGGATAAGCATAGCATTTTGGGGGTCGATCTCCTCCCCAGTACACCACTCCACCAGCCGGTGCACAGCCACTTCTGTCGGGGTACCCATTTTTTCTTAACAGTGGTTCGTAAATATGGCCACTAGAGGACACACAATCCCAGCGGTGCCTCCAAGATGTAACCCCTAGATGGCGCTATCCCAGGGGCTACTACCCCGCCTGATTTGCCACTAACAGGTTGAGGGGCCTGGATCCAATGGCGGTGCCTCCACCCAGAGGTCAGGGTTTGCAATAGTTAAACTAACTTGGTCACAGCCCTCTGGGACACTGCAACCCCTTTCTTCCCAGTAGTGGCCCACACAATATATCAGAATTACCTTCACAGTATACACTTACCCCCAGGTCTAGTTCCGCACTGGGACCTCCTGTGAAATGAGATACAGTGCAACAAGTCACAGTACAGTACTTTAACATAGACAAATACCTCAGGCAGTATAACTTTGCTGAAACAAGCAGCTCTGATTTATTTAGGGGATATAACAAGGACAGGGGAAATCAGGTTAATTAGCTTATCACTCTAATAATCTCACCTATGGCTCTGTGCACAGGCCTATCCCTATCAGTTACTGTCCTGGGTACCCAAGCCCTAATGGCTAGTCCAAACCGTGGCAGCTGGTAGGGGCCATTTCACACAGAGAAAGGAGAATTAAACAGTCAGCAGTACAGTAATTCCATTTGGATTTAATGTGGCAATTCAACAGGGAGCGACCTGAATTAGTACTCACGACCTCCAAATAAGATAGGGTCCTTCAATGTCAGCAGGGCTCACTTGAGGTACACAAACCTCTTCACACATCCATATAAAAGAAAGCACTATACCAGGCAGGCTGCATCTGTATCCCGATCGCAATTACTGCACAATACCCGGAGAACACACAGCAGATTCAGTTCCTGACAGACCGAGTGAATTTTCAGCAATTTCTCCAGTCTTCTACAGGGTGAGCCTGGTTTCTACTCTTCAGAGATCCTTTGATTCTTTTCACAGGACGGATTCAGTCCTAACAAGTTGTTACACAAGCTGCAGACCGGAACTCTGGGCCTTACAACGTTTTTTGACTAAAACTGCACACTGAAAAAGCACAGGGCTCCTTCCTTCTTCACTGCCAAAGCTCAACTGAAACTCCAACCGACAAAAACGGGCACTTCCTTTGAGTTCCTCCCAGTTATTGACTGGATTGGCTGTCACTCACAATAGATGCTGCTGTTGGTCCAAAAGGCACTGAAGTCTAAACTACATCTCCCAGAGTCACTGCCCATACAATCCTCTTGTGGCTGGCTCAGATTATGAGTCCAAGTTCTGATTCGTCCAGGCATCATTTTAGAGCTAGCTTACCCCACACTGATTGGTCCAGTTCAGCAGTTCAAAACTAGAATGGGGAACTAGCAGACACAGTTCTGACTGCAAAGAAAGCAGGTTAGACAAACTGTAATTTCATTATTACTCTAAATAATTTCTGGCAAACAGTTACATCTTTCAGATAGGTTCCCTTTGCACTCCTAGTGACTGCAAAATGAAGTGAATTGGCAGCAGCTCAGTGGTACTCAGAGAAGCACACAGTCCCCCATACAAACTAATTATGTCTGCAAGCAGACAGCTCTTAAAGAGACAGTACCAGAGGCTCTAAAAACACTCACTGATAAATGGCTTAAATGCCAAACACCATTCAGGCTTGGAGCATTCAAGCAAGCTCCTGGAAGTCTTTTGGGAACCCCCATTTGCAGGGGGGTTACATGTGTATATCCCAAGGTACTAAATAAATACCCGATAAATAATTTTCTTCTCATGTGGGTTTGGTACAGTTATGGTATTGTAACTTTTCATTCATACACAACACATATTTATATATTTATTGACTGAATGAGAAAAAGGATAGCCCATATAATCATGATCATATTGTTTCAATAACCTTTTATTTTATTTTTTTTTCTTTACTGGTATACAGACAAACAGACAAAGCAAAGAAACAAATGTCTTGATATGAATGTCTTTTCTTAAATAACCACAGCTAGCAGCCCAAAAGTCCATTTTTTTATTTTACTTTTAAAAAATGACACCGTCAAATTAACTGTGAATAGAAGTAGATGCAGAACCCATCAGAAAAGATGTTGCATTGCAGCTGAGAAAAAACTATGAAGTTATGCATCAGAGTCGAATGCCCCATTGAAATACATTGAACCACACTTACCTTAATTTATCAGATTGCAATCGGCAGTTCCAGCAGCAAGATGTGTCTTTGAAGAGAGAGTGGATCTTCACCCTAGGAGCTGTTCAGGTGAGTGAGGGTGTGTGGGACTCTATTGGGGGGGGGGATGCTGAGTGGAAAGTGGGGATGGGGGGAAGATTGCTGTGGGAGCTTTTTTTTTTTGCAGGTTTAAGAAGAAAAATCAAGGAATTTTTTTTTGAAATTGGGACAGCGATCAGAGTGAGGGTGTTACTAGACATCAGGGAAAGACAAAAAAAAATATGGGGATGGTGATTGGAGGGTGGGTGGTGCCACTAGACACCAGTAAAAGAAATTATTATGGGACTGCAATCGAAGAGTAAGGGTTCCACTAGACACCAGGGAAAGAACATCAACATTACGGGGATGGCAATTAGAGGGTGGGGGTACGATTAGACACCAGGTAAAGAACTTATTATGGAGACTGTGATCGGAGGGTGGGGAGTACCACTAGACACCAGGGGAAGATCAACATTGTGGGGATGGTGATCAGAGGGTGGGAGGCGCCACTAGATACTAGGAAAAGACAAATACATAGCAGCAGTAGCATCAAAAAATAAACAAAAAAAAACACTACATGATTGTAACTATATACTGTCATCTCACAGCATGACAGCCCATTCAGCTGCTGATATGGAACAAGCAGGACACCACTGAAAACGAGATGTTATTTCCTGTTTCCACAGATTAGAATGAAGAGATGATTTTTTTCTAAAATGTAATTCCTTATAATGCTATCCATATGTTACTGTGGACTTGCATAGATGAATTACAATAGCCATCATATTCTTTTCATTTGGTGCTTTATTTTGCAATTTCTTTTAATGTGTATTCCATTTTCTATTTTTTAGTGGGGGGGTTGAGTTTAACTGATCGAAACCCCTGAGTCAGATAGCTACCAACACACATAGAAACAAACCTTGTTTTACTATGTAATACCAAATGACAATATCCATCATGTTAATATAAACCAAAGAAATAAAAATCAGCAATCAGGTGGAAGAGAACATGAACACAAAGAAATGAAAAAATAAGAACAGAGTGGCTTATAAAGACAGAACCTGAAATGGCACAGTCAGAACTATGAGGTGCACAGGGGGTCACTGAAATAGAAAAATCAAGTACAGACTGAGCCAGTACAGTAATGTAAATTTGTCATTCCATAAAAGATAGATCCATGTCTGTAACCAATGGTTATCTCTTACATGGACTAGTAAATGTACTGTACTTTAAAAGCACATTTTTTACTTGAGTTGTCTGTTTTCAGATTGCATGAATCAAGTCACTAGAATGTGAAAAATTGTTTTTTTATTCCACTTACAAAGCATGACATATTTAGACAAAAAGGGTCAAAGTAGAGCGTCATTGAGACATGTTTGAAACATTAAAAACTACACAGTAGGGTATGAAGGGGATTAGGTACTATGATCAAGTCACCATGGCCTTTCAGACTTATGACCTGTAGCCTTCCTATGAAATACTCATCACTAGCACTTCAATTCCATTTAAAACATATTTTCATTTTCTCCTGGATACATGTATAACTGACATAATAAGGCATTTAACTTGCACACTCCCAATTTACAACTGTTTTTCACATGCCCAGCTTGCTGATTAGAATATCATACAGAGCGCACACCAATTGATGTCAAACAACAGACGGATGTTTGGTTGTGCACTCCTGGACTTTTGTTCATGCCACTTCAACTACTGCAAACCACTACATATAAATAACAGTCTCTGGAAAAAAAAGAAGAATTACAAATGCAATGCTGTGTGACATCTTTGCTGAGTATTACTTCACATTTACAGAGTGACAGGCTTTGGAGGTGATTCAGAGCATGACAATTGCTGAATTGGTGTGAGTGGAGGTCTGGGAGCATGCAGCTATGGCATTCATGCAGACTTGCTCATGGTGGTGGGATTGTGGCAAATAATGGGGAAGGTTGCTTCAGCTTGATAAGCTGGAGGTTGTGTTTCATGGGCCAGAACACTAGCAGCTGCACTGCCAAGATAGGTAGTGGCAGCAGCAGCTGTCATGCATGGACAGCATTTCTCAATGATGGAGTGCTGTGAGTAAAGGGTTAGGGGTGTGCAGTCATGGCATTCGCACATACTAGGGGCACAGAAAGACAAGGCACGGAGTGCCATTTGAAAGATTTTTCCTACAGTTTGAAGACGCCAGGGAGTAACTGAAAGTTATCAGTTAACACTCCACTTGAAAATGATGACCATCATTTATGCTCTAAGGCCACTTTCACTTGAAGCTCACTTGCTTCTCCACCTTTCACACATCTGCAGCAAGCATAACGAATCAGCTGCTGAAATTAAGGCAAACCGACGGTATTAGGATTCTCTTTTCTGAGGGTTTCAAAGCCCCCACATACTTTCCATATTGAATGGAGTTTTGCATGTGAATTGTAAAATGCCCCCCCCCCACACACACACACACACATACACATAGACTCACACAACTTATTTCTGATGTACATGGAGAAAAGGATATAGATTGTTATAGCCTCTGCTTCCCTCACTCAGCCTAACCAATCCTCTCCTCCTGAATAAAGAATCATCCCATCATGTTTAACTATTTGCCTAACTTAATTTCTTTCCTGTGAAATTTTCTCCTTCTTCTGGAATAATGAAGCAATAATAATAAGGCCATGTGCCAGTCTTCCCAACCTAATTATACTTTTCACTACAGAGTACTGTATAATCATGTACAGCATAACATCACAGTGTCCAATTCATCCTAATAAGACATCACTTTCTGCTGAAAATCCACACTTCCACACATGTTTTCCAGGCTTTAAGTCTCTCTATTGCTAATATTGGGACTTCTCCTGTGTTACTTTCTCCCTGTCCATCTCCTCTGGCCAGTCTCTCTCTCTCTCTTTCTCTCTCTCTGTCTGTCCCTCCCTCCATCCCCCCGATGCTGCCCTCTCCTCTGATGAACTGAGTAAATCAGCTGGTTACCTACAGTACAGTGCAGGCTCCATGAAACATCCACTTTATTACTCCAGTAGCCCAAAACTCTAATAATCTTTGCTAACCAGAGCACTCAGCAAATAACTGGAAACAGTTCAAGTGTTATAAATTAGTAGAGAGAAACGAAGCCCATCAGAGCTCTTTTATTGCAACTGTAGTATAACTTTTTTTTCCTAACATTCAAGTGCAGGCAAAACCTTCAGAATTTCATACAACAGACTGACTTTGACTCTTTCTGTCTGTCTGTCTGTCTGTCTGTCTGTCCTGTCTCTCTCTGTCTCTCTCTCTGATATTCACAGTTGTAAAACTCACTGGGTGGCAGAGGCAATACACATGCAAATCTAAGAGTTACATACAGACATACGTGAACATTTTGAGGGGGAACCATAGGCACCCTCACTACCACCAGCTCAGTGGGAATATTTGTAATGAAAATTGATGTTTATCTTTTTTTCTAGGTTAAATATGGTACAAAATTATAGAATCAAAGTTATTTGTGCTGTAGGTGACTCTGAACTTTGTTAATAAATCATTTAGTCACTTTTGATTCCATATGATGCTATAGATATCTGAGTTTTTTATTATAGAGAGCACAACTTAACTTGCATGCCTATATTTAATGTTTCATCTCACTCATGTTCACGTTTTATAAAAGAATGGATTAACTAAGCCCTCCATTTACTAAACACAGTATATCTGCACGTGTTATCCCCAAAGCACACTTGCCAGTGTAATATACTGGTGATGAATTTGCTGGCCTTCACACAGGTTATTTCCTCCTTGACCCATATAGACAGTCATTCATTGGACTTGGTGTTCCTCCTGGGGATGGAGATATCTGACTTGGTGATAGAACCAGTCGGGAGGTCTGACCATCACACTATTGGGTTCAGTTTCCTGGCCCACCCGGTAGGCCAGCCCCTATGGAGATGGTCTGGTACAGCGCTTTGAGAGGTGTTACCCCAGAGGGTCTGATGGTGGTGCTGAACCTATCGAGTCTACCAAGTGAATGCATGGATCCTGGGGACCTGGTTTTTGCCTATAATAAGGCAGTAGTAGTGGCCTTGGATTCCATTGCTCCCGTTTGAGTTCTTCCCCTAACCCATCGCCCCAGGTCTCCCTGGTTTGATGAGATCTTGAGGGAGTTGAGGAGGGTGGGAAGAAGGCTTGAGAGGTGTTGGCAGAAGTCAGGTCTGGAGTGTGACAGGCTTAGTTTGATGGACCATTATAGGGTCTGTCGATCAGCAATTACCCGTATGAAGGCAGATTTCCTGTCCAGTGAAATTGCTGCTGCGCAGAATTAACCAGCCCAGTTCTTCCGGACTGTGGACAGATTGTGCAATCCAATCTGTCTTCAGTCTGAAAGTGCATTTTCACAGGAACGGTATGAGGAATTTGCTCGATTCTTCACAGATAAGGTTACCATAATCAGGTCTGACCTCCTCCTAAATTTCTCAAATAGGAGTTGTGGTTGGCAGGAGATGTCGGACACCCAGCTTGTGTGATTTGGCTTTGACCTACCAACAATCAATGACATAGTGATGATCATCCAGTTACTGCAACCTACCAACTGTAGTTTGGACCCAGGCCCCACACGCTTTTTAGTAGGATGTGTGGATAAAATCAGCCCAGTTCTTGCCAAGATAGTCTGGTTGTCATTGGAGAAGGGGATCTTTCCTGATCCCTTGAAGGAAGCTATGATTCAGCCCCTCCTTAAGAAGCCTTCCTTGGACCTGGACTGTCTGGTTAACTACAGGTCTCTAACCTGCCTTTTGTGGGTAAGGTTATCTGAGGAATATAGCCCAGGGGAAGCACCTGGTTCCTGCTGACAATCTTTCAATCTTGGTCCATGCCTTCGTTACCTCCCGCCTGGACTACTGCAATGCCCTTTACCTAGGGCTACCGGGGGTAGATATCTGCCGCTTGCAGCTAGTGCAGAATGCGGTGGCCAGGCTTCTGACTGGTACTCCTAGGACCAGTCATATAATGCCTGTCCTCCATGGACTGCACTGGCTGCCAGTACAGCGGATCACTTTTAAGGTCAGTTTGCTGACCAATAAGGCCCTACATGACCAGGGACCTAGTTACCTGCAAGATCTTCTTCATCCCTACTGTCACCCCCTTCCTCTCTGATCCACTGATGAGAGATTGCTAGGGATTCCCAGGGTCTGTTTGAAGACATCTGGGGCCAGATCATTTAGTTTTATGGCCCCGAACCTGTGGAATTCTCTAACTCAACAGGTGCGAGATTGCCTGACCGTCCGAAGTTTTAAATCTGCATTGAAAACTTACCTATTTAGCCTGGCTTACTTACTCAGATTTTTAAGAATGTTTTAATGATTGATTTTATTATATTGTTTTAATTTTATGTACTTGATCTATTTATTGTAAAAATGCTTTGGTTTTGGAAAGGTGCTTTCTAAAAATAAAGAATGATTGATTGATTGATTGATATAAAGGTACAGAAGATACTCCATGGTGTCAGTTAAGGATTATTGGCTATACAAAGTGACCTCTGCTTGCAGACCATTGTTGCCCTGAAGTCTCCATTGAAATGATTACCCCCCACCAGTGCTGTATTAACTTACATGGCACCCATAGGCTGGAAACATTAGGTGCAGCCCCTTCCCGCCAAATACGGCTAAGTTCAGGGGATGGCAACAACACATTCATAGAAGAACAATAAAACAATCAGAATACTGACTGTTGTTGTACTTTCTATTTATTGTCATTTTAACAAAGATGTCCAACTCCCCCCCCCAGCCAACAGATGGCCCTTGATGATACACCAGCAGTGCCATTTAGACAAACTAAAATCCCCTGACCACATGCAACAAACATAAATATAGAGTAAAATGTATAACAAACTACGGGTAATTAAGTTATTCTTGTTATTTCGATTTGCTTTGAATAGTAGGCCTCCTTTTCTCATCCCTTACCCACACATCCACTATCAACACAATCAATAGTCGAACTCTTAAAATACAAACAAGGAAGACTTCTATGTTAAATTGTGTTCTGTTATGCCCTCTGCTCACTTTTATAACACTTTTTTAGTTACGGCTGCCATCAATCACCTCACTATAGTCATCCTGAGCAGCTGCAGTGCCAAAGTGTGATTTAATGCCAATGCTGCCAGCAATTCCTCCCTCCCAGAAATGTCCCAGTTCTGTTTTAGCTCATCGTCGGCATTGTCGGAAATTAACCAAAAATAAAAGTGGTAGTACACAAGAAAGTGCAGATCATACCTGGATCAGGATAATGACTGAAAGAAATTTTATGCCTAAGTGTGGTCTGTCTGTTGCCCACAAACCCTACCTCTCACAGTCGCTGGTGCTATTAATCCACCAAGAAGTTTACTGATTAAAGCACTGATTCTTCTTCAGCTCACTGGAAATACTGTTTGAAACCATAAAAAAGTGTTTTTTTTTATTATTTATTAAGTCTAGGATTACAACATATCTTTGAGCCAAGGCTCTTTTATAAAGGTTCCACGTCAGAAAACAGTTACAATACATTAAGTATAAAACAGTAAAATACAGTAAGGTAGCAGAACTAGTATCTACGGGAGAAAACAGTAACAGTGTGCAATAACATAAGAGAAGATTAGTGTGACAAACTAGATAGAGGTGGAGGGGAGGAAGGAGGGGCAAGGTGACACAAGGTGGGTAGGGTCACAAAAGGGGAGATGAAAGCAGCCAGTGGCCTTATCGACAGTATAGGGCATAAGGTATTAAAATAAACACGATGTCTAGCTAGTGAGGGAAGAGGGGGTGATTGACCAGGAGGGGAAGGGGAGAAGGGGGGATAATAAGTGCTTGGAGGTGTAAAGATAGACAGTGGACTGAAGGTGACTATATGTAGCAGTCACAGGAGCTAGAGTCAGTGAGATGGAGGTGAAGCTTAGTTTTGAATAAGCCAAGAGTAGTAATGGAGGAAATGTCAGGGCTGAGCTCATTTAGCCAACTGGGGGCTCTGTGGGCAAATGATCTTTGACTCTGGGAGGTGTGGCATCGGGGACCTGGAGGAGCTGGGATTCAGAGCCCCTGGTGGTGTGAGGAGTTAGTCTTTGATTCAGTACGGCTTGGACTCCAGGAGGGGCGAGGCCCATGGTGACTTTCTTTGCCATGATGCAGGTTAGATACTTTATGCGGTTGGAAAGTTGAAGCCATCAAGATTGGGTATAAAGGTCACAGGTGTGTGTGAGATGGGGGCACCAGTGGTGAGCCTAGAGGCCTTGTTTAGGGATGTCGCTATTCGCCTGAGCGCAGTGGCGGAAGCAGAGCCATAGATGATTAGACCATAGTCAATAATGGAGACCACCAAGCTCTGGACAGCAATCCTAAGAGCATCTGCCCTGAGATGTTGTCTGTGCTGGTATAGCAGGGCTAACCACATGTTGGCAGCTTTGGCCACACCGTCTATGTGGTCCACATAGGAGAGATTTGAGTCCAGAGATATTCCTAGGTATTTGAAAGACTGCACCTGCTCAAGGGCACTTCCAAGACTTGTTGAAATAGTGAGGGGGTGAAGTTTATGCCTGTTGTGAGAGCTGTTAAAGAGCATTGCCTTAGTTTTTTTATGGTTAAGACCAGCTTATGACTGCTAAACCAGTTTTCCACAGAAGCAAAACGTTGCTGAAGATTGAGTTGTAGGGTCATTGGGTCCTTGTGGGAGGAGAAGATAGCAGCATCATCTGCATAGAGAATGAGTTTTTCAGGGTAGGATTTAGGGAGGGTGTTGGGGAAAAGGCTGAAAAGTAGCAGGCCCAGGATGGACCCCTTGGGGATTCCAGAGCGGACTGGTCTGGGGTCTGAGAAAACACCCACAATTTTTACTCTTTGTAACCGATTTTGCAGGTAGCTATTGAACCCCACTACAGCATCAGGGGAGAGTCCTGTAAACTGGAGTTGTTTGGTCAGCAGACGATGGTGGACAGTGTCAAATGCCGTGGTCAAATTGACAAAGACCGCCCCTTCTAGATGACCCTTATCCAAGGTACTGTGCAGTGCTCCAGTGAATTCCAGTAGGGCAGATGAAGTACTGTGTCCTTTTCAGAAACCATGCTGTTGCAGACATAAGAGATTGTGCTTTTCAAGGTAGTCAGTGAGTTGATCAGCCACTAAACGTTCGAGGGCCTTGGAGAGAGAAGGTAGTATTGAAATTGGTTGATAGCTCCCATGGACAGTCTTATCCCTGCTTTTGTGGACAGGTGTGACTGTAGCAGCTTTCCATTTGTCAGGGAACTTAATGAGTCTGAGGGAGAGGTTGATAATATGAGTTAATGAGATTATTAATTCTTTCAGGGTAAGAGATAACAGTTTTAGGTCTAGCTTGTCCCCACTAGTCCTTGACTTGGAGATTGCCTTGGTAATGTGCTTCCGGGCTTCGTGCAGTTTAACTGTTTTGAAATAGAAGGGTGGGTGATTGGAAGGGGTGGGGTAGCCACAGGGGGTGTCGGAGGTTGCATCCAGGAAAAAGTCGAAGGGGAGGACATGGCTTAGGTCAGTGAAAGCATCAATGAAAGTGTTTGCAATGACCAGTGGGTCAAGAGCAATAGATTCATCAATCTTTAGCATGGTTGGGGAGGATTTAGGTTGCTTCCCTGTGACTTCTTTGATGTTTTTCCAGAAATCAGGCTCATTTCCCCAGGTGTTTGATAGAGCTTCTCTGTAGTACGTGCTTTTATGTAGTCGAATGGATTTTGTGCAGTTATTCAGGGCACGTTTGTAGTTCTGTATATTCTGTTGGTTACCGGAGGCCCTAGCTAGAGCCCCTATGTGGTCCCTGGATTTTAGTTGTGTTAGAAGCTCACCAGTTAGCCATGAGTTGCAGAGTGCCTTGACTTTTCACTTTTTGAGTGTGGCGTAAGAGTCACATACCGCATTGAAGGATGAGATAAAGTAGTTGAGAACTGAGTTAATGTCCATAGATTGGTAAATAGGGGACCCATCCTGTTGTCAGAGGCAGAATTTAAGGTGTTTTAGTTGACCACGAGGGAGGACTCTACTGGCGATGACTTTAGGTGGAGACTTCTGGAATTTGTTTGACCATACACAGATAACAGGGGAGTGGCCACTTAGTGAGTCAGGAAGGACTGTGATGCTGGAGATATGGGAGGGATGACTGGTAAGAACCCAGTCCAGCAGGGTACTAGTGCCTGTTTTGTAGTTTTTTCTAGTGGAGGAGACAACCATTTGCGAGAGGTTAGTAGATGATATAGCATCCCTTGAGGCTGCAGCATCAGATCAGATCAGGGAGGCAGTATAGCGCAGTGGTTTAAGGCTCTGAGCTGCAAATCTAGTGACATCCAGCAGACCAGACCTGGGTTTGAATCCCACAACTTCCACTTGCATACTGTGTGACCCTGAGCAAGTCACTTAACTTCCCTGTGCTCCCAGGTCACACCTGTAAAAAAGCTTTCAGCTTAGTGTGCTACTCCTGGTTAAACAGCTAAATAAAAAAAAAAATAATAGACAAAATCTCAAGAACCGTGCATTTAAATCCATTACTCTTATCTCTAGGATAGATATACAGTATAGTGCCAGCCCAAAAGTTAGTATTGTCCAAACAAGTCCCAAATAATACAGACCATTATTTGTGGTGTTCAGAAATTAGAGAATAATGCATAGGAGGCAATGTTATATTAGCTGTCTTTACACACTCCAGAGTTACACAGTATGTATCCATAAACCTTAAGACTAGAGCTCTGTGACACTGACATTACATGAGGAAGTTACAGTGTAAACAATAAATTGCCACTACCTCCTACACACAGTCAGACAGACTCACTTCATTTATTAGAATTACTGGTTGCACTGTTTGCAGTTGTGCACATATTCATTACTTTGTTTGGCCTTTTAAAGTTTTTTTTTTCACAAAGAGGCTGAAGACTGACAACTTAAGAAAGATTTTTTCATTTCTATTCTGTCAACAGAGAATGCAGTCTGTCAATATTGGGAAATTAAAGGTTAGGCAGGCAAGTCATCGATCACCGACTAACAGTGCCCCCCAAGCAGCAGCCCAAGCTGACTAAACAAGCCCGCCCTGAACCAAAGGAGCCCAAGCCCCACTCTCTCCCAAAAGACTCCTCCCAATGCCAAAACTTGTTTAGTCAGCAGTCAGGGCACTGGCAGGCCAGCCTGCATCCTGCAGGGCAGGCCGAGGCCCTGCCCTGGTCCTGTAGCCCTGCTTCCTCTGACTGCTCAGCCCTCAGGTTTCAATCTGGACCACCACCACACCACATTCCTCTTTAGGCAATGTTTTGGACTTTGGTGGACTGGTCAGTTAGACTATATTTCATCAACATTCAACAAATAATCTGCATTAAATAAATCTCACACAAGTTGACTCACCATCTCTGAAGGGGCAAGGGCAGGGCAGGGCAGGTTGAATCTGTATGAAGTGATCAGGCCATGCGGTGCCAGAAGATGATCACTCTTTCCTGGCTTACGGGCTCAGCCTCTCTCCAAGTAGTCAGCGGTGGCGGCCGGTTGTTGGATGGACAGACCTCACTTGCTCAGTAGATTCAGGGTGGGTCGGTGACCTGTGGTTGGGGATGACAGTCACTTACACAGAGTGACGGACACGTGGCAGCAATGCCAACTCAGTCACTGATGTGACTCACTAACCACTCAAGTCGAGAAGAAACTAAGAACTTGACGTCCGATCTTCGGTGTGGTGATGGTCTTCTTGAGGACAGGTTCTCCAGTCTCTGGATGAGTGCTGCTCTCACTCTCTCTTTCTTCTTGACTCTCATGGCAGTAGGGCTCTGGTGCTGCTGCTGCTAGCAGCTAGTGGTTCTAGATGTCAACCACCTGGTCACTGTCACCATTGACGACACACGTTCGTGACTCCTGAGTCCTGCTGCAGTACTGTGGCAAGCACTATGCCTTACACACCCTGCCCAGCAACAAGCATTATAGACGAGGTGCAGAATGCTGGTGTTGGGTGCACATGTGCAGACTCACAGTGAATTTTAAAATCAGTGCATGCTGCTTGCTGATTGGACTGCTCTGCTCTGTTTGGGGGGGTCTACTCTAATTGAAATGCTCTGCTCTATCTAGGGGGGTGAGGAGTGAGACATACTGAGTTCTGGGGGTGGCAGCACAAATGACAGTGAGTGGGTTGATGCCCAGAGCCGGTCAGCCAAATATTTTTTTCTCATTCTTCATTTGATTTCTTAGGTGCCCCCTAACAGCTGGCACCCCTGGGCTGCAGCCTACTTAGCCTATTGATAAAAATGGCACCCCCCCACTCCACCACTATACACACAAAGTAGAGATCTGTGTGGGAGCCAAAAAAGTTACTTTTCTACACCTTACTGAGAAATGGAACCATTCCAAGGAGCAATGCCATCTCTAGCTAGAGAACTTCATGTCAAGCCAGGTAGGATGAGTAGTTTACAAAGTACAGCACAATGCAGTAAGACAAAAAAAAAACTGAGAACATTCCAGTTGTTGCAGCATCAGACTTCGACAATCTGAATGGGAAATTTATCTAAGGAAAAAGACCTGTGGGTTATTGTACAATCTAATCTGAAATTTAGAAACAACAATAACATAGCTATGACTGAAGCTTGCAGAATCATTGGATGCATGAAGAAATTTTTGATTCCAAGTGATAATGGCGATAGTGGAATGGCGATCACCATTATGGTGAGTGTTCATCGCTGAAAATCTATTTTAGCAATGTACACTACTGGCACAAAGCAAAAGGGTGCCAGAGACTTACTCTTTTTTTATTTATGCAGGGACTGCCCCCTGCATCCCTCTACTTAAGGATTCTCAGCTCCATGGGGGTCCATGTCGGGGGGTGCAAAAAAAAAATTCCTGGATGGCACACAAAAAAGTGACCTCTCCTGGGACCAAACCCAGTACCCCCTGACCCCTAGCCTGTCACCCACTCAGTATGCCACATGGCCAGCTAAACAGCTGACCACAGCACTACACCTCACAAACCCGCCTCCCCTTCCTCCCATCACATGGTGTGCTTGTTCCCCCATGTGCGAGTACATATAGCAATATCCTGTCACTATAGTCATTGACCCCCCACCATTTGGTCACCCTCACTGACCAGTAGCCCTGTGCACAGGCGGCATGATTGAGTCACCCTTTTTGAGAGCGCTCAATCATGGTCGCCAGTGTCACAGGCTACCAAAATTTTGGTAGTTGCCATAAAGATGTAGCCATTCACCTTTATCAATCCCTGGCTAGAACCCCACCTGGATTACTGTTATCAGTTCTGGTCACCATATCAAAGTGGGGAAATTCACCAGATGGAAAGGGTTCAGAGAAAAGTTACCAAGGCAGTAGACAGTTTGGGGGATAAATACAAACACAAGTTTGGAACAGTGGGGTCTACATAGCTTGGAGAGGAGTCAGAGGAAACATATTATTAGTGTTGAATTTAATTTAGTATGACTGTGTATTCTATTAGCAAATATGGGATCGATAAAAGGGAAATTGAACACAATACTAGGAGGCATAACAAACACATTGAAGGCAGACCATATAAAGCTAATATGAGAGGGACATTCTTTACACAGAGAGTAGTTTACTTATGGAATAGTCTGCCACTAGGAACTGCTAGACACACCTAGTGTAGAATGTTGAAGTTTACATGAATAATTGGGAGGGTATATTCATCACCGCTGTGTAGTGGTGGGGGGTAGACATGAAGCACCTCAAGATGCACTTCTACCCTTACAATACAAAAGTACCAAAGTATAAACTGTCGTGAGTAGTTACAGATTCAATGAAAAGTGCAAAATTTTTAGGTAGCTTAATTGGTTGTATTGCTTTTATTCAGTTATGCTATGGGTGACGTCCATATGGTCTAACCTCACCCTTTATTTACCTAACCTTTTCCTTAAACCATTGTGTCTTTGACAACAACAGCTCAGCATCAACATTTTCCAGCTGGTTCAAAATACATTTGTAACATTCATGTGTGCATCAAATGTGTTACTTGTGATGCATGTCATTTATGTAGACACAATTTCCTTTCCTTTCAGCATTAGGAATGGTCTTATACAGAAAGATATTGAAAGCTGCTTGGTAGTGCAAGTGTCCAAAAGATCACCTATTCTCTTTATACTATCCATTACCAAAGGTAAAAGACAGTTTGTACTGGTCTTTTAGATCCACTTTAAGGATAAAGAATTCCATTGCTATTTCTAAGAGATGAATAATGTGCACCTACAATTTTTGCTATAAAAATAATTTGCACCTACAATTTTGCTACATTCTTATCTAAACATGTTATGAAACAATGACATAAAAGCAAGTGTTTGTTCAGCTTTCTACAGCCAATTGTGTACCTCCATTTTCCATGTATACCGATGCTGCAGCGAATCCCCAATGGTGAAGACCATCACAGTGACAGGATTCAGACAAAATCCGCCTGTCACTGTGATGGTCTCCTCACAGCCAGGGGATTACCTCACAGGGTGTTTTGCCCCCCGCCCCAGTCCAACTTTGACTCGGAGTTTGAATCCTAGAGACTGAGGGGTGTGGGGGGCAGAGCCTCCCAGATGGGGGGATTCGGGGGCGCAGCCCCCCTGATGAAATCACAGAGGCATCCCCAACTCTGCATTGCCAACACTCGGCAATGCAGCTGTTGCTGTCGGGGATGTCTCTGTAGCTGCTGTCGCTGCAGCATGGTAGAACCCATTTTCCAGTAGTATTTAATACCAGCTAAATGAGACTTTTATAAACAGAACATACTTTTCTTATAGTTTCATGCTCCAGCAATGTATCCAGAATCTCTTGTATGGACTCATAGGAAGCCAATGGTATCCTGTACTGATGTACATATTCTGGACCTTTGCCAGGGTCCAAGGGTGCCCTAGTAACATGAAATTCAGATACCAAACAGTCATAAGCATTTTTAGTGAACTCTATTGGATCCTATAAAACATTTAATAAATCTGTTCTTTTTCTACCTTGGTTTATATGAACTTTTCTGAGCAGCTTGTTCAACATGTTTCTTAAATTTTGGTAGGTTAAATTTTCTCCAAAGTCTACCATTTTTCAGTTATGTGGTGTTCAAAGTGATGCACTTGAACAGGCAGTAAGATCACAGAGTCTGTATTTGTAAATGATTGAATGAGAAGTTTTTTTGTCAAATCAGTTTTGAACAACTGATAATTATATTTGGGTGAGCTACAACCACAGTTTTGCTGCAACACTGACAACTGAGTAGTGAGAGATTCATTTCTTCAACTACTGTATGTAAATTAGAACAAAAACATATTCAGTTTCCACAGCATTTACCTCTGTGGGTCTTTTATCTCAATGGTGGTTATGAAAGTGCAAGTCCATCATTTTCAATCACACATACATGCCCAAATGGGCAAACCTCTTGGAGGGTAATTAGACCATTAGTCAAAGATTTAACATTGCCACATAATTTCATCCCTTTTGGCATTGCTTTCTGGTACTTTCCCCACAATAGGAATAGAAATTTAAAACTCTTGGAATTATTTTTTCTGTTACAGTGATGCCTATTGTCAGGTTTACAAGTGTTATGAAATCACATTACAATAATGTCATAATGTCCTTGACAATGACTAGTCATAATGTTTGGATACAATTGGCAATTAAAGTCAATTTATTTAGCAAGTGATCACTGTCTGTTCTTGCAAGCTCTACACTGAAGGTCCTGATTGACATGAATAGTCAAGCATGAACTGGAAACTGGGTACAGCTGTATACTTCCAACCTGCAGATATCTTCTGTACCTATACTCTTTAATGTATGATTGCTGTATATACTAAAAGATAATGTGAATCTATTAGTCATATCTAAGTAGAGGTGTGCAAAGTTGTCAAAATTCATTCCGCATAAAACTTCGCAGATTCAGAGTATTCCACAAAGTTTTCTGCCCTGTGAAGTCCCACTTCAAAGCATTTTGGGCAGATTCGTGAAATTTCAAAGTCAAAACTTTGATTCCTGATAGAGTCAATGGTAAAGGTGTTCCAGATTTGTGAAGCTTGAAGTTTGCTGGTGAAATTCAGCATAATAGTCGAAGTTTGCAATGAACCATGGGATATGAGGTCAGATGTTGCTGAACAGCCAATGAGAAGCTAGTGTTCTCATTCTGTGAGTGTAGTGTGTTTGAGAGAATCTTAACGAACAGAGCTTGTGCTGCAGCTTAGAGTCAAATCTAAAAACATATAAAAGAGCATTTTGTTTGTCAAATTGCTTCAGAAGTGTCACTGTGAGTGCTCTTTGCACACACAGTGATTTTTTGTGTTGCTTTTCTTCATCCTGTATTGTTTAATTGCAGTATTTAATTTTCTGTTAGAAGCTATGGTTTGGTAGCTTGTGTGAGCAGGGGGAAGGTAGAAGCAGTTTAGAAGGCACAGTTTTCTTCTGAACAAAATCAGTTGGCAAGTGCCCTGTCTTTTCCTAAGAAAAAAAATATCTCTTCCCTACTGACTGTGATTTAACCTGAGTGATTTTTGTGTGACTGCGTGCACAACTGTATTTAGGACAAAAAAATCATTGTTCTCCAGACAGCAATTTAATCCAAGTGATTGTTGTGTCTCTGCATGCACAACTCTGTTTAGGAAAAAAATTATTGTTTTCCAGACAGAGATTTAAGCTGAGTGATTATTGTGTCCCTGCGTACACACCTGTATAGAGGGAAAACAAATCACTGTTCTCCAGACAGCGATTTAACCCGAATGCTTGTTGTGTCCCTGCGTACACACCTGTATTTAGGAAAAAAACACTGTTCTCCAGACAGAGATTGAACCCGAGTCATTGTTGTGTGACTGCGTGCACCTGTGTTTAGGAAAGAAAATCACTATTCTCCATCTCCACTCTCACTCAGCTACAAGCCAAAATGAAAGTGAAACATTCACTTCCTGCCTGCCTGGAGTCTCCCATGTGTCATGCAGTAAGTGAATCATGTGACAAACAATGTTTTTAATTAACTTCAAAGTTACTAACAAAGTTGAAGTTGCCATTGAAGCTAACTGGTGAAATTCTGACACCAGATTAAGACAATTACATTTGAAGTTACTAAAAAAGGTAGAAGTTAACAGGTGAAGTTTTAGTACCAGAGAGGTAATTTCCGAGAAGTTTTTCGCAGGGCGAATTTGGTGACTTCGTGGGAACTTCACTGGCGGCTTTAAACTTTGCAACATCTCTATATCTAAGCAAAACGTGGAATGGATCTTTAAACCTATTTCACTAAACAGATTGTTAAGCAAGAATAATGTGCATGTGCATTTCCTAGCCTTTCGATACATTAATCCTAAGAGAAAATACACTTGCATTACATGGGACAGTCAAAATGAACTCATTCACTACTTGGGACATTTGAGGTTTAGTTTATCTAGACCTCAAGGTTTGTGATGTCTCTTTGGCTGGGTACATGTTTACCCTTAACCGTGACAACAAAATATTGCTAACAACATCTATATATATGCATAAGCATACAAGGATATCCAATCCAGGGCACACAGCGATTTCTGACCACATTCATGTGGTGTGGTATAGTCTCTTTTTCTACCATAGGGCTAGAGTCCATGCTTCTATGATCTTCAGACTCACTTCATGGTTTGGAACATCTTCCAGCTACTCCTTTTTTTTGTTACAAGTGTTACACCTGTCCACCATCTTTTTGACATCACTCTTCATTGATTAGACAGTTTTCATAGCTGAAACACAGCACATAACTAGTTGGGAACACGTTCTCTATTTTCATGGGCCCTTATATTCATCCACTTTCTCTGTGTGGATGTTATAGAGAAAGGACTGGGGGTTTTAATGGCATTTCAGTTTCATAACTTTGAATGCAGATACAGAGTTTGCTTGAATTATTTACAGCAACTGAAGCAAAAGGTTAGTTTTTGTATACAGTAACTCAGCTTTATTCAAGCATGTACAGTAGTTTAAGCAGTATAACTCTGAGAACAGAACAGAACAGTCAGCTCATATACCAATTAAAAAGAGAGAGGTACAGTTCCAGTCTTAAAATATGTAAGGAGTCCATTATAGTCCAAATGCTGCATGGTTCTAGATGGGATTCCATTTTATGGAATTAATACCTTACAGGAGCCATTTACTCCTAAGATGGGGATAGCATTCACTAGTCAAATAAAGGAAGTACAGGTTACCCCAAAAGTTAGAGTTACACTGGACCATCAGCTCCATTCTAGTCAGGAGTATCCCTACCACATAGAACTCCCATGGTGCCAGTAAGCAATGAAGGCATCTTGACAGATGTGAAGGTATACCCTGAGTCTCTCCATGTCTTGAATTTCCTTTACCTGTGCTTTCTAGGTGTCCACCTGTGGAGTAACATCAGATAACCAGGCTAGCATAATACCTTTAGCAGCTGCAGCAGTAATTATCTTTAACAACCCTCTAAGCTGCTTATCTTTAATTGAGGTAGGTAATACACATGAAATCATACTGAGGAAGGTGCAAAGAAAGCTCATACTAAAAAAACATTTGTACTATTCCATGCAAACACAGACACAACTAGTCTGCCTGTAGCACTATCATACAATGAGACCTTTTGTCAGCACAGGCTTTTTGTCTACACACTTTGCCCCCTTGCTCTGCATCTTACTAACTATCCCCTGAGTAATTACTAAGCCTTTAACTCTGTCCCAACCATGCTCAAGTAACCCCCTTGTCACCCAGGGTTACTAGAATCCCACTTAGAATTAGTGGCAGGCAGGGAAAGGCAGCCTGTGAGACACCAGTTAAATGGGTTTCTCACCATCTCACTCTGTCCTCAGTCTCAGCTGAGCTGGAGGGATGACATCACCATAGAATTCTCACAGCAGCATAAGCCTCATTGGAATGCTGCAGCAGGGGGTTAGCCATAGAACATTGGGGAATTCAAGTCAGTCTAGAGGGAGACTCCAGAGAAGGAGGAGGTGTGCTGCAGTTGGCAGCCCCTCAAAGCCTAGCTCTGTTATAGAGCTGCACCAGAAAGTGGGTTGTGTGTTCTCACCCTAGAGAGGAACACAGAAGAGACTGAAGAAAGTGGTAGAGACTGTTCCCCATGTTGTTCCAGTGCCCCATCCCCGGAGAGATGGGTGGGGGAATAGCATTTCAGGGGCAATCCCCGGGCCCTGCTTGGAAAGGGAAAAGCTGCCTGACAGAAGAGTGTGTACTGAGGTACCAGATAATCTGTGTTTTGTGGGAAGAAGCCCTGGAGCACCTGCATACCATGGTGAGTCTGCTCTGAAATAGAGTCTATGTTTCTCCAAGACAGAGTTGTGTAAAAGTAACTGCCTACTGTGGGGTCAGGAGAAGACTAGCCAAGTACAGTACTTTTAATTTTATATATGGCTTAAAACCATCTAAAGCAGTGGGAGTCTAGGAAGATGGACATAGCCACTTACATAACTTTTCAAGTCAGGACACCAGCTAAATACTGAGTAGAACGCTAAATGTGATATTCATTTCGAGATAGCATCTACAGCCAGAGAGTTTGAAGAAAGATGTTGATCCAAATGAATGGCTGAGTCCAGATTTGGGAGCAAGAGGTGGGAGACCCCCATCTGGAGTAACCAGGTTTACCTCTCCGGGTTCACTTTGGGCACTTATAGCTTTCTCCCAGGCACTTGGCCAGTGTCTGCAGAAAGTACCCAGACGTGGGATTAAGGATGTTTTCCCTTTAGAGCTAGAAAGTGCTCATGGGTGGTTTAGGGAGCTACTAGCAAACTGCATGCTATATGGAAAAGTATCCTAGTGCAGGCCAGGGTGCCATGCCAGGGAATCCAAGAGTAGGAGTACCACTTTGGGCTGAGTGAGCCCAGATGTGTTCAAAACCTGAGGGTTTCATGTAGTGAAAAAGATGTGCTCTGTCCTCTGTAAATCTGCATTTCTAGTGAGTGTAGCCCTGTGGGGGTCCATCTTTGCTTTGTTATTCCTGTGTTGATGTGAATAAAAGCCACACTCTAGAATCCCATTCCTGGTTTGGACATTTTCAGTTATTGCTTCCTGTGTCCAGAATTACTTTGGTGCCCCTGACCAGAAGTACAAACCTAGCCAAAATGCTGAGCAAACATATTTTCTCCCCAAACCTAGGCTAGCCGAAGTAATGGTTACAAAATGGAGGCATTGCTGAGGATTTGGTTTGGAATTTTAGGAAGAGAACAAGAAAGGTTTGTTTAGATTATGGCTAGCATTTTGGCTGTCTGGCAGTAGGTAGCCCAAAAAGTCAAAAGCTTTGCCACCAATGTGCCTCTGTGTGCTGCTGTAATTGTGCCACCTGTTTACCAAGCAGCAGTAAAGCCAGATTGTGTATACCCCTTGTCCTGCATCAATATGACAATGTTTGCCAGCTTTTTTAAAGTTTATGTGTGACAAGAGAAAGTATGGAAAACTGTGGGAAACAAAGAGCGATTTGTGCCCTAGAAGTTTAAAGTGCTTGTTGTGTGGACAGGGGGAGTTGCTGAGGAAAATGCCATGCAAAATGGTTGAAATGGAGCTCCAGCTGAGGAGTCACAGTTGAAAAAAAAAAGTGTGGTTTGCAATTTAAATTTTGCCTTCTCGACGATCGCCATGGAGGAGAAGAGCACAAAAAGAGAGAGGCTCCTTTGCATGGCGTTGAGTTATTGGTGAGACTGCAGTCAGTCCCACCCCCAAGCCAGCTCTAGAGTGACTGCACAGTGTTCGAGAGGGAGAGAGAGAGTGGTGTGAGAACTGACTTGCCAGGAGGAGCATAGCAGTGACTGAAAACACTGTAAATGTAATAAAATCAAACTTTTCTGTTTAAAATCAGGCTCAACCTGCATTTCGATCATCTGGGAAGAAAGCAAGGTGTTAGGAGGGACAATCGGCAGGACTTCCAGCCCGCTTCATTCCAGAGGCCTCCAAGACCGGCTGTAGACCAAATTTTCCATCACAATAGCAAGCTACTGATTAAGTGAGCACCATCCAGAGAAATAGCTCAAACTGTGTGTGATTTTAACTAAAGCCAGCTGAATCTATGTGTAAGCAGTGTGATCATTGTGCGAAGAAGGACTGTGTCAAGTTAATCAAGCTGAACAAGAATTCTAAGCATTAGACTGTGAGCATAATTGTGGGTTCACTAACAGTATGATTTTCAAAGCAAAGTGAGAGACTGTGGGTTGTATGATAGATGCAACGAAACACTGGTAATCCTGTGCAATGAAATACTGTGGCTTTAGGGACTTTAAGCAAGAACAGTTATTTAAAGCTAATGAAAAGTCCTGTAAAAAATCATATAAATGTGCTGAGAGAGCAAACAGTGCAGTTAAGCAGTTTGAGTAAACTTTATCAGTAAAGTGTGTAAATCGGACACTCAGTGGCTTGAGTCAGAAACAGAACATTGATGCACCAGGAGTGCTGCTGCCGCCATTACAGGGTGGGGTAGTAAAGTAAACACAGCAGCAGGGGAGCCATTTTGTAAAAGTTTTCCAACAGAGTGGGACTTGAGATAACAGTGAGTTTTGTTTTTCTCTGCAGTCATGGCTTTGGGATCAGCCCGCTACCCGGATCATGCCCGGGCTATGATGGTAGAAGAAGTTAACAGGTTGAAGGACATTGAGGGATGTTACTATGGGAGATGCTTGCCTCCTCATGTGCTGATTTCTGGATATCCAGTTAGAGTGTGCATAATGTGCTTAAAGGCTGGAAGGGACATCTTCATGGTTCCTCACTGTTCTGGGTGCCTTGAGAAACATGCCTAACTAAAGCACCCAAAATTAATTTGGCTCCCACGTGGACAAAGCTTCAAGAATCTGCAGTTGGCAGCACACAGCACCAGGTGGAGCTTGTTGGGGGAAGCCCAGCAGAGTGTGGCACAAAGCAAGAGGATGTAGATCTACAGGCAGAGCAAAGTGCTGATGTATCTGAGTCCGGGTCACAGAGAGACAATGCGGAGGGAATATCAGCAGATCCGTGGAGAGAGAGGCTGAGCCCAAGTCTCATAGGAGAAGATGAAATGAGAGAGAGAGACTCTTAAATGGGAGGTGTCAATCTCTGCACCTGTGAAGAGTGGATAGTCTCAGGAGTGACGATGACTGCTCACTCCTGGGCTCAGATCCTCAGTGAGGAAGAGGAGGGGGGAACCTATGTGGCCTTATGATGAAGGTGTTGGTCCACAGCCTCAGGCTCTTGCCTCAGAGGAGCAGAAAGAAGGAGAGATTGGTGACTCCACAGCCCTGTCCCCACAAGGAGGAGTCAAAGATCCATTTTACATTGCATTGAGTATGCATAGCTGGCAGAACTAGGACTGGCCGCCTCCAAACCAGGCTAGAGGTCTAAAGTTGACCAAGTGTAGTAAAGAGGAAAGAATGGTTCATAGGAAGGTGAATGAGATCTATGGGATATCCTTTTCTACCTTTCCTCAGAAAGTCTGGGAGGAGATTGAAAGAAACAGGAAATTCTGGATAGTAGAAGAGGCAACAAAATATGTGCATCCTGGTGCAAGTCGATTTGTCAGAGACAGAGTAATTTCAGAGAAATTCAAATATTGGAAAGTGGGCAGGATATTGTTCATAGACACTGTTTGGATCATGTATGGAGAGGGCCATGAAACCTTCTACAATGTAAATTATGAGTGCCCAGACGGGGTAATAATTCTTGCACCTGACCCATTGTGGTACTTTCCCCAATGCAATCAACTTCATGTGAATGTGCCCATGCCTACCAAGTGGAAAGCAGAGCAGTGATAGCCAGTGCTGCCATCCAGCCATTGCCATACCTATGTTGTTCCACCAGACTGGTATTCCAGGAACCAGGTGCCACAGATCCATTAGCCTTGCAGTGTACTGGCTTTCCAGATTCTATCGCCTGGCCTTCCAGATGACATCACATCCAGAGAGGACACCAGCCCAGCTGTATCATGATTCATCACCTGGGATTTTGGATGATTTCAGACCAGCTGTTTCCTTTCCTGTTCCAAGGTTCCATCTCCTAGATGACATCAACCAAGCAGTTTCCAGATGTGCCATTCTGTCATTTTCCGGAAGATGTCTGCCCAGCTGTATCCAAAGAATGCTGTCAGGGAGAGTCTTCGGCAGGAAATCCAGGTGCCGTATCAATTTCGTTCTTCAAGGGACTGGTAAGTTCAGACTCTTCTTTCTTAATGACATTGCAGTACGCACCCTACACCTAGCAGACTTCAGATTGTTTGAACTGTCCTCAAAGACTCCCCCCTTTGGGATTACAGTCCTACCAGAACTGTGCTTCACTGGGTTCTGGCCCAGGAGAGACTCTTTTTTTGGACTTGCCTTCGGGCACTGTTGTCACTAGATGGAACTTTTAGGGCCTTCCATCCCCAAAATGTGATTTGTAAATAATGTCATTGTTTTTCTACTGTTTCTACTGTTTTTCTACTTTTCTAAAAAATATAATTTGGGATCCTCCAGTGTTTTGATGGTAGGGGTTAGATAGTTACTGTGTTTGCAGATTAGGGGTTGTTTTGTCTTTTCTCTTGCAGGTGATCCTGAAGAAGACAAGAAGAGAAGGAGTAACTCATTGGAGTCCCTCGTGTGCTTTAAAGTAGTTGTGTTTAAAGTACAGTGTTGTTGTTAACTGTGTTAACTTTTTCTTCCACAGGTATGGTTATGTGGGAGTGTGGGAGTAATGCTTAGAGGGTAGTGTTAGCTTCTTGTGTGTTTTGGTTGCAGGTGTCCAGGGATGGGGGGAGGTTCCCCTAATTTGGGTTCTGGTCAGATAGGTTTTCCCTAGAGGACTAGGGGGATAGACAGGCTGTGGCCCTGACCTGCAGTAGGGGCCACAGAACTGGTCTATTAGGGCTATGCTCTGGACAATTCTCCCAGACCCACTAGTTAACCATAGAAAGATCATAGAGTAGAGGCTGATGCATCAGCCGATGGCCTCTGTGCCCTTAGTGTTACCCGCTTGTGCCTGGTACATGGTAGGAGAGGGTCTGATCACCCCTCTCTGTAGGTAGCACATAGGGTAGAATGGCCTGGGCCGAGTAAGTAATGACTGTGGACAGTCATTTTCCTTGCTGAGGGTGGGTGTAACCCTCTTGTCACCCGGGGTTACTAGAATACCACTTAGAACTAGTGGCAGGCATGGAAAGGCAGCCTGTGAGACTCATTTAAATGGGCTTCACACTGTCTCACTCTGTCCTCAGACTCAGCTGAGTTGGAGGGATGACATCACCATAGAATTCTCGCAGCAGCATAAGCCTCATTGGAATGCTGCAGCAGGGGGTTAGCTGTAGAACTTTGAAGAATTCAAGTCAGTCTAGAGGGAGACTCCAGAGAAGGAAGAGGTGTGCTGCAGCTGGCAGCCCCTCAAAGCCTAGCTCTGTTATAGAGCTACACCAGAAAGTGGGTTGCGTGTTCTCACCCTAGAGAGGAACACAGAAGAGACTGAAGAAAGTGGTAGAGACTGTTCCCTGTGTTGTTCCAGTGCCCCATCCCTGGAGAGATGGGGGGAAAAAACAGCATTTCAGGGGCAATCCCCTGGCCCTGCTTGGAATGGGAAAAAGCTGCCTGACAGAAGAATTTGTACTGAGGTACCAGAGAATCTGTGTTTTTTGGTAAGAAGCCCTGGAGCACCTGCATACCACGGTGAGTCTGCTCTGAAATAGAGCCTATGTTTCCCCAAGACAGAGTTGTGTAAAAGTAACTGCCTACTGTGGGGTCAGGAGAAGACTAGCCAAGTACAGTACTTTTAATTTTGTTTATGGCTTAAAAGCATCTAAAACAGTGGGGGTCTAGGAAGATGTACATAGCCACTTACAGAACTTTTCAAGTCAGGACACCAGCTAAATACTGAGTAGAATGTTAAATGTGATATACATTTCGAGATAGCATCTACCACCAGAGAGTTTGAAGAAAGGTGTTGATCCAAATAAATGGCTGAGTCTAGATTTGGGTGCAAGAGGTGGGAGACCCCCATCTGGAGTAACCAGGTTTACCTTTCCAGGTTCACTTTGGGCACCTATTGCTTTCTCCCAGGCACTTGGCCACTGTCTGCAGAAAGTACCCAGATGTAGGGTTAACGATGTTTTCCCTTTAGAGCTAGAAAGTGCTCATGGGTGGTTTAGGGAGCCACCACCAATCTCCATGCCATATGGAAAAGTGTCCTAGTACAGGCCAGGGTGCCATGCCAGGGAATCCAAAAGTAAGAGTACCAGTTCGGGCTGAGTGAGCCCAAATGTGTTCAGAACCTGAGGGTTTCATGTAGTGAAGAAGATGTGCTCTGTCCTCTGTAAATATGCATTTCCAGTGAGTGTAGCCCTATGGGGGTCCATCTATGCTTTGTTATTCCTGTGCTGATGTGAATAAAAGCCATACTCTAGAATTCCATTCCTGCTTTGGACATTTTCAGTTATTGCTTCCTGTGTCTGGAATTACTTGGGTGCCCCTGACCAGAAGTACAAACCTAGCCAAAATGCTGAGCAAACAGATTTTCTCCCCAAACCTAGGCTAGCCCAAGTAGTGGTTACAAAATGAAGGCACTGTGCTAGGGCTTACACTTGAAACCATTAATCATTTTGTGCCCACCTCCTCCACCTGAAGACTGTTCCATTGCACAACCACTTTCTGTAAAACAAAACTTTCATACATCCTTTCTGAACTTCCCACCACTACCAGCTTCCACGCATGCCCTTGTGTTGTAGAGTCACTACTCCTGTTGAGTAGTTCTTTGCAGCTCACATTGTTCATTCCTTTCAGGAACTTGAAGGTATTTATCATATCACCTCTCTCTCATCTGGCATCGAACCAGAACATGTTCTGTGCTCTATGCCGATCCTCATAGCATCTGCCCTGCTAGCCTTCAGTCATTATGGTTATCCTATGCTGTCCCATCTCCAGCCAGTTCTTGTCTTTCCACTTGTGAGGACTCCAGAAATGGGCATAGAACTCCAAGTGTGGCCTGACCAGTGATGTATGGAGAGGCAGTAATATCTTTCCTCCAGCTGTCAAAACCCCTTCTGACATACCCCAGCATCCTGTTTGACTTACAGTACTGTAGGTCTTGTTACACTGGCTACACTGTACTCTTATGATAACTCCTAGGTCCCTTTCTTCAGAGGTAGTGTCCAGCTTAACCCCTCCAATCCAATACTCCCTTCTGCATTTCATGTTCCCTATGCATATCACCTTGCACCTTTTAGCATTGAATTTCAGATTCATAATGTTGAATCACCTCTTCAACCTTTATAGGTCCCTCTGCATCTCCCTTAGCCCCTTCTCACAGTCTACCCTTCCACAGAGCTTAATTTCATCTGCTAATGGACAAAGCTTGCCATGAATTTCTTTTTCAATATATCACTGTTTAACAAACTAAAAGGTCAGGACCCAGGACTGATTTATCTGGCATCCCTCTGGTGACCTCCCTCTCCTTTGATCCTACTCCATTTACCACTACCCTCTGCTGTCTCTCTTCCAACTGACTTCCTATCCATGTACCTATGTTCTTCGCTGTAGCCAAATCCTCTAGCTTCTTTAGCAACCTTCCGTGAGGCACCAAGTCAACCGCCTTGCTGAAGTCCATTAACTATTAGACAGTAGTTCTGTATCCTGGGACACTCCTAAAAATGTGATAATGAGAGCCATGACTCCTGCACTGTCACCAGCATCTATCATCCCTGGTGGCCTCAAAATGTTTTGTGATGGTAGCTATATGAAAATATCTTACCATCAGCTTCTACCAAAATTCCCTCCTTGATGGAGAGTAAGTCACCTTCCAGCCAGTCTGCAGATGCCTGCCTGATGGCTTAACCTGGATTGTCATGCATGGGAAAAGCATTCTTTCCCAAAGTGTGTTTGAAACTTAGGCAACAAAAGGCCATTATGAGACACATCCCTGAAGCTGTATTTGTGGGTGGGAACAATAAGCTTTTTAGATAGGTAAGTGGGGTTCTATTTGTTCACAGTTTTGTAAATAAGAGATAGAAACATAGACTTTGATGGCAGATAAGGACCGCTTGGCCCATCTAGTCTGCCATTTCCCTACCTACAGGATAGGTCACAGATCCTAGTTAACCAATAGCCTATTTCTTCCTACCCCTCACAAGAATTGCCTTATGTCTGTCCCATGCATTCTTGAATTCTCCCACAGTTTTAGACCCCACAACCTCCTCAGGAAGGCTGTTCCATGCATCCACTACCCTCTCTGTGAAATAATACTTCCTCATTGCCCCTGAGACTGCCCCCCATCTTTAAATTGTGTCCCTTGTTCTTGCACGTCTCTTTTCTGAAAGATGCTACCTTCTTGGACTTTGTTGATTCCACTGAGGTATTTAAAAGTTTCTATCATGTCCTCCCTCTCCCTTCTTTCATCAAGGGTATACATATTAAGCTCCTTTAGTCTCTCCTCATATGGCTTCTCTTGCAGACCCTGCACCATTTTAGTTGCCCTCCTCTGGACTGCCTCTGTCCTGTCTATGTCCTTACAGAGATGGGGTCTCCAGAACTGGACACAGTACTCCAGATAGGGTCTCATCAACTGTCTGTACAGAGGGATAACAACTTCCTGTTTTCTGCTGCTGATGCCTCTCCGTATGCATCCCAGTATACCCCCAGCCCTTCCTACTGCCTTCTCACATTGCTTGCTAACCTTAAGGTCATCTGATATGATTACCCCCAAGTCCCTTTTCTTTTTTGTTGTTGTTACTATCTCCCCCCCATTGTGCATTCTTCCCCTGGGTTCTTGTTTCCCAGGTGCATTATTTTGCACTTCTTTGCATTGAATCCTAGATAAGCAATGGAAAGTGCTTCTTGAGGTGGGACAACCAATTTAATTGATGTAATAGTGTGCAATGGTGTTCACCCCATTTAGATTTTAAAATAAACCACATTAGCTGGCAATAAACAGTATTCAATGGGAGAAGATTAGAAGCAGAGTCATGATGGTAAATAGTATGACTGTAATCTAGAATAGGGAGAATGGCTTGGGCAACATTGTGCTTATGATCTGAGCATGACAAACAATGGCACATTTTAGGCAACCTAGGGTTTGATGGGCTTTTAAAATAGTTTTGTCAATATGAGCTTTGAAGGTCAAGGAGGAATCAAAAGTAAGACCACACTATTTGAATTCTCTTATGAGCTCAAGTGGGTTGTTATTTAAGGTGATAGAGCAGGAAGAATTTGCCAGTGAGACTGCAGACTGAGACCTAAACAGCATGGTTTGAGTCTTTTCACTATTTAAAAGTAAAAGATTATTAGAAAACCAATTCAAAAATTTGACTAAATCATGTTGCAGAATTGAGGAAATAGAAGATGAGTTGTTATGAGCATAAAAAGGACAATATTATCAGCATAAAGTAGGACTGAACAGTGGTCCACAGCAGAAGGAAAGAGGATCTCCAAAAATAGAACCAAGTATAGACCCTTGAAGGGTCCCAGAGGAGACAGGGAGAGGAGAAGAAAGACAACCATTCCATAACACAGACTGAGTTCTCCCATGTAAGTAAGATGAAAACCAAATGATAGCATCTGAGGAAAAACCATAGGAAGATAGATCAGCTAAGAGCAAAGAATGGTTAATCACGTAAAATGCTTTAGAAAGGTCAACAAAGACAGAGCCAACAAGATATGATTTATCCAAAGCCCTGGATACAGAATCATGAAAATCAATCAATACTGTTTGGGTAGAGTGATTTGGTTTAGAGTCTGACTGACAATTGGAAAGAATTTGATAGTTGGACAGATAATCAGAAATCTGAGAGAGGAAATTTTTGTCCATAAATTTAGGGATTATAGGGGCTGGGCAGAGCTGTGCAGAATGGGAAATTTCTGAATTTGTGGAAATTTGACAAAATTGTGTGGAATTTTTAAAACTTTGTAATTTGACCATTTCATGGCCATTGTTTAAACTAGAGCTCTGCAATTTGGAATTTTAGGTGGATGGCCAATGATGTGCCAAATATCATGAAATTTGGATGGATGGTTTCAAAATTATAGGTGCTCAAAATCTATCAATTTATTTTGTGTGCGGAATTTCATGCACATTTTTATCTGTGTATACCTCTGCTGTCTATTGGGTCAGAGATCTTAAATTTGGAATGGTTCCTTGATGATAGATTTTCAAACAATGTGCCAGATTTCAAGACAATATGATGCATCATCTCAAAATTATGTGTGCTCACAATCTGTCACTTTATTTTTTGTGGGAAATTTCATGAAAACATTTCATCTGCATATAACCCAGGCACCTTTGGAGCTAGACATGTGTAAATTAGCATGACTAACCTTTTCGTAATGCTTTTAGGATATCTAAGTATGGTGATAATTGGATTAGAGATTTTTGAGTTACAGGGGTTCAAAACTTTACTATGTAAATATTTGAAATATTTTGTGAAAACTCTCAAAAATGTGGATGTTTTTAACTTGTATGCTCTTGCAGGCATAGACTTAACATTTGATGTACATAGTGTACCCTGGTGTCAAACACTACTGGATACATTGGTTCAGCAGTTTTAAAGTTGCAGCAGAAAAACATGTATTGGCTACATTTTCTCACATATTTATGGTAGCATTTACATGAAGCATCCAGAATTCCTTTTGTGGAATTTAACATTAACAATGCACGTATTACTATTTCATTTGGTAAGCTGGGCTGAGCTGAGTTTTTTGAAGTCCTGCTGTTCCTGTTTAGGTGACTACCCCCCTTCTCTTTTAGCATAGCCAGCTTGACTCTGTAGAGCTACTGATCCACTGATATCCTCTTTGTTCTTTACAGTGACAAACTCCCTTAAAATGTGAGTCACCTACTCCTTTTCCTGTCAACCTACCCTGTTGGAATAACCAGAATTCTTCCTTCATGCTGCCCCAGACATTGTCTTCAGCCACTATGGGCAGGATTCACAAAGAAAGCTCAAAATACCACAGTTGTGGGAAAAAGGCCTGCAGCACTGCAGAAATGCAGTTGCTTGATATTCATATAGAAATTTTGAGCAGGTTGCGGAATTTTGTAAAATCCCTGCAGCTGCAGAATTTCAGCATCAGCAGAAATTATGCACATGCTGAAAATCTGCAACTGCAGATCCGCAGCTGCAGAAATAGCTTAGGAGGCACAGCAACAGTGAACTTAATTAGCTGGAACAGCAGACTTTAACAGGGCTGCCATAGAATGAAGCTAAAAGCACCCACAAAGAGAGCAGCAACCAGTCCCTCAACTGGGACCACTGCAGCACCACAGGAACCAGCAATACCATGGCACCACAGTGGCCAACTGTCACTGCTGGTCCTCCCTCCCTGGGGTGTTCCTGTTGCCTGAAGGGATAGCACTCACTGGAGGCTGGCCAGGCTCTACTGCCTGTGGGGCTCTGTCATGGGCTACACTGTGTCTGGTGGATGTTGCCTGTTGCCATATCATGGCACTGTGTGCTTTTGTTACTGTTACAACAGCCACAGTTCTACTGTCTGGGATGCTATTACCCATGCCTCACCTCCACCTTAATTGATTCCAATTGCTGGGGCACTACTGCAGTTTGCTGAGGGAGAGTTACACCTCATTCCACTGTGTGTAACATTTTTTCCGCACCTGCAGAAAAAAAAATGGTTGTGAATAGCCTTTCAGGGGCTGTGCCTTACTTATTTCACACCTTTTTTTCCTCAGGGACTTCTGCAGCTGCACTTTTTTTCCACAGTCCTTAGTGTTGTTTGCTGCAGCTGCAGAGGATTTTGTGAATAGCACTCAGTGCAAGTTCTCCTTTGTTTCCATAGCTACAGCAGTTTGGGGTACTTAGGGAAGATTTTGCACCTTCAGAAAGCTTTGTGAATCCAACCCTACATCTTTTTGAGTACCTCTAAGTCTCAGACTTGCATGTACATCAGACTCCCTGGATCATAATTTTACTGGATGTGATCCTTAAATATCTTGCATTCAGGTTGGCATTGTTAACACTTTTTGCTTCCTTGCTCCAACCTAGGGGTCTACCAATGTTGTACTACCCAGCTCAGCTGTCCATTTCTTGGTGAAACTGTGCATCTAACTCCTGAACTTGATGACCCTGGTACTACCTGCCTCTCATACCCCTATCCTTTAATTAGAATCCCCCAGATAAGGCTGAGTGAAATAAGCAAAGTCCAGTTTTAAGGATTTATAAATGTGTAGTTTACATTCCTGCAAAATTTTATTTTTAAATGTTGTGAAAGTTTGATTACTTTTAATTAAATCCCATTTAAAGCTACAAATATGAAGTTTTCAGAAATGACCTTGTAGTATAGCAGTTTAAATGTTTCAACTCTGTTTACATCTGGATGTGTTGTTTTAACATAAATGGGCAATAGCTGAAATTT
The DNA here is from genome assembly GCA_016271365.2 of Neoceratodus forsteri. Taxonomy (NCBI): domain Eukaryota; kingdom Metazoa; phylum Chordata; order Ceratodontiformes; family Ceratodontidae; genus Neoceratodus; species Neoceratodus forsteri. The sequence continues at coordinate 904,996,465 of CM028135.1, read as the reverse complement.
TGATGTTGGCAACATGTTTGTCAGGCTATAACTCAGTCCCATTTGAAGTTAGAAATCTGAAACTATGAACATTTACAAATGTAGTGATAACCTGTACACCTGTCAAATTGTATAGCATTTCAAAGAAAGCTATCAAAATGAAACTACAATTACAAAGATCTAAATTTTGGCAAAACTATTTGGCTACATATAACTCAGATCCCATTGAAGCTTGAGACTTAAATTGTGATGCATATATCCATGCTGGATGCTTCTCTCTCTCCTGATATTGTGGAGAAATTTGGATAAGAAATGTTAAAATTATCTCAAAATAACTGAAAATTAAATTTTGATTAAATGTTTGGCTACCCATAACTCTGCCCCCTTTCAACCTAGGACTCTAAAATTTGGTACACCAGTGTAAACCATTGTAACAAATTTAGTATTATTTGGACCCAAACTTTTAAAATTATAGTGAAATAACTGAAACTTTAAATTTGGCAAAAGTCTGTGGAAGTTTCACAAACATTCCATGTAATTCCATGGAATCAGAATGGTCATTCAGTGGGCATTCTGCAGCCAGAATGTTATATTCCACACAGTTCTAGAGCAGGGAAATTGGGTAGTAATTATCAACTAGGATTTTGTCCCCACTTTTATGCAGGGTGATTACTAAAGAATTTTTCCATGCTGAGTAAAAAGTATGGGTGGTAAGGGATAAATTAAAAATATGACTTAGGAGAGGGGCCAAAATATCAGTGCAGGATTTAAGAAATAAAGTTTTATAAATTATTAATTCCCTTGGCAGTATCATCTCTCAATGAAGACAGCAGTTAAATACTTTATCAGTTTTAATGTACCTGAATTAGAATTTGGGCCTTGTGGGAAGGGACATTGCCAGGGGATCAAAAAACTGTCCAGTGGTAGATAAACCAGATTTTTGTAATAGCAGAGCAGGTGCCTCAGAAAAAAATGTATTAAACATACCACAAATACCTTATTTAGAGTACACATTGGAACCATCATAGGATGTATTTGCAGTGGAAGACAGGGAAGGTACCTTCCAGACAGAGTTAACCATATGCCAACATTTCTTATGGTTATTTCAGATATTGGCTAGTTCTGTCTTAAAGGTGATAGGAAATGGTTTTTATACCTCTAGAGGCCCTCCAGTTGTTCTTTTATTGCATACCCAGTATTCTGAAGCATTTTTGACCTTTTTTGTTAAATTAATAATCTAATTTTGTTGCTTTTGTAACTACCCATACTCCCTCTCTGCTCAACATTTGCTGCTGTCTTTTATCATACTGCCTGAACATTCTATGACATCACAAACTCCTTTCCAGGCCATTCAGATGAATGACATGGAATTGGAGTCTGTGATATCATAGAATGTCTTAGATATATGAAAATCAAGAGCAGTAGCTGGTGAGGAGAGTGGAACTCAATGTAGATCTCAGAGCACCCCAAGGTACGTTATTTATTTATCAAAAAAAAACATCAAAGAATATCACAATACATAGCTGGCATGGAAAGGAATATGGAAGGGCAGTTAAATATGCAAAAATAATTTCCTATCTTCTTTAAAAAAGATTTGGATTTACTTATAATAGAGGCACAGTAATTATGAAATTCACAAAAAGTCTGCCAGGTCTCTGGAGTATCTAGTTTCTTGGCTTTTTGATGTCGCTTATCTCTAGCTATTGAAAAAGTAGGTCACTTCAAAACAGAACTGAAACAACACCTAAGTTGAATAGTAAAATGTGATTGCTTTGACACAACTTCATAAGAAAACTGTTTGTGAAGTAGCCTGTCCTTCCTCTATACAACTCCCCAGTAGTACCCCCAAATCAATCTCTCTATTGCCTGACCCCTCCTGTCTCACACCACCTAGCACTAAATCCCTTCTCAGTCTATTGAGATTTCTTCTCTGCAAACTAATTCATTGCTGCATGCCAGTATTACTCTGCACAAGGCCTTGAGCTGCATGTTTTAATTGACTTAGCATATTTTGGAGTAAAAATACAATAATTGTATATAAACTATGCTGCTCAATCAGTGTGTCTCGTGTACTGTTGATCCCCTGTGTCCTGATGTGGAACCTTTGTAAAGGAGCAATTTTGCTCAAATGTATTGTAATCTGAAACTTCAAATAAATAAATAAAGACTTCAGGTGGAAGATGGTAAGCGGGGTCACCAAGGAACATGTTTAGATTTAACCCATTTTATCTAGAACAGCAGCATGTTGGTTGCACAGTGAATTGAACTGGTGAAAGAAATATCCCAGGCAGCATCTACATTAGGGAAGGAGAACAACTAACCCTAGTTAATCTTGAGCAGGCCAGAGCAAAAAGCCTTCAAACTAAAATGCTTAAAACAATGGAACTTGATGGTATATGGGGCAAATTTGGAACAAGAAAGGGCAGGATCCACAATGAGAAAATGTTAAAGTTTCCCTCCGCAACTGCCGCTGTGGACTGGAATCATCCGCAGCTGTGGCAGTAGTGATTCACAGCCACGGCAGTTGCGGAGGGTGCTACGGCGGGTTCCACTGCCTGTAGCAGTCTCTCGCAGCTGTGGTGCTGTCCATGACAACAGCATCCACAAGCTGCCATATTCCATGGAGCCGGTCGTACTCCAGCTCCACCTACATGAATACCCACAACTGCGGGAGACCTGTGGCTTTGCAAGTGGTTTCCCACTAGCGCCAAGGTTTTCCCACAGCTGCGGGTCTCTCTCCCTCATACATGAATCCTGCCCAAAGATTCACCATACAAAAAATAAGGGTATGATCACTAAATAAGTTTCCCTGGCAACCAGAAGTTCTAACTGGGAGCTCAGAGGAAACAAAAATCAAGTCTAGAATAGTAAAGACCCTGCATACTGAATCATAATGTGTAGGGTCTTCAATAAGCTTATTCAAGCTAGAAGGGCAAGGGTAGACTTTAATCTGAGTCTCCTGCTGGAGGGCAAGTTTGCATTAGAATCACCCATTAAACAGAATGTTGAAACTCACCCAGGGAATAAATAACGAATACAATTTTGGAAATGTGGTTGTTTTAAGTGTCGGGGGGGCAGTACATGCTGCCAACTAACATCTGTGTTCCAGATAATTTTATAGAAACAAACATAGAATAAATCAAACCACCCATGGTATCAGATTTTACAAATGAACATGGAATAGAAGAGTGAACAAATAAAGCAGCACCACCTCCATGTCTGTTCCTATCAGGCCTAAAAGCTATAATTTGGGAGGCTAATGTCTGAATCAGGAATGGAGGAATCCAACCAAGTCTCAGTTACAGCAAGAATGGAAGGGAGAGAGGCAAGGGACTGGCTTAACAACAATATTTGTTTTTGGGAGGAGTCTTTGAACATTAGAGTGAAAAAAAAAATAGTTCATGAAGGGGAGGGCCAGGATTTGTTTCTGTTATCTTCTACTAGCAATAAGAAAAAAATAAGCCAAAGAAAGGTTAGGAAAAAAGGGTACTTACAATAATTTGTTGGCCAATAAAGCCACCTAGGGCTGTAGGAAAAAGAGCTGAGACAACAAAATATAATGCCTCTCAGTACTGGGTGGCCTACCTAAATGAGTCACAAAGGGGATGTTGGACCAGGGTGGAGGAAGGGAAAAAACATCTTGGTAACATGGCATAAATCTGCACACTGAAATATTGAATTTCTATTGGACCAAATATAACAGGTGGTAGTTCATCAACCATGGTCTAATTCTCAAGTAGACCATGGTTTGTGATGTAGTACCTTGATGATCCACAATAGGCAAAAGCAGTATACAAGTAAAAAGAGTATGCAAATATTTTGCAGTTTCTGTTTGCTCCAGCAATTCTTTGCTCAAGTGCAGTTCCCATGGCAGCACAAAAGATGGCTACAAAATGGTGCTGTGCTGCTAGCATTGTTTCACAGCCATTGTAAAACAGCAGAATTCCCTGATTTTGCCACCCACCCACCCAGTGGGTCACCATTCACAGGTGAAGCACAGAAGGAGAGCAATGCATAATTTAATGTCAGTGTTTGTGTGTGTGAAGTAATGAGCATCACTACCTTGGTAAATACACAGTATGGTAAAGATGAACCTGCACCTTCTATAACAGAAAGCAAAAATAACAAAGACAGTGAGATAAACAAAGCAAGATCAAAGAAAGAGGTTACTTCTATATGTGAAAAAAATAAAGAACATGTGAAAAACAAAAGGAAATCAAAGAAAGAAACTAACAATACCAGTCAAAACAAGTATTTGAAAGGTGAGAGCAGTAAACTTCATGTTGTTCTATCTCCTGCTGAGCTAGATAATTTAGAGAGGAACAAAAGTGAAGTTAATACTCAGAAAAATAGTACTTGGTGTATGAAAGTTTTTTTCAGATTGGCGCAATTCAGTACATTTGGAAAAAGAGTGCTGTGCTGCTAGCATTGTTTCACAGTCATCTACTGGTCTGCCAAGGGAACTGCAGGAACAAAACATGAAGATCTACCCTAGCACACTCCCATTGCAGTGCAACCCATATCTTATAATACTCACAGATGAATATTGAAGAACCTAGCATAGAAAGTTAACTGCAAGTGTTTGAAAAGTTTTAAAATATGTTTCAAGGATAGAAAGCTTAAAGCTTGTAATGAAAGCTATTTTGCAAAAGTTAAACAGCAGCCACGATATTTTCAATAGGTGTGTTCTAATTGTTTTGTACTGTGTGTACACCATGTTTAACAGTTCAGCATAAAGCATTCCAAAACTAAATCAGTCTGTCTGTTCTTATTTAGCCAGAGAATATTAGTCATACAATCATTGCCATGTTACAAGATGATTAAGCCACTCAAAAGGATGGGTATACTGTGGAATTAATCCATGGTTAGGTCATTGGAGGCACTTGGCCTTTGGCCTCATGCACCAACCCCCCCCCAGCCATGGGTTAATTACACAGTAGACCCATCCTTTCTCATGGTTTAATCCTTACTTAAACCCACTCTGCTGAGATTTGGTAGGAAAAGTCTGATCCCCCTTATCAATTAATACCTGCTGGAGGTATGGAAGCACAGAAATAAGAAACTATGATAAAACTGATTTTCACAAACTTAGGGGGGAGTTTAGGAAATGGAATTGGAGGAGAGACTTTGAAGGAAAATCAGTTCAGGCAATGTGGGACATCTTGGAAGGAAAAATTACTAAGGTAATTAATAAACACATACCCAAGAAAAAGAAATATAACAAATCAGGAAAAATCCCTGCATGGATGATGCCCAAGGACAAGACGTTAATCTAAAAATAAGAAGAAAGCATTTAAAAGAGCTAGGAAGAGTGGACAATTAAAGGATTGTGAATTGTACAAAAAAATATTAAAAGCCACAAAAAAAGCAATAAACAACTCAAGGAGTGCATATGAACTGAAACTGGCAAGCAGAGTTAAAGGCAATTGTAAGTCATTGGTTAATTATATTAGTAGCAAAAAGGAGGGAGTGAAACCTATTGGACCAATCAAAGATCAAGATGGGAATTTAACAAGTGACAATACAAACATGGTAGACCATTGCAATAATTACTTTGCATCAGTTTTTAATACAAAAACACAAGGGTCAAAGGAGCACCATGCTCACATACCGGAAAATATGCTAATACTGGAAGTTAATGGCATCAAGGATAGACTGCTAAAACTTAACCCAAGTAAATCCCCAGGTCCGGATGGAATACACCCAAGGGTGGTTAAGGAATTGGCAGTGGAGCTGGCTGACCCACTGACATTTCTTTTTCAAGCTTCACTAGATGGGGGCTAGTTGGTGGATGTCTGGCGGAAGGCTGATGTAGTGCCGATTTATAAAAAAGGATTAAGGCAAGATGTAGGGAACTATAAGCTGGTAAGCCTAACTGCAGTCCTGGGTAAGTTCCTGGAAGGAGTAATCAAAGATTACATTGTGGACTTCATGGACCAAGTAGGTGATATAGACCATACACAGCATGGTTTCAGAAAAGGTCACTCATGCCAAATAAATCTTATAGAATTCTATGGCCAAGTGAGTAAAACGTTGAATGGGGAAAATTCAGTGGATGTCATTTTCCTGGATTTCTCCAAAGCCTTCGACAAGGTCCCACATGGGGAACCAGTGGATGCACTCATTGAACACAATATCCAGGGGAATGTCACTCGAATAGCCTCATGGCTAAAAAATAGAATCCAATGAGTTTATATTAAGGGGTCATATTCAGGATGGGCTGAGGTGGTAAGCGGTGTCCAACAGGGATCTGTGTTGGGGCTGTACCTATTCAACATCTACATGCATTCAATGACGAGTAAGGCTGACATATGGGAATCAAAATTTGCAGACTATACTAGGATTGGCACCATAGTAAATAGCATCACACAGGTGAATAGGCTGCAGATGGCATTAACAAAACTGGAAGAATGGATGCAGGGTTCAAAACTTGCCTCTAATACAGACAAATGCACAGTAATGCACTTTGGGAGAAAAAACAGTACTGTGGACTATATGCTAAATGGTAAAAAGCTAAGAAAGGTCACTGATGAAAGGGACCTGGGTATAAGGATCTCTAATGACCTACAATTTAAAAAATCACTGCAGCCAAGTGGTTCAGACTGCCAGTGGTACACTTTAGCAGTATCTCAAGACACATTAGGAGTAGGAGAAGAGAGGTGTTGCTTCCTTTGTATGGGTCACTTGTAAGACCACATTTGGAGTACTGTGCTCAGCTCTGGTCACCTGGGTATAAAACTGAGATTAGAGCACTGTAGAGGGTCCAGAGGAGGGCAACTCATATGATTGATGGGCTACAAGACAAGGAATACACAGATAGACTATCTGAACTTGGAATGATGTATACTCTGGAATTTCGCAGGTTAAGGGGGGACATGTGCTTGATTTTCAAGAGCTTAGGGGCAAACTAGGATTGGTACTAAGAGACAGAGAGAGTGTACCAAACCAGGCACACCCCCTACAATTGCAGGGAGAGAAATTTCAAACCACAAGGAGAAAACACTGGTTTAATCTGAGAGTGGTTCCAATCTGGAATAGTTTACCAGCCGAAGTGGTAGCCAGTAATAATATGCACATATTTAAACATAGACTAGACAGCTACCTGACAACAAACAAGATATGGGGTTATAATTAGCTACTTCATGGTGAGCAGATATGGACAATATGTCTTCTATGCTCAGAGATAACCTATGCATGTAACCTACCTATGTATGAGGTGAGGCCTTTGACTTTAATAATTCCCTCAGGTTTGTTATACAGGGCTTCCACAGTTTGAAGAAATTTGGAGCCACATTTATAGGACCATAGAGAATAAATGAAAAAAATGCTATTTCTACCATCAAATGCTTTTTCTGCATCCATTGAAATTGCCAGCTGGGAAATCTTGTTGTGCTACTTTGAGGGAAGAATGTTTAAAAGGTGCCTAATATTATGTTGCAATAAGTTGCCTCTAATAAAGCCCATTTGGTCAGCATGAATGATGGAGGAGTTATTGTTTGTAACTTTAGCCAACATGCCTTTGAATACTTTCCTGTCTGTACACAACAAAGAAATGGACTGGTAGGATCATGTAATCTTGTGACCATGTGGTAGTTGTATGTGATCTTTTCCTAGTTTATGCAGGACCCTAATTTGTGCTTGGCCCCATAAAGCAGAACAGTCCTTCATCCAAAACCATATTGAAGACCTGCACTAATAGTGGCACCATGTCAGGAGAATATTGTTTGTACCACTTAGCTGGCATGCCATTTGGCCCAGGATATTTCAGATTCTTTAATCCTGTGATCAATTCTTGAACTTTCCCCAAAGTTAAAGATTTACCTAGCTTTGCACTAGTTTCCAGGGACTGTGTAACCCTGAAAATAATTGTGTTGGATCTGCTTCCCTCCTTTCCATAATGAGCCCTGTAGAAGTTTGAAAATACCTCCAGGCTGATCCTATGACCTCCAGAGAATCCTCTCAGGTTCCCACATATTTAATTTGAAATAGTCTTATTCCCCACTTCCTTCTTAAGCTCCAAGGTGAACAAATGACCTGCCTTGTTACACCATCACAACACTTCTACCTGGTGAAGCAGAACATCTTTTCAATATTCTCTTCCAATAATTTAGTCAGTAACTTATTTTTTTCCTCTAGAAACCCCTTAACCTCCCTTTTTAATGTGATCTGTTGCTCCACATCTGAGTTGAATATAGCCTTCCCAGAGCCAGGTGCCTTCACAATTTCCCCTTAATTAGAATGTGAGGCATGTTTAATAGTCTCATTCAAACTACTACCTTCAGACAGTCCCACACCACAGGTTCAGAGCTCATGTGACTCAAATTTTCTGACAGGTAGATACAAGTCATTGACTAGATATAGGTTCTGTATTCAAGGTGATCCAAGAAACTTGCATTGAGGTGCCACACCAATTTTCTTTGAAATGGGAGTGTCTTTATCCCCAAGAATCTTGGAGAATGGTCAGAGATGGTAAAACACTTAATTGTACTGCTGTGCACCAGATACAACCAATCAGTGGACATATGAAAGTGGTCTATGTGGGAGAATGGATCATGCTGTGCTGAGTAGCATGTATAGCCTTACTCATTGGGATGAATGAAACACCACACCTATGTAAGGCTTAGCTCCTTAGCTAGTCTGGAGTTCAGCCTACCTGACCGGACCTCCTCCATCTCACCCTTTCCCCTCTGATCCAAGTTTCCAAAGATGACAGAGTTAAAATCACCCCTGGTAATATACAGTTGGACTGGGCTAGTTACACTCTCCAGTAACAACCTTTTCAGAAAAGGTATTCACTCACGAGGGATATTAGGAGCATAGTATGTATGCTGTGTCCCTGAAAACACATTGTAACCTGATAAATCTCCCCTCTGGGTTTAGATCAGTCTGCAGTGTGTGCAAGAGGATATTTTACAGATTAAAATGGCTGTGCCCCTCCAATAGGGACAGACTTCCCACACGGAAGCTTACGCCTCCCCCACCCCTGATGTATGCAATTTCTGGTGTTCAGACTGAGTGAGATGTGATTCTTGAAGGGATGCCACTGCTATAATTTCCCTATTAAGATCTGGTAGGTTTCAAGCACTTTTGATAGGATTGTTTATGACCCATACATCATACAAAGCAATTGCTGAAGTCCTCCATTAGATAATCATAAATAATGTCAGAAATATGTCCCTCTTCTCATTTCCCAAATAGGCAGAGTGGTCCCTGCTGTTGTTTTGTGTCTTATAAGTAAGGGCCTAAAGTTATAAATTGCAAATGGTGCTGCCTTGATGATGCCTTCTCCAAGACAATTGTTAATCCACATAAGAAGCATTGCTTCAATTTAGAGACCACTTTCTGAAGAAAACTAAGCAAAACTCAAGCACACCTTTTCTTTATCTGTTAGCTGTGCAGCTTCTGTCCTGTCTATTTCTTACTGCCTCTCCCTGGACAGATCTCCTAGGAAAACTCCCTTGTATCTTCTGTCTGTCTTTCTGTCTCCCCCTCCCCCCATGAAAGAAAAGGCAGTTTAATACTTTGTAGAAGTTCCTGTGTTGCCAGTTAGGCATCTTTTTTTATTTCCCCTAGTAATAGTAGCAGAAACACCTGGAGGAACTTGGGTACTGTACGTAGAGTATGTAAGTAATAAAACACAAGGGGGTATGCATTAGATGTTTCTAATGCATGGCAAGGGGCATAGTAAGGCACAAGGCCACAAGCCAAGTACCTTCAGCCCCTTGCATGCATTTGGAATGTCTAATGCACACCCCCAGATTGTCTTATTGTGATTATAAAATGGGACCCTGTATCTTATATGCATGTAAAAATTTAAATAGTAGGTTAAAGAAATAAAAAAGTTAATTCTTTGTCTAAATGTAAGATAAAATAGTTCCTCTGTCTGCAAAACATGATGCATTTTTGTCCTTGATGGGCTTCTGTAGTAATAGTCTTATAGTACAGTCCCTTTAAGAGATACATGTAATCAGGTCACTGTGTATCTTACGGTTACTACTCCTGCCTGGTGGGCTCAAACCAGGTTGAGGGGCCTGTGTTCTTGTTCTGCCAGAAAAAGGGGGGTTCTTTCCCAGATAGAAAATAAATAGTTTGGTGCCTCCACCCAAAGTAAATTACAGTGGGCAAGTTGGTGAATGGGTACAACCCCCTGGGATGCTGTACCTACCCACCTCCCCTCACAGTCACCCCACATATGGAATACCACTTTAGGCTGTAATACTTTATAACACATGCAATGAAAGACTATAGCTAATAACATGCTCACTAATAACATGTTCATGAGATAGTTGTAAAAATGATTAGCCAAGCATTGATTTATATGGGGTAGGCTTAGGAAGAGGAGAAAAGGAGGTAGAGGATTGTGGAAGAGTGGCACCCTACCAGTGCTAGGAGGGACTCTGCACTATCTCCATTTCTCCTAAAGTCCATTGCACACAGCATATTGCTATCCTTTACTGTCCTTTTCTATTCTTTTCTGTTCTGTCAAGCTGGCCACCTGCAGAATCCCCCCAACAACTATCTCCCTCTGAATTTCATTTTTTTCTTTTCCAGTTTTTCTAAGTGCCCCAAGCTCCTAAAAATGGCTTAGAAAATGTTAAATTAAAATATATGGTAAATGTTAGCTAGCACAGTGCCCAATGACTGAGCCATGGCTGTAATATGTGAAATGAATGTATAACCCATACTTTTTTGTTACAGCATGTTGTGCTAGTCTGCACTGTTAAAACGTTATAGTTTGTTTAGAAATGGATAAAAAAAACCTAGAAGGTGCTTGAATATGTTATGCTATACAGAAAGCAGCCATGTACTGTTTAAAGTGTAAAGTTTTCTTGTTTTAAAGAGCTGGTGACACGTTCAGGTGAACTTTAACAAAGCATAATACTTAGACACAGTACAGCGTATAGTTCCCATTAGCTCTGTATTTTTCCTCCCCATTATTTATTACTGAGATCATTTGTATGAAAACAGGATTTCTGCTCCTGAAGAGTTTATGTATTCCTTCTGCTTTCTCCCTACCTGAAGTCATAGAGCACTGCTTGTGACCTCACAGTTACTCCCATGGCAACAGACTGTGATGTCACAACAGAAGATTATGACTTGGAGTAGGGAGTAAGCTATAGAGGCAGATGAGCTCAAAATAAGCTCTAAAACAATTATATATTCATACACATTTCCTTAGTAATGCATTATGGGGAGGAGAAATATATAATATATAAATGGAATGGAAGCAGAATTGTACCTAATTATTATGTTTTTTAAAGTTTTCTTTGAGGCGTCAGTAGCTCTTTATGTCAGAAGTGCTGGAATGGAACACGGTAGGCTGATCCCTCCAGGCTCCAAACTAAATTCAAACTGTGGCTTACATTATCCTAACCTGCAGACAATAGTTTATAAAAGCTGTCTTACAGGATTGGAGAAAGAAAAACTCCCTGTTTAAACCCTGAACCCCTGATTACTTTATGAAGGTGAGAGCGCAAAGAATTGTTTTATTTTCTTGGTTCATTTTCATTTTTTCTACCATAAAGACCCACAGTCACAGTCTTTATATGCACATTTAACAAAAAAAAAGTACTTTTCATGTACTTCAGTTCTTTTAAAAATAATTCCAAACACACATGGAGTCTAGTTGAGAAAGTAATAAAAGTTTAAAAGCATTTGTTTGTTTAAAGAGAATTCTGTATTAACCACCTGGTACAGCCACACATAAAAAACGCAAGTACTAGGTTCTAAAAGAATTTACTTTTAAGCACAAAGAACTGTTTTGTTTCATTTATTTGAAGTTTGGCCTTATTTGGATTCAGGAGTGCTTTCGAGCCTTCCAGCTTCCAGTGTTTTCATGGAGTCCTATACAAACCAGCGGCCCCTACTGACAGGATTCTTATACAAAACCCAGAGATGGGAGGTCCATCATGTCAGAGTTATAGGTTCATTAAAGCTTATTGTTTATGCATTGCTATTTAAAAACCACAGAATTCGTTTTTTAAGTATTTTTCTTGAATATCTACATTGTTATACACATTGCTTGCATTCTGTACCTTTTTTGTATGTAGAACTGTTGTATTCTGTGTTATGCTAAAAGGGGCAGATCACATGATGGACTGGGTGGGTATAAAACCCCCTTTTGCTAGGCATATGAAATCAATATTCGATCCAGATCAGATCAGATCAGATTGGAAGTGTTCTGCTGTGCTCTCACTGGAGCTGGAGGAGGACATGCAAACCTTCACGTCTAGATAATGACAAATTGCTTAGAGGTGAAGTGCAAGCAATAGGATTTGAAGCCCTGTGCAGAGAAGTGATCCTATGCTGATGAAATTGCTGTTTCTAAGTATCATTTTTTTTATTTTAGTTTATTATTATTGTTCCTGATGTACAATAAAACCACACAGTTTGTGTGTTAACCTGGATTTTCTGAGTGCTATTTGTTTACCCACTACCCTTCAACAAGGATAAGCAACTTTTAGCATTTTGTAAACACCAATCAATCACTTGTCTGTAAACCCAGAAACATCCCCAGTGCCCACCTCCCACCAGCATCTGAATCAGAACAGGTAATATCCCACTTGTTTTGATACATTACCCACTTCTTGACTGGTACCATTCTCCCTCCAGTGTCTATATTGGCAGCTCCCACAGTCTATCTGTGTACCCAGTTAGAGCAGTTGCAGGCCTGATACAATGCAGCTGGTTGGCTGGCATTGGTGCACTTTAACAACAATTTTAAACTCCTTTCAGTGCTGGCAACTAGCTGGTGAAACTTGTCAACTTTTGGCCAGGTGGGCAAACTCAGAAACTTTCGTGGAACTATATGCAGTTTCCCCCAGACATAGGGCAAGCCCTGAATTACTCATGATTTTGTAGAACAGTCTCTGGCTTGTTGAGCTGACTGAAAATCTGGGTGCCGAATCCAGCAGAAACTTGGAAACTAGGATAGTTGAGATGAGCAGCAGGGTCTTTCAGCTTGGACCTTCTCAGCAGCAGGTTCTTGAAGCTTTAACAGGCTGGATACCTCTCAGCTTCTCTTGCAGCTTGTCAGCTTCTTTCTACATCATTGTAGGGCTGGAACAGACTAGTACTGGTGACCAGGGTCACATGGCTCACCTCACCTATTGAGGCATCTAAGCCCTCGGGGGGTGACAATAGGTAATGCCTAGTGGTGACACTACTTTGCTGATTCCCCAGACTGTCCTCGGGTGGCAGTTACTCTCTTTCTGGTATTCAGGAAACTCTGGCAGTAGCTGGCTTCAGCCACACTGCCAGATTGCAGTGATGGCTCTCTCAGAACATAGTCTTTGGATTTCCCACCAAATTTTAGCAGGAAACAGTCTCTCAGCTTCAGCATTAGATGCTGAGACTTGAACAGGAAATGGCTTTCATCTTCTCACTAACTTTTCATCTACTGAAGACGTTATGCAGGCTTCCCTAAACTAGGGGGCTGGAAAAACCTCAAGTGGGCCTTCAAACATCTCTCAGACATAACAGCAGAGGTCTGATTTCCCTTGTCTGGGGGCTGCAAAAGCCCCAGAAAAACCTTCAAACTTCTTTTGAGTATCACAGCAGAGTTTCCTCTTCCTCTGGAAACTCCCAGACAACTAAATTGACACTGATTAGCAATAGCTTTCACTCCAGTAGCAACTCTTTCCAGACATTGTAAGGCAACACAAAGTGCCTCTTGGCTGGTGGCTATGCAAGCCCCCCCCCCACCACCACCACAGTCATCCTTCTTCATTTCTCCAGAGCAACAACCAGAGCCCCCAACCCTCAGGAGGGGCTCCAGCTGAACTGACTCAAGCTTAATCTGTCCTCTGGGTTTCAGGAGATCAACACAGTAACGGATTGGCTGACATAGCTATCCATCTGTAAAATCAATATGCAGGTCAAAAGTGTCACATATGGCTGCTTTAGTCCAGTCAGTGTAATGTCCCAACTGTTAGTTCATTTTGCAGGTCAACAGTATTATATTAAATTTAACTGCCCCCAGCAATTATTAGCAGCACCACTGCCCTGGTGTCCAGTGGCAGAATGGGGCTTGCAAGGGATTCCCCCTGCCTGCCAAAAGAGCTGTAGTACTATTCCCCCAGGCAACAGGCACAGCCACAATAACCATAGCAGCCTCAGCTGCTCTTAAAGTAAAAGTGCCCCCTTTTTAGTAATAACTAAATTAAAAAAAGTGCTAAATAGCTCTTTCCAAAGTTGTAATTTACCCCCTTTCTATATACACCTGGACCCCCTATACCATTTTTTATGCCCGCTGGGGCTGGAGCATGTAAGGAGAGCTGGCCAAGAGCAACCAGAGCAGCTTTTACACACTAAGTACCACAGCACTAAACCAGAATGTGAGCAGACCCACCAGCTTGCACATTCGAGCAGGATATAAACATAGAAACATAGAAGTTGACGGCAGAAGACCGCTAGATCCATCTAGTCTACCCATTTGTTTTAGACCTATTTTAACGTTCTAGTTGCTCTTTGTTGTCAGAGCTCCCTTGTGTCTATCCCATGCATTCCTGAATCCCCCACTTTGTTGACCCCCACAATCCCTTGGAGCAGGCTGTTCCAGGTGTCTACCACTCTTTCTGTGAAGAAAAACTTCCTGGCATTGGTAGAAAACCTCCCTCCTTGCAGCCTGAGATCATGTCCTTTGGTCCTGTAGCCCTTCTTGAAGTGAAAAAGTTCCTTTGCCTGTACCCTGTTAATGCCTTTTATGTACTTGAATGTTTTAATCATGTCCCCTCTCTCTCATCTCTGCTCAAGGGAGTACATATTCAGTTCCCTAAGTCTTTCCTCATAGGTCATGTACTGCAGACCCCGAATCATTTTTGTTGCATTTCTTGGTAATATTCTTCCTGAGGTGAGGCCTCCAGAATTGGAATCTGTATCCCAGGTGAGGTCTGACTGGTGTTCTATACAGTGGTAGTACCACCTCTCTCCTCCTGCTCATGATTCACCTCCCACTGCAGCCTAGCATTCTGTTGGCCTTCAATATTGCCTTCTCACACTGCTTACTAACCTTCATGTCATCTGAGATTGATTCCCAGATCTCGTTCCTGGTTTGAGGTAATACTCCTTTCTTGGATTTTTCTTTCCTATGTGCATGACCTTGCACTTTTTGGCATTAAATCTCAGCTGCCACACTCCAGAACATTCTTCTAGTTTCTTGAGATCAACTTCCATCTTGCTCACTCCTTCTGAGGTGTCACCCTGTTATATATCTTGGTGTCATCTGCAAACAGACACACCTTCCCTTCCAGTCCATTAGTGATGTCTGCTATACAAACATTGAAGAGCAGAGGCCCCAGCACTGAGCACTGGGGCACCTTGCTGGTCACCCTGCCTTCCGTCGATTGCATTCCATTAACCTGTACCCTCTGGGTTCTGCCTTGTAACCAGTTTTGTACCCATCTGACTACTTCTGGACCAATCCCTGTGTGGTCAAGCTTCTTTACCAGCCTTCTATGTGGAACCGAGTCGAAGGCCTTATAAAAGTCTAGGTAGACCACATCTATTGCCCCACCATTGTCCACTATTTTGGAGCGTAGTTTAAAACCTTGAGCAGATTTGTCTGGCATGACCTACCTGCTGTGAACCCATGCTATTTAGGGTCTTGTTGGCTGCTAGTTTCGAGAAATGCTATGATCCTCTGTTTAAGTAGTGTCTCCATTAGTTTCCCTACTATAGATATGAAGCTCACCAGTCAGTAATTACTAGCCTCTTCGCAACTGTCTGATTTGTGAAGTGGAACCACTATTGCCTTTTTCCAGTCTTCGAGTACCTCACTGCTCTTCAAGGATTTCGTGAACAGAAATTCCAGAGGGGTTGCTAATTCTGCCCCCAGTTCCTTAAGGATTCTGGGGTGCATCTTGTCTGGTCCCATGGCTTTGTCTGCTTTTAGTTTAATTAGCGCCTCCCATACTTCAGCTTCTATAAAGGGACTCGTGTCTACCACTGGTCCTGGGGTGTTGTGTTTTTTTCAGGGCTGGGCTATCAACTGGGTCCTCTTTGGTAAACACGAGCAGAAGTATTTGTTGAGGATTTCGGCTTTCTCTGGGTCATGTTTGGTGCATTTCTCTTCTTCAGTAGCATTCTTTTGCCTTCCTACGTTCCCTAATGTATCTAAAAAAATATTTGTCTACTCTCTTTGCCCCTTCTGATATCTTTTCATCTGTCTGGGCTTTTGCCTTTATAATTTGTTTGTTAGACTCTCTCATATTTTCCTAGTATGACTACCAGTCTTTCTCAATTTTGGTTTCCTGATATATGTTGTACTCCTCCTTTTTTTCTTTGACCGTAGTAGCTACTTCCTTGGAAAACCATAGAGGATTTCTTTTCCATTTTGCTTTGCTGACCCATCTGGCACATTAATCTGTGGCAGTCTTTATTGATCTCTTGAGTCTCCCCCACATGCCCTCCACCTCCTCAACCTCTATTCCCATTAACTGGTTACTTATGGTGTTCCTCATTTTTTGGAAGTCAGCCTTTCTGAAATCTTGCACTTTTATCTTTGAGTGGCTGGTGTCCTGTTATGTTTACCTTAAAGCTTACCATGCGATGGTCACTGTTGCCCATATGGCATCACAGTTTGATGTCCTTGATCCTTTCCGAGTTTCTGTGGACAAGATTGAGAAAGGCATCTCCCCTTGTTGGGGTTTTAACAAGTTGGCACAGTCCCATGTTTTGACAATAAGAAGTCCCTACTTCTTCTTGTTGCTGCCGTTAGTGTGCTCCAGTTAATATCTGGTGAGTTGAAGTCCTCCACCAGTATTACTTTGCCTTTATCAGACATTTTGTGGACTTCCTCAATTAGGTCTTTGTCTCCTTGATTTGGGGGTCTGTACACGATGCTGATTCAGAAGGGTTTTTCCTTGCCTGTGTCTATTGTTTGCCACAGTGACTCGAAGTTCCCAGGTTGCCCTTTTACTTCTTTGGTTTTTATTTCCTCCCAAATGTAAATGGCTATTATTGTTCTGCCTTTCTTTCCTGATCAGATTGTAACCGGGAATGGCTGTATCCCAGCCATGGTTTTCCATGAACCATGTTTCTGTTACAGCCACCCAGTCCAACCTTTCTGTTTCCAAGATGAGTGTGAGTTTGGGAAGTTTGTTGGTTAGGCTCCTAATATTTGCTACCATTGCCTTCCAGGAATGTACATCTTATTTGATGCGAGATTGTACCCTCTTCCTGGACTGCTCCAGTTTGCAGTTTCTGGCCAAGAGATTATGGAGGTTGCAGGTTCGGGCAGATGTTGGCTCTGATTTGTTTTCTGAGGATATATGCACGCATTTCGCATTTTTGGGAGTGATGACCAGTCCACTGATGGCAAGGGTGTGAGCTGCATCATACTCACCTTTATTTACTTTAAACTACCTGCATAGACATACAATTTTTGTCCTAGTGCTTGCACGCCATCTCTGTTTAGGTACAAATCATCGTATTTAAAAAAAGTTATTTCCAAAAAGTTGTGCCAGTTCCCTATGTAGTGATATCTTATGGCTTGGCACCCATCATGCAGCCATGAGTTGAATTCACTTACTTCAATCTCTTTCTGACTCGCTTGGTGCTTTTTCCTTTTTCCCCACACTGGCAGCACTTTTGAGAAGGCTAATTTGGACGGAAGGGAAGAAAGTTTGTTGTCTAGGTCCTCAAAGTGTTTCTTGGCCTCCTGAACTGTGTGATTTGCCAAGTCATTGGCATCAAGGTGTATTGTTATATGTGTAACATCCCCTGATTCCTGCACAATTGTCTTTATGTGGTTAGTGTCCCTACTTGCAGAGCTCCTGGTAGACACTTTACCACAATGTCACTTTTAACATTTTGTGTTAAGTGGTGTTCCACTCCTCGGATCATGGAATCCCCGATTATGAGAATTTTGCTTTTCTTTATATTTGTGTCATTTTTATTTTGAGTTTTAGTATTTTTGTTGTTATTGCATTTGATTTTGGTATTGTTGTTGGTTGTATTTTGAGTATTAGTATTTTTGTTTTTATCGTAGTTTGTATTGGTTTGAATTGGTGTGTTAGCCTTTTTTGTTGTTTGATTTCTTTACCTTGTATTACTTTGTCTGCGGTTGGTAGCAGTGGATCGAAACTGTTTTTGGTTTGGAAGGCTGGAAAATGCTCCTGGTTTTTGGCTTCCTTCCTGGGATTCCTCTGATGCCTCTTTTTCCTTACCACCTGCCAGTCTCTGGGCCCTGCCTAGAGTCCTGGTGCCTGACTGACATGCTGGTACTGATGGGGGGGGGTTGAGGAGGTGTGCTATAGAGTTCCCTGTATTGGAGGTCATATATTATAGTCCAAGCATCTTGTACTTGGTCTGCAAGATCTGCTATGGTGCAGTATGCATGGCACAGTCCTGGTATCTGTTTGTAGATCTTATTGTACAGTTCACCACAGTTTTCACAACTAACAGGTCCATTTTTTTTTTTTTTAGTTGAGAGATAGTTGCTGATTCCTGTTTCTTGGCAGGATGGGTGGACAAAAAAGAAAACAGAACAGTAAGGTTTTTAGTTGTTTGTTTTTTGTACCTTACTATGTCCTATTAGGTGTTGTGGACTGTGCTACACACCTATAAGACAAGAGCACTAAGGAGAGGGTGGATGGGCATATCCCATTGTTCCCTGTATGCTATAGAAAACAATCAGGTAGCTGTTGAACAGAAGAGGCCTAGCTTGTACTCCTGCAAGGTAAGAAGAAATCTGGTTACTAGCACAGTTGTTCTGCCCTTTGGCTCAGAAGAGCTCCGTGGAGTCCCTGCTGCTTGAAGTAAAAACCCCTGCCTGTGGTCTGTGCATCCCGACTCCCTGTTGCTGTGAGGGAGAGGGGACTGATCCACTGGCTACTGGATAATACACACCCTTCTTAAATGCTGGAGTGCCCAGGGAACTGCTGCAGCAGTGCCTAGGATTCAGCTTGAATGTTCACAAACTGAGCTGCATGGTGATTGGTGAACTACTTAGTGGGCGGTTTCACTTTTAATTGCTCCTCCAGCCTCCCACTTCATTTCTGGACTCCAGGGACCAGCAGGAGGACTACAAGGCCCCATACAGGTCCAGGACTGGTGGGACAAATGGTCAGGAGGAATGGCAAGGTAAGCCCCACCCATGAGGGGGTCACACTTTGACCAGCTTAAACACATGGCATTTGCACCAAGTCCATTCCAAGGACCTGGTGCCAAGGACATTTACCAGAAAATTTCAACATTCCAAGTCTATCTAGACAATTAATTCCTGACTGACATAGGCTAGCAATATATCCTAGACTGGACATATGTAAAATTAGCTATACAATAACAAGGCAGTCAGTGAACAACTTGTAGGTTTTAGGCAGCTATCATAACATTACCTAGTATACCATAGGCATAAGTACTTTCAAAGCTCCATTTAATACCAACACTAGAGCAATAACATAATATCATTGTTCAACTCCCTCTTTCTACTCATTAAGGTCATACCTACTCTGGGTGGTTTGGCCTTTGGAAAGCACATAACCATTTTGGGTGAAAAGCTTTGAAGGTGAAATATACACCCTTGTGGACTGCATTCATTGGCAGGTCAGAGGGAGCCCCTGGAGAGTTGGCTGTAAGCCTCAGCAAAGGTTTAACAGTTCTGTTAGAGTGACGTAAGGGTATTGGCACTTTTTCCTTGGTATTCGGGAGCACACTTCCCGGCTCATCAACCAGCAATGATGCATCCTTGGGCAAAGTGGCATGGCAATTTCTCTGGTACTTCAGCTATGTTCTTCAGGCTCTGCAGGTTCTCCACCTTCTTGCTATGTTATTTCCTCAGATGTAGGCCTTTCATCCCAAACTACACTCTCTATGGTCAGTTCAGAGTTGGCAGTTGGTATTGGTGACTCGACAACAGGCATGTTTGGCAGTCCCCCCTCCTTCAGCAAGAACACCTGCCTGCTGTACACACCAATCGAGAAGGTCTCCATTTCAGCAAACTATGACCTGAAAACAACTACCGAATTGATCTCCATCTCGGCCAGGTCTGCACCCTCTAATTTTATTTATCTGCTTCTGCTGCCTTGATTGATTGTTCCCATGCTACAGAGAGGGTTCCTTTATTCAACAACTTATAACCTGAAAATACTGCCAAAGTGACTCTCATCTCAGCCAGGTCTGCATCTATTTCATCTGCTGCTGCTATTTTTAAATGACTTTTTCATCATTACAGCAGAACATTTGTTTAACAATCTGGTGAGTGCCTGGGGTAACCTGTTTGAGACAGGGGGCTCAGCAGCGAGCCAGCTGATGTGCAGGATTGCCTCAGTGGGAGAGGATGTGCACCTTTAAATGTCTGTACTCGCTGTCATAGAGGCACAGATCAGGAGGCATAAGAAAAAACAGGAACAGCTGTAGAATACATAAAAAGTGTTTATTAGAACTAGCAGTAGCATAACAAAATAAAATTCTTCACAATAGCTGTTTACAAAGGCAGAATAAACAGAGAAGATCCATTTGTGTTTTCCTTCAATCTCTGTGTCTCACAAAACATTGCAGCTCTCTCTCTTATTAAATCTTTGCAACCCCCACCACCTTCTTAACAAGTATCTTATTTTTTTTCTAAAATGTTCTTGTAAATTTTAGGCAGGTGAAGCCAGAACACAATTTTCCATAACTGAGGGCCCTTCTCCACAGCTTCTGAAAAAGGGTTTAAAACTGGTCTCAGGTTAACCCCTTGAGTTCCCAATAGCTTTTTGCAATCATTTCAAACTATAAGTATATACATATCGACAGTAATACTATATAATTTCTAAACAAAGGGATCCCAATATCAGTTACATTTCCACATAATGATCTGCATATATATTTATACCAGCAGATATGCAATGGAGGAAAAGACAGAAACAGCAAGGGAAGACTGAGAGACAGTGAGAGGCAAAGAATTGCGAGCCTGTTGGGGTGATCAAATCCGAGGTCTCACAGAAAAATTTGGTTGTGCAACCAGACAGAGAAGAGACAGAAAAGGAAAGACTAGAACAGATCCCTGCATTCAAACTCTCCATAACAACTGGGACAGGGTCCTATTCAACCCTGTCATATACACCCCCCCTTAAGAGTGAAGCAGTTTTATCAAACAGGTTTCCAAAATGTTCTATTAATTCTCTACTAACATTAACTTCTAACTTTCTGAAATTAAGCACATGTGCAGTATCCTTTTTTCTATAACAGTACAGCAAACAGTAAATTTTAAACTCATACATTTTTTTTCAGCCTTTAGAACCCTCAATTACTGATCCATATCTTGACAGAAAATCAGCATTGCTATTTTCTTTACCAGATTTGTGTATCATCTTGAATTTAAATGGCTGTAGTGCCAGGTACCACCTTGTGATTGTGGAATTTTGATCTTTCATTTGGTTAAGTGAACAGAGAAGATGTGATCTGTTATAAGTACAAAGTCAGTTCCCAGCAAATAAAATTTAAGGGACTCCATTGCCCACTTTGCTGCTAGACATTCTTTTTCAGTGGTGGAGTACTTTTTCTCTCTGTCATGCAATTTCCGACGTATGCATAGAATGGGATGTTCTGTCCCATCTATATTTTGACTCAGGACTGCACCTAGGCCTACCTCTGATGCATCTGTTTGTAACAAAAATGGTTTCTCAAAGGCTGGGCTTCTTAAAACAGGGGCTGAACATAATTCAGCCTTAATGGCTTGAAAAGTTTCATCACACTCTGGGGTCCATTTCACATTATTTGGGTATCATTTTTTTGTGAGTTCAGTGAGGGGAGTAGCTAACTCAGCAAAGTTGGGAACAAATCTCTGATGATAACTAGCCAGCCCTAAAAATGACTTGACATGTTTCTTTGTTTTAGGGACAGGGCTATTAGTTATAGTTTCTATTTTAGAAATTTCTGGCTTAACTTCTGCATTTTGCAACACATAGCCCAAATATCTGGTTTCCTGAATGCCCAATGCACATTTGGTAGGATTAATAGTCAGACCTGCATTTTCGATATCTTGGATAACTGCTCTTAGGTGTTCCAGGTGGCTTTTCCACTCTGGACTGTACACCACAACATCATCCAGGTATGCAGCACAATGACCAGTGTGAGGTGATAATATTACATCCATGTACCACTGGAATGTAGCTGGCATACCATGTAAACCAAATGGCATGGTGGTGAACTGATAAAATCCAACAGGAGTGGCAAATGCAGTCTTGTCTCTGGATTCTTTAGCTAAAGGGATTTGCCAGTAACCCTTGGTGAGATCGAGGGTACTGATATACTTTGACTCCCCAGTCTGTCCACCAAATCATCTATTCTAGGCATAGGATAACTGTCAAATTCTGACACTTGATTAAGTTTCTTAAAATCAAGGTAGATTCTAACACCACATTCTTTTTTGTTTACAATTACCATTGGAGATGATCGAGCACCCCTCGACTCCTCTATGATACCCAATTCTTTCATTTTTTGTATTTCCTTAAACACATCAGCTCTTAACTGCTCTGGTAACCTGTATATATTTTGCCTAATAGGGTGAGCATTCCTTGACACTATTACATGCTCATCCTCTTTTGCTCAGCCTGGTACTGTGGTAAAAGTACTGTTAAATGTCTTTAGCACATTATGAATTTCTGCAGTTTGTTGTGAGGTTAAGGAAACATTCATCTTTACAGCATCAGCAGTTACAGTTTGTTCCAGTCTATCATAAGCTACATCAATATTTTCTTTATCAGTTTCTGGTTAAACCAGCAAAGCAGCTTTTGGATTTTTTTCAGCCCATTTCATGAGGAGGTAAGCATGGTACATCTTAGTAGGATGTTTCCCATCAGGGGTCTCAATCTCATAGTTAACAGTGCCAGTACATCTAAGCACTCTATAGGGCCCTTGCCACTTCATTAACAGTTTATTTACTGTTGTGGTTAACAGTAGCAAAACCTTTTCATCAGGCTCAAATACTTTTTCTTTTACCTGATGGTCATAATATACAGTACCTTCTGTTGGTTTTGGGCCTCTTCCTGATTACTATGGGCAATTCCAAAATATTTTGCCAGCTTTTTTCTTAGGGCACACATATAAGACAACATAGATTGTTTCTGTGTGGGGTTATCTTGCCACTTTTGTTTTATCACATCCAGTTGCCCTCTTGGCTGTTTACCATACAGCATTTCAAATGGTGAAAACCCTGTTGATGCCTGTGGCAGTTCTCTGTAAGCAAAAAGAAGGTACGGCAAGTATTGATCCCAATCTTTTCCTTCCCCTTTTATAAACCTTTTCAACTTGCATTTTAGGGTTTGGTTAAAATGCTCAACAAGGCAGTCTGTCTGAGAGTGATGGGGGAGGCTTGTATAGCAGTGATACCTAGTAGTCTGTATAGCTCTTTAAGTAATACAGCACCAAAATTAATACCCTGATCAGTAATAATTTCTTCAGGTACGCCAACTCTGCTGAAAATTTATGCAAGCACTGCTGCTACTTTTGAAGTTGTGACAGTACGCATTGGAACTGTTTCTGGGTATCGAGTGGCATAGTCACATACTACCAGGATAAATCTATTACCCTTTTTACTTTTGTCTAAAGGACCAACCACATCCATTGCAAATCTCTCAAAAGGCACATCTATCAAGGGTAGGGGCACCAGGGGCACCTTGTCTTTTCTAGTGACTGAGGCTACTTTCTGACACTCAGCACAGGAATTACAATAGACAGCAACATCTTCATGAATTCTAGGTCAGTAAAATCTATACAGCAATCTGGCAAGGGTGCGATCCCTCCCTGAGTGACCAGCCATAGGAATATCAAGTGCTATCTGTAACAATTCTGTTCTATACTTCTGTGGTATAACCATTCGTTCTATCTGTTCCTATGTCTGAGGTTTAACCCAGACTCTGTAAAGCAACCCATTTCATTTTTTAAACATTGGTCCACCCTGTTTTGGTTTCATCCCCAGCTGCTTAAAATAACCCTGGAGAGAAACATTGTTAGCTTGCTCTGAAACAAAATCTCAATCAGTTATCAGTTTAGCTTCAACATTTTCATATTTTAACCATTTATGCCCATCAGTCTTGTGTTGCCACTATTGTTTCAGATCTCTTCTTTCTTTCCTGGACTTCTGGACCTTGGAGCTGTTCTCAAACAAGTCTGAATCAAAGTCACTGAAAGGAAAAGTGTCCCCACCATTTGAGATTTTCTTTGCCTGAGCTCTTGTTACCACTGCTGTTGAAACTGCAGGGTTCAGTTCCTCTGTGATTAACTCAGTAAATCCTGGACAGTCATTTCCAATAATCATGGGTACTGGTAACTTAGGTACTACCCCCACTTTCATTTGGTGTGACACACCCTTGATGGTCAGAGTAAGAGTCCCTTGGGCGGTGTGATAGTATCGAGAGACCCCATGGATGCAGATGACACTAGTACCTGGTCCTTTTGCATGGTGTTTTCCCAGCACCTCAACATGCACTAGGGTCTCTCTACTTCCTGAATCAGTGAGTCCCTTTGCAGTCTTATCCCCCACCTTCACATCTGCTAATTACTTGCCCCAATTTGATGAGGACAAATCTACTCCAGTGTCACTCTTCTTATGGTACTTTCTTGCAATATGACCTGGCTTATTACAGTTATAGCAAATAACATCTTTGGGCACAGAATTGTTACCCCCACCAGAGTTCTTAGCAGACTTGAGGCCTGATTCCATGTTGCATGGTGAAACTCATGGGCATATGCAAGTTGCACCATGCGGCACTATGCTGGGGACCCTGCACCTTATTCCAAGACAGGCAGGGTGCCTGGCACCTATGGTGATGACATGCAGCAGCCACAGGCATACACCACGGGAATGATGCAACGATCCTAGGTGCTGCAAGTCACATCCAGCAATTAACTGTCCCCCAGAGCCCCCCACCCCATACAACCACTGTAAGCCTCAGGGGGGCCATGGGGGTTTGGCTGGTTGGCACAGCCACAAGGGGAGCCATGGCACATATTGGACATGAATGGCACCCTGGCCTCAGGGGTGGGGGTATCACTGTGTTAGAGGTGTGTGTGGGGCACAGGGATATGTGTACCATGGTGTTGCAGGGGGGCCTCCATCATTTTGCCAGGATGGGTGCCCCTTAGACCACCTCCATGCTGGTCTAACCCCACTGGGCCATGTCCCGACTTGGAATTGTGTTAGTGGGTTATGGCAGCCACCCTTCCATAATAGGGCACAGGTGCTGCCATAATCCACCCTTGTGCCATGCTGCAGTGGGTTGCGGGCATAGTGGGTGGCATAGCCTACCTGTTGAGCAACCCTCATGTGGCATGGTGCTAGCCATATCTTGGAATTCCAATTTGCGGAACGCATGGTGCAAGGTGCAATTTGTGCCATAGGGTCTGGTGTAAAGCACCTTTTACCATGCATAAGTCATTTTGGAATCAGGCCCCTGGAGTTTAAATAGGAAAAAAGAGTGTCTTACCAGTGCTTGGCTGCTACCTCACTGCTGTGGTGTCTGTATGGCTATTTGGTAGTCTTCAGCCAAAGAAACCACCTTTTCCTCACTTTCTGGTCAGTGTTCTTTCACCCAAAGCTGCACATCTGTAGGCAGAATGTTGATGAATTGCACCATTGCAAATGTGTCGATCATCTGTGTGACTGTTTTGCCCTCTGGTTGGATCCATTTTATCAGGAGTTCCTTGAGTTAGGTGAAGGCTTCTCAAAGATTGTCAACTGAGTTGTACTTCAGAGATTGAAATCTCTGCCTGTAGGTCTCTCCTGAGATGTCATACCTTTTCAGGATTTAGCGTTTTTTCACCAGGTCATAGTTTTCTGATTGTGCAATGTCCATATTGCTGTAGGCAAGTTGGGCTTTCCCTGTCAGGTAGGGTACCAGTCTGATTGTCCATTGCTTCATTGGCCATTGGCAGGCTGTGGCAACTCTTTCAAGAGTTGTCAAGCATGCCTCCATATCGTCCAAGGGACACAACTTTGTAAGTTTAATGGCTTTTAAGTTGCTTGTGTTTTTTTGCTCTTCTGAATCTGTGTGATATCCCCCTGCCTTTGGAAGCTTGCAAGGCATCCTTCCATTGCTGCATCTTTTCTCTTCTCTGCTGCTCCTCTTGCTGCATTTCTTCTCTCCTCTGTGCTTCTAAACATTGAATCTCTTGTTCTCTCTTCTTCTCCATCTCTTTGTGTTGTATAGCCCACCATTTACAAAAGTCCAGTAGCCTTTCAGGTTCTGTCACTTCCTGTTCTTTTTCCATAACTTGTGCTGGCTATACAATCTCAGCTTGGACTTCTGTCTCTGCTAGTTTGTCTGCCATTCTCCTGGTAACCACTCCGGGACTTGCTGCTGCAGAATCCATACCTTTCTCTATGCTTCCCTGGTACTAGGTTCAGTACCCATGCAGAAAACACCTGGTTTAGAGTATGCACTGTGTAAATCCCACTGCTAACACCATCTGTCATTGAGGCACAGGTCAGGAAGCATAGAAAAAAACAGGAGCAGTTGTAGAATACATAAAAAGTATTTAGTAGAACTAGCAGTAACATAAAAAAATAAAATTGTTCAGAATAGCTATTTACAAAGGCAGAATAAACAGAGAAGATCCATCTGAGTTTTCCTTCAATCTCTGTGTCTCACAAAACATTGCAGTTCTCTTTCTCTCTTATTAAGTCTTTGCAGCCCTTGTTCTTAACAAACATCCTGTTTTTTTCTAAAATGTTCTTGTAAATTTCAGGCAGGTGAAGCCAGAACACAATGTCCCAGAACTGAGGCCCCTTCTCCACAGCTTCTGAAAAAGAGCTTAAAAACTGGTCTCAGGTTAACCCCTTGAGTTCCCAAAAGCCTTTTACAATCATCTTAAACTATAATTATATACATTTCAACAGTAACACTATACATTTCTAACATAGGGATCCCAATATCAGCTACATTTCCACATAATGATCTGCATATATTTTTATACCAGCAGATATGCAAAGGAGGAAAAAAACAGAAAGGGAAGACTAAGAGACAGTGAGAGACAAAGAATTATGAGACTGTCGTGATCAAATCTTAGGTCTCACAGGAAAATTTGGTTGTGGAATCAGACAGAGAAGAGACAGAAAAGGAAAGAACGGAACAGAACCCTGCATTCAAACTCTCCATAACAACTGGGACAGGGTCTTATTCAACCCTGTCACACTCACTACACAAGCGGAGATTCCTCCCTTCAGCAAGAAGACCTGCCTGCTGTACACACCAATCAAGAAGGTCTCCATTTCTTTTTTGAAATTTAAAATTTTATTCAGTTTTCATACATAACAAATACAACATGGTAAAACGCAAGGTAAAACAAGAAGGAACAAACGTCACCCATCCCGACCACCCCCCCACTTCCCCCCTCCCCGGGAGGGTGCCGCCACCAGAGGAAAGAGAAGAAAAGAAAAAGGTTAGCAAAGAGACAGAGAAAGGGATGAGGGGAAGAGAGAAGAGTCTAAGGCAGGCCATTGGTTAAAATCATGACAAAAAAAAAGGGGGCTCAAACACACAAAAAGAGAAGAGGGGGAATGAAGACTCAGTAAGAGGTCTTAATGAAGGTAGAGGGAGTAGAGTTTACCCCATTTTTTGTGAAAGGCAGAAAGATCATGTCTAGAACTGGCAATCATCCTTTCAATTTTGAAACTGAATGACATTTCCGACACCCATTCCTGGTAAGTAATAACCGATTGGTCAACCCAGTGATGAAGGACTAATCTTTTAACAGTCATCGAGATGAAGGCCATATGGTATTTCCTTTCATTAACCTTGATAGAGGAGTAAATGCCCAAGACACAAATTTCAGGAGTGAAAAGATCCTGTAGACCTAAAAGTGAGTTAAGGTTGTCCCGAATATGTTGCCACAACGGAGCCACTTTGACACAGGCCCAAAAAATATGTAAAATATTCCCAGAGCTAGTACCACATCTAGTACATTGGGAGAACTAAGTTTCCGTGTTAACTAAATTTGTTGGTGTATAGTACATATTGTTAACTATATAAAATTGTATAAGTTTATTTCTATCTAGAGAGAAGTAACGTGTAAGTCAGCCCAGACTTGAGCCCAAGGATGGGGAGTGTCACCAAGCAGCGTGTCCCATACCTTGGAGCCAGATAGAATATCCGGGAGCTTTACTGAGGAGCAGATGTAAATAAAGTATTGCAATGGAATGGGATTTGTTAGCCCGAGACCTGAGCAAATCCAAAAGAGGGTGCATGCCAGGCGTCTTTTTTCTCGGGACCAAAAACACTAACTGTAAGGTGTCTCAGCTGGAATACCTTGAATATGGCTTGGGAGGGGATATTAAACTTAGCCATCAGGTCTTGAGAAGAGCCGATATAATCCTGAGGAAAGAGGTCGCCTACTACGCAGTCACAAATTTGTGGTAGCCAGGAGGGGAGCAACCAATGTGAGCCTAATTTAATATTAGGGTTAAGAACTAGCGGTTGGGCAGGATCTTTAGTATTTTGCATGCCGACCGAAGTGCAATACTGATTAAAGACTTTAATAGAGGTATTAATTACTGATTCCCCGCAAAGAGGCAGGGAGAGCTGAGGGATTGCAATAAAAGGCAGCGTGAGGATTTATGTTGTGGGACTCCAACAAATTAATCTCCAGTTGTAACCAGAGGGGCCGATAAGAATCTGAAGAGGGGGAAAGCCATTTGCCCATTTTGGACAGGTGGCTGGCCAAATAGTAAAATTCAAAATTGGGCAAGCGAAGGCCACCATTGGTTTTGGGTAAACATAACTTAAAGAAAGCTCTCCGTGGTTGTTTGTCTTTCCAAATAAACTTAATGACCATGGTATGAATTTTCCGGAAAAAGGTCTTGGGTAGCCAAATATTAAGCAGATTGAGAGGATAGAATAGACGAGTGAGTATATTCATTTTGATAATACTTATTCTGCTACCTAAAGATAAAGGGAGGTTAGACCATCTGGTGAGGTCCCCTTGGATTTTGTCAAGCAAGTCATCAAGATTAAGCTTTTTAACCATATTAATATCTCGGGATAGATATATTCCCAGATATTTAAGGTGGTCGGGTGCCCATTTCATCCCCAAATGGACAACATCCCCCTGAAACAAGAGGGAATTCAACTGGAATATTTCAGATTTGGACAAATTCAACCTGTAGTTGGAAACTTCTCCAAATTGGTTAATAATTTCCAAAACTTCCTGGATAGAGCTAACTGGATCCGATAGATGCAACAAAATATCATCAGCAAATACCGACATAGTAAGCATTTGTTGACCAATAAGACACCCGGTGATAGAGGGTGAGGATCTAATGCGAGCTAGCAGGGGTTCCAGGTAAAGATTGAATAAGAAGGGTGAGAGGGCAACCTGAGCAGTGCCCAAATGTAAAGAGAATCTGTGAGAGAATACCCCATTGCAATATACTCTGGTGGAAGGAAATTTGTAAATCGCTTGGATCCACTTAATAAATTGAGTTGGGAAACCCATTTTGTTTGGAGTAGCCCATAAAAATTCCCAGCTAACTCAATCAAAGGCCTTTTCGGCATCTAAGGCTACTAAAGCCATGGGAGATTGGGAGTTTTGGGCTGCACAGAATATGTGCGAGAGGGTTCTGATGTGATCAGAAGCCGACCTGCCCTGGACAAAGCCTACCTGTTCAGTACTCAAGAGTGTTTGCCAAACTTGCTTAATTCGCAGAGACAGAATTTTGGTCAGGATTTTAATATCGTAATTAAGCAGCGAAATTGGCCTGTAATTAGCAGGATCTAGGGTTGATTTATTAGGCTTAGGTATCAGGATTATGACTGCTTCCAGAAGTGAGGGATCTAGTGGACCTGAAGTAAGAATGTAGTTAAAGAGTTTTAACAGAACAGGAGCAAGGTTGCTACTTAACACTCTGTAGAAGTTTGGAGAGAACCCATCTGGGCCAGGGCCTTGTCCAGGTGAGGCCTTGAATTGCTTCTGTGATTTCCTCTAAGGTGATGGGAGCCGTTAAATTTCCCCTTGACTAGGATGAAGCTTGGGCAAGGGGTGTTCTCAAGGAAAGCCATTATCGGGAAGCTTGAAAGAGGGTACTGGTCCCATATAACTGCTTGTAGAAGGATTCAAAACCCGGCTATGTCCTCGGTTGGTTTTAATAGAACCATCAGCAAGTGATTCCTGGGATTAATCTCGAATTTTCTATTTCTTTAAGTTTAAGAGCCAGCAATCTACCTGGTTTATCGCCGATCGAGATATTTCATTTTAGTTTTCAGAATGGAGTATTCAGTATACTCTCTGATTAAACCCTCATATTCGTCTTTAAGCCTATAGAGGTTTTTGAACTTCTCCTGGGAGAAGGATGTCGAAAGACTCTCCTCGGCCACTTTGATCTGGGTCATTAGGGAGTTAATTCTATCTAGCCTTGATTTTTTCCTTTTCGAGGCTACCTTGATAAACTCACCCCTTAGGAAACACTTCAAGGAGCACCAAACCAGGTCAAATCTGGGAACTGAGTTTTGGTTAATTTCTAAAAAGGAAGAAATCAAAGTTTTGAAAAATGAAATTACCTGCTCGTCTTTTAAAATCTGGTTATTAACTTTCCAGGAGGTGTCTCGTTGACCGGAGGGCCAGGTGCCAGCTTAACCCAGGTCATAGCGTGGTCAGAGATGACAATCGGTTCAATGTTGGTAGCAGAAACATTGGGTAAAAGACTGGTACTCACCAGGATGTAATCTATACACAACCAAGAATTATGGGTAAGGGAGTGGAAGGTATAAGATCTAGTGGAGGGATTCAAAATTCGCCATGGGTCAACTAAACCCAGCAATGAAGAAAAATCTGCTAGGGCTAGCTGAGCCGATGACATTGTTCTATTAAGGTAGTTAGATCGGTCCATAACTTGCACAGGAGAGATATTCCAATCTCCTCCCAAGACAAAATTAGTTGGCAAAAAGGAAGACAGAAGGTCAGTCAGACCCATCAGGAAAATAGGATCCCCTACCACTGGGCCATATATGGAGCCTAGAACAACCTCCATGTTGTAAAGCAGCCCACAGAGAAAAACATACCTGCCATTTGTGTCCTGAACACACTCCTTCACCAAGAAAGGAATATGACACTTAATCAGAATGGCCACTCCTTTGCTATTTGTGGATTGACCAGCAGTGAAAACCTGAGAAAAACCCTCAGTTTCAATAGTTTAGTTTCTTGTGACGTAATGTGGGTTTCTTGGAGGAACAGTATGTCGACCTCCTTTAAGGAGCTAGCAAACAAAATTTGACCTCTCTTGGATGCCTCCCTCAACCCCTTCACATTCCAAGTAGCTGAACTTAATATGGGATACGGACATTGTCTCCTAGAGAAAATGCAGACCGAAATATCTTTGAGGAATAGCAACTCAGGAGAATCAGTTGGCAGCGGCAAACCTCCCCCCAACCCCCACCCAGAACCATTTACCCCGATCAACCATAAACAACTAAAGGAATAGCATCTAGTGGTTACCGTCCACAAAACCTCGTAAGACCCAGTAAATGAACTCCAAAATGGAAGAGTCTTAGACCGGGGCAACCATAACATTGAAGATAATATGCCAGAGTTATAAACCCCAAACCCTCCCTCCAACAACTCTTTATTTAAAACAACACAACTATATACAAATACCCCAAATTGCAGGTAACAAAGTAACATATATAAACTTATAACAGATTCCATAAAAATATCCCTGCAATGCCATGGCCAGCACCTTAGTAGATTAGGCAGATATCAGAGGTAGTGAGCGACAGCCAAGTAAACCACTTGGCAAACCAATAAAATTTACATGAAAAAACAAAAGGAAGAAAAGCCATGGCAACCCTATCCCTCCATTCCAGTCGTGAGGCAGGATCAGAGTGCAGATATAACCACTCAAGCCCCCCCCAAAACAGCCGAGTCATCCTGCCTCTAAAGAAAAGAAAACACAGTAGCAGGTTTAAAGCTAATGAATAATGGGGTGATTCAGTAGAACTCACCACAACATCATCAAAAACAGAGCCCCCCATCGGGAACACCAGGTCCAAGTAAAAGAAGGCCCAAAGGTGAGGATTTACCTTATGGAGAGGCCATCAGGGTGAAGTGGCTCGAGGAAAAAGCTTCGCGAGGCACTGGCAATGGAACAGGGTAAGCAGGAGGAAGTGCAGGGTGGAAACAACTGGGACGGACCTAATTGGTCTGAGTGGAAATCGTTCCTCCCGGAAACACGGCCCTGCACTAAAGTTCCGGACTGCAACCCAATGCCAGCACATGAAGATCCCCATGGAGCTAGGCCCGAACGACTCCATAGGCTGCGTGGCCTAGATCGGACTCCATTACTCGTCCTCTTGAGCTGGGTGAGACCCCTCCAGGCCAGGTAAGCCCGAGCCTAGGTAGGACTTCAGCGGAAGATGGCAAGGCTAAAAAAGAATAATAGTTAGAAAGATTGCAGTTACAGTTAGACTACACAGGAAATCAAGGCTGGAAAAAATATAGGATTAATGCAATCAGGTGAACAGATTGGGTAGTCTTTTGGTAAGGTCCACCGGAGCTTGGTCGGGATCCTCGTAGGAATGAGCGGCGCCATCTAGAGTGACCACTAACTTGGAGGGGTAGACCATTCTGAAGCGGATTTCAGCCGCAATAAGTTTTTTAATGACCGGATGGAAAGCAGCTCTTCTCTTATGAATTTCATATGGCAGATCTTGAGAAATCCTCAGTTTGGACTGGTTCCATTGTAAGGGAGTCTATCCCCTTGGCTTTGGTAAGGACGTGTTGCCGCTCGAGGTAGCTTAAGAATTTGATAATGAGTGGACGAGGGGGAGAATTCGGCGGGGGTCTGGGTTTTAAAGACCTGTGGGCACGCTCAATGTGATAGGTCTGGTTAATCCGGGAAGGTCCGACCACTTTGTTCAGAAAGAGCTGGACAAACTTGATCATGTCGGGACCTTCTTCGGTTTCCGGAAGCCCCAAAATGAGTATGTTGTTTCGCCTGCTCCGACCCTCTAAATCTTCTGTTTTGGATTGAAGTTTCTGTATTTGCTGTTTAAGTTTGGTAATCTCCGGGTCGGTTTTGTTTTTTCCAGCGATCAAGTGATGAGACTTTGATTTCCAGGTCGCCTACTTGCCGCGAAAGGTCCGAGAAGTCCCTTCTAATAGATTTAATTTCTGAGGATATTTCCTGCAGGGTCTCTCTGAATGGCAGTATTTCCTGCAGAAAATGATC
This sequence comes from Neoceratodus forsteri, assembly GCA_016271365.2. Classification (NCBI taxonomy): domain Eukaryota; kingdom Metazoa; phylum Chordata; order Ceratodontiformes; family Ceratodontidae; genus Neoceratodus; species Neoceratodus forsteri. The sequence continues at coordinate 904,963,344 of CM028135.1, read as the reverse complement.
TTCAGTCAGCAGGGTGTTTGAGGGAGCCGAAGCAGCTTGTTTTGAAGAAGCAGAAGCATTGGTGTTCCTGGCTTTTTTAGAGGCCTTCTCAGGCGTCATTGGTGGAATGTGTCTCACACTGGCTGACTTCATGTCAGCTTCCATCCTAATAGCTCCGCAATAGTAGCTTTATGCACCCTAAAAATAAGCTTGATGAAACAAGAAGGCAACAGCAAGCCTTTAGGGACGCTAAAATGAAGCAGGTTGTTGTATATCTTAGGAAAAAAAGGCTATCTTGGTAGGTGAGGGAGGAGAGCTAAGTAGAGAGCTGCTCTCAGCCACACTGCATCACGTGACTCCAAAGAAGGTCTCCATTTCAGCAAACTATGACCTGAAAACAACAGCTGAATTTATCTCCATCTTGGCCAGGTCTACACCCTCTAATTTTATTTATCTGCTTCTGCTGTTCCAATTGACTGTTCCCATGCTGCAGAGAGGGTTTCTATATTCAACAACATATAACCTGAAAATACTGCTGAAGTGATTCTCATCTTGGCCAGGTCTGCATCTATTTGATCTACTACTGCTATTTTTTAATGACTTTTTCATCATTTCAGCAGGACAGTTGTTTAACAATCTGGTGTGTAGCTGGGGTAACCCATTTGAGACAAGGGGCTCGACGGTGAGCCAATTGACATGTGGGATTGCCTCAGTGGGAGGGGCTGTGCACCTTTAAATCTCCACGCTCACTACACAGCATGATTGCTGGGCACAAGCACTAGTGGCACAAGCACCACTCAACAAAAAATGTATTTTATAGAAAGGTTTTACTATTTGGTGTTTGAACCTCAGTATGTTGATGGTATTATCAAAAATTTACAGTAGGTGAAGTTTTTATCAAGAAATACTTATACCCTGATGTTATACGAATTAGAATCTCTAGCTTGTGTTGTGTTAGCTTCCAGCTGGATAAACTATTTAGTAGAATTTAAGTTTTAAATTATTTTCTAATGTTTTCTAATTTTATTTTTATCAAGCTTCAAAACATGTTGTTTTATTCTTTACTTTTGTGCTGTTTAATTTACAATAAGTACTCTGAACCTTTTGCCAAAAAACACCAGTTAGAATCTTCTATTGGTCATGAACTTGGTCAGGTTCCTTTGGGTTCTTATCGTGTGTTAATTAGTGAATGGTGTTGGTCCAGTGTTCTACAGTTTAATGCACAACTTAAGGCTTCCTGTTCTTTTCATTTTCAGTCCCTCTGTCTTTTTTTTATCTAGGAAATTTAGTTCTTCTAAAACTATTATTAGTGGTGAATATAAAATGAGGTTTTATCTTAAATTTACTATTAAGAGATTGATAGCATTATTATTGCTGATTTCAGGTTCAGTCCATCCCCACCCTGGCCCTGTTACTCCTCACAATTATATTCCTGAGGCCATCACCGAACAAAATCTGAGTCTTAAACAAGTTAATTCCACTCTTAAAATTGTTCTCTTGAACATTCAAAGTCTTCAAGCTAAATGGTCTTTATTTGAGGCATGGGTTGTTCACCCTGATTTTGATATAATTACTCTTTCTGAAACTGGTTAATGAGCAAAAGTGATGATGCTAAAGTGCATTTGCATGGATACAACATTTTTATGAAAGACAGGAAAACTAAAAGGGGAGGGAGAACATTCATTTATACAAGATCCAAATTTAATTGTACTATATAGACTCATCATTTGATAATTCCAAATGTGACTTGGTTTCAGTAGCTCTGATATTTGTACAGAATAAACATCACATAGTTAGCTTTATTTATGTCCCCAGGATATAGTAATAAGGGATTAGAGCTCTTATTTAGAGTTAAAAATTCCTGTGTTGTTAGTAAAGAATGGATGTTACTGGGCTACTTTAATTGTAATTGGGAATCAGAAATGATTCTCTCAGTAAAGAAGACATTATTAGAAATGTGGGTCCACCAGAAAATTAAGGAAATAACAAGACACAACTATAAAACAGGTTTAGGGTCAGTTTTAGACTGCATTGTAGTTTCCCATCCTGATAATATCACCAAATCACAAGTATTATCGGATGGATGCTATTAGTGACCATTGCCCAGTGCAATGCAATTGGTCAACCAATGTACAAAAACTCCTCCAGTCTTTATTGAGACCAGGAATTTTAAAAGATTAACCCCTGCATTGCTGAATGCAATAACATTGATTGGTCAGTTCTCAAAACCATTAAAAACAAAGATGAATACATTCACTTATTTTCTAAATTAGTTAACACCATAATGGATAGAATTGCACCTAGAAAATGTATCTGCATTAGGGCTAATAAAAATAAGTGGATTAACGAGGAGCTTTTAAAATTGATGAGACTCCACGATAAAGCCTGGAAAGAGTACAAAAAAAAATCAGGACCATTCTAATTTAATAACCTACAAACAATTCTTTCTACTTCAAAGCCATTAACCAGTGTGTCACTGTCAAGCTCCTAAAATCCCTCCCTGCCAAAAATAGTCCTGGAAGTGATGTGCTTTTCCCTGCATTCCTAAAACTCATCTGCCCAGCAATTATTGAACCTCTCACTTTCATTTTCAAACTCGACCTTAAAAGATCCAGTGTGCCTGACACCTGGGAATGTGCAAATGTTGTACCAATTCACAAAGCAGGAGATCCCCTCTCCCCTGATAATTACAGACCCATCTCCCTCCTCCCTCATCTAAACAAACTGCTGGAAAAAATAGTACACTGCCAGCTCACTGAATACCTGAACAAATATAACCTCCTATGCACACTTCACCATGGTTTCTGCAAACACCATAGTACCACCTCAACCCTGGCCCTCTTCTCCATACACATTCTGCAAAACATGGATACAGGCAAAGCCACAGGTGCAGTATTTGCGGACCTGTCAAAGGCTTTTGACCTTGTTGACCACACCCTCCTGTATCTCACCCTACATCATTCTGGCTGCTCCCCTGAAACCACTACCTGGTTCAAAAGCTATCTCTCTGGCAGGTCACAATCTGTCATAATAGGAAAAACCTCCTCTACTGCCACACTGATATCCACTGAAGTCACTCAAGGATCCATTCTTGGTTCAATCCTTTTCTTTACATTTATAAATGCTTTTCCTGCTGAAAGCCTCACTTGTGAGGCACTCCTCTACACAGACGACTTGGTCCTCTACCATATTGATAAACCCCTTGAAGCCATCTCCTCCACCCCCACACTAAACTATGGAGCCACACACCAATGGTTTCTGTCTACAAAACTCCTGTTCAACAAAATGAAGACCAAGGTCATGCTTTTCAGATCAAAACCATTCCTTGCCAAGGTCACCAAATCAAACTCCTCCCTCCTGGTTCTAACTTCTGCTGGCCCCCCTCGAAAATGTCCCCTATTTTAAATACCTAGATGTTACCCTAGACCCCCCTCTCAACTTCCCTGAGCATATAAATAACACAGTATGGCAAGGGAACCAGAAACTTAGTGCTGCTTGCTGACTCACATTATTTCTGTCTGATGAAGCAACCTCGCTATTTTGCAAGGAAACCTACTGCCCCTACTTGACTACTGTTCCCCTGTTTACTCACATGTTACATCTGCACTTCACTCATGACTTACCAGAGTGTACAACAACATATGTCACTTTGTTCTCTTAGCTCCATACTCAACTCACCATTGTGCACTCTACCAGGCCCTATGGTGGCTCCATCTACAAGGCTGTTTTGATTATGCCCAGGGCTGCCTGGTAGACAGTACAATCAGGGGCAGCAATTAGTCTCCATACTCATCCCTCCTGACATGCGGAGTGCTCCTAGGAGCCTCCAAATTTCATCTGTCCCTCCATTAGATGTCCCAGGCATCTCCACCTCCATGGGTAATAAAGCTGTCTCCATCTCTGCCCCCTCCCTGTGGAACAATCAATCAATCAATCAGTCAATATCTTTATTTAGCCAGGAAAAAAAACCATTGAGCAGAGCTCATTTACAAGATGGACCTGGTAGTTTAATCAACAACAACAAGTCACAATACAACAATTTGGCATAGGCTTAGCAACATTAGCAGCCTATGTACAGTCATTACAAGTGAGAATGGCATGGCTTGGCACAGTGGTGTACAATAATTTACAAATAGCAACATAAGACTTGACACTGAGCACAGAACAAGGCAGCATAATTTACAGGCGTGGTACCAAAGGCAGTCAGCATACCGCTATGTGCAAGTTCTGTGCAAGGCAGGTCTCTGATAGACAGTAGAGTACAATATTATATTCACAAAGAATTCCAAGGGGTCAGAACAATATACTCTTGTAATATTTAGTAATGCTTTAGAAACACAGCAACAACACACAATAAATGGCACTAATCTCACCCAGAATGAAAACGTGGAAATGTTGGTGTAGAAAACCAAGCTGTAGTGTCATGCAGCCAGACATTTTTTAGGTCTCTTTAGTAAATGAAGGTTCACGGAGTCAGTGCTCACTGTGGTCAAAAACAGCATGGTGTGTGTATCAAAAACTCAAACACCTACATAGAAATGAATTGCCCAACAAGCATATATGCCAGTTCTAGGGGAATATAGAAATGAAACACATGCTAAAAACCAAACAGAAACATAACGGCAAAAACTCCTGTAATGCAGCTTTGACCTTCGGCATGCACGCACTTCCGGGTATGCTTACATAGTGACCGTGTGACGGTCTTCCTCAGAGACTACCAGTTACAGCTGTGAGTCCCTTTTAAACCAAAAAAGGGGATCCTAAATTAAAGCTGTAATATACCATAAAACAAAACAGTGCACCCATAAGCAGGGAACATGCACTGAAGTTATATTGGATGAGGTCTAGACCATCAAAGCATTATGTGGCATAGGAGAAGACTATAAAGCAAGGGCACTGAGGGCATAGGATGCGCCAAGGATAGTGGAGGGATGAGAGGTTAGGAGGGGTCATTTGTAATAGCTTCAGGATTGTCATAGCTGCATTAGTCAGCACAATAGGTCTAAGGGTAAGGTGGAGGGTATGGGGTAAACAGTCTCCCTTTAGCCACCCAATCATCCTTCTCCCACCTGTCTTTCAAGAAAGCTCTAAAAGACTGTCTCCTAATTGGTGCTACTTGTCACTGCTCTCCCAACTAACACCAGGCATCCAGCCGCTCTCCCTCAGCTGTAAGTTCCTGACTGATACCTGCCCCTCCCTTCCTACCCATGCCTTTCCTTTATGACCCCATGTCCCATGCTCCCAAAGGCAACATATCGCACTTATGCACTTTATGTATCTAACTCCACAGACCTGCCTGACCTCCTGGCTAATTCTCAGACTGACACAGTGTCCTTCCTCATGACTGTTTTAGTTTACATTGCTTCTACCTCTAGCCACCACTCAAAGGCCCCCTATAATTCCATGTACTTGCTGATCTTTATTGTCTTCATGATGTTCAACCAACGTGTTCAACAGTGTACTCACCTCATGCTTGAGGTGTGATCTCATCCCTCTGTATTCCTATTGTCATTTCCCAATACCATGATACCCACCTCATGTTGAGGTGTATGTTTTCTTTTACTACTCTGTATCTGCATGTACTGTATTGTCCAACTAATGCCACTATGTGGCCCAGGTCATGACTGAAAATGGTCCTCTGGATCAACTTACTTACTCAGTTACCAAAGACATACATATATAAATAAATAAATTGAGGAATCAATGCAAAAGAGAGGTCCGCAAATCTAAAAGAAAATATTTTCTTTCTGAACAGGTTAGATATTCCAATAACCCCCAAATGACCTGGCAACTATTAAATGATTTAACGGGAAAAGTACATAAAGAAACTGAATTTTCTATTAAGGATAGTAATAATTTAATAAGGGAACCTTCACATCTGGCAGAATTATTCAATAATTTTTTTAGTGATCTAGAAAAATATTTGGGTAAAAGCAGTCCAAATTTACCCCATTTTGAATCTTCAGTATCTAGTCCTGATCCAACATTTTACCTTAAAGCATTAACCCCTGCTATCATTTGGGACTATGTGCTTAAGAAAGATCCTAAGCCTAAAATTGATTATGATGATTTTGATTTCAGGTTTCTTAAATTGGGTATCGATGTTTTGGCTTATCCCATACCTGATTTGTTCAATTTTTCGCTTTGCTCACATGAATTTCCTAAGGTGTAGAAAATCCCCATTATAAAACCTATTTTTAAGAGTGGTAGGAGAGATAATCTGTCTAACTGTAGACCACTTTCCCTTCTACCACCATTATTCAAAACACTTGCGAGACTAGTTCTTGATCAATCCATGGAATTTTTGGCTAAATACAATTTATAGTCTAAATGTCAACATGGGTTTAAGCCCAAGCATAGTACTGAGATGGCCATGGTGGGGTTCACTGGCTGCATACAGAGTTCCCTTGATAAAGCGGACTCTGTGGCAGCTGATTTTGTGGACCTCACCAAGGCCTTTGATCGTGTTAGTCATAATTTGGTTCATTCAATACTTTCTGAAGTTAATTTTTCTACTGAGGTTTCTGATTGCTTTATTAACTATCTTACAAATAGGGGCCCGTAAAACTGTTATTAATGGGGTATTATCACAGTCTAAAGAAACCAAGTGTGGAGTCCCACAGGGCTCCATACTTGGTCCTCTAATTTTCTTATTCTACATGAATTCTGCCCTGCCAAACCTGTCAAAAGTCTCACATTTGCTGATGCTGCCATCATTTAGTACCCTAATAGTGATTCAGTAGTGGCAGTTAATGTTGTCCAAAGTGATTTTTTGTCATTTCATAATTGGTTAATGTCTAAACAAATGATACTGAATGTCAAAAAACCAAAGTATATGGTATTTTCTAGCTCTAAGAAATATGAGAGTGTCATTCCTTCAATGGTAGAGCTACATGGGGACATGGTAGAGAAAGTTGATCACTTTAAATACCTTGGAGTTATTTTGGATACTAGATTAGCATTTGAAATTCATATATCAACAATAATAAAAACCATTCATCAGCGATTAGGGGGTTTATACAGAATTAAACCATTTTTGACCCCTTCATCAAGGGCACAATTTACACATTTTTTTATAGGGATTCTGGACTATGGCATCCTTATATATACATATTCACTGGTGAAAAAGTTATTTCTAAACTTAAAGTTACATATAATAGTATATTAAGACTTGCAACTTTAATTCTATTCTAACATTATTAGTAACTGTCTTTCACTTACCATTTTAAATCTAAACTTAAGGTATGGTTGGAAAGCTCCACCACATGTTCTTGTACAAGTAGTTCTTCTAGGAACTAGCTTTCTGTCTGTAATGTTTTAATGTGTAATTATGCTACTGTATGTATAGTATTAATATGCCTTGTATTGTATAATCATGTTTGCTCTAGATGCTACTTGCCACTTGTGAAAATGGGCAGTGATGCTAATCAAGTTACCAAGTATAAAAAATAAAAACGAAATGAAAAAAAATTGAAAATGAACTTCACTGGAAGTCACGACCTGGGTTGAGTTAGTGAACAACTCTCTCAGTTACTTGAGAAATCCTTGAAGTTCTTAACTGGCGCAAGAAGGAACTCTCTCATTAATGGGAGTTATACTGTAGCTGCTGTGCAGCATATGAGTCCTAAGCTTTTTCCTCATCTTTGGCCTCTCTCCAACCTCTCTCTCTTTCTTCACAAACATGCTGTATGGGATTATCCCTTCATTCCTCTAGACACAACTTGAATGACAGTAAAAAGGCACAGTGAACAAACTGTTAAGGCTTTGTGCAAGAAGTCTGATGCAGATGAACAGACTTCCGCTGTGACAGCTGAACATTTAGTGGACAGTCTTGGTGCATCTGGTGACTGTTTGCCCGCTGTCTATTGTAACATTGCAACTTTGGATTTAAGCTCAATGCCTCAATTATTTTTTATTTTACTTTTGTTTACTGGGTAAGTAAAATGAGCTGAGGCTCTTTTTTCATGAATGACCTGGGGCCATTCTTACAAACATCCAAGATGTTAATCATGGGTACTTAAAATTAGTACATGCAATATGCAGGATAAACTTAAACACAAAACACCACAGAACACACATGTTCTTATCCATGTGGGAACAAATGACCAGGCCAGTCAAACTCTAGAACAGACAAAGTTAAACCTGTCCAAGCTGGGCAATAAACTATCTTCCATTTTCTCCAGCATCTCTTTCTTGGAGATCCTGCCTGTGTGAGAAAAGGGGAGTAGCAGGCAGAGGATCAAGGGAAGAGATATAATCAAACTGAACAGCTGGCTGAAATAGTGGTGCCAAGAGAAAGGACACCACTACATTGACAATTGACAGAATGTCTGGGACAGGGAGTTCTTCAAATTCGATGTGCTACACCTTACAAGGCAAAGTACTAGGACACTTGGCCAGAAGATTGACATCCATCTTGTCAGTTAAACTAGAGGGTGGTAAGGAGGCACAGTCACCCAGCACAACATACAGGTCACCATCTGCTCCTCCCCATCAATTTCTTACAACAATCCATCAGTAAAGCACTATAAACATACTGTCAAGAGCAACAATCATCATATTTCCATCCAGCAGGTACCTACACCAACAACAGACCATGTCAACCAGTCAGATGCATGAATAAGTCAGCATTCCAACAGAAACACCAGGGATTATATTTCCATCTAGCAGAATCTTAGCCCATCAAGTCACATCAAACCTACAAAAAACAAAGCTTCCAGTGGCCTCCATCAACATAGGCAAAATAACCACCCAGGTGGTTCAACAGTTCAGGAGTGGAATGCAATGTGCAACAACACATGCAGCCTTTCAAACAAAATCCCTGAGCTTTCCAGCATTAGAGCAGAGGAACAACTGGATTAGGTATCAATCACTGAAACTTGGTTCTCTGATAACCACACTTGGGATATAAGCACTTTTCCACAAGAACCAGAAAAACAAGAGGTGGGGGGTTGCAGTATATTGTCAAGGAAGGAATAAAGGCAAGAGATTCAACAGGAACACAGCAATGCAGAAGCCCCATGGGTCACACTAGGAGCTGGGGCAGGTCTCCTATTCACCTTGACATTGTGTATAGGCTCCCAGCCCAGGATTCTGAAGTTGACAAGGAGCTCCTTGAGACCATTCACTCAATGGCTGACAAAGGGAAGATGCTTCTGGTCTGGGACTTTAAGCTACCAGATGTAGACTGGTCCACATGTACAGCTTCCACACAAAAGAGCAGAGAATTTCTCATCACTCTTAAGGAAGCTTGGTTGAACCAACTAGTGGACTCACCCACCAGGGATAAAGCAATCCTGGACCTGGTTCTCACCAATAGCCCCAGAATATCCAATATCCACGTTGGCATCAATCTAGGAGCCAGTGGTCATAAGTCTGTCTGGCTATAAATCAATAATATGGTGGTTCCAGCACACACTAGATTAAAGGTTATAGACATCAGAAAAGCTGATTTCCAGAAAATGAGATCCAGCATTAAATCACTGCTGAGAGACAGATCTACAGGGGATGTAGAAGCTTGCTGGAAGAACTTAAAAGACTCACTGAACATGGTAACAGCAAACTGCACAAAGCTAGTAACTAAATCTAAAATGAAGAGAAGCCCACTCTGGTTTACTAGAGAGATTTCACTAAGGATTAGAGAAAAGAAATAAGCCTTTAGGCAGTTCAAGGTATCAAAGAGGGAAGGGGATAGGGAGCTTGACAAGGAAAAGCTCAAGGAGGCTGGAAAGGCTATCAGGTTAGTAAAAACCCAAATGGAGGAACAATAGTACTGGGAATCAAGAAGGGAGACAAAACCTTTTTTAGATACATCAGCAAAAAAAAGGAAGAACAAAGAGGGATAGTCAGAATGTCAACAAGCAATGGTTAGATATTGGTAAAAGATGAAGACAAAGCTGAAGCACTCAGTGCATTCTTTTACTTAGTCTTCACAAATGAGCAGAATCGTAGTGGTCTGAAACAAAACAAAACAGAGCACCCTGCATGGGAGGCAGACATAAGCCCCTTCTCAAGGGAAAGGGTGCTGAAAGAACTAGAAAAACTGAGGACAGACAAAGCCATGGGACCAGATGGAATTTACCCAAAAATACTGAGATCGCTTTAAGAAGAAATAGCTGCACCATTAACTGAGTTATACAATGCATCTCTGGAAAGCGGCAAAGTGCCATTTGACTGAAAGAGGGCTACCATGGCACCCTTATATAAAAGTGGCAGCAGGGAAAAAGCAGGAAATTATTGCCTTCAGTTTGACCTCGGTGGTGGGTAAAATCATGTAGATACTCCTTAAAGAAAGGATAGTAGACTTCCTAAAAGAGACAGGAAAACTAGACTCCAAGCAACATGGATTTACTACAGGTAGATCATATCAGACTAACCTGATCAAATTCTTCAATTGGGTGACCAGAGCAGTGGACCAAGGGGGGGAGGGCAGTGGATGTGGTGAACCTGGACTTCAGCAAGGTCTTTGATACCATCCCACACAGGAGGCTGATCAATAAACCTGAACACACAGCTGTCAGTCATAAGATAGTAAGCTGGATAGTGCACTGGCTGCAGGATAGAACTCAGAAAGTCAGAGTAAATGGTGCCATGTCCAAAAAGGGTTTTGTGGCCAGAGGAGTCCCTCAGGGATTGGTGCTGGGTCCATTCCTCTTCAACATATTCATCAGCGGCAATCCTGATGGTCTTGAGGGTAAAGTCTGCCTGTTCATAGACAATACAAAATTATGTAATAGGGTGGACAATCAGGAGGGGAGCCTCCATTATGAAGGAGGATCTCAAGAAATTTGAACAATGGTCCAATGACTGGCAACTTAGATTTAATGCTAAAAAATGCAAAGTGATGCACCTGGGAAATCAGAACCCAAAAACATAATACTTCTTAGATAGGCATCAACTTGAAGAGACCAGGACTGAACAGGACTTAGACTTAATCATATCGGACAACCTTAAAGCAGGGAATCAATGCAAAACAGCAGCACAAAAAGCAAGAATCATCCTCAGATGCATAGGCAGGAGAATAACTAGCAGGAAACAAGAAGTGATCATTCCACTCTATAGATCCTTGGTGAAGCCACACCTGGAGTACTTTGTCCAGTTCTGGAGGCCCCACCTGACGAAGAACATTGAGCACTTCGAATCAATTCACAGAAGGACCACAAAGATAGTGTAGGGTGTCCATCACAAGCCATATGAGTCTAGACTCCAAAACCTAAACTTGTACTCCCTGGAACAGAGGAGGGACAGAGGGGGGATATAATAGAAACTTTGAAATTCATCAAGAATATAAACACTGTTCAGGTAGACAAACTCATGCAAACAGAGAGGTACAAGAGGGTACAACCTATGCCTGAGAGGGGAAAGGCTCAGATGCAACATCAGGAAGCACTTTTTTACAGAGAGGGTAATAAACACATGGAACAGCCTGCATCCAGAGGTGGTTGCAGAAAAGACGGTAATTGCATTTAAACATGCATGGGACCAGCATTACAGTATAAAGCAAAAGGGGAAAATATAGGAGAGTGGGATAGGTTCATGGACAGAATAGATGGGCCACTCAGTCCCCATCTGCTGTTAAATTGCTTATGTATTTATTTTAATACAAAACTAGATAAAACATTTACAATCCAGCTGTTTTAACAGATACAGCTTTAATGCTGTTTGAAAACTATGAATTTTAACATTATAGAGTAATTCTGGTAAATTGTTCTAACATTTAGCTGCATGAACTGAAAAAGCATGTTCACCCAAAGATGTTGAGGTAGTTGGGATTGATAACAAGTGCTTTCCCATAGATCTCAACTGCCCACCTTCTGTTTTAAAATCAAGGAGAACATAAAGGAGAATCGTTTTTTAACCTCAATATATTATTCACAGTATAGCACAAGATATACAAGCCATTCAACTTAGGAGGTAACCCGACAGTCTGTGCATACAGTGCACAATGATGAGTTCTAAATGGCATTATTAGTGCAAATCTACAAATCCCATCGAATGTATTAGTTAATAATGTTAAATCAGCAGAGGTTAGATTCAAGAAGATATATAAATTGTGATTTAATGAAGGTAAACAGCATACTGTTCATGATAATGTATCTGGCCTCCATGGTTAAACAATTTTGTAATTCAAATAAAGTGCCTCATTTTTTATTAACTTGTCTACTTTTTGCCTTTGTGAGTAATGAAAAAGTTAAGTTAGGGTCTAGAAGCAATTTACTTCCCAAGACCTGCAGAGGAAATAATGATTGGACTCAACTATTAAAGATGTTCTGCACACCTTACAAAAAGGGGATGGAGCTAGTCAGGTTGTGACCAGTGACCCTGATGTAAAATTTCTTCTGAAAGAATGTGTCAAGGTTCAAAGTTCAAGATGGCATATTATATCAGAAACCTGAGGTGTGAACAGATCTCCTTGACTGCAATTAGTCTTACTTGCAAAGTTTAAAAGGGAGTACCTTGTGCATTGCATGAGGACATGGGGCACTTGGGAAGTGAACACACCATGGATTTTGCATGTGCACGTTTCTACTGGCCTCATGTGGCAGGTGACATAGAAAAGTATTGCAAAAGTTGCAGCAAATGTATCCAGGGAAAATCTCAGCCACAGAGGGCTGCCCCTCTAGTCAATATAGTAACCAGCGTACTATGAAACTTGTATTCATTGATTTTCTCAGCCAGGAGCAGGAGTCTAAGAATATAGCAAACATACCTGTAGTTACTGACCGCTTCTCATGATACTCATGAGCTTATCCTACTAAAGACCAAAAAGCCTCCACAGTTGCCAAAGTCTTCATGGAAACGTTTTTTGTTCATAATGGAGCCCCCTTAAAGAATTCATTCCAACCAGGGGAAAGACTTCGAGAGTCAGCTAATCAAAGTACTAATGGGCCTATGCACGACGCAGGCACAGGTACGCAAAAAAAGTGCATACCCTACCAGCGTAGCTGTGCACCCATGGACAGGTGTGCCCATACTGGCATTCACCAATGTCTGCCACCTGCCTGTGGCTCCTCCCCCCAGCAAACAAGATTTCACAGGGTGGCCAAGGGTGGAGTAGTGGACCCAGGTGGGCATCCAATCAGATGCCTGTCCTGGGTCCAGGAGTCAAATCCTTGCTCCTGTAGGCACAGGTCTGGGTCATGCATAGCCCTAGTGTGTGCCGAGACCTGCACAACCACACACCATGGACAGTCTGGCCCAGGAGACTGACCCCTCAACATGGTGCACCCATGGCCCGGGAGTCTGACGGCAGCCCCCCAACCCCATGGCACTGACATCCCTGTACTCCGGTCCTGCTGCCAGCGATGTGGCTTAGGTGCCTCTGCCCTCGTAATCAACCCCGTGGGCTGGGGAGACACTGTGGGATGTTTCCCAGTCCTCTTGCAACCAGTGGGTGGCATATGTGAAGGCACATATCAGGTTATGCCTGGTCTCAGCTGGTGTACCTGGCACCACCTTCTGCACCCCTGCAGCCAGCACTATGCAGTTTAGTAAATACTGCATAATGGTGACACGCCTCCAGAATGCCCCTGGCATGGTGCAGTCCACAGTCGTGGGAGATTGGGTGCATTGGGTCTGCACACCCCCCATTAGTTCATCTCACTTGGGGGCACAATGGGTGTGGGCTGGCTACGTGCCTAAGATATGCAGCATGTAGCCACTCCACACCTTTGTGCACAGGGGCCATTATCCCTATTGGGTATCAGCAAATCCTGCACCACCCCATATCACTGACAAGGTGATCCACAACCAAAACAATTTAATAGAACACCCATAGAAATGTTGGCAACCTTAAATCCTAAAGATAAAATTAAACGGAGTCAACAAGTAAGTGTCTGGTTCATGCATACAACTGTACAAAGAATGATGCCACTGGATTTTCACCTTACAGTTTGATGTGAAGCAGGGAAGCCAGGCTGCCCATTGATTTATGCTTCAGTGTTTCCACTGAAGGGACCAAGTTAGAGCCATATCTACAGTATGTGAAGCAATGGAAAGAACAACTAAATTTAGCAAATAAGTTAGTTGTAGAAACCACTGCAAAACCGCTGCAAAGAAAGAAAGACATGACAAGAAAGTTCAAGTACATGAATTGCTGCCCAGTGATTGAGTATTGTTAAGAAACCTTGGATTCCATGACAAGCATAAGATTGCTGACCAATGGGATAGTACTCCCTAAGTTTTAATAGAGAAGGTACATGACATACCCATCTACAAAATTATTTCCAAGGGGCATACCAGTGGTTATCGGACTATACATAAAAATAATTTGTTACCTCTCGGCCAGATGGTCACCGAGGATAAGTAGACCAAGACTAGAAGTAATTGAAAGTCTAAACAATCTACCACTGTTCCATTAGATCCAGTCAAGGGCACATAACCAGGAAGTTTGGACTCTGAATCAGAGGAAAAAGTTTATTTATTTATTTATTTATTTATTAGCTTTTGGTAACTGGGTAAGCATACTATACAAAACTGTTAGTTACCCTTCAGCTTATCACCCAACTCCTGAACTTGCTATCTTGTTTCAGGGATTAAAATAATCTGTTACTCTATAATATATAATATGAAAATAGTATTTTTTTCCTTTTGTTATGAGTCACAGAGAAAACGTGTGGACTGCAAGGCCGTTGATCTGAATTGGGAGTGCTAGCACAAGCAAATGCAGGCAGTTTAAGAACAAAATTGTACCAGAGAATGATTTTTTCTTTTAAAAAGCTTTCAAAGGCTGAGAACAGTAACAGGAGGATGGCATTAACTTAGATTTTGAAAATTAGTTGATTGATTTGCAACACAAACACTCAACAGGAGCGAGTGTCAGGTGAGGATAGGAGACAGACTGCAGTGTGAGCGTGAGACGGAGAGAGAATGCCTGGTGGGTGGGGGGCAGATCACAGAAGAAAGGAGGACAAACAAAAAAAAGAAAACAGTAAAGTCTTCAAGCAATGCATTTCTTATAAACTTCAGTTCAGATTGTGAGATGGCGAGAATGCCAGGTGTGATGGGGGAGATCACCATTTCAGTAAGGAGTGGGAATGGAGCTGGCAGAGCAAGAATGTTTTTTTTCCTGTCAGAGTGAAGAACAGGCTGACAGATGGAGAGCTGTTTCATGAGACAGATAGAAATCAGAAGAAATGCATCAAACATAAAGAAAGCTATGCTTCCCTTGACTTTAGGCAACCCACTGTCAGTCCTCTAATGACATAATATTGCAGTACTTTGAGGGAGGGGGAACCAGGAGCATGAGCACGCAGGAAGTTGAAACACTTAAAAATACTTCATGCATTACTTATTACTGAGCAATGTTGCAGGGGTGATTTTTGCTTGACTTAGTTTTGTATTTGTATCCTAGATGAGCGAGTGAGTAAGCAGGTGGATCCAATTCAGACTTCCTGCTTTTACAGATCGAGGCAGTGAGAAACGAGGAAGCAACTAAGGGGGAGGTGGTGGCAATGCACAACTGGGTAGGTTGGGCACCATGTATAGTTTGGACTAAGAGATGTTGATTAATTTTAAATAAATAAGTAAATAAACAAAAAAGTACTATGTTAAACACAGTTTATCACAAGGTGTAGGAGAGCAGTAAGGATGTGCAGGACACATGCTTTATATCTGTGAGGCTGTTCAGATTTCAGACAAAAATGGCAATTAAGATTTTAAACAAACTGAATATTCTACAGTGTGTCCACATTGATTCCATTTTTGTACTGCATCCAGGTTGGAAGCACTTGTTTTTAGCCATGCAGTAGACACTTCTAATGCACGGCAAATGACCAGTCTGGATGCTGGATTTTCCCATCCCATTTTATAAACATAAAATGATTTATGGAAGTTCCATAAATGTCTTTTTCACATAGTACGCCATTGCAAGCCATGCTTCTGATGTTTAATCTGCAATTTGTTTTGTAAAAAAATCTGTCATGGTCATTTTCCATGATGTTTTATCAGCACTTTGTTTCCGGCTGCCCTCCAGTTTTCTCTGACTGTTAGCTTGTGACTATGCCCCCAGAATGATGTCATGCAAGTGAGCCATCAATCATGTTAACTGGCTACATGGTCTATTGAAGAGGGAAAGTGAATGCAGGCTCCCGAGAGAAGCAACTTTGAAAACCAGAGCCGAGATTCTGAGCATGCGCAGTAGTGGCAATGCTCAATCCACATGCTCAGAATCTTAACTTTGCTTTTTAAAGTTTTTTGGGGGCACTTTCACTGCCCATTTTTATTCAAGAGAGACATCTAATTGCAATGCGCAATTATTGCATATAGAATAATGGCTGGGTAGGTAGTTATAATGAGAATTTTACACATACCCAAGGCATGGGATGCCACATAAACCATGAGAGCAAAGCTCCAGGTATTTGTAAAGGCATCCCACACTGACGGTGTATGTACAATTTGAGTTTCACACACCTACCCAGACTTTATTTTATATAATTGCTGGAAATTTTTTTTGCCACAGCAATTATATAAAATAAACATCTATCTCTGTGGAGCTGCGGACTGGTAGTGTTTCAGTGCAGTCCTTGCTAAGAAGCAGTTTGTCAAACAAACATTTCATTTCTTTATTAGCAGCCCAGTTTAAAAGTAAAAATGATTTTTTTTAGCCCAGTTTCTTTTTTTCATTTTTTTAAATGTGCTTAACACCTACTCTGAGTGGCAGTCAGCTGTTCAGTGGTGAGGAAGGGCAAGTGGTGGAGAGGCACGGAAGAGTGTCAGTTGGTGCATAAACAATAGAGGGAAACCAGGTGCATGTTCGCCGTTAAAACTCTCAGGTTATAATGGGGCAGTTATAACCGGTATTCCCTAAGGGAAAAAATGAACACCAGATAGAGGGGGGATGGCTCAGGAGTAATGTGAGGAAATCTTTTTTCATGGAGAGAGTGGTAGACACATGGAACTGCCTTCCTGGAGAGGTTGTGGGGTCTAAAACAGTGGGGGAATTCAAACATGCATGGAAGAGACATAAGGCAATTATAGTGGGGGGTTGCAGGAAGTAGGCTGTTGGTTAACTAGAATCTGCAGCTTATCCAATAGGTAGGGAAATGGGCAGACTGGGTGGGCCAAGTGGTCCTTATCTGCCATCAAAGTTTATGTTTCTATGTTTCTAAGTTATTATATCATAACTGCACATCACTGAAGTGTCTTACTGCACTTATAATATGTGTAGCAAAATTGTTAAAGCTGTAAAATAAAAAAAAGAATCTCAATACTGCTTACAAAAACATTTTAATGTATTATAACTGCATTAGTGGATAAAGTAGTCATGTTTTCTTTTATCAGCTATCTCTTATTTTGGTAATGTTATAGCAGTATAACAGCTAATATACTGATTTACATACAGTAACAAGGAATTCTGGGAAGATTATACAGTTGACTTAAATTTTCATTACTCAGAGATGCAGTCTCTTATTTTGGTAGTGGTCACTGCAGTACACCACCTAATATATGTAGATGTACTTAGCAAGGCACTGTGTGTACAATAGGAAGTTGTTTTACATTTTCTTACTATGAGGTGCAGTTTCCTATTTCTGTAGTAGCTAAAATAATATAAGATCTCATATATTTATTTTCAAAACAGGGCATTGTGCATACAGTATATATCTGCCAAGATTTTTTTACTGAGATGTAGTCTTCTGTTTCTGTAGTGAGTACAGAAATATAATAGCCTGGATAATAATTTACATAGTGAGGCATTCTGGGCACTGTAAATAGATGATTTGTCTATCTCACTAATCAAAGATCAGTCTACTGTTTTGGTTATGTTTTCAGCAGCAGAGTCTGTAGAAAAGCCTCTGGGAAAAAAATGTTTTTTTGTGATGCAGGTAGGCCAAAAAGATCATGTGCCATTCTGTGCAGATGTTTCACTTTTACTGCCTGCTGGTGAAGTGACAGGTCTGAAGCGACAGCTCCTGTCAGAATGTTGGAATGTCATGATACTCTGCTATGCTTATGTTCTAAGGCTTGAATTGCCGTAAGTAGTTCAGGAGTATAATTATGGGTCAATAATTACATGAGTCTGAGCTGCTTTCAGCCAATCAAATCACTAGAATTGTTCTACATATGTGATAATGCTAGATACAGCTACTTGCACACAATGTATCCCCAAGACAACAATGTGGTTTGCCTCCAGCTTACTCCTCCCGCTCCTTGACTAAGGGTCCCTAATTTTCTCAGCCTCACCTAATGCCACCAATTTCTCTAAGCTAAAAGATGCTTACAATAACATCATCAGATTCTTTACTGGGCTCCCCATCATACCCATAGCTCTATTCTCTAGGATTCTATCAAATGGTTCTCGCTAGAAGACAGGTTTGCCTGGAAGACACATTTGTTCATGTACAAAATCCTCAATGACCTCCTCCCACCCAGTGTCTCCTCTCTCTTCATTAGGATCGGTTCTACCTCATACTACTAGGAGTGCTCCCTCCTTCCTCTTTAGGGTCCCGTTCTTCAACACCTCTCTGGGACAGAGATCACTCTCATTCAAGTGCAGCAAACTCTTCAACACCCTACAACCCAACCTTGCAGTTTGCCCCTCCATCAATTCCTTTAAGGTTAACCCTTAAAAGCACTTGCTCAAAACAAAAACCTGCAACTGTTTCTAGCTACTCCATTTCAGGATTCATAAATTACCTTTCTCCTCCCCACCTCTTTCTGTCTAACTTTCCTCCCTTACTTTGTTATCTGATCTTCCTTGTTCTTTTACCCCATTCCCCTACCTGTCAGGTTTTCTGTTTTCTGCACATGTGTACAGCGAGGCTGTAGCTTCTCTGGTGCTGCTTATTGTTCTGCAACCTATTAATGTCTGTTTTGACATGATATTTGTACATTAACATGTTAATGCTTTGAGCTATGTATTTAGTGTATGTCTGTAAAATTTGTATTTTCTGTAATTGTACATATACCCACCTATGTAATATGTGTTTTCTGTAATTGTGTATATATCTATGCATGTTTTTTGTTATAACTGGATGCTTGTGAAAATGGGCATAGTGCCACATGACTTTCCAATATAAAATAAAAATGATGAATGATGATGATAATGTAAAGAGTCGGCTAAAAACTGACAGTGTCCCTTTAATGTAACTTTGTTTCACTTTCATGATGTAAAGGTCGGAGGTTGCAGCACAGAGAATAAAGGGGCAGGGCTATGCAAATGAAATGGAGCACAGAAACCAATGGATTTTTTTTTTCATGGAAAACAGTACTTTTTGGCAGTTTGAATGGTAGGAGACTGATTCACTACTCCTACAGGTTACTATGCCCATTTGCTATGGCAACCTGCAATAAATCACTTTAACTACTCTAGCTCTAGGGGTTAGCAGTGGCCAAGAAAAAAGAGGTAGAGACCACAGTTCACAAATTTCTTCAGCTGAAGTGAATAACACCCCCCAAATACTAATATTTAGTGAGATGTTATAAGGTCCCTGGGAAGACTTGTGTATAAATATTAAATAAAAGCATGCAAGACTGGTGACCTGTTTTAAAATGGAGAAATAATCAGTCTATGAACAGTTCTAAAGTTTTGGTAACCATTTGAAGGACAGCATTTGAAGTTAGAATAAACACAGTTTTCTTCACTTTTCACTTCTGTTATCATTTAGCTGTTAAAAGAAAAGTTCATCTAAAAGTCAGTTTCTCAGTGCAGCAAGACTGGAGATTTGGATGGGTTTGAGTTGCATACTGTCAGCAGCCAGCAAACTGCGCTTTCCCTATAGGATTGGTCCCACCTGAAATTAATGACTTTATAGAACCAAAGATCAGAGAGTTCTTGCAATTAAGGAGGAGGTTCCTAATAATTCAGGGAGTTATGCTACAAACTCTGTTGTAAAGTGAAGATGAACCATGTGTTTAGTGAATATGTATAATATTGTTTTCGGTTGTAATGATTGTTTGGTCATCTCTGTTTCTTTTGTGATGCTGGTACATTGAATGTTAATAATGTAAAATCTGAATCTGGCTGACAGATCATGTGATTCTCTGAGCTATAAAAAGGCTCCCTTAGCAGCTTTTAGCCAGTCAGCTACAAAACTGCAAGAGACAGACTCCCTGGGATGTGGGGGGGGGGGGAGAGAGAGACGCCTTTGCAAAGCTAAAAGTAGGAGTGGTTGGAGCTGAACAACAGGTAACCATTTAAAGAACAGCATTTGAAGTTAGAACAAACACAGTTTTCTTCCTGTTCGCTTGTGGTGCTGCCTTGGTATAGGGGTATGAGCTAGTGGAATAGAGGGACATAAGTGACGGATTTTGGTTAAACCTGTCAAAGAGCACTAGGGGAAGTGCCAACTACCCATGAAGGAGTTGAGGGCAGACTTCAACAGAATAAAGTTGTTTGTATCTGGTTAGAATGGACTCATGGGAAAGTACAATGACTGGAGAGAGCTCTCTATAGCAAAGGTCCTTTCTAGTGTAACCTTGATAAGTGGAAGCTGACAACAAGTAGCTAGGCTTCACTGGTGAAGACAAAAAAACAGTATCTGAAGTAGCCAGACCTGAAATAACCTTTACTATTTTTCATCTGTTCAAGTGTCTAAAAACTGCTAAAAGCAAACAAATTGTGCCATCCCATGGGACTTTTAACAACATTCTTGCTTGTTGTGTCTTTCATCAACACCCACACTTTCACACCCAGATATTGATTAGACTCTTTTAAACCAACATATTATATGAACAGTGCAATAAATAGGTATAAAAGCAGGCAAACTCTACAATTAACAAGGGCCAACCTTGTCAACAGTTGTAAACATAACACTATCTAATAATGATGTATTACAACCAAATAAATATGTAACTTTAAAGTATGAAACTGATGCCACTACCTAAAGATGCTTTGTTCTGGGACAGTCTTGCTCAAGGCAATAACCGCCTCATCCAAGTATTTTCCATGGAGAAGACTCAAACTCCTTGTTGTTGCCATGACAGTAACAATGTCTCCACCCGAGGATGATAGACCAAAGGGCATTAGGTTACAACAGCGCCAACAACAAAAGCGCTATCAAGAACAGTACTGTATAAACAGCGCTGTCAACAACAGCACCAAGGCAAAACATCACTGGATAACAACAGTGCCAATGGTAGTGGTCCAGATCCATACTGATGACTGCTACTATGGCTAAAAAACAAACACTTTAGTTTTGAGGGGTGCTCTGCCACCCTTACCCCCCGTAACTAAAATAACCAACTCCAAGGGGGGGTGGAACATGGGGTGGGGTACTACACTGGGGGGATATCTGTTTTGGCACTGTTACAAAAAATAAAACACTTAGGGCAGAGGGAAAAGTAAAGCTGCAGGAGTCAGGAGACTGAGCTGCTTGTGCCTTAGACCTCTTCACCAAAGGATCAGCTTGGCCAGCCTCTGCACTTTTCTCCTACTTCTCCACTTCCTGCCTTTCCTTGCCTTTACAGCCACAGGGGTAGCAGTTACTAATGTTCACTAGTCTACCCCTGTTGCTGTTGAAGGCAAACATGGTTTAGGAAATGTGCTTTAGACCACGTTCTCTAGATGCACTATTCTAACTGGGTAGGGACCAAAGCAAAGAAGAAATTAGAGACTGACAATCTGAGTCTCAGTTACAGCCAGTAGTCAACATTTTCTTTTTAAATTCAAAGGCAAGCATGTAATCTATACATTCCTCTTCCTCTCTGGTGTGCCCCTCTATATCTCCATAACCTGCTCCTCCAGGCCAGCAACATGCACCTAGCCACAAGTGACTAAGGTCTCACCAAGACAAATAGAGAATAATGGGTCAACTTACACTTCCAGATGATGTGTTCTGACACTAACAAATAGAAAAACTCAACAGGAGGAGAAGTGTGGAGCAGGTGAAGTACATGAACTGAACTTCCACACCACCACCTCCTCCTCCTCTTAGAAAATCAAACATAACCAGCAAAGCCTATTGAGTGAAGCTTCATGCTATAGGAAATACCTAGTTCAGGATACATCCAGTAAACCACTCTCAGGAAGCCCCAAGTTCTGTATGAGAAAGATCCCCCTCCAGAAAACTGTCCTGGTCAGCAATAAGCCTAAAATATGGCTATAAAGAGAGAACCCTCACCTTAGGACACAGAACAAATTAAGAGAATTGTTCACACTGAACCCTCAATATTCCCACCTCCCCATAATGTCCATTAAACAAATATAGCAATATACAGTCAGCACACACAGCAGTGAATAGGCTATACAAAGAGAAAACGATAGTGGTACACAGTAATTTATACTAAAGTGTTCTTTACTGCAGACCATCCTCAGCCAGCATGCCATCTGCTGGGGCTTGCACTGAGGTGTCCTCTCAGTGGTGGGCCTTGAGCCGAGGTAATGTGGAGCTTGAGGTGGGAGATCATTCCCAGATGAGTAAGAGCCCTGTTTGTGATGTCATTTCTGTCACTTGAGCTCCTGAAGACACAATTGCTTTATGCTGTCCTCCACCTGGGTACCATGCTAGAGCCAGAAATGGCTTCTTAAGTCAAGGAATAACAAACTCTGGACCTATAGTAATTGAACATATGAAGGCAGGCAAGGCACTCCAGGCAGACCTTAATACGTTTTCCTTGGAGTTCCTTATGGAATGCTGAGACTCATTTTCCTGATCTTGTAAATGGGGCCTGAGCAAAGTTATGCTCAAAGTAAATCTTGATGTCCCCAAAAACATTCTTCTTCTTCCCTAG
This sequence comes from Neoceratodus forsteri, assembly GCA_016271365.2. Taxonomy (NCBI): domain Eukaryota; kingdom Metazoa; phylum Chordata; order Ceratodontiformes; family Ceratodontidae; genus Neoceratodus; species Neoceratodus forsteri. The sequence continues at coordinate 904,940,697 of CM028135.1, read as the reverse complement.
GTTCATCTTAAAACTTACATCTTTGTGTGGTAGTCCAGAAATATTAGAATGAATGATCTGGGGCAGGAGGCCAAGTCCTTCCGTCGGGGCAGCCAGTGCCTCATGTGCCCTGATGACATTTAATGCATAAGTGTCCTCCAGGCCCAGTATCTCTTTTAGTAGGCCTTCTATGTATTTCAACACGTGCCCCAATTCAGCCTTTTCCACAATGTCATGGATCCACATGTTACTCCATCTGTGTCTGTTTTCCAGATTCTCAAGTCTGCATTCCATCTTTATTTCTTTGCCATGTAAACTTGACAGGGCCTCAGTATCCAGTTCAGTCATGGCTGAATGCTCTGCTGTGCAGGCCACAAGAGCAGCCATTCTTTTTTCTGGCACCTTAGATCTCTATGACCATCTGCCACCATGAATTCCAATCTCTGTGAGGTCTTGCTGATACCCTTTAACTCAGCAGAGGTGCTTCAAGGTTATATTGAAGGATTTTTTGCAATCTTCAGTCTCTCTGTCCGGTGGACAGAGGATGGTGGACATAGACTATAATTGGCTCCAGCTTCAACCACACTCCAGCTCCACTTGAATTTGTGGTTTAGCCAGTAAATCTTTCAACCACTTGTGAGTTTGCATCAGAAACTTTTTTCTAGACAGGATTGCAGCATTATTGATGGGGATCTGTTTGTATTAAAGTTACAGCTGGACAGAGCAAAGGGATCATACATCCATTACCACCATGTTGTTACTTGATGCCCCCCAAGAGACTAGTTTTAAGATGAAATAAATAGTATACATGTGGGGAAAACTACTTTGACTTATTGTCTGTAGGGTAAATAAGTGCTGCAGGAAGCTTGAGGAGGTAGAAAGGCTCAGCACTTGAATTGTGACACAATCTATGAGCATCCTGCAATTTAAGTGTCCTGGAGTTGGAGTGCAACAGTGACATGTGCAGCAGGCATTTGCAGCAGGAGACTGCAGGATTCGGTGGACTCTGTGAGTAAGAAAGAAAGGTAACAACAAGAAAGGTAAGACCATTCCATTGCTGTCTAAGGAAACAGAGTAACATGGCTGTGTATACAGTGGGTTACCAAGTCTTAGAAGTCAATGTCTAAATAGTAGGTGGTTACTGTACTTCCCTTCCTGTGGTAGTGCTACATTAGCTGCTATCTGTCTCCCTAGGGTAGGGCTACTTTAACTGCTTCCCCCTATCTGCAATAGGGCTACATTAACTGCCACTACCCTATCCATGGTAGGCTATGTAATCTGCTGTTGGGGGCACTGTGAAACAGAGCTTACATGACAGGCAGCTACAGCCCTATTCAATTCAATTTTATTTTTCATACTAGAAAGTATGGGAGCAAAAATGCCCGTTTTCACAAACGTCCAGTGGTACATAAATTTCATGATACAAAGAAAAAGATAAAAACAATATTTGCAATATTCTACAATATTTACAATAGGGAACAATATATATGACAGGATCATCTAGATAAAAAACAACAAATACAGAGCACACAACAATAGAGCCTATATACAGATACATATAAACTCTAAGGTAACTGAAGGGGTTGGCAGACATTCGGGGGGGTTGCCTACTAGGGCAAGCACAACTGGTGGATTGGAGGGAGGTGGTCCTTGATGGAGGAGGTAAAAGAGCCAATTGAGCTAGAGGCCTGAAGTTCAGGGGGCAATTTATTGTAAAACCTAGGGCCCTTGTACGTGATGGAGTTCTGCACATGCTTGGGGCAGTAAAAAAGAGTATCAAAGATATGACAGGTGGCCCCTCTTGCACTGCACTTGGGATTCAATAAGGGAAGAGGGAGTTAACGCTAATCGGCAGCAGGTTATGGTGGACTTTGTGTAGGAAAGAGAGCATTTTAAGTTGGAACCTGCCTTCAAGGGTGAGCCAGTTGAGGGAGGCATAGGGGTACAGTAATGGGTCATGCAGGGGATGCCAGTCATGACACATGTGATATTATTGTATGTAGCTCTGAGTTTGGAGAAAAGGGCGGATGTGATAGGGGAAATAGACAATAGAGCCATAATCAAGAAGAGACAGGAGAAGGGAGATGGGGAGGCATAGTCTGGAGATGGGGATAAGGAACTTTCTGATTTGGTACTAGAGACCTAGCCTCATATGGATTTTCTTGATGAGGTTGATAATATGGATATTGTAGGTCAGGTGAGGGTCTAAGCACAGTCCAAGGTATTTGAATTTGTAGACTTGTTCTATGATATTGCCAAGATTGTCTGAGAGGGATCAGCCCATGACTGGTGCTTTTCTTGGGCCAGAGAAGATCATAAACTTGGTCTTCTTGGAGTTGAGAACCATGCCTTTGGCAGAGGACTAAGTGTGTAGATTGCTGAAGTCAGCCTGCAAATTACTGAACATTGTGTCCAAGTTAGTGCTAGTGAAGTAGAGGGATGTGTCATCAGCGTAAAGGACTAGTTCTATGGTTTGTCAGATGGAAGGGAGGTTATTGATGAAGATCGAGAACAGGAGAGGGCCCAGGCTGGAGCCCTGGGGTACCCAATATTTAAATGGACATTCAGCAGAAAAATTACTGTTAATATTAGTTTTTTGAGATCTGCAGGAGAGGTAGCTTCTGACCTATTTGATGACATTTTCAGATATATGCAAACTCTTGAGGGTGTACAGGAGAAGGCCATGGTCAAGGCCCCTACTTTTCTGCGGCACAGTGGGACCAAGTTCTGCGGCAAGACTACCATTTGCCGCAGAACTTCTGCGGCGGTGGTTTGTAACTTCTGCGGAAATTCTGAGGCACTAACAAACTACCATATCACAGTGTCAGCTTGTCATCCTGACTTCACTTTCATGGCAGTGGTTATAGAAATCAGGATGGGGGAAATCACAGTAACACTAGTTCAAAAAATAACACACTTACAGAAATAATTTTATGCCTAAAAAAGGAAAACAAATGTCTCTTCCCTCAAGGTCCTAGCCTATTGCATAAATGACATATGCAGAGGGGACCTTGTGTGATAAATAAGGTATTCTATATGCATGCTATCTATCCCACTAATGAGGTCTCTATTGTCTATCACTTATATATTTGTATGTGCTTTCTACACCACTCATGAGGTTCCCACTGTGTATCACTTATATATTTATATGTAATCAGTAACATACATACAAATATGTGTGTGTATATGTGTGTGTGTGTGTATACAGTGAGAGAGAGACAGAGATACTGTATGTGTGTGTGTGTGTGTGTGTGTGTATATATATGTATATATATGTATATATATATGTATTTTTTTTTATTTCCATGAAATTACATCCTCATTTATACAGGTCCCATTGGAAATGGAATAAATGGAATAGAGGAGTTATTGCAAAACTCATTTTTCATGTCAACCTGCTTCACCTGACACACTACATAACACCATCAGGCCATGACATGCATGTGAACCGATTGTGAGATAGAGCTCTCCAGACCATCAGATTGTGTCCACCGTGTGACAGAACACTGCACCATACCTTCCCAGGCTCTGAGCAGTGATGTGTTCCACCAATCCTTGTGCTGCCCAGCCAGCTCCCAGAGCTAATCTCTGAACCTGAGTTGCCAGCACAGAAGCACAGCATGCTACCCTCTGGCCCAACAGCTGCCCCTGCACACAACATTTCTCTGTAACATTTAGGTGATTCTATCAACCAATGACAATATGTAATCAATAACCCTGGCAAAAATGCATGCAGTGCAATTATTTATTTAACAGGTTATTCTTTCAACAGGTCTACACATTATTATATTCCACTCTCCTGGACATAATTACTTTATTTTTCTTAAAAATGACAGTTAAATTAATTTTAGCAGTTATTAATTTCAGATGGCATCTCTATACCTTAAAGGCACAAATAAGTTTGTACAAAGTGAGGTACGGACTTAACAGGTCCGTGCTATTGAAAAGGTTTTATTTAAGTTGGCCCTAATGCAATAATGTAAGACTGAAAATTATATTAGGCTGTAATGCAGGTTGAGCAAATATTACCATGCCTGATGTGCTGTGCCACCATCTCTGGCAGTGGGAGCTGTGGCAGATAAGTGATTATTCATTACTGTTGCAGAATGCAGTAATTTCATTAGCTAATGTATGATGTTATAGCAATGATAACATCACATTCTGAGCACATGGGGGTTTGGGATATAAAAAGAGGTGAAGGGAACCAGATTCTATGGATAAACAGAAATATTAATAAAAAAATCACTAAGAAGAGTGAATTCTGCGGCACCGCAGAAGTTCTGCGGTAGATTGCAAGTTATGCACAAAATTCTGTGGCCGCAGAATTCTAGGGGCCTTGGCCATGGTCAACCAGGTTGAACAACTTGGTCAGGTCCATGAAGACAGAGCCTGTGTACCGGCCCTTATCGCTTTGCCTTGAGGGTATCACTGGTGAACCTGACATGGGCGGTTTTGGTGCTAGGTCCAGATCTGAAACCATGCTGGGCAACAGAGAGCAAGTTATTGAAGTCGAGGAAGGTGGTGATCTGGGTATGAACAACTTTTTCAATGATTTTAAAGAGGGGAACAAGGAGGGAGCTAGGTCAGTAATTCCCTAATTCATTCCTTGACTCTGACTTGAACAATGGTTTGACGGTGGCAGTTTTCCAGGTGCTAGGGAAATAGCCAGAATGGAGTGAGTGGTTTTCCAGGTGCTAGGGAAATAGCCAGAATGGAGGGATGGTGGCCACTAATGAATTAATGACCAGTTTAAGGATCCTTTTTTTAAGGTTAGTAATGGCTACACATTAAAACATGCAAAGCACATAAGCATGCAGGCAGAGCATCTCCAGAGTGAGTGAGTGCAGGATCTGTGTGGCAGTCATAAACCAGATGGCACCCAAGGTATATGGCCAGTGCTTCAGTTGTAAGAAGCTGCAACTGCTGGGAGCTGAACTCAAGTCAGCAAGGCTTGTTATCACTACTTGAGAACAAGAGGCAACAATAAACAATGGGGGCTGAATATTTCATTGCCACAGAGGACCGAAAGGCCCAATAAGTACAAAAGGGCCATAGTTGGGAGGAAGGGAAAGGTGAGATGGGAAGAGTTACCAGAGGTGCAAGGTGTACCCACCTCTAACAAGTAGCAACCCTTGTTAGAAAAGAAGACCCTGTAATTCCACCCAGATGGGGCAGGGGCCAGTGCTTCTGGGAAGGGGGATCTGACCATTGTGCATAATACTGGGAAGGGTGAGTGCCCCAAAGGGTAAAGGAGAATTCTTTTGGGGATGATTTCGATTTGCTGGATGTAGGCAGGCACATCCATCTGGCACTGAGTGCAAAGAGCAAGGCCCTAGTAGAGAAGATGCGAGAAGCATGTTTGAGTGAGTAGGTCCTGAAACCCACTAGGGAAAGGGCCATATTATATTAAGTCTTGATAAACAGGGACAGCTTGGGAGAGGTTTGGGTGATAGTTCCAGCAATTACAGAACTGGGTTGAGGGCAAGCTAGAATTTGATAGGGTACACTCTGGCACTAAGGTCCTGAACATCAGGAGAGCAAATCATGGGAGGACAATGGAGGTGTTGGAGAAAATATTGCAGAAGGTGACTGCAGTGGAGGGAGCAGCCGCGCAGCCAGCAGACAGGATCTGAGTAGAAAGGGAGTAGTGTGGGTGACAGGGCTGTGCACCAAGATGGTAGGAAAGGGAAGGAAGAGGAACAAGAAGCCACTGTGGTGTTCAAAAGGGGCAGCAGAGACAGTGAGGGAAAAAAGTAATACATCAGATACAAAATAAGTCAGACAGAAAAGAACATGGAGCATATCAAGAAAAGATTAGGGTGGCAAACAGGGCAGTGAGACAGTCAAAAGTGGAATCAGAAGTTTTTTTTTCTATATACAGCAGTGCAAGTGAGGATGCTAGTTAGTAATGCTGCAGTATAGCACAAGGTGCCGCAGCATACTGCAAGGAACAGTATAATTTAATGGCAAGTTGCTGTGTTGCATCATGGCTTGCATCACTGTGCAAGGGCAGCACAAAACCAGGAAAGGTGTGGGCAGGCTAAAGAAGTGAGAGGGATAGGTGGAGGATGAGAACAGTAAGGCAAATTTATTGAATGATTATTTCTGTTTAATGTTCATAGTCAGCAATGGTTCCACAGCATAACAGTAACTCCTGAATGGCGCAGAGTCAAAACAGCACCAGACTACAAAATTGGTGAACCCTCTGGTTTTTTTTTAATTTATTTCCTTCCTGTCACCTCTAGCAGGGGCCCCATCAGTCACCTCACCTTATCCCATCCTGCTGTGATCTCCTCTACTGGAGATCCTGTTCCTCCAACCCACCCACAGAAAACCTAACTGGCATCCCTTGGTCTTCCTCCCGAGACAGGGTCTCCATTCTGTGCCACAGCGATCATCCTTATTTTTTAATCTAGTGCCAAGGCGGGTAGAGGTGAAGGATAGAGGAGGTCAGGACCTGGAGAGGAGGATCCAGCATGGGTGTGGTGGGGGGAGTGACGTCCTCCTCATGGAGGGAGGGGTGTTTCCTCTTTACGTGTTCCCCCTCCCCGAGGTGCAGATGTGCAATGATGTTCAGTGCGGGCACAAGAGCACTCCCGCACTTGTCCCATGGATATCCACTGTCACCTCCCCCCATGCCTTATGTGGCCCCGACTGTTGTACAGTATGCCTTTACATGGTGTCACTGCTGTCAGGGATCCACAACTACTGTAGAAATGCAGTGAATTTGAAATTTGCAGGTAAAGTGAACATGAAGTAGCCATTTCACATTATCATAACGTTACGTGAAGTGACCATTGAAAAGTGCTCACTTTGTCTTTTTATTATGACTTTGCATTGTTATTCTGCCTTAACATGAAGTAAGGTAGAATGACAACAATGTAGGCACTTTAGGCAGCCCCCCCACACATCACATGGCTTACGGTACTATAAGTCACATGCTTTAGCCAGGCAGGAAGGAAGTGAGTCATACAACCAGATACTTTCACTTTCTCCTTTGCAGAGGTACAAGGAGGAAGCATTTTGTGTAGGAGAGGAGAGTTCGTTATTAGTTTCTTTCTTGAGTAATTTCAGAAAACCCAAAAGCTTTTTTAAAAGTTAATTCTTTATTTTTTTTTGTACTGTTTTGTCAGTTCTTTTTGGTGACCGATTTCTTTGTTTTACAAGTTTTGTTTTGTATGTGTGTGAGTGACTGTGTGTGTGTGTGTGTGAGACTGTGAGTGTGTGTGAAGTCACTTGTTGGGTGACGCGTCAGAGAGGGAAGGAGTGTTTTGTGCAATGGACCAGGGACAGTCTGTGGCCCATGGCCAGAGGGGAGTGCGCATGTGTGGGGGTCATAGCCAGGTATCGTTGGACCACTCCAGACAGTTTGGTCCTGCCTCCCCTCCTCTGGAAGAAGCAGCACCATCAGTGCCACAGCCACATCCTCCAAGTCCACCACCACCACCAGTAGTAGCTGCAGGAGCACCAGCAGCACCACCTCCACAGCAGCAGGTGGAGCCCCAGGTGCATGACACTGCTGCCAGCACTACGTCTACCCCTCCTGTGCCTGGTCCTCCCCCCCCAGCTCCACAATTTGGCATTTTTGCAACTGTGTTGGGGGGACAGCAGCATTGTGGTGTATCTGCTTTGTGGTGTGCAGGTACACCATGGCCCCCAGGGAACACATCTGGGGACTGGGAGCCAGCGCACACATATGCTGAACCACCACAAGGTGGAGTGGCAGGCTGCCACTGAACAGGCTAGGCCTCCACTTGCTGGCCCTTCTGTGGCAGTGGCAGAGGGTGCTGCTGTTGTGCATCACCACAGAAGGAGGAGTGCCACAACAGCAGCTGCTCCACCACTACCCCCACCACTGCCACCAGCACTACCATCACCACCACTGCTACCTGGTTCCCCCAGACCAGTTGACCCCATCACAATGCCTGCAATGTAGGCAGAAATAGCACTTTTGTGGGCTGCGGTGGAGGAAAGTAACGAGAGGGTGGGTGCTGTCCAGCAGCAGGTGGAGCAGATCGAGCACCACCAGTTACAGATTGTGTCAATGCTCCATCTGCTGCTGGAACATCATGTGAGCCCCCACTAGCTTTTTTTTTCTGCACACCTTCCCCCCATTGCTGTAGTGTTTTGTGTTTTGTTTATGTTTAATAACAGACAGAGGAAAGGCCTTGCAGTATTAGTTTAAAGGGAAGCGTCAGCAACAGGAGGTTCCACCCCCTGCATGGCTTACCCTCTGGTTAAGCCTTTTAAGTATGTTGCGGCATTTTCTCACACCACAACATACTTTATTTTAATAAAGAAAAGTCAGTGACCTGGAAGTATGGTGGAATCTATGGGGGCTCCATTATGTGTAAAGGTGCAATGGCAACGCACCATGCGTGTCAATACAAAAATATTGAAGGGCATGGTGCATCTCCGCCGCACCTTTCCTTTACACATAATGGAGCCCCCATAGCGTCTGCCATCCTTCAGGGTCACTGACTTTTCTTTATTAAAATAAAGTATGTTGTGGCACAAGAAAAATGCTGCAACATACTTAAAAGGCTTAACTGGATGGTAAGCCTTGCAGGGGGCAGGAGCTCCTGTTGTTGACTGCTTCCCTTTAAATATATACATACACATACAGTCATACATGCTCCTTATTGGCCTGTTATTATAATCCAGTGCCTCAGTAATGTTTACTTTCTGTTGTGGAGTGGTTGTGGAAAAGCTGGTGTGAGCGGTGCAAGTCTGATGTGCTAAATTGCATGTGTGCAGTCAGTGTTGTTCCTGTGTGTGCGTGTGTGTGTATGTGTGTGTGTGACATCAGACATGGTGCAGCTTCTTGCAAACATATATTGCTGACTTGTTGCAGTGTTTATGGTATAAAGAATAGCGAGCAGAATAACGTATATTTTATTGTCGCCATCAGGGGACTAAGTGATACAATACTTTTTCAGAGGTGTCTGGCCAGAGTGCACCTTAGTCACATACTGCACACATGACTTTTAGGAGAGCATGTGTTTTTTTGTGCTATGATCTCAGCAAAGTCATGTGTGCACTGTGAGTGACTGAGGTGCACAGTGACCCGATACCTCTGAAAAAATATCATATCACTTACTCCAGTGGCACTGATGGTACAAATAAAATATACGTCATATATTCTTTCTTATCTTTATTCTTGAGATACTGTAACAAGTCACACCATATATGTGTTTGCACTAAGCTGGACAATGTCTGCACACACAGGAAAGAACACTGATGGCACACATGCAGTTTAGCACAAAATACTTGTACTGCTCAGTCATGCTTTTTGTGAAACACTTCAAATCATGAGTTGTGACACAAAGTAAACATTACTGAGGCTCCAGAAATATTTCTTTTTTGAAATAGACATTAAAGAGATTCATCAAGTTACAGTATTGCTCCCAATAGATGGGTACTTTACCTCCAGAGGAATCTTTCTTGCTCCACATGTCCTTAAATAGTGCAATACTTTTCTGGAAAAACACTCGTAATTTCAGTAAACCAGGTCCCACAGGACTTCCCATTCTGAAGAGCCGCCCAAGTTCCACCCCGTGCTCAGCAATGTTATGATGTGATGCCAGGGAGAGCACAGGGGCATGGTCCATTATAGTGAATGGCCAGCAGCATTCCAAATGTTTCTTTATATTATAATGGTCAGTTTGTGGTGAAACGAGGGCACGTTTCTACTAAAATGTCTCTTGTTATTCGAAACATGACCACGTTTCACAACAAACTGACCATTATAACATAAAAAAGCATTCAGAAAGCTGCCAGCCATTCAGTATAATGGAGCGTGCCCCCGCGCTCTCCCTGGCATCACATCATAAGATTGCTGAGAGCAGGGGCCAAACTCAGGCGGCTCTTCAGAACAGGAAGTCCTCCGGGACCCAGTGTACAGAAATTGTGAACGTTTTTGCTAGAAAAGTATTGCACTATGTAAAGACATGTGGAACAACAAAGATCCTCCTGGAGGTTATGCACCCATATATTGGGTGCAATACCATAACTACGTAATTTGGTGAATTTATTTAAAGCAGCAGTGCAACAATCTGTTGAAAACTTTGACCTATACTTTTTTATGCTATTTTACATTGCCACTTTACTTACATCCTGACTTGTATGATACTATTCTTTTTAGTATTTGAGTCTGATTTAGTACTTTTTTCATGTCTGAAATAATAAAAGGAGCACTCCTTTTAATACAGTGTGGACCAGGTCTTTGTCAGTATTTTCCATTGTTTTTCTCCATCTGTTGTTATATGTTACTTCTGTTGTAAAATTAACAATTATGCAGCAGGCAGTGTTTTATGACCTCACAGAACAATATTTATTCAAAAACAGCTGCAAATAGTGATGAAAACCTGATCAGAACCATATTAAAAGGCATGCTCCTTTTTTTCCTTCAGACATGAGAAAAAGTAGTAAAGCAGACACAAATTGTGAAAAGCAGGGTATCATACAAGTCAGGAGGTAACTAGTGGCTGGCAATGTAAAATAGGATAAAAAAGTATAGGTCAAAATTTTCACCACATTGTTGCACTGCTGCTTTAATTTATAATTTAAGCATGCCATTATGTGCTCACAATCACAACACACAAAATACATCTGTCTTGTGTCCAGAAAATTGGCAAGTGCTGAGGAAGTGAAATAGGAGTGTTACACCACATGCAAAGTCCCCCAGAATTTATTGCACAGTCACTGAAGTGCACAGTGGTCACACAGAGTCCCCAGAATTTTTCTGCATCCCCAAAATGCATCTGTCTTGTGTTCAGAAAATTGGCAAGTGCTGAGGAAGTGAAATGGGAGTGTTACACCACATGCAAAGTCCCCCAGAATTTATTGCACAGTCACTCATTCGTGCAGTGGTCACACAGAGTCCACAGAATTTTTCTGCATCCCCAAAATGCATCTGTCTTGTATCCAGAAAGTTTACATACTCTACGATAATGATGTACTCATGATGCACAGTGTCTTGCCAAACCGTGTGAAGGAGGGATAACATGGCATGAATCAATTCAGTGTTCCGTCATAAATGACGACTATGAGAGAACTGTTGCTGATCCAAAGTGTGCTGCGATTCCCGCAAATGCAATGCGATCACCTCAACCGGATGGAAGGATGCCCTTTGTGTGTACACTAATAGTAGCCTTGGTGATTTTATATATATATATATGTATATAAAACTATATTTTTGTATTTTCTAGGTGGGGGTTGACAGATATAGTCATGTACTCATTGTACTGTTTTGTATCACAGGTAACATACTTTTGGTGTGCATATTCCAGTGCTAGATGAGAAATTTTTGCGTTGAAATTGGAAATGGAATACTCTCAAGCCAATGAAGGTAAGTATTTTTTTTTTTTGAGGGGAGAAAGCATATTTTCAGGTAGATCTCATTAATGGTTTCTTATTTGGTTACTTCTTCACAGATTTCATCTGCATCCTTCTTGAGTCTGGTTGGTGATGGTCATCGATTGAAAAGACTTCTGCATGTTGCATGTCTGCCCCAGCCTGGGAGGGGGGCCTGATTTTGAAGAACTTCTTTGGATAAGGCAACTATGACACAACAAAGCATCTGGAAGTTTCCTAAAAAAAGGAAATGAAGAACTTATTACAACTTGATTGCAGCAGAAGCACCTTATGTTTAAGCCATGTCTGTTTCACAGGTATTTGGATTAACACAGATAGCAAGCTGCCCCACTGCAATCAGCATATCATAACTTAATTTAGTACCAGGCTGTGTAACAAATGTACAGTGTCAGTGTCCCTGCATCTCAACTTAAGTTACATTTCAAAACCACATCTTGTCAAGTAACACAAACTGGATCCAACTTTTTCAACACTGTCACGGCTGCACAGCTGCAAATTTGGAATACAGAGCATGATATGTTGCAGAAATACTTTTTGTGACGTACACATGTCACCTAGTTTATGAATCCTCAGTCGGATTTGTTACATAGAAACATAGCAGTTGATGTTATATAAGGACTGCAATGCCCATCCAGTCTGGCCATTTCTTTTTTTATCTTATGAATGTGCCATCGGCATTTGCTCAGACAAGGGCCTATCTATTCAAACTTATCTGTACTGCTCCCTTATGCCTATACCATGCCTGTTTGAAGCCCTGAACTGCATTCATATCCACCACTTCTTGAGGTAGGCCATTCCATGCATCCACCACCCTTTCTGTGAAAAAGAACTTCCTCACATTACCCCTTAATCGGCCTCCCTCTAATCTCATGCTGTGTCCTCTTGTTCTGCTATTCTTCTTATATTAAAACATGTTAGAATCTTTCACCTTGTTAATGCCCTTAAGGTGTTTGAATGTTTCAATCATATCACCTCTCTCCCTCGTTTGCTCTAGGGTATACATATTGAGTTCTGTTAATCTGTCCTCATATGTTGTCTGATGCAGTCCCTGCACCATTTTGGTTACCCTTCTCTGGACTGCCTCAACTTGGTTAATGTCCTTGTGAAGGTGTGTCCTCCAGTACTGCATGCAGTACTCCAGAGGGGGCCTAACCAGTGTCTTGTAAAGAGGAATTATTACCTCCCTCTTACGACTTGTGATACCTCTACTAATACACCCCATCATCCCTCTAGCCTTACCTACTGTTTTAGTGGTCTGCTTGGATGATTTTAGGTCATCTGTGATGATGATGCCCAAGTCTCTTTCTTCCCTTGTGACTGCCAGCAACTCCCCTCCCAGCCTATAGGTGGCTTCAGAGTTTCTCTTCCCTATGTGCATGATCTTGCACTTCTTTGCATTAAACCCCAGTTGCCACTCTTCTGACCATTTTGCCAGTTTATCCAGATCTCTTCTCATTCTTCCCACCCCGTCTGGATCATCTACTCTGTTGCAGACAAACTTTACCCTCGAGTTCATCTGCAATGTCACTGATGAAGATATTGAAGAGGACTGGCCCCAGGACTGATCCCTGAGGTACCCCACTTATGACTTGCATCTCTTCTGACTGTATAACATTTACCACCACTCTCTGTTTTCTGCTCGTCAACCAGTTTGCCACCTAGTTGACCAACTTCTGACCTACCCAGAGCCTACGTAGCTTATTAATCAGTCTTCTATGTGGAACAGTATCGAAAGCTTTGCTGAAGTCAAGGTAGACAACATCAACTGCTCCACCTTGGACCACCACTCTGGTTACCCAGTCAAAGAAATCTATGAGATTAGTTTGACAGGACCTTCCTGTTGTAAACCCATGCTGTCTTGGATCCTGTGCTCCTATGGATTCCAGGTGTTGCACTATCATTTCCTTAAGGAGTTCCTCCATAATCTTGCCCACTATTGAGGTAAGACTGACTGGTCTGTAGTTCCCTGCCTCCTCCCTGCTACCATTCTTGTTGAGCGGGATTGCATGAGTCCTTCTCCAGTCTTCTGGGACCTCTCCTGTGCTCAGAAACTCACTAAACAGTTCTGATAATGGCTCTGCTAGTTCCACTCTTAGCTCCCTTAATACCCTGGGATGTATGACATCAGGTCCTATTGCCTTGTCTACCCTGAGCTTATCGAGCTCTTGTAGGACCTTTTCTTTTGTGAAGGGACTAGTGCACACCTCCTGTGTCCATGGTGCTGAGCTTTGGACCCTGCTATATCTTCTCTTCAGTAAATATGGAACAGAAGTATCTATTTAGGATAAATGCTTCTACATGGTTCTCCTCCTCACACACACCCTTATCTTTGATCTTAGCAATACTATCACTGGATTTTCTCCTTTTACTAATGTATCTATAGAAAGTCTTGTCACCTTCTTTTACTGTTCATGCTAGTGTTTCCTCAGATTGAGCCTTTGCCTGCCTTACTGCATTCCCTGCTTCCCTTAGGGAAGTTTGGTATGCCTCCCTATCTTCATCCCACTGTGTTCCCTTATATTTTCTGAAGGCCAAACTTTTGGCTCTGACCTTTTCTGCTTCTGTTTTTGAGAACCAAAGTGGTTACCTTCTTTTGCACTTCCTTTTCTCTTTAACACAATGGGATGTTGCTTCAAGTATTGCATCCTTAATACTTGCCCACTTTGCCTGTACCCCCTCACCTGTATTTCTTCTTGCCAGGGCTAGCTTGACTCTGTTGGCCATCTTATCAAAGTCAGTTCCTCTGAAGTCCCATATTTTTGCCTTGGAATGGAATGATTTAGTTCCAGTGGCCAAATTGAACCATATCATGTGATGGTCACTGGCCACTAGGGGACCTTCTACCTGGAGAACTGTGATCCTTTCCCTGTTAGTCAGTACTAGATTTAGGATAGCCCTGCCTCTTGTGGGTTGTTGTACCAGTTGTTTGAGCCCCTTCCCCTGCAGGGAATCTACTATGTGTCTAGTTCTGGCAGATGTTCCTGGTGGTATTGACCAATCTGTATACGGCATGTTGAAGTCTCCCATTATCAGAACCTCCCCCTCAGCTGTCATGGTTTGTATATCATCCAACAGTAATATGTCTATGTCCTCCCCCTGGTCTGGAGGCCTGTAGACAACCCCAGTTCATATGGCTGTCCCATTTCCTGTTTCCAGGGTGACCCGCAGTTCTTCTGGCTCCATATGTGTATTCTGAATTTCTGTAGCTTTGATATTTTCATTGACGTAAAAGGCCACTCCACCCTCCCTTTTTGCAGCTCGGTCTCTTCTGAACAGTAAATAACCAGGTACTAAAGTCTCCCAAATGTGATTAAGGGTGAAGCATGCCTCACTAATTGTTACTATATCCAGTTTAGCCTCTGTCATAGTTGCCTGCAGATCTGGGATCTTGTTTCCCAGACTGTGAGCATTTGTGTGCATGATTTTCCACTGGCCAGATTTTGGTGTGCTGGTTGTTGGGTGAGGTCTGGCATTTCCCTTGTGCATTGTATGGGGAGATGGAACTTTTTCCTTACCTGGTGATGCAAATGAAGTAAAAACATGCTGAACTCCTGTCTGATCACTAGCTGAGGGGGGAGGGGTGTTCTTCCCATACAACGTATCGGGTTCTGCACCCCTCTCCCCATTTGCTAGTTTAAATATTCTGCAAAGACATCAGACTTCTGCCCCAATGCACTGACTCCCTCCTTAGTCAGATGTAGTCCATCAAATTTAAAGAACTTTCACTCCCTAAACTGTTGCCTGTTACCTACAAATGTGTGTCCTTTTTCCAGATACCAGCCCTTGAGCCACATGTTTAGCTCCCCTATCCCCCCCCTTCCCTGACCTTCTGTCCATCTGCCCCCCTCTCCCAGACTGGCAGGATCTGATAGAAGGAGATGCCAGACAAAATGGATGATAGTTTGTCACCCAGCCTGGTCAGGTGTTCCTTGGTCTCCACAACTGACCAGCTGGCAAGATCATTAGTCTCTGTTTGTACCAGGATGTCAATGTTTTCTGCTGCTTCCTGTGCAATTTTAACAATGCAGTCAGTGTCTCTACATACTGATGTACCTGGGAGACTTCTGACCATTACCCCTGGCTGGAGATAGGTATCAACTCCCTGAATCATGGAGTCTCCTATGATCAGAAGTGTTTTGGGTTTCTTTTTTGCTTTTTTTTGTTTTGGTTCCTGTTTTGGATGTGTTTTGTTGTGCTAGCTCCTGTGCTGCAGTGTCAGCTCTGCAGTGTCCTCTGTCTCTTTGTTTGATTTTGGAGATAGAGACAGATACCTGTTTGTAGTTTTATATGGTTTGTGAAGGTGATATGTTGGAGAGCACCAAGTAATGGGGCACTCAATTTGCCCCTCCTAACCACCTGCCAACCTCCCAGACCAACTACCCTCTAAGGTAGAGGTGCTACTGTTGGATGTTGGGGAAATGGCAGGTGGTTCTTATAATATATTTCCTCCTGAATATGTGATTTGAGGCATGCAATCTCTGCCCATGCTGCCTGGATCTGAGCTCTTAGATCTCCAATGGCCCATCATGTAGGACAGTGTCCTAAATCCTCTATAACTGCCCTTTTGAAAAGTGCCCCGCAGTACCTGCAGTTAATAGTATCCATTCCAGATAAGTTGCTGGGTTTATAACCTGGTCAGAGTAATTAGAAGGAGGAAAATGAAAGCAAATGTTGTATTTTGTGTTTTGTTTGTTTTTGTATAACTTGTTATAGCAAGTTAAATTACTTGTGCCCCTGTAAATAAGGTCATTGTCTGGATACCCCTCTGATCCGCCCCTTCCTGCTTTGCTACCAGAACTGTCACAACCGTGCAACCCTATAAAAGGAGTGTAGTGTGGGGTGGCTGGGGATGGGGGTGGGTGGCTGGGCCCTTCCCCTGCCGAAAAGGAAGAACCATGGATGAAAGAAACAAGAAGGTAAGAGCAGAAACAATCAGTAAGCAAAATATGCAGTAGCCCTGAAATCTTAGCCTAATGACAGAAAAAACTGTAAAGCCTGTAAAGCACCATCTGTAACAACTTCATAGAAAATATACCCTGTAAGAAACACTTTGCTACAGAGAAAATAAAGCAGTAACAGAAGATATACCTCGCAAAAGACAATTTGAATCAGAAGATTACAGCAGTAATCTGTAAGCACACACCTGTAGGCACACCCTGTAATAATGCAGCAGAAGGTATACCCAGCAACAACAATATGAATCAGTGAAAAATAAAACAATACAATGTTAGCAACAAACAGTAATAATCTCTGTGAATACAAAAGAAAATAACACACAGTAAATCTGCCTAGCCAAAAGAAACCTTAATCCTTTTCCTTGCTCTGGTAAGGTTCTTTTTTGTTCTGTCCTTACAAGCAACCTAGAAGAAAAGAACTCAGGTGAAGTTAGGTGCCTTTGCCAGCAAACCTAGTCTTCCACCTCTTATGAAAAAAAAAGGAACAGATGAAATAAAATATATATACTTACCCGTATGGATTGGAAATAGATATTCCATAGGTTCCTGTAGACAGTACTGCTGCTGTACCATTGATACTGACTTTCAGCAAAGAACAGCCATTTGTTGTTAACCTGTAAAAAAACCAAAATAAGTTTACCGTGTGTGTTTGACCATTGCAGCTCAGAAAAGCAACAGAAAACAAAACACACAGCTAAAGGAAGTTGAATAGCATAAAAACCATTAATACACATACTCCCTTCATAGTTTTAATAGTAAGAAGTCTTGTGCCTGTGGCCAATAGATGTGGTCTTCTGTTTGACTCCCCTCTGCCTTGGCATGGTCAATGTAATGGGAAAACATTGTCAGAATGACACTGGTGGTGGGTGCTGGTGGTCATAGCTGTGGCACATTATGACATTCCCTCTGACATCTTCCTGCATCTGGTGGTGGTGACAGTGGCTAACGGCGGTCTTATGGTGGTGGTCCAGGGGGGACACAAAAAGCAATTCCCTCTGGTGGCAGTGGCTAAGAGCAGTCTTATGGTGGTGGTCAAGTGGGGCACACAAAGTCATTTCCTGTGGTAGCAGTGGCTAACAGCAGTCTTATGGTGGTGGTCCGGGGGGCACACAAAGTCATTCCCTGTGGTGGCAGTGGCTAACAGCAGTCTTATGGTGGTGGTAAAGGGGGGCACAGAAAGTCATTCCCTGTCATGGCAGTGGCTAACAGCGGTCTTATGGTGGTGGTCCAGTGGGGCACACAGAGTCATTCCCTGTGGTGGCAGTGGCTAACAGCAGTCTTATGGTGGTGGTCCAAGGGCCAGGATATATTGTACTCTCTGTTACAAATATGATGTGACATGTGGACTTTGAGTCACTCTAAGTGGGACACTCATTTAGCCTTATGAAAAAGAAAACATGTATCATACAACAAATGTGACAGTCTTTTAACAACTTAAGTTGAAACCTGCCAACATTATCCTCATCATCATCCTCATAAAGAAAGCTGCCCTCACAGTCATCTATGTCTGAAGTCTGACCACTGGGAAATTCTTTCTCCATTGTGTCATCATCTACATCAGTGGTAGGCCATCTCATGCTGCCACTGTCAGTGCCACCAGGATGGTCTATTTCTACATCACCAAAACCATGACTAGGCCTGGGTATGAATACTGAGGTTACAGTCTGAGCTGGTATGTGCCTCTCATTCATTTTTATGAATGTTAGAAAACTGACATTTGCAGGAGAGAGGTTTGTATGACAATCCCGAACTATTGCACCTGCTGAGTTGAATGCCTTCTCGACACTTACACTGGAGGGTGGACATGTCAGGTACTTCAGTGCCACTGCAGTAAGCTCTGGCCATTCACTGACCTTTCCACTCCAGTATAAAAGAGGATATTTAGTTATTGACAGATGCCTGTTTTCAGACAAATATGACTCAACCATTCTCTGTGCCGCACTAAGTCCAGTGGTTGATGCATCATCTTGTTCTCCGGAATCATTTATGTCATAAATCCCCACTTGGGACAAAGCCTTCCAAAGTAGGTTGACTCCAACTGCTTTGAATGACAGACCACCTGGAACTGCAGTCCCCTTCCCCTTACAAGATATGCTTGATACTCCTCCATGTTCACCTTCAGCCTCATTATGCTGCTGAGGTTTGCTGACCTTTACACATGACTTCTGTTCCCCATGAACGAAGTGCACCAGTTGCCCACTGACATTTTTTATCTGTTCAGACCCTCCCTCCAGTGCTGAGGAAAATTCCATGTTTGTATAGTGGGTCCAGCATTGTTGCTGTTGCAAAGTTGTCACTATGCTGAATGCTCAAGATGTGACAATTCTGGTCGAATGCAGTCAGCATGTGTTTCAGCAACATACTTCTAGCACTGTCTCTGGTAACATCAAGGCTATGCTGTACATTCACCAATGTCTGCCTCAGCACCCACAGTAGTGGAATTGATTGGCTAATGGAGGCAGACTCACCACTCACTGCCTGTGTGGCATGTTCAAAGAGCTGCAAAATTGTTATTACAGGGTCCATGAGGTGCCACTGTTCAGGCATCATAGACATGGAGGCCCCAGAACTGTCACTGCTAGTGTGCATGACAAAATATTTTGAGATGGCTTTGTATTGTTCATACAACCTCTCTGCCATGTATAAAATGGAGTTCCACTGGGTGACAACTTCCAGCTTCAAGTAGTGTTGAGGGAGGCTGTTTCGGATCTGCAGCTGCCGAAGCTGGTCACGGGCCTTTGCAGATTGTGAAATGTGAGAACTGATACGGCATGCAGCTGTCAGCATTTCCTTTACATCAGGGTGTTGCAGAAACTCCTGCACCACAAGATTTAAACAGTGGGCCATGCATGGATCATGAACAAAGCCACCATTTGTGATGAATTTCACCACATTTGACCCATTGTCACTTGCTATGAACCCAGCTCTCAGGGACAGGGGTTCAGCCACTTGTCAATTTCCATCAGTACCTAGTCCAACATGTTTTCACCAGTGTGTGAACAGGTCACATTGTGCATAGCAATCGTTGCATGCTGTTGAATTCCTAGAAGATTGCTACCATGACACTCCACCTTACTGCACTGATTATTCACACTACTAGCAGCACAAACAACACCCGGCACCTGCGCCGATTGTGCAGTTATACACAGATATGAACTCCTCACTGTTTTGCCACTTGTCCACATATCCATACTTAAATGGATGAATGGAGAGGAGGAATGTTGAAGGGCATGTCTTATAGAGTCGAACACAGTACAGTACAACTCGGGGACAGCACGGGTTAAAAAGAATGTCCTGGATGGGATTTTCCATTTTGGACAGGCATGTGCAGCAAACGACTGGAACCCAGAATTCTCCACAAAGGAGAAGGGCAAAAGATCAATTGCCAGCATTTCAGCTACAGCAGCATGAAGTTCATGTGACACTGTATGATTGGGTGGGTACTTCAGCTTATGTGCAAAAAACACTCTGTAACATGGGCTGCCTTAAACATTTTACACAGGGTGTGATGACAAATGGTTCTGTTCTGCGAATGGCAGGGGGTGGAGTGTGAACGTTTGATGAAGATGGTTGCACAGGTGATGATGACAAATCCACAAATGCAGTTATTTTGCCAGATTTACCAACTGGGGCTGATGTACCACTTGCACTAGACATACTGCATTCACCACCACCACCACCAAAACTGCTACTCTCATCAGCACTGGACAACATTTCAAAATCATTATGCTCCTCCACCTCATCATGCCTGTAGTAATCCTCTGCTCTTAGTTCATCACTACTGCACACATTTAATTTCCTACTTGATTTAACAGTCATGGAAGGGGATAATATACTCATTATAGTTGATGGTGAGGGTGAAAGCCCCCCTGTGGTATTAGTTGCCATCTTGTGCTGGGTCCACAGTGCCATGTGCTTGTTCTTAAGATGTGTATGCTGTCCTTCTGTGTCCAGATGGCTCCTCTTTTTACCTCGACTCACACGCACATTGCAAAACTGGCAGATTGCAACTGACTCATCATTTGCATCTTGCACAAGAAAATCCCAAGCAAGGGATTGTGATGCTCTAGTTTTAACTTGCCCCTTATGCTGCTTATTGGACTCTGTTTTTTTAAGCTATGAAGTGGGGGTGTGTGCTATGTGATTTTTTGGGCAGGACACACTTGGACTGCAACTGACCACCACAACTACCTATCATTATTACTGGGTCATCATCATCATCATCATCATCATCATCAACTGAAACTGGTAAATCACAACTTTTTACAGGAGGGATTAATGCAAACAGACCGAGACACAGCCACCTTGAATTTCTTTTTCTTCGGTTCCCAACTGGGGTCACTTACATCATAATCATCATATTCATTAACATCACCCACATCCACATCTTTTGCTTGGATGCTAGCATGTGGACTGCATGTTGCAACCACAGCAACATCATTATCATCAGATTCATCATCATCTACACCACCATCAACTGATATTTTTTCACCACACTGTGAATCACTGCATGGCAAATGCATGACCTGAACCACGGTGGAAGAAATGTCACATTGTATGCTATCATTGACATGATGATCAGAATCCTCATGTTCAGTTACTGGGATGTTACTGGGAAGTATGACATCATCGACACTGCCACTCACTCACACTGCTTCACACTCTACTATCTTTTTTGACACGGTAAACAGGTCAGAAGTGGAACTTCAGGCAGCAATACTCATACCACCACCAGCAACTGCACTAACACCACCAGCTGGGACAACATCATCTCCTCCAACTATGAGTGAAGCTACTGATTGGGATGTAAAAAACATTGCAGGAGAAATACTTTTCCTCACATCAGCAATGCACTTTTGTGTCTGCATACTACCATGCCCACAGACATTTTGGGGGATCAACAACAATATTCTAAACAAATTTAGATTTTGGAACATTCACTCTGGGTGGGGGGATACTGGATGTGAAGCCAAAAAAAACAACTGTGGCTTCAGCAACAGATACAGATGCAAAGTCACAAGTTCAACAACACCTTAACTAACCAGTGGTGCTGATGTCACAAACAATCCAATCTGGAAAATAATTATTTTTGCTGGTGGGGGGGTTCACTGACTGCAGATTTTTGTGGCAGTGCAAGCAGCAAAACAAAGAAAAGATACCACAATGGCAGTAAAAAATCATGTAGCTGCAGTGGATAGCAGGTTCACACTGCTGCACCTGCAGTTACACTGGGGCACAATAAAAGGTGTATTATTTGATGTCACGCACCGCACCGCACACACACTCACACACACACACAATTTGTCTACAAGTAATGTTTAGCAAATTGAAAACTTCATTAATATACCACGTATTTTAAACAACCTGAAATTATGAACTGCTGCACCAGATCCACACAACACACAATCAGCAAAAAATTTCAACAATTACAGACAATATTACTGTGTGTACATTAATACAGTCAGTTGTATAACAAAAATATAACCAAAAAACAAAGAACTCCCTATTTCTCCAATTTAAATCTACCTACACCACAGATATGCCCCTCCCATAAAGCACACTTTCACTGTCTCTTACTACACAGACTCAATGTTGTACATTAACATTCAAAATCCACACACAAGCACTAAAGGCTGGATGATATGAGCACAGGATGGTTTCCTACAATCAATGAACTAAAATTTGAGCAAAATAAATTACTCAAAAAGGATTTATTAACAGTTTTTAGAAGGTTTGAATCATAGAGAGCTCTCAGAGCAGGCTGCCTCCTACAGCTTCCTACACACACTACCCTGAACTGAGGCTGTGCAGAACAATATAGAGCCCATATGACCTGAAATCCCACCAATAACTGCAAAATTTGCCTTTGGAGCTTAAAAACAAGACAAAGTTAGGTGAAGCACATTGTTTTCAATGCACTTCGCCTTTAAAATTGGTGGAGTTGTGGTCTGGGAAGGTGGAGTAATGTAAAGTCATTGTTTTCAATGGACTTCACATTACCCATCATAATGCGAATACTCTGCATCGCATTGCGGAGTACTCCGTGAATCCGCCTTCACTCCGTGACTCACTTCGCGGAGCGAATTGAGCCCACTTCACCTACCACTATCCACAACCCACCCATCCCCAAGAGAGGAGAGCTGTCTGTAGAACACTCAATCCTCTCCCCCAGGCCAGCCCCCAGGCAGCCCAAACTTACTCCTGACACCAGGTCACCAGCATGGTAAGAAGTAAGGCAACAGTGCCTTGGCCCTCTACAACATTGGGCCAACAGTGAACTCTCTGTTTGTTGTGCCCCCCCACACCCTCTTACTAAAAATATTAAATATACCAACTCTGAGTGGTGGCAGGCCTCAGGGATGGAAGTACAGTGAGTTCACCAACTTTGTAACGTGAAGTCACTGTTTTCAATGGGCTTCAAGTTACCGATCATAACGCGAATTACTCCACTTTGCATTGCAGAGTACTCTGCGAATTTGCCTTCACTCTGTGAATCACTTCACAGAGTGAATTGAGACCACTATGTCCACCACTATCCACAACCCACCCCTCCCAGAGAGAGGAGAACTGTCTGTAGAACACTCAATCCTCTCTCCCCCAGTCAACCCCTGGCAACCCAAACTCACTCCTGAACCCAGGTCACCAGAGTGGTAAAAGGCAAGGCACCAGCACCTTAGCCTGCTACACTACTGGGTCAGCAGCAAATTCTTGGCTTTCTGTGCCCCCCCACATCCCCCTTACTAAATATATTAAATATACCAACTCTGAGGAGTGGCAGACCTCAGGGAGGGGAAGGGAGTACAGTGAGTTTGCCGACTTTGTAATCTGCCACTGTTTTGACTCTGTGCCATTCAGAAGTCACTGTTTTGATGGTATACGGTCAGCTACAAAGGCAGTCTGTCCAACTTCAGCATGAAAGCCAATGAAGGATCACTGTTAGGTGCTAACATGGAATCCATCACTGAAGAGAGCATGCTGCAAGCACTACAGCCAGTAATTAAATTGCTGAGCCCCAGTGGGATGCATCTGAGGGTGTTAAAGGAGATGGGACAAATTCTGCCTGGACAACCAGTAGATTTTTTCAATTGATCTTTAGGAAAAGGGGAACTCTTGAGGACTGTGAATGGGGTCCCAAATAAAAAGGTTGTGGTTGAGACAAGACAGGCAACTAGAATCAGTCTGATATCTATAATAGAGAAACTATTGCACTCTATTATGAAGAAGAGGATAGTAGAATTCCTTGAGCCTAGAGGACTCCAGTAAGCCTGGATTTACAAGTGGGATGGCATGCCAAATGAACTTGTCTGAATTCTTCAATTAGGTGACAAAGGCTGTGGCTAGGGGGTCAAGCAGTAGATGCCCAGTATGTAGACTTCAGATAAGTCTTTGAATCTGACCCACATGGGAGGTAATACAGACACTGAGTGACCTGGGGGTAGGGTATACGATAACTACGTGGGTAAAAAATTTGTTGGAGAGCTTTCAGGGATAAAGGAAGTCAAGAGTGGGGTGCTGCTGGGATAAGTTTTAGGGGTAGTCTCCTTTAACATGTTTAAATGTGACATAGGGGAGAAGATATCCCCTTCATAGGTAACACCAAGATCAGTGTAGAGTGTGCAACAAGGAGGGGTATGGGCTATCTCCATGGCACAGAGAGAAGGGTGTTTGCTTGGCATGCTGGTGACCCAGGTTCATGCCCCAAGCCCAGATGTCAGAAGTGGAGTCTGGCAGGGAGGGGGTTATAAACGTCATATGGATGCTTCCCTCCTGTGGGGATGGGATGGTTCCAGACCACTTGTAAGGTGGCTCCTGGTGGTGGCTTGTGGCTGGTGTTCACAATGGCATGAAGCCTCAACATGTCGCCAAATGCCCCCCTACAGGATGCCACTGCGGTTGGACCACTACATGGGAGGAGGGGTGGGTTTGGGCAAAAAGCAGTAAAATACAACTGCTCGGCCAACCAGATGATGGTGGCCAATCCCTGCTTGCCACAGAACCTGGAAGTGTCTGCATCAATTCTCACCATGTGTCTAGCATAGAAGGAGGCCTTTGGGCTAGTATTCTCTCCCAGTTCCCCTGCCCCAGGAGGGGGACCCAACAGTGAAGAGATATATCAGGTCGACCGGACCATGGTAGTACTGAGGTTAGTGGGATACTAAGGTTTATACTAAGGTTGTTTAAGGAGCAAGGGGACAGGAAAGCCCATGGGTGTGCCTAGACTAATCATGTATTATAATAGGAGAGATTATACCCTGAAAAGAGCAGATTGTCAAGACGATGTTTAAATACATTTTGGACTTACTGATGACCACTTCAAGCTGCAGCTTATTCCATGGATTAATATTCCTTAAGGTGAAAAATAATTTTCTGCTTAGATGGCTGCATGGTTTGCCAACCAATTGTAATGGGTGACCTCTGGTGTTATGAGTGTTCTTTTTAAATTTGAGGCTGAGTTCTGAAAGTAAATATGGGTCTTGAATTAATTCAAAGAGAAATAGTAACTCTCCTTTTAGGCGTCAGGTAATTAGGGACATGAGGCTGAGAGATTTAAGTCTAGTTTTGTATGTTTAATTTTTGAACCCCTGGATGTTTTTGGGGAACTTCCCTTGCACCTTCTCAAGTTGGTCATATTCAGTTTTTTGAATGGACACCAGACAGGGAAAGTAAATTTCAAGTGAGGCCTTGCATAAGCTCTGAATAGAGGCGTAATTACTTTCAAATGTCTAGAGTTAATATTTATCTTAATGGACCATATGATACTGTTGGTTTTGTTAATGGAGTCATGTATATGTTTTGAATTGGAGAAATCATTGGAAATAATGATGCCAAGGTCCCTCTCCTCAGTTGTGGTATTTAATAATTCACCACCCAGTGTACAGCAATGGTTGGGGTTTTGAGGTCCAATGTGCATAACTTTACATTTTGAATTGTTAAGTTTTAGCCCCCATAAGTTAACCCAGTTTGTAATTTTATCAAGGTTCTGTTGTATACATGAGGCTTGATAAGGGTCGGCACAAGGGCTTCCAATTTTAATGTCATGGGCATATTTGATAGGGGGGGTGAGACAGTGTGATGTCATATCTGAGATGAATAACTGAAACAGACAGGGGACAGAACGGAGCCCTGTGGAACAGCACTAGTGACATGCCCCAAGTCAGACAAAATGCCATTTATTAATACCATTTGTGATCTATTTTGAAGCAAGTTACATATCCAATCAATCAGCTTAATATCAATTTGAAACCTATGTAATGTAATCATAAGTGCCCAATGTGTTAAGGTATCAAACGCCTTGCTGAAATCAATATATACAACGTCACATGCAGTCCGGTTATCAAGATGGTAATTTATATGTTCATAAAAACATATCAAATTGGTGAGACAGCCTCTTCCTTTTTTAAACCTGTGTTGTT
Organism: Neoceratodus forsteri; assembly: GCA_016271365.2. NCBI lineage: Eukaryota > Metazoa > Chordata > Ceratodontiformes > Ceratodontidae > Neoceratodus > Neoceratodus forsteri. Next base: position 904,914,974 of record CM028135.1, on the reverse strand, counting down.
CTGGATCTTGATTGTCTAAAGTAGGGGTGATAATATATTTTATAAGACTTTCAATAATTTTGCAGATGGATGATGTAATGCTAATTGGCCTATAGTTTTCTCTGTTGTTTTGGGGTCCTTTCTTGCGTATTGGGAGGACATTAGCTTTTCTCCAATCACTAGGCACAAAATTGTTTAGGGTATGTCCATCAAAGAGCAGTTTGAGGGGGATAACTAAGCTGTCAGACAGAAGGAAAAGTAGATGCCCAGCAATACTGTCTGGCTCCAGGCTATATTTGCCTTTTTGTAAGTGCAATTTAATGATAATTTGATCTTCTGTGAACCAAGTATTGGGTCCATTAATGGCAATGGAACAGAAGCTAAATGAGTTGATGGTATTATGTTGGACTGAGTTAAAGATATTGCAAAATTTCTGATTAAATACATCAGCCACACTTTTGGGGTCATGAATAAGTTGGTCATTAACTAGTAGGGGATCAACTTGAGAAACAGTATTTTTTAAAGAATTAATGTAAGAGAAAAAATATTTGCTGTTGGTTTTGTTAGCTGAATTAGCCAGATTTGTTTCCCATTTTTGTTTTGACTTTCTGATTTTTTGTTTACACTTTTTTTAGATAGTGAGATAGGAATCCCAGTTAGTTTTAGATTTAGTGTTGAGATATGTGTTATATTTTTATTCTTTTGTTTTATTAATCTTTTTATTGAGGTATTAAACCATTTGGGGGTACGTTTGCAGCTAGGGTGTTTTTGTTTATAAGATATGAACTTATCTCTTAAGGTGATGATGGTGTTTTTGAGAAAATTCCAGCTATCTTGAATTGATTTGTTGTTGAGTATTGAACTCCAGTTTATCTTTTTCATAATGTTATTTATTGCATTTAAATTTGCCTTTTCATAGGAAAAGGTTGTAGTTAAATTTGGGTTAAAGGCATAATATTTTAGTAATGAAAACTGAATAGAATTGTGGTCACTGTTTCCAATTGGGGATTCATTGTTGACATCATTCAGGGCAAGTCTGTCATTACATAGTATAAGACTGAGTAATCGGTCACCTCTGGTTGGTTAGGTAACACACTGTTTCAAATGAAGCTGACAACAGAAGGAAAGTAGTTGTTTGCCCTTACTAGAAGGGGCAGAGTGATTATTCCAGCAGATTTCCCAAGATTGAGGTCCCCCATGAATATAAGATCACCTAGTTCACTGACTTAATCTGTTTCAGACAGTATGGTGTCAAAATTTTCAACAGAGGAATTAGGGGGATGATAACAGGAACTGAGAAATAAGAAGTCTAAATTAATCAGAAAGATTTTAACCCAAATGGTTTCAGTAACAAAGCCATGACTTTTTATTTTATTAGAAATATTAATAGACTTGATATTGTTCTTGATAAATAAGGTGACATCTCCACCCTTTTTTAGTTCCCAGTTTAATTTATGAACATTATAACCTGGGATAATGAGATCCCAAGAAGTTTTATTGTCTCCCCAAGTTTCAGAAACCAAGATTATATCTAAGTTATCTTGATGTGGCCTTATCTTCAGTTCATCTAATTTTTTATTAAGGCATCTAGCATTGAAAGTGAAATATTTTAAATGGTTGCTGGTATAAAGGTGGTTATTGCCTTGGGATACCTTAAGAGAGAAGGGCAAGTCCATCATCTCCCCCTTTGTTGTCAGTTTAAATGATGTTGTATGGTTGACATATGTTTACCAAGCAGAGAATTACCTTGTCTGCTCAGGTGCAGACCATCTTTACACTACAATTCGTATCTCTCAGTGAATTCTTCCCAATGAGTGATGCAGGTCTGGTCTTGTCTCAAACACCATTTGTGTAACCATTCATTGTACACTTTAATTTTCTGATTGGGACAGGATGAACATTTAGGGATGGGGAGAATCTTTGAGAAGCAGATGTCATGCCCAAGGTCTACCAGTTTGTTACACAGGGCAACTAGGTCCTGTTTGATTATATGAATAGGAACATGTTTAATGTTGTTTGCACCAACATGTTTATTTTATTTTTTTTTTTTTATTTTAAAACATTTGTTTACTGGGTAAGTACAATGAGCCAAAGGCCCGTTTTCATGTATGACCCCGGAGACCATACATATACAGTCAAGATGTTTACAATTAACAAAACTCACATCACAATACAATACAACATTAAACATACATTACCTAATAAAAATAAATATATATAAGATAATTACTGAAAACAGCAACAATGCAATTTAGCAAGAAAATAATTTCTTAACCTAATTTTAAAAGTCTGATGACAAACATTTTCATATAAAACAATAGGAAGCTCATTCCAATTTTTAGTAGCAGAGTAAGTAAATGAACCATCCCCCATTTTTGTCTTAGTTTTTGGAACCTTTAGCTTAATTTGTTGATCAGAGCGAAGTTCCCGTGAGTTTATTTTATTGTGTAAAAGTGAATATAATGGAGAATCTGTGCCTTGATGAAGAACTGTTAAAATCATTAGAAGATTTTCTCCACAGTTGTTCATGAAGTTGCCAATCATGTGAGTGATGTCAGATATTTTGGCACCACTAATGCTGGAACAAGTCCTGTTGGCTTTGTCAGGGTCACATATGGCCCTGTCTAAATGCTTAATCATTAAATCCCCCAATACCACCATTTGTTTACCTGAAGTGTCAGAAGGGTGTGCAGGGAGGATAGATGTAGGGTGTGAGTTTGTGACAGTAGCTGCATTAGCTGAAGAAAAAATGGGCATGGGAGTGGCTGCCTAAAACAGGAATGTTGAGTGTGCTATGGGTTTGATGCCCAAATAAGGTAGTGGAGACTGAGCCAGGGGTAGGTAAATCTTGGGCAGAAGTGCTATTCTTATGCTTGGGTTATGCCCCCCTATTGTCCCACATACACCTCACACTGCTTTGGATCAATTCTAGAAGTCAGACTTGATCTGGACTCCTGTTTACATTTTACTGATATCAGGAATTTTGCATCCAAATTTACATGGCAATAAGAGCCATTAGACCTTGAGGTTTGTTTGTTTTTTAACCCTATGATGCTTCATAATTTGTGACACTTAATACTGAGTGCCCAAAATAGAACCTTGGCCCACCCAGTGGTCTAATAGCCACTTCTCAACCAGGTACCCTAGTTAATAATGTTCAGTTCTTGCTTCTTAAAGGGCCCTTAGATCAATGCAAGGTGCGTCAAACAACTATCTTGCATCTGATCCTGGTGCACTAAATGCTGTGCCCCATATTTTGCAAGGAAAGCCTTCTCTGTGGCACTGTCCCCCAAACTGGCACAAGAGGTCTATTGCATCAAAGGACACAAGGAATGAGAATGACACAAGTTCAGTAAAAGAAAAATGACTCAGTCAAAAAATGATTTAAGGAACAAGAATAATGCAAGTTGAGTAAAAAAAAATACTTAGTCAAAAAAATGACTAAGAAGTGAAAATGGCGCAAGTTGAGTAAAAAAGCAAATGACATGACCAAGACTATGCTGACAAACTGTTCTAAACTTGTCCTGCAGGTGAATACTGGCCCTAAATAGTACCATAGACAGGTCTGCATGCCTGATACAGACCTCTTTATATGCTCTAGAGTCCGTTAGACTAGCTCTGGCTGGTCTAACAGCGACATACAACTTAGGCATAAGGACAGGGCTCACATTCTTTGAAAATCCCCAAATGGGGGATGATACCTCATTTTGGTGATGCAGGCATCCCTTACGACATGGTGCAGGCATTGTTTTGGTTCAAGCACGGCACAAGCCAGTCTGATGTATGCAGACCTTTTTTTGACACAAGCAACATTTGAAAATCTGAATTGACCCAAGTTTTGATGTATCCTGCTCTTTGTGTCAGTTGTTTCTGATGCAAGCCCCCTGCATCATTCTCTGGCCTTTAAAAATCTGGCCTTGGGTGTTACAATCATCTTTAAACACCACTGCAAGCAGCAGTATACTGGAAGAGAAACAAAGAAGGCAGTTCTTTATGCTAGCATGTTTGGTAAGGGTATCCTGTGACATGCATTACTGGAATGTGGGCACCTACCAAAATGGCGACCCACTTTTGGCACATGTCGATGGGACAATGGCATAGGGAAGGCACCAGATGGGCGGGGTATGTGAATGGTGACAGGATATCACTGTAAGTACACGTGCTTGGGGGGCAGCAAGCACGCTGAGCGTGGGGTGGGAAGGAGAGTTTGTCAGGGGTGGTGCTGTGGTGCGCTGCCAAGCTGGCTCCGAGGCATGGTGGGTGGGTGTTGGGCTGGGGTGGCCAGGATGTTGGGTTTGGGTCTGGGCGTGGGTGTATTTTGTTGTGCCCAGCCTGAGTATTGTTGTTTTTTTTTGTTGAATTTGTACCCCCCCGACATGCACCCCCTGGAGTTGAGAATCCTAAAGTAGTGGGGTGCTTGGGGCAAATCCACCCATAGGGGGGTGTAGTGGGGTGCAGCCCCCCGCATGACATAAGAATTCTATGTCCGTTGCGCCACTTTGTTTTTCACAGGGGGTGTACATCGCTAAAATTCAATTTTGGCCATGTACATTCGACATAAGGAATATTGCCTTTCTGCAATTGTCCTTATGACATAGAACTGTAAGGGTATCCTGTGACATGCACTGTTGGAAAGTGGGAGCCTACTGAAATGGCGACCTACTTTCAGTACATGTCAACAGGATGACGGTGTAGGGAAGGTGACCAGATAAGGGGTAGGTGAATGGCAACTGGATGTGGCTGTACGTTCATGTGCGTGGGGGAGAGCTAGCACGCTGGGCGTGGGGTGGGACTGGAGTGAGGGAGGGTTCGTCAGGGGTGATGCCATGGTGAGCTGCTGAGATGGCTGCATGGCATGGTGAGTTGGTGCTGGGCTGGGGTGGCCAGGATGCTGGGTTTGGGTCCAAGCGCAGGTGTATTTTGTTGTGCCTGGCCCGAGTAGTGTTTTTTTTGTTTTGTAAGAATTTGCACACACACCTGACATGCACCCCCCCCGGAGTTGAGAATCCTAAAGTGGGGGAGGTGCGGGGGGCATAGCCCCCCACCTGACATAAGAATCCTGTGTCCATTGAGCCATTTTGTTTTACGCTGGGGGTGTACATTGCCGAAACTGAATTTCAGCGATGTGCACTCACCATAAGGACAATCGCCTTTCGGCAATCACCCCTATGACATAGAATCTTGGTAAGCATCACACTGCTGTCAATATTTTGGAAGAGTTGTGTGGCAGTGAGACAAAATTTGGTTAGAGCCCTTGGGACTCAATAATGGATTTGTGGTTTCAGACAATGGCGTCAGTATTGTTGGTGCGCTGAAATGTAGTGGTTTTATTCACATTCTCTGCTTTTTACACTCATTAAATCTATTAGTACAAGCATTCCTTTCCATTGACAGCAGTATAATACCACTAGTGGGAGCTGCAAAGAAATTCTGTGGCCATTTTAGTCACTCTGTAAAATAATGTAGTGTTTTGGCTGACCTCCAGAAAAAACAGCTTGCCAACACAGCAACTAAAGCGTAATACTCCAACAAGATGGAACGCAACATTTTACACGTGTGAGTCTTCTTGCACAAAAGAAGACAGTCTATGAATATATTATGGAGCACAATGTAGCAGATGTTGTTGTACTGAATTCATTCCAGTGTGGCGTCATAGAGTATCTTACATTGCTTTTGACTCCCTTTGAGGAAGCAACCTGACAGATTAGCAAAGAGAATGCTACTCTAAGCTAGGTTATTCCCATCATAAATATATTTAACAATGAACTCAAGAGGCTGCATAGAGGATTTGAACAAAAAGGGGACACATCTGGCATATCCATTACAAACTGACTGATACAGCAATTCCAAAATTGCAGAAGATTTAACAATATCATGACAGACACATTTTTTTCGACTCTTCTTGACCCATTTTTAAAGTTGCAACAGGTGCCTCCTTCAGATCTCAGTAACTCTTATCTTGAATACAAAAGCATGCTGATTTCAGCAACTGCACAGGAAAAGAAAGGAACTGTATTTGGAAATACAAGTGAATCATGTGATGTGGATGCTGCATCTGATGATGCTACTTCTATTGGTGATGACAGCAATAATTTTATAATTTCCACTTAGTGCCACCATGTACTCTCAACAACATTGAGTAGTCCTGCACAAAGTACTCTTTCATAGCCCTTGAAAAAGGCATATCATTCTGAAAAGCACACAGATGACTCTGAGACGTTTTGGTCAAAACTCATAAAAACTGATAATTCAGATGTGTATGTCATGGAACTACCTTCTTTGTCTTTGTGTGATATTGTGGATGCTTATTTTTGTTTTTGAAATTCAATAAACTTTATCAAAAAGCAATGAAGTAACAACATGATCAGGTAACAGCCAATAACAAATATAATAAAATCCCAAATCCCCTTCCCCCACCCTCACCACCCCAGTGGAGTGACCGACCAAATACCAGATCAAGCTACAGTAGAGTATCCAAGAATAACATCATGAGATAATTGTAAATTGCCCTGTGAATCAAATTATAAAAAGGAAAGAAAACACTAGGCCCAGAACCCACAAAAGTTCCAATGGTGTAGCTTAGTTTTAAAGCCCAATCCCGAAGAGGCGATCCTAAGACATATATAAAGTATGCAACCTGCTCCAACTTTTAACAAAGGTTATAGGTCTGTTACAAATGCTCTTAATCACTTGCTCAACCCTGAGGTTGTAAAGTAACTCTTGAAGCCATTCTTGATAAGAAATAGAGTCCTGATCAAGCCAATGACATAAAACTAACCTCTTGACAGATAATGAAATTAAGGCCATAGGATACCACATTTCCTTCACAGGAACCACACTATAGTCACCAATTATACAGACCTCTGGCGTATAAAGGCCAGTGACACCTAAGAGAGGGTCAGCCATAGACTCAGTAAGGTTCCATAAAGGGGCAACCTTATGGCAGTTCCACAGGATGTGCATTACAGTACCATCAGCCTTCCCACACATCGTGCATTGAGGAGATGTTAACCTACGCATCTTGACAAGTAAAATGCAAATTATTAAGCATATTAAACTGCATAAGACACAGCTTGTCTTCAGAGGTATACATGTATAAATCTCACCAAATCTTCTGCCACCAGAAAGAATTATGAGGCAGATGGTTATCCAATAAGGGGATTTCCCATTTAAGTCAGGGAATAAATGAGGAAATATAATAGAGTATTTATTGGCAATAGCATGTGGTTCCATCATTGTGGATGCCTATTTACAAGAACTATTCACTAATATTACTGATGACTCTTTTGAGTACTGGCTAGAAAAGGATGAGATCAGGCCTGCACTATCTGCCTTTGCTATAAGGCCTATTAATTGCCCTCCCAGTAGTGTTTACTGTGAGCGTATATTTAGCACAGCTGGAAATATTGTGTCTGATAGCCACACAAGGCTTACTCCTGAAAATGTATATCTCCTTACCTTCCTAAAAGTCAATCTCAACAAATTCTCTTACCAGTTCAGTGAACAGTGGCAGGAACATAAAACTGATGATAATGACAAACAGCTGCAACAGGTATCTCATAATAAGGGTACTTCCTTGGTGGTGTTCAAAGGCTATGATGATGATATTTAATTTAATGATTTATTTCTTTGAATTCAGAGGACAAAGATCAGCAAGCATAACATAAAGATCAAGTAAAAAAAAAATTCCTTCTTGTGAGCTCATGGTGTATATTAACCCTTGCTGTGCTGTGTCCAAAATCCCTATACGTGCTAATTCTGTTGGCAGCTTAAGGGTTAAATGCATTGCTGTATGTGTTTTCGCATTCAATTTGGGAACCCAGGTGGAGTTTAATTTGTTTATTCAGCAAGTTAAAAATACCAACAGGCAGTGAACTGCTGGATATCTGGGGTAGAGGGCTACACCAAGGGGGGGGGACAAAAAGGAAAAACTCATGCGCATGGCCACTGTGCCAGCCTCCACAGTCCTCAGGTCCCGCACTGTGCATATCCCTGCTGAACAACAGTGCCAAACAGTGCTATATAAAAAACAAACAAAAGAAAAAAAATATTTTTTTATACCATAGTTGACTGCACATGGCAGGATTAGGCCTCATGGCAGAGGTATGTTGTGATTGGGGCCAAATATTACTATAAAAAAACAAAAAGTATTCTTTATGCCATATTTAACTGCACATGCCACTGTGAGTGCCAGCCCTCACAGTCAGTCCTCGGGTCCTGCACTGTGCATATCACTTGATGACAGAGGGAGCGGCGATGTGCGTATCCCTGCTGGCTTGTTGACAGGGGGAGCGGCAATGGGGCTGGGGTCTAGCAGGTGGGCTTAATGACAGGAGTAGATGGCAGTCGGGGCCAATCAGCTCTACATAAAAACAAAAAGGAAGTATTTTTATATCATATTTGACTGCACATGGCAGGAGTTGGCCTCATGGCAGGAGTAGGTTGTGATTGGGGCCAAACATCTCTATAAAAAAAGTATTTTTTTATACATTAGTTGACTGCGCTTGGCCACCATGAGTGCCAGCCCCCATGGTCCTTCAGGTCCCGCACCATGTGGATGCCTGCCACCTTGATGATGGGAGGAGTGGTGACAGGGCTGGGGACTGGCATGTGGGCCACATGGCAGGAGTAGGTGGTGTTCAGGGCCAAACAGGTCTATAAAAAAAATATATGTATATATATATATATATATATATATATATATATATATAAAATCATAGTTGACTGTAATTATTAGCTGTGGAAGCTTATAGGATATATTCAAAAACTGCTGCCAGGTGGTGGTGGTGGTGGGGGCAAGGTCAACCAGATAAAACGTAGGCTGTAGAACACAAGTGATAAAATATAATTGGCCAATCAGGCAGGAGTGTGTGGAATGGTTTGGGGCCCATGATTCTTGCTGTAACGCCAAGTAGGCAAGCAAAATAATTACAAATTAAAAAAATAACATCTCAAGCCAAAAGGGCAGGAAGGATGGCTGGGCCCCCATCACATATCCTGATGATGCTGCCTGTCTCCCACCAGAAAGCTGCCAGACTCAATGAAGGTCTGCACTCTGCTGTTGTCTTTCTGCTGTTGAAGTTATTGGTCTCTCTCTTTCTAAGATCTGACACACTGGCTTCTTTCACTGCAAAGCCCCCAAATGAGCTGCTGGCTGGATTCACAAACATTTTCGGGACTAAGTGCCACACAGCAACTCCAGTTGCGGACTGAAATCTCTGCAGCTGCATAGATTGTTATTCACATCCACAGCAGCTGCAGAAGATGTTATGACTGGTCCCAGTGGCTGTAACATTTTTTCACAGCTGCTGGGATTGCCATGGCAAAGTAAGGTCACAAAAAAAAATAGTGTAAAAAACAAAGAATACAGTGATAGGTTAAGAGCATTGAACCTGTACTCCATAGAATACAGATCCCTAAGAAGTGACCTGATCTATCTCTTTAAAGCATTTCAAAATGATTCCCTGTTTGTTACCATTTGTTTAGAAAAACAAACAATGCAAAATAATGCTAGATCTCATAAACGGCAGTTAAAAAATATTGTAAGTAAGACAACTAGGCGGAACATTTTTTTCATGCAAAGAGCACCAGCAATATGGAACACATTACTTAGTAGTGTTGTTAGGAGTAAACCAGTTGAACAGTTTAAATTAAATTTGTATCATTATATGGATAACAAAAAATATAGCTTCCACCACTAAAGTTAGTGGTGGCAGGTCTGATTTGGGCCTTTGGCCTTATAAACCTGTACATGACTATGAAACTATGAAACACCACCAGTAAGTTGCGTAAATCATGGAAAAACAAAGGAGCCCAGCTCCTCAGTCCCCACCATGAAATTGCAGCAACAGTACTACTTTGCAAATATGAATCCTTTTAATGAAGTTTTCATTCAGGTAAAATCTACACAGCAGATACAGAGCATGCAGCGGGTGAAGAATGCACCCCCTCCCTCACATCACAGCCAAACGTTTTTGTGCTTCTCACACTTTATCAAAGCCTTGACTTCATTAAAAGGATTCATATTTGCAAGAAGTGCTGCTGCTGCAATTTCCTGGTGAGGACTGAGAAGCCAGGCTCCTTTGTTTTCCTGTGAATACCTTTTTGCCTTTGCTCCTTCCTTGTTGTTTAGCTGCCTAAGTTTGTACTTTCAGTCATAAATCATGCAGCCAGTTGTCAACCAGCTCCATTTTTGAGAATACCATATCTGAGGGAAAAACTGTGGTTCTATGAGTGGTAACCCGCTTGCACTGAGTTTTTCCCACAGCTGTGGGATTTTCAAGAGTTTTGTGAATCCAGTCCACCGTTTCCTCATTGAAACGACAGGAAAATACAGACACAACATTTTTTTTTAAAGTTTTTTTTTTAATAGAGAGATCTAAAAGAGTAATACTGATGCATTTCTCATCCTTAAATAGACTAAAATAGGTTTACCATTCATCAGAGTAAATCAGAACCTTTTTGAAATAAATCAGAGTCACAATCAGAACTGGGTGGCAGCTGACTTGCCCATCCCTACCAGGAAGCTTTTTAAGGGGAAGGACTGAGTGACGGCAGCATGGAACAAAGTTTTGGAAGATGTCATCTGTGCTGAGACAGTAGGGGGTTCAAAAGCGGGTACGATGGATACATGGGAAAAGTAAATATATAGAGGCATTAGGGAGTGGGAAAAGAGGAAATGGGGACTGTCTGGGGCATAACCCCACAACTAGTCAGGCTAGGGCAGACTACATAGGCCAATAGACCTTTATCTGTCAACATTTTCTGTTTCTATGCATGAGCCAGGCACTCAGTGGTCAAGGCCTCTGTTTCAGACACAAGACCAAAGTCAGGGAACAGCAAATCACAGAATTCAACTTTTGGCTCCACTCGTGATGTAAGGAGAATGAATTTGGATAGATAGGTCTATGGGGGAACTTTTAGGAAAGGAGACTGTTCAAGGCAGATGGCCTGTACCTGAGCAGGGAAGGGGTGAGTGCACTTGGACAGAAATATGATTTGCACTTATGTTCTTTAAGCTGACTAAGTGGGGAGCACGGGCCAAAGGAACCCATCTCGGGGTTTGCTCAAGATGGTACTTTAGGTGTAGCTCCCTCAGATGAAATGGGCCATTCTACTAACCATTCTTCCATACAAATGACCCAAGAGATGCTTGCACAACTCCCCAAAACTTTGATGCGCACAAAAGACTGCACACAGAGATCATCAGGTCCTCACACCAGTATAAAAATGCCTCTATACACAAAGGGTAGTCCTCAATAGCATGGAAGGTGCTTAGTCTCAACACTAGAATCCTGGGCAATAAGATTAGTGAGCTCCAGGCACTAATTACTAAGTCAAATTTTGACATAGTAGCCATAACGGAAACCTGGGCATCTAACTGTAATGAGTGGGACTTGACTATTCCAGGCTACTCACTCCACAGAGGTAACAGGTAAGGATCAAGGGGTGGGGTGGGGTGGCAAATTATGTAAGGGAGGGTATTAGAGTATCTGCAATTAGTATGCAAAAAAATCCTGAGGTTGAGTCACTCTGGATGCAGTTATGTGCTTCTTTGGGGAAGAAAGTCTTCTTTGGAGTAATCAATAGGCCCCCCTGCACAGTTGGCCAATGCAGACAAATTACTTACTGCTGAAGTTAAATGCATCACAGCTAAAGATGATACTATCATCATGGGGGACCTTAACATGCTAGATGTGGACTGGAATATTCCCACAGCCAAATTGACTGGGAACCAGTCCATAGTAGAGGCTGTTCAGGACTGCCTTCTGATACAGTTGATCCTATACCACACTAGACTTAATGCAATATTGGATCTAGTGCTCACCAGCTCAGGCATGGTGGATACCACAATGGTCAAAGAGCCGCTGGCCAGCAGTGACCATAATACTGTATGGTTCTCAGTCTCTTTTGGAGCCTCCCCTTCATGCTAGAAAGCCTCAGTGCTCTGTTTCCAAGGAGCAAATTTTGACCTCATGAGGAATCGCATCAGAGTTAAACTGGGTTCTATCAATTATCAGTCTGGGGTAAACAAACTCTGGACAGATATAAGAGTCCATCATAGAAATCACCCTAACAGCTACAGAAACCGTTACCAAGAAAAACAAACAGAAGGTATCATAGTGGTTCAACACTGACATAAAGTTGGCTATCAAATCTAAATGCAAAGCCTTCCTAGATTTTAAAAAGAATCCAAATGATGATTTATGGGAAAAATAGCTGACTAGGAGCAGGGAGACCCAAAAAATGATTAGAGAAGCCAAAGTGGGCACGGAGCTTTGCATTGTTTCTACTATCCTGACAGAAAATAAAAAATGTTTTCTCTATATCAAAGAAAACCATAAGAAGGCAGAAGGAATAACCAGACTTAAATATGGTGACAGAACAATAGAGGAAGATCAGCAAAAGGCTGAGGTCCTCAACAAATTCTTCTGTTCAGTTTTCACTAAAAAGAGGGATGACTCGCTACCAGATAGTGGCATAAATACCTCAGATAGGGATATTCCGGTTACGGGTACACTGTCATTTAGTGTTAGCAGGGTCCATGAGGCACTAGAGAACTTGAAACAGGACAAATCTCTGGGACCCAACAGCATACACCCTAGAGTCTTGAGGGAATTATTAGATAACTAGCAGAGCTGCTTGCCACCTTCTTTAACTGTTCACTCCTAATGGGAGATGTGCTGGAGGACTGGAAGTTGGCAAACGTCATACCTCTGTATAAGGGAGGTGATAGAGAGGAGGCTGGTATATACAGGGCGGTTAGTCTCACGTTGGTGGTGGGCAAATTGATGGAGTCCTTGCTTAAGCAGGACATAGTGGAATACATGGACCGATTTGGTCTGCATGTCCCCAGTCATTAAATAAACCAGACTGGATGTTATTGACTTTAACCTGTTTAGAGTGTCAGTACCTATATAGCAGGCATTGCATTATTTTGTGTAAATTGACCAACCTTATTTCACTGGGGGTCCTCCGAGATGAACTGCAGAATCAGTCTTGAGGGTAAGTGGTACCTTATGATTGGATATAGTGTACATGTGCAGGAGTTAGACAGATGCAGAATAAGAGTGACAGTGAAGTATTGAACTTCACGTGAACCTCACCTCCATTCTGTAGAGATGGACAGGATTTGGGGTAAGTGTTTGGGTCATCCACAGCACTCCAGAGAACTGCAATGTCAGCCTGAGTTACAGGTAGTTCGCTGGGGTCCAGATGTGCTGTGTCTGGTAGTGGGGGGGTGGTGCTGGTGGAACAGCAGGTGCTGCCATGGCCCTCCTCCTCTTAGGGCCACACACAGCCACCCCCACTGCCACAGAAGGGCTAGCAGGTATAGACCTGGCCCATTCTGTAGCAGCCTGCTGCTGCACCCAGTGGTGATTGATCATGAGGGAGTGCTGGCCCCCAGTCCCCATGTGACTCCCCCAGGGGCTACGGTGCACCTCCATCCGACAAATGTGGCACTTCACCAGGCTTCTGCCCCCCCACACAATCAAAGAACTTCCAAACCAGGGAGGTGCAGGGAGGACCAGGCACTAGTGGGGGGGCAGATGCACTGGCATTATGGTGCTGAGGCTCCACACTTGGGGCCGGGGTACAGGCGCATTCTGCTCAGGACCTGGTGCTGCTGGTGGTGGTGTCTCTGTCTGAGGAGGTGGTGGTTCACTTGGTGCGGCAGCAGCTGCACCAACTCCTCCTGCTTCCGGGGGGGGCAGCAATATTTTGCTGTGGTCCATCATGAACCGGCCACACCCCCCATGCATGCGAACTCCTCCCTGGCCATGCTGCAGAACTGCCCCCACCTCAGACATTCCTTGCTCCATCTCGACTGCCATCCCTCGGTCTGACCAACCCAAACAGTCACACACAAGACATACACAACACAGACACACACAGTGAGACACACACAAACAACAACTAATAAAACTATGAAAAAAAGAAATTCACAGAACAAATTAAGTAACAAAATGGTCTACAATAAAATATGAATGAAATTAGCTTTTAAAAAAGCTTTTGAAACTGCCTCGCCTCCCAGATATCTCTCTCTCTCTCTCACTCTCTCTCTTTCTTTCTCCAACTGCTCTGACTGCCTCATCTCTCTCCCTCTGCACAGGAGAATGTGAAAGTATCTCCTAGAGTATGAGTCGCTTCCTTCCTGCCTGGCTAAAGCATGTGACTTACAATTCTGTAAGCCATGAGATGTGTGGGGGGTTGCCAATAGACTTGTCACTCCACCTTACTTCATGTAAAGGTGGAATTACAATGCAAAATAATAATTACAAGGCAAAGTGAGCCTTTCACGGTGGTCAATTTGCATTGCGGAGTTCCAACGCAAAGTGCCCACTTCACGGGCACTTCACCAGCAGAATTTAAATTCACTGCAACTCTACATGGCATATGTTTAGTTGCAAAGCACTACTTATTTACTGCTGTTATGCAAATTGTGCATACTCAATATTTGCAGCAGGTTGTGATATGTCAAACATCTTGAGATTATTAGCAAAACTAAAATCTATTTTTTATTGTCCTTATACCAGGAGCTGCTGACCACCTTCCAGATTAATTTTGGTTAAATTATATTAAATTAGTTTAGTTTTAGTTCTGAGCATGCTCAGTAGAGTATTAAACATCTATCCTAAAGACCCTACTGAGCATGCTCAGAATTGAAATATCAAATCCTTATAACATGGGAATGAACTAATATTTTTTCACCAAACCAACGAAAGGTGACATTCTGGAGCAAGTAATTTATACTCTGAAAATTTCAGACCAAAAGTCCAAACCCCCTAAGCTGTAGACAATCAGAAAAAAACAGCAAAAAAACAAAATGCTTCCTAAAAACTCCCTATCCAGATCTTAAAATCTACATTTCTGCCTGAAATGAAACTTGCAAATCAAGAGACCTTGCCTAATTGCCCAATCATAGTCAAGGAGCTGTACTGTCTACAGCATGTGCTACTTGAGGACTCAGTCAGTGGCCAGCCACAGTGTTGTGAGGAAGACTGTGATGGTCACCGTTCAATGATTGGGATGAGGGGGAGTACGTTGGTGGGTCACACTGGATGGGGTGGGGGATGGAACCCTAGACTACCAGGGCAAGGGGTGTTGGAATTTGGGGATGGCGATCAGTTACTAGTGAGGGACCCTACAGTATGGAAAAGGGAATTTTTTCAATATCGGGTGTGAGATCGGGGAGGTGGGACACTACACTATGGAAAAAGGTTTTACAATATCAGGTGGGAGATCAGGGAGGGGGAGGGACCCTACACTATGGAAAAATGTTTCCAACATTTTGAGTGAGAGATCGGGGACTGGGGGATGGACCCTACACTTTGGAAAAATGTTTTCAACAATTCAGGTGGGAGATCAGGGACTGGGGAGTGACACTACACTATGGAAAAATTCTTTAAACATTTCAGGTGGGTGATCATGTCAGGGGGGGAGAGACCCTGGACTACCGGGGTACATTACTGTTGGGAAAGGTGATCAGAAGACAGAGGGCACTACACTTGGGGACTGCTGCTGTGTGGGGCATGGGCTGGTGGGGGGGCTGCACAACACCACAGTAATGCCATGCAAATGATCCCATAATGAGCATGCTACTGGCCACTAGCACCTTGAATGCCCAACTGGCTCATTTGCATGGCCACTTTTGTGAACTGTGTCCCAAACGTTCTCAGCAGGTCAGGCTCTCTGCTTCCACAGTGCCAACCTCTGAGCGCAGTCTTGTGAACAGGTAACAGAAATAGGGTAACCCTCCTGTCTGTTTTGTGGGTCTGAATCAATCTTTGGTCTCAGGTTCTGGAGGGATTCAAACTGTGAACCTCTTGCTAGCGTACCTAATGTACAGGCTCAGATAATTCTGCTCTTCTGGAAGGGGGGCAGATATCTTTCACCTATGGACACCTAACCAGGTGTACAAAATGAACCTTTAAAAGCTCTATGAAAGACCTCAGATAAACTCTTACCTTTTCCCAGTTTGGTATTACCATTAAGCTATGCATAGTGTCAACTTTAACCATATATGCTTCACTTGTCAAAGAAAGAATTTCGAAGGCACACCAAGCAGTCTCTTTAAAATAGAGGTTTACTTTAAAATAGGTAAAAATTTAAAATGTAAATACAGAACAATATATCACAAAACATACAATCATTTAAAAATACAACGTTTAAAGTGAAAACTCCTACCAACCATACACTTAGACTTGTCTATCTAATGTATTCTTATCTCCTTATAGTGCTGATAGATGTTGTAGCTCAGAGAGTCCAAACAAGAATGTTTCTAAAGATCAGTCACAGCATATTTAGAAAACTGTCTTTGACCCTTCCTCCTACATGATGTCACCCAGCTCCTCCTCTGTTTATTAAACGTTATACAACCAGGATGTCTTTACTCAGGAGGTATTTTAAATAGGTGACATCAGCAAAAACTCATTTCCAAATGACTTTTTTGATCTATGATCAGTCTCCTCCTCTCAAAGACATCAAAGGATTTTTTATGACTATCTCTCTCTGCCAGATCTCACTGAGTTGTAATATGCTTTGTGACACCAGGTGCAATTAACTGACCTTCCTGAGGATATCATAAAATGGATTTTTTAGGTCTTCGCTTCAACCAACCCAGATCCTAAATAAGGCTATAAAATGTGAGTCTTTGCAAGTTAATCACCTTACAGAGATCTGCTGTTTAACATATCCCATCTTTTGAACTGATACCTGGGGGGGGGCGCATCCCACAGGCTGTCTCAGCATGTCTTATGAGAGACACTCAATAACACATTTTATATTACAAGCATAGAGTAATCAGAACCAGCTGTTTTACCTGGGACCCAGCCTGTGAAAAAGCCTTTACCAGACTGAAGGAGACACTGTGCAGTGCTTCTGTATTGACAAGTCCTGACTATAGCAAACCCTTTATAGTTCAGACTGACGCCTCAACGTGGGTATTGGGGCAGTACTGAGTCAACATCCAGCCAAAGGAAAGATCACCCAGTAGCATATCTGAGTAAAAGGCTACTTCCCAGGGAGTAGGCATACTCCACTGAATCCCATAATGGGCATGCTAATGGTCACTAGCTCCTTGAATGCCCAACTGGCTCATTTGCATGGTCACTTTTGTGAACTGCATTTTAGCGCATGAGTATTATTGGCTGTGGGGCCATTTTCCTGGCTAGCTATGGGGAAGCACTACTAGGTATTGCACTGTTTTTACTGGGTTAGTGCTGACCCAGCCAGCCCCTATTCACAGTCAGATAGTGCACTGCGCTATCTGACTGTAAATTGCATGATTTTCCTTCAGCACAACTACGAGGTGCCACTTTTTTTGGTGAATCCTGCTTTGTGTATCTTAGCCTACTTTTCCCTACATACTGTTTGCAATATACAGTACTTCCACTTATTTATTTATTTGAAAACGGGTGACCGGGAGAGGCACACTGAGTTAAGGCTTATTTCCAGGTGCAACCCAGGAGAGGGGAGCAAAGAATAAAAACAATACAAAGCATAGACTGCAATATTTGCAACATTTGTTAAATCAGTGATATGACCTAAAGCTGCAATGCATACTGTTATAATTCTATGTAAAACTTTATCAAATAACAACAATTTTTGTATAAAAATAATAAGGTATATGCATTGTTCATTAAAACAAGCATGCACTGTACTGTACATCAAAATCAAAAACTTTTACTACTGATAGTAATTATTGTTTTCAAAACAAATTACCCCAAAGGATCTGCTCAAAATTGTCAGAATAATAGACTGGAAATTCAACTGCAATAATGACTGTTTATTCACCAGTGGCCAGTAGGGATTTACTCTATATTTACTCCTTGGATCCCATTTTGCTTCACCATCTATGCCAACCACCGGGCTTACCAGCAGTCTGGGAGACTGTGGCTTGCTGCCCATGGTGGGAATCCACCCAGCCCAAAGAGGGAAGAGGACCAAGATGCTAATTCAGCTCCTGGCTGCCTTGGGTTACATGATGTGGCACTGGCAAGGCTCCCAGCATCAGGGTGCTACACCAAAGGGCTATTTTCCATCTGTTTGAGTCCTCTTGGTGGATCAGGCTAGCAATGATGTCCATGAGACATTGGGAGTGCTCCTGCCTCTGAAATGA
Organism: Neoceratodus forsteri; assembly: GCA_016271365.2. Taxonomy (NCBI): domain Eukaryota; kingdom Metazoa; phylum Chordata; order Ceratodontiformes; family Ceratodontidae; genus Neoceratodus; species Neoceratodus forsteri. Next base: position 904,896,874 of record CM028135.1, on the reverse strand, counting down.
TGATGTGTGATGCCTCACCAATCCACTGCAGCTGCAGTAGTCATGGTCAGGGATGAACGAAATCCACAAATTTTATTACGCAAAATATTTTGCAAAATTCGTGGATTTCGCAAAATATTTTGCAGGTGTGAAATGCGAAATTCTGTCAGCAAAATGTGGAATTTTGCCAGTGAACAGTGGAATTTCACCACTCGCGGGCAAAATTCCGCCATTCATGGGTAAAATTCTACATTTTGCCAGTGAAATTCTGCATTTCACACTCACTAAATATTTAGCAGAATGCGTAAATTTCATGAAATATTTCTGAAGGCAAAATTCATGATTTCGCCAGAATTTCACCAGCAAAATTAAATTTTGCTGCATCTTTCGTCATGGTGCACCACCCTTCAGCCATTACTAGGGATCAGGTTGTTGCAAGATTACAAGTCCCTCCCTCCCCAGAGAAGGAGAGCTGTCTGAAAGATGGTCTATTCTCCTTCCCTAGCTGACCAGCCAACACTCAAGGCTTGTTCCCACACATGGGTCATTGGGGCTACAAGTAGTACACTACCACCACACTGGCAGAATGGCTAAAGAATATTTTAATGTCAATTAGTTAATTAATCATTTAACTTATGATCCTAGCAACCGAAAACTCTGCAAAAAAAACTATATAAAGAGATATTTTATTTTGCAGCAGGGAATAACTCTTGGTGACGCTGGTCTCTTTTATGCAACAATGGCAAACTCCCCTCTGGAAAAATGCTTTTGCTAGAAAACACGTGCTGTTGATTTCCCAACTTGTTGCATCACAGCTGAAAAGCCAGCTGACTGTACATTTTTGAATCACAGAGGTGAAGGTTGGAAAGTGTTAACTTAGGAATGCTTCTTTCATCCCATTTTGATTCAAGAGTCTTAATCAGTGATTAATGTTCTATATCATATTTATACACTAATAAAAACAAAGTCTCAAGCCCATTATGACAATAGCAACATTTTAATCTAACTCTTATTTTTGTATCAGCTTTAATATTGGAGAAAAATCATTTTACCTCAGCAACTTCTTTTCTGAGTACTACAAGGTTTTGGAAGAGCACTATATGATTCCTATTTTTTCCACACACCTACACACATGTACACACACACACACGTACAAATTAAGATAAACTTATTGTATCAATATTAATCTTTCCACAATATACATTTGAAATATTGCAAAAAGCTAATTATTTGTGTGACTAAGTCACTCTTCCAGCAGGCTGAATTTGGATACCTTTTCAGCAATCATAAAGCATTCAAATATTAGGCTTTATAAGGGTTCAGACCTTTTTCTCAGGTGTTAAAATGTAGTTTCTTTTAAACTTAAACCTCTGCTTTTAGCAGGAATGCTTCTACATAAAAATATCCTGTAAGACATTGTTGTAATAAGGGTGGGCAAAGTTGTGAAACCTCACTACCTGCAACACTTCACCAGGTGAAGACTGTATAAAGTGGTACTGTCAATAGAAGCACTCTGGATAGGTGGGTTGATATTAGTCCTTTCACAGAAGAAAGGGTTCTGAAAGAACTCTTAAAACTGAAGGTGGATAAAGCAATGGGGCCTGATGGGATTCACCCCAGAACTCTAAAAGAACTATGGGAAGAACTAGTAATACCACTGACTACTCCTTTTAATAAATCAGGGGAGGATGGTGTGGTACCTGAGGACTGGAGGAGGGCAGATGTGTACACCAGTACAGTATTTCTTTTTTAAATTATTTTTAAGAAAAAATCACCACCATACATCTATTGTCCCACCCACCTCCCCACTACACCTTCATACATATAATTAACCCCACTCTCATTGTACCCTCTTCCTTCTTCCCTACTGTCCCAGAAAGCTTTCATACAGTAAGTAACAGCTGAACTTAATTTTGCTGCAGTTAAGAAATTTTACAAACACATCCCCGAAATGCAGTGGAATAGTTACCCCTCCAATTCATTATGTAGTATATCCCAACCTCAGCCTCATTCTGGTCTCCCACCATCCTCCACCCTCCACTCATCCCTAAGAATATGTTTTGAAACCTGTAAAAAGGGAAAACTGCTCCTTGCCATGGTGACTCAACCAGTGTGTCTATTTGTGGGCTCTTCATCATGAATGAAGTATTGTGATGACATGCACTGTAATATCTGATTGCCTGTCATCACAGAGTGAATCATTCATAAAGAGCTGATGAACACAGGGGCAGGCCATTAACCACAGAAAGAGGCAGCTTTTGTTTTCTATTGTATATACTATAGTACATTGAATTAAAGTCATGTGGGTAGGTAGCCACAATTATTCAACTGGGATGGGTGAAATGTTTTTATAATCACTTAACTGCAGTGAAACTGACTAAGCCAACTGATATAAAACATTGCAGGGACAGTGAGGGAGGAGGGAGGTGAGTGTTCTGAGGAGGGTCCTTACTCTTATAAAGGTGCAATGGGCGGGGTGTGACAATAGATGTAAATGGGTGAGAGTGTTAAAAAAAAAACTTGGAGTGAACTCAGGAAACTTTGCCCCTCTATGCAAAGTGCAGAATTCCTCACTTTGGTTCTAACTTCACTGATGTAGTTTAAATTTGCAACATGCTTATGATACTCAACAGTAGCTATTCTCAAAAAGTAAAAACTTGATATATTAAGCAATAATACCTTCTAGGATGGCAGCATTGGGCAATACCAGACTACCCAAGGGCATAATGAGGCCTAACACCACAGAAAGAGTGCTTTATATCCCCTGGAAGGTCTGTTATTGCCCATATCCCCCATCCTGGAGGATATTATCATACTTAGAAAATGGGCTACGTGTGTAATTTTTTTTATTATAGGATTACAAAAAAACCTAAAGTATTACTATTACAATGACTACAATTGAATTTTCAGTTCTTTTTTGATAAAGTAGTCTCTGTATCTACTGTATTAGCCAGTAGAGAGCTCTGTAGTGTTTGCTAGGTATTTTGCCCCCCTGAGATGTGTTCACCCCCCCCACCTTTATTTATTTTATTTTATTTTTTTGTATTTTCAAGCCCCTGCACTTGTTTTGTTTCCTGGTTCTCCTCACCATAATCTGCCTAGTTAATTTCTGTACCAGTGTCTCGTTGATGAGATCATCTCAACTGTCTGTGTTTTTGTGCTGGCAAATGGAGACTTGCTGGTGGCTTCTTGTGCAGTTGACAGTGGGCAGGTGCCTGGATGATGAGGAGATAATTTAATAACGTCTGAGAGAAGGGTGAAAGGGCAGGCATCCATAAGATGCAGTTGTGTGAGGTACTTTTATTTTTGAATTACAAAGAAAGGGAAAAAGAACAGGATTACTTTGATGAATCCCAGTCTTCCTTGAGTCAGTAGTGGCTGCATTTTTCTGGTGCCGAGCACTTACATACAACTATTTATTTTATTTTTTTTCTTTCCTTTTTTTTTATGGAGAAAAAGAATGGTAGTTTTCTGTGTGGCAATGGAGTGCAACGGGGTGGGGGGGCAGTTTAATGAGAAATGTATAACATGCTGCTGGAAGTGTGTGATCTAAAAAAAAGAATGGTTTACTAACTGTTGTCAATGACAGTAAAAAATATTTTGTCGATCCTTTTGCTTTTTGTACAGAGTGGGGGAAGTGAGCAGTGTTCTTTTTTATGTGCTTGGAATTGATGGAAGGGTCATTTGCAGAGCAAAGGGCAAAATGTAATTTGTTACACTGGAAATTCAAAGTGGCATGGTGATACAATTTTGGTACTGAAGCAGCCTCAGCTGGTACTTTTTTTTCCTGGGTATCTATTAAAAGTTAATGTACCCCCCTGCCATGGGTGCCAGCCAATCAGAGCCCATGAAATAAAAAGCCCATTTTCTAAATAGCCATTATAGTTCAGGACAGAATGATTTTTGTCTGTAACTGTATTAATAAATGTTTCACAAATATACAGTTTACTATAGTTAACCAAAATTGTTCAAACTTTTACCTTTAGGATGTGATATAGTTTCTGTTGGTCAGTCAGAGCAGCTGCAGGAGTGTGCTCCAAAGGGAAGGAGAGGAGCAGGGAAGGAGAAGAGAAGTTTGAAAAAAAACCCACTCACCCTCTCCACCATGGCTGTTTAAATCCCTTGGAGCTTGGCTGGGATTGGGCAGCTGCACGATGGGAGGAGCAAGAGGCTGGGCCCAAGGAAGAAATGCAGCCAACTCCAGGGGGGGAGGAGCTGTACACAGGAAAATGGAAGGAAGGAGCTGATCACTAATTGGACATGGAATAAAGGCAGAGGATGAGTCTGTTTTGGCAGTACTGTCTATAGGGGTGAAAACAAATGGGCAGCATCTAAACCTGGGTTTTGGTATAGAACTTATGGTTTGTGCTGTACTTCTATTTTTGGTTAGTTTTAGGGGCATCTGAATCGGTGATTTGGTAAGATAAAAAATGTAATTTTACTTTTAGTAGTTAGGGCTGTACTTTATTTTTGGTTAGGTAGTTAGTGGCATCTTAATCAGTGATTTGGCATAAGAAAAACATAGTAGTAGTGGTAGAGATTACAGGACATTTCAGTGGGCAGATGGAGTGGGGTGGGGATGGACACATGGGGGAGTGGCACTAATGGGGCTGTCAGGGACAGAGAGGGAGGGGTGGTACAGGGGGAAGCAGGATGCTGGGGGGATCAATAGGGGTAGGATAGTGGGCTGCAATGGATGTGGGGTGGCGGTATGGATGAGCATATTGTGGAAGCTAGGAGGGTGTCCAATCTGTCACAGGCTGAGGAGTCTCGAGGAAGAAGTGTTGTGGCTTAGTAGACAGCTGTAGAGGATGGGAAGGGGGGTATCTAGGACTGGAGGGCCTCTGCCTGGGAGTAACATGAAGGCACCACATGGGAGGAACATCGATTCGTGAGAAGGGGGGTGGGAGCAGAACGGTCAGGGGCTGAGCGTTGGAGAGAAGGCTTGGGTCAGAAGGGAGGTGCCAAAGCACAGAAGTACAGAGGGGGCAGGAAATAGGTTTGCAGTGCTGGCCACATTGGTGGTGGAGGAGAAGAGGGAGGGGGAGCTCCAGGAGGAGGCAGGAGAGGGTACAAGAGGGGACTGCACAGGTACAGTAGTCGATCAATAGAGAGTAGCAGGGGTAAAGGGGAAGGGCACAGCTGGAAGGGTGGACGAAGGGAACATGAGTAAAGGGGAGAGGAGCAATGCAGGTAGTTAGGACAAGAGGGGCATAGTAGAAGGGGGGAAGGGGTCCCTGGGTGGATGGGAGTGATGTGGAGGATAGTGAGAGAGCAATGAATGGGGGGACAGGTCAGGAGTGGAGGGGGACCACAGGGAGAAGGGAAGGAAGAGCTAGAAACATGCTGGACTCTAGAAATGGGCACCTGGGTAAAAGGGTGGGGGCGGGGATGAGGAATGAGAAGGGGGTGTATTGGTGTTGGGGGATTCCATACTTAAAGGGATCAGATGGGGTAGTAAGGGGAAAAGGCATAATCATATATGAGTGGAGTCCATACCTGGGTTAATGGCAGGCAGGGCAGGACAGGCAATTCTAAAGTGTGGGAGGGGTAGGAAGAAGACACATATAGTGGTGCATGTGGGTATGAATGATCTAGTGGGGGAGGCAATGGAAGTAGTGAGAGAGCGGTGTGAAGAAATGGGAAGGCTGTGCAAGGAGATAGGGGAATTGGTGGCCTTCTCTGAGGTACTCCCAGTACCCTGTGCAAGTTCGGTGAGGAAAGGAAGGACTGAGGAGTTCAACACATGGCTGGGACTCGGGAGAATGTTGCCAGTTCAAGGGGTATGGGGTAGTGGAAGGCTGGGGCAGCATCTGGGACAATCATGATTCATGATCTATATGTAGGGGATAGGCTACACTTGAGTGGGGAGGGGAAAGGGATATTAAAGCAGAAGTTAGAGGGGTACATAGCAATGAAGGTGGATTTAAATTATGTGGGGGGTGGCAAGTGGACAGCTGGTAGGCAGGGATACTAGAGAGGGGAGCCAAACAAACTTACCCCCATGGTATCAGGGAAGGAATAGGGGAAGTGGCACAGGGGGGAATAAGAGGGGTGGAGAATCAAGGAGGGGAAGGGACAGGAGCAGGTTGGAGGGTGGTCTCACTGATTGTGAGAAGCCTAGGTAACAAATCAGCTGAGTTATAGGCTCTCTTGTCAGTGGGGAGGGTGGATATTGCAGCCATCACGGAAATGTGGGCCACTGAGTACCAGGACTTGGATTTGATGATCCCAGGTTATACAATTGTAACCCCACTACAATTGGGGGTTCCTAAAGAGCCTCTGTGGAGCTTGCCTAGGTGTTCCCCTGCCTGCTGACATTCGGCGATTAAGCCATTAAGAATGGCACTATGAATGCTGATAGAGCCTCCTCATACTGTCTCTTTAAGAGCTGTCTGCTTGCAGACGTGACAACTGTTTTCTAGGGGCGCTGGTGTTTCTCTGCTCGAGTCCTGCCTGGACTGCGAGGAAATCTCTCCATTTCTGCAGTCACTAAGAGCACAGAGGGAGCCTAAATGGAAGATGTAACTTTGCCTGAAACCAGTTAGAGTATTAGTAAAAATGCAGCTCGTCTAACCTGTCTTTCTTGAAGCTGGGACTCTGTGTATTTTGCCCCTCCATTTTGGATCTGAACTGCCAAATGGATCCAATCAGTGTGGGGGGACCTTTAAAATGGAGTCTGTTTGGACTAACTAGAATTCAGACTCTCCTGGGAGCCGGCTTACAATGAGGAGGTATAGCTAGTAATTCTGGGAAGTGAAGTTCTGGACCTTGGCGCCTATTTGCACCAATGGAGAGAGTTTCTGAGTGATTGACAGCTGAGTCCGCCAACTGGACTGGGTGGTGCCTGGAGAGAATGCTCTGTCTTGTGACTGGGGAGTCAGATTTGTTGTGACCATGAGAAGAGAAGGAGCTCTCTGCTTCTGTGTAGTATAGTTTCACATGGGAAGCGCGTGAGAGGCCTAAAAGTCGGGCCATTGCCATTGCCAACTCGAATCAGACTGAATCCAAGAGTACCAAAAGAAAGGAAGGCTGAAAGAGTGGAAACCAGGCTCACCCTGTAAAAGACTGGAGAAATTACTGAATCGCGCTCGGTCTGTCAGGAATTGAAGCTGCTGTGTGAACTCCCTGGTATTTGCAGAAAGTGTGTTGGGACCTGAAAGCAGCTGCCTGGTATAGTAATCTCCTTTACATATAATTGTGTTGAATGCTCATGAGGAACAGCTATTCGGTTCCCTTGTCACTGTGCAGTGTAAGCTGAATGTCGAGCTGAATGTATTCAGACTGAATCCGTCTGCTGATCAAGGCAGTGTGGCCTGGGGGATAGCATGAGTACAAATCAGGGCATCCCCTGTGACCTGTTAACAACCACCAGTGTTTCATCTGATTTTCTTTCTCTAATTTTTTCAAAGACTGAGCCATCCTGCTCTGGATTACAATTGGGTATTGTGCATATCTCTCTTACAGGGCCCTTTCCATCTGCACCTGCCGGCCAACCCCGGACAACAGACCTGGCTAGCCCCTCAACCTGGGTACCCAGAGTGTGACTTTTATGACTTTGTATGAGTGAACAGTACTGTGATTTATTCTGCCAATCAGCTTGATTCCCCCCTCCCTGTGTTCCGCCCCCCTAAATAAACCAGATTGGATGTTATTGACTTTAACCTGTTTAGAGTGTCAGTACCTATATAGCAGGCATTGCATTATTTTGTGTAAATTGACCAACTTTATTTCACAGGGGGTCCTCCGAGATGAACTGCAGAATCGGTCTCGAGGGTAAGTGGTACCTTATGATTGGATATAGTGTACATTTGGGGTATTGGTATTGCAATTCTTGTATATTGTGTGGACCATTAGATGGAACAAAAGGGAGTATCAGTGGCCCAGAGGGCTGAGACCAAACTTGACCAACCAGCACAAACCCTGACCTCTGGGTAGAGGCACCCGTCATGGAACCTAGGCCTCTCAACCTGTCCGTAGTCAAGCAGGCAGGGGTAGTAGCCCTTGGCATAGCACCACCTGGGGGTTACACGATATTCAGGAAAGATAAGGCTAAGGGGAAAGAGGGGCATGGCAATCTATGTGCAGGAGTGGATAAGGTGCATAATGGAGGAGGGGAGGAAGGTAGGACAGAGGCCCTATGGATGCAGTTTCAGGACCCAAGAAATAGGACACTGAGGATGGGGGTAGTGTACAGACCACCAGCACAAGGGGAGGACCTGGATAGAGAGTTAGCTGAACAGATTAGAAGGGTCTGTAGGAGGGGGAGCACAGTGGTGGTGGGGGACTTCAACCTACCTTGGGTGGATTGGAGCACTACAACCACCACAAGACCAAAGGAGCAGGTCATATTAAAGGCATTTCTGGAGAGCTTCCTGGTGCAGTAGGTCCTGGATACCACTAGGGAAGTAAGGACTCTGGACCTAGTGTTATCAAATGTTGTGGCCATAAGGGATCTGGGGTGGAGGACTCTCTGGCTGGGAGTAACCACCACACGGTGTGGTTCATGCACAATATGGGAAGGGGAAAAAGGAGGTGTGGGTACAAGGGTGGTCGAATTTAAGGAGGCGGACTTTAAAAAGATGGGGAAATTTTGGGTAGTTAAAACAGGGCTAGCAGAGGCTACTGAGACATGTAGAAGGACACGAAGTAAGAAGGGAAGGGCAAAGAAGCCCACTTAATTGACTCAGGCGGTCATGGAAGGGGTAAGGGCCATCAGAAAAGTATTTCAGAGATTCAAGAAATCTGGGGGGGGGGAGCGAGGGTGACAAAGATGAGTATACGAAGAGGTTCATGGAGGTTACATGGCTAGTCAGAGCAGCTAAGGATTCCAGAGAACTGAGGCTGGCACAGGGCATTAAGGACAGAGAAAAGGACTTCTTCTGATACATTAGCGAGAGACGGAAGAACAAAGACCAAATTGTGAGGATCAGGAAGCATGGTGGGTGGGTATAGAAGGGGGAGACCAGGCAGAGGTACTTAATGAGTACTTCTGTTCTGTGTTCATGAAAAGAGAGAGGGGAAGATACCCCAGGGGAGGGTGGGGTGGGCAGATGGGGAGAGGGGTGACTGATACAGGGATCACAGAGGACAGAGCTCTGGAGGGATTAAGGGCACTGAGGGTGGACAAGGCACCGGGACCAGATAACATTCCCTCTATGATACTTAAGGAACTGGTGGAGATCCTGGCAGGACCACTGACTGACCTGTTCAATACCTCCCTGGACAAGACTGGAGGATGGCCCATGTGCTGCCAATTCACAAAATGGACATGAGGATGAACCGGGCAACTACAGACCAGTGAGCCTCACATCATTTGTGGGGAAGCTCATGGAGACAATCCTAAAAGAGCGGCTACTGACATTTTTGGAGGACAATGGACTTCAGGATGGTCAGCAGCATGGGTTTGTATTGGGAAGATTTTGCCAGACAAACCTAGTTGGGTGCTACAACTGGGTGACAAGGGCCATGCAGTGGATGTCCTATATTTGGATTTCAGCAAGGCCTTTGATTCCATGGCACATGGGAGGCTGGGGGGAAGCTGGAATATATAGGGGTGGGAACAAAGATGGTCAAATGGATCACTAAATGGCTGAAGGGAAGGCAGCAGAGGGTGGTGGTGCGGGAGCTCTCAGCACCGAAGGATGTGACCAGCGGGGTACGACAGGGATAGGTACTGGGACCAGTGCTGTTTGGGATATTCATAGCTGATGACATGAAGATGGGAGCTGTGGTGGATGACATTGAAGGGTGGAAGGGGCTGCAGGCAGACCTGATCAAACAACAGGAGCGCTCGGAAACATGGCAGTTGGGGTTCAATGCCAGGAAGTGCAAGGTACTGCACTTTGGAGCCAGGAACCAGAAGAGGAGTTATCAGCTAGGAAAGGTGCAGTTGGAAAGCACCGAGGAGGAAAAGGATCTCAGGGTGCTTATAACAGGAAGTATGAACAACTCAGCACAGTGCAGGAAGGTGGCAACAAAAGCCAGCAAGATGCTGGGGTGTATAGTGAGGGGTATCTCCTCCAAGAGTAGGGAGGTGATTCTGCCCCTGTACAGGTCACCTGTCAGGCCACACCTGGGATACTGCGTGCAGTACTGATGCCCATTCCTGAAGAGGGACATCACGTTGTTGAAGGGGGTGCAGCGTAGGGCAACAAAGATGATCCAGGGATTGGAGTGAAACTCCTATGGGAATAGACTGGGTGAACCGAACATGTTCTCCCTGGAAGAGAGGAGGGATGGGGGGATATGACTGAAACCTTTAAATACCTAAAAGGGATAAACAAGACTAATATGGAAGACATTTTCAAGATTTGGAGGGGGAAAAGTGAATTGGCACCCAGCAGGATGTGTCTATGGTTATACTGTTTGTTATTGGATTTTACATAAACTGTTTTTGATTGTTAGGCACCTTGGAATTGGAAAGGCGCCTTATACATAAAAATATTATTATTATAATACCCTTGTAAATGCCATTATGTCCACCTATGCTACTGTAATGTACAGTACCTATGACCCATCCAGATGTGACAGTTGCAACCCTACTATAGCACAATAAAGGTCGGAAGCACAATGCCGCAGCATGTGGCACCCTCATACAGTGGACTGCACGACTGTACAGTGGTGTCTGTATTACTGTATAGTTGTGAGGTCTGCCATGTTAGGGTGTCATATGCCACAGCATTGTAATTAGTTATCGTCCCACTTTTATTGTTCTACAGTAGGGCTGCAACTGTCAGATCTGGATGGGTAATAGGCACTGTACAGTACAGCAACCTAGGTGAACATAGTGGCATTAACAAGGGTGTTAAGCTATAGACCACCCTGCTGGGTACCAATTTATGTTTCTACAGTCACAGCTTTCCCCGACAGCTCATCCTCTGCCACCCCCCCATCCAAAATGTCCCCTGCCCCCCTCCTGGTTAGCATCCCCACCAACCACCTCAGCCCCACTAGAGTTGCGCTGGGTGGGGGGAGTGCCAGATCCCTGTGGCCAGTTCCGCATTTGCACCAATAGTTTGGTGCACCTGCAGATTCAGGGCAAACCCGGGGACTTTGGCAGTGGAACCCTATTTTGTTTTGGAATCAGGCGCAGGATCCCTGGTGCACCCAGAGTCTGTCACATCCCTAGATCGCCCCAAATTGTGGAGCTCTAGGGGGCTTTTGAGAATCGGGCCCATTGTATTTTACCTTTCTGTACAGAACTCTTTTATTCTTTTAATAGGTTAATTCCTTTATCAGATTTTCCCAATACCTAAAAGATGCAAATGAATATGTGCAAAGTACAAGTGTTCATTTAAGATACTTGTTTACGTGGAATTCATTGCATTGTGTAAACAGATCTTAGTTGCTTTTTTTGTGTAACATGGAAAAAAAGCTATCCAAAGACATTTCTTCTGTTTTAGATGCAAAGCTGTTTACTGTAGCACAGGAGGGTTTCCTACAATCGATGCACTAAATTTTGAGCAAAACAAATGGCTCAAAAAGGCGTTTTTAACAGCTTTTAGAGGATTTGAATCACAGAGCTCTGAGCGGAAACTGTCTCCATCTTCCACTACACACACTAGACAGAACTGAGGCTGTGCAGAACAATCTAGGGCTCATGTGACCCTGCAATCCCATGAAGCACTGCAAATTCACCTTGGAGCTCAATAACAAGGTGAAGTGATGCGAAGTACATTGATTTCAATGTACTTCACCTTAAAATTGGTGGAGAAGTGGTTTGGGGAAGGCAGAATAATGTGAAGTCATTGGTTTAAATGGACTTTGCATTCCCGTTATGATCGAGTACTCAGCTTCACGTTGCAGCAGAGCACTTAGATCCCACTACTCCGCCGATCACCCATGGAGCACTTTGCCCACTTTGCCCATCTCTACTTCTCACCTCCGGGTGGGCGATAGATGAGGATGATCCTGCACCCCACATCTGTGACCACGGTACACTCAAAGGACCTGATCACTTCAACTGGCACATCTACAAGGCCCAATTCTGATTTAAAACAAATTGCTACACCCCCGGCCCTGCGAGTCAATCTCCCATGGTGTATTACTGAAAACCCAGCCGGAATTTCTGCCACCAAAATGGGGCCTGCATTCTCATCCAGCCAGGTATCGGTGGTGCATGCCAGAGCTGCTGACCCAACAAGTTCAGATATAATAGTCATCTTGTTTTTAATAGATCTGGCATTGCACAACATCATGTGAGTCAGATGAGACACTGGGGCTGGCCAAGTGACTGGCCCATTTACCATGGAGTCCTTGGGTAAGGGAATCAGACAAGGCAAACCTCATTCTGGATTCCATTTTGCCCCAGGGTGTGTCCTGGTCCTCACTACCCCAATCTGACGGCTCAGCTCTCCCCCCTCTCAGGTCCTGGACCCCACCGTCTTCTACCCACTATCCCCAAAGCCCTACAGTGACCATAGATTGCCACTGGCAATGGGGCAGTTAATTTATTATTTATTTATTGTAATTGTTTCACCAGGAAAGGCACACTGAGCAGCAAGATGCTCATCTCCCTGTGTGACCTGGGGGGGGAGGGGTACACATGGATATGATAACATGCAGGTTATCAAGTGAACAGTTAACAGAAGCAAATGAAAAACAGCATAAGGATACACGATTGCATGAATATACAAGCAGTGCACATTGAATGCTTAGGATATTATAGTATCAAATAACAATTTTTGTGACAAGAAGCAGCAGACAAGGTAAAGTAGCACAGCAGTAACAGCTGTAGACAACAGAGGATGTATATCACAGTTATACAGTTATACACAGTACATAGGGCAAAATAGACCCAGGACATAAGAGCAAGTTTGGGGTTATATGCCAGCTCCTGTAGCAAGGTTAAGGCCGCTGGTCAGACATTGGAGAGGGGATAGTGGGGCATGTCAGGTTCAGGGACAGGAGCAACTTGTAGTAAGGAAGTTTGCTAGGGCAGTAGACTGAGAGTAGGAAGAGAAGGAGTACTGAATTTGCAGTGGGAGGGCGTTCCAGAGCTTGGATAGCCAGTGTGAGAAGGCAGCTTGACTGGCAGAGTTTTCTGCCTAGGGACTGAAAGATGTCAGGATTCTCTGGATCTAAGATGATGGGAGGGGGGTGGGGCATCTGTGAGCACGGTGGCAAGGTAGGAGGGGATGGACCCAAGCCATAGGTTGGAGACAAATTTAGTACAGTAAGAGATGCGGCAGTTTTCGAGGGACGGTAGTGCCAAGGCTCGGTAGAGGTCGCAGTGGTGGGTGAGGGGAGAGGCATTGAGAGCGAAGAGGCAGAAGGCATTATAAAGTGTGTCCAGTTTAGATAGGGTGGACTTAGGGGCTGCACTGTATACAATGTCGCAGTAGTCAATGGAGGGCAGTATCATCTTCAGGACCAGTTCACGTCGGACTCGGGGAGGGAGGCTGCTGCGGTTCCTATATAGTGCACTGAGCATGGGGCACAGCATTTTTGAGATAGCATCGATGTGGTCAGAGAAGGAGAGATGGCTGTTGACCCAGACCCCCGAGTAACGGAACGAGGAGACATCTTCAAGTTTTTGGCCATCCAGGGTGGCAAAGTAGGGAAGGGAGGGGAGTCTGGCCAGGTGTTGTCATGTGCAGAAGGTCATAGTGACAGTTTTTTTTGCATTTAGGGATAGCTGGTGTGAGCTAAACCATTGCTGTACCTTGTTGAAGTCAGCTTGGAGGTTTGATTGTACCACATCAGGGGTGGAGCCCGAGTAGTAGAGTACAGTATCATCTGCATACATGTGGCTTGAGGAAGTAGAGCAGATGAGTGGCAGGTCATTTAGGAACATAGAGAACAGAATGGGACCAAGAACCGCCCCCTGTGGGACACTGGTAGTTAAGGGAAGGGGGATGGAGATCGCATTTGAGACTCTAACGGACTGAGTTCTATCAGACAGGTATGATCTGAACCAGTTTGTGACTACGACAGAGAGGCCTGATTCAGTGAGACTCGAGAGCAATATGGGGTGGGAGATGGAGTTGAAGGCTTTTACAAGGTCGACAAAAATGGCTGAGGTGATCAGTCCACTGTCCATGCCTGTCAGGATAGTGTCTGTAAGCCTTATCAGGGAGGAGGTGGTGGAGTGTCCCTTGTTGAAGCCAGACTGGAATGGAGTGAAGAATTTGGAGTCAGTGAGGTAGGAGGTAAGTTGGGTGAGCACAAGGTGCTGCTGTAGTTCTGCTAGGGCTGGGAGGAGGGAGATAGGGTGGTAGTTAGAGGAGGAGGTAGGGGCACCTCCTTTTGGCAGAGGGATGACAATGGCATGCTTCCATGCATGGGGGATGGCAGCAGCAGCAAAGGATTGGTTTAGGAGTTTGGCAAGTGGAGTTGCTATGGCGGGGGCGGAGAGGTATAGAAGTTTGGGATCTAATCCATCCGGGGATTTGCCTTTTGAAGGGTTGAGAGAAAGTAATGCATCTAGGGGCCTCAGGTGCAGAGATGTCTTTGAAGGAAAAAGTGCTAGGTCTAGTCTGGGTCTTTATGTCTGTAGGTGGTGTGAGAGGTATAGTGTTGGGCAGGGAAGAGAGGAGGGTGGCAGCACAGGTGGAGAAGTACACATTGAACTCAGTGGTGACTGCTGTGGGCTCTGATAGGAGAGAGCTATTAACATTTAGCATTGGAGTGAGATTGGCAGGCGGTGGGGGAAAAGGGAGTGAATGACCTTCCAGAATTGTGAGGGTTTATTTAGGTTTGACTGGAAGGAGCTGCTGAAGTACTCTGCTTTTGCAAGACTAGTGCCTCTGGTGCACTTGTTATGGAGCATGCTGTATGTGGAGAGGTATTGTGGGAGGCGTGAGGATTTATGCATTTTCCAGACTTTGTCCCGTGCGATTTGACATGCAATCAGTTCTTGGGTGATACAAGGTAGGTGGTTTCCTCGTACCCTTGTATGATGCAGTGGGGCGTGTGTGTGTTCCAGACACTGAGGAATGTGTTTTTAAAGTGTAGGAAGGCATTATCAATGGAGATCGTAGGAGGGGCAAAGTCCCAGTTTGCTAGCACAAGGTCATCTAATACAGGAGCTAGATTGAGGGATTTATAGGAGCGTTGGACTACAAATTTAATGGGGGATTTTGGATAGTGGATTTTATGCACTAAGAAGGTTACGTGGTGGTCGCTTAGGGAGTCAGGAAGAATACCGGCTTGTTTGACCCAGTGGGGGTGTGTGGTAAGGACCCAGTCAATAAGCGAGTGGTTACCAGATTTTAGGTTAAGCTGGGTGGGCTCAGTAATAATTTGTGAGAGGTTTAGGGTGGAAATTTCAGTCCTGGTTTTGTTGAGGGCAGGAGCTAGCCAATTGTGGTTAAGATCACCCATAATGTAGAATTCCCATGTCATGGTTAGGTGGGACATTTACTTGAGGAGGTCGGTGACGGCAGAAGCTGGTGTACCAGGTCGGCAGTATATCTCAGCAATGCAGATTGGTAGTGAGTAGGGAAGAACAAGTTGAATTAGTATTACTTCAAGGACTTTTGGTTCGAACTTGGTCAGGACCACTGAATAGGGCAAGTCTGAGTTTACGTAGATGGCTATCCCACCACCTTTAGAGGCTCTGTCCTGGTAGGCCATAGTGTAGCCTGGGATAGTGACAGAGGCATCATTTATGTTTTTGTCGAGCCAGGTTTTGGACAGGGTGAGGATATCTGGAGCATAGTGGACGGCAAGAACCTGAAGGGAGTCAAGCTTGTGGACAAGGCTTCTTATATTTCGGTGCAGGAGGCACAGGCCACGTGGGAGAAGGTCCCCAGAGTGAGGTGAAGAAGAGGCTGATGTTGGAGAGGGGCATGGGAGGGTAGTATTGGGGCTGGGGTTAGGGTGGATGTCACCTGCTGCAAGGAGCAGGAGAGAGAGAGAGTTAGGTAGTGAGTGAATAGCTGTATATGATTGACTGCGAGCGGACGTCTCTTAGATTGATGGCGTGTATGAGCTGGGCATAGAGGAATAAGTTGAAAATGACCCAGGGGAGCGATGGGTTGAAAAGAAATGTGCTGGGACATGTGGCAGAGTGTGTCCATGCTTGGGTGAAAGAGGAGGTGGACGCTGGGCTGGAGGGATGGGAGAGCTCAGCTAGGTTTGGCAGGATTTGGGAGGGGGGCATGGGAGAGGAGTGTGGCATGTTGGAAAAGAAGGGAGGGACGGAGAAGAGAATAAGGATGAGCAGGGTCAGGTAGCCTGGTAGAAGGATCATGGCACGGATCAGGTGCTAGGAGGACCCTACTGCTGTGGTTACTTAGCGGGGAAGGTAGGTGCTGTAGTTACTTAGTGGAGAAGGTGGACGGCTGGGATACAGGGGGGAGGGAAATGATACGGACCTGTAAGGACTAGGAACCAATGGGGGAGCAGAGGGAAAGAGGGTTTTAGGTAGCCAATGAGGGAGCGAGCAGTGCTGCTAGGCTTATTAGCCAATGAAGGAGTGAGTGCTGCTAGGCTTACTAACCAATGATGGAGCGAGAGGGAATGTGGGCGGGCAATAGGTGTATTTTAATCAGTGGAGGGGGGTGGATGGGAGGGCAGAAAATCCGTCTATGAGACACTTGAATTTTGCTTAGTTGCAGCTAAATCTATTTGTAAAAAGCGCCAGGCAGCAAAAGCAGAGGAAAAAGTCCTGGCCAGTCGGAGAGGGTTTGCTGGAAGCGCCCATGTTCTGATTGGCTGCGCTGTTGACGTACCTTCCAAGGAGCTGCAGGTGGGCGTCCTGGTCTTGGTCAGTTGGGTGCGGTCCGACCGTGGGGGAGCTGAAGCAGCTTTGTTCAAGGGCAGGCAGCTGGAGAGAAGAAAAATAGCAGGGGTTAAATAGCGTAGAGGCAGGACAGGTTTAGATTGAGCAATTTAATAAGACAAAGGAGAATGAGACTTTCCGGCACCGAGGCAGAGTGCTTGGATAGTGGGGGTGGGGGGTGCAGGAGCAAGGAAACAACAGAAGATCTGTAAGCACTTTAAAACCGATGTAGAAATAACAATCCAGCTAATACAGTTGAAATCCTTCTTTGAGACACTTGAATTTTGCTTAGTTGCATCTTAATCTATTTGTAAAAAGCGTCAGGCGGCAAAAGCAGGGGAAAAGGTCCTGGCCAATCGGAGCGGGTTTGCTGGAAGTGCCCATGTTCTGATTGGCTGTGCTGTCACTGTACCTTCCAAGGAGCTACAGGTGGGCATCCTGGTCTCGGTTGGCGAGGTGCCGTCTGACCACGGGGGAGCTGAAGCAGCCCTGTTCAAGGGCAGGCAGCTGAGTGCACAGACCCCGGAGCTCAGAGGGATAGTATCACCGGACAGTGAGAGCAGCCTGCAAACACATACTAGCTAATGTCAGAACACTAACCCCCACTAATACAAATAAAAAATAAACCAAAATATAAATAAAATCCAGCCTCCTTCAACCCTCTTCAAAAATGAACCCCCAAGCTAGCTTTAATTAATAACTCTCCCCCTAATCTAACAAAAGAAAACAAAAATAGATTGAATAATGAAAGTTCAAAAACATAATCTGGCTGTCAAAGTACTTCACTGGGACTCTCACCCCCAGCAAATCAAGTTTTTTAAAAGTCCAAAAGAACACACCAGGCTTTCGCTCCGGTTGTTCAAATTGTCACTGCAAAATGTAATACAACTTTTCTAGATGGTTCTCTCCCCACCTTCATCTAAAACAAGAATACAGAAGGGAGTAATTAAATCCCCCACCACACAGGACAGTACATTATACACTATCCAAAACTCTTAGGGACATATCCAAGTTGAAGCTTCCATCGAAGATCAAACCCTAACCAGATGAACCAGGGCAGGAAAGAAGCAGCTCCCCTAGAAGACCAGGCCCCTAGATGGAAGCCCTCCAGCCACAAATTCGGGGATACTCAGGGACAGCATCCCTACCATCCTCCAGCCATAGCCCCATGGTTCCTCATCTGGAGGGCCGCCCGACCCAAACCCCGCCACCAGGCCAAGACTTCAAGTCGCAGCTGTCTCCAAAGCCAAGTGCCACAGTCGCAAAGATCATATTTGGCCTACCTAATGCCCAACAATGGGGGGAGAAGCTGACGCTAACCCTGGACTATCGGAGTCAAGGGTCTCACTCCTCAACCATCCACCAACAGCCACACAGCCCAAGCCCCTTCACCACCGAAGCCCCTGCCCTAAAACAAAAGACTCTGGCAGCAAAACCCCAACTAGTTGAGGCAGCATACAGTCCCCCCCTCCCCACTCGGGTGAGCTTAGTGGTCGCGGTCCAAACTCTGGCATTCCTGGCACAGTCAATCAACAAAGCGGGTAAAAATGAGAGAATGTTGGCAATCTTCTGTTATGATCTCCCAAGTCCTTGCTCATCGATGCCAACAATCTCCATTGCCAATAGTAAGTCCTTGCAAGTGGTGGCCTTCAGATGAAAAAGTTAGTGGGGATATGTAAACCCCTCTACTCCACCATCTGTCTTCCTGAGAAAAGTTGCTAACAGCAGGGACTAGTCGCAAAATCTGCCACACAGAGGTGCACCCTGTAGCAGTATAAGCACCTAGTGAAACTGGAACAGACAATTTTGCAAATGTAGCAGGTCCCAAAGGTCTGCAATGTTGCAAAATTATTTGTCATGGCTCCAGGCCAGAAAGTGCAGCCAGCCACACTGCACTGGTCTATGGAACCGAAACATCTGGTAAAAACTGATTAATTACCGATAATAAAGATAATACAAATTATAGCCAAAAATATAGCGCATTAACCATATAAAATAATGTGTGACTAAACATTTTGTAACTACATTAATTTACTACACTTCTCACAAGTCCGTTCAATCACGGGCTGGCTTGATTTCTGTAGCCACTGTGTGCATATTCTACCCTTTCTTTTACTGGCACATTTTAACATAGCAGTTCAGTTTTTTTGCACTTGTGATAAATGGCTTCTTTATGTGCAGTTTTATATTACTCTAGATTTATGAAATTTGAGGTAGTTTGCTTTCCCTTGACTTTTAACAACTACGCTTTCTGATGCCTCAACTCTTTCAGCCAGTTTTTGTCATTTGCATTTGTACTGTTTCAGCAGCCCAGCAAATCTGTACTGCACTCTCTCTCCTTCCCTCTCCTTCCCTCCCTCTCTCTCTCTCTCTCTCTCTCTCTCCCCATCTCTATCATTAGAGTAAGGTCAGTCTCTTTTAAAAGATGTTCTCTCAAGTTTTTGTTGTCAGTAGTTCTCTGTATTAGTTGATCTTTGATTAAAGACTCAAAGTACCAATGTTTAAGGATTAGCTTTTCAGTCTCAAGTTAATTTCATACTGTTTTATGTGGGCTCCATGACTGGTCGTTGACAACATTTTTGTCAAACAATCAGACAGTGAACCCATCAAGTCGACCGCATTTCACGGTCAGCAGACGGGTTCCTGAGGGCAACATGTTTTTATCTGGGGCATTGCCCAGAACACTAAAGCGGGGGCTGTGCCCCTCGCTCTCCCCCACTAAATATCATCAACTCTGAGTCAGAGCTGATTTGGGGGGTGCAAGACCCCTGCAAGACAGTGCTGGGTTTCTGTGCTGACACTACAGTGACCTGGCGTTGTAGTCACTGTAGTGACGGTCACTATACATGTGTTGCTGTAGGGTGGGTATACATTCTAGGTGTAACCCCTATGTCACAGGGTATATAGCACAACATTTAGAAGTGTTGACTAGCTTTACCTTATAATCTTCTGGTGGTGTGCCCTGAGATCTATATGGTGTTTTGGTTCTCCCTCCTTTTGGTACATGATGCCTCCACTCAAGGGCTTCTTCCTATACAGGGAACACAAGGGGGTTGTTGCCTGAGATAGAAAAAGCAACAACACAGTAACTGGATAATTGGTAGTAAGTGATGTATATAATGGTATTTAAGTCCAGCATGCAATACTTTATTTGATGTCACAATCTCCCAGACTATACCCCTCCACCACAGACTAAATTAATTTTTAAGCAATGCACATTTGGGGTAGATTTAAGCCCCGGGGGATTCAGCACACAATCCCACTCACAAGATCACATTTGTCACTTTATATTTGTTCCAAGCAGGGTGGTAAAAGGAAGCAGGGAGACATAAACTGTCCCACGCCCCTGCCCAAAAGGTGAAGTAGTCAATAGGGAGAACCCTAAGAGAGGGAAATCCCCAAGGGTACCTAATAATAAGAAAGAAAATGGTAGAAATAAAGAAGGATGGGAATGAAGGCAGAGGAGGCAGGGAGAGTAGCCAAAAGAGAAAAGGGGGGGGGGGCTGACAAGAAAGGTGGTAGCAGAATTTGGAAGGTCATGTGTGCAAATGCTAGAAGTCTGGGAAATAAGATGCTGGACTTAGTGGCTATTATGGCAGAGGCTGACCTGAATATTGTCACCATTACCAAGTCATGGTGCAATGAGAACCATGACTGGGCTATAGCCATACCAGGCTATACTCTGCTCAGGAAAGAAAGGGTGGGTAAGAAAGGAGGAGGAATGGCTCTTTACATGAGGGATAGCATCAATACAACAGAGATACATGGAATATGGGGGGAGGCATAGGTACTGTGGGTCATCCTAAAGATGAGGAATGGAGCTGCTATTCACACTGGCATGATCTACAGACCTCCAGCATTGGCGGGGGGGGGGATGGATAAGGTTCAGGTGGAAGCCATCCAAAAGATGGGAAATAACTGGGAGGTGCTGCTACTGGGAGACTTCAATATGCCAAATGTAGATTGAAGCATCCTAGCTGAGGCTTCAGCTAGAAGCAGGGACATCCTGGACTCCCTGCAGGGGGCATTCCTTGGGCAACTAGTAAGAACCCACTCATGAGAGAGCAATATTAGACCTTGTACTCACCAATGGGGACAGTGTTGCACAGCACAGTCGGTGGCCACCTGGGACCAGTGATCTTCGTATAGTGTGGTTCAATATAAGTACTGTGGTAGAATTGAACCACACAAAGGCAAGGGTCCTGGATTTCAGGAGGGCCAACTTTACAAAGATGGGGGAATGCCTCAGGGATGCCCTAGCAGGGGAGGACTTGGGTGGAGTGGAGGAACAGTGGACGAAACTAAAAGTGGCAACAGTGAGGACAATAAACCTCTGTGTCAGGCAAGTAAGCTAACACAAGAGGGGAAAAGAGACCGCTATGGTTCTCAAAATAGGGGACTGGAAAGGTAAGGTAAAAAAAGTTACAGTAGCATTTAGGAGGTATAAGGAGGCACAGAGGGAGTAGGATAGGGAGGTATATCACAAGAAGCAGAGGGAGGCAAGGAAAGCAGTTGAGAGTGCAAAGGTGCAAATGGAGAAGAAAATAGCCCAGGCAGTAAAGTAAGGGGATAAGACATGTTTCAGGCATGTAAGCAAATGGAAAAAGACCCAGGGAGAGATTGCAAGGCTAAGGAGGGAAGGGGGAGGCAGTGTGTGGAGTGGGACCAGGAAAAAGCAGACATCATGAACAAATATTGTTTAATTTATTTAAAATGTTTCACCAGGAAGGCATGCTGAGCAAAATATAGTAGCTCATTTCCAGATGCATCCTGGGGAGGGGAGAGAGACAGAATACACAGGTAACACAGTATTTACAGCATTTGAATTTTACATAGTAGAAGTTAGGTTATAATAGGGAAACAGAGTACTTAGTATAACATTGTATTTACAGCATTTGAAAATTACATAGAAACGGAAAGGATATACAGTATGAGTATATACAGTATTTACATTATTATATCATAATACAATTCTTGAGAGAGATTACATTGTCTGGGAAACAATAACAGTGAATGAAAGACACCCAGGTATCCTATCATCCACAATGACAGTGATTGAAGATACCCAGGTACCCTATCATACACCCTGCTAAGGGCAGCAACAAGCAGTGATGAGAAAGGTTACAGGACTGTCTTTAGAGAAACATCCCCAGCAAAGTACTACAATTAGTTGGTTGAGGAGACAGCATTAATATTACAGAAATAGAGGCTATGCTGATCAATGGATGGGGGGGGTCGTGGTCAGCAAAGTATGGTAAAACAGTGGCATTACATGGTGTGAGTGGAATGGAGGGTAGTAGAAGAATAGAGGTTGGTGAAGTGGCCAAAAGTCGCTCCACAAAGCAATTCTCGGAGTAATGCGGAATCCATGGAGTAATCCACAATGCGAAGTGGAGTACTTTGCATCATAATGAGGAACGCAAAGTCCATTGTTAACAGTGGCTTTGTGTTATTCCGCTTTCCCCCAACCACTTCTGCACCAATTTTAATGCAAAGTACATAGAAATCAATATACTTCGCATCACTTTGCCTTGTTATTGAGCTCCAAGGTAAATTTTGCAGTGATTTTTGGGATTGCAGGTCACATGGGCTCTAGATTGTTCTGCACAGCCTCAGTTCTGTGTAGTGCATGTGTAGTGGAAGATGGAGACAGTTTCCTCTCAAAACTCTGTGATTCAAATCCTCCAAAAGCTGTTAAAAAAGCCTTTTTGAGCCATTTTTTTTGCTCAAAATTTAGTACATCGATTGTAGGAAACCCTCCTGTGCTCATATCATCGAGTGTTTATTGTTTGTGTGTGGATTTTGAATGTTAATTTAGAACATTTAGTCTGTGTACTGACAAGACACTTGAAGTGTGCTTTGGGGGAGGGGTGCATCTGTGGTGGAGGTAGGTTAAACCTGGGAGAAAAAGGCAGTCTTTCTGTTTTGGTTGAATCTTTCTTGTATAACAGTGTTAATGTACACACAGTAATATTTTCAGTAATTCTTGCCATTTTTTTTTTTGCTGATTGGTGTGGTGCAGCAGTGCATAATTTCAGTTTGTTTTAAGGATTTGGTTATATTACTGAACTTTTCAATTTGCTATGCATTACTTGTAGCGTAGTGTATGTGTGAGTGTGTGTGTGATGCGTGCCTTCAAACCAGACACATTTTATTGTGCCACAGAGTAATTGCAGCAGTGTGAACCTGCTATCCACCGTACCTTCGTGATTTTGTACTGCTTTGTGGTATCTTGGTGATGGACTATTACTGCAGTGCACTGCACCCCCCCCCAAACCGGCAAAAGGTATTATTTTCCAGATTGAAGTGTGACTTACGAGCACTGGTTAAGGTGTTGTTGTGACTTTGTGTCTGCGTCTCTTCTTGATTGTGCAGTGCAATCTTAATTTGTCTGTGCTTTTGCATCGGATTAGTGCCTAGTCTCCATCTGCAAGTCACAGTTGTTTTTGTTTTTTGGCTTCACATCCACTAACCCAGACTGAAAGTTCAGACATCTAAATTCTTTAAAATTTTCTTTGTGATCCCCAAAATGCCTGCAAAGAGACGTGCAAGCAAAGCTGTTTCTGGCCATGGCACTGCTGCCAGTGGCAAGATTGTCCATGGGTGTGGTAGTATGCAGAAGTGCATAGCTGATGTCAGTAAAGGGTTTTCTCCATAAATGTTTTTTACAGCACAATCTGTAGCTTCTCTTATAGTTGGAGGAGATTATGCTGTCCCAGCTGGTGGTGTTAGTGCAGTTTTTACTGGCATGAGTATTACTGCCTGAAGTTCCATTTCTGACCAGTTTACCATTTAAAAAAATATAGTTGAGTCTAAAGCTGTGACTGACAGTGTAGATGATGTCATACTCCCAATTAACATCCCCGTGGTAGTTGAATATGGTTCTGATCCTGGCAATGATAACTCACAATGTCACATTTCTTCCAGAGCTGTTGAGGTCATACCTTTGTCATCCAATGATTCAAAGTGTGGCGCAAAAATATTGGGTGATGATTATGATGATGATACTGTGGCTGGAACATGTTCTCCACATGGCAGCATCCAAGCTGAAAATGTGGATGCAGATGATGTTGATGAATATGATAATTATGTCAGTGACCCCTGTTGGGAACCTGAGAAAAAGAAAGTCAAGGTGGCTATGTCTGGGTCTGTTGTCGTTAAATGACCCCTCCTCAAAAAAGTTGTGATTTAGTGGTTCCTGTTGATGATGACCCACTAATAATCATAGGTAGTCGTGGTGGTCAGTTGGAGTCCAAGTGCGTCCAGCCTGAAAAATTATGCAGCACATCCCCCATTTCAGGAGTTAAAAAACAGAGTCCAATAAGCAGCATCAGGGACATGTTAAAAGTAGGGGATCACAATCCCTTGTTTGGGATTATTTTGTCCAAGATGCAAATGATGAGTCAGTTGCAATCTGCCAACTTTGCCACATGTGTGTGTGTGTGTCGAGGTAAAAAGAGGAGTCATCTGGGCATAGGGGGCCAGCATACACATTTTAAGAACAGGCACATGGCACTGTGGACCTAGCACCAGATGGCAGCTAATGCCATAGTGGGGTGTTCACCCTCGTCATCAGCCTTACTGAGCATGTTATCCCCTTCCATGAGTTAAGATCAAGCAGGAATGTCTGCTGTAGCAATGAAATAACACCAGAGGATTACTACAGGCATGATAAGGGGGAGGATTATGATTTAGAAATCTTGTAAAGTGGTGGCCAGAGTAGCAGTGGTGGTGGTGGTGGTCAATGCAGTATGTCTAGTGCAAGTGGTACGTCAGCCCCTGTATGTAAAATGGGGAAAATAACTTCATTTATGGACTTGTCACCTGTGCACCCCTCTTCATCACACGTCCACACCCCACCCCAGCCATTCGCAGAGCCGTGCCATTTGTTATTGTCACACCCCATGTAAAATATGTAAGTCAGCCCACATTGGAGAGTGTTTTTGCCCATAACCTCCTGCCTGCCTGACTGAAGCATGTGACCTACACTCTGTAAGCCATATGATGTGTGTGTGCTGCCTGTGAATTCTTACTCCACCTTAAAGCGGAATAAGGTAGCGTGCACAATGCGAAGTCATAATTACAATGTGAAGTGGTGAAATGAGTGTTTAAAATGGGCACTCTGCATAGGGGAAAACTAATGCAAAGTGGCCACTTTGTGGGCACTTCGCTAATGGAATTTTAATTCGCTGCATCCCTATAGAAGAGTAAAGGGTAAGAAGGGATAGCTGGGGGAGAGGATAAAGTTGGGCTGTGAAGAGAGTACCCTATTGTCCAGCAGGAGTTGATGGGATAAGTACCTTAGTGCAAAGTGGTAGGTGGAGGGGGCAGCAGTAGAGGGGTAGTTTGAGGTATATTGTAATTCAGTGATGACTGTGGAGCAAATGGGGGGAAATGTATAGCTGAGGTTAGTTGGAGGTTAAAATTAGCCTGTTCAACCAAGGGAATGAGAGAAGGAAGCCTGTATATCAAGGGGGTGGAATTTAGGGACACCAGTAAGTAGGGGAGGCGTAGTTATGTAGGATGGAGGAGAAGGCAGTGGGGGAAGGGGCATTTCAGATGGAGGGGGAGGGAGTTCCACAGCTTAGGGCAATGATATGAGAAGGTGGATTGTCCAGCTGTGGTGGACCTGTGGGGGAGGGCCAGGAGTCTGGGACTGGTGCTGCAGAGGGTGTAAGGGATAGGCTGGGGTGGGTAGGGTGGTTGAGTGGGTACTTTTGTTCTGTGTTAACAGAGGAAAGGGAAGGCTAGGAGCCACAGATAAGGGACAGAAGCATCAAAGGAAGAGAGGTGGATACCAGTCCATTTACAGAGGAGAAAGTCCTTAAGGAACTCACAAAAAAGTGGACAAGGCAATGGGGCCAGACAAGATACATCCAAGGATACTGAAGGAGATCAGAGAGGTGCTGACTGCACCTCTGACAGTCCTGTTCAACCACTCACTGGAGAGTGGTTCTGGAGGACTGGAGGATGGTAGATGTAGTCTCACGTCACAAAAGTGGTAGCAGGGAGGAGGCTGGCAATTACAGACCAGTCAGTCTGACTTTGGTGGTAGGGAAATTAATGGAATCACTACTGAAGGAAAGGATTGAGGAATATCTTGAATCCAGTGGCTTACAGGATCTGAGGCAACATAGATTCACTGGGGGGAGATCATGTCAAACAAGTCTAATAGATTTCTTTAACTGGATGACTAAGAAATTAGATCAGGGTGGAGCAGTGGATATGGCCTACCTAGATTTCAGTAAGACCTTTGAAACCATTCCACATAGGAGACTCATATACAAGTTGGACATCATGGAAGTGGGTCCAAAGGTGATAAAAGGGGGTAAGGAATTGGTTGGGGGATAGGAGACAGAGGGTGGTGGGAAATAGAGTTCACTACAAGGAAGGGAGGGTGCACAGCGGGGTGCCACAGGGATCAGTACTGGGACTGGTCCTTTTTAATGTCTTTATTAGTGACATTATTCACACTCTTCCCCCCATCCCCTTCTCTCCTTCTCTATGCCACATTTTACCCCCCCAATGTTCTTCACTTTTTGCTTTTGTCCAGTGTTCTAACTTCTCCCTCTACATCCTAGCTGTTACTTCTTTTAAATTTGGTTGTCCTCACCCCTCCCTTTCACCCTTCCTTCTTCCTGCCTTCCTGGTCTGCTCTCAACCTTACTCTCGATGTTTCCTTATCTCTCTGCCCCCTTATCCTTCCCTTCTTGACTCTCAACTTTCAAGAGCTCAGACAAGGTCACCCACTGACTGCTTTTCTCTCATTGCTTTACCTACCTGGAAAAGTGTAATTCATGCCACTTCTGCTTGCACTGGCTGAGTCCTCTACCTTTGAGGTCTTAGACAAGATCACTGTCACTGATCACTCTCACCTAGTGTATTACTTACCTGGTAAACTGTAACTCATGTAATTCTACTTGCATCTACTATGTATTTTACTGTAAAATGTATTATATGTTAAATTTTGTAATAGCCCTACAGGTATGTGCCATGTATGTGTCCCCATGCTCCTTCAGTTGACATGGTGCCTTTGTAAATGAGCCCCTGGCTCAAAGGTGTTAGTAAATCCGAGACTTTAATAAATAAATAAATAAATTGTAGCACGGTTAGAAGGGAAGGTAGGCTTTTTGCAGGTGACACAAAGATCTGCAATAGGGTAGACACTCCAGGGGAGGTGGAAAAAATGAAGTGAGATCTAAAACTGCTTGAGGAGTTGTCAAGAGTGTGGCAACTAAGTTTCAATGTGAAGAAGTGCAAAATCATGCACTTGGGGCACAGAAACCTAGGGGTGGAGTTCAAGATGGAGGAGTGGTACTGATGATAAACAAGTAGGAAAGAGACCAGAGGATAATCATATCTGATGACCTAAAGGTGGCCAACCAGTGTGACAAGGCAGTGGGAAGAGCTAGTGGGATGCTAGGGTGCAGAGGGAAGGGTATCACCAGAAGAAAGAGGGAGGTGGTGATACCACTGTATAAATCATTGGTGAGACCTCACCTAGAGTACTGTGTCCAGTTCTAAAGACCCACATCTCCAGAAGGATGTAGACAAAGTAGAGGCAGTCCATAGGAGGGCAGCTAAAATGGTGCAGTGTCTGCATCAAAATCCCTACGAGGAGAGACTAAAGGACCTCATTATGTACACCCTTGAGGAAACGAGGGAGAGAGGGGATATGATACAGACTTTCAGATGCCTCACGGATATAAATAAGGTACAAGAGGGAAGCAGTTTTCTGAAAAAAAGATGCTCAAGAACAAGTGGTCATGCTGTGAAGCTGGAGGGGAATAGACTCAGGGGAAATGTAAGGAAGTACTTCTTCACAGAAAGAGTGGTGGATGCCTGGTAGAGTCTCCCAGTGGAGGTGGTAGGGGAAAAACTCTAATGGTATTCAAGAATGCATGAGATCAGCATATGGGAATGTTAGTGGTTAAGAAAGGGAGGGTAAAGCCGGAGACCAAATAGAGTCTGCAGTATTACAGTAGGTAGGGAAAATGAACAGACTAGGTGGGCCAAGCAGTCCTTATCTGACATCAAATGTTATGTTTCTCTGTTTCTCTTGTCCAGACACTGTACACAGAACACCCACACACATTTTGGAAGCAGACACTGGATGGAGGCAGCCTAAGCAATGCTCAACCAAGAGCCTCACTCAGAATGGCACTCCTGCATCAACATTTATTGGAGACATACAGGCAGCCTACACTTTCATTGGGCTTCCACATGAACACTTTGCTATGACCCTGTGGGAGGACTTGTACAGCACCTTTGAATACACAACTCTCTGTATCCCCTAAAGGTGAGGCACATGATTACTGGGCCACCGGGACGGTTCTCTGAAACCCCTTCAATGTCACAGCCCCTACAGATACAGTAGACACTGGATTACTAGGAACCCTACCACTAGAGCTTTTTGCTTGCAGCAACTCCTACACACTCTCAGCCTTATGTTATTCTCTTTAGTGGGGAGCATTCACCCTGGAGATATTCTCAAGGCTACTGGTCCAGTAACGCACAGTCTTACTAGGTATGGGGCACCAGAACCCTGGAGATTATAACTTGCATGGCAGCATCCCTGGCCACCCTTTCCTACTCCTGCTTGTACTGCAGCTGACATCTACCCCCTCACTGAGCACCTGGATGCCAGCTGTCACTACTTACCCCCTCATGATTGTTGGAAGGGCCTTGAATTTGTCAGAATCCCTATAACTCTGCACTTAGCTCCTTCACTTCTCTCTGCAGTCTCCAGAACTGAAAATACTGGTTTATTTCCTACTTTGGTAATGTACTATGTAGCAGAGCAGCAACCTTAGGAAGAGATTGGGGCATACCATAAATGTACAATGGTTGCAGAAAAAATATGGTTGGGTATGCAGTAAGACATTACTGGGTGTGCATTATGTAGTTCAGACTGCATACCAAGGGTGTAGTGAGGCATGAGGCCATGGGTCAAGTGACTTCAGTCCCTGGAAGTGAAGTTAGAACTGCATAATATACACCCTAGAGAGTCTTTGAATTAATTGATGAGAATGTAAAGGCCTGATGAAAAGCAAAAAGAAAAGAAAGAAAAATACATTTTCTTAAAAGTTATCCATAAATTGCTTGTTGGTGGTGGTGGTATAATTACACAGTATGAACTTCACATTGTATTGTTTGAAATTACTTTAATATGTAAGAATGTTTATAATGGAGTACTTGGTTAAGTTTCCTAGATTGAATTCATTAATTATTCACTATAAATCTGTGTTTTGTGCCCTAAATAAAATATAAAACAAAATTCTGAGGGATAACTACCATATACCACCTTTAGTTTTATATGGAAGGTAATTAAGGTATCAGAAAGGATGAAACTCTTCTTGTTGGATGAAATGTATGAAGCAAGTGTTTTACAAACTGCTACAAACAATGCATTAGCAATGCCTTTTGTTTCACAGTGCTGGTCTTATCTGTATTTTCCTGACACTAGATGAAATGTTTCTTTAAGCCCAAACTGCACACATTATTATATGTTGAGAAAATGTACCTGTTTGGGAGGTGCCTGATTCCATGTGATCTTTGTTTACTGGTGTCCATTTTGTGGATTACTATAGGCTCAGGACAGCTGAAATCTAACATGAGGGAGTCTGGGAACAAGAAAGGTGGGACTTTGGGACTTCCTACCTTGAAGTCCCATTCTTTATTTTCTTTTTGCTTCATTTTTGAATTGTATAAAAGCAGATATGTATTACAATGTGTTTTTTTATGTTTTATTTATTTTTCTGTATGAAACAGCCATATTTAAAATTGTTGCAAACATTTAAGCAAAATTTAAGCTATGACTGACAGGTCACTTGATCTCCAGCCTTATAAAAGGAGTTGGCTGAGTACAGGCTGGCAGATGAGATGAGATGAGATTTTTGATGCAGCAAATTTAAATTTCGCCTGCAGAGTGCCGGGGAAGTGGTCAAATTCACATTGTGGAGCACTTTGCGAAATTTTCCTGCAGAAGGCAGAATTTCGCCTAATCAAAATTTCACCTTCCGTGGGCAAAATTTCACTTTTGCAGTGAAATTTCATCTTCTGTCCACGGGCAAAATTTCACCATATGTGGGTATAACTAAATCTCTGGTGGCTAGCATTCCCTTCCCCTCCTGTCCACATGTAAATAATTATCCATGGTGACTAGTGGTCCCTCCCCTCTACCTGCTAATAACCTACCCGCCACGGAAATGTACAGTAACCCCACCCTGCCCACATCCCTCCGTATCTCCTTCTTCTGTTAAAAAAAAAACATTTCTGGTGGTCTAGTGTTTTTTTTGTATTTAAACCCCCTCCCAATCCCCAGTTCCAATAAATCCCTGGTGATCCAGTGCCCCCGACCCAGCCTCCCCAGCAGCCAGATGTCCCTGCCACAACCCTGATCCCACCCCCATCCTAAATCCCGGCAGTGGCAGACCTTCATTGACAGCTCAATCGGCATGCCAGCCATGGAGGAGAGAGGAGAGCTGTGCTGGTCTGCCACACCTCGAAAACAGAATGATAAATGAGCCACACTATTTCCAAGGGGATGGTGGAAGGGGCAGTCATCGGAGCCAAGATTTTCATGAGCGCCTCCATGTGCATGTGCATCCGCATTCTGGGGCCTCGTGGTTAAGGGAAGTAAATTGGGAAATACTGGGGTTACAGCAGGATGAGCTGGCACCATGGGATCCACCAAAACATGCAAGGCATCCATGAGATCTCAAAGACCCCCAGAGACTGGTAAGGGTGGCTGACATGGACATCAGCCCACTATGGAGGATTAAAAGCAAAATGGAAAAAAAAATAGCACTTTTGCATTAACAGTGCTGTTTGTATAAATGATCATTTGCCCTCATCACCCTCTTGTTGAGAAATGATGGCTCTTTTGGAATAAGATGACATCGCATGCTGTGGGCTGATGGTTGTGATATAATTAGTAACAGTGCCTGTCTCTTTTTATCTGCCCCCACCACTGATTTTTGCCTCTGTTCTTACACATATGATTCCAGCATAACAGTGACATTTGCCTTGTGGAGAAATTGAATATGAGTAAAATGAAAATAAGTGGCAACAAACTAGAATGCTCACATTTTAGAACTGAAGTCACTGCATATACAATTTTCTTTAAGGTATATGTTTATTCAATCACTGCTAATTGCTAAAGGACTTTTCTTATAACATTGTCACATATTTTTGATAAAAATCACTTTTAGTTATTTATATTAGAATTTACTGGTGACATTTTTAATCACTACGGTCATAAGTGAGCCATACTCCCTGAGGAAGCCTTTTGCAAAGGCAATACATTGGGGAACTGGTCAGTGTTCCTGATATGCACTTTTAATAAACTGTACAGAGTTTCTATCAGTTGAGTGCACCATTTTGTTTTGTTTCATTTTCCTCAGTCAGTTTTTTGACAGCAGCACCTTATAGAGTGTGGAGTGCTTCTCCTTGTTTTCTTCCTCTTGAAGTTGATGGTGCCTGTTAAATTCATGGTACAGTGATGCAAGTTAATGTGTCCCCTTTTGAAAGTATCAGACAGAACAGTAGATGGCACTGTAGTGAATTTCTTGGAGTCGGCTTCAGACTTGTTAGGGCTGCAGTGGGCAGAGCCCTGCAGACCTCTTGCTATGAGAAACTGATTCCCACATTCCTTGCAAATGAACAATATGTTGGAGTGACAACAGTTGCCTCCGGATCTATGAAGCACTCTGTCCTCCCTATTTTTTTTTATTTTTGGATGTGACCACTGAAATACATAACCCACCACCTGACCCTTCCTCTCAGCACCCCCAGAAACACAATAGTGACACTGGGGGTGCCCAATCCCCTAGTGTCTCAATCACAAATCCTCTGACTGCTCCATCCCACTACTGAGCATGCGCGGTTATTTGTGTGAGTTTTTTTCAATATTTATAGCTTTTTCCTGCCACCCAACCCTCCCTTTCAGCACCCACCCCTCAGAAACATAACAGGGGCACCGAGGGCTCCCCAATCCCCCAGAGCTGTAATCCTCATTTGTTTCTTTTTAATCAGTAAAAAAAATGTCAATTGATGTCTTTTGTGCTGCTACACAGCCCCACACCTGAAATTCCCACTCAGCACCCACCACCCCAAGCCCTTACTTTCTGATTGGGGGTCCTACCCTGTAATCTTCTCTGGACTGCAGACATGTCTTCACTCTTCAAAGCTGGACCACGAGCTGAAGAAACAGGTATGCCAGTCAATGTATTTCCTTTTTTTTCCCACATAGAAACATAGAATTTGACAGCAGATAAGGACCACTTGGCCCACCCACTCTGTCCATTTCCCTACCTGACGGATAAGCTGCAGATTCTAATTAATCAACAGCTTACTTCCTCCTACCCTCCACTAGAATTGCCTTATGTCTGTCCCATGCATTTTTGAATTCTACCACTGTTTTTCTGACTCCACAACCTCCTCAGGTAGGCTGTTCCATGCATCCACAACCCTCTCTGTGAAAAAATACTTTCTAATGTTACCTGTGAGCCGTCCCCCCTCTATCTTCAAATTGTGCCCCCTTGTTCTTGTACATCTCTTTTTCTGAAAGATACTACACTCTTGTACTTTGTTAATTCCCTTGAGATACTTGAAAGTTTCTATCATGTCCCCCCTCTCCCTCCTTTCCTCAAGGGTATACATTTTCTTTCTGTTTATACTTCCCCTGCCCCTTGCTTTCCTACTCATTGGGAGACACCTATGGTATCTGTCCCTGTTCACCTACCTGGTCCACACAGTGGTAGTCCCCCATGGAGCCTTGGTTTTCCCCCCAGGCTGGGATGAAGTGGGGCCCATACACCCCGAGCTTCTAAGTTTCATCGAGACACCAGTCTGAGATAGGTAGGGGCACTGGAGATCTCTGCCAGTGCTCCATCTTCCCAGATCATGAGGAGCCTTTTTCCAGTGTTCTGGGCATGATGTGCAACCTGACATCAAGGTGCAAACATTGGCGTTCGTCATGTTCCCCCCCCTTGTACATATAGACGGATGCTTGATGTGCCTCAGGCCTGCACCTGAGGTCAACCAAGCACCAACCTTCAGCCCTTCCTCTCTCACGGAGAAGGCAAGCAGTCCTGGGACACTCAAGCCTCCTCCGATCAACCGGCCCTCTGATTACCGGGTTTGTTCCAGAACCCAGGATGTTGGCATTGCAAGCAGTAGTGCTACTGCTATGCCGGTTGGCTGGCCTCCATTCAATGTATTTCAAAGCGGGGTTGAACTTTTTTTTTTTTTTATTTAGTTGTTTAACCAGGTATAGCACACTAAGCTGAAAGCTGTTTTACAGGAGCGACCTGGGAGCACAAGAAGGCAAGAGGTGGGGTCATAGGAAGACTATGCTGAAAATTTGGAGTAAAAATATTGAAAAACAACTAAGTTATGAGCCTTAATGCCATAACTTGGCCATTTTTGCATATGTTTGTCCCAAATTTTCCACATGCTTTCTTTGGGACCCCACCTCATGAACAAAGGCACTGTCATTAGGCAGATCTGTCCCGAAAGGTAATTTTGTGGTCCCTGCACAAAATCACCTTTCGGGAAGGAGTTGAAAACTTTCTCTGCCCTTGTTGTGGGTTGGGCCATACAAAGGCTATGTTAAAAATTTGGTGTAGAAATATTAACAAACAACAAAGTTGTGAACCTGCATTGAATTTTGTGAACACAGGCTCATAACTGGTTATTTTCAATATGTTTCTCCCAAATTCATAACATAGCCATATTTTTACAGTGCCTCATTAGTGTGACAGCTGTAATTTTTCAAATTCTGGCCAAATTCTTTTTTACATCCCGAAAGTTGATTTTGTGGTCCCTGTGCAAAATCACCTTTCAGGCAGGTGCTGAAAATTCTCTCTCTGTCCATGTTCATGAGGTGGGGTCATAGGAAGGCTATGCTGAAAATTTGAAGTAAAAATATTGAAAAAGAACTAAGTTATGAGCCTACAATGACTTTTGTGAACACAGGCTCATATAGTAACTTTGGTCATTTTCAAATATTTTTCCCCCAAATTCTCAACGTAGCCATATCTTTACAGCACCTCATGAGTGTGACAGATGAAATTTTTCAAGTCCTGGCCAAAATGTTTTTTTTACTTCCCGGAAGGTGATTTTGCTGTCCTTGCACAAAATCACCTTTCAGGCAGGAGCTGAAAATGTTCTCTGCCCTAGTTCATGAGGTGGGGTCATAAGAAGGCTATGTTGAAAATTTGGGCCCAGATATTCAAAAGGGTTGCACCATGCGCAATAGGGTTGCTCCAGCGCAAGTCTGAAAATGTGCCATTCTGCGATATTCAGCAAGAGGCAGATGCGCCCCCCCCAAGTCACACTGTGCAAGAGCGCAAAGATAATGAATGCATACACAACTGAAGGGGGAGGAACCATGCATAAATGGCGCAGTGTGATATTCAACAACATGCACCATGCGAAATAGGGGAGCAAGCGGAAGTTGCGCAATAGCGGAAATGAGCCAAAATAAAAAGGAACGAGAGAGGTGCAAGAACGCTACAGGGAAGGCACATGTAGCTGAACTATAGCCAGCCACACAGGCAACACAGACAGACAGGGCAGGGCAGGACAGAGAAAGGGCACCTGGAACCCACAGGCACAGGGAGGGTGTGGGGAGCCACAGACACAGTGCTGAAGGAGGAAGTGCCACACAGCACTGAGGCCACCAGAGGAAGTTGTTCCCGGTGCAGGGGAAGTAGCAGCCAGGACAGTGGGGGGAACACAGAAACAGCTGCCGGGGGAGAACACAAATCAGGGACATGGTCAGTGCCACCATCCAGATGGAGGCAGTTATGAGGGGGGTGAGAAGGCAGGCAGCAGTGGGGCACGGCCATGGAAGGGCCTGTCGGTGGTATGCCCCCAGCAGGCAGTACTG
Source organism: Neoceratodus forsteri (assembly GCA_016271365.2). Lineage (NCBI taxonomy): Eukaryota > Metazoa > Chordata > Ceratodontiformes > Ceratodontidae > Neoceratodus > Neoceratodus forsteri. Next base: position 904,862,270 of record CM028135.1, on the reverse strand, counting down.
AGCCCACACCAGCTTCAAGCTGTACACGGATACCAAGATTGTGGGCCGGTACTGCCTGAACCTGGCAATTCTGAGGCAGCTCTGTGAGCTGTGCATTGATGTGATGCAGGCACCCACACGACGGAGTCATGCTCTGTCAGTGGAGACAAAAGTGACAGCTTGCATGTGCCTGCTCACCACGGGTACCTTCCGGAGACCAACAGGGGACACCACAGGCATAACCCAGTCGGCTGCATCATGCCACCTCACCCAATTCCTCAGTGCACTGCTGCCACATGCTGCTGAGTACATCCATTTCCCCAGCACACCGGCAGAGTGCACAGCAAACATACAGGAGTTCCACAGGGTAGCACATATGCCTGGCATGCTAGGGGCAATAGACTGTACCCATGTGGCCATTCACACACCACCTGGCCCCGATGGGGCTGCATATATCAATTGGAAGGGCTATGCAAGCATCAACTGCCAGGTGATGTGCGATGCCGGGGGCGCATAATCAATGTCTGTGCCACGCACCCTGGGGGAGCACATGATGCGTTCGTCTGGCACCAGTCAGCACTGTGCCATAGATTTGAGAGTGGGGACATCCCCACTGGCCACTTAGTGGGTGAGTATGCAAACCACGCGGAAAAACATGGAGCTTGGGTGGGGCATAGTCAGAGGTGACATGGGTATTGGCCTAGATGGCCCAAGGCAGGGCGACGCTGATCACCAAACTAACCTCCACCCTCTACACACAGGTGATAGTGGATACCCACTCCGTCCCTGGCTGCTCCCACCATACCGGTGGCCCGCAACCCCATCGCAGCAATGCTACGTTGAGGCACATGCCACCATACGCAATGTCATCGAGCGGGTGTTCGGGATGCTGAAGGCACATTTCCGTTGCCTGGACATGTCTGGTGGTACCCTACAGTAAAGCCCCTCAAAGGCCTGCGGGCTATATCTGGCCTGTTGCATCCTGCACAACATGGCCAACGACTGTGGGATAGCCGTACAGGTCGAAGAGGGGGACAGTGATGGGGACGATGAGGACTCTGGTGAAGGTGGTGATTGGCAGCCCCCCCTTGGGTGAGGGGACCCCCGACTGATCCGGCTGGCAAAGCTGCACCGGGACACCATCACAGAGGATCACTTCAGCTAACCCAGGTAAGTCATGGGGCCATGTGCAACCACCAGTGGCAAAGGCACAACCCACAAACATGCATGGACAAACACCAAGGGTGCATGCTGTCAAGGGAAATGGCCGAGCATGGAGCCACACACACCACCAGGGATGGGCAAGGTCTAATGAGACTTCGGACACTGAGGTGTGCCACTCTGAGACCCTTGAAAGAGGACCAGGAGGTGGGACATGCTGGCATATGGTCATACACACACACACACACACACACACACACACCCTTACAAGACATGCACAAAGGGTAGGAGGCACACTGACCCAGACCGCCAGCCCTAGCCACACACACGTCCACAGATCACCACACCCACTGCCTGTCATTGTGCGTGTGTCAGATGCTGGGCACCATTGCACAGTGGCAGACAGCACAACTCAGGCATCATCATGCACATGCCACAGTGGACAGCAGCTGGGAGAGTGTGCAGATGGAATGTGTGTGTGCCCCACCTGTGCATTGCATGCTGAATAACACAATGCACACAGGGCAGCATCAGACAGTAGCCATGCTAGAAGACAGGTCAGTCACACGCCACAGTGCCACGGCCACCATGGATGTGTGGGCAGCCCTGCTGAGATCCGCCAGCAGTGACAGGCTGACCAATGGCCTCATGGGGTGGCACAGACGGTCCCCCAGGGGTTCCACTGTGTGAACATGACTGTGCTTGAGCAGGGGTCTGCAGCACACCGAACATGTCTGCACCAGGCGTGCTTGGGATGCCCACAGCTGAACCCAGTGTCGACAAGGAGGGTGTCACACAACGCCAGGAATGGGGGGTGGACATTGCACTGCGTGGTGTCTGCGATGCATGGGCAAAGAACTGTGTGCCCATTGTGGCCATGACAGCTGTGAATGCCTGTGTCTGCCTGTCAATGGCAGTGGTCACATCTTCCCACAACCAGTCCATCCCTGCCAGGAGCAGAGCGGTGTCTCTGCTGCGCTGCTCCTCTGCCTGGCCCAGAGCCACACTGAGTGCATCCACAACCGTCACAAGCTGCATCTGCTGATTGACTGATGCTTGGAGTATGCAGGTGTGCTCATCTAAGAGGTCATCTGCCTGTTCGGCATGCTGTCCCTCATGGTGTTCGTGACCCTGATGGTCATCCCCCTTGAGGGTGGGCACTGCACACCAGGGCCAGGCCTGGGCATGTCCACAGGCAGTACACTGACATCACCCTCTGACACTGTACCCCCATGGCCATTGGCCGACTGCTGATACTGCCCCTCCGGCTGCCGCTCTCCAGGGCTCAATGGTACCGCCGCAGTGGCTGCAACAGCCCCAGACACACACTAGTGCTGCCTCACTGGTGCAGACAGGCACAGGCTGGGACTGTGATGTCATGCAGGCCTCCACGGTGGCACCACCCACAGCCATGCCCGTGATGTCACCTGCTGTGTGGCCATCCTGTGGCCCACACGTCTCACTGCCCATGACGTTAGCTCCATCATCATCGGTGATGGATCCAGCACCAGCCTGAGTCTCAGCATGCTGGCATCCATGGACACTGGCATTCTGGGACACGGGCAGGGCCTCCTATGCACCTGCTCCGCCAACATCAGTCCGGATGTCCAGGTGGGCCCACTGTCGCCCTGACCCCCGTATGCCTGTGGAGGTGGACAGGCCCTCCTCCATCTCCATGCTACTGCCCTCAGTGGAGAAGCCCACCACTGCTGACCCATGTAGATGCTCAGGAGCTGTAAGGGAAAAACAGTAGCATTAATGTATGTGACCTACCCTGTCCCCCCCATTGACAGACCAGGACCTACCATGCAGTGATGGGCTACCACCCTTCTGGAATCCACCACCCGGATCACTCTCGATGGCACAACGCTGCATGCTTCCAGAAACCGGCTCTTCTTGTGGGTTCAGGCGTTGCACCTCCGGCCGTCCCCCACCGGTCGCAGACCATGCTGCCCTGATGGCAGCCACCTTCTCCTTAATTCTCCACCTGTCCGTGCCCATCTTCTTTTTGCACTCCTGCACGGAGTGCTGGTGGCTGCCATGCAGGTTGACAGCATGCGCCACCTCTTCCCATGCAGCAGCACGGGCCTGTGGTGTTCCCTGGTGTCTGCTGAATAGCGGCTCCTGGTCGAGGTAGGCCTCAAACAGGGCATCTGTTTCTGCCTTGGTGAAGTTTGGCCTCCTCTTCCTCCCACGTCTCTGTTCCTCTTCCTCCACCTCACGATCGGTCATGATTCCTCCTGTGAGAATGACAGGTGTTACCTGTGACTGTGCAGTCCCATGCATGTCCCAAACACCACAGTCCACACTCCCAAACAGCATGCAACTCACCGCAATAGACTGCAGTAACCAACTATGGCCAGTGCAGACCAATGTCGCATTTTTATAGCGCAGCGCATGCAAATGAGGTGAAGCGCATTTTTAAGTGGATGCAAATGCAGTGACTGTGCCATTGAATGGCTGATTAGCTGATTTGCATATGCGGGCTGAATATTGCGCTGTTGCACTTTGCGCAATTGTGTTGAACGTGTTGAGCCAAGTGCGCAGTTCTGTGACATGTGCAGTACACACCTAACTGCGCATGCCCAGGTTGGTGATGCGGGTGCCTGCCGTGCTGCTGATGTGCTGTGCGTGGGAGGCAATGCAGGGCATGGCCACCATTGTGCCAGTGGTGCTACTGTGCTGTTCACATATATGGTGCTGTGGCACTGGGGCGTCGTAGACGCACTGGGGCAACAGCGCTCTAGGCTGCTATAGAATGTGGCACACAGGCACCCAATCATGTTACACGCATTGGGTTCCAATCATGCTGTGGCTGTCCGTGCGCGAGAGACCCTTGACCCTGTGCCTGACCTTTGCCCCCTAGGCACCATGCATCATGCATGGGTGCACCACTATCACGCTGTTCGGTGACAGTGTGATAGGGAATGGCAGCGCTGTACTGCACAGCATCTGCACGTGACAGGACCACCCTGCTGAGCACCATTTTGACTCCACCACTTTGCTGAGATGGAGCGGAGAAGGGCAGTGATGTGGAGCCAGGTGGAGCTTGCCAACCTGGTGGCAATTGTAGAGCCCCATGCTGGGGCTCTATAAGGTGATGCACCCCTGGACAGGGCTAGGAGTGCAGTGTGGCAGGAGGTGGCCGATGCTCTGGAGTAGGCCACTGGTATGGGGCGCATGGTGGACCAGTGCCGCCATCATTACGGGGACCTCAGGCGCAGGGACCCGGACCTGCTTGCCCACCTGCGGGCATGTGCCAGGAGGGGAACGGTGCCATGGCCAGGTAGGTGCCCCATCCATACACTGTTATCGTCCATACGGGTATCACGGTTGCATGTGTCTGGCACATGGGGCGGCGTCCAGTGTTGGCCGTGGTGGTGGTATCGGGGTGTGGGGTGGATGGGTATGGCTGTGTGGGACTGCACACACATGGGGGCAGGGGGACTTTGCTCCTAGATTGTACAGATGTTCCTCTCTCCATGTTTGCACCTTTGACCCAGAAGAATGCAGGCAGGCGAGGGAACGGAGGTGCTGCCTGGAGGACCAGCAGAACAGGAGTGCTGAAGGTCTGCAGCGGGGCATGGACCAGCCTGATGATGGTGAGTGCCTTACATCCACGATTACTATTGCATGCTGTATAACTGGCTGGCAGCGGGGCATGGCCACCATCCATTGACATCACTGCCATGCACGCAACTTGTTACAGTCAGCACTGTCCAGTGGCACTGCATGTCTGGGAGTGCGTCAATGGTGGTCCATGCATGCACCAGGCACATGGCTGAGCCACTGCCTTCACACCACATAGCCAAGTCACTGTACAGCCACGGTGGTGCTCTGCAGGACATGGGCGGTGGGTGTGTGCAGTGGTCCACATGGCTGTGGCTGTCTGGGTAGGCAGGTCTTGTGGACACGGTCACTGTGGGTGGTTGCACACCATCACAGGGGCGTTGCCCATGGCTGTATGCCATGCACAATGGGTGGGCTGCAGGGGGCTGGACAGTCACACTTATTGACTCTGCTCCCTTGTCCTAGGTGGACGGCAACTCCAGGCACTGGAGCGAGGTGTGCAGGAGCTGCTCCAGGTGGTGAGGGCGGCCCTGGAGCTATTGCACAGGATGGACTGCCATGGGGTGAGGAGGAGGAGGAGAGGACATTGACGCAATGTGGAGGAGGACCGGGGCAGACGATGAGCACTCCATGCCCCTAATAACACCTTCCCCCCCTGGACCCATCCTCACACCCCTTCTTCCCTCTCCCATATGTTCACCCCCACCCCCACCTGGTATGTGGCCCTTCCCCCCCATTGTATATAGTTGCATATAGTTTTTGTAGTTCCAGTTTTCAATACATTTGTTTTGCTATGACAACTGTGGTGGTCTCAGATTTGCAGCGGGCTACAGGTGCTCAGCTGCAGTGGTGTGCATGGCGTCAGGGGTGGTGCACGCAAGGGCATGTGTGTGTGTGCAGAGGTGAACCACCTATGGTGTGGGCAGGGGATCAGTCACTGTCTGTGGTTTGTGTGTTGTAGTCTGTGCACTGGATGCCTGTGTGCAGTGGTCCACAGAGCCTGCACTGTGTGCATGGCATGCCTGTCAGACCATCCATGGCCTGTGCAGCTGACACCCTTGCATGTCTGTGATATGCACGGTCTGCTGGCATGTCAGTGGTGGCTGTCCATGCTGGATAACAACTGTACCCAGCACAATGCCAGGTTGCCTTCCATCACCAGTATGGTGCACATTTGCCTCCGGTGGCAATGTGGCCTCCGCTGTTGTTGTACCCCCTCCATGCTGTTGCTTGTGTCTGTTGCAGGAGATGTGCTCCAGTGTCTGTCACCTGTGCTCCGGCAGCATGCTGGTGGCATACAGCTTCATGGTGCCTGCACAGGGTGGCTGGCACACCTGTGCAATGTAGGGGTACTGGCCATGTGTACACGTCAGCCATGGCCACACGCCAGTGGCTTGGTTGACCCGCTACTGTGTCCCTGTGTTGGTGTGCCCTTGGGTATGGGTGGGTGTTTGTCCATGCACTGTGTTACATCCTGTGTGGTGCATGCTTCCATGCAACACTGTGCGTGTCTGTGCTGGCTGTTGTGGCCAGTGCTGGGATGGGATGTGTCCTTGGGAGGGTGTGCAGGATGCTGTACCACTGGTGGTGGGGTCTGGGGCATGCCCTGTCGCATGTGGGGTACCACGTGTGGCAACGCATGGTCGGTCTCTCAGCTGTACCTTGGGGGGGACGTGCAGGGTGGCACTGTGTATGCTGTTGTTGCATTGCTGTCTGCTGCCACCCACAGCAGGGTGCACATGGTGGGGCTGCCTTGCACGGCTCCATGGTGCACAGGGTTGCATTGTCACAGTGGGGGTGGTGGCATGCATAGGGTGTCCTGCACTGTTGGGCGCTACTCCTGGGAAGGGTGTATGGTGATCGTGGTGCAGGGTGTGCTCTGCATTAGTGGGATGGTGTGGCATGGGGTGGTCGGCCCTCCTTGTGTGCCAGTCACAGCTTGCCAGGGGGTGTGCTGGGGCACCATGGCCCGGCTGTGGGTTGGTTGCTGGTATCCATGGGCCGGTGGTTATTCCAGCTCTCCTCCGGTTGTGCAGTGCATGGGGTGTGGGGGACAATGTCTGTTCTGCTGTGTGCTCCTCTACCCATCTGAGGCATGGGTGGTGGGCCCCTGCATCCCTGGTTGTGTTGTTGCATTGCTGCCCTGCTCCAGGGGGCATCCCTGGTTGAGCTATGATGCATCTGGACTGCTCCACTGAGCATCCCTTGTTGCACTATGGTGCATCAGATATGCGCAACTTCACATCCCTGGTTGTGCTATGGTGCAGGTGGTGCAATATTCAGTCATCTGCCGTAAGCGCATCTTGGCCTGCGCAGTTTTTGAATATCGCGCTTCTTATGCATGGGTGCAGTGGACTTGTGCTTGCTCCTGCTGTTGCACACTTTTTGGGCGCAGTTTGAATATCTGGGCCTTGGTGTATAAATACTACAAAAAAACAAATGTATGAGCCTTTGTTACATTTTGCTAACACAGGCTCATAACTTTTATAATTTTCAATATTTTTACCCCAAATTCTCTCAGGCAGCCCCATCGGCTCTGGCCAAATTTTGTTTTCTGTAGTGTTGCTTGTTTCTGGTTGCTGCTGTGCAGGGATCTGATTTTGTCCTGCAGACAGGATGTTGCTCCATTTTATGCTATACTCTGTGCTGGCCCTCCAGTAGCTTTTAAGGTTTCCCTCATTGAGATGACCTGGGATGGACACTATTTCCTAACTTTGCAGCCCAGCATCAGAGAGGAGCTTTACAGCAGTTGCTGTAATAGAATAGTTCATGTTGGACATCAAAGGGTTTGCTTTATTACTTAGTTTGCTTATCATCATGGGTAAGTCGTTAAGACCCATGGGCTGCTGGAAATATCATAGAAATATTTGATCAAAGACATGCTGAAGAAGGTGGTTCAGGTGCAGTTTCAAGGACTTTGCATCACTAAGTAGTTTGCTTATGTATTTATTAAAATTGATCACCTGGTAGAGTAGATCACTGGGCAGGGAGTATATAAATCCCATGGGCTTGATTTTAAAAGCGCTGTTAGATCAGCACATGGTTAAAACCCAGGTGCACCAGGGACCCTGCACCTGATTTTACAAAAATTGGGGTCCCGGCACTAAAGTCCCTTGGTTTGCTGCAAGCCAATAGCTGTGCTGAAGAAATAGCACATGGGGAGAATGATGCAAGCCACGGTTTGGACTTGTGACAGCAGTGGCCAATGATGGTGACCCACCTGCCAGTTGCCCTGATGACTGGTGGGTCATCCTGTCCATGACCTGACTAGCAGGAGGTCGACAATGGTCAGTGTGGAGGGGAGGTGGAGGCAACAGCCCCAATGGAGCAAATGCATGATCGCTGCCTGCAGTACAGGTCCATGGGGGGCACATGCACCATCACAACCATGAAGAGGTGAGTATTCATGGGCTTGTACATACCATGGATCACTGGCTGCTCCAGCAGAGGTCTGGCAGGTGTTCGGGTCTCTAAGGGTGCTTTACCCAGGTGGGCACTGGGTCACCACACCAAGGGATGGCTCAGGGAGTGGTGCATGGTGGATTAGACAAGCTCTAGGCTGGTCAAACAGCAGGGTCCATACATCCATTAGAGGGCTTTCAAAATCCCACTTTAGGAGATATCACAGCTCTGCCCAAGTACAAGCCCTTTTCCACCATGGTGCACCGGTGTGGCTGTCACAAGGACTGTGCAAGCCTGGTTGGTACAGGTGGTCCCCCCCAGTGGTGCAGGGTGCCCTCTAAAATCAGGACTGTTTGCCAGGTGCAGTACAAGGAGCCCTTTGCACCATGTCTCCTTGATGCAAGCCCCTTGCACAAGTCCCAATCATTTTAAAAACATGCCCCATGTGAGTTTTTTGCCTGTGTTAAGGAGATGGCCATGATTTGTGGTTTGCTCATTGTAGGACGTTGTGAAGAATTCAGTGTTATTTCTGAAAGTGCTTGCAGTGAAGCTACTGGGTTTTACATGATAGCGATCTTCCTGACCATGCCTGGTGATGTACAGCTGCATGTCCAGTCACACTTTGCATACCAGGCCTGGCGCAGTATTGGAAGACAAGATTGGTGATTCTCCTAGTTTTGACAGGTAAGAAGCAGAGGGTTGTGTTGTTTAGCAATATCTTTTGGGGCTTTTTGTTTTCAGTTTAGAAGTTAAAATGTTTTTGCTGCTCTTGATGGTGGGATCACTGATGATATTGACTGAGCAGCAATAGCAATGGAGCCTAAGTAATGCATGAGCCCCATGCACAAGCCACAGAAGCTGCATAAGACTTAGTTCCTCCCCCTGGCAGTCTGGACCTCAACATAAGCTTGCATGAAGATTTCATTAAGGATATCTACAGGTGCTGTTTTCTAGTTTATTTTTGAATGCTTTTAGGGACAACCCAATTGTTAAAGACACTGAGAACCTGGGCTATACTGTATTCTTCCTGTTAGGCTCATCATCCAGTCTGTTTAACTTGTCAAGCTTAAGATTCAAAGGTCTCTTACATGCAGCAGCTTGTAGGCTAAAATTTCCAGCAGGCAGTAAAATTTAATTTTCTTCTGGGGACATAAATACTTGTCCTCTAGCAAGAGTCAATGAAGGCTGAAAATTGATTCCAGGAAGCACAGGCATGACAAGTAATTGTGTAGTACACTGTTGTGGGTTCTGAGGTAAATACATGGCTACCAAGAGAAATGCCAAAAATCCGTTACAGGTGTAATAGTCAGATATTTTTTACTCATGCATTAGACAGTAGTAATGCATGGGTAACAGCCAATCAGACTGCTCAGATTTCTTTCCCATTTTGTAAAAATTGTTTTACTGTATATACTGTATAACCTAAAGACATAACGTTCATACATCTCATTCTTCCAGAGTGTACAAAATGCATTGCGTTCTTATCACCAACTCCTCAGACTTATTTTGTTCCTTTTCTCTAAAGCAGTGGGCACTAACAGTCAACAGATGGCAATTACCAGGATTACCATGAAAGAAATTTCAAAAAGGCAGAGCAGCCTGCACTATAGGTATAATTCAACTCTTTACTGTTTGCAAATGCTGCAAACTATGTTATACTGTAACATACTGTACAGTGAACAAAGGTTTTTAAAGCAGCTATGCCCACTACTTAAGTAGCAAGCAGGTGGCTCTATTGTTCACTATGTGAATAAATGGAAATAATAAAACTGTACAATTTGCTCAATATTTATTTATCCATTGTATTTATTTCTGTATTGATTGAGCCTTATATTTGCTCTGCATGATAGTATCCCTTGTGAAGTGGTGTGTCATTTGCAAGGGGTCGTGGCAGTAACAAAGTTACAAAGGTGGGTTATTTCTTCTGTCGTTATCTATAACAGTTATACAATGAGCAGAGACATAGTAACAGTAACACTCAGTAAAGGCCAAGGGTTACAGGGTACATATGAACAATAGGTAAGAATTTACTTTTCTACATTAGGTTTAAAAGGTGCTTGACATAAAATTGATACAGCACAACTATATTCAGTTCAGATTTTCTGTTTTTGGATATACTGAAACCTCAAAGAGACTCATTTTGTACAAAATGACAAAAAAGTGGGTACAAAAAAATGAATGAAATACTTTGAAAAATAATACACTTAACTCACTGCGTTTGAGGTTATGCCTCTTTCCTCATACCTAAAATAGACCCTTTTGTGGCCTGACTATTGATGAGGCAGCAGCATAGAAACATAGAAACATAGACTTTGACAGCAGATAAGGACAGCTTGGCCCACCTAGTCTGCCCATTTCCCTACCTAGAGGATAAGCTGCAAATCCTATTTAACCAACAGCCTATTTCTTCCTACCCTCCACAAAAATTGCCTTATGTCTGTCCCATGCATTCTTGAATTCTCCCACAGTTTTAGACCCCACAACCTCCTCAGGAAGGCTGTTCCATGTGTCCACCACCCTCTCTGTGAAAAAATACTTCCTTACATTGCCCCTGAGCCGTCCCCCCTCTATCTTCAAATTGTGTCCCCTTGTTCTTGCACACCTCTTTTTCTGAAAGATGCTATCCTCTTGGACTTTGTTGATTTCACTGAGGTACTTAAACATTTCTATCATGTCCCCCCTCTCCCTCCTTTCCTCAAGGGTATACATATTAAGCACCTTTAGTCTTTCTTCATATGGCTTCTTTTGCAGACCCTGCACCATTTTAGTTGCCCTCATCTGAATAGCCTCCATTCTGTTTATGTCCTTGTGGAGATGGAGTATCCAGAACTGGATGCAGTACTCCAGATGGGGTCTCACCAACTGTCTGTACAGGGTGATAACAACTTCCTGTTTTCTGCTGGTGATGCCTCTCCCTATACATCCCAGTATCCCCCCAGCCCTCCCTACCGCCTTCTCACATTGCTTGCCAACCTTAAGGTCATCTGATATGATTACCCCAGGTCCCTTTCCATTTTTGTTGTTGTTACTACCCCCCCCATTGTGTAATCTTCCCCTGGGTTTTTGTTTCCCAGTGCATTATTTTGCACCTCTTTGCATTGAATCCAAGCTGCCATACTTCTGACCATTCTTCCAACCTTGCCAAGTCCCTTGTCATCCTTTCCATGCCTCCTTATGTATCAACCCTGTTACAGATCTTTGTGTCATCTGCAAAGAGGCATACTTTTCCTTCCAGTCCCTCTGCAATGTCACTTAAAAAGACATTAAAAAGGACTGGACCCAGCATGGCTTGCTGTCATCTGGGAGTCCCCTTTATATATGTTTCTCCAGTACATAAATAACAGGAGTAGGTGCAATAGGCCTCTGAAGATCAGGTACTGGAGGAAGAACCCATAAGATAGCCAGGTGTTATGACTGAGATTTGAAAGGCTACACCTGCAGTTCAATGGGTGAGCAACCAGCCATGCCTACTTCCTGAGCTATATAAGCAGTTCCTCCCCGGCTCTCTTTGAAGCACTTTCTCTTTGCCAGCTGGAGGCTCTGTTGGTCTGTCTTCTTACTTTGGGCCTGCTGTGACTTTGCCTGGGGCCTGCTTCAGGCTCACCCCCCTTCCCGTTGTCAATGCTGTGTGACCTGTTTGATCCTGCTGGATCTGTTTGTGTGTTTCTCCTCCTTGGTTAGCATTTGTTTTGCTTTCGGCCACTGTGTGCTTCCTCCTGTGATTGTTTTCTGGTTTCCTGTGTTTGTGTGTTTGTTTTGTCTTTTCTTTTGGGGTTTTCATTGCCCTTTGTGCATGTTATGTTACTCCTGTGCCTGTGCTCAAGCCCCTTTCCTTTTCAGCTTGCTTACCACACTCAGTTTTCCTGCAGTTGTATGCTTCAGTTCTCATTCCAACTTCTCTGCTGCTGCTGCTTCTGTTAATTCATTGCATCTGGCCTAGGCTCCTGCTCTGTTTGCTTCCTCTCCCTGTTGCAGCTTGCTCTCAGTTCTCAATGCTAGCTCCACTCTGATACTGCCAACAATCTTGCATTCCACTATTTTTCTTTCCTGCTTATTTACCTCAGTGTTTCATTTATTTACTTTGCAATTCCTTCCATATGTCCTTAGTTTTTCTCCTGCCCTTTTGGGGATTAAAATCTTCTCATCATGTTTATTTGCACTTAGTGGGAATCAAACCTGAGTCTACTACAATTCTATATTACTTTCTCCATGTTTTTCAGACCTGCTTAAATGTAACTGTGCCAAGCAATAATTATTGTTGTTTCAGTGCATTTTTGCCTATGCCTACAAAGTCCTATGCTTGTTCAGTTGTTCAGCTCAGCTACAACTGGAAGCTATAACAAATCACTGCTGGAAGCTGTTCACTATTCATACAATACTTCATTATACTCTGGAGGTCAGCTCACCTACAGCTGGCACTGTAAACTAATTTTACTATCCACTTGTTTTTCACAGCACTTTATCATGGCTTCTTTGTTGTTTTTCCTATGGCAGGGGATTGGGGGTTATAGTGGAGAGCTGTGGCACCGTGTGGTTCTATTACCTCATGTTCACATACTGCCTTCACCGCTAAACTCCTCTGGGTATTTATGTCACCTTTAATTGGCACTCATTGATGGACTGGTTGTCCAGTATTCCTTCCTATTCACTTGCATCGCTCATCCTGTAACCTTACAAGGCAAGCTCCTCGCACCGAATAAAGGACCATATTACCCTGAACTGTTTATGCAATTCTTTCTGCTATCATACTTCTGTGTACTATTTGTTTACCATGCTGCACATTGTCTGTTATGTACTGCATTACCATGTATGGCCTGTTCCATTGCTAAAGGTGTGTACCATGCTGCACATTGCCTGTTACTCCCTGCAATACCATGTATGGCCTGTACTGTTACTAAAGTGTTTACCATGCTGCATATTGCCTGTTACTCCCTGCATTACTATGTATGGCCTGCTCCATTGCTAAAGGAGACTAGCCAACATGCCCATCAATTTATTGGCTCTGAGTTCGCTCTCAGCCGGTGGTCTTGCTCTACACACTAGTCCACATCCTGAGTGTGTGAAGCCTGAGTGGGGTCCTTCCTTTCTGGCCCATAGTGGGAATGTCTTTACTCCAGGTGGAGCTTTAGCTGTTCATGCTTGGTGGTGCCTCTTGATGTAGAATTTATGACTAGCTGTGAAGGGTGATTACATGCTTTTCCTCTTTGGCTGTAGTATAGATTAACTACCACTGCATCTTCAATGCTTAACCTATGACTGCCTCTGGTTCACTGGGTTTGTATTTTAGAGTGGTAAGTCGGCTGAGTGCCTCAGCGGTCATTGCTCTCCTCTTTCCACCTTGGCAGTGCTCATTGCAGAGAACCCTCACAGTCCTTCATGGTGTTCCTATTAGAGGGATATAGTGAGAGCCCTCCACCAAATCGGAATATTTTCCACCTCCTTGGATTGAATTTCAAACATAGCAGCTGAAGCATCTCTAAATAAAATAGCCCAAGCCTGGAGGGATGGTGATAGTTAGTTTAATAACATTCTTAGCTTGCTTAAGAAGGTTCTGATGTTGGATGAAGATGGATGGTGGCCTGACTAGCTGTTCCCTCTCTCCTTAAGAAGCCCCTTGCTGTCATCAGTGCAAGCCATATTATTGGAGCTATCCTGCTAACATGTGTGTCTCATTTATGTTTCATTAGGCTGCCTGTTGCTGTCAGTCTGCTTCTCTACCACCTAGTCATCAATCACTGCTACAATTTTTTATTGTATTTTATTTAGTCTTTGGTAACTGGGTAAGGCCCACTAGGCACAAGCGCCTGTTTTCAGGGTGACCTGGGAGCACTGGGCAGTTAAGTGGCTTGCTCAGGGTCACACAGTATGCAAGTGGAGGTTGTGAGAATCAAACTCAGGTCTGGTCTGCTGGATGTATCAAGCTTGTTCAAACCTCGTTCCTCTAACCTCTAGGCTATACTGCAATTCTTTTGGTGCTCCTTCCTAAGGTACTTTGTCTTCAGCACTCCTACAAGGTGGTAATTCCTAATGGAATAGAGATTGCAAATGGCCACAACATTGTAATACAGTTGCACAAACAAAACATACTGGTTGCGTAGGCCATTGAATTGAATAGCTACGCCTGCAGTTCAATGGGTGAGCAACCAGCCAGGCCTACTTTCTGAGCAGTATAAATAGTTCCTCCCAACTGCTCTCTGAAGCACTTTCTCTTTCCCCACCATCCTTCCCTCCTCCTCCTCCAGTGGCTGACCTCTCTACTCCAAGGAGATTATGTCTTGAGGTACCTATACCCAAGGGACCCTTCCCGTGGAACCACTAGGGATGGAACCCTCTCACAGGGTTCTTTTCCTTCAGTACCCCTACACAGTGGTAATTCCTAATGTAATAGAGAGTACGAACAGCCACAACATTGTAATACAGTTGTACAAGCATAACATTATTCTGGTTGTGTAGGCCATTGAACTTATGTTATGTTGTGTCTAGCTATTGTATGTACTGTACAAGACATTATTTTTGCTGGAATAAAATGTTTGTTATATTCACTATTTTGAAAATCCAGCAAAAATTATATTCCAGAGAGGTCATGTGATGGCTATCTGAGGGAGAACAGCATGTCTCCATGGCCCCTCACTTCACCCGCAAACAAATCCTGATTTTATTTGCACTAAGCACCTTGGCTGAAGCCAAATAGAGCACTTCTATCTGGCAAAACCTTGTGGCATGAGAATCGGTGCCTGGATTATGGAAATAGAAATGAAAAAGGCTCCTCTGCACCACTCTCCTCCTCCCACGCTGGAGAAAGATGAGGCCTAAACATCAGGCTTCCGGCTCACTTAAGAATCCATCCAGGCACACAGCACTCTCAGAAGAATGGTTTCTCAAGATAATGCAGCTTATGCAGGAGATCATCTCTGCCATCTCAGCAGACCTCCAGCAGATCCGTTCCTCAGTTGACTTGCTCTCGACATGGGTTGGTGACTCAGAGGCAAGACTCACCTCTATAGAAAAATGGCAAGGGAGAATTGACCAGGATACTACAAATATAAAATGCAGGCTCAAGAAACTCGACGAAAAGTTAGAGGATTTAGACGGGTGCAGTCACTGCAATATCCTGCTGATTCTTGGACTGCCTGAGAAAGAAGAGGATAATGCGCCTGTACAATTTCTTCAAAAGTTATGTGACAAAATTGCTGGACCATCACCAAATGACACCACATATGTTATTGAGAGGGCCCATCTCTCACTGCCCCCCCACCTCCTGGTTCTTCCCCTCGACTCCTGATTCTTAAGTTGTTAAATATCCAGGATAAACAACATATCCTGACCAAAACTAAAGAGATTCAGGAGCTACAATGGGTGGGACATAAATTAGGATTACTCAAGACCTGCCACAGTCAGTTCGGGCTAAGAGACAAGAACTCCATCCAACTGTCTCTAAGCTGATAGCAGCAGGGAAACTGTTCAGGGTCAGATACCCAGCCATGCTACAAGTGAAACATGCTGAACAGTGGGTCTCATTTGATACTCCAGAGCAAGCTGCAATGGACCTGAAGACTCTGCTACCTGATTTGTTTAAGTGAAAGCTCCTCTCTGATCTGCTGGGGCATTTATCTTTTTGGGGGTGCAGTGAGTATATGGTGAACTTTAACTGCTGTTTCCAACTCCGGTGGTTTCTCTTTATTCTTCTTTGGCTCTATTATACTATTGGGGTGTTGAACTTTCACACCATTGTTTCAGGGGTCTGAATGAGTGGAGTGTTGTTTTACCTCTGATATCTATGCTTTTGGTAAAGCTACTGGCAACATTGAGTGATGGTCCCAATTACTTGCTTCTACAGACTAGGCCCGCACATCTTCCCTCACTCCTACTCCATTAGAGGGGGTTAGTCAACCCTTCCTGCAGTAGCAGTGGACTTTTACCTCAGCCAGAGTAAGACATAGACTTGCTTCTTTGATGAGTGAAGTTCATGGTTTCTTTCAACGTTCTTTTCTAGCGGGTCTTCCCCGATTGCAATCTGGGAAACCAGACATAAACAGATGTGAAACTGTTGTTTATTTTAACTTTGCCTAATTAAACTACCCAGAATCCTATTAGTCCAAGATTACTGAAACGGACTGCCACTACTTTTTCTTTAGACAAAGTTTAGTTTAGAAGGACTATCACCCAGAAGATGTTCTGATGGTCTGCTCCACGCACAGGGTGCTTAATTTATTTAGTTTAGGTAAACACAGTAACTACAGTAAGAAGTTAATTGCCTAAGAGTACTTGTTTTAAATTAAGCCTCTTAGTACTTGCTACCTAAGGTTGTACTACTGTTTAAACTAACCTGTTTGCCGGGGGTTCATGATTGTGGGCTTTCTTAGATTAGCTTTGTAAACATCACATGCTGGTGTGTTGAAGGTGGTGCAGTTAGTTAGAACTGGGGTTAGATTGTCTAGACTTGTGTGTTTTGATGTTATTCACATTGGGGGTGTTTGTGGGGGGGATTGGAGGGGAGTTTGGGAGATGGGGTACTGTTATCAGTGTTGTACAATACTGAACTACAGATGTTGGGGGCAGGGTGGGAGTAAGTGCCACACTTTTGTAACCTCTCAGTCAATTGTTCTTGTCCCACAGGGCAGCTGGTGGCTCTTATTTATAGAACCTCAGGACCACTGTTTGGTTGGCTAAATGGAATGCCCTTATACTTTTGTCAGCTGGAACATTAAAGGGGCCCAAGACAGATGTAGGAGGATAGTAATTCTACTCCACCTCCAACACCTCAAAGCAGGAATAGTTTATTTACAAGAGACGCCTCTTCGGAGGGAGAATGTCTCACTTTTCAGAAGAAGTTGGGTGGGGAAAGTTTTCAGCTCAGGTACCTCCTTGAAATGGGGAGGGGTTGGTATATTAATTGCTAAAACAGTCCCTTTTAAATTAGTACATGAATGCTGGGATTCAAATGGGCATTACATTATTCTCCAAGGTGTCTTAGAATATTACCTGGTCCTGTTAGGTTCCATTTACGGACCAAACATGGACTCCCCTCAATTTTTTATTCAATTACTAACCTTACTTGTCTCAGATCCCCCTAAGTTAACTATTCTGGGAGGAGACTGGAACTTGGTCCCCCAGATTGGTCTGGATAGATCAGATCACAGGAGACTGGGATTAACTTCAGCTCAACGGGCCCTGAGAGATCTCATGAAGAGCACTGGGACCATAGATGTCTGGCATATTTTAAACCCCACAGAACGACAATATACATATTTTTCCCCTCCACATAGCACACTTTCCCTGACTGACTATTTTCTTATTAGCTCCTTTGGCCTTCCGGGCATTTAAACACCACAATACATGCTAGGGTCTTGTCTGACCATTCCCCAATCAGTATTTCTTATCTGTTGGGGCCTGGGATCAAGCGAGACTCTATATGGCACCTTAATACTCAGCTTTTACAAACCTCTTCATCCATTACTCATATTCAGGATTTTATTTCCTTTTTCCTAGAGACCAATAAGGGCTCAGTGGATAGAATAGACACCATCTGGACTGTCCTTAAGTGTGCTATTAGAGGACAGTTTATTCGTTTGGCAGCAACCCGGCCCAATAGAGCCCGGGACCAACTAGATTCACTGCTTACTGAGATCAGCCACCTGGAACACTCCCTTAACTGCTTTTCCAATGACTTAGACTGGGCTAGCCTGCACCACTTACAGTCACAGTTTTCTGACCTTATGGCACAGAAGGCCGAGCTTGCCCTACATCATACTAAATTAAAGTACCTAGAATCTGGGGAAAGGGATGGTAAACTTTTAGCTCTTAGATTATGGCAAGTAGAAACTGTAAAGTTCATACCTGGTCTGCACTCATCAAGAAATGAAGCGATAGTCACTGATTCCAAAGAAATAGCTTCTGTTTTTGGGAGATATTTCCAGGACCTTTTTTCAGAGGACACAGCAGCTCATCCTTCTGACCATGCCATTGTGGCATATTTAGATTTTCTGCCAATCTTCCCCAGTTGCCTCCCTCCACTACTATATCTCTGGGCACCTGGATAGGATTAGGTGAGGTGCAGCAGGCCATCAAACAATTACCCTTAGATAAGGCTCCTGGGCCAGATGGTCTCTCTTAACAGTTTATATGTTTATACAGTTTTTTTATGTTTATACAGTTTATACAGTTTTTTTTTTATATGGATGTGGGCAGGACAGTAGTGTGGTGGGTACGTAACTGGCTGGGCAGCAGGACACAAAGGGTGGTGGTAAATGGATGTCACTCCACAGAGGGAAGAGTGACCAGTGGGGTACCACAGGGATCAGTGCTGGGACCGATACTATTCAATATCTTCATCAGTGACATTGTGCAGGACCTAGAAAGCAGAATTTCACTGTTCGCTGATAACACAAAGCTCTGTAACAGAGTAGACACACCAGAGGGTGTAGACAGAATGAGAAGGGACCTGCAGAAACTTGAAGAATGGTCAGGGGTTTGGCAGTTGAAATTCAATGCAAGGAAGTGCAAGATAATGCATATGGGGCACAAAACCCTGGCACAATATATCAGTTGGGGGTGAGGATATAGCATGCACCAAGCAGGAAAGGGATCTTGGGGTTATCATCTCTGATGACCCCAAGGCAGGGAAACAGTGTGACAAGGCAGCAGGTAAAGAAATAGGATGCTGGGATGCATAGGCAGGGCATCACCAGCAGGAAAAGGAGGTCATAATTCCACTATACAAGACAGTAGTGAGGCCGCACCTGGAGTACACTGAGCAGTTCTGGAGACCTTACCTACATAAGGACATAGACAGGGTAGAGAAGGTTCAGAGGAGGGCAACAAAGATGGTGCATGGATTGCATCACAAGTCCTATGAGGACAGGTTGAAGGCACTGAACATGTACTCCCTGGAGGAGAGGAGGGAGAGAGGGGATATGATAGAGACATACAAGTATCTTACAGGGAGGAACAGGGTGCAGGAATGCACTATTTTTAAGCGTAAAATATGTTCCAGGACTAGAGGGCATGGGATGAAGTTGGAGGGAGGACGATTCAGAGGAAACGTGAGGAAGAATTTCTTCACAGAATGGGTGGTGGACAAGTGGAACACCCTGCCAGAGGAAGTGGTGGGGACTGAAACAATCATGGGATTTAAGAATGCATGGGATAGACATAAAGGAATTCTGGAGGTCAGGGGTAAGGGCAACAGACTTCTTGGAAAACATAAACTGAACTCACAGACTTAAATGGGCAGACTGGGTGGGCCATAGGCCCTTATCTGCCGACACTGTCTATGTATCTATGTATATAGGGCCTGTCTCTCCCAATTAGTCCCTCTATTGAAGGATGTTTTCAATTTTTGGTTTGAGGAAGGTGGTGACAGATCCTACATTTTTAGTGGCCCTGATCACTCTCATCCCGAAGCCAGGAAAAGACCCTCTATATACTGGGAATTATTTATTTATTTATTTAGCTTTTGTTTACCGGGTAAGTACACTAGACAAGTATTATGCCTATTTTCAGGAATGACCCGGGACAGTACAACATGAGGAACAACAGTCAAGGAGACATGGCAAAGAGAGTACAGTTTTTTGTCACAGTAAACAAACATGTGGGAAATACATCATTTGACGCTAGGGAAAACATATAGTAGTAAGCACATTTCAGATTATACACTCCAGACTAGCTAGTTCAACTGACAGATATATACAGGCCATCATACATAGGAGTGGAGCATAGCTCAAGGACTGGATTGGTCATAATATAACTTATAACATTGTCGTACACACCCTAGGCTAGTTGGATTATGGACAGGTATATACAGCTCATCACATTTTTCTAAATATGCACATATTAGACAGAATAGAAACACTTGGTAGTACAAGTTTCTACCAATGACCAAGGTATTATGTCACGGTTAGCCTATGACTGTGGAGCAATAATGGTGTAAAATGCCCAAGGCTTTTTAGGCAGGAGTAGTCAGAAGTCATTGCTACAGTGGGGGAAAATATCTGCAGGAATTCAATGGAGACACCTGGGAGGTTCAGACAAAACAATTTGACACTTTACTCTAGGGAGGTTTGGGGCAGTCACACTCTGATTCTAGTTTTAGGAAACCCCACAGGGAATTTCGAAAACACAGATAGGAAGGGACAGCTCGGATATCCACAGGCAGTGAATTCCAGAGTCTGGGTGCACTTATGGCAAAGTCCCGATCCCCCATGAGGGTCCAGGTAGGAGGGACTTTGAGCATCCCTGATGTGAGAGAGACCTAAGTTGGTAGGGGGTGGCATTCAGTTTAGGCAGAAGTCGGGCCAGCCCCTTGGGGGTGCTAGTTCTGATCACTTTCCCAGAGAGGCATCCCAAACCAAAATCAAGGTATCTAGCTGGTGAGAGCCAGCAGAGTTTCTCATATAGCTCACAATGGTGGGTGAGTCGGGGGGCAGCCAAGGCAAAACGACAAATGTTATTGTAAGCAGTGTACCACTGGGTGAGATGTGTCTTTGGAGAATGAGCAAATAGGTGCAGCCCATAGCTGAGGGAGGGAAGGAGCACACCCTTCGCTAGGGCAAGCCTGGCTGCCGGTGTAAGGTTATACTTGGCCCTATAGGCCAGACCCAGTTTGCAGTTTGATGCCCTGCAGATGTTAAGGATATGATTACCCATGTCAAGTTGGGGGTCAAGTGTTACCCCCAGATATTTGACGGAGCTCACCATGGGTAGTGAGGATCCATCTGCACTGGTGATGTGTAAGCAGGCCCATGAGGCTTTGATTTTAGCCATTGAGCCAAACAGCATAGCCTGTGTCTTTTTCAGGTTCAGGACCAGCTTGTGACTAGTAACCCATGACAATACCCTGTTAAAGTCATCGGTCAGGTTCTGGTTTAGGGTAGTGGCATTCGGGAGTGAGCCAGGATTACCAGATCATCTGCACATGGTGGCACTGCAGCTGGTAGTAACCATGGGTGAGTTGATTGATGAAGAGGAGAAGAGGAGGGACCCAGGTACTGAGCATTGAGGCACCGGAGGTCACGTAGGGGCTCAGAGGACTTTATTGAAGCAGATACGCTGCTTTCTGCCATGTAGATAACTCCATTAGCCATTTCATGGCATAGGGGAGGGCTGACGACAACTGTGCACCAAGCAGTTTGTGGTCAACGAGGTCAAAGGCTTTGAACAGGTCAATAACATTGCACCAGAGAGTTTGCCTGGTCCATGGCTGTCCGGATACTTGATGTAACCGAGATTAAGGCTGTGGTGGTGCTGTGTCCCTTACGAAAGCTGTGCTGGGCTGGGGACAGAAGTTCATGAGAGTGGATATATTCCGAAAGCTGCTCAGCCACTACCTTTTCAAGGAGCTTGCTAAGGGTTGGAAGGATGGCAATCGGTCGTAAATTGTCAGGCAGTTTGGGATTTTCTTGCTTCAGTACAGGGACAATCCTCACCTTTTTCCAGATGTCTGGGATGGTCCCCAGATCAAGGGATAGGTTGAAGATAAAGGCTACTGGTGAGGCAATGTGTGTAGCATCAAGCTTAAGGAGTTTAGGCTCCAGGTTGTCTAGGCCAGGACTGGAGTACTGGGAGAGGCCAGCTAGGTGTTTCTGCAAGTCCTGAACTGATACAGCCCTGAGGTGGAACATTTGACGAGGAGGGGAGGATGACCTCCAGCAGAGTGGAGGGAAGGGGTGGGACAGAGCCTCATCAGGTGAGAAGAGGGTTGTGAAGGCAGAGAGGTCAGAGAAGTGATTATTTAGGAGTTGGCAATAGTATGGGGATTATTGCAGGAGACTCCATTTATGACCATGTCCAAACCCCCAGATGGGAGGATCCGCTGACAAGGGATTTAATATCTCTCCAGAACCTCCTGGGATTACTGGCAGAGCTTAGTAGGGTGGACTTGCAAAAGTCACTCTTTGCTGCCCTGATGGCCTTTTTGCACTTGTTACTGAGGTGTCTGTACCTTTGAATAATCATGGGATCACTGGTACCTTTGGAACGAGCCCAACACTTATCTCTCTCCCACATCTGGGCTAGGAGATTCCCATTTAACCAGAGGGTAGCGGACCCCCTCACCCTACGGGTGACTTTGGGAGCATGCTTGTCTTGCAAGGCCCCAAAGGTGGAGAGGAAGTAAGAGGTTGCTGCCGAGGGGTCAGTGGCACCACACCCCAGACCAGTCAGTAACTCTTAGGTCTTCCAGGAACCTCAGTAATCTAATCTAGAGTAGTTTCTGTCATGCATAATTTTGTGTGGAATTTTGGGGTGGGAATTTCCATACACAGAAACCGGTGAGTGGTCAGAGATGGAGTCAGATAATGTACCATGATGAGATCCTGTCAGGATGGTTAGACATGATCCAGTCCAGTAAGGTGCTGGAGGATCCATTTGCTGTCCGCCTAGTTGGTTCCTGGATGAGCTGGGTAAGGGCAAGGTTAGCAAGCAGAGGCTCAAACTGCTTAACATTACCACTATCCCAGTTAAGGTTTACATCCCCCAGAATTATAGTATGTTATCCCCGACTCTGGGACCAACTTTGTCCATGAGGTGAGTTAATCCAGGTAGCCCACCTCTTGGAGGATTATAGGTGCACACCAGGTGCAGTTTCTTTGTGTCCCCAAGTAGCAGTAGCACATGTAGCAACTCACAGGGGGACACGTTTGAATCCTGGTGGGCAATTTGGGAGACTTTTAAGTGGCTCTTATGGTAGATTAGTATGCCACCCCCACTCTTGCCCCCAGCTCTGTCCAGTCGGGTGAATTCATACCCAGTGAGTTCACAGGCAGAGTCAAAGACAGAGAGTTTCAGCCAGGTCTCCGTCACTCCTAGGATGTCGGGCTTGTAGAGTACAACCCATGCTAATAGCTCATCACGATTAGGTAGCAGGCTCCTAATGTTAAAATGAGCTATTTTTAGCCCCTTACCCATGCCCCATACAGGAGGGATTTTGTGGGTCAGATTTAATGGGCCAGAGTTGGTTTCAATATCACTGGCCAGTAGTAGTGCAAGTAGGAGGAGCCAGGGGAGATACCACCTCCTATGCGCTTGACAAACTGGGAGTTTTTTAGCACGGGTACACTTTACCCTGCTTGTATACATAAGGCACCGAAGATCTAGACAGCAAGTAACACTGCAGTGCACTTCGGAGATCACAAGGATATTGGAGAAGTTAGTCAGTGGGGACCCACGTAGTGGATGGGCAGACCATCCCAGTTGTCACCCAGTGTTACTGGGGAGTGACCATATGCAACAAGGAGAGTCCCACTATAAGACTTACAAGGCCTATATCCCTGTGGATGACAGCCAGCACCCTCTCTACCTTTAATATTTGAGTATCCCTATCCTCACTGGATGAATGGGAGGGGAACCACGTCCACATCTTGGCTGGAGGCATAACACTAGCCTGTGAGATAATTATCAGTCAGCTAACAAGAACTGCTGTGAAGGAAGGAGAGATGAATGTACTAAGGCTGGAAGAAAGTTAGTGAGATTTGTTATTGGTATGTGCCAAGTAAACAAAATAAGGCCTGCACAGTGCAATTCAAGGCTACCAGCTATGGATGCAGGGGCTGAGGTTTATTTCTGGGAAGGAGTTCCTGCCCTCACCCTTTGTAAGCACACTTACCACCTGTTGACAGTTATACGAGGACAGGGTTTAGACAGCCAACAACCAAGCAGTGCAAGTGGGGTTAGGATTGGTACAGTGATTTGTGTAGAAAGACCAAGAATCCCTCTAGTGGCAGGTCTGTATAACCTGCTAATGGAAAACTAGCCACTTGAAAAAAATACTGTCCTATATCATTGCTAAATACCGATATGAAAGTCCTAGCTAAAATCCTGGCCAATTACCTTGCTTCGGTTATGGGGGAGGTTATTGGCCCCGAACAAGTGGGCTTCATGTCGGAGAGGGTATCAGGATAACGTATGAGGAATTGGCTCCACCTTATTTTAGTGTCTGGGGAGTCTGGAACACTGGCGACTCTGGTCCCCCTCGATGCCAAAAAAGCATTTGATCGAGTCTCCTGGGACTTCCCTCTTTGCCTCCCGTTGTCATTTTGGTATTCCCACCGACTATATTAAATGGGTCCAAATTTTGCACACTTCCCCTACAGCCCGTGCTTGGTGCAATGGTTGTGTCTCTAAGCCCTTTTCTCTCCAAAGTGGGACCCAGCAGGGCTGTCCACTTTCCCCTTTGTTGTTTGACTTCTACCTGGAACCTCTGATCCATAGACTAATCAACTCCCTTGTTCTGACAGGTATCCAGGTAGATGGCCAACACTACACTCTTTTAGCCTATGCTGATGACTTACTACTACATTTGGAAGACCCACAAGTTACTATCCCTACCCTGTTAGCAGAAATAGGCGACTTCTCTAAAGTATCCTTCTATAAATTAAATCTCTCCAAAACTAAAATTCTCTCCTTGAATAACCGAATTGTCTAAGCTGATTTGAGTGATCTGGGTCTCTCTTGAGAGCCTAACTCACTGACATAGCTGGGTATTAAAGTTTCTCAAAATATTTCTGCCATGGTTAAAGAAAACTTTACCAAACTGATACACACTTTAAAATTGGACCTAGACAGATGAGACATTATTCCTCTTTCCCTCTGGGGGTGGATCAGTATTGTCAAAATGAATGTGCTACCCAGCTTATTGTACCTAATGGGCATGCTGGGTTTCTTCTTTCCCAAAATATGGTTTACTCGGCTTCAGAGTATGCTCAATGCCTTTTTGTGGAAGAAAAAAGGGGTTTGCAGGGCCTATGGTAAGCTTGCTTCTCCTAAATTACAAGATGGCCGAGCACTTTCCTCTTTCTTCACCTATTATGGAGCCCAGCATATCAGTAAGTTAGCACTATGGGTGAATAGGGTGGTTCCACAGGGGTCTCATATATATACCCCCTTATGGCTTGAAATTGAAAGAGCTCTAGCGAACAAATTTCACTGTTCCCTAACTTCCCTTGTCTATTCATCTCCCTCCCAAATTCCCTGGCCTCTAAGGAATACCCCGATCAGATGGTCACTCAAAGCCTTGCACCAAATCCAGGTCCACCTCTCAGTGAACTGGCACAGGTTTCCTGAGCAGCCCATCACAGGTAACCCTCACTTTCGGATTGGCCACCACCCTATCCCACCCTCCTTCT
The DNA here is from genome assembly GCA_016271365.2 of Neoceratodus forsteri. Lineage (NCBI taxonomy): Eukaryota > Metazoa > Chordata > Ceratodontiformes > Ceratodontidae > Neoceratodus > Neoceratodus forsteri. The sequence continues at coordinate 904,837,038 of CM028135.1, read as the reverse complement.
GGCCTCCCCGAGAACATGTAATCTTTCTACCTTCCTGCTCGATGACGAAGTGATTCCCTTTCCCACCCTTCAACTTCAGCTACAGGTTCCCAACAGAGATTTCTTCAAATTTCTACAGGTTAAGAATGCAATCCTTTCCTTTTTGGAATGGAAGCCTTGGCCCCCTTCACCCACAGAAGAACTATTCTCAGTCTTTCAAGTGGCTGACCAATCACATGCAGTCTCTAAAGTATATAAATATTTGCAATCTTTGTCCCCCCACCTCCCCTCTGGTATTTGATACTACTGGACTCAGGAACTGTCCCTCCCTGCTGAAGCGGCTATCTGGAAGAAGGTCTGGCATTCAGTTTATAAATTTGTTAAACAGGATAAGCTCCAGCTGATCCAGTTTAACATTATGCACAACCTATACTATACTCTGACAAAGCTGAATAAGATAGGTAAGCTCCCTTCTCCATTATACTCCCACTGTGGAGAGGCTCCTGGAACGCTATACCATTTGTTATGGAGCTGACCCAAGTCCCAAATCTTTTGGAACTCCATCAAGCTGGTGCTCGACCCACTTTTGGTTTTTGAACCTCTCTTTCCCCCGGAGAGCTGTCTTCTAAATATATTCCCTTCTGGGACTCCCAGAATACAGAAAAGCTCATCTTTCTTTGATAGCTGCAACACCGAAACTGACTATGTTGCGGCACTGGATAGAAGACTCCCTTCCCTCAGTGATGGAGTGGTACCGTGAAACATTGCTTGCAATCCAACTGGAGAAGCACATAGCCCACATGTACAATAGACCTCAGGCCTTCCAGGCTACCTGGAACCCCATTTATACCTTGTTATCCCTATGGAAACCATAAGTTACTACTTTCTACCTATCAGGTCCCAACATCCCCATCTTTTGGTGACTCCTGGTGCTGGCACTAGGGTGGGGGAGGGAGGGTTTTGGGAGGAGGGGATTGTGTGTTAGTTAGCATGTTTGTTTATGTTTTGTATGCATATGCAGCCTACTTTTGTCATTTGACATTGTCTTGTACCATGGACTGCTTAAAACTTAATAAAGTATAATAAATAAAAAAAAATGATATGCTAGTGAAAATATATATTGCCATTGACAAGTTAGCTTGATCTTGCACTTCAGCTAAATCAAACTGCCTTGCAAATGTCAGAGTGGACAAAACAGTGAAATTTAAGGCCAGTGAATTAATTATCTTCTACAATATTTTAAAATTCTGCTCATGCCTATAATTATGCTGGTGTAATCTACTTTATGTAATTGTATTTTGAAAGATATAATGTAACGGCAATAGCCAAACAATAAACTTGAACTTGACTGAGATGCTGAATTAATTCATTACTTTTGTGTTCACTTAGGGGGCCCTGGAAGAGAGGGGGTGCTCAGTGGGAGGGCCCATACCATCAGAAGTACAGTAACTATAGCCTGTTGACATAACATACACCCTGATAGATAACTACCTGATGAATACCGTGACAGGAAAGTCAAAAGGAGCATACAAGCTGCACCCTAGTATCATAGTATAGCTAGTTAACAATTAGTGACATTCCTTAGCTTAATATTTCACTATTCCATCTAGACAGGTCCATGTATGGTGCTGAGGGACTGGAAAGTGACTGGTGTTCCCATCTTCAAAAGAAGGCATGGTTAGACTCTAGTAATTACAGGCTCGCCAGCCTGGCATCAGTGTTTCACAAAGTCTGGAAGTCTTTATCAAGGACAGAATGGTGGAGCACTTGGAAAAGGCCAAGGTTCTTACTCTTTCTCAGTATGACTGTATGAAGGGCAGATCTTGCCAAACCAACTCGATCACTTTCTCCAGGATTTCATTTAGACAGGAATAGTGCCAGAGGACTGCAAATAACTGATATCATCACCCAATTTAAGAGAGGGTTCATACCCTGGTATCTACAGGTCAGAGATCCTTATCTCTGTGCTTGACCAAGTTTTTGAGTCCATTATAAATAAAGAGGTATTTCTGTGCAATGACAAAAATGGGCTGTTCTCTAGCACACAGCTTAATTTCACAAAAGGTAGATACTGATAAACCAACTTGATTGTTTTCTATAAGGAGATAACTAAAGAGGTGGACATACTGGAAAGTGAATACAGACAATCTGAACTCCAACAAGGCTTTTTATATTGTTCCACATGGAAAACAAATGAAGAAAATAATACAATATGGAGATTGCATAGTGTCCAGGATGTAGACTGCAAACAAGCAGGCAGATAGGAAGTAAAGAATAATGCTGGATAACCACCATTCATTTTTGGGGATATGTTAAGAGGAGTACTTCAGGAGTTCATGCTGGGGGGTAAGCCCTCTGTACAGTGACACTAGTACAGAGAACACGTCAATGCAGATAACATCGACAGTTTGCTGTAATAGTCCACCCAAGACCCTGGCACTCTGATCTCCGATTCTGCACCCCCTCACTGAATCAACTCTGACTCGGAGTTGATAATCCATAAGTTCAGGGGGTGCAGAGGAAAAGAGCCCCCCACATCGGAGGTTCAGGGGGCAAAGTCCCCCGATAGAAAAGGAACCGGGTCTCCTTTCAGATTTATGTCAACTGCAACTTGCGGTTGACATAATTCCATCACTGTGATGTCGGTTGACAAAATAGTTGTCGAACTGGCATCGTAGATCCCATGCTGGGTAACCTAGACAAAGGAGTTGACAAAAGGCTGCCAAAGTTTGTTGGTGTCACTAAATTGGAAGGAAGAGTGGACACAGCAATGGAAGCTGATCTCTTAGAAAAAGAGGTTATATAAAGTGATGAAAAAGAGATCAAGCCAAATGAATATACTATAAATTAAAGCACATGCACATGCAAAATGTCCATTAGGAAAGCAAAAAAAAAAAATCTTGAGGAAAAGTTACCTCATGACAAACAAAATACCATACCAAGGCTTTCTATGTACGTATATGTGAACTCTTAAACAAAGGAGTAAAAATAAAGTTGGACTTCTATTGATCAGTGGGGAGGTACAAATCTCCAATGAATCTGACATAGTCAGGACATGTAATAATTACTTTTTTCCCATCTTTAAAAACAAGCCACTAACTACTGTGCATAATACCTCATAACACATCAGAAACTAATTATTCAATTTCACTGCAAGAAATACTTATGGAGTTAAAGAGCTAGTGTAGTGCCTAAAAGTAATATTAGTTGTTTATAGGGCTACAGTAGGAGGAAACATAGAAACATAGAAGTTGACGGCAGATAAAGACTGCAAGGCCCATCCAGTCTTCCCATTTCTTTTTCTACCTTATGAATGTGCCATCAGCCTTTGCTCTGTCAATGGCCTATCTATTCATACTCATCTGTATTGCTCCCTTATGCCTATCCCATGCCTGTTTCAAGCCCTGCACTGTATTAATATCCACCACTTCCTGAGGTAGGCCGTTCAGTGCATCCACCACCCTTTCTGTGAAAAATAACTTCCTCACATTACCCCTTAATCAGCCTCCCACTAATCTCATGCTGTGTCCTCTTGTCCTGCATTTTTTCTTATATTGAAACATGTTAGACTCTTTCACCTTGTTATTGCCCTTAAGGTGTTTGAATGTTTCGATCATATCACCTCTCTCCCTCTTTTGCTGTAGGGTATACATATTGAGCTCCGTTAATCTGTCCTCATATGTTTTCTGATGCAGTCCCTGCACCAGTTTGGTTGCCCTTTCTGGACTGCCTCAATTTGGTTAATGTCCTTATGATGGTGTGACCTCCAGTACTGCATGCAGTACTTCAGATGGGGCCCAACCAGTGTCTTGTAAAGAGGGATTATTACCTTCCTCTTCGGACTTGCGATACCCCTACTAATACACCCCAACATCCCCCTAGCCTTATCTACTGCTTCAGTGGTCTGCTTGGATGATTTCAGGTCATTAGTGATGATGATGCCCAAGTCTCTTTCTTCCCTTGTGACTGCCAGCAACTCCCCTCCCAGCCTATAAGTGGCTTCAGGGTTTCTCTTCCCCATGTACATGATCTTGCACTTCTTTGCGTTAAACCCCAGTTGCCACTCTTCTGACCATTTTGTTAGTTTATCCAGTTCTCTTCTCATTCTGCCCACCCGATCTAGATCATCTACTCTGTTGCAGATCTTGGTGTCATCTGCAAACAGACAAACCTTACCCTCCAGTCCATCTGCAATGTCAGTGATGAAGATATTGAAGAGGACTGGCCCCAGAACTGATCCCTGAGGTACCCCCCACTTGTGACTTGCATCTCTTCTGACTGTATACCATTTGCCAGCACTCTCTGTTTTCTGCCCGTCAAGCAGTTTGTCACCCTGTTGACCAACTTCTGACCCACCCCGAGCCTATTCAGCGTATTAATCAATCTTCTATGTGGAACAGTATTGAAAGCTTTGCTGATGTCAAGGTAGGTGACATCAACTGCTCCCTCTTGGTCCACCACTGGTTACCCAGTCAAAGAAATCTATGAGATTAGTTTGACAGGACCTTCCTTTTGTAAACCCATGCTGTCTTGGATCCTGCACTCCTATGGATTCCAGGTGTTGCACTATCCTTTCCTTAAGGAGTGCCTCCATAATCTTGCCCGCTACTGAGGTAAGACTGACTAGTCTGTAGTTCCTTTCCTCCGCCCTGCTACCACTCTTGTGGAGCGGGATCACATGAGCCCTTCTCCAGTCTTCTGGGACCTCTCCTGTGCTCAGAGACTCACTAAACAGTTCTGATAATGGCTCTGCTAGTTCCACCCTCAGCTCCTTTAATACCCTGGGATGTATACTATCAGGTCCTATTGCCTTGTCAACCCTGAGCTTATCAAGCTCTTGTATGACCCTTTGTTTTGTGAAGGGACTAGTGCACACCCCCCCCAATGTCCATGGTGCTGAGCTGAGGGCCCTGCCCTACATTCTCTTCAGTAAATACTGAGCAGAAGTATCTATTTAGGATAGATGCTTTTACATGGTCCTCCTCCTCACATGCCCCCTTATCCTCTTTGATCTTAGCAATAACCCCCTCTGGACTTTCTCCTTTCATTAATGTATCTATAGAAAGTCTTGTCACCTGCTTTTACTGTTTGTGCTAGTGTTTCCTCGGTTTTAGCCTTTGCCTGACTTACTGCCTTCCCTGCTTCCCTTAGGGAACTTTGGTATGCCACCCTATCTTCATCCTGCTGCGTTCCCTTATATTTCCTGAAGGCCAGCCTTTTGGCTCTGACCTTTTCTGCTACTGTGTTTGAGAACCAAGTGGTTTCTTCTTCTTTGTACTTCCTTTCTCACTAACACAATGATGTTGCTTCGGTATTGCATCCTTAATGCTTGCCCACTTTGCCCGTACTCCCTCACCTGTATTTCTTTTTGCCAGGGCTAGCTTAACTCTGTTGGCCATCTTATCAAAGTCAGCTCCTCTGAAGTCCCATATGCTTGCCTTGGAATGGGATGATTTAGTTCTAGTGGCCAAATTGAACCATACAATGTGATGGTTACTGGCCCCCAGGTGACCTTCTACCTGGAGATCTGTGATCCTTTCCCTGTAAGTCAGTACTAGATCTAGGATAGCCCTGTCTCTTGTGGGTTGTTGTACCAGTTGTTTGAAGCCCTTCCCCTACAGGAAATCCACCATGTGTCTAGTTCTGGCAGATGTTCCTGCTGGTATTGACCAATCTGCATCTGGCATGTTGAAGTCTCCCATTATCAGAACCTCCCCTTTAGCTGTCATGTTTTGTATATCTTCTAACAGTAATGTGTCTATGTCCTTCCCCTGATTTGGAGGCCTGTACACAACCCCAGTTCGTATGGCTGTCCAGTTTCCTGTTTCCAGGGTGACCCACAGTTCTTCTGGCTCCTTATGTATATTCTGAATTTCTGTAGCTTTGATATTTTCATTGACATAAAGGGCCACTCCACCCCAACTTTTTGCACCTCAGTCTTTTCTGAACAGTACATAGTCAGGTACTGAAGTCTCTCAAGTGTGGTTACTGGTAAACCATGTCTCACTAATGGCTACTATGTCCAGTTTAGCCTCTGTCATTATTGTCTGCAGGTCTGGGATCTTGTTTCCCAGACTGCAAGCATTTGTGTACATGATTTTCCATTGGCCAGATTTCAGTGTGTTGGTTGTTGGACGAGGGCTGGCATTTCTCCTGTGCGACGTATGGGGAGATGGGCCTTTTTCCTTACCTGGTGATGCAAATGAACTACAAACATGCTGAACTCCTATTTTACCACTAGCTGAAGGGGGAAGGGTGTTCTTCCCATTCGACGTATGGGGTGCTGCACTCCTCTCCCCATTTGCTAGTTTAAATATGCTGCAAAGACATCAAACGTCTGCCCCAATGCACTGACTCCCTCCTTAGTCAGATGCAGTCCATCAAATTTAAAGAACTTTTGCTCACAAAACTGTTGCCAGATCCCTACAAATTTGTGTCCTTTTTCCTGGCACCAGCCCTTGAGCCACATGTTTAGCTCCCCTATCTCCTCTTCTCTGACCTTCTGTCCATCTGCTCCCCTCTCCCAGACTAGCAGGATCTCAGAGAAGGAGATGTCAGATGAAATGGATGATAGTTTGTCACCCAGCTTGGTCAGGTGTTCCTTGGTCTCCACAACTGACTGGCTGGTGAGATCGTTAGTCCTTATGTGTACCAGGACGTCAATGTTTTCTCCTGCTTCCTGAACAATTTTAGCAATCCAGTCAGTGTTTCTCCATGCTGATGTGCCTGGGAGACATATGACCATTACCCCTGGCTGGAGATAGGTATCAACTCCCTGAATCATGGAGTCTCCTATGATCAGAAGTGTTTTGGATTTCCTTTTTGCTTTTTTTGTTTTGGTTCCTGTTTTGGGCAAGTTTTGTTGTGCTAGCTCTTGTGCTGCAGTGTTCTGCTCTGCAGTGTCCTCTGCCCCTTTGTTTGATTTTGGAGATAGAGGCAGATACCTGTTTGTAGTTTTTATATGGTTTGTGGAGGCAATATGTTGGAGACCACCAAGTGATGGGGCATCCGATTTGCCCTTCCTAACCACCTGCCAACTTTCCTGACTAACTACCCTCTGCAGTCAAGGTGCTTCTGTTGGATGTTGGGGAAATGGCTGGCAGTTCTTATAATATATTTCTTCTTGAATATGCAGTTTGAGGCACACGCTGCCTGGAGCTGAGCCCTTAGATCTCCAATGGCCCAGCATGTAGGACAGTGTCCTAAATCCTGTAAAACTGCCCTTCTGAAAAGTGTTCCACAGTATCTGCAGTTAATTATATCCATTCCAGATAAGTTGCTGGGTTTATAATCTGGTCAGAGTAATTAGAAGGAAGAAAATGACATCAAAAGTTTGATTTTGTGTTGTATTTGTTTCTGTATAACTTGTTATAACAAGTTAAATTACTAGTGTCTCTGTAAATAAGGTCACTGTTCCGCCCCTTCCTGCTTTGCTACAGGAAATGTCATGACTGTGCTACCCTATAAAAGGAGTGTAGTGTGGGGTGATTGGGGATGAGGGTGGGTGTCTGGGCCCTTCCTCTGCCGAAAAAGAAGAACCATGGATGAAATAAACAAGGAAGTAAGAGCAGAAACAATCAGCCAGCAACAAATGCAGTAGGCCTGAAAGCTTATCCTAATGATAGATAAAACTGTAAAACCTGTAAAGCACCACCTGTAATAATTTCACAGAAGATATACCGAGTAAGAAACACTTTGCTACAGAGAAAAACAAAGCAGTAACAGAAGATATACCTTGCAAAAGACAATTTGAATCAGAAAATTACAGCAGTAATCTGCAAGCACACACCTGTAGGCACACCCTGTAATAATGCAGCAGAAGGTATACCCAACAACAACAATTTGAATCAGAGAAAAATAAAGCAAAAAAATGTTAGCAACAAACAATAACAATCCCAGTGAGTACAAAATAAAAATAACAACACATAGTAAATCTGCCTAGCCAAAAGAAGCCTTAATCCTTTTCCTTGCCCTAGTAAGGTTCTTTGCTCTGTTCTTTCAAGCAACCTAGAAGAAAAGAGCTCAGGTGAAGCTAAGTGCCTTGGCCAGCAAACCTCATCTTGCAGCAGCCCTGCAGTCCATTTGCTTTCAGAAAAAGGACTCTGGATTCTTTGCATTCTTTCTGACTGAATAACCTATTGGACATGCATGACAGTCACCTCTGCATTTGTTGAGCAGTCTGCTTGCAAAGCACTATTTTTTCTTGATTAAAAAAACAGCAGTCCTGATCTTGAAACTGGGGTGGTTGGGCACCCCCAGAGTCACTCTTATGCTTTTGGATATGTGTGTGTGTGTGTGTGGGTGGGGGGTGGTGGGTGCTGACAGGAGGGGTTGGGTCAGGGGGATATCTGTAATATTCAAGAAAAAATAAAAGCCGTTAACAGCCACCAAACTGCATTATGCATGCATGACACCTAGTGCATGTGCAATAGCGCTCAGCAGTCATCTTGGTCACAGTAGATTGTGCTGTATTCCGCTGTGCCCACCGAAATTTTTTTTTATAAATTATTGATATCCCCTACATGATCCTCCCTCTCAGCATCCACCCCCCCCCAGAAACATACCAGTGACACTGGGGGTGCCCAATCTCCAAATATCATGATTTTTTTCTTCATGTTTATTACAGATATTCCCCCACTCAACCCTCACTTTCAGCACTCACAACTCCGCTAGCCCCCTCAAGAAATGAAATAGTTGTATTGGGAGGTGCCTAATCCCCCAGTGCAGGAATCCACACATTTTTTTAAACCTGTAAACAGAAAACCATCCACTGATGTTCTTTGTGGCTTGTAGAATCCCCGATTCAACTCTCCCACTCAGCACCCCAAGCCCTTACTTACTGGTCAAAAGTACAATGCCGTAATCCTCTCTGGACTGCAGATGCATCTTCACTCTTCAAAGCCAGGCCAAGAACTGAAGAAATAGGTATGTGATTCAATGTATTTCAATGGGGTTTTGAACTTAGTGGCATAACTTGGGCATGTTTGCATATTTTTAGCCCAAATTTTCAACATGCCTATTTTGAGACCCCACCTCATGAACAATTGAACTGACGTTAGGTAGATCTGTCCTGAAAGGTGATTTTGTGGTCCTTCTGCAAAATCACATTTCAGGCAGGAGTTGAAAAATGTCTCTGCCCTTTTTCATGAGGCAGGGTCGTAAGAAGGCGATGTTGAAAATTTGATGTAAAAATATCAAAAAACAACAAAGTTATGAGCCTACATTGACACAACATAGTCATACAGTGTCTCTATAGCACATCATGAATGTGACAGCTGTCATTTTTCAAATCCTGGCCAAAATGTTGGTTTTTTTTTCACATCCTGAAAGGTGATTTTGCAGTGCCTGCATAAAATCACCTTTCAGACAGGAGATGAACATTTTCTCTGCCCTTGTTCATGAGGTGGGGTCATAGGAAGGCTATGTTGCAGATTTGGTGTAAATATATTAAAAAACAACACAGTTATGAGCCTAAGTTGAATTTTGTGAATGCAAGCTCATAACATTGGTAATTTGTCAATATTTTTATGCTAAATTTACAACACAGCCATATATTTAAAACATCTTATGAATGTGTCAGCTGTCATTTTTTGTGAATGACTATTTCAGTATGCACTGCATGCCCATACTGTAGCTGTCAGTCGGCGAGCGGCCATGGAGGTATTTGGGTGGGTATGCTGCTGCCCACTGATGATAGGGGTGAACTGGGTGGGCCAGGGGTTCTGTGTAGGTGGGGCAGTAGGGGTGCCACTGGACCATCACTTACTGTATGATTTGCAATCGGGGTTATGGGAGGGTGGGGGACCACTAGACTACCAGGGAAGTATAGAGTTGTACATTTATGGGGATCAGAGCATCAGGAGGGCTGGGGGTACCACTGGACTACCATAGATATATGTTTATTTTAGTTTAGGTGATCAGGCTACAGGGAGGGAGGGGTGTGCCACAAGACTACCTTGGAAAATTTGTAAAGTAATTGTTCACTTGGGAGCTTAAGCAACAGGTTGGTAGAAAAGAGGCCAGGAGTTATATTTTGTTTTAAACTGAAATATTTGAATAGTTTGTTAGTGAAATTAGTTCTATGTGTTAAAAATTATTACCTTGAATTTGAACTGATACTTGGGCTGTGATATTGTAGGTTTGGGGATAGATGTTTGGCAGGGAAAATTAGAAGGTAATTTAAATGTGTTTGCCTGGTGTTTGGAGGAGGGGACATTAGCTGCAATTAACTTGTCTTTAAACAGGAATTACTGTGGCTTTCATTGTTCACTTGGGAGCTTAGCAACAGGTTGGTAGAAAAGAGGCCAGGAGTTATATTTTGTTTAAACTGAAATATTTGAATAGTTTGTTAGTGAAATTAGTTCTATGTGTTAAAATTATTACCTTGAATTTGAACTGATACTTGGGCTGTGATATTGTAGGTTTGGGGATAGATGTTTGGCAGGAAAATTAGAAGGTAATTTAAATGTGTTTGCCTGGTGTTTGGAGGAGGGACATTAGTTGCAATTAACTTGTCTTAAACAGGAATTACTGTGGCTTTCATTGTTCACTTGGGAGCTTAAGCAACAGGTTGGTAGAAAAGAGGCCAGGAGTTATATTTTGTTTTAAACTGAAATATTTGAATAGTTTGTTAGTGAAATTAGTTCTATGTTTAAAATTATTACCTTGAATTTGAACTGATACTTGGGCTGTGATATTGTAGGTTTGGGGATAGATGTTTGGCAGGGAAAATTAGAAGGTAATTTAAATGTGTTTGCCTGGTGTTTGGAGGAGGGACATTAGCTGCAATTAACTTGTCTTTAAACAGGAATTACTGTGGCTTTCATTGTTCACTTGGGAGCTTAAGCAACAGGTTGGTAGAAAAGAGGCCAGGAGTTATATTTTGTTTTAAACTGAAATATTTGAATAGTTTGTTAGTGAAATTAGTTCTATGTGTTAAAAATTATTACCTGAATTTAAACTGATACTTGGGCTGTGATATTGTAGGTTTGGGGATAGATGTTTGCAGGAAAATTAGAAGGTAATTTAAATGTGTTTGCCTGGTGTTTGGTAAGAGCCTCCTCCTCCCACCCACCCACCCTCCCACCCTGTTTTGTAGGCTTACTTAAATACTGAAAGCCACTGGGGTTGGGATTGAAGGGCTGAGTATTTTGTTTGGGACTGAAATTTTGAAGCAACAGGAGTTGGTGGGCCTGTGACATCATACGGTACCTGGAGTCTGCTTACACACACTGTTGATGGGACTGAACACATACTGGACTGTATGTTTGTGAGACTTAGGAACTTTGTTGGTGGGGTTGAAATTGGGTTTGTAAATAACTACAGTCAGTATAAGAGAAACTGTACTCAGGGAAAGGGACTGAGAAAGGGGTGTGCTATTATAAACAGAGGGGATAATCAGGGTGGCCATATTCCACCATGGCAGGCATCTTCGGAAGGGTTGTAGGCTGCACAGGCTGTGGGATGGCAATAATTCTAAATTGGGCCTGGAGAGAGGGAGGCTGCCCACTCTGTAGACAGCTATCTTGTATTAGGAGTGAGGTATATTGGTTAAGGAGTAAGCTGTGGGAGCTGGGGGGGTGTCCAAGGATAAGGGGTGTGGATATGGGCAGCAGAAGGGTGGGGCTGAGGGGAGGCTGGGGCAACACTCTGAAATTACAGGACATTATGCTACAGCAAGCAGAAGGGGGGATATTAGGGACAGAGGACCCTTAGATAGGGAAGTTGATGCTAAGGGAAAGCGTGACAGGGTGAAAATTTGAATTCAAGGAGACTAGGGGAAAGTCAGGAGGGGCTGTTGTGTGGAAGCCTAAAACAGCAGACTGTGGGAAGGGAGCTCCTAAGGTGAACAGTGCAAGAGAGGAAGAAGAGGGTCAGTTTAGAGATGCAGTCAGGGGAAACTCGGGTTACTTGATGGAGGCTGACATAGAGTGTCACAATAAATTTGAGATACTAAGCATCCTAGAGGGGGAGGAAGGGGTTGGTGGAAATGAGGAAACTTATACAGAGGCCAGGGGAGGGAGTCAGATACCCATAGGGCATCACAGAACAGCTATGGAAAGGATAGACATAGTCCCAGAGGAGAAGGGAAACATATATGTTAAGCAAATGGGGAGATGCAAACATATTCCAGACATGAGGGAGGAGAGCATGATTGGAGAGGAACTGGGAGACAAGGAGGTGGGAGAGGAGCCCCCTTCAGCAGGAAGGTCGGTACCAAGGATGGGGCCCTAGCTAAAGGGACCCACAGAGAGCCTCTGGAGACAGGGGTACTATTACAAGGGGGGGGGATGAGGGTGCGGGGAAGGGGAAACCATCAGGGCCAGGATAAATGGTTCAGAAAGAGAGGGTTAAAGGGGACACCTATTCAGAGGGGGTTTGAGTTAAGTGGGCAAAATAGCAAGGGAGGCAGAAAGGAGGTGACAAGGGTCTCTAATAAGGCAGGAAGACTCCCATGAAATTGTGATCATGAATAAAGTGGGAGAGGGGGGGCTGAGAGGGCATAGTGGAGGTAACCATAAGGATGATGGCGGTGTTAAGATTCTGTTACTGGGAGACTCGATGATTAAGGGTATCCATTGGGAGGGACAGGGGGATGGATGCCATAGCCAGGTGAAGGTAGTGAGTATCTCTGGGCTGACAGTGCACAGAGCAAAGTTCATGGTGTATGAAATGGTTAGGGATTGTGGAGGGAAACCGGATTTCCTGGTGCATTTGGGAACTAATGATCTAGAGGAAAATAGCATTATGGAAATCCAAGCAAGGTTCCAAGAACTTGCCAGAGTCTGTCGGGATAATGGATGCAACATTTCCTTTTCGGAGATATTGCCAGTACCAAAGGCCTCAGTGGAGAAAAAAATGAAGCTCACAGAGGTTAATGAATGGCTCAGGAAGTGGGGTGAAGAGAATGGGTTGGGGGTGTTAGGGAACTGGAATGGAGTTTGGGAGGATAAGGGACTATATGCCAGGACAGGTTTCATCTTGCCCCATTAGGGAAGGAAGTCCTTAAACAGGGATGGCTGACTACATACAAGAAAGGTGGGGTTTAAACTTGTAAGGGATAAGGGAGGGGCTGACCAGAAGCCCTCCCTCCAGATGAGGGAGTAGCCTTCAAGCCCAAGGGGAAACAGACTGGAGGTGGAGGTTTCAGGAGGAGCAGGGGAGGATGGAAGATAAGGAATCTGGGTGGGGTTCACAAAAGGATCAGGGATAAGGGTGGGGTTAGTGTTAGTAAATGCCAGGAGTTTGGAAACAAGTTGCCAGAGTTCCAGGCCATGCTTGTTCGAGGGAGGGGTGGATGTGGCGGCAGTCACGGAACGTGGGCCAACAAAACCATGACTGGGACCTAAATGCACGGGGTACACTATGCTTTAGGAAGGATAGAAAGGAGGGCAGAGGGGTGGAGTGGCTATGTTCATTAGAGATGACATAGAAATTGCTATGGTAGAAGAGGCAGAGGAAACGTGGAGGCCTTATGGGTCACCACGATCCCCAGCAGGAGATAAGGTCAAGCTGGGTGTAGATATAGGGCCCCCCGGGATGAGTGATGTTCTAGAGGATGGTTTGCTGGACAACATCATTGCCCAGTGTGGTCCAAAAGGGAAGGAGGGTGTTGATGGGGACCCTAATATGCCAGGTACTAACTGGGGAACCATGTCCTCTAAGGTGGCCAAGGAGCAGAGGCTGCTGGATGGCTTCCAGGATGTGTTCTTAACACAGCATGTGATGGAGCCCACAAGGGAGGGGCATGTCCTGGATGGTTCTGGCAGATGGGGATCTGGTAGCGACATGGTTGTACAGGACCCCCTGACTGGGAGTGACCACAATACTGTCTGGTTTCAAACAAGCATTGGGGAGTGGGGTGAGATCTAGGACACTGGCAGGGACTTCAGGGGGCAGACTTTATGGGCATGGGAAATATTCTCAAGATCACTTGAAGGATTACCTCAACAACAAGGTGGAAAGGAGATGGGAGGTCATAAACGGGACTTCATGAGGCAGTCAGGATCTGCGCTAAGTTGAAACGTAAGGAAGCAAGGTCACATAAACCATGCTGGTGGTCCAGTGAGGTACAGGTAGCAGTCAGAAAAGAAGGGGGCTACAAAAAATATAAAACAACAAGAGGGATAGGGATAAGGAAATGTACCATCTTGCATCTAGAAAAGTCACCCGTATGGTGAGGGGAGCAAAGTCCAGTAAAGAGCATCGGCTGGCACAGGGGATACATGGAGGGAAAAGGGTTCTTCCGCACATTGGGGAGCGGAGAAAACTAAGGGCCATCTCAGCAGATTGAGATCAGAAGGAGGGTGGGTGGAAGAGGCGAGGGACCAGGCAGAGGTATTTAACGAGTACTTTGCCTCTGTGTTCACTAGGGAAGGGGATGGATATCTACAAAGCAAGGCACAAAGCGGATAGAAGCGGCAGGGAGTGGGATCAGGGGAGCAGCAGAAATGGAGCAAAAGGGAGGGAAAGGTACCCCAGGGGTGTCACATCTGGATAAGGATAAAAAGACCAGTAAGGTGGAGGGGACGGATGATGCCATCCCACCAAAAGGTGTGGTTAGCCCTCAAGGCCCTAAAGAAAGACAAATCTCCTGGGCCGGATGGCATTCATCCGAGAGTACTATGGGAATTGGCGGACATACTGGCTGCACTCCTGGCGGAGCTTTTCAACAGGTCACTTGAGACAGGGAGGGTACCTAGGGATTGGCGAGAGGTACATGTGGTACCAATCCATAAAGGGGGGTCGAAGGAAGTACCAGGAAACTATAGACCCATCAGTTTAACCTCGGTGGTGGGAAAATTAATGGAGAGTATACTAAAGGAACGATTGGGGGTTTACTTGGAGGAGGTGGGAGGTCTGGATAGTCGGCAGCATGGGTTTGTGCCAGGTAGATCATGTCAAACCAACCTTGTAGAGTTCTATGAATGGGAACATCAGAACTGGATAGGGTAAGCCTGTGGATGTATTATTCTTGGACTTCAGCAAGGCTTGACTCTGTCCCACAATGGTCTGGTGGAGAAACTGATGGGGTTAGGAGTAGGCCTTTGATGGTCAGATGGATTGAAACTGGATAGCTGGACGCACTCAGAGAGTAGTGGTCTGTGGGAGCCTCGAACCCACAGAGGTTGTAGTGGGGTACCACAGGGCTCTCGGTCCTGGGTCCAATCCTGTTTAATGCATAATCAGACATCAGGGATGGTATAGTGTGAAATGAGTCTCTTCTGGATGACTCCAAGATGGGAGCAGAAGTTGAGGGAGAAGAGGGAGGTTGGCCTGCAAGGGGACCTGGACACCCTGGAAAGCTGGGCTCACATGGAAATTAATTTCAATATCACCAAGTGCAAGGTGTTGCATCTTGGTCGGGGAAACCCTAAACACAGGTACACCCTGGGAGGGAGGTGCTGGAAGCCTCAACAGGGAAAAGACCTAGGGGTCATGGTGGATACATGTATGAATAACACTGAGCAGTGCAGGAGAGCAGCTAGAGGCAAACAGGATGTTGGGATGCATCGCAAGGGGGATCACCTCTAGGAGCAAGGAAGTGATTCTGCCACTTACAATGGACTGGTTAGACCACACCTTGAGTACTGTGTACAGTACTGAGACCACACTTGAAGAGGGACATACAGCCCTGGAGAGGGTACAGAGGAGGCAACAAAGATGATACGAGGGCTAGGGGATATGACTTACGAGGACAGACTTGAGGAGCTCTGCCTGTTTTTACTGGAGGAGAGGAGAGACAGGGGACATGATTGAGGTCTTCACCCTCAAGGGATAAATAGGGTAAACATGGAGGGATCTTAGACTAAAAGCAGGGAGGCATCACCAGAGGGCATGGTTTGAAGTTGGAAGGTGGAAGGGTGAGGGGGAAAAGAGGAGGAGTTTTTTCACTGAGAGGGTGGTGGACCCTGGAATGCTCTGCCTGATGAGCTGGTTCAGAGATCCACAGGAGAGCTTTAAGAGAGGGTGGGACAGACACAGAAAGTGGATGTATCAGATGATGGCCTGTCCCGGGGGGGTTGGGATGGATGATAGGGGTTTCTGGAGCACAAGGGATGGGATGGTCTCGGCACCCAACTAAGGATCTAGGTTCAAGCAGACTTGATAGACCATAAGGCCTAATCTGCTGGCAAATAGTATGTTAGTATGTTAGTATGTTAATTCTATGGTGATCAGGGCTACGGGGAGGACATGGGGTGCCACTAGTCCACCTCTGGCAGCACCACATGCTGTGCAGGGCATCATGTGCATTTCGCTGGCCTACCCTGCACAATGTATGCAAATGAGGCCATAATGACATGCAAATAGCCCCATTTGCACCTTGCATACATTATGGCCCCATTTGCATACTGCTGGCTGAATAGCAGGAATTTGCACACAGCATAACTCTGTTGCACTGGCACAGTGCCCATTCCTGGTATTCATCCCTGTCTGGCGGGGATGCACCAGAGCATCATATTTGCACAGTGTACATTACCTGATATATTCAGAGGAGATGTGCCAATGCTTATCTCTTTTGAATATATCCTTGAGTTTCACCAGTGCAACGCAGTAGCACTGCACCACCACATGTGTCATTGCCAGGTGCAACTCTGAATATCGAGGCCTCAATATTTTTACCACAAATTCCTCAGCTACAGCCCTATTGGCTCTAGCCAGAGTTTGTTTTTAAAAGCAGTCACACCTTACTTTTTATATCTGAGGTACTTTGTCTTATCCCTTTGTTTAATTAGAAGATTGTTTACCTGATGTTAGTGGGTGTAATGTGTTGACCAGCACTCAGCCTGGCAGCTGACATATCTAGCTCTACTCCCCCACTACATCACCAGTATTGTGTCCTCACTGATTGTGACATCACTGTTTCTTAGCAACAGCCACTCATGGCTGACAAGTCAGTCACCCGTGATGTCACTGTCAGTGAGATCACAATGCTGATAATGTAATGGGGTGGGGTGAATAGAGACAGATATGTTAGCTGCCAGTCTAAGAGCTGTTCTACATATAAAGCACAATATTATCACATAGAAGACTTTTTAATGAGCAAAAGGAAAAAAGAAAAATAATTTAGAAATAAAAAGTTACTCGCTTGGGGATCCAAGATGACTGCTTGAGGGATGACCACTTCCGATCGCACTCCAGTACTGTTCTTGTTTTTTTTTATATCTACATGCAGCAGCTCGGTTGTGATGCTTAGTAGTTATTTTCCCAAAAATTGGATTACAACAGTGACTTTAGATGCATGCTAAAATATATCTAAAACAGTCTGCAGGGCTAAAGCTGTATCGGAGCACTTTACCCTGGAAAAGCCACCAAATCTTCAGTTGAGACATATTCTTCAGGATCCAAGAACAGATCAGGTCATACCTGCTTACAGCAAATAAGAAAAAAAACAACTCAAGTTCGTCCAGAGTATCAACCCCATGCTATTTGGGCCTGCTTCTCCCAGATTCCTGTGACTCCTATCAGGAGCAAAGCACACTCTTTGGACTCACCTGGACTGCTCCCCCAACTTGCCAGTATAGATACACCAGCACAATGCCTTACCTCTAACACTGTATCCACAGTTGTGGTACCTGTGGAAGCTGCAGCTTCTTCTTGCACCATACAAGGAGCAAGTGCAAAAATGGTACCTGACAACACTGCCATGGATACAAGATTTAGCAAGGTTAGTGAACTGACAAGTTCTTCTCAGTCTCCTTTTGTTGAAAACCACTATAATTGAACATTGCTTCCTCATGGTGGGAGAATAAACATAAACGATCCCCAAAACTCAGCAGAATGAGTGGCCATCTATGATTCTGAACCTGTTGCAAACACTTGATCCAACGTATTGGCTTTGAACTTGTTATATCACAGCCTTTTAATTTCCCCTGCAGTAATTGCAATAAGCCTCAATAACATTGGATGACAGAAGCACAAAACTATTGATGCAATTTAAAAATGAATTAAAATCTGACATTCAAAGGGATTTTGACACACTAAATTCTACCATAACCAAATTAACTAAAACAGTCTCTGGGCTTAGGGAAAAAATGGATGCTCTTAGCTCTCGCAAAGGTGAAACTGAAGAGCATGTGTCTGAACTGGAAGACTGAGTTAACCCCCTATTAGAAACAGTTAGTAGCCGTACCACTTGGCTACAGCTGTTACAGAAAAAAACATTCCAGACCAAGAAGACTGGTCTAGACATAATTATTTTAAACTAATCAGAGTCCCAGAAGGCATGCAGTGAAAGGGAGACCCTGTTCCATTCTTTGAAAGACTCCTTACAACAGCTCCAGGGTTAAAATACCTTGGAGAAAAAATCTTAATAGACAGGGCTCATTGAGAAGGGAGTCCTAGAGACTTAGTGATCAGATCAGAGTCACAAACACATCTTGCCCCCGTCTATGTAAAACAAAATTACTTCTCAGACAGAGACTGGATACTGAGAAAAGCCAGCATCAATAGAGGCCTATATGCTGAGGGTACTGTATTAAATTCCTGATGTATCCAGATTTTAGTAGTACAACCCTGCAATCCAGGAAAGCATTTGACAGGGTCAAAGACATCTTTGGAGAGAAGGGTATTAGATTTGCATTTCTCCCACCAGCAAAAATCCACTTTTTCCTACATGACAAAATGCACTACTTCAAGGATCCACAAAAAGCCAAACTGTTTTTGATGTCTATCTTTAGGACTTACACTCTCAGAACTAATACCAATGCCTCAGGTAACTTAGAAGGTCATTTATACTAAACAAGAACCAGATAGATGATACACGGATCCACAACTCTCAGGAACCTGTTCTGGACACAGGAGAACAAGCTGTGTCACTTAAAGAGCCTAATGCAGAACTTACTAAATTAGCCAACCTGTCTCCTTCATGTGGTACTGATATGGATATAACTTTAAATGCTGACAGTACAGTCCACTCAGAAGATCAATGAACTTTGCTGATTGAAAGTATGGACATGGGCATTGGTCCACCATCTGGAGTCGATTCATACACCAACCAATAACCCAAAAGCCTGCACTTATTGTCAGCTCTGTCTGGTTTTAACTCTCTGGTTCTTAAAGAACAAATTTAACAAGTCTGGCAGAGCCGCTATGGCTGTACAGTAAGTGAATTAACTAGATAAAGGTGTTTCATGGGACTAAACATAAACATGAATTGTCGTTGCATACACTAACTGAATCAAAGTATGGTACATTGAGAAAGGGCAGATATAAAAATAATGCCACAGTCTGTATTACAGTTACCTATGTGTTTCACATTTTATTCTATGCACTGTTATAGCAATCAACTCAACAGAAGTGGGCCATCATATATACGAAGGTACTGTACCTTAATTGCAAACACTGCTTAGACAACTATATGTTGTGACATGGTTGGAGATAAACACAATGTTGAGACATGTTTATTTTTTTTATTTTTTTATTTATTTATTTGTACATCAGTTTACAACCTTTGAGCCAGAGGATCATTTTCAAAGGTACCTCGTCACAAAGAGGACAAATACGGTAAAACAAATTTGTTACATCATAACAGAGTACAAGAATTGGTAAAACATGAAGACATATATTGGTTACAATTTTAAGGTTACAGGATTAGCAGAGCATAGGTTGGTACAGATATTTAGTACATCAAAACAAACAGTGGTAAGAGCATACAGGCTGAGGGGTGTAGAGACCGGAGGAGATGGAAAAAAAAAATAGGACAATAGGAAGTGGTTGGTAGTAGGTTGGGTGCAGTCACTCAGGGAGCTTTGTCAGAGCAATTGAGCAAGAGCAGCTTAGTAACAGTCACAGCTGCGATTATTAAGTAGGTGATTACTGAAGGGAGGTTTGAAACAGGAGATCATGGAGGCACCAGAGATAGTGGTGGGAGTGTGTTGTACCAGGATGGGGCTCTGTAGCAATAGGCCCTTTGACCATGTGTGGTCCTTGCCCTGGGGACTAACAGTGTGGTTTTGCAGGAGGTTCATGTTTGTACTAGTGAATTTGCTTGATGGATAGAGGCTGTCAACCCTGGTGGGGATAGTCCAAGGAGAGGTTTTTTAGTTATGAGACACGTTTGATATCTGAGACATTCATCTAGGTCAAGCAGCATAGCCTTAGCATATAGAGGGCAGGTATGTGTTAACCTAGGGGCACCTTTAATTAGCCTACAGGCCTTATTTAATGTGAGGTGGATTTTGTTTAGGGTGGTCTGGTCTGCAGCACCATAAACTGGTAAACCATAATCAACAAGGGACAGTATCGAGGACGTGACCGCGAGTCGGAAGGCGTCGGCGGGAGACAATTTTTGTGGTGGTATAGGATACCCAGCCGAATATTGGAGGCTGAGGCTAGGGCAGCGATGTGGTCATGGAATGTGAGGGCAGGGTCGAAAGAGATCCCAAGGTACTTATACGAATAGACTTGCTTGAGTGGAAACTTGGTGCTAGAGAGGACCTGGAGTAGGAAGTTGCTGGCTTTGTTTTGGGGGTGGGCGAAGAGCATGGTTTTTGTGTTTTTGAGATTTATTACAAGTCTATGCTCTTTGAATCAGGCTTCAGCATCATTATAAGATAATTGCAAGGAGTCCTGGAGGGCGATAGGGTTACGGTCAGAGGCAAAGATGACGGCATCATCTGCATACAGCAAAATGTTTAGGAAGACCTTTGGTGTGTTTAATTGATTTTTTTAGAGATTGCTATACAATACACACACACACACACACATAACTAGTAGAATATAAAAGTGCATATAACCAAATGTCAATGTAAATCTTACCATTTCATTACAAGTTGTTCTCTTGAAGGAAGCTCTTACTGTACAAGGCCTAAGAATGGGTATTAATTAAAAGTAAACTGAGGTAGGTGTATAACTGAGGGTATTGAATAGTTTAGCTTTTATTGCTGCTCCACCCCGGGCACACACGATATGAAAATCAACCACTTGATATGAAGCAACAGGAATTAGTTAGTACAAGGACATAAACAAGTAGAAGACTGAGTAACTGGGTAGACAAGAATGAGTATGATAAGTCAAATAACATTTCAAAAAGTCTCACTATTATAATTCATTTTTTACAAATGCGTCTGCACAGTTGACAGTTTTTGTGAAAAAAATAATAACAATCGGAGTTATTCCACATATGTCCACAGGTGACATGCATGCAGGTGGAGGGATTTGAGACCCGGATGCACCAGTCTGCCCTGCTCCTGAGTCAGAAGATCATGGCGGAGAGGCAGAGGTACTGGGGGCTCCATCAATAGCTGTTGAAGCAGAAGGAACCAAATCTGATGAGGCCAAAGAAGGGCTATTAGAATCATGTAAGCCCCTTCTGCCTGTAGCTTCAGGAGAACCCTCTGAAGCACTGGGAAGGGAGGAAAGGCATACATGAACCTCTCTGTCCAACAAAGAGTCAGCGTGACTCACCAGAAAACAACACGCCTGGGAATGAGTGAGCACAAATTGGGTAGTTTTGCTTTGTGTTGGCTGGGGAGACAAAGAGGTCTATCTCCCATCGACCCCACAGGTCAAATAAACTTTCAGTCACTTCTTGATTTAGCTCCGACCCATGAGCCCTGACAGTTGTGTGGCTGAGACTGTCTGCCAGGATGTTGCTGATGCACAGCACATTGACAGCAGTCAGGTGGAGGTCATGCTGTACTGCCCAGTACCACATTCGCATTGCCTCCCAGCATAGAGGGTATGAGCGAGTGCCTCCCTGTTTGTTCAGGTACCAGACCACAGACACATTGTCAGTCTGAACCAGAAGTGTCCCCTGACATAGAGGTGGCTGGAAGACCTGGAGGGCATACAACACTGCCCTCATTTCTAACACATTGATGTGTAGAGATGCTTCCAGCTGAGACCATGTTCCCTGTGTCTGATGGTCTCCTAGGTGTGCTCCCCAGCCTCGACAGGAAGAATCCATTGTAAGGGTCATGGTAGGAGCAGAGGATTAAAAGAGGAACACCCATGGAGTGATTGGACAACTCCTGCCACTGAAGAAGATCCTTCTTCATGTATGCAGACACTATTTATTTATTTAAATTTTGATAACTGGGTAGGCCCACTGAGACAGACATGTCCCTTTTTCAGGGGTGACCCATGGAATAAAGACAATTCCATGAGTTGGTATACTATACTTTTGGATACAGGAGATGAAACATAAGGAGAAATAAGTACAATCTGAGGCAAGAGACAGTATACATACAGTATATAAACACAAAGGTATGCTGTGAGCAGAAAGTCAGTTCCCTCTGTAGCAGGATGATGATTCCAATACTGGTCTGGAGGAGTCCTGTGTTGATAATCCTTGGATTAGGCTTGCATTGCGTCTTGCATCAAAAGTCCTTGGTAAGGCTTGAGACCATTGTACTGGGACAGGTGAGCTAGTCCAGAAGAGGTTACCACAGAATACGACTACATAGTACAATATATTACATATTTACAAAATATAAGAGTAGAAAGAGAGAGATTTATAAAATATAAGAATAGAAAGAGAACGGGGGAGAGAAAGGGTTAGGGGAAGATTGGAAAGTCAGAAGGGGCATAGGAGAGGTGGAAGGAGCTCAAGAGTAAGAGAAAGGGTTTGGGATGGAATGGACACCCAGAGAGGGCAGGTGAGGGAGGAGGGTATACTGAGGTAAGCGGAGGGGTTAAGTGCAGATTGGAAGGGGAAAGAAGATTTCCTTGAAACTTCTCTTAAACAGGGGAAGAGAGTACACGAGAGTAAACTACGTGGAAAAGTATTCCATTTTTGCGATGCAGAGAAAGTGAAGGACTGCCCGCCAATTGCAAGGTGGACTTTGGGAAGGTTCAACAATGGGAGGTGGGAGTGGCAGAGGGCCCTGGGGAAGGTCTTCAGAGTAAGCAGGCCAGACAGGTTGGGTGGAGAAGGGAGGTGAGTAAGTTTAAAGGTAGTATGTAACACCAGGAAGTCCATTTTTGGTTCGAAGGACGGCCAGCCAAGGGACCACAGGATGTCACAGTGATGAGCCCGAGCAGGTGCACCAGCAGTGAAGCGAGCAATCCTGTGGTAGGCCTGTTTGAGTTTGGCCTGAGTAGTGGACTTGACTGAGTGAATTATGGATGCACCATAGAATTAACCATGGAGGAGGGTAGCTATGGCAATGGTCTTTCTTGCACAGGAAGTTAGGTAGGGAGCAGTGCAATGGAGTAAGCCGAGCTTTTGATTTGTAGTTTTAACAACACTGTTCACATGCTTGTTGAAAGACAGATGTTCATCGAGAGTCATTCCCAGATATTTGAAAGCTCCCACCCTTTTGAGAGCATGACCAGAGGAGTGTTAATAACCAGAGGGGGCTGGGAGGTTAGGTCAAAGGAGATATGATGGAACAGCATGGATTTGGTTTTCTTTGTGTTCAGTACCAGTAGGTTCATTTTGAACCAAGCTTCAAGATGTTGGAAGTCTTTTTCCAGGTCAGATTGAATGGTGGAGACATCTATGCTGTGCCGATATATGGCATCATCTGCATAGAGATGGATCGATGCCCCCCCAATTTAGAGGCAAGTCATTAATAAAGATGGAGAAAAGTAAAGGCCCAAGGATAGATCCTTGGGGGCTGCTGTCCATGATTGGGGATAGAGGGGAGAGGGTGCCAGCCCATTTCACACATTGGAAACAGTTAGATAAATAGTTAGAGATCCAGGAGAGGGAGTTGGAGTCAAGACCTAAGAATTGAATCTTGGAAATGAGGAGAGAGTGGTTAACAAGGTAAAAAGCCTTTGTGAGGTCAATGAAGAATGCCCCCGTGGCGTGACCTTGATCCATGGCATGAAAAATATCAAAGGTGATCCTCAGGAGGGCAGTGTCCAGGTTGTCCAGCCACTGATCCCATAGAACACGAAGAGTCCATTGGCTCACCCTCATATGCAGTCTGGTTAGAGGAACTGTAGGGAGTGCAGCTGCCATCAGCCTGGCAAGATGGAGGATTGACCAGGCTGTGGTCCAATGTGAGCTGGCCATTAATCTGTCCTGTTTCTGCAGGGTCTTTGCTCTGTCTGATGGGATGAAGACCCTGCTCTGGACCATATCCAGCACCGCCCCAAATGAACTGTAGGTACTGGGAGGGGAGAGGTGGGACTTGAAATAGTTGACTGTTATTCCAAGTCTAGAAAAGAGGTCCAGGGTGAAGGAAAGGAACTATGATTGGGCTGACAGAAGCCAGTCATCCACATACAGGCATAGTTAGATCCTTCTGTGGCATAGGGCCACAGCCACCACTGCTAGGCACCTGGTAAAAACCTGAGGTGCCAAGGATAGGCCAAAAGGGAGAATCTTGAACTGGTAATGTTCCCCTGGAAGGCAAACCAAAGAAAGTGGTGGTGGGCCTGGAAGACAGGGTTGTGCAGGTAAGCATTCTGCATGTCCAGCACACAAAGTCAATGGCCCTTGTGGAGCAAGGGTAGATGTCCCAGGGTGGTGAGCATGCAGAACCTCTTGTAGTTGACGTACAGGTTGAGCATGTTGAGGTCCAAGATGGATCTTAGGTCGCCCGTCTTTTTCGGCACTAGGAAGAAATGGAAGTAGTACCCTCTTCCTATCTGTGCCAGAGCCATGGATTCTAATGCTGACTTTTGCAGAAGAGCCTGGATCTCATCCCCTATCAGAGAGAGGTGCCTTGGAGGATAATGGGAGAGGCATGGGGGTTGTCCAGAGGCCTGTGTAGGAACTCTATGGTGTGACCTCTTGCTATTAACTGAAGGACCCAAGAATCTGTGGCTATGTCCTGCTACCTCAGAAGGTGGAGGGAAAATCTTCCTCCCACTGGTTCCCCTCAAGGATCTGGAGAAGGCCGGGGGGTTCCCCATGAGTCAGGAGGCTGTGGGGAAGGAGCTGGCAGCTCCTCCGGAGGGTTTCTGGGACTTGGCAGGGGGAGTTGGGGTTCCTGATGCTGGATGCCAGCATTTGGCCTGGCATTTGGCAGGGACCTCTTTGGTCTGGCCTCTCTGTTGGTGATGAAAAGGCCATTTGCCTTCGTAACCCCCACAGTACATGAAGCAGATGACATGGATGGATTTACCACAGTCCTGCAGTTCAGTGATAATAGCTTGGCATCACCTCTGAATAACATGGATCACCTGAAAGGGGCATCCAGGATGGAGGTCTGGACGTCTTGTGCCAGGCCAGCAATCCTGAGCCACGAATGTCATCTAATGCAGACAGCACTGGCTGTGGTGCAAGCAACTGAATCTACTGTGTCATAAGTGACCCAGAAGGCATGATGACAGGAGATTTTAGCCATTCTCACTGTCTTGGCAATCTCAGCCTTAAGCTCCTGGTCCTGGATAGCTTCCAGCTTAGACTTGAGTGAGGCCAGGGAAGATTGCTGGTAGGAAACCATATGAGCCACATAATTAAGAGACCTCAGGGTGCAAGTGGAGGAGGAATGGATCTTGTGACCAAAATTGTCCAGATGCTTAGACTCCTTCTCAGGAGAAGACATGCTCAAATGTTTAGGTTTAGAGGATCGGTCATGGGCAACTGTGATAACAACTGAGTCTGCCTTAGTATAGCCAGTAAGGTGTGTGACCCCATCTGGGGGGGTTCATACCTTCTGTCTGCCTTTTTTGAAACAGCTGGAATGGAGGAAGACTGTTGCCTGACAGTGGATGTCAGGTCTTGATGGGGCCCATTCCAAGGCAGTATGGGCATAGGAGCTGTGTCAGTCATGTCTAGATCCTCCGCAAGCCTTTTACGCTTTGGATCCTGTTCCTGGATAGCCTAGCCACAGGCATTTTATATAATTATGAGGAGTTCTGCAAAGTAAGGGTCCTCCAGAAGAGACTTTGGGGACTCCTTGGGCTGATGCTCTGTAGGTGTATGCATACTAGAGCTGGAGGATGAGTTGGAGTCAGAATCTGAAGAGTGCCTGCAGGGGGTCTGCACCCTTTTTAGAGGAGTGTCCTGGGTTTAATCCCTGACCTGGTGTCTAGAGGAGCCTTCTCCAGAAAGGTGGTAATCCACAGAAAAGGCTAATCTAGGGGTCAGAAAGGAGGCAGGAGTAGAGGCTGCCTCTGGTTTCCGACAGTCAAGCTCCAAGGCTAGTTGAGTCCTGTCCTCCTGAATCAGGGTCTGAAACACTGCATGGATATCAGCCTAAGGCTGCTGTGGAGGCAGAGGCTGTGGCTGAGGAGGAGGAGGAGGAGTTGGTGGGGGAGGGAGGATGCTGATATAATGGATAGCCCGGCGTCTGATACAGACGGTATCCATGAGCATGATAGGAGTAGGGAAAGCCAGATGGAGCATACCGTTGATTAGACACAGCCTGGCATCTGGTACCCTGGTACATAATGGGATTGATGACTAGGCGTTGGGTACCCCGGCTAAGGGTACATTGGGTATTGTGGGGGAGAATAGCCTGGAACATTGCTCATAGGTCAAGCCAGAGGTAGAGCTGAATGCCCAGAAGGAGGTGGGCCAAAGGCCCAGTAGGAGGTCCAGAAGGACCAGGCATCAGCCCCATAGGGACATTTGATGGGGCTGGCACTGGATCAGGCACAGGAATGTCCAGCACTGGAAGATTTGGCACCTGGGGGCCTGACAGAAGGCCATCCAGCATTTGAGGAATGGCCAGAGTGCTAGATATACCCTGACCCAGTGAAGGGTCATCTTGTGAAGGGTCACTTGGGATCAGGATGTGAGAAGAGCCCAACAAAAGACCCATTGTCATCTGGACAACCAGAGTCCAAGATGGCAGAACCTGGTTGTCCAAGGGAGCTTGGGTTGATGAGGTCCTGACAGAAGGTTCCCAGATGGATTAACAATAGGCC
Organism: Neoceratodus forsteri; assembly: GCA_016271365.2. Classification (NCBI taxonomy): domain Eukaryota; kingdom Metazoa; phylum Chordata; order Ceratodontiformes; family Ceratodontidae; genus Neoceratodus; species Neoceratodus forsteri. The sequence continues at coordinate 904,810,284 of CM028135.1, read as the reverse complement.
TAGTGGGTGAACCAGGAAGAGACTGACCCAGAAAAGGAGGAGGAACCTCCAGATTTGTGCCCACCTCCGGCTCTTGATCTTCAGGCAAGCCCAGAGGGTCTGGTTGGGTCAGTGGGAGTGAAGAACCCTCTAAAGGCTGTTTTGTGTCTGGTGGCTGGCTCAGCTCAACTTCTGGGGTATCATGTGACCCTGATGGGAGAGTTTCAGCTGTGTGGTCCCAGGGGAAACTGGAAGCGACTTATCAGACACGGCCGTGCAGACATCAGAAGAGCTAATGTCCAAAAATTGGCTTGAGCCATGCAGACAACAGCGGAGCTGGAGTCCAGCTTACTGGCTGTGACCATACACTCCTCAGTGGGGCTGGGGAGTGACTTACCAACCTGGCTGCTGGCAATGGACCCTAAAGAAGATATGGGCCTAAGGAGCAAAACAGGGTTTCCATCATCCAAGAAGAACCCTGACTGCACCATGAGTAAAGCAGGTAGGGAGGCCATGGTCTGATCCACTGGAGTGGTAGGAGACCTGACAGTAGGGGTACTTACCAAAGTGGAGGCTCCTACAGTGTAAGTGGTGCCTGATGGTCACTGCCAAGTGGATGGAGACCTATCCCGGTCTCGATGCCTTTCCTTGTCCTTTTTCTTCTTTTTGGGTTCTGGCATTGGAGAAGAAGATTTTTTCTGCAGATTCTGCAGCTCATTTTCCATCAAAGAGGCACTTCTCCAGCAGGTGGGCTTCAAGCTTTTTCTGGTGCCTAATCCATGTGGCCTGGTGGAAGGATTGGCAGGGCGCACAGTCCTTGACCTGATATTTGGGACCTAGGCCAATCACACAGCAGGAATGCTCATCCGCATGTAGGATCTGGGTACTGCAGGACTTGCACTTCTTCTTTTCGATGTATCACCCAACTGTTCATGTTCCTGAATTGTACCTCCAACTATATCCCATGCTGTAAATTTGTCACTGTTATTTATCACTCATGTCACTTGTTGCATCTGGTGTTCCTCCTGGGGATGGAGATCATGGATTTGGGGGTGGAACCAGTCAGTTGGTCTGATCATCGCACCATACGGTTCAGTTTCTGGGCTCTCTGTAATGGGCCTGCCCCTATGGAGATGGTCCAGTACCGGCCTTTAAGGGGGTTACCCCAGAAGGTCTATCAGTGGTGCTGGACCTATCAGGATTGTTGGGTGATTGCATGACTCTAGGGGATCTTGTACTGGCCTGTAATAAGGCAGTGGGAGATGCCCTGGACATGATTGCTCCTGTTCATATTCAATCACTCACTCTTTGCCCAAGGACCCATTGGTTTGATGGTTCCTTGAAGGAGCTGAGGTGAGTCGGTCAAAGGATGGAGAGAGCATGGCGGAGGTCCAGCCTGGATGTTGACAGGCTTAGATTGATGGAACATTATGAGGGCTATCAACCAGAAATCACCTGTAAGAAGACATAATTCCTCTTGAGGGAGATTTCTGCTGTGCAGAATCGATCAGCTCAGCTCTTCTGGACTGTTGACAGATTGTGCAATCCAATCTGTCTCCAACCCAGAGGGGACTTTTCTCAGGCTAAATGTGAGGAGTTTGCTCAATTCTTCACAGATAATGTTGCCAGCATTAGGTCCAGCATCGGCCTGGCTCTCCTTACTAGGGACTGTGGAGGACGACGGGATGTGGTGAGCACTCAGTCTGTCTGGACAGACCTTAGCTGGCTGAAATTCACGGATATTGTGAAGATCATCCAGACTTTGGGGCCAACCAATTGTAGTTTGGATCCAGGCCCTACACCCCTATTAGTGGATTGTGTAGATGTTATCTGCCCGATTCTAGCTGAAATTGTCTGGAGTTCCTCAGAGAGGGGGTCTTTCCTGATCCCCTTAAGGAGGTGGTCATATGACCAGTCCTAATATAAAACTCCTTGGATCCTGACTGTCCAGTCAACTACCGGTCTGTCTCTAACCTGCCTTTCCTGGTTAAGGTTATTGAGAAGGCGGTTGCTTTGCAACTGGATGATCACCTTGTGACCCACAATGTCTATGATGCTTTCCAGTATGGATTTAGGAAGAGACACAGCACTGAGACTGCACTTGTCTGAGTATTGAATAACATCCTAATAGCGAGAAATTGAAAGGCTCATACCATCTTGGTCCTTCTTGATCTCTGTGCAGCATTTGACTCTGTGGACCATGGTGTGCTTTTGGAGTGTCTGTAGCTTCTTTGTGGACTGTCAGGTACAGTTCTTGAATGGTTCTGATCCTTCCTCACAGACAGGTCTTGGAGGGTGATCACTGGAATGTATTTCTCTGATACCCTTCCCCTGTTCTGTGGGGTGCCACAGGGCTCCATATTGACACCCACATTGTTTGCAGTGTATATGCTGCCATTAGGAGATATCATCAAGTGATATGGTTTAAGTTTTGACAGCTATGCAGATGATACTCAACTGTATATGTCCTTTCTACCCAGGCAAGTTGATGCAGTCTCTGTGCTAAACAATAGTCTCACTGAGATGAAGGGTTGGATGAGCTCCAGCTGGCTGAGACTTAATCCAGACAAGACCGAAGTGTTGGTAGTGGACCTGAGTCATCTGGGTGTGGGTTTGGGGGCTGGACGGGCATCAGACTTATGGCTTGATGGTGTTCAGCTCTCTACCTTAGACCGGGTGTAACCTGAGTGTTATTTTTAATTACAGCTTGACTCTGAAATCTCCAGCATCGGCCATTGTTAAATCCTCATTCTACCATCTGAGGAATATCACCCAGGTGAAACACCTGGTTCCTCCAGATGATTTGCTAACATTGGTCCATGCCTTCATCACCACCAGCCTTGAATAATGCAATGCCCTCTACCTAGGGCTTCCTGGGATTGATATCTGCTGCTTTCAGCTAGTGCAGAATGCTGTAGCCAGGCTTTTGACTGGTACATCTAGGGACAGTCATATTACTCCTGTGCTGTGTGGACTGGACTGGCTGCCTGTTCAGTGGCCGATCACCCTTAAGGTTGGCTTGCTAAACTTTAAAGCCCTACACAAACAGGGACCAAGCTACATGCAAGATCTCCTGACTCCCTACTGCCCCCTCCGTCCTCTCCAATCCAGCAATGAGGGATTGCTAGAGATTCCCAGGGTTCGTTTAAAAAAAACTGGTGCCTGTGCTTTTTCCTTTGTGGCCCCTACCCTGTGGAATTCTCTACCTCGTTGGTTAAGAGAATGCCTGACTGTTGATAGATTTAAAACTGAACTGAAAACATATGTTTTTAATTTAGCCTTCCCAGACGAATTTTAATTCACTGATGTATTTATTGTTTAGTATAAATTTTTATATTTGTATGTTGTATTTTAATTGTGAAGTGCCTTGATTTTGGAAAGGTGCTATATAAATAAAGATTTACTTTACTTTACTATTTGCTTCCCCATTCTCCTGTATATCCTTCAAGATCTCTGTATTAGACCTGTTTATGTTAGACCTGTTTATACTGTATTTTACTATGTAATTGTTTGACCTGGTGTGCTGTTCTCTTTTTATGCTTAACAGGACATTTGTGTAAATGGGCATTTTTGCTCACATACCTTTCAGTATTAAATAAAGACTGATTGATTGATTGATTAAAAACTGGACTGACAGACTTGAACCACAGCAGTTCCGTAAAAATCCAGACTGGCCATACTGGGTGCAACTTGTACAAATACTGCTGGCCCAGTCACTCTGGCTGCACTGTTCATTCCAACTTTTACATATCTGGTCCACTCCTGAAGGTCTGTTTTTCAACCCTTCCTTGGCATGTTTGAAAATGGAACCATCAGGACCGGACCAGATAGGTGAAAGCCAGACCAGATTATCTGGAGTGAGTGGATCAGCAATATTTGCACAAGTTGTGCCCAATCCAGATTTTACAGCTCTGGTCCACATCTGATGATCTGTTTTTTACCCAAACCTTGCTGTACATGGCTTAGTGACATACTGTACAGATGAATGCATAGTCTAACTCACTGAAGGTTGAAGTTTCAGAAAACCATTATGCTAAAAATGCCAAGATTCACTCAATTCCTGATGATCCTCCACCCCCAAGTCACACTTAGTCCTCTACCAAAGTCATGCTCAAATATTGGTGCCTTTACATCCACACCATTAAGCTTTTAATGCCATCATGCCTATTCTGCTGCCATGATCTCCCTCCATACAGTTCCATTCTGCTTCTGGCAGTCCCCCCAAACCAGGTAATTTTTCCAGGGAGTAGCTCTTTACACCACATCAACTAAATTACTGCTAAACTCCTAATTTTTAAACATTTTGTTGAGAATTTGTTGTTTTAGTATATCCATGGTCAGGAAAAATGAATTTGTAAAAGAAACTCAAGCCCCCATTTATCAGTTCATTTAATCACAATACAGCATGTTATGAACTGATCAGATTCTATGTGTAACCTAAGTCAAAGAAAAATTAGACACACACATGCCTACCTATTTGCAAGTGAAGCAAATGTGATTACTATCAATCAGTTGTAAACACCTATAGTCACAAATTCCAGGTTAAGAACATTCAGTAGAATATAAACGGTAACCCAGAACTGCATGCTTGAGAAAATGAAGTTGGTGTTTTATTTGGAAACAGGCATCACTGGGGCTCTTTGCTATGGAATGTCCTGCAAAGCAGCAGAATGACTGCTTTTAGAATGGTGGTGTCAAATGGCTTAATGAGGTGTTCACTGGGGCTCAGGGCACAGCAGAGCATATTTGATATACAGAAAGCTCCAGGAAGTGTTTAACCCATTCTACTTCCAATAGCTTTCTATGATGGTAAAATGCCACCAACAGCTTAATTTGATTCAAAGTCAATTGGCATTCATCTGTAACCCCTTCCCCCGTTTCATGTCTGAAAATAAGCAGAACTTGTCTAGTGCACTTACCCGGTCAACAAAAACTAAATAAATAAAAAATGATGTCTGTACTATCCATTGGTAATCTGACACCGAATGCCAGAAAATAATGAGTTAATTTTCTGTGGGCTAAATTAGCTCCTCAAGCCAGCAGAAAAATAGTGCTCTACAGCTTCCTACACACACACAGGCAGCATTGTAATGTGGCTTCAGTGGAGGAATCTATTTTTAGCATTCTATCATGTTATTTGGTAGCAAAAATGACATCAGCCCTTTTCTGAATGCAAAATGTCTGCTGGGCTAGGCCCACAGCCATAAAAATGTAATTGTATTAGTTGAACTAACCTTATATGGTCACTGATCTGGGACAATTTTATTTATTAATTTTTCCATTTTTGGCGGCATGGAGAATAACCAAGGATGTGAATATTACAGAAGGGGGGAGTGGAAGGTGAAACACAATTCTTATGCACAAGTAGTGGTAATAGCATTTTTCCTATAGCCATGATATAGTACATGTACAGTACATTTGATAGTCACATAACCTATGGGCACCACTTAATTTCACAAATTTTGAAATATCACTGTTTTTATATTAGGTAATAGATGCATGACTGCATCCATCAAGTGATGTCACATGTGGACTATGTAGTGCAATCACTGGGAAAGGTAAGTATAGCAGTCTTTCACTTTAGTCATCTTTGTAGATGAACTGGGAGGGAGGTTGGGAGATCTTCCCCTGGGAAAGTTATAGCAAATTAATAAGTTAGTTTGGAACCTTTTTTGTTTATAACCTATTCTCCTGATTGGGCACGTGTGTTACTGGTCACATGAAGTTATTTTGGGGGTCAATTAATATGTCTTTTATGGTTTAAAAAAATCTTGCTCCAACATGGCACTAAGAATGGGGAAGGAGGGATGGGAGGAATTGCCTTCTTTATGTTTGTTTTTGCACTACTAGAATGGCGGGTGAGGGAAGGGCCACATGTGGGATAATATTAGTTTGGTCTGTGAGATTCTGAATATGTGCAGGAAGAGGATTGTATATAAAAACATGAAGCAAGGCAAGGGGTACCAGGTCAATATGTTGTACGGAGAATGCTGCAGGGCAAAACCATGCAGCAGTAACAGTGCACAGAAGAACAGTTACAGGGCACACAATGCCACATGACACAAATAGTGTGGAGCAGTACCGGTGACCCTGTAGCTGTTTCCTGGAAAGCTCTGCTGCTGAGGGTAAGAACTCTGCTGGAAGGCAGTCTGCCGAGCAACTGCTGTGGCTCAGGAAGTAGAGCCATTGGTGCTAGAGGACAATGGAGTGGCATTGGACTGGGGTTGTATTCCTAGTTCCAGATTAGCTTAGTTTTTTTTTTCTTTTGTGCAGTTCATGATGTCCCAGCCCAAGTTTCACCCTGTCCCTGAGTTGCCCCACCAGAAGGAGGTTATTTTAATATGGGGGAAGGATGGCCCAGTGATGCTGAGGGATGCAGCACTGGACACCACAACCTGCGCTACACCAGTGACCCGGGTTTGGGAGTGAGCTCGGGTGCTGGTGGGTCAGCAGGGGCAGGCTGAGGACAGAGTGCCCTCGTGGTGTTCTCCTCCCCAGGAGAATGGGATGGGTTGGCTTGGTGTGCCAGCGACCTCTGGTAGAGACCAGGGGATGTAGCAGCAAGCCAGGCAGCATGAGAACAGAGTGACTGATGCCGGCAGGGTTGCCATGCACCAGAGCATCAGGGCATGCCCACACAGGGTGGGAGGGTCTATCACAGAACAAGGAAAACACTGGTTTTGTGGGACAGGCGACAGCACCTGCCCCCATGCCCTCTGCCGGGTACTCCTCGTCTGGCATTCCAGTTCCTCCCCTCAGGCCCCACCTGCAGCCAGAGTCTGACTTACAAGTGAGCCCAAGATGCGAGGGTGACCCTTCCTGGGCAGGTGAAACTGGGGGTGCTGGCTGCAGGGGGAGGGAAGAGAGGATGCCCAGATTGAGGGAGCCACAAGCGGGCAGGATAAAGGAAGGGATGCCTGACAGAAGGTCCCATGAGCTATGACTGGAGTGAAATAGAGTAAAAAAAAATATGGGGGAGGAGGTTCAGGGGCATATTATTGGTACTAATACAACAATCTCAATGTAGAAACTTAAAGGATCCAAGGAGATTCTGGCAAACTTTTAAGCACTTACATAATCCTCAAGTAGATAGATGTATAAAAAGTGTAAAAATTGGTGATGATTTGATTTTAAGTGGCTCTGTCATGGCAGACCGTTTTAATGATTGTTTCATTTCAAAAACACTTGGTATCAACACTATAGGGGTGGACAGAAAGATGAAGGGTCATGATAGTAATAGATCCATTTGTCAGGATAGAGTGCTGCCCTGCTTCAAATGTTCTAAGATAGAGGAACATGGGGTTTAAAAATTGCTACTGAACTTGAAGGATGGAAAGGAAGGGAGGACAGACAAGATTTCCTCCACTTTACTCAAGCTGTCTGCTTCCTATCTAAAGGGTCCCTTAACAGATTTGTTTAACCTTTCACTAGATCAGAATAGAGTACCTGCTTTGTGGAAAGAATCCACTGTAATTCCTGTCTACAAAGGGGGTGACAGACTTGTTTTGTCTAACTGCAGGCCTATTTCTTTGTTGTCTGAAGCCAGCAAGCTCTTGGAAAAATGTGTTCTCCAACAGTTACTTGAACACTTGGAAGAGCACAAACTGCTTATAGACCAACAACATGGCTTCAGAGCTGGTCGATCCACTGCGATGGCACTGGCCAGGTTCGCAGATGCTGTACTGGTGGCAGCAGAAGCTGGAAGGGCCACTGGTGCAGTCTTCATCGACCTGGCTGGTGCCTTTGACACAGTGAATCATGACATATTTTTACATAAGTTAGAGAATTTGGGAATAACTGATGTTCAGCATGACTGGTTTAGGACTTATTTGTCCTACCATATTCAAAGAACAATAACCAATTGTTTTATATCACAATCAAGGGAGATAAAGGCAGGGGTCCCTCAAGGATCTGTACTAGGCCCTCTTTTATTTTAAATTTTTGTAAATAATTTACCCTAGCCCTTTACCATTAAAAATAGTTTATTGTAAGCTGATGACACTGTCATTTGGGAGTCAGAAACAAATAGCCATGATATTCAAAGTTTCCCTTCAAAATAAATATGATGTTTTTGCCAATTGGATTCAGTCACATAAAATGGTGATAAACAAAACCAAAATAAAAGTAATGTTATTTGGCTCCCTACAGAGGCTTCAGAAATTAGACCCAATTCAGACAGTGGGGCTTGGGGGTCTTCCTCTTCCCTTGGCTACGTTATTTAAATAGTTAGGTATTTATTTATATCCGAACCTTAGTATGCTTCCTCACATAGAGAGGTTGAGTGATAAGATACACCAAAAAATTGGTTTTCTTTATAGAAACATTAGGTTCCTGAGAGAAGAGGCCTGGCATGCCATAGTTAAGCACGTCCCAACTATGCATTATGGTAGCATTATATTTGCACATAGTAATCAGATGTCAAAGTCTAAATTTAAAGTTCTTTATAATAATATTTGTAGGTTTGCCCTCCATGCCCCACCTAGAACCCACCATTGTCAACTTTAGACAGAATTGGAGGTACTCTCCCAGGAGAAATGCCTGAAATGTTTGTTAGCAAATTTTGCTTTTCATATTATAAGTTCAGGAGTTCCTCTAGTTCTATCAAATTCAATGGTTATTAATGAATGTTGTCAGAGCACAAGACGAAATTGCTTGACTCATACTGGTCCTGCTTTTAAACTTCAAATGAGTAGGAAAGCATTTACTTGGTATGCACCTTCTATTTTAAATGAGCATGGAGAGTTGACTCAGAAATCACAATCTCTATTGCACTTTAAATATTTATTGTTAAATATTCTGTACTGTGACAATGTCTGTAAATATGATTAATTCTTTGTCTACGTGAACTGTATTGTAAGGTTATGTGTCAGGCATGGCTGAAAAAGGACAGTGCCCAGTCCATTTCCCAGTTAAAAAATAAAACAAACAAACAAACTAATTAATGGTTGTATAAGTTTTCTATAATATTGGTTTTGTACTTTGCTTTCCTATTTAATTAAAATAAGAAAGCCAATCCTGGCTTGGACCCCCCTCCCCCCAAAAAAAGAAATACACATTTACAACTTACTGGTTCCTAAAATTTGTATTATACTCCTGTCTGCCTGTTTTGGCTCTACTAGCTCTTTTAGAAAACTAGATGACTGCAAATTTCCAGGGAGAGAACAGGCAGAGAACACCAAGAGGAAGGAGCTGCTGTTATAACTATACTTCTCTACTGGGACTAAAGAACTAGAACTCTACTACTGGGGCTTTCAATTTAGGGTAAAAACAAAGCAAAACAAACAAAAAGTTAGTGTATTTGCCTGAGTTGGCTGGAGTGAATTATAGGTGCAGTTATCATGGTATTTGTCTCAGGTGACTGAAGGGAATTATCTGTGCGATTAACTAAGTGTAGAAACAGCTATAAAGTAGGGGGAGTGGCTTAGCTAGAAGGAAGCCAGGTTAAAGCCAGATGTAAAAACTGCCCTAGATAGCTTCTGCAAGAGAACAGGCAGAGAACACCAAGAGGAAGGAGCTGCTGCAATAACTATACTTCTCTACTGGGACTATATTGCCCTCCTTCTCTCCCCTCCCCAACCTAAGCCAGTTCTACTTTTATAGGCACAGGATTTGACTGACAACAGGAACTTCCTGTTTGGGAGCAGGAAGTGAGTGATCACAGAGTCACAAAAGACTCACCATCCTAGAAGGAAAATAGTAGCTCTCCGCCCCCCCCCAGCTGATGGAGGTCTGACTCTGAGCAAGTAAGGAGACTACTGGGAAATATAGGAACTTCTTGTCTCAGAACAGGAAAATCAAGAGCTTAAAGGGCACAGAGGCAGTAAGTGAGTAGGAAGAAATAAATTACAAAAATTAAAAAGAGGAAAGAGTAAATATTCCAAACAACAGTTAAGGGTCCAGAAATAAGACATGATGGGAGTGGTGCAGTGGCTGTAAAACAGTAGTCTTCCGGGAGACTTTCTGGAGGATGCGGTGTTGTCCCATCTTCAGGCACCTTTCTGGGCTGAGGGAAGAAGTTGCTCCTCTCCAGGCTGAGTAGGCCAGGATTTGGGGGACCACCTCCCCCACGCAGGTACCACCAGGGCCACTGACGTTGCTTCAGAGGTTGCCAAGAAAGAGGAGTGGTTGGACCACAGTGGGCTCAGGGAGGGTGAGGGTGGTTTAACAGAGGCACATTCCTCCAGTTGTACCTCTCCACAATTCATATGCCATTCTGGAAAAGAGTGGTTCCTCTATGGAGGCACCCACAGTGGAGACCAAGGAGGATGCTGGGAACCTCCATAAAGGAGACCCATAGGAGGGTGGCATGGGACCCCACAGGGGAAGGAAACAACTCCTGGTGGGGGACACCATTGTTAGGGAGGTAGAACTGGGGCAGGAAGGGGAGAGGGAGGTAAGGTGCCTGTCTGGCACCATGGCTTGGAGGAACAGGGAGCGAATCCTCAGGATCACCAAAGCAGCTACATAGGGAGGGAGCTGGATGTCATTGTCCACCTAGGGACAAATGACCTGGCTTTGAAAGGGATCAGAGCAGTGCAGGAAGAGTTTGTGGAGTTGGGGAGGGGTCTTAGACAAGTAACACGAATGGTAACCTTCTCGGAGGTGCTGCTTGTCTATGGCATGGGAGAGGCTAGAGTGCTCCACACCATGGGATTCAAACAGTGTTTGAAAAACTGGTGCAAAGAACAGGGATTTGACTTCATTGGGGTCTGGGGTCCACCTGGAGTAATGCAGGCCTATACTGGCGTGATGGTCTGCATCTGTCCAGGAGTGGAACCAGGATCCTAGGTGATAGGTTTAAATGCTTCATTGGCAAGCATTTAAACTAGCCAAGGGGGAGGCACTGGAAAGGAGCATAGAAATCTTAGTTCTTCCCCCAAAAATCAGGGTAGTAAGTGAGGTAAACACCACGATAGAGATGTTGATAAGGAGAAGGACTGGGGTAAATGGAGAAAACGACAAAGGCAATAAGGACAGGGATGGGGAAAAAAGGGGTAAGGCCAACAAGAAATGGAGGGTAATGAGTACCAATGTCCGTAGTCTGGGCAAAAAGCTCCCTGAACTGGTGGCCTTGATGGAAGAGGGATGTCTGGATATCGTAGCAGTCACAGAAACATGATACACAGAGAACCATGACTGGGATGTTAACATACCAGGGTACACAATCTACAGGAGAGACAGGGAGGGAAGAAGAGGGGGAGAAGTAGCTATCTATGTAAGGAAAGGGATAAAAGCAATGGAACAAAAGAATAAACAGGGAGGAGAGGAGGTACTGTGGGTCACTTTAGAAACTGGAAATGGCACCACAATCCATAAAGAGGTTGCATAAAGACCCCCATGTCAGGGGGAGAGAATTGACAAGGATATGATAGAAGGCATCCTTAGGATGGCAGAGAAAGGAGAGATACTGTTGATGGAGGACCTCAATATGCCAGATGTTAACTGGAGCACCTTTGCTATAGCCACATCCAAGAGCAGGGCCATTCTCGATGCCCTACAGGTGGCATGCCTCAGACAGCTAGTTTTGGAACCCACTCATGAAGGAGCGATCTTAGACCTCATACTAAAATTGGGGATAGTGAGAGGATGTCAGATCTAGAAGTGGGTAACCATCTGGGAACAAGTGACCACCAAACAGTGTGGTTCACGATAAACTCAGCTACAGAGACAAGCCATACAAAAGTGAGGGTACTGGACTTCAGGAGGGCTGACTTTGGCAAGATGGGAGAGTGCCTTAGAAAAGCACTAGCAAACAGGCTAGAAGGAGGGGAGGAGCAACAATGGGGAAACATCAAAACTGCCATCACAGAGGCAACACACCTTTGTGTCAAGCAAATAAACAAATCAAAACAAAAGAAAAAGCCACTATGGTTCTCAAAAAATGTGGCGGGGAAGGTTAGGGAGAAAAAGATAGCATTTAGTGAGTATAAGGAAACACAGAAGGAGCAGGGCAGAGAACTGTACCAGTTAAAGCAGAAGGAAGCAGTGAGGTAAGTCAGAATAGCAAAGGCCCAAACTGAGGAAAAGATAGCTAACTTGGTTAAGAAGGGGGATAAAACTTTTTATAGGTACATCAAGGAGCATAGAAAGAGAGGGATAGTGAGGCTGAATAGCAGGGAAGGGTGGTGGGCAGAGAGGGACAGTGAAAAAGCAGGGATACTTAATGAATACTTCTGCTCAGTATTGGCAAAAGAAGAGGAGGGGCAGGTGCATAATCCAGTTAACAGAAGCACTCTGGATAGGGGGGTTGATCCCAGTCCTTTCATAGAAGAAAGGGTTCTGAAAGAATTCCTAAAATTGAAGGTGGAAAACGCAATTGAGCCTGACAGAATTCAATCCAGAATTCTCAAAGAATTAAGGGGAGGAGAACTAGTGATGCAACTGACTACCCTTTTTAACAAATCATGGGAGAATGGTGTGGTACCTGAGGACTGGAGGAAGGCACATGTGATTCCCCTTCACAAAAGTGGGAGCAAGACAGAGGCAGGAAACTACAGACCTGTCAGTTTGACCTCTGTGGTAGGGGAAAATGATGGAATCACTTCTGAAGGAAAGGATTGTTGAGTACCTAGAGGCCAGTGGGGCACAGGACACAAGACAGCATGGGTTCACAGCGGGAAGGTCATGTCAGATGAATCTAATTGATTTCTTTGACTGGGTGACCAAAGTAATAGATCATGGAGGGACTGTGGACATGGCCTACCTAGACTTTAGCAAGGCATTTGACACAGTTCCACACAAAAGATTAATAAACAAATTAACCAGCCTGGGAGTGGGTCCCAGGGTGGTAGCCTGGATAAAACACTGGCTGGACAACAGGTCACAAAAGGTAATTGTAAATGGAGTCCACTCTGAAGAAAGAGGGGTTACTAGTAGGGTACCGCAGGGTTCAGTACTGGGTCCAGTCCTTTTTAATGTCTTTATAAGTGACATTGCAGAGAGACTGGATGGAAAAATATGCTTCTTTGCAGATGACACAAAGATCTGCAACAGAGTTGATACACAAGAAGGCATGGAAAGGATGAGAAGGGACTTGGCAAGGTTGGAGGAATGGTCAGAAGTTTGGCAGCTTGGAATCCATGCCAAGAATTGCAAAATAAGGTATTGTAATACCTGTAATAGAAGGTATTGTAATCCAAGATTGAATAAATGAAAAAAAAAAACAAGTTCAAAATAATGCTCCTGGGAAACAAAAACCCAGGAGAAGATTACACGGGGGGGGGGGGGTAGTAACAACAACAAAAATGGAAAGGGACCTGGGGGTAATCATATCAGATGACCTTAAGGTTAGTAAGCAATTTGAGAAGGCAGTAGGGAGGATTGGGAGGATAATGGGATGTATAAGGAGAGGCATCACCAGCAGAAAACAAGAAGTTGTTATCCCTCTGTATAGATGATTGGTGAGACACCATCTGGAGCACTGCGTCCAGTTTTGGAGACCCCATCTTCGCAAGGACATAGGCTGGAGGCAGTCCAGAGGAGGGCAACTAAAATGGTGCAGAGTCTGCAAGAGAAGCCATACAAGGAGAGACTAAAGGAGCTTAATATGTACTGTATACCCTTGAGGAAAGGAGGGAGAGGAGGGACATGATAGAAACTTTTAAGTACCTCAGTGGAATCAACAAAGTCCAAGAGGGTAGCATCTTTCAGAAAAAGAGATGTGCAAGAACAAGGGGACACAATTTGAAGATAGAGGGGGGATGACTCATTGGCAATGTGAGGAAGTATTTTTTCACAGAGAGGGTGGTGGATGCATGGAACAGCCTTCCTGAGGAGGTTGTGGGGTCTAAAACTGTGGGAGAATTCAAGAATGCATGGGACAGATATAAGGCAATGCTTGTGTGGGGTAGGAAGAAATAGGCTGTTGCTTAATTAGGATCTGCAGCTTATCCTGTAGGTAGGGAAATGGGCAGACTAGGTGGGCCAAGTGGTCCTTATCTGCCTTCAAAGTCTATGTTTCTATGAATCTCTCCTTGGACGCTAAGAGAATCTGCATCTTATATTGCATCAACTATTTCCCATCTATTTAACATTTCCTTTAGGATGGGGATCATCCCTAAATAACCAGAAATCACCTTGGTGGGTGGTATAGCCTAGAAGTTAGAGTAATGGGCTATGAATGAACTTGGTACATCCAATAGGTGTGAGTTTGATTCCCCCAACCTCCACTTGCATACTACGCGCCTTATTCCTAAATGACTAGAAATCATCTGGGCTGGCAGCATAGCTTAAAGGTTAGAATAATGAGCTTGGTACATCCAGCAGGCCTGGGTTTGCTTCCTACAACCTCCACTTGCATACTGCGTGACTTTGAACAAGTCATTTAATCACCCCAGTGCTCCCGGATCACCCCTGAAAATGAACACTTGTGCCTAGTGTGCCTTACCTGGTTACCAAAAGAATAAATAAAAATAAATCTGTGGCGGGTGCAGCAGAGAGAGTGAGGGAAGCCCTCAGCTCCCTTAAGACGGAGAAAGCACCAGGGCCGGATAAATTACATCCTAGAGTGCTGAAGGAACTTGCAGATGTCCTGGCGAAACCCCTGGCAGAGCTTTTCACCATCTCTCTGAGGACAGGGTGGGTGCCCCAAGACTGGAAGGTGCGCATGTAGTGCCTATCCACAAGGGGGATCAAGGAGGTGGCAGAGAACTACAGGCCTGTCAGCCTGACATCAGTGGTGGGCAAGGTGATGGAGGGAATTGTCAAGGAGTGGCTAGGGGGCCCTGGATAAGTCAGGGTGCCTGGACGATAGACAGCATGGATTCATCCCGGGAAATCGGTCAGACAAACCTGGTGGAGTTCTATGACTGGATGACAAGTGCCTTGGACCTGGGTAGACCAGTAGATGTCCTCTTCTGGACTTCAGCAAGGCATTTGACTCTGTTCCTCACGGGGCCTGTTGGATAAACTAGAGAAATGGGGTGGGAAACCAGATGATCCAATGGATAGGCAATTGGCTCCAGGACCGGACCCAGAGGGTCGTAGTTGGTGGGATAATCTCTTCCCCAAGGAGGGTCTGAGTGGGGTCCCACAGGATCAGTCCTTGGGCCCCTTCTGTTTAACGCCTACGTATCTGACATAAGGACAGGAATCAGGAGTGAGATGAGTCTCTTTGCAGATGACTTGAAACTGGGGGCAGTGGTGGATGGGGAGGAGGGGAGGGTGGCCCTGCAGGGGGACCTGGAGGCTCTGGAAAGATGGTCTAGAAAGTGGAAGCTGAGGTTTAATGCAGGGAAATGCAAGGTACTCCATCTGGGGGCCAGAAACCCAGGCCAAGTGTACAACTGGGAAATACTACAAGTCTCAATGGCTGAGAGGGACCTGGGGTGGTGGTGATGTCAAGATGAACAACTCTGAGACTTGTAGGAGGGCAGCAGCCAAGGCCAACAGGATGCTGGGATGCATCGCTAGGGGATCACCTCCAGAAGGAGGGAAGTGATACTCCTCTGTATAACTGCTTGGTGAGGCCGCAGACCTGGAGTACTGCAGTTTGGAGGCCACACTTAAAGAGGGACATTAACCTCCTGGAGAGGGTCCAGAGGAGGGCAACCAAAATGATTTGGGGCTTGGGGGACAGGACCTATGAGGAGAGGCTCGAAGAGCTAAATATGTACACTTTGGAAGAGAGAAGGAACTGGGGGACATGATAGAGGTCTTCAGGTACATGAAGAGGGTAAATAGGGGAGGAACAGTCAGGGTGCTTCGAAGGAAGGAGGAAGGGGCCACTAGAGGGCATGGGTGGAAGCTGGAGGGGGGAAGATTCAGGGGAGAAAGGAGGAGGTGCTACTTCACTGAGAGGGTGGTAGAGCCATGGAATGCACTACCTAGGGGGCTGGTGGAGGCAGAGACAGTGGAGGGGTTCAAGAGGGGGTGGGACAGGTACAGGGGAAGAGTTCAGGAAGCAAAATCCAATGCAGCAAGAATATCCGGAACTGGGAAGGGAGAAGCCAGAGAAGGCGAGGGGGACAGCAAGGTCAGCACCCAGGGTGGGGGCTGACCAAACGAGCAGACATGAAAGACCATTAGGCCTATTCTGCTGGCATTTTAGTATGTAGTATGTATGTATGTAGGGTGTCTCTATTTATTAAAAAAAACGAAGTCTAAAGAGTGATACCACTAATTATAGGCCAATAAGCATCACAGCAATTTTGGGTAAACAGCTAGAACTACACATTAAAAAATGTAATGAACATGAAATGGAATGCCTGAATATTACTGATAAAGCCCAGCATGGGATCACTAGGAGGAAGTCACATAGTCTGAACATTTTGTGTTTTTATGAACCTATCAGCAAAGCACTATATAACGTAAATTCAGTAAATGTAATCTTCCTAGATTTTTCTAAAGCTTTTGATTCTCTGACCCATGAAAAACCCATATTAAAACTTGTAGAGGTGGGTTTAAGCTAACACCTTACATTGTTGATAACCTGTTGGTTAAATGGAAGAACAAAAAAGATCTGAATAAACAGTTATACTTTAGATAATGGTAATGTGACTAGTGGCATTGCAAAAAAGTCTGTTTTGGGACCATTGCTTTTTAATTTTTATATGAGGGAAAAATACATACTTTAAACTTTATAAATTTGCAGATGATACCCAAATAGGGGGTATCATTAACAGTTGTAGATCATCTGGTGTTACAAAGAGATCTTAGTACCCTACAGGAGAGGTAAAGAAAATAGGGAACTTGCATTTAATGTGAACAGGTATTTTGCCGTGCTCCTTGATGAAAACAATCGCCTTTTTGTTTATCATTTGATGGGAGTCACCCTAAAAAGCTGACACAGAAAGAGATCTAGGGATTTATGTCACCACTGACTTCAAGAATAAAAAAAAATGCAAAGCAATGTTTAATAATGCACAATCAACTGTTAAACTGTATTAAATGGCATTTTGCTCATAGAGCAGAGGATATACTCCTTCTGCTATATAATTCCTACTTAAGCCTGCTCAATGACTATGGATCTGAATTCTGGGGAGAATTATGGTTAGGTGGAAAATGTGATCTTGAAAGAATACAGTTTAGAGCCATAAAAATGATGAATGGTCTGGAAGGTTATCCTTGAGGAGAAGGGGAACAGCCACTATTCAAACTGGTGTGATTTACAGACCTCCAGCATGGGGGGAGGAGTTAAATAAGGTACTGGTGGAAGCAATTTTCAAGACTGCAGCAGGGGTGTTCCTCTGGCAACTAGTCAATGAACCTATTCATGATGGGGCAATAGTGGACCGGATACGCATTAACAGGGACTGTGTTGCCAAGGTGGGAGGCCATGTGGGGTTCAGTGATCACCGTACAATGTGGTTCAATATAAGAATGGCTGCAGAACTGAACCACACAATGCTGAAAGTCCTGGACTTTGGAAGGGTAGATTTCATAATGATGGGTGAATGTCTCAGGGATTATCTGGTGAGGCAGATGTCCTGGGTAGGGGGGGAGGAACAGTTGGTAAAGCTAAAAGGGGGCACAGTGAAGGAAACAAACCTCTGCGACAAACAAGTGAGTAAAAGTAAGAAAAAAAAAGAGACAGCTATGGTTCTCGAAAGAGGTGGCTGAAATGGTAAAGACTAAAAGGGTAGCATTCAGAAGACATAAGGAGATGCAGAGGAAGGAGGATAGGGAGGTGTATCAGAAGAAACAAAGCAGCAGGGAATCAGTAAGGAGCATAAAGGTATAAACTGAAGAGAGAATAGTCCAAATGGTAACAAAATGAGTCAAGACATTTTTTAGGTATGTAAGTGAAAAGTAGAAACCAGGGGAGGGATTGTCAGGTTAAAAAGGAATGGGAGGACAGTGCAGAAGAGAACCAGGAAAAGGCAGATATCCTGCACAAATACTCTTGTTCAGTGCTCACAGTGGAAGGAGAAGAACCACAAAAAATTTACAGGAACGCTGAAGTGAGAAAGGTGGACGCTAGTCCTTTTTCAGAGAAGAGACTCCTAAAAGAACTCACTAATCTGAAAGTGTACAAAGCAAGAGGACCTGTGGAGGTACATCCTATGGTGCTGAGGAATCTCAGGGAAGTGCTGGCTGTACCTACCTCTGACAGTTCTTTTTATCAGCTCACTGGAAACAGGAGTGGTTCTAAAGGACTGGAGGAGGGCAGGCGTAGTCCCACTTTCAAAAGTTCTTTGTATACCTCCCTCACCCTCCCCTTTTTTGATGCCAGATATGTTTCCCACTGTGCCTTACTTATTTCCAAAGTTTGGTTTGGCTCCCTCCCATCATATCTCACTTCTCTCCTGTCATTTGCTCTTCTACCTCTTACTCCCTTTGCAGCTGTTGTGTTCACTTTCTTGATCCCATTCAAATGAAACCTACTGCTGGCTAAACTGCTTTATCATTCCACTTCCCTAACATTTGGGTCTCTTTCCTCCCTTCCATTCACTCTGCTTCTTCCCTTCCTGCTCTGAAATATGCCTTCTGTGATTCTCAACTCACTCCTGCAGTTGTTTCTAATACTGGGATGGACTTCTCTCAACACTCTACCTCCATATACTGACACTGTATTATCCCCTCTTGGTTTACTTGGTTTACTTGGTTAGAAGGGACAAAAGAAGGCCAAGGCCCATCGAAAATGTCCCCCACACTATGTGGGACTTTAGAACTGATGTAAGTTCTCCCTGATCCAGATATCAAGTCTATTTTTGGAGGAGTTTAGGCAACAGACATCCACCAACTCCTGTGGTAGGATATTCCATAGTCTTGCGGCTCTTATGGAAAAGAAGCTTCCCCTTTTGTTGGATTTAAATGGTAGGACCTTGAGCTGCTTGTTATGCAGTATAGGGACTATCCATCTAGCTGAATATGTGAGTCCACAATGGTTCATAAGAATAGGTGATTAGAGTAATTTACATGTCATGAGTAAGTCACCCCTTTTTCTTCTGGTTTCTAGTGAATGAAGACCAGTAAACTTTAATCTGGTTGGGTAGTCTAAGTGTGCAAGTCTTGGTGTAATTCTAGTGGCCCATCTCTGAACTTGTTCCAAATGGTATATGTCACCTTTGAGGTAGGGATTCCCAAAAGGGACCCATAATCGATGTATGGCCTTATGAAGGTCCTACATAGAGGGATGATGCATTGCCCCGTATGAGTGATGAAGATGCACTTAATTTGTTTTAAGAGACCATTTGCCTTCTTGGCAGTTTTAGTACAATGCTCCCTTGAAGGGAATTTGTTAGATGTGAGTATCCCCAGATCTCTTTCACATGTAGATGTTTTAAGTATTGTGTGATTCAAGTAGTAGGTATGTTTTGGGCTGTTTTTCCCAAAGTGAAGGACGAATGCATGTCATGATTAAAGTACATATTATTTTCAATTGCCCAATGTTCTATATTTCCTAGGTCAGAGACAGATGATGCCAGGTTGATAGGATCATTAACCCTACCCCCCCAATTTTGTGTCATCTGCAAACTTACATAAATAGTTGTTAGATCCTGCTTGCATATCACTAATACATATGTTAAATAGTGTAGGGCCCAGCACTGATCGCTGGAGAACTCTGCTTATGACAGAACCCCAGTCAGAACAAGTGTTATTTATTTTAATTTTTTGAGTCCTATGTGTAAGCCAGTTGGTTATCCAATTCACTAGGTAAGTTGAAATTCCCATTGTCAGTAACTTCTGTGTTAGTTCAGTATGAGGAACTTATCAAATGCCTGGCTGAAGTCCAGTTGTATTATGTCTGCAGGAACCCCGTTATCAAGGTGTGTGCTAATGATATTATAGAATGCTATTAGATTGGTTGTACATGAATGACCCAGTGTAAAACTGTGTTGTGTTAAATATGAAATATTTTGGACCTTGACTTCTTCCTCAAGCTTGGATTTGATAATCCTTTCCATGATTTTCCCAACAATAGATGTTAAACTAATGGGACAGTAATTTTGAACATTTCCCGTGTTAACCTTCTTAAATATTGGAGTGACAATAGCAGTGCACCAGTTTTCAGGTATTTAACTCTCTTTTAAAGTTTTAATGAAGATGATTGACAAGGGAAGTGAAATAGCTTGGGTGGTTTCCTTTAAGAACTGTGGATGGATGTTATCAGGTCCACGGCTTGTAGTTGATTTAAGTTTATTAAGGGCCTGAAAGATGTCAGAAATAGTGATTTCCTGGGTTGTCTGATTGGGTTGGAGAGCAAGAGGTGTTTGAGGGCTTGTGCCTGGTTTAGAAAAGACTGAGCAAAAATATTTATTAAAGTAATTTGCGGTGTCTATATCAGATTGGGCTCTAACTCCGTTGTTGGTTATTGGCCCTATTTCCTTTGAATTACCTTTTTTATTATTCAAATATGAAAACAGTGATTTATGACAGTCTTTAGTATGAGCTAGTTTAAATTCCAATTTAGTTTTGGCCTGTTTGATAGTATATTTTAGTGTTTTTGCTGCTGTTCTATATTTAGCAAGAGAATATTTTTATTTTGGTTGTAAGCTGAGTTTCAGTATTTTGAAGTTTAGTTTTAATTTTAATCTGAGATCTGATAGTTTTATTAAACCATATGGGGATCTTCCCTTTGTTATTATATATTTTTTTGTTGGTACATAAATATTTTCTAGATTGCTTATTATATGTTTAAAGGATTTCCAGGCCTCCTCGGTGGATAGTTTGGATAGCAATGCTTCCCACTTCACCAGTTAATCAGTCACTACTCTGCTCCTCATATTAGTGTTTTGTTGCTCACAATTTAATGTTTTTTGCCTAGTTTAAAAATTTATTGTACATTAATTTATATTAAAAAATGGGTTTAAAAATTGCCTGGCCTCTGATTGGCTGAGACCCCAGGCAAGGGGTATATTTATGTGCCAACAGAGATCGGGAAATAACAAGTCCCATGCCAACTTCCATGTGATACTGCTTATGCTTAACTTATATTCCACCCTGTTCCGTACAGATCATACCCCCGTCTGTAATACTCCCTCCCCACTGCCCTATGCTTCCTGTAATCTGTTATCATGTGACCTGTTTTGACTGCATTATCAATTTACCTGTACTATTCCTGTATCATGCCCTATGTTTCTTGTAACCTGACATAGTAGACCTGTTTGGCTGTTATCATTCTACAATGACATACCGTTATGCTCCTAAACTATGTTAATCACCCTGTTGTCGACTATACCTGAATGTTCTGTGTATTACCCTACCTATGTTTACTGTAGCCATGTTGCCATTTATGTGTGCCTATTTATACACATGCTCTTCTTTTGTATGTATCCTGCTTCCTGTATTATCTGTACCACCTATCTTTGTTGACGAGGTACCTTTGGAAATGAGTCCCTGGCGCAAAGGTTGTAAACTGATTGCAATATAAATAAATAAACTTGCCTCACCACCAAGTAAATCACTGTGCCACGTTTTCATAAGAGAAAAACAAGATTTTTTTTATCATTTCACCTAGTGACTGAACCCCCCCCCACACACACACACACACACCCCAACACAACAGCGGTCTGTAAAATCACTTTGGCAAAAATAATAGCATTTTTTTTTAAATTCTCTCCACTAATACACATAAAAATTACTTATTTCTGTCATTTTAAAATAGCAGCACAATCAGGCTCACTCACACATCCCAGCTGCACTGCTCTGCTCCCAACAGTGGCTACTCATTATTAAAAAAAGAAAGGTTTAAACTATTTTAAAACATTTTTTTCCTAAGCATGAATCAGTACCATAGTAGCAATGAAATTTGATGTTAATCAAACTTTCCTGCTCTACCTCACACACTGCCAACCAATGCTACTTTATCTCTCTGCCTCACATAGCATGATCCGTGCCACTCGCCTGATCCCAAACAGTGTGACATATGCCCTTCAACTATGGCAGCTCCCAAATAATGTCCTGACTCCATCTATTTATTAAAATACCCCACAAAACTAATCAGTATGTAACAGAGAGGGAAAGTGATACATTTGTCCCAACCATACTAAATAGCACCTCCCACACCCTCAACTGCACTGTTGCTCTCAGTCTCCACCCAGACACAGTCCCTCTCTAAAACAATTGAGAGAGAAAGAGAGAACTACTAAACCAGCTAAGAGATCCTGGAATCAATAAAACTCATTTTCAATCAATCGATAATTAAAAGTAGTACCAGGGAGGAGGATGGCAGTTATAGACCAGTCAGCCTGATATCAGTGGTGGGAAAGTTAAGGGAATTAGTGTTGAAGAAGGGAATAGAGGAATATTTTGAATCTAATTGGTTACAAGACCTGTGACAGCGTGAATTCCAGGCTGGGACTCATGTCAAATGAATCTGAGAGATTTCTTCAATTTGCTGACAAAGACATTAGATCAGGGTAGAGCAGTAGATGTGGCCTAACTAGGTTTCAGTAAGACATTCAACACAGTTCCATATAGAAGACTATTAAGCAAGCTGGGTGGCTTAGGAGTGGATCCAATGGTGGTAAACTGGGTAATAAATTGGTTCAGGTATAGGAGACAGAGGGTGGTGGTAAATGGAGTTCACGGAAGGAAGGGTGACCAGTAGGGTGCCTCAGGGATCAGTGCTGGGACCAGTCCTCTTTAATGTCTTTATAGGTGACATGGCAGAGGATCTGGATGGAAAGGTCTGCTTCTTTGTGGATGATGCCAAAATCTGCAATAGTGTGGATACTCCAGGGAGTGGTGGAAAGGATGAGCAGAGATCTGAGAAAACTCAAAGAGTAGTGAAAGGCATGGTAGTTGGGTTTCAATGCAAAAACATTCAAAATAATATATTGGGGCCAAACACCCAGGAGCAGAGTAAAAAATTGGGGTAGTGTTATTGATGACCACTAAGCAGGAGAGAGACCTGTGGGTAATAACCCTGATGACCTAAGGGTGGCCAGGCAGTGTTGCAAGGTAGTTGGGAGGGCTAGTGGGATGTTGAGGTGCATAGGGATAGGTATCAGCAGCAGAAGCAAGGAGTTGGTTTTGCCTCTGTAGGCCACATCTCCAGAAGAACATAGACAGAGTGGAGGAGGTCCAGAGGAGGGCAACTAAAATGGTGCAGGGTCTGCATCAAAAACCTTAGGAGGAGAGACTACTGTATACCCAGGAAGACAGGAGGGAAGCAGGATATGATGGAGACCTTTATATACTTCACAGTGGTAAATAAGGTACAGGAGGAAAGTATTTTTTAGAGTAAAGGTGTATAAGAACAAGAGGACATACTATGAAGCTGGAGGGGTGAAGATTCAGGAGAGATGTGAAAAAAGTATGTAGGAAGTATATTTGAGGAAGTAAATGGTGTACAAATATGGGGTTTGGACTAGTGGGGGGATGGGGGTCAACATGGGATAACAGGGACCTGTATGCCCCAGATAGACTGCACCTAAGTAAAGAGGGATCAAGAGTCCTGAAGCAGAAACTAGAGGAGATTGTTGCAAACACATAAATTTAAACTAGAAGGGGGGGCTAGGGAAACTGTCTAAGACGCAAGGTACGGGGGACGTTTTGCATGACCCCAGCTGGTGTGATGGGATCATAGGATCATAGGACAAAATCAGGAACTTTAGTTGTTAGGCCATTATTGTTCTGCACATATAATTACAAAATCTGATAAAGATAATTAATCTTATGTTTGTCAAGAGCTGTCTTAAACAGACTCTTAGTTTCACAAGAAACCACCGAAGTAGGTAGGGAAATCCATTGGGTAACTGTACGCTGTGAAAACCAGGCCCTTCTTTTATTTTATTTATAACTTTCTTCTGTAAGTTTATATTGATGACCCCGGTTAGTAACTATATTTGGCCGACCTTTTAAACCTAAACATTCCCATATGTCAGGTTCCCTACTTGCCTTATAAATCAGACACATATAACCACAATATCTCCTATACTGAAGAGAGTACAGTCCAAGTTCTCTCAGTCTATCCTCACAGGGGAGATTATCCAGACCCTTAATTCTCCTTGTTGCCTGGGAAATGTGTGAAATTCAAAAAAAGGGGTGGATATGAGGGGCAAGGGAAGGATAAGGGGGCCCAGGGGTCTGGCTGGAGGGTGGTCTCCATAAACATAAGAAGCCTAGTTAATAAGCTATCAAAGCTCCAGGCACTGATGGCAGAAGGGAAGGTAGACATAGCTGCCATCATGGAGACTTAGGCAAACCAGTACCAGGACTAAGACTTAATAATCCCGGGATACAGATTGTATTGGAGGGACAGAATAAATGGAAAGGGGGGGTGGCTTAATTCATAACAGATGGGATAGCATGCAGTAGGGAAGAAGAGGAGGAGTTGAAGGCAGAGACCTTGTGGATTAACATACAGAATGCGAAGGGCAGGATGAGTAGACTGGGGGTGGTATACAGACTACCCTCCCAGTCTGAGGAAATTGACAGAGAGCTGGTGGTTAAATTATGAAAGCACTGTTGCAGGGGGAGGATGGTGGTGGTTAGTGACTTCAACCTGCAATGGATGGACTGGAGCATCATGACTTCCACTAGCACCAGGGAACAAGTCATACAGGATTAGAGATGCAGTGAATTTAATTTTCACCAGCGAAGTGGCCAATTTCACCGTGCAGAGTAATTCGTGAAATTTTCTGCATTAGGAGGAACTTTGCCTAGGCGAAATTTCATGTAATGCAGGTGACATTTCACCTTCCACATGTCAAATTTTACCACAGAAGGCAGAATTTTGCTTCAGAAGGTGAAATTTCACTATCCTGCAGAGTGAAATTTTGCCATTCTGCAGGGTAAAATTTTGCATTTCGCTCTGCAAACTGGTGGAATTTCATGGATTACTCTGTGAAGTGAATTTTGCTCACTTCACCCACCACAATGCAGGACGTCTTCCAGAATGAATTCCTGTCACAACAGGTAGACGAGCCCACCAGGGAGGTGAACATTTTGAACCTTGTATTGTCAGATGTTGACCAAGTACAAGATTGAAAAGTTGAGGACCATCTGGAGGGGAGTGACCATCATACAACATGGTTCTCCCCTGATTTTGGAATGGAGGGGACACTTACCAAAGCCAAGGTAGTGGATTTCAAAAGAGCAGACTTTTGAAAGATGGCAGCCATACAGTACTTAGGGAGAATGTAGCCGCCATCAGCCCAGTCATGGATATCAACTGGAAATGGGCCATCTTAAAGTTGGGCCTATAGAAGGCCACACACTCCTGCTCGAAGTGCAGTAGTAAGAAGGCAAGGTCCAGAAAACCAAGTTGTTGGACCAAGGAGGTTCAAAAAGGATGAGAGAAAAAATTACAGCTTTCAAAACCAGCAAGAGGACCTGAAGGAAGGAGGATAAGCAGGAGTACAACAAGAAATTCAGGGAGGTGAGCAGGGTGGTAAGGGCAGCCAAGGCCTCAAAGGAGTGAAGGCTTGCACAGGGAATTAGAAAAGGAGAAAATTATTTTTTAAGTAAATCAGTGAGAGGAGGAGATGCAAGGAACAGATCACCAAGATCAGGAAGGATGGGTGGACAGAGAAGAGGGATGAGTAGGCAGAAGTACTAAATGAGAACATTTGTTCCGTATTTACCAAAGAACAAGATGGGCCCATCCCACAGGAGAATGACAGGTTAGGTGGTGATAGAGGAGAGGGGATAACAGATGGAGAGATCCCTGTAAAAAGAATATTGGAGGGCCTAAAGTCCCTGTGGACAGATAAGGTGCCAGGGTAGGATGGAATACATCCAAGAGTCCTGAAGAAACTGTCAGAGGTCCTGGCAGCACCTCTGACTGACTTGTTCAATACCTCCCTACAGACAGGATGTGGCCTCCAGACTGGAGGACGGCACATGTGGTGCTCCTCCATAACAATAGACCCAGGGATGAGTCAAGATATTATATGCTGGTCAGCATCATGTCCATAATGGGGAAACTATTGGAGACTGTCCTAAAAGAGAGACTGGTAGCATTTCTGGAGGAGAACAATCTTCAGGACGATCAACAACATGGGTTCATCCCTGGGAGATGCCGTCAAACTAGCCCGGTTGACTTCTTTGACTGGATGACTAAGGCACTGGATGATAGTCAGGCAGCTGATTTCTTGTATCTTGACTTCAGCAAGGCCTTTGACTCGGTGCCACATGGAGGATTGATTAGTAAGCTGAAGAACCTGACAGCAGGAGAGAAGCTGGTCAGGTGGATAGGGAACTGGCTGAGGAACAGACAGCAGAGGGTGGTGGTAGGGGGAGAACTCTCGACACCCAGAGCAGTAATCAGTGGGGTCCCACAGGGCTTGGTTCAAGGACCACTGTTATTTAATGTCTACATAGCTGATATGGTAGAAGGGGTTAAGAGCAAGATGAGCCTGTTCGCAGATGATACCAAAATAGGTGCTGTGGTGGACGGTGAGGAGGGAAGGAGGCTACTCAAGGAGGATTTGGCAAGACTGGAGCTCTGGTCAAACATTTGGCAGCTGTGTTTCAATGCTAAGAAATGCAAGATCATGCACTTCAGAGCCAGAAACCCAGGGTACAGTTACAAATTGGGGGATGGGGCAGTTATCCGTCTCTGTGGTAGATAATTGTTTATCGATCGACCACAAGGTCATTTCAGTTTAAAAACAACAACAGATAAATAACACAGCCAAAATTCATATCATAATTCACACATTATAAATATAGGGATACATCTTTGACCATTACACTTTTCCATCCCTTAATTTTCTATTATCCATTAAAGAGCAGCTGCGCCTTTGGGAAAACTTTGGAAAACATAATATTTAGGCACAAGTCAGTTTGTATTCATATACCTTGTATAAGTTTCTCCTCTTCATTATTTATTACTGAAGAAATTACCACAAAAAAACAAGATCTTTATGCCTCAGAGTTCATCTTCCTCTATGGATTATTCCCAACTTGAAATCATTATGTCCTGTTGTTACATCACAGTCTGTTGCTATGGGAATAACTGTGATGTTACAAGCAGTGTATTATGACATTGGGTTGGGAAGAAGCAATAGGAGCAAATGAACCCTCAAGAAACAAGTATCTTGTTTTTGAGGCAAATTACCTGAGCAATAAGTAATGGGGATAAGAAATACACAGCCGATGAGAAATGTATAAGATGCTTTGGCACAGATATTCAAAGCATAGTGCGGTGCGCAAAGTAATAGCACTGTAATAGCGCAGGAATAGCGTGGAGCCTCCATATTCAAAGGACCATTATAGCGCGCTAACAGCAGTAGCGCGGGGCAAAGCACTAATGTATGCAAGGGGCAACAGGAAGGGGGGTGGCCCATGAGGGACGTGCAAAGGGATATTCAAAGGCCCAGCGCCACATTAGGACACATAGCGCGACACATAGCGCTGCGCTAGTTACCTCCTATAAAAGGCTGGTCTTAACCCAGGGCAAAACACAGAGGAGGAGAGACCAGAAGAGGAAGTGGGAATGTGTGCAGTGCCTGTAGCAGTGATGCTGCCATTGATGGCAGCTGTAGTGGAGGAGGAGGAGGAGGAGGAGGAGAGGGAGCAGGCACAACATGGGCCACAACACAGGCCAAGAAGACGGTATGCTGCAAACAGGTAGTACCAGCCCAGGGTCTCCTTCGAGATGCTGCCTGATGACCACATCATTGGCCGGTACAGAATGAACAGGGGAATGTTGAGGCAGCTCTGTGAACTCCTGCATGAGCAGCTGCACCCAAATACCAGACGCAGTCATGCCATGACAGTGGAGGAGAAGGTGACAGCAGTGATGTGCTTCCTCGCCACAGGGACGTTCCAAAGACCAACGGGGGACACCATCGGGGTATCGCAGTCTGCCACCTCACGCCTCCTGACCCAGTTCCTAGAGGCTTTCCTGCCACATGCTGGGGAGTTCATAGTATTCCCCAGCATGGCAGCAGAGTGCAGAGAAACAATGCAGCGGTTCCATTGGGTTTGCGCACTCACCATCCGTGCTGGGCGCCATTGACTGCACCCATGTCCCCATCCGTGCACCACCTGGTGATGGCAGTGATGTACGTTAACAGGAAGGGTACCACTCCATCAACTGCCGGGTGGTGTGTGATGCGGCTGGGCACATCACCAATGTCTATGCACAGTACCCGGCAGTGCCCAGACGCATTCATCTGGCACCAGTCCCAGCTGTGCCAAGCATTCGAGGAGGGCAGGATAACCAGTGGTCAACTAATCGGGTGAGTAGTAGCATACAAGGCATACACACACCAGCATGCATGGGGGCAGGCATTGCAGGCCAGGAAAGGGGTGTGAGAGGGCTACACAGGGGTGCAGGACAGCATCCGACAGACTGCCGTACGTCACCAACAGGTATACATCCTTTGACAGGGGACAGTGCCTATCCCCTGTGACCCTGGCTGCTGACACCAGTACTCCGACTGGCTACAGTGGCCGAGGAGATGTACAACGAGGCACATGCCAGCACAAGGAACATCATAGAGAGGGTGTTTGGCATCCTGAAGATGCGATTCCGATGCCTAGACACATCAGGCGGTGCCCTACAGTATACACCTCAGAAGGTATGCCGTATCTTCCTAGCCTGTTGTATGCTGCACAACATGGCAATGAACCATGGGATACAGGCACCTGAACCTGAGGGACAGTCTGACAGTGAGCCAGAGCCAGCGGTCAGGAGGATAGTGGAGCACCTTGAGAGAAGGGACCCTCGCATGGCATGCAGGGCCATACAGTACAGGGACAACATCATCAGGACACTGCAACAGACAACAGGGTAAGTACAGACTGCACAACAACTTGAAAAGGTACAATTAATAATGACCTTAATGTGCACATGGACACAGATGAGTGACAATAACAATACCAACAGTAAACATACACAGTGGATCTGACAACATGTGAGTTTGGGGTTGTGCAGGACACGCGTGGGGGGGCTGGACACAAATGGTGTGGTGTCGGTGGGGAATTGTGATGTGTGCCGTGAGGGTAAGTGATGCAACCGTGGCAGTGGAGGTGTGTGTGTGCATGTGTGAATGTGCTGTGGGTGTGCCTATGTGGCAAATGTGGGGTGATGAATGTGCTGTGCCACATAGTCAGCGTGGCCATCAATGACGCCTCCCACCACACATGCGACGTGTGCCACTATTGTGGGACACAGACCCTGGTGTGCTCTGTGCAGAGGACAACGCCGATGTGAAAGGCGAGGCAGGAAGAGTCGGCCTCCTGTGCCCCCGGGGGATGGTGGAGCCTGACAGGGTGGGTGAAGAGCCACGGCGGCACTGGGTCACAGATGGGGTGTGTGATGCTGTTGAGCTGGAGCCACTGGCAGCCCTGCGTCCACAGCCTGCCAGCCTGTGTGCCCCTGTGCCGTCTGCACCATGGCCAAGCATCCCATGCTGGTGAACCCCATGCACCCCACGCAGGACATTCCCTATGTCAACCACCGCAGCCGACAGACCAGCAAACCCATGCTCAATGGCACCCACCAGGCAGCCCATCCTGTCCTCCGCCCGCTGCTCAGCATGGGCAAAGCCCACTGTGATGGCCTCTCTGATCTGCACAAGCTCATGGCTCATCTCCCTCCGCATGCCATGAAGGTCCACACACGCCCCCTGCTGGGAGGTGAGAGCAGCCTGCAGGAGTGGGCGGGCACCATGGCCATCCTGTTCCAGGGGCACATTACCCTAAGCTGTAGTTGTCAGAGGTGCCTGCTGCACAGGAGCAACTGGATCCTGTTGCATGGCAGGCACGTCCTGCTGCTGGCGACTACTGGTGGTGGTCTGTGGAACGGTATGGGCATAGACACCAATTCGCGTTGTGCCCTGCACACCCTGTGGTTCTGTGCTGTTCCCTACACTGCCCACCACCATGTATACAGGTACAGCCACACCGGTGATGCTGCATGCACCACTGGCACCCATCTCACAGCCTGCCGGCAGCCCCTCCCCTGCATCCCCTTGCACAGGCACAGCCAGGTGTTGCGCCAAGTCTGACACATCAGTGTCCTCACCACTGGTGACGGTGAACAGTAGAACATCCCCTACACCACCCTCCTCTGACTGTGCTGCATCCTGGTATCTGGTGTATCCCAATACCCCTACTGACCCCTCCCCAGTCAGTAGCTTCCCTTGGCTATGTGTGTGTGGCACACATGCATGGCGTCTGTGCGGGCCTCTGTTGCACCATGCCCAGATGTTGATGGTCATTCCCCATCATCCACCTCCACTACC
Organism: Neoceratodus forsteri; assembly: GCA_016271365.2. Lineage (NCBI taxonomy): Eukaryota > Metazoa > Chordata > Ceratodontiformes > Ceratodontidae > Neoceratodus > Neoceratodus forsteri. Next base: position 904,780,219 of record CM028135.1, on the reverse strand, counting down.
ATTGGGACCTGTCTGCACATCCTTGTAAGCCCCTGTTGTCCTGCAGGCTTGGCAGTCACCACTGTGGAGACAATAGGGACAGGGTCGGTCACCCGTACATAGACACTGTGTGCAAACACTACCACCACCACTACCACCACTACTCCATACACACCCCAGGACACGTACCCCCTTCACACAGGCCCATGACCCCATGCACCCACCAAACCCACAGTGGCCATGCCCATACCAGGCAGCTGTTAGGCAGACCACTGTGCACCCTGTGCAGGACACCCACAGCATGGCCATGCACCCATGGCAACACAACATAGGGTATACACATGTGAATACTGACCTGTCCTTGGCAGTGTGAGAGGCATCTCACACCCACCACCCAGCACACCTGCGACTGCCACCATCCTGAGGGTCGATGCCACCACAGCCATGTGTGGCTCCTCCACCCGCTGCTGGTGTTCAGGTGGTCCACCACCGGGTCCTCATCCTGTCCCTCAGTCGCTGGACCTCCTCCTCCTTCACACATCGCAGGAGGTCATTACATCTCTTCCACACAGCTTTGGTTGTCCTGCCACGTCCCCCTACGGCATTCACAGCCGCAGTCACCTCCTCCCAGGCTTGGCGCACCACTGCATCAGTGGCCCTGTGCATGCATAGCACCTGCTCCCTCTCCTTCACGGCATGCACAAGGGTGTTCAACTCCTCCTGCGAGAACTTGTGTGCACGTATGCGCTCCTGGCGCGCTGCCGAACCTATGGGATAGTTAATAGGGGGACATGTGTCATCGGCCATGTCGGTACTGCATTGCATTACACATAGACATCACAATGCCCTCCCTCCAGTGCCACAGGCCACATGGACATATGGGAGTGCTGCATGTGCATGTACGGTGCACACACCACCAGAGTCACTGTGTGTCCCATGTCTGTACAGCGAGCCCTGTACACACATGTGCACTACCCCTACCCTAACCACCTTGCACTGTACTGTGCCCTTTGTGTTCACTACAGTGGTTGCATGGACAAGTGCACTAGTACGTAGACAATGTCAGGACCCAATGCAATTACCACATGGTGCATGGGCCGGCACAGTTCTGGGACACTGCGTACATCCTGCATGGGTGCCATGGCCTGTCATGCCACACATCCAGGGAGTCATGTCAGTGGGTAACTGTTGCAGGACACACCCCTGCAGGGGATTGTGCACAGTGCACTGTACGTTTGGTTGCAGACATCTAGGGATGTGTACGATCTCCCAGCACAGTGCTTGCCTGTGGTCCAACATGGGTCAGACCATTCACCAGAGAATGCATCTCTGTGCTCCTGTCTATGCTGAACCTGTTCTGGGATATTGACATTCAATAGTGTCCTACAGCAGTCATACACACATGCCTCACGCTGCTCTTCCTCCTGTTGCATCTGTACACCAGTATGTTGTTTACGCTTAGATTCCTTATCGGGCTGCAGTACCACAACACAACACCGGCCGTGCACCGCACTCCCTTTTATAGCCCATCCAGGCAATCAAGCATGTCAGTCATGCAAATGAGCGCGTAATGATATGCTAATCACACAGTTTGCCCCATGAATGCACAAGTACCCTCATTTGCATACCCTTTTTGAATATGGCCCCGATTTGTCCCATGCTAGCACTGCCGTGCTGTGCAAATGTCAGCGCAGGGCTATTGGTGTTGCAGCACCACACTATCCAGATAGCGCAGCACTATGTGCCTTAGCATGGCCAACATGCATGCTCACTAGGCCCCCATGTCTGCGCTATCTCCCAGTCATAGCGCGATGTAGCGCCGTGCTGGACCCAGCATAGTCGTGTCTATACATGCGTGAACACAACCTCAGGGCGCTGGGGTCGCGTGATGTGCAGTGGCGCCTGAGGTAGTGCCGCGCTTATGTCATGTGATAGCGCACTGCAGGGATTGTTGAGGTGCATTCCTGGTAGGGCAGGGTGTCTGTTTCCAACAACATTACAGTGCCATGTCTGGACGTGCAAGACAGCATGCAATTGTGCACAGGGACAGGCGCTGGGGGGACATAGAGTCCACAAACCTGGTGCAGCTGGTCATGAAACAGCACAGGAGGCTGTTTGGGGAGGTGAGGGAAGGGGACCTCCCAATGAATGCAAGTGTGGGAGATGGTGGCTAGGAAGCTCAGTGAGCATACCGGCATACCCCACAATGCAGAGAAGTGCTGCCACAGGTACACAGATCTGAGACGCAGGCAGAGGCAGCAGCTAGAGTGATACAGGCGCATGGTGCGTGATGGCACTGTGCCTGTGCCAGGTGAGTGGTGTTGCATGTGGAGTGTGCATACATGTCAGGCTTTGTGTGCGTGTGGGTGTGGATGTGGTTGTGCAGAGGGGTGGTGGTGTGGGGGGGCTGGCAGTGGGTGAGTGGGTGTGTGGAGTGGTGCGGGGTGGTGGGTGTGTGCTTTGGGTGTGAGTGTGTGGGCATGTGTCTGTGTGCACAGCTGTGCGCAACAGTGCACCGTGCTGTTGCACACTGTGTACAGGCACAGTGGCACATGTATTCCCCATAGGGGCATGTTGTATGCCGTGACCATTGCTGTGGGTGGAGGGTGGGGTACATTGTGTTTAGGGTTGCATGTGCATCTTGCTGTGATTCACGATGTGTATGTTGTGTCATGCTCTAACAACACTTTCACATTTGTCAACTGTAGAGAGGATCGAGCAGCCTATGCCCGCAGGTGCGACTCAGCCAGGAGACGAGACAGCACGAGGGTGCCATCACTCCCACAGGGTGCACAGGAGAGCGGCACTGATAGCGGTGGCGTGTTGCTTGAGTACCTGTTACATTGTTCTGTGATGTGTACACTTTCACGACACTGTGCACCACATTTGGGTGTCCAGCCACTCACTTGTCTGCAAAGGTCACTGGGCCGGTGTGGTGTAGCAGTGTGGTGTGCGGTACAGCTGTGTTTCACACCACAGCTGGGTGCTATCAGCCTTGCCTGGGGGGGCGGTCACATTGCAGTGCTGTGCGGGTGGCAGATGGTGTTGCTTGCTTGGGTGGCAGGTGTTCTGTGGGGACACCATGCTGATGGCTGACCTTCCCACCTCTGTGGTGCATCCATACCACTACCCACAGGACATTCACAATTGCACAGGTGGTGGTTACTTGCTGTGCATGCGGGACAATACGGAGCATGCCTTGCGGACTTACCTCTCACCCTTCTGGACACCTGCTGTGTAGCACTGCCTGTCACACTGTGCTACATACTGGCACTGTGCCGTACGCATTGTACGTCCATCCATGTGTGTCTCGTTGCAAGGTCACTGTGTTGCTGTTTAGTTGCAGGATATGGCTATCACTGTGCTATTACATTATGTGCATCGTTCCCTGCCAATGTCGACCGTGGCTGTGGAGGTGGTCCTCACTGTGTGGGGGAGGGGGGTCCTGTTATGTGGGTTGGGGACACTGACGTGTACCATGTCTACATTGGGTGATATGCTTTCAGTGGTATTGCCTGGTGGCATGTGAAGGCCCTTCAGTGACAGTGTCTGTGCCCTGGCTGACTGTTGTCCCCTGGCCTGTGTTGGTCATTGCCAGGACACTGTCATGGTTCATTGATGCTCCTGCATGCATGTCGTTGTTGTTTGTTCTGCGCTCTGCATTGCTGTGCATTTCCATGTGTGGCTGGGCAGCATGTCCCAACGTGTGGATGCCCTTGTGCATGTCGTTGAGTGTCCCTTGCACCCAACTCACCGGGTTTCCAGCTGTGTGTCGCTGTGTCTAGCGGTGTGCTGTATCATGGTGGGTGGTGTCACGTGTCCCCCAGTGCTGTCAGGATCGCTGTCATCATCCGTGTTGGGTTCTGTGTTGGTGCCTGTGTTGCCCTGTGCTGCATTGTGGGACGCTGCCATGTTGTCATACCACTGCAGAACTCAACACCACCAGGGATAGCCCATTGGGACATGCTGTCCATCTTTGTATGGCAAGGGTTGGCTGCTGGTTGCCTCCTGTGTGGTGTACCATCCTCATGGTCTCACCCTTCCTCTTGTAGGGCCACTATGGGCATCGCTGTGGGCAACGCATCCGAAGAGACAGAGGGAATGGAGGAGCTGCTGCGCAGGACTGTGAGGCAGCAGCGAACACAGATCGAGCAGCAGGCCATCATTATTACTGAGACCAGGAGGGTGGCAAACATCCTGGAGGCTCGTCTCCCTGCTCCTGCAGACACATAGTTATATCCCCTGTTGTTTTTAAGTCAGCCCTCACCACCCCCCTCACTGGACTTGATTCTCCCTTCCTTGCCCATTGTCTTCTGTCCCTGTGTGCATCCTCCTCCACTTTGCACCCTTGGCCTGTGTCTTCCCGTCCCCCCATCTGTTGTCGTCCTTATGTTTACCTTTGTGTGCCTTTCCCTGCTAATGGTGTTTGACATTTTTATCATGTGGTGGGCATTTGGGGTTGTGTGTTGGGGGGGGGCTTGGTGGGTATTTTCTAGTTCTGTTTCAGTGTTGTGGGGAGGGTTGTTCAGTGGTGGGTGGGGCATTTTGTACTCTGGGGTTTGTTACTCATTATGTTCTGTGTTATATTTGCTGTTGTGTTTCCATTTGCTTTACTGTTCATTATTGTTTATTACACTGGTTAATGACATTTTATGGTGTCCTGTGTCATTCTTGGGTGCTGGAGTTCCACATGCTTTGTACTGTTGCTGGTGTTCTCCACGTGGGTCTGGGTTGTTGCTGGACTTTCCCCTGGATGTGTGGCATCCTCATGGGTGGGCACTGTGGTGTGCTCCTGATACCTCATTCCAGCATGTGTTGCCTTGCATGTGTCCCAGGGTCGGGCTGTCTCTGCACTGTATTCCATTGTGTGTTTGCACTGCTTGCCTGGTGCTATATTCAGTGCTGTGTTATTCCTGGGCTTTTTTTGCACTGCACTTCTGGGCCTGTTTGCCCGGTTTCCTTTGCTTGCTATATTCAGCGGGGTTTGCCCCAGGCTATTCGTTTTGAATATGGCTGGCATTTTGCTCCCGGCTAGGTTTGCATGCCGGGCAGTGCTATTCACTGCCAGGGGCTAACCTTTGAATATCTGGCCCTTTATGTCCAACTATTATGTTTTGGAAAGTTCTTCTCGAGGTGTCGGTGGCTCTTTAAGTCTAATTTGTTTCTACATGGTTGTCTTTTACAGGGTACAACCATATTGCATATCATGAGCATATTCCTCGGTTACCCTTAAATGGGCATCCCTTTTACATTAGTAGATCTAATCTTATTTATTCTAAAAAAATAATTAGCCAGCCTGTGTATTGTCCATTCATTTTGAGTATGGATTAGAAATGATAGTAAATTATCCTAGTCCATATCATGATTTGTATTTATGAATGAACCTAACCAGAATTCCCTTTCCTTCTCATACCATTTATAATCCCAGCATACATGCTTCAAATTTTCTATTCCTGCCTTAGGACAGGAGCATTCATCGTTCCCTCCTGTTTTCCTGTCTTGCTAGTAAAATGTCACTTTCATACATTTCAAATTTATATTTAATGAACATTTTTCTCAGAGATGGATCTTTTAGTGAATCTAGGTAAATATAGAAACACAGAAACATAAAATAATTTGTCTGCAGATAAGGACCATACAGCCCACCTAGTCTCCTCATTTCAATACTAACTGCTGCAGCCCCAGATCCTATTTGATCTGCAGCCCTCCTGCACTGCACATCTCCAGGGTACCCTTATGTCTATCCCATGCACTCTTAAATCCCTGTATTGTTTTCACAACCACCAATTCTGCTGGAAGGCTGTTCCATGGCTCTGCCACCCTCTCAGTGAAAAAGTACTTCCTAACATTACCCGAGCCTTCCTCCCTTCAGCCTCATATCATACCCCATTTATCTTGTGCAGAGTTTGCTCTGACATATGCTTTCCACCTGTACCCTGTTTATTCCCCTAGGGTACTTGAAAGTCTTTATCATATCTACCCTCTCCCTTCTTTCCTCCAGTGAATAGATATTAAGGTCCTTAAGTCTTTCCTTGTAGGGCTTCTGGTGCAGTCCATGAACCATCTTCATTTCCCTTCTCTGGACTGCCTCTATTTTGTCAATGTCCGTCCAGAGATGCGGTCTCCAGAACTGAACACAGTACTCCAGCTGAGGCTTCACCAGTGATCTGTACAGTGGCATCACCACCTCTTTCCTCCTGCTTGTCATGCCCCTTCCTATGCACCCCAACATTCTGTTTGCTATCCCCAATGCTTTTTTACATTGTTTAGTCACCTTCAGGTCATCAGATATGATAACTCCAGGTCTCTCTCCTGACTTGTGGTGGCCAGAATTTACCCACCCATCCTGTACTCCTCCCTTGGATTCTTGTGACCCAGGTGCTTGGTCTTGCACTTTTTAGCATTGAAACTCAACTGCCAGAAACCTGAGTAGGTAGTATTTATAGCCAAAATAGTGATTGCTATGTGCAAACCACTTAGAATATGTTGATGCTGCTATCTTATCCATCTCTAACTTAATCCAGAAATTGAAGATTTCTGTTTGTATATACTTTTTGTATTTAAGACTTATAATATTTTTCTGAATATATTTTTTAGATAGAGCAAATTATACTTAACTAGGTATTGCCTTGTTCTGATGAGCCATGCTGATTGCTTTCACTTTATCTGCATCCATTTATTTTTTTCTGTTAAGACAGATAGAAGGGAATCTGTTTTTTTCTCATTCTTGTGATTGTTTTATCCAATAATTCAGGACTCTACTTTTAATGTACTGTATGCATTAATGATGTGTATTCCTGATTCAGATCTCATATATGCTGCTGGGCAGGAATATCCCAACCCCAGAACATTTCAAAACATCTTAAACAGTGAGGTGTTTAATTTGTCTCTATTTTCTGTGTTCCTTATCTCTGTACCACAAATTAGCTGTAAGTTAAATTTTGCTTTCATAGCTTTTAGTAATAGCTTAATTGAGAGTCCTCCATAATTGTAATTAAATTTTGCCTTGCCATTTATTGTTTGTCTTTTTTTATGACATCTATAGTCTTCTGGGTTTGAACATTCCAAGCAACATTATTTTCAAAATGTATTCCCAAATAAACATAGGAGTTCACAATTTCTATTTTTTTTGCTTTGCTTGACCAGACACCCTTTGTTTAATATTAGTAAATATCATTATATTCATCTTATCATAACTGATATTTAGTATATTTAGTTTCAAGTGTTCTGTTGTTTCAAGCAGATATTCTAATTGTTTTTAAGCTCACCTTTGGAAAGAGAGAACAGAATAAAATCACCCGCATAGGCTAATGCAGGGCATAGTTTGTTCAATATTTTTGGAGAGTCTGCTGTCAGATTTGCCATTTCCTTCAAAAAGTTGCCTATGCAAGCAATAATATCTGACAGGGTGGGTGGTATTGGGCAATACCGGACCGCCCGTGGCATAATGAGGCCTGACACCACAGGCAGAGGGCCTTATAGCCCCTAGAAGGTCTGGTATTGCCCATACCACCCACCCCGAAGGGTATTATTTTGCTTAGAAAATGGGTACAGTGTCATTTTGTATAGGATTACAAAAATAGTTAAGTCATTCTATAAAAAAATGACTACAGTTCAATTGTTTGTTCTTTTTTGGAAAAGTAGTCCCTCTATTACTGGCAGTAGAGGGTGCTGTAATGTTTGTTAATGTGCTTCAGGTCCCCTCCCTACCTAATTAGTGTGCTTCCTTTTTTCCTTTGGACCCCATTTATTTATTTATTCAAAGTTCTTTTAGTGAAGACAAGGGGTAATGATGATGAATGGACAGACAAAAGCCATTAGTGGAGCACCCGATCGGCGACTGGTAAACTGTAAGTGAAACATTTTTGGGTGCTGGCAGTTGAGAACATAGAGGCATTTTAGGGTGCTGGAAGTTAAGCACATTGAGGCATTTTAGATAAGTTTTGATAGTTGTGATATGCTTCTCGGAGGTAGGGCGTGTATGAAAGGAAGGCGAGACAAGCAACATTTCTTAGTTCAGCTGCTGTGTGGAGTCTCGTGTTGCATGGTCGAAAACAAAGTGGCAGGAGGCAGTTCCGTGAGCAGAAGGTTGTCACAGCTTTCTTTCTGTAATTCAAGTTTTCTTTTTCTATTGAGGGCTATGTTTTTTTTTTTATTTTACATAAAAATAAGGCAGGCTGTTGGGGAGGGTTCTCTTGCTGTGGTGGCTGTGTGTCAGCTGGTTGCCATGAAGACAAGGAATGATTTCGGGAGTGAGTGGGCAGGTGGCTGACTGGACAATGAAGGAGAGAGAGTGAATTCAATTGTGAAATAGTGGAAGTACTGTTATAATAATGAAAAAAAACCTGTAAAGAAATAATACCACAAAAGAGCCCAGTTGCCCACAGTGTGGTAGTATGACTGGGGAGCGCTATGTCTCACTTAATGAGACAAAAAAATGGCGGCTATTTTGAATTGAGTTGCCGGGTTTGGGCCAATTAGCAAACAGGGTTGACATTATGATATTAGTTATGTTGGTTATGGGGGTCAGGTGACTGGCACTTTTTATTTGCTGGATGTCTATTGAAAGTTATACCCCCCCAACATGGGTGCTAGCCAATCAGAACCCAGCAAATAAAATCCCATTTTCTAAATATAATGAAAACAGGGTCAGGTCCAAAATATACCCTTGACTTCCTTCTTTATTTGTTTCAAATGACTGTGAGATACCCACATCTGTTCCTATTCTCTCCCTTGCCCATGTGTTTGTGTACAATTTTTTTATAATATGTACTAGGTTGGGGTCTATGCCACAATTTAACATTTGAAGCCATAATAAATTCCTAGATATTGAATTGAAAGCAAGTGAGAAATCAACAAAAAATGCATATAGTTTTTATTTTCTTAAACAGACATATTTTTCAACGAGATGATTACGTGAGAAACAGTTATCTACAGTTGAATAACCTGACCAAAAGCCTGCCTGCATTTCATTCAGTCCCTTGTTGCATCAGTTAATTATTTTAGTCTCTCTAGTATGACTTTTGCAAATATTTTCATATTTACATCCACCAGTGATATTGGTATGTACATAATTAGATCTGATTAACTACCCTTTTTGTGTATAGGGACTATCCCAGTCCCTCTCCGTGTCCCAGGATAGAAATTTTTTATAAAATATTTGTTAAAGATACGAGTTAATGCATTGCACCAGGCGTTCGTGTTGCAGAAATATATTTCTGCAGGAATTTAATCAATTCCTGGAGCTTTGGCTTTTTAAATGTATTTATTGCAATATACAGTACAATTCTTGCATGGAAAATGGTTTGACTTTACTCTTGTCTAATTCAAGTGTGATTAATGAAATATCAGTTTGGTTCTCATAGCATTGCAAAATGGTTGATCCATTGTTGTTCTGAGATGTACGTATCAATTTTGTTTTTTTAATTACTTGTTCCTGGTAGCATGTGAGGTGGGTGCCTGAATCACAGCGCCATCCAAAATGGCAACGCAATATGGGTGAAAGCCCAAAAGGCGAGGGGGCAGGGAGGGAGACCGGATGTGGTGGGGTGGGTGATCCTAGCGACAGGGTGTCACTACGTGTATGCATTTGGGGGGAGCAAGCACAGTGAGCATGGCCTGGGAGGGGGCAGAGGGGATATAGGGGGTGGTGCTGTGGTCAGCTGCCAAGCTGCACTGTAGCAACAGGGGTTGGCCTCCGCTTGCGGTGCTGGAGTTCCAGGTTTGGGTCTGGGTCCACACACTACTGTGCTTTTCTTGCGCCCAGCCCAAAATCTTATTCTTTTTTACTTTTGCACCCCCCGACATGCACCCCTCTGGAGTTGAGAACCCTTAAGTAGGGGGGTGCTGGTGTGTGTGGGGGGGGTGCAGCCCACACACAGAAAGCAAGTATTTTTTGTCCCCAGTGCCGTTTTTCCATGTGCCGGGGTTGTCTTGGTGGTGAAATTGTTTTCACCGCCCTGATGTTGCTCTTCTGTGGATAGCCTCTTTTACGGTCACCGAGATCACATAGAACCCTTGTTCCTTTATTCACTAGTTTCAAGTTTTAAGTTTATTAAAACGAACATGTATATAAATAGCTCTGTTACATGTAGATAGGAGAACATAAACATAAAAAATCATTAAAAACACAATAGGAAGACCTAGTCTAGAAAGAAGAAATATCATAAATTTAATTTTCAGTTCAGCATATACTTTATAACTATTGCACAATCCTTTTAACCCTCAAAATAGCCTCAGTCAAGGCCACATTTGGCTCTTTCATTTTCATTTCCCCCCTAAATAATTAGCTCTTTATGTTATGTTTCCTTATTAAATACTGTAAGACAAATTGTGCAAATTTTGCAATTGTGAACATTACAGGCTCATGTGTTTATTTAAGTATACTAAGAGTCTTGTCCCAACTCTTTTCCCCTTCTAATTGATCCATCATGGAGAGTATCCATTTTTTCCTTACATTATCAAAAACAGGACATTCGAAAATTATGTGTGATACTTCCCATTTACTATTTTCATTACAGTAGCACAAAGTTGGCACTGCCACCCCTCCAGCCTTATAACTTAATCCATAATCAGCTTGTTCCATCCTAAATCTGGCTATGGCCTTTCTTTGTTTTATGTTTTCACAAAATAAAAGGTATTTTTCTGTTGAAAATATCGTTTTGATATTTTTATATATCTTCCCCTCTCCAGAGTCACGTATAACTTCAAGGTCTTGTATAACTGCCACATCTTCCAATCTTTGAATAGCCTGATTTTTAAATAAGAGTATACCCCTATCTGGATACAAAATACAATTATTTTCAAGGCCCAGTTTATTTAGGATGGAATTTAGTTTTACAATCCACATATCTGTCCCCCCTGTAAACTGTCTCACATTCCTTCAAAAGTGAAAATGCACATAAATTAGGCACATTAGAGATGTAATTGTGAGACCAGAAGTTTATTGCTCTTTTTCTTACCCTAGTTTTAATAGAGCATACACCAATCTCTGCCCTGACCATGGCAGTATGGGTGCACACTGAAACCCCTAGGAGTTTTTTAAGGTATTGATTTTGAATTACCTCTGATTCTTTTAATATACATAGAAGTGCCCAGATCTCTGAGGCATAAAGAAGCTGCACATTTACTTTTGGCTCCATGCACCTTATTCGTGCTACATATGAGTTCTGGGCATAAGTATTGACAAATCTGCCTATTGCCTGGAGAGATCTAGTTGCTTTTTCTTTCATCTTCTGAAGATGCATTTTCCAAGTTAGCATCTTGGTAAACCGGACCCACAAATAACAATATAGGTTTGCTTCCTCAAAATTCTTATTTTCCACGACCCATTTTTTTAGGTTTGGAGTTTTCATTTTTGAAGACCAAAACCTTTGTTTTCTCTACATTTAACTCAAGATTAATCCCTTTTAGAGTGTTTCTAACCGATGCTAGGGTCTTTTTCAAGCCCCAGGGAGTTTGTGATAAAATAATTGCATCATCAGCATATAACATTATCCTCATTGGTAAATTATTTATTCTACGTGAGTAAGAGTAGCTCAGTCTGACTTGCAGCTTATAGCTACCATCAGTAAAAAGCCCACCATGGCATTAAATGCATGGCAAACACAAAAATTTATCCAGAGGCCCAGGGAGAGGCTATAAAAATGGGAGCGCAGAATAGTAAAATGGCATACAATAGCGTACAAGGAAAAAAATGTGAAAATCTTAAAAAAAAGCAAGGTACAACACCCACAACTCCCTTCGGTGTTTCTCAGCATTCACTAGTGGAAACAGCATCAGCAGTGTCAATGTCTGTGCCTATCTGAGCAAGGTGAGTGCTTAAATAACTAAAGCATTCATCTGAATCATGACGTAACGTTGAACTGGCACCAACAATTTTTAAACTGATAATTTTTTTTAAATCTAAAACTATAGTGCTTTAAATTCACTAAATATATTCATTAAATACTGTATATGTATCAAATCTTCCCAAATGGTCTCCCAGAAAGGAAGGAAGCAATAGCAGGGGCAAATCAAGGGCAAATCAGCCAATCTCTACCAAAACTCCAGCATAAGAGACATAGAAAATGTAAAAAATTGCCCTCCCTAGCATAAAATGCACATATTACCCTCCCTAGCATAAAATACAGAGATGAAGTATATAAAAATAAGATAATGAATAGATCATAGATAGAATTATGCTATGCTGTGCTACTGTCTTTTGCCCCTATTATTCATATGCATATGACACTTAACTTTCCAGCCTTTGGCCTTTTCAGAATTTTAGCTTTTAGCTTTTAGTATTATTCGGTAGCCAGCACGACAGTCTCAGATGATTTCCAGCTGAGGAGCTGGTAGATAATTCAATCTCTCCAGTACTACTAAACTCTCTAGCTCCTATTCAGCCTTTCCGAAGGGCACTGTCTCAACTCCTACTCTGCTCCAGTGCAGGCTGCTCCACTTCATTCCTTGTGGGCCTTCTTTTCTTGGGTCTCCATCTCATACTTCTCAAATATCTCTTCCTCAAACAAGGTTCCTCTGGTAAGCTTTCCTAGTAGTTGAGACAGCAAAAACAGCGGAAGACAGCAGTACTGCAGGGGACCTCAATAAGATGTACTGGTAAGGAGGCAAATGTTCTAGGCAACGGTGGCTTACCTTTTGTAAAATTAAAACTAGTGTTGCCTTCCTGCTTCTCACCCGTACTCCACAAGAAATGAGAGCACGTAGCGATCAGCTGCCATCTTCAGCCAGCAGATCTGTATTCTTCTGATTGGTCAATCTATTCAAGGCCTTCCTCCATTGGATTCTATCAGTTCACCACTCATTAGAGTCCAGAAGGCTTTGGAGTCCTTTTGCTCTACTGCCTTTAACATCTTAAGCTATTTTGCTTTTATATATGATTGCCTTTTTACTTTCAAAAAGTTTTTATATTTTTTACTTTCCAAATTCAATGCTTTTGATGTTTGCTTAAGTCTGTTTCCCTATATGTTCTAACTAGTGTGTTTAATTGAGATTTTTCTTTCTTTGCACTCCTTGTCCAACCACCCGAAGAACAGTTCTGTATTATTAGTTTTGAAGGTCTTGCTGTATATAATATTTTAGTTATTTTATCGAATAACTGCAGTAATTCTCTGTATAGAGCATCAGTTTTCATCTCTTCCAGTTGTTTCTTGGGATGTTTAAAATGAGTCTTTAATTATTTGTTCTAGTTTTTCTTCAATTTTATTGTCCCATTCCACTTTTTATTTGCTATAATATGATCAAAAATGATCCCTCTCTCTTGTGTTTGAGTTGTTAGTGATGTGTTGATAACTTGAATGACCAATCAGAAGTGGTCACTCTCTGCTCTGGTTGGTATATATAGATAAACTCTGCCAGATTTCAATTGGCCCTGTCCAAAAAATAAAATCTAACAGTGATGCTCCCGTCATATTAGCATAGGATAAATTGACTTTCAGGTCACCTTCAAGTTTCCCATTTATTTATTTATTTATTGAAAATGTTTCCCCAGGAAAGGCACACTGAGCAAAAAGATACTCATCTCCCGGTGCGACCTGGAGGGAGGGGTTACAGAGGAGGCAGTTATACATACAATAGTTGAGATTAGCATCAGAGCAATACAGATAACATACAGTTGGGAGGGATTACATTTGAAGTTGATTACATATGGAGAACAGTAAGGACAAAATCATTAAGGACATGGTATACATAACATGGGTACATAACAAGCAAGAACTCTACAGAGCTTGTTCATCAGGGACAGGGTAAATATTTCATGGGTACACAATGAGGCAATACATGAAATTTACATCAGTGTGAGTAACAGAACTAGGATGCAGTATCAGAACATGTGTGCCAGTAGCTGGACTAGGTCTGCAGTGGGATCACCAATAGGCAGTGGGAATTGGAGAGTGAAGTTGAGGGGTAGGGGAGGGGTGGACTAGTAAACATTTGGTGAGTAGGGCTGAGGAATGTAGCATAGTTGGGAAGAAGGGAGAGAAGGGGATATTTGGAGAGAGAGAGAAGAGTGAGTAAGAGTGAGAGTTTAAGTGCGTAGGGCAGTAGATAAGCCAGACAATTAGGCATGGCCAAGCCACTGGTCAGGCGCTAAAGGGCAGCGGGGGGAGAGAAACTATCAAGGAGGGGAGGTCAGAGACAGTTGCAATTTGGAGCTAGGAAGTTAGTGAGGGCAGAGGCTAGGGAGCGTTTGGATGAAGAGTGGTGGATCTGGGCTGGCAGGCCATTCTAGAGTTTAGGGAAGAGGTAAGAGAAGGACGATTGGCCGGCAGTGGTCCTTCGGTGGGGGATGACTAAAAGCCTAGTGTCAGCAGACCTGAGGGCATGGGAGCGGGTAGGAGGGGAGTATAGGGAGGATACGAGGTAGGGCGGGAAGGAGCTGAGCCAAAAATTGGAAGTGAATTTGACACTATGAATTAGGCACTGGTTGCTCAGGGATGGCAGGGCCAGTGAACGGTAGAGCTCACAGTGATGTGAGCGGGGGTGGGGTGTCGAGGGCAAAGCATCAGAATTCATTATAGAGGGGGTCTAGTTTGGTTAGGATGGACTTTGAAGCAGAGCTGTAGATGACATCACAGTAGTCGATGGTGGGTAGAATCATTTTCAGGACTAGATCATGTCTGACAGTTAGCGGGAGACTAGTGCGGTTCCTGTAGAGAGCACCAAGTTTTGGGCACAGTTTAGAGATGATGGCATCCACGTGTGTGGGAAAGGAGAGGTGACGATCGAGTCAAACCCCTAGATACCTGAAGGAGGGCACTTCATCAAGGATGGTGTTGTTTAGGGTATGGAAGATCAGAGGGGGGGTGAGCTTGGATAAACGCTGTCTAGTGCTGAAAGACATAGAGACAGTTTTCTTGGCATTTAGGGAGAGTTGGTTGGTATTGAACCAGTGTTGGATTTTGTTGAAGTCTATTTGAAGTTTGGAGGTGAGTTCTTCGTGAGTCCGTCCAGAGGTAAAGAGGACCATGTCGTCTGCATATATATGGATCGAGGTAGAGGAGCTAGAATTCAGTAGATCATTTAGAAGGATGGAGAAGAGAATGGGGCCAAGAACTGAGCCTTGGGGAACACCAGTGGTGATGGGGAGAGGGGGGAGGTGTGGTCTACTATTTTAGTGGATTGGGTTCTATTTAGTAGGTAGGCACTGAACCAGTTTGTGGCAGACGCTGCTAACCCTGCCCCTGATAGGTGGGATAGAAGAAGAAAATGGGATATCATGTCGAAAGCTTTAGCTAGGTCAATGAAAATAGAAGCAGTGATTAACCCTTTTTCCATCCCAGCGAGGATGGAGTCTGTGAGTCTTAGTAGGGAGGAGGTGGTGGATTGTGGTGTTTTCAGAACCTGGACTGAAATGGGGTGAAGAAGTTAGTTTCAGAGAGACAATGGGAGAGCCGGGATAGCACTAGGTGTCCTGGAGTTTAGCGAGGGCTGGGAGGAGGGAGATGGGATGGTAGTTAGTAGTGGAGGAAGGGTCGCCACCTTTAGGAAGAGGTAGGACAGTGGCATGCTTCCATTCAGAGGGGAGAGACTCGGTAGTGAAAGATAGATTTAGTAGGGCGGTGAGGGGAGTAGCGATGGTGGGGGAAGATAGGAAGAGGAGTTTGTTATCGAGACCATCTGGGGATTTGCCTTTGGAGGGGTTCAGGAAGTGAAGGGCACCTAGGGTTTAGGAGGGGGAGATGGGTCTGAAGGAAAAGGGGTTCATATCAGCTGGTAGGGGCTAGATGACTGGGGGGATGGTGTGGTGATAGATGTAAGGGTGGTGGGTGTGGTAGTAGGAGGTAGGGAATCGAGGAGGGCCTGGGCACAGGTAGTGAAATAGGAATTAAACTCAAAGGCTACCTTCAGGGGGTTGGAGAGGAGAGTCCCTTGGACGAGGAGGAGGGGTGGGGGGCTTGCTGTTTGGGGGAGAAAAGGGAGTTAATGACCTTCCAGAATTTTGAAGGTCTCCCAAGATTAGCATTTAGGGTTTTGTTGAAATATTCAGCCTTAGCTAAGCAGATGGCCTTTGTGCACTTGTTGCAGAGCATGCGGTAGATGATGAAGATGCTTGGGAGGAGGGAGGCCTTGTAGTTATGCCAGGCCTTGTCCCGGGCTTGTTGGCAAGCTATCAGCTCAGGGGATATCCAGGGTAGGTGAGACCCACAGATTCTCGCCCAGAGCAGGGGAGCATGTTTGTCCCAGGCAGCGAGGAAGGTGTTCCAAAAGTGTGTGTAAGGGCTGAATCCATATTAGAGCAGCTTGAGCTTGGGATCCAGTTTGAGTGAGATAGATCTTCCAGGAGGGGGGGGAGGTTGAGGGATTTGTATGATCATTGGAATATAAATTTGGGAGGGGATTTAACTCTGTGTATTTTGTGGACCAAGTAGATTAGGTGGTGGTCACTAACGGAGTCAGGGAGGAGGCCAGAACTGATGACGTGGTGTGGGTGGGATGTAAGCACCCAGTCTAGTAGGGAGTGATTACCAGACTTATGGTTTGAGCGTGTGGGTTCCGTAATGGTTTGGCTAAGGTTAAGAGTGGTAATCTCAGTTAGTGTTTTGTTAAACGTGGGCGCTAGCCAGTTGTGGTTAAAATCACCCATGACATATAGTTCACCTGACTGTGCAAGAGATGAGAGTTGGCACAGTAGGTCGGTGACTATTGTGGTAGGTGTGCCTGGGCAGCAATAAATACCGGCCACAAACATAGGTAATGAGAAGGGAAGGGACAGTTTTACCATGAGAAGCTTGTAAGCTTTGGGTTCAACTTTTGTAAGAGAGACTGAGAAGTGGAGGGCTGATCTGATGTAGATAGCCACCCCTCCTCCTCTGGAGGGCCGGTCTTGCCTTGTGGTAGTGAAACCTGGGATAGCAATGGTATTATCTGGTAGACTGGAGTTTAGCTAGGTCTCAGATAGGATGATTATGTCAGGGGAGTGGTGGGCAGTTAGGACCTGAAGCTGATCGAGCTTCGGGGCTAGGCTACGAATATTTAGATGGAGAAGGCATAGGCCTCCGGGGAGGTAGCCTGGGTGAGTGTCGGTGGTGACCTTGGCTGAGGGATTAGGTAAGGGGTGGTCTGAGCCTGTGGTTAGGGTTGGGCCGGGGTTAGGGTGTATATCCCCTGCAGCCAGAAGGAGTAGGGCAATGGTTAGGTGGCAGCGTAGAACGTGAAGAGGCCGGGATGTAGTCATGCGCTGGCTGGAGGTGCCAGTAGAGTGTACGGAGTGGAGGGAGAGGGTACAGGATTGGGAGAGAGCAGCCAGAAGGCAGCCGAAGGAGTAGATCGAGGAGGAGAGTGGTGTGGGGAAATGGAACCAGGAGATAGCTGGGAGGGATGACGTGGACTTAAAGGGGGCATATGTAGGATGGGTCAGGATAGGCTTGGGGGGGTGCTGGGAAGCTACTTGGAGGGGGAGTTAAAATGGGAAGGGACAGTAAAAGGGGGAGATCAGAAATGTGAGGGTTGTTGATGGGACCATTTTGCCAGATTTGGGGAAGAGGTGCCCTGGCAAGGTGCCTTGGTGGTAGAAGGGTGGTGAGTTACAAGTATCCTGGTTGCCCCTCAGATAGCGTAGATACCACTTTGGAGTAGTGGTACTGTCACAGACTCTGGTGAAAGGGTACAAGGTTCAAGACCCTGTCAGGGCAGTGGGAATAGGACAAGGCTGGCAGCAGGGATCCAGGTTGTAGGTAACTAAAAGCTGGCTGGGTTTGGGCTAGAAAACAGGGTTGCAATAGTGACTCCTAGTGGTCAAATGAGGTAAGTGACTAGTTGGGTGTGGGACAGGTGAATAGGGCAGGGGTAGTGAGTAGGGCTAGCCAGAGGCAGGGCGAGGGTACAGCATGGCAGAGGCAGGGGTGGGAGTAGGGAGAGGAGTCGCTTAAGCAGGTACAGAGAGAAGTAACCTAGACAGGTAGAGAGGTTACAGGAAGCAGAAAGGGATTCTGATAGGGAGTCTGGGGTGAGGAGGTCAGAGGGTCCCTCTAGTGGCTAGCAGGTATAACCTGCAAATGGAAAAGTGTTGAGATAGTAAAATTACAGAGAGGACGTGAGGTCAAAGGGCAGCGCCTATATAAGTAGTGCCGACCAGGGTGGGTGGGTGGAGGGGTCGACGGGCTAACCCCCCTCACCAAGGTGCAGCCTAGAGGTACTGTAATTACCTCTTATGGCACCTGCTGAGTAGTCCGCTCCTGGAGGGAGCTCCGGTAGTCTGGGTGGAAATTCAATTTCATTAAAATGTCCTTAAGTTTTCTCCCTGCATTATTTATTTCCATTTTTCTTTCTGGGAGAGACATTGCCGTAATAACAGAAGCAAGAATAGAATTTTCCTTTATACTATAGTACTCTCCTAGTCTTGCATTGAAATCGCCCATTAATAGAAATTCTCTATCTGGAAAGTTTGTGATTACCTCATTATTAATTTCAATGAGAAACTTCCAGGTGTCATGAGTATAGAAATTGAAGGATTGTGGAGGTATATAGGAATTTATCACCACCAGCTTATACTCTTCTATGTCTATTAAGCAGGCAATAAAAGAGTCAATTTTCTTAAAGCATTCCATCCTACAAAAGGAGCCTATCTTTGCATATATATAACCAATCCTCCTGAGCATCTACCTTTCTCATGCAGTTTCTTTCCAGGATAATCAACCATTTCATATACATTAATCTGAACGTTATTTTCAGAATCATGCCACGTTTCTTGTAGACATATCAAGTCTGCACTTACAACATAATTTAACCAATCGGTATCACATAACTTAACACATAGACCAATAATGTTACATGAGATGATCATGATATTGTGCAAATCATGTTTCTTACTAATACTACTGCATTCACCTTTCCTTAGGACATTTAATGGCTTCACGTGTGCAACATTTCCCTTTTGTATCTGAGTAAGTCAATCTTCATACCCTGTTAGTGCTCTAAATTTATTGGCCAATGTAATTGGTTTAGAATTTCTTAGATCCCTTGTCTGTGTACTCTGTTCACTATCTCCTAAAATTTCTGATTTAACTAAAACAGCCCAAAGTGTCTAAACTGCAAGATTTGTTTACAATTTCATCTGCCAATCTTCTGTTTTCGATTATATCTGTCTGGCTTCCCCATTAACTCCTTTGTATGTCTAAAAAAACATCTTGGCCCAGCTTAATTTTAAGAAAGTTTTCAAAAAAAAAAAACTTCTCAGAGAATATCGTAAATCTGCATTTATGTCCCCTGAAATATAGTCCATTCCAAAATGTGACAATGATATTGGTGTAACATCATGATTATTTTCACCTCCTTCTTTTAAGTTGAACAGATGGCTAATGGGGGAAAAAACTTTGACCCCAGATTTGCTGAGGCCTTCTCTATTTAGCCATATATAATTGGCTAGTCTGGGTGCATTATATGCAATGTCAATCATTGTTGCTTCCTCTAAGGTGTAAACCCATGCTTCTTTCACATCAGTGGGTTGGATATCCAAGTCCATGTCCCATCTTATATGATCTAGCAATTGATTTATGTTATCTCCTCTCTCAAAATTCCCCCATAAGGGTGGACTATAAAACTTAACTATCGGGATTGGCTTTTTTGCTATTAATTTTTGTTTTTCTTCAAGGCTATCACTATTCTTTTCACTTGTCTGTTCTTTCTCACAGTTTTTTTGCCATTCATCCAATTGTATCTCCCTTTTCTTCTGTTTTTTATCCGCACCATTATCATTATTAATCTTTTCCTTCCTCATTACTGATTCCTCATTATTAACACCTTTTGTTATTTCTTTTAACTGTTTTTTTCAGTAGTGTTATTTCTTTATCTGGTATGTTTAAATTTGTTATTAATTTAGTGTTTTCTCCCATAGATATGTATGGACATCTTTTCTTTTCCATGTTGGTATCTTTAGGTGCCTGGCACTCCTCTGCCGGAGTACTTTTACCTAATGAAATCTCTGTTCCTTCTAGGGTGGTTAACTGATCTTCTGCATATACACTTGCCTTTATTTTCTACTTATTTTTCTTTTTTTCCTTTTTTCAATTCATTGTTTCTTTTTCATTTTGCTTGCTTGGCTATTTTTGATGTTCCTGAAGTAGGTATGTTTATACTAGTAAAATCCAGTCTTTGGGAGCTTTCCTCTCCTTCCTCTACAACTATTGAACTAGGTTCTTTACTAGGTATCATGTTCTCTATTTTGGAATCTACACCTGAGAGCTTGGCTTCAATAAAGGCCACATTTTCCCTCAATGCCTCAATCATATTTTTGTTTATAACCAATTGTTCCATAATCATTAATTGTGCTATATATTGATTTTTAAAATATTAACTGTGTCTTCACTTAAACAGTCTGGTATATTGTCTCTGTTTTTAATGGGGGTGTTCTTTACAGGAATAGAGTGTAAAGGGTTATGTTTAACTTAACTTGGTTTAACTTCTTGTTATTAGACAAATGCTCATTAAATTGTCTCCTACTCATAGTGGGTCTATTTCCTAAGTTAATTTCCCCTCTCTTTTCTCTGATATCTGTTGTTTCCCTTATAATGGTTGCTCTAAGTTTATAAGACCATCAATTGTGGCCTGTAGATCTAGCAACACATCTCATAATGCATTGTTTTTTGTTACCTCTCTTCCCCAGATATCTGGAGAGTCTTCCAGTTCTCTCATGCTGAAGTTATTAATGTTAATACTATCTCCTGTTGTAGAAGTCATTTTACCATCTGCTGAATTTTCTGTTCATGATTTACAACCAGAATTACATGATTGTTCCCCTGAATTCATATCCTGATTTATGGTTACCACCATGGATTCATACATGGGAGTGGAGACCATCAGGATCTTATTTGTTCTTCGGGTAGAAGTTCTATCCTCCTTTCCATTTATATTAAACAGATGCTCTGTTATTTTTGCTTGCTTACATTTTTTGTTTCCTTTTACTGTCTTTACTGCTGAGTCAACATCTGATAACAGGGTGAAGAGGTCCCCGTTATTTTTTCTTTGTAATCTGGTATTTACTATTTTCTTTACTTTAGTCCTTTTCAGTGCCTTACTGCACTTCTTTCCACCTGGGGATTGCACTACTATACCAGGTCTAATTGGTCTAATAGGTCAAATAATAGGTCAGTGTACTCATAAGAGCAATACAGGGGAAAAAAAGAGAAACAAAATCTCTCTGTAATTTTGCAATATTTCAAAAAGACCAGTAAGCTCTCCTTGTTCCCCAATTAGCTCCTTAGCCCCTTTTCTCAGTGCCACTCTATGGGGAATACAATAACAGTATCCACATTTACAATTGACTGTTACACACTAAAAAGTGTCTGATTTGAGTTGCATTAAATTAATAATTAAATATTCAAAAAGTTCAAATAGATTTAAATTTAGAACTTCTCTTTACAGAGATATCCAAGATGTCTTTTCTGTTGTTGATTATTTGGTAGCACTGCTACATAAAATTACAAAGCTTCTTTTGGCTATAATTGCTTGACTAGGTGATCCAGAAATTTGAACCAAAGACCAGGTGATCCAGAGATTTGAACCAAAGCTGATTTAAAAAGCAAGTTGGAATCATACAGTCCTCCTTATAACACAGAATACATGCATTAAATATATCAGTTCGAGCAAAAATACTCATCCACTCTGTTTCTTGTTCTTAATCTGGTGGATAGAGTTCTGTTCATTCTCAATGGTACTGTACACTAATGTGTTCGCTCCTTTTAGGATTAAAGTGCCACGTTTGACAGCTTTCTGAGTCATTTAAAATAAAAGGAAGTAGGTCACAGCAAAGTGTATATTTACAAAGGGAAAAAAGGACACTTTTACATAAGCTTACAATAATATACAGTATGCTCATGTGGCATCTCTCCTAAGTGATTTTACTGTTATTGGAATTTATACAATTTGCCAATATTTTTAGGTTTATAATTTAAATCAAGCGAGACAGAATTAAACAGCATAACAAGAACAGCACCACATGTAAGAGTTTTTATTATCCCCACATTAGTCTAAAGTTATATTTACCCAAGTACTGTTGTATACTATTACATTATATTGTCAGAATAATTTTCCTTTAACAATTCAAGACCAATAAACAGGACCATCGCTAGAAACACTTGCTAATTGCTTGAACTGTTTTTTTTTTATTACACTATTTTTAGGGCTTCTAAAATCCTCCATTTTTCTTAAGGAGATCAGTTCCCTTTAGCCCTTTTACACCGTTTCTTTCATTTCTTTATCCTGACTGTTTCAATTGGCTAGTGGCTAAAAAAACTGCCAACAAACAAAGAACCAAAGGCAAGTCTTAATTTGTATCCACACTTATAATTAAAAACCTGAGACCTACTCAGAAAAAAAACTATTTCTATAGGCTATTGTTGCAAAATAGTTTACCATTTCAGGTCTGTGTTCTGGGAGGAGTAAGCAGTGCTGAAGCTGAAGCAGGCAGACAGTGTCCAGCTGCCAACAAAAATTGTGCTTCTACTCTAAAAATGCCAGCACATGCATGTAAGTAATTCTTAGTCCTGTGGTGCTTACGAATATGGATAAACTCCTCTTTAGATAAAAATTATATTCAATTTCTAAATTAAACATCTATTTCGGGTAAGAAAAACCTACAAAATAACTAACAGGCAGCACAAAACCACTGTGCATTATTTGCTTATCATGGTTGTTTATATGCTTGCTCGATATCCTACTTTCTACCTAAAATGGAGATTTTTTTTAATTATAAAAACTTTAAAACAGAAGAGAACCAGCTCACGAAGATTTAGTATTAGCTGAGAGTTTCAGAATCTCTCTAAATCTCAGGGATAATTCAATACATTAAAAATGTTCAGCATATTTGCCAGGCCCCTTCTAATTATTTCACAGGGTTCTACTCTGGAAAAGGACAGGTACTCAGTAGGTACTTGAGGATTCAGGTTTGAGGGAAAGAGGAAAACCAGGCTATAAGCTCTCTGCAGTGCCCTCAGCGATGCTCCTCTAAGCGGGAGATTGTCTCCACACCACTGCAGTGGACTCCAACCCATGCAAGAGAGGGCACAGTAACCTTGGTTATCACTCCCTAAAATTGAGCACTACAAAGCCGGACTGGAAAGAGTCAGTACTTTGTTAAAAACAATGTGGCAATGGTGGCATACCTGTTTTTCTGAAAAATTCAGAAAATATACTGACTCCTGCTACAGCATCTCTCTCCTGTGCTGCTTAGCATTTACTGCTCTCTCACTCCCAAAATTCTTCCTGCAGTGTATACATATTGAGCTGGGGGCAGTGGTCACAGGGAATATGAATCACTCAGCACAGTGTAGAAAAGTGGCAACCAAGTCCAAGAGAATGCTGTGGTACATTGCTAGGAGGATCACCTCTAGGAAGGAGGAGGTCATTCTGCCACTGTACAAATCATTGGTAAGCCCTCAACTAGAGTGTGTGCAATTCTGGCACCCCTATTTAAAGAAGAACATCAAACTTATGGAGGGGGTCCTGAGGAAGGTGATTAGGATGATCAGGGTAATGGAGGAGAACTCCTATAGGGAAAGGTTGAGGAAGCTCAACATGTGCTTCCTGGAGGATAGGAGGGACAGAGGCAATATGATTGAGACCTTTAAGTACTTGAAAGGCATAAAAAGAGTCAACACAGAGGGTATGTTTCCATTAAAGAGGGAGAGGATCACGAGAGGGCATAGTCTGACACTAGAGAGGGGGTAGAGTCAGGAGGGAGATGAGGAGGCACTACTTCATGGAGAGGGTGGTGGCAACATGGAATGCACTGCCTGAAGAGGTGATCTCTCTAAATTCTGTGGGAAGTCTTAAAAGGAGGTGGGAAAGGGTCAAAGGCAAGATACAAGTTGGGGGGTGTCGACCAGAGTGGTGAACTCAGTTGTGGGGCATGGGATGGGGGGAGCAGCAGTTGTCTGAACTGTGAGCTTCACAACTGAGCAGACGAGATAGACCATGAGGTCTGCATCTGCTGGCATTTTCGTATGTTCATAAGTACTTCTTCACAGAAAGAGTGGTGGATTCCTGGAACAGTCTATCAGACAAAGTGGTGGGGGTGAAAACAGTGTTGGTATGTAACAATGCATGGTATAGACATAAGGGAATCTTAGTGAAAAGGAATGGGTGGAGGGAGAAAGAGCTGGAGATCAAGTAGGGTTAATGTTGATAGTGTACGTATGGAAAAATTGCCAGACTGGGCAAGTCAAGCAGTCCTTATCTGCTGACAAATTGTGTGTTTCTTATGTGGAAAGTGTCACTCAGGCACAGGTCAGGAAGCACAGGAAAACCAGGAGCAGTTTCAAAATTCACAAATAGAGTTTTTTTTTCTCAATAACAGCAAAATAAAAAATAAGAATTATTCAGTATAACTATTTACAAAAGCAGTACAAACAGAGAAAACTAAGTCCTCCTTCTGATGGTATCTCTTAATTTCAAGTTTCTGGGTCTGATTCTACAAGGTTGGCACAAGTCGCTGCCAAACATGACTTGCGCCAATCGCAACTGCGACATTGACCCTGAGTGCGTCTTTACTGTAGCACTCCTACTGAACTCAGTCAGCAGGTGGCCATGGAGGTGTGAGGTGGGCTGTGCCAGTCACTGGCTGGAGATGGGTAGGGGGTGCTGAGTGGACTGGCACAGCTGGGTGGGGGGCCACTAGACTACCAGGGCTGGGCTGGGTATATGCCGCTTTTGTGGCAGTGACTCGGGGTCAGGGCACAGGTGGGGGGTGACTGTGCCACCCTGTGGAGCATTTCACAATGGGGGATTTGGGGGCTGGGGGTATGGGCAGCCCTGAAGGGCTCATTTTGTACACTTCGGGAGGGCTGGGGGTGTGGGCAGCCCTGCAGGACTTATAACTTACACTTCAGGGGCAGGGGGTGTGGGTAGCCCTGCAGGGCACCCACTGGGGTATGCTGGGCATGGGGGAAGGCATCTGAGGATTGGCTGCTGGGCTGCTGGTGGGTCTACAGGACCCCCAGGGGGCATCCGTAAGATACACCAGCTAAAAGTTGGTGTAACTTACGTAGCTGGTTCTCCTCTGGGGGTTCTTGTAGAATCCCAACATTGGGGACTTTGTTACTGCCCTTCTGGAGTGGGGCACAACTACTCCTGTAAACCCCCTAGCACCATGTCGCAGGGGGTTTATGGCGCAACTGCCGGCATAACAGCTGTTTGGCGCAAATGACCTGCACCAAGTCGCAGGCCACATTGTAGAATCACGCATGTCGCAACTGCTGGCGTAAGTTGCTACGGGTGCCATTCTACTTGACGCAAGTGCTGTTATGCCAGGCATAACTGTTCTAGAATCAGGGTCTCAGTCTCTCAGTCTCTCACTCTCCTTGCCTCCCTAGCAAAAGCATTACTGCTCTTTTTATAAGTCTTTGTCTGGGAACTCATTAAGAGAGCCTTCTTCTCACAGAATGTTCTTGTAAGTTTACAGAATGTTCTTGTCAGTTTTGTACCTTGCAGGTACAACAAAACAAAGCAATTACAGAATGTTATTGTCGGTTTTGTTCCTTGCAGGAGCAGAAAAACAGTACATAGTGACCCAGAACTAGCCTCTTGTTTACAGCTCTGCAAAAGGCTTAAAAACTGCATCTCAGGTTAACCCCTTGAGTTTCAAATAGCTTTGCAATAATTTCAGCAGTATAACTATATACAGTTTTAAACAAAGGGATCCCACTATCGCAAATAGTTTTACACAGAGATTCACATTTTTTTCCATAACTGCAGATATGCAAGGAGGAAGAAAACACAGAAATAGCAAAGGAAGGCAGAGAGATAGCAAGAGGTGGAGAACTGTGAAATCATCAGAGTGATCAATTCCTAGGCCTCTCAAGAAAATGTGGTTGCACAACCATATAGAGAAGAGACAGAAAAGGAGAGGCTAGACAGACCCTTGTGTTTAAATTCTTTCTGCATAACAAATGGGGCAGGGCCTTATTCAGCCCCTTGTCACAGAAAGATTATATTAACACCTAATAACCTCAATAATGAGAGAATGAGTGGTTATCTTCTTCTGCTTTTTAATATCAGTAAGGCACTGATATGATGACAGAATTAGGTATGGAGTTCAAAAATCATACATTAAATAGCAGAGGTCATGAAAAACAGTTATGGGTATCCAGTTTCAGGACTGACAAAAGCAAAAACATTTACACCCAAAAAGTGATGTGGTTGGGAATACCCTTGAGTGACTCATGGTAAACAGTACTAATATCAACATCTTAAAGTCCAATCTGGACAAGTTTTTTACATTGTTATAATGAAAGCAGCAGTTTTTCTTAGTTGGCAAAAAATGCCATCATACAGTTTTTTGACAGAAAAGTATTTCTGACATTGTTAGATCCATGCTCAGTTTGTTTTTAGTTTTCTTTGATAATGTTTAAACAGCTGTCACTGCTTATTTTGTAATTAATGACTCATGTCATTAATGATGGCTGCCACTCACAGTTTGTAAAAATCTCTTCTGTTGAGGATACCTGTTGATTGCACATGCTAGATTCATAATGTGGATATATTAGGATTGTATTGCCACTTGTTTCTGATGGTACACAGCACAACACTGTACTGTACCAAGATACTTAATTTTTATAGCTACAGTGGGCAAAGCCTGCAGATGTTTTGCATGTACAAAAGTAGTGATGTCATGTTTTCTGTCTATGGAACTAAGTGAAGGTGAAAGTAGTCTCTTCCACCTTACCCTCCTCCAAGCAATGTTTTCTGCCCTCAAATAAATACACTTTCATGTTAGTCAATGCTTGCAGGGCACTATTTTCTTTCTTAAATGGGTGGTACAAGAGCTGGAACCTGAGTAGTGGGAGGCAGCATTAGGTTTTTTGGGGGAGTAAGATCCGCCCCCGCCTCCATCCAAGAAGCTCCTAAACATCCACTCCAAACTTTTTTCTGATTCATGTGGGGGGGGGGGGCATGATATAGCTCTATCATGCTATAACAAGATACACTAGCTTGGGACCTGTATCAACCAACATAAGAAGCCTGTGCAGTGGAGAACTTAATGCCTTTATTAAGGACTATGAGAACAGAAGATTTAATGCCTTCAAATTGGCTTAAAAATCCTTTGGAACAAATGATTATCAGAGCCACCTGGAGCCTCAGAAGGAAACCTAGCCACACATTCTAATTTACAGCAAGAGCCACATGTTTTTCTTAAACATTTTATATATGCATAGTTTACATATCATGTGTCGTTAGTAGTTTCAAAACTTTTAAAGCATTGGTGTTACTAATGCATTTTGAAATACATTTTTTTAATTGTCTTTACAGTTAAACATGCAGTTTCATGTCAGGGTCATTTTTTGGGGGAGGGGTCAAATTATTTTAATCATGAGCTTAGTATTTGGTGAACACAGATTTTGATGATAAAGTGTTTTTTTTCTTTTAAGTTTGAGATGTATTAGAAAACACTGAACAAGAAAACAATTGGTGATTTTAAAAGCTATTCTGATCAGAGCTGACATTAAAAAGAATCTTAACTATTTTTTATTTTATTTTATCATGGACACTAGAAACAGGATGTCAGCATTTGCTGCATGAAACCTGTTTTTCAGGTTTTTTTTTGTTGCATCTTGTCCAAGGCACTTTTCCCAGAATTATTATTTAGAAATAACATTTTTAATTGTCTTTACAGTTAAACATGCAGTTTCATGTCAGGGCACATTTTTGAGTGGAGTGGTTCAACATATTTTAATCATGGGCACAGTATTTGGTAAACACAGACTTTGATGATAAAGTGTATTTTTTCTTTCAAGTTTGAGAAGTATGTAATATATACAAGTGTAACTGTGTTGTAAATTGGACTGGGGAATGAATAATGGTTAAGTAGGCAGGTAGGTTAAGGATACAGTATAACACAGTGGTTTAAGGGTCTGAGCTACAAACCTAGAGACCTGGGTTTGACTCCCATAGCACCCACTTGCATACTGTGTGACCCTATGCAAATTACTTAACTTCCTTGTACTCCCAAATTGCACCTGTAAACAAGCTTGTAGCTTAGTGTGTCTCTCCTGGTAAAAAAAAAAAAAAAGTGCCTAGAATTTTTTTTTTAATGTAGTTGAGTTTATATGTGGCAAGTAGGTAGGGTATGGTGTTTTGAATGTGGCAGCAGGATTTAGCATGTGCACTGCTTTAAAATCATTTCACAACAGCAGAGCTGTGCAACTGTTTTTGCCCAGTGAGCATAAATGGCAACAGTTATTTCAGCTACACATTTGATTCCATTTTATAATGGTTCACTGCATTACACATTTAGAGTATCAGACTTTTTCAAATAATGAAACAAATATTCTCCAAACTAAATAACTCACACATACATATTTTATACTTTATTAAAAAGATACTCCACATTTGTGCGAAGGTTGTGGGATCCAAACCTAGATCTCCAGATTTGCAGTGAAGAGCCTTAAACATCTATGCTATACTGCCTTCCTAGTTATGGCAGTCATCTGTTTATGGTTCATGATGTTGGTGTAGTAAGCATACCAACATACTAACATACAAAAATGCCAGAAGAATAGGCCTAGCGGGATTTTGTGTCTGCTCCTTTGGTCAGTCCTCACCCTGGGAGCTGACCTTGCTGCCCCCGCCCTCTTGGGCCTCTCCATTCCCAGTCAAGGGTATTCCTGCTTCATTGGACTTTGCTTCCATAACCCTTCCCCTGTACCTGTTCCACCCTTTCTTGAACCCCTCCACAGTCTCTGCCTCCACCAGTCCCCCTGGCAGTGCATTCCATGGTTCTACCACTCTCTCTCTCTAAAGTAGCACCTCCTCCTCCTTCTTTCTCTCCTGAGTATCCTCCATCCAGCTTTCACCCATGCACTCTAGTTGCCCCCTCCTTCCTTTCAGAGCACCATGACTTCGCCACCCCTGTTTATCCCCTTCTTGTACTTGAAGACCTCTATCATGTCCCCCATGTCTCTTGTCTCTTTCAACGTGTATATATTCAGCTCTTCAAGCCTCTCCCCTTAGGTCCATTCCCCCAAGCCCCAGATAATTTTGGTTGCCTTTCTCTGGACCGTCTCCAGGAGTTCAATGTCCCTCCTTAAGTGTGGCCTCTAAAACTGCATACAGTACTCAAGGTGTGGCCTCACCAAGCAGTTATACAGAGAAATTATCACTTCCCTCTTTCTGGAGTGATCCCCGGGGAGAGCTAGCTAACTGGGGTTTCTATAAGACAACAGCTACTAAATAGCTATAAATTCACTACTTTTGTTTTCTATGTGTGTCAGGTCTAGCTAGCAGGAGTGTTTCAATTTTAATACTTTTAATTTTATCAAACTATACACAACCATAAAAGCACAGAAACTGCCCAGATCATCAATGCTATAATTAATACAAACTCTATCTGTTTTCTTACAGAAACCCCACTCAGTTAGATTTCAAGTATTTGCTAAGCTGTAAATGTAGGTATCAGCATTCTATAAGCAGATAGTGCTGATTAGGTCTGTAAGAAAATCTGCATTTTTTTATGGGGGCTGTGGGATTCAAACCCAGATCTCCAGATTTGCAATTAAGAGCCTTAAACCTCTGTACTATACTGCCTCCCTAGTAATGGCAGTCATTTGTTTCATGGTTCATGATGTTGGTGTAGTAAGCATACCAACATACTAACTTACAAAAATGCCAGCAGAGTAGGCCTAGTGGGCTTTCTTGTCTGCTCCTTTGGTCAGTCCCCACCCTGGGAGCTGACCTTGCTGCCCCCCTGCCCTCTCGGGCTTCTCCATTCCCAGTCAAGGGTATTCCCACTTCATTGGACTTTGCTTCCACAACCCTATCCCTGTACCTGTCCCACCCTCTCTTGAACCCCTCCACAGTCTCTACCTCCACCATTCCCCTTGGCAGTGCATGCCATGGTTCTACCACCCTCTCACTGAAGTAGCACCTCCTCCTTTCTCCCCTGAGTATCTCCCCTCCAGCTTCCACCCATGCACTCTAGTTGCCCCCTCTCCTTCCTTTGGAGCACCATGACTACACCACTCCTGTTTACCCCCTTCATGTACTTGAAGACCTCTATCATGTCCCCCCATCCCTTCTCTCTTCCAACATGTATAAATTCAGCTCTTCAAGCCTCTCCCCTTAGGTCCTTTCCCCCAAACCCCAGATAATTTTGGTTGCCTTTCTCTGGACCCTCTCCAGGAGTTCAATGTCCCTCTTTAAGTGTGACCTCCAAAACTGCATGCAATACTCAAGGTGTGGCCTCACAAAGCAGTTATACAGAGGGAGTATCACTTCCCTCCTTCTAGAGTAATCCCCCTAGTGATGCATCCCAGCATTGTGGCCTTAGCCGCTGCCATCCTACAAATCTCTGAGTTGTTCATCCTGACATCCACCACCACCCCCAGCTCCCTGTCAGCCATACAACCATAGCAGCAGTACATTGCATGCCAGATATAAAATGTCAATAAGTAGGTCATGCAACAGACGTGCTGAGCAGTTACTGAAGCAAGAAATGTATAGCTGCCATTTTTTACATCCTGTTCAAAATGTGTTTTTGCACCTGTGGTGCCAAATGGCACAGACGCTGTGCAAAATCACCTTTCAGCTAATGAACTGATAGCGTCACTGTTCATGTGGTGGGGTCACAAAAAGCCCATGCTGAAAGCTGGGAGTGAAAATACCAAGAAACACCAAGGGCATTAGGGTTTCTGACCATAACACCCTGCACTGTAGGCACTGATAGGCATCGGCATGTGACTTGAGATTGTCAGCAGTAATGCTCACGCCTTTCCACCCCCACCCCCACCCTGCAGCCAGTGACAGGTATTGAGGTGTGCCTTTGACTTTTCAGCTCCAAAGTTAACTCCATTATTTTATACTGTACCAATTTCAGCATATTTCTATATGGAATGGGGTGAGTGTAAAGTCTGAAAACCCCAAGGCACACCTCAACTCTTGTCTGTGTCTGCAGGTTAGGGTGAGGTGAAATGGCATAAGTGTTATGGCCAATGACCCAAAGGCACACCCCAGTACCTGTCCATGTCTGTGGGGTGGGGGTGGGGTTGGTATCACTTTAATACTCCACTGCCGTTCCTATTCTGCCTGTCTGTCTGTGTCTCTTGCTCTCTGTCTATATGTCTATGTAATTATCTATCTTTCTATTAATTGTATGTATTGCTATTTTTACCTATTTCTAAAACAAACCTGCATATCACATTTGCCTGCACTCTGAGCACATACTTATGAAATTATGCATATTTTTACTCCACTTCTACGTAGACCTCATACTTTCCTAATATTCCCATTATCACACGCATAATTACCTTGTCCTTATCAAAAGCGCCCCCCTCTGAAAGTTAATATCACATTTTCTGTAACAGTCCATCATCATTACACCTGACTTCCTGGCATCAACACATTGCTTAAATATAACTTGCATCACCTCATGAACAAAAACCCCTGTTTCTCTTAAAAAAAAATAAAAACAAATGTGTAAATAATCCCAAGGCTGAATATATGACAGCCATTACTTTTTCATGTACTGCCACCTTCTGTACCATCATGAGGATTTGCATATGTTTCCCTTGATGCTTTGCATTACTGGGATATGTGCAATTGTGTTTTCCTTATAATGTGTCTGTCTGGCCAATATCATCCAGGATAACACATACATCAGTGGCATTTGCTCCGGGGTTCTTTTGTAAGCTTCTGATTCCTTCCATTAAAATGCACACCTCCATATATTTTCCTAATAATGTGTATGCCTTCCTTAGAACAGAAACTAAAACAAATCTTACTACTTACAAATCATTGTGTTGTTTCTCCATACCTCCTTAACAATTTCACACAAATTCATTTACTTCATTATGCAGCCGTGGTGGATCTGACCTGATTTTGTTTCATGGTGGCATAGAGTTGGAGTGGGAACTTTTAAAAAAGTCAGAATCCCATATCTTGGTTCAGGAATGAATGACATTGAAAAGAAATGGGATAGTGTGATATTTTTCCTAGAAAAAAAAACTTATTTGCTAAAGAAATGTATGTTCACTGACAAATACTGCTGCTTTAAAGGAACATGGTCATTGTTTTCCAAATACTAATGGGGTTAGGCAGGAAAATGAATACACAGATGTATAAGCTGAAGAGTACATGAATAAATGAGAGGGCAAGCCCTCAAATTGAGGAAGAAGAATAAGGGGAAATAGAACATTATTTCACACAACGGTTGATAAACATGTGAAATACACTACCCAGAGGGCTGTGGAACTAGCACTGATCAGGATTTCAATTAAGGACTAGAGAGGGATTCCTTAAAGAGCATGGGCCCAATTGAGAAAGCCCAAAAACTGATGCAAGGTGCCTATGTCAATCAGAAATGATGCAAGAGGCAGCTTGCCTCAAAACTTTCATTGGTTCCAATACAGGAATGCAGGCTGAAGTGACAACGGCACCCTGTGTGCTGAATAGGGCTTGTGTCAGCCTTGTGCCAGAAAGAGGGGCATGCACCATGGCATAAGGCAGAATGCAGCAGATGCAGCTGCATCATCCCCTTCTGTGGGGTTCAGCAAGCTGGCTGGATGAACCAATGCTTACATCAGCCTGGGGCTGATCTACCAGCCTCTGCATCACCAACGGCCGTTACTGGTGATCAACTCCAGTAGGGGTACAGCAGTGGGAATGCCCATGGGTCGCACAACTGGTCCCCTGAACAGTGACCTGTGGTCTCACACCTCCCAGAACAATGATCCTGCACCTGTGCCCACATTTTCTGTTGGCTACATCCATATTGCTACAAACATACAAAGAACAATGTGAAAGTGATGGTTGAGTGGTCTTATTACTTGCAGCAGTAGTTACATGTTTTGGATCCAGTTCTGTTATCTGATCTGCGGGAATCATTCTCTAAAATAATGTTCTTCTACAGGTGCCCAGCACTGTCATTCCCCTCCCATGCACCATTTATATTTAGAGTAATAATACATGGGCCATCATAAACAACAAGCCTGATTTTCTTTCGAGGGGTTGAGATAACAGCATATGTACCTCGAGAGCAAAGCTCAAGAGGTCCAAGCTGAGCCCTTAACCAGGTGCCTCCTTCCTGGCAGTGTGGCTCTCCAGATCACCACTGCCCCCCCCTTCATACAGCAAGCCACAAACAGAAGCTGAGCTCTTGAAGGGGTGCCTCCTTCCTGGTGGTGCGACTCTACCGGATTGCCACCGCCCACCCCTCTGTCCTACAGTAAGCCACAAACAGCAGAAGCTGAGCCCTTGACTGGGTGCCTCCTTCCTGGCAGTGCGGCTCTACTGGATCACCGCCACTGGCCTTTCTTCTACAGCAAGCCACACACAGAAACTGAGCCCTTGACTGGACACCTCCTTCCTAGTGGTGCAGCTCTACTGGATCACTGCCACCTGCCACTCTTTCTACAGCAAGCCGCAAACACAAGCTGAGTCCTTGACTGGGAGTCCTCCTTCCTGACGGTGCTACTCTACTGGATCACTGCCACCAACCCCTCTTCCTACAGCAAACTGTAAACAGGTACAGTGCTACAGTGCAGAGCTGAAGGCTCAATTTTTGGCTTTTACTCTCTGCCTGCTCATGATTGGCTGTTTCTCAGCCTGCTCGGCCACTGATTGGCTAAATTGCCTAGCCAGGGACTCTGCTCTGGCCTACTGCTGATCATTTATCAGCTTCCCCTGCCCCATGCCCCGCCTGAGCTCTGACTATTTAATTAATCTCCTATTCTTTTCTCCCCAGCAGAAGCTGAGCCCTTGACAGGGAGCCTCCTTTCTGGTGGTGTGGTTCTACTGGATAACCGTGGCCCCCCACTCTTCCTACAGCAAGCTGCAAACAGATATGGTGCTACAGTGGAGAGCTGAAGGTTACATTTTTGGTGCTTACTCTCTGCCTGCTCCCGATTGGCTGTTCCTCAACTTGGTCAGCCACTGATTGGCTAATTTGCCTTAGCCAGGGACTCCGCTCTGGGCTCAAAACTACACATTTCACATAATACTACTATAGACTATAAAAAATATAGGATGAGCAACTTTATGCATAACCAATGTGTTCTGTCTCCTCAGGGTTCTGATTCCCATGCACTTCTCGAGCTTCGCTCTCCTGGGCAGAGGGAATCAGAACCCCTCTGTGGCAGAAGACACTGGTGGTGCACAGTTGCCCATCCAGTATTCTCTATATTTAGTGCTGCATTAAGGATTTCTAAGTAATAAACCTGTGTCATACAATTCCTTTAAATTAGACCAAGATTCTAGTCTATTCAATTCAAATTTGTTAAATGAGGAGCAAAGTTTTTGGAAGAAACCAAAGAAATAACAACCCTATAAGTCAGGAGGTAATGTCTTATAAATTTTTTTCTATGTAGGTGTGAAGGGCTACCCAGCTGTCAGCTGCTGTTCAGCAATATCAATTCTGACATCTCTGCAACAAAGCAATAAAGAAAGGCAGAAGACATTTCACAAAACCTTGTGACAGAAATTGATTCCAGAGTTTAGCTAGCTATATGTTGCCCAACACAGCTTTATCAATTGTTCAATCAGTTTCAGTCTCATTGTTCTATGAAATGGCTACTGCTTTGATCTAAGATAAGGCTGATTTAGATAGGGATATGCCTGGACAGCTGACATCTAAAGGTAAGCCCAATACCTCATCCCCTTAGCAGCTATGCTCTACTCCAGAACTTGAGTATTTTAAGAACTTTTTTTAGTTCTTTACTTCCTACCAGTTGTACAATCACAGTAATCCACTGCACAGTGTGGAGTGCATTAGGACTTCTGCATGCCTGGCATTGTTGGTCACTTGCCAGGTGTGGGTAAATCCCAGCCCAGCCAACACCTTGTTGTGGATTATTAAAGGAAAACTGCATGTTAATATCAGAACAGTATATGTATTATTACCTTTTTTGTGTTCTTACTTCATCCCAGTGTGTTTTTGTCTACTCATGCTGTGAGAGGAGTTTTTTCTAAATTTTCCTGGCTGTGTTATGACCCCCAGGGGCTGCCATTCAGGTTTCTTTTATTGCATCTTGTCCCAGAGAGTCTTCACAGAGTGCCCTTTGCTCTGATGTCTAATAGTCCCTGCAGGAGGCCAGTGTCTTGTTACAGAGTCTTTATTACAGCTCAGCCACAGCAGAGAGAGCACAGCAGCCAGGAGTCACACTGCTAGTCTTTGGGTAAGTGTAATAAGTTTCCTAAATATTAGTACCTTATCCAGCTGTGTTATGCTTAGGGTAGTGTGTGTATGTGTGTAAGTGTTGATTCAGTTGCTTGTGTCTTGTGTAGAAGACAGTGCTTGTAGACAAATGTAATCATTTTACAGGTTTGATCATCCAATGGCTAACAAAAGAATTCACACCTTTGGATGAGTGGGGGAGGGAATACCAGCAAAGCAGGGGTTTCTCTGTTTGCAAAAGGTAGTAAATTAAGCACAAAGAAAAGACCCATAAAACACTTTGGAGGAGGTTTAAACTTGCAAAAAAAGGCGGTACTGGGAAGGGCTCAATTAACTTCTTAAGCCAGAGAAAAAATAGTGCTCTCAAGCTCTCATACACACATAGGCAGCATAGTAATGAGGTTTCAGGGGAGGACACTATTTTTAGCACTCTGTCATGTTGTTTGGAAGGTAATTTATGCAGGGTGTCCTTTTCTCAAAACACAATATCTGCAGGGCTACACTCACTGCAGCAGTAAAAAGGGGAAGATTCCTAGTCACTAGGCTCCTACTCAATTCCCCCATAAATTAATTTTTATCCTGCTGATTTGATCTGGTAGTGTCGCACTAAACCTGGGACCCCATACACCTGCAATAACCCCCTCTGATCTGGTGAACCTAAAAGGCTTGAGTTTTATCCATATCAGTGCTTCCAGTTTCCTTAAGAAACTCGACAATGTCCAATCTTGGATCTGTCACACCAAACCGGATGTGCAGGCCATATTAGAAACCTGGCTAAGACGTGTCACATCAGATCACAAAATAAATTTCCCAGCATACAATGTGTATAGATTTGATAGGCACTCTGGGGGGGGAGGGGTCACAATTTACATCCAAGATAGTCCCACAGTCTCCAGTGTAGATTCTACCAATAGATTCTACCACTGTTCTCAAACAGTTTGAATGCCTATCATTAAGGATACAGTTCTCATTCTCTAAGTCACTGATTATTACTGGATGCTATAGACCCCTTTTGGGGGGTATCACTCTGCTGAACCATCTCTGCAACCTATTAGAATCTCAGTCATCAGAAGTAATCATTATGGAGGACATAAACCTTGACTGGCTGTCCCCTAGCTCAAAACTACTGAACGACCTCTGTGATGAGTATGGCCTCTCCCAGCTCATTGCAGAACCTACCCATCCTAATGACAAAAACTCTGACAATAGTACACTCCTAGATGTAATCATAGTAAACAAACCCCGCAATATTTCCAACTCTGCTGTGTTTTTCAAGGATATAAGCAACCACAGCACTATAGCTTGCATGCGGACTGTGCCCAAACTCATCTCAACCTCCAAGTATCTATGTAAAAGGGACCCTAGGAACCTTGGCAGCGGTAGATTCCTTATGGATCTATGCAATATGTGATGGCAAGAGTTTTACCTCACAAAAATAGTGTCAGAAGCCTGTACCCTATTCCATGAACTAGTATCACAGATAATAAATAAACATGCTCCCCTAACCAAGGTTAGAACAAAGAGAAGGTCCTGCCCCTGGTTCAACTACACTATTAAATCTGCCATCCATCATAGGGACCACCTCTGGAAGTGCACACACAAATCCAGAATGTTCTATGACTGGGAAGCCTTCAAAGCAGCAAGGAACCAGTGTTTCAAGTTAATCTGAGCTGAGGAATCTAAGTTCTTCATATCCAAACTCAACACCTCCTCTAATAACCCTGCCCTGTTCTGGGAAGCTCTGAGAGAAATCGAAGGGCACCACCATCCCTCCACTCTCCCTGCCAAGATTATCACTGGTGAAATAACCACCTCAGATAAGTTTACCATATTGGACCTACTTAACAACCACTTTGCAACAGGAGGTCTCACCTTTGACACCTCACCTGCTAACAAACTTCTTCCTAAACACAGTATTTCAAACCAGGCAGACCAGGCAACTAAGCCCATTACCCCCAGGGAAATGTTCAGCTTTAGCCCAATTTTTTCAAAGAAGTTGAGGATTTGTTGTTAGCCCATGATACTAAAAAAGTGCTGGAGTGGACCAAATCGATCCTTTCTTCTTGAAACTAGGTACTCACCATCCCTATCACCCACTTATTCAACATGACTCTCTCACAATGCACTCTCCCTGATACATGGAAAATAGTGCATGTAGTGCCGCTTTTTAAGTCAGATGACAGACAAGTATAGACCCATATCCCTTCTACCCATACTCTCAAAACTTCTTCAAAAAATTGTCAACTCTCAATTGCATAACTACCTAGAGTCCTGTGACAAGCTCTACCCCATCCAGTCATGTTTCTGTCCTGAACATAGTACTGTAACCACACTAGCCAATGTGACCAACAATTGGTAGCTAGCGCTGGACTCAAAAAAACATGTGGGTGTCATTTTCCTTGACCTAAGCAAAATATTTGATACAGTGGATCATGATCTGCTACTAATCAAACTGCATATCGGCCTGGATGACCCAGCCCTAATATGGTTCTGATGCTATTTGTCTGGCCAACAACAGCAAATAAGAGCTCAAGGTGACCTCTCTCCTCTTAAACCTCTATTGATGGGAGTACCACAAGGGGTCAATACTGGGTCCACTTCTCTTTGTGATTTATATCAACAAACTAAATGCCGGTGTTTTGACTGCAAGTGTCCATCTCTTCACAGATGATACATTGATTTATGTAGCTAAGCCTAACCTTGAACAAACCTGTACCACCCTGCAACATGAATTAAACATATTGAAACACAACCTAGTACAACTAAAATTGCTGCTTAACGCAAATAAAACCTAATCTATGTTCCTATTACCACAAGCACACCCCTCCACACTTCAGACTGTTGCGTCTATACCACAGATCATTACGTTATTAGGAGAAACTCTAGAGTCAGTGGATAAATTTAAATACCTAGGTTTCTGAATATATTGCAAACTTAACTTCCTTGTGCACATAGAAGAATTAGCAAAAAACTAAAACAGACTGGGTCTCTTTTTCCATATTAAACACCTCCTCACCTTTCAATTCAATTCAATTTTATTTTTTACCAGGAAAAGACAGCATTGAGATACTCATTTTCAAGGTGGTCCTGGATGGACATCACAAGGTACAATAATGGAACACAGTAATATAAGATCAACACTGGCATAACAGATACACCGTATAACAGGCCATGGCATGAGTACACATATTACTGCCCGAGCAATTTAGCTGATAAAGGAGAAGGTAGGGGGGATGGCAAAGTTTAATGGTGGGGGAAAGTATGGAAAGTGT
Source organism: Neoceratodus forsteri (assembly GCA_016271365.2). Taxonomy (NCBI): domain Eukaryota; kingdom Metazoa; phylum Chordata; order Ceratodontiformes; family Ceratodontidae; genus Neoceratodus; species Neoceratodus forsteri. The sequence continues at coordinate 904,741,870 of CM028135.1, read as the reverse complement.
AGACTCGAGTACTATGACAGAAGGGTACTATGACAGAAAGAGGGAAGGTTCTCAAGGGCTAGAGGATGTAGGGTGGGTGATCGATGGCCAGAGGGTGTAGAGGACAAGGGATTGTTGGCAGGGATAGGGAATATGTAATGAGAGGGGTGACAGGGAGCTCAGAGGCAAACCAAGAATGTATAAGTGCCATGCCGGACCTCAAAGGGGAAGGGGTTAGGAGCAGCATTGGCAATTCTTCTTTAGCAGGGGTTTTAACAGCAATTTGAAGGAGGACAGTCTGGCAAGGTGAGTCAACTTTAAGATCCTTTGGTGGGAGTTGATCCTTTGATGCTAGAGTCAAATAGGTTCAATCTACCTTTCTCCCACTCCTGGACTATGCTAACCTCATATACAGTCACAGCTCTAGCACTGCATTGGCCAAACTAGACATCTTGTATCATAGAGCTATAATGTTCATAACTGGCACTCCCTATAGCATGCATCATTGCTCCCTTTACATTCTGCTGGGTTGATACTCTTTAAAATCAAGAAGATTACAAAATGCAGTCACTTGGACCTACAGAGCCCTGTCCAATAAACTCCCCAACTATATCTGCAACCTCCTAACTGTTGCTCGAGGGTCCTACTCACTTAGGAGATACTCTTATATCTCCTTAGATGTTCCAAGAGCTAGAACTTGCTACAGATCACATTCAATAAGCTATGCCCTTCCCTCCCTATGGAACTATACACAAAAACTCCTCAAACTTTCAAACCTTGTCTGCTTAGCAAAATTCAAAACCCTCCTCAGACAGGCCCTCTAGGACCCCTGTAACTGTTACATCTAAGTCCTGCCTTCCTCCACTCAGGTGCATGCCCTCACCATTCCCTGTTCTGAGCCTGCTATATCTTATGTTTACTTCTACACCCATCCTCTTTCTTTACTACTTTACATCCCTTCCTCTCTCATACATTCCTGTAATGATCCATCCTTTGATTATCCTAGGCCCTGCCACCACCTCCTCCAACTTCCTGTCTGATCTGACCTGCTTGGGGTTGGTACATTGTACGTATTCCCTTCTTGGAGTTAGTATCCAGTATTCAGCCATTTATCCCTGTTTTACCAAGGGCTATTGCCCAGCAGTTTTGTTATGTATTAATTAATGCACTCATTGCTCTAAAATGCTAACCTCAACGCTATTATAATGTATTCCTTTGCACATTTGTATCATTGTAATGGTCTCTTCATTTAATGTAGTCCCTATGTAAACTTTGTATTTTGTATTTTCTCCCTATTTATGGGAGCTTTGTATTATTGTATTCTGCCCAGGCCCACCTTGCAAATGAGTTCTTCTCAATGGTATCCCACCTGGTTAAATAAATATTGATTGATTGATTTCACCCCTGAGATAGAAATGTAGGGTACTCGATTTTCAAAGATCCCTGCGATCACCACAATTTTCAGTGATCTAGTGCTGCAGCAATCTCCAGGTGCATCAGGAATCCTGAGTCTTAATTGTAAAAATAGGGGTCCCTGTGCTGAAGACCCAGGAGCTGCCACAGCTGCAAAGTTGTGCCATACATTGGATGCACTTGTAGTATTTGCAAGAGGGATCCATCACCCCCCCAGCCCGGCACAGCCCCAGCCAATCAGGGGAGGTTGGGGGGTAGCAATGTCTGGAACGTGGGGACCAGGAGGCAGATGGAGCCTTAGTATTGCCATGGTGGCAAGGGGGTAAAGGCAGCAGTGGGAGGGATGTGTGGAGGCACACAGGGGAGATGCCATGTAAGTTGCTACACAGCTGATTAAGCCGAGTGGTGGGGCATGACTGGACAAACATGTTCCATACCCACATGGACACCTACACCACAGGACCCACAGACCCTAAAGGTGGTGATTGGCAGTGGATGTAGGTTGCAAAGTGCATGTGGTGACCAGGGACGTGCCCTGGGCACTGCAGCATGACCCACATACAGAGCTCCCCCTTGTGTTCACCAGCATGGATGCCTGACTACAATGCTAGGGACTGTGGGTCCTATGGGGCAGGTGCCAGGGCTGCTGTCCACTGGGGCATGGAACACTCTGGTCTGGCCATGCCCCCCTCACCGGGCCTAATCGACTGTGTGGCAACTTGTATGGTATCTCTCCCGGGTGCCTCCACACATCTCTCCCACTGCTGCCATGCCCCCTTCCCCCCCATAGCACCACCAGGGCTCAATCAGCCCCCGGTCACCCACCTTCCAGGTACCCCATCAATCACCACCATGCCAGGCAGCAGTGCAGGGTCCTTAAACCACCTTCTGGCTGGTCTAGAGTCAGCCTCCCTGTTGAGACCAGAGCAGGGCTTCTAGAATAACAAAAAAGGGGATGGCATAGTGCTGCCATGGTGTAACCATCCTTGTGACCTGGCACATGGGTGCTTCTGGCACAAGAGTGGTGCATGGTGTTTATGGTGCACGGCATCCCAATTTCACTGCAGCTGACATTCAAAAATTGAGATTGCCACAAACTATGATGAAAGGTGCCACTTGTGTCATAGCTGTTTGGTGCAGGCACCTTGCATCAAAGTTTTAGTCTTGAAAATAGAGCACAGGGTGCATTGCATATGGCTGACCATAGTTTATTTTTTTTGTAATATATGGCTACATGAAAATAATAAACTATTAAAGCATACAAAAAAAACTAGCAATGCTAGTGTTCAAAAGTTGTAATATTATTGATTCTTCACTGTAATACTATTGTTCAGAGCCCATAATACTAGGGGGCCTATGTACTACCCAGCAGGAATTACACACTGCAGGCGTGTATCCTGCCTGTGTAGAGCTGCACCTGTGGACAGGAGTGCACTAGATGTGTTCATCAATGGCCACCACCTGTCCATGGCTCAAACCCCCCGGCACACAGGACTCCACAAGGCTGCCGGGGATGGAGTCGTGGACCCAGCTGTGCATCCAATCAGATGCCTGGCATGGGTCCCATAGTGGATCCCTTGCATAGCACAGCATGGGTCTAAGTGCAGAAATATGAACTGCAGGCACCCAGACCCATGTGGCCAGTCCCCATCAGGCAGTGTGCACCCCTGGCCATGCTGTTGAAACATGGCATCTGCCCCCAGTTCAGGGATGGACCCCTGACTGCATGCCCCCACCCCATCCTGTGTGCCACCCATCCCTACCACACATCGGTGGCCTGTTCCCGAGGTAGTTGCCCCCCCCCGCCAGCAGAACATAGCCCCATGGGCAATGGCAACCCCCACCACACACATACACACACACCTGGCCCCCATTCCCAATCCTGTCAATCACCCCTCACCCAACGCAGGCAGCCCCAACCTGGGCCCTGCAGTGCAAGCACACACCACCAACATACCAGCTCAGGCACGGAGCTGGATATGACCCCAACTATCACTATCCTGTCCTCGTATGGCACCCCCCTGTCAAGGCATCCACACCTGGGACCAAGCCCAGTACAGTTCAGCAAACCCCCATCCACACCCCCGTCCCAATCCCAAAGCCCCAGTTCTGTCATTGGTGGACAGTGGTTCCCCCATCCCTGCAGCACTGACAACACTGCCCCACCCCCCTGTACCTGCCTGTGGGTGCTGCGGCTTGGCACAGCTGGTAGCACAGCCCTCCACACACCTCCTTGGCCACTGGATGTTGAAGTGAAGCTGGGAGTGCACCGCTATATATGGGTGATGTGCTCCCAGCAACACTTGGATTATTGGAGGCTGAGGAGGTCTCTGGAGGGGTTGTGTCACTGGCTGTCCCAGGCTGAAGCATTGAAAGATCAGTACAGGAACTGGAGGGGGGTTCTTAGTGCCACAGGAGGGTGGGGGAGCAAGGGTTTTCAATGGCCCTACTGAAGGGTTGGTGTCGGGGAAGACAACTGCTGATGGGGGCATCCCAGTGTGCTGGGGGGGATCTATACAGGGGTCAAGGATGCTATGGTCTGAGTGGGAGGGGTTTGTGTGGAGTTACCGGGGTTGGGCAGGTGGGAATTGAGGTGGTAGTTTGGCCCATAGGAACTGTGCGCCAGGTACACCACAGGATGCAGATCCACCACACTGGGACCCTGTGTGCCATTTAGGTGGCCACTCACCCAGTCAGCTGCCAGAGCTCACCCCTACTGCCTGGTGTACATAGCAGCAAGGGGGACCATATCCAGGTCCTACCTTGAATGGTGGGTCATGTCCATGGGGGCACACAGTACATTAAAGCAGGGTCCAGGCTGCCATAACCTGCTCTGGTATGTGCCTCCTTGCGGAGGGCACTATGCACCTTGGTGCATGGTGCATAGTGCCGGACCACCCCCTGCCCACCCCTGGCACATTACTGTCCATGTGACCGGGGATCGTATGCATTGGGGCTGCACACCCCATTTAGTGCATCCCATATAGTGGGCACAATGGGTACAGAGTGGCTACACACCATGGCTCTGTACCACATAGGCACTCCACACCATCATGCATAGGCCGTATGGTTAAGAGCTTTGAATTATAGTATTATCAGAGAAAATACAACAGCACAAGTGCAGGACCCTCACACTGTAGAGCTTGTTGCTAGGTGTCAAGTGCAGTTGCTACAGATGTGACATGATGATTTTCAGACAGATTTTCAAAGCGCACTCCAGGGCTGGCCATTTTTCTCAGTGGGAGGGCAGAACAGTTTAAACAACATAGTGGCTGCCTTTCACTTAGTGAGAGGAATTCATACCCATCATACTTCCAGCACTATATATACAGTATATATATTTTTTTCATTGAAATTATTATCTGATTAGTCCTGCCTTCACTCAGCTCTCCAAACAAATTACAGGAAGGACTGCCTAGCAAAAGTTATGACTGGAGGCAATGTTAAAGTACTAGAAGTTCATAGGCAGTGGTTGGAGAGGAACTGCAGCGAGTGAGTGTTCAGTGTGGTGGTTGGGTGGCCATTGTCACAGGATACCAGAACAAAATTCAGAGGTGAGAACTTTTTAATTGGATCCATATATTACAAAAAATAACAGATAGCAGAGTGTGTACCACAAGGGAGTAATACCATCTCGAGGTTCTGGGGACATAAGAATATCTCAATGGTATTACTCCTTTGTAATACACACTCTGCTATCTATTATTCCATTTATAGTATATTGTTTTACAACCCAAACAGGTAATTAGCGTAGGGTTGTGCTTATCCCTGCAGCCTCTGACAGTTAATCGGAAAAAACATTTTGTTTTAAAACAATCAGTTAATCAGATAGTTTTAAAACAATCAAGTGTTCAGCACCTTGTGTTGCTGTGACTCATTGCCCTGACCAGGTTATTTTGTCAGACTGCTGGGGTGGCCGTTTTGGCATGTGGTCTGTTGGGCACAATGGATCCAGCTTTCCTACTGGCTCCACTCTAACTGCCTCTCTTCTCACAATGTCTGGCCACATTTAGCACTATGTGAGGGCTGCACTGCTGCCGCTCTGAAAATGAAAGTGGCGGGAATCAGCATGAGGGGGAGCACAGGTGAGTTGATGATCAAACATGCAGAACTTTTAGAACATGCACAACAACTTTTAAGAAGTACCAAAAGCCCAAACCATATACTATAAGGTGGTTGTGCAGTGAAGAAAGTGAATTTTCACCTTCGCTTTTCGCATTCAAAGTGAAAAAAATCTGAAAGAATTCTGGTACTACTTTGATATCAGAAACTGCCAATTACTTAGGAGCTCAATGTATTTCAATCAGAAACTAAAGATATTTGCTTTCTTTTCCAAAAGAAATATATTCTTCTTTCAGTAACAAGCTGTGCCCTTTATATATATATGCATATTGTGGTCAATCTGTATGATCTACAACTTTTTCAAACTGCAATTGGCTTCTTTTTTCTTTTTCCCAAGTAATATCTGGTTAGGAGGAAAATGCCACCTGCTAAATCACAACAAAAGATCTGTGTTATGAAATATCACATGTTTCTATTATATATATTAATGAAATCAAGTTTTACTTCTCTATAAAAATCTGAAACCAGATTTGCAGCTTCCCATTGAATTATACTGCCAGCCTTGCCAGTAGAGGTTTTCTGATGTCACAACATAAGAGTTCCATTGGATTCTTTCTTCTTAGTAGCTGGCAAAATAAAAATAAAATGATGAAAAGGTAAGTAAAGAAACAAATAAAAGCAAACAAAATGATTATAGAGGCATCTTAATGCCCTAAATCTTTATCCACTATGATATATATCCTTGCTAAGCATATTCTCTTTTAGAAAAATGGCATTGAAGGTCAGACAGCATGAGTGAGGGTAACCTTCCAGCTGATACACTAAGATGTGTGTCCATACTCTCATTGGGTATAGTTACTGCCATGTGGCAGGAGGGGTGAACAAGTTTGATGCTACGTTCCTGTGGTTAGGTGTACAGTGGCTGGGCCACAGACACAGTCTCTGTAAACTTTAATAAGAGTTTTGGCACTGTATCACATGCAAAGCTTTTGGGAAAAGTAGTGGTAGCCAGATATATATCCCAGTAAATATCTAGATATATCCAGACATATCACAAGAAACTGCAATTAATGGGGATTTCCTGTGCTATAGCTATAGAAGATATATCTAGATAAACTGTGATTCATCTCTGGCTACCAATGTAGCACTGTCAGAGTTCAAGTTTACACAAATCATACAGAATGTGGCTTGCTAATTGACATGGGGGCAGGAAGCAAAGGGTTCTGGTGGACAGGTACTACACTGAGTGGAGAGTGGTACACAGTAGCATCCCTCAGCTATCAGTGCTGGGGCCACTGCTGTTAATATTGTCATCACTTCTTTTCACTGAGGATGGCAAAACTATAGAACAGCTTACTAACAGAGTCCATGAATCTGAAGACCATTCAAGCCCCCAAGGTGAGGCTGGAGAAATGTTAACAAAGGAATCACAGGATACTCTGAGTGGTAGACTGGGTATGGAACCCATTTTTAAATTAGTACATGTTTACACAACGTATTTATTCAAACCTGCTTATGAAGCAGGGGCAGACATGATGACCCTAGACTCTCTTCTAGACTTAGACTACTGTGTTACTTATGAACCCCAGAATCCCACTCAGTGGCCACAATTGGGGTAGGGACATGACTGTTGAGGAGAGATGGCGCAAGCCCCTAATTATTCACTCCCTTCCCCCACTAGCCAGTCATGGAGTGGACTTGGCACAGGCAGCGTGGACAGCAGATAGCTCTGTCTCCCAGATTGGGATTGAGGAAGGGTGTAGCTGTAGTTTCCTGATAGCTAGAGGAGGAGAATAAATTGGGAGTTTGATAAACTAGATAATTGAAAAGAGTAAGCACTGTATACTAGCATTGTCTAGATTGTCTGTATGTCTCACCTAGTACTGCAGCAAATAGGTGAGCAATACATAAAAGATTAAATGTGAAAAAATAAATTCCCATTTTGGAAAAAAAAAAACATCATTATCTTTCTATTGATTAGAATGTCTCACATAAATGGTCAATGTTTTTCATTTAATTTCCAGAAATAGAAAACGTGTTCTAAAAATGAAAAGCTTTTTCTCTGCTGTTTTGAAACTGATGTGAATAATCCATTAAACATGCTTCAGTGGGTAATTTCCCTTTGTTTTAATATCTACTATACACTGCTTTCCCTGAAGTCCTACATGCAGTGCAGTTCAGAAAGAAAGGCAATATGACATCTCTGACTAATCAACAATCTGGCTCTGCTACCCCCTGTCCTTGTTGTCTACAGGAAATCCTCTTCTGTGAACAAAATCCTACAGGTATCTATCATGGTTTATTTTATGTGCCAGCACTGATGGGCCGCCCAACTAGCCACGTCCAGCAAAGAACCAGTGTGCTCTTATTGGCAGCTCTGCAACCTGCATGATGTGAGAATGTGGCTATAAACACAACTGAATGATGTACTATAGGGAGATATAAACAACAAATGCCATAATACTCATCCTTCAGTGGGCAGGACGCCATCCACTGCTAAGTGAATCATCAACCAAAATGCAACTCACCCTGTCCAGGGCTAGAATAGATAGATGGATGAGAGAGAGAGAGAGAGAGAGAGAGAGAGAGAAGAGAGAGAGAGAGAGAGAGAGAGAGAGAGGGAGGGAGAGAGAGAGAGAAAAGAGAGAGAGAGAGAGAGCTTTCATGATTTCATCTCTTTGATGCCCTGTTGGGCACAGGGAGACATATTAGTATACTATGTAACCGATAAGAGATGATGGATTTGTATTGTGCTGAGACAACACATGTGCAGGAAAGGGGTGAGGCAGAACACCACAGCAGAGTGTCTTCTGCCTCTAGAGGTGTATTATGCCATCAAAATGCACATCTCAGAGTGCCTTATTGTACTTATAAAATGGGCATCAAGGATTATTTTATGAAAAATAGTTAAAATATAAAAAAAAGGAAAAAGTTTACAAAATATCAAATAGTACTGTACCTCTGCCAGTAGATGCCAAGAGGGGGCATTGGCAGATGTATCAATACGTTTTTTGTCACCCCACACCCCACACATTGTTATTTGTAATTTTTTTGTGCTGCTTTCATTTGATAATGCTTTTCCTTCTTACGATTGTGCTGAGGTTGTTTTTTTCGCAGAAAGGGAAGGAGCAGTTGTGGTTCTATTAGTTTCACTTCATACCATACGTTGTTTTGTTTTGGTGCTGCTTTCCCACTAATTTTTTTCTCTGGAGCTTGATTCAGGGGGTGAGTAGGCAAGCTACAAGAAAGAGAGTAATCATTTACTTAAAGATGTTAAGTGATAAAACCAAGAGGATGCCCAACAATGTTAGGGATAGGGAGTGGGCAATCATGCCAAGACTGCATTAGTATGATCTTGCCTACAGCATGCTACCATCTGCTGTAGCACTATACATAAAAGTGCCGATGGTCTGTCTGTAGGTGGTGACTCAATGAATGAGCAGAGTCGGGGTTTGATGACTCTTATGAATGTATCAGAGTATTTAATTTTCCAGAGTTTCTTTACAGTTGGTTGAAGTCTGTCTTTTTTTAATTTACTATAGATATTCATTATGTGAGGGCCTGGAGTCACCAGCCCTCCCAGAGAGGACTACGTGGGTTGCGAGGGTCAGCCTGCCCTCCACAGACAACCAACTGATCTGGAGATCCCCCCCCCCCCGAGCTCAAGCAAGCTGGTGGTTGTAAGAGCCTGGAGTCGCCAGTCCTCCCAGAGAGGACTATGTGGGTCGTGAGGGTCAGCCTGCCCTCCTCAGACAACCGACCAATCCAGAGACCCCCTTGAGCTCAAGCAAGGAAGGTACGGGACCACGCTCTGTGGTAGAGTGCCTGCTTCTGAATACGGCGTGTGCTGGCTTTGTGTTGCACGACTCTTGGCACCAAATTTAAAATGAACTCCCAGTACTTTTTAATCGAACTCCACTGTCTTTAAGTCAGCTCAGCATTGCTGATAGTTTTTTTGCTACAATTTTCTCCATCGAGCAGACTGTTTTAACAGAAATACTGAATTTGCCTTAAGTTAATTCCTGCAATTCTCCGTCGAGCAGACTGATTTAACAGAAATACTGAATCTGCCTTAATAAGTTAATTCCTGCAATTCTCCATCGAGCAGACTGATTTAACAGAAATACTGAATTTTCCTTAATAAGTTAATTCCTGCTTGTTGTCACAGGACCCGATTACAGTTTCTTCTGCTAGTAGACTATGCGCATAATCTTAAAGCTACTTGTTTAATTAAAACTGTGCCTTAGAATCTGTAAGCAGCCAAACAGTCTTTTTGCCTTTTCAAATGGCGTGAGCAACTTCCAGCCTTACCTGATAGCCATGCCTCCCCAGCAGACAATAAATACCTCCACTCTCTCCTTCTCTCACAGCTGGTGGTCATGAGGGCCTGGAGTCACCAGCCCTCCCAGAGAGGACTACGTGGGTCGCAAGGGTCAGCCTGCCCTCCCAAGACAACCGACCGATCTGGAGACCCCCCCCAAAGCTCAAGCAAGGAAGGTACGGGACCGCGCTCTGTGGTACAGCTCCTGCTTGTGAATATGGCGTATGCTTGGCCCCACCGGCACTGTGCGCTGGCTCCCCACTGCCCCCACCACCACCACCCTTGGTCGGCTCTTGGCTTTATATGCGGGAGCACACGACCGTGAAGGCTCTGTAACCAATCAGTCCACTCTTCCATTAGCAGCTTATCTGCTACCACCACTGGTGGCCGCTACAACCAGCCCTGCTGGCTGCAGCAAATAAGGCAAATGATTCTGCTTGTCCTCTCACTAATTTTCCTGGCTATTCCCATATCCTCCCTCCCCCCAGCATTTCACCTACTATGGCAAACATTTCACCCTCTCCACTTCACCATCATGACTCCCCCAACCTTCCTCTCAACCACTCTCCCACAACAACTTCCTCTAGGATCCTCTCTTAAGTGGGAACTTGGAGCCTCCATTCTTCCCCCCTCTTTTGTCCTTGGACTATCTGTCCTGAAAAACCTTACAGCTGACATCAATGCGCTTACACCTTGTGCACTCGACTCCTATCACAAAACCAGTCCTGCTTGGTACAAAACCATATGCCTTATAACTTTTTTATACTGGCAGGGGATATTGAACCTAACCCTGGCCCTACCCCTCACAAACTCCCTACCCCCCCGGCTCTCCCTAAGGGTCTCAAATTACTGCACCTCAACATATGCAGTATCCTTAATAAAGTACCAGAACTACAACTCACTGCCCTATCACTTCGTCCAGACATCCTTATACTATCTGAGATCTGGCTAAAACCACACCATACAGACTCTGCCGTAGCCATACTGGGATACTCGCTAATCAGGCAAGACTGAGAGGGTAAGAAAAGGGGTGCAGCATCGCCATGTTTATCGCCGCCAAGCTTCAGTTCACACAGGTCCACATCCCTGCACCCTGTCCACTAATTGAGTCCTTAACTATCAAACTGGCACTCCCATACTCCACACCTGTGTTTGTTGTGGGATCCTACTGCACACCTAGCACCCCCATGCCCAGTGTCCTAGGCCATCTGGCCAAACTAAAGTCTACTGCCGCAGCAGAGGAGCTCTATGTCCTTGGGGACTTTAATTTCAACTGGCTAACCAAAGACTGCACCAAACTCAGTACCAAAGTAAATGCTCTGAACCTCTCCCAACCTACCAGACTAAACCCCAAGATGCTTAACCACTCCTTCCTGGATTGGGCACTCACTTCCCACCCACACAGGACTACTGGGGCAGGCCTGCTCCCCGACTCCCTAAGTGATCACCACATGATATATATTGTCAGAAAAGTGCATAAACCCCCTAAATCCCCAACCCCCCCCCCAGGATACTTCTAGCTAGATCCTTCAAATCCCTATCTCTACCATCACTCCTGTTTGACCTGGCTCAGGTTGACTGGTCCTTCATACCGCAGGCTCCATCCATTGACGTCACTCTAGAAAATTTCAAAACATGCTTCCTAGAGGTATGGGACTACCATGCACCATTAAGAAGCACAAGAGTAAGGGGCACCCACCTTCCCTGGATCTCCGCCAATATCTTTAGCCAATGCTGCACCAGGGATCTGTCATGGAAAAAATACAAATTAACTAACTCCCAAGAATCCCTTCAAAACTATTGTTTCCTCCATAACTCCTGCGCTAAATTGATACGCCTGGCCAAACCGAAATACTTCACATCGGCACTGAACTCAAATCTTAACCCCCCGACCAACTTTTGGAAAACCATCAAATCCCTCCTCTCCACTCCTGTCCAACCACCAACCCTGACACTATCAATCCTTGGCTCGTCCATCACTGACCCTGACAAAGTAGCCTCTGCTTTCAATGCCTTCTTCACCAGCAGTGCAGCCTCTCTCATACCCAGTCTCCCGCACGTCCCACACAAGCCAACTACCTCACCAAAACCCCAGAAATCCGCCTCTACCACCGGTTTCTGTTTCAGACCTGCTTCCCCAACCAAAGTGTTTCAAGCACTGAGAGCCCTTAACCCTGACAAAGGCAAATGCCCCTCTGGCTTGGACGCCAAATTACTACATCTATCTGCCCCCACCATAGCCACTCCAATAGCCAACTTGCTCAACCTCTCCTTCTCAATGGCCAAAATCCCATGCGCATGGAAGCAGGCAACTCTCATCCCCCTGCCTAAGGGTGGCAACCCCTCCACACTGGGGAATTACCGTCCTATCTCCCTACTTCCAATTCTGGCCAAAATTCAAGAACATTTTGCCCTTGCTCAACTCTCCCAATACCTAAACACTTCCTCCTTCTTTACCGTTTATCAGTCCAGGTTCCGTAAGTCACATCCTACCATTACCTCCCTATTAAGAATCACCAATGATATTCTCTCAGGCATGGACAAATGCCATATCACTTCGGTCATTTTCATAGACCTGGCCAAGGCTTTCGACACCATCTCCCACACAATGCTACTAGACAAGCTAAGTGTTGCCGGCCTCTCTAACCATGCCACTAGCTGGTTTCAGGCATACCTGGTTGGTAGACACCAATCGGTGAAAATTGGCACCCACACATCTACCCCCTGCCCTATCACAATGAGGGTCCCCCAAGGATCAGTTCTGGGCCCAATACTATTCTCATTATTCCTAAATGACCTCCCACTGGCCTGCTCACACTCATCTATTCAAATGTATGCAGACGATACCGTACTATATGCCACAGGCCCTTCCGCTGAAGCAGTGCACAATGTGCTACAGCAGGACTTCAATGCCATACAACAATGGTTCCGAACCAACCAACTATTCCTAAACACGAAAAAACCCAGCTCACTAACCTTCGGTTTGCAGCCACGGCTTTCTCACTTAGCTACTCGCCCCTCATTCCTAACCCTGGATGGATCACCCCTTGAGTCCTGCACCTCTTTCAGATATTTGGGTATCTGGCTTGACCAATACCTCGACTTCTCCACACACGTCGAATCACTGCATAAGAAGTTACACCCCAAACTCGGTGCTCTATATCACAACAAAGGCTGTATGTCCACTCCAGTCTGGCAGGAATTTGTTCAAAAGATGATACTCCTGATACTTGACTACAGGGACGTGGTCTATGGAGCCACCACTCCATCCAACCTGGCCAGCCTGGACACACTTTTCCACTCCTTCTGTCGCTTCATCCTGGAGTGCCCAAAATTGACACATCACTGCAACCTAAACAGCTCCCTAGCCTTACCCTCACTCACAGCCTGCAGACAAATCCACTGCACCAGAGTCGCTGCAAAATTCTGGTCCCAGATCCTTCCCCCTTACCAAGGCTCCGCCCTTGCTGATCAACCTCCCCCTGCTTACTCACTCAGACACTCGGACTCCAGGATCTTTCAAGTCCCACTCATGTACACCTCTAAGGGCCAAACGGCTTTCAAATAAAATTTGCCAAAACTTTGGAATGACTTGCCTGCAGATATCTGCCACTCTACCAACCATAGCCACCTCAACCCACTCCTCCTTGCACACTTTTTCACCGCATGCATTTGCTCCCAGCAAACATAAGCACAAGCCCTCCTGACCTCTGGTTACCACCACCTGATAATCATACCCTAAGCAACTGTTTAAGTAAGGCTCAAAAACTAGCTTGTGCTGGCCTCGTGACTGAATACCATGAATGTGATGTAAATACCCAGTAACTACTTATTGTAAACTCTGCATATGTGGTAACATGAAATGTATGTTTGTCCTAGCCCTCTTACTGTATAAATCTGTATCATGTATAATCTGTATCATGTGAACATGAATGTATGTTTCTCATCCTATATGTCCCTCAACCCTATTTCCCCCCAGGCCGAATCTGGAAACGAGTGGTTCTACACTCAGTATGCCTGCCTGGTTAAACTCTTAAATAAATAAATAAATAAATATATGTGATCGAGTGAACGGGAGAATAGCAGCATTTTAGAAATTGGTAGCCAAGAGAATATCAGACTTCACATTTTCATAAATAGGTGACCTCAGCAATGCATATTTAAAAGAAGGAAAATTGCTTGTTTAAGATTACTTGATTACTGGATCCCAAAGATTATGGGAAGGTTGTATAATGTGAGTGAGGTTTTTTGGAGTATCTTATCGGCAGAAAAAAGGCCTCAACTAACACTAAAATCCTGGAGTTTAGAAAGGTGGACTTCAGAAAGATGGGCAAGCTGCTGAGGCCCAGGACCCGAAGCAACATGTATTCACAGCAAGTAGGTCATGTCAGACAAATCTGATAGATTCCTTTGGGTGATGAAGGAAGTAAATCAGGGGGGTTGACATCGCCTACCTTGATTTCAACAAGGCCTTCGACACTTCCCCATATAAAAGGCTGATTAACAAGATAGTTAGACTGGGCATGGGGCACAAGGTGGTAAACTGGGTTAGGAACTGGCTAATACACAGGAAGCAGAGGGTGGTGGTAAATGGGATCAAATCTAGGGAGAGGCAGGTGACCAGAGGGGTACATCAGGGATCAGTCCTTGGGACAGTCCTGTTTAATGTCTTCATAAGTGACATTGCAGAGAAAACTGCAGGGAAAGATCTGCCTGTTTGCAGATGACACCAAGATCTGCAACAGGGTGGATACTCTAGATAGGGTGGAAAAAAAGAGAAGGGACCTGAAGAAGCTTGAAAAATGGTCTGAGGAGTGGCAACTGAGGTTCAGGTCAAAGTAGTGCAAAATAATGCACCTGGGAAGGGGGAACCCTGGGGAGAGCTACAGAATGGGGGGGGGGTTGCTGATGATCACCAAAGAGAAAAGGGACCTGGGGTTATAATTTCAGATGTCTTAAAGGTGTCTAAGTAGAGCACAAAGGCTGCAGGGAGGTCCAGTGGCATGCTAGGGTGCATAAACAGAGGTATCACTAGTAGAAAGCAGGAGGTAGTGATGCCATTGTATAAAATCCTGATGAGGCCTCACCTGGAGTACTGTGTGCAATTCTGGAGACCGCATCTTCGTAAGGACATTGATAGTGTGGAGGCGGTCCAGAGGAGGGTGACTAAGATGGTTCAGGGCTTGCACCACAAAACATATGAGAAGAGATTAAAGGACCTCAATATGTACTTGCTGGAGGAGAGGAGGAACCGGGGGGGCATGATAAAAACATTCAAGTACCTTAAGGGCATAAACAAGATGCAGAGGGGAGACATCTGACAATATAGGAGGAGTACATGAACGAGGGGGCATGATATGAAATTGGAAGGTGACAAGCTGAGGGGAAATGCAAGCAAGTTTTTCTTTATGGAGAGGGTGGTGGACACATGGAACAATCTGCCACAGGAGGTGGTGGTAGTGAGCACAGTGGAGGGATTTAAGTATCCCTGGGACAGGCATAAGGAAACCATAGAGGTGGAAAGGAGAGGTGAAAAGCCATTGACCAGATAGGGTCATAGGCCACAAACAAGTGTAAGGCTTACGGGCAGACTGGATGGACCTCATGGTCCTTATCTGCCGACAATTTCTATGTTTCTATATTTCTAAGGAGTCACCTAATAAGCATCCAAGTGTATATGGGGTTGGGCCAAAGATGGTCCATCATCAAGGAGGGAATTATGGTCATCACGAGGGAGTGTATTAGCTTCAAAGAGAAGAACTCGAGGGTCAAAGCACCTAGCTGGTTTAGCACTGAAGTCAACCAAGCAGTAAAGGACAAGTGGTCAGCCTACAAGAAATTCAGGAGTACCCAGAAGGGTGGAAGACAGGGAGGAATATCTGAAGATGATGGTGTAGTAGGTAAGATAGGCTGGCAGGCTAAAGGTCAGAAAGAACTGCTGCTAACTGAGGAAATTTAAA
This sequence comes from Neoceratodus forsteri, assembly GCA_016271365.2. Lineage (NCBI taxonomy): Eukaryota > Metazoa > Chordata > Ceratodontiformes > Ceratodontidae > Neoceratodus > Neoceratodus forsteri. The sequence goes on along the minus strand of CM028135.1, from coordinate 904,726,135 downwards.
AGGGGTTAAAGGCCTCTTTCCTCTACATTAGTGAGAAAAGAGAGAAGAAAGATGGGATTGTTAGGCTCAGGAATGGGGACAGCTGGGTGGAGGAGAATGAGGGCAAAGCAGAGGTACTGAATCTTCTTTTCTGTCTTCACCAGGGGGAGAGAGAGATGGACCAGTGCCACTGGGGAAGGGGGTGAGGGGCACATATGTTTTGATAGAAGTAGCTAGAGTAAGGAAAGGGTTGCTAACATTGAGTGTAGATATCAAGGGTAGATAAATCCTCAGGCCCAGGTAGCATACACCTAAGAGTGCTAAAGGAGCTGTCAGAGAAGCCTGCAGATCTCTTGACTGACCTGTTCAATAGTACACAGGATTTGGGCATGGTACCACAGGATTGGAGAATGGCAAATGTAGTGCCCATCCATAAGAGAAGTCCCAAGGATGACCCAAGGAATTACAGACTGGTCCATCTGACTTCAATCATGTGCAAGCTCATGGAGGCCATACTCAATGAAGGGTTAGTAGAGTATGGATGAAAATGGTCTCCAGGATGAGAGGCAAAATAGGTTTATGGGAGGGAGATAGTGTCAGACTAGTATGAATGAATTTTATACTGGGTCACTAAAAAAGTGGACAGGGGCCACGTGGTGGACGTCCTTTACCTGGACTTCAGCAAGGCATTTGACTCTGTACTTCACAAGAGCTTGATAAGGAAGTTGGTGGATCTAGGGTCTGGTGAGAAGTTGACCAGGTGGGTAGAAAACTGGCTGAGGGGCTGAACTCAGAGCATGGTGGTGGGAGGAGAGCTATCCAACACCATGGAAGTCACCAGTGGGGTTCCACAAGGCTTGGTGCTTGGATTGGTGCTGTTCAATGTCTTTATCAATGATATTGGGGATGGCATTAAGGGCAAAATGTGACTATTCACAATTGACACCAAGCTCTTTGGGAGGGTGGACAAAGCAGAAGGGATACAAGAGGATCTGGAAAAGCTAGAGAGCTGGTTCAGGATTTGACAGCTTGGCTTCAATGCAAATCAATGCACACTGAAGCCAAGAACATGAGGACTGAGTACAGCCTGAGAAAAGTCTGGTTATCTGCATCAGAGGAGAAGGACCTGGGAGTGATGATCACTAGTGACCTGAAATACTCCACACGATGCAGGAAAGCAACAGCAAAAGCAAATACGATGTTAGGCTGCATTGCCAGAGAGATCAGCAGCAGGCGACAGGAGGTAATACTGCCCTAGTACAGGTCATTAATGAGGCTGCATCCAGGGTACAGTGTACAGTACTGGTGCCCACACCTTAGAAAGGACATAAACCTGCTGGAGATGGTCCACAGGATGGAAGCAATTATGATTATGGGCAAGCAGGATACAATGTACAAGGAGAAGTTGGAGGCCCTGAACATGTACTCCCTGGAAAGGAGGCAGGAGAGAGGGGGCATGATTGAGACATTCAAGTATTTGAAAGGAATAAATAAGGGTGGACAAGGAGGGTCTCTTGTTGGAATGTGCTTCTGGAGGAGGTGGTTTAGTTGAAAACTAGTGGGCAGCTCCAAGAGAGGCTGGGATAGACTTAAGGGAAAAATAATAGCCAAGGGAGGGGCAGATGGAGAGGAAGGTTAGATTGGGGATGGGGCTAGGTCAGTAGCTTATACGGAGGACCCTGTAATATGAGCAGACTAGACAGACATAATGTCCTTATTCTGCTGGCTTTGTCATATGTTCATATGCTCTTATGTTAGTGTGGCTTGCTAATTTAAAAAATAGCTGCCTTTTTAATGAGAATTCCAAAGGCTGGCACAGTGATTTCATTTGGTGCTGTGTTCGCATTGTAAGTTTTTTTTTTTCCTTATGCACTGTGTTCCCACAATGCAAGGGTCCCAGTCAGTCAGGGCATAGCACTTTTCCTACCATTTTATAAGAATGCACAAAATAATACATTAGCATTACATACCACCAAAAAAGTGTTGCCAGTCCAAATGCCAAGGAAATTCAAATTAACAAATTATCTCAAAAAGCTTCCTGAAGAGGACAGTATTTAGTTTTAAAAATATCTGCAAATTCTGACCTACTGGCACAGCAGCAGTGCTACCACTCATGGTGCTGGTGACCTGCAGAAGTCCCTGAAAGCACATCTTTTTTGCACAGGCTTTTGATAATCATTGCTGATTTAGTGGAAATCTGATTATATTATTGTTTGCCGCATTGTGAGTGTGAATGGCTTTTAACACATTTTAATGTTAATTTTAAGTTGTTGTTAAATGTATTGAGTCTTAAATTTTTTATTTTATTTTTGTGAAGGCTCTCTGAGCTATGGAAGGGTGCCTTATATAAATAAAGTTTGCTTGCTTGCATCCAGGAATGAGTGCGGATTGTTGGAGGCCTACCAAGGGGAGCAAAGATTGAGCATCCCATGAAATGCTTTCCTTCCTGGGAGGGGCAAGACTCCAACTGTAGGACTGCCACCTGTCAGCACTGTCAGGGTCACACACGGGGGCGGGGCTGACAATGTACCCCTGGGAAGAAACTAGAGGGAAAAAAGAATGGGCTGCTCTATGTTGGTACCTCCCACAGGCACTTGCATGACTAATATGACTGAACACCCACTGTACTGTGGTCCTGGCTAAGTACTGAGTAACCAGTAATTCCATGGGAAGGTCAGTGATGGGGCTGGGGGGTGCTGCTGGGTGAACCCATAGGCAGAACAAATACTGATTGAAAAAAGAAAGAATCTGATGAGAGACCAGCCCATCATTATCGTGACAGTATTGCTGCTTGCAACGCTGATAACTCTGGGTCACCCTTAAGGGCAGAGGGCCAGAATTAGGAAGATTGAGCATTCCACAGGTAGAAAGCTACCTTTCTGCATGGAGGGGGCATTCTCTTCCTCTGCTTTCTTGCTACCTGGGTTATTGCAGGTGGCAGTGCAGTTGGGGTGGAAAGGTATGTTGAGGGGAGAGCATATGAATGCTGGTGCATCTACTTCACCAGCACCAGATGGTGTTGTTATTCATGCTATCAACAGAGGGAATGAAAAAGGAAAAAGAAGGCTGCTGACTATGCAGGTAATGCTCAGCCTGCTACCTATGCCCAGTTTGAGCTCCCATTCCATGCCTTTGGAAAAAAACGTCAAGCATCATTAACCCCAGAGCTTCACCAGATCATGGGTTTTATCTCCTATGGCTTAGAAGGCAGGGCCCCACCTCTGGGAGAATCTGATGGGGCTCTGAGTTTATGGCAGAGATGCCATATCACAGGGTCCTAGAAACAACTGCAAAAGTCTCAGAAGATAATAATACACATATGCTCTTGTGGGATCCTTTCCTAGAATAGTTAAGTTAGTTTTTTACTCAAACTCTTTAATTACATCTGGAGATCAGGGGATATCCCCAAAAGCTGGAAACTAAATATTGTTGTCCCAGTCTTCAAGAAAGGTGACAAAAAGGACCCGAGCTGCTATTGACCCATTAGCCTATTAGACTCCCTAGGAAAGGTCTTCACTAAAATTTTAAATAACAGACTGATGATATGGGCAGTATCAAATAACATTATAGATGAAGCCCAGGCAGGATTTTGCAGAAACTATTCCTCAACAGATCAAGTTTATGTTTTAACTCACCTGATCCATAAATACAGGATTATTAAAAACCAAAAAATATATTGTACCTTTATAGATCTCAAATCTGCTTTTGATAGGGTTAACAGATCCTTACTCTGGGTCAGACTTGGTGAACTGGGGCTTGACCCATCCCTATTGGAAATGATCAGACTCATCCACCAAGATAACTACACCAGTATCAGGTTCGGTAACTCTGGAATTAAGCATGTGGTTCACAAACAATATAGGGGTCAAACAAGGCTGCACACTGGCCCCATTACTGTTTAATCTTTATTTCTGCACTGTTTTAAAAGATCTGTATAATCTGGACTTCCATTTACCAAAAATATGGACAAGAATGGTACCTTATCTGACTTATGCAGATGTTGTTGTACTCCTATCACTTAGTCATCTGGGCATGTGCAGAAGCATAGGAAAATTCCAACTCGAATGTAAAAATGCTGATCTGTCGGTTAACCATGACAAAACTAAGGTTCTAGTGTTTGGGGGTAACAACAGAGGTTACAACTATTACATCAATTCCTCCAAGATTCAGGTGGTAAAAAACTTCTGCTACCTTGGGCTTATGGTAAGCCAAACTGGTTCCTGGAATCTCCACCTAAAAAGTATTAAAAGTAAGTTGGAAGGATTTTTTCCCATCGTATTAGCATTATCATACAAATATGGGGGGCAATCAGTAGATGGAATACTAAGAGCGGCAAGAGCCAAAATTAAAAGCCAAATATTATATGGGGCTGAATTATGGGGACATGAACTAAAAGGGCCCAAGGATTTCTGATTAAACAAATTTTACAAAAAGATATTGGGCGTAACGAACAGTGCCCCTTCTGCCTTGGTTAGGACTGAGATTGGAGAGTTTCCCTTAGAGTGTGCTTGTATGCAGAGACAAATAAATTACTGGATTAAGATATTCAGAATGCCTCCTGACAGATTCCCATGAAAGTGTTTGGAAGAGGCCATTCTTTACCCTCATTTTAACAATACTTTCCTGAATATGGTGGTCTTGGAAGAACTCATTAAACCATATGGACTTCTACATATAGTCACTGATTGTCTAAGGCTTCCCATTGAGTGTATTCAAAATAATAATAAACAATAAAATTAAAGACAATCTTGTCCAAAAAGACTTAGAGTCCTGCCGACTATCTAAAGCATGTCCATGTTTATAAAATAACAGAAGAGAACACAAGTTTGAAAGATACTTCCATTTCCTACACTACCCCCCGGTGGAGGACCCTTTTTACTAGGTTCAGCTTTGAGGTATTTGAGAGAAACAAAAAAACTGGTTTATATCTAGGGGAAAAGAACAAGGAATATAAGTGTAAATGTGGCTTGGGAGAAGATAACCTAATGCACTTAGTGATTTTATGCTCCCTCTATGAGAAACACAGGGCCATTTGGTTGGGCAATATACTCAAATCACAATCCTACCAGCTAATGCAATTACTGACGTATCTATTTACAAACACTGATCCCAGAATTCTGAGCTCTGTGGTCTCTCTCCTTAAAATAATTGATCAGAGAAGGCTTCATTTGACTGGATAAATCTGAACTGACTATTAAAAGGGCAGAGCGTAAATAATAATCATAGATATAATCCCAACAAGCCCTAATCAAAACTGCATGATGATCACTCATGATTAATCAATGAATGCCAGTAAATGCACCATCTGGTGTAGTTCAATGAACGTTACCTGCCTGTACAAACTATCTCCTCTGAATAACCAGGCGCCTATCAACTTTGGGGCCACTACTGTAAAGGTTAAACTTTTTGCTGTGGATTCTATAAGTATTAAATGATTTTATTATTCACATTACTATAAGAACATAACCGCTTTTATGAAATAAGCTGATAGCATTTTAATGTGTAATAAGTTTTTATGTCATCCTGTAAGCAGAATACTTTCACTATTTAACTGTTTTTCTTTTATTTATTTATTTACTTATTTATTTATAATGGCAATGTTGCCGATCAATAAACTTAAACTTAACTCCTAGAATAGTATTGTGAATAACTTTCCTTCACCAGCTGGAGCAAGCGTTGCCACAGTCCCCCTGTGTCTTCTGTTTTCAGCCTTTTCAAATTGTGTGAAAAACCATTTAGCACCATACACTGCTGCGTAATGTGGAACCAAGCTAAATTCTATAATGCTGATTATCATTTGCTTCCAATGATGCTTTGCATTATTAGGGTATGCACTACTTTGCATTGAAACCTGACTTTATTGCCTGGCTATATCCTTCCATGTAACCCTTGTTTCAGTGCTTTTTCACTGAAGTACTTTGACTTTATAATAATATGAGGATTTATGACCCCTAGCCACCTCCATCCCCAAATAACTGCTATCACTCATTAAAATCCCCATAACAAATTGATATATAAATTTACCACCCTGCCCTTCATTCATCCACAATTCATTTACAGTGACACCACACTTAACCCAGCCATTACACAGTCAGACAGTGTAAAACTCTATACTACATAAGGCGATATCATAGTAATTGATAGGTCTTAAAGGGAAACATCCATGTCAGTAAGCCCCACACCTCAGTGTGGGGCACCCCCCATTTAGTCTTTTTACCCACTGATAAAAAAATGTTTGTACCTGTTGCTGAAGTAATTTTGTTCTATCTGGTTGTTCCTGCCATCCCTTCACTGGCATTTTGAATAGAGCACTTCTAGTGGCTCATTCCACAATCACCCATTGCTGACATCAGAGCCAAGGAGCAGCTGCAGGAGTGTGTGCAGTGTAAGCCTATGTGCAGAGCAATTAAAAGCTCCAGTTTGCCACTTAGAAGTGTCGGTGCTATACCGAGACCAAGTATAGGCTGGCAGGACCACATTTGACCTAGCCATTACACAGCCAGACAGTATAAAATTCTACACTACATAAAGCCGTATCATTATATTTGATAGATCTTGAAGAGGAACGTCCATGTCAGTGAGCCCCACACCTCATTGTGGGGCACCCCCCCAATTAGCGTTTTCACCCACTGTTAAAAAATTTGGGTATCTGCTTCTGAAGTAATTATGTTTTGTCTGGTTGATCTTGCCGTCCCTCCTGCTTGCATTTTGAATGGAGTGCCTCTAGCAACACATCACACAATCGCCTGTGGCTGAGGTTAGAGCTGGGGAGCAGCCGGTGGACAGTGTATAGTGTAAGCCTGTGGAAAGAGCAATTAATAGTTCCAGTTTGCTACTTAGAGGTCTTGGTGTTATACCAAGATTAAGTATAGACTGGTAGATACTGCCAGGTTTAACCAGATAAAACAAAATTACTTCAGAAGCAGGTACCCACATTTTTTTTAACAGTGGGTGAAAACACTAATCGGGGTACCCCACACTGAGCTGTGGTGCTTACTAACATGGACTTTTCCTTTTAAACACCTTCAAAAATAATGCCAGATTTGGGGAATATTCCAGAGATCAAAAAGCTTTACCATGCCCTCTGGTACATGTGAGGCGCTTATCTTCTCACTACATGATCTTCATCCTGCTGACTACTAAGTTGTGGGTCTCTTTCCCATGTCCTGCTCCCAGAACAAGTACTATACACAGTATGTGGCAAGAAGAAGGGCTGGGAAAAAAAGTGGGACCTGAATGGGGACTTATTACACCTCGTAATGGGTTTGTGCAATAGTTATGACAGTCCTTTTCATGGCATATCCTAAGACCTCCTCAAACTAGACTGGCAATGTGCAGATGGACGAGTGAGAAAAGACCCAACATTTCAAGAGAAAAAGTTAAAGTAGTAGTGAACTGTTGGGTCTTTTCTCACTGGTCTCTGAGTCCCCACATATTTTCTTACACATTTACAGTAGAAAAGGAAGACTTATACCACAAATCATCAGTCAGGACAGATTTTCTTCAGGTAAGTGGTGAGTGCCGTAATTTGTTGTTGATCTGGATGTAATTGATTTCTGGTACCTGATCTCTAAAATTGGCTTTTTTCTGTTTTACTACACACAGTCCCTCTGCATTAGAATCCCCACACCAGGGACAACAGTCACTCAGTCCAGTTCAATGAAGCAACTGAGTCTAATCTGAATTTGAAATCTTGAGAAACTCGGAGCAAACACGAGGAACACAGGCAGTGATGACCATGTTGCTTGTGTTCATGTTTGCCTCCAAAAGTAGTGTATCATCTACTTTCTATCATCAGCATGACATAGGTCCCTTCAGACCCGGTTGGGGTTGGTATTGCAGCTCCATTAGCCTTGCTCCTCCCTTGCAAAAATAGTGTAATGGCAGTTGTTGCTGCTGGTGAGAGTGCCATCCAGCTTTTCTCAGTACAAGAGCAACAACAGCAACAAGTGCTATATCCCTGTTATCCTACCCCTATGCACTATCAAGCCTTCCACATATTAGAAAGGGTGCATACTAGACTAGGCAGCTATGCACAAGGCACCCATCCCCCGACCAATATGTGGGGCCATCATACGTTATCCCTGGTTGACTCAATGTGAGGGCACATACAGTAGCCTTGTGCTGGGGTGGAGCCAGACTGGGAAACCAGACTTAGGCCAGAAGCTAAGCTTCCAATTGGAAGTCTGACCTGGTACCAGAGTTTGTTCCTTGCTCCTTAGGAGCAGGGGATGATAGGATACAGGACTGCTGTATCTCCTTAAGCATGGATGACTTTTCTCTTCTTTACACAAAAGGGAACAGGATTCCATCATCTTCAGTCCATTCCTCTGTGGTAGGAAGGGGATATAACAGTGGGACTTAAATGGAGCCTCAGTGCTCCTTTCAAGGGGCTTGTGCAGTGGCTGTGGCAGTCCTTTTGCTGGCATATTCTAAGAACCCCTGACTCTGGAATGGCAGTGTGCAAATGGTCTCATACTGTACATGCTGTGCTTTACCAACCTGGCCCCAGATATGCCTCCTCTTCACACTCAGCACAGACCTGCAGTGCAGCTTCTTTTGTTCAAGGGTGTTCAATAATTTGGAGGACAAAGTAGTTGGAGAAGAGTGTTACTTCATCTGTAGGTGTCCAGTGGATACCCTGGATGTGTAGAATTTGGTGTTACCTACCACGTGTCATGTGCAGAGGGACAAATATCTATAGTTCATAGAGCCTGCTGTATGCAACATATATTGGTTTATGCAATTACTTTTGACCAGGGCCCCATCATACCACAAAGGGGCAAATACAAATGTGTCAGCTGTGAGTGGGCCTGGTGTGTCTGTTGTTTTGAAGGGCACTCATCTGTCCACCCTCCATGCCAGTGACACAGCCAGCATAGCATCTGCATAGCATGAGAATATTTTTATTTCACAATTTTTGGCCAGGAAAGACACACTAAGCTGAGGCTTGTTTCCAGGTGCATCAAGGAAGTACAGGGAAGTTAATGACTTGCTCATGGTATTACAGTATACAAATGGTGGCTGTGGGATTTAAACCCAGTTCTCCAGGTTTGCTGCTCAGTGCTGTTAACCACCATACTTTACTATATGCTTCCCTAATTACAATGTGTTCTGTGCAAAGAGGCACAGCTGGACTGGAATGTGATTCTGGGTTGACCAGACAATGGACACAACCAGTTTGGTAGGCAGTCACCCAACACTGGGTAGGTAGTCCATTATTTTTCTTTCATATATGATGTTTATTGTATATACAGTACCTATTTACTGTTGTTTGATTAATTAATTTCTGATATTTATTGTATATTTACATAGAACCTTGACCACCTCTTAAGGATTTTCAAGTCTGTTTGCATCTCCCTAACACCCTTCTCACTATCTAAAGTACCCTGCCAAAGAGCTTAGTGTCATCTGTGAAGAGGCACATCTTGCCCCAGATTCCATCTCCCATGTCACTGATGAACATATTGTAAAGGACTGGATCTAGTACCCATCCTTGTGGCATCCCACTGGCAACATCCTTCCCCTCTGATTTGACTCCATTAACTAAACATAGAAACATAGAATTTGATAGCAGATAAAGACCGCTTGGCCCACCTAGTCTGCTCATCTCCCTACCTAATGGATAAGCTGCAGATCCTAGTTAACCAGCAGCCTACTTCCTCCTACTCCCCACTAGAATTGCCTTATGTCTGTCCCATGCATTCTTGAATTCGCCCACTGTTTTTGACTCTACTACCTCCTCAGGAAGGCTGCTCCATGCATCTACAACCCTCTCTGTGAAGAAATGCTTCCTCACATTACATCTGAGTCATTCCTCCCTCGATCTTCAAATTGTGCCCACTTGTTCTTGCACATCTCTTTTTCTGAAAGATGCTACCCTCTTTGACTTTGTTGATTCCCTTGAGGTATTTGAAAGTTTCTATCATGTCCCCCCCCCCCGAGGCTATACATCATAAGCTCCTTTAGCTTTTCTTCATATGTCTTCCGGCTCAGACTCTGCACCATTTTGGTTGCCCTCCTCTGGACAGCCTCCACCCTATCTATGTGTTTGAGGAGATGGGGTCTCCAGAACTGTACACAGTACTCCAGATGTGGTCTTACCAACTGTCTGTACAGAGGGCCAACAACTTCCTGTTTTCTACTGGTGATGCCTCTCCCTATGCATCCCAGTATCCCCCCAGCCCTCCTTACTGCCTTCTCACATTGTTGGCCCACCTTTAGGTCATCTGATATGACTACCCCCAGGTCCCTTTCCATTTTTGTTGTCAGTATCTTGCCCCCCATTGTGTACTCTTCCCCTGGGTTTTTGTTTCCCAGGTGCATTACTTTGCACTTCTTTGTGTTGAATCTAAGCTGCCATACATTTGACCATTCCTCCAACCTTGCCAAGTCCCTTTTCATCCTTTCCACCCCATCTTGTGTATCAACCCTGTTGCAGATCTTTGTGTCATCTGCAAAGAGACTCTTTTCCTTCCTCCTCTGAATGTCACTTATAAAGACATTAAAAGGACCAGCCCCAGTACTGAACCTGTGGTTCCCACTAGTAACCCCCTTTCTTCACTGTGGACTCCATTTACTATTACCCTCTGTGTCCTGTTGTCCAGCCAGTGTTTTGCCAGGCTACCACCCTGGGACCACTCCCAGGCTGGCTAATCTTTTGTGTGGGACTGTGTCAAATGCCTTGCTAAAGTCTAGGTAGGCCATGTCCACAACCCCTCTCTGGTCCACTACTTTGGTCACCCAGTCAAAGAAATCAATTAGATTTGTCTGACATAATCTTCCTGCTGTGAATCCATGCTGCCTTGGATCCTGTGCCCCACTGGCTTCTAGGTACTCAACAACTCTTTCCTTCAGAAGTGATTCTATCATTTTCCCTACCACTGAGGTCAAACTGACAGGTCTGTAGTTTCCTGCCTCCATCTTGCTCCTACTTTTTTGAAGGGGAATCGCATCCACCCTCCTCCAGTCCTCAGGTACCACACCATCCTCCCATGATTTATTAAAAAGGGTAGTCAGTGGTGTTACTAGTTCTTCTTTTAGTTCTTTTAGAATTCTGGGTTGAATTCCATTAGGCCCCATTGCTTTATCCACCTTCAGTTTTAAGAGTTCTTTCAGAACACTTTCTTCTGTGAAATGACTAATATCAAACCCCCCCCCATCCGGAGTGCTTCTATTGACCGGATTAGGTATCTCCCCCTGCTTTTCCATTGGGAATACTGTGCAGAAGTATTCATTCAGTATCCCTGCTTTTTCGCTGTTGCTCTCTGCCCAACCACCTTCCTCTTTATTCAGCCTCAGTATCCCAGCCTTAGTCTTTCTTTGCTCCCTAATGTACCTATAAAAGGTTTCATCCCCCTTCTTTACCAAGTTGGCTATCTTTTCCTCAATTTGGGCCTTTGATATTCTGACTGCCTTACCTGCTTCCTTCTGCTTTAACTGGTATAGTTCTCTGTCCTGCTCCTTCTGTGTTTCCTTATACTTCCTGAATGCTATCTTTTTCTTCCTAACCTTCCCCGCCACTTCTTTTGAGAACCATTGTGTTTTTTTCTTTTATTTTTATTCTTTCCATTTACTGTCTGCCTTTCCACCAGTTTCTCATTCATTTGTATTCTTCACTGCACTCAAATCCTCTAGCTTCTTCAGCAACCTTCTGTATGGCATGGTATGCCTCTTTGCGGATGACACAAAGATCTGTAACAGAGTTGATACACAAGGGGGGGTTAGAAAGGATGAGAAGGGACTTGGCAAGGTTGGATGAATGGTCAGACATATGGCAACTTAGATTCAATGCAAAGAAGTGCAAAGTAATGCACCTGGGAAATAAAAATCCAGGAGAAGAGTACACAATAGCAGGGGAGGTACTAACGACAACAATAATGGAAAGGGATCTGGATGTAGTCATATCAGATGACCTAAAGGTGGGTAAGCAATGTGAGAAGTCAGTAAGGAGAGCCAGGGGGATACTGGGATGCATAGGGAGGGGCATCACAAGTAAAAAAAGGGAAGTGGTTATCCCTCTGTACAGAGAGTTGGTGAGACCCCATCTGGAGTACTGCGTGCAGTTTTGGAGACCTCATCTATGCAAGGACATAGACAGGATGGAAGCAGTCCAGAGGAGGGCAACAAAAATGGTGCAGGGTCTACATCAGAAACCATATGAAGAGAGACTGAGAGAGCTTAATATGTATACCCTTGATGAAAGGAGGGACAGAGGGGACATGATAGAAACTTTTAAGTACCTCAAGGGAATCAACAAAGTCCAGGAGGATAGCATTTTTCAGAAAAGAGATGTGTAAGAACAAGGGGCACAATTTAAAGAGATTAGAGGGATAGGCTCAGGGTACTGTGAAATTATTTTCATGGAGAGTGGTGGGACGATGGAACCGCCTTCCTGGAGAGGTTGTGGGTCTAAAATAGTGGGGGAATTCAAACATGCATGGGTCAGACATAAGGCAATTATAGTGGGGGGTTGCAGGAAGTAGGCTGTTGTTTAACTAGAATCTGCAGCTTATCCAATAGGTAGGGAAATGGGCAGACTGGGTGGGCCAAGTGGTCCTCATCTGCTGTCAAAGTCTATGTTTCTAAGTTTCTATGAGTCAAAATCCTTGCAAAATCTAAAGTAGAATAAATCCATAGTGTGACCCTTATCCACTACCCTCTTTAGTGATCAGGTGATTTCAAAGCTGCATCCCACATACTGTGAACAAGACCTTGGCACGACCCATCTTCTACAAAATGTGCTGAGTTCATCACTCCAGTGTTTTCCAAGATTGTCTGGTGTTTGCTTCCAGAGGGATGGTTCCCAGCACCCTAAAAGAGGTGCTGGTAAGACCCCCCCCCCGAAGAAACCATCTCGCAACCCTGACATCTTAATGAAATATAGACCCGTCTCTAACCTCCCATTTTTGGGTAAGGTTATTGAGAAAACAGTGGCTCTCAGCTTGATGCGCACTTCATGGCCTATGACATCTATAAGCCCTTCTAGTCAGGGTTTAGGTCAAGGCATAGCACCAAAATGGTGTTAGAGTGCAAAATGTCTCCTCAGGGTGAGGGATAGATGGGAGCAGTCAATATTCATTCTCCTCAATCTCTCCTCAGCATTTAATACTTACGTAGTGTTGTTGGATCACCTAAGGGAGCTCTGTGGATTCACCGGTATTGTCATTAACTGGTTTGAGTCCTTTCTCACAGGCAGGATGCAGATGATAGTGAGGGAGAGTTTCACATTCTGCCTGAAGCCCCTGCCATGTGGAGTTTCCCAGGGTTCAATCCTGTCACCTATGTTATACATCTACATGCTTCCCCTGGATGAGATCATTAGATGATACAGTCTGGGTTTTCACTGTTATGCAGATGACACCCAGCTGTACATGTTGTTTGCACTGGACAAGTGATGCCATGGAGGTGCTAAATAAATAGCTGGCTGAGATTCAAGTCTGGATGTCCTCTAGCTGGCTGAGACTCAAGCCTGACAAGAAGGAGCTGCTAGTGATTGAGTCTGGTCATTGTTGGGATGTGGGTGCTGCTAGGTTGGGAACAGGGATATTCCTTGGCACCACCCCTTTGGTGGCATCTTCCAGGGTGAAAAATCTGGGTGTCATCCTTGATGGACTGACACTTAAGGCTCAAGTTTCATCCATCATCTGGAGTGGTTTTTACAACCTGAGGAATGTCACCTGGATCAAAGCCCTGATTCCACCTGATGACCTATCCTCACTGGTACATGCTTTTGTGATATCTCAACTCAACTACTGCAATGCTGTGTACCTCAGGATCAATGGAAGGGTTCTCTGGCACCTACAGCTTGTGTGGAGTGCAGCGGCCAGGTTGTGGACAGGCCTTCCAAGGTCTTGCCATGTGACCATGGTCCTGTGTGATCTGCACTGACTGTCAGGTGGCAAATCATCTTCTAGGTGGGCTTAGTCACCTATGAGGCTCTATACAGATCAGGCCCTGGCTACTTGAGTGACCTTCTGACTCCTGTCCACCCTGTGCACTCACTCTACTTCTCTACCAAGGGCCTCCTAGTGGTTTCCATGGCCCACCTTAAGACCTCTAGAGATTGATCATTCAAGGTGGTGGGCCCAATGCTGTGGATCTGGCTTCCAAGATCTTTGAGGGAGGCCCCATTGGTGGAGGTTTTTAAATAGGGTCTGAAAGCACATCTGTTTAGAAAGGCAGTTTCAGATAGTCTGTGAGCCATAGAAATAGCTAAAAGCTGAACTGTTCATTTTAATCTGGATTTTATTTAGGTTTTAAATTCTTGTTATTGCTATTATTGATTTTTGTTATATTTGATGTATGTTATGATGCAAATTTTCTTCCTACTGGTACAGCACCCATAGCCTCTGGGATGGGGGGCTTAAGAAATACATTTTACTTACTTACGTACTTACAGTACTTATTTACTATTACCCAATCAAATAAATCTATCCAGACTGGTCTGACAAGACCTCCATGCCATGAACCCATGCTGTTTACTATCCTGGAGTTAATTGTTCTCCAGGTAGTACATGAGGTCCTCATTGACTGGTATCTCCATCACTTACCCACAATAGAAGTAAGATCGACAGGTCTGTAGTTACCTTATTTCTCCTTGTCCCCTTTCCCCCTTATGGAGCAGGACTACATCCTCTAGCCTCCAGTCATATAGAACGGCCCCTGTCTAACTTGTGCTATTGAACATTTGTTGAGTATATCTCCTCTGTATATTTTTGCCAGGATGCTGCTGGACAGAAGCTAATTAAAGATCAGCATCCATCTCCTAGTAAAAAAAAAATAAATAAATGAATAAATAACTGCACAATCACATCCCATACAGACATACTGAGGCAGATCAATTAGCACCCAACAAAAAGACATAATCTATGTCTGAGGCCCACAGTATGAGCCAATGTCTCAGTAGCTGACAGCAGTAACACACAGAGCAGTCAAATCAAAGCAGGTCTATGATGAAGGTTGTTGAAGAAATTAGAGGATCTGGAAGCAGCAAAGAACCTAGTCAAATGGGTGGGCAGCTGGTTAGAGAGAGACAGCAGAGCATGGTGGTAAAAAGGGTCAAATTGAGGTAAAGGGAGGTCAGCAGAGGGTGGTGATAAACAAAGTCAATTTGCAGTAAAGGGAGGTTAAATGTGGGGTACCTCTGGGGTCAGTCCTGGGACCAGTCCTTTTCATAAGTGACATAGGTGAAGGAATACAGGGCAAGATGTGTCTCTTCACAGATTACACAATGTTCTGTTACATGGTAGACAGAAAGGAGGGGATAACAGAATTGCTGAGGGACCTACAAAGGTTAGAGAGGTGGTCCAAGTTCTGGCTGTTGAAATTCAACATGAAAAAGTGCAAGGTGGTGCATATAGAGAACAAGAACCCCAGGAAGGAGTACTGCAAGAGAGGGTTTAAACTGGCCATCACTTCAGAAGAAAGGGACCTGGGAGTCATCATGAGTGACTCCCTAAAACAAACTTGTCAATGTAGCAAGGCCCACAGCTAGGCACCCAGAATGCTGAAGTGTATTGGAAGGGATTTCAATAGCAGGAGGAAAGAGGTCATACTACCTCTCAGCAGATCACTGGTGAGACTCCATCTGGTGAACTGGGCCTAGTTCTGGAGTCCTTACCTGAGAAGAGACAGAGATAGGCTGGACACAGTGCAATACAGAGTAAGTTAAATTATTCAGGGGCAACACAGCAGATCTTATGAGGACCATATTAGGGCACTGGACATTTACTAGCCAAATGCTAGAAGGGAGAGGGGGACATAATAGAGAGCTTCAAGTTTTTGAAAGGAATAAACAAGGTAAACTGTGAGGAACTGTTTAGCAGGAATCATAGGTCAAAAACAGGCTTTAGAGGGACTTCTGCTGAGAGAGTGGACATTCTCTCACTCCACCTCTAGGAGCTGATAGTGACTCACGCACTCCAGCATACTTTTGGGATAGGGAGCAGAGGTGTACTGCAAAAATGACTCCAAGCTCTCAGGCACAGGCAGCCACTCACACAGACACCACTGCAGAACGCAGAGGAGGTGCCACTGAATGGTGTTTACTTTCTGGCATTCAATTAGGTATGAGAAACAGAGCTTGTAGCTGATTCATCACCTAGCTCCTAGCTTTCGGGCGCCAGTACATTACGAGGCACTAGTAGGGCTGTAATCACAACACTAACATATTACCTTGTTCCCTCCCATAACAGCAATTTTTTGTGGACAAGGCTAAGACAACAGCAGCTAGGAGAACACAGACACTGCCTACCACAGGTAAAGCTCTCATGGTTTCCAGCACTTTCTGTGAAAACCAAGAGAGAATGGCACCAGTGTACCAGGGATCACTTACTTGGATCAGAGGGAATTCCTTTCCCACTCTGATGTCAGATGTATCCAGCCAATAGGAGCATCTGCAAAAGGCAGCAGGCTCAAACAAAGGATAGGGGGCTTTAAATATCCAGGACTTTCAAACTGGGCTATGGTGGGCCAGCAGGCTTCATAGGAACTTGTGCTGAGATAGCGGACATTCTCTCACTCCTCATTTAGGATCTGATAGTGACTTGTGCACTCTGGCATAATTTTGGGACAGGGAGCAAATGCATACTGCAGGAGCATCTCCAAGCTCTCAGGCACTGGTGGCCACTCACACAGACTGCACCACAGGACACAGAGGAGGTACCGCCTCAAATTGTTTACTTTCTGACGTTCAACTAGGTCCAAGAAATGGAGCCTGCAGCTGACTCATTGTCTAGCTCCAAGCTTTCAAGCAACAGTACATTATGAGGCAGTAGAAGGGCTGCAATCACAACACTAGCATATTACCTTGTTCCCTCCCATAACAGCATTTTTTCATGGGCAAGGCTAAGACAACAGTGGTTAGAAGAACACAGATACTGCCTACCATAGGTAAAGCACTCATGTTTTCCAGCACTTTCTGTGAAAACCAAGGGATGCATATACAGGTTGGTTGATTGTTTTCCTTCAGGGATTGTGTGTTTCTGCATTCCTCCTAGCAGAGGAAGGGCCCACCCTCCCTCCCCAAATCCCACCCTCCCCAGCTACTCATGATTTATTGCTGCTGGCTTATAGTCCCACTTCCTGCCTAGCAATACAAAGAGGCAAATTTATGCACAGCAGACTGCAAAATTTCCCTTTCTCCCAGGACATCAGTAAGCAAGACATTAGGCAAGTAGGCTAAATTAACTGTGGTTATGATAAGCAGGCTGTCATAATTGAGTAATGTTTTGTTTAGGTCAAATAGGCTGCAGTCTTGCAGGGGAAGCATACTCCAGGCATTACCTTTTCAGGTATTAGAGGTTTTACATTTTCTTACTTCTTTTACAGGTTGTACATCTTCTTACTTCTCTAGCTGAGCACATCCTTGATGGGGTTCTAAAAACAGCTCAAAAAATGTATTTGTTATTTAAATTTTTCTTTTCTTCTACAGCAAGATGGACATAGATAGCTGTGAAAATTGCTGGGCTCTCTATATTTGAACTCATCACCAAAATCAGGGTCCCCACATGCATGCTGGGTCATTGTGGACCTCAGGGCCCAGTTACAGGAGGCCTGGGCCATAATCTACAACCTATAGTGAATGGCACTCCACAGCCTTCACTCCAACAGGCACAAAATATCAGTCATGGATCCACACAGGACACAGGGTCAAGGGACTGGCAGGTAGTAAGGAAGAAAAGGCACATTAGAGGGGCCAAAAGGGAGGTCCTACCCCAGGATATAACCTAGTCACCCCAACCAGAAATATGTTTGCACCACTGGAACTAATCTCAGACACAGTGTTTTGAGATGCAAAACACCAGCAAACTGAAAATAAAATGAAAAAAACTACCTATAAGGACAACAATAAGAAGACACTGCTCATAATTGGGGACTCCATGATCCGCGGTGTGGAACCCCACCTAACCAACTGCAGCTTAGAGGATATTGTGGTTAGGTGTCTCCCAGGGGCTTCTGAGCAGAGAGATATCAACTGCATAAAATGAATAGTACAGCAAACAGGGAGTAAAATGCACATCACTATTCTTTTTAGGACAAATGCACATGAAGTACTTTTATGTTATTTTTAAGATATAAGCTCTATGAACTATTTTTATAGTGGGATAATGGAGTAAAACTTTCAAGGAAAGTGTTATATAAAGTAAACAGGGAAGTGTTTAAGTAATTTGCTTTGGGTTAAACAACTGAAGTTTTAAAACCTACATACAATCTGAGCCTGGCTCATTTATACTGTTTCTGTGTTGTTTTTCCTCATCACTATGCATGAGATTTTGCTAATAGTAGCTTGCATATTGTGGATTGGAGGGCAGCATAATGCTGATAGAAATGAGGGGAAACCATTAGGTGCAAGGGTATATGAGTGGGGACTGTGGTATTTTTATCTAATGTTTATGCAGGAGATTTGGAACTAACAGAAAGTTTTGTAATTGTGGCTACTAAGGGACAAAATGTTTCACACATACGTATGTATGAGACATTTTGGAGATATGTAAGAAATACACAGTGCTACTGGACACTTGACTAGAAAATACACTAGGCTTAGAAAATTGATATTATTAATCTTGATGATCTCTAGTAATGTACAGTGCATGTGAATCCAGGCCCCAATCAAGTGAATGACTACTCCCTAGTTGAGTTTGCAGAATGAAAAAATGTGGGTATGTTACATTTAAATGTTAGAAGTTTGTTACCAAAAGTGGATATTGTAAGAGCTCAAGTGGAAATGATAAAACCAGATATTCTGGCAATAATAGAGACTTGGCTTTCACCTAAAATACTTGATAAGGATGTAGAGATTGAAAATTATAACATTTTTAGGCAAGATAGACTAAAAAAAGCTGTGGGGTTTTTATATATCTCCAAGATAAATATAAGGATCTAGTTAAGCTTACTAAATCTATTCCTGATCAATTGGACTTAATAGTATTACAAGTAAAAGGGAAATTTGGATTTTACTTTAATGTTATAGTTTGTTATAGACCCCTCTCGGTGAAAATTAATGTACTTCAGACTTTGTCTGAATTGATTGCTCCTTTTCTAAAAAATGAGACAGTGTTATTAGGGGTGTTTAATTGGAATATGATGGTACCTCAACTTGAAGTTTTGAATCAATTTGCAGCACTTGGTTTATAACAGTTAGGGAAGTTACCCACTATACCACACAATTCTGATAGTAATAAGGATACTCTATTAGATTTAACTTTTACAAATAGGTCTGATAGGTACATTTCTTCAGTCCATGAAAATTATGTAAGTGATCATTGTTACATATCTTGTATAAGAGATATGGTTTTTGATAAACCAAAACCTCGAGCTATCTTTACTAGAGTTTTTACATCATTTAACGCTCAAGCTTATTTGAGAGATCTTGCAAATATTCAATGGAATTTATTATATGTTTGTCCAGATGTACAAACTTCATGGATTTTTTTTTAAAACTTCTCTCTTGAGTGTTATTGATAAACATGTGCTTTTAAAGTTAAAAACTGTAAGAAAAGGAAGACACTCTGGATAATAAAAGAGCTAAAAAGTTTAATCAAAACAAAATCAAGGCAATGGCAAATAGCTAGGAAATCAAAATCTGAGGCAGATAAATTGTTTTTTAGGGTTACCTGGAATAAATGTATTGCTGAAATTAGAAAAGCAAAGAAGAACTATTGTGAAAAATATTTTGTGGCAGCTGGGGGTAATCCTGGAACATTATGGAAGGGAATTGATTCATTAAAGAGGAAGCAGGGTTTATTTTCTTTACCTATGTGCTTTAATGTTAAAGGGAAAGTTTTAACATCATATAGTGATAAAGTTGAAATGTTTAATTCTTTTTTTGCTTCTGTTGGAAATACATTTGAGGATGTAAGGCCTGGGTTGTCTCCTCCAATTTTGGATACTGATTTTGATTTCAGTTTGAAAAGACCATTGTTTTCATTTTTTCCTATAGTAACTGATGATGTTAAAAAACAGTTGCAAAGATTAGACATAAAAAGGGACCTGGATGTGATGAAATTTCCCCTTTTTTCTGAAATTGGCCTCTGAAATGTTGGCACCTCATTTAATATGTATTTTTAATTTTTCATTAGAATGTTTAGAATTGCCTCTTGATTTAAAAACAGCATTTGTTATCCCTCTATATGGGGGCAGGATTCTACAAATTCAGGCTCTTATTGACCAATTTCAACTATTTCAGTATGTGCTAAAATGTCTGAGAAGCGTATTTACCGGCAATTGATGCAGTATCTTACCAAATATGATGTGTTGACTCCCTGTCAATCAGGTTTTAGGAAGGGATACAACACAACACACACAATTCTGAGGGTGGTTGATGAGGGGTTGGATGCCTTTGACAAAAAACAGGAAATGCCCACCATATTCCTGGATCTGGCGAAGGCATTCGACACTGTTAATCATATTGTGTTATTGAATAAACTAAAGAAATTTGGCGTGTGTGTATCAGCACTGAGTTGGATTCAAGCTTATTTGGTAGGAAGATTACAGTGTTTCAGGGTGGGAGGAGGCTGTTCAGCACCTGTTACTATGTGTAATGGGGTACCTCAGGGATCAGTGTTGAGCCCTCTGTTTTTTTTATTATATATAAATGATTTACCAAATGTTTGTTCAACTGACACATGTGTCCAACTCTATGCTGATGACACAATATTATATTCAAAAAATGAAAATATTGATATAGCACAATCTGTTTTGTAGCAACATTTTTCAAATGTATAGAAAGAACTAATAAAATTGAAACTTCTTTTAAATGAACACACAACACAATGGATGATTTTTAGAAAAAAAATACAAAACAGTTAATTATGAAAGAAATAATGTCATTAACCGGGGTTATTCTTGAGCAAGTAAAGTCTTATAAATATTTAGGAATGGTATTGGCCAATAACTTAACATTTGAGACTCATATAACATCAATGTCAAATAAATGAAAGGGATTGTTGAGTTTTTTTTACAGAAATAAATCCCTTTTTCATTTAAAAGTCAGGAAGTTGTTGGTCACATCTATATTTTTGACAATATTAGATTACGGAGATATGGACTACAAAAATGATAATAAAACAGTATTAGGTTCTTTGGATGTGTTGTTTAATAGTGCTCTAAGATTCATAACAAATTTGCCATATAATACTCACCATTGTGTTTTGCACCAAAAATCAGGTATATGTTCATTATCAGATAGGTGATATATGCATTTGAATTTCCTGGTATATAGATTTATGACCCAGTCTTTACCAGACTTTCTCTTGGAGATGGTTGCAATTAGACAAAAACAAATGTATGGCCTAAGATCTTTGGATCAAATATGTTTTTATGTACCTCAATGTAAAACTAGTTTTGGGCAAAAAACTTTGTCAAGTTTGGTACCAAAAACATGGGAAAGGTTGTCAAAGCAAGTGAAATGTTATTGTATTAAAATCTTTTGATAGTTTTAGGTCATTTTTGAATACTCTTTACGACATACTTTGTAATTGTTTTGAATGATATTTGTACTTCATCTACACTATCCTGATTATTTATGTGTTATGTTTTTATATGAAATAATAGTGTATATTTGTAAGCTGTGGTGTGTATGATATGGATTCAATTGGAAAATATATTTTTATCTCAATCTGATAGCCAATTAAAGTTGAAAGTGGAAAGTTGAAATGACTTGACCAATCATATGGCAGAGGAGGCCAAATTGCATTTTGAGGAACTAGCAGGTGAACTGATGTCCCTTTCATCCACTCTAGCCTTCTCAGAAGTTCTGCCAGTGTGGGGTACAGAAGGAAGCACCAAGCAAGCCAGAGAAGATGAAGTTAATGAGTTCAACTTATTGCTGCATGAATGGTGCCAACAAAAAGGATTCCATTTCATAGGAAACTGGAAGAACTTCTGGGAGAGAAGACTCTGTAAGTACAATGGCTTACACCTGACTAGGCAAGGTGCCTGGGTACTTGGGCAAAAACTAAATGTCTAAGCAGATCATTTAAACCGAACAAAGGGGAGATAGGGACTATACACAATCACACCACCGGTGTGCTATTCACCACTCGCCAAAGGACAGTGGACACACAAACAACTTCCAAGAGGGGAAGGGGGGGAGCCACATACATCAACTGCTGATGTATCAGGCAACACTCCCCAGAACATTAGTAGCATGCAAAATCTCTCAAGTGGAAACAGTAAAGCAGAGCAGTCCAGGAAGAGGGTGCCCCCTCACAAGAAAAAAGGGGTACATTCCTGGAAGGCAATGGTCACAAATGCTAGAAGCCTAGCAAACAAACTTCCTGAGCTCGTCACCACGACGGAGGTAGAAAAGTGGGACTGGGTGGCTGTGACCGGAACCTTGTTAACGGAAAACCACAGTTAGGACACAGCCATATCAAGGTACAACCTGCTCAGGAGGGACAGGAAGGGAAAGAAAGGAGGGGGGTTGCTATTTACATACAAGAGCATATAAAAGCCACTGACGTGCAGAGGTCCCCTGTGGACACCGAATAACTATGGCTAACAGTCAAGATGAGCAAAATCCATCAAAATTGGCAATGTGTATAGGCCACCAAATCAAAATGAAAAAGAGGATAAAGACTTAATTAAAGAAATATACATAATAACAGAGAGAGAGAGGTGATGCAGTTCTCGTGGGGGACTTTAATCTCCCAGATATAAACTGGAACACACAGACGGCAGCAACAACAAAAAGCAGGGACTTCTTACTGGCCCTGCAGGGAGCAGAACTATGTCAACTTGTTAACACACCAACAAGAGGGGAGGCCATTCTAGACCTGGTTCTCACAAACAGTGAGAGGGTCAAGGATATTGATGTACTGTAGGCTGTAATATGGGAAACAGTGATCACCGCATGATCATGTTCTAATTCTACACATCAGAGGACACCTGCCACTCCAAAATTAAGGTTCTGGATTTTAAAAAGGCTGATTTCTATAAAATGAGAGCAAGTCTAAAGGAGAACTTAAGTGCAAAGGAGGAAGAGGAGGGAGTAGAAGCCATGTGGGAAAGGCTCAAGATGGCAATACAGGCAGCCACAGAGCAATGTTCCAAAAGGGTCTGCAAGGCAAAAAGGAAAATAAATCCTCTCTGCTTCTCCAAAGAAGTAGTTACCATGGTGAAGGAAGAAAAGAAGGCATACAGAATGGATTCACTATGAAATCCCGAGAGTAAGTCTCCCGAATTCCGTAAGTCCGAGTTCAGGAGACCGACTGTTGGAAGACCAACAGGGTCTTAGCGCAATGTGGAGGGCAAGCCCCCACACCCCCCCCCCGTAACTAAAATAACTAACCCTGAAGGGGAGTGGACCTCAGAGTAGGTTAAGAAGTTATGGGGCAACAACAAAAATGTTTCCCTCCCAGGAATAGAACCCGGGTTTAGAGCACCACGCTGGCCGAGCTGCCAGTGGCCTAGCCCTCCACACCACAGGAGCAGCTTGAACAGCTTCTGCATCTTCCCCTTCCTTGTGGTGCCTTACTAGGGGTAAGGTAGCAATTTATCACATCTGCTACCTTACCCCTGTCAGCACCAGCTTCCACTCTGTCAGGTGGGGGTGCGTTGGGTTGCCAAACTCAGGAACCTGAATGTCGGGATTCTGAGTGTTGACATTAAGTAATGGTCCTTACAGAACTTATCAAGAGACCAAAAACAAGAAAGACAGGGATACATATCAAGAAAAAATGAAGGCAGCAAGCAAGGGGATAAGAAGGGTCAAAGACTAGTTGGAGGCCAAGATAGCAGAGAGGGCCAAGAGAGGAGGCAAGGCCTTCTTTTTATACATCAGGGAGAGAAAAAAGGCAAAGGGCGGTATAGTGAGGATTACCATCAGAGAAGGGAAAGTTGTGGGAGAAGATCACGAAAAAGCAGAAGTACTAAACAGGCACTTCTGCTCTGTATTTACAGAGGAGGAACCGGGTGATGGCCCAGCTCTCACAAACAGGGACAGCCCTAGTCCGGGGGTCAATACTAGTCCCTTCACAGAGGCCCAAGTATTGGAAGCACTATACAAACTAAAAGTACACAAAGTCATGGGACCGGATACGTTACATCCAAGAATTCAGAAAGAGCTAGTGAAGGAACTTGCAGCCCCACTTGCAAGGCTATTCACCAGCTCCTTGGCAAGTGGAGTGGTACCTGGGGACTGAAGAAGGGCAATGGTGGTCCCACTCCACAAATCGGGCAGCAAGGAAGAGGCAGAAAACTATTGACTGGTAAGCCTCACATCTATAGTGGGAAAACTGATGAAGACACTACTAAAACAGAGGATAATAGCATTCTTCAATGCCAGTGAGCAGCAGGACCACAAACAGCATGGTTTTACAATGGGTAGGTCATGCCAAACCAGTCTGGTTGAATTCTTTGACTGGATTACCATGGAAGTGGACAGAGGGGGGGCAGTAGATGTGGTATATATGGACTTTAGCAAGGCCTTCGACTCGTTTCTACATAGAAGACTAGTAAGGAAGTTGGAAAACGCAGAGGTAGGGCAGTTAGTGGTTAACTGGGTAAAACACTGGCTGCAAGGCAAAACTCAGAGGGTTTAGGTAAATGGAGCAATGTCACCAGAAGGGAGGGTGACCAGTGGAGTGCCCCAAAGGATATATGGCGGGGCCACTGCTCTTCAATATTTTCATAGCTGACATCACTGAAGGAATGGAGGGAAAAGTGTGTCTATTTGCTGATGACACTAAGATATGTAGCAGGGTGGACTCCACAGGAGTGGGAAAGATGGAATCACACCTAAGGAAACTTAAAAAGTGGTCTGCAGCATGGCAGTTGAGATTCAGTGTCAAAAAGTGCAAAGTTATACACATGGGTAGAGGTAATCCTAACAGGACATATTTCCTGGATAGGGGAAGCTAGCTGCCTCAAATAAAGGAGTGTGATCTAGGAATTATGATCTCAGAGGACTTGAAGGTAGGAAAACAGTGCGAAAATGCAGCACTCAGAGCCAATGGAATGCTAGGATGCATTTGGAGTGGAATCACAAGTAGGAAAAGGGAGGTGGTCCTGCCACTCTACAGAGCACTGGTCAGGCCACACCTAGAGTACTGTGTCCAGTTTTGGAGACCCCAGCTCAAAAAGGACATCAACAGATTAGAGACAGTGCATAGAAAAGTAGCAAAAATGGTGCATGGATTGCATGACATGTCTTATGATGACAGACTGAGGAAATTAAACATGTATTCCCTAGAGCAGAGAAGAGAGAGGGGAGCCATGATCAAAACCTTCAAATACATAAAAGGAGCAAATAGGGTGAAAACACAGGAACTTTTTCACTTCAAAGAAGACAGTAGGATTAGGGGGCATGACCTGAGACTACAAGGGGGCAAGTTTACCACCAACATCAGGAAATTCTTCTTCACAAAGAGGGTGGTAGACATGTAGAATTGCCTGCCTCTAGGGGTGGCGGGGGCCTAGATGATGGGGGAGTTCCAAAATGCATAGGATGGGCACAAGGGAGTCCTAACACAACAGGCATTGGGAGCTGGAGTTAAGTAAACTGAAGAAGACTGCTACAGGGTAGACTAGATGGACCAAATGGTCTCCTTCTGCAGTCACTTTCTATGTTTCTGTGTTTCTATAAATGCAAGCTGGTGGGGGGAGATTAAGGAGATATGCAAGGAAGCTTTGCTTTACCAAGAGAGTAGTTTATCTATGGAACAACCTACCAGCAGAGGTGGTGTGCATAAAAAATATTAATGGGTTCAAGCATGGCTGTGACGGAGTAAAGGACTTAATAGTTACTCATGGATAGCAGTAAGACAGGGAGTGAGGGAGGAGAGGAAGGCAAAAACACATCTGGACAATAGGTCATGGGGTAGAGTAGGGTAAAACTTGGCAAACTGGATGGGCCAGTGGTCTTTTTCTGCCAACATTATTTATGTTTCTATGAGTGCCATGTGACTCAAGTACTCAAAAGTTGAGCAGGTACTGGGATAGTGCCGAGGTAGGCTAAGGCAGAATCACATGCAAATTGTAGTTTGAGTGCCTCAGTATAACTCAGCATTACCTCACTCCTGGTCACCTTTTGTACAACTGCCACTGTATCTGATGGATCATTACCAGAATCAAGGTGTCACTGAATAATCTAAGATGGTCCATGTGTACTAATCATGGATTCTCTGGAGGAGCAGACTGAGATACACTCCACATCATTTGTTTTTTAATTTTGTTTATGTTCCTTACTCCTCTAGGCACCTGGAACCCTCTTGAGCACCCACCCCAACCCTTCACCTTACATTCTCTTGGGTGTTACCTTCTCCCCATGTTATCCCATGATTTGTCCCCATAGCACAGCCCTCAAGATGATTAGCCACTCCATTGCACTACCATCTGTGGCCACCACTCTGGGATGCTTGATCCTGCTCGCCCGACATGCTTTTGTCAACCTGCACTTATTCCCAAATGTTGGTCACTGGCATCACAAGCAGTAGCACTACACTTGTAAATGTATATGATTTCTATACCAAACCCTTATCATGGATTTATTCTTCGTGGGTAATGATGTCTCGAAGGAACACATTTACAGCATATAGCATATGTATTAACAGCTAAATCAAATTACAGGAAAAGTACAATACATACTATCATAGTAGTGAGGGCACTCCCCCCCATCTGAAGTATTGGGCACTGTTCAACTGAGACCTCAAACTGATCCAGTATTTATACAGTGTTTCATGACTAGGGTTATTGTTCCAGTTTTCCTTAGCTACATACTTTCTGTCCAATAGCTGTTACCTAACCTTGAGCCTGTGCTCTGTCTCAGAAAACAACTGTCTCAGCAATTTGTATTACAAGCAAAACTAACATTCCTAAGGCTGGCAAATTTTCATGAAGCTTCCCTAATAACTAACTAAATTACAGCATGTACATAAATGGCCACTCAGCAATACTAAAAGGCACTTAGCACTAGTAAACTAATAACTGTCACAATGGATTTCACTAAAACCTAACCTACAGCAGCAAAATGCATTTCTAACATATATATATATATATATATATATATATATATATATATATATATATATATACTGTATATATATGTATATATATATATATATAGAGAGAGAGAGAGAGAGAGAGAGAGAGAGACAGAGACAGAGAGAATACATAATGGGCAGTAGTGTGATATGAATAATATTCTCACTCCTGCAGAGTGAGCTCTGGATACTCACAAGTGCCAAAGGCACAAATGGGAGTATCCAGAGCTCATGATGCAAGAGTGAAAATATTATTCATAGCACACAATCTGCCCATTATGTGTGCTATTTATACAATGGGGGTGAGAGCTTCTTAAATATAGTTATGTTTTTCTGTGTGTTCTTTTATTCTTTGGTAACTGGGTACATTTTTAAGAGATGATTTGTTTAGAGTCACACAGTGTGGATGTGGTGAGACCTCAAACCAAGGTCTGGCATGCTGGATGTACCAAACTTGTTCAAAGCTCATAACTCTAACCTCTAGGCTATAATGAGAGCACTGTTTGAGTGCATTCTGAATGTGTTTAAGTGTTTCTGAATGCGCCGGGAGTGTTACACACAGTATGAGAAACTGGCGAATGTGTATGGCAATGCTAATTAAGTTAGTTTCAGCAAGCAGTGAGGAACAACAACTGTGAGGCACTGTGATTTAGATTGCAGGTTTTCTTGAACTTAAAATAACATAGTAATGGTCTGAGAGTTTTACAAACCCTGTGGGAAAAGGCTAAATGTTCTTTGAATGCCAAGTGAGTTACTTACAAATAGCAGTGAGAAAGTATGAGGCACTGTTATTTAGAATGCAGGATTTTTTGAAAATGTAGTAATGGGTTGGGAGTTTTTAAACACTGTGGAAAACAGCTGAATGTGCTTTGCAATGTTAAGTGAGTTATTTGCAAGTAGCAGTGAGAAACAGATTTGTAAAGCTGTTCAATTTAGTATGCAGGCTGGAGTGAGTGAGTGATGACATTAGCAGAATATGTATATTTGTCAGATATCGCACTCCAGTTATGTCATCATCAGATATCACATTCCAGTGGAAATAACCTAGTTTATCACACTGATATTGCTTTCACCCATTGTATAAATGCATATATATATATATATATATATATATATATATATATATATTCTTTCATTAATGCATCAGTTAGGTGAATACCACTGCAACAAAAACAGGAAATGCGTGTTTAATCCTAATGCCCACCCAGGGATCCCACCCTGTGCCGTGGGATCATAAGACCCAACTCTCACCCCAGTGCATGTGTAAACAGGCTTACACGCTATAGTATGAGGGCAATGGGAACAGAGAGTTGGCCTGCTGGTGACCCCATAAGGCACTCCAATGCCTGTTGGTGTGTGGAGGGTGGAGGATGGGAGTGGGGTGCAAAGAGTGGGATCCCTGGGGTGGGGCATTAGGGTTGGAAACCAATGCCTCATTTCCTGCTTTTGTTGTTGTGGTATCCACCCTAACTGATGCATTAACAAAGTTTTATGCAAAGAATTTCCCTTCTTTTTCAGATAGTATAATTGTATCCTCATTCCACTTAGGGTCCATCAAGATAATACAACAGTATCCATATGTTACAGTGGGAGCCAAGGTCCTTTGGACCCAGTGCTCCCATCCCTCCATCCAGATAGTACAACAGTGTTAAAAATGGGAAACACTGCCAAAGTTACGAGCGTGCATAGAAACTGCAATGCACGCTTGTAACATGCTCATTTTTTGGAATTGTTTTACTAAAGTTTCAACGTCGGCATTACAGGACCTCCTGTCATAAACAGTACAAATGTGATTTTGTTAATCCATGCCAAAAATTGATTTCACACAGCGACTCCACCATTCTGTGCCATAGGTATCACATTCTGGACAGGATGTGCAAAGTGGCAGCTGTTCTGTTTATAAGGCAGTGTGAAAAAATTGCAATGTTGAAAATCTGAAGTGAAAATATGAAAAATTAGCAAAGTTATGAGCGTGCATAGAAAGTGCACAATGCACGCTCATAAGCAGTCATTTTTTCACCACATTTTCAACATGGACTTTATGGGTCCTCCCCTCATGAACAGTGGCTCTGTCATTTTGTTAATCCATCCCAAAAGTTGATTTTGTGCAGCAATCACGCCATTCTGTGCCACAGGTGCGAAAACACATTTTGGGCAGGTTATGAAAAATGACAGCTGTACTGTTCATAAGGAGGTGTTAAAAATGGCAATGTTGTAAATCTGTAGTGACAATATTAAAAACTGGTGAAGTTATGAGTGTGTGAAGAAACTGTGCAAGGCACGCTCATAATGCAGTAATCTTTTGGAATTTTCTCACCAAAATTGCAACATGGGCTTTTTGGGACCCCACCTCATGAACAGTGGCACTGCCGTTTTGTAACTCAGTCCCAAAAGGTGATTCCGCACAGTGACTGCAAAATCACCTTTTGGGACTGAGAAATGAAATTACCATGACAGAGTTCATGAGGAGGGGTCCCAAGAACCCCATGTTGAAAATCTGGGGCCAAAATTCCTAAAATTGGCTGAGATATCAATCTAACTTGAAACCCCCCATTCAGTCCCATTATACAGCGCTTACCCGATTCCTCATTTCGCAGTTCGGCTTTGAAGAGTGCAGACATCTCCTGGTCCAAAGAAAACTGTGGCTCCAAACCTCCAGAGGCTAAGTATGGGTAAGGGGGATGCAGGGAGGTGGGTCCACTGAGGGAGGTCGGGGATGGGGGTTGGGGATGGGGAGATGATGATGGACCGTTTTCTTCATTACGGGTTAAAAAAATAAAATAAAAAAAGACTTTGAGGGATGGTTTTCTTCATTTACAGGAACAAATATATAAAGAACAATTTGGGCACACTGGGGTGGGCTCCCAGTGTGCCACATAAGTTTTTTAAGGGG
Source organism: Neoceratodus forsteri (assembly GCA_016271365.2). NCBI lineage: Eukaryota > Metazoa > Chordata > Ceratodontiformes > Ceratodontidae > Neoceratodus > Neoceratodus forsteri. The sequence continues at coordinate 904,696,279 of CM028135.1, read as the reverse complement.
ATCATAATGCCGACAGGGGGATTGGGCACCCCCGTCAGCAGTAAGAGTGGACGAAAAGGGGCAGACTAGATTGATGCAGGATTCTGCATCAAAATGTGAGCAAATTTCAATGTAGGATCCTGCATCGAAGTACTATAATGTGCCACACAATGGTTTTGTATGGGAAAGCATTGCGAGGCACATTACAGTACTTCAATGCAGGATCTATCCGAATGCACACATTTCAATGCAGGATTATGCATTGAAGAAAAGACCTTGGGACAGTTTTCTTCTTTTACAGTTTTAAATAAATATATTTAGACACACTGGGGTACTTAGAGGTGTGGACACAGCAATGTGCCCACAGTACAACACAGGGTTTGGGCATCCCCTGTTGGAAAGTACTGTGCACACATTAGGATACTTCGATGCAGGAACCTGCATCAAAATTATGTAAAATTTCAATGCAGGATTCTGCATCAAAGAAAAGATCTCAGGGGATGGTTTTCCTCTTTTTATAGTTTTTTTAAGTGAAATAAATACGTTTGGGCACACTGGGGTGGGCTCCCAGTGTGCCCAGTAAGCGCACTATATATTGAGTCCTCAAAGCTGGTCTTCCAAGACTCTGCAGCCAACAGCACAAGTTCCAGCTGCAGCTGCAAAAGTCAAGAAAATGCCATTCTTCTCATACAGAGAATGGACTCCAAGATGTTCTCTGTATAAGCTGGCACCCAAGAGAAAACCTTATTTGGATCCAGCTTAAAACACAAACAAATCATCACAAAACACCTAGGCCCAGATATTCAAAAGGGTTGTGCATGGTGCAACAGTATTTGCACCATCGCCTATACTAATCACCTGATGCGATATTCAAAAGGAAAAGTCGCCGCACAAATCCCGATCGCGCGGATCGCATCAGTAATGTACGCAAGCACAGGTAGAGGCGTTCCCATGCATAACCTGCACAGCCCGATATTCAGCCGGGATGTGCAGAGCCATCATCGCAACCTCTTGTGCCAGCACAAATTAAGCCAAAAAAAAAAGGAAAAACTGATGGCCACCCACAGGTGAGCAGCCGCATTACAGGGTGCAACATGGCAGCTGCCACCTATGGGTGGACACCCAAGTTCCGGCTGCACACGGTGGCACCTCCCCCATGCCCAATCATGGGCATATGTTTAAAAAGAATGTCCTCGTCCTATATCCCTGGTGGTCCAGTGGACCGCTCTCTGCCCGATCGCGGGCATATGTTTATAAAGAATGTCCCCATCCAATATCCCTGGTGGTCCAGTGGACCGCTCTCTGCCCGATCGCGGGCATCCATTATAATAAGAACCCCCCCGTCCAATATCCCTGGTGGTCCAGTGGACCGACTGCTGCCCGATCGCGGGCATCTGTTTTACAGAAAATGTCCTATTACCCTGGTGGTCTAGGGTACCCCCATCTCCACCTACCCACTGAGCCCCACCGCCCCGGGGTGGCAGCACCCCAACCGCCTGCCGCCCCGCTGCCCGCTGACTGACACCTCGGTAGGGCTGCATGCCCATTGGTTCTGGCGTGAGCCAATGGTGTGCAGCCCGATACTACATTCCAGATATGTGAATGAATCATTCATGTATTTGGGGTGTGTGTAGCAGTATCAACAAGAGCTACCGCTTGATGGCTCACATCGAACAATAGCGTGCAGCTACAGTCGACGTCAGCGATGGGGCGGCAGAGTGGAGTGCTGCCACCCGCCAGCTGGCGGGGGTGAGGGCGGTGGGGCTCAGTGGGTGGGTGGGGAGGGTACCCTGAACCACCAGGGTAATGGGACATTTCTGTAAAACAGATGCCCGTGATCGGGCAGCATTCAGTCCACTGGACTACCAGGGATATTGGACGGGGGGGGGTTCTTATTTCAACAGATGCCCGCGATCGGGCACATAGCGGTCCACTGGACCACCAGGGATATTGGACGAGGACCTATATTGTGACAGATGCCCGCGATCGGGCAGAGAGCAGTCCACTGGACCACCAGGGATATACGATGGGGACTTTCTTTGTAAACAAATGCCCACGATCGGGCTGCAGGGGGCGTCGGTCCCCGACGGCTGCTGCCTGGCAGGGCGCCAGATGCAAGTCATCGGGGATCGGTGCACCTGCATGCAAATGGGGCCATAATGACATGCAAATGGTCCCTGTGCACCTTGCATAAGTTATGGCCCCATTTGCATGTCACCTTTTGAATAGCGCGGGTGCTGTGAATGGCGCAATGGCACTTGTGCTAGCGCATCTCCATGTTCCACTCTGGCCACTTGCGCTGGCGTGGTTCTACTGCACCATGCACAGTGGGAGTGGCCAGGGTGCAATATTCGAAGCTGCTGGGCCATGGCGCAGCTCCTTTGAATATTGCCCAGGCCACACCCCTGCACAACCAAGTTGAGCTGCGCCCGAGCTTGCGCCACAGCCTGGCGCAGTTTGAATTTCCGGGCCCTACTGTACAGAGGTTCTCTTTAGCTGTTTTCTGATTTTTTTCTGTGTTTAAAATGTTCCCTTGCTAAGTGGCAAAACAAGATGGCAGTCGCAACACAGCTCAATCCATTGCAGGGCTGTGAACTGTATGAAAAATACCAGCATTCTTTGTGAAAAGAAGACGGTATTTTTGGACACTAGTCCTATTGTCCGAAAATAAGCTGCTATTTGTTTGCACAATACTCATAATGTGCGAAAATTATAACTTTCATGCCTGACATATACATTTTCCCATAGGAAACGATGGGAAAATTAAAAATGTCATAAATTTTGAAAGGATTAATATTTTTTCACCAAACATTCAAAAGGCACATCTATGACTCAAAGGCTTTCTAGCCTGAAAATTTCAGACCACAGCATAAAGGCATTCTTGAGAAGCCGGTGAGCAAAGAAATGTCAAAAAATCCTGAATTTTCTGTTTTTTCAACACTTTGTATCTCAGAAACCTCTTGACAGATTCCCATGACCTACTCCTAGAGATTATGCATGCCAAATGTCATGCAAATCCATTGAATGGCTCCAAAGTTATTAAGGCTCAAAGTATGAACTTTAACATAGAAGTGCCGTTTCACCCTAACTATATTGGCGCAACCATGCCAGTAATATATATATATATATATATATATATATATATATATATTTAATTTTGTTAACCGGGTATGCCCGCTGGGCCTTGGAGGTCCCTTTTTGAGGGGCAACCCAGAGTTAATTACATACAAAAAGCAGTGCAGGTACAGTCTGAGTGTACATAGTGGTTACATAGAATGGTGCAGGTGCAATCCAAGAATACATAGTGGTTACAATAGAGCAGCACAGGTACAATCAAAGTATACATAGCAGTACAATGTGTACAGAATATTTAGACAATGTACAATGATCATTGGAGAAGGGGTAACTTTTGACTTGACAACAGTGGTAGCAGTTAGACCTAGGTTAGGCAGAGCTATTGCATCTGTGCCACTTTCAGTGTAGAACGACAGGAGACAGGTTACATTGGAAATGATGGGTTATGAAAAGCGAGAATGACTACTTACAGAAAATGGAACACAAGCTCAAGGGTCGCAGTTAGGTGCCAGTTAGGTTAGACATTCCCTGGACATGATACAGGGAGCATGTTTAGGCTAGTCTGCTGGACAGGTGCAAGAGCTAAGTTTCTGGTGGTGATTACATAGCCCTGCCTGAAAGATTATTAGTGATGGGGCTTCTTGGAGTTGACTAGGGAGCTTGTTCAACAGCGTGTGGGCTATGTGGGCAAAGGATTTACTGTCCGTTGCAGATCTGGACCTGGGCAGTTCTAGCAGAGTTTTACCCGAGGTCTGCAGGGGCCGGCTGAGCCACTTTTGGGTGAGTAGACCCAATAGTCCTGCAGGAGGATCAGCAGAGAGGAGCTTATAAGCCCAACTTAACAGGGGGTACTGCAGCGAAGGATATATATATATATATATATATATATATATATATATATATATATATATATATATATATAAATTTATTTATTTATTATTGAAATGCTTCACCAGGAAGGTTACACTGAGCAACAAGAGCTTGTCTCACGGTACGTCCTGAGGGAAGGGGAGTGGGAACAATAAGTACTACAACAGGATACATACATCACAAAAAAATAGCTTAACAGCATATAGACAGACTGTATGGATTACACCCAACAATAGCTCATAAAATTTCTAGATAGGATACATATGAGAGAGACTGACAGGAGGTATAGTAAAAGGTATTCGGGAAGGGTGTGGAACAGGAGAGGTGATAGAAAGTGTTAGGTTGCAGAAAGTGCTAGGATAGCAAGAGGGGTTTGGGATGGGGGCATATTTGGCCCAGTTGGAGGAAGGAGGAGGTATAGACCAACAGCTAGGCAGGGCCCAGTGGGGCTAGGTGCAGTTGCAGTTCATCACTAGGGATGTAGAAAGAAAGAATAGCCTGAAGAGGATTGGCAGATTTGGGTCGGTAGTTGGTTCCAGAGCTTAGGTAGGTGAAGAGACAATGCCATTTGGCTGGATGTAGTACTTCTGTAAGGTAAATTCAGAGAGCGAGAGTCATGAGATTGTAGGGTGTATTTGGAGGGGTGAGGGTCAGATAAGGAGACAGAGAGATAAGAGGGGAGTGAGCCTAGCCAGAATTTAGAGATAAACTTTGCTGCATGCAATGTTCTCCTGTCAACAAGTGAGAGAAAATTTAGAGAGTGGTAAAGAGAGCAGTGGTGTGTCAGAGCAGGGGCATCCAAGGCAAACCTGCAGAAGGAGTTAAAGAGAGGTTCCAGCCTGGATAAGGAGGATTGAGGGGCAGCTCTGTATACAACATCACAATAGTCAAAAGTTGGCAGTATCATTTTATGTACAAGTTCACGCCTAGCTGGACGAGGGATACTACCCCTGTTACATAGAAACATAGAATTTGACGGCAGATAAGGACCGCTTGGCCCACCCAGTCTGCCCATTTCCTACCTACTGGATAAGCTGCAGATCCTAGTTAACCAGCAGCCTACTTCTTCCTACCCCCACCCCTAGAATGGCCTTATGACTGTCCCATGCATGCTTGAATTCCACCACTGTTTTTGACTCCACAACCTCCTCTGGAAGGCCATTCCATGCATCCACAACCCTCTCTGTGAAAAAATACTTCCTTAAATTACCTCTGAGCTGCCCCCCCTCTATCTTCTAATTGTGGCCTCTTGTTCTTGCACACCTCTTTTTTTGAAAGATGCTACCCTCTTGGACTTTGTTGATTCCCTTGAGGTACTTGAACTTTTCTATCATGTCCCCCCTCTCCCTCCTTTCCTCGAGGCTATATATATTAAGCTCCTTTCGTCTCTCTTCATATGTCTTCCGGTGCAGACCCTGCACCATTTTAGTTGCCCTCCTCTGGACAGCTTCTTTCCTGTCTATGTCTTTGCAGAGATTGTGTCTCCAGAACTGCACGCAGTACTCCAGATGGGGTCTCACCAGCTGTCTGTACAGAGGGATAATAACTTCCTGTTTTCTACTGGTGATGCCTCTCCCTATGCATCCCAGTATCCCCCCAGCCCTCCTTGCTGCCCTTTCACATTGCTTGCCCACCTTTAGGTCATCTGATATGACTACCTCCAGGTCCCTTTCCATTTTTGTTGTTGTTAGTATCTCATCTCCCATTGTGTACTCTTCCCCTTGGTTTTTGTTTCCCAGGTGCATTACCTTGCACTTCTTAGCATTAAATCTAAGCTGCCATACATTTGACCATTCCCCTAACCTTGCCAAGTCTCTTCTCATCCTTTCCACCACACCCTGTGCATCAACTCTGTTGCAGATCTTTATGTCATCTGCAAGAGACATACTTTCCTTCCAGTCCCACTGCAATGTTGCTTATACAGACATTGAAGAGGACCGGTCCTAATACTGAACCCTGCGGTACCCCACTAGTAACTCCCCTTTCTTCTGAGTGGACTCCATTTACTATTACTCTCTGTGTCCTATTCTCCAGCCAATTCTTTACCCAGGCTGTCATCTTGGGACCCACTCCCAGGCTGGCTAACTTGTATATTAATCTTTTGTGTGGGACTGTGTCAAATGCCTTGCTAAAGTCTAGGTAGGCCATGTCCATAGCCCCTCCCTGATCTACTACTTTGGTCACCCAGTCAAAGAAATCTATCAGATTCATCTGACATGACCTTCCACTGTGAATCCATGCTGCCTAGGGTCCTGTGCCCTCTGGCCTCTAGATACTCGACAATTCTTTCCTTCAGAAGTGATTCCATCATTTTCCCTATCACTGAGGTTAAACTAACAGGTCTGTAATTTCCTGCTTCTGCCTTGCTCCCACTTTTGTGAAGGGGAATCACATCTGCCCTCCTCCAGTCCTCGGGTACCACCCCATCCTCCCATGATTTGTTAAAAAGGGTAGTCAGTGGTGTCACTAGTTGTACCCTTAGTTCTTTTAGAATTCTGGGATGAATCCCATCAGGCCCCATTGCTTTGTCCACCTTCAGTTTTAAGAGTTCTTTCAGAACCCTTTCTTCTGTAAATGGGCTGGTATAAACTTCTGTATCCAGAGTGTTTCTACTGTTTGTTTTAGGTACCTCCCCCTCTTCATTTGTAAATACTGAGCAAAAATATTTGTTTAGTATCTCTGCCTTTTCACAGTCTCCCTTTGCCCACCCTCCCTCCCCTTTATTAAGCCTCACTATCCCTCCCTTGGTCTTCCTTCGCTCCCTGATGTACCTATAAAAGGTTTTATCCCCCTTCTTAACTGAGTTGGCTATCTTTTCCTCAGTTTGGGCCTTTGCTGTTCTGACTGCCTTCCCAGCCTCCTTTTGCTTTAACTGATACAGTTCTCTGTCCTGCTCCTTCTGCGATTCCTTGTACTTCCTGAATGCTTTCTTTTCTCTTGAACCTTCACTGCCACTTCCTTTGAGAACCATAGTGGTTTCTTACATCATTTTGTTTTGTTTATTTGCTTCACACAAAGGCTCGTTACCTCTGTGATGGCAGTTTTTATTATTCCCCATTGTTCTTCCACCCCTCCTTCCTGCCCATTTGCTAGTGCATTCCTTAGGCACTCACCCATTTTGGCAAAGTCAGCCCTCCTAAAGTCCAGTACTTTTGCCTTTGTATGGCTTGACTCTATTGCTGTGTTTATTGTAAACCATACTGTTCGATGGTCACTAGTTTCCAGATGGCTACCCACTTCTACATCTGTGATCCTCTCTCCATCTCCATTTGAGAGAACCAGGTCTAAGATTGCTCCCTCTCGAGTGGGCTCCAATACTAGTTGTCTAAGGCATGCCCCCTGTAGGGTATCTAGAATAACCCCACTCTTCGAAGTGGCTGCTGCAACTGCACTCCAGTTAACATCTGGTATATTCAGATCACCCATCAGCAATATCTCCCCTTTTTCTGCCATTCTAAGTATACTTTCTATCCTTTCCTTGTCCAGTTCCTCCCCCTGAGACGGGGGTCTGTATACAACCCCTATGCGGATTGTGGTGCCATTGCTTGTCTCCAAGTTTACCCACAGTGCTTCTTCTCCTTCCTGTTTACCCTTTTGTTCTGTTGCTTTTATTCCTTCCCTTATGTAAAGAGCTACTCCTCCTCCTCTTTTACCCTGTCCCTCCTGTAGATAGTGTATCCTGGTATGTTTACATCCCAGTCATGATTTTTTGTGTGTACCATGTTTCTGTGACTGCCACGATATCCAGATGTTCCTCCTCCATCAAGGCCACAAATTCAGGAAGCTTGTTACCCAGACTACGGGCATTGGTACTCATTGCTCTCCATGTTTTGATGGCTTTACCTTCTATATGATAGAGTGCTCCTAGCTTAGGTCGTAGTTTCTTTAGAATAGCATCAATGTGGATGGAGAAGTTTAGGTTCCTATCCAGCCAAACTCTGAGGTAGCAGAAGGAAGAGGTGTCTTTTAATACAGTCCCATCAATGGTGTAAAAGGTGGGTAAGGAGGGGAGTCTTGCCAACCTCTGCCTAGTACCGAAAATCATGAAGACTATTTTCTTTGAGTTTAGGAAGAGGTGGTGCTCATTTAGCCAGTGTTGCACATTGTTGAAATCCAGCTGGAGCCTGACAGTGACATCAGGGACCAAATTGCCAGTTTTGAACAGTACAGTGTTGGCGGCATACATGTGTATGTTAGATGATAAACAAAACTGGGGGAAGTCATTGAGGAAGACTGAAAAAAGGAGAGGCCCAAGTATCGATCCCTTGGGGACTCCCATGGTAATGGTGAGGGGAGAGCAGATGGCATCAGCTGTATGGACAGAGTGTGTTCTGCCTGGCAGATAGGACTTAAACCATTCAGTGGCATTAGGGGAGAGACCAGCGGTCCTGAGGCAGGACAGGAGTATATGGTGGGAGACCGTGTTGAAGGTCTTAGCCAGGTCAATAAAAATAGCTGAGGTTATGAGGCCTTTGTCCATGCCCATGGTGATTGTGTCAGTCAACTGTAACAAGGAAGTGGTGGTGGAGTGGTGTTTTCTAAAGCCAGCTTGGAATGGAGTGAGAAAGGAGGAGTCAGTAATGTAGGAGGAGAGTTGTTCAAGTACTACGTGCTCCTGGAGCTTAGCCAGAGTAGGAAGGAGAGAGATTGGGTGGTAGTTGCTAGGGGAGGAGGGATCTCCCCCTTTAGGGAGTGGTAGAAATGTACCATGTTTCCAAGCTGTAGGGACAGTGGAAGAGACAAAGGAGAGGTTTAGCAAGATGGATATAGGATAGGCAATGGCAGGAGCAGACAGAGAGAGGAGCTTAGGGTGTAGGCCATCTGGGAAGGAGCCTTTAGCAGGGTTGATGGACTGAAGGGCTTATAAGGCAGCAGCAGGGGAGATGTGGGTGAAGAAGAAGGGGGTAGAAAGAGAGGGAGACGGAGGAGTAGAGGAAGGGGAAACAAGGAGTGGAAGTGGGCCTGTGTTATCCGGGGGGGGGACTGGAGGACTGCATGTGTTTCAGGAGGGCCATTTGGAGCATTGCAGTGCAGGACATGAAATGAGAGTTAAAGCAGTCAGCGACAGCCGTAGGATATGAGATGTCTAATAGATTTAGCCTAAGGGTAGGAGTGGGGGCTTGGTGGAAGGGGAAAAGAGAGATTGGACAACTTTCCAGAATTTTGAAGGTTTGTTTGTGTTATCATGGAAGTTAGCCTGGTAGTGTTCAGTTTTGACCAGCCAGATAGCTTTGGTACACTTATTTTGAAGCTCCTTGTATCGTTGGAGGTCCCTGGGGCAGTTGGTTACCTTGTGTTTACGCCAAGCAGTGTCTCAGGCTGTTTGACAGGACAGGAGCTATGGGCTTACCCAAGGCAGGTGATTACCCCGACTCTGGTTTGACTCAGACTCTTATTATTGGATTTGCCTACAGAGAACTTTTTGGTTTTCTTCATTTGGATTCATCCGGATTTTATCAAGTTTTTGGACTGTTGGAGAACTGATCCCTCAGTTTTTCTCTAATTCCTGGACTGAGGGTGGTGAGAGTGGTGTATATTTTTATTTATTTAATTTGTATAGTTATTAACTCGATTTATTCAATCAGTTCCCTACCATGTGAGAGGTGGTATTGGGGGAGGATATAACATCTGCTGCATTGTTGCACGTGAGAGGTGCTTCATTGTTTAAAATACAAATCTTGTTCTAGGTTTAATATCCAGTGGTATATGATTTATGTTATTGTATTTAATGATTATTTTATTTTATTTTTCTATTTGGGTTATTTTTGAGTTGAGGTTCATTTTGGTTTTATTGTAGTTTGTTTGTTTTATTCGCCTCCCCTCTGTGAGAGAGAGAGGAGAGTGTGTTATTTATAGGTTTGATATTTATAGGTTTTTATTCTGTTTTTTGATTTGATTAATGATGGTTGGGCACTATTCCCCCACTAGGCTCAGGGAATTACATCCTTTTGAGTGCCCACCACTGTCACCTGACACCTATTTTAGGTGTCGAGCATTGGGCATTCTAAGGAGGCGAGGACGAAGGTGGAAAGCTGGGCCTTGTGGGGGACAGGAAAGGGGAAGGCGGATTGGGGTCTTAGGGTCCAGAAGATGCCCTGGGGTGAAATGGGGTCAGGATAGAGGTTACTCTTATCTTGTCCCCATACCCAAGATTCCCAAAGAAATCAGACAGGTGCCGAGGTCTTCCTCGACAGCTCATCCCGCCTTGGTGGTGTTGTGCAATGCCAGATCAATTAAGAACAAGACAGCTATTATTGCTGATCTTGTTGGTTCCTCTGATCTGACTTGCATCACCGAGACCTGGCTGGATGAAAATCCAGGCCCAATATTGGCCTTGGCAATTCCAGCTGGGTTCTCGGTGATACACCGTCCAAGGCTGGATCGTAGGGGCAGGGGTGTGGCCACTATATTTAAATCTGAGCTGGGCCTGGTGGATGTGCCATTGGGAAACACCAGTTCTTTTGAATATATCCTGGGACAGGGTGCAGGTTGTGGGATTCTCCTCGTCTACCGTCCACCAGGTGACGGTCGGGATTTCCTACAGGAGATTGCAGACTTCATTGTCGACCTGGTGTTGAGGTTTCCCAGATTAATACTTCTGGGTGTCTTCAATGTCTGGGTCGACGATGAACTATCTCATTTTGGTCAAAATCTCCTCCAGTTGATGAATACAGTGGTCCTAACACAGGTTGTTACCTCCTCTACCCGTATAAGGGGTCATTCACTTGATCTGGTCTTTCTCTTGGGTATGGAGAGCACTGATTTGGGGGTGGAACCAGTCAGTTGGTCGGACCATTACACCATCAGGTTCAGTTTCAGGGCCCCCTCTAATAGGTCTGCCCCTACGGAGATGGTCCAGTACTGCCCTTTAAGGGGTATTAACCCCAATGACCTAATGGCGGTGCTGGATCTATCGAGTTTGTCAGGTGAATGCATGAGTCCAGACAATCTTGTGTTATCCTATAACAAGGCTATGGGAGATGCTTTGGACAAAATTGCACCTGTTCGTGTTCGGCCTCTCACCATCCGTCCAAGGAGCCCATGGCTCGATGGCTCCTTGAGGGAATTAAGGCGAGTAGGCCAAAGGATGGAGAGAGCCTGGTGGAAATCGGGCCTTGATGCTGACAGGCTTAGATTGATGGCTCATTATGATAGTTACCAATCAGAAATCACTCGTAAGAAGGCAGAATTCCTGTCCAGAGAGATTTCTGCTGCACAAAATCGACCGGCTCAGCTTTTCCGGACTGTGGACAGACTGTGCAATCCAGTCTGTCTTCAGCCTAGAGAAGCCTTTTCTCAGCCTAGATGCGAGGAGTTTGCTCGCTTTTTTGCAGATAAGGTTGCCAGCATCAGGTCCGGCATTGGTTCGACCACTTCTATAGGGGATTGTGGTGGACGATTGATGGTGTCCTGTCCTCGGTCTGTCTGGTTAGATTTTCACCACCCAGAATATGTGGACATTGTGAAGATCATCCAAACAATGCAACCAACTAGTTGTAGTTTGGATCCGGGTCCTACACCACTGTTAGTAGGTTGTGTAGATGCTATCTACCCAATCCTTGTTGACATTATCTGGAAATCCTTGGAGAGGGGGGTTTTTCCTAACCCCCTTAAGGAGGCAGTAGTTCGACCACTCCTTAAAAAATCCTCCCTGGACCCAGACTGTTTAGCTAACTGCTGGCCTATCTCTAACCTGCCATTTGTTGGTAAGGTTATTGAAAAGGCAGTTGCGTTGCAATTGGATGATCATCTTACATCTCATAATGTCTATGATACTCTCCAGTCTGGTTTCAGGAAAAGGCATAGTACTGAGACTGCCCTTGTTCGGGTATTGGCGACCTCCTAATGGCCAGAGATCGAAAGGCTTGTACCATTCTGGTCTTCTCGATCTATCTGCTGCATTTGACACTGTAGACCATGGGGTGCTACTGGAGCGACTCTTGGTCTTTTGTGGACTGTCTGGTACAGTCCTCAATTGGTTCGTTCTTACCTCACTGGCAGGTTTCAGAGAGGTTGTCACCGAATTTATTCCTCTGACGCTTACTCCCTGCCTTGTGGGGTACCACAGGGCTCCATTTTAGCTCCCACGTTGTTTGCAGTGTATATGCTGCCATTGGGAGAAATCATCAGGCGATACAGTCTGAGTTTTCACTGCTATGTAGATGATACTCAGCTGTATTTGTCCTTTCTCCCCAACCAGGGTGATGCACTCTATGTACTTAATAACTGCCTAGATGAGATCAGACTTTGGATGAGCTCGAGCTGGTTGAGACTCAATCTGGATAAGACTGAGGTATTGGTTGTGGATCCAGGTCATCCGGGGGTGGGCCTGGGAGCTGGACAGCCATCAGGTTTATTACTTGGTGGTGTGCTACTCTCTACCTCTGGACAGGTGCAAAATCTGGGCGTTATTTTTGATGATGGTCTAACCCTGAAATCTCAGGTATCAGCTCTAGTCAAATCCTCCTTTTACCATCTGAGGAATATCGCCTGGGTGAAACATCTGATTCCCCAGGAGGACCTTCCAACTTTGGTCCACACCTTTGTCACTACCCGTCTGGACTACTGCAACTCCCTCTACCTAGGGCTACCAGGGGTTGATATCCGCCGCCTTCAGCTGGTGCAGAACGCTGCAGCCAGGCTTTTGACTGGGACTCTTAGAACCAGTCACATTATGCCTGTGCTGCACGAACTGCACTGGCTGCCTGTTCAGTGGTGGATCACCTTTAAGGTTGGTTTACTAACCTTTAAAGCCCTACACAACCAGGGACCCAGTTACCTGAAAGATCTTCTGATTCCCTATTGCCCCCTCCATCCTCTCCGTTCCACCAGCGAGGGATTGCTAGAGATTCCCAGGGCTCGATTGAAGTTATCGGGATCTCATGCCTTTGCCTTTTCCGCACCAACCCTGTGGAATTCTCTACCTTGCTGGTTGAGAGAATGTCCAACCGTTGATAATTTTAAAACTGCTTTAAAGACATATCTTTTTACTCTGGCTTATCCTTCTTAGTTATGGTTGCTTTAAATGTTTGGATTTCATTATTTTATCTATTATTGTACAGCGCCTTGGTTTTGAAAGGTGCTTTATAAATAAACTTGACTTGACTTGACTATATATTATAGAGGTGCGGTCGCGCCACTATATTTAGGGTTATGAAGGCACCTCTATGTTAAAGTCAAACATTTGAGTGTTAATAAATTTGGACCTGTTCAACAGATTTGCCTTAAATTTGGTATGCCTGGTGGGGTATGGTAGATCTCTTGATCTGCCAAATTTCATTTCAGTCAGACTTACAGTCTTTGAGCATGAAACCGCTGAAAAATGCAAAATTATCCAGTTTTGGAGGCAGTTTGGGGGATTTTGTCCATGGTCCTGTGTGGCCATCATGTGGTGTACTACTCTGTGAGATGGTTCATCTGAAAGAGCTTGGCTGTCCGAACATGCTGCTTTTCATTTGGTGAAAAAATATTAAGGCATTCAAAAGTTATGCCACTTTTAAACTCCCATTATGAGTCAATGGGAAAATTTATATGGTTGTTTTGCAAACAAAAATGGGGTTTGGGCCATCTCGTCCCAACTGGCGATCAAAGAATTTGCAGCCTCGCGGTCAAAGAATCTTTGTCCCCGAGAATTCTTTGATTGCGAGGTCCGCCATCTTGTTTTTGCATTTTTCGATCGTAAAAAATCAAATATCTCAGCTCAGGGGTCACTCCTGAAGTAAAACATGGATGGGTTTTACTCACGGAGCTCCGATGTATCGACATATGCCTTTGGTTTGATGGAAAACAGTCTAAAAATAGAGTTATAATGTTTTCAAATTTTTGATCGTGTCTCTCTAACGATCTTTGATCATGAGCCTACAAATTCTTTGATCGCGAGATTCTTTGATTGTGATCTTGCATCATGAGCGAAGGACAAGATGGCCCTTTTAAAAAGTCATCATAAGGCAAAGATACATTTTTCTCAGCCCAGGGGTGGCCTAGGAACACAAATGAGAGTGGGTTTTGTTCAGTGGGCTTCGTTCTATCATGACATGGTGATTACATTTAATTCTGCCTAAAACTCGAGTTACAGCATTTTGTATTCTTTGATCATGAGCCTGCAAGTTCTTTGATCACAAGCCTGCAAATTCTTTGATTGCGATATTCTTGAAGAGCAGTGTGGTACCCAAAGACTGGAAAAAGGCAATAGTGGTTCCACTTCACAAATCAGGCAGTTGTGAAGAGGCTAGTAATTACTGACCAGTGAGCTTCACATCTATAGTAGGGAAACTAATGGAGACACTACTCAAACAGAGGATCATAGCATTTCTCAAAACTAGTGGCCAACAAGACCCTAAATAGCATGGGTTCACAACAGGTAGGTCATGCCAGACAAATCTTTACAATTAAGACTCAGGGTCCCTGATGCACCTGGAGATTGCTGCAGCACTAGATCACTGAAAATTGTGGTGATCGCAGGGATCTTTGAAAATCCAGTTGCAGGCTTATGATCAAAGAATAAAAAATGCTGTAACTCAAGTTTCAGGCAGAATTACATGGAACCACCACCATGCCTCGATAGAATAAAGCCCCCTGAGCAAAACTCACCCTCATTTGTGTTCCTAGGCCACTCCTGGGCTGAGGAAATTGAATTGTTAAAAGGACCATCTCATCCCTCACACTGCTCTTCAAGGATTTCATGAATAGAAGTGACAGAGGGGTTGCTAATTCTGCCCCCATTTCCTTAAGGATTCTGAGGTGCATCTTGTCTGGTACCATGGCTTTGTCTGCTTTTAGTTTATTTAGCACCTCCCGTACTTCAGTTTCTGTAAAGGGACTCATGTCTACCCCTGGTCCTGGGATGCTGTGTTTTTTCAGGGCTGGGCCATCACCTGGGTCCTCTTTGGTAAACACCGAGCAAAAGTATTTGTTGAGAAATGGACGACTTTGCCCCAACTTTGCTGGCAGAGTTAGACTTTGCTGCATCTCTAGTAAACAGTACACTGTGCACACCCAGATCCAGCATGAAACAGGATGCACCATGATCATTTAAGCATTGTGGGTATATGTGATAACGGCGAATGGCTGAAACTATCACCGTTATCGCTCAGTCAGAGTGCCGAACACATTTTTGGCACTCTGTCAACTAGCCTTTCCAACACAACATCGCTACTTTATATATTTACTGCTTTCTGTGGGGCTGCACCCCCACACCCCCCTCATGGAGGCTTCTGTACCCCCTACTTAAGGATTTTCAACTCCAGGGGGGTGCATGTCGGGGGGGTGAAAGCATCAAAACAAAAAAGGTGCAGGTCGGGCGCAAGAAAAATCGCATCATTGCCTGGACCCAAACCCGGTACCTCAGCCACCCCAGCCACAAGCCAATCCCCGATGCCATGATGCAGCTCAACCTGTACCACAGCAACACTCCCTACAGCCTCTCTACCCCCTCCCAGCCCACGCTTGCCGTGCTCGCTCCCACCCCCCGGGCGTGTATGTATAGCAACATCCTGTCACCTAGTTCACCCACCCCCTCATCCGGTCACCCTACCTTTCCGTCACCGTGAGTGGATTACACCAGGAAGGTGTTGCCGTGACAGACGGCACCCTTCCTCATGCGCTCACTTCACAGGTTACCAAGTATTTTCAGGGTGGAACAACTCTCCTTTTTCAGCCTGTACTATGTGGTATTTAATGTATTTATTCATCATATGGCTGATGCACAGAAATAATGTTTTTGCCAGCGTACTGTACCTCGGTTATGGCAATGCTTTTTTTGTGTTGGATTTGTGTGTGCATGAGTTACTGTTTTTTCTGCATAAGATACAATTAGTAGATCCAGGATTTTTTTTTATTTGCATAGTTTACCATCCAGCTTTCCATGTTGTCATGTTTCATTTTGTTGAGACTTAATCATGAAATAAGCAGTTGGCAAGGAAAAGACAGTAGAATTAACATAGACTGACAAACACAAAAACTCAGTGCTGACACCATCTTGGCCAACCAAATGTTAAAATGTATAAAAAAGTGTTAGGAACTTAAACCTAATTTACTTTGACATTGAATTAAAGATACAGATTCTAAATACTATTTCACATGCAGTAATAAACTAAGCTTTATTTATTAATATTTGCACACTTCAGAATATCATCTTTTAGGCAAGGTACCCAGTTTCCAAGAGGGTTCTGGGGGTCACAACAGCAGGATAGAACAGTTGCAATAGATACATACATGAATCAAAATTATGTAATCATATAAAATACAATTGTAAATATATACAGCTACACCATTTAACTGAAGTATTTTGTGACACGTCATGTACTACAATTATGTATTGCATCATGGCAGGCTCTGCTGTACATAGAAACATTTTCAAAGTCATATATGTGTTTCAGTCCATTTAGAGGTAGGGGCAAATGCTTTTCATGCAAAGGTCTTAGGTGTAGGGCTTAAAGTGTGTCAGATCAAGTAGTTTCTCAGACCTGGCTAAAACAAAAAAATAAATCTGAATGACCTAAAGGATGTCTCACATGGCCTCAACACCTGGACCTCACTTAACACTACTACTACTACAAACTCTTTTTTCCTGTGCAAAAACTGTAACACATTTTTGAACAATAAACACAAGTATTACATTTGAAAATAAAGTATGAAGGAAATATTCACTCTTTTAATTTTCACTGATTTCATATTAGTGCAAAAAATGAAAAGACAGTGAATATTAGGGTTATCACTATACCATAGCTGCACTAGTGTTCTGCCAGTGAAAATAAAATGGCATGAATATGTTGGGTGAGCTTGGAGCACTAAATATAATCGTCTTGAGTTTTAGCTGTTATACAGTATATACTACTATAGTTTACTCACTACTGCCACTTGAGCCACAGGGTTATTGCAAAATGGACCTTCGCTGTACCTTCTTAGTCAGTGAAATCATTCCTGACAGTAAGCTAGACACCTAAGGTAAATGGCAGCAGTGTAATGGTTGAGGTACCTTTAAAAACTGCTGCCAATATGACTGTCTTTTGTGTTTTTTTTTTTACTTTCCCAGTAAATAAGCTGAAAATACAACAGTGTTTTGGTACCGTGACTTTAATGGTCTTTATTGCAAGATAGGCTGCTCTTTTAATGTTTAGCAGCATCTGGCAACATTTTCAGTGTGAGGAGTCTTGGCATTTTTGCAATTCTGGTGAACCACAATTCGTATTATCTCCATGACTCATTACCACCATCGAGCTCATTTAACTGTTAATGAATGTAATTGAAAGCATCAATTTATTTTCTCTAATTAGCAAAATTTAGTTTTGTTTGGAACCCTTGAAGATGGACTCCATTGACTACAAATAAAGGACAGCTGGCATCGGAAGAAGTCTATAATATTCCAAAATGTTTTACAATCTGAGCCATTCTTTTCATTATTGCTATTAACTGTTTAGCCTAAAGATTAGAGCTATGAGTCATGAACATTGAGACCCAGGTTTAAAACACACAGCTGCCACTAACACAACATATGACCCTGAGTAACTCAACCTTGTGCTCTCACATTGCCCCTGGAAAGAACATTCAGCTCAGTGTACCTTTCCTAGCCAAATATTCAAATACAAAAGTACATCTAAATGAAAACTGTTTCCCTGCCCCTTACAGTATCTAAAGCTGAAGTCTAAAATTCCCTACTTGTAACTTCACTGTCTGTTGCTGTACAAATGACTGTGATGTCATCATAACCTCAGCTCCAGAGTAAGCCACAACTATAAATCAACTGTAACGTGAGAGGGTGAGGTAGGAGTAGGGGACAAGACTTCTGTTTTTGAATAAATACCATCAGTAATGAAGAATGTAGTGACTTGAAATCCAGTATTTTTAGAATACAGTACAACTATGTTCTGCTGATGCCAGCAGTACATTTAATTTTATTTTTAAGGAAAGACTTTAAGGCACAAGTACCCATTTTGTAAGGTGAGCCAGTCAGACAGCAAATTATGTGCAATCAAATGGAATACAGTATAAAATACTTTCTCAAATACACTAAGTCATAAAAACAAATTATGTAAAACAGTTATATTTTGCAGTGCTAAACAGATGCATTTTAACAAAATTTAAAATATCTAGTATGTTGTTCAAGTTCAGGTTTACTTGTGGGAAATACTCCATTGAGCAGAATCATTTGCAAGGAAGTCCTGGTACATAAAAGTGATGAATAACAAAATATAAATCACGTTGACAACAAAGGACAATATTGGCATATGTACAAGAGATGTAAACAATGCAGTGCCTGATGCTTACATACAATAGATAAAGTACATGGGACAAATTACAAAAAAAAAATCACAGTAACAGCATAAGGCATCATTAGCATATGTACAAGAGAGGGAAACAATGCAGTGCCTGAGGGCTTGCATACAATAAATAAAGTACAAGGGAGCAGTGAGGTAAATTCTTCATCAAGGGTGAAAACCTGGGCAGGGATGGGGGGATAAGAGGGAAAAGAGGACTTTGGTGGCCTGACCCAAAGGGAACATGAAGGGAAAGCCTGACCTGAAGGAACAGGAAGGTAAAGGAGTACTGGGCCCAGGGTGAACCAGGGTGGATGGGGGGGGGGGAGAAGAAGAGGTGACAGTTATTATTCTTAGTGGTATTGATGATGGTGGAGAATCCTATTTCCTGAGACCATGGCAGACTATTGGGAAGAATTTGTGTCAGAGATTTGAAGATATCTATTGAAACAATACTGGTGAGTCTCAGTGTCTTCTGTAGATGATTCCTTTTGATGGGATGGCATAGATAATGGCACCCATGCCGAGGGTGGTACACGTCCAGGGTACATCAAGAAGGATGAAGTTGTCTTTTCTAAGGGAATAGGGGAAGTATGAGGTGTTGATAACAGAGGAGATATAGACCAGTAGTTTGTTTAGTAGGCCTTTTAGGGTCCAGGTACCTCAATGTAGAGGTCGCCTGGTGGCAAGTGGTTGCCAGCCAACTTCTTTATACAAGTCACAGTGGTGCATTTGGAATGGTAATTTAGTAATGATTCTCAGTGCCCGATGGAACAGTGTATCAAGCTTGTGGAGGCTGGAAGCAGCAGCACAATTATAAATGATGTCACCATAGTTTGGGAGAGGGAGGAATGTGGCCTGCATGAGTCTGTGTCTGGTATCAGGCGGAAAGAGGACTCTGTTCCTAAAGAAAAAGCCTAGCCTTGCTTTCAACTTGCTGGTGAGGCAGTCAATGTTTACACTAAAAGAAAGCTTGTTGTCTAGCCATATAACTAAATATTTAAATTTATCAACCATGTCCAGTGGTTCACCTAGAATAATCATGATTGGTGTTGTGTTGCAACCAGAGGAGGGTCTGTTGCTAGTGCGGACAAAATACAGTACCTTTGTTTTTTTTGCATTGAGTGACAGCTTGTGGATGATGAGGTTGTGCTCTAACAGAGCAAAATCATCTTGTGGTATGTAACATATCTCAGCTAGTGATGGCTTGGAAGCATATAAGATGATATTGACTGCAAATAGATGTGTTTTAGAATTGACGATATTGGAGTCCAGGGAATTGATGTAGATGAAAAATAATATGGGGCCTAAAATGGAGCCTTGCAGGACACCTCGTATGATGGAAAGAGAATCAGAAACCTGACCACCTGCATTGATTTTCTGAAATCTACCTGTGAGATAACTGGAGAACCACTGTAGGGAGGTATCATCAGCACCTATTTTATTGAGACCACTAAGGATGAGGTTGTGGTCGATGGTGTTGAATGCCTTAATGAAGTCAAGATATACAGTATGGCACCTGGGACTTGCTTGGAGTCATGCGTGGTGAGCCCATCATTAGTGACTTTTGCTAAGGCAGAAGTAGTACTGTGGTTTTGCCCGAACCCAGACTGGGAGGGGTGGAGAAGTGAATATTTTTCTATGTGGTCTTTAAGCTGGAGATGGATGAGATTTTCCAGAATTTTAGACAGAACAGGGAGGATGGAGATGGATCTATAGCTGTTTAGGTCTGGTGGTCCCCTGATTTGAATAGGGGCAAGATGTGTGCAGTATGTTGGTTATTTACAATGATCAGTGCATATGTATTCCAAACCTTAGTTGCCATATATCTAAAAAAATAATGTCTCTTTGTTTCTACAACTAGGAATACTTAATTGCATACTACATGTAGATCTTGTTTTATAAGAGCTAAAACACTAAGGGCCAGATATTCAAAACTTTGCCCCGGGGCTAAATTAGCACTGCCCAGTGGACAAACTTAGCCCAGAGCACAAAGCAAGCTATATTTAAAAGGAAATAGCCCGATGGAAAACCAGCTGAATATAGCAAGCCAAGGAAGCCGGGCAAACAGGGCCAGAAGTGCAGGGCAAATATTGCCCGGGAATAAGACAGCACTGAATATAGCAACAGGGAAGTGCACGCTGCAACTGCAGCTCATTAGACTCTGGAGCAAGCCAGTGTTGCAGGTATAGAACATTGTGTGTGATTGCATAGAGATGTCTGACATCTATTGCAAACAACAATGTAAACCACACACTGCAGAACTGTGCAATGCTGAAGTGAGGTTTGCCTGGGGCTAACCTGATTGCACAGTGTTAACACATTAGCCCGGTGCAAACTGGTTAGCCCGGAGCAAACAGGAGCTATATTCAAAGCTCCCATGCAAATGAGCCTACTTGGGTAATCCATGGAAAAACAGGTACATTTGCATCTCATTAAGTGCTGCTTAGCATACATTACCATGCAGTTTGCCCAGTGCTACTACATGGAGCACAAAGCTCCCCCTTTTGGTTGGAATGGAAGTACAGGCTGGACGCTGCAGGCCAAGGCATACCCACAGCATCCCCTTTTGGTTGGAATAGAAGTTCAGGCCGGAGGCAGCAGGAACTGCATGCTGCCAGGCACAGTCGGTGCATACATAACCCACAACACCTTTCCTCCTGAAACAGGGACAATGCTTAAACAAATCAGGGACAAAGGATCACAATCAGGGACACAGCTTCAGAAGTAGAGATATTCACCCAGACAGCTGGTAGAATACGTGGCTTAGTGCAAAATGCATTTTCTAACGAAGAACAAGTCTGTAACTTTAATGCTTGACATTATTTTGTGCTTACAATTTCCACTGATTAGCCATGGAAACACAACTGTGAGGAGGGACAGAGTAATATTTTGAGGCAAATTCAGGGATGTCTCTGAAAATCAGGGACAGTTGAGAGGTATGTTCCTGACTAATTCACAATTAAATTCAAAGTAATTTCTCTGGTAGTCTAGTGGCCCCCCAACCCCTGCATGAATCCTGACCCATGTTGAATTAAATTCAAAGTAATTTCCCTGGTAGTCTAGTGGTCCCCCCACCACCCTGCATGAAACTGACCCCTTTTGACTTAAATACAATCTAAATTTCCTGGTAGTCTAGTGGTCCCCCATCCCCCTGGCCGAATCCGACTCATTTTGAATTATATTCAAATTAATTTCCCTGGTAGTCCAGTGGTTCCCCACCCGGCAGTGATGCCCCAACTTAGCCCAGGAACAATCTACGAACAGAGCCAGTGACTGCCTCAGCTCCCCTCTCACCACCATGGCTGGCCGCCGACTGAGGTATGAAGGAAGCTCATTCATACCTCAGTCAGCGTCCAGCCTTGGTGGTGAGAGGATGGCTGAGCTGGTCATGGGCTCTGTTCATAGATTGTTCCTGGGCTAAGCAGGGCATCACTGCCGGATGGGGGGACCACAGGACTACCATGGAAATTAATTTGAATATAATTCACAATGTGTCAGGATTCGTGCATGGGGGTTGGGGGACCACTTGACTACCAGGGTAATTAATTTGAATATAATTCACAACGGGTCGGGATTCATGCAGGAAGGTGGGGGGACCACTAGACTACCAGGGAATTTACATTGCAGTTAATTCAAAATGGGTCGGGTTTTGTGCAAGGGGGTTGGGTGAACCACTAGGCTACCTGGGTGTTTACTGTACTACCACAGCTACGGGGGTCCATGATGGGGGGGGGGTCACCACCACTACATTACCACTGCATTACTGCCAGCTTTTGTTAGGTGGTATCTAGCACTGTGCTACAGGTTGCACTAATGCCAGTAGCATGGTGCTAGACCTTTGAATATGCAGCGCTGTTGGCATTCATGGGTGCTCTCCTAACCCTGCCCCTGCATACTATTATCTATTAGCATCAGCAGTACCAAACAGCGCCGGTGCTAATAAGACTTTTGAATATTGCACCTCGCGCAAATCCATCGCTATTCCAGTGCTATGGTTTTGCGCAAGGCGCAATGGTTTGAATATCTGGTCCTTAGTCAGCATTGTGTGGATTTATCCAGTAGTTTGACCATTCAGTATTTTTCATAACCAAATTCCATCAGAACATCTTTGATAGTCCAGTGGGAGCAATCCCAGTTAGGTATAATGATTACAATGATGAGCATCCCTTTTAGCATCTAAAACAAATCTACACAGCATATTATGGGACACTCTTAGTTTGGATAACACATTGTCCACAGCCATGACATAGACCAGTAGACCACAGTCAACGATTGCATGCAATGAACTTGGATCAACCAATTTTCATACATACATATTGAAATTTTATTTCTATACAGCAAACCCGATCTTGTATTTATTTTTACGCATAGTCTATATGCTTGTCATTGGACAGTGTGCTATCCAGAAAGATTCACAAATATTTAAAATGTTGTACCTGCCCAAGCATCACCCCAGAGGCTGTTTTTATCTCCAGTTTTTTAGCATTTGCCATTTTTTAGTACTACAAAAAATCATTCATTTAGGGTTTTTATTTTGTTTTTGTGGTCATCACTAATTTACTATTAGTAAACCAATCCTGTACTCTTAAAATCCTCTTGCAGAAACTTTGCAAGAACAGGGACAGTTTTGTCCCTCATTGCCAGGACTGCATGCTAAGCATAAAGAATGACTTTGAAGTCCTGGCAAACAGAGGAAAATCCATTTAAAAATACGCTAAAATGTAATGACCCCAGTATAGACCACTGTGAGACTCCAATTCTGACAGGTCTAAGGGAAGATGTAATATTATCAATTTTAACACTTTGCATTTTGTTTGATAAATAATCCCAGAGCCAATTGCAAACATTTTGGGAAATGCCAAGATTAAGCAATCTCATAACATGCATTTTATGATTAACCAAATCAAATACTATTGATGGATCTATTTAGTCCACCCCAGTCATATCACCACTGTCTATTGCACTATTAAAAAAATCAGTACGTTCCAGTTAAGTAGCAGTAGTACAGTATTATGTTTCTTCCAGAAACTATGCTGGGTTTCTGTTAGAACATTGCTATCCTCTATATAATTCATTAGTTGATCATAAACAATTCTTTCCAGTACCTTGGACAGTGGGGACAGGACTGAGAACAGTATTATTACTTGTGGTTGCAGCATCCCCCCTTTACGTACCAGAACTACCATGATTTGTTTCCATAGTTCTGGGACTTCTTGTGTACATACTGATATGTTAAATAGCTTCATTACAAGAAACAGCTACTTTATTAATAGCTAACTTTAGGAGCTTAATATCAACCCCTTACTTCCCATTCTAGTTTTAGTATTCCTCTTATTTAAATAATTAAATAGTTTCCTGTTTTGTAAACTTTTTGGAATAAAGTTCACTAAATATTATCAATAATGCAGCAATTATTTTACTGAGTCTTTCAAAATGTATTTGACTGTCCCCTGCTAAAAGCACAATTGTTGTTTGTAACATCTCAGTTCATTGTCATGGTGAGCACTATAATGTCATAAATGAAGGCACTGTGAAGTTAACAGGGGGAGAGGCACTTGTTTTCAAATGTTTCTGCATAGACTTTTTAGATGTACTACCGAGATGTGCTGTAAATCTTAAAAGGGTACATTGCGAATAAAAAAAATGTATTCTCTGGTAAATTGTAAAGCACAATGCAGGACATCCAAAGTGCAAGTACAAAACACAGTGGAAGTAATGGCAAAGTGAAAATAAGTGGGAGGCCTCACGTGACCTATCAACCACATAAAGTTTGATTAGAGACCCAGTCTCCGCAAGGATATAGACAGGATGGAGGCTGTCCAGAGGAGGGCAACTAAAATGGTGCAGAGCCTGCACCGGAAGACATATGAAGAGAGACTTAAGGAGCTGAATATGTATAGCCTCGAGGAAAGGAGAGAGAGGGGGGACATGATAGAAACTTTCAAGTATCTCAAGGGAATCAACAAAGTCCAAGAGGGTAGCATCTTTCAAAAAAAGAGGTGTGCAAGAACAAGGGGGCACAATTTGAAGATAGAAGGGGTGGCTCAAAGGTAATTTAAGGAACTATTTTTCACAGAGAGGTTGTGGATGCATGGAATGGCCTTCGGAGGAGGTTGTGGAGTCAAAAACAGTGGTGGAATTCAAGCATGCATGGGACAGTCATAAGGCAATTCTAGGGGGTGGGGGTAGGAAGAAGTAGGCTGCTGGTTAACTAGGATCTGCAGCTTATCCAATAGGTAGGGAAATGGGCAGACTGGGTGGGCCAAGCGGTCCTTATCTGCCGTCAAAATCTATGTTTCTATCTATGTTTCTATGTTTAAAGAAATACAGTAAATGGGCACATTTACATGGAAGTGAACATTTAAAGTGCATAGTAGTATGGACCACATAGATTAGGGAGCAGAAAGGGGACCTGAAATTCAGGTGGCCTGACTGGGAGAAAGTAGTCAGGGGAGGAGGGGACTGGAAAGGCTGGGAGAAAAGGAGGAAGGAGGTTCAAAATTGGGAGTGGCAAGTACAGGGAGGAACAGCAGTAAGCTTAAGCAGTCATCTTAATTCAGGGAGAGAGGAGGTGAGCTGAAGGGAAGGGGGAGTAGATTCCAGAGGGAGGGGATATCCAATTCCTTACCTCACCCTTTTTTCTAAATTTGCTTATAGGTGCAAACATGTCACACATTTGATTAAACTGGGTTATAAAATAATCCAGAGGAAGATCAAGTGTAGGAATACTATCTAGAAAAAGGACTAATCAGTTTCATGTATTATTTGTTTAAATCTTTTGAGACTTAACTCAGTGGTGGGTAAGCTTATGGAGGCACTCCTAAAAACATGTTAGTAAAGTACCTGGCAGAAGGTAGTCTTCAGGATGACAGATGGCACAGGTTCACAGAGGGAAGGTCATGCCAGTCAAACCTGATTGAATTTTTCAACTGGGTGATGAAGGTGAGTGATCCAGGAAGGGAGTTGGACATGGCCTATGTGGACTTCAGAAAGGCCTTTGACACCATCCCTTACAAGAGACTGGTGAACAAGTTGGGCAATTTAGGGGTAGGGAGGAAAATTACAGATTGGGTGGAAAACTAGTTTGGTGACAGAGGTCAGAAGGTAGTGGTCAATGGGGTTCACTCCAGGGAGTAAAGAGTGACAAGGGGGGTTCCCCAGGGGTCATTATTTGGACTCATAATGTTTAACATTTACATTGGAGATATACTAGAGGGACAAAATGGGAAGGTGTGCTTATTTGCAGATGATACAAAGATGTGCAATAAGGTGGACTCATGGGGGGCAAATGAGAGAGGACCTGATCAAGCTGGAGGGGTGGTCAAAGAGTTTGCAATTGAGATTTAATGCAAAGAAAGGCAAACAATACACATAGGGTACAAGAATCCAAAGGCCATCTACACATTGGGAGTGAAGGAGGTCCTATTAATGGAGCAAGACAAGAAAGGGATCTGGGGATTATCAAGTCAGATAACTTAAAGGAGGCAAATCAGTGTAGCAAAGTGGTAGAAAAAGCAAAAATAATTCTGATATGCATAGGGAGGGGTATTACAAGTAGGAAAAGAGAGATGATCATGCCAATATACAGGTCCACACCTGGAATATTGGGTACAGTTCTGGAGACCTCACCAACACAGATAAACAGGGTGGAGAGAGCTCAGAGCAGAGTGACCAAAACGGTGCAGGGCATGCCCAAGAGGACATATGAAGAGAGGATGGAAGAGCTTGGCCTGTATTCCCTGGAAACAAAGAGGGAGGGGGATATGATCAAAACTTTTAAATACCTGAAAGGATTAAACAAGGCGAGGGAAGGGAGCATCTTCTAGATTAAAGAAAACCCCCAAACTAGGGGACACAGCTTAAAATGGGAGGGTGGAAAATTCAAAGGAAATAGGAGGGGGCACTACTTTACAGAGAGGGTGGTGGGCCCATGCAATAGGCTACAGCAGGGGGTGATGGAGGCGAATTCATTGGGGGGGTTCAAGTGGGCATGGGATAACTACATGGGTTTAGACAAGAAAGGGAAGGACAAGTACCCTAAAGAGAAAAAGGAGGCTAAAAGCTACATGGGGGCACATGGGTGGGGAGTAAGATGAAAGGATCAGAGATATCTATGGGGAGAGTGATGGGGCAGACTAGATGGACAGATGGGGTCCTTTTCTGCCAATACATTTCCATGTTTCTAACAACATTAAATGGGAAAATGGTCACTAAGACATCTGGCTGCACTTTCACTCATTTCACATGAACACAGTAAGAGGCCAACTACCAATCTATTAATGTTCCTGTATCTGTTAAATAGTTAACCCTTGTTACGTCATTTACCAGTTGTGTCAAATTTATAGCTGCTATTTTGTCCCTCAGTGTATTATTCAACCTTTTTTTATAGTCATTAATAAAATCTCCAAAAAAAACAGTTTTTCATGATTACCATTGAGTTCAGACACATATTCAATAAAGTGGTCAACCCCTTTTTTACTAAATTTTGTGGGGGATATATGCAACACCAATTATAAATTTCTTCCTCTTACCTAGACTTAAGTTCATGGCCAAGTATTTACATGCAATACTGCAGCTTGTAACATCAATTTTATCCACTACCAAAGTAAATTGCATGTTCCACTCCCCTTTTAGCCACCCTGTCTTATCTAATAAATGAATATTTTTTAGTCTGTTTTTTAATAATATTTTGCCAGGAAAGACACACTAAGCCAAGGCTTGTTTCCCAGTGCATCCTCGGAGCACAGGGAAGATAAGTGACTTGCTTATGATCACTTAGTATGAAAGTGGTGGCTGTAGAATTCAAACCTAGTTGTGCAAGTTTGCTTATCAGTGCTCTTGACCACTGTGCTATACTTCCTTCTTAGCCATCCAACAACAAAGCATCATCTTCCACTTTAGAGGTCAGCCAAATTTTGGTTAAAATAATAATGTCTGACTTAATCTCATCTATTCAGGCACTAAATTTAGTAAGTTTGGGTAGCAGACTACCAATATTTAAATGCCCCATATATAGGCCATTTTACTACCTTCTATATTCAACCTGTCCACTTGTCTAGGGTTAACCTGAATATTTCCTGACATTATCAAAAGTAAATTAGTCAGCACATGCACTCTAAACATATGCTTTTTCTTTACTAATCTAATACTGTTATGCTCTTTATATCCTGCATTCTTTAAACCTAGAATCAAAACGTCACTGCTACTCAAATGAGAAAATAATTTCTGCATTTTTAAAGAAATGCCTCCCCATCCCTAAAAACTGATGATAACCCTCTGTAATATGCTCTAAAGTGCTCATTGTTATTCAGGTATCATCATTTGTTCTTTAACCCCCATTAATTTTCCAAATTAAAATTTAATTTCCTAATAGCTCACCCCATTAAACCAAACATTCCCAAACAGCATGCATAGTGCAAGGGCTGCTAACCACCTAGAATGAATTATAATTGATTAATTCAGCCTCAGTTCAAATACAACAATAACAATTTATGTACAATAAATGTAATATTCAGCACCTTACTATATTACCTACAAATATCAAAAACACTAACATATTATATTAATATGATTGGATTAACCCATTACACCACCACAGCATCTCTGGCACTGCAGCTGACAGGTGGAGTCAGGTAACAGTTGGAATCACTGTTACAATTCAATTTAAAATTATTTTTAAAAAGAATGAGAAGGGGGAACAGAAAAACAGATCCTGCAAGAGAAGTTTGCAAAGTCCCAGTCAGTGCAAAATCCCTAAAACTCAATCAAATAACATCATTGGTTAGCAATTATTCCTTTGTAGTAGAAGTGCCTATAGGACTGCAAAGTTCAACAGGCAAGATAGCAGCATGATTTTTAAAAAGTCAGCAGTTTATTAAATTTACAAACTACCAGTAAAAGCCACAGACTTGAAGAAAATGGGGTGGCAGTATAGCTTCAAGGGGATTCAAATCTATAGCATACTGTATGCTCTTGTAACCTCAAACACAGTGCAAGTTCTTAAATTCACGTTCTTAATGGCTTACTTTTAGCAGCATGTAAGCAATTGTGGTCAGTGTGTGCTCTACAATTTTTCTTTCTGACTGGTGCTCATACCACTTACAATCATGCTGGAAGGCAGAGCTGGCTTTTAAAGTGGCTTAACCCCACACCCTCATTCTGATATGCAACAGCCATCTCCCCCTGAGCCCCCTGCCTGCTGTGTTTCTTGGGTATCTTATCAGATATCGAAGCTGAGAGTACCAACACTCATGGACCCAGCTTCAGTATCCCAAAATTAGGGATGCCCGAAAGTGTTGCTGAACAGCAAAATTGTATTTCACTGGGCGAAATTGTATTTTACCCAACAAAATGCTAGGTTATATGTGCAAAACATGGTTCCACCTGGTGTAATCTTGTGAGGTTAGTGGAGCAAGGAGCTGGCCGAACTGCTCCATGGCATGGAGCACTAATGCTCCTGCAGCTCAGCCAGCAAGCTTTCTGGGATGGGGGTCTGTTCCTGGTAGGAGAATTTTTTTCACACTTTTGTTTTTCACACCCCATAACATAACTACCAACTCCGAGGTCCGCTCCCCCTCAGAGTTGATTATATTAGTTAGGGGTGTGTGGGGGCTGAAGCCCCCGATAACACAAGTCCCCATTGGAATTTTGAAATTTGGTCTCCTGACCTTGAGGTAGTATAGATCAGGAGACCAAATTTCAGGATTCCATAATATATTTGTTTCTTGTGCAGCTGAAGAATATCAGTTATGCAGACAGCAGCACCATGCTGGAGGCCTATTGCCTTGAGACACTAGCTACATCCAACCTCTGTGAGTAAAGCTGGTAGTGTAGCTGCCTGGTGAAGGTATTCTGTGCTGGAGGGTGGCATTGACTTTTAAAATGTCTTAGCTCTATGCCATCATTACACCAGTGCCCCCTGCCTTCTGTTTTAATGGTAATCAGACCTCCTCTTTAAATACGTGTATATATATATATATATATGTATATAATCTATATATACAGTATATATATAGCTAGATAGATAGATATATATATATATATATATATATATATATATATATATATAATAGTGGTACAGTAGTGCCACTATAGTTAGGGTTGAGTACCCCATTTAAGGTTAAATCTGAAATTTAGCAGCTTAATAACGTTGCCACCATATGACAGATTTGTCTGAAATTTGGAATGCATGGTCTGGCACCATAGATCACTGGACCTGCCAAGTTTCATAACAGTCGCTATATGGTTGTGAGCTATAGAGCGCCAAATCATGCACAAATTACAGGTTTTTGTGCATTTCTTTGCTTGCACCTACAGGTGGCATGGTTTGTGCGACCAGTCCAAAACATTCAAGGAACATGCACATGTCCCCGATGTGCCTTTTGAAGATTTCATGAAAAAATATTGAACGGTTCAAAAGTTATTCAAGAAAACGGTCCCTAATTATAGTCTATGGGAAAAGTTAACAAAATATTAAAAAGTGTCGCAAATGCACTTTTTACTTTTGCAAATGACCCTTGTAGCATTGCAAATCAGCCATCTTGTTTTCAGTTGGTGGTCAGAGAAATGCTTGCCATTTAAATTTGGGACCCTCTAGGGACACAATTATTGTTGTGTTCACCTAGTCGAGCCCTGAGGATGCTAGCCATGTCTTTTTTTGGAGGTAAAACACCCCAGAAATATGTTTTTTACATTTTTGTAAATAGTAGTGTCACAAAGTACTTTTGAATATGCAATACTTTTGTGATTTGTTTTGTGAAAGTGTCATGATTTGCAAAAGTACTTTGAAACACTATGGCCAAAACCATAGGGAATCTTTGCCACCCTGCTGCAAAAGAACGGTTTGGTCTTTTGGGCTGTAATTTGGAGGGAAGAAAGCCAACATCCCTCAGATGTGCCTTTTGTGGTTTGGTGACACAATATTAGAGGGCTGCAAAGTTATGGAACTCCGAAGTTGATGATTTCCCCATAGGCTAACATTACGGCTTCTGCACGCCTTTCAGGGGCCTGTATCTCTAAAACGCTTCGAGATATGGACTTTTCGTCAGAAGAATGCTTAGTCCCCCACTAGGGGCCTAAGTGCAAAACTAGCCTGGAACATCAGAAGTAATACGAGATTTTACATTTTTTTCCACGTCGTACGGTTCCTGAGATATAAAGAATTTAGTATTCCAAGCGCTCATTTTCTGCTCTGAGGGCCATTACTGTGCATGCATTCTTTGTATTCACTGTGCTTCTGAATGCACCTATTTGGGAAACAAAATAGTGTGCATTTGTGTTACTGTTACTGTTAGTGTTTCCGCTTGTGTTTCCATAACCATTTGCGTTAGTGTTTCCGTTTACATCACCGTGTGCGTTACCTTTTGCGTTTGTGTTTCCGCTTTGCATTTGCAATACTGTTACCATTTGCATTTCTGTTACTGTTTTTGTTTGCGTTTACTTTTGCGTCATTGTGTACGTTACCATTTATGTTTGCATATGCACTTGCGTTTACGTTTCTGTTTGCGTTACTGTTTCCTTTGGCATCATCGTTGGTGTTACCGTAACTGTTTGCGTTTCCAATTGCGTTACCATTACCGTTTGTGTGTTCATTACGTTTGCATTTGTGTTTCTGTGGGCCTTAGCATTTGCTTTTTTGGTAGCTTTTCCGTTGTCGTATATGTTACTGTTTCCTTCTGCATCGCCGTTGACGTTACCATTTGCATTTCTGTTTGCGTTTGTGTTACCATTTGCATTTCCATTGCCATTTTCATTACCATTTGCATTTGCATTTCCATTGCCATTAGAATTTGCATTACTGTTTTCATTACCATTTGTACTTCTGTTGCCGTTACCATTTGCATTACCATTTCTGTTTTCATTTACGTTTACACTTGTGTTTCTCTTACCGTTTGCGTTATTGTTTCCATTTACGTCACCATGTGCGTTACCATTTTTGCTTGCATTTGCATTACCATTAGCATTACTATTTTCTTTTACCTCACTGTTTCCATCACCGTTTGCGTTAACGTTACCGCTTATGTTTTTGCCTTTGCGTAGCACAGTGCAAAACATTATGTTTTTGTTATTTTTCTGCACTGTCTTCCACGATGCATAGCACAGCCAGTGTGTGGTTGATTGATCTGAAACTTGACACATAAAAAAGACCTCTATTCAGGAAACATGCCAGTTTTTGTTTGGTGAAACAATGTTGTTTCATTCCACAGTTATTTCCATTTGAAGTTGGCCCCCCTCACAGTTACAGATTTTTCATTCACCAGGTCTGCCATTTTACCACATTTTCAGCTGCAATTTCTGCCATTTTGTGGTAGAAGACTTCTTAAAGGTGCAGAAATATAAAAAATTAATATCTCTGGAATGGTTTGGTCTTTTCACATGAAATTAGGAGGGTGTTGAGTGGATGTGCCGGAGATGTGAATAATTCTGTTTACATGTTGAATTTTTTTTAATTTGTTTTTTATTTGTTCGATCAAAAGACCATTACAAAAATATAAAAACATATTACATTTTAACACTGTGCACATGTTAAACAACAATAAATACAAATATTGTAAAACAACTAATTGATTCTTGGACTATTGTCCATAATACAAGGAAATATTAAAAATAATGCATGCTTGTACTGTTGTTCACAACCACATTTTAAGTATACAAGCAACTTCTCATATCACTAATTTAGAAATTTAATTGAGTCTAACATGCTTCATTCTTATTTTTGTGATTGCTTCCAAATACCTTATCATATTATATATTATATATTATATGTTCGTCACTTGTGGTAAAAAATGTATTTAATAAGAGAGTTTGATTTGAAGTTGCAATGCCAAGTATCAGTGGGTTCAGCCAATTCTCTCTAGCCACTTTATACCATGGGCACACAAAAATGACATGGAAAATGTCTTCCACTGTTGTGTCTGTAGAGGCACAAAGAACAGAACCATGTCCTCTATCCTTTTCGTATCTGGCAACCAGTACCTTACTGGGGAATTGTTCCATTCTAAACTTAGTAAATAACTGTCTCTGTTTTATATTAATTAGTACATCCAGTTAATCCCTGTAGCCAAAATTTACATCATGCTGTCTTAACCAAGGAGCAATCTTGAGATTTATAATAATGTCCAGGTCTAACTTCTTGACTTGAGTCATAATTTTTTTTGTTACATAGGTTTTATATTTGAGACTTATTGAAATTATTTTTGCTACATACTCTCTTAAAAAGGTAAGTCCAGATTTCTCCAGAATAGAGTACAAACCGGTCAGCCATTTTGATTGTTTGCATCCTATTTCAGTCCATGTTTCTTTTTCTTTTAATGCCACAACTTGCAATCTACTTGGATCTAATGTCAGCAGCTTTAGCCAATAATTTATGATTCTTATCTGAGCGAAGGCTGATGGCCTGACTAGTCCTACCTCCACCCTAGCTAATGCTGCAGGAATAGAGTTATTCAAGCCTAAGGACTGCTTAATGAGCTTGTTAAGAGGAATTTCTATCTTTTCAAAATTAGAAAATCCCCAAATCTCGGACTGATATAGTGCCTATGCATAGTATTTAGCTTTTAGTGCTGTGATCAATGGTTTGATAGTATTTCTGCCATACTTATGGTTAAACTACTTAAGAGAATTGGCTGTTTGTTTAAGCTTGAGGGTAAGAGCATCCATGTGTTTGGTCCAATTGCCATCATGTGTATAGAGCAGACCTAAATAGGGGTAAATTTTTACTGTACAAAGTCTTTCATTACCTATTTTCCATGTTTTAGTAGTTTTGTTAGAACCTAGTATCATGATTTGACTTTTGTTAATGTTAATATTTAAATTATGTCTTCCTGCATAATCCTCTAAAATTGCTAATTTATTCTGTAACCCCTTCTTAGTGAAGGATAATAAAACAAGGTCATCAGCATATGCCAATACTGGGCATGCTTTGTGCAGAATCTTTGGGGAATCTGTTAAGGAGTCATTTTGCTCTATTAATAAATCATTTATATAAATGCAAAACAAGGAGGGGCTAGGACACATCCTTGCCTTACCCCATGATAGTGGGAAACATTGTGGAGAGTTGACCAGTAGTTCCTGTTTTAACCTGTGCCGAAGTATTATGATATAACTCACTTATAATTGCAGTTATTTCTTTGGAAATAACCCACTCCCTCATTTTTTTTTCCATAATATGCTTCGTGACAAAAAATCAAATGCAGGACTAAAGTCAGTAAATGCTAAATGCACTTTCTGCCTACACAAATTAACATATTTTTCATACAAATGTAATAAAATAAAACAATTATCTACTGTGCTAAAATTTGCTTGAAATCCAGCTTGGAATTCTGACAAACCCCCAGTGCATTAATTTCCTCCATTAATTTGGCTAAAACTATTTTAGAAAAAATCTTGCAACAGCTATCTAATAATGAAATTGGTTGGTACATTTTGGGGTCCAACGTGTCATCTTTTTGTATATGGAAATTAGGATGGCTCCCTTCCAAGAAACAGGAAATTTCAATTGCCTGACTAGAAAGTTGAAAAATGACATTACTATAGCAGCCCAAATAAGACTGGAATCCAGGAAAACTTCTGATGGTATCTGATCTGGTCCTGGGGCTTCATGCTTCTTCATGGAGATAATAGCTACATATACATCCTGCTTATTGCAGAATGTTGCATATGTTGTAACAGTTCCTGCCTCTGAAGAGTCATTGACCTGACTTGAATCAAAAAAAATGTCTGAATAATATTTTTGCACAGACTTAAGGGGGATATGTGCATCTATACCAAGTTTAAAGTTGTTTGTTCCTTGGGCCACCAGCTGCCAATATGTACACTGGTCATTACAATTTATAGCATTCAGCATTTTATTCCATTGGACTTGTTGAAATCTACTTTGTTTTTCCTTTAATAACTTTTTATATGTTGTTCTTGCTTGATTAAGTAGTCTAGACGATGTCCTGACTCTTCTAATTAGTTGGTTTAACAGTTTTTTGGCCAGATGTCATTCCTTACCAAACATTGTATGTCCCCCTTCAGGCCTTTGTTTAATAACAGTTGAGAGCAGTTCCTTGATTTCCTCAACACATTGCATCAGCTCTTCAGACCATTTAGATAAGTTCCAGTTGACATATTCCTTATCAATAAAGAACCTCTGCATCAAGGGGGCTAACTCTAATGAGCTGTGTTGGTTCCATCTGATTTTAACATTGTTTCTTATTTCTATATTATAGTCAGGCACCATGGGTTCTTGTACTAATTGTCTGAAACATAATACTAGGGGGAAATGGTCACTATCTGACCTAGTAGGGATACAGCAAGTTTCCCATATATCCATACTATCATTCCAAAAAACATAGTCGATCACAGAAGGACCTTGTTTGTTTAATGTGTATAATTACCTAAAATGTCCCCTTTGAGCCTCCCATTAAGAGGTATTAAATTATATGGTGCTAAGTTCCCCAATAATTTAAGTCCTCTAGCATCGGTCCTTTAATCTAATGTACTTCTATGATTTTTATAGGCATTCTGGAAGTGCCAATTTTGAATTTCGTCATTGGAAAAACCATCATGGGTGCCTATCCTGGCATTAAAATCCTCGAAGAGTAGAATTTTCTCACATGCTGTTGTTGCCCAGGCTCTATGAATGACATCATCTAACTCCTCCCATAAGCTGCTTCTATAAGACTTTGAATTACTAGGTAGTATATAAACATTAATTAGGCAGAGTTTCAAAGAGCCTAATTTTACAAAAAAGGCCTGTGAGAAAGAATTAGCAGATATTAGCTCTGCAGTTATAAAATCCATGATTCTAAACCAGGTAACTAGACCACCAAAGGGTTAACCAAATCTAGAATGCTTAAGGCCAGAGACTTGATAGGTCGAATAACCATTCAATGCAACATCATTTGTTGAATGACGCCAAGTTTCTTGCAGACATATTATATGAGCTTGTTATAAAAAATTAACACAGTCACTATCCACAAATTTTGTTACCAAACCAGCAATGTTCCAAGATGTTAGCATTAAGTTCTCAATTCCCTCAGTGTCATCATTCTTACTAGCAAGGGAGGGGGTCTGTAGTCAGTCATTTGAGACTCCCAGTAAATCAAATCAATTTGAAACTATTACATTGAAAATCATCCTGTCATTAGCCGTTACCTGAGGGGTCTTGGTTTTCCTAGTTACTATATTATGTTCAAGATTTTATTCCAGTTCAGATAAAATAGATACATTTGTACCCATATCCTGATCAGAGGCAACAAAGTGCAGCCCCATCCCATCAAATAATGAGGTATTTTGCATTATATTTGCAAGCAAACTCAGACTTCTGACCTGTATTATAACTTGGTCTGTTTCAGAGATATTGCCCTGTCTCTGCACTCTTAGGGCATTTTGATTTACAACATCTATGTTTCAAATTTGTTCTAATAAATCTCTGACAACCAGACCAAGCTTCCCATTAGACTCATTTTCGAAATGATATAAGCCGAAAAGATACAACTCACTGTAATTAGGAACATTACTGCAGTACTGTCGATTTATTGTAATCTCCTGAGGTACTGGATTAAAATTTTACTGCTGACCATATGGATACCTGCTGGATCCAGTAGAGGTGCCTTTTTTATAATTTTTTCAAGTTCTCTTCACCTAATACTGCAGTATCAACCTGACCTACTCCATTAACTGCCTTATGCCTAAATACACTGATTATTTTGAAGTCTGAGGCTAGAATTTTCATTGTGTGTATGAACAGATTAATGACTGCATTTCTTAACTTGCCTTGGTTTTCATTCAGTAAATTGTTTTAGGCCAAATATATTGAAAGTATCCATAGAGATCTCTTTTCGCAAATTATTCAGTTGTTTCCTATTCATGAAATCAACTGAATACCCTTTTGCCTGCAGTTCTCTATTGTTAAGCCAAATGTGGTTTACAGCCCTTGGACTATTACAGAAAAGGAATACACATCTCCTTCCCTCAAGATCTAAGTCCTCCCAAACTTGAACTATATCACTATCAACTATTTTGGCACCTGTAACTACCCTCAAGAGGTGCACAATCTGTATTTTATTATGTGTGTATGGGATTCCAGCATTCCATCTGTAGCCATACAAACTCAAAAATGCACACTCATTTAAATCAATCATCTCTTTACCAGATGTAAAGGTCTCATTGCTGTTCTCCATTGTGCTTGGCCCTGTCTGCATATTTACAGGTTTATCCTCTTTGCTTAGACCCTCTAAATGATCAGATTTCAGTATATCGTGGACATTCCCTAGATCCTGTCTCAAATTTATCATTTGTTGATTTATTACATGGATAGAGCATAGTAGCTCCCTTTGTTTTAGAATATTTTCAGGTATTTTATGGCTTTCTATTTCATGGATTTCCTCCAAATTAATGCTATTACTTTCTATTAAATTATGTAAATAGGTCTGGGCTGTCTGGACTGTATTGTCATTTTCTGTTTCTATTTCTGCCATATTTCCATTCCCTATTTTCCTTCTGTCCTTCTTTATAGTTTGTTTGTTTGTTTTAGTTTTGTTTGTCTTAGCTTTCTTGAGCCTTCTTTGGTATTATCAGGAGGTTTAGCAGGTGTATCGGGGATGTGAAGAACAGAGAAATCTGGCCTACTCAGACACTCGCTAGCTTGTTGAGTAGTTGAAGCTGAGTTTGAAAATGGAATAGAAGGTGACCGTGTCATTGGAACCAGTCTATCTAATTTATTAAGTACATCATCCAATCTAGCACCATTAATTGCAATGTTTTCTTTGAGGGTCTCTAACTCATTAGTGACTCCAACTAATTGATCAAATATCATTAGATGAGCAGCATAAGGATCTTGCATAGTTTTCTTGAGCTTATTATACAGGCTAAATGGATAGGAAGAAATCCAGCCATTACTATGTTTTCTAGTCTCACCTTTCCTATACATACAACAACATTGCATATTTGGGGAGCAATTTTTATTAATTCTGGAGTCTAACATCTTTAACCCGTCAATTGCTTCTTGCATCCCTGATGTTATGTTTTGCAAATCTGCTGTTCAGTTAGTGCCATTCCTCCCAGCACTAAAAGCTGGGTCTGGAATTGGTTCAGGTGAAAATTCTGGAGAATACGTTAGGTCAGAAGCAGTATCATAGAAAAGACCAATCAATGCTTCCTTAGTTGTTTGTATGGGTAAGGTTCTCCCCACCATACCTTTTGTTCCACTTTCTACAACTGTTAAAACAGATGAAAAAGTTGTATCCTTGGTTATAACACTATAGTTCCTACTATCCCTACTATTTTCATTAGTGTAATTAAACACACCAGATTCAGCGAAAACTTTAGGGGTAGAAGAAAGCCTAGAGAGATTTTGTCTGAATTCAGAGGCACTCACATTGGTTATATTATAAACTAGAACATTTGTGGAAGAGTCTACCTGTTTCAGGGCCCCCTGTATAATAGTTGGTTCATTGGTATCAGTAGTCTTAATTAAAAACATGCTAATCTTGGCCTGTTTCGGTTTTGGTTTTTGATTAATGTTGTTAGAAATGTGCTGTTTGGTCATGACTATGTTCTTAACTTTCTTTATTTTTCTTACTTTATTAGTTTTATTTTTCTTGTAGGGCTTTTTTTGCTTCTTAGTACTATTAGTTAATATATCAATAGTAGACTTATTTCTTTTTGCTTTATTGTTCCTAGATTGCGTGCGTAAATTTTCCTCACCTAGGAGATCTTGACTTTCAGTGCAAGCTGAAGAGTCTAAATCAATTCTATGGGCTTTGTGGCCCCTTTTATCATTAGTATTGTTTATACCTCTGTTGTTGCTAGGGCTAATTGTAATGAGTCCTTCACCTGAGCTCATAACAGAATTCTTAAGCTGCCCAGTATTTGCCATAATCTCTAGTTGTTTTCTAGTGAGGACCATCTTTTCCTAAAAGTCTATCATAAATTGCTTATTCAAAATTGATAAGAACTGTATGCTCCAACGCAATATGTAAAATACTCTTATACCAATCCACAACTACAGTATGCAGACCGTTTCTGTGTTTGACTATATGCCTTGTGGTAGTGGAAATTATAGCTATAGCTTATAAACCTGCTTTTGCCACAAATCATTACAAACTACCAGTCTAATGTAAAGTTAACAGTATAGATATAAAGAATATGAAAATATAAAACAAGTACAGCAGAGTAGAACAACTCACAGTACAGTATGAGGATCCCAGGGCAATACGCCAATGCACTGCTCATCTGCTGCTTGATCTGGGTGAGGCCGTAGCAGTTGCTTAAGAACCACCCTTAGAATAAGCAGCCCGATCATGCAGCCATGTGGCCAGAAGCCCCCACAGAATCTTAGACTGCTGCTATATAAAAAGAACAATTGCTGCTAAATAAAAATAATAATAACATGATAAAATGATAAAAGCAGTAACAGTCAAAGAAAAAGAGAGACCCTCCCTTCAAGCACAGAACATGCAGCTCACCCACAGACAAACACTGCAGTTTCCAAGTGTTCAGTCACTCGTATTAAAATCGATGAGCTCCTTTAATGATCTTTTTTAATCCTTTTTACTAATTCTTAGACAGAAATGGAGGACAAACAGTTTGTCTATGGCCTGTCAGGAATATCTCTGGTACAAACTGTCGGCCCTTTCTTCTTCCAACCTAGACTCTGTTTTTTGTACTGTCAATGTCACCCTGTAGCACTTCTTTTGACCTTCTTATCAGGCTCCAGAGCTTCTCCTTCAGCCAGTCCGAATGGCCATCTCCTTCATTGTTCCCCTTGGTCCAATCATTCTGCTGCCATCCTCAGAGGAACGCAATATCTGTGGAACAGACCAAAGAAGAAAGCAGGAGAAGGAAAGGACCCAGTTTTAGATCACAATAAGTTGGCCTGGTAAGACTACAAACTTACTAGCTGAGATGGCATACCTGTAATGAATTTAAAACAAGCAATGTAGTCCTGTAGTCGATGTCTACTCCACAGGCACCACCGTGCGCAGTGTTCTCCAGCTTCCCAGGGTGCAGTCTCATTGTAGTTTCTTAGTGAAGGTAGTTGCTAGAGGAGTGTTCCCAATCAGAAGAGACCTTCTAGAAAGATGCAGTCTCCTATCTGTTTACATGTTGGAAAAATAATTTGCTGCAGAGATACTGCATGACGCAGTTAACGTTTTGTGCATAGCATTCTGCATGGTGCTACTGACTTGAAATTTATAGCATAGGTTTCACTAGTGGTACAGAGGTGCCTTGCAGTGGTTTGGTGTCTATAACATTAACAGGTACAAATTATGCCACTCTGAAGAATGAAAATTTGGTTCATTATGCTTCAATAACTTTTGAACAGTGTGTCCGATTTGCCTGGCATTTGGAATGTACAAAGATTTATAATAGGACTTTGACTGTGACAATGTTCATGTCACTGGCACCTATAGTTGTTGAATTGTGCATGACTGTTTCCTTTGGTGTCATTGT
Source organism: Neoceratodus forsteri (assembly GCA_016271365.2). NCBI lineage: Eukaryota > Metazoa > Chordata > Ceratodontiformes > Ceratodontidae > Neoceratodus > Neoceratodus forsteri. The sequence goes on along the minus strand of CM028135.1, from coordinate 904,656,656 downwards.
TGGTGTTACCGTAACCATTTGCATTTCCAATTGCATTACCATTACCATTTGCATGTTCGTTACCATTTGCGTTTGGATTTACATCGGCTTTAGCATTTGCATTTTCGGTAATGTTTCCATTGTCGAGTGCGTTACTGTTTCTTTCTGTGTCACTGTTGCCATTACTGTTTGCATTTCTGTTTGCGTTTGTGTTACCGTTTGCATTTTTGTTACCTTTTTCATTACCTTTTGCGTTTGCATTTCCATTGCCGTTATCATTTGCATTACCATTTGCATTACCATTTCTGTTTTCATTTACATTTGCACTTGCGTTTCTCTTACCATTTGTGTTATCGTTTCCATTTGTGTCACCATGTGCATTACCGTTTGTGTTTGCATTTGCATTACCGTTAGCATTATTATTTTCTTTTACCTCACTGTTGCCATCGCCGTTTGTGTTAACATTACCATTTCTGTTTTTGCGTTTGCATAGTGCAGTGCAAAACATTATGTTTTTGCTATTTTTCTGTACTGTCTTCTGTGACACATAGCATAGCCAGTGTATGGTTGATTGATCTGACACTTGCCACGTAGAAAGACCTTTTTTTAAAGTAATATACAAGTTTTTGTTTGGTGAAAATATGTTGTTCCGTTCCAGAGTTATTGCCATTTAAAGTTGACCCCCTTATGGTTACAGATTTTTTGGCAGCCAGGTCCACCATTTTACTGCATTTTCTGCTGCAATTTCTGCCATTTTGTGGTGGAAGACTTTTTAAATGTGCAGAAATGTAAAAATGTAATATCTGTAGAATGGTTTGGTCTTTTCACATGAAATTTGGAGGGTGTTGAGTGGATGTCCTGGAGATGTGAATAATTCTGTTTACATGTTGCAAAAATAATTTGCTGCAGAGATAATGTGTGACACATTTAAAGTTTTGCACATAGCATTCTGCATGATGCTACTGACTTGAAATTTAGAGCATAGATATCCCTAGTGGTATGGAGGTGCCTTGCAGTGGTTTGGTTCTACAAAACATTCTGAATGTTCTAAAACATTAAGAGGTGCAGAATTATGCCACTCCAATGAATAAAAATGTGGTTCATTACACTTCAATAACTTTTGAACCGTGTGTCTGATTTTCCTGGCATTTGGAATGTACAAAGATTTGTAATAGTTATTTTACTTTGACAATTTTTGGGTCACTGGCTCTTACAGTTGCTGAATTGTGCATGTTACGTTGTTTGCTCATGGCACTGTACAACCATTGAACGGATGTGCACACAATTCTGGACACACGGTGTGCTATAGTACATGTCTTCTTTTAACAATTTTTGGTTCCGACGCATATACGGTTCTTGTGTAGCAAAGTGGCAAAAAATTTCTTTTCCGCACTCCTGCGCAGTTTTCCCGGTATGACATTGTGCAACTGTTGAACAGATTCAGATAACATTTGTTATACATGTTGTGGTATGGTACATGTCTTCATTTACCAATTCTCATTTCATTCAGTCAGACAGTTTTTGCACAGCAACGTGACAAAATGTTCACATGGTGGGAGTGTGGGGCCTTTCAGGCCTCGCGCTCCCACCACCACATTCCATTCACTATTTATAGTACACATTCTCTAAAAGAAGGGACATTCATGGCAAAAAACTCCATTTAATGCATCAGTTAGGGTTGTTCCACAGCAACAAAAGTGAGGAAATTCAGTGTTAGGGTTGCCACCCCTTTCACCCTACACCCACCCCATCCCCACTAACAGGCATCAGGGTGTGCGTTGGGGTCATCTGTCTTAACTCTCACCCCATTCTACTATACTGCACCACTTCAGCTTATTTACACATGAAATGGGGTGAGAGTTAGGGCTGACACCCCCAACACACACCCCGATGCCTGTTGGTGGGGGCAGGGTGGGGTGGGGTGCAAAGGGTTGCAACCCTAATACTGAATTTCTCACTTTTGTCACTGTGGAACAACCCTAACTGATGCATTAAACTGAGTTTTTTTGCCATGAATATATATATATATATATATATATATATATATATAGAGAGAGAGAGAGAGAGAGAGAGAGATACATATATAAAACTGTTAAAGCAATACAGTACTTCTTTATTTACAGAAAGTTATGAATTCTACAGTTTTTCACCCCAGTAAATGAGCATACTTACTGAGATTTAAGAACACTGTCAGTTTAAATTAAAGAGTCTGGTTTAGAAAGATGAGACTATGCAGTATGGATTTTGTGGAATATGCCTGTTTAAGTCTTGCACTTTGACATGAAGTTATGCATATCTGTGAGGGTGCTGTGTCCAAAGGGAGCATATGATTGTGCATGCAGGTATACTGCATATTGACTCTGCCCTAATTTTGTATATATCATTTGGCCCTACCATATACATCATGGGCAAATCTAGCTTGGAGCACACTCCTACTACTGTACAAGTGAACAGACCAGAATGAATTGTAGCAAATGTGGTTGCATCCTGGTTAAGCAGGGTGCTCTCTAAATTGAATGCCTTCTCTTACAAAAAATGAAGCACTCCAGCTGCTCAGTTACTATATAGTTCCATCGTATTGACTCAACATAAAGTGCACTCCAGTGCCATTCTGATGTGCAAAAAAAGACAGAAAGGTGTATACATACAGAAATCCTGTAGCCTTGACTGTGCAAACCTGACAAGCCCCACTGCTTTATCAACTAGTCTTCCTCAGGGGGCATATGATGTTATAATTGAGCAGTTGGAATGCTTTATTTTGTTGTTCATAAGAGGAAGCTGGCCAGAATAGCCTGATAAATATACATTTATATATGCAATAACACATGGCCATTATAACCTTGGCAATCATGTATGGACCATAATTTATCAGTTGGCATCAAAATGGATGAACCTTGTAGCATATGAGCAGCATACATACAGCATCACACCTGTGTCTTCCTTGTCATGCCCCTCCAAAACTTAAGGATTAAGGCACAAACAGGGGTTGGATTACCATCAGTTAATCTAACATTAGTGGGGCCATGAGGCATGAGGCATAGCTGAGTGTGTTATGCCCCTAGGCTTAGCTTAACAAAGGTAAGAAACCCCTGGAGTGCCTTAATGCTATCATTAAACTAACATGTTGTTATGCTTTTGAAATGAATGTTTTAAAAGTTAAAAATCCAACTGTTCAGGTTGCAGGGATTGGGCTCTTCGATTTAGCCCATTGTATACTTTATAATACCCATAGACAGGCTCCCACCTTGTAGTAGTGGACTATGCTACCACACAGCAGAACAAAAGTAGAGCAAAAATGCCATACCATGGCCCCATGACACTCAGGTCCAGCCATAGTTTATTTATGTATTTATTTACTTAATTACTGGGTAAGACAGATTGGGTCAAAGGCCCATTTTCATGGGTGAACCAGTGCAATAGGCAACAAGACATAAACAAACAAGCAATATGCAAGTACAATAAAAGATAAAATATAAATAATACATAAAATAGATAGCATGAAAGATATAGGACCAGTAACTGGCGAACATCAAGGACCCCTTGGAGGACAATCCTGTACTGAATGACAATGCAGGCTGTTGCTGTTTTCATTATGAGACTAAACTATTCATTTACACACATTTACATTTGCCCGTATGTTACTGTTTTATTAATTAGTAAACACTAAATAAGTATAAAGGCATATACACTTGTCTTTTAAACTAATTTACAAAACATTGTGTAATCAGCTTAAGGTCACACTTCAGTTGCTATCTAATTGAATGCACACTGGAGGTTTAGATAGTTTTACACTTACATCTCCCATTATTTTGATCTCTGGTTTGTGGAATTTCTATTGTTATTCTCCTGGATCAAAGCTAATGGAGTTTGTTGTTTCATCTTGTACTATAAATGAAAGAGTTAAATTATGTTCATATATGTTGGCATATTTGAAATTCACATATTTTTAATTTACATTTGTTGGACTTGTTTTCCATATTGATTTAAATATAATTTCACACACTAGGATAGCCTCTTTAGGTGGAACATCTGTTTTTTAAAGAGGAAGATCAAACTGGCCAGAGTGATAGTTACATGGTGAAATTCAGCAAAAAGGTGGGTCACAACAAATATCCTCTAACACAAGGGTGCTGGACTCCAGGAAAGTGAATTTCAGGAACACAGAAGAGAAATGCTGGGAATATCTGAGAACTTTCATAGGCACAATGGGTACAGGGGCAGTGGCTAGCATTAAAGAAGGCTATTACAGAAGCCACCCAAGACTGTGTCAGGACCATAAAAACATCCCAAAAAATATAGAGATACCGTATGGTTAGATAGGCAGGTAAGACAGGCTATAAGTGACAAAATGATATGTTTAGAATTTAGTACATAAAGGAACAGTGAGATAAACAGAGAGAAGTACAAGGAGAAACTGGATATAGGTAAAAAGCATATTTGGGAAGCAAAGGCAGAGTTAAGGCTAGCAGAAAGAATTAGAGAGTGACACATCCTTTTGCAGTTACATTAGTGAAAGAAAAAAGACAAGGAAAAAAAACCTTGAAAGGATAAAGAAAGATGTGTGAGTAATGGGGATGGAGGGAAGGCATGGATACTATATACATACCATTGTTCTGTGCTTATAGTCAAGGAGGCAGTCACACTCCCAGACAAGAGAAAATTCAAGGGCAATGATATGAGAGCAAGAGGATTACAATGGGCTGACAAACTTTAAAAACAATAAATTGTCCAGGCCAGATGAAATTCACCTTAAGTTACAGAAGAGAAAAAAAAACAAGTGCTAATAGAGATACTGGTAGTCCTTCATGGAGAATTAGTAGAAACAGGTGCAGTGTCTGAAAACTCACATGTGGCAAATGTGGTTCCCTTACATACAGGAGGAGATTCAACAGAGCCTCCTCCAGAGGCTGCCTATACATCCCCCCCCCCCCCGGTAGACTCCTCTGCCCTTCACTTTTCCTTGCTCCTAAGTCTTATGCACCCCATCAGAGGGGGCTCTCTCTCCTTCTCTCCTAAGTTCACTATTGTTATCCAATTCTGGTTTAGCACTAATGCTGTAATGATTTAAGAACTTGTAACGATATTGTAATGATGTAATCTTAGTGTCCGTTGTCTCTTATCCTGTGCCTGTGATGTAATGTAATCTGTAATGTGTCTGTTTTACTCATTATCTCAACGTGGAAGCTTGTAAAAGTGCCTGTACTCAAAGATTATTTCTGAATCTTTAAATAAATAAATAAAAATTAATAAATAAGACTTATTTAGTAGATGTTTTTATGGAATGATGAAAGTGGCAGACAGGGGCCAGACATTTGAGATACTACACCTAGATTTTAATAAAGCTTTTGGTTTTGAACCAGTTTCTCAGGTAGTTTGTTCTGTGTCTACAGCAGTGATAATGGATGTTAGTAGTTTGACTCTAGTGCTGGGCTAGATTGGTAGAGTCAGGTTAATATGTATTTCTTCTAAATTTCTGTGATAAGCCCAGCATGGTTGAAGAGATTGTAGAGTTGTTATTGATGGTTCTAAATGTTCCGCTGCAATTTTAGAAAATGAAGTTTTATTACATTGGCAACTGCCTTTTTGGAGGTGTTGAGGCCTTTTAGAAGGGTTAAAACTGTCATCCAGCATATACTTCTGTTGTAGAAAATGAGGGCCAGTCTGTTTCTAGGATTGAAGGTAACAGAAGACAGGTTGTATGACTTCTGATTTAGGTGTGGTATTGCAGGCAGTGGTAGACTTAAGCTGGTAAAGAGTGATTCAGACCATTTGCTATTGCCTCCAATAACACCAGTGAGCCTTGAAGGGAGCATTTAGCCACAGAGATCCAATATCACTCATGAAGCAATCCCAGACAGCATCACTGTCAGGGATGAGGGTCAAATGTCGCACCTGATTTTCCCAATTACCCAGTAAAGCTACGTTGGGCTTAATTCACAAAGCCTATGTGCTGCATATACGTGGTGCGTGCTTTGGTAAATGCCCTGTCCATGCATTGCTGGTGCAGTCAGACCCCCATGCATACCTGAAAGTACTTCCACCCTCTCTGCACTCATACACCTGTCCAGCCACAGGGCTACGCATGCAGTCTCATAAGGAGGGAGCATGGGGTGGGGCATGGCATGCACTATAAAAGATCCACACCATGGAATGCCAGTGTAGGGAACATTAGTTATGTGGTAAGGGTCCCTGCCTTAAACCATGTGTGCCTCCTTCCACAAGCCACAAGGACCAGGCAGCCAAAGTGCCGCCAACCCCACCCTGCAACCCCCAGCCATCTGACCATACCAGGAGGGCCTGGGGAATGGTGGGACATGGTGGGGTGCAAGGTCGGACAAATAGATCTTCTTAAGGCATTCATTGGTCCAGGAAGACTGGCCATATTCCATAATCCCCCCACTCCATGTGGAGCAGGGGATCCAGTCCACTGATGGGCAGGACACCTGACTGAATAGCATTTGTCAAATTCTGTGCCACCCATGCCACATGCCCTGGCACCCCATGCTACTACTTGGGTGAGGGACAGTGCCAGGAACATGTGGCATGGCATTGTGCATAGCATTTGTTGTGTGCTGCACTGCTGGTGTGTTACTCTGCAGCCTGTGTATGCACCTTTGGAGTGTACCTGGGCCATCTTTGTGAGTCAAGCTCCAATATGTCAAAGGATTTGTACAGTAGGATTTTGCCGTAAAGTGGGAGGTTGCTTGGTTTGCATTTCCATGTACGTTGGGTGGGGTTGTGATCAGATACATTAGTGTGTCCAGGTGTTCCTCTGTATTTGCTATTTAGTTTGGTCTGCTATCTGTTATTCAATCAATGTATTTTGGGTTTGTGAGAGCCATGTGACTGCATGAATCAGTTGAGTGAGGGTCTCCTCAGTTTCCCACTTTTGCACTGTAGCATCTGGGTGATTAAGTCAATTGATATTGAAATCACACATGACTACGGTCTCAGCAGTGTTACAGTATCACTTTAGTACAGTAGGCCAGTCATTAACTTCAGGAGATATTAAGTGGTCTATATAAGCATGTGTGAAAAAGCCTGTTGGCTGACCAATATTGTTACTGTACTGTATGACGAAAACAAGTTCAGCAATTTAACCTCAGTGAGGCTGTTGTCTTGCAGTACAGGACTCCTATTTTAGACTACTTGTGATTTAAAGAGCTAGTGGAACCAAAACAGACAGACAGACAGGAAAATGATACAAATTTTATAAAGTAGTCAGTTGTAACTTTTAATTTCAGAAGTGTTTATCTTTTTCCTTTTGCTCATTAGAAAGTTTTTATGTGGTAAGTGTTGTGTTGGATGTGTGAAATACCTCTCAGCCTAGCAGCTGACCTCTCTATCTCTAGACCCCTCACTGCATCATCAGCAGTGTGATCTCATTGACAATTACATCATAGATGACTGACCTGGCAGCTACTGAGATGCTGATGATGTAATGGGTGGAACAGAGCTAGAGGTTCTATGTGGTAACGGTGATCACGAAATAGTGATTGCCATTTGGGTGAGTGTACATCACCGAAAATAAATGTAGTTGATGTACACTTGCGGTGAACAGCAAGAGGGCACCCGAGATTTAGCTTTCTTTATTTTATGCATGGGGCTGTGCACCCCACACCTCCTACACCCCCTTCTAAAGGATTCTCAGCCTCAGGGCTGCATGTCATGGGGGGTGCAAAACTAAAAAAAAAAAAAAAACAGCACAAAAAGAAAAACACAAGCGCACCCAGAACCAAACCTGGCACCCTCCCAACCCCAACCCCAACCTACCACCAACCCACCATACCAGACAGCCAGCTTGACAGCCTACTGCCGATTTCACACCCCACAAACCCTCCTCCCCTTATGCCCATCGCACAGCATGGTCCCTCACTACCCGTCCCCACCATGTGTATACAAAGTGACATCCCATTGCTATATTCACCTAGCTCCCTATCCGGTCACCCCGGCCCCGCACCAGGTAGCCCTGTGCACAGGCACCGTGATTGAGTCACCCTTTTTTAAAGCACTCAATCATGGTCACCTTGTACATGGGATACCAATCTGGATATGTCAGCTGTCAGGTAGAGTGCTGTTCCACACAGCACACCTACTAACATCAGGTAAAAAGTCTTCTAATTGACCATAGGGAAAAGAAAATGTACTTCAGTTATAAAAGTTAATGGTTATAAAAGGTAATGGTTCGCTGCTTTTCAAAACCAATAATAATTTTAGGCAGTACACCAGCTCTAACAATTGAATGCTTTCAAAAACGAATATTAGTTTTGGTAGCTAGCTCTTTAAAAGCCCTAAAAGGCCAGTCTCCACCTCATCCCAAGGACATGTCCAGTCTGGTTAATTACCAACTATGGATGTTGGAATCACTGTTTGATGTATGGATGAAGCCACATTTCCATTATGGCTGGCATATCTAGGTTATGTATTGATGTCCAGATAAGGAGAAAGTAACATTTCAATCCATAAGAGGCCATTACTGTATGTTCATGTTTACTATGGTATGTATAAGCCTTTGGAAATGTTATACACTGCAGGGTGTTGGCAAGTTCTACTTTGCTTTCTGCCATTTGCTAGTGGAGTTTCTCACTTTATCTCATAATCACACATTTTTATATCTACTGTACAATGAGAAAACTAATTATTTGAGAGAGATTTTAACACCTTATTTAACCATCTGGAGTCCTTTTGTTATGTGTGTATGAGTAGTGTCAATTGCTGCAGTTTTTTAATGAGTGTAGAAGAGATCCATAGGAATATTAATTTCTTTTTCACTTTTTATTCATTTGGCGTGTTTAATAAAAAATACTATGCAGACAGAATTAATAAATATGTGTCAAAAGTAACATACAAAGCACTTCATATAGCATAATTCCTGAAGCACTGTAAAAGTAAATTATCACATGAAGTTTGGGGGGGCATAAATAAGTGACATGTCATTATATTTAAAAATGAAAAGCCATGGGCATTATCATTTTTATTGCTTGTGTCCCGATGTCTAAAGCTGAGCCTCCATATTTTATGTGAAGGGAAGCATCTCTATAGCTATCCACGCTACTGATTATCTGTAGTGAGTTGTGTGCTTGTGTTTTATTTCTGCTAAGCAGATAAAATGTTTGATCTATGCTTCTAGTATCTTATAGTATATGGTTAGCCTTTGCCTGTATAAAAGTCACCATGCTCAAAATCCTTGTTGTGCAGATTCTAAACTGTTGTGTGGCTTCCAAAGAGGTGTTGGGTGCATTCCAAACAGTTGTTCAGCACAGTTCAAAGGTCATAACATTTTAAATTCCTCATTCACCCCACATCTAGCTGCTTACTAACCATCCAGTGCCTAAAACTACCTTTTACTGTAACTTGTCTGTAAATGTAATTTGGATTATAGAACAGAACAATGAAATGGCAAGGTTTTTTGTTTTGTTTTTACTTTTTTTTGGGGGGGGGAGGAGGAGGACAATTCTGCGATTCCTGCATGATAAAAAAACATTTTATGATAAAAAATAAAATATGGGCAGCAACCACACACAGGCTGGTATGTGTTTCCATCTCAGGGTTGAGATGACAGCATGGATCTCTCAAGCTTCACTCTTAAGGTTCATATGTTGTCATCTCGACCCCTCGATGGAAATGTAGCCTTGCTGTGTATGGGTGCCAATACATTATTCTCTATGTCCTCAGTAAAACTCTTTCAATACCTCTGCAACAATCTCCATCAAGTTTTCTGTTAGAACTGAAGCCAGAATCCTATTTAAATACATCATAAACTGCTGATTCACTAACACCTGTCCCAGCCTCAACCACATCATCAGTATTTCTTAGTCATATTGCTACTTCCTCAGGTTGTGTGATATTATAATTAAGCAATAATACATGACAGGATGTGATATATCATGAGATATGGTCATGCCTCAGGTGCATTGCGAGGCACAAGGTCACAGGCCAAGTGTCTCATGCACCCGAGAAGTGACAATATCCCATGATATATCACACCATGAAGTGTATTATTGTGATTATAAAATGGCCCTAAAGTGTTTGTAAATGGCTGATCTTGGTAATCAGTTTGGACCATGAATATATTGTGAGATATCATCACAGGTCAAAGTGTGCTTCAGCCAATCAGCTTCCAGTATTTCTCCTCTCCATTTTATAATTATCATTTTAGTGTAACCCTTCTAGTAGTAGCAAATTTTATTCAGGGACAAACCTCTATCTACAGTAAGTCTGGTTTCCTTCTAGTGTGTTCTGAAAATCATTCAACCACATAGGGCACCACTAGGAGGTGGAGGGATGTGTGGAACACTCCAGAAACAGCCCAGACATAATGTGGAGTATTTTCCAAGAAAGAAGCGTGTTAGTGGTACTGTACTATAAGTGCTTTACTAAAATAAGAATAATGTGCACATTGAATCACAATATATGTTCAGTCTGCTACCCTTGCCTTATGGGCTCAAATAAAGTTGAGGGGACTAGGCCATTAACTCCTGTGGGACTTCATTACTCAAAAATATTATAGTTATAATAAGTTGCACACTGCCTAAATTCAGGAAAAGGGTGGGCTAGGTAGTATGTTAATACCACAACCTGGGAAAAGTACCAACCCTCTGTGATCCCTACTGGCACATCCCACCCATCTTGTATACAGTGCACTAACACATTAAACATGATATGATCACTTCCAAATATTCCAAATATTACGCTCATGACACAAATATACAGCACATCACAATGAATTTATATTGGGTAAGTAGGATCAAAGCTCTGGGGAAGGAAAAAGTTAGCAATGCAAATATATATCGGCGGTTGTCACTTGCATTGCTGTTTTTCAATCCCTATTAGGCACCACCCACCTCCAACACACTACTCTGCCTACCAATGCTGTTTATCACTAAACCCCCTCCTCCCATTATTACCTGTGTTAATTACCCCTAGTCCAAGGGAGCTCCCAGACAAATTCCCATGTGTTGGAACGTTGTGGCTCAGCATAGTTGCACATGAGTGTCCTGTGTTAGTTGGACCAAATGCAAACTTAAGTCCAGATATGGCCTTATCTAAGCTATTTTACAATTGCAGTGTGGTGCAGGACCCGCAGGTCCTGATGGTAATTAACACTCATGGTTTGAGTCCTAGCTGGATTCACAGGCTCTCATCTGAAGATTCCATCACATCTCAAAAATCTGCTAAAGTTCTCCTCTGCTGGTCTCCCTCCTGGTAACTGCCAGGTCAGTTGGGCTCTCTTTATTGGTTGCTCATTTTTCTGTCAGAGTGGTAGGATGAACACTGGGCTGGCAAGCTCACCTTCCGTACTTGCCAAGGCACTCCCATTTCAGGCAGTCAACAAGCTATCAAAGCTATCATTGTGGCTTCCAGGTATTGCTGGCTCTGTTGAAGTTTGGACCATTCAGGTTTATCTACAAAAATTTCTGTTTAGGGACACTGCATGGCTTCAGGGTGATTCCACTGCAGACTGTCCAGTTTCACTGCTGGATGTGGGATCTGTCTCCTTTCTGTGTGGCTGTTCCAGCTCAGCAAGTATCTTCTGACTCTGGTATGTGAAAGCCACAGTAAGGCCTGTAAACACTGGCAGTCTTAGGCAGCAGCTCTGCCTCCAAGTTGTATCTGATACAATACTACAAATTTCTAGAATGGCTTCTGCTGTTCACTAGTGGATCCAGCCTTCTGATTAGTTAAGACCCTCTGTTAGCCATAGGGAAGGATCTGTCTGGCTACTACTACTACTACTACTTGATGGCTGAATGGTTGCTTCACTGCCAGGTGAATTAATGGAGTGTGCTTGTGTCCCATGAGCCCTATATACTGTAAAGTAGCTCCCAGGCAGGCTTTGGAGACTGCTTGACAATTTTTTTATTCTACAGTATAATCTAATAGCCATGTTTCTCAGGGGCCAGAGACTCAGCAAGATGATTGCACCTTGTAGTCCAATGTGCATAGGCTCTAAAGTCCTCAATTTGAAGGGCTTCTGCTCTTAAGAATGCATAAAAGTGTCCCCAGTCTGCATGTGGGCAGTCATGTTTAAGTGTCTGTTCAGGTTTTGCCAGGATCACCGATGCCCTCTGTACTGTTGCCAGCAGGGAAGGATTTGGTGCTGCAGCAGAAAGCCATGAAGATCAATAGGGTAGTCACTGCCAAAGAGTGCATATTTTTCTTTACTCTTCAGGTCCCCATTAACAGTCATGGGAACTAGACAGCAACAAGTTAGCGAATACTCAGTGTTTCCCTTTTCATAATGCAATACTGAACTAAAACATTTAGCATTAAGATTGACCATTGGTTGAAGGGTTTTACTCAGTGAATGTTTTACCTTTGCAATTCAGCAATAGATGAGAGTTTTTTTTTGTACTTTCGCATTAGTTGGCAGCTCAGACTGGCTTGATTGAATTTTTCAACTATCTTGTGTGTTAGTCGTTTATTTGACTCAGAAAATTTCTTGGTTATTAATTACTTAAGATTTAAACTTAGAATTGTTTGCAGTTACTTACGTCCCAGCATAAAGGAGAAACAGTTTGCTGGGAATCAATATATTGGACCTACTGTAGAAGCAGAAAAGAAATATCCAGATGGGTGTTTTTGGTTACATCTCTCAAAACCATACACATATTATCAACCCATTCCCTGGGCAAAGACATCATGGATATGCAGATCTTTGTGCAGGTCAGTCTGTCAAAGTTTCACCAGAAAAGACATCACATTTTAGTCAGGCTTGTACATCTGATCCTGTATAGACTGAGAATGATAAAGTACTGACACGTTTCATCCTCTTTGGTACTTCGAAGAGTACTGAACTTATCATCTCAATCAGGCACCATGGCAAACTCTAATGCACTCAGGCCTTATCCACTGTGACCCCTCTTGCACCCAAGCCCAGCCAACTAGGTCTACTCCTGCAGCCAAGCCAAGCCCACTGGGTCTTCTTCTACACCAAAGCTCAACAGATTGTGTCCTGTAATACACCCAAGCCAAGCCAACTGGGTTCCCTCCTGTACACAAGCCCATCCCACTGGGTACCCCACCTAGACACAAGTCCAGCCCACTGAGTCCCCTTCCAGAAAAAAGCCCAGCTTACAGGGTGCCCTTCTACAAGCAAGCCCAGCCCACAAGGTCCCACTATTGCACCCAAATCCTGCACACTGGTTTCATTCCTTCACTCAGGCCCAACTCACTTGGTCCAGTAATGCACACAAGTCCATCCCATGGTTTCCCCTCCTGCACACAAACCCAGTTTTCTGGTTCCCCTCCTGTGCCCAGACTCAGTCCCTTGTGTCCTCTCTTGCACCCAAATCCAGCCCACAGGGTTCCCTCTAGCATCCAAACTGAGCCTGCTGGATATCCCTCCTGTACACAAACCCAGCCTACTCTGTTCTCCTCCTGTACACAAGCTCAGCCACTGTGTCCCTTCCTTTACACAAGCACTGCCAAGAGGTTCTGTAACTTGCAAACAAGCCCTGCTCACTGAGTCCACTCCAGCACATAAGCCTACCACACTAGGTCCCCCTCCTGCACCCATGCCCAGCTCACTGAGTCTCCTCTTGCACACAAGTTCAGACCATTGACTCTTGTCTTGCACACAAGCCCAGCCTATTGTGCCCCTCCTAAACCAAAGCCCAACACTATGGGTTCCTTCCTGCACACAAGCCAAGCCAAGCCTAGTGGGTCCCCCTCCTGCACCCACATCTAGCCCACTGGATGCCTCCATGCGCAACAGCCTAGCCCACTGCATCCCCAACTGCACCCAAACCCAGCTTGTTGGTTCCCCTTCTGCACCCAGGCCCAGCACACTTGGTCTGTAATGCACACAAGCCCTGCTCATTGTCTCCCCTCACACACTTAGGCCTAGCTTTCTGTTCCCCCTCAGCACCCAAACCCAGTCCATCGTGTCCCCTCCTGCACCCAAACCCAGCCCATTGGGTTCCCTCCAATGCTAAACCCAGCATGCTGGATCCCCTCCCACATACAAGTCCAGACTGTTATGTCCTCACCCACAACAAAGCCAAACAGATTGGGTTCTCTTCTGCTTACAATCCAAGCCTATTAGGTCCCCCTCCTGCTCTCAAGTTTGGCCCACTTTGTTCCCCCATGCACTAGAGCCCAGCCCACTGGGTCCCCCTACTTCACCCAAGCCCAGCCCACTGGTTCCCCTCCTGCACCCAAGCCCAGTCCACTTGGTCGACTAATGCACACATGCCCAGCCCATGGTCTCCCCTCCTGCACATAAGACCACCTTTCTGTCCCACATACTCTAGCCAAACACAACCCATTGTGTCCCGTCTTGCACCCAAGCCCAGCACACTGGGTTTCCTCAATCCCCAAACCCAGCCCACTGAATTCCTTCCTACACACAAGCCCACCCACTCTGTCCTACTCCTGCACACAAGCCCAGCTCACTGTGTCCCCTCCTTTACATAAGCACCTCCTAGAGGGTCTATCTTGCAAACAAGCCCTGCTAACTGGGTCCATTCCTTCACAAAAGCTCAAAACACTCAATCCCTTCCTGCACACAGTGAAGTTGGCTGGGTCCCCCTCCTGCACCCAAGCCCAGACCACTTGGTCCACTAATGCACACAAGCCCAGCCCATCGTCTCCCCTCCTGCACATAAGACCACCTTTCTGTCCCACATACTCTAGCCAAACACAGCCCATTGTGTCCCGTCTTGCACCCAGGCCCAGCACACTTGGTCTGTAATGCACACAAGCCCTGCTCATTGTCTCCCCTCACACACTTAGGCCTAGCTTTCTGTTCCCCCTCAGCACCCAAACCCAGTCCATCGTGTCCCCTCCTGCACCCAAACCCAGCCCATTGGGTTCCCTCCAATGCTAAAATCCAGCATGCTGGATCCCCCTCCTACATACAAGTCCAGACTGTTATGTCCTCACCTACAACAAAGCCAAACAGATTGGGTTCTCTTCTGCTTACAATCCAAGCCTATTAGGTCCCCCTCCTGCTCTCAAGTTTGGCCCACTTTGTTCCCCCATGCACTAGAGCCCAGCCCATTGGGTCCCCCTACTTCACCCAAGCCCAGCCCACTGGTTCCCCTCCTGCACCCAAGCCCAGTCCACTTGGTCGACTAATGCACACAAGCCCAGCCCATGGTCTCCCCTCCTGCACATAAGACCACCTTTCTGTCCCACATACTCTAGCCAAACACAACCCATTGTGTCCCGTCTTGCACCCAAGCCCAGCACACTGGGTTTCCTCAATACCCAAACCCAGCCCATTGAATCCCTTCCTGCACACAAGTCCACCCACTCTGTCCTACTCCTGCACACAAGCCTAGCTCACTGTGTCCCCTCCTTTACATAAGCACCTCCTAGAGGGTCTATCTTGCAAACAAGCCCTGCTAACTGGGTCCATTCCTTCATAAAAGCTCAAAACACTGAATCCCTTCCTGCACACAGTGAAGTTGACTGGGTTCCCCTCCTGCACCCAAGCCCAGTCCACTTGGTCGACTAATGCACACAAGCCCAGCCCATGGTCTCCCCTCCTGCACATAAGACCACCTTTCTGTCCCACATACTCCAGCCAAACACAGCCCATTGTGTCCCGTCTTGCATCCAAGCCCAGCACACTGGGTTTCCTCAATACCCAAACCCAGCCCATTGAATCCCTTCCTGCACACAAGCCCACCCACTCTGTCCTACTCCTGCACACAAGCCCAGCTCACTGTGTCCCCTCCTTTACATAAGCACCTCCTAGGGGGTCTATCTTGCAAACAAGCCCTGCTAAATGGGTCCATTCTTTCACAAAAGCTCAAAACACTGAATCCCTTCCTGCACACAGTGAAGTTGACTGGGTCCCCCTTCTGCACCCAAGCCCAGCCCACTGGGTGCCCTCTTGCACATGAGCCCATCCCACTGACTCTTCTCTTGCACTGAAACCCAGGCTGTTGTATCTCTTCCTACACCAAAGCCCAGCACATTGGGTCCCCTCATGCATGCAAGCAGAGCCCACTGGATTCTCCTCCTATACCCAAGTCTATTCCACTGGACCCCCAATGCACAAAAGCCCAGCTCACTGAGTCCCACTTCTGCAACCATGCTCAGCCACTTGAGCCTCCTTCTTTACACAGGCTCAGCCCACTGAGTCCCCTTCAGCACACAAGCCCAGCTTGTTGGGTCCCCTCTTACACACAAATTCAGTCCACTGGGTTCCTCTTCTGGACCCATGCCCAGCCTAGTAGGTATCCTCTTGCACACAAGCCCAGCCCAGTGGGTCACTTCCTGCATTCAGTCCCAGTCTGTTGTGTCCCCCATGTGCACCAAAGAACAAGACATTGTGGTTCCCTCCTGCATTGAAGCCCAGCTCACTGGGTTCCCACCTGCACCAAGGCCCAGCCCACTTGGTATCCATAAGTCATATGAGCCCAGATCATAGTATCCCCTCCTGCACACATGCCCAGTTTTCTGGTTCCCATCCTGGACTGAAGCCCATCTCACTGGGTCCTCCCTGCACATGTGCCCAGCACTCATGGTTCCCTAATGCACACAAGCCCAGCCCAATGTCCGCCCACCTGCACACAGGCCAAGACTACTGGGTCTCCTCCTTCACCCATGCCCACCCCACTAGGACCCTCTCCTGCACCCAAGCTAAGCCCATTGAGTCCTCCTTCTGCACCCATGTACTGTCACTGGGTCTGCCTCCTGCAACCATGCCTATCCCATTGGGTCCCTCTCCTGTACAGAAGCCAAGCCCATTGGGTCCCCCTCCTGCACTCACGTCCAGCCCACTGAGTGCCCTGTTGCATCAGTATCCAAACTCAGCCTCTTATGTCACCTCCTGCACCAAAGCCAGAACACTGGAGTTCCTCCTGCATTGAAGCCCTGCTCACTGGGTCCAAATTCTGTACACAAGCAAGCAGGTTTTGTCTTCCACCTGCACACAAGTCCAGTCTTTTGGGTCTCCCTCCTTTAGACAGGCCCAGCCCACTAACTCCCTTTCCTTCACAAAAACTGGCACACTGGTTCCTGTCCTGCACCCATGCAAAGCCCATTAGGTCTCTTAATGCAGACAAGCCCAGACCATGGTTCCCCTTATGCACACAAGCCACACTTTCTTGTTCCCCTCCAGCACTCAGGCCCAGCCCACTAGGTCACTCTCCAGCACCCAAGCCCTTTCCACTCAATCCCCTCTTGCACCCATGCCCATCCCTCTGTATCCTCCTCTTGCACCAAGAACAGTCCAGTGTGTCTCCTTTCTGCACCAAGCTCAGCCCACTGGGTCCCTTTCCTGCATCCATAACCAGCCCACTGGATCACCCTTCTCCACCCAAGACCTGCCCACGTGGGTCTCCTCCTGCACAAAAGAATAGCCCTTTGAGTGCCCCCCCTGCACACAAGCCCAGTCCACTAAGACCCCCTCCTGCCCAGAAGCTCAAATTACCAGGTTCTTTCTTATGCCCAAGCCCAGTTCACTGATCTCCCTGCTGCAACCACACCCAGCCCACATGGTCCCCAAAGCACATGAGCTCAGACCATGGTTTTCCTTCCTTCAGTCAAGCCCAGCATTCTGGTTCCCCTGCTGCACCCAAGTCCATCCAACTGGATCCTCTTCTGCACCTTTGCCCAACACTCATGGTCCCCTAATGCACACAGCCCAGACCAATGTCTCTCCACCTTCACACAATCCCAGATTACTGGGCCTCCTCCTTCATTCATGCCCACCCCACTGGGTCTAACTCCTCCACCCAGCCCAGCCCACTGTATCCTTTTTCTAAACCCATATCCTTCCTCTAGGTCTGGCTTCTGTAACCACGCCTAGTCCACTGGGTCTCTCTCCTGTGCAGAAGTCAAACCCACTGGGTCGGTCCCCCTCCTGCACAAATGTCCATCCCATTGGGCCTTCTCTTGCATCAGTACCCAAGCCTAGCCTGTTGTGTCACTTCCTGCAACAAAGCCCAGCACATTGGATTCCCTCCTGCATTTAAATCTCTGCCCACTGGGTCCCACCTCTGAACACAAGCAAGCAACTTTGCCCTCCACCTACACACAAACCCAGCCCATTGGGTCCCCCTCCTGTACACAAGCACAGCCCACTGATTTTCTCTCCTGCACAAAAGCCCAACCTACTGGTTCCTCTTCTGCACCCACATACCAGCCCATTTGTTCCCTTAATGTACATAAGCTCAGCCCATCATCTCACCTCATGCACACAAGCCAGATTTTCTTGTTCCACTTCAGCGCACATGCCCAACCCACTGGGTCACTCTCCAAAACCAAAGCCCTGTCCACTCAGTCCCCTTCTCCATCCATGCCCAGCCTTCTGCATGCCCCGTTGTACCAAGCCCAACCCACTGGGTTCCCTTCCTGCACACAAGCCCAGTCTGCTGGGTCCCTTTCTGCACAGATATCCAACTCCAGGATCCCCCTCCTGCACAAAGTCTTAGCCCACTGGGTTCCACCTACAGCAGCCATGCCCAGCCCACATGGTCCCACTCCTGCACCCAAGAGCAGCCCTCTGGGGCCCCCTCCTGCACCCATGCCCAGCCCACTAGGACCCCTTCCTGCATCCATGCCCAGCCCACATGGCTGCTCTTCTGCACCCAAGTCCAGCCCACTTGGCTCCTCTCCTGCACACAAGTCCAACCCACTAGACATCCTCCTGCTCACTGGATCCTACTCCTGTACAGAAGCCAAGCCCAGTGGGTCACCTCCTGCACACAGTTCTAGCCCATCTGGTATCCTCCTGTGCTCAGCCCTAGCCTGCTGTGTCCCCACTGCATACAAGCCCTGCCCATACAGTTCCTTCCACACCCAAGCCAAGCCCAGTGGATCCCCTCCTGCACACAAGACCAGAATGCTGGGTCCTCCTCCTGCATACAAGCCCAGACTGCTGAGTCCATGTCCTGTACACAAACTATGCTCGCTGGTCCCCCTTCTGCAGCCGAGCCCTGGCTACTGGGTCTCCTCCAGCACACAAGCACTGTCCACTGCACACAGTAGCACAGTAGCTGCTGCAATTCTTTTATGCTATCTGTCAAGAAAGTGCGCACTGGGACAAATGGTACTCTAACAGTCACAAAATTTAACAGCCAAGTCCAAGAAGACTGGAGCACTCAAACCCATCAAAGTCTTTGATAAAGGATTTTATCCAAAACGTGTCAGGTGTTCATGTCATTTTAAAATGCAATAAAATTAACTTTAGCTATTTATTTTGAAGAGCCTGAGTGGTGTTTAAATGGGTTTGAGTGCTCCAGTCTTTTTGGACTTGGCAATTCTTTTATGCTGAATTTTATTTATGTCTTTTAATCTTCTGTTTGTAGCATTATTCTGTAAATCTTGCTTTTATCCCATACAGCTCCCTGAGCCCCAGGGAAAAGATGCTTAAGAAATAAAATTTTACTTACTTACATACTTACACTGGGTCCCACTTCCTGCCCCAAGTCTAGCCCACTGGGTTCCCTCCTGCACAAAAGCCAAGTCCACTAGGCCCTACTCCTGTATCCCTATGAGCCCAAAATATCCTTCTCCTGCACAAAAGCCCAGACCACAATGTCCCCCTCCTGCAACGTAGCTCAGCCCACTGGGTCCCCTCCTACACACAAGCCCAGCTAAATGGGTATCCTCGTGCACCCATGTCAAGCCCAATGGGTCCACATCCTACATTCAAGCCCGGCCCCAGGGTCCCCTCCTGGACACAAGCCCAGCCCACCAAGTCCAACTCTTGAACCCATGCACAGCCCAGTGGGTCCACTCCTGCACACAAGCACAGCCCAGTGGGTTCCCGTCCTGCACCCAAGCCAAGCACACTGTGTCCCCTCCTGCACAAAAGCCCAGCCCACTGGGTCATATTCCTACACTATTTCTAGCCCAATTGGTCCTTCTCCTGCACCCAAGCCCAGCCTGTTTTGTCCCCTCCTGCACCCAAACCCAGCACATTAGGTTCCCACCTGCACACAAGCCCAGCTCACTGGGTCCCCTTCTGTACAACAGCACAGCCCACTGGATCTGGCTCCTGCAGTCATGCCCAGCCTACTGGGTCCTCCTCCTGCAAACAATCCCAGCCCACAAAGTCCCCCTCCTGCAAGCCAGCCCAGTTCACAAGGTCCCCATCCTTTCTACACACAAGCCAAGTCTGCTGGGTACCCTTTTGCATAGATGCCTATCCCCTAAATTCCCCTCCTCCAGAAAATCCCAGCGCACTGGATCCCACCTACAGTACCCAAGCCCAGTTCACTGGGTCACACTTTTGCACTCAAGACCTGCCGACTTGGTCCTCCTCCAGCACCAATGCTCAGCTCACTGGGTCCCCCTCCTGTATTCATGCCCAGCCCAGTGGGTCACCCTTTTCCACCCAAGCCTAGCCCACATAGGTCCCCTCCTGCACACAGGACCTGCCCACAAAGCATTCTTCTGCATCCAAGTCTAGCTGTTGTGTTGCCTCATGCATCTAAGCCCAACCTGTTGGGTTCCCTCCACACCCAAGCCCAGCCCACTGGATCCCCTGCATGAGAACAAGCTCAGATTGCTGGGTCCTCCTCCTCCTACACATGAACCCAGCCCAATTAATCACTTTCCTGTACACAAGGCCAGCACACTAAGCCCCCTCCTTCATACAAGCCCAGCACACTGAGTCCTTGTCCTGTAAACAAGATAAGCCAACTGGGTCCCTCTTGCACACAAGCACAGTCCACTGGGTCACCCTATTACACACAAGCCCAGCTCACTGGTTACCCTCCTACATGAAACAGCAGCCTACTGGGTTCCCCTACTGCATCCATGCTCACCCCACTGGATCTCCTCCTGCAAACGGTCCCAGCCCATTGGGTATCCTATGCCCAATCCCAGCCTTTTGTGTCTCCCCAGCAACCAAGCTCAGCCATAGGGTTCCTTCCACACACAGACCCAGTCCACTGAGTTACCTTCTACACCCATGGCCACCCTCCCTTGGTCCTTAGATGCACACAAACCCAATCCACTGGGCCTTCTTCTGGAACCCAAGCCCAACCCACTGGATCCACCTTCTGCACCAATACGCAGCCCACTTGGTCCTCCTCCTGCACACAAGCAAAGCCCACAGGGTCCCCCTACTTTACATATGCCAAGTCCACTGAGTTCCCCTCTGGCACAACAGCCCAGCTTACAGGGTCCCCTCCTACACCTAGGCCCAGCCCACTGTGTCCACTCCTGCACCCAAGCCCAGCCAACTGGGTCCCCCTTCTCTAACCATGCCTGGCCCATGGGTTCTCCTTCTTGTACACAAGCCCAGATCACTGGGTCTTCCTCCTGCACCCAAGCCTAGCCTGCTGGATCCCAATTCTGCACACTAGCCCAGCCCATTGGGTCCCCCTCTGTACACAAGCCCAGCCCAGTGAGTTCCCCTTCCTGCACAAAATCTCAGTTTACTTGATCGTCTCTTCATGCAAGCTCAGCCCAGTGGGTCACCCTCCTGACCCAAGGCAGCATGGTTTCACTGGGGGAGGTCATGCTAGATCAACCTCATTAAATTTTTTGACTGTTTGACAAGGAAGGTCGATCAGCGGAGGGCAGTGGATGTGGCCTATCTGGACTTTAGCAAGGCCTTTGACACTGTGCTGCATAGAAGGATGTTAAACAAACTGGGGAATATGGTAGAGGGCAGGACAGTAGTGTGGGTGGGTGGGTAATTGGCTGGGTGGCAGGGCATAGAGGGGTAGTAAATGGCTGTGAATCCACAGATGGAAGAGTGACCAGTAGGGTGCTGCAAGGATCGGTGCTGGGACCGGTTCTGTTCAACATCTTCATTGGTGACATTGCGTAGGACCTAGAAGGCAGAATTTTCTTGTTCGCTGATGACACGAAGCTCTGTAACAGAGTAGACACACCAGAGGGTGTAGACAGAATGAGAAGGGACCTGCAGAAGCTTGAAGAATGGTCAAGGGTTTGGCAGTTGAAATTAAATGCAAAAAAAATGCAAAATAATGCATATAGGGCACAAAAACCCTGGAACAACATGTGAGTTGTGGGGTGAGGATATAGCATGCACCAACCAGGAAAGAGACCTTTGGTTTATCATCTCTGATGACCTCAAGGTAGGAAAACAGTGCAACAAGGTGGCAGATAAAGTAAATAGGATGCTGGGCTGCATAGGCAGGGGCATTGGCAGCAGGAAAAGAGAGGTCAGAATTCCACAATACAAGACAATAATGAGGCCCCACCTGGAGTACAGTATCCAGTTCTGGAGACCTTACCTACATAAGGACATAGACAAGGTGGAAAAGGTTCAGATGAGGGCAACAAAGATGGTACAGGGATTGCATCACAAGTCCTATGGGGACAGGCTGAAGGACTTGAATATGCACTCCCTGGAGGAGAGAAGAAAGAGAGGGGATATGATAGAGACATACAAGTACCTTATGGGGAGGAACAAGGTGCAGGAAAACACTATTTTCTAGCAAAAGAGATGTTCCAGGACTAGAGACCATGGGATGAAGTTGGAGGGATGGCGATTCAGAGGAAACGTGAGGAAAGATTTATTCACAGAAAGGGTGGTGAACAAGTGGAACACACTGCCTGAGGAAGAGGTGCGGGCTGAAACAATCACAGGATTTAAGAATGCATGGGATAGACATAAGGAAATCCTGTAGGTCAGGGGTAAGGGGCAACAGAATTCTAGAAAACTTAGTGATTTTATGAGCTCAAATGGGCAGACTGGGTGGGCTATAGGCCCTTATCTGCTGACAATATCTATGTATCTATGTATCCTGCACCCAAGCCCAGTCCATTGGGTCCCGTCTTCTATAAATGCCCAGCTCACTTGTGCACCTAATGGGCACAAGCCCAGCCCATGATCTTCCCACGTGCACACAAGCACCCCACTGGGTCCTCCTTCTGCACCTAAATCCTGCCCCATACATATCACTTCTTTACACAAGCCCAGCCTGCTGAGTTTCCCCTTCTGAACAAAAGCCCAGCTTACTGGGTTCTCGCCTACATCCAAGCTCAACCCACAGGGTCTTCCTTCTACAGTCAGGTCCAGCTCACTGGGTCCCCTCTTTCACCCCACAATGCACACAAACCCAGCCCACAATCCCACCTCCTGCACACAGTCCAACCCTACTGGGTCTCCCTATTGCACCTCAACCCTGCCCCCTGGGTATCCCTCCTGTACACAAGCCCAACCTGCTGAGTCCCTTTCCTAAATAAAAGCTCCGTTTATGGGGTTCTCTCCTACATCCAAGCCAAGCTCACAGGGTCCCCCTCATGCAGCCAGGCCCAGATCACTGGGTTCCCTCTTACACCCATACCCAGCCCACTTGCTCTCTTAATGCACACAAACCCAGCCCACAATCCCATCTCTTGCACATAATCCTAGCCCACTAGGTCCACCGCCTTCACCAAAGCACTGCCCATTGGGTCCCCTTTAGTACACAAGCCCAGCCCACTGGGTTGCCCTCCAACACTCATGCCCAGCCCACTGAGTCCACTCTTGCACACAAGCCAAGCCCTCTGTGTCTTCTCTTGCATTTAAGCCCAACCTGCTGCATCCCCTACTGCACCAAAGGCCAGAGCATTTGGTCGCCTTCTGTACTGAAGTTCAACTAACTGGGTCCGCTACTACACCCAAGCCCAGCCCTCCAGGTCCCCCTTTTGCACACAAGAAAAGCCCGAATGGTCTTCCTCCTGTACACAAGCCCAACCCATAGAGTCCCCTTCCTGTATACATGCCCAGCACACTGAGTCCCCCTACTGCACAAGAAACCATCTTTCTGGGTCCAGTCCCATACCCCAGATTAGTCCACAATGTCTTCTTCCTTTACCCAAGCCCTGCCCACTGGGTCCCCCTCCTGCACCTATGTGCAGCACACTGGGTCTCCCTCCTGTACCTAGACAGTACCCATCAATTGAGTGCTACCAGAATTGCACCACACTATATGGCACTAGTCAGGTTAGCACTCACACGGACAGTGACTGGGGATTTACAGCGCATGTTGTAAGTGCTCTCCCGGTCACTGTCCATGGTCCTGTATACAGGACAAAAGCACCAGGAGCTGGGAGTCTGGCTGGCCTGCTCCCATGGTGTGGAGGGCTGGGGCATTGAGCAGCTTGGCCAGCAGCATTGAAGACCAGGGTTCTAATCTAAAAAAAAGAATCAGCGCCGTTATTACCACACATGGCATGACACCGCTATTATTGTTGGTGCTGTTTGGACCAAGTGTCCACCTAGGCCCAATCACTGGATCTCCCTCCAGCATCCAAACCCTGCCCATGGGGTCCACCTCCTGCACCCATGACCAGTTCCATTTTGTCCCCCCTTCTGTTCCCAAACCCATTCCACTAGATCCCTCTCCTGCACCCAAGTCCAGTCACTGGTTCTCCTTCCTTCCAGCACAGAAGTCAAATCCACTGAATCCCCTATTGCACTGATGCCCATCCCCTTGGTCTCCCTCCTCCACACTATCCCAGTCTACTTGCTCACTATCCTGCATTGAAATAAAGCCGGGGGGGGTCCCTTTACTACACATAAGCCCAGCTCACTGGGTCCCCTCCTCCACTCATGCCCAGCCCACTGGATCACTCTCTTACACCCTTGCCCAGCTCACTGGGTTACCCTTCTGCAACAATGCCCAGTCAACTGGGTCCTCTCCTGCACACAAGCCCAGCCCACTGGGTTTCCTCCTATTCTCAAGCCCATTATGTTGTATCCCCACTGCACCCAAGTTAAGCCAGTTTTGTTACCTCCACACCCAAGCCCAGCCCACTGGATTACCCACTGGCACACAAACCCATCCAACTGGGTCCTCCTCCTGCACACAAGCCCATCCCATTGCATTCCTCTCCTTACAAAAAGCCCAGCCAACTGTGTCTCCTCCCACACACAACACCAGCCCACGTGGCACACTCCAACACACAAGTCATGCTTACCAGTTCCCCTCCTGCACCCAGGCCCAGCTCATCGAGTCCTCCTGCTTCACCCAAGCTGAACCCACTGGTTCCCCCTCCTGCAAGCAAACACAGTTTCATGGGTCACCTTGTGCATACAAGCCCAGGCCACTGGGTCCTCCACCTCAACACCCATGTCCATCTCAATAGGTCCCCCTCCTTCACCCAAACCCTGTTCACTGGGTCCCCTCCAGCACAGTAGTCCAGTCCACAGGGTCCTCTATTGAACACCATTCCAGCCCACTGGGTCCCTTTCCCATACACAAACCCATCCAGTGGTCCCACTCCTAAGTCCAAGTGTAGTCCACTTTGTCCTCCTCCTCTTGCACACAAGCCCAGCCAACAGGTCCTCCCTGTTATACACATGCCCAGCCCTCTGAGTCCCTTTCCTGCACAAAAGCCCAGCTTACATGGTCCCTTCCTACACCTAGGCCCAGCCCTCTGGGTTCACTCCTGCACCCAAGCCCAGCCAACTGGGCCCCCCTTCTCCCTCTTGTACACAAGCCCAGATCACTGGGTCTTCCTCCTCCTGCACCCAAGCACAGTCTGCTGGATCCCAGTTCTGCACACTAGCCCAGCCCATTGTGTCCCCTTCTGTACAAAAGCCCAGCCAGCTGAATTCCCCTTCCTGCACAGAAGTCCAGTTTACTTGATCCTGTCTACATTCATGTCCAGCCCAGTGAGTCACCCTCCTGTAGCCAAGCCCAATCCATTGGGTACCCTCTTCTATACCTTCCCAGCCCACTTGTTAACTTAATGTGCACAAGCCCAGCCCATGGTCCTCCCACCTGCACACAAGTCCACCCTACTGGGTAGACCTCCTGCACCTAAAACCTGCCCCTTGAGTATCCCATCTGTACACAAGCCCAGCCCGCCAAGTCCCCCTCCTGAACAAAAGCCCAGCTTACTGGTTTCCCTCCTACAACCAAGCTTAGCCCACAATGTCCCCCTCCTGCAACCAGACCCAGCTCACTGGGTCCCCTATTTCACCCATACCCAGTGTACTTCATCCCATAATGCATACAAACCCAACTCCTGCATACAATCACAGCCCACTTGGTCCCCCTCCTGCACCAAAGCACTGCCCATTGGGTCCCCTCCAGTACCCATGCCTGGCCCACTGGGTGCCCCTCTTGTACACAAGCCCAGCCCACTGGGTTGCCCTCCAGCACCCATGATCAGCCCACTGGGTCCACTCTTGCACACAAGCCCAGCCCTCCAGGTCTTCTACTGTATTCAATACCAACCTATTGTTTCCCCCTCCTGCACCAAAGGCCAGCTTGTTTGGTTGCCTTCTGCACTGAAGCCCAACTCACTGGGCCCCCTCCTGCACACAAGCCCAGCTCACTAGGTCCCTCACCAACACCCAAGCCTAGCCTCTAGGACCCCTTCTTCACACAAGACAAGCCAGCTTGGTCCTCATCCTACACATAAGCCCAGCCCATAAGGTCCTCTTCCTGTACACATGCCAAGCACATTGAGACCCCCTCCTGCACAAGAAACAATCTTACTGAGTCCTGTTCTATACCCCAGCCCAGTCCACTGGGTCTTCTTCCTTCACCCAAGCCCTGCCCACTAGGTCCTCCTCCTGCATCTCTGCCTAGCACACTGGGTCTCCTTCCTACACTCAGGCCCAATCTACTGGGTCTCCCTCCTGTACCCAAGTCCTGCTCATGGGGTCTGCCTCCTGCACCTATGGCCAGTCCACCTTGTTCTCCTTCTGTGCCCAAGCCCAACCCACTAGATCCCCCTCCTGCACCCAAGTCAAGCCACTGGTTCTCCTCCCTTCCAGCACTGAAACCAAATCCACTGAGGTCCCTACTGAACTGATGCCCATCCATCCCCTCAATCCCCCTTCTGCACACCATCCCAATCCACTTCCTCACTCTCCTGCACACAAACCCAGCTCCTGTTGTCCTTTTCCTGCACAAATGTCCAGCCCACTGGGTCCCCATCCTACACCCATGCCTAGCTTATTGGGTCACCCACCCTTCTGCAACAATGCCGAGCCAGTTGGGTCCTCTCCTGCACACAAGCCCAGACCACTGGGTCTCCTTTTATACTCAAGCCCATTATGTTGTAATCCCCACTGCACCCAAGTCAAGACCATTTTGTTCCCTTGACTCTAAAGCACGGTCCACTGGATCCTCCTCCTGCACACAAAGCAAGCCAACTGGGTCCTCCTCTTGCATACAAGCCAGCCCATTATGTCTCTGTCCTGTACAAAAGTCCAGCCCACTGGGTCCCCTTCTACATACGGCATCAGCCCACTATGTACCCTTCCACACACAAGTCAAGTTTACTGGTTCCCCCTCCTGCACCCAATCCCAGCTCATTAGGTCTCTCTCCTTCACCCAAGCTCAGTCCACTGTTTCCTCTTCCTGCACACAAACACAGTTTACTGGGTCCCCTCATGCACCCAAGCCCAGTTCACTGGGTCCACCTTAAAACCCATGTCCAGCTCACTGGGTCCCACTCCTGCACCCAAGCCCTGTCTCTGGGTCCTCTCCAGCACACTAGACCAGTCTACAGGGTCCCCTCCTGAACACCATCTCAGCCCAGTGGGTCTCTCACCCTTACACAAGCCAGTGGGTCCCACTCCAACACCCAAGTGTAGCCCACAGGCTCAGGTCTGCTGGGTAATCCTCTACACAAAAGTCCAGGTCACTGGGTCAACTTCTGCACTGATGCCATTCCCTGGCTGGTTCCACTTTCTGCACATAAGACCAGCCCACTTCATCCGCCTTCTACACATAAGCCTAGTCTGCTAGTTAGCTTTTCCACACACAAGTCCAGCTTGGTGGGTCCTTCCTCCAGCACACAAGCCCTGTACACTGGGTTCCCTTCTACACTGATGCCCCACACTTGAGACCCCTCCTGCACACAAGCTCAGCCCACTTGTTCAGCCTTCTGCACCCAGGCCCAGCCCAATAGGTCCTCTCCTGCACCCAGGTACTGCTTAGTGTTTCCTTCATTTGCACCCAAACCCAGCTCAGTTGGATCCACCTTGAACACAAACCCACCCTGCTGGGCCCCTTCTTTCACCCAAGCACAACCCAGTTATTCCTCTCTACAACCAGACTCAGTGGTTATCCCTTGCAACTGATGAAACTGGGCATCAGCAGCTGCTAGCAGAAACCTTCTTAAATAACTTGCTCCAGGGTGTGAATTTAGTTTTTTTTTTTTCTGCTTTGACTGTTTCAAGTTTATTTCAAGGAAGATTGCATAAACACACATTTAAAACATTCACATATGGAACACTATTAAAAACATAATTTAACAGATTTAATTACATAAGAGAGAGAATAGTGTATTATATTATACTCCCTTCTTTAAAAAAGTAAATACATAAAATGAAGTGATATTCCATTTTTGATAGTACACAATACCAAATGTGCAAAAGTGGACACAGCAAAGATTACCTTCACTTTAGAGGAGAATTACACAATATCAAGTAATTTTTTTAGTGCATGAATCTGAAAAACTGGGACCACATGGACATATAAAATCATTTTGGATAGGGTTCATACATTTTTTCCCTTAAGATACTGAATCTTTTACATTCTAATAGAATATGACTGACAGTTACACTATTTGCTTTTTGGACAGTGACAATTTTTTTTGATTTAACAGTGAAATGTTTGAAAACCTAAAACGTTTCTCCTTTATTATGTTCAATCTGAAAAGACAGTATGCTTTCCTGTGCTGAAATTTATCACAAATCTGTAAGTAGGGTTCTGTACCCCAACTACTATTTTTGTGCATTTTATAAGTAGCAAAAACATCAAATGGGATAATTTGGTAAAGTCCTCCTGCAAACAAATGATCTTGTATTCTTTGTAGCGTAAATTTATAGTATTTGTCAGGGAAGCATAAAGCTTGCAATGATTTCAGCCTTCTAGCCCAATTTTTCTGAGAAAACAATTAAGATTAGTAAACCAAATACTTTCTGTGCCTCCCCCTAAGAAATCAAGGAGGCACATTTTGGGTAATTGTGTATCACTCATTTCAACAGCTTTGATCCAATAATTTAACATTCTCTTAATAATAAAATATTTTAGGCTCCACATGGCAGATTCTATTCTTACAAATGCCCTAGTTGTATCTCTAGGCAGCCCCAGAATTCCCTTAGAAAATTATTGTGTGCTGTTTCATGTACACTAATATTATTATGGTATCCCCACACTTCAGCTGTGGAACTTGCTCTGTGGTGTGGGTACTGGCATGGCTGGTGTATAATGAAGGAAACTGAAGTGCTGCTTAGAATCAAATGAGAGAACTGGCATGGCTGGTGTTTTTTGAGGAAGAGAGCTGGCATAGTGCTGAGCATATGTTTCTTCAGTAACATGACTTGGTAGGTCTTGAAATTTAAATCTAGAGGAAACTGTGTGTTGATATTTGGTGTTGCCACTGAGAGTCATTGTTTTGGGGGCATGTAGTCTCTTTAAAAAAGAATATATTTCCTTTATAAAAAGATATGTTTAGTTGGTGCTTCATGGGCACCTTACCAATACATAGCAGCTTGTTTTTTAGGTACTCACAAACCTGATCTAAAAACATGGCTATCATGCCCATAGATGCTGGGATGAGTCTGTGCCTCCCAAATTTTCATTCTGTAGTATGTTATGGATGGATAAAGACTGTAAAAGTGTAATTTAGGCTTCATGTTGAATCAATTTTTAAATATGTGCCCCCCCCCAAAAAAAAATCTCTTGGCAAGACACCCCTGTCTGAAAGTAAGCCAGGAACTAGTATTAGTTACTTTTTTGCTACCTAAAGAAAAGTTGACCAAAAGGGACCCAGTGGAAGTTTCTCTCCCATTGCCTCTAACTAAAGACAATTACAAGGCAACAAAGAAGCTGCACTTTACTAAAGGTAGCAAAAGGGTACAAAGCAATAACTTATCAGTTTGGCATCTTTGTCAGTAATTTTTTTCAGTCAGAGGGAGAACTTCTGCATATTGGAGCCAAAGTGTGAGGCTGTTGATAAAGTGTGGCATACTATGCATGGGAAGAGGGGTTCATATCCAGTTATTATTTCTAACTATACAGATCCTGTCTTAGGGCCAGATCGATCAACCACTACACACCCATGTATCAGTGCATAGTAGGTCTGGTGGTGCCTGGAGGTCCTGCTTCGCACATACAGGGGCCTTCATATACCCACATCAGTTGCACACCCCTCCATACCTGATCCATGACCAAATGCATGTCTACATGCACAGCTGGGTCAGGTGGGTACAGGGGCATGCAGTGCTAACACAGCATCCATAATCTAAACTCTGAATTTAAAGTGCTTTCAGAGGAGGTGCAGGCTACACAGGTTAAGATACTGCCTTACCTGATCTGTGTCCTCTTGCTAGCTGCTGAATATGCTGCAGGACCAGTTATCACCACTTCCATGCCCTCCACAGCATTCGGAACTATCTGTGAGGGCTGGAGGGTGTATGCTGCCTGTTTTCTTTAAAAACAAAACAAAAATTAAATAAATAAATAAAAATCAGAGCCCTTTGAAGGATACAGCAATCCTTGCAATGCATTTTCTTCTACTTGTCTCAGTTGCCTTTCATTGTCAACAAATTATAACGAGAGAGAAAGAAAGAAAGAAAGAAAGAAAGAAAGAAAGAAAGAAAGAAAGAAAGAAAGAAAGAAAGAAAGAACTGTCTTGTTTGTTTTTGGTTGCATGCAGAGAAGAATTTACTGTAGTGGGTCATATGCATATATATGACTCTCACTTGAATTTCTGCTATGGTTTTAGACACTAATTACAAATCTGTTCTTATTCTTTAAAATAATCTGAAGTATGACTCACCAGGAGGTATGAGGTGCTTTATGACGCTGACCTAAACACTTCTGCCATGTGCCTTGCTTCCTTCTTCCTGTTACAATTGAATCAGCACAGCACTTACACTGCCATTTTCCATGCCGAAAGAAGAGAAAGGATTAACTGTTTTCCCCGCTTCAGATGTATCTGCAGTTACAGTAAGTTTAGCATTCAACTAGGAAAAGTTATATTTGTTTTAGTCCCTTGGAAGTTTGTGTAGTCTCTTATACAGAATTTTTATTTTTTTTATATCATAGAAGGTTTTATTAAAGGTTTTTCAATTTTTGTAAGGTGGTACACCTTCATACAGCACATATATTACAACCCATATAGGCAGGAATTTTACAGACCAAGTAAGAGCTACACCACTCATATCTATATCTTTTTATCCAATACAGGAGAAACAGGTAGGTGGAAAGAAGAAGAAGTCTAAATAAGACACAATAGCATGGCAGTACTGATTATAGCTTCCCATTTAACAGCAAGCAAGGGTGGAATCATTGTCCAAACCATGAAAGCCTTACAAAGGAGGGTTTCCTGGGGGGGAAGGGATCTTACACAGTGACAAGTGAAGGTTGGCTCCCCATTTCTTAAGGAAATAGTCCAGCTGACCTCGGTGTGAGTAAGAAAGTCACTCTAAAAGGGTCAGTCGAGCCATGGCAGCATGCCACATACCTATAGTGGAATTATTAACCTATCTCCAGTACATCAATAATATCCTCTTAGCTTCCAGCGATGCCAACATAAGCCATTCCCGATGGGACCTAGGCAGAAAGGTTAGCTCAGAAGAGTCACCCAAGAGCAATTTAGGGTTGAGGGATAAATCCCTGATGCCAAGGACTTTGGAACACTCTAAAGTGATGGTAGACCAGAAGGTTGAGATTTGGGGGCAAGACCACAATATGTGGAACAGGTGAGCATCTGGTTGCTGACATCTCCAACATCTTGAGTGAGTCAGGACTCCCACTGAATGCAGGGCAGCAGGAGTTCTATACCACTGCAGGAGGATTTTGAGCTGTAGAAATTGGCTTTTAGTGTCTCTATACCATGTGTGAGTCCTTAAGGCAGCGAGAACAAGAGGTTTCAGAAATAGCCATACCCCCAAGTCAGTTTCCCATTTGGACCTGCAGCTCTCACTGGGGTTAGTTTGAGAGTCTCGCTATGTGGCATAAAAGTTGCCTATGTGGCCCCGGAAGGAGGAGAATTTATGCAGGGAAGCCAGCCATTTCCATTTACTGTCTAGCCTATACTGTGATGAGAGGTCATTGATAATGCTGCATTTATGGAGAAACTGCCAAAAATCAGTGTTGGGGACGTTGAATTTGTTCTATAACTGATTAAAGGATAACAGGGTGTCTGAGTCAGGCAACAGAAGGTCCTGCACGTATCTAATTCCCTTGGCCTCCCAAGAAGGCCATTTGATCGATTCCCCTCCGATGGTAATAAGGTTGTTCTGCCATAGTTCAGCATATCGCAAGGGGGGAGCCCAAGCTTCTTTAGGAGTGTGGAATAGGGCCATGCTACGGTGCCAGGCATGCAAGATTCGCATATGACAGGGGAAAGGCCCTTATCTGATGGACCTCCCAGCCCTAACAGGGACCTAAATGGAGTGGGTGTCACCATACTGGCTTCAAGGCAAACCCACAATGTGGGAGGGGTAGCCATGGGCGTAAACCATTTTGTGGCTTGGGCAGTCACACTCACCAGATGGTAGCCCTGGAACCAGGGGATGCCAAGGCCCCCCAGGACCAGTGCACCCTTAACTTGTGTTTTCACCACCTATGTACCCGCCTTTCCCATAAGAAAGAGGCTAACAGTTTCTCAAGGGAAGAAAATAGTCTGGGAGACAGATGGATCTGGAGGTTATTGAACAAATATGTGACTCTGGGGAATAGGAGCATGTGAACGGCAGCTACTTTATCCAGCAATGTTAAGAGTAGCTTAGGCCAATGCTCCACTTCTGTGCTTAGCTGTTTTAGGAGGGGGAAAAGTTGGAGGATTCAAGGTCCGTCCAATTAGTTGATATGTAGACCTCAAGGTAGGTGAATCCTTGGGCAGCCCAACTTAGTTCGGTGCCCCGCAGGCAATCTTGTTTACAGAGCGAGTTGAGTGGGGCTAGGGTGGTCTTTCGTTGGTTTACCCGCAGCCCTGAAAGTGAGGCAAATTCACGTAGGACTGAGAGAGTTACCGGGAGGGAGTTTTGGAGGTGGGACAGGGTGAGAAGAAGGTCATCAGCGTATGCCGCCACCACATATGAACTATCATAGGCTGGGATGCCTGTGATTCCATCAGCTTTGGTAAGTGCTCAAATCAATGGGTCTAGGGCAACCAGGAACAGAAGGGAAGACAAGGGACATCCCCGGTGGGTACCTCTATACAAGGAAAAAGAAGAGGAGATATCAGAGTTAGTTACAATTCTGGCCATAGGGGAGCTATAAAGTGTTGAGACCCAGAGACGGAATTGAGGGCCAAAGCCATATAGGTGGAGGACCTCATGTAAATAATTCCATTCGATGGAGTTGAATGCTTTAGCAAAGTCAACGGCTAGGGCAGCCATAGCAGTCTTAGACCAACTCGCTAGCCACTTTAGGATAAGTAGTAGCCTGGTATTAACTGAGCCAACTTTCCTTGCAATGAACTCCACCTGAAATGGATGTATTAGAGAGGTGAGAACATTAAACATCCTAGTGGCCAGAATTTTAGCCAAAATCTTGGTATCCACTAGTAATAGGGATATGGGATGAGAATTGGCACAATTGAGAGGATCATTGGCTTTTTTGGGGAGGAGAGTAATAAGGGCCTCCTTCATTGTGGTGGGGAGAGAGCCTGAGGATTGAGCATCCTGTAGTGCTAAAAACAATGGATGAGCAATCTCCTGTTCCAGTACCTGGTACAGTTCGACGGTCATCCCATCAGGTCCCGGGGCTTTCCCCTTGGCCATCCAGGATAAAGTCTGACGTATCTCAGGGACTGCAATCGGGGCATCTAAGAGGTCTACC
Organism: Neoceratodus forsteri; assembly: GCA_016271365.2. Lineage (NCBI taxonomy): Eukaryota > Metazoa > Chordata > Ceratodontiformes > Ceratodontidae > Neoceratodus > Neoceratodus forsteri. The sequence continues at coordinate 904,622,988 of CM028135.1, read as the reverse complement.
TGTTCCAGTGAGAGAGCTGGTATGGGGAAATGCTGGCAGAACTGATTCAGGTCTTAAGACAACTGGGTTGGTGACTGAGAGGATTGGGATTGGTACAGAGATTGATAGTACAACCTCATAGTCTCATTAATACCAGCAGGATCAGTAGCAATCAAGCCTGAAGAGATACGAAGGGCATGAATTTTAGAGGAGGCTTGTTGCTTCTGCAGTTGGTAAGCAAGAAGCTTGCCACCCTTATCCCCACCCTCCCAATAGGTATACTTCAATCTAAGCAAAAGTCATCCTGCTCTGTGATGCAACAGAGCGTTAATTTGATATTTGAGCCCAACAATTCTACGGATCAAGGATACGTCCCTGGAAACATCAGGTGAATCTTTTAAGCATGTTTCCAGCCCTGTAAGTTCTGATTGTAACAGGTCCAGAGTTTTCTTCCAGGCTTTATTCTGGTTTGCTGCAAAAGCAATAATGTGGCCCCTGAGGTTGGCTTTGAAAGCTTCCCACATTGTGTTTGCAGGGACGTCGCAATCAGAATTAATAGCAAAGTATTCCTGGGCTGCTTTCAGCAATGTTTGTCTAAATTCAGGTTCTTTGATGAGCAGGGGGATACATCTCCACTGTGTGCTGGTGGACCAGTGCCCCAAAGGGGTAGAGGTAGTCATCACTGGTGCGTAGTCTGAGATGATGATATTGCCTATGGAATTATCCAATACCCCACCTGACCCTGCATTATTGGCCAGCCAATAATCAATGTGACTGTGCACACCATGGGAGGAGGAATAATAGGAATAGTCCTGCCCAGAAAGGTAGTCACACCTCCAAACATCTATCAGACCCCACTCTACTTTCAGCTCCTGCAGGGCTCCATGGGTCTTTGGGTGCATTTGGGGGGTGGTTTTGGACTTATCTAGAAAGATGTCTGATACCAAATTAAAGTTCCCTCCTCATAGAAGAGAAGCGGTGGAGTTAGGCTGCTCTAAGGAGGAAATGGCTTTGCTTAGACTGGGAAAAAAGTCTGCTTGGTCTGTGTTAGAAGCATATACATTGCCCACAATCAATTTCCAAGTCGGGGAGACCAGCCTAACAACAAACCAGTGACCTTGCGAATCGGACCAGAGCTCTTCAACTACCCATAAACTAGAGCCATGGATAAGGATGGCAGCCCTTTTGGATATGGATGAGGCAGAGCTAGCATGAACGGCCCTACCCAGGATTTCTTAAGTCAGGGATTAGATCTGCTGAGGAGATGCATTTCTTGTAAAAGGGCTATGCCTGTGTGAAGGGAACGAAGGTACTGAATGACCTTAGTATGCTTTATGGCGTGCTTGAGACCCTTACCATTCCATGATACCAGAAGCAGCCCTTGAACAGCAGGAGCAGTCATATTAACAGATGAGCAAGAAAGGACAAAGTACTTACCCACCCAGGTGCACAGAGACTCAGGAAAACCCAGGGAGAGTGGTTAGGGGGTTGAAAACCTGACTTTCTACAACAATGGGCTGCCGCTAGGTAACTGGAAGGTATAAACGCACTGCTCTGAGGAAAGAGTTCAAAGGATGTACCAAACAGATAAAGGTATAGCTACACGGCACCAACAGGAACAGATGGTGCACAAACCTGTAAAACTAGAAAAGAGAACTTGCGAATAAGAGAGGTAACAACACCAAATAACTTAGTAACAGCAAGGCTAATGTAGCCTCACCTAAATCAGATTGCCTGACAAGGCAGGGGCAATAACAACAGTTCCAATAAGCATGCAAACACCAAGAGCAAAAGAGGCTTTAAACAAAAGAGAGTACAAAGCAAGGGAGTACCCTTAGCTACGCAAGCTTCAATGCTCAAGGACTGAAGAGGAGGAAGACAACCCAGAAAAACTTGCTTCTCCTCATCCAGTAACCAGTCCCTGGACAGCTAACATAACCCCAGGGGAGAGGGGGGAAGGGGAGCGGTACAGGGAAAGTGAGGGATAGAGAAGTTGGGTAACCACCCCAATCGAAAAACATAAAGGTCAGTTTGCCTGCAAGCTCAACAGAGCTTGTTAAGGTAACCGGTGGCTGGAGTCTAGTTAAGGGACCCAGTTGAAATGGAAGCACTGGGGCCATATAGTATAACCAGGATATGCTGGGAATAAGTGGCTGATAAGCCCTTTAAGGCCTGTGGAAGGAGGGGGGGTTCAGTCACCCCTTAGACGCAGTATGCCTGTCCACAGGGAAGTGGCCCAGGATTAGTAGCAAGGCAAGAGCATTTACAGAATAGGGCCCAAAGAAATAGGAAAGAGGCCAGTCGCATTGGCTTGTGCTAGTGCTGGCTTATGGAACACCCTGCGACATATAACAATGTGGCGCATAGTAATAGTAGAAATAAACAGGCTATTGAGGTAGCAGATGTCACTGTAGAAAATAGTCCAAAAGTCAGCCAGTAGGGTTCTCGTTCCATCTTAGGAATGTCTTAGCACCATTCTGAAAGTCTAGGGGAGCCGCTGTGGGATCCTAGGGCGCCGTTAGAACAGCAGCAGCATAAGTTTTAGTCCCAGGTTTGAGCTTCCCAGAAAGGTCCACCGCTTCAACAAGTGAGGATTCTGGTATGTCTGCCCAGTCCATAGATTGTTTGTTGTCAGTGGGAGAGAGATCTGGGTTGAAGTCGAGGGGGAATCATCCCTCGGCATCTTCACAGGGGGGCTGCCACTTGTTGTTCTGGTGAGAGGTGCTGGTCGCTTCTCAATCTCTGCCACTGGCGTGAAACTGATCCGATACTCCTAGGAGGTAGAGATATTTGTTCTGAAAGAGCAGAAGGGCTGGATCTAGCCAGAGGCACTGTGCCAGACAGATTCCTCACCCTGGGGGAGTCATTAGCAGAGGGACCTGGTCCACCTAGATAATGGTCCTCAGGAGGTTGCCTGCTAGATTCAAGGTTCCTAGTGGTTGTCATTGTAGCAGACGGGTTCCACAGCCTTCTGGGAGATGTAGTCTGAAGGGGCAAGTTAGGCCAAAGTTTGGAGATCCAGCACTCCACCTCAGCTGGACTATCTGCCAGTATATCTCTCCCCTCTTTGGATACCAAAAGTTTGGTGAGTCCTCTGTAGCTGTAGTGAAAATTGTGAGCAGCAAGAAATTTTTTCAAAGGGCCATAGGCATGGCGTTTGCTTGCTGTTTCTTGTGCAGTCTCTATAGAAAGAAATCAGTGCCCCCTGCCACCGAATTTCACCCAGGTCCTGAGCCACACTCAAAATACGCTCCTTGGTTGAATATCTGAGCAAGTATGCCACTATAGGTCTCAGGGATTGAGCCAGCATGTCTTTCCTCCCAGTAATGCGGTGATCTCTTTTGACTTCAACTTGGTCCCTCCAGTGCTCCCCTTGCATAGTAGGGAAAGTATCATTGAGAAAACGTTTCATGGATAGTTCTTCTGAACCCTTGCTGATGCCGATGATACAGAGATTTTTATGGCATCCCCTGTTTTCTTGATCCTTGACCCTGGCTAGCAGGCATTCCAGTTTATCATCTTGCATCTGTACCTTTTGCCTGAGCTTAATTTGCTGTTGCTCTAGTGTTTCTACCTGCTGTTCCACTACATTTAAATGATCTTGCAGCTGGCACACATCTGCAGTTGTGCCTATGAGGGTAGAATTAATGTCATCCACCCGCGATAGCAATGCTTCGAGCATGCAGGTGATGTAGCTTAGAGAGTCCCCCACAGATGTTGGCTGGAGAGCAGTAGCTGGTGGAGGAGGTAATTCGGGTGGGGATTCTCTGGTTGCCATCTCATCCTTAGAGAAGCTTTCATCACCAGCTAGTGGGTAGATACTCAGGCAGGGCACAACAGGAATCAGAGCTGAGTGGGTGTCCAACAATGTAGAGCTGTGGCCTACGCGGCCTACCTGGTCAGAGCGACTTGCGGGTGACCAGCACCTGGAAAGCCACTTATATGCCGTAGAACTTCACAGAAGTCACAATGTACAATTGATGACAATTACCAGAGCAAGATTAAGTAGTAGGAAGGGTATTTCATCCCAGGATTAGGCTAGCCAACTGCGGATTGTCACCAGACTCAGATGAGCTCAGGAGTTAAGCTGCCATTTTCTCGGTGGCCAGGCCACACCCCTAAATCTACAGCAGCTCTTATTTTCTAACTGAATGCCAAGTTTTGCAGAGTAGAGTTTTCTGTATTAAAGGACAACAGAACTAAAATCATACAGTACATTGAGAATTGTTTTGTGACTGCATGAATTCACCTCAGAATTCTAAAAGAATTAAGGAAGGAACTAGTGAAACCACTGGCTACTCTTTTTAATAAATCATGGGAGGATGGTGTGGTACCTGAGGACTGGAGGAAGCTGATGTGATTCCCCCTTCACAAAAGTGGGACCAAGACAGAGGCAGGAAACTACAGACCTGTCAGTCTGACCTCTGTGGTAGGGAAAGTGATGGAGTCACTTCTGAAGGAAAGAATAGTTGAGTACCTAGAGGTCAGTGGAGCACAGGATCCAAGGCAGCATGGGTTCACAGTGGGAAGGTCATGTCAGACGAATCTAATAGATTTCTTTGACTGGGTGACCAAAGTAGTAGACCAGGGAGGGGCTGTGGACATGGCCTACCTAGACTTTAGCAAGGCATTGACACAGTCCCACACAAAAGATTGATAGTCAAATTAACCAGCCTGGGAGTGGGTCCCAGGGTGGTAGCCTGGGTAAAACATTGGCTGGACAACAGGACACAGAAGGTAATTGTAAATGGAGTCCACTTGAAGAAAGGGCGGTTACTAGTGGGTAACGCAGGGTTCAGTATTGGGTCCAGTCCTTTAATGTCTTCATCAGTGACATTGCAGAGGACTGGAAGGAAAGTATGCCTTTGCAGATGACACAAAGATCTGCAACAGGTTGATACACAAGGAGGCGTGGAAAGGATGAAAAGGACTTGCAAGTTGGAGGAATGGTCAGACGTATGGCAGCTAGGATTCAATGCAAAAGTGCAAATAATGCACCTGGGAAACAAGAACCCAGGGAAGAATACACAATGGGTGGGGAGCTAGTAACAACAACAAAACAGGAAAGGGACCTGGGGGTAATCATATCAGATGACCTTAAGGTTAGCAAGCAATGTGGAGAAGGCAGTGGGGCGGGGTATACTGGGATGTATAGGGAGAGCATCAGCAGCAGAAAACAGGAAGTTGTTATCCCTCTGTACAGACAGTTGGTGAGACCCCATCTGGAATACTATGTCCAGTTCTGGAGACCCCATCTCCGCAAGGACATAGACAGGATGGAGGCAGTCCAGAGGAGGGCAACTAAAATGGTGCAGGGTCTGCAAGAGAAGCCGATGAGGAGAGACTAAAGGAGCTTAATATGTATACCCTTGAGGAAAGAAGGGAGAGGGGGACATGATAGCAACTTTGAAGTACCTCAAGGGAATCAACAAAGTCCAAGAGGGTAGCATCTTCAGAAAAGAGACTTGCAAGAACAAGGGGACACAATTTAAAGATAGAAGGAGGCGGTTCAGGGCAATGTGAGGAAGTATTATTTCACAGAGAGGGTAGTGGATGCATGGAACAGCCTTCCTGAGGAAGTTGTGGGGTCTAAAACTGTGGGAGAATTCAAGAATGCATGGGACAGACATAAGGCAATTCTTGTGGGGGGCAGGAAGATAAAGGCTGTTGGTTAACTAGGATCTGCGGCCTATCCTGCAGGTAGGGAAATGGGCAGACTAGATGGGCCTAGCGGTCCTTATCTGCCGTCAAAGTCCATGTTTCTATGTTTCTATTTGTGAAAATGGATGGTGGGAGATACTGAATAACAGTGTTTTGTTCAGCTACTCATCACTGTATTTTTATTTTCACCAGAATCAAAACTCTGAAATGTGGTCATCTCAGATTATTAACCAAAATGTGTGCCTTTTTAATTCAAACATTTTGACATAATAAGTGCTGTAATTATTCAAAGCATATACATGTATGTAGGATTATGCCATTTGCAGATAACTACACTGCATGTGAAGGATCCCACTGAGGTTAGTCAGATATGTTTGATTGCTAAATCATTTGTATAGCTGTTCATAAAAAGTGGTTTCTGTGCCATTTTCCCTGCAAAATTCTCAATCTCAGAATGTGCTCCCTCATAAGTGAATACATTTTGTGAACTGTAAGTTTCTGCTGTTGCCACTCTAGAGTGCACTTTTTTAAAATATTTGAGACTATTTCCTCTTCTAAGTGGCCCTACAAATTCAGTCTGCCTCCATACTGCTATGAATCTCCATCTGATGCAAGGCCTCTGCAAACATTCCTGAAATTTCACCTACATACTGAGTGTACCTCCTCATGATCCAGAGTGGTGATATTGGGGGTCAGGTGACCAGAGGCAGAACAGGAAGAACTGGGGAACATGGATGTTATCCACCTTATCATCCCTATTATAATTTCTGTTTTTCAGTCACTTCCCCCAGTGGGTGGGCTCGACCATGAAATGAGGAATGGTTGACGTCATGTAGCCATCTGTGATGTGGGATGTCTTCTTACCACCTGTCTATGGGGTGCTGTTAAATAGGGCTGCACATAATGCAGAATTCAGCTGGTGGTATTTGTGCAGTATGGCAATTCCACTTCCAAAATGCTTTTCAGAATTTCTTTTTAATTGCACGGAATTCTGAAAAGAACTTATGTGGAAACTGCAGAATCATTTTCCACAGATTATGTAAACTGCAAAATAAATTTCTATAGATTGAGGAAAAAGAATCCACAGTTTATGCAAATTGTGGATTATTAATCCATGAAAAATATTTCACATGCAGAATGTTACAAATCTGCTACTGTAGGATTTTCACAACATTTTCTGAAATTCTACAGAATTCCATGCCATTGGGATTTGAACATTCCACCCAATTCTACTGTTAAAGCTGGGTAGGCAAGACCCCCCCACCCAAAAAAAAAATCTGAGGGTTCTGCCTTTACTATGCACCCGAGGCTCCTCTGGCCCATGGTTGGAAGTTGGGAATGTGCTGGGAATCTGGATTTCAAGATTCATTCCACCTAGCCAGTCCTCTGGGCACTCCTGTAAAACACATAAAGTGATCCCCTTCAAGTAAGCTATGGGTCACAGCTTCTAATCACATAGTCAGTAAGAAATATGGGTATCGGTGAAATCCACACCACCAGACTCAGACTGGACCAAAACAGTAAACCCAGGACCAGGTAGTCCAGCCAGAATACTATGACCTGGCACAACCTGCAATGTCTGGCTGGCCTGCCTTGTCTATATTTCAGCAAGGGATTAATGAAGTGTGTGAGACCCTCCAAAGTCTTTGAAAGAGGTCTGACCCCAAGACCAGCCCCACCCCATCTGAACACCCAGCCTGCACCTTCCACACCCTTCAAGACCCTGGACGAGCTTCTAACCCCCAGCAGACCACCCTCCCAGCACTTGTATCACCATTTCAGCCACCGATCCTCAGCTAATTATCCTTGTAACAGCTAGACCAAACCTTCAGCCACAGAACCAGCCTCTGACCCTCAGCTGACCACCCTTCCAGTCCCCAAAATGAGTCTCCCCAACCCAGCTAACCAGGTGGCCTTCACCTGGATCACCATTCCAGACCCTGGACCAGCCTCCTCTTTTTAGCCCGTCAGTGTCCCAGCAGCAGGGTCACCCTCTTGCCCCATGACCAGGCTTTCCAGGGGGTTGGGCTATGCTAAAAGCAATTCCTGGTGCTACCCATGAATAAGTGTTCACAGAACTGCTAGCTGAGAGAAGGAGCACTCAAAAACTGAAAAATATTTGCCAGTATATCTTAGTCATTCAGTTCAGCTGAAACTGAAGCATGAATGGCAGACAGAAATCATGGAGACCAGAAGCAGGAATCCCTGGCACTTTGAAGCTAGATACAGCCATTTCATCGGGGACACTCCTAGACCAGCCTCTCGCCTCTAGCTGACCTTCCTCTCAGCAGCTGTATAACTTTTCCAGTCCTTGGATGAGTCCCCTTTCCCCCTCAGACTAACTTCTCTGCACTTGGAGCACCCTTGCTAGCCCTAATCCAGCCTTCTCTGCCCAGCACAGTAGCTTCCCATCAGTGGTACCACCCTTCCAGCACCTGTGTCACCCTCCCACCCCCAGCAAACGTTACTCCCAGAAGTTGGAACACTTCCAGACCCCCAGCCAGCCTCTCCTCTCCATCCAACTAGCCTCCCTGCACCTGGATCACCCACAAACCCCCAGACCAGCCTTCCCTCCTCTGACAAACAGACTCCATTCACCTGGGTCACCCTTCCAGCTACCAATACAGTCTCTCATCAGCAGTCAATCACAATGCCCATCTTAGGGCAAGAATTCACACTCCAGAGCTGGAATGCACACCCTTCATTGCCTCAATGTCAACTCTAGGGTCAAAATACCCTACCTAGAGTCAGAATGCCAACCTTCTGTGCTTGAATGCTCATCCTGGGATCAGAATGCTCTTCCTGGTGCTGAAATGCTTGCCCTTTGTGTCTGAATGCATACCTTAGGGATAGGATACCCACAGCAGTGCCAGAATACCCACCCTTTGTGCCTCAATATATACCCTGGAGCTGGAATGCCCAACCTCTGTGCCTCAATGACCTTCCTAGGACCAGAATGCATAACAGAGGGCCACACTGCCCACTCTCTGTGCCCCAATACCTACTGCATTGCCAGAATGACCACTGTGTGGGACACAATGTTTATCATGAAAGCTGAGATGACCACTCACTATCTAAAACATTCACCCTTCTGCCAGAATGACCTCTCAACCCTGCAGAATGTCCCCTGTCACCAGAATAGGCTCCTATCATCCACAGAGTATCAAAGGATCCCAGAATAAGACATGTAGAGACTAAAAAAATGTATCTCATTTAGAGTACATGCACTGTGTCCACATTTATGGAATATTTATATGCAGAGATACATATCTAGATACATGGCATACATTCTCCAGAGCAGATGAGAACTGTAGACAAACTGCATCAGGTATCTCTCTGTGTCATCTAATCAGGAGTCCTGTCTATGAGTGATATCACAGCAGCATAGATTGTGTAGGTAGAAAAAGAACCAAAGATCCAGCAAGTCTCCATTTCATTATCCAGTGCTGATGACATCACAGTCTCGTGCCATGGAAAAAAATATATATTTATTTAGTTTTTGTTTACCAGATAAGTATACTAAACAAAGTAATTGCATATTCTCCAGAACGTAGGGTGTCTTGTCACTCATTACACATGAGTAGCTCTGCCCACTGGTAGTGACAGGCAGAAGATCAAAGTTGCAGAATCCCACATGACCCTGATGAGCTGCCATACAATTCCAGTCTCTGCCCTGCCTCTGAAGGGTGAACAGACAAATGCGGTTCTCTCACTTAACATTGTGGGTTTTATTATTTTGTAATTTTATCTTTTCTTTTCTTTTTTGGGAATATTGGTTTGTGACTCACTAGGTAACCTCATGCTGAGTGATGGTGGTTTGCCTCATGCCTGCTTTTCTGAGTGCATTGTATCCCTACAGATACTAGATGTGCCCCTGCAGATCAGGGAGCAGGCCTCAGCTCTTAATCTTGGTGAGCCTCAGAGTTCCCTCAGTATTGGCCCCAGGGACTTTGGTCCCAGGTGATATTGGCTGCATTGCTTGCCTATCATGCAGCAGTGAGAGCGATCCTCTACAGAGGATGTTATTGCCACAGTACAACTGTGAGTAGTGGATTTTTATTTATTTTTAGGTTAACCATATCATTCCACTAGATAGGTCCCTCAACAGCCTCACAGTCACATTGGTCAGTTGCTCCCAATTCCTACTTCCTCTGACTAAATCTGGCAGTCGGCAATGACTGTTAGGGGCCTGAGCATGATTCCTTCTTGTGGGACCCCTCAAACCTGCAATGGCATTGGTGTGTTACTCCTAGAGATGAAGCAAAATTTAATTTTGCCAGTGAAATTCCGGTGAAATTGCAAATCTTGCCATGTGAAATATGTTGTGAAATTTGTGCATTCCACAAAATATTTTGCTTGTGCAAAATGAAGAATTTCACCCGTGAAATGTTGAATTTTGCTGGTGAAATGAGGAATTTCACCAGAGAATGGTGGAATTTCACCTGCGAGTGGCAAAATTCCACCATTCACAGGCAAAATTCTGCATTTCGACAGAGAAATTCTGCATTTCATCAATGGAATTCCGTATTTCACACCTGCAAAATATTTCTCGAAATGCGCGATTTTCACAAAATATTTTGTTGAATGAAATTTGTGGATTTCGCCAATCTCTAGTTACTCCACATCATTTGCTCACCCCAAGGCCATTCTGAGAATGTTTTGTTTTTCTATCGGCATCCTTTTACAGGATCCTGCAAGACTTGGAGCAGTGTGGTTGAGGACTTCCCCACTCATTCCATGTATTCAGACTTGGACAAGACATTGGATTTTGCTCTGAAGACCACTTCCTCTGACGGGTTCCTACATGCCTCAGCTAGCATTGGTAAGTAGTTTCCCACTGAAACAAGATACTCTGCTTTACTGTGGACTTTCTCACTCACTCCAAGTGGTCCGACTAAGATATGGCATTGACTTTTTCTTCTAGCACCAGCTCCTTAATGGATCCCTACATTTCTCAGCTGGCTTCAGTAGGTAGTTTTCTGCTCCACCCAGGTACTGTACCCTGCTTTCTTGACAGCCTGCCCCCTCTCAGGTTCTAACCCTCTGGAGCTCTTTTGTGTCCTCTTCTGGCAAGGTAGGCCCTTCTTGCTCATGTCTCTGCCAGAAGGGGCTAAGCTGGAGATTCAGCATGCCTTAAATAAGTCTCCAGTGGATCCCCTCAGGCAGAGTGGGAGAGCGTTGACAGTCTTCTCTCCCATACCAAGCTCCTTCCACTAAGGAGTGACCCAACTAGACAAATGCTGCTTCATGATGATGGCAATCATTTATTTTTCTGTGATGTGCCAGCCGCTCATATTTCTCCTCTCAACACCAAGGGACCAAACAGTTCCACATACAGGTTGTAGCCTAGCATGGTTATAATGTGGCCATTAGTTCTGTTCAGCATGGTTATAATGTGGCCATTATTTCTGCCCAGTAAGTACACTGTGTTTTTTTCTCTTGGGGATCCCAGTGTACCTAGAAGTTATGGAACCTGAGAGAAAATGTGGCTGTGCCATAATGGATTGTGAGTGCACTTAGGGTGGCGGACCCTTTTTTCCTTTATGCTGGCAAATGCATCACACTGGGTAGTAGTCAGAAGCCTATTTGTATGCTTGTTTTGTCTGGATCAGTTTGTGTTGTGGATCCAAGGCTTGATTCACCAGAATACCTCCTTTGTGCTTCAGCCCAGTCTGGAGTGGGAAGACAGCATTCTTAGATGGTGAAACCATCATAGCAAGCATTTCCTAGAGTCACTTTTATTCTGCCAGCCTTGGTCATCTTGAGGTATCCTGCCTCTGTTGCCATTGTTGGCAATAATATGTGAAGTGTTTCTACTGATTTCAATTTTTTAGTGGTACTAAGAAACAGGCACCATCAGCCAAAGTCTGGTAGCTAGAGGCCCAGTTATTTGCCCACCCCACCCCCAAACTTCAACTCATCATTATATGTGCATCATGTGCTGTAATTGGGCTTGTACATAGAAGTGAGCTGTTATTTGGCACTGGCTGTATCTCATTGTTAGTTAACCTTTGGGGGTATTTTTCAGTGATTGGTATGCAATGTGCACTACCAAGCTTCTCTTGGTATAGGCCAGTAACAATGCATGACAGGTGCCTAGTTCTGTGACCTATTGGTTGTTCAGCACTTCATGCTACCGTGATCTACATCTTTTATCTGTTCATTTGACTCCCCATTTTGTTTGGGAAATTCTGTTTCGTCATATTTGGTTACCATAGTTATGCTACTCTGCTGAGGGTTGCACATCACATTTGGAATTTAGCCAAAGTTCCACACTGGATGTTTTTTTACATCTAGTGTCACTTAATGCCGAGAGCCATTTCCATTCTTTGTGGTCACTTCCGCAGTGTTGTTTTTTCATCGTTTTGGCTAGATTCCCATTTAGACATGTCTTGCAGTTCAAACTCAGTGAATGGAGCTGGTCTTTATCATGAAAAAGAAGTAATTTCATAACAGATGATTCCCTTGGCATCCTCAGATACCTGGACAGTTTGTGGGTGTCATTTCTTGAACAGAGGAAGGTAAAGTGTTGGGTGTCTGTTATAAGCATTGAGTTATTTTCCCTCTGGGACTGGTCAGGCTAACTATCAGGTACGGACAGGATATAAGGATCTCTGCTTCCTTCCTTGGGATTTCAGGGCCAAGACCACAATCAGTAATTTGGTTCTCCAGTCCCCCCCCCCCACACCACCACCACTGTTTGGTTGCAGCATCAATTGTACAGACCTACTTGGGGGGGGAGCTTACTTACAGGGTAGCTATTTTCCTAGTTTTGTTGTACTGCTTTCTTTCTATATTGGCATACTCTCTCATTGTAACATTGTTAACCTTGTTTCCTCACTTATGTTTGTGTGATACGTGGCACATAAGGACAATGGCATACCCATTGGAAGGCATGATCCAGCAGATGAGGCAGTGTTTTTTTTTTGCATGGGAAACAGCATTGAATATGTGCTAATCCCAGTGCCAGCATACCTAGATCAGGGGACCTTTTTCTCAGAAGTTTCAAAGGACAAGCATATATGCCCAGTGCCAAAACCAGTGTACCTCATCCTCTCCCAGAGACCTGCCACAGGACACCAAAGTAACAAATCTGACTCTAGCAGGGAAGGGAAGATGACAACTTCTATGTACTATGCAGTAGATTGAGCAATACAGTATGTGCAGGTCTCCGTGAATGCCACCCTTGGCAAATATTATCACTCCCTTAAACCCAGAGTAGGGGGGCATGCTCACTTTTTTTGTATTAATGCCACATTGGTTTCTCTAGGAAGTATTATTCAGGTGAAGCTGACCAGCAGGCCCAGTTAAGAGTTTGCAGATGCAATGTCATAGTGTCTTATTACAACAAGGTTTATACTAACAGCTGTTTGCCTAGTTGTATGGTTATTTTTAAGCCACCTAGCACCTACACTCGCACCCATCTTTCTTGCTCTACTGTGGTTTACTCTACTCAAGCGCTTGGTGAGTGCTATTCTGAAGCTGTTCAATAGGTACTGTAGCACAGTTTTTGTGTTCTCAGTGATACAATCCTCATACTGGAGATTGTGCATTCCTCAGTGGGGGTGATCTCCTTGGGAAGGCCTGGTACCATTGGGGTTCCACACACACTCTATCCAGCACTGACAGGTGGGCTCAATTCCCCCCTTTTCTTTCCACCATGTGTTCAAGTATCTTCCAAAGTAATATCTTGCTGCTGTTCCTCTGACTTAGTTACTTCCACCTGTGTGTAGCTACCTTTCTGAAGAGGTATGTTCTGGGCACCATTCACTGTAAGAGGCCCCTCTTGCCCTTTCTCCAGCTTGGTATTTCTTCATTTTACAGGGCTTCTAGCCAGTAGCCCAAACTTTAGTGTATTCCATGTTCCAGGACCATCTTAGCCTTTCTGAATGGCAGATTTTCTCCCTCAAGTGTTACAGGCCAGTGGCCTTCTTACCTTGGAGTCTGGATGATTTGGCCATAAGAAGCCAGCCATTCCTGTTCATCTTTGGTAACATACTACAGATCATCCTCATCCATGGACTTGTGCACATGTGATATTGAGATCTGTTTATAGCCTAGTTCTTTTTCTAGCCTCAGTGGAGCCAGTGGACCCATGCTCATAAGGGTCTGGTAGTACCTGGCCTAAACCATTGACTGGGCCAGTGCACTCAGGGATTTTGGTTGTTTACATGTTCTCCATTCCTTCTCTTCATGGGCCACAGCTGGATTCCTTTTAGACTATCTCTTCCCCCCAGTCTTTTTCCATCAACCATTGCTAGAAGTTGTCCTAGGTGGCTGAACCATTGTCTGTGCAGGTCACCATGGCGGTGCAGGCCTTTAAGGTGGGGAAGGTGCCCATCACAAAATTATGAACCCTTTCTGTATCTGGGTTATGGCTGTCCTTTAAGTATTGGTTGGCTCAAAGCTTTGTTCTGTTTTAGCCACAGTGGCTAGCCAATGAGCAATTCTAGTATGAATGTACATTATTTTTTTGGGAAACACACTATTTGTTGGTTTTGCTGTCTCCTTGAGTTGACTTTCCTTGGCCTGGTTCAACTCTTAGAGGGGGTAATATTGGTCTCCCATACCTAACACCCGAATCTCCAGTCCATGTAATCAGGGAGAGTATTTGTATCTTACCAAGTCATGCTGGGCATTGGGTCCTTGTGTTCGGATTTTGTTTCCCACCTTTGTCTGGATTCTGTTACTGCTGCTTACATCCCACATGTAATGAATGACAGAAGCACCCAATGCACTGGAGAAAGAAAACATTTTCACCTGTATTAATTTCTCTTCTACAAGTACTGGTTCTGTCACTCAGTTACCACCCATGTTGTAGAGGAAACCCTTCTCATATTGCTGGCATGGACAGTACTTCAGCTTGTATTTTCTCAGTCCTTTCAACTACCTGCTAAATCATGATCACATATGATGTACTATACCTATATCTGCTGGAGGAAATCCATACTGAAGTAACATACCAACATACTAATTGCCAGCAGATTAGGCCTTACGGTCTATCGAGTCTGCTCGAACCTCAGATCCCTAGTTGGGTGCCGAGGGCCCCCCCCCTTGTGTTCCAGAAACCCCTATCATCCATCCCCACCCCCCTGGGCCAGGCCATCATCTGATACTTTCTGTGTCTGTCCCACCCTCTCTTGAAGCCCTCCACTGAGGATCTCTCAACCAGCTCACCAGGCAGTGTATTCCAAGAGTCCACCACCCTCTCAGTGAAAAACCTCCTCCTCTTTTCCCCCCTCACCCTTCCACCTTCCAACTTCAAACCATGCCCTCTGGTGATACCTCCCTGCTTTAGTCTAAAGATCCCCTCCATGTTTACCCTATTTATTCCCTTGAGGTACTTGAAGACCTCAATCATGTCCCCCCTGTCTCTCCTCTCCTCCAATGAAAACAGGCAGAGCTTCTCAAGTCTGTCCTCATATGTCAAATCCCCTAGTCCTCGTATCATCTTAGTTGCCCTCCTCTGTACCCTCTCCAGGAGGGTACTCCAAGTAGTACCATAGCTCCTCAGAATCAAGTGAGATCCTGTAGCTTTGATATCCCGCCTGTCTCTACTAATGGAAGAGCTACCGATATGTAATGAGTGACTGAAGTATAACTTGGAGAAAAGACATTACCACAGATAAGAATTTTTTTTCTTTTTCATGCATTTTATTTTTCATGCATGCACGGAAGGTTAAAATAAGGTAAAAAAATTAGAAACAGTTATATAATGCAAACAAATCAAGAATACAGTACAGATCAAATAGGTGCAGACACAATACAGTTCCAGAGAAAAATCGATGTATATATTATGATATCAAAACCAAAGAATCACCTCATACAAAATAAGGTGGTAATACTGGCACTGCACTCTGCACCCCACAGCTCTTACTCAAGCATGGTGCTCTATCCAATGATCTCTGTTGGTGATACCACAGTCTAGGGTCCTCCCTGCTTCACATTTTGCGGGCATGCCCCATCATTTAGGACTTTTGGAATGACATTTATGCCACCTGACAAACTGTACTAGGTACCCATATACCTAACTCCCACTGCTCTTTCTTCTTGGTGCCTCCTTGGCTACCCTGCTTATACCCAGAGACCAAACTAGGTGGATCTCTGCTGCCTTAATAGAAGCCAAGTGTCTCATGTTGCAAAGATGGCGATCCCAAGAAATCCCTCACTATAGCAATTGAAACAGGCTGTGGGCACACTGGCACATGATGAGAGATTTTGCCATTTTGCTTTTGCCAAAAGTCATGCCTATGACAGTATATGGTGTCCCTTTCTGACATATCTCTCAAGTGCTTTTACTTAGTCTAATGGCACATACCTGTGATAGTATCCAGATCCTGCCCTCACACATTCCTCATGACATGCTGTCCTTGTGATGTGTTTTATATGACCCTTTATATCTTTTTGATGGTGATACGCAGATACCTGCAATCTGCTGGCCATATTTCGAGGCAGTATAGCGCAGTGGTTTAAGGCTCTGAGCTGCAAATCTGGTGACATCCACCAGACCTGGGTTTGAATCCCACAGCTTTCACTTGCATACTGTGTGACCCTGAGCTAGTCACTTAACTTCCCTGTGCTCCCAGGTCATTCCTGTAAAAAAGCTTTCAGTTTAGTGTGCTATTCCTGGTTAAACAACTAAAAAAAAAGTATTTGTATGATGTTATTATCATCCAGTGACTAATCGGTCTGTTGTTTTCATTGTTTTTTCTAGTTTTGTTTTGTTTTTGAGGATACTACTGCATTCCCAACATGTTGTATTACCCAGCAGAAACTAATTTCTTTCACACAGCTGTTGAATATGAACTGTTAAGTATATACCCATAATTCTTTAGATTCTTTACTACAATTATCTTTTTTCTTTCCTTATGGTGCAAATAATATTTCTGTAATAGAATGCATTTTTGTTCTGTTGTGTATGACTTGCCTGTGTTTGCATGTTAACTTTTTCCTCTGTAATGTGAACAATGTTAATAAAGAGATTAATTACAAAAACAAAGACACCTTAACATTTCTACATGTTGCATTAGACCATGATTCCCCTGTTAAATATATGGAATGCAGCACATCTGACAGGTAACGTCTTAAGTGTATGTATGTGTGGTATACAAGGAAAAGAAAACATTGAGGTTGCTAAACCAGATCATAAAGTCATGAGTCTGAAGAGTGAGTAGTTTTGTTCTCTAGTTAGCCCACCTGATGGGTTTATCAGTATAGAAGACCTATCCATATTTTATTTTATATAATACATTTGGGTGGTTACTGTTAGTTTTCATCAAACTTCTGCATGGAGGAAGGGGTACACAAGTATATAACTGTTAAATAATTCTACTGGGAAAAAGACCAACCCATGTACAGTATATTGTATATGCTAGGTAAGAGTGATGTATGGGAAGTAGTAGAAGTATGCCCTTTGAGAGGACAAATGAGATGATGAAGTACATGAGCCTGAATGGCAAGAGGATTCACTATATTAAAGGTCCATAATATTAGTATAATTACTTATACAGCACTTGACTAGGATTTATTGAATGTAATTCAGAAGGATGCTAGTTTTATTACCTTCAATATGTTTGGTTCTAGCACTTAATGGTTTGCTTTTTGGTCCGTACTCTGTCCCTAGAGTGTTTCTATATTGTCAAGTGGTTTAGGGGTTTTTTGTGCTTTGGCCCCTTTGCAGTTTTTGTAGTGCTTTGTAGTGGCCATATGAAGGCATGGGTATAGCATTCCATCCTGTACTTCAGTGATGGCCTCAGGCTTGCTCCTTGATGAATGTATTTTCCGATACACTATACTTACCTAACTTCAGAGTATTTGTATATATACATTATATTCAACTGCTGGCTTCAGTGCTGCACAATGCTATAGTGATGTCAAAAGCATTGTGAAAGCTACTCTCTGATTTGATCAGTGATCCATCACAATACATGGGTGCCTTATTTTTTATAGGTTCCCAAAATGTGTACAGCAAACTGATAAATATTAGTTTTTTTAGAATGTTAATATGAGTTTCACAAGTGAAATTATGAATCAAACTGAGTTTGGCATGAGCACCAGTTCTCACAGTTGAGATATTTCAAACCACAACTGAAACCTGAAATACCTTTTCATTTGTTCACCTATTCTTTACAACTACAGTCATGCTTGCTCCCTGATTCACTTCATTTCTCTCTCATTTAATATAAAAAAGAAAAAAAGCAAGTTATCCATTACATCATATCAAATAAAAAGGACCAGTGTTAGGAACATGTGATTTTTTTTTGTAATTAAATATTTACTGAGTTTTCATAGATATGAAAAACATTGATACAACCAACAGTAGTAATGCATGTGGAGTTATATGCTTACATCAGTTAGACAGTCATAATATACCTTGGTTTACACAGAAGTTTATGCAATTTATTACAGTTTCGTGAACAGATGATTCTTATTACCATCTAAAGCTTACATGATGTCACTGAACCCACTTGATGTTGGGAATCAGCCTTCTCGTAATGCTTGGGTGTTAATTTTTGTATATGTAATGTACAAAACCTTCAAATTCTCAATGACATCAACATTAAGATACTATGTGTTACTTTCTCATGTTTCTCACCACTGGTTCTGTAGAAGAAGGGAAATGGAAAAAAAACCATTAGGGATTTAGGTCTCTGGAGTATTGGTGAATCAGTGGTGGATCTTACTTGGGGTTGTCAACCCTAATGCTCCCCCCCCCAGCCTGTAGCTCCTGTTTGAAGCAAAAGATACAGTACAGCTCCAACCTCATGCCTCATATTGATACAGTATGGTCAAGATATAAGCTGTCAGAGCTTTCTTCATGCAGGTCCCTATGGGCCCTGCATGGAGACATCACATTTGACCTCATCTGATTGGGGAGGGGGTGGGCACTACAGTTGACAACCCCAAGTAAGATCCCACCACTGATTCACCAATACTCCAGAGACCCAAATCCCTAATGTTTTTTTTTTCATTTCCCTTCTTTGTGTGCTTTGGGTTCTACAGCTCTAATGTCTGCATTAACATAGTTTTTTGCAATTAATTTCCTTTCTTTTCTGATAGTGGAATTTTATCCTCATTTGTGCACATTCCTTTGGGCTCTACACAACATGAGATAAATACAACATTGGATATATTTCTGACCCAGGGCATAGGCCCAGCATGCCCTGGCACACATGTCAATACTTTGTGGGTGAGGTTCCCCAACCCATCACAGGGTGTGGCATCTGCACCAACACACTGCTTCATCCCTACCCAAGCTGGGGCTGGTGCTGGTTCTGCATACTGCAGCACCTTCCTCATCAGCCTTGTCCCAGTAAACTGGCTCACTGATTTCACACCTGAACTCAGCTCACTAGCACAGTAAGGCAGTGTGTTCCTCAGTGGTGCAATGGACATCCCTGCAAACAACGATACTCAATAAATTATTGTTGTTTTAATATTTTCACCCAACATTTTTAACATAGTCTTCTTATGACCCCACCTCATAAACCCTGTAGGTGAAAATATGGCTATGTTGAAAATTTGGTGACAAAATATTAAAAATCCCAAAGGTTATGCATGCGCATAGAAAACTTTCAATGAACACATGTAACTTGGCCATTTTTAGCAATTTTTTCACCAACATTTCAACATGGCCTTTTTGTTACCCCACTTCATGAACACTGGCAGTGAAATTTCATTATCTGATCCCAAAAGGTGACTTTGTGCATTGACCATAAAATCACCTTCTGGGCCCAAGTAATGAAATGATAGTGACAGCGTTCATGAGGTGGGTTCCTGAAAAGGCCATGTTGAAAATTTGGTGACAAAATTCCCCAAAATGGCAAAGTTATGAACTTAAGTTCAAAACGCCATTAAAATACAATTCATGGTTTGGCTTTGAAGAGTGCAGATGTGTCCTGGTCCACGGAAGATGACAGCAGATGACCTATGGAGGTAAGTATAGGGTAGGGGGTGTTGCGGGTGGTGAGTACTCAGTGGGAGGGTTGGGTTAGGGTTAGGGAGATGGCAGTGACGACAAGGGATGGTTTTCTTTTTTTCAGGTTAAAAAAAAAAAGATGTTGGGAGACAGTTTTCTTTTTTGCAGGTACAACAGTTAATAAACTATTTCAAGACATTGGGGTGGGATCCCCAGTGTCCCAGGCTGCTGGGGGGTTGAAATGCCAATACAGGGATTGGGTCCCCCAATGTCAGCACAATAAACAAGGGACTGTAGGGAGGTAACAGGCAGTAGGGGTGGGCATCCAAGTGTCTGATGGTGAAAAACATTAAATAAACTATTTTAGGACACAGGGGTGGGCTACCCAGTGACCCATACTACTGGGGGGTGTTACTTGTATATGCCGACATGGGGATATACAGTGATTGTCCACCTGAACAACCACCAGAACAGACAGGTGGGACCTCAGTTTAACATTTTACCTGAAAGATGATCCTGAAAAAGTGCAGCATCTCCCTTGTGATGCACTACAGTATCAGCATTGGGATTTATCCCAAGTTTCTGGTATGGGGCTAGAACCTACAACCTTCCAGTCTTCCAGCCTCAGAGGCAAGTGTACAGCCTGCTGAGCCACTGACACTGCTATAAGGCAAGTGTGTTTTAATATAGCATTTTATGTATGCTACATCTTTAAGAGACAGCATGGCATTGACAAGTGGCTACTGTACTTAAAGAAAATGTCACCATATATGCAAGATTTGCAAGCACACAAAGAAATATCTACCCCAGTCCCACAATCTGTACACAGTCATAAAGGGAAGATGTAATATTATAGCCCCCTGCCAGATATGGACAATATTATAGACTTTTCTTCAGTTTAAGGGAATAAGTTGTTTGCCATTGAAAACCACTATCAATGGGTCCTATGCTCCAAAGGGTGGGTAGTATGCGACTGAGGTGTGTACCCCACCTGCGTACCTACATGGCCCTTGACAGGTGTAGGGTAAGCAGTATGCACTACTGGTAGCACCCATGGGGTGCCTGTCCACAGCCACACCCCCACGGCATGCATGGTCGCTCATGGGCGAAGTCGTGGACCCAGGCGGACATCTAGTCAGATGCTGTACCAGGACCATGAGTGGATCCCTTGCACCCTTGTGGAGGGCACAGGGGGTGGAGAAGGGCTGTATATAGTGGCATTGCAGTCACTCTATGGGCAGTCACCCAAGCCGCTGCCCCAGCCCTCCCTAGCAGTCTAGTGGGCTGGGGCAGTACGGATGTCCACTTTGTGGTGCTGCTGCACCTGGCAGCTGGAGTACACAGGGGCATGTCTCAGCAGGTGTACTTGGTACCCCTCCACCTGGCACTATGTGGCTTTATGAATGCCACATAGTCAGACATGCCCCTGACACCCCCCATGTGGACATCCCCAAGATGCTTTGGAGGCAGGCATGGGTGTTTTGCACTGCACTTACGTGCCCTTGGAGAATACCGCTGTGGGTCAACGGGAACCCCGCTGTGCGGCATTCACTCGTGCATTTGCCTACACACCTAGACAATGCATTTCTTTGTGCATAGGGCCCAATATGTTGTTCTGTACTCACCCTTTAGTCATGGCATTCCTACCCCACTTCATGGACCGCACCTAAAGACAATGAAAGTATTTAATTAACATAAGTATTATCTATCACTACTGTATAGTTACTTAATACTTCTTAACATGATAATTCTCATGTTACATATCAGCAACTGCTACTCTTGTTATAAGCATTTTTCTGATGTGACTGTATTTTATACTTGTACTTACTTCCATGGTGTCTATCACTGAACTCTGGCTTCCCAGTATTTTTTCACATAGTGGTGGCCTTCTGGAACCACTCCCTCTCTTTTGGCTGGACATTGCCTGAAGCCTTCAGCTTAAGCTTACAAAACTTTTGTTGCAACAACTTCCACTCCCGATGGCAGAAATTGGGATTCTTGCTGTACCCCTCCTTCAACAGGCTGTCAGTCACTTTCTGCCACAGCTTTTCTTGTGTGAAGTGTGGTTCCCTCAGCATGATATTGTGTTTTCCATTACTTTCAACTGCCTCCACCAGGATGAGCACAACCTCATATGTCCACCGTTTGGACATTTTTCTGTTTGAAAAAAAAAAATAAAGGAAATCAATATGTAACCATGTGGTTATGTAACAGTTTTACATTAACAGCCTCTCTTTATGGTGTTTTTGTTTAAGTACTTGTCTTTGTTAAATGGAAACAAATTGTACATGAATGTCATACTAGTACACAGGTCATCTGACTGTGCTAAATGGCTATAAAGGCATATGAATGTAAGTAGTTCTGTGTCATATCTCACAAGCAGTAGCACTCACTTTACTACTACAATGATGATTGGGGAGGGGTGTACTTGAGGGAGGGGACAAAACAGCATAGCAAAGGCAATGCAGCATGGAATAATTTCACCCTCCATTGCTGCTACCACTGCATTATCATGTCTTCTCCTGGACTTGGGGAACACTGGACAGCAGGGGAATGGGAGCCATTGGGCACTGAGTGGGAGCAGCATATAAATCTTATAGATGAGTCATGACAGGGTTTGCATGGGGAGGAGCAACAAAGAGGAGGAAAAGTAAAAATAAAAATAAACATAACTTGAGGTATGTATGGGATGTAGGTGTAATTAATCTATTTTTTGTCCATTATAAAAGTGGTTCTGAAAAGAACTGTTGTGGGGTCACATTAGGGTACTGCTTGTATACATGCACTGGTTGTGACCACACATCACAACACACTTTGGATCCCATGTTGGAGGTCCCCCAGGAAAATAAGATTGCCAGTGCCTAAGAAATTAACATTGTCTTTTAGAAAAAGTCAATCATTAAAATATTTAATTTGGGGTGGGTAATGGTGTGCATACACAGATCACTCAGGAAGCTAGATATTTGAATGTTCACCTTTCTGCTTGATCTTTCAGTTCCAGGTGTACAGTGATGGCCTCTCCAGAGCATGTGTTCTGCAATGTTTGAATATGGAATCTTACAGTTAGGCAACATTCAATGCAATTCAGCCACATCAGATTTATCTGCTTCTACTAAATCTATACCCCCTTTTGTGGCCCAAATAGTTACCTCCAAGATGGATGAGCAGTATGTCTGTTTCAGGGTTACTGCTCAAAAGTCTATGCATGGTCAACATGAGCTGCTACCTCCTCATGCCACCCTTACCAAACCAGTGACTGTCACAATTTCCCTGTTGCAAATCATTCCCAAAATGACTTTTCCTGGCACATTGTGCACTGCTTCCCACAAGAGAACTGCCCACAATCCATTGTTCTGAAGCATTCTGTCATGCTGAATCTCTTTAAAGATACTACAAATAACAGCAATCATAATTATGTGTGTGTGTCTCACAGCAGTCTCTGCCAGCTGACAGATTCTGTTTCAGTTCAGCTGTTTTTCATTTGAATGGCAGACTATACACCCAAGTAAAAAGTTGTCTTTCCTTATTTATTTATTGAAATGTTTCACCAGGAGGGCACACTGAACAGCAAGTTGCTCATCTCACGGTGTGAACATTTTATTGGGCATTATTCATAATTCTCTATCAATCAGATAAATTTCACAGTGAGTGTTATCTTCTGTCTGACGGTTAAATTGCTAAGAAGTACACACTTATTTTGGAGGGGAAATAATTATATTATTGGCTAGTATTTCAAACCAAACAATGTTCTGGTATCTCATTAGTCACAGTACCTCTTTGCATAGTTTTACAGTCTGTCTTACCTTCTTTTTTGTCTGGCATCCTAGGTGGTAAGACCATACTATCCATGGTATTTTCTAATGCAATTTATATTGAAAAATGCAACTTGCAGTTGCAAAAGTTATATGAGGCTTGAGCCTAGATGTATATCTATTAGCAGCTACACTTGTTTGCCAGGTAAACTAAGTTTTAATATTTAAAACATTAATTACTTAACAGGAGTACTTACAGCATTTACTTTAGTCACTAGTTGTGGAAGAACAAGATGGCAGACATCTTGTGTTGTTTTGACCTCAGAAATGCATTTCTGTTGGCTTATACAGTCCATTTCCTCATTCTTTTAAATCTTCTTTCGTGAGTTGAAAATCTTCTTTTATATGATGCTCTCAAAAGAGAATGAGCTGTTATACAAAAGAAATTGGCTCACTAAAGAAGTCATTTTTCATATAGAAATCAATGAAAAAATAGTTAAAAATCTTAAATCACATTTCACTTGTGTTACTGTAATATAGATGCAGACAAAAAGGCATGTTATTGTTTGGATTAAGTAAAATGTTTTTCATGTAACAGAATTTAAGATTTTTTTCAACATTGCAAGTTTAATAAACTGCAAGTCAATCACTGTATGTAGGTAAGACACAACCTATATGTCACACAAAAGGTTTCAGTTAGTAGTACAACACTCACTGTGTATGAGAAACCAAGTGAAAGCAGACAAGGGAAAAAGATAAGAATGAAAATATGAAAATTCCCATAGGATAACATTATGATTTTGACAAGCCATAGCTGTGCCAATCTTAGGAGTTATAGGACAATCTACACATATAGTAAAAGGTCTCACTGGGCAAAGATTAAGTGGCCAAGAAATACTAAGTGAAAAGACACATAGAGAATGCAAACATACTCTGGTCAGAGCAAATATGGCTGCAAAATTATGAATTTGCATCATAGCCTTCTCATTACCCCACCTCGTGTACCTTCTACATGAAAGTGTTTAGATCCCCACTAAAATGTGATTGTGCGCTACCAAAACATCATTCTGTGCTACAGGTGGGAGAACACATTTTAGTCAGGATTTAAAAAAATGACCGCTCTCATGTTCTTGGGGGTGTGTGAAAAACTGGCAATGTTGAAGATTTGGGGTAAAAATATTTAAAATTACTGAAGTTATGAGTAGCGCAGAAAAATTTCAGTGTACACTCATAACTTTAACATGTCTATATAATTTGACCCAACATTATCAACATAGCCTTCTTATGACCCCAACTCATAAGAAATGGTGATGAGAATTGTCAAATCCCACCTGAAAAGCGATTTCACCAGGTGATTGCAAAATCACCTTACAGGCATGATTTGCATAATTCCACTGCAATTGCTCATGAGGTGGGATCCCAAAACAGCCATGTTGAAAAGTTGGGGTGAAATATGAAAAAATGACAAAAGTTGTGCCTCAAAGTTCAAAACTTCATTGAAATTCAATGAACTGCACTTACCTTAGTTTGTTATATTACAGTCGCGTCTTCCAGCAGCGAGATGTGTCTTCGATTGGAAAGTGGATATACACTGTGGGACCTGTTTAGGTGAGTGAAAGCTTGTGTGGGGTGTAATGGGGGCATGGGTTGGTGATTTCTGAGTGGGAGGTCATAGTGGCAGGAGTCAGATCAGTGAGGGACTGTTTTCTTTTTTACAGGTTTAAAATAAAAAACATCTATGGACATTTTTCTTTATTACTGGTCACATTTGGAAAAGTAATATGGGGATGGCAATTGGAGGGTGGGGGGGTGCCTCTAGACACCATGGAAACATTACACAGGTGGACAGTGATCAGAGGGCAGTGGTGCCACCAGACATTTGGGGAATATTACACAATTAGGGGGAATAGTGATCAGAGGGCAGGTGTGCCACTAGGCACCAGGAAAATATTACACAGCTAGAGGGATGGTAATTGGATGGTGGGGATGCCACTATACACCAGAGGAACATTATAGAAATAAGGGGCCAGTGATTGGAAGGTGGAGGGTGCCACTAGGGTCCAGAGGGGTAGACGGGGAGCTGCAATGCCACTGACTTGTTTGCTGTTCCTGCTGCTGATGAGTTGGAACTAAATGGTCCAGGGTGCATGTTTCCACCTGGACCATAATCACTGCTGCACATCTTTGTCCACTGCTGAACACTGTCCCACCACTGCTGCTGCAGGGACCACTGGAGTAAGACAGAGGATGGTATGTCACATCAGGGAGCAAGAAATATGGAATGTTTTGTGACCCTCAAAAGAATACTGCTGCTTTAAAGTCACCCTGAAGTGTGGCAGTGTATGGGAGGGAGGAGACACACAGGAACAGTACTGTGCAGTGGGCTGGAGAAAGAAAATAGTACAACAGCAGAGGGGAAGGGGATACACAGAAGAACAGCATTGTGGTTAATGGAGAGAACTGCATGTGCTTCAACTTTTAAATAAACGGTGAGAATTATGGACAATTGTCTACTCTGCTCTGGATTTACCTATGTTAACTATGTTACCTATGCAATTCCACTGTGGAAGGAGACAGTCTAGGTATCTGGCCATGTGTTTCCAGAGCCCATTCTCCTTCTGCGTCATAACAATACATATAGCTTTCACTATGCAGCCATAAAAAAAATTTAACAATTACAATTTCCCATAGGATAACATTGTATCTTTAACAAGTCATTACTTGAACTTAAGGGACAATCGATATAGCCAATAAAATATCTCTGTGAGTACTACAAGATTAATGCGGTAAGAAATAGAAAGTGAAAAAAGACATTGGAAAAACAATTTAAAAATGTAAATTACCATAGGATAACATTGTGACTTTAACAAGCCGTAAGTCTTGCATCTTTAAAAAGCCATAACTTTGTCAGCCTTTGCAGTTAAGGCACAATCTATATATCGATGAAAAGGTCGCAGTGAAGTTGCATTAACTCTTTGTAACATATTAGACTATATAGGCTGGATTTTCAAAGCGTCCTTAAAGTGACACAATTTGTATCAATCTACAGCTGCGTCAAATGCTGGGTGCATCAGGGACCTGTTTTATAAAACAGAGGGTCCCTGCACCAAAGACCCAGGAGTTGCTGCAGTTACAGGGTTGCACCAAACATTTGGTGCACCTGAAGGGTTTGACACAGGGATCCGACAACACTCCTGCCTGGCGCAACCCTAGAGGGGCCACCCAGATGGTGGGAATGAATATGCCAGCATGTACGGGACAGCGGGCAGAAGGAACATGGGCAGTGCCTTAAGGGGCATCAAGAACAGGGTGGCAATGTCAGGGTGCTGAGGTGGCATCCGGCAGGGGTGCCATGTGCAGTAGCAGACAGCCAATCAGCCCAGGTAAAGGGGGATTGGCAGGAATGGACCATGATATGCCCAGGTAGGCACAGCCCTGGCACCTGCACCATAGATGCTTCACTCCCCAATGCTGTAGGCAGGAAGCTGTGGTTGCAGGATGCGGGGTACCAGTGGTGGAGGGGAATATTACCCAAGCAGCACAACAGTCATCTGGTACTCAACCCTCTGCATGGTGGCAGGCTGCTCCCCACCTACAAAGTTGGGGACGGTGGCACCTATTGGGCAGGTGGCAGGGCTCTTCCAACCTGGGGAGGGTCACAGTCCATTCCTGCCAACCTCCTCTACCCAGGCTGATCAGCTGTCTGCCATTGTGCATTGCAACCCCACCAGGTGTCATCTCAGGCACCCTGTCATTGGTGCCCTGTCTCCTATGCCCCCTTGGGCACCCCATGCTCCTTCTGCTCTCAGTCCCCTACTTGCAGGTTCACCCCTTTCCCCACTCTGTCCAGCAGTGGCACATGGCCCTGAAACCACCTCCTGGCTGGTCTAAACAGAGCTCCCTGTTGAGTCCATGGTGGAGCTTCTAAAATTAGAAAAAAGGGGATGTGCAACCCCAACATGGCGCAAGCCCCCTTGTTACCTGCTGCAAAGGCACTTCTGCTTCAAGGGTGGTGCAGAGTGGTTTAGGCACAAGGCATCTGCATTTTTATGCAGCCTGCTTTCGAAAATTGGGATTGCCGTGAACTTTAACATGGTACTGGGTCATCATGTAGAATGGAAAAAAGCTAATGCAAAATGCTATGTAAATTACAGCGTGAGCAAAAACAGCTAATCTGTCATTACGTTGACTGTCAAAAACAGTGTGTCATTATATCAACTGTCAAAAACAGCTAATGTGTCATTACGGCGACTGTCATTATAGCGCTATGGCAAGGACGAATAATGCAATGTAAGGCACTAAATGGTGCATGCCAAAATTACAGCCTATTTGCAGATGACACCAAGCTCTGTGGGAGACTGGACACAGCTGAAGGGATACAGGACCAACAGAAAGATCTGGAAAAGCTGAGGAAGTGGTCCATGATCTGGCAGCTTGGCTTTAATGCCAAGAAATGCAAAGTTATACATATTGGAGCCAAGACTCCCAGGACAGAGTACTACCTGGGTGGAGTCCGAGTATCTGCATCAGAGGAGGAGAAGAACCTGGGAGTGATGATCACTAGTGACCTGAAGCAGTCCATGCAGTGCAAGAAATTGGCAACAAAGGCAAACAAGATGCTGGGATGCATAGCTAGGGGAATCAGTAGTAGGAGAAAGGAGGTTATGCTGCCCTTGTACAGGTCTCTGGTTAGGCCACATCTAGAGTATGGAGTTCAGTACAGGTGCCCACACCTCAAAAAGGACATTAATCTGCTAGAGAAGGTATAGAAGAGGGCTACAAAGATGATAGTGGGTCAGCAGGGTAATGCATATGAAGAGAGGTTGAGGGCACTGAAAATGTACTCCCTGGACTACGGGAGAGATAGAGGGGACATGATTGGGGCCTTCAAGTACTTGAAAGGGATAAATAATGTGGATAAGGAGAGTCTTTTTAAGCTGAGTGGCAACCATAATACGAGGGGGCACAGCCCTAAGTAGGAAGGTGGGAGGTTTACGAGGGAAGTCAGGAAGCACTTCTTCACAGAGAGGGTGGTGGACACTTGGAATGTTCTGCCAGAGAGGCTGGGATAGACATGGAGACGGTAAGGATCATGGGTAGGGAGGATGGGAAGAGTGGGGGGCAGGTACAGTAGCTCAAGCTGTGGACTCTGCAATATGAGCAGATTAGATAGACCAAATGGCCTTTTTCTGCTGGCTTCTTCGTATGTTCGAATGTTCACAAAACATCATTGTACAAGCAGCAAACCAACAGTGAGCTTAACTGTAAATGAAGTCAGACAGGTAATTCGTGGTATGGTTGCCTTCTCTGTGTTCCATGTATTCTACATACTCATGTGTAGTTGCACCTGTGCCACCTACACCACTGCATTGTGACACTTGAAGGAACTGAGTGATCGGTTGAACCCCAGGACTGTCTTTATGGATCTTGAGTAGCTTGGAATGAAAGCCTTTACTGCTGTTTTTACCAGCTGTCAACTGCAGAGGTGTGGGTTTAATTTTTGCACAAGCTATGTGGAGGTAGGCATAGCAAATTAGGGGTCTGCCCGAGAGATATGACACTGATCCTGACTTTGCCTTGCACAGGTGAATGCTTGTGGCACTGGCATTTGTGCCTATGGATGAGGCTGTGGCAGCTTTTGAGGACTTGTGGTATATGGATTTTTTCCGGGACTATATGAAATTGCTAAATGAACTGCTGGTCTACTTTGAGGATACCTGGGTCAGTAGGCCTCTTAGTAGATCAGGTAGATGTCATCCTGTATATCCTCTGGAGTATTGGAATGCACAAGTGGTGGCAAGGGAAGGTATGCCACCTATGAATAATACTGTGGAGGCATGGCACCATAGCTTTACTACCAGGATCGGTGCCTGTCATCTAAACATATGGCAGGTCATCCAGTGTCTGATGGCAGAGCAGAGACTCACAGACATCAAGTTGGAGTAGTTAGTTGCTGGAGGTGACTGCCAGGAAGAGCACTACAACATCAGCTCAGTTGGGTGGGGCGAGTCCAACATAGCAGCTGCCTAAACAGAGAACGCCCAGTTAAACAAAATGGCAGTACAAGAGTGACTGTACCTGCAGCCCTGTAAGGGCAACATCCAAAGCAGCTACAGTTCATCCTGCGAGCGCACCAAGCCCATGCAGTATGGAAGTGAGCACTGGGTGCAGGACACAGGAAAGGCGAAACCCTGCAGGAAGGGGTCTGGGAAGGTGTGTGCAGCATAGCGCATGGATGACAGAACCAGAAACACGGCCACATACAGTCCAATTGCAACAACCACTGCCCCCCCAAGCCCAGTAGACCACCACCACCACCACCACAGCAGAGCCCCCCAACAGCAGGCCCTGCTGGAGCCCCCACCATGACTGAGGAAGCCCCCCACATGAGCTGCATGCCCCAGTAACCCCCCACAGTCACTCACCTGCAGCTGGACCATGGCCCTAGAGCAGCCCTTGGGGGTGTGTTGCTGGCAAGGCCACCAGGATGCAGAGGTAACAGCTGATGAGACATGGGAAGGGGGTTGGGACCAAACACATACAAATACTGGGCAGAGCAGGAAGGGGCATCTGCAGGAAAACACAGGGTGGGGCCAAGGACCACTATATAAAGGGGCACAGGGTGCAGTAGCCACAGTACTGTCACCCTGCCAACAGGATGTCAGCAAAGACATAGACAGGGTGAAGGCTGTCCAGAGGAGGGCAACCAAAATGGTGCAGGGTCTGCACCAGAAGACATATGAAAAGAGACTAAAGGAGCTTAACCCTTGCTGTGCTGCAGACTGATATATCAGTCCTGAATTCCTATGCGTTCTAATTCTGTTGGCAGCCTAGGGGTTAATATGTATACCCTCGAGGAAAGGAGGGGACATAATGGAAACTTTTAAGTACCTCAAGGGAATCAACAAAGTCCAATAGGGTAGCATCTTTCAGAAAGAGAGATGTGCAAGAACAAGGGGGCACAATTTGAAGATAGAGTGGGGACAGCTCAGAGGTAATCTGAGGAAGTATTTTTTCATGGAGAGGATTATGGATGCATGGAACAGCCTTCCTGAGGAGGTTGTGGAGTCAAAAACAGTGGGGAATTCAAGAATGCATACAAACATAGAACATAGAAACATAGAATTTGACGGCAGATAAGGACCGCTTGGCCCACCCAGTCTTCCCATTTCCCTACCTAATGGATAAGCTGCAGATCCTAGTTAACCAGCAGCCTACTTCTTTCTACCCCCACCCCCTAGAATTGCCTTATGGCTGTCCCATGCATGCTTGAATTCAACCACTGTTTTTGACTCCACAACCTACCCTGGAAGGCCGTTGTATGCATCCACAACCCTCTCTGTGAAAAAATACTTCCTTACATTACCTCTGAGCTGCCCCCCCTTCTATCTTCAAATTGTGTCCCCTTGTTCTTGCACACCTCTTTTTTTGAAAGATGCTACTCTATTGGACTTTGTTGATTCCCTTGAGGTACTTGAAAGTTTCTATCATGTCCCCCCCTCTCCCTCCTTTCCTTGAGTCTCTCTTCATATGTCTTCTGGTGCAGACCCTGCACCATTTTAGTTGCCCTCCTCTGTACAGCTTCCATCTTGTCTATGTCCTTGCGGAGGCTGGGTCTCCAGAACTGCACACAGTACTCCAGATGGGGTCTCACCAGCTGTCTGTACAGAGGGATAACAACTTCCTGTTTTCTACTGGTGATGCCTCTCCCTATGCATCCCAGTATCCCCCCAGCCCTCCTTACTGCCCTCTCACATTGCTTGCCCACCTTTAAGTAATCTGATATGACTACCCCCAGGTCCCTTTCCATTTTTGTGGTTGTTAGTATCTCACCCCCTATTGTGTACTCTTCCCCTGGGTTTTTGTTTCCCAGGTGCATTACCTTGCACTTCTTAGCATTAAATCTAAGCTGCCATATATTGACCATTTCTCAAACCTTGCCAAGTCCCTTCTCATCCTTTCCACCCCACCTTGTGCATCAACTCTGTTGCAGATCTTTGTGTCATCTGCAAAGAGACATACTTTTCCTTCCAGTCCCTCTGCAATGTCGCTACAAAGACATTGAAGAGGACCGTCCTAATACTGAACCCCTGCGGCACCCCACTAGTAACCCCCCTTTCTTCAGAGTGGACTCCATTTACTATTGCTCTCTGTGTCCTATTCTCCAGCCAATTCTTTACCCAGGCTATCATCTTGGGACCCACTCCCGGGCTGGCTAACTTGTATATTAATCTTTTGTGTGGGACTGAGTCAAATGCCTTGCTAAAGTCTAGGTAGGCCATGTCCACAGCCCCTCCCTGAGCTACTACTTTGGTCACCCAGTAAAAGAAATCTATTAGATTCATCTGGCATGACCTTCCCACTGTGAATCCATGCTGCCTAGGGTCCTGTGCCCCTCTGGCCTCTAGGTATTCGACAATTCTTTCCTTCAGAAGTGATTCCATCATTTTCCTTATCACTGAGGTTAAACTAACAGGTCTGTAGTTTCCTGCTTCTGCCCTGCTCCCACTTTTGTGAAGGGGAATCACATCTGCCCTCCTCCAGTCTTCAGGTACCACCCCATCCTCCCATGATTTGTAAAAGAGGGTAGTCAGTGGTGTCACTAGTTCTACCCTTAGTTCTTTTAGAATTCTGGGATGAATCCCATCAGGTCCCATTGCTCTGTCCACCTTCAGTTTTAAGAGTTTTTTCAGAACCCTTTCTTCTGTAAATGAGCTGGTAACAACTTCTGTATCCAGAGTGTTTCTATTGTTTGTTTTAGGTATCTCCCCCTCTTCATTTGTAAATACTGAGCAAAAATATTTGTTTAGTATCTCTGCCTTTTCACAATCACCCTCTGCCCACCCCCACCCCTTTATTAAGCCTCACTATCCCTCCCTTAGTCTTCCTTCACTCCCTAATGTACCTAAAACAGACATAAGGCAATTCTAGTGGGGGGTAGGAGGAAGTAGGCTTTTGGCTAACTAGGATCTGCAGCTTATCCAATAGGTAGAGAAATGGGCAGACAAGGTGGGCCAAGTGGTCCTTATCTACCATCAAATTCTATGTTTCTATGTTTCTATGTCAGTTCAATTTATTCAGAACCAGAAAGGCAAGTCCCTAGCCATTTGTAATGCTATGTTTATTGGAAGGACAAGGCAGGATCGGAGGTCTACTGGCAGTGCACAGAAGCCTGCAGGTATGACTGCCTTGCCCGCATCCACACCATGGAGGACACCACCATGGGCACCATATGTGACCACAACCATGCCCCCAATGTGGCAGACATAGGCATGTGATGAGTGCTCAGGATGCTTTGGGACAGGTCATGGAGAACATTGGACAGCATGTTCCAGGTCATCATGGATAGTACATCTGGGATACCTACGGCTGTTGTGGGACATCTGCAAACATACGACTGATGCAGAGGACCATCCAGCATATGCGGCATGTGGCAAAGGGGTGGCCCACAACACACATGTCAGTCACAGACCTCATCATCCCAGATGAGTTCACTGTGGCTGGGGATGGTGCGCGGTTCCTGCTGTTTGGCAGTGGTCAGGAGTGGGACCACCTGCTAATATATGCCACCGACCATGGTCTGCAGCATCTGGTGGACTGCCCAGACTGGTTCATGGATGGGACATTCAGGGCATGCCTCGCCCTGTTCTACCAGCTGTACGTGGTCCACGCCATCCAGTCTGGTGCAGTCCTGCCAGCTGTGTTCACCCTCACATGCTCTCAGAGGGCACAGACGTACTTGTGACTGCTGAGCCTGTTAAAGATTCACCAGCTGGTGCTGGCACCCACCACAGTCCTTTTCAGCTTTGATTGTGCCAACTGGTATGATTTGGCCAGTGTATTTCTGTGCACCCAGATTCGTGGATGCTTTTTCCACTTTCCAAGGCCCTATGGCACAAGATACAACAGTGCCCAGAGGTCCTGCAGCATTACACTGGTGACCCAGACTTTGCCCTGCACCTCCAGATGCTGCTGGCACTGACATTTGTTCCACCTGCAGACATGCCAGCAGTATTCGAGGAAATGCAGGAGTGGGAGTATGTGGCACAGAATGAAGAGGTCCTCCAGCTGATCCACGACTACTTTGAGGATACCTGTGTTGGTCACCCCACTGGTTGATCCGGGTGTCATCGTGCCACCTTCCCCATCAACCAGTGGAATTGCCATGGTGCGACCATCCAGGGACTGGCCAGGACCAATAACACTATGGAGGGATGGCACAGGGCCTTCGACACCTGGGTCGGGTCCTGCCACCCCAGATTATGGCATCTGCTCGACTGCCTTCACAAGAAGGAGTGCCTGGCTGTTGTACAGGCTGAACAACTTATCTCCAGGGCTGAGTCATTGCAGGTCTGGCACCGGCACTGTGACCTGAATGCCAGCATCACAGCTGTAGTGGTGGAGTACGATACACGTAGCCATTATGACTACCTCTATGGCCTGGCCCACAACTTCATGTTCCATGTGTGACCAGATATGGGGTAGCTTGTGGTGTGCCACTTGGCACTGTCAGTGCCTGTTGTGCCCTACCCTGACACCTGTCAACTACAGTCCTGTCATAGCCCACCTGTTGCCACATGGCCTAGGCACAACAGTCTGCTATCAAGCCCAGCAGTGGAGCAGTGCCACCCCAGCACGGGTTCCCGCTCAATTATCACATCCCCCAAAGTCGTTCATTTGACCCACGCACCTGACCAGCTGTGGGTGTGCCGGCATGGCACACCCTTGCTGCAACATCTCTTGCATCAGTGCCAGTCTCACTGTGCAGTGCACCACACATGCTCTTGGCCAGTGGTGGCCGCCTAACAGTGGTGTGCGGCACATGGTCCCTGCCCATTGGTGTTGAGGGATAGCAAACCATTGCCACTTCTTTGTCCCCACGGTGCAGCACACAGTACGAGCACATTGCACACTGTCAGTGCCCACACAGCCCTCCATTGCATTCCAGTTCTCCCCCCTGCCATGTGCTGCCTAACACAGTCCTGCCATAACATGCTTACTCCATTCATGGGCATTGTTGCACTGTTGGCATCCACCCCTGGTGTCCCTTGCACCCTCCTATGCTCTCCATGTCAGCCCCCCTGCACCATCCTGTTGTACACCCACTGCATGTTGCTGTGTGCTTCTCACCCCATCCCATCACCCACCACATAGTGCTCTTGTCCCGACACATTAGTGCACACGCTCTGTTCCCATTGCCATGGTGGGGTCACCCATTGCATGTCACCCCATGGCATGGTCGTACATTGCAATGCGTTTTTGCAGTCTCTGCCTCCTGCCTGTGTTCTCTCCACTTCTTGCCATTTTTGCCCATCCCCCTTCCTGCATTCTGCTTCCTGTGTTTACCCACTGGGGACTCACTCACACGGAGTCACCCTTTTCACATAAAACCAGTTACTGGCACTGATGTGAGTCAATGAAAAAAAAAGTACTCATTGTTGCCATTGTGGCTGAATATGGTACCCATTCAACATCCGATTACCTGAAGGGCATCACATACAATTTACATTTACAGGTGTAATAGGCCCTATTCCTGCCTTAAGAGGTGTTACTTCATGTCTGCTACAGTATAGCATGAACATTATCTTTGTTATTTTTTTCTCTGTTGTGCGCTGTATGCTAATGTACATTTGTGTTTGTGATTCATCTGTTACAGTAAACTCCAATGCTGTCTCTTGCCTGTCTATTTTCTGTGTGGGTTTCTGTGATAACGGTGTCGAGAACATTGCTGAAAAAATATGTTGGCAATATAGTCCCTGGCACACGGCAAAAGGGTGCCATGGACTTAACTTTTACATATAAATGCAGAGGGCTGAGTCCCCACACCCCCTACTTAAGGATTCTCAACTCCAGGGAGGTGCATGTCAGGGGGGGTACAACCCCCCTCAAACAAATTTTCAGGCCGGGTGCAACAAAAGGTACCCATGCCCAAACCTGGACCCAGCACCATATACGCCCCAGCCCTGAATCCACCCACTACACCACAGGAGCAGCTCATCAGCTCACCACAGTGCCACCCCTCACAATCCCTCCCTGCCATCCCACCCCATGCGCAGTGTGCTCGCTCTCCCCCATGCATATATACATGTAGTGACAGGATATCACCATATTTGTGCACCTCCCATCCAGTCACCCTCCCTCCCTCATCACCCTGATGTAAGGTGCTGTGATTGAGTCACCGTTTTGGTAAGTACCCAGTCGCGGTTGCCAAACTCACAGGCTACCCTCTGTGTACCCTTTATTTAGCGTGGTTTACACTGTTTTGACATGTCAACATTTTGTGCACAAGCTTTGTTGCCTGCGACTAGTGTGTTTGCTCGGTTTGTGTGGTAGCTACCCCGTGATCTTTAACACAAGGTACCACTTGCGTCAAAGCCATTTGTTGCAGGTACGTCGCACCAAAGTTTTCCCTTTTAAAATCGGGCCCTATGTGTTTAGCTAAGTTATGCTATGAATGTTTGTTCATATGTTTTAAATGCACAGTAACTATTTCTCACCTAAAAAAGCCAAACAATTACTAAACTGTAATACTTTTTTGCTGTTGTTTCTTTTTACAGATACTAAACCTGTTATTACTTGGATAGGATCATTGCTGATTATAAAAATGCCTACAAGAGAACAATTTGAGCCTATTAAGGGATGCCAAAGGTACTTTGGTAGTCATAGCTTGACTTACAAGCTGATGGTGCAGTATTACATACTACATGTGAGGCAACAATTGATGTCTCTGCTTTATTGCAATAAAAGACAAGTAAGTGTGGCAGACATGGCTACAAAGCTCCTTGCTTGGCAAATGCAGCATAGCTGAAAAACAAACAAGGGTAAAGGGAAGTGTAAAACTGTTATAAAGACACACAAATCCAAACATAAGAAAAATTGTAGACATGTCTGTGTAGCCAGCACCCATCATAGTAGAGCAAAGTATTTTACAATGCTGTACTGAACATTGAAAGGCATATTTTTGGGAGGAAACATACCATCCACCCATTAAGCAAGGAGCTGTCTGTGTTTTTTTTTTTAACTCATAGACACTTTTATTGGTGTAATGCACAAGCTGAATATCAGCAGGACATCAGGAATAGTCAATTTATACAGTTCACAAAAATGCAATGTGCCCAACTGGGCATCAAGCATTGACTGCAATTTTTGGAGGCGTAGGCTGAATACTGATCTAAAAAGAACACACCATTGATAAGGTCAAGCTGTCTGTGTTGATGAAGCTGGTAAAGCACACAGTGTTTTGCCATTGGTACAACAAGATGATTTGCATGAGATGGAGGAAGTCAATGAATTCTCAGCATAACAGAGGAAGGCATGGTATGTCACATGGACATGTGATGACTCGTACATGACACAAAGATCTTTTGATAAGGTAAAATATTTCTTAAATCTTTTTATCATCACAAAGAGGAGTGAAAAATACAGACTTATAGAAAACATTGACAAGTGTGAAATTAGATCACACAGTGGACTGATGGACCATTCTCTTGCATGTTTGTAAACCGAAGCTTGTGTGAGTGTATTTCACCATATGCGCATGATTGCTGTCCACAATACAGCAATGTGCAAATTTGTGTCCAAAATGTATTGTGTGAGGAGTGGGTAGTAAATTTTCTTGAGTAGATCATATGTTGTCAGAAGGTGACATGGAATCTGCAGTTGTATTTATTAAGCATCTGAATGCCTGTGAAGGACTTTCTGATGAATTGTCAAGGCAGCATGCAGACTATATGTACAACGGTGACACAGTAAAAGAAACAGAGTTAATTGAGAAATGTGTTAATGAGATAAATTTGAACTGGCTAAGAGACAAAGATTTGAATTTGAGTGTGTCTCCTACAACAGCTTGTTCCATAGTGATCAAACGGTAAAGGCTGAACTCTTTAATATTTGTACGTGGAATGACATGTGACACGGTTTGGTAGCTTTCTTATTACTAAAGACTGGTTTTACTTTAGATTAAATTTTACACATGTTTGGAATGTTTCAGAAAGATTAAAAGTAATGTGCTGCCTCCTAGATCTGTCTTAAACAACATGTTACACCCCATCAGATATCCAGCCTGAACGTTGTTTGACGGGATTCTAATCCAAACAATGAATCCATTCCAAGCAATTCTATGATTGAATACAAAACTGAAAAACTTGCCACAGAAAGAGCTGATTGAGACACTAAAGGGATCTATCATGTACCTTCCACTCCAACTCCAGGAAAATGTTGAGTCTATAACTTGGGGCAGCAGCATTGTGATTATGGTGAATGGTGTTCCAACTAAGTCAAAAACCATTTGGCAGCAAGTTGTTAACATAGAGAAAGTTAGACATGCTCTACAGTATCTACAGGGTAGAATTCCATTCTATGAGGATGTAAATGTGGGCTACCTTGGTGATGTTTACAGTCAGTCAGGAATAGTAGACACCAAAAAAGCAATGATTGAGAAGGTCTCCATAAATACAAATGAGAATGCATATGAACAGTACACAATACATCCTCTGCATGGCAAGGATCCAGTCATTCATAATATTGACTTGTACCAGATGAAGCAGGTTGAAGGCAGTCCTGTCAGTATCTGAGAGACCTGCTCCCACATGGTACTGGTATGTGTTTGAATGTACATGATCCTGGAACTGAATATTGAACATCCAGTGTGTTGCATTCTGATGGTAGGCACAGATGAAACATTCAGTATTTATTTCACCTACTGTAGGAGAGTGTAAGCATATTCTCTGTGTACATTGCACATACTCTGTGGCTGACAACAGCTTTGCAAAGTATGACAGCTTTGCAATTGCTACAAAACTTAAAATAAAAGGATGAGACACTAGAGATGCATCTGAACTGCATCCTTTAAAGTATGCATGGCAACAAAGAATACTGGTACAGAGGGCCTTCAGAAGTTATGTGTATGCTGCAAGAGTACAGTACAGCCACTTGGTTTGTTACTCTTAGCTGTTTGGAATATAGCTGGGATGAATTGGCAGATATACTGAAGTGGACAAATGCAGATGTAGATGGCCCATCAGCTATGACTCTCAGTGATGTGTGCTCTCTAGACCTAGTGTCTGTGTCACAACACTTCCATCACCGATTTCATGCACTGCTGATATTAATTCTGTCAAAGACCAATCCACCTCCTGGTATTCTGGAACACTACTCATGGAGAGTGGCATATCAGGCATGTGGGGCCCCACATATTCACATGTTGTTGTGGGTAAAAAGAAGCACCCCACATTGGGACGGTAAGAACTCTGAGATCCTCAAGGTTGTCATGCAGTACATTACTTATCAGTTTTCTCACAAGTACAACAGTCCAACACTATGGAAACCGGTGGAAAATTTTCAATGTCACTTTTGTTACAAATACTGTCATCGAAAGCTGAAAAATCATGACAATTGGTACTCAAGGCATCATTTCAGGTTTCTCATACAAGTCTGTGAACATGACCAAATGAATGAGTTGTTCCGTACCATGTGACAGCATCTAAAAGTGAAATCCACAAAGAGAGCCTATGAGTTGCCCAGAAAGGAAAATGAGGTTGTTCATAAATGACTACAGTGTAGTTCTGCTGTTGATGTGGCAGGTGAACATAGATGTGCAATTTGTTCCTGACAGTTCTGTGGCTGTGGTATGGTGTGTGACTTCACACATTACCAAATATGAGCAGCATGTTTGCAGGAGCTTTGGAAGGAATTGTCCAACAGCAGTAGACCTATCAGTTCACAGTTGTGGTCACTAGGGTTAAAAACTCTCTCACACTGTGAATGTGGCACCTACAAAATCAATGACCATTTGATAGTAAGATGTCAGTATGGGAAATCTAAGTCAATACAGTACTTGAAAGTCAGTTACAATGAAAACAGATGGCATGTCTTAAAATCTCATTATTAGATTGAAGAGCTCGCAGCAAACAGGCCATCTTCAACAAATATCTTGAGAATCAATTTGATTGATGTATACTATCCGCAGTAACATAATGCCATGGAGAACATATGTCTCTTTGAAGTCACCCAATGGTATGACTTCAAGGCTAGAGTGGAGTCAAACCCTGGAAAGACATCTTCCAAGTAACATTGCAAACTTTAAAAGCTGCTGAGAAAAGCGAGCATTACTATTTCATGCTCCTCTTCCTCTGCAATCCATGTATGCAGAACATCAGTTGAAAGGTGAATGTGACACATTTGAGGAGCTGTTCAATTTCAGCTCTGAGACCTTCAAATGTGAAATTCAGTTGCATACATTAACAGATTGCAGTTAAACATGGAACAGCTAGAAAAGACTAGACAACAACTAGAAGATGATACTCCAGTAAATTCTAAGGAAAATTTGACCCAGAGGGAGAAGGTGCTTTGGGAGCACCACTCCCTCTCAGTGATCCAACAGTACTCATGTCAGAGGTTGAAAGTGCCATACAATAAGCATGCCTCTCTGCTGTTACAGCTGTGTCATGCAGGAGCAGTTACATTTACAACAGAAAGTGGTATATGCTGCTGTTACATATGCTGTCAAGCATGGTATATGGAATTGTAACAAGGTGTGTGTGTGTAATAAGCACAGACCATTGTATATGTTTGTCAATGGTTCTATTGGGAAAGGCAAGAGTTTCCTTATTGAAGCAATTAGTGCAGAAATTAGGAAACATTCTGGATTAACAAACTATATGACTGTGACAGCTCCCACTGGACTAGCAGCATACAACATAGGTGGAGTACACTGTACTGTATTTTTATGCTGCCTGTTGAATACGGTAAAACTGATGAGTACTGCAGTTTATCATTTGAAGTAACAAGTGAGCTACGTACTGTGTTTGACAAAATGGAGCTCTTGATTATTGATGAAATCAGTATGGTTTCCAACATCATACCTGCCTTCTTTCATCTATGCCTGCAGGAGATTTTTGGCACAGATGACAAACTTCCTTTTGGATGCAAAAATATTGTGTTTTTTGTTGACTGTCTTCAACTATCACCTGTGAATGGTCAACACATATTTTCTAGACTTACTGTTGAGTAAGCTAGAGAAACTATTGGGTGCATTGGTGGAATAAACCTGTGGGAGATATTTGCCTTAGTTGAACTGTTTCAGCACATGAGGCAGAGTGCTGAACATCAATACAAGGCTTGATGAGACTTAGACTGGAAACTCATCAGCTTCCAGTGCCTCTCTATTGAAGATAAGTGTCATAGGGAAAGTGACACTTCCATGGCTGGTGCATGTGATGTGTTCTGTAAACTACTGTATACTATGACAGAACATGCATTTGTTTGTGTTCGATTCCAAAACTTAAGCATTGTGAAGAACTGAAACAAATAATGCTGGACAGGCAGGAGCAATCATTTCCAACTGTGTCATCACTTGATTTAATCAATGGTGTTTGCCTAAGAACAAAAATGGTATCAAAGGTTATTGACCATCTATAAGAATTGACTTCAGATGTGTCATGAACAGCTGGTTTAGAGGCAGCTCTGGCAGTCTGTAAAAATGCATGCATAATTCTACATCATAACTGATGTGGACTGAGGACTTGTCAATGGTGAAATGAGGCACATAGCTGACTTCCAATATAATGTTGAGAGAACATTTGTTGATATGGTTGTGGTCAAATTTGACAATCGTGATTACTCATGGAGCATTGAGAGATGTTCTATAAAATTCCAGCTTGTGAAAGCCATTTATGAAACAAAAAGGCAGATTCCACTGTGTGTTGCATATGCTATACTGATTCATAATTCACAAGATTTGAGTTTGGATGCAGCAATGATCGAGATTGGAAATGGTATTTTCAAAGGATCCATGATGCCGGTTCAACAACAAAGTTTTATTTTTTTTATTTTTGCCTTTGGTGACCGGGTAAGGCCCACTAAGCAAAAGTGCCTGTTTTCAGGGGCAACCTGGGAGCACTGGGTGGTTAAGTGATTTGCTCAGAATCACACAGTATGCAAGTGGAGGTTGTTAGAATCAAACCCATGTCTGGTCTGCTGGATGTACCAAGCTTGTTCATAGCTCATTACTCTAACCTCTAGGCTATACTGCCAGCCCAAGTTGTCAACCAATGTTGCAGTGATGGATTTATGTTGATCACAGTCATGGTCGGCATACATCCATCAGAAAAAAACTTTGTTTCTTTGCCCCCCAACCCCCCCATGCAGAGGGGCTCTGCCCCCTGCATCCCCCATAATTCATATAATCAACTCTGAGTCAGAGTTGATTCGGGGAGCAGGTGCAAGACCCCAAGAAAGCAGTGCCGGGAGCCCACCGTGACAGAACAGTGACTCGTCGATCTGTTACTGTACTGTCCTTCGCAGTACAGGTGTCGCTCTTTGGTCGGCATATGATTTTCAAAGATGATATGAGCTATGTTGCTTTGTCACAAGTCAGAACTCTGGCAGGATTGTACATCATAAACATAATACAGAGTAAACTTCATGACACCAATCAACATGGCTTTGTGGCAGACAGATCGTGCCAGACTAATTTAATCTCATTCTTCAACTGGGTTACTAAGGAAGTAGATAGGGGACATCCAGTAGACCTACTGTATTTGTACTTCAGTAAGGCCTTTGACTCGGTCCCCCATCTATGCCTACTAAACAAATTAAGAGACATGGTTGTTGGAGCAAATGTAGTCAGATGGGTGGCTACCTGGCTGCGAGGCAGACAACAGAGGGTGGTCATAAACAGAGTAGGGCAAGAACTTTTGGAGGTTACAAGTGGGGTCCCCCAGGGTGCAGTGCTAGGCCCCCTTCTGTTCAACCTGTTCATTAGTGACATTACAGTAGGTATAAATGGTAAAATACTGCTTTTCATTGATGACACAAAGCAGGAAGATAGGGCAGACAGTGCTACAGGCATTAATAACTTAAAAGAGAACCTGACAAAGTTGGACAAATGGTCCGAGGACTGGCAATTAAAATTCAGTGCCAAAAAGTGTAGGGGAATTCATATAGGTAGAAATAACCCAAAAACAGATTATTGGCTTAACATCATCAAACTAAATGCCTCAATTGAGGAAAGGGACTTAGGTGTACAAATCACAGATTACCTCAGAATGTCCAGGCAATGTGAAATGGCATACAGCAAGGCAAGTAAAATGCTGGGGTGCATTGGCAGAAGCTTTGGTTGCAAAAATAAGGAACTCATCCTGCCACTGTATAGGTCCTTGGTGAGGCCCCACATGGAATACAGAGTGCAGTTTTGGAGCCCTCACCTCAACAAGGATATAAACAGTCTTGAAACAAAACAGAGAAGAGCTGCAAAAATGATTTGTGGGATGAATGTGTTGTTGTATGAAGAACATTTAGCAAAGCTCAACATGTATTCTTTGGAAGACAGAAGAACGAGTGGGGACATGACAGAGATTTTCAAATACATAAAGGGAATAAACAAGGTCCCTTTCACAGAGCTCTTCACTAGGTCTAGTAACACCTGCATAAGAGGGTATGCTTGGAAGCTCAAGGGGGGTAATTTTAAACAAGAGCTAAGAAAAAAAGTCTTTACCGAGTAAGTGATTAAACTGTGGATTAGATTGCCACCTTCAGTGGTTGAAGCAAAAACATTCAAGGCCTTCAAACTGGGTTGGGATAGAGCATACCATCCTGAAAAGCAATGCAGGACACATAGGGTTCCAGGATTTTACCATGGGCAGACTAGATGGCCCATTCATCTCCTGTCAACAACTTTCTATGTGTCAATGTTAAACTTTATAAGAGAAGAAGTGCATTGTAGACTACAGTTGTTTGTGCACTCTGTATCAACCCAAACTTCCTTCGATTCCACTATTGAGTGATGTAACAATGTGGGATGTATCTTTTGAGATGCCACAGACATTGAAGAGGAAAATGTCTACTGTACATTACTCCTCCACTTCCAGTGGTGATAACCAATCTACTGTCCTTGATCATATAAGATCACCTCCAGGAAATAAATCTTTTGATCTCTCTGTGATAGTAGTATTTGACAACAGAGCTGGAGTAAAATACTATACTAACTTTGAAATGCAGGTGTTCCTTCACATGCCAGACTTTGTTGACACTATCACTGCTTCTCAATAAACTGTTTTTGTCTGACTCACTGAAGCAAACTGTAAGTTGCAATTAACAGTGAAGTAATACTTTGCTATCACTCACACCACTACATGGCATTTTGGCAGCTTATCATGAACATATATTATTTGCTGACAACACTCAGCAAGATGCTAC
Organism: Neoceratodus forsteri; assembly: GCA_016271365.2. Lineage (NCBI taxonomy): Eukaryota > Metazoa > Chordata > Ceratodontiformes > Ceratodontidae > Neoceratodus > Neoceratodus forsteri. The sequence goes on along the minus strand of CM028135.1, from coordinate 904,579,482 downwards.
AGAGTTCATGATGGCTATTATCAACACATTAGAAGATAAACACATTCTAGTAAGGCAGTAGTTCACAGTGAAATATGTGTGCTAATATGTTTGTCCTGTGGTAATGTTGACTGAGAAGTAACAGATGACGTTGTGGATTTCTCTATATGTCTCACATGAACCATCTGTGAAATTCAATAAGTTTTTTAGCCATGCAAAATCTATCTGGGAGTGGCAAAGGTGTGGCAGGAACAGCACACAATCACTAAGAGTGAGCCATTCTGTAAACTTCCTCTTGCTTGTACTATAATGATTTGACTCACAGGGAGTCAAAGTTGTGACACCAATAACAGACTTAACTGCATGTAGAGTCATGTTTGGACATATGCATATTGACACTCATACAATAATTTTCCACCATGGGGCTTCTGTACATTCTGGTCATTATGTCACTTGATTCAGATACAGTGGTGGGTGGATGGCATGTAATAATGCAATATGCACCTTCAAGGACCAACTACCAAAGAATCTCAAACAGGCATATGTCACTGTTCTAAAGAAAAAGCATTGTGTATGAGTTGCAGAAGAGTAGTTGCCAAGAATATGCCCCTCAGTTAATTAGGGTTCAAAGAGGTAACCATGCACACATCAGTCAGTCACATTCACTCCATCTCAATAACAACATTTGATAACTTAAGAAAAAAGTAATGTTTTGTTTCAGAATTTATTTCTACATGCAATGGCTGGATTGTTGTACCAATTACACTGAACTAGTTACAGTGGCTCTTATGAGTGAGTTGAGCTGTATATACAATCAGTAATCGTAATATATTCCATCACAGATGTTTTCCCTCCCATCCCCCCAAATAGACACAAGACTTCATTCATATGAGCACATAACATCATAATGGAAATGACCATGGTAAAGCACCTTGTTTTAATGGCATCATACCTGTATGGCTTGACAATGACTACCAAAATATGTCTTAGATGTATATATGTATTTATTGCTGAAAAATCTCTTGCTCTGAAAATACATTGCATTATTGTACATGTAATTACATAGCCTCAAAAAGTAATGCATTTTGTCTGTCTGTGCATTGTTATGTATAGTAGTAGTAGTTAGGAGGCAGTATAGCATAGTGGATAAGAGCACTGAGCTGCAAACCTGGAGAATTGGATTTGAACCCCATCAGCTCCCACTTGCATACTGTGTGACCCCGAGTAAGTCATTTAAATTCCTTGTGCTCCCAGGTCGCACCTGGAAACAAGCTTTAGATTAATGTGCCTTTCCTGGTTTAGCCATGTCCCCTTTCCCTTATATTTCCATGCACCCACTACATCCTCAAAAAATGTTTCAGTATTTAACCCTTGCTGTGCCATGGACAGTTATATCAGTCCAGAATTATTATGCGTTCTAATTCTGTCAGCAGCCTAAGGGCTAAGTAATGCATATCCCACTTCAGTTTGTGTGTTTATTGTAAAATGTCAAAGCTTTGTAAGTGACATGCTGGATAGCATATATTGCATTGATGTTTGAATGCTTCACCTAGTATGGTGGTTATCTTGTGTTTCTGTTTTTTCATATGATCTTCTTTCTTAAGGGATTGAGCAAGGAATTTTTCAAGTGCACCCATGTAAATACCTGTCAATAGTTTAGCGATGTTAAACTATGTATCTTGTTAGCAGCCATCTCTGTTATATTTTTCTTGGATGACTTCCTCGTCAGAGTGCAATTACTGTTTGATTGACTTTTCTTTAGTTCTTGGTTTTTCACCCTCTCCAGGAACATAGCTTCAATTTGGTACTAATGCAACTGGCATTTTTTCAAATATTTTACAAAAACTTATATCCTGTGTTCTGTGTCTTTCTTCATACAGTACATTACAAGTGAATGTTTATTGCTTGATTTGCAATCCATGAAAGATATATGGTAGTTGATAAATGGTATTTCTAATACAAACACGATATCTTAATTATTTCTTAAAAAAACTAAATTAGTGTATCTAAGAGATATATTGACATTCACAAAAGTTGTTACTCAAAATAAGGTACAAGAATGGTACACTGTAGAGTAAGCATGAGGTGTCATAGTATCTGCATAGTGAATAAAATCATCTCATGAGTGTTACTGAAGACATGCATTGATAGTGGGGTATAAAAATAAAGAATGCAATAAATATCTGTATTGTGAGTATCATCTGAAAAGGAAGGACATTCTTTGCAAAAAAACTCCATTAATGCACCATCTAGGGTTCAGATTAAAGTGAAAAAACTGGGGAAATGTGACGTTAGTGTTTCCAACCCTAACTACACATCCCCCTCCCCCACAAAATCAGTGAAAGGGGCAGGGCAAGCAACCAGAGACAACCACCATCAGGTAACACAAACAACATACAGTTCTCTGCAGATAACACAGGAGACATCCATCATCATTGCCCAACACTTCTGCAAACACAGATACATATGCACACTTCAACACATTCACAACCACTTTAGCCTGTAGTTTTTTTTCCATTCCAATATGTCACACAGGCACTGTACTATAGCTATGGAGTAATTTAGTGATTGTTTGCATTGCTATTTCATTGTAACATATTGCATGAAATTGTAATACTCTATATAAAAACAGCAATGAATCCCATTACTCTGTTAGTATTCAAATGTCACAAAGACTTGTTTTCTCCATTTTTGTTAGCTAACAGAATTACTCCAGACTTATCTGGGCAGAAATAGTTGCAAAACATCTGAATACTGTGATGCAATACGTAAACAGCAGTCATGAGGATTTCAAGATTTTGGTTTAGTATTATATGAAAATATGGTAACTGATATATTTTTTTCTTTGTTTTGACATACAGTCATGAACACTTAATACTGGTAGTAATAATATGGTGGTAGCTAAATAAACAACGGCACAGTCAGAAAGTATGAACACTTGTGATGCAGTATCATAACTGCATGCAGACTCTGATTTTTGTTTTCTTTGGGGGATGTTTACATGAAATTGTGATTTGATGTGAATGTACATCAGAGAAATGATAGTACTGTACATTGTAACAGTACAGTTACATAGTGGTGTTATTAAAATCATTTGTCTGTGATCAGAATTACATATTTCTATACAGATTTTTTTCCTGTGTTGTTTACAAAATACTTTTATTTGTTAAGATTTTGGATAAACACCTTTGACCCGGGGCTCATTTACAAAGGTTCCACATCAGGAAAACAGGACAAGTAGAGACCAAAAAACAACACGAATGAAGCTAAAGCATAACATACAGTAAACATCAAGGAGCCATCAAAGACACTGTCTAGTAAATTGCTTGTGAATAATTAAGCAGCAGGACATGATACCAGGCAGTTGTACATCATATGCCTAAGGAAATTGCTTGAGAGGTAGAGGCAGAGGCATTGTTGGTTCAATAAAAATAGGGGTGTGAGGTAAAAAAAACAGCTCAGGAAGCATTGTCAAAAAGGTGAGAAATAATAGGGAGTAGAAGGGTGGTTGTGTGAAGGGACAGGAGGGCAAGGCATAGAAGTAGTAGATGGGAAAGAGAGCAGGGAAAGGTAGCAGGGAAATGGGATGATTGTGGTGGATGGGGCAAGTTGAGGACGAGTGGTGGTGTGGAGCAAGAAGCTTGGTATAGGACTAGAGAGAAAGATGTGGGGAAGGGGAAGGCAATAAATGAACAGCATAGTATGAGAAGGATGGATAGTAGAGCAGGGTGAAAACAGAGGTCACACAAAAACAAAGAGGTGTGGGATAGTGCAGGCAGAGGGGGAAAAGTCTTTGTGGGGAGGCAAGGAGAGAACAGATCTGGAACAAGTTAAGTGAAGCAGTTGCATGAGACACTGGCCACCAGGTGCTGGAAAAGTATATACTTAAAAGTGCCAAGTGTAGCAATGTTGGTAATTTCTTCTTGAAGATAATTGAACCAGTGAGAGGCTTTAACTTTGTAGGAGCATTGATCTTGATAAGTGTGGCAGTGGGGTACGGTAAACGTAAGACACTCTGAACTTCTGGTTTGGCGGGAGACACAGAAGGGGGTAAGTATGGACTGGACCTCAGTGGGCATGAGACCCATCGCGGTCTTCTTTGCTAAGATACAGGTCTGGTACCTTAGTCTGCCTGTTAGCTGGAGCCAATTTGCCTGCTTATAAATATCACATGTGTGGGAAAGGCATGAGGATGAGGTGAAGAGATGGAAGGCCTTGTTAAGGGCTAGGGTTATGCACCGGAGTGCAGTGTTGGTAGCTGATCTGTAGATCACAAGACCATAGTCAATAACTGAGACAACGGAGCTCTTTATAGCAAGATATAGGGTTTCAGCAGTAAGGCAGTGCTTATGCTTATAAAGGAGCCCTATACAGGTTCTCACAACTTTAGCAACATTATCAATATGTTTGGTGTATGCAGAGTGCAGTCAAGGGTCACACCATGATATTTAAACAGATACACCTGTTCAAGTGTTACGCCAGCACTGTTGTTGATTGTTAGTTCTCAGTCCTTATGTTTGTTGTGGGACCCATGGAACAACATTGTTTTAGTTTTTCATAATTTAGGATGAGTTTGTGTGATTGGAACCAGGTCTCAACTTCCGCAAAACTAGTCTGCAGCTGAAGCTGTAGGAGGGAGGGATCAGGGCTGCTGGTGTAGATTATTGCACCATCCACATACAGTAGGATTCTTTCATGGCAGGAGGCTGGGGGATTGTATTAAAATATGCCAACAAGCAAGGGACTCAAGATGGATCCCTGAGGGATTCCTGAGCAGACTGGTAGGGAGGTAGATAGGGATTCAGCAATTCTGACCTGTTGGGTGCGAGCACTGAGGTAGCTTTGAAACCAGCGGGTGGTATCTGTTGAGAGTCCTAGAAAAGATAGTTGTTTATTCAGCAAGGCATGGTTTACAGTGTCAAATGCTTTTGTCAGGTCTATGAATGTGGCACTGACAGTTGTCCGAGATCAAGAGTGTTGTGGAAATAAGAAGTAAAAGCAGTGGTGGTGCTGTGCCCATTCTGAAAATTGTGCTGCTGGGGATGTTGCAGGCTGTATTTTTCCAGGTACTCAACAAGCTGGTCAGCTACTATCCATTCCAAAGCTTTGGAAGGGGGGATGGGGGAAGAATGGAGATTGGCCTGTAGTTGATAGTGAGAGAGTCTTAGCACAGGTTTTGTGAATTGGGGTCACCATAGCAGATTTCCATTTTAGGTTGAACTGTGAGAGCATGAGGGAGCTGTTAGGATTTTGGTGAGTGGGGACAGGACTTTGTCAATGGTGAAGGTGAGCAGTTTCAGGTCTAGGGAATCTCCACTGAATCTGGACCTCCCAAGCACTTTAAGTAGGTCCTTTTAACTATACTCTCAGAGATTGCTTTAAAATAAAATGGAGGGTGCCGCTGAGTCATTCCTGTGTTATCTGAGAGTATTGCATTTGAGAAGAGGTCAAAGAAATTGGAGGGTAGCACTTGACTAAGGTCTATGAAGGTAGCATTAAAAGTGTTTGCCATAGTTTCTTAGTCCAAGGTGATGGTACCATCTATGTTGACCATTGAGGGTGCTACTTTGGGGTCTTTCCCTGTAATGTCAGTAATGTTGCTGCAGAATTTCTTTCTGTCTTTCCATGTGCTGGCTATGGCATTCCTATAGTAGCTGACTTTCTCAAGATGAATGGCTTTAGTGCAGGCATTTCTCACCATTTCATAAGCCTGGATGTTGACCTGAGTGCCAGACATCTTGGTACGGTACCAAAGATGGTCCTGAGACTTCATTAGCTCAAGAAGTTCCATGGTAATCCATGGGTTATTGACACCCTTGGTCTTACACTTCTTGAAAGGGGCATGGACATCACAGGCAAAGTTGAAACTGGAGATGAAATATTCAAGGGCAGTATCCATGTCAGGGGCTGAGTCAACTGATGTTCAATTATGTTCCCATATAACAGTTTTTAGGGGCCGTAGGCAACCAGGAGCCAGTTTTCTGCAGCTAATGCTTTTTGGAGGTTTTTTTTTAATCTAATTGACCAGGTGCACAGTACTGGGGAATGGTCACTTAATGAGTCTGGGAGAACTTCAGTTTTTGTGATGTGCTCAGGGCAGTTGGTGAGTACCCAATCCAGAAGTGTATTAGTCCCTGTTCTATAGTTCACCCTGGTGAGTGATTGAACAATTTGCAAGAAATTAACTGCAGTTATAGCTGTTTGCATTGGGAACCAGCCAGTTGACAATGAAATCCAGAGCATGATAGTTTCTGTGTTCTAATCAAGGAGGTTGGTACAGTCGAGGAGACAGTGAAGGCCCTGATTAGTTAGCTTGGGTGGAATATAGACTGAGGCCACATTGAGGACCTTGTTATGCACTCCAATCAGTACCTTGGTGGCAAGAACTTGGATGATATTCCCAGAGAAGAGCATGGACAGGACATGTTCCATGAGGGGCTCTTTTAAATAGAAGGCACAGTCCCCACCTTTCTTGGTTAGCCTGTCGTACCAGAAAATGATGTATTCCAGAACAGTAATTGCAGAATCAGGGATTTTTGGAGACAACCATGTCTCAATCACTGATATGATATGATGTGATATGAGATGACTATCACATTATAATAATGGGTTACTAATTTCAATACTAAGAAACAATTGCCAGTGGTAATATTGTGTTACCAAATATGTGTTATTAACATTTCTGCATAGGGATCAGTACTGCATACACATATGCTGCCGTTTTGCTGTTCTTCTATTAAATAATAATAGAATGGAAATGTTCCTCTATCAGGCAGTATCAACATGATATCACTGCATTGACAAGCAGTAATTATCATGCATATACTGAGATAACGGTAGCGTACTTTTTTTTTTTCCTATTATGGTTTTCCAAGGTGGTGTCTTTTTGCAGCCTGAAGTGAGTGTGCATGTGTTGAAGTGTGCATGTGTATCCATGGATATAGAAGTGCTGGACCATGATGATGGGTGTCTCTTGTTTTATCTTCAGAGAGTTGTATGTTGTTTTTCTTGCCTGATGATGGCTGTCTCTGGTTGCTTGTGTTGTCTTGCCCCTTTTGCAGCTTGTGGGGGAATGTGGAGTTAGGGTTGGACCCTAACATCACATTTCTCAACTTTTGTTGCTTTAATTTGAATCCTAACTGGTGTATTAACTGAGTTTTTTGCAAAGAAGATATATATATTTATTTATACAATAGAGGTGAGCTGATATCTGGTGTGATAAAATCATGTATTATACAATGGCAAAAAAAGTCTTGGGCTCTGATTGGTCAGTCTGAGACTGGACCCATGATGTTATCCCAGTACAACATCACAGGTCTAGTCCCAGTACACAACAGACCGCATCAAATGTAATAAGAATCATGCCACAGCCCATGTCCAAGTTGCCCACACTTGGCATGGCTGCTGTGGCTTTTGCCAATACTTGCTCGTTTTTTTAAATCACTCCTTCCAACAGCCACTAGAAAGCCCAACACACCCACCATAAATTAAAACTGTCCACATTAACAGTACCACACTATACCCATCCTATGTAGCTTCGCATTTTCAGACACATTTTAAACAAAGTAACCTGCCATTACTGCCATCGCCCTCAACACTCCTCACTCGTTTCCCGACCCAAACACAGTAAGTGCGTGACACAGCGCTTCGGTAAAACTGAAAACGGATACAAAAGTGTGGCAGCGCAAAACAAATAATTTTTCACTCCCTCACATATCCGCTGCATTTCCAACTTCTCACAGCTGTCCCTGGGAACAAGCAGCAGACAGCTACTCACTTCAACAACATGACAAGCCAGGCGAGTGTTCATAGACCTTCATTGCAGTTAGCCTCACTCGCTCACCTTTTTCCCCGTTTCTAAATATTTTCAAATGAACCTTACACGCGCTAAACGAATGATCTCCCTACCTCCTTTCCTTCAATTTCAGACATCCACACACCACCACACTACGGGGGAGGGGGGCCGTCCTGATAATAGAGCACAAGACCTAAATAAAAAAAAGAAAAGGTCACTGAAAAACTGAGAAAAAGGATGAAAAAAACATAAAGACAATATACATAATGAGGCAAAAGGTCATATTAACAAAGACTAGCACAAAGGTTGAAACGTTCCTATAGGGACTTCACAACTGCTCAAAAAACACATTAGCTCCACCTGCTGGCTAAATAGGCACTACTTTTCCTTGAAGTAACCCTACCCATTCCAAAAATGACAGAAAAATCTACTTTAAATGTAGTTTTTCATCATTTTTTTGTTACTTTTTACAAACGAGCCATTGTATAATAGCAATAATGCACTCCAGGGTGTGTGTTGTGCTGTGATAACGTCACTTCTGGGATGATTAGTCACACTTGGCCTGTGGCCTCGTGCCTAATCACCCCAGGCGTGATGTTATCCCAGCACAACACACACCCTGTCGTGCATTATTGCTTAATTCATGCCCTAGTGGAATAAATCCTGCTGATATATGCACTGTGATAATATCTTACATTTATACATACAGTGCATACATCAGCAGGTGATATTTTCACACTGCCTATGTCACAGAAACCACATGCTGACTGAAGTACTGTGAAAGCTGTAGAAATTAAAATCAAAGAAACCTGTCACAACAACAGAACTCAGCAGGTTATGCAGAAAGCTCTCATACTGACACTAATAATATTACTCCTCATGTTTTCACGAAGCATCAGTACCATAACAAGTAAAAAAAAATACTCAATGTTATCCAATATGACAGTGAGTCTAACAAGTAAAACAAACTAATGCCACCTAGTGCACCACTAACTTCATCCACAAGCAAGTGAAGCTCCAAAAACATGAACTTGTTCAAGAAAATAAAGCAAAACTAAGAAACAGTACCTCAAAGCATGAATCACTGTGATGAACTGAACCAGCACTTTGAAGAAACTGAAACCATCTCTGATGAAGTCAAATGGAGCACCATGTGGAAATAAAATAAACACATTGCATGAACTACAGCAGAACTCCTAAAAACAATGTAAATAACTCAGTAAAATCCATCCAAATGAAAGGAAATAAACCAAAAATCCTATATATGGCATAGTACGCCAACTCAAACGCAGAAAAACAATCCTGCCCATGAACAGAAACTAACCAATCAGAATACACGCAACAAACAAACAACCAATAAAACAAAGGAAATAGCATGAGTAGCAGTTATTGACAGACAACCACTACATTTATTCAGAGAAATGAATCACACCCGTGGAGAGCAACCAATATAGCAAATAATGGGCTATCTGACTGTGAATAGGGGCTGGTGAGGGCAACACTAACCCAGGAAAAGAAGTGGAATACCCAGTAGTGAGGCCCCCACAGCCAGCCAGAAAAATTGCCCCACAGCCGATAACGCTCAGGCACTTAAGTGCTATTCATGAAAGGAGACATGAAAATGAGCTCATTGGACATGCAAGGCGCTAGTGGCCATTAGCATGCCCATTATGGACTCATTTGCATGCCATTGGTGTGGCAGTGTGGCTTTCCCACCAGACCAAGCCCTACACAGCAGCATTCCCCCATAGTTTAGTGGTGCCCATTCTCACCCCAATCACAAACCTGACGGTAAAAAAATATATATATTTCCACAGTGCAGGGTCCAACCACATCCCCCATCGCCCACACTAGAGTAAAAAAAAAATCACTCTCCATAGTGTAGGGTCCCAACCCGGTCCCTGATCTCATGACTCCCACCAGATATTAATAGTAATTAATTTCCATAGTGTAGCGGGCCCACCCCAGTCCCCGATCTCAAGAAGCCCACCCGTTAAGAAACAAAAGTATTTTCCATAGTGTAGTGGTCCCACCCCAGTCCCCGATCACCCAATTACCCACCCAATAATGCAATAATTTATTTTCCACAGTGTAGTGTCCCACCCTCATCTCTGATTACCTGATTACCCATTCTATAATACAATCATTTGTTTTCCATAGTGCCGTGTCATACCCCGGTCTCTGATCACCCGATTAGCCATCTGATAGTAAAATGATTTTTTCCATAATATAGTGTCCCACCTCAGTCCCTGATCACCTGATCACCCAGCCACTATTGAAAGAAATTATTTTCCATAGTGTAGGGTCCCACCCCAGTCCCCAAATCACCCAATCACCCACCCATTAATAAAATAAATTATTTTCCATAGTGTAGGGTCCCATCCCAGTCCCTGATCACCCACTTGAAATGAAACATCATAGCTTTCCATAGTGTAGTGGTCCCCGAACTCCTCCACCCACTCCAGTAAACTCAGACCACCCTGCTCCCCGTCAACATGGCCACCGGTCAGAAAGCAGCAAAACCCTCCCGACATCTCCATGGCTCCCCGCCAACTGAACTGTGAATGACAGCTTACAGTAGACACTACAAGCCCATTGATTCACCTAATGGGCTTGCAGTGTATACTGTAAGCTGTCTTTCACAGTTCAGTCAGTGGGCAGCTATGGAGGTGTGAGGAGGGATGTGGTGCTTGCAGACCGGCAGCTGCGCTGGGGGGTGAGCATGGTGATCTGTATTTACTGGAGTGAGTGGGGGTGGGGAGTCTACTGTACTATGGAAAGCTATAAAGTTTCACATCAGATGGGTGATTGGGGACTGGGATGGCACCCTAGACTATGGAAAATTATTTATTTTAATAATGGGTGGGTAATCAGGCAATCAGGGACAGGGGTGGGACCCTACACTATGGAAAATAATTTATTTTAATAACAGGTGGGTGATCAAGTGATTGGGGACTGGAGTGGGACACTACACTATGGAAAAGAAGCTATTGTATTATCAGGTGTGTGATCAGGTGATCAGGGACTCGGGTGGGACACTACACTATGGAAAAGTATTTTATTATCGGGTGGGTACTCAGGTGATTGTAGATCAGGATGGGACACTACACTATGGAAAATAAATAATTTTACTATTGGGTGGGTAATCAGGTGATCAGGGACCGGGGTGGGACCATTGCACTATGGCAAAATAGTGTGCTTAATTGGGTTGGCAATCGGGGACCAGAGCAGGGGTGAGAGGCCTGCAGTACCTCCACCAACCACTAGGATTGAGCGGATTACTGCCAAGATTTTTTCACTGGTAACTTTCTCCACACAAGGACCTTTGCAAAGACTCTTGCATGGAGCAAATCCTTTCTGAATGGGATTGTGGGACTATGCAGGTCCCCTCCCCCTTCATTTGCATTGTTACCCTCCTCTCTACTTTGCTCCTACTTTGGGTTTGTGTCTGGGCAAAACTTTGTTAATCCTGCCCCAGCTGAGCAATAAATCCTGGTTTTATATATATAGAAATTACCAGCAATCCTTAACGATTATGTGAAAACGATGATCACGGAAGGACGATCGCAGTTTGGACAAGTGTACATCGTGAAAATGAATTACAGCAATGTACACTTGCAGCAACTATGAAACCAGTGACTGGTTTTCTATGTTATGCTGGGGGCTGTGCCCCCCAAAACCCTCCCCCCAACACCCCTACTTAAAGATTCTCAACTCCGGGGGTGCATGTCCAGGAAGGTGTAAAACTTAAAAAAATAAGAAAACCCGACCTGACACAAAAAAGTGATTGTGCCCTAGAACCGAACCTAGTACCCTCCCAACCTGAACCTGCCACCTACCCACCACACCACACCACATGGTCAGCTCAGCAGCCAAGCACTGCACTACACCTCACATACCCTCCCTCCCCTTCCACCTGTCGTGTGGCATGGTCCCCCCCAACCCCACGAGCATGTATATATAGTGACATCCCATCACTGTATTCACCTACCCCTGTATCTGGTCACTACCCTGCCAGATAGCCCAGAACACAGGTGTCTTGATTGAGTCACCCTTTTTGTAAGTGCTCAATGGCGGTTGCCATGTTCAATAGATACATTCCTTAACTATAGTGCCACCACTATAATGAGTAATTCACTAAAGGGTAATGATTTTAGACTTTTCCTTCTGCACAGCTACGAAGGTTTCCAGGCTGACTTCTGGTAGACAAGGATGAATTCCCCATTGTTTCATAAAACTCTCCAATGGAAAATTCTTTATTCAGGAAATAGAGGTCTACTATGTGTCACAAAGCCTTGTTTGGAGTGTAGAGTTAAGCTTAAGCCATTTTCTCTTTTATTTAAGTCACACAAGACAATGTACAGCATAGCCTCAGTAGCTGAACTTCACATTGTCAAAGAACACAATGCTATACATTATGTATATTATTTCAAAATGAGTTCTAACCTACTGTACAGTTGAACTCAATCACTCTAATAAAGGGGAAACATTGGGGAAAAACATTTAGACATGTTGCAGCTGATGTTCCATATATTTGTTGTATTTTGTGTCCCATGTTTCTTTATAACTGCATAGTAACATGGAAATGTTGTATTCTGGGCATGTAACCCCACATTATCTCCAGAAAAACTGAAACCATTTATTTTCATCTAGGATTGTACAGAATTGCAGAACTGGAGTTGGATTCATTGGATTATGAAGTCTTTTTAGGATTTAGGACTTTTGGTACAGATGCCAGAGACCAAAATTCCTGAAAAAAGTCAAGATCAGGATCTGAATCTGATTCAGCATCTGACTCTATGTGAAAACCTAGTACCTACCTACCACCCACTAAACAATAAAAAGATAAAAGCCTATAATGAATTCCTCTCCCACCCCATCTCTCCCAGGCAGCCAGCCTTCAGTTCTTACCTTGCTTGTGATGCTGGTTCTGGTAGTTGGTCTCATCACACCTGGGTGCCAGGAAGCCTGGAAGCTGAGTCTTCCCCTCCTCCATTTGTTTGGCAGTGGTTGATGGTGTTCCAGTGGGGGTGCTGTACTGGTGGATTGGCTGGAATGGAGGAAGCAGCCCAGGCAGGGTCGATCAAATAATTCCCTTTATATTCCTCCTTTAGTGCAGTCCTAACTCCCCAACCCTTGGCTCCCTCCATCTTAATGAGATTGCTTTATTTTGTAGCCCTCCCTTTGACAGCAATGTGCACTCCATGTCACTAGTATCCAACTAAACTTGCAAACCTGACTCCCTCCTGAGTAGTGAACAAACAAATACATACTTCTAGTACTAAGGTCTGGCAGAGAGGGTTCGCTGGCTGACCAGAACAAACCCATGTTCCCAACAGCTACACTGCCATCAATGAAAAAGACATGGTGACTTCCCCTCTTCCAGAGTTTTGTTCTGGCTGATCTCCTATCCACCTACCCATTATCATTCACCTCCTTTTTCTCAGTAGTTCACATCAGGGATCTTTGACCTAGGAGGAATTATTGATTGAATTTATTAAGTTCAAATCGGGAAGGGATCAGACTCAGGAAGGATAACATCAGGGAAAAGATTAAAAAAAGTCAGGGAAAAAGTTGGATCAGGATGGTTTGTTTAATGTCTGGGGACTGTTCAAGCCCAGAGGAGGCAAACTGCACCAGTTGACAAACTGGGCTGGGTACTAGTTGGCATGGGGTGGTGGTCTTCTAGGAGAATAGAATGCCATAGATGATCATGGAATGAATAATTGTTTGGACCAACCCTACCAGTGGTAGTACCTGTCCAGTACAGCTAGCCCACCAACAAATGCAGGACCCAGCCAACAAGGTAAGTGTTTGGAGGAACCTGCATGGGGGGGAGAGAGAGAGAGAGAGAGAGAGAGAGAGAGAGAGAAAGAGAGAGAGAGAGAGAGGAGAGAGGAAGGTTTTCTTTCGTGAAGCTATAGGGCTGGGGCCTTACTTTTATGGCTGCAGTGGACGTAACCCTGCAGATGTCTTGGGAGCACAGTAGAGTAAAAGGAAGCATACTGGATACCAACCAGAATTTTAAATAGTGGAGGTGGATGGCAATCACTGCATATCTACAGCCTACCTAGTCAATATCTTGTACGCTTAATACACTTAAAAAAAAGACTTATGCCGCATGGCACAAATTGCACTGTTTTGGCAGCGTGATATATACATGCGGTACAATGTTTTGTGACATTATGACCCCGTGCCCATCTATTGCACTATTTTGTCCACTGGTCACTGGTGGAACATGACACTGTCCACCGTGTCCAACATGGCCAGTGGCACTCTCTGTGCATGCGCAATGACTCATACATGCTCACTGGATTCTGGCTTGCTATTTACTCTAGCAAGAGCTTACTATTGAAATGCACACTTTACTACTTGTATTTGATTCATTCAAAACATTTCATTAACAGAAAGCACATCTTACATTTTTAAGTCCTACATTTGTTTGTTAAATGTCTTTTTCTACAAGCATGTACTTAACTTTAGTGATACCTAGTGAAAGCTCGGACCCCATACCATCAGTTCCGATAACCATCAGTACAAGCAACCGTCAAAATAGTAATCTGGAAAAAAGCCTAAAAGTTGCACATTTGAATTTAAAAGTAAAAGCACACTCCAGTCCTAATTTGTTGATGTGGTTATTTCATGGGCAAATTTCCATGGTCCCATGCAAACTGATTTTGTGTCCCTCATTCATTCAAAACTTTTTACTAACAGAAAGCTAATTTTACATTTGTAAGTCCTACATTTGTTTGTTAAACAACTTTATCTACAAGTCTAAAAGTTGCTCATTTGAATTTAAAAGTGAAAAGCACACTCTAATCCTAATCTGTTGATGTGGTTATTTCATAGGCAAATTTCCATAGTCCCATGCCAACTGATTTTGTGTCCCTCATTCATTCAAAACTTTTCACTAACAGAAAGCACATTTTACATTTGTAAGTCTGACATTTGTTTGTTAAATGTCTACATCTGCAAACATGTGCTTAACTTTAATGGTACCTAGTAAAAGCTGAGACCCCTTGCCCTCAGTTCCAATAACCACCAATACAAGCGATAGTTAAAATAACGATCTAGAAAAAAGTCTAAAAGTTGCTCATTTGAATTTAAAAGTGTAAAGAACACTCTAGTCCTAATCTGTTGATGTGGTTATTTCATGGGGAAATCTCCATTGTCCCATGCAAACTGATTTTGTATCCCTCAGACAGAACTACCAACATGACTACTGTTGGGGAGATTGTTTCATAGACAAAGAATTTCCACAGCCCCCCAAATATTATTTTGTGTCTCTTTAACTGAAACATCCTACCAACGTGGCTAATGTCGTGGATGTGTTGCTACATACCTGTGTACCATGAGGTGACAATCAGAGGCTACTGATGGTAAATAGGATGTTTGTCTTTATTAAATTTTTTTTGGCTAGTATGAGTGTTCTCCAGTTTAGCAGAAACCAGTTCCAGTGCTTTAATTGGTATCATCAAGTAACAAAGGTACGCTGGCAGCTGCCGAGGCTAAACAGGCTTACTGTGTCACTCATCTCACGTGTAAACAGATGACACCTATTGGGTGTCCAGATTTGCTTCTTTATAACCACTGTAGAATTAGTTATTCGTTACATCCTCCTAGGTTTAACAATGACTAGAGACACCTTCATATATGAGAATTTTTTAATGTCTTGCCCGTGCTAACCAATTCCTATAAAAAAATGAAAATTCACTGTTATGTGAAGAACTTCTATCCTAGATTGATTAGCAGGGGGAAATGTGGACTGGGAGATATGCATGATAATTGCTAAAAGGTTATCTCACTAAGGTGACAGTTGCCATAGCAACACAGGCAACGTCACTTCAGGGCTCTTGAAATCGCTTGGCTCCAGTGAGCAGAGTCGAGCGCGGAGCGGAGGCGACGCGGGCAGAGGCCAGCGGCATCTGTCGGCATCAGTCACAGGAAGGAGCCAGAAACCCCTGTCGAGCCAGATAACTAAATATATCAAATCACACATGCCCCCACAATGCAAAGCATCATGGGCTGCATATGCAAATCACCACAGAATGTTATGCTGGTCAACTTTAAGCAGAATTGCATGGTGCCAAAGGCCTCTCACACAGTTTGCAATGTGAGAGGCCTTTCAACCTCATGCAATTCTAAGTGGACAACATCTCCGTCTAATGATTATGCCTCTTTTAATGAAGACATGTATTGATCTTTGAAACTTGGCTTCCCAGCCAAATGCCCTTTAGGGTAACCCTTGCCTCAATGTTTACACAGAGGTTCTTTGTCTTTTAAATAGTTTTTTATTTTAATGGGTTCACCACAATATATCCCAGGCACACTGCCTTAGGGGTAGCTGGTCCATTCCACTGGGGTGTCAAACAGATGCGGCATGCTGATGAGTCCTGGTAGGACGAAACACGTGTCTATGTCTTCTGTTAGCACCCTTTGCAAACTGTGTGAGAGGCCTTTCGGCACCATGCAATTCTGCTTAAAGTTGGACCAACATAACATTCTGTGGTGATTTGCATATGCAGCCCATGATGCTTTGCATTGTGGGGGCATGTGTGATTTTGTATTTTCTTGAAACTTGGCTTCCCAGCCAAATACCCTTTGGGGTAACCCTTGCCTCAGTGTTTACGCACAGAGGTTCTTTGTCTTTTAAATATATAAGGGACATAAGTAACATTGTTGTGTAGCTATTCCTGTTGTGTAACTAAGGAGATTATAATGGCCGAGCAAGATAAAATTATCATTTCTCTGAATGCTTGTATTACTTGTAAAATGTATGAGGAGGGGGAAAAGGTTGATTCCTTTATCTGTGATAAATGCTTACTAATTAACATTATGAAGCAAAAAATTGAATCATTGCAAAATAGAATCAAACTCCAATTAGAGATTTCTTCACTGGAAAAATTTATAGACTCGGCTCCAGATGACTGTGCTGAACAGCAGGATCATGCTCAGCTAGTAGGGGCTGTTAGCATAGAAAGAAATGACACAATACAGGCAGCAACAAATTGTTTTGACTCTAATGATGATTGTTGTAGAGTGGAAAAGGGCATTAAAAAGGGAAGGAGAAATATTGGTGGTCATGGTCAGATTGAGCTGAAAAATAAATATAGTGATCTTAATACAGAGCTAGACCAAGAAGACACTACTAAAGGGGTTTCAATTATTAGTGACTGTAGGAAAGGTCATGTGGTCATGACTGGGCATAATAAGCAGGAAGGGCAAGGAAATCAAATAACAAAAAAAGACCTTTTGGTTATCGGTGATTCCATGATTAGCAATATCAATAGGATAATATGTCAGGGTAGGAATGAGTCAACTACTGTTAGTACCCTACCAGGAGCAGGGATGGGGGATGTTTGTAAAATGCTACCAGGACTGTTGGAAAATACTAAAAATTCAGCCACGGTACTGCATGTAGGTACAAATGATGTTGGAAAAAGGGCATTATTAGAAATCCAAAGGGTTTTGAGGCCTTGAGGAAAACCTAAGGTTACATGGATCCGTATCCTAATATCAGAGATCTTGCCCATACCTTGTGAGGGTGAACAAACAAAGGGATGTTATGCAGCTGAATGGGTGGTTGAAAAGGTGGTGTCATAGGGAAGGTTTGTCTTTTATCGAACACTGGAACACCTTCAGGGACCTAGGGTTATTTGGAAAAGACGGACTACATTTAAACAAACATGGGTCTAGAATATTAGCTAGAAATCCAAAATCAAGTGGTTAACTTTTAAACTAAGTATGAAGGGGTAGTGGGCAGCCATCAAACTTTAAGGACATCTGTGAAGAATTCAACTTCACATGAGAACACTAAGGGCTCTCAGGACTGGAAATGCCTCTCCCTAAATGCCAGGAGTCTTACAAACAAATTTGAGGAATTAACCTGTTTACTAAATACTGACAACATCCAGATATGTGCCATAACAGAGACTTGGTGGACATCCACTGACACCTGGGACCATCACATACAGGGATATGATCTATATCATATGGATAGGGAGGATAAAAAGGGTGGTGGTGTTGCACTGTATGTATCCAATAAAATAAAATCAGTAGCTATTGAAGTCCCAAAAATACCAGGCATAGAGCATGTGTGGATTAGGGTATTGTCAGCTAAGGGACCTAATATTAAAATTGGGGTAATTTATCGACCTCCTTCAATTTCTGCCCAAGATGATGAGGCAGTGCTAAAATTTTTTGGACTCCTTAGAGATTACAGAAAATATTATACTTTTAGGAGATTTTAACCTTCCCAGTATTAATTGGACTAGGCAAACAGGGGAGACATCCTACGAGCTAAAGTATCTGGATTCCTTTTTATTAGCTGGATTTGATCAGTATATAGGAAATAACACTAGAGAGGATAAAATATTAGACCTTGTGTTAAGCAATATGGGAGATCAAATAAAGAATTGTAGTACTTCATCACCACTCGGCTCAAGTGATCACTGTGTGATAAATTTTGATTTAAGTGGGGTCTTTTCAAACACTTTTGGCTTAACCATGGTTCAAAATTTTAATAAGGCTAAATTTAATGATATGAGAACAGAACTCTCAAATTGGGGATGGAAAAAAGGTTTTTGAAAATAGATCATTAGTGGAAAACTGGGATAGTTTGGAGAATAAAATTATGGATTTAATTGATAAGTATGTCCCATTAAGAAAGAAGTACAATGCTTTAGGAAAAATTGCCCTGTGGTTATCTCCCAAAATTAGCAAATTGATCAAAAGAAAAAAGAGCTTATATAAAAGCCAGGAAAAGTGAGTGTGCAAAAAATTGGGCCTTGTATAAAAAATTATTAAAAGAAACTAAAAGTGCCATAAAACAGGCAACTCGAAAACATGAACTAAACCTGGTTACAAAAGTGAAAGATAACCATAAATCCTTTTACACATATATCAATAACAAAAAGGGATGTCATACTTCAGTGGGGCCCATTAAGGATCAGGATGGTATATTAGTTGAGGATTGCCAAACTATAGCAGGGCTTTTCAATACTTATTTCTCATCAGTATTTAATAATAAGTCTAAAAATATTAGAGATCATCTGACTAAAATAGATTATAAAATTATTTTAAACAAAAGCGATATTGAGGATAGACTAAAGGCACCTGGACCCGAATAAATCTCAAGGACCAGATGGAATCCATCCCTAGGGTCCTAAAAATGGCAACAGAATTGTGGGACCTATAACATCACTGTTTCAGGAATCTTTGGATAATGGGGAGGTGATTGAGGTTTGGCGAAAAGGCAATGTGATCCCTATTTATAAAAGGGATCTAGACAGGAGGTGGGCAACTATAGGCCTGTCAGCTTGACTACTATACTGGGGAAAATGTTGGAATCTATTGTAAAGGATCAAATGGTGGAGCTTCAGGATTCAGTAGGGGATTGTGACGATGCTCAGCATGGTTTTAAAAAGGGGTTATCATGCCAAACTAATCTCTTGAGGTTTTATGAGCATGTGAGCAGAGCATTGGACGAGGGTGTCTCTGTGGATGTGGTGTTCTTGGATTTCTCGAAGGCGTTTGACAAGGTCCCACATGGTGAATTGATTGATGCGCTGATTGAACATAAAATACCGGGGTATATTATAACTTGGGTTAAGGCATGGCTGAGTGAGAGAAAGCAGAGGGTCTGTTTAAAGGGACTTTACTCTGATTGGTTGGGAGTGGAGATTGGAGTTTGCCAGGGATCTGTTCTGGGGCCCTGCTTGTTTAATATCTACATACACTCATTATCTGGAGGAGAGGATGTCAGGGAAACTAAATTTGCAGACGGCACTAGAATTGGCATTACTATCAGAAATGGTGAGGATGTGACAAAGTTGCAAAAAGCCTTACTCAAAATGGAAAGCTGGGCAAGGGATAAGAAGTTATCCTTTAACACCGACAAATGTGTGTGGTGATGCACTTTGGGAATAAAATTAATTAAGCTGACTACTTCTTAAATGGACAGAAATTGGGCAAAGTAGTGGAGGAAAGAGATTTGGGGTTAAAGTGACAAGTGATTTCAAGTTCCACCAGCATTGCAGTCAGGTTATAAAATCTGCTAGTAGTACTCTTATAAATATCAAGAAACATATTAAGAGTAGGAAGAGGGAAGTGATTGTGCCTCTCTTCAGTGCACTGGTGAGGCCACAGCTGGAGTATTGTGCACAGTTCTGGTCACCTGGTTACAGGTTGGACATAGGAAGATTGGAGAGGGTTCAGAGGAAGTCTACTAGGTTAGTAGCGGATGTTAGGGACCAGGACTATGCGGATCGATTGGAGGACTTGGGGATGTTCACGTTGGAGTATAGGCGCCTGAGAGGGGATATGTGTATGGTGTATAATGCACTTAAAGATGCAAAGCTAAGGGTCAAATTGGGACTTACCCTGAGGGAACAGTGATATGACACTAGGTCACATTCATGGCAACTTAAGGGGCATAATTTT
The DNA here is from genome assembly GCA_016271365.2 of Neoceratodus forsteri. Taxonomy (NCBI): domain Eukaryota; kingdom Metazoa; phylum Chordata; order Ceratodontiformes; family Ceratodontidae; genus Neoceratodus; species Neoceratodus forsteri. The sequence continues at coordinate 904,559,267 of CM028135.1, read as the reverse complement.
AAGATCACGAAAAGAAGGCACTGGTTTAGTGTTAGAGTTATTCCAGTATGGAACAATCTACCTGAGGAGGTAGTCACAAGTAAGATGACAGTTGAGTTCAAGAAGAAACTGGATAAGTATTGCAAAGCAAATAAAATAGGGGGGTTTCAAAATTAGAATTAACAAGCGAGCACAATGGACGTAAGTCTTCTTTGCTCTGAAATCACCTATGATACCTATGATACCTATGATGTTTACAGACCAGAGCATTCAGTCACCCCTCAGCTCATGTAACTAAACAGTGAAATCAAAACGCATATGAAAAATAACTGCTAATAACTCTCAACCTGCAGTTCAGACTTAATATGGATCACAAGGATAAAAATGGCTCAGTTAAAGAGACCCAAAAATAATTTTCAAATGAGCAACTTTTAGACTTTTTGCCAGATCCCTGTTTTGATGATCACTTTTATTGGTGGTTATCGGAACAGAGGGTATGGGGTCTGAGCTTTCATTAATTTTTTCTCCTACCACACTGTGTCAATGAAGAGCTCTAGATGACAATAAGGTTTCTCTCTGTTATGTATATTTTTATAATATGAAGATTTTTTATTACCTTCCTAAAGGTTGGTTCTCATATGAGGGACTCTGCATTCATGTTCTAGCATACCCCAACATTTTTTAAGGCACCCTTACTTTCAGGACATTAATTTGTAGGTAGATAAATAATATTTTTTTCATTATTTTTATTTATAGATCACTTTTACATTTATATTTTTTCTTTCAGCTTGATTCTTAGAGTGCCCCTTTTAGGTTCCACATTAGCACTTCTTAAGCTCCATGGCAGGGTCTCTCTTTACTTAAATATAAGCAGAATGGATTTTTTCCATCCTAAATAGTTATTTTTGGTTGCCTTGTATTAAATTTAAAGTTTCCAGTGGAGTGAGGGTTGACGCTGTTCAACCACACCACTGTCCTGAGATGCTTTGCACTGTGCACCTGCTTATTTTACTTCTGTATTTCCTCACCTTTGTTTGCAATGTTATTTTGACCAAAATTAGGTTTGCACAACATGTTGCCTTTCAGGTACATCACCCTCCCATAAAACTTCCAGAGTCTCAAAATGTTTTAAAATGCTGTTTCTTGTTCTTCTTATAGTGCAAAACTGTTTGGTTTATACTTTGTATGTGCTTTGACCAAGAGTTTGGGATGTTGAACTAAACTGGGGTGGGTTTTGGTGTATGTTTCACAATGTTTTCTGCTTACTTGTTTTCCTTATTTTCTTTTTCTCTTGATCAAGTAGATTGGGCACTATACTATTCAGGTTTTCTTTTTTTTTTTTTCTTCAGTTTTGTATTCCCTCCCTCCATTTTTTTGGTGGTTTCAGCAAGAGTTCTGTTACAGTTTCTGTTTAGAATGCTTGGTGATGGTGAGCTATGTTGTACGGTGCTTGTTTCCCATTTTTATGGCTGCAGTGGGCAGAGCCCTGCAGACATCTTGCTTCAAAAAGGGACTCAGTATTACTTCAAAGCATTCTTTCTCACCGAAGAACATGTTGGACTTGCAGCACAGTCTCCTATGCCAGATAACAAAGTACATATAATGAAAGTAGAATATGCACTCAGGAATAGACCCAGGGTGCTCCAAAAGGTTGCAAACCAGTGTAGAAACAGAAAATGAGATTGAGCACTCCAGAAGTAGTCTTGATATTATTTTATTTAAATAAGGAAGGTAGCAACATAGAAAACATTCTAACTACCACAGCCCCGGTGCTTCAACCATTAGGTCTTCATCAGGGGGTGTGCACCTGTGGTTGATTACAGACCTCTTTTATGTTATGATCAATTAAAGAATTAACATACATTCAATTAAGATACATGTTTTTTAAATAGAAAACATACTGAATGTACACATTCAGAAAATCAAATGAAAAAGTTCAGATAAAAACCTAACAAGGTCCTAACCAATACCAAGCAATAAATTAAGAAGTAAACATATAATGGATCTATTTATTTATAGACCCTTCATCAGATAACAAAGTCTCTTCTGAATAAACAAGAAAAAGCAGAGTATGTTTCCTTTGCAGTTGCAACATCTCTCCTATTGTACTTTGCCAGAGTCACATACCAGTCATTAGTCCATAATTCCTTTATATAACATCCCAGTTCTGTCTGTAGGCAGTAAGGGTTAACAGTGCTGTACTCAATCACTGTGGAGCAAGACCAGGCTTCCCTTTGGAATAAGGTCGATGACTTGGAGACTCACCACCAGAGGGGTAACATTCATCTCTTTGGGCTGCCAGAGGAGGGACCAGACATGATTAAGTTTTTACAAACCTACCTCCCCATAGGAACCTCTCCATGCTCATTGAGACTGATAGAGCCCACTGGTCCCGATGGGTCACCCCAAACAATGCTGCTACCCTACCCCACACCGTTGTTTTGAAACCTCTGCAATATAAGGACAGGGAGTGGATTCTGTGGGCTACCCGGGCACTGCAATATATCTGCTTTAATGGGTCCTGAATCTTTTTTACTCAGGACTTCTCCAAATGGGTCCTGGATCACCACAAGGCTTTTGGCATTGGAGGATCCTTCACCTACAGCTACTACTGTGCTGGCACCTACACTCAGTGAGGACACTATGGACAAGGCCCATAGAATTCTGCACCTGCAGAAGTTTGCACAGAACTTGCAACCTACCGCAGAACTTCTGCAGTGCTGTGGAATTCACTGGTCTAGGTGATTCTTTATTAATATTTCTGTTTATCCATAGAACCTGGTTCCCTTCCCCTCTTTTTATATCCAAAACGCCTCTATGCTCAGAACGTGATATTATCAGTGCTAAAACATCATACATTAGCTAATGAAATGGCTGCATTCTGCCACAGAAATGAATAATCACTTATCTACCACAGCACCCACTGCCAGAGGCGGTGGCACAGCACATCAGGCACTATAATATTTGCTCAACCTGCACTACAGCCTAATGCAATTTTCAGTCTTATGTTATTACACTAGGGCCAGCTTAAACAAAACCTTGACAATAGCATAGACCTGTTAAGTCCATACCTTACTTTGTGCTAACTTATTTTTGCCTTTAAGGTATAGAGATGCCATCTGAAATGAATAACTGGTGAAATGAATTAACCTGTCATTTTTAAGAAAAATAATTATGCCCAGAAAAGTGGAATATAATAATGTGTAGACCTGTAGAAAGAATAGACCTGTTAAATAAATAATTGTGCTGTACACATTGTTTGCCAGGGTTATTGATTACATATTGTCATTGGTAGGGAAATGGGCAGACTAGATGGGCCAAGCGGTCCTTATCTGCTGTCAAAGTCTATGTTTCTATGGTTGATAGAATCACCTAAAAGTTATGGAGAGATGTGTACAGGGTCAGCTGTTGACCCAGAGGGTAGCATGTTGTGTTCCCATGCCAGCAATTCATGTTCAGAGATGAGCTCTGGGAGCTGACTGGGATTGGGGGAACACATCACTGCTCTGAGCCTGGGAAGGTATGGTGCAGTGTTCGGTAACATGGGGGACACATTGTGATGGACTGGAGGGCTTTATCTCACAGTGGGTTCATATGTATGTCATGGCCTGATGGTGTTACGTAATGTGTTGGGAATGCAGGTTGGCATGAAAAATGAGTTTTACAATATCTCCTGTAGTCTGTTTATTCCATTTCCAAAGGTGCCTGTATGAATGAGGATACAATTTCATGGAAATTAAAATATATATATATATATATATATATATATATATATATCAGTATCTCTCTCTCTCTCTCTCTCTCTCTATATATATATATATATATATACATACATATATATATAGAGAGAGACACACACACACACACACACACACACACACACACACTTGCATGTATGTATGTTACAGATTGCATATAGATATATAAGTGATACACAGTGGAGACCTCATGAGTGGTACAGACAGCATGAGTATAGAAATACCTTATTTATCACATAAGGTCCCCTCTGTGTATTTCATTTATGCAATAGGCTAGGACCTTACGGGATAGATATTGTTTTTCCTTTTTAGGCATAAAATTATTTCTATAAGTCTTATTTTTTGAACTAGTGTTACTGTGCTTTCCCCTATCCTGATTGCTATAACCATTGCCATGGAGTTGGAAGTCAGGATGACAAGCCGACACAGTGATGTGGTACTTTGCTAGTGCCGCGGAACTTCCACAGAAATTAAAAACCACCACCACAGAAGTTCTGTGGCAAATGGTAATGTTGCTGCAGAACTTGGTCCCAATGTGCCACAGAAAAGTAGGGGCCTTGACTATGGACTGATCAGATAGTGGAAGGGGAGCTTTCTTCTCACTAACCTGTGGACCAGCCTCTGGCAGAGGAGTTCTCTCTGCTGATGGTTTTTCTGTTTCTGATCACCATTTATGGTGGGTATTTTTTTATTTTTTGGACAGTGTGTGGAGTTTTCTTCTCTTGGGCCTTTGGGCAGCTCTTTTTCACATGTTATTTACCATCCTGTCTTGTCTGGGTCTTTTGTAAACCATTATTGAGGGTGGTGGGGTTTTTCTTGCTTGTTTGCTGTTAATTGGGGGGGCTTAGCCATTACCGCTGGGCATCGGAGGATGGGTGGGACATTTTAGGTGATAATTGGGGGGGTTGATTCATTCTGCACCTACTGACCCTTACCCCATCACATTTCTGGGGGATGTTTAGGGTGCACTAGTGGTGCTTATCTTTGCTGTGTGCTTTGTTGGCTTCTGGAGTTTCCGGTTTAATTTTTGGGGAGACAGTAGGGTGATTCTTCATCTTATTGGGGGTTCCTTGTATAGACCTTATTCTCTCCCATGCGGGGGCTTGGTGCTCCTATCATGTCTTCCAGCTGGTTGCACTGCCTTGCTCCCTGCAGCCCTTTTGGGTGGGAAGACACCCCTTTTAAGTGATTATTTTTACTGGCTGTCCCCCTCTGGTGGTAATGCCAGACATTCTTGAGCCATTTGCTACCTGGTCTGTTTGTTGTATGTGGTGGCTAATTTGGGCTATTATCAGGGGCACACAGGATCTCCTTTTATCATGGTACAACCTTATGGGGGGGTACACCCTTCCTCTAGGGGTGTGCAGCTGGTTATGGGGGGCTTTTTGGAGGGCATCCATTACAAGGGGGTTGGTAGTGAGTTGAGGGGGTGCCTGACATAGGGTTTAGCAATGTGGTGCCCTTTGTCTGTGCACTGGGGGAGCTTTGGTCAGATTGGGGGTCTGGGGTTTGCTTTGGTAGGTATCTTGGGGGTTAAGAGGGTTTTTTGTTTGCATGGTATGGGGGGACAGTGGACATGACCCAGAGAGTGCCTATGGGAGTGAGTGTGTTGTTGGAGTGTATTTACACTGTTGTTGCTTTTGTACATAGTTTTGGGTTATTGGTTGGGTTCCAAGTGGGTACAGCCTATACCTTTGTTTCTGCTTGGATTCTCTTGAGCTGGGAGGGGGAGATGGGACCCTGGGGGACTCCCTGATGTTGCTATGGGGTCTATCAATTTGTAACATGGAACGTGCAGTGTACGTCAAGTAGTGGAGGGGTTTTGCACATTGGCAGAAACTGGGACGTCATATAATTTTTATACAGGAACCCCATCTGTTATCTAAGGTGGTGGATTATCTTAGAAGGGGTTTGGTTGGCAGGTGTTTGCCACCTCTTGCACATCCAAGAGGTAGGGTGGTTCTGATTCTAGTTCATAAGGGGGTGGGGCAGATTAATAAACAGGTTTTGAGGGATACAAAGGGCCACTGGGTTCTTATTACAGGGTTGTTGGATGGCCGTCCTTATATACTGGCTTCTGTATACTGGCCTAATGAGGATGGGGCCCCCTTTTTTCAGGAACTCTCAAAGTTGGTATTGGATCATGCCAAGAGATGTCTTGTTGTCTGTGGGGACATAAATGAAGTTCTGGACCCCCTCTGTGACTGTAGTGGGTCCCCTGGCAAGTTGACCACTCCTGAGTCCAAAACTCTACAGGTCTTGTGCCAGAAACATAGCTTAGGCAATGTATGGCACCTGCAACATTCCAAAGAGCATGACTACTCTTACTACTGCCCCTCCAACAGTCATACAGCCATATAGACTTAATCTTGGCCCCAGTCAGCATGGTCAGGCTGACCTCCCAGGGTGATATAGAGTCCATTGTGATTTCCGACCATATCCCTGGTTACAGGATCAGGGTGAGGACAAGTCACCTTGGTGGCACTGTATTATAAGTCTTCTGTCTGATCCGGCAGTGTGGGCTTGACTGTGGAAGGAGGTGGAGGATTATTTAGCCTTTAAGTAAGCAAGTAAGTAAAATTGTGTTTATATAAGGCACCTTTCCATAGCTCAGGGCACCTTTACAATAGATCACAATAAAATTCACAGGATTATATTTAAAACAATAAAACAACAGCAGTCAATCATTAAGTTCCTGAGAATGCTTGGCTAAACAAATATGTTTTTAAGGATTTTTTAAATCCTTTCACAGTCAGGCTATCGCGTATCTGGCGAGGCAGAGAATTCCACAGGGTAGGTGCCATAAATGCAAAAGATCTCCCTCTGGATGTTTTAAGAGATACCCTGGGAGTCTCCAGCAATCCCTCACCAGAAGATCGGGGTGGGCAGAAGGGGCAGTAAGAAAACAAGAGTTCCTTCAGGTAGTGGGGTACCAACTCGAGTAGGGCCTTGTAAGTCAGTAATGTGACCTTGAAGATAATCAGCCAGTGTATTGGCAGCCAGTGCAGTTCACGCAGCACTGGTGTCATGTGACTGGATCTAGGGGTTCCAGTTAACAACCTGGCTGTTGCATTCTGAACTAGCTGCAGATGGTGGATCTCCACCTCCGGTAGCCTCAGGTAGAGGGCATTGCACTCATCAAAATGACTGGTGACAAAGGCGTGGACCTAGGTAGAATGATCTTCAGGTGGGATCAGGTGCTTCACCCTGGTTATGTTCCTTAGATGGAAAAAGGAAGATTTGACTACAGCCGAAACCTGCGCTGTCATGGTTAGGCCTTCATCAAATACCACATCCAGGTTACGCACCTGACCAAAGGCCTTAAGTGGGGTCCCCCCAGGTATGAACCTGATAGTTTCCCCGCCCATGCCTCTGCCATACTTAAACCAAGGTCCACCACCAATACCTCCATTTTACTCGAGTTCAACCGAAGCCAGCTAGTACTCATCCAGTTCTGTATTTCCATTAGGCAGTTGTTAAACACCATGATAGAATCAGACTCCTGTTCGGGCACAAAAGACATGTAGAGCTGTGAGTCATCGGCATAGCAATGAAAACTCAGCCCATACCATCCTATGATGTCCCCTAATGGAAGCATATACACTGCAAATAACATGGGGAACAGCACCAAACCCTGTGGAACCCCACAAGTCAGCCCATGAGGGACCAAGAAATAAATTCTCGACGCCACTCTCTGGGATTAGCCCTCATGGAATGATCGAAACCAACAGAGGACTGCTCCCCTCAGTCCGCAGAAAAAACACAGGCATTTGAGCATCACTCCATGATCCAAGGTGTCAAATGCTGCTGAGAGATCAAGGAGACCCAAGATGAAATTGGTTCTCTGATCTCTCACCATTAGAAGATCATTTAGTACCCGCTCCAGGGCCGTCTCAGTGCTATGCCGTTTCCTGAAGCCAGACTGGAGAGGGTCATAGATACTGTGGTTGGTGAAATGATCCTCCAACTGCAGAGAGACCACCTTCTCAATAACTTTCCCTATAAGGGTCAAGTTTGAGACTGGTCTGTAATTTGTTGGGCAGTCAGGATCAAGGGAGGTTTTTTCAAAAGGGGCGTACTACTGCCTCCTTTAAGGGATCTGGAAAAATCCCTCTCTCCAATGAAACTGTCACTGTCCCAGCAAGGACCAGGCCAATAACCTCCACAAACCCCACTAGTAGGCATGTAGGGCCCGAGTTCAAACTATAGTATGCAGGCGGCAAAGTCTGGATGATCCTCACTATATCTATCACTTCCAGCCGGCTAAAGGTGAACCAAGTCAACCTGGCATTAGTACCACCCAATTGATTAGTGCAAGGTCCAATGGGAAGGCACTGGCTGATCTCATTCCTGAGGGTGGACACCTTATCAGTGAAGAATTGTGCAATCTCCTCACACTGTATCAGTGACAATGCTCGACTGGCCTGGAGACAGGCTGGATTGCACAGTCTGTCCACAGTCCGGAAGAGCTGGGCTGGCCCATTCTTCACTGTAGCAATCTCCCTGGACAGGAACTCTGCCTTCTTATGGGAGATTGCTGATTGGTAGAGCTTGTAATGGTCTAACAATCTAAGCCTATCCACCTCCAGGTGAGTTTTCTGCCAGTGTCTTTCCAACCTTCGCCCCTGTCTCTTCAGCTCACAGATCTTCCCATTAAAGCAGTGGGCCCCCTGGGTGAAGTGTAAGGGGATGAACATGAGTTGGAGCAATGACATCCAAGGACCCCATGACTGCCCTATTATAGGCCAACACCAGGGGCCCTGGGTCCATGCTGTCCATTGGAAAACCCGAGAAGTCCAGTTCCATCATTAGGCTTTCTGAGGTAACTCCTCTTAAAGGATGGAACTGTACTAACTCCTTTGGGGCAGGCCTATTTTGGGGGCCATGAAACTGAACCTCAGGGTGTGATGGTCTGACCAACTGATCGGCTCCACCTCCACATCGGTGATCTCCATCCCCAGGTGGAACACCAAGTCCAATGTGTGCCCTCCTTCATGAGATATAGAGTTGATAACCCATGTCAGGCCCAATGAATCCATCAACTGGAGGAAGTTTTGTCCAAATGGCAGAGTTCATTGTCAACGCAGGCACTGAAGTTCCCAGAATTAGCCACCTGGGGGACTCCAAGACCATCTCAGCAATGAAGTCCGCAACCTCCTTCAGGAACTCCCTCTCAACCCCTGGTGGACAGTAGATGAGAAGGGTCCTGTAGCCTGCACCAGCACCCACAATGCACTCAAAGGAATTGGTGCCTCAAACTGGAACCTCCCTGAGATCCAGTTCCTGTCTAAAACAGACAGCAACCCCCCCCCCACAGTCCACTCTTGGGGGGTGAATCAGTGACATTGCAGATGGAGTGGAGGATAAGGTTTGTTTGTTTGCAGATGACACCAAGATCTGCAACAGAGTAGATGATCCAGATGGGGTGGGCAGAATGAGAAGAGATCTGGATAAACTAGCAAAATGGTCAGAAGAGTGGCAACTGGAGTTTAACGCAAAGAAGAGCAAGATCATGCACATAGGGAAGAGAAACCCTGAAGCCACCTAAAGGCTGGGAGGGGAGTTGCTGGCAGTCACAAGGGAAGAAAGAGACTTTGGTGTCATCATCACAGATGACCTGAAATCATCCAAGCAGACCACAAAAGTTGTAGGTAAGGCTAGAGGGATGTTGGGGTGTATTAGTTGGAGTATCACAAGTCGGAAGAGGGAGGTAGTAATCCCTCTTTATAAGACACTGGTTAGGCCCCATCTGGAGTACTGCGTGCAGTACTGGAGGCCGCACCTTCACAAGAACATTAACCAAATTGAGGCAGTCAAGAGAAGGGTAACCAAAATGGTGCAGGGACTACATCAGAAAACATATGAGGACAGATTAATGGAGTTCAATATGTAAACCCTAGAGCAAAGGAGGGAGATAGGTGATATGATCAAAACATCAAACACCTTAAGGGCATTAACGAGGTGAAAGAGTCTAACATGTTTCAATATAAGAAAAATAAGAGGACAAGAGGACACAGCATGAGATTAGAGGGAGGCCGATTAAGGGCTAATGTGAGGAAGTTCTTTTTCACAGAAAGGGTGGTGGATGCATGGAACAGCCTACCTCAGGAAGTGGTGGATATGAATACAGTGCAGGGCTTCAACAGGCATGGGATAGGCATAAGGGTGCAATACAGATGAGTATGAATAGATAGGCCATTGACAGAGCAAAGGCCTATGGCACATTCATTCATAAGGCAGAAAAATAAATGGGCAGACTGGGTGGGCCTTGAGGTCCTTATCTTCAGTCAACTTCTATGTTTCTATGTTTCTATGTAACCCAGTCGGGAACTGCAGACTCCAAAACAGGACCCGCCATTTCCATCCAACCAGGTCTTGGTGATGCAAGCCACGTCAACAGAAGCAACAAGATCTGTAACCACTGCAGTCTTATTCCTAATTAACCTGGCATTGCTTAACACTGCCCAGAAGGGACAGGAATCCAAGGATGGCCCCACTTCCTGTCTGACCCAGTCAGAGCCCTTGGGTATGGGCACAAGGCAAAGATAACCTCGTTCCTTTGACCATTTCACCCCAGGGCGTCTCTTGGTTCTCACTGTCTCTATCCATCCACTTCTTTCCCACCCCCTTGAGAGTTCCAGGATCCTCGACTCCTACCGCTCCCTCTTTTCCTCAAGATGCCTAAAGCCCAGCATCTATTATAAACTTTAAACGGGAGCTGTGGATGTTCAAATGGGTGAAGATCCCTTAATCTTGAGGGGGAGTACTGCATTACCATGTCCCTAATACCCCAACACATATCTCAAGACTCCTCACACACTAATATTCTCACTCACACCCCATTCACAAGGTAGGGAACTTGGCCCCTCAATGGGTATGGGAGGGTTTTAAATCTCACATGAGAGGGCAGTTTATTTCCTATGCCTCTGCCCATAAGAAGGCCCATAAGGTGAAGATCACCGAGTTGGAAGTGCTTTTGACCTCTTTGGAGAAATTGCATAAGGCTGGAGAGAAGGATCTGTCCCTTCTACAATGACTAAGGGAGACTCATTTCCAGCTTAAATTATGGAATTTGCAACAGGTGGAAATGAACCTATTGGGAGGGGGGAGAAGGTGGGACAGGTCCTTCCATCCAGCCTTATGCAATTTCTCCAAAGAGGTTTACAATGTGCAGCTGATGCTCCGCTGGCCCAGACCAATCTTCCACCTGACTAATGCGCTGTTCCACATGCTCCACTCTATGTCCCAGAGCCTTGGTGGGCACTCGGACAGCCATTAATTGAACTGTAATAGTGTTTAAGTCTGATTGAGTGCCCCCCCATAAAGGTCCCCCATAAAGGCTTTAATTTTAGTGAGCTTCTTGGTTAGCCTGCAGAACTTGGATTCTTTTTCTATCTGCGTAGCTGGGCCCAGACTGCCACCATCAGCCATTGGTGGAGGGGAAGTGGACAACTTGTATTTTTTCTTGGTACTTGCCTCAGATTTATCCACCTCCAGCTTCGCTGCCATCCTGGTAGGATAAGTGATGCCAGAAAATCCAAAAGATGCACCAAAGGGGGATAAAAGGGTACAATTGTAGAACCACAGTGATGGAACTGAACAAGAACACAGCTAACTGCTAGAGGGTATCACATGACCACCCCCATATATGGCACATTTCCTGACTGTGCCATGCATTTACACTTGCCCCATGACAAACTGTTTTATAATTGTTTAAAAACTGTTTTCTAAATCCATTTCAGTGATCACAAATGGGCAAGGTGACAGCATTGGCAACCATAAACATAAAGAACACAAATGTTTTCCTTTAAGAACTGCACTAACAGGGTCACTGTCCACACTTGTTAGTACCATCTTTTTTAAACTATTTTCACAAAATGGCAGTACCCAATATATTGATAATTTGACCCCATTCCATTGAATTATCCCCCCCCCTTTATTGAGTTCTGTGGATCCTGTTAGTGCAGTTCTTAAAGGAGAACTTTTGCACTCATTACTTTACAGTAGTCAGTGCAGTCACATTGCCTCTTAGTGAAGTTCTCTGAAAATATGTTTAAAAGAATTATAGAACATTCTGTTATGGGGTGAGTGTACATGCAAGGCACAGAATGGAGGAAGGGAGGACTGCCTCTCCTACTGAATGACTGCCACCAGGAGGAGGTGTGATGGTAATGCTGGTCTGAGGATGGCAGGGAAATGAGGGCACCCTGGGTTTGCGCTTCTCTCCATGTATGCACGTCCAGCACACATGTCCCAGTTCAGGGATGGGGACAGAAAATGAAGAACGGGAAGCAGAAGCAGGCCCCATAACTCTCCTACCATGCTTCTGTCCTCAGGTGTCCTCAGGTCCTGAGCCAATCTGGATTATTGCATTGGGGGGGGTGACCCTCCCTCCTGTACATATATAAAAAGGGAAAAAAGAGGTCAGAATGTGTAAATTAAGCACATGATGAAAATCTCATCCCTTTATAATAGCACTAGTTTGAGAAGAGGGAATACAATCTAGATAGAGTAGCTAGAGTGTCATGGATGTAAGCTTTTGATTAATGTCTAAATGCAGTGCTGCTCAAAAAACACATATGGTATGTGTTTGTTATGATACAGTCTTTCTTACATATTTTTCACTACCATCAATATCATTTTGCAGCCATATTTGCTCCGGCTAGAGTTTGTTCTCCTTTGACAGTCCTTTCTGCCTTTTACATTATATTGTATTATCTTAGCCAAACAAATATCATTAATTTCTGGAGCTCATTTCTTATGGAGAGCATGGCTTTTGCCTGTCTTGGTTGCTTAGTGCTTTAGTTTTCTGACTCCTAGTGATGTGGAATCTATGGCTTTGTTGTAATATTCTTTAGTTTCTTTACTTTTTCTTCCCCTTTCTTTTTTGTTCCATTGAAAGCTCTGTGACTTTACTAGATTACATGGAATTACTGCTATATGCTGTGTTGCGGCTCCCCCTGTCTACCTTTTTAGTTTGTCATTTCCTACTAGTAGCCTACATTGACAAAGTCTTGTGGATATTTCTTAATTTGTAGTGATGATTTTATATGGCTACTATGGCTTTTTGCCACCTTGGTTGCATGCCACTAGGTTACTATATCCAAGTGATGGGACTCATCTGGCATAATGGAGACATGGGAAGCATTTGCTACTCCCTCACCTGGCTTGCCTACCACTTTTCTCTACCCCCACACACACACACAATTGTACTGGTTCTGCATTGTTTTTGCTTTTCTTTGGCTTGTTATTTCTACTTCTCTCCTTGACTGACCATACAGTATTCTTACTGGAAACATTGGCAAATTTTGATTTTCAGTCTGCCTCTCATATGGACAATGTAATACTTTACACTAACTTGTTCTGAGTTTCCACAGCTGACCTTATTAATTCTCTTCCCCCCATTTTATTATTTTATTCTTATTTCTCTGTTGCCATTTCTTTATTGTACATTTATCTCATATGCCTCTTTTCCTCTTCATGTCTCTGCTTTGTGGGGCTAACACTTTATTTATTCCCACTTCTGTTCTACTTCTGCCCTTGCTTCTTTCATTTTTTTCTCCTACCACGCGGTGTCAACAAAGAGCCCTAGATGACAATAAAGTCTCTCTCTGTTATCTACATTTTTATAATGTGAGGATTTATTATTACCTTTCTATAAGTGGGGTCTAGTGTGAGAAACTCTGCCTTCATGTTCTAGCATACCCCAGCATTTTTAAGGCACCATCAGTTTCAGGTCATTAGTTTGTGGGTAGATAAATCAGATGTTTTTTATTCTATTTATAGATCCCATTAAATCTATAGTTTTCTTTTAGCTGATTTTTAGAGGGCCCCATTTAGGGTACACCTTAGCACTCCTTAAGCTCCATAGCAGGCTCCCTCATTACTTAAATATAAGCAGAATGTGTGTTTTCCATTGGCTACCTTGTATTAAATTTAATAGGCTGAGAAGGCCATGGAGTAGGCAGTACATGTTAGAGACTTTTTATATGCTCTGATCAGATGTTTTCTGGTCTCACTGTTCTCTCGGAGCTAAGTATAGTCCTTTCTGACTATACTTAGCCCTGGTAACAAAAGAGCAGAGCTTATAAAAACTCTAACATGCACCACAGACTATTGAATCTCCCATTGCTGCAGTCTTTCTCTGATGTCAGCTGCGAGATTTAAATAGAATTAGCCTAATACAATCTACTTTACTATTACAAACAGAAATAAAAATAAATTTGCACACAATAGGGCAATTTAGGACCAGCTACATCTATGGGCTGACTGTTCCCCTTTAAATATAACTGGGCATTTGGAAATATGTTCAGCTTCCTTATCTCCTGTCTGAACTTTTTCTGTTGTTTGCTTTAAATTTTTTTTTTCCTTTGCAGGGTCCTTTAGTGATGCAGCATTCCCCCACCAGATATTGATTGTTAAAAATATTATGTGTTCTGCAACTGCGTGATATCTTTTTAATTATTTTTTTTTAGTTGAATGGAGGCACCACGGTGGAATGTGTACCGTGAGCTTCTGCTCAACTGATGTCACCAGGTTCAAAAACTGATCAGTAATTCTCAAAATTAATTTGAGGCAGGGAACAAAAGTTGCACCAACAAGGAACAATAACAAAAGGGAAAAGAAAATACTATAATTTTAAAGCAAACTAGTACAAATGTATAGCACAGTGACTGAGGAGGCTACATACATGCATATAATTTTTTGATTATATTTGAAACTGCTAAAGCAATGTTTATGATCCCTTCAAGAGTATTAGCAAACAGAGAAGGTGACTTGCTGCATAATGCCACCATTTTTCTCTATTACAAAGGAAAAACAAATACTCTTTTTAAATTAATAATTAAGGATGTTTTGACTCAACCAGTCTTTGGGCTTACTGTTTAACTTGTTGGTACATTATCAGGTAGAATGGTGGTATATCTGAAACATTATGTGGTGTACGATTTATGTTGAGATGTGCAAACTATTTTAACTGAAACAATGGATGCTGCATCATGGAAAACAGGAGCAGAAATAAAACAGAGTAGCAATGACATGTTGAAATGGAAAAAATTTAAAAAGATGAAACCTGCATTTAGGCAGATAGGAATTATCTGTAAAGTACCCACAAAAATAAAATAGTGAGTGCTGCCGATCAGAGGTGATGTAACTGTGCATGTGTGGTATTCGTGCATGCATAGTTGTGATGATCGGCATTCTGCCATTGACAAGATGGTGGCACCAATGGAACTGCTCATACATGCGAGGCACGCATGCTTTGTTCTTTCCCCAGAATGCAGAAGTAACAGCCAAAATAGTGTGGCTGGTACTCTGTAGTGACCAATCATGGCAGAGTGTTACAAGCTCCATTGGACTTTCAGAAGGCTACTTCCAAAAGTCCAACAGAAGGCTCCAAAATCGGCCATTTTATGGCAACAGCTCACAAAATGGCTGTAGGCTCCACCCACAGCTGTAAAAATAACTTTCAATCTTGGGCCTATAGTCTATATAGATTCACATGCATGCTCTAATCCTCCCAATGCACCTTTGTTCTATTAACATCCAGAACATACTGTACACAGACATGGATGTCTGCAAATGTTTCTTTATGTCTGTCCCAGTAAAAAGCAATGACACAGGAAGTGGGTGTAGATACAGGGTGACCAGCCCAAAACCACAATATAGCCATCACTTGAGGCTGCATACCCTAAATTCAGCGTATCAAAAACATTGCTGCAGAGAAGAATGCTGTGTAAAAACTATTCAATTTTAGCCAGCTTGCTGGTGCAAGTGGTAGTGCTGCTGCTTGTGACACTGATGACCCAGGTTCGGGAACAAGCTTGGAGCATCAGAGAGTCAGCTGATGGGGAAGAGGATTGAGCATCTGATAGAAAGCTCACCTCCTGTGAAAAATATGGGCTGAGGTGCTCAGAGGTAGTCGGAACTCTAGCATTGCTTGGTGGTCGGTGAGACAGATACTGCAAGGGAAGGGAATTGGAGGGTGGACAGATATTAGTGTGTCAGGTGTGTGAGCATATCCAACATCACATGGACATCATTGCACATTGCAGTTAGTTTCATTGAACTCCAGACAAGAGGCCAAATAGGTTACTCCAACTGTACAGAGTCAGCCTCCAAAAACAAAGTTCAATGTCCTGTGTGCAATTACAAAATCATGTTTTATAAACTTGATGCACCAAAATATAGAAAATACATTGTCACTGATTCTGGGTCCCAAGCAGTTACACAATTCTTCATTTTCCTTTTGTATCTGGGAATTATTGGGATCTGCTGTATCCCTTCTGGTGTTTCAGGTTTGGGAAATATGACTGTCCTTTGCATAATGAGTGGCAGTATAATGGAACATTGTTTTTAAATATGTTTTTTTGTTTGTTTTTGTTTTACACCACATTACATGATGCAACAAAAATATTTTCTAGGTAAAGCAGCATTATTGGTTACTAATCATTTAAATGTTTATTAAATAAGGTGTTTCTGGCAAAAAATTGCAATACCATTTTTCTTTTCATTAGGTTTCATCCCTGAACTGGGACACCTGATTTGGAAAAGTTTAAAAGTTCTTGTTCCCTTGCAATGCCCATCATGAAACAATTAAACACCTTGGTGCAGTGCCATGTATCATCAGAAACATGAGCTACCACCATCATAGCACATCCAAAGTATAAATTCAGTACTTGCTGTATAGCCAAATGGTATCCTCCACCCTCCAATCACCATCCCTGTTATTTATATAATGTTTCCCTGATGTCTAGTGGCATCCCCACCCTTCAGTTGCCATACCCTTGCATACTAATCTTTGCCTGGAGTCTAGTGGCACCCCCACCCTCTGATCACAGTCTGTGTTGTACCGTAATCTTTTTTAATTTTTATTTATTCAATCTTGGATTACAATACCTCTGAGTGGGAGACCACTCTTTTACAAAGGTTCCACATTGTAAAGGGTGGGTATATATACATTGTGGGTTTAGGAGCATCTAGCTAGGTGAGTAAACATAGACAAAAATACATTGTAAATAAGAAACAGAGACGGTTTTAACACTAGGATAATTCAGGTAACAGTAGCAGCCTAGGTGGCACTGTCAGGTAAAAGACAGTAAGCAGCTATCCAGAAAGGAGAGTAGGGGGCACTGAGTGGGGGAGGCATGATAACTATTTAGGGGAGGTAAGAGAGGAGAGTACAGGGTATTGCAGGGCAAAAACAGGGACAATTCAGGGTACAAGGAGAAAATAGGAGTAGCGAGGAGATGGTAATAACCTGAAAGGTGAATAAGACCGGGGTCAACTCAGAAGTGGGTGTGTGTGGAGTAATTAAAAAGTCTTTTCTTGGTGTCTAGTGGAACCCCCTGTCCTCCATTCACTGTCCATGTTGTAATGTTTCCCTGGTATCTAGTGGTACCTCTGCCCTCCGATCACCATACCCATTGATGGGTAATCCTTTCCTGCTGTCCAGTGGCAAGCCCCACCCTCTGAATACCATTCCCATTCTATGGAAATCTTTTGCTGGTTTCTAGTGGCACCCTCCACTCCCTGATCACCATCACCATTCTATGGTAATCTCTCCCTGGTCTCTGGTGTCTCCTGCCACCCTCTGATTGCCATTCCCTTCTGTATGGTAACCTTTAAAACCAAACACTGCTGTGCTCCAACTCAGGGCGAGTGGGGTGAAAAAGAAGATAACCAACCAGTAGTCCACAAACAGAAAGTTGTATGCACTCCAATTAGAAACTGCAGACAGATTTGCAAATAAATGTTGTATTTATTTCATATTGGTGAAAAATCAGTCAATTTAGATCTCCACAACCAGATGCTCCTGTGCTTCACCATTTGGTCTCCCTTAGGGGGTGGGCTCTGGAAACAAATAGCACTACATTTAAACTCTAAATCTGTCTGATGTAATAGGCCACATGTTAAGTAGAATACTGTAATTTCAAGTAAACAAGATACACAATCATCATTATGAAGCACCATCATCAAGTTCAAAATCAGGTGCTAAATCTAGAGCTGGGTCAACAGGGTCAATGAGTACCTCAAATGCAGCAGGTCAAACTCCAAGCTCATGTGCAACAGAAGTGAGTGACAGTGAACTAGAAATAATATTACCAAAAACTGTGTCCTGCCAAGTTCCTGGAACGAAAGCAAAAGAACAGTACCAGGAGGGAGGAAAAGGGGAGGATGAGGTAAATACAGAGGGAGCCGAGATTTTCTCATGGACATGGAATGACAGATAATTAATCTGTCACAAACTCAACTGATGGAATCCCAAGAAACATTACTGATAATAGGATTATCATTTGTCCCCACCTCTGCTCCAAACAAGTTCAATATTTTCATAGTCTTGCAAAAATTCATTAGAGGAATTCATCTGAAGGACTATTTTGCTAGAACAACAACAATGGGAATACAGGACTATACCTTGCTAAATGGGGTTCACAATGATGATGTCATATTGGATGCATCCATGTTGGATTTGCAAATCTGTCTGCAGTTTCTAATTTAAGTGCATACAACTTTCTGTTTGTGTATGGTAATCTTCGCCTGGTGTCTAGTGGCACCCCCCACCCTCCTAGCGCGATTCATATATAGATATATGTGTGTGTGTGTGTGAAAATATATATATATATGTATATGTGTGTGTGTGTATATATATATATATATATATATATATATAGTGGCACCCCCCTCTGATTGCCATCCTCATATTACTATAACCTGTACTAAAAGAAAACCAACCCTTGATGTTTTTTTCTATAAACCTGTAACAAACAGTCCCTCTCTCATCTGACCCCCTGCCTTCATGACCTCCCATTCAGCAGTTACCACCCCACACCCCCACACACCCTCACTCACCTGAACATGTCCAGGGTGAAGATCCACTCTCTGATCAATGACCTGCCTTGCTACTGGAACCGCCGACTACAATATGAGAAACTAGCCTAAGTGTGGTGCAATGTATTTCATTGGAATGTTGAACTTTGAGACATAACCTTGCCAGTTTTGCATATATATTCACCACATGTTTGCAACATGGCTTTTTTGGGATCCCACCTCATGAACTATTGTGGTGGAGTTATGCAAATCAGGCCCACCAAAAGGTGATTTCTCAGTCACTTGGTGAAATCACCTTCTGGGCAGAATTTGAACATTTTCACCACCATTGCTCATTAGATGGTGTCATAGGAAAGCTGGGTTGAAAATTTCGGTCGAAATATATACAAATGACAAAGTGGCACGTGTGCATTGATATTTTTCAATACTTGCTCATAACATCAGTCATTTTAAATATTGTGACCACCAATTTTCAGCAAAGCCATTTTTTTCACACCACCTCATAAATGTGACAACTGTCATTTTTCAAATCATGGTCAAAATTTGTTCTCACCGCTGTGATGTGGCATGATGTTTTGGTGATGCACATTCACATTGGAGATACTTTCCCCAGTGTTGTTCATGAGGTGTGGTAATAAGAAAGCTATGCTGCAAATTCATCATTTTGCAGTCGTACTGGCTCTGATCAGGGTTTGGTTTTGTGTAGCATGGACTATGTATGCATTTTTGTTTAATTGTTTAGTGTATGTGCAGGGACTGAAGGTTTTAATCCCTTAGTTGGATGTGTGCTGGAAATTCTGATTCCCAGTCTGATACTGATTTCTATACCTTAACTGGCATCAAAATGGTGTCAGGCCCTGACTCAGAAATTTTGATAATCTGATGGATGGCTAATGGATCGGAATCAGCCAATTCTGAGCAAATTTATTTTCATGCTGAGTATACTGCATTCTTCTTCTTCTTCTGGTAGACTTCACTGTATTTCAAAGATTCTATATGGTTTTACAATAGCAATTCTGGATAAAGCCTTCTCATACACTTCCTTTTGCCCTGTTTCTCTTTTGCTCTTTTTCTATAATGTTATTAGCTTTTCTCCAAAAAAGGCGCTGTCACATACCTTTTTGCAAGGTTCGTACTGATTCTAGCCTTAACTAGTTGCATGCACTGCTGTCAGAAAAATAAATAAATACTGTCTCTTTTCTGTCTACAGCATGGACACTTCTATCACTAGCAGCTCACTAAGAACAATCACCTCCATACATTCAGTCCCTGCAGGTGTTTTCTGTGCAGTACTGTGACATCCAGTGGTAAGAAAGCAGCACTAAAGTTAAAGAAATAATCCTTCAAATGTGAAACTATGACAGTAAATAAAAATAAGAACAGCATAATAATAATTAGAGATATGTGAAGTGGGGAAAATTCACTCTGTGAAAAGATTTGTGGATTTTCCTCACTTTGTGGAGTTGATCCAGTGAGGTGGTGAAGCCAAACTTTCACCCCCCTAAAAGCTCCATAAAATTGCAGAGTTTGAAAACTCCACTGGCAGAGTTTGAACTTCGCCAGTGGAGTCTGGCAACTTTTATGTTGTTTTTTTTTAAAGGCAGCCCCCTTCCCCACCACCACCACCACCGATTGCTGGCCCTAATGTAAAAAAAATATAAAAAATATAATCATCCCTGGTGTCTAGTGGACCCAACCCCCACCAATCGTCGGCCAAACTGTGATATAAATTAATGTCATCTGATTCCTATTCCCTGGTGTCTAGTGTGTCCCTCCCCCCCGCTAATCGCTGGCCCCTTGTCATATAACATCCAAGCAGTAGCTAGTGTCCTTATGATGCATTTGTTTGATTGGAATACCTTTCCTTTAACATGGCAGCATGCAGCTATATAAGTGGATATGACTAGTCAGCTCATCTTGAAATACCAGGGGGAACCTATAAGTTTTGCAGCACATCCACTAGATATATTGGCATAATTATTTACCTTGCTAAAAGTGCAGAATTAATGAGACTGAGTCAGACAGAATTATATACTGGCATCTTAATCTTGCATGTTCCACATTGAGCAAGATTTTTGACTTGTAAACATTTTTGTTTTAGTATCGCTCAAAACATACTTTTTTTTTTTTTTTAAAGAGAAAAGTATTTTTCTAATAATAAAAGTAACTTTTGTGGATGTACTGTGGGTTTCCCTGATATGTGCGAATAATACAAATGTATGTCATTGCCTAATATCCTCCTGAGATATTGTGGTTTTTTATCTATGTTTTGTGCCTGGTTACTATTTGGTTAGCATGTTTACACTTGTGCATGTTGATCTAACATACTAATATACTAATTGTCAGCAGATTAGGTCTTATAGTCTATCGAGTCTGCTCGAACCTCAGATCCCTAGTTGGGTGCTGAGCCCCACCTCCCTTGTGTTCCAGAAACCCCTATCATCCATTCCCACCCCCCTGGGCCAGGCCATCATCTGATACATCCACTTTCTGTGTCTGTCCCACCTTCTCTTGAAGCCCTCCACTGTGGATCTCTGAACCAGCTCGCCAGGCAGTGCATTCCAAGGGTCCACCACCCTCTCAGTGAAAAACCTCCTCCTCTTCCCCCCTCACCCTTCCACCTTCCAACTTCAAACCATGCCCTCTGGTGATACCTCCCTGCTTTAGTCTAAAGATCCCCCTCCATGTTGACCCTATTTATTCCCTTGAGGTACTTGAAGACCTCAGTCATGTCCCCCGCCTCTCCTCTCCTCCAATGAAAACAGGCAGAGCTCCTCAAGTCTGTCCTCATATGTCAAATCCCCTAGTCCTCATATCATCTTAGTTGCCCTGCTCTGTACCATCTCCAGGAGCTGTATGTCCCTCTTCAAGTGTGGTCTCCAGTACTGTACACAGTACTCAAGGTGTGGTCTAATCAGTCCATTGTACAGTGGCAGAATCACTTCCCTGCTCCTAGAGGTGATCCCCCTTACGATGCATCCCAACATCCTGTTTGCCTTGATAGCCACTCTCCTGCACTGCTCAGAGTTATTCATACATGCATCCACCATGACCCCTAGGTCTTTTCCCCCTATTGAGGCCTCCAGTGCCTCCCCTTCCAGGGTGTACCTGTGTTTAGGGTTTCCCCACCCAAGATGTAACACCTTGCACTTGGTGATATTGAAATTTAATTTCCATGTGTGAGCCCAGCTTTCCAGGGTGTCCAGGTCCCCTTGCAAGGCCAACCTCCCCTCTTCCCCCTCAACTACTGCTCCTATCTTAGAGTGATCAGCGAAGAGACTCATTTCACACCCTATACCCTCCCTGATGTCCGATATGTATGCATTAAACAGGATCGGACCTAGGACCAAGCCCTGCAGTACCCCACTACCGACCTCTCTAGGGTTCAAGAGCTCCCCACCAACCACTACTCTCTGGGTGTGTCCAGCTAGCCAGTTTTCAATCCATCTGACCATCAAAGGGCCTACTCCCAACCCCATCAGTTTCTCCTAACCCCATCAGTTTCTGAATATCTTTTTGCACTTCCTCAATTTTGGTGACTATACACCTTTCTTATGTAATTCACAGTTGTTTGTATCTTTAATTAGAGCGTATTTAAGGAACTAGGATGGCAGGAATGGCTAGCACTGGTGAAGCCCAGAAGTGCATGTGTAAAATATTAGTTATTCAAGGCCCCATGCCATCATGAGTCTGCTAGAAGCATGGTACATTCACCTTGACCTGCGCCTGACGGGCAGTCTTCGCAACAGTCAGCACACTTTTTGATAGTTTGTTTGAAACAAATCTAGTAAGCTTGAATTCATATTTTGATTGTGACAGTCTGTCTGTGTATATAATTTGCTCATCATGCACATTGTTTACTTTTTCTAACCACACAGAATGTTCACAGTGCTTGCCCACCCTTTTGTTTTGTATTATTATATTTTAAAAGTGAAGATGTATCTCAAAGGAAAATGCTAAATAAATCAGAGACAAGTTAGTTAATTGTCAATCTAAATTACTTTTTTCTTATTTTTCTTGTAGTGATAAATTCACATACCACTGTACAGTACATGCAGCAGTGCTTGCTTTTCTTTTACATTCAAGCACTCCACAGTATTTTTTCATACACTTTTTATCACTACATTAAACATGTTCTTGATGCTTAGAAGAGGTGTAAGCACCATAGATTAGCATTACAAACACAGAGCCTCTGGACAATCTATGCCAAAACACCTTATAAAAAAGTATTTTTAAAATAATGGTTGCACTAATTAAGGTCTCAATCCACATAAGTTGTGGAGCTGCTTTGACCCACAGAGGGCTGTGAACAGTTGAACAGTTGTAGAGTGCCCCTATGTGCAAGATACATACTTTGAGGCACTCTCCAGTCAACAAGTCTCATTCCACTGAGCATGTGTGTTCCTGATTAACAAAAAAATGAGAAAAGCAGCTAAAAAACTGACACCACACTCTGCAGTAAGTTAAAAACATTACACATACCACCAGCAGTGGAGGACGCCACAACAGCCCACCTGATTCTATACCTCAGTACTAGAGATGTGTGATTAGCTGGGGGAGACCACTACACACCAGGGAATAGGGCCAGTGATCGCACACACCAGGGAATAGGGCCAGT
Source organism: Neoceratodus forsteri (assembly GCA_016271365.2). Taxonomy (NCBI): domain Eukaryota; kingdom Metazoa; phylum Chordata; order Ceratodontiformes; family Ceratodontidae; genus Neoceratodus; species Neoceratodus forsteri. The sequence goes on along the minus strand of CM028135.1, from coordinate 904,536,083 downwards.
GATCGGTGGGGGGGGGTATCCAATAGTAGACACAAGGGATGATAATTTTTTTTTTTGCATTGGGACTTGTGATCGCTGGAGGGGGCACTAGACTCCAGGGATTTGAGGGATTTGCAGTTGGTATCTTCACCTTGCTCTGGGTTTTTGTAAGTGCAATTTGCACTTAAACAAAATCAAGGGGAAGTTACAAATGGCAAACTGTTATTTAATGGGACAACTTCATGAATTGATATGCAGAGGTGAATTTGGCACCTTTGCTGAAAATTCACGAGCAAAGTGAAACTTCGCTGCTTCTCTAATATAAATGTAAATACATGGCACATTAAATAATTTCTGCCTGGATATACATTATGTGTTTTAGCTCCCGCAGCCAGAAGTGCTACCCAAATAGGTCCTACCCAAACAGAATCACTACCGTGTTGACTTCATCTGCTCAGACTGCTGAACTACACCTGGCACTACAATCCTGTTTGTCACATCATAAGCTGTCATTGTGGAAACAGTTATGACATAAACAGAACTTTATGATAACAGGTGTCGACCAGCAGTCAGAAATGATTATGTCTTTGGTGCAGTGATCCCATTTTCATATTAGTGCAAGAGAAGATAATTGCAGACTATATGTAACATATAAACTGAAATGTACTGTAACTACAGATTATGTTTTCAAAAGTTTCCCTCAGAATATCTGTATCTTTTTAATCACAACTGTACACACCATAGAAATCTGTGTAAATAAAAAAATCAACATTCCATTACTACTGGTTTACATACTAAGTAAAATTCAATTTTCTTACAGTGCTGATATTGGCAGCAGTTGGGTGAAACACATCACAAATGAAGCACAGTGAGCACCTAGCAATGAGTGACAAAACCACTAAAAACACACAGAAAGACACATCTGCTGTGCAAATGGTAAAAATCAGGTGTCATCCCTCAATGCCAGGGCAATGACAAGGGTCTCTGTACTGGTACAATATACTGAACCAGTCATCATTGCAAATCTGCCCCTTGCTCAGATCCTCTACACCCTGAAAATATTACTGGTAGAATCTTTCAGTTTTGATCTGCCTGCCATGGCATCACAGTGTGTATGAGCCACTGTCTGCATGAATCAACAGTGTTCCTTGTGCCTGCCCTCACTGGGCTTCTCCTCCTTCACCTGTTTTTCCACGATCTGTTTCAGAATGGACAGCTAGTGCCTTATGACCATAGTACTGGGCATACTGCACATGATGAAGGCCTTGCACACCCTCCTTAATTGTAGCAGCATATGTGCCCCACTCTGGTCTAGGCAATAAGACTGCATGATTCAGATTATGCATCTATATACAATCAATGCCAGGGTAGAGCACAATGCTACATAAACTACCCATAGCATTACAGAGGGAAAGAGTGACATGGTCTGAGATTGCTGCCTATGTGCTGAAGGGTCTTCCTCTGGGTACACATTTGCAATGTTGGCTGTTTTCTGAGACTGAGTCCCTTTGCATGTGGTTAATGTGCATTATCGGCATCTCAGCAAAAAACAATCACAGCCATGTTCTCCCATGCAGGAGACCAAAGAAAACAAGAACTCCACTGCATCAAACATAAAGTATTACTTTAATGTGCATACTGTGCAAAATGTGCATAGAGCCACCTATAATAGCAATGTAAAGTGCAGGTACTATAATAAATGTATATATAATAATGTGTATAAATAACATTTGATAAATAAACAGTAATAATTCAAGTATACATATAAAGTCAATGCATGTAGATACCCAAAAGGGATAAAGAAAGAGCTTTTTAAAAGGGCATGATAATTATACACTCAACAATTTTCACATATAAAACAATATACATCTTTAAAAAGGATGTGATTTTAAGTTTTTGCATGCAAATAAAGTTAAAATTGCACTACAAATTCAAACAGTGGGCAACCATCTATATGGAATGAGATTCTGCCTATGGACCCACAGTTCTAAATATCAGATAAACGTTAGTATGACAGTCAAATTAAGCTAGTTATATAGTCCAACCAATAGCATATAGATGATAGAAAAAGCTAGAAAATCATGTTTACATATAAATAGCACAGGAATCCTAAACAAATGTCAATGTCAGATCATAAATCTGTCATAAGAAGGGGGAAGTTGAAAGAAACCATTATGTCCAGGGGTAGTATAGAATTTCATACTGTACTGCCAGAATGTTTCTCTCTGGCATAGTTTCAAGTCCAAGTTTCCCCCCTCTGGGATTATTAAATACTTTCTCTATAATCAGAAAACAAAAATAATGTTCTTCTCTATGCTGTGAGAGAGCACTTATACCATTAGCATGGGTGATACTCCTCACATGTTGCCCAATTCTTACTTTAAACTTTTGGGTAGTTTTTCCAACATAAAAGCTTGGACATGTTGTGCAGCTTGCTGAATACACAATGTTAGAATTGCTTCAATTTCCAAAGGTTCTGATCTCATATTTCTTGTTAGTCACTGGATGATGAAATTCTCTTGCTAGCTTTATGAATTTACAGAAACAGCAGTTGCCACATTGGAAAGTTCCCTTCGGTAAAGTGCTATTTTTCTCTCTCTCCATCTCTGTTATTCCCTCAGGAAATGTACTATTTACAAGGGTGTCTCTCAAGCTGGCCTCCCTTCTATAGATAATTCTAGGGGGTGGCACTGGCCACATGCTGTAGTTTTCTGTCAGTGGTAAGAATGTGCCAGTGTTTTTGTATGATATTATTAAACAGAAAAGCTTGTGGACTAAATATTGTAATAAACTTGGGGGGTACATTTTTGTTAATAATATTCCTATTTTTCTTTCCATTGCTGTGAGCCTGATCCAATATAATATTTATTTCCACTTGATCTGCCATTTCTTGTCCCTTTTGTATGGTGTCAGTATTGTAAACTCATTGTAGAAACCATTCTGTGAGGTCTTCAGCACTTTCCAAATAATCCTCATAGCGTGAGCAATTCCTTCTAGATCTAAGAAACTGACCAGTGGGAATGTTAACTGTGATGTATTTTGGATGACAGCCTTGGAAAGATAATATTACATTTCTGTTTGTGCTTTTATGGAAGAGCTTGGTGCCAATATTGCCATTGTTTTCCTTCTCAATGGTGAGGTCCAGAAACTGTATTTCACTGAGATCAGTTTTCAGTTGAAATGTCAGATGAGCATTCCTGCTTTCCAAGTATGTGATGAAGGATCATAATTCTGTACTTGAGCCCATCCAGATGAATACCAAATCATCTATGTAACGTTTATAGAAATCTATTAGTTCCAAAACGGGGTTTTCAGGAACACAGATGTATTTCTCTTCCCATTTAGAAAGGTAGATAATAGCATAGTTTGGGGCCATGGCTGCCCTGTGGCCATCCCCTTGTTTTGCAAAAACATCTTATTGCCAAACATGAAGACATTGCAGGTCAAAACTTTTCCTGTGAGGATCACCAAAATTTCAACATATGACTGTGTGTAGGATGTTTGCTCATATAGACTTTCTCTAAGGCTTTCCAAGCCATCTTGACATGGAATGTTTGTATATAATGAGCACACATCCATAGTTGCAATGCTAGGTTCTTGGCTCATTTCAGTGTCCATAAGATAGTTAATTAGCTGTGTGGTGTCTCTTAGATATGAATGCATTTTCTGTGCTATAGGTTTTATATGATAATCTATGAATTGTGAAATATTGTCTCTTAGTGACCTTATACTTGCCACTATCGGTCTGTATGGTGGATTGTTTAGACCTTTATGAATCTTAGGAAGTTCATACAAAACTGGTTTTATGGGATGTTGCACAGTCAAAACATTGAAAGTATCCTGGTCAATACGTTCTTCCAGGAGAGCTTCATTTAAAATGGTGTCAATATCCTGTTTAAATTTATTTATAGGATCATTTTGTAAAGGACTATAAAAATCTTTGTTGCTTAACTGCTGTCTCATTTCTTGTTCATAATCTGTTAGAGACATAGAAACATAGACTTTGATGGCAGATAAGGACTGCTTGGCCCACCTAGTCTGCTCAGTTCCCTACCTACTGGATAAGCCCCAGGTACTAGTTAATCAACAGCCTATTTCTTCCTACTCCCCACCAGAGTTTCCTTATGTCTGTCCCATGCATTCTTGAATTCCTCTACTGTTTTTGACCCCACAACCTCCTAAAGAAGTCATTCCATACACCCACCACCCTCTCTTTAAAAAAATACTTCCTCACATTGTCCCTCTATCTTTAAATTGTGTTCTCTTGTTCTTGCACATCTCTTTTTCTGAAAGATGCTACCCTCTTGGACTTTGTTGATTCCCTTGAGGTACTTGAAAGTTTATATCATGTGCTCTCTCCCTCCTTTCCTCAAGGCAATACATCTTAAGTGCCTTTAGTCTCTTTTCATATGGCTTCTGTTGCAGACCCTGCACCATTTCAGCTGCCTTCCTCTGGACTGCCTCTATCCTGTCTATGTCCTTGCAGAAATGGGATCTCGAGAACTGCATGCAGTATTCCAGATGGGGTCTCACCAACTGTCTGTACAGAGGGAAAACAACTTCTTGTTTTCTACTAGTGATGCCTCTCCTTATACATCCCAGTATCCCCCCAGCCATCCTTACTGCCTGCTCACATTGCTTACTTACCTTTAGGTCATTTGATATGACTACCCCCAGGTCCCTTTCCATTTTTGTTGCTGTTAATACTCCCCTCCCCATTATGTACTCTCCCCCTTTGTTTTTGTTTCCAAGGTGCATTATTTTGCACTTCTTTGCATTGAATCTAAGCTGCCATACTTTTGGCCATTCCTCAAACCTTGCCAAGTCCCTTCTCATCCTTTCCACCCTATCTTGTGTGTCAACCCTGTAGCAGATCTTTGTGTCATCTGCAAAGAGGCATACTTTTCCTTTCAGTCCCTCTGCAATGTCACTTATAAAGACTTTAAAAAGGATTGGATAACTATCAATCTCCCCTTGTCAGCGGTTTGATAGTGATTTCATTATTATTTTTCAGTCTCTTAATAGCTTCTTTTTCCTCTGCTGTGCAATTATAGTGTTTAGCTGGTGGTAACATCAGATTTTCCAAATCCCTAATGCAGGCTTTTTCAAAGATGGCCCCTGCTGTATTTTTTTTTTGGGGGGGGGATAAAAGTGGACTTATTTTTAAGTTTAGGTATTGCACATTCTGTATTAATGTCTTCCTTGCTGCCAGTGCTATTTATGTTCTCTGTCTGGTTCTCTTTAAAAGAGAAAGCTTTTAGGTTGAGTTTTGTTGTAAATTTATAAAAATCTACCACTGTGTCGAATATGTTTAAGTCCTACGTTGGAACAAAAGAAAGCCCCTTTTGTAATACATTGATTTCAGTTTCATCAAGTGTATAATTAGAATTATTGATTACAATGTTATTGGTCTGATCAGTGTCCCTTAATAGTTCAGTTCCTGTCTGTAATAGTTGGTGTTCCCTCTCCCTTGTCTGTATGTATCTGTGCTCCTATTCGATTTCCTCGCATTCCTCCTCCCCTTGCCCCATTTTCCTCTCCACGTATGTCTTCTTGGAACCTGGTAAATCTTGGGCTGCATCATAGCTGCCACACTGGATATCCCTGAGTTGATGTTTGGGCAGATGTGTAAGCCAGAGGACTATGTGGATGGGAATGGGGGTTGGGGTGTTGTTCCTGTGTTTTTTGTAAGCAGGAGTGTGGTAGCAGCAATTTTCAAATCATGGAATTTAAAACTTGTACCATGTCCTTGTTTTTGTTTGTATAGTCATCATGAATTTTAATTGTTATGGTGCTTTGCTCATGCTTCAACATTGTCATATTACTGCTTCTGTTCACTTTCCTCTCCCCCTTTGAGTCTCCATAATTAGGGGGAAGATACTAAGTTAAAGTTAGAACTTTTGATATCATGCTTAGTATATTAATAAGAAAATGTTTATCAGGCAGTCATCTGTATGAATGTCAAACAACAGCTTGTCTGTGCACTGTTCTGAACTTTTATCATTTTGTGCACTGTACATACATTTTACGCACTGTTATGTGTTAGTGTGTTACTTGGTTTTGTGAATTACGAAGCAACTTTCATTGCCACCTAGGATTCTCCCTAAATTGATGGAGAGATGAATAGGATACTGATCCTTAAAATTGATGTGGTAGCAAGGAGACATGCTCCATTACCACAGATTTAGGAGTTACATTATTTAATTTAATGAATTTAATATTAACTAAGTACACTTGAGATACTCATATAAAGTTTGTACTGGATTGGTAGCTACACCCCCCTGAGGAAGAGATGTTTTTACCTCAAAGCACTGGGGCTCATCAGGTTTGGTTCATGGATCTCTGTCTTTCACACTTTATGTTTCTAAAGCACATTTTGCACAGTATGCACATTAATACTATATGTCTGATGCAGTGGAGCACTTGTTTTCTTTGGTTTGCTGTTACATTTTTTTACAAGCACCCAGTCTAAACTGAGAGCACAGCTTTCTCTATTCTGGATGATCATGTTCTACCATGGCCTAAGCCAATGTAAAGGTAAGACTAGCTGAAGCTAGACCAACTTTAACCATGTTTTATAAGGCTGCTACAGTACACATATAACAGATGTTCATTACTAAAGTCATGATACCCCCTGTTGCTGTTATTAATTAGAGTAGACTGTTGACTGACTGGCAGCTTCCAAAACAGTAAGCAGCTGAGATAAAAGTAGCATGGCATTGGCTATGCTGGGGTAAGATTGCCACACATAAAACAGGTGGGCAAAAAAAGACCATTATCAGATAGTCAAGAACACACTTCCATGTTGACCCAGCCAGTGAGAAAAGAAGCAGGGTGCATTATCTAGGCTCCATGTGATAATAGCACATCAATAAGAGCGAGAGTCAAAACAGTGAATCCAAAATAGTGATGACAACAACAGCACATACACATGATAGCACAGCACATACCAGCTACTGCAGCTCACACAACAACACTTATACAGTTTTGTTTGTATTTAACATGAAAGCTGCCCCCGCCTCACAGGGGCTGTGCCCCTACCGCCCCCATCTCTAGGATTCTTACTCCTCGCTACCACTGATGGTGGGGGTGTTGACAACTTCCAATCGCTTATATGTGACAATTGCTCTAATGTGCAAGTCATTATTTAGTGCATCGCTATTATTGAGTCGCTGTTATTGTTTCGCTATTTTGTATTTGCTGTTATTATGTGTTACCCATTATCTAGATCAGGAGTAGAAGGTGATACTGGCTATGACAGCTAACTAAGTAATAAGAACAGGGAGAGGAAGTCTGCTTGTCATGGCAAGCCTTTTGCCACTAGATTTTTGAAAGATTATGTAATGATGCCAGACCGGTGGTGCTGAGGGCTGAGGCGCTGATGCCTTACCTCATGCCATGCCAGCTACCTGTGTTTGGGAATGAGCACGGACTGCCGGGGGTTGGCAGGGGAGGAGACAGATTGAGCATCCACAGGACTGCTGTCCTTCTCTGGGGAAGGGGGAACACAAGCATTCGGTGCTAGATTAGCCCCTAGCAGAAAGCTGGTGACTGGTGCACTGAGGCTTTGAAAGGGGGGAGATGAAGTAGACGCTCAGAGGAGTGCATACAGGAGCATGTGTGCTCACTTCTTGTGGTGTCACTGCACACCTCAGCTCAAAGAGGAGAAAACTTGGAGGAGAAAAAACTGTCATCGATGGGCAGAATGACCAGATCCCCACAGGCACCACCTCTGTGAAGGTCAGTAACCCTCAGCACCAGATCCATGTGTGACGGCGGGTTGGAGGGAATGAGCCATCCTACCATGGGGGGGTACAGCCTTGGGGTATGCTGAGAGGTAAGCTGTGAGAGGAGGATGGGGCTGCTGGATCTTGAGAGACCAGCTGCTGGCACCAGGGTGGATAAATAAGAGTAGCTGCACAAAAAAAAAGGTTATGTAATGATGTTCCTGGATGGCATATGATCTGCAGGAACTGTTGTAAGTCTGTAAAAAAACAAAAGAAGTGGTTCACCCAATAACCCAGGGGGTTACCATACACTGTGTGCACTTACAGTAAAAAAAAAAAAAAGACCTGCTGAACTATGCAATTTCAAAAGATCTTCATTTTATTCTTTCTCAATAGTATAAAAGATAAAACAAATACAGTCATGCAGGTCCATCGGGGAGACATGCACACTCCATGGATTAGATTACACAATATTACAGTTCATGCTCCAAACCCAAGCACTGATGAGGGTAACAACTGAAGCAATTGAAGTTTCACAAGTCTAGGCAGGACTTCCTTAGAGTTAACTGTGATGGGAAAGTGATCACTTTCCGATATGTGTTGAGATCAATTTAAATCTGAACCCAATAAATAAGAACATAGTAGCTGAAAATGAAGCCAATAATAATGGGCTCTATTCACAAAGGTGCGGATAAGCTATGCACTGAGTAACCCAGGTGCTTAGCTCACCCACACCCATGGCACCCACTGCAGTATTCCCGAAGGTGTTACATCCCCCCCTCCATACCAGATCCCTGGCGAAGCGCTGAGCTCTGCAAGTGGGTGGGCCAGGATATCCAAAGGGGACATTCCGGCACTCTTCCCCATGCACAAATGGGTGGAAAGCCTTATGCAGGGTGCCGATGGCTATGCATCTGGAAGGCAGCCACAATGGCTATGTGCCCCCTCCAGTCTCTGCTGCTAGACTGCTGGTGCTAGCGGGGGGTCATCGGACCTCCACAGGAAGGTGCCCCTGTGGTCAGGGGATGGAGATTGGGCTGGGGGTGGGTGGCCAGCACATGACCCCCCTGCATTGCCTGCACTCTACGTGCCCCCTGGAAGATGGCACCATACCAGCACCTGGAATCCACTGTGGACCTAGGTAGGGCAGCCAATTGGCTGCTGCCCAGGCCCACAACCCCACCTCTGTGCACCTCTGTGCCTGGGGAGTGGGAACCTGGAAGGGAGCTGGGTGGAGACCGCTGCTATGTGAATGCGGTCCCTGTGCGGTTCTCCTGTGAGTGCAGAGCTGTGGGCACCTGATGCCCTGCACTGCAGCCCATAGTGAATAGGCCCCTACATGCGTATTTATTATGGAAAGAAAATAAAATGGAATCCACATACTAAAAACATATTAGATACAGTAATAGTCTGTGATGAGGCAAAGTACCTTAAAAATGAATTAAAGAACCTAAAGGAAACACTGTGATTAAATTAATTGAGGAATTTTCTGAATTTATATACTCAATTAATAAAAACTTACTCAACAAGCCTAGGAAATAACAAAAGACAAATGTCGGACAGAAAAATCCTTGGTATGACTTGGAATGTATTAAATTAAAAAAGAAGTAAATAAAGTAAGTAGATTATTATGTAAAAATAGCAGCTCTGGACTATTATTGGCTTTAAAGAATTTAAAATCCAAGTATAAAAAGATGATACGGTACAAAAAAGCAGATTATAAAGAGTCACTTTGGGAAACACTCCAAGAAGCAATATAGGATAAGGATATGCAGACATTTTGGACAATGGTTGCATCTGGATGCAATGAAAATAATTTTAGGTATAGTATACAGACTTTTATCAGTGCTAAAGAATGGGTTTCTGATTTTACAGAAATATACAGAGGTAACTGTGTAGTTAAGTCTGAGAAAGAAAGTCTGTGCAGTTAAGGGTATAGTATAGAAGTATACATTATTACAGAACAAGAAGTTATAGGTGCCATTAAATTGCAAAAAAATAATAAGGCACCAGGGATTGATGGAGTCCCAGCTAAAATTTATCAATACAACCCTGAATTTTGGGCATGTTTATTAGCACTGATATTCACAATTATTAGTACATATCTAATTTTACACTCTGACTGGAATAAAAGCATAATTGCACCATTATTTAAAAAGGAAAGTAGACAAGATACAAAGTGTTACAGACCTATTTCACTTCTTCCAATAATGCCAAAAATATACACAAGAATATTGCTAGAGAAAATACAAGATTGGGTTAACAAAAATAATATAATGTCCAAGTTTCAACGTGGATTTAAAAAACAGAACAGTACATTAGATTTGATTTTCTCCTTACGGTATATTTTGAATAAATATGTTATGGGGAAAAAGGGAAAGATTAATGCTTGTTTTATTGATATAAATTCTGCTTTTGATTCCGTGAATAGGGAATTATTATGGAATATGTTGTCAAAATTAGGGATAGAGAATAAAATTGTATCCATATTAAAACGTTTGCATTATATTACTATAGCCCAGGTCACAGTTGGTATGGATGGTGCTTTAACAGAAGAAATACCTATTAATAAAGGTGTCAAGCGAGGATGTTTACTTGCGTCTATTCTATTCAATATCTATATACAGTAGATTCATTATTGAAAGGTTTACAAGAGGTTGAAACATTTCCCTCTCAAATTAACAATTAGAAAATAAAACTTATGTTATATGCAGATAATGCGATATTGCTTTCTCAAACAACACTAGGGCTCAAAAGAGGTTTGACTTATATTGTGAATATATTAGAAAACATTGATCTAGAGCTAAATATTGATAAAACAAAAATTATGGTCTTTGGTAGTAAAGGAATAAATCGAAATGCATGGTAGTAAAGGAATAAATTGAAATGCATGGTGTATAAATGGATATAACTTTGAGGAAGTTGTAGATTATAAGTATCTAGGGGTGGTTTTGAAAGACATCTAGCATGGAATAAACATATGAAAGAAATAAAAGATAAAGCATATAAAACAACAAATGCTATTAGACTATTTGCATCTAGGTTTGCAAGTAATTCCTTTAAGGCCCAGAAATCAGCCTTCAAAGCCAAAACTACAAGTCAGACGCTATATGGGTCTGAGATTTGAGGTTTAAATACTGAAAAAAATAATAGTATAGAGACAATACAAAATAGTTTTATTAGAATAACCTTGGGACTACCAAGAGACTATCCAACAGAATTTTTAAGATTAGAGACTGGTATGCCAGCAATCAGAATACGAATTATAAAGACAGTAAAATTCTAGAAAAGAATGATGAAAATGGAAGATTCACAGTTACCAATAATGAGTTGGCTGGATTTTCTGCAAATTAGAAAAGCAGGAGAACACAAACAATGTTGGTTCATGATACTAAATAAAAAAAGTAAAAGTTGGGGTTTTTAGAACCTATGGTCAGAAAATACAAATGTTAATATTGATATTTATACCAGTGACCTGATTCAAAGGATTTATGACACAGATGGACAAAAGGACGTGAAAAATGTCTGTCCCCTGGATACTTATAATCTATATACAGAGGCGAAGCTTTCAATAGCAGGAGAAAAGTATTTGATGTCTTGTGAGAACAAAATATGTAGAAACTATTGTGTAACCTCAGACTACATATAATATGTGGATTCCATTCCTGGCAAAATAAACAAAGTAGAGAATTTCCATGCATTTGTCCTATAATTACTGGGAACTTAAATATAATACATATACTTCTAGCATGTAAAAATTTGATATGCAAAGGGAAACATAGATAATTCCACTATTAAAAGGAAAAATGTATTTGCAGAAGCTAGAAAAATTTATTTATTTGCTGAATTTAAATAGTATAAAAATATATTGTCTTGCTAAATTGTTGCTTGCTATAAGACATTAAGGCCAGTTATAACATTTTAAGTCTAAAATACTGAATGAGAGGGAGTAAGCCAAACTAAGATAATGCTGTATGTTGTATTATTATAACATAGTGTAACAGTTTTATAAACACTTGATATTGTAAATGTATGGTATGAAATTTCTGTGTTTCTTTTTAATTAGCAGGCATGCAAATATGAAATTGTATATTCCAGCTGATTGTAGTATTTTTAGTATTTTGTATAAACAAACCTTTGTATGTAACACATTCTTAGTAATTTTAATACATCTTTTCAATAAAAATGAACTGTGATGGATATTAGGTATTGCTTTTATACTCTTCTACTAACATTTGTTGCTATGGCTACCTTAATTAATTTTTCAATATGCTCATGCTAAAGCAATCAATACGAAGAGAAGAGCAGTAACATACTAAGTTCTTTATAAACACAGATCAATTCTTGAAAACCCAGTTTCTAAAAAGCAGTCATATGACTTATCTACACAAATTTTTCACTATTATCTATAGTATGTTATATATAGAATAAAGTATGGGTCAGGGTGTGTAACGAGATTTTACACACACCCGAGTTGTGGGATGCTACCTTACCCTGATGAAGCCCAATATGGTTCGTGAAAAGCATCCCACAATGAGGGTAAAATCGAAGTTTGACACCCCGACCCATTTTTTATTTTATATAATTGCTGGGTTTCCCTTTTTCACCTCAGCAATTATATAAAATAAACAGGTCCTAGTGTATCCTATGGTTGGTCCTTTTAGTCCGGTGCCAAGATTTTTGTATTTTAAAATATTTTTTTTTTCCATTTTTTGCAGGTCTTTCTGTGTTTCCAGGGTATATGGGGGGGAGAAAAGAAAAGAAAAGGACTTACCGTTGAGTTCTTGTGGTGGTTCTGTTTGGGTAACATGGGAGTGGTGGCGGTTGACTGGTCAGCTATATGAACATATTACATAAGGGAAATCGTGTGCTTGTTTGCTGTTATAAATGCTCCTTAATAATGACAAATTATGTCACGGTTTCCCTATGGGAAAAAGGGAGACCCATTTATTATAATATAGTTAAAAAGGAGATAAGAACATTAAAAATGCTTTTGATAATTTTGCCAAATGGGGCATTTGTAGATTTACAACAAAGATGATGTGATATGTAACTATTAATAGCACTGTTCATTTTTACAGCTATCACAGTACACTGTTGTAGTTGCCTCTGGACCTTTTTTTTTATTTTTTGGAGCCCGTTTCATAAAAATAGAAAATAGTTACATAAATTTTGTCTGCAGGCAGCAGCCAAAGCCTGGTGTACCTAGGCACACAAGAACATTTTTAGTCAGGGAAATCTGGCTGTACAGGTTGCAGAGTCAACTGAATCAGGACAGAAATATTCATTCCAGACTTGACCTCATTCACAATAAATTCAAGCAGTTTCTGGGTATGAAATACAGAAGAAAAGTGATAACTATACATAATAATAGTAACAACAAAAAGAGCAAACATCCCAGATATTGTCTCACCTATGGGCATCTATGACTGCATATATTTTCTCTTTTAGACTATTGAGCAAGAATAAAATGATAATAAGTTGAAAATTCATAGTTCAACACTCTTTATTTTTATTGCTAGTGCACATAGGGGTCTGTTCATGACAGAGTACAGGTATGTGCAAAAGGCACATATCTGACCTGCACTGTCCTGCACCCATGGACAGGTCTGTACTGGACAGCATTCTCCAATGCAGGCCACCTGTCCACAGCCCCACCACACCCGCAGCATGCAGCCGCATGAGTGGGGAACATGGCCATGTGGGCAGGCATCCAATAGGATGCCTGTCCTGAGTCCCAGAATGGATCCCCTGCTGCACTCATGCAGGGGGGTCTTGGGACAGTGCATAGCCCAACACAGAAAACACTGGGCATTCAATCAAGTGGGTATCCCCTATCCCCCACAGGCAGCACAACTGGCAGATTCTGATGTGTGCAGGGGGATCTCATGCTGCTGTGCTCAGCCATTAACTTTCAGGGGTGCCTGACTATTAATGGGAGGGTCCCCCCTTGCAGAGCATTACCTGGTGTGTCGTGGCATGCACGTGATATCATGAATGCGAACAGTGCTGGCACATCCCTTGGCATGCCCCCTGACCACCCTTGGTGTGGTGCTACATGGCTGGTCACGGAATCCTGTGGTCAAGGTGCTAGTGTGCCTGCTGTGAATGCTGCCATGTGTCTGCTGGACCCCGTTACATGGCTTTCTTTTCTTTTTTTTAATTTATTTATTGAAAATATCAGAATTACAGACCTTTGAGTCAGAGAGTCTTTTACAAAGGCTCTACATCACAATTTCTGGCATATGATTGCCTATGTGCTACAGATACCTGGTGGGTAGGCTGTCATACCCATTAGGGAATAGACTGTATAGTGCACAGTAGCCCCCTGAGCTATTGGGTACACTGTTTCTTTTGGTTTTGCAGTTGAAGTTTGATAGTTTCACCATCAATATTCTAGGTGGAATGACTATATTTCTGTCTTTAGCTACCTTCATTGTTAAAGTGTCCTCACCATTAGCCCAAAAAAAAAAACAGGAGAAGCCAGGATATATGTACTTTTGAGTCACACACTTTATATATTTTAGCAGTGTGTAGACTTAAGTTTACCTAAGAAATACAAATATCTCTGGGGAACAGTAAGCACAGTTTTAGTATTATGGCTAGACAAGCTAACATTATGTCTGCCAAAATTACAACCAGAGAAGATATAATGCAGCTTCATTTTGCTGAAAAAGGTTTTGCATACAGTGGGCCCCGCAACCCACTACTACCAACCAATCAAATAGAGGAAGGGGATATTCAAAACATACAGTCCATTTATTTCAAGCTTGGAAAGTGTATAAAGAAGCATGTAGAATGTGCTGACATATAACTTCACTTGAAGCATATATTGTTTTATAAAATGGTAAGAAAAAAATCTAGAAATTTAATTGACCAAATGAAAATACGGAAATTACACAGATTACACAGAAACATGCTAGCAGATAAAGGCCCCACAGCCCTACCCCCCCCCCCCATGCTTGCAGCTTTTTCCCAACCCCTTAAATATATTCCAAGCCCTCTTGAACCCCTCCACTGTTTCAGCTGCCACTACCTCCTCCTGCAGCTTGTTCCAGGCCTCCACCACCCTCTCCATAAAAAACTACCCCCTGACATTAACTCTGTATTTCCAACCTTCCAGTTTGAGGCTATGTCCCCTTGTGTTCACTCCATTCTTCAATTTGAACAAGCTACCACCCTGCATCTTATTTATCCCCTTAAATACTTAAAAGTGTCAATCATGTCCCCCTCTCCCTCCTATACTCCAGAGGGTACAAATTCAGCCCTCCCAATCTTTGCTTATAGGGTACATCCCGCATCCCTTGTACCATTTTGGTTGCCCTTCTCTGGACCCTCTCCATCATCTCAATATCTCTGCATAGGTGAGGCCTCCAGAATTACACCCCATATTCCAGATGCGGCCTGACCATGGTTCTGTGTAATGGCATTAGCACCTTCCTCTTTCTGCTAGTAAAACCCCTCGCATTGCAGGCCAACATACCATTTGCCTTGCCCAGCGCCCTGCTACACTGGCTGCCCAACTGGCTGCCCACCTTAAGGTGCCACGATATCATAATCCCCAGGTCCCTTTGTGTTTTCCTTCTCCTTAATTGCCACCCCCCAAGGGAGTACGTTTCTCTCCTATTCCTCCTCCCCAAGTGCATCACCGAGCACTTTGTGCATTAAACTTCAATTACCAGGTGTGAGACCACCTCTCCAGCCTTTCCAGGTCCCGCCTCATGTCTTGCACCCCACTAGGAGAATCCATCCTATTGCAGACCTTTGTATCATCTGTGAACAGGCATGCCCATCCCTTCAGACCCTCCACTAGGTCGCTAACATAGACGTTAAAGAACATTGGTCCTAGCACTGACCCCTTTGGACCACTACTGGTCACTGTCCATTCCCTGGAATGTGTCCCATTTACCACCACCATCTGACTCCTTTCCTTCAGCCAGTTCTCCACCCACCTGGTGATCCTGTGGTCCACCCCCAGTCTGTCCATCTTATGTACTAGCCTATTATGCGGAACAGTGTCAAAGGCCTTACTGAAATCCAGATAAGCCATGTCCACCGATCCTCCCTTGTCCACTATCTGTGTCACCCTATCAAAAAACTCTATCAGGTTAGTCTGGCAGGACCTTGCCTTGGTGAAGACATGCTGCCTGTCATCATGCATGCCATTTATCTCCAAGTATTCTATCAACCTGATCTTAAGTAATGTTTCCATTACCTTCCCCACCACTGAGGTAAGACTAACGGGACGGTAGTTTTTGACCTCGTCCTTCCTTCCCCCCTTATGTAGTGCAACTATCTCTGCCCTCTTCCAGTCCATTGGCACCCCACCTGTGGCCAAGGACAAGTTAAACAGCCTCACCAGATGCGGTGCCAGTTCATCCCTCACCTCCTTGAGAACCCTTGGGTGCATTCCATCAGGCCCCATTGCCTTGTCCACCCTAAGTCTATCCAGCTCTTCCCTTCTCCGTCAGCTGTGAATTCTGCCAAATCCACCTGCCTGTGGTTGCCTCCCTCCCCAACCCATCCTGGTCCACTGCCCTCACTCTCCTCCATGAAGATTGAAGTGAAATAGCTTTTTAATGCCTCTGCTTTTTCAAAATCCCCTTCAGTATTGTTCCACCGTCCTCCCTTAACCTTCAATCCCATGCATGCGCTCCTCCTTTCTCCAACGTACCTAAAGAAGGTTTTGTCCCCCCTCCTTGCCTGCTTCGCTATCCCCTCCTCAGTGGCCTCCTTAGCCCTCCTTATCTTTTGCCCTGCCTCCCTTCTTTTTTCCCTATAGGTCTCCCTGTCCTCATCTTTTGTGTCCTTCTGTACCTCTTGAATGCTGTAATCTTCTCCTTGACCCCAAGGCCATCTCCCTAGTGAACCATAGAGGTATTTTCCATCATCTATTCTTCCTTACTCTTCTTATGCATGAGTCCATAGCTTTAAATACCCCTCTCTTGTTAACTGCCCATAATTCCTCCACCCCCTGCACATCCCCTATCCTCGACATTTCTTCCCTAACTACCTTCCTCAATCCATGAAAGTCAGCCTTCCTGAAGTCCATTACCTTGATTATCATCCTAACTCTGTCCCTGCCCACTCTCACCCTGAACCTGATAGCCCTGTGGTCACTGGTACCAAGCTCTTCCCCCACCTTCACCTCTTCCACACTGTCCCCCTTTGTGAGGACTATGTCCAACAGGTTCCCCCCAGTGGCTCTTCTACCCTTTGCGGCAGGAATATGCCCTGTAGAGCCTCTAAGATGCCCCTGCTCCTTGTGGAGTCTGCTGCCTGAGCCTCCCAGTTGATGTCTGGAAGGTTTAAGTACCCAGCCAGCACAATTTCCCCTTTCTATGCCATCCTCGCTACTGATTCTACAAAGTGCCTATCCCCTCCTCCCCCACATTGGAGGCCTATAGACTACCTCAACATGCAGGTTTTCTCCCTGTCCCCTATCTAGGGTGACCCACATTGTTTCTGTTTCCTCCCTCCTCTTCCCACCCTTCCATGACCCCAATCTCTTCCCTGACATATAATGCCACCCCTCCCCCCTTCCAATCCTGATCCTTCCTAAAGAAACGATACCCTGGGATCACCGTCTCCCAGGCATGGTGTTCTTTCCACCAAGTCTCACTCACTGCTACAATGTCTAGGTTCTCCTCCACCATGGTGGCCTCTAGTTCTCCCATTTTGTTCCCCAGGCTCCTGGCATTTGCAACCAAAACCCTCCAACATCTAGCCCCATCCCATCCTTCCCTGCTGCTAACTGTTCCCTTGATGAGTGTCGTGACTTGGGGCGGGGGCTGATAGCCTCTCTGCTGTGCCTTACGTAAGGATAGCCCTGTCCATAGCCTCCCCACATTTAGTTTTAAATTGAATTTCCTTGCATTGAAGTCCCCCAGTTTACTCTTTAGTGCAGCAGCCCCTGCAGAGCTCAGGTTCAGCCTGTCTTGGTCATACAGCCCCTCCTCCTCCCATGTAGAGCCCCAGTCACCAATCCAACCGAACCTCTTCTGACTGCACCAACCTTGTAGCCAACTGTTGAATGCCCTTGTTTTTTCCTTTCTGGGTGTGCTTGCTCTTGGTACTAGAAACACCTCAGAGAAGGAAATGGAAGGAAAAACAGTGTTGCTACTACAGAATCTAGCAAGTTCCTTGAACCTTGCCTGTACCTCCATCAGACTGTTCCCCTCCAAGTCATTTGTGCCCAGGTGAAACAACAGATGTGTTCTTTCATCATGCTGCTTGTCCCAGGAAGGAATATGATGCCTCACCTCCAGCGCCATCATCCCTGGCATGCACTGTGTCCATACTGCACTGTTTTTTGCTCCCTTCATTCCCCATTTTATCCCCTTAATTATTGAGTCCACCAAGAGTGCCACCCTAATGCCCACTGCTTCCTGAGTGCCCTTCTGGCCTCCAGCTTTGTGTCGAGCTGCTTGGTTCCCTTTGGACTCCTCCTCCTCATGTTTCAACCTGACTTGGTTTCTGCTTCTGCGCGTCATTTGTTCCCCATCACCTAACCTGTCCTGGCTTTTGCCCACACCCAGCATCTTTCCCTCTCTACCCTCTCCCTTTAGCCTTTCCTTAGACCCCCCCCCGTACCCCTTCATCCCTTGTACTTCTGCCTGGTTTCCTTCATCCCTGCAACCCCCAACCTGCATCACTGCATGAGTATGAGCCAACTTCACCTTATCCTCCTCTAACTGCTACTGGCCTGCCCCTAACTGCATCGCTGTGTCAGCTTGTGACAACTTTGCTTGACCCCCCTGCAACTGCTCCTGGCCTGCCCCCATCTGCAGCACAGTGTGAGAGTGTGCCAACTTTGCTTGATCCCCCTCCAACTGTTCCTGTCCCACCCATCTTTGCAGAAGGTTTTGAGCACCATACCCCATTTGGGGAAGTCTTTCTCCTTGTCACCTGCCCTGTCTGCATATCTCCCCACACCTGCACCCTGCCAGGTGCATCCCCCAGCTTCCTACTACAGCTCTTGTCCTGCAGGGTTTCCTCCCATTCTTTTGCAGCCTCCCAGGAGCTCAGCTCCAATTCCTCCAGTGCTTCCTTCCTACCCCTTTTCTTATGCCACAGATCCCCTAGTGCCACCACCTGGTGTGACCCTAATGTGCCTGTCCCCTCCTCCACCCCTTCCCCTACATGAGATGTGCCCGTCCCCTCCTCCACCCCTTCCACTGCACTTGAGATCTCTCCCCCTGCGTCCTACAGCCGTCCTGACCCCCTTTCTCTGATGCCCCTCCCAGACCCCTTCCTCCCCAATGTTCTCGACTAGAATACCTAGTGGGGAAAAACTGTTTGTTACTTCAGCCCACTGGCCCATTGCACCTATGCCTGTGTTGTCATTCATTTTGGGCATCCATCTACCTTTTCCTGAGCCTACTGTCTTCCACTCCTCCTGATCCCCAGTTGACCCCTTTTCTCTAGCTACAGGTGTCATTGTCATGCATCTGGACTTCTGCTGTAAGTTCCCAGTGACCCCTTTTCTCCTGTCTCGGGTCCATCCCTCTGGATCCATTTCCATCCTCTCCCACCCAAGCCCTTGACTTCCAGAACAGTGTATTTGATCCTCCAGTAGATCCTCCCAGCCCTTTTCACTCCTTCCCTGGCTCATACCGTCCCTGTCTCTCTATCCCCATTTTCCAGCATCCCCCCTTTCAACACCCACCCTAGTCTCACCACTTCCTTCCTCAGCTGAGTGAGCTGCTTACACATCATGCATCCCCCATCCTCCAAGCCCAATTTAAGATCATAGCTGTTCCACAGCCTCTGCACCCCGCCACCCTGCCAAAGATACCCCACCCATGGTCTCCCCTCCTTCTGTGCTGCCCAACCATTCCTTTCATGACACTCAGACACCATTTTTGGTATGCGGTACTGGTAGTACCTCCCTCAGCCATAACGTGCAGGTCTATAGCACTATATGTGGATTTAGGCACATAGAAGGTGAGTGCAAAGCACACTATAGTCCTAAATCACGCCTTATGTACTTTGGGCCCTTGACCCCAACCCGCTCCTCAGCCTAAACCCACAGGCAGAATTTTTGTAAATAATAAACCATGTGCAAACCATAGACATCAAGAAATCTTAATAACCATAGTCACCAAGTTCAAGGCCATGTCCAAGTTCATGTCAAAGTCTTTGCCTGATCCCCCTTCAACTGTTCCTGTCCTGCCCATCTTTGCAAAAGGTTTTGAGCACCGTAGCCCACTTGGGGATGCCTTCCTCCTCGCCACCTGCTTTGTCTGCAAATCTCCCCACTCCTGCACCCTGCCCGGTGCATCCCCCAGCTTCCTACTGCAGCTCCTGTTCTGCAGGGCTTCCTCCCATTCATTTGCAGCCTCCCAGGAGCTCAGCTCCAGCTCCTCCAGTGCTTCCTTCCTTCCTGCCCTTTTTCTTATGCCACAGATCCCCTAGTCCTACCCACTGCTATGACCTTAATGTGCCCGTTCCCTCCTCCACCCCTTCCCCTACATGAGATGTGTCATCCCCTACTCCACCCCTTCCACTGCACCTGAGATCTCTCCCTCTGCATCCCAAGCTGCCCTGCCCCCCTTCTCTGATGGCCCCCCCAGACCCCTTCCTCCCCAATGTCCTTGACTAGAATACCTAGGGTGCAAAACTGTTTTCTACTCCCGCCCACTGGCCCATTGGACCTATGCCTGTGTTGTCACTCATTTTAGGCATCCGTCTGCCTTTTCCTGAGCCTACTGTCTTCCACTCCTCCTGATCCCCAGATGATACCTTTTCTCTAGCTGCAGCTGTCATTGTTGTACATCTTGACTTTCTGCTGTCAGTTCCCGGTGACCCCTTTCCTCCTCTCTCAGGTGTCCCCTACAATTTTTTTTTTTGCAAACCTTGACATCAAAGGACTGTATACTGTACATTGTTTCCTTATCAAGAGGGTTTAAATGCTATGAACCATTTTCTTAAAAAAAAGAGTTGACCTTGATGATCCCCCCCAACAGAATTTCTTATCACCTTATCAGAAGTGGTGCTTAAACTCAATGGGCTGGATTTTCAAGACCCTGAGAATCCTGCATGCCCGTGGTACACTGGTCATATGGTGCACAGGGCTTGCAGCATTCTCCTAGCCAGCAACTGGGATTTTCATTCTCATGCACCAAGTGCCACAAGTTAGACAAGCTTTTCCATAGTGTAGCTTGCAGCACTAAGGGGACCCTTTTTGGCATGGGGTCATCTCGCCGCACACAAAAACTGTGTGGCAATTAATGCCACAAGCATAAGGATGTGTGCTAAAATAACATCAAGCAAAACACTGAGGACCACAGAACAGCATGCACCCTTAGAAAGCATGGGCTTCCTAGATTTTTTGTGAGGAGCTTTGCCCCCACTACCCCCAATGTGAGGGGCTCCCCCCCACATACACATTTCCCAGAATTTGAATAACAAACTCCAGGGAGTTGTGGACTTCAGGGATGGGGAGAAACTCTGCTGGGGTAAAACTTTGTTTCTTTAAAAAAAATTAATCCAAACATTGCAGCACAGGGAAACCTGGAGGTAACCAAACCATGGTCCCAGACTCCTAGGTCTCCCATTCCACTGTGTGCTGGTGCCTTAGCCACTCCACCATGGGAACGGCTCAACCAGGCACCCAGCACATGGCAACTTGATCACTCCCGACAGCGACAGGAGTAGCAGTAATTCCTTAGCGCTGCTCTACCCCTGTAAATCCATGTGCTCTCTATACAGTGTGATTAGTACTGCGCTATCTTTTATGTGCAGTATTGACCTGGCACACCTTTTTATGGGGCTGGCACAAAAGATTTGGCACAAGTTTCTGTAAAGTGAAGAAACTGTTGCAACTGTGGTTGAGAATAGAAAATCAGGTGCAGTTGTGGCAAAGGTGTTTGGCACAGCTGTGCCCAAAATCAGGTTCGATGCAGGGCTTTATGGAAACATTGCATTGCCCTTTGGAAATTCAGTCTAGTATGTTTCTCAGTGTGGCAAATATTTCCTCCAAACATGAGGAACAGCAATGGGTCTTACATTTGTGTCAAGTTTCACCATTCTTTCTTTGGCTAAATGGGAAGAGGACTATATCAGTAGCAGCAGCAGCACAAATCCATACATGTTTGTTTCCACATACATGAAAAAAGCTGGATTTGTGTTGCTGCTTTTTTGATGACATTCTACTTTTATGGAAAGGCACACAGGAGGAGGTTATGTCATGTGTTGCATATTTGAAGAGTACAAATGCTGTGCTTCAATTTTAACTCACAATTGGAGGAAGTGAGATTAACATTTTTGATGCCATTTCTGTAGAGTTCAGGATGGTAATGTGTTATCTGATTTATATGTTAAACTGACTGAAATTTGCTGCTTCTGCAACTAGCTGCCTCAAGAAACATACAACAAAGGCTATTCCGATGGGGCAGCTATGCAGAGTGAAGCATAACTCTGCAGATGCATCAGGAAAGGGGCAGATGACAGACAGGGTAGGGAGAATGCTGGGGACAGTAGTCCAGATGGAGAAAGGGGGGAGGGCTTGATGGGTAGAGGATGGGGACAGGGCAGGGGGAGTGGTGGGAGATGTAGCCAAGGGTGAGTTGGAGTGACACTTAACAAAGCGGGAGGATCATAGATGGTGCGCTGGCCACAGGGAACAGGGCAGCAGTCATGGGGGGAAGAGATGTCCAGCAGGAAGTGGCAGGGGGAAGTGCAGGGGTGAGAGCCCGGGTGCTGGTAGGCAGGGAAGGGCAAATGCTCAAGAGAGGGACAGGGTTTGCAGGCAGTTAAAGGCAAGAGGTGGGGAAGGGTGGCGGAGTAGTAGTGATGGGGGACACTATACTAAAGGGGATCAGATGGGGAGGGAGGGGTGAATGACTCAGTCGGATATGGGTGGAATCCATACCAGGCTTAACAGCAAGTAGGGCAGGGCAGGCTTTGCTTAGATGCATCATGGAGGGAAAAGAAAAACCTCAGATGGTGGTGCATGTGGGCATCAATGACCTAGGGGAGAGTCTGGTGGAGATAGTTAGGGTGAGAGTTGAGGATCTGGGGAAGTTGTGCATAGAGGTTGGGTGCCCAGTGGCCTTCTTTGAAGTGCTTCTAGTACCTAGGGTGAGCAGGGTGAGGAAGGACAGGATTGTGGAGTTTAACTCTTGGCTATTGGGGTGGTGTCACTTTCATGGATACAGGCTGGTAGGAGATTGGGGGAACATGGAAGCACGGTGTTAGGCCGACACAACATTGCCGTAACCCGCACACCAAGCACCGCCAGCACACACGCTGCCACAGTGACACACCAAGGAAGCCAACCTACCCTCACAACATCAGCAAGTGTACCGGTGGAGATGTGAAAGAGGCGCACCACATCTGCAGACCCAATTCCTCTGTAGGAGGGGGAATGTCAGTGGAATACGTGGAGAGTCCCAAGGGGTGCAGACTGCTGTTGGTGTCCGGGTACACCTATCAGTGGGAACAGACAAGAGGTGAAAGGTCATATTGGAAATGCTGAGAATATGAAGTGGATAGATGCAGGGGCCGTGCGCTGACTATGGGCGAGGACACGTTGGTGTTAATGAGTACCCACAACGATCTGCCCGGCACCGCAGCTGTTGGTGTGTGCAAGGTATGAGCAGCACTGAAGCGGTGGGCCCAAGACACCAATGAGACAAGTCAGCAGCTTGTAGTGGCATGCCGCACCAGTGTAAATGATGCAGTAGGGGGATGCCTACCCCTGTACCACTTCTGAAGCGGGCAGCGCAATGTGTCTGGAGGGGCAGCAGGCAAGCTATCAAGGACCAACAACACCTGTCCGAGCTCACCATACTGGAGGACTACTCCAGGACCCTAGCAGGTGAGCAGTTCCTGTTGTACAATTTGGGACAGGGTGCAGGGGCCAGCATGGAACACAGGTTCCTCCTCTTCAGCACAGAGAGGAACCTTGAATTCCTGGGTGGCAGCCCAGCATAGCTGGGAGAAGGAATATTCCGCTGTTGCCCCTAGCTGTTTCAGCAGCTGTACATGCTGCATGGGGTGTATGGGGTGACTGTACTCCCTGCAGTCTATGTGCTCATGGTGAGGAGGACAGTGGCAGATTACACCACCATGTTCACCAAGATTGCAGAGTTGTGCCCTGCAGGCGGACCCCACTGCATGCTCATTGACTTCGAGCTGGCCACCTATAGGGCTATCCGCACGGTGCTGCCAGACATGGATGTCCACGGCTACTTCTTCTATTTGTGCCAGTGTGTTTGGTGGCACATCCAGCAGCATGCAGAGCTGGCACATCTGTATTGCACGGATGATGTCTGTGCCATGCACCTCCTCATGCTGCTGGCCCTTGCATTTGTGCCCCCTGTGGATGTGTGTGCCACGTACGAGGAGCTCCGTGGCTGGGAGTACTTCACCTCCCATGATCAGGCCCTCGTTCCCGTCCTCGATTATTTTGAGGACACCTGGCTAGGCAGGCCTGTCCGCAGAAGCCACCACCGCCTATGTTTCCTATCCCCATGTGGAACTGCCATGCCGCCATACTTGATGGGATGCCCCCATCAACAATGCCATTGAGGGATGGCACTGGGCATTTAAAGCCCTGCTTGGTGCAGTGTACCCCACCCTGTGGCAGTTTCTGGACATCCTGCAGGGGGAACAGCAGCTGACAGAGGTGAAGCTGCAATAGGTCCTGTCTGGCCAGGCTGTGGGGCATTCCTGGAGGTGTTGGAGGGAGTCATCATGGCACATCACTGACTTTGTCAGTTCATACAGTGTTAGGAGCTGCAGGGACTACCTGATGGGGTTGGCATTGAACTTCAGCCTTCAGGTGTAGGTTCCTGGGCCAGGGGACTCCCACGGGTGGCCCTATCTGGTGTCTGTGCCCCATGCCGCTGACCCTACCCATCTGCGGTACACCAAGCAGCCCGCTGCTTTCTGTGTTGCTATTCATGCCCCCTGTTCCCCTGTGCAGAGGCCCCTCTGCCGAGGTACTGTCACTGTCAGCTCCATCATGCCTCTCCTGTCTCTCAGGTGTCTGTCCATGCTGCATGTCCACCGGTCGGCGTTACCGTCGGGGGGCTCAGTTGGACTCTGTGCTGTTGCATTGCTATCATGTAAGAAGTTGGTGTCTCCTGTGCATCTGTGGTGTCGGGTTCATGGTGTTCGCGGTGGGGCACACCGGAGTCCTGTGCAGTGGTTTCTTGTTGTCACTGTGGGGGATGTCGGCAATATTTCTGTCTGTCTTACACCGAGCTTCCAGGGAACACATAGGTCAACAGTGACCTATGCACAGTGAGCAGGTTGCACTTGAGTAGAGCTAGGCAGGGGGTCTTGAAGCAGAAACTGGAGGAATACTTAGCTTTCAAGGGTTTTTTAAACTAGGAAGTGGGGAGGAAAGTCTGCAGCTAGTGTGCGAGGTCACCAGGTAGGGGATCTGAATGAGCTGGCCTCCAATGACAGCACTGTTTGTAATGAAACTGGGTCATGAGGGAAGGGTCAGGTCGAGGGGGAGAATGTGGGTAATGGGTGGAGGGTGGTCTCCTTGAATACGAGGAGCCTGGTTAACAAAGTAGCTGAACTACAGGATCTCTTAAACATAGGGATGGTTGACATTGCAGCAATCATGAAGACGTGGGCCAGCCAACACCAGGGATTGGGATCTGGTGCTCCCCGGGTACAGGGTCTATAGGATGGACAGAGGGGTGAGAAATGGGAGAGGGGTGGCAATTTACATAAATAATGGTATTAGATGACCAAGGGATGAGGGGGAGAAGAGGAGGGGTTCTATGTCATAATGGTTATTGCGGAATAGCGATCACCATTACAGCGAGTGTACATCATCAAAAATGAATTACAGTGATGAACACTCAGAGCAACTAGGAAATCAGAGACTGGTTTTGCATGTTATGCAGGGGGCTGTGCTCCCACACCCCCCTACTTAAAGATTCTCAACTCCAGGGGTGTGTATGTTAGGGGAGGTGTACAACTGAAACAAACTAAAAAGCAAAAACCTGATCACACCCAGAATTGAACCTGGTGCCCTCCCAGCCCCAGCCCCAGCCCACCACCTACCCACCACACCATGTGGCCAGCTCAGCAGCTGACTGCCACACTACACCCCACATACCCTCCCTCCCTATCCAGCCGTCACATGACATGGTTCCTCCCCAACCACGCACATGTATATGCAGTGACATCCCATCACTGTAGTCATCTACCCCCATATCCAATTGCTACTCTGCCAGGTAGCCCTGTATACAGGCACCATGATTGAGTCACCCTTTTTGTAAGCACTCAATCGCTGTTGCCTTGTATGAGGTATACCGAGGGGAGGACAGAGGCACTATGGATGCAGTTTATGGATACAAGGGTTAAGAAAATGAGGCTGGGGGTGGTGTATAGGCCAGCAGCACAATCCGAGGAGTTGGATAGGAAGTTGGTGGTTCAGACTTGACGGGTATGTAGTAAGTGGAGTGTTGTGATCATGGGGCACCTCAATCTACCTGGGATGGACTGGGAAACACAAGCCACTTCTAGTGTCAGGGAACAGGTACTTCTGAATGCATTCCAGGATAGCCATCTGGCGCAGATGGTTGGTGGACCAATCCGGCTAGATAATACACTGGACCTGGTATTATCAAATGGGGAGACAGTGAAAGAGCTACAGGTGGAGGACCCACCAGCTGGGAGTGATCACCTTTCAGTGTGGTTCATGCTCAGCATGAGCAGGGAGTCTGTAGGGTCAGCAACAAGGGTAGTGGACTTCAGACAGGTGGACTTTAGGAGGATGAGGAAAATACTGAGGGGGCACCTTGAGGGGATTAGGTCAGAGATTAATTCACAACAAAAGTGGGATATCATAAAGTCTGGGCTGAGGGAGGCTACTGAATCATGCACCAGGACTCTGTGCAAGAGGACCAGAGCTAAAGTGCCATGCTGCATGACCAGGAATGTGTCAGAGGGGGCGAGGGCCAAGAGAACGGCTTTTAGGAGACCGAAATGAACTGGGATGGAGGAGGAGGACAGGGAGATGTGCGTGGGGAGGTCCAAGGAGGTAACCAAATTAGTAAGAGAGGCTAAGGCCTCCAAGGAGCTGAGACTGGCTCAGGGCATCAGGGAGGGAGAGAAGGAATTCTACAGATATGTAAGGGAGAAAAGGAACTGCAGGGACTGGATAGTCCAGATTAATAAGGATGGGGGGTGGGTGGAGAAGGAGGAGGAATAGGCAGAAGTGCTGAATGAATACTTCTGCTCTGTGTTCATGAAGGGGGTAAGAGGTCCACTACCTTCATGGACTGGGAGAGTGGGGACGAGGGGGGAGGGAGGTGATTGATGGGGTGATTCTGGAAAGCAAGGCACTGGAATGTCTGAAGGCACTTAGGGTGGATAAGGATCCAGGTACAGATGGCATTCACTCTAGGGTGTTGAGGAAGATGGCAGAGGTGTTGGCCAGGCCACTGCCTGGCCTGTTCAACACCTTCCTGGACAGGGGGTGCATGCCACAGGTTGGGAGGTTAGCTCATGTGGTGCCTATCCACAAGGGCAGCCCAAAGGATGAGCAGGGTAATTACAGACCTGTCAGTCTCACTTCCATAGTGGGTAAATTTATGGAAGCAATCTTGAAGGAGAGACTGGTAAACTTCCTGGAGGTCAATGAGTGCCAGGATGGGCAGCAGCATGGGTTCATCTATGGGAGATCATGCCAGACCACCCTAAAAGAATACTACAACTGGGTCACAAGGGAGTTGTACAAGGGCCATGCAGTGGATGTCCTATATTTGGATTTCAGCAAGGCCTTTGATTCGGTCCCTCACAGGCAGCTAGGGGCAAAGCTGAAACACTCAGGATCAGGGGCTAAGAAAACAAACTGAATCAAGAATTGGCTGGATGATAGACTGCAATGGGTGGGTGGGTGTGGGGACTCTCATCTCCACGGCCAGTGACCAGCAGTGTGCCACAGAGCTCTGTACTGGGACCAGTATTGTTTGGTCATATCTGATATTGCTCATGGGGTTGGGAGCAAGATCAGTTTGTTCACTGATGACACCAAGATGGGGGCTGTTGTAGCTGTCATGGAGGGGTGGCAGAAGCTACGGGATGACCTAACCAGACTTGAGAATTGGTCAGCAAGGTGGCAATTGGATTTTAATGCAAAAAAGTGCAAAGTTATGCACTCCCGGGTGAAGAACCTCAGGAGGTAATATTGGTTGGGTGGGGTGCGGTTGGGTGTCACTGAGGAGGAGAAGGATCTATGAGTCATAGTAATGGGGAGCAAGAACAACTCTGCTCAGTGCAGAAAGGCTAGGGCTAAGGCCAATAGGATGCTGGGGTGCATTTTGCAGGGGTTCTCATCCAGACACAAGGATGTGATCCTGCCTCTGTACGGGTCCATGGTCAGGTCACATTTGGAGTACTTCATGCAGTACTGACATCCATACCTGATGAAGAATATCATGCTGCACGAGGTGGTACAGCATAGGGCAACAAAAGTAATACAGGGGATGGAAGGCAGAACCTACAAACAAAGGCTGAAACACTTGAGTTTGTACACCCTGGAGGAGAGAATGGATCAGGGGGATATGACTGAAACTTTCAAATACTTGAGGGGCATCAATAAATCTGGCACAGAGGGGTTGTTTAAGTTAAGGAAGTAAAGGTACTCGAGGGGGCACGGTCTAAGACTAGAGGGTGGTAGATTGAAGGGAAGATAAGGAGACATTATTTCACTGAGAGGGTGGTGTCAAAATGGAACAATCTACCAGAAGAGGTGGTGGCATGCATGACAGTGGGAAGTTTCAAAAAAGTATGGTACAGGGCAAGGCAGGGCTGGGTAATCAATGCTGAGTAGTTTCTGAGGGTGAGAGGGAGGATGGGGTGGGGCAGCTGCAGTATAGGAGTACTAGCTGCATATTTGAGCAGACTTGATAGACTGTGAGGCCTGTTTCTGCTGGCAAGTTTTGTATGTTTGTATGTTTGAAAAAAGAAATGTTGACCAGATCCACAGATCCACAAACAGGTTATGATTATGGTTGTGGTGTTTTAACTCATTACCTCTAGGAAATGCCTGTAGTTGGCAGCAAAATTATCCCCTTTGTCTCCCACAACAACTTCAGTCAGCAGCTAAAGACTTCCTCTTTGCCCTGGACACTTCTCAAGTTGTCAGCACTATTTCTCAGTATTACTTGTGAACTAAATTAATTAGCATTGACTGCATAGCACATTTGGAAAGGTAATTTTGTGTTGAACAACTTTGCCGCTGATACGTTGTGTGTATCATGTATACCTTAGGAGTTGTTGCATTTGTTAATGGTATGGTGTGTATGGCTGATATTTGTCCCTCAAGCCTCACCGAGCACCTTGAAAAAAATGAAAAATACATGTTTTATATTAGAAAAAATGTTGCTTAGTACAAAATTACTTTTGTACCAACATTTAATGTATGGATGTTTAATTTGGTGTTGATATGTTACATATTTGCCTACCAAAAATTGTTTGCATAGCCTTTTTATAGCACAAAACACTTTTTTGCTATTTCATCCAGCATAGAAAAAAAAAGAAATTGCTTACAATTAATTGCATAGTACCGTTAGAAAGCAAATTTTGTGCTGAACAACTTTGCCACTTGTACTTTGTGTGTAGCACTTACGGTTCATGGAGTATTCACATTTGTTTGTGGCATGCTGATTATGGCTTGATTTTGCTTAGAAAATCCGAGGATGCAGTGTTAAAAGTATGCAGGACACAAGTAGTGGAACTCTCAAAGAGCACCTGTAGAGGGAATGAATTAACTAAGGCACTATAAGACGTTGAGACAATTGATAGGGAAGTGTTATTACAGAATACATATATAAGAGACAAATCTAATAGTGGTGTGAATCAAACTCAGGGCCTGATACTCAAAGGGGAGGATACATGTGACAAAAGTTATGCAAATGTGTAATATGCACCAAAGTAGATGCGACCTGCGATCTGCACTCCATTCTAGAACACATGCAAAATGCACCATGGCACAAGCCGCATGTCGCAGATGGTTGTGTCATATGAAAGTGCACAGGTTGCAGAAAGAATGTACATATCGTACAGTAAGCAATGGCGGAAGGTGGAGCACTAAGTTGCAACAAAGGAATGGCGCAAACTGCCACAGTGAGGTAGAGAAGGAAAAAAATATTTTCCAATGAGGAAACTGAAATCTTAATCAATGAAATACATACCAACAGTGCCCTACTGCTTGGCAGGGCTGGAGACAAGAAAACAAGGGAGAAGAGAAAGAAGGACAGGGAGAATGTGGCCAGGAAAGTAAACGCTGTGGCCTCCCAGAGGCTTACCATCAGAGACTTGTATGATGATGTAAAATGGTGGGGTAAGCAAAAGCTTACACACAACAGGCACTGTGCACAGGACACTAGGGTGGGAACAGCCAGCAACAGCTCCTGACATGCTTGTAGAAGATGGTAGCTGCCCACCTGAACTGGCCATTCATAAAAGGAGACATAGACATAGATGCCTACAGGCTGCAGAGCAGCACAGGTACATGGACAATGTGGGGACAGCACTGACAACATGTGTGAGCATGGACACAGGTGAATGTGTGGGAGCACCTGAGTGACTAGTGATGGGACAGCTAATTTGTGTGATGGCAGCCAGAGGTGTGGGTGTCCCAGCACTGGACAAAGATCCACAGGCATGCTGCACAGTGCCACAACACAATGCTATCATGTTACGCATGCCAGGTGCCATGGCCCATGATGCAATGCACACACACAAGGACACGCACAGCCATGGCCAGGAAACTGAACTGCCACCCCACACAGGCATGTGAATGGTGTGTGCATGCCACTGTGGCTTGGCTGTCACAACATAGTGGTGACTGGGGTGTATGTGCATGTTTCCAACAGTATAGCCCTGAAATGAGATGTGGTACACTGAAGGTGCCAATGGCAGGAGCTGGATAGCACATAATGGGGAATGTAGTGTCAGACAACAACCATCCACACAGTGGCCGCAGGCATAGGACTGCAGACTGCCATCCCCAAGTGTGCCACCTGACATGGGTAACAGGGACCATCAGTGTGGGACACCACACCACTGAACAAGGAGGCACAATGGTCAGTTAGGCATGGTGTACAGGATGCCAGGACATGCAACTAATGATCCCCATTGCACCCACAGAGACCACTGGCCAGGCAGGAACAAGTGGACAGCAGATCACCCAGGATGACACCGACAGTGATGGGAACAGCAGCATATTCAGCACAAGTGGAACCACAGAGGGACAGAGTGAGGCCAAGAGTGCCAAGGAAGAGACAGAGTCTGAGGAAGAGGTAGCCAATGAGGGCATGGAGGCTGTGGAGGAAGATGAGGGGATGGAGGAGGAGGAGAAGGAGGAGGGAGAGCAGGACAACACACAAGGGGTTGCCACCAGGAATGAGGAGGACAATGGTCATACGTCACCCAATGAGGACATGCAACAGATGCAGCAAAGTGCAGTGATCACAGTGCACATACCCAGCTACACAACAATGTTGCCGATGAGCTGAGTCCCCTCAGTGTGGCTGACCTAGAGGCACAGCTGGATGAGGCAGCCATGACTGTTCTGGAACAGATCACAACACCACAATACCTTAGGAACTACTGTGAAGCCATGGTAGTGCGACAGGAGGAACTTGCCCAACAGATCACTGCACTAAGGACCACCATGGAGGCACACCATTGCTGTATTGAGGGACAGTTGACAGACATTGCACAGTCCATGTAGGCAGGGACCCAGGACATCAACACCACCCTGTTGGATGTTGTAGTTGCCCTACACAGTCTATGCAACTGTGCCCAGAGGTAGAAGGAGGCACTGCAGCAGTGCATCATGTTGATGGAGTGGTCACTAGTGCATCAACAGTGACACACTGATGCATATGTAGCCACAATGCATGCCATAGCCTATGCACTGTGGGTACAACAGCACAACATGCCGCCATGGCTGGCTGCAAGCACACAGCCAACCCAACACCCACACGCATGCCTGACCTGCACTCACATGCAACATTGCATGGCAGGAATGACTACAGTGGTACAACACAGCAGTCCAGCACAGGAGTATCCCCTGCACACAAATGGTGCACATGTGCCAGAGAATGCCAGCACAGTGCCTGCCACTGAAGCCAGTGTGAGGTCCCCCAGGGAGGCAACATCCACCACCAGTACCACACCCACCACCACAGCCACCACCACCACTGGCACAAGCCCTACACAAAGGGTATGGCCTGTCCAGGAACAACTGTCAGGGTAGACTAGCCATCAGACACAGCGATGGCAGCAGGAACAGGTTAGCAGGATGTGGGCACAAAGGGCAGCAGTGAGTAACAGACAATGCAGAACAATGCCCCAGGGCCAAGAACATGGGACTGGAAATGCTGCAACTTAACAACCGGGGGACAAGTGTAGACCCGAAAGGCAGTCACCATGTGGAGGCTGGGGGAGGAAACAACAGGTGAGGCAGTGGTAGACTGCACACACATTGACAAATACCCTCCCAGCAGGGTGTTACATGCAGCTGCCACCACCGCACGCATCAGCACACAGGGACACACAGTCCCATGAGAAGTAGCACAATGTGGTGACATGACCAATGGTTGACCACAGTCAATCACATCAGTGACTATGTGGGGAATACACATAATGGGTGTCCACAGACACAGAGGTGCATGCATATGTATGGGGTTACAGCTGTGAACAACACATGGTTGCATGCACAGGTGGGCAGTCACAGGCATGTAGTGTGGCATACACACAAGGCAACACATAGTATCGCACAGTCTGTGGAGTGTATAATGTAGTGGCACTGGCATGTTTGTGCAATAAACAGTGAACATCACATAATGTCATCTGCAAGTACCTCAGCTGGGTATCATAGCAGCTTGGGGGGGTATGGGTACATGGGCCTGCTGTCAGCGTGTGGTGTGCAACAGTCCATGGGTGGGGGGCATGTACATGTGCAGTGGCAACATGATGAGATATGGCATACCAGTCTGACACTGAGCTGTAATGCATACATGGATGTACATCCATGCCTTGCATGTGCCAGTGTTGCACACAGCAACATGTGGACGTGTGTGTGTGTGTGTTAGTGTCTGTGTGTGTGTGGGGGGTGTCTGGTGCCATTCCAGCACTGCATACCACAGCAGTGCCACAGGTGGCATTCAGTGGGATAGGCAGGCAATGTGTGCACATGTGCCTGACACCCATGATATGTCATGTGCCGTCTGCGATGGTGTGCTTGGCTGTGCTGGTGGGTGTGGCCATGCCTGACCCACAGTAGCCATGGCACACAGTCACATGCAGCATGTTGAGGATGGTGTGCAATGCCCAAATGGGCTGTCCAGCCATGTCTGTACTGCACATGCCTGTCTCTGTTGGCCATCTCTGCACCACAATGAACATATCCTGCACCTGTACAGCAAATGCATATCACACCACAATGGCAGTATATCTGTGGATGCAATGACCCAGTTGGGAATGACTCTGATTGCTGTTGTTGCCACCAGGTACCACCCACCCTAACATGGCCATAGAGATATGTGCACAGTGACGCCATGATTGGTGGGCAGCACTGGGCAGCACATCACCAACATGGGGAAGTGTGACAGTTGGCCATGTGCCCATTGGACTGGTGCCACCTGTAGGGTGTGTGCACCCCTCAGGTGGTGTGTGGCTGTAGCAGCCTACATTCGGCTTACAACCACAACATGCAGTAACAGGTGTTCAACAGAATGATAACAGTCCCCACACCCAAAAAAGGACAGATAACACACACATATTGGTACACCACAATGCCCACCCCACCTACCAGATGCAGTACATAGGAACACCCAAGGACAGCTGTGAAACCCCAGCATCCACAACAACAGTAACACGGAGCTCTATGTGCCCTTGGTAACAATACCCACTTCCACACCTCACATAACAGGGCCATGTATCAGAAGGTGTCCTAAATGCCATGCGCCCCAAACAACAAGGACAGTCAGAACATTGATTGTTGACAGACAATGCCCACCACCTCCACACACATCCCTGATACACATGGACACCTGTGGAATACAATGAGACCCACTCCACTACCCCCACCGGTATAGCCAGTACAATGGTATGTGGACACATTGGCCTCCCCCAACCCCATGGCTGCAACACACAGGTATGCATATATTCACCTGTATGACCACCCATCCCACCCAAAACAGTGTCAGCAATACTGGGATGTACTGAAAAAACCCACCACAACAAGACAGTACAACTACAACTGTGCCATATGCATAGGAACATCACCACCCGCACCCACCCCCCCACATGACCTACAGGACCACAAAGTGGTTGCCACACAGGGGTCCACCACACCCAGTCCCCTCATGGTTCCTGGAGTGCATCCATGAATACACAGAGTGAACTCTGCAGCTGCACCATGTCACGCAGTGTGGCCTGCACCATCCCTGCCTGCCGCTGGTCCATGTCCCTGGTTGGTAGTGGGACAGGTGCATAATGACCATGATCTGCACCCATGTCATGCTGTACAGGTCCATGTTCAATGTCTACAGGGGGCACATCTCCAGTATTGTGGGCCGGTGTGTTCTCCACATCCTGCTCCTGTGGGATGGGTGCAGATTCCAGGGTGGCCCCATCATCACTGGCATTGATTGCTCTGTCCACACCTGTGGGACCAGTCTGTTCATTTTACAGTGGCAGGACATCAACATGTGAGGCCTCACCATCGTCCACTGTGCCATGGTCTTGCTGTCCCTCCACACCACCTGCAGAACCCACCAGCCCGGTAGGTGGTGTTTGCTGCTGGTCGTCACTGTCCTCCTCATTGGTTTCTGATGGCAATGGCTTGGCCCTCTGTGCATGCCTCCTCATGCGTTCCACATATGCTTGTGCATCAATTTCCTTCTGCCTCCTCATTGCCCTCAACAGGGCCCTGTACTGGGGGTTGCCCTGCTGTTGGTCGCCATGGTGTGAGGCACCTGTGTGAGGGAAGTGGGACACATGTCAGCACACCATCCAGGGACAGACCATGCAACACTACATGGGGTATTGTTCAGGGCATGCGAGTTACCACATCCAACAGGCAGTGGCCGTGTAGTTGGGGCTACACATCCCCACACCATGTGGCCACTCATCCCTGTGCCTTCCCCAGTACTGCCCCCGCCAACAGCAGTCTGCATTGCTGTACTGTACTCAAACTGCTCCAGCCATTCCCACACCCCCATGAGGTACATATTGGAACAGACATGTTGTGTGCCACACATCATGCATAGCCATTGCCATTGTGACCATGGCAGCTGCAGTGGTGTGGGGCACATGATGCCTACCACATATGCAGACACACATTGCCTATGAACCCAGGGGAGCAACACGTACCTTGCCCATCAGGGTCTGCTATAGCTGCCTGGTCTGCTGTGTGGGCTGCCCAGTCCACTGCTCTATTCCCATGCTCAGTCTCGCCTGTTCGTGTGTGACCTGTGGAGACTGGGGCTGCACACATACTGTATATGAGTGTGTTGCCCACAGGGACATGATGGATGTGCAATGTGGCTATGCCAGGGTGTTGTGTTCTGTGTCAAACTTACCATGTGCTGGTCACTGCCCAATTCTGATGGCCATGTCCAGCATATGCCTCATTATCATGGGGTCATGCCTGGACATGTCCTGCCAGTGTTATGCAACTAGCAAGGGGTGCATTTGACTCCTGACAGATGCTCCAGTTGCACCCCAGTTTGCTTCCACACAGCATCCCTTTGTGTGTGGGGGATTGCCTCCCACAACCTAGTGGCAGCAGTGTCCTTCGCCACTGATAAGTAGCTTAGAGTTCTGTCTCCATTATTCTAAACAGAAAGAAGGGAGTATTTTATTTTAAGTGGCATAATGATTTGTAGGTGTGGAAGGATACATTGAAAACTCCAAAAATGTGTTCCACGGTATTCCATTTTTCCAGCTACAGACAGCAAGAAAAAATAGAAAAGGCCTTGAGATACTTGAAGAGATGGCAGGGAGCGGTGAGACAGGTGTCCCACTGGATGCTCTCTTGCCTCATGGAGGGAGGGTGCTCAAGATCCATTGCACTTCCCCCACCTGGGTGACCACAGGTGGTGATGCAGAGGAGCCAATGAACTGAGGGAGGTAGGATGGTGATGGGCACTGCCTTTAGTATGCATCATTGCATGCACAGGCATTGGGTGGCAGGCTCAGAATCAGGGGAGGGGAGAAAAAGTGGAAAATCCACCAACCACAGCAGGGTGATAGTCACCCCTCATCACAGGCCACACACCACCAACTGCAGCAATCTCCACTGATCACTTCCTAGTCCACACTTGGGATAGCCCCCCTCCCAAAGGTCCCACTCAGGGGGATAAGCCTGGGTGAACTTGGCTGATGAGGTAAGTCCCAGAAAAGGTGTGTGATGGGGCTAGGTGATGGAGTAGGACCAATGGGGCCATCTAGTCATAGGAGGAGTAAAGCAACATAAGTTGAGAACCTCATTGACTACCATTATACTACACTTACCTTTTATTCTTCAGTTTGTGGTTTGGCTTTGAAGAATGTAGACATGTCCCGGTCCAGAGAAGATGACCGCGCTGACCTCTGTTGGTAAGTATGGCATATGGGGAGGTAAGGTGAGGTAGGTGCTCAGTGGGAGGGAGGGATGGGGAGGGGACTTGGATGACGATGAGGATTGTTCAGTTTTACAGGTAAAAAAGAAAGACAACGAGGGACAGTTTTTCTTTATTTGCAGGGAAAAAAACATACATTTGGGCACACTGGGGTGGGCTCCCAGTGTGCTACATCAATTGTGGGGAGGGTACATGATGTTAACATGGGCATTGGGCACCCCATTGTTGGCGTGGGGACAGGGAATGGTGGTAGCAGGGAGGACAGCAGCCATGGGAGGGTGTAGGAGGGTTTTAGTTGCTGCCGGGGCTGAGATGGAATGAAGGGAGTGGGGAGGACAGCAGCAGTGGGAGGGAGCGGGAGGAGTACCAGCCACAAAATGGTGGCAGTGATGCAACTTTGCATGAATGGCATTCACACATACGTAGTTGCAGTGAATGGAATTCTGCCATTTCCAAATGGCAGTGCCAGCAGAACTGTGCATGCATGTGAGATGTGTATGTGCAGTTCTTGTACCGGAATGCAGAAGGAATAGCTGAAATAGTGCAGCTATTACTCTGTAGTGGCAACTGTGGTGGAGTGCTTCCAGCTCATTTGGACTTTCTGAAGGATACTTCTTAAAGTCAAATGGAAATGTGCCACAATCGGCCATTTCAGGCTACAGATCACAAAATGGCTGTAGCCTCTTCCCACAGCCGTAAAAATGAGCAGTGCTATTTAATAGCTACCTATCACAGCATTTATGTTAATATTTATTTATTTATTTATTGAATTTTGTTGACCCGGTAAGTCCACTGGTCCTAGAAGTCCCACTTTTCAGGGGCGACTGGGGGGAGGGGGGATACAGATGGTAAGCAACTGAAATTGAACCAGATTAAGCTGTTGGTGGTATTTTAGTGAATGGGATAAATTTGGCCAGGACACCGGGGAAATTCCCCTACTCTGTGTAGGTGGAGCCTCTGCTACTGACTGCCTGATGGCCAGACTGCACGAAACCCTGGAGGAGATGGACGTTGCGAGTACAGGGGAGTGGGCCTCCTCCCCTGTGCCTGGAGCTACTGAGGCCACAGATGAGGCTTTGGCTGTTGCTGACGTTTGTGGTAGCACTATTTTGGAAGATATCGTTGTGGATAGTGCAGTTCTAGAAGGTAGCAAGGAGTTTACCGACCTATTTGTTGCTTCCTCCTTTTGTTCTGCCCTGGAGGAACAGCGAGAGGTGTTGTTACGGAGAGTACAGCAGTTAGATGTCAAAATCACGGCATGTGGTAAGACGCCTGAACAGTCGACTATCCCTGGAGCCACTGCAGCTGGTAAGCCCCTTGCTGACGCCAACGTTGTGGCGTCCTCTCTTCTCTCTTCCGCGTTAGCGGTCGTTTCGACGAAGGCTGGCAGTTCTCTGACTCAGGACGCGGTGTGCCTACAGCCTTTAACTGTTTCCCCTCACCCTGCCCATCGGATAATGGGAGAGACTGTTTCGAGTCTCAGCAATGAAACTTCTGCACCTGCACAAGTCGGGACTTCTCCGCATCAGATTAAGAAACATGAGGTATTCATTTTTTCTGCTGATAAAACTCCTGGTTGGAGTAAGAGAGGAGGTTTACCGTTTAAAAAACAAACACCTGAACCTGTCTCATCCTCCAAACCGTCTCTAGTGTCATCTTGGTCTCTGGATAGTGCCCTGAGAGAGCTGGTTGGGAGAAAGGGGAAGGGGGTTTGGACACCAGATTCCCAGGACCCTGCATATTTGTTGATGTTACAGAAGCAACTGCTGTGGCAGCACCAGACACTTCTTTGAGCTCAACAAACCCGGGTATTGACTGTGAACATTTGAATTCTGATTCTGTTACTGTAGTTTCTGATGGTAATGTTTGTAAATCTGCAGTTACACCTTTGCTTCCTCAAAGGGGTCTAGGTACTGCTAGCACCCATAAGGTTATATCCTCTGTTTTACCCTCTGCAGTTAATGTGGAATTAGGGCCTATATCCAAGCCTGTATCACAAACTCGTGGCAGGCCTCCAGCAGATAAAACTGGTAGTTTCAAGTTAGCTGATTTATTCTCCTCTAAGGTGAGCCTGCCCTAAGTAATGCAGTTCGCCTCCTCAAAAAGGTGGTTGGAGGAACCTCCAGATTGTATTTTTATTGCAAGGCAATTACTAAAGGGTTCCATGAAGTTTTCTGCTTCTGAAATATTCGCTTTAATTAATATTGGTAATTATAATTTTGATGTTAGCTTTAAACAGGTTTCAAGTCTGGATAAATTCTGGGCTCAGTATGCAACGCTTCAGACCTCTCCCCTTTGGTCTCCTTTTCAAGTTATCCCATTGACCAGACCCACGGTTAGAATATTACAATTATTTTTAAGACAAGGGGTTAATGTGGAGGATATTTTATTTTGGTTGAATAAAAGATGTGAGGTACTTAATAGACCTACTCCTATGTTAGATAGTGAGCAAATTTGGGATGGTAGCTGGAGGGTGAGAGTCAAATTATTTTCCACTAATACAGGACCAAAACATCTACCTAGTTTTTTTTATTTAGGTAAGGATAAGGGCCTTATTTACTATGCTGGTCAGCCTAAATCCTGTTTTAAATGTGGCTCACGAACACACCTAAGTTCAGCTTGTGACATCATGAAATGTAGTCATTGCTTTGAATTTGGTCACTCTTCCAGTGCCTGTTCCAGCCCTTTTAAATGTAATTTACGTGATGGTACAGGCCATGCTTACGGCCGTTGTCCTTGGGCTTCACACAATAGAATTGATTGTCCCTCCCATGAAGGCTTAATTACTAGTGCACAGCAAATGCAAGCCACTACGGATCGTAATGTGGCAAAACCTTCTATTCCTATAGTATCACAAGCTATGGAAACTCCAGATTTATCCCCTGTTACAGCTACCTCTGTTGAAGCTCCTTCCCCCCTTGACTTAGATTCAACTACTAAAACTGCTGTAAGTGATAAGCTAGATGTTGAGATGCCCCCTCCTCCCCCTCCCTTGCAATTGGCTTCCGATTTAGATTCTTCTGGTTTCACCTTAGTTACCCACAAACGGACTAGGAAGGGTCTGGCTGTGGACAGTCGTGGTAAAGATGTTGTTACTCGTTCTTGGCAAACCGCAAATAAATTTGCCATTTTAGCTACTGAATTAGCAGATAAGGACTCTGGTGGGAATGATACTGACACCTCCTCAATACGGTCTTGTCCCGAACAGGACAGTAGCACTGAATTAGACCCCATAGCTAAAAGGACCAGACAAAGTAAGAGGAGTAAGTCTCCTGTTGGCACTTAAAACAATGGCACATTTGTCAATCTGTTCTCTTAATGTTAATAGTATTAAGGGTCATAAGAAGTTGGGTGGTATTTTTCTGACTCTCAATGATTTACATTGTGACATCATTTGTTTGGTTGATACTAGTCTCAAGTCTCATAGCGAGCTACAGCAGGCCTCAAGGGCTTGGATTAATGGTCCGTCCTTTTGGTCCTCTGGCCCTGACACCTGTGATGGTATAGGCATCTTATTTTCTAACCCTGATTTTCATATCTCTAGACTAGTTGACGTTGTACCGGGAAGAGCTTTGCTGCTTGATTTTACATATTCTAAAGAGCGCTTCCGCCTTGTGGCAGTTTATGCTCCTCAGACCAAAGCTCAACGAGTCTCCTTATTTAACCTAATTAGACCCTTTTTACATACTTCCAGATTGATGCTTTTGGTAGGCGATTTTAATTGTGGCCTGCAGCCAGAGGATAGAGGTCTAAAGACTTCTAAAATGTTTTGTGACTCAGTAGCCCTAAAAGCTATTAGTGCAGACAGCCCAGCTTATTGATGCGTATAGGCATTGTCATGCTAAAGGAGGCTTTACTTTTTTAAAGGGCCCCTACGGACTCGTATAGATTTTATTTTCTTATCTAAAATCTTGCGAGTCCTTTCTTCTCGTTGCTAGTCGAGTTGAATTCTCAGATCACGCTGCCCTTATGTGCATCTTTTTAGTAGGAATCTGCACCCGATGTAAAAAGAACCGTTAGGCGTTTTAAAGACTCCCTCTTGGAAGACCCCTCCTTTTTAAAATTGTGGCATAAAGAATGGATGGCTAGATTATCTGTCATTGATTTTTATGACACAATTACTGATTGGTGGGAAGATTCTAAATCCCGTTTGAAGATAGCTTTTCAAAATATAGCAGCTGTTTCCAATAACAGGAAATACTTGAAGTATTTAGCTCTCAGACAACAGCTTCAGCATCTATTGTCACTTGCTGATACTACTAGACATGATTTTAGCGCTCAGATTTCCGTTATTTGCACTCAAATGAAGAAATTGCAGTATGATAGAAGCTAGTACTTTAGGACAAAGCCAAATTTGGGACTAAGATAGACAAAAAGATTAGATCCCTTTAAGGCATGTAAGAGTGCGTTAACTCTAAATTCATACAGTGTTTGAAGTCCCTAATGGCACTTTGCATACTTCCCTGAATCCTTAGTACATCTTGTTGAACAACATATTTTCCAACATGTTAGGTAGTAAGCCTGGCTGTGAGTCAGCAAAAACTTTTAGAATCTCTGCATCTTCCTCAACTTTCTGTTTCTGATCAAGAACACCTTCAGGCTGATATTACAGAGGTTGAAGTTATACAAAAGCCATTAATAGACTATCATTACAATCTGCTCCTGGTTCAGATGGCCTCACGGCGCGTTTTTTTAAAACATTTTCATCAGAATTGACTCCTACTTTAACTTTGCTGTACAATGAGATTTTGATCTCTGGTCTCTTGCCTAAATCGATGAAGGAGGCTATTCTAATTTTGATTTTTAAAAAGGGAGATGTTACTGATCTAAGTAATAGGCGGCCACTCAGTCTTTTAAAAGTCGATTATAAAATATTAGCTAAAATTCTTCTAAATAGATTACTTAAAGTTGCCTTTCTTTTAAGTCCTTATCAGACCTGTGGTATCCCTGGCAGGTACCAGCATGACAATTTAATTTTACTACGGGAACTATTTGTGTTGGGGGATAAGAAACTTGTGTCTGGTTGGGTCCTGGGCATAGATCAAGAAAAAGCTTTTGACAGAGTACTTCATGATTTTTTATTCTCTGTACTAGAAGCTTTTGGATTCTCAGTCAAATTTCTTTTCTGGATTCGGTCATTGTATGCAGGTGCGTTTATAATCCCTAATGTTAACGGTTGGTTGGGAAATCCTGTTTCACTAGTTCGTGGTGTCAGCAGGGCTGCCTTTAAGCCCGATACTTCTAAGCTTTTACATTGATACCTTAGTACGGGCTATTCTACTGTGTCAAGATATCATTGGATTACAAGGACCCCCTTCTGTACCTATGATCAAGTTGTTAGCATATGCTGATGATTTGGTAATGGTGGTGGATAGAAGCTCTAAAGAAGATGCTCTGGTTCAGATTTTTCGCACTTTTGCGTCTGTATCTGGCTCCAAAGTTAATTTTGAAAAAAGCCAGGGGGTACCATTAGGCCATTCCTTTCTTCCGGCTAATGGTACTTATGCTGAGATTCCTGTTATGAATGATTCCTTTAAATATTTAGGCATCTATTTTGGCTCAGGTGATTTACCTTCCCATAACTGGCTTATTGCTATTAAAAAGGCCGAAGGTTTGATTACTAGTTGGAAATCGCTTTTAATCGGTAAAAAAAAAAGGATAGTCTTGCTCAAAACCTTGGTTTTACCAATTTTTTTGTATCTCAGCTATGTTTTTCCTCCTCCTTCTGTACTTTTTACTAGATTATATGGGGTCTTCTTTCATGGATTCTGGGGGTCACGGCTTAACCCAATCAAACGTAATATAACGTATAGACCTATAAGTGAGGATGGGGCTAATATGGTTCACCCTATTGGTTTTTTCTACAGTTTATTTTTTTACTATAATTTCGGTAAGGCCATTAAACCTGGTGATACTATTTGGAAACCATTCTTTTTGTTATGGTTCTCATCGTGCATAGTTAATTGGAACCCTGTAAATAAGAATTTTTCTCTCGTTCTTAATCATTCCGATATATGGAAAAAGTTTCAAAATGGCCTTATTCTGGGGCTTCTCCTCTGCAGATTTCTGTACTTTTACCAGGAAAATGATTTATGAACACATTTGGCGGAGTGAAGCTTTGGAGGCCTGTAGTTTTCCCTTGTTGCCCAGTTGACCCGTGACTACCTGGGTTATTCAACAGCTTCAGAATCACGTCTTCCTTCATTTGTCTGGGATATGGTATGGCTAAGTAACCATGGTAAACTGGGAGTCAAGGGCAATCATAAACATAAGGCTCTCAATGCCCGTTTTTGTCCTAGAGAGTCGTGCCATGAAGTTCTTGAAACTCAACAGCATTTGTTCTTGGACTGTTCTTTTTCTAGTGAAT
Organism: Neoceratodus forsteri; assembly: GCA_016271365.2. Taxonomy (NCBI): domain Eukaryota; kingdom Metazoa; phylum Chordata; order Ceratodontiformes; family Ceratodontidae; genus Neoceratodus; species Neoceratodus forsteri. Next base: position 904,493,394 of record CM028135.1, on the reverse strand, counting down.
TATGGTCGAAACTAAGGGATTTATGGTCTGAACCTTTATTTTCTCTCTTAACTTATGATCAGATTATGTTTTGCACCAATGCTGCTTTAAATTCAAAATATCATATTGATACTTTATATGTGGTTTTCGTTGTTATTAGATACTACATCTGGCAAGCACGATGTCTGTTAGTATTACATCAAAAAATGCTTACTATGAATCTCAATAATATTTGTCTAGCTTTGAATTCAATTAAGTTACGTGATTTTCAAACTTCCCAGTTCTAAATTTCATCTATTGTGGCAAAATTGTAATTTTTCTTTTACTGACTGTTGATGTTTTTTTTTGCTCTTATTTTTGTGTTGCATTATAGATGAAGTATTGTACAGGATGATTGTCTTTTTGTTCTTTGTAATGAAGCCCAACTTTTTTCAATAAAATACCCCTACTTTTGCTGCAGAGGGTGTAGAGGTGCTGCAGGAGAGTTGAGGATCTTCAGTATGTCACAGATGCTGGAATGGGATGGTCAGGTTCTTGGAGCTCATGAAATTGAACTGAATAACATGGGTGAAATGGATGTTGATGTGGTAGAACACCTAAATGGAGTTGCATTAGAGAATCCTGAGATACCTACTCTTGAGATTCCTTTTATAGGACATGTGGATCCAGCTGATTTAAAATTGCAGGCAGATATGGAGGAAAAAATGGCAACTACTGGATTTAATTACTGCTGCTGAGTTGGAATATAATTTAAGCAGGTCAAAATTGGAAGAAGAAAAATGAAAAAGAAAAAGGTCTATGGCAAGTCCTACATCAGATACTGGTAAACTTTTTCCTGCTTCTGCAGAATCAGTCCCTTTGATAGATACCTGTAAAGAGTCATGGACTATTATACAGAGTCAAGATGATAAGCTTTCTACATCTAGTGATTTAGCAGAATGGTTACCTGAAGATGCACTACAGAAAGCGGGCTGGATATATAACGGTGACCGTTAGGTTCCTGATCCTGCATATCCCATACCTGGTTCACCAGAACATATATCTTTACAAGAAATGGAAAAACCTTTGGTTGTTGGTTTTGATGAAGCATTAGAAGTTGCCAGTACATTTAAGTTCCTGTGGGCTCACACTGCAGTTGCGAAGTTTGACATTGAGGTGAAGGAGAAAATGGTTGCGACAGACGCGGTTCCTCCATTACAGGGTCATCAAAAACAGGTATTGTTTCAAAATCCATGTTAGGAACAAACTGATTGTTCAGATTTACACACAAGTGATGTGGAGACAGTAGGAAATCAGAATATGTTTCCACAATTGGGGAAAACGAAACAGGGTACTAGTGAGGAAAAAACTATTTTGGACACTCCGGTGCAGGATGCCCCTCATTTAAAATCATATGCGGGGTTGTTTCGGAAACCAGAAGTGGCTGCTAAATGAAGATTTCTGGTTAGACTTAGATATGTCGGGAAAGCCCCAGTTGCCATAGACAGACTATTGGTTGGAAAATCCTTAATCATAGACTCACTAGGCTTTACCCCTACAGAAGTTTACACTTTTATTCATGCACCTGGAGACAGAAACTATAATGTTAGTTTTTGCACTTTCAAGCAATTGGACGACTTCTGGAACTTGTATTATGAATTAAAATCTTCAGAGTTATGGTCGGAATTTACTGCAGTTGCTATCACTAAGCCAACTATAAAGACTGTGACAGTTTTGTTCTGTAATGAGGGGGTGGATGTGAGCAATATTACTTTTTGGTTGGAAAAAAGGTGTACGATATTTGATCATCCACAAGCAATAATGGATGAAAATGGGTTTTGGAATGGGGGTTGGACTTATCGGGTGCAATTAAAACAATCTGATACTGGTATCCAACATTTACCAAGTTCTTTCTATTTGGGTAGGGATCGTGGCATTTTATTTTATGCAAGCCAACCAAAAAGTTGTTATCGATGTGGTGCACTTACACATTTATATAGCGACTGCTATAGTATAAAGTGTTTCCACTGTGGGGTTTTAGGACATTCTGCAGCACAATGTACTGCCCCCCCTACATGTAACTTGTGTGGGGATGATGAACATGGTTTCCAGGAATGTCCATGGGCAGCTCATAATTTTGATGAAATCTTAGACCACGATATTCTGTTAATCCAAGCACGAAAGCCTTTTAGACAGCCTGAGAGACGTATGGGGGAATTCCCCTTTACAAACTAGATGTAGAGGAAGAGGTAGAGGTTCTTCCTATACTTCAACAGGAGATAGGTTTTGGCGATCATTGGGATTGCAGATTATAGATGCCTCTCCCCCCTCCCAGGTTAGTGAAGACTTTTGAGACTCTTTTCCCCCAAAAGCTTTGTTAGAGGTTGTGGAAACTCCCTATGTGACTCCTCAGGGTTCCCCAAAAAGACCTACACAACAAGTTATGGGAAGTTCCCTGGTTAATGACACTGAGACAGATCCCTTACCTGTTTCCCCAATAAAGGAGAGCACTCCGCTTTTACAGACAGATACACTTTCGTCACCATTACCCCTCACAAATAGATTTGCGGCTTTTTTCTCATGGAGTGAGCAAATAGAGAAGATCCGATGGAGGAGGATAGGCCTTTCCCTCCTGCTTTAGATTTGGATATCCCTAAACTTGATCCCTTAAACCTAGAGTAGTTGAATCCCAAAAACGAGTGACAAGGTAGAGTAAGAAGGGTAATAATATTCCTCCCTGAGACTATCCATTTACAGATAGCAAGTATTAACGTAAATAGTATTCGTTCAGCTTATAAATGAAAATCAACGTTTGGTATTTTACAAAAAATGGATTTTGATGTTTTTCTGCTTCAGGATACTAGGCTTCATACTTTGGTGGAAGTTACTCAGGTGACACAAGACTGGAAGTGGGATCCCTCTTACTGGTCCTTGGGTACAGAGTTATGTTGTGGGGTAGGCTTTTATTTTCGTTCAACAGATGTTATGGTCCTACGATTGGTAGATATAGAACCAGGTTCAGATTTACACACAAGATTAGATGTACTTTTCAATTCTTTCTCAAGTAGAATGATAAATATTTATGCACCCCAGATCAAAACTTTGAGAATTGATTTATTGACTAAAATACAACCTTATATGCACACTAGCAGACAGATTTTTTTTGGAGGAGATTTTAATATAAATTTTAAACAAGGGAATGTAATAGGCAAACACCATTGTGATAAGACCTTTTTATGGAAGATTATTGAATTGGAAGGTTTGAAAGATTTTCAAAAAGGGAGTTCCCATGTTAAGAAAGCTACCTTTTATAAAGGTAACCTCTCATCACAAATTGATTTTTTGTTTGTTAAGAAATCTTTGCCTATTTCAAATACATATATTATTCCTTTTGAGACTTCAGATCACATGTTAATAGGTGTCAGTATTGCTGTACCACCAGACAGAGTTGCTGGGCCAGGCTTTTGGAAACTAAATGTTACTCTTTTGAACAATCCTGAAATATTAGCTGGTTTTCAGACATTGGTAAAAGATAAAGCTACAACATTTTTTCTTTATGAAGATATTGGATTGTGGTGGAAAGACTTAAAAAATCTTACAATTGCTTACTTCCGAGTACAAGAAAAAATGCGAGCAGCCACATCCTACTGCATACTCATTACTTGGAATTAAGTTGGGATTTGGGACTATTGATGTCTAGACAGTGTACTGAATTAGTGGATCTTAGGGAAGATATAGAGTTGGTGAAGTTAGACATGAGAACATATCAGTATAATTGATATCTTTCTCTGCAAAGAGAACAGACCTTTGGCATGCAGGGAAAGGCGGATAGTATAAATCCTTTCATAAGTAGTCAAAATAGACAAAAGAAAAAATTAATAATGGAGTTAATAGCAGAGGATGGGACTGTGGTGGTGGACAATGTGGGAATCATGAACAAGATAGTATAATATGTAGAGTCACAGTCTGGGACCCAAATAGAATGTTCTAATTTTACTCCACAGCTCTTACAGATGGCAGCTTGTTTGGCCCCAGAGTTTTCAGGTCCTTTATTGGCTCCCTTTTCACATAATAAATTTTCATTAGTGATACAAGGTTTATATAGTGGGATATCACCTGGTTCGGACGGTCTGCCAGGTGAGGTGTATAAAATATTATGGGATTTAATTCCCCAAGAAATTTTGAAAGTGTTTAATGTTTTTTTAGATGAATGCTATTTACCAATAGATATGTATGAAGGTTTATTGATTTTTTAATTTAAATTGGGAGACTAAGGATTTACAAAACTGGTGGCCAATTATGCTATTAAACACTGATTTAAAATATTTTCAAAATTATTAGGTAATAGGCTGGCTCAGGTGATGGAGGACTTAATTGACCCAATGCAATTTTGTTCAGTACCAGGGAGAAAGATCACAGAGGCCTTGCTATTTCTTCGAGAAGTAGTAGAAGGTGGTATAAAATATGATTTGGGACAGCAGACAGGGCATTTGTTTAGTTTAGATCAAACCAAAGCATTCTATTGAATTTCCCATATATTTTTGTGGGAATGCCTGGCAGCCTATGGTATTCCTAAACCCTTTATTAACTTACTGGAATTATGTTGTGCTCTAGCTTATGTTGTTCCTTATGATAATTGGGTACGGGGTCCAAAAATCCAGGTATGTAGGGGAGTCCATCAGGGTTGTCCACTAAGCCCTCTTTTATATGTCTTTACAATTGACCCCATAATAAGATTGGTTGAAAGTTCCCCAAGGATTCATGGGTTGATAGGGGGCACTATGGATCTAGGAAAGTGACAGCATATGCAGATGATTTATGTCTCTTGCTTTAGGATGGACAGTCTTTAGATGTGTCTACAGGTCTTATACAAGCTGTAGGGAGAATTACTGGGGCTAGTTTAAATTTAGAGAAGACAAAGGCCCAGATATTCAAAAGAGTTGCACCAGCACAAGTCCAAAAATGCACCATTCTGTGATATTCAGCGGGAGGCAGTTGCGCCCCCCCCCAAATCATGCTGAGCAACAGCGCAATGATAATGAATGTATCCGCAAGTGAAGGGGGAGGAACCATGCATAAATGGCGCAGTGTGATATTCAACAACATGCACCATGCGCAATAGGGGAGCAAGCGGAAGTTGAGCCATAGCAGAAATGAGCCAAAATAAAAAGGAACAAGGGAGAGACGCAAGAATGCTAGAGGGAAGCCACAAGTTGCTGAACTATAGCCAGCCACACAGGCAACACACACACACACAGGGCAGGACAGTGAAAGGGCACCTGGAACCCACAGGCTCAGGGCAAGGTGTGGGGAGCCACAGTGCAGAAGGGGGAAGTGCCACACAGCAGTGAGGCCAGCACAGTCAGGTGTTCCCGGTGCAGGGGAAGTAGCAGACAGGACAGCGAGGGGAACACAGAAACAGCTGCGGGCGGGGTGAACACAAGCCAGGGGCATGGCCAGTGCCACCATCCAGATGGAGGCAGTAATGAGGGGGGTGAGAAAGTGGGCAGCAGCGGAGCACGGCCATGGAAGGGCCCATCAGCGGTATGCCCCAACAGGCAGTACCGAGCCCACACCAGCTCGAGGCTGTATGTGTCTGAGGAGATCGTGGGCTGGTACCGCCTGAATTGGGCAATTCTGAGGTGGCTCTGTGAGCTGTGCAGTGATGTGATGCAGGCACCCACACGATGGAGCCATGCTCTGTCAGTGGAGACTAAAGTGACAGCTTGCATGTGCTTGCTCACCACAGGTACCTTCCAGAGACCAACAGGGGACACCACAGGCATAACCCAGTCATCCGCATCATGCCACCTCACCCAATTCCTCAGCGCACTGCTGCCACATGATGCAGAGTACATCCATATCCCCAGCACACGGGTGGAGCGCACAGCAAACATGCAGGAGTTCCACAGGGTAGCATGTATGCCTGGCATGCTAGGGGCAATAGACTGCACCCATGTGGCCATCTGCACACCACCTGGCCCTGAGGGGGCCGCATACATGAAGTGCAAGGGCTATGCTAGCATCAACTACCAGGTGGTGTGCGATGCCAGGGGGCGCATAATCAATGTCTGTGCCACGCACCCTGGGGGATCACATGATGCTTTCATCTGGCACCAGTCAGCACTGTGCCACAGATTTGAGAGTGGGGACATTCCCACTGGCCACCTAGTGGGTGAGTATGCAAACTACATGGACAAACATAGGACTTGGGAGGGGCATGGTCAGAGGTGACATGGGTAGTGGCCTACATGGTTCGGGGCAGGGTGATGCTGATCATCAAACTAACCTCCACCCTCTACACACAGGTGACAGTGGACACCCACTCTGTTCCTGGCTGCTCACACCATACCAGCAGCCTGCGACCCCATCGCAGCAACACTACAATGAGGCACATGCCGCCACACGTAATGTCATCGAGCGGGTGTTTGGGATGCTGAAGGCACATTTCTGTTGCCTGGACACTTCTGGCGGTGCCCTATAGTACAGCCCCTCAAAGGCCTGTGGGCTATTCCTGGCCTGTTGCATCCTGCACAACATGGCCAATGAATGTGGGATAGCCGTACAGGTCAAAGAGGGGGACAGGGATGGGGACGATGAGGACGCTGGTGACAATGGTGATGGGCAGCCCCCCCCGGGCGATGGGACCCCTGACTGCTCTGGCTGGCACAGCTGCACGGGACACCATCACGAAAGAGCACTTCAGCCAACCCAGGTAAGTCATGGGGCCATGTGCAACCACCAGTGGCTAAGGCATGGAACCACACACACCACCAGGGATGGGTGAGGTCTAATATGGCATGCAGACAGACACACACACACACACACACACACACACACACACACACAATGCACCAGACATGCACAAAGGGTAGGAGGCACACCGACCCAGAACGCCACCCCTAGCCATACACATGTCCACAGACCACTACGCCCACTGCCTGTCATTGTGCATGTGTCAGATGCTGGGCACCATTGCACATTGGTGTACAGCACAATGCAGGCATCATCATGCACTCGCAACTGCGGACAGCAGCCGGGAGGGTGTGCAGATGGATTGTGTGTCTGCGTGCAGGGCCGGGTACCCACCCGTGCATTGCCCGCTGAATGACACAATGCACACAGGGCAGCATCAGACAGTAGCCACGTTGGGAGACAGGTCAGTCATGCGCCACAGTGCCCCGGCTGCCATGGATGCATTGGCGGCCCTGCCGAGACCCGCCAGCACTGACAGGCTGACCACTGGCCTCATTGGGTGGCACCAATGGTCCCCCAGGGGTTCCACTGCATGAACGAGACCGTGCTCATGCAGGGGTCTGCAGCACACCAAACATGCCTGCGCCAGGCATGCTCGGGATGTCCACAGCTGAACCCGGTGTCAACAACGAGGGTGTCACACAATGCCGTGAATAGGGGGTGGACATTGCACTGCGCGGTGTCTGCGCCCCATGGGCAAATAACTGTGTGCCCCCTGTGCCCATGGCAGCTGTGATTGTATGTGTCAGCCTGTCAGTGGCAGCGGTCACATCCTCCCGCATCCGGTCCATCCCTGACAGGAGCAGAGTGATTTCTCTGCTGCGACGCTCCTCTGCCCGCTCCAGAGCTGCACTCAGTGCATCCACCACCGTCGCACGCCGCATCTGCTGATTGACTGATGCTTGCAGTATGCGGGTGTGCTCATCTAAGAGGTCATCTGCCAGATCAGCATTCTGTCCCTCAGGGTGTGCACAGCCCTGATGCTCAGCACCCCTTGAGGGTGGGTGCTGCACACCAGGACCAGGCCTGGGCATGTTCACAGGCGGTGCACTGATGCCGGCCCCTGACACTGTACCCTCAAGCCCATTGGCCAACTGCTGATGCTGCCCCTCCGGCTGCCACTCCCCAGGGCTCACTGGTTCCGCCGCAGTGGCTGCAACAGTCCCAGTGTCCTGTACACACACCAGTGCTGCCCCACTGGTGCTGACAGGCACAGACTGGGACTGTGATGACACGCAGGCCTCCATGGCAGCACCACCAACAGCCATGGCCGCGATGTTACCTGCTGTGTGGCCATCCTGTGGCACACACGTGTCACTGCCCATGACTTTAATGGCATCATCATTGGTGAAAGACCCGGCACCAGCCCGAGTCACAGCATTCTGGCATCCATGGATGCTGGCATGCTGGGACACGGGCAGGGCCTCCTCCACACTTGTTCCAACAACATCAGTCTGGACATCCAGGTGGGCCCACTGTCTCACTGAGCCGTGTATTCCTGTGGAGGTGGATGGGCCCTCCTCCATCTCCATCTGACTGGCCTCAGTGGAGAGGCCCACCACCGCTGACCCATGCAGATGCTCAGGAGCTGTAAGGGAAAACAAAGTCATGCTACTGCATGTGACCTACCCTGTCCCCCCCCAAATAGACAGACTATGACCTACCATGCAGTGACAGGCTACCACCCATCTGGAATCCACCACCCGGAACATGGTCAATGGCACAACGCTGCATGCTGCCAGCAACCCTCTCCTCCTGTGAGGTCAGGCGTAGCACCTCCGGCTGTCTCCCACCTGTCGCAGATCATGCTGCCCTGATGGCAGCCACCTTCACCTTAATCCTCCTCCTGTCTGTGCCCAATATCTTCTTGCACTCCTGCATGGAGCACTGGTGGCTGCCATGCAGGTTCACAGCACGCGCCACTTCCTCCCATGCAGCAGCACAGGCCCGTGGTGTTCCCTGGCGTCTGCTGAGAAGCAGCTCCTGGTCCAGGTAGGCCTTGAACAGGGCATCCATCTCGGCCTTTGTGAAATTTGGCCTCCTCCTCCTCCTCCCACAACTCTGTTCCTCTCCCTCCACAACTCGCTCGGTCATGATTCAGCCTGTGAGAATGACAGGTGTTACCTGTGACTGTGCAGTCCCATGCATGTCCCAAAATCCACAGTCCACACTCCCAAACAGCATGCAATTCACCAATAGACTGCAGTAACTGACTATGGCCAGTGCAGCCCAATGTCGCACTTTTATAGCACAACCCATGCAAATGAGGTGAGGCGCAACTTTAAGTGGATGCAAATTGCAGTGCTGCACCATTGAATGGCTGATTAGCTGATCTGTATATGATGGCTGAATATCGTGCTTTTGAGCTTTGTGCAATTGTGTTGAACGTGCTGAGCCAAGGGCGCAGTTCTGTGACATGCACAGTACACACCTAACTGCGCATGCCCTGGTTGATGACGCAGGCACCTGCCACGCTGCTGACATGCTGTGCGTGGGAGGCAATGCAGAGCACGGCCACCATTGTGCCAGTGGCACTACAGCGCTGTTCACCTATATGGCTCTGTGGCACTGGGGCATCATAGGCGCACTGGGGCAACAGCGCGGTAGGCCACTACTGGAGGTGGCACACAGACACCCAATCGCGCTACATGCATTGGGTTACAATCGCACTGTGGCTGTCCGTGTGCCAGAGACCCTTGACCCTGTGCCCGACATTTGCCCCCTAGGCACCATGCATCAGGCATGGGTGCACCACTATCACTCTGTTCGGTGACAGTGCGATAGGGAATGGCAGCGCTGTATTGCGCAGCATCTGCATGTGGTGGAACCACACTGCAGAGCGCCATTTTGACCCTACTGAGCAAGAGAGATGGCACGGAAGAGAGGTGCCCAGTGGAGGCAGATAGAAATGGCAAACTTGGTTGCCATTGTGGAGCCACTTGTTTGCCCACTGTTTGGTGAGGCACCTCTGGACAGGACCAGGAGTCAGATGTGGCAGGAGGTGGCTGACACCCTGGAGGAGGCCACAGGAATGGGGCGGATGGTGGATCAGTGCCGCCACAGATATGGGGACCTGAGGCGGATGGACCTGGACCTGATTGCCCACCTGTGGGCATGTGCCAGGAGGGGCACGATGCCATGGCCAGGTAGGTGTAACGTCCGTACACTTTTATATTCCATATGGGTATCATGGTTGCATGTGTCCAGAACATGGGGGGGACCATCCAGTGTTGGCTGTGGTGGTGTTATCAGGGTGTGTGGTGGGTGGGTCTGGCTGTGTGGGATTGCACACACATGGGGGCAGGGGGACTTTGCTACAGGATTGTACTGATGTTCCTCTCTCCATGTTTGCACCTTAGGCCCAGATGAGCGATGGCTGGCAAGGGTGAGGAGGCACCATTAGGAAGACCGTCACTCCAGGAGGGGCGAAGGTCCACAGAGGCAGAGGGACCAGCCTGATGATGGTGAGTGCCTTACAGCCATGATTACTATTGCATGCTGTGTAACAGGGTGGGCAGCAGGACATGGCCACCATCCATTGACACCACTGCCATGCACACAACTTGTTACAGTCAGCACTGTCCAGTGGCACTGCATGTCTGGAAGTGCGTCAATGGTGGTCCATGCATGCACCGGGTACATGGCTGTGCCACTGCCTTCACACCACATAGCCATGTCACTAAACAGCCATGGTGGTGCTGTGCAGGATTTGGCCGGCGGGTGTGTGCAGTGGTCCTCATGGCTGTGTGTGCCTGGGTGGGCAGGTCTTGTGGACGCGATCACTGTGGGTGGTCACACACCATCACAGAGGCATGTCCCATGGCCATATGCCATGCACAGTGGGTGGGCTGTATGGGGCTGTGCATTCACACCTATTGACTCTGCTCCCTTGTCCTAGGTGGATGGCAGCTGCAGGTGATCAGGGAGGCACTGCGGGAGATATTACATGTTGCCAGGGCATCTCTGGAAATCCTGCAAAGGATCGACAGGCTGGGTGTCAGGCAGCATCATGGCAGGAGGAGCAGCCAAAGTGGGGAGCAGGGCTCCCACTGAACTTAACAATGCCCCTGATTTCCCTTACCCTTCTGGACCCACCCTCACACCCCTTCTTCCCTCTACCATTTGTTCACCCCTGCCCCCTTACCCACCCCCACCTTGTTTGTGGCCCTCCCCCCAAACTTTTGTAAATATTTGTACATAGTTTTGTTTGATGTTTTTAAATACATTTCTTTTGATATGCCTACTGTGATGGTCTCTGATTTGCAGCAGGCTATAGGTGCTCAGCTGCAGTGGTGCGCATGGCGTCAGGGGTGGTGCAGTCATGGGCATGTGTGTGTGGCCATGGGGAAGTGACTGTGGTGTGGGATTAGCTATCATTCACTTTTTTGTGGTATGTGTGTTGTTCCCTGTGCACTGGATGACTGTGTGCAGTGGTCCATGGTGCATGCTCTGTGTCCATGGTGCACCTGTCAGCCCATCCATGGCCTGTGCAGCTGACACCCTTGCATGTCTGTGAACTGCATGGTCAGCTGGCATGTCAGTGGTGGCTGTCCATGCAGAACAGCCACTGTACCCATCACAATGCTGGGTTGCCTTCTGTCACTGGTGTGGTGCATGTCTGCCTCGGGTGACACTGTGGCCTCCGCTGTTGTTGTCCCACCTCCATGCTGTGGCTTGTGTGTGTTGCAGGGGATGTGCACCACTGTCTGTCACTTGTGCTCTGGGAAAATGCTGGTGGCATACAGCTCCACAGTGCCTGTGCATGGTGGCTGGCACTCCTGTGCCATGGAGGAGTGCTGGCTGTGTGTACATGGTTTCTATGGCCACACGCTGGAGGCTCGTTTGCCCCGCTACTGCGTCCCTGTGTTGGTGTGCCCTTGGGTATGGGTGGGTGTTTGTCCATGCACTGTGTTGCATCCTGTTTGGTGCATGCTTCCATGCACCACTGTGGGTGTCTGCGCTGGCTGTTGTGGCCAGTGCTGAGTCAGGGTGTGTCCTTGGGAGGGTGTGCAGGGTGCTGTACCACTGGTGGGGGGGTCTGGGGCATGCCCTGTCATGTGTGGGGTACCTCATGTGCCAACGCATGGTCAGTCTCTCAGCTGTACCTTGGGGAAGCTGTGCATGGTGGCACTGTGTATGCAGTCGTTGCATCGCGGTGTGCTGCCACCCGCTGATGGGTGCTCATGGTGGGGCTGCCTTGCAAGGTACTGTAGTGCACAGGGTTGCATTGTCACAGTGGGGGTGGTGGTATGCATGGGGTATCCTGCACTGGTGGACGCTGCTCCTGGGCAGGGTGTCTGGGGGTCATGGTGCAGGGTGTGTTCTGCATTGGTGGGATGGTGTGACACGGAGTAGTCGGCCCTCCTTGTGTGCCAGTCACAGCTTGCTAGGGGGTGTGATGGGGCACCATAGCCCAGCTGTGGGTTGGCTGTTGGTCTCCATGGGCCAGTAGTTATTCCAGCGCTCCCCCAGTTGTGCAGTGCTTGGGGTGTGGGGGGATGATGTCTGTTCTGCTGTGTGTTCCTCTGCCCATCTGTGGCATGGGTGGTGGGCCCCTGCATCCCTGGTTGTGTTGTTGCATTGCTACCCTGCTGCTGGGGGGCATCCCTTGTTGCGCTATGGCACATCAGATATGCTCAGCTTCACCTGCATTATGGCGCAGGTGGTGCGATATTCAGTCGTCGGCTGTAGGTGCATCTTGGCCAGCACAGTTTTTGAATATAGCGCCTCTTGTGCATGGGTGCAATGGACTTGTGCTTGCTCCTGCTGTTGCGCACTTTTTGAGCACAGTTTGAATATCTGGGCTGAAGTATGTAAATTTATCAGGCTTCCCGGAGGACCCCAGGGTAGTGGGAGGTTGTGCAGTAGCTAGGGCTCCATGTAAAATATTAGGGCTTTATTATGGGGGTAGCTCAATGGCAGAGTATAATTGGGGTAGGTTGCTTTCAATAGGACAGGAGATGGTTAGTAGATGGAACAAATGGAGGGTTGCTAAAAAGAAAAGAGTGTACCTTATTCGAACATTTTTGACACCTTTTTTTTTTATATGTGAGTTCTTTTTTTTTGATTCCCAAGAAATTAGAAGTTGCTTTGATGAGTTGTTTTTTTACATGTTTTTGGGGAAGTTGTTTAAATCCAATTAAACTCAATGTTTTCTATAATGAAATCAAATATGGAGGCGCAAATATGATTAATCCTATTGTGTTTTTTTTACTATATGTTTCTATAATATAATTCTCTTGAAGAGTACTATAGAAATATGGGGTGTCTGGGGATTTTCCCTGCTTCAGGGAGTCTTTTCAGAATTGAAAAATGGTAAATTTCTCCATAAAAATAAACAAAACCCTAGACTGGTGAAATGATGGGAGGTTTTTTTTGATTGGATTATAAAATGGGATATTAAATATATGACAGTTTTACAACTTTCTCGGAAACAGTTGTATAAAGAAATTCTTACGTCACATTTTTCCGAATACACCTTTTTGGGTTTTCCCAAACACAACAGGATTCGATTGCTGCTTATATCCAGGATAAGAGATTACCAGAACAAATTTGGGATATGGTGTGGTTGGGCCTTCATGGCAAAATAAATGTCAAAGGAAATCAGAAACATAAGGGTTTACAGGAGAGGTACTGTCCTAGAGATTGTTGTTTTCAGGTAGTGGAAACTATGGATCACCTATATTATACATGTCCATATATTATGAGTTTTTGGGATGTTGTGAAAGAAAGATGGAAAAATAAGCTGTTGGTTCCCCTGGTTCCCACTTTATTATACTATGGTATAATTCCAAAATTGGTGGTACAGCCTTATGATAGTACACTACGAGTTTTATTTGAGCATTTTCTTTATTGGATATCGATATGCCATTGTCGTTTAGTTCTACAGCAACAAATTATAACAGGTGTGGGTTTATACCACATTATTACTGGGGAACTTAAGAAATGGAAACATGCTGAACTAAGTCAAGGTAATTTGGATACTGGGACAGCTTGATGGTCCCATTTAGAGTTTATTTAAAAAAAAAAGAGGGCGGGTTAATGAAAAAAAAAACAGGGGGTATTGTATCCAAAATGTTAATTTGTTTTTTTCACTACATAGGTTTGTCTTTTTTGTTTATGATGATGATTACACAATGTGGAAAAAAAAAACAGGTCCTTCTCCTTTGGAAGCGGGTAAAGGGGAGATGGTTTTTAAGTTTATTTTTATGTATAAGGTTTTTTGTTTATGATTTTCTTCATATGTTTAGTATGATGTAAAGTGGAATTAATGTTTTTGGGGTTAAAAAAAAGGGGGGGGTCCTGTTAGGAGGAGACAGTTTTCATTTTGGGTTTGAAAGTATGCATTGAAGTGTATGATTGTAATACCAAAATTGATTTGTTAATATGATTTGTAATTTATATTCTATGTATGTAAAGACATAATTTTGAAGCTTCAAATGAAAAAATTCCCCTACTCACTGGTAGAGGAACCTCTGTCCAAGATGGCAGCCATGACTGTGTTTGCTGTGGAGGAGGTTATGGAGGTGGGGAACTTGGTCTCAGCTCCCACCCTGAAACTGTCTGAGACTGCTGATGTTTCTGGAAATATTGTTGATATACCTACGGAGTTTGTTGATTTGGCTGTACAGCAGCAGGAAGCAGTGTTTGAACCGTTAGAGATTCCAAGTACTGAGGATTCTGAGATGTTTGAGAATGCCTCCAGAGCTGAGGAGGATTCTCCTTCATCTGCGCATGACCTGGATACTCCTGAAGTAAAAGAACTACAAAGACGTTTGGCTTTGGAGGAGCGCAGATTTGCAGTTGCAAAAATAAAACTGCAGCAAGAACTTCAGGAGTTGCGTGCTAGTAGTCCTGACAGTACTGTCAAAGCGGCAGCTTGTGTTTAACATTTGGACGTGGAGAAGGACTGGTCTAGTGAAGGGGCCCACTGTCAGGAACAGACAGGAATTACAATCTCTGCTCCTATGTCGGCTACTGTGAGTACACCTCTGCTTATCACTGACGCTTTGCCTTCTCCGTTGCTGCAGACTGCAATTGTTACTGATTCTCATAAATTACCTGAATGGACTGTAGACACTGCTTTAAAGGATGTGGGTTGGGTGCGGGAGCTGACTGCTGGGCAGTGGATTTCTGGCCCTTCTCCATTTAGGTCTTCTCATCCTGAGGATTTCCTGGAGCTGCAGCACACTCCTAGCAGAGTTACGATTGCTACTGACCCCTTGTTGTTACCAAAGGAACTTGACTTAACCCAGAACCCGGTTCTTTGGCTTCCGTAGTCCCCTTTACCTAAGGCCTCTACTTCTGCTCAGTCATCAGAATCTACAGACTTGGGGCCGCAGTTGAAACACCCTAAAAGGGATGGCCAAGACTGTACCTTTCCTTCCTTATTTAAGTTTCCTGTTTTGGCTGCTAAAAGACACAATGCTGTCCGTTTGTCCTACGTGGGTGGCCTACCTGAACCCCCTGATCGTGTCTATGTGGCACACCAGATTTTGAAAGATTCTGGCAAGTTTTTTTCCCATGAAATTTACGCACTGATTCACATCTCAGGTGAATCTACCTTTGATGTTAGTTTCCAGATGTCTCGTGGATTAGAACGTTTCTGGACTAAATACAAAGCTTTCAAAAATACTGCTTTATGGACCCCATTCATGGCTATTCCCTAGACTAAGCCTGCTTATAAGACTATCACTATTCTATTTCATAATGAAGGTGTTGACATGTCAGACGTCCTTTACTGGCTGAAGCAGTGTTGCACAGTCTTGGAGCAGCCTGACGCTATTCTGGACTCTGAGAACATATGGACTGGAGGGTGGAAGGTCAAAGTTTTGTTGAACACTGCTGAGTCTGGTACTGTGCACCTGCCTAATTCTTTTTTTATAGGTCCTGATAGGGTTTTTTTATTTTATCCCAGAAAATATAAGGCATGTTACAGGTGTGGGAACCCCTCTCATCTAAGCAGTGTGTGTGATAAAATCAAATGTAATATCTGTGGGGAACTTGGTCATGTTGGGGATCATTGTTTGAATGAATTTAAGTGTAATCTTTGTGAAGAGGTAGGCACACTTTCCAAAACTGTCAATGGGCTGCCCACAATCAAGAATATCATGAGGCAGGTGTGGATCAGCGTTTCATTATTACCCAGGTGCAGAAGGCCTGACTGCGCACTAGACCGGTGGCTGTACAGCCCATAGTTCCTCAGCCGGAGCCTGTGGTGCCTGTCTGTGTTGAGGTGGCTGGTACTAAGCTTCCAGTGGTCCCTCCTATGGAGGTTCCTCTTGACCAGGCACAGTCAATCCCTGAGTCTGATAATTTGCCTAGTATGGTTCCAGATACTTCTCAGGCTAGCAGAACTATGCCACCTCTGAGGGGGCCTGCCTACACTACCTGTAGGTGGTCAACCAGAAGTCATCCTCAGGCAACGTCCCGCCCCCCCCCAAGGCCTTGAGATCCTCTCCCTTACCAGTGTCTAACTAATATCAGTTATTGCAGGAGATCTCTGATGACGGTGAAGGGGAGTCTGACTCCTCCTCCATTGCTTCATCACACCCTGATGGTACCACTGACTCTGAATTACAGATTGGTAAAGGTTTGTCTCAGAAGTGAAAGGCCAGAGTGAAACTAAAGGGGAAAAGGTAGAAGGGAAGAAAAAATCTTGAGTGTGTTATTTAAGATTTCTTACTTTTTCTGATGAATCATTTTATGTGTCACACTACTAATGTGAATAGTGTTAAACGCATGTCTAAGAGACAATTGTTTTTTTCTTTTTTGGGTTTATTACCTTTGGGAATTTTTCTATTGCAGGACACTAGGTTTCACACGACCCATGAAATCTGTAAGGCACAAAAAGACTGGTTGCTGGGCCCATCATTTTGGTCTATCTGCCAGGACATGTGCTCAGGATTGGGAATTTTGATAAATGTACCTGGGTTTCTCTTGCTTAAACTACATGATATATCTCCTGGTAGAGCACTTGCTTTGGATTTTGTTATCAGGCCCTGTTCTTATAGGGTCATTAATCTATATGCCCCCCAGACTAAGACGTCCCGAATTGAATTGTTTACCCTAGTTGATCCTTATTTACATACTTCCCTTCAAATTATTTTTTCTGGGGATTTCAATTGTGGTTTGAGTCTTCATGACAAAAGTATGTTTACTAAACATGAAACGTGGAAATTATTTTGTGATTCCCATGAATTGGTGAAGCTGGTTAAAACTGCTTGTCTTTGTGATGCATATTTGACTTTCACAAAGCAGCACACTCCAACATTTCAAAAGGGTAAATTGGCAACTTGGATTGATTTTGTTTTTTTATCTGAGACCCTTATTATTTTTTCTGCCACTGTGCAATCTGTGGCATTCACGGATCATGAATTACTTTCTGTCGGAGTGGGGTTGATGTACATTTAGGTAAAGGTCCTGGGATCTGGAAGTTTAATACTTCCGTGTTACAACATCCTGAGTTTTTGCAGTCCTTGTTATATTTTTTATGGGCACATCAATCAGTCTTTATTTGTTATGAGGACCCTATTCAGTGGAGGACAGATACGAAATGGCGTTTGGTGAATTTTTTGAAACCTTATAGTCATCAGAGAAGCAATCAGGAATATCTTCTTTATCTACAGCAGAGGGTGCATTTGCAGTCTCTGATGATGATTGCCTCTACAACGGGGCAAGACCCTTCCCAACAATTGCTCCTTGTTCAGGCTAACATTTGAGCTGTCAGTTCAGGCAGTCTCGTCAATTATACCATCAGCACAAATTTGGCATACAGGGTAAGCAATTTGTGACTTGTCCATTTGAGAATAATTCTCATATGATATCTCAGAAATCCATGTCTTGTCTTGCAGATGCTGAGGGTCGCTTGCATGATACTCAGTCTGATATTTGTAGGCTTGTGATGGAACATAGATTTGCCCTTTTTTCTCCCCTCTCTGATATTGATGGTGATCCTGTGATCTTCTTTTCTGGATTGGATATTCCGGTCCCTTTACAGGCCTGTCTGGACCAGGCATGTGCCCTTATCACTGAACAGAAACTCACAAAAGCTATTGGTTCCTTGCAAGTGAATAAGACTCCTGGTCCAGATGGTCTTCTGAATGCTTTATATAAGATTCTGGGGGACCACCTGGTGCCTGAACTTACATCTGTTTGTAATTCCTTTTTGTCCACAGAAATAATTCCTTTGGATTTTACTAAGGGCTCTTTGATATATGCGTATAAAAAGAAGGGAGATGCTTGTTTGCTTAAGAATTGGTGTCCATTATGTATGTTAAATATGGACTTTAAATTGTTGATGAGAATTCTGACTAAAAGATTGATGTTGATTGCTGAGGTGGTGATACATCCGATGCAATCATGTTTGGTTCCTAATAGAAGGATATCTGATAATTTGATAATGCTCAGGGAATTGTTTTCTCATGGTCATGCTAATGTTGTTATGGGTTATTTTGTTTCAGTGGATCAACAAGCAGCTTTTGATATGGTTAGGCATGACTTCCTGTGGGTGGCTCTTCACTCTTTGCATGTGCCCATGGGCATGATACAGTGGATTCAGGCATTATATAGGATGGTTACTGTGGTCCCTGTCATGAACAGTTGGGTGGGTCCCATGATTCCGATTCAGAGAGGAGTTCATCAAGGCTGTCCTCTGAGCCTACTACTTTGTTTTTTTTTCTTGATGTCTTATTGAGATGTTTAAATTCTCACCCTCAGATTAGAGCTATTGCCAGTCCAACCACTGTAGCACAATATAGGGCAACTGCATATGTGGATGACATGTGCTTTTTGGTGGCTGATGAGGGTTCAGTTCTCCTCTCCCTTGCTATGTGTGCAGACTTTAGGAAACTTTTGGGAGCAGTTTTAAATTTCGACAAAAGTGTGGGTGTGTGCTTGGGTTGTCCTCAGATCCCTTTAGGACCCATTGGCCCCTTGACTTTGATTACAGGTCTGATTAAAATTTCTGATATATTATTTGGAGTCCCTGATTCTGATATTTTTAATTGGGGGGCTAAATTGGTACATGGCAATATTAAAGTGGCACATTGGAATAGGGGGCAAGTAGGGAAAAAGAAACGTGTCTTTTTGATTAAATCATATTTGATTCCGACCTTTCTATATTTGAGTTATGTCTTCCCTGTTTCAAAAAACTTGGACACCCATGTTTTTAGTCTGTTTTTCAGGCATTTTGGGGAAGCAGACTGAACCCTATAAAATGAAATGTTACGTATCTGCCCATCACTGATGGTGGTTTACACATTGTAAATCCTTTATTATTTTTTTCTAGTATATTTATTTCTGCAAATTTAAGACCCTCATTGATCAACACTCAGAAGGGTTGGGAACCCTGGTTTTATGATTCTTGTTGTGTATGGTTTCACCAATGGGTAAGTAATTCCTTTTCGTTGCTTATAAAATCAGTTGGTATACTGACGTATGTGCAGCATATGTTTCTACATCTGAAGCAATGCAAAATAACTACCCAGATGGTGTTGACTTCTTCCCATAAAACATTATATAGAAGTCTGCTTTTGACTGTCTGTGGAGTACAGAAAACTTTTGAAAAATGCCCCATTCAGCATATCTCTTCTCTTTGGCCCCTTCTACGATGCAAGAGAGTGCCAGATCATAGGTGGGATTTTCATTGGCTATCATGTCATGAACGTATTAATGTTAAGGCTAATCATAAACACAAACAGTTACAAGAATGTTTTTGTTCTAGGCCTTTATGTATCTCTGTACCAGAAACAATTCCCCATTTATTTTTTGAATGTTCTTTTATTCAGGATTGGTGGTCCTTTTTGGCCCATAAGTGGGCTGTTCCATTGTTTCAGACTGTAACTTTTTCTAACCTTATGTACGGTGATTTCCCAATACAATAGGGTATCTGGTACAAGGAAACTTTGAATCTTGTTTTTGAAGTTATTAAGTGGAATATTTGGATGACACATTGTTTGTTTACTTTGCAGCTACGGACTTGTACGTTCCTTGAATTGCAAAGTAAAATAGTAGCAGATTTGTGGAAGATTTATGATTCGGAATGTGCTTCTTTTCACAGGGATAAGATACTGGAACTTTGGATAGCCCTCCCTTGGATCACAGACTCTGATGCTGCTATTACCTGAACTTCCAAGAGACTTTCTTCTCCTATTCTCCTTCTTTGTACTGATTGTTTTTCTGCTGCTTTGTATTGATGTATTCTTTTTCGTTTTTTTTTTTTTGCTTTCTAATGTATGGTATTTTTATTTTGTTTTTTGTTGTATGATTTTGTGTTTCAATAAAACTTTCCCCAACTCTTTTTCAATAAATGCCATGGGATCTTTAGCATCCACCTGAACTACCACCAATCCAGGCAGATGGAACCTCGGTTTAATGTCTCATCCTAAAAATGGCACCTCAGACGTGCAGCACCCCCATCATGCTGCACTACAGTGTCAGTATTGGGATATTAACCCAAGTGACAGATGTGGGAACTGAACCCACAGCCCTCTGATCTCCCAGCCTCAGAGGCGAGTGTGCTACCTACTGAGCCACTGACACTGACAGCATCATTGTTAAAATTCCGCTAATGGATTTGATTTCTGTTTACCCCCATTTAAAATAAAATATCAATGGCCTTTTAAATGTTCTTATCTCATTTTTACACTATATTATATCATACTATAGATAACTGATGTATTTGTGTATATATGACATTTGACTGCTTTTTAGAAATTGGGTTTTCAAGACTTGATCTGTGTTTTTAAGGAACTTAGTATGTTACTGCACTTTAAGAGAAAGCACCTCAATTTACTTTGACTGTTATAGCATGAGCACTTTGATTAACTGTAGCATCCATAGCAATAAATTTTAGTGGATGAGTTGAAAATCAGTACCTAATGTCCATTATAGTTGACGCTGAGGAAGCCCTGCCTGGACTAGAAGAAACCTCAGTTGTTTCATTTACTGTCCTCAGCGGTGTTTGGGTCCAGGTAATGCCTTGTAATTTTCTCTTTGGGGTGTGTGTGTGTGTGTGTCTCATCTATGGACCTGCATGAATGTATGTATAGTGTATGGTAGAACAGTGATTGCTGATAGAATTCAGTTAGTGGAATCAGCTTGTTGTGCCACACTCGCTGCATCACGATGTTGTTGAGCTGCACTAGTTACATCATTAGTGCAGCAAAACAACATAGAATATCTTCAAATATGCATGGAATTTGCCCCTCTGAACTTCAGGAAATGGCCATGTGGTGAGAGCTGGCCCTGGAAATGAGCACCAATGGAAAGAAATAGCATGGTAAAGACACAGTTTTATTGTAAATGGTGCCTATTCACTATAAAAGACTATGTATGAGCTATCATACACAAACAAGGCTCTTTTTCAGTCTTGAGTTTTCTATGGTAATGAGACCTCTCAAACTGAGCTCTCAATGTTTCATTACCATGGAAATGTCTCAACTGAAACATAGCCTTGTTGTGTATGATAGCTCATACACAATCCTCTATATTCTATCTTTGACACTATCAAGCAAGAATGAAATGAAGATAAGTTGAAAATGAATAGTTTAGCTGGTCTTTTTTTACAACCAGTACACATAGTGCATGGTAACCCTCTGGACTAGTGGGTGCACCATTTCTTTTGTTTTTAACAGTTGTAGTTTGATGATAGTGCCACCATTATTCTGCAAGGTGGAGCGAATATTTTCCTGTCTTGTAAGTCTGCGTTTTGTAGCAGAGTTCTGGAGCACATATTGCCTGCCAAAAGGAGAAATATCATTGACTCACATCATCTGCACAGTGGTAGCTGGTGATAATGTGCATTATATGTATCTGGATATATTGGGAAAACATCACAGTGATCTAATTGAAATGAACAGAAATTTTCCTGTGATATGTCTGGATATTCTGAATTATGTCACTGGCTGCCACCATATCTGTGTAGAGGTTGTGTAGTGGAGTGTCATGCTCATTGTCATTGCTTGGGGGAATGCTGCACCTTAACCTTTGCTCTGCCATGGATGGATATATTCATCCAAATTTCCTATATATTCAAATTCTGTCTGCAGCCTAAGGATATTGAATGTCATGGCTGACACCACATCTGACACATAGTGGTCCAAATGTTTTTCTCTGTAACACATCACAGGGCATGCTGGTATGGCCATTTGGTTTTCACAGATTGTGACCATCATGTTTAAGTCTTACATAGTCCATACCAGCTTAAACACATATTTGCAAGCTGTTTTAATTGTACACAAACTTATTATGTCCCATATGGTAGTCTCAAATCTAATTAAAAATACAGAATCTGGATCCTTGTTTATTTGTTTTTTGTCTTACCTGTCTTTGTAATGAATATTCATGAGTTATTCATTTAAGGTATAATACATTTAATTTAAAGCTATCAATGGGGAGAAGAGCTATGATTAATTTTTTTCACCTTTTAAGGTATAGATAGCAGTTAAATTAATACCACCGTGAGATGAACAGAAGCTTTTTGCAAAATCTGCTTCAACTTAATCATAATGAGTAATCGGCTATGACAAAGCATTAGCTCTTCACTAGAAGAACACTTTAAGCCCATCTTGTAAATAGTAGCAATTAAATGAATCTAATGAAAGTAAAATACCAGGGATAATTAATGCACTAGGATAGCTGGCAAACCAGTTGATGGGTGCCAAGTCATCCAGAAATGGCTGTCTCATAATGAGCTGTGAAGTACTATACTTGTACTTTTCTTTTAATATAGTTACATGTTGATACATGCTAGCCCCCAAAAATATCACCTCTACTTGACAGATTCTTAGATTTTATAGACCAGCAGTATGAAAGTTTAACACCATTTTCGCATACTGCAGTAATTAGTTAAGAACTACAAGATCTTGAAACATGAAATGCTGCATGCCCATCCCACATGCTTCTAATGATACTGTGATAGACCACTCAGAATCTAAGTTTGAAAACCCTACAGGTCAGACAGCATGAAATCTGCATGACCCACTTATAGTTTAAACTCATCCAACCCTGAAAACTATTTTTAGCCATTTCTTTAATTTTAAGGATATTATTTGCCTTATGTGCACATCTCATGTAGAGCTCAAGGATAGTGCAGCACAGTTATGCATGGCTGATTGTATACTGCACCACCTTTAGTTGTACTAATGTATTATGAGATCACAAATACTGCAGTGTTCTGCAAAGACTCATGCTCAGAAAACATACTACTTTATGCAGATGATGCAGTCCTTTTCACGTCTAACTCCGACCCTATCCAACTTCAGGATGCACTTCAAACCTCCTTTGCTCAAACCAAGCAGTGGTTCCTAGACCACAGACTCATAATCAACCTAAAAAAACAAAATCATGCTCTTTACCCACAACCAAAGTAAATTCAAGGGTGCCACACTGTCTGTTCTGTCCCACTCCCACCACCCACTAGAGCAAGTAATACTTACAAATATTGTTTATATTGTTTTTGACTCTTCCTTCATCTTTCATGAGCACATCCACACCCTCTGCTCAGCCATCAACACATGCATAGGGCCTGTCTCCCACTGGAGGTGCTAAAACTCACTACTGACTCCTCCATTCTATCCCTTGTGGATTATGGACTGCTGGTATACGATGCAGCTGACAACACCGCCCTGCACAAAGTCAAGCTCTTGATCAACAAAGCATGTCAGCTTCTCACAGGGGCTGATAGGCTCACCCATACCTGTATGCTATACTCCTTGTCAAACCTCCTCTTCTTTGAGGAGCGACTGTGCTACCAATCCTGCATACTCACCCAAAAAAGTCTTGTAGGACTGACCTCTCCTGGTCTGTCTGTCTGTGATACTCAGTGCTTCCCTTCTGACTGTCTCCACTCGAAGCTCCACCAAAATCTTACTACTAGTACCCAGGGTCAGGACGTCCCTGGCACAGCGGTGCTTCTGGTATAGAGCCCCCACTTGGTTTAACACTCTCCCCCTAGCGTCACATCTGAACATAGAATTTGGACATTTAAATCTGCCCTCCATAACTACTTGATCCACTCCCGCATCCGTACCTGCACCTAAATCAGCTCCCGGTGGGTACTGATCCACCACTGTGACCTCAATCTCTCGCACTGTATATGTTACTGGGTACCCATTCTGCACAGCTACAATCATGTATAGGCCTTCTCGCATGTAAAGATTTCCTGTCTGTAGTTATCTCTTCACTGTCTTTGTTACAGTCTTTTGTACATAGTGTATATAACTGTACGTATCTGCACTGATGTCTGTAATTCCATGCACTGTCTGTAAACCTGACCCGTCCTGTATGTTGAATGACGAGAAGCCATTGTAAATGAGTCCCTGACTCAAAGGTTTGTAATTCCGATATAATAAATAACTAAATAAATAAATAAATGTGATAGCATGATGTACAGTACAGCAGGAGGGGATATATAAAGGAGAGGACCTGCAGTCAGGTGGGAATCAGTCACAGTGTTGGCATGGTGCAGGTATTTTCTATATCTTCACAGAATTTACTGTTAGGACCACCCTTTAGGTTCTAATTGTCAACTAGGTTTTGATCCCACCAGTTATTCCATCCCCTAGCCCTAACTGGCTCATCTTCTTAGCTAGCCTCATACAGTATATGGTATCAAGTCAAATGAATTGCTAAAATCTAGGCATAGCACATTCACTGCCTGATCCCTGTCTGTCATTTGTGTCACTGCATTAAAACATTTGTGAAGCTGGTCTGACTTTATTGACCCCTGGTGAGTCCTTGCTGGTTCCAGTCATTTCCTTCCAAGAATGTAACTATCTCCTCAAAAAATATGAAAATGTATCCAAAAAATGTGCTTTTATCAAAGCCATTCTCCCCTAGCATATAGTTCCCTGGAGTTTCCTTATCACCTCTTTTGTGTAATGGAACCAGATAAGCCACCCAGCAATCTACAGTCTCTATACCTATTGCTATTGATTCCACATAGAGGGCTGACAGCAGTTCCACCAGCAGCTGCCTTGAAACTCTCTAGAATGAATTCTATCTGGGCTTGATGATTTATTTATTTTTAAGATTCCCCATCCCTTTAATGCCCACTTCTGATTGGAAGGGTGGCCAATATATAATTTTTGGCTTCCTCCTATCAAAGATGAACATGTCTCCATTGAAGGTGTTTCTCACGTCCTTCACCAGGGGGACTACATTTGCATTATCCTTTTCTTCATGGTGTGACACAAGTGTAACCCCTGCTTGCAAGGAGTGGGTCAGTTTGGTGGATGTTACAGTATGGCTGATGCCTTTATACCCTAAGGTAGATTCCCCTAGAATCATGGTAGATATCTGGGGTCTGATATGTTCATATCTAAGCAGTGCAGTTCCTCCACAGAATGGGATCCTTCTGACAAGAAGATACAAGTATGCTGCCCACTAAGGGTAGAAGAAGATGGCCAATGGCAACTTTGATTAGCCTCAAGTTGGGTCCTGACAATATGAACATACAAAAAGAGCCAGCAGAAGAAGACCACCTGGTCTATTGTATCTGCTCATAATGGTGCGGGGTCTGCTCTAACACTTATGCCACTGACCCTGCCACCCCAACCACACCACCTTCTTCCCCCTTTCCCTGGTCCTAAGGGTTCCCTTTGTGTTTGTCCCAGGCCCTCTTGAATGCTCCCACCGTCTTTGCTGATTATACCTTCTCTGGCAGTTCATTCCAGGTGGTCATCACCCTCTCCATATAGAAATGTTTCCTTACAACCCTTCTGAATCTTCCCCACCCCCATCAATTTTAGGCAGTGCCCCATAGTGGTGTTGTTTTCACTCTTTTTAAAGAGACCCTCCTTTTGTACTCTGTTAATGTCCTTCATGTACTTGAAGGTCTCTATCACATCCCTCATCTGCCTCCTCTCCTCCAGGGAGTACATCACCAGGGCTCCCAGCCTCTCCTCATAGGTCCTATCCTCTATCTCCTCTATCATCTTGGTTGCTCTCCTCTGAACCCCTTCCAGCATGCTGATATCTTTCTTAAGGTATGGATACCAGTATCTCACCCCATATTGTTTAAATGTGGTCTCACCAATGACCTGTACAGTGATAAAATGACCTTGCACTGTCTGCTACTGAACCCCCTTGCAATTCACCTCAGCATCCTGTTAGCCTTCACCATCGCCTTCTTACACTAGAAGGTGTGTTTTAAGTCACCTGTGATCACCACTCCTAGATCATTTTCCTCTTTGGAAGCATTTACTTGAACCTCTCCTATGTAATACTCTGCCCTAGGGTTCTTGGGCCCTATGTGCATCACTTTGCACTTTTTGGCATGGAAATAAAATTGCAAGATTCCTGACCCTCTCTCTAGTCTGGCAAGGTCCTCTGTCATGTCCTGTATCCCCTCCATGGTGTCCACCCTCCCACAGAGTTTGGTGTCATCCACAGATTTACATATTTTGCCTTTAATGCCTTCTCTGATATAATTTATGAAGACGTTGAACAACACTTGCCCCAACACCAATCCCTGCAGGACCCCACTGGTGACCTCCCTGGTGCTAGAGAACTCACCCCCAACCACTACACTCGAAGTTCTGCCCCTCACCCAATTTTCAATCCATCTTACCATATTCTCCCCTACCTACCCATTGGTCCCTCAGTTTCATTATCAACCTTTTGCGTGGCACCGAATCAAAGGCCTTACTAAAGTCCAGGTATATGATGTCCACCACATGGCCTTTGTTCAAGGGGGTGGGCCAATTATGGGCCATCATTCGGGGGGGTATTCAGATGGCCATCAGCAGCTGTATCAAATCGTGAGGAGGAACCAATTTGCAAGGGCTTGGCCCCATGCACCCCTTGAAAATGAATATAACAAACTCTGAGGTGGACATGCCCTGGAGGGGGTTAAAACAGTGTGGGCACAAAGGGCAGAATGACTGAGGGGCAATCTAAAATCAAGATTGCCCCTGTCATGGTCACCCTTATTGCAACACCCTAATTGCAGCAAAGAAATTTGGTCACTGTTCTAACTGTATACCTTCCACCATGCTACCACCAAATTCAAAAGAGGGGTTCTGCCTCAGTCAAGGGTGGGTGGAAGCAAAGGGTGACTAAGGGAAAATGAATGGGGGATACAAAATAACAGCAGAAGAGGAAGACGGAAAAAAGGGAAAGGGGAAATGGGAGACCAAATGGCCCCGAGACAAGGCATTGGAAGAGGCCCAGACAACCCGCAATTGTGTCACTGGCACTGGAGGCCACCACAAACAAATGGGGACTGGATGGAACACAACAGATCCCAACAAACAAACAAAACAAAAACTTTTAAACCAAGCCAGCAGGACAGGGAGATGGCCTGCCCACCAGTAGCTGGCACTGAAGCCAGCAATCCAAAGGGAGTAGGGACAGGGAAACTGCCAAGGCCACCCCACATGGAAACCCCTGAAGAAGAACCCAGCACCACATGGATGAGGGAGAGATCCACAGACCCCAACATAGGACACTCACCCAGCTGCTGCCAGAAGCCTGCAGAACTTCAAGCAAGAGACGAGCACCACTCAAGCAGCTGTGGACCAGAGCTCAGATATACCTCCAGGCATCTGTGCCCCTGTGTCCTTCACTATCTTAGCCACCCTAGTTCACAATTTCCCTCTGGCCAGTAGGAGAGACCTTTTCTAGCCTAGGGGTGGTGCTGGCTTCTGACCAGACGATTGGGTCCCTGGGGCTTGGGGCAGCCCACTTGGGCTGATTTATGGCCCCTTTAGGCATTGGTCAGGGGCCTGGGAGGGGATGGAAGGGACAGAACAAAGGAGCTAGCTTGGGAAAGTGGCAGGGCGGGGGGGAGAGGGGGATAGGGAAAGTACAGGAAGTTGGTCAGCAAGCCAGCTTGCTGTGTATGTGGGTAGATGGGGGTTAACACTTTCCCTCCCTGAGGTTCCCCTGGTCTGCTTGCCTGGCTATACTTTGTGTCACTACTCTATATATCTGTTAGATGTAGTTATCTCATCTGGAGACCTATCACCTATTCCCCTTATCCTTCTTAAAGTTAAACCTCTTACTCCTCTGTTCCTTAACACCTGCCATTCCTTCCCCTTGGTTCTGCCAGTGTCATACATTCCCTGATGATGATATGCTCTCAGTCCCTGTGTAATTCCATCATTTCCTTTCTCATGCCTGCTACCACAGTACCCTGAAGCAGCTACTACTTGCCCTATCAGCCCCTGCTGATCCCCTCTGCTTTCCATCTCCTGCATTCCAATTCCCATCTGAGCCACTATACTACTCTACTTAATTACTCCTGGCTCCTGCACACTGGGCATCCCTCTTCCTTCATGTACTATCTCCATAAAGACTTCAGCACCACATCCTTTACAGCTCACAATCCTTCCCCTGCTGTCCTGTCTAGTTTTCCCTCCTGCTTCTCTTCGCCTCTCCCCCTCCCATCTGTTCTGCTGTCTGCAACAATTTATAGCCCCTCATATTTCTGTATGTGGCCTATCCCAATCTAGCTACATGGTGTTGCTTTTCCCACCTGAATTTTCTAAGCTAGGGTTACACTAGATAGAGTTTAGCTGCTTCCCCTTGCTTTTACCTTTCAGGGTACCTTGCTTAAAGGGAAAGGGAACATTGTTTAACCAGGAGTAGCACACTAAGCTGAAGAGTTTCCAGATGTGACCTGGTAGCACAAGGAAGTTAAGTGACTTGCTCAGGATCACACAGTATGCACCTTGGTAGCTGTGGGATTCAAGCCCATTTCCTACTTGATTACATTTTGAGGGGTCCCCCCAGCTAGGTTCTGTGACTCCTTCACCTTGCTGGATATTGATTACCTCTGAAGACTCTGTTACTATATCTTACTTGGAGCTAAATCCCCCTGTTATGCTCGTACCCCAGCTGCTCTGTGCAGCGTTGCCTGCGAATGCCCTGCTGACACCCCAGCTTGACTTTAAAAATTCAGCTGAACAACTTCTGTGCTCAGTGCAGTAATTGGCATGGGGTAAAGCAGACTAGAAATATGGGATAAAAAGATTTGAGTTCAGCAATGAATATTAATTATTGTAGCTAACTTGTGGCAGGTACTGTGCATTTACCCTGGGCCAGTTGGTGAAATCACATCTCTCTGCAGGCATGAACCAGGTTTCACATCTGGGCAGTACATCCTACAATGATATAAGCTGTCTAGCCAAAAGGAACACACTGCAATCTCTGATGGCGTAGCTGATTGGCAAGGACCAAATACTTAAAAAAGAAGTCTGTACACAGACGACTGGTAGGATGCAAAAATCAAACAATTTGCCAATGTTGCAACAAAAAATCATTACATTTCACAGCAGCTTAAGCAAAGTAGGCATACATAACAAAGGGTAGTTTCCAAGGATTACCCGCAGGCACGCTAACATTCTGCCCTCCACTATAGTTTCCTCAGGGCATACGGCTACTTGCACTAGCCTACATTTTAAGTGTAAGTTCCTAAAGTGGCACTGTGACTGCACTCAGCAAAACTTATGACATAAAAAGTGTCCATAAAGTGTACCTTTGCAGTCAATCCCCAGGACCAGAAAGCATTCATTTTCAACAGAGTTCAACTATCAACAAAAATAATAGGGTATATATGGACATTAAAAATTAATGCAAATAACCCCACAATAA
Organism: Neoceratodus forsteri; assembly: GCA_016271365.2. Classification (NCBI taxonomy): domain Eukaryota; kingdom Metazoa; phylum Chordata; order Ceratodontiformes; family Ceratodontidae; genus Neoceratodus; species Neoceratodus forsteri. The sequence continues at coordinate 904,464,081 of CM028135.1, read as the reverse complement.
GGACAAAATACTAGAATAAACACCACTGTAGACATTTTGTTTACTAGAAAAAGAAGCAAAACAGAGGCATACTAACATTTTTGTCCTGAGGCAAAAAAGAAAGTTGCTAATGTGCAAAGCTGCATTTATCACTAAGGAGCAAATGACTAATTTGACATGGAGAGAAAAAAATAAATAATTTAGGGCAAAAATGTGATATAACTTGAATCAACAGTACTGCAGTAGATGATTGATCCTGTAGCACTGGGAGCAGGTGATGTTTTTGTTGGATTTGTACTAGTGAGCACTGCCTTTGGTGATTTCAAGACATTTGCTTTCATTTGCTTCTGATGTTGAAACTATTAAGTTGTGGCTATCATTTTCAAGGCATTTAGTTGAACTGCCTTATGCAATGGCAGCTTTTCAGTGTGTGAACAATTCAGAAAGAACTGTGAAGTTCCTGACAGAGAACACCACATACAGATTGTTCTCATTCCTTAATCCTAGCTGGTTTCTAATTCACAGGAGGAATCTAACTTCTTTATATATGCCGTTTACTCAATAGTTTGTGCCTTTAGCAAATAATAAGCTCTTAAGAGTTGGGTAAAAATCTGAATATGCAGCCCCATCAGTTTTCTTTGCAGAGGAAATGTAGAGTATCTGAGTAGCAGCAATGTTTTTGCTATGCCGACCAACAGGAAAAATCTCTCTTACATCCCTCCTCATTCTGGTTTCATTCCAAAATTCTTAATCTTTCTTGATAATTTGAGAAGCTGTCTCTAAACTTATCAAAGTTCAAGTCTAACTCCTTGCAAAAACATGTTATTTTTTGCCTTACTGTTGCATCCCCCCTTGTCAACAAACTCTGCAGTGTAGTAAGAAGTGTAGTTTGTTCTCAGAAACACTATTATGTGTATTATATACCAAGGTACTTAAATGTCCTATACTATATTACTTACCCCCGTACCATCTTACTAACACATTATGAAACTTTTATTACATTGCCAAATTGGCAATGCAACAGGTGCTGCACCTGATGCTAACCCAGTGCTCTCAAAATCACTATTGACGAGCCCCTCAATGAACTCCCCACCCCACTCCCCATGGCTCTCCACTGTCAGTACCTGCTGGTACTAAACCTATCAATTCTGAAATGTTTTTATTTACTCTTTGTGTTCAAGCAATTATGTAAAACTGTTGTTCTGCATGATTGTATTCTGTAGGTATGTTGATTCTGTATGTCCTCTCTCTGACGAGGTACCTTTGTAAACGAGCCTCTGGCTCAAAGGTTGTAAATCCAATTATACAATAAATAAATAAATAAATAAAAATAAATACATGCATAAATGTCTTTGACAAATAATAAGCTCTCAGAGTTGTGTACAAATCTGAATATGCAGTCCCATCCAGTTTCTTTGGAGAGGAAATATAGAGTAACTAAGCAGGGGCAATGTTTTTGCTACACCAACCAAGAGGAAAAATATATTTTACATGCCTCTTCATTCTGGTTTGCTTCCAAAAATTCTGTAATCTTTCTTCATAATTTGAGAAGCTGTCTATAAAAAACATTAAAGTTCAAGTCTAACTCCTTGCCAAAACTTGCCCCTTTTTGTCTTATAGTTCTAGCCCTCCCTGTCAACAAGCACAGTATTGTAGTAAGAAGTGTAGTTTGTTCTCAAAAACACTATCATATTTTTTATATACCAGGATACTGAAATGTCCTGTACCATATTACTTACCTTAATATCATCTTACTAACATATTATGAAAGACTTATTACTTTGCTAACTGACAACATTTTTAAATTTGTTACCACAAGCTCAAAACAAGACATTCATATAAGAGCGCTTCAGAATAGTTTGGATTCAACCCCCTCCCCCCAAAAAACACTGCCGTGTTTAAAGATAATAGTCTTTCATAAAAAAAAAAAAAAAAAACATCATGAGACTTCTGGTGACATCACCATTTGGATGGGTAGTTAAATCTAAAGCTCCACAAGGCACCTGAGGAGAAACTCCTCTAAAAGGTAATGAAAGCCCACTTAAAACAGCAGCAGTGGCATTGGGAGGATTTGGAGGAGGCAGAGAGATGAGGATCCTGTTCACAAACCATGCTGCAGAAGAAGGATGGCCATGGATTGAGTCCAGAAAGCAGCCTGCACAGCAGAAGCCCTTCTCTAGTCAGCATGGTGGGCTGACATAGCAATACGGATGTGAAGATGGAGTGCCTCTCCTGCTCCAGATTTGAAACTTTACAGAAATTATAAACTTCTACAGTGAAACTTAACAAGAATTCCACCAGTTAAACTCAAAACTATAGGCAGTGGAAAACTGCATTCAGATAGCCAAAGACTGGGTGCCCTCATGGAAGACTATGCCCTGTAGCTCCACATGGCAATTGACTTTCTCTTAAATCAAAATGTGGCCCTAAACAAAAAGTGTTAGGATCTTGAAGCCCACTCCAGGCAAAATAATCTTCACATATATGGCCTCCGGAAGGAGTGGAGACAGGTCACATGACTGAATTTATGGAAGACCTGCTCCAAGATGTTCTAGAACTGCCGGCAACCTTTCAGTTTCTCATCAAGCATGGACATTGAGTGCTTACCCCAAAACCCATAGATATCAAAGCCCAGACCCACTCAGTGGTAATGAAATTTGCCAGTTATAAAGGCAAGGAGGAAATCCTGTGGATCACCTGGGTTTGCAGAACTGTTACATACAATACGGCATGCTTATTGTTTGACCAGGATTGCCCACCTGAAATTTTAAAAAGAAAATTAGCATACACAGGGATTCTAAGTACCTTAAAGGCACATCATGTCCAGTTTCAGACTCCATACCTAGCCAAGTTAAGGTTTTTTTGGGATTCTGGCATGGCCCTCTACTCTTATTCTATAACAGCAAACAACTTGGAAGCATGGACAGAAACATGCACATCACTCCACTAGAAAGAAAGTGGTGTCTGTGACCATGAAGTACATTAAGAACATTTTGAGGTTGTTTCAGGAGTACTGATTGTGGAGTGGAGACCAGCAGGGAACTTCTACTCGAAGACTTTGGGTGAGATCATTTTGTTTTTTCAATTTCTCCCTGCACAAACTGCGGCCCTTTTGTTGCCCTCTCATCCTGCCCTGTGGTTCTCCCCCCGTGGCTGTTACACAGTAACTGAATGATTATTGGTTACTTTAACAGATTTTTTATTCCTCCCTCCTTCCCTTGAATGCCTTGCATACTAAATCTAGCCTATTTATACTAAAATTGGTTCAGAGTGGAACATAGAAACATAGAAGTTAATGGCAGATAAGGACTGCAAGGCCCATCCAGTCTGCCCATTGTTTTTCTACCTTATGAATGTGCCATAGGCCTTTACTCTGTCAATGGTCTATCTATTCATACTCATCTGTATTGCTCCCTTATGCCTATCCCATGCCTGTTTGAAGCCCTGCACTGTATTCATGTCCACCACTTCCTGAGATAGGCCATTCCATGCATCCACCACTGTTTCTGTGAAAAAAAAAACCTTTTCACATTACCCCTTAATCGGCCTCCCTCTAATCTCACGTTGTGTCCTCTTGTCCTGCTATTTTTCTTATATTGAAACATGTTAGACTCTTTCACCTTGGTAATGCCCTTAAAGTGTTTGAATGTTTTGATCATATCAACTCTCTATCTCCTTTGCCGTAGTGTATACATATTGAGCTCCATCAATCTTTCCTCATATGTTTTCTGATGCAGTCCCTGCACCATTTTGGTTGCCCTTCTCTGGACTGCCTCCATTTTGTTAATGTCCTTGTGAAGGTGCGGCCTCCAGTACTGCACACACTACTCCAGATGGGGCCTAACCAGTGTCTTGTAAAGAGGGATTATTATCTCCCTATTACAACCTTTGATACCCCTACTAATATACCCCAACAGCCTTACATACTGCTTTAGTGGTCTGCTTGGATGATTTCAAGTCATCTGTGATGATGATGCCCAAGTCTCTTTCTTCCCTTGTGATTGCCAGCAACTTCCCTCCCAACCTATAAGTGGCTTCAGGGTTTCTCTTCCCTATGTGCATGATCTTGCACTTCTTTGCATTAAACCCCAGCTGCCACTCTTCTGACCATTTTGTCAATTTATCCAGATCTCTTCTCATTCTGCCCACCCTATCTGGATCATCGACTTTGTTACAGATCTTGATGTCATCTGCAAACAGACAAACCTTACCCTCCAGTCCATCTTCAATGTCACTGATGAAGATATTGAAGAGGACTGGCCCCTGGACTGATCCACTTGTGACTTGCATCTCTTCTGACTGTATACCATTTACCACCACTCTGTTTTCTGCCCGCCAACCAGTTTGCCACCCAGTTGACCAACTTCTGACCCAGCCCAAGCCTACCCATCTTATTAATCAATCTTCTTGTGGAACAGTATCAAAAGCTTTGCTGAAGTCAAGGTAGGCAACATCAATCGCACCCCCTTGGTGCATCATTCTGGTTACCCAGTCACAGAAATCTATGACATTAGTTTGACAGGATCTTCCTGTTGTAAGTCCATGCTATCTTGGATCCTGTGCTCCTATGGATTCCAGGTGTTGCACTATCCTTTTCTTAAGGAGTGCCTCCATAATCTTGCCCACTACTGAGGTAAGACTGACTGATCTGTAGTTCCCTGCCTCCTCCCTGTTACCACTCTTGTAAAGCGGGATCCCATGAGCCCTTCTCCAGTCTTCTGGGACCTCTCCTGTGCTCAATGACTCACTAAACAGTTCTGATAATGGCTCTGCTACTTCCACCCTTAGCTCCTTTAGTACCCTGGAATGTATGCCATCGGGTCCCATTGCCTTGTCCACCCTGAGTTTAGCGAGCTCTTGTAGGACCCTTTCTTTTGTGAAGGGACTTGTGCACACCTCCCTCACCCCCTGTGCCCATGGTGCTGAGCTGTGGGCCTGCCCTACCTTCTCCTCAGTAAATACTTAGCAGAAGTATTTATTTAGGATAGATGATTTTCCTTGGTCCTCCTCCACACACTCCCCCTTATCCCCTTTGATCTTAGCAATATCCCCTCTGGACTTTTCTCCTTTCACTAATGTATCTATAGAAAGTCTTGTCCCCTTCTTTTACTGTTCATGCTAGTGTTTCCTCGGTTTGGGCCTTTGTCTGCCTTGGGAAGTTTGGTATGTCTCCCTATCTTTGTCCTGCTATGTTCCCTTATATTTCCTGAAGGCCAGTCTATTGGTTCTGACCTTTTCTGCTACTGTTTTTGAGAACCAAAGTAGTTTCCTTCTTCTTTTGCTCTTGCTTTTCTCCCTAACACAATGGGATGTTGCGTCAAGTATTGCATCCTTATTGCTTGCTCACTTTGCCTGTACCCTTCACCTGTATTTCTTCTTGCCAGGGCTAGCTTAACTCTGTTGGCCATCTTATCAAAGTCATCTCCTCTGAAGTCCCATATTTTTGTGTAGGAATTGGATGATTTAGTTCTAGTGGCCAAATTGAACCATACTATGTGATGGTCACTGGCCCCCAGGTGACCTTCTACATGGAGTTCTGTGATCCTTTCTCCATTAGTCATTACTAGATATAGGATAGCCCTGTCTCTTGTGGGTTGTTGTATCAGTTGTTTGAGGCCCTCCCGCAGCAGGGAATCTACTATGTGTCTGCTTCTGGCTGATGTTCCTGTTCGTATTGACCAATCTGTATCTGGCATGTTGATGTCTCCCATTATCAGAACCTCCCCTTTAGCTGTTATATTTTGTATATCTTCTAATTTAATGTGTATATGTCCTCTCCCTGGTCTGGAGGCCTGCAGACAACCCGAGTTCATATGGCTGTCCCATTTCCTGTTTCCAGCATGACCCACAGTTCTTCCGGCTCCTTATGTGTATTCTTAATTTCTGTAGCTTTGATATTTTCATTGACATAAAGGGCTACTCCCCCCCCCCCTTTTTTTACACCTCAGTCTCTTCTGAGCAGTACATAGCTGGGTACTGAAGTGGGACCATGGGCTTTAGTTGCCTATGCCATCTGGAAACTTAGAGGTGAAAGGGGGGGGGTATCCTGAACTTGACAGAGCTGAAGCAAGATACCCTGCTGGGAACTCTGGCATGTAAGCATGAAAGGAGCCCTGCCCCAAATAGTGCTATTTCAAAGCAGTGTACTCTTTCCACTCTGCCTGGTAATTAGTAGCTGCAGCACAGCCAATTCTTCAGTCTTGTCAGACTTTGCTACTTTGCAGCCCCCCATGCTGAACACAGCAGCAGCCTCTGATTATGTGATAACCTGAAATGGTTTGCTTTCTGAAGGGACAATGTGCATTCATGAATGTGTCAGGTGGACAGTTAACATGGGGCGTGCTGCAGGTTTTTTTTTATGCTCATATTTTTTTATATAGTTACCTACATTTACATGGACTCTCCCTTGAATATTCATAAAGGACATTAAAGCATAATATGGACTGTTGAAAATTTCATAATTTACTTTTTATGCAATGAAGATTAACCTTGCCTACATAAGTGTTATAATTAGTTAAAGCTGGAATTTTGGACCTTTCCGGCTTTGAACAATGTCCCTCCTCATAATTGTTGGATTCATACAGTTTATCATTTCCTCAGTTAAGCATTAATTTGAGAAGGTATCATTAATTTGTCCAGAAATCTGGGACGTATTACCTCGGGGTCAGATCTGCATGTCAGAATCAGCCTGGAATCATTTAATTACACATGTGATTTTCTCTCATCTGTTGGAGGTGCTTAGACACTGTTACTGTCTAAGTTCTATGACCTTGCTGCTACCTCTACAGCTCCTTCTGGCACTTTTGGTGCTCATCCATCCCAAATCCCCTACCCCCTTGGGTCCAGTTTCTACCAACACCAGAGAAACCTTACTGTCCTCAAAGCATCACCTATCCTCCTAGCTGGAAGATGCAGTGCTTCTGCTATCATGCTCCAGCAGCTTAGAGGGCACTGTGATATCCCCACCTACCATGAAAGCGCTTCATGTTCTACGTTGCTAATTGAATTGTTCATGTTTTCTTGTTTAGTGTGTACTTTGTTTAATGTTGTAGTGTGTGCACTTCACTGTTATTTGTTACTGATAGCTGCACAGTGGAGACTGAAAAAGTATATTTCCAATGATTATTCTCATTCAGTTGCCCACAGGGAATGTATCCTTTGCCCATTAAACCCTGGGAGCTTGGCCCTTTTCCTACTACCAATTACAGCTAGCCTGTCTCAGTTTACCATTGGTGAAGCTGGAGCCCCCAGAGAAGCCACATTTTGTTCACCATCCCATAGCAATAAACAGAAGGTTCCCTATCAGAACATACCCATGGCTGCCACTCACAACCTTAAAATATACTCTCATAATATTAAAGGGTTAAACAACCCTGTTAAATGCTCCAAAGTATGGCTTCTATAAAACAAACATAAACCAACCATTGTCCTACTTCAGGAAACACATCTTAGCAAGGAGGATCATACAAAATTGTGTAGATTTGGCTACAGACATGTGGTGGCCTCTTCATTCTGGGGTGGAAGAGACAGGGGTTAGCCATACATTAAATGTTCCATTATACAGATCTTGCAACCACTCTCATTTGGATTATTCTTTTGAGTTCTGATGCCCTTTTAAACAAATTCTGGTCAGAGCTGATACGGCTGCAATGCACTCTTACATTTACAGGTAGAATAGCTGCAGCAGCACAGCTCCCAGAACAGCAGTGATACTGGAGTGGCAGCAGCATGGGTCACAGAGTGGTGGCGGTGACATTGGAGTGCTGGTTTTGGAGTTGTGGTGGTTTGCCACTTGAAAGATGGTGGTGGGGCGATACTCACACATGTGCAGTTCCACCAGAAGTGCACTTGCAAAGTAGTGCACTTTAGGGAGGGGGGAAATCATGCTGCAGAGTGGAGTTCCATTGCAAAGGACAGCACCGATGGCATCAGTGCTGCCATGACGTTGTCGCATCACTGTAGGAGAACACAGAGTCACGTTCTGGAGCCAACCCACTGTTCTCCTACAGTGATAGCTGAACATCTGTGGAGCTCCACCCATGCAACCATACAAAGGAGATATATCACTGGTTTAGAAAGTACAGAGAAAAATAACGAAACAAATAAATGGTCTGAGGGATTTGGAATACATGCGAATGTATGAACATATGAAGAAGCCAGCAGAAGAATGCCATTTGATCTATCGAGTCTGCTTGTATTGCAGGGTCCACAGCTTGAGCTAATGTTCCTGCCCTCCCTCCCCACTCCTCCTATCCTCCCTACCCATGATCTTTACATCCCCCCTATGCCTATCCCAGCCTCTCTTAAAGTTGCCCACTGTTGTCAACGAGATGACCTCTTCCAACAGAGAATTCCAAGTGTCCACCACCCTCTCTGTGAAGAAGTGCTTCCTGACCTCCCTCCCTCCCTAAACCTCCCACCCTCCAGCTTAAGACTGTACCCCCTCATGCTATGGTTGCCACTCAGTTTAAAGAGACGTTCCTTATCAACCTTATTTATCCCTTTCAAGTACTTGAAGGTCCCAATCATGTCCCCTCTTTCTCTCCTGTCTTTCAGGGAGTACATGTTCGATGCCCTCAACCTCTCCTTGTATAACTTACCCTGCAGACCCACTATGATCATTGTAGCCCTCCTCTGAACCTTCTCCAGTAGGTGAATGCCCTTTTTGAGGTGTGGACACCAGTACTGAACTCCATACTCTAGATGTGGCCTTACCAGTGACCTATACAAGGGCAGTATAACCTCTTCCTACTACTGATCCCCCTAGACATGCATCCCAGCATCTTGTTTGCCTTTGCTGCTGCTTTCTTGCACTGTGTGGAGTGCTTCAGGTCATTAGTGATCATCACTCCCAGGTCCTTCTCCTCCTCTGATGCAGATACTCGGACTCTACCCAGGTAGTACTCTGCCCTGGGGGTCTTGGCTCCAATATGTATAACTTTGCATTTCTTGGCATTGAAGCCAAGCTGCCAGATCCTGGACCACCTCCCCAGCTTTTCCAGATCTTTCTGTAGGTCCTGTATCCTTTCAGCTGTGTCCACTCTCCCACAGAGCTTGGTGTCATCAGTGAATAGGTACATTTTGCCCTTAATGCCATCCCCAATGTCATTGATGAAGACATTGAACAACACAGGCCCCAGCACTGAGCCCTACGGGACCTCACTGGTTACCTTTCTGATGCCAGATAACTCTCTCCCCACAACCACCTTCTGGGCTCTGTCTCTCAGCCAGTTTTCCACCTATCTGGCCATCTTTTCCCCAACCCCGAGATCCACCAACTTCCTGATCTACCTTTTGTGGGGCACAGAGTCAAAGGCCTTGCTGAAATCAAGATAGAGGATATCTACCACTTGGCCCCTGTCTACTGTTTTAGTGACACAGTCAAAGAAGTCAATCAGATTTGTCTGACACGATTCCCCCCCCCAAGAACTCATGCTGCCTCACATCCTGGAGACCATGCTTCTCTAGATATTCCACCAACCTTTTCCTTAGTATGGTCTCCATGAGCTTGCCTACAATGGAGGTCAGACTGACTGGTCTGTAATTCCCTAGGTCAACCTTGGGACTGCTTTTGTGGAGGAGAACTACATGTGCTGTTCTCTAGTCCTGTGGTACCACACCTGAATCTAGTGAACTATTAAATAGGTCTGCCAGTGGCCCTGCCAACCAGCTCCTCAGCCAGTTCCTTTAGTACCCTTGGATGTACTCTGTCCAGGCCTGGTGATTTGTCCAACTTCAGTGCCAGCAGCCCCTCCCTCACTCTATCCTCCTCTATCATTACATCTGTGTTCCCCTCCCTCTGCTCCTTTTTTCACTCCTGAAGGCACTGGTCAATCCTTCTCCCTGGTGAAGATGGAACAGAAGTATTCATTTAGTATCTCTGCTTTTCCCCTATTATCCTCCACCCACTTCACCCTTTTCTTAAGCCTAACAACCCCTTCCTTCTTTTCCCTTTTCTCACCTACAGTATATAGTGAAAGAAAGCCTTCTCCCCACCTTCTTAATTCCTTCAGTTATCTGCAGCTCCTTCTGTGCCTTTGCTCACTGGACTTCCTTACTTGCCTCACTAGCAAACCTTAGGTAATGTTCCCTATCCACCTCTCTTGGTCTTCCTGAATTTTCTGTATGTCAACCTCTTTTCCCTTACTGTCTGGGCAAACCCAGAACTGAACCAGATAGGCACTTTGGCCCTTGTGTTCTTCCCCCTGAGCCTAATGCACTCATCTGTGACAATCAGTATTCTTTCCTTAATGATGGACCACCTTTGGTCCACCCCCATATCTGCTCTAATGCCTACCAGATGGCTCCTTAGCAATTCACCCATTTTCCTGAAGTCTGCCCTCCTGAAATCCAAGATGTTGGTCTTAGTTGGGATGCTTTCCCTTCCCACATCCAACTGGAACCACACTGTGCAATGGTCACTTCTACCCAGTGGCTCACCGACCATTATTTCCTGTATATGCTCCCCATTTGTGAGCACCAGATCAAGAATTGCCTCAGCTCTTGTTGGTTCAGTGATGCCCTGAGTCAGGAACCCACTCTGCAGTCCTTCCAGGATCACCTTACTCCTAGCACATGTTGTGGATGTTATGCTGCAGTCCACCTTGGGCAGGTTGAAGTCCACCACACTTACCACATCTACTTTTCCTGCAGCTTCCAATATTTGTGAGCTCAGTTCCCTGTCCCTCTCCTCATCCTGACTGGGTGGTCTGTAAACCACTCCCAACCTCACCTTTCTCCCTCTATTGGACCTTAACTGAACCCATTATGTATCCACCTCCCCTTCCTCTGACTCATTCCTCGTGCAAGTTATTCCCTCCCTGATATAAACTGCCACCCTTCCCCCCTTCCAGACTACTCTGTCCCTCCTGTATAGTTTATATCCAGGAATCTCAAGGTCCCAGTCATGGTGTGATGTTGCCCAAGTCTTGGTTACTTCAGCTATGTTCACCCTCCTGTCTGCTAATGGTGCCTGCAGGTCATCCATCTTGTTTTCAAGACTCTGTGCATTCAGAGACACCACCCTCCATGTAGAATCTGGCTTTCTTCTCTCCCCTCTATTCTTCTATTCACATTTATCCCCTCTGTGTGCACCCCTCCACATACCCTTGTTATGTGTTCCTCACCCCTCCACCCTTTGCTAACTGAGTTCTTGCCCCTTCCACCTCCTCCCTCCAGACATCTTCCATCACTGTTGGGAGGGAGGTTCACTGACCTCCTCTTGTGATGTCTGATCAGTCTGTGTATGATGACAGGCTGAGCATTCTTGGTCTTATGTCACTTTAAACAAGACATTTAAGGAAAGGTCTGTTGCTGCTATGGGACATGTTACAGGACCCATATATAATGAATAAAATGGAATTGGAGTTAAAAAAATATCAATGGGACTACAGGACACCCACTGCAGTTAAAGTGTCAGAAATGTAATTCCTTGAAGTGGAAGTACTTCTTTTCACAGAGAGTTGTTAATCCTTGGACTTCTCTTCCATTAGAGATTATTATCAGCAAGATGAAGAATTCTTTTAAAACTAAACTAGATATCGGGTGCATGCATGGATACTGAACAGAATGACAGCCTGAAACTCTTGTCCCATCCTAGTCTGGTAAATAACTTAAGTTTTCACCCACCAACCGGCATACCTCAGGGATTGAAGACACCTCTACTGATAGCACAGACTACAAACTACACCAGGAGATTGAAACATTTGCAGCTGCACCACTGTAACTTGAGATTGGCTGTCCAAGAAATAGCAGACTAAACTCTGGGCCATACTACACGCCATGGCACACCACGAGGCATCCCCACACTCAGTTCCCACCATGGCGACTAAGAAGAACATCGAGAAGAAATCAGACAACAGTGCCTCCCTGGTGTACATGACTCAGCTGCTGGAGAGACTCGTGGCAGTTATGTAAATCATGAAAGGGATGTGTACTGCAAGTTCTGGAGAGGTGACGGTTCTGTCTGACCAAGTGAATTTAGTGTAACAGCAGGCTATGGACTGTGAACATTTTCAGGACTCAGTAATGCGGAGATCAGATGAGCACGAATATTGGCTGGGAAGACTGTGGGAGCATATGGAGGACCAAAAGAACAGGGGCAGGAGGAACAACATTAGAATCCTAGGGATCCCTGAAAAGTCTGAAGGAGCAGACATGGAAAAATTCTTAACAGAGCTCCTGACCCAGCTCCGTGGCCTGAGATGGCAAGGAAACATACAGGTAGAATGGGCTCACTGAACAAGAGGACCCCACCTGCTACAGTCAGCTCCTGCCCAAGACCTATTATTGCTTATCTTCTCAGGTACTCCACTAAGAATGACTGCTGAGAGCCACCAGAGAAATGGGACACCTATAATGGAGGGGCTTCAGCATCTCACTTTATCAAGATTTTTCTCAAGAAATGGTCTATACTCGAAGGTCCTACAATCCATTGAATACAGTGCTACATGAGGCTGGGTCATCTATCATTTTAAAGGATTGACAAATGTTGTTGTCTTCAGGAATGGGCAAAGATTTGAAGGGATATTGCTGAGAGAAATAGCTGAATTGATTAAAAGCCACTGGCTTAATATCAGGATTGAACCTTCAGCTCACACACAGCTATAGGATGGACATGCAAATTTACAAAACAATACTAAGCCCTCTATTAATGACACACTGCCATAGCACTCTGTAGAGGGGAAAACATTCAAAGGTCATACCCATGTCTCTTCATCAGTCACAGACTTGCTAGCAGCCAAGTTCCCACATCAAGACCAACATACTCAATCATGGGGAGATCAGGCTGACAATGCCCTACCATCCTAAAGAACCAGGCACAGATCTCACAGCCTACAGCCTAGATGCCCACAGTCAGATCCTCTTTCACCACCTGCTAAAGCAGCAAGGGAAACACCACCATCTCCATGATGTAACAATAAGACCCAGGACCCTCAGCTGTATTCCCAAGAGACTGTACACCCCTGCACCCCCCAATCCTTGACAAAGCTGGCAGACTGTGTATTAGACATGGAAGTTACTGCTCCGGATCCTCCCTGAATGGCACCAGGTACCAGATCATTTGCAGAAGTCACTGCTGCCAGTCTCCTTCATGCCATGTATCCTTTTTGTCAGTTTAGACAAGCTGAATCCAAACAGCACAATGCTCAACATGCTAATAAGGACTTCCAAGGGCAACAAAAGTGGTTCATTTTAATGTATACTCATTAATTTTTCTTGTATATTCCATAATGCATGACAAATTGTTAGGTGAGTTAGATCTCGCCATCATAAGGGGACCATGTTCTGTCAAAACTGGCACTGTCTTCCATTTACTTGCAGAATGCAAGGTGAGTGATTATGGAGGGGAAGGGAGGTCAGTCTATGCGTACATACAGTTTCACAGTTGTGATGACCTTTTCCCACAACTCACTGTGCGCCCATTGTCAACTGTGCACAAGTGAATGGATCGCCCCCCCCCACCAGCTCTAATGTCTGGCATTAATGCCGGACCCCCACACAGCACCAGGTGTAATTCTCTTCCCTCCCTGATGAGGGCCAGCTCTAACTGAAGAATGGCTCACAGCAGGAATATACCTGGTCCCCCCTTCCACCACCACACACCTGTGTGAGTAACATATACTAAGATAAGATACTGGAGCACATCTCTCCTCCCCCTTTCTGCCTTCTCAGTTAGCACAGCACCAGTGAAATAGAGTTGCCTTCCCCACCCCTCTACTCATTATGTTCTCCAATACCCCCCAAGTATTAGGGAGAAACAGCTGCTCCACCCTCAGCCCCCTTATCAGAACATCTCAGGTGTCTCAACACAGCTCTTGCTAACCCTATGGGAGGGCCAAAACCTGAGAAGTGAGGAAGGGTAGTGATCATTCATGGCTCCTACGGTACTCATGTGTACCACTCAAAGCAAGAACTAAGGTGCAGGTTGCAATCCATGTGCTTTCATTTCCTCTGAATCCTGTCTTGCCAAATTTTCACCAGAAGTACTCTCCCACCCCTGTCATGCCAAAGACACAATTTTCATGGCACACCATGAAGCTATTGAGGGTCTGTATAGCTTGATGGCCATCTGCATACACCAATAGCCATCACTTTGGCACTGGGGTTGGAAAGTTGCTTTATATATTGCTTAGATGTAATTTGTTCAACCATGGTTGTGTTCAATCTCGCAAGTTGGAGTTTTTCTCTGTTCTGCAATGTTTTTATTGCATGCAACTTCAGTCTTGGAAGGGGATCACCTTTAGGGCTGATACCCAGTCTGGGGTACGATGCCATCCTCAGTGACTTGAGACTGGTCCTCAAGGTACAAGTGTCAAATGAGTGAAGGGCATACTGCACAATAGGGAACCCAAGCTAAACCGGAGGGTCACATATAATGCCAGTGTTGTACTCCTCAAATGTTGGTAGCAGTGTTTTTCTCCATCTGCAGTGCCCTGGGGTAGCCCAGCTGGCAACATTACCCACTTTATCACCAAGGGCTAGGATGGGTCTCTCCATTGGACAGACTCAAGCTAACCTATTGGTAATGCTGTACAGTGGCAGAGCCAATTAGGTGCAGACCTACTCTTCTGTTTTCGTGGTTAGAGCTGTAGATTGTTGTTCTAGAGTGACTTGTTTAAAATTGTTCTCCTTACTGGATTACTAAGGTACAAACTGTTTTTATCTTCACTACCACAGGTGATAGCGTTAAGGTGCTAGTGCTTCCACAGGTAAGCTCTACGACACCCCCATGGTGAGTGGCTCCTGGTAAATAACATAGCAGGTGGGCAGGCTTGGGGACTAACTCCATCCCCCCACCCCATGCAGCTTATAATTCATTAACATTCAGTAGGAGCCCCTAATCCTCTGGACAACTGCAGCTTGAAGAAAGGACTCATAGTTGTTTTCTAACCAACACCCAGCTTACCTTCACTATCTCCCTCGGGTCCGGCCGTGCTCTCCCATCGAACACCCCCCCCCCACACAAGCACACTGACACCCTCCATCTGTCTCATTGCCTGGCTGTTAAGCCAACGTTAGGACCTCTGGGCACTTACTGTAACAGGTATAATGTCTACCACAGAAGACAGTTCACATTAGTTTATAGGCTTAGTCAACAAACTGGATACCAGGCAATTATACAAATCCAGCGACCTTCCACTAGGAAATGCTGAAAGTGCCACAGGATATTCTGGATACCTTTAAAAAAATGATAAAAAATTAGTATAGTCTCCCAATAATAACCACTAGCCCACAGGAGATTAAAATCCATTTAGATGGGATGCATCTTCACAGATTGACCCAATAGCAGATTTTCATTCTGGAAGCAACAATCACTTAAACAGAGTTAGAACTGGCCATCAAAAACATGAAAACTTGAAAATGCCCTGGCCCAGATGGATACATAGGTGAATTTTAGTAGTAGTAGTATAAAACCTTTACTTTTATACATAAATAGGATGGTACAATCACACCATTAGGACTGAGGTCCTATTTTCAAAGTGGCCCTGTTTACAATTTGGTTACATTAACATTTTAGAAAAAAACCTATTACACTTAGGACACTTATTTAGTAATTAAGTGTAACAGACATTTATACTTGTATTAAAGGAAATTACTAGATCTTAATTCTTTCCTGACCAACTTATACCATCCTTGCTTGGTTCTTGTAGAGAGGTGCTGGAGGGGAAGAGTACCCCGACCACTTGGAAATTAACAACTATTTCCACTGTCCCCAAACCAGGCAAGATAAAACCCATTGTTCTTCTTATATGCTCATCTCAGTATTGAATACTGATTACAAATTATGTACAGCAATTCTGGCTATGAGATTAGATACAAATCTTGCCATCTATAATTAATGGGGACCATACAGGATTCACAGCAGCTAGTCAAATACAGGATAATATAGAACGAACCCTCCATATCCTTCACCACACCACCCAATTGAAATTTCCTTTTCTTTTACTTACTCTTGAAGCAGAGATGGGTTTTGACTGGGTTGCATAGTTCTTTTTTTGCTGCAACTTTGGGAAGGATGGGCTTCTTGGAACAATTTGGAAAACTGCTTAAACAACTACAGTATATGATAATCCATTCGTATGTGTAAAAGTAAATGGTAATATTTCAGCCTCCTTCCCCCTCTACAGGGGCACCCATCAAGGTTGCCCACTTTTGTCTCTGCTATTCGTCATCTATTTAGAACCCCTGACACAGGCCGTATGGAAAAAATGATGAGATAACTAGCAGCACTTTGAGGGAGAGGCAACAAAAAATGGCTTTGCATACTGATGACTTATTTGTTTATTTAATTCATCCTGATCAGGCTCTACTCCATTTGGGGCATGGCCTTACTTTGTTTGGACAATGGCAGGGTATATGGCTAAGGCGGAGGTACTTCAATTGAACTATAATCCCTCCTCTAACATTTGGGAAACTTACCTTTTTATGTAGGACCACTTGTCTTTGAAATATTTAGGGGTCCATCTGACAGGGGACCTATCATATAATGACCACCCCTTATTAAGACAAAGTACATCAGATATGGAGGCCTGAAAGAATATTCTGCTTTCCCTGATGCAGAGAATTGATACAGTTCACATGAACTTACTTCACAGGTTACTACTATATATTTAGCACAAACTCTTCCATTAACCCCCACCCCCGGTTTTTTAGGGATCTAAAAAAAGCAAATTTCACCATATGTTTAGGATACTGAAAGACTATGCATCTGATTCTCTATATTTCAATTACTTAAATGTATGGGGAGCTTGGCCTTACCGAGTTTAGCACATTATCATTGAGCGTCACAGATTTGTACAGTTTTTTGCTGGCTGAACAGCAATTTCAAGGTACATTGGAACATATTAGAAATGCAGGAAGAGGACCTGCACAGCCTGAATAAAATATTACATCCTTATCCCTAGATAAAAATCACAGTGAATCCTTATAATAGTGATACCCTTTAAGTATTGAAGAATTCTAATGGGATAGTCAAAACTGCAGGGGTCCAAGTATTTATTATACTTCCTTCCATAATTATCCACATTGCTCCCAACATTCCTCCCAACAAGCATTAAACATGGGTTTAGCAGTTGGGAGAAACCAGGGCAACAGTTAGTTGCACACTTCATTAGAGAAGGAAAGCAGAACTTTTTTGTGGAGCTGCAGCAACAGTACTCACTGTGTCCCCAGGACAGATTCCACTACCTATAGGTGGTAGATTTCATTAAAAAAATATTGCTCCCTGCCCATGATAGGACAGACCTCACTCAAATATTAACAGTATTATAATCAGCAGTGGAGAGTGCTGCTCCTCTCCCAACATATTATCTCTTACATATATGAGGCATTCCAACAGTTAAGGGCACATTCAGTAAACACAGTCAGGGTTGGGAAAGAGATTTACATGGCCCTATTGATGAACAGGAGTGGAAGTGGCATCTTTAATCAGTGCATTCTATTATGGACTCTCATGGGTCGAAGGAATTTTCATGGAAAGTTACAGTTAGATATTTGGGTTCCCTTAAATACAGAACAATTATGTGCTTGGCAAGAAAGCAGATTGCTGGATCACTGTGGCCACTCCCCAGTCACACACGGGTATTTTTTGGGGGAATGGCCAATACTGAGGCCCTTTATTATCAATTTAAACATACCACTCTCCAAAATCTTTGGAATACAGATCCAATTAACTGTACATACATTTTTGTTCTCAAGTTTTGAAGGAACTCTGCATCCCCCTCCACCTACACTAAAAAACTATTGAATATTTATTTATTTATTTGTTTTTGTTTACCAGGTAAGCACACTAGACAACCAGGTGCCTATTTTCAGGTGCAACCCAGGAGATTACAGAGATACATACATGATTATTACAGAGATACATACATGATTACAAGGATACAATCAGGTACAGCAGGCAAACAATAAGAGCTGGTACAAGTAAGGGCATCAGACATAAACATAGTAAATGAAGCAACACCAGGGGACCTTTTCTACCCTGTGGTAGGAAGATAATAACATCATAGATAGGAGACCAGCCGTCGGCTTGAGAATAGAGGGCCAACACGGCATCAGAAGGCATGGGGTTGAGGCGTACATCAAGGAGATTACAAAAGGAAGATAGGAGAGGCCAAAGGAACACTCAACTGGTCTAGCACAGCTTGATCCAGAAGAGCAAGGAAGGCTCCTTATAATTTGATACAATGAACCCCTATATGCTTCACCGGAAGGGAAGGTCAGGATACCCTACACCATAGAGCAGAAGGAACAGTGGGGCAAGCAGCAGGAGTAACTTAAGTGCAGAGGCAGGGAAGGGCAGATTTGAGGAAGCCCCAGAGGGAAGCCTTTAAACAGGAATGAGAGGCGGAAGCGCAAGTGCTCGCTGGAAGGGAGTTCCATAGTCTTGGAGCAAGGATAGTGAAGGCCCGATCACCCAACTGAGTGCGTGTTTTAGGCACCAGAAGGACATGGGAGTCATTGGACCTAAGGTGGTAGAAGGAGGGAGGAGAAATGAGGGTAGCTGCAAGGGCAGGAGGGGTGGCAGTTCTGATAACCTTGTCAATGAAGTTGCCTAGTACGAAGGACCGGTATTTTTCTGGAGGAAGCCATTCCAGCTGAGAATAGAGCTGGCAGCAGTGAGTGAGGCAGGGGCAGAGAGTGCAAAGCGACACATATTATTGTACGCCATATCCCATTTGGAGAGATTGTTTTTTTGTGGTGAGGGCAAAGGAGACAAGGCCGTAGTAGAGCGTAGGTAAGAGGATTGCTTTGGCTAGGGCGAGGCATGCCACTGGGGTGAGGCAACTTTTTGCTCTATACGCAAGGCCCAACTTGAAGTTAGAGGCCTTTAACTAACAAAAAAAGCCTTTGCAAAAAATTGGCTCACTCCCACAACCCCCACAGTCTATATTTGGCAGGACCTGGTTATAGATATTTATAAACTGGGGAAAATCACACTGCAGCTGGGTGAACAGCTCAAAAAGTTTGAAATTTTGGGGAGGCTTTGGGTGCTATATATTATGAACCATCTGAGGGATTTTGTTCCCTGAGTGGACTTAGGCTCCACTGTAGCAGTAAATCTGGAAGGGGATAGATTTTGTGGGCACTGGCAAAGGTACACAGATTAAGGCTTTGTTGAATAACCTAGGTATCTAATTAGAGTTGATTATTCCTAGTTTATGACTAAGTGCCAAATTTGGGCTACCCTTGAATGGGACAGAACATCTAACCCCGCTGTTTCCAGCAGCAATGGCATATCTTAATATCTGCCTTGTTTAGACTATGCACTTGCAAAATGGGGAAAACTATTACTGGATATATTATATGCAGCTATTGTTATCATCTCTGTAACATCGCCTGCTGTACTGCATCGTGTATGTTTTATAAACTCTTAATAAAAATTAATTAAAAAAATCACAACAGTTTGAGTTTACCCCTCCCCAAAAATACAAGTGTTCATTTTTGAAAGTAATATACTTTTAACTATATATCTATCTATCTATCTATCTATCTATCTATCTATCTATCTATCTATCTATCTTCTCAACAGTCCTCCCACTCCACTAAAAAAACAACATTTCCATGTTTAAGGGGACACTGCCAACCCTTTTTGCATCTTATTATTTCTAGTTAAAACCCCACATTTTCTGATTGCTTATCTTCTCTAAAATTCTTTGATGTTGCTGGTTGTTTTATCTGGTTCTTTTCTTTGTAGAACTGAAATTCATACTAATGGTATAATTCAATGGCCCACACATCCAGTATAGTGTGATGCTTGTGCAACTGTGTTACTTAGGTTTTGGCTGTTCGTACTCTCTATTCCAGAGGATGTACCACCCTTTAAGAGGGTTCTAGCCATAGAGGTGCCACAGGATGATTCTCTTGGCTAACTGTACCTTGGGAAGGATCCCAAAGAGAGAGGCGCTGCAGCTGGAGGAGGAGAGGAGGATGACAGGGCAAAGAAAAAGTGTTTCAGAAGGAGGCTGAGAGGATTTGCTTATATAGCTCAGGAAGTGGAATTGGCTGGCTGCTCATCCATTGAACCAAAGGCCCAGTCTTCCAATTCAATGGCCCACACATCCAGTATAGTGTGATGCTTGTGCAACTGTGTTACTTAGGTTTTGGCCATTTATGCCCTCTGTTCCAGAGGAATTACCACCCTGTAGGGGACCAAAGGCAAGGAACCCTCTAAGAGGGTTCCACCCCTAGAGGTGCCGTTGGATGATTCCCTTGGCTAAAGATACCTTAGAAAGGATCCCCAAAAAGAAATGTAATAGTCTGAAGCATATAAGCAATCAGTACAGTAGTTATGAAACATAGTAATAGATAAAACATCAGGCAACTTGATAACTTAATGAGATGCACAGGTTAACAATGGCATGATTTTAATGGGTTGCAATAGAGAATGAGGGGACCTCCTAAGGAGAGAGGGAATGGCAGTAGGGATATCATCCCTTCCATCCAACAGTGGATACTTCCTAAGGAACTAGGGAACACTATGCTAACTAACAGTTATGACTGGAGGCATGGAGGAGAGAAAAAAACCCTTTGAGGAGGAAATCTCTGGGGATCCAAGGCCTAGGTCACCTTTCCTCCAGGCTTTGGGATGTTTTATTTAGTGACAGCTCTGCTACTGCAATTTGAAAACCCAGTTAAAGGGAAGTGGAAAATATTCCAATTTGGAGGAAAGCTATCACTCAATCCTTTTAGTGGGAACACCGTGAAAGGTTGAGAGTGCCACTCTACAACAATGGACAACCAAGGCAGGAGGAGGAGAGCAACGACTGCTGAGGCACTCTCCTGGCCTACTGATCTAAACATAAACCACGTGAACCAGAGGTAGTCATTGGGAGAATAGCTGTGAAGAGTGCCTCCGAACCCATTCAGGTGGCTAAAGGAGCCCCCATGAGAGCCACACCCTTTTGCTACTGAGTCTTAATTTCTACAACTTGAGGTGCCATCATTACAGTTGATGGCTGAAGGTCCACCAGGAGTGGGCATATTCCCATCTATGGGCCAGGTGAGAAGAACTCAGCCCCAAGCTTTGCATGCTCAAGCTGTGGACTCTGGGTACAGAGCGAGACCGTCGGCTGCAGGGGAGCCCTCCAAAATGGTAAGGCTAGCAAGCCCAAGAAACTGAGGAGTAGCTGAATGAGCATTGAGGGCTGAGACCTTGCAGAGGTCAGCTGGCAGGGAGCATTAAGCAATGATTACTTAAGCAGAGTGGACTTGCACATAGTCAAGTAAGGCAGGGTAGTTCAGTAAGGCAGGGTAGCAATAGTCGGACTTGCACGTAGGTCAGTAAGCAGTAGGAATATTCAGCCAATTAAACCCTGTTTGTGTCTCCACTGAATGTCTGGATTGAGAAGGGCTGCTTTCTAAATGAAATATTTGCTTTTTATGAACTTTTAATTTGTTATTTCTGCAGAGCATTGTACCCTGGAAACCCTGTATCTTCAGGAACAGGAAGAGAGCCTGTAGTTTTTCTTGTTTGTAATGGAAATTACAGCTGGCTTATTTTGTGTTATTTTTCTATGTAAAGTACATTAGTCACTCTCCTTTATTGTTAGATACACAAGAAAGGCTCTAAATATTAGTTTTAAAAGGGTTTAAAGCTTTTTTAAATCCACACTCGCTGTGTGACCCTGCGGGTAACTTCCAGGTCATCCTTGACTATTTAATATCGTTCTGTGGTAAGCCCGAGTGAGTTAAACCCTGTCTGTGTCTCCACTGAATGTCTGGAATGAGAAGGGCTGTTCTCTAAATAAAACATTTGCTTTTTATGATCTTTTAATTTGTTATTTCTGCAGAACATTGTACCGTTGGAGCCCTGTACCTTCAGGAACAGGAAGAGAGCCTGTAGTTTTTTTTTGTTTACACTGGAAATTATAGCTGGCTTATTTTGTGTTATTTTTCTATGTAAAGCACAGTAGTCACTCTCCTTTATTGTTAGATACACAAGAAAGACTCTAAAGATTAGTTTTAAAAGGGTTTAAAGCTTTTTTAAATCCACACTCACTACGTGACCCCATGGGTAACTTCTGGGTCATCTGCGGCAAGCAGGGCGAGCATGCATCGCCATGCATGAAGATGTGCACAAAGACATGCACTTCTGCGCATGTTTGATGTGTTCACCGGGTATAGGTGGGGACTATTACAGACTAACCATGCTAGCTGTGACACATTTGAGGTAGGAGTTAAACTGCTACTCTCTGTAAACATTGCACTATAAGTGTGAATATAAACATAGCAGAATGGCTGAGCTTATCACTGCAACTGATGGTAGGATAGGCATCCAATGTAATACCTGCCAAATGTATAGTTTTAACTCCATGGATACTATAAGCAACACATATAAATGCACTAAATGTGCTCAAAATTAGATTATGGTAGAGGAAATCAGCAGGTTTGATGCTAGAATGCGTGAGTTGGAACTAAACCAGATTGAGACATCAAAAAGAATTCAAATGACACTTAATTCTGACAATCTCCCTTTAATGGGTTATGCAAATTAGGTCAGCAATACCCACCCCAGCAGTCATCAGAAAAAGAGGGCTAGAGAGGATGAAGAGCCAGATGATGCTGACGACGGCTGGTTTTTCAAAGTGCAAGAACCACAAAAAAAGGTAGGCAAGCTAGTCACTTTCAATTACCTTTGCGCAATAGTTTTGACCTATTAATTAATTTTAATGATGACCAGGCCACTGTCCCCCCCAGGAGCATCCACACCTCCATCATGAGCTGTCCCACATACCTCAACCCTTGAATCCCACCCATAGTGCTGATAATGCAGGGGTGAATCTTATGGACATAGATGTCCCACCTATACAGCCCCCAAAACAGATGGTTTACATTCTGGGAGACTCAACGGTCAAACAGTTGGACTGTCAAATATGCGATCAGTATAAAACTAACTGAACCCTGTCCTGCTTTCATGGTGCTAGAATTCAGAACATTACAAAAATGTCCAGACAGATACTAAATAACTGAGGGAACACTCCCTTGGCCACAGTGCATGCAGGTGTCAATAAGATCAGGCACCAAAATGTCAAGGAGATCAAGGAAGAATATATAGGTTTAACAAACACTCTTTCTGATATAGGATGTACTATAGCCTTCTTTGAAATCCTACCCATACCCAGATCAGAACCTTACACTGAATCCAAAATTAAGCATATAAATAACTGGTTACAGTCTTGGTGCCTAAAACAAAATTTAGGCTGTATAACACACCAGGAACAATTTCAAAACAAAGGGGAAATGATGTGCAGGGATGGTCTTTACCCGAATAGAAAGGGCTCTTCTGTGTTAGGCAATCATTTAAACTCTTACATAGATAAACATTTAAACTAACACATGGGGAAGGGGAATACTGTTTACTTGCTTACTCCTACCTCCTCTGCTGCTTCACCCTCCAATAAAGTTATTAGCCAACAGTTTGAGGAAGTAACTAGCCACTTAGATACGGACTCTGAAGCCACCTTTTCCAAACTCAAAATAAGACACAGACTCTGAAGCCACCTTTTCCAAACTCAAGATATTACTTCTTAATGCTAGGAGTTTAAACAACAAAATAAATGAACTTCAGCTTATATTAAACAATGAAAGTATAGATGTCTGTGATATTACCGAGACTTGGTTTACAGACAATGACTGGGGTCAGGTCATTCCTGATTATACTTTTATAAGGAAAACCGTACAACCTCTAAAGGTGGTGGGGTTGCATTCTTTATTAAAGACATCCTGGACTGTTTTGAAATCAAGGCAGACAACACTACGGTAACAGATACTGAGATCATCTGGGTAGATCTCAGCCTGGGCAATAGACATATATCATAGGAATCATAGGATATATCTATGGGACTCTGTTATCGCTCTCCCTCTCTGGATGCCTCAAGGAATAACAACTTCTTGGAATCTGTACAAAACATTACTCAGTCAGATGATCTTATACTAATGGGTGATTTCAATCTACCACATATTAATTGGGACAGCTTGGAGGGTAAAAGTATGATGGATAACAAATTCCTGGAAATCATTGTACAACTAGGTCTACATCAACTACTATTAAAACCTAATAGGCAAAATAATATCTTGGAGCTAATATTCACTAATAATAGTGATCTGGGGGAATCTCCAGTGGTCCACTAACCACTGGGAAATAGTGACCATTGTATGGTCCTCTGGACTCTTAATTACTATAATCCCTCTCCCAAAGGCATTACCAATATAAAGAATTTTACCAAGGCTAACTATAGTAAAAATAAAGGCATACCTAAAAAATTGGGATTGGGAACACGATTTGAATAACTTTGATGCTAGTAACACTTGGGTAAAAAATAAACAGAAAATTTAATACTACATTAACAAATGGGTGCCTGAGCACATAAAATACAATAACCAAAGGAAACTACTTTTATGGTATTCTATTAAGATGAAAAGATTAATTAAGAATAAAAAAGGGCTTTCAATAAGTACAAAAAAGCATACAACTGATTTAAATTGGAATAGGTTAAAAATTAAAGCCAACAAAACAAAACTGGCTATTAGAACTGCAAAAAAAAAAAAAAATAAAATCTGGAGCACAACCTGGCAGTAGTAACCAAAGACAGTAAGAAACATTTATTTAATTATATAGGTTCTCTAAAGAGTAATGGGCCTAAATTTGGTCCCATCAAAACTAATGATAAAGTCATCTCTGAGGAACAAGCTATGGCTCAAGAGTTTCACACCTATTTTACAAGTATTTATAAATTAAAAGAAAAAAACTAGGTGTACAGGAATGAACAATCATGATTCCTCATTGTTGTTCAGTATTTCAGAAACATACACTGCTATCAATTCATTCAAAGCAAATTTCCCATGAAATAGCAGGCATGCTTACCCATTTGTATAATAAATCCATCAGTGAAGGTGTGGCTATCCAAGACTGGAAAATGGCTACAATTATTCCTCTTCATAAAGGAGGGTCTAAACAATCTGTGTTGAACTATAGACCTATTTGTGAAACCTTGTGTATAGGTAAAATCATGGAAAGACTATTGTTGCAAAAAATTATTAGTTATATTTCTGCAAACAATTTACTTGATATTACCCAGCATGGTTTTACGCATGGGAAATCCTGCCACAATAATTTGATAAACTTTTTTGAACCTATCAGTGAGGCTCTAGACAATGGATTCCCAGTTGACATCATATTCCTAGACTATGAAAAAGCCTCCGATTCAGTTTCCCACAGAGTTCTAATAAAGTAACTTGTTAAGGTTAAACTGCACCTTAACATTATTATGTGGATAGAATCCTGGTTAGCTGATCAGAAACAACAGGTTAATAAAAGGGGACATAAGTCTACTTGGAATACTGTGACTAGTCGAGGTGCCCCAGGGTTTGGTGCTGTTTTCCCATAGTGTTTAATATTAGTATTGCTACCATGCAAACTACAAACGGTGTATGGATAAACAAATATGCAGATGATAGTAAACTGGGATGCGTAATAAATGATAACCAATCTGCTGACTTCTTACAGACCAGTCTCGACAGTTTAACAGATTGGGCATCAGAGAACAAATTGGTATTTAATATTTTCAAATGTAAGGTTATGCACCTTGGCAAAAACAATAGACTAACAGATTATTATGTGAGCAACATAGCATTACAGGTAATAACCTCAGAAAAAGACCTGGGAATATACATCTCCAATAACCTAAAATTTAATAAACATATAAACAAAACTGCAAAAAAATGTCACAGACTAATTAGTTGCATCTTAAAAAAACATCAAAAGCAGAAAAGCTGAGGTACTTGTGCCGCTTTACTCTAGTTTAGTAAGATCACATCTAGACTTCTGCTCCTCTTTCTGTGCACCTACTTCAGTACAAGAAAGAGCAACCATTGAAAAGGTACAGAGAAGGTTGACCAAAAATATTATTAATCTGAACAAGGTCTCATATGAGAACAGATTAAGAGCATTAGGATTATTCTCCTTAGAATACTGCTGTTTGAGAGGTGATCTCTGTCTATTATATTGAGCCAGCAGGGATCCCACCCTATTTGAGACTGTCTGTTTAGACTGGCATGTCTCCCAAAGTAACACCAGGTCTCATAAACTGACACTAAAGACTAATATTAACAAAACTGTGAAAAGAAATAGGTTCTTTACTCAACGAGCAACACCAATTTGGAACTCCCTACCAACAGAAGTAGTTCTAAGCATTAATTTACAGCAATTCAAGTCAAACCTTGACAAATACATGGGAGACAACAAATATCACTTCCACCTATAGATAAAGGCAGCGAGTTCATTATGGGCCTGTCCCTCAAACTTGTATTTACCTATGAACCAATGAACCTATGACCTGCATGTAGGTCTGCAAAACATAGTAGCAATAGGGGGACCTGAATGTAGGTGGGAGAAGCAGCACTATGATAGTGGGGCAAGCCAGCCAGGCATTCAAAAAGCCAATGAAAGTGACAAATACTCTGAGGATTTTCGGCAGTGGAGGCAGGATTTTTAGGACATAAGAAATTTGTCACATGGGGCTATGATTCCCCAAACACTTCCAAGTCCCTGCTGTAGGAAAAACCAAAAAGTGATGGAAGGGGTCGAGAACCACATGCAGATATGGAAGCTAGTTTACAGCATCAGCAGTAGCTTAGCTGACCTCAGAATATAACGGCAGTGCACAAACATAGAACAGCTTGGAGGGGGTAATAATCGAAATGAACAGGGAACAATGGAGAGAAGCAATATATTGAATCAACAACAATGCCTTTCTTGGTATTAGTGTGAGAAGCACAGTTTAGTTCCAGGGGCAATACATAGAGAACAACAGCAATTCTTGCAGCAATACAGTCATGTAGTAGTTCAGGATGGAGTTCTATGGACTTGATTACAGAGAAGACTCGAATCAGGTGAAAACGATTAAGTGGAATACATGAGTACTGGTAGCAATAACATGAGCTCCTGGACAGCAATGCACAAGGAGTTTAGACAAAAACCCCCCAAAGATAAGGCAAAATGACACAGAAATAGAGGAAAACAGGAAACACACATACAGAAAAGCACATAGCTGGAGGCAAAAATACAAACCAAGCAGAAAGATAAGATGTACAGCAGAAAACAAGCAACAAACAAAGGGGAGGGAGACCCAGTAGGCCCCAGCCAGCAACAAAGGACAGAGCCTCCAGCTACAAAGAAAAAGTACTTCAGAAGAAGGCCGAGAGAAACTGCTTATATAGCTCAGGAAGTGGGAGTGGCTAGCTGCTCATCCACTGAACCAAAGGCCCAGCCTTCCAATTATACCCAATCTGGTTTTGTTTCAAATTCTTTATCTATTCTTATTGCCTACATCCTGAACTTTAGGAACACCCCCAAACAGTGCAGACACTAATGATGCAATAGCATCCTCTCCTCCCACTGCATCTTGATTGTATAGACTGTGTTGGGAGTTACCCAAGTCCAGGAAATATTCAGTGAGAGTTGATAAAGGACTGTAAACAAACACATTTCTGTGTGATAACACCAGCATGTAGGGCAGTCTGTTTTTCACTTTTAGGCAGGAAAGAGGAATCAGAATCAAACTATCAGCTATATTAGCAATTTCTGCAGAATGTGTCTAATCATAATGTGTTTTTTTAAACTAAAGAGACATTGAGGGCCAAGGAGGTTGACAGTGTTTAAAAGTACACACACACACACACCACTTTTTAATCTTTTACAGCAAGAGACTTTCATCTCACCCCTACAGAAACAAAAAAACTTGCCAGCCCCTCAGCACAGCTGCAGGATTGTAACTCATGATGCTAGCAACATGTGTTAAGAAATGAGCCCAGATCATTAAGGGACAACCAGGGGGACGGAGGACCGAGTATCCCAAGGGATGTTCACTTCCTCTGGAAAGGGAGATTACAGACTCTGCTGTGCTGCTGCCACCTGGGTGATCAGAAATGGTGGTACAGCTGTAGCTACAAATGAAATGGGTATGTCTTTGCCACAGTGGAACAAAGATAGCTGCTATCAGCATTCCTGTGTGCGTCATGGTGCAGTCTCTGTGCTGCTTCAAATTTGAAAATTGTTTCCTCTATATTAGTTGCTTCTTTCTGTCAAAGTGTACTTTGTGCTAAGGTATGTTGTTTCTATTATGTCTGAAGATACATACTCTCAGGTTTTAAAGTCTATTTTGTACTGTGTTCTGAAAGTGTGTTTGAAGTGGTAGGAAATGCAAGTTTTATAGGAGTGTTTCATCCTTCAGCCAATGTGCTTTGCTATACTTGCAAGTTGTTTTCTTGAGTTTATTGGCTTCTTTCTATTAAAATGTGTTTTGTGTGGTGCTGTGCAGAATGCAGAATTCTGCCGGCAGAATTTGTGTGTAATGACCATTCCTCCGGTGGAATTTTCACTGGAATTTTGCTTGTTCTACGGAATTCCAACTACTGTGATCTGCCAAATAATATTCCGTCGAACAGTATTTTGTTCCACAGAAAATTATTCTGCAACAATTTCAGAGGAAAATGTTGAGATCCATGGAATAATGTTCTGCGGAACAGTTATTTTTCCATGGAAAATCATTCCAAAACTATTTTATGCTGCGGAATTCTGCCATTCCATTTCCAGCAGAATTCGGTGGAATTTCTGCAGAATTTTGAATATTCCATGGAATTTCATTCCACTGAAATTTGAAAATTCTGCACAGCACTAGTTTTGTGGTATTTCTACTACTGAGTTTAAATATATGTGTTGTCAGTTGTAAAACTCTATGTACTGTGTTGTAAAAGTGTGTTTGTAAGTGGAGAAAAAGCTTGAAAGACCTTTACTAGTCAGTTATATGTAAGTTGATGATTGTTTCCTTTTTAATTAGCTGCTTTATTCCTCCCTGGCTCTCTGGAACAGCCCTACTAAGCTAGGTTACTTACCAGCCCCATCCTGCTCCTTTACCATCACTTATCCTCTTCTTCCTCCTATCTGTCATGAATTTCCTCCTCCGTGGCAAGGTCAGTTTGGAGCCCCTCCCATGAGTTATTCACTGGATGGTACAGTTTTTGGAAGAGTGAGCATTCAGATTTGGCAGGGCTTACAGTGTACACATTATATTTATCCAAGGTTTGTCTTCTCTTCTGGTGCCCCTTCCATGAGGCACTGGCAACAAGGGCTCTGTATGGCATTAATACAAACAGGAACATGCTGGCGCTCTAGGATTCAGTCCTAGTGATCTGACTGGCCAAGAACATCGTGTGACCATATATGTTTCAAGCACAACCAGGTGCCTGAATTGCGGTGGGCGAGGTGGACAAAATTAGCTCTGCGTAGTGATTCATGGAGTAACGCAGAATCCGTGAATTGATCTGCAATGCAAAGCGGAGTACTCCGTGTTATAATGGGAATGCAAAGTCCATTGGAAACAATGACTTCGCATTACTCTTCCTTCCCCAAATCACTTCTCCACCAATTTTAAGGTGAAGTAACACTGAAATAAATGTACTTCGCATCACTTCGCCTTGTTACTGAGTTCCAAAGCAAATTTGCAGTGCTTCATGGGATTGCAGGTCACATGGGCTCTAGATTGTTCTGCACAGCCTCAGTTCTGTGTAGTGTGTCTGTAGTGAAAGATGGAGACAGTTTCCTCTCAGAGCTCTGCCATTCAAATCCTCTAAAAGCTGTTAAAAAGCCTTTTTATTCCATTTTTTTTTGCTCAAAATTTAGTGCATCGATTGTAGGAAACCCTCCTGTGCTCATATCATCAAGCGTTTATTGTTTGTGTGTGGATTTTGAATGTTAATTTAGAACAGTCAGTCTGTGTACTGTGAAGTGTGCTTTGGGGGATGGGCGTATCTGTGGTGTAGGTAGATTTACTGGGAGAAAAAGGCAGTCTTTCTATTTTGGTTATATTTTTCTTGTATAACTGTGTTAATGTACACACAGTAATATTTTCAGTAATTCTTAATATTTTTGTGCTGATTGTTGTGGTGCAGCAGTGTATAATTTCAGTTTGTTTAAAATATTTGGTTATATTACTAAAGGTTTTCAATTTGCTATGCATTACTTGTAGTATGTGTGTGAGTCTGTGTGCAATGTATGCGTGCCATTAAATCAGATACCATTTATTGTGCCACAAAGTAATTGCAGCAGTGTGAACCTGCTATCCATTGCACCAGCATGAATTTTTTGTACTGTTTGTGGTATCTTTACTGGTAGTAGTGGATTGTTACTGCCATGCACTATCCCCCAACTGGCAGAAGGTATTCTTTTCCAAATTTGGATTTCTGATGGTGAGCACTGGTTAGGTGGTGTTGTTGTGTCTTTGTGTCTGCATCTCTTTAGTGTGCAGCACAATCTTAATCTGTCTGTGCATTTGCATCTCTTTAGGGCCCAATCTCCATCTGTTACTTAAGTCACAGTTGTTTCTTTGGCTTCCCTTCGGAGTACTGGTGTGGTGCATAGGATTCACGATCACGTCACAAATCACAAAATTAATGTTTTGTAATAGTATCTCTCCTGGCTTCACCACTGTACCCATTGATATGAGTTTTCAAGCTGGTGAGTTTTGTGAGCAGCCAGGTCATCAGGGAAGTACAGCTATAGACATTTGCATTCCTAATACACTTGTCAGCTTCAAGTCTGAGAAAAATAAATTCATGTTTCATGGTCATGAATGCAGTCACAATTCACGATCACATCAAGAATCACAGAATTAGTTTTTTACTAGTTACTTGCATCATGTAAGCCTGTTTTGTAGTGTCTCTCCAGACTTCACCACTGTACTCATTGATATGAGTTTTCAAATTGGGGAGTTTTGTGATACAGGTCATTGTCATCAGGGAACTACAGCCATAGGCATTCATGTTCCTGTACAGCATGTGAGTTACAGTACTGTAAGCCATGTGATGTGTGGGGGCCCAGGAGCTGCCAATATTGTTGTCACTCCTCCTTACTTCAGGTTAAGGTGTTAAGATAAAGAGAAGTCACATTCACAATAACAAGGCGAAGTGGGCATTTCATGCTGGCCACTCTGTGTAGCAGAGTGACAACACAAAGTGCCCACTTCATTGGCACTGCACTGGTGGAATTTAAATTTTCTGCATCTCTAAGATGGGGGACTTTGCATGTCTTGTTGCACTATCATTTCACTTTGTCAGCACTGAGGAATTTTCTGGACACAAGACAGTAGCATTTTGGGGATGAATATTAATTCTGGTGACTTAGTCTGACCACTGCCCAGATGATTCAGTGTGCCATTCATTCTGGTTTGACTTTGCATTTCTTGTTACGCTCTCATTTCACTTCATCAGCACTGGGGAATTTTCTGGAGACAAGATGACAGTAGCATTTTGAAGATGCACATTAATTCTAGTGACTGTGTGTGTGGGGGGCTACCAGTATTGTTGTCACTCTGCCTTACTTTGCGTTAAGAAGGAATGACAGTGCGAAGTAATAATAACAAGGCGAAAAGGGCACTTCATGCTGGCCACACCACGAAGTGGAGTGACAAAGCGAAGTGCCCACTTCACGTTCACTTTGCCGGTGAAATTTAAATTCACTGCATCTCTGTACCTGAGATCTCATGGTTAATGTTTTATTTTTTTTTTTTTTTAATTTTTGAGTACGAGAGTATACTTCAGAATGACCTGCTGTGTTAAATATATTAACCCATCTGGTCGCTGAAAGCATTCATATTTAGTGATGATGCAGCTACTGCCATGTAGAAATGAATGACGACTCACTGCCTACGATTTAAGCAGTGCATGAGGTTTCGAATATGAATTCAGCAGTAAAGAATCTTTCCCTGCATACAGCATCTGCCTACTAATTCAGCAGGGTATACCGTACTGCTGTCTACATTTCAGCAGTGCCCTACATGCCTACCTATGAACAACACACAATGATACCATTACAATCCTGCATGATGCACGCACACCACAGTAACAATGCCATTTCCTTACATACACATCAAACAAACTACTTGCATCCACTACCGCCCTACCTATGTCATCCACTTACCAGTTCAGCAGAGTACCCATACTGCTGCCTGCATATCAATGGCACCTTACAGCCTACCTTTAGCATCCACCTCCTGGTTCAACAAGGCACCCACACCACTGTCTGCAGTTCAGCGGCACCCTAGAGCATACCTATGGCAACTGCCTTCCAGCTCAGCAGGGCACCTGCACTGCTGCCTACATTTCAGTGGTGCCCTACAGCCCTAACTATGACATCTGCTATGGCCTACCTATTGCATCCACTGACCAGTTCAGTAGGGCATCTGCACCACTGCATACATTTCAGCAGCACCATAAGCCTACCTATGGCAACCACCTGCTGGTTCAACAGTGCACCCACACCACTGCATACATTTCAGCAGTATCCTACAGCCTACCTATGGCATCCACCTACCAGTTCAGCAGGGCACCCACACCACTGCATACATTTCAGCAGTGCCCTACAGCCTGCCTTTGGCATCCACCTACCATTTCAGCAGGGCACCCACACCACTGCATACATTTCAGCAGCACCCTACAGCCTACCTATGGCATCCACCTACCAGTTCAGCAGGGCAACCACACTGCTGCCTACATTTCAGCTGTGCCCTACAGCCCTACCTATGATCTGCTATAGCCCTACCTATGCCAACTGCCTACCAGTTCAACAGGGCACCAACACCACTGCCTACACTTCAGCATTACCCTAAGCCTACCTATTTCAACCACCTACTGGTTCAGTAGGGCACACATACTGCTACTTACATTTTAGTGCTGCTTAATAAGTGAAACATAGGATAATGAACTGCTGATTATATCGGAATGCAAGAGGAGGAGGAGGCTGAAGTGAGTCTGACATTGAGGAGCACAGGGAAGAAACAAAACATAGTTAAAGTTGAACACTGATTGTGGCATTGAATGACAACTCAGGACAAAGACTTAGACTGAACAATGTGAGCTTGGAATGAATGGTGAATGCAGGACAATCAGTTCATAAGAGAGTTTAGTGTTAGAGCTGAAGGAGTGCGAGTCAGGAAGGCTGAAATAGTAGAAACAAAAAGTAAAATTGCTAGGGAAGCAGTGGGTATAAACCTCTGAAGAACAATAACAGGACACAGAAGGAACTGGCTGCCTAGATAGAAGCCAAGTATAATTAGTTGCTGAAGCATCACAAATTAAGTAAGCTGAGGCAGTAGTATAACAAATGAACTGCTGGGTAAAGCTGGAGGATATGAGAACTAAAACTAGGGAGCAGGCTGCTGCAGAAAATGAACATAGAAGGGAGAGACTGAGTGGTTAGGGGCCAGGTGTAATCAGTTAGCAACTGTAGTTGGACTGATGGAATGCAACATGTAAGGAAACAGCAATATACAGTATGAGATTCAATAGTGCAAACAAAGCAATGGGGATGCAGAACACTAGAAAAGACCCCCAAAAACAAAACAAAAGGAAACACAAACACAGGAGCAGGAGTGAGCAGAAACAAATAACCAAGAGAAAAGCACAGACTGCAGTCAGAGGTAGAAAGCAAAATACTGACCTAGAAAAGCAGGAGAAGCATGAACCAAGAAGAAAGTCCAGCATAAACCAGCAGAAATCCAAGCACAAGGGGAAGGTAGGAAATAAACACAAAGAAAAGGGTGAGGTGGTAGAGCCTTCGGCTGCAGGCAAAGAAAAAGACCTTCAGAGTGAGTCTGGAAGGAAACTACATATAGCTCAAGCAGGGTGCATGGCTGGGTGCTACCAGCCCATTGAACTTCAGGCATAGCCTTTCAAATATATATATATATATGTATACATATTGCAAAAATAATTACATTAATGAAGACATTAGAGTTGAAGAACACAAAGCAAACAGTAAGAATATTGAAAGCATTAGGATTTTCAGTCTTGGGAGTCTTGGTGAATTGGTGGTGTTGTGTTCCTTGGGGTTCTCAGTCCTGATGCTTACCCCATCCACCACAGTCCATAGCCTCCTGTTTGAAGTAAAAGGTACAGCTCCAAACCAGTGCCTCATAGTCATATACTCTTTGGAGGTGGAGAAGCATGACCCACCACATGTGACCAACATAATCAGTGGTAGCATTCTTCAGGCAGGCCCACAGGGTCTGTGTGATGGGCCACCAGTGTCTGATAACTTAATATAAATGTTGGTCAGGAGGGAGAGGGGATATTGCATTATGAGGGTGGGTTTGGTCCAGTAGCAATGAGAGTGAAAGTGATTTATTTCACACTACATTTGTCAGCCAGCTGATGAAATCAGCGTAAAGGAAATCACATTTGGTGAGACCACTTTTGGTTTCTTTCGAATTGCTTACATCAATCATCTGATGAAAGCAGTTTGAAGGAAATTACTTTCACTTGAACTGCTAAAGAAAAAAAAATCCTATCTTTAGAATGTTCATTTTTTGAACTAAGCATGCTCAGAAAACGGGACAGTTTTTAACTGATATTTCAAAAATTGTGCACATTTGAAACAATGTGCACTTGGGCCAGAGTCTGCCAAACCTAAGGGAGAGAGAAACAGGAAAATGTGTGCTCTATCAGTCTTGAACCTGGGTGCCCAGAGTGGAGCTGCCATCTCCAACATGTAACTGTAACTATAGGCAGGAGGTCAGAGCACTCTTTAAAGGCAGAAGGTTATAAATCAAATGGCAAGGACATATTTAATGCCAAGAGTTTTTATTGCCAACAAACAAGGAAACTAACAGGGCCCTTCTGTCACTCTCAGTCAAAGACCCTGTGCTTCGACCATAGTTTTCTTCAGGGGGCTTGTACTTTTTAAGTTTAAAAACATTTTTAAGTTACAGCTGAGCAACAAAAGTCTTAATTTGGGTAAAGTTTTGAGGTTTTTTTTGCACTTCTGCAAGTTCCCCCAAAACCAATTAACTCAACATTTTCAAGATCCAGAGACCATGACCCAGACTCTGCATGTGCCAAATTTCAGGCATATCGGTTGAACTGGTGTACAGTTATTAAGGTGCAAAAATTGGAGTTTAACAACATAGCAGTGCTTATTCAGCAAACTAGTTTCTGGAAGCAGCAGCAACAAATCAGTTATTCCCTAAGCAGATTAATTCAAACTGCTGCACATTATTAGTAGCCCCACATCCTGCAACAGATCGATAACTGGCTGAGTGCATACTTTATTTGTTTGGACTACACGTAATTAATGCACTGCTTGCATAGAGGGGATATAAGAAATTGAAGAGGCTCATAATACAAAAAAAATGGAAAGTGGCATGTATTTCAAAAACCGGAGGGTTCGCTGGTAGTTATACTGTGAACCTAAGAGAGGGACAGAACCGCAGGTCGTAAGGACAAAAAAGAGGTCACTATCAGCAGAAATGCAAGCACTGTAAGTCTGTCAGTTTGTGTGCACAGTTACATTTACTTAACATAAGAGGGGCAACATACAAAAACTCACACAAGGTTTAATGAAACAAATATTGACCAGAGCTGTTTTGGGATATAGTGGGAAAATCTTGACCCCATCTGCTTTGGGCAATATGACAACTGTCAGGCAATAGTTCATCCTTCGGGGTCAGGATTTTTCCACTCTATCCCTCAACTCCAATCAATGTTTGCTATATATATATATGTATATATATATACATTATGGTAGCACAGTAGTGCTACCATAGTTAGGGTTGAGGAGCCATTTACATGTTAAACCTAAAATTTTGCACCTTAATAACTTTGCAACCGTTCAACGGATTTGCCTGCAATTTGGAATACATGATCAAGACCCAAACACCTTGGGATTTGCCAAGTTTTGTAGCACTCGTGTATATGGCTATGGAGTTATTAAATGTGATCTGCGTGCACGTTTACGCTTTTTTGGAATTCTACAGTCAAGCCTACAGGTCGTACGGTTTGTGCGACCGGTCCAAAATCTTCAGGGAATGTGCGGCCCGGGTCACTGATGTGCCTTTTGAAGGTTTCGTGAAAAAATATTAAACGGTTCAAAAGTTATTCAAAAAACAAGTTCCCATTATAAGTCAAAGGGAAAAGTTAACAAAAAGTTCAACAGTGTCGCAAATGCAGTTTTTACTTTCGCAAATGACCCTTTTACTGTTGCAAATCCGCCATTTTGTTTTCAGTTGGTGATCAGAAAAATGCTTGCCATGTAAATTTGGGACCCTCTAGCAACCTAATTCTTTTTCTATTCACCTAGTCGGACCCTGAGGATGCTAGCCAAGCCTTTATTTTGGGGTAAAACAGCCCAGAAATATGTTTTTCAAATTTCTGGAAAAAGTACTTTCGCAAAGTACTTTTGCACTTGCGACACTGTTGAATGAATTTGCAAAAGCTTTCTCAAATTGTGACAATACTTTTCTAGGCTGTGGGAAAATGACAGCAATTCTTTGGCACCCCGCTGCAAAAGAACAGTTTGGTGTTTTGGGCTGAAATTTGGAGGGAACGCAGCCAACATCTCACAGATGTGCATTTTAGTGTTTTGTTGAAAAAATATTACACAGCGGCAAAGTTACAGCACTCCAAATTGACACTTTTTCCCATAGGATAACATTATGGCGTCCGACGCATTGCAGCAATCCTTTGGCGCCCTGCTGCAAAATAACATTTTTTTGGGCTGAAATTTGGAGGGATGATAGCCAACATCCCACAGATGTGCCTTTCAGTGGTTTGGTGAAAATATATTACAGGGAGCCAAAGTTATGGCACTCTGAACTTCTCTTTTTTCCCATAGGATAACATTACGGTGTTCGCCGCTCCTTTCAGGGCCTGTATCTCGGAAACGGTGCGAGATATGGACTTTTCATCGGAAAAATTCTTAGCCCCCTACAAGAGACTAAGTACAAAACTAGCCAGGAATGTCATAAATCATATAACTTTAAAAAATGTTTTCTATGTAGTACGGTTCCTGAGATATAAGCTGTTTAGTATTCCAACTCCTCATTTTCTGCTCCGAGACCCATTATTATGCATACATTCTTTGTACACACTGTGTTTCTCTATGCAGCTGTTGGGAAAAAACAGGGTATGCACTTCCTACTGTAACAGTTAACGCTTTCCACTTGCATTTCCATACCCGCTATGCTACTTGCCCATGTACTCCTCTGTGTGCGTTACCCTCTGCATTCCTATTTGCGCTTGCGGTTATATTACTGTTACCATTTGTGTTTCCACTACTGTTTCTGTTTGCATTTATGTTTGTGTTTCCGGCACCCCTTTTGTTTGTGTTTGCTTTTCTCTTTCAGTTTGCGTCTTCGTTGCTGTTACTATTACTGTTACCATTTGCATTTCCAATTGCGTTACTGTGCCCGTGTGCATTACAGTTTGTGTTTCCATACGTGCTTCCATTTGCTTTTGCATTTCTGTTTCCTTTGCTGTTATTGTTGCTGGTACTGTTACCATTTGCATTTACAACTGTGGTAATGTGACCGTGCGTGTTACGGTTTGCGTTTCCTTACGAGCTTCCATTCCTTGTTCCGTTTCTGTTTCCTTTGGCATTATTGTTCATGTTAACTTTACCATTTGTGCTTGCAATTATGGTACCATGACCATGCGTGTTACAGTTTGCATTTCCATGTGTGTTTGCATTCGCATTTCCGTTTCAGTTCACTTTGGTGTTATTTATGCTGTTAACATTACCATTTGCATTTCCAATTGCTGTACAATGACCGTGCACATCATGGTTTGCATTTCCTTATGCGGTTGCATCTCCCTTTTGCGTCACTGTTTGGTTTGGCATCACTTTGTGTTTGCATTTCTATTAACGTTTGCTTTACCATTTACATTTCTGTCACCATGTGCACAACCGTTAGCGCTTATGTTCCCTTGTACTTACCATTACTATGTCATAAAACATCACGTGGTTCGGGCCTGCGCTCCCACCACCACATTCCATTCGCTACTTCTACTGCAGATTCTCAAAAGAAGGGAAATTAAAGGCAAAAAGCTCCATTTAATGCATCAGTTAGGGTTGTTCCACAGTGACAAAAGTGAGGAAATTCGATGTTAGGGTTGAAACCCCCCCTTGCACCCACCCAGCTGGCATCGGGGTGTGCATTGTGGTCTTCGGTCCTATCTCTCACCATATTCTCCTATAGTTCACCACCTCAGCTTCTTTACACATGTGATTGGAGTGAGAAGAATGATGACCTCAACGCACACCCGATGCTGGCTGAGGGGCAGGGTGGCAAGGGGGTTTCAACCCTAACATTGAATTTCATCACTTTTGTCACTATGGAACAACCCTAACTGATGCATTAAATTGAGTTTTTTGCCTCTAAGATATATATATATATATATATATATATATACACACATACACACACACAGTGGTGATCATACAAAAGCTTATCAGTACTGCGGTATACTTCAAGGTATACTGTGGTGCTACTGAGGCAGGATCAAATTACAGTCAATGCAAATTGAACTTGAGTGCCTCAGTGGTACCTCAAAGTATCTCGAGGTATACCTTAGTACTGATAAACTTTTGTACGATCGTCACTGTATATGTGTGTGTGTATATATATATATAAATATATATATCTTTATTTGAAAGTTGGTAACTGGAAAAGGTACATTGAGCTAAGGCATGTTTCCAAGTGTGACCCAGGAGAAGAGAACATAGGATACATAATACATAGCAGAGGCAACTGTTTTGCAGTTACAATAAAGTGCATGAAGAGACATGGTTGAAGTACAGGAGTAAGTGCAAACTTAAGTGTGCAATAAGCAAACAAGGCATGAGCAACACATGAGGGTTTCAGCAACACTTCCAGGTAGTAGGCAACTGCAATGGGAGCAGTCAGGAAGGGGGAAACAGAAGCAAGTGGGGAGAGCTGGGGTTTCAGCTGGTGCTTGAGGGAGCCAGGGGAGGCAGCAAAGTGGAGGGAAGAGAGATGTTGGTTCCAGGGTGAAGGGAAGTTATAGAAAAAGGCTGATTGCCCAGAAGGGGAGTGAGGATGAGGAATGATGAAGGTGAAAGGACCTCTGAAGCAGAGGGAACAGGAGGCAGAGGGGATGAGGGAGAGGAAGGAAGAGAGGTAAGAAGGAAGGGATCCAAATGAGTATTTGGAAATCAGTGAGGTACAATGGATCTGATGACATGAAGGTAGAGGGAGAATAGATAACGAGGAGTATAGTGAGCAATGATGATTATGAAGAGGGGAGTTAGTAGCAAAGTGGTAGAAGGAGTTGTATAAGGTATCCAGTCTATCCAGGGAAGTGGATGGGGGTACCATAGACCACATCTGTATAGCTGAATACCAGGAGCACAATTTTGGTAACACACTCATTGTGGACCTGAGTGGACAAACTGTCTTTATTGCAGTATAAGGCACTAAGTTTAGGGTGGCAGTCTGCATGGATGGCTTCAAGGTGAGCAGAGAAGTACAGATTGCTGCCTAGCCACACACCAAGGTACTTGAAGAATTAGACCACTTCTAGACGGTTGTCATCTAAGGTGGTGAAGATGGGTAGATTTGGGAATCTGGCCAACTTCTGGCTGGTACTAAAGGTCACCAACACAGTTTTGTTTTCTGTTTACATGGCGGTGGCTTGACTGAAACCAGCCCAGAACATTGTGGAAGTTATGCTGGAGCAGACCTTCCATTGCTGAGGGGGAAGGACTGGAGGTGTAGATAACTGTGTAATCTCAATACATGTGCATATGCAATTTGGTGCAGGCCTGTGGAAGGTCATTGAGGAAGATGAAGAAGAGAATGGGAACCAGGATGGAGCCCTGTAGGACTCTCATCTGTACTGGAAAAGGGGGAGACAGGGTGCTATCAACCTGAACTGTCTGTAGACAACCTGTGAGATAAGAATGGAACCAGTTGACTGCAGGAGCTGAGAGACCAGCAGAACTTAGCTTATCCAGGAGGAATGAGTGGAACACTGAGTCAAAGGCCTTGGCCAGAGAAATGAAAATGGAAGCTGTGATGTGCCCCAGATCCACCCATGAGAGGATAGAATCAGTTACATGAAGCAAGGAAGAGATGGTGGAGTGATGCTTCTGAAAGTCAGACTGGAACAATGAGAGGGAAATGGACGATGATAAGAAATCTGAGAGTTTGGTGTAGGCAAGCTTCTCCAGCAGCTTGGCAAGAGAGGGGAGAGTAAAGAGATTTGCCAGAATTCACCTTTGGAGGAAGGGTCCCCTCCTTTGTTGAGTGGAAAACCTTTGTCCAGCATCCAGGACTGAGGGACAGCACTGAGGGAGGCAACACAATGCAAGGCAATTTTATTTAGAACAGCAGCAGGAAACTGATGCAACAAAGATGCTGTTTCACATAGTGTTTAATAAAATTATTGAAAACACAGACAGCCAGTATTCAGGATGTGACCAGGTTGGAACAAAAACACCTCAATGTTTCCCACACAAGCTTTTTAAAGAGACAAAGCATGTAAGGTAGAGTGTGTAATTTATAAAGTGATTCTTAAAGTGACAGTGCAACTATGATAAATTTCATTTTTATTTTGTGTAAATCAAGTCAAAGAGCAAAAGAAAATGCTAATAGAAGATGATAAAAGCAACACTCTTTGCATAACCATGATAAGGACTGCATTAATTAACATGTGGCTAGCAAAGGAAGATTTTAGCTAGTGGAAAAACTGTGGGTCCAACAGGTGGGGACAAAGAGACTCTTTTGGCACAGAGAAAATACTTATGGACTTTCAAATTATGTGCTGCTACTTATCCTGGCCTCAAT
Source organism: Neoceratodus forsteri (assembly GCA_016271365.2). Lineage (NCBI taxonomy): Eukaryota > Metazoa > Chordata > Ceratodontiformes > Ceratodontidae > Neoceratodus > Neoceratodus forsteri. The sequence goes on along the minus strand of CM028135.1, from coordinate 904,423,462 downwards.
AATCACTAGTAACATGTCAAAATTAGTATCACTGAAATCCACCACCATAATTGGATGAAATGTACTTTGTGATGCAAAATGAAGTGAGTATTAATTCTCTGGTAATGCCCATTTCATTTTCAAGTACTCAATATTTCCACTAAGGAATTGGCAGTAAGAGCAGTATAAAAAATGTAATGTCCCACCCACCATCCCGCCCAGTGGTCACATTTGCATTGTTGCAACTATAGTTAATTTTAATTATTTCACTTCTACAGATAGTGCAAGTCATAATGTGCCATAGTTGAAAATAAAAAGATACTACATGTTATCGTGTTGTAAAAGTTGCTTCCATAATGAAGCATCCCACCACACCAATGTTCATGCAGACTGCTGGGACACATGATATTAGTCAGTGCACCCATAGTGCATTGCACCAGCAGTTGTTTAGATAGTAGTAAACAACGAGTGATTGTGACAGTTGGGAAATATTCTATTATTGGGAAAAAGTGTTTCACCATAATTAACAGGGTGTCTCAAGTTCATATTTGCAATGTGAAATAATGCATACAGTTATGTACCAGTCGCAACAGAAAAGGTTGTAAAAAAAAATCTCCCCAAAAAAAGATGATTAGAAAAACCATATTTATCGTTATGTTGCACGGTAAATGTTGCTGTTTGTAGCTGAACCATCATGTTTTGGCATTCTTTTATTATTTAAGTTTGCTTTCCACTGCATGAATGTGCATATAAACTCTTGAAACAGATAATGTTAGTCTGTGTACCCATAGTGCATTGCACCAAAAGTTGATTAGATAGCATTAGAGTACAAGTGATCGTAACAGTACCTAAACGTTCAGTTATGAACAAAATGTTATCAGCATAATTAGCAGTGTGTGTATCAAGTGGTACTGTGCAATGTTTAATAAATCATATAGTTATGTAGGACTCATAATATAAAAGGATGTTGAAAATGTGAAAAAGCCTGTGCCAAAAATATAAAAAAAATGTGATCAGTAAAAAAAAATGTCTTGTTATCTTTCACAGTAAATGTAACATTTTAAATGTGAACCACAATATTTCTCTATAGTTTTTACTGTGTTCCAAGTGCATTAATGCACTCCAGAAATGGGCTCTACTAGGGAATTAATGCCTGGTTAGTGGTTGGAGGCACTTGGCCATCGGCCTCGTGCCCCAACCCTCCCAACCGGACATTAATTCCCTAATAGAGCCTGCTTCTGTCATGCATTAATGTTTACTTAGAGATAATGTGGCTGCTTTTCTGTAAAATTTGTTACAAGTATCCATCTGAAAGTGTTTAACTGTCCTTGTCTGTTTCAGCATCCTAGTACTGCATGAATGTGAACTTTTCAACTCTGAACTGATTGAAGAAACAGCACACAAATTTAGTTCGTTACATTGGCTAACAACAAAAATTTTCGTAAACTTGGCATTTTTTTAGCTTAAATTATTATATATACAACAATGGATGGGGTGGTGAGTATAAGAGATTTTACACAGACCTCGAAGTTGATGCTACATAAAACCTCAGGGTTTATGAAAAGCATCTCCCAATGAGGGTGTGTGTAAAATTGAGATTTACACACCACCCCATCTGTCATTTGTTATAATTGCTGTTCAGCAATTTTTTGCCACACTGATTTAGTAGTTACAGACACTTTTTTTATTTATTTTGATTGTGGTTTGTCCCCACCCATTGGTGCTTATCTCTGAAGCTCGTCTGAAGCATTCCCGGTAGCAGTTTGTTTCTGGTGTAGGTTTGAAATGTGTGGAGTAGGTTTTAAATGGCAGAATTAGCTAGATACAATTAGGGGAGAAAAAAACTGTTTAAAAGTAAAAAAAAAAATACACATACTCTCGGTGTGGCAGCTCCTCACTAAATGGGATGGAGGAGTCACCATGTTTTCATAACTAGTAAGCCTGCCCAGGAGGAGTAAAGAGCCAATCATGATGAGGCTCTTGTTTGACTGACATGGTGCGTGTTTACCATTATAACCCATTGGTTATAATGGCAAATTATAACTGGGTCAGACAATGGAAAAAATTGCTGACCAGTTATTATAGAAATATAATTTCCAATTTTCATTAAACTGGAGAATTTTATATAAAAAAAGTCCACTAGCCATAATCTGACTTTGCTAGCCACATGTTGATTAATGCCATTCTTATCATGGTTATGCATGCAGTGATGTTTTTATCATCTTCTAGTAGCATTTTTTTCCTGACTTGTGTGCAGTCACTTCAAGAATCACTTAATAAATTGCACATTGTACCAGACATGCTCCATTTCTTGACAAAGTACACATGTGTGAAATGTTAAGGCATTTTTCTTCCATCCTGGTCATGTCCTGAATATTACTATAGCTGGCTTCTTTTTCAAAAATTTAATTAAATGCTCTGTGAAACAGCATCTTCTGTTAACATGAATCCTTAACAGCTTGAGTGAGTTACGCCAGTTTTTTTATGCTGCTGTTCTGTGTATCTCTACTGGCTGCACAATCTCCTCTCTAGTGGTGGCCCTTTTGCTTGGTTGCACAATTGGTTTGTGTCAGCAATGCACGGGTGGATGCTGTAAGGTTTGCCTCTTAGCCCAGAGGGAAATGGTCTGCAGCATGCCAACAATGCCCAACATTTCTATAGGACAGAATTAACAGGATGGTTTGTGTTCCAGCATAACTGACAATTTGCTGATCTGACCTGGTTTCATCATATCGAAGAGCAATGGAACCTCTAAGCAGCCTTCTGATAATGATACTCTAAGTACATGACCATTAACTTTTTGCCTCCTAGAATACGCCTGTAGGTGGCAAAGAATGTGCTGCAGTGGGTTCCAGAAGGACAGCAGAAGTCACCTACAGACTTTCTGTGTGCCCTAGTAACATCTGGAGACGTCACTCACATGTTTTAATATTACTTGCCAGCCAGAATTGATTAGAATTGACTGCATAGCACCATTAGAAAGGTAATGTTATGTTGAACAACTTTGCCACTGACACTTTATGTGTATCATGTTCACTTTAGGAGCTATTCACATTTGTTTATGACATGGTGTGTATGGCAGACATTTTGTCCATCAAGAACCACCTAAGCACTTTGAAGAAAACATACATTCTGGGTATCTCAGCCAGTATAAAACAAAAAATGATTTGAGCACAGTTGATTGCATAGCACCATTGGAAAGGCAATTTTGTGTGGAACAACTTTGCCACTGATGCATTGTGTGTATCATGTATACTTTAGGAGTTATATGCATTTGTTTATGGTATGCTGTGTATGGTTCAGATTAGTCCCTCAAACCTCACCAATGACCTTGACTAAAATGGGGGAAAATTTATGTTTAATACTACAGAAACAGCTGTGTTTACAAACAAATTATTAAAACTACATCTAATGTCTGGATGCTTACTTTGGTGTTGATATGTTACATATTTCCCAACAAAAAAAGGCTTATGGCGCATTTTTAGTGGAAAAAATATATGTTTTTGTTTTTTGCTGTTTCGACCAGCATATAAAAAAAACTCAATTACCTATTATTACTTGCATACCACAGTTGGAAAGGTAATTTTATGCTGAACAATTTTGCCACCAATACTTTGTGTCTAGCACTTAACAGTTTTTGTGCTATTAGCATTTGCTTGCAGCATGCTGATTATGGCTTGATTTTGCTTAGAAAGGCCCAGGATTCACTGTTAACTGTATACAGGGCATAAGTGCTGCAACTTTAGATAGTGCCTGTGTAGGCAATGAGTTAAACATAAGGGTGGCCTTCCTCCACTACAAACAAGTTGCTTTCAAACTTAGGAAACTCATTTGGCAACAAGTAATGTTGAAGAATAAGTACAGCACTGGCCACGTCCTGAGAGGACTATGAATACTAACATTTTCATTGTTCAGTAAACACAGAGCTGATTTCTTTGATCATTGAAAGGAAGAAATTCATGCTTCATCTTTAAAGATCAAATATAAAGCATCCTAAACTGCTTTATATGTACAAGATCAATAAATATTTGCATTAAAAGATTGTGTCTGTGTTTTTTTTGTGTATGTTTACAAATTAGCATTTTCTGACCTTTTTTAAACAGTGTGTTCTGCCTCTGATGCCCCAAAAGCTACTTTAACACTCATCAAATTTTGAGGATCTGGCATTGTACGCGATGGCATAATTAGGTGATGTCATGCTCTGACAGATCCACTGTAGAGCCATTGATTTCTCACACTCTGTGTGTTTCATTCAGTCAAGAAACATGCATTGCTTTTATATCATTTTATAAAATGTTATATATTGACAGTCTTTCCAATAGTGACTAGGTATTTACTATGTGTGCCACTAATTTTATATTTGTTTCTAATATATACATTCATCTATCCTGTCATGACTCGTGTTGCAGCTTGTCAGATTTTGATTTGTTCTTGTATATCCTCGCAGTACCCATTCAAGAATTTTTGTACAGCATATTCAGTTACAAATTTTGTTTAAAGAGCAGGTATTCACTTTGTGTTTTTTTATTTACAGGATTCAAGCTGTCCTGTTAAATAAAGAGATGTGCCCTACCTATAGTGCTGTTTCTTTATTCGATTCTGTTCTTATTTCTTTCAGCTTCCAGAGTTCTGTGTTCCATTAAAGTAAGAAAAACTGACCAGTTTTAAAAAATCATCACCGCCTGGAATGCCGAATCAGCAGTAAAAGTGACATTAATTAAAGATAGAACACTGCTGATTCTGCTTGTTGACTTCATGCACAAGTGTTTTATTATTGACATTGCCGGTAGTGGCTGGGGGGGTTAGTGATCAAGAGAGAGAGAGAGAGAGAGAATGCGAGCAATGGAGTGAGTAATCCTGTCACAGTTTTCAACATCCTACAAGGAGATGAATATGATTATTTTATTCTTTTCTTGCTCCTCCTCATGTGGCAGATCATTCTGTGGGATCATCAGGTGTTCTGATTTCTATTGAAAGACTTCAGTGTGCAGGGCTCAGGAGATAGCAATGAGGAGCAGAGAGGTGACTACATGGCCTTGATTTTTGCAAGAGAGTGAGTGAGTGAGCTTCAACAGGAACAGAAGTTTAAAAACACACACCCACTGGCTCACAAAAACCTTGAGTGCAATCATTTAGCAAACAGTATGCCCATAATGAGCAAAGGGTTGCTAAGACAACAATATCCATGAGGAGGAGCAAGGAAAAAAATAATTAATTAATCATATTCATCTCCTCATAGGATGTTGAAAGCTGTGACAGGATTACTCACTCCACTGCTTGCATTCTCTCTCTCAATCACTACCACCCCCCAAACCACTACTGGCAATGTCAATAAAACATAAGCAAAAATGAAACTTTAAATCCAGTGCACCATTTCATTCAGCAAATATCAACACAGACTTCATACTTTATACACTTACTCTGGAATGGGATACCAGCTACAAATTAAAATGGTGCCGCCACTAACCTGTGACAACTGTGGGATTTTTGAATAAATAAAATGACTGTATTTCAATTTATTAGGAACTGCCTGCAATATCTGATGTCCAAAACAAAACCTGGAAGTAAAACAAGTTCTGAGTAGATTTTTATTTAATGCTGTTTTACATCAGACAGAGTACTGATATGCTTGTGCTATTCACCTGAGACTGTCAGAATCCAAAGCTGTCATTCAGACAAACATGGACAAGCATGTAGGGGGCGGCACACTAATAAAACACGTGCATGGAGACAACAAGCAGAATCATCAGTGTTCTAGCTTTAATTAACATCACTTTCACTGCTGATTCTGCATTCCAGGCTGCGATGATCTTTTTCAAAAATGGTCAGTTTTTCTTACTTTAATGAAACACTGAACTCTGGAAGCTGAAAGAAATAAGAACAGAATCGAATAAAGAAACACAGCACTATAGGTAAGGCACATCTCTTTATTTTACAGGACAGCTTGAAACCTGTAAATAAAAAAACACAAACAAAGTGAATACCTGCTCTCTAAATAAATAAAATATTCCTTGATGTAATATTATGGTTCCACATAATGACAAAATGTGTACTTATTTTTGTATTGTATGTAATCTGTCTGCCCTTCGCATTCATTCACCTTTAGCTTCCATGTCAGCACCTGCTATCTTTCAAAGGCGTGCTGACCACATTTTCACTTGTTTCGTAATATTATCCATAAAATTAATGTTGGACTATACATGAACATTAGCTGTCACCATTTATTTTGTTCTTCCATCAGTGATGTTCCCCACAGCTACAATCACTGCTAGCTGCTGCACTCTATCTTATGGCTCTGCATCCAGTCGTGTAATTTTATTTTTAGTATCAGTACATTTTAAGTGAAGCATCATTACTGTACTAATTTTTTAATCAAACAAAACATAATGTTTTGTCCTTATATGCCCTAATTCTGCCATTGATCATCACTGTATGCCCTTACCTCTCTGCTTTGATGCCAGCACCTGTGCAATGTCAGTAATTGCCATAATGAATTAATAATATTTTACTTTGTAATCAAACAAATGTATTGAATATACCCTTCATTCTGTGATTACAGTAGTGAGGTTTTCAAAAACGAACTGTGTTGTAGCCGGCTGCATCATTACTTATGGGTCAGCTTTTATTGGTATGAATGTAAAATATTTATTTTTCCACTGAAGGAACCTAACTGTGAATTTCGTGCATATTCAAGGCATAAAAGTTTTCGTCATTATGTGACCCAATTATGTGGTCTATTATATTTTGTTTGTTCAGTGTGTTTTTCGTTGGCAGCATGGCACATATAAATTATAAGTAGGTCCAAAACATAAAGTGTTATATTTCACTCTATGTAATTTAATGATTAGAAAATATATTTTTAATAACGTTACTGATCTTTTACGTAAGTGTTCCACGTGCATTCTGAATCACAGAGCATGTAGCTTTAGTTGACTTTTTATGTAGAACTTCCTATTCAATAGTTACCTGTTGACACCTAATTGCCATCACTGTGAAATTTGAAGTGTCTCTGACATGCAAAAGCAATATGAGGACAAAATATTCTCATTATTAATGTTATACGATCTTATTGGTACTCTGTCACTACTAACCAGTATACTAACTGTAATTCAATGTACCATTATTTTTACACTGTGTGTTTCTTTGTTTATTGTCATTAGTGTTGGTTTATGGATGGAGATGATAAGAGTCTGTTGTATCATGGGTGAAGTGTGTAGTGTTTACCTCTGTATTTGCTGTGTGCTGGCATTGCCACATACCACTGAGTGCACTGATACCCTTTTCCAAAAAAGAAACATAATTGTTTGGTGTGCAGCACAGAACATCAAACTCTTATCAGATTTGCACCCCCTGTAAGCACCACCTCATGTACAATGTACAATGACTGTACAATGACCATCGCTGCTGTGTAACACAATGGCCACTACTCGGCGACCAATCAGCCCACCACTACTCACCTACATCTCAATCTACTATCCACACACACACACACACACACACATATACATATACATATACATATACACACACATATGCCTCCAGTTTGGTTCCAATCTCTCCTTTCTGCATTATTACATTACTTACTCTCCTCACCAACCAACACAGAAAGACACATACATAGTCACATTATGTCACAAATGAATTCTAATCTATCAATAATTCCACTCTCATACACACAGAGACACACACAGGCTTAAAGTATAGTGCATAATTATTAATAGTTACACTCTTCATATTACAATAATTCTAAGCTATGCATTATTACATGAGTTGAATGTGCCCCCCCCCACATACACACACACACACAGAGAATGATATCATGCAAGCCATGACTTCCAATTTCTACATGCTTCCATTGGCATTTGTGTTTACTGTATGACTACCATATATTATCCCCTAGGTTTACCACGTAATACAACTATGCAATGCTTTGCATTATTACATCACTGTAATGCTTCCCCCCACACACACACTCAGGCGCACATGACGCAGATGCATCGCAGATGCACGATGCATGCAAGACACGCATACAATACATGTAAATGTGTAAAGATATCATGTAAGCCATGCATTTAAATTTCTCACTGTTTCCGCTTGTATGTACGCACAAGAGACCTGAAATGGAATTCAATTGACTTTGTGTGATTACCATACTTCTAATACTTGGCAATTTTAAATATTTTCAGCATCATCAAGGTGGATGGTGCATACATATGGATGCTCACTGGTATTAACCCACATTAAGCTGTTGGTTTTTATTTTTAGTGGATGGGTGAAAATTTGGCCATGAGATATGGGAAATCCCATTGCTCTTTTCAAGAAGTGCCACAGGATCTTTATTAACAACCTGAAGTACCAACAGAACACATAGATGGGACCTTGGTGTGCTGTCCCAGAAGAAAGACAGCACATTCAGAGTTCAGTACCCCCCCCCATGCTGCACCACATTGTCAGTATTGTGATTTTACCAAAGTGCCTTGTTTGGGGGCTAGAACCCACAGCCTTCTGATCCTCCATCCTCAGAGGCAATTGTGAAAGCTGCTGAGCCAGTGACACATGTTAAACTACACTATGTGGTGGTTACTTGATCTGAGCTAACCCTCAACTTGGACATTTGTGACTCTGTCCCCATTGGACAGCACTAGCTCAATAATTACACTATCCCTGGCGTGATCACTCACTAGCTGTTGGTAATCCAACATGTAAAGGCTCATTGATGAAGCAGGTATTGAGGTTGTCCTATCAGCATATGCGGTATTGAAATCACCAAGTAGTATTACTTCACCCTTTGTTGACATCTTGTGATATTATTTAATAGATCCCTATCCACTTCATCAACATGCATTGTATGATCACCCATGTGTGGATTGCTGTGCCATTGTCTGTAGCAAAGCTTATCCACCATGCCTCTTTGCTACCACCCTAGTGGTTCCTAATGATCCACTCTACATCACTTCACTCTTTGCTCCATGGTATGCACTTGACCTTCCTCATACTCATCTCTATGTAATCATCATCTGTTATGCCACACACATGTCATCAGACTGGAGTATGTCAAAGTTTCAGTCTTAGTTTATTCATTGTGTTATGTTGTTCCTTCAAACCAAATTACTAACATTTCAGAACAAATTGTCTCATTATATCTAGTAGGTGTTTACTAACTGTCACTGTAACACTTTTATAATTACTTGTTTTTTTCAGAACTGTTCTGTTCTTTCTTGGTCTTGTTCACCATACTCACAGCATGAAGTACTGCTGCACTGTGGGTTGTAAAAATGGGAAAATATACACTCACAGTTTTTACAGATTCTCAAAAGACAGCAAGAGATTTAGACAGTGGGCATTGGCAGTCAAATGAGCTGGATGGGAGCCAAATGACCGTATAGTTATTTGTGCTGACCATTTCTCCCAAGATCAGTTTTCTATATCACAGACTTTATTAGATATAACAGGTTTTACTCCAGGGCAGTGTCATTTAAAACAAGATGCATGTCCAAATATCTTTGCACACAATGCTGAACTCCAAGGCATCAGAGCTCTGCAGTTGAGAAGCAAAGACACATTGAGATAAGTGTACTGTTATTGTTTCTCTTACTTTATTAGTCATTTATTCATTTTGTTTTTATGAATAAAATAACTATTTATTATTTTTCAGGTTTTTAGTCAACTTGGACTTCTTAATGTTAATTAGTGGCAAAGGAAGAATACATCGTCAACATCTGGAATCAGTACACAAACTACAATGGAGCTCCCCAGTATGGACTTAGAGGAAACAAATATTGCTGTTTCTGAAATCATTGTGTCATCAGTGTAAACAGTAATATGCAGCCCTTACAGTGAAATGGCTTGTCAAACTGATGAAGTAGTGAGTAGTGATAATTATTGACCATTCAGTTTTATTATGAACTGCATGAACAGGAGAAAATGTATAGTACTCTAACTTAGAATCATAGAGTCATACAATCATACAATCACAGACATTGATGGCCAAAAATGACCTCCTGGCACACCCAGTCTGACCCTTACTCCGCTACTCCAACCTATCGTATCTTGAGACACCTACCCCCTTACCCTTAGCCCCATGTGTTAGTCCCAAGCATTCTAGAATCCCTATACAGATGCCTCATTGGACTGGCATGACATGCCCCTAGTGAACCCGTGCTGTCTGTCATCCAGCAGTTCATTCACCTCCAGGTACTTAGCTACCCTTTCACCGATGAGCGCTTCCATGACCTTCAACACCACAGTGGTCAGGCTGATGTGGCAGTAGTTTCCCCATAGCTCCCTGCTTAGCCCCTTGTGGATCGTCACCACTGTTGCCTTTTTCCAGTCATCTGGCACTCTCCTGGTGTCCAGGCACAGGTACAGGTTGAACAGCCTTGCCAGTGGGGCAGGCAGCTCCTCTCTTTGTTCCCAAATCACCCTTTGATGCATGCCATCCAGACCCTTGGCCTTGTCCACCTTCACCCTGGTTAATTCCTCCATAACTCTCTCCATGGAGAAGGGATCCAATACCATCCCTATGCCCCCCTTCCTTTCCAACTCCGGCACTCAAACACCCCCTTGTTCCATAAATAGAGAGCAGAAATACCTGTTCAGGTGTTCTGTCTTCTCCCTGTCCTCCATCAAGTGCCCCCTTCTTTCCACCCTCAGCCTTTCAATCCCCTGACCAGCCTTCCTCTTCTACCCCAATGTATCTAAAAGATGTTATTTTCCCCCTCTTGTCCTGGTTAACTATAATTTCCTCCATGGCCATTCTCTGCTCTGTGTCCCTTCCATGAAATTATTTATTTTGTTATTGGGCTTTAAACCAGTCCACACATTCTACTGTTTATGCCACATTCCACATTTTGACAATGTATGTCTTTGAGATGTATCTTGTGACCAGCAACATTACAAGTAAGATGCCATGCACTTGGACAAAATGAAAAACATTGATTTAGCCGACTAAAGCTGGTTACCCAAAACAGATTTTGGCATGCCAATGTCTGCTCATAGTTTAAATGTGGCTGGTAACATTTACGTTAAATGATGGTTGACTGATGCATGTGTCCTTGCATGTCTGATTGTCTCTGGTCAATGTTTGTAAAAAGAAGTTTGTTAGGTGTATTGTTAGCTCCTAGCGAGTCGCAGCTTACTTCTAACTTTGCGGCCTTCTGCAATTTATCCGCACTGACATCTATTGTTAGTGTCATACATAACTGTGTTTTTCAACAATTTATTTGCTCAGCAATGATTAATTGACCTTCTATTACAAATTCTAATGGCCAATGGATATTGCAATACAATGAAAGTTCATAAAGAGGGACTGGATATTTTACTTATCTGTTGTTGCCTACATGGTTGACTGAGTGTTACTATGACAATATCATGATAAATATTGACATTATGAAATCATCAAGCATTGAAAGCTCATACTGTCTCTTCTAGATTACTTTTACAAAGGAATGTAAAACATTAAAATATGTTCCATCTGGCACTGATAAATCCCGGTTTTCAAGAGGAACTCAGACTACATCAACTGGAATTCACAAGGGGGTGCAAGTCTCTATTGTGTCAACTTCAGTGGTGTCATTTGGTACCCAGTATGAAGTTCAGCCATTTGAATGTGATGAATTGTCTTATAATGAACATGAGACAATACATACATCAGATGAAGATAAAGAATCTGAATATGAGGACAATGTAGACAACGACCCTGACTGGGATGTATCACATTTCATGGACTCAGATACAGATACTGAATCTGATCATTCTGATTTTGAAGAAAATGAAAGGTAATTTATGTCATACTACTTATTATTACTGTGTATGATATTTTCCATATAAACCAAGAATGTGATTGGCTGTTAGATTTCCAACAGCCATACATTAATCCCTGTTACACTTTCATGTACACCCTGATCACCATGGCACATGGATTCTACTTTCCAGCATTTCACCCTCTAGCACTGCTGAATGACTGGAATGATGCATTATGATTGAGTACAAGCATTCTTTAACTGTGGGGGGAAGAACTATTATATTACAAATCTCCCTCTGGATGAGGAAAACATTCAAATAGTATACTTTTAGCACTTTACTTTTCTAATATTTGGTTTATAATAGCATTAAGGCACTCCAAAGACTTTGATTAACTGTCAGTTAATCACTACTGAGGGGCAATATTGTACTCTGCTGTTCCTAGTGCCACATTACAACCCCAGGGGTTGACAGAATATTGTTAATCTAACACCTGTTCATGCCTTATCACTTAAATATCATGATGGGGCTCTATAAACAACAATTTGTTTTTGAACTGCGACATAATGTCTCTGCTGTGAAAAGATTTATTGTCACAAAAATGACAGTTTGATAGTTTGGTTGAGTTTGTCTTATGACTTGTCCAACAAACAACTCTGAGCTGCTGTAGATTGTGATAACAAACTGTGGTTTCAGACTGGACCATTCTGTATTCAACCTTGTATTACCAATATTATGAGAGTTGTGCCTTTATAACAGCCACCTAGTATGTTATTGATAGATGGGGTATAATATATTAAATGTGAAATGAGGTGATGTAGGGATAGCGTACTGAAATCATCATGTATTGGTATCAGTTCAGATATTGTGCGTAAAGATGAAATATTACAATTATATATTTATATAATTGTTTCCATTTTTTAACAGCAATACCTCAACAGAACTGAACAGTGATACTCCTCCACATGCGCAGCATACCTTTATTGTTTTTGAAAGCACAATTATACTACTACTGCAAGTATGCTTCATCTGCTTTGCAAGAGGGAAGGTATATTTGAGAAGGGTGTTTGGAAGTCTTGCAGTATTTGAGCAAGTTTGTTCAAATGGGCACAGGTAACAATAGGAAACCCAACCACGTCTTGTCACTCTACCTGTAGGAAACCTCCTGACTGTGTGTGGAATATATTTCAGCAGTGGAAGCCCTGTTTGAATACTAAATGTCTTGAGACATCTCCATATGCTCTGAATTTCAATCAGGACATTTAATCTAATTTTTACAAGAAAATTTTGAAAAATCTAAAAAGAACAATAAGAAAAGAAAGACAGAAGGTGAAAGTAAATATGGCCTACAGAAAGGACAATGGCAAACATTTCTACACTTACATAAATCTAAAAATCAAAAAAGAAAAAGTAATAATCAGGTGGGGCCATTGTTAGATAATGATATGGAAATCAAAGGATCAAAAAATATGGCAAATGCCTTTAACAAGTACTTTGGGACAGTATTTGAAAAAAAATGAGGTGGTAATCCTAACATAGTGGTAAATATCTGTCAGAATCTAGAGCTAGCAACAACCACAAAGGAAATAGAAGGCTTCTTAAATAAACTAAATGCCCATAAATCTGCAGGTCCTGATAGACTGCACCCTAGATATCTGAAAGAGGTTGGTTCATTAATATCAGGACCATTAACTATAATTTATAATGCCTCTTTCCTAGCAGGGGAAATCCCTGAAGATTGGAAGAGAACAACAGTGGTTCCGCAGTTTAAAAAGGGTAAAAGAATGGATATGTCTATTTATAGACCAGTAAGCTTAACCACGATTTTAGGAAAGATTGCTGAAAGTATTTTGAAGATCAAAATAGTAAGGAACCTGGAGGTTTTGGGTTATGTAGATAGAAAATAACATGGGTTCAAGAAGAATAGGGCATCTATCACAAACCATCTTTGTTTTTATGAATACATAAATAAAAATATAAATAATAACATTCCCATGGATGTTGTATTTCTGGATTTCCAGAAAGCTTTTGATAAGGTACCACATAACAACTTGATATTAAAAATGTCACAAATAGGTTTAGATAGTCGCATAAGCACTGGATAAAAAATTGGCTTCAGAATAGAACACAGACAGTTAGAATCATGGGGGAGTTATCAGAACCCATTGAAGTAGTGAGTGGGGACCCTCAGAGATCTATGTTGGGACCAGCTCTTTTTGCTCTTTATATTAGTGACTTACATCATAGCATTTCAAATCAGGTGATTAAGTTCGCCGATGATACTAAATGTGGGGGCAGTTGGAACACTAGAACAGCAAGCTGTTAAGATAGAGGATTTAAAAAAAAATCTAAATATGGAGACAAACAAATCATATGCCTTTTAGTATAAATAAATTTATGGTTATGCACATAGAAAAATGGAATACGTCCTGAACATGTACGCTTACTGGGTAAACTACAACAAACTGAAGAGGAAAAGGACTGTGGAATTATTATAGATAATAAATTGAATTTTGCTAAACGGTGAACATATGCTATACAAAGGGTGAACTATATGATAAGAAACATTAAGAGAAGCTTTGTAAATAGATCTATGATATGTCTATTGCCCTTGTATAAGACATATATAAGACCACACATGGACAAATGGATCACAGCTTTGGAGTCCATATACAACACGGGAGACTAAAAGGGTGGAAAAGGTGCAGAGAAGATACACCAAAATGATAGGGTCATTAAGAAAATATGACTATAAAGAAAGATTAAAAAGAACAGGACTATTTACATTACAGTAAACAAGAATAAGGGGGATCTTATGACTATGTATACAGTTGTGAAAGAAAAAGTGCTATCAGATGAGATGGGTATACTCGTACAGAATAAACCCATAGGATTGAGAGGTCATAAAATACTAATAAAAATGGATACAGTAAGAACAAATAGTAGATACTACTCATTTTTGAACAGAACTGGTAGAATTTAGAACACATTGCCAAATGGAATAATTACTAGTGGATCATTGCCTGAATTTAAAAAAGAAAGGTAAACTGCTCATACAAGATGGTATCAGATGGACACACTAAGGTGGGAAACAGTTTATATGGACCAAAAGGTCTTCTACCATTCTATTCCCAGTATAAGAACCCAGTATAATGTGGTCCAGTTACCTAATTCCATCTGTGTGGAATGTGTGGCAGCAAAAGCAACAGAAATTATCGGCATCAATGAAAGATCCCCTGTAAGATTAGGAGGTGATGCCAGGTGTTCATTGGGCCACACAGCAAAGTTCAGATCTTACTCTTTGATGGACTTAGTAAGATCAAAAATTGTTGATATGCAGCTTATTCAGGTAAGCACTGCTTATCATAGTTATATCAGTATTTATGTAGCAAGCATTAATATTGTCCTAAGCCTGGACCAGAACCTGAACTCATTTACAATTCATGGTTGTAACAGTGCCCCTGTATTCTATTTTTATGCTCACCATGATACCTGTCCACCAGTACAGTAATATAATGTCAGACACACTGACACAGATTGTCCATTGACTTTCTGCCCACAATCAATATCTTCAGGTACTCAGAATGCTGAAGGTTGCTGATGGCTGTGTCTGTCATCAGTGTGGTATAGGATTTTTTGGTCTCATGATTTTCCGGTCAGGGTTGGGGGTTTGTGGAACCATTATGCCATGCAGGAAAACGTGGCCTGCCAGTGACTGTTGCATATGCTTTCATGTCACTGGTGCTCAGTGAATGTGGTGTTTATTGTGAGTCATTTCAACCAAGTTCCTGAGTCACTGTGGTTGAATTCTAGTATTATACTGTCGTACTTGTAATGCATTGGGCAGGTACAGGGACTATTAGGTGCACTATGTTGCACTTCTGTATTACAACTATGTTCAGTTACCATGGTGTTAATACTACAGTGCTGACGGACCCAATGTGTGTCCTCAGGTTCATCAACAGGCACTCATGGTATGTGTTTTGGGGGTGCAGTGTATGCACATGCTGAGGCTATGTGTGTTATGGGCTTCAAATAATAACTATTCACCATCACTCATTGAATACTGTGATGCCTGACCCATAGCACCATGACATGTTTTTTTTACATATATTTCTAGTACAGTACTAGGAAGTGCCTCAAATGCATTCGTAGTTTGGGTTAAAATAGTTTCATAGCATGAGAAGTATTTCTCGTTATGACATTTTGATATTTTTTTTGAAGTATCAAGCTCTATTGCTATGGAGTTGGAGGGACTAAAGCACTCTCTAACAAAGTTAAAGGCATCAGGTTTACAGACAGAGAGTTTGACCTTGGACAGACATGTCTCAGTGAAAAAGTATATGCTGGAGCAAGAGAAGGAAATTCTTCACTGGTTCGACATTTGGCGCATCGTTAAAGGTGCCTCATAAAGTCATGTGTATTACAATTATATTGTATAATAGAGCATAGTTTTGTATATAATTCCATCCCCTTTCAAAATGCTGTTGTACAACACTTTTACAGACATGAAATGTGATTGTACCCTTCTGTGGTACCAAAGCATTCTAGAACATTTAGAGATTGCACAAGTCTCTTTCTTTCTGCAAGTAAAAGAACCACTGTGTGTACATTTCACATTGTAGTATACACTATAAAAAATACGGTATGAGCAACTCTATGCAAAACCAGTGTGTTTTTCACACTGTGGGCCAGATATTCAAAACTTTACCCCGGGGCTAAATTAACACTGCCCGGCGTGCTAAATTAGCCCAGACCCAGTAGCCCACTATATTCAAAAGGGATAGCTCCGGTGCTAAACCTGATGAATATAGCATGCTAAGGAAGCCAGGAAACTGGGCTGGGAGTACAGTGCAAAACTAGCCTGGGAATAAGACAGCTGTGAATATAGCAACCAGGAAGTGCAAACCACAACAGCATCCCAGTTCACAGCGACATGAAGGATGTTAGAGGTGAACTATGTGGCTAATGTGTGCGCTAGCAAAGGAGTGGAGTCAGTAAAGCTGCAAGCATCAGCGCATGTGAAATTACATTGTGCAGAACTGTACAATGTTTCTGAAATGTTTGCATGACGCAAACACATTTGTGCAGGTTTAGCTTGGAGCTAAGCCATTTGCCCAGTGCTATCATGTTTGCCAGGGGCAAAACTTTGCTATATTCAAAAGTGACATGCAAATGAGCTTACTTAGGTAGTCTGTGGGCAAACATCCTGATTAGGAGCTCATTATGACCTGATTTGCATGCAGTTTGCCCAGCGCTACTGCAGGGTCCCACAGCTCCACATTTAGGTCAGTCTGGAAGTACAGGGACTGGCTGGGTCTGCCCACAGCTCCATCTTTAGGTTAGTCTGGAAGTACAGGGGCTGGCTTGGTCTGCTCACAGCTCCACCTGTAGGTCAGTCTGGCAGTGCATGGTGGTAGCTGCAGGCTACATTTGTACAGTACAGCATAGAATATTGTGCCCAGGGGACTGCACAGCACAGGGACAGGTGGTGGTGCAGCATGCAATTGCCAAACTGTAGTTCATTCTACAGTGCACAGCAGACACTACAGTAGCAAGGGGTCCAGTAGTGTGAGGGACACAGCAGTGTCTATGGTGTGTAGGGCAGTGATGACCACTGAACTGTACACAGTGACAGGCCCAACTTGCAGGTGTTTACTGACAGTGAACATTACTGTTATGCTGTTGTGCGACCCACAGATGCTCCACCACTGGCATGGGATGCTCACAGTGACATATACATGGCTGGTTGTGTGTTGTGGTGTCTGTACAGATGTGCAGTATGTGGCTGGGGGACACATACCATCAGACAGACACACCGGTGTTGGGGTATTCCCAACACTGGCCCATTTGCACTGTGTGGCTTGTCCCAGCCTTGTGGCTGCACCCAGTCTGTCGTGGTGCAGCCTGGCCACTTGTACACCCTTCCCTCAACACCCTCCATGCCCACAGTGCTGCATGTGTGTGCTGGCATCAGTTGGTGTCCACTGAAGGGTGATCTGCAGGCATGTGCTGTATGACTGCACTGCAATGGTGTCCACTGGGAGCTGGGTCACTACTTACTGCCTGGCATGGCTGGGACTGGTGACAGATGATGGCATCATAGGGATGTCATACGTGAGCAGCATGTTTCCTCTCTGTCTGGCTTATTTCTATGTGTCATACTTACTGGTTAAGGTCATGCAAAGCCGCGCAAAAGTCATTTCACAGCCGTGCAAAACCACTAAGTCACTAAAGCTGATTTGCCCAGAATTAAGACTACCTTTTCCTGGGTGGTAATTTGCACTGTGCAAAGTGTTGCCCTTAGTGGCACAAAACACTTTGTGCGGCGCTATTCGCTGAATATAGAATTGCGCCTGTATTCATGTACATGCCCTCTCAGTTTGCCCCTTGCATACATTATAATTCTGCCCAGTGCTAGTGCAGTTTGCATGCGCTATTTGACCTTTTGAATATTGTGGACCCACACTAACGCTGCTGAAACAGTTTGCACCTAGCGCAAAGCTTTGAATATCTGGTCCTATGGTTCTGATTCCCATGGACTTCTCAAACTTCACTCTTGAGGTCAGATGCAATCATAAACCATCTGTGGTACAACACATTTGTTGTGCTTAGTGCTCCTTCCAGGATTCTCTATATTGTACAATTGATATTCACAGTATGGTGTGTGGAATATATTCAGGGAGTGATACTGCTAAGTACAGGTTACCTGGTTGATTCATTACTGTGTGTAACTTTAACATATTGGATTTTTTTTTTACAAACCCTGGAAACACTTAGCAGAGGTTGGCATGGACTGGTGGGAGTATAGGGCAGGGGGTTGTGTGGCGGGGCATTGGTTTGTGAATACTGGTAGTGCAGCCGCGGTACCTTGCCAGTGAACTTTGTTTGGTCTGATTTGATAGACAATTATGCCTAATCTGCTGGAAACTATGTTTGTACTAAATAAATTCTATTAAAGTGCTGAAAACATAAAAACATAAAAATACCAGACAGTCACACTGTCTATTTAATATTTAATGTTTTATACAAATTTAGGGATAAAGAAAAAACTAGAGGCTAAATCAAGGAGGAAAGACTGCAATGTACTTGCTGCATGGGCTAAAGGGATTAGCCATCATCTTTATTGGTATGCAAGCTCTAGTGCAGGTATTGGTGACATTGTTGTGGCCAAGTGGAAGTGGAAGTCCTTTCTCAACCATGTGTCAAACATTCACCAGAACCATGGCAAACTGTACCAAGACAGTGTCCATGGGCCCCTAACAGAGAGGCAGTGGATCGAAAAAGGTGAATTGTAATTTTACTATAATATTGTTTATTTTCAATGTAACATTTATAAACTTGAAATAGAAATATTATAAAATTATCATGTTGCAACACACATTGCTTTGTTGAAGTGTTTGGTGAATGTCAACTAAGTAAACAATAACCCAAGACAGGGTGTGTGGTTATTGGTGATTAGTCAACACCACGGGTGCGTTGTGAGGCACAAGGCCATAGGCCAAGTGTCCTCACAGCAGATGGGGTGTTGATTAAGTAAGAAATAACCCATGACAGGGTGTGCAGTTATTGTGGATTAATTAACAAGCACATGTGCATTGAGAGACATGAGGCCGCAGGCCTAGTTTCCTCACAGCACAAGAGGAGTTGATTAAGTAATCAGTAACCCACGAAAGGGTGCATGGTTATTGGGGATTATGAAATGGGTCAAAAGAATGCTGGCTCCTGATCGGCCAATAGGTACTTTTAGTTGGGCCGATATCACAGCACGATGGCCAGCTGAAAGTAGCTGAACAAGAATATGTTTAAAAAACACATCCAATTTACTAAAAAGGACCCATTTCATAATTGCAGCAATAAGATACTACAGTGAAGGAATTATGGTGGGGTAACAGGCCTACTCGTGTGGTGGCAGCACTCAGCTTAGCCTTGTGCTTCAATTCACCCCAGGTGGGCCGTTATCACCATAACGCACTGCCTGTCATGCATTATTGCTTAATTAATCAGCACCCTGTGTATGTTGTGAGTCTCAATAAATAACATCAGCTGTTGTTCAGTGAGCACTTACTATTTACAGTGCATACTCATAGCAAAGCTCAGTCGGCATCTGGCTGTGGTGGTGAGATGTTGATGTACAAGTAACCGGCTGTGTATAGGTGTGGTGTACCAAGGGTGGTTCTATAATAACAAAATTAGTCATTCCTCTGTGTTTGTCCTTCAATTTGTACATATGTGGTCTTGTTGCAAAACACTGGACTTTGCCACCGGTACAATGCTCGATTGAAAATTTGACGCATGGTCTGTGGTGCCACTACTCCATTCGTATGTTGAAACTTGTAAATGTTATCACTACTACAGCTGTAATACTGTGACCACTGAAATATACATCACTGTGGTCCAGAACTAACTGCAGTGTTTGTTCATTCTATTACTTCTTATATTTTCCACATTTATATTTCCATAGGAAGTTGAGCCCATACAGAACTTGAGATATTATCAATGAACAATTTGCTCTTAAAAGACATAACAAAATTGTCTCCAGCAGAATAGACCTCTGCATTGGAGGCATTCCACAAAGTAGTAATTTTCTTCACCACCAAAATGATGCACTTCTTTTATGAGAGTATGGAGGCAAGGTATGTGGTTTCCTTTCACCA
Organism: Neoceratodus forsteri; assembly: GCA_016271365.2. Taxonomy (NCBI): domain Eukaryota; kingdom Metazoa; phylum Chordata; order Ceratodontiformes; family Ceratodontidae; genus Neoceratodus; species Neoceratodus forsteri. The sequence goes on along the minus strand of CM028135.1, from coordinate 904,403,084 downwards.
GTGTACCTTGATAATAGTGACCGCATATGGGTGACTGTCAAAACAGCAACTCGTATGACGGTGCTATCATCATGGGTGATGGTAGGGGCATGGAGAATGTTGTGACCATGAGGGTAGGGTGGGCAACAGGAAGGGGAGGTGGGTGGCAGGATGTGGAGGGATGGGGAACAGGGATGTAACCCTGTAGTGAGCCTGTTACCACCAAGCCAGCCATGTGGTGTGGTGGATAGGGTGGTTGGTTCCAACGGAGCAGGTCCTGAGTTCAGAACTGGGGGTGGGTATACTTTTGCCGGGTCCCACAGCTGTGGGACTTAATTTTTTTTTTAACCGGGCTGTGCCTCCCTCCACGACATGCACTCCCCTGGAGTTCAGAATCTTTAGTTAGGGGCTGCGGCGGGATTAGCCCCCATGGGTGGGGGGTGAAGCCCCCCAGCATGCACAGTTTCACGGTCACCTTTTTCTGCATATCGCCAAAAATTTTTCGGTGATAATGCAGGTCACAATAATAGCAATCACCTTTCAGCGGTCGTTATTATCACATAGAATCCTCTTCCCATTTGATCTGAAAAGGGTGAAATAAACAAAAGCATTGTAAATGTTAGTTTTACATGCCATGTCTATGTGTTGGTAGTATACCCTTCTATGCCTTTTTTTTATTACATAACAAGTTCCCATAGGTAACATTTGAAAAGAAATAACATTATTTATTCAAGTAAACCAAAACTATAGCAAAAGGTTGCTAAACACTTTTATGTAGTGTATATTCAGATTTAGATCACTTTTCAGCCACCTGTCTTTCTTCCCTTTCAATACATAGTGTGATTTTTTTAATATGGAGGATCAGCGTGTCTTTACCTTCCACTTTACTTCCACTGATTCATCTTCTAATGAAGTTACTGTGATTTGTATGGCCCTATTTTCCCCCATGACATATTTCATTTTAGGTTTTGGTATTGTTTCTTTAGGACAAGATGTGCATATCTGCACTGAGGTAGAACTATACTAAGCAGAGTCTGTACGAATACCATGAGGTCAAAGACTACGCTGTTTTCCAGCCCTCAAAATAAACATCGAAAGTACCCTCTTGCCATTTGCAACAACCTGGGATTCTCTCTGGAACTTGTTAATCACTTCAAGTGCCTTGGTATTACAATTGACAGTACACTATCCTATGTCATCCACATTGACAACACTATCAAAGCTGTCAACTCGTGCATCGGGCTTCTTTACAGAAATTAACATAAACTAACTCCCAAAGCCCTACGCATCATTGTCCATAGCTCTGTTGTCTCTCTTGTAGACTACGGGGCTGGTCATCTATGGCTCTGCTACAGATACTCCACTTCGGCGCATAAAAACTGCAGTCAACAGAGCTTGTCATCTTGTCACTTGTGCGCCCCAGCTGATGTATACCTGTGACCTCTACACCAAGGCTAACTGGCTTCTTCTAAGCAGCCGCTTAAAATACCATACCTGCCTTCTAGCCAAAAAAATCCACCTTTGTCTAATGCCTTCTGGGGTTAGCCAACTACTCATTCTGTGCATAAACCCCCTCCCCACCTGTAACTCTGAACACCAGTTCTTCCAAGTCCCCAAATGCAGAACATCCCAAGGTCAAAGGCCCTTTGCCTACCAGGCACCACTTTGGCTTAACTCCCTGAGTGATAATGTGGCTATCCTGCCCATTTTGGGCACCTTCAAAGGGAATCTTAAGCAACAGGTGTTGCTTGACTCATTCTGTGACTGCTTTCATTAACTCCCTTACAATGTTAATCTTGACTACCACCTCCTCTGTCTTCTCCTCCCCCCCTCACGCTTTCCCCAACTTCTGACCCACTTAAGTGCCATCTTACGCTCCTGACCTTGGTCCCACTGAGCACTAAATTAAGTGACTGCCTACTGTTGAGCACTTAATCTCCAAATGTCACTCTGTTTATTTCACTTCTTCTGATCTGGACCTGATTAGACTGTAGTATCCCACCCTCCCCTTGTTATATTATGCTTGCTGTGCTTTTTGCTAACATGCCCTATTGTATATCCTGTATAAGCAATGGAACCCTGTGTTCACTTAGTCTGATTTGTCTTGTCTGATTTGTACTGCATCTGATGTGGTACCTTTGTACCTAAGCAATGTAACTCTGTATAACTGCTTACCTTGTCTGACTTGCCTTGTCTCATTTGTATTGCACAGTACTTGACGTGGAACCTAAGTAACGAGCTCCTAGCTCAAATGATACTTCTGAGATTCAAATAAATAAAAATAAAATAAAATGAGGTCAATAATACCCTGTCCCTTAACAATTCTTTCAAAAAATAGACCATGCTTACTGCCATGTGGTTGTCCCAGTGTAATTACACCTGTACATTGTAAGGAAGATAACTTCTACTAAAGCATGACATACTACCAACCATAAGGTGACCCACTGGCTATTATTAGGTGTGTGTTACACTGAGTTTCCTTTTTTTTTGGGGGGGGGGTTGTTGGCATAATAACATCTGGTTTTGTTGCTGGTTTTTCTTTCAGTACCATTATGCACTCAACGAAAAGTCTGTTCCAGGGCCCCCATATTAAAATGATATGTGCTGCTCAACTACAATCAAGCACTGCATCACGATATTCATATGTGAGGGATGTGCAGTACGCAAGGGAATTGGCCAAGGTGCATACAAATGTGTGTGGCACTGGTGGGGGATGAGTTCACATACATACCACAGTTAAGTCATGAAAAGCTGGCATAACTAAGGTGGCTACCCACAGGCAGTCGTCGTTAGTGCACACGAGTGCACCTCTGTCCACTGGTACCGGCAGTCAGGTGCAGCCCCCCACCCTAAGCCCCATTCCCTTATGCCCATTGGCAGTGCTGTGACTCCCAATCACCATAATGTAGTAGGCCACCTACCTTGCACTGTGTCCTGATCCACAGGTGCTCACCACCACAGCCAGCCACAAATGGAAGAGTCCGTGAACTATACTGTTCATGACACATTCATTAGTTCCATGACTGTTCAATTGTCAGCTTGCCATGCAGGTGGGTGAAGGTCTGTTACAATCACTGCACATGTGGTGCGTGGGGTGCGACTGCGTTGGGTCCTGGTTACTGTGGGGTGTGTGTGCGGTGTGTGTGTGTGTGTGTGTGTGTGTGTGTGGGTGTGTGGTCACTATAGTATTGAAAATGTGCATGGCGAGAATTCTTTTTGCATTTATCTGATGAATCGAGATTATAGACTGGGGTCCTGGATTCACGACTGGGGTTTAAGTGATCGGAGCTTGGAATGGGGATGTGTACCCTACACTATGGGAAGGGGTGGCTGCACTGTACTGCCACAGGGCCACCAGAGATTAAGGTTAGGATCATGTTCCACATAGGGTCCATGACTGTGCTGGGGTGGCCACTGAACTGCCTTGTCCGCACCCGGGCTAAAACATGGAAGACAATGAGTGCTGGTGATTGGGTTAGGCAGGGTGGGTTTCAATAGTCTGCAATGGCATCTACCGGGCTCCACACATTGCTTGCCACTGGCAGTCAGTGGATGGGAGGTGGGTGAACACTGGCCTATGATCTTGTGTCTCCACTGCTGTCTGCACTGTACTGTGATGGGTGGTGTAAGGATGGGTGCACAAGCATGGCACAGCCATGCTAATGGGCTCCTAATGAGCATGCATTGAGCCCTTTTGCACCATGCATGCCCAATGAGCACATCAGTATATGTTGGCTGAATATTGCCCTTGATGGAGCGGTGCATCCATCATGGCATCTGCCTGCATTGTGCCATGCTACAAGGGTCACATATTCAAACAGTATGCGTGATCTGTGTCGATCTCGTATACTGTTTGAAAGTTGCCTGACAGTTGACAAGATTTACTTGATAATAAGATCTCATGAAATATTATATTAATGTATGTGGGACTTGAAACACAAGTTCAGAAACTGAGTAGCACACAGCTTCATTACTGTGAATTTCTTTTATTAAAGCAAATTGCTGATAGCCGTTCTATACTTCAATGAAAACTCAGAGAGGGCACAGAGAATACAGCATGACGGACAAGCTATGTAGGGGGTATCATTACCTAAAGCATGTGGAGGTGCTCCTGTTGTTAAACAGATAAAAGTTCCCATTATATATGATAAGCATATGTTATACAGAAATGTTGTTTACAATTATTGGTAAATGCTGAATAAAACAGGTTTTGACTCGTAACATGACTCAAAGTTGCCCCAACACACTGTGCAAAGGCCTTAACATTTGGTATATTGCTATTATTAATATTTTGGGGGAAACTGCTTTATGGAAATGCACAGCTATATCAACTGTATTTTAGGTTTATTTGAGTTTGTGTGATGGATGGAGTGTGTTATTTTTGGACAACTGCATTACCATGACGATAAGAAATGGTTACTTTACATTACTTTACTGGTGGCGGTTGGGGTTGGATGGTCATCAGAGGGGCAACACACGCATCACTGCATATTTCATGAGCATTGCTAAATCATTAATTAAGCAATATACCATGAGATGGTGTTGGTAATGACAGCATTTACCCATGCCTGGTGTGGTGGTTTGCTCACCAGGCTGCTGTACAAGTGAGGAAACCACAGCTGGTGTGTGTAAATCCTGCCATCACCTACATCATCTCATGGCATATTGTGATTATACAATGTAATAAAGTAGGAGAGAGAAGGTTTTATTGTTTTATTTTTATATTTGCACATTCCAGTTAGCTCAGAAAACAATATGGAGGTCGGTGGCTTTGAAGTTTGTTACCACTGGTTGGCTGGCACTTCTTCCCATGGGGCAATGGCACGATTTACACAACGTAAATTGTGCCAGCCAGCCAGCCAATCAGGATACAGTACTTTTAGAGACATGGGGCCTGATTCTAAGATGCATGTCTTAACTCGCTGGCATATGTGAGCTGCGACACGCGCTGCAACGCCAGGGATCCTGCACCTTATTCCAAGGCAGGCAGGATCCCAGCACTTATGTCCTGCACTGTGTGGCAGCTGCAAGCTTGCACCATGAGAATGACACAATGGACCTGAGTGACGCAAGCCCCCTGAGGCTCCCCAGCCCTGAAATGAGCTCACAAGCCCCGGGGGGCCATGGGGGGGTCAGCAGTGTGGCACAGGTGTGAGGATGGCATCACAGAAAATGGACCTGGGTGCCTATGGGTGGAAGCCTGGAATGGGGGGGCATCTATATGATGGAGGGTGTCTGTGGAGTATGTCTGTGTGTGTGTTGCGGCACTGCAAGGGAGGGCAACCACTGTTTGGCAAGCATAGAGTCCCCTTAGACCAGCTAACTGCTGGTCTAACCCCGCAGTGGTGTAGTGTGTCTTGGAATGGCATACATGGGTTACAGCAGCCGTCCTTTCAAAATAGAGTGCAGATGCTGCCATAACCCCCCTTCCACCATACTGTAGGGGCTGTGGCTGGCAGAAGTCCGCTTGGGCACAGGCTGCCCATGCCATGGTGCAGGCCACATCTTGGAATGGCTAATGGCATAATGCATGTTGCAAAGTGCAACTTGTGCCATTGGGTTTGGTGCAAGATGCCTTGCGACATGCGTAACCTGTTTTAGAATCAGGCCTATTGTATAATGAGGTATTTGATGTATAACAAATGAACAATAATTCTTTACTTTACTTTACCTACAGGGTATGTAGAGGATTTGGCTGAAGAAGTTTTCCAATTAAGAAGTCAATATCCAAGTTACAGGATTGCTAAAGAAAACTGGCCAGTTCATAGTGTACCACCTCTTGTTGCATCACAATTTGAAAAAATGGACAAAACTAAGTTGTTAAGTTAGAGCACAAAAGTAGATTTAATAAGAGCAGTGATTAATTATGAATATCAGTGCTATTTCTTTTTGTAATGCATAAGTCAAGAAAGTGTGTGCAATGATACATACAAAAGTTAAAGTAACAGTTCTGTACATATGTACCAAATGTGTTCAACAGTTTGATAATGCTTTTTATTAATGTTGTGTTGTATAACTATTTGATATGGTTTAATTTCCGGCTGTCATCAGACTATTTGTGATGGGTGGTAAGTATCTACAGATTGTTTTTAACGAAAACTAAATTAGTTGCAGGTGCTATCTATAGTGATTGCGATAAATGTGGACAAGGCAACAGTGGAATTATGCACAGCAGAAATGTGCAATGCAGCCACCCACCATTCCCCTTGTCCCACAAACCACCCACTTCCACTGTTTTGGTTCATCCCTGGAACCACCACAACATCTCAGACTTTATCAACATACACCAGCACCATATACAAAATGCTCCACTTCATAGTTGCCTCAATTATCTTATGTGGCAAGAAAATGTCCTGGAAGGCTTCCAGGAGGATCTGCTCATGGCAACAAAATCATCATCAATGCTTAAAGCAGCAGCTGTCATGAAAAAAAATTAGTGGAACCACAGTAGTGACCTACTTCCAATATCTATAATCAAAAGGTGGCATTACAGCCTTGTTATTGTGAGGTTTGCTTGTATTCTATTTTTCATATGTTCTAATCATAAAATGTAGTTTCCTGATTCGTACTTGCTTCCACTTTTGTGACTGTGTACCACATGGGCCATCCTACAGTACAGTGGTATGAATCCTGTGTCCCAGGAGGTATTGAACAGGTCAGCCTAAGGTCCTGCCATGATCTCAACTAGGTCCTTAAGTACCCTAGGTTGAATGCTGTCCATGCCTGGTGCCTTAGCCACCCTCAGTGCCCTTAATCTTTTCAGCACCCAATCCTCTGTAATCCCTGTATCAGTTACCTCCTTCTGCCCCGCCTCCGCCCACATCTCCTCTCCTAGGTGGTGCCTGCCCCACTATCTCCTTTGTGAACATGGAGCAAAAGTATTCATTTAGTGCCTCTGCCTGGACCTTCCCCTTCTCCACCCAGCCCTCATCCATCTTATCATCACTATCTGATCTTAGTTTATTCATCTTCCACTGACGTATGTGAAGAAGTCATATCTTAATGTCCTCTTAATGCAATTCTTCATATACATCTCCCTGTTGTCCTCGCCTCCCAATTCCTTGAGTCTATGAAATGTCTTTTTCTTGGCCCTCACCCCATCCATGACCTTCTGCATCAGCCAGCTGTATTTTTGCCCCCTCCACTTCTTACTCCTTCTTCTTGTACATGTCCTAGTAGCTTCCACCAGCCCATTCTTGATAATATCCCATTTTTGTCTAGCATCATTGCATGGTCGAATAACCACCCTATACTGGCTCACAATGTTACCTATCCTTTTAAAGTCCACCCCCTTAAATTCAATCACCCTGGTACTCGTACCTCCTGATTCACTGCCCATATTGAGTGTCAACCATACCATGTGGTGGTCACTCCCAGCCAAAGGGTCCTCCACCTCCAGATACCTTACAGCCTCCCCATTTGACAGAACTAGGTCAAGAGTCATATTCAGTCTAGTTGGCTCCTGAACTAACTGCACAAGGAAGCTATCTGGAAATGCCTCTAATATGACCTGCTCCTTTGCATTTGTAGTGGTTTGAGTGATCCACTTGACTCATGGTTGGTTGAAGTCCTCCAACACCACAGTGTTCTCTTTCCTACAGACCCTTCTTATTTGCCCAGCTAACTCCCTATCCAGGTCATCCACCTGGGTTGATGGCCTTTACACCACCCACATCCTCAATGTCCTACTTTTTAAGTCTTGGAACTGCATCCATAGAGCCTCCGTTCTGCCTTCCGCCCCCTTCTCCCTTATGCACCTTATCCCCTACTGTACATATATTGCCACACCCACCCCTTTTCCCTTAGCCCTGTCCTTCCTGAACATCCTATATCCTGGGACCATCAAATCCCACTCATGGTACTTGGTGGCCCACATTTCCATGATGGCCACAATGACCACCATCCATAATGCCAAGAGAGCCTGTAATTCTGCTGATTTGTTACCAAGGCTTCTCACATTCAATGAGACCACCCTCCAACCTGCCCCTGCCCCCTCCCCTTTCTGGGATACCCCACTCATACCCCCCCAGTGCTCCAAGTACCTCCCTGCTAGTGGGGGGGTAAGCTTGTTTAGCTCCCCTCTCTGTGCTCCATGCCTACCATCTGTCCACTCACCACCTACCCTACAGAGTTTAAATTCACCTTTGTAGCTATGTATTCCTCTACCCTCTGCTTTAATACCTTCTTCTCCTCGTTACTCAAATGTAGCCTATCCCCTGCATGAAGTTTATTGTTGTCCCAAAGTCTGTCACAGCCCACTACCAACCAGTATCCCCTGGAAGAAACCATTCCCTCAGCCAGGTGTAGAACTCCCCAATACTTACCTTCCTCACCATGCTAGCGCAGGGTACTGGGAGCACCTCTGAGAAGGCCACCGATTCCCCCGATTCCCTGCACAACCTGCACAGATCCTTAAACCTCTTCCTCACTACCTCCACCATCTCCCACATCAGGTAATTTGTACCCATGTGCACCACGGGGTGTGGTTTCCTCCTACCTCTCCTAGCACACTTAAGAATTGACTGCCCACCATGCCTGCAGTTAAGCCAGGTATGGATTCCACCCAGATGCAACTATGTCATTCTCCCTTGCTTCCCCATCTGATCCCTTTCAGTACTGAATCCTCCAGCATTAATACCCCTCCCTCTCCAATCCTCGTCCTCCATCTACGCTACAGATTAAAGTAACAAGCTGTGAATGAGCTTAGTACATCCAGTAGACCAGACCTTGGTTTGATTCTCACAACCTCCACTTGCATACTGCGTGACTCTGAGCAAGTCACTTAACCACCCAGTGCTCCCAGGTCACCCCTGAAAACAGGCACTTGTGCCTAGTGGGCCTTACCTGATTACCAAAGAATAAAATAAAAAAAATGTGCCATTTTACAAAATAAACTTTGTAAAACTACATCACCTGGGCAAGTCATTAAATAGTTGCTTGACAATGTATTATCCTAGTCTATAGCACTTCTAGGTAGTGTCTGCAAAACTGAATTTCAACAATTCTTTGTATATTGCTGACCCTGTGGGTTATAGGCATCAATGAATTGAATTACAAGTATTTAATATGTTCTTTTAAAATCAGCAAGCCTAAATATTGTTTATGTGCCAAAATTGTAGTTCAAAATTATTCGCGACTATGGACAACATATTAAAATATGTACACAGTTTGTACTTGTTTGTAGAAATTTACTGTACATTAACAACGCAGTTGTGTATTTTGTAAGTATAACAACTACGAAGAGTTTGGATATACATTTAATAAACTTTTGTTTTTATTCACTTGAAGAAAAATTTGATTATTCAGAACGTCAAATATAACCCAATGATGTTTAAGTGTTGCTGATCTTTAATGTTGTTCCTCGTAAAAAAACATGGTGCCATAGATAATTGTACAGGTTGTAAACCTCCATCGGCCCTGAAAACTAAAAACATAAATAATAAATATAATGCTGTATCCATACTTGAGAAACAAATGTTAAGTATATCCATGTGCTGTTTACTCCACACAGATAACAAACATATGCTGAATATGTACACTATAACCCACGACAGACCATGGGTGTATTGGGGCATTAATGCACACCCCCAGGTGCATTTTGAGGCACGAGGGCTTGCCCAAGTGACTTCAAACAGTTGGGAAGTTCATCGATGCCTTGATACACCCATGGTCTGTAGTGGGTTATGTAAGCAATAACCCACAACTGGGTGTGCAGTTATTGGGGATTATACAACACCCCAGGTGCATTGTGAGGCACAAGGCTGCAGGCATAGTGTCTTCTCAGCACTTGGGTGTTGATTAATCCACCAATAACTGCACACCGAGTCATGGGTTAATGTGCTTATAACATGGGGTACATTGAAAACAAGGCGTAAACATAAAGTGGCAAGGATAAATCACATTGACAGTTCAGTGAAGGAAAATTTAGGAACTTCAACAAAGCACCAGTCACAAGTGCTGCACAACACAAAGAGTGAGAGGCAGTAATCTGTGCCACAAATAAAAGATTATGAGGATTGGTAATGTGATTTTTTTTCTTTTTTGGTTTTGTTTCTTGCCCTACTGTGTCATCATGGTAGTGAAGCAGCACACTGTCCATTTGATCAGTACCAAAGAAGAGCACAAGACACTGCCTTCTGCACTTGCTCTCCTGGTCTAATCACTACTGCAGGACAGCACTTCACGCTCTCTACCCAACAGAAGGACACACTCAGGGAGAGAGGTTGCATTAATGGGTGTAAGTAAGTAAAGCTTTATTTTTAAGTGTTTTTCCAAACCAAAGAGCTGTACAAACAGATTAAAACCAAACAATTAAATAAACATTTTAAAATCCTTCAGAATAAGCTTTAAAAAACCAATAAGTTTTGAGCTCAGAAGTTTTGAGCTCAGATTTAAAACTCGAGACAGTCAGGTATTCTCTTATCCGACGAGGTAGAGAATTCCACAGGGAAGGGGCAGCATAAGAAAATGCATGCTCCCCAGTTGTCTTTAGCCAAACCTTGGGAATCTCTAGCAATCCCTTGTTGGTGGATCGGAGTGAGCGGGAGGGGCAGTAGGAAGTAAGAAAATCTTGCAGCTACTGGGGTCCCTGTCCATGTAGGGCTTTATAGGTCAGTAACCTGATCTTAAAGGTGATCCACCACTGAACTGGTAGCCAGTGCAGTCTGCGCAGCATAGGCGTAATATAACTAGTCCTGGATGTACCAGTCAAGAGCCTGGCTGCTGCATTCTGCACTAGCTGCAAGTGGCTGATATCAACCCCCGGTAGCCCTAGGTACAGGGCTTTGCAGTAATCAAGGCGGGTGGTCACGAAGGCGTGGACCAATGTAGGAAGGTCAGCTGAGGGAACCATGTGTTTCACCTGGGCGATATTCCTAAGACAGTAAAATGAGGATTTGACAACGGAAGACACCTGTGATTTGAGGGTCAAACCATCATCAAAAATAACACCCAAGTTATGCACCCGGTCTGAGGTCAAGAGCTGGACACCATCAAGCCATAAGCCTGATGAAAGCCCAGCCCTAAGACCCGCCTCAGGGTGACCAGGGTCCACAACCAACACCTCAGTCTTATCTGGATTTAACCTCAGCCAGCTAGTGCTCATCCAGTCTCTGATCTCGGCTAGACAGCTGTTAAGCACAGAGATCGCATCATCTTGGACAAATACAGTTGGGTATCATCTGCATAGCAGTGAAAATCCAAACTGTATCACCTAATGATATCTCCTAATGGCAGCATATAAACTGTGAACAACATGGGCGCCAGAATGGAGCCCTGCGGCACCCCTCAGGACAGGGAGATGGCATCAGAGGAATAAATTCCAGTGACAGTCCTCTGTGTCCTGCCTGTGTGACTTGCTCTATACTTCAGGCATCTGGAAATTCTGCAGACGGCACTGACTCCCAAATCCTGGGTTTCCCCATTTTGTCTCTCCACAGTGCTGTGGCACATGACATGATCACAGTTGTGACTGCTGCTGCCACCCTGAGATTGCGGTGGGTCAGTGTAGATCAGTGGGGTGCATGAGTGCAGAGCCACATAGGGGAACTGCACTGTGCAGCTTACGCACCGGAAATCCTCGGGGCAGGTGGGTAAGGACAGACCATGATCTCCCCCTGCCTGTCTCTCTCAAGGGGAGGTAGAACATCAGTGCAGGATGTCTATCAAGCCCCAACACCTTCGAATCATTCAGATGCTTGCTGTACCTCTGGCCTCTGCCAGAGGCCAGCCAAGCACTGAGCCATAATCCACCCTCACTCCTGGAGAAGGCAAACAGTCCACTGGAACACAAGCCTCCTCCCCAGCTGGCCCTCTGTCTCCTTTGCTCATTTCCAAACCTGGGTCAATGGCGTCATGAGCAGTAGCGCTACCACTGCACCGGTGGACGGGCCTGCTGGTGAGGTAAATTAACAAAAGTAATGATTACATGAAAATGTAAATAATTACAAAACACAATGCCCCAAAAAATACCCTGTAACATATAAAATTGTGTTTGAGTAATCATACAATAAAAGGCAGTTATATTATTGACAGGTTGACATGGTAACCTGTGACAAGTATTGCAAAGTTCTAGTAGTCTACCAACACAGAACACCACAAATCATCAGACTGGCTTCCTTTTTGGATGCATACTCACACACAATCTTGGACACCTGTCCAGCAGTGTTTCAAATAAGTATTGTCTTCAGGCGCACCAATTCATGACCTAAGACATCGTGATGCATTTATTTTTGAATCAATGTCAGAAATGCAGTTCAGGAGGTGACAATGGGTGAATGGGTAACAGATATCCATGAAATGGATTGCAGTGGCATACAGTGCCGTGCATCTACTGTTGTTAATTGTAGTTACATGCATTGTAGTAGACCAATGACTGATGAAGTCAATATATAAACTGTCATGCCTATCTATCAGCACTGCTCCACCTATACAACCTCACATGGCCCTTATGCCACCTGAGCACAACATTTAGCTTAATCCAAATGTATTACACACAGTGTGTGCAGCATTGGTGCGATTCACTGACACCATGTGCTGCCTGTTGTAAGTTTAGTACTTATCTGCATCCATGCAAGTGCTAGTAATTAAAAAAAAGCAATGTTGCAGCACCACTGTGGTGCCTGCACACTTGAAACATGATACTCAGTATTATTACAGCAACCATACAGCTGTGTCCTTTTTTGAGGCAGATCATGTAATAATAGATAGAATTATGTATGCAAAAAGACACTCCATGGTGTGCATGGAACATATTTTACCACATGGTCTGGGGTGTAATAATGCTGGACATGTGGTAAAATACAGTATCTTCCATGCACACGATGGAGTTTTTTATTGCACTTATAAAATGTGCAATGTTTTTTAAAAAGTATTTATTTATCCAAATAAACAAGCTTATCTCTATAATAAAAGTCTAATTTTGTCAACATTTACGATAAAATAGTCCTTCCGCCAGAAAATAAAGGACGGCATTATGAGCCTCCGATGACCCAAAACTGTTAGCTGGCTACAGCCTCAGGTGCAGGAAATTGTTTCCCTCATTGCTTTCAGACCACAAAGTGTTGTATTAGATGAGGAAAGGCTGCATCACAACCATTGGCAACCAATTGCACTGGGTGGAGTCTTCCAGACTTGAGCAGATTACTATAAGCTACTGGTGTGTGCAACATTTGGAGACACAAAGCATATTTTTCTTGATCTTGAAGGAAACTACTTTTTTACTCAGCTGGGAGCTGTGTGGGAGATTCTATATTGCACTTGATATCTGCAACCTGCACACTCTTGCTCAATTCTGTAGGAGGTGAAACTAACTACCCTTGGTAATTGCCTTTATTTATATATTTATTTAGTGTTTAACCAAGAAGGGGCTTGCAGACTCTGCTTATCTTGTGAGTAACTTCAGAAGGATTGAGATACTAGATTTGGGTTTTCCCTTGGAGGTAACTAGATTGTCTATAGGATTTTGAGACCGTTCAACTATTTTAAAATAATTTACAGGTGGCTAAGGAGTTGAAGAAGGGGCTTGCAAACTCCACTTATCTTGGAAGTAACTTCAGAAGGCTTGAAATATTGCATTTTGGTTGTTCCTTGGTGGTAGTTGGATTGACTACTAGGAGTTTGTGACAGTTAAACTATTTTTAAATAATTTACTCGTGGGTAGGATTCTGTGACAGTGAAACTATTTTAAAATAATTTACTGCTGGTTAAGGAGTTGTTATAGCAAAAGCTGCGGTTGTGGATTGAAACACAGACAGCCTCAGATGCAGGAGACTGTGTTCCCCTGATTGTTGTGCAGGTTGTCTTGTTGAAAGGAAGGTTAACAATCATCCTAGTGGTGGGTCAGAGCTTGTAGCTGATTGTTCCTGGGGGTACAGCTTAGGTCCAAACCCACCCTTCCCCACATCCCACCCCCCAGGTGTCATTTTCTTTATAGCAGGGTTTGTGACATTATTTCCTCAAGGGGGGAGGTGCATGCAGCTCATATCCTTACCAGCATAACACACTGCATTGGAGGTAATAGCACACTCACTAACTATATATAACCAATACAAAAAAAACAAAACAAAAAAGGGCCCAATGCAAGAGAATCAGAAAAGAAGACAGATATGTGGGGAGTGGTGCAATGCACTGGCTATGGGGCAGCAGTCTACTGGGAGACTTTCTGGAGGCAGTGATGCTGCTCTATTTGTAGGCACCTATCTGGTCTGAGGGAGGAGGTTGCTCATCTCCAGGCTGACTTGGCTAGGATTCATGAAACCTCCTCTCCCACCCAAGCACCACCAGGGCCACTACCTCAGAGGTTGCCAAGAAAGAGGAGCAGTTGGACCAAGGTGGGCTCAGGCATGGAGAGAGTGGTGGAACAGAGGCACATTCCTCCAGCTGTACCTCTCCACAATTCATACACTCTTCTGGTGGAGAGTGGTTCCTCTATGGAGGCACCTGAAGTGGAGACCAAGGAGGATGCTGGGAACCTCCACAAAGGAGTCCAACAGGAGGGTGGCATGGGACCTCACAGGAGAAGGAAACAACTCCTGGTGGGGGACTTAGTCATTAGGGGGATAGATCTGGGGAACAAAGGGGAGAGGGAGATAAGGTGCCTGCCTGGCGCCATGGCTTGGAGGGACAGGAAGTGAATCCTCAGGATCGTGGGAGCAGCTGCACGAGGGAGGGAGCTGGATATCATTGTCCACCTAGGGACAAATGACTTAGCTGTGAATGGGATTAGAGCAGTGCAAGAGGAATTTGAAGAGTTGGGGAGGGGCCTTAGACAAGTAGCACATACAGTAGCCTTCTCAGAGGTGTTGCCTGTCTATGGCAAGGGTGATGCTAGAGTACTCCATACCATGGGATTCAATGAATGGTTGAAAAACTGGTGCAGATCTCAGAGTTTGGGCTTCACTGGGGACTGGGTGTCCACCTGGAGGGATACAGGCCTATACTGGCATGATGGTCTGCATCTGTCCAGGAGGGGAACCAGAATCCTAGGTGATAGGCTTAAATGCATAATTGGCAAGCATTTAAACTAGCCAAGAGGGGAGGCACTGAAAAGGAGAAGGGGAAAACCCAGCCTCCCCCCACAAAACACAGTAGTTAGAGAGGTAAACACCAAGGTAGAGAAGTTAATGGGGAGCAGGACAGGGTAAATGTAGAAAAAGGCAATAAGGACAGGGATGGGGCTAAAAGGGGTAAGGCCATCAACAAATGGAGGGTGAATGAGTACCAATGCCCATAGTTTGTGTAACAAGCTCCCTGAACTGGTGGCCTTGATGGAAAAGGACATCTGGATATTATGGCAGTCACAGAAACATGGTACACTGAGAACCATGACTGGGATGTCAACATACCAGGGTACACAATCTATAGGAGGGACAGGAAGGGTAAAAGAGGAGGAGAAGTAGCTCTCTATGTAAGGGAAGGGATCAAAGCAACTGAACTAAAAGATGAACAGGGAGTAGATGAAGCACTGTGGGTTACCCTGGAGACAGGTTATGGCACCACAATTTGCACAGGGGTGGTATACAGACCCCCATCTCAGGGGGAGGCAATGGACAAGGAAATGATAGAAGGCATCCTTAGAATGGTAGAAAAAGGGAGATATTGTTGATGAGGGACCTGAATATGCCAGAGGTTTGCTTGAGCACCCTGGCTGCAGCCACATCAAAAAGCAGGTTTATTCTTGATGCCCTACAGGGGGACATGCCTCAGACAGCTAGTGGTGGAACCCACTAGGGATGGAGCAATCTTGGACCTGGTACTGTCAAACAGAGATGGAGAAAGGATCTCAGATTTAGAAGTGGGTAGCCATCTGGGAACAAGTGCCAACCAAACAGTGTGGTTCAAGATAAACACAGCCATAGAGTCGAGCCATACAAAAGCAAGAGTGTTGGACTTTAGGAGGGCTGACTTTGGGAAAATGAGAGAGTGCCTTAGAAAAGCCCTAGCAAACTGGCAAGAAGGAGGGGTGGAGGAGCAATGGGGAAAAATCAAAACAGACATCACAGAGGCAATGAACCTTTGTGTGAAGCAAATCAACAAAGCAAAATGAAGTAAAAAAAACAATATGGTTCTCAAAAGAGGTGGTGGGGAAGGTTAAGGAGAAAAAGGTAGCATTCAGGAAGTATAAGGAAATACAGAATGAGCAGGACAGAGAACTGTACCAATCAAAGCAGAAGGATTCTAGATTTTAGCAAGGCATTTGACACAGTCTCACACAAAAGAGTAATATACAAGTTAGCCAGCCTTGGAGTGGGTCTCAATGTGGTAGCCTGGATAAATAACTGGCTGGACAACAGGACACAAAGAGTAATAGTAAACAGAGTCCACAGTGAAGAAAGGAGGGTAACTAGTGGGGTACCACAGGGTTTGGTACTGGGACCGGTCCTCTTTAATGTCTTCATAAGTGACATTGGAGAGCACCTGGAAGAAAAGGTATGTCTCTTTGCAGATGACACAAAGATCTGCAACAGGGTTGATACACAAGGTGGGTGGAAAGAATGAAAGGAATTGGCAAGGTTGGAGAAATGGTCAAATATGTGGCAGCTCAGATTCAATGCAAAGAAGTGCAAGGTAATGCATCTGGGAAACAAAAACCCAGGAGAAGAGTACACAATGGGGGGTGAGTTAATAACAACAACAAAAATCGAAAGAGACCTAGGAGTAATTATATCAGATGGCCTAAAGTTGGGCAATCAATGTGAAAAGGCAGTAAGGAGGGCTGGATGGATACTGGGATGCATAGGGAGAGGGCATCAACAGTAGAAAACAGGAAGTTGTTATTCCTCTATACAGACAGTTAGTGAGACCCCATCTGGAGTACTGCATGCAATTCTGGAGACCCCATCTCCACAAAGACATAGACAGAGTGGAGGCTGTTCAGAGAAGGACAACCAAAATGGTGCAGGGTCTGCACTAAAAGACATACGAGGAGAGACTAAAGCAGCTATGTATATCCTTGAGGAAAGGAGGGAGGGGGGGACATGATAGAAACTTTCAAGTATCTCAGGAAATTAACAAAGTACAAGAGGGTAGTATCCCTCAGAAGAAGAGATGTGCAAAAACAAGGGGACACAATTTGAAGGTCGAGGGGGACAGCTCAGAGGTGATGTTAGAAAGTATTTTTTCACAGAGAGGGTTGTGGATGCATGGAACAGCCTTTCTGAGGAGGTTGTTGAGTCAGGAACAGTGGGAGAATTCAAGAATGCATGGGACAGGCATAAGGCAATTTTAGAGGGGGGTAGGAGGAAGTAAGCTGTTGATTAACTAGAATCTGCATCTTATCCATCAGGTAGGGAAATGGGCAGACTAGGTGGGCCAAGTGGTCCTTACCTGCCATCAAATTCTGTTTTCTATGAAGTGGGGAAGGCAGTCAGAATAGCAAAAGCCCAAACTGAGGAAAAGATAGCCAACTCAGTTAAGAACGGGGATAAAACCTTTTATAGGTACATTAGGGAATGAAGAAAGATGAAGGAAGGGATAGTGAGGCTTACTAAAGAGAAGGGAGGGTGGGCAGAGGATGACAGTGAAAAAGCAGGGATACTGAATGAATACTTCTGCTCAGTATTACAAATGAAGAGGAAGGGAAGGTACCTAAATCAAAGAATAAAAGCACTCTGGATAGGGAGGGCGATACCAGTCCTTTCACAGAAGAAAGGGTTCTGAAAGAACTCTTAAAAATGAAGGTGGACAAAGCAATGGGGCCTGATGGGATTCGACCCAGAATTCTAAAAGAATTAAGGGTAGAACTAGTGACACCACTGACTACCCTTTTTAACAAATCATGGGAGGATGGTGTGGAACTGGAGGACTGGAGGAGGGCAGACATGATTCCCCTTCACAAAAGTGGGAGCAAGACAAAGACAGGAAACTACAGACCTGTTAGTTTGACCTCAGTGGTAGGGAAAATGATGGAATCACTTCTAAAGGAAAGAACAGTTGAATTCCTAGAGAACAGTGGGGCACAGGACCCAAGACAGCATGAATTCACAGCAGGAAGGTCATGTCAGATGAATCTAATAGATTTCTTTGACTGGGTGACCAATGTAGTAGATCAGGGAGGGGCTGTGGACGTGGCCTACCTAGACTTTAGCAAAGGCATTTGACACAGCCCCACACAAAAGATTAATATGCATGTTAGCTAGCCTTGGAGTGAGTCCCAAGGTGGTAGCCTAGGTAAAAAATAGGCTAGATAAAAGGATACCGAGGATAATAGTAAACAGAGTTTTCTCTGAAGAAAAGGGGGTTACTAGTGGGGTACAGCAGAGTTCGGTACTGGGACTGGTCCTCTTTAATGTCTTATAGGCGACATTTAACGTTGGTGAAATATGTAATGCTTGGTGTTACTATGATGGTTTATGAGTATTTTAATATTGAATATAATGTGGCTTTTCTTTATTCCCACCCTTGGTAGATGAGCTGGGTAGCTGTAGGGAATAGAAGCCCTACCCAAGGGTGGACAGAGTGCTGGAGAAGAAGGAGGGATGATGGAGGGCGAGTTTCAGATTCCAAGCACGACGTACTGCGAGAGGTGTATTTTTAAAGGGGAAGTAGGAGGAGCCTATTTCCCCACATTGAACCTCGGGCCTAAAGCCCTCCCATTCAATGTTGGTGAAATATGTAGTGCTTGGTGATACTGTGATGGTTTATGAGTATTTTAATATTGAATATAATGTGGCTGTTCTCTATTCCCACCCTTGGTAGATGAGCTGGGTAGCTGTAGGGAAAAGAAGCCTGAAGAATTACCTGATCCAACTCCGAGAGTGTGATCAGGAGCACTCAGGAGAGGAAAAAAACCCTTTGGGGAAACCTCTGAGGACCCATGGCTACTGATCTGCGTGTCCTCTGAGCAAACTAAGAGGAGATAATAGAAAAAGCATTTTTGAGTTCGGAAGTTGGATTAGGGATTTATACTTCAAAGGCAGATGATTTCCATCTTCCAAGTCTTTTGATGTGAACGGGGATATTATGATGAGATGCTGAAGTGGCTGCTCCTATTTGGAATGAATGACATGAATAGGAAAATGGATCTAGTCCGAGTCTCTGAAGGAGGATTCTTGTATGGTCAATGAACCATTTCATTGTCACGGTTACATTGCAATGGAAGTTAAAAGGGGAGAAGATGGATTGGAATTGGAGTGAAACGTCATGAGTTTTGATAGAATTATGACTGGACACCATTTGTTTTATGTAGAGTAATAACATATGGAAGTCCCGGTTGCAGTCTGTTGGTTTTTGATGAAGGTAGCTTAAGAGTGTAGGTGTCTTTATACCTTTCGAGGTTAGATACTCTGAGAAAGGCAGATGAGTGAGCTGATGATATAGTGAATTCTCCAGGATGAAGGAATCAATAGAATGCAAGCTTGATTGCTGAGGATATCATAATATTTGAATGATGCTCAAATGGATTAGAATCCAGTAAGTATAATAGATTTCGAAATAGCAGTCCTTCGATTGGAAGTCGACTAGGGGAACTTGGAGTGGATAATCATTGGAATCCCAATAATAGCAGTTTGATTGACTGATTGGAGAATAAAGATGGTGAAGATGGAGAATACTGAGAGAAAAATAACTGGATGCCAACTAGATACAATTTGATTGTGCCATGTGCAAGATGTAGAGCTTGATGGCAAAATGTCAGGAAGGCCAGAACTCGACCAACTGAAATGATGGTTGTGATGATGATGAAGCACAGAATGATACATATTTGTTCCAGGCTGTTGAACATATGGCTCTGGTAGATGAAGCTAATGATGACCACATAATGAGGGATGCTTGATGTCGATAATAGCTTATGTCATTATTAGGTCATAGTATGATGGCGGCAGAGTCATGATAGGATCTGCTGAAGGATGGAGCTGGAAGAATTCCTGAAATTGAAATCAAGAAAGAGCACAAGCCACTTGGTTTTGAGCACCCGGAATGTAATAGCAAGTGATGGTGAAATCATGAATGAGAGAGAGCCAGGTTAACCTCCTCATGAACAACATGATGGAAGGTGAGGATGAGCGACCTTTGTTAACAATAGCTACTGTAGACTGAGTATCGGAGTATACAGAGACTGACTGGTGGGACCATAAATGCCCCCATAGAACTGCGGCTGCTACGATGGGATATATTTCGAATAACGGAGAAGTGGAAGCAAAATCTGTCAGTGATGAGACGTCCGGAGGCCAAGGGGCTATGATTCATGCCCGAGAGAATATAGCTACATATCCATTAGTAGAAAATGCATCTGTGAATATGCGAGGTGAGTTTGAGGTGATGGATCATTTCAAAACATAGACCATCCATTCCATCTTGCAAGAAAGAGGGACCACATGGCTAGGTTGGATTCAGCAAATGCTGTGATTCTGACGTGATGGTGTAGCTCTAGAACAGATGAGGCTTGAATGAGTAGGTAAGATATAAAGGAATGACCTTGTGGAATGATTCTCATTGCAAAATTTAGGTACCCCAAAAGGGAAAGCAGTTCGTGCTTTGTGTAATCCACCTGGGTAGAAAATAAAGAGACCAGCACCTGAATCTGAGAAAGCTTATCCAGCTGGAGGTGAGCTTCCATGTGATCAGAATCCAAGACAATGCCCAGAAATTCAAGAAACATTGAAGTTCTGGCTGTCTTCTCAGCCACAATGGGAACTGACAGATCATTGAATAGTTGGATAAGCGCTGAAATGCTAGCCCCAGGGATGGAGTGAGGCAGATCAATGAGGAGGAAATCGTCCAGCAGATGAAGCATGGCAGGCAGCTGGCAGACATTAAGCAGGGTTCAGCACAGAAATTCAGCAAAGATGTCAAACAGCTTATGGCTGCTACTGCAGCCAAATGTAAGGCGGACAGCAGAATAGAAAGTAGAATCCCAAGAAATGCCATATAGGTACCAGAGAGAAGGATGGATGGGAAGCAGCTTGAAGGCATCGATATGTCATCTTTGGACAGCCAGGAGCCACGGCTGGACTGCTTAATCATGGTGATGGCATTGTCAATGTGGGCATATGCCAAAGGAAAGTCATCAGCTGGAATGAGGGAATTGACACTGGGAGTGGAAGAATGGTGAGGAGCAGAAAGGTCTATAACGAGGCGCTTTTTACCAGTAAACTTCCAAGCGGCAACACCAATGGGATTGATGGAATTGATGCAGGAAAGGGCCTAAGACAAAGCCTTTGTCCACTTCTGATTGAAGGAGGGACCAGACCACAATTGGTTGCTGGATGGCAGACTGCAGGTTAGGGCAGACAAAGGAGGAAGTGGGGAGAATGAAGATGCCAGCATGAAAACCATGAGCGAAACCTGAGAGGAGAGAGCTCACAGCGTCCTGGTCAGGGTGAGTAGTCAGCAAGTGAGCGAGGGCACTGAGGTCCATGGGGGTAGAAGGATGGACCTGGCATCATCTGGATGGTTTGGGAGCCTTAGGGCAAATATAGCAAGTGTGTGCATCGCCACAAATGCAGCACAGGTGCAGGAATTGGCATCATGGGGTTGAACAATCATGGTTGTTAAAGTTATTACAGATGGACTTGCTTCCGATGTTACGAATGGGATGACCGTGGTGGTCAATACGAGCAGGCTGATTGGGGACAGGGCGAGCCAGGCTGGAAATGGAAAAGGATTCAAAAGAGTGAGAGGGTTCAGGACAGATGAGGATGGTCAAGGAGGAGACACTGTCAGGGGACATAGGGGAGCGAAATGGTTGAAGGAACCACACAGAGAACAAGAGTAGTCACGTTGGCCGGCGAAGTGGTGAAAAAAGAGTTTGTTGTCCAAAACGGCTCAATTAAGTTTGACGTTGCAGTGGTTCAATGCAGAGGCGGCCTTAGCAGTAAAGGAGCGATGATAATCATAGAAATGTGTCCCACCATACTGGACACTAAGTTCGAAGAGGAGATAAAGATAAGTATCCAATTCTTCACGGCAATCTGGGAAGGAGGAACAAATAATGTCTCGATATGGGCTGAAGGCAAGCACAAATTCGGCCATGGTAATTTTTCGAAGGAGACGAGAATCCTTGGACTTCAGGATTACAAAGACATCCCCACAGGACACAATACGTTTGTCCAAGACATTGTGGGAGGAGATGAGCAGCAAGACCAAGTTGACATCCTTACCATCCGGGATGTCTTTGCTGAGGTGAACTGGCACAAGGTGAATAGGAGAAATGAATGGAGGCTAATGAAAGATGGACGAACCTGAAGGAACTGCAGGAGACAAGATGGAGAAGGCACCACGACCAGAGGGAGACTGCAATCTGGAGGTGAGATAAGGTCTGTGGAAGGCACACGAGCAGGCAGGGCAGGAGCCGGAGGGGAAGGCTGAGGAACTGCGGGGCAGGCTTCAAGCGAGGAAAGGCGAGTCTGGAAGTCTGAAATAGAAGTGGTCATTTGAGCCATGAAGTCCCGAATGTCCGAAAGGGGAGTAAAGTCAGACTGAGGAGGAGGCTGGCTGGGGCCAGGTGCAGGTCTAGGCTGCGATAATGCTTCCATGAGTAGGTTGTAGAGCACCTGCTTCCTAGCAGAAGTAGAGTAGGAGATGCCCCTTCTGGTCAATTCTGACATGAGCCGAGACAATGTCCAGTCTTTGATGGAATGACGGGACTTGGAGTTGCATGTTCGACTGAGGGGAGCTGAAAAGGGTGGAGGAGACATCGAAGGATGTTCGACAGATGGATCGTTGACAGAAGACATTATCAGGAAGGAGACCTAGGGAGGAGAAAGAAAAGAGTGAAAGCAATGAGAATTAACTGGAGAAGGGTAAGGATGGGGGAAGGGAGGGAAGGAAGGAGGAGGGTAGGGAACTACAGAAAGGCAGGTACTGAATGGGAAATGAACATTTGATGAGCAGGACTGGAACTTACCCCTGGAGGTGGGATCCTGGCGTGGAAGCAATAGGACAGAGGTTGCTCTGCAAATCACTGGAAACTATTATCAATGATAGGAACCACAGACCTGAAAGAAAGAAGCAAGGCATGATGAAGCAGGAAAGTGAAAAGAGGGAAGTAAAAAGTTTTTTTTTTTTTTTTTTTATTGTTAGCTAACAATGTCAGCCACTATAGCAGTTGTTCTCTGGAACAGTAGGTGACACCCAAAATAGAGAAACCAGCCAGATCATGCAGCCCCCAATCCACAGATCCAAAGGGATTTGCAAAAGGCACTAGAACTGCAAGAAAAAACAGGGCTACAGAATGAGCAAATATCTGGGGTTCTCCAGTGACTAGATCTCAAAAAGGTCATTTGAGAAAGAGGGGAAACCTGCAAAGGAAGAAAGCATAGAAAGCCAAGCCATTTGTCAGAGATCGAGCAAGAAGCGATGCTTTCATGCGGTAACAAAATAAAACAATAGGGAAAAATGACGGTAAAGCAACAAAACAGTTACCAGAAATAAGGATGGCCCTGGTATTCTGGTACAGAGTGTCCAGTCCCTTTGAATGAGAAAGAAGCCCCAGACCCATAGCGTGAGGCACAGCAGCACTGTTGAAACATCCCATCAATGAAAGGGCACTGTTCAGCTGGTGGCTAACACGTTGTGCTAATAGTAGCCATGGCCAAATCCGAACGCATAGATGTGCCTAGCACAGAACCAGTTACTAGGAAGAAAAGAAAAATGGACATGGCCTGATCACCTTACCAGAACAAGTCGTACCAGAAAATATGGAGGCTATACCTTGTGAATTGACTGGAGTACTGCACCGAATCAAAGGCCAGAATGCGCAGGCAGACAAAAGCCTAGAAAAAGATCGAATGGAGAAGCAACAGAGTGTATGCTGCAGAAGGAAGGAAAACCAAATAACAGGTAAGTGAATGCGGGAGGAAAATGGGTCAGAAGCGAGAGGCTGAGCAGAAAGCACAATGAGGAGAATGCAGGGATTTTTGTTTGGTGTAGAGACTGCTCAAGAGGCAAGTCCAACAAGAAGAGGATGCATGTAGAAAGTGGACTGTTCTGCAGGAGGTCAGTACGGGAGGGGGGTTCAAATGCCAATAGGTAGAGGCCAGGGGAAATGGCAAAGCCAGAGACGGGCTCGGTGAAACAAAGCCACAGTAAAATTCGACTGCACGCCAGACGGAAGAACAACAGCAGGGGAACCCAAGCAACAGAGCAGATAAGCTGCTGGGAACTGGAGAGCAGGGAGTGGGCCACACAGGAGTGGGAATCAGCTGATAAAGGCAGAAAATAAAATATATTAATGACAAGGCTTACCAGAGAAGTGTGAACCAGTAGACAGAGAGGTAGGCGGGAGCGAGCCCACCAGCAGAATCCCCGAGGGGGAAGGTGGGGCCCACTGGCCGATCCTCCGGGCAAATGCTGGTGCTTAATGAGCAGAAAAAGCACGAGCAATAATACAAGGCAGTAGATATGCAAAATAAAGAAAGTAAATAAAAGCAAGCAGTAGGATAAATCCTAGACGCTAAGCAGGATCTCAGGGAAAACAGCTGAAAACCGAGTTTCAGATTCCAAGCACGAAGTGCTGCGAGATGTGCATTTTTAAAGGGGAAGTAGAAGGAGCCTATTTCCCCACATTGAACCTCGGGCTTAAAGCCCTCCCATTGCAGAGGGACTGGAAGGAAAAGTATGTCTCTTTGCAGATGACACAAAGATCTGCAACAGGGCTGATACAGAAGGTGGGGTGGAGAGGATGCAAAGGGACTTGGCAAGGTTGAAGGAAATGGTCAAATGTATGGCAGCTTAGATTCAGTGCAAAGAAGTGCAAAGTAATGCACCTGGGAAACAAAAATCCACGGGAAGAGTACACAGTGATGGCTAGATAATAACAACAATGTAAATGGGAAGGGACCTGAGGGTAATTATATCAAATGACCTTAAGGTGAGCAAGCAATGTGAGAAGGCAGTAAGGAGGGCTGATGGGATACTGGGATGCATAGTGAGAGGCATCACCAGTAGAAAACAGGAAGCTGTTATCCTTCTTTACAGACAGTTGGTGAGATCCCATCTGGAGTTCTGCGTCCAGTTCTGGGAGACCCCATCTCTGCAAGGACATAGACAGGATGGAGACTGTCCAGAGGAGGGCAACTAAAATGGTGCAGAGTCTACACCAGAAGACATATGAAGAGAGATTAAAGAAGCTTAATATGTATACACTGGAGGAGAGGAGGGAGAGGGGGGACATGATAGAAACTTTCAAGTACATCAAGGGAATCAACAGCGTCCAAGAGGGTAGCATCTTTCAGAAAAAGAGATGTGCAAGAACAAGGAGGCACAATTTAAGATGGGGGGGGGGGCGGCTCAGAGGTATTGTGATGAAGTATTTTTTCATGGAGAGGGTTGTGGATGCATGGAACAGTCTTCCTGAGGAGGTAGTGGAGTCAAAAACAGTGGGGGGAATTCAAGAATGCATGGGATGGACATAAGGCAATTCTGGTGGTGGGTAGGAGGAAGTAGGCTATTGGTTAACTAGGATCTGCAGCTTATCCATTAGGTAGGGAAATGGGCAGACTAGGTGGGCCAAGCGGTCCTTATCTGCCATCAAATTCTATGTTTCTATGTTTTTATGTTACAGCACTACTAGTATGGGAGACAGCTGCAGCAGGCGTGATTATGGATGCTACTACCCTCATGAGCTTCGCTTGCAAATGAGCAGGTTGAGTCACATGTGTGGTGCATCCAGAGGCACCAGCATGACTTGCTGCACCCTCCCGCCTGAGTTTCCAATGGACTTACACCTGCTGGCAGTGCAACTACGGTGGGTGGAGGGGGGTTGTTGGGTTGAGGGTGCTTTGAGGGGTGGTGCACTGCCTACCCAGGAGAGGAAATTTGACGTTTGGCGGTTATATCCTTCTACATCCCCTACCCACCCCTTACGTCACCATGATGATCCAAGGTTGTTCCTGAACAAGGGTCACTGGAGTGCCACTAGGTAAAGGATAGGCTTTGGACTGTACGTATTGTTCAAATCTAAACCAACACTTTTCAGTTTAAATATGTGACAGTGGGGGTCAATTTTCGACAATGTAATTGACTTACCTGCTGGTCATGGATGTCCTTATTTGAAGCCCTTGCATGTTGGTGAAGGGAACTTTGCTCTGATAGCCAGAACAGCACATGATGGCAGCACCTTTCAGTTTCCCTTGCCCAGCTTCTACCACTCCCAATACACAAAACGGCGATAGGCCATGTACCGTAACAATCTACAATTAAACACAGGGTAAATGTTCACACACATGACTGATACTTAGTCAAATGCAATGGTAGTCTCAACGCAGCTGCAAAAACAATACAATTTATATGATAACATGTAATAACAGTGAATACAAAATAGTAAAACAATAACAGCGACTCAATAATAGTGATGCACTAAATAGCGACTAGCACATTAGAGCAACTGTCACATATGAGCGACTGGAAGTTGCCGATACCCCCAACATCAGTGAGTGGTGTGACGTAAGAATCCTAGAGACAGGGGGGTCGGGGGGCAGTACCCCACATGGTGGGTGTGGAGGGCAAAGCCTCCCCACCTTAAATACAATACAAAACTGTATAAATGCTGCTGTGTGAGCTGCAGTAGCTGTTATGTGCTGCGCTATCATGTGTATGTGCTGTTGTCGTCGCTATTTTGAATTTGCTGTTTTGACTCTCACTCTTATTGATGTGCTATTATCACATGGAGCCAATTTATATAATGAGTAATGTTTTGGTGGAACATACATCATGGGGCTGTGCAAAATCTCACAGTTGTACATACCCCCACCCAGAACTGACGCAGTCATGGCTATGTCTCCTGCCACTCTCCCTGTTATTCTGAACAAGTATGTTCACAACTGTTGAACAGTATCACAACTGCATTGTGCTAGTAAATTATTATCTGTTCTGTTGCCTCAGCATGTGGGTGCCAGGTACCTCTGGGCATGATACACCTCCCCGCACGTGTCCACAAAGTCTCACAGCTGTGCATGCCCCAACCCAGAGCTGACGCAGTCACAGCTATGTCCCCTGCCCCGCCACCTGGTATGTCCCATACCCTCACACCAACATAACAGCCACAACCCCCGCAGCAATGATATCACAACCCCCCCATCTGTCCTCCAGTGTTAAGGTGCAACTGCCACCGACACAGACTTCCAAACATCTCCTCAACCATCGCATCAATTGGACGGCCTGCGGCAGAGGAGGAGTTTAGGGTGCTGTGCCGCAGGCAGTCCTGCCTTGACAACAGAGGACAAGTGAGGTTGCTGGTGGAGTGGGGTGAAGCATTGAGTGCGGTGGTCCATCATGGTGCTGTGCAAAGTCTCACAGCTCTGCATGCACCCACCCAGAGCTGACACACTTACGGCTATGACCCCTGCCCCTCTCCATGTTATTCTGCACAAGTATGTACACAACTGTTGAACAGCATCACAGCTGCATTGTGTTAATACATTATAAGTTTATATTAATATCTATTATGTTGCCACAGCATGTTGGTGCAAGGTCACTCTGGGGCATGATACACCTCCCCACATGTGCCCACAAAGTCTCACAGCTGTGCATGCTCCAACAAAGAGCTGACTCAGTCATGGCTATGTCCCCTGCTCCTCCACCTAGTATGCCCCCCCTTCACACCAACATAGCAGCCCCAACCCCCACAGCAACAACATTGTAACCCCCATACCTGTCCTCCAGTGTCAAGGAGTAACTACCACCAATACAGACCTCCACATATCTCCTCGACTGCTGCATCAATTGGACAGCTGGCATCAGAGGACGTGTTTGGGATGCTGTTATGCAGGCAGTCCCAACCTTGACAACAAAGAACAGGTAGGATTGCTGGTGGAGTGGGGTGAAGCGTTGAGTATGGTGGTCCATCATGGGGCTGTGCATAGTATCACAGCTCTGCATGCACCCACCCAGAGCTGACACAGTTACGGCTATGTCCCCTGCCCCTCTTCATGTTATTCTGCACAAGAATGTACACAACTGTTGAACAGCATCACAACTGCATTGTGCTAAAACATTTTAAGTTTATATTACTATCTATTCTGTTGCCACAGCATGTTGGTGCAAGGTCACTCTGGGCACGATGCACCTCCCCACATGTGCCCACAAAGTCTCACAGCTGTGCATGCCCCCACCCAGAGCTGATGCAGTCATGGCTATGTCCCCTACCTCCACACCAACATAGCAGCCCCAACCCCTGCAGCAATGACATCACAACCCCCCCACCTGTCCTCTAGTGTCAAGGCATAAGCGCCACTGACACAGACTTCCACATATCTCCTCAACCGCCACATCAATTGGACAACCGGTGGCAGATGAGGTGTTTGGGGTGCTGTGCTGCTGGCCTTCCCTCCTTGCTAATAGAGGACAGGTACGGGTGACGGGGGGCCGGGTTGTGTGCTGTGGTCCATAATCAGGCTGTACAAAGTCTCACAGTTTTGAATGCCCCCACACACAGCTGAAAATATCTGTTCTGTTGCCACTACCTAGAAGAAAAAAGCAGTTCGATTTTGGATTCATGGACGAATACTCACTCATTAGGTGATTCGTCACCAATGCGCCCATAAGACCCAATGTATTCGTGGAGGCAGGACTGCAGGACATCCTCATCTAAGCAGCAACTTTGAAAACCATGCACATCAGTGACACACTCAATGCCATCCAAACTCTCAAATTTTTCAGTGACAGCAATATAGAACCAACAGTAACGATCTTCTATGGGGCTTGGCATCAACTGACAATTTCCGCAGCTACACCTATAGGACACAATAGCAGTAATTACATCAATTACAGTAGCAGTAGTAGTAATTACATTAGTAGTACTTTTGAATGACACAACAAAATAATATAAAATCAAACTGAAGTCCTGCTCAATAAAGAAAAAACACATGGTATATTTGAACTGTTGAGATTATGATCCTAAACAATATACAACATACAGTTTTTGCACAAGCTGACCCTATGCATACTGTAATTTCCTATTGTGCAATATTGTGACTGGAGTGGTGGGGGAGTGATGATCACAACTATAACACTGATCAAACTTTCTTGTCTTGGCTACAGCCAGCTGCATTTATATATACACACACACACACACACACACACACACACACACACACACACACACAGTATATGTACTCTGGCAACATTATCTTTTGTTTGGTAACCCCAATCACACAGCCCACCACAACCAAAATAAAAAAAAAAACAAGAATATAGGTATAGCTATGCAATGTGCAGCTGGATGGAGTCAAGACAAGAAAATTTAATAAGTGGTCTACTCATGAGCAACATAACCCACAGCCCCACTCCAGTAACAATAATGTACAATAGGATCTTGCAGTGGACATAGGGTCAGCAGGGACAAACAGAAAAAGGAGATATGAAATAAAACAGCAATTAACAAAAATATTGAAAAGGGAAATATTTTTACAAGACACCGCCTATGCAACCAACCGTTCATGGTAAGTCAAGATTGGATAGGGAGCAAAAAACAATGTAGAATAATGCAGCTCGTCAGTCCTGAAGTGGCATCTGATGGTGAACCTAAATAGAAAGATGCTTATCACTATGTTGTGAAAAAGAAAAATATGCTCTTTGAAGGGGATGACACCATGGCACCCTGACCCTAAAAGAGACTGAAATAACAACAAGAAAAGGTAAAATGGGTAATATTTTCTAAGAGAACAAGCCACAGTAAAAAAATGACATCAGACATGGGCAGTCACCATCAGCTAAAAAGATATAACACAATGCAACAAGTCAGTAATGAAATGACATTTAGTAACAGGTGCAATGTCAACATGCCCGTAAGTGGCTAATGCCAGGACATATTGATCGGATGAGACCACTGCGACTGAAGAGATTTGTAAAATGACCATTTACCATTCAGAGAGCTCCATGCTGCCGGCCTCATCTTCATACCCCCCATCGATTTCTTTGGCAATATCAATCGCTGTCTCGTTGGTCTGATCAATAGCCAGAGGCTCAAAGCTGTAGGGGACAATATTTGATAATGACCAATTGCACACACAGGACAGAGCTTCCGTATCACCATCTTCATCAGATGACATGATCTAGATTAATGACAAAGTACAGTGCATAGTACAGTTGCCACCTAATTGTCATTACGTTGCGCATACGTGTCAAAGGTCACTGCTACATACACACAAGCCAGAGTGTTGAATGGAGTGTGGTACACATTTTTAAATGTTATTTTACTAAGTTTTCAGACACAACTGAAGATATCAATTAAAGAATTAGGCAACAGCATCAGTAATGGACAGAAGACAGTGAACAAATGAAATGTAAGTGACAATATTTGCATTTGATTTTTAAGACTGATACAACTTATCATGAAGGACTCTTACTAAACAACAGGAGATTTTAACAGCACAGCTAAAAGAGGAGGTGGCCACTTTACAAGTGTTTTCTGATGGCTAAATTTCAAGTACTTAGGTAAAAGCTGGATAATATTATTAAACACTTGGATAAAAAGATGCAAGTCTACAAACAACACAACAGGCTAAGGGATGAGCAGGAGTATACGAATAATTGCCTTTTTGATTGGAAGCATGAAAAAGCCGCTCAGCAACCTAAATGTATCTTACAAATACAGTGGCACTATCACACAAACTGATAGTGAATTCTGAGTGGGCTTCCTCTATTTGTTTGTAGAGGATACCCTATCCTCAGATAACAGCCCAGATTCCTGTCCCTGGAGGAGTCCCATTATCAGTTTCTAAAAAGAACACAATGGGGCAAGACAGGCAAGAAGTAACCCAGCTGGAAACAAACAGCAACAGCAACAAAAGTGGCCGGCCCAGTGGCATGGAGGGCTGAGGCACTGGGTGCCTCACATCCTGCCACTCCAGTGACCCGGTATCAGAAGTGGAACTGGGTTGCTCGGAGGCCAGCAGGGTGAGGAAGGATAGAGCATCCCAAGACAGCTCTCCTTCCTCAGGGAAGGGGGTTAGAGTGACACGCTGCTTGCCTACCGCGCAGTGATGGCTGGGTTGCTGCACATGCCCGTCACGAAGCAGGGAAGGGAACCCACGTGCAGGGTGCTGGGGCCATCTCCATAAAAAGCAGGGCTCAGACATCACACTCATTGCATGTATATGGGCCCAACAGAGAAAATAGAGGAAAACCCACCCCAGTCAGCACGATGAGCAGCTGAACCCGTGCACTGGAGGCCAGTCACAAGCATAAGTCCTAAGGTAGAGGACAATGGTTAAAGTAAGTCCCAGTGATAGGGCTGGGGGGGCAGTCAGAAGAGGGGGGGCACCAGGGGGAGAACAGTAGATAAATAGAAGATGAGGAAACAAAACAGCAACGACAGTGGAAGAAAGGGAACAATAAGGGCAAGGGCAGAAGCAAGAACAAAACAACATGAATAATTTGTCATCTTATCACCTTTCACCAGCTGAACTGTCCATCCTTAAACATGGGTTTAAGTTTGTTCCTACTTATAACATTTGACCATTTTCAGACCACAGTGGACTTGCATAAGTTTGGACATCTGCCAAATCTAAAGTATTTTTTGCCGAGATGAGGAGGGGAGGACAACAGCAGCCTACCAGTACCCTATTATCTGATGTGGATAATGAGAGACAGCAAATCTGTTCAGCCTGGTCTGGAAGAGACTGATTATGTGGCACAACAAAACAGAACTGTTAGGGGCAAATCTGTTATTTGTGCTGTCTATGAATACAAAGATAGGCATTTGTGTGAGTGCATGTGAACAGGATTTAACATGGGATTTAAGAATGCATGGGATAAACATAAAGGAATTCTGGAGGTCAGGGGTAAGGGGCAACAGACTTCTAGGAAAACATAAACTGAACTTACAAGCTCAAATGGGCAGACTGGGTGGGCCATAGACCCTTATTTGCTGACACTGTCTATGTATCTATGTATCTATGTAACAGGACTTACATAATCTCATTGAACAGGACTTTGAGCCATCTTTTGTTAGCACATCTAGGGCTGAATTTGGTGTGTATCCAGTGATCTCAGTGCCGAGAAAACAGCATGGCACAAAACAAAACCATGCAGTCAAAACACCTTAGGTGAAAACAGCTACAGGGAAATGTGGCATGGACAGTACAGTGCTATTACTTGTAGCTGCTTTCACTTTCCACTGTTTGCTGCTTCCTTGAGGATGTTTGTAAATATTTAGGTTATTGTGGAGGGGGGGAAGACCCCCACAATGCTCCCTGCTATGATCCCATTCCTCCCCACGCTGTTTGTGGGGCTTACAGTTTCACCGCATGCAAAACTGCCTTATGCTGTTTTGATTGTGTGGTTCTGTGTCACACTGTTTTCTCTGCGCTGAATTCACACTAAACCAGTTTGATGCTCTTAAAAACCTGCAATCCAATAATACCATTATTATTTAATCTGCAGATAAGGGCGGCAGCGTAGTGGTGCTTGACATTGATTGGTACATAGCAGAAGTAAAGAAACAACTCAATAACTCCAAGTTTTACAAACCATTATCATATGGCCCTCTCTATGTCTTTTAAAAAGAAAATTGATCACTACTTTATGTTAACCTTAAATAATGGTGTTATTAATAATGAAACATGGTAATTTCTCAGTACTAAACATCTTGTACTCCCACATGATTTATCTGCAGTTCAAAATTAATAAGAACCATGAATCACCTCCTGGTTGACCAAATATGGGGTTATTAATTCCTTAACTGAGCCTCTCTTACAGTTCATGAATTGTTATATCTGCCCTTTTGTGAGTCAACTCAGATCACATGCTAGGGATTCCATGATAGCTCTGTCTCTGTGTGTGTGGGGGGGGGGATCCACATTAAGGAATTACACTTGTTAGTGACCCTCAGTGTGGAGTCCCTCTACACCAACATCCCTCATGAGTAGGGACTGGGAGCTCCAAGACATTATTTAAATCAAGGATCAGTCCTGAATCCACCCACTGAATTTCTGTTTAAACTTTTGTGTTGCATCCTTGAATGTAATGCTTTCCTTTTCAGGAGCAATTTATTTTTCAGTAGATTAGTGGGACTGCAATGGGGCAACATTTGCCAGTAATTTTTTGAATCTCTGTCTTGGTCTATTGGAGACAAGGTTCTTCTATGATTTTAAAAGGAATCCATTCCTCAATCAAATTGTATTGTGGAGGTGATATATTGATGACATGTTGATGATGTGGAGGGGACCGTGGCAGAACTGCATTACTTTGTAACCTTTATGTAGTAACAAACCCAAAACTAAAATGTGTCATTAGTCATAGTCTGAATGCCATTTCATTCATAGATAATAGAATCATCAAGAACAATGAAGAGGGCATAGACACTGACTTGTTGTGTAAGCCAACTGATAGGAACTCCATTCTTTTGGCCAGTTCATGTTACCCCTACTACACCGTTAAAAACATCCCAAACAGTCAATTCCTTAGGGTCCAACAAATGTGCAATACTGAGCAAGCATTCAAGGAAAGTGCTGAAGAATTGAGAGACAGGTTTAAAAAGACGAGGTACAGCACTACTGATATAAGTCTGGCTTACCACGGTGCAAATACAAACTGGAGGAATCTTCTAACACCTACTAATAGGGCTGTGTTAAATCAGGAGACCAGGACAAGTTTTGTGATCACCTTTAGCAGAAGGGCAGGTCAAATACAAAACATCCTTTGTAGAAATTGGAATATCTTGTGAAGTGAACCAAAGTTGCAGGAATATGTCTCCTCCTCTCCTCGTACTGTGTATAGATGCCCCCAAAATATTAGGGACATGGTGACTCACAGTCTTCAATGAAACCCCCCAACCACAAACATGGTTATCTTCCCTCCCTCCCACCTGGTAAACGCAAATTTGGTCACTGTAAGTACTTGAATTTCTGACCAGTATTGCCACATTTCCCAGTCCTATCACTGAGGAAATTTTTACTATCTAGGAAATTCATCAACTGTGACAGTGCACATAATGGGCCCTATTCACAAAGGAGCATGCGATACATGGGACACTGATGTAGGTAGGGGCATGCTTCTATGTGCTGCATAGATCAGTAAGAATACACTCTATTCACAATTAGGCATGTAAGGTGCAGGAAAGGCAGGGGCAGGGACAAATGAGGTGTGCAGGATTGCACTGGGGTGGGCCGTAGGCTTTGTGAGAACCATTCCCCGCCCTTTGATGCCAATGTATAAAGAAGTGAGCAGCAGCTACATGGGCAGTGGATATAGAGGAGCATATCAGGAATGGATATGACACCTGCATGCTGCCAAACAGCAGGTGAGAGATGGCTGGAGCTCCATCCACCACTGCCTGCAGTGGCTGCTGTGGTCGATGGCCAACCTGGAAGGGGGAGGGATGGCACCCTAGGTCAATGAACTTCAGCAGCACCTAGGTTGCAGTATGCATCACAGACATAAGGCATAACTACAACATGCCGTATGGAGCTAGGTCCCTGTCCAGCCCAGAGGAGACAAAGGTCAGGATGTGGCATGACATACAGGCTGCAGTGAATGTTGCAGGACAGGAGGCCTGCATGCTGGCTGCCATCAAGCACAAATGGTAGGACCTCTGGTCCCAGATGAAGAAAATGCTAAACTGGGTATGCCAGTCCCAGAGCGCCACAGGCGGTGGCACCCTTCCGTGGAACCACCACTGATGCCAATAGAGAAGATGATGGGTGACACCATCAGTGACATTGTGAGGGACGAGGAGCCCAACAGGATAGACAGCATGCCAGGTGAGTAGAACAGGCAGAGCACACCAACCATCCACAGGACAAGCACTCCACAGAACATGCTGACAGTCTCCCCCCAACACACAGTGCATGAAGATGATGATGACAGCGCAGGAGAGGCACTGTCAAGCCGCAGCACTGGACCAATG
This sequence comes from Neoceratodus forsteri, assembly GCA_016271365.2. Taxonomy (NCBI): domain Eukaryota; kingdom Metazoa; phylum Chordata; order Ceratodontiformes; family Ceratodontidae; genus Neoceratodus; species Neoceratodus forsteri. The sequence continues at coordinate 904,368,319 of CM028135.1, read as the reverse complement.
CAGTCAGGCACCAGGGATAGTAGGTATCAGCAAGGTGGGAATGCACACAGCTCTGCACACAGCTACACAACAATGACTAAATCCTGCCCACCCCCCAAACAGGTGACACACAGCCAGATTCCCCACCATTCAGATGAGCAGAGCCACTGCTGCAACAGGCACAGACACCATGGGGAGTGATGAGGCACCCCAAGGCACCAGCACCAGGCCACAATATGCCATCCCCATGGGCACCGACAACAGCCCAACCACACCAATGGACAGTCAACCAACAAAGGACACAGTGGCAGAGGATGTGCAGAGCACCCAGGCAATGGTGGACAGGGGCAGCAGCTGTCCAGAAATGCAAGCCACAGGCACCACACTGGTGGAACCCACAGACACACAGAGCACATGACATCAGCCCCATGATGTGGTACCTGTTACATCTGCTGGACCCCCACCAGCAAGATGGCCATGCTGGAAAATGAGAAGCAGCCCCCTCACAGCATTCTATCCAGAACCCAGACCTCTGGAGGGTTGAGCAGTAGAGACTACAGTTGACCAGGGAGCATACCCAGGCCCTAGAGCAGCTAACAGAGATCATGTCCAGTGCAGGAGGAGATTGCAACTGGGATAGCTGCAGATGTCTGGGCACAGGAGCATACAGCAGTTGCACTCAAAGCCAGGGTATGTGCACCAGTGAGGTTTACCACTGAGATCTTCCCTAGTGTCCATGCCCAGGAGAGGGATACTGACACCCTCACTGCCATCGCTGCACACATGGACAACCAGAGGGCCCATATGCAACCTGCCGCATCTGACACCACAGGTGGTGCTGTGTGGCACACAACTGCACCAGGTGCCCATGAGCACAGGGAGACATGACAGAACATACAGGATGATCAGCACCCTAGTAGCATGTTGGCAGATCTCCTTGGGGCCATGGTGCCAGGGGCCTGCGGCACTCACAGCACAACCAGCAGCCACTGGCTGGTGCACCAATGGTAGGATGGGCATGGGGCACAGGCAAAGGCAATGCCGGATGTGTCCCTGGGGGACACAAAGCATGAACAGCCATGCACACACCCAGCCAAGGCACATGCACCATGATCCAGCCAGTAGAGAACCGGCACAATGGCATGAACTCCAGTCATCATGCACCACACACAAAGTGCCTCACACCATGCACCACACACAATGCACCACACACCAGGCACTCCACACCAGACAGTGGACACAGCGGTGGGACATGTGGCACCTGACACAGATGCTGCATGGCCATCACATGCACAGTAGGTGCCTCCCACAAAACAATGCATGCAATGCCACCCAGCAGGGCCACTGAGTGAGCACAGGCCATGATGGCAGCACACCGGCTGTGCCATAGTGAAACATGGTGGCCTTGGAGTGCCCAGTGGAGTTCTGTGCCAACATGTTGCATGACAGCATATGGCAGTAATATGACAGCTGCTGGGTAGCATGTAAGGGACTCCTGCACAGGACAGCAATGGGAAGTCATGCATGACTGCCACAGCACACTTGGCTACCAAATTCATCCTGCTAGGGGACACACAGGGTGCTCAGCATGGTGGTGTCATCATTGAATCCATGGCATTGCACCCTAGTGGCAGTATGTACAATGTGCAGTGCAGTGCTAGACTGCACGCGATGCCACACATGCTGGCAGTGACACATTACATTGTTGTCGCTGTCCGGTGGCATCCCCTGGGTGTACCATGGGCCTCAGGCCCTGCCAGGGGACCTGTTGTGGGATGTACAGGTGGACGGGCAGCCTGCATTGCTCACAGATGTGCAGCATGGCACATGAGATGAAGACTCTGCACACCTTCCAAGGTGGTAGCATCATTGTCCCACCACTGTGGTCCAGGCAGCAGAAGCGCTTCTTCAGCAATCCAATGGTGCATTCCACAATGTTCCTCTTCCTGGCATGTGCATGATTGTAGGCTTCCACTGCCAGGTGCTGCGGTGCCAGGTATGGTGTCAGGAGGAAGGTCCTCAAGGGATAGCCACTGTCACCTGTGGGAGAAAAGGAACACAAGGTTAGCATGTCCATGGTACACAACTAGTAACATGAGGACATGGCAACACACTACAACCCATGCCTAGTAGCCACCCTGAACCCTTGGCCAGCATGGCTTGGTGTTGCTTGAGAGTGCTGTTGTCACATATGTAGGAGTCATGGCACGACCCTGGGTACTTTGCATCGATGTTCATCAGTACACCCTTTGCATCACACACAACTTGGTAGTTCACACTGTGGAAGCCCTTGTTATTTCTGCATGCCTCCTCATCCACCAGCTGTGCAAGAATCACAAGGTGGGGGCAGTCAATCACACCCAGCATGTTGGGCATGCCGAACATTTGGTGGAAGCCCTACACCACCACTCTGACATCCCCTGGTGCGTTAGGTAACCTGATGTGGGTGGCCACATGCTGCAGCAGGGTGTCTGGCACCTAGTGCAGGATCCTTGAGATGGACGACTGGCTAACACCAGTAACACTTCCCATCACCCTCTGGAAGGACCCTGTCGCATAGTACTGAAGGCACACATTACCTTTGTCTCCACTGACATGGCCCATGACCACCATGTGCTGGACTGTACCTGGTCCTCCACTAGCCCACGTATGTATCTCAGCATGGCATAGCCTACATGGAACCTCTCTAGGCATTCTTCATCCTGCAGCATGTGTGCCTGGAGTCTGTCTCTGAACACGCATGGACGACATCATCTCCGTCCATGACGCTGCCTATTGAGGTTGTCCTTGTTGAGCAGGACATGCATCAATGTACCTAGGCATATCTCGCTACAGTTACTGGCCCTCTGCATGTGTGTCTAGTCACCCGTGCCACTGTATGTGTCTCGAGTGATGTCTGTCATGCACATCTGCAGGATTCTGGCATGGGCCCTTTAAGGGGCACTGCATGGAATGTGGTGTGTGCATGTCACCTACATGGGCATGCCACCTGCCTCACGTGCCTGGCCTGGATTCTGATGTTGTCGAGGATGGCATGAGCATCGAGCAGATGTAAGTGACTGCCATGGCATGTGGCCTACCCTGTCACTTCATCAGGGTGGGCAGCACCACATTCCAGGATGTTCTCCCAGTGGGGAATGTGTGGGAGGTGGTGGAGAAACCCAACTTATTTCCCTTTCACCCTCTGTATTTTACTGTTTGGCATGATGTGTGGGCAACCTGCTTAGGTGTCCCATTATGCTGAGTGTTGCAGGCCTCACCGGGACATCCATCGCAGATAGTTCTGGTGAGGGTGGACCTGGGGGATGGGGTCCTGGGTCAGGTCATGGCCTGACAGTGCAGGACTTGGCATTGGCCTATGGACATGCCTGACTACCTTTTATGGTGCATGATGCAGCACACTGTGGTATACCAGGACATCGCCAGGAACCTGTGGGCCATCAAGGAACCATTACAGGTGGGTGTTGTGCATTTCACTTTTCTGTGTGTGTGATTTGCTAGCATGTGTGTCCTTCTGTGGCTGATGTTTGGCATCTTGTTTGTCCTTCTTGTTTCAGAGGTACAGAGATCCTGTGCACCATCTGGTGTTGGAGGAGAGGCCATTCACCAGGACCACACCCCCCTCCAACTATGAAACCTCCAACTCCTCTAAGGATTAGAGACCCATCCCTACATGTCCACCCCTGGCCCCTCTGACACCATCCCTGTTCCTTTTCCTATTCCCTGAGCTTGATTACTTCAATAAATGGTTTGAACATGTCATGTCTGTTTTCTGTGTCGCTGACTCTTACATCCACGTTATTGTGTGGCTGTGCATGGCATGCATGCTGTGTGTGGGTGTGCTGTGTGTGGGTGGCAGTGTGTGCATGCCATGTCTGCATGCTGTTGTGTGCTGGCCACTGTTATGGACGTGACATCCTTGTCGCAGATTGCTGGGGTGCCGACTGTGGGAGTGCGTTGTTGTCAGTGCAGGGGCTGGCTGTGCTGTACACTGCACATACAGACATTCTGTGTGTATGTGTGAGAACGCCAGTGTGTTCTGTGCATTTGGTAGTGGCGCAGCAGGCAACTGTCTGCAGGGGGGCATGCATTCAGTCTACATGTGTATGCTCTGCTTGTGTGTGTGTGGCAGCATGTGGGTGGTGTTGGGATGTTCTTTCTGGTGTGGTGGCCCTGCAGGCCTGCATTACATTGTACTATTTATATTACTGCATTCCTTCTTCCATGGGGGGGGGTCTGTGCCACTGTGTCCCTGATTTGCTGTTGGCCTGCACCCCTGTGTGGTCCCTGTGCTATGACGCACATGGATCATACATGCCATGTGGCCTCCAGATATTTAGCCATCCGCACGTATGTCCTGGCATGCCGAGGCATCACAGCCGCAGTGCTGTTCCCACCACCTCCAGGGTGGTGTTATTCAGTGGTGCTTATTTTCGCATGGGGTTACGTCTGCCAAAATTGATGCATTGGCTGGGCCCTGCGTACAATTGCTGCTTTCAGATGTATATCGCTTTGTACATCTACGTTTAATAATAATAATAAAATTTATTTGATATAGCGCTTTTCACATATCAAAGCGCTGTACATTCAAAATAAAAACAGAATACAATAAATACAATAAAATCAGGAAGATACAGAATAGGCCTTTCCCCACAAAAAAGTCTTAACAGCCTGCATGAAACACCCCACCATCCTGCACTCCCAAAGCTGACGTGGCAGAGAATTCCAGAGGGTAGGTAACACAAACCCAAAAGCACGTGCACTTGATGACTTTAAGCTTACCCTCGGAATCTCTAGCAACTCCTCATCATCCAAGCAGAGCTGTCACAGAGGGGTGTAGGGAACCAGGAGCTCTTTCAAGTAATCAGGACCCTGTCTGTGTAGGGCTTTGTAAGTCAGTAGACACACCTTAAAGGTGATCTGCCACTGAATAGGCAGCCAGTGCAAACTGTGCAGCATAGGGGTAATGTGAATTCTTCTAGATACACCAGTCCACAAACATGCTGCTGCATTCTGCACTAGCTGCAAGCGGCAGATATCAACCCCAGGAAGCCCTAAGTAAAGGGAGTTGCAGTAATCAAGACGTGATGTACAGTGTGATGCACATGTTGCCTATGCGGACACGCCCCCTAAACTCATGTGGAGCGCTGTCTGAGTGAATGTTTGTGGGCTGGGTCTGCGCATGTCCCTACACATGTTACATGCATGCTACACACATGTCATCTATTTGCCTGGTGCGCGTATCCCTCTATGCGTGTTGGGTATGAGCACTGCGTATCGCTTACGCACATTTGTGAATTGGCCCCATTGTGTATCTTGCAGTGTGCACCTATAGTGCATATTATGTTGGGAGAACTAAAAGGGAGATGAAAGAGAGAAATTGGTAACCACATTATACCATTCACAATGGAAATATTGCCATATATTTGTTACAAGCCCAGCAACCCAATATTCACAACCGAAAGTTTGTTGGCATAGAATACGTAACTGTGGGTCAAAGAGTGGTGACAGAGAAAATCTTTTGACCCAGAAAGGATCATTTTGTATTTCCAAATTAGATGCTGCTACTTACCCTGGCCTAAATGACCACTTAGAGATAGCTGATTTTCTGTGAAATACATTATAAGTATCCATCTGAAAGTGTTTAACTAACTGTTCTTATCTTTTTCAGCATCCTGATAATGCATGAATGTGAACATTTCAACTGTGAATTGACTGGATAAACAGCACGAAAATTTAGTTCACTACTTTGACCAGCAATAACATTTGCACAAACTTGCCAATGTTTAGCTAAATTCTTATGGAATTATCATAGTTTACAAATTTCCTTTAATTGGAGAATTATGTGACACATTTTTCCACTAGCAAAATCTGTGTTTGCTAGCCACATATTGATTAATGCTGTCCTTAAACATTTTTTATCATGGTTATGCACAGAGTGTTATTTTTATCATATTCTGTTAGAACATTTCTGCACTTTAACTTGTTTTGCACAAATTAAAAATGAAGTTTTTTTGTAGCTGCACTGTTACTTTAAGAATCACTTAATAAATTTCATGCTGTACCTGGCATGCTCTGTCTCTTAATAAAGTGCATGTACATGAAACATTGGGGTGTTTTTGGTCCATTCTGATCATGTCCTGAATACTGGCTGGCGTTTTTTTTTTTTTTCCAAAATTGAACTAAACACTATGTGAAATAACATCTTCTGTTTGGCATGAATTCTTAACAATATGGGTGAGTTGCGACAGTTTTCTGCTGCTGTTCTAGGTATCTCTACTAGCTGCACCATCTCCACTCCAGTGGCAACATTTTATTTATATGGCAATTAATCCCAGGGGCTCTGGGTACTTAACAGAAGTGAACAAATTAGTAAAAAGTAATACAAATAAAACAATAAATAATCAGGTAATAAATACACACAGCAGAATATTAAATAACAACACATGGCAAACAAGTGGGGTTTCAGCCTGGGTTTAAAAACAGTCAGGGGAGGCATCTCTTACCTCTGAGGAAGGACATTATAGAGAAGCAATGTCACCACTCCAAGTGCCCTATTCCCTCAGGACTTAAAGTGAGATCTTGGGATGGATAGAAGTCCTGCATCCACTGACCAAAGGGAACGGCCAGGAGCATATGGGGTCAGGAGGTCTTTCAAGTAGCCCAGACCCAAACCATGCAAGATCTTGTACATTAACAAGCACACCTTGAAACTGATGCAGTACTATACCAGCAGACAGTGTAGAGCACAGAAAACTGGCCAGGCTGCTGCTTTCTGGACCAACTTCAAGTGACACATCAACTTCATGGATAACCCAAGGTATAAAGTATTACAGTAATCCAGTCTTGATGAGGCAAGTGCATGTACCAGTGTTGCTGGGTTAGATGGCTGATTATATTAAAAGTATTATATTATAAGTATTGTATTATAAGTGTTACAGTAATCCAGTCTTGATGAGGCAAGTGCATGTACCAGTGTTGCTGGGTTAGATGGTTGATGATCACCTGAATAAATAAAGATTTGATTGATTGATTGATTGATTGAGATGGCTCAAGCAAAGGCTTGATCGGAAGATGTTATGAAGATGATAAAAGCCACTGTGAACAAGAACCAACACCTGATGTTCTAATGTCAGCTTGAAGTCTATAATAGCCCCCAGATTCCACACCTTATCTACAGCCTTGCGAGCACCACTGTCCAAGGGTGAGAACATGGTACCACGACTCAAAGCTGATGAACCAAATTGATCTGACTCCACCATTAGTACCTCTCTTTTCAAAGGATTCAGTCTAACCCACTGGCTGCCATCCAGCCCTGAATTTCCCTAAGGCACTTGGCTAGTTCCAGGATAGCTGCCCTATCATCAGGAGCACAAGGCACATACAGCTGGGTATCATCGGCATAACATAGAAAACCCAAGCCATGTCATCTGATGATCTCCCCCAAGGACAAAATGTACACAATGAATGTCATGGGAGCCAAGATTGACCCCTGAGGCACACCACAGCCCAAGATGAAAGAGGCAAGTGCTATCTGTTGCACTGTACCAGATAAGTAGGACTTGAACCATCATATCATCATCCCTGTGAGTCCTACATGGTGCCCCAGACTGGCCAACAGTTTTCCATGGTCCACTGTGTTAAAGGCCAAAGAAATATAAAGCAGAACTAAGATGGAACTATGTCCACTATCCCTTGCAAGGAGTAGATCATGATGCACTCTAACCAGAGCAGTTTCTGTACTATGACAAGACAGGAATCTGGACTGGAAAAACTGATAGATGTTATATTGCTCCAGGTGCTGTTCCACCTGTAATGCTACCACCTTCTGGATCAAGTTCCTCAGAAAGGGACAGGCCTGGATTTGAAGAGAACGTCAGCATCCAGAGATGGTTTCTTAAGAAGTGACCTCACCACCACCCTTTTCAAAGCACTGGGAAAAATCCCCTTCCTAAGTGAATGCCTGACATGCTCCACAAAAATTTGGACTAAGCTTACCCAGCACTCCAAAAGAAGCCAGGTCAGTCCAGGGCCCAATGTACAGTAGGTGGGGCTCAGTCTAGAATGTACCCAGAGGACATCTTCTGCTAACACTGGCTCATACTCCTCCCATAAAGATGAAGTCGGTCAGTGATAGGCCGCTTGAGGATATCCCAACCCTGATAGAGGACACTTTGTCCAAAAAGAACAGATTAATCTCAATGTACTTTTCTGTGGAAAGTGCTCTACAGAACTGCAGACAGATAGGCTTTAATAATCTATCAACAGTGTTGAAGAGCTGAGCTGGTCAATTCTTTCCAGCAGCAATCACCTGTAACAGGAACACTGAATTTTTTCAGAGTGATTGCCCACTGATACTCATTATAAAGAGCCCTCAGCACCAATTTATACTCCCCTGAGTGAGACCTCTGACAACAATGCTCCTGCCTCTTATCTTCAACCTCCATGGGTTACAATCAAATCATGTTAACCTGCATAAGGAAATTCAGTGGCGAACACAGAGAGGTGCTATGAAATCAACAGTTGTGGCAATAGCCCAACTGTAACCCTCCACTGCTGCCTTGACTCCCACTGCATAAGCAGTCTGCATGCCCAAGATGTCCAGTGCTGCCAGGAGACCCTGAGACTCCAAATTGTTGAACGAGCAGTAACTGGCCATCTCCACAGGGAAAGATAAATGAGAAGCCCTGCAAAGAAACTGCACAGCATGATGGTCTGGCCAGCTGACCTGATCAACCATGACATTACTAATATCAAGGTGCAATGAGAAGACAAGGTCCAAGACATGGCCATGTTGGTAAGTATCAGAGGCAACAACTTGTACAAATCCCAGAGAAGACATTAATGGGATGAACTGATTTCCCCCTATAAAATGATTCATGGTTGACCCATGCTTTGAAATCACACAAAATTAGATGTTTAGGTGATTCCAACACCAGGTCAGCCATGAAGAGTTCTAGTTCCTGCAGGAACTTGCACCCATGTCTCGGAGGATGGTATAGAAGCCTGAACCTGCAACTTGTACCCAACTCACCCTTCACCACCACGCATTCAAACAACCTGGTTTCTCCTCTGAGGTATGCCATCACCCCAAAAGCAGAGCTAAAATATATGGTTGCCCCTCCACCCCTAGGCTCCCACCAAGGAAAATGCATCATGGAATAGCTTAGCAGAATATATGCCCCAAGCACAGGGCCTGAGTCATCCCCAACCAGGTCTCCATGATGAATACCAGATCTGCTAAGATATCCACGATAAAAGCCTCAAACAAAGCTGTTTTATTCTTAAGAGATTTGGTGTTACAAAGAACTGTCCTAAGGGGAGGGGCTGAGTCAGCAGATCCATTGGTTACCTGATGATCGGAAATCTCATTATCCCAGGGAATAGGCATCAGGCATGGGGGACCCCATGCCTCATAAAATCTACTCCTGCGGTGCCACTTTGGCACCACATTCCTGATTCTGCACCCCTTCCTCCAGTCAACTCACAGAGCTAATAAATATTTTGAGCAATGTCCTTGGAGGACTCCCAACCTTCTACAGTGGTCAATCACTGACACAGAGAGTGTACAAGGGAACGGTCCAAAGGGAGGCCACTCCCACAGGTGCTCCACAGTGTAGACCACAAGGAGTACAGATGTTATATAGCACATTGCACACAGTCCTACTCAAAATTAAATAAATAAATAAATAAAATCTCCACCACTCCCACAAAAGCTCCCCACACCACACAACTAACCCAAAATTAAAAACTTCCTAACCCACCCACCAAACACACCAACAATCAAATTACTATACAAACCATTTATTACACAAGTATTGGCTAAAAACAATCTCTAAAATAAGTAGACAGTCTCAATTAACAACAAATGTACTGACATTAATTAAAACTATAACATAGATTACACCACGTACTGTAGTCCATTCTTTAATGTCCAAACTGCAACTGAGAAAGGATGAAATGATATAATATAGGCACATGAAGTGTTCACATATAAAAGTTTTGTAAATTGAGAATAAGTAGTCATTACTCTCCCTCTTTCACAGGGAAAAAATAATCTTATGGAAGGTAGCCAAGACCAAGAATTCCAACACCTAATATCCTTCTCCTTTTCCAGCTGTCAACAGGAACTGAAAAGAAACTGGATAACAAATATGGAAAGGAAGATCCAGACAGGGCTCACCCTCTTGCAAAGAGCCTTTGGGTTCGATTCCAAGACAGCTAAGCCAGAAGTAAATGCAGTATGCCAGTCCCAATGGTGCATATCGCAAGTTACGCCCATTACTTTTGACATGCACTATTCCAAAAGAACACTTACACTGCAACCGGCAACTGCAATGCCAAAGTCGAGTTACGGCATAGTTACGCCTAAGAAAGCTTGTGCCACTGCATAATGCGGCCTGTGACATGCGTAATACACCAGTACGATGGAAATGCTATTGCAGAACAGGAGGCATAGGTAAATACACCAGAAGACGATGACGTAAGTTAGAACAAGGAATAGCTGATCTAACCAGAGCACAGGCTATATAACCCCCCCCCCCACATAGCCAGACAACAGTGTAGTGAGACACATAGCAATGTCAGCAATAGGAGCCCTACTGAGAATAAAGATAGCAGAGCACTGTGAGTGCAGGCACACCAGGTGCAGAGGCAGGACCCAGGGGACTGAACCACAGTGAACAATAATGGTCCCAAGACCACCGGTGCAAAGAGTAAGATGCCCTCGAAAAACCTTTGAGAACCTGACTGAGCAGCAGTGCCTAGCATGCTATAGGCTCAGCAAGAGCTGCATCAGGGAGCTATGCCAGGACCTGGATGGTGACTTATGCAGCACCAGCAACAGGGGCCACCCATTGCCACTGAAGGTGCACATGAGCGCAGCACTGTGCTTCCTTGCCACTGGCACTTTCTAAATGCCCACAGAGGACACAGTGGGCATCTCCCAGCTGGTGGTGTCCAAACACCTGAGGAAGTTCCTTGCGGCCTCATATGGTGTACCTCACAACATATCTGCTTCCCGCAGGATGCCCAACAGCAACACCAGGTGAAGCAGGTGTTCTATAACATGGTGCAGTTCCTCCATGTGCTAGGTGCTATTGACTTCACATACATGGCCATCAGGGCCCCAAATGAGGATGGGGATGCATACATGAACAGGAAGGGGTACCACAATGAATATCAGGTGGTCAGTGACAGTGGTTGTCGCAGCCTAGATGTGGTGGCCAAGTACCCCAGATCCTGCCATGACTCCCACATCTACAGGAACTGTGGGCTACATGAGGCCTTTGAGAGAGGGAACATCACTGGAGGATGGCTTGTAGGTATGTACCATGAGGAATGACAACTGCAAAGGTGTTAGAGTGGCAGTGTGCGTGCATGCGGCAGACAGTGTATGTGGGTGTGTGTGGACACAGTGGCACAACAGAGGCACAGGGTGGACAGGCACTGCAGCGAGTAGAGGTGACAGTCACGCAGAAGTGTGGCATGCCACACACGGGATGCAGGCAGGGGCAAGCCACACACACCATGCAACACACAGGGGCCTGGGATGGGCACACGATGACAAGGTAAGGCCACACAGTGCATGGACACAGCCAAGGATGTGCGTATGACTGAGACTGCATGCCTACATGTGTGTAGATGTGCATGTAGCAGTGTGTGCCATGCAGAGGATAGTGGGATGCTGATGACAGGTCTGCACACAGCAACCTGCAACTAACTTCTCCCCCTCCCCAACAGGTGACAGCGGATATCCCCAGATGCCATGGCTGATGACCCCTGTGAGGATGCCATAGACAGCAGCTGAGGTCAGTTACAATGAGGCCCATACCAGCATGAGAGGGGTAATCGAGTGTACCTTCGGACTACTGAAGACCCGCTTCCGATGCCTTAACACCTCGGGGGGTGCACTCCAGTACAGCCCTGCGATGGCATGCAGGATAATGCTTGCCTGCTGCATCCTCCACAACATCACCATGGCACACAGTGTACCAATGCGCAACAGAGACCAGGAGGATGGTGCACCACAGGAGGGTGATGGAGAGTTGGATGGCATGGTGGGATACATTGCACCCAGTGGTGCAACAGCAGGAAACCGTGCAAGACAGGAGTTGTTCCAGCAGTTCTTCTGAGGTGGCATATGGACACCATCAGCAACCAACCCACCACTACCAACCACACCACCACCACCACCACCTCGATGGTAGCACCTCCAGCAGTATGGGGGACACAGTGTGGTGCAACACAGCCCCAACAATGGCACTGCACCAATGCTACCATCACTGATCCCCAGGGGGATGAGATACTGTCTGCCAGATGCCATGCAACACATGTGGCAGCACTGGAGCTGGAACAGTGCCCATGCGTGTAGCACAGCATCTGGCAGGCATGACACCAAATGTGTGCCAGCACCCCAGGCAACACACAGAGGACTACAGCACACATGGACCACGGACATGGAGACACAGCTGGGTGATGGACACACACAGGGCAGAGGAACAATTCTGTGAATATGGTGCCACCAGGCACAATGCACCTGCTATGGCCACTGATACATGTAAACAGTGCAACCACAACAGGGACATAGCACCAGGTGGCACAGACCTGCAGACATATGGCATTAAGATGCACCATTGCATTGTGCCACTGGTGCCACCCACAGGGACCACCATGACCCTGAGTGGAAGGGAGCCATACTGGCCCATGGCCACCGCACAGCCATGACATGCATGGTGTGGTGACATGTGAACCAGCCCGGCACGGTGCGCTGTTGCACTCAGAGCACCATGCGGCCCTGCCCACCAGTGTGCGTCCAAGGCTGTGAGATGCACAGCTGGCACACAGATACCATGTGGACTTTGGGGACGCACATGGGATGACGCAGCTCTGCCCCATACATGGCCTCATGTGCACAGTGACGCACACATGCACATGCACATGCAGACCAGAGACAGACACAAAGAGCCAGAGGTGCAAAAACAACATTTAATGAAACAGTATAAAACAATGCAACAAGGGGAAAAAACTTGTAAAAACAATATCCACAACATAAATAAACAGTACCCCCCAGTACCCACACAACACATCCTCTATGTACAGCCCCCCCAGATGCACAAGTCCACAGCCCATATGCACAAGCCCCCAGCCAATATGTAAAAGCCCCCTGCCCATATGTACAATGCCCACCCCCAACAGTAACACACAGCAGAAGGACCCCACGCATGGACCCCACCCAGGCATGGCTCACCCACAGCCCCCTACAAGCCCCCGCTGTACACTACCCATTGCCCACTGACCCCCCCCACATATACACACAACAGGTGTCCTCCCCACCACAAGAAAATAGTGGCCAACAGGCCAAAGGCATAACAAAGGTCCAAAGTCCATGGCCCCAGTCCACACTGTGTCACTGCTAGCACCTTTGCAGCGCCATGAGGAGAGCTGCCAGAGTGCGGTGCAGGCACGCCACGTCATCCATGGTCACGGACACCAGCACAACCAGCTGCTGGTCACCTGCCACCTGCTGCCCTGGGTACAACATAGCATGTGGCCCTGGCAGTCCTCCAGGTGACCGTGCACCAGCCTCCTGACCTCCCGGCTGCTGATGGTCGATATCACTGCTGTCAGCCCAGAGATCCACATCCTCCTCAAGCAGCATGTTGTCATCCTCCACCTGGTCCCCCGCTGGATGCGACGCCTCCTCCTGCACTACCACCAGAGGCCCCACTGCCTCCAGCTCAGCTGCAGGCAGCTCCACTGCCACCTGTCCCTCTGCTGCCTGCTCTGCCTCCACCATCACCTCCGCTGGTGGTGCCCCATCCGCCAGTACCCCATCATGCAGTCAGAGAGCCCCCGGCACCACAGCTGGATGGTCATCTGCTACCACCACCACCTCTGGCTGCTCCACCATCCCCTGCTGCCCACTGTCTGTGGTGCCATGTCTGGCCCATCACCCTCCTCCGGTGATGATGGGATTGTGCGTACCCTGCGTTGCCAGCACTGGTAGGCCGCTGCATCCAATGCCTTCACCTCTGCCATTGCCCGCAGCAAGGCCCTCTGGTGGGGTGTCTGTCTGCTCCACACTCCTGCAAGGAAACAATGGTGGTAGTCAGTGTTGTTCCAGGACACACTTTATGCACACGCAACACACAGCCGCCACCCCCATGGACCACCATGGCATGGACATGGCACATGGCGTAGAGTGCATGCACCTACCTGGCCTCCAGTACCTCAGTGCCTGCTGCTGGCCCCCAGTGCACTGCTGTGCCTTGTTCTACTGGCCCTGCAGACCTGGGTCACCGTGTCCTACACCTGTGGGGAAAGGGAACACAGTTACAATCGTGTACCAGTGCTGACTATGGAATGTGTGCCAGCATAGCAACCTTGTGTGGCTAGATTATGGCATACCCACCTGCACCTGGTGCCTGGCCCATCCTCATCTCTGTGTCCCTCCACTGCACAATGTCCAGCAACTGCTGCAGGATCCCTGGGTCCCTCTGTGCCATGTCCTGCCATCAGTGCTGCAGCTGTCGCATGGTGCAGGGCATGCTGCTGATGGCACCTAGGCGTGCCCCTATTGACCTCTATGCCCTTGCCCACTCCACCACTGTGTGAGTCCTGCAACCAGGTGGGAGGAGTGTTGTCCCCCACTGCTGCACAAGATTGATGAGCTGCGCAGTCTCTATGGCGGTGAAGTTTGAAGCACGTCCTCTGAGGCTGAGGCTGCTGTGGCATGGCATGATGTGTTCCCTGCTACACCTTTCACAAGGGGGTTCTGCACATGAGGCAATATCCTGCAAGGCAACATGTCACATCAAACGTGTCATTGTACAGTAGTGGGGTCACCATAGTGTCACACTCCCCAACATGCTACCTGGCATGGCCGGCTGTAGACAGCATACTGTAGAGAGCTGGGATACAGTGGCAATAGGTGCAGAACTGCAACCCATGTGCTATCACAGGGGTGCAGTGCAGCAGTGCTGTGCTGTATACACATGTCCCTGCAGTCCCCACCCCCTTCCAACTGTGTACATGCCACCCCCACATACCACCCCCTGCATGACAGGGCTGAGTGGTGCCATGCACATACATTATGCAATGAATGACCCCCAACGGCTGCCTACACCACACTTCCCCACACCGCCACCAGCCAAACCTATCTGGGTAGTGTTGTGGAGCCATCTTTATGCACCAGAGGGGCTAGGCATATGACTGTCCGCTACACAACAGCGACCTGCACTGGGTCCCTATGCAGTGGCCCGGACCAGCTGCAGGATGCCTGACTGTCATGTATCTGTACACAGCATAGCTAATGTTGCATGTCTGCCACACATCACACCACTACACATATGTGTACAGTGTGTATGCCTGCCGACACCCTTGTACAGACCTCTGGTCCTGCTGTGTGTTCAGGTCTGGTGCACCTCAGAGGACTGTGTGCTGTCCTGCACAGTGATCAGGTACAGCTGGGGTGTCCCACCTTATGCCCACTCTCAGTGCACTGTGTCATCATCCACAGGGGGGCAGAACAGCTGTGTGGCTTGTGCACAATTGCTACCAGCACATGGCAGGCCTCAGATGCACCCAGGCCACTGTTCAGTGCCTATGTGCTGCCCCCCTACATATGCCTGGGATAAAGTGAAACCTCGTTCAGTAGCTGCCTCTCATGTTATTCAGCTTACTGGAACCACCACCCCAAACAGCCTACTCACTCCACTGTTCCCCATAACTTACTGTACTACTTCTTTACCTCTTTTGTTGTTTAGTAGGAAGGTGACTAAAATTTGTTTTGCAGTGTAGTTGATGCTCTTTAGTTGTAGACTTAGCAGCCTGCAGTAGTCAATCACTGTGTTTTTACTGCTCTGCCCACAGCTGCAGTGTTGTCTGCTGCCTGATCAGCATGTGTGCTGTGCGGCCTGTCTCTCGCCTTCATGGCCCCACCTCACATATGGCACACGTATGAGCCACACGTGTGGAAAACAGTGCCACACGCACCTGTAGCCTGCGTACATGTAAACTGCATGTGTGCACTACACCACCACAGGATGCAGTTGTGGCCTATGTGCGCATGCGGCCTACGATTCAGATGTGGATGTGCGACATGAGCCATGCACCCTACGTAGACACTGGATATATGCTACATGCAACATGTCCTATCACAGCAGTTGGGAATGAGTGATGCCACACAGTTGTGTAGTGCATAGTGTTTACTAAGTGATAATAACAAATGTTGTGACATGGTGAAGTGCTACAGTACATGTGTGACAATACCCATACACACATTCCCACACTCAGTGACAGCTCACAGCATACACACCCAATTTGTGCTGTACAACAGTGGCCACACACCTGCACACAGTGCACACACACACACACACACACACACACACACACACCCCACACACACTTACACATCCACATTCAGTGCCCTCCCATACTGCCACACAGCCCACTGCCCAGCACCCATTGCAGCGGCACACCATAATGGCATGGTCAGTCATCCGTCTGCTGCTACTGCCCAGATCTCTTGCACTTGGGTGTGATACTGCCCTGTCCAGCACCCTGTGTTGCATTCTCGGCTGCCCCTATGGCACCACTGGGCCCACCCTGCCCCAGTTACATGCCTGCTGGTCCACCACTGTCCATCTGTGCTGAAAGCACTGTTGTCCTCCGAGGCCATCCACACCTCCCTGACGCAGCTGGTGCTTATCCTGGCATGGTCCCCGGTCACTTTGTGTGTGGCCCACCATCATCAGCACCCTGCAGTTGAGTTGACACGTGGGACGTGCCCTGTCCTGGTGTGCCATCTGGTGCTACCCCGCCCTGTCTGGCACTTCTTCTGTGCCTTGTAGCCACTGCTGCATGCCCCTCAGCCATGGTGGCAGGTGGCATTGCAGCTGGTTGTGGTGGTGTGGCCGCCAGTGGTGCTACTGGTGGTGTTGGTGGTGGCAGTGGTGGGGGCTGTTGTGCTAGTGCTGCTGGTGGTGTTGGTGATGGGGTTGTGGGGGCTGTTGTGCTGCTGCTGTTGGTGTTGTTGGCGGCGGTGGTGGGGGCCATTGCACTGGTGCTGCTGGTGGTGTTGGTGGTGGGAGCTGTTGTGCTGGTGTTGTTGGTGCTGCAGATGGGGGTGGTGGGGGCTGTTGTGCTGGTGTTGCTGGTGGTGGTGTTGGTGGTGGCGGTAGATGGAGTAGAGGTGCGGGTGCTGCTGCTGGCCCTGCTGCCCCTGGCAAAGGTGGTGTTGTTGCCGCAGCTGTTGGGGGCTGTTGTGGTGGTGCTGCTGGCAGGTGCACCACCTATGATGCCTGTGTGGTGGTGTACCTCCTTTGTGTGTCTCACAGAGGCTGGCCTGCGAGTGCAGCCTGTAGCACCACGGACAGTATGTCAGACTGCCTGGTCTGCTGTACCACCGACCCCTCCACAGCCATGGCCAGTCGGGTGAGCACCCATGTCTGCACCTGCACACAGGCCTGGGAGGTGGCCATGGCATCCACTAGTCACCCTATGACTGACTCTGTGGTGTGTGTCCCTGTCTCCAGCACTCCTATGAGGGTGCCCATGTGCTCCTCCATTGCTGTGTGGTGTGCATCCACGCTGTGCCAGATACAGCCCAGAATCATGGACTGCTCCTCATGGGTGGTCACAAGGGTCTTGTAGAACCTGACATAGTCTGTGGGTTCTGCTGTGTCATCATCCTGTGGGGATCACGTCATCCCATCCAGGGTCACCTGCAGCCTGTCGAATGATGCTGGGCTGAGGTCCTGCTCTATATTGTCCCCTATGCTGCCCACACTGAACAGATCACACAGGTCCAGTCCATCCTCCTCCCCCTACTGTTATTCCTCCACTGCCTGTCACTCCCCCACCACTGGTGTCAGTGCTGGGTCCAGCTGCATCACGGCAGCACCACCAGGGGTGTCAGCCACTGTGGCCTGTTGGGTGGTTGGCTGCATGGGGTCCTGCTCAAGCTCAGTGCCTGTGCTACCCCTGTCCTCTGCCCTTGTGTCTGCTGCTGCTGCACCTGTGAGGAGACAACAGTGCATCAGTGCTAGCCTGTCATGCCCTCCATACCTTCCTCCATTCCCACCCCTGCATTGCTGCTCCACACACAGGTGGCACTGGTCATCCACTTACCTGTTCCTGCAGCCATTCACTTTGTGTCCAGGTCCATATCCCCATGGATGCTGTTCTGGCTCAGGAACACCAGTATCCTCTCCTCATGGGCACTGAGGGGTCTCTCCTCCTGTGGCCCACCACCTGTGGCCGACATCTGCCGCCTGTTGTAGGCCTCCTTGGCCTTTGCATGGTGCTTAAGGTCACTGAACCACTTCTGAAGGTCATGTTCAGTAACTGTTGCATTGGCCACTGCATTCACCTTTTTGTCCACTTCCTCCCATGCCTCCTTGCCCTAATGATGCAGGTCTCATTCACAACCCTTGTCCATTAGGAGGTCTGCCTGGGACTCCAGTTCCTTAAGTAGGACATCCGTCTCCTTGTTGGTAAAGTTGCATTTTCTACATTTACCCGCACTTGCCACCTCTGCACTGCTACCATCCATCTTTCTCACATGCGTAGCTCCTATACAAATCTGTGACTTGTGCATTTTTCTGTGGTTGTAGGGTTGTGACATGCGTAACTGATACTCCCACTATTGCGGGTTTCGTCATGTGTTACGGGCGTAACTTGCGACATGCATAATTCAGCTGTTCTACGTTGTAACTGCCATTTGTCTTGGAATAGGGCACAGCTCGCATGTTGCAGGGGTTTGGTCATAACTTTATGCAGTGGTGCAGCTTGTGCCATGCTCTACTCGCTCTCTTGGAATCGAGCCCTGGTGAAATATTGGCAAGGTAGGGAGAAGATGGGCAGAAACACCCTCCAGGTCCAAGCAGATAGGGAGAGTGGTCCCAGGGAATCCATACATTGGTCAAATGCCTAGCAGTTATAAGCCACACAGACAAGGTTGGCCCTGTAGGTTTGCCAATGAAATCGCTGCCCAGACCACCCACACACCCATAAGCAGATCTCAGCCCAAAAACTACTCACACCTGTTGTCTTTAGACTTAGTCCAACCAAATATGTTGAGGTACTTTAAAGTAGAATTCCAGACCTAACACAGTCATAATAACAAAGAAAGACCCACAGTGAGAAAGAGAACATGCTGGCAGAGCAGGTGAAAACAGACCCACTCCTCAACCGACACTACTCTGAGCCCTCTGATAGGTCCCACTCCACAACAGTTCAAGCAACAAATCCAATCCCCACATCAAAACCAATATGGGGGAGGAGACCACAAACCAGACTGCATGAGGGCAGAATGGAACCAGCAACAACAGCCTAATCAAACTACCACTAAGCAAACTGAGCATAGGAAGCAAGTGAAAACAGTCTACTCCCTGAATCAGCTCCACTCCAAGACTTCTGGAGTTATTCATAGAAATAGCAGTCCAAATGAAAAAATCAGCTCCCACACTGGAGCTGAAGCAGAAAGGTAGGAACCACTAATTGCATAGTCCCATGGGGCAGAGAGTCCATACAAGACAACAATTGAAGCATGACACCAGTGCAGCTCACAAACTTCAGTGAACACACTATAAGTACCAGTATTAGGAAGGAAAAATCCAAATAAATGCTCAGTGCATAAAATAGAGAATAATGGACAGGAGACTGCAGCCCGGATATTCAAAGGGGTTGCGCGTGGTGCAACAGGGTTGCGCCAGCGCAACCCTGCGTTGCACCCCGATGGGATATTGAAAAGGCTGCCTGGCGCAGTGCAAATCCTGATGCGCTGTGGCGTAATATAATCGTATGCGGTGCAGATGCAGGGGGTGTGCCCATGCATATGCGGCACATCTCGATATTCAGCCCGGAATGTGCGGTGCATATGCTGGCGCAACCCTGTATTGCGCCACAAAGGGGGGCTCAAAGTTGAGCCCATGAAATGTGGGAACAAATCCCAGCCACCCACAGGTGGGCTGCTGTACTGCAAGGTGCAACACAACAGCCACCAGCCGTGGGTGGCCACCCGCCCACCCAGTACACCATCCACAAGCACCCACATCCCCTTGGCAGCCTAGTGGTACCCCTCTCCCTCTAGATTCCATGGTAAATGTAAATGACAACACACCCTGGTGGTCTAGTAGACCCCCCAACCGCCTGATTCCCTTATCGCGGCATATGTATAAGACAACAGTCCCTGGTAGTCTAATGGAACCCCTTTCTCTCCCGTGTCCCTGATCACCAGTAGATGACAGGTATTCAACTCCCAGGTAGTCTAGTGGAAACTCCCACCCTCCCATGTCCCCAATCATTAGTTATCTGCCATAGTAATAGTCCCTGGTAGTCCAGTGGTACCCCCTTGCCCATTGCTGTGATCACGGTAAGCTCCATAATACAATATCCTGGTGATCCAGTGGCACCCACCCTCCACCCACAGACCCCTTGCCCACCTAGCTTCCCCTGTCGTTGGCGAGGCTGCAACCTGCCTGCATAAGCCTACAGCCCGCGAGATGACAGGCACAGTATGTGCTTGCAGGGCGCATACTGTACTAGACAGTCCCAAATATGTGAATGACTTCATTCACATGTTAGAACTGTCTAGTACACTATGCCATGCAAACCTATTGTCCACATTGTGGCCCAATAGGCTTTCAGCCCATACTGTACCTGTCATTCAGTGGGTGGCCGGGCAGTATGCGGGCGTGTTGCAGCTGCCCACCGATGACAGGGGGAGCAGGGGTGGCAAGGGATCTGTGTGGGTGGAAGGTGGGGGGTGCCACTGGATCACCAGGAATTGTATTACGGGTTTTACCATGATTGCGGCAATGGGCAGAGGGGGATAGCACCGGACTACCAGGGACTATTACTACGGTGGATAACCGACAATCGGGGACATGGAAGGGTGGAGGGGTTCCACTAGACTACCAGGGAGTTGGACATCTGTCATCTACTGGTGATTAGGGACACTGGAGGGAGGGGAGTTCTGCTAGACTACAAGGGAATGTCGCCTTATACATATGCCGGCGATCAGGGAATCGGGCGGGAGAGGTGTCCACTAGACCACCAGGTTGTGTTTTCAGTTACATTTAATGTGGAATCAGGAGGGAGTAGGGTACCACTAACTATCAGGGATGTACATTATGGAGCTGTACCGCGATTGCAGCTATGGGGTGGGGGATGCCCCAGGACCCCCACTGTGCACACGTCATGCTGTGCAGGGTGCCAGGCACTAGTTGCCAGGCTGCCCTGTGCAAGGCATGCAAATGGGGCCATAATGACATGCAGACGCACACCCCCAATACTTACTTGGTAAAGAGAGACTGGAGAACCGAGGCCCCAAAACCAGCATCCCGGCATGACTCAAGGTCGATGTGGTAATGGGTAATGAAGGTGTTTGCTGACTTCCAGGTAGCAGCCCTGCAGATTTCCTGGATAGGGACGTCCCTGGAAGCAGCCACCGTAGCAGCAGTATGGCGGGTAGAATGAGCTCTTATCCTCTGGGAGGCTCCATGCCCGCCAACTTATAGCAGAGATCTATGGTGAAGTGACCCACCTGCTTATCGTCCGCTTGGCTGCAGGTCTGCCAGATGCGGCTTCAGCATAGGTGGCAAACAGCTGGCGAACCTCTCCCGAATTTCAGCCGGCGCTCTTTGTAATAGGGAGCGCCTTCTAGGGTCCAAAGTATGGAGCCTATATTCGGCCTCCGAGGTGTGATTGGGGTAGAAACCGACAGAGTCAACACCTGGTTAAGGTGAAACTCCGACACCACCTTCGAAGGAATTTCGGTGGGGCAGGAAAACCTTGTCCCTGTGGAAGACCAGGTAAGGAGACTCGATGGAAAGCGCCTGAGCCTCCCATCCTTCTGGCTGACGTGATAGCCAAAGAAGGTGGTCTTCCACGACAGGTGAGAGAGAGAGCACACCTGTGCATAGGTTCGAATGGCTTGCCCATGAGCTTTGCCAGTACCAGCAGTAGATCCCACGGAGGTGGGGGTTCTCGCACTGGAGGAAATGTGATCAAGGCCTTTGAAAAAGCGCCAGACCACCTTCTCGCGCCATCGACCGCTTCCGCCCACGCCTGCAAGCAGAGATGGCTGCCAGGTGCACTCTTAGGGTCGTCGACCTAAGCCCTTGATTAGAAAGGGACCATAAATAGTCCAAGATGCTTGCCAAGGAACAGGAGGAAGGGTCCTTGCTCTGACACCAAATGGAAAACCTTTTCCATTTGAAGGCATAGCATTTTCTGGTCGACTCTCACGGGACGCCTCAACTATATTGAGGACCTCGCCGGAAAGACCCAAGGCCTGGAACTCTAGCCGCCAGGAACCAGGCTGTCAGGTGCAGGGATTGAAGGTCCGATGGAACACCTTCCCTGATTGACTGAGAGCAGGTCCGGCGAGCTGGAAGCTGCCAGAGTCCTGGAGCTGAGACTGAGGAGATCTGGTACCAGAACTGGCGAGGCCAGTCTGGGGCTATCAGAATCACCTGCGCCTTGTCCCTCCTCCGCCTTGAGAAGCACCTTGTGGATCAAGGGAAATGGGAAAAGGGGCGAAAGAGGCCCGGGGTCCACTGCCTCGAGAAGGCATCCCCCGCAGCGAGCCCTGCTGAGGGGTGGGCATGGAACAGTCTCAGCTTCGTTCTCCCTGGGAGCGAACAGGTCCACCTGAGGTGTGCCCCAATGGGAGAACAGATGCTGTACTACCTCCGGCAGGAGAGACCACTGTGGGATGCAGCCCTATCCGGCTCAGGGCATCGGCCAGGGTGTTGGAGGCCTGCCACATGAATGGCTAGGAGATCCGCCCAGGCTGCGCGACGAGTGACCAAATGCAGAGAGCTTCCTGCATAGAAGCAGGAGCGGCCCCGCCCCTGGCGGTTTAGGATAGAACATGGTCGTGGTATTGTCCGTCTGGACTCGGACCACTTGACCCCGGAGGAACGGAGCAAAGGCGGTGAGAGCTAGGCGGACCGCTCGGAGCTCCAGCAGGTTGATGTGGCATCGGGACTCCCACGGGGACCAGAGGCCATGAGCCCGGTGTTCCCCCAGATGGGCACCCCAACCCATCAGAGAGGCATCGGTCGATAGAGAGACCGTCGGCTTGGGGCGGATGAACGTGATGCCCTCCTGCAAATGATCTGGAATGGTCCACCACTGGAGAGCATTCCACATCCCCTGTGTCACTGACACAAGCTGGTCCAAAGGATCGCAGCGTAGTGACCACTGGCTGGCCAGTCCCCATTGAAGGGGATGCATGTTCCAGCGGGCCCAACGGACCACGCTGGTGCAGGCCGCCATGAGACCCAGGAGGCACAGGAAGTCCGGCGAGATGCAATTGCCCAACCAGAAATGATCGGGCAAAGGAGGAAAGAACCCCGCCCTGTCCGCGGAGCCGCGCCTGCTCAAGAGAGTCGAAAGGCGCCCGATGAATAGAATCACCTGCTTTGGCTCGAGTTCTGACTTGGCCTCATTGATAAGGAGGCCCAGTTGAGAGCAGACCTGGAGGGCCAGATCTCTGGACCACTCCGCCTCCTTCCTGGAGGGAGCTGCTATCAGCCAGTCGTCCAGGTAAGGGTACACCCGGACCCCTCGGCGCCGCAGGAATGCTGTCACCACTGCCATGCATTTGGTGAAGACCCTGGGAGCTGGAGACAAGCCGAAGGGCATGGCTTGGAACTCGAAAAGGGATCCTTCCGCTCCGAAGCGAAGGAATCTCTGGTGAGACGGACGGATAGGGACGTGAAAAAACGCATCCTGCAAGTCCAGAGAGCAGAACCACACGCCGCATTCCAAGGATGGTATTATCTGAGCCAGAGTGACCATCCTGAAGGTTCGAGACCTTAGGAACTTGTTTAGGTCGTGTAGGTCGAGAATGGGGCGCCAGCCCCCCGTCCGCTTCGGAACCAGGAAGTACCTGGACACAAACCCTGGGTCTGAAGGAGGGTCCGCCACCTCTCTTATCACCTCCTTCTGGAGAAGGAGAGCGATGTCGGCTCGACGAGCCGCCAGTGAGGCTGGGGACCCCGGCCCCCGAGGGGCGACGGCTCTGAAGGGTGGTGCCTGCTCGAATTCCAGAGGCAGGCCTCTTCCCACCACCTCCAAGACCCACCTGTCCATGGTAACAGCGGACCAGGCAGAACGGAAGTGCCGGAGCCGTCCCCCCACGGGGGGACCCAGGGGTAAGGTGACGGGAATGGGGGACACCCCTCAGCCCGTCACTGGGCAGGCTTGGAGGAGGAACCGGCCGAGGGACCTCCTGGGCCTTTTCCTCCCTTCCTCCTGTTAGAGGAAGCCGGCGGCTTGGGTTTGGGATGCCAAGGCCGAGCCTGCTGGCCCTGACGTTGCTGGGCCGGGCGCGCCGGGGGCGCAGAAGGACAAAAGGGCTTAGGCTGTGGCTTGCGGCCCTTGTCCTTCTGAGTGGAAGAGACCGAGTCCAAGGTAGCATTGGACTTCTCGATCCTCTGCAGGTGACCTTCCACCCCAGGGCCGAAGAGGTCAGTCCCAAAAGGAACATCCGCCAACTTGTGCTGGGTATCCGGTAAAGGTGGATATCCTCAGCCAAGCCCTGCCGACTAGCCACGCGGCCGCCACCGATCTGGCACATGAGTCCCCTATATCCAAAGCAGTCTGGAGCTGCTGTTTGGCCACTGCCTCGCCCTGGTCCCGCACCTGCTTAACCGTAGTCTGCAGATCGGCGGGAAGATGAGGGATGACCTCATCCAGGGAGCCCAACAGGGCATGGAAAAATGTGCCATGAGGATCGGTCAACTGGCCTGACGTGGCGCCAAGAGAGGACGAGCGTAGACTTTTCGCCCGACATAGTCCAATTTCTTGGACTCCTTGTCAGGAGGTTTGTCCACATCCCTGGCGCTGCGCGGCGCTACCGAAAACGCTGTCGGTAACCAACCCCTCAGCAGAGGGGTGTTCTGAAAAACCGGACAAGGAACCGGTAGGGACCGCATACTTCCTGGCCATCCTGGCCGAAGGCGCAGGGCAGGAAGCAGGGCGCTGCCAAAGCTCCAGTGCCGGACCCACTATGGCCTCGGCCACCGGAAAGGCCTCCGTCGGAGAATCCCCTCGGTCCAGAATCTCCGTGAGGGGATACCTGGCCCGTTTGGAAACGGGTTCAAGCTCCATCCCGGTGGACTCCAAGATGAGCCGAAGCAGTCCTAGGAAGGATGACGGGCTATCGTCCATTAACTGACCTCCTGAAGACTCCAAGTCCAGTCGCTTGGAGAAAAAGGAGGAATCATCTTCGGACTCGGAAGAGTCCTCGAAGAGCTGCCTCTGGCCTGAGCCACCCTTCACCTGCCGAGGTCGGTCGGGAGTGAGGGTAACTGACAGCCGATGGGTAGACCCTTAGCCGACCGAGAATCCTTGGTCGGAGCCCCAATTGGTGGCTGTGGAGGCGGAGGTTCCACCGAATCAGTGGAGCAGCTGGTTTTGGCTGAATAACCGCCTGGGTATAGGCCCGGATAAGTCGAGGGTGTGTCGGCCGCCCGGTGACAGCTACCTAATGGCCGGGAAGGCGACGGGGTCGGCTTACTCCCGGCCAGGAGGAGCTGTTGAACATAAGGTCCTCGCACTGGCCGACGCATTCCCACGCTGAAGCCTCCCCCGTCCGAGGAGGAGGACGAGGACGAGCGGCGACGCCGCTTACCGCGGTGCCGAGACCGAGACCGCCTATGATGGTGGGATTGGCTGGACCACGAAGAGGTCCGAGACCGAGACCGAGAGTCCCGGAATTTCCGAGGTCGGTGCGGGGAGGTGTCGGCCAGAACCGGCACTCCCTTCGGCTCGGATGGTCCATCCGAGGGCTCCGGAACCGGAGGCACAGGCAAGCCCACGGGATCCTCAACTCCTCCTGGGGAACCGGGGAGAGGGGAATCTCGGCTGCTAAATGCGACAGCCCGTCTAACGGGTTGAGAAAAATCTCGACTTCGTCGGTGGAGTCTCGGTCAACTGACCTGGACGGGGACACCGTGAGGCCAGTGGCTGAAGCCGAGCGGCCAACGGGTCGACAGTCGATGACTGGGAGAGGGACCTTTCCCGCTCCCAAGAGCGTCGACGGAGGGACTTACCCCTGTCCTTCTTTTTGGACCGAGAATAAGGTCCAGCAGACGTAGGCCCTTCTCCCTTAGTGGAGAGGAACAGACAAAGCTCCTTAAAAGAAGCCGTGTAGGAAGAACCCAGAGAGAGCAGGATAAATGCCGCGGCCGAGGAAGATACGGCCCACGCCGCCTCCTCTTCGAGGGCGATCATCCGCTCAAGCTGATCCGCCGAGCCCGCCGCCGCTGAAACCACCAACCGGCCTCTGACTTCACCGAGGGAAACGCCGGGACGCCCAGTTGCAATCGGGCAGCACGGTTCTCGAGGACGAGGCGAGAAAGATGAGCACAGGTCGCAAGCCTGCGGGTTGTGCTCAAGGCCTAACAGTAGACACACATGGAGTGTGGATCCGTCCGAGACATCTTTCTGCCAGCATGGGCATCTCCAAACTGGAGTCGACGGTCCATCGCAGTCATGAGGACTCACGATCTGAAGTCTTTTTCAAAATTTATTTTTAAACCGCAAACGGAGAAATAGGAACCAGTCTCAAACGCAGAGCATTAAGGAGGGAACCTGAGCTTCCAAGCGGTAAGGAAGATCTGGCGTCATGGGGCGGAGCCGAGAGTTATACCACCCGGGTGGGTGGGAGGAGCAAGCTTGAAGACCTTCCGGCAAGATTTAAAGTGGCAAGGATACCTGCCAATGAGTGTGGATGAACAACATATCCATGTCCCTAGAAACATTATTTTTATAATTACTGGTGCAAGGAGTCAATTCAAGAATGTTACTGAAGCAGCTATGTTTTGATCCTTGATGCTACTCAGTCCCCCACTCGAGCAACACACACACACACACACACACACACACACACACACACACACAAACACACGCACGTTCTCCATGTCTCGCTCTCCAATATATCTAGCGTAAATTTTTTTCTTTTTTTTGTTAAGTTTCAGTGTGGATCTGCATGTTGTATGGGTACAGTGAGCCACAGTTGCTTTCAATTGCCTATCTCTACTATCTCAGCCTGAACCAAGGCAACATCGGGATCAAACAGATAGTTTTTTTTTAATCTATAAGCAGGATCAACTGGATAAATACTGTGAAATAAAGCAGTTGGTTACCTTAGGTGAGAAGCTTACATTTGTGCCCTTAGTAACTGAAGAAACTGTCGCCATGTTTGCTGACGTGCTTGTCCCACCCATGCACCAATTGTGAGCAAATAAGGTGGCACGCTAAAGATGAGTGACAGTAAATGCTGTAATAACCCATTCTATGGGTTATTACGACATTTGAAACATGGCTCTAGTCAGTGTGATAAAGAGGGTCATCAGTAATTATACAGTATGAAACCTATCAATTCAGTGACACTCCAGTTGTATGGATTTGGCCAGCCAAGAAAGAAGCATGTAAAGTGGCAGCAGTAGACCCAAACAAAAAACCCAATAAAACTGTCTTACCACTAATGCTGTGCTAACGAAAACTTTGTAAAACCCTATCTGTTGCTTATATAAACTAGTAGCAGGGTCAAAAAAATTAACACCATTTGTGCAAAAAGGCATAAAATTATGCCAGTCCAGTGATGCTGAGGGTTGAGGCACTGGACGCCACACCTTGTGCCATGCTGGCGACATGGGTTTGGATGTGAGCCTGGGTTGTCAGGGGTCAGCAGGGGAGGGATAGGATTGAGCATCTGGAGGACTGCTCTCCTATCCCAGGGAGGGATGTGGGTTACCACCTCTCTGCAGCGGCCCCTGGTGATGACCGGGGCACTGCTCGAGTCAGTGCAGCAAGGGGGGGAGTGCAGTGGATGTCTGCACATCGGTGCCCGACGTCATTGCACACCTGCAATCTGGGGGAAAGAGCTACAGGGAGGAAAATGACAGCATTGACCAGGGCAGCTTGATAGCCGCAGCTTCTTGAGCCTGGTGGGGCTCGTTGGTGCAGGTCACATGCCGGTATTAGTTCCAGGCCTGGCATGGGGACCGCGGGGGGTCCCTTTCATGGGTGCAGCTGCATTTGCTAGCTGGTGTGGGGATGTACCTTCGGGGTCATTCAGGGGAAGTGGAGCGGTGGCTGGATTCACAGCAGGTCAGTGGCTGCAAGGAGAAAAAACATAGATGTGATGAAAAAAGGCATAAAATGAAGTCAGAAAAATAGCTTAGCAGAGCTCACTCATAGCTTGGCAGATGGACCACCCAGAGTGCTGCCATCTTTCACCACCAAGTAGACTCTTGACTATAGTGCTGACCAAGATGTTGCTTCTCTTTTTAATAACTATTAAAGAGAAGGAGAGGTTTAGAAGGTGAATCAGGGGAGTTGCTACAGTAGGAGCAGAGATATGGAGTAATTTAGGATCCAGTACATCAGGGTTGGATTTGGGTAGGCCAAGGGAGTAAAGGGCGTCAACGTTTCTTGGATAGTAACAGGGTGAAAAAGGAAACCCTGTAAGGGGAGAAGAGGGTAGGGAACATGAGGAGAAGTGGAGGAGGGTGAAGGGTGAGCAGAAGGGAGAGTACAGGCAGTGGACAATCATTGACGTGAGCAGCAACAGAGGAGGGGGTTGGACACTGGTGAACCACTGACCTGAAGAACCGGAGGGGCAGACTGGGTGGGAGGGTCAGAGAGGGCATGAATTACCTTCCAGAACTTTGTGGGGGCATTAAGGTTATTCTGGAGGCAATTCTTGAAATATTATGATTTGGCAGCTTGGACAGCCTTCGTGCAGGAGTTTGATACTTCATAATATGTGGTCAGGAAGGGAGTGACATGATTTTTAACATGCCCAAGCAAGATCTCTGTACTTGCACCGATCAATGACATTTGGGATAATCCAGTGGTAGTGGTGAGTTTTGACCCTGGATGTTCTCAGTGGGGTGTGCTTTTCCAAGACTGAGGAAAATTTAGAGTGAAACAGAGAGAGGGCAATGTCAATATTAGTTTCACAGGATATGGTTGTCCAGTCTGCAGCACCAAGGTCACTCAAGAGAGCAGAGGTGTTGAGCGACTGTTGAGATCTAGAGCTTCCTGATAAAGAACATCATACAATGGTCCCTGAAAGCATCCAGCAGGATACCTGCTGCAACAATATGGTAGGTATGGGAAGAGAGAACTCAGTCCAAGAGGGAATGATTGTAGTAGCAGTAAGTAGTAAATATTTTTTATTCATATGAATAAGGGAAACATTCAATTAAGCATAACTCAATGAAGTCCCGGTATCAAAACAGCAAACATCAAACATTGTGAGAGTGGGGGTTGAGCTGGGTGGTTTCAATGATAATCTTTGTGAGATTAAGGGATACAACCTGTGGATGGCTGATTTGGAGAATGGGGAGAGTCAATTACATCAAAGTCACCTAGCAGGATGAGTTCACCAGTGGAGGAATGTAAGGTGATGGTAGAAAAGGAATCAACCAGGGAGGGGAAAGATATTCCTGGTGAGGCATAGAACATCCCAGTGAAGATGGGCACAGAGGTGGGAAGAATGATCGCCTGACCAAAAGAAATTCAAAAGTCATGGGAGGAAGATGAGACCGCTCTGATAATCATGGTGTAAGAGAGGCTCTGACAGGCCTAGATGGCAACACCCCCCCCCAACACACACGCACACACACACACACACACACACACACATTTTCCCTATCCTGTCTCAATAGACGATAGTCAGCAAGGAACAGACTACAGTCTGGGATCCTGGAGGACAGCCACAATTCCCGAGATACAGAGAATGTCAGAAGACTACTATGAAGTCCAGACAGACCAGAGGTCAAGCTTTGAGAGGAGGCCCCAATCACTGAGGTGAAAAATATTTAGGTCTTTGGCAGCCAGCAAAATGGAGAAGGAAGGAAGTGAGGGTCCAGGGTAGGATTCCACATCCACAGATATGAGAAGGAATAGGAAAAGGAGCAAGAGAATGGGGTGTGATTTTTATCCCTTAGAGCGAGAGGATGAGCAGGCAGAGGTGAGGCAGGGAAAGGTTAGGAGGGCACAGTGGAGCAGCTCCAGGTAAGGAAGGGGGGGGAGGAGAGAAAGTCGGGTGGATAAGATGGGAGGATGGTAAATGGGAGGAGTGAGGGCTGAATAGGTGGAGGGGGAGGGAAATGGGGGTGGATGGAATAGGGGAAGCAGGAATATGGGGTAGGGGAGGAGATGAGATACAGTAGAGGGATGCACGGTAAATTGATATCAGGAGGTGAGATGCAGTTGCCATCAATAAAACAAAGTGTAGGCTGAGAGTATGAGTGAATGTTTGGGGAAAAAAAAAAGAAAATTGCTGTCACGTTATAGAAGTCCCTTTCTATAACTGAGAATGGAAGAAACAGCAGGCAGATATGAGCAACAAAACAGATGTACTCAGATTACTGGCTAAACTGAAGCTAGTGCCAACATTGCATGGAGAAGCACTAGGATATAAATAACACAAGCAAATGCTGAAACAATGAATGACAATACTGGTAATTAGATAATGCAAAGAATGGGTGCACCCAGATAGAGTTAATCTAGGAGTCAGCAAGCATGGCTAAAGTGAAATAAGGCAGCAAGCCACAGAATGTGGGACTGGCTAACTGATTACCAATGCTCAGATAATAAGACTAGGGAGATTAACACCAAACTCAAGATAGCACAGTTAGGATTATCAATGCAGTTCACAGATGAGATTACAATCATAGCATTAGCTAGGCGCAGAACTGTATGTAGTTAAAGAAAATGAAGAGTGTAAATAAACAGTATACTGATACAGGGTGTATCTAGAAACCTCAAAGTTAGTGGAGTTTAAGAGGAGTACCCTTACATGGTAGATACTCCAACAGAGAGGAGTAAACAGTACTCACAGTTGAGTTGAGTATAGCAGCTGAGGTTACAGCAGGCAGACTGGAGGACCAGTGTGGTTGTCCAAATGGTTGACTCACAGCTGACTCCAGGCAGACTCCTCAGTGTCCTTTGCACTTGGTCCTTTGTGTTAAGGTTGCAGCACAGAGGGACACTTGCAATATGGCACCTCCTTGTTCTCTATCACCTAACTTGCTCCCTCCATTCTTCCGATGTGGACTTGCTGTCTGTCCTTGTATCCAGGCTGTGACAATCCAGAGACACAGCATTTTGCGTTGTGATGCCTACCCTTTGGAATGCTCTACCACAATATGTTAGATCTGCCCACATGGTAGGGAACTTTATGAATAATTTAAAAACTTATCTCTTCTGTGAAGCATTTCCCTGATTGTTTTAATTATTGCTGAAATGTATGTTTTATCTGCTCATTGTCCACTGTTACATTACTTGTTGTTATGTTTTACTAGTCTGTTTATTGTGAAGTGCCCCAAACCCTCAGGAAAGTGTGTTCTATAAATAAAATTGCCTTGCCTTGTCAGAAATTGGGAGATTGGAGTTCAGGATTCTGCCAATGACACACCTAATTGGCTGATGTTACAAGTGACCCCAAAACAGCTGCAAGGAGTCTGCTGAACTGCTGGCTGTGAGGCATCCATCAGAGAGGGAGAGCACAAAAAGCAGAGCTGATTCTAGAATGTCCTCAAGATAGGAATGCTTCTGTGGATGGATCAGCACTGAGTCAGCTGGAGAGGAGAGTTCTTGTTGAAAGCACTTTAAAAATCACTTATAAAATGGTCAAAAATCTTCCTGAATACTGACTGGCTGAAAAGGGCTTTCAGCCATGTCCTCATCTGGACATAACCCTACAGCCGGCACTAATTGTTCCAAGCAAAATGCACCACAAGGAGAAATCAGTGTGTGCCACCACTCTCCCACTAGAAAGGCACGGAACCACAACAGCTGAACTGGGAGAGCAATGGCACAGTACTGTAAATAAATCAGTACTTGCATTAAAAACAGATGCAGATACCGTAGATTTTCAACATACTTTTCTGAAAGGCCATTGATCTGCACCTCTCCCAGTAATTTTCCATCACTGCAGCAGCATGTCTCCAGTTCTCACTCTGATCCATTTCTCAGGATCCCCATTCCTCGACGCCACCCCACCCCCATCACCACCAACCATTATTTTAAGTGTGACCCACTGTAGAAATAAATTCCTCACTAAACTACAGGGTCACTCCAGACATGTTGCAAATCCTCTTCACTTCTGTTTGAAAAATGTGGTCAGTTTGGCAAGACACGCTGTAACTGAAACATGCTGTACACTAAGGTGGCTGAAAAGGTCAGGCTCACTCCACATAAAACCGCCCTTGCCAGTTTTAAAAGAAACAGTTGCAAGTGGTTGACAAATGCAAACTATAGTATCTGTGGTGTGTGTATGGCTGAGAATGGGGGGACAAAGCCAGCACTATGTGTGTGTGTATGGGGGGGCTCTACCAGCAACCAATCTAAATACATGGTTCTGTGCTGTACTGTACAGGACAGTACAGTACATAAATAGAGGAACTATTTTTACTCTTCTAAGTGAAAACCCCTTTTTCCTCATTTTTTATATTTTGACAGCTTTTTTATATTTTAATTTTTAATTTTCACTTGTGGGGCCATTTTATAAGTGGAATAAGACACTTTGAGGAGTGGTTTATGGCCTGATAAAAGCACTTTCCAGGTGCTAAAGGCACTCTGCTCAAGTGCCTCATGCCTCATTACGCATCTGAGGCGTGCTCTTATCAGGCCATAAACCACACCTCATTGTGTCTTATTCCTTACACATAGCAGTTCAGGGATCTGCCCACAAGGCTCTTTATTGACTGTTGTCCCTAGTGTCCCCAAAACAGCTCCAAAGGGTCTGCCAAATTGATGAGGTGTCGGTCAGGGAGGAATGGAGAGCTGGCTCTGGCGTGTCCTTAGGTATGAATACTTCTGTGGAAGAATTAATAGTTATTAGGCTGAAACAGAGAGTTCTTGTTGAAAGCACTTTGAAAATCACACTTAGCATTTCAGGTAACTGCCCAGTAGGTTCCTAATTGGATGTTGCCTCTAGCAACTGGAAAACAGCTGCAAGATGTCTGTTGAACTGTTGGTGATGATGTGTCTGTCTGGGGGAGGGAGAGCCCAAGATGGAGAGATGGCTTTGGAGTGTCTCCAAGGTAGGAATGCTTCAGTGGATGGATCAGCAGTGATTATATTTAAATTATAGTGGCACAGTAGCACCAGTGTAGTTAGGGCTGAGTAGGCTGTTTAATGTTAAACCCCCTAACTTTGGACTTTAATAGCTTTGCCCTTGTTGAGTTGATTTGCATGAAAGTTTACATGCATGATCTTGGAGGCAAGGTCTGTTGATGTTTCAAGCTTTGTGCCCATTGAATGTGTGGATTCTGAGCTACAGATAGTCACAAAAGTGAAAAAATTGTGTTTTTTGCAGATTTTTGTTGTTACCTAGTGCCCAGATGGTCTGGAACTGTGGTCTGACATTTTCAGCATAGAAAGGGCTTGCCCCAGAATAGCGCATTTTGTTGGTTTGGGGAAACAATGTTAATCTGTTCCAGGGTTATAAGGATTTGAAGTTTTGCTTCTGAGCATGCACAGTATGCTCTTTTGGATAGCTGTTTCATATGAAACAAGAATTTGGCCATACCAAACACAATTCTGTTTCATATGAAACAAGCATTTGTCAATGCCGAATGTTGTTGCACTGGCATTGGGTTTGGTAGTGCAGCACAGAAAAACATTTTGGGCAGGATGTAAAAAATGACAGCTGTACCATTCATAAGGAGGTGTAAAAAAATGCCAGTGTTGAAAATGTGCCATGTAAATATTGCAAATTTGCGAAGTTACAAGGGTGCGTGGGAAATGCGCAACGCATGCTTGTAACAGTCATTTTATGGATGTTTGCCACTAAATTTTCAACATAGGCATTTTAACACCTCTGCTCATGTACAGTGTCACTGTTATTTCCTCAAACTGTCCCAAAAAGTGATTTTGCACAGCGACCATGCTATTTTGCGCCGGATGTGCGAAAACACGTTTTGGCTGGGATGTGAAAAGTGACAGCTGCACTGTTCATAAGGAGGTGCAGAACAATGTCAATGTTGAAAATCAGGAGTGAAAATATTATAAATTCACGAACTTGCAAGCGTGCATGCAAACTGTGAAACACATGCTCATAACACAGTCATTTTACAGAGTATTGTCACCAAATTTTTAACATAGGCATTTTATGACCTCTGCTCATGAACAGTGTCACTGTCATTTTCATAATCTGGCCTGAACACTGATTTTGCACAGTGACCGTGGTATTGTGCGCCAGAAGTGTGGAAACACATTTCAGCCAGGATGTGAAAAATGACAGCTGTACTGTTCACAAGGAGGTGTACAAAAATGACAATGTTGAAAATCTGGCATGAAAATATTGCAGATTCGTGAAGTTATGAGCCTGCATAGCAGCTGTGCAACACACACTTGTAAAACAGCCATTGTTTGGATATTTTCCACCAAATTTCCAACATAGGCTTTTTCAGAGACCACCTCATGAATAGTGGCACTGTCATCTCGTTAATGGGTCCCAAAAGGTGATTCCACGCAGTGACAGCAAAATCACCTTTCAGGACTGATTAATGATATGACAGTGACAGAATTCATGAGGAAGGGTCCCAAAAACCCCATGTTGAAAATTTGGTGTAAAAATTCCCAAAAATGCCTGAGATATGCATTAAAGTTGAAAAACCCCTACTTATTCCATTATACAGCTTACTGGCATTTCCTCAGTTTGTGGTCGGTTTTGAAGAGTGCAGACATGTTCCCAGTCCACCGAAGATCATTGCACCGGACTCCAGGGGTAAATATGGGGTGGAGGGTGGGGGGAGGCAGGGTACGCAGTGGGTGGGTGTGGGTTGTGGGAAGGGGTTGGATACTACGAGGCACCTTTTTTGCTTTATAGGTAAAAAAATAAAAATAAAAGACATTGGGGGACCGTTTTGCATGCTGGGGTGGGCTTCCAACGTGCCACCTGTGTGTGTGTGTGTGTGTGTGTGTGTGTGTGTGTGTGTGTGCTTATCCAATGGTGGATTGGGCACCCCAGTTGGCAAACAAGTAAAGGGGGGTGCAGGAGCTGAGGGGGACTGAGCACCCCCTCGGCAAGCAAAAACAAGGGGGGAACATATTATGCCAAAGGGGAGTGGGCTCCCCCATCTGCAAAATTTAAGGGGAGGGAGGTATACATGCCGATGGGGATTGGGCCCCTGTCAGCAAAGAAAAACTGTTGGTGGGGGCACATGATGCCGACGGGGATTGGGCACCCCCGTCGGCACACAATAAAGGAAGGGGGGTTGACAGGCAACAGCGGCAGTCACTGCCGCCATGTTGCATGCACGTAGGGAGAGGCATGTAGTGGTCACGCTGCATGATAGCTTTGCTCTCATTGCAGCAGACCTTTTCTGTGATGTCTTCACCTGATTAGATAGGCAGAGTGTCGGTCCCTGCTGCTGGCTGATTGGG
Organism: Neoceratodus forsteri; assembly: GCA_016271365.2. Lineage (NCBI taxonomy): Eukaryota > Metazoa > Chordata > Ceratodontiformes > Ceratodontidae > Neoceratodus > Neoceratodus forsteri. Next base: position 904,332,910 of record CM028135.1, on the reverse strand, counting down.
GAATGCAGGACACACCTACTGGTGCATGCTCTGCATTCGCCCAACAGTGACCGTGCCTCCAAATCTGCACTACTTGCAAGATGTTGGCTGCGCAAGTGCGCCAACATAAAAAGGACCCAGAAACGTGTTTTTCAAACATTTTAAAAAATCTTATTTCATGAGACAATTTTTTTGCTTTGTATGGCCTCAAGAAACAGTAATTGGGCCATGTGAAACAAGATTCGGTTCATATGAAACAAGAATTTGCACTTAGTTTTTTTTCACATTCTTGTTTTCTATGAACCAATCCTGTTTCATAAGAATGACACAGGGTCACAAAACAGAATTAGGTTATATTAAACAAGAATTTAGACAGTATCCTCCCCAACCTACAAATCGATTTCAACAGAGTCCAATCCTGTGGTTCCTTGAGAACCTGCTTATGCTTAATGCTAAAAAAACTGTCACCATGGACTTTTATTACAGGCAGAAGCTTGCTAACCTCCCAGTCCCCCCCCCAGCGATCACCTCCCTCGCTGGCTCACCCCTAGAGCTAGTCCCTACTTTCAAGTACCTGGGAGTATGGCTGGACAGGCACCTAAATTACTCCTCTCATGTTGAGGCCATCTACACTAAACTCAGGCCCAAACTCACCATCCTCTATTGACACAAGGCCAGCCTACCCATCCCCACCCGTTGTGAGCTCATACATAAAACAATCCTGCCCATCATAGACTATGCCAACATAATCTACGGTATGGCCCCAATTTCCTCTCTCTCCAGACTTGACACCCTTCTCAACTCTTTCTGTTGCTTCACCACTGCCTCCCCCCACTCACTCACCACTGCCAACTCTACGCTACACTCTCCATTGCCCTGCTCCCCCACAGAAGAACCATCCACAGCACCTCTTTCAAAGCAAAATATTGGCTTGACTCCATACCCCCTTCCTCACCTCCTGCCTTTCCCCTGCCATCCCCCTAAACTACCCTCTTCGCCACAGGGACTCATGCACTTTCCACCTACCCCACCCTCACACTCTCACCAGCCAAGCTGCCTTCTCATACCATTTCCCACTTCTCTGGAACAACCTTCCCTCCAACCTTCACCTGCCCCCTTCTCGTTCTGCATTTATGCAACTCCTCAGTCTCCTCCCCACCCCAGACTTCCTTAAATGCTCCAATGGTCACAGCAGACAGCAGAGGCCCCTCACAGTCTCTACCTACCTACCCTAGTCTGCGACTGTACTCTTGCTTCACTCCATTATTTACCATGCATGTTAACTCATTATAATTTATTGGAAATGTATCACATTCTTTTTAAAATGTTTGTATATACTGTATGTACTCCCCACCCCTTTTGTCATTCTTTTTCCTCACTGTACACTCTATAACCAGGTCGCACCTGTAAATGAGCCTCGACTCATTGTGCCTTCTCAGGTCATCAATTTTAAATAAAATATATAATAAAATAATATGGGGGGGTGTAATCCTGTTTTGTGAGAAAGTATTCTTGTTTTGTACAGCGGCGATCTTGTTTCCATTTTTTTTAAAAACTATTTTATGAAAACTCACACAAATCATATTCTGCAGAGACATCAACATATGTGTCTTGCTAAATGGGACCTGATTAGATGGATTCTGCAGTCAGGTTTTGAAAAAAGGACCCAGAAATGTATTTTTTAAACATTTTAAAAATCTTGTTTCATGAGACAATTTATTTGCTTTGTATGGTCTCACGAAACAGGAATAGGGCCATATGAAACAAGATTAGGTTCATATGAAACAAGAATTTGAACTTAGTTTTTTTTTCACATTCTTGTTTTCTATGAACCAATCCAGTTTCGTGAGAGTGACACATTGTCATAAAACAGGATTAGGTCATATGAAACAAGAATTTGGACACTTTTTTTCCACATTTCAACATTAACAAGCCATAACTTTGTCAACATTTGCAGTTATGGAACAATCTATATATCAAAATGAAGGTCTCAATGAGTACTACAAAACTAATACATAACCCTAACTGGTGCATTAACACAGTTTTCTCAAAGAATATATATATATATAAATAAAAGAGGCAAAAAGCTCCATTTAATGCATCAGTTAGGGTTGTTCCACAGCAACAAAAGTGAGGAAATTTGGTGTTAGGGTTGAAAACCCTATGGACCCCCAGCCCACCATCCAACCGGTATTGGGTGCGCATTGGAACATGGCCCTAACTCTCACCCCATCACATGCGTAAAGAAGCAGAGGTATAGGAGAATGGGGTGAGAGTTAGGAACGAAGACCCCAAAGCGCACCCCAATGCTGGTTGGGGTGGTGGGCTGGGGGGTCCAAGGGGGGTTTTCAACCCTAACACCAAATTTCCTCACTTTTGTTGCTGTGGAACAACCCTAACTGATGCATCAAACAGAGTGTTTTGCCTCTAATTTCCCTTCTTTTTGAGAAAGATATCAAGAAATAGTGAATATAATGCGGCGGTGGGAGTGCCCCACGCTCCAGCCACATGATGACTTTTGACATAGTAACAGGAACAGCAACGCAAACAGAAGCGCTAACAGTGGCGCACATGGTAATGCAAGCACGAATGAGAACAGAAAGGGTAACTCACACAGTGACGTAGACGGGAACGGTCTGCCACGTGATGTCCTGTCACATGGTAACATGGTGCCCGCAAACGCAAATGGTAATGGGCATGGTGATGCAAAGCAAAACAGAAAGAGAAACAGTACTGTAGACATAAATGGCAAAAAATAACAGAAATGCAAGAGCAAATGAAAAGGCAAAGGAAAACGCACATTGTGGTGTAGACGTGAACGGTAAGTGAAATGTGTACTGAACCACAAGTGGAAAGGGCAACGGTAACAGTAATGGAAGCGCACAGGCTGGTTTTCCCCCAAAAGCTTCATAGAGAAAGACAGTGAGTACAAAGAATGTATGCATAATAATGGGTCTCGGAGCAGAAAATGAGGAGTTGCAATACTAAATTGCATATATCTTAGGAACCGTATGACGTAGAGAAAAAATTTAAAATTCATATGCTTTATGACTTTCCTGGCTAGTTTTGGAACAGGGGCAAAGTATTTTTCTGACGAAAAGTCCGTATCTCGCACCATTTCTGAGATACGGGCTCTGAAAGGCGGGGCGAACGCCGTAATGTTATCCTATGGGAAAAAAAGAGAAGTTCGGAGTGCCATAACTTTGGCTCCCTGTAATATTTTTTCACCAAACTACTGAAAGGCACATGTGTGGGATGTTGTCTGTCTTCCCTCTAAATTTCAGCCCAAAAGACAAAACCGTTATTTTGCAGCAGGGTGCCAAAGGATTGCTGCAATGCGTCATATGCCGTAATGTTATCCTATGGGAAAAGTGTCAATTGTGGAGTGCTGTAACTTTTCCGCCAAGTAATATTTTTTCAACAAAACACTGAAAGGCACAACTGTGAGATGTCAGCTGCGTGCCCTCCAAATTTCAGCCCAAAACACCAAACCGTTCTTTTGCAGCGGGGTGCCAAAGAATTGCTGTCATTTTCCCACAGCCTAGAAAAGTACTGTCGCAATTTGCGAAAGCTTTCGCAAATTCATTCAACAGTGTCGCAAGTGTGAAAGTACTTTTTCCAGAAATGTGAAAAACATATTTCTAGGGTGCTTTACCCCAAAATAAAGACATGGCTAGCATCCTCAGGGTCCGACTAGGTGAATACAAAAATAATTAGGTTGCTAGAGGGTCCCAAATTTAAATGCCAAGCATTTTTCTGATCACCAACTGAAAACAAAATGGCAGATTTGTGACAGTAAAAGGGCCATTTGTGAAAGTAAAAACTGCATTTGCAACACTGTCGAACTTTTTGTTAACTTTTCCTATTGACTTATAATGGGAATTTGTTTTTTGAATAACTTTTGAACCATTTAATATTTTTTCACGAAATCTGAAGGCACATCGTGGACCCTGGCCACATGTTCCCTGAAGATTTTGAGACTGGTTGCACAAACCTTGCGACCTGTAGGCTCGACCGTAGAATTCAAAAAGAAGTTGCGAACGCATGCGAGATCATGCTTTAATAACTCCGCAGCCATATACCCGACTGGTACAAAACTTGGCAGTTCCTAAGGTGTATGGGTCATGATCATGTGTTTCAAATTTCAGTCAAATCCATCAAATGGTTGTAAAGTTATTAAGGTGCAAAATTTTGGGTTTAACATGTAAATGGCTCCTCAACCCTAACTATGGTAGCACTACCGTGCTATCATAATATATATATATATATATATATATATATATATATATATATATATATATATATATATATACACACACACACAGATACAGATACAGATACAGAGAACTGGCAGAGAACATCAGGATGAAGGAGCTGCTGTGTGACTGGACTCTCTACTGGGACTATATTGCCCTCCTTCCCTCCCCTCCACCCCCCCCAACCAAAGCCAGTTCTACTTTTATAGGCACAGGATTTGACTGTCAATAGGAACTTCCTGTTTGGGAGCAGGAAGTGAGTGATCACAGAGCCACCAAAGACCATCCTAGAAGGACAAGAGTAGCTCTCTGTCCCCCCTAGCTGCTGGAGGTCTGCCTCTGAGCAAGTAAGGAGACTACTGAGAAATATAGGATCTTCTTGTCTCAGAACAGGAAGATCAGGAGCTTAAAGGGCACAGAGGCAGTAAGTAAGTAGGGAGAAAAAATAATAAACAGAGGAAAGAGTAACTATTCCAAACAACAGTGAAGGGGCCAGAAATAAGAAATGATGGGAGTGGTGCAGTGCAGTGGCTGTGAAGCAGCAGTCTTCCAGGAGACGTTCTGGAGGATGTGGTGTTGTCCCATCTGCAGGCACCTCTCTGAGCTGAGGGAGGAGGTTGCTCATCTCCAGGCTGAGTTGACCAGGATTTGTGGGACCACTGCTCCCATCCAGGGACCACCAGGGCCACTGCTGTTGCCTCTGAGGTTGCCAAGAAAGAGGAGCAGTTGTATCACAGTGGGATCAGGGAGGGTGAGGGTGGAGGAACAGAGGTGCATCCCTCCAGTTGTACCTCTCTACAATTCATATGCATTTCTGGCAAAGTGTGGTTCCTCTATGGAGGCACCCACAGTGGAGACCAAGGAGGATACTGGGAACCTCCACAAAGAAGACCCACAGGAGAATGGCATGGGACCCCACAGGGGAAGGAAGCAACTCCTGGTGGGGGATTCCATTGTTAGGAAGGTAGAAATGGGGGAGGAAGGGGAGAGGGAGGTAAGGTGCCTGCCTGGAGTCATGGCTTGGAGGGACAGGGAGCAAATCCTCAGGATTGCCGGAGCAGCTGCATGGGGGATGGAACTGGATGTTATTGTCCACCTAGAGACAAATGACCTGGCTAAGAAAGGGATCAGAGCAGTGCATAAAGAGTTTGAGGAGTTGGGGAGGGGCCTTAGACAAGTAGCTCACATGGTAACCTTCTCGGCGGTGCTGCCTGTCTATGGCATAGGTGAGGCTAGGATGCTCCACACCATGGGATTCAATCAGTTGTTGAAAAACTGGTGCAGAGCTCAGGGATTTGGCTTCATTGGGGACTAGGGGTCCACCTGGAGTGATGCAGGCCTTTACTGGTGTGATGGTCTGTATCTGTCCAAGAGGAGAACAAGGATCCTTGGTGATAGGTTTAAGTGCTTCATTGGGAAGCATTTAAACTAGCCAAGGGGGGAGGCACTGGAAAGGAGGAGAGAAATCCTAGCCCCCCCAAAAAAATCAGGGTAGTAAGTGAGGTAAACACCAAGATAGAAGAGTCAATAGGGAGAAGGGCAGGGGTAAATGGAGAAAGTGACAAAGGCAATAAGGACAGGGATGGAGTAAAAAGGGGTAAGGCCATCAGGAAATGGAGGGTAATGACTACCAATGCCCATAGTCTGGGCAACAAGCTCCCTAAACTGGTGGCCTTGATGAAAGAGGGATGCCTGGATATCGTAGCAGTCACAGAAACATGGTATGCAGAGAACCATGACTGGGATGTTAACATACCAGGGTACATAACCTACAGGAGATACAGGGAGGGGAGAAGAGGGGGAGGAGTAGCTCTCTATGTAAGGGAAAGAATAAAAGCAACTGAACAAAAGAGTAAACAGGGAGGAGAGGAGGTACTGTGGGTCACTTTAGAGACTGGAAATGGCACCACAATCTGCACTGGGTTTGTATGCAGACCCCCATGTCAGGGGGAAGGAATAGACAAGGATATGCTAGAAGGCATACTTAGGATGGCAGTCAAAGGGGAGATACTGTTGATGGGAGACTTGAATATGCCAGATGTTAACTGGAGTGCATTTGCTGTAGCCTCATCCAAGAGCAGGGCCATTCTTGATGCCCTACAGGTGACACTCCTCAGACTGCTAAATAATAATAATAATAAATTTAAATTCACAAAAATGATTTTTGTGCCATCAAGATGCTTTACAAAAGATAAAAAACAATTACAATTATATAAAACCATAAACAGCATAATAAATAACAAACAAAAATAAACAGGTGATCAAATTATGTGGAGCCTTCATAGGCACAAATCCATAAAAAGGTTTTCAAAGCCTGTTTGAACCCCTCCACAGTCATGCACTCCCAAAGCTGACAGGGTAGAGAATTCCAGAGGGTAGGGGCAATGTGCATAAATGCACAGGACCCAGAGGATTTCCCTTGGAATCTCTAGCAACCCCTCGTCAGCTGAACGCAGCTGTCACACTGGATGGTAAGGCACAAGGAGCTCTTTCGAGTAGTCAGGGCCCAGTCTGTGTAGAGCTTTATAACTCAGTAAACCAACTTTGAAGGTGATCCGCCACCTAAACGGCAGCCAGTGCAGATCGTGCAGCACAGGATTAATATGGGATGCTCAAGAAGCCCCAGTTAACAATTGCGCTACTGTGTTCTGCACGAGCTGCAGGCAGCAGATTTCAACCCCAGAAAGCCCTAAGTACAGGGAGTTACAATAATCAAGGTGCGAAGTCACAAAGGTATGAACTAATGTAGGCAAGTCCCTGGATGGAACCAGGTGCTTAATTCTGGAGATACTCCTAAAATGATAAAAGGAAGACTTGACGACAGCTGACACCCGAGATCGTAATGTCATCCCATCGTCAAGCACTACTCCCAGATTTCGCACCCGTTCAGAGGAAAGGAGCTGAGAGCCCCCAAGAAAAAGTCCGGAGGGCTGATCAGCTCTAAACCCCTCTATCCGGTGACCTAGGTCCATTACCATCACCTCCGTCTTTCCGGTGTTCAAATTTAACCAGCTCGAGTTCATCCAGTCCTGGATTTCAGCGAGGCAGGTATTAAGTACCGTAGTGCCTCTGTCCTGGTCAGGGGAAAAAGACAGCTAGAGCTGGGTATCATAAGCATAGCAGTGAAACCTCAGCACATACCATCTTACAATGTCTCCAAGGAGCAGCATATACACTGCAAACAACATGGGGGACAGCACTGAACCCTGAGGAACCCCACATGGCAGGGAGAAAGGGTCTGAGGAAAAAATTCCTGTCACCACTCTCTGACTCCTGCCAGTAAGAAAAGATGTAAACCACCTCAAGACCGTACCTGACAGTCCACAGATGGACCTCAGACGTCCAAGCAGCACCCCATGGTCTACAGTGTCAAAGACTGAAGAGAGATCAAGGAGCACCAAGATAGAACGGTTCCTCTGATCCCTCTCCATCAGGAGATCATTGAGCACCTGAACCAGTGCCGTCTCGGTACTATGCCTCTTATGAAAACTGGACTGGAGAGGTTCATAGATGTTATGCATGGTCAAGTGATCATCCAGCTGTATCACCACTACTTTCTCAATCACCTTCCCTATAAAGGGAAGGTTTGAGATCGGTCTGTAGTTAGCCGGAGAGTCCGGGTCCAAAGAAGCTTTCTTCAGGAGGTGAATTACCACCGCCTCCTTCAGGGAGCTTGGAAACTCACTGGATTCCAAGGAGTACTGGACTATCCGAGCTAGGACCAGGCTGATCATGTCCCAACAACCCATAATCAAGGAAGTTGGGCCCGGATACAAACTACAGCACGTGGGGCATATACCCTGGACAATCTGCATGACATCCACAAGCTCAGGCAAGGTAAAGGTACTCCAGGAAGCCCGAGGTGAGGTGACCAAGCACTGATCATCAGCAACCCCCACAGAATGAGTTGAACAAACCTCCGACCTGATGTCAGTCACCTTATCCGCAAAGAACCGAGCAAGCTCATCACACTCCACTTGCGAAAAAGGTCTTCGGAGCTGTAGACAGGTTGGGTTACACAACCTGTCGACAGTTCGGAAGAGCTGAACTGATCGGTTTTGAACGGAAGCAATCTCCCCGGACAGGAATTCTGCCTTCTTAAGGGAGATTGTTGATTGGTAAATCTTATAATATTCAACCAATCTAAGGTGGTCGGCAACCAGGGTGGATTTCCACCAGCGTCATTCTAACCTAAGTCCTACTCACCACAACTCCCTCAAAGGCCCTTCAAACCAAGAGGCTGAGGGTGAAGGGGGAGAGGAAGCACATGGATGGGAGCAATCAAGTCCAGGGCTGAGGAGATGGCCTTATTATAGGCCACTACCAAAGTCTCAGGACTTGAACTGGCCACAGGACACTCTGAGAGGTCAATCACCACTGCTAGGCCTTCTGGACTCACTTCTCATAAAGGGCAGTAACTGACCATCTCCACAGGGGCAGGCCTCCAAAGGGGGGCACAAAAAGTTTAAACTCACGATGTAGTGATCAGACCAACCAACTGGTTCTGCCTCCAAGTCAGAGGCATCAAACCCCAGGAGGAAAGCCAGATCATGAGAGTGACCATGTTTATGTGTGGCAGAGGTAACAACCTGTGTAAGGCCCAGAGATGTCATAAGCTGGAGGAAGTGTTGTCCAAACTGCAAGAGATCGTTGTCGACTCAGGCATTGAAATCTCCGAGCTAGTTTTGGAACCCATTCGTGAGGGAACAATTTTAGACCTCATACTCTCTAATGGGCACAGTTAGAGGATCTCAGATCTAGAAGTGGGTAGCCATCTGGGAAGAAGTGACCACCAAACAATGCGGTTCATGATGAACTCAGCTGCAGAGTCAAGCAATGCAAAAGTGAGGGTACTGGACTTCAGGAGGGCTGACTTTGGCAAGACGGGAGAGTGCCTTAGAAAAGCACTAGCAAACAGGCTAGAAGGATGGGTGAAGCAACAATGAGGAAACATCAAAACTGCCATCACAGAGGCAACAAGCCTTTGTGTGAAGAAAATAAACAAATCAAAATGAAAGAAAAAGCCACTATGGTTCTCAAAAGAGGTGGCAGGGAAGGTCAGGGAGAAAAAGATAGCATTCAGGAAGTATAAGGAAACACAGAAGAGGCAGGACAGACAGCTGTACCAGTTAAGGCAGAAGGAATCAGGGAGGGAAGTCAGAATAGCAAAGGCTCAAACTGAGGAAAAGACAGCCAACTCAGTTAAGAAGAGGGATAAAACCTTTTATAGGTACATCAGGGAGCATAGAAAGACAAAGGGAGGGATACTGAGGCTGAATAGAATGGACGGTGGGTGGGCAGAGAGGGACAGTGAAAAGCAGGGACACTGAACAATATTTCTGCTCAGTATTCACAAAGAGGAGGTGGGCAGGTGCCTAATCCAATTAACAGAAGCACTCTGGATAGGTGTCGATCCCAGTCCTTTCACAGAAGAAAAGGTTCTGAAAGAACTTCTAAAACTGAAGGTGGACAAAGCAATGGGGCCTGATGGAATTCACCCCAGAATTCTAAAAGAATTAAGGGGAGAACTAGTAAAACCACTGACTACCCTTTTTAACAAATCATGGTAGGATGGTGTGGTACCTGAGGACTGGAGAAAGGCAGATGTGATTCCCCTTCACAAAAGTGGCAGGAAACTACAGACTTGTAAGTTTGACCTCTGTGGTAGGGAAAGTGATGGAATCACTTCTGAAGGAAAGAATTGTTGAGTACCTAGAGGTCAGTGGGACACATGACCCAAGGCAGCATGGGTTCACAGTGAGAAGGTCATGTCAGAAGAATCTAATTCACTTCTTTGACTTGGTGACCAAAGTAGTAGACTAGGGAGGGGCTATGGACATGGCCTACCTAGACTTTAGCAAGGCATTTGACACAGTCCCACACAAAAGATTAATAGTCAAATTAACCAGCCTGGGAGTGGGTTCCAGGGTGGTAGCCTGGGTAAAACATTGGCTGGACAACAGGACACAGAAGGTACAGCAATTGTACATGGAGTCCACTCTGAAGAAAGAGGGGTTACTAGTGGGGTACCGCAGGGTTCAGTACTGGGTCCAGTCCCTTTTAATGTCTTTATAAGTGACATTGCAGAGGGACTGGAAGGAAAAGTATGCCTCTTTGCAGATGACACAAAGATCTACAACAGGGTTGATACACAAGAAGACGTGGAAAGGATGAGAAGGGACTTGGTAAGGTTGGAGGAATGGTCAGAAGTATGGCAGCTTGGATTTAATGCAAAGAAGTGCAAAATAATGCACCTGGGAAATAAAATCCCAAGGGAAGATTACACAATGGGGGGGGGGTGAGGTAGTAACAACAACAGAAATGGAAAGGGACCTGGGGGTAATCATATCAGATGACCTTAAGGTTAGCAAGCAATGTGAGAAGGCAGTAGGGAGGGCTGGGGGGATACTGGGATGTGTAGGCAGAGGCATCACCAGCAGAAAACAGGAAGTTGTATCCCAGTCTGTACAGACAGTTGGCGAGACCCCATCTGGAGTACTGCATCCAGTTCTGGAGACCACATCTCCTCAAGGACATAGACAGGATAGAGGCAGTCCAGAGGAGGGCAACTAAAATGGTGCAGGGTCTGTAAGAGAAGCCATACGAGGAGAGACTTAAGGAGCTTAATATGTATACCCTTGAGGAAAGGAGGGAGAAGGGGGACATGATAGAAACTTTTAAGTACCTCAGTGGAATCAACAAAGTCCAAGAGGGTAACATCTTTCAGAAAAAAAGATGTGCAAGAACAAGGGGCCACAATCTGAAGATGGGGGGGTGGTTCAGGAGCAATGTGAGGAAGTATTTTTTCACAGAAAGGGTGGTGGACACATGGAACAGCCTTTCTGAGGAGGCTGTGGGGTCTAAAACTGTGGGAGAATTCAAGAATGCATGGGACAGACATAAGGCAATTTTTAGGTGGGTAGGAAGAAATAGGCTGTTGGTTAACTAGGATCTGCAGCTTATCCTGTAGGTAGGGAAATGGGTAGACTAGGTGGGCCAAGCGGTCCTTATCTGCCATCAAAGTCTATGTTTATAAATATATATATATATATATATATATATACATATACACACATATACGTATAATAGTGGCATGGTAGTGCCACTATAGTTAGGGTTGAGTACCCCATTTAAGGTTAAATCTCAAATGTTGCACCCTAATAGCTTTTCAACCGTAAAATGTATTTGCCTTAAATTGGAAATGCATGGTCTGGTACCACAGATCTCTGTATCTGGCAAGTTGTGTTACTGTCAGATGTACAGTTGTGGAGCTACAGCACCCAAAAAAATGCATAAATTATGGATTTTTGCACGTTTCCTTGCTTGTGCCTACAGACTGCACGGTTTGTATGATAAGTCTGACAACTTCAGGAAACATGCAGCCAGGATCCCCAATGTGCCTTTCGAAGATTTTGTGAAAGAATATTAAACGGTTCAAAAGTTATTCAAAAATAACTGAATCCCATTATAGTCTATGGGAAAAGTTAATTGCAACAGTGTCGCAAATGCCGTTTTTAGTGTCGAAAATTTGCCTTTTACTTTTGTGAGTCTGCCATTTTTTTTTTCAGTTACAGGTCAGAAAAATGCTTGCCACTTAAATTTGAGACCCTCTAGGGACACAATTCTTGTGTTCACCTAGTCGAGTCCTGAGGATGCTAGCCTTTCAAAGATTTCATGAAAAAATATTAAAACAGTTCCAAAGTTATTCAAAAATAACTGAATCCCATTATAGTCTATCGGAAAAGTTAACAACAATTGCAACAGTGTCACAAATGCTGTTTTTAGTGTCACAAATGAGCATTTTACTTTCGTGAGTCAGCCATTTTTTTTTCAGTTACAGCTCAGAAAAATGCTTGCATTTAAATTTGGGACCCTCTAGGGATGCAATTCTTGTTTACTCCATTAATGCATCAGTTAGGGTTGTTCCACAGTGACAAAAGCAGGGAAATTCAATGTTAGGGTTCAAAACCCTAACTGTGCATTCCCCCCACTCCCACCACCACCACCACACACACACGTACATGAAAGTAGGGGAAGGATCAAGGCAACACAACTAATCACATACAACCAGCAGCAGGTAACAGAAATAACACACAACTATCTAAACCATGAAACTACACACCCATGCTCCCATCTTCCACACACCAACAGATGTCAGGCTGTGATATGGGGTCATCACTGTTAACTCTGATCCCAGACGTTCCATGCACTGCAAAACACATATCACTACAGACAGCTGGGCATCTTGAGCCACACACTGCCACCAACACATAACACAGACTACACATATGGTATTTTGGGGTTTACAAGACCCAAAACAGGATTTTGGACATCCCTGAAATACTTTCGTAAATCACTTTCAGAAATGCGACAGTGTCATGCTATGTATTTGCGACACTTTTGTGTTTGTGACAGTATTTTGTGACACTATTTTACATGCTTTCACAAATGTGTCACTGTCCTGTCTTCCGTTTACGACACTTTTGTGTTTGAGAAAGTATTTTGCTAAAGTATGATCCTGATGATGGCATATCTTTGCCATCATCCTGCAAGCAAACGGTTGGGTCCTTTGGGCTGAAATTTGCAGGGTGGCAAGCCCTGGCCCCACAGATGTGTCTTTTCCTGCTTTGGTGTTTAAATACTTAAGGATGACAAAGTTACACTGTTCTGAAATTGTGTAATTTCCCATTGACTAACAGTGTGGCACCCATGACGCCTTTTCTACCCATATGTCGAATACGTAGTGAGATACACAGTTTTCACTACTGGAAGCTTGGTTCACCTTTAGGTGAACTAACCTCATGGAACAAATTTGGAAATACTGTATGATACCTGAAGTTGGAGTTTTTCCCTACTTGCTATGGTAACACAGGTATACACCTCCTGTTGGTTGTGTGTGATTGGTTGCATTGCCTTGGTCCTTCCCCTACTTGCATGTATGTATATGTGTGTGTGTGTGGTGGGGTGGGGGTGGGGAATACGCAGTTAGGGTTTTGAGCCCTAACACCGAATTTCCCGCTTTTGTCTCTGTGGAACAACCCTAACTGATGCATTAATGGAGTTTTTTGCCATGAAAATATATATACACACACACATATACATATACATACATATACAAAATCACACATGCCCCCACAATGCAAAGCATCATGGGATGCATATGCAAATCACCACAGAATATTATGTTGGTTCAACTTTAAACAAAAATGCTTAAAGTGCCGAAAGCCGAAAGGCCTCTCACACAGTTTGCAAAGGGTGCCAACAGAACACATAGACACGTGTTTCGTCCTACCAGGACTCATCAGTATGCCTCATCTGTTTGACACTCCAGTGGAATGAACCAGCTACCCTAAGATGGTCTATCTGGGTTATGTTGTGGTTAACCCAATTAAAACAAAAAACAGTTTAAAAGACAAAGAACCTCTGTGCACAAACACTGAGGCAATGGTTACCCCAAAGGGCATTGAAACTTGGCTTCCCAGCCAAATGCCCTTTGGGGTAATCATTGCCTCAGTGCTTGCACACAGAGGTTCTTTTGTCTGTTACATATATATATATATATATATATAGATCTATATATATAGATCTATATATATATATATATATATAGATCTATATATATATATACACACACACACACACACACATATACATTATATAGATATATGCATATATATATACATATATACATATATACACATATATAGATGAATATACACAGTGGCCCAGATATCAAAAGAGTGTTGCAGTTGCAACAGTGTTGCGCTCATTGCAACCCATAATCATGCCAGCGATATTCAAAAGGGAAAAGTGAGCGGCACAAATCCTGATGCCGGAGCACATCAGCAATGTATGCAGAGCACTGGTGGGGGACATGCCCATGCATAACCAGCACAGCCCGATATTCAGCCCAGGATGTGCAGAGCCATGCATGCACAACCCCTACCTGCGCCAGCACAAAGTTACACCCCCAAAAAAAGGAACAACTGATGGCCACCCACAGGTGAGCTGCCGCATTGCAGGGCGCAACACGGCAGCTACCAACTGTGGGTGGCCACCCGAGTTCTGGCTGCACCTGGCGGCGCCCCCCCCTGCCCGATCACGGGCATTTGTATAAACAAAAAAGATTAATGTCCTATATCCCTGGTGGTCCAGTGAACCGCTATCTGCCCGATCGCTGGCATTTGTAAAAGGAGACTTCCAATATCCCTGGTGGTCTAGTGGACCACTTTCTGCCCGATCACAGGCATTTGTAAAAGAAGACTTCCAATATCCCTGGTGGTCCAGTGGACGGCTTTCTGCCCGATCGCGGGCATTTGTAAAAAGCAGACTTCCAATATCCCTGGTGGTCTGTGGTACCCTCCAACCACCCACTGAGCCCCACCACCCCACTTCCCCGGTCAGCTGGTGAGCAGCAGCACCCCACCTGCCTGCTGCCCTGACGCCCGCCGACTGACACCTCAGTAGGGCTGTATGCCCATTGGTTCACAGTGTGGGCCAATGGGCGTGCACCTCCATCATACTACACATTCCAGATATGTGAATGATCCCATTCACATATCTGGAATGAACAAATACAGATGGCACACCTATTGGCCCATGCTGTGGACCAATGGGCGACAGCCCCATTGAGGTGTCAGTCAGCGGGGCTGCATGCGGCTGGCTGACTGGGGGGGAGCGGAGTGGTGGGGTTCAGTGGGCAGGTGGGGGTGGTACCACTAGACCACCAGGGATATTGGAATTATTTTTACTTTTACAAATGCCCGCTATCGGGCAGATAGTGGTCCACTGGACCACCAGGGATATTGGAAGTCTGCTTTTTACAAATGCCCATGATCGGGCAGAAAGCGGTCCACTGGACCACTAGGGATATTGGAAGTCTTCATTTACAAATGCCTGTGATTGAGCAGAAAGTGGTCCACTGGACCACCAGGGATATTGGAAGTCTGCTTTTTACAAATGCCCACGATCGGGCAGAAAGCGGTCCACTGGACCACCAGGGATATTGGAAGTCTTTCGTTTTTACAAATGTCTGCGATCGGGCAGAAAGCGGTCCACTGGACCACCAGGGATATTAAGACTATTTCTTTTTTTATACAGATGCCCACAATCGAGCTGCAGGGGGTGTCAGTCCCTGACGGCTGCTGCCTGGCAGGGCGACAGGCGCAAGTCGTCGGGGATCGGCGCACCTGCATGCAAATGGGGCCATAATGGCATGCAAATGGCCTCATGTGCACCTTGCATACATTATGGCCCCATTTGCATGTCAAGTTTTGAATGTCGCGGTTGCTGTGCATGGCGCAATGGAACTTGTGCTAGCACATCTCCATGCTCCACTCTGGCCACTTGTGCTGGTGCAGTGCCACTGCACCATGCACACTGGGGGTGGCCAGGGTGCGATATTCAAAGCTGCTGAGCCATGGCGCAGCTCCGTTGAATATCGCCCAGTCCACACCCCTGCGCAGCCAAGTTGAGCTGCACCCAAGCTTGTGCCACAGCCTGGCACAGTTTGAATATCTGGGCCAGAATATATATATATATATATATATATGTATGTATGCATGCAGCAGCTAAACAGTATATTAATTTACAGCTGCAACTGTTGTAAACCTGAATGATAAAAAAAAGCAATCATCAAAGAAAACATTTTTTCTAACTACTGTACCATATTTTCCCTAACAGATGAAAGTGGTACACCTTGATGGACCCCTGTGGAGAGAAAATACATATGAAATTCCAGGACAACCTAAAAGAAAACAAGCAGTTCCTATAGATGTGTCCAAGTTTTTGTTCTGAACTTTTGAAACCATTAAACCTAGTGCTGTTCAAGTGAGTTTATTATGAATTTCTCTGTTAAAAAAACACTATTCATCGCTATTGAACAGCAATTTGCTTCTTGACGTCCTTCAAAAAATGCACTTTTCCTGTTAATTGACACTAACCTTCTTGTCAAAATAAACCCCATTGATATTCCTTGCAGTCATCCCCTGTATCTTCTTTAAGATGCCATAAAAATTAAAACCAAGTAAGAAAGAAAAAAATAAAGTCTTCCAATCACAAGAAAAATTAGCAACCCACAAGTCTAGTGAAAGAATCCCCTGTGAAGACCATGACAAAGCAAAGACTCCACAAGACACCATGGGGTTGATTTTCAAAGTCCAGGAATGCTGCAAGCCCTGGGTGCACTGAAGTTATGGCACACCGGGCTTGTTACTGGTGACTTACCTCCTGCCACACTGGTGATCCATGTTCTGAGGTGAAAGCAGGTTGCTGGGGGTCAGCTGGGGAGGGACAGAGTTAAGTCTCCAGAGGATAGCTCTCTTCTCCCAGGAGATAGGATTGACATTCCCTCCAAATGACTGCCACCAGGTGGAGGCCTGAAGGTGGTGCAGGACCGGGGTGCCAAAGATGGGAGGGTGCTGCGGGACTCCACAGAATATGCATACCTCCACATGTGCATGCTGACATGCATGCCCCAGCAATGGGGAAGGGAAAAAAATGGAAAAATGTTTGGTTCAGGCTACATGAAGCCCTGCCTGCCTACCTTCATCCCACACCATCACCCAATCTCCAGTCCAATCTAGATGTGGTTTTCTGGGTTGGGAAAAATAGCCCTCCCCTTCCTGGCCCTGCCATGGGGGCAATCCATGGGGTAGCCTGGGCCTGAGATACAGGAGAGATGAGATGCCTGATGAGAGGAGGCAGGACAGGGTTGAGAGCCTACCCCTGCTGACTAGAAAAGGAAAAAGCTATATGAGAAAAAAACTGCTGAAAAAAAAATTGTAACCCAGCTCTCTGATGAGACCATTGAATTGCAACAAGGATGCTCCAGCATCAAAAGCAATGAAACTTGTAACCTACATCTCCCAGGAGATCTCCCCTGTGAAATGAAGAAGACGTGAAGCTCCAACTCCATGTGGTCAAATTCCAGTGCTGCCACCCCAATGACAGACTCTGAATTACCATCAGGTTCCAACTATGACATCTCTGGCTTCTGTCTCGTTCCCACAGGCCACAAACCCCATGGCATCGGACTAAACTTTCCCACACACACGTGTAAATCCTCCTTTCATGAGGCCCTCTGGTTGGTGACTCCCACAACTACGTAGCAACCCTACCTTTATACAACACTCAGTCACTGTGCACCAGTCAAAAAGCATGTATCAAACATACACCCACCCCCCCAAAAAAAAGTCAGCCAAACAAAAGCATTCCACATGGTGTCAACCACTATACCCAACCAGTGAAAAGTTCCCACAAGATCTTCTCTGCCAGCCAATCACATTCACCTCATTCATTCCTATGGCAAAATTTAAACCATTAACTGGAAACCTTAAAATATTTATTTATTTAATTAGTTTTTGCTGACTGGGTAGGTGCAGTAGACAAAGACATTGCCTTTTTTCAGGCATGGCTCAGGAGAGTTACAAACAGAGTGAAAACTCAAGCATTACAGTACAGAAATGAATGTCAAACAAAATACAGTGGTTCAAAGACATCAAAATCTGTGATGTAAAGAACTAGCATAATATATAATATACAGGCAGTACTAGGGGTTAAAGAGAACAACCACAAAGAAGTGCCTAAAGTCACCATAAGAATAACAGTTCTAAATTCAAAACACAGCGTATTAAGTACATGAGCATTTATCACTGACTAGAAGAAAGTTTTGAAGATCTTTTTTGAGAATCTGGAGCGACTGGACACATCTAAGTGCCTTTGGAAGGGAATTCCATAGCTTGGGTGCAAACACTGAGAAAGCATGTTCTCCCATCCTTGTGGCACATTTAGGGATGTCAAGGAGTGATTTATCAATCGACCTCAGTGAGTAAGCCTGTGATGTGGGTTCAAGCATGCCTGCAAAGGACTCAGGTATACTGGCTCTAGTAATCTTATCAACTGTACAGCGTGCTATAAACAGTTGGTATGAGGATGGGGAGAGCCAACCTGGCATAGAGGACACAGTGATGGGTAAGCCTGGGCACCGACAGTGCAAATCAACAGATGCTATTACAGCAAGTGTTCTACTTCCTTAACACACCCTTTTTAGCATCAAAGTAAGATATTAGCCCATAAGTGAGGCTGGGCCTTAGTACACCTTGGGCGATGGCAAGCCTTGCAGCAGTAGTTAGGTTATATATGATTTTGTAAGCCATGCCCAGTTTTTATGTTTACAGATTTGCATATAGTAGATACACCCAAGACCTATGGGTTGTTTTATCAATATGGGGGGCTGTGCCCCCCACTTAAGGATTCTCAACTTCAGGGCACCTCACCAGACCCGAACCCTTCACCCTCCACCTCCCAACTGACCTCCCTCCCCACCACACTTGCAGACTAGCTCGGCAGCTGCCCACCACACCCCCTCCCACATACCATCCCTCCCCTGCTTCCCCCCATGCATGTGCACGTGTATACACACCTACATCCCGTCACCGTATGTCGCCCACCCCAGTAGTCGGTTGCCCCCCAACCAGGTAGCCCTGAACACAGGAATCATAACTGAGTCACCGTGTTTGTAGGTGCCCAATTGAGGTCACCTTGTTCATGGGTACCCTTGTCAGCGTATAGTAGTGAGGTGCAGGATCCAGTCAATTTAAGCAGATTGTTTAGGAACAGCAAGAATAGTAGGGGCCCAAGAATGAATCCCTGAGGAACACCTACACCAGTAGGGGATAGAACTGAGTTTGTTCTGTTATTTTGATAAATTGCAGCCTGCCCTTGAGACAGCTTTTAAACCAAGTCAAGGCAGTAAGTGAGAAACCCAATGTGTTCAGTTTGTCAAGCAACCGTGCATAATCGACTAGATCAGATGCCTTGCTGAAAAACACCCCAGTAAGAATTCCTTTATCCATAGCCATATTTATATCATTGGTAAGTTTTATGAGGGCAGTGGATTTACTGTGTTCTTGCCTGAAGCCATTCTGTGACGGTGTTACCAGGTTATGTTACTGTAGGAATTCCGAGACTTGGGAGGTCACTATTTTCTCGAGAAGTTTGTCAAGCACAGACAGAATAGCTATGGGGCGGTAGTTATCCAGGCACCTTGTATCCCCTTTTTTTGTGTCTGGGCACCACTCTTACAGTCTTCCAGAGCATCCTAACTTTTGCTGTGGCAAGAGACAGATTGAACAGTCTAAGCGCAGCTAAAAGAGGAGCAGTAGTTTTTACGAACCTTGGTAATAGCCTGTCCGAGCCGGCAGACCCACAGTTTGGGATGGTCCTCAGTAACGGAAACACCTCAGTTCTTGTGACAGGCCTTAGGTTAAGAGGGGAGTCAGAGATTAAAGATTCAGGATAAGAATCAAGACCTGGGCCAGATGTCCTTGTGTGTCTGGATAGGTCTGAGAAATGAGCGTTTAGAGCATTAGCAATAGTGCATAAATTGTTGCAGTTGATGCCATCCAGTGTTGGTCAGTAATGGCCATGTTTGTCCCTTGGCCCTTGCAAGATTTGATGTGGCTCCAGAAACTGTGAGAGCCATTAATAGATGATCATAGCAGTTGTTTGAAACAGGTAATTTTGGCAGCTCAGATCACTTTGTTGCACTCTTTTCTCAGATGCCTGTAGTTGACCTAATCCATATAAAACTGAGTTGGTGTTGGCCCAGGCTTTGTCCCTACTTTTCATTGTTGCAAGTAGGTTGCTATGGATCCACCTTGTCATAGATCCTCTGACTCTCCATTTCTTGATAAGAACATGTGCATCTTTTAGAGCTTGTAGGGTGGATAGTAGAAAGTTGGAAGCCTTCTCTATGTCACATATCTGGTATAGCGGGGACCAATGAATTTGTTGAACTTCCACGGTAATAGCCACATAGTCCAGTTTGGACAAATCCCCAAATTGTAGTTCTTTGGGTGCAGGCTTCTGGGTGCATGCCCTCCAAGTCCAGAAGACTGACGCATGGACACTGACTGAGTCAGGTAGCATCCTAGCATTTAAGATCCTATCCTTTATATTTGTGAGAATCCAGTCTATTAGTGATCTGTGGTTATTATTGGCTGCAACTCTGGTCAGGCAGATGATCATCTGTGAAAGGTGAAGCTTTCCTACTATACTTTCTAACAGCCCTGTATTACTTCCAAGCCAGATGAGATTAAAGTCCCAATAAGGAGAAGTTCATTTTTCCCTTTCAGAGAGGCCAGGTGCTTTATGACATACATAAGATTGTTTAAGCCATTCTTTGGAGAGTTGTAGATGCATGCTATATTTAACTTTTTTGTGTTACCAAGGGTAAGTACTGCATGAATTATTTTGCAGGCACGAAGGGGCTTCTCTGGAGGGGAAGTGATGGTGAGGTTTTCCTTATAGTAAAGAACAACCCCACCACACTGTTTTGTTGTGGGGTGGTCAGCCCTCAGTATCTTAGAGCCTCTCAGAGTGCATAAGGCATTGGGTATGTTAGGCTTGAGACAGGTTTCAGTTAAACCTAGTATGGCTGGGGAATAGTGGGACACCCAAGCTTAAAGTTCAGCAAAGTTCACAGTACTGTAAGGCTTAGAATGTTCATATGCACAAATGTAAGACCTTTTGTAGAGAACCATGAAGGGGTACTATTAGGCTTTGCCCCAAAAGGGGGGGGGACCCAGGTTTGACTCAATGTCATCAGCTAAGGATATACATATTAGATGGTGACAGACTTCCCTAATCATTTTCAACAAAAAACATTTCTGCGTACCATAGGAAGGGGCTTTAGTAACATATTGCAGTATGTTGGCAATTCTGATAAGTCTCAGGTACATTTAATCGCTTGGGTGCCTGACATTTACTACAAGTACCATAGGTTAGAAAAGATTAAGGAGGAGTCTTCATAATTAGTTGGAAAGTCACTGTGATCCAGTGGGCTCCCAATATGATGTACACATACAACCATTAAAGCTAGCACAGCCCCAGCAGCAATATACAAGCAGTGCAATTTCAACATTTTAGCCTGCCACGGAAAAAGGGTGTGGGCCCTGTATAGTTACGAGCAACACAATGCAATTTTGGAATAATACAGAAGGAAGTACTCATCCCAAACAAAAATCACACTACCCTTAGAATCTAAACTATTGGAAACCTTCAGTGTTTTTATATATATATATATATCACAATTTACCACAAAAGCCACAGAAAACACTAAGGGAGGTATGGCATAAATGGAATATGCAATCACCCTACTGGAAATATTGCATACATTTTTGTTACCACGCTGCTTGACCCAGACATCGCTAGTGGCTTCACTGCTCATAATGTCATTAGGTCAAGCAACACACAAACACAAATATCTGCAATATTTCCACTGGGGGTAGCATATCCTTTCCCTTTTTATTCCTAGCAGAGTATATGTATATGTATATGTATATGTATATGTATATGTACATATATGTATATACATATAGATATATATGTGTGTATATATATATATATATATATATATATACACACACACATATGCATACCATATATATATATATATATATATATATATATATATATATATATATATATCTAAAACAAAGAACCTAAGTGCATAAGCACTGAGGCAAGGGTTACCCAAAGGGCATTGGCCGGGAAGCCAAGTTTCAAAAAAATACAAAATCACATGCACCTCCATAATGCAAAGCATCATGGGCTGTATATGCAAATCACCATAAAATGTTATGCTGGTTCAACTTTAAGCAAGAATGGATGGCACCGAAAGATCTTTCACACAGTCTGCAAAGGGCACCAACAGAAGACACAGACATGTGTTTCATCCTACCAGGACTCATCAGTATGCCTCATCTGTATGACACCCCAGTGGAATGAACCAGCTACCCTAAGTTGGTCTATCCGGTTTGGGTTGTGGTGAGCCCAATAAAAACAAAAAACAAGCTAAAAGACAAACAACCTTAGTGCTTAAACACTGAGGTAATGGTTATCCCTAAAGGCACTAGCTAAGGTTCTATGCACTTGATAGCATTTTTATCTTAGTGAAAAAAACACTAATGTATATTGCATAAACTTGTATTATAAGGGTGCAGTAGCACTCCTATATTTAGGGTAGAGTAGACTGTTTAATATTAAGTCCCAATTTTTGCACCTTAATAACTTTAGTGTCATTTGATGATATAGCCCAACATTTTGAATGCACGGTCAGGTTGCCAGATTCTCAAAATGTGAAAAGTTTTGTGACAGCATCTTGTTTGGTTTCGAGATATGAAGCACCAAAAAATCAAAAAAGACCATGTTTGGTTTCCCTATACTTAACATCGGGTATTTTTTGCTCTCACCTACAGCCTAGATGGTGTGGAATTTCATTACATTTTCAGAGTTGAAGGAGGCCATGCCAAGGGTGTGCCTTTGGAAGATTTCATGAAAAAATACTATATGGTTCCTGAGTTATAACAATTTTAGAGTTAACGCCATGATGTGAATGGTAGAAAAAAATTGTGATTGCTTATTTTCATTATTTACCTTGCGAACACTAAAGAAAAAATAATCTGGTAAAAAAAGGACCATGATTGCTCACGTTCATTATTTACCTTGTGAACAGTAAAGAAAAAGCAATCACAACTGCTTGTTTTCAGAATTTACCTTTCTTGCTGACAGAAATACTGATAGTGTTGGCTGCCATTTTTCTCCCCATTTGAAAACTCACAAACATTAAAATGTGTGGTCACATGGGGCTGGTAGGTAGGTATGCCTGTTCACAGATGATACAAAAATCTGCACCAGAGTAGACATACTGGTGGGGGGTAGAGATGAAGAAAGATATGAAAATGCTGGAAGACTGGTCAAGAGTTTGGCAACTGGGCTTCAACACTAAAAATGATGCACATAGAGCACAGAAACTCTAGGGCAACACATCACTTGGGGGGGGGGTTAGCAACCACAAAACAAGAATGGGGCCTGGAGGTCATCATATCTGATGACCTGAAGGTAGCAAAGCAGTGGGATAAAGCAGTGGGAAAGGCTAGTAGAATGCTGGGGTGCATTGGAAGGGGTATTACCAGTAGAAAGAGGGAGATCATGATACCCCTGTGTAGATCAATGGTGAGGCCACACCTGGAGTACTGTGTCCAGTTCTGGAGGCCCCATCTCAGGAAGGACATAGACCAGGTGGAGGCAGTACAGAGAATGGCAACCAAAATGATGCATGGCCTGCACCAGAAGCCCTACGAGGAAAGACTCGGGGAGTTAAATATAGATAGATAGATAGATAGATAGATAGATAGATAGATAGATAGATAGATAGATAGATAGATAGATAAAAATCTTTATTTTTTATCAGGAAGCAACTTTTAGGACTGTAAAGAGCTGTTTTACAAAGTTGTCCTGAGTATAAGCATACTGTTACATAAAGCTGCATACATTTAATTACAACAGACTTTTGACACACATTTGAATAAGAAACAGATGTACAATAGGAACATAAGGTTCACATATTATTATGCCCCCCCCCCACCAACAAATCATATTCACATTAAACAATGTTTGATTTAGGTACTCTGTAGAGGGAAGGAGAGAAAGGGGAAACAAGATAGAAACACAAAAATACCTCAAAAGTATCAATAAGGTACAGGAAGATGGCATTTTCCACAGAAAAAGATGCTCAAGGACAAAGGGGAATGATATGAAGCCGGAAGGGGGAAAACTTAGATCAGATATGAGGAAATACTTCTTTACAGAAAGGGTAGTGGACATCTGATACAGCCTACCTAGATTTTTTTATAATCTTGCTAACAAAGAAAATGGTCCCTCATCAATCTGACACCCACCCCGATCTACCACTCAGCACCCACCATCTCAGCCCCCCCTACCCACACACACCCTCACTACAAAACAACATTTTGGGCAGGATTTAAAAAATGACAGCTGTGAGGTTTATGAAGTGGGGGTGAAAATTTACCTAGTTGAAAATCTAGGGTCAAAATCTGAAGAAACAATGAAGTTATGAATCAAAGATGAATTGGTTCTAGCGAAGTACTGTACTGTTTCTCTGGTTGTTAGTTTTATTGTCATGTTTGTTCAACATTTATTCATAACGTCATCATTTTTGGGAGAATTACAACCCAAAATTTCAACAAAGTCTTTTTTTCACCCCAACTCATGAACCTTACAGCTGTGATTTGTCAAAATTCTGCCCAAAATATTATTTCATGGTACCACTGTAAAATGACTTTCAGGCAGGATTCAAAAAATGTCAGCTGTCAGGTTCATCAGATGGGGTGAAAAATTACTAGGTTGAAAATTTGGGGCCAAAACAGTAACTACCACAAAGTTATGAATAAAATGTGGAAAAGCACATGAATAAAAATTAAGTCTGAAAAATTATATCTGGTTCAGTCGGGTCTTACACGCGATAGTGTGCATATTGTCTGTTGCTCAGAGGATTATAGTGATGAGCTCCAATACTGGTAAGTGGGAGATCAGGTTTAAGAGCTGTCAGAGTGCTAGAGGGGGCCTGAGGGGGTGGTAATGGGGTGAGTCCTGCTTGAAAAACAATAATGGACTGTTTTATTTTTTGCAAGTAAATTTTCAGCAAAAGTTGGAGGTCACGTGAGCGCTGGAGAAGAATGGCAGTATAAACCTCTAGCTAGGTGTTGCTTCCCATACATCTCACTCCATCAGTGACTTTAAAAAATGAGGGACCACTAATTACTGACCAACAGAGAGAGCCACTGAAGCATGCCATCTGCTGAGGTGCCTATTTTTGATCCCCAATATCTGCAGAAATGGAAAAAATGTATTTCAAAATCTACCGTGCCCAACTTACCTGAATTCAAAATGGCCACCACCAGGGATTGCTCTGCCAAAACACCCGATCCAGTGAGGCAAGCAAATTTAACTGGTAGATAGCGGCATCAGTAGAAGTGATCTGAGTTACGGTGGTCGATACCCAGGCTAACCTTGCCAGTTTTATGGATCAGGTTGGCAAAATGGAGTTGGAAGTAGCAGAAGTAGCTCATTGCATAGGTACACACAATCAGTGCTTACAAGCAGCAGAAGCCCAATTTGTGTGGCTCACCACCAAGCTGGAAGATCTAGAGGGCAGAGAACAGAGGAAGAACCTCCAAATCATATGTCTCCCTCAAAGCATGCAGGGCAGAGATCCAGTGCAGTTTCTACATGAAAACATACCTAAATAGCTGCAATTACCACCTGAAAATTATGACTTCGAGACTGGAAGAGTACACCAGATCAGACGGGCCAGACTAGTAGAGCCCATGCCAGGCTACAGCCCCTAATTTTCAAACTTCGTCATTACCAGAGCGAGGTACTCATTTTAAATAAAGCCTGGGACATTAAAGTAGCAGTACTACGAAAAAAAAATTGAGCTTTTTTGACAGTTTGTTCCCTGTGCCCTGCTAATCATATACCTGGTACTATTTCTCGCTGGCATTGTACTATCACTGAGTAATTTGCTCAGTTATTCTCTGCTTCTGTTTACATTTCTGCCACTAAGCATGTTACACTGGAACCCCCTCTGCTGCCAACTGCACATGTGTATGACTTGCAGGGACATCAGGAATGGTCAGCAGAGGGTCCCTCTGCTGTTGTCAAAAGATGTGATGTGACCTGTAGAAAAAGCGCAGCTGAAAATTAGTCAGCCGCCATATTTGTTGTAGCGCTACAACAATTCAAATAAATTGCAAATACCTAAAAAACTAAAGTTGACTAAAAAAATACATTTACAGGTATGGAAACTGGAACTTTGGACACATGCGTATAACCGGAAAACAGAATTGTGTTAGCTCACTTCCTTATGTGTTAGTACTGCTGCTTTAAGGATGTCATTGTGAGGAGAGCTCATATCTCCTTCTACCCTGTTTACCCCAGAGGAATTTTGGAACACAGACAGGTATTTGATAGTCAAGCAAGGCCTCAGGAATCAGGGGATTACCTATGCCCTCCTCTACTCCGCTTTGCAGGTCATCACCCAGGACAGTCAATCTATTCAATTTCAGTCTCTGAAGGAAGCAGATCAGTATCTTTAGTTTCATCTAGGATTGATCAGGAAGCCAGTGTGAGACCTGAACCCTCCCTCAGTAGCAGTGGAACCATGGATACACAAGCATCTGATACTGCTGTAGCTCCTGAAACTCCGTTGTGAAGGGGCAGGTAATGGAGGTTGGTGACGATCTCTGCTTTGGACCGCGAGTGCTGTAAGAACCCTATTTCTTGATTTTACCGCTGTAGGGTATACAGGGCCATCCCTACATCACCACTGGTGGGACTGTTATCCCTTTACCTCACTGGTGGAATCATTTGACTTATTGTGTGCTACTTGCCCCTGCACCTGAAGGCAGACATCGTGGGACACAGAATCAAAGCCATTTCTGTATGTTTTTCTGCCCCTGGCTGCTATCAGTCACCCATTTCTGATCCCCCCCCAGGTTCTGCTCTGAATTCCCCCCACCCTTGATGTGGCAGCTGTGTTAAAACTGCCTCCAGAGGGGTAAACTTTGGGGCAGGAAGAAGCTCTCCCTCGTCCAGCATAGGTCTGTAGGTCTCATTCTTAGAGCTGCCGCAGGAATTTGGTAAGCCCTATGCTGATCCTTCCTTGACTCTGCCCTGAGACTGAATTCATTTAGTTAATGATAGCCATGCTCTTTCCCCTTAATACAGAGACAACCGTTTTCAAAGGGGCTGTCCTTCATTTACTACAGTGTTGTTTGGCGCATAGCAAGGAGGTTGTATTATCCCAATTAACTCCCCAACTGAGTTTTTTTGGGAGCTAGAATCTGTTTCCATCTCCCTCTCGACTACTGTTCAGTTTACAGTCATAGAGGGACACCGAAATGGAGTAGTATGCCAGTGTACTGCAACTGGCCCCTGGCTGCTGTGGCTGCCATTCCTTGAAGCTGCTAGGACTGTATTAATCGAGCAGCTTCCAACTTGTTGCTATATTGTTAGAGTTTGTTAACACTGGTGATTTTCAGTAAACCACAGTTTGATAGCATATATTCTTGCTCTCTCGATGCTCTTTTTTTGATGTTGCCTTTTAGCATTTTCTGATGAATGTTATTGCATACTGGATTTTTGGTCCTTTTTACTGTGTTGATTGCTAGTATGTTTCATGTTATTGTTAGAATGCTAATAGGTTTTACAACATGTTACATATTACGCAGGAGGAAAACTTTAGCAATTTCATTTCTTCCCTTTCCCTAGGCTGCCCTTCCTGTCATTGCCTCAGGTGCTTCATCAGTTTGTATATACTATGTGTTTTTTATCCACAATACACTCCCTAGTATCTCTACCAGGGTAACTGGATATTTCAGCCCTGGATTTAAGAAACCCTTGATTTTCTTGCCCATATTGTGGGTACTAGTATTGCGGCTTGACAGATCATTAGTTTCATGATAATTCTTAACTTCCCCCTTCATTACTGCTCTTTAATCCCTTTGGCTTGCTTTTCTCATATTTGGCTCCCATTGCCCTATTTCAGGGAGGGGAGGGGAGTTGGTGGGTGGCAGGAGTTGTTTTTCTCTTTTTAGAGTCACCAAAACCCATCTGAGCTTAGGCTTAATTGCCCCCTTTACGTTTCTTTAAGGAAAAGATCAGTGTGCCTCCACTGGGAGTGGGACCGCTCAGAGGGTAATAGTTTTTCTTTAGTATTAGTTTTGTCAATCGTTTCCTAAGGGTACCCAGGGAAGGGGAGGATTTCTTACTGTCTTTTACTGTATTCACTTGGGTGTCCACAAAGAGCATATACCATTTATGCAGATCCATAACCTGGTGTGGTTGGTGCATTGTATAGTTGTTGTTGGGATTTAGGGTGGTGGTGTGGTGTGGGGGAGTGGAAGGTGGGGGATGTGCTGGAGTCTCATTCTAATCAAACTGTGTGTGGGAAGTTGCTTGCCATGGCCTCTGCCAATCACTTGAAAATTATTTCCTGGAGTGTTAGGGGCCTCAATTGCCCTACTAAATGCAGGAAAGTGTTGCAATCCTTAAATGACATGCAGTGTGATATTGCCCTCCTGCAGGAAGCACACTTTCTGGATGGTGACTCTGGGTGCTTGGGACACATGTGGGTCAGACAATACTATCACAATGCTCATCCAACTTGACACCATGGAGTTGCCAACCTGTGTAGGAAAGGCCTGCAACTGGGCATATCATCTGAGTACAAGGACTCAGAGGGTAGGTTTATGCTCCTTTCCAACACCTATCAGAGTGCCCAATTGTGGTGGGCAGCATCTATGCTCCTAATACACCTGACCTAGCTTTTTACTAATCCATCCTCTCTGAAATACCTGAGACTGCCACCTCCATCGTAATTTGCAGAGATCTCAATTTGGGGTTAGACCATTCATTTGACAGGACTGGTCCTATCCCTCTCTATGAGCCTGCCCTGTCCACTCAAGTGGTGACTTTACTACATGAAAATGGCCTCTTTGACATGTGGCAAACTCTCTGTCACAAACGCACCCCACAGTCCCTCTGCTCCCACAGTGCCAAACCTCAAAGTGCAATATGTGAACAGGATACAAACAGGGTAACCCTCCTGTCTGTTTTGGGTCCAAATCACCTACTAATCTCGAGTCCAGGTGTCAAATATGAACCTTTTCTGCTAGCACACCCAGTTAACAGGCTCAGATATGTACTCTCTTTGGGGGATTTAGTACAATACTTCACCCTGTGGGCACCCAGCCAGGTTCAAACGTTTACCCTTATGACTCTATTTGAGATCTCAGATATATTCTTTCCTTAGCAAGATAGTAACACATTCAAGCCCTTAACAGTTCATGTCAGAATTACCCAATACTGTTTCATCCTCCACATACGAAAGAAAAGACTCAGGCAGGATTAAGGAAACTAAAAGGTTTACTGGAATTAAAAAAAATATCAAATACATACAAAACATAGAACATATAACCTGAGTACTTACAGTCTGAAAATAAATTGGAACTTTAGAGAAAACAAAATTCCTGATTACTTAAAGTTCTAGCTTAGCTGAGTTCCAGTTGGGTGTTATCTATTTTTAACAGACGTGCCTCTTTGGCGATTCAGAGATGAAGTGTCTTTTGTAGTGCAAAGATGAAGTCTCTCACTTCTTTAAGAGTCCAGAAAAAAAGTGTGTTCTCCCTCAGATGCTTGGCAATCTTGAAAGACAATCTCTCCACCTCCTTGTGATGTCGCAGCACATGAGGTCACTGATTGTCCTGTCATTAATTTTGTAACTTGACCAAGTATATCCAAGTGTGTCATTTTACTGCTGGCTAAAAATCTGCAAAGTTAGCAATATCAAAATATGACAGTCTCTTTGATAAGAGCATCTCCTTTGATGCTTTCAGAACACACATCCTGCCAACAGTTCCCTTCTAGGCATGAGAGCTAACAGGAATCTGTTAAAATGTCCCCTTTTCTCAAGGGTTATAAAATGCATCCATGGACCCAGCTTCAAAGTAGAAATATTTTACAACATGCCACAACTTGGCCTTTTGGAATTTCAGCAGCTATGTGTTAAAATAAAGCAGTCATCTGCTGCTGTAGTGCTGTGCTGAGGTCAAAGGTCAAGCCTTCTTACACTCGCTGGCTGCTATTCCCTAAGCAGACATTCACACATTTTTTATCTCACAAATATATACAATAATGACAAGTAGATGGCAGAGCGTCATACTCTCCACCCTACAGACATCAATTTTATGTATTACTCATCCTCCCATGACTACCACAGCTGCACTGATGTCATCTTGGCATCTGCTGATTTAGTCTCACAGACTTGGAGACTATCTCAAGGCAACTTACTGTACTTATATCTGACCATGCTCCTCTTGTCCTCTCACTGGCGAGGTGCTCCACAGTCAGTACACACAATAAATTGAGCTTTAATATATCACTTTTGCAATAATACAAGACTGTACAATGGCTTAGACACTCTATTCTAGACTACTATTCCTTTAATGACACTCCTGACTATTCCCAATAAACTCAGTGGGAATCATTGAAAGCCGTACTCTGGGGCAAACTGATAGCATACTCAGCCAGGGCTAAAAAACAGTGGGACACTACTTTGAGGGACATGGAAAGGGAACTTAAAACACTGGAATTGGAGGCAGCCCAAGACCCTCAAAGAATTTTTCCTATAGAGCGAATATTAGACACCTAAAAACTGAAATAGAAGATATATTACAATTTAGAACTGGCTATGCCTTATACAAACTGAATTAGAAATACTGGGAGCAGGGAAACAACCCAGGAAATTATTAGTGACCAGACTCAGGGAAGAGACCGTGAAGAAATATAAACCCTTTATTCAGGACCCTCGGGGACGTCAGCTGGCAGCTCGAAAGAACATAAACCAAGCTTTTCAAAACTTTTATTCCTTCTTATACGCCTCAGAAATAAGTCCCTCCCTACAACAATACTCTACCTTTCACTCCAATCTCACCTTACCACAAGTCCCAGCGCAATATCTTTCTATCCTCACAGTCCCAATCCTGCTGACAGAGGTCTTCCAAGCTATTCAAACTATGGCACAAGGGAAATCACCAGGCCCAGATGGCTTCCCTACCAAATTCTATGTCACTTTCTGTGACTTGCTTGCTCCAAGGCTAGAAGTACAGTTAAATGAAGCTTGGGATAGAGGGGTGCTCCTGCCCTCTTTCTCACAAGCTATCATTACCCTTACTCCAAAGAAAGGCAAGAATAGTATCCTTTGTTCTCAATTCCACACAATTTCATTGATTAATGTAGATGTGAGCATTTTTGCAAAAATTCTGGCCAAATGAATGGAGACAGTAATGCCATCATTGATTCATCCTGACCAGGTAGGCTTCATTCTGGGGAGATAAGGCTCTGACAACATTCATAGAACCTTACATCTCAATTGGGAAGCTGGTAATTTCACAGAGACTTGTCTCAGATCAGCAACCACTAATAACGAGGTGAATCTCCCCTCTTACTCTCTCTATAGAACTAACAGGCGGACAAGAGGGGATGGAGAAGCCATACAGTATATGTAAAGGATAAATTTCTTGTTTCAATTATCGACTCTACCTCAGTCCCAAATGAGTTTGAATGCCTGTTGTTGAAAATTGAAATTGTAGCTGGAGTTTCAATTTCTGTAATAGGTTGCTTTAGGCCCCCATCAGCCGGATTGCAGCTGCTAAAACATCTTTGCAACATACTGTGTTCTGCATCCTCAGAGTTTATTATACTAGGGGACTTCAACTTAGACTGGCTTTCCAGCTCATCTGCTCCTCTAAAAACAGTCTGTGACTCCCTTGGGCTGTCGCAGCTTATAAGTGAAACCACACATCCTAATAAGAGCAACCCTTGCAAAAGTACTCTGTTGGATATAATTTTAGTTAACAAGCCCCACTTTTTCTCTCGTGCTGTTGCCTTCTTTTCCAATATCAGTGATCACTGTCTTGTTGCAGGTGTAAGGTCAACCCACAAAACTACACCAGGACCGTAACTTTCCTTTAAAAGGTGAACACGTAACTTTGATTCAAATGGGTTTATCGCAGAGATAAGAGACTCTATGCAGTGGCAGGACTTTTACCTAGCCAAATCTCTGATTGTGGCATATGACATCTTCTCTGGGATTGTGTTAGGTGCTATAAACAAATATACCCCTCTTGTGAAAGTCTGCACCAGAAGTAAACCCTGTAGGTGGTTTACGGATAATCTGAAAAATGCCCTGCAAAATAGGGACGCATTCTGGAAAACCACCTGAAAAACTAATCTTGCAAATGACTGGAACTTGTTCAGAAGGACAAGGAACCTTTGCACTAAAATGACTAGAGAAGCTAAAGAAAATTTCTACCAATCACAGCTAGAGCTCTCATCTAAGTGTTCCTCCAAATTTTGGAGAATAATCAAGAATATAGAAGGCCATAACTCTGGTAATCAACTCCCGGCTAAAATACTGATTGGTAATTCTGAAATCTCTGATAAAAGGACTATCCTCAACTCTCTCAACAATCATTTTGCCACTGCAGGGCTTGTCTTCGACTCCTCTCCCACCAATACGCTCCGCTCTCAACTTGGAGAGGGGACTCAAAGTACTCATACCATCAGCCCAATGTTCTCCCTATAGCCTATGTTGCTGAAAGAAGTCAAAGATCTTCTCCTACAGTTAGACACTAGGAAAAGCACCGGAGCTGACCACATAGGCCCGTATTTCTTAAAGGTCAGTTTCCGGGTCCTCGCTGTTCCAATCACGCATCTGTTTAACCTATCCCTGTCACAAGGTGACCTTTCACCCATTTGGAAAACAGCACATGTTGTCCCCCTGTTCAAATCAGCTGACCCCAGTGACCTTAACAATTATAGGCTAATCTCCTTATTACCAATCCTGTCAAAGATGTTGGAGAAAATTGTTAGCACCCAGCTTTGAAACCGCCTTGAAACAGCTAAAATTCTCAACCCATTACAATCAGGATTTAAAGCACAGCATAGTACAATTTCAGCCTTAGCCAAGATGACTAATGCCTGGCAACATGAACTGGATAACAAAAACTTTGTCTGCATAGTTTTTTTGAACTTAAGTAAGGCATTTGACACTGTAGACCATAGTTTGCTCCTTTCATCTCTCCAGGATATTGGATTGGATTCATTATCCTTACAATGGTTTACTAACTATCTCTCTGGCTGACTCCAGCAAGTCAAGGCTGAAGGGGAAGTTTCTCCACTAAAACCTCTTCTGAGGGGTGTGCCACAAGGCTCAATCCTGGGTCCCTTACTCTTTGCCATTTATAGTAACAACATCAATGCCACAATCAAACGAGCGCAAATACACATATTTGCTGATGACACAGTACTCTATGCTAGTAGCCCTACTCCTGACGCTGCCTGTAAAGCTCTTCAATGTGAAATCAACCTGCTTCAGCTTCAACTCCTGAACCGGAAGTTACTTCTTAATACAGAAAAAAAAAAGCAATTGTTCTCTCGCCCTTTCCTCTTGCCCCTAATCCTGTTGCAGCTGGGTTGCTCCCACAAATCACAACTATCCTTGGTGAACAGCTGGAATATGTAACAAAGTTCAACTACCTGGGGGTCTGGTTAAACCTTAGACTTTTCTTCACTGACCATATAGAAGAACAGAAGAAGAAGCACAGGCAGAGACTTGGTCTTTTCTTTAGGATCAGTAATCTTCTCACAAGAGACTCTAAGCTGAGACTGGTCCAAACTACCTTTTTGTCATTACTAGATTAAGCTAACTTTTTATATAGCCAGGGTCTGGCCAGTGCATTAGCCAAACTTGATATGCTTTACCATCGTGCATTGAGGTTCATTACAAGACTCCCTTATTCCACACACCAGTGTTCCTTGTACACTGCAGTGGGATGGTCATCTCTCAGTGATAGACGACTTAGAAATGCGTCAACCTGGACCTACAAAGCTATCAATAAAAAGCTGCCCCACTATATCTCAGCTTGCCTTCCACTATGCATACTTGGTAGGTATGCTCTGAGAAGTACTTCCCTTATCTCCTTGTCTGTGTACAAGGCCAAATCACAGTTTGGGAGGGCGTCCTTAAGCTATGTGTTACCGCAATTATGGAACAACCTGCAAAAGACACTGAAAATAACTCACCCCATCAACCTAGCCACCTTTAAATCCCTATACCTGCACTACACTAGGGAGACCTGTACCTGTTTCCCTTGACCTAGACCTCTCAAATCACCCTTGTGCTTAGAATCCCACTAGTCTGAACCAAATAACCTTAGCATCAGGGGCGTCCCTTATTCATTACTATATCTGCATTTACCCATCCGTTATTCACCCTCCTCTGACTACATTGTTGTTCTGGTCTGTCTGGTATTACTACTCCATTTGTTTCCTTTCTTACTAGTTTTCCCCTAGACTAGATTTGTAGTATCTACGTTTGTCACTAGTGCATAATATATACTGTATAATTAAAAACTGTGCTTGCACCCAACTGTTGCACCCCTCACCTATGCCTACATATTTATTATTGTATATACCTTACCGCTTACTCTTTGTATATATGCCACTGTTGTATAAAGTCCTCTTGTTTTCTCATTGTATGTCATTGTAGAAAGCTTTTCTATGTTATTGCATTTGATTGTACTGAAACCCCAGGTCCACCTCGTAAATTATTACTGCTCAAGGTGATCGCCTGGTTAAACAAAGATTTTGATTGATTGATTGATTATCCCAACCAGCTGCTACTCTATCATTAGATGCCGAGAAGACATTTCATAGGGTGAAGTGGGAGTATTTATTTGATGCCATAGCCCGATTTGGCTTTCCCATACCCTTTATTTCCCTCATCCGCCACCTCACATACACCTCACCATCCACTGCATTCCTTACTAACTCAGTGGTATCCCCATACTTTCTTCTCAATAAAGGAACTCAGCAAGGCTGCCCCTTGTCTCCTTTTTTGTTACTTCTGACAGTAGAACCACTGGCCATGAAAATTAGAGCAGAGTCCCATTCCCCTGGAATTATGGTGGGTGGCCTCCCACACATGATCTTCCTGTTTGTGGATGACATGCCATTATTTCTGAACAACCCTCAACTTCTTGCTTGCTAACTTACAGGAAATAATAGGGAGCTACTCATTATCAGGCTACATGCTCAATAGTGCGAAATCCCAGCTCTTACCCTGAATGATACCTGTACTGCCAATATGTTTTCAGCAACCCCCTATCAGTGGTTCCCAGTTGGGGTAGTATATTTGGACATTTTACATAAGTCTTTAGTTCCTTCCAATATAGCAGCTAATGCACAGAAAATGCTTGACACTTTGGACACTGATTTACAATGTTGGAGATCTCACCTCCTCTCCCTCTGGGGTAGGATTAATGCTTTGAAATTGATAGCCTTTCCCAAGCTCCAGTACATTTTGGCTAATTTACACATTTCTCTCCCAGGAGACTTCTTCCAAAGACTGTCAAGTAAAATGTCCTTCTCTTTCTGGATAGGTAAACCTCCAAAAATAAAACTTAAAGATCTCCAGAATCACTGGAAAGATGGAGGTTTTGGACCGCCAAACCTGAAATTATTTCATGCCCTTACTCTTTTGTGTCAGACTTTAATTAGCTATGCTCCCCCCTCCACCTAATAAATCCTATCACAGGTTGGATCCCTTTAGTGGTAGCACAGGGACAATTACTAACACAGTCTGCTCTGTTTTTTCCAGATTGGTCCCTTTGCACTGCGATTTCCCCTTGCTTGCTATATACTAAACACATTTGGAAGAAATATAGTGAGCAGATAGGTTGGAACCTCCAAATGGACCCCTCGTAATCCCTTTAGAATAACCCAGGATTGTCAATTGATAGCCAGCCCACACACTGGAGAGACTGGGAGGCTAGGGGTATCACCATGCTATGAGATCTTTATGATTGTGTATCAGGCCATCTTTACACTTTTGAAAACCTTCAAAACTGCTGTCACCTCCTTAGATCACATTTTTGGAGATACCTGCAATTAAGAGACCACCTTAAACATAAGGTCTCGAGGGACCATACCCTCCCACAACCCCTAGTACTTGATCAATGGATTTCTTTGCTTGATAATGAGCAGCACCTCACTGCTAAATTGAAATCTCTCTGGCAACACACTCTACTTCCTCCCATCCTGGTAGGCCCTACAACAAAATGGGATCTGCAACTGGGGATCACAATTTCCCCTCAGGAATGGGCCCAAGTGTTGCCTAATGCATACCAGGATTCATGTGAACTCCAAGCTAAATCTCTGCAATATAAAATGCTTCACTGGGCCTATAGGACCCCCTCTTGGCTATATCGAGTGGATCTCCTAAACCTCAGTGACTGTTGGAGATGCTCCTCCTCAGAAGCCACATTAACACATATTCTATGGACATGTCCTGCCATACAGCAGTACTGAATGAGGATATGGTTTTCCTGTACTAGAATACTTCCCAATCCGGGGCCAGAGACCCACAATTAGCTTTACTTGGCTAGCCACAGCCTAACTCAATACTGTCTAGACCCTAACTCCTGTGAATTAATCAGACATTGATGACCACTAAAAGAATCTTGCTGTGGCATTGGAGGGACACCAACCCCCACACAAGAAATGGTTTAATGTTCTTGCTTTGATAGCCATCTATGAGAGAACTGCACATCAAATAGTGGCAAAACTGCCAGTGTGTCAGGAAATTTGGAACCACTTCCTAGAAATGTGCCCCCCAGAAAACCTTTCAGAATAAACCCAATGGCTGAACACTGTGAAGCTCTCTCTTTTGATCTATGCTTCCTAATAAGGGAGAGGGTACACCTCTTCTTGTGGATGTGTACATTGTAAATAATACACTGCAGATATCCCCCAACTGAGCCCTAGGACCTACTGTTGGATAACTCCTTCCGGATGGACTTGACTGTTCCTGCCTTGCCCTCCCTTCCTCTTTCCCTCTTTCCAATTTTTCCACCTCCCCTTCCCCCCCTTGATTCTTCCTATCATTCCTGTTCCCCTCCCTAGCCTCACTTCAGTAACCTCACTTGGTTATTTCCTTACCTTTCTGCCCACCTAGTTTCTAATGGGTATCCCTCCATACCTTACTTGGTGGCCCAATCCCCTCCCT
Source organism: Neoceratodus forsteri (assembly GCA_016271365.2). Classification (NCBI taxonomy): domain Eukaryota; kingdom Metazoa; phylum Chordata; order Ceratodontiformes; family Ceratodontidae; genus Neoceratodus; species Neoceratodus forsteri. The sequence goes on along the minus strand of CM028135.1, from coordinate 904,296,181 downwards.
TTATCTCTAGGAGCCTCTGACTGTGCATACTCCTTGGAATCTTATTTCATGGTATGCCTTTTTCACTAGGCCTCCCCTCCCCCAAGACAATTGGCATGTCTTCTGGTAACAAGGGATAGAGTTATTGTACCCTATGTTTTTTAATTTGCTGACTAGAGTGGGCTTTTCCTCACAAGAGATGTTTAAATAGAAACAGATCATCGTTTGTGTCACCTTTTCCCCCCACAGCACATTTTCATTGTGTTTGTCAATAACTGATCATTCCCTTCAGTGAGATAACTTTCTTTGTACATATTGAATGTTCATTTTTCTTTGATACTTCTCCATTTAATATTGCATTAATGTTGCAGAATCCAGTTTACAAGTAAAACTGATGGATTGACATACTTTATATTTAAAAATCAATAAATACTTTTATTGCAAAAAAAAATTCAGCAAAAATTGAAAAAGCATAACAAAATTAATGACTTTCCCTATGCTTGACTACATGGATGTGGTCAATGGGGCCGCTTCTAAATTCTACCTGGCCAGATAAGTTTCCCTTTTTAATTCTTCAGACTTCCCTCCTCTCACTCACTATTGTTTCCTTTATCAATCCCTCTCCCTGCCTTCTTAGACTCCCATTATCTACTTCATTGTGCTTCCTTTCTTTGTACATTCTGGTTTTCCTTCACTGCTCTGTACCTTAACTGTTTTCTTTCCTATTTACCTCCTTCCAACTACTCCCTTCACGCCTCTGACTCTCACCATTTCCTGCCTATCAAACTACTTCTGGACTATATGCATTCCTTTTCTGCCTTCCTTCAATTTAGAACAATCTTCCTGTCTCCCTTCTTCTCTCCCCTCCAGTCTATAGCATGTTTCAAATCATCTCCTTTTAACCTTTTCTGTGCCTTCTGCTCTTGCCCTTAACCTTCTCTTATTCATTCCAGTATCTAACCTTCTACTCCCATGTGCCCTTAACTTTCACAATCTGGTATTAGAGAGAGGTGACATGTTTGGGCAAAGGTGATGTTTATGTTCTTTTGTACATTATATTATATTTTTATTGGGAAGCTCCATATTCCTACTTTATTTAACTGATTGTGCCCTAGGGCTACAGCTAATCTACAATTCATCATATATATTGTACCAGCTAATTGACTGCACTTGTTTTTATAACCTGTGTATCTTATGTACTCCAGCATTAGTATTGTACTGCTTTCATTCTTACTGTACCAAGTGTTCCTTCTCCCCTTGTTAGCACCTGGAAATGGGTACTGGTTCAGTGTGTCTTTCCTGGTTAACAAATTTCAGATAAATAAATATTACATAAAAATGTGTGAGGGGGGGAGTGATGGACCATTTTCTGTTTTACAGCTTTACAAAACTTTTAAAAATTACTATGTGGTATGGTTTTCTTTGTTACAGGTTCCTTGATTTGGGGAGGGGGGCAAGTGTGTAGAATGGGTGCTACGAGGGTGACAGAGGGTGTAGTTTTTACATAAATAAAATGACCATTGAGGTTGTGCACCTCAGTGGTCCCATATACCAGAGTACACCACTGGGTCTGAGCAACCCAGTGACTAAATAAATTATAATAATGGCCTCTGGGCTTTGGCATCGTGGTGGCCAAATAAAAGAGGGTGGGACACAATAATTTACGGTGACTAGGATTGGACAACACAAAATATGGAGGGGGGGTTTTTTCATTTTCCGGCTCCAAAGCACACAAACAACCATTTCCCTTTTTTAACTTTTGGCCATCACTTTGACATTTGGGATCCAACTGACCCCAAACATTTCTAGTGGACATATCAGTAACCCACCTTCTGGACACATAAGGGTCATTTCATTAATATGCTCCATAATCTGTTTTGGGGTTTCACATTACCAAAAAACACTTAACCTCTGCTGATCAGTCTGCCTCTCCCTCCACCTCACTAATGCCTGGAATGACCTCCTTCCTTCATCTTTCTTCTGTCCCGAGCACAAGACTCTTCTCCATTCTTTCACTGTCTCTCTCTCTCTCTCTCTCTCTCTCTCTCTCTCTCTCCTCTCTCTCTCCCTCTGTCTGTGTGATTTTCACAGGCCTTTTTCTTACCTGTGTAATTGGCATCCACAGTTTGGCAGTTGATAGTAAAGCACAGAGTCTTCAACTTCAACTTTGAATCCCACCATAGCCACTTGCTGATGCATAACCATGTGTAAGTCATTCAAGCTCCATGTAATTAATCTCTCACTCTCTCTCTCTCTCTCTCTCATTCTCTATCTTTCCATCACTTTATCTCACTTTACCTTACTGTGCTTACTTAATGACTGATGCTACTGTTCATGGCTAGTAAAACGCCTTGAGACACAATGCATATGAAAGGCACTGTATAAAGCCATAATTATAAAGACAAATAACTTTCCTTTCATTTTCCAGACTCTTAGCTATGTGTTGTGTTGCTGCTTCTCATCTGTGACCTGCTGGCACTTCCCCTGAGATACAGGCCCTATCCCTTTCTGTTCCAGCTGACAGCTGAAAAGACCAATTAATAGCAAAATGTTTCCACTGCTAGGCTAGCCTTCCTGTCTAACCTATCCCCATCTGGTGATGGCATTTGTTTGCCAGTAGAGTGCCTTGTTCTCTTTCCCTTCTAGATATAAAACAGTCTTTTTAAAAGCAGGCCCCCTAATTTTACATATGTAATATTTCTAAGTTAGCTGTTCAGTTACACATTGACATTTGTCATGCAGGACCACTTGCAAATCTCATCAAACACTGTCTTTGTCTAATCTAATTTTGAGCTGGATCCAGAAGGGATTTGGAAACTACAGTACCTGATAACAAAAAAGATATTTAGGAAGTCAATTTTTAGAAATTAAACAAAAAGTATTATTCTCAAAATATAATGGAAAATGCACACTTTTGGAGTAGTGTCATTTCAATTTACTGGTACCCTATTCATTTTTAAACAAGTTTGAATTTTCTTTTCAAAAATCATTTTTATTTTCTGTAACCCACACATATAACATACAACTAAGTTTAGTCAATAAAACATATGGAAAAATCATGTTTAAATAGTTTTTAGTGAAATTGCAAAACTAAGTTGCCTTGAGAAATTAAATAAAACTATTCCATTTTAATCCTTTTGCTATAACACAAAACTGCAGGATGCTCTTTTGAAAATGAAATCTTTTTCACTTATTTTAACTTTGTTAAAATAAGTGAATAGAAGATCTCCTCATAGTGGATCTGGACATTTTGTACCTTTTGGGGAGATATTCAAAGGGATTGCACCTGGTGCAACCGAGTTGTACCGGCACAACCCCACAACGTGCCCTATCGCGATATTCAATAGGTGCAGTTGCGCAGCCCAAGTCCCGCTGTGCTGGGGTGCATTGCTAATGTATGCAGCACATCTGCAGTGGTCATGCCCATGCATATGCAGCACATCCAAATATTCAGCTGGGGATATGCAGCTCAGCTGCTTATATAACCCCCACATGCACCGCATACTGGGGCACAAAGTTGAGCCAGGTAAATCTGGCTCAAATGTTGGCCACCCACAGGTGGGCTGCTGTATTGAAAAGCACAACACAGCAGCCGTCAGCCATGGGTGGCCACCCACCAGACAGGAACACCGCCCAAAAGCACCTATCCTGTCCCTGGTATTCTAGTGTCCCCCCCCGTATGCCTGATCATGGGCATTTGTACTAAAACATGTATCCCTGGTAGTCTAGTGGTCCCCCTGCCCCTCCCATATGCCTGAACACAGGCATTTGTAATAATACATGTAACACTGGTAGTCTAGTGGCTCCACCGCCCTTCCCTTATGCTTGGTCATGGGTATTTGCAATAATACATGTAACCCTGGTAGTCTAGTTGTCCCCCCGCCCCTCCCGGAGTCGCACCTGCTGGTACTTTGACTTCCTATTACATGCCCTGGTAGTCTAGAGGTAATCCCCCTTCCTCCCATAACCTGATTGTAGGTTCACTGTCAAAACCAAGATCCTTGGTGGTCCAGTGGCATATGTATATATATGGCATACATAATGGACTGCAGTGGAATAACACATTTATCTCCACTAGTAAGTGGTAAAACCCATAACTCACGAGTGGCGAAGCCACAAGTTCGTTATAAAGGTCTTACCACTTGCGTGTGGAGATAAATGTGTTGTTCTACTGCAATCCATTATGTATTTGATATATACCACACCATGTGTAGTGTTTTTACTGGTGTTTTACTTTGTTTTAGCTTAAAACTGCCTTTCTTTCCATTGTAAGTTCCTTATCTGGCCCATTGTTCTCCGTGTTCCATTTCCAGATTCTAAGTATAAATAACATGTTCTAACTTGTATAAACGGTGTTCTAAATTACATAAATGTTGTTCTAAGTTATATAAATAGTGTTCTAAGTGAAAATAAATATATATATATATATCTATATCAATATATATATATTTATATATAAGGATGTGCTTTGCAAATAAATGCTTTAGTGTACCAGTTAGGGTTCAGATTAAAGCAACAAAAGTAGAGAAATGTAATGCTAGGGTTTCAAACCCTAACCCCCCCTCCACCTCCCAAGCAGGAAAAGGAAAAAAAAATGTATATGTTTTTTGCTGCCCTGACTGTTGGCAAATCAGGGCAGGGTCTTCCTTAGGGTTCTCAAGCCTAAAACTCTCCCCATTGTGAAGTAGTCTTCAAATGTACAGAACTGTGTTCCTCTACATGTTGCCAACAACCTGTAGGCCTTGCCTGAAGAAAACATATCACATGTCACTTTATTTGGTCATAGAATGGGATGAGTTTTAGGGCTGATATCCCCAAGGAAGACCCACCCTGACTTGCCAACAGTCAGGAGAGCAAAAACCATAAAGTTGTTTTCCTTTTCCTACTTAGGGTGGGGGTGAGGAATTAGGGTTGGAAACTCTAGCACCATATTTGCCTATTTTTGTCACTTTAATCTGAACCCTAAATGGCGCATTGGCACAGTTTTTTGCAAAGAATTTCCTTTATTTTTTAGATCGTACAACCGTAGCCTCATTCATGCAGGTCTCTTCAGGACCTTCGTGAACCCATCTGGCGGCAGAAGCACAGGATTTTCCAGAAAAGCAATTATATGCTTGGTGGAAATATTTCTTTTTTTGGTGGGGCTCACTTAAAATGCAAAGCTATCATTAAGTGTCCCTCTTAATTGCAAATGGTTAATTGTATATGGGCAAAAATGTGTTTTTTGTTTTGTTACCCATAAGTCAGTAACATTTTCATCAGTTTGCTCTGAAATTTGCTATGGTTACAGTGGAAGACTAGATATACAGTACAAGTCACATTAAACTGTTCCTCCAATGAGTTGCTTTAGCATTTCTGACTGAGTTGCATAAGTGTTGCTGGATTCAACACAAAGCCCCACACAGACTGTTTCTTAAGAGTTAAAACTCATCTTTGCATTGCATTGTGACTGGACTGCAGGTGCATTCCAAGTGAGTTGCAAAAACATTTTATAGACATTGCTCTTGAGCTGGTTAAACACTTAAAAACAATGCAATATGAGTTGCCATTGCATTGACAACTGTAAAAAAACAATGCTAAACCAACTCATTGGTGGGACAGTTAAATGTGACTTGTACAGTACTTTTGGTACATTTTGGATGATTGGACTTTCATTTTGCACTTTTCATCATGATCATTAAAGGTAATTTTGGGGTGCAGTGCATACCCCATGAATGTTTAGAGGGATGTAAGTGCTGTAGTACTCATTAGCACCTTTTTAATATATACATTTTTCCTTAAGTCCAATTATTGATAAACTTATGGATTGTTAAAATTGTAATGTTCTGTGCTCAGAGACTCACTAAACAGTTCTGCTAATGGCTCTGCTAGTTCAACCCTTAGGTACTTAAGGAGCTAAGGATGGAACTAGTAGAGCCATTAGCAGAACTGTTTAGTGAGTCTCTGAGCACAGGAGAGGTCCCAGAAGACTAAAGAAGAGCTCATGTGATCCCGCTCCACAAGAGTGGTAGCAGGGAGGAGGCAGGGAACTACAGACAAGTCAGTCTTACCTCAGTCGTGGGCAAGATTATGGAGGCACTCCTTAAGAAAAGGATAGTGCAACACCTGGAATCCATAGGGGCACAGGATCCAAGACAGCATGGGTTTACAAAAGGAAGGTCCTGTCAAACTAATGTCATAGATTTCTTTGACTGGGTAACCAGAGTGATGGACCAAGGGGGAGCAGTTGATGTCATCTACCTTGACTTCAGCAAAGCTTTCGACACTGTTCCACATAGAAGATTGATAAATAAGCTGGGTAGGCTCGGGGTGGGTCAGAAGTTGGTCAACTGGGTGGCAAACTGGTTGACGGACAGAAAACAGAGAGTGGTGGTAAATGGTATACAGTCAAAAGAGATGCACGTCACAAGTGGGGTACCTCAGGGATCAGTCCTGGAGCCAGTACTCTTCAACATCTTCATTAGTAACATTGCAGATGGACTAGAGGATAAGGCTTGTCTATTTGCAGATGACACCAAGATCTGCAACAGAGTAGATGATCCAGATAGGGTGGGCAGAATGAGAAGAGATCTGGATTAACTGGCAAAATGGTCAGAAGAGTGGCAACTGGGATTTAATGCAAAGAAGTGCAAGATCATGCACATAGAGAAGAGAAACCCTGAAGCCACCTATAGGCTGGGAGGGGAGTTGCTGACAGTCACAAAGGAAGAAAGAGACTTGGGCATCATCATCACCGATGACCCAAAATCATCCAAGCAGACCTCTAAAGCAGTAGGTAAGGCTAGGGGAATGTTAGGGTGTATTAGTAGGGGTATCACAAGTCATAAGAGGGAGTTAATAATCCCTCTTTACAAGACACTGGTTAGGCCCCAATCTGGAGTACTGCGTGCAGTACTGGAGGCCACACCTTCACAAGGACATTAACCAAATTGAGGCAGTCCAGAGAAGGGCAACCAAAATGGTACGGGGACTGCATCAGAAGACATACAGTGCCGTGAAAAAGTATTTGCCCCCTTCCTGATTTTCTCTATTATTGCATATTTGTCACACTGGATGTTTTCAGGTCTTTAGAGAAAATGTAATATTAGATAAAGGGAACCTGAGTGAACAAATAACACTTGTTTTTTTTTTTAATTTCACTTATTTAATGAAAAAAAGTTAACCAACACCAACTGGCACTGTGTGAAAAAGTAATTGCCCCCTTACACTTAATAACTGGTTATGCCACATTTAGCTGCAATGACTGCAACCAAACACTTCCTATAATTCAATATCATTCTTTCACATCGCTGTGGAGGAATTTTAACCCACTCTTCCTCGCAGAACTGCTTTAATTCAGTAACATTTGGTAGGTTTTCGAGCATGAACTCCTGTTCAGGTCCTGCCACAGCATCTCTATTGGGTTTAAGTCTGGACTTTGACTAGGCCACTCCAAAACTTTAATTTTACTTCTTTTTAGCCATTCTGATGTGGACTTGCTTTTGTGTTTTGGATCATTGTCTTGCTGCATGACCCAACTACTCTTCAGCTTCAGCTGACGGAAGGATGACTGGACATTCTCCTTAAGAATTTTCTGGTACAGAGCAGAATTCATGGTTCCTTTAATTATGGCAAGTCATCCAGGTCCTAGGCAGCAAGCATCCCCACCATCACACTACCACCACCATGTTTGACTGTTGGTATGGTGTTCTTACTGTGGAATGCTGTGTTTGCTTCTGCTAGACATTATGGGATCCATGTTGTCCAAAAGTTCCACTTTGGATTCATCTGTCCATAGAACATTTTCCCAAAAGGCTTGGATCATCCAGGTGCTTCTTGGCAAATGAGAGACAAGCATTTATGTTCTTCTTGGTTAGCGTGGTTTCCGCCTTTGCTGCTCTCACATGAAGCCCATTTTGCCCAGTCTCTTTCTGATTGTGGAGTCATGAACACTGACCTTGGCTGAGGCAAGAGAAGCCTGCAGTTCTTTGGATGTTGTTTTAGGATCCTTTGAGACTTCTTGGATGATTTTACTCGCCCTTGGAGTAATTTTGGCAGGCCGCCTCCTGGGAAGGTTCACTACTGTTCCAAGTGTTCTCCATTTGGAGATTATGGCTCTCACTGTGGTTCGATGGAGTCCCAGAGCCTTAGAAATAGCTTTGTAACCCTTTCCAGACTAATAGAGGGCAACAAATTTTTTTCTGATCTTTTCAGGAACTTCCTTTGATCATGGCATAATGTGCTTGTTGAATCTTTGTGCTGGCAACGTGACTCTGATGGTAAGGGCCAAAATAAGTGAGGTTTATATTGAGCAGGGCTGGCTGTAATCAAGCCTGGCTATGTTCAATCAGCTGACTCTAATTATCCCTTTAATTGGGTTGATTTAACTAGGGGCAATTACTTTTCACACAGTGCCAGTTGGTGTTGGTTAACTTTTTCATTAAATAAATGAAATAAGTGAAAAAAAAAAGTGTTATTTGTTCACTCAGGTTCCCTTTATCTGATATTATATTTTGTCTAAAGACCTGAAAACATCCAGTGTGACAAATATGCAATAATAGAGAAAATCAGGAAGGGGGCAAATACTTTTTCACGTCACTGTATGAGGACAGATTAACGGAGCTCAATATGTATACCCTTGAGCAAAGGAGGGAGAGAGGTGATATGATTGAAACATTCAAACACCTTAAGGGCATTAACAATGTAAAAGAGTCTAACATGTTTAAATATAAGAAAAATAGCAGGACAAGAGAACACAGCATGAGAACAGAGGGAGGCCGATTAAGGGGGACTGTGAGGAACTTCTTTTTCACAGAAAGAGTGGTGGATGCATGGAACAGCCTACCTCAGGAAGTGGTGGCTATGAATACAGTGCAGGGCTTCAAACAGGCATGGGATAGGCATAAGGGAGCAATACAGACGAATATGGATAGATAGGTCATTGACAGTGTAAAGGTGTGTGGCACATTCATAAGGTAGAAAAAATGGGCAGACTGGATAGGTCTTGAGGTTCTTATCTGCCGTCAACCTCTATGTTTCTATGTAATGTTAGCCTATGGGAATTTTATTTTTTTTCATTTTTATGTTTTTCATGGGGCCCTTACATTTATGGGGGTTATTATGTTTTAGTGTTGTAGTACTTGTTAAGACCTTTCTTTTGATATATAGATTGTCCCTCAACTAAAAATATTGACAGAGTTATTGAAATGTGGGGGAAAAAATTAAGTCCAAATTCTTAAAACTGGGGCAGATAACATTAGCACAGTTCTCCACCTCAAATGGAATGTGAGTCAGTCCACCTCCCCCATGGCAGCAATGGCAGTGGACCTTCACACACCCTTCGACTCAGTGGAATAGCACTATATGCACTCGTTCCTGGAGGCATATGGTTTTTGCCCATATTTCCACAACTGGATCTCTAACCTGCATAATGTGCCCACAGCCAATATTCTCAGAGCCACCAACCGTACCATCTCCAAACCATTCACTTTACACAGCGGTATGCGACAAGGATACTCTTTATTCCACCTGCTGTTCTTGATAGCATTGGACCCTCTCACTAGAAAACTCCTGGATTTGGCTGATATATAGAGCATTAGGGTTAAGGATAACTGCCATTTAGTTAATGCATATGATGATGACCTCCAACTTACCACCACAAACTAAGTTCAGTCACTGGGCCCGATAATGGCTCTTTTGGATAGGTTTGCTTCTGCTTCTGGCCTTGTTGTTAACTTGGAAAAAAACACTACATCTCCCCTGGACCTAGCACACACATATAATCTGGGCTCAAGAGATTTTTCATACCTCAAAGTCCTGATTACAAACAAATGGGCCAACTTGTTCACCGCTAACTTTCTTTCCCTTCTCCAAGCGTTAGAACCCAACATCTGTAGATGGTTCAAACTCCATTTGTCCCTTAAAAGCAAAGTGGAAGTTATTTGGATGTTTATACTCCCCAGATTCACTGATACAGTATATTCAAAAATCTCCCTCTTGTAGTCCCTGTTAAAATATTTAGCAAAACTGAAAAATTATTGGATTGCTACTGTCGGAGGGAAAGGTGCCCAGACTCAACATAACTAAACTCCGAGCACATTGGTAACAAGAAGGTCTGGGACTCCCTTGGTTTCAAGGCTACCTTTGGGTCTACAGGATGACTCAGGCCACTAAATAATTCTTCCCTCATGGTTTTGATACGCCCCAGTGGGTCACTCTGGAACAGGACCTAACCAACATGAGGTGGATGGGCCTTCTGAGGCCCACAAACAAAAAGGGGCCCGGAACTAACACCATTATCCTTAAGACACAGAAAGCCTGGCACCATTGCCTACAGGTAATTTAATGACCCAAATCTGATCATCTGTACCCGATACAGTACACTTACATATGGGACAACCCAAAAATCCAGATAGGAGAAGCCACTATCATGTGGCAGTCATGAATGAAAGTGGGGATTCATATCAAAGCTGACATCTCTGTGCCAAATTCTGATGCTCTGCTTTCCTTCTTACAAATCCAGGCCAAATTTGGGATACCTAGAGCTGGTTTTTGTAGATTTTTGCAACTTCATAGTGCCACCAAATCCTTTAGACAATGGCACTCATTACAAAAGGATGGGTGTGGTTACAACACCTGCATAAACCCCACAAGTCCAAAGGGATGGCAGGATGGATATACTGAACTGTTAGAGATGGCCAACCAGGCATCACTGAGAAATGTAAGGCATACTGGGAGAAGGAACTAACAGAAGGCAGCACTGAAGGACCTTGAACATTGGGCAATAACAAAAAGGCTGACCTTTAATGTGGAAAAGTGCACGGTAATTCACCTGGGAAAGAGTAAGCAGTTGTTCAAGTATATACTAGGAGGGGCTGAATTAAAATCAGTTTTGAACGAGAGGGATCTGGGTATCGGGGAAAGTAATGACCTTGATTTCAGACTTCACTGTAATCAAATGGTTACAAAAGCCAGTGGCATTTTTCACTGCATTAATAGGCATATTAAAAGCACGGCCAGAGGAGTACGGCTCCCACTATACACAGTGTTGTTTAGACCCCACGTTGAGTACTGTTTATAGTTTTGGGCTCCAGGGACAAAAGGGGGCATAAGTGCCTTTGCAAAGATCCAGAGAAAAGCAACCCGCTATATCAAGAAGCATCAAGCAAATCATATCAGGATAGATTACAGACACTGGGCTTATACTCACTGGAATATCATAGACTCAGGGGAGATATGTGTCTCATTTTTAGGGCATTGACAGATACCCTACTATGGAAGCAATTAGATCTGGCCTTAAGGGATATGGCATATTGTACAAGGGCTCACCCGTTACAATTACACGGTGAGAAATATAACACCAATAGAAGGAAGCACTGGTTCAGTGTTAGGGTGGTTAAGATTTGGAATGAATTACCAGTCGACATGGTGGCAAGCAAAATCATGGCTGATTTCAAGATAAAACTAGATAACCACCTAATTCAGAAGAACATAACAGGGTATAAATAGAAAAAACTTTCCTTGTTTGGCAAGCTATAATGGACCTATCAGTCTTCTCAGAGCCTGTACACTTCTATGTAATCTATATATAGAAACATAGAAGTTGTCAGCAGAAAAGGACCTCTTGGCCTACCCAGTCTGCCCTAAAATCCCTACATTCTTTGCTACCGAAGACTTTACTTGATCTCCGGCCTTCCCCCACAAGCCCTGTTTCTAAGGTCCCATTGTGTCTCTCCCATGCATACCTGAATCCTGCTACCATTTTTGTACCAACCACCTCTGCTGAGAGGTTGTTCCAGATGTCCACCTCCCTTTCCATGAAGAAGTACTTCCTCACGTCCCCTCTGAGCCTTCTCTCCAGCCTCATATCATATCCCCTTGTCCTTTGGCTTCTTTTTCTATGTAAAATGCCACCTTCCTGTACCTTATTAATACCTTTGAGCTATTTGAATGTTTCTATCCTGTCTCCCCTTTCCCTCCTTTCCTCTAGAGAGTACATATTCAGTTCCTTAAGTTGTTCCTCTTAGGGCTTCTGATGCAGGCTATGCACCATTTTGGTTGCCCTTCTCTGTACTGCCTCCACCTGATCTATCTCTTTTCAGCGATGTGGCCTCCAGTACTGGACACAGTACACCAGGTGGGGCCTCACCATCGATCTATGCAGGAGTAACATTACCTCCCTCTTCCTGCTGGTGATACCCCTCCCTATGCACCCGAACATTCTACTATCCTTACCCACTGCCTAATTACACTGCCTTGCTACCTTCAGGTCATCAGATATGATGACCCCCAGGTCTCTTTCCTGTTCTGTGTTAGCTACCAACTCCCCTCCCCCCATTTGCTACATTGCCCTTGGGTTTTTGTGACCCATGGGAGTAATTTTACATTTTTTGGCATTGAAGCATAGTTGCCAAACTCTTGACCAGTCTTCCTGCTTTCTCAGATTGTCCCCATCCCTCCCCCGTGTGTCCACGCTCTTGCAGATTTTGTGTCATCTGCGAACAGGCATGCCTTCCCTTCCAGTCCCTCTGCTATGTCACTAATAAAGACAATGAAGAGGACTGGTCCCAGTACTGACCCCTGTAGTACCCTACTGGTTACTGTGCCTTCTTCTGAGTGAACCCCATTTACCACCACCCTATGACTCCTGTTGCTTAGTCAACTATCTGCCCATTTTACTACCTTTGGACCCACTCCAAGGCTGCCCAGCCTGTTTACCAGCCTTCTGTGTGAAACAGTGTGGAAGGCCTTGCTGAAATCCAGGTAGGCCTCATCCACTGCTACACCCTGATCCACTTCCCTGGTCACCCAGTCAAAGAACTCAGTCAGGTTTTTCTGGCAAGTTCTCCCTCCTGTGAACTCACGCTGCCTCAGATCCTGTAATCCACTGGACACAAGGTATTTCCCAATCCTTTCCTTAAGTAGTGTTTCCATAATTTCGCCCACCGCCGAAGTCAGACTTACAGGTCTGTAGCGTCCTGCCTCCTCCCTATTCCCACTTTTGTGAAGTGGCCCTCCTCTAGTCACCTGGAACTTTCCCCCTATCCAGTGATAGATTGAACAGGGCCATCAGAGGTGCAGTCAGCTCCTCCTTAAGTTCCCTCAGTATCCTGGGGTGAACCCCATCTGGCCTAATTGCCTTATCCACGATTAGTTTTGCTAGTTCCCTTAGTACTCTCTCCTCCATAAAAGGGCTAGTGTCTACCTCTCTTCCTTTAATACCCCTATCGGTAGCCCATCACCTACCCCTTCCTTCCTATATACCAAACAAAAGTACTTGTTCAATATGTCAGCTTTCTTCTGGTCCTCTTTCACACAATTCCCCTTTAAGTCTTACAATCTTTGCTTTACTCTCCCACGTTTTGCTTATGTACCTAAAGAATGTTTTAGTCCCTGCTTTTACTGACTTGGCAATGTTCTCCTCGATTTGTGCCTTTGTGATCCTCACTGCTTTCCCTGCCCCCCTTTGCTTCTCCTGATAACCCTCCCTATCCTCTTCCTTCTGTGTTGACTTGTACCTTTTGAATGCCAGCTTCTTTACCTTTACTTTCTCTGCTACTGTCTTGGAGAACCATAGCAGTTTCTTTTTTCTCTTGATCTTTTTAACCTGCCTGACCCAGAGGTTTGTTGCCTTCTCAATGGCCTTTCTTCAGTTTTGACCACTGTTCCTCTACCCCACCCATTTCCTCTATCTCTGCTAGGGCTTCCTTGAAGCACTCTCCTATTTTCTTGAAATTGGCCCTCCTAAAGTCCAGGACTCTTGTTTTAGTGTAGTTCAATTCTGGCCACATTCTTATATTGAACCATACCGTATGATGATTACTGGTCCCCAGGTGGCTTCCTATTGTGATGTCAGTGACACTGTCCCTGTTTGACATTACCAGGTCCAGTAATGCCCCCCCCCCCCCCCCCCCACATGAATAAGTTATTTAACTAGTTGTGTAAGGAATACCACCTGGAGGGAGTCTTGGATTTCTCTACTTCTGTTGCTGCAGCTGGGAGGCTCCAATCCACATCTGGTAGACTGAAGTCCCCCACCAGCAGTACCAGCCCCTTGTTAGCCATCCCTTGGATTTGTTCCATTATATCCTTATCCACCTCCTCCCCTTGGGCTGGAGGTCTGTAGATCACTCCTGTCTGAATAGTGGCCCCCTTCCTTGTTTCCAGTGTGACTAACATTACCTCCACTTTTCCCTGTACCCCCAGTATTTCTGTGTTTTTTTTGCTTTCCCTCACATAAAGAGCCACTCTTGTTTCCTGCCCTGTCCCTCCTGAATGCAGCATACGCTGGTATGACTACATCCCAGTCCTGATTTTCATTGTACCAGGTCTCTGTAATTGTGACTATGTCCAGGTCCACTCTGCCATGGTGGCTCCTACAATAGGTCTGCAATTTTGTTGGCCAGACTTTGAGCATTTGCACACATGGCATTCCAGGTTGAATTTCCATCTCCTTTCCTCTTGCCCTTTTTGCCCTCCCATACTGTTTCCCTCCTGTCTCCCCTTCCTCTCTCTCCTGGCTTTCCATTTGTATTTGTCCCTTTTGTGATTTCCCAACCTCGGGATTCCCACTGCTGACACTGCAAGCAAGTGGGGAGGAAGGGAGAGAGACAGTCAATGCCTTTCTGCCTTATCCCCCGGCTAATTTAAATGCTTCTCAATGTAGCATTTAAATTGTTCACTGTGGATCACAGTTCCCCTTCTGGATGGATGCAGGCTGTCTCCCCTAAACATGCCTCCATCCCCTCCAGGTGGAGCCCCAGCCCAAGTGAATCCGAATCCCTCTTCTACACACCATTTCTTCAAGCATACCTTAAAGTTCCTGGTGTGGAGACTCCTGCCTTCCTCCTTTCCATGGATAGGTAGCATCTCTGAGAAAGTAACAGATTGTGCTAATTGTCTAAGATCCCTCCCCAGTTTCCTGAACGCCTCCTGAACTGTTTCTGGCTCCTCCCTAGCCAGGTCCTTTGTCCCCAAGTGGACAATGATATCTAGCTCTCCCCTGCACTGTACCTCTATCCCCTCATTCCTACCTGTTCCCAACTGTATCCCCCTTACTATGAGTCCCCCACCAGGATTTGCTTCCTCTTCCTCTTGGGTCCTCTACTTCTCCCCTTTGGGATCTCCACCACGGAGGACCCACACATCCATCCAGGTCACTACTTCAGGTACCTCTGTGCGACAATCCCACCTTGCCAGTGCAGCACAGGAGTTTCATAGTTGTATGGGATATGGGATGCAATGACGTTCTACCACCCTCACTCTCCCCAAGTCAACTGTTGTCCAGCTGCTCCTCCTTCCCACCACTCTTTGAGGCAGTGGAGGTGGACTAGGTGTTCCTTGAGTGTGGGAGTAGGTCCTCCTAATCCAAGTCATCTTGGCCTTGAGTCTGGCAACCTCCTCTCTCAGCCTAGAGAGTTGCATCCAGATGGGGCAGCAATGCAGTCTCCCGAAGGTCTAATTGAATACTGCCGACCCACAGCCGCTGCACTACACCACTCCCAGCATATCTATTCAGCCATTTCTAGACCTTAACTCACTTTAACTCATCACCCCCTCCAAATTTATTTTTGTTTGGCCCAAATAATTAGTAGTAAATAATGCAACAAAGTCTATCAGCCCTTAATGCACACAAAATCCATCTTACCTGGTTGATCACTACCACCCTTTCCCTGTTCTTGCTGTGCTTTTTTCTTCTCTCTCATTTAGCCTAGATAATTAGAAGTACAAATTACAGCCCAGTCTGTCAGCTCTTAATGCCCACAATCCCATGGATTTGGTTGACTACTGCTTCCCTTTCACGGGATTTGCTGCACTACAAACTTCCTGTCACCCACAGCTACCACTGCCAGTCACTTCCTAGCCTATACAGTGATTCAGCAGGGTGGGGGCCCTAAAAATTCCCCTGGAGAAACTGGCTGGCAGTGGTGACTGTGCAGTATCCAGGAAACAAAACCAGCTGAGCTGCTCAACTCCTGATAGTCACAGTCAGCTGAAGCCCACAGTGCGGGGTGAGGGCATGGAGAATGGACTAAAGCTATCTGTTGTGTCCTCTGACTGCAAACGATGATTCTGGTGGTGGCTGTGTGATTCAGCTGTTTAAGGGCTCCTGCTTTTTAATTTAAGTTTGGCACCCTTTCTTAGTTGCCAGTGATTGGCTCGTTGCCCTTAATTTAAAAATATCCCTGCAGAAACTGTCTTCCAGTGATGACTGTGAAGCATCTAGGAAATAAAATCTGCCGAGTTGCTCAACTCCAGATAGCCACAGTCAGCTGAAACCCACCATGTGGGGTGAGGGCATGGAGAATGGAGTAAAACTATCTGTTGAGTCCTGTCATAGCAATATCCTGGAATATCAATTACTTATTATGGGCACTAGGCTAAGGCTTTACCCCCCTGGTATAAAATGTATATAAACCATATAAAACAATGTAAGACTGGCTCAGAGTCTTACATCACAACCTACCGTATAAAAAGTTCTAGATAATTATGAATAACCTTTCTGTCACCCCCTTGGAGATATATAAAAATTGATTTTATTTTTTCCTGAATAATATAATTAATCACTAATAACTGTTGCAAAAATATAAAATATTGTAAACACTGTAAAAAGCAGCATGGACATAAAACAACAGAGATTTCAAAAAATGAACAAACAACAAAAATTCAAAAGCACCGAACAAAAGTAACTAGACACAACATACTATCTTGTCATGCCTCTGTGAACAATACTATTATTCTTGTATAACCACTTGTACTTTTTTGCATTAGTATTGTAGATTATTTCTTTGTATAAAACTAAGTCAAATACTTTTTCATATGCAAAATGTTTATATATATTTGTATAGTAATAACTTCCTATGTACCCTTTGTTCCAAATATTAAGACTATTTTTCCCATGAAACCTACAGCTAAGTCCAATCAGAATATTACAAAAATATTAAAAATAATACTTAAGAGAGCTGGCCCAGTGGCATAGAGTGCTGAGGTGCTGGATGCCTTATGTCTCGCCACACCAATGACCTGTGTTCGGGAGTGAGTGCAGGCTGTACGAGGTCGGCATGGGGGGAGGGTGCAGAGCAGAATGAGCTGTAGTCAGGCAGATCTCCTCTCAGGTGAGGGAGCCTGAGCTCCCTCTGTGCTTGACCGCCTCATGGTGGAGGCCAGGGGATAGTACAGCCAAGGGAAGCCAGGGGCCTAGTACAATGGGGTGGGAAGGATGGGACCATCACCAGAGAAAGAAGGCACATGCGCACCTCCACGCACATGCACCTCTCTGTTTGGTGCCCAGGGGTAATCAGGGGGAAAAAACAGGAAAGTGTCAGGGACTGCCACAGGATGATGCATCTGGGATGGCTCCAAGGGGTTCTCTGGGGCACGCATAGCTTAACAAGACCCCGAATGACCCATAGAGACCAGTAGAGTGGTGGATGGCAGCAGCGGCCAGCCGAAGGAGCATAAGCACCTCTATGGAAAGAAAAAATAATAATACTTAAGACATCTGGTTAGTGGCAAGGTTTGGGTTTTCCTCTTAATGTCAAAATGTTGGTGAGAATTATTCTTCTCTTTGATGGCAAATGTCTTTTCCATGGCTGGATCTTGTTGTTCCTGTTTCTACTTTATCCACACTCGAATCCTAGACTCTGGTCCCATCTGATATCAACACAGCAATGCAGGCTTGCTTCTTGGCTGGTACAGACATCAAGAATCAGGCGTAGTCCTTTTTTCACTTTTGGCGGGAAATTCAAAACAGTACTATAGAACAGCAAAAATGTCCATTCCACAAGCACAGATCTTCATAGCATCACAGTTAGAGAGAAGCTAACTGGTTCCCAAGGAGGTTGATTTTATTACATGTGGGCTAGAGCATTGTCCTGACATCATTTCCTGCATATTTCACCAACTTTGATTGGATCATGCAGATGATGTAGGGGTGGCTAGCCACTTGCTCTTAGGACAGCCCTTCTTTTGCAAAGTTAAGTGGTCTGAACTGTTTTCATTTCAAAACTGTTTTTCTCTCTTGTATCCATATGCAACTAGATACAAACTGGAAACATATACAGTATTTTCAGTTTCATAGTAAAATGCTGTGCAGTTTGATACCAAACATAATACCGGTGTCTTTACTATAAAGTCCATAATTTAAAAAGTACTTTATAGACACTGTTTCCTTGCAGATTTCTTAACCAAGCAATAATACCTGACAGGGTGGGTGGTATTGGTCAATATCAGACCGCCTCAGGTTGTAATGAGGCCTGACACTGCAGGCCCCTAGAAAATGGGTAGCTCTGTAAATTTTAATTAAATAATAAAATGAGAGGAAATGAGTTTCTAAATAAATACAGACTAAAAAAATGTTTTCAAGTTAAAATAGTTCCTTCCTTTTTGTGCTCTTTTATCTCTGCCCCCCCACAGAGCCATTCCCTTCTACTTATCCCCCTTCCCACACACATGCGATATCAGCTAGAGAGATGCTATTTCTTGTTAAGTTTAAAGGTTTTGTTAAACTTGGCATGTTTTTCATGCTTTTAAAAAGAGTTCTGTTCCTTTCCTGCAAGCTTTTTGTTTGGTAAGAAGATGCGGCTGTTCAGCATACGACCTTTCATGACCTGGTTTGAGAAAACCAGGAAGTGGAGACTTCGATGTAGGATGGCAACTGTAGGTGATTTTTTTGTTGTTGTTGTTAAGTTTAGTAACTACTTTCTGTGAAATCACTCTTTTCTTCAAGAGGGGAATCATGATGGAGTTTCAGAGAGCCGGGCACTTTCACTGTAGTGTTTGGCGTGCAACATGTTAACTGCTAACCCCTACTACTTCAAACTGCAAACAAAAAGCATGTTTCTCCCACTCAGAGTAGTGCTTGGTACTTGAAGTGGAAGCGCCAATACTTTAAAGTAAAAAGATTAATTTTGTTTTTCAAGGAAAAGAAAAATAATGATGTGCAAGCTGCACTGAGGGGGATTCCATCGCTAAGCTAGGGGCAAGAAATAGCAACTGCTGCCTTTGAACATTTGGGGTGTCCATGGATACCCACAGTAATGGGGCACCCCAAATTGGCACTTGTTTTGAAGTGGGCATCTATGGAAAGTTATAAAAAAGCAATTAGAGACTTGCACATCAATTACCCTAAAGGTGCTCTAGGAAAACAACACAAGCAACCAACAAAGAAAGAACTGGGCACACAGCAAGGCTGAGTTTTTCACAAAAGTTACTCATGTATTTTTATTAAATGTTTTTTAACACAGCATGTCAGAGACCAGTGCTAACAATCCCTACATAGTGACACAAAGTCCTGGGTCTTCATCAGGGAGTGGAGTCAGCTGGGACCCACAACAATTTTATACCCCTTTCAATTAAGTTTAATCATAATTGGTCTGCACTCTGGCAGATTGCATTATTTGATACACTGAAGTGGAAGTACAAAGGACAATATTTAAAAACATAGTTTCAGATATCTAGCAATACAATAACTATGTTAAAATAAATACAAAATATTCTAATTTTCAAAATATCCTGAAACATTATCAAGAAGTCAGAAAGTCATTAAAGACACATACTAGCTGGCCCATCAGCACAGTGGTTGGATTTCCACTTGCGACACCGGCGACCTGGGCTCGGGAACAGATGCGGGTCACTGGAGGGTTGGCCGGGGAGGAGGAGGAAAGGAGCATCCCAGGATGGCTCACCTTCTCTGGGGGGAGGGTGGGGATGCACCTTGGTGCATACTGGCCCCTGGTAGAGACCAGGGGCACAGCACTGATGCCTGAGATGGAAGCACTGGGGGAGTGATGGACATTGGCGTGCACCTTGACATCAGTGGCACGTCACTCTCCAGGGAGAAAACCAGGAAACTGCCCTGGCTGACCAGATGATGGTCTCTCCAGTCCCCTGACTGCCGCCAGGCCTCCTAACTGGCACCGCTGCCTCAGTGACACCCTTGGGCTAATACAGACACGCTGGCCCACCCCTACCGGCGCTTTCCCCCTTGGAGAAGTGGGACCTGTCCAGCGAAGGGATATGCTGGGTTACCTGGGGGGGTTACGATATGAGGTAAGTGGTAGCCGGGGATGAGGGAGGGTGCACGATCCGGGACAATGAGAAGACCCAAAGGAGTGGCCGGCCAGGGGTGGCAGGAGAGGAAAAGAAAAAGACACATACATACGTACAGTAGAAGCATATTTTGATTTAAATTATTGGCAATACAAACACCATTCAGTTTAAATTTTAGCAGTGTAAACACTAACTACCATCAAATTGATTTATTTATAATAGTTAGAACCTCTCCTCTCTCAAATAACACCATGTTCATATAATCGGAGGTCAGCATTCCTGCAAAAGGACAAGAATACCTTAAGCACTACAAACAGTTTCTGGGATGCAGTCGTCATTTTATCCATCAATATATTAATGTAAAGTTATATTAAAATATGTCTTTATTTTAAAAAGCTGGAATTAACTACTAAAAAGATGATCCTTGACTTGAGAGTAGTGTAGTTTGTATCACGGGTTGATCTGGTGCTTCCTGATTGGACGTGTATGTAACCCCTCACCCCTGCCTTTTTGCCAAAATGATAGGTGGCATGCTGTTGAAGCTGACAGCAGTAGCTGGTGGGGACTGGGTTCAGGGAGGATGAGGTTACTCGGCACAGGAGGCCTAGGTTTGGCTACTCTGCACAGGGGCACCCAAGTAAATCCGAACACAAGAAGCAATAATTGTAATGTCCAGAACCAGGAATGGGATTCTCCAGTGTGGCTCTTATTCACATCCAAGCTGAACAAACAAAGCATAGACGGACCCCCACAGGACTACATTCCTGGTAATGCAGATTAGAGACTACAGAACACTTTATCACCATTTCCAGCCCTCAGGCTCTAAACCCACCAGGCACACAGCCCGGACTTGCACGCAGCTTTGGGTACACAGCCTAAGTTGTACACTACTTGGATTTTCCCCACTGGCCTGGCTCCCCCGCCGGCCACTTGATCCACGGTCCATTTGAGGAATGAACCAATTATCCTGTTGTGGCTCCCCAAACCACATTAGAGCCTTTGACTCCTAGAGAGAATTTTCCTTACAATCCCACGTCTGGGTACTTCCCTCATCACTGGCCAAGTGCCTGAGGTAAAGTAGAAATCCACAGAAGAAATCTGTAGAGGTGGACCTGGTCACTAAAGGTGTGGGGCCACCCACCTCCAGCTCCCACAGCCCATACCCGGCCATTTCTCTGGAAACTGAACAATTCCTTTACGGAAAACTTTCAAATGTAGATTCTGGGTAGATGTCTGTCACATCTCCTCTACATATCATTTGCATCCCAACAAGCTCTGGACTTGAACCTACTTTTACTTTGCTTAGCATACAAGTCCCAGGGTGAAAAACATAGGCCCTTTTAGCAAGAGCAGACACTCGCCCTCACGTTGCAGGTGCCCTACAGGTGACTCACAAATCTTCTTGTTGTCCCAAATAAACTCTGGAACACATAGGCAGCTTCTCCTTTACAAGCAGTACTAGGGGGTTGCCCCAGGAATCTGCAGGGAAACCTTTCCTGCCCCCCCAAAGGGAGGGGGCACTGAGACCCGAAAACAGTGGTCTCCACCACTTCAATTATCTTCTGTGTCTCTCTTTAAGGTGGAGACACACACCCTTTTACTTAAAAGTAGCCCTCTGTCAGGGCTGAGGCTCCTAGAGCCTTCTCTGAGCTGCTGTGCTGCTTACTCAGCAAGCTCCCAACACCAACTCCACACTGAACTGACTCAACTGAAAAACTGACTTCAAAACCTCCCAAGGTTCTATACCAACTCCCTTGCTGCAGATTCCAATGTGGCTCATGGAGCTGCAATAGTTCTATTGGTGATGTCATCCCTGAGTCTCAGCTGAGACTGAGAACAGAGTGAGACAGTGTGAAACCCATTTAACTGGAGTTTCACAAGCTGCCTTCCCTGCCTACCACTAGGTCTTACTGGGATTCTAGTAACCCCGGGTAACAAGGGGGTTACACTCTCCCTTGACCAGGAAAATGACTATCTGCAGTCATTAGTTACCCGGCCTTAGGCCATCCCACCCAATGTGCTACCTGTGGAGGGGGTGATCAGGCCCCCTCCTACCATGTGCAAGCACAGGCAGGCAACACTAAGGGCCTAGAGGCCTTTAGCTGACATATCAGTCTCTACACTATCAACTTACTATGGACACCCAGTGGGTCTGGTAGAACTATCCAGAGCATAGCCCTGATAGATCAGTACTGCAGTCCCAATGGCCATTCAGGACCACAGCCTGTCTATCCCCCCTAACCCTCTAGGGAAAACCTATCTGCTTCTAACCTAATATCCCCAAAACAAAACATCTTGGGGACCTCCCTGACCTTGGGCAACCTACAACCACACACCATTAAAATGCCACATTTTATACCATGTTACTGTCTCCTCCCTACCCCCACAACCACACCTGTGGAAGGAAAGGGTTAATACAGTAACAACAACAATAACACCACAGTACTTTAAATTTCTACACACTAAAGCACTGATGAGGAACTCCGATGAGTCCCTCCTCTTCTTGTCTTCTCTTCTGTCTTCCCAGGAACACCTGTAAGAAAAAGAAAGACAACACACACTCCTAGTCTGCATACACAGTCTACCTAGACCCCTACCATCAAAACATTGAAGAATCCCAAGAAGATTTTTTTTAGAAAAGGTAGAAAAACAGTATTTACATTAGAAAACAATGACATTATTTACAATACCCATTTGGGGGATGGAGTGCCCTAAAAGTCCCAACTAGTGACCACAAGGCCCGAAGGCTAGTCCAATAAAGAGTCTCTCCTGGGCTGGAGCCCGGTGAAGCACAGTTCTAACAGACCAAAGTCCCAAAGGGGAGAGTCTTTGCAGACAGTTCACACATTTTGAAGTCTGCTAGTGTAGGGTGTGTACTGCAATGTCATAAAGATAGAAAAGTTCGGACTTACTAGCCACTTGTAGTACGAAAAATTCTGCACCGACCTGCCCCTCTGACGAAGACTCTTCCTGGCAGCATTTCTTCCAATACAGCTGAGCGGACATCTTCCGGGAACCACAGGAGGGCACATCTGGGAACTGCTGGGTTGATGTCATCTCTGGAGATGGAACCTTAGTACAGGAACAAAATAGAAAACAGCTGGTCTGACGTCATCCGATTACCAGGCGATGAACAGGATACAGCTGGGGTGGTGTCCTCTCTGGATCTGAAGTCATCTGGTGGGCCAGTCAATGGATTCTGGAAAGGCCAGTACACTGTAGACTGATGAATGTGGGGCACCTGAGTCCTGAATGTCCATATTGGTGAATCAATAAAGGCACTTCACAGTCTGGTGTGGCAGTATTGACTACCACTGCTCGGCTTTCCATTTAGTGGGCACGGGCACATTTGCTGGGAGGTCCTTGCACTGAGGCCAATAGTACCGGGGGTCAGGAGCTTGAATTATTACCCCATCTGGGTGCACATAATTCACACAGTGGGAGATTTCACATCCCTCTCCGTCCACTATTTGCACTCTGTCTATAAACAGTGTTCTGCCTCTCTTCCACTGGGTATACTTCTCGTGAAACAGTCTGTTCTTTACATGCTTGTTGGCCCCAGCATGCACACCTTTCATTGCTTCAGCCCAGATCCAGGATATCATGCTGTTCTCAATCTCCTCCCAGACTTTCCGAGGAAAGGTAGGAAAGGTCATACCATAGATCTCATTTGCCTTCCTATGAACCAGTCTCTCCTCTTTACTTGCTTTGGTCAATCTGAGACCGCTGGCCTGGCTTGGGGGTGGCCAGTCCTGGTTCTGCCAGCTTTGCATCCTTAAATAAATTAGAAACGGATCCCTGACTTCTTCCTCTTGCAAAGCCAGGGCAGTGGCATCACCACTTTCTTCCATACATTCCTCTGAGGCAAGATCTTGAGGCTGTGTACCCGTTCCTTTTTCACAAGACCACATAGGTTCCCCCTCATCTTCCTCTTCACTGAGGATCTGAGCCCAGAAGTGAGCAATTGTTCTCACTCCTGAGACTATCCACTCATCACTAGGTGCGGAGGACGACACCTCCCACTCAAAGGCCTTCCGCATCTCATCTTCGCCTAAGAGACTTGGGCTAGGCCCCCCCTCCAGGGGTCTATTGATGCTTTATCCGAACTTTACTTCTGGGATCCAGCATCTGAAACTTCAACTTCGGGTTCTGTCTCTAACTCTGCACCCTCTAGCTTTGTCCCACACTCCCCCGAGGGCCTTCCTCCACAGGCTCCGCATGGTGCTGTGTGCTGCCAACTGCAGATTCCTGAACCTTTGTCCATGTGGGAGCCAACCGAATTTGAGGCGCTTTATACAAGCCATATTTTTCTAGGCATCCAGCACAGTGAGGAATCATGAAGATGTCCCTTCCAACTCTCAAGCATATTTGACATACATGCACTGGATATCCAGGAACCACCACGTGAGGAGGCAGTTGTCTTCCATAACACCACTTTTCAATATCCCTCAGTCTATTTACTGCTGCTGTTACTGCAACCCAGGCATGATCCGGGTAACGAGCTGGTCCTGAGGCCATAACTGCAGAAAAACAAACAAAAGTTCACTGTAACTGAAAGCCCCATTTTACTGAACACACTCTTTAGTTGTAAAATGGCTCCTCTGTTGCTGTGTTTACTTTACTACCCCACCCTGTAATGGCGGCGGCAGCACTCCTGTGCATCAACATTCAGAATCTGGGTCAAGCCACTGCACACCCAATTTACACAAACTACTGATAACTTTTACTCAAACTGCACAACTTGTACTGTTCTTGATTTAAACACATTTACAGGATTTTCCACGGACTTTTTACGTGCTGGTAACATTTATTTGATTCACAATCCCTTAAAGCTTCAGGTTTTTTAAGCACAGAATTGCCTGTATAACTAGTGCTGCACATTGGCTACAACCCACAGTCTCTCTCTGGCTTCAAACTTTAAACTGAGGCTAAATTCATTACTATGCACACAGTCAATGGCTTAGCAGACTTGCACTTGCTGGCAGGACTTGACACAGTCGTTACTTGCAAAGCGACTACACTGCTGCACACACATTTATATGGCATAGGGCTGAAAATCACTTTTTGAGCAGTTTTTAGGTTGTTACTTACTGTTATCAGTAGCAGTTTGCTGCGATGGGGAAAAACGTCCTACAGCCAGTTCTTGGAGACCTCAGAACAGAAACGGGCGGGCAGTCTTGCTGATCGTCTTCTCGACCACCACTTTTGCAATTCCGAAGATCGATTAGCGGGTTGAGCCCGACTTTAAACTAGAAAGTCTATTTTTATAAGGTTTACAGCGATTTTAACACTCCGCGATGCTCCTCCACTAGCCAGTAGATGCACTCCACTCACACTCCCTCTTGAATGCTGGGGCAGTCACTGTAGAGCTGGCTGAGGGGCGGGACTGATCTCAGCCTGACCAATCACACGGCACCATGCAAATGAGCCTCTTCTTCCTCGCAAGGGCTCTTCGAGGTGTCAGCGTGGCTCAGTTGGTAGCACATCTGCCTCTGGACCAGAAGGTCCTGGGTTCTCATCCCACACCGGGATTGGACTTGCACCTAAAAATCGCTGGCATCCGAGTGCAGTATTGGGGGTGCTGTACTGCTGGGGGGTGCTGTCTTTCAGATGAGATGTTAAACCGAGGTCCCTTCTGCCCATCCTGGTGTTGTCCTGGTGGGTGTCCAGGTAAAGTAAAAAGAACCCAGGTCACTCTTTGCAAGGGTAGGGAACATTCCGGTGTCCTGGCCAACATTCCCTTCCCATAAACTGGTTCATGCAATTATCCAGGCTGTGTGTGGGTGATGATGTGCAATATGGCCGCCACCACACATTCAGTCACTTCACTACCAGTATAGCATTGCTTGTACAGCGTTTTGGATGTATGAAAAGTGCTATATAAATGCTGATTCTTCTTCTTCTTCTTCTTCTCCTCATGGCGATTGTCGAGCAGGCAAATTTAAACTGCAGAATGCAACTTTTTTTCTTTACCAACTGACTCCACGGCGGGAGCCCATTTTAGCCATTTAACATAGCCACTACACCTCCAAGTCTCTCATTCATTTCAAAAAGCATTTCCAACGTCCAGGGCATAATTTTCCTGTTGCTACCCCTAGTCTTCCACACTTTTCTTTACCACAGTTATTTTTTAAAGCAGGCCAAAACGCTGTAAACAATTGATGCAGGACAAGGGCACACTCTTTGGCTTTACTGCTCCTTGGTAAACAGTTGGCATTTTAAACAGCAGCACAAGATCCACAGCACACAGCAACACACACTAGTTACTTGCTTCAGCTTTTTGGGCTACCCACTGCCAGACAGCCAAAATGCTAGCCCCTTGCCCGAGCACCTTCCTCCCTGAATAAAATCCAAAGCGGTGCCTCCATTTTTGTAACCCCTCACCCCTGCCTTTTTGCCAAAATGACAGGTGACATGCTGTTGAAGCTGACAGCAGTACCTGGTGGGGACTGGGTTCAGGGAGGATGAGGTTACTCGGCACAGGGGGCCTAGGTTTGGCTACTCTGTACAGGAGCACCCAAGTAAATCCGAACACAGGAAGCAATAACTGTAATGTCCAGAACCAGGAATGGGAGTCTCCAGTGTGGCTTTTATTCACATCCAAGCTGAACAAACAAAGCATAGACGGACCCCCACGGGGCCACATTCCTGGTAATGCAGATTAGAGACTACAGAACACTTTATCACCATTTCCAGCCCTCAGGCTCTAAACCCACCAGCCACACAGCCCGGACTTGCACGCAGCTTTGGGTACACAGCCCGACTTGTACACTACTTGGGTTTTCCCCACTGGCTCGGCTCCCCCGCCGGCCACTTGATCCATGGTCCATTTGAGAAATGAACCAATTATCCTGTTGTGGCTCCCCAAACCACATTAGAGCCTTCGACTCCTAGAGAGAATTTTCCTTACAATCCCACGTCTGGGTACTTCCCTCATCACTGGCCAAGTGCCTGAGGTAAAGAAGAAATCCACAGAAGAAATCTGTAGAGGTGGACCTGGTCACTACAGGTGGGGGACCACCCACCTCCAGTCTCCCACAGCCCATACCCGGCCATTTCTCTGGAAACTGAACAATTCCTTTACGGAAAACTTTCAAATGTAGATTCTGGGTAGACGTCTGTCACATCTCCTCTACATATCATTTGCATCCCAGCAAGCTCTGGACTTGAACCTACTTTTACTTCGCTTAGCCCATTACTCTAGGCTTCCACTATTGTAGTAGTTCAATCCCCACATTGTCACACAAGTCCCAGGATGAAAAACATAGGCCCTTTTAGCAAGAGCAGACACTCACCCTCACGTTGCAGGTGCCCCACAGGTGACTCACAAATCTTCTTGTTGTCCCAAATAAACTCTGGAACACATAGGCAGCTTCTCCTTTACAAGCAGTACTAGGGGGTTGCCCCAGGAATCTGCAGGGAAACCTTTCCTGCCCCCCCAAAGGGAGGGGGCACTGAGACCCGAAAACAGTGGTCTCCACCACTTCAATTATCTTCTGTGTCTCTCTTTAAGGTGGAGACACACACCCTTTTACTTAAAAGTAGCCCTCTGTCAGGGCTGAGGCTCCTAGAGCCTTCTCTGAGCTGCTGTGCTGTTTACTCAGCAAGCTCCCAACACCAACTCCACACTGAACTGACTCAACTGAAAGACTGACTTCAAAACCTCCCAACGTTCTATACCAACTCCCTTGCTGCAGATTCCAATGTGGCTCATGGAGCTGCAATAGTTCTATTGGTGATGTCATCCCTGAGTCTCAGCTGAGACTGAGAACAGAGTGAGACAGCGTGAAACCCATTTAACTGGAGTTTCACAAGCTGCCTTGCCTGCCTACCATTAGGTCTTACTGGGATTCCAGTAACCCTGGGTAACAAGGGGGTTACATGTAGTTTTTTCTGGTTTGAAAACGCCACATGTTTATTGCTTCGGGACCTTTTACTTTTAAAATTTCTTCTCCTACAACTGCTTTGCCCCCTAGATTTGGAGTGGGGTTTCCAGATGAAAACTGAGCCAACTTCATAGTTCTTCTTATCCCATTCAAGTCTGTATTTTTTCCTTTGTCCAATTTGCTGTTCAGCTTTACATATTTTTTCTTTAACTGCTCATCAAAGGATTTGAAGTCTGGATTAGTCTGTAAGCCTTGCAGTTCAGTTTGAGCTATTTTAAGTTCCTCCGCAATTTTAGAATGATTGAATTTATCTTGTTCAATTGCGATTTTAACCAGTTCCATTAAGCAAGTAGCTAGGGAATTTTCCCACCATTTAGTTAAATCTTCATCTAATTCACCTGAGGTAGGTGCTTTAAGCAACCTTAAGCCTCTAGGCACTCTAGCATCTTCTTTATATTTTTCTACTGTTATCTGGTCAAACCAAGCATTCAATTCTTGTAAACTTAATTTCTCAAGTTTAAAAAATGATGGCTTAAGTTCAGATTGCAGTCAGTACTCGAAGTTCCAGCTTTACTCTGGACCACGAAAAAACAACTAGAAGCTTTGCTTGAGACATGAATAAGGTTTAAAAAAATGTTTCCATCAGTATAACTATGAGTAA
This sequence comes from Neoceratodus forsteri, assembly GCA_016271365.2. Lineage (NCBI taxonomy): Eukaryota > Metazoa > Chordata > Ceratodontiformes > Ceratodontidae > Neoceratodus > Neoceratodus forsteri. The sequence goes on along the minus strand of CM028135.1, from coordinate 904,267,627 downwards.
TAAAAAAAAGGAAAAATAACTCAAAGTCTAAGTTTTATGATAATAATAATAATAATAAACTTTATTTTTATGGCACCTTTTAAATGCCAAGGAGCCTAACAAATTTAAAATCATAAAACAAACATCACAGCAACATAAAATAAATAAAATTGCTAATATCATCATACAATCATTCACGGAATGCTTGGTGTCATAGATATGTTTTCAGAGCTTACTTAAATCCCTCCACGGTTGTGTACTCCCGTAACTGATGGGGTAGAGAGTCAAAAGGGTTGGGGCCACATGCATAAATGCTCTGGCCCCAGAAGATTTCTAACACACCCTTGGAATCTCTAGCAACCCCTCGTCAGCTGAGAGGAGCGATCATCCAGAGCAGTAGGGGACCAGAAGCTCTTTCAGGTAGTCTGGGCCCAGTCTGTGTAGGGCTTTAAAAGTCAGAAGACTGACTTTAAAGGTAATCCGCCACTGTACTGGCAGCCAGTGCAGTCCGCATAGCATCTGCAAAATATGACAAGACTGACACAATCCCGTAAAAAGCCAGGCCGCCACATTCTGCACTAGCTACAGGTGACAGATTTCCACTCCCGGTAGCCCTAGGTAAAGGGAGTTGCAATAATCTAAGCACGAGGACACAAAGGAGTGGATCAGAGTAGGAGGGTGACTGGATGGAACAAGGTGCTTAATCCTGGAGATATTCCCTCAGATGGTAGAAAAAGAATTTGATGATAGACAACACCTGAGAATGCAGGGTCAGCCCCTCGTCAAAAATTACCCCCAGGTTTTGTACCAGTTCAGAGGTCGAGAGTGATAAGCCCCCAAGAAAAAGTCCTGAGGGCGAACCAGCCCCCAACCCCCCTATCCAGTGACCTGGATCCACAACCAGCACCTTGGTCTTTTCCAAGTTCAACTTCAACCAGCTGGAATCCATCCACTCCTGAAGTTCTGTGAGGCAGCTATTAAACCAAGAGAGCTCCATCCTGGTCAGGTGCAAAAGAGAGGTAGAGCTGGGTATCATCAGCATAGCAGTGAAATCTCAGCCCATACCTTCTTATAATGTCTCTGAGGGGCAGCATATACACTGCAAACAACATGGGGACAACACTGAGCCCTGAGGTACCCCACATAACAGTGAAACTGGATCCAAGGAATAGACCGAGGACACCACTCTCTGAGTTCTTCCCGTGAGGAACGATGTAAACCACCCGAGGACTGTACCCGACAGTCCACAGATGAACCTCAGATGGCCAACCAGAACTCCATGGTCCACAGTGTCAAACGCTGATGAGAGATCCAGAAGAACCATGATGGAGCGGCTCTTCCGATCTCTAGCCATCGGGAGATCATTGAACACCCAAACCAGTATTGTCTCAGTACTATGCCTCTTTCGAAATTCAGACTGGAGGGGTTCATAGATGTCATGGATGGTCAAATGGTCCTCCAGCTGTGCAGCCACTACTTTCTCAATCACCTTCCCTTAAAAGGGGAGGTTAGAGTGGTCTATAGTTTGCAAGGCAGTCTGGGTCCAAAGAAGCTTTCTTCAAGAGTGGTGTCACCACCACCTCTTTCAGGGTGCTAGGAAACTCACCTGTTTCCAAGGAGCACCAGACTATCTGAGCTAAGACTGGACTGATGGAATCAGTACAATCCAAAATCAGGGTGCACACTCTGGAGAATCTGCATGACATCCATGAACTCTGGTCGGTCAAAGGTACTCCCGGAAAGCAGAGGAGCAGTGGCCTCATGCTGATCCAAAGCAATGCACCTAGAGTGTGCTGGTTGGAGTACCGCCCTGATGTCAGCCATCTTAGTTGCAAAGAATCGAGCAAATTCATCGCACTCTACTTGCGAAAAGGCTTTCCGGACTTGTAGACAGGCTGGGTTGCACAGTCTGTTCACAGTTCGAAACAGCTGAGCTGGTCGATTCTGAGCAGCCACAATCTCCCCAGACAGGAACTCTGCCTTCTTATGGGTGATTGCAGATTGATAGACTTGATAATGATCCATCAATCTAAGGTGGTTGGCATCAAGGGTGGATTTCTGCCAGCAATGCTCTAACCTTCATCCTAGTTGCCGCATCTCCCTCAGAGTCCCATCAAACCATGGGGATTGAGGGTGAAGGGAGAGAGGATGAACTTGGATGAGAGCAGTGACATCCAGGGCCACTGAAATGGCTGAATTATAAGCCAACATGAGGGCCTGTGGGTCATTGTTTGCCACTGGGAGGGACGATAGGTCAAGCACTGCTGCTAGGCCTTGAGAACTTATGTCTCGTAAAGGACACTACCTGACCATCTCCACAGGGGTAGGCCTATGAAGAGGGGGCACTAAAACTGAACCCTATGGTGTAGTGACCAGACCATCCAACTGGTTCCACCCCCAAGTCAGAGGCTTCGATCCTCAGGAGGAAGACTAAGTCAAGAGAGTGACTGTGTTTGTGAGTAGCAGTGGTAACTATCAGTGTAAGGCCCAGAGATATCATCAACTGGAAGTAGTGCTGTCCAAATTGAGAGAGTTCATTGTCGATCCAGGCGTTAAAGTCGCCCAGGACCATCAGCCTGGGTGACTCAAATGCCATGTCGACGATGAAGTCCACGACTTCCTGAAGGAATCGCTTCTCATCTCCGGGTGGACGGAAGATGAGGGTGATCCGACAACCTACACCTGCTGCTACGGTACACTCAAATGACTCAGTCTCCTCAACTGGTACGCTCATGAGGTTAAATTCAGTCTTAAAACAGACAGCAACCCCCCCCCCCACTCCAATCTTAGGTGGTATATCACTGAATACCCAGCCGGAGTTAAAGCCTCCAAAATGGGACCAGAATTCTCATCCAGCCAGGTCTCAGTGATGCAGGTCAGGCCCACTGTTTCAACAAGATCTGCAGTAATTGCAGTCTTGTTTTTAATGGACCTGGCATTGCATAACACCACCCGAGTTGGATGAACCTCTTGGGTCACCCAAACCACTTGTCTACCACAATTGTGCCCTAGGGTATGGAAACCAGACATGGCAAACCACGTTCTAGGTTCCATTTCACCCCAGGGCATCTTCTGGATCTTACCACCCCGATGTGGTGGCCCCTCTCATTCACCCTCTGCTGTTCGCACCCAACCCCGCTCCCCTACGTGCAATGTTCAGCACCCTACAGTGCTGGTAGGTTGTAAACTGAAGTGGGGGGCCAAAAGGGGCAGAGGGTGCTGAGAGCAGAGGGTGAATAGCGCACAACCATGGGGGCAGGCCTCCAACACATTCTCATGACCTAAACAACACTCCTCAACTATCCAATTATATACCAAAAGAAACAATAAACAAAATATTGTAAAATAAAATAAAATATGCAAAATCTTACTTAAAACCAAATAACTACCCTCTAAACCCAACCCCAAATAAATAAATAACCCTTACACAAACCTCTCTAATATCATATTCCTAAAAATAAATAAAAATAATAATGAACAAAATTCCAAATGAAAATAAATCAGACAACAAAATCTTCACCACCTCAAGGCCCTCTCACAGCCTCGGGAAGTGAACAAAACAATATCACATGTAACCCCTACCCGGTGTGCCATTTCCATCTGACAGCAATACCAGGTGGGCTGGGTTCAGGGAGGAATAGGCTACTCAGCACAAAGGCTAGTTTTGGCTACTCTGCACAGGGGCACCCAAGTAACTCCGAACACAGGAAGCAATAACTGTAATGTCCAATACCAGAAGTGGGATTCTAAAGTGTGGCTTTTATTCATATCCAAACAGAATAAACAAAGCATAGATGGACCCCCACGGGGCTACACTCCTGTTAATGCAGATTAAAGGAGACCAGAACACATTCTCATCATTTTAGCCCTCAGGCTCTACAACATACTGGGCACACAGCCCGGACTTATACGCTGCTTTGGGTTACATAGCCTGAACTTGTACACTACTTTGGGTTTTCCCTGGCTCGGCTCCCTTGCCAGCCACTTGGACATCTTCCATACTTCATGGAAACATTTTCTGGTGGCTCCCTAAACCACCTAAGAGCACCTCGGCTCCATCAGGGAATCCTCCTCTTTAATTCCATGTCTGGGTACTTTCCTCAGGCACTGGCCAAGTACCTGAGGGAAAGCAAAAGTTGTCTCAGAGCAAATCCGTAGAGGTGAATTTGGTTATTACTTATGGGGGGTCTCCCACCTCTCGCTCCCACAATTCATACCCATCCATTTCTGTGGACTGTAAACACCTCATCCTTTAACACTTTGCTGTGTAGATTCTTGCTAAATGTATTTCACATTCAATCTGCTTGTCTTGCTTTCCATTTGTGCTGGACTTGAACATACTTAAAAATAAGTTGCATTGTCCATTACTCTAGACCCCCCACAGGTTAAGCAGTCCAATCCTCACATTCTTTCTTTCCATTTTGTGCTAGCCTTGAACATACTTACAAGTGGCTTTGTCCATTACTCTAGACCCCCCAACTGAGTTAAGCAGTCCAATCCCCCACATCTTCCAACTGTACTTGGCTGTCTTTTCCTGACCCCACAGTAACAGTCCCTTTAGTTTCCTTCTGTTTCAGGTGAAAACACTTGGCCCTTTTTCAGAGCGAACTCACCCTTTGGTTGCAGGTGCCCCACAGGTGTTTCCTCCACAAGGAATCTCTTACAGAGCTTCTGGTGCCTCAGCACAACTCAGACAGGCAGCTTCTTTCCCTTAGCCAGACCAAGGGAGGTTGCCCCTGGAAACCAGGCAGACACCTTCCCCCCATCCCCTCAGGGATGGGGCTCTGAACCATTGAGAGCAGTCTCCACCACTTCAATTACCAGTTCCTGTGTTTCTCTTAAGGTGGAAACACACATCACAAACAAAAGTAGCTCTGCAACAGAGCTTATAGCACTGAGAGCCTGCACACACTCAGCTGCACTACAGTCTCCCACTTAGACTGCACACAGACTGCCTTCAAATTCTCCAACGTTGTACTCTAACTCCAACTGCAACATTCCAGCGTGGCTTATGCAGCTGTGACAGTTCTAAAATGATGTCATCCCTCAGTCTCAGCTGAGACTGAGAACAGAGTGAGACAGTGAGAAATTCATTTAACTGGAGTTTCACAAGCTGCCTTCCCTGCCTACCACTAGGTCTTATTGGGATTCTAGTAACCCCGTGTAACAGGGGGGGTTACATACACTGAAAATAAATGAAAACAAAACATGAAAGTCATAAAACCAAGTTGGTATAAACAGGTAGAATTGGCTGATGATGCAGTAACTTAAAAAGTATTTATTTTATTTGATTTGGATAATGAGAAAAAATAACCTGAAGTTGTAACTGTGGAATAAATAAAAGCATTATCTTTTTAGTAGTTAATTCTAGCTTTCTGAGATAAAGACATATTTTAATATAACTTTAAAATAAAATATTGATGGATAAAATGATGACTGTGTCCCAGAAACTGTTTTTGGTACTAAAGGTATTCTTGACCTTTTGCAGGAGTGTTGACCTCCGATTATAAGAACATGTTGTTATTTGAGAGGGGGGTTCTAACTACCACTAATGAATCAATTTGATGGTAGTTGGTGTTTACACTGTTAAAATGTAAACTGAATGGTGTTTATATTTCCAATAATTTAAATCAAAACATGCTTCTATGTATGTGTCTTTAATGATTTTCTCACCACTTGATAATGTTTCAGGATATTTTGCAAATTAGAAAATGTATTTGTTTTAACACAGTTGTTGTATTGCTAGATATCTGAAACGGTTTTGAAATATTTTCCTTTGTATTTCCACTTCAATTTACCAAATAATGCAATCTGCCTGAGGGCAGAACAATTATGATTAAGCTTAATTGAAAGGGGTATAAAATTGTTGTGGGTACTAGCTGACTCCACTCTCTGATGAAGACCCAGGACTTGGAGTCACTACGTATGAGTTGTTAGCACTGGTCTCTGATATGTTGTGTTAAATAACATTTAATAAAACTACAGCAGTAACTTTTTTGAAAACTCAGCCTTGGTGTATGCCAAGTTCTTTCTTTGCTGGTTGTATATCGAAAGTTAATGTACCCCGTTGTAGTTCCTATCAGCCAATGAGAGATGTCATAGTATCTAGCCAATTTTCTAAAAATACGTACGTGATCTACATTTCTTGCATTTCAAAATGAGGTAGTTTCCTTCAAAATCCACCTTCAGGAAAGTCCATTTAGTCCAAAAAGTCTTTTAAGAAAAGGAATGCCTTTGTTCTTAGTTGCCCAGGTTGAGAGTACGTTCATCAAAGCTGTCAAAGTTGTTTACAACAAACTTTTTAAGACAGTTTATTTCAGCTCAGCATCAACTAACACACATAAAAATTGCATCTTTGGACATCTCATGAGCTGACATCTGCAAAGCTATCAAATACAAATATGCCAGTTCTTATACTTTGAACACAATTAATTAGCAAATAATATTGTTACGAACATATAAACATACGAAAACACCAGCAGAACAGGTCTCACTCTCTACCGAGTCTGCTCGATTGTGCAGCTAGCTAGCTATTGTTTCTAAGGTTACTGCAGTCCTAAAATGTGGTCAATTGATAGTTTAAAATGTTGTTTATCTGGTGATGTAATTTGTCCTGGCAGTATCAAAAATAGCTTTGCAGCAAATTAAAGACTTTTGTTCAATAGTAAAAATGGGTATAACCTCCGACAGTGACATTTCAACAGTGACCGACACTACAGTGCCAGGTTGCTGTAGCGTTGGTTCTGGACCCTGGCACTGTATTCTGGGGGTCTTGCACCCCCTTCCCTAATCAGCTTGGAGTTGATTATACTTAGTGGAGGTGTGTGGGAGGCACAGTCCCCTAAGTGGGAGGGTTGGGAGCAAAGTCCCCAGAAGAAAACATGTTAGAAAGTGAGAAGCCTTCTGCCAACAACAAATGCAGTTGACATTATGGTTTCACTGTATGATTGTTCAACAAAAATCTTTGTCGATGATTGGTCATCGATCTGTAAAAATGCATAGAAGGTTTCTCCTTTTTTTTTCAAACCAGCCATTTGGTGCATGGCAGTGTCATGCCATAAATCTTAGTATGTGGTTGCTATGGTTCCCTTATCAGATTGTCTCTTGTCTCTTGTCCTGCAAGAAGAGATTCAAGAAGACCCTTACTAATATACTTTTGAGGGGCCCAGTTAAGGAAACTATTTTATTTAAACTGAGAGTCTGAGATACCATTTATTTTCTTAAGTGCAATGCAAGCAGTTCATGGGGGCAGATTTTAAACCCTCCTGAAATTTAAACCAGCTGTCTTTGTATTACCTCCCAGTTACATTCCCAGTCTAATAGTATAATTAAACATTAATGATTAGGCATTATAAAAATATAAAATAATAAGTATAAAATAATGAAACATAATAAAATTATGATAAAATATTTTTGCATTTTTGGATTTGTCCCCCGGTCCACTGACTGGGAAGGGTTATTCTGGCTGTGGCTGTGAGATTCAGCTATTTAAGGGCTTCAACCTCTTTGCTTAAGTTTGGCCCCCTTTCCTAGTCTCCAGTGACTGGCTTATTGCCCTTAATTTAAAAATCCCCCTGGAGAAACTGACTGGCAGTGGTGACTGTGTGACACTTGGTAAAAGAAAAAATGTTAGCTGCTCAACTCCAGATAGCCACAGTCAGATGAAGTCCACAGTGTGGTGTGAGGGCATGGAGATTGGAGTAAAACTCTGACCATGAATGGTGACTCCAGCGGCAGCTGTGTGATTCAGCTGTTTAAGGGGTCCCACTTCTTTGTTTAAGTTTGACCCTTTCTTAGTCTCCAGTGACTGACTTTCTGCTCTTAATTTGAAAATTCCCCTGGAGAAACTGGCTGGTTGTGGCAACTGTGTGGCATCTGGGAAACAAAATCATCCAAGCTGCTCAACTTCAGATAGCCACAGTCAGCTAAAGCCCATGGTATGGTGGCATTGCAGAGTACATGTGGTTGGTTAGCAGCCATAGAAACATAGAAACATAGAAATTGTTGTTAGATAAGGACTGCTAGGCTAATCCAGTCTGTCCACAGGCCCTATACATTGTATGTGGCTACTGATCCTATGTGATCAATGGTTTTTCATTACTCCCTCCCCTCTCAAGCTTCCCTTGTGCCTGTCACAGGTGTGCTTAAACCCCTCCACTGTGCTTGTCCCCACTACCTTCTGTGGCAGACTATTCCAAGCATTGACTATCCTTTCTGTGTAGAAAAACATCCTCACATTACCTCTTAATTTACCTCCTTCTAATTTTATATCATGCCCCCTTGTTCTAGTACCTTTTCTACATTGGAAAAGGTCCCCTACCTGCACCTTGTTTATGCACTTGAGGTACTTGAAAGTTTCTATCATGTCCCCCCGCTGTCTCCTCCCCTCCAGTGAGTACATATTGAGGTTCCTTAGTCTCTACTCATATGTTTTGTGGTGTAAGCCCTGCACCACCTTTATTGCCCTTCTCTGGATAGTCTCCACCTTATTTATTTCCTTGCATAAGTGTGGCCTCCACAACTGCATGCAGTTCTCTAGGTGAGGCCTTACCAATGTTTTATGCAATCACATCACCACCTCCCACCTCCTGCTATTAATACCCCTGCCTATGCACCCCATCATGCCACTGGCCCTCCCTTTTGCCTTTGTGCACTTCTTTGATACCTTAAGGTCATCAGAGATGATAGCCCCTAGGTTCCTTTCCTTTTTGTTGACAGTCAGCTCCTCCCCCCAACCTGTAGCTCTCCCCAGGATTCCCTTTACCCAGGTGCATTATTTTGCACGTCTTTGTATTAAGCCTCAGTTGCCACATCTCCGACCATATTTCAAGTTTCTCCAGGTCCCTCTACATTTTCTGCACCCCTTCTGGAGTATCCACCCTGTTGCAGATCTTGGTGTCATCTGCAAACAGACAGACCTTTCCTTCCACCCCCTCTACGGTGTCATTAATGAAGACATTGAATATGACTGGTTTGCGAGCAGGGGGGGTGGCAATTCTGGTCAAGAAGCATGTTTCATTTGTAGCAGAGAAAACACTCTTGGACCCAGAAGGCAGATTTATTTTAGCTAAGAGCACGCTGAACAACAACATGGTGGTCTTAGGTGCAGTTTATGGCCCAGTGGGAGGTAGTGCGGAGTTCCTTATGTGTTTGGCAGATAAGCTGAGCAGATTTCTGCCTTCCAAGTTAATTATTGGGGGAGATTGGAATATCCCCCCAATGCAAGACTTAGATAGAACATACAGGCCACTAAAGCCCCATCCCCTCCACAGCAAGCCCTAAGGGACTTTATGGGACTACTGGGTCTGTGCAACCCATGGCGCCTATTCAACCCCTCTGGTCAGGTTTTCTCGTTTCATTGCCAGGTTCATCAGTCATGGTCTAGGCTGGATTATATCCTAACCAGCACTTCACTTTTAGCTGGCCTTCACCAGACTGGTATGGAATCGATTATCATATCAGATCACTCGATGGTATGGCTAGTGATCTGTCCTGACCCATGCAGTCAAAGGGACACTACCTGGAAATTGAACACACTATTCCTAAAAGAGAAGCGCATAATCTCTCACATAAAGGATGTAATCTCATCTGTTATGGAAACTAATAAGGGTTCCATCACAAGGGCTGATCAACTATGGTGTTCCTTTAAATGTTATATTGGGGGGAATTCATCAGGTTAGCTTCCAAACAGAAAAAGCAAAGGGAGGCAAGAATTATTTCTCTGTCAAATCAAATCAAGGAGACCGAAAATATCTTATCCACCTCTTCCCATTCAGGTCTCTTGGAAACCCTGCTGAAACTTAGAAACGAATATGCAGATTTATTAAAAGAAAAAACAGAATATGCCATCCTAAAAATCTAAAGCCCGCTATTTTGATCAAGGCGAGAAGCCAGGAAGAATGCTTGCCCTCTGGTTACGGAAACTAGAGAGCTCAAGGCTCATCCCTTCTATTCTGGCCTCAGACGGCTCTATTAAGACTTCCCCAAGTGATATCTCTCTGGTTTTTGAAAAATTTTATAAAAATTTATACAGTAAAAATCCTGCACAGGCTACATCCTCAAGCATAGAGCAATATTTGGATAGCCTGGACCTCCCGGCCCTTCAAGCACACCATTGCTCGAGTCTGTCTTCCCCAATCACCTTGGGGGAGATAGAGGAGGCGATCAGAGGGCTCGCATTAGATAAGTCGACAGGACCGGACGGCTTTCCCTCCAACTTCTACAAAACCTTTTCCAGCGAATTAGCCCCCCTCCTTTTAAATTTATTTGAATATATATTTACCTTAGATACTCTGGATCCTTCCTTGTTGGAAGCCACGATAGTTCTCATCCTGAAGCCTGACAAACCACATAATGATCCTGCCAGTTATTGTCCAATTTTGCTTTTAAACTATGATATCAAAATCCTAACAAAAATCTTGTCTCTCAGAATCAAGCGGGTATGGTCTCATCTGTTGAGCCCTGAGCAGGTGGGATTTGTACAGGGTCGATCTTCAGCTGATCATTTGCAGACTCTTTCACGCATCTTCCAGGCTGCCCAGGACTCCCAGATCCCCATGGCTTTAATCTCGTTAGACGCAGAAAAAGCCTTTGACAGAGTAAACTGGGAGTTTCTCTGGACAACTCTTAAGAAAATGGGCTTCCCAACAGTTTTCATTCGATGGATACAGATGGTTTATCAAGCTCTCTCTGCTAAAATTTATTGTAATGGTGTATTCTCTCCAAGGTTCTCTTTATTTACTGGTACCAGGCAAGGTTGCCCCTTATCTCCCTTCCTTTTTTTGGAGCCCCTTCTATGTAGTATCAAGCGTACCCCCCAGGTCATGGGCTGTACAGTATATCAACACTCTTTAACCCTCTCAGCCTATGCAGATGATATTGTCCTCCATTTGGCCTATATATCGTTATCATATGTATTACAAATCATCAGACAGTTCGGACTTGTAGCCAATTATAAATTAAGCTTATCAAAAACAGTAATTTTTCCTCTAAATGCCCTTACCCACAAGGCTAGCTTTGCTTATCTAGGCATGAAATGGTCCCCTCACTCCATTAAATACTTGGGTATTCATCTCACCAATGACCCAGAGACTTTTAGGAAGCTTAATCTGGATGACTTAATAACGAACATTCAACAGGACCTTCAAAGATGGGGAAACCTCCCCCTCTCAATATGGGGTTGTATCAGTTTTGTTAAAATGAACGTCCTCCCTCGTCTCTTCTATCCCCTAAATTTATTAAATCTCTGGCTCTCATTGTCCTATTTTCATCATTTCCACTCCATCCTTTCCAAATTTATCTGGCGGGGCAAATTTTCCAGGTGCTCTTTCACCAAGCTTAGCTTCCCTAAGGAATTAGGGGGGCTTCATCTTCCTAATTTCAACTTTTACTATTGGGCGAGCCACCTGTCAAAAATAGGAAGATGGTTCTCAGACACAAGCGACGGGTGCCTACCAATCTGGCTACAATTAAAAAGGAAGCTTCTTGGTCTCCACGGCTTTAATTCCACAGGAATATTTTTCTCTCCTAGTTCTGCGTTACTAAATTCCATACAAAATTCAGTGGTGGGAGTTTCCATTAAGTTTCTAGCGCAATGCTGGAATTTTTTTAATATTTCACATAAAAAAGATACGGCTCAACCCCTTTTTTGGAATCCAAATATTAAAATTGGGGGATCACTACTTTTTCTGGATTGGCTTCCTCAGCCACAGGAAGTTTCAGTAGAGGACCTATACGGTCAAACCGCTCTCCAGTCATCCCCTGACATAATAGCTAAATTCAACATCCCTCAGAAATATATTTTCAAAGTGGTTCAGTTGAGACACCTTATGGTGTCCAATTTTGGAATCACATTATCACAATCCCAGGTTAGCCCCTTTTTGGAACAGGTACAGATATACGCCAATAAACCCCATGGAATATTGGCAATTTACTCTCTTCTTTTGGGAATCAAATTCTCGAATGCTCTTCCGGGTTTTAAAGTTTGGACTCCCCTTCTGACTGATGTTAGTCCTATGTGGAGTCAAGTTTGGAAGGACCTACATAGGTATCTTACCCAAGATAGACATAGACTTATTCAGTATCATATTTTAAATAACATGTATTATACTCCGGTTAAACTAACCAAGCTAGGTAGGCTTCCTGTGGCAACCTGTACCAGATGTGGTTTATCTGAAGGGAATCTGATTCATATTTTCTGGCATTGTAGCAAACTGGCTCCACTCTGGAATGCAATTCAATCTAGCCTAGATCCTCTATTGGGATTAGGAGACTTGTTTACTATAGAGATATGTACCCTTGGGATGTTCTCGACCATTAATATTAAGGAGCGTATATTTCACATGGCCTTAATTTCTATTGTGGTCAAAAGATTGGTTCTTAAGCATTGGGTAGACCAATTAATCATAACACATGAGGAATGGTTGAAGGAGATGTCACTTTGTTTCAATACCGAGTGATTGATAGCCAGCTCCTGGAATTGTATGGATGCACTTAATCACAAATGGGGTAAATTATACGCTTTATATTTGAATTGAAATATGGAAGGTACATGTCTCTGCTTATCTTAGTTGGTTGGTCTTATCCATCTCTGGTAAATGCTGACTGTTATTTTCTAGTTCACGAGTATTTCTGTGCTGTTATGTTTATGAGGCACACTCCGGGGGGGTAGTAAAGAGGGGGGAGGGAAGGAGGGTTTATAGGAGTATTGGTATTGTTTTTAGTTTTATTTGATCCAGAGACAGTCTGATGTGTGCTACTTCGGATCTGTCCTGGCCAGTATTTTTTTATGGTCAACCTTGTAGCTTCCTTCCTGGATATATGTAAGGTAAATTCAATAAAAAATGTTGAATTTCAAAGAACATGACTGGTCCTAGTACTGATCCCTGTGGTACCCCACTGGTCACCCCCTGTCCCCAGATTGTACCCCATTTACCACCACCCTCTATCTCCTGTCTGTTAACCAGTTCATAAACCAATTCACCAGCTTGTCTCCCATGCCCAGAAAAAAACATCTTGTTAATCAGCCTTCTATGTGGAACGGTGTCAAAGGTTTTGCTGACATCTAGGTAGGTGACATCTACCACCCCCCCGATTTATTTCCCTAGTCACCCAATCAAAAAAATCTCTTAGATTTGTTTGACATGACCTTCATGCTGTGAATCCATGTTGCCTCAGATCCTGAGCAACGCTGGATTCCATATGTGCAACTATCTTTTCTTTCAGCAGTGTCTCCATGATCTTTCCCACCACTGAGGTGAGGCTGACTGGCCTGTAGTTCCCCGTCCCCTCCCTACTGCCGCTTTTGTGCAGTGGGTCTACATGTGCCCTCCTCCAGTCCTCTGGAATGACACCCATGTTGAGTGACTCTGTGAACAGGGCCACCAGAGTCACTGCTAGTTCCCATCGCAGCTCCTCTAATATCCTCAGTTGGATACCATCTGGCCCCATGGCCTTATCCACCTTTAACTTTGTGAATTCTTCCAGAATGCTCTCCACTGTGAATGGACTGGTGTCCACTTCCCCCCCCATTGCCTCTGCAACCCAACTGTGGTCCTTGACCCTCCCCCTCCTTAGTGAATACTGAGCAGAAATATTTGTTCAGTATTTCTGCCTTGTTCAGATCCCCCTCCTTATACTCTCCATTCTCCCCTTGAGCTTCACCACCCCCCGGTTTTTCTTCTTTCACTGATATATCTATATAATGCCTTATCCCCTTTGTTTACAGATCATGCTAAATCCTCTTCTGTCTGTGCCTTTACCCTCCTAACAGCCTTCCCTGCTTCTCTTAGACATTCAAGGTACACCTCCCTGTCTTCCACCCTTTGGCTCCCCTTATATTTCCTGATACTCAACCTTTTCACCCTGACTTTGTCCCCTACCTCTTTGGAGAACCATAGTGATTTCCTTCATCATTTCCCTTTGGCCACTATCCTAATGCATTGGTTTGTTATATCCACTATGGCTCCTTCCAGTTTCTCCCATTGTTCTTCCACCCCCTCTATTACCTCTCCCTTCCCCAGGACTGGTTGTATACATATACCCATTTCAGTGAAATCTGCCCTCCTGAAATCTAATACTATTGCCCTTGTGTGTTTTAATTGAGTCCATGTCTCCATGCTGAACCACACCATGTGGTGGTCACTGGACCACAGCTGCCCTTCCAACAACTGTATTTCTTTGATTCTGTTCCCATTGGTCCATACCAGATCCAGAATTGACTTGTCCCAGGTTGGCTCATGCACCAGCTGCCTGAGTCCAATACCCTGCTGGGATTCCAGGATGGCTGTGCTTCTGGCTGAAGCAGCCACCTGGGTGGCCCAATCCACATCCAGCATACTGAAATCCCCCAGTAGCAGGATTTCACCTTTATCTGCCATGTTGTGTATGTTCTCCACTAGTTCCTTTTCTACTTCCACCCTCTGTGCCAGAGGTCTGTAGATCACCCCTGTGTGTATTGCTATTCCATTCCCTGGCTCCAGGGCAACATACATTACCTCAGCCTCCTCCTGTCTTCTCTGAACTTCTGTGGCCTTTATACCATCTCTGATGTACAGGGCCACTCCCCCACCCTTTTTACCCATCCTGTCCTTCCTGAACAGTGTATAGCCTGGTACATTGACTTCCCAGCCATGATTGGCAGAGTACCACATCTCTGTTATTTTTGCTATGTCAAGGTCTGTTTCTGCCAACAAGGCTTCCAGGTCTGGAACCTTATTTCCTAGGCTATGGGCATTTGTTAGCATGACCTTCCATGTTTTACAGTCTTCCCTCCCTCTGCTCTTGTTCTCCCTCTTCAGCATGTTCTCCCCACCCCAGTTTCCTTTCCTATGTGCTCTTGCCCTCTCTATATTATGTGTTATACATTCTTCATGGGCAGGAAGGAGGGGTGGAAGAACAATGGGGAATAATAAAAACTGCCATCACAGAGGTAACGAGCCTTTGTGTGAAGCAAATAAACAAAACAAAACGATGTAAGAAACCACTATGGTTCTCAAAGGAAGTGACAGTGAAGGTACAAGAGAAAAAGAAAGCATTCAGGAAGTACAAGGAATGGCAGAAGGAGCAGGACAGAGAACTGTATCAGTTAAAGCAAAAGGAGGCTGGGAAGGCAGTCAGAACAACAAAGGCCCAAACCGAGGAAAAGATAGCCAACACAGTTAAGAAGGGGGATAAAACCTTTTACAGGTACATCAGGGAGTGAAGGAAGACCAAGGGAGGGATAGTGAGGCTTAACAAGGGAGGGAGGCTGGGCAGAGGAGACTGTGAAAAGGCAGAGATACTAAACAAATATTTTTGCTCAGTATTTACAAATGAAGAGAGGGAGGTACATAAAACAAACAGTAGAAACACTCTGAATACAGAAGTTGATACCAGCCCATTTACAGAAGAAAGGGTTCTGAAAGAACTCTTAAAACTGAAGGTGGACAAAGCAATGGGGCCTGATGGGATTCATCCCAGAATTCTAAAAGAACTAAGGGTAGAACTAGTGACACCACTGACTACCCTTTTAACAAATCATGGAGGATGGGGTGGTACCCGAGGACTGGAGGAGGGCAGATGTGATTCCCCTTCACAAAAGTGGGAGCAAGGCAGAAGCAGGAAACTACAGACCTGTTAGTTTAACCTCAGTGATAGGGAAAATGATGGAATCACTTCTGAAGGAAAGAATTGTTGAGTATCTAGAGGCCAGAGGGGAACAGGACCCTAGGCAGCATGGATTCACAGTGGGAAGGTCATGCCAGATGAATTTGATAGATTTCTTTCACTGGGTGACCAAAGTAGTAGATCAGGGAGGGGCTGTGGACATGGCCTACCTAGACTTTAGCAAGGCATTTGACACAGTCCCACACAAAAGATTAATATACAAGTTAGCCAGCCTGGGAGTGGGTCCCAAGATGACAGCCTGGGTAAAGAATTGGCTGGAGAATAGGACACAGAGAGTAATTGTAAATGGAGTCCACTCAGAAGAAAGGAGGGTTACTAGTGGGGTACCGCAGGGTTCAGTATTAGGACCGGTCCTCTTCAATGTCTTCATAAGCGACATTGCAGAAGGACTGGAAGGAAAAGTATGTCTCTTTGCAGATGACACAAAGATCTGCAACAGAGTTGATGCACAGGGTGGGGTGGAAAGGATGAGAAGGGACTTGGCAAGATTAGAGGAATGGTCAAATGTATGGCAGCTTAGATTCCATGCTAAGAAGTGCAAGGTAATGCACCTGGGAAACAAAAACCCAGGGGAAGAGTACACAATGGGGGGTGGGATACTAACAACAACAAAAATGGAAAGGGACCTGGGGGTAGTCATATCAGATGACCTAAAGGTGGGCAAGAAATGTGAGAGGACAGCAAGGAGGGCTGGTGGGATACTGGGATGCATAGGGAGAGGCATCACCAGTAGAAAACAGGAAGTTATTATCCCTCTGTACAGACAGCTGGTGAGACCCCATCTGGAGTACTGCGTGCAGTTCTGGAGACCCAGTCTCTGCAAAGACATAGACAGGATGAAAGCTGTCCAGAGGAGGGCAACTAAAATGGTGCAGGGTCTGCACCAGAAGACATATGAAGAGAGATGAAAGGAGCTTAATATGTATAGCCTCGAGGAAAGGAGGGAGAGGGGGGACATGATAGAAATGTTCAAGTACCTCAAGGGAATCAACAAAGTCCAAGAGGGTAGCATCTTTCAAAAAAAGAGGTGTGCAAGAACAAGAGGGCACAATTTGAAGATAGAGGGGAGGCGGCTCAGAGGTAATTTAAGGAAGTATTTTTTCACAGAGAGGGTTGTGGATGCATGGAACGGCCTTCCGGAGGAGGTTGTGGAGTCAAAATCAGTGGTGGAATTCAAGCATGCATGGGACAGTCATAAGGCAATTCTAGGGGGTGGGGGTAGGAAGAAGTAGGCTGCTGGTTAACTAGGATCTGCAGCTTATCCAGTAGGTAGGGAAATGGGCAGACTGGGTGGGCCAAGCGGTCCTTATCTGCTTTCAAATTCTATGTTTCTATGTTTCACCTGCCTGCCCCTCCCTGCTTGCTTTAGCTGTTCCTGTAGTCAACTTATGTTCCTGCATGTTCCGATGAGGGGATGTTCCTAAGCCTTCTGACCCTGCTGGCTCTCCCCTTTGGCTAGTTTAAATGCTCACAGCTGAAGCATTTAAACTTCTCACAAAGGGCATGACATCTCAAACAACAATTAGACCTCCCCCAAGGAGATGGGAGTGCTGCCTCAGAGCTGCCCATTTAGCATATTGTGATGCTTGAGGTCAACTAATACAGACCCAAATCCTCAACAGGAGGTATTGCACCCCTGACCCAAATCCTCCACAGGTGATATTGCACCCCTGACTTCTTATTCAATAAAAGTTTGTTACCCCACTCTAAGTGTTGGAGATGTCACACCCCAGCTGCTTCCTACCACATGTACTCTGGCAATGCCCACATCTTCACCACTTTTGGAAAGGAGTCTTGGGTGACTGCTCCAAAATTCTCAACTTCCAGATCCTGCACCACCCAGCTTTGATACTCCTAGGTGACACCTCACTGCTAGTGGGAGGTTCAACCCAGGAACCCAATTGGCTAGTGGCTACACTTCTGGAGGTAAAACACACAGTCCTTATGAAATGGAGACACCCTGCTCCCCCACAACTTGCAACGTGGCATACTGCACTGGCCCATTTGACTATCTTTGAAAAACTGACCTACTCCACCCACAATAGACCCCCTATCTACTATAAGAAATGGGGCACATACCTTACCTCTCACCTTTGTTCTGTTCCCCTTCCACCTCCAGAGAATCTGCTCTTTTGAATAGGTATAATACTGACTGTATTTTATTTTTATTTTATATATTTAGTTTTTATTGACCACGTAAGTGCACTAGACAAAGCCTGCCTATTTTCAGGCATGACCCAGGGGAAGGGGGATACAGATGAATACCAACTGACCTTGAACCAGATTAAGCTGTTGGTGGTATTTTTTTTTTAGCGAATGAGGAAAATTTAGCCAGGACACCGGGGAAATTCCCCTACTCTGACAGAGACAGAGGGCACTGTGTGGCTGAGTGTTGGTTTTGCTCAGTGGCATCTAGAGTCTCGAGGGAGTTAGACATGTGGGCGGCTGAGGAGCTGGTCTCCTCCTTGGCCTTCCTTGCCTTGTATGGAGACCGACAACGGAGGATGTTTACCGGTTGTGGACGACATGGAATCAACCGAGGTGGTTGTGAATGCGGCAGTAGATGGCTTACCAGCAAATTTGGAGTCGGGAGCCCAGAAAGTGCAAGTTGCAGCTCAGTCTGCAGAAGGTGATACCACAGAAGTTTTACGAGCACAGTTGGAGTTAGCGGAATGCTCCTATTGGGAAGTAAGGAAGCGTTTGTAGGAGGCACTCGAATGATGGGTGAAAGATAGTGTTGCACAGGAACCGAATGGACAGATAGAAGCAATGGACGTGGAGACAACAGCTGCAGTTGTGGGCTCCACAGGAGTTTGGGTGATCTCTACTGAAGAAGATTCTGCTGCAGAATGTTTGGTAAGCACCTCTGCCACCTCAGAATCAGTACTTGTTACGGGGGCCCAGAATAAAGAACCTGACACTGTCAGTATGGTGACTATTTCACAGAGAGATGCATTAATTAGTGGGCATACCAAAGACTTTGTTCCAGCATCGGGAACCCCTGCTCAAACAGACTTGCTTGTGGTGACTTTCACTATAGGGTCCTCGTCAGGTGGTGCAAAGTGATCACTGAAGGAAGGGGTGGGAAAAAACAGAAAGCTGCAGGTTCGTGTAGCAGATGCTCCCTTACAGGGAAAGGATATACAGCAATTGGACCAGGGCCCTGTGAATTGGGTGTCTATGGCTTTGTAAGCTGCAGGATGGGTTAAAAATCCTGCAGGTACTGGGTGGGATGCAAATGTGCTTGGTACAGATTTTTTGCATGCTTCTCAGTCTGTTTTTCCTGGCACTTCAGTAATACCCCCTGCCGCCTGACAGTGTTTTAGTCTCCTCGACACCACCATGACAATGCTCACCTTCAGGGAATACGTTGGTTCAGTAGCAAGATGAGCCCCACCCTCTATTAGAAGTAATTAGAGAGCAAGAAGCAAAGCATATAATTCTTCTACTGAGGAACCGATTAAAAACTCTGTTTTAGAGCAACAAGGCCTTGATTCTGATGACCACCTGACCTTAGCTCCTTTGGCTTCAGCCCCTGCCAAAGTGTGGCATGGTAAGGTAAATGAGCATTTATTTCCATCTGAGAGGGGCCCATTATTAGAACCTGCAGTGAGAAGGAAAGCTGTGAGGCTGAAATACAGGGGTGATGTTTCTACTATTCCTGATAGACATTTTGTTGGAAGAACTCTGTTAAAAGACGGTATGAAATATTATGCATTTGAAATATATACCTTAATTCATGTTCTGGGGGACTCAATTTTTGATATCAGCTTTAAGCATCCTGCAGGTCTGGAAAGATTTTGGAAGCAGTATCATCTTTTGAAACTCTCTCCTTTATGGAGGCCTTTCCTGGTAATTCCATTAACAAAGCCCCTTACAAAAAAATGACTGTGTTCACTTGGGAACTTAAGCAGCAGGCTGGTAGGACAGAGGTCTGGGGTTATATTCTGTTTTAACTGAAATATTTGAATGGTTTGTAAGTGAAATTAGTTCTATGTGTTAAAAATTATTACCTTGAATTAGAACTGTTACTTGGGCTGTGATTTTGTAACTTTGGAGGCTTGGGGACAGTTGTTTGGCAGGGTTAATTAGAGGGAAATTTAAATGTGTTGTTTGCCTGGTGTTAGGGAGGACATTAGCTGCAATTACCTTGTCTTTAAACAGGAATTACCTTGGCCTTCATTGTTCACTTGGGAACTTAAGCAGCAGGCTGGTAGGACAGAGGTCTGGGGTTATATTCTGTTTTAACCAAATATTTGAATAGTTTGTAAGTGAAATTAGTTCTATGTGTTAAAAATTATTACCTTAAATTAGAACTGTTACTTGGGCTATGATTTTGTAACTTTGGAGGCTTGGGGACAGTTGTTTGGCAGGGTTAATTAGAGGGAAATTTAAATGTATTGTTTGCCTGGTGTTAGGGGAGGGACATTAGCTGCAATTACCTTGTCTTTAAACAGGAATTACCTTGGCCTTCATTGTTCACTTGGGAACTTAAGCAGCAGGCTGGTAGGACAGAGGTCTGGGGTTATATTCTGTTTTAACTGAAATATTTGAATAGTTTGTAAGTGAAATTAGTTCTATGTGTTAAAAATTATTACCTTGAATTAGAACTGTTACTTGGGCTGTGATATTGTAACTTTGGAGGCTTGGTGACAATTGTTTGGCAGGATTAATTAGAGGGAAATTTAAATGTGTTGTTTGCCTGGTGTTACGGGGAGGGGACATTAGCTGCAATTACCTTGTCTTTAAACAGGAATTACCTTGGCCTTCATTGTTCACTTGGGAACTTAAGCAACAGGCTGGTAGGACAGAGGTCTGGGGTTATATTCTGTTTTAACTGAAGTATTTGAATAGTTTGTAAGTGAAATTAGTTCTATGTGTTAAAAATTATTACCTTGAATTAGAACTGTTACTTGGGCTGTGATATTGTAACTTTGGAGGCTTGGGAACAGTTGTTTGGCAGGGTTAATTAGAGAGAAATTTAAATGTGTTGTTTGCCTGGTTTCTTAAATACTGAAAAGCCACTGGGGGTTGGGATTGAACGGCTGAGTATTTCTGTTTGGGACTGAAATTCGAAGCAACAGGAGCTGGTGGGCTTGTGACATCATAGCAGTGTCAGTGGCTCAGTAGGTAGCACTCGCCTCTGAGGCCGGGAGATCAGAGGGCTGTGGGTTCAGTTCCCACATCTGGCACTTGGGTTAATATCCCAGTACTGACACTGTAGTGCAGCATGAGAGGGGTGCTGCACTTCTGAGGTGCCGCCTTCGGATGAGACGTTAAACCGAGGTCCCATCTGCCTGGATTGGTGGTAGTTCAGGTGGATGTTAAAGATCCCATGGCACTTATCGAAAAGAGTAGGGAATTTCCGGTGTCCTGGCCAAATTTCCTCATTCACTAAAATACCACCAACAGCTCAATCTGGTTCAAGGTCAGTTGGCATTCATCTGTATTCCCTTCCCGGGTCATGCCTGAAAATAGGCAGGATTTGTCTAGTGCACTTACCCGGTCAACAAAAACTAAATAAATAAATACGGTATCTGATGTCTGCTTACACACTGGACTGTATGTGTTTGTGAGACTTGGGAACTTTATTGGTGGGGTTGAAACTGGGTTTGTAAATAACTACAGTCAGTATAGAGAGAAACTGTATTCCAAGGGAAAGGGACTGAGAAAAGGGGGTGTGCCATTATAAACGTAGGGGGATAAACAGGGTGGCCATATTCCACCATGGTAGGCATCTTCAGAAGGGTTGTAGGCCGCACAGGCTGTGGGATGTAATAATTCTAAACTGGGCCTGGAGAGGAGGCTGCCCACTCTGTAGACAGCTATCTTGTATCAGGAGTGAGGTATATTGGTTAAGGAGTAAGCTGGGGAGCTGGGGGGTGTCCAAGGATAAGGGGTGTGGATATGGGCAGCAGAAGGGTGGGGCTGAGGGGAGGCTGGGGCAATGCTCTGAAATTACAGGACGTTATGTTACAGCAAGCAGGAGGGGGGATATTAGGGACAGAGGACCCTTAGATAGGGAAGTTGATGCTAAGGGGAAAGCATACGGGGTGAACATTCTGAATACAAAGAGAGTGGAGGGGGAAGAGTCAGGAGGGGCTGTTGTGCGGAAGCCTAAAACAGCAGACTGTGGGAAGGGAGCTCCTAAGGTGAACAGAGCAAGAGGGGAAGAAGAGGGTAGTTTAGAGATGCAGTCAGGGAAACTCGGGTTACTTGATGGAGGCTGACATAGAGTGTCACAATAAATTTGAGCTACTAAGCAACCTAGAGGGGAGGAAGGGTTGGTGAAATGAGGAAACTTATACAGAAACCGGGGAGGGTCGGATACCATAGGGCATCCAGACCGGCTAGGGAAAGGATAGAAACAGTCCCAGAGGAGAGAAACATATATGTTAAGTAAATGGGAGATGCAACATATTCCAGACATGAGGAAGAGCATGATTGGAAGAAACTGGGAGACAAGGAGGTGGGAGGCCCCCTTCAGCAGGGGGTCAGTACCAAGGATGGGGCCCTAGCTAAAGGGGACCCACAGAGAGCCTCTGGAGGCAGGGGTACTATTACAAGGGAGAAGGATGGTGGTGGTGTGGGGGAAGGGGAAACCATCAGGCCCAGGACAAATGGTTCGGATAAGAGAGGGTTAAAGGGGACACCTATTCAGAGGGGGTTTGAGTTAAGTGGGCAAAATAGCAAAAGAGGCAGAAAGGGGAGGGTGACAAGGGGGTCTCTAATAAGGCAGAAAGACTCCCATGAAACTGAGATCATGAATAAAGGGGGGGAAGGGGGGCTGAGAGGGCATAGTGGAGGTAACCATAAGGATGATGGCGGTGTTAAGGTTCTGTTATTGGGAGACTCGATGATTAGGGGTATCCAGTGGGAGGGACAGGGGGGTGGATGCCATAGCCAGGTGAAGGTAGTAGTATCTCTGGGCTGACAGTGCACAGAGCAAAGTTCATGGTGTATGAAATGGTTAGGATTGTGGAGGAAAACGGATTTCTGGTGCATTTGGGAACTAATGATCTAGAGGAAATAGCGTTTTGGAAATCCAAGCAAGGTTCAAGAACTTGCCAGAGTCTGTCAGGATAATGGATGCAACATTTCCTTTTCGGAGATATTGCCAGTACCAAAGGCCTCAGTGGAGAAAAAATGAAGTCTCACAGAGGTTAATGACTGGCTCAGGAAGTAGGTGAAGAGTGGGATGGGGTGTTAGGAACTGGAATGGAGTTTGGGAGGATATGGACTATATGCCAAGGACAGGTTTCATCTTACCCCATTAGGAAGGAAGTCCTTAAATAGGGGATGGCTGACTACATACAAAGAAGGTGGGGTTTAAACTTGTGAGGGGAAGGGATAGGGAGGGCTGACCAGAAGCCCTCTCTCCAGATGAGGAAGTAGCCTTCAAGCCCAAGGGGAGGGGAAACAGACTGGGGTGGAGTTTCAGGAGGAGCAGAGGGAGGATGGAAGTATAAGGAATCTGGATGGGATTCGACAAAGAGGATCAGGGATAAGGGGTGGGGGTTGGTGTTAGTAAATGCCAGGAGCTTGGGAAACAAGATGCCAGAGTTCCAGGCCATGCTGTTCAAGGGGGGATGGATGTGGCGGCAGTCACGGAGACGTGGGCCAACAAAAACCATGACTGGGACCTAAACGTACGGGGGTACACTATGCTTAGGAAGGATAGAAAGGAGGCAGAGGTGGTGGAGTGGCTATGTTCATTAGAGATGACATAGAAATTGCTAGGGTAGAAGAAGCAGAGGAAGCGTGGAGGCCTTATGGGTCACCACGTCCCCAGCAGGAGATAAGGTCAAGCTGGGTGTGCATATAGGCCCCAGGATGAGTGATGTTCTAGAGGATGGTTTGCTGGACAACATCATTGCCCAGTGTGGACCAAAAGGGAAGGAGTGGTGTTGGGGACCTAATATGCCAGGTACAAACTGGGAACCATGTCCTCTTAGGTGGCCAAGGAGCAGAGGCTGCTGGATGGCTTCCAGGATGTGTTCTTAACACAGCATGTGATGGAGCCCACAAGGGAGGGCATGTCCTGGATGTGGTTCTGGCAGATGGGGACCTGGTAGGGACATGGTGTACAGGACCCCTGACTGGGAGCAACCACAATACTGTCTGGTTTCAAATAAGCATGGGGGAGGGTGAGATCTAGGACACTGGCAGTGGACTTAGGGGCAGACTTTATGGGCATGGGAAATATTCTCAAGGATCACTTGAAGGGATTACCTCAATGACAAGTGTGGAAAGGAGATGGGAGGTCATAAAATGGGGACTTCATGAGGCAGTCAGGATCTGTACTAAGTTGAAGCGTGAGGAGCAAGGTCACATAAACCATGCTGGTGGTCCAGTGAGGTACAGGTAGCAGTCAGAGAAAGAAGCGGCCTACAAAAATATAAAACAACAGAGGGGATAGGGATAAGAAATGTACCAGCTTGCATCTGAAAAGTCACCCATATGGTGAGGGGCAAAGTCCAGTAAGAGCAGCTGCTGGCACAGGGGATACATGGAGGGAAAGGGTTCTTCCGGTACATTGGGAGCAGAGAAAAACTAAGAGCCATCTCGGCAGATTGAGATCAGAAGGAGGGTGGGTGGAAGGAGAGGGACCAGGCAGAGAGTATTTAATGAGTACTTTGCCTCTGTGTTCACTAGGGAGGGGATAGGATATCTACAAAGCAAGGCACGAAGGGATAGAAGCGTCAGTAAGTGGGATCAGGGGAGCAACAGAAATGGGCAAGAGGAGAGAGGTACCCCAGGGGTGTCACATCTGGGTAAGGATAAAAAGGCCAGTAAGGTGGAGGGGATGGATGATGCTATCTCCACCAAAAGGGTGTGGTTAGCCCTCAAGGCCCTAAAGAAAGACAAATCTCCTGGGCCGGATGGCATTCATCCGAGAGTACTATGGGAATTGGCGGACATACTGGCTGCACCCCTGGTGGAGCTTTTCAGCAGGTCACTTGAGACAAGGAGGGTACCTGGGGATTAGCGAGAGGCACATGTGGTGCCAATCCATAAAGAGGGGTCGAGGGAAGTACCAGGTAACTATAGACCCATCAGTTTGACCTCGGTGTTGGGAAAATTAACGGAGAGTATACTAAAGGAACGATTGGGGGTGTACTTGGAGGAGGTGGGAGGTCTGGATAGTCGGCAACATGGGTTTGTGCCAGGTAGATCATGTAAAACCAACCTTGTGGAGTTCTATGAATGGGTAACATCAGAACTGGACAGGGTAAGCCTGTGGATGTATTATTCTTGGACTTCAGCAAGGCGTTTGACTCTGTCCCTCACAATGGTCTGGTGGAGAAACTGATGGGGTTAGGAGTAGGCCTTTGATGGTCAGATGGATTGAAAACTGGCTAGCTGGACACACTCAGAGAGTAGTGGTCTGTGGGAGATCTCGAACCTAGAGAGGTTGGTAGTGGGGTACACATGAGGCTCGGTCCTGGGTCCGATCCTGTTTAATGCATACATATCAGACATCAGGGAGGGTATAGGGTGTGAAATGAGTCTCTTAGCAGATGACTCCAAGATGGGAGCAGTAGTTGAGGGAGAAGGGAGGTTGGCCCTGAAGGACCTGGACACCCTGGAAGCTGGGCTCACACATGGAAATTAAATTTCAATATCACTAAGTGCAAGGTGTTGCATCTTGGTGAGAAACCCTAAACACAGGTACACCCTGGGAGGGCGCTGGAGGCCTCAATAGGGAAAAAGACCTAGGGGTCATGGTGGATGCATGTATGAATAACTCTGAGCAGTGCAGGAGGCAGCTAACAAGGCAAACAGGATGTTGGGATGCATCGTAAGGGGATCACCTCTAGGAGCAGGAAGTGATTCTGCCACTGTACAATGGACTGGTTAGACCACACCTTGAGTACTGTGTACAGTACTAGAAGGCCACACTTGAAGAGGACATACAGCTCCTGGAGAGGTACAGAGGAGGGCAACAAAGATGACCACGAGGGCTAGGGGATTTGCGTATGAGGACAGACTTGAGGAGCTCTGCCTGTTTTCATTGGAGGAAGGAGAGACAGGGGACATGATTGAGGTCTTCAAGTACCTCAAGGGAATAAATAGGGTAAACATGGAGGATCTTTAGACTAAAGCAGGAGGTATCACCAGAGGCATGGTTTGAAGTTGGAAGGTGGAAGGGTGAGGGAAAGAGGAGGGTTTTTCACTGAGAGGGTGGTGGACCCTTGGAATGCACTGCCTGGTGAGCTGGTTCAGAGATCCACAGTGGAGGGCTTCAAGAGAGGTGGGACAGACACAGAAAGTGGATGTGTCAGATGATGGCCTGTGCCGGGGGGGGTGGGGATGGATGATAGGGGTTTCTGGAGCACAAGGGATGGGAGGGTCTCGGCACCCAACTAAGGAACTAAGGTTCGAGCAGACTCGATAGACCGTAAGGCCTAATCTGCTGGCAAATAGTATGTTAGTATGTTATTTAGAAAAGAGGAGGTGAATGTTGTGGATATAACCTACTGGTTGCAATGACATTGCGCTGTTAAAGGATTTCCAGAACCTCTTTTGGATGAGGAACAATTATGGACAGGGTTGGAAGTATCAAGTAATTTTGAAACTTGAAAATGGTCAAACCAGTCATTTACCTAATTGTTTTTTTTTCTGGGTCGGGATAGGGGGATGATTTTTTATCCTGGACAGCCATGGGCTTGTTTTAAATGTGGGGATGTTGGGCATCTTAGTAATGTCTGCGACAAGCAGAAATGTGGTTTGTGTGGGTAGCTGGGTCATGTTGGGGCTCATTGTCGGCAGCCTTTGCATTGTAATTTATGTGATGAACAGGTGCATTCATTTTGAACTTGTTCCTGGGTGTCACATAACAATGTGGATGTAAATGTTAGAACTGAACAAGATGTTTATGTTGCCACTGCTCAGAAGGAAAAAAATGTGTATGATGGAACTGCTTAACACTGTTCCTGATAGGAATCCCCTACCTCAGAGGGTCCCAAGGAAACCATATAGGTCAGGCAACCAGGAGAAGAAGGTAGAGAAAGAAGTTTTAGTGGAGTCAGTTAATAGTGCAGCACAAGAGTCAGAGAGTGACTTAAGGTCAGAGGAGACTGAAGGTGCAACAAGTCTCTTGTCAGACAGAAGAAGATGGGAGGGGAAGGAAGCTGTAGATAATGCAGAACAGTGTGTTGAAACAATGGAGGAAGGAGTCTCCATGCCCCCCCCACACAGCAAGAGGCAGTATTCCAAAGAGTGACCAGGTCTAAAGCAGGTAAGCTTCCAGCAGGCTCCCAGGTGGCATCTAAGGACATAGAAGGGGTTACAGTACAAAATTATTATGCTCTGTTATTTGTGCACGGGGTGGAGGAGGATGGGTTTGATTCAGATTTCTCCTCAGTAGCCTCCTGCCAGGCAGACAGTTCTTCAGAGATAGGTCCTCCTGATAAGCCTAAGACTAGGAAAAGGAAAAAAAAAAGAAATGATTAGGTTAGATTTGTTTTTTGTCTTTTCCTTTCCTGGGTTTGTTATGCTTTTTGCTACTTCTTTGCTCACAGTGAATGTCAATAGTAGTAAGTCCCATGAGAAAAAGAATACCTTTTTAAGTTTTAGTACGGGGCTGGACAAATAATATTGCTGCAAGACACTAGGCTGCATACTTTGTTAGAAGTGCAGGCCGCACAGCAGGAATGGAGATGGGGTGTCTCCTGTTGGTCTATAGGGGAGGAGTTGTGTTCTGGAATATGATTTCTTTTTTCTGGGATATTGGTTAAAATCTTACATGTTTTTGATATACAACCAGGAAGAGCTATGATTATTGATGTAATCTTGAGGGAAGAGGTTTTCAGGATTATTAATGTACATGCCCCCCAGACTAAAGCAGATAGGTCCACTTTATTTAAAAAAATAGAGCCATATTTGCATACCTCCAAATTGGATCTATGGAGAGGTAACTTTAATTGTGGGCTTTCACATAGAGACTGGAGGAGGACTACAAAAGAAAATTTATAATGATTCCAATACTTTGTTGGCGGTTTTGTGTAGGAATAATTTAAAGGATGTTTATGAAGTCTTACGTCAGGAACCAAAACATACCTTTTATAAGGGTAGACTATCTACTAGGATAGATTTTTTGGTTTGTATCAGCGCAATTAACTTGTCAAGAAGTAACTCTGCTGCCGTTAGAGACTTCAGATCACTTTGCAGTTAAGTTGTTGGGGGCAGACAGAAATTAGTAACAGGTAGGGGTTATTGGAAAATGAATATTACGGTGTTGCAGGAAATTCTAATACAAGACTCTATAAAAGATTTATTTGCATTAAGGGCAGATGTTTGTTTTTTTATATGATAGTCCCATAGATTGATGGGAGGATACAAAAAGGGACTTGCAAAGCTTGTATGTATGTCTCATGAAAAAGAAGGCTAAGGATAATTACATTAAATATCTAGGGCTTAGAGCAAGATATATGCGAGTTTTGACACAGGCAGCAGATAGATCAAACAATGTCTCAAGGTGTTTGCAGAGCCTTAAGGAGCAAATGTGTCAGTATTTGCAGGAGACTACTAAAAAGGTGGCATGTCAGCAGAAATATCAAACTGAAGGCTCAAGGGAAAAAGTAAATCCATATGATATAAGTATACAGGGTGTACTGAAGTTGGTTATGACTGCACTAAAAGATGAGCAGGGTTATCTGAAGATGCAAAATCAGGGGTTGATGCTTATTGTTCAGCAGCATGTGGTAGCAACTTTTCAAAAGGAGGCTAAGGGATGGCAAGAATCCTTTTTTACTGACTTAAGTATACCTTCTTTGAATGATTTAGAGATAGAAAGATTGATTTCACCTATTACCGAGTTAGAAATTAAGGAAGCTATTTCTCAGCTGTCTACTAAAACTACTCCAGGTTATGATGGAATACCGAATGATTTTTATAAAGCTTTTGTTGATAATTTGGCTCCATGGTTAGAATTAGTTTATAATGACATTTGGGAAGAAAATAGGCTTGTCCCGACTATGAAAATGGGGATCATGATTTTTTATATAAAAAGGGAGACTCCCAAGACTTAAAAAATTGGAGGCCATTAACTCTGTTAAATACAGACTATAAAATATTGGCAAAAATACTTACTACTCGATTGGCAAAAATTGCGAAGAAGTTAATTGTACTGGAGCAGACTTGTGCAATTCCGGATAGGAATATTATTCAGAATTTGACCTTTGTTAGGGAGATTGTGGAACAAAGTCTAGAAAATAAGTTAGAAGGTTACTTAATGTCAGTAGATCAGGAAACTGCTTTTGATGCAGTAAGACAGGAGTACATTTGAATGGTTTTGCAGCACTATGGGATTCCTAAAGTTTTCCTAGATTTAATTAAAGTATTGTATACTGAGGTCCAAGCTATTCCATTAGTGAATGGTTGCTTAGGGGTGCCAATCTTTTAAAAAAAAATGGGGCAAAGCAGGGTTGTCCAATGAGCCCCCTGTTATATGTTTTTGGTCTGGATCCTTTATTAAGGCTGATTGAAAAGAACAAAGGTATTGGAGCTATTACAAATCATGATGGATATATTTTTCAAAAAAATTCTGCTTATGCGGATGATTGTGTTTTTACAGTAGCAGATGGGGAATCTGGTGCCCGAATATTAAAAATGCTGCAAGAGGTCTATGATGTTACAGGAATCAAACTTAATATGGGAAAGAGTATTGTTCTGGTGTTAGGGGATATTGGGAAGGTAGAGGGTTTTCCAATTTTAATGACTAAGGATGACATTAAAGTTTTAGGTTTATTTTTTGGAACTAAGGGATCAGAAGAGCGTAATCGGAATACTGTCTATGACAAAGCACAACTTAAGGTTTTATCTTGGTTGTCATGGAAGATGTCTAGGAAAAAGTGGGTTTATTTATTAAGGGCATATATAGCGCCTATTTTTTTATATGTTTCACATGTATTCCCCCTCTCTTATAAGATGCATACAAAGGTTATGGGTTTATTTTTTCATGTTTTGTGGGGAAGTAGATTGAGCCCAGTTAAAAGGGTTCCTACTTACAGGGTGAGGAATGAAGGAGGTTTAAATATGATTCATCCTCTGGTTTATTTTTTTGGGAATTTCTTTTTTAATTCTGTTTGCCCCTTGTTGTTTCAAACAGCAGGGATGGGACAAGTATGTCTGTAGTTGTGGGGAAAGCCTTTTTTGGAAGCATGGGGTAGAGGTAAATGGCATCCTATGAATAAGTTACTTCCAAGTTATGTACAAACTAATTTATGCTATATACGAACTTGGCAGATTGAATTGAAATGGTGTATAGGAAAAGGGAAGAAACTGTTTTATAAGAGTATTCTGGATAAATGGTATTGGGAGGAACCGCTCTTTCTGGTTTCATCCATGATTAAAACAAGTTTACTTTTAGAAAGTATGATTGATCCTAGGGTTCCCCTTAAAATGCAAGATTTTGTTTGGATATGTGGGCATCAAAAATTCCAGGTAAGAGGCAATCAGAAGCTTAAGCAGCAAGATGATAGAAGGTGTGGGGAGAGTGCTTGT
Organism: Neoceratodus forsteri; assembly: GCA_016271365.2. NCBI lineage: Eukaryota > Metazoa > Chordata > Ceratodontiformes > Ceratodontidae > Neoceratodus > Neoceratodus forsteri. The sequence continues at coordinate 904,237,474 of CM028135.1, read as the reverse complement.
GCTGATACTGCGGAGACTATGCAACATCTCCTTTTTGAGTGTATACATGTCTCTGATTTTTGGAAGTTATTGTCTGATTTGTGGGGGGAAAAATTGTTCCTATCAATGAACTATGACATTTTAATTTTAGGACAAATTTCAGCCACCTGGACAAAATGGACAAAAAGCACAGTTAATATCCTTTTGGCCTGTATAAAGTGGTCCATTTGGCAAGCGAGATGCCTTAGGTTCCTGCAAGGTAAAGTGATTCTGCAGCAAGATGTTTTCTTTAGAATACAGCAAGAACTTGATAATATCTATGAACATGAAAAACGTATGCTGAGGCAAGTGGTGGTCTCAAAATTGTGGAAGAATGTTGGATGGGTGGGTTGATTTGTTGTATTAATGTTTTCTCTTTTTTTCCTTTTAGTGGGAAAAACCAGTTTATCTACTTCTCAGAAGGAAACATGTTTTTTATTTTTAATTTTTTTGATTTTTGGTGATGGATTTTAAGGATTCTAATTGTTATTTCAGAATGATATGTTTTTGATTTTCCATAGAGATATTTGTACCTTGTATGATTTTGTACTTTAATGTATAATATGGATGACTTGATTTATTTCTTCTTGATTACACCTTTTTTGTTTTCTGTTTTTGATTTCTGAATAAAAAATTCCCCTACTCTTTTCAAGTAAGTGCCATGGGATCTTTAACATCCACCTGATCTACCACCAATCAAGGCAGATGGGACCTCAGTTTAACATCTCATCCAAAAGATGGCACCTCAGAAGTGCAGCACCCCTCTCATGCTGCACTACAGTGTCAGTACTGGAACATTAACCCAAGTGTCAGATGTGGGAACTGAACCCACAGCCTGACCACTGAGACACAGGAAGGGCACCCCCCACACCTGTCTCAACGACATCAGTGTTGGCAGCCAGGCGTGCACACTGTTGCAATGCATGCCGGCTACCTGCGGAGGTGGATGGTCCCTCCTCCAACTCCAGATGGCTCCGCAGTGGACAGGCCCTCCACCGCTGACCCCTGCAGATGCACAGGATCTGTAACAGAAAGTAAGGACACGTTAGTGCATGTGATCTACCTTCACACCCCCCCACAGACCATGACATACCATGCAGTGATGGGCTACCACCTGTCTGGAAGCCACCTCCTGGAACGCCCTCAATGGCACTGCACTGCATGCTTGCAGCGAGCCTGTCCTCTGCCGGAGTCAGCTGCACCACCTCCAGCTGGCCCCCGCCTGTTCCAGCACATGCCGCCCTGATGGCAGCCACCTTCTCCTTCACCCTCCTCCTGTCAGTACCCATCTTCTTCTTACACTCCTGCACAGAGCGCTGGTGGCTGCCATGCAGGTTGAAGGCACGTGCCACCCCCTCTCATGCAGCAGCATGGGCCTGAGGGGTGCTCCGCCATCCACTGAGCAGTGGCTCCTCATCCAGGTAGGCCTCGAAGAGTGCCTCCATCTCAGTCTTAGTAAAATTAGGCCTCCTCTTCCGCCCACCATCGTCATCCTCACCCAGTCCTCACTCAGTCATTTCTCAGCCTATATGGGTGAGAGTGGTTACCTGTGACTGTGCAGTACAAAGCAATTCCCTGAGACCACAGTCCAGAACAGCACACAGCATGCAACTCACCTATAAACTGCAGTAACCGAATATGGCCACTGCAGAACGGCGTCGCATTTTTATAGTGCAATCCATGCAAATTAGGTGTGGTGCAACTTTAATGAGATGCAAATAACTTTGCTGCGCCATTGAATGGCTGATCGGATGATTTGCATATGACGGTTGAATATCGCGTTGTTGCGCTTTGCGCAATTGTGTTGAACGTGCTGAGCCAAAGGTGCAGTTATGTGGCTGTGTAGTACACTGCACTGCGCATGGCCAGGTAGCTTACACAGGCATCTGCCGTGCTGATGACGTGCTGTGTGCAGTAGGCAATTCAGGGCACGGCCACCATTGTGCCAGTGGCACTACGGTGAGGGTCACTACATGGTGCTGTGGCACAACTGCGCTATAGTTCACTGTGGCGATGGCACACAGGCAACCAATTGCACTAGATGCATAGACATCTGATGGCGCAGTGCGTGGTCTTGCGCCAGAGACCCATGACCCTGTGCCCGACCTTTGCCCCCTTGGCGCCATACGTCTGGCATGGCTGCAGCTCTATCGCACTGTTCAGTGACAGCACGATAGGGAATGGCAGCGCTGTACTGACAGCACGATAGGGAATGGCGGCAATGTACTGCGCAGCACTTCCACGTGGGGTTGCCGTGCTCTGGAGCACCATATTGCCTACTATAGCACTAGAGATGGCATGCAGGAGAGCCCCTCTGTGGAGTGCCCTTGAGCTGGCCAACCTTGTGGCCATTGTGGAGCCACACTATGGCCCACTGTTTGGTGAGGTGCCACTTTTCAGGGCCAGGACCCAGGTCTGGCAAGAGGTGGCCACTGACCTGGAGGCGGCCACTGGCCGCAGGAGGATGGCCAAGCAGTGCAGGCACCAGTAAGGGGACCTGAGACGGAGGGAGCTGGAGCAACTGGCATGTCTGTGGTCACATGCCAGGAGGGACGTGGTGCCTCATCCAGGTGGGTGATTCGTCTACACACCTGTATGGTCCATATGGGTAACACTGTCTTATGTGTCCAGCACATAGGGGAGGGATGGTCTAGGGTTGGCTGTGGTGGTGTTTACAGGGCATGGGATGGATGGGTCTGGCTGGGTAGGTGGGCACACACATTGGGGCAGGGGAAATATGCTTTGGGTTTGTACTGATGTGTTGCTCTCCTTTTGTTTCCCACAGGCATGGCAGAGTGGAGGAGGGCCATGGAGCAGCAGTGGAGAGTGGTGTAAGCCAAACGGGAGTGTGTCGTGGAACAACCCCAACACCAGCGACAACCCGATGAGGGTGAGTGCCATGACACCATAATTGCTATTGCATGCTGTGTGACATGGTGGGAAGCAGAGCATGGCCACCATCCATGGACACCACTGCCATGCACGCGATATGTGACAGTCAGCACTGTCCAGTGGCACTGCATTTCTGGGAGTACATCAATGGTGGTCCATGCATGCACTGGGCACATGGCTGTGGCACTGCCTGCCCACCGCATAGCCACATTACTGTATGGCCTTGGTTGTGCTGTGCTGGACATGGGTGGTGTGTGTGTGCAGTGGTACACATGGCTGTTGCTGCCTGGTTGGGCTTGTCTTGTGCACACGGTCACTGTGGGTGGGTGCACACCATCACAGGAGCGGGGCACATGGCTGTATGACATGCATGATGGGTGGGCTGCAGGGGGATGGACGGTCACACCCATTGACTCTGATCCCTTGTCCTAGGTGTGCGGATACTCCTGATGATAGAGCGGGCCATCCAGGATCTGGTTCGCGTGGCGGCAGAATCCCTTGCCATCTTACAGGATCTTCATCAGCATGGGGTGAGGAGGAGAAGGCGACCCTGGGAACGGCCCCAGGCAGCGGAGGAGCAGGCTGGATGCCAGTGACCAAGCACAACCGCCCCCTTTGACTGACCCTCACACCCCGCCTTCCCTCTCCCATATGTTCACCCCTTACCCACCCCACCTTGTTCCTGTCCCTCCACCCATATATGTATGTATATATATATATATATATATGTATATAGTTTGTTATTATTGTTGTTGTTTTTGTTATATTTTTTGAATATAGTAATTTTGATATGAATACTATGGTGGTCTCTGATTTGCAGCTGGCTATAGGTGCTCAGTTGCAGTGGTGTGCATGGCATCTGGGGTGGTTCAGTCATGGGTATGTGTGTGTGTGCGTGGGGAGGTGTCTCTGGTGTGGAAGTGGCTATCAGTCGGTATCTGTGGTGTGTGTTGTTCTCTGTGCATTGCATTACTGTGTGCAGTGGTCCATGGTGCCTGCTCTGTGTCCATTGTGCCCCTGTCAACCTGTCCTTGGCCTGTGCAGCTGACACCCTTGCATGTCTGTGGCCTGTGAGGTCTGCTGCCTTGTCAGTGGTGGCTGTCCCTGCAGGTCATCCACTGTGACTGTCATAATGCTGGGTTGCCTCCTGTCACTGGTGAGGTGCATGTTTGGCTCGGGTGACACTGTGGCCTCTGCTGTTGCTGTCCCACCTCCATGCTGTGGCTTGTGTGTGTTGCAGGGGCTGTGCACCACTGTCTGTGACTTGTGATCCAGGCATATGCTGGTGGTGTACAGGGCCACAGTTCATGCACAGGGTGGGTGTCACCCCTGTGCCATGGTGGACTGCAGGCTGTGTGTGCACAGTTTACATGGGCCCACACTGGGGGCTTGGTTGCCACACTACTGCATCCCTGTGTTGGTGTCCCCGAGGGTATGGGTGTGTGTTTGCACCTGCACTGTGTTGCATCCGGTGTGCTGCATGCTTCCACGCAGCACTGTGGGTGTCTGTGCTGGCTGCTGTGGCTCATGGTGGGTCGCCCTGTGACACTTGTCTACTGTGCAGGGTGTAGTATCAATGGTGGTGGTGTCAGGGGCATGCCCTTTCCCATGTGGGGTACCTCTTGTGGCGACACATGTTCAGTCTCTCAGCTGTGCCTCAGGAGGATTGTGCGTGTTGACACTGTGTCTGCTGTTGCTGCATTGCCATGTGTTGCCACCCAATGCTGGGTACTCATGGTGGGTCTGGCTTGTATGATTCTGTGGTACAAGAGGTTGCAGTGTGGCAGTGGGGGGGTATGCATGGGGATTACTGCAGTGATGGTCACTGCTCATGGGGGGTGTCTTGGGGTCACGGTGCAGGGTGTGCTGTGCCGGGGGGTTGCTGTACCATGGGGTGGTCCACCCTGCTTGTGTGGCAGTCTTAGCTTGCCGGTGGGTGTGCTGGGGCACCATGGCCCAGTTGTGCTTTGTTTGGTTGTCCCCATGGGCCGGTGGATATTCCATCCCTCCCCCAGTTGTGCTGTGCTTGGGGTGTGGGGGTGCATTGTCAGTTCTGCAGTGTGTTCCTGTGCCCATCTGTGGCATGGGTGGTGGACCCCTACCTACCTCCCTGGTTGTGCAGTTCCATTGCTCTGCTGCTGGGGGGCTCCCTGCTTGCACTGTGGAGCCTCTGGGCTGCTCAGCTGGGCAGCCCTTGTTGTGCTATAGCGCATCGTATCTGCTCAGCTTCCCCTTCCTAGGTGCGCTATGGCACAAGTTGTGCGATATTCAGACGTTGGCTGTTAGCGCAATTTGGCTTGCTCCTTTTTTGAATATCGCATCTATTGAGCATGGGCTCAATGGACTTGTGCTTGCTCCTGCTATTGCGCACTTTTTGGGCGCAGTTTGAATATCCAGCCCCATGAGTAAATATCTGTCAATTTCCCTAAGCTTATCAACACTTGATGCTCAGTATCACCCCCCCCAAAAGAAAATCAACAACATAACAGGACCTTAACATGAACAATTTTGTTTCCTTTGTTCTCTTCCTGTCCTGAATTAAGCCCCAACAGCTTCCTCTTTATTTTAAAGTACTGTCCCCCTAAAACTTACTGATTAATCTGTGCAAGTAACTAAATATTTATCTGTAATTCTGTATCGATAAAATTCAATAGGCAAAGATCCTCAGACAATTGAAAGTAAACATGAGTTGTTGCCATTTTGCAATCTGATATACAGTACATTAGTGTGTGTGTGTGTGTGTGTGTGTGTGTGTGTGTGTGTGTGTAGGTGGCTGTGTGTGTACTGAGCTGCCAGGACCTTGAGGAAAACAATGTCATTGTTGCCTGAATGGAATAAGCACTCACCCAAGATTCTGCCAGCTGGTATAAAAATGTCTAAGGGATTTTCTGTGAAACCATCAAGTAGGAGAGCATTAAAATAATGTCTGTACATGACACAAGGCAATTTCTTCATTTCATATGTAATAAATAAGGCCTGTTTGTCCTTATGTTAAGGAAAAAGAGTAAAGTTTATAATATGCTTGTAATATATCTGCAGCTGATTTTTAAGGGAGGAATATTTAAGACCAGCATCTGACAGGGACAGCAGATACTCCAGAATCTGATTCACTGGACAGGTAACTGAATCCAGATGATGGGAGGCTGTCCACAAAGCAAAATGCCTGCACATCATGAAGTAAGTTTCCCTAGTGAAGGGTTTCCTGGTGGCCACCAGGACATCAGCCACTTTAGGTGAAACTCCAAGTCTAACAATGGCTATGTCTTCAGGAGCCATGCATGCAGATGGAGAGACTGCAGGATCAGATGTAGTAGGGTTCCCAGTTCCTGTGACAGCATGCCCAAACACATGGGGAGAGAAATCACAGGTTCCACTGCCAACTGCTACCATAGTGGAAAACAAATCTGATGAGACCAAAAGACAGCCACCAGAATCATTGTGGCACCCTTCATCTGGAGCTTGATTATCACTCTCTAGATTAAAGGGAAGGGAGGGAAGGCGTAAGAGAGAAACAATGCGTCTCACCAGAAAACTCCAGGCCCTGGATCGAGAGAGCAAAAAAGCAGCAGTTTTGCATTGTGTGGGGATGCAAAAAGGTCCAACGATGTACACCCCACATGTTAAACAGGTCTTCAGCGACAGATCAGCAGTTCCCACTTGTGCATTTTGGATTGTAATAAGCTTAGCTCATCTGCCAGGATGTTTTGGATGCCTGTAATGTGGACAGCTGATAGTTCATGACCATGGTCCAGAGCCCATTACCAAACTCTCATCACCTCCTGGTACATGGGGTAAGAGTGGGTGCCCCCCTGCTTGTTGATGTAGTGTACCACACTGATATTGTCAGTCTGCACCAGCAGAGGGCATGGGGACAGGTGGAACTGGAAGGCCTGCAGACGATACTGTACTGCTGTCATCTCAAGGACATTGATGTACAGTGAGACCTCGAGTGCAGACCACATCTCTTGGGTCTGGTAAGGACCCAGATGAGAACTCCAACCCATCCACAAGCCATCCAAGAAGAGGGTTTGGCGAGGGGAAGGAATGAGAAAAGGAACCCCCCAGCAAATGGCTGGGTTCCATCCACCACTTAAGAACTTTCTTGACAGGGGGAGGAGATCAGGACCATCGGTGTGGGTCGTCAGTCCAGTGGTCCCACTGCATCCTTAAAGATCAACTGCAGATATATTACAAACACATTATAAACTTTACTCCTATTCCCTAACATAAGGACAACCAGGCCTTATTTAGTACATATGAAATAAAGAAACTGCCATTTGTGATCTACAGATAAAATTTTAATGCTCTCCTATTTGATGGTTTCACAGAAAATCCCTCAGACATTTTTAAACCAGTGGCAGAATCTTGGGTGAGTGCTCATTCCATTTGGATAACAATTACACAATTTTCTTCAAGGTCCTGGCAGCTCAGAACACACCCACCCACCTACAGACGCACACACACTATTGTACATCAGATTGCAAAATGGTAACAACTCATGTTTACTTTCAACTGTATGAGCATCATTGCCTATTGAATTTTATCAATATAGCATTACATACAGGATAGTGTATGGATCACTATACACAACAAGGCTATTCTCAACCAAGTGGTTACTATACAGACCAGATGACCTTGAAAGCGATGCTCGAGAGGTCTCTTGGTCAGCATAGTAAACACGAGAAGAGCCTTGTTGTGTATGCTCTATACACTGTTCTATATAGTGTATAGTGTATGGTGTCCTCCAAAAACAAACAAAAATATAGTTTTGCGCCTTAATATTTGTTTTTTTCCTGAGCATAAATCTCTATACTTACAGCTGAGTTAGCCCTGGTTGCTAGGGCATACTGTGTGGTTGTTAGGGACCTGGCAAATTTTGATTGATTGACTTTTGGGTTTGGGCGGGGTTTTGAAGTTTATGAAAATGGCATCTGGTCTTCTCGCATACCGAGAGGACATTCATTCAGAGGAGTGGGTGTTGAAAGTTTAAAAAAATCTGGTTGATCCTGCAGGACAGTAATAGTAAATTTAACTTATCTGGTTGATCCTGCCTTTTTTTCTGGTGTCGTGTGGATCCTGCACCTCTGTGCAGCTCGATCCATTGCTGCAAGTCACGAATGGTTTGTGAGCCTTGTCTGATGATGTATGTACTGAAGCTGAATGAAAAGTCATTCTGCTGCAGTACAGACATCACTAGTGCAGCAGAACAACTTTTTTACATGGCACGGAAATCCATGCTGAACTACGTTCCACCATATACTATAGATATATATTTAGTTAATTTCACAGATTAATCAGAAATTTTTAAGGGACAATACTTTAAAATAAGGAGGAATCTGCTGGGGCTTAATTCAGGACAGGAAGAGAACAAAGGAAACAAAAATGTTCATGTTAAGAGCCTGTCATGTTGTTGATGTTTCTTTTTTTGGGGAGGGAGGGAGGGATACTGAGAACCAAGAGCTAATCAGCTTAGGGACATTGACAGATATTTACTCATGGTGTTTTCCTGGAATAATTTGATTAATACAGGCCACCACCAGAAAATTAGAAGCAAAAGACTGATTTTTTAATGTCATAATATGATGTACTGAGCTGCCAGGACCTTGAGGAAAATGATGTTATTGTTGCTTCAATGGAATCAGCACGCACCCAAGATTTGGCCAGCTTGTCTGAAAGTGTCAGGGATTTTCTGTGAAACCTTTCAAAAACAAACAGGCAGTAAAGCAGCATCTGAACATGAGAAAAGTACAGTTATGTAAGAACTTTCCACAACAGCAGATCTCCAAGAGAGGCTCTTGAAGTAGGCAGCACTATTAAGACTGAGCCACCAGGTGCTAGGACCACATGGAAAAATGAGCTAGCAGTGTTAGGCGGGGGAACCACCCAACCAGCATCACATGACCGATGTTGGTCCTGGCATCATATAAGGGGGGTGGTCCCCACACCCGCCTCCAGTTCTCCTGCCAGAGACCTGTGAAACAGGAGCAAAAGGAGAAGGAGAGGGCTTCTGGAGCCCAAAGAAAAAAATGACTAGAAAAAAGCAGCAACAGCAGGGGTAAGGAGGGAAGGAACCCCTTGTCTACTGCAAGATCCTCGCTCGAAGATCTACTGTTACAGTAAATTCTTACTTAACTGTACTATCTTACTTCAAGAGGGTTCTTGCAGTAGGCAACACTATTAGGACTGAGTCCCAAGCAGTGTAAATCGAACAGAGACTAAAACATGGGAGGCAGGAAAGGATCTGCAGTAGGCTGGGAATTTAAGACAGAAGGCCTTGAAGGACAGCTAGTCCAAAGCCAGCCCTGCACCCAGAGGCAATGTCCAGACAGCAATGCTTTGTGAAGGTGTGGACAGAGCTCTAAGTCGCCTGCCACCCTGATGTTGGCGGCAGAAGCATTTCTGAAACAAGCAGCAGATGCAGACATACCTCTGGTTGAGTGCCCTTTAACTTCCCCTGGAAGGAATTTGTTGTACTTCTGATAGCAGTACCAAATGCAGTTCTCCAACCATTTGAACAAACACTGTTTTGAAACTGCAGCTCCCTCCCTTTTGGGTACAAATGAAACAAAAGCCTGATCCATCTTGCAGACAGACTTCCTCTGATTCATGTAATAACGTAAAAGTCTGTGTACATCCTAAGTGTACAGAATTGCATTCCCTTGATTATAGTGCTTAGACTGAGTAATACACTGGTAAGTGTATAGTCTGGTTTAAAGTAAACTCAGAAACCACCTTTGGTAGAAACTTATGATCTGTATGGAGAAGCACCCGGTCTCTGTGGAAAATCAAATAGGGCTCCTTACACATAACGGCCCGAAGCTCGGAAATCCTTTGAGAAGAGGTAATAATAACTAAAAATAGCACTTTCCAAGACAGGTAGCGCTGGTCACAACTTGTGGCCGGTTCAAAAGGAGGCAAAGTGAATTTCTCAAGGATAAAGCTCAGATCCCACGGGGAACAGAGTTCATAACCGGGGGTTTCAAGTGGAGTATCCCCTTCAAAAAGGTACAGGAAACTTCCAACTGAGCCAAGGTTTTGCCTTCCACGGGAATGTGGCAGGCAGATATGGTAGACAAGTGGACCTTCAGAGTGGAATGGCTGAGTCCCAGGGCAGAAGGTACTCTAAGACTGGAGGAACGGGGCAGGAAAAAGGATCCTAACCTTTGGTGGCTGCCCATATGAATAATCTCTTCCATTTCATCTCGTAAGTCTGTCTTGTAGAAGGCTTTCTGGCCTCTACAAGAACTTCAGCTACTCCAGAGGAGATCCCAAAGCAAGAGACAGCTATTTCTGAAGGCACCACACTTGCAGGTGAAGGGACTTGAGATCTGGATGGACCAGCCTGCTGTGATCCTGAGTCCGAAGGTCCTGGCAGAGGGTAATAGGAACCAGAGGCTCCACCGCTAACAGCTGGAGCAGAGGGAACCATATTCGTCTAGGCCAATATCGGGCAATGAGAATCATCTGAGCTCCCTCTAATAGCAGTTTGAGGAGGGCCCTCTGCAAGAGTGGGAAGGGAAGGAAAGCATACAGGAACCTCCCTGTCCAGCAAAGAGACAGTGCATCTTGCCAGAAGATACCAGGTCAAGGAAGGAACGAGCAGAAACTGGGTAGCTTCGCATTGTATGGGTAGGCAAACAGATCAAGATCTGGACAACCCCCAAGGTCGAAGATGTCCTTGACTACTAAATGATGCAGCTTCCCCTCATGAACCTTTGCCTGGAGATGGCTGAGATTTTCCACCAGGACATTCTGGACGCCCGGGACGTACACTGCCATTAGCTGGAGCTGATGCAGTACTGCCCAGTACCGCAGTTGCATCACTTCCCTGCACAAGGGGTATGACCTAGTGCCTCCTTGTTTGTTTAGGTACCAGAGCACACACATATTGTGCGACTGGATCATGAGTGGTCCTGGTAGGAGAAGAGGCTGGAATGCCTCTAGGGCATACAGCATAGCATTCATCTCAAGTAAGTTGATGTGCAGTGAGTGCTCCCACTGAGACCAGGATCCCTGTGTTCTGCAATCTCCCAGATTTGCTCTCCAGCCCTGACCTGAAGCATCTGTCATCAGGGTTTGGGCAGGCAGGGGAGGATGGAAGGGGAGCCCCTGGCAGAGATTTTCCAGATTCTGCTACCAAAGAAGGTCCCTTCACATAAGGTTGGACACCAGAATCCTGTGATCCAAGTCATTTGACCTCTGATCCCACTGCACCCCAAGAGTCCATTGCATGACCCGCATGTGAAACCAGGCCAGGGGAACTGTGGGGATAGCTACCACCATGAGACAGTGGATTTCCGATCTGGCCATTGCCTAACGGCTGGATGCCAGAAGCTGAGCTTGCCTCTGCAATGTTTCCACCCTGTTCAAGGGGAAGAAAGCCATACCCTCGGTAGTATCTAGAATTGCCCCAATAAATTGAAGGTGCTGGGCAGGGGAAATGTGAGTCTTGGGGTAATTCACCATAACCCCCATTCTGAGGAACAGGTCCAGGGTAGCTGCTATAGAAGCCGCCAGGCCGTTCTTCGATGGGGATGACAGAAGCCAGTCATCGAGGTACAGAAATACACAGTGGCCCTGGTGCTGTAAAGCTGCTGCCACCACCGCTAGGTACTTGGTGAATACTCTGGGTGCTAATGACAGACCAGAGAGGAGGGCCTTGAATTGGAAATGCTCCCCCTGGAAAGTAAAGCTGAGGAAGTGGCGGTGAGCAGGGAAGATAGGGATATGCAGGTAGGCATCTTGCATATCCAGGGTACACAGCCAGTGTCCCTGGTGTAGCAATGGCAACAGAACTTTGAGGGTCAGCATGTGAAGACTCTTGTAATTTACATAGAGGCTGAGCATGCTGAGGTCCAGTATAGGCCGTTGGTCTCCCATCTTTTTTGGGACCAGGAATAAGTGGGAATAATACCCCCTTCCTACATGGCCCTGAGGAACGGGTTCTATTGTGGACTTTTGCAACAGAGTCCAGATCTATTCTCTGATAAGTTGCAGGTGACCTTGCAGGTAATAAGAGTGACCTGGAGGATTTTCTGGAAGTCTCTTTATGAACTCTATGGTGACACTAAGCTATTAACTAAAGCACCCAAGATTCTGCCATGAGGTGGAGGGAAGGTTGAGGGGGTGCCAACCGGGACTGTCTGTGTGACTTGGTGGGGGGTGTTATAGCCAGAGGAGGGAACCCTACATTTGCCCTGACATTTGGCGGGCTGCTGCTTTGTCTGGTGCCTTTGCTGGAAGCAAAAAGGCTGCTGGGGCTTTATACTGGAGTGATAAAGTGAAGTGCCTTCCCTCGCTCCTGCCGATCAGTCATAATATCTTGAACGTCTCCTTCAAAGAGTACCGAGCCTCTGAAGGGCACATCCCGGATAGACGTTTGAACATCCTGGTTGAAACCAGATACTTGCAACCAGGAGTTTCTGCATAGCAGATCACCATCACCATGTTTCTGGTGGAGGCATCCATGGCATCGTAGGTCACTCTTAAAGTGTGACGGCAGGTAATCTCTGCTATCCTGTCTGCTCAATATTGGTCTTGGCTTCAGAGTCTGGCAAGGCCGTAAACTCAGCTTTCAGTAGACCCAGAATGGATTTCTGGTAGCAAACCATGTGGGCTATATAATTAAGAGCCTGCAGGGCCAGGGTAGAGGATGAATAAAACCTGCAACCAAACTGGTCAAGTTGCCTCGACTCCTTGTCCGGAGGGGAGGTATTCATATGCTTAGGTTAAGTGGAGTGATCGTTAGCTGTATTGATAACCACCGAATCATCTTTGGGATGCTAACCAAATGGTCTTTCCCATCATGGGCTTGATATAATCTGTCTGCTTTCTTGGACACAGGCGCAACTGATAACAGTTTTTGCCATATCGTAATGGCCAAATCTCTATGAGGCCCCATCGAAGAGGGGGGGATAAGGGGGAATGTCAAATATGGGAGGTCAAGGTGCTCTGCCAACCTCTGGCACTGAGGATTTTGTTCTTGTCTTCCAGCCATTGTCTTCCTGAATTTTCCAGAGGATATCCATGAAGGATGGATCCTCTGGAGGAGACTTACAGGGTCTTCTTTGGCTTGGGATCCTCTGGCTGGTAGGACTCAGAGCCCAAGGAGGAAGAGTCAGAGTCCAAATCAGTGCCATGTGAAGGGCTACTGTCCAAGGACTGGGACCTTTGCCTGGAGTCCTCCTTCTGAGGAACTGCCCACTCGTGATCCTGATCCTCTCCTATGGAAGCACCCAATGTGTACAGGAGTGGAGGGATGAGACTCAATGGGTTAGAGAGAATGTGGGGTAGGGGCAGGCCAGACTGGTTGTGGGTTGCCCAGCCGGCTGACATCGGTCAACCTCCGACATGAGTTGGTGCTTGGCTCTGTACCACCATGAAGTACAAAGGACATCATAATCCACCAATGGCTATGGTGGAGGATGCTGATAAACAAGCGATACCACACTGGTTGGTAGCCTGGCAACTGGTACCCTAGCATTGGGTACCCTGGCTTTGAATATCCTGGTGTTGAATAACCCAGTATCAGATAGCCCAGTGTTGGGTAGCCTGGCTTCTGGAACTCTGGCATAGGATGGCCTGGAGTTGGGTAGCCTGGAGTATGGTAGTCTGGCATCAGGTAACCTGGCCTAAAGGCCTGACAGTGGTATGGAAGGACCTGGCTGAGACCCTGAAGGGGTGCCCAAAGGCCCAGGAAGTGTATATGACTGTTGTCCCACTGAGGGTGCTGACGTTACACCCGCAGGGGGGCCGGTGAAGCCAGCGTCATCCCAGAAGAGGTGAGGTGTGTCTCCAGCACCTGTGAAGGAGGGGGCCCAGACAGAGGCATCACAGGTGGAGTGGCCGGGAGGCCCCCTGTGGGGGTCTGGCAGAGGATGACCTGGCGCTGGCTGGTGGATCAGGCCAGCAGGTGGTGGCACCTCTGGCTATGAGTGGGAAGGGAGTGTCAGAAGGCCCCACCAGAGGAGACGAAGGGCTATCCCAAAGGGGGGGGATTCCCCTCATGTCGACTTTGGATGCTGGTTCAGAGGACAGACATTGAACCTCGAATCAGTATCCAACGTGAGCACCGGGGCTGTGCAGACATCGGCGGAGCCTGCATCCGACTTACCAGCCAAACCATTTGGCTTAGTCCCGGAAGATATGAAGGGCCTAAGGGAGGAAGAAGCCTCCGAAACCCCGGAGGTCACCACCTGAACTAGGAAAAGCTAGGGTGGGGGGGCAAAAGGCTATTCCATGGCAGGAGGAGCAGGTTTGGCCAGAGCAGTGCCTCCCTTACCTAAAGAGGGCCGTTTGCCATCCATGGTTTTGCACAGCCTGGAGGAATACTGATCCCGGTCCCGGTGCTTGTCTTTCTCCCAGTTGTGCATCTTTGGTTATGGGAGCCATAAGAGTCCTCTGGAGATGAAGAAGCTCTCCACACCTGCTACAGGACTTTTTGACGGCACTTTTGTGTGGCCTGGTTGAAGCTCTGGCAGGCCTCACAGTCCTCGGTGTTGTGGTCAGGCCCTAGACAGAGAAGACACATGGTATGGCCATCTTTCCCCGGGATCTGCTTGCTGCAGACACACTTGTTCTTGTGGTATTTGGTTGGAGAAATAGAAGACATGCAATCCAATGTCGAATAACACTATTTTTACTTCAAAAATAAGAAAAACTTTTAAAGATATACTTATCGAAAATGACGGTCGACTGTAGCAGAATTCCGTGAGGTCCGATGTGCGCAGGTCGATGTTGGGAAAGAACTGGAGGTGGTGTGACACTGCTAGCTAACATTTCCCTGTGGTCATAGTGCCTGGTGGCTCAGTCCTAATAGTGTTGCCTACTGCCCTCTTGAAGTAAGATTGACTGTTCCTGCACATTACTTGCAGTATATATAGAGTCGGTGTTCTCATGGTGAGCAAATAGAATACAGTAAAAGCATTTTAAAAACACTGCAGCTGATATTTAAGCAGTATTGTCAAATAGTTTCTAGGATAAAATTGTGTGCATAAAAGTAAGGGATATGTATAGGTTCTGGGAACTCCTGCCACAGAGGCAGGTGGCTGCAGTACAGTCACCGTACCTTTGGGGTGTGGGGGTGAGGGCATATCACCGAGTTAAGACATGGTTTTCAGAAATGGTAAACAGTGCAGCTTGGATGGCTGTTTAGTGCTGCCACAAACCTTTGAATATACTGCTGCACCGGCATGCTTGAGGGACCCCCTCATTTGCAGAGGTGCAATGGTACAGGTAGGGCCTTGGCACTGCTAAATTTGGGCAGCCTTCCAGGGGCTTCTGAATATGGCCTTTCCTGGAGAGCTGGTTGAAACCCAGGTTACCGCTGGCACAACCATGTTCACACTGATGCTAACCTTTGGACATAGGAGGGGGTTATAGTATCATAATACCTTGGTTTCTATTGTGATCCAATGTGTATAGCATAGCTGTAATTATTCTTCAAAGTTGTCATGATTTTGCCTATAGCAAAATGGAGAGCATTTGGAATTTGTCTTCCAAGCTGCCTTTGTTTACTGTAAATATTAAGCATGGTTTCAAAGCAAGAAGTGCTTGAAAAAGCATAATTAAGAAATTTAAAATACAACTGGACATTAAGCCTGCATGCCTAGGACACCTTTAAAAACTCATGCTCCCTCCCTCCCTCCCCTACCTTCCTCCCACTCCATCAGATCCTCTGACACTCTTACCCTGCTAGTACCCCATCTTATCACCCTCATCAGCCAATCAGGCTTCTCCCTTCACTTCCCCAAAATCTAGAACTCCCTCCCACCTCAAATACAACACTCCTTCTTCTACCACTCCCTTGCCTCTGCCTTACATAACTTTCTCTCTGCTAGCTGCTTCTGCTACAGTCCTCCTTAACTTGTTCCCCTATGAGCCTGCTTCAGTTTCATGCCCACCTCTTTCCTGCAAAACCCTTTCCGTGTCCACCCCCAAGCAACCCTTCCTTTCCACATTACTCCCAGCCCCATTCCTCCCTCTGTGCACCAGCTTACCCTCACCACCCACTCGATGTTGCTTGGCTTAGGCCCCTAGAAGGGTTCTCTGCATCCTGGAGGGGATCCAGAACCTAGGCAAACACCTTCCTCACCTCCTAGTCCCACCCCATTCTTTTCTGAAAGGGCTGGGTCTCAGCCCCTCTTCTCTCCCACCTCCCTCTTTTAGTCCTTCTGAAGCCAACTCCCCATTCCTGCCTACTTCCCTCCTGTTGTGCTGTACCTCTGCTGCATACAACCTGCTTCTCTCCTGTGGTGCTGTAGCTCTGCCTTGTGCAGGCAGGGTCCACAGCATACTGGAGGGGCCAGGCCACAACAGACCCTTCTCTTCCCCCTCTCTTCCTTCCTAACGTGATCTTACTCCCACTGCCTACAACCTGTTCTCCTTCTGTTCATGCGTGACCTCCACCTGGTGCAGGCAGGGTCCCCAGCATTCTTGAGGGGTCAGGCCCTGACAGACCCTTCTCCTCCACCCCTTGCCTCCCTCCTCCAAATCCCCTTTCACCCTCCCTGCTCTCTGCCCATATGCCCCACCCACCCCTCCTCCCTAGCCATAATTATTGGCTAACCCCTAATCTCTAATGAACTTATAGTCAACCTTGCACTTTTGTTACACCTTGCAAATTTTGTTCTGTGTCTCTCCTCATAATCTTGCCCTAGTTCAACCTCTTTGTATTCTATCCAGCTATTTTCTAACTACAAAGCTATGTCCCACCAAGTGTTTGCCAAAGATATTTGTGCTATTGTATCTATCTAGTTCAAGACTGTTAGCATTGTATTTCATCTAGTTCATACGGCTCAGCTTTCCTCCTTTTCAGTACTTCTGTATAGTCTGCTCACTTTACTGAATGTAATTAAATTGTATATCTATATTGTGTACCAAATGTCTGTATACTATCCTCATGTTTCCCATCCCCCAGGTCACACCAGGAGACGAGCAACTTGTTGCTCAGAGCGCCTTCCTGGTGAAACATTTCAATGAATAAATAAAGAGAAAAGGGATATACAGAATACAGTTACTGGAACACATTCTATCTCTTTTAGACCTCAAAAGTATGCACACAGTTATATGTTGGGACACTAATGTATGATATATGTATGATATATAAAGTAACCAAATTCCATAACCATGATGTGAAATTTGTGGATTGCCCAAGTAATTCCTTGTTTAAGTTCTGTATTTATCAGAATTCTACTGTCTTGCTTTTATTATGTGTGTGTATAGCTAGATTTATATCTATATCTGTATCTATAGCTATAACTATAATATATATAAAATAAACAAAAGCAAACCATATGGCAAATTGAAGCAAAATGTATGTAGAACACAAAATGGTCTCTTGCAAACATAACATGCTATTTAGAATCACTGATGTGATGTAATTGCAAAAGCAACATTCTCAAATATCTGTGTTTTAGCCAGACAGGTAAGAAGGTACATTACGTTATCTGTATGGTGCCCTGCCAGCACTAAGGGTACAAAATACAGTATTGGTAAGATGAAACTTGAGAGCATAACAAGAAATGAAACATACAATCAAACCATCAATAAATAGAGAACTGGTGTGCAGTCAGTTGTGATTGTCACTCAATTCCTGTGGGGGAAAAAAATAAATCAGTAAGACTGTGCTCATTCTCAAAACTGAAAGAATTTTTACTGATGCTGTATACAGTATATTTTGCCACAGAACACTGGCATCTCTGAAATACAGTACCAGGGTAGGCAAGGACATTATTCAGAACTAGTGCATTTCACTTTAGCATTCAGGTACATAAGGTAGTAGCAGTGATGATACAGTATCTTGCTTTCACCAACAGTATTCTAAATAAACTGTGGTGTGCTTAGCCTATTATTCTGACAGCAAACAGCATCATAAAACTAGAAACAACTAATGTTAAGCATCAAGGTGTGTCAGTTTATTTTGAATTTGAATATAAAAAAGGTCAACATTTATACTACCATTCATGCTACGGTAGTAAGGTGCAGAAAAAGGAAAGGTGCTCATTTGAACTGCTCCCCCACTATTTCATTGGTAATAAGTGAGTTTATCCATATTTGATTTATATTTGGTGTGGTCCTTACAATATATTAAGGTATTGTTGATTGGCATGATTCCTTTCCAGTTGGCTCTGCAAGTGTGTTATGAACTGAGAAATGAAGCAGTCTCCCATAGAAAGAGGTCAACTGGCATCTGGCAGAGACTTGGTTTATACATTTAAGAATAGTACATGCTACTCCCATGTAAAATGGGCTTTGTCATCGTGGACCCTTGAAACAACTGACCACATGCATCTAAAGGTCAATGAATTTGAGATATACAAGTAGACACTAAGCATTCCATAAGTGGAACATTAACACAAACTTTATTTTCACAGTAGCATAGTATTGGTGCCTATTCATGAATGCGGACTGGAGTACATGTGAAAGGCATTTAACTCCCCCCATGCAGCTCAGTACCCTCAGGACATCAGCGCATCGGCCGTATTCCTGAACACCAGCCAACATATGGCTCCTGTCTGTGGCCCAGTTCCCCCCATGTACAGATTCATGAAGGGCGGGTGCGGAGCTGTGGACCCAGGCAGGTAGCCAATCAGCTGCCCTACCAGGATCCCTCAATGGATCCCTTGGGCCTGTGGGCTGCCATGTTGGTAGCAGGCATATAGAGCTCAGGCAGCTCGTGGGGGGGTTCCCCCAGATGTTTGCCCAGGCCTACCCAGAGTGCCCTGACAACTGTGGTGGTCTCAGTGGGAGGTCCAATGACCCCTGTAGGCTCCACCATGACTTGCGATGGCAGCCCAGGAGGAGTGCATACCATTTACAGCTGTCTCCTGAAGGTGTAGCCATCACCCCCTGTGTACCACACTCTGCACCTTAGTGAATGGCATGGAGTGTGGCCGTGATCCCGCTGAGGTCCTTGGCCCACCGCCGCATGAAGCTGTGTTCAGCCAGGGGCTTGGGTGCATAGGTGGAGTGTATCCATTTCCTGTATGCCAAGCCAGGGGCACACAGGGTATGGCCAGGTGCGGGCAGGTGTGGGGTGGGCTATGCACTGGGGTTACATGGTCTGTAGCCACTCTTCACCTTTTGTGAACAGGGCCCATTATGATCTGCCACTGAAGCAGAATTGCCTAGAAACTCTTGGCAATTAGATAAGTGGCCCTCTACAGGGTGGCTTTTATGGTATATAATTTATTCATTTATTTTATTTATTTGTAAAAGTTTTACCAGAAAAGGCATACTGAGCCAGCAAATAGCTTGTTTCCAGATGCATTCTGGGGGAAAAGGGAGATGGGATACAATATACATTGCAAGATGCAAAATACAATGAACCTAGACTAAAACAAAATCGTACAAGATACAAAATTGAAAACATGAAGAGAATACAAATTCAACAAACTCTGGTCAGAGCCAATATGGCTGTGGAGACTTCCGGCGATGCACCGTGCCGCGTAGTAGCTTTCCCGTAGAGCTCCAGCCACCCGCTTCATAAAACTACCTAACCAATCTTAAATACGTATTTTTGGCGGTATAAATAGCAATATTCAGCGTTGGGATAGTGCGGGCATGTGGGGAAAGTGTTATAGTGTACAGAATGGAGGTAGATATAAAGAAAAATCTACCGAAGCGCACACCACCGGTGATGCCAGAAAAGGCCCCAAAGAAGCCTCGGGCCTCCAGTTCCAGCCTGGGAGTGGATGCTAGTGCCAACCCTGATCTTTCTACCTCAGATAATGAGCCACTGACTCTGCAGCGGTTTCTAGAGGAATTTAAGCCTTTTAAAGAGGATCTCCACACTTTGACAACAGGCTTTACCTCCCTTACCCAGAAGTTGGATGAGGTTGCACAAGGGGTTTCAGACAACTCAGAGCGGATCTTCTCGTTGGAAAAACGGCAGGACAGACTAGATCCTGAATTGGCTGCCTGTAGACAACGCCTCACTAAGTTGGAGCAAAAAGTGGAAGATCTCGAGGGGCGCAACAGGAGGAATAATGTGGTTATTGTGGATCTCCCCGAAGGAGAAGAGGGACACGACCCAATCAAGTTCATACAAAAGTTTGTGGAGAAGTTAGCTGGCCCCTCTCCCTTTGGGGCCAATTACATTATTGAAAGGACACAGAGAGCTCTGCACCCTAAGCCACCCCCAGAGGCCCCTCCACGAACTGTCATCTGTCGTTTCCTCAACTTTAGGGAAAAGCAGCACTTTATTAATAAGACCAAAGAGCTTCAAGACATCGTGTGGGAGGGAAAGCGCCTGAGAATCGCCCAGGATTTACCTGTCTCAGTCCGCCAGAAGAGAACAGCCTTCCACCCTATGGTGGTTAAATTAATAGCGTCTGACATCAAGTTCGGATGGTATATCCAGCCAAGCTAAAGGTTCTCACCTCCGATGCCTGGGTGACTTTTGAAGATCCAGAATCTGCTCTGGGGCAACTGAAAACCTCCTTTCCTGACCTGTTTAAGAGTTCCTGAAGTGAAATGAGGACTTCAGGCAGAAAGACAATTTCTCTTGTACTACCACGCTGATGGACGATTTATGCTCCCCTGCAGCGCTTCTTAGCCTGGAATTTTATAAGTGTGGAATCTAAGGGTCTGGACTCTTGTGCTTCATGTCTGGTTCTATGCCATGCGTGCATTAGTTGCGTGGGTGCCTACCCCTTTTCGGGGGTCTGGTCACCACATTTACATCCTTTACAAGGAACAGGGAAGATGATTTAAGCAACGCTGCATGGCATTCTGCCAGTGAGGTGTTTGTTGCTCGCATTGATGTCTTGGCGAAGTGTTTCTCCTCTCTGTCACTTCAACAGCACTACCACTAGAGGGCACTCTTTCCATACAGAAGCTTTTCGATCTGAGAGCAGTGTGGCCCAAGCATTTAGTCGCTCCGATGCCGCAGAGTTATGCGATCTTCTCATCATGACATCTGATTCGGGAATTGCATGTTCTATTTACTATGAAGATCCACTAATTTTCCCTGTCATGGGTGTTGGTTATTTGTAAAACAGGAGGGGAAAAGAGGGGTGAAGGGACAATGCAAAGCACCTTTTCTTCCTGAAAGAGGCATGAGTTAACGGGGGCCCAGAGAGAATGGGTGCTTTCATTATGACAGGGGAAGACTGATATTTGGTCCCCCCCCCATGTTTCCTTATCCTTTCTTTTTAGTTTGTTAGTTCTATAGGTAGTATGGTGGAGGATTTGATGGCCCAATAATCTGGCCTTTAAGTTTCTATTCTTGGCGTAGTTTTCCTGTTGTGAAAGAGAACACTTGCATGTCACGTTTTGGTTTGTCTTGTGCAGACCAATTTATGTATTTATGTAATATTAAGGTGTTACTTTAGGTTAATGATTACAATATCGTGTTGGCCTGGTTCAGGATATGCCAGCCGATCTGCACAGAATGTCTCAGATTGCAAAGTTGATTCTCGATTAACGATCTCATTGCCTCAGCTACTCCAATGCAGCAAATCCTTTAAGTTGCAACATTTTAATTCTGGAGTCCAGTTTATGGTCCTTGTTATGGTTACAGTTTTTATATACTTAAGGGTCTGTAGGGTGGCTGGAGCGGAAGGGGAAAAATTCTGGGGCATGATGCAGAAGGCGAAATGCAAAGTGGGGGGTGGCAGGGTGGGTTGGAGAAAGATTTTAAAGTTTAAATTGTTGAGAGTTTATGTGGGTAGGTTGTGGGGGATTTGAGGGGGGGAGGTGAGTGGGTTAGTTCACACAGGGATTTGGGACAGGGTTTTCTTCCTATTAATTGTCTCAGACTTCAACCAGTTTATTTCCCGACATGGCAGGGACAACGAGGGTAATTTCTTGGAATGTGCGGGGGGCCAGGTGCAAAATTAAACAATATCAGATTCTTAAGCATCTAAATCTGCTTGCTGCGGACATTGCATTTTTTGCAGGAATCTCATTTACTGAATTTTGAGGCTACGCTGCTCCATAGGCAGCAGATGGGTCAGTGTTTCGTGGCAAAGGGTAACACCCAAAGCCGGGGAGTTATGATCCTGTTGAGCAGATCCATACCGTTTGTTCCCACTCAAACCATAGCGGACCCTGATGGACGTTATGTGTTTGTGAAAGGTAAACTCTATACAAAAGAAGTTATCTTGGGCTGTGTCTATGGTCCCAATACCGACACTCCCAGTTTCTTTAGACACATTCTCAATATCCTCTCCCCATTTTTGCAAATCCCTTTAATAATTGGGGGTGATTTTAATCTGGTGATTGATCCTCAAATGGATTGCTCAGGTAAGCCCCATAAAGGGCTCTCCCCAGCACAACGGGCTCTCCGGGATTGGTTAGATAGTGCAGGGTTAGCGGACATTTGGCACATTCTTCACCCATCGGATAGAGAGTTCACTTTTGCCTCCTCTGTACACCACTCGTCTTCCCACATTGACTATATATTGATCTCCCAGTCCTCCATCCCTGCTGTGGTAGACTCAGTGATACTAGCAGGACCGCTCTCTGACCATTCATCAGTTGCCTGCTCAATTTCTTTATCCACTTTGCCCATTTCAGGCGGGCGATGGAAGGTTAACAATCAATTGTTAAAGATTCCAGAGTGTCAAGCTTATATATCCGAACATATTTCCAGTTTTGTGGATATTAACTTTGGCTCTACCGGGAAACCAGATATTGAATGGTGCTCCCTGAAAGCCTATCTTCGAGGTTTATTGATCGGTTTAGCATCCAAAAGGAAAAAAACTTAGGATGAACGGCTTAAAAGCTTACTGTCCCAGATTCGGGCCATTGAGCATGAGTTATCCTCCCAGTCCCCTGATCATGTCAGAGAAACCTTAGTGAAACTTAAGGACTCATATCTGAGTATCTTAAGAGAAAAGGCTGAGTTTGCTATTTTGAAAACTCAGTCTTATCAGGTAGATCAGGGGGACAAAGCAGGGCATCTTCTAGCCCTCAAGCTTAGACAGCTGGAATCCCATAGATTGATAGCTGCAGTCCGCTCGCAAAAGAGTGATACTCTTATGACTTCCCCTTCGGACACAACTTCGGAATTTAGGTCTTATTATGCAAAGCTTTATAGTCCCATGGAGGATCCCCCTTCTGTTTCGCAATTATTTTCCTATTTCTTGCAGATCACGTTACCTGTACTCTCGGACCTACAGAAGTCCTCCCTAGTCGCTACTATTACTTTAGAGGAGATACGCAGGGTTATTCAGGACTTGCCCTCGGATAAGACACCCGGACCGGAAGGCTTCTCCACTAATTTTTATAAAACTTTCATGTCTCAATTAGCACCTGGCTTGCTTTTGCTATTCCAGCATGTTCTCTCTGGCCAGGTCCTAGATGAGTCCCTGTTCAAAGCCTTAATAACTTTAATACTGAAGGAAGGTAAACCTCCTGAGCATGTCCAGAGTTATAGACCAATCTCCCTCCTCAACTAGGACCTTAAGATCTTAACAAAGCTCCTGGCGGACCATTTGAGTCTTGCCATGCATGATATTATAGGTCCAGAACAGGTAGGTTTCATGAAGGGTAGAGCCACGATCGATCACTTTAGAACCCTTTCACATGTCTTCTCGGCCTTCAGGGATGCCAATTTTCCTGCTGTTCTTATCTCCCTGGATGCTGAGAAGGCATTTGATAGGGTTGACTGGAATTTTTTGTTTCAGTCACTCACAGCATTCGGGTTCCCCTCTCTTTTTATAAAATGGATATGGGTCCTGTACAAATCCCCCACAGCACGGGTAGTGTGTAACGGAGTTTTGTCTGATCCCTTTAAGTTGCATGCTGGCACCAGGCAAGGATGCCTTTTATCCCCCCTGTTATTTAATATTTATTTGGAACCATTTATCCAGAGGATTATGGCCAATACAGAAATCCAGGGCATAAGTATCCAACAACAAACTGTCAAAGTGTTGGCCTACGCGGACAACCTACTCCTTCAAATATCTAAACCCGACATATCTATACCAGCCCTACTTATCACACTGATAGAATTTAGCTCCATGTCTAATTATAAATTAAATGAGGATAAGACTGTTGTTTTCCCCTTGAATCATAAGGCGTTAAAGACTGTGGCAGCCTCAGTGGGTTTCTCTTGGCAGCCGAACGCATTGAAATATCTGGGCTTGTATTTGTCCAGGGAGCCGAGTAGGTTTACGAAATTAAATTTGGATCCTTTAATATTCACTATTAGACAAGATCTCAAGATATGGGCGTTACTCTTCCTATCTCTTTGGGGTAAAATTAATGTCATCAAAATGAATGTTTTCCTGTGGCTTTTTTACCCATTAAATCTTTCAAACACCTGGTTACCGTTGAGGTGGTTTAAAAAAATGCATCTGTTGTTCTCAGCCTTCATTTGGTCTGAAAAGAAACCCCAGATAGCTTATGACAAGCTTTCAACATTGAAATTGAAAGGGGGATTGCGTCTTCCTCATTTAGGACTCTACTACTGGGCCAGTCATGTAAATAAGTACCTGCAATGGCTTAGGGGAGACCATCCCCAATTGCAGCAGTCCTTCACTCCCATTTGGCTCAAAATAGAGAGGAGTTTAATACAAACTCATGGGCTATCCCCTGCTGCGTTTTTACATGTTAACCCAAGTTCCCTGCCTTCTGCTCTTAAAAATACTCCTGCTGCATTATCCACTTATATCCACTCACAGCTCTGCTCGTTCCTAAAGTATAAGCATACGTCGGACCCATCACAACCTTGGTGGGGTATCTCCAATCTTATAATTGATGGTAGGCCACTTCAGTTGAGATGGATCCCCCAGATAGGGGATTGTTCCCTCTCTAGCTTCCGGAGACCAGACAGCCTCTGGTTAACTTCACCCGAAATCCTTGCTAAATTTCACGTTCCGAATTCTGCAATTTTTAGAATATTTCAATTACGACACCTAATAATAAAATCCTTTGGTAATGTGCCATTAACACCCCCAAGCTCACCCTTGTTGGATTTAATCCCCCAGGTGGGTCTCCCACACGCTGTTTCCAGACTGTATGAGGTACTGTATAACTGGAAATGGCCAGACTGCCTGGGAGCGTCCTCTTATTGGTCCACACTTTTTTATGAACATGATTTGCATTGGCCCTCTTTATGGAAGACCTGTCACAAGTTTGTAACACAAGATAGACTTCGATTAGTACAATTTAAACTACTGCACAATCTTTATTATTCACCCCAGAAGATGGCTAAATTTTGGCTTGCTCTCCTCACCCGTATGTACCAGATGCCGGCAGAGTGAGGGTAACCTTCTGCACATCTTTTGGGAATGTCCCAAGGTAGCCCCCCTTTGGGCCATCATCAAACAGAAGGCTGACCCCCTTTTGGGTTTACCGGAGCTTTTTACAGTGGAAATTTGTATTTTGGGAGATCTTTCTTCGGTTACTGTTACCAATAGAAAATATCACACAACCCTCATTGCGATGTCGGTTAAGAGATTGGTCTTGCGGCATTGGAAAGATGCGATTGAAATTTCTTACGAGTGGTTACAGGAATTGTTGGCCAATCTTTGTCTAGAGAAGACAATTGCTAGTTTACATAATCAATCGCATAAATTTCTGAAACACTGGGGCCCTCTGGTTACTCTGTACTCACTTCAGAATGCATAGAAGTTCTGTACCTCGCAATGGGATGCTGTTGCCAGCTAGATTTTCCCCTCTGTGAACGGAGGGAGGGATGGGGGGGAGAGGGGGAGCGTGGATCTATTCTCAAGTTTATACTGTAACATTGTATACTTGTTATATAAATTTAACAGGAGATCCTCTCTCTGTAATTGAATAATACTGAATAAACTTTGAATTGAAAAAAAAAACAATATGGCTGTGGAGAGCTTTTAGGAGTGGCAAGAGCATGGAAAAGAACATGGGGTGCTTTTGCTGCACTGGCATCAGCCATAAGTAATACTGCATCAGTTATAGTACTGTGCATGCATGATACTCACACATGTGAAGTTTGCCCTGTAGTCAGCCCTGCACAACATGGCGATGCAGACATAACTATGTATGAACGATAGTCATGCATGCGCAGTTTATGTCAACATCACCATGTTGCACATGGTGGCCATCGGTACTGCAGTTGCAGAACAGAAAAGTAGTGCGCCAGGAAGTGGGTATGTTTATGCGGGAAGGGGCTGCATAAACAGATTCACTGGAAACTATGTCAGAGCACTGTGGCAACACATCAGACAGTGGTCTAGTTATGTGCTTCCACAGTGCTGTTATACAAATCTGATGACGGCATAACATTCTTAGAGCTTGGCCCATGCAGCCATACAAATCAGACTCAAGAGGAGTCTATTAATAAACTAGAGATCTGGTCTTGGACTTGCTCATCAACACAGTCACTTTCTCATTATCTTCTAAGCAGTGATTGCTGGCAAATGTGCCTTAACCATATTGATCTCAGTGCTGGTAGACTACTTCTGGTTTTTCCCTGATTGTATTAGGTAGGGGTAGTAGCAGTCTTGAAGTGGTAGCTGCCAGTGGTGCCATGCTCTGGAAAAAAGTGATCCCCATGCTCGTCTGCACATTTTAGAAATGATACCTTTCCTTGTTTTTGCTGTAAAGAAACTGCCCCCTTTAACACAAAAACAAGGAGTCAGTTATGGCCTCCACCCCCACCCCCATTTTGCTTCAAGTGAGGAACGTCATTATGGGTTTGTGTCAGATGTACAGTGGCAGCCATAGATGCAAAATATTGTTAAACAGTAATTAACTGTATGTAAAAGCTCTTTTTTTGTGTGTGCTTTCTTAATATTGTTAATACTACTCCACCCATGTGTAGTCGGCCCCTGGATTTCTGTACCCTAAGTGCATTATTTTACATTTTTGTGTTCAGGACAAAAATGCCTTTCAAATGAGGGTAGTCACTAATCTAAATTTTTTATAGATTTTTATGTTTCCTTGAGCGTGTGCAAGAAACATCTTGTGGTAGAACAACATTTCAGAGGTGAGTCAGGGACAATTTCAATGTGCAGCAATCTACAGTGGACTCATCCCTGACAGACCAATGAGCATGCAAACAGACTGTGACACTAGTCACAGTTTCACAGCTGGAATCTGTTCTCTAGTTGAAAGAAATAAAGTGCTTGAATGAAAGCACTTCATTCCTTTCATTCATACCCTTACTGATCTTATTGCTCGTCTCCCCACCCATCCTGCAGATGTCCGGGTACCCAGTCATACACTGCATCCCCCATTCTCTGTGCCATAAGCAATAAACAGTCCTAGCAGTAAAGAACAAATAAATGTTATTATCCTTCCCCAGACAGGCAGACATCCATGTTGGATTTGTTTTTGTGTCTGTGTGAATGAAAGTGCATGTTCTTGTCCCCGAGCTCCTCTATCTCCAGTGCTTCATGCGTGCCACTATGCCCAGCCTGAGCATTGCTCTCTGTGATGGTATCCACTGACCTACCTCATGGATTTCCTAGTGTCCATGCTGCCTCAGTGTGCCCCCCACCCCACCACACAACACAAGGAACAAGAGCGCTGAGAAGTGAGGCAGCATTGCCTGCAGAGCTGTAGCTTAACCCTGGATGGTGGGGAGAAAGAGACATGGGCTGCAGGGAAAGACACTGAGAAGAAGAGGCTGCAGTACCCCCGCCTCCCAAAAAAGAGCACAGGGTCGAAAGAGGTGGTGAGTGGCACCAGTCTCAGGGACAGAGCAGAGAGAGAGCCCCCAAATAGTGACAGTAACACTCCACCTCTCCTCACCCACTCTCTCAGATCAAATGACGCCCGCACCTTGACGGTCCCTCGCCACTCCACCCTCATCCGTTAGACTGGTTTCGATCATCGTTTCCCTAAAACCTGGAATTCCCTCCCCCCCCGAAATACAACACTTCTCCTCCAGCTACTCCCTTACCTCTGCCCTACACAATTACCTTTCCCTCAGCTGTTCCTGCTTTAACCCACCTTAATACCTATCCTCAGTTTCTGCCTTCCTAACATGACCCCCCCCGGGCAGGGTTCTCAACATCCTGAAGGGGGAAATCAGGAAATGGCTACTCCTTCTCCTCATATTCAGTTCTCGCCTTCCTCTCTTCTCCACCTGCCCTTCTGGGTCACCAGTGTGCACAACCTAACCCCATCCTTTTTACTCCAACAGCACTTGCGTACTACCTTGAGCCTGCTCCTGGTACACTTATGCACTATAAATGGTTCTATCGCATTATTACTGTTTTGTACATTCATATGTTCTTTTGTATGATTTTGGACATGTATTGTAATTTACCTAATGTTCTACTACTGTTTATTGTACAATACCTTGTGTTCCAACTGTTGCACAGTCCTACAATATTGTATTGTTTGTACTACCCACATACTATTGTAACTGATCATCCTTCACAACCCTATGTAACCCCTCCCCCCCAGGTCGCAACGTGAAATGAGCAACTTGTTATTCAGTGTGCCCTCCTAGTGAAACATTTCAATAAATAAATAAATAAATAAAAACATGCTGAGATGTGTCAAGTAAGCAAAATGAGAGCGATCACCAGGTGACAGGCTGTCACTATTGCAGCACCACTTTGGCAGTGTGAAATTGGGGGCAGTGCAATGTAGTGACCGTAACCATGATGACCGGTGGCTCCCAGACCTGCACTTGAACAAATATTCATTTAAATGAGTGGCCTGTCCCATAGCAGTGTCTTCTCCCTTCCCCATCCCTTCCCACCCCACCCCTAGAGACACAGCAGAGTGAGAGCTGCTTCCAGTGTGGCATACATGTGCAGGTCCAATCTGTTCCAGTCAGAGACGGTGTCAACCCCCCCCAGAGAAGTGGAGTACAGTGTGTGCCTGAGCTTGGTTGCCATTCATTTTATTTCTGCTCACTCTTCCAGCACCTTGCTGTTGGTCTGATTCTCTGTTTGTCTTTCTGAAGCTCAGTGGAAGCAGACAGCACATACAGAGAGGCAGAGAAAGTGGTAGCAAGAGTACCACAATGGGGACAGAGAGTAGTGCTGCAGATTTGTGCTTTCACTGTTGGGGAGTGGACGTTAGAGAGAGAGAGAGAGAAAGAGAGAGAGAGTGAGTGAGGGACTAGGAGAGACATAGTGCAAAACAAACTTAGTGCATCTATTCCTCCACTGCACAAAAGGAGCATCCAGACAGCCAGAGACAAATATGTGGGCCACATATCTGCCCCTTCACATTGACTAACACAGTGTTGGGTGGGCACTGGATGGGCACCCCTGAATAGTTGCTACCCCTATACCTCCAGCTCACATCAGCACCTATGGAACAATCTGCAGTAGCCACAGAGTGATGTAGGTTACTCATCTTCCCCTCCACACCCATCCCACTCTATACAGGTTGGCACAGTGACAAGGTGACATCCAGGTGGGCAGCCCAAGGTAAATAGTGGACTATGGCCTGGAAGAAGTTGGTGAATAGTGCCCCCTCCACAACCGTCCCACCGCTGCACATTGGCTGCCACAGCCAGAGGCAGAAATGTGAGTTGCACATTTGCCACACCACACCTGTTTCTATATAGCCTGGTGGGCGCCAGGTGGGTGGAAATGGGGTTGTGGTCCAGATCCACTGGGTGGCCTGAGGCCAGTAGCACCCAACACATCTTTCTACATTTCTGCACATGTGCAGCATTTTCTCCTTCCATTCCACCTCCTGCACGTTAGGAGCACTCTGCAGGAGCCAGTGACAGATGAGGTTCACACATCTGTCCATCTTCACCCATCCGAGTTCCATGAAAGCAGGCACTGGCATAGGGTGGGCTTCAGGCAGATGGCTTTAACAGAATGATGCCCCATACTCTCATCCCACTGCCACACAAGGGTAGCACTCTGCAGCAGCCACTGATAGAGATGCAGGTTGCACATCAACCACTTCATATCCGTCCTTGCTCCACCAGAGCTAGTATGAAGGTTGGAGTGGGCTTTGGGTGACTGGCAGTTCTTCATCCTATGCCACAACTCTACACTTGCAGAACACTCTGCTTCAGCCAGAGGCTCTCCCATCTAACATGTTCTACCCATGGAGAGCACTCTGAGGTACTGAGATATAAAAATGTGGATCTTGTATCTGCCCTTCAACAACTGTTCCCACTCTGCTGGGTGAGTGGGGGGTAGGATACAGTGGGTGCTCCTGAGTGACTGGTGCTCCCTCTTGCACTTCCACCTATTAGCCCAATACTTTACAGCAAGCAGAGAAAAGATGTGGATTGCACATCTGCCCTATAATAAACTGTGCCCATTCCAAAAAGTTTCACACGCAGGCTGGAGTGGGGTCTAGGATGGTGGACGTTAAGTGACTGTCTTCCCCCCATTCCACCTCCACACATGGAGAGTACACTCCTCCACCTCCATTATACATTTGCAGATAGAGAGCACTCCTCCCCCTCTATGCCTCCTTTGCATATGGGGAGCAGTTCTCCTTCTCCAGCCCTCTTCCACGTGGTGGACATGGTGTCTTATGTAATCATATTTGGTCTCAATCTTTGTTGAGTGCAACATTGTACATATTGTATATACTAATGTAAATAGAATTGCTTTATTTTAATTTATATTATGCATCCTTACTTTTTGTATTTCACACCATGTATTATCTTTATCATTGCTTGTACGAGGGACCTCCTTGCAAATGAGCTTGCTCAATGGACTTTATCTCTTCACAATAAACTTGAACTTGAACATGGAAAGTACTCTTCCCTCCATTCCATCTCCACACATAGGTATCATTGCTCCACCTCCATCCCACCTCCATGCATTGTGAGCACTCATCCTCTGACCCCTCCAGTGCTTCTCCAACTACATTTCACCTCCCCCACTTGGAGAGCACTTCTCCCACTGCATCCCACCTCCTGCACATAGGGAACACTCACCCCTCCATTCCGCCTCCACACATGGGAAGTTTTCCTCTCACTTATTATCAGCTCTGTACATAGGGAGCACACCACCTCTTTCATCCCACTGCCCCTACCTGGGGAGAATTGATCCCCATCCATCCCACTCTGACACATGGGGACACCTCCACACATTTGCATCACTCCTCCTCTACCACCATCCCATCTCTGCATATAGAGAGTACTCCTAACCCCATTCCACCTTTGCACATGGGAGCACTCTGCAACAGCCAGAGACAAAGATGTCACAGCCATATGCCTTTCCACACCTATTCCCATGCCACATGATAAGCTTCAAGTTGGGCAGAACATCGGTGGGGTTGAGATGTAATGAGTGGGTTGCCCTGGAAGATAGTACCAATACACCTTACCACCTCTCTGAATGAGAGAAGTCCCCCCCCGAATCAATCTTTATTCTTTTCTCCACTCACCACTTTTCTTCTGATTATCCTCCTCTTTGCTTGCCTTACCAGTTACTCCCCTCCCAAGACAGGACTACAGGCCACTAGGCCAGGCCAGATTTTTCCTCGACCTCTCAAGTCTTCTCTTCAGATCACACCAGTTCAGCCAGCATCCAGCCAAGTCAAGAAGATATCCCGTGTGTTACTCACAGTTCAGCACTGGATGAGTCAGTTCTTTCTCTAGTAGTCCATACTTCAAGTTTTCCCACAGTTCAATTGAGGCAAGAGAAGAGCAGCATACAGTCCCACTCTACCACCACAACAGTCGACAGGGCACCACAATTTGCTCGGTGCTGTGCAGATGATGCAGCACAGCAGCACGCTCACTAGCCTTTCTCATCAGGCTTCTCCTGCTCTCTCTGTTGATGATGTCTCCATCTCCCCTAGCCATCAATGGTTTTGTGCATACACATTGTGTTGCAGCTAGCTCCAACTACTATGGAGACTGCTGAGACAATGTGTTTTTTAGCAGCTGAGCCTGAGCCAACCCAAAAATAAAATACAGGAATTTGAAATTTTCTGAGGTAATTTCAGGGTGGGGGGGCTGAACACCCTGAACATCTCCCTGCCTATGCCCATGTAATCCACAGCAGTTCAGACACATGCAATGCTTAGACTTAAAGGCACTCCTCCCAGCCCAGTCAGCCTCCCTGCCTACCCCAGCACACAAATGAACACCAACTGCAACCCCTCCCACTTCTTCTGCAAGCAACAAGGATCCCTCACTCTCAAGCAGTCAGTCCTGTACAAGTAGCACAGTTGGGGGTTCGGGGCTTCAGTTGGATCTGCTGCTGTAGTGGAGCTTGAGCTTGCCTGAACACAACAAGACAACTAAACTGAGTCCCCTTAATCCTTACAGATGGAGGGCTGCTGCACAGATGATTGCTACAGCCACTCAGGCACCACCTGGGATTTAAAATAAGAGCTAGACTATGGCACGCAGTCTGTCATCTGTCTCCTCCTTCACTGACTGCTTGCAGCACTTGCCCAGCTCCTTCTCCTCTGCTACCAGTGCCCACCAATGGTCAGTAGTGTTGGTGGGTGGCACCCGTTGGGGTGGTCAAGTGAGCAACTTAACTTGTTACTTGCCCCCGTAACTGACATTCTGGTTTACCTTTCTTCTGTATCTGATTGCATTTGCCTGTTTTCAAACACCCAAAACCTTTTTTTCTAGTGTCTGCTTAGATACAGAATATTAAATATATCATAATAACGTATAATTGCTTTGAAGAAGATAGAAGCATTTATTTTGGCTCGGCTTCAATGCATGGTTGGAGAATACTGAAATCCCATCTTGATTGTTTTGCTTCCTTATTGCTATTTTGTATTTTCAGGTTAAATCAAATATAATAAAAGAAATTTTTTTGTGAGGAAATATAAGCTTTTATTATGGCTCTTTTTGGTTTGATCCACACATACTGAAGCATTGAAGCAGTGAGAGCACCACAATTTTGGCAGCCTTGCACCAGTCCTCTGATCCTAAAAATATGTACAGTATCACAATGGTTGTATAATTGTAGGTCTATATTCAAATGGCTTTAATTCATTATAATTACACACTAAGAAGAATAGTCTTAATGAGTTCATTTAAGGTTTCATAATTTGACCTTTTGCAATTTTAATGACCTCCCAATCCTAGTGTCTTCAATTTGTTTTATCTAAACATTTCCTTGCTCGGTTCATCAATAGTCTAATAAGATTTAGAATAAAATAACTTTAGAACAAAAACTGTATAAACTTTGGGTTTGATTTTGCAGAAATATTAACTTATCTTTGAGTTGAAAATGTAAAGGAGATGAGTTGTACATACTTTTGTATTTCTCCACACTTTTACTTCAGAAATTTGTGAAAAAATAACACTCAACAGTCAAATAAGATTTAGAATAAAATAACTTTAGAACATACTTTTCTATTTCTCCACACTATTACTGTGGAAACTTTAAAAAAATATGAAAAAATAACATTTGACCTTTTGCACAGGTCTTGACCTCCCATAAAGAAATTGGCTTACAATTTATTTAGGAGTCATTCAAGAGTTATCCCAAGGTCAAGATTTAGTAAACTATATATTTAATTTGTTTTAATAATAGGTTGCCAAAGAGGACATAATAAATGACAAAATCAGTATTGCAGCATTGATGCCTAAACGTTTTATAGACAGCCATTGTTTTTCTTCCCTTTCTTCCTTCCTCCCCCATCTGGTCAGCTTCTCATATAGATCTCATATGATATTGCTGGCTAATAATTATTAAAATTAATCTGCTGCTTTTGTTCTGAAAAGATTTAACATGATCCCATCCCGAAAAGATCTAATATGACCCCAATAAGCAGATCATTTTGTTTCAAGCTGGTAAGCACTAAATAATTCCATGGAAGTACTAGTAAGTCAGGATCTACTGTTAAATTAGGCATGACAAGATCGTCTGGTCTCATTTCACTTAAAGTGGTATAGTGCTCTAGAGAAATGAGGCTGTTATAAGTGCAATAGGAGTTATGCCAAACAAATGTAAATATCTCTAAAAGTATACAAATTATGCATAAACCATCAATATGAAAGTTGTTCAGGACAAAACAACCTTTCAAATGAGCCTATTCATTAAGTTGCACTAATTATATTTTTTAAACTATGGCCATCTGATTACCTGAATTTTCATTTTTCTTTACAATTTTCACTTTTTGGATGGCTGTAGTTAACAAAATCTAATGAATTCAGATTAGTGACTACCCTCATTTGAAAGGTCATTTTGTCCTGAATAACTTTCATGTTGCTTGTATATTGGTAACTGTTATACTTTCCGAGATATTTACATTTGTTTGGCATGACTCCTTCTGTGTTCACTTGAAGAGAAAAAAATGAATTTGTTTGGAAGACCATATTTTAAAAAATATAAAGAATTCAGATTAGTGACTACCCTCATGTGAAAGGTCTTTTTGTCTGGAACAACTTTCATGCTGATTGTTTTTGTGCACATTATATAGTTTTAAATATACTTAGATTTGTTTGGAAGGTGTGCACATTTGCTCTCAGAGAAAAGCAGGTTGGGGTTATGCGGCCATCATTCTAAAATAAAAGGGAGTATATTTTAACTGCCATAGGGATTTGCAATGTTATGGAAGGATACACTGAAAACAACTAAAAAGTGTGTTCCACGGAAACCCCTTTTCAAGCTAAAGAAATATGGCTGTAGACTCCACCCACAGCCATAAAAATGATAATTGAACATAAAACAAGATGCAAAAATAAAAATAAAACGCATCAATGAATAACAAATAATCATGTAAATATGTATATATATATATATATATATATATATATTTATATATATATATATATACTGTATATCTATCTATACCTATCTATTTATATCTATCAATCTATATATATATATATATATAGGATACATGATGGGCAGAAGTGGAATATGGAAAATATTCTCACTCCTGCAGAGTGAGGCATGGATATCCCATGAGTGCTGAAGGCATGAGTGGGATAGCCATGCCTCATGATGCGGGAGTGAGAATATTTCCATATTCCACTCCTGCCCATCATGTGTGCGATTTATACAATAGGCAAGGAGTGTTTTTATATGGTTTTGGTATTTAAATATTGTGTCTGAGGTTCATTTTGTCGTTGTTACTTCTTAAGCTGGTGTTCTTACTCAGTGATTTGGCTGCTGTGTGTCAGTCTGCTCAACTGTGTGATAGCGATTGGTGATGCTTTTGAATCCTATGTTGTGATTGCTTGCTATGGTGTGTAGTGGTTTCTTCATTGTGCTTGCAGTGGATGCGGAGTTTATTCTTTAATTGGTGCTATTAGGTGTCTGTTGGGGGACTGAGTGATTTTATTGGTTTGGTGGTGTTTGGGGGCAGGATGTATGTGGGATGTTTACTTCTGGAGTGCTTCCGTGACCATCGGTGACATGGGACTGTTTATTGTTTTGGTGCAGTGTGAATAATATTTATTTATTTATAAGATTTTATTTATTTTTGTGTTGGTTGTGCTAAGTGCAACAGTACTTTAGTTCTTTATCCCTCTGTGCATCACAGCTTGTGAGAAGGGACATCAACATAAAGATATAAATGAAGGTGGAGATATGGCAGAAATATCCAAGGATTACAGAGAAAAACAGGTACATGTGGGACTGAGGAGCTTCACTGGTTATTCAGAGCCTGTGTCAGTGCTGAGCTGCTTTGAGGGCTTTCTGGGAGGAGACTTGTAGTGTCAATGTGTGGAAAAGAAAGTAGAATATTTATTATTTGTTTTCTTCTGATGGGTCTAGCAGTGGCACGTTATCCTTTTTGAACTGAGAACAGCTCAAGATAATCTCTTGTTCCACGTTGATTGTTTTCAATGGACGATGTCATTTTAGTTTATTCATCCATGGTGCTTCTGAAGGTTTAGGAATTCATTTTGAAAAGTTCATTGTAGACAAATGCTGTATTTAGTAAGGTTTCTTTTTTTTTTTCAACTGCTAAGTGTTGCTCCAACTGCACTACTTTCAGGTTCTGGCATTTTAGAAACTGCAAGCAAAACTTGCACACTATACAGGTGGCATGTCATTAGGTAGAGCGAACATTTCAGTTTCACATTTAAAACAAGTTCCAGCTTTCACTGCCTGATTGATGCTGGAGTGAGAATATCGGGTGATGACGTAGCTACAGTAGGTATAAATGGTTTTATTTTCACTTCAGCTATGTCATCACCCATTTATCTTATTGGGGTGAGAATACATGATTTTATTCTCAGTGAATACAGAACACCCCTATTGTATAAAAAAAAATATATATATATATTGATACGCAACTCCCCCTACTGGTAATATTGTCGATATTTTTTGTTCGAGTGCCAAATGACCCAATAACAAAATATATTGACAATATTTCTGGTAGGGGGGTTGAATATTCCATTTATGCCATACCTCCAAAAAAGTGAAAAAAAAAGTAAATTCTTGCCATAATTGCGAATAACTTTAAAACAAAAAATGATACCATGGTACTGTGAGCACGAAAGTTGTTCAGCACAAAAATATCTACAAAATGAGTGGTGCTTCATTTATGGGTAACTTTTATTTTTTATATAATTAGCTGAAAAAACAAAAAAGTGCATTTTTTTCACTTTTTCGATGAACAAATGTGAATAACTTTAAAACGCAAAATGATAGCATGGTACTGCGAGCATGAAAGTTGTTCAGCACAAAGATATCTACAAAATGAGTGGTGTTTTATTTATGACTAACTTTTATTTTTTATATAATAAACAACCAGCAGAAAATGCTATTTTGTTGAACTTTTTTGACAAACAAATGCAAATAACTTTAAAATGAAAAATGATAGCATGGTTCTACGAGCAAGAAAGTTGGTCACCACAAAAATATCTACAAAATGAGTGGTGTTTCATAGATATATACCTTTTAGTTTTTTTTATAATTAGCAAAAAAACTGCAGAAAATTCAATTTTTTTTCGCTTTTTGCAACAAACAAATGCATATAACTTTGAAAGGAAAAATAGTAGCATGGTACTTTGTGAAAAAAGTTGATCAGGACAAAAATACTTATAAAATGAGTGGTGTTTCATTTATAGTTTTCTTTTAGATTTTTTATAATTGGCAAAAAAATGACAAGAAGTTACTTTTTTTTTTCACTTTTTTGGGGGTATGGCATAAATGGAATACGCAACCCCCCTACTGGAAATATTGTCGATATTTTTTGTTCTCGTGCCAGTTGACCCCATGACATCACTCGTGGCTTCATCCTCATGATGTTATCTGGTCAATTACACTCAAACAAAAAATATCGACAATATTTCCAGTAGGGGGGTTGCGTATCCCATATATATATATATATATACGTATATATCTCGTAGTGCCAGTATAGTTAGAGTGAAAGGCAACTTCTATGTTAAACCCGACCTTTTGAACGTTAATAAGTTTGGAACTGCTCAACAGATTTGCATGACATTTGGCACACATAATGTCTAGGTATAGGTCACTTTACCTGACAGTTTAGGTGGGAATTCATTTTGTGGTTTCTGAGATATAGAGTGTTGGGGAAAAAACAGAAAAAAAACCTGTGTTTTTTGACATTTCTTTGTCCACCTGGATCTCAGAAATGGCATTAGGCTGTGGTCTGAAATGTTCAATGTACAAAGCCTTTGCCTCACAGATGTGCATTTTGAAGGTTTGGTGAAAAAATATTAATCTGTTCAAAAGTTTTGAAACTTTAAAGTTTCCCTTTATAGTGTATAGGAAAAAAATATATGATCTGAAAGTGAAAGCAGGTAAACAGCTTCAAACAACTGTTTCTTTGCCACTACAAGGCAAGAAAATGGTTAGGACTTTTGGGCTGCAATTTGCAGGGTGGCAAGCCCTTGCCCCACAGATGTGCCTTTTTCTGATTTGCTGAAGAAATGGACACCAGTTCCATAGTTACAGCACTCCAAAGTTGTGCATTTAACCATAGGATAACACTGTGGCAGTTGTGGTGCCTTTTGGTGGCTATATCTTGAAAACAGTTCGAGATAGGGATATTTGGCTAAACACAGCTTAGTACACTTCTAGGTGTACTAAGCATGCTTGGCACTGGCCAGGCCATGAACACAACTGAAAATGATTTTTTTCCAAACGTCGTATGGTTCCTGAGATATTGCAACTTTTTCAGAACATGGGATACCTTGAATGGCTCTAGGTGTGTAGTATGTCTCTATACTTATGGTAAATGAGAGTTGGGCCCTGCACTCTCCCACATTTTGATCCAATTATGCAATAATGGGAGCACAGGGTCTACGTTATGCAGTAGTGGGAATGCGGGGCCTGGAGGGCCCTGCGATACCACATGGAGATGTGATATCTTTAAAATATCAGTACACTTATGTATAGATGGGAAAATCAGAGACAATTACAAAATGTATGCATGATGGGAGTGCAGGGAACAGAGGGCCCTGCACTCCCACAACCACATACGAGAAACATTACACTTTCTCAAAAAGAAGGGAAATTTATTGCAAAAAATGTCATTAATGCATCAGTTAGGGTTGTCATTACAGTGACAAAAGTTTGGAAATTTGATATTAGAGTTACCAACCCTACTCCCCACTCCCACTCTCCACACATCTACAGGCATTGGGATGTACCTTTGTGTTGTCAGGCCTAACTCTCACTCCATTGTCCTATATTATTCTGTTTCACTCAGCTTCCTTACAAATGGAATGGGGTGAGAGTTAGGGCTAACAACCCAAAGACACACCCTGGCATCTGTTGGTGCATGGAGAGTGGGAGTGGGGGTGGGGGGTAGGGTTGGTAACCCTAACACTGAATTTCCAAACTTTTGTCACTGTAATGGCAACCCTAACTGATGCATTAATTAAGTTTTTGCTATATATATATATATATATATATATATATATATATATATATATATATATATATATACATACATGTATGCATATATATTATACTGGCACAGTAGCACCAGTATAGTTAGGGTTGAGTAAGCACTTTAATATTAAACCTCAAATTTTGCAACTTAATATCTTTGCCACTGTATGACAGATTTGACTGGAATCTTGAATGTGCGGTCTGGTACTATAGATCTCTGGATCTGGCAAGTTGCGATATGGTCAGATATACAGTTGCAGAGCTACAGAATGCCTAAAACCACAAACAAAAATGACTTTTTGTGCATTTCTTTGCTCGTGCCCACAGCCCGCATGATTTTTATGTTCAGTCTGAAATCCTCAGGGAAGATGCAGCCTGGGTCACCGATATGCCTTACAAAGATTTGGTGTAAAAATATTAATCCGTTAAAAAGTTATTAGAAAAACAAGTTTTCCATTCTAGCCCATGGGAAAAAATATATGTGCAGTGTGAAAGCATGTTGTACTCTCACGACAGTACATTTTACTGTTGCAAAGGCCCTCAGTACTTTCGTGTGGTGGCCATCTTGTTTTCAGTTAGCAGTGGAGAAAAAAATGTTTTAAATCAAAATACCGTGCCCCTTGGTAAATATCAGCTGTTGTGTTTACCTAAATGGGGCCCTAGGAACACAATTCTGGCATCAGGTTTTAAAAATAATGACCAGACACGTGTTTTTCATATTTTTTACATCTGTACTGTTGCAATTTGCGACAGTACAGCACAACACTGTTGTGATTTTGGCAGCAGTGTGGTGACATACTTTTACAAATCATGACATCCTTTCATGACCTTTTTCACAATTTGCAACAGTACTGGCCCCACAAAAGCATGTTTCTTTGGCACTTCACTGCAATTACACGATTTGTCTTTTGTGCTGAAATTTACAGGGTAGAAAGGGTTTTCACCACAGATGTGCCTTTTGCTGGTTTTGATTAAAAATTTACATTGGTTGCATAGGTACTGTATGACATTCTGAATTTGAGAAATTTCCCATAGGATAACATTGCAGTGCCTGCAGTGTCTTTCAGTGCCTGTATCTCGAAAACAGTTCAAAATATGGATTTTTTGCTAAGCGATGCTTAGCACATGTGCAGGTTGCCCAGTCATGATTACAAATGCATTGGAATTTTTTCTGAAGTTGCTATGGTTACTGAGATATTGCCAAATTAATGTTACAAGGGTTACTTGGGATGTCTATAGAGCTGTGCTATGTCTCTGTAATTATGTGTAGGTGGGAGCGCAGGGAGCAGAGGGCCCACACTCCCACATATGCATACTACTATGCAAAAATTGGAGCGGGTGGGCGTGCCATTTTCCAGTGCTGGAAGAACAGGGCCCAAAGGGAGATGAGGGTTCATTACAATGTCTCTACACTTATGGATATATGGTGGTGCAGTGTCTTTAGGGCAGGCCATGTGCTCCAACAAATGGATAACATTACATATTCATAGCAGTGTGAAGAGGCCCAGCACTCCCACAACCACATACCAGTTACATTACACTTTGTTTTAATGCAGAAGTTAGGGTTTCTACTATTGCTACAAAATTCAGTATGCCTTAGGATCATCAGAACTAGAGTAGCTCTCACCCCATTCTGCTATTCTGTACCATCTCAGATTTTTACTGATGGAATGGGATAAGAGTTAGTCCGATGACCCTAAGGTGCACTGTGATGCCACTTCATGTTTGGAGTTTGTGGGGGGAGCATGGGGGTGGTAGGGGTGTTAACCCTAATACAACATTTCCAGACTTTTGTAGCTGTAATAGAAACCCTAACTGCTGCACTAAAATGGAGTTTTATTGCCATAAATATAT
Source organism: Neoceratodus forsteri (assembly GCA_016271365.2). Classification (NCBI taxonomy): domain Eukaryota; kingdom Metazoa; phylum Chordata; order Ceratodontiformes; family Ceratodontidae; genus Neoceratodus; species Neoceratodus forsteri. The sequence goes on along the minus strand of CM028135.1, from coordinate 904,197,044 downwards.
ATACACACACACACACACATAAACATATATACACACACACCTACATGCACACACACACACACACACACACACACACACACTCATACATGCATACACATACAGTACATACATACAAACATACAACATAATAATCAAAATTTAGAGAAAAATTTAGGAAGAGCAGATATATTAGAGGAGGGAGTTCCAAAGATTAGGGAAATTTGGGGGTGGAACAGATATCTAGGGAGAAAGTCCCAAAGAGTAAGGAAATGAGGGTATAGTAGGGGGAAGGTAAGAATACAGTCTGCTGTAAGCACAAAAGGCTATTTACTTGCCAGAAGGGGGAAGGGGGGCTAGAGTAGGTATAAGAAATAGGACAAAAGTGAGAGAAAAAGACATAACATGTTGAAGGGGGTGTGGGTCAGGAGCAGTTGCAGTAAGGAGTAGGGGTCAGGAGCAGATGCAGGAAGGGAAAATAAAGTTATGGGGAAGCTAAGACAATGAACTAATCAAAGTGGCATAGCAGATATCTAAGGGGAGGGAGTTCCAAAGATTAGGGAAATAGTAGAAGAATGCAGCCTGACCTGAGGTGGTGGTTTGGACAGGGAGCACTAGGGTTCTGAAAGGGGAGTTGCTGTAGGAGTAAGTGGGATAGGAAGGGGTGGAAAAGAGTGGAAAGGAGTGCATTTAGGTAGGATGGGAGGGATCCAAACCTGTACTTCCCAAATAGTGAAGCACAATGGGCAAGGCATCTAGACCCAAGAGGAGGCAAGGAGAGGGCAGTGTAGAGGTTGCAGTGGTGCATATATGACAGACAGTTTAGGGCATAGCAGCAGAAGGAATTGAAGAGGGTGTCAAGTCTGGTGAGGGTGGACTTAGGGGTGTCACTGTAAACTATGTCTCTAATGTCAAATATCAGTAGGATCATCTTCTGGACTATTCCCCAATGTGCCTGAGTGGGGGTGCAGCCATGGTGTCTATACAGAGTGCCTAGTGTGGGATAAAGCTTTTTGTGCAAATCATCCACATGGACAGAGAAGTCAAGGTTCCTATCGAGCCAGAGCCCAAGATATTTAAAGGAGGAGACATCTTCTAAAAGGGATTCATCAAGGGTGTGAAAAGTGGAGAATGATGTAAGATTGGCGAGTCTTTGTGTGGTGCCAAAAGACATAGAGACCATTTGTTTTTTGCATTGAGGAACATTTGATTTGAAAGAAATCAATGTTGGACATTATTGAAAGCTAGTTGAAGGCTGGTTGCCACATCTGAGGGGGAAGTGCCGGAGGTACACCAAACAGTATCAGTATAAAAGTCCACAAATGACGTTTGGGCAAGAGGACTGCAAAGAAAAGCTGAGTGACTCTGGCTGCCCAAACTCATGCAAGGACCATCTGATACCATAAGAGACACTCCACAGAGGACACATTTGATAGTTATGAATCCCTTGAGTTAGCAAGAGTGATTTACAACATGATTTAATAAATTTTGTTTAATAAGGAAATGTAGCATCCTCCACCCTGGTTGTGAAGTGGAACACTGTACACTGGATAAGAGATTATTCGGTGCCCTGAGGTTCTGAGCACTTACTGGCTGCAAAAAATATCCTGTAAGCTATTAATATTGTTGTATCAGTGGCGTACCCAGTGATAGTCTAGAAAAGGGTATGCTCCAGGGCAAGAGTGGGGCACTCATAGTCAAGAACATAAAAACATTGCTGGCTGGCAATATTACAATTAAAATTAAAAAAAAAAACTTTATTAGCTGTGTTTATTTTTTTCTTTATAGATAATTACATATTTTTTTATCAGAATCGTAATGAGTGGGACTGCTACATGGGAACATTAAACAGCTTCTGACTAAAGAACCCTGGAGCCAGATTGACATCACCACCCTAACTCAGTGATGGGAAATGCACAAAATCATTAAATGATTATCCCACTTTGTTCAGTCATTTGTTAAAGTAGTTTGCATTTATTGTTAGCTTGGCCTCTTCCTCACCCTCTCTCTGTCTCACACTGTCTATATGTGTATCTATGTTTGTCTGTCTTGTTGTCTCTCTCTCTTACATTTTATTTATTAATTTGTTGACCAGGTAGAACCCAAGAGCATTAGATACCCAATTTCAAGGGTAACCCAGAGATGTAAACAAAAGCAAAAATATGGGATAAATACGCACAACATCAGAGTACATAGTAATCAGGTAGCATTACACTTGCACAGTAATAATACATCAAAGTACACATTAATTAGGCAGCATTACACTTGCACATAGACAAATACATACAGTATTTTTAACAACACTGTAAATATATTTTAACACCATTTTAAATGTATTTTCTCTGTGTGCCTACCTACCAGAAAAACGTGACATCAGTAGCTGACCATTATTGCAAATCTATCAGATGATCATATCCATCATTGTTTGTTTTTTCTTTCAAAATTCCTTTGTTTGCTATACCTACACAGTAGCCCTACAAACTCCTCCCTAAATCATTATTATAAACAGGCTACATAGCAACAATAGCTTTTCAGAATAATAAGTAGTAGACACACAGAGCACACAGACTTGAGAGAAAACAACAAAGCAAATGAAGGGAAATGCAGCCTATATGGACTGATTTCACCTGCAGTCAGCCACTGGAGATGTCAAGCTTCTCTGGTGGGTAGGCACACAGAAAAAAATGCTAAGAGGATCTGTAGATTATCAAACTATTCTGTAAGAAGACTGACATCATAACCCATGAGAGACAAGATGATGAATAGGTTATTAGTTGATTTTTTTGTTGTTGTTGCATCAGTTCTCTAGTTTATGTTCTAAATATGTCATATATTTTGCATTACTTGTCTATTTTGGGTGATTCAGAAAGGATGTTTGCATCAGTCATAACTATTATGTGCATGTAGTCTTTCTGTAATGGCTAGTATGATATTGTACAGGTTGTCTAATTGTACAGGAGAACTGCAAAGGATCTCTTTAAAGAGCTAGTCTGTCATAGCTCTAAACAACTCCAGCAGATGAAGACAGGGTTATTTATGAGATGATACTGTCTACTGATGCTGAATTAAAATTGCAAGATCCAGATAAATGTCACTTTGAGGATTAAATTGTTATGAGAGAAAAAACACAAAACTGTATAAAAAAATATCATAAAATTAAACATTTCATAAGATTATGTCAATAGCTATTTGGTCCAGAATTTCCCAAAATAAGACAGACCTTTCTCACTAGATGCTGGTACAAACAATGCACTGGATTTTCAAAACATGTAACATAGGTGCAATTCCCAAAGTCTGGGCACAGCTTGTGTCATATCAAATGTGCCAAAAAATGTCTGTGCAACTGTCAAACATGTTGATGCATTTGCAACAATTTCCACACTTTGTGGTAAAAATTTGATAGCCAGATCACTGACACAGTGGTAGCACTACCACTTGTGGCACCAACCACCTGGGTTTGGGAATGAACTCAGGTTGTCAGAGGGTCAGCCAGGGTGGGGGGGGGGTGAGAACTGAGTGTTCACAGGACTGCTCTCTTCCAATGGTGAGGAAGGGCTGCTGCATCCGGAGTAGCACTGACTCCTAGCAGTGGTTGGGAGTCGGGCATTAGGGGCAGGATTTTTCAAGGGTGGAGGAGTGGCAGCCACACACACATCCTGCATGTGGTTGCACATGCAGGTGCATCTGTGTGCCATTGCACATCTGCCCTATTAGGGCATGAACAGTAGAAACATGGCTGGCCAGCATGACAAGACTGATTACTCCCAGGCCCCACACTTGTCTGTATGGCATGTCTCCAGTTTGAGGATCCATTTTTTGGCCACAGTGGGAGCCACTGTCATGGGGAGTAAGCCATGGGTAAGACTGGAGTCAAATGGCACATCCATATGGGGCCAGGATGATGGGCTGGGGGGGGTCCATCCCTGATGATGGGGCCAGTCTGGGGGAAAATAAAGAGAACTAACTTAAAAAAAATGATGCTTGCATCATGGGTCATTTTTTATATGCAGCTTATGGCACATGTTCAAAATAATAGACCACCCTTTAAGTCGTCTAACAGTTATGTTGGAAGTAGCACAATTGTTTTATGAACATGATACAGTTCCTTGAAAATCCGACCCACAGTCTGGATAAAATGGTGCATGCACTCTCAATCTGCACCTTCAAAAGCTAGGAAATACACATATTACTTTATGTGCACAGGCCTCCATTCAAAAAGGAATGGCTACAGTTGGTAAGCCCTTATAGGGGCAAATGGGAAGGCTACCTGTGGACAAAAGAACCCATCTACTGGTCAGTGCATCAGTCAGTGATTAGGTATTTCTTCTTCTTCTGGAAAATCGTATACCCTCATTGTAAGAGCTCATGACTGCAAGCCTGGAGACCCAGATTTAAATCATCCACTACTACCTTCTCACTGTGTGACTCTGTGTAAGTCAATGAACTTTTCTGTTCATAGCCTCTGCTTTCTCTCTCACTCTTTCTTTCTTTTGAGTTTTAAATAGTAGTTCATCTTTGTCATAAAAAAAAACAGCACAGCTTTTTCAATAAGAGAGCATCCAGGCCCCTGTACTGACTCACACTACTGTAAACTAAAAATAGATATGGCGAAATATTTTTTTTTATTACCTTAGTTATTTTCTGAGGATCATAAGAAAAGATGGCACTGAACTGCCCTGCTGACTCTAGACCAGTCACAGTAGACATCTTAATCATTTATGTCGACTGGTCTAGAGAAAGTTGTGGTGGGCCTGCAACATCATAGTTTTCAAATCCTCAGTAAATAACTAAGGTAAAAATAAAGTATTTTACCTAGTGCTGTGCACAAATAAAATTCCGCTGGAGGATTACCACGAAAGTTGGAATTTTGCTTCCACAAAATTTTGGAATGCACTTCATCAACTTTCATGAAATCCCAACTTAGAATAGCAGAATAATGTATGAATTGCAGTTTAATGTATTGAATTGCAGAAAGGAATCCTGCAGAACTAATCACTGAACTGTGGAATGATTTCATGTATTACAGACTGATATATGAAATTGTGGAGTAAAGTTCCATAGAACTGTTACTGCAAAGTTAATATGTATAATTCTGCAACCTAGCCAGAAGATTTTGCAGAACAGGGACACAAATTTGACAAACACATTTGGAGGATTTGGATTTTGCCAAAATCAGAATTTCAGAAAATTTCATAAAATTCGCAGCTTCTGCCCAGCACTATTTTTTTTTCCATAGGGATTCTTCTGCACCAGCCAGTAGCTTGTTGCAGGTATATACCCTGGTCAGGCTGAACCCCATTGTCAGTTTTCTCCCCGCTTAGGTGTTTTTTCTCCTCCACCTCTGGTGGGAGCACACACCTTTTGTTGACCACACGCAGCTGCAGTGTCCCCAGTCTGACAGGAGCAAGCTCCCTGGCCCAGCTGCAAAGGTCACTGTGGTAGCAGAGTCCACCATCAAACCTCCCCTGCCGAGATGAACCGCACATACAGCAGCTGTCTTGACCATGGCCTGCCTCCCAACATGACTTCTCTGGCTTGCATCTGAACTCTGATCATCAGCACAGCAGTGTAACAAGCCCCAGCCCAGAACTAATTTTAACTTATTTTTGCCTTACAGTAGAAAGACTCAATAAGGGAGCCTAGACTCTCTCTAATGGAATCAAAAACAGTATATTTTTCATGACTAACATGAACTGCTACTTTAATCTCTCTAAGCTTCACTTAACCTCAATCACTTTCACCTAACCTTTCCATAGGTTAGCACTACTGTTCATTGTTCAGTAAGTAATACAGTATACACCACATATATGGTATGTGCTTAGTATGGACAGCCATTTATAACCACCATTTTCTGTTTTCCAAAAGCCATCTACATTAAGTGCAATAATCAAACTGTCTCCTATGCCATATGAGGGACGCCTGCTTTACTGGACACCAACAGCCAGAGAAGGTGTTGATAATGGTATCCAGTGAACACGACTTCTGCACTTGAGCACCATACAAAAATGGTGACTCAATTATGGCACCTGTGTTCAGGGCTATCTGGCAGGGTAGTGCCCGGATACCAGGGTGGTCAAGATAGGGTGAGAGGAACCTATGCACATACAGGCACGGAGGGAAGGAAGGGGAGGGAATATATGTGGGAGGGAGTGTGGCAGGCAGCTGCCAAGCTGGTCCGCTAGCATGGTGAGGAGGGTCATGAGTTGTGAGGTGCAGGGTTCGGGTCTGGCATGGCACATTTTTTTTTTGGCCGGCAGACAGCTTTTTCTTTGTAAAGTATTTCACTCCCCCCAACATGCACCCCTCTGGAGTTGAGAATCCTTTAGTAGGGGGCTGCCCATGGATCTCAGGCACTCTTTTCCCAGTTGCCGTGAGTGTGCATTGCCGAAATTCATTTTTGGCGATGTACACTCGCCATAATGGTGATTGCTATTCCATGATTGCCGTTATCACATAAAACCATTGATAACTGTTCTTCCTTCACTATCTGCTAATCTGTTAACTGCTGTATCCTTGTAAAACTGCCTTATCCAGCTCCCTCTGTATGTTTAGGTTATCTCCCATCCCACACAAAAATCCTGAGTGCTGCCCTACCTCCTGGTTCATGAAACAATACTGAGATTGCTCAGAAAGTGGCTTCAGAGAGTTGAGTTGCTCAAAATGTGGATTCTGTTTTTTTTCTTCCCCTAGGTAAGATCCCATTATTAACACATTTGTAACATGGTGCTCAGTAGGTAAAGCCTGAACACAGGTAGACACTGAAACTAGAGAACAGAGAGACTGCTCAGGATAGGGATTTGGGTTTCTTCTCCACCCACATGAGAATCCAGTTCCTAACAACAAGCTACTGTGCATCTCCCAGTTTAAACTCAAGAATGAAAAGTGAAAATAAAGTGTGATTATTGCATTCCAGTTTGTGGTTAGTGCATCCTCCTGTATGTTCTTCTAAATTGGGTGATAGGGGGATGTTGCTAACTGTGGCCAGTGTGTACTTGTGTAGCACTGCACTAATGGAGGCTGCTGATGTCATATAGAGCATCATTCAGATAATTCAGGCAGCTGCTTGTAACAAACAATAGGTACTCACAAAGTAATCTGTTCAATGGGTGTACTAAATTAGTGAGGAGTTTTGCTTGTGCAACTTTGTTGATACTCTAGTTTGTAGGTATTTGAATGAATGTGTTGTTGACTGTCATACATGGGTACTTTAGCCATTCACCCTCTCTGTTCCATGGGGAACTAACTCTCTGTCAGGGTACCATGAAGGCAAGGGAACCTTCTTGAGGAAGGATCCACCCCTAAAGGCACTGCAGCAATGTAATTCCTTTTGACTAGAGGTACCTTAGGAAGAAGCCCCCAGGAGGGAGGTGCACCCCTGGAGGAGGAGGAGGGGAGGATGGTAGGGCAAATAAACAGTACCTCTGTGTGAGTCTGGAGGAAGATGGCTTATATAACTCAAGCAGGGCTCATGGCTGCTTGCTCCCACCCATTGAACTGCGGTATAGTCTTTGAATTCAATGGGTGTACACAACTTAGTGAGGAGTCATGCTTGTGCAACTTCATTAATAGTATAAAGGTATTCAAATGAATGTGTTGTTGACTGTCGTAGATGGATACTTTGGCCATTCACAGTCTCTGTCTCATGGGGAACTACCACTCTGTCGGAGTAGAGTGAAGGCAAAGGAACCCTCTTGAGGAGGGTTCTACCCCTAGAGGTGCTGTGAGAACATAATTCTCCTAGGCTAAAGGTACTTTACGAAGGATCCCAAAAGTACCACACAACAGCTGGTGAACATAGAGCCTGAGTGAGGACAGATTGACAGCAATTAGTGATGACTGGTAACAGACAGAGGCTGAATTGAGCAATGACTGTCAGTAATTGGTAACTAACAGCAGACAGAGGCATGACTTCTGTAAAGAGAGAGGGAATGGCAGGATGGAAAGAGGGCTGCCATCCAACCCCAACTCACAGCAGAAACCTACTAGAGTAAATCACAGAATCACAGAATGCTGTCGCCAGAAAAGGACACCAGTGACCCATCGAGTCTGCCCTGCTATACTAATATAAATGTACCACATTATGGACCACCTCCAGAACAGACCACCTAACTTGTATGACCTTTGGCATGGAAGAGAGGAAAACCACCCTATGAGGAGGAAACCTCTGGGGATCCAATACATTGGTCTCCTTCCCTCCAGGCTTGGGATAAATATTAGTGATGGCTTGGCTACCATGATTTGAAGACACAACTCAAGGGAAACATTTTACAGGAAGGCCTCTCACTCTAGCCCTCTAATAGGAACACTGAGGGGGTGCTGCAATCCAATCTCTGCAGCTATGGAAGGTTCCCCATGAAGGAGACTTACCCCCCCAAGGCAAGAGGAGGACAGCAACAACTGCTTAATGGCACTCACCTGGCCTCCACTGAGTGGAGGTCTAGTGAGGAAGCTGAACCCTTGGGTAATGCATAGCAGCTGGGCCCTTGAGGGGCTGGGACTTGCATAACTGTATGATGTTTACCCTTGAGGTGCAGGGGAAGGGAAGCAAGTGGAGACCAGGGAACATTATTCTGCCCTCGGGGAAATAGCTTTTGAAGGTGTTGCTGACATAGTTTACACAGCTAAAGGCTCTCCTGTGGACTTACAGGACCCACCCTCTGGCAGCTGAAGTCTTAAATGTTACCTCAAGATGTGCCACTGAGTTGATCTGCATGGCCAAACTCCCCATGGAGTACAGGACATTCTCATCTGAAGGGTAATAAGAGGAGGACCCTGCCCAAGTCAAGGGACTCATGCTCAAGATGCGGACTTCAAGGGAGCAGAACAAGACTATCAGTGTAAAGGCCAGGAACCCTGGAAGCCATGCTGTGTTCATAGCTGGCATGTTTCCGAGTGCAGGAGTAGTGAGAGACCAATGGTGAAGCCTGATGGCCATGAGTACAAGGTAGAAACAAAAAATAGGCAAGGTTGAATAACTAACTGAGACATCAAATGACAACAAGGACATTATACGAGATTGAATAATACGTGCTTGGACTGAATGGTGAATGCATACCCACCAATTCCATAAGTGAGGTTAGTGTTAGTTTTTGATTTACTGCAGTCCAGATAGGCTGAGACAGTAAAGAGAAGTGAAAAAACTGCTAGGGTAAAACAACAACATATGAGAACTGAAAACTAGGAAGCAGCATGCTTCTTAACCGAGCAACTAATTAAACCACCAGAACACAAAGGGAATTGGCTGCCATGCTTGAAGCCAGGTTTAAATATTTAAGGTTTGTAGCTGAACTGAGAGTTTGTAAATGACCTGGAACAAATAGCAACATGTAAAGCCTGAAATAACACAAGCAAAGCAAAGAACAGGGCAGGACACTGTGAAAACAAATAAGCACTCAAGAACCAAAACCGAAAGAAACAGGAGTTACAAGTGACCAGTAATTTAGCAGAATGCAGTTGACTGAGAGTAGTAGGAAGCACAAACTGCAGCCAGAAAGGTAGAAAAAATGAAATACTGACCTAGAATTCTTCTAGAGGCAGAAACTAAACAGAAATCCCAAAGCACAAAGGGAAAGTGGGAGACAAACATGGGGGTGGGGCAGAGCCTCTGGCTGCTGCAAAGAAACAGTGCTTCTAAGTGAGGCTGGAAGAAGCTGGCTAATATAGCTTAGGCAAAGGGCATGGCTGGTTGCTCCTACACATTGAACTGCTGGTAGAGTCTGAATTAGAGGTAGCATAACTGTAACACATAACAGGGTGTTGATTGCTGGGAATTATACAATGGCTCAGGAAATACTTGCTTCTGATTGGCTGGTTGGCATGATTTACCCATTGTAAATCCTGGCATTATCAATGGGTAAAAGTGTCAGCCAGCCACATCTCCAAAGTCCGTCCAAACCCCCAAAGTTGACAGCAAAACCACCAAATACTGAATCACCAGTAAACAGACATGTCCCACAACTGAAAGGCACAACACACAAAATCAGAGTATGTCCCCAAAATACCCATAAAACTTACAATGAGCTACAAAAAATTTCCTGAAACAGTCCAGAAACCCACATATGAGCACAAACAGTACGCTGCTTAAATTTTCCCCACAACCACTTGCAACGCAGCTCACCTGGGTTTTTTTCCCCTTCTGGCACCCACCTCAACAATGTGAAAATTGTTTTTATACTTACTGTCTTGGCTCCATCCCCTCAGCATCATTGGCTGTGTCACCTCCTCACACCATGGCACCCTTCATGTCTTGCCCAGATGCCCTCCATTAAGCATACTGCCCCCCAATAACAAATATTTCAAAAAAACTCTCCCAAGTCCGACCTGCCTTTCTTTTTCTCTGATCCACTCTTGGTGGCTTGTTTGCTCTCCACTTCATTATAATCTCTCTCTCTCTCTCTCTCTGATGCAGTCCTGATCTCTTTGTCTCCCATAAGTGTGCAAAAGAAAAAAAACATAAAAAAGAAATGTCCCCCAAGTCAGGACGGTAGATGTTACTCTGTATTGACTGTACTGATAGAGAATTAACCCCAGAAGAAAATGCTCTGCACCGGCAGCCTGTTACCACTCTGAACAGACAAATCAACATTTTCCTGACACAATAAAATAAACAAACAGCTAACCACTGCCAGACTCTCTCATTCTATGGGACTGAAGGAAGAAAAGAAAAAGAAAGACACATTACAAAATACAACACTTTGCTTATATGACTGCATTAGGATGAGCACATGGCAGGCATAGCAACATTCTAGCAACCCAGCATTATTTTATGTGGTGCAGTAATAAATACAATAAAAATGCATTGAAATGCCCCTCAAAACCTTTTTGTTTATTTTTTTCTACCTCCTAAAAAAAGGGGACCATTGTATAATCGCAATATTCTACTCCATGGTGTGGGTTATGCTGGGATTTACCCATGCATGCATGGTCTGGTCACTCGGCCTGTGACCTCATGATCAAACCACGCCAGGTGTGAGTAAATCCCAGCATAGCCCATACCCTTTTGTGGTATATTGCTTTGAAGCTTAAGGCATTGCTAAGTATGTACTTTCAACCACTTAGGGAGTGGGTTATTACAAAGACAACACACAAACCCTGCAGTGTGCTTACAGCAATAAGATTTGACAGGGTGTGGGTCATTGTGGAATTTACACACACCTCATGTCATGTGGCACAAAGCATAGTAAAGTGCTTTAAACCTCACAATATGTGGATAAATCCCACAATGACAGCATGTTGTCCCCAGTGTGACCCAGAACCTTGTAAAATAAATCAGAAGCAGGAGTCTTCTCCAATAAGAATCTTTAATCCTGACAATCAAGTATAAGAGAACAATGACTCACTCACCCCACTGTACTGTATGTAGTGTACTTTAAATTCTGTTTATTTTATACAGCAAGTCATCAATGACACTGTACAATCTATGTTTCATGAACTTGTGGACCACATCATCAGGCTCAGCTGGACAGAAAGGATAAACAGAAGTACAAAATGCATTTTCTCCATGGTTTCTATGAAGCAAGCCTTCACTAGAAATGTATATATTTATTCATTGCAAAAAACTTAATTAATGCACCACCTAGGGTAGCTCAATGTCATAAGAGTAGAGAAATGTGGCATTAGGGTTTCCAACCCTGACACCCCACCCCCAACCTAAGCAGTAAAAGGAAAAAATATTAAATTTTTAGCTCTCCAGAGTCTTGGCAAATCAGTGGTGGGGTCTTCCTTGGGAGTTGTCAACCCTAATGCCCACCCTCTTCCATGAGCAAACAGCATCCCAAATGATCTTGTTTCTTCACACAGGGCCCACAGGAGGGAGGGTGAGCATTAGGGTTGAGAACCACCAAGGGAGACCCCACCACTGATTCACCAAGACTCCAGAGACCCAAAAACCTAATGTTTTTTTCCTTTTGCTGCTTGGGGAATGGGCTGGAGTTTAGGGTTTGAAACTCTAATGGTACATTTCCCTACATTTGTGGCATTGAGTTACCCTAACTGGTGTATTAATGAAGTTTTTTACAATAAATGTCCTTCCTTTTTGAGATAGTATAATCAAATCCTCATTTGCCTTCTGGAGCGCAGGGCCCTCTGGGCTCTGTACTCCCATCCCTCCATAGATGTGTAAATGTACATTGCTGTGCTTGCATTTGTAGCAAAACTGCAACCAAATTGTCAGCATAGCCTTCTTGTTGGGTACATGACAATTCAGTCCCGTGATTTCATACCGCGACAATTCACTCCCGACTATACACTCCCATGTCAATTCATTCCTATGACACTATCTGCCTACGACAATTTGCTCCCACTGTATTCATTGTCATCATTGTCACATTGTCATCTGTGGGAAAAATGCCCCCATGGCAGTGCCACGGGCTAGGTTCACCAAAAACTCAGTCTGGGGGTCCTCTACCTCTGTCTTGATTCAAATAATACTGTAAAGCCTGCAACTCACCCTCATGTGGAATGTTCGTATATAATGCCTCCACGTCGAGTGTGACCAAAAGGTCCATATCTACACCAAAAAGTCAGTTCATAAGAGCACGTCACAACTGTAGCAATGACAGCAGCTATGAGCAATGAGCAGGGGATTTGGAAAGGAGATTTTGGAACAAGGTTATAATAAAAATGATGTTTTTCAGGCTAAGAATTCATTATCTGAAATACCGTATGTAAAAACTTTCCATGTTTGGTTTTTAGACGTGCTGATAATTTGGGTAACGGATTAACACTGAGTAAAAATGTAGCATTTGATTATTCATACTCCGTAGAAAGTGAGTTGTACCTCTATCATTACTACCTTCTGATTTGGAGGTAGGAGCTGCTGTGCCTGGTAGCTACTTTTTGCCCAATACGGACCATGGAGAAAATATGTATGTGACTGTACTATAACTGGTCTCACTCAATCAAAAACCACCACTGATGCCATTCTGTGATAATGCGGGAGCAGGAGCAAATTGTCATAGGTGAATAGTGTCATAGGAATGAATTGACGCGGGAGTGTATAGTCGGGAGTGAAATGACGCAGTATGAAATCGCGGGAGAGAATTGTCGTGCTCCCCTTCTTGTTACCCCTCCTCAAGAATCCGGTATTTAACATTTTTTAATCCCTTCTAGAATCTAATTCGGCACCCCCAAAACATCATTCCGTGCCACAGGTGTGAAAACACATTTCAGCCAGGATTTGAAAAATGACATCTGTCATGTTCATGAGGTGATGCAAAAAAAAAAAAGGCTATGTTGAAAATGTGGGGTCTAAATATTAATGATTACCAAAGTTACGAGTGAGAGTAGTAAAATTTCAACATACACACATAACTTTGTCATTTTATGATATTTTGACCCTACATTTTCAGCATAGCCTTCTTATGGCCCAAAAACATAAATAGTGTGAATATTATTATGAACATGGCACAAGTAAAGTCTAAAAAAGGTAGAAGTATAAAGAAAAGGGTGTGTATGCAATGCCTAATGTATGTGGAGGACACTCCAGATCTTGAATTTGTTTGTGATAAATGTAAAATGATTACAACATTACAAGAAGAAATCTGTAATCTAAAAGAAAAGTTAGAAACACAGAAAGAAATAACGCTTCTTGAGCAATTTATTGACAATGCAGTTAAAGAACCAAGTATTAAGCATTTTGAAACACAGAATAAAAAAACACCCAGAAACATATCCCCCCAAGCCCAAACATCTTATCAGTCAAATGTGAATGATATAAATGAAAAAGGAGACGATACCCTTGCAAAATCCATTAAAAAAATCTACCCCATGCCTATAAAACCCAATCAGCCATTACATCCACTCCATGTGAAGTGTTTAAAAATGTTATACAACCTATTAGTTTGTATAACAAATTTGAAGTACTAGCAGATGAATACATTGAACCCAAAAAATAAAAAAAACAGACCCTTGGAGACTGTGCTACAATTAATAGTGTTTCAAATTCAGGAGAAACAGAAAAAAATAAGATCACAGAAAGAGATGTTGTAGTAATAGGAGATTCAATACTGAAAGGAATCGACACCATTGTCTGTGAAGGGAGAAAGGAACACGCAACTGTGAGTGCATTATCAGGGGTTAAAACTAATGACATAATCAGATTACTTGAGGGGTTACTTGAAAATACATATAAACCACTAGTTATTCTACATGTGGGAGTAAATGACTTAACTAAAAGGGCCCTGATAGACATCCAGGAAGACTACAGAAAAATTGTTGCAAGGATCAAAGAAAGAGGGGGAGACATTATAGTGTCTGGTATACTACCACTTTTAGGAAACCAAACCTATAAGAATGAGCAAGTTAAACAATTAAATTCCTGGCTAAGATACTTTTGTATGGTGGATAATATAGGATTAATGGATAATACCCAGACCTTTAAAAACACAAAATGTTACAAAAATGATGGTATTCACCTCAGCCAGATTGGTATTAGGATACTGGCCAAAAACATTAACAGGGTAGTAGTGTTTCATTTAAACTGGGTAAAGGGGGTGAAGCTCAACACTTTACCCATTTAACAGCAGATTATTCATGTAATTATGATAAAATTGAAGATTATGGTTGGAATGGGGTCCTTTTAAATGCACGGAGCCTAACTAATAAATTTGATGAGTTTAAATTGTACCTTGGGATGAATGACATACTTATTGCCCTCATCACGGAGACTTGGTGGGGTGATAATGATTCTTGGGATAAAAATATCCAGGGATATAAATTATATTACAAAAATAGGAAGTATAGAAAAGGGGGAGGGGTAGCTATATACATCCACCAATCAATTGATAGTGAAGAAATTATAGATGATACTGATCTTGAAACATTATGGATTAGAATAAAACCACTGATAGGTCTATCATTTATTTTGGCTTTGGTATACAGACCTCCTTCCATGAGTCCTGAGAATGATACAAATTTATTACATTTTCTTAGTCACCTTGATGCATCAAAAAATTATATAATTATGGGAAACTTCAATTTGAACAGTGTTAATTGGGAACATGTAACTGCAATAGACAAAACTGATAGAAGTTATATGGAGATATTTAATGAAATAGGTTTGGAACAACTAGTTAAAATAAATACTAGGGGTAATAAAATATTGGACCTTATACTGACTAATGTTGCTCATTGTATAGCTAGGATTGATGTTAATGCACCTTTAGCTAATAGTGATCATAATACTGTTCAATTTCAAATATCAAATAGTAAACCCACGCTAGTAACAGGTACAACCAAAATCTTAAATTTCACCAAAGCTAATTTTGAAACTATGAAACATATTATTAGTTGTTGGGATTGGCAAGCATTGTTCACAAATTTATCAGTGGAGGGTAAATGGCTATTATTAGCTAACAAATTGAAGGACCTCATTAAAACCAATATTCCAACTAAAAGTAAATATGAACCAAAGGATAAGCCTACTCCAGGATGGATGTCCTCTAAAATTAAATCCCTAATTAATAAAAAAAATAAACTTAATAAACAAATCCAAAAGGGTTTTATACATCTTAATTCAAAATACAGGGATTTATTAAAAACAATAAAAACTAAAATAAGATTAGAAAAAACTCAATTTGAACTTAAATTAGCATCAAGGGTAAAAGACAACAAGAAATCCTTTTTTCTCTTATATAAACAAAACCAGAGGCAATTCTATGACCATAGGCCCATTTACCTCACAATCTGGTTGTGTAACTAATAAACATGTAATAGCTAATATTCAGAATCAGTATTTTTCATCTGTATTTAATAATAATTCACATGATAAACTAATTGAATCAGATAGCTCCATACCTGGTACATTTACAATTAATCCCAAAGAAGTTTTAGATAAACTTAATAAAATAAATATCAATAAGTCCCCGGGCCTGGATGACATTCATCCAAAGGTATTAAAAGAACTCGCTAATGAAATCTACATGACCCTAACTAATATATTTCAACATTCATTAGACAATGGTGAAGTCCCAAATGATTGGAGAATAGCAATAGTCGTACCTATTCACAAAAAAGGACCTACCAACAAGTCAGAAAATTTTAGACCTATAAGTCTTACATCATTGATTGGCAAAATATTTGAACAGTTTGTCAAGGAAATTATTTTGGAACACCTTAATAATAATAAACTTACTGATAAAAACCAACATGGATTTACAAAATCAAGATCATGTTTAACTAACCTCTTGACCTTTTATAAAAAAGTCACAGAAGAAATGGATAACGGCAACTCAGTTGATCTAGTGCTTATAGATTTTGCTAAAGCATTTGACAAAATCCCTCATTTCGAACTTATAAATGCTTTAAAAGAGGTTAAATTAAACCAAAATATAATAAACTGGATAATGAAGTGGCTTAGTAATAGGAAGCAGAGAGTGGCCATAAATGGAGAATTGTCAGAATGGGCTAGTGTAACTAGTGGTGTCCCCCAGGGATCAGTGTTGGGACCATGTCTATTTTATATTTACATTTCCTCCCTAGAATCAAACATACATGATATTTGGCTACTTAAATTTGCAGATGATTGCCATATAGGTTCTATTATTAACAATAGTAAGGAAGACAGTATCCTGCAAAACTTCTTAGATGAAGTTACTAACTGGGCCCAAGAAAAGAAATTGGTATTAAACAGCGATAAGTGTAAGGTGATGCATTTGGGTAAACATAATCCTAAATTTACATATAAACTGGTGAACCAAACATTACATCAGACATGGAAGAAAGGGATCTTGGGCTTACCATCACCCCGGATATGAAATTCAAATTACATTGTTACAAACAAATCAAAAGGGCGAATCAGAATCTAAATTGTATATTTAGACATGTGGCAAGTAGGACTAGAGAGGTTATGCTGCCATTGTATAATGCTCTGGTGAGACCCCACCTTGAGTATTGTGTCCAAGTGTGGTCCCCATATACAAAGGAAGAAATTAATAACATTGAAAGAGTTCAGAGACGATTTAGTAGGACAATAACAGGAATAAAGGGAAAGGACTATGAAAATAGGCTTAAGGATCTGAAATTGTATTCTTTAAAATATAGAAAGCTTAGGGGGAGACTTATGCCTTATATATGGTTTACTACAAGACTCTATACTCCTAAATGGAACAGGTTTATTCAAATCCAAATTTAGACAAAGTAACCGTAGACATAATAAACAGCTATTGATTAGGAAATGGAATTCATTAAGGAGGAAAAACTGGTTTAGCATAAGATCAATTTCAATATGGAATAAACTTCCTACAATTGTGGTAGAAAGTACAAACATGGATGCATTCAAAAAAAATTTGGATTCAGTAATGACAGATGAAGACAAATATATCTAATACACCAAAACATTAGGCAAGCATTATGGACTATTGTTCTCTAGCTTGAAAAAACCCTATGAAACCTCATGAACAATGGCAGTGAACATTTTCAAATCCTACCTGAGAGGTTATTTCACCAAGCATCAATGGAATTGCCTTTCAGGCCAGATTTGCATAATTTCACCATCATTGTTCATGTGGTGGGATCCCAAAAAGGCCATGTTGAAAATTTAGGCTTAAAATATGCAAAAATGGCAAAGTTATGTCACAAGGTTAAAAACCCCATTGAAATACACTGAACTGCATTTACCATAGTCTTTTATATTACAATCGGCGATTCCAGCAGTAAGACATGTCTTGGATCGGAGAGTGGATCTTTCCCCCTGTGACCTGTTCATGTGAGTGAGGGTGTGTGGAGCTGTACTGGGGGTGTGGGGTGGTGGGTGCTTAGAGGAAGATGGGGGGTCCAATTGGTGAAGTGCCATTTTCTTTTTTGTAGAAAAAAAAATCATTGAGGGACTGTTTTCTTTATTTCAGGCAGGGATGGTGATCAGTGGGTTAGGGGTGCCACTAGACACCCGAGAAATATTGCTTATTACAGGGACAGCAATCAGTGGGTAAGGGGTGCCACTAGACACCCGAAAAAGATTGCTTTATTACAGGGACAGCAATCAGTGGGTTGGGTGTGACACTAGACACCAGGGAAATATTTTTTTATTACAGGGACAGAGATCGGTTGGTGGTGGGTGCCACTAGACACCATGGAAATATTATCTTAGTACAAGGGACAGTGATCCGTGGGTGGAGGGTGCCACTAGCCACCAGGTAAATATTATTTTATAGCAGGGGTGGTGATCAGCAGGTGGGGGCTGCCACTAGACACCAGGGAAATATTATTTTATTACGGGAATGGCTGTTGGCAGGTGGGGGTGTGCCACTAGACACCAGGGAAAGATTATCTAATTATGAGGACTGCAATTAGAAGGGTGGGGGTGCCTCTAGACACCAGGAAAAGTTAATCTTATTATGGGGATGGCCCTCAGAGGGTGGGGGGTGCAACTAGACACCAGGGCAACATTACACACTTACAGGGACTGCAATGGGGGGGTACCACTAGACACCAAGGAAATGGCAGCTCACTGCTCACTGCAGCCAGCAGCATTAGTTCCAGCTTCAGCTGCAGAAGTCAAGAAAGTACTGCTGTTCTCATACAGAGAACATGAATGAAGGGCTCCTCTCACTAAGCTGGGCACTTAGGATTTTGGGTGCCCAGAAAAGGTATTTCTGCCCATAATTTTAAAATAAAGAAACATCAGAATCTGGCTAAACCAGGCCTGTTTAGCTAGGTTCTGATGTTTGTTTTTTAAAATGACAGCATATTCGCATATTTTCCACGCTTGTTAGTTCGTGGAAAAAATTAACAAGATGGTGGTTGTCACAGCACAAGAAAATGTTTGTGCCATGCCACAAGAGTGATGAGAAACAAATTAAGGGTCCTGCAACATCAGTTTTTTTCATTTTGCACCAGAACATTAACTCGAAAAATCTACTGTACATGCTCAGAATGGAAAATACAAACTTTAAAGCCTTATAGCCCTGGAATCATTTAATATTTTTTCACCAGATTTATCAAAGGCACTACCTTAGGACATGACACATGTCCCCTGCAAGCTTGGGGAAAAATTCCATTCCATGTATGCTGCAGGTGAGAGACAAAAAAAAATGTTAAGTAGGGGGAAAAAGCTAGCCCTCTATAGAAAAATGACATATGCAGATCTCAAAAACCACACAAGCTGCCATCACAAAACTTTCTATAGATCAGGACCTTGTCTCCTTGACAACACATGCAAAACTTCAGCTCATT
Source organism: Neoceratodus forsteri (assembly GCA_016271365.2). Lineage (NCBI taxonomy): Eukaryota > Metazoa > Chordata > Ceratodontiformes > Ceratodontidae > Neoceratodus > Neoceratodus forsteri. Next base: position 904,177,898 of record CM028135.1, on the reverse strand, counting down.
TTGTCAAATGGTGCCAAAGATATTAATGTACAAACTTAGGGGTTTAACAATGAACACCATACTCTACCCTAACTATACAGGTGCTACTGCCCCACTATAATATAATTATTGGTTTGGAAGGGGGCAGAGCTATTTACAAACTACAGTACTGCAGTGGCATGCCATTCATACAATGTTAAGTCTGTTTCTCAAGTTTTTTAAATAAATTATTAAAACATTTCCTTAATTTGGGTAACTGCCATTTTCGGCTAACATATTTTTTGATTTTCTTAAGCCCATATCAAGGTGATCCTGCCAGCTGGGTTATGTATGGAGCCCTCCTAGTCTGAGGAATGGGCTGGCCAGGGTTCCTAGTGTAACACAGATCCTAAACATGAGCACATGGAAGTGGTCCTGAGGGGTGAGGGATGGTGGGGCAGTAGCAGAAAACAACAATCAAAAACAGTAATGTACACATTGATAGGTGTAAATGAGGTGGCCTTTCTGTCTCATTGTTCTGAAGTTGCCCTTCAGGACTACCAGTTTCATGCCATTTAATCTATTTCCCAATCTGGAGAAATGTTCACCCAATTGGGTATTCTGGTGTTTGTTACTGTAGCGGTGCAGGTTCATTTCCTAAGAGTCTGTCCTTTTTCCCCCACATGAGGAGTTACATTGGGGAATTTTAAAGTGATTCTGTGAGCTTTTGCAAATACCTTTTTTACATAGTATGCCATTGCAGCCCATGCTTCAGGTGTTGAAGCTGCAGTTTGTTTTGTAAAAAAAATCTGTCATAGTCATTTTTATTTGTTTTATCAACACTGTATCCTCCAGCTTTTTGTGTGCAGTCACACCCCCAGAATGATGTCATGCAAGGGAACTGTCAATGTTTTACATACAGCACCAAGGAATTCTGGGTAAATTATAAAGTTGAGTAAATGTTAGTTACTCAGAGAAGCAATCCCTTATTTTGGTGGTGGTGACTGCACCTAAAATGTAGATGTACATAGCAAGGCATTGTGGGTACAACAAAATTTTTTTTTTTTTAATTCCCTTACTGTGAGGTACATTCTCATATTTCTGTAGTGGCCTCAACAATAACAACTCTCATATGTTGATTTGTAGAACAAGGCATTGTGCATGTAGTATCTAGTTGACAAGGTTTATTTACTGAGAGTTGTAGTCTTCTATGTCGGTAGTGTAGATGTCTGCAATTCCATGATTGACCAACAGAGGTCTCTGTTTCAAAACAGTGCTTAAAAACTTTGTTTAACTTGCATGATGTCATGTTTGGGGTGGCAGCACTGAGAAAAAAGGGGCAGATTATGCAAATGAAGTAGAGCACGGAAATAAAGCATTTACTTCATGAAAAACAGCACTTTTTGGCATTTTATTTTATTTATTTATTTATTTTAACATCAGTTTAACAACCTTTGAGCCAGAGGCTCATTTACAAAGGTACCTCGTCACAGACAGGACTAAACAACGGTACAACAGACAATAGGCAGCAATACAGAGTACACAGTAGGCGTCAGTCAAAGTTACAGGCATTTCTAAGGCAGTATAAATAATGCATACAAGTGAGTTGGCATAATAGACAGTGGATACAGGAAGATCGATTCAGTAGACGGATAGGAGAGGATGAGAGGAGGTCACCAGAGAGAGGAGAGAAGACAAGTGAAGGTAGCGCTTTGAAGGTAGAGTTTGAATGGTAGGAGATTGAATCACAACACCTAAAGGTTACTACAGGTTACCAATCCCACGTGCTATGGCACAGCTCTCTAAATCACTTTAAGAACATTAGCAGATATACAACATTAGCAGATCAAAAGAGTCCGGCAGTCGTGAGGGCAGCAGGAACAAGCTCTCCCCCCGATTTGAAACCGGAGCCCTAAACAGTCTGCCCAGCAGTCCGGTGGTCGTGAGGGCTGTGGGAACAAGCTCTTCCCCCCCGATTTGAAACTGGAGCCCTAAACAGTCTGCCCAGGTACTACAGAAACTAAAATCGCAACCGTTGCTGGAGCAGAGCGCTGGCTGGCTTTGCTTTGTTTAAACATGAACTCTTGGCGCCTTTTTACAGAATTACATCGGCCCAGCTATGGAGATAGTTGATTTTTTTTTAATGTTAACCTCAGCACTGCTGTATCTACCACTGCTTTCCCCGACTACTGCTTTATTCAATGAAATTTCCCTTTAAGGCTTACTATTTACTTTAAAGTCTTGGTATCTCATAAAGTACTTTAAGTTGATTACTATTGCCTACCTGATGTACCTGCCCTTTACTGCGGTTTTATTCTGGTGCCTCAGATTTCACTGTTTGCAAGCTGTAATCCCGATATAGTCTCTGCGCCCCCACCCCCACTGAGAGCCCCCTGTGCCGTACCTATTTTAACTGCTGTGTTTTTCCTCCCTCTTCCACAGCAGTCCGGCAGTCGTGAGGGCTGCAGGAACAAGATCTCCCCCCCGATTTGAAACCGGAGCCCTAAACAGTCTGCCCAGGTACTACAGAAACTAAAATCGTGACCGTTGCTGGAGCGGAGTGCTGGCTGGCTTTGCCCCGCTGCCCCCACCACCACCCTTGGTCGGCACTCGAATATATAGGTTGATTTCTGATCACATGTTCATGAAATAACCTATCAGTCCACTTTTCCATCTGCAGCTTATCTTTCTCCACCACTAGAGGTCCCCTTACTTCTTTTTCTCTCTGTTTATCTCCAGTACTGTCACTTACCTCCATAATCTTTTTCCTCCACTAGAGGTCCCCTTACTCTTTCTCTCTTTCTTTCTCTCCAATACTGTCACTTAGTCCACACTCTCCCCTACCATGCTCCCACTTACTCTCATCACTCTCCTTCTGCAATTTCATCAGGCACTCTCACCTACCACCCATAATGACATATTGAGTTGCAAGAATGAAGCCCTCTGTCAACATGCAGTCTGGCACCCCCAGCCTTGCTCCCCCACAATATACATTGACACCCCCACCCCAGGATACCATCCACCGAGGCAAGGAACCCACTGGTGCCCCACCCTCTCTGGCCAACCTACTCACTACACAACCACCACCCAGCAAATCCCCTGCTCTCACAACTTACTCCCCCTCTTACTTTGAAACTCCCAATACCCACCATCGGTCACAAGAAACATAAATGCCAAAGACCTACTACTCGAACCAACAGCAACCGCCTCAGATTACTCATCCTTCTCCTTCTTCTGACTGGCAATGTCCACCCCAACCCAGGCCCACAAAAAAACACTCCATCCCACCCAACTCCAGGTAAAGGCCTGCGTATTGCCTCTCTAAACATTTGCAGCATTCAAAAAAAATGGGACTCCTTTCAATGTTGGCTGTTCCAGAATCACCCCGACATCATTTCCCTGAGTGAAACCGGGATCTCCCCCTCTGTCCCTGACTTGGTTGTATACCTCTCTGGATACCACCTCTACCGCTCCGACCGACAGGGAAAATGAGGGGGTGGCTGTGCTGTCTACCTCAAGGACTCACTCTCTGGCCATCTCCTCCCTCTGCCCACACTAGCATCCAGGTCTCAAGCCCTCACCCTCAAAATTACTCTAGGTAGGTCTACATCCCCTCTCCTCCTCCTCCTCACTATGGCTTATCCCCAGGGACCAGAAGATAGCCTTCCAATCCATCATGTCCTACCTCGCAACCCTACCCCCTAAGCACGAAAAAAATGTTACTGAGGGATTTCAACATAAATTGGCTGGCCAAATCAGCCACCCCTTACATCAATGAGGCTGCTGCCCTCGATCTCACTCAGGTCATTACAACCCCCACCTGACTGCATGCCCGCACGGGATCATCCTCCCTCCTAGACCTAGTCTTCACAAACCGCCCGCACAAAATAACTAGCACCCTAGTCCTCCCCGACACCCTAAGTGACCACTCTCCAGTACTCCGCAACTGGTCTGGTGCCCCCCTCAAATCCTCTCCCAAACTTACTGCTCAACATAAACTAGGGCCTGCTAAACTAGCCCTACTTAAGGCCCACCTTAGAAATTGGGACTGGGCTCCCCTAACAAACACCCTCGACCCAGACCATGCCCTTGAACTATTCATCAGCACCTGCCTGTGACAAATACGCCCCCTCATCAAAATCATGACCAAAGGGAATCAGGCCCCTTGGTTCTCGGACCACCTCCAAGGCCTACTACGTCATCGTGATGCCCTGTGGCACCTTGCTAATGAGACCTAAAAGCCTCTGGACAGGCAACGGTATTGGGAGTCCCGTAACAAGCACACCTGGGCTATACGCACCGCCAAAGCAAACTATTATAAAGCCTCCTTAACCTCCACCTGGGGCACTGGACGCAAGTTCTGGGAGAACATTAAGGAACTTTGTGGCAAGGCCCCAAATACACCACCAGACCAAATTCTAATAAATGGTAAACTTTCCTCCAACTCTGTCAGCATAGCCATGGCCCTTAACACCGCTTTCACTGATCTCTTCCATGTGCTGTCCCTTAATTTCTTCTATCCCCCTCCTGCCCGTACCACCCCACACCCTTCCCTTGCTCCACCTTTCCACCTGCTAGTCCTTACCACCGAGGCTGCCAAACCCTACCTAACCAAAGCTATTGGCCAAAATCACTATAGCCACGACTCCCTGGACCTCAGACTTCTCCGCCTCACCCTCCAGGAAGTCCTAGCACCACTCACCCACATTCTAAACCGCTCCCTCTGTCAAGGAAAGTTCCCCACCCTCTGGAAATCAGCCCACATCACTCCCATACATAAAAGTGGTGACCGCTCTTCCACAAACAACTACCGCCCCATCTCTATATTACCCCCCCGTCTAAGGCCCTAGAACGCATAGTCACCGACCAACTCACTGACCACCTCAATAAATACCACCTTCTATCCAGACAGCAACACGGTTTCCATAAGGGCCACAGCACCACCACCACCCTCCTCAAATTTACCTCCCATGTCCACACAGCCCTGGACCACGGCCACCTCATTGGTGCCATCTTCGTGGACCTATCTAAGGCCTTCGACACCATAAACCATGACCTCCTACTGAACACCCTAGCTACACAGGGCTCTCCAATGACGCCCTAAACTGGTTCACCAGCTATCTCTCCGATAGAATGCAGTAAGTCAAGGTAGGCCCTGTCCTGTCCCCCCGCCTCCCTATCCGTTCCGGTGTCCCTCAGGGCTCCATACTCGGCCCCTTCCTCTTCAGCCTATTCCTCAACTCCCTCCCATCGTCATGCCCCGGAAATTTGCTCCTATATGCAGATGATGCGGTCCTGTTCGCCTCTGACCCGATCTCCCTCAAACTTCACCAAACCCTCCAACACTCTTTCTGTGAAATCAAAGACTGGCTCACCGCCCAGCGTCTTATTATTATCTACAATAAGACAAAAGTCATGATATTTGCCCACCCCCAGAACCCGCTCAAGAACCTCTGCCCCCAACTTCTCACTGCCAACCAGACCCCACTAGAACAAGTTAGCCATTTTAAATACCTAGGGATCACATTAGACCCCACCCTAAGTTTCCATCAACATATCCTACACCTCTCTACAGTCCTTAGCTCCAGGCTGGGTGTACTTTACCATTTCAAACACTGTCTCACCCCTGAAGCCTTAAAACTTACCATAAACTCCTCAATCCTCTCCCTACTAGGCTATGGCATCCTAATCTATAGTGCTGCATCATCCACAGCCCTAAATAGACTTCACTTTGTGCTTAACAAAGCCTGTTGCCTCATCCTTGGACGTGATCATCTTACTCACTCCTGCTCCCTATACAGCAGCACAAACTGGCTAAACCTTGATAACCGAATTAGGTACCACACCTGCCTTATGACCAAAAAGGCCTTACTTGGCCTCAACCTTCCTACCCTTGAGCAAATTATCCACCCAGCACCTCCAGGCAAAACAACTCGTAGCTCGAACAAATGGCTGCTATGGGTCCCCCATGGCCAGACCTCCCAATTCCAGCTACTTTCAACTACAGAGCTCCCACCTGGACTAACGCCTCCCAAGTCATATAACTAATCTAATTAAGGCATGCTTCTAAATCCAAGCTAAGGACTCACCTTCAGGCCTCTAACCAATGTGACTGCCCTTGACCCCAGAATGTCCTATACCTCCTTCACTCAAACAACTTTCATATTTCCCCCCTTACTAACTAACCCCCTGAATCTATATGACTATCAGCCTCTACAGAGCCCCCTGTATCCTTCTTGCTGTGCTATAGGAATGCAAAGTGAAACTACTGTTAGCCAAGCTGTTGAACTACTATGTAACTGTTTAATTTGTTGTAATGTTTCTGTAACCCGTATCGTCAAGTTCTCTCCATGTACCTGTATGTATGATGTGGAACCTTTGTAAATGAGTCCTTGACTCAAAGATCTTTCTGAATATTACAATAAATAAAAAATAAATAAATAAATAAATGACCCCTGTATTTTGCAGCCCTGCTTCGTGTAAGGAATGGGAACTGCTTCTGTTGTAATGATCTGAGGGCATGTGTGGTAACTTCTTTGTTGGCAGCTGAATGTCCCTGATACTTTCTTATCGGCTGGTTTCTTGTATCAGACAACAAATTACCATAGATTATGGGGTTGCCTATATGCCAAGCACTGAGACTGTGGAAAGACATCTTGCAGTCTTTTATCCTCTTTGAGAACAGGATTGAGATCTTTAATGACCTTGTGCAGGTGTTCACTGTTTGGTGCTCTATGTAAGCATTAATACCCAATAGGGAGGGTGGTATTGTGCTATACCAGACTGCTCAGGGGCGTAATGAGGCCTGACGCCACAGGAAGAGGTCCTTATAACCCCTGAAGGGTCTGGTATAGCACAATACCACCCAGCCTGGAGGGTATTATTGTGCTTAGAAAATGGGCATGTGTGCACATTTTAATTAAGTAATAAAATAAGAACAGAAGATAGTTTAAAAATGAAAACAAATACTAGACTTTTTTTTAAGTAGTCCCTTTGTATGTGTGCTGTTCCATTTGCTGTTGCCCCCCCCCCCACATACACACATAAAGGTCATGCAGCTGTTCTTCTATAATGACCCCCCACCACCACAATCTTTAAAAAAATAGATGGAGTTTCTTGCAAACTCTCCCAAAGGAGGACACACAGAAGCTGTTGTTTCCTGTTTATTTGGTGAACATAAAAGATACTGTTTTTTACGTTAGCAGTGCTCTACTCTGTTTTTTCATAAGTGCTAATGTCCTGACACAGATCATATGCCGGTAATTTGTTTACAGCTTCGGAGTGTGTCAGGATTGATCGCATTGGGGTCATGTGTGAGGAGCTCAGGAGTTCTGGTCTCAAAAAACTGCAGGAAAAATGTGAACACTTTTTATAAAGAAGTTTTGTGTATTCAAGAGTGATTGTCATATGTTACTTTATTGAAGAAAACTGTGACAGACTGACAGACATGTGCACTCTTCAGTTTCTTTTTTTCCTGGGCTGAATGCAGTTTAGGGATTTGATGTTCCCAGTCTCCTTATGGAGTTAACACCGACTGAGGGAATCTCTGTATATTCTGATTGAGAAAGGACTACAGAGTATGAAGGGGAATAAAGAACTGCCATAAAATACATAGTAGAATGACATCAGTGTCAGTGGGTTATGCTTACATGGGTTGCAGGTAGTGGACAGGTGGCTCGTGTGAATGGCTGCATTTGAACAGATGAGGGGAAAGATGGTGGTTTAAGCTATTTTTTAATGTACACTTTTTGGTTTACCTACATCACTGTAACTGCTTTATTTGTGCAGGGACTACTGGGCAGTTATTGGTGCATTGTATGTGTTTTTTTTGGTGAGGCCCAGGATCTGTTGCGGACCTTCCAAGGCTTCACTCCCCAGATGGGAGAGGTCCTGTCAGCATTCGATTTAAAGTTTAGCAGCCAGTTTTGTGGAACGTGGCACCATCTCAACTGTGTGTGCTATTTGCATTAAATGCCATCTGTTACAACATTGCATTTCTTTTTACGTGTGCCAGTTATGTGGTTAGTAAACTGATTCGACGCCGGGGGTGGGGCAGTACTTTTAATTTCACCAGTTCAGCCAACCTCCATTTATGGGGAAAGAAACATGGCAGTTATGTTATTTTAAAATGTTCTGTGCCCCTGATATTAGCAATGCGGTTCCTTGCCACCAGTACTTTTAATTCCAGAGCTCAGTTGTCTCATAGATGCCCCCCTATGCCAGGCCTATCAGCCAATCAGAGTCGGGTGTTATTTTAACCCATTTTCTAAGTGAGAACCAGTGGTGTGCAGTTGTTTTTCTGTTTTTTCTTATATTTTAGTAAGTTTCTTCTGGGTATTCATGTTTTCCTGTAAATCTGTTTTTCTATGATCTATGGGTGTTATCCTTGATTTGCTAAGGCCTCCATGAGGGTGCTGATATGTCAGTCTTCTGTGTAGAGCATATTTGACTGTACTGTGTGAACTGACTGTAGATGATGTAACATTTTGTGTGCTTGGGTCAGAAGCTCTTATGAATCAGTCAGTGGGTTTATGGTAAATGGATGTCTGTTTTTTCCCCATCTTTTATGATGATATTGGTGTCCAGAAAGCTGACTTGTGTGGATGAATAACTGAGTTTAAATGCTATGGTATGGTGAAACAAATTGAAGTTAAGGTGGGATTGTATGAGGTCCCTAAGCATTATCTATTTGCAGGGCTCAAAATGCCCAGTTATTTTGTGCTCTTGCATAACCAAAAAGCATGCAGGAACATGAAATGCAACCTACCAGTAATCCATATGGAGTATCAAGCTCTGTGGATTACATCAGTTGTTGCCACCATTTTACAGTTTGGCAGATGAATTGCTAACAGGTTTTTTGTTGGTATGTTTGTTTGTTTGTTTACAGGAGCTGAGTCCCGGCTGCTGATTTCACACTTATTGTGCGGTGAACTGCTCATTTTCCAACCAATCACATCCCTCTGCTGTCTAGTCTGCCCAGAGGCTTAAGAAAATCATGTGGTGAATCAGTCTCAGGCTGAGCTCTTGTAGAGTGCACAGTTCTCACTCTCTCCAGGGGCAACTGTATCGTAACATCTCTCAGCAGGGCTCTCTGAGACAGAAAAGTGCACACTTCAATGCCATTCATCACTGCTGCCCCTAAGCTGACTACTGGTGATTGGGGTGAGTGTGTGTGTGAGGGGGGGGTTACAACAGGAATCAAGTAGAGAGAAAGATTTTAGGGGAAAAGGTCAATTCTTGCAGTTTGTCTGCACGACAAGCGATGTTGGTGAACTTGATAGAAAAGGTTATAGAACTGTATGGTTTTACAACAAGGAGGTCAGAAATCATAAAATATTGGAGCTTGTGCCATGTTTTGGCAGATTGTCTTTTGATGCACTTATTAAACGTTCCTGCCTAAATGTGTGGTCAACACCACCCTTAAAAAATAGGGCTTAAGACAAGGGACATATATATTTTGCCTTTGGGTAAAAAAGTAGGGCTGAAGACAGGGGACATATATATTTTGTCTTTGGGAACATTTGGTCACAAAATGAAATGTGTGCTCTGTATTGAAAGAAAACACTTTTCTCTTACTTGGCAACTAAAGGCTGTCTTTTCTGATTACAACATTCCTGCTGCCTAAAAATAGCACCCAAGCAAGCCAGATTTTGCTTCACTCCTTTATTAAAATTTGATCAAAAAAGAGATTAAGATTAAAATAATTAGACAACACACTAGCAAATTGATAAGCAACATTTTTGTACTTCATTGATTCCCCTTTGCATAATTTCTGGACAGTTCAACCTGTGAAAAAAAGAAGACTGTTAGATTATGCTTTTAAACTTACAGAAAGTGTGAGACTGCAATTGCCTAGACAAGTCCAGTACTCACCTCTGCTTCTGTTGAATGTATAGTTGTAAAACGTGTTGCCTATAAAAAAAGAAAAAACAGTTGGCCAACCTGTGTATTTGCGAATAGAGTTGACCAATTTTCAGCAATAGGCAGCTCTGCTGACTCCTTTGTTTCAGTTCCATCTGCAAAGGACAACACAAAAACGTTATGTGGTCATCGTTTCTCATGTAGAAACTCAAATTTAACAGCACAGTCACTGTACAGCTCATGTTTAAGTCTACCTCAGAGTTCTAGATTAAAAAAAACAACATTGTCAATCAGAGTATTTGGGGTGGAAATTAATTATTGAGTGGTTAACTTACTCAGCTTACGCTGAAATGTGCTGCTTCCTCTTTCTTCACTGACTATATATGGCTTGGTATGTATTGTTGGTAAAATAAATCACCAACTTTAACTTAGATAAAAGAAATTAGTCTGCAGCCCACCTTGTGGTAGTTTTGGAATGGAGTAAAGAACCATAAAACTTTAGCAGCAGAGAAGAAGGCACTCAAAAAAAGGAGAGAGATACTGCCTGTGTCAAAAATAAAAGACTGCACACTGTATAGCAGGAAATATTAGCTTTCAGTTTATTTTCGCTATATTAGCTTAACTGACAAAAGTGCTAAAATAAGCTGATCGCTAATATTACAGGGAGCATAGTGCTGTAATTGGACATGAAGCTAATGCGCTAATTTAACAGGGCGCTAAATAGTACTGCATCCCACTTTGCGCTAAATAAAGAGGGTGCCAATATAAGCTGCTATACAGTACTTTCAAGAACATTGGGTTGCAAAGTACAGTTGAGTTGAGCTTGACCCTGAGAAAACATTCATGGTCCATTTGAGGTGTTTTATGGGGGGGGGGTGCACCAGTTAGATGAATTTATGCCAAACTGGTAAGGTTCATGCACCAGTACTTCAACTTCTATGGGATGAGACCCTGTCTCTTTGAAAATGGTCTCTATCTCAGAACAGTAAAATTTAGTTGCAGAACTCTTACAGACCTAGTACTACTGAGAAGAATTACTAATCATTTTCATTTCTGGATTTGAGAGGTCCAAGAAGACTGAAGAAGAGCTCATGTGATCCCGCTCCACAAGAGTGGTAGCAGGGAGAAGGCAGGGAACTACAGACCAGTCAGTCTTACCTCAGTAGTGGGCAAGATTATGGAGGCACTCCTTAAGGAAAGGATAGTGCAACACCTGGAATCCATAGGGGCACAGGATCCAAGATAGCATGGGTTTACAAAAGGAAGGTCCTGTCAAACTAATATCATAGATTTCTTCGACAGGATAACCAGAGTGATGGACCAAGGGGGGGAGCAGTTGATGTCACCTACCTTGACTTCAGCAAAGCTTTTGACACTGTTCCACATAGAAGATTGATAAATAAGCTGGGTAGGCTCGGGTGGGTCAGAAGTTGGTCAACTGGGTGGCAAACTGGTTGAAGGGCAGAAAACAGAGTGGTGGTAAATGGTATACAGTCAGAAGAGATGCAAGTCACAAGTGGGTACCTCAGGGATCAGTCCTGGGCCAGTTCTCTTCAGTATCTTCATTAATGACCTTGCAGATGGACTAGAGGGTAAGGCTTGTCTGTTTGCAGACGACACCAAGATCTGCAACAGAGTAGATGATCCAGATGGGGTGGGCAGAATGAGAAGAGATATGGATAAACTAGAAAAATGGTCAGAAGAGTGGCAACTGGGATTTAATGCAAAGAAGTGCAAGATCATTCACATAGGGAAGAGAAACCCTAAAGCCACCTATAGGCTGGGAGGGGAGTTGCTGGCAGTCACAAAGGAAGAAAGAGACTTGGGCATCATCATCACTGATGACCTGAAATCATCCAAGCAAACCTCTAAAGCAGTAGGTAAGGCTAGGGGGATGTTAGGGTGTATTAGTAGGGGTATCAAAAGTCATAAGGGGGAGGTAATAATCCCTCATTACAAGACACTGGTTAGGCCCCATCTGGAGTACTACATGCAGTACTGGAGGCCACACCTTCACAAGGACATTAACCAAATTGAGGCAGTCCAGAGAAGGGCAACCAAAATGGTGCAGGGACTGCATCAGAAGACATATGAGGACAGATTAACGGAGCTCAATATGTATACCCTTGAGCAAAGGAGGGAGAGAGGTGATATGATCGAGACATTCAAACACCTTAAGGGCATTAACAAGGTGAAAAGCCTAACATGTTTAAATATAAGAAAAATAGCAGGACAAGAGGACACAGCATGAGATTAGAGGGAGGCTGATTACGGGGGAATGTGAGGAAATTCTTTTTCACAGAAAGGGTGGTGGATGCATGGAATGGCCTACCTCAGGAAGTGGTGGCTATGAATACAGTGCAGGGCTTCAAACAGGCATGGGATAGGCATAAGGGAGCAATACAGATGAGTATGAATAGATAGGCCACTGACAGAGAAAAGGCTGATGGCACATTTATAAGGTAGAAAAAGAAATGGGCAGACTGGATGGGCCTTTCGGTCCTTATCTGCTGTCAACTTCTATGTTTCTATGACTACCTGTCTGTAAGTTTTATTTATAAGATGAACCACTTCAGGACTTAATACTGACCACAAGTTCTGGTCAGTATTTAAAAAGGTACCTACTGTACCCAGAAAGCAGTGTTTGATCAATATGGGACACTGCTTGCGCATTAGTTTAAACTTTGTAGCTAACTGTGGGGTTGGAGAGAGGATTTAATTATAATTCTTTCCTTATACTTTCTAAAACTAGCCTGTGCTCTGTATAAGACCAAACTAACTGAAAGAATATCAAATAAAGGGGAACAGTCATGATGAAGAGCATTACATCCAAGCGTGGGGAGTAAATTATATCAGACAGATTTTGCTGGCTTTCAAGCTGCATTTGGTTTGACTAGAAATCCCAGAATCCCCTTCAGCAGACATCAGAAGAGGGCTGCAGGAGTGCAGGGAGATTTAATAGCCGGCAGGGCAAGTTAGAGATTTTATAAGCTCAGATCAGATGTTTGCCAGTCCTGCTATTCTCCCAATGTTATGTACAGTCCTCTGTGTCTGCATTTAGTCCAGGGAGGACAGCAGGACCAGCAAACAAAAGATCAGGGCTTATAAAAACTCTCACATGCCCTACAGGCTATTGAATCTCCCACTGTTGCAGTCCTGCTCTGATGTGAGCTGCATGGGATTCTAAGATTTGTAGTAACAGGAAATGTCATCTTGGAAGCTAGCAAAATCAGTCTGGTAAAATATATTATACTACAGTAAAGTGGTAATTGGGACCAGCCCCACACTTGGCTGTGGTGCTCTTAGTGCTGACAGTTTCCCTTTAAAAGGAGAGTATTGAGAATCCTATGCCTCACTCCGCAAAAGTGGAAATTGTACATTTATATGGAAAAACCTTTACTGTTTAATCATTTTTTTATTTTTCTTCTATTTGAACCAGCATTGCACAAATGGATTGAACATTTTAATTTAGCCTGCTGAGGCATCCTTGACTTCATAACTTTTTGTACATTTGTTCTACCTTACTGTATACCTTAGAAACATAGAAACATAGACAATGATAGCAGCAAAAGATCAAAGATCCATCCAGTCTGTCCAAGTTCCCTATCTAACCCAGGGACCTACTGTCAATCAAGGATCCTAAAACACCACTTCTCCCCCATTCTCTTTCCTGATTCTGTTTCCCCAAGTCATCACTATACACTTTTGTTTATTTATGTATTTATTGAAAACTTCAGAGAATAACTTTGAGCACAGGTGCTCATTTACAAAGGTTCCTTGTCAAATACATAGTCACAAAAACATTACAAGTACAATAAACATTTCCAGAGGAAATGTAGTCGAGTCAAGCTCAAAGCACTTAAAACAGAACAATTACATACAGTTTTGAAAAACACCATACAGACTTGTATAAAAAGTCACAGGATATGTACAGAGGGAAACAGAATAAAACAGTTTGACAATTACAGTTGCAATGGACTGCAAGGGCAGACCGCAAAGATCTCTTCAACTAATCAATCTTGAGGAGATTTGCAGAGTTCAGGCAGTTTGTTTAACCAGTTAGCGGCCCTGACAGCAAATGACCCCTGGCCCAGCTGAGTACACTGGAAAGGAGGCTTAAATGCATTCCTAGCCATATGCTTGCTGTTGTATTGTTTTGAGATAGTACAGAAGCAGTTTGTTAAACCAGAGGATTTTAGGCCCAGGAGCACCTTTTTGGCTAGCAAACAGGTCTGGAACATTATTCTCCAGGGTAAAGGTATCCACCCCTTCACTCTGTCCCGACCATGCTTGAAACCAACAACTGTTTTAATGCCCACCATCTTGGCTGGTAGACTACTCCATGGCTCCAGCACCCTTTCTGTAAAATAACACTTCTTCATGTCCCTCCTGAACCTCTATCCTGTCAGTTTCCACTCATGGCCCTGTGACCTTGAACTAGCATTCAAGTTAAAATGTTCCTGCAGGTCACTATGTTTATTCCTTTTAGAAACTTAAAGACCTCTATCATATCTCTCTTATCTCTTCCAGTCTCCATTGACTAAGTTTAGTGACTTGAGGCACTTCTGATAAAACTTGCCCTGTTGGCACCAAATCATTTTAGTCACCCTGTGCTGCACCATCTCTAGCCTGTCCCTATCCTTCTTTAGGTGAAGACTCCAGAACTGGGCACAGTACTCCAGGTGCAGCCCCACTAGATAGTATTACCTCTTTCCCCCTGCCATCAATACCTCTCCCTAGTCATTCCATCATATTATTACCTTCCATGGGACTTGTGCACTGACTCAATTGCATGAGGGTGTCACTGATGATAACTCCCAGGTTACGTTCCTTAGCTGTGGTGCTAAGTCTCACCCATCCATCCAGTACTCTGTCCTGAAATTTTTATTCCCCAGGTGCATTGATTTGCACATTTTGGCATTGAATTTCCACTGCCAAACCTTTTTTTTTTTTTATTTAGTTGTTTAACCAGGTATAGCACACTAAGCTGAAAGCTTTTTTACAGGAGCGACCTGGGAGCCCAAGGAGGTTAAGTGACTTGCTCAGGGTCACACAGTATGAAAATGGAAGCTGTGGGATTCAAACCCAGGTCTGGTCTGCTGGATGTCACTAGATTTGCAGCTCAGAGCCTTAGAACACTGCGCTATACTGCCTCCAACCTTAGACCACCCCATCTAGCTTTTGTAAGTCACTCTGCATTTCCTTAATTCTCTAGATGCTATCCACCTTCCCACAGACTTTAGTGTCATCTGCAAAGAGACACAGCTTGATGTGAATACCTTCTCCAGTGTTTCTGTTAAACATATTGCACATGACTGGGCCCAGGACAGGTCCCTGTGACACCCCACTTGTGACCTTTCTCTCTTCTGATTTGACCCCATTGACCTCAACCCTCTGCTGCCTACCCGTTAGTAAGTTTCCTACCAAGTTCACTATTTTCTTAGTCACACCCAGATCCCTCATCTTTTTCAGCAAGGGTCTGTGGGGCACTGAGTGGAAAGCCTTGTTGAAGTTGAAATGGAGCAAATCCACAGCATGTAGACCAGGTGTAGATTCAGGTGGGGTGTCACATGAGAGCAAAATAAATGCTGATGGTTGTTTAATGTAGCAGACATATCTAAAATTCATATTCTAACTGTTGATCGCATGAATGCTGGTGCAAAATGGTAATTTGCATCAATTTTGTACTGATACCTTGACACAGTTTACAATTTCAGGTCCACGTACTTAATGCAGATTCTTGGCCAATTACTTCAAAAGTAAGTGAAATGTACATTCAAGTGTGGTCTCAATGAGTAGGCATGAGTTAGAGCTTTACAACACATACCCATACATTACCTCAAAAGATTAATGTTAAAAGTTATAGGGTTAAATACCAACAACTACTCTTTAACTTCTTGCAAAATTTCAAAATATTCTTACTTGTCCAAAGTATGGCAGCTTAGATTCAATGCAAAGAAATGCAAAGTAATGCACCTGGGAAACAAAAACCCAAGGGGAAGAGTACACAATGGAGGGGGTATTAACAACAACAAAAATGGAAAGGGACCTGGGGGTAGTCATATCAGATGACCTAAAGGTAAGCAAGCAATGTGAGAAGGCAGTAAGGATGGCTGGGGGGATACTGGGATGTATAGGGGAGCAGATTGAATGATCGACTATTAAAAAGTCGACACTGCTTTGACCGACATCAAAATACAGACGCACTTATAAGATCGCCAGCATAAATACCGAAAAACAAATGACCATCAGCCAGAGCAGATTTGATTACTAGAGCAGTATCAGAGGAAGACCCAAGACAAGCTTTGTATCATTTCCAGCATTTGCGGGTGACAGCCAACGCACACAGGAGATTTTGACAAAGTAAATCCCTCCTACACTCCACGGCAACATCCTTTACATCACAGTCTTTCTAATAATGGATACTATACAGGGAAAGAGGGCGAAGATAATAAGGGGAGGATGGAGAAATCTTCACATAATGTCAAGGAATTCCTGGAAATGCCCAGCAGTCATAACGTTGCCAGCTTGGCCCCAGCTGGCCACCCTTACTGTAGTCTCGTTGCCGTGGCAAACGGGCTTGTCCTATAGAGAAAGAGGCTGGGTACTGTTACTACATCTGAGCTAAATGGGAGATCCATTTGTGCAGGAGGGGAGCCAGGCAGCAATGTGGATGTACCAGGTTCAGACAGCCAAATGTACGTGTCTAGGTGCCGGGCCAGGGCATAGATCTGGGTAATGGGATGCATCCTGAGATAACAGGGCACAGCCCGAGGAAACCGGGCAGAAATCTGGTTACTGGAGCAGGCACCTGGAGAATAACTGAAAAGATCTGGGTACCGGAGGCACATTGGGGGGACAAGATAACATTAGAGACCTCGAGGTTACAAACCTGGATAGTGGGGTATAGCCCTGGAGTAATGGGATTCAGATCTGGGTAGCAGGGGCACATCCTGGTATAATGGAGGCAGAGACCCTTAGGTGCCAGAATACAAACCTGGGTACCGGGTCACAGCATGAAGGTGGAGGGCGACATACCCTATGAGAGGGGTGGCTAGTGTCAGCCCTTCCTGGGCCCAGATAATACTGTCCGGATGAGAATAGGTGTGAGCTGAGCAAGTCAGCGATGTAGACACTTACCCTGGTTTCGGTGTGATGGAAGGTTGGGTGGCTGCAGACTGGAGCCTCAATTGCCTGACGATGCGTTGTAATGGCCCGGGCTCTGGGACTCGCCCCCTGACCACGTCGATGCATTCCATTCTCCCAGTGTACACATCCCTTTTCTCGGTGTCCAAAATCATGTTTCTGCTCCTGCTTTGCTTTGTGTGTTATCGTAACATGCTATGCTTTTGGAAGTGCTAGTAAAGCTAGTAAGCACCGGAAAGTAAAGTAAAGGTCTGTCAGTCATTCGGTTTCGTTCTTTATTTTGCCGATCTTGTGAACGTGTCAGTATTTCAGTGACGATATTTTGAGTGTCGAGATAACAGGAGTCGATATTTCTTACCAGACCCATGTATAGGGAGAAGCATCACTAGTAGAAAACAATAAGTTGTTATCCCTCTGTACAGACAGTTAGTGAGACCCCATCTGGAGTACTGCATGCAGTTCTGGAGACCCCATCTCTGCAAGGACAAAGGTAGGATGGAGGCAGCCCAGAGGAAGGCAACTAAAATGGTGCAGGGTCTGCAACAGAAGCCATACAAAGAAAGACTAAAGGAGCTTAATATGTACACCTTTGAGGAAAGGAGGGATGGGGGGGCATGATAGAAACTTTCAAGTGCCTCAAGAGAATTAACAAAATCTAACAGGGTAGCATCTTTCAGAAAAAGAGATGCGCAAGAACAAGGGTACACAATCTAAAGATGGGGAGGGATGGCTCAGGGGCAATGTGAGGAAGTATTTTTTCACAGAGAGGGTGGTAGATGCATGGAACTGCCTTCCTGAGGAGATTGTGGGGTCAAAAACAGTGGGAGAATTCAAGAATGCATGGGACAGACATAAGGCAATTCTGGCAGGGGGTAGGAAGAAGCAGGCTGTTGGTTAACTAGGATCTGCAGCTTATCCAATAGGTAAGGAAATGGGCAGACTAGGTGGGCCAAGTGGTCCTCATCTACTGTCAAAGTCTATGTTTCTATGTTTCTATATTTAATCTTGTAAGACTGGATTTACTGTGCTTTATAATATAATTTTATGTTGTCTAAAAGGTTAATGATTCAGCTTTAAAAAGCATATGTATTTGTGAAGTTTTAAGTTAATATTAGAGGCTAAATTGATAAAAGTGAAAACAACATTAATAGATGAAATTTTAGCAAGTTTATACTTTTTGAGTTCTTCACACCATATCTTCTGAGTTTATATATGTGTGGCATATGTACAGTATGTATGTATATGTGTGTGTATGTGTTATATATTGTATAATATATATATAGATATATAGATATAAAGATATACTAGCACAACACATCTTTTTATTTCAGACTCTGTGAGGATGTCTCTAAACTTTTCTTCAACCGGAAATGTGGAGAGGAAAATCCTAGGACCCTGCAGTGTGTAGGGCATTACCCTGTCCTGACAACAAGAGACTCTGAAGTAGCTCCTTTGAGTGACAAAAGTTACTGCACACTTATAGAGAGCAAATATATTCAAACCCAGTCAGGTGGTGAAAATTGTCATGATTAGCAGTGCGCATCAATTCCAATGCTTAACTATGACCCAGCCAAGCATGGCTACCATAGACAATGCTATCAAAAGTTCACAAAAGCCAAGAGTATCAGAACATCTGAAGAACATGCAGATGCTGGTGAATGTAGTTTACATCATCATCTCAGGGTGGTGTTCCTTGTGCCTCATCATCTAGAGTGTTATTTCCTGATACATGTGGAATATGTAACACATACGTAATCAAAGTGAAGGGGAAGAAACAATATCCAACTGCCTATGGTTACAAAAACAACTGAAGCCACAGTGAAAAGGGCAGCAGAGCTACGTGATGACCAAGGTATGCTCACAAAAATTAAGACAGAGGACCTCATTGCAAGGGAGTTTCATAAACATAACAAGTGCTACCTAAATTATACAGTAATCACAAGGGACAGGTCCCCAGATGATCAGAACAGAAGTGATGATGAGGATGAAAATGAGCAGTCAGATGGAATTGGGGTTGAGGCCATTTGTCATGTAATTGAAGACAATGTGCTTCAAAGAAACCAAGCCATTTCAATGAAGGTGTTGAATGAAATCTTGGCATCAGAGTAGGAGATTGACGATACCGTTATAAACTTAGAAACCAGCTAAAAAATAAATATGGGGATTCACTTTTATTTTTAACAGCTGATTCTCAAAAACCACTAGCAGCTGTAATCAGTGCTGAATCATGAACTGGTGGTGCATCAGTCACCGAGCTTTTGAGAACGGATGGCAATCAAGTCATGAAGCGTGCTGCTTCCTTGTTACATGAAGATATCTTAAGATTTGTAGAAACAGTACCTTCACTACCATGGCCACCAACAGTGGATGCTCTTCTGAGTAAAGAATGACAGCTTCCAGAGACAGTGCAATCATTTTTCTCCCATGTACTAAAATCCCCCAAACATATGAAGAGTGAACAAGTCTCTCAGTTGTCAAAGTCCTACTCAGAAGACCTAATTCATGGTGTCACACATGGTGTCACACTCAACTAGTTTCTCACTACAAAACATGCACTTGTTGGAGTTGTGCTGCACAATATGACCAGACAGAAAATGCCTGTGAACATTCTGTTCCATTTAGGAAATAGTTGCAGTTATGACCAAGTGTGTGAAATTGAAACTGGTTTAGAAGAACTTTCCCAGCATTTTCAAGAGCAAGGTCTGTTACTGTCACTTCAGCCAACGTCAGAGTCTTCTGTTGTCTTAACCGTTTTCTGGATGGACAACTTTGATCAGAACATTGAAATAGTAACTAGACATGGGACAATACACAATACACATGGTGTTGCATATCAAGAAGAATCTGAAGGCTCCATTCTCTGAGAAGATTCTATTGAAATTCATCACTCAAAAAGAAGGACAATCGTATATAACAAAAAGGAATTAGAACAGTAACAGGTGAATTCAAAGAAGGAGCCAACCGCATTTGGCAATATGCCCAAGTCTACTGTGCCAACATCAGTGGTAAATATTGGCATGGCAAAGCTGATACTATGGAAACTCAGTCAGGAAGCACACAAGGAGGATCAGCTTGTCCCAAGGTTTACTGGTTGGCTGATGCTAGTCTGAAACAATCATTCAAGTTCACCAAGGAAGACAGTTATCACATATCTTCCACCCATCCACAAACCCATCACTGATCATGCCACTGTAGTTGAATACCTCACACAAACACAAGAAATAGATCAGCAAGTAAATATGCCCTATGTTCACCCGACACTTGATCTTGGAGCAGCAGCAAAACATATCATATTGTGTGGAATTTCCCTAATCAGTTCCACAATCTCATAATTCATTTTGGAGATTTCCACACATTTTTAGTTGGTGGCAGCAGCTTTGAGGACATAGTATTTTCATCTGATCTTTGTGCATCTGGCAGCATAAGGGGAGTTTTGCATGGGAAGCATTACAATCAGGCATGGACTGTACATGAGCATTGTGCAGATGCATTAGAGCAATTGCTTCAGGTCAGATTTCTAGTGTATTCAACAGAATTGAATGCCACCCCTGCAGTATTGCTTGATCTGACAAGATCAACACCTCAACCCATAGAAGGCAGTATAGTGCAGTGGGTTAAGGCTCTGAGCTGCAGATCTGGAGACCTGGGTTTGAATCCCACAGCTGCCTAGGTGCATACTGTGTGATCCTGAGCAAGTCACTTAACTTCCTTGTGCTCCCAGGTCACATCTGGAAACAAGCTTTGGCTTAGTGTGCTACTTCTGGTTAAACAATGTTCCCTTTCCTTTCCCTTTCCTTATGTCCATAAACTGCTTCAGGAAGATGAGACTGTCACTTTCCATACTAAGTATGCAGCCTTCAGGCTGCAGATTTGTCACAGCAATAAAAGAAAACAACTATGATCTTAGACTACTGTGTTGTAAATATCATCTGCCCCTGTTGTTCAGCTTCAACAGGAAAAATTATGCTTGATTTAGGGCTTACTATGTGCATACAGTTGAAATCTTGAAGCTTCTCATCCAGGGTCCAGGACGTTAATTGAAAAGCAAGGGCTTTCAGTTAAAAAGAGCCATCACAAAGCTTCTAGGGAATGAGTTGATCAGGCTGGTGAGCAGACATAAAATCAAAGTGCCAAAATTCCAGGTGGAATCAAATGCTTTGCTGAAAATCAAATGGCCAATGATAAATAGGTGTTAAATCAACCACATCTAGCAAAATTCAGACAAGTACTTTTGGAGATGACTGGCCTTCACAGTTCAGCCAGTAATCCTCAAAAAGCATGCAGGCCATCAGAAATCATCAAGTCAGAACAACACATCAAAGCCATATTGACTCTTCTCGATGAAGAGTTTATCTACCCATTCAGTGCTACTTCAGATGCTGAAAGATTGTACAATGTGTCCTAGTGAGCACCTGTTGCACCTAATATTGAAGAGAACCTCACCAATATCATTGAATGAGGTACAGAAATGTATGAACAGTTTGTCAAAGAAAGACTAGAAAGTGGTAAAAAGAAATATTTTGATGCAATTTCAAAAGCCCCAGTGAAAACCTTCAATGAAGTAAACAAAAAAGCACAAGTAACTCCCAAAGGAAAAGTTACAGAACTTAAATTTGAAAGAGATGTATTAGGAAAACATCTGTCCCTTTCAAACAAGTTCAACTTGTCTGTAGATATAAACAAGTTATTGACATATTGCCTTGGCCCAGTCCCTCTAAGGCTAGCCAAAGCAGATGGTACTAGATGGATGACACCAAAGAGCAAGTTACTTGAGGTGCTATCAGAATACTGTCCAGTGTTAGACACTTCCGAGCTTCACCCCTGGAAAAGTATCTCAGCAGACATAGTTGATCTAAAGGCAAAAGTATAAGTTATGACAGGAATCCCTGAAACCTTCAGTGATCTGGCAGTGAAACTCCTTAATAGTCTTCAAAAAGGATTTGTAAGAGTGGATGTTGTTAAAGATACAGCATATACAGATAGCAGTCAATCAAAGAGGCTGAGAGATTTCAACAAGGATTTAGTAAGAAGTATATTATCAAAGCTCCCAACACCAAAGTGCCAAAATATTTTAGTTACTTTCTTTCTAATGAATCTAACAAGGAGCAACTGATTGATTTGATCGTGCAGATCTGGGATGAAAATTGCACGAGTTTGTCAGAGGGCCAAGTGATCTATTTTTTGTAGAGAGACAAATGCTAGATGATCACCAAAGAGGGGACTGTAGTTGTGGATGATCTCTGTTCTGACCAGGAAGAAGCAGACACAAAAATTGCCCTTCATGTGTAAGATGCCATTACAATACATCCAGGCCCTGTCATCATCCATTCACCATCAGGAGATACTGATATACCAGTAATTTTACTGTCACTATTTTCAGAATGCGAGCAAAGTATATACCTGGAAAATGGCCATGGTAACAGTAGGAAAATGCTCAACATTAACAAGTGTGAAATGACACTGCAAAAAAGGAAGCCTTAGTTCGTTTCCATGCATTCACAGGCAATGACTATTTCTGCGTTCTTCAGAAAGGGTAAGAAGATTTGCTGGAACGTCTTTCAAAAGTACCCAAACCCTGGATGCCTTTCAGAAGCTTGGGAGTGATTGGCAAGTGGATAAGGGTGTTGTAGCTCTATTGGAAGAGTATATCTGTAAATTGTATGGAAGGAAGCAAGTTACTAGTGTAAATATAGTGAGGCAGCAGATCTTATGGGAGAAATATAACAAAGACAACAGTAACTGATCTGTCTCTGCTGCCACCCTGCCAGAAAACCCTGAAGACACATATTCTATAAGCCAACTATGTCTGCCAATTGTGGAGGCTTTCTTCTGTTGCAGTTACCAATGCCTCAAATGCAGCTTTGCATGAGCGGACTGATGATCTCAATGTAAAGTGAACAGACACTCCATTTCCAGATGATGTTATGCCTCTGCTCTATAATGCAAATGATTAGCACTCAGATAAGGACCAAGATGTATGTGATTACCAAGATGATATTGGTGTATCTGACAATGATGAAGATTGTTCCCTAGATGGACAAGACTAAGTTCCATTACTTTACCAAAAGTCATATTTTAAATTTTACATCTTTTGAATAAAAATGTTTTATGTAAACAAAAGTGTTTTTTTCTTTCTTTTAGATACTAACATATTAAAATGCCAGCAGAATAGGCCTAATGGTCTTTCATGTCTGCTCGTTTGGTCAGCCCCAACCCTGGGAGCTGACCTGGCTGCCCCCTTGCCTTCTCTGGCTTCTCCCTTCCCAGTTCCGGATATTCTCTCTGCACTGGATTTTGCTTGCAGAACCCTTCCCCTGTACCTGTCCCACCCCCTCTTGAACCCCTCCACCATCTCTGCCTCCACCAGCCCCCTGGGCAGCACATTCCATGGCTCCACCACCCTGTCATTGAAGTAGCACCTCCTCCTTTCTCTCCTGAATCTTCCCCCCTTCAGCTTCTACCCATGCCCTCTAATAGATACATTTCTTTCTTTAAAAAAACTTTTAAAATTAACCTTTGGGGCAACTTATGGGTCTGCATTTTAAAGCTTTAACTCTTTTCTATTTATTGAGATCACACCTGAACCCATATTTAAATTAGGCTCAAAGAAATGACCCAAGAGTCTGCACTAAGTATGCGTAGTGGAAAGTTGCAAACTTTGACTAGGTATAAACTTGTTAAAATTTCATCTCTTATAGCTGTCTTCACTTTTATCAATTTATCCTCTTATATTACCTTAACACTTCAAAACCACATATAAATTTCAAATCAGAATCCTTACCATTTTAGACAATATAAAACTATTTTGCAAAACTTAATAAATCTTGTCTGACAAAATTAAATATAAGAATATTTTGAAATTTCACAAGAAATTAAGGGTGCCAGTTGGTATTTAATCCTATAACTTTTAGCATTAATCTTTCCAGGTAACATATGAGAATGCATTTGAAAGCTTTAACTCCCACCTATTCTTTGAGACCACACTTGAATGTATATTTCACTTACTCTTAAAGAAATGGCATAAGAATCTGCATTAAGTGTGTGGAGGGGAGCTGAAAATCAAACATTTGTCAAGGTGTCAGTACAAAATTGATGCAAACTACCATTTTGACCCAGTGTTCATGCGATCAACAGACAGATCATGAATTTTGGATGTATCTGCTACATTAAACAGCCATTGGCATTTATTGAGCTCTCAGGTGACACCCCACCTCCTTCCACAACTGGTCTAATGGCCCCAATTGAATTGTATCATGACTCAATCAAAGAAAACTATCAGATTCATCTGACTGGGCCTCCCTACCACAAACCCTTGCCATTTACCATCTTAGAGCCCATTGCTCTCCAGGAATTCCATGAGGTCTTCCTTAATCCGTGACTCCATCAGCTTCCTTACAAGTGAGGTCAGACTGACAGGTCTGTAGTTCCCCACTTGTTTCTTGCCCTCCCCCCCATAGAGCAGAACAATGTTTGCCACCCTTCAGTCCTTTAGAACTACACCTTCAACAAGTTCCCCTGCCAGTTCCCAGAGCATCCTCCAATGCAACCCATCTGGTTCTGGGGCTTAATCTATCTTTAGGGCCACCAGCCTTTCTGGCATACTTATTATTTTGTTTTTCTTTTGGGAACAACAGTAGAGTGTATGACATGTACAATAAATAATTATTTCTTGAACTGCACAATATGAAAATTAATAAAAAGAAAAAAAAGAGGCAGAACTTGATTATAGATAGCCACTACGAGTAGAGTGGTAACTCAGTGGCATCTCTCTGGAGTCAGTGCTGGGACCACCGCTTTTTAACATTTTTATTAATGCTCTGGATGCTAGGGGCTCCTGCAGGCTGCTTAAACATTGTTGATGACTCTAAGATGACCAAGGTGGTGGATTCCCTTGAGAGTGGGGACAAACTTCAATAGGATATGAACAAGCTGGATGATTGGTCAGAATCTTGGAACCTCTGATTCAATGTAGCCAAACACAAGGTGCTATGGTTGGGGAGGATCTGCACGCTATGTTGGGATCATCTTGCTGCAGTGCAGGAGAAAAGGACCTCTGCATCACAACAGACAAGCAGATGAAGCATGATAAGCAGTTTACAACTGCTGTCAAGAGGGCTAGTAGAATGCAGGGGTGCATTAAAATGGAGATGACAAGCAGAGCAGGGGAAGTCATCCTGCCACTTTGCAAGGCCTTGGTCAGGCTCCACCTTGATAACTGCACACAGTCCTGGGCTTCTTAATGCAAAAAGGACAATGAGGCAATCTTTCAAGTGTAGAAAGGGCCACCAAAGTGATCATGGATATAGGGGATAAAAGCCATGAGCAAAGAATTGAGGCTATTAACATGTTGACCCTAGAGAAAAGGAGGAAGGTAGACTATCTTAGTCTTCTGCATGTAAAAGGACACCAACAAGATTGAAACTACAGAGACTGTTTATCTGGAGTTCTCCAGCAGGATGATGAGTGGGGGGGAAGAGGGGTGGGTACATGCCCCGAAGTTCAGAGGTGGTGTATTCAGGGGTTACAGTAGGAGACACTTTCTCCTTCCAGATTGTGGTGAATGTGGGGAACGTCTTTCCAGTGGAGACAATAGATATGCATACAGTATAGGCCTTCAAGGTATGCCTGAACAAATGTGTTTTTACCAGGGGAATCAATGGGTACCCTGCATTGCAGAGAGTCTGTAAATCCCTCTGGATTAGTACATGTTTTCACAGAATACTTTTTTTTTTACCCCTGCTTATGATGCAGAGGAGGATGGGCGTGATGGACGTAGTGTCCTTTCCAGCCTCTAATTACTATGTTACTACATTGTTTGTACATAACACATTGCCTTCCTCTGAATGAAAGATAATAAAATAGAGATTTATGATATAACTACTGTTTTTTTTTTTAATTTCACAAAGGAAAGTATCATTTACTAGAATGAAACTAAATAGAAAATAACAAGGACACTTATTGATGCTGAGAGGTATGGAAAAGTATTTTATTACTGATTTTTTTCTGATTGAGAAAATCACTGAATTAATTTTATATTGTTTACAAATTCTGATATGTGTAAGTAAAGAAGTAATGTACAGTATGATGTGTTCATAATGTAGATGTGGCACCAAAAGGTAAAACAAATTTATACTGGTAGAGGAAACTTAAGCATCAAATCTCTGTTATCTAATCTTCAAGTGTGAAAAGAAAAGATGTGAACAAATACAGTGAAAATTTATTTAGTAGTATAAAGGTTTTTTATTATTTTTATTCACAGCAGAGCAATTGTATACAATATACTGTATGTCACAGATAACTGACCTTTGAGCACTGTGAGTGACACAGGTACTGTTCTCTATATCCTGTTCATATGCTTCTGATACCTGAGGGTCTAAAAAAATAATGTTCTTAAAAATATTCAGGGTAGGGGAGAAACTGAGCCAAGCCAATCCCAAAGAGGAAGAACACCCAAATGTTTACTTATGCTGTAAATGTCTGCCAAAGGATATGACGTATGGCACTATTAAAAAAGAGTACTTAAGTGTTGTCTGTGCCATGCAGAACTGCAAACATACTTGTACAGCAGAGAATTTACTGTGCTCACAGACAGTAACTCAATGACAGGGCTATGGCATTTGAGTAGTGAGAATGTCAAGTTATTGCACTGGAGTCTAGCACTGCAGGAGTACAGTACAGGCAGACAGCATTTAAAGGCACGTAAAATGTAAATGCTGATGGGTTGTCACACCAGACTGCACAGCAAGACCTACTGCAGTGTGATGACACAACAAACTGTGACATTGGTCTTGGTAAGGGAGGTGTGACATAAATATGTATAATTTCTGTATAAAAATAGGTTCCAGTCATGAGCATGAGGTTAACTATCATTCCACTGCAGAGCTACAAATCAAACAGCAGAATGCATCTAAGTGTGAATTTTATTATAGCCTGAATGGCTGTGCTGCAGCACATATCTGTGAGGTTACATTGGTTCTCAGACTCTGAAGATATTACCGCTGAAATACTCTCTCTTCCCCCTCCAAGTGGAACACAATGATGTGGGCAAGGGGCAGGACATGAACTACAGTATGTTATGTGCCATATCAAATAACTTTAAACATAGTTGAAACTCTGACTGAAGGATCCTTCACTTTGATCTCTGTAAATAAAACATTTTTATTGTAGGGAGTCTGAGACTGTCAGTCTGAACAGAGTATGAGGGAGGTGGCCCTGAACTGAGCTGTCAGGCCATCGTCTGTGTGTGGGGAGAGCTCACAGACAGAAAGACAGGGATTTATTTTTAGAACTGACCACCTATTTCTTGTTATGTTAATATAACTGTTTTGTACTTGAAGTTTTTGGAATAGAGTTGGAGTTAAGTACTTGTATTTACTTTTACTACTTTTTGTCTTATGTTTAGCTTTACTATTCCTCCCTTTCTATCCTCCCACTACCTTTACGTAGCCAGTCCCACTTTACCACCTTCATTGCTAAATACTGGTACATTGCCAAATACTGGTTTGGTTCCCTTCCCTCCTACCTTTCCTCACTCCTCCCCCCACCCTCTCCTCTTCTTACTCTCTGCACTTCATGGATTCCCATACCTTCTCCATTCCCCACCCTTACTCATGTGTTGGGCATGCCGCTTTCCCCTACCATCTCACCTCCATCTGGAACCTTCTCCCCTCTTCCCTTCTTCACTCCCCTGATTATATGCCTTTAGACTCCTGCAAAGGCATATCCCTGCTGCTCCTCCCTGTACCTGTCACTCCTTCTTTTGACCCTTTCAACCTTTTTCTTACAGTTTCTTCTGTCCCCTCCCACCTGACTAGGACTCCTTAAATCATGTCCAACTGTGATCTTGGCCCTCAGTTTGCTCTCTAATCAATGCAGTGTATAATTTATGCACTGTAGCATGCACTGTTCATTGTATCTATGCAAGAATCTATGCACATTTCATTGCATTCCATACAAAATTCTGTTGTTAATTCCTGTGGTACTTCTCACTTAATCGCCTCAGTTGGACTGGCTATGTATTTTGTACTTTGGATGTTTTGCAATGCTGTTTATGTATGTACTCCTCCCCCCCTAGGGCACAACTTGAAATGAGTCTTTGCTCACCATGCCTTTTCTGGTTACTAATTTTAAATAAATGTTTTTCCTAAGTGCACTTTGAAACCTTGGTTGCTTTGCATTATAAATTGTAAATTGTAAACAAACAGCAACAAACTATTAATATATGTGATTGGTCATGTATTGTGAAAGGAGTATTTTGTGGTTTTCCTGGGTATCTGTCATACCAAAACAGATGCTGTTATAGCCAAGTTGGGCAAAGGGCTTCTTCCTGATACTATAAGTTATAAACAAGGATAAATGTTAACATTGTTTTACTTGTCAGTGGCATAGTGCTAATTGACCAGGACTGGTGCAGCTAACTAGGGCTTTGCAAGGGCCAAATATTATTTTCTGAATACCATGAATAATGGGCCATCAGAATATTCAGAACTGAATACTGAATAGCCCACTATTCAGGTGGTATTCAGTTATTCGGCGGGGGGGTTAAGAATAATAATAAAAAAGCCTTTTCCCCCTCTTGGCCAACATTAAAACAAATCTCAATCCCTGGTCTCTAGTGGTCCAACCACTCCTCACCCCCTGCCAATCGCCAGACCAATATGAGGAATACCCCCCGCAGAGATTCAGTTTCACACTCCGCCCCAATCCATAAATTTAAAAAATAAAAATTAAATTTTTCCAAACATTCTATATCAACAGATGACAAATGACCTGCTGTTAATAAAAGTGTTCAAGCAAAAATTATTGATACTAACAGCATTGCTTCATTACGCACAAGCAGTGCAGTATTAGATGAAGAGCAAGAGGGGGCAAGGGCAGCTAGGGTCTGATGAAAATGGTGAACTCAATGAAAATAGAAATCTTGGTGTTTTACCATCAAAAAGTACAAATTCAGTGGTACTTGAAATGGCTACCAATGTTCCTAAATCTTTACCAACACCAATAGAGTTCATGGGTGTGCAGTCGCATTTATATGTTAACAATGAGGTTACTTATTTGAATACCTGTGCTTCTGCTACTGATATTTCTAAAGGTAATAATAGTGACATCTTCTCCACTAAAGGAAATATGAAGTAGGTACAAGAGGATGAGTTTGAACAGGAGGACACATTACATGATGCCAATGTTCAATCTGACTCACTTATAGATGATGAATACACATATATAACATGGACCCCCAACGCGATAATTCCCAATCATAAAAGACTATTTGTCTATAGTGATGCTGATGAATCTGATACTGAGACCAGTGATATGGAACATTCATCAGCAGCACCCATTGCAATGAAATCTGGATTCACCAGTGGTCAGGAAAACAGTGCTAGTGCTAATGCTGAACCTCTCTTACTCATCCTCCTGCACCTGTAAAATCATCAGGAATAAAGAAACAGCTGGTCACACTGCCAAAAAAAAAAATCAATGAGTAAACAGCAGTTAATTCTGAATAGACCATCAAAGCTCAAATGACTTATTTGACTAGCATTTCTTGTAATAATGATGTTGATGTTTCTTGCATAACAGAGTTCCCTAATCAATGTATGTTCACCTTGAGTCAACCAATAAGAAAAAATGCATCCTTAGTGTGAAATCTTTTTATTCTTGATAACACAGATCACTCAGTTGCAGTTTGCCAACTGTTTAATAAAGGGTGAGCGGAGGCAAATAAGGTAAATACTTGGGAACAGGTGATCAGCTTAACCATCTAAGCAATCATCATTGCATTGACTGGTATAAACATCAAGTAGCTGCTATATCTGCTGACAATGCCCATATCATTGGTGGTAATCTGTGCAAAAAAAACATTGATATCATTTTCTTATTACAAAAATCAAAATTATGATGGTGCATGTGAAGCTGAAGAAATGTGTAAAATGGAAACAGTGTACCTAAGCAGAAGAAGCAGCACATCTGAACATGACAAAATTCCAGCACCGAGTGTAACACCCACATCACCATATGATTTGCAAACTGCAATGTTTACTGAACCATTTTGTCTTCATCTTGTTCTTTCTCAGTCCATCTCAGTCACTGTGTCAAAAATGCAGCAGTCAGGGAGTCATGTGATGCTTTGGCTGGGGTAGGATGCGTTTTTGCTGAGCTTCATCAATCCTCCGCATGTTATTTACATTTTCTGGTTAAATTTGTCCTAAAATATTACTTTTATAACAGATTCTGCTGTAAACACTTACCTGATCATGAAAAGTGCAGCCATGGATGAAGAAATTTCAGTAACAGCACCTAATTGGGCTTCCAGAGAAGAAGTGTTACTGGAGTTGGAGGTCAAGTGCTCATGTTGGAGTTCATCATGGCAAACTGAGCTGATGGACCTTTCCCCTAAACAAATTTATATGGAGTTTCCACTATTAAAGACACTGGGCCGGATATTCAAACTGCACTATTTTGTGGCACAAGCCCTTGCGCTGCACAAAATAGTTGCGAAGGGGTGTGGCCGGAGCTATATTCAAAGGTTGCACTATTGAGCAACTCCTTTGAATATCACCCACCGAAGTGGTCAGAGTGGAGTATCCAACTTGGTATGTTAGTAACATTGCGCCATGCGCAAATTTCCGATATTCAAAAGGTGACATGCAAATGGGGCCATAATTCATACAAGGCGCAGGGGGGCCATTCGCATCTGTTTATGGTCCCATTTGCATGCAATTAGCATGCAGGTGCACCAATCCCCGAGGACTTGCGCCTAGTGCCCTGCCAGGCAGCAGCCGTCAGGGACCGACGCCCCCTGCAGCCCGATCGCGGGCAAAAGTGTATGAAACCCCCCACCCCCCCGACTGGCCCGATCATGAGCAACAGCCTAAATAACCCCCACCAGCCCGATCGCGGTCAGCAAAGTGTCCCCAACATATCCCTGGTGGTCCAGTGGACCGCTAATGTCAGCGGGCTGAAGAAGGTGTAAACCCGAGCGTATCCCTGGTGGTCCAGTGGAAGTCCGATCGTGGGCTGAAGAAGTATAATAAATCCCCTGACCCCCGACACGTATCCCTGGTGGTCCAGTGGAAGCCCGATCGCGGGCTGAAGAAGTATAATAAATCCCCCAACACGTATCCTGCTGGTCCAGTGGAAGCCCGATCACAGGCTGAAGAAGTATAAAAACCCCCAACACATATCCCTGGTGGTCAGTGGAAGCCCGATCGCGGGCTGAAGAAGTATAATAAAACCCCCAACACGTATCCCTGGTGGTCCAGTGGACGCTAAGCCCGATCACGGGCTGCAATGTAGGCACCCCGCCCCAAGATCATTATCCCTGGTGATCTGGTGTCCCCAACCCACCCACCCACTGCGCCCACCACCCCATCCCCCGCAGATGGCGGGCAGCAGCATCCCACCTGCTTGCCGCCCCACGCTCACCGACTGACTGCCGGTTCGCAGCTGACGCCCATTGGTGCAGAGCAAGCCAATGGGCATGCAGCCCATACGCAGCATAAGGCAGTCAGATATGTGAATAGAATGAATTCATTCATTCACATATCTGGACTGCTGCTGTACAATGTAGACTGCATGCCCGTGGCTTGCTCTCACGCAATGGCTCAGCCCTACCGGCGCAAGTCGGGCGGACGGCGGGCGGCAGGCAGGTGGGATGCGCCGCCACCCGCCATCCGCGGGGGAGCGGGTGTGGGGCTTAGAGGGTGGGTGGGTTGGGGACACTAGATCACCAGGGATATGGTCTTGGGGCGGGGGGTTTCGCCACATTATGCAGCCCGCACTCGGGCTTAGCGTCCACTGGACCACCAGGGATATGTGTCGGGGAGGTTTATTATACTTTCTCAGCCCAAATCCGGGCTTCCACTGGACCACCAGGATACGGTCGGGGATTTATTAAAGTTCTTCAGCCTGCGATCGGCTCCACTGGACCACCAGGGATACGCTTCGGGAGTTTATTAGACTTCTTCAGCCCGTGATCGGGCTTCCACTGACCACCAGGGATACATTCGGGGTTTATATGGCATCAGGCCGATCGGGCTTAGTGGTCCACTGGACCACCAGGGATATGTTTGGGGGACACTTTGCTGCCCACGATCAGGCTGGTGGGGGGTGATTTAAGCTTATGCCAGCGATTGGGCCAGTCGGGGAGGGGGACTTTCTGCTTTGCCCTTGATCGGGCCAGTCGGAGAGTGGGGGTTTTTACACTCTTGCCCGGCGATCGGGCTGCAGGGGGCACAGGGAGTAGGTTGAGGGCCAGCCACGGGTGGCAGCTGCTGTGTTGCACCCTGCAATGCGGCAGCTCACCTGTGGGTGGCTCTCGACTTACCTCCTTTTTAGCTCAAAGTTGTGTGCAGGGCGCAGGTTGGGGTTGCCTGACCAACCCCCTGCACAACCCGGCTGAATATCGGGCTGTGCAGTTTATGCATGGTTCCTCCCCCTCCAGTTCAGCATGCATTCATTTGCATTGCGCTGTTGCTCAGCATGTTTTCAGTGGCGCAACTGCCTCCTGCTGAATATCGCAGAATGGCGTAATTTTGGACTTGCGCAAGCACAACCCTATTGCGCATGGCGTAACCCTTTTGAATATCTGGGCCACTCTGTTTTAATTGATAGAGGATGTTTCCGACTTCAAACCTGCTTTAAAAGAACTTACAAGGCTGGTCACAGATATTGAAGCTAGGATTGTTTCGGTGAAGAGCCAACAAGACAAGCTGGAGCACGAGGTCATCACACTTTGATGAATGGTGGTCAAGTTAGAAGAGTGCATCGACAACCTCAAGGGGTGCAATCGGCAAAGCAATCTGGTTTTACTTGGGCTACACGAAGGAGAAGAGGGGCCCAACACTATCCAGTTTCTGCACAGATGTTTACAAAAAACTGTGGGGCCATGCCCTAATGGCCCCTGGTACATCATTGAACGTGCTCATCTCTCCTTGTGGGCTAAGCTCCCCACCACAAAACCACCTCGACCTATAATTTTCAAGTTACTTAATTACCTGGATTGACAACACATTCTGAAGGAAACTCAAAAACTGTCCGCCATTCTTTGGGAAGGCAAAAAACTCCGGCTGGTACCTGATCTGACCCTGTAGATGAGACAAGCCCAGGCTACCTTTGGGCCGATCACAACAAAGCTGTGGGCTGCCCAGATCTGACATAGGGTGTTGTACACAGCTAAGTTGGAAGTTACTACTGTGGCTGTCATTCGGAGACACAACTCTTCAGAAGCTGCTCTGCATGAATTAAAACACCTGTTCCTTGACCTATTCGGAAACTGACCTGCTCTTTTGTTTCTTCACCGGGAGACTGGCAGACCAGTTCAGCAAGTATTGTACTGTTTTATTATTCATTCTCATATATGCTTAGTTCCCTTGGTCTAACATTGAGACACTCTATCATTGAAGGACCAATGCAACATTTTCAGTCCTGCAACTCATAACCTGAATCATGGAATGATTTGGTGCATTTATTAGAACATCTCTAAGTAATTTGGACTAGCTTGCACTGATGGTAACTGTTGCTGTTTCTCCCGTTGAAGCTCCGGTGCATCCAAGGAGTTTGTTAAGCTGGGAAAGAGATCTGCCAGCAGTTTTCCACTGGGGACATCTTCTCCATCTGACCTTAATCAGTTCTGAGCAACATGCAAGTTTGAACTGTGTTTTGCCAGTAGAGGAAGATCTTTGATTTCCTTCATGCTTATCAGCCAGGACTGGTCCTGATGAATGTCCCTTCTTAAACAGTGTTATGGACCTTCTGTTGATTGAAAACATTGCAGCAGAAGTTTATCTACAGTCTTTTAGATTAAGACTCTATCTGTCTAACGTTGTCCCACCATCTTAGTTAGAGTTATTTTAAAGGGGGCTTCTTTTTAAGTTTGCAGCATTTCCGGCTGCTGATTTCTGTTTCCTCTTACATTGTTATCACCCTTTACTAGTAACTGCCAAAGGGACACAAATCCAACTAGGTTATCTTAGATTAACCCTTAAATGGCAATGTAAGTTCCAACTAACTTTGAGGTCCTGGCTTGGACTCTTTCCTGATTTTATTAGTTGCAGTTTAGTTAAAAATTTTTATTGTATAATTATTTTATTATTGGTATTATAGTCACGTGCTGATGCAGATTCTTATTGATGGTTTTATAGCTCTGTGTTATTATGATTATTACAGATTATCGTTGCACGTAGGTCTACTAAGCAGTTAAAGGGACTCTTATATTTATTTTATTAATGTTAGTTTATACTGCATTGTTTATTGCACTTTTTTTTAATTACCTTTAAGGCCCCATAGGGGATCCTGTGAATTACTTTCTTTGGGGGGGGGTCTCCCTTTCAAGAGCCCATTTATGGACTATTGGGGCTATATTAAGCTGGTAAGCAAACAAAGGCTTATGTCTTTCATATTTCAGGAGGGTCGATGCTAGCTCCCCCCCGATGAGTATTACAGTTTGCTGCAAGGGGGGGCTTCGGGCCCTGGGATGGTTGCCTGTTTTTTCTTATTTACCTTTTTGTTGTTTGTTAATTCTTTACAGTTTATATATAGTTAGTGGGGTTTTAGGGTCATTTCAATGTTTCAGGGGAGGGGGTTCCATGCACAATCCCACCACTAGCATGTTTTTAACATTTTGATTAGTGGTATAAATGTCCAGTGTTTTCAATATCCTTACTTCTTACTTGGAGCCTAAGGGGGGATAACTCTAAGAAATATATAGTCTTGAATCATTTAGCCAAATTTGCTCCTAAATTTGCTTTTATCCAAGAAACTCATTTGATGCCAGACCATTTGAGCCAGCTCCAGAAGCGTTGGGTTGGCCAAGTATTTGGAGCAGATTTCAGTTCCCAGCACCGTGGCGGAGCTGTCTTAGCAGTGAAAAACTTTCCCTTTACTGCTTTGGACATGGTCAGTGACCCTAAAGGCCATTATGTTCTGGTCCATGGGAAACTTGGTAACTTTGAGTTGGTGCTGGGTTCCATATATGGCCCCAACTCTGACACTCCTTCTTTCTTTCTTTCCACATTTGGCTTCAGCTCTAACCCCGTTCAGTCAATGCCCGCTCTTGATGGATAGAGACTGGAATTTGGTTTTGACTAATGATTTGGACCACACTTACCAGTCAGGTGATGGTCCATCTCTGGCACAAAGGGCTTTGAACAAGTTTGCCTCTCACTCAGGGTTGTTAGATCCCTGGAGGTTATTGTATCCTCATACCAAACATTTTACTTTTTTCCCCTACAAACAAGGTATATTCTAGGTTGGACTTTTTTCTCCTGAGCTAACAGTTGATTCCCTTTATCGTTGGATGCCGAGTCCAGGCCAGGGTCATTTTAGACCATTCACTGGTGTCCCTGGCCATGGTCTTTCTATCTCTTACCCTTAGGCTGCACACTTGGGCCCTCAATAATTTATTGTTGAAAGATGCCCATTTAGTATCCCATTACAAATCCTTTTTCCAAGAGGCTATTCGTCTTATCCAAGGTTCAATTGTGTCCATTGATACTACGTGGGCAGCCTTAAAAAGTCACCTGGCCGGGCGAGTTCATCTGCCTAGCAACTGTTAGGAAAAAGAAACAACAGGCCTTAGTGAACCAATGGCTGGACAGGATTCAGGCTCCGGAAATTAAAGGTACATATGCCCCTACTGAGGATGATCATCAGGAATTGTCCCACCTCAGAGCAGAATACGATGACCATTTGTTGGAGGCAGTTGATAAAGCAGCTACCCAGCTCAAAGCTTCATATATTGGGCAGGGCAACAAGGCCAGAAAGTTGCTAGCCTTATGACTGCAGCAACAAGCTGCCACCAGCTGGATCTTGGCTATTAAACATCCCTCTTCTGATGCTCTGTCTACAGATGCTAAAGATATGAGCATTATTTCTAAAGATTTATATCAGTCCCTTTATTCTGCACTGCCCCAATCCCCTTCCCAAGATATGCTCATGCATAATTTTTTGGACCGAGCGAACTTGCCTCATCTAACAGGTGACCAACAGGCCCTCTTATCAGGCCCCATTACATTGTCTGAAGTCTCTCAAGCAGTAGATGCCCTTCAACCAGATAAGGCCCCCAGTTCTGATGGATTTACAGGTCTTTTTTGTAAGCCTGATAAAGATGACCTACTTCTTTTGTTGACTTCACTATTTAATTTTTGGGAGACCTCGCCAGTGACAGTTACAAGCCTCTTCGAGGCAAGGGTGGTTCTCCAACAGAAGCCTTCGAGGAACCTACTTAGAGCTGTGAACTATCATCCTAGTTCTCATCTTAATGTTGATATAAAGTTATATGATAAAGTTTTGGCTTCTTATTTTAGCTAAAATGTGGACTTCCCTATTGGGCCCCAAACATGTGGGCTTTGTGGCCGGCCACTTGGCTAGTGATCATTTTTGTAAACTGCTCCATTTTATTTCTACATCCAGGGATTTCACACTGGGAGCAGTGCTGGTTTTCCTGGACACAGAAAAAACTTTTGATAGGATGGCCTGGCCATATTTGTTTCAAACCTTGACAGGTATGGTATCCCACCTGATTTTATACGACAGGTCCAGATATTATACCATTGTCCATCAGCCCGAATCCTATGTAATAATGAACTTTCAGAGGTCTTTTGATTAGCTAGTGGACCAGACAGGGGTGTCCATTATCATCTTATTCATTTAATCTTTAAATCGAACCCCTGGCCAAAGTCCTCAACCAAACACAGGCGATACAGGGCCTAACAATTGGAGGTAGGGAATACAGATTGTCATTATTTGCAGATGATTAACTTTTGCACCTTTCAGATTGGGTTACTTCCTTGCCTAAGGCCCTGAAAATACTATCTCAGTTTAGTAAAGTTTCAGGGTGCAAACTGAGTAAACATAAAACCATAGTTTATTATCTGTTGAGTGTTGGGATCAAAGACCAAGTATTGGGGCTGGATCTGCAGTGGGAAACCCATGCTTTAACATACTTGGGTATTGAACTTTCTAAAGACCTGGGAAAATTAAAAGCCTTGAACCTCGAGCCCCTTTTAAAACAAATTCATGTTGAATTAAAGAGATGGCGAAAACTGCCACTGACCTTCAGGGGGAGGGCTAATGTGATCAAAATGTCAGTTTCACCTAAACGTTTTTACACTCTAAACAAAATCAACATTTACTTGCCCAGATCCTTTTTTTCTGTCATGCAGAGGATGTGCTCCAATTTTCTGTGGAATGGAAATGCTCCTTGTAAGGCATACTGGAAGCTTTGTCATCCCAAACTCCTGGGAGGCTTGCAACTGCCTGACTTTTATCTTTATTATTTAGCTATCCATGCATCCAAATTTTTCCAATGGATTTCTTTGGGGAAGAAAGATGTTTCTCAACCCAATTGGTTATTGCTAGATGAAAGCTTGGCCAGGAAATATAATTTTTCTTTGATAGCTTCCTTGTATGGGACTTGGTCAGGGGTCCCAAGGGACTTACATGACTCTTCAATTGGCTGGAATATCAAGGACCATTGTAAACTTTGCCTTTACTTAAACTTCTCTGTCAGGAAAGATTTGGTACAACAATTATTCCACAGTCCCAACTCTGTGATAGCCAAAACCCCTGTCCATCCTATGGGGTGATGGTCAGCACCAGAACCATGTTTATTGGAGTTGGTCAGCAGAGGGAGTGTCTTATCAGTGCCAGACCTGCAGAGTAAGTTTGTGATCCCTTCTAAGTACATATTCAAACTCTGTCAGGTCCGCCACTCTGTTCTCTCCTTTCTGGGTCCATCACCATGGTCTGAAGGGGCAGAACAACTTTTTCTTTCCCTATCAGACTTGGCAAGGAGTCAAAAACCTGTTTCTGAGCTCTACCATGAGATAGGCCATTGGTCCTGGGGTAAGCTCTCTCCGGTGGCCTTCTGTTAGAAACATGTGTCGACTCGGAATTTCTCAGATAGCACCTGGAGAGCGATGTGGTCTGACATTTATAGCTTAGTTAAGCAGGATTGGCTTAGATCGATCCAATTTAATATCTTGAACAATATTTATCTTACCCTGAGTAAATTGTATTGAATAGGCAAGTGTCCTTCTCCAATATGTGAAAACTATGGCAAGAAGGAGGCCGCCTTACATCATAAACTATGGTAATGCCCAATGATTCGTGATTTTTGTGAACTCGATAAGGTATGGACCTCTCCATATCTTGGCCTTTCAACCTTTTTCTCAGAAAATACTTGCCTTTTAGGCCATTATTTCTCCATTTCCATGGTTAAACAGAGAATACAAATGGCAACTGTTTCCCTGGTTACTAGCTTCTAATATTAAGACATTGGAGAGAGGACTGGTCACCTTTATTTGGAGAATGGTGGAATGAATTTCTTACTGCATTAAATGTGGAATGTATGGTTGCTTACATCACCCACTCCTGGAAGAGATTTCAGCAATGCTGGTCCTCTCTCTATTCAGACCTCCGCAGTTGTTTTGGTTATTTATTGGTGACTTGTCTTGCTTATTAAGTGCCCCCCTTATAGTAGGTTTTTTTTTGGACAGCAGTACGATTGTCCTTTGTTTTAGTTTAAGTAAGACCATTTAGTAATCCTATTTCTGGGGTGGGGGATAGCGCATGGGGAGTAGGGGTTGGGGAGCATGGGTGCAGAGTTTTTGTTTGGAGGGGGGTAAGGTCTCACTTTATGTTGTCCATGTTATTTTTTTATAGCACTGTCTTTTGTTATTGTTCCATTTTTCTGTGTGTTGGAAATTTTCAATAAAATATACTTAATGACAAAAAAAAAACACAGCAGTCCACAATCCCACAGATATTTGGTAAACACTCTAAGCATGCATGTAATCACCATGTAACATACATGATCAACACTGCTGAGGCACAGATGATCACTTTCAACTAACTTACATTTTCATTTCAAGAGGGGGGGTTCTGAATCTTTGCTAATATAAAAATACTAAAATGGAATGCACCCAGTCGTAGTTTTTTTTCACGTCATGGTACCAGAGCTATATGACCACATGAAGTCTGCTGTGGTAAAGTCAATGAAAGACACAATACAGGTAGATGGCAAATTCCATCTTACCACTGATATTTGGACCAGTGGTGCAACAGCAGACTATATGTGTGTATTATGGCACATTGGGGTTCAAAGTCAAGTAGCTCTGGCATAATTCCTCTCTAACTTTGGGTGTTTTAGATCTATATCTATACTCTCCTCATAGTTAAAATTCTCGAGAAACTAGTATATAATCAACTAATCTCATGCCTTACTACATTCTATGTATTAACCAAGTACCAATCAGGCTTCAGGAAAGGGCACAACATGATGAATGTAGTGTCCAGGGTAAACAACAACATTTTTTGTGCTTTTGATAAAGGACTAGCTTCCCCAGCAATTTTCTTAGACTTGTCAAAAGCTTTTGACACTGCTGATCATAATATTTTACTAAACAGGCTTAAAACATCTGGCTTGGGTATCAACGCATTACTGTGGTTCTCAATATATCTGTGTTCCAGGCAGCAATGTGTTAGGGTAGGCAATCACTGCTCTGATCAGTTCTCCATCAACAAAAGGGTCAGTCCTAGGGCCCCTTTTATTCTTGATTTATGTCAACGATGTACCAATGCACAGCTCAGAAGATACAATGTTATTTCTGTATGCAGATGATACCATACACACACGATAAGGATGTCATCTCTGTACTGAACATACTCCAAGGCGATTTCTATGAAATTCAGAAGGCACTAACAGAGTTGAGACTATTGCTCAGCCTAAAGAAAACACAATGGATGCTGTTCAGCAAGAAGGACAGAGACCATAACCAACTTACACTTAAATCCATTGAGGGAAAAGTAATTTCTAGAGTGGCTACCTACAAATACATGGGTATTACTTAGATGAGCAGCTAACATTTAACTCCGGTATTCAAAACCTGTCAAACAAACTGAAAGGTCTATTAGCATTCTTCTACAGAAGAAAAGTTATTGTTTAGCCAATAGGTTAGATAGAGTCTAGTTAACTCATTATTCTTGTTCAAACTGGACTACAAGGACTGCATTTATAGAAACACCTCAGAAACCCTGCTAGGAGCACTTGACTTATTCTATCATAATGCCTTGAGATTCAAAGCATGTCTGCCCTGGAATACCCATCATTGTACCTTATATGCAGCTGTGGGCTGGACATCCCTACCTGTGCAGAGACAGCTACATTGGTATATATTTCTATATAGATTCATAACAGACAAAATCTCATCCTACTGTAACCACCCAGTCCCCTGGGGTTACTGGAATCCTATTAGTATTATCGTTAGGAAGGTAGTAGGCAGCTGGTAGGGAGCTCATTAGGGGCTTCTTACATAATGACATCATTGCTTACTCAGCTAGTCTGAGGAAAGAATGAATAGGTCATTCGGAACTCTCCCAGAAGCATAAGCCACAGTGTGTGGACAGCTGCTGTGGGAAGCTTAGAATGCTCAGTCTGAGTCAGAGTCTGTTTAAGTAATAAGCCACAAGGGGGTGTGGGTTATCAGGGGATTTACCATGGCTGGAGTGGTTTACCCATGAGGCGCAGCTGAGTGGGTAAATCTTCACCAGCTGTGGTAAATCCCCCAATAACCCACATCCTCTGAGTGGCTTATTGTGATTATACCAAGGTTATTTTTTATACTATAATAAAATACAAATATTAAAGAGGTTGCTTTGTTTGTTTATTTTTATTGTTTTTATTCCTATGCTGCAGATATATTGGATTATAGTTTCATCAACAGCCGTTGATTATCAGAGGATTTACACCGGTGGTAAACTGCCAGTCTGACGATTTCATTAGCTGTTCACTTATGTCCATGGTATAATTTCAGTTAGAGCTTGAGTGAGGAGGTGAGAGTGGCAGAAAGACTGCCAGTGAGCTCTAAGATGAGGTCCCAGGATTTGTCACCCTAGTGGAGTGTCATTTCCATCTTCCGGTGAATTAATGGAGATCAGTGCTACAGCAGAATTTCCTGATTTCTACTCCCAGTGAAGTGGAAGGAACTGCTCATTCTCAGTGGACTCAAGGGGCAATCCTCTGAAGGTTCTGTGTGTGTTTCAACTGCCTTGGATAGGAACCAAGAGAGACTGTTTGATTAGCTACCCAAGAGAATGCCTTTTTCCTTTGTTGTTCCATGCCCAATGGATGGGACAACTTTCATGAGTACTGTTCTAGGAGACTAGATCACATAATTTAGGGAAATCATTAGTCTGGGGGGTGTGTGCCCATAGATAAGGCTGGATCGCACCTGTCAGTGCTCCTAGTTCATCCAAGTGAGTGAAGTTCTGTTAAAATGTTCACCCAAGTGAGTGCAGTTTGTTTTCTGGTCACCCCAGTGTGCGACAAAGTTAAAGTGTGGGACCTCTAGCATTTCAGTGGGAAATGGGGGTTTCAGTGGTGTAACCCTGAAGAATGGCAGAGATTGTTGGTTGGGGGCAAGTGTGGGAGGAATGACATCTAAGTGCTTACAAAGCAGGGCTTCCTGGTTCATAAAGGGCACCAGTAATACTTGAGCAAGGGCCAAGCTGCAGGTTATGGTGTGTGACTGAACTTATTTGTACATATGTTTGAAGAAGAGTTCTGAGAATGTGTCTTAGATTCACTAAACAACACTCATGGGAGGAAAATGTTCATGTGCATGGACAGGTGTCCACTATATGCACCATTTGGGAATTTGGATAGAAGATTGCTCTGTTGTGTGTTCATGAACTGTACTGTATGCAAGGAGAGTTTGTGAAATGTACCTGTCCTGCCCAGACTGACCCTTGAGGGCCACTTCTGCTTTAATTTTCCATCTGTTGAATAAAGCCATACTGCACAATCCCTGTTACTGTTATGGACATTCCAATTATTGTTTCTGGTTGTGTGGGTTTACTGGGGCCCACCCAGCAGGTTAGATCTAGCATATATCTAGCTGTCTCCACCCAGGACCTGGGTTGTGTTGTTTACACAAGGTTTATGTTGTTTTGTTTCTGTACCCCCACCTCTCTCTTCCTCTAGACATTGAGCCAGGCATACATCCTAATACCAAGTGTGGTACCAATCCTTTTGTAAAGTAAGATGGTATGCCAGTATTTGGGTACCAGTGTTTCCAGATTTTAATGGGGGGGTGTTCACTAGTTAAAAAGTGT
This sequence comes from Neoceratodus forsteri, assembly GCA_016271365.2. Taxonomy (NCBI): domain Eukaryota; kingdom Metazoa; phylum Chordata; order Ceratodontiformes; family Ceratodontidae; genus Neoceratodus; species Neoceratodus forsteri. Next base: position 904,135,820 of record CM028135.1, on the reverse strand, counting down.
CCTGGGGGTACAAAATATAGGGGCAGCATTTGCAGAGATGTGTTGTGGTACTGTACATGCCCTCCAGTCCACTGTTGGGCTATTGCAGTGCCTGTGGGGTGCCACACACACCACATGGGTGTGCCATATGCTGTTGCTGGCATGTGGTTAGCTGAAGTGTGCAAATATGAGATTTTCCTAGATACAATGTCCTGCCACTGTGTGTGGTATCCATGCACATCCATGCATATCGCTGGCATCTCAGTGCTCCTCCTTGCTAACAGTATCATCCTCCTCTGATGCCAGCTCCACTTCAGGCATTGTGATGTGGTGCACTAGGGCAACACTGTGGACAATGCAGCATGCTATGAAGATCTTGCATGCCATCTCATGGGTGTATTGCAATGCCCCTCCAGACCTGTCGAGACAACTAAATCTCATCTTGAGCACCCCAAAGCTTCTTTCAATCACGGAGCACATTGCTTCATGTGAGTCATTGTACTATTACTGCTGGAGCTCCATCACTTGGTGTCTCACCAGTGTCATGAGCCAGGGTTGTTGGGGGTATCCACTATCTCGTGTGGGGTGAAACACATTTCTGTTATTGTTGCTTGCACATCCTACACCTGACATCATGCTTCTACCCTGCTGGCTGCATGGCCCAACATGTCACAGATCTGGCTGGATGTTCCACCCATCCAGCCCCATGCCTGGACACAGTCCTGCATGGCCCCACCACCACATGCATGGTGGCACCATGCTGTACCATGTCTCTGGATGCCTTACCACTGTCATCTTCCACAGCACATTGTTGCTTCCCTTCTGGCAGTGTTACTAGGACATGCGCCCTGTGGGGGTGTTCCCTGCAACCGCATGACCCATATATGGACCCCAGCATGGCATAGCATGCGCATTCTTTGTGTGTGATCCCACCATTGTGACCACACAGGGTCATATGTGTCCATGTTAGTGACCTACCTATAAGCCATCCATACTTTAGTGTTCTGTTCTCAAAAGCCTGGCACTATTTCTAAAGAGGTACAAGTCATGGCTTGACCCAGGATACTGTGCCATGACATCCTGGATGAAGCACCGACTGTTGCACATGAATTGTATGTTTATTGAGTGATAACCATTCCTGTTTATGTAGACTTCAGGTTCAGCCACCAGTACCCATATGGCAAGATGGGTGCAGCCAATTGCAACCAGCACATGGGGGAAGCTGGAATTGCTATAGAAGCCCTGTTTGATGGCAAGCTGCTCCTGTGCTTCAATGGGAAAGGTGATGTACAGGTGTGCCATGCATACTAGGGCATCCACAAAGTGTCTCAGGCTCCATGACACTGAGGGCTGGGAAATGCCCATGGTATCACCACTTAGGGTCTAGAATCTCCCACTGGTGAGGACAGGGAGTGCTGCACTCATATTGACTTTGATCAGCATTGCACAACCTCTGCATGTCCTGCTCTTCAGGTTGCCTGCCAGTTCCTGTCACAGCTCCACAATAGCTGCCTTGCCCAGGTGGTATTGGGCAATGCATTGCTCCTCTGTGAGTTCCAGGTATGATGTACATCTGCAGTACACATGCCTGGCATGCCACCTGTGTCTGCATTCCTGCTGCCTGCAATGCCCTTGTGTGGTGCCACCCTGTTGGTGGGCATGTCTCTGATGGTGTAGCATGACCAGTCTGATACCCAGTAGAGCCACGGCCCCAAACATCTTCTTGTCCCTCTCCTCTGATGCATCGCCTGCTGCTGCAGTGTTGCCTCAGTGGTGTACAGACACAGTCTGCTTGCTCTGCACCTCCCTTTATATTTTCTTTGTCCCCTTAGATCATCTGGGGCTGGTCTAGCAGGTGTTTTAAATTCCTAACAACTTGCACCTTTGTGAATCCCAATCCAGGGCTCTTGCATCATTTCTGTGGTGCAATGTGCCTTGCGACAAGTTGCTGCCCATTTTTTGGTGCATTCATGGTGCAAGGCATGTTTGACGCACAGTGCATTTGTGAATTATGCTTGGTGCCATGTTTGGGCCAAGTCACATCTTGCGCCATTCCCAATGATGCACACTTCTTGTGTCATTTCAGGTATTTCGAGAATTGGGCTCATTTTCAGGCTCACTGATTCCATCCTCACTTGGATGGATGGTGGCCACATCACTGCTGCCATTTTCATCGACCTGGCGAAGGCATTTGACACTGTCTCACACTCACTCCTTCTGACCAAACTAGTCAGGTGCTGGTCTATCCAGTTGTGCCATTAGTTGATTCCACTCGTACCTTGCAGGCAGGTCCCAATCCATCTGAATCAGTTCCTCCATCTCATCCCCACTCCCTGTCACCACAGGGGTACCGCATGGCTCTGTCCTTGGCCCTCTCCTGTTCTCTATCTTTCTGAATGACCTGCCTTCTGCCTGCCCACACACCTCAATCCACATGTATGCAGATGACACTGCACTGTATAAATCTGGCCCCTCAGCCTCAGAGGTTACAACTAGATTGCAGCTGGACTTTATTATGGTCCAGCTCTGGCTTCACTCCATCAACTCCTCCTCAATGCCAAGAAAACAGTTTCAGTAACCTTTGGCACAAGACAGAGACTTTCGAGGCTCCCCTCCCCGATCACATTCCACACCCTGGATGGGACGTCCCTGGAGGCCTGTATCTCCTCCAGATACCTCGGGGTCTGGCTGAACCAGCACCTCAACTTTTCTGCCTATGTTGATTCTATAATCAAGAAGTTGCACCCCAGGCTTGGTGCACTTTACCGCAATGGGGACTGCATCCCAGTTTCTGCCAGCAGGGCCATTGTGCAGAAAATGATCCTCCCCCGTCTTCAACTACAGGGACGTAGTCTACAGTGCTGGTCCCAAGTCCACCCTAGCCAGACTGGACCCTCTTTTCCATTCTTTCAGTCACTTTGTCCTGAATTGTCCATACTCCATGCACCACTCTACCCTATACCAATCAACAAACCTCCCCTCTCTAGACAATTCAAGACTGTCCCACTGTGCTAAGCTCACAGCCAAGTATTGGCCCCAGCTGCTCCCCTCTAATCTCGCCACTGCCCTTGTCAACCCCAGCACCCCAGCATACTTCCTCAGCAACACTGACTCTCGGTCCTTAGCTGTCCCACATAGGGCCACTGCTGCTGGCCAGGTGGCTTTCAGCTACCGCCTAACGACGTTATGGAATTCCCTCCCAGCAAACATTCATTACTTCTCTTCCCCCCCACTCCTTAACTCCATGCTCCAATCTCATTTCTCCTATACCTGCTCATGTGTCTAGACAGTTTACGGATCAGAGAATGGCAGGGCTGTGCAACCAAGTTGTGAATACATCACTGTATGCTCCACCTATCCGACTATATTATATGGTAATGCATCTAAACTATGCCTGTACCTGTTGTTATCTCAATCCTTTTGTATTTTAAACCAGGACCTATTGTGCTAGTGGGTATTCCCACTATGTATCCACACTTGTATTATCTTTCAACTATATATTTGTACCCCCTCCCCCCAGGCCACTTCTGGAAATGAGCAGTAGCCTGCTCAGCATGCCTTCCTGGTTAAACGCTTAAATATATAAATAAATAAATTCTCCCTCTCTCTCTCTCTCTCTCTCTCTCTCTCTCTCTCTCACTCTCTGTCTCCTTCTCTTTTTACCTGATTATAAATACATTTATCTTGAAAAGTCATTATAGGAGGCTTTATTGGCTGTTTCCATTTCAAGCTGTCAAATTACAGCTTGTTACAGGGTACTTTTCAGTGCTGAAAAACTTAATTCACACTACTGCAGATGTACCACACAGCTGCACAGGATGCAGGACAACCCTTTAGCTGTATAGGGATTATGATTTGACTAGCTCATCAAGTGTGAAAATGTCACAATTCGTCACAACATGTGACTTCAGGGTGCCAAGTCATCTTGGACTACCACTTTCACTACCAGAATCACTATAGGATTCAATAAGCAGAAGAAAAACCAAGGCTGACTCTGGCAGACTATGCTCACCCTTAAAGAAAAGCAATGTTTTCAAACTTTGTTAGAAATAACAGGAAATTAAACTTACCACTTCCCATTTGCACCACCAGCATCCTAATGTAACTGGCCTGCTCTGTTCTTTCAAAGTACAGTCACAGTGTCTGCTAAATAAAATATAAAATGTGATTGTGTTTCTACTGACTGATACTCTGCACAGAAAATAACATTTTCTTTATAAATAGAAACAGTAACACAATTTGTTATAGGACTGTTCTGAAAAAGGACATACTTGTGTAAGCATGATTAATATAGTGAAATCCTTCTGCGTTTGTAGTACAAAATGTTTATACCAAGTGTGCTGACAATTAGATTTGTGTAACAGTCTTGTAAGTACAGCAAGCAGAATTAGTGTAGCAGAATGAAAATGATAAGAGAAATGAAAGGCAGGAATTAATGGAATTGGCAAACAACTGTTTTAAGGATGATAGATGGGGCTATATTTCAACCAGTGCTGGGACAATTAGACAGGTCTTTTAAAAAAGTTGAATATGATACAAAAATACTATGGACAGATAATAAATAATGTTGACATTCATCAGTAAGGAAACTTAGAAAGCGGTTGGGGGACAGCTTCTCTGGCTTTTCTTCTCTTACTACCACTCTTCCTGGACCCTATCCCCCCAACTCCAGCAGCAGCCAAATATGACTTTGGGTCTCTCTGTCTTATGTCCATCCATTGCTTTTCTAAATGTGCAATGGATCTTGCCACACCTGTTGCCTTGGTCATTGGCCTCTTAGTTTTTACCTTCAAGTCCTCCTGTTCATGCAGCTGCAAGGCAGACACACCAAACAGTCTGCCACGATACTTGGAGATAAGGTCCAGAAAAACTGCAACCTCCATGGCACAGAACTTTGAGGTTCTATGACCATGATACATTTTTTTAAATAAAAAGAAAACTAAAAAAAGAAAGGAAATACGTATATATAAACAATTAGACAAAATATGTCTGTCTGCCTGTCTGTATCTAACTAGCTAGCTAGCTATCAATCTATGTATCTTCAATATCTATTTTCAGTAAAATAAAGCTCCCACTCTCGCTCCAGCAGTATCTACAGCATGCTACTATCAAAAACCCACGTAGTTAATCCTGGCAGGAAGTGCATCACGAATGCTGATAAAAAAATGTGCAGTTTGAAAAATACATTGGAATTGTACATTGTTAAACCAGCACTTAACAAAAAAGACACATTTTTTTTGAAATTGTGTACTTTTACCTTGTATAATGCATAACTTAGAGTTTCAATAATGTGCAGTCTTAAACAAAATGGCACACTTTGAAAACTTTTAAAAGTGAATTATGCTAAAGTTCGATGCATTTTTGTGAAAATTGCATGAAAGCAATCTTTGTAATTTTGAAAGAGTACTGGCAATTGTACCCAGCACTAATTACCATCCATAAACCCATAGCTTCAATTACTGGCAGTTGTATGGGTCACCAAATCTTCCCACTGGAAAACATCAGACAATGTGCCATCCTTGCACTCCCACTCTTATCCCACCCAGCATGTCCATTCATCCTCAAAAATATTTTGGTGCGTGTGTGTGGTGCAGAAATAAACCTCATTAAAACTATAATTTGATAGGTTAAAACAGGCATTCTTAGGGTGCATAAATCCTCATAAACAGACATAGAGGTGGCAGGACTTAATGCCTGGGTACTGTTTCCCCTGGGCTGATGAAAGGACAATCTTTAAAACATTGCTGCTATTTTTTGGGCACAGCATGTTAAAATCAATTATTTTGTCACTGGTGTACATCTTAATAAGTAAGTCACAAAGTTTTCTATTCCCCAAGCCCCCTAGGTTTGTCTGGCCCCACCCCAAAGAAATCCTAGATCTGCCTCTGGCTCACTTGATGCTACTCAAACACTTCTGAAAGTGTAGTTTTCCAGTCTGTCACAGAGTGAGGGCTGACTGTGTCTTTCTCTGCCTAACTCTGTTCATTGCCCTGTGAGTGGGGATGAGAGGGTGGGGAGGTGCATGGTGATGTTGAATATTCTGTGTGCAGGGCCAGAGCTCTTTGACTGAATATCTGTTACTGTGGGATCACCTGTTCCAGAGGAGGGGGGCATAGAAAGAGGAAGAGATGGGGCTATGATAAAAAGTAGTGTGGGGAGCGTGCAAACTGTGTGTGATTGTAGGGCATGTCTTTTTTTTTTGCTGTGGCAAGAAGCAATGTAGTAGGATATATGTACAATAATCAGAATATTTTTGGGCTTGTACTTTTTCCTGTATAAGTGTGAACAATTCTCCATTATAATGGTGGACTAGTACAACCAGCTGCAAGCTGGTGCAAGTTTGAATCAACTTGTCCTGCTTTTGTTTAGTGCAAAAAAGGTTAAGTTTGACCCATAGTGATAAGGCACAAAGAGTAATAAGCATTTCTCAGTGCCTATGTTTGCTTTCATGTTGTGTCTGGTAGATTTTGGTTGTGTTGTAGAGAATGATGAAGGCACAGTAGTATTACAGTAAGAGAGCATTTGCAATAGAGACAGTGAGCAGTAATGTTTGTCTTGTGTATTTCAATTTCTGAAGCAAGATACAGGGTTTTGAAGGTTAAAACAATTCCCAGTCTCATGCCATTGACGCAATGTAAAAATGAAATATAGTGGTGCACTGCTGTGGTATTTACCACTACAAATGTATGATGACATAATCCTACTACATCCAGAGTATAAATCTAGCATGTACATTGAACGGGTAAGCTCAAACAAAGAGATTTTCAGAAGTTGTGAGTGGTGGTCATACAGTGGTAGCCACAGACATTGCCAGCTATTTCCAGATATTTCACAAAATTTCTGAAGAGTTTCTCTCTGCTGCCCCTACTGTTTAAATGCAAAAAGCATCAGATATTTCTGGAAATATCACCGAAATTTTGGGAAATAGCTGGCAATGTCTGTGACTACTATTGTATTTAATCACATGAATAACTAATTACAAAACTAGGCCATGACATGCACAGCAACCCATTAAAAGGAAAAGCTCCCTCGACCATGAAAAGGTGTTGACTGGGCATGCCCATTGCCACAGTGCTTGGATTTCTGCTTGCAATGCCAGTGATCTGGGTTCAGGAATGGACTCAGGTGCTGGAGGGCAGGCCAGGGAGAAAAGGCTTGAGCGTCGGATGACTGCTCGCATTCTCTCAGGGGGAGGCAGAGGAAGTGACCTGACACTTGCTGACCCCTGGTAGAGGCTGGGGGCACAGCAATGCTCAGGGTCACACTAACTAATGGGGAGTGGTGATTGTTGGCGTAAGCCTGATGCTAGTGGCATGCCATGCCCCTGAGGAGCAAAACAGAAAAAGAGCCCAGAGGCTGACCGGATGACAGTCGCCAGCTCCCACTGCCACAAGACCTCAGGCAGTGCACAGACCATCCCAGCAACACCTGGAGAAACAATTGCACTGGCCGCCTCACTGGTGCCTTCCCCCTCAGAGGAGAGGGACCCACCGGGTGAAGGGTTATGTCTGGAGGTTACGCGTGGAGCTGCAATATGGGCTGATGGGTGGCTGCACTGAGACATTGTGGCAATGAGGGGCATAGAAAGGCCTGAAAGATAGGCTGGCCTGGAGCTGTGGGGAACAAAAAAACAAAAACAAAAAAAAAGGTGTTGACTGTGCAACAGAACACTGCTCAATACCTTCCTAGGCTTGGAGTGGTGGCACACAACAGTGCTGTCCCCTATTCTCCTGCTGCCCAGCTGACTCTCCAAACTCATCTCCAAACTTGAGTCACCAGCAGTGGAACACAACACTCTACCCGCTGAGCCAACCTACACAAAATGGGCTTGATTCTCAAAGCTCCCAGTATGGCACAAGGCGCTTAGGCCACAAAGAATGGTGCAAAGTGCCCCTTGCACCAAAAGATGTACCAAGAGTGATTCTCAATTGCAGCCTACATCAACCACAGGGTGACTGCCCCAAATGAGGCTTGCACCACCCATGCACTGAAATATTCTTCTCTGGGAAAGTTGACCTGTTTGTGGCAATGTGCCACAGTCCCTCCCTCCCCAGCCCCAATGTCATCCATATTTATATGTAATAAAAAACCCAGTTCTGGTGGTCTAGTGGCCTTCCACCCCAGCAGGTAGTGCCACCACCCCACTCCCAGATCCTAAAACAGAGCCAGCAACTGGCACAGCCCTCCTCTCACCTCTGTGGCTGGCCACCAACTAAACTGTCACGGAGCATTTACTGTATAATGTACGCATTCATTGATGCCATTTATAAAATACTGATTGAAACATCATTTCAAGCCACAAGTGCAAAAACATATTTTAAGCAGGAACTGAAAAACACCACCTGTCACGTTCATGAGGTGGCATGGAAAAATGGCTATGTTGAAAATGTTGGGTCAAAATATAAAAAATAACTAAAGTTGTGAGTGAACATTGACAACTATTAATGTATCTTCATAGCTTTAATGTTTTTTTTTTAAGATTTTGACCCTAAATTTTAAACCTGGTCTTTGTATGATTCCCACTTCATGAATCTGGTAGGAGAAATTTTTCAGATCCTGCCTGAAATGTGATTTTGAGAAGTGACTGTGAACTGGCCTTTTGGGGCAGATAAGACAAATGATTTCATCTACCTTGTTCATGGGATTGGAACCCAAAAAGGCCATGTTGAAAGTTTGGTGGAAAATACTGAAAAATAGCAAAGTTACGAGTGAATGTTGAACTATTTCAATATCCAGTCATAACTTGGTAATTTTACCATTTTTTTCACCAAATGTTCAATATAGTCTGTTAGTGACCTCACCTAATGAAGCTGGGAGGTGAAAATTTTCCAAACCCACGTGAAAGATGATTTCTCAGAGGAAAATCACCTTTCAGGACAGATTTTAAGAATTTCACTTGTCTGTTTATGAGGTGGGGTCCAAAAAGTCTATGTTGAAAATTTGGTTAAACAATATTAATAAATGGCAACGTTATGAGTAAAAATTCAAAATGCATTGAAAATACATTGACTGCATTTATCTTATTTCTTCAGTATTGAAGGAGAAGGATGTGTTTGTGGCAGAGCGGCGGTGGACCATTTCAAGATGAGTGAGGGAGTGGGGGTGTGGTGTTGAGGGTGCTGAGTGTTGGGCATGGTATGATTGGTGCTGGGTCAAGGGTAGGGAGTCAGCTCCAAAAGACATCGATGGATGGAGTTCTACTTTTCAGGGTAAAATTACAAAAACAAAAAAAAACTATAAGGTATCCTTTTGTTCTTACAGCAAAGACAACACTGGGAATTGGGCATTCCATAGGCACAGATGTTTGGCAGCACCGATGGTGGGCAACCACGTGCTCACACACTTTAAGGGAATAGGGGCACTATGTTGGTTGGGGGATTACATGAAAGATGCTATTCATGGTGGGTCTCAGTGTAGGGGGGTAATTGATAATGTCGTATGAGCCAGTGGCACAGATAACATGAAATATGGTATTCATGGTGGGTCTCAGTGCAGGGGGGTAATTGATAATGTCTTCCAAGCCAGTGGCACAGATACTTGACAGAATCCAATGTACAACAATTTTATGGAGGTTGAGGGCACACTATTTTGGGGGGTTATTACATGAAAGATGGATTTAGTGGGGAATGTGCAGGAAGAAATCCCAGCATACTGATAATGATGCAGAGCTGGCTGCTGGGAAGTGTCTTGTAGATAAAGCAGCTGCTATAAGCATGGCCGTCTCCTTTCAACTACACAAAGTTTCCAGCCATCAACTGGCAGAACAGCATCCTGGTCAGCCTTGCCAAATATTGACATGTCACTGGCAATCCTCCTGCTCCCTGAGCTAGCTACATTGGATTTGACAGTGACACACCTCTGAAGGTCGCTACTCTGACAGTATGTTTGCTTTATGTATGCGTGCAAGCAAACATAAAAAGCAAACTGCACTCCATCTGAGGTTCAGGCAGTTGTCTTCGGCTTGTTCCATAGGGACTAGGCTCATGGGTTCAGATGTTTGGATGGCCAGCTAAGTAAGGGGCTAATGTGTGTGCAGGACATGAGAAAGGACAAACTAGGGTAGAGGCCTGCAGTGAAATTGTTAGTGAAGGGCACTGGCACAGTTGCAGATTGGGGATGGGTTCTGACCTAAGAAATATTAGACTGATTTTTTTAAATAATTTTTATTGAGGAGTAGGATGATACCAACAATGCATAGTGAACAAGAATTACAGTGTTCAGTAACTTGAACTGTACATAACTAACATCAATTGCTCATTTTTTTTCTTTTACAAGAAGGTTTACAAAACAAGGGAAATAGTGGGAATAAAATTTAACTCTTAACAACACACAAAAGTAAAAGCTTATTCATTTAATTCAAACAGATTAAGCATAAAAAATTACAATATCAATTACCAGTAACAAAGCAATACAATAAAATACTTAAATAATGAAAATACATTGTTCCAAAGGAAACAGTTTTACCAGCACACACAAAAAGTTATACCACTTCCTTTACTGGTTATAATAATTTAATTTTTACTTAATGACAGTAGATACCTGAAACTCTTTTTATAGTACAGTCCCTTATGGTTATATTGGTTGCTACAGTGTCCTAGTATTACGGAAAAAAAAGTATTTTTACCCAGTTTTCTCGGAGTCCCATTTGCTTTGTGGATCAATTGCCTAGTTCCTTAATAAGGGTTCTTTTTCTTTCCATTGTTAGGACACTTTCCAGCAACTGCTTGTCTCACTTAGAACATTGCTTTGGTCCTCCAATTGTTATTTGCTGTTATAAGTTTCCAGACACAGAGTGATGTGCACTTCCCTGAATCCCATCTCCGGGGTATCTGGTAGCTCAAAGGCTGTCAGTGTGATGCTCCTGCTGCAAAACCATTTTCTGACAGTACCTCATGTGAGTTCATGTAACATCCACTAAACTTAGATTTTGGAGCTCACAGCCCCATCATCAGAGCTCTTATTAAGGAGCTAGGCAATTGAGCCATGAAGCAAACAGGACCTCTGAGATAACCGTGTAAAAAGATGTTTTTTCTATAATACTGGGACACAGTAGCAACCATTATAAGCATAAGGGATTGTGCTATAAAAATAGTTGCAAGTATCTACTGCCATTAAGTAAAAAGAAAATAAGTGAGTTATAACCAGTAAAGGAAATGATATAATTGTTTGTGTGTACTGGTAAAACTGTTTCCTGTGGAACAATGTCTTTTCATTATTGATTACACTGTTACTTCAGCACCCGTACCTTTCTCCCCTCAAAGTAAAATAAGGGGTTTTTGAACACAACCACCTAATTCCTTCACTACTTCAATAAAATACTTATTCCATCTAGCAGAACTATGTTGTTCCTATTACCTCACCCAGTCAATTAGTATAATAGTTTAAAAAGGGTCTCAGATGGAGTGGAATCTTTCCATAGTGTGGTTGGCTGGGTGGGTTGGTCTTTCAAATTCAGCTAATAGGCCAAGAGCCATTCTGTAAGGGAAGATGGAGTATCAGTCATCCATTTACGTAAGATCTGTCATTTAGCTTCCACATTGCAGGTAGAAGCAAAGATATGCAAGAGTTAGGAAGAATGCTACCCTCCATTGGACCATCCAAGAGCCAGAACACTGGACCTAATGTCAGAGTTGTGCCAAGAACTGAGCTGCTAAATTGTAGTACTTCCTGCCACAATTGTTGCATGTTGAGGCAAGACCACAGATTATGTGTCAGTGTTCCGACATTCTGATGATAATGCTAGCAATGGTCAGTGGTCATTAGTTGCATCATTTTAAGAACCTCAAAGTGCGGTTCCACCAATGAAGCATCATCTTCTGAATAGTAGTGCATATCCCTGAAGTTAAAATAGGAGTGTCTAATCATCTTAGCCCACTGTGCTTCTGAGATTGGGATCTGTAATTCTTTTTCCCATGTGACTATATACTGTAGAGCTGGGGGACATGAGGAGTTAAAAGGTAGTCATAAACCTTCCCTCTAATCTATTTTGGTTGTCCACCCATGTTGTCACTAGTGAGGTGAGGGTAGTATCTTGAGGTAGCAATGTAATTTTAAGCCTCTTGCTGAGGTACCTGCAAAAGTCTTGCTTAGGTAGTTAATATCTACCTGCTATGACTGTAAAGGGGTGCAGCACTCCTGTGGCTTGGTCTGTTAGGTGACCCACCATAATAACCCCTTCTGACTCCCAGGATGGCCAGTGGATAGTGTTGTTATATTGTTTGATGTATGTTTTTTTTTTTTATTTTTTTATTTTAACATCAGTTTAATAACCTTTGAGCCAGAGGCTCATTTACAAAGGTACCTCGTCACAGAGAGGACAAAACAATGGTACAACAGACAACAGATAGGCAGCAATACAAGTACACAGTAGACTTCAGTCAAAGTTACAGGCGTTTCTAAGGCAGCATTAATAATGCATACAGGTAAGTTAGGCATAATAGACAGTGGATAAAGGAAGATCGATTCAGAAGACGGATAGTGGAGGATGAGAGGAGGTCAACAGAGAGAGGAGAGCAGACAAGTGAGGGTGGCGCTAGTCAGGAGGTAAGAGTGATGCTCAGCGAGCATTGTCAGGGAGAGGAGAAGGTTTAAGGGCAGCAACAGCTGCGTGAGGTGAGCAGGTGATTTCTGAGGCTGTATTTAAAACAAGATAATGAGGGGGCTTCAGAGATTCCGGCAGGGAGGGTGTTAAACCAGGAGGGGGCTCTATAGGGGTAAGCCCTTTGACCTTGTGAGGTTCTCGCCCTCGGTATAACCAGTGCAGATTTGCAGGAACTACAGGTGTGCACTAATGTCAGAGGCTAAACTGGACATAGTAGCAATTAGTGAGATGTGGTTTACCAGTAACCACACTTGGGAGACTTCAGTACCTGGCTATGTATTGTTCAGAAGAGACCAAGGTGCAAAAAGGGGGGGAGGAGTGGCCCTGTATGTCAATGAAAATATCAAAGCTACAGAAATTCAGAATACACATAAGGAGCCAGAAGAACTGTGGGTCACCCTGGAAACAGGAAATGGGACAGCCATAAGAACTGGGGTTGTCTACAGGCCCCAGACCAGGGGAGGACATAGACACATTACTGTTAGAAGATATACAAACATGACAGCTAAAGGGAGGTTCTGATAATGGGAGACTTCAACATGCTGGATACAGATTGGTCAATACCAGCAGGAACATCTGCCAGAACTAGACACATAGTGGATTCCCTGCAGGGGAGGGCCTCAAACAACTGGTACAGCAACCCGCAGAGACAGGGCTATCCTAGATCTAGTACTGACTAACAAGGAAGGGATCACAGATCTCCAGGTAGAAGGTCACCTGGGGCCAGTGACCATCACATGGTATGGTTCAATTTGGCTACTACATCTAAATCATCCCATTCCAAGGCACAAATATGGGACTTCAGAGGAGCTGACTTTGATAAGATGGTCAACAGAGTTAAGCTAGCCCTGGCAAAAATAAACACAGGTGAGGGGGTACAGGCAAAGTGGGCAAGCATTAAGGATGCAATACTTGAAGCAACATCTCATTGTGTTAGACAGAAAAGGAAGTGCAAAAGAAGAAGGAAATCACTTTGGTTCTCAAATACAGTAGCAGAAAAGGTCAGAGCCAAAAGGCTGGCCTTCTGGAACTATAAGGGAACACAGCGGGATGAAGATAGGGAGGCATACCAAACTGCCCTAAGGGAAGCAGAGAAGGCAGTAAGGCAGGCAAAGTCCCAAACTGAGGAAACACTAGCACGAACAGTAAAGAAGGTGACAAGACTTTCTATAGATACATTAGTGAAAGGAGAAAGTCCAGAGGGGTGTGCTAAGCTTAATGGAGAAAAGGGAGCATGTGAGGAGGAGGACCCTGTAAAGGCATATATCCTAAATAGATACTTTGCTCAGTATTTACTGAAGAGAAGGTAGGGCAGGGCCCACAGCTCAGCATCATGGACACAGGGGAGGATGTGAGCACTACTCCCTTCACAAAAGAAAGGGTCTACAAGCTTGCCTCTAAGCCTCAGGGTGGATAAGGCAATGGGACCTGATGGCATACATCCCAGGGTACTTAAGGAGCTAAAGGTGGAACTAGCAGAGCCATTAGCAAACTGTTTAGTGAGTCTCTGAGCACAGGAGAGGTCCCAGAAGACTGGGAGAAGGGCTCATGATCCCGCTCCACAAGAGTGGTAGCAGGGAGGAGGTGGGAAACTACAGACCAGTCAGTCTTACCTCAGTAGTGGGCAAGATTATGGAGGCACTCCTTAAGGAAAGGATAGTGCAACACCTGGAATCCATAGGGCACAGGATCCAAGACAGCATGGGTTTACAAAGGAAGGTCCTGTCAAACTAATCTCATAGATTTCTTTGACTGGGTAACCAGAGTGGTGGACCAAGGGGAGCAGTTGATGTACGCCTACCTTGACTTCAGCAAAGCTTTTGACACTGTTCCACATAGAAGACTGATAAATAAGCTGGGTAGGCTGGGTGGGTCAGAGTTGGTCAACTGGGTGGCAAACTGGTTGATGGGCAGAAAACAGAGTGATGGTAAATGGTATACAGTTAGAAGAGATGCAAGTGGGGTACCTCTAGGATCAGTTCTGGGGCAAGTCCTCTTCAACATCTTCATTAGTGACCTTGCAGATGGACTAGAGGGTAAGGCTTGTCTGTTTGCAGATGACACCAAGATCTGCAACAGGGTAGATGATCCAGATGGGGTGGGCAGAATGAGAAGAGATCTGGATAAACTAGCAAAATGGTCAGAACAGTGCCAACTGGGATTTAATGCAAAGGTGCAAAATCATGCACATGGGAAGAGAACCCTGAAGCCACCTATAGGCTTGGAGAGGGTTGCTAGCAGTCACAAAGGAAGAAAGAGACTTGGGCATCATCATCACTGATGACCTGAAATCATCAAGCAAACCTCTAAAGCAGTAGGTAAGGCTAGGGAGTGTTAGGGTGTATTAGTAGGGTATCAGAAGTCGTAAGAGGGAGTAATAATCCCTCTTTACAAGACACTGGTTAGGCCCCATCTGGAGTACTGCGTGCAGTATTGGAGCCACACCTTCTCAGGACATTAACCAAATTGAGGCAGTCCAGAGAAAGGCAACCAAATGGTGCAGGGACTGCATCAGAAGACATATGAGGACAGATTAACAGAGCTCAATATGTATACCCTTGAGCAAAGAGGGAGAGGTGATATGATCGAGGCATTCAAACACCTTAAGGGCATTAACAAGGTGAAAGAGTCTAACATGTTTAAATATAAGAAAAATAGCAGGACAAGAGGACACAGCATGAGATTAGAGAGGGCCGATTAAGGGGAATGTGAGGAAATTCTTTTTCACAGAAGGTGGTGGATGCATGGATGGCTTACCACAAGAAGTGGTGGCTATGAATACAGTGCAGGGCTTCAAACAGGCATGGGATAGGCATAAGGGAGCAATACAAATGACTATGAATAGATAGGCCACTGACAGAGCAAAGGCCGATGGCACATTTATAAGGTAGAAAAACAAATGGGCAGACTGGATGGGCCTTGCAGTCCTTATCTGCCGTCAACTTCGATGTTTCTATGTATCTATGCACTGTGGGGTTAGCCCGGTGGATAGTGACAGACAGACCCGGGGGGGGATAGGCCATGGAGAGCTTTGTAGGTTAGTTGGCAGGTTTGGTACATGAGGTGCTCATCCAGGTTGAGTAGATTGGCCATGGAATAAAGAAGACAGGTATGGGTAAGTCTAGGAGCACCGGTTATAAGTCTACAGGCTTTGTTAAGGGTAAGGCATATCTTGAGCAAGGCCGTCTGGTCAGCCGCACCATAGACAGGAAGGCCATAGTCGATTAGGGATATAACAGAGGAGGTGACTGCAAGGCGGACGGCATCAGTGGGGAGGCAGTTTTTATGATGATAAAGGATACCCAGCCATGTATTGGAGGCAGAGGTCAGAGCAGAGATGTGGGCATGAAAAGAGAGGGCAGGGTCAAAAGTTATACCTAGGTATTTATAGGAGGGAACTAGTTCAATAGGGAGATTGAAGGTGGAGTGGACAGAGAGAGGAAAGTTACTGGACTTATTTTGGGGGTGGGCAAAGAGCATGGCTTTGGTTTTCTTTAGGTTGATGATGAGTCTGTGCTCAGTGAACCAGGCTTTTGTGGCATTGTAGGATTGCTGAAGAGAGTTCTGGAGTGAAGTGGGGTTACTATCGGAGGCAAAGAGTACTGCGTCATCAGCATAGAGTAGGATTTTGCTGGTACATTCACTGGGCAGGGAGTTGAGGAAGAGTGAGAAGAGCAAGGGTCCAAGAATAGAGCCCTGAGGGACTCCAGAACAGATAGGGCAGGTGCTGGAGAGTGTTCCACTAACTTTCATACATTGTGAGCAGGCTGACAAGTAGCTGGAGCACCAGCAGATTGGCCCAATGGCAAAGCCTAGGTGCCCAAGGGTAGCTAACAGGAGGAGGTGTGAGACAGTATCAAAGGCTTTTGATAAGTCAATGAACACAGCACCAGCCAAGGAGCCAGAGTCCAGTGAGGTGTGCAGAAAGTTACAGAACTCCAGGAGGGCAGTATTGGTGCTATGGCCAGCTCTGAAGCCATGTTGTTCAGGGCAAAGGACACCATATTTGGAGAGGTATTCAGAGATTTGGGTGGCCACAATTTTCTCTAAGGCCTTAGAGAGAGGGGAGAGGATTGAAATAGGCTGATAGTTGCCTGGGTGCATCCTATCTCCACCCTTGTGAATTGGGGTAACAGTAGCGACCTTCCAGGCAGAGGGGAATTGCCCTAGGCAGAGAGACTTATTAAAGAGGCAGGTGATAGGTGAGATGACCTGGTCCAGGACCTGATGAAGAAGACAGGGATCAAGGGAGTCATTGCCAATAGTGTTGCTCTTTAAGGCTTTAAGTAAGAATGGCCTGACTTCCTGGGCAGTGACCCGATGCAGGTGGAACAGGGGGGCGTGAGATGGTAGGGACAGTCTGGTGGGAGGGGGGTTGAAGAAATTATCTGGGAGCACCGAGCTAAGGTCAGTGAAGGAGTTATTGAGGTGAGTGGCAATAAGGACAGTGTCTGAGGAGACTGTACCATTAATGTTAATAAGCGAGGGTGGGGGGGGAGCATGTGCCACCATTCAGCTGCTTGATATTGTCCCAGAAGGACCTGGGGTTCCCCCATGAAGAGGTGAGGGAAGCTTGATAATACTCAGCCTTTGCTTTGCGGGTAGCCCATGTACACTTGTTCCGGGCAGCAGCATAGGCCTGCCTGTTGGCAGTTTGGCCAGTTTCAACAGCAAGGTGCCATAGGTTATCCCGCTGCTTAAAAAGTAGGAGCAGGGTGAGGGTGACCCAAGGTGCATGCCTTACTTTGGACCTGCGTGTAGTTATGGGTGCAAAAATGTTGCAAGCAGAGTTGAAGGTTCGGATAAAGAAGGCCAGGGCCTTGTCAATGTCTGGGGTGTTTTGTAACGGGGGACCAGTCAGTGTGGGCTAGGTGAAGCTTAAGGTCTTTCAACCCACCAGGTCTGAGCCGCCACCGATGGGTAGCTTGTACAGTGGGCTTGGGCAGGGAGGTTGACCAGTTGAAGAGAACAGGGGCATGGTCACTAAGACAGTCAGGGAGAATTTGGATATTGTGGACGCAGCAAGGGCGGTTAGTGAGGACCACATCCAAGAGAGTGCTAGAGCCCCTTCTGGGGTTTATTCTAGTAGGCTGGGAGACTAGTTGAGTTAGGTCAATAACAGCAAATGCATCACGGGAGGAAGAGGATGTGGGACTAAGCCAATTGATGTTCAAGTCCCCCACCAGGATTTGGTCGGAGGAGTGGGGTAAGGAGGTAAGATAGTCAATTAACGGGCCTAGTGCCTGAGCTTAATTTTTTGGAGGCATGTATGCCGTAGTCAGGAAGATGGGACCCCTAGAGGGGTCGGGAGATAGTTTTAGTGTTAAGGCCTGGGCCTTGTGGTCAAGGACAGGGGCAGGGAGGGCTAGTCCAATAAGAGGGTCTTTGACATAAATGGCACATCCCCTAACTCTCCTACTGACACGGTCCTGCTGGTGGAGGGAGTAGCCAGGGAGTGAGACCAGGGAGTCAGGGGTGGAGTCAGACAGCCAGGTTTCGACTATGGCAATCACATCTGGTTTATGAACTGCCACCCAGCAATGTAGTGAGTCAAGTTTTTTAAGGAGGCTACATATGTTCATAGACGCAATGCGTAGTCCAGAGGATTTCAATGGGGAGCCATTGCTGCCAGGCCCAGGATTGGGATGTATGTTACCAGTCAGGAGCAAGAGGAGGAGAGCCGCCCTAGATAGCGGGTGGCAGAAGGAGAGTTTACGCCTATTGGGATAGGAGGGATGGGGGAGTTTAGTAGCACAGGGGGTGGGTAGAGCAGCACAGGCTGGGAGTGCAAGCATGAAAAGATGCGCGAGGGAGCAGGGGGGGAGAGGAGGTGCCCAGGTGGAGGATGGTGTGGAGAGGAGCATAATGGATGGGTGGAGGAGGAAGGAGGGGGGGAAGAGGCAGAAAAGGGGGGGAGAGCAGGAGGGCAAATGGGAGCGCAAGAGTAGCGAGTCTGCGGGCATACAGTGACCCTAGGGAAAGCAAGGGACATTAGTAGGAGGGGAAGGAGAGGGAGACAAGCAGGAAGGAAGATGACAGGCATGATAGGAGTGAGGCAAGAATTTTAGGGAGTAAGATGGCATGCTTGGATGGCAGCGGCGAGGGTGGACAGAGGTGGGAGATGCAGGAGGAAAGGTAGGGAGACAGACACAGGGATAGAATTGAATTAGCTGGTAGGAGCAAAGAAAAAAATAGGCAGGGACACAGTGACCTCTGGTGGCCAGCAGGTATAACCTGCAAATGGGAAAGTGGGGACTTAGGATTTGGCACACCGGAAGTGATGTAATCAGTGCAGGCCAATATATTGAGGGCCGCCCCTGGGTGGGTGGGTGGTTGGGGCGGTTGGGGCAGACGACACGAAGTGTCGTCGGGCTAGCACCCCACAGCAGAAGTCCACAAAAACAATCAGTGGGCTGTGGGGCAGAGAAGCCTAGAGTCCTTGGTAGCACGGACGAAATGCCCCACAGCCGTCTAAGGCAGGAGTTGATGTGCAGAATGCCTTTACCTGGAATTCTGCCGGTAGCTCAGTGAGAAAGCTCCAGGTAGGAGCTGCTTCCTCCGTTCCTGCCGCGGGCGGCAGCGTTCTGTGGGGGGGGGAGTGCCCGCCTGTAAAGGTAGGAAGCAGGGAATTAGTATGCAGTGGGAAGATTTGAATGTGGTAATCTCAGGTGTCACACTGCGCATGCGCAGATTCGGGAGCAATACCACAATATCAAGTAACAAGTAGCCTTCTTGTAAAATTAAACAACACAATGAAAATGGCTACACATATAGGATTGTTGCAAACAATAGAGTAACGCTGCAAATAAATACACTTTGCTTATCTAAAATACAGGTCACAAGTTCCAACAACTAACACTGGATCAGGCAGTTCACTGTGTAACAACTTGGCATTCCTGGCGATCTAGTTACTGGGATTTTACATCTGGAGCACATTCGAGTAGAGCACTAAGCACTAGCGTGGCAAACCTAGACTGTAATTAGCAGTATCAATACATAAGAGTGCAGGTACAAACACAGCAGGTCTCACTGTAACTTGCCTATACTCAGACTGACCCCAAGACCCACTCCACCCTCTCAGGTAGCACCCCACAGCAGAAGTCCGCAAAAACAATCAGTGGGCTGTGGGGCAGAGAAGCCTAGAGTCCTTGGGAGCATGGACGAAATGCCCCATGGCCGTCTAAGGCAGGAGTTGATGTGCAGAATGCCTTTACCTGAAATTCAGCCGGTAGCTCAGTGAGAAAGCTCCAGGTAGGAGCTGCTTCCTCTGTTCCTGCTGCGGTCGGCAGCATTCTGTGGGGGGTGGGAGTACCCGCCTGTAAAGGTAGGAAGCAGGGAATTAGTATGCAGCGGGAAGATTTGAATGTGGTAATCTCAGGTGTCACACTGCGCATGTGCAGATTCAGGAGCAATACCACAATATCAAGTAACAAGTAGCCTTCTTTTAAAATTTAGCAACACAAAGAAAATGGCTACAAATATAGGATTGTTGCAAACGATAGAGTAACGCTGCAAATAAATACACTTTGCTTATCTAAAATACAGGTCACAAGTTCCAGCAACTAACACTGGATCAGGCAGTTCACTGTGTAACAACTTGGCATTCCTGGCGATCTAGTTACTGGGATTTTACATCTGGAGCACATTCAAGTAGAGCACTAAGCACTAGCGTGGCAAACCTATTCTGTAATTATCAGTATCAATACATAGAGTGCAGGTACAAACATAACAGGTCCCACTGTAACTTGCCTATACTCAGACTGACCCCAAGTCCCACACCACCCTCTCATGTAGCACCCCACAGCAGAAGTCCGCAAAAACAATCAGTGGGCTGTGGGGCAGGAAAACTCTAAGAGTCCTTGGTAGCATGGTTGAAGCGTCCTGACCGTCTAGGCGGAAGATGATATGCAGAATGCGCTACCTGGAATTCAGCTGGTAGCTCAGTGAGAAAGCTCCAGGTAGGAGCTGCTTCTCCCTTCCTGCCGCGGTTGGCAGCGTTCTGTGGGGGGGGGTGAGTGCCCGCCTATACTCAGACTGACCCCAAGTCCCACACCACCCTCTCAGGTAGCACCCCAAAGCAGAAGTCCGCAAAAACAATCAGTGGGCTGTGGGGCAGAGAAGCCTAGAGTCCTTGGTAGCATGGACGAAACACCCCACGGCCGTCTAAGGCAGGAGTTGATGTGTAGAATGCCTTTACCTGGAATTCGGCCGGTAGCTCAGTGAGAAAGCTCCAGGTTGGAGCTGCTTCCTCTGTTCCTGCCGCGGTCAGCAGCATTCTGTGGGGGGGGGGAGTGCCCGCCTGGAATTCGGCCAGTAGCTTAGTGAGAAAGCTCCAGGTAGGAGCTGATTCCTCCGTTCCTGCCGCAGTCAGCAGCGTTCTGTCGGAGAGGTTTCCACCTTCCCAACTGTGTAGCATTTCACTAAAGGGATTTAACAATTGCATTCCATGCTTGGTGAGAATATAGGCCCAAGGCAGAGGGTGAAAAAGAATGTGTTCTAGTGAGTTTTGCATTCTGGTGGGGGGGGGGCAGTCCAGGAAGGGAGATGACTAGGGCCCAACTCTGCCTTTAGCCAAAGTGGCATGTCCTGGCCATGGATCCTGGCTTGCCTGAGGGTAGGCCTATAGGCACAGAATGGCCTAACCTCCCATTTTGCCTGGAGCTTGAAGTTTTCTGGTAATCTGTCTAAACGGTGACTGAACTTGAGTGACTCAAGTTCAGTGCTCATTATGTGAGCCACCCTGAAAGGGTAGCGATGGGCAAAGAATAAGGTGACCGGAAGGACAGGATGGGGGACGGAAGAGGAGGGAATGTGTGTGGAAGGTAGTGCAGCAAGAGGCTGTGGAGTTGGCTGTGTGGTGTGGTGGTGAGAGTGGCTGGCTACAGTGGGGAGGTTGTAGGTTTTGGGGCTGAGAGGAGCACAATCTTTTGTCTTTTGCATGCAGGAGTTATTTTTTTTTAAATGATTCTTCCCCTCCTTGACATGCATCCCCCTGGATTTAGAAATCATTTTTAAGGGGGGGGGGTGAAGGTGCAGCCCCCCACATTAATAACATATAAAATGTGTGTTTTTGCCATTTTTGCCTTGCTTGGAGAGTACATTGCCATTTTGGTTTTTCGGCGAAGTGCACTCACTATTTGGCGATCTCCATTATGATCTGGAACCAGTTTCATGACTGGATCACGGCTTCCACCCTTTACATAGAAAGCAGGTAAAGAGTTTCTTGAGGTGCCCAAAAGTTCTTTATGGTATGGGAACAGGGAGGTTGTTGAAGCAAAATAGAATCATGGGAAAGACCATCATTTTATAGTCAACCATTTTACCCCCAAAAGTGCATTTGAACTTTCTCCAGCAGCAGAATTCTGCTTCTGGAGACGGCAGAAGAGCATCAGAATTAAATCTATCAGCTTATTGAGATTTGCTGTTAATTTGATACCTAGGTACTTAATATAGTGAGGTGCCCATTTAAGACCAAAGTAAGAAAGTGGGCCTTCCTGGGTGTGTGGATTTAGCGGAAATATTTCAGTCTTTTAGGTTTACTTTTAGGCCGGATAATTGCTTAAAGGCCTCTAAAATTTGCAGTGCTGCTGGAAAAGATGTACTATGATTTTGCAACACTAACAGCAGGTCATCTGCAAAGGCTAGGGTTGTAAGAGTGATCTCTTCACAGGAAATTCCATCCACAGCTGGGGTACTATGGAGTTTAGTGAGCATTGGCTCCATTACTATAAGGAACAATAGTAGGGACAGGGGCAGTCCTTTTGTGTACCCATTTGGAGCTGAAATGCAGAGGAGGTGATACCATTGTTTGATAACCTAGCTATGGGATGTGAGTATAGGGTCTGCACCCATGCCACAAACTTTGGACCTATACCCATTGCTCGCATCACCTGTCATAAATAGTCCCATTTCATGAAGTCAAAAGTATTCTCCATATCAATGCTTGCCAAGAGGAATAGGACTTTACATCTGGTAAAGATCCAAATTAACATTTAAGGCTGCACTGATGTTGTCAGTTGTCATGTTATCATTGACAAAAAATGGTGGTCTATAACTGCTGCACAACACAGCTTTCGAAAAGGTCACAGCACCACAACTGCCCTACTCAAATTTACTACAGACACCCTCACTGCCATGGACTCAGGGCTTCTCATGGGAGTGGTTTTCATCGATATGTCAAAAGCCTTTGACTTGGTAGACCAGACACATCTCCTCAACACACTCCACTCTATGGGCTTTGCTCCTAGTGTTGTCAGTTGGTTTAACAGTTACCTGTCAAATAGGACCCAAACCATTAAATTCAATTCTTCATGCTCCAACGTAAAGACGGTGAACATTGGAGATCCCCAAGGCTCAATCCTTGGGCCACTTCTTTTCTCAATTTTTATCAACTGCATCACCACTAATCTCCTTGACACCTCTCTGCTCTATGCGGATGACATAGTCATGTATGCCAGTGCAAAAGATGTGTCTGATATCAACCTACATCTCACCTCTCAATTCCAATGCACACAAGTCTGGCTATGGGACCACAAGCTTGTTCTAAATGAGTCAAAAACACAGTCTATGCTATTCTGGACCCTTCCCAAACTCAAGACATTCCAAGATAAGCTCAGGGTTTCCTGCTTAGATGGCTCACTCATAACTCCTGTAACATCATTTAAATACCTTCTGGTCACTCTTGACCAATCTCTAAATTTTGAACTCCACATCATCAATGCATGCAAATCAGTCAATTTCAAGCTAGGCATGTGATACTGGGCCAGCCACATGCTAACCTCTACTGCTAGAGTGGCTATAGCTCGAGGCATACTCCTACCTCCTTTGACCTATGGAGTGGCATCTTATGCTCCTTTACCAAATCAAATTTTCGAAGATGGGATGTCACCTATAAAAACACCATTGTCTACTACACTTGGATCTAAACTGGTTGTCCCCCAATGATACTAGACTTTACTCCCTCAGCTCCACTGTCGACAGCATCATGAGATCTCATACCCCAACAACTCAAGCCGAGCTACTCACATACCAGTCCTACAACTACAGCCTACACTCGGCTGAAAAATCCCTACTTTGCATCCCCAAATGCAGTACCACCAAAGGCTCTAGAGCCTTTACCCACCATGCACCTCAATTCTGGAACTCACTCCCTCTGGACATTTGGCTAGCTCCTACACACAATGCTTTTAAAAAAGTGCTCCACCAGCATCTCAGCTCCACCAACCAATGCCCCTGTTTCACACCTCCTTAGTCCTCTGGGTACCCTGCCTACCCTGAAGCTCTTACCTTTTCTCCACAATATTTCCCCTGTGATACAGCCTATCTCAGCTCTCTCTCCTGACACTAGCCCCCTGTAGCCATCCCTTTCTCTCTTTGCCAGCTCCTATCCAATACCCTACTTTCCTTATCCTGACCTGCTATTATCCCTACTGTTCACAATCTTGCCATTCCCCTGCCCATTATCCTCCTGCACATGTCAGTATTTGACCACATTTTTATTTACCTATTTTTGTTGTACTTTCTAAATCATATATTCAGGACTACTGCAATACTCTTGCTACTGTATGTTTTTCGTCATGCTATGACAGTAAACATCTCTATGATCCTACCAGGACCACCCTGTGTACTATCTGTAATGCTTAGCTTATTGTTAAATGTTTTTCAAAATACCCTGTAGACTTCCTGTGCTGCTTAGCCTATTGTTTAATGTTTCACAACACCTTGTTAATGTATCTCGATGTAATCTACTGTTTGTTATACCTGCAATGTCTGCCCTGTAACCTCCCGAGTCATGCCTGAAAATAGTAATCCTTATGGCTAGCGCACCCACCCGGTAAACAAAAACTAAATAAATAAAATAAATACAGTAAATAAGACAGAGGATATTGTCCTTCAACCTATTAGCCACAATTTTGGCTAAATTCTTTATGCCAACATTTAATATTGAAATTGGTCAGTAATTCCTCACAATTTAAGGGCCTTTGCCAGGCTTAGGGAGCAGAGTAATCAAAGCCTTAGTCATATAACCAGGCAGTTGGCCCTTGCAGAGAGCTTTAAGGAGTGTGTCGTGGAGAGACATGTCTACCTTTGACATCAGGCATTGATAGAATTCAGCAGGATAGCCATAGTGCCCTGGGGTTATCTGCTTAGGAAGGGCTTTTATAGCAGCATGCATTTCTTGTACAGTTGTAGGGGCATCAAGGGCAGCTGACTGTGCAGGTAGGAGTTTGGGCATTTCCAGATCCTTCAGGAAGGTAGGTAACCTGGGTACTTGCTGTCTCCTCTGGGAAGAATAAAGTGGCATGTGAATTTCTAGGAAGATTTTTGCTACAGTATGTATTTGGGTTGGATGACTACTTTGTTATCAGCAAGGCATAACAAACCTACATATTTGACTGCTTGCTGAGACTTTATGTGGTAGGCTAGCAATCTACCCACATTGTCACCACAATCCTAGTACTTATGAGAAGTTCTTATTACTGTCCTTTGGACAGCTGTAGAAGTGAGGAAGTTTGTTTGAAATTGAAGTTGTAGCATGTCTGAGTGCTTCTGTGGGGAGTGGGCTAACAGAGAGATATATTCAATTTCTTTTTGTTTTAGTAGTAGTTCTAGATCCTTGAGCTGAGCTGCTTTTGTTTTGTCTTTTTGCCATGTGCAAAATAACTAATAATTCTCCTTTACAGATAAGCCTTTAGAGTGTCCCACAGAACAGTTCTGGAGATGTCTGGGGAGGAATTAGTAGAAAGAGATTAATCTCATGAAGGAGCCAGGCCTGAAATTCCTTTTGGGACAACAAGAAGGTGTCAAGACATCATCTAGGCATGGAAGCTTGCTCAGGAGCCAAACATAGCACAAGGGAGACATAGGCATGTTCTGATATGATGATGGGCCCTATTGCAGCACATTAAACCATCTGTAAGTTCTATGTAGGGAGCAGAAAAAGAAGACCAGTCTTCTGCTCATATTTATGAGGGTGGGGATGAGATTTCTCCAAGGGCTGACAAAGTTATATTCTGCTGATAAAACATGTAGTGCCATTCTAGATTTAGTGCTGCCATAAGAGTGGCCCTAAGTCTATCAGTTAAGGGGTCTCAAACTTTATTGAAGTCACTACCTAAAATTGTTTGCTCTCCTTGCTCATGCAACTGTGAGAGTGCCTGGGAAATTTCATGGTAGAATGAATCTGAATCTATATTCGGTCCATAAATGTTTTTCACGAGAAGAATGCCAGCATTCACCTGGACTTTCACTAGGATCTTGCTACCTTCTTTGGAATTGGTAGATTTCTGGATTTGTACCTATAGTTCTGAAATGTATAGCTGCCCCTCTAGCCTTAGTGAAGTAGAAACTTTCTAGTACTTTCTCTACCCATTCCCTAGCTAATTGTTTAGTGTCAGCTTCAAATAGGTGGGTTTCCTGAAGGACACCAAGGTGACATCTCTATTTTTGAGGTGTACTAGCACCTGCTTTCTTTTTATGTGAAAATTCAGTCTCTAAACATTCCAGAAAATAAAATTAAATAGGTAAATCCCCATGTAGCTAACTGGTAAATTTAATATACCAAGAGTTATTTCCAAGGGGATAATGAAGCTGGATAATCCTGTGTATTGACCTATGTGAGGGTAATTGGAGTCTGGCTTTACCATACTGATAGACCTTTCTATGGCAAAGAATTGATCCTCGCCCTGGAGAAATTGGGTAAAGAATGCACTTGTATGGAAATTTTGGCTAAAGGTGTCAGAATACAGAGTTTCATTAACTAACTCAACAATCTACAAAGATATAGTAGTACCTGTTTAGGTAAAAAAGTTAGTCTGTAAATTACAAGTAGAGCAAGAATTGAACTGGAGGTAAAACACAAACAGCGTGTACTGATAAGCATAATACTAGGATGTGACAACTAATCCCAGTATCATACTAAAACTCACCAAACAGTGAACAGAGAATAACTTGCAAACTTTTATAAAGGAGAACTGGCAGTCAAGTCAAAAAAGGGGAACGTAATTCACTCCCAATAACATGAACCAGACTCAACTAAGCTTAGCACTACACTCAGCTAAGCCATATCATCTCCCATGGGCTAAATTTATATTGTGTGACAAAATTCTCAAGAAGTGCTTCAGTGGTAAAGGAAAGAGCACTTAATATCTTCAAGTGCACTTTGTTATAGCCATCTGTTAAGAGGGTCATACTGCTTGTATTATAGTACTTTTGGGGAGGGGGTGGTGACAGGGTGCTTCTGCTGTGCTTGTGAAGCCATTATAGCTTGCCAACTATTGCTTACCACCTTGTGGTGGAAGGGTATTCCCCAGAGATAAACTGGGGGAGTTTCATCACGATAGGCAGTCCTGCCCTAGAATCCTTTACAACTCACCATCAACAAGCTGCTCAGGGGATGTAGAGAAAGTGTATCCCTATTCAGCGGTCATACAGAAGTCCATTCATAGAAGTAGCATAGGTGTAAGTGGAAGAGGTGGTATATACCTTCACAAAAATATCTGAAATAGAAAAGGTATACCACCTTGTAGTGGATGATTGATAGTAAAAAGATGCTATCTCCTATCAAGGTGATGCCACTCACTTTTATCAAAGTACTTGCTGGACTCTAGGTTGTATCTGCAAGCTTTAGCTAAGGTGCACTTGAGGGGGAAGGGAGATGTGGATTGCCATGATGACTTTAAGCATTTCTGTAGCAAGGCAAGAGTTTGCTATATCCCAAAGCCTCCTCCCAAAAATTCCTTTTAATTTAAAGTCCCCCCCCCAAGTGGGCAAAGTTTTGTCTTCTAAAAGTGTAACCACAGTAGAGCTCAGGCTGACCCAGAACAAGAAAAAACTTTAAAACACTAATGTGTCTAATTCAAAAATTGCACTCCTTTATTTGATAAAAGGCAACCAGAGAGGACCGAGAACTCCAAGGGAGAGGTTCAATCAGAGACACCCGAGGAGAGGGAGATGGTAACTGAATAGTCTGTGATCAACATTTCAGGCTACGATCTGTTAGAAACAGAACTCAAGGTGCTTCAAAGAGGACTGTTTCATACCAATGAATCAAGTATGTGAATTTGATACCGTTGTTGATTTGCACAAGTTTACCAGGAATTTAAATCTGAAGGTTATTTATCATAAGAAAGGTCAGCATGAAGAAGCTGTAGAAAGTGGTATAAGCTCTACACAGACAGTGGGTACTCAACAAGGAGGTAGATTCATTTCTAACAACTTAAAACAAAGTTCTACTTTTGTTCCAATGAGTAATACCTACATTAACCTTTTTTTAGGAACTGTGCACATTGACATTCAGAATTTAGTTGCAGATCCCCCTTGTTCCAGATTTAATAACTGTACAAAACTGGAAAGAGAAGATAAAGAATCCCTATCTAAAAACAATGAGATTGTGATCAAAAAAGCAGATAAGGGGGTGCAATAGAGGTCTGGGGCTCACATGGCTATGAAGCAGAAATGAATAGGCAGACATCAGACAGCCTATTACAAAAGCCTTTCCTGTGATCCTACTTTGAAATTTAAGGCAAAAACAGATGAATACCTTCAAGAATTCTTACTAATGGGTCTAATTACAAATGAATTGTTTGATTTCTTGACTGTGGTGCATCCTGTCTGTGTTGTAATTTATGGGCTACTGAAAATTCAAAAAGGGCTACCAAATCCCCTAGCCCATCTGATTGTTCCATCAATAGGCTGATTAACTGGACCATTGGTTAAGTTTATAGAGGAATAGATCAAGCAACTAGCCCAAATTGCACCCGGTTATATCAGGGACAACATGCACATCCTACAAGTCCTTGAAAACATAAGTGTGGAATCTGATTGGTGGTTGGCTACTTTGGACGTTACATTGTTGTACACAAATGTACCACAGGATGAAGGGCTAGATGCTATGAGAGAGGCATTGGTGATGCACACTATGCATGATCGAGGACATATTGAATTCATAATAACTTTAAATTTGTGCTGACATGCAATGCATTTATGTTTGGTAAAAATCACTTCATACAAATCAACAAAATGGCTATGGGGGCAGTTTTTGCCCCAACATATATCAACATATACTTTGCCAATTGGAAGTAGGAACAATACAAAATTAAGCTAAAAATACATTTTATGAGCATCTGGATCTTTATAGAAGATGCGTTGATGATTTATTGCTAATTTGGAAAGGCACTAGACAAGAATTAGATCAGTTTGTTGAATATCTGGACTCTACAAATTGTAATCTTAAATTTTCCATTACAGCCAGCTAAGAGAGTATTGAATTTTTGGACCAAAGAATTATGAAGGATGGGACCACAGAGAAGGTGGTAACAACACAGTTATTTCACAAGACTACAGACAGAAGCACTTTATTGCACTTTACCAGCTGTTGTCCCAGACATCTGGTGGAGAATATTCCATACAGCCAGTATACTAGCGTCAAAAGAAATTGTTCAATCGAGACAAACCTAACCACAGAAATTGGAACAATAACTAAAAGATTCATGGAAAAGGATTACAATGAATCTGTTTTAAATAAAGCAGTACAAAGAGTAAATGCAATATCTAGAGACACTGTTTTACATCAAACACACAGACGAGAGACAGAGCAAAGGAAATCTATGAACTTTGTTACAACATTCATCCCACAGTCTTATGCAATCAGAGGCATCTAAACTTTGGCATATCCTAGAGATGGAGCCAAAATTAAATGGATGGAAAAAAGGAAAACCATGTACGACTTTCAAGAGGGAAAGGAATAGGGGTGATAGTGTGGTAAAAAGGTTTTATGATTTAAATGAATCACCTCAGGGGATTCCGTTACCATGTGGGAATTTTAGATGTAACACTTGTTCATTTTACAAGTAGCTAGAAGTAGGTTGATGATCACATGATGTGGTCAGCTAAGTAGCAGCCTTCCCGTAGAGCTCCTGCTTATCTGGTACAAATCATCATCCTAAACACCAAAATACAATAGACACCGACTCCAGAACTTCTGGAGAGAAACACTGGATACCAGCAACCAAGAAAAATTATTTGGCGGAGCAACGATGGAAGCAGAGATGCATTTAGCTCTCCCTAAATACACGCCACCCCCCCCATGCCAGAGAAACAGAGCAAAAAATCTAGGCCACAAGCTTCGGCCGCTGGAAAAACTCCTACCATCACCCAGGAGTCTAACCTCCTAACACTAGAACACTTTCTAACAGAATTTCAGCCATTTAGGGACAAAGTGAAATCTCTTACCAGAGAGATGAAAACCATGGCCACTACCTTAGATGATCTCTCTCGTCATACTGGAGACACTGAAATGAGCATCAAATCTACAGAGAAGAAAGCGGATAAGACTGAGCCTGACCTTATTGCTATTAGACAACAGGTTGCGCGAATGGAAGCCAAGATTGAAGATCTAGAGGGGCGCAGTCGATGCAATAATGCTGTTCTGATCGGGCTCCCAGAAAAGGAAGAGGGCAGTAACACAGTGCTGTTCATGCAAAAATTTATTAAGAAACTGGCAGGCCCCTCTCCATTTGGGCCAGAATATTCCATCGAAAGGGCTCACAGATCATTACACCCCATGCCTGCACCTGAAGCTACACCTCGTCCTCTGATTTACAAATTTCTCAGCTTCTAAGAAAGGCAGTATTTCCTCAATAAGCTCAAGGAGCTGCAAGAAGTGAAGTGGGGAGAAAATAAAGTGCGAGTGGTCCAAGATCTGCCTGCCACTGTACACCAAAGGCACACTGCATTTCATCCAATTGTATCGAAGCTAATTCCAGCTGGGATCAAATTCAGAATGCAGTACCCTGCCAGTCTCCAAATCTCTATACAAGGCCAATGGAAAAGCATTGAGGATCCATCTATTGCAGAGTGCGAGCTCACCCAGGCATTTACTGATGTCTTTAAACCACATTGAAGAGCTGATCTATAAAGCTGGATGTCTTAAACTGTCTTATCAGGCTATGTCTCGGTGTATGGAATAATTCATCTAACATGAAAGTATAGCATAGTATGCAACAACTGTTCAAATGGAAGATTTTCCCCAATCAAACACAGCTTTGATTTAAGTTAGATGTGAACTCAGACTGTGCAAACAACAGCCCTGGAACACTACCATGTCAGTCTTGCTTGGTCATACCACATGACTTCACCAATGCATCGGAAGGGCACTATCAAGAGAAATTGTTTTGGAGACTGTTTTAAACTTTGGAGTGGGACAATGGACATTAACTGAGTCTTATAGTGGCCTATACAACTGAACAAGGTTATGTATTTCTTTATAATATATCCTTTACCCCGAGGAAGGGGCTATGAGTTATTCTACCAGATTGATGCAGGTTACATTTGATTTTCATTAGGGAGCTAAAGCCTAGCAGTCAAGACAGCATTAACAAGAACAAGAGGTAAATACCTTATTTTGGCCACAAGATGGTATCATAGTTTACATAGTTATATGATTAGCTAATCTAATGTTTCAAAGACCTTACGATTTTAAGAATCAATATACTGAATGATTAGATAGAATTTAAAATGTATGCATTTTAGGATATTATACAGAATGTTTAGATTATAAGGGCAGTAGCAGGAGGGAAAGGAGCTAGGTTGGTTAGTACATCATGGATATAGTGATTATTGTGAGCTATCAAGGGACAGGGGGTAACCACCTCCAGTCTCTAAATGTATTCAATTTAATATTAGACAGATTATTATGAGGAAAGGGTAGAGAGAAGGGATTAAGGAATCAGTATACTGTCTTTTATGTTTGGGCTTTTGTACAAAGGAGGGAAGGGAGGAGGGCAGGAATCTTTGGGATGGGATATCGAAGTACATCACCTGGAGTGCAAAATGGTAAGGGACGAGATGTTGGGGCTTCTGAGGAGGCTAAATTTTGGTCACGCATTCACCTGAGGGTCCTGTACACAGAGTAAAGGGGTAGCAATCATTATAGCCTGTAGACTGGCATTTACCAGTTTACAAATAATTTCTGACCCTAACAATCAATATTTGATTATCAGGGACTGCCTTGACAGGGTAGAACTATTAATTGGCAGTATCTATGGCCCTAACACCGATTCACCTTCCTTTTTTGTAGAACTCCTTCAAGTTTTGTCCCCCTTCTCTCACCTACCGGCTTTCCTGGGGGGGAGACTGGAACCTTCCATTCTCGCCGGATATAGATAAAACATACCATAGGACACAAGGCTTGTCCCCAGCCCAAAGAGCCATAAGAGACATGGTGGACCTCTTAGGACTGTGTGACTCTGGAGGGCTCTTAACCCTTCTGGTAGAGAATATACTTTCCACTCCCCTGTGCATAACTATCTATCTAGAACAGATTACTTTTTTCTAAGGAAGTACTCCTTGCCAGGAGTTCAGGCATGTGGGATAGATGCTAGGTTAATCTTGGATCACTCCCCAGTCTGGTGTAAAGTGCCTTTGGCCCCCCATCATCAGAAGGATACTATATGGAAACTTAACAACCAGTTACTAAAGGACACAGAGGTGGTTAAGAAAATAAGCCAATCCATCAAGCACTATACATATGAAAATTTACATATGACCACTAAACCAGACATTGAATGGGCTGCAATGAAGTCCTTTCTTCGAGGGGAACTCATCAGCATTGCCTCCCACAGAAAGCGAAAGAGGGAAGAATACTCCTCTAATTTATTGTCCCAAATCAGGAACCTAGAAAAAGTACTTCTCCTAAATGATGGTGACAGAAATAAAACCAATCTTTTAAAGTTAAGAGAAGAATACAACGAGTTACTAAGAGAAAAGGCAGAATACACCATTCTTA
Source organism: Neoceratodus forsteri (assembly GCA_016271365.2). Taxonomy (NCBI): domain Eukaryota; kingdom Metazoa; phylum Chordata; order Ceratodontiformes; family Ceratodontidae; genus Neoceratodus; species Neoceratodus forsteri. The sequence goes on along the minus strand of CM028135.1, from coordinate 904,103,454 downwards.
AATCACATTCTCTTTACATAGATCAGGGAGAGAAGGCAGGGCATCTATTAGCCATGAGGGTCAAACAACAAGAAACAGCAAGGTTGGTCTCAGCAATAAAGTCACATGTGGATGGGTCCATTAAGACTACCCCAAGAGAGATAGTATCTGAATTCAAATTATATTACAGGAAGCTATATGGATCCAGGGCAGTCCCCCCTTCCCTGAAAAGATAGATGCATATCTTGATATGTTGACCCTCCCAGTGCTAAATGAAGCAGGTAGGAGTTCATTACTAGTCCCCATCATGGTAGAAGAAATTAAATTAGCCATTAGAGACTTCCCTCAAGATAAAGCCTCGGGCCTGGACGGATTCACACCAAACTTCTATAAAACATTCTTGGATCACTTAACTCCTTGTCTGCTTAGATTTTACACCTCTATATTATCAGAGAACCCTTCTGATCCTTATTTATTTGAGGCTGTTATTATAGTACTCCATAAAACAGGTAAACCCGCAGAATGTGTTACGAGTTACAGACCCATTTAGCTCATAAACAATGACATCAAATTACTGGCTAAATTATTAGCAAACAGATTAAGGCATATATTCCCTGATTTTATAGGACCCGAGCAAGTGGGGTTCATGACAAGAAGAATGTCCCAAGACCACTTGAGGAAAATGGCCCACTTTTTTTCCGTGTCCAGGGACTCTATCCAACCAGCAGTGCTGGTCTCCCTGGACACAGAAAAGGCTTTCGACAGGGTGGACTGGGACTTCCTGTTTAAAGTCTTAAGTAAATTTGGAATACCAGAACAGTATGTCCATTGGTTTAAAACCCTATATATTGATCCCAGTGCCAACATTTACTGCAATGGAGTGATATCCCCCCCATTTCCACTATGTTCAGGCACTAGACAAGGGTTCCTCCTGATGCCCCTCTTATTTAATTTGTATCTAGAGCCCTTACTATGGAAACTTAAACACAATCCCAATATACATGGCATCAAAGCAGGCTCAACTGAGTTAAAACTCTCAGCGTATGCAGATGACATTTTATGACATCTGTCCTAACCTTTATCTTCCTTACAAATGGTCAAGGATGTGATTTCAGAATATAGTACTGTCTCTAACTATAAAAATTATAAAATTAATCTGGACAAATCCAAAGTATTCCCCCTGAATAACAGTACACACAGTTCTCTCCTAAACAACACTGGATTGCAATGGAGCCAAAATAGTCTCAGATATCTTGGTATCAATCTGGCAAGAAGTAACACCAAATTGAAAGCCCTGAGTCTTGACCCTCTGATATTAAAAATACAACAAGACCTTTCCCGCTGGAAATATATGCCTCTCTCTCTTTGGGGACATATAAGTCTGATCAAAATGAAAGTGCTGCCTCAGTTGTACTACCCTCTGAGTATGTTAAATCTCTGGTTGCCTTCGACCTGGTTTAAGAAACTGCATGGAATGATCTCACAATTCCTATGGCATAACAAACCATCACAGAGAGCATACAATAAGTTAGCTGGCCCTAAAGAAAAGGGAGGTCTACAGGTCCCACACTTTGGACTGTACTACTGGGCCAACCATCTAAGTAAATATCTCAGATGGCTGAAACCAGTAGAGAATCTATATTCATATCCATACGTACCAACCTGGCTCACTATAGAAAAAGAGTTAATAGAACTCTCTGGAATTTCAAGAGAAGCCATTTTACACACCCGACCTAAAGACCTCCCTAGATCACTAGCCAACTCACCAATCGCAGTGTCGGTGAAAGTGCACTTCCAGCTCTGCTCATTTCTCAGATATAATCCCCTGAAGGATATGGTGCAACCAATCCTCAGAAACCCAAATTTTAGAATTGGGGAAGCCATGCTGTCAGAAACCTGGCTACCCTCACTCAAAGATTGGACCCCTCAATACCTGACAAAGGGTGATTCTTACCTATCCATTAAAGACATGATAGAGAAAATCCCATCAGGTGCAAAAAATAGTTTTAAACTTCATCGACTCCGACATCTCCTTCCGTCAAAACTGGTCCCACCTGGAACAAACAAAGGGAAGGTGGAAATTATCCTACCCTTAGTATTTCCTGCTCAGCAACCACATTCAGTTTCTGCAATATATGCTTCACTGTATACTCTAGCCTTTCCTCACATAGATGGGTCCTCCCCTTACTGGGCTGACAGGTTCCTCCAAATAACTCTAAATTGGGAAAAGATATGGAACTCATCTTATACATATATCATGTATGACAGGTTAAGAATCATGCAATTCTCAATTCTAAATAACATATATAGGACACTGGTGAAATTATACAGAATGGGTAAGCTCCCCTTCCCTAACTGTGCACGATGTAACTAGATGGAGGGTAGTTTGTACCACATCATCTGGGAATGTCCACCCATTGCCACACTCCAGGAGAATATCAGACAAAGGGTAGATCCTCTACTGGGAATAGAGAATTTATTTTTGCCTGAAATTTGCCTACTGGGCGATTTCACCAGAGTCAGTGTTAAAAAAAGAAGATATTACATGTCTATGATTGCACTTTCCCTTAAAGCCCTGATACTTCACCACTGGAAGGACACCCAGGCAATTTCTTACACTGAGTGGCATCAAGAACTGTTAGCTAACTTGAGGATTGAGAGAATGATAGCAAGTATACGTAATTCCATGACTCACTATAGAAACAGATGGGAATCTTTATATACACTCTATTCCCTTTAGAATCCCACACTCCGATGTACTGTATATAGATTAAGGTAGTGCCTTGGGAGGGAGGGAGGAGGGAGAGATGGTTTATGTGCTGATGTCAATTTTGTTATGTTATGTTCTGTTTGTCTATTATAGTGTGATGTATGGACGTATCAGAGTCTTGTATATTTTATTTCTGTAATGTTTACCTTTTTGCATGTCTTTATGTGAGAAAACTCAATAAAGCTGAATTTCAAAAAAAAGTAGATAAAAGTAGATAACATGTTACAAAATCCACATACTGAAAGAGTTTTTAATGTTAGAACATTTGTAAATTGCAACTTAGAGAATGTTGCCTATAAAGCTACATGTTTGTGTAAATGATTTTATATTGGTAAGACAAGCAGAAAACTTAAATAGAGAGTAGAACATCTTGGTGCGATTGAGAATCAAGACAAAGGGAATGCCGTTTCACAGCATGTGAGACAGAAGGGACCAGAACATTATTTTGTGTTCCATGGGATTAATAAAGTTTGTCAATCTGCCAGAGGTAGAGATATAGATAACATTCTCCTTCAGAAAGAGAGCTTTTGGCAATATACTTCAGGTACTATTTACAAAAATGGTTATGGATTAAATGAAAATGTCAGTTAATCCCTTTTCTAGAGAAATGAAATTGCTACAAGGTTATGAAGTTTAGCATTGTCATTGAATTATTTATTTCTGAGTGATATCCGACATTTAAAATAAACAGATGTGTATTTATATTGCTTAAATCTCTTCCCTGCACATCTTTTTCCCTTCCCTTCCCCCTTCCCACCACATTGTAAGCTATGACATCATGTTAATATATTTATTGTTATTCTCATATGTACATATATTCATGTGGAATGAAGTTTTCAAGTTTTATGCGAGTTGAAGTATTGTATTTATTGTATTTTTATTAATTGGGTTTGACTTGCTGGCAATGGAACTGTGATCTAATATGAAGGCAGCACTGTCACTTTAAATGTTAAAGTACTTAAATGGTATGTTTCTGTTGTCAGCCACACCATGAGAAAGAACACAGTCAGTGTTCAAAAACATTTGGCAGTGGAAGGTGGTGGTGCATTTTATCAAATAATTAAGTGCAATTTTTGAATCAGACACCTTAGCATTTTAAGGTTTTTTCTTGTTCTGGGTCAGCCTGAGCTCTACTGTGGTTGAACTGTTTGTGGCGTCATATTGCAGCTCGACCGTTTGCTGGTCTAGTTGCCACCTATTAAGTGGAATTCTTCTAATAGTGTGACTGCAATGCTGGTCATCTAGAGAGCTTACCTGCTCTTTTAAAAACAGCTGCAGTCCTGGCATCTGAGGCAGCCTCCTGAGTCACATGATCCACATCCCCTGGGTGAGGAGCAATTAAATGGGGCTAGGCTATGACATGACCATTTCCTGTGGTACACCATGGTGTGTCAATTCAAAAGTCCTTCTTGGTGGAACAGAACCATGAGGAGATGACAGATTAGGGAAAAGTAACTCAAGGCATCTCCACACATGAAGAGATAGAAGCAGCTGTCTACAGAGCAATCTCCAAATGTATTATTGTGTTCCTGTATGGCTGCAGATATTGGAGTATATAAGACTACAGATGAGCAGTGGTGACATGGGGACCTAGATTGGAGGGTTGAATAGTGATGGGGAAGGGTTCTGGGGCAAATCTGTTCCCAGTAGGCTTCAAACCTCAGCATGCAACAAAATGGCTTAGCTGCCCCAATAAATGCAAAATCAACTGATGTGTACACCATGCACTGAGCTAAGTGGCTATTTGCAGGGGTGAAGAATGGTGCCTAGAGAAGCAAGATCTGGTCAAAGCCAATACAGCTACACCATTATGGTGTTGATGGTGGAGAAAGGGGTGTATGAAAGAAGTAGTAGATGAAAGATGTTTGAATGAGTTATGGATTGATGTGGTTTATTGTAGTTATAGCAAAATATTATCATGTACAGTAATATATGGTATGTACAGTAAGTTGTAGCATAAGTGGTAGTATACTGTCACATTCAGATACACATGAAGCTGAATTTGTTTTCATTTATTTCTCCTTCAGGTACATTTCAATCTTTCTTTTTTTAAATGTTTGCTTTCCTTATTATATAGCATCAATAGTAAGAGCTTAGTGGTAGTGTTAGATGGTGAAGAAGTAGACAGAGTCATCTTGGAATAAGACAGCCAATTTGTCATATTGTCTCTCTCAGGTTTTAGTGTTTCCAAAGATTCAGGGATTTCTGGTACCATAACGAGAATGGACCCCATTCTTAAGCCAGGTCATATGCAAAACTTATGAAATCAGTACTGTATTAGTCTTTGATGTTAGCTGAGGATGCCCTTCTCAACACATACACTAGCCCCCAAGATGGCTTCCTTTTGTAGAGTGAATTTGCAGATGTCTTAACAGGTTACCTCTATGAACAAAACTCTTGTCACATTCACCACACTTATTTGGAATTTCTCGAGGTTAGTGTCTCCAAATGTTTACAGATTTCTAATACTGTGGTAAGAATGGACCCCATTCTTTAGCCAGGGCTTGTTCAAAACTCAAGAAATTGGTACTGTATTAATCTTTGATGTTTGCCGAGACCACTCTTCTCAGCACATGCAACATCCCCAAAATGGCTTCCTTTTGAAGTTCATAAGGTGTCACAAGTATTGGTAGCATATTTAAATGTGCTTGAAAGTTCTTTTTGATTAGTCCCACTGCTCCAAGCACTACTGGAACAATGTGTGTGTACTTATTCCACATCAGTTTGGTTTCTGACTGCATATCTTAGTATTTCATAACTTTGTGTCTCTCTGTATGCCAGACACTGTAGTCACCAGGGGTGGCTATTTCAATCAGCAATACTACCTTTGTTCTTTTTTCTTGTATTACAATATCAGGTTTTCTTGCTTTCACTTTCTTGGCTGTTGGTATTGGGTGATCCCATATGATCATTACTTCTTCATTCTCTGTGATTCTTTGTGGTTCATGTTTCCAGTGTCTCTCTGCTACCTGTATATTATAGTGTTTGCACAGTTTCCAATGGGTCAGTCTTGCTACATTGTTGTGTCTTTCGGTATACAGGCCTTCTGCCATGAGTACTTCACATCCAGCCACGAGATGCACAACTGTTTCTAATTCTGTACTACAGAACCTACACTTGTCTATTTTTCCTGTTTTTTCTATGGATTTTGTGAACCATCTTGTGTGTAGCCCACTATCTTGGGCTGCCATTATCAATCTCTCATCTCGTGACCAGTGTGAATTCGCTGATGATCTATTAGGCTACTGTTATGGCCAAAACTCTTGTCACATTTAGCACATTTATATGGTCTATCTCTCTCTCTCGGGGTTAGTGTTTCCAACTGGTTAGGGAGTTCTGATACCATGACAAGAATGGACCCCATTCTTTAGCCAGGGCAGTGGATTTGCTGATGTCTTATCAAGTCACCCTTACAGCCAAAACTCTTGTCACATGCTGTACATTTATATGGTCTCGCTCCAGCATGAATTTGCTGGTGTATTTATCTGTTGATAATTCATCAGATCAGTTTGGCTCAGTAGCATCAGAGGAAAGAGTTGAACATGATAGGATTTTTTTTTAATGGCACTGACTCTTAATCAGATGAATACTGAATATCTCTTTCCATGATCAGTTCTGAAAATAACTGCTGTTGTATGCTGTGTCAATGGTTGCAGTCCACCCCTTCCCCACACCCTTCCAGTGTATTATCTATTATTGTGTGCTATTCTAATATGAGATTTTTTCAGTAATGCTACTTTTTTTGGTTTTTGATCAGCATTACTAAAAAAAAATTCCCAGATTAGAATTGCACGCAATAATAGATAATACACTGGAAGGCTGTAAGGGAAGGGGGTTGACTGCAACCATTGAAATAGTATACAAGAGCTGATATTTTCAAAACTGATCATGGGCACAGATATTCATCATTCATCTGAGCAAGAATCTGTGCCATTTTTAAAATAATAAAAAAACGATCATGTTTAACTCTTTGCTCTGATGCTACAGACCCATATTGATCTGATGGATTCTCAACAGAACCACACTACAATATATACACATCGTCTGTCTTGTTCAGAGATGACTCTGTGTACTTCACCACCATCTGCCACAATAAACTGAGTGTGGCTCACATGCCTCAAACTGCCACCACCACAAGCAGTGCATCTGTGATGGGATGTGCACACTTCACATTGTTGATCTGTACTATAGAATTACATATTTGAATGCAGTTGCAGATAGTGGTTGAGGTAGCCAGAGGTTTCTTCTTATGAGACTACTAAATGACATTTATTTTACAGTGTGGCTGTGTGGCAAAGGGATCTATGCACCCTGTGTCATTAACATTAGTGACATTAGTAAAAAAATGATAGTCACCAAAATGTCTCATATACTCATAATATCGGCTAAAATAAAATTTCTTCTACTCAATTTGAAAGCAGGCATTTGCACCCACGACCACCACCATTTGCCAGTTATCATCAATGATGCTGTGCTTTTCATAGCCAGGAATTTGTTTTACAAAGCTGAATGTGTTTTTATTTTTTTTTTCTTTCAGGTTGTTTCCATCTTTTTTTAAAATGTTTGCTTTCCTCTTTGTATAACATCAATACTAAGATCTTAGTGGTACTGGTAGATGGTGATGAAGAACACAGAGTTGTCTCAGCATAAGACAGACAATTTGTATATATTGCCTTGTGGTTCTGTTGAGAATCCATCAGATTATAATGAGTCTGTAGCATCTGACCCAAGAGTTAAACATCGTAGCAAGTTTAAAAAAAATGGCACTGGCTCATAATCAGATGAATAATAAATATCTGTCCCCATGATCAGTTTTGAAAATAACAGCTGTTGTATACCATGTCAGTGGCTGCAGTCCACCCACCTCCCCCATACCCTTCCAGCGTATTGCCTATTATAGTGTGTTATTCTAATGTGATATTTTCTTTAATGCTATTTATTTTTGTTCAGCATTACTTAAAAAAAGAAATCCCAGATGCTACAGACCCATACTGATCTGATGGATTCTTAACAGAACTACAAAGCAATATACACAAATTTTCTGTCTTTTTCAGACATGTCTCTGTGTACTTCAACACCATCTACCAAAGTGAATTGAGTGTAGCTCACATGCCTCAAACTGCCACCGCCTCGAACAGCACATGCACTATGGGAGCGTGCATGCTCAGGTCAGGATTACTGATGATCCAGTCTTGAAACATTTACATAAAATTATATATTTATTTGGTGATATTTTTAATAAAGTAATGCCAGAACCATACAAAGACATCACAGGGACACAGTTTACAAAGCAAGAAAATGGTGCAACAGGGCCAGAGGATGGAGGAAACTGCCGCACTGTACTCAATGGATACGACATTGAGAGATGTGCTTCAACTCCACCCAGTGGAAGGAGACAGGCTGTGGTGCGTTTGCAACATTCCAGACATTCCAGAGCCCTCTTTCATAATGTAATTGCACTACATCATGCATACCTCTTACTATGCAGCCATACAAATAAGGCACAACTTGGTGTGCTATGCTGCAAATAACCATCACATTCCTCATAATGGTCCATATTCACATATATTACTTCCAGCAATAAGACATGATGGGGTGTGCATTAAACAGTTCTAAAGCACAGATAGGGGGATGTAGTGAGGCACAAGGTCACAGGCCAAGTGTGTTCAGTCCCCTAGCTGTGCGTTAGAACTGTCTAACGCACATCCCCGGAGTGGCTTATTGCACTTATAAAATGGGTCTGCGTATTTAAAATGGGGTTTCTAGTTTTAAGCGTGTGTTAGACACTTCTAACACATAACTAACAACCAATCAGATTGCTTGAAATCCTTTGCCCATTTTATAACACCCCTTTTCCTAACCTGATTCTGCAATCTCATGTTGTTCAACAGTGCATTGCTTAATCTGGTCTGTAAGGCAGTTTTAATGCTCACGGTAATATTCATAAATATAGGCCAATTATTGAAGTGATGATACTTTAACATAGCAAACTTTCTATCAGAGCAAGCTCAAGGAAGCAGTTGACTAAGGCAGCTAGAACATTTTTGCTAGGACACTTCTGATTAGTGGGGTAAGTAGACAGATACTGTATTTTATTAGATGTGTGGGGACTGCAAGGTAAAATGGGACCTTTAATTACTAGTGATACAGCGAGGGAGTCAAAGTCTGTTACATGATGGTATTGCTCTCCCACCAGCCCCTCCATCCTCACACTGTTAGTTAGTTCCACTTTTATAGGCACTGGATTTGACTAACAACAGGAACGTCCTGTTTGAGAGCAGGAAGGGAGGGATTGCCAAGACACATAAAACTCACCATCCTTGAAGGAAAAGAGTAGCCCCCCCAACTGCTGGAGGACTAATTCTAAGCAAGGAAGAAGGAGACTACCAAGGCACATAAACACTTAACTCAGAAGAAGGAGAAAGGACACTACCAAGGCACACTAATATCAGGGCAAAGGCTTCTCAAGAGTCAAGGTAGGGACCTCTATGTGAAGGACTACAGAACAATGGCAACATACTGTAAAAGAATGAACTGGAACAGACTACACAGGCAGGAAGGTGGCATTTGAGAATTGATTCTTTCTACAGGGTTTTCTTGGTGTAAAGCTGTGAAGCTGGGATTGTATTGAATCTTGCTAAAAGGGGATTTGACTATTTTTGGAGAGGTTACTTGGGAAGCTGTGTTTGTGTTCAAATCTTTTACAGGATTACTTGTGAAGTTATGATATATTAAATACCTTCTGTGTTTAGGATTGACTCTCTCTCTGTGGGGGGGTCCCTAGGTGTAAGCTAACAAAGCTAAAACAGGAAGGCCAGAATAGACATGATGGGAATGGTGCTGTACAGTGGCTGTGGGGGCGGTAGTCTTGAAGGAGATTTTCTGGAGGCTGCAGTGCTGCCCCATCTACATGCACCTCTTTGGGCTGAAGGCAGAGGTTGCTCATCTCCAGGCAGAGTTAACTGGGATTCAGGGAGCCTCCTCCTCTGCCCAGGGACCACTAAGTCCACCCCTACTGCCTCAAAGGATGCCAAGAAGGAGGAGTATCTGGACCACAGTGGACTTGGGAAGGGTGAGGGTGGTGGGACAGAGGCACACCCCTCCTATGATTCCACTCCACAACTCATACTCTGCTCTGGCAGGGCAGGATTGTCTCAAGAAGGCACCTGCAATGGAGACCATGGAGAATGTAGGGGTCCTTCATGGTGGAGACCCCATGGGGGGAGGCAGAGGACCTCAGAGGAGGAGGAAGCAACTTCTGGTGGGGGACTTTATTGTTAGGGGAGTAGACTTGTGGGCAGGAATGGAATGAGTGATGTAGGGCAAGTGCCAACCTGTCACCACAGCTCGGAGGGATGAAAAGTGCATCTTAAGGATCGCTGGGGCAGCAGGATGGGTGGGTGAGCTAGATGTCATTGTCCACCTGGGGACAAATGACCTGGCTAATGATGAGGTTAGGGTAGTGCAGGAGGAGTTCAGGGAATTGGGGAAGGGTCTTAGACAGGTGGCACGCTCAGTATCTTTTTCGGAGGTGATACTTGACTATGACAAGTGGGAGTACATGGTATTCTACACCAGGAGTTTCAATGCATGGTTGAAGGACTGGTACAGAACAGAGGGATTTGGCTTTATTGGGGACTGAGGTCCCACCTGGAGGGATGGAGGCCTATACAGGAAAGATGTCCTGCATCTCTCTGGGGAGGGGACCAAGATCCTCAGTAAAAGGTTTAAATGCTTCATTGGCAAGCATTTAAACTAGCCAACAGGGAGGCAGAAGAAAGCAGGAAGAATCAATATGCACCCCCCCAGAAGGAAGCAGTCAGTACTGAGGACCCTAAGGATGGCAAATCACCAAAGGTGCCTAGTACCCCAAAAGGTAGAATGGCAGAGAAAAGAAGAAATGGGAGTAAAGACAGGAGGGGTAAAAAGGGAAGGCACAAGGATAAGAGGGAAGCTGTCAGAAGGGGAGACAGCATAACTTGGAAGGCCATGTGCACAAATGCTTGCAGCCTGGGAAATAAATCCAGGAGCTAGTGGCCTTGACGGCAGAGGCTGACCTGGACATTGTTGCTGTTACCAATACATTGTACAATGAGTACCATGACTGGGATATAGCCATATCAGGTTATACTCTATTCAGGAAAGCCAGGGTGGGTTAAAATGGAGGCGGAGTGGTTCTTAACCTCAGGGATGGTGTAAAAGCAACAGGTACAGGGAATGCAGGGAGGGAGACAGGCACTGTGGGTCACTCTATAGATGGTTAATGGCACCTCTATTCGCACTCAAGTGATCTACTGATCTCCAGCACAAAGGAAAGAGTTGGACAGGGCTGCATTGGAAGCCATCAATAAGATGGCAACTAAGGGGAGGTGCTGCTGGTGGGAGACTTCAGTTTGCCAGATGTTGATTGGAGCATCCCAGCTGCAGCCTCAGCTAGGAGCAGGGATATCCTGGACCCCATGCAGGGGGTGTGCCTCAGGCAGCTAATAGTAGAGCCCATCAGGGAGGGAGCGATACTGAATATAGTTTTCACTAATGGGGACAAAGTTGCAGATATCATGGTGGGTAGTCAGCTGGGGTCCAGTGATCACTGTATGGTGTGGTTCAATGTGAGAACAGTGGTGGAGTCAAACCACATGAAACTGAGGGTCCTGGACTTCAGAAGGGCCGACTTTGCAAAGGTGGACAAATGTCTCAGGAAAGCCCTGGCAGGGGGGAGGATGGGGGTGTAGAGGAACAGTGGGAGAATCTAAAGGGGCCATAGAGTAGGCAACAAACCTTTGCATTAGGCAATTAAGTAAAAGCAAGAGGAAACAAAAATCACTATGTTTCTGAAAAGCAGTGGCCAGTAAGGGGAGAGCAAAATGGTTAGCATTCAGGAGGTACAAGGGAACACAGAGGGAGGAGAACAGGGAGGTATATCTAGAAAAACAGAGGAAAGCAGGGAAAGCAGTCGGGATTGCAAAGATGTAAACAGAGAAAAAATAGCCCAGGCAGTAACAAAAGGGGACAAGATATTCTTCAGGTACATTAGTGAAAGAAGAAAGACCAGAAGTGGTATTGTTAGGCTAAAAGGGGAAGGACAAATATTTTGGTTCAGTATTCACAGAAAAAAGGGGAAAGTGTGGAACCTCAGTTAAGTGACAGGAGCAGTGACGGAAGAGAGGTGGACACCAGTCAATTTAGGGAGAAAAGAGTCCTAAAGGAACTCTCAAAGCTGAGATTAGACAAGGCAATGGGACTGGATGGGATACATCCAAGGATATTAAAGAAGCTTATAGAGTTGCTCGCAGCACCACTGACAGGCCTGTTCAATAACTCGCTGGAAACAGGGGTGGTTCTGGAGGACTGGAGGAGGGCAGATGTAGTTCCTCTCCAGAAATGTTGGAGCAGGGAGGAGGTTGGCATGTACAGGCCAGTTGGCATTTACATGCCAATCAGCATAACCTTGGTGGTGGGGAAAATAATGGAATCACTGCTAAAGGAAAGGATTGTGGTATATCTTGAATCCAGCGGATCACAGGAACCTAGGCAGCATTAATTCACATTGGGAAGGTCATGTCAAAAAAATCTGATAGATTTCCTTGACTGGGTGACCAGGGAATTAGATCAGGGAGGGCGGTGGATGTGGCCTACCTGGATTTCAGCAAGGCCTTCAACACCATTCCATGAAGGAGGCTTGTAAACAAGCTGTGCAGCCTCAGACTGGGTTTCAAGGTGGTAAACTGGATAAAAAAAATCAGTTAATGGATAGAACATAGAGTATGGTGGTAAATGGAGTTAAGTCCAAGGAGAGGAAGGTGATCAGTGGAGTACCACAAGGATCAGTTTCGGGGCCAGTTCTCTTTAATGTCTTCATAAGTGAAATTGAAGGACTGGAAGGGAAGGTATGCCTGTTTACAGATAACACTAAAATCTGCAACAGGGTAGACACTCCAGGAGGAGTGGAAAAAATTAGGAAGGACCTACGCAGGCTTGAGGAGTGGTCATGAGTGTGACAACTAATATTCAATACAAAAAAGTATAAAATCATGCATTTGTGGCACAGAAACCCAGGGGAGGAGTACATGATGGGGGGGCTACTGATGACCACCAAACAGGAAAGTGAACTGGGGGTAACCATATTTAATGACCTAAAGGTGACTAATCACTGTGAAAAGGCTGTGGAGAGAGTCCGTGGGATGCTGGGTTGCATAAGGATAGCTATCACCACCAGAAAAAAGAGGTGGTGATACCATAGTACAAATCATTGGTGAGACCCCTTCTGGAGTATTTTGTCCAGTTCTGGAGGCTGCATCTCCAGAATGACATAGACAGAGTAGAGGCAGTTCAGAGAAGGGCAACAAAAATGGAGCAGGGCCTGCACCAAAAGTCATGTAATGAGAGACTACAGTACTGCAATATATATATACCCTGGAAGAGAAGAGAGAGAGCGTGTGGGGATATGATAGAGAACCTTCAAATACCTCAGGGGCATAAATAAAATACAAGAAGGTAGCTCTTCCAGCAAAAAAGATATTCAAGTACAAGGGGTCATGATATGAGGCTGGGGGGTAGAATCAGGGGTAATGTGAAGAAGTATTTTTTTAAAGAAAAGGTGGTGGATGCATGTAACAGCCTCTCAGCAGAGGTGGTAGGGGAAAAACGGTAGGGGAATTCAAGAATGCATGGGATAGGTACAACAGAAACCTAGCAATAGGAAAGACAGGGTAAAATCCAGAGATCAAGTAGTATCTTTTGTTTTGCAGTAGGTAGGGAATGCGGGCAGACTGGGTGAGCTGCGCAGTCCTTGTCTGACATCGGTTTCTATGTTTCTATGTAACAAACCACACCCCAAAGAAAATTTTACCAATTACTATATTTATTTCAAATATGTGTTGGTGAATCTTATAGGAAAATACAATTGTTTAACATTGTGTTGATATTTTTTGTGATATGATCTTCCACCTAAAAAGCAATTCCTATGAAGTAGGTGAAGGAATAAACCTCATCATATTTAAAATATAATTTTATTTTAAGCAAACATAACAAAAACATAATTTTATGTTATGTTTGCTTACATAACCTTGAAATGCATTTTATTTTGCAGGGTGGATAACAGTGCAGCCTAGAAGTCCCCCCCTCCTTACATAACCTTGAGATGCATTTTATCTTGCAGGGTGGATAACAGTGCAGCCTAGAAGTCTCTCCCCCATCTCTCAATCTGGTGGTTGCCTGCTATGGCAGAATTCTTAGAAAGCCACTGTATAATGGAATCATGCTTTTGGTCCCCATCTGCCAATCCCATTATGCTGTTTTTTTTGTTTTTATGAAAAGCAAAATTCGGGTGCTCCACTATGGGTCTTAATTCCCGCAAGTTGTGCAAACACTCAGACAATCTTGGAAGCACTCAGAGTAAAAAAGGTGCACCAACTAGAAATCTCAGATCCTGGGGTTGTGAAGCCACCACAAATCCGATAAGGCCTGCTCTGCCATCCAGAGCTTCACAACTTGCAGAGCCCTAGAGTGCAGTTCGGGCCTGTTATGACTCCTGTCAATAGGGGGGCTCAAGGGTTAGATTAAAGTCACCTCTGATTATTGTTGGGGCATTATTTTCATTAAACTGAGATATTCTAGTGGCTAGAGAATCAAAAAATTGAGAGGAGTCTGTATTTGGGGCATATAAATTACCCACCACTAATGGTCACTACAGGGTATTAAATAAGGCCAATATCCATCAGCCTTGCTGATCCACCTCTGATTTCAGCAAAGTTCAATTTAATTTTTTGTAGAATAAGATAGACACTCCTCATTTTTTAGATACCACAGAACTGTGTACCTCCAGTCCCACCCATCCCCTCTGTAGTTTGCTAGCCTCTAGTTCCATAAGTTTAGTTTCTTGTAGCAATATAAGTTGGGACCGAAGCTTATGCAGATGTGATAGCACTTATTTTTGTTTAATGGGGGAATTTAAACCCCAAACGTTCCAGCTATGGATCTTAAGTCTGCCATCATGGAGGTTGAAAAGGAACACTATTACAGGTACAGGTGTTTGCCATTAGCAAAACTGAAGTGCTAAAGGAGCTCCACTTGACCGGTATGTTATTTAACCAAAGAGGTTTCTGGAGACGATCCTGTCTTGTAGTCACCTTAGGTTTCAGATAAGGGAGAGAGAGGTAAGAAATGTCAGAAGGATTATCAGTTTACGACACCTATACTGCAGTACAAACACTAACATTAACATTAAACTAGCAACTATTCTAACAGACATTGTAACTTATAGAACCTACAAACATACGGACATACGAAAATTGACAGCAGAAAAAGGCCATTTGGTCTATCGAGTCTGCTCAATTTTGTAGCTAGCAGCTCTATTCAGCAGCTGCTCCTCCCTCCTCAACCCCCTCCCTTTATCCTTCCCTACCTTATCCCAGGCCCTTTTGAAGCAGCCCACTGTTCTACAGGCTACCACCTCCGCTGGTAACAGGTTCCACCCTGCCACCACTCTCTCTGTAAAAAAGTACCTCCTCATTTCCCTTCTGAACCTCTCCCCTCCAATCTCATGTCATGGCCCCTAGTGTCCCTCCCCACCCTTACCCTGAAGAGCCTATCTGTACCAGTCTTGTTTATCCTTCTCACCTACTTGAATGTCTCAATCATGTTCTTCCCTGTCCCTCCTCTCCTCCAGCGAGTACATGTTCAACTCCTTTAGCCTTCTTTCATACGGTAAGTCCCCCAGTCCCTGCATCATCTTAGTTCCTCTGCACTGCACCCCTTCCAGTAATTTAATGTCCCTTTTCAGGTATGGCCGCCAGTACTGCACACAGTGTTTGAGATGAGGTCTAACAAGTGATCTATACAGCGACAAAAATACTTCCCCCCACCTCAGGGTTATTCTCCTTGCAATGCAACCCAGTGTTTTGTTGGCCCTTGCTGCTGCCTTCCTACATTGTGTGGATGTGTTCATTGATCCCGTTATAACCACACCTAGATCCTTCTCCTCCTCAGTCTTTGCCAGCTGCCACCCCTGCCCACTCAGTGGCTAGTTTCTCCTTGGAATCTTTGCCCCAAAAAGCAGCACCTTATACTTTTTGGCATTGAACCCATGCTGCCAAGTGTCTGACCAGGTCTCCAGCTTTTTCAGATCCTCCAGCAAACCCTGCCACCCCTCTATGTAATCCACCACTGCCCCATCTTGGTGTCGTTGGCAAACAGGCTGATCTTACTCTTAATGCCCATAGAACTGTCTGCAATAAATATCCCAAATAACACTGGTCCCAGTACTGAGCCCTGAGGAACCCCACTGATTACTGCCCTTAGCGATGAGAGTTCCCCTTCCACCACCACCCTCTGCTGTCTTCCCTGTAGCCAGTTTGTCATCCATCCCACCATTTTTGCTCCTGCTCTTGTGCCTTCAAGATTTATTCCAAGTCTCCCATGTGACAACAAATTGAATGCCTTGCTGAAGTCCACGTACAGGACATCCACTGCAAGGCCCTTGTCCATCTGCCTAGTTACCCAATCATAGTAATCTACCAGGTTGGTTTGGCAGGATCTGCCTGCTACAAAGCCATGCTGTATACTGTCCTGCAGCCCCTTGGACTCCAGCAGGGGCTCTAGCCTCTCCTTCAGGATAGCTTCCATTAGTTTCCCCATGATGGATGTGACGATCACCAGTTTGTAGTTCCCAGGTTCATCCTTGGGTCTGCTCTTATGCAGGGGAACCACATGAGCCAACTTCCAATCGTTGAGTATGCATCCTGTATTCAGTGAGACATTGAATAGGCCTGTGAAGGGCCCTGCCAGGATCTCTGTTATCTCCTTCAGTACCCTGGGGTGAATGCCATCTGGCCCTGGTGTCTTGTCTACCCACAGTGCTCTCAAGCCCTCCAGCACTCTACCTTCTGTGATCACCAAGTCTGTAACTCCCTCACCAGCTTTACTGCCCCCCACTCCCCTCAGGCAGCACTCCCCCTCTCTCTTTCATAAATATAGAGCAGAAGTAGTCATTGAGTGTTTCTGCCTTTTCCCCACCCTTTTCTGCCCATCCCCCTTCCTTCTTTATCCTTACTACTTGTTCTTTTCTCCCTGATGTACCTGAAGAAGCTTTTCTCCCCCTCCTTAATGCCATGTGCCAGCTTGAGCTCTTTAGTGGCTTTTGCTGCTCTAACTTACCTTGTTACCTCCCTCGTCTCCTGCAGGTACTTCTCCCAGTCTTCCCTCCTCCCTGATTTCCTGCATCTCCTAAAGGCCACCCTTTTTCTCCTTATCTTTTTCACAAAACCCCTGCTCATCTAGCTCAGCCTTTTTCACCCTGGCCTTTTAACTCTGAGTCCTGCTACAGGAATTGGTAGCCTGTAGTATCCCCTTCTTTAGGAGTTCCCATCTCTGGTCCATGTTCATACTAGGCTGTATTCTGGCCAGGTACCCACTCAGTACCTCCTCCATCCTTGAAAAATCTGCCCACCTGAAATCCAGTACCTTCATGTTGGATTCCACCCACTCTTTGCCCATAATCAACCTGAACCATACTGAGTGATGGTCAATCTCTGCTAGTGGTTCATCCAACTTGATATCCCTCACTAACTCTCCATTTGTGAACACTAGGTCGAGGGTGTCCCCTCTCGGTTGGTTCATTGACCTTCAGTGTCAGGAAGCTTTCCTGAAAGGCATCCAGCAGTACCTGCTCCCTTTTATTCCTGGTGGCCGGGGTTCCCCAATCTATTCCTGACAGATTGAAGTCCCCCCCACCACCACTACACTCCCCTTCCAGCATACCCTTCTGATCTGCCCTCACAAGTTCCCTGTCAACTCCTCTGTCTGCAATGGTGGCCCGTACATCACTCCCATCCGGAGAGCCCTATTCCTGGAATCCTGGATTAGCAGCTATAATGACTCTGTTTCTCCCTCCTCCCCCTCCTCCCTAATGCACTTTAGTCCCTCCTTTATGTATAGTGCCACTCCTCCCCCTCTCCTGTTTTCCCTATCTCTGTGGAATATTCTGTATCCTGGGACCGCCAGATCCCAGTCATGGTATTGGGTGGCCCATGTTTCCATTATGGCTGCCATGTCCACCTCCCTCACCACCATAAGGGCTTGAATGTCATTCATTTTATCCCCCAGGCTCCTAGCATTCATTGTGACTACCCACCATCCCTTTCCCTCCCTCCCTTCCCTCTGCCCTCCACTTCTAGCATATTCTCTATTGCTTCTACCTAGTTCATTGCCCTTGTTCTGTGGGGTAAGCTTTCTCTGCTTCCCATCTTGTGGCCCCTGTGTGTCCTCCTTCCACCTGCCACTCCCCACTCATAGTTTAAATGTCCAGCTACCTCAATATACTCCCCAATCTTCCATTTCAGCACCTTCTTGCCTTCCTCATTTAGGTGAAGTCTATCCTTAGCATAAAGACTACTGTCCTTCCAGGTATTTCCCCACCCTCCCACTAACCCATATTTAGAGGTGGGCGAAGTGGCCAAAATTCGCTCTGCAAAGCAATTCTCGGTGCAGTGCGGAATCCACGAAGTAATCTGCAACATGAAGTGGAGTACTTTGTGTCATAATGAGTAACACAAATCCATTGAAAACAATGACCTTGCATTACTCTGCCTTCCCCCAACCATTTCTAATCCAATTTTAGTGCAAGGTACATAGAAAGCAATGCACTTCACATCACTTTCCTTGTTATTGAGCTCCAAGGTGAATTTTGCAGTGATTCATGGGATTGCAGATCACATGGGTTCCAGATTGTTCTGCACAGCCTCAGTGCTGTGTAATGTGTATGTAGTGGTAGCTGGAGACAGTTTGCTGTCAGAGCTGTGCAGTTCAACTTTCTGAAAGTTGCCAAAAAAGCCTTTTTGAGCCATTTGTTGGCTCAAAATTTAGTACATTGATTGTAGGAAACCCTCCTGTGCTCATATCATCGAGTGTTTATTGTTTGTGTGTGGATTTTGAATGTTAATGTAGAACATTCAGTCTGTGTACTGACAGACACTTGAAGTGTGCTTTGGGGGAGGAGCGTATCTGTGGTGGAGGTAGACTAACTGGGAGAAAAAGGCAGTCTTTCTGTTTTGGTTATATTTTTCTTGTATAACTGTGTTAATGTTCACACAGTAATATTTTAATAAATGTTTTACATTTTTTTGCTGATTGTTGTGGTGCAGCAGTGCATAATTTCAGTGTGTTTAAAAGATTTGGTTATATTAATGAAGTTTTCAAGTTTGCTGTGCATTACTTGTAGTGCGTGTGTGAGTGTGTGTGCGATGTATGCCATCAAATCAGACACATTGTATTGTGCCACACAGTAATTGCCGCAGTGTGAACCTGCTATCCACTGCACCTGTGTGATTTTTTTGTACTGCTTTGTGGTATCTTTACTGGTAGTGGACTGTTACTGCAGTGCACTGCCCCCCCCCACCCCAACTGGCAAAAGGTATTCTTTTCCAGATTTTGATTTGTGACTTGTGAGCACTGGTTAGGTGTTGTTGTGCCTTTGCGTCTGCATCTCTTGAGTGTGCAGCGCAATCTTAATCTGTCTGTGCGTTTGCATCTCTTTAGGGCCCAATCTCCATCTGTAATTTAAGTCACAGTTGTTTGTTTGCCTTCCTTTCAGAGTATTGGTGTGGTGCATATCTCTGCGTGAACATTGTACTTGTTAATGTGCGTTTTTAAGTCAGGGCAATCATCACAAGGCACTCACGATATAAATTGTGTTCTTCATCTTCACGGTCATGATTCAAGAATCACAAAACTGTAAGTAACTGTAACCAGTTTTGTAGTATTTTGGGTCTCAGCTTCACCATTGTACTCATTGATATGAGTTTTCAAATCATCTAGTTTTTTGTGGTACAGGTCAGGGAAGTACAGCTGTAGATATCTGAGTTCCCGTACAGTTTATTATCATTGGTCATGTTACACCAGACGCTCACCATGACTCCGACTCCGAGACAAATCAGGTTCTTCATCTTCATGGTCATGATTCATGACCACGAATCACAAAACTGTACTTTCTTTTGTAGTTAGTTGCATGTAAGTCTGTTTCATAGTATCTTGGGTCTCGGGTTCACCATTGTACTCATTGATATGAGTTTTCAAGTCAGATAGTTTTGTGTGGTACAGGTCTGGGAAGTACAGCCGTAGGTAATCGTGTTCCCATACAGTTTATTATCATTGGTCATGTCACACCAGACACTCATCATGAGACAAATCACATTCTTCATGAATCACAGCAGTTTTTCAGTTCTGATGATATGCTGAAGACCTGTAAAGATGACCAAAACATTGATGAATCTTTTATAACTTTTTTAAAATAATGACCCCCCCAAAAAAATACTTACCTTCATTGGTTTGACAGTATTCCAATACCAAAATTCCTCATCAAGCCAAGAAATGCACACCCCAAGTTCGACTATATGACCTGTGATACAAAAAAAAAGTAATGATTACATGTATATATTTAAAAAAAATGGCTCTACCATGCCGGTTCGACATCTCTAATGTCAACTGGCATTACAGTGACAGGAATCATGTCGTCCGCAAATCACAGTTGGCACTATTCCTTGCAAACTTCCAGTCCTGTTTCTCTATTGGGGTCTTCACCCCCAAACCCCCCATGTGAGGGGGCTTCACCCCCCGCACCCACCCGACTAAAGGATTCTTAACTACAGTCAGAGTTAACTCGGGGCTGGGGTGCAGGACTGGGAGACAGCATGCCTCTGTCTCGGGCACACCAACACAGTGACCTGTCAGCAAAGTGACGATTTTGCCGACAAGAGCGTAGTTCGCTGTGTTGGTGTCGCTGTAAGGTGGGCCTACCCCCAAAAATATTATATATATATATATATATATATATGGGATATGACATGGTCTGATTGAAGATATCATATTTATCTTCACGAGAGGCCAATGATATCATGATATCTCATGAGTGGCTTCACCACTCGTGAGATATCTTGATGTCCTTGGCCTCGAATGAAGATAAACATATCTTCAGTCAGGCCATGTCATGTTCTGTTTATACAATGTGTGTTTTGGGCCCCATGAACCACAACCTCCCAAAAGACAACTCAACACATCCCTCACCAACTTGAAAGATGGCATATGTTATTTTAATAAATTAAGTGGTAGATCCTGCCAGTTTAAAGTTATGGAAATAAACTTATCTGGTTGATCTTGCCATTATTTAAAAATAAGTGATAATTTTAAAATGTTTTGGGTTAATTCTGCCACTCTGCAATTCATAAACCCAACAGTTGTATCACTTTCTGCCCCAAAATGTAGCGTGACCGAGCAGTAATAACACTGACTCATAACACACTGCCACACTTTTATACTACAGCAGCCTGTGTCAGAAAAGTTAAGAAACTGCAGTAAATTTGGTCAGTTTACCAGTTTTTCTTCAAGAGAAGCCCAGACTACATCGACAGGAATGCGAGCAAGTCGTCCGCTTCAGAATGGGAGAGGGAAGTGCGAGCGTGTGTTGCTATAGCTGTCACTCGTAGTCTTGTCGGTACAGTCTGGGCTTCCCTTGAAGAAAAACTGGTAAACTGACCAAATTTACTGCAGTTTCTTAACTTTTCTGACACAGGCTGCCTTACTATAAAGGTGTGGCAGTGTGTTATGAGTCAGTGTTGTTACTGCTCGGTCATGCTACATTTTGGGGGAGAAAGCGAAACTACTGTTAGCTTTACAGAATGAGATAGTGGCAGGATCAACCAGATATGTCTTTTTTAATTATCATTTAGTTAAAATTAATGACATGATGAAGCAGATGTTAAGGAGATTTGTGTGTGTATGTGGTAGGGGGACAGGGGGTGATGGTGCTAGAAGCACGCAATAAAAAATGAAACAGTTACACTTTTTTTGTGCAACGTATAGGAGCATAGAGATATCTCCATGATGTATAGGAACATGGAGATAACACTATGATGTATAGAAACGTGGAGATATCACTGATATCTTCACTGCCTACCTGAGATACCACTTTCTATCCCCACATTTATCCCAAAACACATGTTGTATGTATATATAAATATATATATATATATATATGTGTATATATATATATCTATATATATATATATATATAAACATTTACGGTCAGGTTCTATGGGAAACCATGATGGTGCCAGGTACATTAACTTACCAAGGGTAGCATTAGTGTACACACAGAGGGCATCCTTCCTCTTGGGGGTCAGTGCAGCAGACATTGGGCAACCAACAGCATTATCATATCATCATGGACAGTAAACTCAACGGTCGAGTCATCCCTCTAGCACATAATTTGGCAAGACATTGTGCATCAGCCCAGTCAGGTTAAAAAGCATTACATGAAATTCCAACAACAGCAGCAGCAGGGGACTTAGTTCTTATTGAAGTGTGTGCATGCATGACTGAGTGTGGCATAAATTATTGGAGACTTTTCTTTCCATTTTATGCTCTCATTTCTCTTCATCTGGAGTGGGGAATTTTCTGGACATAAAACAGCAGCATTTTGGGTGTGCACATTTATTCTGGGGACTGTGTGGCAGCACTGCATGCATGACTGTGTGAGGCACGAATTAATGGATACTTTTCATTCCATGTTACTGTATGCTTTTATTTCCCTTCGTCTGGAGTGGGGAATTTTCTGGACACAAGACAGCAGCATTTTGGGTATACACAATAATTCTGAGGACTGTGTGGCAGAACTGCACACATGACTAAGTGTGACATGAATTAATGGAGAGTGTGGCATGAATTAATGGAGACTTTTCTTTCCACTTTATGCTCTAATTTCTCTTCATCTGGAGTGGAGAATTTTCTGGACATAAGACAGCAGCATTTTGGGAGTGCACATTAATTCTTGGGACTGTGTGGCAGCACTGCACACATGTGTGAGTGCACTATTAATTACTTCCCTCCTTCTTATATTCCAACTTATTAATGTCTCTTGCCAAAAATAAATTATTTTACTGGTTTCAGTAATGTTTTATTTCTGTCTTGCTGTGTGCATGTGTGCAAAAGCAGGAGTGAGCAGTGCACTAATGTGCTAATGTGGAGGGGATGTTTAAAGGGTACTAAGGTAGATTGCAGGATGGCTGCCGAGCTGGGCATGCTGCAAGTTGCTCCCCATAGTCAGACTGATTTTTACTGATTTTTTGCAGATTCCATTTAACTTTGCTTGTTCTCCTCACATATCGTGTCTGTTTTTCTTTCTGTTTGCTCTGTTTAGTTAGGGCAGTAAGTGAGTGAATTGGTTTTTAGAGCAATATCGGGACATTTTAAATAACCACGTAGTGTGAATTGGGGCTGTTTGTTTGGTTCTGAGATCACCCTGTCCGAGAAAGAATCTAAGGATTAACTAACGGATTAGCAAATGGATTTATAGACTTTGGGCACTCTTTAAGTTGATCTGACTGAGAAAGAATTCAAGGATTAAAAACAGATTCAATTCAACCTGCTGCTATTTCTTTTTCTGTCTGTGTTTGGCTGTGATTGATGTGGTTGGCTGAGATTGATGTAGTGAGGCTGAATAGAAAGGACAGTGGGTGGGCAGAGAGGGACAGTGATAAAGCAGGGATACAGAACAAATACTTCTGTTCAGTAATCACAAAAGAGGAGGAGGGGGAGGTGCCTAATCCAACTAACAGAAGCACTCTGGATAGGGGGGTTGATCCCAGTCCTTTCATAGAAGAAAGGGTTCTGAAAGAACTCCTAAAACAGAAGGTGGACAAAGCAATGGGGCCTGATGGAATTCACCCCAGAATTCTAAAAGAATTAAGGGGAGAACTAGTGACACCACTGACTACCCTTTTTAACAAATCATGGGAGGATGGTGTGGTATCTAAGGACTGAAGGAAGGTGGATGTGATTCCCCTTCACAAAAGTGAGAGCAAAACAGAGGCTGGAAACTACAGGCCTGTCAGTTTGACCTCTGTGGTAGGGAAAATGATGAAATCACTTCTGAAGGAAAGAATTGTTGAGTACCTAGAGGAAAGTGGGGCACAGGACCCAAAGCAGCATGGATTCACAGTGGGAAGGTCATGTCAGATGAATTTAATTGATTTCTTTGACTGGAGGACCAAAGTAGTAGACCAGGGAGGGGCTGTGGACATGGCCAACCTAGACTTTAGCAAGGCATTTGACACAGTCCCACACAAAAGAGTAATGAGCAAATTAACCAGCCTGGGAGCGGGTCCCAGGTAGAGATGGGCCAAGTGGCCCCCATTTGCTCTGCGAAGTGATTCACAGAATGAAGGCGACTTTGCGGAGTGCTCTGCAATGCGAATTATATTGGGTAAGGCGAAGTCCATTGAAAACAAGGACTTCACATTACTCCGCCTTCCCAAACAACTACTTCACCAATTCTTAAGGTGAAGTACATTGAAAACAATGTACTTCACCTCACTTTGCCTTGTTTTTAAGCTGCAAAGGTGAATTGTGCAGTAATTCATGACATATCAGGTCACATGGGCTCTAGATTATTCTGCACAGCCTCAGTTTGGGTAGTGTGTGTAGGAAGCTGTAGGAGACAATCTGTTCTGAGAGCTCTCTGTGATTCAGACCTTCTAAACTCAGTTAAAAAAGCCTTTTTGAGTTTTTTTTTGCTGAAACTTTAGTTCATCGATTATAGGAAACCCTCCTGTGCTCATATCATCAAGCATTTATTGTTTGTGTGTGGATTTTGAATGTTAATGTACAACATTCAGTCTGAGTACTGAGAGACAGTGGAAGTGTGCTTTGGGGGAGGGGTGTATCTGTGGTGTAGGTATATTAACTTGGATTATACGATGGCAAGAAAGGATCTTGGACTGTGATTGGTCAGTTTGGGGCTGGACCCATGGCGTTATCCCAGCACGACGCCACAGGTCTACTCTCATCATTATGGCTGTTATGGCTGATGATCCCTTTTTTACATCTCCCCTTAAGAAACAAAAATATTTTTCCACTCTAATAAAAACATTCTTTAAAATTATTTTTTTATTTTATATATAACAACAAGCCATTGTATAATAGAAATAATGCACTCCAGGGTGTGTGTCATTTGGGATAACGCCACACCTGGGGCATTGGACGCACTCAGCCTGCAGCCTCGTGCCCAACAACCCCCAGGCATGGTGTTATCCCAGCACAACACACACCCTGTTGTGCATTATTCCTTTAGAAAAAGACAGTGCTTTCTCTTTTGGTGATATTTTTCTTGTGTAACTGTGTTAATGTACACACAGTAATATTTTCAATAATTCTTGCCATTTTTTTGCTGATTGTTGTGGTGCAGCAGTGCATAATTTTAGTTTGTTTATAATATGTGGTTATATTACTATATTACTGAAGTTTTCAATTTGCTAAGCATTACTTAGTGTGTGTGTGAGTATGTGTGTGATGCGTCTCATCAAATCAGACACCTTCTATTGTGCCACATAATAATTTCAGCAATGTGAACCTGCTGTCCACTGCAGCTGTGTGATTTTGTACTTCTTTGTGGTATGTTACTGGTACTAGTACTAGTGATTGTTACTTCAGCAGTGAAGCACACTGCCCCCTCAGCCCCCAACCAGCAAAGGTATTCTTTTCCAGATTTGAATTGCTGATGGTGAGCACTGGTTAGGTGTTGTGCCTTTGCATCTGCATCTCTTCAACGCACAGTGCAATCTTAATCTGTCTGTGCATTTGCATCTCTTTAGGGCCCAATCTCTATCTGTAACTTAAATCACAGTTGTTTCTTTGGCTTCCCTTCAGAGTACTGGACAAGTGTGGTGCATAATTCTGCATGAACATTGTACTCATTAATATGCATTTTTAAGTCAGGACCATCATCACGAGTCACTCGTAATACAGATCACGTTCTTCATCATCACGGTCACAAATGCAGTCACAAATCACGATTCACTATCACATCACGAATCACAACATTAATTTTTTTACTAGTTACTTGGATGTATTGTAAGCATGTTTTGTAGTATCTCTCCAGGCTTCACCACTCCACCATTGTACTCATTAATAAGCATTTTTAAGTAGAAGAGTTTTGTGCTTCAGCTCATTGGGGAAGTACAGCCATAGACATTTGCGTTCCTTCCCGTACAGCATGTGAGTTACAGTACTGTAAGTAGTGGTGGGCTAAGTGGCCCCAATTTGCTCTTTGAAGAGATTAACTGAGTAATGTGGAATCCGCAGAGAACTCCACAATGTGAAATGGAGTACTTTGTTTCATAATGAGGAACGCAAAGTCCATTGAAACCAATGACTTTGTGTTATTCCGACTTCCCTAAACCACTTCTCCACCAATTTTAAGGTGAAGTACATTGAAATCAATGTCATTTGCCTCACTTCACCCTGTAATTGAGCTCCAAATGAAATTCTGCAGTTATTTATGGGATTGCAGGTCACATGAGCTCTAGATTGTTTGGCAAAGCCTCAGTTCTGGCCTGGGTAGTGTGTGTGCAGTGGTAGCTGGAGACAGTTTGCTGTCAGAGCTCTGCAATTCAAAACCTCTAAAAGCTGTTTAAAATGCCTTTTTGAGTAATATTTTTTGCTCAAAATTTAGTACATCGATTGTAGGAAACCCTTCTGTGCTCATATCATCAAGTGTTTATTGTTGTGTGTGGAGTTTGAATGTTAATTTAGAACAGTCAGTCTGTGTACTGTGAAGTGTGCTTTGGGGGCAGGGTGTATTTGTGGTGTAGGTAGAGTAACTGGGAGAAAAAGGCAGTCTTTCTGTTTTGGTTATATTTTTCTTGTATAACTGTGTTAATGTACACACAGTAATATTTTCAGTAATTCTTGAATTTTTTTGCTGATTGTTGTGGTGCAGCAGTGTACAATGTGTCTGTTTAAAACATTTGGTTACATTACTAATGGTTTTCAATTTGCTACGCATTACTTGAGTGTGCGTGTGAGTGTGTGTGTGATGCGTGCCATTAAATCAGACACATTTTATTGTGTTACAGAGTAATTGCAGCAGTGTGAACCTGCTACCCACTGCACCTGCATGAATTTCTTATACAGCTTTGTGGTATCTTTACTGGTAGTGGATTGTTACCGCCGTGCTCTAATCCATCAACTGGCAAAATGTATTCCTTTCCAGATTTGGATTTGTGACTTGTGAGCACTGGTTAGGTGTTGTTGTGCCTTTTTGTACGCATCCCTTGAGCGTACAGTGCAATCTTAATCTGTCTGTGCATTTGCATGGCACCATTAATTCTGGGAGACTGCATTTCTTGTTACACTCTCATTTCACTTTGTCAGCACTGGGGAATTTTCTGCACACAAGACAGTAGCATTTTGGAGATGCACATTAATTCTGGTGACTCCATGTGTGACCTGACCACTGCGCGCATGACTGAGTGCACCATTAATTCTGGGAGACTTTGCATTTCTTGTAGCACTCTCATTTCACTTCATCAGCACTGGGGAGTTTTCTGGACACAAGACAGTAGCACTTTGGGGATGCACTTTCATTCTGGTGACTGTGTCGATGGGATGCTGCCAGTATTGTTGATGGTGCATGGATTTTATCACAAGTCCTATGAGGACAGGTTGAAGGCACTGAACATATACTCCCTGGAGGAGAGGAGGGAGAGAGGGGATGTGATAGAGACATACAAGTATCTTACAGGGAGGAACAGGGTGCAGGAATGCACTATTTTTAAGCGAAAAAGATGTTCCAGGACTAGAGGGCATGGGATGAAGTTGGAGGAGGATGATTCAGAGGAAATGTGAGGAAGAATTTCTTCACAGAGCAGGTGGTGGACAAGTGGAACACCTGCCAGAGGAAGTGGTGGGGGCTGAAACAATCACAGGATTTAAGAATGCATGGGATAGACATAAAGGAATTCTGGAGGTCAGGGGTAAGGGGCAACAGACTTCCTGGAAAACATAAACTGAACTTACAAACTTAAATGGGCAGACTGGGTGGGCCATAGGCCCTTATCTGCCGACACTGTCTATGTATCTATGTATCTATGTATTGTTGTCACTCCACCTTACTTTGCATTTAAGGTGGAATGACAACGCGAAGTAATAATAACAAGGCGAAGTGAGCCTTTCCTATGGGGCACTCACGTGGCGAAGTCGCTAACAGAAACCACTTCGCGTTCACTTCACCGTGGATTTTAAATTCACTGCATTTCTAGTCCCAGGGTGGTAGCCTGGGTAAAACATTTGCTGGACAACAGGACACAGAAGGTAATTGTAAATGAAGTCCACTCTGAAGAAAGAGGGGTTACTAGTGGGGTACTGCACAGTTCAGTTCTAGGTCCAGTCCTTTTTAATGTCTTTATAAGTGACATTGCAGAGGGACTGGAAGGAAAAGTATGCCTCTTTGCAGATGATACAAAGATCTGCAAAAGGGTTAATATACAAGGAGGCGTGGAAAGGATGAGAAGGGGATTTGGCAAGGTTGGAGGAATGGTCAGAAGTATGGCAGCTTGAATTCAATGGAAAGAAGTGCAAAGTAATGCACCTAAGAAACAAAAACCCAGGAAAAGATTACACAATGGGGGGGTGGGTAGTTACAACAAAAAAATTGGGAAGGGACCTGGGGGTAATCATATCAGATGACCTTAAGGTTAGCAAGCAATGTGTGAAGGCAGTAGGGAGGGCTGGGGGGATACTGGGATGTATAGGGAGAGGTATCACCAGCAGAAAACAGGAAGTTGTTATCCCTCTGTACAGACAGTTGGTGAGACCACATCTGGAGTAGTTCATCCAGTTCTGGAGACCCCATCTCCCCAAGGACATAGAAAGGATGGAGGTGTCCAGAGGAGGGCAACTAAAATGGTGCAGGGTCTGCAAGAGAAGCCATATGAGGAAAGACTAAAGGAGCTTAATATGTATACCCTTGAGGAAAGGAGGGATAGAGGATACATGATAGAAACTTTTAAGTACCTCAGTGGAATCAACAAAGCCATAGACGGTAGCATATGGTAATCATATCCGATGACTTTAAGGTTAGCAAGCAATGTGAGAAGGCAATAGGGAGGGCTGCGGGGATACCAGGATGTATAGGGAGAGGTATCACCAGAGAAAACAGAAAGCTCCGTTTTAGGCCCTCTCCTCTTCAGTTTCTACCTCAACTCCCTCCCTTTGGCCTGCCCAAGTAAGATCTTCCTCTATGCGGATGACACTGTGCTCTTTGCTGCTGACGCCAACCCCAACACACTCCAGACCACCCTCCAACAAGCTTTTGATAGAGCTGAGCATTGGTTCACAGAACGAAGGCTAGTCCTGAACCTAAAAAAAGACCAAAGCTATGCTCTCCTTGCATTGCCAAAGCAAAGCCAGTAGTGCCCCTCTCGTGATACTGCCTAGCACACTAAACCCCATTGAGCAGGTTTCCTCCTACAAGTATCTGGGCATTACCTTTGATTCGGCACTCTCCTTCCATTCCCATATCAATGCCCTTTCTGTTGCCACCAATGTCAGGATTGAACTGTTATACCACCATAGGGACTGCCTACCACAAGAGGCCCTTAGATTGGCAATCACCTCCTCTGTCCTGTCGCTAATCAACTATGGGCTGCCCATCTATGCTGCAGCCGACAACACTGCGCTTGCAAGAATCCAGCTCTCTATAAACAAGGCCTGCAGGCTAATGCTGGGAGCCCCTAGTTGCACCCATACATGCCTGCTGTAATCCACCACCAACTTATTCAACCTTGAAGAAAGAATCTGTTTCCAAACCTGCCTTCTTGTAAAATAGACCCTGCTAGCTCTCTCCCCCCCCTGGGGTCACCACCTCCCTGTAGCGTGCCTCCCCCTCAGTCTCCACCTGCAGCACTGTCAAAACCTCCCTTATTGTCCCCAGGGTAAGGACCTCTATGGCCCCGAGATCCTTTTGCTATCGGGCTCCCTCCTGGTTCAATTCCCTCCCAGCCAATATAGCTGACTCCACTAAGCTTGGTCCTTTCAAGGTCTCCCTCAGAAGTCATCTGACAAGCACTCCCTGCTGCAACTGCATATAATCCCCCACCTGCTCCTTATCTTCACCCCTAGGCTGGGTCTACCCTGTCTACTTTTGCTGTACATACCTGGGGTCTCATGCAACATCTGCTGACTAATGTAATAAAATATCTCTGGTTGCTACCTGACTTGGTACTCGTGTACCTATATTATGACTACTGTGATCTACCTATTACCAAGCGTGTACCACCAGTGAATGCCTGCACACTGGCTGTTTTTTTCAATCTAAACGTTATGTACTATACTGTTTTGTTTGCTGTGATGTATTGCTCTCTTGATGAGGTGCCTTTGTAAATGAGTCTATGACTCAAAGGTCTGTAAACCGATGATCTAATAAATAAATAAATAAATAAAAATCTTTCAGAAAAAGAGATGTGTAAGAACAAGGGGACACAATTTCAAGATAGAGGGGGGGACGGCTCGGGGCAATGTGAGGAAGTATTTTTTCACAGAGAGGGTGGTGGACACATGGAACAGCCTTCGTGAAGAGGTTGTGGGGTCTAAAACTGAGGGAGAATTCAAGAATGCGTGGGACAGTCATAAGGCAATTCTTGTGAGGGGTAGGAAGAAATAGGCTGTTAGTTAACTAGGATCTGCAGCTTATCCTGTCAGTAGGGAAATGGGTAGACTAGGTGGGCCAAGCGGTCCTTATCTGCTGCCAAAGTCTATGTTTCTATGTTTCTGTGTTGGGGATTGGAAGCCGTGTGGTGAAAAGTCCGAGAAGAGGAGGTGGACTGCTGGAGGAAAAAGGATTTGCAGTTTTGGATCAATACTTGAGAGGACTTGCCTGGGTTTTACTCGTTGTAGATTGGGCTGTCACCCAGATAATCCTCAGTTGGTACTTTGAGTGGATATTGGAGGCTGGACTGATTTGGGTCAGCGGTGGACTCAGCCCTGTGGGGTAATTTGCGGCTGAGGCTTGTGGTTGCTTGGGGGACTGAGCTATTGTTCTGGCAGGGTAGACAGCCAGGTGAACCAACAGTTCCCTAGGCCCTCCAGGGGGCTGACCAGGGGGTTGATGCCAACAGAGAGCTGTGGTGGCGGCTGCGAGTATATTTGGCCACAGTCTCTTGGATGGGCTTTTCGGGACCCTGTTTTGGTGTTAAATCAAGCCTGAAGAAAGGAATTTGTGCAATAACTCCACCTATATGCGGTCAGACTTTCAATTTTATTACTTTATAATTTACATTGCAGCTTCTGACTTGGCAGTGAGAGTGCCTTTATTTGCGTTGGATCCCCAGGGAGTGAGAGGGCCTGGGGGTCTTCAGACATCTGTTTCTGGATCCATCAGTTGTTTGCACTTCAGTGAGAAGAGGTGCATTCAAGAATTTACTGCGCATATGTTGGTTTAATTTACAGTTTAAAAAAGAGTTTCAATTTTTGTGACTGGAATCTGTGGATGGTCGTGGGGAGTAAGGCTTATCCGGGGCCTATCTAGTTTACTATAGTTGGGGGTAGAAAATAAACAGGAATTTTATATGGAAATGAGTGATGGATTTACTTAATGGACTGATTACTGGACTTGAAGGACTATCTAAGATTAATATCTAGCTAGGTGGCTTAAAAGGGTATCCTGTGAGGTGGGCGTATGAGGAAGGGTGCCGTCCATAACAGTGACTCCTTCCCGGCACAATCCCTCATGGCAAAGGGATGGTAGGGAGACCGGATGAGGGGGTGGGTGAACTGGGCGACAGGATGTCACTATGTGTACGTGCACGGAGGGGAGCGAGCACGGCAAGTGTGGTCTGGGAGGGGGCGGAGGGGCTATAGGGGGTGATACTGCAGTGGATGACTGAGCTGCATCTTGGCGTCAGGGGTTGGCTAGTGGTTGGGATGGGTGAGGTACTGGGTTTGGGTCCGGGCGCTGGTGTGATTTTATTGTGCCCGGCCTGAACCTTTTTTTTTATTCTTTCACCCCGACATGAACCCCCTGAGTTGAGAATCCTTAAGTAGGGTTGGTGTGAGGGGACACAGCCCCACCCATAGAAAGCATTAAAAAACTGTCCTGGGCACTATTGTCCTGTGCGCTGGTGTTGTCAGAGTGCCAAAAATCTTTTCAGCACTCTGACTGTGCAATAACGGTGATCACCTTTAGGCATTTGCCATTATCACATAGACCCACCTGAAATTCCTTAAAAGCCCCTTGTTCTACCGTGGTGAGAGCACTGTAGGGGTGGGGGTAAAAAATAAAATTAAAGCCACTCACCAAAGACTAGAAGGAACTTTTTGGACATTTATAAAGTTTTTTGATTCGATAAGGAAAATTGTTGGAAAGTTTAGTAGAAGGGGGAAGAAGGGTATTGGGTGAGTGGTGTTGTGAGTGGAAAGATTGGATTGTGAGGAGTGTCTGAAATATGTGCTGGGGTATTAGGGACACAGTCAGGCAGTACTCCCCCTCAAGACTAAAGGATCTTCATCCTTTTGAACATCCTCCACTCCCTGTAGAAGTTTATAATAGATGTCGAGCTTTCGGCATCTTGAGACAAGAGGGTGGAAGGAGTCGGAGATCCTGGAACACTTTGGGGGATGGGAAAGGAGTGGGTGGATAGAGACAGTGAGAACCAGGAGACACCCCACCCTGGGGTGAAATGGGCACAGGAACGAGGTTATCCTTGTCTTGTGCCCATACCCAAGAGCTCTGACTTGGTCAGGCAGGAAGTGGGGCCATCCTTGGATTCCTGTCCCTTTCAGGCAGTGTTAAGCAATGCCAGGTTGATTAGGAATAAGACTGCAGTGGTTGCAGATCGTGTTGCTTCAGTTGACCTGGCTTGCATCACTGAGACCTGGCTGGATGGAAGTGCTAGCCCTATTTTGGAGTCTGCGGTTTTGGCTGTGTTCTCGGTGATTCACCGCCCGAGAGTGGACCATATGGGTGGGGGGGGGGTTGCTGTCTGTTTTAGACAGGAACTGAATCTCATTGAGGTGCCAGTTGGAGACATCAACTCCTTTGAGTGTATGGTGGGTGCAGGTGTAGGTTACAGGACCCTTCTCATCTACCGTCCACCAGGTGATGGGAGGAAGTTCCTGAAAGAGGTTGCGGACTTCATCACCGAGATGGTATTGGAGTCCCCCAGATGGTTAATTCTGGTGGACTTCAATGCCTGGGTCGATGATAAACTCTCACCATTTGGACAAAACCTCCTCCAATTGATGGATTCATTGGGTCTGACACGGGTTATTACCTCTGTGACCCATGAGGGGGTGCAGGCATTGGACTTGGTGGTCCATCTGGGGATGGAGATCTCCGATGTGGAGGTGGAGCCTATCGGTTGGTCCGACCATCATGCCCTGAGATTCAGTTTCATAGCCCCCTGAAGTAGGCCTGCCCCTAAGGAGTTAGTGCAGTTCCGTCTTTTGAGAGGAGTTACCTCAGAGGGCCTAATGACAGAGCTGGACTTCTTGGGATTTCCAATGGATAGCACTGACCCAGGGCCCCTAGTGTTGGCGTATAATAGGGCTGTCATGGAAGCCTTGGATGTCATTGCTCCAACTCATATTCACCCTCTTACTCTTCACCCAGGGGCCCCCTGGTTTAATGGGGAGGTCCGTGAGCTGAAGAGACAAGGCTGAAGATTGGAAAGACGCTGGCGGAAATCTCGCCTGGAGGTGGATAAGCTTAGATTGTTGGATCACTATAAGATCTACAGTACCAATCAGTAATTTCCCATAAGAAGGCAGAGTTCCTGTCCAGAGAAATTGCAACAGCGAAGAATTGGCCAGCCCAGCTCTTCCGGACTGTGGACAGACTGTACAATCCAGCCTGTCTCCATGCCGGTCGGGCATTGTCACACGTACAGTGTGAGGAGTTTGCATAGTTTTTTGCTGATAAGGTGCCCACCATTAGGGATAAGATCAGCCAATGCCTTCCCATTGGACCTTGCACTAATCAATCAGGTGGTACTAATGCTCAGTTGATTTGGTTCACCTTTAGCCAACTGGCAGTCATGGATATAGTGAGGATTGTCTAGACTTTCCGGCCAACCTACTGTAGTTTGGATCCGGGCCCTACACGCCTACTAGCGGGGTGTGTAGAGGTCATCAGCCCAGTCCTTGCTGGGATAATAGTGGTTTCATTGGAGAGAGGGATCTTTCCAGATCCCTTAAAGGAGGCAGTAGTATGTCCCCTTTTGAAAAAGGCCTCCCTTGATCCCGACTGCCCAGCTAACTACAGACCAGACTCAAACTTACCATTTGTAGGGAAAGTTATTGAGAAGGTGGTCGCTTTGCAGCTGGAGGATCATTTAACTAGCCACAATATCTATGACCCTCTCCAGTCTGGCTTCAGGAAATGTCATAGCATCAAGACGGCCCTGGTGCGGGTACTAAATGATCTCCTGATGGTGAGAGATCAGAGAGACCATTCCATCTTGGTTCTCCTTGATCTCTCAGCAGCATTTGACACCATGGATCATGGAGTGATGCTCGAGTGCCTGTGGTTTTTCTGTGGACTGAGGGGAGCAGTCTTCTGTTGGTTTCGATCTTTCCTTGAGGGCAGATCACAGAGAGTGGTGTAGGGGATTTATTCCTCGGCCCCTCATTGGCTGCCCTGTGGGGTTCCACAGGGTTTGGTGCTGTTCCCTATGTTATTCACAGTGTATATGCTTCCATTAGGGGACATTATAAGATGGTATGGGCTGAGTTTTCATTGCTATGCTGATGACTTTCAGCTCTGCATGTCTTTTGTGCCTGAACAGGAGCCTGATTTAATCATGGTGTTTAACAACTTCCTCCTGGAGATACAGAACTGGATGAGTACCAGCTGGCTTTGTTTGAACTCGAGTAAAACAGAGGTATTGATGGGGGACCCTGGTTTTAAGGTGATAGGGGTATGGGCTGGGGAAACCCTCAGGTTTATACCTTAGGGGGACACCGCTTATGGCCTCGGGCAAGGTGCATAACCTGGGTGTGATATTTGATGAGGGCCTGACCCTGAGGGTGCATTTGTCAGCTGTAGTCAAATCTTCCTTTTTTCATCTAAGGAATATAGCCCAGGTGAAGCACCTGGTCCCGCCTGAAGATCTTCCAACCTTTTTTCACGTCTTTGTTATCAGCCATTTTGATTACTGCAATGCCCTCTATCTAGGGCTACCGGGGGTGGATATCCATCACTTGCAGCTAGTGCAGAACGCGATGGTCAGGTTGTTGACTGGAACCTCTAGATCCAGTCATATAACACGTGTTTCGTGAACTGCACTGGCTGCCTATACAGTGGTGGTTCACCTTCAAGGTTGCATTGCTGACCTATAAGGCTCTACACAAGTTGGGACATCACTACCTGAAAGAACTCCTGTCTTCCTAATGCCCCTGCCACTCACTCTGATCCTCTGGTGAGGGATTGTTAGAGATTCCCAGGGTATCCCTGAAAACATCTGGAGGAAGATCTTTTGCCTTTATGGCACCTACCCTGTGGAATTCTCTACCTCACCAGATACGACATAGCCTGACCATGGAAGGATTTAAAAAATATTTAAAAACATATTTATTTAAGCAGGCATTTTCAGGGTTTTATTGAGTGATTGTTTTTGATTTGTCAGTTTTATTGATTTTAAATTGTCATTGAATTGTATTGTAAAGTCGCCCTGAGCTCAGGAAGGGCGCCTTATATAAATAAATGTTACCTTACCTTACCTAAACAGCATGTGTGCAGTGCACTGTCATATACACACAATGTCCAACTCCCTGAAAACATATATGATGACTTGTTCCACTGTTGATGGTATAAACAATAAAAGATAAGAATATATAACATATATTTTATTTGTACCATCATCAACAGTGGACCAAGTCATATAATATATTTTCAGAGGGCTCAGTGGGCAGTGTGCACCACATAGTGCACACATGCAGTTTAGCAGATCATAGCACTGCTCACTCTAGCTTTTGAACAAACCCGACAGAAATAAAATATTGTTGAGGCACCCAAAATATTTCATGGTATTTATTTATTTATTTGTTTTTGTTAACCGGGTAGGGCACACTAGACACCAAGTGCCTATTTTCAGGTGCGACCCGGGAGGGTTACAGTGGTGGAGGCATACAGGAATCAGTTACATACAGTAGGTGGTAAACCGGAGTGGGTATCACACAATAGAGGCAAACAACGGGATTTACAGAATAAGCAAACAGTAAAGTACAAGTATGGTAATCAAGAACAAACAACGAACAATACCTGAAAAGAAAAAGGAAGCAATGCATCACTAGAACTAGAGGTAGGGAGACGCAGGTACACACAGTTGGGGAGTAAGCTAAGAAAATTTTAAGGTAAACAAGGTGGATTCAGTACACTTTGTGAGGTTAATGGGTGCTAGCAAGAGTAAGTGCATTGGATGGGGGAAAAATTGATGGGGTAAACAGACATTATTAAGTAGGAATATAACAGATTCAGTCCAGTAGCACATTGCCCTAACACTGGGGCTAGGTGCTGGTGCAGAGCAGTTAGCTGCAAAACTGCCACTCCCAGACTAAACCAGAAAGCCAGCACTCCAGACAAATAAATGCAAATAAAAAAATGTTAACTGCCGCTGTGAATTTCTTGATGGAAAAACAAGACACACAAAAATGACCCCTGTACTTCAGCATTTAGGCCTTCATCATGGGGCAACCAAAAGAAGGCCTAACCACCAAAACACATGAGTCATTTCTGTGCTTTGTTTTGCCATCAATACATTTGCACTAGCAGACTGTGAACATTTTTTGCAGCTAGCTGCACTGGTAACACCTCAGAAAAAGTTTCTGTTCTACCTTCCCCCTCGAATAAACTTCCCAGCTCCTCAAACCTCTTTTAGACTACCTCTATTGTACTATTTTCAGCCAGGTCTTTTGTCCCCAGATGTAGAACTAAATGAGGTCTCTCCCTTCCCATTCTAGCATATTTCAGGACTGATTGTCCCACTCTTTCACCTGTCATCCCTGGCATGGCCTCTATCCATATACGAATATGCCTTTCCCCTTGCTACCCCACCTTATCCCCCTTAGTATTGAATCCCCCAGTACTAGTATCCCCCCTATATTTTCCTCTGCCTGTTTTTCCTCCTCTGTTCCTCTCTTGCATGACTCCTCCTCCACCCCGAGCACATTTTTTCCCCAACTGTCCCTGTTGCCATTTTTCTCCTTCCTGACTCCTCCTCCTCCAGAACATGCCTCCCCCCACATTGTCCCTGTCACCATTCCTCTCATGCTTGACTCCTCCTTCTGCCCATAATTTCCCCCACCTGTCCCTGCTGCTGTTCCTCTCCTGCCCGACTCCTCCTCCTGCTCATAATTCCCCCCGCCTTTCCCTGTCTCTGTTCCTCTCCTATCCCCTTTTGCACATAATTTCCTCCCTCTGTCCCTGTTGCCTTTCTCCCATCAGTATTCTCCACTGCCACCTCTGCTATGCCCCTGGTGTCTTCTCCATCCACCCTGCTCCACACTGCTGCATCCCTGCTCTCTTCGACTGTCCCTCCAACCCTACAAGTTCTCTGTACACTCTTCTTAGGGATATCCAGATGTGACCTGGTGACCAAATATCACCTAAAGGTCCCTCGGATATCTCTGAGTGCAGCTTCTGAACAGACAATGTATTATAACATACACAAGTCAATGACTTGCAACAAGGATGTAAGATCACTTGATGCCCTTTTGCTTTAAAATTGTTAAATCTGATAAGATGACATACAGTCTTTCCGCATCCCCTCCCCACACGATCTGATGGATTGGATCCATTTCTTGTGGCTTTCAAGCATCCCACTTAACATCCTACCATGCTAATCAGTATAACCTTATAGCTAACCCCCTGTATTTAATCTGCCTGGATATTGTACCAGTAGGGGTTGTCCCTTTTAGGTTGGGAGGGAAAGTAAAAGATTTACTGGCTCTAAACATATAGGGTAGTATATCTGGCAGAAAATGGGAAGAGTGTCATATTCTAAGCATACAGCTATGCTAACAGCCATATTCTTATTCTTTTACCAGCATTTGTAGTATGAGAGCATTTTTACTGCAGTGAGGAATTGTACTTATGCTGGCTTTGTCAGCATTGTAAGGGAAACCAGTGACACCCACCTTGTAGTTCAACAGCCTGGTGGGCTATGGTAAATAACCAGATTTAGGAGAATTCACACTTTAGTTTGTATCATTCACCCATTCGCTCCTTCTATCATGAATTTACCTTATTACCTAAAATAAAGTCAACCATGTTTTTTTTACCTATTTTTGCTTTCAGTTTGTTGTAGTAAGCCCCTAATAAACCATAAAATCAAGAAGCAGAACCAGTACATTCCTAGTGATAAGCATATCTGAAAACCTTACACCTTAAACAAAAGCTGATTCATTTCTGTTAGTGTCTGTAGACAGTGCTCTTACATAGCCGCAGTTAGCCCCCTCATGTGTTTAATGGCAAGAGAGGAGATATATTGTGCTGCCCTATTGTATTAATCTGCCACTTCTTTTCTGTAGTTTATAACTTAAGTTCTGTCTATGCATCTTTTGGGCAACACAACCCCTGGGCTTAGCCAATGTGAGACATTACTGGAGCTAGGTAGAGAATTTGTGCTATGCAGCATCTAATTGTCAGCCCGAACCGAGCTATACTGTTCATGCCTCAGATGCGGGCTAGCAGACACCTTTATTGCTAACTGCATCAGGGGACTTTTTCTGATGGTAGAAGAAAAAGTAAAGAAAAGGGGGATTTTATTTTACCTTACTGATGCTAGGAACTAATATGTGAGAGACATTAACTCCTTTATTCCCTTTTATTTTACTGTTCTCTACTGTAAAAAGTGTCTTTCCAGTTCCATTGCTCAGCTAGGCAGCTACCCTGCTGTCTTATGTGCCTTTACCTATTCATTTTATTCTACAATTTTCCTATACTTCAGGTTACCATAAGCACACCAGAACAGGTCACGGAAATGGTGAGCAGAAGATTTTTAATTTTGAATAATGAACTTCTCTAATAGGCTTAAGCAAAGTTGATTCAGAGCCCTGGTTTCTAGGTGGATAATGTGTCAGGGCCGTGGCTGACAGTACAGCACATTTCTGGGCTAACCAGCTGCTCTGTAACATAAACTGCTGTAGGATTCCCTTGGTTAATATTTTTTTGATGGGGGTCAATTAGTTGACCAGTTCTCTTATCATGACACCTGGAAATGTTTGTGAAATCAAGGCATGGAATTATGATATATACAATTTTACTGAAGGGATTCAATATACAGTATATATTTTTTTCTTAATAGGAATTGACTGCAGCAGGGCCATTTTCATTTTTAGTAGCTGCACCAGAGGGCCTTCTTAGGAACAGTAACTGGTTGACACTTACAAATCAGAACTGGTTAATTTCAGAAAAACTGTTTTTGTGCATTACCACATTAGACATTAATTAATTTCAGGTCAGCTGCTCTTCTTGGTTGTCCATCACCTCATCATTTGCTTGTGCAAAGTTGGTTGTAGGGATCAGTGGTGGTTCACCGGAAGATGGGGTTTTTGGACCGCTTGTACAGTTTTTTTCCATTTGTGGTTAAAGGAGGCTGACCCTCTTCATTGTTTCCAGGCCAGCTGCCAATGCTTTGTGTGAGTGAATAAATTTGCTGGCGCTTTTCCTCAGCAGAAACCCCTGGAGACCTGGCTCATAGTGGTGCATATCGGTTGGTGGCCAGGATAGGTTCTAGTTCATCATTGCCATCTTCAGGATCTTCTGATTCCACTGATTGACTCCTACTATAGGACCTGGGGGTCTTATCTGTTGTTGAATAATTTGTAGGCCTCCAACAGTTCCTGTTCTGCCTTTTTTTTTTTTTGCGTAGGTGGAGGTCAACCTGTAAGAGCAGTATTCTGTTGGAGCTCCAGCAACTGTCCATTGGACTGATTGTTAAATGTAGCAGCAACATCCATTTTGTCAGAGAAGTATGTTGAGTCTTCCCTGGGGTATATTCTGTCTCTTGTACCCTTTGCAGGGGAGTTAGAGCCAAAGTGCTATTCCAAGTAAGCCTGGGCAGTCTCAGGGATGTCAAAGGATCTGAGCTTCCCATCATGTGTAAATCAGAGCTGTGCTGGGTAACGGAGTGAAAATTGCATACCCAGTCTGTGTAGTTCGTGTCTCACTAGCGTAAAGGCCTTTCATTTATTTGTGAGGTCCTTTGAATAATCAGAGATAATCATTATGCTGTGTACCTGCCAGTCTAACTTTCCCAGCTCTCAGGCCCTTCTTAATATGCTTTCTTTCACTGGGAACTGTAATCTGCAGGCTATGATCAGCTGTGGGCAGTCCTCGGGAAGTGGTAGAGGAGCCAGGGATTGGTGTGCCCTTTTATTTCGAACTTGAGCTCCTCATTAAACTTTAGCACGTGTGGTAAGGCATGTTGCAAGAATGCAGTGACATTTCCCAATTCAGCATGCTCCAGGAAACAAATAAATTGAAGATTGTTCTGATGACTTCTGTTTTTTAAGTCATCAAATTTGGCATGAACAGCATGCAGGGAGACATTTTGTACCCGTAGCTGAGCCTGGAGATCCTCTCACCTTCACTCTGTATCTTGAATTTTATTTTCTGTTTTTGTAGCCCTGGCATTTAATTGGGATAACTTTTTCAGTGTGTAATGCAGTATTACTTTGATTTCTCTCATTTCAGTTAACAGCTGTACAAACATTGCTTCTACCTTGTCTGTTGGGGGAGCAGTCACCACTGCTGCTGTATAATGGGATTCTTGCCATTGCCTCTTGGTGCCATCCTTTGTAAGACTGAGTGCAGCACTTGCAGTTGGTATCCCTTCTAAAAGACGAACAGGTTTCAAGGTTCTTGGCAGTTTTATGTCAGTAGCAGTTATTTTTGGTTTTACAAAAGTTGACTTACATTGCCGTGGATTCTGGATGAAAAATCAGATGGTAAGGGAGCTCAAAGACTAGCCATTCATCTTGTCCAAGTTCTAGCCACACCCCGATAGGTTGAATTGTAATTATAAAAGGGGTCTCAGAAATGCTACAACCTGATTGGCTCTTAGGATTCCAATAACCTTACATTAATCCATGTTACACTGTCATGTACAGCCTGATCACAATGGCACATTGATTCTTCCTGTCAGCATTCCATCCTCTAGCACTGCTGAATGACTAGAATGCTACATTCTGATTTTGAACCAGCATTCTTAAATTGTTGGTGGAAGAACTAGTTTATAAAAAATCTCCCTCTAAATGAAGAAGACATTCAAAAAGTATATTATATTTTAACACTTTTCTTTTGGAAAAATTTTTTATAATAGCAATAAGGCACTCCCAAGAGTTAGATTAACAGTCATTTAATCACCCTCTTGGAGCAGTATGGCACTCAGCTGTGCTTCGTGCCACATTACACCCCTAGGGGGTGATTAACAGACTGTTAATCTAATCCCTGGCCATGCCTTATTGCTTAAATGAATTTTAATTGCTTATGTGTTAGAGTTTCTGTAAATGCTTTATTGGAAAATAAAAACATGATTAATCATCAGCCTGATCCACACTGCTGCATGTTCTGGGAAATTTTACTGTACTGCTCACCTGCAGATAGAGAGACAAGTTTCCAGTTCCATTATAACTGTTGCTTACCATCACTGGATGCCCAGGAGGTGCCTGCCAGCGTGAAAAGCACCCCCAAGGCAGCAAAAACAGTGAACCCAACTCTCATATCAACCACTTTCTATCAAGTCCACAAATTCCCCTGAAGCTGATTGGCTGGGCAAAACCTAACCAGTCTACATTCCGATCTATATTGCTTCAGTGTTCTCCACAAAAAGATACCACCAGTACATGCAGCTATGAAACCCACCTCAGTGGGCTGACTGGCTGAGCAAGGTCCAATCAGTCTACTTTGCCTCAGTGTTCTCGACAAGGTGGTACCACCAGTACATGCAACTAGAAACCCACTGCTATCTGCAGCTTTTGACAGTGAAGTCATGTAGGCCCCTTCAAAAACAGAAAAAAGCACTGGGAGTCCTGAAACACTTACATAAAATAAAATATTTATTTGGTGATATCTTAAAAAGTAATGCCAGAACCATACAAAGACATCACAGGGACCCAGTTTGCAGAGCAGGAACATAGTGGGATGGGGGGAAGGAGGAAATAATTGCACTGCACTGAATGGAGAGGATGTGGAGAGATGTGCTTTAACTCCACTCGGAGGAAGGAGACAGGCTGTGGTGCATTTGCAACATTCCAGACATTCTAGAGCCCTCTTTCTCAATGTACTTGCACTACATCATGCATAGCTCTCTCTATGCAGTCATGGGGGGGGGGAGATCTTAGCCGAACCCAGGTTCTGAGTCATCAAATGTCAACAATGCCATAAAAAAAGTGACTGAGACTGAGTGTAGGAAATTATTTATGTAACAGTGCAGATGTGGGGGGAAGTGGAACTAGTGTTCAGCATACCATGTCAGTCCATTACTGGACTTTCTAGGGGTCTATCCTTAATATAGCCATGTGATCAGTAGAAAACAGTATCAGGACTGAGCAGAATATCAACTACCCACTGATCACCATGTGCACCATGCAATCTATTATCTGGGAGGGGGCATT
This sequence comes from Neoceratodus forsteri, assembly GCA_016271365.2. Classification (NCBI taxonomy): domain Eukaryota; kingdom Metazoa; phylum Chordata; order Ceratodontiformes; family Ceratodontidae; genus Neoceratodus; species Neoceratodus forsteri. The sequence goes on along the minus strand of CM028135.1, from coordinate 904,061,264 downwards.
CACTAGCAAATTGATAATGCATCCACAACCAAAGGGGATTTGAAAAATATTACAGTTGTGTGGTTAGCTGCAGTACAGTTTGTTGTCATAGACTGGCATCTCTAGATTATATAATCAAAAGGCTATGTTGAGGCATCATTTCATTCATGTATTTAAAGAAGGGCTAGAGTCAAGTTACAGTTCTCCACCTCTGTTGTAATGGCATGTAATCCCATTGTCTCTGCACTACTTCAGCCCAAGTGGCTTTCTTACTGTGCTTTGTTGTGTGGTTTGCTGCAAGGCCTCTACCATGGTTCAGCAGCACGTTTCTAGAAGAAGCTGAGGGAGGCTGGATTGGTCCAGTGGTGATACCGTACTCTCAGTCCTTGACTTCTACTGCATTGCTCAGGGCCTGAGGAGGTTTTATGTCCAGATTGCCCCAAGGACCATGCAGGAGGCATTGAGCTCTTCATTTGGTGCCTCCTCTTCCTCTGCCATTGCTCAGGAGGGGCATTACCGGTGGATGGTGCAGAGAAGAAAGGGACAGTGTCCATATGGGCAGGTTACTGTGGGTTTGTCCTATGGATAGCAATAGGGGTGATGACTTAGGTAGTTGAGAGGTTTTAGTGCCACAGGTCTGCTGGACAAATGCATTGGCTTCAGGTGGGTCAGTGAAGTTATGAAGTCAGACCCATGGCTAGGGCAGTGAGATGGGGGGGCAGAAAGAATGACTGGAAGGGCAGCTACCAAGCATATTAAAGCAATCTGGACTGGTCTGAAAATTTACAGGGGAGCAAAACAAATTACAGGGTGGCTGTGCCTCCCCTTCGCCCCCCTGTCGCTACAGGCCCGTATAAAGTACTCCATTTCTTTCTATTTTAAAGTCTGCAGGGTAGGCCATCCTAAAGCAGACCCTATCAGCTAGAGGGAATGTTGGATTTCAGTGAAAGCAGCTTGTTTTTTGTTTAACTTCACCGAGGAGTCCTGGTACAGGGATATACTGTGATCATGCCAGGTAAAGAGGCCTTTTTCTCTCTGGCCATTTGTTGAAGCTTTTCTTTCATATCATATCACAGAAATAGAGTCAGGATCCATCAAGGTTTTTTGCTGACTTTGGGTCTTGGATCAAGAGTACCATTTCTAGGGGGACGTTTTTGAGGTGGAAAACCTCAGAAAGGAGATGCTGAATAATGTCCTCAACTTTTTTCTCTCTCTCTCTCTCATCCCTGTCTGGTACTCCAATAATTCTGAGATTATTGCATTATCCCCTGCACTATAAGGGCTGGATTTTCAAAGGCCAGAGAAGGATGCAGGGTGCTTGATTCAAAAACAGCTGACGCAAGGAGCAGGGTGCGTCAAACCTTGCACCAGTTCTGATTTTCAAATGGTGCTTGCATCAAAAACAGGTCTGCATGTGTCAGAGTGGCTTGTAAAAGTCAAGAAAAAAACCTTCTCAACCAGTTCCCAGTAATTCTTATTTATTTTCAGATTCTTCGTTGTAAAGTTCAATCATAATGTTTCCATTTTTGTAGTGAAAAAATAGCTCTATCAAAAAAAATCCTGTGTAACGTTTCAGAACAAAACATTCCTTCATCAGACACTGGAGCATACTTCTGCATATAAAAAATACAAATAATTATAATACATCAAAAATGAGGCACTTAATACTCTCAAGACAACTTCTGAAATTAATATTTATACTCTCAGGTGGAACTGACCTGATACTAACGAGTCTCAAATAACATTCACTCTTGGTGTAAGAAAGTGCGCCTGCAATGGGGGCGGGGGTACATCTCTTATTGTTTCAAATATACTCCTTTTATGATTCTATTCAAACAAAAAGAAAAAATTCTATTATAAACTATCATATTGTTTATAGAAATTATTTCAATGTTTAAAAGGTTAGAGCTAATAATTTGAAAAGGATAATTTACTTTTCTAGAATTCATTTCAATCATCACCGAAGTAGACTCCGTTCTCCTTGGAATTCTAAAATCATGATCCTCTATCTATATTTGTTGATTATTATTGCAAACATTAGGTAATGGATACCTCATCTTATTTAAAAGATAGTAAACATTGTATCCAAATATTAGAACAATTGAATGATTTGGATAAAGATTTCAGTAACACAGTGTTTATTACTTTGGATGTGATACTTGCATTCCTCATGACGGGAGTTTAGAAGCTCTAAATTATTTTCTGAGTACAAGGCAAAATAATAATCCTGACAAAGAATTTTCATTACAACTTACGAAACTGGTCTTAGAAAACAACTATTTTATGTTTGAGGATCAAACGTATTTATAAAAAACAGGGACAGCTACGGGTGCTACAGTAGCACCAACTTATGCAAATCTCTATATGGCTTATTTTGAGAAACAGCACATAGACACAGCAAATAATCCCTTTTTTAAAATATATTGTCACATATAAAAGATTCATTGATAATATATTGATCATTTGGGAAGGCACTGAGCAACAAGCATTGGAATTCAAGGAATATTTAGAGTCAGCAAATACACATTCAGAATTTACAATGGTTTGCAACCATTCAGAAATTTCTTTTCTAGATTTAAAAATCATTAAATCTGGTGGGATAATTCTTACAGACTTGTATAGGAAGCAAACTACTAGAAATACAGTCCTTCATGCTAAGAGTTTTCATCCTTATAATTTAAAACGTAATATCCCCTTCAGTCAGATGCTAAGAATAAAAAGAAATTGTGGGATAGAAGAAAGATGTGTTGAAAATCTTCAAAAAGAATCTATGAGATTTAAAGAAAGAGGTTATTCAGATACATTAATAGAAGAGGCTAAACAAAAAGTAATGTCCAAAGAATGCACATCTTTATTGGAGAACAAGTCTGCAGGTTTGAGTCCCACCACAGAAAAAATGACTATGTTGACTCAATATTCTGAAAGCTTTGGCCAGATTAAAAAAACATTATTTTTTCTAATTGGAATATTTTGCAAACTAAGGAAATAGAGTTAAGAATATTTGCTCAGAAACCATGGGTTACTGCACGTAAAACCACAACAATACATGATAAGATTGTTAGAAGCCAACACTAGAAATCAGAAATTAATACCTCTTGGTTTAAAAGTGATGTTAAGGGATTTTTCCCATGTGGGAACTGTGTCCATTGTAATAATGGAGTAAGAAGAAAATCTTTGAAAAGCACATATGATGATAAAGAATATACAATTAAAGACTTCATAACATAGAATTCCGATTTTGTAGTATATTGTATCTACTGCCAATGTGGTTTGTATTATATACGGGAAACTACTAGGTTATTAAAACAACGAATGACTGAACATAAAAGTAATATAAGAAGAAGTGATTTAAAATCCTCCTTAACAAGACATTTTATAGAATTTAAGCATCAGATCTCCAGCTTAAAGTTTTTTGGAATTGAAAAGATTTACGATTCACCTAGAGGAGGCAGTAGAGAGTCAATTCTATTAAAACGTGAAGCCTGGTGGATTTACACCTTGAAAACTTATCAGCGTCATTATGGTCTAAATGAAAATCTTATTTGGACAAGTTTCCAATAATTTGTGCATATATGCAGTTTTTTCAGGATAAAAGTCTAGTTGGATTATGTGTATATTCTTGAAGATCATCTTGATAACATTTGACCATTGTTACTATTACAACAGATGTGTATCTTCTCTGTCTTTTTTATGATTTGTGTCTCCTTTTGCTCTATGACCTCCTAACCCTCCCCCCCCATTTTTCCTTCTCCTTGTATGTTTACCCAATAGGTACGTCCATTTACATTTAAATTGATGGTTAAATTGCTTTGAAAAAGTTTTTATTTTTTGGTTAAAACATGAATAATTTTGTTGTGTATTCTAATTATTAGTAAGTGATCCTGAGACTATTAGTATTCATTCAGTACGTCCCTTTTGACGTATTGGGAATTGAAAGCAGTCCGTTTTTGTTAATATAATAAAGAATAAGTTGGGTTTCTTCTAGCAACAAGTATCCTAATACTATGAATATTTAGTTTATGTATCAAACATGAACAGGCAGCAGTATCTTATTGTATGTAAATTTGTTGACCATGATAGGTCTTCTAGAAGAAGGGGACTTCTCTCTGTTTTGCAAGTAGTTTCATTTTACGACCGGGCCACAGGAGGTGTGTGTTACTTTGGTAACGTCAGCATGTGTTATGTGATCACCCTTGTGACCCAGCCCACTTTCTTTATCACCTGGAAGGTGAACTAGTTTGAGTTAGTCAGAGCATTTTCAGCGTGTCTGCTAATGGTGGTGGGTGATTGAAATGGTCGGGAAACCTTGTTAAACTAAAAAATAAATACTGACATGCTCATTTCATTTTTTCTTTGAATTCTATAAAGGTAAGGTTATCCTGACTAATTTTGCTGTGTAAAATATACATCGGTATCTGTAAGAACTTTAGAAGCTAAGCAATCTTTTTTATGATTTTAGAATCCCAAGGAGAACGGAGTCTACTTCGGTGATGATTGAAATAAATTCTAGAAAAGTAAATTATCCTTTTCAAATTATTAGCTATAACTTTTTAAACATTGAAACAATTTCTATAAACAATATGATAGTTTATAATAGAATGTTCTCCATTTGTTTGAATAGAATCATAAAAGGAGTATATTTGAAACAATAAGAGATGTACCCCCGGCCCCACTGCAGACACACTTTCTTACACCAAGAGTAAATGTTATTTGAGACTTGTTAGTATCAGGTCAGTTCCACCAGAGAGTATATATATTAATTTGATAAGTTGTCATGAGACTATTAAGTGCCTCATTTTTGATGTATTATAATTATTTGTATTTTTTATATGCAGAAGTATGCTCCAGTGTCTGATGAAGGAATGTTTTGTTCTGAAACATGACACAGGATTTTTTTGATGGAGCTATTTTTTCACTACAAAAATGGAAACATTATGATTGAACTTTACGACGAAGAATCTGAAAATAAATAAGAATTACTGGGAACTGGTTGAGAAGGTTTTTTTCTTGACTTTTACTACTTATCCGCTAATTACCTTCTCCCTGAATCATCTTTAAAGGCATTTAAGACATTTGCAGAACTGTAAAAAGGAACCCTGGGAGACAATATTTTTGGATGTGTCAGAGTGGCTTGTGCCATGCTTGCACCAAAAAAATACCTGCGCTATGTCGGAAGGGATGCCTATGTCACCAAAATGATGCACCATCCTCTTAATTGGGATTTTCAAGGAATGGGAATCCTGTCCTTGTGCCTAAGATGCATGTCACTGTCAGACAAGTATATGCAGAGGCAGTATAGCGCAGTGGTTTAAGGCTCTGAGCTGCAAATCTGGTGACATCCAGCAGATCAGACCTGGGTTTGAATCCCACAGCTTCCACTTGCATACTGTGTGACCCTGAGCAAGTCACTTAACTTCCCTGTTCTCCCAGGTCACTCCTGGAAAAAAGCTTTCAGCTTAGTGTGCTACTTCTGGTTAAACAACTAAATAAAATAAAAAAAAGCCAGCCAGAGCTGGTCTAAGAGACACTACAGCATATAAAGAGGCCCAAATCAGGTGGTCATACCTGACTATGCTACTATTAAGTGCCAGTATTCTCCTGCAGGACTAGTTTAGAACATTTGGGGGCTTAGTCTTGGCCATTTCATCTGACATATTTTTTGACTTAGCCTGCATCATTTTTACTCAACTTGCATCTTTTTTAGACTCAGCTTACACCATTTGTTGACTCAGCTTGCACAATATTTTTACTCATTTTGCGTCATTTTCATTCCTTAAAGGTTTTTTTTGACTCAGCTTGCAACATTTTTGACTCAACGTGCATTATTCATTTTGTGCAACTTGTCTCATTCTCATCCCTTGCATCACTTTGTTGATGCAGTTGATGCCTTTCATCAGTTTGGGAGACTTTGTCACTTAGAACACTTTCCTTGAAAAATATGGCACACAGTATTTGGTGCACCTAGATCTGACACAAGCTGGTTGTTTGACACAGCTTGCGTGGGTCTAAGGGCCCTTTGAAAATCTGGCCCCAAGTCTTCTAACTATTCCCATTGTAATTTGATTTCTGACCTAATATATGCAGCTCAGTGTCCTGTTATAGCCCTGAATGTCAGCTCCCTCAAAGTCCCCGCTGTAAAAAAACACTTTGAGGTGCACGCTTTCCATTTTGCTCTCCATCACTGACATTGCTGACTTGAATCCTGATACGTCATGAAGAATTTTCTCAAACATGATTTTTATGTCAGGACTGACTACTGTTGCTACAGGTAGTGCAGTCGCAGGTCCTGTTCAACCAGCCATAACTATATGGAATTTCAAAAAATATTTCTGAGAGGAACATTCAATTTGAGAGACCCCAACAAGGCAGAATTAATTTTAGTTTGATGTGCTCGAATGAAGTTAAGTGAAAGAATTATGGAAAAATGTGCTTCAGAATTTTTTTACATTTTTAAACCTATGCCCAAGGTAGAGAACCAAAGCTTCACACAGCGATCTTGTAAGCAGCCAAACCAGAATTCTCCCCAATTAGACTAAATAAAAAAAACTCTTTTTAATCAAGTATATAAGAAATTGATTTAACATTATAAGAATGGCCTGCCATTGTGGGAGTTTGTGAATATTTGGGGCTCTGCCCCTGAACCCATAAATGTGACTTTTTTCAAAGGAGCAAAAAAGAAATGGAAATATGTATGTAACCAGCCTCCCCTTCTGGTTTGACTCCAATTCCTAAATAGGTAACTGTGTTCAGAGTAGTGTCTGAGTTCTGGAACACTCCAGACTCCCCAGATTTTTCTAGACTGCTGAGTCACTGTGAATGCCTCATTATGTCCCCAGATTAACTAGCAGTGCAATGACATACCTCCACTTGTATAGTCGCATGTGATTATAAAATACCTAGGTATGTTCCTCTTCAAAGTAAGACCTTTTGTAATGCCATGATTGTTCCTAAAACTGCGTGTCTATATCCAACAGATTTTATGTAATTAATTCTGGGTTGCCACTGAAAAAGTGACTGCTGGGACCCAGTGGGTCTACCCAGTTAACAAAATGAAATAAATAAATATGCATGAACATTTAAGGACATGCTGCTGTGCCAGCTTCTAGTAGCATCCCTCACTGATAGTGACCCTGACTGAGATTCCACCCAGCCTTTGTTAGGTGGTGATTGTATTGTGGGACATACATTCCCACCACCCTGAAGGAGGCAAGCTGTCCTTGGAGTTCTTAATTCTCCTTCTCCCAGCTGGCCCCAGATGACTTACAGTACGTTTACTCTTGAAGCCAATAACCAATGTCACAAATGGTAGCACTACCACTATGCCCAAGGCAGGCTTGTAACCTTCACCTTTGTAACCATAGTGTGCATAGAAACATAATATTTGTCAGCAAGAAAGGACTGCTTGTGCCACCCAATATGCCCAGATGGTACTTGCCTAGTCTGTCTCTGCAGACCCTAACTGGTTTCTGGTAACCCTCCCTCCTCACTGCCATTTACTAATATTTCCCCATGCCTGTCTCATATGCTTGAAGCCACTTACTGTTTTCACCTCCACCATTTCCTCTGGCAGTCTGTTTCAGGTGTTCACCTCTCTTTTAGTGAAGTATTACTTTCTCCCAGCCCTCTTAAATCCCCCCCAAGCTTCATTGTGCACCCTCTGGTCCTGGTGCTCTTTGTCATTTGAAACAGACTCCCCTCCTCCACCCTGTTTGTTCCCATGAGGTACTTGTAGGTCTCTATCATGTGCCTTCTTGCTCTCCTCTCTTTCAGGCTGCACATATTAAGATCCATTAGACCCTCCTCATAGGGCTTTTGATGCAACATCAGCACCATTTAGTTTATTTATTTATTTGGTAATTCAGATACAACCTTTGAGTATACACTCTTTTACAAAGGTTCCATGTCAGGATGTAAAACAGCAGAGACATAACAAAAACTTGGCAGTTAACACAAAACATAAGATTGCTGTGTAATACAGAAAATAGATAAACAATACATTTGAGTAACCTAGACAACTGAAATTAAACAGCGGAAGGAGATTCCCAATTAGCACGTATGGCATAGCTGCCCCAGGAGGCCTGTCAAGGTACCGTATCAGAAGGGGTAGGAGAAAGATAGGGGTGACAGTGCAAACGAGGTTTCCCAATTAGCAACATTATTTGCATAACAATTTAGGGGGGGCCTGTCAAGGTAGAGTATCAGAAAGGGTAGGAGAAAGAAAGGGAGAGAGTGCAAACGAGGGTAGATTAGAGAGAGAGAGGAGGAAGAGAGAGAGGGAGGAGAGAGAGAGAGAGAGGGATTGGGAGAAGGTGAATATTTAGGGGGAGAGTGGGTGTAAAGGGGAGGTGTTGGGGGAGTATGGAGGGGAGGGAGTTGGAGGGAGCTGGGGGGTGGCAAGGGATGGCAGATGGGGGTCCAGGGTAGGTAAAACAGGAGGAAAGCTCAGACAGACAAGGGGGATATCTGGGTTGAGGATATGAACTCAGGTAAGGGAGTCAGATGTGTTTAAGAGGGGGCATCCAGGTTGAAGATATGGATTCAGGTAAGGCAGTTGCCCTTCCTCTGGACTGCTTCCACCCTGTATATGCCTTTTCTGGGATGTGGCCTCCAGAACTGGACACAATACTCTAGGTGGGGTCTCACCAGTGAGCGATACAGTAGCAAAACCACCTCCCTCCTCCTGATGGAGATATCTCTACCTATGTATCTCAGCAACCCACTAACCCTATCCAACTGCTTTGTCACTCTACCCTGCCACTTTGAGGTCATTAGATATAATAACCCCAAGGTCCCTTTCCTGCTTAGTGACTGTGTGACTGTCAGTACCACACCCCCAATCTTATACTCATCTCTTGGGTTCCTATACCCTAGGTGCATGGTATTACACTTTCTGGTAATGAACCCAACTGCCATGCTCTTGACCACTTCCTCAGTTTCCCAAAGTCCTTACACCTTCCCTCCACCCCTTCCTGAGTGTCACCCCGGTTACAGATTTTGGTGTCATCTGTAAAAAGGCATACCTTCCCTTTACAAAGACATTGGAGAGGACTGGTCTCAGTACTGAGCCCTGCAGCACCACATTGGTCACTCTCCCCTCATTAAAGTCAGTGCCATTAACCACCACCCTCTGTCACCTATTAACCATTTTCTTACCAAGTTCACCACATTGGATCCCATCCCTAGGCTGCTCAATTTCTTATACAAGTTTCCTCTGTGGTACATAGTCAAATGTCTTGCTAACGTCTGGATAGGCCAGTTATACTGTCCTCTCCTGATCTAGTTCCCTGGTCACCCAGTCAAAGAAATCAAACAGATTTCTCTGGCATGACTGCCTCCATGACTCCATGTTGCCTTTGGTCTTGTAGCTCACTGACTTCTCTGACAATCTTTCCTTTAACAGGTTTTCCATTAAAACTGCTTATAAAATTGTAAAAATGTTTCTACATTTTGATTGGCTGAGAGGTACCATTTGCTGTGTCCTTTGCTGTGTCCTTATCAGGACATCAACAGGCACTACTTATGCCAACCAAAATGCAGCACACTCACAGATCAATGCCTGCCACAGCACTCTCTGCCTGAAACAGATCTCCCACTGCAGCTCCATGCCAAGCATGTTACAGAATCACAACAGCTGCACCGGGAGAGCACTGGTACCAACAGACAGGGTTTGTCCAAGCCCTCCCCCAACGACAGCTAAACTTAAACTCTTTACCACTCATTACTTTATTTTCATTGCTGCCCATTTCTCTGTGTCAGTTCCACAGCTGCAGCATGTGCTGTTCAAACAGCACCCAGTAAACAGTGACCGTTTATTCACAATGGGGTCTCCATTCATCCACCTTGATCTCCGGTGACTACCCCTTACCACCCCTTCCTATCCAGTAAACTACAAGGGTAAAAAGGCAGATGATCTGGTATTTTGAATATTGAAATGATTTTTAAACAATGAAGGAGGAAACTCGAAGAAGGATTCTGGTTGCTCTCTACATTAACTGCTGAGGAACACGCTCGCTGCCAGTCAAGGTGGCCACTCCTCCATGAGCACAGTAATTCCTAACACAGCTGAGACAAACTAAGCAATGTGAGAAAAAATAAAATACAAATCGTATTGTGGAGGGTTTTGTATCTGAGTGCATATGGTAGTGGGGGGGTGAAGGACAGACTGTGTATGTGTTGGGGAGGTGAAAGACAGACACCACTGTTCTTGTTCCCTGGCAAGGGACCGCTCCTCCATTTGCACTGTAATTCCCAACACAACCAAAGTAAGAAATGTGGAGTGATAAACCTAAAAAGTATATCGTGGAGGGTTTTGTGTCTGTGTGTGTGGAGGGGGTAGGGGGGACAGACAGACACCAGTGCCCTCTAGTGCCTTTAATTAAGCATCATAATACAGTGCATCATAATGCAGTGTCAGTGGCTCAGTAGGTAGCACACTCGCCTCTGAGGCCAGGAGATCAGAGGGCTGTGGGTTCAGTTCCCACATCTGGCACTTGGGTTAATATCCCAGTACTGACACTGTAATGCAGCATGAGAGGGGTGCTGCATTTCTGAGGTGCCGTCTTTCAGATGAGATGTTAAACCGAGGTCCCATCTGCCTGGATTGGTGGTAGTTCAGGTGGATGTTAAAGATCCAATGGCACTTATCGAAAAAAGAGTAGGGGAATTTCCCCGGTGTCCTGGCCAAAATTTCCCTCATTCACTAAAAATACCACCAACAGCTTAATCTGGTTCAAGGTCAGTTGGCATTCATCTGTATCCCCCTCCCCCGGGTCGTGCCTGAAAATAGGCAGGATTTGTCTAGTGCACTTACCCGGTCAACAAAAGCTAAATAAATAAATAAAATAAATCTCAATTAAATAGAATGACAAGGAACACTTTTTGTATTTATATGATCACAGAAGCACCTCGAGCCTCATTACACACCTGGGGATGCTCTTATCAGGCCATAAACCACACCTCACCGTGTCTTATTCCTTACACATGTGCTTTGTGGTGTGCAAATACTGGGTTACTGCTTACTCTTCCCACTTTCTACACAGGGAGATGGTGGAATATCAGTCAGTTCTGAGATCCTGGGCTCAGTTGTCAAAGAGCCCTTAGATCATAGCAAGTTGTGGCAATCTAGGGCTACAACAATATCAGACTGTGTCAGGGACCCTGCAACATATTTTATAAAAAGGAGAATTCCTGTGCCCAAGACTGGAGAGTTGCCACAGCCACCAGATTGTGCTGAAGAAGTGGCACACCTGAGGGGTTTGACAGAAGAATCTGTCAACCACCCCCTGCCCTAGTGCAACAATTGAGGGGCCATGAAGGTGGAGGTGAATATGGCTGCAAGATGGTGACCAAGGGCAGAAGGAGCACAGGGACTGGCATAGGAAGTGATGGGGGCATAGCAGCAATGTGAGGTTGTTGAGGTGGCACTCTGTGGGGGTGCCCTGTGCAAGTGTAGGCATCTGATCAGCTCGTGTATGGGGGTTTGGCAGGAAGGGACTGGGACATGGCCTTGGGTACATGCAGCCTTGGCACCTACCCCATAGGTGCCAATGACTCCAACACCATAGGTGGTCTGCAGCCTGTCTCAACATGGGGAGCTGAGTACCAGGACACTGTCACCATTCCTGAGGACCATTCCCATCCGCCACCTGCACCCCACACCTTGCAGCCACTGCTGCCCACCAATGGAGTTGGGTCATTGGAACCTATGGGGTAGGTGCCAGGGCTACATGCAACTGAGGCCAGGTCCTGGTCCCTTCTTGCAAAACTGCTGTAACCAGACCATTCAGCTGCCTAGAACTATGCAGGGCACACCCGCAGGGTGCCACCTCAGCACCCTCACATTGCCGCTGTGCTCCTATTGTTCCCTATGCCACTCCCGCATGCTCCTTTTGGCCCCAGTCTCCATCTTGCAGCCCCCCAACCACCACCCTGCTCAGAAATGGCACAGGCCCTTAGACCACCCCCTGGCTGGTCTAACCTGAGCCCCACTGCAAACATGGTGAGGCTTCAAGAATACCAAATAAGGAGCTGGTGCAACCCTGCTGTGGTGCAACTACCCATGCAACCTTGTGCATGGGCATTTTTGGTTCAGGAGGGCTTTGCAACATGACATCTTGATTTTGCCACAGGTGGCATTCAAAAATTGGGACAGCCGCAAACTATGATGCAAGGTGCCACTTGTGTCATACCCATTTAGCACAGACAATTTGCGTCATAGTTTTACTTTTGAAAATTGAACCCCCTGGCTCTGTGATTTCTGATTTCCAAGCCCAAATAGGAGACCTGAGATTCTGGACTATGGGAGAGAGAGAAGCAGATAGAATGAATGAATAATATAGATAGATAGATAGATAGATAGATAGATAGATAGATAGATAGATAGATAGATAGAGACCAGCAGCTTCTCTCTACCCTATGGGGTGGAGAGACAGAGAGAGAGAGATGCTCCTGGACAAAAGGCGGCAAATCTAAAGAAGACAAAGAGACATGTGAAGAAAGATCTAGAAGAGGAAGAGAGAGTGATTAAGAAACAATATGAAGTGTTGATTGAAGGCAGAGGAGAGAGTGAAAATCCTGAGCCCATTCATTCTCAATGATTCAAAGGTGTTGTGAGGGTATCCCCTCAAGGGGGTCACCCAAGGTCCATGAGAACCTCCTCCAGGTTTCATAGTGGGAGTGGAGACAACATAGGTCAAAGAAAGAGCTGTGGGATCATCCAAAAGAAGTCATCTGCCAGTCCTATTGATGCCACATGATCAGGAGGAGTCCATGAATGTGTTCTAAGTGTGGCCTGTTTGGTATGTGTCAGTACCTAGGCAACTAACTAAAGTGTTAATTTTACATGCTGGAGCAGACAGTAAGATGTGAAGGAGCCTGGGAAGAGGTATCCATTTATGTCAGGCCTCCCAGTGGGAGGGTAACATCAGCCCACACAGTGTGTTACAGATGGTGGGTAGCTATAACTGTACAACACAAATGCACTCATATGAAGTTATGCAAGTACTGTACATCTGTGGTAGTGCTGTTATGGCTGAAGGGGAGTAGTATGTGTAGAGAGGGTGCTTTACCCAGGAACCTATGTATGTACCCACTGATGTGAAGTGTCACATACAGAGAAAAATAAAATGTAGAATTGGCAAAGATCAACTATGTTGAGGGAACCTTGATATTCAGGGACCCTAAAGAAATACATCTTCTCAAGAAAACACCCTTGGACCTGGAGTTGCTGGTAAATTTAAGACCAGTCTCAAGCTTTTCTTTTATGAAGAAGAATTTTTGAGAAGTGAGTGTCAACACAGCTTGAGGCTCACCTCAAGAAATGTAACAACTGCTAACCATTCCAGTCAGTTTCAGGCATCGTGCCAGTACAAAGACCATGCTCATCAAGGTGTTTCATGATCTGCTCCTGGTGAGTGATAGAGATCAGTCAATTGTCATTCTCCACAGTCATTCTTTAGGATTTGACACGGCAGATCATGGTGTGTTGATTGAGCACCTTAGAGAATATGGGAGACTCACTAGAACAATGTTGAAGCAGTTTGTGTCCTTCCTTTGGGTCTTTCTCATCATGGCCAGCTGGGGTCAGATGTGGAGTTCCACAAGGGTTGATTATGTCCTCCATGCTTTTGATAGTGTACATGTTACCATTGGGTAGGTCATTAGGTGGTACAGTGTGATTTTTCACAGCTACATAGATGATACTCAATTGTACCTGTCTTTTACATGAGACAGGTGAGAGATAATCTCTGTACTGGAAGAATATCGTCAAAGAATCATAGATTGGATGATCTCCAGCTATTAGAGTATCAATCCCGTTAAGACAGAATTTTTGCTGGGGGAACCAGGTCCTAGTGGGATGGCTGTCAAGACTCTTGCCACTGTTTCGCCATCTTTAAATGGCATCACTCTGGCAGCTGTGGATAGGGTAAAAGATTTGGGTGCCACTGTGGATTCTAGGCTAAGGCTTGAACATCACATATCACCTGTGGTCTGCAGTAGATTCTTCCTACCTTGGAACATCTGCAGAATAAAATCTTACCTGGTGCAAGAGGATATGTTGACACTGGTTCATGCATTTGTCACCTTGAGGCTCAGCTACTATAACACTATACCTATGGCAGTCGGGGGGGGGCAGGCTAGTCAACTCTAGCTGGGGCAGAATGCTGTGGCCAGGTTGATCTCTGGAACATTGTTTTTGTCACCAGCATCAATTAAACAGGCTAAGGCAGTTTACTGGAAAAAAACCTCTTTACTGTCTTTAACCCAGAACTAAGGAGAATGTGCAAAGTTTGCTCCTTTACAGAGAGGTCTCTGGAAACTTCTGGCAAACTACTTAATCAGTCAGAGTATATATAGCAACTTACATAATATCAACCTAGTGTTGACTCTCCATATAGCAGGAATAACAACATTTAATTAACTTTTTCCTGACAGTATTCAGATCATGTTACACCATTACTGCACCATTTGCATTGACTACCTATTAGGTGGTGCACCACCTTCAAGATCGCATTGTTAACATACAAACCCTGCATGGTTTGGATCCTGGCTACCTCAAAGAGCACTTGGCTTTCCATGGTGAGCCAGGGTGCATCGATGAAAATGTAAACTGAAGTGTCTCCTTTTCAAGATGGCAGTCATGCTGAGCTAGCCGTGTTTATAGCTCTGTAGTGTTTCGTGTTTTATAGTCTTTATTTGTTTTTACGTTGATATTTCTTTTGGTTTTAATACGATTTTTACTTTTATCCACATTTGGAGTCCTTTTTGGAGTCGGGAGATGGCGGTTTATGGATCCAGCGATTTGGAAGACCCGGTGAAATCCTGAAAGACTTTTTACAAGTTTTTTTTTTAAGTTTGCTGCCGTTGAGACTGGGAGACTGTGGTTTATGGATCTGGAGATTTGGAGGACATGGTAGAACTCTGAAAGACCTCTTGGAAGTTTTTAAAGTTTGCCGTTGTTGGGTAAACACTGTGAGTACCTTGGAATCGGAAATCGGTGTGTTCACAGCAAAGGTGCTACCTGTCTCAGCTTTTCAAGGGACAGCAGTCAGGGGGTTGTTTGGAGAGTAGCTGCTTACTGCCTCCTGCTTTCTGTTCATTGGATTTGTTGGAGTCTCCAAGGAACGTTTTGCGGGGCTTTTGTGGGTGCCGACAGCGGATTTATCGGTCTGGTCACTGCTGTATGAAAGACTCCTGTGTATACATGGGAGTTATTTGGCAACAATAGTGAATTTTTGGATAACTGAGTGACCATTTGCCTGGATCTGGCTTGCATGCTTTAATCTATCGTGTGTGGAGTTTTGGAGAAGGAGGAGAGGTTTAGCCAGTCCAGCTGACCTGAGGTGGGTGCCGGGTACGGCCGTTTGTCCCTGGGAGGGGAAGGTGTGCTTACTGGAGGGTTGGTGTTCTCTGGGCCTCCAGGAGTTGCTGGAATTGCCTGGCAGAGGTTGGGCTTTTTCCTGCATTCCAAGTGGGGATGAGCAGTTGTATATACCATGACCTGCCCTGGGCTGACTTGATGCTGGCTCTATCTGAACCTAGAGAACTTTATCTCCACTAGTAAACTAATTACTGATACCAGGAATTTTTGCTGTGAACAGAAATGTACTAGTAATTTGATCGATAGTCTGCTGGTTCTCGACCCTTCATGACTTTTGGATTTAATTGGTTTATTTGAAGCTGCTGTTGGATTCGCTACGACTTCTCCTACCATTGGTTGACTTCTTTCACAGACTTTTATTTTTTTTTTTGGGTCTTCTGGTTGGTGAGAGGACCAGGACACCTGTATTTATTTTTCTTTTGTTTTATTGTGTTATTTATGTTTATTTCTATTTTTGTTTGATTATTGTGTGTATTTTGGGTAGTGGGAGTGCCCAAAATTCTCCCTTTCCCTCGGCTGTGAGAGGGTGGGGGGGGTGAATTTACATTTGTATATGTGTTCTATCCTGTGAGAGAGGATTTTTATTTATTTTATTATATTCTGTTTTTCTGGGTTTGAATTCTATCCAGTCGGGGAGGAGGGTGGTTTTGCAGGTCTTGTTGGGTCGGGTTTATTGTTTAAGTTATTATTGTTTTGGAGGATTTCAGGATTTTAACTGTTAGTAATTCTGTTTTAGGTATTTAGAGTTTTTAGATTAGTTTAGTTAGATATTTGTTGTATATTGTTTGAGTTGAGCTAAATCATGTGCTGGCGGCAGGCTCCACGGTGGTGCGCTATTCATCACTCCTCTCTTCGCGCCTTCCGCCCTTTTTATACTCCTCCCCTACAGTTCAAGATGTACCAGCACTGTAGAGTGCTGGGGATTGTTCGTAGGAGAGTGAGGAGGGTGGGGGTGGGTGAACAGCAGAGGATGAAAGAGCAGGGCCACCGTATCGGGGTTACTAAGTCCAGAAGGTGCCCTGGGGAGAAATGGAATCCAGACCAAGGCCTCCCGTGTCTGGTGCCCATACCCAAGGGCACTACTGAATTTGGTGGGCAGATAGGCTGGACAGCTTCTGAGGTTTGTCCAACTCAGGCGGTGTTATGCAATGCCAGGTCTGTTAAGAATAAGACCGTTATTTTAGCCGATCTTATTAGTTCGGCCGATCTGGCTTGCATCACCGAGACCTGGCTGGATGAAAATTCACACCCCGTATTGGAGGCCATGATTCCGGCTGGGTACTCGGTTACACACCGCCTGAGATTGGACCGCAGGGGTTGGGAGGTTGCAGTCTGTTTTAAGACTAAATTGGGCCTCACGAATGTGGTAGTAGGTGAGGCTGAATCCTTTGAGTGTACAGTTGTAGCAGGTGTAGGCGTTTGAGTCATTCTTATCTACCATCCACCCTGAGATGGGAAACGCTTCTTACAGGAAGTAGCAGACTTCCTCGTCGATATGTCGTTTGAGTCACCCAGATTTATGGTTCTAGGTGACTTTAATGCCTGGGTCGACGATGAACTCTCACAATTTGGCAATTACTTCCTCCAACTTATGTCTTCTTTGGGCCTTACACAGGTAGTTTCCACTGCTACACATAAATCTGGGCACTCTTTGGATTTAGTCTTCCTCTTAGGGATTGATTCATCCGACGTGGGGGAGAAACCAGTCGCTGGTCTGACCGCCACACCATGAGGTTCAATTTTTACACCCCCCTGAGAAGGCCTTCCCCTGTGGAGATGGTCAGGTACCACCCATTGCGGAATATTACTTCCCAGGGCCTTGTAGTGGTCCTTGATCTCTCATCCCTCGTGTTGACTAGCAGTAACCCAGAGGCACTGGTGGTGGCCTATAATACGGCTGTTACAGGGGCCCTGGATCTTATTGCTCCTGTTCTTGAGTGCCCCCTATCCCTTCACCCCAGGTCCCCTTGGTTTGATGGGACACTGAGGGAGTTGCGGAGACAGGGGCGAAGGTTAGAGCGTTGTTGGTGCAAATCTGCCCTTGATGCCAACCACCTTAGATTGATGGAACATTATTCCATCTATCAATCTGCAATCACCCATAAGAAGGCAGAATTCCTGTCCAGGGAGATTGCAGTTGCACAGAATCAACCGGCTCTGTTGTTTCGGACTGTAGACAGACTGTGCAACCCAGCCTGTCTGCAAGTCCAAAAAGCCTTTTCGCAAGTGGAGTGCGAGGAGCTTGCTCGGTTCTTTGCAACTAAGGTGGCTGACATCAGGGCGGGCTTGCATTCGGCAATCTCTAAGGGTGATGTTGTGGAACAGTGCAAGTTCACAGTACCTAAGTTCTCTTGGAGTTCCTTTTGCTGACTGGAAGTCGTGGATATTTTGAGGATCATCCATAGTGTGCGGCCTACGAGCTGTAGTTTGGACCCTGGACCAACTCCCCTAATTTTGGGTTGTCTTGAGGCCATCTGTCCAGTTATGGTGCAAATAGTCCAGTGTCCCTTAGAGTCTTGTGAGTTTCCTAACTCCCTGAAAGAGGCAGTGGTGACACCCCTCTTGAAAAAAGCTACTCTGGACCCAGACTGTTTTTCAAACTACAGACCTATCTCTAACCTTCCCTTTATTGGGAAGGTTATTGAGAAGGTAGTGGCAGCCCAATTGGAAGACCATTTAACCATCCATAATTTCTATGAATCCTTCCAATCCGGTTTTTGTAAAAGACACAGCACCGAGACTGTGCTGGTTTGGGTGCTTAATGATCTTCTGAGGGTGAGAGATCAGAAGAGATGTTCCATTCTATTTCTTCTTGATCTTTCGTCAGCTTTTGACACTGTGGATCACTTGGTGTTGTTAGCATGCCTGAGATTAATCTGTGGAATGTCGGGAACTGTTTTAAAATGGTTCACTTCATTCCTCACAGGGAGATCACAAAGAGTTGTGTTGGGGGTTCATTCCTCCAGCTCAACTCCTTTGTTGTGTGGGGTGCCTCAGGGTTCAGTGCTGTCACCCATGTTATTCGCAGTGTACATGCTGCCCCTCAGAGACATTATAAGATGGTATGGGCTGAGGTTTCACTGCTATGCAGATGATACCCAGCTATACTTGTCTTTTGCACCTGACCAGGATGGAGCACTCTCGGTGTTTAATAACTGTCTGGAAGATATCCAAGGGTGGATGGATTCTAGTTGGTTAAAGTTGAACTCAGAGAAGACAGAGGTGCTAGTGGTGGACCCGGGTGGTCAGATAGCGAGGTCGCATGATGGCACGCCCTCTGGAATTTTTCTTGGCGGTGTGTCACTTTTGACCTCTGAACAGGTGCGCAACCTTGGGCTTGTCCTAGACGATAGGCTGACCCTTCAATCTCAAGTGTCGGCCATTGTCAGGACTTCCTTTTACCATCTTAGGAATATTGCCTGGGTGCGTCACCTTATTCCGTCTGACTGCCTACCAACGTTGGTCCACGCTTTTGTGTCCTCGTGTTTGGACTACTGCAGCGCCCTTTACTTTGGGCTCTCTGGGGTTGAAATTCGTCACCTTCAGCTGGTGCAGAATGCTGCAGCCCTGGTTTTGACTGGGACAAGGAGATCCAGTCACATTACCCTGGTGCTGAGCGAACTGCACTGGCTTCCTATATGGTGGCGGATCACCTTTAAAGTTATTTTACTGACTTTCAAAGCCCTTCATGATCAGGGTCCAACCTATCTGAAAGAACTTCTGGTGCCTTATTGCCTGCCGATCGCTTGCTCGGCCAACGAGGGGTTGTTAGAGATTCCAAGAGTGAATTTAAAATCTTCTGGTAGTAGAGCATTTTCTTATGCCGCAGACCCACTCTTTGGAATTCTCTACCACGCCAGTTAAGGGAGTGCATCTCCGTGGAGGTATTTCAGAAAGATTTAAAAACCTATTTATGGCATTTGGCTTATCTGGATGATTAATGGAAGGTATTTGTAAATATTTGCTGATCGTATGGATGATTGTATGGTTTGTTTTAACTAAGTGATGTTTTAATGAATTTATTTTTATTATGTTTAAAACTGATATTGTATATTGTGGTTTTGATGTAAAGCACCTTGATATTTTGAAAGGCGCTTTAAAAATAAAGTTATTATTATTATTATATGTCTGGTCACTTGCTTGGCTCTACTGAGGAATTATTATTGGCTGTCCCAAGTTTTAGACTGAAACTATCAAGTAATAGAGCATTCTTGGTGGCAGCCCTTTCTATCTGGAATTTCTTGTCTTTTCAACTTAGAAGTTCCTCCTTGATGGAAGCATTTAAGAAAGGGTTAAAGTGCTACCATGCAATGCAGATGTTTGGCACTGTCTAGCTGTTTATCAGCTGTACCTCTGTAGGACTTGATTATTACTTCATTCATTAATTTATAAATGTACCCATTTATGTATGTATTTATTGTTTTATGATTATGTTGTACATTTTTGTCATAGTACGTTTCATTTTTTGTGGAGCATATTTAGCCTCAGGGATAGGATGCTATAGAAACAAAATTTGCTTTCCTTGCCTACAGGAAGTCTCCTCTATGCATGTAGCTGTTTTACCTATATTGCATTCCTGCATGTCTTATGATTATATGACATTTAATAAATTCACATCTGGTTGACTCTATTTGCCTTGAGTATATAATGGCCTTTGTAGTGTAAAATAAGTTTCCACTATTTGGTGGCCTTTTAGGAACCCCAGAGCTGCCCCAGTAGCATGAGGACACAAGTAAAACCCTGACCAATTCCTTGCTCTGAGATTGGAACCTATAGTACCCAGCATCCAGGGAACTAGTTAACATGTATTTTATTTTTATTTATTCTTACAGTCCAGACTACCCTGAGAAAGAGGTCATGGAGAACACAAAATACTGGTGGAGCAGTTGGATTAACAGGTACATTCTCTATGTTGTATAAACTACAGAGATGAGTGAGTAAGTAATTTTTCTTTCATATTTGGTTTGTCTACATCCCACAAATACCTGTGTCCTGGAATGCTTTATTGCAATTATAATAAGGACCCATCATTAAAATACAATAAAATGTGATTTATTTTTTTTATTTTAGTTTTTTGTTGACTGGGAAGGAGGACTAGACAATTGTTTGCATATTTTCAGCCATGTCCCGGGGAGGGGGATAACAGATAGATGCCAAGTGAAACTGAACCAGATTTTTTAAGCTGTTGGTGGTATTTTTGGTGAATGGGGTATATTTGGCCACGACACTGGGGAAATTCCCCTACTCACCAGTAGGGGAACCTCTGGCTGACAAGATGGCAGATGTCAGTCCTGGAAGGAGGATGGTTGCTGTGGAGTTGGGAGAGCAGGCCCTCTCTTCCACCTTGTCCAGGCCTGGGGCTACAGGATTGATTTTGACTGAAAGACAAGAGGAGAATGAGTTGGTAATGGAACAAATGCAAGTTAAGTATCACTGAAACTGCTATGTCTATGCAGGAAGATAATGTGGATATAGTAACTGACCCTGACATATCAGAAGGTATGGACTTTTTGCAACCTGACCTCAAAAAGGATTTGGCTGAAGCCCTGCAGTTAAAACGATTACTTGAACTGGAGGAACGGAACTTTACACTTAAAAAGCTGTCATTGCAGCAGAAAATATGTTGACTACAGAATGACAGTACTGCTGACATTGTCAATGAAGATCAGCTGAAAGACTGGAATGTCTCAGAGAAGTCGTTGTCTACCAGTGAAGAGCATGGACAAACATCTGCAACAGCTGTGATTTATGCCCTTCAAAACCCCGTAAGTACAGCTTCTGTCTCTCATGCTGTGCAACATTGTGCTGGAAGTGATCTGCATGCTCAGGACGAACAGATGATTGCATGGGTAGCCCCAGTTTGGTCTGTGGATACAGCATTGCAAGGATCCAGATGGGAGAAACAGCCCGGATCTCACACATGGGTATCGGGGAACTCTCCCAACTGAATGCCGACTTCTGACAATTTCCCAGTACTATCAGATCCTATTGTAGTCCCTCCAGAAATACATGAGAGAAGCACAGTAGATTCTTTAATGCTGCTGGAAGAGCTGCATCTTACAAAGCACCCGATGTTAAGCCTGCCACCTACAGAGGCCCTGCAGCCTCCTCATGCTAATGAATTACCTGGCAGCTCAGCATGAGTTGCTGCCCCCCTAAATAGAAAACCTGATGCCCCCAAGAAAACATTCTATTCTTTGTTTTGTCTGCCTATAATTCCTGCAAAGCAACATAATGCTGTCCACTTAACTAATTAGGGAGGAATGCAGGACCCCCCAGATCAACTATTTGTGGCCAGGTCACTATTGAAAGATTCCTTAAAATTCTTCTGGCACAAAATTTACGCTCTGATACACATGTCTGGAGAGGCTGTCTTTGATATCAGTTTCAAAACTGCTCGTGACTTAGAAAGATTCTGGGCTAAGTATCACTCCTTAAAAAATTCTGCCTTATGAACCCCTTTTTTGGCCACTCTTCTGACAAAGCCATCATATAAAACTGTTAACATTTTATTTTGAAATGAAGGAGTGGGTATGGCAGATGTTCTGTATTAGTTGAAACAACATTGTACAGTTTTGGAGACCTAGGGCCCTATTCTAGAAGGGTGGCACAAGTTGCCACTGAACGCGACTTGTGCCACCCACAACTGCGGCATTGACCCAGTGCCCTATTCTAGAAGGGGCAGGGTCTCCCAGCAAAGTCCTACAACTTGCAACATGTGGCTAGGTATGCTGCACAGAGGGATTACCTGGCCAGCATGTCACAACCTCAGCCACACGTCACAAGTACCCCACCCAACAAGCCTCAACAGCCACCCCAGGAATGCCCACACCCCCTACCCCAAACCCCCAGCAATTGCCCTGCAGGGTGGCCACCTGTGACCCCCAAAACCCCAGCAAGTGCCCTGCAGTGCTGGCCACGCAAGTGGCCTGAAACCCCCCATAATTATGTCCCACCCCAGCTTCTCAGAAACCCCCATTGCAAAGCACCCTGCAAGTGTGGCTATCCATCCCCTCACCCGTGCCCCCAACCCCAAGTCGCCCACTGAAAATGCTGCAAAATCTTGCCCTGGTAGTCTAGTGGCCCGGCACCCAGCTGTGCCAGCCCCCACCAATCCCCAGCTGGTGACTGGCACAGCCCACCTCTCACCACTACGACCACCTGCCAACTGAGTTCAGTATCAAGCGTGTACTGAAGGAAGCACTCAGAAATTAATTTCTGAGCCGTCTTTACAATATGGACTGATACTGAACTCAGTGATAACTAGCCATGGTGGTAATGAACTAATACCAATCCAGCAGAATGAATGAGGGTGCTGGTTGAGCTGGCATGGCTGGGTGGGGCCACTCAGACAAGTAGGGCAGGATTTTTGCTGCATTTGCGGTGGGCAACTCGGGGGTCAGGGCATGGGTGAGGGATGACAGCGCCACCCTGTGAGACACTTTACAACAGAGGATTCAGGGGGCTGGGGGTGTGGCAGCCCTATGGGGCAAGTATTGCACAGGGAGTTGGGGGCAGGGGGGTGGGCAGCCCTGTGGGGCACTTACTGTATGGGGGCATGTACAGTAGGGGGATGTGATGAGATCGTGCCCCCAAGTCTAGTGCTGGTTCTGTATGGTGCCCATTAGGGCAACAACAGGGGCAGTCAGGGCAGGGGGGGGGCACATGGACCGGGTTCTATAGAACCCTCGGAGGACATGTCTAAGTTACACTGGCTAATTGCAGGTATAACTTATGATGCTGGTTCTCCTCTGGGGGTTCTTGTAGAATCCCGACATTGGGGTCTTTGTTGCTGCCCTTCTGGAATGGGAAACAACTGCTGCCATAAACCCCCTAGTGCCACGTTGCAGGGGGTTTATAGTGCAACTGCTAGCGTAACTGCTGTTCAGTGCAAGTGGCCTGCGACATGTCGCAGGCCACTTTGTAGAATAGCGCAAGTCGCAACTGCTGGCGTAAGTTGCTACTTGCGCCATTCTACCTAGCGCAAGTGCTGTTACACCAGGTGTAACTTTTCTAGAATCTGGCCCCTAAAAGCTATTTTGGACAGTGAGAATAATTGGACTAGGGGATGGAGGGTAAAGGTTTTGCTAAACACTACAGATTCTGGTATTACGCACTTGCCAAACTCCTTCTTTCTGTGAAGAGATAGAGGGGTGTTGTTCTACCCAGGTCAGCCGAAGACCTGCTATAGATGTGGAGATACTAACCATCTTAGTAGTGCCTGTGATAAAGTGAAATGTAATTTGTGTGGAGAACTGGGGTATGTAAGCACTAATTGTGTTTATGAAACAAAATGTAATCTCTGCAATGAAATTGGGCATTCCTTTCAAAACTGCATCTGGGCAGCGCACAACCAGGAGCATCATGACGAAGGAGCTGACCAGCACTTCATAATCTCCCAGGCCCAAAAAGCTAAGATTAGAAATAGGTGTTCCTCAGCATCCTTAGCTTCAATGCAAGGTAGTTCAGAGACTAACCCCCTCTCCCCCAGGGTGGATCCTCCATCTGTTATGATAGAATCTACAGAGCCCCCTACTCCCTCTATTTCAGCAGAAGTACAGACCTCTGTCCCCAGAGCCACATAAGTTATGCGTCCCCCAAAAGAGCCTGTTCAAATGGGTCTTAGATGGTCTGCTAGATCAAAGTTAAAAGCAGCTCCCCCATCCAAAAGCAACTAAAATCTCCCCGATCACATTTGCAAATCAGTATGAAGTTTTGCAAGATACTTCAGCTGATTCAGGTGAGGACTCAGAGTCCTCCTCAATCTCTTCTTCACACCCTGAGGGTACTGCGGACATGGAGATATGTTCAAAGGGAAAGATATCCCAAAAGAGAAAGGCCAGGACTAAATTGAAGGGAGAAACGGTAGGCAAGGAAAAATGAGGGGAAGCATTTAAATGTATTGTTTTGTTTTTTCCATGTCTGGTACACCCTACACTATACTGGTCTGATGTCTGATATTTTACATTGTCATACAATAAATGTGAATAGCATTAAGCGGTCAGACAAGCAACGAACAATATTTTCCTTTTTGGCTACTCTGCACCTGGGTATTTTCTGCTTACAAGATACCAGGTTTCACAAAGCCCATGCAATAAGGCAAGCCCAGAGGGAGTGGGTCCCTGATCCTTCTTTCTGGTCAATAGGACAAGAAACTTGCTCTGGAGCTGGTATCCTAGTTTGTTTACCTTCCTTTAAACTACTAAAGTTGTATGCTCTAGTTCCTGGAAGGGTATTAATACCTGATGTAGTAATTGATACCAAAACTTATCATATAATTAATCTCTATGCACCTCAATCAAAAACTACTCACAAGGATATATTTTTCGTCATTCAACATTATCTCCATACCTCTGTAGAAATAATTTTCTAGGGTGATTTTAACTGTGGTCTGAGTTTGAAAGATAAAAGTGCACAGGCTAAAACCAGGTAACTGTATTGTGACACCCAAGCTTTGAAAACTATTCTGCACACTGCAAGATTAAAGGATGCCTATTTAGAGGTGACAAAGCAGCATACTCCTACAGTTCAAAAAGGTGCCTTAACCACCAGAATAGACTTTATTTTTGTATCACTGTCCATCACTATTGGTTCTGCTACAGTTACCCTTCTTGAGTTCTCTGACCACAAAATGGTAACAATTTCACTGGCAAATAGACTCTCAGAAGGTAATGGCCCCAGTACATGGAAATTTAAAATTAATTTATTACAAGATAATACCTTTATGGAAGCATTGAGCCAATTTTTAGAAGCAAGAAAGTTGGTCTCAGTCTGTTATGACAACCCTATTACTTGGTAGGAAGATACAAAGGTCGATTTAATTAAATTTCTGAAACAGTATAGTAAACAGAAAAGTGATTTGGATTACATGGTCTATTTACAAGAAAGGCACTTTTTGCAAAATGTATTTATCATTACTAGAGTAACAGGTCAGGATCTAGGGCAGCAGATTTGTGCGGTTTAGAAAGGCATGTTTTTATTTCACAAGAAAAAAATGGCTGAATTATTTAATCAGCACAAATTTGACACACAAGGTACAGCAAAAGAAATCTGTCCACTTGATCAGAATTTTCGTACTGTGGGACATAAATCTATGCCCTTCATACTTGACCACTTAGAGTTGAAGCATTCTGCTCATCTAGACATTTTAAGGGCAGTTACAGAATTTTCAGTTAACTTATTCACCCCTATAGCATCAAGCATATCAGACACATAGAGAATAATGTATGGGCAACCATACACAACAAGGCTGTTTTTCCATCGAGTAGTTGAGATGACAGCATATGAAACTCGAGAGTGAAGCTTGAGAGGTCCATGCTGTCATCTCAACCCAAAGATGGAAACACATGCCGAGTTGTGTGTGGTTGACCATATTTTATTTTTTATAGTATATGTTTTTTTACACTACAGTGACAGACCCCCACTGAAGAGAAAACAAAAAAACATGCCATTTCTTTCTTCTAGTCACATAACAAAATCAAATTTCCAGATTTTTGAAAGGTAAAAGGTATGACTTTAGACACTGGGTGGTTAGTAAGTAGTTAGGTGTAGAATAAATGAGAAATTTAAAATTGTATGACCTTTGAACTGTACATAACAACTGTTCAGAATGCGCATAATAACACTTTAGAATGTGCATAATGATTTGGAATGTTCTTAACAAGGATTTTGAGCAGGCTGATTTTTATACATAACAAAGGGTAACCATATACTATAAATAAACTCCTTTCTGATATCCAGATACCACAACTCCCCTTCCAAACTGTCTCAAATGTTTGCAATCTAATATCTGAAACAGAATTGAGGGATGCAATCCAGCACTTAAAGAACAATATTACCCCTGGGCCAGACAGTCTTCCAAATGAATTGTATAAAATATTAGGTATTCACTTGTGTACAGAGCTTACTGAAGTCTTTAATGCCCTCTTAAGAACAGGAGACATACATTTAAATTTTAATAAAGGCAAATGAAAAATCTAATTTAAATAATTGGAGACCTATCTGTCTCTTAAATACTGATTTCAAGCTTTTAACCCAAATCCTAATGGCTAGACTGTTACAAATTGCAGACATAGTAATATCCCCAGAGCAAGCTTGTTCTATGCCTCAGAAAAAAATCCAGGACCACTTAATACTGCTTAGAAAAATCATAACCTTGGGCCATACAAATGCTCTACTGGGTTATATAATCTCTCTGTATCAATGGAAAGCTTTTGATTCTATCAGTCATGACTTTTGTGGACCACTTTATGATATTATGGGGTCCCAGAGATGATGATAGATTGGGTTAGATCTCTATATAGAACTGCTATTGTCACACCATTGGTGAATGGATGGCAGGGCCCTTAGTTCCTATTAAATGTAGGGTAAGGCAAGGATGCCCTCTTAGTCCCCTGCTTTATGTAATTTCAAAGACCCTTCATTGTGGAAATTAAACACCTGCACCAGCATTAAACATATTTCTCACACAGAGATGCCTAGGCTCCCAAAAGCTCTAGCATACGCAGATGACCTTTGTCTCCTTTTGGGTGACAAAGACGCAGCCTATAATGCCTTGCACCACTGTGAAGTATTTGGAGCACTTTCTGGGGATGAGCTGAATCTGGATAAGTGTATAGGATTCTCATTGGGATCTCAGCCTACCTCAGAAATAGCTATAGGCCCAATTCATCTTACTAGGGACCCTGTACCTATTTTAGGAATCAAATTTGGGCCTCCAGGTATGGAGCTTTTAAATTGGGAGGAAAAGCTCACTGTAGGGCAGCAAAGAGTAACTCGCTGGAATCAGAGTACCATAGGGAAAAAGAAAAGAGTGTTTTTGGTTAAAATGTTTTTAGTCCTGATCTTTTTATATGTAAGTTATGTTTCTCTGGTCCCTAAACAGTCAGAAACTTCAATTCTAAGTTTATTTTTTCAGGCTATATGGGGCAGTCACCCTAACCCTGTGAAATGGAATATAATTTATCTGCCAGTGAAAGAGGGGGGTTTATCTATGGTGAATCCCATAATATTTCTCTCCAGTATATTCTTCATGTCTAATTTTAAACCCCTCTTAGTTAATACACAGAGAGGATGGGAACAATGGCTATATCATAATTATAGAGTTTGGGTTCAGCAATGGGAAACAGCATCACTTAGGTCCATTAGGGCCTCAGCCCTAACACCAACCTACCTCAAGGAACTTTTTTTAAGATAAAAACAGTGGAACGTGAGCATACAGCAGGTTACTTTGGCTCCAATGCATAAGGTTCTATATAAGCAACTCTTGAATACATTATGCGTTGTTCCAGTACCTTTTTCAGGTTGTCCCAACCAATATTTACAGTCATTGCAAACTTTACATACATCCCTTAGAATACCTGTTCAGATGTGGGATTTCCATTGGTTATCATGCCATAGAAAAATCAATGTCAAGAGCAACCAGAAGCACAAACAGCTCCAAGAAAGAATCTATTGTCGCCCTGGATGCATTGCCATACTAGAAACAACAGAGCACTTGTTTTTTACCTGTTCCTTTATTTCAACCCTTTGGAATTTCTTAGCCCAGCAGTGGCAGGAACCCATCTTTGCACAGGTTAATTTGGAAATTTTGTTGTATGGTTAATTTCCTTACCAATAGAAAAATGGAACATTAACACTTTGAACTTAATCTGTATAATTGTAAAGTGGAATATATGGATGGCTAGATGTTTGTATACTTTGCAGCAAAAAGATTGTAATTATATTGAATTGATCAAAAAAATTGAGAAAGATGTACATAATTTATTTATGTCAGAATATGCGCAGCTTTCGGATTGCACCTTGTTGAAATTATGGAAAGGCCTTTCCTGGATAACTAACACTGATGCTGCAATTACTTAATAGCCCACATAGTTTCTGGTTCTCAAGGATGAATACTTGATTTGATGTAAGGATCTATTTATTTCCCTTTTCTTTCTTTTTTTTGGTTGGTGACACTGTTGTATTATATTGTGTTTTGAATCCCTTACAGTTTCCTTTAATAAAAATTTCCCCTACTGACCCATAGGGGGAACTGCTGGCCAAGGATGGCCAACTCAGTAACTGGGCAGATGGAGATGGAGGAGGATGTGTGGGTGATTGGAGAGCTGGTCTCCTCTTCAACTGTGGCAGTGAATGAGACTGAAGTTTTTGGAACTGTTTCAGAAACCATTACTATGCAGGAGAGAACAAGGAACAAATGTCATAGTTCAAGATGCTTTGCAAGATGCTTCTTCAGGAGGATCAGCTGAAAAGGAGACCCAGCTTTCTAATTCTTCCAAAGTTTTGACTGCAGCCGAGATACAAGCACCGTTGGTGACGGAGGAAGAATCCTTCAATCGGAGAAGACGGGAGCTTTCAAATGCTTTGCGAGATGCTACTGCTAGTGATAGCGAGGTGCGTTTGGCCCTGCCTAGTAATGCAAGCACTCAGTTTATTTTCTCCAAGGAAACCAGCAGTGTGGTGACAGAACACTCGCGGATAGGAGAGTTTTTCAGATTAATACTGGTGAACAATCCTCAGCAACCGTGTTTTTGTTTGCCACTCATTCTGATGGCAGGATGGTGAAATCAGCAATAAAGCCTTCTAAAAAACAACAACGGTCATGGGTGGACAGGTCTGCCAGAGCAGAAACCCCCTGGTCAGTCAAGCAGTTGCTACAGGCAACAGGCTGGGTTCATATGGCAGATACAGGTAAATGGATTTCAAGATCCTGTCCGATAAAAAATACCAGGGATAGCTGGCCCGGTGGTGCTGAGGGTTGAGGCACTTGATGCCACACCTCACACCATGCCAGCGACCCGGGTTCCGGAGTGGGCTTGGGTCATCAGGGGTCAGTGGGGTTGGGAACAGATTGTGTGCCCTAGAGTTGCTCACGTTCCCCGGGGAGGGGGGGTTCACTTATCCATAGCTCTGGTAACCCCTGGCAGAGGCTGGGGGCACTGCAGAGCCTAGCCACAGCATTTCAGGGGATTGGAGCTTTGGCAGACGTTCTCCTGGTGCATGTGGGAGCATGCACACGTAGGGCAGGACGTCATTGCACATCTGAGCTCTGGGGCCAAAAATGAACAAAATCCCCCTGCCGTTGGGTGAGATGACAGTGAATGTCTGCATGTCCAGCCACATGCCCAATGCCGGCTGAGTCTCCAGTTCTTCCTGGGGTCTGGGGCCTCTCTGTGGGGCCAGGAGAGCTCAGACCTCCCTTACCCGAAGCAGTACTCGGGGATCGCTTCAGGCGGGGTGGTTGAGTCACAAATCTTAGACGGGATCCGGAGAGATGCCCCGAAGGTAGGAAGTATAAACAGAGTCTAAAAAAAAAAAAAATACCAGGCGTGAACATGACTGTGCCTATATTTAATAAATTCCACTAGGAAGCTATAGGGGAATGTAATGTAGCTAACACTACCAACAGTATTGATTTAAATAAGGGGAAATATCTGGAGTCTATGGAAGGGAGTGCTGTTACTGATTCTCCTTTGGCATTACCCACTGAACTTTCCCCTATGCAGAACCCTAGTTAGCAAATACCAACTGCTGCAGCAACCCCCCTTCCCTCTCTTATTACTGCTGCACAAAGAGTTTATTCTATGACTGATTTATCACTCTCCATGGAACATTTATGTGAACCTAATACTACAGAACAACAAGAGGACCCTCCACCTATACCTCCTTGAGAGCAATGAGGGAATAATTCTAGGTCATATGCATTCTTCTTTCAGACTCCTATCTATGCGGTAAAAAGACATAATTCTGTAAGATTGTTGTGCAAAGGGGGACTTGAGACTTTCCCTGATAGGACATTTGTGGCCAGGACCTTGTTGAAAGAAAATTTGCACTTTTATTCCTCAGAAATATATGCATTTATTCATGTTTCAGGGAAGTCAATTTTTGAGGTGAGTTTAAATAATAATAATAATACATTTTATTTAATATAACACCTTTCATAAATCAAGGCGCTGCACAGTCATATGAAACAAAACAATAAAAACAGATAAAATCACAGAAGTTCAGGGAACACTTTTACCCCACAGAAAGGTCTTCAGTGCCTGCTTAAAGCAGTGGGTTGGAAAAGTTTTGGGAAAGGTATACCAGTGTTAAAACTTCACCCATTTGGACTCCCTTTGAAGTCATTCCTTTATCTCATCCTGCTCATAAGACCATAACAGTCCTGTTTAGGAATGAAGGAGTCAGCATCACTGATCTGACTCTTTGACTTAAACAAAAGTGCACAGTTACAGGCCACTCAGAAGCTATTTTTGATATGGAGGATATTTGGAATGGGCGGGGGCATATTAGGCTAATTTTGAGATCCCCTGATACAGGGTTACAACACCTACCCAATTCCTTTTTCTTAGGCAGGGACAGAGGGGTCCTGTTTTATGCAGGACAACCAAAAACTTGTTATAAATGCTGAATGCCACGCCATATTAGCAGCATTTGTGACAAGTTACAATGTACCCTCTGCAACAATCTAGGCCATACTAGTGTTCACTGTAGGAACACTGTAATGTATAATTTATGTGGGACGATGGGTCATTCTTATGCTACATGTCCCAAAGCTGCACACAGACAATCAGCAAACAGTGATTTCAAGGAGCAGAGGCTTTTGATAGTGGTAGCACAGAGGGCCCATTCTACTGCCCCTCGATGCCCTGTTCCAGTTCCAGCTCCAGAGCAAACCCAGACTTTACAACAGGAACTGGTGGAAGAGAGGGAGATGGAGATTGCTGTCCCCCCTTAACGAAGACAGTGATGTGAGCACATATGAGGAAACAATTTCAGAAGTGCCAATCACAATCCCTACAGATACTCCCAAACACACCCAAACAGACAAGATGGCAATGCCCCCTCCATTCCCCCCTTCCTGAGGCCATAGAGTTTAGACAACAGCAACAGAGGGTAACTAGGAGACAGCCTTGGAGTCAGCCAGCTTTTAAAGTTCCTAAAATTAATGTCACTCCCACACAAAATAGATTTCAGGTTTTGCAAAAAGCTACCAACCCTTCTGATAATGAATCAGAAGACTATCAGGTGGGCATGGATAGAACTGAAGGGGGTTCTGAAATTGAGACGAGTGACAATGAGGAAGGGACAAAACCAAAACCTAAGGTGAAAGGTGAGAAATCAAAGCAGGGGAAAAATAAAATGACATCTACTAAGCGAAAACACACATAATGATTTCTTTTCTGCCTTTAAATGCTTGCACCTTTAACATGTTGTTCTATTAATATGAATAGTGTAAAAAATAAGCCAAAACAACTATCTGTCTTTTCACATTTATGGAATAGCAACATTGATGTCATTTTTTTACAGGATACTCGGCTCCATAATGTGCAGGAAATAATGCATGCAACCAAATGGTGGTGTTCTGGGGTCGTTTATTGGTCCATGGTGTTGGAATCTTGTTCAGGGGATGCCATACATTTTAATAATATTAATGTGAAAGTACTTAAATTAATTGACTTAGTACCTAGTAGCGTATTGATCCTGGACATTATTTATCAGAATACATATTTTCGATTAATTAACATTTATGCTCCGCAGGTGAAAGTGAATAGAGTCCAACTTTTTCAGCAAGGGGCTTTTGACTCCATGAATTATATATTCTTATGGCTCACTCTGAGGAAATATGGTATCCTGGACACATTTATTTCCTGGCTGCAACAGCTTTATAAACATGCCACTGTTACACCATATGTGAATGGGCAATGTGGACCCTTGGTTCCCCTTGGAAAAAAAAGAGTACATTAGGGCTGTCCAATCAGCCCACTATTATATGTTTTTAGCATAGATACTTTATTATGGAAATTAAATACAGAACTTCCTGTTATTTACATAATAACAGAACAAATCCCATATTCCGCCATGGCTTATGTGGATGACATTTGTATAATGGCACCGAGTTTGATGGCAGCGAAACAAGCTATTATGATATACATCGATTTTAGACTAATTTCAGGGGCTACACTAAATAAATAAAACTGTAAGGGATATGTACTGGGGACCCAGACTTCAGGGGAACTATCAGTGGCTGATATATGTGAATCACAGGAACCAATCAGAATTTTGGGTATGGAATTTGGAGCTGCTGCACAAGATCTACATAACTGGGATCAGAAATTGGAAAAAGGAAAAGTAATGGTGCAGAGATGGAACCAATGGTCTTTGAGTAAGGCTAAAAGAATATATGTTTGATAAAAATGTATTTATTGCCAATATTTATCTTTCTCAGTCACATCTTTCCTCCACCTAAGCCTAGGGAAACAACACTTTTGAGAGTATTTTCTCAAGCCGTGTGGGGAAGTCGCTTGAATCCACTAAAAAGGAATATATTATATTTACTAGTAACACAGGGTAGTCTTAATATCTCTTACATAAATATAGGTGTGCTGTGTACATGTAGAATGCATGCCACATGCTTAATTGTGCAATGTTTGCATGCAGTTCGCATACACAAAGTGATCCTTAGCAAAACAGGTCTAAAAAGCAAATCAGGTTTTCGTGCTGCAAGCTTGACATGTGCACAGCAGGTAAGCTGGTGTGAACATCTTCTAAAAATTACATGATGTTCGCGAGTTACACGCTTGACATGAGTGCTGTATTTAAGCTGGTGTGAACATCATTTAAACATCACATCAGGTTCAAATGCTGCACACTTGCCATCTGTGCAGCAGCTAAGCTGGTACAAATCTCATCTAAAAACACATCAGTTTCTATTTCTTATACTACTGCTAGCAATTAGAGTCATTAAAATACATTTTTATTTGGATTTCCATAAAAATTAGGTAAACTCATTAATTCTGATCCTTTTGCAAGCTGTTTAATGGCTTTTGATTGTTGTCATTAAATCACCATTAATTTATAAAGTAGCGTTTGCTTACTGTATTAAATGCCTAGGATATAGCCAGTCAACATCTCCCATTCAATATGTATGCAGAGGGGCCTCTGTGTTGTGAACCTTATCCTTTTTGTTTTGGACCATGCAAATCCCTTATGCATATTTAGTGCAACAAATGTGTTTCTCCATGACTGTTTTATCTCACTTACTTTCCCTTTGTCATTCTGTATTGAGCATATACACTATGGCCATGCTCAGCACTCTTTGTGATGAGTATTGTCTTGGAAGCATGCACCATACCTCACATTCTGTAACTGAAATGAGGGACATGGACACTCAAAATGAGGGACAATTAGGGACACTAACCCACATGATGATCAGGACACATCATGAAACATGGAGATACAGTACCTCAGAACACAATGGAAACCATTGCATTAGCACCTGCGAATACATTTCTACCATTAAGCAGCAGTGCCATTTAGGTAGGGCAGAGGCAGTTGTCCTCTCCCTGTATTTGTGCCTAGGTTGTTCTTATGATGTGGCATTATATTTGGATTTAATCTTTTGCACAGTACATGCCCACCTGGCCTGCATGTGCTCATGCTGCAGGTACTCTCCAGACTCGACTGTGTCTGTATTGTATTGTCCACTCTCTCCACCTATTAGCGGTGGCACAATCCCATGTGATGTGGATGAGCTCCAGTCAAGAAAGAGCACATGAGTCTTGCAAGTGTGACACCGTCTTTCCCACCACAGAGTAGACAGACTACACACTACAGCTTGGAGGAGTCGGTGAGCACTGAACTGTCAATAGCAGTGTTGTGGTAGCATATTTTGATGGTCTGTTGTTAGTGAGTCTTCATCTCCCCTGGTGGTTGAAGAGGCAAAGGGTGAGCTAGAAGCTAACTCAATACTAGGCTACCTACATACTCTACTAGGCACAGACCCCCATGGCAGCAAGCTAGGCTTAGCAACAGTGGTGACAGCAGTGTGGATGGCCTTCATAGGCCTTGATCAGTGCAGTGCAGCAGCAGACACAGCAGAAAGCAAGCAAGAAGCAAGCAACCCAGGTTCAGTGGGTTTAGGTGGTGAGGTGACTTGGTCACAGACCACACTGGGGACCTGTGATGGTCATTTCTAGCATCCAGCTTCTGGCAGAAGGAGAGAGAG
Organism: Neoceratodus forsteri; assembly: GCA_016271365.2. Classification (NCBI taxonomy): domain Eukaryota; kingdom Metazoa; phylum Chordata; order Ceratodontiformes; family Ceratodontidae; genus Neoceratodus; species Neoceratodus forsteri. The sequence continues at coordinate 904,026,897 of CM028135.1, read as the reverse complement.
GGAGCAGACTGATAATTGGGCTGGTGGTACACTGTGCCAGGCTGCAGGTTCTGGCCATATGGCCAGGTAAGTAAAAGTAAATATTTTTTTTTACAGGGGGATTGGGAAAGGAGGAATGACTGAAATATTGATGAATTTTTCACATGTCTTCACCTTTGGGCAGATTCATGACCCATAGGGGATGGGTATTGAATGGAATTGAGTCAGGGAGGAAAATCAGGACAACGTTCTTTTTTTTGGGTGGGGGCAGAACTTAAGCCAGGAAATAAATTGGTTAGTAACTGGGTGGGTTTAAGCCATAATCTGGTGCACTGTTCTGGGGTATATATAGATGACTCTTATACATTTGAACTTTTTCCTGATTTGCATATCAGTTTTCAGTCAAAACAAACAATTTGCACTTTTTAGATATGTTTCCGACATTCTAGAGCTGCCCCTTGCTTTCACAGACAGTTGAGTGGTATGGTATGCACAGAGTATTGGAGCACCACTGTGTTCAGTCTTATGACCCCCCCCCCGTGAAGCTGACCTCCACATCCCCACGCTCAGGGACATTATGACAAAGGGCAAAGGAGACTGCAAGGCTGTGCACCATTGAAATGAATGGTGGTATTTTTTATTAATATTTTATACATTATTGATAAAGAGTTGGAGGCTAATGAAGGCCACTGCTCTACTAACAAGAGTCTTGCTAGTAGAACAGTGACCTTCATTATTCTCCAACTCACCATCATAATGTATAAAATAGCAGTAAACAATAACTCCATTCATTTCAAGGAGGTATGCCCCAGAACTTTGACCCATGAACATCATCTCTTAAAGACTCCTACCTCTGGCTCCCTAGTACTCAAGTAAGATACTTTTTACTTATATCTATACTTGGTGAGTTGTCTGTAGCAGCATGACCATACCTACTACAGTATATGCGCATGGGGAGGGGGACTGGCCATGTCGGTGGGTGTCAAGTTATTGCTACTTTCGTATTTACACCTTAAAGTCTATTTGCATGGAAGCTTTCAAAATTATGGAGAGAAAATAGTAGGAGTACAGGCCAGACAGAAGTAATTAAGTGGTTTTGTGGGTAAGTGTGTGTATTGGGGGTAGGAAAAACTACATGTGTTTCCATTGGTATGTGTGCTACAGTTCAACTGTGAAACTGAGATGAGTAAGAGAAGAAAACTGAAAAGCATAACACTGGCTACAAGCATGTCACATGTGTGCAGATGTAATCAGATACAATATGCATTGAAGCACAAGTGAGACATATGTGTGCAGACAGTATGGCTTAGTGATTAAAGGCACTGAACTGTAAGCCAGGAGACTTGGAGGCATGAAGACCTGGGTTTGAATCTCATCAATCCCCACTTGTGTATGGTGTGATCCTGAGCAAGTCACTTAACTTTTACAAGTGCAATTATCAGTGACCACTTGCTTTATACGCGCCTGCCACATGCATGCAGCCTTTCTCAATTTAACATAAAAATCATGGGCCAGATTTTCAAAGGCCTTGGATTGACACAAGGTGCTTGCATCGAACAGGTCTGATGCAAGGGCATCTTGCACCAAGGGCTGTGCCAAGTGCGATTTTGAAAGGCAGCCTGCGTCACCCAGCAGGCTGCCTGCACCAATGTGTGCTAGCTCCAGCCTTGCACCATAAAAGTGGCTGTGGCATGGCACTGGGGGCTTATGGCTGAAAGAGACTGCTGCAGCCCTTGGATATGGAATTTGAAAGACCCCCCCCAGGAACCAAATGCCAAGTACACTTAAACCAGTGAGAGGCAGCTCTACAGGGACTTCAACAGCTCCTGGGGGGTCATCCTGTATGTGCCACCATGTGGCCCACCCCATCCATCCCTGATGGGTGATCCCTGGTGGTCCCCCCTCACCCCCCGTCATGGTCCCTGACACCCACATCCCTGCATCCTGCCAACCCCCCCATGGTACCCATCTCAGTACTCACCCCCTCCCCAACCTTGATCCGGTGACTGGCACAGCCCTCCACATGCCACCATGGCTGCCACCAAATGAGCTGTCAGTGCAGTACAGTATACAATCGCGTGCTGACTGCCCATTGTGGCCAGCTGAGAGTGGCATGTGGAAAGAAACTGAGTGCTAGATCTGAGGTATAGGAGGGTATAAAATGCTAGGTGGATACCACAGGGGAGCACTAGCACACTAGGGTACCAGAGACTGTTGCGGCGCTGGTGCTGTTGGTGCAGTGGTATTGGGAGGGTAGTGCCCCATTGCCAGCCCCTGGCCGTGGGTGCTGTGGACTCCCTGCAGCCATTGCAGCATTCTGGGTGGGTGTGCCATACATCAGGCCCAGCATCCTCTTTGCCACAAGCCACTGGACTTAGGTGCCAGGTCCCTGTTTAATAGAAATTCAGGTGCAGGGTCCCGGGCACACTACACTCGGTGAAGCTGCCATTGTCGCAGCTTGTTCCGAGGCTTTGAAAATCTGACCCATGGTTTCCACACTTGCTTACTGTATGCATGCCATATGCATGCAGTCAGTTCCGATGTAACATTTAAATCATACTTGCAGCATGCATATCACTTGAGTAGTTTTATGTGTGCAGCATGAAAGCATTTCATATAATTATTTCTGTAAGAGACGGTAAATCCTGTTTTATTTTTATATTGCCAGTTTCTTTGTACAAATGTGCAACCTTTACTTCGACAGACTGGGAAGGTCTGGACAGATTTATTTTTTCTTCTATACAATTATGGTTTTCTAACTGGGAAACAGGGATGCAAAAGCTTATAAAATCTGACCCACAATCCATTTATTATTTAAGGATGGATGCTGAACGAAAGTGGGCAATCATTAGGAAGGGGCTGAATGTGGCCACGAGCATGTCTGCCAAGTCTCAGAGTAAGCAGTCCAGATCAAAAACACCTAGCTGGCTCAGAAAGGAAGTGGAAGGAAAGGTGAGGGAAAAAAGATTGGCCTTCATTAAGTTTAAAAAATCTGGGCATGAGGAGGACAGGGAGGTGTTCAAAAAATCATCTAGGGAGGAGAGCAGGGCAGTCTGGGTAGCCAAGGCAGCAAAAGAGCTGAAATTGGCAAAGGGGATCAGAGAGGCGGAAAATGGGTTCTTTAAATATATAAGGAAGAAGAAGAGTTGTTGGGATGACATTGTTAGATTTAAAAGGGAAGGGGGATGGGCAGAAAAAGGGGAAGACCAGGTGGAGGCATTCAACGAGTACTTCTGCTTAGTGTTCACAAAAGAAAGGGGAGGCCCAATACCACAAGGGAAAGGGAGGAAGGGTAGAGGGGGAAGAGATAACAGATGGGGTCATCTAAGAGGATAGACTTCTACAGGGCCTTAAAGCCTTGCGGGTGAACAATGCACCAGGACAGGACAGTGTGCACCTAAAGGTCCTGAAGGAACTGGCAGAGGTGTTGGCAGGCCCTCTGACTTGATCTGTTCCACACATCCTTAGAGACGGAGAATGTACTCAGAGACTGGAGGATCGCTTATGTGGGTCCCCTGAACAAGAGTGGACTCAAGGACAAACCGGGCAATTACAAACTGGTGAACTTGACTTCTATAGTGGAGAAGCTGATGGAGACCATTCTGAAGGAGAGATTGATAACCTTTCTCGATAGTAATGGTCTGTAGGATGACAGACAGCATGAGTTTGTCTTGGGAAGATCTTGCTAGACTAACCTAATTGACTTCTATGACTGAGTCGCTAGAGCAGTTGACGAAGGCCACACTGTGGATATCCTGTATCTGGACTTCAGCAAGGCTTTCGACTCGGTGCCACACTGGAGGTTACTGATCAAGCTGAGGGACTTGGGGGTGGGAGAGAAACTGGTGGAATGGGTTGAGAGTTGGCTTCAGGGCAGGCAACAGAGGGTAGTCGTAAGAGGGAAGACATCCAAGTCAAGGCCAGTAACTAGTGGGGTACTGCAGGGTTCAATGCTGGGCCCTGTTTTGTTCAATGTCTTCATTGGAGACATTGCAGAGGGGATCAAGAGCAAGATCAGCCTGTTCGCCAATGACACTAAGATTTGTGCAAAAGTGGGCATTGAGCATAGAAGACAGGCACTCAAGGAGGATATAACTAAACTTGAAAACTGGTCAAAGGAATGGCAGTTGGGGTTTAATGCTAAGAAGTACAAGGTCATGCACCTTGGAGACAGAAATCCCAGGGCCAGCTTCTGGCTGGGTGAAGTACAAGTAGCAGCTTCAGAGGAGGAGAAGGACCTGGGGGTACTAGTTTCAGGGGACATGAAGGTATCAACACAGTGTAGGAGGGTGACAGAAAGGACAAACCGGATGCTGCGGTGCATTGCCAGGAGGATCACCTCACTGGTGAGGCTGTACTTGGAATACTGTGTACAGTATTGGTGCCCATACCTTAAGAAGGATGTGATATTACTGGGGGGGGGAGGTGCAGTGTAGGGCTACAAAAATGATCATGGGGCTAGGGGAGATGCCTTATGAGGAAAGATTGAGGGAACTCAATATGTACTCACTGGAGGACAGAAGGCAGAGTGGGAACATGCTAGAGACCTTTAAAGATCAATGGCAAACATGATATTATGTTCTCCTTTTTTCTTTTCTTTTTTTTAAGTATTCTTTCTCCCCTGGGGCCCCTGGTCAGCCATGGAGTCACCGCATCCCTTCCTGCAGCTGCCGTCCTCCTCACACCAGTCTCCAGTAAGAGTGACCTCCCAATCACCCCACTGCTTAAACCCCATGGTGGGGTGGCAGTGGTTGACCAACTCCCCCAACGAGACCAGATTCACATTTTGGTGGTCCCATCTGGAGCCAGTGAGGGTGCAACTTGGACGGCCATCACGCCGCAGTGACAGGGGTACCCCTTTTTTCTTGTTCTGCCTCAGAGGCAGAATGTGCAATCCCAGCAGAGGGCATACTGTGCACACATCCACACACGGCATGCCCACCGGCTGCCCTGCCTACCATCCTCAATCTAACAGACTGGACATGCCAACACCTAGCCTCTGCTAGGTGTCAGGTTACGCCGGTCTCTGTACTCCAACTCACCCTGGGTGATGAGAGATGTCCATCAGATGCTCCATCCTCTCCCTCCCCTGCCGACCACCAGCAACCCAAGCTTGATACTGAACCTGGGTCACTGGAGTGGTGCTAGGTGCGGTGACCAGTGCCTCAGCCATCACAGCCACTGGGCCAGCAATTTTCTCTTTTTTTCACAGGTGTTTTCTGCAGCAGAGCAATAAACTGAATTGTTTGCAAAGCATGTGTATGTCTCCTGTCATCTTTTTTATTATTTCCTATTGTTTAAACCACTTTATCAACTCCCTGTGCTGTTTGCCTGTTCTGTGACTTTTTGCCGAGTCAGGGCTGCCGGTGACAGTTTCTGACGTCATTGCTGGAGTGACATCTTACTGACCAGTGCGTGAAAATCCACTTGGTGTGGGTTGGTTAATTTACTCCCCCTGGGAGCCAAGGACATTTTTATATGTGTCAGCTGAATGTTTGATCTCTATTTTTTTTTTCAGTAACATCAAGAAAAGTATTTAATTGGTTACTGCCATAATAGTGGGTTTTGTCAAAAATAGTCATTCATTCATTCGTTTGTTTGTTTGATGTTCAAAAGTGTTCTGTTTTTTTTTGGGGGGGGTTATGAGAAAGGGGCATTCAGTTACACATTCTTTTTCCCAGTGTAAGTATAGGCTGGCAGTTTCATGATGTAGATTTTATTTCATACATTGTTATCTGTAATCTTGTTCCTTTCCAGTGACTGAGCTTCAAATAATTAAAAAAAATAAATAAAACTAAGACTCAAAGTGTGTACTGGATTGTACAGCTGTAAAGAAGAATGCCACTTTTCTGTCATTTTTATTGCCGAGCACTTGGTTTTGACAGACATTTTTGACATTTCCTGACAACACAGTCATATACACATAAAAATGCCTGTCATCTTCCAGCTCTATGCCAGCACTTGCTGCCACAGCAGATCGTGAATGTAAGTCTCAGTGTGGTGTCTGATTTTATGACAAAGCCACTCACGATCGGTTTACTTGTGCAGTATTTTTTGAGATAATATAAACACACTAAAAGAAGCACTTGCTGCCACAGCGGGTCTCGTGTGAAGTTTTAGTGCAGTGTCTGGGACTGGCAATAATTGGATGATGAGACTGGTTTGTCTGACTTCCTTGCTGAGACTGACTCTTCATTTCTGGAGACACCTGTGGACATTTGTATGTTTAATAATAATACTGTAAGTTTAGCCCAAAGTCTGTGTCTGATTTAATGACAAAGACACTTGTGATCTGATTACTTGTGCACTGTTTTAAGAAATTAATAACAGAATTATCTATCCAGATGGTAGTAAACTCTTGCTGCAACAGCGGATCATGAGTGTAAGTTTCATTAAGGTCTCTGATTTTATGTCAAAGCCACTCACGGTCCACTTACTTGTGCTTTCCTTTTTAAAAGAAAATTAAAATACAATCTTCTATCTTGACAGCTGGAAGCAAGACTTTGCAAACCATCCTTCTCTCTCCCCCCCCCATGTACAGAGACAAAAGGCTATTATGCTGATTTGAAAATGCTTATGGAACCTGTGTTGTAAAGTGTTTTTTTTGCCATGTAAGTCCCCCTGTTGCCGTCAGTCAGCACTCAGCTTGCTATATTGATACATGGGGAGTGTCACATTTCTCTGGCTGCCTTTTAAGAATTTTAGGTCTGCAGTCAGCACACATAAAGCAAAAACCAGACTGATAGAACAAAAACGTACCTATCATTAGCCAGGATTGCTTCCAGTAAAAGCCATGGAACCACCATGTCAAGACAGCAACTGATGCAGAGCATCCCATTTGCTCTCACAAGTTAACTCTGAACCTAACATCTGAGCTCCCTCAGCACTGTGCAGTCAGTCCCTTTGCACTGAACATTCTGCGTGGTGTCATTTTGCTAGCACCACCCTAGGATGAAGAGGTGCAAGATCTCCAAGAGGATTGGGAAGAGCACTAATCAATGGTTTTATCTTGAGCTTCTAAGGAATACTCAGAAACAACTCTGATCATTGCCAGTGTGGTGGCCACAAGGGCACCACCCCCCTCTCCAGGTCCTCTATAACCAGAACTGTGAGTACTCTTGGTAGTTTCGGTGCAAGGCACAGGGTAGAAAGACCTCAACAGTACAAACAGCCAACAAAAATAATGCATAATAAATTGGCTCAGTGGTTTGTGGTCTATCTACACACTCCTTTATTTTCACCAGGCAATACAGTCAATTTATTTTGCATTATTTTTTTTGGGAGCATTTCATTACTTCGTGAGGGCATGCAAGATTCCTGGCTGTTACCTCCCTCCAGGTTTGTGGTATCAATGTTTGGAGAGATTACCAGTCAGCTAGTAAGGACACCTGCTTCACAAATTTGCCATTTGTGCCTCCTCATACTTCCAAGCAACAGAGTTGGAGCAATGATGGAACAGAATGTAATAATCAGTTGCTGCACAAAGGTGAGGGGACATGTTCAGTTGCCCCCCAACCCCCATTTTTGTCTCCAGTTTTTCATATCCAAGTTATCTGTGTCTCCCTCACTTCAATCAATCAATCAATCAATCAAGCTTTTTTTATAAAGCACTTTTCCAATGCCAAAGTGCTTATACAGAATAAAACAAAAATTGTATAAAAACACCTAAGGTTAAACACTGGCAGCACACTGACTTATGCATTAACCAACATCCGAGAATGCTAGCTCAAACAATCACGTTTTTAACACGGACTTAAAAGTCTCAGTAGACTTGTTTAGCCCTAGTCCTGCCCACCGCATGGATAATTAAATTAATTATCAATATGGTGGGCAGGAATAGTGCTAAAAAAGTGAAGGAGAGAAAGATATTAGAAACTGAAAATGCAGGAGCCCAAACTGGGGGAGAGGGGGTGCAAAAGGAAAACACATACCGAGCTGTGATGCTGCCTGATAAATCGACCAGGTATGATTGGAATAAAGTTATGAATGTGGGGATAAATTCAAATGTACCCGAACCTGAGACTTACCTAACAACAATTACAATATATTTACTAATGGAAAGCACATACCTGGTTGAGATGCTAACTGGTTGCTGAAATTTGTCTTGTATTAATCAGTTTAGTCAGATGGTAGCAGCACAGATTTGCTAGCTAGCACATAAACTGAAACTGATTCACTGATATAAGATGTTGGATGGGAGTGTGTGGTGGTGGAAATACGGAAAGTCAATCGACAAGTATTAGTTTTTTTTTTTTTACAATACCACTTATCTGTCTGAATATTGTTATTCTAACCAGTGACTAAAATTACTAAATAACCAGATGTACTCTTCAGAAAATTGAATTATCTTAGCAATAGTGGGAAGGGTTTGTGCCAAATGAGTCCTCTTATAGTTTATTTGTTTGTTGGAAAGTTGTTTTTGTGGAGTAAACACCGGGAGACCACAGCCAATGAAACCAATGAGAGTGGAACCTCCTGGAGAAACAGCAGGTGAGGCAGTGTAGTGAGGACCAGCTGCTGTATGCTGTGCAAGACATGGGGACAACAGAAGAACAGGTAGTTAAAACAAAGGAGCAACTTAGAACTTTAAATTTTTGTGTGGGTAGGTGGTCTGATAGTAAAAGAACTGGGGCAGGTTATTAGTGGGGCAGTGAGGTAGGCAAGCAGTTGCGGAACTGAAGGAATCTAGCAGGAGATGTTTGGGGTTTGTGAGATGATGTGTGAGCTGGAAGTAGTGACAGCCCCCGGGAGAGGTGGGGTGGGGGGGCCATTTGGTGATGTAGTCTCTGTGTGGATAAATGGAGTATGATGTAATCACCATGGTAATAACTTGAAGCTATTCCCATAGTGATTACATCATACTCTATTAATCTGGACAGTGATTCAGATAACTGGATTTATGTGCCAGTTTTATCCAGACACCTGTTACATGAATACCTGTCCTGTAGAGTTTTGAAGTTGATTCTGTGTGTTAAAAAAAATATCCCCCAAACCATTTTTGGCTCAGTTTTTGTAAAGAAAATTCATATCCCCCAAGTCACTGACACACCACATTCAGACCTTACTTTTAGAACACTAGCATTAGGATTTTTTTGTCCGTGGAACGATTTTGATCCTTATTAACAAAAGTTTTCTCTGTCTGGATCTGGTTAACTGTCTGTGGTGTCGCCAAATATGATACATGTTTTCTCTCTCTCATGTTGTGCATGCTAATACTATGGCAGCTAGCAGACCACATTCTCTGGATTACTGTTGCTGCTAGGCAGGCCAATGTATATTGACTAGCAGTGCTGCTGGGCAAATAGCCAGTTAATAAAGATGTCATTTTAAAAGCAGGAGGCTTGTGCCCCCATGCCTATATGCAACAATCACTACTGGTTAAAAAGGCCTAAAATGCTGTCCCCCTGTACATTTAGTTTGTAAGCCTTGGCTTACTTGGAGTACACCTTCTTACACAGATAGTAACATCGGTGTTCTGAGCACTGTGGAGCATGCTTCATTCTGAGGCTATACTTTCCCATTTTATATACAGCCCCATAGTGGTGCTACTGTTCAAGCTCGGAGGATAGAGTAGTGGTGATGCCACCCACTGCAGAGTCCCTTATGTCATCTATCCACTTTGATCATTTGGGTGCCTATTCACAAATGCTGAACAGACAAGCTTCAAATTTATCTTGAACATTTGTCTGTAAGCACATTGAAATAGCAATGCGATAGGCAATCTGCTGCATAGTTACATTTGATTTATTAAATTCGCCCAGAGCCATTAATTATCCACTCTCCACAACAACTCATTGTCAGTGGAACAATTTTTTTGAATGGTGTGTGGTGTCAGAGTTACATATTTGACTCCAGGCAGCATAAAAAGATGGTTTCAAGAACAGCAATATTTTCCTAATTAATCTCAACATATCATGCAATTTAATGTCCATGCTGTTAAGCTACTTCCTGTTAACTGATCAGGTAGCATGGTCTAACGAGTCTGGGTGGCAAAGATTGTAAGAATGTACATTTTAGACCGGTATCTGATCAAGTACCATCTGTTACATAGAGAAAAATGGATAAGTACATGTGTATTATGGATTTTTTTACACACCCGAGGTGTGTGATGACCCATAAACCTCAAGAGTGAAGTTTGAGAGGTTTATGTGGTCATCACACACTGAGGGTATGTAAAAAATATCCATTAATACTGATGTACCTATATTTTATTTTTTATAATTGCTGGTATGTGGTTTTTGATAAGTTTTGGTTTCCTCAGTGAATGTAGAGTGACCGAGTGTGTTCACTCTTGTAAACAATATTGTAGAAATTGTACAGATGAACTATCATTGCTTCATATAAAGAATACGCCAGCTCTGTTTCTCAAGGTTATTTTTTTAAGTTTCTTAGGAAAGAAGCCGTTGAGTGCAGAGCAGAGAGCAATCACCGATGACTCAGCAGCTTCAGAAGACTCGGGGGCAAACTAGCGAAGGCATTGCACAAAACAGCAGCTTTCTAAGCTGCCAAGTCTTCTAAAGCCATCAAGTCACTCACTCTGCTCACTCTGCACTTGGCAGCTTCTTTCCTAAGAAACATTAAAAAAAACCTTAAGGAACAGAGCTGGCATGTTCTTTATACTAAACACTGCTAGTTTCTGTACAATTTCTACAATATGTTTTACAAGAGCGAACAACGCTCAGTCCAGCTACAGGCACAGTGAAAACTACTGGAATGTGAAAGCTGTTTCAAACACTGTAATAACCAGATTTTGGGTCATTACGGCTTCTTGGAGCTAATAACCTGAAATCTGGTTATTACAGCTTTTGACAAGCACCATGATCAAGTTGATAGTATAGGTCACCAGTAATTATTATCTTGTTCAGTCACCTTGCATAGCATATATTGACATGGCATCAGAAATTTTTTTGTCATTACCTAGTTTACTCCAATGGCTTTGCTGATTATGCAGTGTTCTTTACCATGAATGGTGTTTTGATTCTAGACCTTGATGTCTTTTTTGGTTTTAGTGTAAGCCTGATACTTGACCAACAATGCCTGTTAGCCATGTTTCTATGTGAAAAGTAGATAAATAAATAAAAAAACAGCATTAATAAATATGACTGGTAGGATCACCACCATCCATAGCATTGCTTATTTAAAACATTTCATTGTGACTTGTAGATGTCAAGGTGTACTATTAGTTTGATTGACATTTATTATTGTGATAATTTCCATATATGTGATCATTATGTTCAGAATGGATTCCTCCCTGGTTTCAAAATTAATGTTTGCAATGATCAATATCTACATTAACTCATACATCAAAGGGATTTATTCAGGTCACCTGCCGGTGATTAACTTCAAGATTATAAGTGTATTTTACTATGTCTCTGTCGGTTCTCTCCCTTACTATCACTAAGGCTGTTGTATAGACTTGTATGGGAAATTCTTATATTGCATTCACTGGATGCCACAGATTGTCTTTCAATTTATATATTGAGTTTCTTATGTTATGACAACACATTTTTTACTTTGAACTGCTGGACTGAATACATCTATGAAGGGGAGGACTGGTCATGTATCAAGGAATGTTACGTATTTTCTTGTTACAAGTTGTGCTCTTTGACAGCACTTTACTTGTAATACTGAAACCAAAAGTAAATGTCTGTAAAGATTTTCATATTCATGACTCATCATATCTGCTATCTGCATGTTCAAAATGACTTTCTTGAGTTTGTTAACATCTGATTTGTCACTTCAGAAATGGTCTGACTTGCTGATCGATCATATGGACATTATATTGTTAGACTGCCAGACGTTGAAGTTATTCTGGTGGTTAATACCAATTGTATAATGCACATGTTGTAAAAATAAAAAAAAAAATTTAAAATACATTCAACCCCACCCAAAAAAAATAATTTGGTGTGCCCACAGTTATACAGTTATACTGGTGTCAATATACTGTTGTAGAATTCACATGTGGTATTTGTGGTTCGAAGTTAAGTGCAGCTTATACTGTAAATCTTTCTGCAGGGTCCCACTATGTCGCTGTAACAAATTTCATGTTTACCAATGGTACAGCAACAGCACAACAGTGACAATTGGTGTTGTGCTGTTGCTCGGGAACAAGTGTTTTCTGTGGGGCTTTGTCCCCACCTCCTGTGTGGGGGCTCTGCACCCCCCCATACTGATTGCTAACTCCAGGCAGAGTTAGTTTGGGATGGGGGAAAACACCTGCCCACCACCAGTGTCAGGTAGTGGAGACCATCACAGTGACTGCCGACAATGTTGCTGTGATGGTCTTTGCTGTAGAACCAATGCTGCACCATCAGTATATGTTTCTGCAGTACTGCTTTGGTAATTGAAATGACAGGTAAGCCTGAGAAAAGCATTTCAAGGGTTACTCAAATTGTGTAATTGTCTAACGTTGCTTAGTCCACTTTTTTTTTTAGATGTCAACATGTGTCTTTAATAATTGTGGCATGCTTGGCATTGGTTTTAATGGTACGTTTCTTTTAGCTTGTTAAAATAAAAAATTAAACATTTATTTTTCTTCTTGACAGCAATATTAAATTGATGAGAACATACATGTTTAATTAATTATAGCTAGATAATATGGTATGGTAATGGTATACGATTAGCTGTCAACTGTACTGAAATTCCCTGTCCTTTTTTTTTACTTTCTATATTACTTTTCTTTTTATTCTTATGAAGATGGGTTACAGTTGTCTGCTGAAAATGGTCCCCTTAACTCATTTATTTTACCTTTAAAATTACTTATCAAATAAGTCACTACATATGCTTCTTGACTTGTTGACTTCCATCCCACCCCCACCTCAATGTTCCTTTGGTAATACTGTGTTTATCTCATGTATACCATCATCCTGCTACCATTATGGTACCTACTACTGTCTGTCACATGTATCTATCACCCTTTCTGTCTAGCAGTACTTCCTCACATTCTCTCTTCTCAGTTGAGCAGACAAATTGGGTCCCTGCATGTATCCTAATTTAACAGCTGGGTAATTACACAGAGTCCCTTACTGGAGAATTGCTAGTGAGGCAGTTAGTACTATAAACTAGGATTAGAAAAAGGGAAAGACCAGATTAATGGAATAGGCTGATGGGTGGGTGTGGGTTGGGGTTGAGGGTGGGGTGTAGGACACATGCCAAAAAAACAATTCACAATAACCACAAGACTATTTAAGCATTGCCTACAATAACATTTCCTTTGACATGAAAAAAAAAACCTCATAGGGCCCAGGTAATTTGTAATGGTTGGAAATATGTCACTAAAACAAGATGATTAGGGTGTCTGACTATGTCTACTACCATTTTGTAATGCATGCAATGACATTCAGAGGGGTCACCAGCTAATCTTAATTGCCACTTCCTGATGTGCTGCATAAATTATAGAAGTATTGATTTTTTTTATGACACTCCAGTACAGTATAGGAAGAATCCTACATCAGAAGTCTTTACTCAGTGTGTTAAACACAAGCGAATAATCTGACTTATTTAAAATATACAACTGGGCTGGATAACTGTATAAGCGAGACTTACTCTATTGTATTTGCGATGTACTTAAAGACTCAAAGAATAAAACAGCATGAAAAACAAAAATAATAGTAAATAGTGATGGAAAGGACAAAGAATGTATTAAAATTTGAGTTAATTAGAGAATAGCTAAATGACACAAATTCATGAAACTCCTACTTCAGCATGCTCCAGCAAAGGTGTGTATTTCAGCTATCAAGCATTCATGAATAGACAGACAAACGAGTAGAATGGATATATGGAAGAAGGGACTCTTCAGTGGGCGTTAGTTCTACTGTTATGTCTTCCAAGCATGCAGCAGCACAAAATGCACAATATGTTAATCAGACCATGCAATAACATGCTGGATTGAGACCTATAGACAGACCCCACCAGGCCAAAAACCTCCACAGAAAATAATTATAAGCATAATGCCATAATAAGAATCTGTACATGAGAGATGATGGTGTTTGGAAGTGTGTGGCGAACTGATCAGTTTCTAGTCCTCCAACCTCCCCCAAACACACAAACACACATGCACACAAACACAAAAGAAACTGAAGCATAAAAATTAGTCTGGCTACCAAAGTGTAAGCAGGAAAGAAGGAAAAAGAAAAAAGCAATGTCTATGCTTCTGTGGTCCAATCTCCTACACTGGACACCGTGCAGCAGCATGTAGTGTCAAATATGTTAATCTGACCATGCCATGCCACTATGTTAAAGTTAAGAATATGAATCTGAAATATGATGGCATATGGGTGTGTGGTGTGTATGTGTGTGGGGGGGAACACATTGTGAAAATCACAGGGCCCACCAGTAAAAAATGGCTAAACAGTGCTACAGGTATATACCAGACAATGGAACAGATCCTTTTCAAGTCATTAAAACTGAAGTAAAAAATAGCTGGCCATAGGGAAATATATAGACATGAAGGAGTGTGTATGTGTGGGGGGATGGTTTGCCAAGTCTTGCTTCCTACCGTCGAGATAGCTAATTGTAGTTTAATTTTCTAAAAATAAATAATGCACAAGGAAGCAGATCGCAAGTGGTTTTGTCATAAAATCAAGACACCACAATGAGACTTATACTCACAATCTGCTGTGGCAGCAAGGGATGGCATAGGGTTGGAAGATGACAGGCATTTCTGTGTGTATATGACTGTGTTGTCAGGAAATGTCAAAAATGCCTGTCAAACCCAAATGCTCACCAATAAAAATGACAGAAAAGTGATATTCTTCTTTACAGCTGTTCAATCCGGGTTCACACTCTGAGTCTTAGTTTAATTTATTTTTTAATTTTAATTATTTGAAGCTCAGTCACTGGAAAGGAACCAGATTACAAATAAGAATGTATGAAATAAAACCTGCATTGTGAAACTGCCAGCCTTTACTTACACTAGGAAAGAGAATGTGTAACTAAATGCCCTTTCTCATAAAAAAAAAGACAAACACAATGGAATGCCTTTGAACCACAAACAAACAAACGAATGAATGATTATTTTGACAGAATCTACTATTATGGCAGTAACCAATTAATTACTTTTCTTGATGTTACTGAAAAAAAATTGATATCAAACATTCAGGCAACACATATAAAACATCCTCGGTGGCTACGGGAGTGAATTCACCAGCTCACATCAAGTGGCTGATCAGTAAGATGTCACTCCAGCAATGACGTCAGAAACTGTCACCGGCAGCCCAGACTTCGTAAAAAATCACAGAGCAGGCAGACGGCACAGTGACATGATAATTTGGTTTAAGCAATAGGAAATTATAAAAAAGACAACAGGAGACATAAAAATTCTTTACAAACAATTCAATTTATTGCTCTACTGCAGGAAACACCTGTGAAAAAGGAAATAATAACAACATGTTTGCCATTGATCTTTAAGTACTTGAAAGGCATAAACAAAGTCAGAGAGGGAGGATTGTTCCACTTAAAGGGGGCTAGGGTCACTAGGGGGCACAGTCTGAAGTTGGAAGGGGGAAGGTTCAGGAGGGAAATGGGAGGGCACCACTTCACAGAGAGAGTGGTGGCAGGATGGAGTGCAGTGCTGGAGGAGTTTATCAAGCTGAGGACAGTAGATAGCTTTAAGCAGGGTTGGAATAGAGTTGGGGCAGGGTTAGTACACACAAGAACACAAAGGGGGGAAGGGCAGGGAGATGGGATGGAGGGAGATGATTGGGGGCGGCTTCAGTGGTGTTAAACTGAGAGCTGCACAATTGAGCAGGCTTTGTAGACCCTTGAGCCCTTTTCTGCCAACAATTTTATATGTTCACATGAAGTGTAAGAACACCTTTATGTAACAGCCCCTTGACTCACCTTTGGCTGTTCCGGGGCCTTCATGGTCCTCACAGCAATCACCTTTGAGGAAGCCAGCCTGGGATAGGATAGATAGGTGCACAGTGGCACTGTGCCTCCACCTGATGAAGTGATAGGGAATACCTGTAGGCAAATAGCAGGTTACCATCCCCCAGGAAAATATATTAGCTGCCCCCCAAACAGTTCCCCACACAAGCAATAATGCCCAACAGGGTGGGCAGTATTGGGCAATACCAGACCGGCCAGGGGCATAATGAGGCCCGCCGCCACAGGCGGAGGTCCTTATAGCCCCTGGCCGGTCCAGTATTG
Organism: Neoceratodus forsteri; assembly: GCA_016271365.2. Taxonomy (NCBI): domain Eukaryota; kingdom Metazoa; phylum Chordata; order Ceratodontiformes; family Ceratodontidae; genus Neoceratodus; species Neoceratodus forsteri. Next base: position 904,010,769 of record CM028135.1, on the reverse strand, counting down.
TTTCGGAAAATGAGTCTCACTCAACCCCAAAAAAATGTTCTAATATATTTTATTTTAGTTCAGTTAAACCAGTATTGTCCTCTTCATTTTTATGTAAATATATATTCATCCAAAAATCTAGGTTCACATGCTCCTGAAAATGTATTTCCAAAAAAGAAACGTTTCAGAGCTATAAATATGTTCCTTCATCAGACTGGGAGCTTTGTTATTATTCACTGTTGAAAATAAGAAATAGAAATTTTTAATAATAAATATAAATCTAAACATTGATAGTATTTATAATAAAATTAAAGTTTAGGTGGAACAAACCTGACTTATGACCTGTTTGTATTAGAAAATATATGTGCTATGGAGCCAGGACGCTGTGCTCTCATTAGTTTAAATGCCTTTGCGATCTCTGTCTATATATGACAATATACTTAAATTAGTTCTTACTTTTTACTTTTTAACTGCAGGTCTGAAAATATTTTTTTATTTGTAGTTCTATATTTTATTTTGACTTACTAGATGTCCCAAAGTTTAAATCCTTTCTTGAGACCTTAAACGTTTCAATATAGAAACTAGTAGGACGATACACAAAAGAAAAAGGAAGAATGTAATGTTTTAAATGAGGTTTTTAAGTGAAGTTTTTAAGACCAGACTGTCCAAATATCAAAAGGACTTCTTTATTTTACCTTGACTCTTGTTTTGAGGATGATTCCTTCAATTTAATCCACAGAAAGCTAACAACAAACAGGCGAATGCTTCCAGCACCATTACATGCTGATACTTCATGTAAACAGACTATCTACACCTCTCAGGTGAACAAGAAGGGCCGGGCCACACAAAAGACATACCTGTCGGTGTGTTGACGTCATCAATTATGTCACCTGTGCAGCCCAGTCAAATAATGAAACTTAGTGGATAAAAGAAACTCCGCTAAGTCCCCTTCTTAAGTTTTTTAGATGAGTTGAAACATTGCTCAAATGCCTATGAATATTAATCAAAATATAATTATGGCCATTTAGCTATGGTATTTACTGCAAACTTTGAAATTAACTTTTTACATTACTGTTATTTGTTTTTTAACATAGATTACTGAAAGAGCCTGCCTACATGTATGTGAATATGACTCATTTATGTCCCCTTCTGAAAACTGTTTTTAGAAATATTAAAATGTTACCCCAATTTCTATCAAAATTCAGCTTGGGACAGTAAAGCAGTATGCCCCCTAAAGTCAGAAATATTTATTTACCGATCTGGTAATGTTTGTGTAAAAATAATATTATTATTTTAACTGAAGTGGCTAAAAGGGACTATAATGATATGGAAAATACCTTTCACATAGATCTCTAGATTACCAAAAAACTTTGAATATGGTTACTAAAACATCCTGAGAATTTTACTCATCTAGTTAAGAAGACTGCATATGTCTGCTAGGACATATGAAAGGATTTCTAATTTCTGTATGGTAAACTAGATTAATTTATCTACGGGGACTAAATGTGATATAATAAATATCATTATGAAATAAAAATGGAATATTAGGACAAACTATCATAATGTGATGAATTACATGTACTATTATGAGTTCAAAAAAACTAAAAAAAATATATATGATGACTGTATTCGCATCTATAAAAAATTAATAAAATGAAATATTTAAGGAACTGACAGTCAACTATTCTAACAATAATGAAGGAAAGGACTGGGAAGGAAAGGGGAAAAAGTTTGAGGGGTGGGAGGGAAGGAAAAGGGAAATAGGGGAAGGGAATTGAAGAGGAAGGGGAAAAGGGAGTGGAGATGGGTGATGGAAAAAGGGGAGGAAGGAAAGGAAAAGGAAGGGAGGGTGATTAATACAAATAAAATTAAAAATGTAGGATTAATTGAAAGTGGACCAAATCATATTTTCATTGAGTCCATATCTATGTATATAGGTCCTTTATGTGTAAATCTACCATGCTTCTCTCCATAACAAACCGTTTCTCTGTTTCTTCCCCGTGGATGCGTTGTTACTTGTTCCAGTCCAAAAAATCACAGACTTGATATAGGGTGATGATGTTCAGAACCCCCCCAGCCATTCCCTTCTAGTTATCCTCTCCCCTTCCAGTACCACATCAAGAGATGGAGTTCATTGTAAACTTTAATAATTTTGTTGGTTGCCATGGGTTTTTGTGCTTACTTTGAAGAATGGCAGTTTTCTTTCCTGTAAGCTCCCTTCCCCCATCGGTAGCATGGGTTGGAAGGCTGTTCGTGTTTGTCACGTAACCTTGCATGACCCTGCATCCCATAACCAGGAAGTGGAGACTCAGAAAATGAGTGATCGAGGGTGAAAGCCATGGGAGTTAGAGCGAGACAAAAAACATTGCAGGGGAGAGCGAGGGACAGAGGATTCAAGTAAGAAATTTTTTTTAATACTTTTGAACCTCTAGACTGGCACGGCAGGTGGGGGATGGTGGTGCAATATGTCTCTGTTAGTTAGCAAGGGCAAAAAATGGCAGCTCGACAGATGCCAACTCAGAGTACCCAAAGATATTTTTCATTAATGGGGCATCTCGAATTGGCACGTCTTTCGAAGCGGGCATCTATCGTAACTTAATGTACCCCCCTGTTATAGCTCTCAGCCAATCAGAGAGCTGATAGTGTTTGTTCCATTTTCTAAACACTCTAATAATAGACCCCTTCTTTACAGAAACACTCAGTGGCAGCAATTAACATGAACAACAGGAAGGGGGAAAATGGAGACAAAACAGCAACAATAATAACTGGCCAACATGTCTGCCCCAAAAATCCCCACCTCCAACTTGCTGGAGCACCCATCTTTCCCTTGGCAGCTGCCCAGAAAGTCTATCCAGTCTTTTCAGTGGGTACCTCACTGCATCACAGAAATCGTCATGGGGATCTTACGTTGGGGCCCAAACTTTAAATTCCCCAAGCTTACCTGTAACTTTCAAGCCTGGGTGCAGTTTTCTGCCATAGTCCTGCCCCTTTAATTTCCACCTAGCTAGCTAAATAAGGACTCCTCAAAGCCACAGCTTGGGGTACTTACGGTTTAGCAGTCCAAAGGGGATTCAAGGATTTGATTGTTTCTCTATCATGAAAGTGTCAGGTAGTTGGTGCACCAGCAGAAACATAGAAACATAGAAATTTATAGCAGATAAAGACCACTAGGCCCATCCAGTCTGTCCATTTTCCCTTTCTGATGCAAAAACTGCAGACCCTCCTTGATTTCCAGCTCTACCTTCTTGTTCCTATCGCTAGGGTTCCCCTATGCCTGTCACATGCATTTTTTAACTCCCCCACTGTGTTTGCTCCCACCACCTCCATTGGGAGTCTATGCCATGCATCCACCACCCTTTCCATGAAGAAATACTTCCTCACATTTCCCCTTAGTCCATCCCCTTCCAACTGCATGTCATGTCCCCTAGTTCCTGAACACCTCCTTTTCTGAAAGATGCTATGCTCCAGTACCCTATTTATGCCCTTTAGAGATCTCTAATGTCTCTCCTTTCTTCCAGGGTACACATGTTGAAGTCTCCCAGTCTCTCCTCATATGACTTTTGGTGCAGACCCTGCACTATTTTTATTGCCTTTCTTTGAACTGACTCCACTCTGTCTATGTCCTTACAGAGACATGGCCTCCAGAACTGGACACAGTACTCAAAATGAGGCCTCACCAGTGATCTGCACAGTGGCATCACCACCTCTTTCCTTCTGCTGGTGATACCTCACCTTATGCACCCCAGCATCCCTCTGGTTCTCTCCACAGCCTTGGTACATTGTTTGGCCACCTGTAGGTCATCAAATATGATTACACTCAAACCCTTTTCCTGTTTGATGACCATCAGTATCTCCCCCATCATGTAATCCTGCCCTGGGTTCTTGCACCCCAAATGCATGATTTTGCACTTTTTCGCATTGAATCTCATCTGCCACACTCTAGACCATTCCTTGAGTTCACCTAGGTCCCTCCTCATTTGTTCCACCCATCCCAGAGCATCCACCCTGTTACAGATCTTAATGTCATCTGCAAGGAGGCATACCTTCCCTTCCAGCCCCTCTGAAATGTCACTTATGAAGACATTGAATAGGACTGGCCCCATTACTGATCCCTGAGGTACCCCGCTGGTCACCCTCCTTTCCTCAGACTGAGCTCCATTTACAATGACCCTCTGTCTTCTATCACATATCCAGTTTCTAACCCAGTTTACCAACTTGTGACCCACTCCCAGGCTGCCCAGCTTGTTCACAAGTCTTCTATGGGGAACGGTGTTGAGGGTCTTACTGAAATCCAGGTAGGCCACATCCACCACTTCCCACTGATCCACTTCCCTAGTCACCCAGTCAAAGAAATCAATTAGATTTGTTTGACATGACCTTTCCACTGTGAATCCATGCTGTCTCAGATCCTGTACTCTGCTTGATGCAAGATGTTGCACAATCCTTTCTTTAAGTAGTGATTCCATAATTCTCCCCGTTTTTTGTATATAAACGCTTTATTATATTCCATAAAGTATCAAGTTACAAAATTACAAAAATGAGAAACATCTACATTAGAAAAATTAATATCAGAAAAATAAACAAGCTTAAATCCATAAAGCCATACAGTGGAAACATTCCTCCATAGTAGTTATACATTCATCTGAAAAAACAGCCCCGAATACCAATGAAGCGAAACAAAACAGGATATGCATAACAGCGCAAAAAACCTATTACATAAATATAATAGTGCGGCAATATCTTTCCCCGATTACCATACAGATAAGATTAAATAAAACCACATTGACCTCATGCAATACAGGTACTGGCTTTTGCAAGTCAATCAACTGTTAACCAATGGTGGCATAAAGCACGATATCTTCTATGAACTCACCCTGTATGTAACTTAACCAAGCATATCAAGTTTGATAAAATTTTGAGAGTGCCTCCTTCTCCAAGACATCACATGCTGATAAGAGCCTGTCCTAGACACAGCCTGCAACCAGTGTGAATGTGAGGGAAGAGTAGTAGTACTCCATGGAAGGTGGAGAAGTCTTTTAGCCTCCAATGCTGCTGCATAAAGGACTGCCTTAAACTTTGATGCTTGGACATTTAGCAATGCTAGAACTTCTTACATCCAAAAACAAGGGGAATGTGGTGCCTTTATTCCCAAAATCCATTCTATAGTCACAATGATATCTCTCTACCAACCTACCACCAAAGCACAACCCCACAAAACACTATATAGAGTACCAGGCTCTGTACCACATCTCCAAAACACATTCAAAGTAGAGAGACCCATATTCAATAATTTAACTGGTGTCCTAGACCATCTTCTCAGTATCATTTTTTTGAATAAGTTGTGCTTTTGGATTAGGGGAAGCTTGATGAGCTTCAAAGCAGCACTAGCCCCAGTTAACTGGTTCCAGTGGCTCCTGCATCTCATCTACACATTTTAGTCGATGAGATTCCCAATCTGGGGTAGAGGCTTTTTGTAGGATCTTATATATGATACTTGTATGCCCTTTAGGTTATGTATAACCTAGAGGTTAGAGTAATGAACTGTGAATGAACATGGTACATCCAGCAGACCAGACCTGGATTTGATTCTCACAACCTCCACTTGCATACTGTGTGATTCTGAGCAAGTCACTTAACTGCCCAGTGCTCCCAGGTCACCCCTGAAAACAGACTCACCCGGTTACCAAAGACTAAAATAAAAATAAATAAAAAAACAGGTTTGTGAGTGTTTGATGATGATGACATTTTTATTTTTATCCAGGAACAAAATTTAGGGAAAAGGTCCCTGTTTACAAATAATGGCATGTCCATGAACATATAGCATCAACAAATACAATATATAACATATAATATCAACAAATACAATATATGGACCATTCACAGTACAAATATAGAAAAGATGACGGCATAAAAATAGGGGATACAATAAGTTAAGAGGAGATTTAGGTTAAGGTTTGGTTAAGTCTGTTTGTACCAACTGATAGTCCTTCATAGCCCAAGTTGCGAAAGCATGTCTTAGTTGGCGATATCGCCAGAATTTGTGGGCAGAAAAAGACATACGTGCCTTGCAACTGGGAAAATGACTTAAGTAATCAACTTTCTGGGTCAAACAAGTCTCCTACCACAGATATACCATTTGAGACCCATGAGGCCCAAAAAATCTTAGAGCTCACTATCTGGATTATGGAGTTGTTCCATTGGGGTTTGTAAGGACCAAAATACTTATTATTCCAGCCAAGCAGTTGAGCTACTTTTTTTCCAAACTTGCCTGGCAAATATAGAAGTAATCCAACCCATTTCAGGGTAAGGATCTATTAAAACTATAGCTAATGGTATATACCCCACAATGGCTTGTTCAATTTCTACCCACAATGGAACCCGACTTGAATGTGGGTGGAGCCATTGCCAACGTTGCTTGAAACCATTAGCAGCATGATAAGCCCTAGGCCAGGACATACTTCAATCACCCATTTTGACAGGTGCTCACAAAATTTTCCTGCTAAAACGAGGGACCTTACCTTCCCAAACAAAATTCGATAACATCCTGTCTATTTTATTCCAAAGCCCAGGAGAAATAGGCATTGCTAAGTTACTAAGGCAATAAAAAGGTTTCAGGAATGCCATAATTTTAATGGCAGCAATCTTACCATGGAGGGTGTAGTTTGGCCCGTCTATTCAAGTCTACAGTTTAACCTGCCAACAGAGCTTGTGTATTCTTATGGCACATCTCCTGCAGGTTAGTAGAAATGTGCATCCCTAAATAATGGATACTACTGGGGGCCCATTTTAATTTTTGTGGTTTTAGACCAATTAACTCTCAATCCTGAGATTGCGCCAAAGGAATCAAGAACTCCCCCGATAGCAGGTAAAGATACACTTTGGATAATATCAGGAGTAAGACATCAGCATAAAGTAGGGTGGAAAATGATTGCCCCCCCCCCCCAGATATATCATGGATCTCTGGGTGTTGACATAAAGCAGCATTAAGGGGTTCAATAGCAATCAAAAACAAAAGGGGATTTAACAGACACCCCTGCCTCATTCCCCAAAATAGGGAGAAGGATTCTGATAATATCCCATTTACCAAAACTCTCACTTTAGGGGAGGAATATAAGCCCCGAACCCAAGTTTGGAAAATTGGCCCAATATCTATTACTGAAAGTGTGTAGAATAAGTAATTCCACTCAATTGAATCAAATGCCTTTTGGCACAAATTTAGTAGTGCATGAATATTGTCACTTCCTTGCCTTCCTCTCATAAAATCCACCTGTAATTTATGTATAATGAAAGGCAAAACCTTTTCTATGCAGACAGCCAAAATTTAGGCCAGAATCCTGCAGTCTACATTAGGCAAGGAAATGGGTTTAAAATGCGAGCAAATAGTGGTGTCTTTATTGCATTTTGGCAGGACAGTAATATTAGCTTCTTGCATAGAAAGTGGCATAGTTATAGATTCCTTAATAGCCCAGAAAAGTCTGAGAAACCATGGGGATAAAATGGGTTTGAAGGCTTAATCTAAGTCCAAGCCCAGGCCATCTGGTCATTGAGCCTTGCCAATAGCCAAAGAATGGATTGCCATTTGTATCTCTGTCAATGTTGTACCCTCCTCCAAAGACTGATCAAGCTCTAAAGGTAAGACTGGCATGGTTATTTTTACAAATACTGAATCATAATCGGCCCTGTTCAGGGAGACAGAAGAGCTATAAAAGAATGAACAGTACTACTGAAACTGACTAGCCATTTGTGCCAGGTCTGTGCTAACATGTCTGTCTCCTGATTTTAAAAACAGGAGCATCCCCGCTTTGTCACCTGACTCCCAGTAAGATTGCTGCATAAAAAGAGGGCTCTGGATGCTTACTGAGTGTAGATAGTATTTAACTTATATTTAAGGGCAATAACCTCTGATATTTGAAGCCCTTGATTCGAGAGGAAATTATATATGGCTTCTTTCAGCAATTTACTTTATGGGTAAGTTCTACTACCTCCTGTTTTCTGCATTTATTTACCACTGAGGCATAAGAAATTACCCAACCCCTATTAAATGCCTTAAAAGCCTCCCAGAGTTTAACGGTCGAAACCTCTGAAGAGACATTAGATTCAAAATAAAACAGCATTTCCTCCTGCAGCCATTGCTTGAATTCCTCAGAACACAGAAGTGCAGGACTGAAGCACCATCGAGGGGACTTAGTTACACTAGGCTTAGGCACCCAATCCAAGCTTACTGGCTTATGACCCAGAATAGTAATAGGGAGAATAGTCACCTCCACCAGATTCCCCAAGATTGCAGAGCTACATAAAAAATAGTCTAGTTGGCTGCAGGTTTGAAACCTGTGTAATCTAAAAGTAAATTTACAGGTCTCTGGGTGAAAGATTCTCCATCAGTCATGTAGGCCAAGTTCAAAACACAGCTAATTAATAACACCTCTTGACCGGTGATGGGAGGGGGAACCCTTCACCTGAGGAGTTCTGTCTAGAATGTGGTCTAACAGTTCCATGTCATAACAGTGATCACTAAACAGTGATCACTGTTACAGTGAGTGTACATTGCCGAAAATCAAAAGGGTGATGTACACTCCCCAGAGAACCCGACAAGTGAAAAAAATCAGTGCATCTATGCAGGGCTCTGCCCACCCACACCAAGCTTCACCCTCCACATCCACTAAATTATGATTCTCAACAACAGGGGTGCATGTCAGGAAGAGAGGAAAAACTCAGACAGAATGAAGAAATTAAGTGCACTACGGTCAAAAAATAGAAGCCCTACCCAGCCTTGAACCCTGGACCTCACTCATTACAGATCCACGATGGGAGTCTGACAAAAATTTTATCGAACACCTTGTCAGCAACACCGGCAGGTCGACCGCATTCTGCAGTCGGCTGCCAGTTCGCACTTTGTTCTGTTATTTCCATAGGGGGGCTTCGCCCCCAAACACCCCACATGGGGCTGCACCCCCCACTTAAGGATTCTCAACTCCAGTCAGAGCTGATTGGGGGGGCAGGACCCCCGACAGACAGCACTGGGTTCCAGTGGTCTCCCACAGTGGCTAGGTGCTGTAGTCGCTGTGGGAGACCTCGCTGGTGAAATGTTGCTGCCGGGGGGGGTAACTGACTCATTACAGCCCGCCACCCTCACCACCACACCAGAACGGTGGCTTGGTAACACACCACCACACTACACCCCACATACTTTCTCCTTCCTGAACCCTTCTATTCCAGTCCTTCGCCCTCCTAGGATCTCGCTGTTTTTGCCCACCTCTTGGAGCTATAACCGTGCCTTGCTTCCCTTCCAGGGTAGCTCACATCACAGGCACTGAAATTGAGTCACTCAATTTTAGTCGCCATTATTATGTGCTACCGGGTCTAACACAAGATTAAAATCCCCACTTATGATAATAACCATGGGATCACTCGCCAGCTCAGAAATCTTCTGCGGAAACTGTAAATAAAAATCTGAAGTATCAACAATAGGGGCATATATATTACCAAAAGAACCCAAATACAATAAAGAGAAACATAAACTTTAATGGCAGATAAGGACCGTTTGGCCTACCCAGTCTGCCCATTTCCCTACCTATTGGATAAGCTGCAGATCCTAGTTAAGGCAAGGCAAGGCACATTTTATTTTTCAGGCACCCAATCCCAGAGGCTTAGGGCATCGTACAATCAAAATATTGACACACAATAAATAAAATGTAAACATTCCAATAAATTCTTTAAATCAAAACACTAAAATGAGAGTCTAAATTGTCAGTAGAATTTTAAAGTGCCATAATACAAATATCTCGACATTGTCTAAAAGACAGTGTCTCGGAATGCCGTGCTGAATAAAAAGGTCTTGAGGTGGGCTTTGAATGTCTCAACTGAAGGGGCCTCCCATACTGATAGAGGAAGTGAATTCCACAGGACGGGGCTGGTGACACTAAAGGCTCTGTCACTGGCATTTTTATCCTTGTCCTGGGAATCACGAGGATGCCCCTAGAGGAGAATCAGAGGGAGTGGACTTGGGCAGCAGGTGTTAGAAGGTCCGACAGGTAGCCAGGGCCCAGTCTATGTAGGGCCAAGGTGAGCAAGTCCACCTTAAAGAGAACCCTCCATTGAACAGACAGCCAGTGCAATTCATGCAGCACCAGGGTGACGTGACAGTATTTAGGCTGTCCCGTCAACAGCCTGGCCACTGCATTCCGCACTAACTGCAATCGACGGAGGGTACCTCCAGAGACCCCGAGGTAGAGTGCATTATAGTAGTCAAGCCTAGATGTCATGAATGCATGGGCCAAGGTGGGGAGGTCCAGGGCGATCCTAGCAATATTCTTAAGATGGAAAAAGAGGACCGGACAACAGATGATGCCTGAAATTCAAATGTCAATCTACTGTCGAGGAAAACACCAAGATCAGGCACCTTAGAGGAGGTCTTCAATGGTGCAGATCCCAGAAACAATCCAGTCTCTGCTCCAGAGGCCATCCTATCATGCCTCCTGTTCGACTCCACCGCCAGTACCTCCATCCTACAGGGGTTCAGTCACAACCAGCTAGAGGCCATCCAGTCTGCCGCATCAGATGTCCCAAGGGCAAATAATAGATACAGCTGGGTATCATCGGTATAGCAATGAAACTCCAAACTATACTTCCTAATGATCTCACCCAGGGGCAGCATATACACAGCAAACATCATTGGCGACAAGACCAAACACTGAGGTACTCCACAAGAGAGAAGGCTAGCGGAGGAAGAGAAATTCCCCATCACAACCCCTTGCCTCCTGTTTGTGAGAGAGGACACTAACCAGCAAATGACAGTGCTGGTGAGACCACAAAATTCCCTCAGGTGGTCGAGTAACGCACAATGATCCACCGTGTAGAAAGCTGAGGAGAGAGAGAGATCAAGGAGAATGAGAAACAGCCTAGTTAACCAACAGCCTACTTCCTCCTACCCCCCACTAGAATTACTTTATGTCTGTCCCAAGCATTCTTGAATTCCCCCATTGTTTTTAACCCCACAACCTCCTCAGGAAGGCCATTCCATGCATCCACCAACCTCTCCATGAAAAAATACTTCCTTACATTGACCCTGAGCCATCCACCCCCACCCCCATCTTCAAATTGTGCCTCCTTATTCTTGCATATCTCTTTTTCTGAAAGATGCTACCCTCTTGGACTTTGTTGATTCCCTTGAGGTACTTAAATGTTTCTATCATGTCCCTCTCTCCTTCCTTACCTTGAGGGTATACATGTTAAGCTACTTTAGTCTCTCTTCATATGGCTTCTGGTGCAGACCCTGCACCATTTTAGTTGCCCTCCTCTGGACTGCCACCATCCTTTCTATGTCTTTGCAAAGGTGGGGTCTCCAGAACTTCATGCCGTATATGGGGTCTCACCAACTGTCTGTACAGAGGGATGCCAGCTTCCTGTTTTCTACTGGTGATGCCTCTCCCTATGCATCACAGTATCCCACCAGCCCTTCTTATTGCCTTCTCACATTGCTTGCCTACCTTTAGGTCATCTGATACACCCAGGTCCCTTTTCTATTTTTGTTGTTGTTAGTACCTCCCCCACATTGTGTACTCTTCCCCTGGGTTTTTGTTTCACAGGTGCATTACTTTGCACTTCTTTGCATTGAATCTAAGCTGCCATACATTTGACCATTCCTCCAACCTTGCCAAGTTCTTTCTCTTCCTTTCCATGCCCCCCCTTGTGTATCAACCCTTGTGTACCTGTCCTACTATAATAAACCATTGCTCCTTCTTGTCTGGAAGAGATTGCTCCACCTGGAAAGGGCATCCTCTTCTGAATAAGATCAAACCCCACATTTCTTAATGGTAAAAGAGCTAGATAGGCCTATCCCACCCAGCCTTTCAACAGTTTCCACCCCCTCCCTTTTAAGAAGGTGAGTTTCTTGTAGGAAGGTAGTATCTATCACATTTGGAGGAGTTAAGATATGAAATAACTTTTTTCCTTTTTATGTGGTGATTCATACCTTGGACGTTCCATGTAATCATCTTTATGTTGGCCATCTTTAAAAGTAATTAACAACCAATACAAAAAAACCTAAGGAGGCCAGTGTATAGAGATAATAGAACTGAGACCCCAAAAAAGAAGATGTTGCCTTGGCATATAGACATTTCATAAACCTACAATTATCCCAGCTAGCTGAAACAGAATTTCTTACAAAATATCAAGCCCCTAAGTTCTTTTTATTATATGAAGGTAAAAACAAGTGAACGATACCATATTTATAACAAGTTACTTAATGCAGAAATATACTAACCAACATATCCAGGGAACCCAGTATCCCCTTATAATAAAACAATAAACTGTAATAATAGCCCAAACCAACTTAGTTATAGAAAAAGGCTGTACAGTCATCTCTCTCATAACAATGTGTAAGGAAATATAAATATGGGTGAATAACAACATTCCCAAAAACTCCAATATTTGGTGTATTAGTAGCTCGAGGAATGAGAAAAAACCAGCCTGCCCTCCCCCTCGGCAGCAGGCATGTGAAATAGCATCCCTACCCTGTAGTTGCAGGACTAGCAATCAGCCAGGCATGCTCTCACCACTGCCATTCATCAGGGTCTCTAGAGAAAAACAAAAAACAGAAGGGAGCCAGTAGGGATATGCAAGTGTAGTGACCCTTAATATTATAGAACAAAACTGGAAAAGACATAGCTACATAACTAAAACTGCATTAACACCCCAGTCTCTCATATGATAACACAGCATGGGGGTGGGGGAGGGAAATATAACACAAGAAAGGAGTCACCATCTTAAGTTCGAGAAACACATCAGCAATAGGAAGAACAGCCTAACATAAGTTCCCACTACTGGATGTACAATAAAGGAGGCAACTAAATTCCCCTACTCTGACCCCTCCCTTCCATTACTTCATATAGCAGCCGAAGTATGTATAATAAATACCTCTGGAATACAAGGTTACATATAACAAGAGAATTCACCCCCAAGCGGTTCCACAGTCCATTCATGAACCTGGAGGGTGTTCTTCCTTTGTCAAGGCACCATCTTTCACAACAGACAGGACTGGACTCAAAGAAACATCTGCACAAGCCCGCTCTCTTCCATCCTGCAGAGCCAGCTTTAAAGATGTTGTGACGGCCAATTCAGTCAGCATCGAGGCAGTTAGTTCATCTTCTCCAAAGTTGGCCCACTCCATCTCTAAGGTGTGCTGTTTTTCCTGTGATGAAGCTGTCGATATTCAGGAGTGCTTAGATTCATGATCCTTTGACTGTCCAGAGGGGCTAGAAGCTGAGGGTGACATAGTGGTTAGTGATTCAGTTTTTGACGCAAGAGTTCCCTCTGCTATAGAAAACAAAGATAGCTGTACACCATTACTCCTGCACCCTTCTCTATGCCATTTAGGTTTCATGGAGTGGACAGTATCCCTTTTTGTGACTATTTGCTCACTAGACCCCGACTCCTTAATAGATTGACTTCCCATTTTGTCTGAAGAAAGTGCAGGGAAAGAGTCCATGTATTGGGGGTCACAACACAGATGCCAGAGGTTTAGTAGACTTAGGATTATTCTTAACATCTGAGGATACAGTCTGTGGGGATGTCTAATACCAGTAATGAAGCGCTGAGCATCCTGTGGGCTGTCAAATCTATGCCCTCCCACAACACAGCCAACACAGCAGGATAGCTCATAACATATTGGACACCCTTTTTTGCCAGTTCTTTGCATATAGGAGCAAACGGCTTCCTTGGAACCTCCACATCCTTGGAGAAATCTTGAAAAAGTATATACAGTATGGCCATTCCATTTTAACAAGCCCTTTTCGTGGGCCAGGTGCAAGAACTGCTCCTTCACGTAAAAGTGTAGAAAATAGGCTATGATGGGATGGGGGGGCCCTCTTGCTGGTTTTGGCCCCAAAGACCTATGAGCCCATTCCACTTCTAAAGGACTGTCCCAGTGATATTCAAGAAGTTGCGGCAACAAGTGTTATAAGAAAAGTACACATATTAGGCCCTTCCGATCCTGCCCGATATTCCAACAATGCACAAGTTATCGTGCCTATTTCTATTTTCAAGATCCTCCGTCTTTGCTTCTAGGGTCTGGATCTGCCTTTCAAACTGAGTAATCCTACCTGCTTGCCGGACTGATTTGGATTTCACCTTAGAGGCAAAAAAATCCATCTCTACAGTTCTTTGCTCTGCTATGTCCACTCTCTCGTCCAACCAAGCCACTAATTCCTTAATATTTGGAATATCCTGGACCAGTGCTTCTAACATTGTCCTGATGTCTGAGAGGTCAGCCAAGCTGACAGTAACGTGGGTCTTTGAAGCCACCATCATGAACCAGGAATGGGTCCACACTCTCTGTGACACAGCTGGTCTTAGGTGAGTTTCAAATGAACCCCAGACTTCAAATTTTGGGTTGTACCTGAAAATAGGCAGCTATGCTGTCTAGCATAGTTAACAAAAACTAAATAAATAAATCGATACATTTAGTTGTACAGGTAGCACTATGTATTCCAATGTACTGATGCAACTTAAAAATAAAATCTGGAGGCTATTCAGTAGTCAAAACAATGGAGCTAAGCTCTGAAGCTGCCGATTGGTTCGTGGCCATGCATTTGCCCCAATTTTCCCCACTATTGAGGTGAAGCTGACTGGTCTATAATTTCAAGCCTCCACCTTACTCCCACTTTTGTGATGAGGGACTACATCTGCCCTTCTCCAGTCCTCTGGAATCACTCCCATATCAAATGACTCGGGTGAACAGGGCTGCCAGTGGTGCTGCCAGCACCTCTCATAGTTTCCTTAATATTCTAAGATGTATCCCAGCCTGTCCCATTGCCTTGCCCACATTCAGTTTTGTGAGTTCTTTTATGACTCCCTCTTCTGTAAATTGACTGGTGTCTACCTCCCTCCCATATTTGTTCATTTTGCCTAACTGTGCAACCTAGTGCAGCAGCACAGCTGGCCAAAGGACTTGAGGGATGCTGGAGTCTTCACCTGCCTGGCCTTTCCAATCTTCACCACTGGTACCTTTGTAGGCAGTGTTCATCAGGCATGCCTCTCAACATCTTCCCTGCCGGTCTCCATCCTCTTCAGTCAGGGGACTGAGCAGGGTGGTCCCCAGACACTCCTGTTGCACACCTAGAGGGAATCAGGTGAAGGCTAGGGCTGTTCTCAATCTCAGACCCCAGCACACTCTCATATGTGCCCTGGAGTTCAACAGCACAGGTTTCAAGTCTGCCCAGCCAAATGGGTAGAATTCAGTATACAGTCCCGTACTTGCTGCTGCAGCCCTACCATTTGCTCTCCCATTGGGCTGTTAGCTTGCTTTCTGCCCCACTCTGCTGCTCTCTCAGTCCTCTCCCCTCTTTCTTTCTTTCTCCCTCTCTCTCTCTCTCTCTTTCTCCAGGCTATTTTCTTGCTGTATGCACTCTGCAATTGCTTTACTTGGCAGCAGGATCTAGAATGCTGTTGAGTTGCTGGAGCCGGGCTGGCTGTGAAGTCACAGATACAGGCCTTGGGTTGAAGAGCCCTACAGCAGTGGCTCATGCAATCTGCTCACTCTGAGATCCTGTTTGAATCTCTCCCTGGGTGGGCAAAACAGTCCCTTTTATCAGTTTTTCAGTATCACACTCTCATTGGTTGCCACAGTTGTCCTACTGAACAAATTAATATTAAGTTGGCACACTTGACACCCTGTTGGATCTCATTTGGATGCAAAGAAATGTCCCTCCTTTTACTCCCCAAATCCTCTTTGTCAGTCCCATGAGCCTTCTGACAAATCATTGTCTCCTGATTGGATGTGCAGGGGAGCAAGAACAACTCTGCTCAGAGCAGGAAGGTGGCTCAAAAGCCAACAAAATGCTGGGGTATATTGCTAGAGGGATCTCCTCCAGAAGGAAGGAGGTTATCCCGCCCCTGTATTGGTCATTGGTCAGGGATATATTGGAAGAGGGATATCCTCCAGAAGGAGGGAGGGAGGTTATCCTGCCCCTGAATTGGTCATTGGTTAGGCCCTACCTGGAGTGTTGCATGCAGTACTGGTACCCATTCCTGAAGAAGGACATCAGATTGTTGGAGGGGGTGCAGTGAAGAGCCACAAATATGATCCAGGGATTGGAGAGCAAACCCTAGGAGGACAGGCTAATATGTATTCACTGGAGGAAAGGAGGGATGGGGGGATATGATCGAGACCTTTAAGTATCCAAAGGGGATAAGCAAGACCAACACAGAAGGTATTTTTCAGATGAGAAGGGGAAGGGACACAAGGGGGCATGGACTGAGGTTGGAGGGGAGAAGTTTCAAGAGGGAGATGAGGAGACATTTTTTTCATGGAAAGAGTGGTGGACAAATGGAACACCTTACCAGATGAGATAGTGTCCTGTAAGATGGTGGGAAGTTTCAAGAAGGGTTGGGACAGGGTAAAGAGAAGGGATACTGGGAAAAGGGGGCAGGAGGGACAGCTGCAAGATGAAAGGCTAGCTGCACACTTGAGCAGACTTGATAGACCATGAGGCCTGTTTCTGCTGGCAATTTCATATGTTCGTATGTTAAAGGTGACAAGTATGGTTGCTATAGGAAATGGTTCATGTAGTTCCAAACAGAGTCCCAACTTTTCAGTCAGCTTGCAGCCAAAGCACATTGATTTATATTTCATTTCCCCCACAGTTCTGTAGCAGCACCTCTGCCCTTTAGTCTCCTTGCAGAGTTTAATAATTTAACTTAATTCCCTGCCTGTCAACGTTGTCGATTTACAGTCCATCAGGCAGCAGACAGGCTCTCATTAACATTCATAAACCTGCTATTACTATTTATAACAGCTCCCCCGAGCACTCATAGGAGATCTTAAAATAAACATTTTTCTGGCTTCCCTTGGGCCTCCTTTGTGTCTCTGGACCCCGATGTATTGATCTGGGGGTCCGGGAGCACTGCAGAGTCATTTTGATCACCACAATAGCAGCGAGAAAATGGGTGGCTCTAATGCACATTCTGTGGCAATAGCTCCTCTGGATCCTTTCTAACAGAAATAACAGTACAGGGGCTGGATGGAGATTGAGGGACACCATAAACTCGGGCCCATGCAGAGGTAAAACACTCAAAGAAACGGAGGACCGGCAGGCAGAAAGGTAAGCCCACAAAGTTGGGGGGGGCTTAAATTTATATTACACCCTCCCCATTAAGACAAAACTTAGTTTAACAGTAGTCTAACATGTACATGTTACTAAGGCATGGTAGCCCAGGACCAAGAATGCAGAAGTGAAGTTGTCAATTGATTGTTGACAACCTTGGCTGACAAAACATTGGCTATACTGGCCAAGTTGCAGCCACCAGAGGTATTCCTGGGCTAATGCCTTCATCCAATACATTCTAGGATGACTCTGGTGCAAGCTGGAAAGTAACTGCTTTTGAAAATTCAGATGTATCATGAGTCAGGTGCCCTACAAAACATAGCCTTCATCAGCGGACAACTGGTCTTTATTGTCAAAAAAAGGCTGAAGAGATAGGTCTCTAATGAAGTTGGACCATCCATTCTTGGTGAAATGTAAGGACTTTGAGAGGGCAGTATTCCATCTGGATTCCTTTGCTATAGGTTGCTAAAGACCAAGACTGCCCACGGCTGGGTGTGCTAACAGAGAAACTAATGTAGCTAGCCAACACTCCAGCACCACCCACCACAAAAAGACCACAATGATTCAGTACAGCTCAAATAAGCATGAGTGTAATCATCAGGCAGTGCGCATACCTGTTATGAGCAAATGGGGAGATATAAGCAGGTAGTGACTACCTGAAGACACTGTAGCAAAACTGGTAGCAGTTGGTGGGGTTCTGCTGGTGTCTTCCCTGTTTGCTGGTAAGAGGTCTGCACACTACCTGATGAATTAAACTCATACTTTTTTGAACCATACTGAATCATTGTGGTGTTCCTTTTGTCTTGGGTGATGCTGGAGTACCAGCTTGCTTCCTTTGCTTTATCCCTGGAAGACATGGGTAGCTCCTTGATATGAGAAAGTTGGAACACTGCCCTATCGTCTGCCTTCCCTGCTGCATTTTTGCATGATAATCATGACAGAGAATCCATGGTTGCATTTTTTAAACGTATTTTATTAAGGCCTTGGATATGCACTTTTATGAACAGTTCTTGTTCACATCTAGTACAAACAGTCATACAATCAGTAGTGTGTGCATGTTCATGGAACACAAAAGATTCAGGGAAGACGTTCATTGTTTTACAGGTGCTTGGGATAGCCACCCTCATGTTTTTGTTAAACACTGACCAGGCCAATGGTCTCTAGTGAGAGCACCCAATTTTTTCTTGTTTAGAAACTGTTCCAGTGTAATGATGTGGCCACCCCCATGTTACAATAGTCTCTAGCTGGTGACAACACCCTCTTTAATGGCTTGGATCAGTAGCTCAAACATGGTTTTAAATAATGTCTCTTGACCTGCCATGCTGAGCTGTATTCTTTCCAGTTTCATACACAGTCGCAAATTATTAAGCCAATGACCTATACTAGGAGAGAAATCACTTTTCCAATATTGTGCAACTGTTTTCCTAGCATTTACTAGCATCTAATTGCATAGGAGATTTTTTTTTGTCACAGTCCCACCCTGTCCATTCAGCACCCAACATCAGTTCTAGTGGGATATTTGGGAGTGGGCTCATCAGGATTAATGCCATTGTTTTGTACATTGCATGCCAAAGGGGGCAAACGTAGGGCAAGTTAGTGCTAGGACAGGAAACTCCCCCTATTCACTTTACATTTAGGGCATATAGGGTCCCTACTGGCTTGAAACTTTTGTAGCCTTGTTGGGGTGAAGTATGTGCAAAATAAAAACTTTAACTGCACCCTGTGATGGAGATTTGCCTGTGAGCTGTAATGCACGTTGGATTGTTAAGACCCAGTCTTCTTTAGTGATATTACATCCTAACTCAGATATCCATGCTATTAGTAATTTATTTAGTGACAATAGGACTGTTCCCTGCAGATGTTGGTAGCATTCTGTAAGAGGTTCAGTCAAAGGTTATGGTTTATAAAGGATCTCCTCCACCGGGGTCATAGTAGGCTCTCCCCCTTGTAGATAATGCCTCAGCCTCAAATATGCAAAGAAGTCCCCCACTTGTATTGTGTATTCTTGCCTGATATCACCAAATGATTGTAGGTTCCCTCATGAGTATAGGGCTGTCACCTCCCTAATCATGCTATATTCCCATCTGAGTATAGCCTGATGAAGAAACGCATTATATCGAGGTTTATTTCTGAAGGCTAATCTGAGGGGACATTTTGAGGATATAGTTTGCCCTGTCAATCAATCAATCAATTAAAGTCTTTATTTAACCAAGTGATCACCGTTGAGCAAGCTCATTTTCTAGGTGGACCTGGGTTTGTTAATAAGGAACAAGGGTCAATATACATGGGATGCAACACACAAGAAAATAGTAATAATACAAATAAAGTGAGATACAATAATACAGTATATACAAAGTATCAGCAGGTAGCATTGACAGTAGTATATGTTTGGAACAGAAGATACACCTAGTTTTGGACAGGACACAATTTTTCATAAAAGTAGAGAAATATACATATCAGGTGCACCGAACACAAATAAAACCTAATATAAAAAGATATATAGTGATACGGTATGGAGAGTTTAGAGCTGGAACCAGGGTCAAAGGAAGGGACAGATATGGGGGTAGAAAAAGGGGAGAGGGAAGAGTTGATTAGAGATTTGATCAGTCTTTTAACAGTAGTAATTACAGTGTGCTTGGACTTATAGGAGTCACTATTTAAGGCAGACAGGCACAGGACTCCTTATTATAATGTAGGTATAGAGATTTAAAAGCTGCTAGGCTGATGGGGTGAGTTAATTTAAAAGTTTTTTGCAGCTTGTTCCACAGTTGAGGGAGCACAAAGCTGATGACTGCTCTGCCAATGTGAGATTTTGCTTTGTAAACATAAAGGTAGATAGATAAGGTGCTTCTCAGGGCATACTTCCCCAGAGTGCACAAAGGTAGAAAGACAGATATACTGGGGTAGTTTATTTGAGAAAGCTTTGTATGTCCAAACCACAGCATTTTTTTGCTGACTGTAAGCAAGGGATGACCATCCCACTGCCGTGTATGATGCACAGTTGTGGGTTGAGTATGGAAGACCTGTGATAAATCTTATGGCTCTGTGATAAAGTGTATTGAGTTTGGCTAGGGTACCTGCAGGACCCTGAATATATAGAAAGTCTGTGTAATCCAATAGAGAACGAAAGGTAGTTTGAACCAGTTTCAGTTTAGTGTCTCTTGTGAGGAGATTATTAATCCTAAAGAACAGACCAAGTTTTGTCTAAGTTTCTTTGCTAGTTCTTCTAAGTGATCTGTGAAAGTAAGTCTATGGTCTAACCAGACCTCCAGGTACTTGAACTTTGGTACATAGTCCAACCGCTCACCTAGAATGGTAGTGATCTGCGGGAGTGTCCCAGTAATTGCAGGATTTATTGGATTTTGAATGGGTGAGAGGAACATTGCTTTGTTTTTTTTTGCATTTAAGAGCAGTTTCTGGTTTATAAACTGATGTTGCAGCAGATTAAATTCATTTTGAAGGGCTTTACAGGCTGCTTCAGGTGTGGGGCTACTAGCATAGAGTACCGTATCATCCATGAATAGATGTATTTGTGCTTCTTTGATGGGGGCATCTACGTTGTTAATATAAACTCCTTTCAGATTTTGTGTGCATGATGGTTCCCCGGTAGTTAGTACTAGCTCCTTCAAATACCTGGGTATTCTCCTTAATGAATCCTTGGACTTTGACCTCCATGTCACCACCACCTGCAAATCGGTCAATGCAAAAACTGGAGGTGCATACCATACTAGCTATGCTCTTACACCATCTGCTCGGCTTGCAGTGGCTCAAGGCCTACTGCTCCCAGCCCTTGCTTATGGCTCAGTCACGTACCTTGGAGCATCAAAGACCTCCCTACATAAATGGGACACCACCTATAATAACATCTGCCACTATGTTTCTCGATCTCCATGTTTTAAACATTACTGTCAGCTGTATGCTGACCTAAAATGGCCCAACCCTTCTGCCCACCGGCTAATGGCCTTTGGCTCCCTATTAGATGGTATAACTAGATCAGGTCTCTCCAATTTCCTCACCTCCTTGCTACACCCCCAAACCCCCTCCTATGGTCTCCAATCTAGTGACAATGCCCTCCTCTTTATACCCAGACACAAAGCTTCTATGGGTACACGGGCTTTCTCCTACTCAGCCCCTAAGTATTGGAATTCTATCCCTCAAGCAATTCACCTTGCTACTACCCATGCTGGTTTCAAGAAACTTCACCATGAACATCTATTGGCCTCAAATCCTTGCACATGCTTCCATCCACCTTGACCCTTTAATCCTTCCACCTTGTTCTTTCCTCACCCTCCCTCTTTCCCTCTCACCCCTTCTCCTATTTCCTCCCATCTCCCCCCCCCCCCTTCCTTTCTTTCTCTCTATATTTAAGCCTTGTAATGGGAATTACTATTTCTAATGTACTTGTCAGCCAGTTCCAGTACAAATTTGTTAGCACTTGTTTTGTTTTTCATTACAGTACTGTTTACATTTTTTGATATTATCTTATTCTGTTTCAGCCAGTTGTCAATTGTTTGTATTACACTAAATTCCATTGTGTTATCTCTTCCTTGTGCTGTGTCACATTGTACAGTTCGTGTATTTTTGTTCTCACTTGTGTTCTCCCGGGTCATGCCTGAAAATAGGCATCTCTATGTCTAGTGCACTCACACGGTTACCTAAAGCAAATAAATAAATAAATGGTGAAGAGCAAAGGACCAAGAATGGAACCTTGCAGTACACCCCTCAATAGGGGTTTTAGTGGAGAAACTTCCCCTTCTGCCTTTACTTGTTGAAGTCGTCCTGACAGGTAGTTGGAGAACCATTTAAAGGATAGGGACTCCAAACTGATGTTCCGGAGGGACGACAGAAGCCATCTGTGATCAACAGTATCGAACGCCTTGCTTAGGTCCAAGAAAACTGCGCAGACAAAGTTTTTTTTTGTCTAATTCAACCTGCCCTGTCCAACTGAACTCAGGAAATTTTATCTGAGCATCTCCCAGATATTTCATAAAAGGGTTCATACTGCTATGGGGTTGATGGGAGGAAAGTAACTGCCACATGTATGGCCACACTCTCGACCTGGTCTTCTCACTCAGACATGACATTATAGTGGTCAAGGTTGATCCGTTCAGTTGGTTTGCTCATCATGCTGTTGAGATCCCCTGTAATTTTACCCCTTCTGCGGAGACTATGCAGTGTCATCTGAAAAATAAACTGGCGCATTGCCAACTCCAGGAGTCACTTGATGTCTTGAGTTTGATGCTAGCCTGTGCTCAGGCTCCAGAGGTGGGTGTTAAGGCTTATAATACAGCCTCGACTGAGGCTCTGGACCTGATTGCACCTTTCCACATTCGCCCCTTGACCTGACAATGCCACTCACCATGATATTGTGTTGAGTTGGGTTGTTTGAAGACTAAAGGCATAGGTTAGAGTGAGCCCAGAAGAGGTATCACTCTGAGGAGGACAAGGCAGCACTGAGACTCAATTACCTAGAGTATCAGTGGGCAATCAATCTTAAGAAGACAAAGTTTTTATCTCGATTGATTGCTGCAGCTAGAAATTGCCCGCTGCACTGTTCCGCACTGTTGACAGCTGGTTAAATCCTTCCTGTCTGCAATCTGGGATGGCATTTTCTACAGAAAAGTGCAAACAGTTTGGTCTTTTCTTTGTCGAGAAGGTGTCCTCCATCAGGATGAGTATTGCTTCCTCTGGTCCAGCTTTTGCTGGAGATGATCAGCCTGTTGATGATAACCTTTTTCTGAGTTGGAGTTTTAGCCAGTTTTAGCAGATGAAGTCCTTCGAGTGTTGTCCAGCATGTGTCCCACCAGTTGTGCCCTGGACCCGGGTCCAACGTGGCTTGTCATCAGCTTCTTGGACTTTCTGGGTCCAGTGATTTTTTCTTTTTTTTTTAAATTGTTGTTTATGCTAGCCCATGGTGTCAGTTTCCATTCATTCAGGAGACACAGATGGCAGTCTCTCCCCACACCGCAATCACCCCAATTTTGCCCCAGTGGTCCCCATCGAGGCGTTGCTGTACCACCAGGTGGATATAGGGTGGGGGCATGTGCCCTGATAATTTTTGCTGTGTCAGACCACCAGGGATGGCAGGGAGGTGTGGGCAATCAGGGTCACTGCTGGGTCGCCATCACCTAGGAGACCAACACCGGTTTTTCCTCCTTTTCCTCCCTTGACATGGTGCACACCCCTTGATATCAAGGCACTGGGCACTGATGTCCACTATGCGTCTTGGCCAGCTCCTTCCTGGTGACAGGACTTGCAGTACCCCAGGCCTCCACCTGGAGTCAGGCAAGCTGTGGGCTTTGCCCCCCCCCGGAGAAGGTGAGCAGTCGTAGGATGCTCAAGCCTTTCCCACCCAGCCGGCCCTTCGATGACCCAAATCTGCTCCCGAGCCCGGGTCACCAGCGTTGCAAGCAGAAATCCAACCACTGCACTGACAGGCCGGTCACTGGGTCCAGTGTTTGTGGAGATCAATAATGGGTCATTAAGTAAGGGTTTGTTTCCTATGGCCTTGAAAGAGGTCGTAGTGAAGTCCCTCCTTAAAAAAGTCAATTTTCTGATGTTCTTTCAAACTATAGGCCTAGTTCTAACCTTCCCTTTTTGGGGAAGATTATTGAGAAGATGGAGGCTGACCAGTTGGTTGAGTGCCTGGAGAGTTTATCCATCTATGAACCTCTCCAATTGGGTTTTTGGCCCCAGCATGGCACAGAGACAGCTTTGGTCAAGTTGGTGCATGATCTCTTCCTGATAAGGGACCAAGAGTGCTCTACCACTACCTCTGGCTGAATCACACCCCTCCCATTCTATCAACTTCCTCCCTCCCACCCTTATCCACCTGTCTTCTACTCCCTCCTGGACAAAGCCTGCTAGGGCTGCTACCACCTTCATTGCCCTGCACTTAGCAACCTAACGGTGTCCACATAGCATCATTACAGTGGAATTACTACTCAGTCTATTTCTGCCTCTCATGTGTAATGATGCTATTGACAATTTCTTGCACTTTTGTAACTGCCAAAACATTTTGCTATGCCTGTATACTCACTGTCCAGTTCAATGTAACAAACCTGTATCTTTTGTATTGTATTGCATTTCTTGACTTGGAACCTTTGTTAAAAGAGCATCTTGGCTCAAAGGTAGTAATTTGAACCTGAAAATAAAGAAGTAAACCATCTTGGTGATCCTGGACCTATCTTCAGCATTTGACATGGTGGATCACATGGTGATATTGTATCATCCGCAGAACTATGTGGGTGCTACCGGTGCAGTCTTGTGCTGGTTTAGCTCATATGTAACCAGAGGATTGTGGCATGTGGTCCTTGGGAATTTTTCCTCTGGACTACTCAAGCTGCTTTGTGGTGTTCTGCAGGGTTCCATTTTTGCTCCCCTGTTGTTCTTTGTGCATATGCTGCTGCTGGGTGAAATCATTAGGTGGTACAATCTGGGTTTTCACTGTTATGCAGATTATACCCTGTTATACCTGTTTTGTGTCCCAGGTGACCTATCCACCTCGGGTATACTGAGCCAGTGTCTGGCTGAGATTAACAGTTGGATGTCTGCAAACTGGTTATGTCTCAACCCTGGCAAGACGGGATGGTTATGGTGATTGAGCCGGCTGGTGAGGGTGTTTCCACTGACAAGAGGCTGCCTGCCCCAGTGGTTTATGGGCACCCCCTGTCAGTGGTCAGTGTGGTTAGGGACCTTGGCATTTTCCTTGATGATGGACTTACCCTTGAACAACAGGTGTCATTGGTTGTTAGGTCCATTTTTTTCCATCTCTGGAATATTGCCAGTATCCAGCCATTCCTGACACCTACTGATCTGGTTAGTCTTCCATACTTTTGTTACAAACAGGCTGGATTACTGCAATGCTTTTTACCTAGGGCTGTCTGAAGGATTGATGTGACAACTGCAGCTAGTGCAGAATGCTGCCACCAGGATGTTTACAGGTGCCTCTTTGAGGGATCATGTCACTCCTGTTCTGCATGCTCTGCACTGGCTGCCTGTGAGTTTGCTCATCACCTTCAAGATATGCTTGTTAATTTACAAGGCGCTACCTGGTTTGTTACCTGACTACCTTAAAGAGCTCCTGGTTCCGTACTGGCTCATCTGCCCCCTATGGTCCACCAATGCTAGTCTGCTTGTTATACCTTCCTCTTGCTTGAATTGATCTGGTGATTGAGCATTTGGTATGGCAGCACAATCTTTATGAAATGCTCTTCCACTCTACATTCACTCAGCCAGCTTGGTGGAGCCTCTTTGAAGACATTTAATTTTATTTGAATATATCGGTTTTAACTTTGGGATGTTCTATTGTGAAGTGCTCTGAGCCCCTGGATAGTGTGCTATATAAATAAAATTTGCCTTGCCATGTGACTTTTCTGCATCAATGGAACACTGGTGGACACATCCTTCGCTAAATAAGACAGGTAAGATATATGGGCTGCCCAAAGGTATTGTTTAAAGTTTGACAGAGGCAGACCTCCAGATTTGATAGGCAGTTGTAGGATATTTCTTTTTATTCTTGCCATTTTCTCAGTTCATATAAACCTATTTAGGAGGCTATTGAGTTATGTAAAGAATTTGTCTGGAACATGAGTTGGCAAGTTTTGAAAAAGGTAGAGGTATTTCATTAGGATACATATTTTTATGGAGTTGATGCTCCCTATTAGACTAATGGGCAAATGTTCCCATCTCTCACAGTCCTTTTTGATCAAGGTCAAGAGGGGTGAGTAGTTCTCTTTGTACAAGAGTTCCAGCATATTTGGGATTTTGATTCCTAGATATTTCAAAGAGGTGACCATCCTCATGAATAAAGGGTTAGGTTCTAAATAGTATGTTGTTCCCTTCCAAAAGGCCATAATCTTAATTTTTGTCTAATTGATCTTGTGGCCTCTAAGTTTCCCATAATGATCTAACAGTTGCTACACCTGTGACAGACTTTTAATACATTATTTTAGGGTGAGCAATAGGTCATCAGCAGATATAGATAATTTAGTATGTATTCCCCCAGCTTTGATACCCTCTACACCTTCTTCCTGTCTGATTGCAAGAGCCAGGGGCTCCAAAGATAGAACATATAATGGTGGTGATAAGGGAAATCCCTGCCTGGTCCCTCAATATAATGTGAAGGAGTCAGAAAGCCTGATATTAACTAACATGTGGGCAGAAAGTTAGTTATATAATGTGGATATCCACTGTAGAATGTTGTTCTGCATGTTTAATTTCTCTAGGGTTGCAAACATGTATTTCCACTCCACTTGGTCAAAGGCTTTTTCTGCATTGAGGACAAGTACCCCAGATCACTCCCCAGCTGATCCGCTCACCCACCTCCAGACAACATTTAGGGTTCTGAAAACATTACAGTAATTTTAATCTCTCCTTAGACAAAACCTGCATGGTCTTGATGTATCAACACGGGTAGGATTTTTTTTCCAATCTAACTTGCTATGACCCTGGCCATAATTTTGTAGTTGAGGGTTCTTGCCCTGCTTAGGCAGAACTGTTATGGTGGCAGACCACATGGAGGGTTGCAGGACCCCTGACTCAAAGCTTTCTGTGAGCATTTCTATCTTCAGCTCTAACAAGAACATTTTATAAAAGTGAACAGGGTATCCATCAGGCCTGGGAGACTTCCTCTATCCAGGTGTCCCACAGCCTTCTCTCTCTGTGATCAAGTTATGCCTGCCTCTATATGTTGAAATTGTGTGGTAGTCAGCTGAAGGAGAGGCCTTAGCAAAAGAAGGCAGCAATATATTCATGAGAAGATTGCACTTCTCTGGACAAGAGGTGTAGGTAAAACTCCTGGAAGCGCTCACTAACATCTCGGTCTGCGCATTTCATGGCTCAGTTTGAGTCATATATTGGGGCACTATTTTTCACTTCTTCTCTGCTTTTTACCTGCCATGCCAGCCATCTACCTGCTATGTCCCCATCAAAATATTTCCTGGCCTGTGTCAGTAGCATGACCCTCTCTAGTTTGGCACTACTGAGGGACTTATATTTCCAGCTCATCTTTTGAAGTTTAAGGTAATCCCTTGGGTCCAGACTGACCATATGGGAGGCTTCAATGTTTTTGATATCCTGTTCTAGGATAATAATTCTCAGATAATCAGTTTTTTTTAAATGTGCAACAGAGGAGATTGCTGCACCTCTAAACCACTACCGATAAAGCCTCTCTCTCATCTGGTTGTTGCTGAAGTGTCTTCCCTCTCATTTGTGTACAAGTGTTACCACCCCCCTGCTACTTTACACAGTTAGCTACCCCTGGTACCCTTGACTGGGCACAAACTACTTTGGAAATGGTACTACCCCTGGCTTTGGGAATGTATCCCAGGCTCATTACTTCTAGAGGTCAGAAAAGAGGCGGGGGTGTACAAAAGCAAAACTTATGTCCAAACCAAGGTCCTGGGGAGAGAACATTTTGCTAGGGCTATGCTAAACCTATACTTCTGGAGGGGTACCCAGTAACTCCACAAACAGGAAGCAATAACATAAATGTCCAAACCAGAGTTGGGGTTCTAGAGTATGACTTTATTCGAAAAAGATGTTCTCTAAAGCAAAGGTGGACCCCCCAAGGTTTACACAGCATGGGACAAGGAATTGGAAGAACAACAAAACAACTGTATCTGATAGAAACTCTACGTATTCCCATTTTTCATAGAACATTGAATTCTCTTCAGTGGCACTGGCCACAACATAAACATTTCTTCTGGTGGCACAGACTACAACTGAGCACACATTTCCCATATGACATAGGACTTTAAAATGTCTTAACGTGGCAACTGGCCACAACAAAGCACACAGGGGCTCATTATTAGCACAGCCCACTCCAGGGCATAAACCTCTCTTCAGACATTGGCCAGCATGTCCAAAATAACCAGGCGCCCTCACAGAACCGATAGTGCTGAACTGGTTACTCCAGATGGGAGGCTGCCCACCTTTGCTTCCAAATTCATACCCTGCCATTCTTTCAGAGTTAAACCTTAAAACTTCTTGATCACACTTAGGTAAATGCATCTTTGAATGAACTTTCACATCCAGCATTTAAGAAACACTACTCTGGGAGTGTAAGAAATTAGAATCCTGAACAATGTGAATCAGTTTGTGTCTGGACCCTACAATTGCCAGCCAACTTTAAACTGAGAAAAGTCTCACATTTTGGAAGAGAACTGGTGTACCTTTCCCTTTTAATCAGAGAAACACCAAAGCACAATTACTTTCTTCAGGAAGCACAAAGCCAGATCTACTCACAGTTAGAACAGTGCAGGCTGCTTCAGATAGTCCTAGATCAAATAGGGGTTGCACCTAGGATCCATTTCCTAGCAGTCCTTTTCAACCCACTGGGGATGAAAATCAGGAGATCCTGCTGTACACAACAGTTTCCACCACTTCTCTTGGCAGGTTGGAGACTTTCAGGACTAGGGTGAGAAAATAGGCTCTCCTCTCAAAGTCCACACTGCAGCTCTCACTCCTCTTACTTCAACTGCTGACATCACACTAACCCAAGATTCTAAAACCCCCACTCATGGCCAGCTGCTGTGGCTTACGCTGCTGCGAGAGTTCTAAATGACTTCATCTCTCTCACCTCAGCTGAGACCAAGTAAGCAAGAGAGTGAGTAGGAGAAAACCCCATTTAATTAGTTATTTACCAGTTGCCTTCCCTGCCTAGCACTGACACTGATGGAATTCTAGTAGCCCCAGGGGACTGGTGGTTACACAGGTGTCTGGATTTGCCCCTTTACAATGTGTATATACCTCTGACTTCTAAGCAATAGTGGGTCTGGTCTCCAGGTCTTGGCTGACTCAGGGATACTGCACCCCACCAGGATAGGGTCATGGTCTGTTATAGTAATGGTACCATGCTGTGCTGACTAGGATAGGTACCAAGGTTTGGGAGGACAGAATACCATTCAGTGTAGCATAGGAGGAGCAGACATGTGAATAGCAGGTGTATTCCCTTCCACTAGGATGCAGGTGATGCTTCATGTCAATGAGAGAGTGCTCTTTCACAAGCGTGAGAAGAGTCCTGGTGCTCTGTGAAGGGACACCATCCTGCCTTGTGGAGCGGTCAAGTACTGTGTCCCTGACACAGTTTAAGTATCTCCCTAGAATCCAGGGATCATCAAAGCCATGTCTACAATAGTTTATGAGAAATCTCAGATCCATCTATATTGGGGCCATAGAACCAAGGGCTAATTTAGCCTCAATGTGAAGATGCAATTGCAGTCATATGTACCTCACTCCATATCTGTCAGAGATCTAGTGACTATCCTCTAAAATCTTGCTTGAAGCCATATTGCTGCTCCCTTAACCTTAGGGGTAAAATAAGACCCATACCACTCACTTCCCCAATTTTTACCATATGAGAGCCTTCCCTGTCTGTCATGTGTATCTCTTGAAGAAACATAATATCTGTACCCATGCTTCTTATTTTACCTAGCACTCTCTTCCTTTTTACTGGAGTTGATAGACCATTAATATTCCACAAACATATTTTAGTTTGTCCACCATTTTGTTTATATAATAGTATTTGTAGCACAATCTGGAATCCTCTATGAACAGTCTGTGAACTTGAGGTTGTCGATGAGGTCAAATGTTGAGTAACAACCTTCCCCAAAAAACTCCTACCCCACAAACAAGATTGCTGTCAATTCCCCAACTAGCAACCTGCCCCACAAATGGTGTTCCCCAATCCTTTACAAGTGCAAGGTAACTTAAAGCCCCAACTGTGTCCTGCTCCATCATGTGTTCAGCCCCATCTAACACACATGGGATTCCCCCTCCCAGCCACTGGTCCCACCCTCCCCACCAAGTCCAGACCCCAACCTTGACTTGTGCTCCACCCTCACAGCAAATGCATGAATACCATTGGAAAACATGTCCCCCTCCCTCACCTTCATGAGCTGATATAGCTCATTGCATCATCCCACTTTCCTTCTGGTTGCCATGCCAGCTGATACACCTTCTTGATCAATCCTTTTATCATATTTAACTTTGTTAAATAGCAATACTTCAGCTAATGCTGGCTATCCATTTAGAGTCTGGTTAGAGCAGCCATCAGCAGTTTCCCAAAGGTGGCAACCTCTGAAAAGCCACCAAAGTAACATAGAAAGAAAAAAAAGGAAAAAAATAAGAATATAAAACTAAAAGAGGAACAATTAGAGAAATGAGCCCCAGAATCAATTCACACAGTGGTGAGGCTAAACACCCATCAGAGTTAGTACTGTGGCTCACGCATGATGGAAGCCCCATCACAGAACCAGCCACCCCTTCCACATCACTTCTCTAAAATGTAGTTTAGCCCTGTCCTCTGTAAGAGGTGAGGTTCTCATGTTACAATGACCCATTAGTTGTTAGGGAACTATGTGCACCAGTTCATCTGTTAGAAACTAGGGGCTGTGCATGGTCCAAATAGCATTTCCCGAATACCATGAATAGTTGGCTTGCCGAATATTTGAATGGACATTCTGAATAGTTCACTATTTGGCTACTATTCACAATGTACTATTCGGTGGGTGAGATTTCAATATCTCACAGAGCTTCACTGGCCAAACAGAGGCTGTTTTTGGCGCTCAGAGCCAGGAACACCATGTGATCTCCTCACTCTGAGTGTGTAGATGAGAGGAGACAGTTGTTTCTCAGAGACCTAGCTCTCTTTAGTTTACCACTTGTAACTTTTATAACTGTTTAAAAAAATGTTTTGTGTGTGATCCAGTTTTTACATCTGATCACCTTGTGACTGCATCTGACTGAAGTTTTGTTTTTCATCCTTGAAACTGGGCTCAGTTTCAAGGAAAAGGAGAGTCTGTGTGTGAGTGAATCTGTGTGTGTGCTGCTGCATGATGACTCCCCTCCCCCCACTGCTTACAGTTTCACAGCTCAGCTGAAGCAGTGTGGTTTGATTTTTTGATTAAGAACCAATTACTTCTTATCAGGATTTTTTTTTGTCAACAAAGTCCAGTTTGGCTTTTGCATGTAGTGGGTAAGTGTTACTGGGCTCAGTAACAGTGAGTGGCTCAAGCTTTTGCTGACTGCCCTATCCCCACTGCTGTGCTTGCTTAGCTTTTTGTTCCAAATCCACACACAACCACTGTGGTATTTTCTATTTCTTTTGTGAAGCAAATTGGTATTTTGCTGTAATCAGGTTCTGGGCTTGGTTCCCTGCATAAGTGAGGTGTAATTGTCATCTGACTCCCTCTTATCTGCATTGCAGCTTACTGCGGCGCATACATCATCTGTGTGTGCATTGTATTGTTGTTCTTGTAATCTGTGTCCTGCAAGTGCATGCACAGTGTCTGCACGCATTTTTTTTGTGATATATAAAGCAGCCTATTTATTTCTCACTGGGTCAGGCTTGGCCCATTGAATTGTTGCTGACTGTAGTCTGGTTCTTGTCTCAGTTCCCTGTACAACTGAGTAAGGTGGGTGTCACAGGTGACTCCTCCCTCCACAGCTCACTGCACCTGAGTGGCCTCCTGTGCATGTGATTTTTTTCTTTTTTGTGTGTCTTCGCCCCCTGTGTGTGCACTACTGTGAGTGTGTACACGTACATTTTCTGTGAACTGCTTTAGTATTTATGTGTGTGTCAGGCATGACTCACTGGGTTCTGTGTGTTGTAAGTTGTTTGGTGCACCTTCAAAGCTTGAATTGCTGTACTGTATGACTGCACAACTGACACCGTACAAGTAAGAAGTTGTTTGCTGACTCCATCTCTTTCTAATATCAGCTTGACTTTATTAGCTGCTACATATGTGGTGTTGTTATTGTTGTTTTCTGCAAGAAGCACCAACATAAACAAAGACACTAATCACAAATAATATACACAGTAAGTTACGGACCATGTCTCATTAATCCCGTAAACATGCGTGGTCCAGCCCAAGCAAGTCATCTTCACCACTAGTCATAAGTGGTGAGGAACAGAGTGAGAGAAGTTCTGTTCGTATTCACCGCTCTAAAATAGTTTTCTCCCCTGATAAGCCTTCAGGTTCTGGTGTCGGTAACATTGGGGGTAGTAGTAGTACTACTGTAACTTCAACTGCTGCCACTACTATTACTAGTACTGCATTTGCAGCACCATCATTTTATAAAAGTAGGAGGGCTTTACAGCTGACATCTCCAGTTATACAAGAACAAGAACCCACCCCCACTACCAGTGGTAGTACTATTCACACAACTGCCCCATAGAGGCAACATCACCTATCAGTGTGCTCCTCCCCACCACCACCAGTGCCGTGATTTCAGCAATCAGAGCAAATACTTTTTGTACTGTTGACACCACCACCACTGCCATAACAGTGTGCACTGTTATTTGTGCTCCTTGCACAGCCACTGTCACCACAACCTTTGTTTCCATTAGTAGTCCTGAGTGTTCTGCTGTCACCATGACTACTGCGGCCAGTATTACAACTAGCTGTAACATGATGCCAATTTCTTCGACTGTAACTTCTGATTGTAATTCTGGCACCAGGACTACTGTCAACAGTGCTACTACCTTGCCAACTATGCCCATGACCATGGGTACTGTGACTAGTACTGACCATGAGACTGTTACAATGACTGCACCAATTGTGTTGCCAAAATGTACTGTTGCTCAGCCTCACAAGTTTCCTCTCACCACATTTCCTTTTGCTGTTGTGGAGGATTCTGAAGAAGAGCATTCATCTGGTTCTGAATATTTACCAGAGCCTCAAGACTTGCTAAGTACATCATCTGACAGTGATACCCACCTAAGTGAATTTGGCAATGAGACCGAATATTCGGCATATCTGTGTGAGAAGTGTGAATGTGCAGCTGCCAAAAAATGCAGTACTTCTTGTCATGGCAAGCATGCCGGTCAGGGTCACCCTCCTCCTAAAAAAACAATCCACCCTGTCCTCTCAAAGAGTTGTGTCAAGTTCAACTACATCTGATACACAAAGTAGTTTTACAACTACATCTGTTGTGAAGGAAGAAAGGGATAGAACAACTGCATCCACTGCACACATGCCCATGGTCGCCCTATTGGGGCCTGTACTTTCACTGTCAGTGCAAGGAAAAGTGTGGTGTGGCTGTACTTTAGTGTTGTAAAAGATGATCCAACAAAGGCAGTATGCTGTGTGTGTGACTGTACTATAAGTCATGGTAAAAACCTTTCAAATCTCACAACAACATCAATGATGAACCACCTCCGGAAGAAACATCCCAGTGCACTTCAACGATCCACAGCTGTTCCTTCCCCTCCACAACATGTGCCTTTCAGACCCTCTTCTGATACTGGTCCAGTAGATGCATAAAGTATTATTAGTGATTCTATTATTGAGACAGACAGTGTGCCCTCAACTCCCCCTACACCACTTATAACGCATCCCTGTACAGGATCATCACCCATTCTGCCTTCTTCTGCTCAATCATCTATTATTGTAACACCCTCCACCATGGATTCAAAGTCAAAATCAATGTAATGTGGTACCGCTTTGACTACACCCATTATGCAAGTCTTCCATGCCTGCACCAAATACCAGGCGTCATACCCTACAGCACAGCAGATCACCAATTTAATTGGTGAGATGATGGCATTGGATCTGCAGCCATTTTCCATTGTGGAAAACACAGGTTTCCATAGACTGCTGCAGCATTTGTACCCTAGGTATAATATACTATCACGGACCACATTTTCACGTACTGTAGTACCCAACATTTACCATGATTTGAGAAAAGGAGATGCAAGACTACTAGCACAGGTTGTTGGTGGAGTTTTCCACTGCACAACTGACATATGGACCAGCATGAATTCAAATAATGCATATGTGTCACTGACAGCACACTGGTGTGTTGCAGATGTGGTAGTCACTGGTGGTGATGGTGGTGCTGGTGCTGGTTCTCTCTCTTCCCCCTCTCCCTGCAGGTCTGCTTTGCTAAATGTCAGTGTTATGGAAAAGGATCACAGGGCTATAAACATACTGTCATTCCTGCAAGAGATGTTGAGCCCATGGATTGATGGCAACAATTTGCAAGTAGGGTTTGTGGTCACAGACAATGTCACAAATCTAATAAAAACACTTAAGAGATGGCAATTTTGATGGGATACGCTGCTTTGCTCATACACTAAATTTGGTGGTGACAAAGGCTTTGGCAAACACAGCAGATGCAGATCACACAGTCAAAGTAGTCAGAAGCATATGCAGCTATTTCCATCACTCTGTGAAAGCCACAAACCCTCTGCATCAGCTACAAGAGCATCTTCAAATGCCGCAGCATCATCTCATCCAGGATGTACAGACCTGGTGGAATTCCACCTACTACATGCTGCAAAGGCTTCTGGAGCAAAAGCGGGCCCTTCATGAGATGAGCATGGAAAATGATATAGCGGGAGTCCTCGGACATCAGGACAGGGCTGTGATTGAGGGCTTGGTAAAGGTTTTAGCCCTATTTGAAAGAAGCACTCTTGACCTTAGCTCTGATTCTGCACTGCTAAGTCAGGTAATTCCTGCTGTACAGATCCTGAAAAAAACCATGAGGAGATTCAGTGAAAATGCTGAGAAAGATCCAAACCAGACACCAGGAACAGTGATATCCCTTGTGGAAAACCTCACCACAGAACTAGAAGTTAGATTTTCTGATCTCTGTTCCAATAAAAAGCACATATTTGCCACTATGTTGGATCCACATTTCAAGTGTGAGGTACTACACCTTATAATTCCCACTCACAGGGTTACAGACATTCAGAAGCAGATGTGCTCACAACTTAGTTTCTGCATCCTTGGGTCAAAGATACAGCAGGTAACCCTATTGATGAGCCTGTCTCAGAATCACAAACAGAAAGCAGTATGGAAAACCTTGAGAAAGAGGGTGACTGTTGGGCTGAACTCAGCTCATCACTACAGGCTGAGCAGCGGAAGAGAACAGAACAGCAGCCACAGACGGCACCCAATCTGCTGAACAGTTATTTCAATGAGCCTCTGGAGTCATTCTCCATAAATCCAGTGGAGTACTGGATCAAAAGGATGAAAGCATCTCCGCACTTGGCACAGTTGGCCCTTAAATATATCTGTTGCCCCCCTACTAGCGTACTGTCTGAACTAATGTTCTGCACTGCTGGGGATGTGGTGGAACCTCACCAATTCTCACTTGATCCAGCACATGTGGAACAACTTGTGTTTATAAAAATAAATCTACCTCACCTTGGGTACACATATGGCCACTAACAATTACATTAAATAATTGTCTTGTACTGGATACATTTGTGTGTTGTAGCATTGACCCATACACAAGACATTCTGTGTTAACCATCATTGTTCTGTTGGCAAATTAGCACATGTTAACATTCATATTCAAAGTCATACTAACACAAATCTGTGACCAGCACCCTTTTCCTTTATTACTTCCACTGTCATGGTGTATTCTTTTGAACGAGCTTGCCCTGCAGTTCCCAGTGCCTAAAACTGCCACCCACCTATTGATTGCTGTTCCCAATACAAAATCCTCAACTGGTGTTGCTACATCTCTCATCCCCGGTGTTGCTCGTGCCCATATTCCATCGATCCCTTTAACAGCTTTCCAGGTGCCAGTAACAAGTGTGGCATCACCAGTCTCAAGTATTTCACGTGCATAAAATATGGCAGCTAATAGTGTGTCATCTCCAGTCTCAGTGTTTTCCATGCCTGAAATATGGCAGTCACAAGTATGGCATCACCAGTCTCAGTGTTTCCCATGCCTGAAATATGGCAGTTAACAGTGTGGCATCTCCAGTCTCAAGTATTTCACATGACTGAAATATTATGGTTACGAGTATGGTATCACTTGTCTCAAGTATTTCACATGACTGAAATATTCTAGTTACGAGTATGGCATCACTTGTCTCAAGTATTTCACATGACTGAAATATTATGGTTACGAGTATGGTATCACTTGTCTCAAGTATTTCACATGACTGAAATATTCTAGTTACCAGTATAGCATCACATGTCTCAAGTATTTCACATGATTGAAATGTTCTGGTTACGTGTATGGCATCACCATTCTCAAGTATTTCACATGACTGAAATATTGCAGTTACCAGTATGGCATCTCCAGTCTCCAGTATTTCACATGACTAAAATATTCTAGTTACCAGTATGGCATCACCCATCTCAAGTATTTCCCATGCCTGAAATATTCCAGTTACCAGTGTGGCATCACCAGTCTCAATTATTTTCCATGCCTGCAAAATTATTGCAAGGTGCTGAAGTATACTGCAAGGAGCAGTGTAATGCAATGGCAGTTAATCTCTAGTCATCCAATATTTTGTGACAGCATTTACTGCAAAGTATTGAATTGCATCTTGTCTTGCTTCACTGTATACTATTGCTACATAATACAATTCCAGAGAAGGTGGTGAGATAGACTACAAGGATGATAACAGACAGGTGTCTCTTTATTAGATGGTCTCAAATATTTTTCTCCCCGAGCAAGCCTTTTAGTTCTTGTAACACTGGGAATAGAACTACTACTACTAATACTACCGGCAGAACTATTACTACTACTGGTGTCACCTCCTGTTCCATCTATACATTCACTGTCAAATCCTTTTGTGCAGT
This sequence comes from Neoceratodus forsteri, assembly GCA_016271365.2. Classification (NCBI taxonomy): domain Eukaryota; kingdom Metazoa; phylum Chordata; order Ceratodontiformes; family Ceratodontidae; genus Neoceratodus; species Neoceratodus forsteri. The sequence goes on along the minus strand of CM028135.1, from coordinate 903,974,138 downwards.
AGTAGGAGGGCATTAGTGCATACATGCTTTGTGCAGGAAGCAGCAGACACCACCACCAATGTTTCCACTGCTATCACTATGGCTGCTACATCTACAGTCAGTGTGCTTCCCATCACCACCAGTACCATTCATGCAGCAGCCACCCTTTCAGCTGTCACCACTATGGCAGCCACTGTTACCACTATTCTTATGCCCATGGCCAATGAACCATCTACCCCGTGTCTGTGGATTTATGTGATAACCACGAAAGTGCAATCACGATTGGTGGCAGGGCAAGTATATATCACTGAAAATCTATTTCAGTGATGTACACCACCAGTGCACAGAAAAACAGTGCCAGGAACTTAATTTTGATTGTTCATGCAGTGGGCTGTGCCCCTTGCATTGCCCCACACCCCCTGTTAAAGAATTCTTAACTCCAAGGGGGTGCATGTTGGGGGGTGCAAAATCTGGAGAAAAAATTGGGCTGGGCACACAAAATGTAGGTGCCGGACCTGAACCTGGAACCCTTGCACCTTAGGGTTGACAACTACTAATCACATATGGGGGCTAAGGTTAGCTTAGCAGCCCCACACCAACCACACCAGGCCAACCCTCCTTCCCTCCTTCCCTCCCTTCTGTCACGCTGGACCCCGCCCCCCCACACATGTACACATATAGTGATGTCCTGTCGCTATATGCATCCACCTCCCCCATCTGGTCACCCTTCCTCAGCAGTAGCCCCTTCGACATACACCAGGACTGAGTTGCCATTTTTGCAGGCACTCAATCACCAATGCCCATGTCATGGGCTACCGTGTCTGTGACCATGAACACCCTCCAGTGCTGACCCAATGCAATGCTTGATATCATTTTCGGAGTGCTATATGTGTGGTGTGGTGGATCAAGTGTGCCGCATGTAGCTTTTGTTGCATTTATGAGAGCTCTGCATTGGTGGTTGAAGTCTATGAGGTGTATATGCTACACCAGGTTTAATGGGTGATTAATGGTGCTGTTAAAGTGCTTTTTTAAAGTTTCCTTAAAAAAACACCTTTTCTGGCCGAATACTGAATAACAAATACCAAATGCCTGGGACCCAAATACCAAATATTCGGCCGAATATTTGGGAAAAGGTATTCACACAACCCTATTAGAAAGTATATAATTACAGGACTGCAATAACAATAGTATTATTTGTTCATATAGTACACCCATTAAGTTCCCTTCTGCTTTGTGAGACTTTACAGCCATTCAAACAAATATCTTAAAGGTCGATTTTAGTAGTTCCATGTCAATAAGTTCCATTCTGTTACCTCTCCCTTCTTGTTATCTGCAGCACTAGCTATGGTTGGGGGGGGGGTAAAAATTGGGTCAATGACAGATTAGCAGTCTCAGGTTTCAAAGCCCCTCAGCAGCCAGAAACAAACCATGATAACCCACCTATGTTTAACATTTGCTGAGTAGTACTCTTCTTCCTCCCATACCTCCAGCTTCGATCATATCAAGGAAATCAGTTTAAACTTCATTTTTGCAATACCTTGTGGACAAGCAATGATCGCGTGATCTCATCACATTAGGTAGTAGTAAGATCCTCTCATATGTGTGCACAGTTTTTCAGTCTTTCCATGCAGTCCGCAGAAACAAGATTTTCCACCAATGAGAGATAGAAGGTCTGGGGCAATCAATATCATGCAATCATAATTGTGACTTAGATCCAGGTTCTGAAGGTCCCACAAATGTGCACACTATCACAAACCCACTCAGGAGATCAGCCCTCTACTCCCAAAGTGTCAACCTCTGAGCATAGTCTTGTGAACAATGAACAGAACAAGGTAGCCCTCTTGTCTGTTTTGTGGATTCGAGTCACCTTAGTCCCAAGTTCTGGAGGGATTCAAACTTGTTAACCTCTTGTTAGCATACCCAATTGTCAGGCTCAGATAATTATGTCTTCGAGGGGGCCAGATATCTTTGCCTATGGGTACCTAACCAGGTATTACAAAATGAACCCTTTTTGAACTCTATACAAGACCCAGAGAAACTCTTAAACTGTTTGCCAGTTTGGTACACCCATAAACTCATGCACCGTGTCAGCTTTAAAACCATCTAACTTCACTTAAAACCAAAGAAATGTTTCAAGGCGCACCAGGCAGTTTCTGTTTTTAAAATATATCTTTACTAAACAAAAGGTAAAATAGTAAACAGTAATATACAAAACTCTTATCACAAAAACATACAGGTCATTAAACAAAAAGGTGAAAAAGTGCAACTATATTTCCTATCCACACAAAATACTTATCTTCTAAAGGCTTGATGTTTCTGTTTCAAAGTCAGGTAAAGAAGTCAATCTATGAAACCAGAATCATAGGTTTTAAAAGCTGCTTTCTCCAGCCCCCTGGATGAGGTCACTGTACTTCCTCCCTATCAGGACATTATTACTAAAAAAATATATCTCTACAGGAAACAGGATCCTTATAAGGCAGTAAGATCCTGTTTATCTCAGCATAACATCAATTCTCAAATGACACCTCTTTGATGAAAAAGGGTCTTCCTGATCTTCACAGATATCAAAGCCTTTTTAATTTCACAGAGAAGTGTCATACCCTGCTTTTCTTTCCTGTAAACGTTGTAAAATGGATATGCTCTTTCCTGCAACTCGGCTACTGATAATAGAACTAGCTAAACAGGATGTCCCTGATTTTAGGTACCTTTTAGCCCTGCAATTATCTTGGCCTTGCAGGCATTAGATTTTTTTTAATCTAAGTTCCTGTGTGTATGGTCATCTCATATACTGAGATCTGGGGGGGGGGATATGTGAGTGAGGGAGGTCACTCCAAGTGCACTGGCATTTCCAGAAGACAAATTCAATACCACATTTCTGATATTTTTAAGAAATAAAAAATGATACAGCACTCAGAGCTGGCTGTCTATGTCACAATTTCTCCCCACCTAGACTGAATTTGGGGGCTCATCCCCTGTATGGGATGAGCTTCCCAAATCAGTTCACTTCTCATAGATCCTAGACAGCCCATCTGAGTTTTTATTATTCGCTCCAGCCCTATGTACAATTTTTAGATCATACCCTTATAAAGCAAGCCTCTATCTTAGCAGTCTCCCATTGTTCTTCCCCATCTGCATCAGCCAAACCGGGGGCTGTGATCAGTCTGCACCACAAAATGCTGGCCATACAAGTATAGCTGTAATTTCTTTAGTGCCCACACTATGTCAAGACACTCCTTTTCCACCATGGAGTATGCTTGCTCTCTGGGAAGCAGCTTCTGACTCAGGTATGCTACTGGGTGATCTGTTCCCTGGCTGGAAGTCTGACTCAGTATTGCCCCAATACCCACATCTGAGGCGTCCATCTGAACTATAAAAGTTTTGCTATAGTCAGGACTTGTCAAAACAGAAGCACTGCACAGTGCCTCCTTCAGCTTGGAAAAGGCTTCCTCACAGGCTGGGTCCCAGGTAATTTTCTTGGGCATCCTTTTCTTTGTCAGGTCAGATAGGGGAGCAGCCAGGGCACTGTAATTGTTTACAAATTTCCTGTTGTATCCTGCTGCCCCTATAAAGCTCCTGACCTGCTTCTGGGTTTCTGGTCTGGGCCACACCTGGATCACCTGTATCTTTATTTGGTTAGGACGGAGCTTTCCCCAGCCTACCGCATGTCCGAGGTATGCCACCTCTCCCATGGCCACCTGACACTTTTCAGCTTTGACAGTGATCCCGGCCCTCTGTATCCTGCCCAGCACTTCCCTAAGGTGTGAAAGATGTTCCTCCCAGCTGGTACTAAAGATGGCAATGTCATCCAGGTACGTTACGACGTACTCCTCAGCACCATTCAACACCTGGTTCACCAACCTTTGGAAAGTGGCTGGGACATTCTTCATTCCGAAAGGCATTACTTTGAACTCAAATAAGCCTATCGGAGTGATGAAGGCTGACCTCTCCCTAACTCTGTCTGTTAATTCTACCTGCCAATACCCCTTGGTCAGGTCAATAGTCGAAAGGTAGGTCACCCCTCCCAACTTGCCCAGGAGTTCATCCGTCTGGGGCATCAGGTGGGCATCGGACTTCAAGGCTGCATTCAGTCCATGATAGTCCACACAGAAAGGAACAAGCCATCTAGCTTGGGCACAAGGACTACGGGTGAGGCCCAGGGGCTGTGGGATCTTTGGATTACCCCTATGTCCAGCATCTCCTCCACTTCCCTTCTAATGTTCTTTTAGACAGCCTCTGACACCCAGTGTGCTGTCCGCCATATGGGTGTCTGTGTCCCTGTCTGCACATCATGTGTCGCTAAGGGGGTTAGTCCAGGCTTGGAGCTAAACAAGGGGGCAAAGTCTGCTAAAACCTCCCTTACTGTCTGGATCTGGTCCGGGTTCAGCTGGGGAGACAATTTTACTGCCTCCACAGTGGACTCCTGTTTACTCTCTTCCAGCAAGTCCAGAAGGGGGTTTCCTTCATCCGTCCCCTCCCCATGACTACACACCGCAAACACCATGTCAGCCCTATTTGCATATGGCTTCATCATGTTGACATGGTACATCCTTTCTGTCTGTCTGTGGTCAGGTATCTCCACAATGTAGTTTACGTCATTTACCTTCCTAACCACTTTGTACAGTCCTGCCCACTCAGCCTACAGCTTGTCTTTCAAGACTGGAATAAGGACCATGACTTCCTGACCCACCATGTATGAGCAAGTTCTGGCTCTGCGGTGGTACCATACTTTTTGTTTCTGTTGGGTAGCTGCCAGGTTTCTCTGGGCTGTCCCCATAAGCTTCTTCAGCCTTTCCCTAAACCTAAGGACATAATCCACAATGGGAGTTCCCTGGATGGCGTGCTTGCCTTCCCAGTCCCCCCAAATCAAGTCTAGGGGCCCACGTAGCCGGTGTCCATACAAGAGTTTGAAGGGGGAAATCCTGTCGACTCTTGGGGCACCTCCCTGTATGCGAATGACAGGTGGGGAAGGTATTTCTCCCAGTCCCTCCCATGCTGTTCAACAAATGCACGGAGCATTGCCTTAAGGATACCATTGAATCTTTCCACAAGTCCATTGGCTTGTGGGTGATACAGCGTCATGCATCTCTGCCCCACCCCACATTTCTTCCATAGACATTGCATTAGATCCGACATGAAGGAACCCCCTCAATCGGTCATTACCTCCTGCAGAAACCCAACACAGGAGAAAATCCCAAGTAAGGCATCTGCCACTTTGTCCATCCTCAGCGAGGATAGGGCGACTGCCTCTGGGTACTGGGTGGCATAATCCACCACAGTCAGGATGAATCTCTTCCCTGAGGAGCTGGGGGTATTTAAAGGCCCCACAATATCCATTCCCACTCTCTGGAATGGCTCCTCCACTACGGGCAATGGTATTAGGGTGGCTTGGGTTTTCTTGCCCGTCTTCCCTATTTCTTGACACCGGTGACAAGACCTGCAATACTCCTTCACCTGCTGGGTGAAGTTAGGCCAGTAGAAATTGTGGGCCAACCACTGCATTGTGCACATGATTCCAGATGACCAAGCAAGGGACTATCATGGGCAACCTTGAGCAACTGCTCACAATATCCCTGGGGAATGACAAGCTGCCTGCCTAGCATCTCTCCCTCTGTCTGTACTGCCTGTGTATACATAAGTCCATTTTCCCAATAAACCCTATGTTTTCCGTCACCTCCCTGTGCTCCATTCAAGTCTGCCCAAGCACTTAGCTTCTCTAAACTAGGGTCACTTCTCTGAGCAGCTGTGAACCCCTCACACCATCCCAAGGCATGGGACAAGTCCCCTTCAGTCACTAAACTAGGGTCCCTAGCACTAGCATCAGGGATCTCAGGATCACTGTCAATTCCAACCCTCTGACAAAGGGTCACCCCTTCCTCTTCAGAGTAACCCTCTGTAGCTGGGTGGTTACTTTCTCCTGGGGAAATTTTGACCCCCTTTTTATCGGTCTCCCCCTCTGGAGACACAGGCTGAGGAACCAGCCTCTCAGTATCTTCCCCAATGGCTTCTGGGGGGCTGAGGGAACTATTATTTTCCCTTGCCGCTTGGCTATGGGTAACTGACCATAAAACTCCCTGCTGGAGATTGTTACCCAGGATCACATCTACTGCTAATGTGTTGGCTACAGCAACCTGCTACACAGTTCCCCCTGTTTCACCCCAGTCAAGAAGAACACTAGCGAGTGGCAATGTTTTCTCTTCACCAGTAAACCCTTGTACAGTTATGTATTTATTGGGTATAAGCTGACCAGGCTGTACCAGATCCCCCTTTACCAATGTCAGGGATGCCCCTGTGTCCCTTAACCCCTGTGTCTGTACACCATTTATTATGACTGGGTGCATGTGTTCCCTCATGTTCACTGGCATGCTCTCAGGAACACACAAGCAACTCACTTCTTTTCTAGCACCTTGTTGTGTATTATGGCTTGCCTTTTTGGGGCACTATCTGGCAATATGCCCAGTTTCCTTACATAACCAACAAGCATTTCTTATTTCACAGAAATCTCTTCATTGAAACCTGGGGCTAACTGGTTTTGGTGGAGGCAGTGAGGGCTTTAGCTGTCCTGAAGGTGCCTTTTCCCTTTCTGTGCTGCCACGCCTGCCCCATTCATTCTCAGAGCAGTTCAGCAGCCTCTTGCACTGTTTTTGGATCCAGTCCTCTAGCCAGGTATTTAGCTCTACTGGGCATGCTCAATAAAACTGTTCTAATAAAATCACATTTTCAATTTTATCAACAGAGTTTGCCTCAATTCCTTCCTATCAACGTTTTAAAAACTGATGTTGTTTCATAGCTAGCTCCTCATAACTCATATCAGGGCTTCTCCTGAGCTTATGGAATTTAGCTCTGTATGATTCAATAGTTAATTCAAACTTTTTCAACAATGCAGCTTTTAACTTGCTTTAATCGTCACTGTCTTCATTGTTCATTTGACCCAATGCATCCCGAGCTTTCCCTGTATGTGTTTGTGTTTAAGTTTATTGTTCGGCATTTTATGCCATTACAAATCAAGACATAAATATCAAGTTAAAAAATCATTAAAATGACATATTATAAAAAACAATTCTTAGTAATAAGAGTACATCAACAGTACATGAGACCATATAGTATCAAGTTATCACAAACCCATTACAATTAAGTTTTCACATTTTAAATCCATTTACTGTATGACTTTCTTATATTTATCCTAATTTAAATTATGCCTACAGATATATATAGTTTTTATCACCACCAATTACACAGTGTCACATTCTTTTACATGGGTAACGTTTTTAAATGGAGGCATTAAAGTTCTATATATCTTAAGAGGGGGGCCACAGGGACAAGCACTTCTTTTTTCTGTGTTTTTAATAGAAAATTCAGAATATGGACTGGTTGATATGTAAGTTTTTGGAGTAAACCACCCAAAAGAGAAGTCCTCATTTTATTATACAGAGGGCAAAGCAAGACTACATGTAATAAATTATCTTCACTTAGTCCACACTTACAATTAGTATCCATGTTTTTGGTTTTCTCAAATCTTTCTCTCCTAACATTGCTAGTAAAGCATTCAAATCAAAATATAGTAACTGCTTTCCTATGTTTAGGATTTTGTAATGTTTCCAAATATGATTCAAATTTTTGTGATCTTTTATTTTCAGCTAACCATGGGCACACTTTTGACAACCTGGAACACTCTAGATCCTTCAGTATATATGCATTAATTATCCTGTTGTTAATTTCTTCTTTTATTTGAGCTGGTGAAAATCTTAAACTATCTAATATAATTGACATTAAACCTAATGGTTTGATGATTTCTTCTACCACTTGCATACAGGGGAAAAGTTTATAAGAATAAAAATTTGTTAGACCTTCCTCTAAACAAATCCTGGGAAGTCTGCTCTGACTCATTCTGAAGACTTTTAACCAATAGTTTACCAGCCTTTGCTGGATATAGCATTCAATTGAGACCCTACCCAACTCTGCTCTAACTAACGTAGATGGGGCAGAAATTGGGAGTCCCAACATCTTCTTGTAAAGTTTGTTCAGAGTTGGGTCAAGCCCCTTTTTGTTGTCATAACTGATTCTCCAGATCTCAGCTCCATAAAGGAGCTGTGATCTAATTTTGGCATCAATAACCATCAAGTTCCCTTTAATAGAGTTCTCACCAAACCTTGAAAAAAAGACAAAATAGCAGGGACAAATTTCTCTGCCTTTATCTTGATTTCTCTCTGATGTTCATTCCAATTCTCGTTTGTTAAAAGTTATACCTAGATAACAAAAACTCTTTACCTCTTCTATTTTTTTGTGATTTATATAATATTTTTATTTATTCTTATTGTCACCAAATACCAATATCTTTGTTTTTTATAATTTATCTGGAAATCTGCACTAACACAGTTTGTATGAAAATTATCCAAACTCCTTGAAAGACCTAAATGACTGGTTGACAGTAAAACTACATCATCGGCATAAGCCACATAGGGTAATGACCTTTGACTGATTTTGGGGAGATGAAATTCTTTGTTGTGCATTTTATTAAGCACAGTGCAGAAGAATAAATTTAACAATTGTGGTGCTAGTGAACAACCCTGTTTAACTCCTATATTTGAGCTAAACCATTTACTAATTTCACCTTTATTGTTATATCTAATACTTACATAGTTGTCCTGATGCATTAGCCTTATTATTTCCAATAATGAGGGATCTACTCCAAAATCTAAAAGTCTTTCCCAGAGCAAAATTATATTCACTTTTCAAATGCTGATTTGAGATCAATAAACACACAGTATATTATTTATTTTTTAACTACTTTATACTTGTGGATTAAATGTGCCAAAACAAAAATCTGATCAATTGTTGAATAATTATTTCTAAATCCAGCTTGTGCATCATTAATTATATTATTAGACTCTACCCATAAATATAGCCTTCTATTAATAATTTTAATAAATAATTTCCCTATAGTGTCAAGTAAACTTATAGGCCTGTAACAGCTAGGATCCTTTCTATCACCCTTCTTAAAAATGGGGACTATAATACTTAAATTCCAACTACTTGGAAATAATCCAGTTGTCCACACATAATTATATAATTTGTAAAGAAATGGAATCTAGTATTGTTTGGTCCTAATTACAGCATCCAAAGATACCCCATCCGGTCCTGGTGCCTTTCTTTTTTTGAATGAATCCATTGCATTTTCTATCACCATTGTAGTTATCTCATTGGTGGGTCTATGTTTTCATTCACTGATCTTTGATTCTGTTATTTTTAAGAGATAATCAGGGTCATCCCTACAGAAAATTTGTTTAAAATAAATTTCCCAACTGCTGGGCTCAATGTGTGCCTCAATTTTATCAAAAGTTTTGGTTCCAAATCTGACAATTTGCAAAATAATTTATTATCCTTTGTATGGACCGCCCTTTTTAATTCCATCCACAATTGTTTGGTATAATTCCTTTTATTTTTAATTAACACCAATTTATAGGTTCTCCTTATTTGATTCATTTTTTTATTATTCTCTTTATTCGGATACTGTTTTAACAATCTAAATTCTTTATTAAGGCATTTTCTAACTTGTTTACATTCTGTATTATACCATGGTTGTCCTTCTTTCTTTTTCCTTCGTTATTATATGGGCTACAGCATTTATAATATTATTATAATCAGATATTATTTGATTAGCACATGCATTACCCGCTGATTCTGGTAATCTTTTTAGGATACCTGTATTCTGTAGAATCTCTTCAAAGTTTGGTGCTTCAATCATATTCCACTCAATGCTGTTTTTTTCTTAACTGTATCATTAATGGTTCATATTTGGTAGATTTAGTAATACCAAATTTCCTAATTAAACTAAATTCAGCTCCTAAATGTTGACTCTCAGGTCTTGGATTCAAATACAGTGAATGACACTGGTCAATTAGATTTAAATCTACCCATACAAAATTAATCATTGATGAGCCATTACTCCCTTAGTCAGTTCTTCAGTTTTTATATCAATGTCCAATTTAATAAAAATAGTTAGCCCTCCAGAGCCCCTACCAAATTTTCTAATTCGACTAGCCAATTTGTTATAAGATTGGAACCCATCCAAATATACATTAGAAAGTGCCCATGTTTCTTGTGCACAAATGAGGTCAAATAAATTCAGATACTGAATAGTTTCTGGATCCCCCAACTTCTCCCCAAGTACTGCCATGTTCCAAGACAAAATCCTAAACATAGAAAAATCTGATTTATTAAAATCAGGCATAAATGAAAAATTAGAAGTTAATCCCAGTGGCCTCCCTCTGACAAGATCTATTTGTCATTGATTCAATGAAGATAACATTTCGTATCTATTAACTGTCTCAACCATAAACTCCCAACATTTTCCCTTCTGCTGAATGAATGAGAAGGAATCATCTATCTTGCCTCTGCTGTTTTCAATACAAAAGTGAATACCTAATTGATGCAGAATAAACTGTTTCCTATTTAATTCTTTGACCAAATTATCCTGTTTAACCTTAAAGACAACCTGTCCATCATATTCTAATCTTTTAACACTATCAATTTCAGAATTGCCAACAGAAGTTCCCAGGCAAAGACTTAAAAAGTCTATTAATTTATTTTTTAAATTAAATTTGTCCTCTTTGTACCATTGTTTTAATCCTAAAATAGAAACCAATGTGTCCTGCTGAATTACTACATGTCCTTTGGCAGTATAGAATTCAGGAAACAGATCATTCATGGTCAGTAAATCCCCAACATTAATCCCCATTATGTCAAACTCCTTAGGTTTTTTTACCAATTGCCTTTAAAAGATTATGTTGATTAGAAACCAGCACGACCAACTCCAGAGATGAAATTGGTCTAACTATACTAATACAATGTTTGACTAAAATACATCCATCCAATAAAGTTGTTATTAGATTACTCAATAATTCCATTAACTTTTCCTGAGTTTCTTGTGGAATACATGACACATTAAATAATGGTAACACAAAGTCACTTCCTAAGGATTCTAACAAAAAGTTTTTAAAACATTTGTTATCTTCTTGAGACACACTATCCTGTCTATTCACAGCACTGAGTTCTTGTGTCATAACATCATTTCCCTTGTTTACTAATGCAGGAATTTTATTTGACATTTTCCTACTTATCTTACTTATCCCTGATTTTTCCTGCTTCTTCAGACTAGTCCCCTTTCTAGAATTACTTTTGCTTACTTTCTCTCTCTGTCCATGATGTTCAATTAGATCTAGACTAAGGCTTGTGGCATTTAAGGATAAAGGAACAGTGTCAGATTTTATTTGGCTTATAGTTGCTTTAGGAGGTCCTTTAAAGTTTATTAAGGTTTCTTTACTTTTCTTTTCATCTTTCTCCTTTCTCACTTTGGGTCCTTCAATTCCTACCCATCCCCTTTAGTGCTCTTACATTTACACTTACTCTTATGTTTGCATCTACACTTTCCTTTGTTAACCTTAAAAATCTCTCCAACTCCCTCTTGCTTCTCCCCCTTTTCCCATAAAACTGAAAATTTCTCTGCCATTTCTCTACAAATACTAGTATCTCTTATATCTTTGTTAGGTAACATTATACACTCTGGACCATTACTAGTAATTGACTGCATCAGAATGGTATCATTCTGCCTTAAAGAGTCGTTAAGTCCTGAATTATAAGACTCCTGATAGGTTTCCTGTTAAAATTGATCACCACGACCCGGAATTTGTCCCAAAGAGGTGTTAATTGCACTTTGGTCTAAGATTAAGTTTTTTCTAATATATTGAGTAGGCATAATCTTTTCCTCATCTTCCTCCACAAGTCTTTTACCCATCGAATCTAACTTATCCTTGTTTTCCAGACATACCCCTTTGATAAAAGAGATATCTTGTTTGATATCAAGTAGCTGTTTAAACAAGAAGATATTAGAATTAAATGGATCTCTCAATACATTTACAATACCCCTTGTTAATCCCTCAAAATCAGGAACACTTCTATTCTCTGGACTCATTGTCCATGTGGTATTAATATATTCTACCCCATTTGAATGATCTGAGACCTCCATCGGTTGATTCCCCCCTCCTCCTGGAAACTTCACTTGTATATTTCCCTTTATATCACTTTTACTTGTGTGAGATTCTTTCCCAGACTGAGTAATCTCAGTCTGCACAAGGTCACTCAGATCTTGCCTTAAAATTTCTCTCATACTTTTCACCTCTGTATCTAATATAGTCAAGTTATGAAAAATATTTGAGTAATCAATTTTAGTATGGTGGATCTTGGGGGACTCCTCAATATCCCTGCATTTGGGCAGACTAAACCTATCTGCCACATTACTGATTAGATCACATGAGGCCCCTTCATTATTTGCCAAATCTGTCATTCATGTGGACTTTAAATTAGCTTTTTTGTCATAAATTGGAACAACACTAAAACATTTCAGTATACCTTCATTTGGTGTAGATGCTAGTTGAATATCAGCCTTTTTCCCTTTAGATTTCCTACTATTTTCTTGCAATATAAACTTATCACTAAATAAATTATGTTTTTTACTAAGTGACCTCATGGCCAAGTTTTTTAAGGAAAGTGGGTTTTTGTGAATACCCTTAAACGATCTTCCTTGTTTTGCCAGACTCAAATTCTGACTAATAGGCATTTTACTTCTAGTAATTGGAGGCATACCAAAAAAAAAACCTTTTAAAAGAGTTTTAGATCCTCGAATGTTATGATGTTATAGTCTTCAAATGAACAATAGCAAGTCCAGCAATTCTGAGCAACAGGATTTCAGTACGATTCCTCCATTAAAGAGGAAGTACTTCAAGCACCTCTCCGATACAGTTCCTTTCACTGAGGTAAATACTTTAAACGCCAATCCAAATCTTAATCTCCATGCCTTATAGTCTAGAATCTTGTAAACAGAAAGTATTTCAAGCACCTCTCTGGTACAGCTCCTTTCACAGAGGCAAATACTTCAAACACCAATCCAAATTTTAATCTCCGTGCCTTACAGTCTAGAATCTTATAGAAAGGCCCACGTTGAATGTTAAATCCTTAGCTGAAGAATATATATATATATATATAAACCTACTTCTTAAAAGGAGAGCAACTAAATATTTCCGTTGGGTAAATCCACACATAAGGTAACGACTTAAGTCCTCTTGCACGTTTACATCAAATTTCAAATTTTGTAGAAGGCTCGTAATTTTAGTGAACAAACATCTCCCGCACTAAAGGACAAGAACTCATCCTAAAGTGAGCTAAAGCTGAAGAATACAAAAATATAACTTTACTCAATGTCGCCCATAAAATGTAGTGTGCTGTTGATCTTCAGTTGCAGAGAAAATCTGAGCTAAGACACCATGCATGTGTATTGGTACCTTGCTCTTACAGCTCACGTGGACTTGAAAAAAGTGACTTTGGCACAAAAAATAAAAACATCATAAACTTATGTACTTAAAATAATTCCATATACATAAAAAAAACCACTAAAGCATAAGCACATCTCACTGATCAAATCACAACACAGATCATAAAAATCACACCCCAAATCCTAAAAAGGATTAAAAAAAATGTTTTTTTTATATTAAACACCAAAAAAATAAGTGTCAATCTGGAGGAAGGAAGAATACCAATTTTGATAAAAGGAATGGAGCTTTCTTTCTTGGTGCAGAGCCGTTCCGACTGGCTATTGTCCATGCTCCAAACTGGGGGATCCACCTCGGGAAACCCTCCGGGGTGCCACCTAATAGCGGACACCTCCGCCCCCTTACTTCTCACTTCTTCTTCTTCAATTCTTGTTTCTTCTGTTGGAAAAAGACAAAAGCACCAGGAAGAACTCCGAATGACACAAGGCAGAATTTAAGATTTACTGGTAAGGAGACTAGCAAATGCAGGCAACAGTGGCATACCTGTTAAAATAAGCCAACTAGCAAAAATCTCCCTGCTTCTCCACTTTCACTCCTCAAAGTAAGAGAGTGTGATTCTGCATCAGTCACACACCTTCCAATCCTCCCACAGAGATGTGGGATGTGGTGCAGCCTGTGTATGGACTAGTCAAGTGGGGGCTCAGCTTTGCCTGTAAGTAGGGGGGATAGCTGGAAGCTCCAGGACTCTCTAGGAATTTTAGCCTGCATACAAACTTTTTCAAAAGAATTTAAAAAGGCATCCATGTCCTCCCCTTCCTTAAACTCAGTTATTAATTTGGAGTTCAATTTGTAACCCAGTCCTGCAGTCCCAGTTAAACCCAAGCCACTTACCTGCCCTGGTGCCACTGGTTGGAGTCTTAGCTTCTCCAGTTCACGTTGCCACTGGTGCTCCTCTCTCTACTCCTCTGCCTCTCTGTGTTCTCACTCTCTCTTCTCCTCTGCAGCTCGCTGGCACTCATGCTCCTCACGGTCTGCCTCCCTCTGTTGTCACTCTGCCTCTCGATCCACCTCTCTCTGTTGTTGCTCTGCCTGCAGTTCCATCCTGTGCAACTCAATTTGCAGTTTGAGTACCTCTGAATTCAGGATACTGGTAACCATCCCCTGCTGCTGTGGCCCTTCACTGACAGTGGCCCTGCTGTCTTCCTCATCAGCTCAGGACCCCTCACTGGCCTCTAGTCCTGCTACACTCGAAGTCTGGTCCCCTTCAGTCACGGCTGGTGACTCACTGCTCTGGGTATCTGCTACTATCAGGGCCTCTACGAGGTTCTGCTTTTGGCTGTCACCTCGAACAGGACTTCTCTGTCCTCGCACAACTGTTTTAACTGTTCTACAGTGTGCCTGCTGTAGTTGGACGCCATCTTTCCTAACTACTGCTACTCTGACTTTGCACTTTAGAAAAAAAAATAAAATAGGTAGGAACTTGACTGTACACCAAGTGACAAAGTTCTGTTTCCCTTTTTAAAAAAAAAATTAAATCACTGCCTTTCTTTCTTTCAAGTGAGCTTAACAGTCTCATGCTGACACACTGTACCACAAAGCTTATTATACCAAACTTTCTCCGCATCGCTGCCAACCAATCTGTCACAAACCCACTCAGCAGGTCAGCCCTCTAATCCCAAAGTGTCAGCCTCTAAATGTAGTCTTGTGAACAGTGAAGAGAACAAGGTAGCCCTCTTGTCTGTTTTGTGGATTTGAGTCACCTTAGTCCCAAGTTTGGAGGGATTCAAAATTGTTAACCTCTTGTTAGCAAAACAGGATGTCCCTGATTTTAGGTACATTTTAGCCCTGCCATTATTTTGGCCTTGGAGGTGTTAGATTTTTTTTTATCTAAGTTCCTGTGTGTGTGGTCATCTCACATACTGAGATCTGGGGGGGGATGTGTGAGTGAGGGAGGTCACTCCAAGTGCAGTGGCATTTCCAGCAGACAAATTTAATACCACATTTCTGTTATTTTTAAGAAATAAAAAATGATACAGCACTCAGAGCTGGCTGTCTATGTCACACGCACTACCCTCACAAACATGTGAGCTAGAGAAAATGAGGAGATGCTCACAACCACTGATAAGCTAAAGAAGCTTGCATTTAATGCCCACCATCGTCTTGATCCTACAGATTCAGGCAGATTTTAATTGTCTCATATCACAATGTCTTCAGTTTGTGCAAGTAATGTGCTGTGTTGTTCTCCTCTTGCTGCATTTTTTGTGTGCATTTATGGAGGTATAGTTAGGAGATTAAGGAGTCTAAGGATGTGACAAACTTGTGTGGGTGTATCTGTGGTGGGGGAAACAACAGTACAATTCACTGCCACTAGTAGGGGTTTCAGAATGGAATAGTACAGAGTTACGTGGCATGAATTACTTGCTGTGTATTTATACAGTCAATTCTCAGTGTGCTGGAGACATTGTGTGCATCTTGGATTCTTGAATTGACACTCTGCCACCGCATCCTCTGTGCTCATGAAATCCTCTGCATCCTGATGATTCAAAAAGAATATGGGTGGTCTTCTAAGCTGGGTGATTCATAGCTTAGTGGGGTACAACAGTGAACTCCCATCTTCATCTATGGAGTTTCATCTTTACATCTGAACACTTCTGCCATTGTGCCTGCAGATCACTACTAAAATCTTGAAAAATTTAGACCTTGTCTCCTTCAGTCTTGATTGGGCATTGAGCCCTGGCAGCCCATAAGACTTTCTCCTTTTCAGGAAATCTTAGGTATTTAATGAGATAAAGTCTGGGTTTTTCTCTGGCCTGAAGTTTAGGGCCGGTTCTGTGAGCTCTCTGGATTTTGAATCTAGCTGCTGTAGGTCTGAGGTTCAAGTGTTCTGCTAGCCATTTCTGAACTGTCTGTTTGTCTACAATCCTTGTCTTCTAAAATCTCCGGTAGTCTGGTCAGGCACAAACTGGTCCATCTGGCCCAAATTTCTTGATCCTCTGATCTATCAGACAGTTCTGGAATTTTAGTTTGCAGTTCCTTTCTGTTTCTGGACAGGTCAGCTACAGTACCATATCTTCAAACTCAGCATTTTTCTGCTTCGTCTATATGACTGAAAGGGGCAGCAGAGGTTTCAGAGAGTTTGGTTACAAAAATCTGAAGATATGTGAGGTGTGCCTTGATATTTTCAAATCCAGCTTTCATTTCTTATTGCAGGTTTGCAATCAATGCTAGAAGCGCTGCCACAGTGTGATCAGGAGTCCCCTTTCTTGCCCCCATTTCATCTGCCATCACTTGCGCTCTCATGCAGCCTTCAGCTACTGGACCAGTTGCTTTTGGGACGCCTTCAAAAATAAGTGCTGATTTTTGTTTCCCAGATTTTGTGAAGCCATCAGTTGTAGGACCTTGTACCAAGTTGTTCAGCAATTTTCAGAGGTTTTTTAATTTTTTTTTAAAAGCTGTTTTACATCAGTGCAGGAGGAACCCTAATCAACACATGTCCTCCATGCTCAGCAGCTAAGCTATGCCCCACTGCATGGTTCTGAGAATGAAGGCATTCAGTGTTATAGTCAGAGATCAACAGAATCAGGGCTTTGTATTGCATTCGCAGAGCTGCAAGTGTCAGTATCACTGCCTTCTGCTCCAGAATGGCCAGTAAAGGCTTGTGATCTGTTAACAGGCTATGTTTCCCTACAACAAATTACAGATTTTTTTAACATGAAGATAATACTCAATGCTTCTTTCTTAATCTGAATATAATTCCTTTTACTTGAAAAAAGGGTCCTTAAAGCAAAAGCAATTGGGTGCTCTTGCCTTGAAAGTAACACATAACAGATTACTACACCCACCCTATAAGGAGACGTGTCACATTACAATCTCAAAAGCTTTACTGGATCACAGTGCACTAACTACTTGCTGTTCAGGAGACATTGCATGCAAGATTGGAATTATGCCACACACTGCAGTGCCCAATTCCATTTTGCTTTATTTAAGCAAGTCATGCAGTGGTTGCAACAAAGTGGAACAGTTTCCAAGGAAACTTCCATAATAGTTCAACAGGCTGAAAAAGAATAGTAACACAGTGTCATTTGTTGGTGCCAGTGCATTGACAATTGATCCCCCTTTGCTCTTTGTTGTATGCAGATCCTGGACATCAATTTGATATCTCAGATACCTAACACAGTCTTGTAGAAACTGACATTTGGCTAGCTTCACTCTCTTTCCCTAATACTGCGGAGTGAACTTAACCTAATTCTGGATCAGCAAATGTTATTCCACTGTGGGAGCTGGTATCAAGCTATTATCCGTAAAGAAGTCTTCAGCATTGTGTAGTTGATATGTTTCTTGTTCCACACAATAGTTTACTGTGATGCTGTAGTAACCACAGAGCTATGCTGCGTTATCCCTCTTTGCTACCTAGGTTCAGCCTAGTCACCCCTCTCTATTTGTGACACAATACCATGTCTCTCTTGATGATCCAGTTTCATAAGTTGGATTTACAAGTCTATAGCTTTTGCTAAGCAGACTCGCAATTTTTCAATGGGAAATTAATTAACCTAAATGTACATCTAATTTATTTTTGAAGACATTAACTGAACCACCATTTACTATGTCCTCGGGAAGTCCATTCCATGAGGTCACCACTCTTTGATTTATCCAGAACCCTGGTTTGTTGGTTTTGTAGTTTTTCCCTTTTAGTTGTTATCCATGGGTTCTAGTTGTTTTAGTTACAACTCTCTTTACCAAGCCCAGATATTACCATAGGTCTTCATTCTTAAATGCAGCAGAGACTAAGCATAGGTCTTCCCTGAGTCTGCAGAATTCTAATGTATATTGTCCTAATTCTTTAATTCTTTCATTATAAGTAATGTTCTTTAGGCCACTTATTTTCTTAGCTGCACTCCTTTGCAGCCTCTCAAGGCCACCCACATCTCACCTGTGATAAGGGCTCCAGAACTGGGCACAGCACTCCAGCAGTGGTCTCACCAAATAATAATACAGTGGCATCAGCACTGAGCTATCCCTTCTTTTGATATTTCTTAATATGCAGCTCATCATGCTGTTTGCTTTTCTAACCACTTTGGTAGTATGATACTTCAAGGTTAAATCATTTGTTACAAATATTCCTAAGTCCCTTTCCCTTTCAGTTCTCCTAATTTATTTGCCATTCAGTTTGTAATTTATCATGATGTTATTTTTTCTGAAGTGTATTACATTACATTTGTCAGTGTTAAACACCATCTTGTGCTGTACTGCCTATTTACCAATCATGCCCAGATCTTTTTGGAAAATAATAATGTCTTGTGTACTTGATAATATTGCACCTACTTTACTATCTTTGAGAGATTTGCTTATTCATGAGTTACTGGATGTTTGAAGGGATGATACAAATAAATTAAATAGGATGTGCCCCAGGATAGAGCCCTGAGGAACCCCACTGGTTACATCCCCCCCCCCACTTCTTTCTCTGCTACTTCTGTTAAGGCATAGGATGCAGGATGAGGCTTGTGGTTGACTGGAGTGGCACCTCTATGTACTTGGATCTTTGCCTTGAAATCCCAAATGATGCCATAGCCATCCTAGAATATTAGACCATGTTTGTCCAACACATTCTTCATTGCATCTTGAGGTACCTTTGTCACAGTTAATAAGATGAAGATCTTTTCCCAGTTTAATTTTGTTCTTCTCCAGCCAGTTTCTTCCCAGTAATGCAGGACTGTCTCCTTTCACTACCACAAGAGGCAATGTCCATGCCCCCCTCATAGGTAACTGATACAGTAGAATCCATTTAAAGGGGATGTGGTTAAAGGGGATGACTGCTTAATTGGGATGATCCTCTGGGCACCAATTTTTGGCTAATGTTATTCAATGGGACCAGCTTCTGTTTAATTGAGATGGTCATGTTGCTTATTAGGGATGATTATCTAGTCACAGGTGTAGGAAAAGGAGCTGAAAATGTAATCAGGCCTTGTTAAGTGCTCATTAAGTGCCCTACATGTAAGCTGTTTCACATTCCCACCTGCTTAGCGTCTCTCTGGAGTGTGTTTAGCATCTCTCTGGAGTGTGTTTGGTTTGCAGGATGCCATCTACAAGCAACAACAAAAGAGTCAACCTGCCACTGAGTGAGAAAATAAAAGTTATCTAGGCTGTACAGCTGCCCAACTCCTATCTCTCAAAAGTTGCTAAGTGAAGCTCAGTGATTTTTATTACATTTCAGTGTGTTGCTTTCACCAGTTAAATAAAGATTAAATCAAGAACCAAACCAAACACACTTTTACAAAAAGGAGCTGTAATCATAAAAAATACTGGTATCCAGTACTTCTTGATGTTTTGTTTGTTTTCTCTGTTTTATTTGTTACTATAACATGTGTGTGTATGTCTCATGAGCAAAGTCTTTACCGGTTGCGATGGAAAAAAGGTTGCTTCTGATAAATGGGACAGCTGCATAAAGGAGACAATAGGGCATCCACGGAGGTGTCCTCTTTAAGAGGCTTGTACTTGAATATCCCTTAGCACAGGGATTCGGTCTCAGGGATAAGATGTGAGATGGGCTTCATGGTAATCTCCCTATGGGGATAAATAATATTGGCAAAAGAATTCTTGAGAACATAAGGAGAGAGAGGACTATAAAGCAAATGGCTGTACTGTAATTATTTCTGAAATACTGCCAGTGGAAAGAGCAGGCCATGGGAGGCAGGTGATTATTAAAAAGACTAATTCTTGGCTTAGAAATCAAGCCAAGAGGGAAGGTTTATGCTTTATTAAGCACCGAGAGAAGTTCCAAAAAGGCCCAGATTTTTATAGAGCGGATGGTCCGCATCTGAACAAATATGGGGCAGATATGGGGCATGCATCCTTGGTGACAGAATAAATTGTCATCTGGATCAGTATGTAAACTAAGGGCACAGGGGAATGGGGGAAGTTAAAAATTCAGCCACATGAATAAAATGATGATATTTTCGTGAGTAAAATGAACACATCCCATTTTATTTCAGGCAGTGTTAGAAGTGGTGGCAATGACATATGCAAACCAGATGTACATTGTTTCCAGTTATACAATGGCAAGAAAGAATGCTGGGCTCTGATTGGTCAGTCTGGGACTAGACCCATTATGTTATCCCAGCAAAACATTATGGATGTAGCCCCAGCACACAGAAGACTGCATCAAATGTTAAAAGAATCGCTCCTCTAGCCACCTACGCGATCAGCTTCATGTTCCCAATTCCTGCCTGTAGTTCACATACCCGGTTCAGAAAAAAACTCTCAGTTTAAATCATTCCCTCCCACAGCACAGAAAACAACAAAAAATGACACCCAGAACCCTGACACATTTCCCCATAGTTTAATTGTCTTACTAAAAAAAAGAGCCAACTGAAAGCCGTCTTTGTGATCGACTTCACCACAATCCCCCACTCTACTAGCATCTTCTGCTCCATGAACACCATAACAGAAGTTTTTTTTTTAATTTAACAGAAAAACATCACAATGAAAGCTGTCACTTTGGCTTTAGAAGGAAGCACCCCCCCACCTCCTGCTCTCCACCTCCATGCTGCTAAATGTAATGGCAGTCCTTCCCAGTCTCCTCACACTATTGCTGCCATAGAAACTGAGTGCATGAGTAAGACCACGCTTCAATTGCTTACCTGACTGCCAGTTTCTCACTTGAACATTTGAACCACAATACTGAGCCGGGTGGGGGGCATATCTCCAAATCTCAAAGCACTCTTCTAATTAAATGCTGTCCACTGGGGGGGGGTTAATGTGTCTCTTCCACAAGATGGCAGCATAACTGTCAATGCAGGGATAAGAGAGAGAGATAGGGCTTGGTGTGGTAGACTGCAGAGCCACAGTAACAGCTGCTGCATCTACTGGTCAATTCAGTCAATCAGCATTATTTTTACCCATTGAAAAAAACAGGAAAAACATACTTTTAAATGTACTTTGCACGTTTTCATTTTTTTTTTTTAATTACACACGAGCCATTGTATAATAAGAATAATACACTTCAGGGTGTGTGTTGTGCAGGGATAATGTCACTTCTCAGGTGTTGGGGATGCACTTGGCATGTGGCCTTGTGCCCAACCACATGAGGCGTGATGTTATCCCAGCACAACACACACCCTGTCATACATTATTCCTTTATTAGTTAACTGGGAGTGGAAATGTCTATTATGTGATGAAAAGAGTCTCAGTAACAAATCTGAGTAACTAAAGGCATTGATGTTATCCAAAAACCTGACATAGCAGGAATTATGGAGCTTTGGTGAGCAGAGGAAGATACATGTGATGAGGCAATAAAATGGTACCACCTGGTTAGAAGGGACAGAAGGGGCAAAAGAGAAGTAGTAGCAATATATATTCATATAGAACTAAGAATGGAGGAAGTCATGAGTCCAAATATGGAAAAACAGAAAGCTATTTCGGTTAAGATTGGGGGGATGAAATGCCCCAACTTGATTCTGAGCATACATCATACAGTAGTTCACCATATCAAGAATCTAAGGTTGATGCTGTTCAGGTGGCTGGTCAGCAACTACAGACCCATTAGTTTTACATCTATTTTGGACACAATTATGGAATGTATATTGAAAGATTACATTCTGGAGAATATCAGTAGAGAAAGACTGATGGACAGGATGCAGCATGTTTTATATTTTAATATTTTATTAGTTGTTATGCTTGTCACAATCCATAGAGACAAACGGGGACATGAAGCTCTGTTGCAGAGAGAGGCAGAGTCTAACTGAGAGTTCTGAAGGCTGTGTTTGTGAGGACAGAGATAGTTGCTGCCACACGCTACATGGCTGTGGAGGAGCTGTGGTAGCAGGACCAATGCAAGGTGTTTTTACTGCCTACAACAGGTACGACACCATTGCCTCATTGTACCCAGGCAAGTGTACAGTGTCTTTCCAGACTGGCTCATGCAGCAGACTATAGCGGTGTCTCTTCTGGCCATCAAACTCCTCTGAAGTATGGCGGAGTTCTGTGGTGGGGAAGTGCATTCTCTTTAGGGTAGAGCGGAGGGCTCCACAGGGAGCTAACAGCCAGGAGAACCTGTGGGGACTGCTGACTGTGGAATCCACAACTATGGCATTTTTCTTCCCCTGTTAAAATTTACTGGATAGTCCTAGAGGAGAGCGGAACTTCTGGGATCCTTCCAGGTCAGGATTTGATAGCTCCCAGAGGCTTACTTTACTACCTTTGTGGTCTATCCTCTTTCCTTCTCTGTTTCTCTTTTAATGCTTATCTTTGGCTCCCAAATCTTGTCTCAGTTTTAAGCTTGCTATAAGGTTATACAATTTTATTTTAATACCTCATTCCTTTACTGCTTTGCTTTCTCTGAATTTTAAAGTTTTGGAGTTTAAGTTTTAACCATACCTCTTAAACTGTTATTTTTATTTTGAACAGAATAGATTGAGAATATTTTGCTCTTTAGTACTGATTTCTGATAAATTTCAGAGCTGCTCCTTTTAATAATATTACACCTTTTGACACAGGACTTAGAGGGATAGCATGGAAGCTGGTGTCCATAAGAAAAACACGGATGACCCAGTAACTTAGTTACTCTCTTTTTGACACACTTGGTTTATTTCGTGTCCTTCCAATACGTTAGGCTCATTGTTTTAATTTATTTTATTTAAATAAACATTTTATCTTTCTTTAAAACTTGTTTTAATTTCAGTGATGTCACCACACTCACCACATTCTGGCTATGTTCTAGCATGTAACATTCTGTATAAGTGCGCATGCATGGCGTTTTATGAACACACTTGTCGGCATGAGCACTCGGGGTGAGACAGATGTTTTCTCTACTCTGGAGTTTGGTAATTTCAGCTACATTCACTATTTAAAATTATTAGCTTAAACCTTTTTGTACTATACGATCAACTTCTTTAAATCTTTTTCACTTCTCAACTTTTCCGCTTATCTTGCCAGTCTTGATGTTTTCCCTCTCTAAGATGCCGGCTTCGATACTTTGGCCTAAGGGTGTTTAAAAATGTTGGAAGCTCTGCTTCAAGACAGAAAAGATAAGGTTCCAAAAGTAAGCTTATAAGTATTTTAGTTTGTCTTTGACCACAGCTCTGAAAATTTTATCTTATTTTATTCCACCCCATTTAAATATTTAAATATTTAAATTAACATAGGGCTGATTATTCCCAAAGGCTGGGACTCAGCCTTGATATTCGTCAGATATCCTAGATGTTTAATTTTTTAGCATAAATATTTTATTGTTCAAGCCTTTTTTTATCTGCTAGGGACCATCTTTCCTTTATAAAACATGTTATAACTCATTTAGGCCCAAGATTTAGACTGCCTTTCTCCTCTAATTTATAGTTGTGCTTACTCTGGAATGAGTGTATTTAGATAAATTAATTAGTAAGAGTGCACTAAAATTAGGGACGTTATTACCCTTTGATTTTTATCTCCCCCCAGTGTCTGTGCACTCCAAGAAAGAAGACTATCTGGATATTTCCAGCACAGATTGGACACCTTGAATATTTATTAAAGCCAGTAGAACTTTTGGATGCTTTTTGAGCATTAACTCCAGAAGTGGCCACTGAGGTTTGGGACGAGAACTTATTGCCTTCCAGAGGATGAAATCCAGCTCAGAGGCAGATTGATTTTGGATCGACTTGGGAGAACAAGAGGACCATATCTCACTCATTGTAATGTACTTTTCTGCACTAAGGACTAGAATATTACAAACTTGGAGGTAGGAGGGAACTTTAGAGGGGGGTCTTCCCTAATTCTGTTTGGGGACAACCGCTGTACACTGGGTCCATGACAGGAGGCACCAGTTCAGGTCTGCTGGAGGGAGGATGTTGGATACTGGTATTCTCTAGGTTTTCTCGGTGGGTCTGCTGATGGCAGATCTTGAGCTGGGCACCATAGTTGTGGGTCTATCCAGTTGGTGTGATTGCCTCCTGCTGTGAGCATTGGGGGGCCTCTCTCTTTGCTTTTGACTAATGCACTTGCCTGCCATTACTTGGCAAATTATCACCATTAGGAATGCTGGAGTGAGGACTTACTGAAGAACAGCTGTAGGGAGATCACCTTATTCCAGGATGGAATTCACTGGACAGACTCCAATAGAACCTATTACTGATCAGTCTGGTTAGACCTTCTGTTTTGTGGGCTTGTCAGACTTCAAAATGTTTAGGTATTGAGAGTGCCTGTAAATTGCTTTCAGTTTTTCAAATGAATTCTGTGCACTCACTCCAAGGTTAAGGTGAGAGCTGACTTGGTCTGAGGCATTTATTTGGTTTTGCCCTGATGAGAAGAGAGCTCTGATGTACACTGTTAAAACCTGGTTTAAAGAGACTTAAGTGATTGTCTCCTGTTTCTACAATATATGGACATTTTGCCATAAAAATTTTATTTATTTTACATTGATTGGTTCTTCTGTTTTGCATGTTGTTATTTTTTTGGGGGAGGGGGTTCTGTGCTAAAGAAAAGTTATTGTGGGTTTGTGGTGTGGGTGTTTTATGGCTGAGTGTGGGTGTATGTGTTCAATTGTGGGATTGGGGGTATGAGTGGATAGTCAGTGTGGATGGGTTTATTATTTTTGTGGAGTTTCTTAAATTTGATGTATGTGTGTGGAGTGTGAGGACATTTAAGTGGATTTGAAGACTGTGGTGTGTGTTGTTTGCCTATTAGGATGTGTTGAAAAGGTGTGAAGATGGTCAAGCACCATTCCCCTACCAGGCTTAGAGACCTCCACCCATTCAATTGTCCTTCGCTGTCCCCGGAAGCATATAGGGTATGTCAGGCTCTGGGGATAGGTAGGAGGAAGAGGGGGAGCTGGGCCTGGGGGAATTGGAAAGGAGTGGGTGGATTGGGGTGGTGGGAACAAGGAGATGCCCTGCGGCAAAATGGGTCAAGGACAGGGATCCTCCCTGTCTTGTTTCCATACCCAAGGGCTCTGCTTTGTGCAGGCAAATGATGCAGTCTTCCTTGGCTGCTCATCCTACTCAGACAGTGTTATGCAATGCCAGGTCCATTAAGAACAAGACTGCTTTAATAAAAGATCTTGTTGAGTCAATGGACCTGGTTTGCATCACCGAGATCTGGCTGGATGAAAATGCTGGTCCAGTATTGGCCTTAGCTATTCCGGCTGGGTACTCGGTAATGCACTGCCCAAGGATGGATCATAGAAGCAGGGGTGTAGCCATCTGTTTTAGATCAGAACTGAACCTTACAGAGGTTCCAGTAGGGATCCTCAAATCCTTTGAATGTATTGTGGGCATGGGTATAGTGTGCAGGATACTTCTCATCTACCATCCACCAGGAGATGTGAATGTTTTCCTGCAGGAACTCGTGGACTTCATCATCAGTGTGGTGTTGGGATCCCTCAGATGGTTGATTCAATGCCTCGGTAGACGATAAACTCTCACAGTTTGGTCAGGAATTCCTCCAACTAATATGTTTGTTGTACCTTACACAGGTTGTTACCTCTGCAACCCACATTGGTGGTCATTCACTGGACTTGGTGTTCCTACTGGGGATGTAGATATCTGACTTGGTCATGGAGCCAGTAGGATGGTCTGACCATCACACCGTGGGGTTCAGTTTCATGGCTCCCACCAATAGCCCTGTCCCTAAGAAGATGGTCCGGCACCGCCCTTTGAGGGGTGTGACCTCAGAAAGTCTAATGGCGGTGCTGGACCTATCGGGTATACCAAGTGAATGCATGGATCCAGGGAATCTAGTACTCACCTATAATAAGGTGGTGACAGAGGCCTTGGATTCCATAGCTCCTGTTCACGTTCACCCACTCACTCTTCGCCCAAGGTCCCCATGGTTTGATGGGACCTTGAAGGAGTTGAAGAGGGTGGGACAAAGGCTGGAGAGGGGCTGAGGGAAATCGGGCCTGGAGTGTGACAGACTTGCTTTGATGGACCATTATACGATCTATCAATCCACTATCGCCCATAAGAAGGCAGAGTTCCTGTTCAGAAAGATTGCCACTGTGCAGAACTGACCTGGTCAGCTC
Source organism: Neoceratodus forsteri (assembly GCA_016271365.2). Taxonomy (NCBI): domain Eukaryota; kingdom Metazoa; phylum Chordata; order Ceratodontiformes; family Ceratodontidae; genus Neoceratodus; species Neoceratodus forsteri. The sequence goes on along the minus strand of CM028135.1, from coordinate 903,947,849 downwards.
TTCCAGACCATGGACAGATTGTGCAATCCAATCTGTCTTCTGTCTGGTGGGGCTTTTTCACAGTGAAATGTAATGAGATTGCTCAGTTCTTCATGGATAAGGTTGCCACCATTAGGTCCAGGATCTGTCCAGCCCCCTCTAGTGGGTATTTTGGAGGTTGGCAGAGGGTGGTGGTCTCCCAGTTTACCTGGTCTGTCTTCAGCTGGATGTAAATCATGGACATCATGAGGGTTGTCCAGACTTTGCAGCCAACTAGCTGTAGTTTGGACCTGGGCCCTACTTGCCTTCTTGTAGGGTGCATAGATTAAATCACCCCGGTCCTAGCTGAGATAGTCTGGAGGTCACTGGAGGGGGGGTTTCCAGATCCCCTCAAGGAGGCAGTTGTTCAACCCTCCTTAAAAAGCCCTCCCTTGACCCGGACTGTCTGGCTAACTACAGACCTGTCTCAAACCTACCCTTTGTGGGTAAGGTTATTGAGAAGATGGTTGCGCTGCAGCTGGATGATCATTTGTCCAGCCACAATGTTTATGATTCTCTCGAGTCAGGATTTAGGAAGAGGCCCAGTACCAAGATGGCCCTTGTCCAGGTGCTAAATGACCTCTTAATAGCAAGAGATTGGAGGACTTGTTCCATCTTGGTCCTCCTTGATCTCTCTCTGCAGTGCTTGACACTGTGGACCATGCTGTGCTACTGGAATGCCTGCAATTCATCTGTGGACTATCTGGTGTGGACCTCAGATGGTTTTGATCATTCCTCAAGGGTAGGACTCAGAGATTGGTGTCTGGGATTTACTCCTCAGCCCCTCTCTCCCTATCCTGCAGGGTACTGCAAGGTTCCATTTTGACATGCATGTTGTTCACAGTGTATATGCTGCTGTTAGGAGAGATCATTAGGTGGTACGGTCTGAGTTTTCACTGCTATGCAGATGATACTCAGCCATACATATCCTTTGTGCCTAGGCAGGATGTGATCCTCTCAGTATTTAATAATAACTGTCTATCTGAGATCCAGGACTGGATGAGTGCCAGCTGGCTGCAGCTAAACCCAGTTAAAACTGAAGTGTTGGTTGTGGACCAAGATCGACGGGAGGCTGGTTTGTCAGCAGGACAACCCTCTGGGCTTTAGCTTGGGGGTGTTTAGCTGACCACCTGAGATTGGGTGTGGAACCTCAGCATTATTTTTGATAATGGCCTGACCCTTCAATCACAGTTATCAACCGCTGTCAAATCCTCTTTTTACCATCTGAGGAATATCACCCAGGTGAAGCATCTGATTCCTCCCAATGATCTTCCAACATTGGTCCATGCCTTTGTAGCCTCCCGCATTGACTGCTGCAATGTTCTTTACCTAGGTCTACCAGGGGCTGATATTCACCACTTGCAGCTACTGTAGTGTAGAATGCGGCAGCCAGGTTACTGACTGGTACTTCTAGGATGAGTCATATAACATCTGTGATCCACGGACTGAACTGGCTGCCAGTACAGTGGTGGATCACCTTCAATGTCGGGTTACTGACCTCTAAAGCCCTACATGATCAGGGACCCAAGTTACTTGCAAGATCTTCTTCACCCTTACTGCTCTCTCTGTCCTCTCAGATCCACCAATGAGTAATTGCTAGAGATTCCCAGTGTTCACTTGAAATCATCAGGGCTCTGTCTTTTGCTTTTGTGGCTCTGACCCTGTGGAATTCTCTACCTCGTCATGTATGAGAATGCCTGACCATCCAGAGTTTTAAGATAGCTCTAAAAACGCATCTATTTAGCTTAGCTTATCCAGACACTGGTGGAAGCTGATACTTATTCTACTCTATTTAGACTTATTTCTATATTTATTGTCTGAAGTTCATGGATTTTAATATTTTGTCTTGCTATGATGATTTTAATTGTTATGTTTGTTTATTCTATGTACAAGCACCTTGGTTTTAGAAAGGAGCTTTTTATAAATAAAGACATCAATCAATCAATTCATGTGCAGTAAAACTATACATAGAACATTATTACCTTCATTCCCCAAATCGAGTTTACTCCTTATTTTACCTACTGATTAACCACTGTATATCTTGTTATTCAGCATTTTTATATTTAGTGAGGGCAGTAGGGCACCATTGGGTGTCACAGTACTACTTTAACCTCTGTCCCTTAAACAGATATACTGCGAACTATAACCTTTTTCTAAGCAACTGATTAAGCCACTTTAGTGTGAACTGTTAAATATTTCACACTTATTTAATAGACACTTTAAGACTTTGTACATACAAAATTAATTTACTTTTGGGAGCTAATATAAGTCCTGATTTATAAGAATGATTTACACTAGAAGTGGGAAAAATGTACCGTTATTGGTACCAGCGGGTGTAAACCCATCACCTAAAGGGCGCAGACTTACAGAGGGAGATACCTCAATTATTTGTGAAACAAACTAAATGGAAATGTAATTGCCCCAAAAATATAAAGCAGTCATTAATTACACATTTGTAGAGTCTGCATATTAACACCCCCACACAAGTTTCAACTCCTAATAATATTAAGAGCAATCGGGGGAACTACTTAACTCCTATTAACATTAAGAGCAATCAGGGGAACTATTGCTTTAATGATCAAGTATCAAGAAATAACAGACCAAACTCCAAAATGTGCTCAGAAACTGACTCATATATAGATATGCAGAGAATTTAAATTTTGCCAGCAAAGTGCCAGTGAAGTGGTCACTTCACATTGCCACTCCACTACGCGGAGTGGGCAATGGAAAATGATCACTTTGCCTTGTCATTATTACTTCATATTAAGGCAGAATGCTAACACAAAGTAAGGTGAAGTCATTGTTTTAAATGGACTTCTCATACCTCATTATAATTCTAAGTGATTCACTTTGCATTCCAGATTTGGCAGCCCCCCCCACATCACATGGCTTACAGTACTGTAAGTCACATGCTTTAGCCAGGCAGGAAGGAAGTGCCTTGCCAAGGAGATAGTTTCACTTTCTCCTGTGCAGAGGAAGAGAGAGGAGCCTGTGTGTGACACATCCCGAGACTCGGAGATCAGAGGAGATTTAGTGTTTGAATTGAGACTCAACAGCTTTTTTAAAAAGCTACTTTTTTTTTGTCTTTTGTGAACTCTTTTTTACTTAATTTGTTCTTTCTGCAAATTTATATTTTTCTTACTTTTATAAGTTGTTGTTTGGCTGTGTCTGTGTGACTGCATGTGCCTGTTTTGTGTGACAGTGTGAGTGTTTTGTATCGAGTCAACTCGTCATTGCTCAGACAGAGGGAGGGCAGTAGCATAGGTGGACCAGGGTGAGGGAATGTCTGAGGCAGGGGCAGTTCTGGGAGAGCATGGTAGGCATTGCATGGGAGGAGTGTGCATGCATGGGGTGCATGGCTGCCAATTCCTGTTGGACCAAACTAAAATCTTAAGTCATACCTCCCTGGAAGCAGGACTAGCACCTCCTCCTGAGGCAGTTGAACAATCACCACCACCACCATGTCCAGCACCAGCTCCAGCTCCAGCACCAGGTCATCTGGATCAGGATGTGCCTGTGCCCCCAGGCCCAGGTTTGGATCCCCTTGAGCACTGTGACCAGCCAGCTGCCAGTGCATCTGCCCCCTCTGCCTGTGCCTGGTCCTCCCCGCACCGCTGTTGTTTGGGAGTTTTTTGATTGTGTTGGGGGAGACAGCAGTGTGGTCAGGTGTCATATATGTCAGGTGGAGGTGCACTGTGGCAACTGGAGGCCAGTGCACTCATATGCTCAACCACCACCAGTTGGAGTGGCAGGCTGCCACAGAATGGGCCAGGTCTGCACCTGCTGGCTCTTCTGTGGCAGAGGGTGCAGCTGTGCATGGCCCTAAGAAGAGGAGGGCCACAGTAGCACCTACTGCTCCACCAGCACCACCCCCACCACCATCACCACTATCACCACCACCAGCAGCAGCTGGGCTTGTAGCACCTGTGGACCCCAGTAAACTGCCTGTAATTCAGGTTGACCTGGCAGTTCTCTGGAGTGTTATAGAGGAGAGGGTAAGTGCTGTCCAGAAGTGGTTGAATCACAGAGCGGGACATCGATTACAGATTATATCCATTCTCAAACTGCTGCTGGACCACCAGGGGATGTCACATTAGTTTATTTTTTCCTCACACCATGTGCTCTCCACCACACCTTCCCTGCTGTGTTATAAAATGTAGTCCTCCACCATCCCCGACCCCTGTATGTAATTATGCCCTTTTTTGTTGTCTTTTGTATGAGTGGCACTTTGTATCCTGCCCCCTTCCTTCTGTTATGTGTGTGTGTGTGTGTGTGTGTGTGTGCTATTTTGGTGCCTCAGTAATGTTTACTTTCTGCTGCAAAATGTGTGTGGAAAAGCAGGACTGAGCAGTGCAAGTATACTGTGCTAAACTGCATGTGTGCTGTGAAGTCAGTGTTCTTTCCTGTGTGTGTATGTACTGCAGACACTGTCCAACTTCTTGCAAACATATAGATGCTGATTGCTGACTTGTTGCTGTGTTTATGGTATGAAGAATAAAGACAAGAATATATAATGTATATTTTATTTGTTAGGAGATCATAGCAACAAAAAATCCTGCTTTCAACAAACCGCACCCAACAGACATGAAGTATTGCTGATGCAGCCAAAATATTTCACAATTTACAGATATTATAAAGTCAGAAAACATATAAGGTGCTGTTCACTGCCACCACACTGTGCTACCACATTTCTTCTTTTCATTATTTGTTCTGGAATAAGTGATGTCTTTCTAGTTTAGACTGGCATTGTCAGTTTTGCAGCAAGTTGATGTACACCATAACATGACACAGTGCCAGTGGTAGTACAGTGTGGTGGCAGTGGACTGCAGGACCTGTTATATATTCCCACTTGAAAATGTCTGTACACCATAAAATATTTTGGGTGCCTCAGCAATATTTTATGTCTGTTGCATATGGTTTGTTGAAAAGCATGATTTTTTTGTGCTATTATCTCCGCAAAGTCATGTGTGCACTGTGTGAGTGATTGAGGTGCACACTGGCCCGAGACCTCTGAAAACATATCATATCACTTTGCCTGCTGCTGTTGATGGTACAAATAAAATATGCATTTGGTGAGATATTCAGAAATGTGCCAGAGGCAGGCACAAGAGCGGAGCAGTGCAAATCCATATTCAAACGTTGTGCATGATGACATGTGCCAGTGCAACATGGCTGAATATTGCAGGGATGCACCATAGCGCATCCAAGGCTGTGCTAAGGAGCAAGCCAACATGCACAATAGCGCAACCAGGGCTGTGCCAGTGAGTAAGCCAACAGGCCCAATAGCAGCAATTAGAGATATGCAAGGGGCAGAGGTGCATGCACCAGGACACAGATGGATCAGCAACAGGCACTGCAAGGAGCAAGCCACTGGGGTGGGATGTCCCACCACCAGGGTGCAGAGGGTGCCACGAGTGAGGCATGGCAGGCACACAATGGAACACTGCCCAGTGTGCATGGGGAAGCAGCATGCCCCTGACTATGCACACCACAGTGGCACACATGCAGGGTGGCACCAATGGCCACTGGTAAACAGCCACCTGCAACCCCCCACAGGAAGGCATGAGACATGCCACTTGGACCACAGCCGGCAACACACAGGCAAACAGCACACAATGCACATGCCACAAAACCCAAACAGACAGCCCATGGCCTCTCCAGGGCACAGCCACCATCCAATGGGTGTACACCACCAGGCACAACCCCCTGGTCACCCCAGTCATACCACACTGCTGCCATTCACACCACTGCAGCATGGCTCCACATGCCAGCTGCAAAGCAGACATGGACAAAGATGGCTAACCATATAAAAGTGTATTACAACAGGCTTTAAATAACTATATACAAATGTACAGGTAACAGGGGACAGGGAACAAGAAATGGGGAGGCCACATACAAAATAGGAGGCCGGGGAAGGGAGGTGGGGGACAGGGGTCATGGCTATATAAGGGGACAAGGGAGGGCAAGGGAGGGGAGCAGGAAAGGGTAACAGTTACAGGCCAATGGACCCTACGGCCGTCCTCACCCCACTGGTGCCTGACGCTGATGTCTGAGCTGCTGCCTGCACATCATCCATTGCAGCAGCTGTGCCACCTGGAGCGTGGCTGTGGAGACCTGCAGGATCTGTCACAGGAGCCTGGTGCTGACACTTAGGAGAAAGGAGGGAACACAGTATGAGTGCATGTCTGGAAGACTGTAGCCCACCCACCATGCGCAGCAGACAGTGGTATCATGTGCCTCTTGGATGACACCCAGCCACCCACAGTGTGTGCCCCCACATGTGCCACCAACCTGTCAATCCACAGCCATGCAGACCATTGCACACCAACACCACCCATGTGCCACACACAACCACCATGGCAGGCAGGCGACATGGCTAAGTGGCAGGATGGCAATGGCACAGCTTTAATCTGGGTGCACCCACAGCCCACCTGCAGCAGCTGCACACATGTGCAATAGCCACAGCATGGTGCAACAGTCACCATGGGTAGTGCACAGCTGGAAAGGCCATGCCCACCCTGAACAACATCGTAGCATGAAACAGTGCCTACCTGCACACTGTGCCACACCTTGCACTTGTCCAGCTGTACCACCCATGCAGCCTGCAGCCTGCACATTTATTTATTTATTTTTATTTATTTCATTTTTGTTGACCAGGTAAGTGCACTAGACAAGTCCTGCCTATTTTCAGGCATGACCCGGGGGAGAGGGATACAGATGAATGGCAACTGATCTTGAACCAGATTAAGCTGTTGGTGGTATTTTTAGTGAATTAGGGAAATTTGGCCAGGACACCGGGGAAATTCCCCTGCTCTTTTCGATAAGTGCCATGGGATATTTAACATCCACCTGAACTACCACCAATCCAGGCAGATGGGACCTCGGTTTAACATCTCATCCGAAAGACGGCACCTCAGAAGTGCAGCACCCCTCTCATGCTGCACTACAGTTTCAGTGCTGGGATATTAACCCAAATGCCAGATGTGGGAACTGAACTCACAGCCCTCTGATCTCCTGGCCTCAGAGGCGAGTGTGCTACCTACTGAGCCACTGACACTGACAATCAATGACAATCACATGAGCCCCTGCAGTGGCCTGCCTTGGCCCACCCACAGTGCCAGCCATTCGGGCCCTCCTCCTATCCTCAGGGCCTAGGAAGGAAACATGGAGAAAGACACATAAGTACCTGGCAACACCACATGCCCACCAGCACAGCGTGCTCCACTGCCAGCACAGCAGCAGTGCGGTGGTACAGCGCACCCATGGTGCGCCGCTCTAGCAAACAGGATGCACAGTCCCAGATCTCCCCCAGCAACATGGTGTGCCACCCTTCTTGCCCCACAGAACACTGTTTGGGTATGGACACGGGCATAGTGCATGTACCTGGCAGTGGCGTGGCACCCCTCCGGACACATGCCAGTAGTGACTGAAGCCTCTCAGGGTCCCTCTGCTGCAGGTCCCCATAGTGGTGGTGGCATTTCTCCCTGCTGCACTGTGCACCTGTTGCCTCCTCCAGCCCATCAGCGACCTCCTGCCACACCTCCGTCCATGGCCTAGTCGGAGCACCTAGCCAAACAAACTGTCTGCATGTGGTTCCACAAGGACCCCAAGGTTCACCAGTTTGACTTGCGATGAGTTTGTTGGCCTGGCAGTGCTGCAGCATGGCATGGCTATATCACACTCGTAGATCCAAAAATGGTGCCCAGTAGCATACAAGCCACACATGCTGGGGATGAGAGCCTTGCATGGAGATGTGCTGCCATCACCAATCATGCAGCCACAGAGATATGCGATACAGGCAATGTAGCACTGGCACATGCTGCAGGGCTCCCAAAGGGGCAAAGGGCAACCATGAGGTCAAGGGTTGGCACGTGCACCGTGCGTGCCTGCGCTATTGGGCCCGTGATGCATTGGATGCGATAGTGGCATGTGGGCACCACAGTTCACAGCCCAATAGCACCTGGTTGCCATGGCATCCATAGCGCAGGAGCACCATCTGCCACATGGTGCCACAGCACCATCAGCACTATGGCACCTGGGAGCCATAGGCCATACAGCGCACGAGCGCCATATGTTCAATAGTGGCCGAGCACTGTAACGTGTATTGAGCAGTGTGCGTAGGTGCGCCAGTGCCAGAAGTGCACGCATGCATACTGCCAGGCCTTCTGCGCATGTCACAATGTTGTGCCATGAATTGAGCATGCGCAAGTCCATTGCACAATGTAAAAAATCATGATATTCAACCAGCATATGCAGATTAGATAATCAGCATATCCATGGTGCATCGGAGGCATTTGCATCCCATTACAGTTGCGCATCCCCTCATTTGCATGCAATGCGCTATAAAGGTGTCACGGGACTGCACAGGATATGGACCGATATTGCATCCTTCAGAGGTAAGATGCGAAGCTGTGGGGCTCTTGGGACAGTGGATTGGGAGGGTGGTGTGGGTAGTAGCCGTCAATGACCACATGTCTATTTCCACAGGACACAGCATGATGGAACAAGAGGAAGTTGAGGAGCATGGGCCTGCATGGAAGCATAGGCCCAACTTCATGAAGGCAGAGACAGATGCCCTATTCGAGGCTTACCTGGACTAGGAGTATCTACTGAGTGGCTTGTCAGGCATTCCACAGACCTGGTCCACACCATGGGAGGGTGTGACCTGAGCCATAAATCAGCAAGGCATTCATCAAAGGTCTGTGCAGGAGTGCAAGAAGAAGGCTGTCACAGACCGGAGGCGGATAAAGGAGAAGGTGGCATGCCATGGGTGGAGGACAGCCTGACGTGCCACAGCTGAAACTGCAGGAGGAGTTGATGGTGGCTATCATGCGATGCAGCACCATTGAGGTGGCGACAACTTTCAGACAGGTGGCAGACCATCACTGCATGGTAGGTATGGCAGCACCCGGGGCAAGGGGGCAGGGGTGTGTGCCAGAGGCACTGATGCAACAGTTTTCCCTTTCATCTCCAGAGCGCCTGCATGCAGCAGCGGTTGGGGTGACCAACTTGGGGGTGGTCCTGGACCCAGAGGACCGTCCTTCCACCTCCACCAGTGTCTGGGGGCTGGACCGCATGCAGCTCAACATGGCTGAATGTCCGGATGCCTGTGGCCTGGTTGTGGATGAGGCCCTGGCTGTGTATCAGCATGACACCAGGCATGGTATCCAGTATGACGAGACACAGATCGGGGTGGGGTCCGAGACCGATGGTGACAAAATCATCGTCCTGGATAGCGATGTTTCCATAGTGTGGCAGGCACCCATACAACACACCCACCACAGCAGTGCAGACAGTGCCCTGGAGGCAGTTGTCCACCCACCAGTCACCGGCCCCAGCGTCGCCATGGGCACCACTGGTGCAGCGCCGACTGATGATGGTGGCAGTGGTGGTGCAGCCATACCGGCGCTGATCAGCACACAGCGGCCAGAGGGGCAGCAGTGGCAGTTGGACGGTGTTGAAAGGTGGCTGGGTGCAGCACCCATCAACGGTAAATGAGCAGCCCCAAGAGGGCCCCGCTGTGCAGCGCCCACCTGCGCAGGGTGTTGGACTGCGGGGTTGAACAACACATGTGGGTCAACACAATGCCCATGTGCCCCAGGGCACTGAACCCTTGGCCTAGCACACACGTCTGCTACGGGCATCCATTGAGCAGCAGGTGCTGGTCGTGGCAAGGGTGCATGCACTCCACGCAGAGCTGCACCAGGCTGCAGTGCAGTGCGACAGGGAATTTGAACAGCTCTTGGCTGAGAACACTCGCATGTGGAAGGACATGGCCGCAGTCCTTGATCAGCTTACCGCTGCAGTCACGGCCGGCCTAGCACCAATGGCCACCGTGGTGCATGGCCTTCTGCCACAGACCCCACAGAGTGCATTCTTCACCCCTCGGTCATGGTGTCGAGTGACCCTCACTGTGTTGACACCAGGATCCGCTGTGGGCATTCTGGGCACTCCTAGAGCGGACATGTTTGGGAGCCAGCAGACACCTGCGAGGACCCGGTCTCATTCCTGCAGTAACACACCTGGGGAACTGTCACAGACACCTCCTGTGGCCATTGCACAGCCTGTGTCTGCTGGGTGGTCTCAGTGGGGCCATCCACTTGTCTGCAGTGGCCGTGCAACCGTGGGGCAGTCCTGAACCACCCACCTCCCTGTCTGCTGTCTGCTGCTGCCCTGTGTGCACATTAGTGTGGCATGTGCATGTGCATTCCAGGGACATAGCATCCATGGTTGACCCCACACACAGGCCTTGTGCACACCCACCCAGCTGCTGGCCACTGTGGCATGTGCATGATGATGCCAGCAAAGCACTGACTGCTACTGTGCAACGGTGCTCAGCATCTGACACATGCCTGGTGCCTGCCTCTGGGCACGGGCATGATGGTTCCTGTGTGCATGTGTGTGTGTCTGCAGGTGGGGTGTGCAGTGCTGTGCTAAGTGCTTCCACAATGTCCAGTCCCACGTCTGTCCACACTCCCCTCAAGCCATTACTGTCACAGGGCCCACCCATGCATGCCTGTGTGCTGTGCCATAGTCCCCGGGACGTGTATGTGGACATGTTCACCTACCTGCGTGCTCCATAGTGCTCCTCTGCAATTGTATCCCAGTGCTGCTGGGTCATCCTGTTCAGCTGGGGTTCCCTTCACCTGGGGGGGCTGCCCACCACTGTCTGGCCCTGTGGCTACATCGTCCCCAACCAGCATTACGGTGCGCATTGTGGTCATCTGTCCTCTCACCCCATTCTCCTACTCCTCAGCTTCTTTACACATGTGATGAGGTGAGAGTTAGGGCCGACAACCCCAACGCACACCCCAGGTAGGTTGGAGGAGTGGGCTGGAGGGGTCCAAGGGGGGGTTTCAACCCTAACACAGAATTTCCTTGCTTTTGTTGCTGTGGAACAACCCTAACTGATGCATTAAACAGAGTTTTTTGCCTCTAATAGATATATATATATATATATATGGATATACAATGGTGAGCTGTCAGATAAATGATTTATCTACACAAGTGCTGTTTGACCTCAGGTAACCTCATGAGTAGAGTAAGCCATGAGTGAGGTGTCTGAGGTCAAACAGCACAAGTGTAGATAAATCATTTATCTGACTGCTCATCATTGTATATTTCATTTATGCAATGGGGAGGCTTTCTATCAGTGCAGGAACATTTGGTTTTGACTGTTTATCTTTTTTTTTTTTTTTAATTATAATTTCTGGGAGTTTTGGTTAACTTTTCTAGAGTATGTCCACCTAGCATAGTGGTTGCTATTAAATGAAACTCTACTCATTTGGTAGAAAACATCTTGCTGAACAAATGTCATACTCACAGTACCATTCTACATTTTTCATTTTAAAGTTATTCACATGTTTTTGTCAAAAAAGGGAAAAGAAAATTAAATTTTATGCTGTTTATTGCTGATTAAAAAAAAATAAAATGTATCTATAAAGGAAACACCACTCATTTTGTAGATATTTTTGTGCTGAACATTTTTCATGCTGACAGTACATTGCTATCATTTTTTTGTTTTAAAGTTATTCACATTTGTTTGTCAAAAAAGTGAACAAAGAATTACATTTTCTTCTGTTTATTTGCTAATTATAAAAAATCTATAAGGTATCTATAAAGGAAACATCACTCATTTTGTAGATAATTTTGTGCTGAACAATTTTCATGCTCACAGTACCATGTTATCATTTTCATTTTAAAGTTATTCCCATTTGAATATGGTTAGTACTGCTTCTGAGGCCGAACATTCTAAATGAATTCCACAGAGATTTGTGACATAGTAACTGTGTGCATAAATGAGTAACTGTATGTATAAATAAATTTATGCAACAGGGGTCAGGATAAAAACTGTAGAATAAAACCATTTATCTTCGCTACTATGGTAATACATAAGGGATATGCAGCGGTTCAGTGTGTGATAATGCATTTATCTTGTACAGTTTCCAGTGACCTCAAGTAACCTCAAGAGTGCCGAAGGCATGAGGGAGAGTTACGAGAGGTCACTGGAAACTGTACAAAATAAGCATTATCACACTGAACTGCTGCATATTCCATTTATGCAACAGGTTTAGATGTTGTGTGAACATTTTGATTTTGGTAGGCATAAATAATTTGTCAAAAAAGGGAAAAGGAAACTGAATTTTATGCTGTTTTTTGCTAATTATAAAAATAAAATTGTATCTATAAATGAAACACCACTCATTTTGTAGATATTTTTGAGCTGAACATTTTTCGTGCTTACAGTACCATGCTATCATTTTTTGTTTTAAAGTTATTTATATTTGTTTGTCAAAAAAGTGAACAAAAATTACATTTTCTTCTGTTTTCTTGCTAACCATATACAATATACAGGGTTTATATAAATGAAACATTATTCATTTTGTAGATAATTTTGTGCTGAACAATTTTCGTGCTCACAGTACCATGTTATCTTTTTTCGTTTTTAAGTTATTGACATTTAAATATGGTTAGTACTGCTTCTGAGGCCGAACATTCTAAATGAATTCTGAAGAGAACTGTGTAGATAAATGAGCTAGTGATGTAGTTACTGTGTGAATAAATGGGTGATGATGTAGTTACTATGTGGATAAATAAATTTATGCAACAGGGGTCAGGATAAAAACTGTAGAATAAAACCATTTATCTTCGCTACTATGGTAATAAATTTATTTATCCACATAGTAACTACATCATCACCCATTTATTCACACAGTAACTACATCACTAGCTCATTTATCTCACACAGTCTTCTTCAGAATTCATTTAGAATGTTCAGCCTTCAGAAGCAGTACTAACCATATTTAAATGTCAATAACTTAAAACGTAAAAGATAAACATGGTACTGTGAGCAACGTAAAATTGTTCAGCACAAAATTATCTACAAAATGAATACTGTTTCATTTATATAAACCCTGTATATTGTATATGATTAGCAAGAAAACAGAAGAAAATGTAATTTTTTGTTCACTTTTTGACAAACAAATATAAATAACTTTAAAACAAAAAGATAGCATGCTACTGTAAGCACTTAAAAATGTTCAGCTCAAAAATATCTACAAATGAGTGGTGTTTCATTTATAGATACCATTTGTTTTTTTATAATTAGCAAAAACAGCATAAGATCTAATTTTTTCCCTTTTGACAAATTATTTACACCTACCAAAATCAAAATGTTCACAGCATCTAAACCTGTAGACAATGGAATATGCAGGTTTTAGTATAAGATGGAAGCATTTGTTTGTATTAGCTTCAGAATTCCTCACTCATGCCTTCAGCACTCGTGAGGTTTACTTGAGGTCACTGGAAACTGTACAAGATAAATGCATTATCACACACTGAACCGCTACATATCTCTTATGTATACATACGGTGGCTCAGATAAATGGATGTATAACACTGTTTATCTCCACATCTATTGCATAAATATAATATATATATATATATATATATATATATATATATACACATTATACTGTAAATATATATATATATTATAGTGGCACAGTAGTGCCACTATAGTTAGGGCTGAGTACCCCATTTAAGGTTAAAGTCTGAAATTTTGCAGGTTAATAACTTTGCCACTGTATAATGGATTTGCCTGAAATTCGTAGGCATGGAGCAGTACAATGAATCTCTGATCCACCAAGCATTGTAATGTTCGGATATACAGTTGTGGAGCTGCATAACACTGTAGAATGTGGTAGTATGCTTTTTGCACATTCTTGCTAGTACCTTCAGGGCACATGGTTTGTGTAACCAGTCTAAATCTTTCAGGGAACATGCAGCCAGGGTCCCTTAATGTGCCTTTCAAAGTTTTCGTGAAAAAATACTCAACAGTACAAAAGTTATTCAAAAAACAAGTTTCCCATTATAGTCAATGGGAAAGTTAAACTATTCGACAGTGTCGCAAATGCAGTTTTTAGTGTTGCAAGTTACCCCTGTAGTGTTGCAACTCCACCATTTTGTTTTCAGTTACTGGTCAGAGAAATGCTTGGCATTTAAATGTGGGACCCTCTAGGGACACGATTCTTTTTGTGTTCACCTAGTCGAGCCCTGAGGATGCTAGCCATGTCTTTTTTGGGGGGTTTAACACCCCAGAAATATGTTTTTAAAATATTTGTAAACTGTAGCGTTGCAAAGTAGTGTTGCACTTGTGACACTTTCTTGTTTTTATCAAAAGTGTTGCAAATCACAATACAGAAATTCTTTGCCACTCTGCTGCAAACGAATGGGTTGGTCTTTTGGGCTGAAATTTGGAGGAAAGAAAGCCAACATCCCACAGATGTGCCTTTTTCTGGTTTGGTGACAAAATATTACAGGGCTGCAAAGTTACAGCACTCCAGAGTTGACTATTTTTCCCATAGACTAACATTATGGCATCCGCCGCTCCTTTCGGGCCCGTATCCCAAAAACGCTTCGAGATACGGACTTTTCATTGGAAAAATGCTTAGCCCCCTGGGGCTAAGTGCAAATCTAGCCAGGAAAGTAATAAATCATATGAAATTTAATTTTATTTTCTATGTCGTACGGTTCCTGAGATATAAGCAATTTAGTATTCCAAGTGTTCATTTTCTGCTCCGAGGGCCGTTATTATGCATACATTCTTTATATTCACTGTGCTTCTGAATGCACTTTTTGGGGAAAAAAGTGGGTGCATTTGCATTACTCTTACAGTTAATGTTTTCGCTTGCACTTCCATGACCATTTGAGTTATTTCCGTTTATGTTGCTGTGTGCATTACCCTTGTGTTTGTGCTTGCGTTTGCGTTACTGTTACTATTTGCGTTTCCATAACTTGTTTTGTTTTCATTTGCATTTCCTTTTGCGTCACTGTGTGCATTACCATTTGTGTCTGCATACGTGCTTCCATTTGCAGTTCTGTTTTCTTTGTCATCATCATTGCTGTTACCATAAGCGTTTGTGTTTCCAATTGCATTACCGTGATCATGCGACCATGCGCATAATGATTTGTGTTTGCTTACATGCTTGCGTTTCCACTTCCATTTCTGTTACTGTTCCCTTTGGCATCCTCCTTGCTGTTACTGTAACCATTTGCGTTTCCACTTGCGTTACTGTTACCGAAGGGCCCTGTGATCGCACCGCACATTCCATTCACTATTTAGACTGCACATTCTTAAAAAGAAGGGAAATACATGTAAAAACTCCATTTAATGGCATCGGTTAGAGTTGTTCCACAGTGACAAAAGCAAGGAAATTCAACAGGCATCGAACTGTGCATTGGGTTCTTCGGTCCAAATTCTCACCCCAGTCTCCTCTACTGCACCACCTCAGCCTGTTTATGCATGTGATGGGGTGAGAGATAGGACCGACAACCCCAGCACACACCCTGATGCATGTTGGTGGGGGCGGGGTTGGCATGGGGTGCGAGGGGTGGGAATCCTAACATTGAATTTCCTCACTTTTGTTGCTGTGGAACAACCCTAACTGATACATTAAACTGATTTTTTTGCCATGAAGATATATATATATATTCTATGCAAAAACTTTGTTAATGCATCAGTTAGGTTCTTCTACAGTGAAAAAGTGAGGAAATTCGGGTTAGGGTTGAAAACCCCCATTGGACCCACCCAGCCAACCCCCAACCGCATTGGGGTGCACATTGGGGTCATTGGCCATAACTCTCACCCCATCACAAGTGTAAAGAAGCAGAGGTATAGGAGAATGGGGTGAGAGTTAGATCGATGGCTCAACGTGCACCCCGATGCTGGTTGGGGTTGGATGGGTCCAAGGGGCTTTCAAACCTAACCCCAAATTCTCACTTTTGTTAGCTATAGAAGAACCATAACTAATGCATTAATGACAATCTTTGCATAGAATTTCCTTACTTTTAAGAAAGAATAGAAAGTAGAGAAAGTTGGTATTGCTGAGCGGGGCCCTTTGGGCCCCGCACTGCCACTCAACTTCTTTAAGTGTCAGGCCACATTACATGCCCAATGACTAAAAGTACATTCACAACAGCAAGGCCAGCCACCAAACAAATGTTAATCTAGTAGAACAATAGAAAACGCTGTCCACAAAATGTAACTGTGCCACACAATATGTCCATAAAAATATATTGTCTGACTCCTAAACACCTCTATTAACATCTACAGGACATGCCATTAACACCCTCAAATTTCAAGTAAAACACCAAACCGTGTTTAAGATATGACATATCAAAATTTGAAATTTTCATTCGTCAGAGTGGCACAGTTCTGCACCTGTTGACATTTAACACACACAATGACTGAAAACTACATCCATGATACTAAGGCTAGGTATCCTATCAATTTCAAGCCACCATCACAAGCAAAATGCTGTCCACAGAATGTAAACTGCACCATGCCATATCTGCACCAAAAAAAAATTTTCTGACATGGAAACACTGTAATTTTCATGCACATGACATGCTGTCAACACCCTCCAAATTTCAAGTGAAAAGACCAAATCATGTCCGAGATATAACATTTTAACATATGAGATTTTCATTCATCAGACTGGCACAGTTCCGCACCTGTTGACATTTAACACACACAAAAACTGAAAACTACATCCATGACACTAAGGCTAGGTACCCTATCAATTTCAAGCCACCACCACAAGCAAAACACTGTCCAAAATACATAAACTGCGTCATGCAATATCCCCGCAAAAAATGATTTCTCTGACATATAAACACTAAAATTCACATCTACAGGACATGCTGTTAACACCTCCAAATGTCAAGTAAAAGATCAAACTGTTCCCAAGATATTCAATATGAAAGATTACTAAAATTCCCTATATATTCCATTATAAAAATCTGGCCATCTTGTCCCTCCCTCCTCACGATCAAAGATGGCGATAAAAGAATCTCATGATCAAAGAATTTGCAGACTCATGATCAAAGAATTTGCAGGTTCACAAACAAAGAGTTAAAAATATTATAATCAAAAAATTAAAGAAATTGTGGTATACCACCGTCATGGTTCAACAGAACGAGGCCCCCTGAGTAAAACCCAACCTCATTTGACTTCCTAGGATACCCCTGGGCTGAGAAAATTGATTTTTAAATTGGACCATCTCATCCCTTGCTCATGATGCACGATAGTGATCAAAGAATCTCACGATCAAAGAATTTGCAGGCTCATGAACAAAGAATTAAAAATGGTGAAACACGTATTTTGCACCGATTTGAACTGAACCAACAGCATGCCTCGATAGAATGGATCCTCCTGAACAAAACCCACCCTCATATGTGTCCCTAGCCCACCCCTGAGCCGAGATATTAGTGTTTTTAGGTCGCAATACAAGATCGCGATCAAAGAATCTTATGATCAAAGAATTTGGAGGCTCGTGATCAAAGATCATTAGTGGGTCGCAAATTAAGATTTCAAAAGCTTATAACTCTATTTTGTGATCGATTTGGATGAAACCAAAGGCATGGCTCAATAGATCAGAGCCCACTGAGTAAAACCATCAAAGTTTTACTTCAGAAGTGACCCTTGAGCCGAGATATTTGTGTTTTTTCCAATCTGAAAATAAAAACAAAATAGTGAACCTCACGATCAAAGAATTTTGAAAATCATCGGGACAAAGATTCTTGAACCATGAGGCTTCAAATCTTTGATCACCAGGCGGGATGAGATGGCCAGAACCCCTATTCTTTGATTGCAAGATACATATAAATTTTCCATTGACTTATAATGAGAACTTAAAAGTGCCATAACTTTTAAATGCCTAAATATTTTTCACCAATAAAAAGTGGCATGTTCGGCCACCAAAGCTCTTTCAAGCAAGCCATCTCACAGAGTGGCACAATACACAATGGCCGTGCAGGACCACATTAAGAAAGCCAAAAGGTGCCTCCAAAAAAGGATAATTTTGCATTTTTCAGCACTTTTGTACACAAAGACCAGCACTCTGACAGAAACACAATTGGCAAATCCATTGAATGGGTCCAAAGTTATTAACATCCAAACTTTTGACTTTAGTATGTACCTGGCCACTTAACCTAACTATAGTGTCACACCTGCCACTATAACATATATCTATATCTATATATATATATATATATATATTTATAAAATAGGGGTGAGACATATTTCCAGTGAGATAAAACAAATTATTTTCATGACAGTGAAATAAATCTTGATGACATCAGTGAAGTTAAAATAAATGCCGTTTATTACACTTGCGCTAAACCCATGCAAACCACGCTAAACCCATGCAGGCTGCGCAAATTGTACATTTTGCAACAATGAGGCCCCCATTGTATAAATAGGATACATGATGTGCACTTGTGTGATATGTGAAATATGTTCAGTCCTGTACAGTGATCTCTGAAACCCTCACTGCGTGGCTTCGCCACTTTTAAGTATTCAAGAGGATCACATAGAAGTGAAAATATTTCCATATCACACTCTCACTCACTGTGCCATTCAGGTATCCATATACAAATATATATATATATATATATATATATATATATATATATATATAGTAGTGGCACAGTAGTGCCACTATAGTTAGGGTTGAGTACCCACTTTATGGTTAAATCTCAAATTCTGTACCTTAATACCTTAATAACTTTGCAACGGTGCAACGGATTTGCCTGAAATTTGGAATGCACAGTCTGGTACCACAGATCTCCAGCTCTGGTAAGTCATGTTGTAGTTGGATTGTGGAGCTACAGTGTGTCAAAAAAAATGCAAAAAAAGGACTTTGAGCATGTTTCTTTACTCATGCCTACAGCCCACATGGTTTGCGCGATCAGTCCAAAATATGTAGGGAACATGCAGCCGAGGTCCCCAATGTGCGTTTCAAAGATTTTGTGAAAAAATATTAAATAGTTTAAAAGTTATTCAAAAAAACCTGAATCCCATTATAATCTATGGGAAAAGTTAACAACAATTGCGATACTTACGTAAATGGCCATTTTACAGTTGCAAATGATCCTTTTACTTTCATGAGTCAGACATTTTCTTTTGAGTTACAGCTCAGAAAAATGCCTGATGTTTAAAATTGGGACCCACAACAAACACAATTCTTGTTGTGTTCACCTAGTTGAGTCCTTAGGATGCTAGCCATGTCTTTTTTGGGGGTTAAACATTTTGTGAAAGGTACTTTTGCAGCATACTGTCACAATGCAACAATTTCATGACATTTTTGTGAAAGTGTCATGATTTGTGAAAGTATTCTGTGAATGTATGGCCAAAACAACAGGAAATCTTTGCCACCCTGCTGCAAAACAACAGTTTAGTCTTTTGAGCTGAAATTTGCATGGAAGAAAGCCAACATCCCACATATGTGTACTTTGGTGGTTTGGTGGAAAAATATTACAGGGCTGCAAAGTTATGGCACTCTAAAGTTGACTATTTTCCTATAGGATAACATTACTGCATCCCACACCTTTCAGGTCCCATATCTCGAAAGCGTTTGAGATCACGGACTTTTGTTACAAAAATTCTTAGTCCTCCTTCGGGGGGCTAAGTACAAAGCTAGTGTGGAAAGTCAGAAATAATATGAGATTTTAAATTTTTTTCTGCGTCTTACTGTTCCTGAGATATAAGCAATTTAGTATTCCAAGTACTAAATTTTTGGTCTGAGGGCCATTATTATGCCCACATTCTATGTATTCACTGTGCTTCTGAATGAACCTTTTTTGGACACATAGCATTTGCATTACTGTTACCGTTAGCATTTGTGCTTACATTTCCGCTTGCATTTCCGTTACCATTTGCGTTAGTGTTTCCATTTGCATCAGCAATTGTGTTACTGTTTGCATTTGCATTTGCGTTTGCATTACTGTTACCATTTGTATTTAATGTTACCATTTGCATTTGCATTTCTGCCACTGCTACCGTTAGCCGCCAGCACTTGTGCCTGCACTTTCACACCGCCTGTATCACCCTTCCCCAGTCACCGCCATACTACCTGCCACCCTTGCACTACATGCTCACGCCTGCCTGTGCCACCATCACCACCTGCACTTCACTGCCCACCACCACTCCAGGCCCAGGCTCACACTCCGCGCCCTGGTGCTCACACTCACCACTCACCTACACCACTCCGCCTGAGCCTGCGCCTGTTTCTGCACATCACCGTCACCACTCATGCCACCATCTGCACCTGAACTCATATGTCACTGCAACCACACCACTCTGTACCACCTGGTGATCCTTTAACGCTCAGCTACCTTCCTTGCACTGCTGGCACCACCGCCACCATCTGCACTGTGCTCTGGCTCAATCTACTGTGCCACCGTCATACTTTGTCACTGCTCACCACTACCTGTGCACTTACACTTGTGCTCCACTCTGTCACTGCTCACGCCACCGCCATGCCCACCGCCACCATCACCATCTGTACTTACATCTGCATCCCACCTCCATTACTGGTATTCCTCACTGTCTGGTATTGCTATTGATTTGCTTTATGCTACTATAACCATAGTGGTTCCATTTATGTTCATTGTATTGGTGTTACTGTTACAGTTTGCATTTTCCGTCACCATTACTGTTACATTTGCATTCTTGTTACTATTTGCATTACCATTTGCATTTCTGTTTTGCGTTACTGTAACCATTAGCATTTGCGTTTGTGTTCACTTTTGCTTTGGCATTACGGTTACTTTTTGCATTTGCGTCACTGTTACCATTACCATTAGTGTTTGCACTAACATTACTATTTATGTTACCGTAACCATTAGTGTGTGCATCTGTTCTTCCGTTATCATTGCTGTTCTCGTTACTGTTACTGTTAGCATTGGCATTACCATTGGCATTAATGTTCCCATTAGGATTACCATTACTGTTGCCATTACTGTTAGCATTAAGCGTTACTGTTATGGTTATTACTCTGAAATGGGCGGCATGGTGGAGTGCTCCACTGACACATACCATTCACTATTCATATTGCACATTCTCAAAAAGAAGGGAAATTCATGGCAAAAAACTCTGTGAATGCATCTGTTAGGGTTGTTCCACAGTGACAAAAGCATGGAAATTTGGTGTTAGGATTCAAAACCCTAACTGCACATTCCCCCCCCACCACCACCACCACATGCACACATACATGCAAGTAGGGGAAGGACCAAGGCAACACAACCAATCACACACAACCAGCAGCTGGAAACAGAAATAACATGCAACTATCTAAACCACAAAACCACACTCCCATGCTTCCATCTTCCACACAACAACAGATGTCGGGGTGTGGCATGGAGTCATCACTGCTAATTATGATCCTGAAAATTCCACATTCTGCAAAACACATATCAGTACAGACAACTGGCCATTTTGGGCCCCACACTGCCACCAACATATAATACAGACTACACATATGCTATTTTGGGCATACATGCCCCAAAACAAGATTTTGTACAGTTCCTGAAAATAGTTTCGCTAATCACTTTTGCAAATGCGAAAGTGTTGTGCTATGCATTTGCGACACTTTCATGTTTGCGACAGTATGTTGTGAGCGTATTTTACATGCTTTTGCAAATGCAAAAGTGTCATTTCTTCCATTTGTGACACTTTTGTGTTTGCAAAAGTATTTTGAAAAAGTATGGTCCTGATAACTGCACATCTTTGCCATCCTCCTGCAAGCAAATGGTTGGGCCATTTGGGCTGAAATTTGCAGGGTGATAAACCCTGGTCCCACATATGTGCCTTTCGCTACTTTGGTGATAAAATAGTTGAGGATAACAAAGTTACACTGTTCCAAAATTGAGCAATTTCCCATAGACTAACATTGCAGTGCCCATGACACCTTTCACCACCCATACGTCGAAAACAAAGTGAGGTACACAGTTTTCACTACTGGCAGTTTGGTTCACCTTTAGGGGAACTAGCCTCATTGAAAAAGTTTGGAAATACTGTATGATACCTGAAGTTGGATTTTTTTTCCCTACTTGCTATGGTAAGACAGGTATACCCCTCTGGCTGGTTGTGTGTGATTGGTTGTGTTGTCTTGGTGCTTCCCTACTTCCATGTATGTGTGTGTGTGGTGGTGGGAGTAGAGGGAGTGTGCAGTTAGGGTTTTGAACCAAACACTGAATTTCCCTGCTTTTGTTGGTGTGGAACAACCTAACTGGTGCATTAACAGAGTTTTTTTGCCATGTATATATATCTATATATGTGTGTATTTTCTGGGTTGATATATTATATATATATATATATATATATATATATATATATATATATATATATATATATATATATATAGTCATATGCATTTATTTTGTGTCACAGGTGACTCACATACTTTTGGTGTGTGCATTCCTGTGCATGATGAGAAACTGTGGCATTGGAATTTGGAATACTCTCAAGCCAATGAAGGTAACTATTTTTTGGGGGGGAGCATCATTTGCAAGTAGGTCTCATTAATGGTTTATTGTTTGGTTAATTCTTCACAGATTGTATCTGAATCCTTCTCCAGTCCAGTAATGATGTTCATGGTCATCATCAATTCATACTACTTGTTGCATGTCTGCCAGCCTGGGGGGAGTATGATGTTGAACAAATTATTTGGATAAGACAACTATGACACCACAAGACATCTGGAAGTTTCTTAAAAAAAGAAATGAAGGACTTATTCAACTTGATTGCAGCAGTAACACTTTATGTTTAAGCCATGGCTGTTCCACCCCATCATATATGCTGATTAGCAGATAGCAAGCTGTCCCACTGAAGTCACATGAAGACCAAATCATCACATCACAATTAAATTTAGTACCAGGCTGTAACCAATACACTGTGTCAGTGTCCCTGCATCTTAACTCAAGTTACATTTTAAAACCACATCCTGTCAAGTTACATGACCTGGGTCAAATGTTTTTTAACACTGGCATGGCTGCAGCTGCTACAAATTGCAATACAGTGTATGATGTGTTGGATAAATATTACTTGACGTACATGTCACCTACAGTACTTTATGAAACATCCATCAGATTTGCACTCTTATGAAAAAAAAGTAACAGATAAAATAAAATTGATATACTACCAGTATGGAAAATGTATATCCCATAGGTTGCTGTAGACAGTAATGCTGTACCATACAGACTTTCAGTGAAGGAGAGTCATTTGTTAACCTGTAAAAAACAAAATAAGTTGACCGTAATGTTTTGACTACTGCAGCTCAGAAAAGCAACAGGAAACAAGACACAGCAAAGGAAACTGAATAACATGAAAAACATTAGTACACATACTCACTTTACAGTTTTGATAGTAAGAAGCCTTGTGCCTCTGGCTGATGGATGTGGTCTCCTGTTCAACTTCCTCTACCTTGGCATTGGCAGAACATGTAATGGAAAACATTATCAGAATGGTGGTGGTGGTGGTCATAGGCACACAATGACATTCCCTCTCGCATCTTCCTGAATCTGGTGGTGGCAGTGGCTAACAGAGGTTTAATGATGGTGGATGGTCCAGGGGGCACAAAAAGTCATTCCCCCTGGTGGCAGTGACTAGCAGTGGTTTTATGGTGGTGGTCAAGGGGGCACACAATGACATTCCCTCTCACATCTTCCTGCATCTGGTGGTGGCGGTGGCTAACAGTGGTTTTATGGTGGTGGACAGTATGGTGGGCAAACAAAGTCATTCCCCTTGGTGGCAGTGGCTAGCAGCAGTTTTATGGTGGTGGTCCGGGGGGTACACAATGACATTCCTTCTTACATCTTCCTGCATCTGGTGGTGGCAGTGGCTAACAGTAGTTTTATGGTGGTGGACAGTGCAGGGGGAACACAAAGTCATTCCCCCTGGTTGCAGTGGTTAGCAGCAGTTTTATGGTGGTGGTCAAGGGGGGATATGATGACATTCACTCTCACATCTTCCTGCATCTGGTGGTGGCAGTGGCTGACAGTGGTTTTATGGTGGTGATCAGTGCAGGGGGGCACACAGAGTCATTCCCCCTGGTGGCAGTGGCTAGCATCGGTTTTATGGTGGTGGTCCAGGGGCCAGGGTATATTGTGCTCTGTGTTACAAATGTGACATGACATATGGAATTTGAGTCACTCTGAGTGGGACACTGGTTTAACTTTATGAAAAAGAAAACATTTATTATACAGCAATGTGACAGCCTTTTAACTGCTTAACTTAAAACCTGCCAACATTAATCTCATCATCATCCTCATAAAGAAAGCTGCCCTCACAGTCATCTATGTCTGAATTCTGCCCACTTGGAATTCTTTCTCCATTGTGTCATCATCTACATCAGTGGTAGGCTGTTTCATGTTGCCAGTGCCACCAGGATGGTCCATTTCTACAACATCAGCAAAACCATTACTATGCCGGGGTATGAATACTGAGGTTACAGTCTGAGCTGGTATGTGCCTCTCATTTACTTTTATGAATGTCAGCAAACTGAAATTTGCAGGAGAGAGGTTTGTATGATGATCCCAAACTATTGCACCTACCGAGCTGAATACCCTCTCAACACTCACATCGGAGGGTAGGCATGTCAGGTACTTCAGTGCCACTGCAGTCAGCTCTGGCCACTCACTGACCTTTCCACTTCAGTATAAAAGAGGATTATCAGTTATTGACAGATGGCTGTTTTCAGACAAATATGACTCAACCATTCGCTGTGCTGCACTAAGTCCAGTGGTTGATACATCATCCTGTTTTCCGGAATCATTTATGTTATAAATACACACATGGGACAAAGCCTCCCAAAGTGGGTTAATGCCAACCAGTTTTGATGATAGACTACCTGGAACTGCAGTCCCTTTCCCTTACAGGATATGCTTGATACTACTCCAGGTTAACCTTTAGCCTGATTATGCTGCAGAGGTTTGCTGACCTTGCCATGTGACTTCTGTGCCCCATGAACCAAGAGCACCAGTTGCCCATTGCATTTTTACCTGTTCAGGCCTGCCCTCTGGTTGTGAGGCAATTCCACATTTGTATCGTGGGTCCAGCATCATTGCTATTGCAAAGCTGTCACTATGCTGAATGCTCAAAATGTGATGATTCTGGATGAATACTGTCAGCATGTGTTTGGCAACACACTGCTAGCACAGTCTCCAACAACATCAAGGCTATGCTGTACATTCACCAATGTCTGCCTCAGCACCAGCAGCAGTGGAATTGATTGGCTAATGGAGGCAGAGTAGCCACTCACTGCCTGTGTGGCATGTTCAAAAGGCCTCAGAATTGTTATTACAGAGTCCATGAGGTGCCACTGTTCAGTCATCATAGACGTGGAATCCCCGGAACTGTCACAGTTAGTGTGCCTGACTAGATATTCTGAGATGGCTTTGTACTGTTCATACAATCTCTCTGCCATGTATAAAGTGGATTTCCACTGGGTGACAACTTCCAGCTTCAAGCAGTGCTGCAGGAGGCTGTTTCGGATCTGCAACTGCCAAAGTTGATCACGGGCATTTGCGGAGTGTGAAAAGTGAGAACAGATATAGCGTGCAACCGTTAGCATTTCCTTATATCAGGGCTGCAGAAACAACTGCACCACAAGATTTAAACAGTGGGCCATGCATGGAACCTGAACAAAGCCACAATTAGTGATGCATTTAATCACATTTTACTCATTGTCACTTGCTAAGAACTCAGCTCTCGGGGTTCAGCCACTTGTCAATTTCAGTCAGTATCAAGTTCAGTATGTTTTCACCAGTGTATAAACAGGTCACATTGTGCATAGCAATCATTTCATGCTGCGAATTCCTGGAAGATTGCTACCATGACACGCCACCTTACTACACTGATTATTCACACTACCAACAGCACAAACAACACCTGGCATCTGCGCCCAATGTGCAGTTATACACAAATATGAATTCCCACTGTTTTGCCACTTGTCCACATATCCATACATGAATAGATGAATAGAGTGGAGGAATGCTGAAGTGCATGTCTTACAGAGTCAGACACGGTACAGTATAACTTAAGGACAGCAGGTGGAAAAGTATGTCCTGGATGGGACTTTCCATTTTGGAGAGGCACATGCTGCAAACCACAGGAACCCAGAATTTTCCACAAAGAGGAAGGGCAAAAGATCAATTGCTAGCATTTCAGCTACAGTAGCATTAAGTTCACGTGACACTGTATGATTGGGTGGGTACTTCAGCTTATGGGCAAAAACACTCTGTGACATGGACTGACTTAAATGTTTTACATGGGGTGCAATGACAAAGGATTCTGCTCTACGAATGGCAGGTGGGGGAATGTGGATGTGTGATGAAGACGGTTGCACAGATGATGAAAAATCCACAAATTAAGTTATTTTCTCAGATTTCAGAACAGGGGTTGATGTACCACTTGCACTACTAGACATACTGCATTGACCACCACCACCACCACCAAAACTGCTACTCTCACCACCACTGGACAAGATTTAAAAATAATTATGCTCCTCCAGCTCATCATGCCTGTAGTAATCCTCTGCTGTTATTTCATCACTACTGCACACATTCCTACTTGATCTTACAGTCATGGAAGGGGATAATATGCTCATTAGGGTTGATGACGAGGGTGAACACCCCACTGTGGTATTAGCTGCCATCTTGTGCTCGATTCGCAGTGCCATGTGCCTGTTTTTAAGATGGGTATGCTGTACCCTGTGCCCAGATGGCTCCCCTTTTTACCTTGACTAACATGCATGGCAAAACTGGCATATTGCAACTGACTCATCATTTGCATCTTGCACAAAAAAATCCTAAACAAGTGATTGTGATCCCCTACTTTTAACATGTTCCTAATGCTGCTTAATGGACTCCTGTTTTGTAAGCCCTGAAGTGGGGTGTGTGCTACATGATTTTTCAGGCAGGACACACTTGGACTGCAACTGATCACCATGCCTACCTACCATTAGTACTGGATCATCATCAACTGAAACTGCTAAATCACTTTTTACGGGGGGGGGGTTAATGCAAACAGACCCAGACACAGCCACCTTGAATTTCTTTTTGTCTGGTTACCAAGAGGGGTCACTGACATCATCATCATCATATTCATCAACATCATCTATGTCCACATCTTCTGCTTGGATGCTGGCATGTGGAATGCATTTTGCAACCACAGCAACATCATCATAATCAGATTCATCATCAGCACCACCATCACCCAATATTTTTTACCACACTGAATCATTACATGACAAATGAGTGACCGAACCATGGTGGAAGAAATGTGACATTGTGTGTTATCATTGCCATAATGATCAGAATCCTCATGTTCAGTTATCAATAGGATGTTACTGGGGAGTATGCCATCATCTACACTGTCACTCATTGCTTTACGCTTAACTATATTTTTGGACAAGGTCAACTGGTCAGAACTGGAACTTGAGGCAGCAATACTATACCACCAGCAATTGCATTAACACCACCAGCTGGGACAACATCATTTCCTCCAATTGTGAATGAAGTTACCGATTGCACTGTAAAAACATTGAAAGAGAAATGCCTTTCCTCACATCAGCAATGCACTTCTGCATACTACCACACCCACAGACAATCTTACCACTAGCAGCAGTGCCATGGTGAGAAACAGCTTTGCTTGCATGTCTCTTTGGAGCAATTTGGGGGATCAACAAGAAAATTCTAAACAAATTTAGATTTTGGAATGTTCACTCTGGGCCACTGGACATGAAGTAAAAAAAAACTGTGGCTTCAACAACAGATACAGATGCAAAGTCACAACACATTCAACAACACCTTAATTAACCAGTGGTGCTCAGGTCACAATCCAATCTGGAAAATAATACCTTTTGCCAGTTTGGGGGTTGGGGGAGCACTGTGGCTGCAGATTACAGTAACAGTGCAAAACCAAGATACCACAAAGTAGTACAAAATCACGCAGGTGCAGTGGATAGCAGGTTCACACTGCTGCAGTTACACTGTGGCACAATAAAAGGTGTATTATTTCATGTCGAGCATCACACACACACTAACACACACACACTTTGTCTATAAGTAATGAGTAGCAAATTGAAAACTTCAGTAATATACCACGTATTTTAAACAACTTGAAATTATGCACTTCTGCACCAGGTCCACAACACAATCAGCAAAAATGTCAACAATTACTGAAAATATTACTGTGTGTACATTAACACAGTTATACAAGAAAAATATAACCAAAAAACAAAGAACTCCCTATTTCCCAACTTATAATCTAACTACACCATAGATACACCCCTCCCCCAAAGCACACTTCCACTGTCTGTCAGTACACAGACTGAATGTTGTACACTAACATTCTAAATCCACACACAAACAATAAACACTTGATGTTATGAGCACAGGAGGGTTTCCTACAATCAATGCATTAAGGTTTGAGCAAAACAAATTACTCAAAAAGGCTTTTTTAATAACTTTTAGAGGATTTGAATCACAGAGAGCTATCAGAGCAAACTTTCTCCTACAGCTACCTACACAGACTACCCAGAACTGAGGCTGTGCAGAACAATCTAGAACCCATGTGACCTACAATCCCATAGATCACTGCAAAATTCGCCTTGGAGCACAATAACAAGGCAAAGTGATGTGAAGTACATTGATTTCAATGTACTTCATCCCCTCAGGATTGTCTCGTAGACAACTTACAGTCAGATCTAAAGAATATTTTGGTATTGAAACTCACAGGGTGACAAATCAAACAGAGATCAATTATGATAGAGAATATTTTACTAATGAAGGTAACTCTGTAGCTAGCTCCACAATTTCAAGACAGATGCTTGAGATGATTAAGAATAGATATTATGCTGACATAGTTATACTAGAAAATTTTGTGGTGATAAAAGATGAAATTACTAACTTAAGGACTAATGTTTTTATAACAAAGTCCTACTTGATAGATTAAGTACAACACAAAAAACAGTGAGACAATTCATCCTTTAAACTGAATAGGACAATACAGGAAATGATCAGGGAAAGGAGAATAAAGCCACATAATTTCCACTACCTCCTTTCTTTGATAAAGATAAAATATGTGAGTGTTATTTAAATACCAACACTCCAAAGAAAGGAAAGTAAAGAATAAAAATAAAACAAAAATGAAGTACAAGTAATACAAAACAGATAAGTCAACTAATTCTAAGGAAGATAAGGGTTCAGACAAATCATTTTTTTAATTCAGCCAGGAAAGCAGACTGTTAATGAAACTAAAACAAGCGGTAAGTACCATCAGGAACTTTAAGAATTTTCAAAAACCCTAAATTGGTGAGACTGAAAAGCATAAGACACAAATTATAGCTAAAGAGGAAGACCTTCCTAAAGACAGAGGACATACTAAAGAGGCAGACCTTATTCTAGAGATATCAAATAATGGAATAAGAAACATTGACCCCACAAATTCTAAAAACCCTGCTGAGTATAATGAATAAAGTGAAAAGAATTCAAAATACCTATTAGAAATTTACTGAGTAAACAGCCTATACAAAGAAACTTAATGTCTACTAACAGAATGGATTCTAAAGCTGTTTCACATACAGCAAAACTCAGATTCTATATTTGTTATGAGACCTCCTCTAGACTGAAGTCTCCAGGACTGTGCCCTAGTATACTGTAACTTCAAAGTCACGGCAAATACAATATGGGGGTATAACACATCTTATAATTCTTGTGGTTTAACTATTCCCCCCCCCCACAAAGGGTACCATCTCTACGTGAAACAGATTTGGCTAACACAAACACTCAAAACCTAACAACTTACTCTAATAAGAAGAGAATAGAGAGGGTACTAAAATCAAAGGAGCACAGTTAAAACAGGAATAGAAAAATAAGACAATGTCCATCTTTGGATGGGAAATTATGAAAAATTAACCTATAACACAGATGAAAAAGATATTTAATCACCTTTTGATCACAGTCTCTGCACTCGAATCTACCCAACCATGTCATCTCATGGCTAAGGGTAAATAGACAGGAATACAATTCAACCCAGATGGATGTTACTTTCAGATCCTATCTATTAGCCAAACCAATTCTGGATTGATCATGTAGACTAGACTCCTTGGGCAGTTATATAGTCCCCACTCAAATAGTAGATAATTCCTTTGCACAAACCAAAATGCATGATGGAAGTGCAAGCAAGGGCCTAGAAAGAGGTAACAAGTATGAAGTGTTGGAGAATGAAAGGGAAAATTGACAATAAACACCTTTAGCTGAAAACCAAGATAGTCTCCTAGATGTAGAACAATATAACCAGAATTGTAATTGTGTAAAATTGGTATCATGGAATCTAAAGTTGGTTGATACTGAAGTTAAAATGTTTCTTCCATCACATGACGTAATCTGTCTGCAGGAAACATGGTGCAATGAGAATTCTATTCCTTTACTTCCTGGTTATTCAAGTTACCTAGCACCAGCTTCTAGAGAAAGAAGCTGGGAGAGATTTAATGCAGGTTTAGAAATATACAGTGGTGTCCCCCAGAATTAAACCCACTTTTAAGGCACTCTGCAGTATGTTACAGCAGACCTACTGAATAAAGCAATGTAATTTCAATGGCAATTAGTCCCTTTTGTCATGCAGGAAACTGTGGCATTCATTTCATCCTGGATGACAAAGGACTAATTATTTAAATTACATTGCTTTATTCAGTAGGGCTGCTGCAAATGTTGCATATCTGTTTCATCCTGAAGTGCCACTGTATGTTAAAACCCCTCAGGATTGTCTCATAGATAACTTACAGTCAGATCTAAAGAATATTTTGGTATTGAAACTCACAAGTTGATTTGGCTCTTTGGTTATACTAAATGCATATTTTTCTCCTAAAAGTTCCAAGAACCAAGAGGATATATAGATATTTAAGGATGACCTATAGAAGATAATAAATAAATGGACTGGCATCCCATTAATACTATTAGGAGATTTTAATTCGAGGGTACCTTCTCACTATCACAGTACAACCTATTCAGAAGATCTAATTTCCCATATACAGGTTGTTAACCTAAGATTAACCTGTAGAAGAGCCTCTTCAGATCCAAGGATAAATGAAAGAGGCAAAATATTAGCTCTGAGTATGACAGAATTAAATATGGTCCTAATAAATGGATGCACTAGGGGAGACCCAAGGGACTCTTTCACATTTGAAGGACCACTGGGAACATCTTTTATACAGTAGATCATGTGTGGGTTAATATGGAAGCAGTAAAGTTTTTAGAAGATTTTAAAGTGATAGAAAAAATGAATCAGCACATCTTCCAATTTTGTTAACTCAGCGGATTTTCCTCTAGGCAATTGTTATCCTCCTCTTTCAGAAAATTAAAATACAGAAATCATAAATCAGCAGAGAATCAGATGGGATCACAAAAATGTTCAAAAGTTCAAGGAGATATTAGAGACAGCACAGATTATTGCTTTGAGGGAACAGATCCTGTTGCCCACTGATCATAAGCAATTTAAAGATACTTGGCAAAAAACTCTATTACTAATTAGGCCACACTGTACTGAGAACAGAATAGCCAACAAAAGAGATCCAGGTAAATCCTGGTTTAACAAGACCTGTAGAATTGCCAAAATAAATTTAAACCATAATGTAAGGAAAGCTAGGAGAGAAATTATAATCCCAAGAAACATGCTAAATACTTGAACAAAACAAAGGAAACAATACAAACAAATTCTGAGTAGAGAAAGGCATAAGTATAATATGAATATGTGGGACAGGCTTAGGAAAACTGCAGAGAAAATGGACATCACATCATTCTGAGATTGGTTGCCTTTTGGCTATAACAAGTAGTTAAAGACTATGGAGACACACATAACCCCAAATACTTGGATAGAATATTTCAAAAACTATATTTCATAGATAAGGACTGCAAAACTGGGACTATACCATCTAACAAAAAACAGAACTTACCAGTTCCTAACCTAATAGAAGATAATGACATATTTACAGCTCTAGTTTCCTTGTCCAGTAATAAAGCCCCTGGCCCAGATTCAATACTTGGTTATAGCAGGACAAATTAGAAACTGTTAAAACTTATGGCCATCTTGGAGAGAGATTTTCACAAAATGGTAAATAGATAAATCACAAAACATTGTTTTTAAATAGGCTAAGTAAACTTCTGATGCTCTTAGATCTTTCAATTCCAAACTAGGTAGGTGTTCTGTCCTGAGAGCTTTAAAAGTTTTAGATGTGAAGATTAAAATGAGCATACCATATGCTGTGGAAGTTTGGTACCAAGGGGGTCTGAAAGAGCTGGAGACTCCAGTAAGTAAACCTTATAGACACCGTCTTATGGTGCCTCAATCAGTTCCATTACCTCTTTTATGCCTAGAGCTAGGACAATGCACATTAGATGCTATGGCAAAAGAGAGAAGATTTATTTTTCTTTTGAAGCTCTTTCTGGTCCCAGAGGAACACCTCCCAAGGCAATGTCTGGAACAGCAAATCAAATACACTGATCATGATTTTCGAACACCCTTAACTGATCTAATCAAAAAAGAGCTTTTTACACCAGGTCTTGGTTCAACGTTAACTGAAATTTATTTTAAACCTTGGGTTGAAATCAAGAACGTAGTTAAACCACTATCCAAGATATACATAATGCAAAGAATTTTGAGTGCTTAGCTAATTACAAATGTTACAGATGGTACAAACAAATCAAAACAATACATGGTCTTGAACCCTATTTAATTAAACTAACTGATCCAGATTTGTGACAGTTATTGTCAAGATACAGAAAGGAATTCTACAAAGCAAATTATATGTACTGTACTTCATTCAAAAAAGATCTGAAAGCCTCCTCCTTATTGTAAGTGTGGAAAATCCATGGAAGATGATTTGAAGCACATAATCCTCCTATGTCCTTTTTTCCAGAAGAGTAGAGACAAATAGCTGGGCAATATTTTAAGCCCCCTAAAACTTCCCCTGGACAAAATTATAGTGAAACTATTTAACAACAAAGATTTAACCACCATGAATAGTATTGTTAGCTTTTTACAATCTCTCCATTTCTGACGGTCACTGTCTCTTAGGACAGTGATTGAAAATTGACCCTAAACTTATATTCTATTTGACTCTCACTTTCCTTCTAAATTTGATAAATTGTAGATTTTTAAATATGCTGTTGAAGCAATTAACCCCGGTTTTATTGTTAAACATAATAGTTAGCTGGATTATTTCTATGTACAAATTTCTATGGTACAGACAGAGAGATTGTGAACCTAATGCTGGACATAAGATATTGTTCCTAAAATTAGAACTTTATATTTGTCTACATTGTTACTCCTGAAAGCTATTAACCACTGGTTTTACAGTTAAACACAACAGCTCGTTGGATTATCTCTATGTACAAATCTGTATGGTGTGAACAGAGCGATTATGAACTTAATGCTGGACATAAGGTATTGTATCTAAAATTAGCACTTTATATTTGTCTACATTGCTATTCTTAAAACTTATTTATAGTATTCATTATGTAATGGTTTTAACTGATCAATAAAACTGAACTGAAAATGAAACTGAAATAGGCAGATCTCTTTACAATTTATTATTGTACAGAACCTTTTTAGAATTACATACCTCTATCCCAACCCTCTTGCCCACCCTATATACCCCTCCCATTCTCTATGATGTGATATAGGTCAGCATTACATTAAGTGTCCATAACAATGAGGATAATAAAGTATGCAAAGATGTATACCACTTGGTGAAATTCTCTAACAGTGAAAGTCTTAGCCCTGATCTTAAACTTATTATGGGGAGGGCACCAATCCACTGAGATGAAAGTCTTCAGATGATCACATGTCACATTTCTTATTGTAAATTAACCAGAACTCAGAGTCTGATGAAAAAAAAAACTCTATTGTACAGTATAGTGCTCCTAAAAAAATATACCTTCATTCTGAGGAAAGGCCATATTGTCAATATTGCATTTCCAGTGTTTCAAGATTAGCCTTTTAATAGAAGTGTTATTTGTGAGGATGACCATCCTCTCCCTGTATTTTATGAAATTACTTTTTCCATAATTAAATATTATAGCTAAAGGATTGGTATAATAAACAGTATCTGTTCCAATATGTTCCAGAATAGTGAAGGATTGTAGCCACCAATCCCTAGACTGCACTCTGAAAATACATGAAAAAATCAAGCTCCTTGACCACAGTGCCAAAATTGCCATCTGATTTAAATTTCATTTTGAATAGTTTATACGCTGTATAGTATGCACTGTTAATAATTTTATATTGTATAGATTAATCCCTTGTAAGCTTAAAATCATGTAAACTTGTACATTTAATATGCCAATTAACTTCCAAATTATGTTCATTTAACTCGGATGCCCATGTTTTTTATCGCTGTCAAATAAATGTTGGCATTACAGTGCAAGTGACTCTATAGCCAAGAAAAAAGCTGTTTAGGTCATTTATAAAGTATAACTTCTAGGTTTTTTTCCCTTCTCCCTGGAATTGGGAGCTCTCTCCCACCATTTAAACTCTTTACTAAATAAATTCATTACTTGATGAAAAAAGAAATATTGATGGTCCTCCAAGCCATATTTGGTCTTGAATTTCTCCCAACTCGTAAATTGTTTATTGTCCCGATTCCCCTTTTCCCTCACAAAAAGACAGAGACCATTGTTTGTTGTTGTGCTCAAATTTGAATTAATTTATTTATATATCATAATTCCATGTTCCATTTATCATCTTTATTATTATATCTCTCACAATTTCATTTATTTCCAACCATATATCCATCTCTGATAATCCCTCTTTCTTTCTTTTTTTCTCCCCAGGTGAGAACCTGGGTCTTCTTCTTCTTCTCCTTTTCTGTTTGGTAACAGTGAAAACCATGACTGCTTTTCTCCTTCCACTTCTTCCTCTTTTCATTTTATTCCTTTTCTTCCCTCCCTCCTTCCTCCCATTTTTCACCTCCTTTTCCTGCCATCCACCTCTGGCAGTCCAATAACCATATTCTCACCTGCCATCCACCTTTGGCAGTCCAATAACCATATTCTCACCTGCCATCCACCTTTGGCAGTCCCATAACCATCCAACCAGACTCATCCATCGTCCACTTTTACAGTCCTACTATACAGTCCCTTTCCTTTGACTGTCTTTCCTCTTGCCCTGTTTGTAGGGTGGGTAGGAGGAATCAAAACTCCAGCAAAAGTGGCTGAACCACTTTTGTGTTGTCCCTTATGTACCTCCACTTGCCCCTCCCCTTCCTGTTGCCTGTCCATTGTTCTATCCTTGGGCCCCTTCCCTTCCTTCCCCCCTCCCCTTCTGAGCACACCATCCTGAAGAAAAGGGAAGGGGTGCACCAGGACAACCTGGTCTGCCCCTTAAAGGGCAAACTTCATTGTCCTGGATTCCCCCCTTTTCCCTCACAAAAAGACAGAGACCATTGTTTGTTGTTGTGCTCAGATTTGGCATTTAATTTATTTATATATCATAATTCCATGTTCCATTTATCATCTTTTATTATTATATCTCTCACAATTTCATTTATTTCCAACCATATATCCATCTCTGATCATCCCTCTTTCTTCCTCTTTTTCTCCCCCCAGGTGAGAACCTGGGTGCCTTCTTCTTCTCCTTTTCTGTTAGGTAACGGTGAAAACCGTGACCGCTTTTCTCCTTCCGCTTCTTCCTCTTTTCATCTTATTCCTTTTCTTTCCCCATCCCTCCCCCATTTTTCCCATTAGCTGGTCTCCAGCTTGCTTTGGATGACTGGCTTTCCCCACTTAGGATCCTGTCCCCTTTCACCTTGGAGAGACCTCTCCAAGCCGTCTCTTCCCCTTTATTTTTATACATTTTCTGCATGTCTCCTCCATGCTTGTATAAAATCCATCATTTCCATATTAAACATATCTATGGCCAGATCTGACAAGTGGATGCCATCTGACCTATAGAAATCTTCTACCCACTCTTCCACCCCCGCAATAGTACTTGTCCTCCCATTTTCTCACTAGTGTCCCTACCCTTCTGTTCGTCTTTTCCTGGCCCTATCCACAGCTCTATGGCTGTGCTCCAGTCTCCAAACTCTCCTTGGTATCATATCCAACCAGGCCAGGCATACCTTAGGCCACCACTGCTGTATTATTTCTAAATCTCTTTTTATCTGCATATATGTGTTTACCCATGGCTTGCCCCCAAGGTCATTACCTCCTAGATGAATAATAATTAAGGCTGAAGTGGGTCACCACTCCTTCAGCTCTTTCAAGGTGGGGAGCAGCTGCACCCATCTTATCCCATGGATGCCGTGCCATACCAATTTACATTGTTTCACCTCCTGGTAAAGCTGCTTTCTCGCAGCCTTTTTCTCAGCTCTCCTTTCTGCCCAATAAATATAGGAGTGGCCACAGATCCAGACTTCCGTGGTCCTCCTTCTTCCTATAGGGTTTAAACAGAATAGATATTTCATTTACCATCTTAGTTTTCACCATCATATCATCACTCCTTGTCCTCCCCGTGGCTCCCCATCACTCTACAAACTTAAGCGATAGTTAGTCTCCACACTGCAGTGTTTGGATGTATCTTTTATGACTGGCTGACTGCCAGTGCCCTTGTCAAAATATTATTCATCGTCTTCCTGCCACTGCCCACTGTGAGGTAGCACCTATCCATAAACAGTGGGAGGAATAATTCACCGGGTTCTCCCCAGAAATTGCATGCCCTCTTGAGTAATGCAGTGACTTGATAACTCATGACTCTGCTTCCATCCCTGTGCAGAAATAATTTTCCTGTCCTATTTTATGCTCTGCAGTGAAAGTCCACTAAGCCTGCACTGGGCACACTGTGCCCCTCTACATGTTTCTTTAGAGTTATCATGCAACCTTGACCCCTTTGATCCATCTTTGACCTCTTAATCATGACCTGTATTTCCTTCATCCCCCAACTTATATCTTCCCATTCGAGTCCCCCTTCCCTGTCTTGCCTGCCCTGGCCCACCACTTCGCTCACTCTCATGGCCCCGGCAAACATTATCACATAAATTGTGTGGAATAACTGGGCCTCGACCTTTGATCTGCATTCTGGTGGCAACACACCCTTCAGTTTCACCAGCCACTGCTCCCCTATTGGCCTCCTATTATCCACAGTCCCTTGTTTTAACCTATCCCATCCTTGCATCATTCTTCTAATGAACTTTGACTTCGTTGGGTCCTGCCATCTTTTTACACTGCAGATCACAATAATCCCTGCCAAGTAGACCCCCATTGTGGTATGGGCTGTCCCCTTCTGTCACCACTCCACGGTGAACTTCTCCAACTGTTCTTCTGTGAGTGGCCTACTTACCTCCATGTGGTGAGTTGCTCTGAATGTTTGAAACACTCACCAGGCCCTGTCATAGGCCCTTAGAGTCTGTGGCACCCATGAACTGCGGAACAACATTTCTGCTACTTCTTGCCAATGTCCCATATGTTCTTTGGTATGGGCGTTTCTTGCTCCTCCGCTGTTGGTGCCAGCCTCCGGAAATGATCCAGCTGCAGACGGGAAAGGCTATCAGCCAGGGTGTTGTGTATCCCTTCTATGTGTTTCGCCTGAATGACATGTTCAACTGCAATGCCCTTAGCACCAAGAGTCACAAAACTTGCATGACTGTTTCTGACCTGGCTCCCCTGTTGTTCAAGACCTCTACCACTGCTCTATTGTCACACCAGAATGTTACATTTTGATCCTGTAATTCTTCTCCCCAAACCAGGGTGCATGTCCAGATGGGCATGATCTCTAACAAGGTTATGTCCCTCACCTTACTGTCCCTCACCCAATCTGAAGGCCAGGGGTCTGCAAACCATCTGCCCCTCAGATAGCCTCCCATGCCCAGGCCTCCAGCCGCATCTGTGTAAAGATCGAGGTCTGTGTTATTCACCCATTCCTCTTGCCAGAAAAAGCAGCTGTTATATTCCCTAAGGAATTCCTCCCATAGTTTGAAATCCTCCTTGACTCCCTTTGTTATGTCTACCCAATGGTGTGGCCTGGCCACTCCAGCTGTGACCCTTGCTAGCCTCTTTGTGAAAGCCCTCCCTGGTCCAATAACCCTACACATGAAGTTCAGATGCTCCAATACTTGTTGTACCTGCTTTAGCTGTACCCTCCTTCTACTGGTATGTATCTTAATCAATTCCTTAAATTTTCTCACTTTTTTTGTCTGGTAACCAAAATATTTCCCCCAGAGCATCTATCTCGATGTCCAGAAACTCTTAACACCCTACTGGGCCCTTCTGTTTTTTCCGGTGCCAGTGGGACCCCCAGTTCCTGACACAGGTGTTGGAAACTGGCTAACATTCTTTCCATTTCCCTTTTTCCACTGCCTATGAAAATGAAATCATCCAAATAGTGAATCACTGTTTTATAACCAGTCCTTTCTTGGAATATCCACTGTAAACATGTGCTAAAGGCTTCGAATGTGGCACATGCTATAGAGCAACCCATGGGCATGGCTTTGTCGAAATACTACTGTCCCCCCAATTTTAAACCCCAACAGGTCCCAATCCTCTCTTCTAACCGGAAGTAGTCTGAAAGCTGACTCTATGTCTGTCTTAGCCATCCATGCATCTGCAGTTGCCCGGATAATCCGGACTGCATCTTCCAGGGTGGAATATGTCACTTTACTATATTCCTCGCTGATAAAATCGTTGACCGACTCACCTTCGGGAAAGGATAGGTGATGAATCACCCTAAACTCCCCTTCTTGTTTTTTGGGAACCAAACCTAATGGGGAAATCCTCATGTTCTCCAATGGGGAGGTGTCATATGGTCCCTCTATTCTCCCTGCTGCTTTCTCCTTCTCTATCTTCCGTTGTAACATGTCTTACCTCCCTCTCACTGAGCCCAGATTGTTTGCCTCTCTGGCCTGTCTTGGTCCCTCACACTGTAGAGAAAAACCTGTGTGAAAACCTTCTTTAATCATTTCTGCTGTTTTCTTATCTGGGTATCTGTCCAAACATTCCCTTCATGCCTCTATCCTGATAGTGGCTTTAGCTGCTCTAAATTGTTCCCCTGTCCTCGTTTCTTCTTCCCCACCAGTTCCCCCTCTCTGGCTGATGCCCAGCCTTGCTGGTCAATGATTTTGACTCCCTCTATTTGCATGTCCCCTACCCCTCCCCCCATTCCATGTCTGGCCTTTGTACCCCTGCCCTTCCCAAAAGAACTGTTGACCCTACCGCTGCCCCCCAGTTCCTTGCATTCCTTGGACCCATGTCGTCCTGCATCTGATCGCCGGATGTGATCCCCCACATTTTGAACAGGCATGCTGAAAATGGCACTGTGTCAATGAGCAAAAGGCCCTATTGTAGGCCCAGCAACATCTTTATAGCATGGTACCTTTTTTCCCAAACTCTCCCTCCAGCATGGACTGATCGGTTACATAATCTGTCCATAAATCTAGCTGTTTCGTGTCCCATTATCCATCCCCATATGTGGCCATTCTTTGCTAGAAGAATTCATCATAATATATCCAGCCCACACCCCCTTTTGCTTTTGCTCTCCTTATTATCAGGGAGTATGTGATGAGCGGGATGCCCAACTCAGGCCTTCTTTCCAACACTATGGCTGAGAATGTGGCAAAACCTATGAACCACCCCTCCCAAGTCTTCCCTTTTGTGAATTTGTCCTCCTCTTTCTTGCCTAACAAAACCACTGCCGCTGCCATTTCACTTTTCCCTATATTCTCTGTTTCTTCATATTTCACCGCTGCGTCCTGGCTTACTAAAGTGAAAATATCCATATACTCTCCCTCCCATATTTTTTCTTTTGTGGTCAGCGTTACGTTTTCACCCACTCTTATCGCTGGAGCTCCTATCTCCCTTGTTCCTTTTCCCTCCTTTTCAACTCCACCTTCCTTCTCCTTCACCACCTCTTCTCCTGCCCTAATCTCAGCTAGTGCAGCCTCCATCCAGCTCAAGTCCCCCAAACCAATTGCCGAAATGATCTGACCTATGTATTCCTTGATGCTGTCACCAAAGCAGCCAGGTGCATTACCTTTGACCTTGTCCATTCCTTGCTGCCTGCTAGCATCCTGGTTCCCCAGCATGTTTCCCTCTGGGCAAAGGGTTGGTAGGCCTACTAGCGGCTGTGGAGGAACCACTGTATGCTGGGGGTCCAGACTGGGCTCCACTGGGGGAGCCACCACCTGTCCCTGGGGAGGTACTGATGGGGCCGGGTCTCCTGGGTGCAGAGGTACTGGATTAGCCACATTGGTTGGCCCTGCCATCTGTGGTTGCGCCCAGGTTGGGCTGCAAGGCTTCCCCGCTGGCAGCTTCCCTCTGCCCCCTTTACCCTTCCCCACTTTCCTTTTCTCCCCAGACCTCCTTGATTCCTCCCCTTCCACCAACTCCCACATCCAATTGGCCTTTTCAGCCAGCTCCACTATCGTCTTGTAGGTGTCTTCCTTCGAAGGCCTGCTCTTCTTGGGTGCCATGCTCTCTGCTTTGTCACCTGTGAAAACACTGGAAAAGAAAAGAAACTGATTTAAATAGCAATCCGGGGGTCCTAACCTGAGATGCCAGGCCCACCTCATCCCATAGGCAGCCTCCAGCTGAGATGCACCTGCTCCTCCCTTTTTTTTTTTGGCCTTGGCATAAAATGGCGTGCTGCATCCCGCTGCATGTCCGGGCCCAGCTTCCCCAGTCCTCTGGTCGCTTCCCCTTGCCCCTTGCTTGGTCCCCCATCAAGCCCCCCTATCATTTCTGGACCCCCGGGGTTTCATCTCCTCTGGATCACTAGGCCTCTTGTCACTGGGCTCTCCTGCCCATCTGACTCAGACCCCTGCTCCCTCTTGGTCTTTTCCCCCTCTCCTCCCCCTGGCGTGTGACATCACGCCACGTGGCTGCTTATGGCTTCTCTCTTTTTTTTTAAAACCTCTCCTTGTTTCCAGACATCCTCATGCCATCCTTCCCCCCAGCACGTGGTGTCACACCACCTGTCTGCTCCATCGATCATCCCACCGCTTTCTTGGCCTGTCCTTCAGGCCCTTAAACCAAAGGTGGGGGGTTCCTTTCTTGCTCCGCTAGCCCCACTGGGCCATAGGACACGAACCCCATGCTGTCCCCCCCGGTCAGCCCCTTTTCAGTCCTCCCATACACACGCAGTTGCTGGCATGTGACCAGCAAGGCCGCACTGCTCTGACTCACCCCCTTGGGTCCCTGTGACCCCCTGATGTTTCTGCAGTCCAGTGTGTTGATCCCAAACCCCCCCATTGGTGTCCCACACCGCCCAGAAAAAATGACAGGCCCAACAGCTTCCCCCTTGCGCCCTGCACCCTGCAGGGCCTCAATGCCTGCTACCCCTCATGGCACGTATTTGCAAACCCACCAATGCCATCCTTTCCCCTCTCCCCAAGCATTCCTCCCTCCTCCCACTTCACATGCAGGCTCCCACGCATAACCCCCCTCAGCAGTGCTCTCACATCCAGCACAGGCTTCACGCTACCAGTCTACAGCCCTTCAGGCTGCTCCTTCCCTTCCACTCACTACTGCTCCTTCCTCTGCTTCTGACCAAGTGGGCGACTGCCCTGCTATCCAATAACAACGCTCCAAACCACATGGCACTCTCACCCCTCCGATGGCTTTTCCAGACTGCTTTATTCCCAACGCTACCTTCTGCCTTCCCATGGCCCCCAAAACCTTTCCCAAACAAAACGGGCATTCTGCCCTGCCAACGAGACAAACCATAGCACGTGTGGTGCTCTCGCTCTTCCCCCAACTAGCCGCTAAAGCCTTGTGAACAAGACCGAAAACAGCCATGTCAACTGCGTGGTGCTCTCGCCCCTCCCCCGACCTCCTTTTGATCACCTTCTCCACCTCAATGGGTTACTTTCAACATTACATACAGCCTACAAGTCTGTTAAACATGCGGGCACTAATCTTGCCCCTTAGCAATGCACTTATCTATTTCCACAATGCTTTTCTTTCTTTAAAATGCAGGCATAATAGTACACAATCTGAGGTTTCTACCTATTCATTTTTTTTTTTACTCATAATGACCCCCACAAGATTCAAATCACACAAAACTTTTTACTTTGTAGTCAGAGAAACTACCCCTGCACTACAAGGGCAACTTGTTTTTTTTTTTTGTTTTTTGTTTAAAGGAGGGTTATTCCTGACAACTGTTCAAAAAGACCTACAAAATTGCACTGCCTAACCATGATATACTTGTCCTTATCATTCATACAATTAAAGTCCCCCCTCGGTTTTTTTTTTGGTTTTTTTTGGAAAGTCTGTTACTGCTTACCTGACCAAATCCCCAACTTTTGTTCTGATGCCAATCTGATGTGCTGTAGTTCAGAATAATCAAAACTCCAGCAAAAGTGGCTGAACCACTTCTGTGTTGTCCCTTATGTACCTCCACTTTCCCCTCCCCTTCCTGTTGCCTGTCCATTGTTCTATCCCTGGGCCCCTCCCCTTTCCTCCCCCTTCCCTTCTGAGCACACCATCCTGATGAAAAGGGAAGGGGTGCACCAGGACAACCTGGTCTGCCCTTAAAGGGCAAACTCCATTGTCAAGCATATTGGCCCAACTTAAAATCCCTTTCTCTTGCCAGCTGTTTTTTTTATATAAGGTTCTTCCCCATCCTGTAATTGGGATTTCACTAAATAGAGTTATTAGGGGGCAGATTAGCGTCTCACCTAAAATGTTTTTTGTACTTCCTGAGTTGTAAGATGTTCTTAATCAAATTATTAGTACTGTTACAAAGCTTTGCTGATGCAAACCAAAGTTTTGATCTCTATCCTGTCTCATCCAGCTTTATTGTTATTGGATATTTCATACTCTATAG
This sequence comes from Neoceratodus forsteri, assembly GCA_016271365.2. Classification (NCBI taxonomy): domain Eukaryota; kingdom Metazoa; phylum Chordata; order Ceratodontiformes; family Ceratodontidae; genus Neoceratodus; species Neoceratodus forsteri. Next base: position 903,905,176 of record CM028135.1, on the reverse strand, counting down.
AAAGATCAATATCAGACCATGCCCATCTGATCATTAATTTAGCTACAAATGATAAGTAATATGAATGAATACATGGGCATGTCAACCCACCTTCTGCTTTGTTTAAACATAATTTTTTCCATGCAGCTCTTGGATGTTTGTTGTTCCACATGAATTTTCATAAGAGGAAGTTAATTTTATTGAACCATGAAATGGGGATCTTGGTAATTAAAGCCTGTAAGGTATACCATATCTTTGGCATGATGTGCATTTTGAGAATTTGTATTTTTCCCCATATGGAAATAGGTATTTTCACACACCCAATTAATTTGTCCTGTATGTGAGTAAGCAAGTTACCATGATTCTGTTCAAAAATAGTATCTAGGTCATTTGTTAGCTAAATCCCTAAATAAGACATGCTTGTATCCAGTAAAGTTGCATTGAAAATTATCTGAATTTCATTAATCTGACTACAGTTAAAGATTAGCATTTCAGATTTAGCTTCATTTACTAGATATTCTGAAACTTTAGAAAAATTGTTTAAAACAATCTTAAGATCTTTCAGACTCCATAAAGGGTCTTCGAGCATCATTAATAAATCATCTGCATAAGATTTTGTCTTAACTTCCACCTTGTCCACCAAAATCTCTTTGATATCTCCCTCTTCCCTAATCTTAATCAGTAGTACTTCCAGACTGAGCACAAATAAGGTAGGTGAAAGGGGGCAACCCTGTCGGATGCCTTTGAAAAGTGAATAATGAAAAGGTGTCAGAAAAAGTATTATTGACCTTAACTCTTGCTTTGGGTTCCTAATAAAGAATCTTAATGAACTCGATAAAGGTATCTGGTAATCTGTGAGTTTTCAGAGTGAAAAATAAACAGGACACAGCATGATCTCACTAGAGGTTGCTCCTGTGTAACAAACCTTATATCTTTTAGGAACAGTGACCTCCTGGATCAGAACATACCTTGCAACATAATTTACATAGATTTCCACAAAGCTTTTGATAAAGAACCTCATACTAAACTAATACTTAAGATTAACAACTTGAATATAAACAGAGTAGAGTAGTGAAATGGATCATCCACTGGTTAATAGGCAGAAAACAAAAAGTTAGGGTCAGGAGTGCTATAGTATATCAGACTATGTCAGAGTAACATGTAAGGTGCCACAGGGCTCAGTCCTGGGGCCCCTGCTTTTTAATATATACATTAGCAACTTGCATTTGGAGATTAATGGCTTTGTAAATAAGTTTGCTGACAACAGTAAAATAGATGGTAGAGCTAGTTATTATGAAGATACCACAAAGATACAAGCTGATCTTGATATCCTTTCCAACTGGGCTTCAGTCTGGGAAATACACTTTAATGCAAACAAATGTGTGGTACTTCATACAGGTAACAACAATACTTGTGCCACTTATAAATTGGGAGGAGTAGAGTTAAGGTCCATTAGTGAGGAAAGAGACATTGGGGTCATAATTCAACCAAACTTATCACTCACACCAAATAGTTCTACTGAGGTGGCTACAGCATCAGATATCTTGGGATGTATTAAAATAAATGTTGTCAGTAGAGAGAGTGAAGATATTTTGCCCCTCTACAGATCCCTGGTTAGACCACACTTGGATTATTGTTCCCAGTTCTGGTCACCATATCTGAGGGGGGACATATATAGTGTGGAAAGATTGCAGAGAAGATTTACCAAGATTATTCAGATTTGGTACTCTAGATTATAAAACCAGACTGACACATCTGGAACTACTTAGCCTAGAAAGGAGACATCTAAAGGGGGGACCTTATCTTGATGTATAATATGATTTTGAATGAAGAACTACTGCCTGATTTGGGTTTTGAATGTAGAGATACTGGGCTGGATTCAAAAAGCCCCCAAAAATCCTGCAGCTGTGGGAAAAATCCAGTGAAAGTGAGTTGCCACTATTGCAGAGCTGTAATTTTTCCCACAGCAATGATATTCACAAAGAAACAACCAGTTTCTGACTGGCTCCATGATTAACAGCAGCTTACAGGTGCTTTTATCCCTGCAGCTGAAGAAATATTTTACAGCTGGTGGAAATTAGTCCCATTTCATTTTGTGACTCTGGCCCACTGTGTCAAACAATAAAATTCACAACAAACAACTTCTTGGTAAATTATACAAGACTAATAGAAGAGGATCATACATCAAACAGAGAGTGGTCAAGCACTGGAACAGCTTGTCCTAAAATACTACAGATTCATCTGACTTATGCAGCTTTAAAAATCACCTAGATGCCATGGTGGATATGTGGGAAGCCCACTGGATCACTACTGTATAGTGGGGGGGGGTGGACTAGAAGCACCTTCAGTGCACTTCCACCCCTTTTCACCTAAGTACCTAATAAAATACATTAAAATATTTAGTAACACTAATAAAATTATTTTAATGGGGACCTACATTTGCCAATCATAAACAAGGAATATTGGAAAGCTGACACCAGAGAAAGTAAACTGTTAATTTAAATAATGTCTAATTGCAACCTAGATCAGCTTGTAAGCTCAGCTACCTGGGGAGATAGTATTATTCACGTAATCATTAGTAACATTAGGGACACAATTGATAGATGTGTGTCTTGGGATGCCCAGGGAGTAAGTCACCAGAATACTGTGGAGTTTGGGAATAAGCAAGGATTTATGAGAGAGTGAGAGAGAGAGAGAGAGAGAGAGAGAGAGAGAGAGAAAGAGAGACAGAGAGAGGGAGGAATAATTAAATAGTTCTTTAAGAGAGTAGATTTTAATGTGATTAGCAGGGAGATAGAAAACTGGAATTCGAGAGACTTCTGGTGATGTCACAGGATGAATGACTGCCTGATTCTTCAGCTCTTCAAGTCACTGTTAAAATAAAACAATGAAAATTCAGAATCAGCCCCCAGCTTTCCAAAATGTGGTAAAGGGAAGTTTGGAGATGGCTATCAACAGAAACAGAAAGTTACAGACCCAGGCAGTGAAGCTGAAAGACCTGATGGAGGCTAAGAGCTTGCTGGAGACTACACCTAGTAGTGGCCTGGCTCTCTGACTCCAAGCATGGAGGACACTGAAGAAAGCAAGACCAGCACAGAACAAAGCATGGTGCTGCACAAATTAGACAGTATCTTCAAAGCTATACAATGGAAGAAAACCTCTGTCACTGATCTGTGGGCTGATTTAAAAAAATAGAAAAAGCACCTCTGTCTCAGAAGAAGCATTGGGAGAGATAACAGAGACTGATGGAGCCTATGACCATGCCATTCTATATCTCCTGAATTGGGAGCAAGAACTCCAGGTGGACTTGGACAATCAAGAAAACCCAGCTAGCCATTAGGGCTGTGCGAAATGCGAAACTCCACTTTCGGAATTGCTGCAGAATGGCAGTTCCACTTCTGAAATGCTTTGCAGAATTTCTTTTTAAATTCTGTGGAATTTCAAAAAGCATTTCTGTGCAAACTGCGGAATTGTATTTTGTAGATCATGTAAACCACGGAATAATTTTCACCGGACTGTGGAAAAAGAATCATGGTTTATGTGAACTGTAGATTATTATTCCTCAAAAATAAATTCACATGTGGAATGTCAAAATTCCACAAATGATGAAAATCAGCATACTTTTCTAAAATTCCAGGGAATTCCATTCTGTCAGAAATTCAACATTCCACACAACCCTAGCTGCCATACTAATTTCAGGATTCATGTCATCCTGGAGGACATGGAGAAATAATTAAGCAATAATGACCAAACAATGAGTCATTTCTTGGGAATTATGACCAGCTGGGGATAGGGTGGCCCAAGGAGCAGCAGAGGGTCAACCCCCACAAGCCAGTCATTAATCCCCAGGAAATGATCAACTGTGAGGTCAGTATTGCAATTATACTGTAGGTTTAATCGCAATAAAAAGATTTCTTTTATAAGTTTTTCTACTTATTCTTACTTTTTTTGTGGCAATGCATGCTGAGACATCTGCATGGTAAGACTGTTATGTCATGTAATGTGTATCAGAGATGGTAGCATGTTGGAGTACTCCTGAAGTGCTGGTGGGTTGGAATGGTGTTGAGGTGCTGCTGTTAAACTGATACTGATAGGAGCATCACAGTTCTAATTATTTAATTGAATGCAATAATGTTTACTTTTTCTTTTTAGTAAAAAAACTTTCATAGTAAAAGTCTACAGCAGATTCAGTATTCCTACCATTACAATGCACAATCAGCTGTGTGGCTGCAGTGCCAGTCATTTCTAAAAGATTTCAGACTTGGACGGCAGCCAAACAGTGAGCTACTTTAGCTTATGAATACTTAATTAGCCTTATAATTTCCCTTCATGTACAAATTTGTACTCTAGATTTTCTGAGTCATTCTGAAAATTATTCCAGTCTCAGTTTCCCTCCTGAAAGAACAGGCCCATAGGTTGCATCTACAAAACCCCCACTGGACAACATGCGAGATCACACTCTATAGTAGTTAAAATGTTGGAGCACCCAGAAAGAACATTTCAATTGCAAATAGCATGGGAAATGAGAAAGATGCTACTGGAGAACAGACAGAACACCAGGAGGAAGAAGGTACTGGTATAACTAAAACTTCTCTGCTGGGACTAAGAACTAGGACTCTTGTACTGGGACCTTCAATTTAGGGTTAAAAAAAAGAGTTAGTGTGTTTGTCAGAGGTAGTTGAAGTAAATTGTTATCTGTTATCTGTGTTATCTGTGTACTTATCTAGGTGCTTGTCACAGGTGTCAGAAGGAAATTGTTATCTGAGAAATTAACTAAGTGAAGAAAGATTTGCAAAGTAGGGGAAGTGGCTTAGCTAGAAGGAGCCAGGTTAAAACCAAATTAAAACACTGCCCTAGATAGCTTCTGCCAGAGAACAGACAGAACACCAGGAGGAAGGAGCTACTGGTATGACTAAAACTTCTCTACTGGGACTATATTGCCCTCCTTCTCTCCCCTCCACCCCCCACCCTAAGCCAGTTCTACTTTTATAGGCACAGGATTTAACTGACAACAGGAACTTCCTGTTTGGGAGCAGGAAGTGAGTGATCACAGAGCCACCAAAGACTCATCATCATAGAAGGGCAAGAGTAGCTCTCCATCCCCCCTAGCTGCTGGAGGTCTGACTCTGAGCAAGTAAGGAGACTATTGAGAAATATAGGAACTTCTTGTCTCAGAACAGGAAGATCAGGAGCTGAAAGCACACAGAGGCAGTAGGTAAGTAGGGAGAAAAAAAATTAAAAATAAACAAACAGAGGAAAGAGTAAGTATTCTAAACAACAGTTAGGGGGCCAGAAAAAAGACATGATTGGAGTGGTGCAATGCAGTGGCTGTGCAGCAGCAGTCTTCCGGGAGACGTTCTGGAGGATGCAGTGTTGTCCCATCTGCAGGCACCTCTCTGGGCTGAGGGAGGAGGTTGCTCATCTCCAGGCTGAGTTGGCCAGGATTTGTGGGACCTCCTCTCCCACCCTGGGACCACCAGGGTCACTGCCGTTGCCTCAGAGGTTGTCAAGAAAGAGGAGCAGTTGGACCACAGTGGGCTCAGTGAGGGTGAGGGTGGTGGAACAGAGGTGCATCCCGCCAGTTGTACCTCTCCACAATTTCTATGCCATTCTGGAAATTATGGTTTCTCTATGGAGGCATCCACAGTGGCGACCAAGGAGGATGCTGGGAACCTCCACAAAGGATACCCACAGGAGGGTGGCATGGGACCCCACAGGGGAAGGAAACAACTCCTGGTGGGGGACTCCATTGTTAGGAAGGTAGAACTGGTGAAGGAAGGGGAGAGGGAGGTAAGGTGCTTGCCTGGCGTCATGGCTTGGAGGGACAGGGAGAGAATTCTCAGGATCGTAGGAGCAGCTGCACAGGGGAGGGAGCTGGATTATCATTGTCCACCTAGGGACAAATGACCTGGCTAAGAATGGGATCAGAGCAGTGCAAGAAGGGTTTGTGGAGATGGGGAGGGGCCTTAGACAAACAGCACACATGGTAATCTTCTCGGAGGTGCTGCTGTCTATGGCACGGGTGAGGCTAGGGTGCTCCACACCATGGGATTTGATCAGTGGTTGAAAAACTGGTGCAGAGCTCAGGGATTTGGCTTCATTGGGGACTAGGGGTCCACCTGGAGGGATGCAGGCCTATACTGGTGTGATGGTCTGCATCTGTCCAGGAGGGGAACTAGGATCCTAGGTGATAGGTTTAAATACTTCATTGGGAAGCATTTAAACTAGCCCTCCCCAAAAAAATCAGGGTACTAAGTGAGGCAGACACCAACATAGAGATGCCAATAGGGAGAAGCGCAGGGGTAAATGGAGAAAGTGACAAATGCAATAAGGACAGGGATGAATAAGGACAGGGATGGGGCAAAAAGAGGCAAGGCCACCAAGAAATGGAGGGTAATGAGTACCAATGCCCATAGTCTGGGCAACAAGCTCCCTGAACTGGTGGCCTTGATGGAAGAGGGATGCCTGGATATCATAGCAGTCATAGAAACATGGTACACAGAGAACCATGACTGGGATGTTAACATACCAGGGTACACAACCTACAGGAGAGACAGGGAGGGCAGAAAGGGTGTAGCCTCTATGTAAGGGAGGATAAAAGCAACTGAACAAAAAGAGTAAACAGGGAGGAGAGGGAGGCACTGTGGGTCACCTTAGAGACTGGAAATGGCACCACAATCCACACAGGGGTTCTATACAGACCCCCATGTCGGGGAGGGAATGGACAATGATATGATAGAAGGCATACTTAGGATGGCAGAGAAAGGGGAGATACTGTTGATGGGGGACCTTAACATGCCACATGTTAACTGGAGCACCTTTGCTGCAGCCATATCCAAAAGCAGGGCCATTCTTGATGCCCTTCAGGTGGCATGCCTCAGACAGCTAGTTTTGGAACCTACTCATGAGGGAGCAATCTTAAATTGGGACAGTGAGAGGATCTCAGATCCATAAGTGAGTAGCCATTTGGGAACAAGTGACCACCAAACAGTGTGGTTCATGATAAACTCAGCTACAGAGTCAAGCCATACAAAAGTGAGGGTTCTGGACTTCAGGAGGGCTGACTTTGGCAAGATGGGAGAGTGCCTTAGAAAAGCACTAGCACACAGGGTCGAAGGAGGAGTGGAGCAACAATGGGGAAATATCAAAATTGTAATCACAGAGGCAACAAGCCTTTGTGTGAAGCAAATAAACAAATCAAAATGAAAGAAAAGCCACTATGGTTTTCAAAAGAAGTGGCGATGAAGGTTAGGGAGAGAAAGATAGCATTTAGGAAGTATACAATAAGGAAACACAGAAGGAGCAGGACAGAGAACGGTACCAGTTAAGGCAGAAGGAAGCAGGGAGGGTAGTCAGAATAGCAAAGGCACAAACTGAGGAAAAGATAGCCTACTCAGTTAAGAAGGGGGATAAAACCTTTTATAGGTATATCAGGGAGCGTAGAAAGACAAAGGGAGGGATAGTGAGGCTGAATAGAATGGATGCTGGGTGGGCAGAGAGTGACAGTGAAAAAGCAGGGATACTGAATGAACACTTCTGTTCAGTATTCACAAAAGAGGAAGTGGGGGAGGTGCCTAATCCAATTAACAGAAGCACTCTGGAGAGGAGGTCGATCCCAGTCCTTTCACAGAAGAAAGGGTTCTGAAAGAACTCCTAAAACTGAAGGTGGAAAAAGCAATGGGGCCAGATGGAATTCACCCCAGAATTCTAAAAGAATTAAGCAGAGAACTAGTGTCACCACTGACTACCCTTTTTAACAAATCATGGGAGGATGGTGTGGTACTTGAGTACTGGAAGAAGGCTGATGTGATTCCTCTTCTCAAAAGTGGGACCAAGACAGAGGCAGGAAATTCCAGACCTGTCAGTTTGACCTCTGTGGTAGGGAAAGTGATGGAATCACTTCTGAAGGAAAGAATTGTTGAGTACCTAGAGGCCAGTGGGGCACAGGACCCAAGGCAGCATGGGTTCACAGCGGGAAGGTCATGTCAGATGAATCTAATTGATTTCTTTGACTGGTGACCAAAGTAGTAGACCAGGGAGGGGCTGTGGACATGGCCTACCTAGACTTTAGCAAGGCATTTGACACAGTCCCACACAAAAGATTAGTAGTCAAATTAACCAGCCTGGGAGTGGGTCCCAGGGTGGTAGCCTGGGCAAAACATTGGCTGAATAACAGGACACAGAAGGTAATTATAAATGGAGTCCACTCGGAAGAAAGAGGGGTTACTAGTGGGGTACCGCAGGGTTCAGTTCTGGGTCCAGTCCTTTTTAATGTCTTTATAAGTGACATTGCAGAGGGACTGGAAGGAAAAGTATGCCTCTTTGCAGATGACACAACGATCTGCAACAGGGTTGATACACAAGGAGGCATGGAAAGGATGAGAAGGGACTTGGCAAGGTTGGAGGAATGGTCAGAAGTATGGTAGCTTGGATTCAATGCAAAGAAGTGCAAAGTAATGCACCTGGGAAACAAAAACCCAGGGGAAGATTACACAATGGGGGAGGAGGTAGTAACAACAACAAAAATGGAAAGGGGCCTGGGGTAATCATATCAGATGACCTTAAAGTTGGCAAGCAATGTAAGAAGACAGTAGGGAGGGCTGGGGGGATACTGGGATGTATAGGGAGAGGCATCACCAGCAGAAAACAGGAAGTTGTTATCCCCCTGTACAGGCAGTTGGTGAGACCCCATCTGGAGTACTGCATCCAGTTCTATCGACCCCATCTCTGAAAGGACATAGACAGGATGGAGGCAGTTCAAAGGAGGGCAACTAAAATGGTGCAGGGTCTACAAGAGAAGCCATATGAGAAGAGACTAAAGGAGTTTAATATGTATACCCTTGAAGAAAGATGGAAGAGGGGGGACATGATAGAAAAGTTTAAGTACCTCAGTGGAATCAACAAAGTCCAAGAGGATAGCATCTTTCAGAAAAAGAGATGTGCAAGAACAAGGGTCACAATTTGAAGTTAGAGGGGGGACGGCTTAGGGGCAATGTGAGCAAGTATTTTGTCACAGAGAGGGTGGTGGACGGATGGAACAGCCTTCCTGAGGAGGTTGTGGGGTCTAAAACTGTTGGAGAATTCAAGAATGCATGGGACAGATATAAGGCAATTTTGGGGGGGTAGGAAGAAATAGGCTGTTGGTTAACTAGGATCTGCAGCTTATCCTCTAGGTAGGGAAATGGGCAGACTAGGTGGGCCAAGCGGTCCTTATCTGCCATCAAAGTCTATGTTTCTATGTTTCGATGGATGGGAAGAGAAATGAAGGGCACATGCTCAAGGTTGGGTCGGGTGGGGGGAAGCTCCTCCCCCACATCCTATTTCAGACAACAGGTTGAATACCACCCTGCTAAGAGTGAGTCGCACTCGCCGTGCTCACTGCGTGCTACTACATTGTGGTTGCTTCTCCTCTTCCTCCTCTGCCTGCCACCCCCCATCCTGTTTGTCTCCTATTTTGCTTGTTTCTCATCTCGTCCATTTCCCTGTCCCCTTCATGCTCTTTTGCCCTGTTGGTTGTCTGTTTTCTTTCCCTTTTTTTGGGGGGGGTTCTGTACCTAGCTCGTGCTCCTTGGCTCTTTCTACTTTCCCTTACGCTTCCCAGCTGCTGTTTAGCTGCCGCTGTTTTTGTTTCTACTACTTCTGACCTGGCTGTTCCTCCCTCTTTTCCTGCAACACTGCCATGCAGCCACTATGTTCTCTGTATCCTGGATTTGTTCCACCCTGACTTACTATCCTTCATTACTGGAGCCTCCTCCATTGTCTCACCACGCTGCCCACAACTGCCTCGCACATTATGGCCAGCTCCAAGCCACTTCCTGTTTGTCTATTGCCTGGGATGCAACCGAACTCCCGTGTTTCCAGTCAGCATTCTACCTCCGACCAGGATCCTCACAGTAATAGAACCTACTCTGCAGATAATGTGCCTGAATGGCCAGCTATTCATTGGACTAGAACTGCGGTTTAACCTTTCTGCCATTTTCCTCCCAGAATATTTCCTGCTGGTCTTCAGCTCCATTGCGCCTTACCCTTCCTTTGGATATCCGACCCATGGCATCACACTGCTGTCTGCACTCTCTGGCTTCTCTGACCTAATCATGCTGCCAGCACTTATCTACTTCATTCACACTTCAGCGCTTCCTGGGCTGCCTCATGCCACATATACTGTATTGGCTACTATAAATACAACTCTGTGCGCTGACATTTGTACAAGACTTGAAATGTTCCCAGTTTGGCAGATGGCTACTTCTTGCTTATTTTACAGCACTTCTCCTTATTCCCATATTACAGTCCATTCCATGCCTGTGTATTCTGCATCAGACCACTAGATGGCACCATAGTTCAGTGATACTCTAGCTTCTCAAGGTTGTATTACAAAACTCGTCCCAGACTATGGGAAGTCACAGTTGCTTCCATACTGGACACAATTTAACCTATTCGGGTCCTTCAAATCCATACCACCACTAGCAGAATATCAGTGTCCACCTTGTTATACCTGAGTTCATTCACTTAGCATTGCTGCCTGTCCATCTAACCTGGCTTGTGCACACCCAGCTCTCTACCGCCCTCTCCGAGTTTGGTTACCAGCGACACAGGTGACTCCTCTATGGTACGGACAGTTACACTCCAGGACCTCTTCTAGCCTCACCAATGGAATTCAGGATGCTGCTGTTCTCACCCTGCTTCCACCTCTCCATTTTTCTAGGATGCCCATTCGTGCTCCGCCAATGACTTAGTTTACACTACGTCTCTGAATTGCTTCATGTCCCAGGATGCTTACTATATTGCTGTGCTACATTTTACTTTCTTACTACTCACTTATCAGCTGACCTACGTGTGGGCCAGCCATATTGGCTATCCTTTATGGGGCTTTGCTGCCACTAGTTACTTACCTTACCAGCTGACCTATGTGTGATCCAGCTGCACATGTTAGCTTACGTAATGGTCTAGCTGCATGCTAGCCTTCTTGGATTTAGCTACTAATTCTATTTACTCACCGGATGACACACTCACGTACCATCTACGGCTCATTGGCTGACCTACACATGGTCTAACCGCACTTTCCTATATCATTGGGCTAGCTCCCCTTCGTTACCATGGATGCTTCCTGCAGAGCTGCTTTTCATTTAGACCTACCTTTCCAAAATATGCTCCTTCAAGCTTCATCTTCCATTGGATTATTTCTAGAGTACATCAAGTTATTAGTTTTAATTCTTGGATCCTCCTTACTATGCTACTTCAACTACCCCGGAGTTACTACTACCGTCTCTGCCAGGACTCCCTACTGACTTTTATTCCATGCTGTCTTCTTTAGCTTAACTGATGCCTAAAACATTGATTACTACAGTTTCAGGATGCTTATTACCTCTCATCAAGTTGCCAACTCTTCCGACAAGGTCTTCTCACTGCAATCCTTACCATCCTCGATCTTCAGGATACGACAATCTATAGCACTGTTCTGCTCTCATAAGTCTGCCTAAAAAACTACAGTACTACTCCACATGAAACTGACTCAGGATAGGCCTCCATTACATTTCCATTTACAATTTATTCCTCACAACTTCGTTGCTATTTCTGCATTGCATGTAGTTTGACATTTCCATTATGTTATCTACCACTGCTCTGCAACTTGCCTCGCCCATCGGGGCCAGAGGTTCGCCATCACTCTGACCAGACCTGCGCCCCTAAGGACACAGAGGTCCTTGGCTCCTATATTACTGCACCATAATTGCAACTTCTATGACCTGCTTACGCCCATCGGGCTGGGGGTTTTAAATACTTCTTCTCTACACCTGCCTTGCCCAGCTCAGGGCCTGGAGATTCGAATATTCTACTATACTCCTACCCTGCTGCCGTGTCAGCCAGCCCTAGGAGCCCCCTAACCATGGACTCATATCTGGATTGTTTAGCCATTTGTCATCTATATTTGGATGCTTCTGCCCTCCCGCTTCAGTTATATGAAATTACTACTACTACTACACTCTTACCAGGACTCTTAGTTGAGCTTATCCGGAAGACCTTCCTATCCTGGTTTATGTTCTAAGACTTTTTGGACCCTGTGATGACACTACTTTATTTGACTCAGCTTCTTCTATTATCGCCATCTATGACTCATCAGCTCGACTATTCAGGACTCGTCAGACTATTCTTGCCAAGTCAATTCTAGCTAATGTACTATTCCAACTTTGAAACGTGGATATCAACATTGTTACACAACCATTTGGATCCAGATGAAGCTCTTCAATTCCCATGCTATTACTATTCTTCATGCTTCTCCCTGTATACCGCACATAAGCTATGCAATACTGCTTCCCTGCTACTTTGTCTGCATCATGCAGCTTTACTTGCTACTACAACTGACCTATGTACAGGTCCACTTATTTACATTACTTTCTCATACTACCTGCTTCAACCTTACAGGGCCTAGAGGTCATCATGACTAACTCCCTGATTTTACAACCTACTTTGCTCCTCGTGACCTGGAAATACATCTGACTTATATCTACTTATTCGCACTATGATCTCTACCAACTTTACGTACTTGCTTCCCCTCTCCTGATTAGAGGTTCCTACTGCTCCATTCTCCCGATCACGCAGCATACACCAGCTCTTGTGCTTCATCCCCATGGCCTTCATTTGCTATGCTTGCCAAGCAGAACATGACCCAACAGTCCTCCTTCTCTGGACATGGATGCTGAGCGTTTGATTCCTAGTTCTCTGGGACGTCATCCTCACCTGCTGGAGTGCTTCACCACTGCAACTCGTCGTTTCCAATTCATAACAATCATGGATTCCACTGTAGCATTCTGGCCTGCACATGAATTCTCGACCTTGGAGTTTACTAGGAGGATGATTGCTCTGTTTACCTGATTTGTCACAATTCAATACTTCTTCAGTTTTCCATTTCTCTGGATCAGATTGTACAACTTTGGGGTTTGGATTAGCCTATTAAAGTAAATTTTATTTAATATTGCACTCCTTTAGTATGCCTTGAAGGACGGGCAGGTCAGTAGCCATGGGTCCTCAGAGGTTCCCCCCCAAGGGGGGGTTTCCTCTCCTGTGTGCTGCTGGTCACACTCTCCAGAGTTGGAGGAGATGATCATACTGCTACTCCTTTTTTTGGGAGGGTGTCATCCTACTCGACTCCTTCAACAGTCAGATACAGGTAATCATATGATATCATTATTTTGGGGGGTCTCATAATACCGGACTAAGCATCATTCCTACGATGGGATACAGAGAAAGGCCAAAACTATCAAATCATAACAAGTGACTCATCAGTTCAAGCATCTAAGCACCTTGCAAATACTATCCAGTCCATATGTACTAGAATCACTGACTTGCTCATGTCTATGCTAAAGTACCTCAGCACAAATCATTTCATACTATTAGTACCTTGCAAGCATTGTCCTACTTCTTGATCTGGCCTCTGTATCCAAGCACAACCTACATCATCCAGCTACAGTATGTAACATAAGCACTGAACTCTGAGCCACAGTTAATTTATTTTGACCAAGATTTCTCGGATCTCCTTAATGATTGGAGAAAATGATCAGAGGTGGCATTAAACAAGCTAACAAAAAACAGATTAAAATACAATTGAACTATCCTGCCCAGCTGAGACATTTTCTGGACTACGCCACTCAGTCTTTTGAAACCCCACAGGGCTCTGCACCCACCCTGTGCCAGCTTGGACTATTCTGCCCCAACCTCAAGATGAAAACACTCGAGCACAATCTCAGCACAATGGCAAGGAGAAGAGTGGGACATCTGAAAAAGGTAACCAGTTTGGGGAATGCCCTTCCCCAGCATTTGAAATCAGATGTCCAATGCATTCTGTCCAGAGAACTGAGCAGTGAACAAAACCATCACAGCTGAAGACATTAGACAAGCAGTAGCAGCAGCAGCAGCAGCAAGGAACTTCTAATGAGAGACTGCTGAACTAATAACTTCTCTTTTCACTGCTCAGCCTCTCTACACATATGATATGGTATGAGAGACTGTTTGGAATGATGGGTACATATAGAGTATACTAGCTATTAATGTGGATAACACAACCTCAATTATTTCTTTGAGACACACTCGATGGGTGGGACTTGACGTCTTAAAATGTTGGCTTGGCAAGACTGCTAAACATTTAATTTGTCTCCAGGTAGTCATGAGTGTCTGATGAAGATGGTATTATCAAGTTCCTTTAAAAATATATGCAGCACATACCAGATAGATATTTTCAGTGTGACTCTAGTATGGTCATGAATAGCACTCAGTGTCAGGAATGAGGGATAAGTGGGGAGGGGAAGAATTTGCATGTCGAGGCCAGGAAATACTGTAACGGTAGTACAGCAGACCTGCAGCAAACACTGTGGTTTAAGATATACAGAACTGTTGATAATTACCAGACCATGAAGATCAACAAGTTGGTGAAATGGGAGGAGGCCATGGGGGAGGGGCTGCAACCTGCCTCAGCTGGTGCATTGCTTAAGCTTTTACATGAGGATAAAAGCAGTGAAGCATCCTCTACCACCTCTACATGCTTGACAATAGTCACTGTTCCATAAACTTTCTACAGAGGCACTTTTGGTATACCACCAGGGCAGCAACATATCCAGCCCAACGTGCTAGTGTATGCTCATACAGAGACTCACCAGGCTCAGTCTGGTTGGATGACAGCAGCATGCAATTAATTAACATTTCTGCATAAAGGCTGCCCATAGCAATATATTGATGGCAATATAAGAGGCAATATGGTACAACAGAGAGCAAGACCTGGTGCCAAGCAGACATGGAATGGCAACAGGTACACTGAGCAGCAAGGCAGGGAGGGCACACCCTCAACTCCTGATAGTACATGGAAGTCGAATATGGTGTGTTAGGTTGCAGTGGCTGCAAAGGCAAAATTGGGGGATAATATTACCATAATATTTTTTATATTGCACAGGAACAGCAGAATTGCAGCACAGCTAGGGTCTCCTCATTCATCATAGCTAAGGTGAGCAAACACAAGACTTTGTCAATGTAGTTGAAGCAGGTAGTTCAAAGTGGATCATATGGCTGCAGAGGGGGTTGGACAGCTAGATAATGATCCCGCCCCCACTAGGAGGACACATGGGTGTGTTATTTTTGAGTAAATGAAACATAGAAACATAGAAGTTGTAGGCAGATGGGACCATCAAGGTTTTATTCACTGCCCAGTTCTCTGGACAGAATGTGTTGGACATCTGATTCCAAATGGGAAGAACCCATGTCATGGGGAGAGCTAACTCTTCCACCATCTGTTTAAAAACACCATCAGTCAGCCTTCACCTATTGACAATTCCATGACCTAGCTCAACCAAGAAAATATAAATGTATTGTCCCTCACACCAACAAAGTGAGGGTTCCAGAATCTTGGAAGGACACAGAGGTATAAACTTTGACTTTCAAACACAATTCTCCTCAGTTTTCATGCATTACTATATTTGCACTGTTTATTGCACCAGTGGTGCCTTTGTTTTTTGTCATCAGACATGTTTCTGTTTATGTTTTAAAGTGAGCATGCTGACCATATATTCTAGGCAACAAGTTACCCAGACTACTATGATAAATAGAGATAGGGGAATGGTCCTAAAGTGGCTGAACTGGTGAAGAAGAGGTAGATTTATAGTAGACAAATAGGTACTTTAAAGAGCAGCTGACGCTTTAATGAGAACTTTAGTAAAACATAATAATACGATACAGTTCAGCTTGTTTTTATCATTAGTTCTGTATTTCTCCTCCCCATTATTAATTACTGAGGTAATTTGCATGAAAACAGGATATTTACTCCTGAACAGTTTATTTATTCCTTTTGATTTCTTCCCACCTGAAGTCATAATGCACTGCTTGTGACATCACAGTTACTCCCATGGCAACACATTGTGATGTCACAATACAGGATTATGACTTGAAGTAGGGAGCAAGCTATACAGGCAGATGAACTCTAAGGGATAAAGATCATGTATTCATGTAAATTTCCTCGATAATTAATAATAGTGAGAAGAAATATATAGAGTATATATGGGGCGTAAGCTGAACTGTACATAAGTATTATGGTTTTCAAAGTTTTCTTTGAGGTGTCAGCAGCTCTTTAACAGTAGCCTCCCTGAATGCTCATGGTATCAAGCTCAGTGGTCCAAAGAATGAAAATCCTCACACAGTTGATTAAATTGCACTATGATGTTGGTTTTCTGCAGGAAACTACACTTTCTAATGTGGAACATCAAAAGCTCTGAAGGGCACTGGTGTGCTGGGTGATAACTTCCTCCCACAATACTGGGAAAAAGGCAGCGGTGGCAATACTACTGATAACAGAAGCAGACATCCAGGAAAGGAACTGCAGCAAGTGAAGAGGTGACTGCTCTCTCAGTGGAAGGGAAGTAAATGCAAATCTAGGCGCTTTCATTATTACTACTTCACATAGTTATTGCATTGGGTAAAGGAGGAGTAGGAGTTGAAGAAGGTTGTGCAATGGCTACTTAAAGTATTTTTGAGTGTGGACAGGAATATAAAAGCAGTTGCTCAACATATCTAAATGTGTGCAACAAAGGAGGTAAGGAATAAAGAATGTTTTGCACTGATAGAGGGGAGAGTGGGGACTTGGGGAGTGTTTGGATCCTGCATCTGGAAGGGTGGGGGTCGCTCAGGGCAATGACAGCAATGGTAGGGGGTAGGTTGCAACAACTGTGGTGCACCAATCTTTCTAAACATTGCCTGAGAGTGGGAAGATGTTTAGTGTGCAACCACTCAGAAAACTTTAGAAAGGAGATTGAGGGTCTGCAGGAGGAACTAAACAGGCAAGGCAGATTGGGGTGGCTTAGCCTAACACTGGAGGGAGGAAGAAGGGGAGATGAGGGAGGTCAATTTTAAGCCAACAGTGGTGAGGAGAGGGTCAGAAGAAGGGAAGCAGAGACAAAGGGGCCCAGGCCAGGAAGAACGATTGCCGGGGAAACCAGGTCAGGAGACAAAAGTCAAATGGAAGGAGGCAATAGGGACTTGTGAGGGGAGGCGAAGAAGTGGCAAAAGTCATGGACTGGAAAGGAGAGAACAGGTTACTATGCAGAGAGAGGGAGCAGGCATTTGTGATGGAGCTTCAGAAAATAGTTTTGCACTGCTAGAGAGGAAGAAGGTGGAGGAGGGAAGTGATGAAATTAGAGGAGTAATTGATAAATGCCTGGACCAAACTGGAGCGGGGGGAAGTTCTGCTGGGAGAACTGCAACAGGGGTAAAAGGTGTAATAATGTGCAGCAGGAAGAAGAGGAGCTGGAAATGAGGGAGGGAGATGAAAGGAAGCAAGCAGGGAGTAAGAGGGTGGAATCTTAGTGCTGGGGGACTCAATACTAAGAGGAGTTGTAGGGTGGCACAGGAGAGGCATAGTCGATTTGGGTGGAGCCATGCCAGGAATGACAGCAGAAAGGGTGGGACAGTCTGTTCTGAAATATGCTAGAAGGGTAGGAACAAGCCTCATTTAATTATGCATCTTGGGACAAACGACCTGGCTGACAAGACAGTAGATATAGTCCAGAGGAGGTTTGAGGAACTAGCACAATTATGTGAGGGGGCAGGAAGATCAGTAACTTTTTCCGAGATACTTCCGGTGCCAAAGGCAAGCACAACAAGAAAGCTGAGAATAGAGGAATTTAACAGATGGCTAAGAACCTGGTGTTGTGCTAAAGGGCATGGGCTGTTGGGGGTGGGAGGGACCTGGGAGGACAGTAGTCTCTATGCCAAGGACAGACTACACTTGAGTGAGGAAGGAAAGAAAGTGTTGAAGCAGAGGATGGAAGAATATATAGAGGAAGTTGGGAGTTTAAACTAGGAGTGGGGGTGCAGTTGGGGAAGAGATATGCAGAGACCACAGGTTGGGAAATCATATGAGCTACCCCCATAAAAGTGACAAAGGACAAATGGAAAGTACTATTGGTGATGCTAGGAAAGAAGGGCAGGATGGGAGGAGGGGAAAGGGTGGAAGGTGGTTACCCTTAATGCTAGGAGCCTTGGGAGGAAAACTGCAGAGTTGCAGGTTCTCATGGCAGAGGGAGAGGTGGACATTGCAGCCATCACGGAAACATGGGCCACCCAATATAATGATTGGGACCTGTCTGTACCAGGGTACTGGTTATTTCATGCAGGGACAGGGTGACTGGGAAAGGAGGGGTGGCACTATGTGTGAAGGAAGGACTGAAGTGTGTAAGGGAGGAAGGGAGGAGGGTAGTACAGAGTCACTTTGGTGCAAATCCAGGATTCCAAGAATAGGAGTCTTAGAATGGGAGTGGGTACAGGCCACCATCTCAGATGGAGGAGTTAGACAGGGAACTAGTGGGACAGATCAGGAGGACCCAAGAAAGGGTAGTGTGGTGATTGTGGGGGACTTCAACATGCCAGGAGTGGACTGGAGCACCCAACAACCAGGAACAGAAGGGAGCAGGTACTGCTGGATGCCTTCCAGGACAGCTTCCTGCTGCAAATGGTCAGTGAACCAACCAGGTTAGGGAATACCCTTGACCTTGTGATGGCAAATGGGGACTTTGTGAGAGAACTTACAGTGGAGGAACGCTGTCAGGAGTGACCACCACCAGTATGGCTCACATTGGATATGGGCAAGGAAGGAGGGAATCTGGCACAAGAGTGCTGGACTTCAGGAGGGCTGACTTTGGGAGGATGGGGAAGTGGTGGAAAGGGTACCTGGCCAGAATTCAATCTAGTATGGATACCAACCAGAGATAGGAGCTCATAAAGTTGGGGATAGGGAGGCAACCAAACTGCTGCAAAGCCCAGAGCAAGAAGGCTAGGGCTAAGAAACCGAGCTGGTTGGAGCAAGGAGGTCATGGAAAAGGTAAGGAGAAAAAGAGCTGCCTTTAGGAAATACAAGAAAACAGGGAGGGGGAGGACAGAGAGGAGAATTGACAGAATCGAAGGAGGTGACAAGGGCAGTAAGGGAGCCAAAGCATCTACGGAACTCAGGCTGGCACAAGGCATTAAGAAGGGGAGAAGGACTTTTAAGTACATCAGGAGAAAAGGAGCTGTAAGGACCACATAGTAAGGATTAGGAAGGAGAGGTTGGGTGAAGCAGGTACGATAAGGCGGAAGCACTAAATGAGTACTTCTGCTCAGTATTTACTAAAGAGAAGAGGGATGACACCCAAGATGGGAGAAATGGCAGACGAGGGGGGAAGTGATGACAGATGGGGAACCATGGAGGGCAGAGTTCGAGAGGGTTTGAAGGCACTGAGGGTGGACAAGGTGCCAGGCCCAGATGGCATCCACCCCAGGGTACTGAAGGAGCTGGCAGAGGTCCTGCAGGACCTTGCAGACCCATTTAATGCCCCCACCACACTGGGGTGTGTACTCAGGACTGGAGGATGGTCATGTGGTGCCCTCCATAAGAGTGGCCCCAAGGATGAACCAGGAACTACAGACCAGTGAGCCTCACATCCATCATGGGTAAGCTAATGGAGACTATCCTGAAGGAGAGGCTGGTGGCCCTCTTAGAGGCCAAAGGACTACAGGACAGCAGACAGCATGGCTTCCACATGGCCGATCCTGCCAAACCAACCTGGTCGAGTTCTATGACTGGGTAACTAGGCAACTGGACAGGGACATGCAGTGGATGTCCTGTATCTGGACTTCAGTAAGGCATTTGACCCAGTGCCACATGGAAGGCTGGGAAGGAATAGTAGGCACAGGGGCAGGTGTAATGCTGGTGAGATGGGTAGGAAACTGGCTGCAGGGAAGGCAACAGAGGGTGGTGGTGGGTGGGGAGCCTCACACCCAAGGGCAGTGATGAGCGGTGTCCCACAGGGCTCGGTGTTGGGACCAATGTTGTTTGGGATATTCATTGCAGACATATCATGGGACATCAAGAGCAAGATCAGTCTGTTTGCTGATGATACCAAGGTTGGCACGGTGGTGGATGACCTAGGGGATGGCAGGGTTGCAGGATGATCTGGCAAAGCTTGAAACCTGGTCAGACACCTGGCAACTGGGCTTTAATGCCAAAAGTGCAAGGTGATGCATTTTGGGATGAAGAACCCAAGGAGGACTTACCAGCTAGGGGAGTGCAGCTAGCCCAGACAGAGGAGGAGAAGGATCTGGGTGCCCTATCACAGGGTCAATGAACAACCTCGGCACAGTGTAGGAAGGCAGCTGCAAAGGCCAACAAAATGCTGGGTTGTATTGCAAGGGGATATCCTCGAGGAGGGAGGAGGTGATTCTGCCACTGTATAGGTCATTAGTTAGACCACACCTGAGTACTGCGTGCAGTACTGGCGTCCGTGATCTGAAGAGGGACATTGTTACTGAGGGAGTGCAGCGAGGGCGCACAAAGATGATCAAGGGTCTGGGGACTTATCATACGAGAGGAGGTTGAAGGAGTTGAACATGTACTCACTGGAGGAGAGGAGAGACAGGGGACATGATTGAAACCTTTAAATACACGAAAGGAATAAACAAGACAGGTACAGAGGGGCTGTTCAAAGTAAGGGAAGGGAGGGCCACCAGGGGCCATGATATGAGACTGGAGCGAGGAAGGTTCAGGAGGGAGATGAGGAGACACTTTTTTACAGAAAGGGTGGTGGCTGGGTGGAATGCGTTACCTGCAGAAGTGGTATGCAGTAGAGCAGTGGACTGCTTCAAACAAGGATGGGACAGGACAAGGGGGAGGGTTAATGAAGGGGAAGGGTGGAAGGGAGGGGCAGCTGCAGAATAAGGTGTGCTAGCTGCACATTCGAGCAGACTTGATAGACCTCTAGGCCTTTATCTGCTGGCAAATTTTGTATGTTCGTATGTTCGTACTATTTAGGAGAAATGTTCTGTTTGAACTCACAGATTCACAGGCCTTAGAAAATGAAAGGTCAGTGATTATATCAGAGGAAGTAATTAGTCAACAATTTCATCTCATTAATGTACAGTACATACACCTAATAATGACTCCCCAACCTTTTTCTCAAGATTTTTCTGAAAGGTATCAACTCTTCCAGAAGGTACCATTTTATTGGCAAAGACTTTAATTGTGTAATCGACCACCAAATAGACAGATCATCTTGGAATGTAGCCACCAATAAACAGATGGATAAAATGGTTAGTAATGAAACAGATGAGGCAGAATTAGTAGATGTTTGGAAGGAACTACATGCTGGGATAAGAAATTTCAAATGTTATTCAAATTTCCGTAAGTCTTATTCCGGGTTAGATACTTTATGGGGAGTAAAATGAACTTACATAAATCCTCCAACTGCACAATTCACCCTGTGGTCAATTTTGACCATGCTGGTGTAACTGTGGAACTTACATTGGGGAACAAATCAAGGACTTCATTATGGCTGATGAACACTTCACTGCTAAATAGAAAAGATTTTCAGAACCTAATTCTGGGAACAATTTCTGAACATACCAAAATACACACAGGGACAGAGTCTAAAGAAAAGTGGGTACGAGACACCCTGAAAGCTTGAGTTAAAGGGGTTATTAAATCTTACTCCTCACAATTAAAAAGGCAAACAAAGGAAAAGACAGCTAGTAATGGAGAAAAAAACTCAAGAACTTAGAAGCACAACATCGTACAATGTCAGACTTCTAGGAAAACATAAACTGAACTTACAAGCTCAAATGGGCAGACTGGGTGGGCCATAGGCCCTTATCTGCTGACACTCTCTATGTGTCTATGTAACATATGAACAAACCTAGGGAATAGATGAAAGAATAAAAAACACTACAAAAAATTTATAGACTCTGCTGGATGTTCAAATGGAAGGGAAGCTTAGGTAACTAAATCAAAGATATCACAAACAGGGCAATAGGACAGGCCACCTCCTGATGATGCTATACTGGTGAAACCAGTTGAGGTTGTTGTGGGGTGTGTCCCTTTCATACTCTTTTAGGGCACTTGTTATTTTGCACTTTGAGTAATGTTTGCACAGTAAAACTTGTTGTGCAAAACTCTTACGTCTGTTGCTGTTTTTTTGATTTTGTTGTTGCTATCATTTAACTGGCACAGAAGCATGAGTATTGAGCTAGTATTCTTATTGTTTGCATCAGGAAAGAAAAAGCATATATATATATATAGATATATCTATATATATATATATATATATAGATATATGATAGATAGATAGATAGATAGATAGATAGATAGATAGATAGATATATTAAGAAAGCATGCTCACTTGGGGGGGGTCAATGAGCTTTACCCCCGAAGAGAGAGCAAATACCTTTCATGAATACTATACAGTTTTTTCCAAACACCACTGTAAAAGTGATGGGCCAGGGAGACAAACAGAAACTTTTGGACAGAGTGCAGCACTCCAAATTGAGTGAGGAGTAACAACAGATGCTAGACAGTCTTATTATTCAAGGTGAAGTGAGAGGGGTAATTAAGGAAATTAAATCTGGTAAGCCCTGCACCCTGATGGGTTCAATATGGAATTGTTTATAACCTTTAAAGATGTGTTGATTCATATCTTGACTAACTTATTTAATGCAGAGGATTTCTCAGAATCATGATGGCACACATTTTTTTTTTATTTAGTTGTTTAACCAGGTATAGCACACTAAGCTGAAAGCTTTTTTACAGGAGCGACCTGGGAGCACAAGGAGGTTAAGTGACTTGCTCAGGGTCACACAGTATGCAAGTGGAAGCTGTGGGATTCAAACCCAGGTCTGGTCTGCTGGATGTCACCAGATTTGCAGCTCAGAGCCTTAGACCACTGCGCTATACTGCCTCAATAAGCCATTTATAAGAATAAAGCCCAAACCTGGAAAGCTAACAGACCGGTTTGAGTCATATTGGCTCATTTCCCTCCTTAATGCTGATACAAAACAACAATAAAAAAGTAACCAAAATCCTGGCCAACTGACTTAACAAAATCCTACAAAAATGAATACACCCAGATCAGTCAAGGCTTGCCCCAGACAGACATTTATCACATAACATCAGATGCTGTTTGAACATTTTGCTGGAAGAGAAAAATACATAAAGGGCTCCAAATAGATATCACTATTGTTGTAGAGAAAGCATTTGACAGACTGAACTTGGAATTTTTATTTGCAACACTGCACAACTTCAGATTTGGTGACGAATGTTGCTTTTGGTTGAAAGATTTATACACACACACAGGCCAGGATAAAGGTAAATCGTACAATGTCAGATCCCCTTACTATCAAATGGGGTACATGGCAAGGACGCTATTTGTCACCCATACTACTCGATCTTAGCATCGAGACCCTGGTGGCCATAGTGTGAACACATCAATATTTTGAAGGTGTAGTGTTAGGAAGTATAGACAACAGAATATTCCTTTATGCAGACGGTACTATGTTATACCTTAGAAATCCAGTCAGAACCATCCCCATTTTAGCAGCAGTACTGATTGAATACGGCCAGGTCTCAGGCTTCAAAATAAACGTGGAAAAAAAAACAAAGTAATGTTAGTCAGTGGCATAATGACACCAGAACTCAGAACAAGTATTCCCTACCAGTGGGTGACAACTCAGATTTGGTACCTAGGTATCCAGATTCACGTGACCTTGCCACACCTGTATTGAGTGAACTATGGAAAGTTAATCACAGAAATTCTGGTGTACCTAAAGAGATGGGAGTTCCTTCTGTTGACTGTCTTCGGCAAAATAGAGTCTGTGGCAATAACTGTGCTGCCTAGGTTCTTTTCCACACACTCCTATTGCACATTCCAAGGACAAACTGGGTACAAAGCACTCAAGAGTAAATTGACAGAATTTCCTATGGTCAAAGGGAGAGTGAAGATAGGAGTACCCAGTTTGAAAGTGTATTACCATATGGCACAGCTACTGCTCTGGATAACATACAAGAGGAAAGAGGCAGAGAGTGTTTGGCTTACAGTAGAAATAAGCAGTAACACAAGGATCCAACCACTGTTGCTATTCAATGCCATATATCCAGGAACAACATACAATTCCCTAAACAATCTATGGATAAAACAACTCTGCCAAAATTGTGCTGAAGTCAAAACATATCTTAACATTACAAATAACATCACAAGGTATGCAAGGATAATCCTATGTGTAGAATTCCACCCTACCAGGATATACACAGTGTTCAGAAGATGGAAAAAATGTAGGACTAGTGTGGTTCTCCCAGTTCCATCGGGGAGGGCAACTAAAGACATTCAAAGCAATTTGATGAAAAATATCACATCAGGAGAACATACAGTACTTGTTTAGATACCTTGAGGTAACCACACTTCTTAGGGGAGATGCCAGAGTGCAAAACATTATGAGATACCCTTCTTCCTGGAGAATGCAGAGATGGGTATAGTAATGAAAAAACACATATCTCACATGTGCAATGTTATACAGCAGGAAGTGTGATTTCACCTATAAAAAGTCAAGGGGCTTTGGAAGGTGAAGCAAATGTTCAATTGGAGGTCTCAGAGTGACAGGGCATTTGGGAAGGGGTAGTTTGAAACTCAGTCTCTACTCAGTGGCACAAATTCAGATGGAAAGTAGTAAACCAGTTCATCTTGACTCCATCCCACGCCAAACACTTCACCAGAATGGGGGGGACAGGTGTTGGTAGAATGGTGGAGGATGGGGCATTCCATATCATGTCTTCTGGGAATGCCTGAAACTTAGATATTTTTGGGAAGAATTAACACCAAGATATACACAAATGGTAGGCTTGAAAACAAAGATTTCATACACATATGGTTTTAGAAAGAGTACCTAAGAGATGGAAAACCAACCAACAAAAAAGTTTTGCTTGGATCTTACCAGCAGCAGCCAGCAAAACAGTTATGAGAAGGTGGTTGAATCCAGAACCTCTCACACAGGGAGAATTGTTAAACATCATAAAAGCAATTTATCAGGTAGAATAAACTTACTGCAGACCTTAGACTACAAGTAAGTTTATGGGAGTCTGGTTGCCTTGCATGAATCTGATAGAAGAGCAAGAAGGCAGATCTGTTTTGTCCCAGCAGGCAGAAGGGTACTGAATAATTCTATGAGACCCTAGACACCCACACAGAGGAATAAACAAATAGATAAAGGAACCACAAGATCATTTACTGTCAGCAAGGGTTACTAGTTATACGTGAGCTTGTGCATTTATAATTCCTATTACTGAAACTTGATTAATGTTCACAGAAAACAAAGTCTATCAGCAAAAGGCAGACTCCAATTCATCTTGTAAAGTATGCTGAACCAACATGGACTACACAGACATTGGTATTCTCATTAAAGCAGCTCCTGGACTATTAAAATGGGCTGGACTACTATTACAACATTAATAGTCAATGTAATCAACTTGCAGCAAGACTTTAACAATGTGATGGATGTACCATACAGCATACATTGTTAATCATCTGTCTTCTATTTATCTCCATAAAAGAAGTTTAAAAATAGTGGGAATTGAAAACTGAATTTAGTAGAATGGATATAATCAAAATGTGAGGGAGCTTAGAAAACAAAATAAGGGAATAAGGAACTACTGTAGGTATGTACCAATCAGGTTCCAATATATTAATAAAGGTAAGATACAAGGCTGCCTCACACAGAACATAATTATGAAAACTATGCAAAAGAAGATGGTATACCAGGCAGCCAACATGAGTGAAAATGTTAATGACTGATGTCATTACAGAAACATCCAATCACTATGCAAAAGGGAGATCAGGCAGGAAAAAAAGATCTAAAAAAGGAAAATGGAGAATAATAAGTCAATCATAATGCATTGTACAGATGCAGTGGTGCAAGGCAGGTTGCAATGCAGTAATGCTGCAGTATGTCATAAAATGCTTCAGTATCCTGTTGAGAACAATGCAGTTCAATGGAAATTAAGCCTTTTTGTCATGCAATATTTTGACTTGTCATTTACTGAAAGTTATTGTGCTGCATTGTTACTGGCTCTGCTGTCTGTGAGATCCAAGAAGGAAGTGATAAAAACTGCGGGACCTCTTCAAGTTAGTGACTGGGACATTTGTAATAAACAAGAGATTGCCAATATCTTTAACAGCTGTTTCACCTCTTTTTCCATAAATCAACTACAGTAGTTCAAATGACTTTGGAGCAATAAGCAAGAATGCAGACAGTATCTTGACCTCTACAGAATGTGTCAAGTGAAAGGTTGTTAGCCCTGAATGTGCATAAGTCACCAGATCCGGATGACATCCACCCAAGAGTGCATAAAGAGCTTGCAAGTGTGTTATCCAGCCTAAAAACTATGGTATTTCATAAAGCCTTGATGGAGGGGAATAAACCACTGGACTGGAATAAGGCTATAGTAGTCACCACTTTTAAGAAGAGTAAGAGAAATGACATGAAAAGCTATAGGTAGCTAGCCTTACATAAGTGGTGGGCAAAGTTCTCGAGGCAATTTTACAGGACATGGTACAGAGCTGTATCACTGACTATGGAAAAGGTGATGCCACATAGCATGGGTTTCAAAAGGAGAGGTAATATTGATGACTCTATTGGACTTGTTTGAGATACTCAGCAAAGATCTGGACAAGGAGAGACCAGTAGATGTAGTCTACCTAGGCTCTAATAAAGCATTTCATACATTACCTCATATTGAACTGGTCAACAGACTAAGGGATATTGGACCCCATAGTACAATAGTAAAGTGGTTGGCTTTGGGGGTTAACAGATCAGAAGCCAAGGGTTAAGATAAGTGGTTGTATGTCCAGTTGAGAATTAGTGACTAGAGAGCTGCTGCTGTGTTCCTTACTAGGATCTGCCTTATTCAGTATCTACATTGGTGCAATGCAAATTAGTGGGGGCAGTTGGATGACAAAGTTTGCTAATGACACAAACTTAGGCAGGTTGTGGACTCTACAGAAAAAAATAATAGAATACAGGAAGATCTTAATGACTTTCTGTGATTGGCTGATGAGGATGAGATGAAATGTAACCTCAGTAAATGTAAAGTTATCCATCTTGGGGTGAATACTGTCATTTGAGGTTTAAATATGATAAATGGCAAGGAAATTAAGAGTCAGATAAAGAAAAATATTTTTAGGTTATTGTTTTGAAGAATTTTAAAGAGCAAGCGACACCACTCTGGCCAAAAATGCTACATTGCAAAATTAGAATAAGCATACCCCCATTAAAACTCTTACGAAAAACTAGATTACTGCATTACTTCATTTTAAAGATATGAGCTATTTTGTAACCCTGATTTCACTACATGTTCAAAAAAGCCTGTATCAGTGAAGAGCTGCAGATGATGTCATCTCAGGAACTCACAGTCTAGCACTCCCATAGAATTTAAAACATAGAAACACGGAAACATAGAATTTGATAGCAGATAAGGACCACTTGGCCCACCTAGTCTGCCCATTTCCCTACCTAATGGATAAGCTGTAGATCCTAGTTTACCAATAGCCTACGTCTTCCTACAACCCACTAGAATTGCCTTATGTCTGTCCCATGCATTCTTGATTTCCTGCACTTATCTTGACTCTGCAACCTCCTCAACAAGGCTGTTCCATGCATCCACAACTCTCCCCAACAAAAAATACTTCCTCACATTACCTCTGAGCCGTCCCTCCCTCTATCTTTAAATTGTGCCCCTTGTTCTTGTGCATCTCTTTTTCTGAAAGATGCTACCCTCTTGGACTTTGTTGATTCCCTTGAGGTACTTGAAAGCTTCTGTCATGTCCCCTCCCTCCCTCCCTCCTTTCCTCCAGGGTATACATATTAAGCTTTTTTAGTATCTCTTTGTATGTCTTCTGGTGCGGACCCTGCACCATTTTGGTTGCCCTCCCCTGGGCAGCCTCCACCCTGTCTATGTCTTTGCAGAGATGGGGTCTCCAGAACTTCACACAGTACTCCAGATGGGGTCTCACCAACTGTCTGTACAGAGGGATAAGAACTTCTTGTTTTCTACTGGTGATGCCTCTCCCTATGCATCCCATTATCCCCCCAGCCCTCCTTACTGCCTTCTCACATTGCTTGCCCACCTTTAGGTCATCTGATATAACTACCCCCTGGTCCCTTTCCATTTTTGTTGTTGTCAGTATCTCACCCCCAATTGTATATGCTTCCCCTAGGTTTTTGTTTCCCAGGTGCATTACTTGGCACTGCTTTGCATTGAATCTAAGCTGCCATATATTTGACCATTCCTCCAACCTTGCCAATTCCCTTTGCATCCTTTCCACCCCACCTTGTGTATCAACCCTGTTGCAGATCTTTGTGTTGTCTGCAAAGAGACACACTTTTCCTTCCAATCTCTCTGCAATGTCACTTATAAAGACATTAAAAAGGACCAGGCCAGTACTAAACCCTGCGGTACCCCACTAGTAAACCCCCTTTCTTCACTGTGGACTCCATTTATTGAAATGCAGCGAAGTAAAATTCCACCCATGAAGTGGTCACGAAGTGGCCACCTTGTGTTAGTGTTCTGCTATGCGGAGTGCCCATTTTAAACCCTCACTTCACCACTTTGCATTGTAATTATGACTTCACGTTGTGCACTCTGCCTTATTCTGCTTTAAGGGGGAGTGAGAATTCACAGGCAGCCCACACACATCACATGGCTTACACAGTGTAGGTCACATGATTCATGCAGGCAGGCAGGCAGGAGGTTATGGACAAAAACACTCTCCAACATGGGCTGACTTGTACATTTTGCATGGTGTGTGACAAATGGCTCAGCTCTGTGAATGGCAGGGGGTGGAGCATGGACTAGTGATGAAGAGGGGTGCACAGGTGACAAGTCCACAAATTAAGTTATTTTCCCCATTTTACATACAGTGGTTGATGTACCACTTGCGTTAGACATACTGCATTGACCACCACCACCACCACTGCTACTCTGACCACCACTTGACAAGATTTCTAAATCATAATCCTCCCCCTCATCATGCCTGTAGGAATTCTCTGGTGTTATTTCATCGCTACTGCAGACATTCCTGCTTGGTCTTACACTTATGGAAGGGGATAGCATGCTCAGTAAGGTTGATGACGGGGGTGAATGCCCCACTATGGCATTAGCTGCCATCTAGTGCCAGGTCAACAGTGCCATGTGCCTGTTCTTAAGATGTGTATGCTGGCCCCATGCCCAGATGACTCCCCTTTTTACCTCGACTCACACACGCATGGCAAAGCTGGCAGATTGCAACTGACTCATCATTTGCATCTCAGACAAAAAAATCCCAAACAAGGGATTGTGATCCCCTACTTTTAACATGTCCCTGATGCTGCTTATTGGACTCCAGTTTTTTAACCACTGAAATGGGGAGGTGCTACATGATTTTTCAGGCTGGACACACTTGGACTCCAACTGACCACCATGAATACCTATGATTATTACTGTGTCATCATCATTATCATCAGCAAGAACCACTAAATCACAACTTTTTTGAAGAGGAGGGGATTTAACGCCAGCAGACACAGAGACAGCTACCATGACTTTTTTTTCTTCAGTTCCCAACAGGGGTCACTGACATCATTACCATATTCATCAGCATCATCTGCATCCACATTTTCAGCTTGGATGCTATCATGTGGAGAACATGTTCCAACCACAGCATCATCATCACCGAATATTTTTACACCACTCTTTGAATCATTGGATGGCAAAGGCATGACCTCAACAGCTCTGCAAGAAATGTGACATTGTGAGTTATCATTGCCAGGATCAGAATCATGTTCAACTACCATGGGGATGTTAATGGGGAGTATGACATAATCTACACTGTCAGTCATAGCTTTAGACTCAGCTATAATTTTTGAAATGTTTAACTGGTCAGAAGTGGAACTTGAGGCAGCAATACTCATGCCAGCAGAAACTGCACTAACACCACCAGCTGGGACAACATCATCTCCTCCAACTATGAGAGAAGCTACAGATTGCACTGTAAAAAACATTGATGGAGAAATCCCTTTATTGACATCAGCTATGCACTTCTGCGTGCTACCATGCCCATGGACAATCTTGCCACTGGCAGCAGTGCCATGGCCAGAAACAGCTTTGCTTGCACATCTCTTTGCAGGCATTTTGGGGGATCACCAAAAAAATTCTAAACAAATTCAGATTTCTGAACTTTCAGTCTGGGCCAGTGGATGTGAAGCCAAAAAAGACAACAACTATGGCTTGCAGATGGAGATGGGCACTAAACAGATGCAAAAGCACAGACAGATTAAGATTGCACTGTGCAGTCAAGAGGAGATACAGACGCAAAGTCATAACAACACCTTAACCAGTGCTCATAAGTCACAATCCAATCTGGAAAAGAATACCTCTTGCCGGTTGGGGGGGGTGCAGTGCACTGTGGTAACAATCTAAAACCAAGATACCACAAAGCAGTACAAAATCTCACAGGTGCAGTGGATAGCTGGTTCACACTGCTGCAATTACTCTGTGGCACAATAAAATGTGTCTGATTTGATGGCATACATCTCACACACACACACTCACAGCATAAGTAATGCGTAGCAAATTGAAAACTTCAGTGATATAAACAAATCTTTTAAACAAACTGAAATGATACACTTCTGCACCACAATAATCAGCAAAAAAATGTAAAGAATTACTGAAAATATTACTGTGTACATTAATATAGTTATACAAGAAAAGTGTAACCAAAACAGAAAGACTGCCTCTTTCTCCTAGTTTTAACCTACCTCCACCACAGACACGTTCCTCCCCCAAAGCACACTTCAAGTGTCTGTCAGTACACAGACTGAATGTTCTAAATTAACAATCAAAACCCACACACAAACAATAAACACTCAATGATATGAGCACAGGAGGGTTCCCTACAATCGATGTAGTAAATTGTGAGAAAAAAATGGCTCAAAAAGGCTTTTTTAACAGCTTTTAGAGGATTTGAGTCACAGAGCTCTGCGAGGAAACTGTCTCCATCTACCACTACACACACACACTACACAGAACTGAGGCTGTGCAGAACAATCTACAGCCCATGAGACCTGCAATCCCATGAATCACTGCAAAATTCACCTTGGAGCTCACCAACAAGGCGAAGTGATGTGAAGTACATTGATTTCTATGTACTTCACATTAAAATTGGTGCAGAAGTGGTTGGGGTAAGGTGGAGTAATATGAAGTCGTTATCAATGGACATTGCATTCCTCATTATGACACAAAGTACTCTGCTTCGCGTTGCTGATTACTGCATGGATTCCACATTACTCTGCAAATTGCTTCTCAGAGCGAATTTTGGCCACTTCTACCACTTCTGTCTGTTTACTATTACCCTCTGCGTCCTGTTGTCTAGCCAATGTTTTACCCAGGCTACCACCCTGGGACCCACTCCCAAGCTGGATAATTTGTTAATTATTTTTTTGTGTGGAACTGTGTCAAATGCCTTGCTAAAGTCTAAGTAGGCCATGTCCATAGCCCTTCCCTGGTCTACTACTTTGGTCACCCAGTCAAAGAAATCGATTAGATTCATCTGACATGACCTTCCCGCTGTGAATCCATGCTGCCTTGGGTCCTATGCCCCACTTACCTCTAGGTGCTCAACAATTCTTTGCTTCACAAGTGATTCCATTATTTCCCCTACCACTGAGGTTAAACTGACAGGTCTGTAGTTTTCTGCCTCTGTCTTGCTCCCACTTTTGTGAGGGGGAATCACATCCACCCTCCAGTCCTCAGGTACGTCACCATCCTCCCATGATTTGTTAAAAAGGGTAGTCAGTGGTGTTGCTAGTTCTCCCCTTAGTTCTTTTAGAATTCTGGGGTGAATCCCATCAGGCCCCATTGCTTTTTCCACTTTCAGTTTTAGGAGTTCTTTCAGAACCCTTCCTTCTGTGAAAGGACTGATATCGACCCCATCCAGAGTGCTTCTATTGACTGGATTAAGTACATCCCCCTCCTTTTCTTTTGTGAATACTGAGCAGAAGTATTCATTCAGTATCCGTGCTTTTTCACTGTCCCTCTCTGCCCATCCCATCCTCCTCTTTATTCAGCCTCAGTATCCCTCCCTTTGTCTTTCTTTGCTCCCTAATATACCTATGAAAGGTGTTATCCCCCTTCTTAATCGAGTTGGCTATCTTTTCCTCAGTTTGAGCCTTTGCTATTCTGACTGCCTTCCCCACTTCCTTCTGCTTTAACTGGTACAGTTCTCTTTCCTGCTCCTTCTGTGCTCCTTATACTTCCTGAATGATATCTTTTTCTCTCTAACCTTCCCCATCACCTCTTTTGAGAACCATAGTGTTTTTTCTTTCATTTTGATTTATTTGCTTCGCACAAAGGCTTGTCACCTCTGTGATGGCAGTTTTGATGTTTCCCCATTGTTGTTCCACCCCTCCTTATAGACTGTTTGCTAGTGCTTTTCTGAGGCACTCTCCCATTTTGACAAAATCAGCCCTCCTGAAGTCCAGTACCTTCACTTTAGTATGACTTGACTCTACAGCTGAGTTTATCATGAACCACAATGTTTGGTGGTCACTTGCTCCCAGATGACTACCCACTTCTAGATCTGAGATCCTTTCTCCATCCCCATTTCAGAGTACCAGGTCTAATATTGCTCCCTCCCAAGTGGGTTCCAACACTAGCTGACTGAGGCATACCCCCCTGTATGGCATCAAGAATGACTCTGCAAAGTGTGCCAGTTAACATCTGGCATATTCAGGTCCCCCCTCAGCAATATCTCATCTTTCCCTGCTATCCTAAGGATGCCTTCTATCATTTCCTTGTCCATTTCCTCACCCTGTGATGGGGGTCTGTATACAACCCCTGTGCAGATTGTGGTGCCATTTCCAGTCTCCAAGGTGACCGACAGTGCCTCCTCTCCTCCCTGTTTACCTTTTAGTTCCATTGCTTTGATCCCTTCCCTTACATAGAGAGCTACTCCTCCTCCTCTTCTTCTACCATCTCTGTCCCTCCTATAGATTGTGTACCCTGGTATGTTGACATCCCAGTCATGGTTCTCTGTGTACCATGTTTCTGTGACTGCCATAACATCCAGGCATTCTCTTCCATCAAGGCCATCAGTTCAGCAAGCTTGTTACCTAGACTACAGGCATTGGTACTCATTACCCTCCATTTTTTGATGGCCTTACCCCTTTTTGCCCCATCCCTGTCCTTTTTGTCTTCATCTTTTTCTCCATTTACCCCTGCCCTTCTCCCTATCAACTTCTCTATCTTGGTGTTTACCTCACTAACTACCCTGATTTTTTTGAGGGGGGGCCTAGGATTTCCCTTCTCCTTTTCAGTGCCCCCCTTGGCTAGTTTAACTGCTTGCCAATGAAGCATTTAAACCTATCACCTATAATCCTGGTTCCCCTCCTGGACAGATGCAGACCATCACACCAGTATAGGCCTGCATATCTCCAGGTGGATCGGTGGTCCCCAGTGAAGCCAAAGCCCTCAGCTGTGCACCAGTTTTTCAACCACTGATTGAATCCCATGGTACAGAGCACCCTATTCTCACCCATGCCATAGACAGGCAGCACCTCTGAGAAGGTTACCATGCATGCTACTTGTCTAAGGCCCCTCCCCAACTCCACAAACTCCTCCTGCACTGCTCTGATCCCATTCCCAGCCAGATCATTTGTCCCTTGGTGGAAAATGACATCCAGCTCCCTCCCCCATGCAGCTGCTCCTCTGATCCTGAGGATTCACTCCCTGTCCCTCCAAGCCATGGTACCAGGCAGGCACCTTACCTCCCTCTCCCCTCCCTCCCCCAGTTCTACCTTCCTAACAATGGAGTCTCCCACCAGGACTTTTTTTCTTCCCTTGTGGAGCCCATGCCACCCTCCTCTGGGTCCACTGTGGGTGCCTCCACTCTGCCAGAATGGCATATAAATTGTGGAGAGGTACAACTGGAGGAATGAGCCTCTGTTCCATCACCCTCACCCTCCCCGAGCCCACTGTGGTCCAACTGCTCCTCTTTCTTGGCAACCTCTGAGGCAGTGGTGGTGGCCCTGATGGTCCCTGAGTGGGAAAGAAGGCCCCCCAAATCTTGGCTAACTCAGCCTGGAGATAATCAATCTCCTCCCTCAGTCCAGAGAGGTGCCTGCAGATGGGACAACACTGCATTGTCCAGAACATCTCCCAGAAGACTGCTGCTCCATAGCCACTACACTGCACCACTCCCATCATGTCTTATTTGTGGCCCCTTAACTGTTGTTTTGTATACTTACTCTTTCCTCTCTCTGTTTATTTTTTTATATAATTTTTTTCTCATACTTTCCTACTATCTTTGTGCCCTTAAAGCTCCTGACCTTCCTGTTCTGGAACAGGAAGTTCCTATATTCCTTCGTAGTCTCCTTCTTACTTGTTCAGAGTCAGACCTCCAGCAGCTAGGGGTGGTGGAGAGCTACTCTATTCCTTCTAGGATGGTGAGTCTTTTTGTGCCTCTGTGATCACTCCCTTCCTGTTCCCAAACAGTAAATTCCTGTTGTCAGTCAAACCCTGTGCATATAAATGTAGAACTGACTAAGGGTGGGGGGGTGGAAGGGAGGGATGGAGGGCTATAGTGTCCCAGTAAAGTTCTAACAGCAGCTCCTTCCTCTTGCTGTTCTCTGCCAAAAGCTATCTAGGTCAGTTTTTAAATGCAAATGCATGGCTTTCTTCTGCTTAAGCCACTACCCCTAATTCACAGTTTCTTTCTTCACCTAGGTAACTGCACAGATAACAATTATTTCACCCAACTCAGACAAACACACTTTTTTGTTTGTTTTCACCTTAAATTGAAGCTCCCAGTAGTACAGTTCTGGTTCTTTAGTCCAGTAGAGTACTAAAGTTCTAACAGCAGCTCCTTCCTCTTGTTGTTCTCTGCCAAAGCTTATATGACATGCTTCTCCAAAGTTGTAAAGATCATGTGCAATGGTTTTCACAAGTAAAACAGGCAGTACCATTCAATAAATATTGCTTTAAAAACTATGTGTGTTTCAGGTTTTGTAGCAAAGCTAACACTTTTTTAGTTGGGTGCCTTTTTGTTGTGAACCTTTTTTCCAGGGTTGCTGGATGCTGGGTTATAGCACACTGTTGTGAGGTTTGCAGACTGATTAAGTTTCTGATGTGGTGAAGGGTTGAGATCATTCACACCTATCATTCAATTGAGGTGATTTCTAAGGATGGCACTTTAAAACAAATATTCCATCTCCTTGTCAGTGGGGGTGGGAGAGGCAATGTTGTTTTGAAACCTTACTAGGAGTTTCTAATTTAGCCAGCCCAATATGTTCTCCCTGTCAGGCTGTTTTTGACCTTCATTCAGTGACTCCAGGGTTGCTGGATGCTGAGTCAGCATGTTTCCAGGCTGCTGATGCCATTTGGAGTACTACTGTACTGTGCCTGTTAGGAAGCTATATTGCTGCTAGTATTGTAATGTTGGTAACTTCACTGCTGTTTGTCAGTGTCTGCTTTACAATAAGTTTTATTAGGGACCCTATATGTGTTAATTCCTACTAGGGGTGAAAATGTTAGCTCTGGTAAAATAATCATTTTAATTTAGAGTAGAACATAGATGAGCCTGAATGTAGGTAAAAAAAATGGCCTGACAGAGAGAAAACATTGGCCTGGCTAAATTAGAGACTCCTAGTAAGGTTTCAAAACAGCATTACCTTTCCCACCCCCTATTGACAAGGAGATGGAATCATTGTTTTAAAGTGCCATCCTTAGAAATTGCCTCTATTGAATGATGGGTGTGAATGATTTCAGCCTTTCACCACATCAGAAACTTATTCAGTCTGCAAACCTCACAACAGTGTGCTATGACCCAGATTCTGGCAACCCTGGAAAAAAGGACCGCAACAAAAAGGCACCACCCCAAAAAAATTGTCAGCTTTGTTACAAAACCTGAAACTCACATAGTTTTTAAACCTATCTTTATTGATTGGTGCTACTTGTTTTATTTGTGAAAACCATTGCACATGATCTTTAGAACTTTGGAGACACAGGTCCTATAAGTTACTGACAGGGGGTACTAGACTGTGAGTTCCTAAGACGACATCATCAGCAGCTCTTCACTGATACAGACTTTTTTGAACAGGTAGTGAAATCAGGGTTACGAAAAAGCTCATACTTTTAAAATGATGTAATGCTGAAATCTATTTTTTGGTTATGAAATTTACTGGGGGTATGCTTATTCTAATTCTGCAATGTAGCAGAAGTGGTGTCAGTTGCTCTTTAAGCAAGCAGCACAATATGAACAGGTCATAAAGAAATGTAACTGGATTTCATAATGCATTAAAAGGAATTGTATCTATAGGGGCAGGCAGGTGTTCCTTCCACTACATAATTTGTTTGTTCAGCCACATCTGTAGTATTTTGGGAAGTTTTGGTTCCTGTACAACAGAGAAGATTGTAAGAGAGTGGAGATAATGCTTAATTATTTCCTTCCCTGTAGGATCACCACCTGTAGGTATTGTCTGTCCTTCCCCTAAATTAGTGATTTGATTTCTAAGATGAGAACAGAGGTGAGTACCTTCACTGTGTGCTCTCTACTTTGAGAAGTAGACAAGAGAAACAGGAGAGCAATGCTTTTAAAATATTTAGAACAGGTATGCCATTGTTACTTCACTGCTTGCTTTCTTCACAGTATATCTTGTTGTGAGGACTCAGCTGTGCGACTCTCCCCCCGTTGTCTTCTGTTTTCTTCTAGGTGGAGGAAGGCCTGCTGTCAGTGGCATCTAAAGCTTGGAGCTTTTCAGCGAGGCAGGACCTGAAGTAACTCTAGAAGACCAGTCAGAATAGTTTTAGCACTGTGGAGGAGAACGCGCCTACAAAAGGAGACAGATTCGTCTTTTCATCCTACGGACTAAGCTACAGAGACTCTGAGTCTCTGAGTTTAACTGACGTTGGTGAACTAGGGGTTATTGAATTGCCAGATAGTGACTTCAGTATTTACATGCATTTTATAAGCATTTTAGAGTATTTTTAGCGTATTTTAATGGACCACCCAAACAGCTTGTAAGCAGCTTTGGACAAGTCACACTCTATTCACATTTTATTTGTTGACACTGGTATTGCCTCTATATGCTTCATATATTTCTATATTTGTTTTCTTTTCCCCAGTTCAAGAACTTAAACGTAGAATGGTAGAAAGTTTATTTTCTTTTTTTTGTGGAAAACCTGCCATATGCTAATTAGGTCACATGTGGTATAGATATAAAGGCGCATGCCCAAAACCCTGTTAAGCCAGAAAAGCCAAAACAGATGCAGCAGTAAGTCAAGCTGGAAGCAGTGGTGCTTGCAGTCAATGTAACTCATGGTCTATTTTGGAGATGACATTTTAAACAGTTACTGCATATTTAGTGTCCAGAAGTTGTATGCTACCAGCTTGAGAAATCTTTTTTTTTTTTTGCCTACAATTTACTGCTGTAATTCATTTCTTTAAACTTTGTATACAGCCATTAATCTGAGCTGTTGTTGATATTGTTTAAAACAGTCTAAAAGTAAGCAAGCAACCAGAGAACTGGAGTTTATTTGCTGCAGCTTTTACTGCATGAGAGGTGTTCAAACTCTAATCCTGGATAGTAAGTGTAGCTACTTTAATTATCTATTTTATAATCTCTGTGAACTGCTATGAATTATTATTATTATGTTTATATTAACCCATTGTTAGTTCTTCTTAGGTAATTTTAGATTAAAAAGTAGAGCATATTTTTGCTATGTGTGATTCAAATTTCAATAACTCTGGTGAATTTTGTGAATTATAGGGGGATTACATAGCAGCTACATAGAACTTGAGAACTGAAATGGTGGTTTTCTCTCTATCTTATTTAGTTTCATGTGCTTAACTAGTCACTTTGCTTGAATTTTTTTACATCTTAGTGAATGGAAGAGAGGCCTGATGAATAATTGGCTGCCACTAGACTCAAGTGATTCAAAGGATTACAATATTTTTACATGGGCCCAAGAGTTTTCTGATATTAAGTGACAGAAAATAGAACTGAAAATAACAGACAGCTGATTCAAGAGACTAGATAACCTTCTGTCTGAAAACAAATGAAGGAAGAATTTGAAGCATCTGAGTGACTAAGTGACTGATTCAGATTATACTGGAAACTGGAAGGAATGAAAAGAAGAGCTAAGTCAAATTTTGCACAAAACACTTTGCACATGATACTTCCTCCTGGATAATTGATTTGTATGGTGTATGATGCCTAATTTATGTTTTATATTGATGCTAATGGGAATATAAAAGAAAGATCTGGTGATCTGAAGATTCTCTTTATTTCTTTTTAGCACATAATTTAATCAAATTGGATGTATTTGTATCTTAATTCTTGTATTCTAATTTTTCTGTAGTGGGTGATATAGCATTAGGCTATCTGACCACTTGGTTATCTGGGCAGACTGAATTATTAAGTCTCTTAATTCTCTTCCATTTTAACCTTGATTTCTTAGAGACTTGGTTATTTCCCTATTCCCTCAGACTATATTATCAAATAGTAAATAATTGTACTTAATTGGCCACACTTGCACTTTAGTTAAGTTTTGGACTAAACTTGCTTGACTTTAAATTGCTAGATATTTATTCTAGTTTTGTAATTTTTATATCTTAAAATGTCTATGCCAAGCAACTTGACAAACAAAAGTGCTAAAACATACAGTAAAAAAGATTGAACAATAATAAGGATTTAAATAAAAAGACAGTCACAAAAATAAAATGAGGCAAAAAGTGAGGTTAATAAAATTACTTAATTTTTCCAGCCTTCATCTAATCAAATTGAATTAAGAGGTAATAAAAAGGTTGTAAAAATTTTAACCCCAGCCTAACCTCATCTCCAACTAAAAATTGCTTGCTGAAAAGAATTAAAAGCTGGGAAGAACCACATTTTATGACAAAAAATAAGGAAACAAAGGATAAGGTTAAACAAATGGGGAAATATAATGGATGTCGCTGGTCCTGAATTACATGTATCTGACCTTGTAGATAATAACTCAAACAATAACAGAAGTATTTGTGAAAGCGAAAAGACTGTAATACATGTTTCATAGAATGACAAGGGGATACAGGTGGGGAATTCACTAAGAAATGTAATACTATCTCCAGTAGTTGCTGCTATCTCTGAGGGTATACATTTGATAGAACAACAACAAACACAATTAACAGATCAAGGATATGTTCTTAATGATTGTGAGTCATTTCTCGCCCCATACAGTGGTGTGAAAAAGTATTTGCCCCCTTCCTGATTTTCTCTATTATTGCATATTTGTCACACTGGATGTTTTCAGGTCTTTAGACAAAATGTAATATTAGATAAAGGGAACCTGAGTGAACAAAAAACACTTGTTTTTTTTTTTTATTTCACTTATTTAATGAAAACAAGTTAACCAACACCAATTGGCACTGTGTGAAAAAGTAATTGCCCCCTTACACTTAATAACTGGTTACGCCACATTTAGCTCAATGACTGCAACCAAACACTTCCTATAATTCAATATCAGTCTTTCACATCGCTGTGGAGGAATTTTAACCCACTCTTCCTCGCAGAACTGCTTTAATTCAGTAACATTTGGTAGGTTTTCGAGCATGAACTGCTCGTTTCAGGTCCTGCCACAGCATCTTTATTGGGTTTAAGTCTGGACTTTGACTAGGCCACTCCAAAACTTTAATTTTACTCTTTTCACCATTCTGATGTGGACTTGCTTTTGTGTTTTGGATCATTGTCTTGCTGCATGACCCAACTACGCTTCAGCTTCAGCTGACGGAAGGATGACTGGACATTCTCCTTAAGAATTTTCTGGTACAGAGCAGAATTCATGGTTCCTTTAATTATGGCAAGTCATCCAGGTCCTTAGGCAGCAAAGCATCCCCACACCATCACACTACCACCACCATGTTTGACTGTTGGTATGGTGTTCTTTCTGTGGAATGCTGTGTTTGCTTTACGCAAGACATTATGGGATCCATGTTGTCCAAAAAGTTCCACTTTGGACTCATCTGTCCATAGAACATTTTCCCAAAAGGCTTGTGGATCATCCAGGTGCTTCTTGGCAAATGAGAGACGAGCATTTATGTTCTTCTTTGTTAGCAGTGGTTTCCGCCTTGCTACTCTCACATGAAGCCCATTTTTGCCCAGTCTCTTTCTAATTGTGGAGTCATGAACACTGACCTTAGCTGAGGCAAGAGAAGCCTGCAGTTCTTTGGATGTTGTTTTAGGATCCTTTGAGACTTCTTGGATGATTTTACACTGCGCCTTAGAGTAATTTTGCAGACCGCCCTCCTGGGAAGGTTCACTACTGTTCCAAGTGTTCTCCATTTGGAGATTATGGCTCTCACTGTGGTTCGATGGAGTCCCAGAGCCTTAGAAATAGCTTTGTAACCCTTTCCAGACTGATAGAGGGCAACAAAATGTTTTCTGATCTTTTCAGGAACTTCCTTGATCATGGCATAATGTGCTTGTTGAATCTTTGTCCTGGCAATGTGACCTGATGGTAAGGCCAAAATAAGTGAGGTTTATATTGAGCAGGGCTGGCTGTAATCAAGCCTGGCTGTGTTCAATCAGCTGACTCTAATTATCCCTTTAATTGGGTTGATTTAACTAGGGGCAATTACTTTTCACACAGTGCCAGTTGGTGTTGGTTAACTTTTTTCATTAAATAAATGAAATAAGTAAAAAAAAAAAAGTGTTATTTGTCCACTCAGGTTCCCTTTATCTAATATTATATTTTGTCTAAAGACCTGAAAACATCCAGTGTGACAAATATGCAATAATAGAGAAAATCAGGAAGGGGGCCAATACTTTTTCACGCCGTTGTATATTAAACAGCACGATCTAGACCCTCCATCTAGATATGAAAGAGAAGAGAATGGAACTCAAGCATGAGAGAAGACTGTAGAAAATAATAGAGCTTTAAGCATTGATGATATTGATAAAGAAGAAATAAACAAACCTGAAGTTAACAACATGCCTGCTATTACTCAACAATTGATTGATGTAAATAAAGAAATACAATTTGAGAATGTGCAACTCCTGGAATTAGTACCTCTATTTACAGCAGTCATTGATTGTTTTGCTAATGAAGAAAACAAGACATGGAGCCTGCAAGGGTACAATAATCATGTAAGGAAACTCCCTTGATGGTGAGGAAAACAGAAATCAGTCTACTAATAGTACAAGGAAGAAAGTAAGAGGACAAGATAAGAGAAATTATAGGGCAGAAGGAAAAAAGCAAAGAAAAACAAGTCAGTAAAAGAAGTTACAGAAGATATAGCTAACAAAGAGATTAGAGAAATAGACTTGTTAGTGTAGGAATTAAATGAAAAGAAATCTCAGATCAAGGAGGCATATTTTAATAAAAAAAGGAAAAAAGGACAAAAAAGATAAAATTCTGCAGGAGAAGGTAGAGGTAAACAGGACAGAGCCAGTAACACACAGGAATAACAAAAGGAGAAATATGGTAAATAACAAAGAATATGGGACTAAGGAGCAGGATTTGACAAATAAAGAGGCTGAAAAAATTGTAAAGAGAAACAAGTCACTTTCACAAATATTACATATTGAAAAAATACAAGGAAAAAAAACAGTGACACCCTCTGAGCCCAAAAAAGATCAGTTAATAGCATCCGGTGACCTACTCCCAACAGTTTATATAAAGGGACTGCCTAAGTCCAAGAATGAGAATAATTATATCTTAAAGCTGGCAAAATATAATCTATTGAAAGGAATTATGAAAAATAAAATAAGCTGGCAAGATGTCAAGTCATCATACCGGTATAAAAAAACAACCATATAAAGGATGAGAATGTAAATCAGGAGAAAAGGTTAAAAGTACTAGCCAGCAAAGCTGACTTGCTTGATATTGGCATAATTCTTAACTCCACAATGAACTCAGAGTCCATTAAAGAAAGTACAGATGTAAATATAAACACTCGCATGCCCGAAGATGCTAGTAAAAGAGGGACCAATGGTGCAACTGCATGTAAACAGCCACGAATTACAGAATTTATGAAACCAATAGAAACTGAACATGAACTTCCAGGAGAAGTGTCAGATCAAATAATAAGGAGAGGAAGAAAACAATTAGGGCAAAGGATAAACACAAGTGTTATTCTAGATGCTGAAGACTTAACATTGGAAGATGATTATCTATCTGTAGAGGAAACTGTATTAAGCACTATTAGTTCTAGCAGCACAATGGAGTTTGCCCTTTCCCTGTGAATGGTTGTGCTCAGAAAGGCGGGGGGAGGAGAGGGAGGGCCAGGAAACAGAACAGGGGGAAGGAACAGTAAGGGGGAGCTCAAAAAGAAAGACAGGGATGGGGGAAAATGAAAAGGGGAGGGGTTCTGTGCAGAGTACATATCCTCTGCACTGCAGCAGCTCAGCCTCTTTTGCTGGAGTCTTATAGAAACATAGAAACATAGACTTTGACAGCAGATAAGGACCACTTGGCCCACCTAGTCTGCCCATTTCTGTACCTAGTGGATAAGCTGCAGATCCTATTTAACCAACAGCCTATTTCTTCCTACCCTCCCAAAAAAATTGCCTTATGTCTGTCCCATGCATTCTTGAATTCTCCCACAGTTTTAGACCCCACAACCTCCTCAGGAAGGCTGTTCCATGCATCCACAACCCTCTCTGTGAAAAAATACTTCCTCACATTGCCCCTGAGCCATCCCCCCATTATCTTCAAATTGTGTCCCTTCGTTCTTGCACATCTCTTTTTCTGAAAGATGCTACCCTCTTGGACTTTGTTGATTTCACTGAGGTATTTAAACATTTCTATCATGTCCCCCCTCTTCCTTCTTTCCTCAAGGGTTTTTTCCTCTTTTTATTTTGATTTACAACTTCAGCACTTCAGATTGGCAAAAAAAAAAATTATTTTGATAGAGATTTCCTGGTGGCATTCCAGATTAAGGTTTGTGACCTGAGTCAACGGAAGGTAAGGCAAAATGTAGTTATGTAGTTTATTTGAAGACATCGCCAATTGTAGAATGAATGGCTGCTATAAAAAGTATGCAGAGGTTGATAGTTTGGGTAGAACTCAAGTGATCTCACACATGGTGATTACACAGATGGAATGAGCAGAGATTTAATTTTTTGACTGTGTCTCAAGCAGGGAGAATTGAAGATTGTTCAGGACAGGAGCATTAGCTTTCCAGAAAGCATGGCATTGTTTGTGGAAGCTATGCAAAAGACTGAATGGTACACGTAGCATTGAAAGAGAGCCATGAGGCAGAGGGAGCTGTGGTGACAAACACTCAAGCAAAAAAGGGGCAAATTGTTGTTTAGTGAGGCCGGGGAAGTCAGCATGCTGAAGACCACATGGTTCTGCCTAAAAGGTTGGAGAAGGCCAGGGTTGTAGCTGGAAGCAGGGCGAGATACGCCAAGGCCGCATGGACTCGGTAACAAAATCAGTAGGTCAGTGGTTGTACCATTGAAGGGGAAAGGAAAATTAAGGGGCCAGTTTGCCATGAGGCGAGGTTTGAAAGGTATGGTGGGGCAGATGGTCACGGGGGAGATACACCAAAGGCAACGAGGACCAGTAGCTCCCCCTCCCCTCGCCACCCTTTCAAGGAAACAGTGGGGCACCATGGGGATATTATTAAAAAAAAATGGCAGCTAGCAGGTATTTAGAGAGGGGATTTCTTGCCACATTGAATCACTGTGGCCTCTCCTCATTGAAGGCATGCAGGGTAGATGCTGTCGTAGTGCAGCGAGGAGAACATGCGATTCGAATGGTGTGTGACATCACATCGGGTAGCGTTCTGGTTGAAAGAGCCCCAGGCGTAAGGGGATAATGTTATGGATATGGAGTGGATGATTTTTAAATAGAAAATGAAATAAATATTACAAGACACACTCTTGCAGGCTGTTCCCCCCTTGTATTGCAGCAAGAAAGAAAAGCATGGGGAACAGCAAGCGATTAGCACTGAAGCTTTATGGCGCATGACGTCACATTGGGTAGCAGTGCTGCGGAAAGAGCCCCAAGAGCAAGGAGCTAATGTTGGGGACAGAGAGTGAATATTTCAAAACAGAAACTAAAATAAATAATAAAAGACACACTTTGGATGTGTCACCAGTTTTATTGCAGCAAGAAGGGAAAGCATAGGGAACAGAACGGATTAGCGAGGAAGCCTTGCGATGAGAACGGAGGCCGATGGTATACCAAGCCCAGATAGCAGGTGGACATTAAAAAGTGATAAAAAAAAGAGGATTATAAAAAAAAACAATGGGGGATGAGGTAAGAGGTTTAAGGGACAGGCCACTAAGTTGAAATAAGACCTTAAGAAAAAAAAAGGGGGGATGGCAGCAGGATAATGAAATTAGCCTGAGGAGGCATTTAAGGATTTATGGAATGTGAAATAATGAACAAAATGTTCTCAGTTTATCTACAGGTAAAGAAAATTGGGTGTAGAATGGCACCAAGGAAGAGCAAGCCAACCAAAGAAGAGGTGCACAAGGCAATCATTGAGCTGGCGGAGAAGGCCAACTTGATGTGGCAAATGGTGGAGGGAGAGGAACTGGAAAAGTCAGGGGAGAAGCAGAAGGTAGAAAAGGGAGCAGGGGGCAGTGGAAAGAGACTGATCGAAAGGCTATGCAGCCCACAGGGCTGCCACCACAAGCGGTTAGTCCAGCCCCTCCACAACCCCTGCTGCCTGAACCATTAGGACTGTCAGAACCCAGACAGGAATCTGCAGTGGTACCGACCCCTCCAGAAGCAGCGCCACTGCCTGTTACACTGTCAGAAGAAAATGGACAAGCTCAGCCCAAAAACAATGGGTCACACGACGGGGACAAGCATACAGGTAGTGTATCAGGTACAGTTGGGGACAGCATAAAAGAATACATTGGGCAAATCATAGCAGCCCTGGGAAAGGCAGTTTAGGGCAAATGGAGACTGCATTAGCAGAGCTCAAGGGGGACATAGAACCTAGGGGAGAAGTAGGCAAAATGGACGAATGGATGGGAAAGGGAACCAGGGATAT
This sequence comes from Neoceratodus forsteri, assembly GCA_016271365.2. NCBI lineage: Eukaryota > Metazoa > Chordata > Ceratodontiformes > Ceratodontidae > Neoceratodus > Neoceratodus forsteri. The sequence continues at coordinate 903,860,363 of CM028135.1, read as the reverse complement.
AGGTGCGCCGGGCATGAGGATAGGGGAACATGTGCCATTGGCCACAAAAGAGAAGATATGGAAGGGGGAATATGTCGATATATTTGTATTGGTCAGCAGGGAAGTGGCAGCAAAATACGAGGAGACAGAAAATATAGGAAAGAGCAAGATGGCAGCAGCTGTGGTCTTACTGGGGAAAAAAGAAGAAGACAAGTTTACAAAAGGGAAGACCTGGGATGGGTGGTTTATGGGCCTTGCGACATATTCAGCCATTGTTCTGGAAAAGAAACCAGAGCTGGGCATACCACTTATCACTTATTCCCTGATTATAAAGAGGGAAAAGGCAAAAGGGGGAGTGGGTTGGATATATTACGATGAGTTTTTCTGCCAAAGGATGGCCACCTATGGGGATGTGAGATGGGACACGAAACAGTTAGATATGTGGACTGATTATGTAACCGACCAGTCCATTCCTGAAGGGGAGAGGGGAAGAAAGAGAGGGATGTTACAGAAATGCTGTTGGGGGTATAATAGGGCATTTTTCTCATGGCCACAATGCCATTTTCGACATGCCTGTTCAAAATGTGGGGGATCTCACCCAGCATCAAGGCGCAGGACAATGTGAGTAGCGGGAGCCCAACCGGGGGGGGAAGGGACTAGGCCCCAGCCCTTTCGAGAAGGGCCAGTTTTTAAAGGACAGACATGGAATAGAGGATCTAGAAGCAGGGGTTTTGGGGGGAAGGGGCACTGGCCTATTGAAGGAAGGGCCAGAGAAGCTATAACCAGAAGGAGTAAAGGGGACCGGGGTGAGGTCATGGGTAAGTAATGATTCCAATTAGCAAAAAACCCCATTAAAATTGAAGCATGGGAAAAAATGGCTAAAAGAACACCCAGATAGTGAGGTGACAAAAAGCATACAGAAAGGTTTTAGAATGGGTTTCCCTCTACACTGCATGGGCCCGAGGCAATCAACAGATGCCAACAACTTAGCATCGATAAAAGGAAAGGAGGACATTTTATGAAGGAAAATAAGAAAAAATGGCAGGGAGGGTGGAAGGGCCATATGCGGTTCCCCCGTTAGAGAACATGAGTATTTCCCCCCTTGGTCTGGTGCCTAAGAAACAAGAAGGGGAATATAGGGTGATACGCCATCTGTCATTCCCAGAGGGAAACTCAGTGAATGATTTCATAGGAGAGAAACACAGCCGGGACACCTATGCAACTTTGGAAGAAGCAGTGCAGCTTATCCGGGCAACTCTGGATGCATGGATGCCAAAAACTGATATAGAAGCAGCCTTTAGGCTGCTCCCAGTGAGGAAAGAAGATTGGGATTTATTGGAATTTAAAGTAGATGGACAGTATTATTTTGATAAAGCCATGTCGATGGGTTGCTCCATTGCATGTTCCACATTTTAAACATTCAGCACCTGCCTGCAATGGATATTTCAACAGAAAACAGGGCACAAGTCAATAATCCACTATTTAGATGACTTCTTATTGATAGGCAGTGGACGGGAAGAGACGGAGGAGATGCTGGCAAATTTTCAGGAACTATGCAAGGAACTAGGAGTGCCATTAGCTCCCTATAAAACCGAGGGTCCTAGCAGGGTTATAGAATTTTTAGGGATTGAAATAGACACCCAGGGAGAATTGTTTAGGTTACCAGAAGGTAAGATACAGAAACTAAGGGAATTGATTCAGACACACACTAGAAGAAGATGGGTGCAACTAAGGCAGGGGCAGCAAGTGCTGGGGCACTTGAATTTCACATGCTGGGCAATTGGGCCGGGGAGGGCATTCACAAAGAGATTAGCATGGGCAACTTTGGGAGTAAGAAGGCTTCATCACTGGGTGGACATAACCAAAGGGATAAAAGAAGACTTCAGAGTGTGGGTAGGGGGATTTCTAGAGGACTATAGTGGATGTTCCTTTTGGCAGGATGAATGGCTCTATAACACAGATTTGGAACTATACATAGATGCAACAGGGGGACTAGGAATGGGGGTTATTTTAGAGGAAAATGGTTTTCAGAACCATGGCCGAGAGAATAGGTACAAGAGGGGAAAGTAAAAGATAGCACACTGCTGGACATCATGCCTATTCTGGCATGCACCATGGTATGGGGAGAAGACCTGAGGAATCAGAAGATCACATTCTGGTGCGATAACAAAGCAGTGGTTGAGGTGTTGAACAGGAAGGGGGCTAACACGAAGACAGTTATGGGAGTATTGAGGCGGTTAGTTTTGTGGAGTTTGCAATTAAACATGTCTTTTAGAGCCAGACACATAGATGGGGTGAAAAATACACTAGCTGATAGCCTTTCCCGTCTGCAGCTGGATCGTTTCTGGATGCTAACACCAACAGCAGAAGAGCGGAAAATGGCCATTCCAACGAACATCTGGGACGTTGGCAAGAAGGAGCTAAAAAGCTGTTCCACAGCTCATGAGCACCATGGACATTGAGAGCATATGAAGGGGCATGGCAGGCACTACAAACATTCAGGGCAACACACCACATGGAGGTAAGTGGGCCAGTAATGGAAGAACAGTTAGGAAAATTCATGGTAGAGCAGTGGCAGAAAGGGACGGCTCACGCAACAGTGGGAGTGTACCTAGCAGAGATCAGCTTGGTGTGTAGTCTAAAGATGTGGAAAGATCCTACAAAGTCAATGCTGATTCATAGAATGATGCAAGGGTGGAGCAGATTAAAACAGAAGAACAAAGATGGGCGGAGGCCAATAGCGGACCAATGGTTGGTTAGACTGGGGGAGATATTACCAGCCATTTGTAAAACCAAGGATGAGGCCCAGCTGTTTCACACAATTTACTTAGTAATGTTTGCAGGAGCTCTGAGGGTGAGCAAGGTGGTGGGACACAGTAGGAAGAATGAAGAGGGAGGCTTAGAATAGGGGGACATAAAGTGGGGAGCACAGGAAATACAGCTGAAGATTAGAAGATCCAAGGCAGACCAAGAAGGAAAAGGGAACATACTAACCATTAAGGCACACCTGGATGAGGTCTTATGTCCGGTAAAGGCTTTGTGAGCTTACACCGCAGAGCGTTATAACAAGCGAGGAAGATTATTTGTGCACGGGGATGGGAAGAAGGTGACGAGTTACCAGGTGACAGATGTACTCAAAAAAGGCATGGAGTTTCTGGGGGAGGACCCAAGTAATTACTTGTCCCATTCCTTTTGGATAGCGGCTGCTTCAAAATGGGCAATCGAAGGGGAGACAGTGGCAGCTATAATGGAGAAAGGGAGGTGGTGGTCCACCTGCTATAAAAGGTACATAAGAGCTTTAAAGAATGGTGATCAACCTGTCATTGAGTTTTTCTCCCAGGACAGAGAACAGAATGTGGGGGGGGGGGGTTGTTGTATGAAAAAAAAAAATTTTGGAGATGATGTGGTGAGATTAATAATTTGCTTGGTTTAATAGGACATGGGATGACCATGGAAATGTGGATCTGTGGGCATTCCTATATTTACTGGGCAGAAAGGACAGCAGAGAAGAAGGCTGGGGGAAAACAGCCTTATCAAGATGTCAAAAAATGTAGGCTGGTATGGCGGGGCATTCGAGGGATGAGATGGGCACAGTTACTACCCACCCTAAGAGAATTGAAAGAAAGGTGACCCACCCCTGATTTAATAATTTTACATCTTGGAGGCAATGACATCGGGAGAAAGCCATGTGTTGATACTTATTTGAAGATTAAACAGGATCTCATAAGGATAAAGGAATGGTGGCCAAAAGTGAGCATAGCATGGTCAGACATGATACTGAGGAGGGTGTGGAGACAAGAGCACAGCCACACAGCAATAGACAGAGCCAGGAGGAAGATGAATAGGAGGGTGGGGACACCGATAAAGGCTATCGGAGGAAATGTCACATTGAGGGGGTGGAAGAATGGGTAGAAGAATTTTACAGAACAGATGGGGTACATCTGTCTGATATAGCAATCAACATGTTTAATACAGAGATGATGGGCCTCATTGAGGCATGGAGGAAGCAGGAAGAAAGAGGATAGGAAGAAGAGGAAGAGGTAAAGGGGGAAGGCCAGCCATCTAATGTAAGCTGGAGACAGGCTGTGGGGAAAAAGGGGGGAGGAAAAAGGGGGGAATGATAAGGGAATACGAGGAGAAGAAGAAGGAACAGAAGAAAAAAAGAGCAGTCTCGGTTCTCACCGTTACCTACAGGAAAGAGAGAAGGAGATGGCTCCCAGGTTTTCACCTGGGGAGTCCAGAAGAAGCGAACAAGAATGACAGGGCACCAGATATTGATAAGTTAAGACAATATGAACAAAGAATTGTAAAAATAAATAAAAAGAAAAATTGGTGATGGTTCATGAAAAGAAAGAAAAATTAATAAATTAATTGCCAATCTGAGCACAACCAGGGTCGGACTGGCCTGGCCGGATACCTGGAAATTTCCGGGTGGGCCCCCCTGCCGTGCGTACTTCGCATATAGCAATGCGTATATGGAAGGGGCAGCTGTCAGAACAGAAACTGTTCAGGGCCAGGCCCCTTCATGTATGCTGTGAGAGTGAGACTGGAACTGTCAGTAAACAGTGCAGGATGAGGGAGACCGAGATCAAAAGAAACGTCCGGTGCAGCAAGTAAGTGTGACAGTGCCCCTCTGCCTTTGATCTTCTTCACGCTAAATGACTCAGCGTAATTAAACACAATTTAGGAGTAGCCCAGAGCAGAGAAAAAACAAAGGAAGGATTAAGACATGAACTCAGACACTGACAAACCCCTGGCGCCTTCCTGCATGACTTTGCCCAGTTGCCGCTCATCTAATTGTAATTGGTCAACTGTGGTGAGAGGAGTGGTAAGCACTGGTGGCGGGCGGGCTCTTGCCTCTTCAAAATACCAGGTTTACCTGTGTCTGATTCCTGGGTCCGATTCTATTTGTTGAAATCCTTCTTTCATTTTGGCACAAGGGCGCATGCCACGGTGCAACATGCGGCTCACACACCGGGTCTCTCGAGTGAGTTTTTGTAACTAAATGGAAAAAATGTTCGCTGTCACTTTCCCTCTCTCTGCTGCCAGTGATGGGCCATTGTCCAGACCATTTCAATTTTACAGGTACTCTGCAATGCATATAAAATTTGAGACTGGAGGGACAGGGACTTGGAAGGGGTGAGTCAGAGTTGTGTTGGCCGGCGGCCAATTGGTAGGCAAAAAGAGTGGGAGGCGTGCCTTACATAGTGAACTGTTGAGCTGTTGGAAGGGGGATCGGATTGTATTTGTACCTACTGATTGTGCATGGAAAACAGCAGCAGATGGTTTCTGGCGGAATCGGAGCTGCAGCAGCAGGCGCTTGGACTGAGTCATGCACAGGCTGCTTTCCTGCAGGTCAAAAAACCAAAGCAGGCTGCGGGATCGATTGGCACATGGCTGTAGTCACAGCCGGCTTATATCAGGTTAGAGGTGAGGCTCAAGGCTGTGGTTGAGCTTTGTGCTGGTGGATGGTGGTCATGACTGGGGGATGGGTGGAGTGGATGCCATAGAAGCTGCGTGCTGGGGATTCCGTTTGGTGTAAGAGGCTGCTGCTGGTAGTGCAACTAGGTAGAGGGTTTTAAAAACTGATATATATATATATATATATATATAGGGAGGCTTGAAACTATCAACCATTGTGAGGTGGGGGATGAGCAGAGTCTAGTGCTGGGTTTGGAGATAGTCTGCTGTTGGTGGGGAATCTGTCTGAGTCTGCTTGGGGGTGAAAGGGGGAACTGAGACTGCAGTGTGATTGTGTAGGTGGGGGCTTGAGACTTTCACCGCTGTTGGGGTAGAACCAAAGTCTGGTACTGGGTTGGGGATCATCTGCCAACTGCTTTTGACAAGGAATATCTGGTTTGGTGGTGATAGTGGGCTGAAACTGTCTGCTGTGTATGTTGGGGGGGTATTGAGAGACTGTCCATCGATGGGGGTGTTGAACCAAAGTCTGGTTCTGGGGATTTGGGATTGTCAGCGTCTGCTGTTGGTGGGGAATCTGTCTGGTTTGGGTGTAGGTATGGGTGTGTGTGTTTGTGTGTGTGTGCGTGTGCATGTGCTTGAGCTTGTGACTGTTCACTGCTTGGGGGCTGAATCAGAGTCTGGTACTGGGGCTGGAGATCATCTGCTGCTGGCGGGGAATCTTTGTCTGTGTGTATGGGAGGGGGGGCTTGAGACTGTCCTCCACTGTGCAGCATTGAACCAGAGTCTGGTGCTGGGGTTGGGGATCAACATCTGCTGCTGGTGGGAAGTGAGAGGGGAACCAAGACTGCAGTGTGTATTTTTGTTTGAAGGGGGAGTTGAACTGGAATCTGGTGATGGGGTTGGGGATCATCTGCATCTGCTGTTGTCAGGGAATATTTGTCTCATTTAGTGGTGTGATGAGTCTGAGACTGTCTGCAGTGCGTGTGTGTGTGTGTGTGTGTGTCTCGGGGTGGGGCACTGGGGGCATTGAACCAGAGTCTGGTGCTGGGGTTGGGCATTATCTGCTGTTGGTGGGGAATCTTTGTCTTGTTTGGTGGTGTGAGAGGGTCTGAGACTGTTTGGGGCTGGAGATCATCTACAAAGAAAATCTGCGTGGTTGCTCACCTGCTCTGGGGAGGGAGGGCATCAGGACCCACTGCAATACACCCACCTGGGGTGGCAGGAACATCAATGGTATGCATTTATTTTACTGTCTTACTTTCTATTTATTTTAACATCGCCAGTTGAGATAAACCTTACATTATTACTTGAAGGGAATTGTCCACCTAACATCAGGCCCCACTTTAGTGTGAGGCAGGGCCCAGTTAGCATTTTCTCAAACAGTTTTTTTTTTAACTTGCACTGAGATTAGTTATTTAGATTTTATCTGGTTGATCCTGTTGCCACTTTGAAAGCAGTGAATTGCTAATCTATACTTGATCTTGATATAGAACTGAGACATCTACAGTACAAACTGGAGCCATTAATAGCTCCAAATATACAGGACCCCTATGCACTCTCCCGCAGCTGCTCCATGGCTCATATGCCATTCTCGGAACAGCTGCAGGAGGTTGTGATGTGCTGCTAGGAGGTGCTTGCTGTCAAAATGCTGGTGGGGGGGATGGCAGGATCAACCAGATACAATATAAATAACTAAACTATGTGTATTAAAAAATTAGATTGTTTGCAAAATGCTAATCAGGCCCTAAATCATACTGAGGTGGAGCCCAATTTCAAGTGGACATTTCCCTTTAAGTCTTTATAACTGGTGCAGGGAATAACTTTCTTCCAAATAGGATACATGCTGTTACTTTATGGTTGAATATACAGGATACAGTTTGTATGCTAGGGCATACCATTGATGGTAAAACTGTGCAACAGTCTGTATATGAGGGTATAATGAGGCAGGTACCAGGGCCCCTGTGACCCCACTTCCAGGTGGGCCCTTTGCTTCTCAGTCCGACCCTGAGCACAACAACAACTCCATTGTCTGTCTTTTGTGGGAAAAGGGAAAATCCGGGACAATAACTCTTTCAGATGCATCAGATTGACAAAGTATCAGTTGCTAAGAAGAAAATCTTATAAATTTTTTGAGCTGGAATGTAGCGGGCTTAAAACTAAAACTACTGGATAAGAATTGTTTAAAGTGGTTAAAAAGTTTTTCTATAATATTCATGTAAGATACTTGGATTGGAGAGACAAAAGAACACCTAATTGAAGGATTTAGAGCCTGGACATCACCAGCATGTAGAATAAACAACTTTGGGTGGCTAAAGGGTGGTTTAGTGATTTTTATAAATGTGTCAATTAACTATAAAATCTTAGAGTTTAGCAGTTATGAAGAGTTTTTCATGTACGTTATAGTATCAGGAAATAAAGAAACTTGGTTGCTATTTAACATCTATATAGCACCAGGATAAGGCAAAGGGAAGCAGAAAGAGTTCTAAATTCAATAGAGGAGTCCCTTGAGACACATTTAAAACCAGATATCCAGGAGTTAAGTCTATACTAGCAGGTGACCATATGTGCATATTGGAAGCCTAGTCAAGGAATACTCAACAGATTGGCAGGTGGATGATACACTTAACATCCCTGTGAGACACTCAAAAGACAAAACAATATCACAAAGAGGTAAAAAGGCATTAGCCATGCTTGGAAAATTAGGCCTTAGGGTATTAAATGACTGTACTAAAAGTGACTGGGAAGGAGAGTATACTTTCCCTACAGTGAAGGGAGGTGGTGTTATAGACTTGTGTATAACTGAAGCTATGAATTATGCACTAGTGAAGTACTTCAAAGTAAATAAAATCTGGTAGAGTGACCATTTCCCCATTGAATGTGGCTTTGAGAATATGTTTACCAAAGAAATTTGAAATAAAATGGCAGAAAAGGCAGCAGACATGCATATGTGTCTGAAATATGGGAAAAAGATAATCTGGACCCCTAAAGAAGTGATTGATAAAGTTATTAAAGAAACATACCCAAATAGATCTAAAGTGGACAATAACATATCCTGTGATGAGGCAGAGACTATGATGAACAAATCTGAAATCTTTATGAACCAGTTTGCAGTCCAGTTAGAAACAAAAAAAGGCAGAAAAATAAAGTAAATACTGATGCAAAGAATCCATGGTATGATAATGAGTGATTCAAATTAAAAAACAAATAGATCAAGTAAAGAAATTAAGAACAAGAAATCCAATCCCCTCTGTATTGGGTGCATTAAAAAACCTGAAAGCTGAATACAGGAAGCTTATCTATGAGAAAAAGAAAAAAAATATAGAAATAGGTTATGGCCGAACCTGCAAGATTGCATTATGAAAAAGGACAATAAGACTTTTTGGTCACTAGTGGCCTTTGGCCAGCATGAAAATAATGTATGTTATAACACTCTGGGTATGATTACTGCAGATGTATGATTATTTCTCAAGAATATACGGGGTCAGTAACAAAGATGATATTTCTCTAGTGACTGAAAACCATGTATAACAAAGACCAGATGGTATATTCTTGTGTACAGTACAAGAAGTAAAAACAGCAATATTGGGGCAAAAAAGAAACAAAGCAGCAGGTATAGATGGTTTACCAGCAGACATTTTCCTGCATAATCCACAGTACTGGGCTCATGTCCTTACCACAATATTTTCAGCCATAGGCCACTTTCTTATTGTACCACAAAATTGGAGGAGAGGTATAATTGTTCCTCTCTTTAGAAAAGGATAGAGGCAAGACCCTAGGACCAGGATATTCAAAGCTTTGCCTTGGGGCTAAAGTAGCACTGCTCGGTGAGCTAAATTAGCCTGGAACCAATAGCTTGCTATATTCAAAAGGGATAGCCCCGGTGCAAAATCTGCTGACTATAATGTGCTAATGAAGCCAGGCAAAGTGGTCTACAGGTGTAGTGCTATATAGCCCAGGAAGTAAGACAGCACAAAACATAGCAACTGCGATCAGTGGAAACTGCAACAGTGGCCCAGTGCACACAGAGGTGGAGTTAATGAATGCCAAACAATGTGAGCAACATGTGTGCTTGCAAAGAAGTTGTGCACAACAACAGTGCAGGCCAAATACTACAGAATCATGTAATGGAACAGTACAGTCTTGCATGGTGCTAAAGTGTTTGCGGGGCGCTGTACGTTGGCCTGGCACAATCCCATTTGCCTGGTGCTAAAGTTTGCCATATTCAAAACTTCTATGCAAATGAGCCTACTCAGGCAATCCAAGGGCAAACAACCTTATTAGTATCTCATTACAGACTGCCTAGCATGTTGATTGCCCAATGCTATAACATGGTGCACACAGCTCCACCTGTAGGTCTGACTGGAATTACAGGACAGTAGGCACTTTCCTGGCTGTGCTCACAGCTCCACCTGTAGGTCCGACTGGGATTACAGACTGCTAGCCACATTCAATACAGGTTTATGCAATGTCAATATGGAATTCCAATAAAATATAGCAGGAGGAATAACAATGCAAGCTCAGGAATTCAATTCTTTATAAAGCTGGGAAATAGGTTTGAGACAGGAAGCTGCATTGATTAAGTCCTGGAACCAAGCCCAGGCCTTAGAAGTCCAGGGAGTAGGACCAAGGAAATGTGCAACCGATGACCACATTTGAACCAATTTAAAAAAATCTCTGATGTGTAAAACATTCTTGGATCTAAGTCTAGTAGGGGATAATATACTGTCATCCAAAACAAGATCCTTAAGAATTACTCCTGCCAAGGATAGGCAAAAAGAAATTGAGATTGGGTGCCCTGCAATATGTATGTCAGGATTATTTACAAGCGGCTGCAAAAGGTCCCATGTAGGCTGTATCCTGAACTTGTTACACAGCTGTACATGAGCTTGCAAGTCCTATCCCATAGGAGTATTCTTAAGATCTCTGGGAAAAATAACATGAGTAAGATAAGGTAAAGAAGTCGGGGAAGAGTGGTGTTTCAAAAAATATGCCCCTTCAATAACTTGCCAGTCAGGCATGTAATCTGGCTGTGGCTCAGGTACCCCCTTTAAAGAATTTAGAGCTATGGATAGCCAAGTAATATAAGAAGAAATCTGGTAACTGTAACCCTCCCATCTTCCTAGCTCTAGTCAGTTTCCCATAGGAAGGTCTAGGTGGTCTCCCTGCCCATAAAAATCTGGAACATAATGAGTGTAGTACTCAAAACCATTTATTAGGTAGCGGTAAGTTAAGCATGGACAATGGGTACAGAAGTTGAGGGAGAATTGTCATTTTTATAACATTTGCCTGCCCCCATAAAGAAAGGAGTAAGATTAGTCAACGCTGAAGGTCCTCAACCAGGGTTTTAATCAAAGGGTCTAAATTATGATCTTTCAAACTAGTTCGTTTTTTGGTTATTTTGATACCCAAATAAGTCAAAGCCTCAGGCTCCCACTGTAGGCCCATCTCTGTCACCTGAGACTCAGTACATGAGGGGGACAATGAGAAAACTATGGTGATAGACCTATTTAGTTTATATCCAGAAAAAGAGCTAAACTGGTTAAGAAGGTCAAAGGCCACTGCTAGGGAGGAATGCCAGTTAGTAACATGTAACAACAAGTCATCTGCAAAAGCTGAAACTTTATATTGGCGGCCCCCTATCGACATACCCTGGACTCCCTCAGCCAGCTTAATCCAGCATATCAAGGGTTCAATATAAAGATTAAATAGATAAGGGGATAAAGAGCACCCCTGTCTTGTCCCACTAGAAAGCCAAAAAAGATCAGATAATTTGTTGTTACATGACACCCTGGCAGAAGGGAAAGAATATAGTACTAAGATTTCTGAATAAAGTCCTCTGGAAATCCATACTTTTGCAACACACAAAATAAGTAGGGCCAGGCTACCCTATCAAAAGCTTTCCCTGCTTCCAGGGACACCAAGGCTGCTTCTAACTCGGGGTCCCTGGATGCAGAGATGAGATAGAAAAGTTTGCAAAAATTATTGCTTGTATTGTGACCTGATATAAATCTAGCTAGCACTAGCTAAAGCATGAGTAGCTGGAGGAGAAGTGAGTGCTGAGTAGGAGATTAAGGTAGGGAGGTTGGGTGAGTGTCTTATATTGGCTGGCAAGGCATTCCATAGCTGGGGGATAAGGAATTTGAAAGCTGCCTGCCCTTTGGTTGTGCACATGAAGGGGACGTGGAGGAGCCTGGGGTCCATGCTTCTGAGGGAGTAAGCAGGGGGAGGTTGTGGGGAGAGGACAGAGGCCAGGTAGGGAGGGAAGGGTATGAGACCAAAATTTGGCTGCAGACCTAGCACAGTGGGTTAATCTGTGGTCTTGGAGGGACAGCAGGGCTAGGGAGCTGTATAAGGCTCAGTTGTGGGTTGTTTGTAGGCAGTCCAAGATAAAGTGACAGAGAGAGTGAAAAAGGGTGTCAAGTCTGGCCAAGGCGGAGGAGGGAGCAGTAGTATAGACTATGTCACCATAGTCGAGTATTGGGAGTATCATCTTTTGAACAATAGCTTTCCTGGCAGGTGAGGGGAGGCAGCTTTTCTTCCTATACAGGGCGCAGAGTTTAGGGAGTAGTTTTTTATGTATGGAATCAACATGAGTGGTGAAATCAAGGTGCTGATCGAGCCAGATGCCTAGGTATCTGAAACTGGTGCATGCTTCCAGGAGGGTCCCATCCAGGATTTGGAAAGGGAGGCAAGGTGCTTGACGGGAGAGTCTTTGCAGTGAGCCGAAAGTTAGCGACATAGTTTTCTTAGGGTTTAGGAATAATTGGTTTGACCAGAACCAGTCCTGGATGATGTTGAAATCCTTCTGTAGCAGATTAGCCACCTCGCTTGTGGAAGGGCCCTAGGCATACAGCACTGTGTCATCCGCATACATTTGGATGTATGAGTAACAACAGGCTGATGGGAGGTCATTTAAGAATATGAAGAAGAGCAGTGGTCCCAAGACTGAGCCTTGGGGGATGCCGGCAGTAACTGGTATGGGTTAGACATGTGTGAGGCGACTTTTACAGCCTGGTGCCTACCCACCAGGTAGTCATGGAACCAGGTGGAGGCTGGTTTGGAGAGACCGGCTTCTTTTAGTTTAGAAAGGAGCAGTGTATGGGAGATGGTGTCGAACGACTTGGCTAAGTCTATAAAGATGGCAGAGGTGATTTGGCCTTTGTTCATGCTGGTGAGTATGTCATCAGTGAGTCTTAGCAGGGAGGTGATAGCTGAGTGTGATTTACGAAAACCGGATTGGTATGGGGTGAAGAAGGAGGAGGCATCCAGATAGGGAGACAGTTGGGCGAGGACAAGACGTTCCTGTAGTTTTGCCAGAATCATCGTCAACATATTACCTCAGAATCGACATCAACATATTACCTCAGCATATTACTACAACTTGCGTGCAATAAAGTGAAGGTAACTCTGATATCCATCAATGAAAGAAAAAAGACTTTCAAATGTCATTGTTGGCCTTCAACAACTGGCAAGGCTATACTGATACAAGTAACCTAAAACTTTGAAAAGCAAATCCAGATGGTACATAATATAAAAAAGTCCATGTAAATTAGCTTTCACATGGGCCTAAAAGGCAGCATAAGATAATATCCACTGCAGCATGCCAAAAATGAAAACAGTCAGTCTCTTTAGAGTTACCTTAAAGAACAGAAAACATTAATCTGGCCAGAAGAGATAAATCAATGTTCAAAAACTCAATGTCCAGACCAGAAATATAAGCAAGTTTTCAATTATTGTTCCAGAACATTCCCTCTTGAAGGAACCAGTCCACATTATGCTTCATATTTAACCTTGCATCCAAATGTGGCAACAGTAGCCAGTAAAGTTTAACAGAAGAACTCCAAACTGTCGGTTTACTAATAGAGGCACCACGAATGGGTACCAACCCAGGACTAAACATTTTCCAGGTTTACCACATTGTCAGATCTTCAGTAAAGAGGGTCAAATTAAAGTAATTCAAAAAGCATCATGGCCGATCACCTTGAACAGTTCAAGGAGACCAGTTCAAAATAAAACAGGCTAATTGCTCCAGTATGGCAGAATACTCATGTTTTGAAAAGATCAGGGAGTAGCCTGCTGAGTTCTTGTTGGGCATGATCAGCCAAATCAAAATGATGGGACCCATTTGGCAGTGTTACTTCGAGTTGAGCTGGATACACAAGTATGTGTTTGACATGCGCAGCCCAAAGTTTGGATAGAACAGGCTAGAAGGCCTGTCTTGCTTGTTTGATTTTAAGAGTTAGGTCTTGCACAATTTTCAAGGACTTCCTTCTTATTAAACTGCTGCCAGTCACTTGACAGAATGCAGAACATGGTCCCTGTCAAGACAATTAAGCATTTTAAATATAACTGGTCACGGTAAGTCCGATGGAGGTGGCTTAGCCCGCAGTGTTCTGTGGCCCCTTTCAATAACATAGACTAGGCCATTAGGGCTTAGACCAGTGACTTTCTTACACAATTTCTGTAAAAATTCAAGAATGTTCGGGCCTTCCTGTCTTTCTGGCAAACCCAGGAGGACAAGGTTATTCCACTGACGATTACCTTCTAGGTCTTCTGCCTTGTCCCAGCCTCCGATTCAGGGTAACTATAGTGGGTTTGGTCTTCAGCTGCTGATCCTTGAGAGAAGAGATCTGGGATTCAACATCATTACCCCGGAGATCTAAGTCCTAAAGTGCTGGCTTCAGGTCTTTTAAGTCCTCCAGGATAGCAAAAACTGTGTTTTTTATTGTTGATAATTCCAAAGCTATTTGCAAAGTAGAAATAGCCTCAGCACCAAGGGCAGACTCAGAAGGCAAGATCTGAGATGGTGAGGTGCTCTGCCATGGTTGTTTAGCTTCCAGGGTCGGCAGCAGTTCATTGTCAGACTCTGCAGGCAAAGCTGCATTCTCCACTATTTTTGGGCCAGTTTCCATTTGGAGCACCTCTACAGACATCAGTGTTAGTTCTACAGTTCAAGTAAGTCTGAGAAGCAGAACTTTGAATAGTAGATCCTGCTATTTTATTTACATTTTTTGTTGAAGACTCGGAGCATTGTAGAGGAGTTGTTACACTGTTACCTGCATCATGTGACTCTATGTTTCTATGTTTCTACATGCTGATGAGACAGTGACAGACCAATTTGAGGATTGGAATGTCCCTTGGCTCCTGGTGTATGGGTGACTCTAAGAACTCCCCTTCTTTGGGGTTTGGTATGTCCCATTAACTAACTGGTATCCTTTAAGTCAATCTCAAAGCATCTATGGAGGGGCATAAAGATCTGGTCAAAATGACAAGAAAGGGTGCTAAAAAGGTTTCCAGTTATTAGCACATTCCTGGAAAGACTCACATCCTAAACCCAAACCTCTGGTGTCCCTCCATAGTCATGCACATAAAACAGCCCCACTCTGAGTCAGGGCAAAGCACTGGGTTTGTAATTTTCTCAACCACCTTGAAATTTATCCTACGGGCTTTACTATGGTATGAAATTTTCTAACTTTGGTTACTGCACCATATACAAAGTCTGACTTTCCGTTTTGAGGTTTTGACTAAAAATTGTATTCAGACAACCTACTGCCTCAATTGAAATCCAAAGTCTTCTGGCTCCTGAAGCCAAGTTCTCATTGCACTTTGAGGACAAAAAGAACAACGAGTTATGGCACTTAAGAACTATACTGTTTTGTAGCTTTACTAATGAATTTGCAAATCATTCCTCCTTTAAAAAGTCAGAAGTAATAATAAGAACTGCTATGTTAACTGTGAGAGAACCTAGTTTAGTAATAATGCAAGTAACAGTAAGCAGAACAGAAAATGTATTGCAAAGTTAAGAAAGTAACAACAGTTGTTGTATCCTCACACTGTATTAAATCTAACACAATTTGAAAACCTTTTGGTTTATGAAAGCAGTGGCTATTAAGACCCCTTTTTCTGTTTGTGTGAGTTGCTCTCTGTGTGCATGTGTGTATTAGCAGGAGTCCTTGGAATTAAGTGACACAGAATTTGGGAGCAGAATTTACGTTGATGGCATCACATATGTTAACCAATGTCTGAAAAGCAATCTTTCACAGAAGTGAATAATTTGTTACACTGGAAAGAGAGCACTCAGACACAAATGTTCAGGAGCCATGTCATAGAAATTAATACTAAAGTGTTATAGGGAACTTGGGACCTTGTGCATGAGCATGTCTGAATGTAGGGCACTTTGTACATGTATGTGACTGTTTGTATATCTGTCAACACTGCCACTCAGATTCAGATTTCTCTGACAATGTTTATTTCCTCCAGTGCTTGCAAACGGAGAGGATTTTTCCTACATAATAGTCTGATCCCCACCTGCACTAAATATAAATTTAGGCACAGTGGATAATCCATGCATAGTAGCAGGGACATACACATCTGTCCTCTATTCAAACTCCTACTCAACTGCACAGTCAGCTCACTACAGTACATCTTTGAGTCTGTACCACATGGGTGGCAAAATGGTTCACCATGTGGTACTGCCTCTTATGTCAGAATGCAGTATTCTGCTTGTTACTAGCATTACAAGTGTCAGACTTACTCACAAGCTACAAAAAAAGTCCCTTTAATATGGCATACTGTCAAATGGGTGACTGAAGATGAGTGATCGATGTTTGCTCAACTTATTTACAGCACCCAGAAAGGGAACAAGCATGGAGTGTTTGCAAAAGGGGTTTCAGCAAATGTTGGAGGCACATAATGGTGAGTAAGTAATGGTGCAATTGTGAGAGGATGTGAGGTAGAGAAGAATATGGGAGGGAGTGTGGTCAGTGCTTTTGATATGCTCACTTGGTGTGGTGGATCACACCAATGGTTATGGCCCAGGAGGTATGGAGCTCAGGGCTGGAAAGGGCTAGGTAAACCTTTTATGGTTTTGGTAGTGTGGGACATTAGTTGTTTTTTTTGGTGTGCCATTCCCATGTCCAATTACCTTTCCCCCTGGATGTGTGCCCCAGTTTGCAGCCCCCCCAAATAGCCCCCTCCTGAGGCTTTACCTCTACCCAAGTGTCAGCCCTCCCCCTTGGAGTTGATTACACAAAGAGAGCGTGGGTGCAGGGGGAAAGCCTCTGCATAAAACATTAGGTTTGTGGTGTGATAGAGTGTTGCAGCTGTGGTCGTCGGTGTAGAGCACAGTCGCTCTATCTGTTGTCAGTGATGTGCACTTGCCAATATGTTATTTGCTATTCTGAGATCGTCATTATGACATGGAACCCTTTAATACAGAAGCTGCCATTTTAGGTGAGACCCAATTGGCAAGTGAACACTCAAAGTTCAGCCACAACTCTTGCATTTCTGAAGCAAGAAGTGCTCATAGGTGCACTTATGAATATGCTCATTATGGGACAGCACTTGGTTTGGAAAGCAAAGAGCCCATCGGACAGTCCCTGAGCCCTCATACACAGTAGGAAGAGCATTCTATGTGGCCATTCAGTGGTGTGATCCTTCAGACTGAAATGAACATTGGTAATGGCTAGGAACATCTGTTTCTGAAGCTGTCCCCCACCTCTTTTTGAAATCAAGAAGAAAACATATTGGTGACTGTCCCACAGAACCAGGCACCAAGATCTGGTCAAAAATGTCAAAACAATCATGCTTGTCCATCGGGGATGAAGTTTCCAGTCATTTGGCTTGTCCCAAACAGTCTCACATACTTTTCCTAAACCTCTGGTGTCCAACCACAGACTAGCAACTCAAATTCAGTGATGTCATAAAATAATCCCTCTCTCACCAAATATCCCAAACACCCTGAACCCCTCAAAATGAAACAGTGGCACTCAGAGCCCATCCCTGGTGCCACCAAGCACTGCCCAACATCCCTGAAGTGGAAATAAGGCACCTGAAGGCCATCCCTGATGATGCTTGGGAAGGTGACTCAGCCAAGCCCAAATCTACACTCCCTAGCCTGTGACCCCAGTCAACACCCAAACCATTTCAGCATGTTGACCTATGGTCATGTAGCAAATTATGTTAGCCCCCTGTTTACTAGCCCTTATCAGGCCTTTGAACAGAGCCAGGTTGTCTTCTGCTGGCCCCTACCAGGCCCTTCAACACTGGTGATGCTGTCTGGCAATCAAGAAGCTCAGATCCCAAGTCTGATAGCACTGACTTCTGCTGTTAGAGGCCCATTCTTGATGTCAAGTTCAAGTTTCAAGTGTTTATTGATCAGTCATTTGACCATTACATAATTCATACAATACAAATGTACAATATACAAGTTTAAAAACACTTTAAATCTAGCTTTTAAACACATATAGACATGCAAAGTGCAACATTTCTAATATTTTCCTCAAAGTAAAAGATGCAACAGATTTTACAATTTCATTTTTCGTGACAGTAGTAGCATTACTTGAACAATATATAATCTGCTCAATATTTACAGCATAAAAGTGACTTATCCAAGATATCCATATATGAGAACCACAATACACTCTATAAGCAAAAAATGGTTACATTTTTCAAACCAGATTTACTTATATTTAGCTTGAATTCTAGAAACAGTGGCAAGCTAGCCTGCAGTTGTTTTGATGATTACTTCATTATTTGAGGTAAAAAGTACATTTAATAGAAGGGACCCATCTGATGTATGTATATTATCCCATAATGGTATAAACCAACTTTCCCTAGGTATATTTTACCATGGGCAGACAAAAATTATATGATACAAATTTTCCAAAAATGTATTTGTACAAGAACAAAATCGTGGCTGTAAATTAAGTGATTTATTATTATATCTGGCCGTAAGCACATTACTTGGAAATAGTTCTAATCTGTATTTAGTATACAGCTTCATTTGTTTGGGGTCAGTCAAAATGTCCAGAAAACTTTTATAGTAGTAAGAAATATCATTTTGAAGTAACCATGGAGATACTTTTATTTCCGATATTAATTTCTGATCTAACATTTTGTAATAATTTACAGTTTTTTGGGTGACATAAGCTTTATATTTGAAGCTAATAGTAATATTTTGGATACATATTTCTTCAAAAATTTCAGACCTATTCCATTTAAAATGGAGAAAACCTTATGCAACCATTTTGCCTTTAAACAGCTTATGTCTTCTCAAGTATATTTTTCCTTCAGACAAAGGTAAGGAAATCTATGTGGTTCCATTGTCAATATTTTTATCCAATAGTTTCTTTTCTGGGCAGACATCAGTGCTTTCAATCTGGTGACACCAAGATCAGACTGGTCTAACGAGGCAGGAACTAGTTCAAGCCTAAGCTGGTGCTGGACAATTTATTTACAGGTATTTCTGGAGCATTATTGTTATTAGGCTGAGGTATCAAGCGGCTATCAGCAGAAAAAAGTGTATTAAATAAAAAATAAATACTTCTGCAGGAATAAGGTCTGGGCCTGGAGCCTTATTTCTTTTCATGGATGTAATTGTAGAATATACTTCTGATAAAACCAACAGTCTAAAATGTGACATATCCTTATTTGACCACAAAGTGTCTACTGGCAATTCTGGATCATAAACATTTTTTGTATAATATTCAACCCATAAGCACCAATGTCATATTTACAATTATTTGTACCTTTGGCTACTAGCAGTCAATATGATTCATGATCATCTTTATTTATTATAGTCAACATTTTCTCCCATTGTTTTAAGTGAAATTCTATTTGTTTTATTTTCAGTAATTGCTTATATCTTTCTCTGGCCTTGTTTAATATTTTATAATTACTTCTATCCTTCGTAAATGTTATATATCTAATTAATTGATTTAAGGCTTCTTTAGCTTTACAACACTCATGATCAAACCTAGACAATGTTTTACTTTCTGTGCCATAATTTACTTTTTTTGTTAATAATGCTCTGATTTTATGAAAACATATCTCCAGTTCTTTCAATAACACAGGACCATTTTGGACCTTACATGAAACAGAGGAAAAATGCGCTGTGCCAGATGTAAAATATCCTCACTCTGTGAGTGTTTCCACTTATTTTTTTTTATTATTTCTAATTTCAAACTGCTGGTGTAAATGTACGTCAGATCTTATCTTAGCTGGCATTTTATAATTAAGTACTATAGGAAAGTGATCACTTTTGGCCTTTATAAGAACTTCACATGAGTCCCATATGTCTATATTTCCATTCCAGAAAAGATAATCTATTACTGATGGGCCTATGGCACTATAATGCATAATATTCCCTAGTCTATCATTTCTTAACCTTCCATTGAGTGGAGCAAGATTATAAATCATAAGTATTTCAATTAACTTATAGCCCATCTTATTAACCTTTAGATCCATTGAGACTCTGGGAAATTTAAATACCTCTTCATAACACCAAATATGGATGTCATTATTTGTATACCCATCCATAATTCATATCCTGGCATTAAAATTACCACAGAGTAAGATATTTTCACATGATGTTATGGCCCAGCATTTATGTATTATATCCTCAAGGCCTTTCCAATTTTCTATATAATAATATTTTGAATTAACAGGAGGCATGCAAATATTAATGAGCTAGAAATCCAGTTTGTCTGTTTGAACAAAAAATGCCTGAGTGTTTGAATCAGACATGATTAAATTGGCTTTTGTATCTTTGTCAACCTAACCAGGTTACAAGCCCTCCAGAAAGCCTGCCCAAATTTGTTACTTTATTTCTGGGTACATGAAACATACAGTATCCATTTAATGGGACATCACTTTCAGTAGTATGCCATGTTTCCTGCAAACAAATTATTGAAAATTAATTTATAAAATAGACCCATTCTAAATCCACAAATTTGGATAACAGACCTGCAATGTTCCAGGATACAATTGAACTAGACATATTTTGCATTAATTCATGTGACACATCAGACAGTTGTACATTCAAAAGTCATTCTTCCTGATTATTCAGAATTTCAAACTTATTGGAAGTAGAAAAATTGCAAATTATAGAATCCTCACAGTGTTTTTGTTGCTCTGTTAACCTAGCATTTTTTAGAACAGCATCTTTTCTACTCTTTCGTGGAGTTACTTCAGTAGTTTGTGCTGAAGTGTTAGTAGGAACAACAAAATGTAGCCCCATAGTGTCCAAAATGTACATATTTATATAATTTTGCTGTAGAGACTAAGACATTTTACTGTAATCGGTATTCGATCACATTCTGAGTTACTACTTATGCGTGCAACCAATAGAGCATTTGGGTCTTCAATGGATATGTTTAGCAATTGCTCAAGAAAATCTGTCACAATTAGCTTTAGTTTTGCATTATTCTAATATTTTACTCTACTAAGGCCATAAAGAAATACATTCTTAATGGCTGGTTCATCTTCTTTTGATCTAATATTTTGCTCCTTTATTTTCCAAACATTATTTAAGATACAGCTGTCTACTATGTGTACCCCAACCTTGTCAAGAACTGAGGCCTTCTGTAGAATTTTGTCTACGATATCATCTCCCTGAAGTAAAACATAAACTTGTCCTGATATATGTTCTGAGTTCTACCAGTAGAATTTAATAATTTATACTTCTGTGGCTGGAATTTTTGGAGCATATGTGCATAAGTTAAAAGAAGCATTTTTCAGTTTTACTGTATTCTCATTAGGGAACGTTTTAAGCCAAAAAATGATAAGTTGTTTGTTATTAACTGTTTTGTTCTTGATATTGTTTTTGGTATTGTTCAAGTTATTCCTATTAATAAAGCCTATTGTGCAGTCAATTTTTTCCAGAGCTCTATTATTAAGTCAAATCTGAATTGCTACCCAAACATCTTTACAGAAAATAAATACACAATGAATAGCTTGGCAGAAGACACCAGGAGAAAGGACTGCTGTGTGACTGAACTTCTCTGCTGGGACTATATTGCCCTCATTCCCTCCCCTCCACCCCCACCCAAAGCTAGTTCTATTTTTATAGGCACAGGATTTGACTGACAACAGGAACTTCCTGTTTGGGAGCAGGAAGTGAGTGATCACAGAACCACCAAAGACCCACCATCCTAGAAGGGCAAGAGTAGCTCTCCAGCCCCCTCTAGCTGCTGGAGGTCTGACTCTGAGAAAGTAACTGGTCTACTGAGAAATATAGGATATTCTTGTCTCAGAACAGGACAATCAGGAGCTTAAACGGCACACAGGCAGAAAGTAAGGAGAGAGAGAGAGAAAAAAAACAGAGGAAAGAGTAAGGATTGCAAACAGTTAAGGGGCCAGAAATAAGACATGATTGGAGTGGTGCAGTGCAGTGGCTGTGGAGCAGCAGTCTTCCGGGAGATGTTCTGGAGGATGCGGTGTTGTCCCATCTGCAGGCACCTCTCTGGGCTGAGTGAGGAGGTTGCTCATCTACAGGCTGAGTTGGCCAGGATTTGTGGGACCTCCTCTTCCATCCAGGGTCCACCAGTGCCTCTGCTGTTGCCTCAGAGGTTGCTAAGAAAGAGGAGCAGTTGGACCACAGTGGGCTCAGGGAGGGTGAGGGTGGTGGAACAGAGGTGCATCCCTCCAGTTGTACCTCTCCACAATTCCTATGCCATTCTGGAAAAGTGTGGTTCCTCTATGGAGGCACCCACAGCGGAGACCAAGGAGGATGCTGGGAACCTCCACAAAGGAGACCCACAGGAGGGTGGCAGGGGACCCTGCAGGGGAAGGAAACAACTCCTGGTGGGGGACTCCATTGTTAGGAAGGTAGAACTGGGGGAGGAAGGGGAGAGGGAGGTGAGGCACCTGCCTGGCACCATGGCTTGGAGGGACAGGGAGCGAATCCTCAGGATTGCCAGAGCAGCTGCACAGGGGAGGGAGCTGGATGTCATTGTCCACCTAGGTACAAATGACCCGCTAAGAGAGGGATTAGAGAAGTGCAGGAAGAGTTTATGGAATTGGGGAGGGGCCTTAGTCAAGTAGCATGCACGGTAACCTTCTCGGAGGTGCTGCCCATCTATGGCATAGGAGAGGCTAGGGTGTTCCGCACCATGGGATTCAATCAGTGGCTGAAAAACTGGTGTGGAGCTCAGGGATTTGGCTTCATTGGGGACTGGGTGTTCACCTGGAGTGATGCAAGCCTATATTGGCATGATGGGCTGCATCTGCCTGGGAGGGGAACCAGGATCCTAGGTGATAGGTTTAAATGCTTCATTGGCAAGCTTTTAAACTAGCCAAGGGGGAAGGCACTGGAAAGGAGCAGGGAAATCCTAGCCCCCCCAAATAATCACGGTAGTAAGTGCGGCAAACACCAACATAGAGGTGTCGATAGGAAGAAGGGCAGGGGTAAATGGAGAAAGTGACAAAGGCAAGAAGGACAGGGATGGGGCAAAGGGAGTAAGGCCATCAGGAAATGGAGGGTAATGAGTACCAATGCTCGTAGTCTGGGCAACAAGCTCCCTGAGCTGGTGGCCTTGATGGAAGAGGATGTCTGGATATCATAGCAGTCACAGAAACATGGTACACAGAGAACCATGACTGGGATGTTAACATACCAGGGTACATAACCTACAGGAGAGACAGGCAGGGGAGAAGAGGGGGAGGAGTAGCTCTCTATGTAAAGGAAGGGATAAAAGCAACTGAACAAAAGAGTAAACAGGGAGGAGAGGAGGCACTGTGGGTCACCTTGGAGACTGGAAAGGGCACCACAATCTGCACAGGGGTCGTGTACAGACCCCCATGTCAAGGGAGGGAATGGACAAGGATATGATAGAAGGCATTCTTAGAATGGCAGAGAAAGGGGAAATACTGTTGATGGGAGACCTGAATATGCCAGATGTTAACTGGAGCACATTTGCTGCAGTCACATCCAAGAGCAGGGCCATTCTTGATGCCCTACAGGTGGCAGGCATTGGACAGCTAGTTTCAGAACCCACTAGTGAGGGAGCAATCTTAGACCTCATACTCTCAAACGGGGGCAGTGAGAGGATCTCTGACCTAGAAGTGGGTTGCCATCTGGGGACAAGTGACCATCAAACAGGGTGGTTCACATTAAATGCAGCTACAGAGTCAAGCTATACAAAAGTGAGGGTACTGGACTTTAGGAGGGCTGACTTTGGCAAGATGGGAGAGTGCCTCAGAAAAGCACTAGCAAACAGGCTAGAAGGAGGTGTGGAGCAACAATGGGGAATCATCAAAACTGCCTACACAGAGGCAACAAGCCTTTATGTGAAGCAAATAAACAAATCAAAATGAAAGAAAAAGCCACTATGGTTCTCAAAAGAGGTGGCTGTTAAAGTCAGGAAGAAAAAGATAGCATTCCGGAAGTATAAGGAAACACAGAAGGAGCAGGACAGAGAGCTGTACCAGTTAAGGCAGAAGGAAGCAGGGAGGGAAGTCAGAATAGCAAAGGCCCAAACTGAGGAAAAGATCACCAACTCAGTTAAGAAGGGGGATAAAACCTTTTATAGGTGCATCAGCGAGCGTAGAAAGACAAAGGGAGGGATAGTGAGGCTGAATAGAATGAACAGTGGGTGAGCAGAGGGGGACAGTGAAAAAGCAGGGATACTGAACGAATATTTCTGCTCAGTATTCACAAAAGAGGAGGGGGAAGTGCCTAATCCAATTAACAGAAGCACTCTTGATAGGGGGTCGATCCCAGTCCTTTCACAGAAGAAAGGGTTCTGCAAGAACTCCTAAAACTGAAGGTGGACAAAGCAATGGGTCCTGATGGAATTCACCCCAGAATTCTAAAAGAATTAAGGGAGGAACTAGTGAAACCACTGGCTACTCGTTTTAATAAATCATGGGAGGATGGTGTGGTACCTGAGGACTGGAGGAAGGCAGATGTGATTCCCCTTCACAAAAGTGGGACCAAGACAGAGGCAGGAAACTACAGACCTGTCAGTCTGACCTCTGTGGTAGGGAAAGTGATGGAGTCACTTCTGAAGGAAAGAATAGTTGAGTACCTAGAGGCCAGTGGAGCACAGGACCCAAGGCAGCATGGGTTCACAGCAGGAAGGTCATGTCAGGCGAGATGTAATGGATTTCTTTGACTGGGTGACCAAAGTAGTAGACCAGGGAGGGGCTGTGGACATGGCCTACCTAGACTTTAGCAAGGCATTTGACACAGTCCCACACAAAAGATTAATAGTCAAATTAACCAGCCTGGGAGTGGGTCCCAGGGTGGTAGCCTGGGTAAAACATTGGCTGCACAACAGGACACAGAAGGTAATTGTAAATGGAGTCCACTCTGAAGAAAGAGGGGATACTAGTGGGGTACCGCAGGGTTCAGTATTGGGTCCAGTCCTTTTTAATGTCTTCATCAGTGACATTGCAGAGGGACTGGAAGGAAAAGTATGCCTTTTTGCAGATGACACAAAGATCTGCAACAGGGTTGATACACAAGGAGGCGTGGAAAGGATGAAAAGGGACTTGGCAAGGCTGGAGGAATGGTCAGAAGTATGGCAGCTAGGATTCAATGCAAAGAAGTGCAAAATAATGCACCTGGGAAACAAGAACCCAGGGAAGAATACACAATGGGTGGGAGGTAGTAACAACAACAAAAAGGAAAGGGACCTGGGGTAATCATATTAGATGACCTTAAGGTTAGCAATCAATGTGAGAAGGCAGTAGGGAGGGCTGGGGTATACTGAGATGTATAGGGAGAGGCATCAGCAGCAGAAAACAGGAAGTTGTTATCCTCTGTACAGACAGTTGGTGAGACCCCTATCTGAGTACTGTGTCCAGTTCTGAGAGACCTCATCTCCGCAAGGACATAGACAGGATAGAGGTAGTCCAGAGGAGGGCAACTAAAATGGTGCAGGGTCTGCAAGAGAAGCCGTATGAGGAGAGACTAAAGGAGCTTAATATGTATACCCTTGAGGAAAGAAGGGAGAGGGACATGATAGAAACTTTTAAGTACCTCCAGTGGAATCAACAAAGTCCAAGAGGGTAGCATCTTTCAGAAAAGAGACTTACAAGAACAAGGGACACAATTTAAAAGATAGAAGGAGGCGGTTCAGGGCAATGTGAGGAAGTATTATTTCACAGAGAGGGTAGTGGATGCATGGAACAGCCTTCCTGAAGAGGTTGTGGGGTCAAAAACTGTGGGAGATTTCAAGAATGCATGGGACAGACATAAGGCAATTCTTGTAGGGGGTAGGAAGAAATAGGCTGTTGGTTAACTAGGATCTGCGGCCTATCCTGTAGGTAGGGAAATGGGCAGACTAGATGGGCCTAGCGGTCCTTATCTGCCATCAAAGTCTATGTTTCTATGTAATGAATTCCATCCATGTCCTTATCTTGCCAAATCTGGACAATGTCAGAATCAGCAATATCTGCTCCTATAGCTGTCCTTAAAAGGTGCACAATCTTGTCCCTACTGGATACGATGGATCCAGTTTGATCCCATCTATAGCCGTATAGACAGAGGATTGCACAATCAGAGATATCAGTCAGTCCTCCTCCAGATTTATGTACAGCTAAATCCCCACTATCCAAACCAAACAAAGCTGTCTGCAATAAGTTTGATTCCTGCACAGGAATATATTCTGTTGAGTGTGATTTACTGCAACATGTTTGTCCTTCATTCCTGAAGACTTTCAGTTCTGAATTAAAATTATTAAACTGTGCAGATATTACATCCAAAAGGTGTTTCCCCTCAGGAGCATTATGATCCATAGATTTTATAGGGGTATCCTGAGATTGTTTAAGTAAGTTCTTAGTGTTGCAATCCTCTGCCTCAGTCAGAACCGATAATCCTACAATATTTGGTCAGCAGCTGTTTTCCTCAAAGGAGACAGTTGCATCCTGTTGAGATTTATTTACAGCTTTATCTTCCAAAGTACTGACTTCAAGGGTCATAGAATAAACATTTCTAGATTTTCTCTTCTTCTTAACTCTTTTTTGGGAATGTTTTGAACAGGTGTTTTAGGTATATATACACTGTAGAGAAATCTGGTCTTTTCTGAAGTGTATCTTCCAGGATCAATAATGGAGAACCTTCTTGTGGGACCAGTTTTTTTTTTTAATTTGGCTAGGATATCATCTAGCCTACAACCATTAATGGCAATATTACTCTTAAGTATTTCAATTGCATTATAAACTACAACTAATTGATCTAAAATCATAAGATGCATAGCATAGGGGCTTCTAATGAAACTCTTAAGATCTTCACTAAGACTAAATGGGTAAGATGCCACTGGATCAATTGTTGGACTGTTAAAGCAAGGGTTGCTGTATTTGGGAATTGTCTATCCCATTAGCCTTGACAGATTTGTCCAGTTTCTTAACCCCACTTATTGCCTCCTGCAAGACTCCTGTTATATTTTTCAGATATTTATACCATTGATTGCTTTTGTTTGTTACAATGCTTGCTGTTCAGGAGAAAAAAAACAATGATTCAGACATGCCAGAAAGAGTATCATTATACAGATCTATAGAAACCTCCTTTGTAGATAAACTGTGTATTCTGTCAGGCTTTATATTTTTATCTTCAAGTTTTTTAACTGTTACAACTGAAGTGTTTGAATAAAAAATACCTTCCTCTGACTAAAAAGAAAAATTACTATTATTAAAAACCTTGAGAATGGAAGATAATCTTGAGGCTTCTTGGCTTAATCCCATTTTATCTTTTGGTCTCTCAAAACTACAGTACTCCTTAAATCGCTAACTGAGGAAACATCTAATATAATTTGTGATTTTTCTTCCATAGGAAAAGGTTTCCTAAAGTGTTCATTAATTCTAGTTTGCTTGGATATTATCTGTTTCCCTTTTATTACCATTGATTTGATATTTTTACTACTTCTGTTTTGTTTAGTCTTCTTTTTGACTGTCTTACCCTTTACAGGTGCAGGTTTGGTATGCGAATATGACTTAATATACTCCATATTCTGCACCGTACCATTAGAGTCATCATGCCAATATGAGAAATTTGACCCAGCAAGGTACAAGTGTCTACTATTTGTAAATTGGGGTTGTCTATAAGATGTCCTACCCTTAAAGCCTGCTTTCTAGTAACTACCATTTCCTATTGCTAGATCCTTCTAGTTAAGATACCAATTTAATTGAGCATATTGCCCTTTTTTCAAATTGTAACTTTATAATACAATTGAAGTTTAAGAACATAAAACAGGACAAGGTACAATCAAAAAGTTGATATGAATTATATTTGGACTTGATGTAGCCCAAACAGGTGGTGCCAACACTCATATTCTTTAATATTTTAAGGCTTGTTGGTAAGTCAAATAACTTCTCACCACTTTGTAAAAAAAGAAAAAGGCCAGAAAACACACACACACACAAGGCACAAGGCTATAGCTTGGTAAATTTACTTTGGAAAAAGGCCACTTCTTCAGAGAGCTTTTCCACTTACAGGATCCGTAATCCTTAGCAATTTTCTTCATTAGACCTCATTATCACAGTAAAAACCTTAAATATGCTGTCAATTTCCTTTTTGCCCCTTTAGGATAATGTTTTTGTAAGAGTTCAGTTTTTAAAGGTCCTGCTTGCTGTATTCAGAACTTCCTCTTTGAGCAGCACACTAAGTGAAAACAAAAATGTCCACAGTGAGGAAAGAAACAACACAATTCAATTTTAACTATAATAGATTAGACAACGCATAGTCTGTAGGCTCCAGTTGCAACTGAGTTAACCTTAACAAGCAGGTAACACATTGATTCTTAAAAGATTTACTCAACTGAGCTCTTGAGTCTATACTGTGGAGATACTTTGGTCCAATAGACAGTATGAGATGCTAAAAAATTAATTATAAAACTAACAAGGTTACAAGGTTACATTTGAACTCATATTAACTTTATTATGGGCACAGGGTTTCACACTGCTCCAACAAGGCTATTTCTAAATTAAACTGCTCTGTTTAAAACAAAATACTCAGTCTGTCTTGCTTGCAGTTACACAATACTACTTACTTTTGCCTGAGAGTACAAAATAGCTAAAGGCATAAACATAGAGGTACAGGTGCATCGCTATGATAGTTTATCACCCCAAATGTGTTCAATGCTCCATAGGATACATCTGCTTTTGCAAAGCAAATGAAAGCAAGAATTCTAGTTACCACTCCCTCCAATACCAATACTTAGGCATTCAACATATGAGTATCAGAATATTACCAGTGTGCCTAATAGTGGGTATAACTCAAGCATTAGCAGCTTTACAACAGGCTAGGATCACTTTTTAAAATAACCAATATAACAGACACAAGAAAGAAAAAAATACTTCCACAACAGCAGAAGCTAATTGTGGTATATAGTCTCAAAGATGGTGCTCAGGATTTATTTATTTAGTTAGTTAGTTTTTGTTGACCGGGTAAGTGCATTAGACAAATCCTGCCTATTTTCAGGCACAACCCAGGGGAGGGGGATACAGATAAATGCCAACTGACCTTGAACCAGATTAAGCTGTTGGTGGTATTTTTAGTGAATGAGGGAAATTTGGCCAGGACACCGGGGAAATTCCCCTACTCTTTTCGATAAATGCCATTGGATCTTTAACATCCACCTGAACTACCACCAATCCAGGTAGGTGGGACCTCGGTTTAACATCTCATCTGAAAGACGGAACCTCAGAAGTGCAGCACCCCTCTCATGGTGCACTACAGTGTCAGTACAGGGATATTAACCCAAGTGCCAGATGTCGGAACTGAACCCACAGCCCTCAGATCTCCCAGCCTCAGAGGAGAGTGTGCTACCTACTGAGCCACTGACACACTGATCTGAACGCCAAAGTCAATCATGCGCAATAAAAAGCAACTAATCATGTGATGACTTAAACTCTCAGTGGCACGAAAAATTAAAAATAAGATAGCCTATATTTTTAAATATAAAATATAAATAGAATCAATAAGGCCTGGGGCATAAAAATTGCTGTCCACAGTCTTAATCCAGCCAGGAATCCAAATATGTGCTACATGACAATAAACAAGTATAAGCACAGCAAACACTTCATGAAAATAATTATGCAAATATAATGAGCGTTCCTAAGAGTCTAGTCCTGTTCTGCTTGGATAATTCTTCTTTTCAAGCTTGAATGGGTTTCATCCAAAACAATAACAAATACTCCTCTGAATCCTTCTATCCCTGTTGTAGCTGCCCAACTGGCTTCTCTGCTCACACTCAGCTCCAGCTTCAGCATTCCACCAAGACACAGCTTTCTTCCTGTGTGCAAATGAAAAAAGACAGGGAAGACAAACAGACCTCACCAGATGGTGGATGCAAAATATGATAGCCTGGAAGTGCTACACCTTACTAGCCATAGGTGGCATACCTTTAATAAAATAAAATGAGCTGTGTAACCCTACTTCCTGTGCCTACTCCACAGATGCAGGAGCATGGAGCAAAACTCTTGATGTCAGTAATCTGCAGCCTAGAGCTGTTTCAAATCTGGTGTCCTCACTACCTCCTGAGAGTCAATGTACCCATCCTGATGACACTTCAGCCTGGTTTCCACCTGGTGTGGTATCAGATCAATTTTCAGGGACTCAGTCTCAGGTTACCAGAGGCAAATGACCAGTTTCCTTGTCAGCAAGGGCCTCTCACCACCAGTGGTAGGTGCTGGTCTATTGGGATAGGACCACTCATCTCACAGACAGATTCACTCAAAGACATTAGGAAAAACAGAACCCGTTCGCAAATAGTTTTCTATTTTTTGTTTATTTGGAAGATGTTTCACCAGGAAAGACAACATGAGCTGTAAACAGCTTGTTTTCAGAAGCATCGGGGGGGGGGTTACAAGAGTTGGGAGAACAAGTAGACACATAGCAATACAATAGCAATTCAAGTACCATTACTAAAACACGACAGTGTAGTACAAGTACAAAGCTGAATGACCCCAACCAAATGGCCAGAGTACATAAGGCATATTAGGTTAATAAACATAGCAACAGCCCAAGAACGAAGAGCAGGCAGGGTATATGTTAAGAGGATGGCTGATGCAGTAGAACTGCTAGGGAATCAGACTGAGCACAAGATGGAAAGTGCTAATGTTGGCCCAAGGGAGGGCAGTTATAAGGCAAATGGGAAGAGGGAGGGCAGACAGGTAGAGGGTGGAGGGAAGGAAGAGGAAGAGAGGGGGCACAGCCAAGATCTAGTCCCTCTTCAGGATGCCAATAACCCTGCAAGGGGGATGGGATCAGACAGAAAGGGAGGGTAAAGAAGGGAGTAGAGAAGAAGGGGGGAGAACAGTAAAGGAGGAATGTTTAAGGAAGTAGGGTGGTTGGCAAGTGAAGGATTAGAAAGGAGGTAAAGAAAGGTAGTAGAGATGTAACCAATCTAGACCCCTTCAGGATGCAAGGAACCCTGCAAGGGTTTCAGGATTAGAAAGTGGGGGAGAGGAAGAAGGGTAGGAGAGAGTGCGAGTCTAAACCCCTTCAGGATGCAAAGAACCCTGCAAGGGGATAAGGATTAGGGAGTATGGGGAGCAGGAAGGATAGAAGAGAAAGGGCCAAGACATGAACCTCTTCAGGATGCTGAGAACCCTGCAAGGGGACAGGAATCCAGTAGAAGAGGAACAGGAGGAGAAGGGGGAAGGAGGTGGGTGTTGGTGAAGTGGGTGCAACAGTGGGGCATGGGGAGGGAAGTAGGGGTGAAACATGGAAGGGAAAGGGGCATCAGGAGGAGGAGAGAGTAATGGGGGAGGGCTGTAGTGGAGAATGCAAAATATACAGTAGGTTGTGGACAGCAGTAGGGTGTCGAAATGATGCAATAGGTTGTGGTAGGGAGTGAGAGGAGGGGGTATAAATGGTGGAAACTTGTGAGGTAGCAAACAGAGGAAGGGCTCATGTTAGGATTCTAGGAGGAAGTCAGGGATAGGGGAGTAGGGGATAGTGCATAATGAGGGGTTGATGAGGAGGGCTCAGAATGAGTACCACCGGGAAAATAGGAGGAAGGTAGGACTAAAGAAATAGTGCACCAGGGAGGAAAGGGTTGAGGGGTGCTAAAAGCAGGTGCAGTTAGGGGAATAGAAGTTATGTAGGGTTAAAGAGATTTATGATGAGGATGAAGAGAGTCTGACAGGAGGTGGCAGCGAGTTCCAAAGCTTTGGGAAGCAGTAGGAGAAGGCTTCCTGGCCTGCAGAGGTAGAGTGACGAGGAATAGTTTGCACGTCAGTGGATCTGAGAGGGCAGAAGGAGGGAGGTGGAGCAGAGAGTGAAGAGGAGAAGTAAAAGGGGAGAGTCCCCAACCAGAATTTAGAAGTGAACTTGGTGCAGTGGGAGAGATGCCTGCACTCAAGAGAGGGGAAAGTGAGAGAATGGTACAGGGTACAGTGATGATTGCGGTAGGGGGCGTCAAGAGCAAAGTGACAGAAAGCATTGAAGAGAGTATTCAACCTGGTAAGGGAAGACTTGGGAGCAGCACTGTAGACTATGTTGCAATAGTCAAAAATAGGGAGTATCATTTTCTGAAAAAGATTGCACTTGACTGGCAGAAGTAGGAAGCTATGGTTCCTGTAGAGTGCGCCAAGCTTGGGGCACAGTTTTTTCAGGATGGCGTCAAGATGTAGAGAAAAGTTAAGGTGTTGGTCAAGCAGTACACCCAGGTATTTAAAAGAGAAGGTGTCCTCTAGGGTTGTCCCATCAAGGATGTGGAAGGAGGGAAGGCTTTGCAGTCTGGAGAGTGTCTCTGCCTAGTGCCAAAGGTCTTGGAGACTCTCTTCTTGGTGTTGAGGAAGAGATGATGTGAGCTTAGCCAGCCTTGAAAGTTATTGAAGTCAAGTTGTAGTCTGGAAGTCACACTGGGGGGAGTTTGGCCAGAAGTGAATAAGACTGTGTCATCAGCATATATATGGATAGAGGATGAGGAGCATACTGATGGTAGGTCATTTAGAATGATTGAGAATAAAAGTGGGCCAAGTATGGAGCATTGAGACACACCAGTAGAGATGGGTAATGGAGGGGCACTGGGCACATACAATCCCTCAGCTTACAAGAAAGAGCCAACAGAGATGTAGAATCTAGGATGCCTTTTACAAACTCAGGGTCAACAGTCACTGCAGTTTCAGAACCCAAAGAGCACAGGAGTGGAAAAGATAGGTGAAAAACAGAGTGGTGCAAGATACAACTCTGTTCCCAAAGGGACAATTTATTTCGTTGGTACATAAGATTACTAGGGTACTATTACAAAAGCAAATGATAAGGGGGAGGCAATTATTGCTCTACTATTGTTGCAATATATGTTTCATGAAATTGTTCTGAGGCCCTAATGGTTTAGCACAGTCCTTGCACTATCTGCTAAATGATGTAAGAGAGAGCCAGTGGGATTGCAGATGAGTTACAGATGGGATTATAGGCCTCATGACAGTGTTTAAAATGTGAATTGGTGAGGTTATGTGTGCACATGTTGGCATGCATGCATGAGTGCGTCTGTGTGGCACTGTGTGCATTAGTGTGTCTGTGTGTTACTGTGTTAATATGTGTGTGTTACTGTGTGTGCATTACTAAACCTGTGTGATGCATGTCAGGACTGTAGGTGCATTTGTGGTGCATAGCAGTGTATGCATGTTGGTGTGTGTGTATTACTGTATCTGCATGTGTGTTAGTATGTGTGTATTAGTGTGTGTGTGTGTGTGTATACTGTGCATGTGTTTTTGTATGTGCATTTCAGTGTGTGTGCATTACTGTATATGCATATGTATGTGTGTGTATGTGTGTGTGTGTGTGTTCATGTGTGTGTTTTACAGTGTGTTCATCTGTAGCCTATCCATAACCAAATATCAGCTCACACACCTGCTATTGCACTACAAAACTAGACTAATAAAGGAGAAGTGCTGATTACAATGAAAATAGACTGCAAAGGCATCAACTCTCACTAGATATGATGGCTAACAATGTCAGTCTGAGACTTCCTGTTTTACTCTGATGCACTGTGTCTCTGTGTGAGGTAGGTGTGTCTGTCCAGTGGTCCATATGTGTGTCAGTCAGGGATCTGTGGGTCTGTCCAGAGGTTCATGTGGGCTTTTCTTGGGTTCATGTACACTTGGTAGGTTAACATGTTTCTATGTATCCTTGTGTGTGTGTGTCACTTGGGTTACCATGTATCTGTCCAAGGGCCAGTGTGAATAGTGTTGAAATTACAGGGTGCCTTGCTAGAGCTAGGTGCCCCAGCTCTAAAGTAAGCCCCGGTAGCTCATGCATTACTGCTACTGACTTTTAAAAAAATGGGCTTTTTATTTTCAGGCATCTGATTGGCCGGTACCCCTGCTGGGGGGGTACATTAACTTTCAATAGATGCCCAGGAAATAAAAAGTCCCAACCCCAATGCCCCTTCACCCACTTAGATATCCCTGTACCCATCCTGCTTCCTCATTGGCCCAAAACACCAAGTTTAATCTGAAATCACCGCCATTTTTTACTCTCAGTTAACAAGAGATACTAGCTGTCAATACCAGCTGCCTGATATGGCACTCCTTAGCTGGGCTCATTTCCAAAAACATTTTGGTATGCTATTGCTGTACCTCTTTTCCAGTGTCCCATGATTCTCAGGCTATTAGACTAACTGGGCGCTCCCTCCTTCCTCCTCCAGCTGGCTGCCTGCTTGCTCCTGAAAATTATGCTTTCTGTCTCTGTAACTGGATGACTGAGTGAGGCAGCATCCCCCCCAGTGTGAGAGAAGCCCACCCCCCAGTCACCCCTGCTTTAACAATTTAAAATAAAGACTTTTCCAAATACAAAAAGGAAATGTGGAATAATACCAGTGAAGCCGTCAGAGCGATCAGCTTCATGGCTCTGCCAGTTGTCACTAACATTTTAAAACACGCAGCGCGAGATTCCTCATCCACAGCAGCTAAAGAGATAAATGCTGCTTGACTGACCTGCTTTGCATACAGTCGCTACTTTAAATATTTTTTTTCTGGTATTATTTGTCTGAATTGCCTCCATGTACCCAACTGCCCCACCCAAAAAGCTTACAAATCTGCCAGATTTTAACATGCGGTTCATACCTTACTGTGGTCGGGTGCTCCGCTGATGGCTTTCCACTTTCTCTGGCAGAACATAGAAAAAAAAGTGCATCAATGTGGTGCAGAAACAAGGGGACACACTAATGGGGGGGGAGCTGAAACAGCACAGTAAAACTCACGTTTTTTAAATTGAAAAAATAACAGTACTCTATGTTGCCCTGCACATCGAACTTCTCTATCTACCCTCCTTCTTTTGTGCAACAGGGTCATGCAAGATCGCAACTTCTGAGAAAGGGGTGAAAAAAAAAACGTTGCAAGACAGACAGAAAACTGCATTTTTGCAAAAGAAACTCCATATCTTGTCACAGATGTATTGGAGCAGTGTGTGTGTGTATGTGTGTGTGGTGTGGGGGGTAGAAGATCAGAATAGCTCTGGGGGGGTAGCAACAAGATGTGGAGCAGCACAGAAAAGTAGGGACTACTTTACAGCAGGACAACTTTAACTTAATCTAACTACCTTTTTTAATTTCTTTTTTAATTTTTTTTTAAATCCCACATACAAATGATACAGGTAGCCCATTTTCTAAGGGCAATAATGCCCTCCAGGGTGGGCGGTATGGGCAATACCGGACCCTCCAAGGTCTATAAGGCCCTCCACCTGCGGCATTGGGCCTCATTACGCCCCTCGATGGTCCGGTATTGCCCAATACCACCCACCGTGTCGGGTATTATTGCTTGCATAATGGGATGGGGCCTCAATTTAAAGATAGCACTCTTACAGGCCCACAAACTCCCAAAGCTCAAAAGGTGTAATTCCAACATTTAGTGTGGGTCTGTCCATGGGGCAGTGTGTGTGTGTGTGTGTGTGTGTGTGTGTGTGTGTTTACTCAGAGGACAGTATGTTTATGTCTGAGGACAGTCTGTGCATCTGTCAGAGAGAGGTTCATTTACTTGCAATATCTACTTTGCAAGATGGTCAGCATTAATGTGTATGTCTCTGTCCTCCCCACCCAGAAATGCCCACAGCTCATCTCATAGTTTTTTAATTACATTACAGTGAGACAGGGTTGGATAAAACCCTTTCCCATTTGTTATGCAGAGAGAGTTAAATGCAAGGATTTATTTTGTCCTCTCATAATTCTGCCACTTTTCTATCTCTTGCCTGTGTGATTGCCCAATCAGATTTTCTTGTGGCATCTAGGAATTGGCTACTGCAATGGCTCACACAGTTTCCCCCTGTTATCTTCCTTTCTTCACTTGCTGTTTCCAGCTGTTTCTAGACTTTCTTTCATTGCTTCTCTGTGGTTAGACAAATACATGTGAATCTTTATATGAAATTGGGATTCCTTGGTTTGCAAATGTATATAATTATATTGTTGTAATGATTGCAAAAAGCTATTTGAGCTTATTAGAGATTGCAGAAAGCTATTTGAGCTTATTAGAGGTTGACCTTTAGATGTATTTTGACCTCTACAAGCTTGTTAACTGAATTGTCAACAGGCACTCTGCCCTGGGATAGAATGTTCCATTTTGTTACACCTGAAGTCCAGCCTCAGAAAAGAAATTGACACGGTTCTGAGATATTTTGTGAAAAACAGGAGTTTGATTTACACCAACAGGATGCAAAATTTAAACTTATAAAAAAAGACCATATTTTTCTTTAGTGATAGAGATATGGAGATTTTAAAGAGATACTCAGATGTAGGACTTTGTTTATGCTGACTGTATCAAGAGCTATCCTATATAATTCTTATTTTTTTTATTTTATTGTTGTTAATAATATTAAATGCTACCTGCAAATTTTATAAATTTTCCTGGTTTGCCCATGCTTCCTGACTGATGCCCTTACTACACACAGGACCAGTTATCAGTAGCTCCAGTCAACTCTTGTTTTATCTTTGTGTATGTCCTTTTGATTAAACACTGTTTTAGAAAGAAATGTTATCCTTACTGACTGACATGTAGCAGGATCCAATTACACTAAAGGTTCTCTGTGTCAGCTATCTGTTGAATTGTTAGATCACTTTGACAGCATTGCAAATGGGTTCTGTTAAGCTCTTATAGTGGTGCTGAACTATACCATTATAAGACTGTATTTTCAAAACATATTGTGAGACTCACCCAGTCAAAACTGATTTGTCCCTAAAAACATACTAAGGCACACAAGACTGGTGGTATTTATTTATTACTGTAGGTAATTTGGAAAGAGAGCTATTCTGTGCTGTGTGCTATTTTACTGTACTTTCTACCATATGAAAATGAGTATATCTGATTTCTACTGCTCTTGTGTTGTGATGAAATTTACACTTTTGAGGACTGTTCAAACTGAATATTTAAAATTATTAATCTTGTAGTACTATAACACTGCAGAACACATTTAAGAGTGATTTGTGATGTAAGTAATAATGTTCCATGCTATTTTGAGTAATTGTCATAACTATGAAATCCCTCCCTCACCAAAAAAGCAGGACCCTACTAAAAATGACACACTTCAGATTGATGGGCTATACAGGGTAAACAAACTGTTACATAAATTCATATTTTTAAATATAAGCAAATAATTTTAATTTGACAATGATCAGGGTCCCCTTGCTATAGTAAGGGAAGCAAGACACTGATCAGTGAGTGTGTATATGTTTGTTGTGGGAAGTGTATGTTATGGGAAGAGAGTGTAAGTGTGTGTGTGTGGATATGTGTGTGAATTTGAATTTGGTGAGTGTGCAAAAATTTGGCGCTAGCCTTCTATTTATTTATTTATTATTTGGAGGAAAGAAGGGAAAGGGGGATATGATAGAAACATTCAAATACATAACAGGTATTAATAAGGCACAGAAAGGTAGCATTTTCTGCAGAAAAACAGACTCAGGGGCATAGGGTCATGCTATGAAGCTGGAGGGGGAAGGCTAAGAGGGGATATGAGGAAATATTTCTTCACAGAAAGGGTGGTGGAAGCCTGGAACGGCCTGCCTGGGGAGGTAGCAGGTGCCAAAATAGTCATAGGATTCCAGCATGCATGGAACAGATACATGGACACCTTGGAATGAACACAAGGGGTGGGGATGACCAGAGAGTGTACAAGGGCTGCAGCAGCACAATAGGCAGAGAAAATGGGCAGACTGGATGGGTCAAATGGGTCTTTCTCTGCTAACAACTTCGATGTTTCTTTTCTTTTTTTTTTTTAATATGATTTTTATTATAGAAAATATGGGACACACAGATATCATTTCACCATACTGAAGTCAAATACAATGAGGCCTAATTATAAATAGAATAATAGATACATTCTGATGTATTACAAGGCAATAATTCATCGAGAGGATCTGGGGGCACAGTAAACAGCAAGAGCGAAGCTCGAGAGGTTTCAAGTGCCCCCAGATCCTCGAGATGAAGAACTGCCTTGTAACACAAAAATGTATTTGTTATTTTTTGTAATATATGGATGCAAGGAAATTGTCAGTGCTTACCTTTGCCAAAGAATGAGGAATCTACGATTGGGGTGCTGAGGTGATTTTCATGTGAGAAGGAGCCAATGATTGTGGCAACATCGAAAACTTTTCAAAAATTCAAACAGCTGAACTGTGCAGTGTTTAACTGCTAAACGAAACAGAGGTAACACCTTTTTTTTCTCGAGCGACGGTTGCTGTGGACACTTAGACTCCGAGTCGGAGTAGTGAACTGAAGGAACAATTTTCTCTCGCTAAGCAAGAGATACCCACCATGTTTTTTGAAATAATTGGTCCCCCCACAAAGAAAGCGCATCCAATCAGGAGGTGTGGTTTTACGAATGTCACCACGCACAGCTTTGGGGATGTCAGGAAGCCGCCTACGATCTTGAGTTTGCGCTCTTCAAGTTTTGTGATAATACTATCATTCAGAGCTCAAATGATAGTATTATGAGCTCTGAACGACAGTATTATCACTTGCCAATGATGGCATTATCACTTTGGCTCCAGTGTATTACTGGAAATTTTTTATATGCTTTTCAATAGTATTATTTTAAATATCCATATATTACAAATCTATGAAGTGTAGTTATCTCTAATACAGTTTATCTATGATATACAAGGCAAGGACATGCATTTGATCCCTAAAAGATAACACATAATTTTAATCAATATCTCCACAGAACAGTATATCTATCCTGTTTCAAACCAACGTTCAATATTTTAGCCCCTCGAAGGGGGTCCAGAGGGAAACCCTCAACTCTTCAAGATACAAATTCTGAATCCACCTCTGTCATACATTGGATCCTTCTCTGCCATTTGGTATGACATACCATTGATTTATCATGGAGAGCCGCCATAGACTGTCCATTTGATACATCCCCAAGACAATATTTCTCCAGTCTAACACTGCTGGTATTGTTTAAGTCATCCATTTATGGGTGATAGCTTTCTTAGATACTAGGAAATATACAGGTAGGAGGGTCTTATTCCAAGAGGGGGAGTGGTCTGGATAAATAGAGTATAAGGTCATTTCTGTAGTAAGTTCTATTTGCTCTCCCAAGCAATCTTTTAATTCTAACTGGATGCTTCTACTTAGCTCAGTCAAATGTGTGAACCACTTTGTATCACTTCGGCCTTTGCCCAAATAATAGAAAAAAAAACACAACACTCTGACCCTTTATTGCAATCCTAGTCCCCACCAGTCAATTTCTACTTTCTTTCACCATACACAGAAATGATTTTTATATAAAAATAAATGTTCTGGATCCTGGAAGGTGCCTGGGGCCAACTGAGCATTTTTTTAAAAACTGACCAGAGAAACAAATGAGGGTGGAATAAGTTGGAACTTACTGTTGGTAAGAGGTGACTGCTTCTCTCCCCTCTTTTAACACTGATAAATCACCATACCAAGGATCAAAGTGGCTTTTGTTGAAGTTTCAAAGCAAACCAATGTCATGGGGTCTGAATTCAACCCAATTCTGTTGAGGAAGAGTGTGTGTGTGTGTGTGTATGTTGTACAGAGAATGAGTGTGTGTCTTGTGGGGAGTGAGTGTGTGGGTGTGTTTGCTGTGCAGAATAAGTGTGTGTTTGTCTTGTAGGGAGTCGTTATATGTTCTGATATGTTTTCCATGAATGCAAATGCTAGTATGCCATGCTTCTACTTTTAAGCATCCCCATTTACTCACTTTCCTTTCTTTACCAGTACCATTTGATCCAAAAGACTTTGAAGAAGATATTTCAGACACTGAAAGCAGAGAAGCAGTGCACAAAGGGAAGAGATTGCCTAGCTATTGCTTTCTACAAATATGTCCTCATCATTACAATCCCATCACACACATAGACAATAAGTCACTTATACTGTACATAACTCTGCTTATTTCTGACTGCCAGTGTAGGCTGAGCAACCTGAATGACCAGCACCAGATGTATTGTATGTTGTATGGGTTTTTGGGGCAGAGGAGTTTCCTGACATATTAGACTAGATAAGACACATTGTACAGTTGTTGCCTCTGCAGGATGCTGACTGCACAACTACCTCTTATGTAGTGCTGTAGATCACATAGAGATCTATAGACTGTAGAACTACATAACATGAAGCTTGGTATTCCTTTCCCCAACCCCTCTTCCATGTCTTGGTAAAGTAGCAACATGTCCCTGGTGTGTCCCTCCCTCTTCTCCCACTGAAGTACCTATCTGTTTCTGCCATGCTAGGATCATTGTATTTCAATGCACAAATTGATTATACATCCCTTAGCAGCTTAATGCTAATGGAGCTATTGTTACCGCTAGTCAGAGCGTGGTTCCTTTTGGTTTCTCTATTACATATAAACTAAAACCAAATGTTAACAATATGTTAACTGTGCCTTTTTAAAAGGAGATTTGTTGAAAATACATTTTCAGTCAATGCATCATTGAGCTGGAACTCTCTTTCACTCAACTTCAAAGAACAGAAAATGGTAATGCTTTTTATTTATTTATTTGTGTCTAGGATTACAAAGTACCTTTGAGCCAAGGCTCTTTTACAAAGGTACCACATCATGCTGGTTACAGGGTAACATACACTAAAACATAAAACAGTTACAGGTACATGGTTTTAGACAGTAACTTTGTTTGACAAAATCAGACTGAGTGATGAGTAACTCAAGAAACAATAGGAGGAAGAGGGCAAGAAGGGGAGAAGGCTGAGGGTAGGGGAAGGCATAGGTGTAGAGGGTCAGAGTGAGGCAGCTGAGGGGCCTTGTCAGGACAGAGACAGGGCAAGTGCATTAGAAGTTGCATTGGACAGGTAAGTGCAAGAAGAGAGGGCAGAAACTGACATCTACAAGGTCAGAAGCAGCATGGGGAATGAAGATTTTATGGGGTGCAGGCACAGGTGGAGGTGTCAGTTATGGAGTGGCGGAGCTTTTTTATGAATGCTCCAAGCATTGCTGTGGATGAGGTGTCACTAGAGAGCTCATTCAGCCAACTTGGAGCCCTGTATGCAAACGACCTTTGGCCTTGGGACATGCAGCATTGGGGGATTTGAAGGATTTGGGGCTTAGAGCTCCTGGTGTTGCGGGTGGTGATTTTGGGTTTGAGGAGGGTGCTGACTCCTGGTGGTGCCTTTTCCATCATGATTTTCTTAGCAGTGATGCAGGTTTGGTATTTGATTAGGTTCAGTGTTTAATTTGAAAGAAGCTGATATCAACTTGGCTCAGGGGCAAGAAAGCAAAGTTATAATGATTCCTGTCTCTGAGCATGCCATACAGCTGGGGTCCTTATATTTTAGTCAATTGATAAATATTTCAATTTCTTCAGAAAGATCATAAAAATACCCCTCAGACTCTATCTCTTCTCCATGTACAGTACATGAAGTGCTGGGCAAGCCTTTTAATTACTGGAAGCAACCCCACTTTTTATTTTCTTAGTGCCACCATTATCAGTAGTTCTATTTCATCTGTCCCTAGGGACTTACCTAGCTTGATTGTCCCCAGGTAGTCAGCTACCATGGTGGGTGTGATGTCTGCATGCTGCATTATGGCAATTGGCAACTCCTGGTACCATTGGCCCTCCCAATGTGCACCCTCTCTCCATTAAGGACCCCCGTGCTAAACACAGAAAAGAAGTATCCATTCAGCATCTCAGCCATCCCTTTTTCAGAGGCCAAATGTCTTCCTTCATCTTCACCTTCATCTTTCCATTGTGCCAATTGTGTGATTACAGTATACCCAATCAAGTTTTCTTTCAAATGTTTGTTCTGTTCTTATCGCATACTTTCTGGACATTAGGAACATGACCAAACAGTGCAGCCACTCATGACATAATAGTCTACTCTCCTCCCACTGCATCATGAGTGTCTAGACTGTGTCAGGGGTGTTCCCATGTCCAAGAAAGATGCAATGAGAGTTGATTAAGGACAGCAAACAAATGTGTATTTTCTGGTACACCAGTATAGTAAACAGTTTGTTTTTCACTTTTTAAAAAGAAAAGTCAAAGAAGAGTCAAAGACCCAGAGGAGGGAGGAGTCAGTAATGTGTTTTTCTGTAAACCAGACTGGAAATGGCTGAGGAAGGAAGAAGAATCAAGAAATGAGGAATGTTGGGAGAGCACCAAAGGTTCCATGCATGTGTGTGCGTAATAGAAATGGCTCAGTACAGTAGCTCCTAGAAGCAGAGGGGCATCATCTTTGGCAATGTCCACACTTGCATTCTTGTAACATTACTGACAGTCTGTAACGTTGCAAGAATGGCAAACACAGTTCACGTCCACATTGTAGAGCAGTAAAACCATGCTACAAACCATGTTCAAAAAC
The DNA here is from genome assembly GCA_016271365.2 of Neoceratodus forsteri. Lineage (NCBI taxonomy): Eukaryota > Metazoa > Chordata > Ceratodontiformes > Ceratodontidae > Neoceratodus > Neoceratodus forsteri. Next base: position 903,818,471 of record CM028135.1, on the reverse strand, counting down.
CATACTCCAAATCTGACCCAAGCAGGTTTTGAGCACAGTTTCAAAAACCATGTTAGAGAACCAGTCAACATAAAAACATTCATATGTGATTTTCCAGATGTATCTAGAATAATGGAATTTCCTGATAAGTCTAATGGGCTGAATAAATTTATTCTAGCATCTTCTTTGTTTAAGTTATCTTGCTTGCCTTCATCCTGCTTGAATTCCATTTTACTAACTTCACTTTTGACTACATGTTTCACTTTTTCTGTGTTTATTAATGTTATTTGATTTTTATTTCTTATCTTGATAGGGTCTTTCTGAGAAAAAAATCTGTTATCACTTTTTGAGAAGTTTTTTGAGTGGGGCCACTTGTTATCAAGTTCTTTTTTCTTTCCTCTTTGCTGTTATCCTCACCTACAAGGATGTTAGAGGTTCTTATCACTTTTGTGATTTTACTCTGAATTTCCTGTATGATAGGCTGACTAGAGTTTTCTCCCCATCCCTACTGACTTTCCTACCTATCTTCTTATTTGTCATTTCATTCTTTGCCTGTATTCTTAAAATTCCTGGTTTAGAGTTATTTTTTTCCAATAATTTTTTATTTGTACATTTTGTTTGAGTTTCTATTTCATAAGTAACTTGTTTTTATCTATTGGCATTGCAATTGTAATCTCTATATTTCCCTTAAACACACATCCCTTCTTATGTTTGTCTTCTTTCTGTGGGATAGATAACATTTTACCACTTCTGGTGTTCATCCTAGATTCCTAATTACACTGCAACAAACTGGGACAAAAAATTCCTAGGACTACATTTTTTCCAATCAGACAAGAATTTGCAGAGTTCATAAATAAAGATCATCGATCACCAGTCCCTCTGTGTCTTTCATTGTTCTTCACAGTGGGAAATAGTTCTTCTTTTTGTTGCTGGATATTTCTTATTGAGTACTGAAGCCAATCCAAGCAGTCTGTACCAAGTTCACTGAAGCTCAATATTTGAGACAGACACTGAGCAGAAATCCAATGAATAATGTTTTTTCCTCCAGTTCTTTAACAACAAAGGTTGATCCAAACTCCATTGACAGCTCTCACTTCTCTCACTTCTCCCATAAACAATCTATGTAAGCTGTAGAATTACAAGGGAGAGTACAGGAAGAGATAAAATTGAACAGCAAAAGGTGCCACTCCCTCCCAACCTTCAGTTTGCAGTTATTCCTCTTACCAAAAGTGTACAATTACCCGATTTATCAACTTTTAATAATATCAGAACTTTACCCACCTTCCAACTAAAGTTTCAGTCTAAATAAGTTAAGGATATACTAGCTAACTATGCACTTTCTAATAAGACAAGGTCATTTAAAATTATAGCACCCTGAGCAATACCTAAAGCACACCTTTAAGTAAAAACACACCTTTATATATGGGATCGATATGTAGTAAAATATTATTTTATACCTGCATTTTCTCCATATTATGGATCTCCAGCAATTCCACAACACCAGTAAACAACACCGGTGTATTTCCAATAGCCCAGGGCTTCCAAACTATGCAAAGTTATAAGTTTGTGAAGTTGGATTTTCAGGGCATTATTTGCAATATTAGTTGCTCACTAGCTCTTGCAAAAGCTGTTCAGCATTCAAAGTTTTACATACCCCTTTTACTTTAAAAGGGTAAAACTTAGACCAGCTCCACTACATTTGGTGTTTAAGGAAGTTGGCAATGCGTTATTGTCATTGCTGATCTTTTAGGTACAGGATTAAAGCAGAACTAGATGGTGCTAAACATATTTTAAATTGACCTTAAAGCAACATTAAACAGCAGCAAAGCAAACATGTCTGTTCATACCAGACAGAAGAATGAAGTGCACAAAATAAACTCCCCTGTGCTTCAGTTAAATGCCCACTATGATGTGAAGTTTGAATTTGTGTCACAGACTATTCAAGCCAATCAGATCTCACAGATGGTAGCCACTCAATAGCCCAAGTAATCTGTCCTGCTTGGTTCAATTATTCCTAATTAGGGTGTACCATTTGGATTAATACCTAAAAGAGATTGGCACAATCTTTTACCATTGTGCTTAGTGCTTCTCTTCACTTTGCCTAATTATAGCAGCTGACTTTTATATTAAACTGGTCACTTAATGTTGTCCTGACAATTTGCTCATTTGCTAATTAACTTTACTATATACCTGCCTCAACAATTCAACAGTTCTGAGAGCTAAGTTCTAAGTCCCCTGTTAAGGAACTTAACAAACCCAGGTTTATAACCTTGGTTCCTCTATACCTTGATCAACAGTTTCTAAATAGAAAATTTACAACTTCTGTGGGCAATCAGTTAGGTACAAAGAAGTTAAAAAAATAAACAAAAGAAACAGGATGAATAAGCCCTGAATAAGCCCCAGTTAACTAATGTAGTATAATATAATATTTGGCTATTTATCTGGCAAAACAAATCAAATCAGAGCCATGCCTTTTCTAAACCGGCCAGGGTAAGAGCTAAAGGCTAAGGATTTTAGCATGTACCAACTACAGCCTTGCACCTTACTCGATACTGCATGCGACTAAGATCCAGGGGAACAAACAATCATCACAAAAATATATACTATACATAAAATATGTAACAAATGTGTGTTGGGCATTTCATTGCAATAAAATTGATTATGATGCAAAATATTTACAATTATGGTTTAAACATATACATTGTGCAGCATAGGTTTCTCAAAACATCTAAATAAAAATCTACTAAGAGTTTCTTAAATTTATGATTACACATAAAGTGAGTGTGGAGGTCTGACAAAAAATTTATACAGTTTTTAGCTTTTAACTTTTGAAATATTGAAATTTCCACGGAGTGACCAGCCCCCTGCAGGGCTGCCCCCTCTTACCTACTCCAGTACAAGCTTCACCACTGAACAAATTCCTAGTACCAGAGGAAGAAAATAGGAACAAAGGGAACAATTTCATCAAATAATTGCAGCAAAAGAGAATCCAGAAAGAACCCCGAGTAATAAGCTGGCCTCTATGGACACAGCCTCCTTTCTCTAGCCTGGCAATGGTGGTATACATTGTTACAGAAACAGGCAAGTCTCATGGAGCTCCTGCTCCTTCTGTTGACCACAGCTCTTAGCTCAGCACTGCATCACAGAATAACATGCAGTTGTGCAGTCAGACCTCCTCCTCCACCTCTGCAATAAGAGATTCTGCAGAGACAGAGTACATGATGGAGGGAGTGGTACTGATTTCCAGAAAAGTAATCTTTATTTTTCAACTAATATACTCTCTTATTTGTTAATGGTGTACCTGCTGTGTTCATCATATTGCACATTGCATATTGCACATTGCGCTTTATGCGTTGTAAGGTTGATTTTAACTGTTTTAACTTTTTGTATAAATTGTAAAAATATTGGTGCTTACCCATTATGATTGATCAATAAATAATTGAAACTGAAATTGCAAGTAATAATATGCATTTGCCTATCAAAACAAAGAAGGTAAAACAAATGTCAGCCCCATGGTTCTCCTATGAGTTAAGGAAATGAAAATAGTTAAAAAAGGAGGCTTGGGAGAGTGCACATCAATCTTGTCAGAAACAAGATTAGGAATACTATTGAAGGCTAAGGAATTCCTACATTGTGGAATTAGAGAAGCTAAGCAATCTTTTTATAACTTAAAACATGAGGAAACTGCCGGAGAGCCAACAAAATTGTGAAACATAATTAAAGGTTTGAATAGTCAATTAAAAAAATGGCTCGTCCAAATAGCATTGAGGTACCAGGGGGTTGAGGTGAGGAATCAGTGGCTGATGTTTTCTTTTTTTATACTTACTTTATTACAGTTTCCAAGAGTACAATCTTACAAATATATAGCAGAAAGCTGTATACAAACTACAATTGAACAGTTTGTTCTGCTCTAGTTTATCTACAAATTAGACCATAAATCATTTAACAACATTGGTAAATGGATGATGTTTTGGATAAATATTTTGTGAATGCAGGAATTGTTTTAGGAAACTGTGGCATTTGAACTGGAGAGTGTGGACTGTGGGTTAAATCAGAGGACTTCTCCTTCTTTAATTTTAATCAGATTGAAAAATATGAAAATACAAATTTTTTTGTTAGATCTGAAAACTAATAAGAGCTGCAGCCCAGATGGGTTGACCCCTCTCTTCTATAATTTTTAGCCCTTCAGATTGCTGCTCCCCTTACATATCTGCTTAAATGGTCTATATCTGAGGGGATGGTACCAGGTGATTGGAAGCTGGGCAGGGTTATCCCCATGTTTAAGGGGGATAGTACTGGACAACTAACCAATTACAGACCTATTTCTATATTATCACAGGTTTCAAAAGTGTTTGAAAGACTTATAACCAAACCATTGACATATTTTTTGCACCAGAATGATTTATATGATAAATACCAGTCAGGATTTCATAAAACCCATGGTACAGTGGTCTCCCTTGAGAGGGTCTTGGATGATGCCAACAAAGCTATGGACTTGGGTCATTTGACTCAGACCATCTTTTTTTACCTCTCCAAGGCCTTCAACATGGCTGACCACCAAAGTTTTCTGCAAAGACTGACAAATATAGGGGTGTCACCTAGTGCCTTAAAATGGTTTTGGTCCTATCTAAGTGACTGTATGCAGACTACTAAGGTGAACAATATGGTTTCCACTCTTTTGCCCATAGTCTGAGGAGTCCCCCAGGGCTCAGTGCTAGGTCCCTTGTTCTTTTTGGTCTACCTTAATGGTTTTGGTGACAGTAGTTCAGGTATGGCACATCATTTATATGCTGATAACACTATATTATATACCTCAGCTCCAACCTTGCCTGAAGTTCAGACCAAATTACACATAAGCTTTAATGGCTTACAATATTTTTTTACAAGATCAAAACTTAAAATGAATATAGAGAAAACAAAATGTATGGTTTCTGGCACAAACTCTAAACTAAAACAGAGTTCTGAAATGAAAATTGTTGATGCAGAAGGAACCAAGTTGGAATCTGTGTCATTCTACAAATATCTGGGCTACTGGATGGACTCCTCGGGCTTGGGCAATGTTCATGTGGACAACCTTGCAGGAACAATTGGGAAAAAGGTTGGGTATATTATATCCTAACAACAATTGCTTGTGTGGTAATATGATTAAAAAGAATGTTGAGTCCCAGATATTTTCCTTATTGGATTATGGCAGTGTTTTATATGATTATGCCACTATCAGCAAATTGCATAAATTAGATATTTTGTACAATTGCTTGGCCAGGTTGATTCTCCAGTGCCCTAAGGATACACACCACTGCCAAATGTACAATAGTTTAGGATGGCTATCTCTGCCAGAGAGACGCCAAATTCATAAATTTATACTGGCATACAAAAACGTCTTAGGTAAAATCGATACCTATCTGACTGAAAAACTGTAGGTCAGAAAAATAAATACTTCACGTAGAAAGTCTGTTTACTGTGAATTAGTTGCCCCACAGATAAAATTAAAAAAGATCAATGTATTTCTTTAGCCACCTGGTTCCCTCATATTGGAACAGTTTATCTTCTAAATTTTGTCTGCTGGATGCTAAGTTTCCATCTTTAAATTATGTAAAGCTGTGGTTCTTAGATCAGACAGCAAGTGTAGCAAAAGGCTATCATGGCTGATTCAGTTAATGATATTGTATATTGAATGCACTAACATAATTTATTGTACTGTACTTTACTTACTTAAGCTGTGTATATGTGTAATTTATGTGTAATGTTTGTACTAAGATTCCGGGTCACCATTTTAAATAAGTTATTCTCAATGGTCTATCCTTAATAAAATGAAATAAGGTTGGTTAAAACACTGACACTACAAAAAACAGTGCACCCCATTGAAAACAATGTGACTTTTTTGTGTTTTACACCCCTGACCCCCTGACATGGGGGGCTTTGCTCCCCCACACTCCCTGGAATTAAAATAACAAATTCCAAAGGGATGTGGACTTTGGGGATAGGGAGAAATTCAGGAGGGGGGAAAATTGTTTTTTTTTACAAATAAAAAAGCTGCTACACCAGGAGACCTGGGGGGAACCAAACTGTGGTCCCAGGTCTCCAAGGCTGCTGTGTGCTGGTGCCCTAGTCAGTACACCACGGGAGTGGCTTGACCAGGCACCACACACACGGCAACTTGATTGCTCCCAATTTCCAGCAGGCAGCAACTGGGGTAGTAGTAATTCTCTAACACTATTCTATCCTGGTCACTGTCAATGTAGTTGCTGTTCTGACAGTGCGGTTAATATCATGCTGTTATTGCAGTGACATATTGACCTGGTACCTTTATTTTTGTGCATAATATGTCCTGAATGCCATTCCCTAAAGATACAGGAAACATGAAGCTGGACTCATGGGGCCCAATTCTAAAAGAGATACACCTGGCGTAACAGCACTTGCTCCGAAAAGAATGGCACAAGTAGCAAGTTACGCCAACAGTTGCGACATGTGGGATTCTACAATGTGGCCTGCGACATGCCACAGGCCACATGCGCCAAAGAGCAGTTATGCCAGCAGTTGCGTCATAAACCCCCTGCAACATGGTGCTAGAGGGTTTACGGCAGCAGTTGCGCCCTATTCCAGTAGAGCAGCAACAAAATCCCCAGTGTTGGGATTCTACAAGAAACCCTGGAGAAGAACCATCAACATAAGTTACATCAGCATTTAGCTGGTGTAACTGTACATACATCCTCCAGGGGTTCTGTAGACCCACTGCACCCACTACAGGATGTGCCCCCATGCTGAGAACACCCCTGTCGGTGCCCCACAGGGCAACCCTCAACTCGCCCAGCCCCCGATCCTCCATAGAAGAGGTACCCAGCTGGGCATCTCGCATCCCCAGTCCCCAGAACCCCTAAACCCTAAATGCCCTACAGCGCAGCCCATACACATCATGCCCCCGAAGCTTACACCACTAGCATCTTCACAGGGTAGCTGTGTGTCCCTCCATCCATTCCTTGACCTGTTATTTATTTATTTTGTTTTTTTATTTATTTCAAATTTGGATTAATACCTTTGAGCCTGGGGCTCGTTTACAAAGGCTCCAAGTCAACAAGGAATACAAGACATTTACAGGTGATGAAACATTGCAGAACAGAAAGACATCAACTAACAAGTGGTATTAGTGTGCAATTACAACATTAAGCAGGGTACAAGAAGTAAGGAGAAACAGGACCACACTTCCAGAGAAACGTATTAATGCAGCACTAATTAAGTGCAGTACAGTGTTTAACAATCATGTTACAGTTCAGACGGGGTGCTCCCAGTCTGCAGAAATGCATGTTTTAGCAGCCAAGGTGAGGCTTTGTCAAGGGGAGGTAGTAGGTGGTGGGAGGTGGAAGGGGGAAGTGGGCAGTTGTGGAACAGGAGGGTGGGAGTGAAAGAGGGTAGTGTTTGATGGATGTGAGAACCGCTGTCAGAGGCCATGGGTTAACAGAAACACTGGCAGTCAGATTTGCTGGCAAGAAGAGCTCAAAGCCCATTTTTAAAGTAGCCAAGTCTAGGGGAGTTGGCAAGGTCTGCAGGCAGATCATTGAACCATTTAGGCCCACAGTAGGAGAGGGATCCTTGGCCAAGGGTGGTTCATTTGAAGGGAACAGTTAGAACAGTCCTGGAGGCACTCCTTGAGCATTTAGATGGTTGTGTAGGCTCAAAGAGGGCTGAAGTAACCCTAGGCATGGACCCCATCAGGGACTGTTTCGCAAGGAGGCAGGTCTGGTATTGGAGTCTGTGGTGGAGTGGGAGCCAGCCAGTTTCCTTGTATAGGTCACAAGAGTGAGTCATTTTGTGTACTCCCAGGACCAGGCGGCAGACCTTGCTGAAGATGATTTTGACCCTTTTAAGCACTGTGTCTGTGCCTGTCCCATATATGACAAGACCATAATCCACAGATGAGAGAACTGAACTGCATGTAACAAGTTTCAGGGCAGCCGGGGTCATTGAGGTGCGGTGTCTGTACAGGATGCCAAGCTTCATGTTGGTAGACTTTACCAGTTGCTCAGCATGGGCAGTGAAGGTGAGGGTGTCATCAAGGTGAATCCCTAAGTACTTGAATGTATTGACTTGGTCTAGTATTTCTCCTTCGCTACTAAGTATATGCAGTGAGGACCCTTGAATCTTGCTCTGTGGGGTGCTGAAGAGCATGCTCTTTGTCTTTTTGTAGTTGAGTAGCAGTTTATTTCAGGTGAACCAGGATTCCAATGCACGAAAATTGTGCTGAAGTTCAGAGCTAATTGATCCCAGGTCTTTCCCTGGGACGGAGATAACAGCATCGTCTGCATAGAGTACAGAGCGTGCAGAACAGGTAGAAGGCATGTCATTTATGAAGAGGCTGAATAAGACAGGACCGAGGATAGAACCTTGCAGAACTCCTAGGTTTACTTTCCTGGGCTCGGAGATTATATTGCCAATCCTGACCCATTGAGATCTATGGGTTAGGTAACTATGGTACCAGGCCACAGATTCCATTGACAATCCTGTAAAGAGGAGACATTTCAGTTGCAGTTGGTGATTGACTGTGTCAAAGGCCTTGGTGAGGTCTATGAAGATAGACCCCACCACCATCCCTTTATCCAGGGCCCCATAAAGCTGAGTGGTGTAGTCTACTAGTGGGGTGACAGTGGAGTGATTTTGTCAGAATCCATGTTGTTGCAAGCAGAGAAGCTATGCTTTTCTAGGTACTCAGTTAGTTGTTCTGAGACCACCCTTTCAAGTGCTTTGGAGAGGGGGGGTAAAATCAAGATGGGCCAGAAGTTTGCTAAATTAGCTCTGTCTCCTGATTTAAAAACAGGTGTGACTAGAACCTCTTTCCACCTGTCAGGGAAGATGCCAGATCTTAGAGAGGCATTGAATACCTTGGTGAGTGGTGCCACAAGTTCATTTAATGTGAGTGCTACAATCTTCATATCGATCATGTCACTTCCTATCCTGGTCTTACCAAGGACCCATTTGATATATTTGACGGTCTCACCTGTGGAGATTTGCATGAAATAGAATGGTGGGGTAACATTATCCTGTTGTGGTGGAGTGTTGAGGTTGTGCTGCTGGCTTGCAAGGGTGTGATTCAGGTATTCAGGTGGCAACACATTATTGAGGTCCGTGAATGCAACATTAAAAGCATCAGCAATTTCCTTAGGGTCTTGCAATGTACCAGAGGTGGTAACTACAAGGCCTGGTGGGGCCCTTGAGGCTCTAACCATGAGAGATTTTACAGAGTCCCAGAACACCCTCCATCTACCCCAGGTCTTTCCTAGGAGGTCATTGTAGTAAGCTGCTTTTGCCAGACATATGAGTTTTGTGCAGGTATTTCTAGCTGCCTTATATGCTTGGGAGTCAGCTAGATTCCTGGTGGCTTTGGCCCTATGCCACAGGTGATCTCTGAGTCACATGCATTCAGTTAGAGGGCTGGACAGCCAGGGGTTGGAGATTCATCTGGCTTTCTTTGTTTTGTAAGGAGCAAAGATGTCACAGGCTTTAGTAAAAATACTGCAGAAGTAATCCAGTGCTTGGTTTTCATCCTTGACTCTATCCAGTGGGGACCAGTCAATCCCTTTTAGGTAGTGCCTGAAGGAGTCTAGTTGACCAGGCCTTAGTGATCTGTTCCTGGTGGTCTTAGGCTTGCTCTTGGTGAACTTGTTTGTCCAGGTAAGTAGTACAGAGGAGTGGTAACTGATGGTGTCAGGTAGGACTGTTACCTCTGCGATATGTTCAGGACAGGAGGAGAGTAGCCAGTCGATGAGGTTGCTGGTTCCTGTACGGTAGTTTTGTCTGGTGGGTTGTGTGACCAGTTGGGTCAGGTACAGTCCAGCTATTTGGTCTCTAGCTGTCACTGCATCCTGTGCTTGCCAATTAATGTTGAAGTCCCCTAGGATTATATGTTCCCAGTTTAGTTTGTTCTGTTTGAGGTGGCTTATGAGCTGTGGGAAGCCAGTGAGTAGTGTCCCAGGAGGCAGGTATATGGTGGTTAATAGTAGCACTTTGTTTTGTTGCCCAATATTAAGTTTTAGTGTTAGAACCTGTGCTTCCTTGGTGTGGAAACTAATTGGTAGTATTTGCCCTTTGATGTCACTCTTGAGGTAAACCAGACAACCCTCCCCCTTTTTGAGGTACGGTCCTGCCGGAACAGGTTATATCCAGGAAGGGCAATTTCTGTGTCTGGGATCTTTGGTGATAGCCACATTTCTGTTAGGGAGATGATGTCAGGATCAATCACTTTCTGTGTCTGGGATCTTTGGTGATAGCCACATTTCTGTTAGGGAGATGATGTCAGGATCAATCTGAGCCACCCAGGCCTGAAATTGTGGCAGTTTGGAGAGAAGGCTGCAGATATTCAGAGATACAATTTTTAGATGTCCTGGGCTATTGGTACAGTTCATGATACAGGTCACCCAGGGTCACAGCTAGGCAGGGATTTGACAAGAGGCTTTGGCTATGCAAGAGTTTGCAGGCATGCACTCCCCTGCCCCATTACATTGCTAGCCTGGGGCACACTTACTCAAGTACAAGAGCAGGATGTGAAATCCTTTTGTCCTTTTGCCACAAATGTTTAAAACTTAAAACCCCCGGGATCCCTGGTAGTCTAGTGGCCCCCACCACCCACCCCTCCCAGTAGTGCCAGTCCTCCCCCACCCATCCCCAGATGGTGACCGGCACAGCCCACTTTTCAGCTCCATGGCTAGCCACCGACTGAACTCTGCATGGCGCTTACTGTATAGATGTGCTCAGAAATGAAAAAATACTCATTCATTTCTGAGCACGTGTATACAGTAAGCGCTCATGCGGAGCGCAGTCGGTGGCTGGCCATGGAGGTGAAAGGTGGCTGTGCCAGCTGCTGGCTGGGGATGGTGGTGGAGGACTGCACTGCTAGGTGGGTAGGTTGGGGCTACTAGACTACCAGGGATCTTTGGGATTTTAAGTTTTATACATTTGCAGCAAAATATTGGGCCAAGGAATGGATCGGGGGGATACAGCCACATCCTGCAAGCTTTGGGGGGGCATTTGTGCTTTGCTGGGGGGGCTGAAACTTGTGACATGCCCCTCAGGTATGCACTTAGGTAGATGTACCTGTCCACATGTCACAAGTCAAGGGACTTAGCTGTGGAAACCCTGCCCCTTCTAGAATAAGGTGCAGGGTCCAAGTCACAACCGCATTTGGCGCAAGTCGCCTTTGGCAGTGACTTGCCTCAAGCTTCTAGAATTGGGACCATGGAATCCATCCTTGGGAAATGATTAAAAAACAGGCACTAAATTAGCATATATAAAAATACTTAAAAAAAAAGGGGGTTCAGCATGTGAAAACCCCCAACTTAAAATCCAAATAAGTGATACCTCTTTTAATGGATTTTAAAACATCCACAATATATACATAATGTGTCAACAAAAAATAAATAAATAAAATGTCTCCCAGGGAGTGAGCAGGCCTGAGCCAAGTGAATCAATGGTTCCATGGCCAAAGCTAACCATTTATTTAAAAGTTTTGTAAGAATCTTAAAGTATGTGTTAATCAAGGAGATAGGTCACCAGATGAAAAGCAAAGCCCTATCCTCCATCTTAAACAAAATAATGAGAAGACCTTTATATGGATTTACGATGCTGAGTCGACAACAAACTCGTCAACCAGCATCACAGTGCCAGGCTCCTTGTTGACTGCAATTTGCAGTCGGCAGGGAGCCATGCACAGTAGGGTCTGATGTTTTCTTCAGGCGGCTTTGCCCCCCAAGCCCCCCACACGGAGGGCTCTGCCCCTGCACCCCTTGTCACTATGGATACCAACTCCGAGTCAGAATTGGTCGGGGAAGGGGTGCAAGATGAGGGAGAGTGTTGCCGCGTCCCGGTGCAACCCCTACAGCGACATGACACTGTTGTGTGTAGCAACGTATGTCACTGTAGGGGTTTCATTGCAGGAGGTGTATACTCCTTTATACATGTCTGAAGATAAAGAGTATGCAGTTCAATAAAAATTAAAGAAGGTTAATAACTTCTAAGGCATATGATCCCAGAGCCATCTATAAAAGTCCCCCAGAAATCCATCAGGACATAAAGCAGTGCCCACTTTCATATGTTTGATCATCTATTCTAGCTCTAAAGTAGAAATTGGGGCAGTCAGGTCCCTAGCATGCTGATCCAAAATCTGAGGTAAGTCACAATCTGTATTCACATATTGGATCAAAGAAGCTCACTCATCAAACATAAATTTCAAAACAGTTTTATTAAGTATAAATATTATTCTACCAGAAATCACTCCAACCTTTTGGGTTACCCCTTCATTGGTGAAAACAAGCATACATGTACATCTAAAATGAAAATTATTATTTACATAACTGAATAATATAGCAATATTTTAAATAACTGAATTTAAATAAATCAGCCATCAATGGTGCCTGCACTTATATATGTGAATAGGATAAGATGCAATGAAATTTTAATTAATTCTCACGCTAATATTTTTACTGTCTGTAAATAAATAATATTGCATAAAATACCCCATATTCATAATACATAAACAATTCCCAATAAATCCTCATCATACATATTGTCAGTAGCAAAATAAATGCAACATATCACATCAAATAAATTGCAGAACAAAAAATATTTTACCACACCATTTTTATATTTGTTATTGTATTCCTGCACTGCTTTCATATATTCTGTGTCATAATTCTGACTAAATATAGCCTATTCTGTTATTTAAAACCCACACTGACAAACCAGGAATTTATGTTCTGCTATGCTGATGTATTTCTATTGACAATAGCAAAACAAATGCAGCATATCCCTATACATAAGTTGCAGAGTAAAAAGTCTTTACCACACCCTTTTTGTTTCCTTGTGCTTGCGCAAGAAACATCTTGTGGTAGAATGACATTTGAGAGGTGTGTCAGGGATGAATCAAATGCAGAGCACTCTACTGTTGGCTCGACCCTGACAGACCAATGACCACAGAAGCAGAGAGTGACGGTGGTTGGAATTTCACAGTGAGGAAGCAGCCACACTTGAAAGGAATGAAGAGCTCCAATGAGAGTGTTTCATTCCTTTCATTTACATAATGCTCACCGCACCACTCTCTCCATTCCCTATCCCTGAACTAGGCATCATGCAATAAAACCCTCCCACTCCCTCTCACTGTGTGCTGCCCCCCCACACTCTCTGTTCCCCCACTGGACCAGCAGTGATCTAATAAATCTCTCCTGCTCCCTCCCACTGCATGCTGTCCACCCCGCACCCTCTGCTCCCCCAGCCGCATTCAACTTGAGCCCTTCCACTCCTTCCCACTGCATGCTTCCCACCCTGCACCCTCTGGTCCCCAGCATCCAAATGATCACTCTCTGCTACCTCCTACTGTGTGTTACCTGCACTGCACCCTTTGTTCCTCCACCAGACCAGCAGTGATCTAATAAAACCCTCCCACTCCCTCTCACTGCATGCTGCCCACTTCACACCCTCTGTTCCCCCTGCCAGCATTCAATTGAGCCCTCCCACTCTTTCCCACTGCCTGCTGCCCACCCTATACCCTCTGTTCCCCTGGCATCCAAATTATCCCTCCTGCTTCCTCCCACTGCATGCTGTCTGCTCTGCTCCCTCCATTTCCCATGCCGACATCGGGATACCCAATCCCCGTGTTGGCATTATCTAAATTCCCCCCTTCCCCAGCACTGGGGAGCCCACTCTCAGTGTCTGGAAATAAACCTTTTTTCCTGTAAAAAGAAACTGTCCCCAGATGTTTTTTTAAACCCTGTAAAAAAGAAAACAGTCCCTCATTGTCTCCCCATACCCCTCCCCTATCCCACTCCTTTCTCTAAGTACCTGCCTCCATGCACCCCCCCATTATCCCTTACTTACCCTCTGAGGTCAGCATCTGTGATCTTCTGAGGACTGGGACACGTCTGAACTCTTCAAAGCTGAACTATGAACTGAGGAATCAAGGTAAGCGCTGTATAATGGCTGTCAATGGGGGGTTCAACTTATGTTGATATCTCAGTCATTTTTAGGAATTTTGATCCCAAATTTTTTCACATGGGGTTCTTGGGATCCCACCAAATAAACACTGTCACTGTCATTTCATTACTCAGTCTGGAAAGGTGATTTTGTGGTGGCTGTGGGGAATCACCTTTTGGGACTGATTAACGAAATGACAGTGTCAGTATTCATCAGGGGAGGCCCAAAAAAGTCCATGTTGAAAATTTAGTGCACAAAATACCCCAAATGACTGCGTTATGAGCATGCATTATGCAGTTTCTATGCACTCTCGTAACACTGCCAATTTTTCATATTTTCTCTCCAGATTTTCAACATTGCCATTTTGTTCACACCTCCTCACGAACAGTTCAGCTGCCATTTTTCGCATCCTGCCCAAAATGTGGTTTTTGCACATGTGGTGCAGAATGGCACTGTCGCTGTGCGAAATCACCTTTCGGGATGAGTGAACGAAATGTCGGTGATACTCTTCATGAGGTCGTATCCCAAAAAGGCTATGTTGAAAATTAGGTGAAACAATTCCAAAAAATGTCAGAGTTACACCCGGCTGTTCAAAATTTTCTACACACACGTACAGTAACTTTGGTCATTTTCAATATTTTCACTCCAGATTTTCAGTATAGCCATTTTATCACACCACCGCATGAACAGTTTGCCTGTCATGTTTCACATCCTGCCCATAATGTGTTTTTGCATCTTTGGTGTGGAATGCCATTTTCCCATGAATTTGAAAATTTTCACCTACAGGGGTGATAAGAAGACTATGTTCAACATTTGGGGTCAAAATATGAAAAAATGACATTTATGGCCATTCATTGCAATTTTGGTATGCATGCTTGTAACTGCAGAAATCTTAAATATTTGCACCCACATTTTTTTTATTTGTATCCCTGCTCCATGGCCCTCTCTGTCTGGAGGAAGCCCCAGCCCCAGCCCCCAATATCCACCAGCTGATGCTGACCAGCTACTCCCAGGGCTTACCCCCCAGTGGGATCAGCAGGGAGGCCCACCCCACCAAGACAGGGGGGCCCACCCCCACCAAGACCGGATCCAGTGCAGGGGTCAGCACCATGGCTATTCGGGGGTAGGACTGCAAGCTCCCTCCATCATCTGCCATGAGCATTTTTCCTCCTGGTTTCTCCCCTTCAGGGGCAGAGCATACAAGAATGCCAGCGATGGTGCTATGCAAGCTACTGTGCATGCATCCCATCAGGCATCTGCCATGCCTCTGACCCAATGTCTACAGTGTTGGTGTGCCAGCTCCCAGCCACTGCTACAGGCCAGGCATGCACTGACAACTGGTTGTCCCCGGAGAAGGAGAGCTGTCCCTGGAATGCTTGATCCTTCTCATTCTCCCCTGCCAACTCCCCAGCAGCCCATGCTTGCTCCTGAACATGGGTCGCTGGTGTGATGCGAGGTATGGTGTCTGGTGCCTCAACCCTCAAAGCCAGCAGGCCAGCAATGCACCCCACATTTTCAACATAGCCTTTTTATTAACTGAGCTTCTGTATTCAAATGCTGTCCAAAGTATGATAACTTGTCGAAACATACTTCAGGTAGGCTTTTCCTCCCACCAGAAGTTCAACTAACACAATACACTCCTGCCACATGAACCACATAAGGAAACATTCAGCATTGACAAATAACTTGTTTATATTTCTTACGGTATTCCTGTAATGTTCACATACATTCTGTTTCATAACATTGGCTAAGTACAGCCAATTATGTTATTTAAAACCCACACTGAAAAACCAGGAATTTGTGTACTAGTTTCAACCATAAATGTGTCAGATATTTAACATTACTATCATTCAGGATTTTTTCTTATATAAAGTGCCACAGGGCTCAACACATTACTGCAGAAATATGTTTCAAAGAACCATTAAATGCATCAGAGCACTATTCTTTCATTTACCCATATATTTTACTGATAAGCAAAACATTGTAAACACTTGCTCTTTTATCATTTTAATATCATTTTCTAAGGCAGGGGACCATGTCTTGATCTATAAAAATGAAGGGATACCTTTTTTATTTACTGCAGAAACTAGAAATGGATATGAATTCAGTATATACAGAGGTTACGGAGAAGCTGACAGTGGAGGATCTTGATTCTTTTTTAAGTAAGGTTAATCAAAATGTAGACAATTTTGAAGAGGAAATAAGAGCTACTAAACTGTATAAGTTTAGGAGAGACCTGAATGACTACTGTGATAATAAGGTTTATAGTTGCTTTAAGGACAAAAATGCCACAAAATACAGGTTATGTTTATAATCTGGATTAAAATTCATCACTTTATACATCTGGTAGTGAAAGTGAAGTGTCTCAACCACAACAGCAGGGCAAAGATTAGCCTTTTTTGGAAGGAGCAACTTCAGAGGGAGGAGACAATTCCTCCAGAGGTACAAGAGAGGTTACCAGTATACCAAACAGTTTCAAACACAACAGGAAATAGACCCAGGAGATGGTACATCAGGAGTAAGAGGAAGAGGAGAAGATATAGAATATGCAGGAAGAAGAAAATATTGTAGACAAAAAGAAGCTCAGGGAATAAGTGTAGTGACATGGTCTCAGGCAAGGCCTCTACTCTTCTGCAGCACTTTGGGACCAAGTTCTGAGGCAGGATTACCATTTGCTGAAGAAATTCTGTGTCGGTGGTTTGTCATTTCTGCAGAAGTTCTGCAGCAATGAACTTCCACATCACAGAATCAGCTTGTCATCCTGACGTCATGTCCATGGCAATGGCTATGGCAATCAGGATGGGGGACTGCACAGTAACACTAGTTCAACAAAAAAAAATACACACAGGCCCAGATATTCAAAAGGGTTGCACATGGCACAACAGTGTTGCACCATGCACAACCCACTGATGCACCCCGGCGCAATATTCAAAAGGAAAAAGTGTGCCGCACAAATTCTGATACACCAGAGTGCATCAGTAATGTATGCAGGCACAGGTAGGGGGGGTGTGCCCATGCATAACCTGCACAGCCCGATATTCAGCCCAGGATATACAGAGTCATGCATGCACAACCCCTACCTGTGCCTGCACAAAGTTAAGCCCCCCAAAAAAGGAACAAATGATGGCCACCCACAGGTGAGCTGCCGCATTGCAGGGCGCAACACAGCAGCTGCCACCTGTGGGTGGCCATCCGAGTTCCTGCCTCACCTGGTGGCGCCCCCCCCTGCCCAATCATGGGCATCGGTATAACCCCCCAATCCAATATCCCTGGTGGTCCAGTGGACCGCAATCTGCCCGATCGCGGGCATATTTAAAACATAGAACAGTCCTATTACCCTGGTGGTCTAGTGTACCCTCCCCACCCGCCCACTGAGCCCCACCGCCCTACTCCCCCCTGGTCAGCCAGCGGTGGCAGCACCCACCACCTGCCACTCCACCGACCGACAGCTCGGTAGGGCTGCCGCCTCACTGGTTCAGGCGTGAGCCAATGGGCATGCAGCTCCATACCAAGTTAACACAGTCCAGATATGTGAAATGAATTCATTCACATATCTGGACTGAGTAGTATGATATGGGCTGCACACCCATTGGCTCACGCTGTGAACCAATGGGCATGCAGCCCTACTGAGTTGTCAGTTGGCGGGCAGTGGGGCGGCAGGCAGGTGGGATGCTGCCGCCCGCTGGCTGACCAGGGGGGACCGGGGCGGTGGAGCTCAGTGGGCAGGTGGGGAAGGGGGTACACTAGACCACCAGGGTAATAGGACTGTTCTATGTTTTAAAGATTCCCGTGATCAGGCAGAGTGCGATCCACTGGACCACCAGGGATATTGGACGGGGGGGGTTTCTTTTAGATGAATGCCCGTGTTCAGGCTGCAGGGGGCGTTGGTCCCCGATGGCTGCTGCCTGGCAGGGCTCCAGGCGCAAGTCATCAGGGATCGGCACACCTGCATGCTAATGGGATGCAAATGGGGCCATAATGACATGCAAATGGCCCCATGTGCACCTTGCATAAATTATGGCCCTATTTGCATGTCCCCTTTTGAATATCGTAGGTGCTGTGCATGGCGCAATGGCACTTGCGCTAGCTCATCTCCATGCTCCACTCTGGCCACTTGCGCTGACGCACAGTGGGGTGGCCAGGTCGATATTCAAGCTGCTGCACCATAGCGCAGCTCTGTTGAATATCGCCCAGGCCACACCCCTGCCAACAGGTGCTGAGCTGCGCCCCAGGCTTGCACCACAGCCTGGTGCAGTTTGAATATCCGGGCCACAGACTTTTAGAAATAATTTAATTTTTTTTTAAGCTAAAAAAAATCTATCACTTAAGGTCCTAGTTTATTGCATAAATAAAATATGCAGAGGGGACCTTTTGTGATAAATAAGTTATCTATATGCAGTCCATGATGCTTTGCATTATTGGGGCATGTGTGATTTTGTATTTCTTTGAAACTTGGCTTCCCGGCCAATGACCTTTGGGGTAACCATTGCCTCAGCACTTGCACACAGAGGTTCTCTGTCTTTTAACTTGTTTTTTGTTTTAATTGGGTTCACCACAACATAACCCAGATAGACCATCTTGGGGTAGCTGGTTCAGTCCACTGGGGTGTCAAACAGATGAGACATACTGATGAGTCCTGGTAGGACAAAACACGAGTCTATGTCTTCTGTTGGCACCTTTGCAAACTGTGTGAGAGGCCTTTTGGCACCATGCATTTTTGCTTAAAGTTGAACCAGCATAATATTCTGTGGTGATTTTCATATACAGTCCATGATGCTTTGCATTATTGGGGCATGTGTGATTTTGTATTTCTTTGCAATTTGGCAATGATATGCACATGAACCACTTATGAGAAAAGGCTCCCCAGCTCACTGTAAGGTGTCACTTATGTGACAGAACACTGCGCCATACCCCAGGCTAAGAACAGTGGTGTGCAACAGGGCTGCCTCCCATCCATGTGCTGCCCAGGCAGCTCCCAGAGCTCATCCCAAAACCTGAGTCACCAGCATGAGAACTCAACATGTTACCCACTGGCCTAATGGCCGGCCCTGCGCACATTTCTCCACAATGTTTAGGTAATTCTATCAACCACTGATAACATGTAATCAATTACCCTTGCAAAAATGTGTATAGCCCAATTATTCATTTAGTAGATCTGTTCTTTAAATAGGTCTATGCATTATTATATTCCACCTTTTTGGGCATAATTGCTTTATTTTTCTTAAAAATGATGGATTGATGCATTTTACCAGTTGTTCATTTCAGATGGCATCCTTATACCGCAAAGGCACAAAGAAATCTGTACAAAGTAAGATACAGAGTTAACAGGTCTATGTTTCTGTCAAGTATTTGTTTAGGCTGGCCTGAGTGTAATAACATAGGACTGAAAATGTTATTAGACTGTAGTATAGGGTGAGCAAATATCATAGTATCTGATGTGCTCTACCACTTCCTCTGGGAGTGGGAGCTGTGGTAGATAAGTAACTATTCATTTCTGCAGCAGAATGTTGCCCTGTTATTAGCTAATGTATGCTGTGATAACACTGATAACATCACATGCTGGGTGTAGAGGGGGTTTGGACATAAAAGGAGGGGAAGGGAGCCTGGTGTTATGGATAAACTGGAAATATTAATAAAGAATCATCAAGAACAGTGAATAATGTGGCATTGCAGATATTCTATGGTAGGTTGCAAGTTCTGTGCAAAATTCTACAGCTGCAGAATTTTAGGGGCCTTGGTCTCAGGGAAAGAGACTTAAGGAAGGATTTTCAAAACTCTTAGATCACTACAAGCCTCATTGTGCTGATGATAAGGCACATGGGGCTTGTGAGTATCTAACAGGATTTTCTATCCCATGCAGCAACTGCCACAAGGTAGGCCAGCTTTTTCTGGTTTATCTTTCAGCAATTCTGGGGGCCCTTGCCATAGAGATTTTGACAGATATTTGGCGTAAGCTGCCGTAACTTGTGGAAACTGTCACAACTGCACCTGAGATTGGAAAATTGGGTGCAGTTTCGATGAAGCTTTCAGTGCACGATGGGTACTTTTTTGACAATCTTCCAGTTTCAAACCAAATAGATCCTGTTGTACAAGAGAAAAATGAAATTTGACTCCAAAACTAAAATCACAGTACACCCCTTCAGGTGTGAGACCATCAAATATTGATGTGTACATGAACTTAGTAAATAAAAATAATGAAGTCCTACATAAAAATGAAAGGGAATCAGATAGAAGAACAAAATTTAATTTAACAGTAGCAGAATTTCCTGCATTGAAGAAATTAGAGAATGAGACATCAATTGTGATTAAATGATACATCAATTGTGATTTAAAAAGCAGATAAAAGAGGTGCCATAGTAGTACAGGACTACGTGCAGTATAGGAAACAGTGTCTGGTACTTTTATGGATGGAAATAATTATTTAAAGTTAGGAAATGACCCAACTACCTGCATTAAAAATTTCGTAGAGGAAGTTCTCAATAGGGAAGGTAATAGAGGCTGGCTTACTGACTGGGACAGGGTATCCCTACTAAAGAGTAACTCATGTCCTCCTATTTTTTATAAGCTAACAAAAATCCACAAGAATAGAGATACACCTCTGGGGAGGCCTATAGTGTCAGGAGTGAATGCTCTCCTTGAATCTCTTTCAGTTTTTGCTGATTGTTGAAATAGACCACTAGGAGAAGACACGGTATCCTATGTCAGAGATAGTGCACACATTACTCAAATGTTAAAGGCTTTCAACACACCAGAAATATTTGTGGATGAACTATGGCTCATTATCTGAGTTTTAAAAGATTTATACACTTCCATTTAACACAATATGGGATGTCAGACTTTATACCAGAAATACTTTAAAAGAAAAGAAAAGCATAGATGAGAAGCCTCCAAATGAATTTTTAATGCAACTAGCTGAGATTGTATTGTCACAAAACTACTTTTCTTTTGAGAGAGATATGTATCTTCAGATTAAAGGCACTATGATGCGGTCCAGCATGGCCCCATCATGTGCCAATATATACATGAATAGTTCTGAGGAAAGGCATATGTTTTCAGACAACTGATCTGAAAGCAGCATGAGGCTATGGAATTGGTTTATTGATGTAATTGTTGTATCAAATGGGACAGCAACAGAAACTGAAGAGTTTCACAAGTACTTAAATTCGAGAACAAATCATTTGATCTTTGTTAAGAATCAAGGTCAATGTGAAATTACATATCTAGATGTGTTAGTTTACAAAGAAGTTGGATGTCTGTGTACAAAGTTGTATGTAAGAGTACAGATATAAATACTTTATTAGCAGGAGATAGTTTTCATCCAAAGAGAATAAAAGATTCAATTCCATGTGGCTAATTCTTATGGGCCAAGAGGAATTGCACTAAAGATTCTGATTACCAACAGGCAAGAACAAAGATACACAACAGATTCATAGCTAGAGGTTACAAAAGAGAGATTTTATTGGAGGCAGAAAGCAGAGCACAAGGCACTTCTAGGGAAAGGTTATTTATAACAGGAAGAAAGGAATAGGAAAAGTTGAACATAATCCTTTCTAGTACATCCTATTTTGATTTTTATCAGATTAAGAGTATTATTGTGAAACATTAGAATAATTTGAAGTCTGCACCAACAGGGGATAATAGAAACATAGAAACATAGACTTTGACGGCAGATACAGTAAGAACCACTTGGTCCACCCAGTCTGCCCATTTCCCTACCTACTGGATAAACTGCAGATTCTAGTTAACCAACAGCCTACTTCCTGCAACCCCCACTATAATTGCCTTGTGTCTGTCCCATGCATGTTTGAATTCCCTCACTGTTTTAGACCCAACGACCTCCTCAGGAAGGCTATTCCATGTATCCACCACTCTCTCCATGAAAATTATCCTCACATTACCCCTGAGCCATCCTCCCTCTATCTTTAAATTGTGCCCCCTTGATCTTACACATCTCTTTTTCTGAAAGATGCTACCCTCCTGGACTTTGTTGATTCCCTTGAGGTACTTGAATGTTTCTATCATGTCCCCCCATCCCTCCTTTCATCAAGAGTATACATATTAAGCTCTCTCAGTCTCTCTTCACATGGTTTCTGCTGCAGACCCTGCACCATTTTAGTTGCCCTCCTCTGGACTACTTCCATCCTGTCTATGTCCTTGCATAGATGAGGTCTCCAAAACTGCACACAGTACTCCAGATGGCGTCTCACCAACTGTCTGTACAGAGTGATAACTTCCTTTTTCTACTTGTGATGCCCCTTCCTATACATCCCAGTACCCCCCTGGCTCTCCTTACCGACTTTTCACATTGCTTACCCACCTTTAGGTCATCTGATATGACTACCCCAGGTCCCTTTCCATTTTTGTTGTTGTTAGTACCTCCCCTGCTATTGTGTACTCTTCTCCTGGGTTTTTGTTTCCCAGGTGCATTACTTTGCACTTCTTTGCATTGAATCTAAGTTGCCATATGTCTGACCATTCCTCCAACCTTGTCAAGTCCCTTCTCATCTTTTCTACCCCTCTTGTGTATCAACTCTGTTACAGATCTTTGTGTCATCTGCAAAGAGGCATACCTTTCCTCAGACCCTCTGCAATGTCACCTATAAAGATGTTAAAGAGGACTGGACCCAGTACTGAGCCCTGAGGTACTCCACTAGTAACCCCCTTTCTTGAATGTGTTCCATTCACTATTACCTTCTGTGTCCTGTTGTGCAGCCAGTTTGCTACCCAGGCTACCACCCTGGGACCCACTCCCAGGCTGGCTAACTTGATTATTAATCTTTTGTGAGGGACTGTGTCAAATGTCTAAAGTCTAGGTAGGCCATATCCACAGCCCCTCCCTGGTCTATTACTTTGGTCACCCAGTCAAAGAAATCAATTAGATTCATCTGACATGATCTTCCTGTTGTAAATCCATGCTGCTTTGGGTCCTGTGCCTCGCTGACCTCTAGGTACTCAACAATTCTTTCTTTCAGAAGTGATTCCATCATTTTTCCTACCACTGAGGTCAAACTTACAGGTCTGTAGTTTCCTGCTTCTGCCTTGCTCCCACTTTTGTGAAGGGGAATCACATCTGCCCTCCTCCAGTCCTCAGGTACCGCCCCATCCTGCCATGATTTGTTAAAAAGCGTGGTCAGTGGTGTCACTAGGTCCTCCCTTAGTTCTTTTAAGATTCTGGGGTGAATCCCGTCAGGTCCCATTGCTTTGTCCACCTTGAGTAATCATTTTATTAACCCTCAAATGGTAGTAGCAAGGACATGTAGATCCACAGGGGACTAGATTAAACATACAGACCACAAATGCCAACAAAAGAATCTGATAGCAATTTTCTAGCTAACATTGATGTGAAAGGGAATTATCAATGTGGTCACTGTAATAACTGTAACCATACATATAAAGTGAAGAAACTTAAAAACTTGGCTAAAGGGAGGATATAGAGATTCAAGACTCCATTAATTGTCAAACCAGGGGGATGGAATATTTAATTAAATGTCCTTGTGACAGGGTTTATGTAGGCAAAATTTCTAGAGCATTGAAGCTATGTATAGGTGAATACAAGGAATACATAGGTGGGAGGACTTTACATCCCCCATTGCTAGACATTTTTTAATGGTGGGTCACCAGTTACCTTTCTTGTGCTTTGTTACTACTGAAAAAGTTAGCAAAGATAAAAGGGGTGGTAATTTTGATTACAAAATTGCTTCTTAGAGAAGCATATTATATTGATAGATTGAGTCAACAAATCCAAGGTATGGACTAAATGAAGGCACTGATTGGACTCCAATCATATAGGGATCTCATTAGCCCCCCAGGCCCCCGTTATTCTCTGGGAGGTCATTCTGTTCTGTGTTTAAGATTCTAGTTATATAGGAGTTAAAATCTATAGGATTACACTGCACAGGTTTCTGTGACACTGGTCAGTTTCTCTCCTTCATTCAATTAGGAGGCTCCTGTTATAGTAACTATATTATTTATTTATTTAAGTCTCAGAATAACAATACCTTTGAGTCAGAGACTCATTTTCAAAGGCTCCATGTCAGAAGGTGTTCATGCAGAAAATACAATACACAAAGGTTTCAGGCAAGGAATACAAAATAGGAGCAAGGATATACATAATACAAAGTGAATATAATGACATTAAAATACAGACTTTGGAAGGAATCACAGCAACACACTGATTGCTACAGAAGGGGAAAGTTTGAAGAAAACACATTGAATCACAGTAGGATATTGTGAAAACAATCCCAAAAGGACTTTGTTAAATACAGAGGAATAAGGAATAAAGATGGACAGAATGCAGGACATGAGAAGGGAGGTATTAGAATAGTCAGTGCACAAGGTAGAGTAGGTGAAGTACTTGGCCAAGCAGAAACCATCTGAGTTGACTTAGTCACTAGTAACAGGCTACAGACAGTCACAGCTGTTGGTATCAAATAGGTGCTGATGGAGTTTGGATTTAAAATGACATTTGGTTGGTTCTGCCAGGACATCAGAAGGGAGGCCATTTAGCCAAACAGGTGCTCTATACATGAATGCCTACTGCCATCATGTAGCCCTACAGAAAAGGACTTAGAATGAGGCTTTGGTGGAACTCCTCATACCATGGAGGGTAACAGTCCAAGTAAGGAGTTTCTGTGCTGAGGGAGGAGTGAGACCAAGGCATATCTTTTTAACCATAGGCAGGACTTGTAGGTAAGCCTGCATTTGAAGTTTAGCAAGCTAGTTTGGTCATAGAGGTCACAGGTATGGGTCAGCCTGGTCGCACCTGTGACCAGATAGAAGGCTTTGTTTAGGGCAACCTTAATTCTATTATCTACAGAGTCAGTTGCAGAGCCATAGATGACAATCCTATAATTTCATTTATTTATTTTATTTATTGAATTCTAGGATAACAAGTACCTTTGAGCCAAGGCTCTTTTACAAAGGTTCCACATCAGAAGTAGTACATACATGATAATCAAACAGAGCTTACAACAATTTACAACAACTCAGGTACACATCTAAGTAGTCACAATAATTCGCAAACAGGAGGATCACATAGGGAAACCCAGGATGGATATCTAGGTGCTGGGAGGAAAGGTGAGAACAGAGGGGAGGGACACAAGAGAAGGAGACAAGAGCAGCACAACTGCATTGTCAAAGTACAGCAAAGAGAAGTGCTGGCAGGAGGGGGGAAGGGTGTGGGGAGGAGGGTGGAGGGGACAAGGTAGAGAGACAATAAGTGTCAAGTAGGAAGAGCAGGCTGGATGTGATGATATAGATGAGGAAAAAGGGAATTAGTGGTGGCAGTCACAATAATCAGTTATGGAAAGGACCAAGCTTGTTGCTGGAAGGTGAAGGGCATCAGTGGTCATACAGTTCCTGTGCCTGTAGAATAACCCAATTCTTGTGTTCACAGCCCTACAGACTAGGTTAACATGTTCATGATAGGACAGAGAGCAGTCGAGGGTTATCCTGAGATATTTTAAGCTGGTAACTTGCTCCAGTGAGAGGTGGTGGCTGTTGAGGATGCTTGGGCATACCCCCTTATGTTTGTTTTGGGGGTTGGCGAATAACATCACCTTAGCTTTTTGTAATTAGTTATGAGTTTGTGGAGCAAAAACCAGGCCTCTCTTTCAGTGAAACTCTTTTGAAGGGTGTTCTCCAGGGGGAGGAGGGAGGGCTGTCTGGAAAAGATGACAGCATCATCTGCATAGAGGAGCATATTGCTGGAGTAGGCTTGTGGAAGAGTGTTGAGGAAAGGTTGAAGAGAAGGGAACTGAGAATAGAACCCTATGGGTCACTGAACCAAATGGGTAGACTGGAGGAAAGAGTGCCAAGGATTTTGACATGCTGCATTCTCCCACTTAGGTAATTGGTGAACCAGGAGGTGGCCTCCTGAGAGAGACCGGTGGCAGGGAGGGCAGCTACTAGGAGGGTGTGATTAACTGTGTCAAAAGCTTTAAAAAGGTCAATGTAAATAAACCCTATGATGTGACCATGGTTGAGAGCTTTAAGGATAAAACAGATAAATTCAAGAAGGGCTGAGGCAGTGCTGTGCCCTTTCCTGAAGCCATGTTGCTAGTGGCTTTGCAGATTGTACTTGGCAAGGAATTCAGTCAGTTGATCGGATATGATCCTTTCCAAGGCTTTAGACAGAGGGGGCAGGATGGATACTAGGCAGTTGTTGCTGTGGGAGGCCCTATCAACACTCTTGTAGACTGGAGTCACTACCACAGCTTTCAACTG
The DNA here is from genome assembly GCA_016271365.2 of Neoceratodus forsteri. Taxonomy (NCBI): domain Eukaryota; kingdom Metazoa; phylum Chordata; order Ceratodontiformes; family Ceratodontidae; genus Neoceratodus; species Neoceratodus forsteri. The sequence goes on along the minus strand of CM028135.1, from coordinate 903,792,314 downwards.
TTGGGGGACAGAGGGACAGATTTAGTAGTTTGGTGAGGGGGTACATGTCGGCGTCAAGTGTGAGGTGCAATAGCTTGAGGTACAGAGTATCACTACTGAATCTGGATTTCCCAAGAACTTACTGGATGTACTTTTTGGCTTACAGTGGGGATACAATCTGGAAATGGAAAGTGGGGAGAAGTGGGACCAAGATTTAAATGTAAGTGAGATGAATTAGGAGGATTAGAGAAGAAGTCAGGGGGAAGGATACCGCTAATGTCTGTAAAAGTGGTGTTAAAGGTATTAGTTTTTGATTACTGTATTTTTAAGGGTAAAGTTTTAGACTGAAGAATTTCTTTGCAAACAGGAGCAGCAAATGAAATAATGGAACAGGTTTACAATTATTTCTTTCTCAAAACCTATAATTAGTAATTAAATCATGGGTAGGATAATTGCCAATAGTGAGTTAAACTGAATAGGTGGATCAGATACAAAATATGTACCAGGTGCTTTAACTGCACAAGGTTTTAAAACACCATCAGTATAAAAAGAGCTACCTGCACACTGCTCCTTGCTCTTTGTGAAGCAGCAGGCACAGGAGCCTTTCAGTAAGATAGCTGAATTAGACAGTCTGTTAGAATAGGATTTATAAAAGAATGCAAATAAAAAAAGTATTTCTTATTTTTTATGGGTCAAGACATGGTCTCCTGTCATAGAAAATTACGTTAAAGTGATAAAAGCGTAGGGGCCCCATATTTACAGCTGGTCAGTTGTTCATACAAACAGGTGCACTGCACAAAAAAATAGGGCTGGCCTGCTGTGGTGCCATTTTTAAACAGATAGCATGATCCAAACTGACTACGCTATCTGTTTGAATATTGGACCCTGGTAGTGCTGCCTACAGCAAGCAGTTGCCATGATTAGCGAAGCGCTGACAGAGGGTGGGGCTGAAGACCACCCATAGAGGTAAAGCACAGTACACACTGGTTAGTACTGTGGCCCCTATGGGTGGTATTCAGCCCCCAAACATGCAAATGAGCCCATTGGACATGCATGGCAGTAAGGGGCCATTTCCATGCCCATTATGGACTCATCTGCATGTGAGCATCTTGCACACATGCACAGGGCTAGGTCCTCCCCCCAGCTCCAGTCCCTGTCCTCTTATGTATAAACTTACTTGGCCAAGCTGCCTAGGTGGTGTTGAGGGTCAATCCACTGACAGCTCAGCCAGCATGGTCCAGGAGGTGCAGGTTTGATCCCGCATTGCATCCTGCATCATTTTGCACTGTTGCACCCAGTAACTATTTTTTTTCTAACTCCAAGGTCTGCTCCCCTTCGGAGTTAGATATTTTAGTTATGAGGGGTGTGGGGAAGACCCCCCCACATGGGGGATTCGGGGGTCAAAGCCCCTCGATTCTCTGTGTAAATTGTACAATCAGATGCATGAAATAGTATTTTCGGGCTTCTGATTGTTTCGGCAAAATGCATTTCGGGCCAGTGGGGTCGGTATCCCGAGACTCAGAAAACTGAAGTCTTACTAACAAATTGGGTGAACTCCAACACTGACTAAACAAAGAACATATAGATATATGTGGCATCACAGAAACATGGTTTGCTGATGGAGATTGGGTTACTGACATACCAGGCTTTTCTATTGTTTGTAAGAACCGTCAGACAAAAAAAGGTGGGGGTATAGCATTTTATATTAGTAACAGGTTAAAACACTGTGAAATTGAGAGCACCCACCCCCAAATAGTGAATTAATATGGATTAAAATCAACCTAGAGAATGGACCTTTAACAATTGGGGTCGAATACCGTGCCCAAAACTTAGATGCAGAAGCAAACAATGACTTCTTTTTAGCATTAGGCAGTATGGAAGTAACTAATAATTATGTATTAATGGGTGATTTCAATCTACCCAATATATGCCAGACATCCCTGAGTGGGAGTAATAACTGGGAAAACAAGCTGATCCATTTTGCAGTACAAAATCATTTAGAGCAAATAGTCACCGAGCCAACCAGGAAAATAATATACTGGATTTGAACTTTACTAATATTACCAACTTTGACTGTAGTCCTCAGATTCCGGAACCATTGGGGATAGTGGCCATAATGCTGTATTATGGAGCTTCACAAATCCCAAAACTAAAACATCTGGTAAGACAAATATTAAAAACTTCAATAAAGTTAATTATACATCGATCAAATGATTCCTAAACAAATGTGATTGGGAGACAGAATTGCAAGGACTAGATGGGAAAACAATGTGGGATGTCATTGGCAAAAAAATAGAGTTTTGTATAAATGCATGGGTCCCTGTACATATTAAATATAGTAACAACAACGAGTACCAATTTGGTGGAATGTAAAAATTAAAAAAGGTATTAAAAAGAAAAAGGGAACTTTTTGCAGTTACAAAAAGAATCCCTCCATTAAATCTTGGTCTAACTTTAAAAATCTTTCAAATACAACAAAATCACTTATAAGGCATGCAACAATCAAAAATCTTGAACTAAAATTAGCTAAGGACACTACTGATAACAAAAATAAAATTTTCAATTACATTGGGTCCCTCAAAGGGAAGCAAGTCTGTACAGGCCCACTTCTTAAACAGAACACTATTGTCACTGATGAGAAAGATATGGCAGAAGAATTTAATAAATATTTCACTAGCATATTTAAATCAAAAGAAGATATATTCCTTAACAATCTTAACAATTCTGATAAACAAGTATGCTTTTCTATAAAATAATTCTTGACAGTAGCCCGGGATCATTATGTCGCACGACATAATGCCACATGGCATAATCACGCTGCGGTATATATCTTTGTTCTGTTGGGACTCTGCCCCCACCCCCGTTATGGGGGTTGCACCCCGGACCCCTCACTAAAGATTCTCAACTCCAGGGGGGTCCAACTTGGGGTGCGCACAAGTCCAGGTTCACCATAATGCCACACGCTATTATGTTGTGTGACATTATGATCCGGTACGCTTGACAGCATTTCAAAACACTAAATCTAGTACAGCTTCAGGACCTGATGGAATTCCTTCTATTTTCATCAAACATCTTTCACATGAGTATGCCGGAATGTTCACATTATTATTTAACACATCTATTAACGCGGGGAAAGTACTACAGGACTAGAAACTTGCTAACATCACACCTATACATAAAAAAGGATCAAAAAAGAATGTTGGCAACTAAAGACCTAAACAGCTGACATCCTCCGTTGGTAAAACAATGAAGAGAATATTAAAAAACAAAATCCTCTCCCACCTAAACAGTATGGGAAACAATGACATATCTCAGCATGGGTTTACTCAGGGAAAGTCTCATATGAGTAATTTGGTTACTTTCTTTGAACCAGTCAGTAAGGCTCTGGATAATAACTTACCAGTGGATGTGATCTTTCTTGATTATGATAAGGCATTTGACACAGTGTCTCCTAAGATCCTTATTGAACAACTCATAAAACTAGCGCCCCCCCTAAATTATATATACAATAATGTACAGTATGGGCAACCATACACAAAAAAAGCTGTGTTTCCATCGAGGGGTTGAGATGACAGCATATGAACCTCGAGAGCGAAACTCGAGAGGTTCATGAAGTCATCTCAACCCTGAGATGGAAACACATGCTGAGTTATGTGTGGCTGACCATATTTTATTTTTTATAGTATATGTTTTTTTACACTAGAGTGACAGACCCCCACTGAAGTGAAAACAAAATATTGTGCCAATTCTTCGTTCTACTCACATATCAAAATCAAATTTTCAGACTTTTGAAAGGTAAAAGGTATGACTTTGGGCACTGGGTGGTTAGTAAGTAGCTAGGTGTAGAATAAATGAAAAATTTAAAATTGAATGACCTTTAAACTGTGCATAACAACTGTTCGGAATGCACATAACAACATTTTAGAATGTGCATAACAGTTTAGAATGTGCTTAACAAGGATTTTGAGCAGGCTGATTTTTATACATAACAAAGGGTAATCATATACTATAAGATGGATAAACTCGTGGCTGGAAAACAGACAACAGAGGGTTATCCTTAAGGGGTATAAGTCAGAGTGGGGGGATGTGACCAGTGGAGTGCCTCAGGGATCTGTTCTGGGCCCAACCCTGTTTAATATTATGACTACTGGTATGCAAACAAACAACAGAGTATGGATACAAAAATATGCAGATGACAGCAAGTTGGGCTGCATTGAAAATAATGATTCAGCTGTTAATGACCTGCAGGAAAATCTTGAAAATCTTTACACCTGGGCAGTAGAAAACAAAATGACCATTAATATATCTATATGTAAGTGATGCATTTTGGAAAAAATAATAAACAGGCAAGTTATACAATTAATAATACAACATCGCAGGTCACAATATCTGAGTGAGATCTCAGGGTAACCATTCCAAATAATTTAAAATTTAGTAAGCATACTAATCAAACAGCAAAAAAATGCCATGGGATTATTAATTGTATTTTCAAACACATTAAAAGTCATAACCCTGATGCCATAAGTCCATGATATACTAGTTTATTATGAAAACATTTGGAGTACTGAGCGCCTTTTTGCTCCCCTACATCAATTAGAAACATAGAAACATAGAAGTTGATGGCAGATAAGGACTGCAAGGCCCACCTAGTCTGCCCATTTATTTTTCTACCTTATGAATGTGCCATTGGCCTTTGCTCTTTCAATGGCCTATCTATTCACACTCATCTGTATTGCTCCCTTATGCATATCTCATGCCTGTTTGAAGCTCTGCACTGTATTCATATCCACCACTTCCTGAGGTAGGCCGTTCCATGCATCCACCACCCTTTCTGTGAAAGATAACTTCCTCACATTACCCCTTAATCGGCCTCCCTCTAATCTCAAGCTGTGTCCTCTTGTTCTGCTATTTTTCTTATATAGAAACATGTTAGACTCTTTTATCTTGTCAATGCCCTTAAGGTGTTTGAATGTTTTGATCATATCACCTCTCTCCCTCCTTTGCTCTAGGGTATACATATTGGGCTCCATTAATCTATCCTCATATGTTTTCTGATGCAGTCCTTGCACCATTTTGGTTGCCATTCTCTGGACTGCCTCAGTTTGGTTAATGTTCTTGTGAAGTTGTGGCCTCCAGTACTGCATGCAGTACTCCAGATGGGGCCTAACCAGTGTCTTGTAAAGAGGGATTATTACCTTCCATTTATGACTTGTGATACCCCTACTAATACACCCCAACATTCCCCTAGCTTTACCTACTGCTTTAGTGGTCTGCTTGGATGATTTCAGGTAATCTGTGATGATGATCCCCAAGACTCTTGCTTCCCTTGTGACTGCCAATTAGGGATAAAGCTACACATGAATCTGTCCAACGCAAATTAACAAAAAATATAAAAAATTAACAATCAGTGGGATACGAAGGTAGACTAAAATCTCTAGGCCTATATTCCCTGAATTATAGAATTCTAAGAGGAGAACTTTGCTGTGCCTATAAAGCATTTAGGGAACCAAACTCAATTTGAATTAAACTGTATAATTAGACAAACACCAATGGAGTGTACAAGATCACATAATTTGAGATTACATGCAGATTTGTGTAAAACTTCACGTAGGAAAAAATTTTTAACACAAAGACTTCCACCAATATGGAACACACTACCAGTGGAGATTGTTACAAGTGAAAATACTGGATTGTTTAAAAAGACTTGACTCATGTATGGGAGACAAAAAATATTTACTCCGCCATTAGGTGTTATGGTGGCAAGTTCAATATGAGTCTACCCTCAAACTCATACCACCTATGAACCTATGAATCTATAGTATATCCATCCTGATCTTCATTCACATAGATAAGGAAAAAATCATTGGTAGTACATGAAAAAACAGGGTTTGAAACAGGGGCCAATGCACTCATCACAGGAGTCCTTCCACTCACCTCAGCATCATTCTCAACAGTGGGAACCTCCATCTCTCCCACAGAAAGCTGACAGCACCCCCTGCAGAAAGAGTAGGGGAATTCTGTATTAGGAAATAACAAAGCAAACATAACATGGCACAGTTATATAAAGCACTGTTTGACATTCAGATAAATGCAATATTATCAAATAGAAGAAAAACAGGCAAGTAAAAAGCATAAAGAAAATAATAACACAAAATAAGCAACTCAAGGAAGGAAAACAATAGGAATGGGGGAAGAGAACACACTAAAGGGGAGCAAAAGAAATGTGGGCTAAAACAGACTAAACAAAACAATCTTCTAATCTCAAAAATAAGCAGATGGCCAAGGATTAAAAGAGGACAGTAAAAAAAAAAAAAAAGAACACAAAAACCATATCATAATAATGGGGATATTATACCAAATGCCTATAACAAAAAGTCTTTAATGGTACACCATCATGTAGCGAGGGCTGGTGGCTGCAGCCACAGCTGCTTATTACCTGCCCAGTGCAGATGTTCTAAGTCATGACTGATCATTTGTAATAAGATCATGGAGGAGATGCTCTTCTGTTGAAACAAATAAGCACAGCAAGATTGCCAGAGATAAAACTTAATCATATTCATAATAAGGTTGAGATTAACTGTATCTTAAAGGAGTGTAGAAGGGGAGGACCCTATTATAATGTCGTGATAAGAAAGCGTGGTCCAACTCGGGTCTCCCCAGCAACTTGCCAAAGTTAATCAAAAGGCCTGGGCATAAGGGCAGTCAAGCAGAAAATGTATCATGGTTTCCAATGTTTGGAAACAGCACTCCCTGGGGCAATGTCTTTCATTCAGCCCTTTATGTTTACCATTGGCTTTCATGCTCAATTGACTACGACAGGATAACCAGAGGACATCCCACATTTTAGGAAGTGTTCTAGCATCCATCAAATCCAAATGAACAGCCATAGAAGCCATCACAGGAAGTCCAGAGTAAGAGACTATCTCTGCAAAGTTGCTCTCCATAATAGCAGAATAGAAGCGATGCCTAGTTAGGCATGCAAGGTGCAAGCCATCAACTTTCCATCTCCTAACTTTGTCAGCTACCATTCTCATGGAAGGTAATAAATGGTGAACCAAGGAGGATGGGAAGGTATGAAGTTTCCAGGACTGCAGGAGTGGATCCATCCAACTCCATACAAATGAGCCCCACACCTTGGTACCAGAGGCAAGGTAGGCAAAAACATTCTGGGCCAAAAAAAGCAGAAAGTGAAAACAAGAGGATTAATCAAATTCAGGTCCACCTTGTTTAGGGGGAGATAGAAAATGTTCCCTTAATGGCATTAAGCAGACTACCCCAAACTAGTTGGAAAAATAGGCTATAAAGACAGACCTCCAGAGATTTGAGAATGGGGTAGACCATACTGAGATGTGTGAAAATTGGGAATACAAAAGTTTTCAAAATGGCAACCTTTTTGTTTTTGGACTGTTGTCAAGATTTCCAAATCTGCATCTTAGCAGCACAAGAGGTGAGCTTCTCTTCACAATTTACCAGAGCCATATCTCCAGGTGCAAAAGTGACCCCTAGGATTCTAAGAGATAGCTATACCTCCAATATGGTTGGTATCTGCTGTGGCAGAGCTAATAATGAGGCCTTTACACTTGTGTAAATTCAACTTAGCACCAGAGAGCAGTATGAAGGAGTGAAAAACATCCAAGGCAAGGCACCCAGAAGGCACATCCTTAACAAATAAGGTGACGTTATCTGCATAGGCTGTTATCTTGTCCTACTGGGAACCAGTTGGAGAGGTGATACCCCAAATTTGGGAATGTGTCTGTATTTTATGAAGTATGGGATCTATGCAATATGTATAAATTTGGGAGCTAAGGGAGCACCCTTGATGTAACCCAGTTCTAAGGCAGATCTGGTGCCAAAAATGTCCATTAACCAACGGTAGAATGGAAGCCAAAGCATACAACTTGCATAGCCAAGTGTAAAATGTGGCAGAAAGGTTATAATGGACCACGACTGCAAATAAATTCTGGTGTGACACTTTGCTAAATGCCTTTTCTTGATCTAGCATCAAGATGAATCCAGCAGCCTCAATACAGTTTCCCAATCCCATCACTTCTCGAATCAAAATCTAATTGTTAGGGGTATGGCATACCGGAGAAGAACATGTTTGTGAATATGAGATGACAATTTCAGATATCTGTGACAATCAGCTGTTTAAAATTTTGAAATCTGTGTTTAATAGGCATAAAGGTCTCCAATTTTTTAAGTCCTCCTCTGGACCCTTTTTATATAGTAAAATCTGGATAACTTCCATAAAAGGTGTAGGTATCATGCCCTCCTACAATAACCAATTAAACACCACCACCAATATATCAACCAGAGTAGAACAGTTAGATTTAAAAAGAGCTCAGCTGTAAGGCCATCTAGTCCCGGGGCTACATTAGTATTGAGGCGAGAGATAGCCTGTGTCACTTTGGCAACCGTGATTAGACCAGTCAAGTAATGCACCTTGTGCAGAGGAATGGTTGGCATGTGAACTGAGCGTAAGAAGGTGTCAGTGGGCAAGGGATCAACCAAGGTCCCAAACATTCTAGTAAGATGGTCATGAACCAAAGTAGAACTATTCCTCCCATCTAAATACATCTGCCCTGTGGAGGCTGCCAACTTGGAAATATTTATACGGTGGACTCGAGCCTTGCAACTTGCAAATGGATTCCCATGCCCATTAGATTCTTGCTTGTCACATTTATGTTGAAAGGGTAGGGAGTGACTTCTGTCATATTACAAGCTCCTCATTTGTTCTTCAAGCCTCACTATGAGGGAGCCACAGTCCCCAGTACCAGAGTGCAGGAAGCCAGGGCTCTACACAGTTGAAAGCATAAAGACAAATAGCCAAGATAGGCACTGCTTGTTTTAACACAGAATAATTTTTTAATCAAACCATCAAGCACACTTTTTATCTTGACCCATCAATCACCAAGGTCATCAAACATACATGCTGGGGATTGTCTTGTGAAAGGCGATCAGTTACCTTCTCTCACAGACCCATGTCTTTCAGCAGAGAATTGTTAAGCCAGCAATAACCTTTATCAGTGCATAAAGTAAGCAGTTCAACAAATGTTCCCCCTCGGAGCTGATGGTCCAAGGTTTAAACTGGAATAAATTGGACTGCATGGGTGTTGAGGTAGGAAGAGACAAATAAGTAAATCCTAGTAGCCAAGAAGTGTTTTTGATACATGTAACCCCTGTGTGATGGATGGTTCTATAAGAGTCCACTAGTGAAGTCCCCTTTAACAGTCTAAGGAGGTAAGTAGTATCACATAAGAATTTTGATGTACAGGCATGCCTATCTGAGTGGGCAAGGCCACAGTTAAAGTCACCCCCAAATACCACTTGTCTGGTTATGTATAAGAAAAGGTGAATCAGCTTCAGTAGATCAACCCGAGCCTTCTTCATCTGAGGGGCATATATACTGTATTTATGATTTGGAAAAGAGACCCTTGATATTAGACATCTAGCAGTTGAGCCCTGCCTGGGTTTATATCCACTAATTAAGACACCATAAAAGAAGTGCATTTAAACAGAATACCCATGCCATCATACAGACCCAGTCAAAATGACCAGAATGAGAGGCCCAAACATCATTGCTTCTCTGCCTGTGACATATCTGAAGAAGATGTGAATCTAGTTTCCTGTAGGGAAAAAAAAAAACATCAAACATTAAATCCTGTAAGAGAGAGAAAAGCAGAGTATGCCTGGATATATTTCTAATGCTATTAATGTTAAGCAAGGCAATGTGAAATGTGGGAGACATGATGTGGAATTTAAAAAAAAGAAACATTCAAGAAGTACAGTCCTGTACTCAGTCAGCAGTACTGTGGATAACCATCTTGAGTTTTTTCTGCTGCTTTGTCCATGGCAGAGGTTGTACAACATTCCCCTCTACATCAGACACAGCCTGATATTTGGAAGAGACATGCAAGGAGGTGTCTGAGACTTGACTAGTACCAGAGTCCATGGCATCATCAACCAAAATGTTGTTTTTATTTTCCAAAGGGACAGGAACATTCAGGGATGCAAACTTAGGAGGAAGAGACCTAGACTTATTGGAGTGCAACAATCTCTTCCAACTAACCATAGTCATTTCGAGGGGAGGCATATCAGGATCCCTAGGCTGGACCATAACAGAGGTATCCATAGCAGTGAACTCAGGAGGTGAAGACAAGACCCCTGACAAGTCTTCCTGGAGGCTGGTAGGGACATGAACAGAGAATGCGGCAGGAACAATATGAGAAGAGTCTGACCCTCACTCCCTTGGCCCAGCTTTCTTCCGGTGTTCTCTTATCTTTACCCATAAGCCTCAGTCCCTTTTTTGTTGTTACTCACCTCCCCTGCAAACCGATGTTCTTACCCTTCTTCTGGCCTTCTCTCCTCCTCCCGTCTTTTTATTACCTTCTACACACAGTATAGATCCTACATAGTTACTGTGCATGCTCTGTGTAATTTCTATTTATTGTAACTCACTACATTGTAAGTGACCTGCCTATATAGTACATAAACCTGTATGCTGCCATGCATATCTTTTATGTTCTGTATCCATTGTATGTACCACTGTCTGTCAAGGAAGCTCTTTGTATGCATCATATTGACTTTCGTGTATTAATTCCAGGTTCACCTTGCAAATGAGTTTATCTCAACAGTGTTCCACCTAGTAAAATAAAGATTTGATTGATTGAAGAAGAGATCCAGAACATTAACAGAAAGATAGTCCGGATCCTCTTAATGGGCCAACAAAGCCACCAATTCCCTGTGTTGCTTCTGCTATGAAGTTCTGCAAGCCTTATCCAAAAGACTATGTTGAAGATTAACTTCTTTTCTGTTGTGCAAAGCCCATTTGCAGGTCCTGAAGGAATGTTCAGTGTCTTCACATAAATTACAGTAGAGGGCATGCATATGACCCAAGGTGAAGAAAAGCATACAACAAAGCTTATCACAAGTGCTGCTGAGGTGTTCATCAGAGCCACATTTAAAATAAGTCTTAGGCTGACCCAGTTGGAAACAGTGCCCATGATCTCTACCCAGAAAGAAGACACTCAGGAGATGCTGCAGTCCGGAGGCTGAGTGTCAAAGATTAACCTTAAAGCAGCAATGTCCAAAAATGCTCCGAGTCCAGAATGGGATCCTAGTCTCTGAGCACGTCACAACACTGAGATAACTAAAAACAAACATCCTGAACATTCACCCCTTCACTTTTCAACATGATGGTAATGGTGCATATGGCTGGCTTTGTCAAAGGAATAGCTTTAAAGGGAAGCCAGAGAGGGGTATCCTTTAACAGCTTACAGAAAGCCCAAAGCTTGTCCAAATAAGTCCCAGTATGAAAGCTCAGATCAAAATAACCATCAGATGGCGCATGAAGAAGAGTTTAAAGTTTGTTGGGTGTGAAGTGGAGAGAATCCTTAAGGAGAGTCCTCCCTACATATGCTCTGTTGGGGGGAAGGTACAAACCCCTGTGTACAATAAAAGCACTGCTTGTTATCATTGAGCTGGAACAGGAGATTTTGGGAAGACATCAGCTTTCCTGAATTCTGACCAAGCCCACTCTGAGGAGCAGGTTGAAGCAGACGGAATGTCAGTTGGGGGAGTAGCAGAAGCAATGAAGTCAGCCTGCTCAACTCTGTCAGCCGAGGATAAAGTCAGCTGAGGAGGCTGTGAATCAGGCATCTGTGACTACTGGTCAAGAAGGTGAAGCAAAGCAGGCAAAGCTTCTGACCTCACAGCAGGGGGAGGCAGCCCTCTTTGGTCTCCTGAGGCACAAATGAAGCAGGCAGTAATAAATCCATCAAGTCCCCCATGACAGGGGTAGCAGGTACAACAGGGACATCAGGAAGAATAGAACCTTATTCAGCTGTCAGAGTGGACCCCAAGTCACAAAGAGCAGGTAGAGTAACAGAGTCTGGGGGAGGGGAGTGTCAGCCTGTCCAGAAAAGTTGCACACATAGAATCTCCCACAGGAGGTAAAGGAGAAGGAAATATAGGAAGAAGTGGCATACCTGGTAGTGGAGCCAAAGTTACAATGTCAGCCAGCAATGGTACAGCCTTCAGAGGAGTTGGAGGAACAGAATGCCACTGACCAATTGTATCCCAAGTCCAGCTGGCTTCTGACAAGGCTCAGACTGGTGACCAATTGATGGACAGTTAAGGTTCCCCCCCATCAGGTGCCCGATGATGCAGAAGCCATTATAGCATTATGCAAGGGAGAATGAGTCTCCTAGGTTGGTCCACTCACAGAAGCTTTACAATTAGAGGAGTCAGGGAAGCCTGTCAGGGTGTTTGAGTGCTGGTCTTCAGCATTTGAAACAGGAGGCAGCATGTGAGGGAGAGATGTATACAAAGGGAAAAATGCCGGTAAACAAGAGGCAGCATCAGCCTGACAGATGGCAGGTCGTGAACAGCAAAGTAATGCATCAGTCGAGAAGGCCGTCGGCAGTTCTAAAGGAGACAGCAGCACAGGGCCAAATCCACATGGAACAGAGGCACATCAGTGGCAGTGTCACTAGAAGGCATAGAAGTAGGATGCCTCCCAGCAGTAGTCAACCCCCTCCAAAGTAAAAGAGGGTTTCACTGGAGGGTGAACAACTTCTCCTTTTCCTGGAGATACTCAGGCTCTAAAGCAGGTAAGACTTTTTCTGTTTCAAGGCATCTTGCAGATGTTGATCATGAGGGTACCTGAGGCTGGACACCACTGTATTTTTACTATGGAGCATCAAATGAAGGCTACCTTGTTACCTTTCTATCAAGCCTTTTGCTTGCTTCTTCTCCACTGCAGTTCCATTGTACGGCTGGACGGCTATGACTTCCGCAGCTTCCTCAAAATTATCACACAGTTTTCCCAAAAGCTCATGAAATTTGACTTCAGTTACTAATATTATTTACTAATTAGCTGCTTATACTTTGGCCAGTCTTTCAGCAAGTGATTACAGAACTGACACTCACAGATTCATTGTTAGGGTCTATAAACCTACAAAAATTGGTGATATTGCATTCTATAGCTTTAATGTAGGGGAGTCAAGATGCCATCAGAAGGGAACTGCTTGTCTATGCTCTGTGTGTTGGGTTTGATCTTTCAGCAAAATGGAGCCAGAAACTCTCTCTCTGCCACTAAAAAAAAACTAAAAAGGAATGAAAACTTGAGTGTCAACTGTCAAAATGTAAAGAACAATTGTTATCCAATTAAATTGGACCCATGGCCAATTTTATGTCCGATGGGAGCCTTGGTCCATGAAATTCTAGAGACAAGAAGATGGCTGCAGCATCTATCTGCAGTCTGGACCTGGGAACCACTGCTGTTAGTCCCAAAGGCCCATCAATGCCTTCATCTGGTGAATTTATTATCAATCCAACTTCCCAGCCACAAGCTTTACCTGAAACTGGTGCTGCAATTCTATGGCTTCATGAAGTTTGTTTCAGTATCAACGAATAGGTGAGGAAACTCATTCTTTGGACAATTGCACTTAAAACAAACTTCGAGCTCTCCTAAGCTAAACTCAAAGAAAATGAAGGTACTGTAAAATAATTAAAAACCAAGCTTGATGCCCTAAATGCCAAGACTTTCACATGTGAGGCTGTAAACTTGGTCAGTACCTGAGACCATGTAGCCCTTAATAGAAAGACACAATCAATAGAAAATGCTTTATGTTGCAAAAAATGTCCGCTCTATCAGAATACCTGAAATTTAAGCAGAAATGCCTGCATTTGCCACAGGAGGGGAAAAAAAAGATGCGTTTTTTTGGAGACCACATAGGTGGGGTGAGTTGTGGGGAAACATGTTAAATAGATGTATTTAGTATTGCGTGAAGGGTAAATTTGAGACCAGCCATAGTAGCCCACATTTCAGGGCCATATTATGAGAACTGTATCTAGCCCTGTAATTTAGGGGAATGAGTTCTAATTGTCTGGCCTGGGGCTGAGCAAGTTAATAATTGGAGGTATGGCTGATTCAGATTTCTGATAGGTTGGTTGCGGCACGATGACTTGGCAGCCGGGTGCCCAATCAGGGACTCAGTAGTCCTACTGGAAGTATCACATTAAAGAGCAGCTGGTGCCTTCAGAAGAATTTTAACAAAACATAATTTTTAAACACAGTCTGGCTTGTATTTCACATTAGTTCTGTAATCCTTCTTTCCATTATTTATTACTGAGGTCATCTACATGAAAACAGGATTTTTGCTCCTGAAGAGTTCATCTGTTTCTGTTGCTTTCTCACTACCTGAGGTAATAATGCACTCCTTCTGAAATCACAGTTACTCCTATGACAACAGATTGTGATGTCACAACACAGAATTATGACTTGAAGTAGGGAGTAAGCTAAAGAGGCAGATGAACTCTAAGGTTTAAAGATCATGTATCTGTGCAATTTTCCAGAGTAACAAATAATGGGGAAGAAAAACCTATAGAATATATATGGAATGCAAGCTGAATTGTACCTACCTGTAAATATGTTTTTCAAAGTTTTCTTTGAGACATCAGCAGCTCTTTAAGGGGTCTTCACACGAGGAATAAAAGGCAGCCACCCCTAATGTGTCCCCACACATGTTCTTGTCCCAGCATGTAAGTGGAACAGCGAAGGAGTAAAACAGGTGTAAGACTGGTGTCAGCAGGCATAAGCAAGGAAGCAGGCCATTCTTCTGGTCAACTAAGGTAAGGTACCTGTTCACTCCTGTTGTTGCATTCACTGCTGGGAAGGGCAGAAAGTAAAACATAGGCCTAAACTAGGAATTTATTTGTCTTTGTCCACCTGGTAAGTGCACTGATCTGAGGGATCATTTTCTGGCATGACCCAAGCCACAAATGTGGCACAAAGTCAAAAATCAATGTACATGTGCTAAATAGTATACAGACAGACTGAATACAGTACAGCTATAGGAATGCAGCAGGAGTGTACAGTGTAAGGCTGATACAAATTAGATACAGAAATAATTACAGGGATAGCAAGCAGCAGTTACAACAATAGTCCAGCAGTGAAATAAGGAGACCAAATATACATTAAAATATATATGGAGGGAGAAACCATGCATGAAAAGGAATTAACAGTGCAAGTAACAAAATACAAGATTCACATGGTGTATCGAACTGAAAAAAAATTTGTACAAGAAGGACAGGTAAAGTGTTGGGAGTCAGAGTGGAGTGCAATAGATGAGCGGTAGAGAGCAAATGAAAGGAGGGCTTGGAAGGTGAGGTGTAGAGGATAGCTGGTCAGGGTAAATCACCCAGGCTGGCACTTACATCTGGCCCCATCCAGTATCCATGCTTTGAGTCGATGCTTAAACATGCAGTGGGTGTCCGCAGAGCAGATGAGGGCAGGAAGGCTATTCCATAGGGATGGAGCAGCAACTGACATTGCTTTGCCACCCATGGCTGTGGATGTTCCAGGAATGTCCATGGGTGGGACTGATGACACACGTAAGCATCCCGGAGTACTCTTACTTTTAGGAGGGAAAGGTAAGGGAACGCATCACCTCACTTTAGTGAGCAGTTAACAATGCAGCCAAGTACATAATCAAAATGGCAAGAGAGTGGGAACCAGCCCGAGTACTGTTAGAGATTATATTGGTGAGTGGAGTAGGGCCAGGAGGGCAGATCTACACACATTGTTGTAAACAGCATTTAGTCACTGGTTAAGGGCAGTGGACAAATGGGAGTAAATAGGGGAACAGTAATCGAGGATAGGGAACAGGTTGCTTTGGGCGATAGTTAGGCAGGCCTCTTTGGTAAGGAATTGCTTTATGTGGTAAGCAGCCCCAAGTTTTTGATTTATCCTGCACATGATAGAGTATACATGCTCCGTGAAGGAGAGGGAGGGGTCAAGGATACCACACAGGTACTTGTAGTTAGGGACATTTTCAAGTGAGTGGCCCCCTGGCGTGGTCACAGAGAGTGAGGCACCAGACCTAGAAAAGTTGGCCAGAAAGGGTTTGAAACCCCAGAAGCTTTGCTTTAGTTTTTTTTAACATTAAATAAGAGCCTGTGTGACAGGAACCAGTCATGTGCCAAGCCATAGTTCAGGGACAGGGTGGAATAGATGTTTGGCAGTGACTTATCACTGTAAAAAAGCACAAAATCATCAGCATAAAGTAGTGCTTCACAAGTAAGGCAGTCAGAGGGGAGGGAGTTGATGAAGAGGGAGAATAATAGAGGGCCCAAGATGGAACCATGGGTGATGCCCGTGGAGATAGGTAAGCAAGGAGAGGAGGCAGTTCCGATGCACACAGATTGTGATCGACCAGTTATGCAGCTTTTGAACCATGGAGATGTGTCAGAGGAGCAGCTCAATTGTTGCAGAGTGGTAAGTAATAAGGGGTGGTTGACCAGGTTGAAGGCCTTGGACTGGTCAACAAATACAGCTCCTTTTGCTTTGTCCAAGTCCATGTTATGAAGCCATGTTGCTGGCTACATAACAGGTTATATTTTTCAGCATGTTCGCTCAGTTGGTGGTGAACTATTTTCTCAAGGAGCTTGCTCAGGTGTCGAAGCAGGGAGATGGGTCTATAATTATCAGATGAGAGGGGGTCCCCAACTTTGAAAATGGGAACTACCATGGCGGATTTCCAGGATTCAATCATGGAAGATGTGGTCAGGGCAAGATTAAAGAGAAAGGTGAGTGGTTTAGTGATGACTGGGGAGATCAGTTTTAGGAATGAAGGGTAGAGGCCATCACTGCAAGGGCTGCCACATGGGGGGGTAGCCTGTGACATGCGTGAATGCGAGTGCGCGAACCACAAAATGGCAAATCAATCATGGCGCATGTCATGGGGGCTACCGACGATGTAGGATGACAGGATGGGGGTGGGTTCACACATATAGTGAAAGGATATTGCTACATATACAAGCGTGGGGGGTGGGAGTAAGCATGGTTAGCGAGGGGTGAAAGGGTTTTTGAGGGGTGGTGCTGTAGTGGGCTGCTGAGCTGGCCCCGTGGTGTGGTGTGGTGGGTGGGTTCGGACCGTGGGTGGACAGGGTGCTGGGATCGGGTCCAGGCGCGAATGCGTTTTGTTGCGCCTAGCCCCAATTTTTTATGTTTTGCACCCCTGCACACACACCCCTGGAATTAAAAATCTTTAAGTAGGGGCACAGCCCTGCATAAAACACTATAATTGTAAGTCCCCAGTGTCATTTTGCTTTGCGCCAGGGAGTCACATCACTGAAAATGATTTTCGGTAATGTGACTTCACCGTGATGGTGATCGCCTTTTGGTGGTCACTGTTATGACATAGAACCATGAGGAGAGACTTCTAAGGAGCTTGATGGTGTTTTTGGCCGAGATGACCCTAAAGTAGAAAGGGGGGGGGCAGTGGTGGAGCGAGGGGAAACTGATCAGAGGGACCTGGAGAGAGGCCAATTGTTGGTTTGGCAGGAAGCTTGCTTAAGTGAGCATCAAGGTCAGTAAACTTAATGTTAAACACTTGAATAACATCAGTGGGGTCAGAGTGCCAATGGGTGATCTAAGGTGAATTATGGTGCCGCATGTGCTAGGGTGTAGAAGGGATCAGATTGCTCTCCAGAAATGATGGGGTTTCTCAAGACTTCCCCTCTATTGATTACATAGGAAATACTGTTTCTGAAACCTGGCAGTTTGCTTGCACTGATTTCTTAAATCTCTGGTAATCATTCTATAGGGCATAGAATGGTGCTTTTCTGTAAGCAGACCATACCTTATCCCTAACCTTCACCATAGCTAATAGTTCTCTTGAGACCTAGTGGTTACATCCACCCCTCACATGCCTTGTAGTGAGGAAAGTGGTGGTCTTGTAACCGAAGGAGAACATTGGTGAAAAAATCCACAGCAGATGTTACATCCTTGAAGGAGTAAAGAGCTGCTCAGTTCACTGCCTTAGCATCCTCATGCAGGGAGGAAGTATCAGGACAGTTAAAGTTAAGGAAGGAGATGAGTTTGTTTGGACGATGAGCAGTTTTGGTGGCCCAGCTGATAAAGGTAGGGGAGTGATCGCTGATCGAGTGTAGCAGGACCCCAGACTGAAGCACATTATCCTCTCTATTTATGATTACCCAATCAAGGAGAGTATGGTTTTGTGTTCGAGTATTATGCCTTGTATAAGTGCAACACCCTATCTAGGGTAACAGTATAAGGGGAATTACATCAGGTACAGGGAAACACAAGTAGCAACACATAAAAAAAGAGAAACTAGGAAGGACAGAAGGTAAAAGATAGGCCTAAAACTGGGAATTGAAGCAACAGTATAAGAGGATTTATATCAGGTAGGAGGAAACACAAGTAGCAAAAAACAAAAAAGGACAGTTAGGGACACCATATCGGGGTAAGGGTACATAAGTATTTCTAGGAAACACAGGGAGTATAGAAGCTGGAAATGCTAGGAGTGGTGCAGTGCAGTGGCTGTGGAGCAGCAATTTTCAGAGAGATCTTCTGGAGACTGCACTGCTGCCCCATCTCTTTGCACCTCTCTGGGTGGATGGAGAAGGTTGCTAGACTCCAGGCTGAGTTGGCTAGGAATCGGAGAACCTCTTTCCCCACCCAGGGGCCACCAAGTCTAACACCATCCCCACAGAGCATGCCAAGAAGGAAGAATGGCTGGACTACAGTGGGCTCTGTAAGGGTGGGAGTGGTGGGTCAGAGGAACATTCCTCCACTGGTACCATTTTACTATTCCTACTCTGCTGTGTTGAGGCAAGACTGCCAGGAGAAGGCACCCATGGTAGTGGCTAGGGAGGATGTGGGGGTTTTCCTGAGTGGAGATCCCAAGGAGGAAGGAAGAGAATCCCAGAGAAGAAGGAAGCAACTTTGGGTGGGGACTCAATTGTGAGTGGGATAGATTTGGGAATAGGAAAGGTGGGAGAGGGAGGTTAGGTGCCTACATGGCACCACAGCCCAGACAGATGAGAAGTGGCTCTAAAGGATCACTAGGGCAACAGGACAAGAGGCAAACCTGGATGTCATTGTCCACCTCAGGACTAATGACCTGGTTAGGGACATGGCTTGGAAAGTGCAGGGGGGGGTTGCAGAGCTGGAAAGGGGTGATAGACAGGTAGTGCTCTCAGTGGCTTTCAATGAGGTGCTGCCTGTCTATGGGGGAGGGGAGAGGGATCTCCACACTAAGACCTTCAACTCATAGTTCAAGGAATGGTGCAAGGAGAAGAGATTCGACTACATTGGTACTGGGATCCACCTAGAGAGATAAGGGCATTTATAGGGGTGATGGCCTGCATCCATCCAGGAGGGGAACCACAGTCTTCAGTTTACAGCATTTTTTTTAAATGGGTAACCAAGGATTTAGATCAGAGTGGAGCGGCAGACATGGCTGACCTAGATTTCAGTAAGGCTTTCAACACTGTTCCACGTAGGAGGCTAGTAAGCAAGCTGGGTAGCTTAGGAAAGGGTCCAAAGGTGGTAAACTGGGTAAGAAAATAAATTGGTTAGGGGATTGGCAGCAGATGATGGTGGTGGTAAACAGAGTTCAGTCAGAGAAAGGGAGGGTGACAAGTGAGGTGCCTCAGGGATCAGTGCTGGGAATGATCCTCTTTAATATCTTTATAAGTGGCATTGCAAAGGAGCTGGAAGGGAAGATCTGCTTCTTTGCAGATGACACCAAAATGTGCAATAGGGTGGACACTCTGGGGAAGGGTAGAAAGGATGAGCAGAGACCTGGGAAAACTTGAGGAGTGGTCAAGGGTATGGCAGCTGGGTTTCAACATGAAAAGATGCAAAATATTGCACTTATTTAAGTATTGTTGGATTGATTGATTGATTATTTGATTTAAAAATTGGTAACTTGGAAAGGTACACTGAGCCAGCACTGGGTCTAAACAGTGCTGAACAGAATAGCATTGGCAAGGTGTGCATGGCAAAAAGGGTATTGCTTTTTGTTTTGTGGAGGGCTTTTGGCCCCTGCACACCCTGACATGGGAGGCTCTGCCACCCGCACCCCCCCAGACTAAAAGATTCTCACTCCAGGGGGGAGCAGATCACAGGGAAATCTATAATTAGTGGAGCCGTGGTACAGTGTTTCCACAGCCCTTCATAAAAAAAATACAAGTCCCAAGTATGCAAAACTGAATGCAACCAGGATTAGAACCCTGGTATCCATTGCTATCACCCAAGCAGCTCCATGCCCCATCCCTCCATGCCATGGGAGCAGCTCGGCTATCTCCCTGATCCCTGCAGCCCTTGTCCTATTACAAGACCATGAACGGTGATGAGGGGAGTGCTTACAGCAAGCACTGTAAAACCCCATTCACTGCCTGTGGGAGCACTTACCAGTCTAGTGATGTGTAGTGCAGTGCTATTCTGGTAGTGCTTTTCTAACCGGGTACCCACTGGGCCAAAACTCATTTTCAGGTTCAATCAGAAGGGAGGGGGGAGTGTGAATAATCAAGCAAATAAAATTTGGTGAATAGTGAAGAGGGAATAAGAGAAATGCAGAGAGACTTTCAAAAGTTAGAGGGGTGGTCAAAGGTCTTTCAGTTAAAATTCAATGCCAAAAAGGGCAAGGCAATGCACCTAGGGAAAAAGAACCCCAAGATGGGAGGAAGAGACTTAGCACTACAGCTGAGGAATGGGACCTGGGAGTTATCATCAATAACTCACTTAACAAATAGATCAGTGCAGCAAGGCCTATAGCAAGGCTGACAGGATACTGGGATGTATTGGGACGGGTATAGAGAGCAGAAGAAAAGATGTAATATAGTATTTCCCCTCTAAATATCCTTGGCGAGGCATCACCTGGAGTACTGCTCCCAGCTCTAGAGTCCTCACATCAGAAATTATAAGGATAGGTTGGAGACAGTGCTGCAGAGAGTAATAAAAATGATTCAGAGCTGCCCGCTGGCGCAGCGGTTGGATTTCCGCTTGCGACGCCAGCGTTCCGGGTTTGGGAACAAGCCCGGGGCACTGGAGGCCAGCCGGGGAGAAGGATCAAGCATCCTACGACAGCTCTCCTTCTCCGGGGTGGGTAGGGGATGAGTCCGGTGCCTGCTGGCTCCTAGCGGAGGCTGGGAGCATCACAGGACGCACAGCCCAATGTGGGTTAGGGGAGGAGCGGACATCGGCATTAGCCATGACATCACCACGCTGATGCCCACAGGAAAACAGGGAAAATCTGCTCGCTGCCTGCCAAGATGACGGCTCTCCATTCCCGGAGCGCCCCCAGTACCTGGCCAGGGCCTCCTGTTCCTCAGCAGCATCCCCGGACGCTAATAGAGTGTGTGCTGGGGTCTTCCCTCTCTCCCCGGTGCCCTTCCCTCTCAGAGGAGGGGGACCCGCCCGGTGATAGGGATACACCGGGATATCCCGGGGATTGGCTGCGATCTGAAGACTTGAGGAGGGCTGGCTAAGGTCAGTGGGGATGAAGGAACTTTGGGAGCCTGAAGGAGTGTGGGACAGTGTAGCATGGGGAGGTGGTATAAACAAATAATGCAAAAAAAAGAAAATGATTCAGAGCCAGACGGGCAGCTCCTATGAGGAGCGCCTCAAAGCACTAAATATATATTCACTGGAGACCAGAAGAGAGAGGGGTGATATGATGTAGATCTTCAAGTTCCTTAAAGAAATTAACAAAGTGAACTGTGGGTTACTATTTGGTCTGAAACCCAACTCACAGTCACGCAGACAGGAAATTAACAGGAGGGAGTTTTCAGGAGGGACGTGAGGAAGTATTATTTTTGCAGAAAGGGTAAAAAAACAGGGAAAGAAGAGCACACCTGTCCCCCTCAAGGTGCCACTGTGCAAAGTTAACAAACCAAAAAAATAAAAAAAGAACAGGGCACACAATACTGGTTAGAGAAAAAATGAAATAAAATATTTATTGGTGCTAGGGATGCAGAGAAACAGCCCCAAAGGAAAGGGTAGTGGAACTTTACAACAGTCTGTCAGATGAGGTGGTGTGTGTAAAAATGGTCAGGGGATTCAAACAAGACTGGGATAGAAAGAAGGGAACAGTGGTTGTCCGGGGCAACAGAACCAAGGAGGAGACTGGAGAGAGGATGGGGAAGGTTAGTATCCTGGAGGAAAAGTTGATTCCAGGGATCATACGAAACATGAGCAGACTGGATGGACCTCTGGTCTTTGTTTCTGCCATCAGTGCCTATGTTCCTATGTTTCTAAAATAGAAAAGATGTATACCATACAGATAGGGTGCAAACAAATGTAGTGCAACATGGCAAAAGTGCAAAGTGCCAAATGCGAATGTCTGGAACATGACAAGTTCAACATCCCAAAATACAATCTAACAACAGGTAGAACTCATCAGTGCACTAAAAATGAGGAGGCATGAAACCAACTACTGAGAGGGGGCATGAACTGAGATGGGGGGAGGAAAATAGGGCAGGCCAGGTAGGGAGCTGACAAGTGCAGGGGGTGGAGGGAAGGAGTTTAAACTAGTGCTTAATGGAAGTTGGGGACAAAGAAAGATGGATGGTAGAAAGGAGTAGGTTCCAGAGGGAGGGGAGGTGATTGGAAAAGGTTGACTGCCAGTGGAGGAGTGAGGGTGAGTTAGGGAGAAGATGCAGGTATCCCTGGAATGAAGGGTGGAAGAGGCAGATGGAATGGGAGAGATGAGTGTGGATAGGAACGATGGCAGTGCCTCAGACCAGTATTTAGAGATGAATGATGGACAGTGATACAGGTAATGGGAGGGAAGAGGGAGGATGGAGAGGGAGGAGTAGAGTGTACAGTGATGGATGTGAGCAGGCAAATTTGTGGCAGTGTGTCAGAAGGGGTTACAGAGGGTGTCCAGTCTGGCAAGGGAAGAGGAGGAAGTGGTACTATAAACCACATCCACATAGTCAAAGACTGGCAGCATCATTTTGATAACCAGTTCCTGATGGGCATGAGGGGAAAGGCAGGGTTCCATGTGATAACAGCAAAAATATAACAGCTACAGTAATAACGTTGACAATAAAACACCGACTACACATACAATGACTGTACACTACACCAACCAACACAAATGGCTAGAAAACTACTGCACTGAATTTTTTACAGGGGGCTTCACCCCTCACATCCCCCTTTACTTATATGATCAATTCCAAGTTGTACAAAACTCCAAGAAGGAGGAAAACTCGGGGGGGGGGAGGCATATTTTCACAGAGGAAGGTAGCATGAGATGAAATAAGGGAGATGAAGGGGTGACTGCTATTAAAAATCCAGGGGTTACAAACTGGTAGTGGGGGTAACTATGCACAAAATAACCAACACATAACATAAAAAAACAAAACAGTCAGAGACACCCAGCCTAGAACCCTGCTCAAGAGCAACACACACACACACACACACACACACACACACACACACACACACACACACACACACACACACACACACACACACACACACACACAACTCTAACTGCTACTCCACAGCGGCAGCTTGACAGGTCACCAAATAGCATGATTTTTTTCTATTCTCAGTGCACTACCTTCCAGTAACACATCACTTCACATCTCACTATAAAATAAACTTGCTATAATATCCATGTCATAGAAATAGAGAATACTGAATAGGTAACCATGCAGAACCAGTGTGTTCTGCAACAGAGGGGTCTGATTCCCTTTGACCTCTAGAGAGAAGCTCGAGAGGTCCTTGGGAATCAGACCCCGAGGTGGCAGAACACACAGTTCTGCATGGGGTTACCCATTTGGTATTTTTTATAATGTATGGTGTGCTTTTTTAGGCTTTTTTAATTCTTTTTATTCATCTTGAAAGAAATTGTCTCTGAGTGCTATGAAAGCGATTTGTGTGGTTGCTAGGGACTGGGTGTCCCTAACTTAGCAGCGTATGCTGCCATTGGTTGATTCTCTTGTGTGAGAGTGATTTTCTTAAACAAAAAAAATGGTGTCTGAATATCTTGCTTAGCGAGAGAAGACATAGACAGTCAGCCAAAAATTGTAAGTAAAGTATCATATCTGGTTGATCCTGCACTAAAATTAACAGTGCCCATTTCAGAAAACCGCCACGTTACTATTTCAGTCAGTTGCAAATAATGTTGACACGTGGTGGTTTTCTGTTCGTGAATTCAACCCGCAGCTTGAGTTTTCAAATCTAAATGAATGGAACAGTGTTCTGCACATACGGTCAATACAGCGTTCATTTCATTTTTCTGACTGTGGTGAACAGATTTTCAGTAAGGTGGAATTTGAGGTGAGAACAATGTTCCACCATTCACTATACATAGAAATTGTCAGCAGATACTGTAAGGACTGCTAGGCCCATCTAGTCTTCCTGTAAGCCCTGTACTTGATTACAGCTTCTGACCCTCACTCTACTTTACCTCTTTTAATTTATTTATTTATTAGATCATCGGTTTACAGACCTTTGAGTCAAAGACTCATTTACAAAGACACCTTGTCAAGAGAGCAATACTTATACTCTATGGTTCCCCTATGCCTGTCCCATGCCTGTTTAAATCCAACCACAGTGCTCACTCCCACCACCTCTCTGTGAAAGAAAACTTCCTCACATTCCCTCTTAGCCTGCCACTTTCCAATTTCATGTCATGACCCCTCGTTCTTGTACTCTTCCTATATTGGAAGATGTCTCCGCCCTGCATCTTGTTTATGCCCTTGAGGTACTTGAATGTTTCTATTATGTCCCCTCTTTTCCTTATCTCCTCCGGTAAGTACATATTGAGGTCCCTTATTCTGTCCTCATAAGTTTTGTGGTGCAAGCCTTGTACTATCTTAGACGCCCATCTCTGGACTGTTTACAGGTTGTTAATGTCCTTTTGAAGGTGTGGCCTCCAGAACTGCACACAGCACTCCATGTGAGGCCTGATCATGATTTCATATAACGGGCATCACTACCTCCCACCTTCTGCTGGTGATACCCTGCCTATGTACCCCAGAATGCCACTGGCCCACCCTGCAGCCTTTGTACTCTGCTTTGACATTTCAGGTCATCTGAAATAATAACCCCCAGGTCCCTTTCTTCCTTGATGACACTGCTTCATCTCTACCCAGACCAATGACTGGTGCTGCATGCTGCATCGCCTTCCCCATCCTGTAGCTCTCCCCAGGGTTTCTATGCCCCAGATTCATAATTTTGCACTTCTCTGAATTAAACCTCAGTTGCCACTCCTCAGTCCATTTCTCAAGCTTCCCCAGTTCCTTCCTCATTTTCTCCATCCTACAGATCTTGGTGTCATCTGCAGACAGGATGACCTTTCCTTCCAGCCCCCTCTGCAATATCACTAATGAAGACATTGAACAGGAATGGCGCAAGGACTGATCCATGAGGTACCCCGCTGGTCATCTCCCTCTCCCCAGATTGTACCCTATTTACCACCATCCTCTACCTTCTCTCCATTATCCAGATCCTAACACAGTTTACCACCTTGTTCCCCATACCCAGACTACCCATTTTGTTTACCAGCCTCTTAATGTGGGATGGTGTTGAAGGCTTTGCTAAAATCAAGGTAGGCCACATCCACCGCCCCCCCGATTTACTTCCTTCATCACCCAGTCAAAGAAATCTATCAGATTCATCTGACACAACCTACCCACTATAAATCCATGCTGTCTAGGGTCCCAGTCAGCCTCACCTCAGTAGTGGGGAAGATCATGGAGACACTGCTTAAAGAAAGGGTAGTGGGACATCTAGAATCCATTGGTGCCCAGGACCAGTTTCTTATTTTGCAGGTTACTAAAAAATAAAACAGACATCAGGGGACTGTTTTCTTTTTTTGCAGGTACAAAGACATTAATGAATCTATCTTGGGATATTGGGAGTGGGCTCCCCAGTGTCCCATACTGCTGGGAGGGGGGAGCAATATAGTTAATTCCAACACAGGGATTGGCACTCCCAATATCAGTAACAGGTAATGAAACCTAGTTCTGCAGGGAGAGGGGGGTCCAACACCAGGGGTGGGCATCCTGGTGTCAGATGTTATCCAATTTCAATAAAGTATTTCAAGACACAGGGGGTGGGCTCCCCAGTGTCCACACTACTGGAGGGGCAGGGGTTGTGCATGCAAACATGGGGACTGGGTCCCCCAATGTTGGCACTTTTACTAAAACAAGGGGCCTGGAGGCAGGGGTGGGCATCCCGATGTCAGATCATATAAAAAGGGAAACAAATAATAAATAAGAATAAATAAATCATGAGTAAATACACAGCCACCAGGGACTGGGACCCCTGGTGTGCAGATGCAGTTCAAGGCACAGTGAGGATGGCAGTGTACAATGACAGTAGCTCCGTCCCTGACAAATAAGTCATGACACAGCAGGGATTGCACTATACAAAACAGGTGTAATTTGTTAAATGGCAGCTGTGTCATATAGTGCAAACAGCTCCTAACTGCCAAACACATATACAGCAGTAAGCTTTATTCCTCAGTTTGCCATTTGGCTTTGAAGAGTGCAGACATGTCCCTTTACACGGAAGATGGCAGCACATGACCTCCAGAGGTAAGTACAGGGTAAGGGGGAGTAGGTGCTCATCTGGACGTTTGGGATGGGGAGGGGAAAGGCAGCATGAGGAGGGACCATTTTCTTTATTTCAGGTTTAAATATACTAAAAAAAGACATTGGGGGATGGTTTTCTTTCTTGCAGGTATGCATATAAAATGTATCTATTTCAGGACACTGGGGGTTGGCTCCCCAGTGTCCCACTCTACCAGAGGGTAAATTAGAGGAAACAATAGGCTGCAGGGGGCGTCCAACACCAGGGGTGGGCATCCCGGTGTCAGAAAATTGCTAACTAACTAACTACACTGCCACTGGGGATTGGGCTCCCACTGGTGTACAGATATATAGTTGAAGGTCACAGCACAGTCAGGATGGTAGGGCTACAGTGACAGTAGCCCTGTCCCTGACCTACAAGTAGCCACAGCAGCAGGGATTGCACTATATGACAGAACTGTCATATGTTAAAGACACCCGTGTCATATAGTGCAAACTGCTGCTTTTGCAAAAATTCAGTTATGAATAGAATGTTGATTTTCTGAATTACGCATGCTCAGAAAGTAATTTAGAAACTGCTTAACAGTGGGGCCTAAAAACCACAAAAGCACACACCTTGGACAAACCTCTATCAAACCTGAAAGTTTCAGGTTTCAAAGCCACCTATTTTGTTGGTTATCGTGTGACGAAATAATTCTGAACATTATCAGAAATGAAGACTTTTGAGGTTTTTTGTACCTCTGTAACGTTGCCTCCTCTAAACCAATCTACATGAAATTTACAGGATCAAGAGATTCTGGCACAGTGGCTGTGTTTTCCACATTTCTTATAAATTGGTTAAACAGGGGCAAAGTTATTAAGGTACAAAAATTTGGGTTTAACAAAGAAGTGCTTACGCAACCCTAACATACAGGTATGACTGTGCCTGTATAAGATAAGATAGACAGACAGATATATATATATATATATATATATATATATATATATATGAGTTGACACAGGCAGAGGGGAGGTCATTGTAAAAAATTGAGAAGAGGATGGGACCCAGGATGGAGACCAGTGGGATTCCATCCTGGACTGGGAGTGGATGGGACAGAACACCACTGAAGTACACTGCTTGCTGACAGTCCAAGAGGTAAGAACAGAAAAATTCAACATTGGAGGCTGAGAGACCATCAGAACTTGGCTTATCCAGGAGGAGAGCATGGGCCACTGAATCAAAGACTTTGACCAGATAGATGCAAATGGCTGCCATGATGTGCCCCTCATTCATCCCAGAGAGGATGGAGTCAGTGACACGTAGAAGAAAGGAGACGGTAGAATGGTGCTTCTGAAAACCAGACTGGAATGAGGAGAAGAAGCTGGAGGAGTGTAGGAAGTCAGCTAGCTGGGAGTAGATTAATTTCTCTTGCAACTTTGCAAGAGAGGGGAGGAGCAAGAGAGGACTGAAACTGCCAAGGGAGGAGGGATTTCCCCCTTTGTGAATGCTGAGAACATTGGTCAACTTCAAAGCCTGAGGAACAGCATATAGGGTGAAGGAGTGGTTGAGAAACTGTATGGGGGGGAAGGGATAACAGGAGCTGAGAGATGGAGAAGTTAGGGTCCAGGCCATCAGGACTAGATTTGGACTGGCTGAATGAAGATAGAGGAAGCAGTGTTGCCTGAACAGAGACAGGAGGGAAATGAAACCCCTGGGAGGTGGTAGACAGAGTAAAGTGTGGAGACAAAGGGAAGATAGATGAGCTAGGACAGGGTGAAGAGGGGTGAACACAAGTGGTGAAAACCACATTGAGGTGAGCAGAGACAGAGGAAGGGTCAGAGACTGGTGTGCCATTTACCATGAGGACTAGGGCAGCAGATTGGGTGGGGCATCAAAAATGGAGTGGATCACCTTCCAAAACTTGGCAGGGCAATTGCGACTTTTCAGGAGGCTGGCTTTGAAGTACAGGGATTTCGTGGTATGAGTGGCCTTTGTGCAAGAGTTTCTAAGTGCTCTGTAGGAGTGGAGGTCAGACAGGAGCAGGAGAATATGAATTTGGCTCAGGCTTGATCGAGGGTCTTGCACAAATCTGTGAGATTTGTGGTGATTGAAAGGTGGTGGGAAGACTTAACCCTGGACTTCCTGATGGGGGAGTGTTTGTCCCAGACAGAAGTAAAGGTTTAGTGGAAGAGGGAGAGGGTGACATATATAGTATGGGTAGTGAAAATGGGGGACCAACGTGTTGCATACAGGATGCTCAGTAGAGCATCTTTGTTTAGCACCAGTAGAAAACTAGACCAGATGTACTTGGGAGGGTGGTGGAGGATGGAGAGCACTGGACTTTACTGACACAATACGTCATACAGTGTTCACTAAAAGTGTCTGGCAATATTCCTGAAGCAACAATGTGGTGTGGGTGTAAGGAGATGACCCAGTCCAGAAGGGTGTGGTTTAAGGTATGTGGCTTGAGCTAGGTGGGTTCACTGATAAGTTGTGAGAGATTTAGGGACTCAGTCCTGAGGGATGTCAACCCGGAGGTGGGGAAAGCCAATGGATATTAAAGTCCCTAAGGAGGATTAGTTCACCAGAAGAGGAGTGAGAGGTGATGACGTAGAGTGAGTCAACTAGACAGGTGGGAATGATTTTAGTAGATGCATAAAAAAAACAAAGAATATGGGTAGAGTGGAGAGGAATGGGATTTTCACAAAAAAAATACTCGTGGGTTGAGGGTAAGGCCTCCCTGACACTGACGGTGCAGGATAGGCTCTAGTGCACATAGAGTGTCTCTACCTCCATGCTGGCCCCTGTCCTACTTGAAGAGGCGGTAGTGATGAAGGGAACGAATTACACAAACAGAGATGTACTCAGAGGCAATAACTACCGCTAACAGCAGTAAAAGAGCAAGCAATGCTGCAGTTTTATGTTCCCTGTGTGAACTTTATTAATAAGTAGCTGTTTCCAACATAAAAGGTGACTCTTGCTCCTCAGGGCTACTGCTATTCCCAATAGAACACTGCAATGCTTATACCATTACCACAATCAAAGCAGGCTATGCCTTTGTGAAAAAATATGCCTGTCACCTAGCTGTCAGTTTGCAACAGCTATTTATTAATAAAGTTCACACAAGGGAATAAAGTACAGAACTGTTTTCATTTTTGCTGCTATTAGCAGTAGTTAATTGCCTCTGAGTGCACCTCTGCTTGTGGAATTCTTTGCATATAGTATGTACTGGGTCTAGCTGTCCCTTATTAGGCACACCAACCCAGTTTACAGTGGCACCCTTTAATGTGTTGAGACTGGTAGTTAGAAAGGGCTAAGTTACAATCCGGGAATCTGTGGGAAAGCCAGGATTCAGAAATACAGAGGATGTAAGGAAAGTTATGGGAAATCCATACTGTAAGAAGGTTCAGTTTAGGGAGAAGGCTCCTAGCACTGAGGTGAAAACATTAAAGCCTTTAGGTAAAGATGGAAGGGAGGAGAGAGAAGGGTAGGGTTGACTTCTTCATTGCCTGCAAGGAAGAGAGTAGGGTAAAGAGTTGAGGATATGGAAGGATTTATATCCCCTAGACATGGGAGGAGACAGAGGGGTAGAGTGATGGGGATGGGACTAGGTAGATTGGAGAAGGTACTCTAGGTTTATGGAAAGTGATGCAGGAGACCAGAATGGACAGGGAATGAGAGAAGGAGTGGAGAAGGGAGGGGGTGAGATGGTGGGGGGGGGAGGAGAGTATGCTGAAGGGTAGAGGAAGGAGGTAGGAGGCAGGAGGAGAAGATGAATGTAGGGCAGGAAAGAGGAGAAGGCCCAGGAGAAGTGCAGGGAGCATACTGATGTGAACAATAAAATGATGTTCTACAGAAAGTTAAACTAACCAAGGGAGCAATAACCTAGTAGATTGCTAGCTCTGAGAATAGATAAATTGACTAGGAAATAGACAATATAAACTGTTAGTTGCAAGTGAAATTAGGTAACAGTAATCGAAAAGCAAACATTAAATGTTGCAGTAACCAGACAGGGTTTAGCAGAGACTAGACAAACAAAGGATAATACTGGGGTATCTAAATGTAAAGGTAAAACCAGGCAAACAATATAAGCAAGCAGAGCGAACACTGGTAACAAAACTTAGAGCAGGGTATTGTGAACACACTTGACTCAGCATCAGCAGAGAAAGGCAAACAGTCATAGAATACTGTATGGATACAAATCTAAAAAAGACAGCTGACCAAAAAAGTCTGTAACTACAGAGGCACTCAAATTTGTCTCAAAAGTAAGACAGACACCTTTTTTTGTGCATAAGAACAGGCAGCAACATATAGTTGACACAAACAGTTGTATAACAGAAATACACCCAGTTAGCAGATAGGGTACAGCTGTGGGTGTATTAAACTTAAGCAGTATCAGAATCAGTCACCTTTAGTTGCATGATGAGGGTCAATGAACCAAGCAAGGAACAGTTAGACAACACAAGATGAAGGGGAATCTGGAGAGCAGTGTGGTCACTTGGGGCACAGAAACCCAGTGGCAGAGTACAAATTGGGAGGTGGGGTACTGACAACCACCAAACAGGAAAGAGACCTGGCAGTAATCATATCAGATTACCTAAAGATGGCCAAGTAGTGGGAAAAAGCAGTTGGAAGGGCTAGTGCAATATGGGGGGTCCATAGGGAGGCATATCACCAGCAGAAAGAGGGAGGTAGCATTGCCTTTGTATAGATCACTAGTAAGATTACTCCTAGAGTAGTGTGTGCAGTTCTGGAAACCACATCTCCAGCAGGATATAGAAAGAGTGGAGATGGTCCAGAAAAGAGCAGGATCTGCATCAGAAGCCCTACAAGAAGAGACTTAAGGATCTAAATATGTACACTGTGGAATGGCGGAGGGGGGTTATGATAGAGACCTTTAAATACCTCATGGGGGTAAATAATGTACAAGAAGGAAGGAAGGAAGTATTTTTTCAGGAAAAAAGGTGCTCAAGGACAAGGAGGTATGATAAGAAGCTGGAGGGGGTAGATTCAGAAGAGATGTGAGGAAGTATTTCTTTACAGAGTGATATATTTATACATAGATACATAGATAGTGTTGGCAGATAAGGGCCTATGGTCCACCCAGTATGCCCATTTGAGCTTGTAAGTTCAGTTTATGTTTTCCTAGAAGTCTGTGGCCCCTTACCCCTGACCTCCAGAATTCCTTTATGTCTATCCCATGCATTCTTAAATCCCGTGATTGTTTCAGCCCCCACCACTTCCTCTGGCAGGGTGCTCCACTTGTCCACCACCCGTTCTGTGAAGAAATTCTTTCTCACATTTCCTCTGAATCATCCTCCCTCCACGTTTCAGGAAGTCTTCCAGCAGAGATGGTGGAGGTGAAACTGGTGGGGTTCAAGAATGCATGGGATAGAAATAAGGGAATCTTAGGGAAAGGGAAGGGGGTGAATGGCCCAGGGACCAAGTAGGATCTGCGGTGAAATGATAGGCAGGACAAAGTGGGCAGACTAGGTGGTCCAAGTGGTCCTTATCTGACAGCAAATTCTGGGCAGGATTCTCAAAGAACTTGCACTCGGTGCATCTCAGATGCCCCATCGCAAATGAGATGCGCCGGGCAAGAACTGTGATATTTACAGAAGATGCATCAGGGATGCTCCTGGCACATCCCCTCTGTGAATACCACAGTTGCGCCCAGTTCTGGATGTGCCAGTGCAACCCCCTGGTCAGGCTGGATGGACAATGGGGCAGCACAACTCCTGATGCACTGCGCCGAAAGCCGCCATTCACAGCCACGGACATGCAAATGGGCTGTTAGGCATACAAGGCGCAATGGGGCTATTGCATATCATTATATCCTTGTTGCATGCCTAACAGAGGTTGCACCTGGCAGAATCAAGCGGGCCCCTGCAATGGCTGTGCACTGTACGGTTCACCCACGACTGCCAAGACAACCAGCATCCCCCACCTGCACACATCCCTGTTATATCGCTGCTCCCTATGGCCAATTTGTTGTATAATCAGACCCTCCCATACTGCCGCATCCATGTTCACAAGCAGCTCCCTACAGCAACTACATGTAAAGCAAACCACCCTCCCCACGACCTGAATACACCATTGTCAGGAATGCATAAGCCACCCCTCGGTGGCAACAGGCCTCCCCCACCCACTCAGGCACCCCAACTCCCCCACTCCCTGGTTCAGCAAGTTCCACTGTCGGCAGGCAGCACAACCCCCCCTCATACCACCACAGCTGCACACCAACAAAGATGTCTGAGAATGACAGCTACTGTACAACTGTAAGTCCATTAGTTGACCATGATGACCAATAGGCTTGTAGTGTTTACTGTATGCTGTCATGCACAACTTTGTGAATGACTCATTCATACAGTTGTTCATGACAGCATACAGTACATACTGCAAGCCCATTGATTGATACGGTCGACCAATGGACTTACAGTTTACAGCTGTGGATTCTCAATGACCAGCTCGGTGGGCAGCCATGAGTGTGGGGCGTGGAGATGTGCTGCCCGCCATTGATGGACTCTGCTGAATGAGGGAATGGGGTGGGTTGGGGTGCCCCTGGTGAGATGAGGTGGTCTGCTGGAGCCTGAGGTGCTCGTGCTGACAATGGTCTCATTCAGATAAACGAGGAGGAGTAGGATCTAACACACAACTATGCTACAGGGGCAGCTTGTGGTAGCATGGAGTGCAGTGGGGAAGGGGTTCTGCTTATACAACATATTTGCCCAAGGAGCATCGATGAGATGTGGTTTGGGTGGGGAGGGGTTCTGCATTCTATATATTCACCGCAGAGAGCAGTACTATAATGGGGATGCGGGCAGGAGGGCACACTGCACTACCAGGGTGGGCAGACTGCTGTGCTGCTGTCTGCAGTATGGAAGCATGCCTGTGAGTGGCAATCCACATAAGTCTGCTTGTTTTAGACTTATCTTTGAATCACATGATGGCTGCCTAAGCATGTGCATATCCTCCCTTTTCCCCTCTGCTATTGTCCACTAATTTTCCATTATTTCTCCATACTTTGGCTGTTTCGAGAATTTTTGACTTACCTCGCGGGGTCTGCAATCATTTCAGTGACTGACTTATTCACGTTCAGTGAGAAGAAATGGACATGGAAGTGGGGACTACGCTAACAAAGGAAAGGTTCCTCGAGGAGATGGAGCCCTTCCAACAGGCAGTCTCTTCCCTCACAGAGGAGCTCCAATGGCTCTGCTCCTCTGTTAATTCTCTCACTATGCGGGTGACTGACACAGAAGCCCGTCTCTCCTCGGTGGAACAATGGAGGTCCAAAGCAGATGTTGATGCATCTTCACAGTGCCAAAGGCTCTGCCAGCTGGAGGACAAATTGAAAGACCTTAAGGGCAGGAGCCAGCACAACTACCTTATTATATTTGGATTGCCAGAAAAAAAAGAGGGCAATAATGCAGTACTATTTGTTCAGAAATTTTGTGAACTGATGACAGGTCCCTCACCTAATGGGCCACAGTATGTTGTAGAGCAAGCCCACCGATCTTTGAGCCTGCCAACACCACCACTGGGATATCCACCAAGACCCATCACCTTTAAGCTGCTCAACTTCTTAGACAAACAGCATATCCTGTCTAAGACTCAATGATTGAAGGACTTGCTATGGGAAAGACACCATCTTCGTTTGGCACAGGACTTACCACAATCAGTTGGAGTCAGGCGTACAGAGCTGCACCCACTGGTGTCTAAGCTTATTGCAGCAGGGAAACCATTTCAAGTTCAATACCCCGGCATCCTGTAAGTCATGTGTGAGGGTAAAAGGCACTCCCTGGACACCCCAACTCAAGCTGCAATGTAGCTCAAGGTTTGGTTCCCCGACTTGATTAAGTGAGAACTGAGATTCTTTATCTGCTGTGGCTTTAACCCTGAATCAGAAATTTTGGTTTTTGCATGTGTGTAGTCTAGAAGACTATTGCCAATTTTTATGGGCTGGCACAGGACCTGCTCATCACCTGGGATGTCTCCAAATATATGCTCTGTCAGCAACTTGATGATTCCTTGTCCTTCCTTCCTTTACCAGTGGTTTCACAAGGCGTGCCCCAGCTGTCCGGTTTTAAATTGGATACTTCAATTTCCCTTGTCAGGGGTGCCTTGTACCTTGTGGATGTTCCCTGATTTCACAGATGGCTTGGCTACAGATGAGACTTCACTCCATGTTTTGCTTTGTGCGTTTGCCCTGA
Organism: Neoceratodus forsteri; assembly: GCA_016271365.2. NCBI lineage: Eukaryota > Metazoa > Chordata > Ceratodontiformes > Ceratodontidae > Neoceratodus > Neoceratodus forsteri. The sequence continues at coordinate 903,757,784 of CM028135.1, read as the reverse complement.
AGATTGTATATCCGATGCGGCTGTACCCTGTGGATTACTTTGTTTAGTCTCCTTGCCCCCCCATTTTGGAAGTGACTGTTACACAGTTGCACGTCTCTGCAATCTAGCCACTATCATGGCTTCTTGTACCCCTTACAAAGGGACCATGGAGTAGGAGGGGTGAGTTAGAAACATAGAAGTTGACGACAGATAAGGACCGGAAGGCCCATCCAGTCTGCCCATTTTTTCTACCTCATGAATGTGCCATAGTCCTTTACTCTGTCAATGGCCTATCTATTCATGCTCATCTGTATTGCTCCCTTATGCCTATCCTATACCTGTTTGAAGCCCTCCAATGTATTCATATCTACCACTTCCTGAGGTAGGCTGTTCCATGCATCCACCACCCTTTCTGTGCAAAATAGCTTCCTCACATTACCCCTTAATTGGCCTCCCTCTAATCTCATTCTGTGTCATCTTGTCCTGCTATTTCTCTTGTATTGAAATATGTTAGACTCTTTCACTTTGGTAATGCCCTTAAGATGCTTGAATGTTTCGATCATATCACCTCTCTCCCTCCTTTGCTCTAGGGTATACATATTGAGCTCCGTTAATCTGACCTCATATGTTTTCTGATGCAGTCCCTGCATCATTTGGGTTGCCCTTCTCTGGACTGCATCCATTTTGTTAATGTCCTTGTGCAAGTGTGGCCTACAGTACTGCATGCAGTACTCCAGACGGGGCCTAACAAGTGTCTTGTAAAGAGGGATTATTACCTCCCTCTTCCGACTTGTGATACCCCTACTAATGCACCCCAACATCCTTCTAGCTTTATCTATTGCTTTAGTGGTCTGCTTGGATGATTTCAGGTCATCTGTGATGATGATGCCCAAGTCTCTTTCTTCCTTTGTGATTGACAGCAACTCCCCTCCCAACCTATAGGTGGCTTCAGGGTTTCTCTTCCCTATATGCATGATCTTACACTTCTTTGCATAAAACCCCAGTTGTCACTCTTCTGATCATTTTGCCAGTTTTTCCAAATCTCTGAGTTGGTCATGAACTGTGTGGAAGACTGATTAGGTCCCATTTCAGACTTATTACCTGACATTTTTCTTGCTATATACTTTCATTAAAGACTTTTTGGGACTTTAGACCTATGGCTCACTTATGTTTGGTATTGTGGGGGGCCACAATAGAGTTATACATGTTTTTCTTTGGAAATATCCTTTGTGTCCAAGTACTAGGGCTATTGTTTGTTTTTCCCCTTTTCTCCCCTTAACTGTTCATAATGTCCCACTATACTTAGAACCCCTTTATGTTATTTTATTAATACCAAGTAGGGCATCTTTATGGGGGAGTTTCCCTCTCTGATTACCAGCATTGAAATTATGCCCCTCCTTCTTCCGGATGTTCACCCCCAGAGGGGGACATTCAGGGGAGTAGTTTAGTTTACTTAATTAGGTTATGATTGACCAGGTTATATTCTTGTAGGAATGTTACAGTTAAAAATGTTTTACTGTTTTGTTGTTATTAGCATTAACAAAATTACATCTTTTAATGGTTAGTATTCTTTTTCACTTAATAAGCATGGGGGAGTGGGGAAGGATGGTTTTGGGCAGTGTGAAATTGTAATCATCATAGATGGGGAAGTATTAGGAGTGTGGTCCTTAGGACTGGGGATAGTGTTATTTATGCTGGTTTATTTTTGCTGCCGAGGCTGGGTCATGATTGGGGAGAGAATGATTGGGAGTGGGCAGGCGAGGGGGATTTTGGGGTTAGGGAAGGGAAGGAGAGGGGGTGGGTTTAGGCATCTGCGACCTAACCATATGCTGCACTATTTCTGGGAGTACTATGTTTAAATTGAGTATACCCTACTATGCTCTCCCAACAGTTCTAGGAGTAGATTTAAGGCCATAATGAGTGGACCATACAATTTTTTAGTTGGAATGTTAAAGAGGCACAAGATAGCTGTAAACATGCAATGATTCTTCATCACCTTAAACAATTCAAAGCAGGAATAGCTTATTTGCAGGAAACCCATCTCCACAGAGAAGAGATTTCCCTTTTTAGGCAGGACTGAGTAGGTCAACTTTTCTGATCCGGCATCTCCTCCAAAAGAGGGAGAGTCATTAGATTAATAGCTAGGACAATCACATTCCAGCTAAAGCAGGAGTTATGGGACCCCTCGAGGAGATACATTATAATTCGGGGTATACGCGGCACTCACTCCATTGTCCTTGGTTCAGTCTATGGCCCAAATACTAATTCCCCTCATTTCTTTTCCAGACTTACTCCCCTTCTAGCCTTTGTCCCCTCCATTACCTACTGTTTTGGGTGGAGATTGGAATTTAGCCCCCCCCGGTCGGACCTAGACTGATCTGACACTAAAAGGGTCAGCCTGTCTCTGGCTCAGAGGGCCTTCTGTGATCTAATGAGTGGGATTGGATTAGTGGATGTGTGGTGAATTCTTAACCCTACATCTAGACAATACACTTTCTACTCCCCTCCTCATAAAACATTTTTCAGAATTGATTATTTTCTTGTGATTTCCTTCTGCTTGCCAGGTATACTAGCAGCAGACATTCAATCAAGAGTGCTTTCCGACCATTCCCCTATTAGCATCACTTATTTATTGGGCCCAGAGGTGCACCAAGATACCTTATGGTGCCTCAATGCACAGGTATTACAAAACTCTGACTCTTTACCCCAAGTTTGAAATTTTATTACCACTTTCTTCTATGCCAATAGAGGCTCAGTTGACAGGGTGGATATGATCTGGGAGGCACTTAAGTGTGCCCTACGAGCCAAATTCATTCATCTTTCTATTGTCTGGGTCCAGAAGGGAAGGGCACAACTAGAGGAGATTTTGAATGAAATTAGCCTCCTGGAATAACCCCTGACTCATTCCTCCCCCAAAACCAAGTGGACCAGATTACACTGTCTACAAACAATATATGCAGATATTCTGGCCCAAAATGCTGAGCTTGCCTTGCATTGTACTAGACTAAAATACCTTGAATTGGGAGAAAAAGCAGGAAAATTCTTTGCCCTTCGATTATGTCAGGCAGAGACGGACAAGTTTATACCAGGATTACGGACTAGCCCTGACACCACAGTTATAACTAACCCCAGAGAGATGGCTGCAACCTTTGGTACCTATTTCCAAAACCTTTGTGCTGTAGATCTGAGGTTAGACCCTTCTGCAGAAGCCATTTCAGCCTACCTAGCCTCTGTTCCTCTCCCAGTATTATCCCCACTTTCAGTAACACATCTTGGTGCCCCAGTCACATTTGCCAAAGTGGAAAATGTAATTGGGCAACTGCCTCCTGACAAAGCACCAGGGCCAGATTTTTTAACCTAAAACTTTTACAAAGCATGTATTACTCAGGTGGCCCAACTCCTAGTGGATGTTTTTAATTTTTGGTTTACAGAAGGAATCAGCAACCCACTTTGTCTAGAAGCACTAATCATGGTTATACCAAAGCCTGGCAAGGACCCCTTCCTTGCAGAGAACTATCGACCAGTCTCCCTCTTGAATTCAGATGTGAAAATCCTCTCTAAAATTCTGGCTACTCATTTGGCTTCAGTGATGTGGCCTGTTATTGGTCAAGTACAGGTCAGCTTCATGTCAGGCCAATTCTCAGGGGACCACCATAACTCCTCCATTTGATTGCCACATCGGGGAAGACCAGGGTCCCAGTGACCCTGGTCTACGTGGATGTGGAAAAGGCCTTTGACCGGGTTGCTTGGAACTTCCTATTCAAGACTTTGCACTGTATTAGGGTCCCTGTGGATTTTATCACCTGGGTCTGACTCCTATACTCTATACCCTCAGCCAGGGTCTGGTGCAACAGATGTTTATCAACCCCCTTTCCTTTACAGCATGGCAGTCGACAGGGGTGTCCACTAACTCCTCTTCTATTTAATTTGTATTTGAAGCCACTGATATGGAGGCTGGGTAGTTTGCCTGCTCTTCAGGGTATCCTGGTAGAGGGTAGGCGGTATGCTCTTTCTGCCTACGCAGATGACCACCTCCTTCACCTGGAGAATCCCCAAGCATCCCTTCTGACCTTCAGGAAATATTTAGCTTTTCGAAATTATCCTTTTATAAACTGAATCTCTCCAAGACCAAAGTATTTTCCCTTAACTATAGGGTACCCAAAGCTGACATTCTTGATTTGGGACTCTCGTGGGAACCAAGATTGTTGACATAGCTGGGTATAAAAATTTCCCGCTCGGTCCTGACAATGATTGAAGAAAATTAGTCCAGACTATTGTCTGTCCTTAAACTAGATTTAGACAGATAGTCTGTACTCCCTTATCCTTATGGGGACGGATCAGCATTCTTAAAATGAACACCCTACCCCGCCTGTTATACCCCTTGGGCATGCTGTTCTTATATCTCCCTAAGAGTTGGTTTATCCACCTCCAAAGGATGTTTAACTCCTTCCTTTGGAAGGACTAGGTGATCCATAGAGCCTACATTAAATTAACGGCACTCAAACTGAAAGGGGGATTATCCCTACCTCCTACATTTTTGTATTATGGGGCCCAGCATGCTAACAAACTACGTTGGTGGGGCTCGGGCTTCACACAACCTGACCCCACCATATATACTCCACTCTGGTTGGACACAGAAAGAGCCCTAGCTACTAAAATGGGCTGCTCTCTGACTAGTCTGCTCTATCTGTGGCCCTCCCGGCTTCCTCAGACCTTGTGTTCTACACCTGTAGAATGGGCTCTCAAAGCATGGTACTAACTCCAAACATATTTATCCCTACTCTGGACCAGATCAACTACCCAACCGATATTTAATAATCCCCACTTTCAGATAGGCCACCGTCCCATTCCATCTTCTTTTAGTCCCAACTGCATGGCTGTACACTAGCTGACCTACTTCAAGAAGATGGGATAATTTCCTTTCCTAACTTACAGACTTGGTTCCAGTTATAGAAGCGAGATCTTTTTACATTTTAACAGCTCAAAAATGTGGTACTTTCCTTTCTGGGCCCCAATCCCTGGGGCACAACACCTCTGGAGGATGCAGCTCCCCTATTGTCCATGGAAGAGCAACCACATGCGGTGTCAGCCTTATACAAGTGTCTCCAGTCTCTGGACTCTCACCTCCCTTTGGGTATTTGTTATTATTGGGTTCAAGAGCTTCACATACTGGCTGATGGGGAGCTCTGGAAAGTCTCATGGTGTAATTTGTATAAATTTGTTAAGCAAGACCAACTCCAACTAGTGCAATTTAATATAATGCATAAGTTATACTTTACCCCTACTAAGCTATGCAGAATAGGCCAATTCCCATCCCCTTTATGTATTAGATGCAGTGGGGCTGCCAGCTCTCTCTATCACCTCACCTATTATGGAAGTGCCCTAGGGTTTAGTCCTTCTGGAACTCCATTCAGCATGCCTTGGACCCAGTGCTGGGTCTGGAGACTCTTCACTCCTGTGAGCTGTTTATTAATGATTTTTCCCTCTGGTTCCCCTGTATCAGGAAAGCTCACTTGACTTTGATAGCTACCATTGCAACACTGGTCATGCTGTGGCACTGGAAAGAGGATGCACTTCCAACAGTTTTGGAGTGGCACCAAGAGACTTTGTTGGCTCTCCAACAAGAAAAGCACATTGCAACTATGCGGAAAAGACCTCAGTCCTTTTATGATATATGGGAGTCTCTATATACCTTACTCTCCCTCTGGGTAGCCAAAGCCTATTTTATTATTCCTGGAGGTTTTTCTCCATTTTTCTTTCTTCCTGGCTAGGTCACAGACAGGGGTGCGGAGGGTAAGGGGGGAGGGGATTTGTTATTTGGTATTTGTGTTTTGTTATTGTTATCCAATAATTGTTACTTATTACTTTGTATTAGATATATCATTGGCTGTTTCAATGGATTTTGTGCTTGTATGTGTAATTTGAAAACTCAATAAAGTTTATTTAATTTAAAAAAATACTTATCTTTGGGAGGCCCATCTCCAGACTTGCCCTGGGGATGCATCTCCAAGTTGAGCTGTGAATGTGGCTACACACCATATGCATGGGCACGCCCCCTTCACAGCCCCTCCAGATGCACCACATATCATTATGGGCAGTATGCAGCACATCTACGATGCATTGGTGCATCAGGGATTCACCGGCACATTGGCCCCCTGCCAGAATCGCACCAGTGCACAAGTCAGGGATGCCCTGGTGCATCTTGGATGTGCTGGGTGCCGTCCCTTTGTGAATCCTGCCCTCTATGTTTCTATGGGGAAAACAATTTAAAAGCTGTATGGACACATTAAAGGACATTTTTATCAATGGTTTGTCCCTACCAAGTCATAACTTGCCATTTATTGTGATGGCATTCAGGATTCTAGGTCAAGGTGGGCTGTCTAAAAATAAACATGTACCTGAAAATGACAGAGATGGAGAAAAACAAAAAGGCCGGATTCAGAGAAGCGAATGCAGGATGCAAGGCAACTTGCATCAGAAAATAAGGTGCAAGTCGCACTTGCAACCTGTGTTGTGTCCCCGTGGGATTCACATAGGCAGCCTGCAATGTGCGGCAGACTGTCTGCACCCAACAGCACCTATGCGCCTGAAACCCCCTTGCGACATGGCGGAAGGGGATTTCTCGCAACATTTGTACCCTATGCAGGTAAGGTGGCCACTACGTCCACTGATGGGATTCGGAGACAACCACCAGTGAACATCTGTCAAAGACCAGTTACGCCAACAAAAAGGTGGTCTAACTGGTCTTTGCTGTTCACTATAGGTTGCCACTGTGCCCCAACCCCACAACCCCTGTGGGTTATGGACCCCCCATGGGCTCTAGGTCCCAGGCACGGCTGCACGGTGCCAGGCATGGTGTGTGACACACCCCCAATGCTCAGACCCACACACACACATTGTGAGCCCCCCATGCCCTGGGGCACGATCCCCCACCATCCCCGTAACCTCCTGGTAGTCTAGTGGCCCCCCACCTCACAGTGCAAGCCCCCCCACACCCCCAATACCCTGCCGGTGACTGGCACAGCTCTCCCTCACCATCAGGGCCAGTCACCAATGCACCCACAAGGTGTGTGTGTTGGGAGGGTTGGGGACCACTGAGTCACCAGGGTAGGTATGGGTCCATGTTCTGGGGGGGTCCATGGCAAGGGGGCTTGGGGCCGGTGCCCATACCATACGGGGCCTCAGAGGTGGCCATGGGGGTGTCATGGTGGCCCTCACCTGTCACAACTGCTGTCCTGTGACCTGCGGCATTCCCAGTGCTGTGCCCTACCTTGCGCAGCTACCACAAGTTGCAAGACGCAGACCACTGCACTCGCTTCCATCCTGAATTGGGTGCACGGGCCAGGGCGCAGGGCAGGTCGCTGCAAGCTGCCATTGTCACAGCTTGTGGTGGACCTCTCTGAATCCAGCCCAAAGTTTCCAACCATTTGTTGCTGTTTAGCCTTTGACAGTGATACAGAATTACTAATGAAAATTGCCCATTTCAGAGGAAACATAAAGAGACGTAACATTTTAAATGTTTCCTGATTTTTATTATGTCTCGCAACAAAGGAAAAGATGAGGTTTGGTCCTTAAAGGAGAAGTTCTGGAGATAGGGGGAACATTCTTTTTAATGGAGCCTGCAAAATTCAGAGTCCACTTGTTTGGGAATACTCATTTGTTCTTCATTGTGGATCAGCTAACAGAGATTTTAAAGTGTCATTCAAAACAGTCAGAGAACATTACTACAGAAGGCATTTTTTCAACTACAGTATGTCTGCTACTTCAGACAGCTCAGAGATCTCTTTGGTAGAAACTGTGACTGTGAAAGTTCTTTAATCAGAGTATGACTGGATACAGCATTGATGGAATCAAATTCTGAATTTTAAAGTGGAAATCTGAAATAATGTTGCTCTATTTTTCTTTTTTTTATGTCGACGCTTAATGCAGATGACCATATACTATACACACTGGGAAGTTTGTTTTTTGAATTTCTGTAACATTTTCTCTCTTTTTGTTCAATGACATTTTAAGATAAAGCAGATGACAGGATTGTAAGGCAGACGATGTTTGCATTATGGAGCAGTGTATTATGTATTATTTGCAGCACCTTCATTGCTATGTTCTTGCTTTTAAAGCAGCAGTGCACAATCAAAAAAATCTGTGTTTTTGCAATAATGTATACCTTGTGCTGTGTTGGGCATTTGCCTGGTAATCTTTCTCATAGGTATTGTACTACCACTCCATAATTTGCTCTGTTGTCACTTGTTTTTGTTTACATTTCTGCCATCCGCCATGTTGAAAGAAATAGTACTAAACAGGCACCGGCCATATTTACTGTAGCACTACAAAACTGGAAACGGATCGCTTTCTGATTATCTATTACTGCTGCTTTAAGAAATTAGGAAGATTAGCTTCAGTATTATTATTATGGCTAGGTGATTCAAAGATGGGGACTTATTTTCCCACTTTTTGCATGAAAGCCTGACTCTCATACTGTAGCATACAGAAGAGCTCTAAGTGGCAATCCCACATTGTGGAAGCATGGTGTGAGACAGCAGAAGAGTTGTTTATTTTCTTAACTTAATGCATCACTTTTCATCTCAAGCAAAGCGTGATATATTCACTGGTGTAAATTTTCTACACTTTTGAGATTCACTTGACTCTTTTTCTTTTTAGTAATAGATTAATTCAGTGGGATAAACCCAAGTGGAGTTAATATGGATGTATTCAATGATTTCTTTAAGATGCAATGCTCATTTGCATTCTGCAATTTAGTATTATCTAACATTGAATAAAATATAAGTAAAAAATTTATTATTTTGCAACTGGCTGCTTTTATGTTAGTCAATCATTAAGCAAGAGGCTATAAAACTTACACTCCCAGATTCAGTTTTGGGGTCTATAAACCTACCCAAATTGGTGATATTGCATTCTAGGTAACTAAGAGGAAGTGATGGGGCAAGAGCAAAGATAATAGTGGAGGAAATGAGAGAGGGCAAAAGAGTATGATGAGAGGAGGCGACAGTACAAAATGGAGAGCCATGTGTGTAAATGCTCAAAGTCTAGGCAACAAGATGGCAAACCTAGCAGCCACCATGGCAGCAGGAGACCTGGACATAGTACCAATTGCAGAGACCTGGTGCAATGAAAACCAGGACTGGGATGTAGTGATACCAGGGTATGCTCTATTCAGGAGGTAAAGAGTAGGAGAAAAGGGAGGAGGGGTGGCTCTTTGTGTGAGGGAGAACATAAAGGCCACAGAAATATGGGGTGGCAGGGAGAAGCAGAGGTACTGTGAGTCACCCTGGAGACAGGGAGGGGGGCCACTATTTGAACAGGGGTGATCTACAGACCTCCAGCACAGGGGGAGGAAGGAAATAAGGATATGATAGAAGAAATCCAGTGGATGGCTAACAAGGGCAAGATATTGCTGGTGGGGACTTCAATCTACCAGATGTGGATTGGAGCCTCTCTGCTGCAGCAACAATTAGAAGTAGCAAAATCCTAGACTTCTTGCAGGGGGCATTCCTAAGGCAACTAGTTAAAGAATCCACTCATGAGGGGGCATTACTGGACTTGGTAATGTCAAATAAGGACAGTGTCACTTATGTCACAGTGGGAAGCCACCTGGGGACCAGTGATCATTTATTTGTTTAGCTTTTATTGACAGGGTAAGTGCACTAGACAAATCCTGCCTATTTTCAGGCACGACCTGGGGGAGGGGGATACAGATGATTGCCAACTGATCTTGAACCAGATTAAACTGTTGTTGATATTTTTAGTGAATGAGGGAAATTTGGCCAGGATACCGGGGAAATTACCGTACTCTTTTCGAGAAGTGTCATGGGATCTTTAACATCCACCTGAACTACCACCAATCCAGGCAGATGAGACCTCAGTTTAACGTCTCATCCAAAAGACGGCACCTCAGAAGTGCAGCACCCCTCTCATGCTGCACTACAGTGTCAGTACTGGGATATTAACCCAAGTGCCAGATGTGGGAACTGAACCCACAGACCTCTGATCTCCCGGCCTCAGAGACAAGTGTGCTACCTACTGAGCCACTGACACTGCTAATCATTGAACGATGTGGTTCAACATAAGGAGTGGGCCAGAATCTAACCACACTAAAACAAGGGTACTGGATTTCAGAAGGGACAATTTAAATAAAATGGGAGAGTGCTTCAGGGAAGCCCTAGCAGGAATAGGGAAAATGGGTGTGGTACAGAATAAATGGGCAAAAATAAGGAAGGCCATTGAGAAGGCAACTAACCTCTGTGTCAGGCAGGTTAAAAAGAGCAAGAGAAAAAAAAGACTGCAATGGTTCTCCAGGTAAGTAGCAGAGATAGTAAAGGAAAATAAGCTGGCATTCAAAAGGCACAAGTCAACACAGGAAGAAGAAGATAGGGAGAGCATGATGACACACCCACTACTGCATTAACCTCTGGCCACAGATGAGACCATTCTACACAGAGATAGGTGACATCAATGATTCTTTCTTCCTTCCCCTGAGACAACCCTTTTCTAGTTGGGTACTACCTAAGTACAGTAGCTTACCTCCCAAACTGGACTAGCTAAGAGCTGCCAGAAGTAGGGAAAGCTGAACCAGACTGTCCTGGAGATCTGCAGGAATGTGAGACACTGGCTCTGTAAGCAAGGATACCAACACTTGGATTGTTGAGCAAAAAGGTAAATTGTTACTGAAAATATGAAAAAAATCTCTGAAATAACAGATACGAATGGCACAATTCAGTTGCAGAATAACTGACAGTTCAAAATGCATAAAAATATCTGTATGCTTTATCACTTTTACTTTGTCCCAGTAGGGCAACACTACCCCACTAACCTCCTTATATTTCTCCCCTGGAGACTGCAGGTACTAACCACCCACCAGCCCTCCAGATATCACACAGATTCCAGGATAAGCACCCTCTCTGGCCTTAATCCCTGAGCTTATTCACTTTAGCTATAAGGAATGCAGTGATTACTGAGCCATACCTCTGAGCACTCTGTTCACTGACCCCTTCTGCCTGCCAGATACTGTATCCTCCCTGGTATCCAATTACTCTGTCACACTTTGGATCTAAGGAATACAGTGACTACTGGGCCATTCTTCTGAGCAGTCATCCACTGACCCCTTCTGCCAGATATCCTCCCTGGTATCCAGTTATACAGTTCACTCAGCACTAGGCCTTACTTCAGACCCCAATGCCATATGATTCACTTGCATTAAGGGTATACAGTGACTACTAGGCCTTATCTTACCTGAGTCAGCCCACTGACCCCTTCTGCCAGATACCCACCCTGGTATCCTATCACACAATAACTATATTTATCTCTTATACATTAAAACATTTAAAAATCATTAGACATTACTATAAATCACATTCAGGAATGACAGTGACATCACACGTAGTGAATACTGGTACATTAAAAGCTGTGACATTATCCTTCCTCAGTCACTTAAGGTAAGTCCTTCAGTTAACAAGAGCCTCATTAAATTCAGAAGGATTGAGGTAAATTCTCTTTAAATCAATGTCATTTTGACTTTAATGTAGTCCCCAAACTGTATCAATAAGGTTTGTTCAATACCACACTCCTTTGGGTTTATTGAAGAAATTCTGTTGTTGAATTTGTTGTATCTGTGATGTTGCTGGAGGGCCCTCTTGAGTCTGCAGATTTTTGGTATCATCAGAAGTGAGGATTTCTTCAGGTGGCAGCTTTTTCTTCTTCTGTGAGGAAAGCGTGCCATACAGGATCATCAGGCACTTGAAGCAACAGGCTTTCTATTCTTGCACTGTTCTCACTTACTGCTCTATCTGACCCTACACTGGGATTCAGGTGATTGCCTAATCCTATACTATATTATAACTAAACTGTATCTGCAAGGGTTTATCACTGCAACAGGCCTCTTCACACAGGACACCCACTGGCTTGGTACCTTCTTTCTCGGTTGCTCTCTCTGCTCAATCTCCCTGCACACTGGCTGTGCAGTTTCTTTTATAGAAAAAACTCATTAACATATTTGAATGTGTGGTCACTGAGTGGACATTAACCTATCCAGAGGCTCAGCACCAATCTAAATTATTCCTGCAGCAGCATAAGCCACAATGGAATACTCAGATTTGAAGCACAACTGCCCCTTTCAACATTCTAAGGCTCCCTCTTGTTTTGTAACTTTGAGTCCATTTTAAAATACATTTCTTTGTCACATAAAATATACACTTTTCTAAGTTTAAGCAGATCTTCACTGCACTGGCTAGAAAACTGTCCTCCTAAGCTCTCTGCTGAATTTATTCTATACAAAACAACCACTAGGAAAGCTCAGTCACTAAGACCAACACTCTTTCACTATTAAACTGAAGAAATAATCATTTGTAAGTACTTTTCTCTTCACTTTCTATTCAAAATTAATCTTCACAAAGAATAAAGATCAAATTAATGATCTTTGCTGTGATTGTGGTTCAGGGGATTATGAGACTTTAGTGCATATTACGTTATACTGCCCCAAATATACAAATATTTTGAACCAGATAATGTCTCAATTTTCACTACCTGAAGACTTTTCAAGAGAAGAACTATTGAGACTTCTAATGCACCCAAAAAGTCAAGACATGGCCAGGGGAGTGTTGATACAATTAAGAAAGACATTTGATATACTTCTCAAACAGAATAGAGTGGTTAAGTAATTGTTTTAATCTTACTCTTCTGTTGAGTATGATGGTTTGTATCAATGTAGGACATCATTCTCCTTATTTGAGTGTTCTGGGATAATTCGAATTGTGCAATATTGTTGTAATTCTGAAAGCCCGTAATGTATTATACATGTTATATGATTCTTTTGTATTCAATATTTTTAATGTGCATTGCCTTGACATCTTTAATGTGTTCTTGTTTTTTATGTTTTCCATGCCTCTGTTAAATTATTTTAGCTATGTTTTTAGATTTTGTAAAGGCTTAATAAGCTGAACAATACAATTTGTTGAATTTAATTGAATATTCAAAATAGTCACTTCCTCTTTAATTACACTAGCTACAAGAGTTTTTTTCGCTCAGGAGTAACATGTTCATTTTTCCCATGCTTATCTCCACCTCCAGTTTAACTGCCTGCATTGATTTGCTTCACTGAGTATCAATTCTTTCTATTAAGGTTAGCGACTCCTTTATTTTAGATCTTTATCACTCAAAACTGTTGTTCAGCTGTGTAGGACACTAAAATCTAGCATCTGTCATGTTTGGTGCAGTTCTGTAGAAAAACAGCTAAGCAGCATGATCTTGAAATGCAGCAAATATCTTGAGACTTAAACAAGTTTTCCCAGCAGAGCGTTGCTTTAAAATGCTCCTTTTTTTACTTGTGTTGAATTAACAAATTTCTTTGTATTTATGTTATGTGCCCAGGACTTCCCTTAGCCCCCACATGGCTTTATTTAATGTATTTATTGTATTTACATGTAATTTTACTGTTGTGAAGCCATGGGTTCCTGTGCCTGAAATTGTGCCCCTTTCTCTACAAAATGGCTCTTCTGTGAGCTTTATCACCAAGGCTTGCCACTTTGCTTATGTGTGTGGACTTTCCAGAGTCCCAACTAGATTGTGCCCCTTTATTTATATTCTTTATTTTGTGAGCCAGACCCTATAACCAGTTTTCCCTGGCACTTATCACCTGCACACCTAAGAAATTGAAAAATCTATCTGGTTGATCCTGCCTCAAGAGGAGAGCACAATGCATCTCCCTCTTGGAGCGCCGTAGAGCAGGATTAGCATATAGGCCAAAAGCCAGACTTCTGACCAGCTATCAAGTGAGGAAAGGCTTCTTGCAAGCAAATCTGAGGATTCCATACCTGAGCACCTGTGCGCTCTGCTGTGGGACCGACACTCAGTCACTCACACTCCCTCCTCACTTAGTTTGGTGCATTGCATGCCGCAGCTGCCCGTCTGCATTATTTTGATTTACTTAAAGAGAACAGCTTCTTACTATTTACAGGAGTGAATTTTACCACATAAGTAAATATTTATTTGTTTTATTTATTTACTTTTTGTTGACTGGGTAAGTGCACTAGACTAATTCTTGCCTATTTTCATGCACAACCCAGGGGGAAGGGATACAGATGAATGCCAACTGATCTTAAACCAGGTTAAGCTGTCGGTGGTATTTTTAGTGAATGGCAAAAAATTTGGCCAGGGCACCAGGGAAATTCTCCTGCTCTGTGTCAGTAGGGGGAGCTGCTGCTATGGAGGAGGATGTGTCGAAGGATCATTTGGCTGGTGTACCTGGAGGTGAGCAGGTCTACCCACCTTCAGGTCCAGCTCAGGAGACCTAAACCATGCTACATGGTTTCTTGGAAATGTAAATAATGGAGGATAATAATGTTTTGGCTTTAGAAAATAAGCCTCATGGATTATTTGCATCGGATGACACCTGGCTTGAGGATATCTTTAAACAAAATAAGGCCTCACGTTGTTTGGATAAAACAGGTGTGATCAGTGAAATGTTACCAGGAACACTGGATAGTGATTTACCTGATTCACAGAATGCTATGCTGGATTCCGGTCTGGTGAGCGCTAAAGTGAAACTAATTCAAGACGAACTAATGACAGAGGAACTCAGCAAAACAACAGCTGACAGGCGGGTGAGTCAGAATGCTGACATACTTGCATCAAAGGAATCCAGCAATAATGAGTCACACCCTTCAACAGAGAAACTGGCAATGGGAGTAAGGCCTATCATGACACAGACAACAAAAGTTCCACAGCCTGAGAAAAGTGAGGTATGTAATATTTCTTCTGTATGGGCTAAACAAACTATGGGGGATGTGTAGATTTAGTCTTTGGGGTTGCGGAAAGGCAGAGAGATGGATCATTTTGAAAATACAGCACGGGACTCTACATTAACTTCCCTAGAGCATTCTTTGATGAATGCAGGATGGAAATGAGGAGAGGCAGGCATCTGGGTCCCTGACCCAGAGCACAGTCCAATTCCTGGCAAATCTACGATCTCAGAGACTACAAAAACTGGTAATGCAATCAGCTTTCCAGTACAGACAGAATCGGGTGGGAAGGGGAAAAATATGTCTGAAATGAAAAACCAGGATGAACATACATTACCCCGGTATGGAGTCTTCTGTATTGGAGTCAGAAGCTTTGATAGCTAATCCTGAAGAATGGGTGGATATTGTTGAAGATGAACAACAACATTCTAAACAAGATAAAGACTTACAGGGACAAGCAAAAAAAGCCTGGGAAAACTTTAGGCAAAAAGACCCATTTTCAGGCCCCCTCCCTTTGCAACGATGCAATGCAGTGTGTTTAGAATATGTAGGAGGATTGGAACTTGCACCAGACAGACTGTATGTGGGGAGGGTGTTATTAAAAAGCTCAATGAATTTTTTTCTCAAATGAAATACATGCATTAATTCATGTGTCAGGGTCAGCTTTATATGATGTAAGTTTCATTACCACCACAGGGCCTAGATCGGTTTTGGACCAAGCTAGATGGTCTCAAATATATAGAACTATGGCTATCCTTTAAAATTATACCCTTGACTAAACCTTCAATAAAAAATGTAACAGTTTTGTTTTGAAATGAATCAGTGTCTGTACATGATATAACTTATTGGTTGCAAAGGAAATGTGAAGTATTAGGAAACCCTTCCCCAATTTTTGATGAGGAATGCATATGGAATGGGGGTTAAATTTTTAAGGTGCATTTACAAAACAATAGTATGGGTCCAGTACATTTGCCAAACAGTATATTTTGGGGGAATGAGAGAGGACATTTATTTTACCCAGGACAACCCAGAGCGTATTTTAAGTGTGGGGCTTATACTCATTTGGGATCAGCCTGTGATAGACTGAGATGTAATTTCTGTTTAGAATTTGGCCATCATAGTTCAGAATGTCAGACTGAAATGAAATGCAATCTTTGTTTTGATTCAGGACACACATATAGAAATTGCCATGGGCAGCCCATAATCGTACTGACCAAAGAAATCAGGATATTATTATTCAGGAGGCTCAAAAGCGAGAGATGAGTAAATGGAAAACTTCATCTCAAGGTCCCCCTCCAGACATCTCATGTGGACCCTCCTGCTCCTTTTTTGAAAACTGGAACAGAGAATAAGGTAGCTGAAAATGCAGCAGAAGATATATCAGTAGTGCCAGATACTGTTTCAGAATTACCTTTACAAATCCAAATAGAAAAAGTGTTAAATGCCTCGGAGGTGGGAGATATTGAGATGCCCCCCTCCCATGAGTGGTTAAACGTGTGGCAAAAAAAAGAAGTTTAAAGCAGACTAAACCATGATCCAAGGTAGCAAAAGCTAATTTTCCAGGAGATGAGGACATAATTTTAACAAACAAATTTGAACCTTTATCAAAACAGCACCCTGAAAAAGATCAGGGGGGAGAATCAGAGACTTCCCTGGTGCATCATTCTTCTGATTCAGAGGAGGAAATAAAGGATCAGAGAGGAGTAGTAAATAGGAAATCCAGGATTGGATCAAGAGTGCGAAGGAGCACAAGGTTGAGGAAGCCACCCTCAGAAAAGGCCCCCCCTTCTTATTTTAGATGCTGGGTATCCCTCAGATTAGTATAGGTACTATAAATGTCAATAGTATCAAAAATGCAAAAAGAAGATTGATTGCTTTAATGGTTTTGAAACATTTAAATTGAGATAGCTGTCTTATACAAGACACAAGATTAAATACAACTTCTTTAGTAAGGTCAGCCCAGCAAATATGGTGTTGGGGCCCTTGTTATTTTTCTTTTGGGACCGAGGTATGTGAGGGTGTTGGGATTTTGTTTAAGGGGGATGGATTCAAAGTAACAAGACTTGTAGAAATTTCTTTGGGGAGGGCCTTAATGATAGATTTTATTTTTAAAACAGTGTGGTGGAGATTGATAAATGTGTATGCCCCCTCACAAAAAAAGAAAGAACATTATTTACCACAACATTATTTGATTACAACAAAAAATGTGATGGGGGGGAGACTTCAATTGTGTTGTAGATAGTAAAGATCGAGGTGCACAGACAAAAAAAATGTACTGTGACTCAAATTGCCTTCTCAATGTACTAACACAATACGAGGTACAGGACACATTTTGAGTAAAACAAAAAGAAGGAGGATATACCTACTTTAGGGGCAAACTAGCGACCAGGATAGATTTTATTTTTACAAAATTAAATATCAGTGTTATAAAAGCCTTAACTATTCCTTTAGAAATTTCAGATAATTCAATTCTTGTTATTTCCTTGGGGAGTATTAATGGTCCTGTTAATGGGAAAGGCTATTGGAAACTAAACACTTTAGTATTGCAAGAGCATCATTTGCAGATAGAAGTTAATGAATTTCTTAGGGCTAGGATGTCAGTTGCGGTCTTAAATGATAATTTGAGCACTTGGTGGGAGAACACAAAACAAGGTTTAAGAAAAGTCTTTCAAAAGTATTCTGTTAACTCACTACAAACTCAATATAAGTGATACCTTGCATTGCGTTCTCAGTTGGGGAAAATTTATACAGTTATAAATGAAAAGCAGTTTAATTTAACAGAGCAGGCGAATCATATTAAAAATGCTATGTCTGAGATTCAGTATTCTAGGGCCACAGCTTTATTACATGAGCATAAAATATGCTCTCCAGGTAAAACAGGATTTGGAGATGCTTTTAAAAGTTGTTCCAAAAGAGTATCAGATAGGTTTATGGCCTCACTGCTAACAGAAGCTGGAGAAGTAGTGACTGAAGGATCAAGTATTATGAATGAGGTATTCATTTACCAGACAAATATGTATAAGGAAGCACAAATTGATAAAGATGTGTTAAACGATCTTCTTCTTAAGTTAGATTTGCCTGAGGTGCCCTCAGAGTATTTTAAAGAGTTAATTGAACCTATTTCTATAACTGAAATTGAAAAGACAATTGGAAATCTTAAAAAAAAATACTGCAGCAGGAATTGATGGGCTTCCAGACGAATTTTATAGTATCATTAAGGATTTGGTGACTCCATTTGTGTTGGTTGTCTTTAATTGGAAGTTACAGAATATGAAGGTGGATTTTCACTTTTGTATTGCCATCCAAATATTAATATATAAATGGGGAGATAAAAGGTGCCTTGATAATTGGAGATCTTTAGCCTCTTAAATTCAGATTACAAGATTCTTATGAAAATCCTACACACCTGGTTATTAAAATTAACAACATATTTAATATCTAAAGCTCAAACATGTATGGTACCTGGACGTTCAATACACCATAATTTATTAATAATTAGAGAAATGGTTGAGCAAGGAAAAGAAGGACAGCTTCATGGGTATATTTTGTTATTAGACCAAGAAAAGGCCTTTGATAAGGTCCCACACTTATTCATCCAAAAAGTCCTTACTCATTATGGAATTCCATCTACTTTTGTAAACTGGACCTTTTTATTATACAGTAATGCTAAGGCAGTGCCACTGGTTAATGGGCACTTAGGAAATTACATAGACATCCTTCGGGGAGTATGACAGGGATGTCCGTTAAGTCCCTTACTTTATGTATTTTGTTTAGATCCCATAATAAGGGTAATACAGTTAGATTTAGGAATTAGAGGTATTCAACCATGGGGAGGGGGTGTAGAGATTAAAATTAATGCTTATGCAGATGATATGTGTATTATTGTGGCTGATGAACAATCAGGAGATAGAGCACTACATGTTCTTGAAAGATATTCGATACCAACAGGGGCTCGATTAAACAAACAAAAAAGTGTAATCTATCCTTTACATGATATGGGGCCTTTGCAAGGGTCCTGGCATAATATTAAGGTTTCACAAGACTCATTTCAATACTTAGGGGTGTGGTTTGGTAGAGGGGACAATAGTATATTAAACTGGACTTCTAAACTAGATCATGCTAATACAAAAGTTGCAATTTGGAAATCATGGAATCAAACAAAAAAGAAAAAAGTAGCTTTAGTTTAAACATTTCTAATGCTGATATTTTTATTTTTAAGTGCAGTCTATCCTTTGCCTTGCACTTTAGAGTCATATGTTTTGAAGTTAGTGTTTCCGGTCATATGGGGATGTAGATTAAATCCTATTGAGAGGGAAATCTTATATCAACCCTTAGAAAAGGGAGGATTAAATCTTATACATCCTGTTGTATTTCTTTTTATGGTATTCTTTTGTAATAATTTATTTGAATTAACACAACCGAGTGAAGCTGTATGGCTACTCTTTGCTGAACACTGGATCAGACCTCTTTATAAAATATGGCAGATACAAGGCACTTTTACAGCTCAGATTAAAACTAAATGTGTATTTTTTAGACCTGCACTTGGGAAATTGAAACAGTCACCTAACTCAAGATACATTGACATCTACATTAAATAAAGTTTTGTATAATAAAATAATGACTCAAATAGGAGAGCCTTTAGTTGAATTTAAAGGTGTTAACACACAAGCCTATCCAATAGTTTTGAAAATGTTAAAAGATCTGGGTATTCCTCCCAGGATATGGGACATTACTTGGCTAAGTGCACATGGATACCTAAATGTTAAAGGAAATGTAAAACATAAGAAAAAGGAGGAGAGAATGTGTCCAAGATTGAGCTGTGTGGTTCAGGAAGAATCAATGACCCATTTTTTTATAGAATGTCCTTTTGTAAAAGAAATGTGGAAACTACTTGCACAAAGGAGGGGAAATCACATATGGGGAAAACTTACTTATGCTGAAGTGGTTGGAGGATTAAGTTTAAGTAATCTTGACTTGCCACACAGTACAATAGTTATGCTTCTTTCGTATATTAAGTTTGTGTTGTGGCAAGCAAGATGTAAATTTGTTTTACAACAGATATACCAGAGTCCAAAGAAAGTTATTAATTTTATTGAAGCAGAAGTAAGCAGGCGTTGTTATTTCAAACAATTTCTGAATTCTAGTGTATGGAAGATTGACTGGTTAGAGGTACCTTTTATGAAAGACAAAATTGGGTGAACTGTTACAAAATTATATAATCTTGACTTATGATGAATTTTTGTATTCTGTGTTTTTGAGTGTCTGTTTTTATGTATGTATTATGGGAATCTGTGTATTAATGTTATGATTTTTTCTAGTTTCTGTATTGTTCAGTTTTCTTCAATAAAATTTTCCCCTACTCTCCAGTAGGGAAACCTTTTTCATCCTGGTTCCAGACCAAGATGGTGGCCGAGGAGGTGCTGGAGGAGCTGATGGATGCCACAGAAGCTGGGGAACAGGTCTCATCCCCTGCTCCTCAATGACTTGAGACATGCTGGACAAAGAAATCTCTCAAAAAGATGTTGGTGAAAATAAAATGAACTCTGGTGTTCACATTCTGCCTTCTAACAATGAACAAGAACAAGTTCTGGTAAGCAACCCTTTAAATGCCTCAGACAGTGCTAACAGTTCTATGACAGTGCAAACTCTAGAACAGCTGTTAAGGGAAGAAGAAGAGCGCTATGTTCAACGCCATCAGAAACTGCAACATGCTTTATCTAATGCTCAAATAACAGCTTTTGTGAGTGGGAAAATTTCTAAACTGCATAATGAGAAAAAAGTACCTACTTTAAAATGCAGTACTGTGGGTGGAGAACCTAGTCAAGCTAGTGCATGTTCTCAGCAGTCTGGAACCTCTGCTTCTACTGAGAAAGCTTGCTGCAGAGTTGCCACTGTGAACTGTAGTGTGGCAGGAGCACTGAGAATGGCACAAACGGATCTAGACTCAGGCCTAAGATGCTCTCATGAAGACAGTTCAAGCACACATAACTGGACAGTAAATGATGCTCTTCTTCGCGGTGGCTGGATTTAGACTGAAAATGGGCAATGGATGTCTGGACTGACCCCAATAGCTACCTCACCTAGGATTAAACCACAGGAAGTCACAATTGCGTGTTCTGCTGAAGCTTCTACCTCTGCACCAATATAAGGAGACAGACTCATTCCAGAAGCATCTTCCCCTATGCATTTGTCCTCAGAACTACATCTAACAGGAAACCCAGTTCTAAATTTGGTGCACCCTAGCCAGAATCAGGACAATCTTCAAACATCTTCTTCCACAGCTGCAATGGAGGTGCTCCCAGAAGCACCACTGAATACAATACAGATAACTATACAGGGGCCATACGCCTCTTTTTTCACCAGCCAATATTCCCAGTGAAGCAGCATAATGCCACAAGACTTTTGTATAAAGGGAGTATGGATGAATTACCTGATAAGAGTGTTTGTGGCAAAGAAAATGTTAAGAGTCAATGAAATTGTTTGCTAATGAGATTTACGCACTCATTCATGTCTCAGGTGAGACAACATTTGATGTTAGCTTTAAGTTAAATTCAGGGTTACAATGGTTTTGGGCACAATATAATACACTGAAGCACACTCCTTTATGGACACCATTTGAGGCCATCCCCTTTACAAAACCTGCACATAAAAATATAATTGTTTTATTTTGAAATGAGGAGGTGAGTGTGACTGACTTGACCTATTGGTTAAAACAACATTGCTTGGTTTTAGGCTCACCTGAAGCAATATTTGATTCAGAGCATATCTGGATGGGAGGGTGGAAAGTAAAGATTATGTTGCATATTACAGATATTGGATTAGATCATCTTCCTAACTGTTTTTTTTTAGGCAGGGATAGGGTTGTACTTTTTTATGCAGGTCAGCTGAAAGTCTGCCATAAATGTGGATCTTGTGCATATTGAAGAAGTCTTTGTGATCAGGTTAAATGTACCCTATGTCAAGAGCTATGTCATACATGTGGGACTTGTCTAAATGAGCTGAAGTGTAACCTGTATGACTCAGTAGGGCATACATGTCAAAGTTGTACATGGGCAGTTCATAATCAAGCTGATTCCTCGGATGCTGTTGAACAAAGACTGATGATTACAAGTGCACAAAGGGAGTCCTTTCCCCATCCCCCTAGACAAACAGACTATTTTAGGACACCGTCCCAGCTTCTGATATAAGTTCTACAGTCATACAGTTGGTAGATGGGCTCCCCCCCCTCCACTGCACAAGTGGACAACACTATTAGTTCTTCCATGGATGAGATGGAGCAGTCAAGTTGTCCTTCATTAGCCATGCCCCCCAAGTTAGTAAAACAGGTCATCAAAAAGGAATCAGGCAGCTGAACAGAAAGCCTCAAAATTGTCTAGGACCTCTAAATTGCCTTTACACAACAGGTATGATGCCTTTCAGTCTTCAGAAATATCAGATGTGGATTCCGAGGGTTTTTCTTTGTGGTTCATACAAGTTGACCCTCCCTCTGAATCAGAACAGCAACCCAAGAAACCCAAAGAGCAGCAGCATAGTTCTAGAATAACTAGGAAAAGCCCCATTGACCAAGTTTCCATAACTAGCTTTGTTTATCTTTAGTCAGCATGATACCCCTGACCTTAGGAACCTTGAATGTGAATAGTAAAAAAGTGCCAGGAAAAAACAGACAGTTTTGATGTATTTTCTAAATAGCTCTTTGCAGGTTATTTTTCTGCAAGATACTAGATTGCATACTATTTCTGAAATTGGTCTTACTACTAAACTCTGGCACATAGGTCCATCTCATTGGTCCCTAAACACTGAAATCTGTTCATAGGTTGGAATTTTATTCAGTTCAGATATACGAGCACAACTAGTAAAATTGGTGGATTTAATACCTAGGAGAGTCTTGATATTAGGCACAAAAATACAGAACTCTTACAATAGGTTTATTAATAAACATGCACTGCAAATAAAAGCAAATAGAGTCACATTATTCAAAACTATACAACCATTTTTGCTATTTTCTCAGGCTGTTATTCTTGGAGGGGATTTTAACTGTGGGATGGATAAACGAGACAGGGGTTTGCAAACTACGACTAATAAACTCTATTGTGATATGACTACTTTAAAACTAGTAATAAACACATCCAATCTGAAGGATGCCTACATGTCTTCACATCAGAAACCACATCCAACATTTCAAAAAGGTCCACCAGGATAGATTTTTTTCTTTATTTCAATAGCATTAGCTGTATCCTCGACACAAGTAATGGAAATTGAATTTACTGATCATAAACTATTGCAATTACAGTTGGGTCCTATAGTTGAGTTTCCACAAGGCCCTGCTTATTGGAAATTGAACTCTTCCCTTCTCTCCAAGGTAGAATTACTCCACCATATCCAGCATTTTCTAGCTCACAAAAAATCTGTATTTGAAATATTTGATAATCCTGCCCTCTGGCGGGAGGATGTAAAAATAGATATGAGAAGATTTCTGCAATATGAAAGCAAACAGAACCGTAACATTGCCTAGCTGCAGTATCTTAAACAGAGACAACAGCTACAGAAAAATCAGTCATTAGCTATAACTGTGACTCATGATTTTAGCACGCAAATTAAAATTTTAAAGCAGGATATGCAGAATTTTAATTTACGTCAATCTGAAAGCTTGAAACAACAACAATGTTGTGATACTCAAGGGAAGGCAGAAGTAATGTGTCCCCAATTACACTGTAAAGATAGAATAAAACACAAGCAGATGGTAAGTCTAAAGGATCTAGTTGAACAGGTGTATTCTGATAAAAGTAACATCTTAAGAGTTGTGTCGCAGCATACAAGTTCTCTTTTTTCCCCAGAAGAAAGCTTTGCATAAAAATATTACAGAATTTCTGTCCATGGCCCAAATTCCATTTTACCTCCTTTTTTTAGTGAATGAACTAACTAAAGATATTATAGCCTCTGAAGTGGAAATGGCTATAAGGTCCATACATAATAATAAGGTTCCAGGACTGGATGGTTTAACCCCAGAACTATACAAAATAATAGGACCCTCAATTTTAAAGGAGTTAGCCACCGTCTTTACTTACATACTTAATACTGATTCTATTCCATTGGATATGGCAAGGGGCCTCTCGATATTTTCTTTATAAGAAAGGGGACAAAACTGAACTTACAAATTGGAGACCTAATAGTCTTCTTAATACTGACTTTAAACTTTTTGCAAAAATTTTACAAACCTGGTTATTACAAGCTGCCATTCATCTTATTGCTCCTACATAAGCATGTTCTGTACCTGAAAGGAAAATGAGTGACCATCTTATTCTCTTGTGAGAAGTGATAGAAAGAGATAATACTGAAGGTTTAGAAGGCTTACTTCTGTCCTTGGGTGAGAAACAGGCATTTGACACAGTATAGCATCAGTTTCTATGGGACACACTTGCCTGTTATGGAATTCCCAAAGCTTTTATTCAATGGCTGAAAGCCCTATACCAAGTAGCAACAGTAACATCACAAATTAATGGGTGGCTGGGACCTATTATTCATGTAAAAAGAAGAGTCAGACAAGGATGCCGTCTCAGTCCTCTCTTGTACATTTTTAGTATTGCTCCACTATTGAGGGTTTTAAATTCTACCAAGGACCTGACACACATACATGTAGATGCATCAACTATCACTTATGTGGCTCAGGCATATGCAAATGGCCTTACAATATTAATTAGTAAATAAAGTGATGGAAATATGTCAGGTGTTTGGGACAATATCTGGTACCTCACTTAATATGACTAAATGTATAGGCAGACAGCTTAGAAAACTGATTCTTCCTCTTGATTCAGTAGCAGGGATAAAGTTGACCAGAGACCCAATTAATATTTTAGGGATCATATTTGGTTTAGATGAGTTGGATATACTTAACTGGAGTACTAAACTTATTCAAGTCCAGAGGATGGTGCAGACCTGGAACTCATAGCACGTGAGTAAAATGAAAAGAATACATCTAGTAAAAACATTCCTCTACCCACCTTTATGCATATAAGTTGGCTGCCCCCCCCAAGACACTTGAAGTTTCATTATACAGTATATTCTTCCAGGCTATCTGGGAAAGTAGGCTGAATCCCTTAAAAAGGAATATATTACATCTTCCAAAAAGTCAAGGTGGTTTGGGGATGGTAAACCGAGTAGTGATGTTCAATGTTATATATATATATATATATATATATATATATAGTTGTAAATGTGAGACCAGTCTTGACCCATGTAAGAAGATCATGGATTCCTTTATTTATGCTTACTTGTAGTCCATGGTTCCCCCAGTGGGAAGCCTCCTCTCTCAGACAAATTAAGGAATCTAATATATGTCCTCAGTATATAAGAAAAGTGTTTATTAAAATTAAATGTTGGCAATTGACTACTGGAATGGTCATCTGTCAACATCGAAAATATATTTACAAACAAATTTTCTATAAGTTTAGGGGTGAAAATTCATTCCCAAGTTGTCCAGACCATATACGGCCGGTAATGCTTGAATTTTTAAATAACCCAAAGATTCCTGATAAAATGTGGGACATCCACTGTCTATGTTGCCACAATAGGCTGAATGTAAAGGACCACCAAAAACACAAACAAATCTCAGAAAGGCTGTGCACTAAACCTCAATGTAATAACCAGATTGAGACAACATTCCATTTATTCTTTTCATGTTCATATATTTCGAACTTTTTTCCTTTATAGCTCAACAGTGGGGAATGCTTAATTTTCAAGGGATCTCACTGGAAGTTCTGTTATATGGGAATTTTGATTCTTCTTGGAAGGCATGGGACAAGTCTACATTACAAGTCATTATAACAGTGTTAAAATTGTATATTTGGAATTTGCGTTGCTGGTTTTCCTTGCAACAGAAAACAGTAACTCTCAATGAACTTATGGAAAAAATTGTTTGGGAAATATGAATGATTAATCAGAAGGAAGTTAACAATAGAATGCATACTTGGGTGTTTCAGTCTTGGAGAAACCTTCCCTGCATCACTGACTCCAATGTTCCAATCACATGAACATTATATTATATTAAGATATATCTGAAGTTTTTTTCTTTCTGTTTTCCCTTTTTTCTTTTTAAGTTACTGTAATGATGTACTTTGACTGGTTCTTGTATTTTGGCCTTGCATTCTTTTTGTAGAATGTATTCAAGATGTGAGATTTTCAATAAACATTAAATACCCCTACTATGCTGTAGGGGGAACCCTTGGCCATCCTTCTGCATGATGGCTGACTCCCAAGATGGCGGAGAAGGAGGTGAAGGTGATACTCCTGTTCTGAATTTTCATCAAAGGTTGCTAATAAAATCTCTGACATGAATCCTAATGTTCCTCAGAAGATTGCAAAAGGCTCTTTACATCCTAATACCAAACGGGATTTACCTGCTGAAGATTGTTTGTCATCTAACTTTAAAACACCTATGGAACCCCAGGTGTGTACTACCCAGAATGAATTTCAGAACTGCAGCTTAAACAGGTGTTTGAGCAACATTAGAACTTTTTATTAAAACTTATTCAAGATGAAGCAAACTCACAGTACTCTATCCCTGAAGCTGATTATTCTGCAAATAATATGAGCAACTGCCTGTAAATGAAAATGATAGAAGAATTTGTGACCTACTGCTAGAATTTCTGTAGAACCCGAAGGTTCTTGGTCTCCTGACACTGCCTTGATAGCTGCAGGTTGGTGGCAAGCTACGGATGGCTCTTCGTGGACTTCTCCTGGACCGGTCGCAGTGGCAGACATTATTTCAACAGTTAAAAGTACTTTTTCTCTGGATTTACAAACTATATCTCAAGGTTCTAATGCATCTAGAGAACCCACATTTTTTTTCAACCAGCAACCAATCATTAACTTGGATACTGGCTGGCTGCCTAGAACCTCTGATTAACTCATGGGCCCCAACGAGTCAATTTCTACTAAAAATAATGAGTCTAACACAAATGTTCAGGGTAGAAATTACTCTAATTTTAAGATGAGTGATTTGTTTAAAGCTGTAGGTGAGCCAGCTCAGCAGCAAAATGCAGTTCACCTTAAGTATTTAGGAGATGTGGCTTTGGCCCCTTCACTCAGGACATGCATAACATGCTTAAGGACTCTTTAAGGATTAGCCCTACAGAACTTCTTGCCTTCATCCATGTCAAAGGTGAGTCAATCTATGACATAAGTTTTAGAAATAATTATAATAACATTTTATTTGTAGAGCGCAATTCAACATGTATCAAAGCGCTGTACAGAATTAGAAACAAAGATAAAACATTAAAAATACAACAATAAATCATTAGATACTAATCACCGAAAGCAAGGTTAAATCAATACGTTTTTAATGCTGTCTTAAAGCTCTCCAGGATCAGGCACTCTCTGATCCGGTGAGGTAGAGAGTTCCATAGGGTTGGAGCTGTGTAACTAAAAGCTCGTACACCAGATATTCATAATCAAACCCTGGGAACCTCTAGCAATCCCTCGTTGGCTAAGCAGAGGGGTCAGAGGGGCAGTAAGGGATCAGGAGCTCATGCAGGTAGCCAGAACCCTGACCGTGAAGGGCCTTAAAGGTCAGTAAACTGACCTTAAAGGTGTTCCACCACTGAACTGGCAGCCAGTGCAGTTCAGGCAGCACAGGATTAATATGACTGGTCCAGGAATCCCCTACCAGTAACCTGGCTGCAGCGTTCTGCTCCAGCTGCAAGCAGCAGATATCAACCCCTGGAAGTCCTAGGTATAGGGAGTTACCGTAGTCAAGGCGAGAGGTCACAAAGGCTTGGATCAATGTTGGAAGATCACGGGATGGAACAAGGTGCTTAATCTGGGCAGTGTTCCTCAGATGGTAGCAAGAGGATTTAACTATGGCTGACACCTGAGAACGAAGTGTCAGCCCTTCATCAAATATCATGCCCAGATTCTGCACCTGAAAAGAGCTGGCTACCCATGAGCCAGAGCCCAGAGGCAAACCACCCTCCTGTCCTCTCTATCCTGCTACCTGGCTCCACCACCAACACCTCAGTCTTTCCAGGGTTCAACCTTAGCCAGCTAGCCCACATCCAGTCCTGGAGCTCCATGGGGCAGCTATTAAAGACAGAGACTGCACTATCCTGGTCGGGGGAAAATGACAGGTAGAGCTGGGTATCATCTGCATAACAGTGAAACCACAGCCCATACCATCTTACAATGTCTTCCAATGGCAGCAACTATACCATGAACAACATAGGGGACAGCACAGAGCCCTGAGGAACCCCACATGGCAGAAAGAATGATGCAGAAGAATAAATCCCCGACACCACTCTCTGGGTTTTGCCATTGAGGAAAGATCTAAACCAGCTAAGAACTGTACCTGATAGGCCACAGATATCTCTCAGGCACTCAAGCAGACCCCCATGGTCCATGGTGTCAAAGGCTGAAGAGAGATCAAGAAGGACCAAGACTGAATGACACTTCTGATCTCTAGCAATCAGGAGATCATTGAGCACACAAACCAGAGAGGTCTCCATACAATGCCTCTTCCGATAACCAGACTGGAGGTAATCATAGATGTCGTGGATGGTCAAATGGTTGTCCAACTGAAGAGCAACTACTTTCCCTATCAACTTCCCAATAAAGGGAAGGTTAGAGATTGGCCTATAGTTGGTAGAACAGTTTGGGTCCAAAGAAGATTTTTTAAGGAGCGGTGTAACCACTGCCTCCTTTAGGGAGTTCAGAAACTCACCTAAATCTAAGGCGCACCAGAATATTTTTGCCAAGACAGAGCCGATGACATCTACACACCCCAAAATGAGATGTGTAGGGCCCGGGTCAAGACTACAAGAAGTAGACCGCATACTTTGGACAATCTGCACGACATCATTGATTGCCAGCAGGTCAAAGTGACCCCAGGAGGGCCAAGGTGTGGTGACCATATGCCAACCCCCATAGAACATGCTGAGTGAATCTCAGCCCTGATGTCGGCCAACCTATTGACAAAGAATTGAGCAAACTCATCACACTTCTCTTGTGAAAATGCTTTTCAAACCTGAAGACAGGCTGGATTGCACAGTCTGTTTTCGGTTCAGAAAAGCTGAGCTGGTCGATTCTGAGCCACAGCAATCTCCCTGGACAGGAACTCTGCCTTCTTATGGGAGATTGCTGATTGATAGACTTGATAATGTTCCATTAGTCTAATGTGGTTGGCATCAAGAGCAGACCTCCACCAGCCACATTCTAGCCTTTCGCCCCACTTCTTCAAAGCCCCATCAAACCAAGGGGACCGAGCATGGAGAGTGAGGGAGCGAACACAGACAGGAGTGATGGAATCCAGGGCATCCTCCACAGCCGTAGTATAGGCCTGGACTAGACGTTCTGGACCCTCACTAACATCTGTACATCCCAATAGGTCCAGTACTGCTGAAAGGCCAGTGGAAATAACATCACTCAACGGGCGGTATCTGACCATCTCCACAGGTGCAGGCCTATGAGGAGGAGCTCAGAAATTGAATCTTACAGTGCAATGGTCAGACCATCCGACTGGTTCCACCACCAGATCTGTGACTTCCATTCCCAGGAGGAAAACCAGATGAAGGGAGTGACCATGGGTTGCAGAGGTAACAAACTGTGTGAAGCCCGGCATATTCATAAGCTGAAGGAAGCCCTGACCAAATTGCAAGAGTTTGTCATTGACCCAGGTGTTGAAGTTGCCCGGCATCATCAATCTGGGCCACTCCAACACCACGTTGGTGACGAAGTCTGCGACTTCCTGCAGGAACATACTCTCACTCCCGGGTGGACAGTAGATGAGAATAAACCTGCATCCCACACCTGCAGCTGCAGTACACTCAAATGATCTGGGACCATGAACTGGAACCTGTGTAAGGTCCAAGTCCATTCTAAAACAGATAACTGCACCCCCACCCCTGCGGTCCAATCTCAAGTGGTGTATCACCGAGAACCTGGCTGGAGTAGCTGTCTCTACGATCGGGCCGGCATTTTCATCCAGCCAGGTCTCAGTGATGCATACCAGGTGGTCCATTCCAACAAGGTCAGCTATAATAGCCGTCTTGTTGTTTATAGACCTGGCATTGCACAACACCACTCGAGATGGACGGGATTCCAGAACCGACCGGGCTACTGGCCCTGAAGTGCTACAGCCCTTAACTATGGGAACCAGATAAGATGGACCATGATCTGGAACCCATTTCAACCCCAGGGTGTCTTCTGGACTTAACAACTCTGATTCGGCCCCCCTGCTCACTCTTCCCCCAAGGTTCAGAGCCCCCTGGCTCTCCTTCTCCTTTTGTTCACAATGCCAAGAGCCCTACACCACCCATAAACTGCAGCTGGGAGAGGAGGGCAATTAAAGGGCTGAAAGCCCTGGAGCTCGGAGGAAGAGTAGTGCCTGACCGGGAGAGCCAGATAGCAGCACATCCTAATTAGCTGGAAAACCCAGCACTAAACCACCATACAAAAACAAAAACCCCCAATACCCAAAAAACAACTGAACCAGTCCTGAGGTTATGGAAATAAGTGGCGCAAGCAAGAGTCAGGAGGAGCAACGATAAAAAGTGCAATGCAAATAATGCCCAGAAAGCTCACACCAATTAGAGTAAAATAGGACTTCAGTTCCAGTTCCTGTCTCTCAGTAAAAGGGAAGAAGTCACCAGCAGGGATATGAAAAAGTCATAAAATAGGGTACTCTCACCACCCTCCAGAGACTGTTGCACTTGAAAAAACAAGACAAGATGGAATACAAAGGCACATAGCTGAACAACACCACAATGGGAGCAGGGTAGGGAAGGCAACAAAAGATAAATCCAAAATTTCCAATAGAACCAGATCCCTGGCTGAGCAGAAACCAAACCCAAAGTCCACAGTCAAAGCAGCTCCAACCATGAACAGGGAGAATTCAGTGAGGCTTAGATATATTCAGTGAGGCCAGAAAATCTCTAGCCGCCCTACTGGCAGGCCCACTGCTCCCTCCCCCCAGGCCCGAGACCAGAAGCTACATATACCTGGCACATCAGCCTTCAAGCTAAATCCCCCCAGGCAGCTTAGGACAGCACCAGGGTCCCCCACCAACTCCTCGGTGGTCGAGCAATGGGCATTCCTGCCCCAGGCCCAAGCCTAGATGGGACAGCTGCCATGCAACAGGCAACCGAATGCCTCACCCTTCAAGTCACCAGTGAACAGAATGGCCAAACTCCCTCAAGATGAAAAAAAATTTAAAGTTAGACTGCCAGACCAGAATCTCCATACTCAAAGGTTGTAGTCCAATCCAGTTAGATTAAACTACAGCACCAGGCTCACTGTGCTCACAAATCCGGGACTAAGAGTTCACAGGACAATGAGCTACATCCAATTCAGTCAAGGGAAAACTGCTGAACTCTGGATTCTTCACCCCCCGCCCTAGCTCCCATGAAGAGTCACCAAGCTGTGCAGCCACAATTAGCATGTCAACTTGTAAGATCAGTGCAACACAGTCAGATTTAGGTTGTTCACTCGATTCAGCCCGCTCACACTCCTCAAAATGTTCCCGCTTCCCCAGTTCTACGAGTGGTCCAGAGAACTCCAAAACTCTAGTGCTCCGCTCAACACACGGAAAATGCAAAATATTAAAAACTGAGCGTGGCAAAAAAGAAAAAACAAAAGAACTAAAAATAATTTTAAAACAGAATAAACAGAGTGAACTCTGGCAAAAAGTTTTTAACACATGATGATGGGCAATAAACAAACGAAATGGACTAAACAGATGGCAGACCCAGGGTGGTCTCAATCTTTTTGACACAGTAAAGCCTTCAACACCAAGGTCTGTGCTGCACAGAGATGTTGTTCAATGGTAAACCATTAAGAAGCATATGTCGGCACACTTGAGAGATTTGGGTACAATATGAATTGGTAGTCTTCTCCATTATGGACCTTATTTTTATTGATTCCCCTAACTAAGCCTCTGGTTAAATTTATTTCTTTACTGTTTAGGAGTGAGGGGTGTCAAGATAAATGATATCCAATATTAGTTAAAACAGAGGTGTGATTTGCTAGATGCTCCATACCTCATACTAGATGAAGACTTTATCGGGATGGGAGGGTGGAAAATTAAAGAACGATTGAGACAGACCAAACAAGGAATTATGCACCTGCCTGGTAGCTTTCACATAGGATGGGATAGGGGCATATGCTTTTACCCCGGACAACCTCGGACATGCCACACATGTGGCTCCTGCACTCACTTAAACTATACTTGTGACCAACCAAGATGCACTCTATGTCTTGCTTATGGGCATGTTAGTTTAGGTTGCCCTAACCCACAGATTTGCAATTTATGGGACAAACATGGCCACACTTATCCACAATGCCCCTGAGCCGAACATAATAGGGCAGATCGTGTTCCCTAGGATCACACTAGAAATATTATTGAGTCACAGGCACAAGCCCTCACCAGATTAGATGAGGTTTCACTTGTTACAATCCCTCTTGAGCCCACCACAGCTGCCGCAGACACTCCAGTCATGGTTACCCAGAAATTTTAGTGCCTCATTCCTCAAAGCATAATGCTCAATCAGAGTCAACAAGCTCTTCAGGTACTCCCCAGCCCCAAGAGGACTCTTCTCGTGTATTAGAGTCTGCTAGACAAGAAATCATGCCCCTCCCAGGGCCAAAGACCCCTTCACCCCAGTTCCAGTGCCCAAACAGGGGAAAAGGAAAAGAAAGTCTGACTCATGTACCCCCACTAAAACCGTATTAACAAGGAATAAATTCCAGGCACTGGCTAAGAGAAGATAGTGGGGGGAGAAGATACCAATTCAGACTCTTCTGTGGCTTCTTCTTCTATAATGGATTTTTCCTCAGAATCCAGTAAAGGGGACATGCATACGGGACAACCCTATGGGACTCAGTATTCAAATGAATAGATACTTTAGTTAAATGTGAGGAACTTTCTTATTTGATAATTACATTGTTGCTGCCCCAGTTGTTTACACTATTACAGGATGTCTAACCCTTTTCAGCTAAGATGCTACACATTAAATGTGTATAGCACAAAACATTTAGAAAACAGCTTATCACTTTAGGTTTACTACAAACCCTGAAGCATGATTTTTATTTTTGACAAGACACTAGGATAAAAACCAGGCATGAACTAGTATAAGTTAACAGCTTAATCTGGTTCAAGGTCAGTTGGCATTCATCTGTATCCCCCTCCCCCGGGCCGTGCCTGAAAATAGGCAGGATTTGTCTAGTGCACTTACCCGGTCAACAAAAACTAAATAAAACAATAAATAAGGGTAAATGGGTGTCTAGTCTGTCCTTCTGGTCACACGGGAGGACACTTGTGATGGGGTGGGAATTCTTTTCTTAGGGTTTAAATTCAGGATATCTAAAGTGCTTGATATATTCCTGGGGAAAGCATTACTGGCTGATGGTACATATGGGTCAATAAAATTTCGGTTAATTGATATATATGCTTCACAAAGCATAGCAGCGAGATCAACACTTTTCCTTCAGATAAAGCCCTACCTATTCACCACTTATTATGTCTATTTAGGCAGGGACTTTACCTGTGGGCTCACTTCTGTGGATACGGGGAGCAATGCCCACAAAACTTTCAGGGGCACTGCCACTTTAATGAAATTGATTCAAACTGCCCCGCTAGTGGATGGGTATCAAGCCATCCACCCTAGAGGTGCTAAAACATACCACAGAGGAATCTTTGCCACCCATATTGATTATATATTTGTCTCTAAAAATATTAAAGTTTGTCAAGCCACTGTGATTCCATGAGAAACTTCTGATCACTTGGCTGTGTCTCTAGTATGTTCCCCTGTGGGAGGACCTTTCCCTTGTATTTCTACATCTAGATGGAAGTTAAACAATTCCCTGCTCCTAGATTTCATGGTTTCTGAGAAATGCTTGCATCTACTACAGGCTAGAGTCTCTAGTATAGATGCTTATCACTCTCCCATAGCCTGGTGGGAGGACACCAAACACAAGCTTCAGGTCTTTTTTCTAAAGGTTGCTAAACATAGATCAGTGTCAGCTTATTTCAAATATACTCTTATCTCAGCAGCTTTTAAATACAATATCACTGGCATATGAAACAAGGGTAAATTATGCTCAACAGAAAGAGAAACTGAAATCTGAAATGGCAACATTTCAGTATAATAGGGCATTCTCTCTGAAGATAGAAGTTCAGTGCAGAATCCAAATGACCAAATCATTCCTAGATATTTATAAAAGTTGTTCAGATAAAGCTTCTGCTACATTTATAGAACAAATAAATGATCCATTAACTAATGTAGCTTATTCTTCTCTTTATCAGATAAAGTGAATCATTCAGTTCCTTTTAGAGGGCATGTTCAGTTTCACAACTGAAAATTTGGATGCTACCCCTTATTTAGCAAGACTTGATGTTCCTGCAGTTTCTGTGAGCAATTATGGGCCTTAACTGACCCTATAACTTTAGAGGAAATGACTCAAGCCATTAAGAAACAAAAAAGATGCACCTTTCCTGGAGCTGATGGACAGACTACTAAACTATACCAAACATTTGCAACCATTTTTGGCCCAATCTTGGCCTGCGTGTTCAACAGCATTATTGACACTCATTCTATTCCCAAGCATTTTGCAGACACTATTATGATATTACTATTTAAAAAAGGGAATAGGGCTGACGTAAAAAATTGGAGACCACTTAGTCTTCTGAATGTGAATTATAAAATCCTTGCCACAATCCTTCTAAATAGAATTCTACCCATTGCAGCACAAGTTATTTCTAAGGAACATACTTGTGCTATTCCTAATAGGTCCATGCTACTTACTTTATCCCTGTTCAGAGATATAATAGGTTCCTGTTCATCAGATAATCCAGCACTCTTTCTTTCCCTAGATCAGGAGAAGGCGTTCGATCGAGTGACATACAGTTATTTTTTTCAAGTATTACAGTATTATCATATTCCCAAACAATTTATCTCATGGATATAATTATTGTATAGTACAGTTTGGATCACTATTTATATTAATAATTTTCCTGGGGAAGCCTTTCTGGGAAGAAAAGGGGTTAGACAGGGTTGTCCCTTAAGCCTCCTGCTCTACGTATTTCAAATCAAACCATTATTGAGGAAATTATCACTTCTTCCTAATATCCCAATATTAATATTGAAAGGGTTTTCTGACCCTATCATCTCAGTTTATGCAGATGACTTATGCATTTGCTCCACCCCTTTACTAAATTCCTCTGTTGTTACTTCTGTAATTACAGAATTTGAGAGATTCTCTGGTTTGAAACTGAATGATCATAAAAGCATAGCTAAGTACTTTCCTAACTCCTCCACCCCACAGACTTACAATTTGTGGCCAATATTCCTGTTATGTAAGATCTGATTAAAATTTTAGGACTTTTTTATGAATATCCAGATGACTCAATATTTAATTGATCTTTAGCATTGGGTAAAGCTGACAAGATGGTGGCATCTTGGAAAGGGCAGACTATTGCTAAAAGGCAGCGGGTTTTATTATTGAAAACTCTAGTGCTTCCTGTTTTTCTACATACAGCTTCAGTGTATCCACTGCCCTTTAGTTTAGAAGCAAGAACCAACAAAGTTTTTTTTCCAAGGCTTCTCGGGTAGCTGGCTGAACCCCATAAAACGTAATCACACTTACTCAGATTATTGTTTCGGGGGTGTATGGATGATTCACTCTATAGCCTTTTTTCACTGTCTCTTTCTCACATTTTTAATTCCATTACTTTTACCCCCCCCCATGGACCTCTCTGTTAATGGTACTGATTACCCCTGTATGTAAAGGATGGTTTAGAACCCCAGCTGAAATGCCAAGAAATTTTAGGAAACAAGAGCCACTGAGATTTCTAGTTCCTATCCTGCTTAAAATTAAACAATGGAATTTGGATGGTAATATGATACTGGCACTGTCTCGAAAGCAGCTCTACTCCCATATTTTACAAACTTGTTATTCGGAGGCCCCAGCTTTATTAAACTTCCAGGGTCAAGCAGCAGACAACACCATAGTATTTCTGCAACTCACAGACTCTAGACTCCCTTAAAAACTCTGGGACATTACATGTCTGTCATGCCATGGGAGACCTGGGGTACAGGATAATCATAAACACAAATCTATAGAAGACAGAATGTGTTTTAGGGAGTCTTGCATTGCTCAAAGGGCAACAATGAGGCACTTTCTATTAGAATGCCCCTATAGCATATAATTCTGGACCATGTTCCTACACAAATGGAAGGATAAACAAATTATTCACATCACTTATGAGACACTAGTCAATGGAATTTTCATGGCATCAGTGATGCTGTATCATGCCAGTACATTGAGGCTCATATTTGCCCTATGCAGATACTTCTTGTGGCAAGCTAGGTGTGCCCAGTTATTATAGCAAAAAATATATACAGGGATATAAGTGATGAAACAAATTTTACTAGATTTAAGATCTATTTGTTTTTCTGAACAGAAAAGTATATCCAGAGCACATCATTGTAAATACTGGGCATTATGTGCTTGGATTTTGTAGGATTAACTATGCGATTTGCTTAACAATCAATGCCATGATCTCTAAGTGATGTACGAAGAGGCTTTTGTTAACTATTTAGTTCTGGGAAGGTTTTGTATTCTACATAAGAAATTTGTTTGTTTCTGATTATATTGAATAAGGACATTTATTTAATGGGAATGGACTGTGTTTTTTCTATTACACTTTGAATTCTTGTATAGCTACATGTAATTATTGTTCTTTTGTCATTCTGTTATTTTTTTTGCCTGTCTGACTATGTAATATGGATGTATAATGTGGTATTTCATGATTCTTTGTTTAAATAAAAAACTCCCCTACTCGTTGGTAGGAGGCGCTGCTGTCTGTGAGCATGGCCAGTCCTGTGAGAACTCCGGTGAGGTTGGATGCAGCAGAGGTGGGGGAGAAAGCCTCCTCTCCTATCTTGAATTTGCAAGAGGCTCCCTTGGGTAATGAAATTGTGATGTCTGTGAGTGATACAGAGCCTGAACTGCAGGAAATTTGTGTATCAACAAAAGACCTTAGTCAGCAGAACACTGGCACTGAAATGATTCCAGAGGATTTAATTATATGTCCAACAGTGGATCAAGAATGAAGTTTATAAGCAGAAATGCAAAAGAAAAACAAGAGGCATTTATTAGCACAAACTTGCTTGAGCGATCAACTGGCTCTATTGAAAACCTTATCTGAGCCTATCAAATAGTCAGGCCCTCCTGTCAGCATTTTGGATGACGCTGCAACATCAAAGGGCTGCATCCAAGTAGATGAGTCAGAGACGCTTAAAGTAGTTTCTTCTGTTGCACCAGATACTGTTACTAATGTGCCATCTAGTGTCATGAATAGTGTGTCTAGTCCGGCTCTTAATAAACCTGTTACTTTGCCCAACCTAACAATGGATAAATCTGACAGAACAAGCGAGAGTAATGTGTTGAAATTTATGGGACAGACTACTCCACACTCCCAGGAAGACAAGCATATGAAACCTGTGATGGACAGTTCTAAACTGTTGAAAACCAATACTTTGTCTCAACAAATGGGATTTATTTTCCATGCTCAAAGCATGACCCCCCCTTATTACTTCTTTGAGGCAAACCAACTTACCAGTGGTTTTCCAAACTAGTGATAAACCTCAAGAAAACCTGACAGTGTTTTCATTTACTTCGAAGGGTCAGTTGACTAAATTTAGGTCTAGAGATGATGTTAAAGGAAAAAGAACTGCACTAACATTAACAAATAGAAATATCTCCCAGGGGACAGGTGTACCTCTACTAAAAGCCGAATTACAGGGTAACGATGCAGGACCTACCACAGATCTAAATGACCTTGCTAAATCTTTACTTCCATGTTCCTCTTGTGATCCCTGGCTACCCCAAAAAAGCTTTACAAGAAGCAGGCTGGAAACTTACCCACAATGGGACTTGGAACCCTGATCCTGAGTGGGATCCATCACTTCATTTTTTACAAGCACAGCAGAGTGGCATCCTGTAACCTCAGCTACTGAGGTCAACAACACTTTGTCTATTCTACCTACACCAGGTGCACTGGGCCCAGAGTCCTTAGGGCTAAGCAAAGACTCTCCTTCTAACCAACCTGGTCCCATGGATCTTATTGACTTGGTTCATTTGGATCAAAAAGAAAATGGTGTACCCCCAGATTCAGACAAATCTTTGCCTGATGGTCAGATGCCAGCACCTCCTCAGAAACCCCTGTTATCAGAGCTGTTTACAAGAACAAAGAAAGAAGCAACCCCATGCAGAAACGCAGTGCTAATCCGTTATAAAGGGGACTTGAGGAAAGGCCGGACATGCTCTATGTTGTCAAACAACTCTTTAAGGGCTCATAGAATTCTTTTCCAAGAGAGGTGTATGCTTTTAATAACATTTCTGGGGAAGACAATTACGATGTGAGCTTTCAATCTTCATATGCACTTGACCTCTTTTGGGAGAGATACAATCAGGTTAAGTTTTCACCCACATGGACCCCCTTTTTTGCCATTCCCTTAATGAAGCCATTAATTAAATATGCCACAATCATGTTTTGGAATGAAGGGGGTCCTTGTGGATGATATTACCTATTGGATCCCCCAACGCTGTGAAAAACTGAGTGACCCAGAGGCAATATTTGATACAGAGATGTTTTGGACTGGAGGGTGGAAGTTTAAAGTGAAGTTTAAACAGAATGATTCAGGAATTTTTCATTTGCCAAACTCTTTTATGTTAGGTAGAGACAGGGGTGTGTGCTTTTACTCTGGGCAGCCACAAGCTTGTTACTAATGTGGAGCTAGAACTCATCTCTCCAGTACATGTGACAAACCCCATTGTGACAATCGTGGGGATATAGGGCATATCACATTACAATGTGCCAACCACACTAGGTGTGATCTATGTGAAGATTATGGCCATGTCTTCTCTGAATGCCCCTTGGGCGGCAAAAAAAAAGCAACCTGCAGTTGTCCTGAGTTGCTTATTCAGCAGGCCCAAGACTTAGTCACAGCACCCGTACAGGTTCCCACCTCTCCTTTTGTCTCTACTCCTTCCAACCCCCCCATCATAATTCCATATCTTGATTCAGAAACCCAGGTCCCAGTTGGAAGAAATATAATTGAAGAAAGCCCCACCCTGGACACAAAATCCCTAGTGCCTGTTTGTTACATTGAGTCTGAGGGACAGAAGGCCGATTCCCCACCTTCAAGAAGAAGGTCCACTAGGAATATTAAACTCCCCCCTCCCGAGGTGAAGTTTGAATCTGAAAATTCATATGATGCCCTCTTTTCCGAGTGGGGAGATTCTGACATGGATCAAGATGAGCCACATTCACAGCCACCTATTTCTGATCATGCATCACCAGACCAGGAACTTGTTGGTTATAAAAGAAAGAAGAAGAAACAAGAGGAAAAAATAATTTGTGAGTGATTTAAAACCCCACTTCTGGCTTCCTTAACAATTTGTTCCCTTAATGTTCACAGCATATTGACTGCTGTGAGACGTCAGATCATTTTTATCTACATACAGAGGGTTTTGATATATGTTTTATTCAGGAATCTTGGATGCATACTGCTGATCAAATCCATTCTTTTAAATCTGGATGATGGTGGTGGGGACCCTCTTATTGGTCCTTCAGCTTGGAATGTGCTGATGGCATGGGGATTCTTTTTAATTCCTTCAAGTTTTCCCTACTTAAATTAATTGATTTAATTCCAGGAAAGATTTTAATTCTCGATGGGTTATGGGATAACTCCATCTTCAGGTTTATTAATCTATATGGCCCCCAATCTAAGGCTGAAAGAGTTAAATTACTGACCTCAATGCAACCTTTCCTTGTTTCCTCGCATAGGATAATTTTTGGTGGGGATGTCAATTGTAATATATTAAGGGGGGGGGTTAAGATCAAGTAACACAAATAAAAATATATTGTGACTCCTCGGCCTTGGCTAGGGTAGTGGACATCACAGACCTCATCAATTGTGGGGAAAAATTGACTAAAGGGCTTAAATTTACATATAAAAGAGTGAAATATACCTCTACGATAGATCATATTTTTATTTAAAAAAAAATTTCTAGTTTCCTATTCTGCACTGATACAGTGGAATTTTCAGATCATTCTATCCTCATTCTATAATTTATGGATCAAATAAAGTGCCCTAAAAGTATGAACAGGTGAAGATTGAACACTACATCCTTTTCTGACCCTCAGGTCCAGAAGGGTTTGTTGTCTTTAATTAAAGCTCAAGAATCTGTAAGGTTTCTATATATGGATTTGGCAGAATGGTAGGAGGATTCGAAAAAGGACTTCAAAATCTGGTTGATAAAATATGGGAAACAGAGGGAAAATTAAACATTTTTGAAATACTTATCTCTTTGATATCAATTACAGAAATTATACTCTCTAGTAACTACTTCTAGAGATGATTATTCTTCCCAAATTAAGGTTATCAAAGAAGAAATGCAGCAGTTTCAATATAACAGGGCAACTACGATCAAGGTAATGCTACAGTCAGGAACAGTCAGGAACACAAAGAACCCCTGTAGGAGACCCATATATGGCATTCAAAGAATTAAATATTTCAATGAATATTGAGGCCCTAATTGACCCCTCTGGTCAGGTCACAGAGGCAACTGAGGGACTCCATCAAGTCACAGAATATTTTATGAAGTTTCATAATCCTTCTAAAAATCCATCAGATATTCAGATATCACAGTATTTACAGACCATTAAAATTTCAATGATACCAATAGACACTGTTGAAATGGAAAAAGCAATTAGTAAAGATGAGATTGAATTTGCCATAAAATTCCTGCATTCCGGAATGTCTCCAGGGCTAGACGGACTCCCCGGAGAATTTTATAAATCCTTTACAGAAATACTGGCTAATTGTCTTCTACATGTTTTCCAATATTATTTAACCCAAAATACAATCGGACCTTCCTTTGCAGAAGGCCTCCTTGTCTTTTTATATAAAATGGGATAAATCATGCATCAGTAATTGGAGACCTATAATGGTTTTAAATACCAATTACAAAGTATTAGCTTGTATCCTTAATAATAGAATTAAAGAATATGCAAGTTTAGTAATTTCCCCACATCAATATTGTGGGCTACCAGGGAAAAATATTCAGTATGCCTTAATGATTATCAGAGATCTTACCGAATACCTCTCCATCAATGGTATTTCAGGATGTTTAATCTCAATGGACCAAGCAAAGGCCTTTGATAGGGTCTCTCAAACCTATTTATTTGCCACTTTAGAATTATATGGGATTCCTAAGATGATCAGGACCTATATTAAACTATTACACAATAAAGCTGTTATGTACCCTGTGATAGTAACAGATGGGTTACATATTTCTATGGGGGTTCGACAAGGGTGCCCCTTGAGTTCCCTACTTTACCTATTCATGTTGGACCCCTTAATTCAAACAGTCACTCAGAACTCATTATGGGAAGGTTTAAATGGGGCAGATTCCGATGTTTGTCCCCTGATACAAGCTTATGCAGGCAATATTTTCCTTTTTTTTCTAATCACAAGCAATTATCTTCTTTTTCAAGAGAAATGGAGAAGTATGTATACATCTCCAACACAAAGCTTAACCTTGGGAAATGCCAGGGTCTTTATATTGGATCAGGATATCTGCCACCTACTCAAATAGAAGATATTAGGATATCATCTAAACCCCTTAAAATCTTTGGGATACTATTTGGACCTCAGAATTTGTCAGTGGCTATCTGGGAAGTAGGGATGTTAAATGTAAGAAAAAAGATCCAAAGATGCAGGTATTGAAAATTGACAAAATTAAAACGGATTCAAATCTTAAAAAAAGTATTATCCCAAAGTTACAATTTGTGGCAGTGATTTACCCCCCCTCTCCCTCCAGCATTTTAGAAACAAAAATATTTAGCCTTTTTTTTAATTATTATGGGGTAACAAATTTAACCAAATTAAACACTGTTTTACTTACCTACCAAGGGGACGGGGAAGTTTGGGGATGGTTGATCCAACCACTTTCTCCCATACCGTATTTCTCATTCAAACTGTAAACTGTGGCCTGACTCCCTCAGATGGAATACATTATAAATGGGTCTGAAAGGTAATATATAAATATTTCTTGGTATGGACTGTGGTTCCCCCGAAACTGAGTATCCATCTTTTGGTCCCAGATTATTTCAAACTCACAGTCCAAAAACTATATAAATGGGGTTTGTCCAAACAACAAATTCAACAGGGAAAGGTGGCCAACCTTTACAATTCTATTTTGGGCATAATATATCCCAAGGAGCCTTGTTTTAAGAATTGCCTTGCGGTGAATAATGCAAATGTCCTTTCACAACTAACAAATAAAAGAACCCCCCTCAAATGTGGGAGACATTATGGCTAGTGGTATATGGCAAACTAAATGTTAGGGGGAATACAAAGCACAAGGCAGTTGAAGAAAGAAACTGCCCCTATTTAGAGAGCATTAACAAACCTGAAACAATGGAACATTTTTTGGGGGGATTGCTCTTATTCTAAATCATTATGGGACTTTTTGGCATTCAAATTGAATATGAAATGGTTTACCCAATTGTCTTATGACATTCTAGTTTTGAGTAAAAGTTCTTTAGGGGTCCTTTGTATAATATAAGTGTCCTTAATTTTTTTCAATGTTGCCTTATTTATTTATTAGAATTTTGGATAAATACCTTTGAGCCAATGGCTCTTTTACAAAGGTTCCACGTCAGTATACAAAGAATTGAAGAACAGTTTGTGTGAGATTAGCAGGCAAGCAGTTTGAATACAAAATTCAGTACAGGGTATACATGGTCTAAAAGCTACAGGTAATATAAATAACAGTTAGAACAACACAATCAGGCATACATTTAAGAATGATGAGTTACAACAAATAATATTTACATGAATTAAAGCTGCCAGAAGGACATTGTCAAAGGGAAAGGTAGAGTGATAAAACTGAGTTGCTGCCAATTGTGCCATGCAGCATAGGAAAGTGGAAGAGAGAGTGGGTGTAGAGGGGTAACTGGGAGGGAGGTAGAAGGAGAGGTGGGTGGGAGTCAAGGATCTGGAACAAGTGCAACAGTTGGTGGGGTGAGTAGATTAGAAAAGGGAGAGTGGAAGGGAGTTGAAGGAGCATAAGTGAGGAAGGTGGTGGACCAGGGCTTGGGAGAGAGGCAGGGGTAGATATGGGGAGGGTGGTGGCAGGCAGAGCTGGTGATAGTAGAGAGATGTGAAGAACAGAAGTGACTACCAGGGAGGTTAGGAGAAACAGTCACAGGTGGCTCTGGACACAAACATTTGATGTAGCTTGTGTTTGAACAAGCAGAGGGTGCCTAAGTTGGTGAGTTCGCTGCCCAGGGAGTTAAGCATTTTAGGGGCTCTACATACAAAAGAACACTGGCCTTGGGTGATACGACAGTGGGGAACAGACAGAGGATAGTTGTCAGAGTTTCTTGTGTAATGGGGCTGGTTGGCTGGGCTTAAAAGAGACTGAACCCCAGGGGGGCATGAGTCGAGTCCCATTATTGATTTTTTTGCTAGTAGGCAGGTTTGGAAAGTAATCCTTCATTGAAGTTGTAGGCAGTTTGACTGTTTGTCGAGGTCACAGGTATGCATGTGGTGGGCAGCACCAGTAAGGAGTCTGTAGGCCCTATTCAGTGCTGTAATGATTCATTGTAGTGCTGTAGCCAAGGCTGCTCTGTAGATAACAAGCCCATAATCAATGATGGAGACAATCAATCAATCAATCACTTTATTTAACCAGACATAAACACCATTAAGCAAGCTCATTTTCAAGGTGGTCCTGGGCATTAATACAATACAGTACACTTCATAAGATTACAATTATGGTGGACAGCAGTGCAAAAAAAAAACATTGTGAAGGTGCCAGTCAATATGGGCCTATACATACCAGTCAACATAATTAACATGCAAAGGTACATAATGATAAGTTTTACTGGAA
Source organism: Neoceratodus forsteri (assembly GCA_016271365.2). Classification (NCBI taxonomy): domain Eukaryota; kingdom Metazoa; phylum Chordata; order Ceratodontiformes; family Ceratodontidae; genus Neoceratodus; species Neoceratodus forsteri. The sequence continues at coordinate 903,714,105 of CM028135.1, read as the reverse complement.
TGAGAAGAGACAACAATCCCATATAGTTTCCGCTAAGTAAGAGCTCATACCTAAATGATAAAAAATAAGGAGGTATTAAGGAATAGGGTAGAAATTGAAGTGAAAGAGTAGGCAGCCAAGAGGGAGGCCAGAATAGGTAATAGGCAGGGCCATCTTGGATTAAGGGAACTAGGCTTGTAGGTCCTAGGTTTCTGTTGTTAGGAATGTGGAGTGAATGAGATACTTAGGTGTAGGATTTGAGAGTGGCACCCGGGGCTTAAGGGTCATCGGCATCTGAAACAGTTGCATGGTTCCTTCAGATAATCCATTAATAGAGCTTTGAATGTGAAAATGCTTGGAAGTGGGGATAATTTTAATGAGTCTTGCATAGTGTTCCAAAGTGAAGGAAGTGAGAAGTTGATTGCTGCTGAGCTAAGAGTAGTTTTCACTCTAGGAATCTGAAAGCAGATTATGGAGAAGCATCTCAGGCCATAGGAACTTTTAGCCCATTTGAAGAGCTTCGAGATGTATGCAGGGAGGTTATCAGATAATGCTCTAAAAAACCAGAGGATAGCATTCCTTTTTCTCCTAGTTGAGATTGAGGTCCATCCCGAAACCTGGTATAGACGACAGTGATGTGTACCACGGGGTAGATTTAGGATAAATCTTAAAGCCCGGTGATAAAGGGTGTCCAGTTTGTTTAGCATCGTTGATGGGCAATGACTGTAAAGGAAGTCAGCGTAGTCCAGTATAGGTAGGAATGTAGTTTGTACTAGTCTCATTCTGGCTTCTAACGTAAGAAGGTGTTTAATGCGATAGAATAAACCTAATCGCTGCCTTAGTTTCTTTGAGGTTTAATTTAAGTGGCACAGAAAGTTGAGCTTGTTATCCAGCCAGAACCCTAGGTGTTTAAAGGTATCAACTACTTCAAGGGGTTCATCTAAGAGTGTTCGGATCTGTGTGATATGTGGACATCTGGAAGTAGACTTTGATGAGAGAATTATTGCTTTAGTCCTTTTGGCATTGAGGAGGAGCTTATGAGTGAGAAGGTTGTATTGGAGGGTGACAGAGTCTTTCTGTAAGTACTCATGGGCCAATTCCAAGGATGAATTTGTGGCATAGAGTACAGTATCATCTGCGAATAAGTGCACATTGGCTGTGCCCAGCTGTGAGTCCAGACTATTGATGTATATTGCAAAGAGGATAGGGCCCAGGATGGAGCCTTGTGGGACTCCTCATTGTCACAGATTCATTCAGCAGGCCAGGCCCTCTACTCCCAAAGTGCCAACCTCTAAGCGCAGTCTTGTGAACAATGTAACAGACAAGTTAACCCTCTTGTCTGTTTTTGTGAATTCAGATCAACCTTTGGTCTCAGTTCTGGAGGGATTCAAACTGTAACCTCTTGCTAGCATACCTAATGCACAGGCTCAGATATATCTGTCTTCAGGGGCCAGATATCTTTGCCTACAGACACCTAACCAGGTATTCAGAGATGAACCCTTAAAACTTAATAAAGACTTCAGATTTAAAACTTTTCTTTCCAGCTTGATACCACCATACAAGCTATATGTCTGCTGAACCATAAATATTCTTAACAAAAGAAAGCAATTCAAAGACAGACCAGGTTTTCTCTAAAATGAGAGTTTTTACTAAAATATATAATAATATGTCAAACATACAATACAGAACTCTTATATCACAAGACATACATATCTTTAAACAAAACAAGGTTTAAAACAGTGCAATTCCTACAACTATATTTAGATTTGTCTAGCTTTCTAAATACCTCTTTTCAGTGGTCAGATGTTTTCTTGGTCAGTGTCTGATATAAAATGAACCTCTATAGTGAAAGTGAATAATCTTTTCAAGCAGTATTGGCCAACCCCTTTTGGATGAAGTCATCCAGCTGCTCCTCTGGTCAAATATCTAACAACATATATTTTTATACAACAACAGGATGTAATTTCAAAGTATTAATTCTGCAACCTTAGCATAACTCAAGTTTCAATGACACCTCTTTTGATCTCATGCTGTACCCTCTTCACACAGGCTTTATAGGGTCATTTACAACCTTACACCTCTATGTAACATCCTAGCTTCCCTTATTTTAATGTCATAAACCTAGTTTATGATTTCTCTCTTAACAAAATTAACTTAACAACTCTGTAATTAGCTCAGAGAAACAGGATCCTTAATAAAAGTCTTCCAGTAACTGTCAGCAGTTCTCTTGGCCTGCATCTGTCAGCTGGAATCTGGGGGGGGGGATGAGTGAGGTCATTCCTAGAGCATTTGCATTTTCAGCAGAGACATTAATACATTTATATTAAAAATATATAATACAGCACTCAGAACTGGCTGTCTGCGTCACACTTGTAACAAGGATTTTTGTGGGGACAGATCTCCTATGGCTTTGACGTGTTGTAACCTATTGGTTAGGTAGCTGGTGAATCATTTAATGGCAGAACTATCAAGTCTGATGTTACTCAGTGCAGTAAGCATGATGGTATGATCCATAGTATCGAAGGCCTTACTTAGATCAAGGAAGAGGGCAAATACATGCTTCTTAGAGTCCAAGGCCATTTGCCAGTCTGTAGTTACTTTGGCAAGAGCGATACTGTACTGCATTTGGCTCTGAAGCTGGACTGAGCTGGGTTTAGCAACTTTTGTGAATACAAATGTTCTCTAAGTTGGATGTTGACAATTTTTTCAAGTAGTTTAGAGAGGATGGCTCGCATAGAAATAGGCTGGTAATTGTTCAGATCACTCAGATCCCCAGTCTTGAATAATGGTAGGATGTGGGCAGTTTTCCACGAGACAGGTAGCTCACCTTGAATCAGAGAGGTGTTGAATAAGTGTGTAATGGGGCGGTCAGATAGGTATGGCCAAGTTTTAGGAAGTAAGGTTCAATATTATCTGCACCCACACTCATTTTTGTATCCAGAGAAAGGAGGAGGTCCTCCACTTACTTGAACATAATTGTGAGGAAGCTGAAGGGGGTGGGATGTGGTTGGTCATGGTTGTGGTTATCAGTGAAGCCAACAGTGTAGTCTCTTGCCGGGCTAAGTTTGCTGATAGGTGAGGTGTGAAAGTCAAGTCCGGCTGTGGCAAAGTGATCACTAAACTTCTCTAGTATATCAGCTTTGTCCGTATAGGTGGTACCGTCAGACACAATTTTGTTTGGAAGGGGAGTTGCAGTGGACTGACCTTCGACTTCTTTGAGGATGTTCCAAAATTTGGCAGAGTTGTTTTTATTGTCTTCTAGTTCTTTTTGGAAGTACCTAGCTTTTTCTGACCTAATTAGCTAGGTACAAGCATTCCTAGTGGTACGGAATGCTAACCAATTGGCCTCCAGGTGGGATTTCCTCACTTTTTTCCACTAGTAGTCCCTATCCCTAAGTGCTTTCTTCAGGATGGGAGAGAACCAGCCAGGAGTTTTATTTTTTGATTTGATCAGTCTTAGTGGGGTGTGTTTGTCTATTAACCCCAGTAAGAGGCTGTGAAAGATGTTAAATGCCTCGTTAAAGGTGGGAGCTAGATAGAAATCCTGCCAACGAATGTTGCTTAGATATTTCAGGAAAGTGTACTGGCAGAACTTATTCAGGCATCTTTTCAGTTTGAATTTGGAGGCCGTTTTTATTTGGGAAGGACATCTGATGCAGACAGTAGCGCAATGGTCACTTATATCATTGAAGAATACTCCAGTATGTGAGATATTGTGAGGTTTGTTAACTAGCATAAGCTCCAGGAGGGTGCTGCATTCAGGGTTTTTTCTGTTAGGTCTGGTTGTAGCAGTCGCCATTTGTAACATACCATTAACATCGCATAGATCCTTCAATTTCTTAGAGCTGTCATTATTCCAATTTAGATTGAAATCCCCTATTAGAATACACTCAGTATTAGCAGAGTCAAGAAGGTTTTGAAGGTGTGGCAGAAGTGCCCAGCCACCAGACGGCAGTCGGTAACATGCTGCCATAAGGAGTGATTTCTCACTGGAAAGTGATAATTTTAGAGCCAGGCATTCAAATTCCTTAGCCTTTGAGGTACAGTCAAAGACAGTAACTGTGAATTTTCTTTTGACATATATTGCAACCCCTTCCCCTCTAGTCAGTCTATCACAGCGGTAGATGATATATCCGGGTACATTGATAGATTTATCCGGGGTCGAGGGTATGAGCCAGGATTCAGTTATCATGAAGAAATCAGGAGATGCATGTAGAGCCCAGGTCTGTATGGAGTCAATCTTATTTAGCAAACTACAGACATTGATATGGAGAAAGCTAATCCCTTTATATTGAGGGAGGTCTGCAGGGGCGTCCAGAGAAATAGGTGAGCCTGGGTTTAATTCAACATTTCCCGAACAGAGTAGGAGAAGCAGTAGTAGTTTTTTAAGGTGGAGTCTTAGCCTGCTAAACAGTCTTTTGTTACTCCTTCTAGCATAAATTGGTTTAGCGGTGGCAGCGTTAAGGGCAGGATTGCAATGTGCTAGGGATAAAACATAGAGAACTGATAGAGCCGATACCATCCTTGGGAATTGCACATGTTCTATAGTTATGGCCTGGTGGGAGGAGAGGCATGACCATAGAGGAGACATCCCTGATGTAGGATGCTATGGTCTAATGTGGGAGGATATATCTTAGTAGATGATAGAGGAGGGAAACTGGTCTTTGTCCAAGTTGCAAACCGAAATTTTGGGTAGAGCATAACTTAGTAATATAAGGCAACTATAGAGAAGGATAGGTGCAGATGGCATTCTTAACATGGAGATATTTCCTTTTACCAGTAATAAACACAGGATTTGCAACAGTTCCTTGAGAGGGCCAGGGAAATGAGTGGTTCCTGTGGGAGGATAGGGTACCAGTGAAAATTAAGGCCTAGATAACCAATAAGGCGTGGCTGGCAATAGCCAGCAGAAGTGAACTAGAAAGCCGGGGTGGTGTTTATGTGTGTTTAATCAGGACTAGAGGGGTGGATGGGTGAATGAAAAAATTGGCAGCTAGGGCTCCCTTCCTAGAGGTAATCAGTCCCTGAGGGCAAGTCTGTACCTGCGTTTCTGTGAGTAGCTGGTAGCTTCAGACCTGGACTGCGGGTGGCAGTCTAGCGGTCGGGGTCGTCAGAGAACCACGACTGTGACTCTCAGACTACCTGGAAGGAGAAGGCAGAGGAGAATTAAATAAGAAAGTCAGAGGGGGTGGGGCTGCTCGTGGAGCTAAAAGAAATGCAGACTGGCTTAAGCGGGGGTGTTGCGGACCAAAATGTTAGGCAAGGTGCCTCCAAGTCTGAGTAGGCAATAATAGGGCTATTTAAAATACTAGTGTAAAAAGGTGAAGGGGGGTTTCAAAGACCTGAGCTGTGATCGCTACTGGTCTTATAAGGAACACAATACAGGCATTTGCATTAAATCAGAAAACTTCAGCTCTAAAATACAAACAAGACAGTTTTAACAGAAAACATAATCTAGCACAATATAATCAAACATTAACAGTCAGAGCTATATGAAGCCAATCGGGGTGCTCCTGGGGCTGACTGCAGACAGTGGGCCACAGCAGTAAAAGACTCTGGATTTAAACCCAGAGACAACTGTCCTCACGTAAAGAAAGCAAAAATTGGCAGCTAGGGCTCCCTTCCTGGAGGTAATCAGCCCCTGAGAGCAAGTCCATACCTGCGTTTCTGTGAGGAACTGGTGGCTTCAGACCTGGACTGCGGGTGGCAGTCTGGCAGGTTGGGTTCATCAGAGAACCACAGCTGTGGCTCTCAGACTACCAAAATAGAGCTGTGTATTGCTAGCTTAAGGTCATCAGGTGTCAGGCAGTGTCTATGTTTCTAGAGAAGACCTATACGGATATTTACGGATTTCACAACTGAATCAATATGGCTGGAGGAGGACAGAGTAGGGTCCAGGGTTATACCAAGGTATTTGAAAGTCTGTGTCTGGTCCAGGGTCTCACCCGACCTTTTTTTGATAGCCAACTGCTGGTGTTTATGTTTGTTATGTGTGCCATGGAGGCCCAGTGGTGCAGAGGGTTGAGGCACTGGACACCACACCTCATGCCACGCCGGCGACCCGGGTTCGGGAACAAGAATGGGTTGTCAGAGGTCAGCTGGGGGGGGAGGGAGAGGACTAGAGCTGGCAGCCGATAGGCAGCCCTCTACCTTGGGGATAGAGGTAGCAGGTACCACGGAGCTTGGCCACCCTCTGGTGGAGGTCACAGAAGCGGCGCCTCTCTGAGGACCTTTGGCACTAGGACATTTGGGGGAAGGAGAAGGAGACCCCATCTGGAGCTGTGGTGCATGCACCTCCAAGTGCATCTTCCACCACTTCTGGAGAGTGTGAGAATAGGTCCATGAGAGAAAATCAGTGGAAAAAGTGGGATCCACCAAGGATGATACCTCCAGACTGGCTCTGTGGATCTGCCGGGGTGCGCATGGCGCTACAAGCTCCCGAAAGACCCCGAGTCTGGTAGGTTGGTGGACGGTGATGGAGGACCTGCCACAGGAGCATAAAGAGAGTTAAAAAAAAATGTCTGCCATGGAACAGCATAGTCTTTGTTTTTTTGTTATTTAGCACTAGTTTCTGTGAGATGAACCAGGCTTCAACTTGCGTGAAACATTCCTGCAGTTGCTTCTCCAAGAGGGAAGGGTCAGAATTCTTAGAGAAAATCACTGCGTCATCAGCATATAGAATAATGTTTTCATCACAGGCAGAAGGGAGATTGTTCAGGAAGATGCTGAAAAGAAGGGGTCCCAATATTGACCCTTGGGGAACACCAGCCCGGACAGGTAGTTTGGAGGAGAGAGAGTCACCAATCTTAAGTTGTTGTGACCGGTTGGAGAGATAACTGTTGAACCATTGTAAAGTATCATGAAAGAGCCCTATGTTGCCAAGTTGTTCCACTAGTAATGGATGGTTGACTGCATCAAAGGCCTTCGAGAGGTCTATAAAGATGGCATTGGTAAGTTGTCCTTGGTCTAGTGCGAGATGAATGTGGCCTGTAAATTCAAGGAGGGCAGAGGTGGTGCTATGTCCTTTGCGAAAGCCGTGTTGCTGTGGGCATTACATGTTGTATTTCTCCAAGTACTCCACCAACAGGTCTGCAACAATTTTTTCAAGAGCTTTGGATAAAGGGGATAGGGTGGAGATTGGCCTGTAGTTACAGTGTAATGTCCTATCCCCAGACTTGTGTATTGGGGTCACCAGGGCAGACTTCCACTTGATTGGGAACTGGGAGAGCATGAGGGACCAGTTAATAATCTTCGGAAGAGGATGCAGGACATCATCAAGGGTGAGGGCAATGAGCTTCAAGTCAAGTTTGTCCCCACTTGATCTGGATTTTTCCAGCACCTTGAGGAGGAATTTTTTCGCATCCCTTTTAGTAACTGCCTTGAAATAGAAATGTGGATGATTTGTATCCTGAGTCTGTTGATATTGGGAGGCCGTAGTTTGGTTGGTGTCAAAGAAGTTAAAGGGAAGCACATGGCTGAGGTCAGTGAATGCCAGATAGAAAGTATTGGCAATTATGGTGGGGTCAAGGGTGTTGCTGCCATCAACTTTTAGCATATTAGGAGTTGCTTTGGACTTTTTCCCTATAACTTCAGAGAGACTTTGCCAGAATTTCCTTCCATCCGACTATGAGTCTGATAGGGTGCTCCTGTAGTGGCTGGCTTTTTCAGTGTGGATAGCACTGTATTATTTATGGCAAGCATGATACCAGTGGGTATTGCAGCAAAAGAGAATGCCTTACAATGTGTTGAGTGCTTTGGTTGAACAAGTTATGGTCAGGCTTATTTACAAGATATGGCTGTACATTCCTCTTTAAAAGTATATAGGTGGTGGAAAGGGTTTAATATTTTTATTAAATTTAAATAAAGGGGTAGTGTCACTATAGGAGCTACGTTGTAATTATGTTTGGGTGCAGTAACCTTCTTATGACTGTTCCTTTCTTGTAATCAGATTCCTATGTTTTTTAAGGTTTTATTTCCCCCTTTTTTCCTTTTCCTTTTTTGTGGTTTTCGATTATGTTTATGATGATTGTATGTAATCAAGTCCATGCTTTGCTTATTGATGTTTCTTTTTAGTTTTTATGATTTCAAATTGTGTATTATGTACTATGTGTTTTACAGTAAAAACTCCCCTACTCTTTTCGAGAAATGCCATGGGATCTTTAACATCCACCTGAACTACCACCAGAAGAGGCCAATGGGACCTTGGTTTAACGTCTCATTCGAAAGATGGATAAAAAATCACAGGCAACCCAGGCAGACCAAATTATCACTAAACTACCAGTTCTTGTGTCAGTAGCCAGGACAATTAGTTACTAGCCCACTGGCTACCAGTGACTACCACTTACTATTTTTAAAGATAACTACTATCTTTTTACATAAAAACGTTCCCAAACACAATAAATATGAGCAGAACTGCATGTGTGTGAGGAAAACCAGGGCCAGGAGTCCTTTCCAACTTTCCCCCTCAGCTGCATCCCCCTATTTACCTTAAGTATATGTTCACTCTGGTTCCTATGGCTAATCTATAATAAAACTGCTGATTTCTTATTTGCTACAATTAAGGATTCTAAATCTGTTTTTTTTTATTATGACTGCAGGGACCACGCTGTCTCTAGCTGGCAGGGCTACCTACTCTGCGTCTCGAACCTGCATCCTAGACTACTTATTTTTTAGATACACTTAAACTACCTATCTGTTATTATTATTATTTTGGTGAAACAGTAAGGCTGTTACAAGTGTTAGCAGGAAAAACAAACAGAGGCAGGGAAGGCAGTTAGGAGAGAAAAAGTATGAATGGAGGAAAACAATGACAAGTCAGTTAAAAATGGAGATACAACATTTTTTGATACATAAGCGAAAAGAAGAAAAGCAAGGTGGGGATAGTAAGTCTAATAGGAGAAGGGGAGCATGTGGAAAAGGACCAAAAGAAAGCAGACATATTGAACAAGTACTTTTGTTCAGTATTCACACAGGAAGGGGTAGGTGATTAGCCACAGATAGGGGAAAAGGGCATTAGGGAAAGGGAGGTGGACACTAGCCCTTTTATGGAGGAGAGTTATAAGGGTACTAGCTAAACTAAGAGTAGACAAGGCAATGGGGCCGGACGGAGTTCACCCCAGGATGCGAAGGAAGTAAAGGAGGAACTGTCTGCATCTCTGATGGACCTGTTCAGTCTATCACTGGATACAGGGAATGTTCCCGGGGGACTGGAGGAGGACAGATGTGGTATTACTACACAAAAGTAGGAATATGGAGAAGGCAGATAACTACAGACCTGTAAGCCTGACTTCAGTGGTGGGCAAGGTTGTGGAAACACTACTTAAAGAAGGGATTGGAGAAAACCTTAAAACCAGTGAACTGCAGGATCTGAGGCAGCATGGGATCACAGGCAGGAGATCTTGCCAATAAAAAACCTGATAGAGTTCTTTGACTGGGTTACCACGGAGGTGGATCAGGGAGGAGTGGTGGAGGTGGCCTACATGGATTTCAGTAAGGCTTTTGAAACTGTTCCACACAGAAGACTGATAAACAAGCTGTGCAGCCTGGGAGTGGGTAAAAAGATAGTAAAATGGATAAGAAGTTGGAGAAGTAACAGAACTTAGAGGGTGGTGGTGAATGGAGTTCATTCAGAAGAAGGTAAGGTAACCAGCAGGGTGCCTCAGGGGTCAGTACTGGGACTGGTCCTCTTTAATGTCTTTATTAGTGACATTGTAGAGGAGCTGGAAGGAAAGGTTTGCCTGTTCATGGATGACAGAAAAATCTGCAACAGAGTGGACACACCAGGGGGTGGAAAAAATGAGGGAAGATCCCAAAGTGCTGGAAGACTGTTCAAAGGTTAGGCAACTGGGCTTCAGTGCCAAAAAATGCAAAATTATGCACATGGGGCACAGAAACCCAAGGGAAACATATCATTTAGGGGTGGAGTTGTTAACCACAAAACAGGAAAGAGATCTGGGGGCCATCATATCTAATGACCCGAAGGGGTATGCCACCCTTACAGTGACACCAACACAGCGAAATACATACCTGTCGGCAAAATTGACACTTTACTAACAGGTCGCTCTGTTGGTGTGCCAGAGGCATGCTGTCTCCAGGTCCTGCATCCCCTCTCCAAATCAAATGCAACTGGAGCTGAGAATCCTAAAGATGGTGGGGTGGGGGCAGAGCCCCGCATGAGGGTTCAGGGCCAAAGCTCCCATATTAAAAACAGGACTGGGAGATACACGAGATCATAGGCGACTGCAACTTGCAGTCGACATGATTCCTGTCAGTGAGATGCCGGTCGACATAAAGGATGTCAAACCGGCATGGTACAGCCACCTGAAGTTAGAAAAGCAGTGTGATAACACACTGGGAAAGGTTAGCAGAATGCTGGGGTGCATAGGGAGGGGTATCACCAGCAGAAAGAGGGAGGTAGTGTTACCCCTGTATAGATAAATGGTGAGGCCCCACCTGGAGTACTGTGTCCAGTTCTAGAGGCACCATTTCAGGAAAGATGTAGATTGGGAGGAGGCAGTACAGAGAAAGGAAACCAAAATAGTGTATGACCTGCATCAGAAGCCATACAAAGGAAGATTCAGGGAGTTAAAAATGTACTGTCTAGAGGAAAGGAGGGAAAGGGGAGACATGATAGAAACATTTAAATACCTCAAAGGCATCAATAAGGTACAGAAAGTTGGCATTTTGCACAGAAAGAGATGCTCAAGGACAAGGGGGCATATTATGAAGCTGTAAGGTGGGAGACTTAGAGAGGATGTGAAGATATACTTTTCTTTATGGAAAGGGTGGTGGACATCTGGAACAGACTCCCAGCAGAGGTTGTGAGTTTTGAAACCATAACAGGTTTCAAACATGCATGGGACAGAGACAAGGGGATAACAGGGCTGGGGGGGAAGGCCAGAGATCTGTTCAAGTCTATGGTAGCACAGTAGGCAGGGAGCTTAGGGCAGACTAGGTGGGCCAGGAGGTTCTTTTCTGCTAACAGCTTCTATGTTTCTGTGTTTCTATAGCTTTCATTTTATAGGGGCTTAAAGTTGTGCAGTTTATGTACTTGGAAAGTGTAATTTAAATATTGTTAAATATTTGATGACTTATAACTCAGCCTCCATTACAGTTAGAGATCTGCAACTTGGAACATTACTCCATGGCCCAGATATTCAAAGGGTTTGCACCTGGTACAACTGAGTTGAACCAGCACAACCCCAGAAATGCAACCCCGGGGCAATATTCAAAAGAGGGTACTGTGCAGCGTAATACCTGATGCACCGGGGAGCAAAGATAATGTATGCGGCACTTCTCCAGGGGGCGTGCTCATGCATATGTGGCACATGCTGATATTCAGCCCGGGATGTGCAGCACATATGCTGGCACAACCCTGAGATGAGCCGCATACCAAGGCACAAAGTTGATCCTAAAAAAGAAGGCTCAAATGATAGCCACCCACAGGTGGGCCACTATAGTTCAGGGTGCAACACAGCAGCTGCCAGCCATGGGTGGCCCCCTCAGAACACCATCCACAAGCACCCACATAACCCCTTGGTGGTCCAGTGGTACTCCCTCCCTCTCCATAGCCGTGAGCACCAATAATAACAATTTTAAATATCCCTGGTAGTCTAGCGGTATCCCCTCCCTCCCCATAGCCGTGATCACCAAAAATAAATGTTTTAAATATTCCTGGTAGTCTAGTGGCAACCCCCTCCCTGCCCATAGCCCAGTTCACCCCATAAATATTAATCAAAGCATCCTGGTGGTCTAGTGGTTCCCCAACCCTGCCTGTAGCCACGATCACACTAAATTCCTAGTGTGAAGTATCCTGGTGGTCTAGTGGGTCCCCCACCCCTCCCGAAGGTCAGATCCCTGTAAATTGTAAATGTTTCCCATCCCTGGTAGTCTAGTGGTTCCCCATCATGCCTGTAGCTCTCTGATCACCCATAACAGTGATGTCAATGATGCCCTTGTGGTCCAGTTGCATCTCCACCCCCCAAAGCACACAGGGACCCCTACCCACCCAGCTCCCCCCAATTTTGGCAGGCAGCAGCAAACCCACCAGTATACCTCTGTGGCTGCCCACCAAATGACAGCTTACAGTATCAACTGTCAGCCCATTGGTCCACACTGTGGACCATTAGGCATGCAGTGCATACTGTAATAGTACTTTGCAAATATGTGAATGAAAGGGTTCCACTTGTCATCCTCAGACAGCACCGCATGTTGTGCAGGGCACCAGGCGTATTTCTCTGGCCAGCCCTACACAACTCATGCAAATGGGGCCATAATGACATGCAAATGGCCCCATGTGTGCCTTGCATACATTAGAGCTCCATTTGCATACTGCTGGCTGAATATCAGGAATTTGTGCACAGTGCATCTCTGTTGCACCGGCGCAGTTCCCATTCCTGGTATTCAGCCCTATCTGGGGGAATGCACCAGTGCATTATATTTGCACAGCATGCATTATGTGATATATTCAGAAGAGATGCACCATGGCTCATCTCTGCTGAATATATCCCTGTGTTGCACCAGCGTAACTTGGTTGCACTGCTCAACCACTTGCACCTTTGCCAGGTGCAATTCTGAATATCGGGGCCCATGAAGACAATGTACTGTACACATATCAAGGGCAATGTAATGAGGACTATTACTTTTAAATATATATGGAAATCACTGAAATTTAAATCATACTTTCTCCACAATTCCACTAGTGGAAGCTACATGTTGCCAAGCCATAATGGCAGCTGACATTGGCAAGCATCAAATATCATCAAATTTCCAAAACAATGTTTTCAGAAGCTTGCATTTTTTATTACTGACACTTGCACAAAAACAGGCAGTATTGCTGTAGAAGTAATAAAAAAAAAATTACTGGGGAAATCCACCTCCTTTGATGCAGGATTAAGCATACCTGACAAGGGTCAGGGGGCATGTTTCCTCATTACTTGTTGCACGTTTATGCTTTATTTAGTCACGAGTCAGGCTTTTTAATTTCAGTCCTGCAACCAAGCCCTCCCCCAATTTCCAATCAATTTTTTGTGGAAATGTATTTAATTGAGTTCTACTGATTCCAGCTGTGAATTCCTATTGTAAACTAGAAAATCACTTGTTATTGTTCTGATGGTTGCAAGTAAAGTAGGCTGCCTTAGCTAGTCTATGGGCTTTGTGCAGGCATTTCAAAACTGCTAATAGTAGTAGTAGCAGTAGTAGGTTATTTCTAATGTACCTTTCCCCAGAGGATCAAGATGTCACACAATTCAAATAAAACCATTAAAACAATTATAAAAGAAAACAGTGACCAGCAGGAATACAATTGTTCTTTAGTTAGGCTTCCTAGGAAGCCTTTAGAAGGTGCTATGCAGTTAGAGACTTTGGGTCTGGGAATAAGATCAGTGGAGAGTGGAGACCAATGAGGAGACTAAGGAACCCTTAACATGGGTTCTCCATAGAGGGGCATGTTTGTCCCAGATGGCAAGGTATTTAGTGTGAAAGTAGTTAAGGGAATCAATAACATCCATCTATGCTTAGATGGTGGCAGGTGATATTCTGGAGGTCTGACAGTAGAACAGGTCAAAGAACCCAACAGAGTGAAACAGAGTAACTTTCAAATGGTTCATTTTGTACAGACAGTAGATCATACAAGGACTGTTGAATGTGACAGGGAGAGAATCAGCTTCCTGGATGCAGTAGGGGTAAAAGGAGAGCACCCAGTCAATGAGGTAGTGATTGGACATAGGGGGTTAACATACAGTATACTGCAATCCATTCTTTTACCTTTAGTTTATAGGTCAAATTCAAGCATAGACATGCATTTTGTATTTGCGAAATAGCGCAAAATAAAACGAAAATTACACCATAAAAAGATTTTGGCTCATAAACACGAAATAAAATGAAATGAGCAACTGTAAAAAAACTAGTCTATTTGTAGACGTTTTATTCCTTCATTTAGTGCTGCGCTCTCATTATAAGTCTGCCCTGGTAATTAACAAACCACTAACTAGCATTTAAAGTGCTTGGTTTGATCTCAATTTGCCCAATTAGCCCATTGTTAGCCTTGTTAGCCTAGTAACCCAAAGCTAGCTTCAATTCCACCTACACGCTTGTACATTCGCTCGTTAGCCCCGATTACCTGCTTCTAAATCAGCAAATAAAATACCTTCCTGTGCCACAATTGCTTACACTTGGTAAGAAATAAAGAATGATGTACTGGAAACTACTTCAGCGCATACCTTCCGGTATTGCAATCATAGGTTGTCAGTGCATCTGTTGAATGCTGTCTGTTTCTAAACAGGCTGCTTTTCTGATTTTAAAAATGCCTAAACCCCACATAAACATAACCCAACGATGCAGGGAGTTTGCAACAGAGGGGATGTATGTATTGGAGGGTAGTATTTTGATGTGTAGGTATTGTAACTGCTGCCTGGAGTGGGAATCCAGAGATACCCTGGTTAAACATCGTCGTTCCGTTAGCCACAATGAGAAAAAAAACAAAATCTGCTGCTGACAGTGCCAAGAAAGCTTGAATGCAGTCCACAATCAGAGAATAAGTTAATCGGTGGAAGAAAGCTAAACTTGACAAGGCTCCATTCGTTGAGGAAATAGTTTTAATGTACTCTGCGGGGTTAACATGCCTCTCGAAAAGCTGGACCACCCAGTGGTGAGAAAGTATTTAAACAAGTACATTCAAGGTGAGCAAAAGCTAAATGTATTTGAAGCTACATTTGCTCAACATACAGTTTTAATGTTAAAATGATGTTTAACAGAGAATGTGATGTTAATTTTAGGTGCCGGTGACCTTCCCACTGCAGACCGCCTGTGGAGAGAATATTTACCCAGAGCAGGACAGGCTGCAAAAGATGAAGTTCTCTCCGGAGTGGCAGGGAAAATAATTGCTGTTATCTGTGATGAGACAACAGATAGAGCAGGACATTGTGTGTTTGCTGTGTTGTTTAAAATGCTTGAATCATATACCAGCATGATTGTCTGTTATGGTATATGTCATTCACAGACAGTGTTAAAGATGTTGTAATGCCTAATTTGGATGGAGCAGTTAATATTATAAAATGTCTTTATGGAATGAGGTGCCAAACTGCAAACATATCTAAAATTGTTATTTGTTGCTTGATGTACCCTGTTGTGAGTGTAGATTGTGAGAGGTTTTTCAACAGGTACACACTGTTCATAAATGACAGAAGACAAAATATGAAAAGGAAAATATTGAATATTGCTGTATGCTAGCATTCAACTACTAAAACTAAGATGACAGTTACTGGTGGTGTGTGCTTATGAATTGCAGTGTTTTAGAGATTAATTTTAACTTGTTTTGCATTGGTGAACCTTCATTTAAAATACAAGAAATAAAAAGAAATTTATAAAACATAAGAAATAAGAATGCTTTTAAAAAATATCAAGAAATTGAGGGAAAAATAAAAAGAAATGCATGTGTCTCTCATGAATGTGTTGGCTATACTGTATATAACATTAATCAAAATGCATCATTCATTATTTGTATTACAAAATAATACTTTAAATTGTAAACTGTTTCATAACATTTTAACACTAACATCATGCTAGCCCTATATAAAGAGCTCTCACATTAAGTGACCTTGTCCTATGCTTCTGGGATTTATTATTGCACTTTGCAGCTGTTTTGCTTGCTGCTAATGCTGAGCTAAATTTTAGTACCACTGCACAACAAAGGTACATCTGAACAATGCACATGTGTAATGAGGCCAGAAAGGGGCTAATTGGAGAAGCAAGCATTCCTGCAAGGTGACATGAAAGTACATTATTGTAAATATTTAAACTGAGTAAAACCATTTGCTCAAAGTCATTCTGGGTAAAACAGAAAGCAAAGGGGCTACATAACTAAACAGGATGACAAGGTCTTCAACTCTTACCCCAAATAATATGGATACTTTGTGACTTGCATAATGGCCTTCTGGTAGAACTTTGAAGTTTAGGAAAGCTGCTTTGAGAGACAGCAGGGTGAAAAACATTTCACTTAAGAGTTTCTGTATATGGCTCAAGATGGCATGATGAAATGTTACAAGCACATGCATCAACTAATTATTTGCAATACCCTCTTTCTCTGAGACACTGATGGTACAGTACAATTCACATTAAACTGTCACAAAAAGTAGTTGCTTTAGCATATCTCATTGAGTTACATAAGCATTGCTGGATCCAGCCCAAAGTATTACAAAAACACTGTTGCCTAAGAGTTTCACCTCAGTTTTGCACTGCATTGTGACAGAACATCAAATGCATTCCACATACTGTAGGTTGTAAAAATGTTTTATAAAGATTGCTGTTGAGCTGGTTAAGTATTGAAAACACACACATTGTGATTTGCTAATGCATTGCCAGCTTTACAAAACAATGCAAAACTAATCTATTGGTGTGAAAGTTTATTGTAAATTACATAGTAATAATGGAATCCACCAACCAACTCATATGTCATATTGTTCACCAGAAGGTGTTGTGGACATTTCCAGCAACCTTCTCCTAAATCTTTCTACAAGTGTTGTCCATATTAACATTTATGAATTCCTATTAATATCCTACAAAATAGACATGATTTCCAAAACATCAAGTGGCCTTTTCTAAGGAACAGCACATAAAAATATCAATCTTCATATTAAATGTTTATATTCTTTCTATCTTTCAAAACAACAGGGTATTAAATGCATATGGCAATAACATTAAAATTGACGTTTAACCATAGGCCACCGTCAGGAATTATCTGTCTATTGTATAACCATAAAAGGTGGAAGACTAGGTTTGCTGGCCAAGGCACCTAGCTTCACCTGAGCTCTTTTCTTCTAGGTTGCTTGAAAGGACAGAGTAAAGAAACTTAGCAGAGCAAGGAAAAGGATTAAGGTGTATTTTGGCTAGGCAGATTTACTGTGTTTTTTTTTTTATTTTGTACTCACAAGGATCATTATTGTTTGTTGCTAACATTTTATTGCTTTATTTTTCTCTGATTCAAATTGTTGTTGCTCGGTATACCTCCTGCTGCATTATTACAGAGTGTGCCTACAGGTGTGTGCTTACAGATTATTGATGTAACCTTCTGATTCAAATTGTCTTTTGCAAGGTATATCTTCTGTTACTGCTTTATTTTACTCTGTAGCAAAGTGTTTGTTACAGGGTATATCTTTTGTGAACTTATTACAGGTGGTGCTTTACAGGTTTTACAGTTTTATCCATCATTAGGATAAGCTTTCAGGGCTACTACATTTGTTGCTGGCTGATTGATTCTGCTCTTACCTCCTTGCTTCTTTCATCTGTGGTTCTTCTTTTTCGGCAGGGGACTGACCACCAACCCCAACCACCCTTTTCCTCCTTTTATAGGGTAGCACAGTCATGACATTTCCTATAGCAAAGCAGGAAGGGGTGGATCAAAGGAGTATCCACACAGTGACCTCATTTACAGGGCACTAGTAATTTAACTTGTTATAACAAGTTATACAAAAACAAACAAACAAAACACAAAATCAAACTTTTGCTTTCATTTTCTTCCTTCTAATTGCTCTGACCAGGTTATAAACCCAACAACTTATCTGGAATGGATATCATCAACTGCAGGTACTGCAGAACACTTTTTGGAAGGGCAGTTTTACAGGATTTAGGACACTGTCCTACATGCTGGACCATTGTAGATTTAAGGGCTCAGCTCCAGGCAGCATGGGCAGAGATTGCATGCCTCAAATTGCATATTTAAGAGGAGATATATCATAAGAACCACCCACCATTTCCCCAAATTCAAACAGAAGCACTTTGACCGCAGAGGGTAGTTGGTCCGGGAGGTTGGCAGGTAGTCAGGAGGGGCAAATCGGGTACTCCATCACTCGGTGCTCTTCAACATATCACCTCCACAAACCATTTAAAAACTACAAACAAGTATCTGCCTGTATCTCTGAAATCAAACAAAGAGGCAGAAAACACTACAGAGCAGGACACTGCAGCACAGGAGCTAGCACAACGAAACTTGCCCAAAACAGGAACCAAAACAAAAAAAGCAAAAAGGAAATCAAAAAAAACTTCTGATCATAGGAGACTCCATAATTCGGAGAGTTAATATGTATCTCCAGCCCGGGTAATGGTCAGATGTCTCCCAGCTACTTCAGCATGGAGAGACACTGACCACATTGCTAAAATTGTTCAGGAAGCAGGAGAAAATATTGACATCTTGGTACACATAGGGACTAACAATCTCACCAGCTGGTCAGTTGTGGAGACCAAGGAATACCTGACCAGGCTGGGTGACAAACTATCATCCATTTTGTCCAACATCTCCTTCTCTGAGATCCTGCCAGACTGGGAGAAGGGGGCTGATGGACAGAAGGTCAGAGAAGGGGAGATAGGGGAGCTAAACATGTGGCTCAAAAGCTGGTGCCAGGAAAAAGGACACACATTTGTAGGGAACTGACAATAGTTTTGGGAGAGAAAGTTCTTTAAATTTGATGGACTGCATCTGACTAAGGAGGGAGTCAGTGCATTGGGGCAGAAGTTTGATATCTTTGCAGAATATATAAACTAGCAAATGGGGAGAGGGGTGCAGCATCCCAAACGTCGAATGGGAAAAACACCCCTCCCCCCTCAGCTAGTGGTCAATCAGGAGTTCAGCATGTTTGCAGTTCATTTGCATCACCAGGTAAGGAAAAAGGTCTGGCTCCCCATACGACACACAGGGGAAATGCCAGACCTCCCCCAACAACTAACACACTGAAATCTGCCCAATCGAAAATCATGTACACAAATGCTCGCAGACTGGGAGACAAGATCCCAGACCTGCAGGCAATAATGACAGAGGCTAAACTGGACATAGCAGCCATTAGCAAGACAAGGTTTACCAGTAACCAACTTAGGTGACATCAGTACCTGGCTATGTACTGTTCAGAAGAGACCGAGGTGCAAAAAAAAGGGGGGGGTGGAGTGGCCCTTTATGTCAATGAAAATATCAAAGCTACAGAAATTCAGAATACACATAAGAAGCCAGAACTGTGGGGCACCCTGGAAACAGGAAATGGGACAGCCATACGAACTGGGGTTGTCTACAGGCCTCCAGACCAGGGGGAGGACATAGACACATTACTGTTGGAAGATATACAAAACATGACAGCTAAAGGGGAGGTTCTGATAATGGGAGACTTCAACATGCCAGATACAGATTGGTCAATATCAACAGGAACATCTGCCAGAACTAGACACATGGTGGATTCCCTGCAGGGGGAAGGCCTCAAACAACTGATACAACAACCCACAAGAGACAGGGTTACCCTAGATCTAGTACTGACTAACTGGGAAAGGATTACAGATCTCCAGGTGGATGGTCACCTGGATGCCAGTGACCATCATATGGTATGGTTCAATTTGGCCACTAGAACTAAATCATCCCATTCCAAGGCAAAAATGTGGGACTTCAGAGGAGCTGACTTTGGTAAGATGGCCAACAGAGTTAAGCTAGCCCTAGCAAAAAGAAAAACAGGTGAGGGGTACAGGCAAAGTGGGCACGCATTAAGGATGCAATACTTGAAGCAACACCCCATTGTGTCAGAGAGAAAAGGAAGTGCAAAAGAAGAAAGAAACCACTTTGGTTCTCAAAAACAGTCGCATAAAAGGTCAGAGCCAAAAGGCTTGCCTTCAGGAAATATAAGAGAACACAGCAGAATGAAGATAGGGAGGTATACCAAACTTCCCTAAGGGAAGCAGGGAAGGCAGTACAGCTGGCCAAGGCCCAAATCAAGGAAACACTAGCACAAACAGTAAAAGGAGGTAACAAGACTTTCTATAGATACATTAGTGAAAGGAGAAAGTCCAGAGGGGATATTGCTAAGATCAAAGGGGATAAGGGGGCATGTGAGGAGGAGGAGGACCTTGTAAAAGTATCTATCCTAAATAGATACCTCTGCTCAGTATTTACTGAAGAGAAGGTAGCACAGGGGCCACAGCTCAGCACCATGGACACAGGGAGGAGGGAGGTGTGCACTAGTCTCTTCACAAAAGAAAGGGTCCTACAAGAGCTCGATAAGCTCAGGGTGGACAAGGCAATGGGATCCAATGGCATACATCACAGGGTACTAAAGGAGCTAAGGGTGGAACTAACATAGCCGTTATCAGAACTGTTTAGTGAGTCTCTGAGCACAGGAGAGGTCCCAGAAGACTGGAGAAGGGCTGATGTGATCCCGCTCCACAAGAGTGGTAGCAGGGAGGAGGCAGGGAACTACAGACCAGTCAGTCTTACCTCAGTAGTGGGCAAGATTATGGAGGCACTCCTTAAGGAAAGGATAGTGCAACACCTGGAATCCATAGGAGCACAGATTCCAAGACAGCATGGGTTTACAAAAGGAAGGTCCTGTCAAACTAATCTCATAGATTTCTTTGACTGGGTAACCAGAGTGGTGGACCAAGGGGGAGCAGTTGATGTCACCTACCTTGACTTCAGAAAAGCTTTCAATACTGTTCCATATGGAAGATTGATTAATAAGCCAGGTAGGCTCGGGGTGAGTCTGAAGTTGGTCAACTGGGTGGCAAACTGGTTGATGGGCAGAAAACAGAGTGTGGTGATAAATGGTATACAGTCAGAAGAGATGCAAGTCACAAGTGGGGTACCTCAGGGATCAGTCCTGGGGCCAGTCCTCGTAATATCTTCATCAGTGACATTGCAGATGGACTGGAGGGTAAGGTTTGTCTCTTTGCAGATAACACCAAGATCCACAACAGTGCAGATGATCCAGATGGGGTGGGCTGAATGAGGAGAGAGCTGGATAAACTAGAAAAATGGTCAGAAGAGTGGCAACTGGGATTTAATGCAAAGAAGTGCAAGATCATGCACATAGGGAAGAGAAACCCTGACACCACCTATAGGCTGGGAGGGGAGTTGCTGGCAGTCACAAGGGAAGAAAGAGACTTGGGCATCATCATCACTGATGACCTGAAATCATCCAAGCAGACCACTAAAGCAGTAGGTAAGGCTAGGGGGATGTTGAGGTGTATTAGTAGGGGTATCACAAGTCGGAAGAGGGAGGTAATAATCCCTCTTTACAAGACACTGGTTAGGCCACACCCGGAGTATTGCATGCAGTACTGCAGGCCACACCTTCACAAGGACATTAACAAAACTGAGGTAGTCCAGAGAAGGGCAACTAAAATGGTACAGGACTGCATCAGAAAACATATGAGGACAGATTAACAGAGCTCAATATGTATACCCTAGAGCAAAGGAGGGAGAGAGGTGATATGATTGAAACATTCAAACACCTTAAGGGCATTAACAAGGTGAAAGAGTATAACATGTTTCAATATAAGAAAAATAGCAGGACAAGAGGACACAGCATGAGATTAGAGGGAGGCTGATTAAAGGGTAATGTGAGGAAGTTCTTTTTCACAGAAAGAGTGATGGATGAATGGAACATCCTACCTCAGGAAGTAGTGTATATGAATACAGTGCAGGGCTTCAAACAGGCATGGGATAGGCATAAGGGAGCAATACAGATGAGTATGAATAGATAGGCCATTGACAGAGCAAAGGCTTATGGCACATTCATAAGGTAGAAAAAGAAATGGGCAGACTGGATGGGCCTTTGCATCCTTACCTGCCATCAACTTCTATGTTTCTATGTAAAAATAAGCAAACTTAGTGGAGAGTTCAGTAGACAGCAAGGATACACTGTATATGTGGGGAAGTAAAGTGGGTGGGTGGATATAGAGGAAAAAGTGATAAATTGTCAAATTAAGAATACAATCTAGGAAACAAAATGGTGTCAATAGGGGAGAGAGAGACATATAATGGAATTTTACTCACCTCATAAAGGTGATTGTGGGAGCATTCTCTACGGCACTACCAGAGCTATTACATCATGGGTTTCACCTGTGATGACTTTTGGGCCGGCCCTTTACTCCCCTTGCTTTCCCAGGTATCTTCAGTCTGATGTTTTTCACAGCTGTAACTGAATTGTGTTATTCTACAAGGAACATTGTTATGCTACCAATTTTTCAGTCTGTTACTAACCTTGTAGTCAATGAATACAAAAGAAACAATGTAGTGAAGATTTTCTTTATTTCCCACCCATTCAAGTAGCTTCCTATGCTATCTTTGTACTGTAACTGTACATTGGTTCCAAACATTTGTGTCATAGGAGGTGGGCCATCGTGGCTCCACAATGTCACTGTCTTAGAGGGTGGAGATTGGAGTGCCGTAGAGAATGTTCCCACAATCACCTTTACTAGATGAGTAAATTTCCATTGTGAATCCCAGTCTCTGTGGCACTCCCACAGTCATTACATCATGGGTGTTCACAAGCACTGCTCTCAGATAATGCCCAGACAGTATGAGAAAGTGACCTTTGCAGAGTCATGAGGAAATGGTTGTCTTCAAAATTGCCTTGCCAAATCCTGTATGGGAAATGGGATTTGTGTCCACTCTGTAATGTTTAGTAAAGGTATGTATCATGGACCATGTCACAGCTGTGCATATATCCTCCTCAGAAGCTAGACTCACTTCTGCCAATGATGTAGCCACCACCCTAGTGGAGTGGGCTTTAAAGTCCTTGGGTGGTGGATGGTCCTGTGCCTTGTACACCTCCGTGATTGACCTCTTTATCCAGGACACTATAGTTGACTTTAATGCAGCTAGTCCCATCATGGGGCTTTTTAAGTATGAATAATCTCTCTGATCTGCAGATGTCACTAGTCCTTTGTAGGTAGATTTCAATGACCATAGACAAGTCCAGGGACAAGCAGTCTGATTCTCCTGGCTGTGATGACATTGTTTCAATGGATGGCAGTTCAATGCTTTGGTTCATGTGGAATGGAGTAGCCACCTTGGGAATGAATGACGGTACTGTTTGTAAGGATACCCTGTCTGGGAAGAATGTCAGAAAAGGTTGTTTATATGACAGGGGAGTAAGCTGGCTGATCCTTCTAGCTGAGCATATAGCTACCAGAAACTCCATCTTTAGTGAGGCTCACCACAGTTCTACTTCCATTGGTTCAAATGGTGACTTTGTCATTGCATTTAAAATAAGACTGAGATCCCCATCTTAAAAAGTTATGTGCCTATATATTTTCTTAGCAAATGTTACCCCATCCTTTCAGGAAGCAATGGTGTGTTTATTCAGAAGAAATTACAAAGATCCTCTTCTTCTGGGATCCTACCACCCTATCTCATTAATTAACTCTGATGCCATGATCTTAGCCAAGATCTTGGCCAACAAAGTTGACAAAGTTTTGCCTCAAATAATCCATTCTGACCAGAATGGCTTCATCAAAGGTCAACTGTTGAGGACTAGTATTTGACATACCCTCAATCTATTAAACAGACATAAATTCTCAGACTTCTCATTAGTATCACATGACACTGAAAAAGCATTTGATAGGATTGAATGGACATATCTAAAAAAAGTGTTTGAAAGATTTGGATTTGGGAAAAACTTTAAAACATGGATTGACACTTTGCACTCCACATTACAGGTAAACTCCACATTACAGGTAAAAAATAGAACTAATAGAGATGGTTACATAGGTAGACCAGACGGGAATGTACACTTTCCCTACTAATATTTGCAATAGCCCTTGAAACATTAGCCATCACCATCAGACCTAACAGAAATATACATATATATATATGTATTTATATATATATTGTCTATATGTGTGTGTGTGCATATATATATATATATATATATATATATATATATATATATATATATATATATCAGGAAATCAGAAAGTAAAATATATATATATATATATATATATATATGTATATATATTTTTACTTTCTGTTTTTCTCTCCGGAGGCCAGAGTATCTCTCAGGTGTACTCTCTTGGACTCCTCCTCTACTCCCAACCTGAAACCTCCTTCCACCAGGAGTACAAGGGCTGAGCATCCCATTCCCAAGCCTGCGGACTTGGCTGGCTCCCTGGATCTAAGCCCCCTGGGGTAGAACTGCCACTCGTACCTGGCAACCCTCCTGGAATCTAAACATTCGGTCTGTGGCTGGGTCATGGTGCTCAGGAGAGCCAGTGGGAAGGTAGTCCAGTATTGAGGATATAGAAGTCACCTACTGGGGTCACCGTCACCTTCCTGGACCTTCTGGGGTTTTCCACTTGCTGTTTCCCCCAAGATCAGTGTGCAATGACCCTACATGGCTCCTCCTCTGCCACCATCATCTGCCATCACCTCACCCACGTCCAATATCCACTCATGTGCCACTCCTGATTTCCATCAGGGAACACTACAGAGCGAGGAGACCCATGTAACCCACCCCAGGAGCCAGATGCTCAATCCTCTTCCTCCCCTGCAGACCCCCGGCATCCTAAATTCATTCACATACCCAGGTCGCCTAACAAAAATATTAACAGTTTGAAAGTCAATGGGGAAGAACACAAGATCAGTTTGTATGCCAAAGATACATTGATTTATACTAACAATATGAATCAATGCTTTCCAATCCTAAAAACCTTTTTGACTACTTTTGGAACCCTTTATGGTTATAAGATTAATTGTGATGAATCAGAACTACTCAAATCCATAAATCATTCTGACCCTTTTGTAATTCCAATCAGGATAACAAAAAAGTGAGCATTTAAAATATCTGGGCATCTATATAGATGCCGATAGAGCAACACTTTATGACCTAAATATTGCCCCTCTAATAAACAAACTTAAAACTGAATTGGAACAATGGCAGTCTTTCCCTCTTACCTTAATAGGCTGGGTTAACATAATTAAAATGAACACATTACCTAGACTTTTATTCCTGTTCCAAAACTTACCTCTTAAAATTGATCAAAACTTTTTCTCCCAATTAGAAAGGATGTCAATGCAATTTTAATGGCCAGGGAGAAATTCTAGAAGGAAACTTGAAAATGTGTATATCCCCAAACAATTAGAGGGGATGTCATTACCAAATTTCTACTAGTATTACTTAGTAGCCAACATTGCTCCTACATATATATTTGGGACCAAATATTCAAAACTTTGCCTCAGGGCTAAATTAGCACTGCCCAGCATGCAAAAATTGCCCAGACCAAATAGCCCACCATATTCAAAAGGAATAGACTGGTGCTAATCCCGCTGAATATAGCATGCTAAGGAAGTTGGGTAAACTGGCCTGGGAGTGCAGGGCAAAAATAGCCTGGGAATAAGACAGCACTGAATATAGCACCTGGGAAGTGAAAACTGCAACAGAAGCTCAGTAAGTAATAATTTATTTGTTTGGCATTTGCCGTTACAATACAAATAAGACAATCAATAAGTTACATACATACATACATGATACACATATGACAACATTTTTAACACATATTACAAACATTTATGTAAGAAAAACTTATACTACATATTCCATACAGTTCCCACTTTCATCGACTAGGTCTAGGCATATCTCACTGTTGTATCTTATTGCACAATAAATCCTTGGATGCGCTTACATCTCAGCTTTTTAACTTCAGTAAGGAACGTAGCCAGTGCATTTAACAGTTCAGAATTTTCTGAGTTAAACAGAAGATCCAGTATATATTTATTAGGCATATATAGAGAGCCAATATATTTACCTACTCTTTTACTACAAAGGTGTTCATACCATGGACATCTTAGTACTGCATGTTTCAAATCCTCTAATTCCTGTAAGTAACAATGACAGTTATTGGAGTTATTTTCCTCTTCGTTATATCTTGCCTTGATGACATTACTCAGGAAGACTTCAAATCTAAATTGAGTAATTACATTTCTAAATTCAGGGTTCTTGACTATGTCTAAATAAGGTTTCAAAGTGTGATCTCTCATATTGTTAGTGAGCCAAATGGCCACTTTTGAATTTTTAACTGTTTCTAGATCCATTTTCCGTGATATTTCTTTTATAGTGTTTGTTACAATTTTTGAATAAGCCTTATTAAGGCATATTCCTTTTTCAGCCCAATTCATCGTGTATTCCAAATTTGCATTTTGCATAATAGTTTTAACATTCCCCAGCCATTTGCTTTTACCATATGCTGGGTATTGCATCTTTTCTTTAAGACATTCTCCCAGTATAGAGTTCTTTCTTTCATTTGTTAGTTTGATCCAATAATTTACTTGTCTTATATATATCATATCCAGAAGTTTAATTTGCCCTAATTCTGCTCTAACAAGAGCATTGGGAGTACTATTAGGAATCTTTAATATTTGTTTATATGTTTTATTCATTGTGGCTTCTAACTTAGTTATATTACCATTCTCCCAGATTTCTGCAGCATATAAAACCTGATTGATCATTTTTGCATTAATAGCCTTGACCATTGGGAGAATGGTGTTACCTCCATAAAGATAATTGAATCTTTTTAGGGCATTCAATGTACTCTGCAGTTTTTTTGTACATGTTTCCCTATGCTTATTCCACTTAAGATTGTTTGTTAATGTTATTCCAAGATAATTATATGCATTTACAAATTCCAAAGATTTATTCATCAGCTTTAATGCTCTATATTTTTTCTTAGTTCCAAACACCATTATCTTGTTTTTTTTTTCTTTATGTTTGGCTTTAAATTGTGCTCTATACAGAGTGCTCCCATTTTGTCAAGTGCCTTCTGTAGGCCTAAACGGCTAGTAGATATTACAACTAAGTCGTCAGCGTATGCCAAGACAGGTATTCTAGTTTTCCCCACTCTGGAAAGATGAAAATCTAGATTATCAAGAGCTCTGATTATTTTATTTATGTATATGTTAAAAAGGGTTGGTGCTAGTACACATCCTTGTCTAATACCTATATTAGTTTGCACTTTATTAGTTAGCAATCCTGTTCCTGTATATTTAATTTTTGCCCAGGTGTTTCTATACATTCTTTGTACTAGAACAATTAGATTATTATCTATACCCATTTCCTTCATTTTTTCCCATAACAATGTTCTCAGAATTGTATCGAAGGCTGATCTAAAGTCTATAAATGTAATAAATAAGATATGCCCTTTTATATTACAATATTTTTCTATAATGTGATAAAGAATAAATATCTGGTTCACAGTTCCTGTTTTTTTTCCTGAAACCAGCCTGTAGATCAGATATATTTTTGTTTCTTTCTAACTCTGCTGTTATTCTGTTTAAGATTGTTTTGGCATAAATCTTGGCTATAGTGTCAATAAGGGCAATAGGTCTGTAGTTTGCCGGATTGGCGAACAAACCTTTTTTATGTATAGGAACTATATAACTCCCTTTCCAGCTATCTGGTGTAAATGCATACATAACCATGAAGTTGTATAATCTAGTTAGTGCTCTCGCCCACCATTCATTATTTAATTTTATAAAGTCGATTGGAATTTTATCAGGTCCTGGTGATTTGTTGTTCTTAAAACTCTCCAGTACTATCTTGACTTCAGCTTCTGTGAACCAGATAAAACTATCATCAGTTTCATTTGTGGTATTGTTATAAATGTCATCCCACAGTGAAAATATGTTTTGAAAATAACTAACCCATATTTCTGGCCCTATATAGTAATCAAATTGTTTTTAAATGTATTTGTTCCTTTAGCTACAAGTGTCCAGTAAGTTTTGTCATCATTTTGATAGATTGCCTTCTGCATCTTATCCCATAATTCCATCCGATGTTTATTTTTTTGCACTTCTATCTCATCATTATATTGTTTTCTATAACTATTCAGCTCTTTCCTATTTTCTTTTTTGGGATTCTTCTCTACTTTCCTTATTATTTGAGACGGTTTCCTTTTCCCTTCTCTACAGCTTTTATAGAACCAATTTTCATATTTTTCCCCTTGTTATTATCATTGGGTTTTTTGAAAGTTTCTTCAAAGTTTTCATAATGTGCAATAATTG
This sequence comes from Neoceratodus forsteri, assembly GCA_016271365.2. NCBI lineage: Eukaryota > Metazoa > Chordata > Ceratodontiformes > Ceratodontidae > Neoceratodus > Neoceratodus forsteri. The sequence goes on along the minus strand of CM028135.1, from coordinate 903,686,321 downwards.
TATCATATATATTTTTTGGATCTAATTCTTTGTTAATTTTTGGATCTAAACACTGTATAAATTCCTTACTCAATACCATTGCTTTATATCCCATCATTCTTCCCCATTTAATTTTATTGTTAATAATTTGTATTTCTGATTGTTGTTCCCTATTAACATCTTTCTCATTTTTTCTATATAGTATTAGTGGGTAATGATCACTTTCAGTTCTGTTTATTATTTTTAAGTCACAGTACTTATGAAAACTGTATGGGGTAATTAACATATAATCTATAGTAGTAGACCCTCTTGCTGTAACACAGGTAATATTTCCATCACAGTCAGAGGACATACACCCATTTAGAATAATCAGTTGCAAACTGTCAATTAATTTCTCCATACGTTTATTTTTATCTTTATGTTTTTTATCATTGGACAGTCCCTGGGGTATATGAAGTGTGTTTAGTAATTTCTGTTGTTCACTACAGTTTCCATATCTAGTATTGAAATCCCCCATACAAAGTAGATCTGAATACTCATTTATGTCCATCTTTTTTATATCTGTAACAATATGTTCCATTAATTGACAGTCATAAGTTACTGATTTTTCTGGGGGATTGTAAACGTTTACCATTATTACTATTTCTCCCCATATTCGTAATACTATGATTATATAGTTAGTCTCCACTATATATTTTTCAATTTTAATGAAATCCACTATTTTAGCAAATACAGCAAGACCCCTGATTCTTCGTCCTGCTTTTTTCATTTTCTGTGCTGGTGCATGAATAAGTATATAACCATTTCTGCTTATAGTTTTCACTTGTTCTTCCCCATGCCACATTTCTTGTAGACCTATTATGGCCATTTTGTGCAGAAAATCACAAAATTCTTTGTCAATGAATTTTGAGATCAGACCAGCAAGATTCCAAGTCATAATACCCAGAGTTCCTTTATATTTGTACAAATAAGCATTAGTACTATTATTTAGGACATCATATGTTTCATCAGTCTCCTGGGGGTCTTGATCTACTTCAATCTCCGGAACATCTCTTGTAATTTCATTGTTGAGTCAATTATCCCACTCCATTATCCAATAATTGAAACCTGTTAGAGGTTTCAATATTGTAAATGGGGCCTTGTAGTTCCGTGCCATCTACTAACATTTCTTGTGTTTCCCTTGTTACTTCATTTAAATTTACTATTAGAATGGCAAGGCTGTCCAGTTTGGTACTAGCCTTCAAGATTTTCTCTGCCAATCTCTTACTATAGAGAATAAGATCAATCTGATTCCCTTTAAGTGAATCACTATATACTTTCCTTATATCTTTTATGTCATCTTTATAAAATTCAATGCCCAGGAGATTGTCTACCAAGTAACCCATCATTTCCATCAGTTGTTCCTTTGTTTCCAATGTTCTACATGAAATGTCAAATATTGACAGAGTAACTTCTGTTTCCCCGTCATTTTCTTCTATGATGAAATCACTTAATGAATAAACCTCAGCCAGTCTTTTTGTCAATTCAATCATAGTTGAAATGTTCATGTTTTTCAATGTACTAATGGCTATGGGATAATCCATTGCTAAATTCAATCCAGCTAAACAGTGAGAATTCCTCCAAACATAATGTGCAACCCTCTCACGTTTGAAGAAAATCAAAATCAAATCCTGCGATGTTAAATCACTAGCTCTAACTGCATCAAAGATATCATCCTCTAGAAGTTCCAGTCCCAAACGTTCAGTACATATGATCTTTCCTAGTTCCATTAGTACCATACAATTCTCGTTATCCTCTTTTTGGACTCCCCTAAGTGTCACTATAGAACCTCCCTCCCCAGTAGTCTGTACCTCCTTTATCCATTCCTCATTATTCATTGACACATTACTATTCATTATGTAATTTCCTTGTTGTTTAGTTGAGGTCTCACTACTATTCTGTTCATACCTTACATTGTCTATTCCTTCCTTAGCACATGATTTGTATAAATTTGTTTTACATATTTCTTCATCCAATTTTGTATCGTTTTGATCGAATCTCACCTGGGGGAATCCTATTTCTTTAAATACTGTATTATGCAAAGGGTTCCCTTCCCCTTCCCCTAGTTCAAATATTCCATTTACATTAGTATTTCCAGGATTTATACTGTCAGCGTTTTGATTATCTGCGTTTACCAACACACTCTGAGGTAAAATATTTTTAAAGCATTTATTTCTATTTCAAGTTGTTCTAGATGATAATCTAAACCTTGTTTGCTTTGTATTTTATATCCTCTCTGTTGTTCCTTGTGTGTTGTCTTTTTATTTTATGTTGAATTGTTAGAATTATCCCTTACTTTAAGGTTTTGCTCAAATTGCTTTTCTGCTCCACAAAGGTATTCCTGAGTTTTTCCCTTTCTATTTCTTCTCCTATTATTTTTATTAGATTTTTGCAGTTGTTCTTTTGTATTCTTCTCACTTTTCTTGGATCTTCTTTCCTTCCTCTTCCCCCTTTTCCCCTTTTTCTTTTCCTTATTCATTATATCAGGGAAATCAATAGTTGTAAAGTCAGGTCTTTTATATTTTTCATCCTCACTATCATATAGAGCAGGATCTTCTAATATGTTTAGACTATCACAGTCCATTTTATTTTTCAATAAATCAATCTTTGCATGATTGACAGTAACGTCATGCCTAAGGCTTTCTAATTCATTTTTTATAGCAGTCAGCTGTTCCATTAGCATTATGATAGCTGTGTGTTGATGTCCCAAATTGTTTGCCAGTTCTTCATCGACTAAGTCAAGCAGAAAGAAAGGTTTACCCAGATCTCCTGTCATAGTATGTTCTTTAGATATTTTAGTCATATTGGATGTTAGGGTATTGTTATAGCTAAAAGCTAGATCTTTTATCCCTTTGATAGTCCACTGTAATTTGTCATTAACCTAAGTTCAATTCCAGATACTAATATCAAATCCTCTTGTGTGAATTGTGTGTTTTTATTCTTTCCACTCTCTAAATGTTTCCCTGTACTATGCTGTTCTATGTTTTCTGTATCCCATTCCTTATCGAAGTTCAAAAAACTGGTTTGTTCTGACATCTCTTGATCCAAATCCAGGACGAATTCCTCTTCTAAACTGTAGTTCTCTTCCTTAATTGAATTGTCATTCACCATATCGTTACTTTCTCCTATATGGCTATTTTCAGTCTCCATCTCATTAGCATTCTGCTGAAAAATTATATTTTCCAAGCTTCCATAGATAAGCAATGGAAATTCTGTAAGTTTAGGACTACTACTATGCAGAGAGCAAGTTATAAGAGTGTTAGGAGTAGATGCTTTATCATTTTCTAATTTCATCAATTTTATATGTTCTGTATTTTTGTTTGCTTATTGTCCTTTTTGATAAAGGTTTTACTTGGTCTCGATTTCCCAGTAGGTAAAACAGGACTAGCCAATAGAGGAGAGCAACATGCTTTCTTCCTCTGCAGTCTTGTATTTACCATTCTTATTGTTTTGTTTTCTTAGCAAATCCAAGGTTACTTGCTATTCAGTAAGTAGTATCTATATAATGCTATCCAAAAACCTGACTCACTGTTACCACTTCACACCTTCACACCTTTTATACCATTTGGTGTGTAGCAAGAAGAAACAGACAAGTAGATGGTGTAAAATGAAGTGGGTTAACAAGTCATTAAAAGTTACCAGGCCTACCCTCTCTAAATTAAACTGGTTCACAGAGTTAGTTCACAAGTAAAATTCAGCATTTGTATATACAGTTAGAACAAGTAACTTGGTTTCTGAAGATTATCAGCAAATCACCATTTAATATGCTAACTGTACGCTAATTGTACTTTTAGTATGTCACGTTCTTTACAAGTTCTGGATAAGCTCATGATAAGAATCCAATAATGTCACCTCTGTACTTGGTTATCTCCCCTTCTCTTCTCCCATAAGCCACGTTGCTTTACAGCTATTTTACAGGGTTTAACCAGAATCCAAGTCCAAGTCCAAGTCCGAGTCCAAAGACCAATATCCAGAAGCTACCACTTCTATAAGTTTTTAACACAGAGACCAAAATTTAGTATGACACCTGTATACTTGAATAACTTTTCTTCTCCTATAAATCATAGTGCTTTACAACTGTTTTCAAGACTGATCCAAAACTCAAGGCCAGAGTTCAGAAACTACAGCTTCTGATAAGCTTTAACAAAGGGATCAAATTTGGTGAGTCACCATTTGTAGACAAGAGTCTCAACCAAGACTCTGCACTGGTCTCTGTTAAATTTTCAACATTTATTGATAGCACTCCTTGAGTCGCTCCTTGACTGAAAGTAGAATATAATTGTCCCAACAAGCTCACTGCCAAACAAAAAGGAAAAGAAAATAATTATCTAACCATTTTAAAAACAGAGATGAAAGAATAAAAATGACTTTCAGCTGCACATGTGCATAATACAGATAATATAGCAAAACTTACTATTGAAGTCCTTCTTATTTTAATAAAATGCAGCAAGAAGCAGCAAGATGCCCGCACGGGAAAGCACGGAAAGGCCAATCAGTTTTTAACTACACAGGACTCACAGTACACCGAACTCAAAATTACTGTGTATTTGCGAACAACTTACTCCAATGAAGTGTGTTTTAAATAAAATGCTGAACGGATAAGTAAAATACTACTACTGGAGTAAAAAAAAAAAGTTTGCTTTTGAGATTCGCAATAACCCCGTCAACTCCTTGTCAGCTCCTAATAGTACTGCCGTTCTTAATGGAGCTTGCACAGGTGCTTTAAAGCCAAAGAGAAAGGGGCTTTGAGCTTATAGGGGGATACTGATCATGTGATCTTTCAACCTCGGGAATTTTTAAATCTATTGTTTCAAACTATTTGAAACTTTATAACTTAACCTAAAATCATTATATAGATGATAAAAATACCTAGTTCTCAAAAGCGGTATCAAGTTAATACGGTATTAAAAAAAATAACTAACTAAATCGCACCAAAGACACATAACACACAGAAAACACACACATAGTGTATAAAATATAAGAAACTATAAAAATTATGCATAAAATAAATACAGCCCTTAGAAAGCAGCAATCTTTAGCCCTTTTTGGACTGTGGTTTTTCAGTTTTTCAGTGGTGTTTACTGCATTCTCATCATACAAGTCCTCAGTGCAGATTCTTCCTCCACCAGTCTGAATGGTGTTGTCTTCAGCCATTTTCCCTCACTGCAGCCACCCTAGCAGTGAGGAAGCCCTTTGTCTGAAATGGCAAGACAAGAGAGAGAAGAACCAAAGGACAGGACCAAACCGCAATAAGATTAACTGGAAAGACAGTGTAGCTGTATGACATAGATGGCATACCTTTTATAAGATAAAACAAGCGAAACGGTCCTGCTGCCTGTAACTTCTCCACAACTGCAGATGTGCGTAGCTCCTGCTCAGTCCCCAGCTTGCAGTCCTCAAGGTCCTCCTGAAGTAAGCAGGGGTTCCAACATCTGGCTCATCTGCCAGGCACTGAACATTTTCCTGCAGGACATTAAGGGATTTGATGGGTGCTGAGAGCACATTGGTTGGTCATCAAGAACATCATGAACCTGCCTGAGTTCTGTTGCTAGGCTGTAGGACAGGGCTGCTATTAGAGGAGAGAAGCTCAGTAGACACTGGAGCAAGCCAGTGTTGAAGGTGAAGAACATTGTGTGTGATTGCAGAGATGTCTCACATCTGCTGCAAACAACAATGCAAGCCACACACTGCAGAACTGTGCTATGCTGAAGTGAGGTTTTCCCAGGGCTAACCTGATTGCACAGTGCTAACACAATAGCCCAGTGCAAACTGGTTAGCTCGGGGCAAACAGGAGCTATATTCAAAGCTCCCATGCAAATAAGCCTACTTAACTAAACCACGGGCAAACAAGCACATTTGCATCTCATTATGTGCTGCTGCTTAGCATACATTACCATGCAGTTTGTCTGGTGCTGCTGCAAGGAGCACACAGCTCCACCTTTTGGTCAGAATGAAAGTACAGGCTGGACACTGCAGGCCAAGGTGTGCTCACAGCATCCCCCTGTTGGTTGCAATGGATGTACAGGCTGGATGCTGCAGGAAATGGGTGTTTGCAGGCACAATCAGTGCATGCAATGCACCCATGCAATGTTTGTTTGTATTTTATAAGCCAGAGGACATTGTTGCAAATGTGGTTACACACTAACCAAGGTGTATCCTGTATAGAAATACATTTTAACCAAACATACTTTCATTTATTCATTACAAATCGGGTTTACAACCTTTGAGTCAGAGACTCATTTACAAAGGCACCTCATCGCGGGGGGGGGCAGACATCAAGACAGTTATTATAGTGCAGATTAAAACAGAGGATAACATTACAAGTGCAGTAAAAGGAACATTTAACATAGATACACTTAGGTTACATAATGTAGTAGTCTGTATGTTACTTAGGTTACATAATGTTACAAAACTGTGAGTTACACTCATGGATATAGTAGGTCCTCAGAGAAGACAGTGGGTTACATCCCTGTTTAGACCTAGTAGGGAAGGGGTAGGTCTGGTGGAGGGAGAGGCTGTCCAGTGGATGCTGTCGAGCCAGGGGGCAAGGCAGGCAGGAACGACAGATTCCAACAGGGGGTTAGTTGCATCTACAACAGCTGGTATTAAAGATATGGTTCTGAAGGGCTGTTTTGAAGGAGCCAATGTTTGGCAAGTCGGAGATGCAGCTAGGGAGGGAGTTGAACCAGGTGAGGGCTCGGTAGAGGAAGGATCTCTGGCCAAGAGAGGTCTTGGTTCTGGACACCTTGAAAGTGGCTTTAACAGAGTTATGGGTGGTGATGGATGAAGATGGCTGCTGTAGGGAGGTGGAGACCCCCAGGGGGAGAGTCCTAGTAGAGATTTCCTGGTGAGAAGGCAGGTCTGGTAGAGCAGTCGCTCCTCAAAGTTGAGAAGATTGGCGGTAGTATAGAGAAGGCAGGTGTGAGTATGGCTGGGGGCACTGATCAGGAGCCTACAGGCCTTATTGATGGAGAGTTGGATTTTGGAGAGGGCAGTGTTGTCAGCTGCAGCATAGATGGGCAAGCCATAGTATACAAGAGACAAGACAGAGGAGGTGATGGCCAGCCTGAGGGCAACCTGAGGCAGGCAGTCCCTGTGCTGGTATAGCAGGCCAATCCAAGAGTTAATGGTGGTTGACAGGGCATTAATATGGGTGTGGAAGGAGAGGGCAGTATCGAACATGATGCCTAGGTACTTGTGTACTTGTATGTGGTCACTTGTTCTAGCAGGTGCAGAGTGCTGGGGATAATCAAGAGGGGGGTATTTTTAGCTTTATTTTGGTGGTGGGAGAAGAGCATTGATTTGGTTTTCTTTAGGTTAATGACCAGTCTGCTGTCTCCGGTGGGATTGGGATGTGAAGCAACGAGGACTGCATCGTCAGCATAGAGGAGCATTTTAACGGTACATGAGCTGGGGAGGGTATTGAGGTAGAGACTAAAAAGTATTGGACCCAGGATGGAGCCCTGAGGGACCCCGGAGCAAATGGGAAGAGTGCTGGAGAGGGAGCCGCTGATCTTGACACGCTGGGATCTAGCAGAGAGGTAGCTAGAGAACCAGGAAATGGGACCACCAGAGAAGCCAAGTTGGTGGGAGAGTTGAGTAGAAGGGGATGACAGACAGTGTCAAAGGCCTTGGAGAGGTCAATGAACACTGCTCCTGCAAGGCTGCCAGAGTCAAGAGCAGCATGCAGGTGTTGGGAGAATTCCAAGAGAGCCGTGGTTGTACTGTGTCCTGGGTGGAAACCGTGCTGCTCTGGGCACATAATGTCATACTTAGCTAGGTATTCAGAGAGCTGGATCAACACCACTTTTTCAAGGGCTTTAGAGAGTTGGGGGAGGATGGAGATGGGCCGGTAATTGTTGGGGGTGGATCTGGCCCCAGTCTTATGAATGGGTGTGATTTAAGCAGTTTTACAAGCACTTGGGAACTGACCCAGGCATAGAGACCAGTTTAGAAGGTCAGTCAGTGGGCTAGGACTTCGTCCAAGACTATACGGAGGATCCTGGAGTCAAGGGGGTCACTGTTGGGGTTATTGCTGCCTAAGGCTTTTAGCAGGTGTGGCCTGGCTTCTTGGGGGGATAGGGTGCACAGGTAGAATGGTGGGTGATGCAGGACCAGAGGGAGAGAGGTGGGGACTGGGTCAAAGAAGGTGCTGGGGAGGACCGAGCTTAGGTCAGAGAAGGCAGTGTTAAGGCAATCAGATATGAGGAGTGGATCTGTGGTGGGGGTGCCATTGATGGAGAGCTGAGATGGTGGAGGGGAGCCGGACTTATCATTTAGCTCTTTCATATTATCCCAAAAGGTCCAGGCTGAACCCCAAGTGGAAGTGAGAGTGGTCTGGTAGTGCTCTGCCTTGGCCCGCCTAATGGCCAAAGTGCACTTATTGAGTTCTGTGTTGTAGGCCTGTCTGTCAGATGCCTTTCCAGATTCTACAGCAATGTGCCAAAGATTATCTCTGTTTTTGAGTCTCTGGAGGAGGGGTTGGGTAATCCATGGGGCACTGCATTTTTTGGAGCTAATCCTGGTGAGGGGGGCCAAAAGGTCACAAGCCTTACAGAAGGCATTTGTAAAGTGGTCAAGTGCTGAGTTAATGTCAGGGGCGCGCTGGATAGGGGACCAGTCTAGCTGGGCTAGGTATTGTTTTAATTTTCTGAGGCTGCCGGGGCATAAACGGTGGTGTAGAGTGGCCTGGTACACTGGCTTCAGAGTGGAGGATGACCAGAGACAGAGGGCTGGGGAGTGATCACTAAGAGAGTTGGGGAGGACAGTGACAACCCAGATTTTGTAGGGGCGGTTAGATATAACAACATCTAGGACAGTGCTGGTGCCAGTAGAGTGGTTGAATCTGGTGGGCTGGGTGACTAACTGGGACATATCCAGGGCAGCAAAGGAGTCCCTTATATGGGAGGCAGTGGAGGTAAGCCAGTTAACACAGATCACCTAGGATGACTTGCTCCACTTTGTGAGGAAGAGATGTGAGATAGTCAATGAGGGACTGGACCACTTGGTTCTGATTCCTCAGAGGTACATAGGAGACTGTGAGGAAGAGATGGCCTCGGGTGGGGTCAGGTGTGATTTTTAAGGTGAGGGTTTGGGCTCCATAAACAAACCATGCAACTGTGCAAGCAGGACCTGCATATATATATATATATATATATATATATACACACACACACACACACATATAGTTATGATATACTGTATAGCTATATATATATATATATATATATATATATATACAAAATCACACATGCCCCCACAATGCAAAGCATCATAGGCTGCATATGCAGATCACCACAGAATACTATACTGGTTCAACTTTAAGCAGAAATGCAGGGTGCCGAAAGGCCTCTCACACAGTTTGCAAAGGGTGTCAATAAAAGACATAGACACGTGTTTTGTCCTACCAGGACTCATCAGTATGCCTCATCTGTTTGACACCCCAGTAGAATGAACCAGCTACCCTAAGATGGTCTGTCTGGGTTATGTTGTGGTGAACCCAATTAAAACAAAACAATTTAAAGACAAAGACACTCTAATGTAAGCTTTGTGCAGAGGTTCTTTATATATATATAGAGGCAAAAACTCTGTTTAATGCATCAGTTAGGGTTGTTCCACAGCGACAAAAGCGAGGAAATTCGATGTTAGGGTTGAAACCCCCTTTGCACCCCTTCAGCCCACCCCCCAACTGGAATCGGGGTGCGCATTGGGGTCATCGGCCCTAAGTGTCACCCCATCACATGTGGAAAGAAGCTGAGGAATAGGAGACTGGGTGACAGTTGGGACCGATGACCCCAATACACCACCATTCAGTTGAGGGTGAGCTGAGGGTGCAACGGGGTTTCAACCCTAACATCGACTTCCTCGCTTTTGTCGCTGTGGAACTCAACTGATGCATTAAATGGAGTTTTTGCCTCTAATTTCCCTTCTTTTTGAGAATGATAATGAGAAATAGTGAATGTAATGCAGCGGCAGGAGTGTGGGGGTGATGTCTTGTCGCATTGTAACATTATGCCCGCAAATGCATGGTGACGCAAAGCGAAACAGAAAGAGGAACAGTACTGTAGACAGAAATGTTAAAAACAATGGAAATGCAACGGCAAATGAAAATGCAAAGGGTAACGCACATGGTGGCGTAAACATGAATGGTAAGTGAAACGAGTACGGAACCACAAGCAGAAACGGTAATGGTAAGAGTAATGTAAGCGCACAGGCTGGTTTTCCCCAAAAGCTGTATAGAGAAAGACAGTGAGTAGAAAGATGTATGCAAAATAATGACTCTCGGAACACAAAAATCAGTAGTTGTAATAGTAAATTGCTTATATCTCAGTAACCGTACGACATAGAAAAAAAAATTTAAAAGTCATATGTATTATTACTTTCCTGGCTAGTTTTATATGTAGGGGCTATAATTTTTCAACAAAAACTCCGTATCTCTCACCATTTTCGAGATACGGGCCCTCAAAGGCGCGGCGAATGCCGTAATGTTATCCTATGGGAAAAAAACAGAAGTTCGGACTGCCATAACTTTTGAATAGTTTAATATTTTTTCATGAAATCTTCAAAAGGCACATCGGGGACCCTGGCTGCATGTTCCCTGAAGATGTTGGGCCAGTCACGGAAACTGTGCGACCTGTAGGCGCGACCATAGAATTCCAGAAAAAGCGTAAACGCACGCATAGATCACGCTTAATAACTCCACAGCTGTGTATCTGACCGGTACAAAACTTGGCAGGTCCCAAGGTGTATGGGTCTTGATCATGTATTCCAAATTTCATGTAACTCTGTCAAACAGTTGTAAAGTTATTAAGGTGCAAAATTTTGGGTTTAACATGTAAATGGCTCCTCAACTAACTATGGTAGCACTACGTGCTACCATAATATATATATATATATATATATATATATATATATATACACACACAGATAGATAGCTACACACAGGTGCACTGCCCATGGCCAGACAAGCCCTGCTGGAGGATGCCCCCCCAACAACATAGGTACCCCATTGCAGTAGTGGGTAGAACACAGTGGGGGGACCCAAGAATGTATGGGACAGGGATAACACAATCCTGGTGGGGTGGGAGGATGTAGGTTGTAAGCACCCTAGGAGTTTCAGCATAGCCATGCTGTCGGGCACTGGACAGACTGGCTGGGCCAAGGAGTCCTTCCCTGCTGCCCTGGACCCTGTTCCCACAAGCTGTTCTTGTGTACACACCCTAGTAGTCAAGTGGTCCCCCCAACCCCCAGCATGATCCCCAACCCCCATAGCCACGGTATTTATTTATTTTCCCTTGTAATCTAGTGGTCCCCTCCACCCCTAGCATGATCCCCAACCCCCATAGCCAGGGTATGTATTTATTTTTGCTGGTACTCTAGTGGTCCCCCCTCCACCTCCCAGCATGATCCCTGACCTCCGTAGCAACAGTATTTATTTATTTCCCTGGTAGTCTAGTGGTCCCACCACCCCCAGCAGAATCCCCGACCCCACATCACAGCATTCCCGCTCCTCCCATTAATGTGCCAAGAACGGAGCCAGTGACTGGCACCGCCCTCCTCTCACCACCATGGCCGGCCGCTGACTGAGGTACGAATGAGTACCACTCAGGCTGTACTCATTTGTACCTCAGTTGGCAGCTGGCCGTGGTGGTGAGAGGAGGACTGAACTGGTCACAGGCTCCGTTCTTGGCACATTAATGGGAGGAGCAGGAATGCTGTGATGTGGGGTTGGGGATTGTGCTGGAGGGTTGGGGGGACCACTAGACTACCATTGAAAATAAATAAGTACCATGGCTACCAGGGGCAGATTTATAGAGTATTATGATGTATCCTGGAATACATTCACATTCCAGGCAGCTGGTTTGACATTTCAGTCAGTCTTCACTTTTCAAACTGGCTACCAGCTGAGGAGGAACATCAGATGGAGCACCATAAGAAAAGCGGAGGAAAAGTAGCACTTTTTTGAGATGTAACCTCTCAAAGTACTTGTTTTTACTTTAGTAAAGTAATGCTGTGAAACTATTTGCAGTCAGATTGATCTGCAGCTTTTAATGCAGTGGCCGGCTCCCACAGAGCGAGCAGTTCTCTTAGCTTCCCGAGCATTTGAGTCACTCTACCATGGTCTCTGTCATTATGCCTGACTGTGATTTACAGTCGAAGTCTGGACTGCAGGCTGCAGTGCAGTTTTTAATGCTCCACCCCTCCAAGTTAAATGTTGTGAAATGTAGTTCTCATTCCATAAACGTCAAGAACGACAACTACATTTTACAACATTAAATCATAAAAGGGAACTCAAGTGCACAAGACAAATAGTGAGTGGAACTTGATGGAATGGCAAGGCTCAGCTGTCTTGTGCTATCAGGTGTTTGGATGGCATTCTGTTCTTGATGATGGATGGTTACTATCAGAATACATAATTTGAAAATGTGGGTATTTGTTATTCTACAGCCCCTTGCCAACCCACCCACCCCCACCCCTAGTTCACAAGGCTTGTATCTGTATCCCAGGCAGCACCATCTTGGTCCAGGGACCAATGCCATTCAGGCAGCCCTGCACAAGAGCCCCAGTGGTTCACTAGAGTTAGGCAGATATTGAGGTGCTTATTCTCTGCAGAGATATTTTGGAGGTAGGAGGATGGTCAGAAGCTTGGCAGACTGCCAGACGAGTCTGACAATACTGGCTGACTGTCCGATGTGCCTGCCTGCTACAGTAATGATGTATATGCAATTCCACTGTGACAGTGCTGCTCTAGTACTTTCTGTGCTGTCGCTGCCCAGTCCCAGTTCTGTGTCCCTCAGGTAAATACCAGTGATTTCCAGTGAGACTGCTTGCCTTTCTGAAAGCAGAATTTAAATACAAATTGAAAAGAACTCTTCCCAACTTGTATTTAAATTAGAACCATAGAAACATAGAATCTGATGGCAGATAAGGACAGCTTGGCCCACCTAGTCTGCCCATTTCCTTACCTAAGGGATAAGCTGCAGATCATAGTTAACCAAGAACCTACTTCCTCCAAACCCTCATTAGAATTGCCTTACATCTGTCTCATGCAGTCTTGAATTCCCCCACTGCTTTTGACTCTATGACCTCCTCAGGAAGGCTGTTCCATGCATCTACAACCCTGTATGTGAAGAAATACTTCCTCACATTACTTCTGAACCGTCCCCCTTCTATCTTCAAATTGTGCCCCCTTTTTCCTGACACAGCTCTTTTTCTGAAAGATGCTACCATCTTGGACTTTGTTGATTCCCTTAAGGTATTTGAAAGTTTCTATCATGTCCCCCTCTCCCTCCTTTCCTTGAAGCTATACATCTTAAGCTCCTTTAGTCTTTCTTCAGCAGACCGTGCACCATTTTGGATGCCCTCCTCTGGACAGCCTGCACCCTGTCTATGTCTTTGCAGAGATGGGGCCTCCAGAACTGTACATAGTACTCCAGATGTGGTCTTACCAACTGTCTCTACAGAGGGCCAACAACTTCCTGTTTTCTATTGGTGATGCCTCTCCCTATGCATCCCAGTATCCCCCAGCCCTCTTTGCTGCCTTCTCACATTGCTGGCCCACCTTTAGATCATCTGATATGACTACCCCCAGGTCCCTTTCCATTTTTGTTGTTGTCAGTATCTCACCCCCATTGTGTACTCTTTCCCTAGGTTTTTGTTTCCCATGTGCATTACTTTGCACTTCTTTGCATTGAATCTAAGCTGCCATACATTTGACCATTCCTCCAACCTAGCCAAGTCTCTTTTCATCTTTCCACCCCACCTTGCATATCAATCCTGTTGCAGATCTTTGTATCATCTGCAAAGAGACATACTTTTCCTTCCAGTCCCTCTGCAATGTCACCTATAAAGACATTAAAAAGGACCGGCACCAGTACTGAACCCTGCGGTACCTCACTAGTAACCTCCCTTTCTTCGCTGTGGACTCCATTTACTATTATCCTCTGTGTCCTGTTGTCCAGCCAGTGTTTTACCTAGGCTACCACCCTGGGACCCACTCCCAGGCTGGCTAATTTGTTTATTAATATTTTGTGCATGACTGCATCAGATGCCTTGCTAAAGTCTAGGTGGGCCATGTCCACAGCCCCCCTCCTTGGTCTACTACTCTGGTCACCCAGTCAAATAAATCAATTAGATTTGTCTGACATGGCCTTCCATCTGTGAATCCATGCTGCCTTGGGTCCTGTGCCCCACTGACCTCTAGGTACTCAACAATTCTTTCCTTCAGAAGTGATTCCATCATTTTCCCTACCACTGAGGTCAAATTGACATGTCTGTAGTTTCCTGCCTCTGTCTTAATCTTACTTTTACGAAGGGGAATCATATCCACACTCCTCCAGTCCTCAGGTGCCACACCATCCTCCCATGATTTATTAAAAAGGGTAGTCAGTGGTGTTACTAGTTCTTCCCTTAGTTCTTTTAGAATTCGGGGGTGAATCCCATCAGGCCCCACTGATTTATCCACCTTCAGTTTTAAGAGTTCTATCAGAACCCTTTCTTCTGTGAAAGGACTAATATCAAGCCCCCTATCCAGAATGCTTCTATTGACTGGATGCTCTTCCATTGTGAATACTGAGCAGAAGTATTCATTCAGTATCCCTGCTTTTTCACTGTTGCTCTCTGCCCAACCACCTTCCTCTTTATTCAGCCTCAGTATCCCTGCCTTAGTCTTTCTTTGCTCCCTAATGTACCTATAAAAGGTTTTATCCCCCTTCTTAACCGAGTTGGCTATCTTTTCCTCTGTTTTTAGATGGACAAGCAATTGAAGTGCTGGAAGGTGCTGGACTACTGAGGGACACTGATGTCGGACTGGACATTGACAGCACAGCACGTAAGCAGCACTGTCACGGTGGAGTTATTTTACAGATTCCTCATTTTTCTGAGGCTGTCTGGGAGTCACTGTGTAGATAATACCAAACAGGAGCTTTATTCTACTAGTTAGAGACAGGTACAAGGAAATGTACTTATTGTAGGGGGTTGAGGATCATGCTGGGGGGTGGGGTAACCACTAGACTACCAGGGACAATGAAGGATACAACGGCTGTGGGGGTCAGGGATTGTGCTAGGTGGGTGGGGGGAGCCACTAGACTACCAGGGACAATAATTACATGCCACAGCTATGGGGGTCGGGAATCATGCTGGGGGGGCCTCGCTGCATTACCACCAGCTTTTTGATGGCGGTATTTAGTGCCGCACTACAGATTGTGCTACTGCCTGTAGTGTGGTGCTATACTTTTGAATATGCCACTGCGCCGGCATTCCTGGCCACTCCCCTAACCTCCACCCCTGCATTCATTATCTTTTAGTGTCGGCGCTACCACACAGCACCAGCGCAATTAGGGCTGTTGAATATTGCAGCCTGGTGCAAATCCAGTGCTATTCCAGTGCTACAGATTTGCACCAGGTACACAGCTTTGAATATCTGGCCCCACATTAAACACATGTTATATGCCGGCCCATATAGGAAAAAAGATTTCATCCCTTTGTCAGAGTACTTTAACTTCATATTATGTTGGGAAAAAAAATTACAATTAACTAAACAACCAGAAAATATATCAGTTTTTTCACCAGTTTATCTTAATGAATATTTTTGCCCATCAACGACCGATTGCCATTTTAGGACCTGGTCCAACAAGGGTTTGAAGGAAATAAGTAATCTTTGGGATGACTATGATTTTTGTAACTTTCAAATTCTAAAAGATAGATATTCTCTTCCTAATACCAATCTTTTCAGGTACTTGCAAATTAGAAACTATACTACTAAAAACGTAGGTAGTTTAAACCCCATGGTACCAAACCAGCTAGAGCAATTATTTACCAGCCCTACACAAATTTAAATCCTATTCCATATTTACACTTTTTTACTTTCAAATCATCTACACAATTTTCTGGATCTGAAATCTAAATGGGAGAAAAATGCAAAAGTCATAATTCCAAAAAAGCAATGGCTAAAAATATTGGATTACTCTAGGAAAGATGTACTATCCTCCAAGCTACAACAGATATACTTTAACTTCATACACAGATTTTACTATATCCACACCAATTTAATCGAATTAATAACGAACTAACAAACCAATGTCCAAAGTGCACTGTCAACATAGGAACACTATGACATATGCTGCTAACCTTTCCAAGTTTGGATTTATTTTGGTCTAAGGTAATAAGGACAATAAATTATTCCACAAGCATACGCATTGTAAAGACCACTGAATGCATTATTCTAATTACAGCACCTTCTTATGCCTCATGTACTCAAGCTCAATGCTGTATGGCTTGCCCTGCAATAATTAATGCATTCAAAGTATTCTCCTCCAATGGAAGGATTCTCAACCTCCAGATTATCACACTTGGCTAAATTTAATGGTGGCTATCCACTGGATTGAGAAGGTACACCATATAACAGCTAAAAAAAACAATAAATTTGATGAGATTTGGTCTAATTTCAGCAAAACTATCAATTCAGATAATATAATAGACATCCAGAATTAAAGCTTGCTAGTTTTACTTACACATAGATGATGGTAGAAAATATTATAATATAATTTGAGAAGAATACTTTATCTAGCCAGAGCAGATATCATATAGCTGAATATATTTTATGTACATCACCATACTGTAAGAGAAATTATTTATTTCAGGTCATACTCTAGCTTAATATTATAAATGACATGATGGTAAATATAAATTTATTTAAGAGTGATATGTGTGACTTTAAAGTATACAATAACAATCAACGTAATCGTATGGTTTGTTATGACTTTCTTTTGAAACTTATCCACTTTAAGGATCCTTTATATCTTTCAATAAAAAAAGACAAGACAGATTCCATGGGGCTGTAATCTGCTTGAAATTTGGTCTGATAATGTTCACTGCCTTCTGGAATCAGATCACATCTCAGTGTACCCCTCGGAGAGTGTTATTAATTCTTCTTCTGGCCATCCCTATTGCTGAAAGTTAGATCCTTAGTGACAAAGGGGATAGGCTTTTGTCAAGACCTTGTTGTAAGAATAGGATTATTTGAGGGATTGATGCTTGTTCTGGTTTGATGTTATTGGCAATGCATCATATTGCAAAGATTTCTCCAGTGTCTTTATCTGTTGTTGAGGGTCTTCTGGATTACGGGATTGTATTGATGACAGATTGATGATACCCTTATCTCAACAGTCTCTACCTTTCAGGAGCCAGGCTTTCCACTTGAGATTGTGAGGGTTTGGGTGGCGTAACAGCCCTGAGTTAATAATTCTGGCCTGCGAGGCAGTGTCAAGTTGTCTAAGGCCATCGATACCACAGTGGTGAACCATGTGTGCCTTGGCCAGTATGGGGTCATCAGGATTACCATAGCCCTTGTTCTTCTGATCTTGTGTAACAGTTGTGGAATCAGGGGTATTGGTGGAAAGGTGTAGGCCCTGTGAAAAGTCCATGACAGTGGTAGGGCATTGTCCCTTCTGAAGCACTTGTCTTTGAATCTGTAGAAGAAAGTTGCTACTTGTTTGTGCAGGAATTATGCCATTAGGTCCCCTTCTATTGGGCTCCACATCTTGTTCACTGTGCAGAATATGTGGGGGTGTAGGTGCCATTACCCTGAATGTACCTGTTGGTGGCTGAGCCAGTCTGCTATCATAGGAACATAGAAACATAGAAATTGTCAGCAGATAAGGACTGCTAGGCCCATCCAGTCTGTCCATAGGCCCTATGCAATGTATGTGGCCACTGACCCTATGTGATCAATGACTTTTCATCACTCCCTCCCACCCCTCTCAAGCTTCCCCTGTGCCTGTCCCAGGCATGCTTAAACCTCTCCACTGTGCTTACCCCCACAACCTCTTGTGGCAGACTATTCCAAGCATTGACTACACTTTCTGTGTAGAAAAACTTCCTCACATTGCCTCTTAATCTACCCCCTTCCAATTTCATATGTGCTCCCATTGTTATAGTACTTTTTCTACATTGGAAAAGGTCCCCCACCTGCACCTTGTTTATGCCCTTGAGGTACTTGAAAGTTTCAATCATGTCCTCTTGCTGTCTCCTCTCCTTCACTGAGTACATATTGAGGTCCCTTAGTCTCTCTTCACATGTTTTGTGGTGCAAGCCCTGCACCATCTTTGTTGCCCTTCTCTGGATAATCTCCATCTTATCTATGTCCTTGCACAGGTGTGGCCTCCAGAACTGCACACAGTACTCCAGGTGAGGCCTTACCAATGTTTTATACAATGGCATCACCACCTCCCACCTCCTGCTAGTGATACCCCTGCCTATGCATCCCAGCATGCCACTGGCCCTACCTGCCACATTTGTGCACTGCTTTGATACCTTAAGGTCACAAGAGATGATGACCCCTAGATCTCTTACCTGTCTGGGGATAGTCAGCTCCCCCCCCAGCCTGTAGCTCTCTCCAGGGTTCCCTCTACCCAGGTGCATTATTTTGCACTTCTTTGCATTGAACCTCAGCTGCCACATCTCTGACCCTCTTTCAAGCTTCTCCAGGTCCCTCTTCATTTTCTGCACCCCTTCTGGAGTATCCACCCTGTTGCAGATCTTGAGGTCATCTACAAACAGACAGACCTTTCCTTCCAGCTCCACTGCAATGTCACTAATGAGACATTGAACATGACTTGTCCTTTTTCTGATCCCTGTGGTACCCCACTGGTCACCCCTCCTCCCCAGATTGTATTTCATTTACCACCACCCTCAGTCTCCTGTCTGTTAACAGTTCCTAACCCAGTTTTCCACTTTGCCTCCCATGCCCAGACTACCCAACTTGTTAATCAGCCTTCTACGTGGGACGGTGTTGAAGGCTTTGCTGAAATCTAGGTACCTATCTACCACCCCTCTCTGATTTATTTCTCTAGTTACCCAATCAAACAAATCTATTAGATTCGTTTGACATGATCTTCCTGCTGTGAATCCGTGTTGCCTCAGATCCTGAACACCACTGGATTCCATAGGTGCCACTATCCTTTCTTTCAGCAGTGTCTCCTTGATCTTTCTCACCACTGAGGTGAGGCTGACTGGCCTGTAGTTCCCCGCCTCCTCCCTACTGCCACTTTTATGCAGTGGAACAACATGTGTCATCCTCCAGTCCTCTGGAACAACACCCATGTTGAGTGACTCTGTGAACAGGGCCACCAGAGGTGCTGCTAGTTCCCTTTGCAGCTCATTTAATATCCTCGGGTGGATGCCGTCTGGCCCCATGGCTTTATCCACCTTTAGCTTTGTGAGTTCTTCCAAAACTCTCTCCACTGTGAATGGACTGGTGTCCACTTCTATCCCCCCATTGCCTTTGCAACCCAGCTGTGGTCCTTGACCCTTCCCCTCCTTAGTGAATACTATGCAGAAGTATTTGTGCAGTATTTGTGCCTTGTCCAGATCCCCCCCCTTACACTTTCCTTTCTCCCCTTTGAGCCTCACAATCCCCCACCCCCGGTTTTTCTTCTTTCACTGATGTACCTATAAAATGCCTTATCCCCTTTATTTACAGACCATGCTAAGCCCTCTTTGGTCTGCACCTTCACCCTCCTAACAGCTTTCCCTAC
Organism: Neoceratodus forsteri; assembly: GCA_016271365.2. Lineage (NCBI taxonomy): Eukaryota > Metazoa > Chordata > Ceratodontiformes > Ceratodontidae > Neoceratodus > Neoceratodus forsteri. The sequence continues at coordinate 903,666,768 of CM028135.1, read as the reverse complement.
TTTCCTTAGACATTCAAGGTACACCTTCCTGTCCTTCTCCCTTTGGCTACCCTTATAGTTCCTGAAACTCAGCCTTTTAGCCCTGTGTTTGTCCCCCACCTCTTTGGAGAACCATAGTGGTTTCCTTCTTCTTTTCCCTTTGGCCACTATCCTAACACATTGATTTGTTATATCCACTATGGCTGTTTTCAATTTCTCCCATTGTTCTATTACCTCTCCCTTCCCCAGGACTGCTTGTGTACATCTACCCATTTCAGTAAAATACATCCTCCTGAAATCTAATATTCTTGCCTTTGTGTGGCTTAATTGAGTCCATGTCTCCATGCTGAACCACACCATGTGGTGGTCACTGGACCCCCATTGCCCTTCCACCTGTATTTCTTTGATTCTGTTCCAATTGATCCATATCAGGTTCAGAACTGACTAGTCTCTGGTTGGGTCATGCACCAGCTGCCTGAGTCCAACCCCTGCAGGGATTCCAGGAAGGCTGTGCTTCTGGCTGAAGCTGCCACCTGGGTGGCCCAATCCACATCCAGCATATTGAAATCCCCCGGTAGCAGGATTTTGCCTTTAGCTGCCATGTCATGTATGTTCTCCACTGGTTCCCTGTCTACTTCCTCCCTCTGTGCCGGAGGTCTGTAGATCACCCCTGTGCATATTGCTGTTCCATTCCCTGGCTCCAGGGTGACCCACATTACCTCGGCCTCCCCCTGTCTTCCCTGAACTTCTGTAGCCTTTATACCATCTCTGATGTACAGGGCCACTCCCCCACCCTTTTTACCCTTCCTGTCCCACCTGAACAGTGTACAGTCATGTTCAGTTTCACTGCTGGGTGAAATGCTGAAATGTGTTGGAGGTTTTGTGTGGCCCAGTTGAGCACCCTTGATGCCTCCCTATGCATCCTCTGGCTCCTTGTACACCATGTTTGGCTATATACTGTATGTTACTGAGGACATGTTGTCCGACTATATTAGTACTGACTTTGACCTTACCAGGTGTCGGAAGTGTAAGTGAATTGTATATGGCTCTCATTTCTAGCACATTTATGGACAACTAGCTTTCTGCAGTTGATCACTTGCCCTGTGCTGTCTTGTTTCCTACTGATTCACCCCTCATCCCAGCAGGCTGTCAATGATGTCCATTGTCACCTCGAAATTTTGTTCTGTTGGCACCCCTTCTACCAGATTGGTTCTGCTAGTCCAACACTGTAGTGATTTTCTCACTGATGCTGGTATTTGAACTGGGGTCAATAGGTCATTGTTCATTTTGAAACTTCTGTATGGCCAAGTACTGTAATGGCCTCATTCTGCATCTTGCTCACAATATGAGTAACATGCATGAGGCCATGGACCCTAGGAGTTGCAATACCTGAGACAGCTAGGAATGAACTGCCCTTAGCAGTTGTTGGGCTTGAGACGTGACCTTGTCTATTCTTTTTGTCGATGGTTTTACTGGTCCATTGACTGTGTTGGTTAGGGTGCCCAGGTGTTCAATTTGCTGGCTGGGTTCGAGTAAACTCTTTGCCATGTTTGCTACCCATCTGTGATACTGTAGTGTTTGCATGGCCAGACTGGTCTCCCTCTCTGCTTATTGTCTTGACCTTGACCTTATCAGCCAGTCATCGAAGTATGGAATTACATGTATCTCTTTCTCCCTTAGCTTTGCCACTATCACAAACAATATGTTGGTGAAAACTCAGTGGTGACACTAGCCTGGAGGGTAAGGCCTAGCAGTGGAAGTGATGCCCCATTATTGCAAATCACAGAAACTTGTAGTGTGACACACATATTGATATGTGAAGGTATGTATCCTTCATGTCTATGGACATGAGAAGATCACCCAGGCAGATTGCTTTTAATGTCATTTTGATCATTTCTATCTTGAGCTTCTTTGGTGCTATGCACTTGTTTAAGTATTTTAAGTCTAAGACTGGGTATAAGTCTCCTATATTTTTGGGGGCAATAAAGAATATCTAATAGACTCCTTTTCCTTGCTGAGCTTCTGGAACTTTGGCTATTGCCCTCTTTACTATCAGTTGTCTCAGAGTGTCTTGCATTTTTGCTGGTGTGGCCTCTTTCTTTGCAACCAGGGATATGATTAGTCTGTTCACTCTTAGTTTCTCCTTAAATGCTATCACGTAGCCCCGAGATGGGTTGTCTGTCTCCATTAGTGTGTGAACTCTTGTAGATGTCCCTCTACTGGAGGTGTCCTGGGTGGCATCTGCAGCTTGTGGATGTGGTCATTGTGAACTACTGTGGTCCCTCTCCAGAAAAAGTTGTGGCAGCCTCTGTTTGGGGTTCCCCTACCCCTGAACTTGTTGCTGTTGTACTGCCCTTGGTACTGTCTGAAACCTGTCTTGTAAGCACTGCAAGGTTGCCACTGGTCTCAAATGTGATTCTTGTTCTTGTGAACCCCTCTGGACCTGACTGATGGGAGGTATGTACTATGTTGTGGTTTCTGCTTCCCCAGGTCAGCACCCTCATTCTTCACTTTTATGAAGGGCCCAAGGCTCCCGCTGAATAATCCTGAGTCTTTAAATAGTAGTTTCATTAACAGTGATTTGGATTCCTTATCAATCTCCCATAACTTGATGCACAAGGCCCTCCTAGCCCTGTTGGCCAGAGCGGCTTCTCCTCTCGCTGATCTTGAGAGCATCTACTGCCATATCTGCCAGGTACCTAGTGGTTTGAAATTACTGGTTTGTTAATTGCTCCTGAGAGGAATTAGGCTCTACTGTCTTTGCCAGGTGCTCCAGTCATACCATCTGGGTCCTTGGGGTGTAGATTGCTGTAGTGGCTGCTCTGGTGGCCAGCCCTGCCATTTTGAACAGTTTCTTCAGCATGTCATCTAACTTACGGTCTGTGGGGTTCTTTAGTGGGGTGGAACCCTTGATAAGGAGGACCATCTTTTTACCCAAAGTGATTATATCGGGGTCTATTGCTGGTGCAACTCACCATTGCTTAAGTTTGTCCTCTTGGATGAGGTACATTTTGCCCCATAACCTTCTTTCTGGTATTCTAGCCATGTCTATCACCCCACCCCACTCCTTTGCAATGACTTCCTCTATCATTCTGTAAATATGAAAATAATTGTTCAGCTTTGGAGCTGGCTAGAGAATTAGAATCAGCTTCTTTGCAATGACCAGGGGTGACTCAAATCCAACCATTGTTTTGATGACTTTGAACAATGAGGGAACAGCCTCGTAAGAGCAAAGCTTTGCTGTCATAGATTTTGGCTCTGCCTCAGTAGAGTCCTTGCCAATAGGGTCTTCCCCTTCAGATTTCCCCTCAACCTCATCTTGGTCATCAGCATCTGCTCTCCTGGGGGGGTGCTGTTAGTTGAGTGGTGTCTGGGTTCAGTGGTGGTGGGTTTGTGGAGTTAGGTATGACCTTAGCCATGGCCTCTATGCACTGCATGATCTGTAGCATGAATGCCCTCTGTTCATTTCATGTTTTGGCCAGGATGGTAGATGTATTATTTTCTTGCTCAGCCTGGAACACCTCCATGTTCTCCTCCTCCAATGCTGAACCTAGAGAGGATCGAGCTGAGCCTTTGTGGTTTGATACTTGGCAGAATGGGCCTTGCTGACATTGAAGTAGGGGAACTCTGCATGCTCTGCCTTTTCTTCCTTTTGCCATGGTAATCTGTGAATTAGAGCAGAAAGAACATGTGTTGGGGATTAGCATTGTTTTTGGGGTCACCATAGTGCTGGCATAATATTGTAATGCAGGCATATATCACTGTATGTGAGTTTTAGGTGTTTTTGTATCATGCAGTAGCAGTGTAGCCTTATACTGCTACTTTATATGAATGGGTCAACCTGCTCAAGATAGCCACCTTATGTGACCCAAAGATGGCTGCCACATGGCTTTATGTATACATGTAGTCAGTATTTCAGTGCCTGAATCAGATAGAGGGAACTTAGGTATTCAATTTCAAGAAAACCTGTCACAGCCCATTGAGTTGCTCCTTCAAAAGGTTGCTTTTAAGGCTATCCACCACCTTGCGGGGTAAAAAACTGTAATGAGTGGTGTCTGAAAGCCCCTCTCAAGATGGAGGCTGGAAGCGCACCCAAGCATGTACATGCCACTGCTGACTGATTGGCAGTCTGAGGAAGTTTTAAGTGGCCAACATAGTGGTTCGGATTGTGCTGCATGCATTCATCAGCTAGTCCTGCAGTGAGGTGGTTGGAGTATCTTAAAGCATCACTCGTTCTGCACAGACACATCTTTGTGGAGCTCTGACAGCTGAAAGGGGGGTCTGACCAGAGGACTTTTTGCAATCTCATACTTTATTCCCCCCCAACAGGTAAATGTCCTCCCCTTATTTCATTTAAGTTTCCATTTCTCTGCTACATCTGGAGGGGAGGGTGTCTTGCTCTGCAGCTGCTGCAATAGGGTCTGAAGAGGGTTGCTGAGGAGACATTCGGCTACCTTGCCAGGTCGGTGGGCGGGAGGCCCCAGTATTTTTCAGAACTGACTATTTCTTTGTGGAATTGTAGTTTGTTTGTGTCTCCTTGCACTAACCCACCACTGCTGAGGTTGGGGCAATGGAGTGCTCACGCCACACGCCAGTTTCACTTGAAAGGGTAACTGGCATTCATTACTGGTGGAGTGCTGGCAGGGCACAAGATGTAAAGCACTGTACCATGGCTGTTCTCTTGTTGCATCTTTCTGCACTTCACATTACTCAGTGTTGAAAAAGGTGCAGAAATAATAATGATTTTCTGTAGATCTAGTCCAGATGGGCATAACGTAAAGCCAGAGCCATGTGTCTGGAGGGGAGCTTTGTTAGCTCCAAACCAAGGAGAAAAAACCCTAATCTAATGGTTAGTAGTAGCATGCCAGATAATAGATATGATTTGCTTCATTAAAAGATGGCTTACCTGAGTGTTCTGTGTTACAGACTTCTGTTTCCTTTCAAATTTAGGTAATTCTTTTAGATTTATCAGCAGGAACTGTCATGAGTGTTGCCAGCCTAGATGATACACATGCACAGACTGAAGATACCTAGAAAGGCAAGGGGAGTAACAGGCCAGCTCAAAGGTCATCACATGTGCATCCAGCCTATGAGGTGAACAAGTGAAGCCCATTATGTAATGACTGGGAGTACCACAGAGAATGCCTACCACAACAAACTGTAGGAGTGAACATGATGAGGAGTCCTCAATTGGGGTCTAATAAACTGGGTACAGTTAGAAGGCTGACAGGTAACAAGTGCTGGGGAAGGAATCAGGGAAACCTGAAGAAAATTAAAATGTACTGTATATTCACACATACGTAGCACAAATGCCCGTATGCGTTTTCCCACACATGCGCTGAAAAGATATGCATGCAGGCATACCCACATGTACAAACGCACCATAAGTGCATGAAAACAAATACATGAGGAGCAAAAGAAATTAATTACAACAGAATGCATTCCTTTTACCCCATATACTTTTACTTCATGCATACATGGTATGTTTGTGCTTGTGGGTATGCCTGTACACATACAGTATCTATTTAGGGTAAGTGTGAATAAACTCATATGGGTATTTGTGCACCCTCATATGTGCATCCTTTACTGAATATTCAAGCTGAACATTATATCCAAAGCACCAACTATTCAGGTATTCATTATTCAGCTTTGGAGGATGTGGGGGGACAAAACATAAAAATTAGCCTATCTCCTCACCTGTTGTCTCTGTCTAATCTTCTGGCTACCCTCTAATTACATTTCAGTCTTTACATACCCGCCCACCCCCTGTTCTGGTGCTCCAGAGACAGAAACAATGCAAGCCACCAAATTGATGGGTCCAGGCACAATGCTAGGAACCAACAGCATATTTTAAACTGCACCCTTTATTTTTCTACACTAAACAATTTTATTGCAGCTCCCTTCATGAACTCTTACCTTGATTGGGGGGAAGAACTCCAGACCCACATAAATAACATAGTGGTACATCACAGAATTACCTTACATTATGCTACAGTACTGCTATGCCACTTGTCGATCTGCTGGTTTTGGTACTCACTTGCATACCAGCTTACAGTACACAGGGTGAGTTGGTATAGCTATGTTAGTTTTTTTATCAGTTTATTTGAGTTGGGGGGGCTCTACCCCCACAAAACACCCAGTTTTGTTAACACAGGGGGTAAGGGGGGCAAAGTCTCCCAACTCAAATAAACTGATAAAAAAACTACAGGTTGGCATGGTGTAGAGCGTGCAGTATTTCTCAAGTAGCGTAAGTGGGTCTGTAGCCCCAGTATTGCCATCAGTCCTGGCTAATTAGTCACCACCATCACTCCACACACCCACAGCCCATTCCATATGCTGGCTGTATATAGTGTATAGTATTCTGCTGAACTGAGTGAGCAAACAGGTGCATGATAATGAGGGAGGAGTGGGCTGGTAACGTCATTAGTGATGATATGCAGCCTGATAGGATGGCCTGATAGACTGCATCACTAATGATGCTAGTAACCTACCCTCATGAGTGTTTGCCTACTCACTTGCACCATTTAATAGATATATACTATACATACAGACATCAAAAGGAGTGGACTGGTGAGAACATGCAGCTGTAGGGGAGCTGACTGACAAGACAGGATTGATTGCTACCAGTCCCCACACCCCAAGATTAAGGTAAAGTGTCCAGAGGGGGTCTGCAGTAAGAGCATGTGGTTTAGAAGAATGGGGGAATATATCTAGGGAAGGGATGCTTTTTAAAAGATGCCATCAACTCCTGGCATAGTGCCAGGATCTAGAAATTTGGAAGCCTGCATTTTTTTTATCTCTCTGCAGCACTGGAAAGCAGGGAACTGGGTGGGGAAAAAAGGTTTTTTAACCTCCAGGCCACAGCCCAAATGTCAAGATTAGTAAACAATTTGGGAACTGTTCTTGAAAATTCAGGAAGACCATTATTCATGGCATCGAGAAGTATTATTCAGCCCTTCCACAGCCCTAATTTGTGCCTTGTGTGCTTATCCATTTTCATTTTCTCCTGGTTTCCCTGTCTCCTTCCCCCATATTTACTACCTCTCAGCCATTTTCAGTAACTTTACCCACTATATAAGACCATCAAATAGCTTGATTTTATTTCTACCGGGTATTCCAGAAGAAGACCTGTGGTTGGAACTTTGATTCTACTTCTATTTACTATTTCCAGCATGCATTTGTATTCAGCCACATGCTGATGAAGCACTCTATTTTTTTTTTATCTTATACAGTATGTTTTGCAGGTCATAGTGATATATATTCTACACATAGCCTCTTACACCTCTTCCCATCCCAATACTGATGTAGAAAGATGCATTTATTTATTTATTAAATTTTGGTGACCGGGTAAGCCCACCAAGCCCCGGAGGTCCCTTTTTCAGGGGCGACCTGGGATTATATAGCATTGATAAATAACACAGTATGATATAGAAATAATACAGTATGATACAGTCAGCTGGTTACATGTGGTGCGAGCAACATACAGTCATGGTGGTGTAGAGGAGTATAGTAGAACACATTTTTGACATTACTTTGGCATATGCTCCTGTTGATAGGCCTGAGAAAACTGTTGCTGAATTGGGAAAACATTTCCAGTATGATGTTGCTCATCCTAGAATAAAGAGAGAGACTGTACAGTGCTCTTTCAAACATTTATGTGACACATTCACAAATGAGACTTACACATCATAACCCCAATCCATATTTTCACCTTGTGGGGGGGGGATATCAAGGCCATATAGGGTTTTTATTTTGCAGAAGTACTTGAAATAATAGGTTGGGGATCTGGGGCCACCTGGTCCCCCATAAGCTATAGGACTGTGAGTAAAATACAATTGGAGGGACTATACCTTGACAGCAATAATTTATTTATGCTTCTCTGTGTGTTCTATTGAATGGGCTACTGTTATACCTCTGGAATTTCTCTGTGACAAAGTTTCATTGGGGCTGACCCAATACTGTGTTTCACCTTCTGATACCAATTATGATGAAGAACCTTTGTGAATGAACTCATTGAGCTCAAAGGTGTTTTTGAAATGAATAAATAAATAAAAAAAATACCATAAAGTGCTGGAGGATAACAACATTGGCAATAATCAGAGGTGATACTGAATTCAGGGTGTAAGCAGGGTTTGGAGACTGGAGAGAGTGGAAGATGGGACTGCACTAACGTAGGTGCAGCATGAAGGGGGCTGCAAATGTTGGCATTGGCTGATCCTTATCCTGGAGATTAAACCATAGTTGCTTATCACTGAGTAAAAAGCAATGTCAGATATGTAGGTGTTAGATAATTTTCACATTCACATATGTGACAAGAAACTACATTTTCTCAATTTGCTCAGCTTACCTCCTCTACAAATGAAGATTCTAGGAATTTTTTTTTTCCTGTTAATGACAGAATACTGTGCCTCACTCAAATAATGCTAACTACTAGAATTATGACTGCTAGTCAGTCTTTTCTAGGAAAGTCAGTACTGCAAGACAGGATATTAAGTCTGCTGTTGGCCACTGATGTTCTTTCCTAATCTTAACCTTACCTGGGGCACCACCACTACGGAATAGTTTTGGTCTTGTCACTCCAGGCTACAATACTAAATTGGTTAGCTCTGTAAAGCATGCTGTGTGTTCTTTATCCAGTTCGCTGTCAGTTATGGATTCTGTGCTTTGCAGTTTTTAATTATTTTCTTTGTTGCTATAAATATATAACTTGCTTTAGGGTAGATGCTGTAAGACTCTAAAATGGCCATTGTGGCAGCTGCAATATTAAAGAAGACTTCAGATCCTGCTATAATAATGACCAGCTACAGTACAGCACAACAATCTAGCCTATCATTTCTGTAACAACATTTAGGGGAATTGTTTCACTAGTTATTGGAATATGGGACTGGAAGCTGCTTATTTGAAAATCTGGTTTCAGCCCACGACAAAGCACAAAAACTGCCTTCATCACAGTAGATAACAAAACTTTGGTAGATTGTGATGGGGACATCATTGGTATTTATAACTTCTGATTTATCTTATTCCAAGCTTTGATATGCTGGATCAATACCGTTATGTTAGATCATCTTACTAAGCCTCAGACTTGGTTGTGTGGTTCATGAATTGTTGTCATTTTGCATTATGTTTCAGCAGCTGTAATTTGTTAGTTAATCATTCTGATTTTCATCTTTACATGCTGTACCCTGCAGGACCACATAGGAATCTATTGTGGGTCTTGTAATATTAATAAATACATCTTCAAGCAAGCTGATTTTGCTTTCATCATGTCACTTTTAAACTTTTGGGATAACAGTACCCTGCAGAATTGCAAAACTTTAGATGTAAGACTTGTTTTAGTCATCCTAAGGACTGATCTTTATTATACAATGAATGCACAAAAAAACTTCTCTAAACATTGACATAGATAACTTTGAAGTCATGGTATGTATAGTAAGAAATAAGACATGACAGAAGGGAGGCTATGTTATCTTATTGTACCAGTTCAGTTCAGCTAGTTTTTTATTTGCTTGACTAAAAAGTCATTACAAAATACACAGATTTAAGAATATTAGAATAAAAACATTAGAGTTCCTGTTATGATACATTATGAACAAGCATTTGTCAATGGCAAATGTTGTCTTGCTGGTATTGGCATTGGTAGTGCAGGAGTTAGAGAGATGCATAATAGGAATGGCAGTGAAGTAGTGAACTAACGCCAACTCCACCCCCACCTTGCAGAGACTGACAGGAATTGGGGTGTACCTTTGGGTCATTGGCCATAATGCTCACACCGTTTCACCTCACCCTACCCTGCAGACACCGACATGTGTCGCACCCTGCAGACATCAACAAATGTTGCAGTGTGCCTTGGGGTCTTTGGGCCTTACGCTCACCCCATTCCATAAAGAAATATGCTGCGATTGGTACAGTATAGGAGAATGGGGTGAGCTGTGGGGCCAATGAGTCCAAGACACACCTCGATGCCTGTCAGTGGCTGCAGGGTGGAGGTGGGGACAGAATGGCATGAGCATTACAGCTGACAATCCCAAGTCACACCCCTGACACCTGTCCATCTCTAAAGGGTGGGGCATTATGGTTCGACACCCTGATGCCCCAGGCGTTTGTTGGTATCTTCACTCCAAATATTCAACATGGGCTTTTTGTGACCTCACCTTATGAATAGTGGCAGTATCAGTTAGCCAAAAGGTGATTTTACACAGCGACTACACCATTTGGCACCACAGGTGCAAAAACACATTTTGGGCAGGATGTGAAATATGACCAAGGCCCCTAGAATTCTGTGGTTGCAGAATTTTGTGCAGAACTTGCAATCTACCACAGAACATCTGCAGTGCCACAGAATTCACTGTTCTTGGTGATTCTTTATTAATATTTCCACTTATATGCAGAACCTGGTTCCCTTCCCCTCTCTTTATATCTAAAACCCCTCTATGCTCAGAATGTGGTGTTATCAATGCTATAACATCATACATTAGCTAATGAAATGGCTGCATTCTGCCACAGAAATGAATAGTCACTTATCTACCACAGCTCCAACTGCCAGAGGCGGTAGCACAGCACATCAGGCACAGTGATATTTCCTCAACCTGCACTACAGCCTAATACAATTTTCAGTCTTACGTTATTACACAAGGGCCAACTTAAACAAAATCTTGACAATAGCATAGACCTGTTAAGTCCATTCCTTACTTTGTACAAACTTATTTTTGACTTTAAGATATAGAGATGCCATCTGAAATGAATAACTGGTAAAATAAAGTAACTTGTCATTTTTAAGAAAAATAAAGTAATTGTGCCATGAGAAGTGGAACATAATGTGTAGACCTTTTGAAAGACTAGACCTGTTAAATAAATAATTGCACTGTACACATTTTTTGCCATGGTTATTGATTACATATTGTCATTGGTTGATAGAATTACCTAAAAGTTATGGAGAAATGTGTGCAAGGCCAGCTGTTGCGCCAGAGGGTAGCATGTTGTGTTCTCGTGCTGGCAACTCAGGTTCAGAGATGAGCTCTGGGAGCTGGCTGGGCAGCACAAGGATTGGGGGAACACATTACTACTCTGAGCCTGGGAAGGTATGGTGCAGTGTTCTGTCACACGGAGGACACATTGTGATGGGCTGGAGCGCTTTAGCTCACAATGGAGTCACAGGTCTGTCATGGCCTGATGGTGTTATGTAGTGTGTCAGGGGAAGCAGGTTGGCATGAAAAATGAGTTTTGCAATATCTCCTCTATTCTGTTTATTCCATTTCCAAAGGGACCTGTATGAAAGAGGATACAATTTCATGGAAATTTAAAAAATAAATAAATAAATATAAATATATAAGTGATACACAGTGGGGACCTCATGAGTTGTGCAGAAAGCATGATTATAGAGATACCTTATTTATCACATAAGGTCCCCTCTGTGTATTTCATTTATACAATAGGCTAGGACCTTAAGGGATAGATATACTGTTTTGTTTTTTAGCCATAAAATGATTTCTATAAGCCTGTTATTTTTTTTGAACTAGTGTTTCTGTGCTTTCCCCCACCCTGATTGCTATAACCATTGCCATGGGAGTGAAGTCAGCATGACAAGCTGACACTGTGATGTGGTAGTTTGTTAGTGCCACAGAACTTCTGCAGAAATTACAAACCTCTGCTGCAGAAGTTCTGTGGCAAATGGTAATCTTGCTGCAGAACTTGGTCCCAATGTGCCATTGAAAAGTAGGGGTCTTGAATATGACAGCTGTACTGTTCATGAGGAGGTATAAAAAATGGCAATGTTGAAAATCTGGAGTGAAAATCTGGAAAATTGGTGAAGTCACTAGCTTGCGTAGAAACTGCACAATGCACGTCCGTAACACAATCATTTTGGGATTTTTTTTAACCAAATTTTCAAAATAGGCATTTTGGGACCTCCGCTCATGAACAGTGTCACTTTGATGTTGTTAATCTGTCCCGAACATTGATTTCCCATAGAGGCCGCACCATTGTGCACCACATGTGCAAAAACACATTTTGGGCAGGGTGTGAAAAATGACAGCTATACTGTTCATAAGGAGGTGTGAAAAAATGGCATTGTTGAAAATCTGGAGTGAAAATATTAGAAATTGCCAAAGTTATGAGCATGTGGGGAAACTTTGCAACTCACGCTCGTAGCATAGTCATGTTTTAGAATTTTTTCACCAAATTTGCAACATAGGCTTTTTGAGTCCCCACCTCATGAACAGTGGCACTGTTGTTTTGTTAATCAGTCTTGAAAGGTGATTCTGTGCAGTGACTGTGAAATGACCTTTCAAGACTGAATAACGAAATGACAGTGCATGTTTTCATGAGGTGGGGTCCCAAGAACCCCATGTTGAAAATTTGGAGCCAAAATATAAAAAATGGCTGAGAAATACAGTACACCTAAGTTGACCCCCTCCCCCACTGATGCCATTATTACAGCTTACCGTGTTTTACTTCAGTTTGCAGTTGGCTTTTGAAGAGTTCAGACGCCTTCTCCACCAAAGATCACCATGCCAAACCTCTGGTGGTAAGTATGGGGTGAGGGGGGATGTGGGGAGGTGGAGATGTGGTGTGCGCAGAGGGTGGGTGCAGGTTGGGGGAGGAGGGGCATCCTGATGACAAGGAACCATTTTCTTGTTTACAGGGACAAAAAAAAAAGTTAGGGGAAAGGTTTTTTTTTTTTTGCAGGTTTTACTAAAACATACATTTGGGCACACTGAGGTGGGCTCCCAGTGTGCCACATGTTTTTTTTGGAGGGGGACTGAAGCTGATGGGGACTGGGCACCCCCGTCGGCAAACAAATTAAACTGGGGGGCATAATGCCAATGGGGTTGGGCACCCCTGTTAGCAACAAATTAAACTGGGGCATATTATGCTGATAGGGATTGGGTACTCCCGTCAGCAAACAAATTGAACTGGGGAGGTGACATACCAAAAGGTGGATTGGGCAACTCCGGAGTTGGCTTTCTGGGGATTGTGTGGCAGATGGCAGCAGCCACTGCCATGTTTATTGAAATGTTTCACCAACAAAGGCACGTAAAGGAGGCGTGTCATCTGTGCCACTGCATGACGAGCTTGTTTCTGATTGCAGCGACACATTTCTTTTAAGTTGGTGGCACTTTACATATACTTGTGTCAGTGCTAGCATGCTGGCTCATTGGAGAATGAGAGACTCATCTTCTAAAGCATGCTCTGCATTCGCCAACACTGACACACCTCTGCATTTCTTCTACTACCACAAAATGTTGCTTGTGCATGCACAACACAACATAAAAAGAAAAAGAAACAGCATTTCTTTAAAAAGTATATAGTTACAAATATATGTTTTATTCTGGTATAATGGAAAAAGTCAGGAGATATCTTAAATGTAATTTTAGCAAACTCAGAGCAATTCTGAGTGTAAACAAAATCCTTTAGGATTTGGTTCTGGTTACCTATATTTTTTACATGGTAGCGAAATCTGTAATCCCCAATCCAAAATTTGGAGAAATGTCCAACGGACTTAAAAAGTAATTTAAGATACATACTGACACAACAGAAACAGAGACTTTGATGGCAGATAAGGACCACTTGGCTCACCCAGTCTGCCCATTTCCCTTCCTATTGGATAAGCAGCAGATCCTAGTTAACCAACAGCCAACTTTTTCTTACCCCCCCACAAGAATTGCTTTTGTCTGTCCCATGCAGTCTTGAATTCCCCCACAGTTTTTGACCCCACAACCTCCTCAGGAAGGCCAATCCATGCATCCACCACCCTCTCTGTGAAAAAATACTTCCTTACATTGCCCCTGAGCAGTCCCACCTCTATCTTCAGATTGTGCCCCCTTGTTCTTGCACATCTCTTTTTCTGAAAGATGCTACCCTCTTAGACTTTGTTGATTCCCTTGAGGTACTTAAATGTTTCTATCATGTCCCCCCCCTCTCCTTTCCTCGAGGGTGTACATATTAAGCTTCTTTAGTCTCTCTTCATATGGCTTCTGGTGCAGACCCACCCAATGGTAGATGTTAACCCAAGACAACACCAATGGCTTAAATCATCAGGGGGTTAATTGACAAAGTTCCCCCAAATGTCTTATTTCTCTTATAAAATTATATTTTTAGCATTGCTGTAATTTGGTATTATTTCTTTACTGGCCCCATGAAGCTTAGAGCTCTGAGGTACTTGCATTTGGTTGCAGTGCTTGAAATGCAATCAGTGAAGTATGTAGGTTATGCTTATAGCACTGAGGTAGTTGCATTTTGTTACACTTTTTGAAATGTGATCTGTGCAGTCATTTAGGTTATGCCTGTAACTCTGAAGAAGTTACGTTTGGTTGCACTTCTCAGAATGTGACTTCTGAATTTCAGGTGGAAATTAGCAGTCACTGATTAGTTTTAAGATGCTGCAGACAGAGTGCACTTGGCTCCACTCCTGAAAATGTAAAAGTATACTTTATTACATTTTAGAGCACTTTATGTAAAACTCATGGTGGTCTTTGTATTGCTACATCTACAGTACATACTGTAAAAGTTTGCTCTTTTCTGTTTTCTATGTTTTAATTAGGTATGCATTCTTGCCTTTCTGTTTTGTCTGTTGGAAAGTGGGACATCACTGAGGCATTTCAAGTTTGTATTTTTCAGGAAGCTATATATTTTAGCTTTGATTGATTTCAGATTTCTTCAGTTAGTGTTTGTTTTTTGAGCAGTATATCTTGATGTTTTGGTTTGCAATTTATGATTGATGACCAATGGTGCTTGTGCTGGAGAATGCCATGGTAAGTTTTGCCATGTGTTTGTATTCAGTTCCATTACGTTCAGTTTATTTAATTGATCAGCCATTAAAGCCTTTTCAGTAAACTTTTACAGAAATATATCATAGCATGTGGTTGTTTGATTTACATGCTATATTTTTCATTTTACTCAATTGTGTCATTTGTAAATTAACCTTTCAACTCCAGCAGGATGTAGTCTTAGTTAAAGCATCATTAGCAGGGGTATGTGTTATGTTAATTAAGTACCATGTACTGGGGTTATGACCAATACAGAGACAAAGTTGACTGGAACCCATTTTATAGCAAAATTAAAACTTATGAGATTTCAAATGGTATGCGCTATTGATTTGGATAAGTCTTTGAAAACTATATTTAGCCAAAATATTACCATATGAAGAGCTATTGTTGAAAACTGTAAAAACTGCTTGGCCAATCAGTCCATTTGCTTGTTTCTGTATTTGCAAGGGACCATGGATGTCAACATTTTCCTACTTGAAGTGGTATTTGTTTTCTGAAGACTGCCACTGTAGTGTGAATTAATCTTACCCAAAGTGCCTGATGTGCTAGGGAAGCATTGGAGTTCCTCTGCTATTCTGGTGCTCAGTGGGGACTATGCAGGCAGATATGGCTAGTGAGAGTAGCTCCTCTGGCAGAACACCTTTAAACAATCTAAGCAGCGCAACAAGGCCTATCATAAGGAAAACAGGATGCTGGGAGCTATCAAAAGGAGTAATGACAGTAGAAGAAAAGAGGTACTTTATTACTACCTCATTATAGATCATTGGCTAGGCTGCATCTGGAGCACTGTGCCCAGTTCTGGAGTCCTCACCACAGCAAAGGTAAGGACAATCTAGAGAGGATTATTCAGGGCAAGCAGGACAGATCTTATGAGGTTCAGATCAAGGCAGTGAACATGAACTCACTGGACAGCAGATGAGAGAGGGTTGATACGATAGAGACCTTCAAGTTCCTGAAGAAATAAACAATGTGAACTGTTAGGAACTATTTAACATGTGTAATGGTTCAACGACACGGGAGTATGAGTGGAAACTGACTGGGGGAAGGTTCAAGAGGGATATGAGACAGTTTTATTTTACAGAAAAGGTGGTGGGACCTTGGAAAAGTTTGCCAGCTGAGTTGGTGGGTGCTAAAACCATAAATGATTTCAAGCAAGGTTGGGAAAGAGTGAAGGGTATACTGGTTAATCAAGGTGGCAATAGTAGGGAGGGAATGAGGAGTGGTTAGTGAGGGTTAGTATCCTAAATGGAAAATAGATCCAAGGGTCTGATAGGGAAGTACAAGAAACTGGATGGACCATTGATCTTTTTCTGCCATCATGTTTCTATGTGAGAATCTCTTGCTCCATTTTTGGTCTCCTGCTGCCAGTATCCTCTGTCTACTGCCAAGAGTGGAACCCTGTTTGTGGTGCTCCATAGCAAGAGGAGTTGTCTATTCATCAGACCATTAAGAGGACAGTCCATTTCAAGGAATCTAAGCCCCATGATCTGGACCAGACTATTGTCTTTGTAAGTGCAAACAAAAATTATTTTTTTTAATTCACAATTTGTCCCCATCCCACAGCTACCCCCATCTGCACCTACCCTGGTGACCTCCCAACCCTGCCCATGCCTTATCTGTCACTTATCTTGCCCCCAACTAACTAAGAATTCTGCATCTGAGGTGGGGTAGTGAGGAAGCTCTGCAAGGAACAACTTAGTTCTGGGGGGAGGTCGCAGTCGGCATGTCAGGATCTAAGAGTTCATATCTCAGATTACAGTATCTTTGAGTCAATAACTCTTTTACAGAGGTTCCACATCAGAATGAAGACAAACACAACAGATAACTAAATACATAGCAAGCGAAATACATGATACATGGAGCTGAGGTTACAATCCGAAATAAAAGTTACAATCAGGTAAAAAGTGTTAACATTCAGGTTACAGCAAAACATTTCAATCAGGGTAAATTTTACATTCAGGTTACAGTAAGAAGTGCAGTGGGTTTCAGGGCTTAGGGTGGTGTCCTAGAGGGAAAGAGCAGGGAGTGATGCTGTCAAGAAATTTGACATTGTCAGGGAGTGTAGTGAGAGATGAGAGGGGAGACTGATGGGTGAGAGGGAGGACAGTGGGAAGATGGGGAGAAAGGGGCTGGCTCTGGGTCTGTGGGCAGTGTTAGGAGTGGGAGAGCGAGGTGAGAAGGAAGGAGAGTGCGGAAAGGGAATGGAAAGGAGAGTCAGGGAGGGAAAGGGAAAGGAGAGACAGGGGAAAAAAGGGGGGTGATACATAGGAGAGAGGATGATGATCAAGGTGGGGGAGGAGTGCAGGCTGTAGGCAGTGTGTGAGGCTGAAATGGGGGCCTACATGTGGCAATCATAGCTGCTAATAGCAGTAAGGTATTGTCTGAGTTTCTGTTTGAAAGGGCCCAGTTTAGGTTCTTCTACAGTGTCCATGGGAAGTTTATTTAACCAGCTTGGATCACAGAATCTGAATGACCATTGTGCTTGTGTAGTGTGATCGCAAATTCTCTCACTGTAAGTATTACCTGAGCAACCACTCCTGTCGTCACGGGGCCAAAACCACACCACTGGGTTTTGTCTTAACGTCGCTTTATTTGTTCAAATCTTACACATGCATGTGGGACTTCTACAAAGGAGACCGTCCCTGATTAAAGTTTACAGCAGCTTTATAAGCTAGATTTTGCACTTCTTATCTTGAAAAAATACCAACATTTCAGTATAAGCCAATCATAAGACAGCATAACAAGTTTTCAGCAATGTAACAGAAAAAACACGTTGATATGCATGAGGTACTTTTCCACTGCTTATTTCATTTCTTTCCCATTACTGCTTGATACATATGCCTGGGTCAAGCTGACCTGAGAGAGACAATGAGTTTCACTCACACCATAGCAACGTACAGCTTGCCTTCAATGCCTCTACGTGCTGTTATCTTTATATTTTGCCCAGGCATGCTCTTATCTTTATATTTTGTCCAAGCCTGTTATTCAGGCTGGTACAACCAGTTCTACTCAGTTTTATCTAGCTTTCTGTTTTTACAAATGTACCTCAAGTAACCTCAGTACAAATTCTATAACCCTTAAAAAAAAAAGAAAACATGAACTCAGAAATTTCTACTACATTCATTATGACTTTGTTACAGCATGGTTTTCAAAGCAAGCATAACTTCAAGGCATATAATAGCAAATATAGCTTTAGGATATATAAAAAAAGCATATATAAAAATTCCCTCTCAGTAGTCCAACAGAAAGGGGTCAGGTATGCAAGCCTGGGAGGCACTCTGGGTGCTGCACCAACTGGGAATGTGAGTTTGAGTTGAACTCAAAGTTCCAGTGGCAGTTTATGCCACATGCTGATAGGCAATTTCTCCACCTTGCTTACTTTAAGAAAAGAGTGAGTCTCACGGATTGGTTCTCTCCCAGAACTCATCCTGCACTGTACTACCAGTTTCCATAACTCTTCCAATGCCTGAATTGTCACCTTTGTATGCTGCCACCACTCAGCTTGACTCTCACTCTGGATATCATTAGGTTTGAATCCCTCCACCACATCCACTGCTCACACAGTACAGTGCCCTTTTCCAAAAGACAAATGACCCACCCTTTCAGTCATAGCAGAGAACAATTTCCTTTCTATATGGCAGCTTAGTAGCCTGTCTCTTTGGAAACATATCACAGATTTGTCAATTCCCAGGTTATCCAAACCTTTAAAAACTCAATCACAGAAATCATAAAGAATATAAAAATAACATGTAATACTCAGCAGTATTTACAAATGTTACAGGATTAAACACACTAAAGATTTGGGGGAATACAGGATACTACAGAAAAGGCAAATAACATATTAAAAAGACAGCAATCACAATGGAAAACTCACTGCAAGCTATATTTTTAAGCAGTAGAATCTTAACCAACTGGACCTTTAATGTTTGTCTAAAACAGAGAGTCTTATCAATGACATTAACTCATGCGTCTCACCAGCCTGCTTCTTCAGCCAACTAATTTAATTCAGTTATGCCTGATTGGCCATTTTGTATAAAGGTTAAGCAATGGAAAGCTCAGACTTCAAAAAGCATCTCCAGGTAATTAAAACACTGTAATCTAATTTCCTACATACATCCCCATATAAACTAAAACATTTTATGAATCAAAATAGATAGTAACACAAATAAACATGTCTTGGGTGTTACATCTGCCACAGAGAGAAAAATTACTAAACTTATCCACAATTACCTTAATTGAAACAAAAACTGAAATCTAGAAAATGACTGTCATTCATACTTATACCTAATGTAAATTAATCTCATACCTACCATGATCTCCTGGTAGCATAGCAGATTAGTTAGGTTGGGTGGGTGGGCAGACTGGATGGGTCAGGAGGCTTTTATCTGCCATCAATGTCTATTTATCTATGTATAGCCTTTAGTACCTCAAATTGACATTCTGCGAATTAGGCTTGTTTCATAGAACCCATCCTATACATACAATATGTAAACGCTTTAAATAAAAAAAGATTTAAATACAATAAATAAGTGATTAAATGAGTTTTTTACCTGTGTGATTGCTTTATTATTTCCAAGTATGGTACTACTAAGATTGGGGCATCTCATTCACTGTCATTGATCATGTTCCTGATATGTAAACAATGCTAATAATATACTATATATCCCTACCGTGGTAAAGGATTTTATAAATAAAACCTAGACATCATTTAGAAATCTTAAACACAAAATTGCATTTTGTGTTTAAGACCCTATACATGTCCCTTTTTTAGTTTATAGGGACACAATTGACTTGGGGTATGACACTACCTCTTTAAAGTTCTAATTCAAGGGGTTAAAACAGATTATTCATACTGACACATTTATGGGAAATAAGCTGGCCATTAGACTGCACAAGATTCATAAATGGATGCCTTTTAAATCCCTGCTGCCTTTTGAGCCTTTATTGTATCCGTCTGCTTGTCACTTTTGGTTTTGGTATGTAAGACAAATGTTGTTCGCCTTTGAAAGTTATCATTTAGATAACATAGACTAGAAATAGCATAGCTTGCCTTATGTTGTTTGTGATTCACTTATTGCAAGTAATTAGATGGGAAAAACACTAAACATTTGTTGGAGCTTTAGTGTAGCAAATGACTGTGATGACAAGGTCGCTATTCCAAACAGACATTGCTTCATGTAATTATACCTGTCAACAAATCACTAATACTTGCAGATGACATTTGTTAAGACCTTATCAAGTCTGAAGATGTTGAGTCATCTCACTTGCTTTATCTTTAAACAGCAATTTGTTTAACAGAATTTAAGTTTAGTCAAATAAAATAAATTACATTTTCTTCTAATTTCCATGAGAAAAAATTGTTCTACTATGTTTTAATATGGTTCTAGTTAACAAAGGTCTTAATTTAAGAATTAAATTTTGCTACTCCTATTTTCCCCTGTACTTTAAGAAGTCATAATTTCTGGAAGCCCTCTGCTCATCACCCACTCCCTAGTAAACCCAGAACTACTGTAGCTTTCACAGGATCAAAACAGTCAAACTCATGAGCAGGAGTTTGACAAGAGCTAGAGCTTTCATCTATTGGGTGGCTGAGAAAAGTTGTCCCTGTATGTTCCATGCAGCAGATAGTGTTGCCTAGTATACTGGTCCCATGCATGAGCAAACAAATAGCAGGTTTGGGCAGAACTATCAACCTTTCTTACCCAACTGCAAGGTAAAACTCATTAATTCATGTGTCACCAGGAAGTAAACAAGGACCAACAATCACGCTGCCACCCACTCTGAAGGAGAGCTTCTTATGTCGTTAGGGAGTTTAAAGGTCAACCTTTAAAATCTTACATATATCACTTCTTACAGTGTTGAGTTTAGTGACTGTCTTACCTGGCATACACATAACACATACTGTACATGCAAATGCCATATTCTGGCAACCTCTTCTCTGCCATCTTTCCTGTCTCCATGAACTAATCAAGCCATATCATAAGGTCTATAGGCATTGTGGCTACAGTAAGGGTATATATTGCTACAGCATATACACACATATCTGAATGGCAACACATTTGGTCTTTGCCATATGCAGGCCAATATGTGATCTAAAGGACAAGTTAAAAGTTCAGCATGTGTGATGCAGTATCCCCATAGCAGCTATAATTAGCCATCAGATTTATTTTGCCACTGGACTGTATACCCCTGCATCCCGTGCCACATGATCCTGTTGGATCATGCAGGTAGCATCCCACACCTACTGAAGCTCTCATGTTAACAAGGCACTTGGCATCAAATGAATGAAACTGGTAGAAACAGGAACACTATGGCATTGGGATTAATCTCTCTTACCTCACTTGGCTATTTAGTCAGTAGGCATGACCAGGACCAATTCCTCCACCAAATCAAAAACCTGCCTCGATGTCCTGTGGCTTCCTCCTGGACATGATACTATGTGATTCTCTCCAGTGAACAGCTGTCCTGGCCCTCATTGTGGCACCACTCTAACAGACTGCCCTCCTGGTCCAACTTATCGTAGTGTGATGATGTTGCTCAGTGCCAGCATTGTACCCTCCAAGTCATTAGAAGAGGGGCTATAAGCACACTATCAGTTATTGACAGATTTATTTTATTTAAAAGTTTCACCAGGAAGACATACTGAGCAAATTGCCCATTCCCAAATGTGTCCTGGGAACAAAGGGCGAAAATAAAATCCAGAGAATACAACGATAGCAACAATGCATGTCAAGTGATTAATAGCAATTGCAGAGATAGAAGTGCCTACAATAACAGATACAAGCTAGACTCCCAGTATAAGGCATTTGTAGCAATGAACCCACACAGATTTAGCACAAGGGGAATAGAAAGTAGAAGTGTAGAATATGGGAAGGCTAAGAGTGTTAGGAACAGTTGCAGGTAGGGGAGGTAAATGTTCTAAGAAGAGAGGAGAGGGTGTGAAGGAAAGGGGCATGTCGTATGGAGAAGGGAAGTGAGTTCCAGAGCTTGGGGAAGTGGTGGGAGAAGGATGTCTGGCCAGCAGATGAAGTCTTGGAGGGAATAGCAAGGGTACGAGCATCACTACTCCTAATAGAGAGAGAGGAGTAAGGAGGGGTGAGAGGGAGGATGAGAGGTAAGCAGGGAGTGCACCAAACCAGAAATTTCCAAGGAAGCTGGAATAATGAGCCAGGCAATGATCATTAAGAGAAGGTAGCACTGGAAATTCAGATAAGAAGCAGTGGTGAGTCCGAGGAGGGCAGTCGAGAGAAAAGCGACAGAAAGAATGGAAGAGGGTGTCTAATCTGGCTAAGGCAGTTTTGTGGGCAGCAATATAGACCACATCACCATTGTCAAATGTTGGAAGGATCATTCTCTGGAGAATTTCTTAACAGGTTGGAAAGGGGATGGATTCACAATTCCTGTGTAAGGCTCCTTGGTTGGGGAGCAGTTTTTTTGTGTATAGCATTCACATGGCCAGAGAAGTCAAGGTGTTTGTCGAGACAAACTCCAAGGTACCTGAATGAGATAGCATCTTCCAATATGGACCCATCTAGGGTGTGGAATGATGGGAGGGAGGGGAGTCTAGAGAGTCTCTGTCTTGTGCCAGAGGTCATGGAGACAGTCTTCTTGGTGTTCAGAAAAAGTTGGTTGGAGCGTAGCCAGCCCTGGACATTGTTGAAGTCTTGCAGAAGACTGGATGCCACAACAGGAGCAGTTGGAACAGACCTGAACAGGACGGTATCATCTGTGTACATGTGAATGGATGAATGGATGCAGATAAGCAGACCAAAGGGAGATCATTAAGGGAAATGGAGAAGAGTAGCAGGCCAAGGACTGAGCCTTGTGGGACCCCAGTGTTAGTAGGGAGGGGCAGAGAAAGTGAGTCCCCAGTTCTGATTTATTCTGACCTACCCACAAGGTAAGATCTGAACCAGTTGAATGCAGTGGCTGACTGCCCTTCCACTGTTTGTCCAGGAGAAGAGGATGGGAGACAGTGTCAGTGGCCTTGGCCAGGTCAACAAAGATGGCAGATGTGATGAGGCCCTGATCCATTCTGGAATGGATGGAGTCAGTGAGCCTGAGAAGGGAGATGGATGTGGAGTAGCTCTTCTGAAAGCCAGACTGGAAAGGGGGTGGGGAAGGAGGTGGAGTCAAGGTAAGGAGAGAGCTGAGAAAGTACGATGCACTCTTGCAGTTTACCAAGGATGGGAAGGAGGGAAATAGGGTGGTAATTTCCAGCAGCAGAGGGGTCATCACCTTTAGGGATAGAGATGATGGCAGCATGCTTCCAAGCAAGCGGAAAAGAGGCACGGGTGAAGGAGAGGTTTATGAGAGCAGCAATAGGAAGTGACATGACAGGAGTGGACAGATAAAGTAATTTATTTATTTATTAGAGTCTAGGATTATAATTACCTTTGAACCAAGGCTCTTTTACAAAGGTTCCACGTCAGGATGAGAACAAATAAGCAGGACATTAATTATGACAGGATAACAGGTTACAGTTGTTTATCATCACATGAGTACATACAGGTTAGGTGGTGCTAGGGGCATGCAGAGGACAAGGATAATATTGATAATGATAACTTGGTGAGACACGAGAAGAAGATGCTGCCAGAGGCAATTGTCAAAACACACAGGGAATGCAAGTGGAAATTGCAAGTGTGAGGAGGGGGGGGAAGGTACAGGGGGAGAGTAGTGGGGTGGATGAGAAGGGACAAGTGCCAAAAACAGAGCAGCAGGTTAGAGAAGACAGTTGCATGTGCTAGAGGCAGAGAGGAATAGGCAGAGGTTAGATTTGAATGGGCCTAGCTGAGGTAAGGAAGAGATATCCCTGGTGAGACCATTTAGCTAGCTGGGAGATCTATAGGCAAAGGATATTCGTCCCTGTGAGGTCCGGCATCTTGGAATATGCAGTAATGGAGATTCAGAGCCCCTGGTGAGGTGGGGATTCTGTAAAGGTTGTAGCAGAGCTTGAACTCCAGTGGGGGCAAAGCCCATTAATGTTTTTTTAGCCATTATGCATGTTAGATACTTGATGCGGCTTGAGAGTTGAAGCCAACTAGTTTGGGCGTATAGGTCACACATATGGGTGAGACAATGGAATCCAGTGATAAGTCGGCAAGCTTTGTTCAAAGTCATAGATATATGCCTGAGGGCGGTGGCTGAAGCAGAACTGTAGATGATGAGGTCATACTCGCTAGTTGAGATCACCGAGCTCTGAACTGCAATCCTTAAGGCTTCCGGAGTTAGGCATTGCCTATGCCTGTAAAGCAGGTGAATACGTGTGTTAGTCGCTTTGGCAACATTGTCAATGTGAGCCCCATAGGATAGACAACTGTCAAGCATGATTCCAAGGTATTTGAAGGTTTGCACTTGTTCTAGGATTGCACCTAGGCAGTTTGCAATAGTGAGGAGGTGGTCCTGGTGCTTGTTTTGCGAGCTGCAGAAGAGCATGGACTTTGTTTTTTTATAGTTGAGGACAAGTTTGTGTTTACTGAACCAGTTTTCAACTGAGGAGAAGCCATGCTGTAGTTTGCTTTGCAGAAGGTGGGGGTCCTTGAGGGCAGAGTGGATGACAGCATCATCAGTGTATAGGAGGAGTTGCTCCTGACAGGATTGTGGAAGACTATTTAGGAAGATGCGGAAGAGAAGAGGCCCAAGGATTGACCCTTGTGGCACTGGAGAGCGCACTGGTCTGGCATCAGAGAGAAAGTCAGCTATTTTCACTCTTTGTGAGTGGTTTTCCAGGTAGCTCTTAAACCAGGATGTAGATTCAGGGGACAGTCCAGTATTTAGCAGCTGAGAGAGTAGTAGATGATGATGGACGGTATCGAATGCCTTCATCAGATCAATGAAGACCGCCCCTGTAAGAAGGCTATTGTCCAAAGAACTACAGATTGCACCAGTGAATTCAAGGAGGGCTGAGGTGAAAGCCATGCTGTTGAGCACACAGGACATCATATTTATCAAGGTATTCTGTAAGCTGGTCTGATACTATACGCTCTATGGCCTTGGAGAGCGGGGATAGTATGTAGATGGGCCCCTAGTTCACCAGGAGGGCCCTGTCCCTGCTCTTGTGGACTGGCGTGACAGAGGCGGATTTCCAACTGTCAGGGAACTGGCCAAGAGACAGGGAGAGGCTGAAGATTTTTGTTAATGGTAGCAGCACCTCATCGAGGGTGAGGGCAATCAGCTTGAGGTCAAGGGAGTCCCCACTTGACCTGGACCTAGCAATAGCTTTACTGATGTAGTTGTCAGCTTCGTAAGGTTTGACTGATTTGAAGTATAATGGAGCGGTTTGGAGAGAGGGTGGGATTTGAGGGGAGAGTTTGGGGGTCGGCTTCGATGAAATAGCCAGGTGGAAGAACAGAGCTGAGGTCAGTGAAAGCGTTGAATGAATTTGCTATGGTAGTCGGGTCCAGCATGTGATACCATCTATGACCAGCAAAATCGGTGAGGTTTTTGTCTGCTTTCTAGTAATTTCTTTAATATTTTTCCAAAATGAATTCCCCTTGCCCCAAGTGTTTGTCAGGGCATCCTTATAGTAGGTACTTTTCTGCTGGCTGACTAATTTTGTGCAGTTATTACAAGTTTGTTTATAATTCTGTATGTCAATTTACTTTCCAGTTTTCTGAACCCGTACTCAGAGATGGTCCCTGGATTTTAGTTGTGCTAGTAGCTCAGAGGAGAGCCAGGGGTTGAACAGGCCTTTGACTTTCCCATTTTTGAAAGGGGCATTAGAGTCACAGACAGCATTAAAGGTTTTGATGAAGAGGTCAAGGGCAGTGTTGACATCCGGAGTGTGGAAGATTGGGGACCAATCTTGCAGTCTTAGGTGGGATTTTAGGTGTTTCAACTGCCCACGTGGAAGGACTCTGCTGTTGATTAATTTGGGGGGGTCATGGTAAATGTATTTGTCCAGACGCAGATTACAGGGAATGGTCACTTAGAGTGTCAGGAAGGACAGAGATGTTTGAGATGTGGGATGGGTGACTGGTCAGTATCCAGTCCAGGAGAGTACAATTTCCTGTTTTGTAATTTTGCCTAGTGGGGGAGGCAACCAGTTGAGCAAGGTTTGCTGAGAAGATGGCATCTATGAAGCCCCCCAATTCCAGAGCAAGCCAGTAGATAATTTAGCATTGAGATCATATGGGCTTTTGCTTTAGGATGGGTTCAAGGCAAGGAGAACCTGAAAAGCAGTGAAGGGAGATATTGGGGAGAAGGAAAAAGGTGGAGTAGGATGCTCAGGCTGTGGTGAGGGCAGAGGGGGAGGGGTTGGGGAAGAGAGGAGGCACAGAAGGTAAAGAAGGCATTTAACTCTTTGGCTACACAGAGTGTGTATGACAAGGAGGTGTCACCCACTCGGAGGACTGGGGCAAGGGGTTTATTTGGAGGGGAGAAAAGGGCATTGACCACCTTCCAGAATTTTGATGGGTAGTTTATGTTTGCTTGTAAGGTGCAAGAAACTTAATTGTCCTTAGGTTGTCTGACTGCCCTCGTACAGGTGTTCCAGAGTTAACAGTATCTTTGAAAGGCTGCAGCAGAGGATGTCCATTTGTGTTCCTTTTAGGCCTGATTCTGAACCCCTAGACATGCCAGAAGATCAGTTGTGATCCAGGGGAGGTGGGACCCACAGACCCTGGTGCATCTGAGAGGGGTGTGGGAAATCCTGATGCTAAGGAATGTTGATTTGAAATATTCAAGGGCTGCATTAATTGAGGTGGCTGTGTTGATGGAAGACCAGTCGGTGTTTGACAGGTCACCAAGGAGAGAAGAAAGGTCTGGGGATGTAAATGAATAGATTAGTATGATTTTAGAGGGGGTTCTAGGTTAACAAGTTTTCCACATGCAATAGGTGGTGTGACAGTTGCTGAGAGCATCAGGCAGGATTCCTGCATTTATGATGCAGTGTGGGTGGGAGGCTAAAATCCACTCTATGAGGCAGTGATTGTGGGATTTCAGGTTGAGGTGTGTCAGTTCACTAATGAATTGAGATAGATTTAGTGAGGTGACTTTACAGCTAGTGGTGGAGTGGGAAGTGGCGAGCCAGTTCAAGTTGAAGTTGCCAAGAATAAGTAGTTCACTTGATGAGGTGTGTACCGAGAAGGATGTTAGTAGGCCAGTGATGAAGGTTGGGGACAGGCCAGGACAATAGAAAACTTCTGCTATGAAGATGTGCAGGGAGGAGGGGGCAGAGAGTTTTATAAGAATCAGTTCATATGTGGAAGGAACCACGGAAGCCAGGATAGTAGTGAAATAAATGGTGGACACAAGGTACACACCTCATCCCCTACTAGCGCAGTCCTAATGAATGAGGGTAAATCCAGGGATAGAGATGCTTTTGTTTGGGATTTTAGGGCTGAGGCAGGATTCTGACAAGATAAGAATGTCAGGATTGAGGGTTTGAGCAACAGGTTGGAGTTGGTTAATTTTGGGCAGGAGGCTCCTGATATTTAGGTGGGCAATTCTCAATCCTTGAGGGAGGAGATGGAGGAAGCATGGGGTATGGCCAGGGTTGGTTTTCGATGTCACCTGTGAGCAGTAGCAATAGGGCAACTAGATAAGTGGTAATTGTGAAAGCTCGCTTCCTAGGCAGCCAGTGGAGTTGGTGGCAGGGGCAAGTATGAGGGGAACAGTAGTAACTTAGGGCCTGAGAAGAGCTGTAAGAGGGCAAGGTGAGGGCAGAATGGCTGTGCCAAGAGGCCATGGGTAGCGGGACAGTGTTAAGGGAGCAAAGGGGGGGAAATTGAGAAGGAGCGGGTGGATGAGAAGTACTAAGTGGCATCACGTAGCGGCGCCACCAATTCTGGCCAAGGTACCTTGTCTGATTATGCTTCCAGAAATGGATTGATGTGCAGAGCGGGTGAGCGGGGAGGCAAGAGTCTGAGCCCTCATGACCCAAATACAGCAGAATGCAATCTGCAGGAATCACTGTAGAGGAAGCATAAATAAAGCCCCAGGTTAGTGTAACATGAGATGGTAAGACACAGGGAAATAGACTGGACAGAAGGGGGTTGAAAGTGAAAGAGGTGAAGGGTATAGCAGAGTGCAGAGGCAGGAGTAGGCAGGAAAATTTTACAGGAGATATGCCATGGGAGAGAATGCTGCTCTAACCGGACTGCATAGAGAAGAACAGGGAACAGAAGCAGTTATACAGCAAAATTGTAGGCTAATCCAGCAGAACA
Source organism: Neoceratodus forsteri (assembly GCA_016271365.2). Lineage (NCBI taxonomy): Eukaryota > Metazoa > Chordata > Ceratodontiformes > Ceratodontidae > Neoceratodus > Neoceratodus forsteri. The sequence continues at coordinate 903,638,858 of CM028135.1, read as the reverse complement.
AGTTAATTTAGGAACAAATGCAGTAACTCAGCAAATAAATACAGGATAAGACCAGCAGGGCAAGTTGATAGGTGTGTCATTACCAAATAACAGTATTCACCCTGTGAGAACAGAATACAACCTATTCCTGGGTATGCTCACAGTAATACAGTAATCATGCCTTGCTTTTTTCAAGGACCATGGGCAGTCTGCATAGTGCATGTAGCTCATGGAGTATTCCTCAGTACCTTGTGAGCAATCACATGACACACAGGTATGCTAACTGTGATCAGTGAGTATCTTGCTTGCAAGCAAGGTCTAAGCCAGAGACTCATACGCCAGAAACTCAAACAGTATATCAATCCATGTATCTTTGGCCCACAGAACAAACAGTGCCCAATATCAGAGCTGATGTGCTGTCCACACAATGCACAATATATCAGGAGGATCTTGAGCAACTGCATGGAGAAGTTGAATAAGCAGGAGTGCCTGTTTACCAGTTACAGATCTCCCTGAAAGAGTGGGCTGACATAAAGTGGCTGTAGTGCTTTCATTTTGACAGGTAGGCCCTGGTGTAGATTGTTGCCATGGTCTTAACCCATATATAGAGCTGGACCAGGAATGCCGTTGCGTCATGATGTAGACTTAGGTCCTGGATACAATGACCAACGTGGCCACCAGGTTCTGAAAGAAGGTCATACCTGTAGCCACAAGGATGAGCAAGTTTACTCTGTTTACTCGGTTAACTAAGACACTAGGCTATAAACCCATTTATGTATCTCCCACTCCTAATGGGTGTCTCATTTATTGCTAGTCCCATTCCATTTGAGGTGTATGTCTAATTTGTTTTTGAATTCCGTGAAGTTGTTTGAGTTTACCACATCCTGTGGAAGCATGTGTCACATTTTAGCTGCCCTGTTTGAGAAAAAGTTTGTTCTTTTACATGTATTGGTCCTTGGTATAATTATCTGCTTGTTGTGACTTCTAAGGTTTACATTTCTGTTTATGTACTTGAATCTTCATTGTTTAGTTAGTTCTCTATCATTTAGTAATTTGTAGAACTGCAGCATGTCATCCCTTCTTCTCCTATCCTCCAGTGTGACTAGGCATGTCTTTTGTAATCGACATTTAGGTTGGGTATTAATTTTATAGTCCTCTTCTGGACCAATTCCAGCAATGCTTTATCTTCTTTGTAATGGGGGCTCCAGAATGGTGTACCATAGTCCAAATAAGGCCTAATGTAAGTTTGATATAATGGAATCATAAAGGATCCTGTTCTGTTGATGAAGGTATATTTTATTCTCTGTAATACTGAGTTTGCTGTGTGTACTACAAGTAAGCAATAAGACACGACGGGGTGTGCATTATGGTGTGATGACTGCTAGGGCGAGTTAGTGCGAGGCCAAAGCGTCGAGCCGGTCGTCCCTAGGAGTGCAGTTATCACACCGTAATGCACAACCCCAGAGTGTCTTATTGAACTTATAAAATGTACCTTGATTTTTAGAAGCAGTTTTTTATTTTTAAATATATTTTTAAATAAGTAAAAATGTAAGTGAATCTGTGCTTTTAACATAAAATAGTCCTTCCACCAATTGGTGCTAGATTAAAGTAGTGTTATACAGTGCGTGCCGCCCAGCCCACTTAAGCTTCATATTCCCCTGCCAGCCATGACAATTCACAAATGCTGTTTTTCTCATTCTAAGTATGACACATAGCCCCCTTATTTTATTTCTTTCTCCTCACTCTGTAGACAAAACTAAAAGGAAGACATAACAGAGGCTTCTCATTTCCCCAGTGCTGCAAGCATGAGCATGGTTCAAAACTGCTACACTAATTAACAACATCATGAACTGCTCGCTCTGTCCTAAAAGATAAACAGCAGAGTGAGTCATTTACCACCTTTTCTCTTTGTTTATATAGTATTATTGCTTACTTTCTTCATTCTGTTTTTTTCCCCCTGTGTTTCCCCATATTTAAGAAATGGAATGTTTATTATGGAATGTTTACCATGGAATACAGGGATTCAAAATTCTGCTCAGTTCTAACAGCAGAATGTTCCTCTACTAACATACTGTACACACAGACAACAATGGCCTGTTTTAGAGTCAGAGACTCAATTATCTCACTTGTCAGGGAAAGCAGAAGAGATTTCCCTGATGAGCAGGTAATGATAGAAGGGGGAATTTTCACTGTTATCAAATAATCAGTTGTAATGAAAACTATAAACACTACTTAATGTTTCTAATTTGTTTATGTGTGTAAGGAGAGTGTGACGATCTAGTAAGCAACATTTAATTAATTTGTTTTAATTTATATTTAAAGATAATTTTAATTTGAGGGCCCAGTTGAAGGCTTCTACAGTGTAAAGGTAGCGGCCATGTTTGTGGTGGAAGATCAGTTCTGGTTGTAGGGAGACTAATGGAAGATAGTTCTGGTAGTAGGAGGACTGATCTGCTCATTGTGTAATGTGGTTTAGGACCAGGATGACTGTGTGTATACAGAGAATTAATGTACAGTCAGCTGATCTGTCTTGGCCAATGAGATTTCTAGAATTTTTCTTGCCATTTTATAAGTTTGCAGTGATCCCTGGATATGAGACTGGTGCTGACAATAATCCTCAGGTCCCCAGGTCATGTTCTTTGGTTGAGTCTTCTAGCATTTGGTTGTTTACATAGGAAGTATAGTTAGGGTTGTTTTTACCATAGTGTAACACAATATCTTTTTCTGGGCTAACATTTTATTTTCTTTGCACCACTCTGCAATTTTTTGAAGATCACTGCAGATTGTATGGTATTTATATACAGTGTCTACCTCTCCCCCTAGTTTTATGTCATCAGCAAACTTTGTGATGGTACTGTACAGGTATTTATAATGTTAATGCTGATGCCACTTATAAACACACTGAACAGTGTGGGTCCCAAGACAAAGCCCTGGGTCACTCCACTCCATCTCCCTTGGTTCTGATAGTTTTCGTACCTAATCCTTATCCTCAGTGTTCTTGCCTCCAGCCAGTTATGGGCCCAGTTCATAATCAGGGGACTTATTTCTAATTTTGTCAGTTTCTCGATTAGTTCCTTATTTGGTACTTTGTCAAATGCCTTGACAAGATCAAGCAGTAATACATCCACAGGTTTGTTTTGGTACAGGCTGGAACTGACAAAGTTGTAAAATGAGATTAAGTTAGTTGTGCATGAGCGGTTAGTGGTGAAACCATGTTGTAGATTATCAACCCTTCATTTATTTGAAATATAATTTTCTATTTTCACTTTAATTAATCTTTCTAGTATTTTGCCACAGTCTGATGTAAGACTAATCAATCTGTAATTGGTAACCTTGCTTTTTGGACCCTTTTTATGAATAGATATAACAATAGATGCCCTCCATTCCTCTGGTATTACTCCAGTTTCAATGGATTTGTTGAATAAAACAGTCAGGGAGAGAAGGCAAGAAATTATAAAATGTGGTGTTTTAACTAGAAATAATATGATGCAAAAAAGGTTGACAGTGTCCCTTTAATAAGTTTGCTAATTTTATTAGTCTGCCTTATTGTAGTCATAGAAGTACCGTTTGTGATATTTTTTGGATATATTGATTTTTCTGTTGAATAATATGGCGTTGTGATCGCTAGCACTGATGGGACATATAATTACAAGTTCTGAGATTTGTGGTTCCATATTGGTTAGCAATAAGTCAAGGATATTGTTACCTCTTGTTAGAGTTATTACTAATTGGTTAAGGCCTAATGCTTTCATATTGTTCAAGAAAATGCTATCTGATGTAGAGTTTTTACTATTACTTGGCTATCACTATTACTTGGTATGAAAGAACAGAAGAAGGCCAGAGCTCATAGAGACTGTTCCCCACACTATGTGGGACATTATTTATCTATTATCCCTCAACCAAACATCTAATTTGTTTTTAAAGACAGTGGCACTGTTTGTCTCTACCAATTCTTGTAGCAAGGTGTTCCATACAATGAATACTCTTATTGGAAAAAAGTTTCCCCTTTTGCTGGTTTTATGTTTTTACTTCAAGCTGTTTATTATGCAGTCTAGGAACATGTCTCCCTTTGAAGAGTGTTAGACCACATTTTTCCATTAGATCTGGTGTATTTATTAAATTAAAAACCATAAGCATATCACCTCTTAATCTTCTAGTTTGAAGAGAGAAGAGACCAATAGCTTTTAATCTGTTCTGATAATCCAAGTTTGTTAATCTTGGAATCATTCTAGTTACTCTTCTTTGAACCTGTTCAAGAATTGCCATGTCTTTTTTTTGGTTTGGATTCCAGAAAGGGGAGCCATAGTCTAGATACGGTCTAATATATGCCCTATACAATGGAATAAGGCATTGTTTAGTGCGATTAACAAAAGTGCATTTTATTTGTCTCAAAAGTCTGTTGGTCATGCAAGCAGTTCTAACACAGTGATCATTTGATGTAAGTTTATTAATAACATATATCCCTAAATCTTTTTCACAGTTTGATGAGTGAAGTGGTAGTCTGTTTATATAATATATCATTTTTGGATTATTTACACCAAAATGCACTACTAAACATTTGTCTTGATTAAACTGCATATGATTTTCATTTGCCCAAAGTGTTAATTTTTCCAAATCCTTCTTTAAATGCAGAAATATTTTCTTGATTATTAACCTTGCCCCCCAATTTAGTATTGTCTGCAACTTTAACCATGAAGTTATTTGGCCCTGTTTGTAAATCACTGATAAAGAGATTAAACAATGTTGGTCCCAAGACCGACCCCTGTGGTACACCACTTGTCACACTACCCGAATCAGACAAGATATCATTAATTCTGACCCTCTGAGAATGATTTGTCAACCAGCTTAAAGTCCAGTTGACAATATCAGGTGACAAACCTAGATTGTGCATTTTAGTAATGAGATTTTCTTGTGAGACTTTATCAAAAGCTCTACTAAAGTCCAAAAGAATTACATCAGTAGGGATACCCACATCTAGTAGAGTACTTATATTATTGTAAAAAGATATCAGATTGGTGATGCAGGAATACTTGGGAGTAAACCCATGCTGATTTGAATCATAAATTCCAAATTTTTTACAATCTTGATCTCTTAGAGACTTTATTACTCATTCCATTAATTTATCAGCCACTGAGGTCAGGCTAATTGGACGATAATTTTGCACAGAACCTCTATTGCCTTTTTTAAATATTGGAGTAACTATTGCTGAATGCCAATCATTTGGTACAATGCTTTCTTGTAAGGATTTGTTGAAGATAATTGACAAAGGTATAGAAATATTTATAGAGATTTTGATCAGAAACCATGGATAAATACCGTCTGGGCCCTGACTAGTATTTTTTTTTAGTTTTTTGATAGCCTGTATAATGTCAGTTGGATAGAACCTATGATAATCCATGTGGTGAACTTTAAATGTACTAATAGGTGATTTTTGAGAGAAGACAGAACAAAAGTACTTATTAAAGAGATTCAAGGTTTCTATATCAGATAGAGAAGTGCCATTGGTTATAATGGGACCAATGGTCCTTGATACACCTTTTTTACTATTTATGTAGGAGAAAAGAGATTTGTGACAGTCTTTTGTGTGAGCTAGTTTAAATTCTAGCTTATTTTTTTCCAATTTAATAGAATTTTTTAAAGTTTTTCACAGATAGTCTGTATTTATGTAATAGAGTAGTTTTAAATGGAACAGAACTATTCTTAAGTTTCCTAAAAGTTTTAATTTTTATTTTAATCTGATTTTTAATTGTCTTGTTGAACCTAGGGGACGTTTTCTTTATTATTAAATTTCCTCTTAGATGGAATAAATGTATTTTCCAAATAATGTACAATGTTTTTAAAAAGTCCCAAGCTTGTTGTGTTGTACAATTAAGAAGATTAGATTCCCAGTTTATGTTTTGTAAGTATTCATTAATTTTAGAAAAATTTGCTTTATTACAATTTTTTGTACAGTATAACTTCCTTTGTGTAGTTTTAAACTGTTGAATTTCAAAAAGAATAGATGAATGATCACTGGTCCCAAGTGGATCCCAAATTTGTAAATTGCTAATTTGTTGCTCTATGTTAGTAAATAATAGATCCAAAATATTTGGACCTCGAGTGGGTTCAGTAACAAGTTGTTGTAATCCAGTACTAACTACCACATCTATTACTCCTTTCTCGGCATAGGACTGTCCTGAGAATGAGTCCCAGTTAATATGAGGGAGGTTGAAGTCACCAAATATTACAGTATTTTGAGATTCTGAAAAATGTGTAATTTCTTTAAACATACGGGGCCGGATATTCAAAAGGGTTGCGCCATGTGCAATAGGGTTGCGCATGCGCAAGTCCGAAAGGGCGCCATTCTGCGATATTCAGCAGGAGGCAGTTGCACCATCGAAAACAGGCTGAGCAACAGCGCAATGCAAATGATGGCATGCGCAACCGAAGGGGGTGGATCCCTGCATAAAGAGCGCAATGCGATATTCAAAGGGTTGCGCAATGCGCAACAGCGGAACAGCCGGAAGTTGCGCCACAGCGGAAATGAGCCAAAATAAAAAGGCTCAAGGAAGAGGCGCAAGAACACTACAGAGATGCCAAGTGAGACAGACAGAGAGAGACAGACAGTGACAGTCCAGAACAGGGCAGGTAAGGGAAGTTGTGTGTGCCATAGGCTGCAGAGGCCAGCAGGGGTACCCGGTGCAGTGGAGGTAGCAGTCATGACAACGGGAGTAACAGAGCAACATCAGCCGGGGGGGTCACAAACCAGGGAGATGGACAGTGCCAGCTTCCACATGGAAGCTGTAATGAGGGGGGTGAGAATGCATGCTGCAGGGGACATGGCCGTGGAAGGGCCTGTCGGTGGTACGCCTCCAACAGGCAGTACCGTGCCCGCATCAGCTTTGAGCTGTACACAGATGTAGAGACCGTGGGCCAGTACCACCTGAACAGGGCAATACTGAGATGGCCCTGTGAGCTGTGCAGTGATGTGATGCAGGCACCCTCACGATGGAGTCACGCTCTGTTGGTGGAGACCAAGGTGACAGCCTGCATGTGCCTGCTCACCACGGGCACCTTCCAGAGGCCGACAGGGGACACCACAGGCATCACACAGTCGGCCACATCACGCATCCTCACCCAATTCCTCAGCGCACTGCTGCCACATGCTGCGGAGCACGCCCAGTTCCCAGCACGCAGGCAGAGCCGCATAGCAAACATGCAGGAGTTCCACAGGGTAGCACGTATGCCTGGCATGCTAGGGGCCATAGACTGCACCCATGTGGCCATTCACACGCCACCTGGCCCTGATGGGGCTGCATGTAGGAACAGGAAGGGCTATTCCAGTGTCAACTGCCAGGTGGTGTGTGATGCCACTGGGCGCATAATCAATGTCTGTGCCACACACCCTGGTGGAGCACATGATGCCTTTATATGGTATCAGTCCTCACTGTGCCATCGATTCAAGAGTGGGGACATCCCCACAGGCCATCTAGTGGGTGAGTACGCATGTAGGAATTGCAATCGTGGGGCAAGGGTGGGAATGCCACAGGTGCTATGGTAGTGGCACACAGGGATATTGGCAACATGGACCTGAACATGATACTCATCTCCACCATCTCCACACAGGTGACAGTGGATACCCACTCTGTCCCTGGCTGCTCACACCATACCGGCACCCCATGACCCCATCACAGCAACACTATAATGAGGCGCATGCCACCACACGCAACATCATCGAGTGGGTGTTTGGGATGCTCAAGGCACTCTTCTGATGCCTAGACACCTCCGGCGGTGCCCTACAGTACAGCCCCTCAAAGGCCTGTGGATATTCCTGGCCTGTTGTATCCTGCACAACATGGCCAAAGACTGTGGGATAGCCATTCAGGCCGAGGAGGGGACAGCGCTGGGGACGCCAGCGCACCAGTGATGATGGTGATGAGCAGCCCCTTGATGGCGGGACTCCAACTGATCCAGCAGGCCCAGCTGCACCGGGACACCATCACGGAGGAGCATTATGCACTGCACAGGTAAGTCAAGGGGCCATGTGCACCAACACTGTCCTGGTGCAACCCACAGGCACACAGAGTAACACACAGGGTGCATGATGGCAAGGGAGGAAGGACCAGGCACACAAACACACCATCAGGAGGGCAAACAGTCATATGGACACACACACACACACACACCAGGCACAAAGCGCATATGGGCAGGTGCAGCAGAGCAGGAACAGACATGGCAAACACACAGATCCACAGACCACACCCACCAACTGTACTTGTCCAAGTACATGTGTCAGATGCTGGGCACCCTTGCACCTTGGTGTACAGTACAATGCAGGCATCATCATGCACACGCACCTGTGGACAGCAGTAGGGATGGTGTGCAGGTGGTCTGTATGTCGGCATGATGTGCAGGGCACCCACCAGTGCACTGCCCACTATGACGCACAGTGCACACAGGGCAGCACCAGACAGGGCCCACACTGGGAGACAGGTCAGTCATGTAGCACCGTTCCAAGTCCACTGGGGATGCATGGGTGGCCCCACCATGACCCAACAGCACTGGCAGGCTGAGCAGGGGCCACATGGGGTGGCACCGATGGATCACCAGGGGTCCCACTGCGCGATCGCGACCTTGTCCGCACTGGGGTCTGTAGTATGCCAAACATACCTGCACCAGGGGTGCTCAGGATGCCCACAGCAGAACCGGCATTGACAGGCTTGGTGTTGCATGATGCCAGGAATGGGGAGTGGAGAGCGTGCTGTGTGGGGTGCATGGTACAGGGGCACCTGCTTGTGTGCCCAATGCAGCCACGACAGTGACCAATGCCTGGGTCTGCCTGTCAATGGTGGGGGTCACATCCATCCGCATATGGACCATCTCTGCAAGGTTCAGAGCACAGTCCCTGCTGTGCCGCTCCACAGCCATGCACAGTGCCTCCACGGATGTTGCAACCCGCCTTTGCTGCTGTACTGATTCCTGCAGCAGGCGGGTGTGCTCTTCAAATGGGTACTTGCCACAACGGCATCCTGTCCCCAGAGTATGGAAGGTCCTGATGCTCAACACCTCTTGAGGGTGGGCGCTGTTCACCAGGACCAGGAATTGGCATATCAAAGGCGGTGGGCATGTGCCACCGCTGGACACTGTACCCCCAGACCTGGTGGGTGACTGCTGCTGCTGCCCCTCCAACCGCTCTGCCCCAGGGACCACTCATTCCATTGCTGTGGCAGCAACAGTGCCAGACACCTGCACAGCCACTGGTGCTGCCCCACTGGTGCTGACAGGCACAGCCTGGGACTGTGCCGACATGCTGGCACACACTTTGGAACCAGCTAGGCCCAGGGGCACATGCTGGCCTGCTGTGTGTCCGTCATGGGACACACACATGTCACTGCCCATTGCAGTCCTTGCATCATCAATGGTGCAGGTACGTGCTACAGCCACAGTCACAGCGTGCTGGCATGCTTGCATGCCAGACTGCTGAGACACAGGCTGTGCACCCCCCACACCTGACTCACCGACACCAGAGTTGGCAGCCCGGCGTGCATGCTGTGCAGTGCATGCTGGCCGGTGACAGAGGTGGATGGACCCTCCTCCATGTCCAGCAGGTCTTCCTCACTGCCTGGACCCACCACCACCATCTCCTGAAGACGAACAGGTTCTGTAACAGAAAGTGAGGACATGTGAGTGCATGTGAACAACCTTCCCCCCCAACACCACCACCATGTCATACCGTGCAGTGATGGGCTTCCACCTGTCTGGAATCCACCTCCTGGTACACCCTCAATAGCACTCCACTGCATTGATGCAGCCAGTCGGTCCTCAGCCGGGGTCAGCTCCGCCACCACTGGCTGGCCCCCACCTGTGCCAGCACGTGCTGCCCTGAGGGCTGCCACCTTCTCCTTCACCCTCCTGTGGTCTGTCCCCATCTTCTTTTTTTGCATTCCTGCATGGAGAGCTGGTGGCTTCCATGCAGGTTCACTGCCCGAGCTACCCCCTCCCATGCAGCCACACGGGCCTGAGGGGTGCCCCGTCATCCACTCAGTAGTGGCTCCTCCTCCAGGTAGGCCTGGAAGAGGGCCTCTGTCTCCACCGTGGTGAAGTTGGCCTCCTCCTCCCACCATCCTCACCCTCACCTTGGCTCTGCTCGGTCATGTCGATCTGTATGGGTGGAAGTGGACACCTGTCACTGTGCAGTCTACAGCGTTATCCATGACCATTGTCCAGAACATCACACAGCATGCAACCCACCTCTCACCTGCAGTAACCGAATCATGGCGCAGCCCAATGTCGCACATTTATAGCGCAATGCATGCAAATTAGGAGTGGAGCAACTGTAATGAGATGCAAATCATGCCACTGTGCCTTTGAATGGCTGATCAGATGATTTGCATGTGTCGGCTGAATATCTCACCGATGCGCTTTGCGCAGTACGGTTGAGCCGGCTGAGCCAATGGTGCATATCTGTGACTGTGTGGTACACTGCATCGCGCATGCCCAGGTGGCTTACGCAGGCATCTGCCATGCTGATGATGTGCTGTGCGCGATAGGCAATTCAGGCCATGGCCACCATTTTTCCAATGGCGCTACAGCGCTGGTCACCACATGGCGCAGTGGCAGTACTGCGCAATAGTCCACTGTGGCACTGGCACGCAGGGTGTTCTGATCGCGCAGGACGGTGGACGCCTGATGGCGCCTGTGCGTGGCCTGCGCCACTGACCCATGACCTTGTGCATGACCTTTGCCCCCTGGCGCTGTACGTCTGCCATGTGTATGGCTCTATCGCGCTGTTCGGTGACAGCGCGATGTGGACTGACGGCGCTGTCCGAACAGCGCAATAGGCAGTGATGGAGTTGTATTGCGCAACATTTCCACATGGGGTTGCCGCGCTGCTGAGCACCATATTGCTACTGTACAGTTTAACAATGGCACGCAGGAGAGCACCACAATGGGGGGCTTTGGAGTTAGCCAACCTGGTGGCTGTGGTGGAGCCCCACTATGGCTCACTGTTCGAGGGTGTGCTCCTGCAGGTGCCACGCACCCATGTGTGGCAGCAGGTCGCCGCTGCCCTGGAGCAGGCCACTGGGTGGTGGAGGACCCCTGAACAGTGCAGGCACCGCTATGGCGACCTGCAGAGGAGGGATCATGCTCTGCTTGCGCGCCTCAAGTCGCATGCCAGGAGGGGCATTGTGCCCAGGCCAGGTGGGTGTGCTGTGTATACACCGGTATTGTCTGCATGGGTGACTGTGTAATGTAATCTGCACATGGGTGTGGGTTGGGCTGTGGTTTGCTGTGCGGGTGTTTGCAGGTGTGTGCTGTTTGGGTCTGGATGTGTGGGCAGGCACACTCAATGGGGCAAGGGGCTGTCTGCTTTGGGATCTCACTGATGTTTTTCTCTTCCTTTGTCTCCCACAGGTGTGGAGGAGTGGAGGCAGGCACGGGCTGAGGCATGGGATGGCGGTGCCAGGGTGGCTGGCGGAGGAGGGGTACAACAGCCACAGCAGCAACAGCCGCAGGCCGCAGCCGCAGCACCTGATGCAGCGGCTTGATGAGGGTGAGTGTCATTACAACATGGATGCTATTGCATGCTGTGGGGGGGCACGGCCACCATCCATGGACAACACTGCCATGCATGTGACGTGTGACAGTCAGCACTGTCCAGTGGCACTGCATGTCTGTGAGTGCATCACTGGTGGTCCATGCATGCACTGGGCACATAGCTGTGGCACTACCTTCCCACGACATAGCCACATCACTGGACAGCCTTGGTTGTGCTGTGCTGGGCATGGGTGGGGTGTGTGTGCAGTGGCACACATGGCTGTTGCTGCCTGGTTGGGCTTGTCTTGTGCACGGTCACTATGAGTGGGTGCAGTCCATCACAGGGGTGGGGCACTTGGCTGTATGCCATGCATGTTGGGTGGGCTTCAGGGTTGTGGACAGTCACAGCCATTGATTCTGTTCCCTTGCCCTAAGTGTCTGGGTCCTGCACAGGATTGAGCGGGCTGTCCACCACCTGCTGGAGGTGTCCACGGCATCCCTAGCCATTCTGCAGGAGATGCACCGGAGGGGTGTCAGTCGACGGAGGAGGCCACGAGACCAGGGGCAACCTGCTGCTGTGCAGCCTGGAGGACAGTAGCTGTCCCACACCTACCCCTTTACCCTTCCCTCACACCCTGCCTTCCCTCACCAAGTTCTTCACCCCTGCCCCTTACCCACCCCTACCTTGTACCCGTACCCCCTTTCTTGTATATATCTCTCTGTACATAGTTTATTGTTGTGTGTTCGTTGATATTCTTTTATAAATCTATTTTGTATGAATACTGTAGTGGTCCCTGATTTGCAGCTGGCTATGGGTGCTCAGTTGCAGTGGTGCATGGCATCTGGTGGTATTGTCCTGGGATTGTGTGTGTGTGTGCATGGGGGAGTGTCCCTGGTGTGGTGGTGGCTTTCAGCCGGACTGGCCGTGTGCTGCCACACACCGCTGGATGCTCCTGGTGGGTCTGGCTTGTATGGTTCGGTGGTACACATGGTTGCATTGTGCCAAAGGGGGCCTGGGGAGTCCTGCAGTGACGGTTACAGTCACAGTGCAGGGTGTGCTGTGCACACGGGGGGGGCTGCTGGACACTGGGGTGATCCGCCCCCTTTGTGTGGCAGTCTCAGCTTGCCAGTGGGTGTGCTGCAGTAACACGGCCGGGATGTGCTTTCTTTGCTTGTCCCCATGGGCCGGTTGATATTCTGTCCCTCCCCCAGTTATGCTGTTCTTGGGGTGTGGGGGTGCATTGTTAGTTCTGCAGTGTGTCCCTGTGCCCATCTGTGGCATGGGTGGTGGGCCTCTGCCTATCTCCCTGGTTGTGCTGTTCCATTGCTATGCTGCTGGGGGTGTCATTGTTTGCCCTATGGGCCTCTGGACTGCTCAGCTGGGCTGGCCTTGTTGCGCTATGGCACATCGTATCTGCTCAGCTTCCCCTTCCTGGTTGCTCTATGGTGCATCATATCTGCTCAGCTTCCCCTCCCTGGTTGCGCTATGGCACAGTTTCTGTGATATTCGGATGTTGGCTGCTTGCGCAATTGGCCTTGCTCCATGTTTGAATATCGCGACGATTGTGCATGTGCGCAAGTGACTTGCACTTGCTCTTGCTGTTGTGCACTTTTCGGGCGCAGTTTGAATATCCGGCCCACTGTATCAGTTGTGTAATCTGAATTTGCAGATGGAGGTCAATAGATGTTACCAATAGTTATATAAGACTGCTCCATCAATAAGATTTTAACCCATATACTTTCCAAAGGAAAGGGAGAACACACTTCAAAAGTAGGAATATCATTTTGTATGTACATACAAACTCCACCGCCTTGCTTATCTAATCTGTTTTTATGATATAACTTATAACCTGGAATTTCTCTGGACCAAATTGAGGATGTGTCCCACCAAGTTTCAGTTACTCCCACCACGTCTATATTTAAAGTTTTACATTTGGCTTCGAGTTCTGCTAATTTGAGTTGGTTTAAAGATCTTGCATTCAAAGCTAGGAATTTACATTTAGTTGTAATAATATTTTGGTAAGTATTCACAGACTTGGGAATAGACCCATTCTCCCCGATTGTTTTTAGTTTAAACAATGATTTATGATTTTAGTGATACTTTTCCCCATAAGTGTACTACCCCTACGACTGAGATGTAAACCATCCCAGCAAAACAAGGAAGAACGATCTGAAAATGATTCCCAGTGGGTAATACAGGGTATATCCTGCTTATAACACCACTTTCTCAGCCATTCATTTGGGGCTTTGATTTTCTGCATCATGGTAGATGTTGTTCTCGGAACAGGTAGAATTTCAGATATACATACACAGCATCCCCTGTCAAGTAACAGGTTACATAATGCCACATAGACCTGTTGTAACTGATTAAATGGGGTGTTGTTTATATCATTTACACCGGCATGTATGATAACCAGTGGATTTTCCCCCACATTTTGTAAAATTTTAGGCATCATGGAGGTAATGTCAGATACCCTGGCCCCACGGAAGCTAGAACAAGTGCGGTTGCTCTTGTCACTATTGCATACTGCCCTGTCAATGTGCTTAATGATGGAATCTCCCAGGACTAACACTTGTTTTGAGACAGTAGGGGTACAAGAATCAGAAACAGGTGATTGTTTAACACACTCTGGAATGATTAACTTAATAGGTATTGATTTGGTAGCTTGAGACTTACTAGGGCAAATATTCATGGGCATTAACTCCTGATTGAAAAGTGTTTTTAAACCATTATTATCAACAGAGGGTGATGCACAGGATAAATCATGTAGCACTTCATTATTTGATATAGTCAATTGCTCAAACCTATTACGAGTTTCAGTAGGGGCACTATTGTGTATTTGACTGCCCCTCCTTTTTTTAAGAGGCTTTGTGACAATGGTCCAGTCATCATTATCATGAGAAGATGGCAGATAATCATCCACCTTATAAGAGGGGGCAGAGGCAACAGGTATACTAGTACTAGTCATTACAATTGTCTCCTCATCAGGAGGCATAGAAATGCTACCTAAATGTGAAGGAAATTGTTCATTAGAATGAAGTTGTTCATCCATAAGATCAATGTAACTTTCCAATTCCCTAATATCAGTAGAAACTGGTTTATTATTAAGCAGAAGCGCTATCTCTGCTTCAAGAGTAGTAATCAGATGGCAATTAGCACATACATACTCGCTCCCATACTTTCCCTCACTATACATCAAACATTGCTTACACTTACTAAATTCTTTTTCCATTATTAAAGGTGTATATTTACTAAGTAGAGGATATGCTAAAATTATCTTATCCAAGTTTGTCTAATGCCAGCAGTTTCAGCGTACTTAGCGGACACGACAGGATGGCATAGTACTGCGTGTCTCTGTGTGTGCATCTCCGTGCGAGCGCTCAGACACGCCCGCTTCTACCAGAGGGGCAGGTTTTAAGCAGAAAAATGGAAGTAAGCTGCCTGTTCACTCTCGCTTTGTGCTAAGTAAAATAATAATATTTACTAAATTCAGCAAGATTCTGTGAGTTGAAGGTTTACAAGCCCTTAAAAGGGCAAGAGAACCACCAGGCAACAGTGCTTTTAACAGAGAGATGTTGTTTTGGGGTAGGAGGCATACTAGCCTATTGCTAGTCCTCCAGGTTCCCACAATGCTCTGCTATTCACTGAAGAGTCAGTTACAAGCAGATGGTACCACACAGGATTGACAAAGCCAATGTTTCTCTATGATCCTTCCCTTCCTACTGCCAAACAGGGAAGTTCCTGTTGACAGTCAAATCCAGTGGCTATAAAAGTAGAACTGGCTTAGGGTGGGATGGAGGGCAATTGGTAAGAAAAATGGCTAGCAACAGGAAGTTGTAATTTGAGTCACCTGCTTTTATATTGTCTAAGCCACACCCCCAGTTAAGCTCTCTCTCCTCCTACTGGTTTAGAAAAGTAAGTTGATACAGTACCCTTCACAGCACAGAACACACACTGACTTTCTTTATTTTCTTTCTTTTTTTAACCCTAAATAAGACCCCTTCTACTTCTAATAAAGTATCTGTCTGCTTAATCTCAACAGACCCTGACTCCTGCTGAGATATAAGTGTTAAATTAATAAGAAAATGTAGCTTCTTTTAGTTAGCTGCTTTCTGCTCTACAAGCAAGGCAAGTTTCCTGTTAATAATTTCCAACAGATTACTGGGTGATTGAAGTCGCCTAATATGATTGGGTCACCCATCTCCGATGCAGCTGTTATTTCTTTTATCATATTTCAGTATGCATTTTGGTTGAACTTGGCGGTCTATAGCAGTTCCCCATAATTATTTTATAGTTGTTATTTATTTGCAGCTGAATCCATACAGCCTCTGTCTGCGTATTGTTGGTTTCTACCTTGAGCTGCTGGCACATAATGTTCTTTTTGGTGCATACAGTATACATACACCACCCCCTTTTTTCCCCTCCTTATGGTTGTGGAAGAGATTGAAGCCTGCAATTTCTTAAACCAGTCACTGTTGCTATCCCACCATGTTTCTGATATTGCTATAATATCAAGATTGTATTTGTGAATTAGCAATTCTGCTTCTGATGATTTAGCCTATTAAGACTTCTTATATTGGAAAACATCACCCTGCACTTGCTTTCCACATTGTTACCATTATTATTAGCCTTGTTGTTAGGGTACAAATGAGATCCCCTGGACCCCGTAGATGTTTGTTTAAATGGTTGCTTATGAAAGTTTTTACTGTTTTACCTAGGATCTGGTTACCTCTCCTGCTTGGGTGCAAACGATCTTAGCTATAATACCTGTGGTTATTTTCAATGACCTCACAATGCCTAAGACATTCAATACCATTCATAATTGTCCACTTACATAACCATTCATTCATCTGTTTTATTTTTTGTATTTGTAGTATAACCATACCATGGTACTGGTAATATTTCAGACAAACATTCTTCCTCTCCAACCTTTTTTTTAATTTTTCACATATCCCAATGAATTATTTTTTTTATTTCTTCTGTTCCTTTTTTATTTATGTTATTTGTACCAGTGTGAATGATTACTAGAGGGTGTGTCCCTGAGGCACTAAGAGTGTTATCCAGCACGTTATGGATGTTGATAATTTCTGTCCCTCGGAAGGAGCTGCAGGTAGTATTTTCCTTGTCTTGCCAACTCCTTATAGAAAAAAGAATTCATACTGCAAGCATAATTGTGCAATGTTTGCATGCAGTTCACATACACAAAGTGAACCTAAGCGAACCAGGTCTAAAAAGCAAATCAGGTTTGCAAGCTGCAAGCTTGACATATGTGCAGCAGGTAAGCTAGTGTGAAAATCTTCTAAAAATCACATCAGGTTTGTGTGTTGCATGCTTGACATGAGTGCAGCAGTTAAGCTGGTATGAACATCATTTAAAAATCACATCAGATTTGCATGTTGCATGCTTGCCATGTGTGCAGCAACTAAGCTGGTGCAAATCTCATCTAAATAAACACATCAGCTTCTATTTCTCATACTATTGCTAGCAATTAGAGCTATTAAAATACACTTTTCATTGATTTCCCATTTAAATTAGGTAAACTCATTAATTCAGATCATTTTGCAAGTTGTTTAATGGCTTTTGACTTTTTTCATTAAATTGCCATTAATTGGCTGCCCCAGTGGCACTAAGGAATGAGGTGCTGAATGCCACACCTCACGCTATGCCGGTGACCCAGGTTTGGGAATGAACTCAGGCCACCGGGGATTGGCAGGGGAGGGAAGAGATTGAGCATCTGGAGGACTGCTCTCTCTTCCTGGGGTGGGCTCTAGGGGCTGCGTCGCACAAGCATGACCTCTGGCGGTGGCCAAAGGAAGCCAAGATTGCATCGCCATGCATAGCGAGGGGGCAGAGCTGCAGCAGGCATCGGCTTTAGTGCCTAGATGCCATTGCATGACCAAGCTCTGGGGGAAACAGAAAAATGGAAAAAAAAACTCTCGGGATAGGTGAAGGCACCACCACCTGCACCACACTCCCAGTGCTGGGTGCTTCACTCTCCCAGTGGCCGAAACTCTGACTGGCACTCTATTCTATAGATAGAGCACCCTGGGAGGCTAGAGCGGCCCTTCCCCATGGGGGTTCAGATCTGGGGATGTCAGTGGTCAGAGTGAGGGGAGTAGCTGCGGTCGTCACAGTGGAAGGTAGAGAGCAGGTAAGGTGGATGCCGAAGAGAGTTCCTCCAGCAGGGGTGCAGAAATAAAGACTACAAAAAAAAATGGCATTAATTTGTGAAGTATTGTTTGCTTACTGCATTAAATGCCTAGGATATTGTCAATAAACATCCCCAATCCAGATGTGCGAAGTGGGGCCTCTGTGTTGTGAAGCCTGACTTTCTCGTTTTGGGCCATGCAAATCTCCTTATGCATATTTAGTGCTGCAAATGTGTTTCTGCATGACTGTTTCAGTTCACTTACTTTCCTTTTGTCATTCTCTATGGAGCATATACAGTTACACTATGGCCATGCTCAGCACTCTTTGTGCGGAGTAGGGTCTTGGAAGCAAGCACCATACCTCACATTTTGTCACTGAAATGGGGGACATGGACACTCAAAATGAGGAACAATGAGGGACACTAAGCCTCATGATGATCAGGACACATCCTGAAACATGGAGTCACAGTACCTCAGAACACAGTGGAACCTTTGTATTTACTTGTTCTGATATTAGCACCTGAGAATTAATTTGTACCATAAAGCATGGGTACCTTTTAGGTTTGGCAGAGGATGGCAGCTGCCCCCACATTTGTGCCTAGGTTGTTCTTATGGTGTGGCAATAAAGGCATTACATTTGGATTTAATATTTTGCACATTAAGTGCCCCCCTGACCTGTGTGCACTCATGCTGTAGGTGCACTCCTGACTCAACTGTGTTTGTATTGTGTTGTGCACTCTCTCCACCTATTAGCAGTGCTGCCATCACATGTGACATGGAAGTAGTCCAGCCAAGCAACAGCACACGTCATGTGAGTGCAACACTGTCTCTCCCACCACAGAGTAGACAGGCTGATTGGCATAAGATAGTTGCTAGCGCCTGATTGGTTAAAACATTGATTTGTAATATGGGCTTGCAACAAATGAAGCGAGTGTGCCTGGTGATATGTATCCCATGTCGTTTTATTGTATAATTTTAACTAATTTATACACATGCTAAATTGATTGTTGGTTTAATGGGGATCACTATAAATAATGATGTGTAAGCACTGACACTTTTCTCTGAAGAAGCCAGGGGTCATCCTTGCAAAATATTAGTTTTTTTTTGGCTCCTAACATTTGATTAACACAGTTTATCTGCTTCTAATTTTACTGAGATGTACTGCACATTTTTTTCATAATAAATGAATGAAAATTATATCCATTTTGTGGTTCTTGCCTTGTGGTGGGTTCATTTTTGTTCTCCTAATTGATGAACTGTGTATATTTTGCACCACCACCACTTTACCCTGGTGCTGATTGCTTTCTGGTTGCTCTACTAGGCTCGCCTCACAAAAAAAAAAGAAAACAGCATGGGCCCCCCACAGCAGCAAGTTAGGCCTAGTAGCAGCAATGACAGCAGTGTGGGTGGCCTTCACAGGCCTTGATCACTGCAGTCTGGCAGCAGCCGCAGCTGCAGCCAAGTAAGAAGCAAGCAACACAGGTTGGGTGGGTTCAGTTGGTGAGGTGACTTGGTCGTGGACCACACTGGAGACCTGGGATGGTTGGTTCTAACATCCAGCTTCTGGCAGAAAGGTAGAGGAGGAGCAGACTGAAAACTGGGCTGGTGGCACACTGGATCAAACAGGTTCTGACCAGATGGGTGGGTAAGAAAAGTAAATAATTTTTTTTACAGGGGGATTGAGGAAGGGAAAGGACTAAAATATTGATGTGTTTTTCATGTTTCTGTGCCTTTGGGCAGCTTCACGACCCATATGGGATGGGTATTGAATGGAATGGAGTCAGTGAGAGAAATCGGGATTTTTTTGGGGGGGGGGTCAGAACTTCAGCCAAGAAAAAAATTGGTTAGTAACTGGATGGGTTTAAGCCCAAATCTGATGCACTGTTTTGGGGTATAGACAGATGAATCTTATACATTAAACTTTTTCCTGATTTGCATATCATGTTTCAGTCACAACAAATAAGTTTTACCTTTTAGAGACTTTCCAGACATTCCAAAGCTTGCTGCCTATGGGCTAACTAGCACATGGCCTCCATCAGTTGTTGGCTCCCCTCTGTTGAAATCTGAAATAGCGCCCCTGCCAATAAGTCTAAATTTACAGGCCATCCTATGTGTGAGCAGCATGTTTTCCGTGATGGATGGATGAGGGGCAGAGCAGTTTTCTGGGGTAAAATGAGGTCTGTTTCTTGCATTCCAGGACAGTCAAGTGGTATGGTGTGCACAGACTATTGGAGTCCCACTATAGTCAGGATTATGCCCCCCCCCCACACAGTGAAGCTGACCTCCACATCCCCAGGTTCAGGCACATTATGACATAGGGCAAGGGAGAGTGCAGGGGTGCGCCCCATTGAAATGAATGGGAATTTTTTTTGTATTACTATTTTATACATTATTAACATACTAACATACTAAAATGCCAGCAGAATAGGCCTAATGGTCTTTCATGTCTACTTGTTTGGTCAGCCCCCACCCTGGGAGCTGACCTTGCTGCCTCCTCGCCCTCTCTGGCTTCTCCCTTCCCAGTTCCGGATATTCTTGCTGTGCTGGATTTTGCTTCCAGAACTCTTCCCCTGTGCCTGTCCCACCCCCTCTTGAACCCCTCCACCATCTCTGCCTCCACCAGCCCCCTGGGTAGCGTATTCCATGGCTCCACCACCCTCTCAGTGAAGTAGCACCTCCTCCTCCTTTCTCCCCTGAACCTTCCCCCCTCCAGCTTCCACCCATGCCCTCTAGTGGCCCCCTCCTCCTCCTCCTTCCTTCGAAGCACTCTGACTGCTCCTCCCTATTTACCCCTTCATGTACCTGAAAACCTCTATCATGTCCCCCCGGTCCCTTCTCTCTTCCAGTGTGTACATATTTAGCTCTTCGAGCCTCTCCCCATAGATCCTGTCCCCCAAGCCCCAAATTATTTTGGTTGCCCTCCTCTGGACCCTTTCCAGGAGCTTAATGTCCCTCTTTAAGTGTGGCTTCCAAAACTGCACGCAGTACTCGACATGTGGCCTCACTAAGCAGTTATACAGAGGGAGCATCATTTCCCTCCTTGTGGAGGTGATCCCCCTAGCGATGCATCCCAGCATCCTGTTGGCCTTGGCTGCTGCCCTCCTACAAGTCTCCGAGTTGTTCATCTTGACATCCACCACCCCCCCAGGTTCCTCTCAGCCATCCAGACTTGTAGCATCCCCCCCACCAGGGTGTACACTTGGCCTGGGTTTCTGGCCCCCAGGTGCAGTACCTTGCATTTTCTTGCATTGAACCTCAGCTTCCACTTTCTAGACCATCTTTCCAGAGCCTCCATGTCCCCCTGTAGAGCCACCCTCCCCTCCTCCCCATCCACCACCGCCCCCAGTTTTGAGTCATCCACAAAGAGACTCATCTCACTCCTGATACCTGCCCTTATGTCAGAGACATAGGTGTTGAACAGGAGGGGCCCAAGACTGATCCCTGTGGGACCCCACTAATGACCCTCCTTGGGGATGAGACTATCCTGCCAACTATGGCCCTCTGGGTCTGGTCCTGGAGCCAATTACCTATCCATCTGATCATCTGTTTCCCCACCCCCATTTCTCCCAGCTTATTCAACAGGCCCCCATGAGGAACAGAGTCAAATGCCTTGCTGAAGTCTAGAAAGAGGACATCCACTGGTCTACCCAGGTCGAAGGCACTCGTCACCCAGTCATAGAACTCCACAAGGAGCTGGAGATGGAGAGTTGGAGATTAATGAAGGCCACTGCTCGATGAAGAAGGGCCTTGTTAGCAGAACAGTGGCCTTCATTATTCTCCAACTCACCATCATAATGTATAAAATAGTAATAAAAAATAACTCCATTCATTTCAAGGGGATACGCCCCAGCACTCTGGCCAATGGACATCATCTCTTAAAGACTCCTGCCTTTGGCTCCCTAGTACTCAGGTAAGACACTCTTGACATATCTATACCTGGTGGGTTGTCTGTAGCAGCATGGCTATAACCACTATGGTGTGTGTGCATGGGGGTGGGGTGGGGCTGGCCATGTGGGTGGGTGTTGAATTATTGCTCATTTGTGTTTGCCCCTTAAAGTCTGCTTGTGTGCTAGAATTCAAAACTATGGGGAGAAAATAGTAGGAGTACAGGCCAGACAGAAATAATTAAGTAGTTTTGTAGTTAAGTGTGTGTATTGGGGGTGGGAACAACCATATGTGTTTCCATTGGTATGTGTGTTACAGTTCAGCTGTGCAGCTGAGATGAGGGGGCCGAGAAAACTAAAACGTATAACAGTGGCTATATGCATGCCACATGGGTGCATATGTATGCAGATTTGTATTGTACTAGCAAGCCACATGTGTGCAGGCAGTGTAGCTTAGTGGTTAAAGGCACTGAACTGCAAAACAGAAGACGTGAGTTTGAATCTCATCAACCCCCACTTGTATACGATGTGATCCTGAGCAAGTCATATAACTTTTTGTGTGCAGTTATCAGTGATCACTTGGTTTTTGAATGCATGCCACATGCATGCAGTCTGTTCCAATTTAACATAAAAAGCATGCTTGCAGCATGCATATCACATGGGTAGTTTTATGTGTACGCATGAAAACATTTCATATAAATATTTCTGTAAGTGAAATGGTCCTGTCCAGATATTTCACCATAGAGTCTCGTAATAGATGCACTTGTTTCTGACTGGGACTTTGAATGTTATCTTTGTGGTTTGTGTCTGTAGCGCCACTTTCTATATTATTTTTATCAACCGTTGGTGAACTGTTGTTGACAATCAGCCCCTCATTAGTATTATGTTCAGGGGGGTCATGTTTCTTCAGTTATTTCCATATCAATTTCCCCCACATTATTTAAGCTTTCACTATCAGGTTGCAGTTGTTTGTTAGGTTTGCTTTAGGTTCAGACAGGGCTGGACTATTGGACTTATTTTGTTTTTCCTCACTATCTATTGTACTGTTATTGGAGGCTAGGTCTGGGGTGGAGTTAATTATTTCCAGAGTACTGTAACTATTGTTCAATGGGACAATAAAGTCCATAGCGCTCCTTTTTTTTTCTATTTGCTTTCTATAGTTACCCAATCGTCGGGCTCCAGAAGTTCATAATTGTTGTCATCATCCTTATCCTTTTTCTTCATTTTTGACTGGCTGCTATTGTTTAGGTTGTAGTCTAGGCCGCTTTGCAGAATGTCAGGGTTAATATATAATAATAATAATAATAAAATGTATTTGATTAAGCGCCTTTCAAAATTTTCAAAGCGCTGTACATCAAGAAAAACACAAACATATTCAATACATACAATAAAACAACTCTAAACGAATATTACAAAACTAAAATATACAATTACAACAAAGCAGAAAATGCCTTCTCCCATAAAAAAGTCTTTAGTGCCTGTTTGAAACTCCCCACCGTCCTGCTCTCCCAGAGCTGACGGGGCAGAGAATTCCAGAGGGTAGGAGCAGCAAATCCAAAAGCACGAGCTCCAGAAGACTTCAAATTTACCCTCGGAATCTCCAGCAACCCCTTGTCAGCCGAGCGGAGCTGTCTCAGAGGGGTGTAGGGCACCAGGAGCACTTTCAAATAGTCAGGACCTAGACCGTGTAGGGCTTTGTAGGTCAAAAGTCCCACTTTGAAGGTGATCCAAACTTAGCTCCAATAGGTTTGTTTCTATTATTGCTAAATACGTTATCGCCAGGTGATTTGCTGTAGTAAATTGCCCTGATATGGGTGGCCATATCTATTTGGTTTTGTTCCATAGTTTAACTTTGCATGGAACATCTTTAGAAGATGTTCCAATTCCTTTACTCGATCACACTTTTTACAAAGATACTCCTTAGTTGGAGTGTATATATCTGTGAGCCAGTATATGACAAATCGCCTGCACTGCAGTCCAGTGTCTCCCTCTAAAGTTTTAATAATGCTAACCATGTTGGGCTCTTTTACATACTTTAGGGAGTAGGATTTAATATGTCATATGTATCAGTAGAGACTGGAACAATACTCTAAAAATATATATATACATATATATATATATACACACACACACATATATATATATACATAAACTATTTTTTTCTTCTGTTTTTCTCTCTCCCTCTTTTTCTTCCCTAGTGATTCCTCACTCTGATACCACCACTAGCAAGTTATAAGAGTACACAATATCCAGTGGCTAAGTTTGATGTTATTTTGAGTGTGACCCTCCTATAATGTGGTTGCTATCGTACTGCCTATACCTCTAGCTTGCTCTTTCTGACTCTTTTTGTCTTGGGTATTGATTTTTGTACACCTTGAAAGATGCAGGTATGCTAAATACACTCTGTCTTAGAACACAGTTTTTATTAACAACACATGCAAACACATACTGCTCTTCTGTTCTATGTCACCCCCTGCCTCCTAGTGGTGTTACTGTTATTTCTCCAAGCTTACACACTGGCATACACAGGTGTGCTTACAGAAAGGTTACCTTGTGATGAGTGTTTTATTGTGCCCTGGTACCTGTCATCCCCTGCAGACACAGCAGACATGAGCAGAACATATGTGCCTCTGCACATGTCACCGCAAGCGGCTGTGTGGGCTCACCCCGCACTAGCTCACCCCAGTCACTTGGGGTGCTTTCTTATATTATGGAGGACTGGAAGTGTTGACAGCCTAACTTCCAATTCCCTGACACAGCAAGAAATGTAAAAATGGGATAAAATAGTATAAAAACACCACTTCATTCAGTGGATTTATTCTGAATGTCACAGATGGCTGCCCTCACTAGTAAGCAGTGCACACTCGTGCTACACCGCTACTCCATTGTCTGTGGAATTTAACCAGCCCTCCACAATCCCACACTGCTCCAGAACACCTTGGAGCCCTATTTAGGGGACCAACTTTGTTTTGTGGTACCCCTCTGTTAGTAAGCAACAGCCTGAGTACAAGCCCTCTCACCAGAGGGATGCAAAGAAAACCAAACTTACAATATATGAGTATTTCAGACGCTGAATTAGTAAAATGCTCTCACCAGAGTGTCTCTACAGTTCTGTAAAGTTTGCAGTGTATGTCACATCACCCAGCTCCTGGAAACCTTGATACCAGGAATTACTGAGATGACCCACTTCTCATTGTCAGTGGAGGAATGTAGCAGCACATGGGAAGGCTTGTACTATACAGCTTACTTCTCAAACATGCTGGACACATACAGTACAGCTGTACCTATATTGTTCTCATGGCTTCCTGTGGTAAGGACAAGATGTAGAGGAATAAGAAGGGCTTAAATAGAATGAACCATCAGGTGGTGTGTATTTTACAAATCCTCATTAATTTGGTTAACTTCTTCCTTCTAAACTAAAAGAGACTTCCATGATTTGTATATGTAATTATTTTTATACCTATTTAAGATAAATTATGTTTTGTACAGGCTCATTTCTTAACAATGAATAAAAATTGAAAAAATAAATAACCTCTTCCCTTACATCTCTCATGATACCTCCATCTTTGAGTTCAGTGGTGTTAGGCAGCCACTGTTTTGCTTGCCAAGGGTAGCTTATTGGTAGGATTCAGGGACATATATGTACTGTGCTTCCCACAAGGATAAAACACAGTATCACAGGTTTTGCTGGGATATCTTACAGGATACTGCAGGAGTTCAATGTAATCCAATGGTGATTAGGCTACTTTGTCAAGGAATAAACTGTGAAATCTGATGCAAAGTATTGAGTCTGGTGAATGGAGCTGTATATGTGTCCCAAAGTGTGTGTGCCATGTATGCATGCCTTCTGCTGTTCTTTCTGCTGGAGGCAGTGGCTATCCCTTGAGTAACTACAATATCATGCTGTCCTGTTCTGTGGTACGCTACTGGATGAGACAACCAGTGCAGTAGTGTAACTGGCCTGTGGAGTTCCACAGATGCAGTATTGGTACCTGTACTGGTGGGAACTGTTGGTTCCCATTCCCAGGGTTCCCACCAGACTGAGTGGGCAGGCAGCCGTAGGACCGGCGTCCTCCACTGGTCCCCTTTGGGTAGTGCTGTGTAATGCCAGGTTGATGACAAACAAGATAGGTATTATGGCTGACTTGATTTCTTCTGTCAACCTGTCATTCATTATGAAGACCTAGTTGGGGGATGATGCAGGGCTGATGGAGGGAACATAGGAGTGGGGGACTGGCCATCTGTTTTAGATCCAACTTGAAGTTTTCTGTGTACCCAATGGAATCTACTTCATTGTTTGAATACATAGCCATGTATGAGGTTCCAGGTTCAAGTTTCAGGATCCTCCTCATTTATCGCCCTCTGGGGCACCAGGGGGATTTCCTGCAGGAAGCTTCAGACTTTGTCACCGATACGGTGTTGGAGTCCCCAGATGTTTAGTTCTGGGTAATTTCAATGCCTGGATCTACCATGAACTCTTGCATTTTGGTAAATACTTTCTCCAAATTATAACATCTCTGGGCCTCACACAAGTTTTTGCTTCTGCGACCCACTGCCATGGCCACACATTGGACCTAGTATTTTTACTGGGGCTTGAGATCGTAGATCTCAAGATTGATCTGGTCATTTGGTTGTATCACTGCACAGTAAAATTCTCATTTTGGGGCTCCTCTGATAGTCCCTTCCCTATTGATATGATCCGTTACCGCCCTTTGAGTGGTTTGACTCCAGAGGGACTGTTAGCAGTGATGGACCTTTCTAGGGTGAGTGCTGCATGTACAATGGGGTTGAATGAGGTGGTGGCAGTGTACAGTAATGCTGTAACAAAGGTTTTAACACTGTTGTTACAATCCATATGAGACCCAGGTCTTCTCACTTGAGGCCCCTATAGTTTGATGGGGCTCTCAAGGAGATGAAGATCAGGGGTTGGAAGTTGGAGCATTGCTGGAGGAGGACCAGGGCTGTGGATGACAAACTGGCTTTAAAGGTTCACTCTGTTGATTATCAAAGGGCAATCAATCATAAGAAAGCATAGTTCCTGTCCAGGGAGATTGCTGCAGGAAGGAACAGACCAGCTCTGATCTTTCAGACTATAGACAGTCTTCTCCATCCAGCTTGCCTGCAGCTGAAAAGAGTAACTTCAGTTGCACAGTGTGAAGAGTTTGCTCAGTTCTTTTCTGACAGTGTGTCCTCCATTAGGTCTGGGATCTCACCAGTGGAGCAAGATCTGTCGCACAGTGTTGAGCCTGGTGGTAATGGAAGCACTCCATCTGTCTGAGATGAGTTTTGGCTAGTGGGAGTGTTTGAGGTCATCAAAGTGATTTTGAAGCTGTGGACCACCTTTTGTAAACTGGACCCAGGCCCGACACATCTCCAGGTGGAGTGTGAGGAGTCCATTGGTCCAGTGTTCACCGAGCCTGTCAGGTACTCACTCTCAGTAGGGCTTTTCTCTGATGCCTTGAAGGAGGCATTGGTGAGGCCCCATCTAGAGAAACCATCACTCAACCCTGACATCTTGGCAAATTACAGACCTGTCTCCAATCTTCCATTCTTGGGAAAGATACTGGAGAAAGTGGTGGCACTGCAGGTCAAGGCCCACCTGACAGTCTTTGACATCTATGAGCTACTGCAGTCTGGCTTTAGGAGAAAGCAAAGCACTTAAATAGCATTAGTTGGGGTGCAAATTGATCTCCTTAGGGTGACAGATAGAGGAGAGTGGTCAGTTCTCATTCTTCTCAATCTCTCCTCAGGATTTGATACTGTAGACCATGTGGTGCTGCTGAATTGCCTGAGAGCACTGTGGACTCTCCAGCATGGTTATCAGCTGGTTTGAGTCCTTTCTGACAGGCTTGAAGCAACAGGTAGTTATGGAAAATTTTTCCTCCTGCCCGAAGCCTCTGACCTGTGGATTGCCTCAAGGGTTAATCTTGTCACCCATGTTGTTGTGGTATACATGCTACCCCTAGTTGATATCATTAAGTGTCAAGTCTGGGTTTACACTGCTATGCAGATGATACCAAGCTATATATGTCCTTTGCCCCATAACATCAGCTGCTGTGGAAGTGCTAAAGAACTGCTTATCTCAGATCCAAACTTGGATGTCTTCTAACTGGCAGAGGCTCAACGCAGACAAGACCGAGGTACTATTGATTGAACCAGGTCATCGGTGGGATGTGACAGCCTCCAGAGCCAGAACAGGGTTGTTCCCGGGTACCACCGCTTTGGAGGTGGTCACTAAGGTGCACAGTCTGGGCATCATTTTTGATGATGGTCTGACACTAGAACATCAGGTGCTTTCTGTCATCTGAAGTAGTTTCTGCCACTTGAGAAATGTCACCTGGATTAAACCCTTAATCCCGTCAGAGGACCTACCATCACTGGCACATGCTTTTGTAACATCCAGGCTCGATTACTGTAATGCTCTTTACTTCCGGGTTAGTGGAGGTAACTTCTGTCAGCTGCATCTGGTGCAGAATACTGCAGCCAGGTTATTGATGGTCCTTCTGAGGTCCACTCATATAACCCCAGTTTTTCATGAACTGCACTGTCTGCTGGTCAGGTGGAGGATTGCTTTTGAGATGTGCTTGCTCACCTATAAGGCCCTATATAGTTCAGATCCAGGCTACATGTTTGACCTCCTAACACCTGCCAGCCCAGTGCACTTACTCAAGTCATCCATGGAGGGCATCCTGGTGATCCCAAGGGCTAGCTAAAAACATCTGGGGACCACGCCTTTGAAGTGGCCGAACCAGTTCCATGGAACTCCCTATCAAAAGTTCTGAGGGAGGCATCCTTGTTGAAGCATGCTAACGGGACCTGAAAGACCATCTTTTTAATCTGGCATTTGACATCGACTAACTTTAATTATTTATAACAAGTTTTAATATTTATGGGTGGAATTACTTACTATTCATTGTCTAATTAATTTCTGATTTTAAACTTTTTAGTTGTATGTTCCCACTATCACCTCCATGTAAAGCACCTAGAGCCCCATGGATTAGGTGCTGTATAAATAAGGTTTGATGTGACTGGATATGCAAAAACATCATGCTGCCACCAAGGAAAATGAGCAGAGTCTCTGTCATATGCTACAGTGTCATAATCTTTAAGTAAGGTTTGAGCTAACAAAGGAAAAAAGTTTGAAAATTTCATTAAGCTATGTTGGGGGGGGGGGAAGGCAGAACCCAGCATATGAGGGATGTGTCCTGGAATTTTCATGAAGTCCAGCAGGCAGGGTTTTTTACACCTAGGGAAGGCTTAATTGGCTCTTTCAGTGATTCCATAAGGGTTTGTATAATGGGTGGGTGGGGTCTGAGCACAAAGTGAACTGAAGACATATAATGATGGATATACTCCAGTGCACAGGTACAACACTAAAAAATGTCTCAACACAACTGTGGCATGGGTGTGTGGTCCTTGAAACAGGATAGTCCCAGAGTCATCCTCATGCATATTTTCTGAATGATTTGGCACTGCCTTTGGCTTGGGGCCTGTTCTGATCTTTTTGGTGTCTGTTGTGGCATGATGCCACTGAATCCAGAGTCATCAGCTTGGGGTACAGTGGTGTTCACCACTTGTCATGCAAAATTGTCATTGAACTGGTATGGTACAGAGAAACGGTATTGTAGTTATGTCTGGATTCAGTTTTGCAGTGGGATGGCATTGTCTTGTGTGTCAATGTGGTGGTATCAAGGAGTAGAATGGGGGCAGAATTCAGTGTGCAAAGATGTGGTAAATATCAGCTACAGATGTCCCATATGAATCACCTATGACAAGCGGTTTGACATTTTCTCTACTATTCTACCATACTGAGAATGAACATGTGCTTTTTTGTCATAAAAATGCACTTTAATAGGGTTATTCTGTTTAGCTGCATGTAGTGGGTTACATAAAAGTCATATTTGCACATATTGTGTGGGTTAAAGAGTCAAATACTAGATGGGCTATAGAGTGCATATAGCATGTGCCCGTTATGGCCTATGCAGATACTTCCACATTCACCTCAGATGAAGAGTCTATCCATGACTATAGATGTGCCTTATTTCATTTCCAGTACTAGTGTGCAAACAGGCACACATGCCAGAGGACTCACTGATGTGCATCTAAGATGCATCAGAAATTCTCAGAAACATTAATTAATTAAAACGATGGTTACTTAGCCTGTAAAACACACCTTTTTGGCAAGACTGTCTTACTCAATAAGTTGCCTTTTTCACTGTCCTCTGTTCAACTGTGTTTATTCTCTTCAGCAGCCCATATGTGTCACATCTATTTGCAAACTCACACTAAAAAACAACAGAAAGGAAATAACTCCTACTGACTAGTGCTGTGCGGAATGCAGAATTCCACCAGCAGAATTTGCATGGAATGGCCATTCTGCTGGCTGAATTTCATTAGTTCTTCAGCGGAATTCCACCTACTGTAATCCATGGAATAATATTCTGCAGAAAAGCAATTTTTCAGTGGAAAATTATTACGCAACAATTTCCGCCGAAAATATTGAGATCTGCAGGAACAGCATTTTTTTCTGTGGAAAATTATTCTGCAACTATTTTCCACAGTGGAATTTCACCATTTTTTTTGTGGTGAAATTCAGTGGAATTTCAGCAGAATTTTGAAACTTCTGCACAGCACTACTGCCAACTTAAATAGTCACTATATGTGTTCCCTACTGAGAATGTGCTCCAGACCACTGCTACAGGGGACAAAGTAATTCATAACTTGCCAATGGTGGCAGCTAAGAGAAACAAAACCCTGGCAAATAGACTTACAAGGACAAACCATAAAGTACCAGATAATAGACCCCAGCCCTTTATATCTGTTATGCATATTACAGAAAACTATCAATGTGGTCATTGTACCCATTATAATAACACATATAAAGTGAAGAAAATCAGAAACACTGCAAAGATATTAACATACAGCAGTTTATTAACTGTCAAAGTGAGGGGGTGATTAACATTATAAAATGTCCATGCAACAAGTTATACTGTACATAGGAAAAAAACAGAAAGAACTTTAAAAACACGTGTGGGAGAACATACAAGTGACAAAAGGAGAGGGGACCTTATGTCACCTATAGCCAGACATTTTATAGAAGCTTGGCATCAGCTTCCTTATTTAAGATTTTTTGGCTTGGAAAAAGTTAAGCCAGCCCCTAGCAGAGGGGATTACAAGACCCAGATATTGACAAGGGAAGCCCACATTATTGATAGGTTTGATGCAACAAACCCAAGATTTGGTTTAAATGATTCCATAGACCAACAGAGAATAATTGTTTTAGACACAAGAATTTGTCAGTCAGTTATTTACTTTGACATGGAGTGTGAAATGAGCTACAAGGAACAGTACAGCACATTAAGTTGGATAATGATTTTAGACATGAACAACTGAATGAATTATAAATGGTTTAAATGAGTGAGAAAAATGTCTGTATTGGGACAATGTTCCTTAAAGATCTACAAGAAATGGGTAAAAATGCAGAAATATAAATGCTACAATAATGGCTCATAATCCATTCATTCCCCATTTATACTTAGCAAATTTGATGCAGAGATCATTAGATTTGGGTTATTTGGTTAATATATTTATTATTTTTTATGCACCAGTATCCATTTCTTGAGGCGTCTGACCCCGGTTAACCTTTCACTTCTGATATGGGTCGGATCCTTCACTGAGATATACTAACAGTGGTGGACCATTAGAGAATACCCAATAAGTTATTAAAATTTATTTTTACACCTTAAGAAGATATTTAGAATTGATAAACTTTTTGATTGATTGGGAAAATTTTTTTGTCTCAAGGGACACCTAGCCTTTTCTGTTGCTAGGTGCTGTTAGTCACAAGTTGGGTGCACAGGGAATGAGTGAATTGGTCAGCTGACCATGCACACTTTCCCATGCCTGATTCCTTTGAGGACATAACATTTAAAACTGCATAGTAGCTCCTCTATACACCTTCATTAACAGGGACAGCGTAGGTCAGGGGAGCAACAGAACTTGATGAATTAAAAAGATAAAAGTAAGTGAACTGTTAATCTCATCACTGCATCACATGTTTTAAATGTAGAATTTAAAGAGGATGTAAACATGAAGCAAAAAGGCACTAGTTTGGGCATTTTGTTTTCCCTCTAGAACACACATATAAGAATTTAAAAATGTTTTGACCCATACAGGTATGGAGATTTTAATTTATTTTCAGTGCACATTTGGGTAGCCCATGAATACAAAAAGGTTTTGAAATTATTTTATGGAAGAGGCAATGTATAGACAATAGTGTTTTTGTGTTTTAAATAGAGCGCTCCAGCTGTAATATTTCAGACAAAGACTTACAGGTACAAACTGTTTAACTGCAAGAGGTTTTAAAACGGCATTTAGTATAGTAAAGAAAAATTATTTGCAATCTTACTGTGGTAATGCTTAGAAACCTTGTTGTGCTAATTCAGGAGTTAGATATTATAAATACAAGTGAACAATTTAAGAATAGTTGTTTTTACCAGCTGAAATGTTTTACTGAGCATACAGGAATACTGGAGAAACGTTTAAAGACATAGTGAAATGAAAAGAGGGAAACAATGTGATTCTTCTGGTGCTTTGACTTTTGCTTTTGTTTTTATGTTGAATTCAATTGTTGAGAGCAGAGAATGATGCTGGTTTTGCTAAATGTGAACATTTAGATAATGTTAATAATTTTCAATGTACTTTATATAAGAGAAGAGATAATAAGGCACGAGAATTTATTTTTATTAAGAGACATACTGAACTCATTTGAAACAGATGCAGAGGAGTGGAGAATCAGTTTCTATCTTTTACCTTTTAGGAGTTTTTGTTTAAATAGAAAATCTTGTGGTACCAATAAACTTCAAGTTAGGAGAAATAATGGGTGAGGCATATTGTGAATATCATCAATTCTGTATTTAAATATAAAAAATTGATTTTTATGTGAAGTGGCATAAGAACTTCATATGTTAAAATAATATTTGTTTTTATTATTCTTTATACAGTAACAGTGTTTACTCACTGAAGAAGGATTGTGTATCCAAACCATTTGGGTTTATGAACACTATATTTCATTGTTGGAAAAATACAAAATAAAGAAAAAATACAGAATTATGAAAAATAAACCACTGCAAATTCTTTTTTGTATTTGGTGAGTGGGCTCAATCACTACCAATTTGTCTTTTCTACTGAGACTCCTACTATGTTTTAATAGTTATACCACATCTCAATTTTACAAACACAACAAGGAATTTCCATAAATATTTCCCAAGTGTGCAGAAATAAAAATGGTCACCATGCAGGGCATTATTGCTTTTTGTTTTTAGCAACAACACCAAAGTTAAAGATTGAATCATAATAATGAATTAACTCAGAAGGGGATCAGCTTTTCATCCCTAAATAAACACTGTGATAAGTAATTAAAACAGAACTTAGTGAATACACCTTATTAATGAAAACATGCAAAGTCACATAATTAGATTGCCATTCATAATTTGTTTCCTTAGAAACAGACAGTTAATTAATTTTCAATATACTGAAGCCAGTGCCAAAATATTGAACGCCCATACAGACTCAGCAACAAGTTCTCAGTAAAAAGGAGTAACAACTAGAACACACCTGAAACGAATCATCTAGCTAAGGGTGTCTCCACAGAATGCAGTTTTTACATAAGATGACTGCAGAGCTATCTCTTTCTACCTGATTTGATTACTGGGGTCCATGCATTTATCTCATTTAGATTGGACTACGGTCATGCATTATGCTGTGGCTTTAGATGTGGTTTGTGACCATTTGCAGTTAATGCAAAGTGCAGCTGCAGGGTGCCTGATGTTAGCTGACAACAGAAATCATATCTATTACATGTTGAGTGCATAGTGTACTGCTACAGAGTATGTCTAATTTAGGCATCTACTTTTTTGAGGTGGTATTTTAGATGGGTTGGCCCTGCATATTGTACTCTACTGCCCTCAGGGACTTCCATTGGTCTACACTTCCCCATTAGTGCATCTACACATGGCCCCCACCTACAGTACAGTAGCTCATTTTGATTGTCTCCCCAGTCCCTAAACATTAGCCCTCAAGATCTATGGAGGCATCTAGCTGGCCAGTGCTAAGGTTGTACAAGGACTGCAACAGATGGACCCTTGCATTCTCAGTTCTGGCTGACCAGAACAAACTACCAACCTCCCTATACTTCCTAACTTTATTTTCTGAATTTTGTTGTGAGGGAAGAACAATGACCCATGTACTGTTCAAGTAACATTATACACTAACCTATCCAAGCTAGGCCCCTCTCCCTTCAGGGAGTTTGCTATCCTTACTTCTGTCATACACCAGGCCTTTACAACCCAGAATCATTGCACAAGACAGTGATTCCCCATCCCTCTCTTTCCCCAACCCCCATAATTTAGGCTAAGAGACTACCTATACATGTTCTAAAGATAATCATGAATCTCTTCAAACTGCTATGGCCTGAACTCTTGTACCTTACTCTACTGCACAGCACCTTAAGAACTTTGTAGACTACTTGTAGCAAGGGACACAATAAAAATATGATATCACATCTTGTGGGGTCTTCATACCATCTATATGATGCACATTTCAAATAAATAAATACTGATCCATGACCGACAATAGCATGGAGGAGCAACTGTTGTGGCAATGGTGACTTGTTGATGGAGTGAACACATGACACTGATGGTTCAAATTCAGTCTGTAGTTGCTGTGGGTGTTCAATTGTAAACTGATTTGGTAGATCTGGCTTTTTGTCTGCCACTAGAAAAAGGGGAGTAGGAAAAACCAGATCCAAAACTCCTGAGATGATGTGGGGATCAGGCAGGGGGCACAGCATGAGGAGTAGGAGGGAATGGTGGGGCAGAGGGGATCAGGATAGGGGGTACAGGGGGCAGGAGGGAAGAGGAAGGGTAGTAAACTGTAATGGATACAGGGCGGCTTTATTCCTTGATGTTATATGGAGAGCATGGGGCTGTCAGATATGCAGATACCTGGGACAGTTAAGGGCAGCAGAGATCATTGGTTAAGGAGGGATATAGAGAGAAGGATGGGGAGATGGGGAGGGTAAAAAGGGGAAAGGAGAGGGGAAAGGGTGAGGGCCTGATGAGCAGTTACAGCAAAGGAGACCCTTGGCGGATGAAAGGGGGTATACGAGCAGGGGCCACACATAGACCAGTCGACACCGGGTCAGGGGAGAGGTAGTAGGATAGGAGAAACAGAAGGGGGAAGGAAAGCTGGGCCAGTTAGGTGACATTACAGGGAAGGATGGTGGCACAGAGGGTCATATTGCTGCTGGAGTGAGCGTATCAAACAGGTATTCAGTTCTGGAGGGGACTGAGGACCAGGGAACATTGGGGGGAATGCCTTGGGGCAATGCAGGTGAAGAGGATGAAATCAAGGGAGGAGAAAAGGAAGGGAAATATCAGGGGGTACAGGGAGGGATTGGGGCACTCAGAGGCATAGGTAATGAAGGCAGAGTTAGGGGAGTGGAGCAAGTGAGGACCTATAGGAATGAAGGAGCAGAAATAGGATGCAGGGCAACATAGAGAGGGTCCAAAGGGGTGAGGGCTGTAATGGATTATGGGGGGCAGTGGGATGGAGGTGGACTGGAGGAGGCAAAGGGAAGACTGGAAGGAAGAAGTAGAAGTACAGATGGGACGGCAAGAAGGGAAGACACAGGGGGGAAGGTGGCTAGATCACATGGGGCAGGCAGAGGGATATAAGCCCATGTGAAGAAGGCAGAAAAGGTGATAGTAGTAGGGGACTCCATCATCAAGGGTATTCACTGGAGCAGGAAGTGGGATCCAAACAAAAGAAGGGTGGTTATCTGTATGCCACAAATGGAAGCAGGGAGGGTGGGGCCTAAAATCAGGGAAGAGATAAGAGTTGTGGGGAGCAGACCTCACATGATCTTTCACTTGGAGATGAATGGCTTGGCAGAAAATTAGGTCAGGATAGTGCAGCAGAGGTTTAAGGGTCTAGCAGGGTGCTGCAGGGGCTCAGTGAGCTCACTGATGTTCTCCGAGATCTTGCCAATGCACAAAGTCAGTATGGTGAAAAAGGGGAGAATAGGAGAATTTATTGAATGGCTAAGACAATGTTGTGAGATGGAGGGGTTCAAATGTATAAGGGAATGGGGGACATGTGGGCGGATGAGGGACTGAATGCAAAGGATAAGCTGCACCTAAACGGTGAGGGGGCTGAAATGCTCAGGGGGAGACTAAGGAGATACATGGAGGAGATCCTTCATTTAAACTGAAGAGGAGGAGGATGAGGCTAGGGAAGTCCAGGAGGATAGCAAGAAAGGTGCGAATCTAGCTGGCACTCTCCCACAAATGGCAATAGGGATTAGGCAAGGGGAGCAGGGAAAGGAACAGAGTCTGAGCAAAAGGATTATTGACCTAGAGGCCATCATGGTGGGAGGGGACATGGACATAGCAGCCATAATGGAGACATGGTGTATGGAAAACTAGGAATGGGATATGGTCATTAAGGGTTCAATCTATTCAGAAGGGATAGAGTAGGAAGGAAAGGGGGAGGGATAGCACTTTACACATGGGACCACATAAAGGCGATTGAGATTCAGGGGGAACAGGGGGGAGTGGAAGTACTGTGGGTCACCCTTGAGAAGAGGAAAGGGGGAGTTATAAGAACAGGGGTGGTTTACAGGCCTCCGACTCATGGAGTGGAAGTGGATAGGGAGTTGTTGCAAGAGATCCAAAGGATAGCTCAAAAGGGAGAGCTGCTGCTAATGGAGGACTTAAATCTTCCAGATGTGGATTGGAGTCTCCTGGCTGTGGCATCACCTAGGAGAAGGGACATCCTGGACTCCCTGCAAGAGGCATTACTCAAACAACTGGTAATAGGATCCACTCCGAAGGGGGTGACGCTGGACCTTGTTCTGACTAATGGGGACAGTGTGACCGACGTGACTGTGGAGGACAACCTGGGGACCAGTGATCATTGAGCGATGTGGTTAAGTATAAGGACTGGGGTAGAGTCTAGCCACATGAGAATGAGGGTTCTAGACTTCAAGAGGGCCAATTTCAAAAACATGGCAGTATACCTCATGGAAGCCCTGGCTGGCTTACAAGAACTACAGTAAAAGGCATAGAAGAACAGTGAGAGGCGATAAGGAGGGAAATTAATGAGGTTACAATTCTTTGTACCAGACAAATCAGCAAAGGCAAAGGAAGAAGGAGACCACTTTTGTTCACGCGGGGGTGGCGGAAAGTGTGAGGACAAAGAAAACAGCCTTTAGGCAGTACAAAACAACACAAAAGTAAGAGGTTAGGAGATTTTACCTGGAGAGGCAAAGGGAATCGGGGAGGGAGGGAAGTAAGGAGGGCAAAGGCAGCAACAGAGGCAAGGATATCTAAGTCAGTGAAGGGGGAAGGATACAACATTTTTCAGATATATTGGGGAAAGGAGAAAGACTGGGGGGGGATTGTCAGGGGGAATGAGAGGCCTTCGTGAAGGAGGATGGTCAAAAGGCCAACATATTGAATAAGTACTGTACTTCCTTTCAGTCTTCATGGAGGAAGGGGTTGGAAATGGGCCTGAATTACACAACAAGGACGTGGAGGGTAGGGAAGCAGATACTAGACCCTTCACTGCAGAGAGGGTCCTAAGGGCACTAACCAAGTTAAGAGTGGACAGGGCAATGGACCCTGATGCAGCACACCCCAGGCTGCTGAGGGAACTCAGTAAGGTACTGGCTGAGCCCCTGGAAACCCTGTTCAGCCAATCTCTGGATGCTGGAGAGATGCTGAGGGATTGGAGGAGGCCTGACATTGTCCCACTCCACAAAAGGAGTGGTAGGAAATTACAGGCCAGTCAGCCTGATGTCAGTGGTTGGCAATGGGAAAAAAACTGTAAACAGATTAACAGGGTATGGAATGTGATGGTGACAAATGCATGCAGTCTAGCAAAGAAAATACATGACCTCATGGCCTCAATAGCTGAGGCAGAACTGGACTGGGTTGCTGTAACTGAAACCTGGTTTAACGACAATCAAGAATGGGATATAGCTATACCAGGTTTCAATATTTTCAGGAGGTAAGATGTGAGGGAAGATATAAAAATAATGGAGGTTCAAGGTACACAGGTAGAATCTGAAGCCTTGTGGGTTATGATGGAAACAGGAAATGGAACAGCCATTTGATTGGGCATGATCTGCAGGCTCCTATCACAAGGAGTGGAGGGGGACAAAGAGCTACTGGAAAGTGTCCAGAAAATGACAGATAAAGGAGAAGTGATGCTAATAGCTGACTTCAATTTACTGGATATAAATTAGAGGTCCTATACAGCAACCTCTGCAAGAAGCAAGGCTATCCTGTAATCCTTGGGTTGGGCTGGAACAACTAGACAAGGCTCCCACAAGAGGGGATGACATCCTTGACCTAGTACCTTCAAACAGTTCCAGAGTAGTCGAAGTTGATGCAGGAGACCGTCTGTATTTGATCGACCATCGAACAGTATGGCTCAAAGTCAACACAGTGGAGAAGTTTAGTCACTCCAAGATCAAGGTTTTTGACTTTAAAAAAGCAGATTCATGGAAATGAAAATCTGCCTCAGGGATCTTCTAAAACATAGGCCCAGGGGAAGGGTGGAAGAATGCTGGAAATGCTAAAAGAGGCATTAATGACGGTCACGTCGAAATATACAACACAGATCAGCAAATCGAGGAAGAGGAGAAACACACTTTGGTTCTCCAAGAAGTTGTGGCTATAGTGAGACAGAAAAGAGAAGCATTCAAGAAGTTCAAGTGATTGGGAAGCAAGACAGACAAGGAATTATATAAAGAGAAACTAAAGGAAGCGAGTAAAGTGACGGGGTGGCAAATGCCCAAACAGAGGAAAAGATAGCTCAGGGAGTAACAGATAGCAACAAGTAATTTTTTTAGGTATATTAGTGTAAAAAGGAAAAATAGAGGTGGAATTGTATAAATTGTCAAAGGGGATGGGGAACGAGTGGAAGGAGACAGGAAGAAGGCAGAAGTCCTGAATGGGTACTACTGCTCGGTGTTCACAAAGGAGGCAGATGACAGA
This sequence comes from Neoceratodus forsteri, assembly GCA_016271365.2. Classification (NCBI taxonomy): domain Eukaryota; kingdom Metazoa; phylum Chordata; order Ceratodontiformes; family Ceratodontidae; genus Neoceratodus; species Neoceratodus forsteri. The sequence continues at coordinate 903,600,265 of CM028135.1, read as the reverse complement.
GGGTCTGCCCTCAAAAGGAAGGATGTCCAGAATATGGAAGTGGACATGAGGCTGTTTATGATGGAAAGGGTTATGGATGAATTAAATAAACTGAAAGTTGATAAAGCTAGGGTCCAGATGGATAACATCCAAGGATACTAAAGGAACTTAGAGAAGAACTGGCAGCACCACTGGCAGAAATCTTCAATAAATCTCTACGTACATACAGTACATACGAACATATGAAACTGCAAGACGATACAGGTCATATGCTCTATTAAGTCTGCTCAAGTGTGCAGCTAGCAATCCATTACACTGCAGCTGCAGAAGAAGAGGTGGTTCCAGAAGACTGGAGAAGGACAGTGGTGGTTCCTCTCCATAAAAGTGGAAACAGGGAGGAGGCAGGGAACTACTGGCTGACCAGTCGGACCTCAATTGTGGGCAAGATGATGGATTCTCTACTCAAGGAGAGAATTTTAGCATTCCTTAAAGCCAGCAACCAGCAGGACCCTAGGCAGCACGCTTCATGGAGGGAAGATCCTGCCAAACTGACATGGTTAAGTTCTTCAACTGGGTCACTAGTGTAGTAAATTAGGGGGGGAGCAGTGGATGTAGTCTATTTGGATTTTAGTAAGGCCTTCGACACGGTGCCACACAGAAGGTTACTAAACAAGCTAGGAAGCATGGAATTTGGGCAGACAGTGGTATCCTGGGTGAAAAATTGACTGAGCGACAGAACACAGTGAGCATTAGTCAATGGAGTACAGTCAGGGTAGAGGGAGGTGACTAGTGGCGTGCCCCAGGGACCGATATCAGGACCAATACTCTTCAATGTCTTTGTCAGTGACATTGCAGAGGGGCTGAAGGGTAAGGTATGTCTGTTTGCAGATGACACAAAACTCTACAGCAGGGTTGATACTCCTGAAGGGGTGAGTATCATGAAAGAGGACCTGCACAAACTGGAAAAGTGATCAAGAATATGGCAATTAAATTTTAATGCGAAAAAGTGCAAAGTCATGACTTGGGGAAGGGAAATATGGGAGCAGAACACTACTTGGGGGGAGAGAAACTGTTGGCCTCAAAACAGGAGCCTGATCTAGGAGTCATCATAGCAGATGACCTAAAAGTAGGCAAGCAGTGTAATAAGGTGGTGCAAAAGGCCAGCAGGATGTTGGGCTGTATAGGAAGAGGCATTACAAGTAAAAGAAGAGAGGTGGCCATGCCGCTGTACAGATCTCTGGTGAGACCCCACCTGGAATATTGCATAAAGTTCTGGATGCCACACCTCAGGAAGGACATTGACAGGTTGGAGACAGTACAGAGGAGGGCTACAAAGATTGTCCAAGGTCTGCACATAATGTCGTACCAAATTAGATTGAAGGAACTCAACACTTATTCCCTCGAACAGCAAAGAGAGAGAGGCAACATTATTGAAACCTTCAAATACCTCCGAGGATTAAACAAAGTATGAACACAGGACTTATTTCTAGGGGTCATGAAATGAGACTATGAGGAGGGAGGTTGAAGGGCAATGTGAGAAAGTATTTCTTCAAAGAGAAGGTGGTTGATCCATGGAACAGCCTGCCCACGGAGGTTGTGAGTTCCAAGACAGTAGGGGCATTCCAGAGAGACTGGGATAGGCACAAGGGTTTAGTTGGAGTATAAGCAAAGGGGAAGGGGTAGGTTTTTATCTGGGCAGACTATATGGATCTTGGGATTCCCATCTGCTGTCACATTCTATGTTTCTATGATTCTAAGGTAATGGAATCATTCCTAAGGGAAAGAATTGAAGATTACCTTAAGAAGAGCAGGCTGCAGGACCAGAGGCAGCATGGGTTAACAGGGGGGCGATCCTGTCAGACCAATCTGATAGAGTTCTTTGACAGAGTGAACAGGGTAGCTGACAAGGGTAGGGTGGTGGATGTGGCCTATCTGGATTTCAGCAAGGCCTTCAACACTGTCCTGCCTAAAAGGTTGGTAATGAAACTGAGCTGCTTGGGGGTGGGGCCTAAAATCATAAAATGGGTGGAAATCTGGCTTAGGTATAGGAGCCAAAGAGTGGTGGTTAATGAGGTGCACTCCAGGGAGGTGAGATTGACTAGCGGGGTATCACAGGGAACAGGGCTAGGCCCTACACTCTTCAACATTTACGTTAGTGACATAGCAGTAGGATTGAGAGGAGTATGCCTGTTTGCTGATGACACAAAGATCTGTAACAAGGTGGACTCACAGAGGGGTGCAGAAAGGATGAGGGAGGACCTAGAAAAGATAGAGGAGTGGTCTAGAAGGTGACATCTAAGTTTCAATGTAAGGAAGAGCAGGGTTATGCACTTGGGACACAGGGACCTGGGAGCTGAGTACACACTTGCTGGAGAGGTAATAGAGGTCACAAGGCAAGGGAGAGAGACATGGAAATTATCATTACTGATGACCTGAATCAAATCAAATCACTCTTTATTTATATGAGGCATCTTTCTTAAACCAAGGCACCTGTACAATATAAAATAAAACAATAAATAATTAAAACTACATTAAAATTAAACTAAACAACAATATTCAAAAATCATTATAAGCTTTACTAAAAAGATAGGTTTTTAAAGCTCCTTTAAAACTTTGGACAGTCAGGCAGTCTCGCACCTGACGCAGGTAGAGAATTTCCACAGGGTTGGGGCCATGAAACTAAAAGATCTGGCCCCTGAAGTTTTTAAACGAACCCTGGGAATCTCTAGCAATCCCTTGTCAGTGGATCAGAGAGAGTGGGGGGAACAGTAGGAACAAAGGAGATCTTTCAGGTAAGCAGGTCCCTGATCATGAGGAGCCTTATGGAGTCAGCAGACCGACCTTGAAGGTGATTCGCCAGCAAACTGGCAGCCAGTGCAGTCTGCGGAGCACAGGCGTTATATGACTGGACCTACAAGAACCAGTCAACAGCCTGGCTGCCACATTCTGCAAGAGCTGCAGGCGGTGAATCTCAACCCCCAGTAGCCCAAGGTAAAGGGCATTGCAGTAGTCAAGGCGGGAGGTAACGAAAGCGTGGACCAAAGTAGGGAGATCATCTGGAGGAACCAGGTGCTTCACCCAGGTGATGTTCCTCAGATGGTAAAAAGAGGTTTTGACAACTGCTGACACCTGGGATTTAAATGTCAAACAGTCATCAAACACAACTCCCAGGTTCCGCACCCGGTCTGAGGTAGTCAGCTGGACACCCCCAAGCCATAAACCCGAGGGCATTCCAGCCAATAAACCCACCTCCCAGCGACCCTGGTCCACAACCAACACCTAAGTTTTATCTGGGTTCAACTGCAGCCAACTTACATTCATCCAGTCCTGGATTTTGGTAAGACAGTTGTTAAAGACTGAAAAGACAGCATCTTGGCCGGACACAAATGACACGTACAGCTGAGTATCATCTGCAGAGCAGTGAAAACCCAGACCGTACTGCCTAATAATCGCTCCTAATGGCAGCATGTACACTGCAAACAACATGGGCACCAAAATGGAACCCTGCGGTACCCCACAAGTTAGGGAGAATGATGCCGAGGAAAAAATCCTGGACACCGCCCTCTGAGTCCTACCCTCGAGGTAGGATCGGAACCAATTGAAGACTGTACCAGACAGTCCACAGATAGATCACAATCGTTCCAATAGCACACCATGGTCCACAGTGTCAAATGCTGCAGAGAGATCAAGAAGGACCAAGATGGAACAAGTCCTTCGATCTCTCGCTTTTAGGAGGTCATTTAGTACCTGGACCAGAGCTGTCTCAGTACTATGCTGTGGGGTACCGCAGGGTTCCATTTTGGTGCCCATGTTGTTTGCAGTGTACATGCTGCCGTTAGGAGCGACTATTAGTTTTCCAGTAGAAACACTCTGGATACAGAAGTTGATACCAGCCCATTTACAGAAGAAAGGGTTCTGAAAGAACTCTTAAAACTGAAGGTGGACAAAGCAATGGGGCCTGATGGGATTCATCCCAGAATTCTAAAAGAACTAAGGGTAGAACTAGTGACACCACTGACTACCCTTTTTAACAAATCTTGGGAGGATGGGGTGGTACCCAAGAACTGGAGGAGGGCAGATGTGATTCCCCTTCACAAAAGTGGGAGCAAGGCAGAAGCAGGAAACTACAGACCTGTTAGTTTAACCTCAGTGATAGGGAAAACGATGGAATCACTTCTGAAGGAAAGAATTGTCGAGTATCTAGATGCCAGAGGGCACAGGATCCTAGGCAGCATGGATTCACAGCAGGAAGGTCATGCCAGATGAATCTGATAGATTTCTTTGACTGGGTGACCAAAGTAGTAGATCAGGGAGGGGCTGTGGACATGGCCTACCTAGACTTTAGCAAGGCATTTGACACAGTCCCACACAAAAGATTAATATACAAGTTAGCCAGCCTGGGAGTGGGTCCCAAGATGACAGCCTGGGTAAAGAATTGGCTGGAGAATAGGACACAGAAAGCAACAGTAAATAGAGTCCACCAGAAGAAAGAAGGGTTACTAGTGGGTACCGAGGGTTCAGTATTAGATCGGTCTCTCAATGTCTTTATGCTTACATTGCAGAGGGACTGGAAGGAAAGTATGTCTCTTTGCAGATGACACAAAGATCTGCAACAGAGTTGATGCACAGGGTGGGGTGGAAAGGATGAGAAGGGACTTGGCAAGGTTAGAGGAATGGTCAAATGTATGGCAGCTTAGATTCAATGCTAAGAAGTGCAAGGTAATGCACCTGGGAAACAAAAACCCAGGGGAAGAATACACAATGTGGGGTGAGATACTAACAACAACAACAATGGAAAGGGACCTGGGGGTAGTCAAATCAGATGACCTAAAGGTGGGCAAGCAATGTGAGAGGGCAGCAAGGAGGGCTGGGGGGATACTGGGATGCGTAGGGAGAGGCATCACCAGTAGAAAACAGGAAGTTATTATCCCTCTGTACAGATAGCTGATGAGACCCCATCTGGAGTACTGTGTGCAGTTCTGGAGACCCAATCTCCGCAAAGACATAGACAGGATGGAAGCTGTCCAGAGGAGGGCACTAAAATGGTGCAGGGTCTGCACCGGAAGACATATGAAGAGAGACGAAGGAGCTTAATATGTATAGCCTTGAGGAAAGGAGGAGAGGGGGACATGATAGAAGCGTTCAAGTACTACAAGGAATCAACAAAGTCCAAGAGGGTAGCATCTTTCAAAAAAAGAGGTGTGCGAGAACAAGAGGCACAATTTGAAGATAGAGGGGGCAGTTCAGAGGTAATTTAAGGAAGTATTTTTTCACAGAGAGGGTTGTGGATGCATGGAACGGCCTTCCGGAGGAGGTTGTGGAGTCAAAATCAGTGGTGGAATTCAAGCAGGCATGGGACAGTCATAAGGCCATTCTAGGGGGTGGGGGTAGGAAGAAGTAGGCTGCTGGTTAACTAGGATCTGCAGCTTATCCAGTAGGTAGGGAAATGGGCAGACTGGGTGGACCAAGCGGTCCTTATCTGCCGTCAAATTCTATGTTTCTATGTTTCTATGCCTTTTCCTAAATCCCGACTGGAGAGAATCATAGACATTGTGGCTGGTCAAATGTTCATCCAGCTGCGATGCGACCACCTTTTCAATAACTTTACCCACAAAGGGTAAGTTAGAGACAGGTGGCAAAGCAATGTGGGAAGACAGTGGGAAAGGCTAACCAAGTTCTTGGTTGCATAGGAAGGGGTATCATCAGCAGGAGGAGGGAAGTAATACTTCCCCTGTTCACTTTGCTGGTGAGACTTTACCTCGAGTATTGTGTGTAGTTCTGGAATCTCCATCTTTGAAAGGACAGGGACAGATTGGAGAGGCTGCAGAGGAGAGCAATCAAAATGGTGCAGGACCAGCTGGGGGGAGGAGGATCGAACATCCTAGGAATGCTCTGCTGCTCCTGCTACAACACCACCACCTGGGTGCACATGGGTGGAGGTGCAGCTGGGGGCACCACATGGGAGGGGAAGACATTAGCCAGGATCCAGACCGGCATCATGTCTCAGTGTGTGCCGCCTCCCTGGACTGCACTGCATGCTGCTGTCATTGGGGGGACAAGAAAAAAACAGGAAAATGGACCCGTTCCCTCTCCTAGTGCCCAGTGCTTGATCAGGAATGGCCTAACATGAATGATGATTTGTGGGGAGGAAGATGAGCCTCCCCCCTTTACCACCTAAGTGGCCAAACCGTGGCAGGATGGAGGTAGCTCCTGCTGGGACACTGGAGATTGAGGTGAGGAGCAGAGGAAGGGGGCATAAAGCATAAATAAAAATGGTGTAGGGCCTGCAATGGAAGACCTATAAGGAGAGGCTAAAGGAACTAAATTTGTACTCCTTGGAGGACAGGAGGAGGTGGGGGGAGATGATTGAGACATTCAAATATCTGACGGGAATAAACAAGGTGCAGGAGGAGAGTATCTTCCAGAGAAAAAGATTCTCTACAACTTGGGGTCACTATATGAAGCTAAAGAGGGTAGGTTCAGGGGTAACAAGAGGAAGTTCTTCACGGAAAGGGTAGTGGACGACTGAAACATCCTCCCAGAAGAGGTGGTGGGGGCTAGTACAGTCAGAGGTTTTAAGTGTGCAAGGGATAGAATAAACACATGGGCATCTTGGATAATGGAGGGGGTGGATGATGGCCCCCCAGTAGTGAATTGGGTAGCACCATGGGGGGGATTTCATGGGCGTACTAGGTGGACCAGAAGGTCCTTATCTGCCTACATAATCCATGAATCTATGAATGATGACCCCTGGGCACAACTACAGTGGCGTGAAAAAGTATTTGCCCCCTTCCTGATTTTCTCTATTATTGCATATTTGTCACACTGGATGTTTTCAGGTCTTTAGAGAAAATGTAATATTAGATAAAGGGAACCTGAGTGAACAAATAACACTTGTTTTTTTTTAATTTTACTTATTTAATGAAAAAAAGTTAACCAACACCAACTGGCACTGTGTGAAAAAGTAATTGCCCCCTTACACTTAATAACTGGTTATGCCACATTTAGCTGCAATGACTGCAACCAAACACTTCCTATAATTCAATATCAGTCTTTCACATCGCTGTGGAGGAATTTTAACCCACTCTTCCTCATAGAACTGCTTTAATTCAGCAACATTTGGTAGGTTTTCGAGCATGACCTGCTCGTTTCAGGTCCTGCCACAGCATCTCTATTGGGTTTAAGTCTGGACTTTGACTAGGCCACTCCAAAACTTTAATTTTACTTCTTTTAGCCATTCTGATGTGGACTTGCTTTTGTGTTTTGGATCATTGTCTTGCTGCATGGCCCAACTACGCTTCAGCTTCAGCTGACGGAAGGATGACGGACATTCTCCTTAAGAATTTTCTGGTACAGAGCAGAATTCATGGTTCCTTTAATTATGGCAAGTCATCCAGGTCCTTAGGGCAGCAAAGCATCCCCACACCATCACACTACCACCACCATGTTTGACTGTTGGTATGGTGTTCTTACTGTGGAATGCTGTGTTTGCTTTACGAGACATTATGGGATCCATGTCATCCAAAAGTTCCACTTTGGACTCATCTGTCCATAGAACATTTTCCCAAAAGGCTTGTGGATCATCCAGGTGCTTTTTGGCAAATGAGAGACGAGCATTTATGTTCTTCTTGGTTAGCAGTGGTTTCTGCCTTGCTACCTCACATGAAGCCCATTTTGCCCAGTCTCTTTCTGATTGTGGGGTCGTGAACACTGACCTTAGCTGAGGCAAGAGAAGCCTGCAGTTCTTTGGATGTTGTTTTAGGATCCTTTGAGACTTCCTGAATGATTTTACTATGCTCTTGGAGTAATTTTTGGCAGGCCGCCCACTCCTGGGAAGATTCACTACTGTTCCAAGTGTTCTCCATTTGGAGATTATGGCTCTCACTGTGGTTTGATGGAGTCCCAGAGCCTTAGAAATAGCTTTGTAACCCTTTCCAGACTGATAGAGGGCAACACATTTTTTCTGATCTTTTCAGGAACTTCCTTTGATCATGGCATAATGTGCTTGTTGAATCTTTGTGCTGGCAACGTGACTCTGATGGTAAGGGTCAAAATAAGTGAGATTTATATTGAGCAGGGCTGGCTGTAATCAAGCCTGGCTGTGTTCAATCAGCTGACTCTAATTATCCCTTTAATTGGGTTGATTTAACTAGGGGCAATTACTTTTCACACAGTGCCCGTTGGTGTTGGTTAACTTTTTTCATTAAATAAATGAAATAAGTAAAAAAAAAAAGTGTTATTTGTTCACTCAGGTTCCCTTTATCTAATATTATATTTTGTCTAAAGACCTGAAAACATCCAGTGTGACAAATATGCAATAATAGAGAAAATCAGGAAGGGGGCAAATACTTTTTCACGCCACTGTAAGTGGTAGACATTGATCATGATCTGTTAGGAAAAATTGACTATGAGATCTCTTTATGGTCAGACTATGCACATGCCAACAATGTTTTAAGTAAAAACTAAAAAACATTTGGGTGACACTGACTGATGTTTTAAAAGTATAGAAACAGCTGTATAGAAACATTTGTATTGGTTGGCTCAGTGGCATAGCAGCAGCACACCATGCTAATACCTTGCAGACCTTAGTTCACATGTGGACTTTAATGTCCTACTGTGCATCCAGTGGGAGCTGGCACATGGTAAAGAAAAGAAGTTCCAAGTAAGGGGGGGTATGGCTGGCTCAGCAATTGCACACCTCTACTGGATAATCACATTACAGCACTGGTGTCAAATATGAAAACCACCATTCATTCAATGGCCCGTCCTCCTGAAAATAGGTCCATGTGGCCACATTAAATTTGACAATCAAGTGGAGGATGGTGGGAAAATAGGACAAAACTGAATTCATTTTCATTTCATTTTTCATTTTTTGTTTCACGTACAGTAAAACAGTTTAGGCAGAGCATATTTTCAAACAATTTAGTGTTGAGGATACAACAACAAAAGTATCAGAGATAGTGCATAACAGGTGTAACAGAGATTAGAGTAGTAACATTTCCAAGATGACAATAGACAGCAATCTGAGCATTTCTTCAGTACAATTTTAAGCAGGTGTATGTGAGCCAATACAAATAATTTCTTAATTACACAATTTACAATAAAGTACTGTAACAAAAGATAAGCCTATGATGTGGAGGGATCATATCAATTAAAGCATTTGGCCCAGACAAAGGTTGCCAACATTGTCCTAAAAGGGTATTGCAAACAAGGGTTTTCATCATAGAATGATAACACTGCCAAGATGTGCAATATTACATATTATACCATGGACCTTAGACAAGAACCAATGAAAACGACTGACTGGCACCTTACCACCATTGTAAATCCTCTGATAATCACCGCAAAAGGTGCCAGCCAGCCGTATCTGTACACAATTCTGTACCACTGCACCCACCTCACTTCACTCGACTCCCGCATCCTCTCCGGCTCCACTCGGTCCCAATCTGACTCATGGCTCCTAGCCCAATCGCTGTGTCTCTCTTCCTCAGTAATTGTTAAATTATGAATAAAAAAACAGCACTTGTAAACAAATCCCCCCAAACCCCACCGTAATTACATTTGTCCTTCCACAGTTATACCCGGAAGACAACAAACTTGAACTCGGAAACAAACTGACACGCGGTCTTCGGTTCGTGCTTCGTACACATACTCTGTTGCCTAACAGTTATTACCAGCTCTCAAAAAAACGATGTCTGAGTAAGAAAAAAAAACAGTAACTACCTCTGTGTCTCAGATTTCGCTCACTGTCCCTCATAACTTATTCAAAGCTGTCACTGAGCACTCCCTGCTCACTGAAACCCACACGCTGTGATCATCCAGCTTCTCTCATAACGGAACACCGCAGCTTTGTCTTCTCTCCCTTTCTGTGACGCTACCGGCAACTGCATCAGTCATAAATAGCTCTAGAATCCCCATATAATTTTTTTAATACCCTTAGCCTGCTTATAACATGTTTCACAATAAACGATTGTATCAGTGCAGTGGGGGGGGGGGGCAAGTATCTATTTAATATTCAACCTACAAACAGGGAACTATTTTTTGGGGGCCCAACAATAATTTCCATAAAATATCATTTCAACTAGCATAAGACACTATTTTTCTTTACATTTTTTACTCAGTTGCTAAAAATACACATTGTATAATCAATCAAGCCACTGAAATTGTGGGTTATCAGGGGATTTACCACAGCTTGTGTGGATTTACCCACTCGGCTACGCCTCATGGGCAAACCACTCCAGCCGTGGTAAATCCCCTGATAACCCACACCCCCTCATGGCTTATTGCTTAACTGTTAAACCTTTAACTAGAATCTGCTCTCCTGACTGGTTCATTACTGGACACATGCCTTGCCTTGCCTTGCCTTGGTACTACTGACTGCTTTTCTCTGCAGTAGCACCTAGCAACAGTCAGGGGTCTCATGATTGTTGCCTTTGTAGCAGCACAATGTACTGATGTGCGTCAACATCTCCACGCAAACTTCATCTCATTACTGTGCCCCTGAAGTCAAACGCTCCCTAGTTAAACAAATGTTTTATTCTTTTTACAGTAGTTTCCGTAGTAACCTATAAGTGCACCATCCCTCCCTCCCAATTATAATTATTAGTTTACATTACCTCCCCTCTCCCTCTACCCACCCACTGATCATGAGATGGTGGCCTGTATTTATCCTCTCACCTTTGCTGCCTGCCATCATTTCACACAGGTGAAATGACTTGCATTGCCTAATTGGCTTATTTAATAATTTATTTAGTTTTTGTTGACCACACAAGCACACTAAATAATTACAATGCTTATTTTCAGGTGCAACCCAGGAGACTACAGAGTAAAACAATGAGACAACCATATCACAAAGTAACATAAAAGAATCCAAGGATACAGAACAACATGGAAGGCAGGCGATATACATTACATACAGTAGCAAATACAGAGAAGGATTATGGTAGTACACTAATGTCTGACATCTGGTCACAATATTAATGCTGCACACTGTAATAGTTATGGTTAAGGACAATGTCAGTTACATAATGCATGTCATTTCACTTAGATGAGACAGCTGCTGGCAACATAGGTGAGACAAATGTAAATACTGTCCCCTGTCTCGAGTGAGGCATGTGGGCAGGTGAGGGGAGTGGGCAGGTAATCTGAACTAATACTTCCAATCTAGAGAGGGGTTGGGACTCTAGATTACCAGGAATAAACTCTTTTGAACCCTGTGGGGAGATACAATCAGAAGGGGTAAGTAAGTGAAACCTTATTTATTGAGTGCCCATTCCCAGGGGCTCAGAGCACTATACAATAAATCATTCGACAGATATAAAGAACCATGAATAAACAATAGGCAAATAAGGACAATCCCAAGGATAAAAACAATTAAAATAGTTTTTATCCTTGGGATTGTCTTGGGGCCACTGGACTACCAGGGAAAAACTCTTCTGAACCCTGTGTAGAGGAGAGACACTACTACCAGGGAAAATGTTTTTAACATAGATACCAGAGCTGGCCTGCTAGCACAGCAGTATTGCTACTGCATGTGGCACTAATAACCCGAGTTTGGGAACAAGCTCAGGGTATCGGAGGATCAGCAGAGGGAGGGGGTGGTGCAGTGCCTGGAGCTAGACTGTCCCCTAGTAGACTAGGCAGGAGGACAGTACAGTGGGAGGTGGAGGAGCGGCAGGCATCTGGTGTGACATGCCAGGGAACATGTGTAGCACTGCTATTCATGCAATGGCATGCACACTCCTCCATCCCATGGGGGGGGCACAAAAAAGCAGACAAAAGACATCCTGGATAGCAAGATGATCACCACTCCTCACAGACCCCACACCCTGGTGATTTGGGCGCTGTCCCTCTGGTTCCTTGATCTGACATGTAAAGAGCACTCCCCACCACCCTGCTGCGGGGGACAAGCAGCAGGAGACTAAGGTCCAGTAAGTCTCAGGTGAAATCAAGGTGAAAAGGTTGGGGGGATGGTGGGAAGGGGGCCATGCAAGTGAAAAGAAACAAGATCAACTAGAAAAATACATACCAGGTCCACCACAGGGGAGAAAGGACTACTACCAGCATTGTTCAGGAGCAGTTAATGTAAGACTCTAAACTGTCTTTTGCTTAGTGGGGCAAGGTTTTAAAAAAACATATACAGTATTAACAGAATGGTTTCATGGAGTGGATCAAAATTCTAGCCCCTGCAGGATGGACCATTAATCTCTAGTACTCATATTTTGCCCTTAGCCTTCAGCTTCAGGCAATATAACAACTGAAGGTCAGAAGTCCATTCCTCGGGAGCTCTGGTTTTCAACTATTCCATTTAACCCTGGTCACTGTTTGTATTCTGCTGATACATGAGCACCATTTCTTCCCCTAGTATTTTATGTTGTATCACATACAAAAATCCTTGCTTCTTATGCAGTACAGATAGTACGTCTATGTGCAAGACACTTCTTTCCTATGTCCTCACTTATACAGAAAACATCAAATTTATTGAAAACAGAGTTCTTTTTTTTTATACACACTGTCTGTGTCTGTGCCAGTAAACAAGACAGAAAGTCTAGTTAGTATCATCAATCCACAGGCATCCTTTTTGCTATAATCTTTTACTATGTTGAGCACTTGTCCATAACACTGAAACGCTTATTATACAAAGACAAAATCTATAACTCTTCAACCTTTAATCAACCAAAATGTTGAGACTGGCCCTAAAATGTGAGGAGAGCTTATAAAACGTAGTGTACCTCAACAAATAATGGGGGTGTAGTGTAATCTTAGTACACTGCAGAAAACAAGTTAGCAAGTTTTCTGTTAAGTGATCATCAGTGATTCATTTAAATTTCGGTTTTATGAGCTCACTGAACAAAATGGGACAGCATAGTCTATGTTTTAGCCCGAGTGCGTCTGAATGGTAAAGATGCAGGACCATATGCAATCCATATCCCTGCTGACTAACTAATAAAAAGCACATCAGTGATCACCTCCATACATGCGCCTCCAACTTGTGTTGTTCAAGGGCAGCAGTTTCTCACTCACTCCATAACTGCTAAATGCAATCTTCTTCTACTGGGTTAAGAACAGTGGGAGTCTTTGATGATACCTTTAATAATTCCTATATTATTACTGACATTTTCTTACTCGATACACATTTCCCAATTTTAGGACAATTTCTAATTATTTATAACATTTTACAATGTTTATATTTTTCATACTGTACATACTGGTAACATTAAATGTACACTGAAAACAGAAAATAGAGCAATCAATCAATCAAATCTTTATTTATCCAGGCAAACATCATTGAGCAAGCTCATTTACAAGATGGACCTGGTTAACATAGAAACATAGAAGTTGACGGCAGATAAGGACCGCAAGGCCCATCCAGTCTGCCCATTTATTTTTCTACTTTATGAATGTGCCATTGGCCTCTGCTCTGTCAATGGCCTATCTATTCATACTCCTCTGTATTGCTCCCTAATACCTATCCCATGCCTGTTTGAAGCTCTGCACTGTATTCATATCCACTACTTCCTGAGGTAGGCCGTTCCATGCATCCACCATCCTTTCTGTGAAAAAGAACTTCCTCACATTACCCCTTAATCGGCCTTCTCTAATCTCATGCAGTGTCTTCTTGTCCTGCTATTTTTCTTATATTGAAACATTAGACTCTTTCACCTTGTTAATGTCTTTAAGGTGTTTGAATGTTTCAATCATATCATCTCTCTCCCTCCTTTGCTCTAGAGTATACATATTGAGCTCAGTTAATCTGTCCTCATATGTTTTCTGATGCAGTCCCCACACCATTTTGGTTGCCCTTCTCTGAACTGCCTCAATTTGGTTAATGTCCTTGTGAAGGTGTGGCCTCCAGTACTGCACACAGTACTCCTGATGGGGCCTAACCACTGTCTTGTAAAGAGGGATTAGTACCTCCCTCTTCCGACTTGTGGTACCCCTCAGGGCCAGCTTTAGGGTTTTGGGGGCCCCCAGCAAGATTTGTGAAGCCATAGGGTCCCTCTTACTTGGCTCATTTTCACTCAATGTGTTGGACTGTAGCCCATATGTGCATTTTTTTCTTTCTCAGTACAACCAGTGATACGGTATATTTAAATTTGTTAGGAAAGTCAGTAGTGTCAGTCCTTGAGGCTGTTCTTCCACTTCCATCCATTGCTGCCCATTTGCCTCTTATTGACTGGATCATAGCTTAGTAAGGCTTTTTAAGTGGGGACTTGCCTCAGGACTGAGAAATACACATGTGGTGTCTCTGCACAAGAGTGGACCCAAGGATGAACCTAGTAATTATAGACTAGTCAGCCTTATGACCATACTAAAGGAGAGACTAGTGAGCTTCCAGGACATAAATGGTCTACAAGATTAAAGGCAGCATGGGTTTTCCTTGGAGAGAGCCTACCAGACCAACCTGATTGACTTCTTTAGTTGGGTTACAGGATCATTGCACAGGGACCAGGTGGTAGATGTCATGTGTCTGGACATCAGTAAGACCTAGGACTCTAAGTCACATGGGAGGCTGCTCAGTAAACTGAGGATCCTGGGTGTCAGGGAAAAAGCTGGCAGAGTGGTTCAAGACCTGGCTACAGGACAGAAACTAGAGGGTGATAATGGGGGTGCTATCAAAGCCAAGGCCTGTGGCCAATGGGATCCCACAGGACTCAGTACTCAGACCAGTGTTGTTTAACATCTTTATTGTTGACATAGCAGATGGGGTCAAAAGTAAAATCTGCCTATTTGCAGATTATACTAAACTCTGTGGCAGAGTAGACATAGAGGAGGGGAGACAAGAGTTCAGGGAGGACCTGGCTAGGCTTGAGAAATTATTTGAGTATCTGGCAGTTGGAGTTTAGCGCTTAGAGTTTGCATGATCTTGCACCTGGGAGCTAAGAACTCAGGGGCCAGTTACTGGTTGGGAGGTGTACAGGTTACCATTTCTGAGGAGGAAAAAGATCTAGGGTAGCTCAATGCGTCATATTGTGCACCTTATTTTGCCACTCTATATTTTATATTTTATATGTATTTGTCTCCCTTACAAACCCCATTCCCTGGGTCACACCTGGAAACAAGCCTCAGCTCAGTGTCCCTTTCCCAGTGACCAATCTTTAAATAAATTAAAAATAAAATGAATCAATAGGGACCTGAGGCACCCTACACAGTGCCGTAAAGTGGCAGCCAAAGCAAGCAAAATGCTGGGATGCATCTCCACAGGAATCACCTCTAGGAAAGGAGAAGTCATTTTGCCCTTGTATAGGTCTTTGGTGACCTGAGACTGCACTTGGAGTACTGTGTGCAGTTCTGGTGCCCTTATCTGAAAAAAGACATCAGATTATTGGAGGGGATACAATATAGGGTGACCAAGATGATCCATGGTCTGAGGGACAAACCCTATGAGGAGAGGCTGTGGGAGCTCAATATGTATTCACTGGAGGACAGAAAGGAGAGGGGGGACATGATTGAGACCTTTGAGTATCTTAAGGCTTTGAATAAGGTTAGAACATACAGCATTTACAATTTAAGGGGAAATGAGTTCACTAGGGAGCATAGTCTGGAATTGGTGGGGTTAAGATTAAAAAAGGAAATGAGAAGGCACTTTTTCACAAAATGGAACGATCTGCCTGAGGAGGTGATTTCATTGAAAACAGTGAACAGCTTTAAAAAGGGGGTGGGACAGGGTGAAAGGGGGAATCATAACAGGAGAGATGATGGGTAGGGGGTAAAAGAGTGTGAGGATGAAAACTCCATGGGGGAAAAGGGAGGTGGGAGGCAGCTCCAGTAAAATCTACTAAGAGCTGCACACTCGAGCAGACTTGATAGACCCAAACGGCCTGTTTCTGCTGACATATTCATACTTTCATATAATAATGCCACATCAGAAGATGCTGTACAGCCCTTTGTTGCAGTTTAAAAAGAAAATTAGTAAGGGAAACTGCTCTGATTGGAGCCCCCACGAGTAGGGGGCCCCCAGCGACTGCAGGGTTTGCTGGTGCCTAAAACCGGCTATGGTACCCCTACTAAAACACCCCAACATCCCATTAGCCTTACCTACTGCTTCAGTGGTCTGCTTGGATGATTTCAGGTCATCGGTGATGATGACACCCAAGTCTCTTTTCCCCTTGTGACTGCCAGCAACTCCCCTCCCAGCCTATAGGTGGCTTCAAGGTTTCTCTTCCCTATGTGCATGGTCTTGCACTTCTTTGCATTAATCCCCAGTTGCTACTCTTCCAACCGTTTTGCTAGTTTATACAGATCTCTTCTCATTCTGCCTACCCCATCTGGATCATCTACTCTGTTGCAGATCTTGGTATCATCTGCAAACAGACTTAGCCTCCAGTCCATCTGCAATGTCACTGATGAAGATATTGAAATGGACTGGCCCCAGGACTGATCCCTGAGGTGCCCCACTTGTGACTTGCATCTCTTCTGACTGTATACCGTTTACCACCACTCTCTGTTTTCTGCCTGTCAACCAGTTTGCCACCCAGTTGACCAACGTCTTACCCACCCTGAGCCTACCCAGCTTATTAATCAATCTTCTATGTGGAACAGTATCAAAAGCTTTGCTGAATTCAAGGTAGGCAACATCAACTGCTCCCCCTTGGTCCACCACTCTGGTTACCCAGTCAAAGAAATCTATGAGATTTGTTTGACAAGACCTTCCTTTTGTAAACCCATGCTGTCTTGGATCCTGTGCTCCTATGGATTCCAGGTGTTGCACTATCGTTTCCTTAAGGAGTGCCTCCATAATCTTGCCCACTACTGAGGTAAGACTGACTGGTCTGTAGTTTCCTGCCTCCTCCCTGCTACCACTCTTGTGGAGCGGGATCACATCAGCCCTTCTCCAGTCTTCTGGGACCTCTCCTGTGCTCAGAGATTCACTAAACAGTTCTGATAAAGGCTATGTTAGTTCCACCCTTAGCTCCTTTAGTACCCTATGATGAATGCCATCCGGTCCCATTGCCTTGTTCACCCTGAGCTTATCGAGCTCTTACAGGGCCCTTTCTTTTGTGAAGGGACTAGTGCACACCCCCCTTCCCCTCCGTGTCCATGGTGCTGAGATGTGGTCCCTGCCCTACCTTCTCTTCAGTAAATACTGAGCAGAAGTATCTATTTAGGATAGATGCTTTTACATGGTTCTCCTCCTCAAACACCACCTTAGCCCCTTTGATCTTAGCAATACCCCTTCTGGACGTTCTCCTTTCTCTAATGTATCTATAGAAAGTCTTGTCACCTTCTTTTACTGTTCGTGCGAGTGTTTCCTTGGTTTGGGCCTTTGCCTGCCTTACTTCCTTCCCTGCTTCCCTTAGGGAAGTTTTGTTTGCCTCCCTATCCTCATCCTGCTGTGTTCCCTTATATTTCCTGAAGGCCAGCCTTTTGGCTGTGACCTTTTCTGCTACTGTGTTTGAGAACCAAAGTGGTTTTCTTCTTCTTTTGCACTTCTTTTTCTCACTAACACAGTGGGATGTTGCTTCAAGTATTGCATTTTTAATGCTTGCCCACTTTGCCTGTACCCCCTTACCTGTATTTCTTTTTGCCAGGTCTAGCTTAACTCTGTTGGCCATCTTATCAAAGTCAGCTCCTCTGAAGTCCCATATTTTTGCCTTGGAATAGGATGATTTTGTTCTAGTGGCCAAATGGAAGCATAGCATGTGATGGCCACTGGCACCCAGGTGACCTTCTACCTGGAGATCTGTGATCCTTTCCCTGTTAGTCAGTACTAGATCTAGGATAGCCCTGTCTCTTGTGGGTTGTTGTACCAGTTGTTTGAGGCCCTCCCCCTGCAGGTAATCCACCATGTGTCTAGTTCTGGCAGATGTCCCTGCTGGTATTGACCAAACTGTATCTGGCATGTTGAAGTCTCCCATTATCAGAACCTCCCCTTTAACTGTCGTGTTTTGTATAAGTCCAGATTATAGTACAAACAACTATATACACAACGTGAATAAAACATAATAGAAGTGCAAATCAAAACACAAGGAACATACATTACAGTTTGTTAGGGATCATCAGTAAAACACAGTAAACAGTATAAAATAGTGGGAACAGGCTAGACCGCAGAGATTCAGAGCTGGATATTATCACAGGAATTTCCTTAAAAAAACACAAGCAAGACCTAGGTATCGCTATCATAACAGTCAGACAAAATAAGTGATAACAGCTTTTTTCTTGACACAGTTCACAAAAAGGACTATAACAGGTATGGTTAGGTCTGAAAGGGAACAAACAGCCTGCCAGGCACTATCAACAGCAGCACCAAGGAGCACTTACATTAGGACTGGGTGGCGGCTGTGCCACTACTTGCTAGTAGAAGGTGTGAGCTAGGTACTGAGGTGACGGTTGGGACAGCGCCTACCACACATATTTCCAATTCTATGGTGCTAGTGTTGGCTGTCCGTGTCCAATGGACTGTTGGGCCACCAGGAAGGTCACAAGGCAGGGTAGGTGATGACTATGCTTAGGCACCTAAGGCCAATCTCAGACAAAGGTTCAAAAAAGGAGCATAATCACTCCTACTTCCAATATTTGCACTCTGAGCAGTAAGGAAAGGATCCCATCGGTCAGGGAAAGAAGTGATTACAGCTATTGTAGCAAAATACAGGCAGACCATCCGATTTTGCAGGAACTGGAAGGATCGCAGAAGTAAACTGCAGAAGCCAATCGGGAGCAAGGGCCGGAATGCGCTCACAATCTGATTGGTTGCTGGCTTTAGCAGTGCTTTGCTAAAGAAGAATCCAGACAAATGGTTTCGGATGGTGGCTTGTGAAGGTGCAGACCACCCAGGAGCTAGAGATTTTACACCTTAGGTGCAGATGCCCCCTGTAAGACTTGCCTATGTCTAGGAAGAGGGGTGCAGGGACCGGAAAGTAATACATACATTAGGGTTAGTAAAACATGCAAGAATGAACATAGGGTAGTCATTCATGGCTATGGCTAGACTCGAGGGAGCAAGCTAAATGCAGTTAGTGATTAGGAGCCAGAGAAACAGTTGCACAGCTCACACACACCTCGAGCACATAATGATTTGAAAGCATTAATACTTCGGAGGCAGCTTAATTTCAGTAGTTTTTGCATTTTGTTCCACAAGGATGGCAACATAAAACTAATGGCCATTCTGCCATAGTGGGTGGAAGCCTTAGGGATACATAGGGAGATATAGGAGGCACTTCTTAAGCCGTATGGTCCCAGCTCACTTAGGGGTAGACATTCTGTTATATAATGAGGGAGCCTTTTCATAATGGCTCTGTAGGTCCAAAGGACTGCAATTCTTTTGCGCCTGAACATAAGCGAGGACCATCCTACAGCTTTGTACAATATGCAGTGATGAGTAGAGATGGGGAGACCAGTAATAAACCTCATGGCCCTATTATAAAGCATATCCAACTTGAAAAGTAAGGCTTTGGGACAGTGACTATATAGGAAATCTCCATAGTCGATTAGGGAAAGAAAAGTAGCTTGGACTAGTCACAGTTTGGCATCACGAGTAAGGAACTGGCTAATTCTATAGAATAGACCCAACATCTGCCTTAACATCTTTGCCAGGTCTTCAACATGCTCAGAAAATGAGAGGTTCTGGTCTAACCACATTCCTAAATATTTAAACTTTGGGATAAATTCCAATTTCTCTCCCAGAATTGTAGGGATCTGTGGCAGTGCTCCAGAGCTAGCAGGGGTTGTCACACAGCTATAGGGTGAGAACAGCATTGCCTTTGTCTTTTTTGCATTTAAAATAAGTATTTTGTGGAGGAGCTGGGTCTGAAGCAGGTCAGATTCTTTCTGTATGTCTGCACAGGCAGCTTCGGCAGTCAGTCAACTTATGTATACTACTGTGTCATCAGCGAACAGGTGTATTTTTGCCTTGTTGATGCCCACATCAGTATTGTTGACATAGATAGTGAAGCGCAGTGGACCAAGTATGGATCCTTGTGGCACTCCCCTCAGAAGAGGTTTGAGTGGGGATAACTCCCCCACAGCTTTGATTTCTTGTTCACGCCCCACCAGGTACTCCGTAAACCAGTGCAAGGATGCTGAGTCAAGACCTATGCTCTTCTGAGTGGAGATTAGCAGTCTATGATCCATGGTATCAAAAGCCTTACTGAGGTCTAGAAATACTGCACAGACAAAGTTTCTACCATCTAGGGCATTGTACCAGTCGTTTGTTACTTTGGCAATGTCCGAAATAGTGCTATGTTTAGTCCAATAGCCCGATTCCATAGGGGTTTAGTAAATTATTAGTTTCCAGATAGGCTTTAAGTTGATTGCTGACAACCATTCCAGGAGCTTCAACAAAGTTGGAAGTAAGGAAATCGATCTATAGTTGTTGAGGTTGCAGGTATCCTCAGATTTAAACAACGGGATGACATGGCAGTTTTCCATATTATAGGAAGGGACCCTTGGGACAGTGATGAATTAAATAGATGGGTGATAGGAAAAGCAAGGACACGATAAGCGATTTTGATAAAGTAGGGATCCAATCAATCAGCTCCAGCACTCTTCTTAACATCCAACCAAAGTATAAGATCTTCAACCTCTTTCAATAATACAGGTTGGAATGAGAAGCTGGGTGCTGGGGCAATAGAGTCTACGCAAGGGACACTTAGTTGGGAGTGGGCCAGAGCTGCATGGGAAATGTCAAAGGCTAGACCAGCTGTGACAAAATGATTGTTGAATGCTTCTAAGATCCCCTGTTTATCACATATAGATTTCCCTTCGGATGTGATTTTTGGTGGCAAGGAGTTACCTGGAGCATGACCGGACATATCCTTGATTGTCCTCCAAAATTTAGAGGAGCACTTTACAGCAGAGTCCAACTCCCTAAGATAGAATGATGCCTTGGCGTCTCTGACTATATTTGTACATGCATTGTGTGCCTTCCTAAAGTGACACCAGTCTAAGTCCAGCTTCATCTGTTGCGCCTTTATCCATAGCTCATCCTGGTAGCACGTGAGGTTAGCACCTGAATCATGGCGCCATCCGAAATTGCGACACAATGTTGGTGAAAGCCTGAGGGGGTAGGAAGGGCAACCGGATGTGGTGGGTGGGTGACCATAGTGACAGGATGTCACTGTATGTACACGTGCATGGAGTGAGCATGGCGAGTGTGGCCT
The DNA here is from genome assembly GCA_016271365.2 of Neoceratodus forsteri. NCBI lineage: Eukaryota > Metazoa > Chordata > Ceratodontiformes > Ceratodontidae > Neoceratodus > Neoceratodus forsteri. The sequence goes on along the minus strand of CM028135.1, from coordinate 903,579,188 downwards.
GGGAGGGGCAGAGGGGATGTAGGGGTGGCGCTGTGGTCTGCTACTGAGTTGCACCATGGCATTGGTGGTTGGCCTCCATTTGCTCTGCATGAGGTTTCGGGTTTGGGTCTTGGTCCAGGCGCTGCTGTGTTTTTGTTGTGCTCGGCCCAAAACTTGTATTATTTTTGCTTTTGGCCCTCCCCAACATGCAACCCCTGGAGTTGAGAATCTTTAAGTAGGGGGGTGCTGTGGGCGAAGCCCCCCACGTGGAGAGTGGGGGGTGCAGCCCCCTACAGAAAGCAAAGCATTTAAATTCTCAGTGTTGTTCTTCCTTGTGCTGAGGATGTCAGGATGGTGAAATTGTTTTTTGCCACCATGACATCGCGATAATGCGAGTCATCGTTCGGCGCTCGTGATTATCACATAGAACCGTTTATCCCTACCTAGCAAGGTGGCTTTCAGCTCAGGAGTGAACCAGTGACAAGTTTTGTTTAGTACTCTGATTTTTATCATTGGGGCATGTACATCAAGGGCCCCTACCAGTATTTCATTAAAGATATCATATGCTGCGTTGACCGTGGTGGCTTGGTAGAAGTCTTGCCAGTGTGGCGAGTGCCCCGGTTCATATGTATAGGTGGCCACATCAAATTTGGGATGTGTCCTTTCTGAATCAAAGTTTCAACCATAGGTCTTTTTTTTAGGAATTATCTAAATGAGACAAAAGCAAAGTTACTGGAGAGGTAAGGGGAAATAAGGGATATAAATGTGAGGAAAGAAAATAGGGGGGTATCTAGGAGAAAAAGCGAAAACAGGCAAGGTGAAAAATAATCAGGAAAAACAGAAAGGTAATGATGGGTTTGAAAAGCCATAGTAGGAGTGAATGAGCTGAGGAGTCCTTAAGTGGGGACTAATTAACAGGGCCCAGTAAGAAGGCTGATAGGTGTCAAATGTGGGGGAAGGAAACAGAGATAGAGACATCTGTAGAAAATGAAAATGGATGTGCATGCATAGCTGGAATGCCCGTGTGAATCTGCCCAAACCTCCCCCCCCCATACACACATATACGTACACTGGATAGAAGTGTGTGCAGGCATACCTACACATACAAATGTACCATGCACACATGGTAGCAAAGATACGATGGGTAGGGGTAAAAAAGACAAACTATGGTGGTAAGCCCTAAGGTGGCTAAAAGATGTGGAAGAAAATAAGTGTCATATAAACCAGAGGGCTTCAGGGAGCCTAGGCAGATGTTCAGCTTGGTTTCCATGTTTTTACTTTGGTCAGCAACCCAGAATCCCTGCTGCAGGACACAAACAGAAAGATTATTGACATTATGTTCCCAAGAGATAAAGTGAAATACACAATGGGTTTATCAGGGCCTTCATTTCTGACTGTCCTGCAATGTTCCCTGAAACAGTCAGCCAGGCATCTGCCAGTTTCTCTGATGTAGATAGCTGCCCACTTCCTGATGTACATTCTGTTGTGAGTTTCTGATCAAGTTTCTGCAGTACCCTGACGGCCAATGTGTTCTGCAGGTGTCCCGCAAAACAGACCAGCTTATGATGAGGAACTCTGATCAGAATATTTCTGGACTGCAGCCAGTGTCTACAATCCGAAAAAACAAGAACTCAATGAGGTGAAGAGCTGTCTCCAAACTAGTGGCAGTTTGTGCCAATCTATCCTTCATGACTCATTACAAAATAGCAAGGTAAGCCAGCTCAAACCTTAATGAGCCTTGCAGTAGCCTTGGCACTCCTGCATCAGGAGCAAGCAGCAAAACAGGGAAGGTCTGGAGTGAGAAGGACAGGCCCAAGTATGCGATCATGGGTCAAATGTTTGCCCGACTACACAGTGAGTAAGGGGAGTATGAGAGAGAGGGTGAAAGGGAGTCATCTCTAAAGGTGGGGCTGCTCATTCTTAATCCATGCTCAGCTTGAAGGTTGAAGACTCTCATACAAACTGTTTTCCTTTGTTTCATGTAAGGAGTGGAGGGGACCACCTCCATCAGTTCCCCTGCACCTGGACAACACTTCTGAAGTGAGAACAAGCAAGCACTATGGCTGTAAATGGAGTTTGGATGGAGGGGGTAAGGCTTTTTGCAGTGCTGCTGCAGTGATGCTTCAGGCCCTATCCACGACATTGCCCCACCCCAAAGTAACTGTCATCCCAGGCCCAGAAAGAAAGTAAACAGATTTATCAATCAGTTACTTGGAAGTCAAATGTTTAATAAGTTATCCCTGAGTAGTCCAGAATAAAAATTCCCCCATAACAAATTGTTTTTGCAACACTCAAGACTAAATCACAAGTAGAAATGCAGTGAATTATAAATCTGCCAACGAAGTTGAAGCAAAGAGGACACTTCGAGTCCGCAGAGCACCATGCGAAGTGGACCCTGTAAAGTGCTCACTTTGCTTTATCATTACCACTTCACATTCTCATTATGCCTTAATGCGAAGTAAGGCGAAGTGAGAAGAAAATAGGCACATCACATGGCCTGCAGTACTGTAAGTTACATGCTTTAGCCAGGCAGGAAGAAAGTGAGTCAGAGAAGCAGTTTCACTTTCTCCTTTGCATTTGTACAGGGAGAAAGCAAAACTGTGAGAGGAGAGGAGTTTGCTTGGCTCTCAGAGTCGTTTCTTACTGCCATAACAATCAAACAGCTTTTTTAAAAGTTATTTTATTTAGTGTTTGTATTGTCTTAGTGTTTTTTTGGTTAGTGAATTTTTTTTTATAAGTTTTGTTTTTGTTTTGTGTGTGTGACTGACTGTGTGTGTGTGTGTGTGTGTGTGTGTGTGTGTGTGTGTGTGTGTATATGTGTGTGTCCACTGTCTGTGTGTGTGTCATCCCGTGAACCCAGGAGGATGAAGGGTCACATTGGAGTCAGAAAAGGTGAGTTGCTGGCATGTGGGAGCGTTAGGAGGGGAAGAGTACGGACCCGTGGGGGGCGGGGCGGTCATGTTATGTTGGACCACTCCAGACTACTGGCCAGTGTTGCTTCTTCTGTGGAAGCAACAGGAGCAGCAGCAGCACCAATGCATCCAGTGGCTGTTGCTCGTCCACCTTCTCCACCACCACCACTAGCAGAAGCTGTTGGGGCTCCAGCAGCACCCCCTCCACCACCTCAACAGCCACATGAGGTGGCACCGGCAATTGTGGGTGGTGGTGGGACTTGTGTCCGACAAGTGCATACTGTGTCTGGTCCCCCCCCCCCGCAGCTCCACAGTGTGGGAGTTTTTTAATTGTTTGGGGGGAGACAGCACAGTGGTGGAGTGCCATGTGTGTGGTGTGCTGGTGCACCGTGGGCCCCCTGGGACACATTGGGGACCGGTGGCCAGCGCACCCACATGATGAATCATCACAGGGCAGAGTGGCAGGCTGCCATGGAAGGGGCCAGGCGTACACTTGATGGCCCTTCAGTGGCAGTGGCCAACGAGGGTGCTGCTGGGATGGGAGATGTGCCTCACAGCAGTCACTGCCGCAGCAGGAGGAGGAGGGCTACATCAGGTGCTCCACTACCACCACCAACACCACCGCCACCACAGCCACCAGCACCACCCTGTCCACCACTAGCCCCACTACCTGGATTACCCGCTGCAGTGGACCCCGACATAGTCCCTGTAATGCAGTCTGACCTCTTCCTGGTGTGGGCAGCACTGGAGGAAAACAACAAACGTTTCAGTGCTTTGGAGCAGCAGGTTACCAGAGTAGAAGCTCAGCAGCAGCAAATACTTTCAGTGCTGCACCTGCTGCTGGACCACCACAGCATCCCACGGCCATAGTAAGTACGGGTATTGTTTTCTGCCCCCCCCACACCCACACCCACCCCTGACCCCACCCCACTACTGTGTTGTACTTTTGTTGTGTGTTTTTTGTTTGTTATTATTAAATCATACACATTTTCTCTTCAGGGAATCTTTCTTGCACCATATAGTGCAATACATTTTTGAAAACCAGGCATAAATGCATTACAGTGAGTCATGTGACAGAAGCATTCCCATTCTGAAAATCTGCCCATTCTGCCTCCCTTCTCAGCAACATTAGGGGCGTGATGGCAGGAGAGTACGTTAGCATGCTTCTTACAGTGAATATCCGATTGTGCAGGTTTGCGAATGTTTCTTTATGTTAATGGTCAGTTTGTTGTGAAATGTGTGGCCACGTTTCCAGTAAGAAGAGCCTTGTTAGTGGAAACATCCCACATTTCACCACAGTGTGAACCTTATAACATTAGGAAACATTGCTTGGGATAGCTGCTGGACAGTCAGTATAGTGAAGCATGCACCTGCGCTCCCCCTGCCATCACGTCTTAACGTTGCTGAGGAAGTGTGGCACAATGTGGGTTGCTTTTCAGATTGTTAATTCCTCCATCATGTGACTCAATGTAATGAAATTATGGGTGGTTTTCACAGTCATATATTGCACTCTGTGGAGCAAGAAATATTCCAGTGGTAGTATTGCCCCCACATATTAGTTTATGTGCATCACCATAACTATGTAATGTGGTGACTGTCTGTAAAGCAGCAGCGCAACAATCTGTTGATAACTCTGACCTATATTTTTTAATGCTATGTTACAACTTCCTTTACTTACATCCTGACTGACTGGAATGATAAGATAATTTGCAGTAGTTGAGTGTGCTGTACTACCTATTTTCATGTGTGAAATAATGAAAGGAGCATTCCTTTTAAAATTGGTGCTGCTGACAGTGAGTGTGATCAGGTCTTTGTCATCGTTTTCCTCTGCTTTTCTCCATCACTTCAAGTAGTTGTCATATATCACTTCTGTTGTTAACTAACAGTTATGCATCAGTCAGTGTTTTATATGACACTACGGAACAATAGTTATTGAAAAGCAGCTGCAAATAAATACAAAGCTGGTCAGAATAATATTGGAAGACGTGCTCATTTTGTTTTCATACATGAAAAAAAGTAGGAATAACAGTAGCAGACATACATTGAAAAGAATCGCATCATGCAAGTCACTGATGACTCAGACGTAAGTAGTGGTTGCTGTGGCAATTTAAAGTAGCATAAAAAAGTACAGTTCAGAACTGTGAGGACATTCTTGCAATGCTGCTTTAATTGTGAACATGTCATTATGACATCATGACTATGAGCTCACAGCAACAATCACAGAACACACAAAAGTGGCACAGAGTCCCCATATTTTTTCTGCAGGCCCACAATGCATCCTCCTTGTGTACAGAAAATTGACAAGTGGTTACAAAGTGAAAAGAGACTGTTTCAGCACATACAAAGTCCCCCAGAATTAATGGCGCACTCAGTCATGCACACAGTGGTGGCACAGAGTCCCCAGATTTTTTCTGCAGGCCCACAATGTGTCCTCCTTGTGTACAGAAAATTGACAAGTGGTAACGAAGTGAAAAGAGGCCTGTTTCAGCACATACAAAGTCCCCCAGAATTAATGGCACACTCAGTTACTGTTTCAGCACATACCCCAGTATAAAATGATGACTGTGAGGTTCGTGTTGCTGGTTCAATGTGTTGTGCGAGACGATTCCACCAAATGAAATGTGATCATCTCAACTGGATTGAAGGGTGTCCTTTGGATGTACGCTAATAGTAGCCTTGGTGAGTAGATAAATATATAGATATATGGTTGTGTATTTTGTAGGTGGTAATGAGGGGGGCTGAACTTGAACTGGACATGTACTCATGCTATTGTTCTGCATCACACAGGTGACTCATAAACTGTTGGTGTGCACATTCCAGTGCTCAATAAGAATTTTTTGCACTTAAATGGAAATGGATAACTCTCAAGCACATGAAGGTAAGTATTTCTTTTTTTGGGGGGTGGGGGGAATCATATTTTCAGTTTTGTCTGTAATGGTTTCTTATTTTTTTACTTCACAGATTTCATCAGCATCCTTCTGGAGACCGATTGTTAATGATGGTCATGGTCATCTAATGAAATGACTTCTGCATGTTGCATGTATGTCCAAGCTTGGGGGAGCGGTGTGCCTGATGTTGAAGAAGTTTTTAGGATAAGGCCACTTTGACAGAACAGCAAAGCATCTAGAAGTTTCCTAAAAAAGAAATGAATGACTTCTCACAAGTTACAACTTCATTGTTATGTGTCCCTCCCTGGTTCTCAAATCTCAATCCCTATTGTCAAGTTACATTTCAGAGACATATGTTGTCAACTACTAAGACAACCTGTTGTGTGCAATATTTGCAGCAGTCTTTACAAAGCAATGAAATGGATGAAATAAAATCTTCATACTTACCAGAATGGATTTCACATGGACATTACATCGGTTCCTCTCTGTACGGTATAGCAACAGCATCTTTCCCAACAAGTATTAGCTACTGAGCCTATTTTTGTTCTCCTGTGAAAGAAATAAAAGAAGTGAACTGTATGTGTTTTGCCACTGCGGCTCTGAAAAGCTACAGAAAACAAAACATACAACTTAAGGAAGTGAGGCAGCATAACAAACATGAGTGCACATAGTCACTTTATTGTTTAAATATTAAGAAGCTGGTGGTGGTGGTGCACTGGTGGACTGGTGGTCTGTGGGGGGCAGACAGACTCATGGTGGAAGACTTGCATAACATCAGTCACAGTGGTGATGGTGGTGGTCTGTGGGGGGCAGACAGACTCATGGTGGCAGACTTGCATAACATCAGTCCCGGTGGTGGTCGCCCGTGGGGGGCAGACAGACTCATGGTGGCAGACTTGCATAACATCAGTCCTGGTGGTGGTGGTGGTGGTGGTCCGTGGGGGGCAGACAGACTCATGGTGGCAGACTTGCATAACATCAGTCCTGGTGGTGGTGGTGGTGGTCCATGGGGAGCAGACAGACTCATGGTGGCAGACTTGCATAACGTCAGTCCCGGTGGTGGTGGTCTGTGGGGGGCAGAAAAACCTCATGGTGGCAGACTTGCATAACATCAATCCCAGTGGTGGTGGTGGTGGTCTATGGTGGGCAGACAGACTCATGGTGGCAGACTTGCATGGTGGTGGTCCGGGGTGGGGGGGCACACAGCCTTTTAAATACTGCAGTTAAAACCTACCACCATTAACCACATCATTATCCTCATAAAGAATACTGCCCTCACAGTCATCGATGTCTGAAATCTGACCACTGGGAAATTCTTTCTCCATTGTGTCATCATCTACATCAGTGGTGGGCCGTTTCAGGCAGCCACTACCGGTGCCACCAGGATGCTCCATTTCCACATCAGCAAGACCACCATGACTAGGCCGGGGTACGAATACCGAGGTTGCAGTCTGTGCTGGTATGTGCCTCTCATTCATTTTAATGAATGTTAGCAAACCAACATTTGTAGGAGACAGGTTTGTCCGACGATCCCTGACTATTGCACCTGCTGAGCTGAATACCCTCTCAACACTTACACTGGAGGGTGGGCATGTGAGGTACTTCAGTGCCACTGCAGTCAGCTCTGGCCATTCACTGACCTTTCCACTCCAGTACAAAAGAGGATCTTCACTTATTGTCAGATGCCTGTTTTCAGACAAATATGACTCAACCATTCTCTGTGCGGCATTAAGACCAATTGTTGATGCATCAGCCTATTCTCCGGAATCATTTATTTCACAAATACCCACTTGGGACAAAGTCTCCCAAAGCAGGTTGATGCCACCCACTTTGGATGACAGACCACCTGGAACTACAGTCCCCTTACCCTTGCATGATATGCTTGCTGGTCCTCCAGCTACACCTTCAGCTGGATTATGCTGCTGAGGTTTGCAAGCCTTGGCATGTGACTTCTGTGCCCCATGAACCAAGCGAACCAGTTGATCAGTGATATTTTTTACCTGTTCAGGCCCTCCCTCCAGTACTGATGCAATTCCACGTTTGTATTGTGGGTCCAGCATTGTTGCCATGGCAAAGCTGTCACTATGCTGAATGCTCACAATGTGATGATTCTGGTTGAATACTGTCAGCATGTGTTGCCTCAACATACTGCTACCACCGTCCCCGGCAACATCAAGGCTATGCTGTACATTCACCAATGTCTGCCTCAGCACCCACAGCAGTGGAATTGATTGGCTAATGGAGGCAGACTCGCCACTCACTGCCTGAGTGGCATGTTCAAAAGGCTGCAAAATTGTTATTACAGAGTCCATGAGGTGCCACTGTTCAGTCGTCATAGACATGGAGGCCCCAGAACTGTCACGGCTAGTGTGCATAACAACATATTCTGAGATGGCTTTAAATTGTTCATACAACCTCTCTGCCATGTATAATGTGGAGTTCCATCGGGTGACAACTTCCAGCTTCAAGCGGTGCTGAGACAGGCTGTTTTGTATCTGCAACTGCTGCAGTTGGTCACAGGCCTTTCCAGATCTTGAAAGTGAGAACAGATACATCGTGCAATGGTCAGCATTTCCTTTATGTCAGGGTGCTGCAGAAACTTCTAAACCACAAGATTTAAATAGTGGGCCATGCATGGAACATGAAAAAAACACCATTCGTGATGCATTTCACCACATTTGACCTATTGTCACTTGCTATGAACCCAACTCTCAGGGACAGAAGGTTTAGCCATCTGTCAATTTCAGTCAGTACCATGTCCAACATGTTCTCACCAGTGTGTGAACAGGTCACACTGTGCATAGCAATTGTTGCATGCTGACGAATTCCAGGAAGATTGCTACCGCGACAATCCACCTTACTGCGCTGATTATTCACACTACCAACATCACAAACAACCCCTGGCACCTGCACCCAGTGTGCAGTTATACACAGCTATGAACTTCCCACTGTTTTGCCACTTGTCCACATATCCATACTTAAATGGATGAATGGAGAGGAGGAATGTTGAAGGGCATGTCTTACTGAGTCTGAGACAGTGCGGAACAACTCGGGAACAGCACAGGTATAAAAGTATGTCTAGGATGGGACTTTCCATTTTGGACAGGCACAGGCAGCAAACCGCCGGAACCCAGAATTCTCCACAAAGGAGAAGGGCAAAAGATCGATTGCCAGCATTCCGCTACAGCAGCATTAAGTTCTCATGACACTGTATGATTGGGGGGTACTTCAGCTTATGCGCAAAAACGCTCTGTAATGTGGGCTGACTTAAACGTTTTAAGCAGGGTGTGTTGTTGGTCACAAATGGTTGTGCTCTGTGATGAATGGCATTGGCAGGGGGTGAAGTGTGGACATTTTATGAAGACGGTTACACAGGTGATGATGACAACCCCAGAAGTGATGTTATTTTTCCAGATTTGCCAACCGGGGTTGATGTACGACTTGCACTAGACATACTGCATTCACCACCACCACCACCACCACAAAACATGCTACTCTCACCAGCACTGGGCAACATTTCAAAGTTAATATGGTCCTCCACCTCATCATGCCTGTAGTAATCCTCTGCTCTTATTACTGCACTACTACACACATTTAATTTCCTACTGGGCTTAACAGTCATGGAAGGGAATAACATGCTGGCTATGGTTGCCAGTGATATAGGTGAATGCCCCAGTCTGGTATTAGCTGCCAGCTTGTGCTGGGTCCACAGATCCAAGTGCCTATTCTTAAGATGCGTATGCAGTCCTTCTGTCCCAAGATGGCTCCCGTTTTTACCTCGACTCACAAGCACATGGCAAACCTGGCAGATTGCAACTGAATCATCATTTGCATCTTGAACAAAAAATCCCAAACAAGGGAGTGCGATGCTCTGCTTTTAACATGTCCATGATGATGTGGCTTATTTAAGTCTGTTATTTTAAGCACTGAAGTGGGAAGGGGCACGTGATGTTTCTGGCACTGTACACCGTGACCTGGACTGGAACTGACCACCATGACTACCTATCATATTGATTACTGGGTCATCATCATTATCATCAACTAAAACCGGTAAATCACTAGTTTTTTACGGGGATTCCTGCAAACAGGTTCAGGCACAGCCACTTTTAATTTCTTTTTCTCCGGTTCCCAACTGGGGTCAATTACATCATCATCATATTCATCAACGTCACTGTCACACTCATCCACATCTTCTGCTTGGATGCTAACATGTGGACTGCATGTTGCAACAGCAGCAACATCATCATCATCAGCATCATCACATTCATCATCAGCATCTACACCACCATTACCTGATATTTTTTCACCACACTGTGAATCACTGCATGGAAAATGCATGACGTTAAGTGCCACGGTGGATGGAATATCACATTGTATGCTATTGTTGACATCATCATCAGAATCAGGTTCAGTTAATGGGATGTTACTGGGAAGTATGACATCATCTACACTGTCACTCACTTGCACTGCTTCACACTCAATATGTTTGGATATGGTACACTAGTCAGAATTAGAACTTGACACAACAATGCTAATACTACCTCCACCACCACTAACACCAGTAACACTAACACCACCAGCTGGGAAAACATCATGTCCTCCAACTATGAGTGAAGCTACTGATTGGGCTGTAAAAAACATTGCAGGAGAAATACCTTTCCTCACATCAGCAATGCACTTCTCTGTCTGCGTATTACTACCACGCCCACAGACCTTCTTACTGCCAACATTGCCATGGCCAGAAACAGCTTTACTTGCACGTATCTTTGCAGGCATTTTGGGGGATCAACCACAAATATTATTACCAAATTCAGATTTTGATACATTCACTTTCTGACTGGAGGGACACTGTCTGGATGTGAAGCAAAATAAACAACTGTGGCTTCAGCAACAGATAAGAGACTACAGTGTTGTGACACTGTCACAGAATTAAAACAACTTCAGTAACCAGTGGTGCTGATGGGGTCACAAAAACAATCCAGTCTGGTAAAAAATACCTTTTTGACGTGGGGGGGGGGCAGCACTGAATACAGACAGTGCTGATTTTTACAGTACTACAAGCAGCAAAACTAAGAACAGAGAACACGATCGCAGTACAAAATCAGGCAGCTGCAGTGGATAGCAGGTTCACACTGCTGCGCTTAGTTGCACTTACACTAGTCTGTGTCACAAATTTTAAAATGTGTATTATATTTGATGCACGCAACACTGTACACACAACACAGAACAGTTTGTGTACAATGCCCAACGCTGAATGCGATGCAAATGCAAAAGTTCAGTGTACTGCCACATAATGTAAATTTGTAATTTAAACAGCCTGACCTTATGAAATGCTGCATCACATTCACACAGCAAACAGCAAGAAAACTTGTACTATTACTGACATTTTACTATGTGTACAGTAACACAGTTATTTAACAAAAATATAACCAAAACACAAAGAAATCACTAGTTCTCCAACTTAAATCTACCTACACACAGATATGCCCCTCCCCCACACAGCACATTTCACTGTCTTTCACCACACACACTCAATGTTGTAAATTAACATTCAAAATCCACACACAAACAAAAATGCTCGATGATGTGAGCACAGGAGGGTTTCCTACAATCGATGAACTACAGTTGGATCGCCCAAATAAAGCAAAAATGCTTTCTGAACAACTTTTAAAAGATTCCTACAGACAGCTATCAGAGCACACTGTCTCTTACTCCTTCCTACTCATACTACCCCGAACTGAGGCTGTGCAGATCAATATAGAGCCCATGTGACCTGAGCTCCCATGAATCACTGCAAAATCCACCTTCGGAGCTCAAAAACAAGGCAAAGTGAGGCAAAGTGAACTGCCACCAATGTACTTCGCCTTAAAAATTGAAAGAGAAGTGACCAGTGGAGGCGGAGTAACGTGAAGTAGCTGTTTCTAATGCACTTTGCGTTCTTCATTATAACGCAAAGTACTCTGCTTCACATTGCGGAGCACTCCACGAATCCGCCTGTGCTCCGTGAAACGCTTCATGGAGCGGATTGAGCCCACTTTGCCCCCCACTAATCACAAGTTCTGAGGGAGCTTGTCAAAAATAACTTTTCCTGTTGAAAGCGGACATCAGCAGAGATTGAGTTTCATAGATTCGCAGATTGTAAACTGCAGTGCAATTCAGTGTCAGCAAGTCATGATTCACTACCAGCAGTTAGACTCAGTGTTTATCGTCCTTTACCTTAAATATGTTACATGTCACTTTCAGAGCAGTTGCTATAAGTGTTAATTGTATGATGCAGAACTTTATATGTAACAGTTAGATACCGTATATTATTATGAGGGTAGATTAAGCCACACTGGGTCTACCATGAAAATAGTGAGGGTAATGCAGACCCTTGGTGGTCCCAGGTGGGGAACGAAAGTTTGGAGCCTATTGCTCAACATAGTTCTTTCAGTTGGGGAGATAAGGGGGCAAGCAAGGGCAAAGGGATTCATATGGGGCTGACAAGGTTACAGTTGTTTTTTTATACGCAAAATGTTTATATTTCTAGTTTAAAATTTTGAAAAAGTGGTGATAGTTTTACTTTTGTAGTGGATCTTGGAGGTGGAGTGTGGCTAGAATCAAGCATGAGATGGTATTAAATTATGTGTTAAGACATGATGGGTGACACTATTAATATCATTACCTGGAATGTGAATAGGCTGAAATGACAGTAAAAAGAAGAAGGTATGGTTCTTTACTAAAAAGCATAAAGGAGATGTGGCACTACCTCATGAGATGCACATGACCAGGGAAGAGGAGTCTGATAAACTGGCACAGGGATGGGGAAGGATACTAGTAACCACTTGTTTCACATCCATGGCAAGGAGGACGATGGTATGGTTCAGGCCAGGGCCCACTGTACATATTAGGAAAATAACTATTGACCCACAGGGTAGACACTATATAGTGGCAGCGCAAGTGAGCGAGAACACTACACCTTAGGTTTTGTCTATGGCCCAGACTATGATTATCCTGAATTTTTCTATCAGCTTGCAGTAACTCTGACAGTATTTCCATCACCACTGCCAGACCACCAGCACAGCAGCAGTGCTACTGCTTGCGATGCCAATGACTCAGGTTCTGGGAGTGAGCCAGGGAAGCTAGAAGGCTGGCACTGTCCTCCTTCTTGGGGGAGGGGGAGAAGTCACCAGAGTTTGACTGATCCCATGTGGAGGTTGGGGATCTGACAGCAAGGGACTGGTTAAGACTGGGAGGCATGTCAGATGTTTGGTGTTCATGCCACTATGTAATTGCATACCACACCTCCAAGGAGAAACTGGGGAAAAAGGTGCTCTGACCACTGCATAATGATGTCCACCCCCACACTGCAGACCCTGTGCTGCCAACTGGGCTATAGCTCCTGCCATACTATTCAGTCTCCATTGGGGGAAGGGTCCACAGCGGCCAACCCTGGGGCCAAGTCAGGGTGCCCAGGAGTCAAGGTAAGTCCTGGGGTGAGTGTTGGGGCTTAGCTCTGGAAATTGGATTGACCAGACTGGAGTATAAAGAACACTAAATAAAAAAAAAAAAGAATTTTCATCACCAGAGATCATGGGGGAAGATTTCAAAACTTAATGGGACCAAATTATGGAAAGAACATCCTCTAGGACATGCCCACCCCTCAAGAGCTCAAGAGCACTGAAGCACTTAGGTGGATGTCAGAAAAGTGTGCCATAGTCAATGTACAGTATTTCTTACACCACAGTGTGATAGTGAATTTTCCTTCTTTTCTCATGCCCACAAGATATATATGAGGATAGACCTCAATCTGGTGCTTTCCTCCTCATTGCAAACTGTGGAGTCTGCCACATACAGTCCCATTTTGTTCTCAGATCACTCATCTCTGCTGCTCACCCTGAGAGGGAGTGGGACTCCACAGAAGAGTCTCATGTGGCATATGGATCCCAGACTCTTCACTGACCCAGAATTCAAAACACATGTAAAGAAAGCCCTAGGAGAGTTATTTACCCATAACAAGAGTGGTGACTTTTCGGAAGTCACAAGATGGGAAGCCATGAAAGCCTTTAGCTGGGATGCACAATTTCATATGCATCACACAAAAGTAAAAAAGATGAGACATGGGAAAAAGAACTAATGGATAAACTGGCAAATTTAGAAGCATCCCATATGATCACCCCAGATCCTACAGAGCTGACAGAGTTGAGAAAGTTGAAAGGCAAATTAAACCAGGTGGTGACAAGGAAGATGAGGAGGAAGTTGTTGCTGACTCAGGCCAGGGTGTATTTTAAGGGAGACAGGGAAGGAAATGATTGACATGGCAGTTGAAGAAAAAAGAAGCAGACAAGGTCATCCATAATACAGGTGAGGAGGTAGGAGAGCTGGTAACAGATTAGGCTGTCATTAATGAGGCCTTTAAGCAGTTTTATTAGTCCCTGTACACATCGTAGGTTGTTGGGGATTCCCCACCCAGTGTACTCTCTACAATTCCCAATTGTTTCCCCAGAGAAGTACATAGAGTTAAACACTGACATCAGCCTGGCCAAGGTGGGGGTGGGGCAGTGAAATCATTGGACTCTGGCAGTGCGCCAGGACCAGATGCCATCCCCAGGGACTTCTATAAATGCTTCTGGCATATTTTGGCCCAGCTTATGATGGGAATGATTGTGGAGGTTCTAGACTCGGGGAACATGCCTCCTTCACATTAAATGGCCACCTTAATATCCTTCCAAAAACAGGAAAGGACCCCGCCTTGTGTAGCTTCTACTGCCCCATCTGCCTGCTCACTGCAAACTACAAGGAGGTGGCCAAGGTACTGGTGGGAAGGCTGGAGAGAATCTTGCCAACTCTGATACATGAAGACCAGAGTAGCTTTGTGAATGGCTGTCATGCCAAAAACAACATAAGGTGCTCACTCAATAGAATATGGAGATGGTTGAGGGGAAGGCTGCTTGGCCCAACCTCTTGGCACTGGATGTGGAGAAGGCCTATGACTGGGTCAAGTGGCTTTTCTTGTTTGTGGCCCTGGGAAAGTTTGGAATGGGGCCTCACATTCTATCCTGGATGATGGCTCTTTACCAATCTCCAGCAGTACATTAGGTAGGGAAAAGGGGCAGACTAGGTGAGCCACATGGTCCTTATCTACCATCACTTTCTGTGTGTATCTGTGTGTAGCACAGGTCTTTACCAATGGTCTTCTGTCCTCCTACTTTTGCCTCACTAGGTGAACAAGGAATTTCTGCCCCCTGTTCCTCATGCCTCTATGTTCTGACCATAGATAGAAGCTATAATGGTGGCTATTAGGAAAAATCTAGAAATCTGAGGGGAGATCATAAATGGGAACCATTATGTTATAGAGCTATTTGCAGATGATTTGCTGCTGTACCTCTACCACCCTAACCAGTCCCTGCCTACACTCACAAAACTCTTCTCTATCTGTGGTCCACTATCAGGCCATAAAATCAATTAGGCCAAATGTGAATGGCTTCCCTTTGGTAGAGGAGTCACCCCCTCCTTGAGGCAGGAGCAATACTATACCCAGCTTCACAAATTAACTATTTAGTGCATACACTGTCCAGAAAGCTTTCCCAGCTCTGATCCCTGCATAATAAGCTGATTTTGGATTCAGTCGAACAAGACTGTGAATATTGGAGGACAATTCCCATAAGACTTATAGGCAGAATTAATGCAGTTAAATATGAATGCTCCTATAATGTCTGTATACTGTATGTTCCACGTCCTTCCAGTTTGGGTACCCTTAATGTGTTTGATAAAGGGCCACCTTACATCCTTTGTTTGAAAAGGGGGAGAAGCATGCATTAAACAAGAAACTCTACAGAGACCCCCTATAGAGGGAAGATTAGGGCTTCTGAACTTCAGAAAGCACTCTCTTGCCACCCAGCTGGCCTTCTTGAAGGATGTTGGGATGGCAGAGAGGCATAAATCAACTTGGGTGGATATGGAGGAGACAGTACTGACTGGACCTATTATGCCTCACCTGCTAGCTTCAGCACTTAGTGCATGAATAGCTAAAAACATAGTCAATCCCTTTACCAGGACTGTGGTAAAAGCCTGGCTTAGTGCTCATAACATGATCAACCATAAGTGGAGGGTCTCCCCAAAAGCGAACATCTGAAGAGGTCTTTGGAGTGATCCACCTCTCCCTCAGGGCAAGTAGGTAAAATACTGGACACATGGTCAAAAACTGGTCTAGCCACCATAGAATCATTATGTGAGGAGTGGAATACTAGACACTTATCAGCAGCTGTCTAGAAAGCATGGTCTTAAATCAAAAGATTGTTTTTGTGTATCACCAGGTGTGCCACAGGATCCAACAGTTGGGGTGTTCGCTGGGGAGAACCCCCAGTGCTCTTCATTAGCGAAGATGGTATATATGCAAGGAAAAGACTCTCATCTGCTTCAACAGTTTTATGATGCACTTCTGCACAGCTCAGGTGACACTCTAGTCATCCTCAAACACAAATGGGCTTGTGATATGGGGGAAATACAGTTATCAGACAGACTGTGGAAAGAAGCTACTGAAGCAGTGGGTCTTTGCTCCAAAAGCAACTGAATCAGACAGATTTAATATAATTTTCTACACATGGTGTACTTCAGCCCAACTTCTACTTATAAAATAGACTCCTCAAAGTCAGATAAATATCCTAAATGCAAAACTGAAAAAAAATGCTCCTTCAGCCACCTAGCTTGCACATGCCCCAGAGTGTCAGCTTTTTGGGCCAGAGAGGTGAAATTTATGAAATATTAGAGCTCTCATGTTCCCCATCCATGGAGACTGTACTGTTGGGATGTACAATGAAAGCTCCTCAACAGAAACACAACTGGCACCCACTGTGTCCCCTGAGTTTGGTAATAGGAAAGAGGGTGGTGGCACAGACTTGGATGACTGGACCTCCCCCCCCCCCCCCGTGATTGCAAAGTGGTGTAACACGCTACTAGACATATGAAAACTGAAATAAAAAACACAGTATAATGTAATATAATGCTGCTGCAGTCTAAATACAGTTTAATTTTGGAACCTCTAAAGGAGGTCCTTGGAGCTGTTTGGTTTCCTATATATATCAAACTCCTTTGACAAAGCAGGTGTCAGCTGAACCATCCTTGCCTACAAAAGGCTGAGCAGATAAACCAAACAAACTACTACACTTGCTTTATATTTAAACCATCTCCCACTGTGGATAGAAAAAGTGATTTGGGTGAGGGGAGGAGGGAGGTAAGGTGCCAAAATGCATCAAGGAATGCATTACATTTAGATAACTTAGAACCTAAGCTCCTAAAATTGGCTGCTACCCACATAGCTGCTCCACTTGCTAAAATGTTTACCCTCTCTCTGTGTAAAAGTACTATCCCAGATGTCTGGAAGATGGCCAGAATCACCCCCATGTTCAAAAAAGGCAACCCACTTGATCCAATGAATTACCGTCCTATTGCCATCCTATCTGTTCTCAGTAAAATACTTGAGAAAATAGTCGCTACCCAGACCACCAACTTCTTACTGAAACACAGCCTCTTAACTGGCACCCAACATGGTTTTGCAAGGGCCATAGTACCACCACTGCCCTGCTCAAACTCACATCTGACACCCTAGTTGCTATGGATTCTGGCAGGCTCACTGGGGCCATCTTTATTGATATGACCAAGGCTTTTGACCTTGTCGACCGCTCACTCCTCGTCGCTTCCTTAAACCTTGGCTTCAAGCATAATGCTGTAACCTGGTTCGAGAACTATCTGTCTGTTAGGTCTCAGTATGTGAAATTCAATTCCACCCTCTCTGATAAAGCTACCATCAACATTGGTGTTCCTCAAGGGTTTATTTTAGGCCCGCTGCTTCTCACCATTTTCATTAATAGTATCACTGCGAATCTCCTCAATTCCTCCTCCCTACTATATGCGGACGACATTGTCTTGTACTGCAGTTCAATAAACATCGTGGATATAAACAAAAAACTCTTCAGTGATTACCAACTTTTACAACAGTGGCTTGAAAATCACAAACTAGTCAAACTCAGCTAAGACCCAAGCTATGTTATGTGTCTCCAGTCCCAAGCTCAAACACTTCCAAACACACTTTACTGTCTCCTCCGCGGATGGCTCATCTGTTGGTGTGGTAAGTTAATTTTTTTTTTTTTTTTTAGTTATTTAACCAGGTATAGCACACTAAGCTGAAAGCTTTTTTACAGGAGTGACCTGGGAGCACAATGAGGTTAAGTGACTTGCTCAGGGTCACACAGTATGCAAGCGGAAGCTGTGGGATTCAAACCCAGGTCTGATCTGCTGGATGTCACCAGATTTGCAGCTCAGAGCCTTAGACCACTGTGCTATACTGCCTCTCATTCAAGTATCTTGTGGTCACCCTTGACCTGTCTTTGAGTTTTGACCTCCACATTCATACTATCTGCAGGCAGATAAACTCCAAACTTGGGATCGCCTACCGAACTAGGTATGTGCTCACTCCTTCAGCTAGTCTCACCATAGCCCATGGAATATTACTTCCCTCTCTCACCTACGGGGTCGCTATGTATGTATCCACCAGCAATTGAAGTCTCCGCAAATGGGACGTTATCTACAATAATATCTGTTGCTTTGCATCCAGCTCCCACCGGCTCAAACATCATTGTCTCCTCTACTCTGATCTAGGATGGCTTCCCCCACTTGAACTTAGGTCCTATGCGCTTGGGTCCATTACTGATAACATTATCAGGTCCCGCACCCGAAATTCACTGGCCTGTCTCCTTCCCTACCAGAAATCCAATTATGTGTTGTGCTCTGCAGCAAACATCCCTGTTTTCATTCTGAGACATTGCACAAATAAAGGGGGTCGAGCCTTTGCCTGTCATGCACCTCACTACTGGAACTCACTGCCTATAACCTTGTGCCAATCTGTATCTCACAACTCCTTTAAGAAAAAAAACTCCAACAACATCTCCTCTCCTCCTACATATGCTCCTGTTTCAAACCACCCTAGCCCTTCTCTCTAACCCTACCCCCTGCCTGTCATTCATCTAGGAGCCTAGGGCCCACCCCTATCTGTGAAACTCCTTCTCTCCACTTTCACTTCCTCATTTCTTCACTTCATTACCCCACTTCCCTCCCTCCCTCCCTCCCCTCCAGGTTATCCTATCATCTTTCTCCACCTTTCTCCCAAGGTCCTCCCTTATCAATCAATGAATGGGGGCTATCACTCTCACAGCTCATTTTTCCCCTAATCACTTGCACAGTTCCTGATTGCATAGTCTTGACCTTATCGTGTAGTTTTTGTGTAAATATTAATTACTATACGTTGATCTTACTACCTCAATTTTCCTATACTGATCTGACTATATTTTTTCTTAATCTAACTTAAAGAGCTTATTTTGGTCAAACTACCTCAATTTCTTTGTCACATTGCTGCTGTTTTGTCATCTGTACTAAGTATCACAATTTTCTGCACTTGTACGATGTATTATGATATGTTTTATGATTGTTTTTGGAAGTTTTGTCTCTGTACTCTCCCGGGTCATGCCTGAAAATAGCCTTTCTGGCTAGTGCACCTACCAGGTAAACAAAAACTAAATAAATAAATAAATAAAATTATTGATCACTGAACATGTGAGATCTGGTGGCCTCACTGCCCAACTGCCTCTGAGACCTCTACCACAAGGAAGATTTTGAAATTGTAATATTGTGTATTTTAACTGCTAATAAATAACTTTTATTTAAAAAAAATATTTTAATTAAGAAACAAGAAAAGTCTACCATTGTTTTAACATTATTTATTTTTTTGTTGGCTTGCACGCACGCGCAAATAACATATTGGGGTAGTAGCACTTTCAGAGGTGTGTCAGTGTTATGGTGAATGCAGGGCACACTTTAGTATGTGTGTTCCTCATTCCCCAATTAGCCAGCATGCTAGTGCTGCCACAAGTATTATATAAAGTGTCACCAACTTGAAAGAAATGTGGTGCTGCAGTCAGAGACAAGCTGGTCATGCAGCAGCACAGATAACATGCCTTTCCTGGTGAAACATTTCAATAAACATGGCGGTGGCAATCCCCAAAGAAAGCCAACATCAGGGGTGCAATCCCTGTGTTGGCATGTCCGCCACCCCCCCCACATTGTGTGGCACACTGGGAGCCCACCCCAGTGTGTGTCCACTCACAGAGAGCTGATCACGTTGGCATGTTTCTCCCCTGCCCCACCCCCATTGTGTGGCACACTGGGAGCCCACCCCAGTGTAGCCAATATTACCCATGAAAGTCATTGGGAACACTGAGAGCCCACCCCAGTGTGCCCAACATTTGTTGTATTTCACTTGTAAAGAAAGAAAAAACATTCCGTGGCACAGTGTCCATATTATTTTTTTTGGTACCTGAAAAAAAGAAAACAGTCCATTGTCCATGGCACCCTCCTCTCCAACCCACACCCACACTCTGCACACCCCACCTCCCCACACACCCCCATCCCATATTTACCTCAGGAGGTCAGCGCTGTGATCTTCGGTGGAGCGGGAACACGTCTGGAGTCTTCAAAGCCAAACTGCAAAATGAAGAAATGCGGGGGTTCAACTTAGGTGGATATCTCAGCCATTGTTTTGAATTTTGGCTCCAAAGTTTCAACATGGTGTTCTTGGGACCCCAGCTCATGAACACATACACTGTCATCTCGTTATTCAGTCCCAAAAGGTAATTTCACGGTCACTGCATGGAATCACCTTTTGGGACTGATTAACAAAATGACAGTGCCACTGTTCATGAGGTGGGGTCCCAAAATGCCTATGTTTCAAATTTGGTGAAAAAATTCCAAAAAATGACTGTTACAAGTGTACATTGCCCAATTTCCACGCACGCTCTTAACTTCAACAATTTTTAATATTTTCACTCCAGATTTTCAACATTGCCATTTTTTTCAAACCTCCTTATGAACAGTACAGCTGTCATTTTTCGCATTCTGCCCGAAATGTGTTTTCGCACATGTGGCGCACAATAGCACGGTCGTTGTGGGAAATCAATGTTTCGGACAGATTAACAGAATCACAGTGACACTGTTCATGAGCAGAGGTCCCAAAATGCCTATGTTGAAAATCTGGTTAAAACAATCCCCAAAATAATTGCGTAACAGGTGTGCGTTGCGCAGTTTCTATGCACACTTGTGACTTCACCAATTTTTCATATTTTCACTCCAGATTTTTAACATTGCTAATTTTTTACACCTCCTCATGAACAGTACAGCTGTCATTTTCCACATCCTGCCCAAAATTTGTTTTTGCACCTGTGGCACCAAATGGTGCAGTCGCTGTGCAAAATCACCTTTCAGCTAATGAACTGATAGTGCCACTGTTCATGAGGTGGAGTCAGAAAAAGCCCATGCTGAAAATTTGGAGTGAAAATACCAACAAACACCCGGGGCTTTAGGGTTTCCAACCATAACATCCCACCCTGTAGAGATTGGCAGGTGTCAGGGGTGTTACTTGGGACTGTCGGCTGTAATGCTCATGTTATTTCACCCCCACCCCCACCCTGCAGCCAGTGACAGGCATTGAGGTGTGCTTTGGACTCTTGGGCCCTAAAGTTTACCCCATTCTCCTATACTGCACCCATCTCAGCATATTTCATTATGGAATGGGGTGAGTGTAAGGCCCGAAGACCCCAAGGCACAACGTGACAGTTGTCGGTGTCTGCAGGGTAGGGTGAGGTGAAAGAGTATGAGCGTTATGGCCAATGACCCAAATGCACAGCCCAGTGCCTGTCAGTCTCTGCAGGGTGAGAATGGGGTTGGCGTCAGTTCAATACTTCACTGTCATTCCTATTATGCATCTCTCTTACTCCTGCACTACCAATGCCAATGCCAGCAAGGCAACATTCGGCATTAACAAATACTTGCTTAATACTGTCTGTATACTGCTGCTTCCTCCAATTGATGTTTTAGGCTGTTTAAAGCTGTTTTCTGCAGTTTTGTACAGTTTGAAACATTTTATTACTAATTTAGAAGCTGTACCCTGTTTTATTGCTAATTTATCATAGTATCATAGTACAAGCCAGCAGAATAGACCCCATGGTCTATCGTGTCTGCTCGGAAGCTAGCCCCCTACTGGGAGCTCACTCCTCCACCCCCCCCAGCCCCAGAGGTAGCCCTCCCTGGCCTCAGCATCCCCCTGTACCTGTCCCAACCCTTCTTGAATCCTTCCACTGTGGTCTCTTCCACCAGACTCCTGGGCAGTGCATTCCATTGTTCCACCACCCTCTCTGTGAAGAAGTGTCTCCTGTGCTCCCCCATGTACTTCCCCACTTCCAGCTTCCACTCTTGCCCCCTTGTAGTTCCCCCCCTTCTTAAGCCTGATCACTTCCCAGGTTCCGCCCTTATTTATCCCCTTTACGTACTTTAAAGTCTCTATCATGTCCCCTCTGTCCTTCCTCTCCTCCAATGCACACAGATTGAGTTCATCCAGTCTCTCCTCATAGGTCCTACCCTCCATGCCCTGAATCATCCTGGTCGCCCTCCTCTGGACCCTCTCCAGCAGCGCTATGTCCCTCTTAAGATGGGGTCTCCAGAACTGCACACAGTACTCAAGATGCAGCCTAACCAGGGTATTATACACAGGGAGGATCACCTCTCTTCTCCTGGAGGTAATCCCAATGGTTATGCAGCCCAGTATCCTGTTTGCTTTTGCTGCAGCTCCTCGACAATTCTCTGTGTTATTGATTTTGCTGTCCACCACTATTCCTAAGTTCTTCTCATCCAATGAGACTTGCAGTGTGGTAGTGTGGTCCCCCCTCAGGGTGTATGCATGTCCTGGGTTTCTGACCCCCAGATGCAGCACCCTACATTTCTGTGCATTGAACTTTAACCCCCACTTTCTTGCCCACCCTCCCAGAAAATTCAGATCCCCCTGCAGGGCCTCTCTCCCCTCCTGCTCATCTGCCAGTGCTCCCAGTTTTGAGTCATCCACAAAGAGACTCAACCTACTCTTAACACCTCACCCTATGTCTGAGGCATAGGAATTGAACAGGAGTGCCCCAGAACTGAACCCTCAGTGACCCCACTGATAACCCTCCTGGAGAAGGGGACTATCCCTCTAACCACCACTCACTATATTCACCCCATAAGCCAGTTTTCCACCCACCTGAGCTACTGCCCCCACCCCATCCCCCCAACTTTGTTAGTAGGCCATTGTGGTAACCCGTAAAGTGAGCACATGAGGAAGGGTGCCATCCATTATGGTGACACCTTCCTAGCGCAATCCACTCACGGTGATCAATGGGGTGACTGAATGAGGGAGTGGGTGAACTAGGCGACAGGATGTCACTATACGTATGCAAGCGGGGGGTGGGTGGGAGCGAGCACGGAAAGCATAGGGTGGAGAGGCTGTAGGGGGTGGTGCTGTGGTCATCGGTCAAGCTGTGGCGTGGCATCAGGGATTAAGCAATGGCTGGGGTGGCTGAGGTACTGGGTTCAGGTCCAGGCACTGGAGCGATTTTTATTGCGCCCAGCCCTAACCTTTTTATTTTTACTACTTTCACCCCCCGACATGCACCCCCCTGGAGCTGAGAATCCTTAAGTTATGGAGTGTGAGGGGCAAAGCCCCTGCCAGGAGAAGTGTGGGGGTGTGGTCCCCACAGAAAGTAGTAAAAATATGTCCTGGTGCCATTGTGTTGGTAGCATTAGGGGTTGTCAGAGTGCC
Organism: Neoceratodus forsteri; assembly: GCA_016271365.2. NCBI lineage: Eukaryota > Metazoa > Chordata > Ceratodontiformes > Ceratodontidae > Neoceratodus > Neoceratodus forsteri. The sequence continues at coordinate 903,555,753 of CM028135.1, read as the reverse complement.
GAAAATGTGTTCCGCACTCTGACTGACCGATAACAGGGATTGCCTTTAGGCGTTCACTGTTATCACATAGACCTGGCCATTGTGGGGTACCAAATTGAACGCCTTACTGAAATCCAGATAGAGGATGTCCACCGGCCTATGTCGGTCCAGGGCACCTGTCACCCGGTCATAAAACTCCACCAGGTTAGTCTGGCACAACCTCCCTGGAACAAAACCATACTGCCTGTCATCCAGGTGCTCCAACCTTTCCAGCTGCCCCCCCAAGCCTCTCCTTGATAAGGCCCTCCATAACCTTGCCTACCACAGATGATAGGCTAACAGGCCTATAATTCCCCATCTCCTCTCTGGACCACTCCTTGTGGATAGGCACCACATGAGCCACCTTCCAATCTTGAGGCACCCACCCTGTCATCAGGGAGATGTTGAAGAGTGATGCCAGTGGAGCTGCCAGCACATCCACCAGATCCTTCAGCACCCTCGGATGCAGCCCATCTGGCCCCAGCACCTTCTCAGTCTTTAGTGACCAGAGGACCTGTCTCACCCTATCCGCTGTGATTTCACCCTCCCATCCCCCCTCCTCATGCATCCTATCCTCCCCTTCTAGATACGACCCATCCCCTGCCCTAGTCTCATCCAGTCCTTCAGTCTCCAACTGACCTCCCTAGTTCAGTGGGCTCCTCTACCCTCTGATCAGGTTGGAAAGATCCCCCACCTCCCCTGGTAAAGTCAGAGGCAAAGTACTCATTTAGCACCTCTGCTTGTTCCCCAGCTTCCTGCGCCCATCTCCCCCCAGTTCTAATCCTGCTGATCTGTGCCCTCACTTTTCTTTTCTCCCCTATGTATCTATAGAACCCCTTCCCCCCCATGGATATCCCTGGCCAGGTTAAGCTCCTTCTTTGCCTTGGCTCCCTTACCACCCTGATGACCCTTTTAGCAAGGAAATCGTACTCTCCCCTCTCCTTCGGCCCCCTTGAGTGTTTTAAGTGTGCATAGGCAGCTTTTTTTCTCCCTCACCACTTCCTACACCTCCCGGATCCACCAGCACAGCTTACTAGCCCTACATTGCTTGCACCTTACCTTTGCACAGGCCCTCAAAGCCTCCTGCACCCCCCCTTCTTAATGGTCTCCCACAAGCTACCAGCAACCATGTCTGGCCTTATCTCATCCAAGCACCCTTTAAGAATCCTTCCCATGCCCTCAAAGTCTGCCCCCTGAAATTTAGAAGCAGTACTTCCTCAGATACAACAATAGTTTCCTGCAGCAGTCTGCTTGTCCCTCCCCTGAATTTCTCACTCTCTCCAATGAATATTTCTCAATAGCCTCCCCCATCTCCTTTCCTTGATTTAATCCCTGCTGCTCTGCTCCATTTCAGGGTCCTGTACAGGAACCTTGGAGCTTCCTTGAGCTGCCCCCAGCTCCTGGACCCTGCTGCAGTGCCTGTTTTTCCATTAGAATTTTATACTTATTAGCCACCAGAGGGACATGCATAATAAGAAGAAACCTATTGTACTATTATTTTTCTCCCACTTATCCACGCTCAGCCCCTCCTTTTGCTAACCTAAACTGGGACAGTAGCCAGTCTGACTGCACCAAAGAGCTGCGGGCCAGCTCAGGACTGCACCAAATAATATCCACCCCCACCAGAACAAATAATAAAATGGCAAACAGCTCTACCATTGACTGGATCATTGCCTCAAATCCCTCCAGAGTAACAGCAGCAGGTGTTCTCCCTGACTCCATCAGTGACCACTGTGCTATCTTCTGTTGCTGGTCAGCCAGAGCCCCTAAATCTACTCCTAACTACATCCTCACAAGACAATTAAAAAAAGCTAATTTAGAAGAACTTTCTCTTGTATTTAAATTGTCTGACTGGTCCTTCATGGCTGATATAAAAAACATAGACCACACCCTTAATTATTTTACAAAAACATTCAATGATATCTGTGATACCTTCATCCCCAAAAAGAAGATCAGAGTTTGCAGGTGATCTAGTGAGTGGATTACTCCAGACCACCTCTAACTTATGTGCTGTAAAGACAAGGTTTGGGCTAAGTACATGAAATCACCCTTCCCCACTCTCCTTCAAGAGTATAAACCTTCAAAACAAGTGCAAGTCAGTGGTTCAAACTGCAAAAATCAACCACTTTAAAAATAGCCAACTCTACATTACAGCTAACTCCAAGCAACCCTGGGGGCCTTTAAGCTCCCTTTTGGGTAAAGAAAAAAGTGTGAGCAGATCTCACTGTAATCAGAAAGGAGATTAACAAATGACCCAACATGTGTGGCCAACTTAATAATAATAATAATTTTATTTATCAAGCGCAATTCAAATATCAAAGTACTGTACACATAAAATCATAAAACTTTAAAATAAGAATTAAAATCCAGTGTACTCAAACCAATTACTGTAATTGTTCTCAGTAGTTCACAAAAGCAAGATTAAATAAATGTTTTTTTAGAGCAATTTTGAAGCTCTCCATGGTCTGGCACTCTCGAACCCAACAAGGTAGAGAATTCCACAGGGTAGGTGCTACAAAAGCAAATGAATGAGCACCAGGTATTTTTAGCTGCACTCTGGGAACATGTAGCAATCTCTCATCGGTGGAATAAAGAGATCGGAAAGGATGGTAGGGGCAAAGAAGCTCTTGCAGGTAACTCGGACCCTGTCTATGTAGAGCTTTGTAGATCAGTAAGCTGACCTTAAAGGTGATCCACCATTGCCCTGGCAGTCAGTGCAGCACATGTAGCACAAGGGTAATGTGGCTAGATCGAGAAAGCCCAGTCAGTAACCTGGCTGCTGCATTCTGCATTAGCTGCAAATGGTGGATATCAACCCCTGGTAGCCCTAGGTAGAGGGCATTACAGTAATCCAGGTGAGAGATCACAAAGGCATGGACCAGAGTTGTAAGGTCACCAGGTAGAACCAGGTGCCTAATCCGAGTGATATTCCTCAGATGGTAAAATGACATCTTGACCACAGATGACACCTGAGACTTCAAGGTCAATCCCTAGTTGAGAATAATGCCCAGACTATGCACCTGTTTGGAGGTCCTCAACTGGCAGTCACCCAGTACCAGACCAGATGCTCACTCCACCAAAGACTCCTCTACCCGGTGACCCAGGTTCACCACAAAAACCTCAGGCTTGTCAGAATTCAGCTTTAGCCAGTTGGCACTCATCCAGTCTTGGATCTTGGATAGGCAGGAATTAAATACCGAGAGCGCAACATCCTGGCTGGGTGCAAAGGACATGTACAGCTGAGTATCATCTGCATAGCAATGAAAACTCAGTCTGTACTGCCTTACAATGTCCTCAAATGGTTTCAATTGGAGTTGAAACTCTACAGAGGGAGGCAGGCAGCTGGAGCTAGAAGATAAGTACTTTCTCGGTGCTGTTTCTTTTATGATTTAATAGCATTTCATGAGATTGCAATGTGTGCTGTGTAATTTAAGTAGTGTAACTGTAAAACAAAAGCTTTCGTATTGGCTGGGAGGAGTGGGCATTTAACATAGAGAATGAGAAGTTGGGAAATACACAGGAGGAGGAGGGGTGGTCACATAACTCAGAACAGCCAGTAGTGGGGCTGGGATCCATTTATATTTCAAAGTGGACCAAGTGACCCTGAAGCTTGAGTGTCACAAAGCAGGAGTGTGGCATCGTGAGTAGCATCTGCAGGGCATCAGCAGGAAGGACAGCAGGTAGCGGGCCACGCTGGTAGATAGGGAAGAGCCTAACTGGGAGGGCTGCATATTTCCTGTACAAACATGGGGAGTCCAAAGTGGGGGAAGGGTTCTATGGAGTGAGGTAGGACCAGGATAAGGAAGGAGAGGATATGCAAGGGCAGTAAAATAGGTTGGGAGATGGAAAGGGTTATGCATTGCTAAGGATGTGGAGCAGCCATATTCCCAGGAGTGGCTTGGAAGGCAGGGGGTTGTAGGGTGTGTTGGCAGGTGGGCCAGCTCAGGCAGGAAATTGGGTGGTTGAGGAGGGAACTGGAGGCATGGAAGAGACAGAATGGGGAGAACACAGCCAGGAGGGGAAACTAATGAGGTATCCAAAAGAGGTCAAAACAGGCAAAAATAAGAGGGAACTAGGTGGGACAGTAGGAGTGCCACACAAGTGGGTGCAGCCAAAGAAAGGAAGTGATGACTGGAGGAGGGCCAGGCACAGGAGCATGACTAAGACTGAGTCAGAGCAAAGATAGCCTGTGGGAAGGGGGATTGGACTAATTCAAGGAAAGAAGATTAGCACTGCAAACAGATTCTTAGTGTTGGGTAGTCCAGAAGACCAGGTAGCAGAGAGGAGGGACACTACAGTGAAGGAGCAGGGAGAGGACGTTACATGGGAAAAGGTATACAGCGGGAAGGCAGTAGGCAGTACACCAAGAATACACATTGGTAAGGGAGGGCAGCGAGGTGATGGTGATGCAGTCTCTCTGGAGGGAAGTAAGGAGCAAGGAGACAGGAGAAAGGGGAAAGCGGCAGGTAGCCTAGAGAAGGCTAAGAATATTGAGAAGAGGGGAGTCTGAGTTGGGGAGGGCCACATTCCATGGAAGGCACTGGGAAGTAATGGTAGAGGAGGTGGTAGCATGGTGGATAGAGCAACAAGTCAGTGCAAAGGGGAGATTCCACAGACGGAAAATACTTTGGAGGTGGAAGTCAGTAGCTCAGTCATAGTTGTGAGGGGGGAGAGGACAGAGCAGAGGTCAGGGATGGAGAAGGGGGGCCAAGACGGGGGGGATGAGAGGGCCTCACAAGTTGGGGAGCAAGGGAGTGGAGGTCAACAAGAGGGTGAGCAGGAAAAGCATCAGAGAGTCATAATTCTAGGGGATTCTATACTTAATAGTATAAGGTGTGGGGGGGATAGGATGCCAGAAAAAGTAACATCTGGGCAGAGTGCATGCCAGGCATGACAGCGAGTAGAATGGGGCAACATATGGACAGATATGTGGGGAAGGTGGAGGGGATGCCGCCCATTGTGGTGCACCTGAGAACAAGTGATCTGGAAAGGAGAAGGATAGAGGAGGTACAAGACAACTACAGGAAAGTGGGAAAACTGTGCAGCAAAGAGGGAACAATGGTAGCCTTCACAGAAGTTCTGCCAGTGCTAAGGGCTAGTACAGACAGGAAGAAAGGAATAAGAGACTTCAACAAGTGGCTAAAGAAATGGTGTGGGACCAATGGGTATGGATTGGTGGGGGCTGGGGTTGCACATGGAATAACACAGATCTTTATGCAGGGGATACATTACACTTCAGCAGGGCAGATTCAAAGGTGTTGAAGCAGAAGCTGGGGGATTTCATCAATGAGAGGTATCATTTAAACTAGGTAAGGGAGGCATTGGAACTGCAAATCACCATGAGAGGGGATCCCATGGATCTCCCCCCACCACAGGGATAGATACAATCTTAACCTATATAAGGGTTGGAGTGAAAGGTAAGGAAGCAGGAAGGATAGGTGCAGCATGGAGAATGGTTTCACTAAATGCTAGGAGCCTGGTGAACAAGTTGGCAGAGTTACAGGCATTAGTGACAGAGGTAGAGGTGGTCATAGCTGCTGTTACTGAGATGTGGACAACCAGGCACCATGACTGGGAACTACCCATCCCAGTGTACAAACTATTTCAGAGGGATAGAGATAAAGGGAAGGCTGGGGGGGGGGGGTGCCAATTATGTAATGAAAGGTATCAGATGTAAAAGGGAAGAAGGGGAGGAGGGCAGGTCAGAAGTAATCTGGCTACAACTACACAGCCGGAAAGGGGCCCAGATCTGTCTGGGGGTTGTTTATAGACCTCTGACCCAGGAGGAGGACAGTGACAGGGAACTTGGGGAGCAGATAAGGAGGCATAGTGGCAAAGGGAGCACAGTGGTGGTGAGGGACTTTAATCTACCAGGGGTGGATTGGAGCATCCCAGCAACCAGTTATGCCAGGAAGCAGATCCTCCTGGAAGCATTCCAGGATCCAGGATGGCTTCCTTACCCAGAGGGTAATGGAACCAATGAGGGAGGAGAATATACTAGACCTAGTACTGGAAGATGGGAAACAGGTCAGGGATGTAAGGGTGGAGGAATCCCTGGCAAGCAGTGACCACTGCACAGTGTGGTTCTCAATCAACCTGGGTAGGGAAGTAGCCACTTCAAAAACTAGGGTCCTGGACTTTAAAAAGGCGGACTTTAGCAGGATGGGAAACATACTGGAAAGTCATATGGCAAGCATCCACCCAAAAATGGACATGGAACAAAAATTGGCAGTAATCAAGACAGGACTGGCTGAAGCCACTAAAACTTGTGTCAAGAGCCAGAGCAAGAGAGCCAGGACCAAGAAACCTATCTGGATGAGTAGAGAGGTAATGAAGAAGGTGAGGGAAAAGAGGAATGCATTTTGGACCTACAAGCGATCCAACAGGGCAGAAGACAAAGCAGAATATGTGATGATATCCAGAGAAGTGAGCAGAGTGGTAAGGGCAGCATAGGTGGCCAGGGAACAGAGGTTAACACAGGGGATCAAAGGAGAAGAAAAGGATTTCTTCAGATATATCAGAGAGAAGACTTGCTATTTTAATAAATCAAAGTGACCACTCAACTAACAGGGACCCTGTTAGTTGAGTGGTTGCTTTGAGCAGTTGCTTTGATTTATTAAAATCTCAAGCCTAAATGCTAATAAAATGTTTAGGAAAATTTTCCCCATTCAACTCAATGGAGTGCACATACACAGTCTTCATTTTGTGGCATCAGAAAAAGGGTCTGTGTGCCCACGTGGGGGCATGTTGACAACTTGAGGAAGCTGCTCTGTTTTTGGCCAACATGTCTGATTTAGAAATTATAAGTATGAACTTCACATAAAGTGCACCCACCTACTCAATTCCTCCACGCCATTTGAATTTGTGATGCTAGTCCTTTGACTGATGTAACTTACCACAGTTTGAAAAGACACAAATCCATTTTATAGTACAAAAAACTTATTCTTTTAATATTTTAAAATTCAAAAAATCCATATACAAAGAACAAGCACACCCGTGGACAGTTTACAGAGCTAGAGCAACAAAAGCCTTACATTTCATTATGTCCTAGCATGGTTTCATCACAGACATAAAAGCAAGGTCTGTGTGGGGTATAGAAATACTACTATCAATTCAATATATTAATTAAAGTGCATGAGAATGTCTAACCCAATTAATTATATCCATCACAACCTTATTGCCAACACGATTCAAGTACTAAATATATATAACATTAACCATCTAATTAATTACAATCAATGTTACATGGTTAAAAGAACCTAGTAACATTTAAAAATACAGTTTCTTTAATCTTCACCATGGTACTTTATCTTGCTGCAGCTTTTTTCCCTTCTTCAGACTTTCTCCTTTATATAGTAGCTTGATTTCAAATATTTTCCTAGAAATGTAAGGAAGTAAAATAAGCATCCACTCTACTGTATGTTAAATAATCAATTTACCATCAAGATTTGTTAATTTGCCTTTTAAATTATAAAGCTATTTATTTATATTTACAACCAACATTCTTAAATTATATATAGATCCATTTTCTATTTTCCATATACAATTTATTATTATAAAATCTCAAGGAACAAACAATTCTATTTTACATTTGGAATTATTAAACCATTTATAAGTATTCCAAAAAGTACTCTCAATGTGTCACCTCTCACTAGGCAGTGGTTCCACAGATGCCCCATCCACTCATTAAAAACTGAAAAATTATCTAAACAATGAATATCACTAAAAATTAAAATAGAAACCCCAGTTGATTTCCATTTAGAATAATCTTAATACATGCTATCTACTGATGCTTGCCATGTGACTTTCCAGTATGCTTCCCATCCTGACAAAGTCTGCCCTTTTGAAGTCCAGGACCCTAGTTTTTTAGTTTATAATATGCTTTATTGAGATTTTTTGGATAAATCAAGCACTACAATACAAAACATACAATATACCATCATTTAGCATCTGACATTCTGCACTGAGAATTCCCCCCAATCCCCTATCCCTCCCTCTATCCCTTGAACAGGACCCTAGTTTTTGCAGTGGCTACTTCCCTACCCAGGATGATTGAGAATCATACTGTGCGGTGGTCACTGCTTGCCAGAGGTTCCCCCACCTTACAACCCTAACCTGTTTCCCATTTTCCAGTACCAGGTCTAGCATATTCCCCTCCCTCATTGGCTTCTTTACCCTCTGGGTAAGGAAGCCATCCTGGAATGTGTCCAGGAGGATCTGCTCCCTGGTACAATTGGTTGCTGGGATGCTCCAATCCACCCCTGGTAGATTAACGTCCCCCACCACCACTGTGCTCCCTTTGCTGCTATGCCCCCTTATCTGCTCCCCCAGTTCCCTGTCAATGTCCTCCTTCTGGGCCAGAGGTCTATAAACAACCTCCAGACATATCTTGTCTCCTTTCTAGATGTGTAGTTGCAGCCAGATAACTTCCGACCTGCCCTCCTTCCCTTCCTTCCTATTATATTTGGTACCTTCCATTACTTAAATGTCAACCCCCCCAGCCTTCTCTTTATCTCCATCCCTCCAGAATAGTTTGTACCCTGGGATGGTTAGGTCCCAGTTGTGGTGCCTGGTTGCCCATGTCTCGGTAATGGCAGCTATGTCCACCTCTCCTTCTGCCATTAATGCCTGCAACTCTGTCAGCTTGTTCACCAGGATCCTAGCATTTAGTGAAACCATTCTCCACACTGCACCTATCCTTTCTGCTTCCTTACCTTTCTCTCCAACCCCTATTTTGGCTAACGCTGTATTTATCCCTGTGGTGGGGGGGTGGTCCACGGGAGCCTCTCTCCTGGTGATTTACAGCTCCAATGCCCCCCCACCTAGTTTAAATGATACCTCTCATTTTTTGTTCTGTAAAATGGATTTGCATCTTTTCAGACTGTGGTAATGTACATCAGTCAAAGGACTAGCATCACAAATTCAAATGGTGTGGAGGAATTGAGTAGGTAGGTGCACCTTATGCAAAGTTCATATTTTTATGGTTTAGGTTGCACCATCCTCGTACGTATTGCAGGAAATAGCGGAGAGCCTATTTTTGAATTGAAGAAAGTATAAGTGATATAACTCTTTATGATGGCAGAATAAAAGGGAATTCTTTATGAAAATCAACTCTGGGCCAGATGAGAAATTGTATACGTTTTGGGTCACAGCAACTTGGTAGCTAAGAAGCTGCTCATTAATGATGGTCCCTGTCACACTTAGGCCCTGATCTGCATAGATCCCCCCTGGCTTAAAATGTTAAAGGAGGAGTGGCTGATGGGGTTAGGAGGTAGCTGGCATAATGACCCGACAGTAAGGAAAGGTGGCAGCTCAGAGTTAAAAAAAAAATATAAAAAATTTTTCAACTGGGAAAAACAGGCTATCAATATTGTTGTTTTTTTTTTTTTTTCTCCCTGGTCATACCCAGGTCATTCCAGTCATTGGGCAACCATCTATTTACCATTAATCCATCTGCTGATGCCATCCAGAGTTCTCCCATCACTGGTAGGGGTCTTTGGGCCCCCAACCCAAAGCCAGGCAACTATGTACAGGATCCAGAGCAGGCAGTAGGCTGCATGAGGTGGGGCCTGAATGGGTCAGTTGCAGCTGTAATCTAGATGTGGTAGGCCATTTTCATCCCCCTATCTTTCCCTCCCACCTCCTGTGTCACCTTGTAGCAGTCCTATAGGCCTCATACATACACAGCAGACTTCCTGTGGGTGAATTAGCTAGCTGACCAACCACAGGAGTTGTGGGGCCAGAACCTGGCTCTAGCCCTCCCCTGGCTGGTAGCATGGCCACATAGCACTGCCTATCTGCCTCCCCTGATCACTCAGTCAGCTTGTAAGTCAACTCCCAAACCCAGGTCACTGCCATGGCCACATGATGCACTGTCACTGGACTACTGGGCAGCCCCTGTCGGTGTTGTTTTTAACTGTGTCCTGAGCAACAGCAAAGCCATAGAGCAAACATAAGTTCATTTATTTACTTTTAGGAGTTATTGCACTTGATCTGCTTGTATGATCAGAGTTTGTATTTTCATGAATTCCTCCAAGCCAGTTTACTCAATTTACTCATGAGCTGTGTAGGCACAAATGAAAATTACTCTGATTATTCAAGTATAATAATTTCTTTATGCAACACAGTGACGTGTGGCTAATATAAATGAACAGCTATTCTTGAATGATTAAATGGTGGATGACAAACATACATGGAGATAAACCGTTATTTAATGACATAAAAATAAATGTTTATGTATGTCTACCTGCAGGTATAGATAATATGATGTTTCTCTGTTCATACCCCTTCCAGTTGTAGTACTTTGTCATAGTTTTCCACATTGGAAAGGTGATGTTTAGCTGCAGTGCTTGCATTACAAAATAATCCCGGGGCAAAGCAGAAATTCAGCAACTTATATTACTGACAGGCAGAAAACACATGTTACAATGTAAAACAAATATGGAAATTGATATGACAGCAGTATATATAGTGCACAGAAACAATACCACTAAAGAAAATACAGCTTGTAGTCATTATGCAGTAAAACATTAGGCACAAGTATGAAGTAAAACAGCAAAATATAAAATCCAACATAGAAACCAGAAACTAAACAGATGCCCACAGGATTGCACCTATAAGGTAAAAGCAAGATACAGTATATGTACAAGTATATAGAAATAGTAACTCTAAAGGGAATAAAGCCATCAACTATTTATTTTTTCATCAACTTTTCATTAGATTTTTATCAATATATTCATAATGTTTGACCATCAAAGGCACACTAAGCTATAATAACTTGTTTTTAGGTGCATCCTGAGGGCTGGGTTAATTAATTAATTTATTTTTTTTATTTATTTCAATCTAGGATTACAATACCTTTGAGCCGAGGCTTTTTTACAAGGTTCTACGTCAGCGTGTGCTACAGTCATCATTTTTAGTTACAAACATATAGTCATTGACTTACAGACATGTAATGACCAGATACAAGACTTGAGCTATGAAAAATGCATAAGGGAAGGAGGTGGGTGGTGGGGAAGTGAGGGTAGGAGATCGAGGAGGGTGGAGGTGCAGGGTAGGGGGAGTATGGGAAGTGGTTGGGGCAGGGGCAGGAGGGAGATAGAGGGGAGGGTGAGGGTGGGAGACAGTGCAGCCAGGGGCCTTGTCGAAAATACGATAGGTATGGTGCTAGGGGTGCAAAGACTGATTGTAAGTACTGGGTGCTGGGGCATGTGCAGCTGTAATGGTGGAAATGTTAAGATGGGCAATCGCAGGATACAAGCAGTGAGAGGTGCAGCTTGGACTTGAAGAGGCCGAGAGTTGGAGCGGTCGCTATGTCGCTGCCAAGAGAGTTGAGCCAGTTGAATGCCCGATAGGTGAATGATCTCTGTCCTTGGGTCGTGCAACATCGTGGGATATGTAGTAGATGGGAATTGGATCTCCTTGTAGTGATGTTCCTATGTCTAGGCTTAAGGAGGGCACAGACACCAGGTGGGGCAAGCCCCATTATAATTTTCTTGGCCATGATGCAGGTTTGGTATTTTATGCGTTTGTCCAGTTGAAGCCATCCAAATTGGGAATAAAGGTCACATGTGTGGGTACGGCGATGTGAGCCAGTGATGAGACACAGGCCTTATTCAGGGAGGTCGCGATACATTTAAGAGCAGTGGTAGTTGCAGACTCATATATGATAAGACCATAGTCTATGATGCTGACGATGGAGCTTTGGACGGCCACTGACTGTGCTTCGGGGGTTAGGTGTTTCCTGAGCCGGAATAATATGCCTAACCTCACATTGGCAGACTTTGCAACACTGCTGATATGGACAGCGTATGAGAGGTGGGGATCAAGGGTGATGCCGAGGTACTTGAATGACTGAGTTTGCTCTAGGATGGCTCCTTGTTCAGTTGCAGTGGAGAGGTGGAGTTGTTTGTTTTTGTTGTGGGGGCTGCCGAAGACCATAGACTTGTTTTTTTTCTGATTGAGAAGCAGTTTATGATTTAGGAACCAGGATTCGACAGAGGAGAAGGCCCACTGAAGTTTATTTTGTAATTGGATTGGATCAGGGTCTGAGGTGAGGATCACAGCATCGTCAGCGAGAGAATTATTTGTTCTGGGCAGCTGTCCGGTAGTGAGTTTAAGAATAGGCTGAAGAGGAGGGGTCCCAGAATGGAGCCCTGGGGGACTCCTGAGTGGACCGGTCTAGGGTCCAAGAGTGTATCATCAATTCTTACTGTTTGGGACCGTTCTTCAAGGTAGCTCTTAAACCAGCCAATGGAGTCGGTTGACAGCCCAGTGTTCTGAAGCTGGACAAGCAGGAGGTGGTGATTGATGGTGTTGAAGGCTTTAGTTAAGTCAATGTAGATTGAGCCTAGTAGTTCACCGGAGTAAAGTGCATTGTGGATTGTGCCGGTGAATTCAAGTAGGGCTGTGGAGGTGCTGTGACCTTTGCGGAACTCATGTTGTTGCTTGCACAGGACGTTGTACGTATCCAGGTATTCTGTGAGCTGGTCCAAGATGATGTGTTCTAGTGCCTTGGAGAGTGGGGGTAGAAGGGAGATAGGTCTGTAGTTATCATGGGAAGCTTTGTCGCCACTTTTATGGATTGGGGTGACAGTGGCAGATTTTCATCTGTCCGGGAACTGGCCAAGGCTGAGGGAGAGGTTGAAAATTCTGGTCAGAGGACTAAGCACTTCATCAAGTGTGAGAGACAAGATTTTGAGATCGAGGGAGTCATTACTGAATCTTGATTTACCAACGGCTTTGGTAACATATTTGCGTACTTGGTGAGCCTTGACTGCTTTGAAGTAGAAGTGGGGGGAGCTGGTGGGAGTAGTGTTCATTGCAGACAGAGGGGCTTCGCCATCTTTGAAGTAGTCCTGGGGTAGGACAATGCTGAGGTTGGTAAAGGCTTTGTTAAAGGTATCCGCAATGGTTTTTGGGTTGAGGGCTGTGGTTCCATTGATGTTGAGTATTGATGGAGAGGTTTTGGGTGGATTCCCGGTGAGTTCCTTTATGATCTTCCAGAATTCCCAACCATTGCCCCGGGAGTTTGTGAGGGCATGCTTATAGTAGGCAGACTTCATTTGCCAGATGGTTTTGGTGCAGTCATTGTGGGCACGTTTGTAGTTTTGGATGTCATTTTGCCTTCCAGAGTTTCTGGCCAGCTCCCATAGGTGGTCTCTTGTTTTTAGCATCCTGAGGAGGTCACCTGCGAGCCAAGGATTACTGAGTGATTTGACTTTGCATTTCTTAATAGGAGCATACATGTCACAGGCCACAATAAAGATGTTTATGAAGTGATCAAGGGCAGTGTTTACACTGGTTGCATTGAAGATAGGGGACCAGTCTTGATGGAGGAGGTGGGATTTGAGTCAAGGAAGGTGACCACTGGGTAGAACCTTGCTGGTGATAGTTTTTGGCAGGGGTTTGATGAATTTATTTGACCAGGTGCAGCCAACAGGGGAGTGGTCACTGAGAGAGTCAGGGAGGACATTAGTGTTAGATATCCCCGATGGGTGACTGGTAAGGATCCAATCCAAGAGTGTGCTGGTGCCAGTCCTGTAATTTTTTCTGGTTGGTGAGTCAACCATTCGTGTGAGGTTTGCCGCAGTAATGGTATCCCTGTGTGCACCAGCATCGGCCGCAGGCCAGTTGATGTTGAAGTTGCCTAGGAGGATGGATTCGGTGTCCGGTGGGAGTGATTTTACAAAGTCAAGAACAGCTGTTAGACCAGTTCCCTGTTCTTTGAAGGATGATGATGGTGGCAACAGTGAGGGTTTTGTTTTGGGCTCCAAGGAGGATTCTCACTGGCAGTATCTGAGCAGTTGTGGGTTGGAGTGAAGTAATGATGTGGTGCCCCCATGGAGTCTTTAGGTAGAGAGCAGCCCCACCTCTTTTGGAGAGGCGATCCAGCCTAAAGACGTTGTAGCCAGGAAGGCTGATTGCATGGTCCGGTACTGATGGCATGAGCCAGGTTTCGACAACTGCCAGGATGTCAGGGCAGTGTTGGCTGGTGAAGGCCTGTAGGGCATCCATTTTAGGAAGGAGGCTGCAGATGTTGATTGATATGAATGAGAGGGCACCTAAAGGCTTGCTCAGATTAGTGGCTTTAGTGCAGAATGGGCCAAGGTTTGGGTGCACATTGTCTGACAGCATTAGGAGGAGGAGGACTAGCCTCAAGGAGCTGTGGCACATTTCTTTAAGGGAATAATTTTGCCTGCTAGCATCTCGGGAAATTGCAGAGCATCGACGATAGTGGGTGAGGGTAAGCGTCGACAGGGGGGACCAGAGTGGACCTTATTTTATTGACATGGAGAATATTGATTATGTGCCTGGGAAACTCCCTTAATCTTCTTCAATAAGTGCCATGGGATCTTTGACTTCCACCTCAAAAGTGACCATAGATGGGAAAAAGAGATCTGAGTTTAACATCTCATCCAAAAGATGGCACCTCTACAGTGCAGTACCCTAATCATACTGCATGACAGTGTTAGATATTGCTAGTACCCCAAGTACCTGGTGAGAGGCAAGAACCAACAAAATTCTGATCTTCCATCCCAAGAGTCAAGTGTGCTACCTACTGAGCCACTGACACTAAAATTAGCTTGACATTTTTAAGTGGTCTCAGTCATGAACTGGTATTATTCTGAACATGGACATATTTGGAAAGGAGAACAAGAAAGAGAAGGAGAATAATAATAAGATGAAGAAGAAAATTAAGCAGAAGAAGGTGACAAAGAAAAAGAATTAGCATTTACACACTGTTTTTCATACACAATGTATCCCAAAGTGACACTAATCCCATTGTTCCCACGCTAGCTGGGGAACCTCAAGTATACACCAGGACATTGTATCCAGAAAAAGAGACAGGGAGGAAGAAGATGAGTCGGGGTAGACTCTGACTGGTCCAATGTGCCCACTTCTAGGCCCAGCAAAAAGGGTAGAAAAGCCAAACAATTTAAAATCCCTACGTCAAACAGTTTTAGCCCCCTCCTGGATGTAAATGGTATTACTAACTCTGATCTCATGACCTCGGACGTACCCTCTGATTCAGCCATTCCGTCATCTATAAGTATAAATGTTTTTGCCCCTAACAATGAAGGCCTCTACTCCTATGATTCCCAGCCCTCTACGAGTGGGAATTTCATCCCCACAAATACTCGCACTAATCCTCTGAATCTTGGCAAGAGAGTAATCATAGCTGCAAACAGTTCTACATAAACTAATAAATCTCCTAACCTTTGTCATCACAAGCATAGAGACGCTAGCTATAAGGATTCAATAGCCATGGATGATGGGCTTACTGGAAGTGTATCCTCGTCAATTCCCATAGGGAATTCTATTCATTCTAATCCCACAATCAATAATATGGGCAGTTCCACTACCTCATCCACTAATGTAATAATTCAGGATATGGACACCAACACAGCACCAACTGATAATGTCATTTCGAGACAGGTATATGTTCTAGGTGACTTCATTTCATCAAATACTTAGATAGAGACATCTGCAACCCTGATAAAGCCACAACAAAGTGTATTAGCTTTAGAGGTGCTAAAGTAAGAGATATTACAGCCATGATTAAAAATATTCTTAAGAATGCTGGCCACAATCCCCTGGTCATTATACACACAGGCACAAATGACATCAGTGAAACTAACACCAATGTACTCAAGCAAGACTTTGTGGCATTAAATAACAACTTGGTAGAATTAGGGTGCACTGTGTGCTTTTTAGAGATTTTGCCAGTACCTAGAGCCTCTGCTTCCAAAACACTACATATAAAACAAATAGATGGGTAGGAAGAAGTAGGCTGCTGGTTAACTAGGATCTGCAGCTTATCCATTAGGTAGGGAAATGGGCAGATTGGGTGGGCCAAGCGGTCCTTATCTGCCGTCAAAGTCTATGTTTCTATGAGTGGCTCAGGAAATGATGTTACAAGCAGGATATCACATACATTCTGCATTGGGAAAAATTTGTTGATAGGAAAAACTTATTCTGTTGGGAAGGCCTACACCTGAACAAATGGTGCAGTGCTCTCCTAGGTAACTCTCTTGAGCTAGCAATAAACCATTACTTAAACATCAATAAGGGGAGAGGGGGAACGATTCCACTTCTCTAAATACAAAATTTCCAAAATGTTCTAATAAACAGTGTAAAGTTCTAATGTTAAACGCTAGAAACCTTAATAGTATTAAAATGTCTAAACTTAAAGCTAGAGCACTACTTCATGACTTAAGTACCATCACAGTAACTGAAACCTGGTGGGATGCTTCTGTTGATTGGATCAAAGAACTCCCCAACTATAAACTCTATCATGAGAACAGGGATGGTAGAATAGGGGGAGGTGTATGTTTGTATACTAGAGACAACATTCTTTCACATGAAATAAACACCACTAATGACATTGAAAGCGTCTGGGTTCAAATCCATTTCAAGGGTTGCCCAAAATTTTTTTTTAACTTTCTTTCTTCACTCCACGTTCCTGAACTCTTTTAGGAGTGGTCGCTCAGTATCCTGGTCCTGATCCCACCCATCTGAAGCCCCCTCTCACTCCTTTCCAACTGCCCTCACTGCCACCTTGCCCCCCTGGCTTTGAGTCCTCTGAGGCAGGACCACCAGATACTCCTCCTGGCACTCTATCTTTTAATCCAGTCTGATGGAGCAAGGCAGTGGTGAGCACTCAGGAGTGAGAGAAAGGCCCAACGCTGGGAGTGGTGGACTGATCCCCCCAACTCTCCATCACCTATCAGGAGGTGGAGTTTTTTTCCATTTTCTTGTTCTACTCTCATCTCCACCCCCCCCAAGCAGAGCCCCGACATGCCATGATGTCAGGGAACATCCTGTCATGGCTTCGCAGCCCTCTAGACAAGCCTTGAAGCATTGCAGTACCTTCGGTCTCCGAAGGTCACTGCTGTGATGAGCATAGTCACTGGAACCCCCCCTGAGGAAGGAGATCTGTCCTCTGGATGCTTGATCCTTCCTCTCCCCTGCTGACCCCCAGCAGCCCAGGCTCATTCCTGAACCTGAGTCACCAGCATGGCACGAGGTGTGGCGTCCAATGCCTCAACCCTCAGAGCCACTGGGCCAGCTTGGGTCACCCGGAACTTACTGTGGGAAATTGCTACAGACCACCCTTTGCAGATATACATCATACAAATGTTTTGCTTAAAGAAATTACCGATGTATCTGTCATGGGAGATGTGCTGGTCCTGCTAGACTTTAACCTCCCAAAAGTTGACTGGACCAATGTGAAAGGGGGACGTGACTTTGAAAATGCCTTTGTCACTGCCATGCTTAACCATGGTTTGGAACAACTGGCTGATAAACTGACCAAAGGCAGTAATATCCTGGACCTCATCTTAACAAACATTGAAGATAAAATCATGGAGATAGAAATAAATGCACCCCTGGGCAACAGCAACCATAATTCTGTTCAGATTGGCATCACTACAGAGAATATAAAATGTTCAAATCACTCAGTGTTCAAGAACAATGACAAAGACAGCGTTCCTGAAATTATCAAATCTATTTAGGCAGTTGACTGGACCAATGTCCTCTCAAACCTCATTGTTGACCAAGCTTGGGAAAAATTTAAAAGTTCTATTCTACAACTTGAAAACTCTCATGTACACAATAAAAAAATATATAACAAAAAAAGTAAAATTCCAATATGGCTAAACATTTCAATAAAAAAAAAAAAAAATCAAAGTTAAAAAAAAGTTGTTTAAAAAACTCAAGATCAAACCAAGTGAAGAAAACAATAAACTATATAAAAATGCATTATCCAAGCTTAAAAATATGATTAAAAAATCTAAACAAAATATCGAATTCAAACTTGCATATTCTTGGGACAGCAAAAAATCTTTGTTTTCATATATAAATGTAAAAAAGAGAACAAGTAGTAAGGTAGGTCCACTTGTTCATGAGGGTAAAACCTTGGAGTCAGATATAGAGATAGTGAACCATTTTAACAACTTTTTCTGCTTCATCTTCTCCAGAAATCACTTAACACTTGTCCATTAGTAGTAGAACCCACCTCTAAACCCTATGTAATTACTGTTGATGATGTTCTGACTGTATCGTGTACTATAAAAAATATACTAGCCCTGAACTGGATAAAATGCACCCCATGTTTCTCTTAGGTACTGTCCCTGCAATAGCACTTCCCCTATCTGTTATATTCAACAAATCTCTGACTGAACACAGCATTCCATCTGAGTGGTTAAAGGCTACTGTGATTCTCATATTTAAAAAGGGTAGCAAGTCTGAAGTACAGAACTACCAGCCAATAAGCCTAACGTAGATTGAATGTAAATTATTGGAGCGTCCAATTAAATCATATTTTGAAAAATAAATCATTGATCTAGGACTTATAGATCACTCTCTGCACGGTTTTAAAAGAGGATACTCTTGTACCACCAATTTAATATAATTTTACAACCATATAAGAAGGGACTTGACAAGGGTACCCCCATGGATTACAACTGATTACATTCTAGATTACAACTGTGCATTTGACACTATACCTCATCACAAGTTAGTAAACTTAAAAATTGGGGATTTTCACCCTGTTTGGTAGACCAGGTTAACTTATGGCTTTATAACTGATCCCAGAGGGTTAGACTAAATGGTGTCCACTCCAACACTGGTGATGTTAGCAGTGGAGTGCCTCAGGGATCAGTGCTGGGGCCCTCTTTGTTCAATATCTTCATAAATGACATGGTTATCAGTGGAAATAATTTCCTCTTTAAATTTGCAGACAACACAAAGCTAGGTGGTAGGGTCAACAATGTTGAAGGTGCTTTTTCACTTTCATCCAACCTAAAAAAAATTTGAACAATGGGCCCTAGATAATTAAATGAGGTTAGACATTAATAAGTACACGGTCATGCACTTTGGGAAAAAAAACTAACACAAATTACTATTTAAACAACAGCTTAATTAAGGTCTCTACTTGTGAGCATGACCTTGGTATCCTTGTGAATAACAAGTTAACATCATCAGAGCACTGTATCAAAACCACCCGACTGGCAAACAGCTTACTGAAACAAATAAGGCACACCTTTGTCACTAGGACAGAACAGTGCCTAGTCCCTATCTATCGAGCATACGTTAGGCCATATCTTGATTATGGTTCTCCCTTCTAGAGCCTCTACCGTAAGGGAAACATAGCTATGATTCAAAAAATCAGGAGGAGAGCAACAGAAATGGTGCCTAGACTATCCAATAAGGATTATCAAACTAGACTGAGTGAAACTAGTCTCTTCTCTCTCCATACTAGGAGATGCAGAGGAGATCTCCTTCTAACATACAAAATTCTACAATCCCACTGCTTGATGGAACAATGTAGGATTAAATTTTCCAATAGGCGGACCGCAGCCAGATTATATAATAAACAACTTGTTAAATGGGCAAACACTGCCAAAAGGGATTGCTTCTTCACTATTAGAGCTCCCAAAGCCTGGAATTGCCTTCTTCGGGATATTATTGATTCCAATAAATTTAACATATTTAAAAACAGATTAGACACATGGCTCAGTTCCCTTTCCACCATAGGTAAATTGCTCACTCAGTGTGGGGGATAATCATGAAGGGTGAAAGCCTACTTTTGTCCTAATAAACTAAATAAAGTTCTTCACAAGTAATGAGAGACTGGTAGTTAAGTGACTGCAAACATATAGGGTTCTATTCACAAATCTGCATAAAATGCAATGCAGCATTATCCACTATGTATATACCCCATGTGCAAAGCATGTGCAGATGCCTCCAGAATGGCATGCACACCCAAACTACATAGCATGCATGCATCATTACCTAGAGATGAACAGATATGCATGGGGTCATGGTGACTGGACACATCACACAGGGGTCCACATGCACAACAGTTACATGACAAGTGAACATGAACAAGGGAGCTGGGAAATACCTCAGGCAGAACCCTGCCATAAACACATGTACAGAGCACTACTTCACATCAAAACAGTACCATGGTACAGGACCATGCAGACCCATGTGCTTGGGAAGCCAGTCACAGATATGCTATTGTGCCCACCATGATGGCATGCACAGTGCCCCCATGGAAGCCATGAGGCAGGCTACAAAGAACACACTATCCCCCCCAGGAATCCCCCCAACTCTGAATCAGACCACTGGATCCCTACAGTGCCCCATGAATACACACCCAATGATGCCAGCTCTTTACTACCACAGTGGGTACCCAACAGCACTTTAGTGGTGCCAAAGCAGTGTAGAACACCTGATCCAACCAGCCAGCAGACTCCCAACAAACCCCACAGAAACAGTAGTGATTGCAGGTGCAGTGGTTTTATTACAGTCCTCTCACAACAGTGTATATACTAGAGACATAAAGGTAATGGATGCGTAACACCCCACAGTGCCAGGTACAGTGACAGGGTGAATGCCTCTGGTACTAGCAGGCCAACATTCATATGTGACATATACATGTGTACAAAGGAAAGGTGATGATAAACCCTACAGCACATAATACAGTGGCACACTGCTGCCACCATATGCCCCACTGCACCCACAGTGGGATGTGGTATGAAGAACACCCATTCGGCAATGTAATTCCAATAGCCCCCAGGTCCTTCTATTAGTGCCATTGCTTTTGGCATCATCAGACAACTCCATGTGCCACACATCTGTCCACAAAATCCCGTGCCATCACACAAAGACCTATGCCTACATGATGTTATAGACCTCCACATCTTCTGACCCCTTTCTACTGTCTCCAGATGGGCCAAACGTAGGGGGACTAATGGCCCAAGTGGGTCAGCTGCCTTGATGTACAGACAGTGCAGTGGAACACAGAAGGTCTGCAATGACAAAAATAATAGAACAGCATGTCATCCCAGCACCCAGGAAGGTCCACACTACTCAGAAATAACCACATGAGCACAGCGATGGAGAGCTTGCACAAGCCTGGCAGCAGTGCAGCAGCACCAAGAGAGACATGCCTCAAGGCATTCATGGACACACATAACTCAGATGGCTCCAGAACTCTCCAGAGTATTTTATAGTTGTCCAAGAAACCATGTCCCTCCCTAGAAAGTTCCTCCGGTAGGCACAGCTGTGACTGGGCATGCCTCACCACCACATCCAGCCCATCAACTCCATGATGTTCCTCCAGATGTGGGGACATTCAGCCCAGTCTCTCCTGATGGCTCTATATATAATACAGTGGGAAGAACCATTAGCAGAGCTGCATACAGCACCAAGTCTGCACCAACAAACCCAGCGCTTACTTGTGGGGGCCATATGGTGGCCCATAGCTATCCACGATTGTCCTGGTAGGACATCAGGCTGACATGCTGAAGGCTGTGGGGCATCCCCATGACACTGGCATGCACTGAGCAGCAGGGTATGTGACCACCAGCTACCCCCTCCCATCATCTTGCACATCAGCACTCTCAATCTTTGTACTGGCCTTTTAAACCAGGAGCACTCAGCTGGTGATGTCCATTGGGTTGGATGTGACCATGTCCCTTAAAGGGCATGCACAGCAGATGAACTGTGCTGCACAGAATACAGAAGCCATACCATATCTCATCCAGGCACATTAAGGGTGGGAGATGTGGAAGTCATTTATTCCCAGTAGGCCAGAAACACACATGGCAACAGGGAAGGGAACCTGTACAATGTTCATATTGCTCCTGCTGAACATCCTCCTACTGGAGGGTGAGTTGCAGAGGGAACAGAAGCATGCCTGCCACCATACATGGCCACAGGTGTTCAGGTCACACCAGGAGGGGGTCAAACTACAGCACAGCCAAGCGGTTTTGCATAGGTCATGCCACTATTCAGAAACTGTGCAAGCTCATATGGGACTATATAGAAACCACCACAAACTGATCACATGCACTGATTGTGGAGCAGAAACTACTGTGTGCCCTGGAATACTATACCACAGACTCCTTCCAGATGGTGGTTGGCAACATAGAACCATAGAAAATGTTGACAAAAAAGACCATTGGTCCAGTCTGCCCTGTTTCACTATCTCCTATCCTGGGACCTATTGTCTAGTCAAGTGTATTGCCCTCACCTCCCCTATTGCCTTACTGCTTCCCTCATTGTAACTATTAATCTTTTTTCTGGGTCCCAGCTGTATTTGAAACCATTAGTGATTCTTGCATCCACCACCTCTGCTTGTAGGCTGTTCCATGGCTCAATGGCTCTGTGTGAAATCTTTCTCAAGTACCTTCTGCATCTCCTTTCTGCCAGATTCCTCTCATGTCCCTGTGTTCTTGATTCACCATTCCTTCTAAATATTTCCTCACAATCTACCTTGTTCAGTCCATTCCAGAACTTGACAGTCTCTATTACATTGATCCTCTGCCCATCTGGTCTGAAGTGAGTACATTCAGGGCCTTAAGCTGATCCTCTTAGGATCTTCCCTGCTGAGTTACATGTCAATTAGCTCCCGTCAATTGCCCATCCGACAAGTCACTACAGACAATTAGCTGTGGCAATGATCACAGTCCTACCAAATTCATTCCCTGGCAATTTGCTTCCACCATAGATATTATAATAAAACCTCCAGATGGGCACCATTTGCTTACCAGGTGACCCAGTATGCCAGAGGTTGTAAAAGTGGCACCTCTGCTGGCATTATTGTTTGAGTCCAGTTCGATGTCTTGTGGGAGAAAATTGCTGAGTAAAGAATTTGGCAGGGCTGCAGTTGTCACTGTAGTTAATTGTCTGCAGTGGCTTGTTAAGGAGGGAAATGACCAGACTTAATTGACATGTCCCCTCCCTGCTGGCCTTGAATCATTTTCATTACCTTATGCTACTCCATTTCTAGTCTGTCTTTATCTTTGCAACATGATGAGTATCAGCCAGCCAATAGTGTCATGTGCACTGCAGCAAGTGACCAATGCCCTGGTCTGACATGTTACAATCTACATGACCTTCCAACCACTGAACAAGCCATGCAGAACACAAATGTGGTCTTCCATGCACAACATGGGTTTCCAGACATGCTTAGGACCATTGACTGCACATATGTGGCTCTACTGACACCAGTTCTGCATGAGAAGTAATACCCCAAACCAAAGGGCTTTTACAGTATCAATATGCTGGTGGCAAGTAATGCAGATAGTATCATCATAAATGTGGATGCTAAATACCCTGGGTCCTGTCATGTCTTATGCATATTCAACAAGTCATGGCTACGGACCCTCCTGGATAGCAAACAGAGTGGCTGATCGGTGTGTACTAGTGCAGACATCAGGCAGTCTGTTCACACACACGTATAACTTTCCCTATTGACCCCCAAAAGGTAATAATGGCTATTCACTTAGACCATACCTACTGATTCCTTACCAGTCACCAGCAACAGAAGCAGAGATTCAGTGAGGTACACTAAAGAACCCCTTCCATGGTGGAACCTAATTTCAGTCTTCTGAAGATGTGATTTTTCTGTCTGAATAAGACAGGTGGCACAATGATACTGGCACACGAAAAGTTGGGCCAGGTCTTGCTAGCATGCTTCACAATATTTCTATTTTTAAGCGAAAAGATGTTCCAGGACTAGAGGGCATGGGATGAAGTTGGAGGGAGGACAATTCAAAAGAAATGTGAGGAAGAATTTCTTCACATAACGGGTGGTGGACAAGTGGAACACCCTGCCAGAGGAAGTGGTGGGGGCTGAAACAATCACAGGATTTAAGAATGCATGGGATAGACATAAAGGAATTCTGGAGGTCAGGGATAAGGGGCAACAGACTTCTAGGAAAACATAAACTGAACTTACAAGCTCAAATGGGCAGACTGGGTTGGCCATAGGCCCTTATCTGCTGACACTGTCTATGTATCTATGTAGCTATATAGCTGTCTCAGAAGATGGTGGCACAGAGGTATTCTAAGTAAGAGATACAAGCGGCTCCTCCAAGGTGGGAATTTACAATGAGCCATACTAACCAGCCACAATGCGGATAGAGCAACTCTGCTGTGCAGCATGATGTCTAAAGATATTAGAAGAACCAATGGACTACTAGAGGGGCAGTATATAGAAACAGTATCTAAGCCAAGACACAATCAGAGAGCACAACAGGAGAAAACACAACTGCTACGTTTTTTTGCAGGTAACTAACTGGGATATGGTAGAATGACAAATATCACAGTTACTCTCACCAATTTCTCCTGCAGGAACACCTGGGAAGCAGCATACACTCCCAGATATCACGGGAGGACAAATTACAAAACATATAAACTTACCAGAGGGAAAAGTTTTTCAGCTACTCCCACACAGCAGATGGAGAATCTGGAAGAAAGTGAAGGTCCAATGGGGGCGGCATTATCTGAAACCTCCCCTTGGCTGATAGACAAACAACACCTTCCTGATGTCAGAATGGAGAAACCAAAGGGCCCAAATGAAGTAGCAGCAGATCAGCAGGCAACAGACTGCATAGATAACACTGAAACCAAACCAGCGAGAGAAAAGGAAATGGAAATGCCACTAGAAGAAGAATCAATGCACATTTTGGATGCTACAAGCAGCACCTCCAGCAACCGAAGACCAGCAGTGGAACAACGTATGTAGCATAAGCAGTCTGGAAATTTGATCCCACAATATCAGAATAAATGGGAGCCCTTCAACCAGTTCTAATCAGGTACAATTTCCCCCTGACTTTCAGAATACAGTATTCAAAGGCATTACAGACATTAAAAAAACCTTAGGATCTCTCACTGATGCAGTTGTTGGAATTAATGCAATACTAGAAGTACTAACTCTTAAGAACTACTGAGGTAAAGAACTGAGTTAGTGATTTAGAAGACACAGTGAACCTTATGAAAAAAGCTGTAAAACAGCACACCACTCAGCTTGAACAATTTGTTAAAAAAGTTCAAGATCAGGAGGACAGGACATGTAGCAGCAACATTAAATTAGCCTGAATACCAGAAGGAGCTGAAGGCCAGGGAGATCCTATCCCTTACTTTGAAGAACTATTGACAGTAGCAGCAGGCCTTGAATTTTGAAGGCAAAGAATTGTACTAGACAGATCCCACCGAGCAGGAAGTACAAGATCTCAATTTGGGTTAGATAAGTCAAGATTTGTGTATGTTAAACTGCATAAATTCCAAGAGAATGAACTGATATTGAGAAAGGGCAGAACTGAGATGGATCTTCCTGCTAAAGTTATAACATTTCAGGCCTTTTCAGACTTCAGCAGTGAGATTATCAATGACTGGAAATCTTTCAATCCAGTAGTGGCTATCCTAAGAGCTAAAGGGATTAAATATGCTCTATTACCTACAGCAAGGTTAAGATTATTTTTTAAGGGAAGAATGAGATGGTTTGAGGACCCCAAAGAGGCAGAAGAATTGATAAGAGAAAATGATGAGCACTTGAACTTTTTCCAAAAACATCAGTATTACAAAGATGCAGCCAAAACTTTGCAACAAACTTTGTCTAAAAAAATTGATAACATCATGAATCCTGTCCAAATTCCAACTGTGACTGGAGAAAATGTTGATCCATTTGATTTACATTAGGAAAACAAAGGGGGGATTGAAGAAGTATACAATTTAAAGAAGCAAAGACAATCCAGAAAAGACAGAATACATTTCTAAATTGTGAATGGGGGTATAATTAATATGGTATGGCTATATTGGCAAATGGATATATATATACATATTTAAAGGTGCAATCTGATTTAACTAGCTATGCTCTATCCACTTTTCATTGTAGCAATATATAACATAATCACAGAAAGTCTGGGAGGGAGGAGGAAAGAGAAAGGGAAATAATTAAAAAAAGGGGAGTAAACATTTTTTGGTGTAATATGCTTTAATTCATTTCTTGCTCCTTTTCTTCTTGGCACACTCGGCAAAATGAATGTAATCACAAATCACAAATCCTAGACAAAGACATGCTTGGATGCACAGATGTATGCTTTGTTTTTCAGGTAATATTTTCTTCTTTTTTTTTTTTTGTTGGGGGGGGCAACCAACAGGATGAAATAAAGAAATCCAGAGGAGCATAACCTAAATCATTAGTTAGTTTAGTTGAGTTTATTTATTATACTGTAAAGGCAATTGTGAGCATAAGCTGCCCATTTTCACAAGTGTCCAGTTTTACAAAAATACAAGCACATTACAAGAACTAATACAGACAAAATACAAGTAACATTACAATATAGTTGAACAAAGGCATCTGCCATACTGAAGTTACAGAGGCAATGGTTACAATGGAAAAGTTGTATACAAACAGGTATAACCGGATGAGCAGTTACACTGAGACAAGATAGTGAAAAATGTGGGAAAAATCTTTTCATTTGCTTTGAACACACGGGGTGGAGAAGAATGAGATGGGGCTATTCATTTGCCTTGAACAGCACATTTGGGCACATGAGGTGGAGAAGAGTGAGATGGGGTGGGGGTCAAGACTAGGGAGGTGGCAGCTGAGAGATGATGGGTCACATAGTAAAACATTGGTAGCAGCACGAGGAAATGTACGAGAGGTGAGACAAGTGCTTAATATGGGTAGGTGGTGGAGAGGTTGGGGAAGGGAGTAGCAAGGAAGGTGGTTAGGGTTGGAAAACAGTTGCAAGGAATGGTGGAGTGGTCAGGGGGAAGGAACAGGAGTAGCTCAGGGAGGGGTCAAGACGGGAAACAATTGCATCAGAATGAGAGAGATAAATAAGTCCTTAGGTTGCATTTGAAGGAGGCAGTAGTTCAACTTTGTGTGAGGGATGAAGGTAGGGCATTGAAAGGTTTAGGGCCCTTTACAGCAAGGGTATTCTGGCCATGGGTGCTTCAGCAGAAAGGTGTGATGAAGGAGAGGGATGAGGAGCTACAGGTGGTCCTTGCGGGGACAGATAGTTGGAAAATAGCTTGGATGCAGGGAGGGAAAGAGAGAGCATGCAGAAAGTTTATTGAAGAAGGAAAGAATCTTGCTGTTGAGCCTGTCCTTTAGGGGGAGCCAGTTGAATAGGCTGTAAAGGTTACAGTGGTGGGTGTGTCATTGTAAGGAAAAAGAAATCAAAGAAAAATTACAATTTCTTAGGCTATTAACAGGAAGAAAAAGAAAGAGTCAATCACTTTTGCTCTGCTATTTCTCTTTTTTCTACCTAGAATGGCTTAACATTATTTGGTGAATCTAACTAAAGCACTTGGGAGGAGCCTCGCTTGTCCTTCCAAAAACTCAGGGTAAGAGCGGAGACAAAGTGTTGTCTTGTATATTTCAGTTTCAAGTTTTATTGATCAACCTTGGTGTTGTTAGTATCAAGGTTATTACAAATTGTATTAAAAAATGATAAAATCATAGTGCAATACAATGTTACAAGATTTTACACACATACGATAATCTTAAGTTATAGTTAATAACCGTTGTTAGTACAGTAGAACCTTATTTGGATTTTAACATTTCATGTTGATCAAATATCTTAAAGTCTTTGATTCAGTTTATAATTTAGGAACTGACAGAGTGCAGGAGACCATTTCTTACTTCAAAGCATTTTGGTTTTTAAAATGTTTTCTCTTTATTTTAATTGCTAAAGCAATAATTTGAGCTATCATTATTGCATCTTCAAAGAATTTGGGATGTAATATAATAAATATTGTATCATAATTACTATGAGCATAAATTTTAAGAAAGTTAAGAAGAAACAGGTTTCTTGCCCTTGTATATAATGAACAAATATTGACTATATGTGTTAAGGTTTTCCTGTGTCCTTATTACATCAACATTGAGAGTTAACTGCATTTTCCTCTTTTAATGCTGTGCTGTTATAATATGTATATTTTAAAGTGATAAATTTAAAGTGAACCCATGTAATTCATTTTTTATCTTTTACTGAAATGGGGAGAGTCAGATAGTCTTCCAATGAGTGGTCAATTTTATATTTGTAAACCATTCAGAACATTTTTGTTTGTTATGATCTCCATATCAAAATCTTTGGCTTTTTCAAACAATTTTCTTTTCATCATAGGTTTGAACTGTTTTGAGATGTCAATTTTCTTTTTGAAATCTCTCTACAAATACGTCATTTCTTTTTTTACGAGAATGTTTTCCAAAGTCGCTTACCATTTTGATTTGTATTCCTCTTTAGACCATTTTTTCTTCTAAATAGGTACAGAGAAGCTCATTGTTAGTATTATTTATTAATTTTAATCGATATGTTGCCACACTGAGCTTTTTTATTATATTTATAGAAATGATTCCTAATTCTGCTCTAACCATTACATTTGAAGTTGCATTTGGCACTCATAATAGAGTTTTGTAATAAGACATAACTCTCTCCATATTATCTGTGTTATAAGAACCCCACACCTCAGCCCCATATGTTAATATGAGGATTATTTTAGCCTCTCCTGCTTTTAAGGCAGGAATAATTGTATTCTCCCTCCCCCCATAATTACAATAAAATGTTAATAGTGCTTCAGCAGCAAGTTTTGCCTTTATAATTTGTTCCTTTTGATGAAGTGCCCAACTAGTTGAGGATGTAACTTTCATTCCCAGATATTGGAATTATTTAACTATACTTACTTTATTAGTTCCCAAATAAAATTTAGGTTGTTTTAACTGAGGTCCCATCTTTCCAAATATCATTACCTTTGTTTTTTTCCAACTTTATTTTTAATTCCAGTCATATACATTTCTTTTGAAATATGTCTATTTTATGTTGTAATCCTAGTCCAGAGAGAGCAAAAATAACAATGTCATCGGCATATACCAATGAATGTAAAGGTCTATTATTTAGTTTTGAAGAATCCAGAATAAAAGTTTTTCTGTATATTAATAATTCATTTATATATATATGTTAAACAACAATGGTGCAAATAGGCAACCCTGTTTGACTCCTTTATGGGTTGGGAAATAATTAGTCAAATTACCTTTGTTGTTGTATATTACTGGCATGCAAGAGCCAGAGTATAAGAGACAAATCATAATTAACAGGGAATGATCAATATCTAAGCCCAACATAATTGCCCATAATGTTTGTCTATTTATAGAATCAAATGCAGATGAAAAGTCTATAAAAAGTGCATAAAGTCTCATTTTTCACTTGTGCACATATTTTTCAATTACAGTAAATGTGTGAGTACATAGATATTGTCAATTGTGAAGAACCCTTGGCTAAATCTAGCTTGTAGAGGGGATATATGTTTCTTTTCCTCTGTCCATTTGTTTAATCTATTCAATAGAAATCTTAAAAAAAATGTTTGGCATGATATTTAATAGGATTATAGGATGACAATTTAAGGATTCATATACCAATCATTTTTTATGTAGAGGGACATTAATGTTTGTCCATGAAGAAGGAATTTATGTATGTGTTATGCATAAACTGAAATAGAAGTTTAACACAGGGACCCAGAAATTTCTATGCACTTTATAAACTTCTGGAGGAATAAAATCAAATCCTGGCACCTTATTATTTTTAAGTTTATTAATAGCTTCCCTTACCTCAGTTTCTGAAAATATGATATTGGTTTTAACAGATTGTCTAAGGTTACTAATTAAGAGTTTATCTACATTATCCAGTTCTATTTTAGAGAAGATTGACTTAAAATGACTTATCCACGATTCTTTTGGAACATGTGTTGTTAAAGTAGGGTGAAATTCTATCACTCCTCTTGCTACCATCTTCCAGAATGAATGGTTATCATTATCAAGAATAACTTTGTACATTTCTGCCCATTGTTGTTGTTGATATTTTATTTTTTTAACCTCCAACCATTTATTTTATGGTTTATGAGACTTGTTTAAGTTTAGAAAATTAAGCCTAGATGGATATTTCTTTCTCCATTTTATTAATTTATTTAATTATGTTTTTTGCTTTCTTACATTCATCATCAAACCAGTTATACTGGTTGTTGCTTATTTTAAGTTGGGTTTTGCTTAAATTATTTCTTTAATTTCCTTGTTTAATTGATCTATCTTTTGCTGTATCTGGAATGGAGTCTTTAATTTAGTATTGATACATTTTTCAATGTCCTCTTGCCATTTCTGGAGAATATCAATCAGTCCTACATCTGTAATTTTACCTCTCCTAAGTTTATTTTTACCCACACTGGACAGATCAGCCAAGGGATTTATTTCTACTTTATTAGTAGTCGTTTCATTATTAAATGATATTCTTAAACATAACGGAGTATGGTCACTCTTTTTGTCTCATTTGTATAGTAAAGTTTGAAAATAATTTAAATGCTTCCAGGTTGCATAAAATATAGTCAATTAGATTTCATCCATTCTGTGAAAAATATGTAGTGTTCCCTTCTAGGTCTCCAGAAATCCTGCCATTTGGTATCAATAAAGTATTTTCCTCAATTAGTTCCTTAAGTTTCTTCCCCTTCTCATTCACCACTATATTTTAACATTTTCTAGGTCTTAATTATTTTTCTGTGACCAATAACGATGACAATATGTCTACTTGATGAAACATTGCAATCCTGGCATTGAAGTCATCAGCTATTAAAATATTGTTATTAGGGTATTTCTTGGATATCTCATTAATATCATTGTTTAAATTTATCCATAAAGTCTGATTCACTTGGTTTTGTTTTTTTCAGTGGAATATATGCATCAAAAATGTTAAATGGTATCAAGTTCCAAATTATATTCTGTATGATACAATAAGGATTTACTGTTATTGTTTCCTTAATGACAATTTCTTTTTTATTTTGATATATATTGCCAGACCTTCTTTATTTCTTTCACATTTCACATTTTTAATTGCTGGTGGACTTATCATATGATAATCATTGATATCAATATTGCTACATGCTCCCATTTCTTGAAACAATACCACAGCTTTGTTAATGATAAAACTGTACCATTCTGCATCATTCAATTTTCCTGCTAAACGTGAAATGTTCCATGAGACACAATTTGCCTGCATAATAACCTCCCCTATTGTTGTTTCAGTAATATCTATGTTTTTGTTGTTTTCAGTAACCAGTCAATCTTTCTTAACACTTTTTTGCCACCATTTTCTACATCTACAGGGTTTTCCATTTCCACCAATAAAATTCCTGCTGAATCCATATAAGCATTCTTTTTCAAGAGAGTAAACATTTCCTTATTTGTGCATGCAAGATCTATCCTAGAGCCACTATTTGGTGAAAATTTCTACTGTTTTTCCTTATATTTTGTTTGTTACAACCAAGGTTCAAACACGATGATAACAATGCTAGCACAAATGTGCACCAAGTCTCATCATTTTCAGCATGGAGGTGGTTTATCCCAAAGAGTGACAATGTGTAAACATTCCCATTTTTTGTAGTCTCCTCTGACAAACTGCCATTTTTGGGAAGCTAAGGTTGAGGCAAAAAAAGGTAACATCCAATGATCCTTCTTTTTCAGTTATTTCCTTGTGGGTATTTTTAAATACCATTTACCATGTAATTGGGGCAGAACATTAAGGCCCAGATATTCCAGTTTAGGTTTCTTGGACCAAACAACTTTGGCTATCTCTATATTTGTAACCAATATTTTTTTTTTTTACTTGTGGTATTAATAGTTCTGCCTTGAATAAGTGATTAATCAACTCCTCTAGTGATTCCTGAGTTTCATTTGGGTTCAGGAATAAACCTTCAGTCCTTGAGACAGCTTCATTACCATTTGTTTCTACAGTTTTATAACTTTTGAGGTTTTCTATCTGATTTGGTGAAGCTGAAGCCCTTTCATCCATGTTTCCAATTATGTCCATTTCCTTCTTCAAATTCTTATTCTCTATATCTTCATCAGTACCTTTCTTATTATTTTCCAACCCTTTTTAATTTTTACTAAGCTCTTTGGTTCTGTGTGAAGGGGAGTATCTATCTTCCCATTCACTTCTATATGAGTTGTTTGTTTTTTGTGTTTTTCTATTTTTTTCTTATTCTTGTTCTTTTTTTATTTTTGCTCCAACATTCTTCTTCTTATCATTTCTATTTATTGATTTATCAGGAATAATTATGTAGAGAATAATTTCTGTGGAGATGCCTGTTGTACCATCTCATCTATTCTATTTTCTGGTCTGTCCATCCTATTCATAATCATGTTGAAGAAAACACCAAATTCATTTCTTAAATCATTCAATCCCTCTATTATTACACTATTGGACATGATTGGCTGAGTCAATGCTTTAATTGTGTATTTTGATAATGTATTAGGGCAATTAGCTAGGACCTCATCTTCTACAGTACTTCTAGTTGTTCTACTTCTGCATCTAGTTTTTGAAATGTATTAGGAGAACCAGCTAGAATAGAAAAATTATTCAGAGTCTGTATCTCTTGTACTGAGTTTAAGGACACATCTGACAATTCTAGTGGACTAAATGGCTCTAATATAGTTCCTTGAGGTTTAGGAATAAAATCATGTAAGGATATATCTTTTTCTGTCTGCATTGGAGTTTTTAGAACATGAGAGTCTTGTGATGTATTCTTAAGAGATGACTTAGTAGGAAACAAATCTATCATGTCTCTCTGATTAGCTAATTGTTCTGTAATATTTTCCTTTTTAATAGGTGTTTTTACTTGATTCTCTTTCTCAGGGATTTCAATATCACTATTTTCCTGTGCTGACAATGTTTGGATTTTCTTCATATTATGACATTTAGATGTGTTAAGTATGGCACCATTTATTTGGCATTTGACAACGTTAGCATAACTTATTATTTTGATTTAGAATCTAGTGGCATAGATGTGGTGATAGTTAATTACTCATCAAAAACACTCCTTTTACCTTTTTTACCTGTGTTGTTAACCACTTTTCCACTTCTTGTATTCTTATTATATTAGCTCTTAAATAAGGTTCTTTAAGGGAAACTATAAAAAAAAGGCTTTTTTTTAGTTAATCTGCTATTTCCAATTGTGCAATGAAGCCAGAAATGTATATCTCTGGCCTGTATTTTGAAAAAGATAAAAATATCAAACATACAAGAGCATCCAGTATCTAGAATGATAACCTTATACTTCTTATTCAATCAATATGCGAGACACATGTGACTCTCCAGCATTATCCAATATAAGGCAGATGTCATATGAACAAAGGCTAAATCAATTAAATGTTGTGTCTATACAAGGAAAGTCTCACATGTGATGACTTAAAGTTGAGTTATATGTAAAAGTTCTCCCTTTTCAATTCGATGTCTTCAAGGTCCAGAACTATGAAAGAGCGTTAGAAAGCAATGTGTTGGTCCAAAACACACCAAATGGCTCTGGAATTCATTGCAGCCCTTATAATAAAGAGTTCAAAGTTCTGCCAGTTTGCCGTTAATTGTTTCCCAGAAATAATTTTTGCTTTATCAACTTCTTTATCATCAGCCAGCTTTATTCTTTTCCCTTGAACAAGGATCACAGACACTAGCGGGCAAAAATAATAAAAAGGCCATAACAAATATCGAAGGTATTCAAATAAAAAATATGAAAAAGAGTAGTTCCTGGTTATATAAACACAGTTCTATATCAGTACTATCTCAACTTTTCTATTTCAATCCACTACTCAATGTATTAGTTCTACAGATCCATAAAATATACAGTGGCCTTAATGTACCACTTATCACTTTAGAACTAGAATTTAGTTTATAAGGGTCCCAACATATATTGGCCTAATTACCAATGACATAAAGTTATGCAATGGCATATATTGTAAGTCTAAAATTTCTTTAAAATTTTAAAATAGATACCCTTAAGCAAAATGCATATAAAATCAAATGGAGATAAATTTAACTGTCTGGAAGAGAACTGACATACTTTTTTAAATTAAGCCTTCCCACAAAATATTTGGAATTGCTGGAACTACCACTATCATAGAGGGAGGGTGTTTAAGAGGATAGACTTCACAAAACTCCTTTTACCCACTTGTTTCTGTGACATAGTTCATGCTATGTTGGTAAGTTGAAAGCATGTGTGCTGACAGAGGCTAGTAAAAATCCAAACACTACGAGCAGCATATTAGGTTAGGGAGTGAAATGCAGCCCACTTTTCTTATTCTGCTTGTTCAACCCCTGCTTGAATCTGTCTTGCCTCTGGTCTGGTCTGCTCTGCTCAGCTTCATGTTACTCTCCCAAAGATGGCAAATGCTGCAGCAGAATGCCACACATGCTCTTTAAGAATTTCTGAACACTCTGACATCAAGACTTATGTAGCTATAGTGGGATTGGTTTAAATACTCTTAAATGGTATTAGTATATATAAGCAGTATAAACCTATGAAATGTATAAAACATCTTATTAAAATTTAGGATTAAATTAAACCCCAAATTAGATTAACTTAAAAAGAACCAACCAGCCTTGTTTCTACCTATATATTAAATCTCAACAGACTTTATGTATATGTAGCACATTATGTATACAAATAGCACTAGTGGTGAAATATCTGGGTAAATATCTGTCTGAAAATAAGTTAAAATATGGTGCAGTATTATGCAGTGGACATTCTAGCAAATAAAGACAATGTGGTTCAAGATAAAGACAAAAAAACCCAGCTCAGAGTATTTAGATAGTTGACAAGCGGTAGCTATCAAGCTTTAAACCACAAGATGCAAACTACAAATTTTAGTTGTGTTTTTGGAGTGACTCGACCCCAAGACAATGTTTTAATTTGTCTCAGTTCATTGGACCAGAAAACTGCAATTTTCACAGTTTCAGTCCAGGTTTCTTCAGAGAACCCAGGTGAGATGGCTAAAACAATTTTCAGTGGGATGAGAAGGTTTCTCTGAAGTTAGTACCCTGCAGAACCCTCTGAATTCCCTCTGGGAGGGTAGGCTCTGCCACCGACCAGGTCTCCAAAAACCCTCAGAGGTATGAGAAACAGAGAGTTTCTGCTCAGAAAAATGGTCGCACAAGATGGTCTGGTAAGGCTGTACACTTTCAACAAGTATGGTGAGGCAATGGTGGAATACCTGTAATAAGCAAAAAAAAAGCATTGTTCAGCTCTTGCTCCCTCAGTTCTCTCACTCCTGTGCTGAGTAATGTGTGATGACTCATCTCACATCCTGGCAGTCCCAAATCTCATCATGTCTTGTGTGATGTAAGCGGTAAAAGGGAGAAGATTGCCCCCTACAAAAATGATGAGCAAAACCATAGACTTGCTGAACTTGAAATGTGGGCTAAAAGAGATGTATAAAAATAAGTTCATGAAAAAGGGGAGGGAGCACACGGTGAGAAGGCAAACCAATGGTATGGAGGAAAAGTATGATGAGAAAGGTATTAGGATAGAATATGGGAATGAAATGGGGAAAAAAGAGGCAAACTGTACATAAAGAAAACAAAAAGCACATAGGTAAATAAACTACGAAGATTCTGTAAATCATACATTAAACCAGATATAAAAGAAATTTCAATGATTGAGATAATAGCATGGAATGTCAAGGGACTTAGGGACAGGAATAAAGCTAAAAGAATATTTAAATATGTAGATAGTAAAAAAGTAGTATACTATTTTTATTAGAAACATATTTTTGTGCTAAGGAAGTCTCATTTCATTCAAAGTGATGGGGGAAGGAAAATGTTACAACTACACTATTAATGCAAGAGGGAGAGCTATTTTCAATAAAAAAATAACAGTCAAGGTTTAAGATTTGGAAGATCAGTAGTGGACTTGGAAGGTAGATTTGTTATCACAGAAATTAATTCAGCAGAGAGTAACTAACAACAGTGAATATATATGCCCCCTATTGTATACGATCTGCATTTCTTAAATATTTTTTTCTTAATTTATCTACTTTTGAAGATCCATATATAATATTCAGAGATTTTAATGTAGCTATGCATAGTCGCATGGATAAATCCTCCTCATTTTGTGACATCTTTAAAGGTCTAAGAAAACAGCTAAGAAACTATATGGAAGAATTAAATTTAATAGAAATCTGGAGGGAACTGAACCCAAGTACTTATTACTACTCTTATTTTTCAGCCATGCACCAGTGTTATACTAGACTTGATGGCCCAGATATTCAAAAGAGTTGCGCATGGCGCAACAGTGTTGCACCATGCACAACCCACGGATGCACCCCGGTGCGATATTCAAAAGGGAAAATGCAATCAAGACAACCCGATGCGCCGGAGCGCATCAGTAATGTATGCAGGCACCGGGGGGGCGTGCCCATGCATAACCTGCACAACCCGATATTCAGCCCAGGATGTGCAGAGTCATGCATGCACAACCCCTACCTACACCTGCACAAAGTTAAGCCAAAAAAAAAGGAACAAGTGATGGCTACCCACAGGTGAGCTGCCGCATTGCAGGGCACAACATGGCAGCTGCCACCTGTGGGTGGCCACCCGATGCCCAATCACGGGCATCCATGTAGTGAAATCCCCCTCCTATATCCCTGGTGGTCCAGTGGACTGTTATGTGCCCGATCACAGGCATTTGTCTAGAAGAATAAGCCCCCGTCCTATATCCCTGGTGGTCCAGTGGACCGTACTGTGCCCAATCGTGGGCATCAGTAATATAACCCCCCCATGTCCAATATCCCTGGAGGTCCAGTGGACCTCTATGTGCCCGATCACAGGCATCAGTATAGTAACCCCCCATCCAATATCCCTGGTGGTCCAGTGGACTGATCGCTGCCCGATTTCGGTCCTCTGTAAATCATAAAATACTCCTACTACTCTGGTGGTCTAGTATACCCCCGTCTCCACCCAACCACTGAGCCCCACCACCCCACTTCCCCCCATCAGCCGGTGGGTGGCAGCACCCCACCTGCCTGCCACCCGCCGACTGACGGCTCGGTAGGGCTGCCACCCATTGGTTCACAGCATGAGCCAATGGGCATGCAGCCCATACCGTACAACACAGTCCAGATATGTGAATGAATTCAGTCATGTCTGGACTGCAGAAGCATGTGCGGTATGGGCTGCATGCCGATGGCTCATGCTGTGAACCAATGGGCGTGCAGCCCTACTGAGCTGTCAGTCGGCGGGTGGTGAAGCGACAGGCAGGTGGGTGCTGCCACCACCGGCTTATGGGGAGAGCAGGGGTGGTGGGCCCAGTGGGTGGGTGGGGAGGGTGCACTAGACCACCAGGGTAGGAGTATTTTATGATTTACAGATGCCCGTGATCAGGCAGCGATCGGTCTACTGGACCACCAGGGATATTGGATGGGGGGGGTTATAATACCGATGCCTGTGATTGGGCAGAGTGCAGTCCACTGGACCATCAGGGATATAGGATGGGGGCTTATTCTTCTAGACAAATGCCCGTGATCAGGCAGCGATCGGTCCACTGGACCACCAGGGATATTGGATGGGGGGGTTTCTTTTAGATGAATGCCCATGATTGGGCTGCAGGGGGTGTTGGTTCCTGACAGCTGCTGCCTGGCAGGGTGCCAGGCGCAAGTCATCGGGGATCAGCACACCTGCATGCAAATGGGGCAATAATTATATGCAAATGGCCCCATGTGTGCCTTGCATAAATTATGGCCTCATTTGCATGTCCTCTTTTGAATATCGCAGGTGCTGTGCATGATGCAATGGCACTTGCGCTAGTGCATCTCCATGCTCCACTCTGGCCACTTGCGCTGGTGAAGTGCCACTGCGCCATGCACAGTGGGGGTGGCCAGAGTGTGATATTCAAAGCTGCTGTGCCACAGCGCAGCTCCATTGAATATCACCCAGGCCACACCCCAACGCAACAAAGTTGAGCTGCGCCCAGGCTTGTGCCACAGCCTGGCGCAGTTTGAATATCCAGGCCGATATGTATATTATCACCCAAACATTACAGTTTTGTACTGCCTCAGTAAAATACCATAATACAATTATTTCAGACCATGACCCAATTGAAATTATTCTTAATACTTAAAACAATTTAGAAAACAAATTATGGACACTTGATTCCACATTATTACAAGATAATGAATGTTTATTGTACATGACAAAAGCAATAGCAGAATACTTTGAGTTAAATAACCCACTGCACACTACATATAAAACTCACTGGAATGCATGCAAGGCCACAATAAAAGGATCCTTAATGTTTACACAGCAGGAAAAAGAAAAAAAAAACAAGTGGAAAGACAAAAGTATCTAGAAAATGAAATAAAAAGACTAGAAACTCTACATATGACAAATCAGAATCCTACCCTCTTAAACCATTAACCTTAAACAAGGAAGAGTAACACAGGATAACTTCCCAACAAGCAGAAAACAGTATATTATGAACAAGGGCAAACTATTATGCATTGGGAGACAAAATCTGGCAAGATTATGTCTCATCAATTACAACAGGAAAAACAGGAAAAAAACATACTCTAAATTCAGGAGGACCTAAATAACCCAACACAAATGACCACCACTCCTAAAGAAATTAATAATGCATTTGTTAAATACTACATAGAATTATACACCACAGAAAGACCCAAACACTATTAAATAATGTTTGGATGAAATGGAACTACCACAGATAGAACAACATGAAGCAGTATCATTAAATAAACCAACTGATATGGAGGAAAAAATATAGGCAATTAAATCAATATCCCCAGGAAACACCCTGGGCCCAGAAGGGATCCTATTTGACTTCTACAAAATTTATTTAGAACACCTACATACTCCACTAACAATCTTATATAACACTTGCTAGGAAAAATGGGAATTTCACTTGATCTTTTATGATGCCAAAAAATCAGATTTTTTGGTAGAGAAAAAAACCCAAACTGATCTTCTCTTATAGACCCCTTTCACTGTTAAATGCAGACATGAAGATATTTGCTAAAATTATGGCTAGAAGGCTTGAAAATGCAACGAGTAAAATTATACATATTGATCAGAGTGGATTCATTCAAGGAAGAAAAATCAGGTCTAATATAAGAAGAATTCTTAATGTAATAGATTAAACAAGATGAAGCATGCATCATAGCAG
The DNA here is from genome assembly GCA_016271365.2 of Neoceratodus forsteri. Lineage (NCBI taxonomy): Eukaryota > Metazoa > Chordata > Ceratodontiformes > Ceratodontidae > Neoceratodus > Neoceratodus forsteri. Next base: position 903,516,939 of record CM028135.1, on the reverse strand, counting down.
TTGACACCGAAAAGACTTTCAACAGAGTGGAGTGGGATTTCATATTCTCAGTTTTTGAAAAGTTTGGATTCGGTACTAGATTTATTAAGGGTATTAAAACCTTATATAACAATCCAGCTATAATACAAACAAACAGAAATGTTTCATCTCACTTCACTCTGTCCAGAGGAACCAGACAGGGTTGCCAACTGTACCCACTACTTTTTGCTCTAATAATAGAACCTTTGGATACAGAAATAATAAAAACATAATGGGTATAAACACTGGCTCCCAGGAACATAGAGTAAGTTTATATGTGGACAATACCTTATTATATATAACAAACCACAAAAATGAATCCCGAAATGTTTAAAAATGATTAAAAATATGGTGAATCCTCAGGCTACACAATTAATGAAAACAAGACTGAAATCATGGTATTAGCTAACAGCCCAAATACAATAATCCCTGAACCCCTCTAGAATCTATTCGCAGATGACACAGTCCTCTGCACGACCAACCCCTCCTTGGACATTGCGTACAACGAGCTACAGCAGAATTTTATCATCCTCCAGCACAACCTGCTGAATCTAAAGCTCTTGTTAAATGCAAAAAAACCCAAAAGTTATGATTATCTCTACATCCCACAATAAGGGGATACCTGGGACCCCACGAATTATTACCCTCCTTAATGAACCACTAGAGCTAGTGGATAAATTTAAATATCTGGGAGTCTGGTTGAATAACAAACTCTCCTTCAGTGCACATCTAAGTGAGTTAGCAAAAAAAAACTAAGGCATCAACTCAGTATTTTCTACCTCGTAAGACATCTACTCACCCTGGAAGCTTGGAAATGGCTGGTTCAAACAACCTTTCTTCCCCTGATTGACTACGCTGATTTCTTATACAGCCATTGCCCCCAGTATGAGCACCAAAAGCTGGATACACTCTATCATCGTACTTTGAGATGTGCTCTTGACCTGCCCTTGCAGACTCATCACTACTTGTTGTACCAAGCATTATATTGGACGTCCTTCTCCATAATTAGGCAAATAAATGCCCTCATGTGGCTTTTACGGGCTTTGTCCAACAAATTACCACCCTATATCTGTGACTTGTTTGAACTTTCAAAGGGTGCCTATGGCCTAAGGAACTCCTCCTTTGTCCTCCTTAAGCTACCATGAAAAAGGGCTTGTCTTGGATCAACTGCCATTAGTTCATTCTTACCAGTGCTTTGGAACAGCATGCAAAAATCACTTAAAATCTCCCTGCTGCCCAGCCTTTTTATATTTAGGAGGCTGCTCTACAGAGGTCTGAAAACGGTGTGTGATTGTTTCAGGTGTAACCTCCCCCCACCGGAACCCCTTGTTTCTCTATAAAAGGGCTGCTCCTCTCACATCTAGGCACCACCAAGAGGGGTGGAGGTAGTTAATACAAATTGTCTTTGCAACAGAAACTGTGGACCCATTACTTCTACTACTGAGCCTGTCCTTCTTAGATGGGCATCCCAAGTGTGGCAACTACCTGGCTCACACATGAGGGGACCATTTAGCATGGCCATAAACCTGGGTCCTTGGGAGAAAGCGGTTGCTCAGCATTATGCTAGGTTTGTACTTCTGGTTGGGACACCCAGGTAAATCTGGAAACTGGAAGCAATAACTGAAATGTCCAAACCAGGAATGGGATTCTAGAGTGTGGCTTTTATTCACATAAACACACTCGCTGGTAATGCAGATTACTGAGGTACAAAGCACACTACACACTTCCTTACAACAAACTCCTCAGGTTCTGAATGGATCTGGACACACACGGCCTGAACTGGTGCACTTCTCTTCAATTCCTTGACATGGCACCCCGGCCAGTACTAGGACACTTTTCCATATGGTATGGAGTTTAATGGTGGCTCCCTAAACCACCCATGAGCACTTTCTAGCTCTAAAGGGAAAAAATCCAAAATCCCACATCTGGATGCTTTCTTCAGACACTGGCCAAGTGCCTGAGCGAAAACCATAGGTGCCCAAACTGAACCCAGAGAGGTAAACGTGGTTACTCCAGATGAGGGGGGGTTCCCCACCTCTTGCTCCCAAATCTATACTCAGCCATTCATTTGGATACTACACCTTTCTTCGAAGCTCTGGTTGTAGATGCTCTCTAGAAATGTTTAGTACATTTAACATTCTACACATTACTCAGGTGGTGTCCTGACTTTAAAAGTTCCATAAGTGGCTATGTCCATACCCTAGACCCCCACTGTTTCAGAAGCTTCCAAGCCATACACAAATTAAAAGTGCTGCACTTGTCAAGTCTTCTCCTGACCCCACTATAAGCAGATAGTTTTACACTAATCTCTGTCTCGGTGAACATAGTCTCTTTATCAGAGCAGAACTCACCATGGTTTGCAGGTGCCCTAGGGCTTCTTTCCCACAAACTCAGATTCTCTGGTAATCTCAGTACAAACTTCACTCTCTGGCAGCTTTTCCCTACTCCAGGCTGAACCAGTGGATTGCCCCTGGATTCCTGGAATCCCCCCATCCCTCTGGGGATGGGGCACTGGAACAACACTAGGAAAAGTCTCTACCACTTTACTCTGGTCTCTTCTGTGTTCCTTTCTAGGGTGAGAACACACTACCCACTTGCCCGAAGTAGCTCTGTATCAGAGATAGGCTCTGAGGGGCTGCCAACTGCAGCACACCTCTCACTCTCTCGACTGCTTTCTGAAGACTCACTTTGAATTCTCCAATGTTCTACAGCTAACCCCTGCAGCTAGCATTCCATTGTGGCTTATGCTGCTGTGAGAATTCTATGGTGACATCATCACTCCAGCTCAGCTGAAACTGAGAACTGAGTGAGACCGTGTGAAACCCCTTTAACTGGTATCCCACAAGCTGCCTTTCCCTGCCTGCCATGGGTTCTAAGTGGGATTCTAGTAACCCCTGGGAACAAGAGGGTTACACCCACCCTTGGCCAGGAAAATGACTGTCCACAGCCTGCACCTGTAAAAAAGCTTTCAGCTTAGTGTGTCTCACCTGGTTAAACAATTAAAATAATTAAAAAAAGATCTACCCGGCACCAGATCATCCTACCCTATGTGTTGACTATGAGGAGGCAGTGCTACCTTCTCCCCTACCATGTGCCAGCACAGGCAGACAACACTAAGGGTCCAGAGGCCATTGGCTGACACATCAGCCCCTACACTATGATCTTACTATGGTAACCAGTGGCCCTGGAAGAACTGTCCAGAGCATAGCCCTAATAGACCAGTACTGCAGCCCCCACTGCAGGTCAGGACCACAGCCTGTCTATTCCTCTAGCCCTCTAGGGAAAACCTATCTAACCAGAAGCCAAACTACCCAAAACAGGGGAACCTCCCCCCATCCCTGGACACCTGCAACCAAACCAAGGAGCTAACACTAAGCCTAAGCATTACACTCCCACAATGCCCCACAACCACAACTGTAGAAGGAAAAATTAACACTTGCCAACAACAACACAGTACTCTAAACACAACTCTTTAAAGCACATGAGGAATTTCGATGAGTCCCTTCACTCCTCTTCTTGTCTTCCCTTCTGTCTTTGTCAGGAACTACCTGAAAGAGAAAAGACAAAAACACACCCCTAATCTGCAAACACAGTACACTATCTAACCCCTACCATCAAAACACTGGAGAATCAAAAAAAATATTTTTTAGTAAAGTAGAAAACAGTAGAAAAATATTAACATTATATACAATACACATTTTGGGGATGGAAGGCCCTAAATGTCCCAACTAGTAACAACAGTGCCCGAAAGCAAGTCCAAGAAAGAGAGTCTCTCCTGGGACAGAGTCCGGTGAAGCACAGTTCTGGTAGGACTATAGTCCCAAAGGGGAGAGTCTTTGTGGACAGTTCATACAGTATGTAGTCTGCCAGGTGTAGGATGTGTATTGCAATGTCAATAAGATAAGAAAAGTCTTGACACACCAGTCCCTTGAAGAACAAAAATGGTACAGCACCTGGATCTCCGGTCGAAGACTCTCCTTGGCAGCATTTTTCGGATACAGCTGGGTGGAAATCTTTCAGAAACAACAGGATGGTACATCTGGAAACTGCTGGGTTGATGTCATCTAGGAGATGGAACCTTGGAACAGGAAAGGAAACAGCTGGTCTGACATCATCCAAAATCCCAGGCGATGAGTCAGGGAACAGCTGGACTGGTGTCCTCTCTGGATATGATGTCATCTGGAAGGCCAGGTGATGGATCTGAAAGTCACACTACAATGCTGACAAATCTAGAAGCACCTGGATCCTGGAACGCCAGACAGGTGTAAAAACATAGGTACGGCAACAGCTGGATGGCAGCACTGGCTACCACTGCTCTGCTTTCCATTTGGTAGGCATGGGCACATCTGCAGGAAGTTGGTTGCATTGAGGGTAGTACCACAATGAGTGAGGCGCGAGAATTATTACCCATCTGGGCGCTCATAATTCACATTGTAGAAAGTCTCACGGCCCTTTCCATCCATGATCAGCACAGTGTCTATGAACAGTGTCCTGCCCACTTTACAATTCTTGAATCTTTCTCTAACAGCTTTGTCTCTGACATATAGAGTTGCACCTGGATGCAGGTCTTTTGTTGCTTCTTCCACTATCCAGGCTCTCCTGTTTCTGTCAGTCTCCTCCCAGACTCTCCGAGGAAATGTAGGAAAGGATATCCCATAGATTTAATTTGCTTTCCTATGAACCAGTCTTTCCTCTTTACTACACTTGGTCAGTTATAGACAACTGGCCTAGCTTGGGGGCAGCCAGTCCTGGTTCTGCCAGTGACGCATGCTCAATGCAGTGTAAAATGGATCTCTGACTCCTCCTTGTGGGGACAGGTCTGTGGAGTCACCAATCTCTTCTTCTTACTCCTCCGAGGCAAGAGTCCGAGGCTGTGGAATAGCACCTTCTGCATAAGGATACATAAATTCTCCCTCCTCCTCTTCCTCACTGAGAATCTGAGCCCAGGAGGGAGCATTCATCATCAGTCCTGAGACTTTCCACTCTTCACTGAGCACAGAGGTTGACACCTCCCATTCGAGAGTCTCTCTCATCTTCTCCTATGAGACTAGGGCTTGGCCCCTCTCTCCATGGATCCGCCAATGCTCCCTCCGCACTGTCCATCTGTGACCTGGATCTGGAGACATCATCATCACTACTTTGCTCTGCCTGTACATCCACACCCTCTTGCTTTGTGTCACACTCTGCTGAGCTTCCCCCAACAGGCTCCACATGGTGACATGTGCTGCCACTTGCAGAATCTTGAGGCTTTGTCCACATGGGAGCCAAACGAATCTTGGATGCCTTAGTTAGACCGTGCTTCTCTAGGCACCCTAAACAGTGAGGAATCATTAGGATGACCCTTCCAGACTTTAGGTACATTATGCATACTTTTACAAAATGGGCAAAGGATTTCAAGCAATCTGATTGGTTGTTAGCTATGCATTAGATGTGACTAATGCACAGCTAAAACTAGAACCCCCATTTAGAATACAAGCCCCATTTGTAAACACAATAAACCACTCCAGGGATGTGCATTAGACAGTTCTAATGCACGGCTAGGAGACTGAATGCACTCGGCCTGTGGCCTCGTGCCTCACTACATCCCCCTAGCCGTGCATTAGAACTGTATAATGCACACCCCATCGTGTCTTATTGCTTAACTAACTGGATAGCCAGGAGTCACCACATGAGGAGGCAAACGTCCCCCATAGTAACAGCTCTCTATCTCTTTCAACTTGTTCACTTCTTGCATTATCAAAGCCCGGGCATGATCCGTGTAGTGGAATGATCCCAAAGCCATGACTGCAGAAAAAACAAAAGTTCACTGTTATCTCAGATCTCACTTTAGTTGGAAAAGTCTCACAAAATGGATCCTCTGCTGCTGTGTTTACGTTACTACCCCACCTGTAATGGTGGCGGCAGCACTCCTGGTGCATCAACATTCTGTCTCTGACTCAAGCCACTGCTCATCCGATTTACATGCTTACTGAAACACTCAAACTACATGGACTGCACTGTTTTGGTCCCTCAGCTCATCTATATGATTTTTACAGGACTTTTCATTCGCTTTAAATCACTGGTTCTTGCTTAAAGTCCTTAAAGCCACAGTATTTCTCACTCAGGATTGCCTGTAATTGTTGCATCTTTCATACAACCCACAGTCTCTCACGTTGCTTGGAAAATCACACTGCTGCGAAACTTATAATTATGCTCACAGTCTAATGCTCAGAATTCTTGCTTAGTTTGATTAACTTGACACAGTCTTTCTTTGCAAAACAAGCACACTGTTACACAGATTCAGCTGACTTTAGATAAACTCACACACAATTTGAGCTGTTTCTCTGGATGGTACTCACTTAATCAGTAGCTGGCATTTATGATGGAAATTTCAGCCTACAGCTGATCCTGGAGGCCTCTGGATTGAAACAGGCTGGCAGTCTTGCCAATTGCCCTTGCAAACACCCCACTCTCTCCCCAGTCAATTGGAATGCGGGTTGAGTCCAATTTTAAACCGAAAAGTCTGAAATTTTCAGTTTTGCAACGTTTGCAGTCACTGCGACGCTCCTACTGGCAAGCCAGTTCACATACCACTCGCTCTCTCCCTCTCGAACACTGTGCAGTCACTCCTGAAGCTGGATTGGGGGAGGGACTGATTGCAGTCTCACCAGTCACTCGATGCCATGCTAATGAGCCTGTCTCTTCTCATGCTCTTTTCCACGGCGATCGTCAAGCAAGCAAAATTTAAACTGCAAAGCAACTTTTTTTTTTCAACTGTGACTTCTCGGTGGGAGAACCATTTCAACCATTTTTGATGTCAATTTTCTTAGTGACTCCCCCAGTCCACACAGCAAGCACTTTAAACATCTAGTGCACAAATGTCTCTTTGTTTCCCACAGTTCTCCATATTTTTCCTGTCACATTTTGAAAATTAAAAGCTGGCAAATGTAAAATTTTTTGATGCAGGACAAGGGGCACACACAATCTGGCTTTACAACTCCTTGGTAAATGGTGGCATAGTCACAGCAGCACATGAACAGCAGCATACAGTGGGACATACGGACGGCACTTCTCGCTAATCCCTTCTGTGCAATGCTTCCAATTTTTTGGGCTACCTACTGCCAGACGGACAAAATGCTAGCCATAATCTGAGCAAACCTTTCTTGTTTTCTCCCATTCCAAACCAAATCCTCAGCGGTGCCTCCATTTTTGTAACCTCCCCCCACTGGCCCCCCTTGTTTCTCTATAAAAGGGCTGCTCCTCTCACATCTAAGTGCCACCGAGAGGGGTGGGGGTAGTTACTACAGATTATCTTTGCAACAGAAACTGTGGACCCATTACTTCTTCTACTGAGCCTGCCCTTCTTTGACAGGCATCCCAAGTGTAGCAACTACCTGGCTCACACATGAGCGGACTATTAAGCATGGCCATAAACCTGGGTCCTTGGGAGAAAGTGGTTGCTCAGCATTATGCTAGGTTTGTACTTCTGGTAAGGGGCACCCAAGTAAATCCGGACACTGGAAGCAATAACTGAAATGACCAAACCAGGAATGGGATTCTAAAGTGTGTCTTTTATTCACATGAAACACAGAGAATAACAAAGCAAAGATGGGCCCCCACAGGGCTACACTTGCCGGTAATGCAGATTACTGAGGTACAGAGCACACTTCCTCACAACAAAACCCTTAGGTTCTGAATGGATCTGGGCACACATGGCCTGAACTGGTACACTTCTCTTTGATTCCTTGACATGGCACCCTGGCCAGTACTAGGACACTTTTCCATATGGCATGGAGTTTGATGGTGGCTCCCTAAACCACTCATGAGCACTTTCTAGCTGTAAAGGGAAAAAAAAATCCAAAATCTCATGTCTGAGTGCTTTCTTCAGACACTGGCCAAGTGCCTGAGAGAAAACCATAGGTGCCCAGACTGAACCTGGAGAGGTAAACCTGGTTAATCCAGATGGGGGTCTCCCACCTCTTGCTCCCAAATCTATACTCAGCCATTCATTTGGATACTACACCTTTCTTTGAAACTCTGGTTGTAGATGCTCTCTAGAAATGTTTAGCACATTTAACATTCTACACATTACTCAGGTGGTGTCCTGACTTCAAAAGTTCTGTAAGTGGCTATGTCCATAGCCTAGACCCCCCACTGTTTCAGATGCTTCCAAGCCATACACAAATTAAAAGTTCTGCACTTGGCAAATCTTTTTCTGACCCCACAGTAGTCAGATATGTTTACACTAATCTCTGTCTCGGTGAACATAGTCTCTTTATCAGAGCAGAACTCACCATGGTTTGCAGGTGCCCAAGGCTTCTTTCCCACAAACTCAGATTCTCTGGTACTCTCAGTACAAACTTCACTCTCTGGCAGCTTTTCCCTACTCCAGGCTGGACCAGGAGAATGCCCCTGGATTCCTGAAATCCCCCCTCCCTCTGGGGATGGGGCACTGGAACAACACTGGGAATGGTCTCTACCACTTTACTCTGGTCTCTTCTGTGTTCCTCTCTAGGGTGAGAACACACAACCCACTTGTCTGAAGTAGCTCTATGTCAGAGCTAGGCCCTGAGGAGCTGCCAACTGCAGTACACCTCTCACTCTCTTGACTGATCTCTGAAGACTCACTTTGAATTCCCCAACATTCTACAGCTAACCCCTGCAGATAGCATTCCATTGTGGTTTATGCTGCTGTGAGAATTCTATGGTGACATCATCACTCCAGCTCAGCAGAAACTGAGAACGAAGTGAGACATTGTGAAACCCATTTAACTGGTTCTACGAGGGATTCTAGTAATCCCTTGGAACAAGGGTTACACAGCTAAAGCCAAACCCTGATAAACTGAGTCCCTTAACCTCTGTAATCCTGGGCAGCCTATTTCCTGTGTCGGCCAGCATCCTGTTAGGGCCATCACCTCCCCCTCCTATCTCCCTCCTCTCCTCAACTAGTTACTATTTGGCTGCTACCCTTTCTTCCCACTGCCCTTCCCTATGTTCTTTCTTCCTCCCCTCACTTGTACTCTATAATCTACAACCTGTATATGCTGCACATTAAATGCCTATATTTGTACTTGCTTTTCATGTTCTGATTCATCCAAGTACTGACTTGGTGATATTGACTGACTGATATTGTAACCGCCTGTACCTATGTCTATTATTGTATGAAATTTTGTCTATTGTAAGTGTAACCCCCTTGTTACCCGGGGTTACTAGAATCCCAGTAAGACCTAGTGGTAGGCAGGGAAGGCAGCTTGTGAAACTCCAGTTAAATGGATTTCACACTGTCTCACTCTGTTCTCAGTCTCAGCTGAGACTGAGGGATGACATCACCATAGAACTTTCGCAGTTGCATAAGCCACACTGGAATGTTGCAGTTGGGGGTTAGCATAGAATGTTGGGGATTTTGAATTTAAGTCTGTGTGCAGTCTTGGTGACAGACAGTAGTACAGCTGTCTGTGTGCAGGCTCTCATAGCTTTAAGCTCTGTTTTAGAGCTACTGATTAGGAAGGTGTGTGTTTCCACCGTAAGAGGAACACAGAAACTGGCAGTTGAAGTGGTGGAAACCACTGTTACTGGTCCAAGTAACCCATCCCTGAGGGGATGGGGGGAAAGGTTTGCCTGTTTTCCAGGGGCAACCCTCTTGGTTCTGGCTAAGGGAAGAAGCTGCCTACTCAAGTTGTGCTGTGGCACCAAAAGCTCTGAGAGAGAAATTCCTGTGGAGGAATCGCCTGAGGGGCACCTGCAACCAAAGGGTGAGTTCGCTCTGAAAGAGGGCCATGTGTTTTTTCACCTTAACAGAAGGAAACTAAAGGGACTGTTACTGTGGGGTCAGGAAAAGACAGCCAAGTACAGTTTTAAAGTGGGGAATGGACTGCTTAATCAGTGAGGGTCCTAGAGCAATGGGCTATGACAATTAAAAGTATGGTCAAGTCCAGCACAAAGGGAAAGCAAGACAAGTAGATGGAATGTGGCATACATTTAGCAAGAATCTACATTGCCAAGCTTTACAGTATGAGGTGTTTATTGTTCAGAGAAATGGCCGGGCATTAATTGTGGAAGTGAGGGGTGGAACCCCCATCAGTAATAACCAAATTCACCTCTACGGATTTGCTCTGAGGCACTTTTTACTTTCTCTCAGGTACTTGGCCAGTGCCTGAGGAAAGTATCCAGATGTGTGATTAAAAGGAGGATTCCCTGATAGAACTGAGGGGCTCTTAGGTGGTTTAGGGAGCCACCAGAAAATGTTTCCATGACATATGGAAGGCGTCCGAGTAGCTGGCAAGGGAGCCAATCCTGGGAAATCCCAGAATAGTGTACAAGTTCAGGCTGTGTACCCAAAGCAGCATGCAAGTCCAGGCTGTGTGCCCGATGGGTTCAGAGCCTGAGGGCTAAAGTGTTGAGGAAGTGTTCTTGGTTCTTTTAATCTGCTTTACCAGGAGTGTAGCCCCATGGGGGTCCATCTATGCTTTGTTTATTCTGTTTGGATGTGAATTAAAAGCCACACTTTAGAATCCCACTTCTGGTTTTGGACATTATAGTTATTGCTTCCTGTGTTCAGAATTACTTGGGTGCCCCTGGGCAGAGTAGCCAAACCTAGCCCTTGAGTCAAGTGACCTATTCCTCCCTGAACCCAGACCACCTGGTACTGCTGTCAGATTCAAATGGCATACCACTGGGCATTACAAAATGGAGGCACCGCTGAGGATTTGAGTTTGATATTTTACTGAGGAAAGGTGCTCGGGCAAGGGGCTAGCATTCTGGTTATCTGGCAGTGGGTAGCCCAAAAAGCTGAAGCAAGGTTAACTAATGTGTTGCTGTGTGCTGTTGTCCATGTGCTGCTGTTAAAACACCAACTTTTTACCAAGGAGCAGTAAAGCCTGAGAGAGTATGCCCTTGTCCTGCATCAAAAATTATAGCGTTTTGCCAGCTTTTAAAAACTGTTGTGACAAAGAAAAGTGTGGAAGACTAGGGGTAGCAAAAGGAAAATTGTGCCCTGAATGTTGGAAATTCTTTTTAGTGAATTGAGAGACTTGTTCTGTTAATAGCCATGAAAAATGGTTGAAATGGGCTCCCGCCATGGAGTCAATTCGGAAAAAAAAAAGGTGTGGTTTTACAATTTAAATTTGCCTGCTCGATGATCGCCGTGAGGAGAAGAGCACCCGAGAGGAAATAGGCTCATTTGCATGCCATCCTGTGATTGGTGAGACTGCAATCAGTCCTGCCCCCAAGCCAGCTCTACAGCAACTGCCCAGCATTCGAGAGGGACTATGAGTGGAGTGTGTGTACTGGCTTACAGGAGAAGCGTCGCAGTGACTGAAAGCGCTGTAAATGTTTAAAAAATCAGACTTTTCTGTCTAAATTCAAGCTCAACCCGCTTCTCAATCGACTGGACTGTGAGTGTGGTGTTCAGAGGGACAATTGGCAGGACTGCCAACCCGCTTCTGTCCAGAGGCCTCCAAGACTGACTGCAGGCTGTTTTCCACTGCAGCAAACAGCTATTGATAACAGTGAGTACCAACAGAAATAATTGCTCAGACAAGTGATTTTTGCCAAAAGCCAGCTGAATCTGTGTGCAGCAGTGTAATCGCTTTGCAGTCAAAGACTGTGTTAAGTTTACCAGCAAAAGCAAGCCTTTTAAGCCATCGACTGTGAGCATAGTTATGGGTTCAGCGTCACTGTAAGTTTCAAAGCCATGAGAGAGACTGTGAGTTGTATCAAAATATGCAGCAAGAGTTACAGGCAATCCTGTGCTTGAAATACTGAGCCTTTGAGGGACTGTGAGCTAGAGCAATGTCTTCAGCAAGTAAAACGTCCGTGGTAAATCATATAAATGTGCTAGGAAAAAGAACAGTGCAAGTTTGTGTAGTTTGAGCAAAGCTATCAGTAGAATGTGTAAATCGGATGCGCAGTGGCTTGGCCCAATTTCAGAATGTTGATGTGTAGGAGTGCTGCCGCTGCCATTACAGCGTGGGGTAGTAATGTAAACACAGCAGCAGAGGAGCCATTTTGAAAGTGAAAGAAAGTGTTCAGTGATGTGGGACTTTCAATAACAGTGAGCATTTGTTTGTTTTTCTCTGCAGTCATGGCCTCAGGACCAGCCCGCAACCCAGATCATGCCCGGGCTGTGGTAACAGTAGAAGTAAACAAGTTAAGGGATATTGAGAGGTGTTACTAAGGAGGATGACTGCCTCCTCATGTGGCGATTCCTGTATATCCAGTGCAAGTGTGCTTAATATACTTAAATGCTGGAAGAGATGTCTTCATGGTACCTCACTGTTCTGGGTGCCTCGAGAAATACAGTTTATTTAAAGTGCCCAAGATTCATTTGGCTCCCATATGGACAAATGTTCAAGAATTTGCAGTTGGCAGCACACAGCACCAGGTGGAGCCTGTTGGAGAAGGCCCCTCGGGGGAGTGTGGCATAAAGCTAGGGGGTGCAGATTTACAGACAGAACAATGTGCTGATGTTTCAGATTCTGGATTGAAGAGAGACAATTCAGGAAAAGCATCAGTAGACCCTTGGAGAGGGGAGGCCTAGCCCAAGTATCATAGGAGAAGACGAGATGAGGGAGGCCTTTGAACAGGAGGTTTCACCCTCCGCACCCAGCAAAGAGTGGATAGTCTCAGGAGTGAGGATGACTGCTCACTCCTGGGCATAGATTCTCAGTGAGGAAGAAGAAGAAGAGGGGGAACCTATGTGGTCTTGTGAAAAAGGAACTGGTACATAGCCTCAAGCTCTTGCCTCAGAGAAATGCATGGAAGAGAGTGGTGAGGCCACTGCCCTGGCTGTGCAAGAAGAAGCCAGGGACCCATTTTTTGTCTCATTGAGAATGTGTAGCTGGCAGAACCAGGACTGGCCACCCACAAGCCAGGCCAGAGGTCTCAAGTTGACCAAAGCTAGTAAAGAGGAAAGGCTGGTTCATAGGAAGGCAAATGAAATTTATGGGATGTCCTTTCCTACCTTTCCTCGGAGAGTCTGGGAGGAGATTGAACAAAACAGGAAGTCCTGAATTTGGGCAGAAGCAATGAAATGTGTGCATCCTTTTGCAAACAAGCATGTCAGGAACAGAATGTTTCATGAAAAATACAGCCAGTGGAAAAGAGGCAGGACACTGTTAATGGACACTGTTCGAATAGTGGATGGAGAGGGATGTGAAACCTTTCACAGTGTAAATTATGTGCACCCAGAAGGGGTAATAATTCAAGCGCCTGACCTGTTGTGCTATTGGCCACAATGAAAAGACCTCCCTGCAAATGTGCCCATGCCTACCAAATGGAAAGCAGAGCAGTGGCAGTCAGTGCTGCCACTCCAGCCATTGCAGTGTCTTTGTTGTTCCACCAGTATGGACATCCAGGACTCATGTGCCCCACATTCATCAGTTCTACAATGTACTGACTTTCCAGAATCCATTGACTGGCCTACCAGATGACTTCAGATCCAGAGAGGATGCCAGGCCAGCTGATCCTGATTCATCGCCTGGTAGCCAGATGATGTCAGACCAGCTGTTTTCCTTTTTGTTCCTGTTCCAAGGTTCCATCTCCAGAGATGACATCAACCCAGCAGTTTCCAGATGTGCCCTCCTGTCGTTCCCGGAAGATGTCCACCCAGTTGTATCAGAAGAGTGCTGCCAGGGAGAGTCTTCAGCTGAGGACCAGGTCGGTGTTGTTTTCATTCTACAAGGGACTGGTAACTCCAAACTTTTCTGTTCTTATGACATTGCAGTACACACCCTACACTAGCAGACTTCAGATGTTTGAACTGTCCTCAAAGACTCTCCCCTTCGGGACTTTGGCCTGCTAGAACTGTGCTTCACCGGGCTCCTGCCCAGGAGAGACTCTTTAATGGACTAGCCTTCAGGCACTGTGGTCACTAGATGGGACTTTTAGGGCACTCCATCCCCCAAATTGGTGTACTGTAAATAATGTCATTGTTTTCTACTGTTTTCTAATGTTTATACTGTTTTTCTACCTTTTCTAAAAAAAAAAGTGTTTTTAGGATTCTCCAATGTTTTGATGGCAGGGGGTTAGATAGACTGTGTATGCAGATTAGGAGTGAGTGTTGTCTTTCTTTTTTCTTGCAGGTGTTCCTGAAGAATATGGAAGAGAAGACAAGAAGAGGAGGAGGGACTCATCGGAGTTTCTCAATAGTACTTTAGAGTGTAGTATTTAAAGTACTGTTGTTGTTGTTGTTACTGTGTGTAACCCTTTTCTTCCACAGGTATGGTTGTGGGGGATTTGGGAGTAATGCAATGGTATGGTATTAGCTCCTGGTGTGTGGTTGCATGGTGTCCAAGGTCGGGGAGGTCCCTTGTTTGTTTTGTTTTGTTTTGGGATTTGAGTTAAAGGCAGATAGGTTTTCCCTAGAGGGCTGGGGGATAGACAGACTGTGGCCCTGACCTGCAGTAGGGGTTGCAGTGCTGATCTATTAGGGCTATGCTCTGGGCAGTTCTATCAGAACCACTAGGTACCCATAGTCAGCAGGTAGAGTAGAGGCTGATGCATCAGCCAATGGCCTCTAGGCCCTTATTGTTGTCTGCCTGTGCTGGCACAAGGTAGGGGAGAAGGTAGCGCTACCTCCCCATAGTCAACACATAGGGCAAGATCGCTTAAGCCGGGTTAATAATGACTGCGGACAGTCATTTTTCTGTCCCAATGTGAGTGTAAGCCCCCTGTTACCAAGGGTTACTAGAATCCCAGTAAGATCTAGTGGTAGAGAGGGAAGGCAGCTTGTGAAACTCCAGTTAAATGGATTTCACACTGTCTCACTCTGTTCTCGGTCTCATCTGAGACTGAGGTATGACATCACCATAGAACTTTCACAGCTGCATAAGCCACACTGGAATGTTGCAGTTGGGGGTTAGCATAGAACGTTGGGGATTTTGAATTCATTCTGTGTGCAGTCTTGGTGAGAGACAGTAGTACAGCTGTCTGTGTGCAGGTTCTCAGAGCTTTAAGCTCTGTTTTAGAACTACTGATTAGGAAGGTATGTGTTTCCACCATAAGAGGAACACAGAAACTGGCAGGTGAAGTGGTGGAGACCACTGTTACTGGTCCAAGTGCCCCGTCCCTGAGGGGATGGGGGGAAAGGTTTCCCTGTTTTCCAGGGGCAACCCTTCTGGTTCTGGCTAAGGGAAGAAGCTACCTACTCAAGTTGTGCTGCGGCATCAAAGGCTCTGAGAGAGAAATTCCTGTAGAGGAATCACCTGTGGGGCACCTGCAACCAAAGGGTGAGTTCGCTCTGAAAGAGAACCACGTGTTTTTTCACCTTAACAGAAGGAAACTAAAGGGACTGTTACTGTGGGGTCAGGAAAAGACAGCCAAGTACAGTTGTAAAGTGGGGATTGGACTGATTAATCAGTGAGGGGCCTAGAGCAATGGGCTATACCAATTAAAAGTAAGTTCAAGTCCAGCACAAAGGGAAAGCAAGACAAGTAGATGGAATGTGACATTCATTTAGCAAGAATCTACATTGCCAAGCTCTACAGTATAAGGTGTTTATTGTCCAGAGAAATGGCTGGGTATGAATTGTGGGAGCGAGAGGTGGGAGACCCCCCCCATCAGTAGTAATCAAATTCACCTCTACAGATTTGCTCTGAGGCACTTTTTACTTTCTCTCAGGTACTTGGCCAGTGCCTGAGTAAAGTACCCAGACATGGGATTAAAAGGAGAATTCCCTGATAGAGCTGAGGTGCTCTTAGGCGGTTTAGAGAGCCACCAGAAAATGTTTTCATGACATATGGAAGGTGTCTAAGTGGCTGGCATGGGAGCCGAGTCTGGGAAATCCCAGAACAGTGTACAAGTTCAGGCTGTGTACCCAAAGCAGCATGCAAGTTTGGGATGTGTGCCCGGTGGATTCAGAGCCTGAGGGCTAAAGCATTGAGGAAGTGTTCTTGGTTCTTTTAATCTGCATTACCAGGAGTGTAGCCCCATGGGGGTCCATCTATGCTTTGTTTATTCTGTTTGGATGTGAATTAAAAGTCACACTTTAGAATCCCACTTTTGGTATTGGACATTACAGTTATTGCTTCCTGTGGTCAGAATTACTTGGGTGCCCCTGGGCAGAGTAGCCAAACCTAGCCTTTGTGTTGAGTGACCTATTCCTCCCCAAACCCAGCCCACCGGTATTGCTGTCAGATTCAAACGGCATACCACTTGGTGTTACGTAAGCAAAAGTGTCCTCTGTGTCCAGGACCATCTTGAAAATGAGCTTGCTCAGTGATGTAACTGCCTGGTTAAATAAAGTTTGATTTTGATTTGATTTGATTAGGATTGTGAATAATTTTAAATATCTGGGGTCATTATCACAAAAGAGAAAAGTAGTTTATTTGAAAACATTTCTTATCAATACTTTCACAGATAAAACTTAATTTAGGGAAATGGAAATTGCTACCCCTCACTTTATTTGGACGATGTAATGTTATAAAAATGAACACTTTCCCAAGAATGTTGTACCACTTTCAAACTATTTCAATAGCTATAGATTTAAAGTTTTTCAAAAACCTGGACAGAACTATTTCAGACTTTTTATGGAAGGGTAAAAAACCCAGACTAAATATAAATCAATTATGGTTACCAAAGGAACAAGGGGAGGATGGCACTACCTAACTTCCTCTGGTACTACTATGTGGCTCAGCTTTCACAGGTGGAGGATTGGTTTAAAAACCAAATGACAATGAATAGATTTGTAGAACACGAGATTCATAAATATCATAATATTAGAAGTGTACTACATTCAAGATACTTTACCAAATATAACAACTACCAGAAAGACAAAATTGCATTTGAATCAACACAAAATACCTGTTGGTTATGGAAAAAAGTACATCAAATGCTACAACAGAAAGAGCAAAACTCCCAAGATACACCAATATTTAGAAACTTTAATTTTTACCCAGTTTATACTGATAATGGCTTTCTGGCATGGGAGCAAAAAGGACTCTACACACTTAGAAGACATTTTTGAAGCCAACATATTATCAGAAGAAGAGGAGTTGGAGCCAGGGAGGAAGCTATGTCCGTAGCTGCCAATGGGAACAGGAAGGTCACCCAGAGTCAGGGCGATGATTAAGCCACAGTAGAAGTGTTTTTTTTTTGTCCCACACCACCCACAACCTCTATTAAATGCTCCTGGGTAGAAGAGGAGTGAGTGAATAGAGGAAGCAAACCAGCAAAGTAGGACTGAGGAGGGTGCTGCCAGCTAGAGGCCAGGGCTTGGTGTGCAGGGTAGAAATCAAGCCAAAAGGAGCTGGTCACTGGCAGAAATCTCATCAGGGACAAACTGCAGTGGCACTGGAAAGGAGCTGATCACTGCTTGCACTATGAGCTGATGGTAAGACTATTCTTGGGCATTACTGTCTGTGGGGGGTGAGGAAAAGAAAAAACAAAGGGTGCAGTATCTCAGTCTATAGTGGGTAAAAAGATATAGATGGTACTGCTCTATGCTTTTTGCAGTTTACAGTTGATATGTTATTTTTCATTGCAAGTACAGTTGGCATTACATTTTTAGTTGGGTCTGGGCTAGTTGGTAACCAGGTAAGTGACCTAAGTTAGGACTGTACTTTCTTGGCCTGGGTTTGCTAGTTAGATCTGTGTTTTCTAAATAGTACTGTAATTAAGAAATGAGTAGAATAGTGGACTGCAATGGATGTTGGGCAGCGGTTTGGATGAACATATTGTGGAAACTAGGAGGGTGTCCAATCTGTCACAGGCTGAGGAGTCTTGAGGAAGAAATGCTGTGGCTTTGGAATGAATTAGAGAGGATGGGGTGGGTAAAGAGGACCTATGGCAGGATGGCCTCCCCCAGGAAGAATCATGAGGACACAACATGGGAGGCATGTCGGATCAGGGAGGGGGTTGGGAGAGGGAGTGGTAGCAAAATGAAGAAGGGGGCCCTAGCACTGGAGTGAAGGCTCAAGTCAGGAGGGATGAACCAAGGCACATCAGTGCAGAGGTGGCAGAAGACAGGTTTGTGGTGCTAGCAACATTGGAGGAGGAAGGGGTGTGGGATACCCAGGAAGGGGAAGGAGGGAATGGGAGGGAAATGCACAAAGGACAGTAACCGATCTAAGGGGGGATGGCAGGGGTGAAGGGGAGAGGGACTCAGCAGGAGGAATGGTCAAATGGAGCAGGGATGCAGAAGAGCAGAGCAGGGTGGAAAGAGAAGACATCAGGGGCGTAGCAGCTGCAACAGTGGAGAACACTGATAAGGGAAAGGCAACAGGAACAGACGGGGAATTCTGTGCAGGAGGAGGAGGCGGAGGTGGGCAGGAGAAAAGCAGGGACAGATGGGGGAAGTATGTGCAGGAGGAGTCAGTGAGGAGAGGAACCATGGCAGAGACACGAGGGGGGGACATATGTGCTAGAGGAGAAGGCTTGCAGGAGAAAAATGGCAACAAGATCAGATAGTAATTATGCACTGGAGGAGGAGGAGTCAGCCAGGAGAGGAATGGGGGGGAGCAGGCAGATAGAAATATGGGGAGAATACTAGTACTGGGAATTCAAAACTAAGGGGGGGTAAGGTGGGGTAGCAAGGGGGAAAGGCATAGTCATATATGGCTGGAGGCCATGCCAGGGATGACAGTGAAAGAGTGGGTCAATCAGTCCTGAAATATGCTAGAAGGGGAAGGGAGAGACCTCATTTAATTTTACATCTGGGGAGAAATGACCTGGCTGATAGTACATTAGAAGGAGTCCAAATGAGGTTTGAGGAGCCGGGAACTTTATGCGAAGGGGAGGGTAGATCAGTAACATTTTTGGAGGTAATACCAGTGCCCAAGGTAAGCATGGCTAGAAAATAAAGGATCAAGGAATTTAATGAATGGTTAAGTAAATGGTTTCACACCAAAGATTATGGGTTAGTAGGAGGGTGGAGACAGACCTGGGAAGACAGTAGGCTATATGCCAAGGATAGACTTCACCAAAATGAAGAAGGCAAGAAGATACTGAAACGGAAGCTTGGAGAGTATATTGAGGCAGCTGGACATTTAAACTAGGAGATGGGGGTGGCAGGTGGAGGGAGGGCATACAGAGTCCATGAGATGGGAAACAGAGCAGGTTTACCCCCCAGAACAAGGGCAATGTACTAGTTAGAAGCAGTAGAGTGGATGCTGGATGTGGAGGGCAGAGGGATAGGTGGAAAAAAAGGTAAAGGGATGGAAGGCGGTCACCATGAATGCTAGGAGCCTGGGTGATAAAATAAATGACCTACAGGCCCTCATGGTGGAGAGGGAGGTGGAAATGGCAGCAATCACAGAAACATGAGCCACCAAATACCATGACTGGGGCCTTGCAGTCCCAGGGTACAGAATATTCTGCAGAGATAGGGAAAACAGGAGGGGGGAGTGGCAGTATACATGAGGGAGGGGCTAAAGTGCATTAGAAGGAGGGGGAGAGGAGGGTGAAACAGAGTCATTATGGCTGTGAATCCAGGATTCCAGGAATAGGACTCTCTGGATGGGAGTGGTGTACAGGCTACCATCCCAGACAGGAGAGTTGGACAAGGAACTTGCAAGACAGATTAAAAAGGCATGCAGAAAAGGGAGTGTGGTCATTGTGGGAGACTTCAGCCTTTCTGGGGTTGATTGGGGAACCCCGGCCACCAGCAGTAAAAGGGATTAGGTACTACTGGATGCCTTTCAGGAAAGCTTCCTGTCACAGGTGGTCAGCAAACCAACCAGGGGAAGGAATACCCTAGACCTAGTGCTCACAAGTGGGGAATTTGTAAGGGATATCAAGGTGGATGAACCATTAGCGGGGAGTGACCATCACTCAGTATGGTTCAGGTTGATTATGGGCAAAGAGGGGGAGGCATCTAACATGATGGTGATGAATTTCAAGAGGGCAGATTGTGCAAAGATGGGGGAGGTAGTGAGTGTGTATCTGGCCAGGATCCAGCCTAGTATGGGCATGGACCAGAGATGAAAGATCACAAAGAAGGGGATACTGAAGGCTACCAATTCCTGTAGCAGGACTCAGAGTAAAAAGGCCAGAGAAAAAAAGCCAAGCTGAATGAACGAGGGGGTTGTGAAAAAGGTAAGGGAAAAAAGGGTGGCCTTTAGAAGATATAGGAAATTGGGAAGGGGGGAAGATTTGGAGGAGTACCTGCAGGAGGCAAAGGAGGTGACAAGGGCAGTAAGAAGAGCAAAAGCCATCAAAGAGCTCATGCTGGAGCAAGGCATACAGGAGGGGAAGAAGAGCATCTTCAGGTACATCAGGGAGAAAAGGAGCTGTAAAGAACAGATAGTATGGATTAAGAAGGATGGAGGATGGATAGAGAAGGGGGAAGAAAAGGCAGAAGCACTCAATGACTACTTCTGCTCAGTATTTATGAAGGAGAGAGTGGGAGTGCTACCCAAGGTAGGTGGGGGGGCTGTAAAGGCTGGGGAGGGATTAATGGATGAGGAGATCATGGAAGCTAGAGTCCTGGAGGGCTTGAGAGCACTGAGGATGGACAAGGCACCAGGGCTGGATGGCATTCATCCCAGGGTATTGAAGGAGCTAGCAGACATCCTGGAAGGGCCCTTGGCAGGCCTATGTAATGCTTCCCTGAATTTGGGATGCGTACCCAAGGATTAGAGGTTGGCTTATGTGGTTTCCCTGCATAAGAGTGGCCCAAAAGATGAACCAGGGAACTATAGACCAGTGAGCCTCACGTCCATCATGGGGAAGCTAATGGAAATGATCCTGAAGGAGAGGCTGGTGTCCCTGCTGGAGTACAATGGGCTGCAGGACAACAGACAGCATGGCTTTGGCATGGGCAGATCCTGCCAGACCAACCTGATAGATTACTATGACTGGGTGAAGAGGCAGGGGGACAAGGGCCATGCAGTGGCTGTCCTGTACCTGGACTTCAGCAAGGCATTCAATTCGGTGTCACATGGGAGAATTGGAATAAAACTTGGAGACACTGGGGCGGGACTGAAAATGGTGAGATGGATGACTGGCTGCAGGAAAGGCAGCAGAGGGTGGAGGTGGAAGGGGAACTCTCATCCCCGAGGGCAGTAACGAGCAGGGTTCCACAGGGCTCAGTGCTTGGACTAGTGTTATTTGGGATATTTATTGCAGACATTTCCATGGGCATCAAGAGCAGGATCAGCCTGTTTGCCAACAACACCAGGACAGGGATGGTGGTGGATGACATAGAGGGGTGGTGGGTCTGCCGGAGGATCTGAATAAGCTGGAGACTTGGTCGGACACTTGGCAGCTGGGGTTCAATGCCAAAAGATGTAAGGTTCTGCATTTTGGAGCAAAAAATCCAAGGAGCAGCTATTAAATTGGGGGGGTGCAGCTGGCAGAGACTGAGGAGAAGAAGGATCTGGGGTGGTCATCACGGGATCAATTAACAACTCGGCACAGTGTAGGGAGGCAGCAGCAATGGCCAATAAAATGCTGAGTTGCATAGCAAGTGGAATAACATTGAGGAGGGGGAGGTGATTCTGCCACTGTACAGATCACTGGTTAGACCTCATCTCGAGTACTACTTGCAGTTCTGGCATCTATACCTGAAAAAGGGCATTAAAATACTGAAAGGGGTGCAGCACAGAACAACTAAGATGATCCAGGGATGGGGGACTTACCATATGAGAGTTGGGTAAAGGAGTTAAATATGTTCTCCCTGGAGGAGAGGAGGGACAGCGGAGATATGGTTGAGACATTAAAGTACAGGAGAGGGATAAAGAAGACTGGCATGGAGGGGCTATACTAGGCAAGCGTGGGGAGGTACACTCAAGGACATGATGTGAGATTGGAGGGGGGAACTTTTAGGAGGGAAATGAGGAGACACTTTTTTACAAAGAGGGTGGTGACAGGGTGGAACACATTACCAGCAGAGGTGGTAACCGATAAAATGGTGGGCTGCTTCAAAATGAGCTGGGACAGGGTAATAGGGAGGATAAGGGAGGGAGGGGTGAAGAGGGAGGGGCAGCTGCAGAATAGGGCTGCTAGCTACATAATTGAGCAGACTCAACTGACCAAATGGCCTTTTTTGGCTGGCTAATTTCGTATGTTCGCATCCTTTCAGCAATTACAAACAAGGTATGAACTACCAAGACAACAATCTGACCAATATCTACAACTGAGAGATTATATTCAAAAAGGTAAAATTGAACCAAATAACTCATTAATAGAGAATATCTTAAAGAACCCAGACCAGAAACCTATCTCGACTATATATAGACAGTTGCAAACTTCACACCAACACTCACTAACACAACTAAAGTACAAATAGGAATTATATTTGAAGACTGGGATTGAAGAAGCAGCCTAGGACTCGATTGTATGATACCTATTGAATGAATTTTATTCATCAAAACTACAACAAATACAATTTAATATATTACACCGCACTTATTTAACTCCAGCTAGACTGCATAAAATAAACAATACAATTACAGACAGATGTGCAAGGTGCTTCAGCAGCCCGGGTTCACTAACTTATATGTTTCTAGCCTGCAAAAAATTTACAACATTTTGTGATTCAATAGTAAATAAGTTAGAGCAAGCAATGGGCCAGAGACTGAATAAACAGGAAATAGATATAATACTTGGCTATAATATTACTGAGAAAGAAACAACAGAAGCCAAAAAGAAACTGATTTCGCTAGGAAATTTGATGGCAAGAAAATGTATACTACTTCACTGAAAGGATAAGGATCCTCCCAATGTACAGAAATGGATTAATTTTAGGTTGGACCTATATAAACTCGAAATAATTTATTACTACGCTAATAACAAGGAAGATCAATTTGAAAAAAATTGGCAATCCTTTAAGACTGCAATAACAAATTAAACTTTATATCCCTCAATAAAAAAGTTATAAATTTTGAAGAATATTTGAATATAGATTAACTAAGTTACATTTGTCTTCTATTTTATGAATAAAATATGATTTACAGGAACTATGAATATATGAACTGAATAAAGTCAAAGAGGTAAAAAAGTACATGTAAAGTGCAAAAAAAAAAGCATCGCTGTCCGGAAATGCATATCCATGACAGAAGACATAAGTGAGGAGGGACAGCAGAATGATGGCCATTGAAGGCAGGATGACATTGTGGTGGCCGATATGAAGCACCAAGATAAAGGACTGTCTGGGATGCAGACAAGGCATCTGCTCATGTGGAATGCATTCAGTGTGTGATCTGCCTTTGTATCTGGATGATCTTTAGGAAAGCCAGGAATAAATGCACTAGGAAAGTTAGGGATGCAAAGGCTGCCTACTGCCTGGCCCAGCTCGACTCCTCCTACCATAATACTGCTAGATTTTGGGGCACCATCAAGGGTATGATGGGCCAGGATGTTAACAACCCCCTTCCAACCCATTTACACAGTAACTATGGCCCCATTACTGGCACATTGGAAATCCTGGATGCATTCAACAACCACTTCACAACAGCTGGCCTTGCCTTTGACTCCTCCCCAGCTAACCTATTAAGGGATCATTTAAGCTCCCACTATACTGGTGAACAAAGAGTTGACTCCTCCTTTAGCTTCAAACCTATACTGTTGAAACAAGTTGAGGATCTATTATGGCATCTAGATACCAAAAATTGCAGGAGCAGATCTTCTGGACCCATTCTTTCTAAAGATTGCGTGTCATGTGCTTGCAGTCCCCTAACTCACCTCTTTAACCTTTCCTAAACTCTGGCTCTATTCCCACGCTGTGGAAGACAGCCCAAGTGGTCCCCTTCTAAAATCAGGGGACCCTATGGATCTTAATAACTACAGGCCCATTTCCATCCTACCTGTGTTATCAAGATGCTGGAGAAATTAGTGAGTATTCAGTTAAGGAATATCTGGACAATGCTAATCTATTAAATCCAGCTCAATCTGGATTCAGGGCCAAACATAGCACTATCACTGCATTAGCCAAGGTCACCAATGATTGGCAAACCGAACTGGATAAAAGAACAATGTCTGTGCAGTATTCCTGGACTTGAGCAAAGCATTCGACACTGTGGACCATGAACTGCTACTCTCATCCCTACACTCCATTGGCCTAGATCCATCCTCCCCTTAAGTGGTTCAGATGCTACCTCTCGGTAGATCACAGCAGGTAAAAGCTGAAGGTGACCTCTCCCCATTAAGACCACTATCAAGAGGAGTCCCCCAAGGCTCTATTCTGGGTCCTATCCTTTTTGCCATTTATATAAATACAATTGATTCAACCCTTACCAAGTCCTCAGCACATCTCTTTGCTGATGACACTGTACTGTATGTCAGCAACCCTTCACCTAAAGTTGCTCATGAAATCCTACAAGCAGAATTCTCCCTATTACAACATCAGCTTCTCGAGAAAAAGCTTCTGCTAAATGCAAAGAAAACCAAAGCAATGATGTTCACAACCCAAAACTCCACCAACACATCCTCTCAATCAGTCTCCCCAGATATGCACTATACTTGAGAAAATCTGAGTATGTTGAAAATTTCAAATACCTAGGTGTGTGGATTGACAACAGACTTGACTTTACTCAGCATCTAGAACAACTGCTGAAAAAGCTTAGCTCAAATGGCCTCCTCTACAGATTAAAACCCTTCCTTAATAGAGATTCAAAGATGAGATTAGTCCAGGCTATCTTTCTATCAGTCATTGACTACGCAGACTTCCTCTATAGTCACTGCTCCACTTCCTACCTTCAAAAGTTGGATACCTTATACCATAGAGCAATAAGGTTCATTACAGACCTGCCATATAATACTCACCATTGTTCTCTCTATGATTTAGTTGGATGGGTTTCCCTTCATGTCAGGAGGAGCAGAAATGCAGCTCTATGGATCTACAGAGCTTTATCAAAAAAACTCCCAAGCTATATCCTGGACTGCTTCAACCTGACCACTCCCGGCTCCTATGCCCTAAGAAGCAACAATATCATCCTGCTCAAATTGCCCAAAGTCAACACCAAAATAGGGAGGGCAGCAATCAGCTACTCTGTAGCTATAGCATGGAACACCCTACAAAAATCCCTAAAACTGTCCATTATCATTCCATTTACATCCTTCAAGCAGCACTGTACAGCCTTCATCAGAGAAATGCAGTTGCTACCGCTAGAATAGAATAGTCATCCCACAAAACCATATTCCAATCACATATGGCATATTCCTTCCAGCCAGACACCGCCAGTATATGGCACCCAATATTCCCTTCACCATCCTTGTACTCATTATGTGAGTGACTGTCATGGCCCTCATTGTGATATATATGTATTGTACATATTGTAGATGTTAGTTTAACTTTCTCTTGCCAAGCTTTAACATGTGAATTTTCTATATTATTGTGCTATAAATAACATTTTCTTGTTTCTGTATGTATAACTGTCTCATAAGTATGTGATGTGAGTGCTGTGCACCAACTCGAACCTTGACCTTATCGGGTCCATCTTGTAAATGAGCCTTGCTCAACGATGATCGCCTGAATAAATAAAGATTTGATTGATTGATTGATCTTCATGTGGGTGGTGTTGGTGTGTGTGGAGGGTTGGTCATGCCATTGTGATGATATGCCAGTACCTGAGTTATATGCCAATCCAGTGTAATGGTACATGTGCACTGGAGGGGGGCTACTGTGACTTGCTGCTGCAGATGGATGACCATATACCAAGGTGTCTTGTTTTATCCCTTGGTCTGCCACTATATGTACCCTGTTGTGTAGGTTTTTCTAGGGTCTGATGGGGGATGTCAGTCTGCTCTGTGGGTGTCCCACTGTCTCCCTGTTGTGATGTTTGTGTCTGCATGTGTGTCTGTGTGCTGTACAAGATGCTTGGCTACTGTGATTTCTGAGATTATTACTGTGATTGCCATTCTAGGATGTCTCCAGTACTGCTCAGATCATTGTGAACACCAAGAAACTGAGTGCAAGCAGCCTCATCTGCATAGTGTTTTTCTTCATGGCACACAGACATTCCATTTCCACCTGCCATAGCTTAGGATGGTACGTAGAAACGTAGAAACATAGAAGTTGTCAGCAGATATGGACCTCTTGGCCCATCTAGTCTGCCCAGTTTTCCCTACCTAGTGTGCCGTTGCAGACCTTACTCACTCTCTGGTCGTCTCCTTCCCTTCCCTTACTACCAAGATCCCCTTGTATCTGTCCTATGCATGCTTGAATCCCCTTACTGTTTTGGCACCCACCACTTCCACTGGAAGGCTGTTCCAGGTGTCTGCCCCCCTCTCCATGAAGAAGTATTTCCTCTGAGCCTCATCCCCAACTTTGTAGCATGGCATCATGTCCTTAAGCTTCTTTTTCTATGGAAAATGTTACCTTCCTGTAACTTATTAATACCTGTTACATATTTGAATGTTTCTATTATATCAACCCCCCTTCCATCTTCTCCTCCAAAGAGTACACACAGTATTCAGTTCCTTGAGACTCTTCTTGTAGGGCTTTTGATAACGGACCTGCACCATTTTGGTAGCCCTCTTTTGTACTGCCTCCATCAATGTCCTCCTGGAGGTGGGGCCTCCAGAACTGGACACAGTACTCACAGTGGGGTCTTACCCATGACCTGTACAGGTGTAATATTACCTTCTTCTTTCTACTGGTGATACCCCTCCCTATGCACCTGAGCATCCTGATAGCTTTCCCCAAAGCCTTTTTACACTGCTTGGCTACTTTCAGGTAATCAGAAATGATTACCCCCAGGTTCCTTTCCTGTTTGGTGGTTGCCAGGACTTCCCCTCCCAATTGATACATAGTCCCCAGGTTTCTGTGCCCCAAGTGCATGATTTTGTACTTTGTTGCATTGACACCCATCTACCAAACCCTTGACCATTCTTCCAGCTTTTTCAAATCATCTCTCATTCCCCTCCCAGTGTGTCTACTCTGTTGCAGATTTTTGTGTCATCCACGAATAGACATACTTTCCCTTCTAGCCCTTCTGCAATGTCGCTAACAAAGACATTGAAGAGGAATGGTGTAGAAAGCTTGTATGGCAGTGTCACCTCATGTTCCTTTCTGTTGGTGCTGTCCTATAATCATTGTATGTGTCTTTGCCTGTCTTTAATGCTGTCTCCTTCTGTTTGTGTACGTGCTGTGCATCTGGTTGTGCTGTGGCTACTGTGTGGCCCATGTCCCACTCCTAGGTGTAGTGTATCTGTTAAATCTATACTCTGTGGCGATATGTGTGTTGCCATTGGGGTGCCCACATGTAAGCACAGACCTGCGGGTGCTGCTGTGTGGTGCTGGTTGTGGTGCATATACTATAGTGTGTGATGGTGTTGTAGCATGGGTGCATCTGTGGTGTGTCCACTACCTGCGCTGTTGGCATCTGGGTGTGCAGTTCTGGCACATCTGGTCCTTCACATGGCAGTGCTATGCTCCTGGTCCTGTGTGCCCTAACACCCTGTGAAGCCTTTGAATGACAGGGTGTAATTACATGCACACCATGGTCTGTCATAATAGCCAGTCACTATAGTGGTACAAAGTACACAAGTAGCACTTCCCTCCTGTAGATTGCAGTAGTGTGCGTTCCCTAGGCAGTGCATGTGTAGGCATATCTGGTTTCCCTGGTGTCCACTCTGCCATCTTGTAGTGGATCTCCTCCTGGGCTACTTGTAGGGTGTCTATTGGAAAGACCTGTGTCAATAGCTGTGTGCTGTGCTGGGGGAGAGGTTCACGTCCATAATACAGTATCCAATCCCTCCTCCTCCTCATTGTCCACCACTGCCTGTGCAAATGTTTTTGCCACAATAGCCTCTATTGGTGTCAAGCCCATTACCTCCTGGGATAGTGGTGGCCCACCTTCTGTATGACTGCTAGACCAGTCTGATGCTGCCATTTTTCTTTGGGTAGTTATCTATAGGTGACACCAGTTGTGCTTTATGACACATATTATACATGGCTCCAGCCCACATGCATTCAATTTAGCCAGCATTCCCTGCCAGACACGTGCTTTGTCTTCAGCAGGTGCCTTGAGTGACCCAGCATCATATAGGGTGCTACAGTGGCTCCATATCTTGGACACCAGCATAGTTACCTGCTGTAAGCTGAAGTTGATGGACCATGTCCCGGTTGGTCAATGCATGGCTTCCTTCATGTGTCCACTTATGGGACATCGGTCACAGTCTGTAGCAGCCTGTGCTGGTTCAAAGTCCTGGGAAAGGGACTGGTTGATGCTGCTGAGATAAGTCCCCTGTGGGGGAGGTCTGTAGGTGCCATTATTGCCCTTCCATGTCCACATTCACTTCCATGTCTCTGGACCGGATAGCTGTGTATCTGTCACAGTGCTGATCACCTTATATGGTAGGTTTATAGGGAATATCTGCAACAGATCATCCTTCTTATACCTCTGTCAACACACCCATGTGCCCAGTATCACACCCAATAGCAATTCCCAGATATGCAGTATTCCGACAAGACAGACTTACCAAGAAAAGAGGAGGCTGTGCCCTCTACCTTAAAGAGTCCCTCATGGGTCATGTCATGCCCTTGCCCATCTCTGGAAATGACATCCAAATCCTTGCTGCCAAAGTGCTTCTCAGAACTCATAACAAGATCCTGACTGTTGTCTCTGTCTATATACCACCCAAGTTAAGCAATCTGGGCTTTCACTCCCTCCTTGACTGTGTCAGCTCCCTGAATCAGAATACAGAAGTTATCCTGCTTGGCAATTTCAATGTCAGCTGGCTGGACTCCAGCTCGAATAGTTGTAAGGATGTCCTAGCTGCTGTTAATTTCTCACAAATGGTCAAATCACCTACTAGAGTAAACTACAGATCAGGGACCTGTACGCTTCTGGACTGAGTGATAACTAATCGTCCAGAGCATATCTCTGAAGCTACAGTCCTCCAGACTCCTTAAGTGATCATTCCCCTATCTTGTGTATCTGGTCCAACAAATGCACCAAACTCCCTTCCAAAACTATTAAGAGGAGAATGCTGACCCCCAGTCATCTTGAGTCACTTAAAACACTCCTTCATGAACATGACTAGTCACCAATTGATGTAGCACCTGACATAGACACAGCACTTGAATACTTTATCACCTGTTTCAACGCAGCCTGCGATGTTCATGCTCCGTTCAAGAAGCATAAGATCAAGGGTGTCAATAACCCACGGATGACACTAGGCCTCCTTACACAAATGAAATCTCGAGACCAGTTCTAGTATCATGCTAAGGCTACTGGCACCCAAACTGACATCCAGGCCTACAGAACAGTGAGGAATGCATGCATCAGAGCAATCCGCCATGAGAAGGCTAACTATTACAGGAACGCCTTAGCCAGCACCTGGAATGACAGGAGTAAATTCTGGCATAACCTTGTTGAAGTGACTGGAAAGGAACCCAAAACAACACCCACAATGTTGAACATAGATGGTACCATCACTCTTGAACTTGTAATAATTGCCAATGCATTTAACACCACTTTTGCTGACCTTAGTTATGTGCTACCCCTAACTTTTTTGATCTCACCACAGTCAACTCAGCTCCTGTTAGTTCAGGTTTGCCACCAGGGCAACCTCCTTTCCATTTCATAGCAATCCCAGAAAGCCTAGCTAAAAAACACATTCTTAAAGTGCTTGGAAAGTCTAGGGTCAGTGGCGATTCACTGGATATAAAACTTCTCGCCCTCACCATTGACAAGGTCCTGTTCCCACTAACCAAAATCCTCAACCATTCCCTCATGCTGTCCCAGTTCCCCCAAAAGTGGAAACTGGCAGTGGTGACTCCAATCCATAAAAGCAGTGACAAGACTCTCACAAACAACTACAGGCCTATATCCATCCTCCCACCTCTATCCAAAGCATTGGAATGGATAGTGGCTGATCAGCTCATGCAGTACCTTGTAAAATACAGTCTGCAATGTTCCCAGCAGCATGGATTCCACAAAGAGCACAGCACTACCACGGCACTCCTCAAATTCACCACACATATCTATCATGTACTTGATCAGGGCCAGTTGGTCGGCATCTCTTTTATTGATCTGACTAAGGCATTTGACATTGTCAATCATGCCATTCTCCTTGAACAATTATCCCTCCTTGGTCTTTCAAGTGAAACTACACTCTGGTTTCAAAGCTACCTCAGTAACCGGACCCAACTGGTCAGGATTGGTGAATTCCTCTCGTCATCCCTACCAATCCACTCTGGAGTACCCCAAGGTTCTATCCTGGGTCCCTTGTTATTCAGCATATTCCTGAACAATCTCCCTGCCTCCTGCCATGACAGAATTTTACTGTATGCAGATGATGCAGTAATTGTCACTTGCCACACTGACCCCACCTCTCTTCAGTCTCAACTACAGAAAAGTTTCACAGAAGTGAAAGACTGGTTTTGTTCACATAAACTCATCCTTAACCACAAAAAAAAATGAAAACAACATTGTTCCATGGAACCCACAACAAGTACAAGGACCATGAGCTCATATTTAACAACCACAAAGGCATTTCCCTTGAGCAGGTGGATATGTTTAAATATCTGGGCCTGACCCTTGACTGCTCCCTCTCGTATACCAAATACATTGACAATATCGCTAAAACTGTGAGCTCCCGCATAGGGCTACTATATAAGCATAAACATTGTCTAACAGCTAAAGCCTTGAACCTCACTATCCAGAGCTCTGTTATCTCAACTATTGACTACGGGCTCGTTATCTATGGATTCGCTACTGATACTGCACTCCAGCGCATAGCTGTAGCCCTTAATAAGGCATGCAGACTCCTTATTTCAGCTGCCTGCCTTTCTCACACGTGTGACATTTACAAGCAAGCTAACTGGCTCCAGCTATCCAGCAGGCTAAAGTACCAGACCTGCATCCTAGCTAAGAAGACATCACTGGGCCTTATGCCTTGTGGAGTCCAATCAATATTGACCCCACAGTCTGTCCGCCGCCTAACTAGAAGATCGGACAGTCTAGCTTTTACAATACCTCACTGCCGGACCTCTCAAACTCAGCATTCTTACCTAGTCAGATCCTCCACCTGGTTCAACTTGCTACCTACAGAAATCTCCAACATTGCCACGATTGGTGCTTTTAAGTGTAAACTATGTCAACACCTCATGGCTAGTGCCTTCTGTGATTGCTTCTTATAATCCCCTCTAGGCATACTACCCTCAAGCATCCTTCCTCACTGCCTCAGCTCATCCTCCTCTCCTACACCCCATTACTGGGTATAGGATGAATCTGTCTCCTCTTCCTTTTCATCACCCCCATTCCTCCTCCTTTGCTATTTCCCATCTACCACATACCCAATGCATTGCCCTCCATATTTCTCCCCTCCTCCCTCTCTTTCCCATACCACCCCCTCACCACCACTCTTCTTTCTCTTTTCCCACTAACCCACTCCTAACAAAGCTTCACTGAGCCGTCTATGATTTATACTATATAATTAACTCGCAACACAATTCCTTGACAATGCCTTTGGCTGCTATTATTGTAACCTCACTTGTCTTTTTTTTTTTTTTGTAAGTTCCATTGTAATGATCATGTTATGTTTTGTACCTTATTGTCCTTATTGCCTTGATGTGGAACCTTTGTAAAAGAGCCCTCAGCTCAAAGGTGTTATCCAAAATACAAATAAATAAATAAAATGTGTGCCCTCCTGCACATCAGTGTCCATTTTTGTGACTGTTCATACATGCCATGAGTTTTGAGCACCTGGTGGTGTGCAGTTCTGTGCCATCAACTATGTTACATTGTTGGATGTCTCCTTGCATTAATGAGTAGAGCCCGTGATGGCAACCATTTCACACAACAACATGCCACACAGTATTGAATAGTTGTCTGAACTGTTTTTATGGGAAGAGGAATGTTGGCCTGGGCACTGGGGAAAATCCATTACTCTTGCAAAAAGTACGATATCTTGGGTACTTTTACTTCCTCCTGGACACCCACAAAGACAGCCCCAGAGATGGGCAGGAGTGACATCATTTTAACATCTGATCCAAAGGACAGAATACCCCAAAAGTATAACATCCCCCTAACACTACAATCAGTTGTCGGCATTTTCATGGTATCAGCCCATATTCCAGTCTGGGATTAGAACCCACAACATTCTGGCCCAGAGGCAGATGTGCTACCAACTGAGCCTTGCTGATGCCAGAGTATTCCAAGTGCTTGGGGCTAAAAATGCAAATGCTTTTTCTTTCATCAATCTTTTGATGCATTTTTTTGGGGGGAGAGGATGTGCAATGGCTTTAAAGTGCTAACAGAGGCAATAGACAAAGGGGGTCTTATACTAGGTATTTAAAATGGGATACAGGGCATGAACCCATCAAGACCTCACTGGATTGTTCTTGTTCTTGTTAGTAATCCCGAATAATAAAATTATTCAGTTTGGTTTTCAAGTGTTGGAACCAGAGAGGTTGGACTGATGGGACTTTAAGCCCTTCCCTTAAAACCTAGAGTTATAGATCTTCATGCTCTGTTAGGAAGTTGCATTGTGCCTTATATTTGCATTTTCTGTGTATATTGTGTTTGACTTTGTTTGCTTACACTAACTGTGTTTTTATTTAAGATGTCTCCCTTTCCTTTAGGTATGCTCCTTCTATCTTTGTCAGTTAATTTTGAGCCACCCATTTGCTGATCTCCAGTCCACACCCTGTCCCCCTAGCCATCTTCTTCTCTGTTCTCCTTCTCTCTTGGTCATTTTGTCTAGTTTGATTTTTCTTCTCTGCCCTTCCCATGCATGGAGTGGAATGTGCAGTCAGGCACTGGATAATAAACAAGCA
The DNA here is from genome assembly GCA_016271365.2 of Neoceratodus forsteri. Lineage (NCBI taxonomy): Eukaryota > Metazoa > Chordata > Ceratodontiformes > Ceratodontidae > Neoceratodus > Neoceratodus forsteri. Next base: position 903,484,280 of record CM028135.1, on the reverse strand, counting down.
TTTGTCAATGCCGAATGTTTGCTTACTGGTATTGGCACTGGTAGTGCAGGAGTTAGAGAGCTGCATAATAGGAATGGCAGTGAAGTATTGAAGTAACACCAACTCCCAACCCCACCCTGCAGTGACTGACAGGTGTTGGGGTTGTGCCTTTGGGTCATCAGCCATAACGTTCATGCCATTCCACTTCACCCCACCCTGCAGACACTGACACGGTGTGCCTTGGAGTCTTCGGTGCTTACCTTCACCCCATTCTATAAGGAAATAAGCTGAGATGGATGCAGTATAGGAAAATGGGGTGACCGTTAGGGCTGAAGACCCCATTGTACACCTCAATGCCTGTCCCTGGATGCAGGGTGGGGGTTGGGATGGAAAGGCATGAACATTACAACCAACGACCCCAAGTCACACTCCCAATGCCTGTCACTCTATTCAGGGTGGGCATTACAGTTGGAAAACCTAACGCCATGGGTGTTTGTTGGTATTTTTTTTCCAAATTTTCAACATGGGCTTTTTGATGCCCCACCTCATGAACAGTGGCATTATCATTTCATTACTCAGTCCCAAAAGGTGATTTCACACAGCGACTGCACCATCTGGTGCCACAGGTGTGAAAACACATTTCAGGCAACTGTACTGTTCATGAGGAGGTGTGAAAAAATGGCTATGTTGAAAATCTGGAGTGAAAATATGAAAAATTGGTAAAGTTAATAGAGTGTGTAGAAACTGCGTAATGCATGTACGTGACGCAGTCATTTTTTTGAATGTTTTCACCAAATGTTCAACATGGCCTTTTTGGGACCTCTTCCAATGAACAATGGCACTGTGATTTCATCAATCTGTCCCAAAATTTGACTCCGCACAGCGACCATGCTATTCTGCACCACATGTACAAAAAAGACATTTCAGGCAGGATGTGTAAAATGATAGCTGTATTGTTCACAAGGGGGTGTGGAAAAATGGGAATGTTGGAAATTTTGAGTGAAAATATTAAAAATTAATGAAATTAGGAGCGTGTGTAGAAACTGCGCAATACACACTTGTAACATTGTCATTTTGTTGGAGTTTTTTCCCCAAATTTGCAACATGGGCTTTTTGGGACCCCACTTCATGAACAGTGGTACTATCATTTTGATAATCATTACTGAAAGGTGATTCCGTGCAGTGACCCTGAAATCACCTTTCAGGACTGAGAAACTAAATGACAGTGCCAGTGCTAATGAGGTGAAGTCCCACGAACCCCATGTTGAAAATCTGGGACCAAAACTTCAAAAATTGGCTGAAATATCAATCTTAGTTGAACTCCACCCCATTGACTTCCATTATAGGGCTTTCTGTGATTTGTTCAGTTCCCAGATCGGCTTTGAAGAGTGCAGACATGTTCCCAGTCCACCAAAGATCGCTGCTCCAGACCTCCGCAGGTAAGTATGGGGTGCGGGTACTGCAGATGGAGGGTCAGGATGAGAGAGGGGCAGCGGGTATAATGAGGGACCGTTTTCTTTTTTTTCAGGTTTTAAAAAAAGACCTTGTGGGACAGTTTTCTTTTTTACAGGTGAAATATTATTAAAACAGTTTTTGGCACATGGTGGTGGATTCCCAGTGTGCCAGACTAGTGAAGGGGGGGATCAATGCCAACCCCGTGACTGGGCACCCCAAGGTCGGCTGAGAAAATAGGGCTGTGGGGTAGGGTCTTGTGCATCCAACACCGGGTGTGGGCATTCTGGTGTTGGAAACATAAAGAAGTATTTTGGCACACTGGAGTAGGCTCCCCGTGTGACACATTAATTGGGGAGAAGGGGATACATGCCAACACAGGGATTGGGAAGCCCCATGTTGGCTTTCCAGAGAGTGTGCGGGTGGGGGAGTGGCAGAAGCCACCAATGTGGTAAGCCACAGTGTGGCTCATTTATTTGTTTAATTGTTTCACAAGGAAAGACACACTGAACAAACTGGGGACAGGAGCCAACAAGAACTGAAACTCTGCTCATGCACATGGCCAGATTCTTGTCAGCTGGATGTCTGTGTGACTGGTTGGGAAGGAGGAGACTACCACTGCAATGAAGAAACTGCCCCTGATTGCAGTGGCAGATTTCTTTCAAGAGCGGCTCTTGCTCTGAAACTGCCATCATTGGCAGCTTCCCAGTTGATTTGTGGCCAAGGGACGTGCCCATTAGAGTGCAATGGCCACAACACAGACACATCTCTTCAATGCTGTACTATACTAAGGATCATACTAAGGACTGGTTAGGAGCAAAAGGCTGGATATCCCATCTAGCTCCTTAAGCTACATAGAGTAGGTTACATTTTTTGAAAACAAAAGAACATCCAACCTGTTTTTAAATATATTTTTATTTTGACTAACAATAACTGATGTTGGCAAACTGTTCCAGGGACCTACAATTCTTTGTGAGAAAAAATAAACCCTTTTTTTATTTAAATTTGTTTCTCATCAGTTGAAGAGGATGACCTCTGGTGTTGATAGCTACTTGTTTAAAATCCAGTCCACAATCTATTGTTAATTGGGTATCATGTATGATGCCCCATGTAAATAGAAGATCTCCTCTAAGTCATCATTGTTCCAGAGACATTAGATTGTATTTTGAGAATTTTTCACCGTAGGACAGAAATTTATCTAGGCAAACCAATTTTGTAACACTTCTTTGAAGTATTTCCAGTCTTAGTATGTCTTTCTGCATAAATGGGCTCCATAATTGCAAAACATAATCAAAATGTGGTCTAACATTGGCCTGATAAAGGGGCAGCAGACTATTTGGACCTTTAGAAGATATATTATGCCTGACTGCTGCCAAATTCTGTTGGTTTTACTAATAGTATTTGTAATATGAAGATCAAAATTTAAATCTGAGTCAACAATAATGCCGAGATCTCTCTCTCACTATCCTCACTAACTAAAACTTCATTATAGAAATAATATGAGTGTTTGGGATTATGTTTTCCAAAGCATAGAACACTACATTTAGAAATTTTAAACTGTAGGTCCCAATTAATGGACCAGGCCTCTAGGGTATTTATATCCCTCTGGAGAGCCTTAATATCTTCAGATGAGCTGCAAATGTTGGAAATTTTGCAGTCATCAGCATATTTTTGTTATTTTGCAATGGAGATTATGTGATAAATCAGAGATGAAAACTTGAAAAACAGCTGGTACTAATACAGATCCTTGAGGGACATCGCTTTTTACTGGTTGCCAAGTTGATTTATGGCTATCAATGACAACTCTCTGTTTTGTATCTTTTAGCCAATTGGTAATCCAATGTATAAACAAGGGATTAATATTATATTTTTTTAATTTTTGAATTAATGCTCAGTGTGGTACAGAATCAAAGGCTTTTTTGAAATCTAGAAATATCACGTCACAAGGAATTTTATTGTCAAGGTTGTTACTAAGAAAATTATAGAAACTTAGTAAACTGGTAGAGCATGAGTGACCTTTAACAAGCCCATGTTGATTAGAATTGATGACTGCTATGGTGGGGGTTAGTTCATCCTTAATTATTCTTGCTTATATTTTACAAAAAAATCAGAGCAAGACTAATAGGACAATAGTTATCAGGAGCACATTTTCCCCTTTTTTAAACAGAGGAATTACATTAGCTTTCTTCCACTCAGATGGCACAAGACCTGAGTTTAGGCTTGTTTTATAGATAATCTTTAAGGGCAGACACAAATGATCTTTCATTAGATGGATGATGTCCACAGTTTTGCCATCTGGACCAGGAGAGGAACCTTGCTTAATATTGTTTAATTTGTCCTTAATAATATCTGGGGAGATGGTCATGTTTCCCAACTTAGGGCTTAAGCTGACATTTTCCATGGTTAAAGCTTTACTGAAAGCTTTGCAAAAATGTGTATTAAGTAGATTTGCCATTTCATTTGGGTGAGATAAAACTGTATTAGTTGTTATTAATGGTCCAACTTTACATTCTTGCTTCTTAGTAGAATTTATATAACTAAACAAAATTTTACTATTTTCTTTTCGGGCTTGTAAGAAAATGTATTTTTCTGTCTCCAGTTTTGCTTTTCTAATTTCTTTTTTGCATTTCTTTTGAACTTTTCTAAATGCCAACACAGTTCTAGCACACTTGTTAGTAACATATTTTTTAAATATTCTATTTTTTTTCGATAATTTTTTCATAAATTACCAGATAGCCATTTTGGGTGTAAATGAAGTTTTCTTTTCTTTATTTTGGGAATAAATTTATTAGCTGCGTTCAGGATGATAGATTTGAAAGAATACCATATTTCCTCGATATCAGAAGTATTTAAAAGTTCAGTCCAATTAATGTTGGCTAAATAGTTATTTAAGGCAGATTTATCTGCTTTGTGGAATGCAAACACTTCTGTCACATTTGCTGAATGTTCAAATGACACACATAAATTAAAAGAAACCATATAATGATCGCTGTTTCCAATAGGTGCAGAGACTTTGCAGTTTGTTATTCTTAAAGGCTCGCTACCTAAAACTATGTCTAGGATACTGGAACCATGCATCGGAGTCTAAACATATTTAATTAAATTCAGCTCTTCACAAGAGTATAAGAAGTCTCTCAGAGCTTGAGTTATAACAAATTTATTTGCCCAATTAATATCACTAAGGTTTAAATTGTCCATAAATATGATATTGTCTATGTCTGCGGCTGATGCCATTTCAGTTAGAATCACATTTAAAATTATCCTCTGTGAGGCAGGTGCCTGTAAGACAGCTCTAGTATGAAGTTTTTGTTACCTGATTTTTTAAACTGAGTCAAAGTGACTTAATAGAATTTGCATCTTTTTTGATTTTGTAGGAAATGTTACTTGCATTTAAAGAGGAATTAAAAAACAATGCAATACCGTCACCCTTTCTATTTATTCTACCCAAATGAAACAAGGTGTAGCCTGGAATAAATTTATCCCAAGCTGTGTCATTTGGCCACCAGGTCTCTGTAATTCCAAATATATCTTGATTATTGTTTTTAACCCTAGTAACTAGTTCATTAAATTTATTTTCTAAACTACAAGCATTTAGAAGTTGGACTTTTAATTCACTCTTCTTTAATTTATGTTGGAGAACGTGGAAGGCAGGAAAAGGTGTTGAGACAGTTAATTTTTCCCCCAATTCTACCAGTTTAAATTAAGAGAAGGAACATAACTTTGAAAGTGTTGGCAGAGTTCTTTTTACACTGTATTTGTTCAAATGAAGTCCATCCCTAGAGTACAGTGTATAGTCCTTCTTGAATGTAGGCCAGTGACTAATACAGTTAACATTTTCATCAATATACCAATTATATAATCTTGCATTGATCCACTCAGTAGAATTGTTCTTTTCCTGTCTCACACAAGGAATTGGTAATATACCAGAAATAAAAACATTATAGTTCTTTGATTTAATGATTTTTCCCAACTCAATGATGTCATAACAAATATCTTTTTCATGGGAGTATCCTACATTATTAGTGCCAACATGGATAATAACATTTGAGGGTTGAGAAACTAGAGAGTCAATTCTTGATGTAATGTCCTCGATTTTAGCCTCAGGAAAGCAGTAAAAAGAAGTATGGTTATAGCTATTGTTACATAGCCAAGAATCTATATATTTAACTATTGATTCTTCTATAATAATAGTGGGCAAGGCAGCAGAAAAATCACTATTCAATTGTATAGTCATTCTGGTTAGTCACTAAAGGTTCATGTCTATTTCTAGAACAAAAGGACTGACTATTAAAGGGAGGATATTCAAGTGATGGAGGATGCACATGCTTGGCTCTTCTACCCTTTTTACATTTCCATTTTGGGACATATTCCCAACCATCATCTGTCCCCAACTCAGAAGAGGAATCCCTGCTTCTTTTATTAGAGGCATGAGTACTGGGGTGGTGGTGACATGGCATTCTAATGTTAACTGTGTTTTGTTAGCTAACATAAGACACTCTTGACTTATCATACATAGGTTTTCTGGGGGGTAGGAGTCACACTATCAACCAGTGAATGGTTAATTGTTTTGTTTTTTTGTAAATGGCAATCCTGCAAAAGTTGTCATTTGAGGTCTCTGTTTCAAAGTTTGAGGAATTAGGGAGATTTCTCACCATGGTATCCATGAAGTGTTCTAACTCCCTAAGTTCCCTGTAACTCTTTGGTGAGGGCAGTAATCTCTGGTATAAGAGCCACTAATTCTGAGCAGTAAGGACAAGTTTGAAAAGTTGGCAGATCTGATATAGAAGGTACATTGATTAGAACATGATTGCAGGAACAGCAGATCATTAGAATGTGTCCATTATTCAGGGACAGTGACAGTGTTTTAACAGCTGTGCTATCCTTCATAAGAATGAAACTTAATTAAGCAGATGTACAGCCTAAAATGATAATACTTTATTTTTTATGCATACCTGTATCTCTGTTAAGGGGTAAACTGTCATGCTAATCCTGCTGACCTCGCTGGACAAGCTTGACATGCGAGTCTCTGCACGCTTCTCTGCATGTGGAGCCGCACACTCACCCACGCATGTTCGATCCACTTGCTGCACGAGCATTTTGTAGTTGAGACCCAGAGGTCATGAACAGTCATGTGACCAACACCGAGAGTCCTGACTCCAAAAGTGATAGTACTTAAATTTTGTAATTTTAAATATCAACTCTTTGCAGGAGTCTTTAAACCTTATAAATTGCAGGAAAGTTGTTTCTCCTACACAATGTCTTAGTTTTTCTGAGATTTGTAATCTCACCCAGTACTGTAGTCCTTACAAGGACTACACTTTCCAGGTACTGCCTTGAGTGACATGGCTAGCACAATGTTACACCTAATAGACACAGTATATAGATACACCTACCATTGACATTGCAGCCTGAACTAGAGCCTGTCTCACAGCTTTTGGCTGTCCCACAGGTTAGTCCTGACTGCAGTCTTGCTACAAGGTCTTTACAAAGTAAAAAACATATCTCAATATGTTTCTTGAGCACTGCACTTGCAAACAAACATAAGAATTGGAGCCAAAGGACATCACAAGTACTGGACTGCTTACTTTCTTCTAACTCGAAATGTTCGCTATCTACAAGTCCAATGTGAGTTAGGACAGGGAATTGACCCTAGAATTGTAAGCACAAGTTCAAGTACAGCTCATCTGTACTACAGTAGTTGTACTTCATTAATAGTCTGCCTAATCTCACTGTTGTGCACTCACATATTAAGTTTAGTATTAACTGTTTTGTATGTTTTCTATATTTTTAAGATGACTGGCAGTTTACATATATGAATATTTAGAGTTCACATATGAAATGTGTGTCAGTTTCTCCTATGGCCATGCTCCCTGATGAATGGTTGTTATCCGAATGTTGCGGGTGACTATTTACACTTTTTATATTTCCTTGCGTATGCGCAAGAAACATTTTGCTTTCCTTCAGTGAACAGCATTTGAGAGGTGTGTTACAAACTAGCCCAATGTACAATAATGTACATTGGACTTGTCCCTGACAGACCAATGACCATGCAAGCAGAGTACAAGAGTGGTCACAGTTTCATGGGTGTAAACTTTGTCTACTTGAAAGAACTGAAGTGCTACAATGAGTGAGCACTTCAGTACTTTCATTTGCATAAAGCCAGCAAGCAGCTGAGCATGGGACCAGTATTTGGCTTACCCGTACAACAAGAGGTAACAACAAGCAGCCCCAAAGTACTGTAGCAGCTGCGGCTGATGGTAGTGAAACATATATAAACACAAAAACACTCCCGCTCCCTCCCTCTGTGTGTTGTGCCATCCCCACCCTCTGTTCCTTTCCCGGTAGTAAGAAAAAACCCTCCTGCTTCCTCCCTCTATGCACTGTACCACCCCCAACCTCCATTCCCATCCTGGTAGGTAGGGGAAAAAAAACACTCCCTCTCTATATACTGTGCACCCCCCACCCTCCATTCCAGTCTGTTAACCCCCAGGTTGCACCTGGAAACTAGACTTGGCTCAGGGTGCCTTTCCCGGTTACCAACTTTAAAAGCAAGGCAACTTTATTTCTAAGGTGCCCAATCCTGAAGGCTCTGGGTGCCATACACGATAAAAACAATACAAAATGCAGAAATAATATTGGTATAAATAGCAAACATATTTAAAACAGCATTCTAAAAACATAAATATAAAATATATGATGCAATAGCTGAAGGGAGGGGCTGATGGTTTAATCACCAAAAGCCTTGCAGAAAAGATGGGTCTTAAGCCTCTGCTTAAAGACACTAATCGAGGGGGCCTCCTGGACTGCAGCTGGAAATGTTTTCCACAGGGTCGGCCCAGAGACACTAAGTACTCGGTCACCAGAGGTCTTGAGCCCGACCCTGGGAACATCCAGGAGGCACTTTGAAGTGGAGCAGAGAGAATGAGCAGAGGTCACAGGTGACAGGAGCTCATACAGGTAGCCAGGACCCAGCCCATATTGGACCTTATAGGTGAGCAAGCCCACCTTGAAAAGGACCCTCCACCTGACAGACAACCATTGCAGAACATGCAGGACTAGGGTCACATGGCATGACCGAGATAAATACATAGTAAGCTGACATTGGGGGGGCCCAATCCCTATGTTATCATTCAGTGCCACCACCACCCCCCAGCAGTGTGGGACCCTGAGGAGCCCACCACAGTGTCCCAATATATTTATTTTCTTTAATAGGACCTTAAAAAAGAAAACAATTCCTCAACATCTTTTCTTTTTTATCCTGATAAAAAGAAAATGATCCTTCGTTGTCTCCCCATTCCCCCTTCCCCACCCGACTCTCCCACTGAGCACCCACCATCCCCACCCCTTACCCCATACATACCACCAGATGTTATAGGCTGTCATCTTCTGTGGATCGGGATACTTTTGCACTCTTCAAAGCTGAACTGCAAACTGAGGAATAAAGCTAAATGTTGTATAATGTATATCAATTTCAGTTTGAACTTATGTTCATAACGTTGCCATTTTTAGATATTTTTTCACCAACTTTTCATCACAGTCATTTTGGGACCCCACCTCATGAACACTGTCACTGTCATTTCATTAATTGGGCCAGGAAGGTGATTTTGTGGTCACTGCATGAAATCACATTTCAGGACCGAATAATGAAATTTCACTGCCAGTGTTCTTGCAGTGGGGTCCCAAAAAGGTCACATTAAACATCTGGTGACAAAATTCCTAAAAATGGCCAAGTTACACAAATGTGTTGAAAATGTTCTATGCACCACATAAGTTTGGTAATTTTCATTATTCTGACTCCAAATGTTCAACATAGCTATTTTTTCACACTACCTCATGAGCGGTACAGCTGTCATTTCTCACATCCTGTCCAAAATGTGTATTTCCTCCTATGATGTGGAATGGCATTTTGGCATGGATTTGAACATTTTCACCTATGGAGTTTACCAGGTGGGGTCATAAGCAGAGTATATTGAAAATGTGGGGTCAAAATGTGAAAAAATTCCAAAGTTATGACCATTCATTGCAATTTCTCTATGCCCGCTCTTAACTTTGGAAATGTTAAATATTTTTACCACAGATTTCCCCACCTCATGTATGTCACAGCTGTCATTTTTCAAATCCTGCCCCAAATTTGTTTTCACACCTGTGGCATGGAATGGCATTGCAGTTGCACAGAATTACATTTTGGTGATGATTCAAAAATTTTCTGCACTGAGTACATGAGGTAGGATAATAAGATGGCTATATTAACAATTTGGTCACCATTGGAAAAGTTCCTTTTTTACCTAACTTAAGAACACATGTTTATAATTCAAGTAACACAATACACCCCTGCCGCATACACCATGCAAGGAAACATTCATCATTGACAAATGCTTGTTTCTAAATAAACAGTACATTTCTGAAAACTTTATTAGCAGTGTTGTGGTTGGTGACTTTACCAAGAGTTCCACTACAAAGTGCACAAGTACCTTGTTGCCTTATCTTGATTTTGAAACAGTTGAAGGTTGTAGCATCGACTACACTTTCAGGTAGGTAATTTCAAACTCCCACTATCCTTTGTGTGTAGTAAAATATTCTTATTTTTTTCTGAGTTGTCTACCCTCTGATACTTGTGTCCTCTAGTGTCATGTGACATTTTTTGGGAGGGGGCTAAACTTATTCTTTTTAGATTTTGCTTCATTGCAGTATAGGAAAACAATATACAGTGAAGAACAATCCACCATTGTATTCATCAGATAGACATTAGGCAGAGCAAGTCAGTTGCTTCACTAGTGCAACATTATGAGATTACCAACCAAAATATATGTTTTCATTAATTCAAACAGTAGCCAATGCAGCCAGTGCTTTTACTTTAAAAACAAAATAAGTTGCGGTAAATCAGTGAGTGCAGCATTTATAGACTATTAAAGGGACATGAAAAGAAAAATGGGATTAAAAGACTTAGCAGTATATGTCATCTATTTAGGGCAAGTATTTGTCATCACCATATCATTCCCATTTGTCATGTATTAATACATACAAATGGTAGTGTATACCATAATTCCAAAGATGACTATTTATGTAGTCCTATGAGCCATCTTCCTGTCTGTGGTAGAAAGAAAGGGTGGTTTTACTCAATGATGATGTTTCAGTATGTAGGTTTGCAGGTTGCTTTGCTGCTGCCTCCTGCTGGTATGTCCCCTCTCCCTCATTCACACAGTAGTTAGAGAGGGACTATGGTCAAAATGTCTGGCACCAATAAATTCAGAATTTGGATCAGCATAGCCACAATAATCCTCATGCCTAAACTTAGATCTATAAGTTAATTTGTTTAAAAGTTACAACACATTTTATAACCATATTTTCACTGCCTTTTCAAAAAAGCCAGTTTCAGTGAAGAGTTGCTGATGTCATCTCCTGAACTCACAGTCCAGTCCTCTCTGTCAGCAAGCTTATAGGACCTGTTTCACCAAAGTTTAAAGATCATATGCAATGGTTTTCACAGATAAAAAGGGCAGCATCATTCAATAAACATTAATTTAAAAACGTTGTGTGTTTCAGGTTTTGTAACAAAGTTGACAAATTCATTTTTGTGCCTTTTTGTTGTGATCCTTTTATCCAGGGTTGCTGGATGCTGAGCCATAGCACACTGTTGTGGGGTTTGCGGACTGGATAACTCTGATGTGGCGAAAGGCTGTGATCATTCACACCTGTCATTCAACTGAGGTGATTTGTCAGGATGGCACATTAAAACAATTATTCTATCTCCCTGTAAATGGGGGTAGGAGAGGTAATGCTGTTTTGAAACCTTACTATGAGTTTCTATGCCGTAGCCAGCCCAGTGTTTTCTCCCTGGCAGACTGTTACTTGACCTACATTCAGGCTTATCTGTGTTGTACTCTACATTAAAATTATCATTTTACCAGGGCTAACACTTCCACCCCAGTAGGAATTAGCACATATAAGGCCCCTATTAAAACTTATTGTAAAGCAGACACTGAAAAACAGCAATGAAGTTACCAACATTACAATACTGGTAGCAATACACCTTCCTAACAGGCACAGTACAGTAGCACCCCAAATGGTATCAGCAGCCTGAAGGCATGCTGACTCAGAATCCAGCAACCCTGTAGAAATGGAATGCACCAAAAAGGCATTAAAAAATATAAATTTGTCAACTTTGTTATAAAACCGGAAACACACATACTGTAGTTTTTATATCACTGTTTTTTGAATGGTGCTGCCTGTTTTACTTGTGAAAACCATTGCACGTGATCTTTAAACTTTGGAGAAACAGGTCCTATAAGCTTGCTGACAGGGAGGACTAGACTATAGAGGTCCAATTCTCAAAAGGTTACATCTGGTGTAACTTGACTTATGCCAAAAAAAAATGGTGCAAGTAGCAAGTTACACCAGCAGCTGCAACATTTGGTATTCTGCAAAGCAGCCTGCGACATGCCATAGGCTGCTTGTGCCAAAGTGGACTTATGCCACCAGTTATGCCCTAAACCCCTTGCGACATGGTGCTAGGGGGTTTACAGCAGCTGTTGTGCCCTATTCTGGAAGGGCAGCAACAAAGTCCTCATACTCGCTATTCTAGAACAACCCCCAGAGGACATCCATCAAAGTACAGTTACACCAGCATTTAGCTGGTGTAAGTGTACTTACACCCTCTGGGAGATGCATGTATGTGCCGCTGGCCAACACCCGATGCCACATCTCCCTGCTACCCCACCACTGCCCAATCCCAACAAAGCCACATGTAATGCCCCATCCCCCACCCCAAATGCCCCAACCACCCAACAACTGAGTTAAAGCCCCACAGGGCTATCCATGCCTCCCACGCCCCGACCCCTGAACATGCATGCCAAAGCCCCACAGGACTATTCATGCCCCCCATGCCCTGATCTCCGAGCAGCTGCCTCCCACAGCACTCATCTCTTGCATGATAGCATTCAAAATTGCCACCTGCAAATGGCATTTACTATTTTATTTATTTATTTAGATACCCCTTAGTCCTGGTTGTCCAGTGGCCCCCCATCCCACCACCCAGCAGTGGCAGACATCCCCATTCCCCCTCACCCAGTCGGTGACTGGCACAGCCCACCTCTCACCTCCATGGCCAGCCACCATCTGAGTTCTGCATGAGTGCATACTGTATATATGTACTCAATGAATGAATGACTTCACTCATTCATTGATTATTTATATACAGTACGCATGCCTATGGAGCTCAGTCTGTGGCTGGCCATGGTGGTGAGAAGTGGGCTGTGCCAGTCACCAGCTGAGGATGGGTTGGGGTGCAGGGTGGACTGGCACTGCAGGTGGGGGTGGCCACTACTCTACCAGGGACTGTACTGTATGTGTATTGTACATACTGTAAAGTACACAGATGACTTGGGGTGCCACTCAGGAGTTGAGGGGGATCTGTGGGGCACTGACAGTGGGTGGGGGGTCCTCTAGCCCTGTGGGGCTCTGTCTGCTCTGTCTGGGGGATTGGGCATGGGGGGGTACTTGCGCCATGCTGGACAGTGGTTGTGGCTTGAGATGAACTCACCAGGTACTCCGTCTGTTCAGCGTACCTGGCTAGAAGTTGTAAGTCACAGGACTTAGTCACGGAGACCCTGCTCCTTCTAGAAACAGGTGCAGGGTCCTTTTCGCAACTCAGTTTGGCGCAAATCGACTTTGACGGTGACTTTCGCCATTCTTCTGGAATCACGCCCTATGAGTTCAGGAGATGATATCAGCAGCAGCACTTCGCAAACTGTTTTTTTTTTTTGAACAGGTAGTGAAATCAGGGTTACAAAATGGCTCATAATTTTAAAATGAAGTAACATAGAAACCTCATTTTTGGTATGAGATTTATTGGGGGCAAGTTTATTCTAATTCTGCAATGTAGCACTTTTGCCTGGAGTCCTTCTCTTAATTTGGAAATGCTCAGATGGGGGATCTTTTCAGCCCTAGATTTGTAAGGGTGGAACTACTGTCATCCCAAGGCGGTGAAACACTCCTATAGTATTTAATGAGTAAAGATGATGGAGGTGCAGGAACTCACATGCAATGTTACGCAGGGAGGGAAGTGAATGTCTGCTCAATTAAATCTAAGCACAGAGTATGCTGTTCTGACACCTTCCTTCCCAGCTGTTGCTGACAAGCTAATTATGGTCTGATTAATTAATAATCTCTCTCCCTTTGGCTTCAACTAAGATAATCTGGTCAGCATACCTTTTAAAGAAGACTTTCAAAATCTATTCTATACTTTACCACACTGACACTGTTTACTCCCACAGGCTAGTCTGTAGTTTTTCAGTCCTGTTTCCTGGAAGTTTTTTTATCATCATTAGTGCAACTGCACACTGTCTATATTGATTATCCCACTAGCAGCCAGGCTTTGATAACACAGTTCAGAGAATGTGGGTAATAAGGTTTGTCTCTTCTTTTCTCCACCTCCCACACACACAAAAATACAAACTAGCCTGTGTAAGTAAATGAAGCATGCCAAGCTGAACACTTACGAACATACAAAATTTGCCAGCAGATAAAGGCCTAGAGGTCTATCAAGTCTGCTTGAATGTGCAGCTAGCACCCCTTATTCTGCAGCTGCCCCTCCCTTCCACCCTTCCCCTTTATTAACCCTCCCCCTTGTCCTGTCCCATCCTCGTTTGAAGCAGTCCACTGTTCTACTGCATACCACTTCAGCAGGTAACGCATTCCACCCAGCCACCATCCTCTCTGTAAAAAAGTGTCTCCTCATCTCCCTCCTGAACCTTCCTCGCTCCAGTCTCATATCATGGCCCCTGGTGTCCCTCCCCTCCCTTACTTTGAACAGCCCCTCTGTACCTGTCTTGTTTATTCCTTTCATGTATTTAAAGGTTTCAATCATGTCACCCTTCTCTCCTCTCCTCCAGTGAGTACATGTTCAACTCCTTCAACCTCTCCTCTTATGATAAGTCCCCAGCCCTTGATCATCTTTGTCGCTCTGCACTGCACCCCTCCAGTAACCAATGTCCCTTTTCAGATACGGACGCCAGTACTGCATGCAGTACTCCAGGTATGGTCTAACTAATGACCTATACAGTGGCAGAATCACCTCCTCCTTCCTCGAGGATATACCCCTTGCAATACAACCCCGCATTTTGTTGGCCTTTGCAGCTGCCTTCCTACATTGAGCCAAGTTGTTCATTGACCCTGTAATGAGCACACCCAGATCCTTCTCCTCCTCTGTCTGGGCTATCTCCACTCCCCCTAGCTGGTAACTCCTCCTTGGGTTCTTCATCCCAAATGCAGCACCTCTTTTGGCATTAAAGCCCAGTTGCCAGGTGTCTGACCAGGTTTCAAGCTTTGCCAGATCATCCTGCAACCCTGCCATCCCCTAGGTCATCCACCACCGCGCCTACCTTGGTATCATCAGCAAACAGACTGATCTTGCTCTTGATGTCCCATGATATGTCTGCAATGAATATCCCAAACAACACTGGTCCCAACACCGAGCCCTGTGGAACACCGCTCGTCACTGCCCTTGGGTGTGAGAGCTCCCCACCCACCACCACCCTCTGTTGCCTTCCCTGCAGCCAGTTTCCTACCCATCTCACCAGCTTTGCACCCGCCCCTGTGCCTACTAACTTCCTTCCCAGACTTCCATGTGGCACTGAGTGAGATGCCTTACTGAAGTCCAGATACAGGACATCCACTGCATGGCCCCTGTCCAGTTGCCTAGTTACCCAGTCATAGAACTCCACCAGGTTGGTTTGGCAGGATCTGCCATGTGTGAAACCATGCTGTCTGCTGTCCTGTAGTCCTTTGGCCTCTGGGAGGCCACCAGCCTCTCCTTCAGGATAGTCTCCATTAGCTTACCCACGATGGATGTGAGGCTCACTGGTCTGTAGTTTCCCAGTTCATCCTTGGGGCCACTCTTGAGGAGGCACCATGAGCCATCCTCCAGTCCTGAGGTACACACCCAGAATGTAGTGAGGCATTAAATAGGTCTGCCAAAGGTACTGCAAGGACCTCTTCCAGCTCTTTCAGTACCCTGGGGTGGATGCCATCTGGGCCTGGTGCCTTGTCCACCCTCAGTGCCTTCAAACCCTCTCGAACTCTGCTCTCCATGATTTCCCCATCTGTCACCACTTACCCCCCTGCTTCTGCCATTTCTCCCACCTTGGGTGTCACCCCCCTATTCTCTTTAGTAAATACTGAGCAGAAGTACTCATTTAGTGCTTCCGCCTTATCACACCCTGCTTCCACCCAACCCCCCTCCTTCCTAATCCTTACTATGTGGTCCTTACAGCTCCTTTTCTCCCTGATGTACTTAAAGAAGTCCTTCTCCCCATTCTTAATGCCTTGTGCCAGCCTGAGTTCCGTAGATGCTTTGGCTCCCCTTACTGCCCTTGTCACCTCCTTCGATTCTGTCAAGTACTCCTCCCTGTCCTCCCCTCTCCCTGTTTTCTTGTACTTCCTAAAGGCAGCTCTTTTCCTCCTTACCTTTTCCATGACCTCCTTGCTCAACCAGATCGGTTTCTTAGCCCTAGCCTTCTTGCTCTGGGCTTTGCAGCAGGTTTGGTTGCCTCACTATCCCCAGCTTTATGAGCTCCCACCTCTGGTTAGTGTCCATACTAGGTTAAATTCTGGCTAGTACCCTTTTACCACTTCCCCCATCCTCCCAAAGTTGACCCTCCTGAAGTCCAGCACTATTGTGCCAGATTCCACTCCTTCCTTGCCCATATCCAATGTGAGCCATACTGAGTGATGGTCACTCCCTGACAGCGGTTTCTCCACTGTAAGTTCTCTCACAAAGTCCCCATTTGCCAGCACAAGGTCAAGGGTATTCCCTGACCTGATTGGTTCACTGACCATTTGCAGCAGAAAGCTCTCCTGGAAGGCATCCAGCAGTACCTGCTCCCTTCTGTTCCTGGTTGTTGGGGTGCTCCAGTCCACTCCTGGCATGTTGAAGTCCCCCACAATCACCACACTACCCGTCTTGCAGGTCCTCCTGATCTGTCCCACTAGTTCCCTGTCTAACTCCTCCATCTGAGATGGTGGCCTGTACACCACTCCCATTCTAAGAATCCTATTCTTGGAATCCTGGATTTGCATCCAAAGTGACTCCATACTACCCTCCTCCCCTTCCTCCCTTACACACTTCAGTCCTTCCTTCACATATAGTGCCACCCCCTCCTTTCCCAATCACCCTGTCCCTACGAAATAACCTGTACCCTGGTACAGACAGGTCCCAGTCATTGTATTGGGTTGCCCATGTTTCCGTGATGGCTGCAATGTCCACCTCTCCCTCTGCCATGAGAACCTGTAACTCTGCAGTTTTCCTCCCAAGGCTCCTAGCATTAAGGATAACCACCCTCCACCCTTTTCTCCCCCTCCCATCCTGTCCTTCTTTCCTAGCATCACCAACAGTACTTGCCATTTGTCCTTTGTCACTGTTATGGGGGGTAAGCTCATATGGTTTCCCAACCTGTGGTCTCTGCATATCTCTTCCCCAACTGCCACCCCCCACTCCTAGTTTAAATTCCCAACTTCCTCTATGTACTACTCCATCCTCTGTTTCAACACTTTCTTTCCTTCCTCACTCAAGTGTAGTCTGTCCTTGGCATAGAGACTACTGTCCTCCCAGGTCCTCCCACCCCCAACAGCCCATATCCTTTAGCACAACACCAGGTTCTTAGCCATCCGTTAAATTCCTCTATTCTCAGCTTTCTTGTTGTGCTTGCCTTTGGCACTGGAAGTATCTCTGAAAAAGTTACTGATCTTCCCGCCCTCACATAATTGTGCTAGTTCCTCAAACCTCCTCTGGACTGTATCTACTGTCTTGTCAGCCAGGTCGTTTGTCCCAAGATGTATAATTAAATGAGGCTTGTCCCTACCCCTTCTAGCATATTTCAGAACAGACTGTCCCACCCTTTCCGCTGTCATTCCTGGCATGGCCTCCACCCAAATGTGACTATGCCTCTCCCCCTTGCTACCCCACCTAACTCCTCTTAGTATTGAGTCACCCAACACTAAGATCCATCCCTCTCATCTCCTGCTTGCTTCCATTCATCTCCCTCTCTCATTTACAGCTCCTCTTATTCCTCCTGCACATTATTTCCCCCTTTCACCCCTGTTGCAATTCTCCCAGCAGAACTTCCCCCTGCTCCAGTTTGGTCCAGGCATTTATCAATTACTCCTCTAATTTCATCATTTCCCTCCTCCACCTTCTTCCTCTCTAGCAGAGCACAACTATTTTCTGAAGGCCCTTCACAAATGCCCACTCCCTCTCTCTTCATAGTAACCTGTTCTCTCCTTTCCACTCCATGACTTTTGCCACTTCTTCACTCCCTCACAAGTCCCTATCTCCTCCTTCCATTTGTCTTTGTCTCCTGACCTGGTTTCCCCAGCAATTGTTCTTCCTGGCCTGGGCCCTTTGTCTCTGCTTCCCTTCTTCTGACCCTCTCTCACCACTGTTGGCTTAAATTGCCCTCCTCATCTCCCTTCTTCCTCCCTCCAGTATTGGGCTAAACCCACCCCCAATCTGCCTTGCCTGTCTTAGTTCCTCCTGCAGACCCTCAATCTCCTTTCTAAGTTTTCTATGTGGTTGCACACTAAACATCCTCCCACACTCCAGGCAATTTTTAGAAAGATTGGTGCACCGCAGTTGTTGCAGCCTACCACCCTACCCATTGCTGTCGTTGCCCACCAGCGACCCCCCACCCTTTCAGATGCAGGATACCAAACACTCCCCCAAGTCTCCCCTCTCCCTCCTCTATCAGTGCAAAACATTTTCTTTATTTCCCTTACCTCCTTTGTTGCAAACATTTAGATACATACTATTACTCAGTGGCTTAATCCCATTTTCCTATCATGTCCACTTTAAGATAAATTTAGAAATAATACAGAATTTTTTTTAAGCTCCCATGCCCCCACCTTTTAAATGTGCATATATCACAACTATATAAGTGTTAGTAGTCACAACTGGCAGGATGCTATGCATGCATTTCTGCATAAGAATGGCAGTTGCCCCTCCCCTCCAGTCATGGTCATGTCATCCTGCCATAACAGTTAGGTAGAAACCTATGTATAGACTTTAGACTTTAGTAGTAGAGTATGTTTATTTCTTAGTTGCCCAACCCTGCAGGTTATGGGCACCTTACATAACAAGAAAATATAAATAGTTACAACAGCAAATAAATACAATAAATTTTACAGATACAATAAGCTGGTTAGGGTATAGTAGGGTAAGATTTTATAAGCAAATAGTGATTTAACTCGTGCTTGAAGCTTTCAGCAGAGGAGGCCTTCCAGAGATCTCACTGCAGCTGATTCCAGACAACTGGAGCAGCTACAATAAAGGCACAATCCCCGTACAACTTTAAACATGATATGGGGAATTTCCAGAAACTCACCTCTGAAGAAAGGAGATCTTTAGTTTGTCAATACTTTAATTCTGGAGCTTTGAAGCCTGCCAACTTACTTTATATATTTGTGACATACTTTCAACTCCAGTCTTACCTTGGAGTAGCTTTGGAACATATGCCAAACATGGCACTGAAATTCTTAACTCAGCAAGACTTGTAAAAGCTGTACTGGTAACTGAAAAAATACCTGGGACCCCATCCCATCACCACTTAAGATGTGAAAGATCGCCATATTGGTGAAACTAAAATGAACCAAAAGAAATGTGCCAGAGGAGAAGTGTGGGAAGTCAGGGCTCACAATAACTTCCATGGGCTGCTAAATGAAAATGTCCCCCAGGATCACATTGCCTGTAAATGAAAATGTCCCCCAGGATCACATTGCCTGAGCCAGAATGTAGGAACAACAAAGTTCTTTATAGATAAAACTATGTACAGGGCCGGGAGGTGCCTAACCAGCATCAGTATTAAGACCTTCCAAAACAAACAGCACTCACCTGAGACTGGAATCACAATAGTTAAATTTCTTCAAAAGCAAAGCACTGACCAGAGCTGTATGTCCTCCAATTGTAATTTTATTGGTGCCAAACAATATCTTTAAAACATAGATGCAAATGCAATTAATACAATACCAAGCACATATTGGACATGAGTACCTCTAGCAAGACAGTGATGGCCATCTCTCCCTCCATCTAACATTTCACTCCATCCCCTGGAGCTTCTCTGATTAAGCTCTGGGGGGCAGGGAGAAATGTTAGGTGGAAGGAAAAACTCATCACTGTCTATCAAGGTATCCAGTATGTGCTAGTATAGTATTAATTGCATTTGCTAAATGTTTTAAAGAAATTGTTTTGCACCAATAAAATTATGGTTTGAGGACATACAACTCTGGTTGGTACTTTGCTTTTAAATATTTTTCACTATTGGGATTCCAGTCTTGGGTGAGTGCTCCCTGTTTGGAAAAACAAAGTTCACATATCCTCTCAGTCATACAAACCCCACCTGACATTGTAGCTTATAAGCTCTAAGGAGTTGTACATAAGGAATAATACATTAAAAAAAATACCTACATGGTACAACAGAATTAACATTTCACCTTCCATAGACCAAGAGAGATTAATATCGGCAAACAAACAATTGTCTAATATGAAGCCAAATTTCTACCCACCATTAACCAAGCATATACTGTAAATTAACCTTTCTAAGGAGTTCAAGTAAAAAGTCTCTTTGGTCACCTTTACCTCTGAGATTTCCTTCTGTGTGTCCCATGCCCACTTGGCCTCTAACTTAATAATCAAGGGCAAGTGTACATGTAAAGTTTCTTATGGTGGAGCCTACCAGGATGCAATGCAACACTGCAGAATTATGCCTCAGAGAGCGACTGCAGGAAACAAGGGATTTTCAATTGCAATAAATCTCTTGTCATTCATGAATCAGACACTGGGTTGCATCCTGATGGGATACACTATACCTGCAGTCACCTGTAGTCTGGCCAGGAAAGAAGGTTATGAGCAATGTCCAAATCCTGAAGTTTATACTTAAAAGCATCAGACCCCTTGCACGCGATTCTCGTAAAGTAGGGCAAGTCTGGGAAAAGCAAAACTTTTGCCCCTTCACAAGTGAGATTCCTCTTCTTACAGGCAGCTTGCAGCACTTGGTCTCTAACCATCATGGACCTGGTGACCATCATGATTGTTCATGATCCCTTGAGCTCTATCCTAGCTTTCCACAGTGCAGTTCAGTATGCCCTGATTATGTTGTGTTAAAGATGCAGCCCCAAATGCTCCTGAAACCATCCTGACAAAAAGTCAGTACAGAATCTCCTTCTGAATTCCAAGAGTCCACACATTAGCTGACCTCACAGCATTTTCCAGCTGTTCCAGCTTTTTTTTTTTAATAAGGGACTTTTTTCTTTCCCAGAGGCAGCCACTGCATGCAGTCAACACTTTTTCTAATATATTCCTGGATAAACACACTGCTTTAGCTGGACCAATGACTTTGTTTGCCACTATTTCCAAGTGAGTGGAATAACCATCAAGTTTTTTTGTCCATCTTAGTAAAAGCCTGCATTGAGTGACTAATCACCTGTTGGAGCAAGGATAGGGATGCTGGTGTGCTGCCCCCTCCCTAAGCTGTCCCACAGTAGTTGCTTGCTGATGCCCAGCTGTTCATTAGGCCTGCCATGAGGCATGAAGTGGTTGGATTTTTTCTTCTTAGATTTTCTGCTCATCCTGTCTCAAAATGTACCAAAATTATCCTGGACACAAGATATTTTCACAGTCCACAAAAGAAGGTAGGTAGATTGGACTAAATTAACTTTAAATTAAAAAAAATAGGGGCAGAAATCTGGAGTTTGAAATAATTATTTCTTGCAAACCAGGCTACTCTTCCCAGCCCCATGACTTGCTTTTAAAGGAATGATTTAATCTGTGAAACAGTAAAGGATCATTTATTAATCCATACATCATGAATAGGGCTCCCCTCAGTCCACTTTCTTGCAAACTGAACAGATCCAACTCAATTAACCTCTCTTCATATGCCATATCTTTAAATGCAATGTACCAGCTTAGTGCTCTTTGTCTGGACCCTTGCAAACCTAACATGTTACCCTGTTAGCACAGGTCCCAATACTGTGAGCAGTAGTTGAGAGGGGTGTACATATCTTATGTCCAGTGGAAATAATATACTTGCTGATCTATTTATAGATGTACACTTTATGTAACCCAATAATACACTAGCTTTTGTTGCAGCTTTATTACACTAGGTGTGTTGTTTATGATTTTAACTGCTGGTTACACTAAGATCTCCTTCTGAGGCTACTTTAAGATCAGCCTTACTAATGAGTAATTGCTTTCATTGTTTATCGATCCCAAATAAAGCATTGTACATTTATCAAGATTTACTTGCGTGCTGCTCTGATTTGCCCACAATGTTATAATATTCAGGTCTTCCTGCAAAGAGCTGGTGTCTGCCTTACAATTTGCTGGACCTTGTAGGTTTCTATCACCAGCAAATTTTTTCAAGCCAATTTGATACATTTAAATGCATGCCCATTATACCGTACATAGTGAAAGAAGGCTAGAAGCCAGTATAGAGACCTGGGGTAAACCATTTACCACCAAACCCCTTCCAGATAATGCCCCTTTAATGCACACCAAATTATGATTGGCCCATTAACTTGTTCTCAAGTCAGTTGACAATATACAATAGGAGTTGAAAAAAAAACTAGCTTTTTTAGTTTGCTTATAGCATTAGATTGTGATGTAGTATGAAGCCTTTGATGAAGTCTAAAAAGCATTGGCAGATGAGCCAGTATCTAGTTTTCTACTGATTTTCTCATAAAAGGCCAACTAATTTGTCAAACATGACCTGTCAGTAATAAAATAATGCAAACAGCAGCTACACTTCCCCAGTCACTTTACCAAAATTGTACCCAAGAAGAACATCTGGCAATTATCAACTTATAATGAAAACCAGGACAACATCCTGAAGCCGACAGATAAAGGTGGGCCACTGGTTATTTGGGACATGGAGAACTGTGAACCAGAAGTGTTGAGACAACTTGCTAATATGGAATATCATCAGATAGTGAAGATCCTATGGAATGTTTAAAATAACAAATTAATTCAATCCTATATGAGGCCTTGTTAGATAATATACTTACCAAGGAAACACATAATTTTCTTCCTTTTTCAAACCTGGTTAGATCAGTAATTTATGGACTCCCTTAAATATATATAAATCTACAGAAACCACTTGCCAAACCCATTGTGGCAAGCACAGAATAAAACCTCTTGTGAAATTTGTGGAGTCGCAAACTGGCATTGTGGCAAGTTTGGCTCATTTGTATATTCAGGATGCCATGCATTTTTTGTCACCTTTACAAGATCTCAGCATTGAGTGTAACTGTTATTTTGTGACATTCGACACCCAATCCTAATATACGAACATTCCACACTGTGATGGTCTACCAGCCTTAAGAGACTCACTTTATGCAGAAACTGATCTCTCACCCAGCTTAACTGAGTTACTTTTGGTGCTTACAGAGATGGTCCTCAAATGTAACTTTTTTTCCCTCAATTGCATGTACCTAGAAGTCAAAGGTACCAAGTCAGGGGCATGGCCCTGACTCCAAAAAGGTGGGGATATATTTGGCACAGTGGGAAAATAAAATAAGTTTGGTTTAAATGTGGACAACCCCTTCTATGCAAAGTTAGGTATGTACAAAAGGTACATAGATGATACAGTCATTGTCTGAAAAGGTGGCATTTGTGAACTGAAAAGATTTTGTAACCTATCTAGAAGACACCAACTGAAATTTGAAATTTAAGTTAAATTATGATCTGAAATAAATCAATTTCTTAGATCCAATGGTGTCAAAGGTAGAGATGGGAATACTGGTACCAGCTTCCACAGAAATGACACTGATATAAATGCATATGTTCATTTTTGTAGTTGTCACCCATCACATCAAGTCAGTGACATACATAAGGGCCAATTTATTTGGGTGAAGTGGAATTGTTTAGAGGAGATTGCTTACCAACAAAATGATAAGGCACTTGAAAATAATTTCCACCAGAGGAGCTACAATGAGTTTTATCTGGAAAGCAGACACACAAGTTAATGGCATGAACCATCAAGATCTCTTAATTCCTAAAGTTAAAAATGCTTCAGAGATTCAAAACCAGAGTGCAACAATTTCATTAAAACGTTCAACTCATGTGCCCATATTATGTGCCTAATTTTGGAAAGAAACTGGTACATCTTGGAGACGGATTCAAAAGTGCAGGAGCTGTCCAAAAACCTGACTAAGATTATTTATAGGAGGGGCACAAACTTGAGAGACAGACTGGTGCATAATTTTTATAATGCTGTATCTAGTGTCAACTGGGGACTGAACTTACTGTCTGGTAAATTCAGCTATGGCAAATTGTACCTTTTGTTGTCATATTGTACTTTTTGTTGTCACAGGTTAACAGGTGCAATTAAACATCCAATAAAAGCAGACATGCATCACCTGAATAACTCAGAGGCATGCAGCAATACAGATATTATGTACCTTGCCCTTTGTAACTGCAATGCATTTTATATTGAAAAGACTTCATAAAAATTGAAAGCATAGATAGGGGAACACCTCTGCAGTATCCGGAACCAAGATAAAGAAAATGCCCTTACCCAACATGTCTAGAAAATGGGAAATATACACCAGTTTAAATGTTGTGCTTTGCGTGTTGGGGGGGGGCATTGATAAGTTATTAAGATGAGAGTCATATTGGCAGTATAAAATGAAAGCTAATATCGTCCCTGAGATGAGAGTCATATAAGCGGTATAAAATGAAAGCAAACATCATCCCTGGAAATTAATGGATACTTTCAACTGGAATCTTTTTTTATAAATATTATCTTGAGAGATGCAACCTCTGTTTCCTTAGGGAATGTGACTGCTGCATTATAAGATTATGCTGCATTATATCATAGCATCTTGTTAATTAGACACTGCATAATGCAGTTTAGCATGTTGTGAGTTTTCATGTATAATTAATACTAACTGTATAGAATAATAGCATAGAACATAGAAACATAGAATGTGATAGCAGAAAAGGACTGCCAGGCCCACCTAATCTGCCCAGTATGCCTAGCTAGCTGTTAGGACTTTGTTATTTCCCACTGCCCCCGGGATCTAAAAGACCCTTATGTCTATCCCACGCTCTCTTGAATCTGCTCCCACAGTTTTTGCCCCACCACCTCCTCCAGGAGTCTGTTCCAGTTTTCCACCACCCTCTCCATGAAGTAGAATTTTCTCACATTTCCTTTGAACCTTCCCCTTACTATCTGCATATTGTGGCCCCTTATTTTTGATTGCCTTTTTAGCTGGAAGATGTCCCCTACTGGTACCCTGTTAATACCCTTGATATATCTGAAGGTCTGAATCATGTCCCCCCTTTCCCTTCTTTGTTCCAGGGAGTACATGTTTAGGTCCCTCAGCCATTCCTCATATGACAGTTGACTGAGGTCCTTCACTATCTTGGTCTCTCTAGCTGGATGTGCTCCACTCTAGCCACATCCTTCCTGAGATACGACCTCCAGAACTGGACTCCATACTCAAGATGTGGCACAGGCTGCCTGTACAAGGGCATTAAGACCTCCCTCTTTCTGCTAATTATTCCCATACTGATACAACCCAGCATCCTACTGGCCCTTGCCACCACCTTCTCACATTGCCCTGTCACCTTCAGGTCTCATGAAATGAAAATATCAAGGTACCTTTCCTGCTCGGTAACCTCCAGGACATGCCCCCATATTTGGTATTCTGCACCCTGGTTCTTCTTGCTTAAGTGCATGATCTTGCACTTTTTTGTATTGAAGGACAGTTGCCATTCCCTGGACCATTCCTCCAGTTTCTCCAGATCCCTGCACATAATCTCAACTGCCCAAGGTGTATCCACTCTATTGCAGACCTTTGTGTCATCCTCAAATAGACCTACTCTTCCCTCTTACCCCTCCACAATGTCCCCTGTAAATAGTGCTACGTTGTATAGTCCAGCAGTGTAGATCTCCAGGCTCGGCTTCATGGGGTCAAGCTACTGGATTCCAGCATCCATTTTGTCCCCTTAGTGATGGGAAGTGTGGCATGCAATGACGTAAGGGTGCATGCGTCCACATCCGGCACACCTCCCAGAACTACTAAGCCTTGCTTGCACTAGTCCCCAGCCTCCACTAGGGGTTGGTCACAGAACAAGTGCTTCCTTCCCCTCCCCCCAGAGGAGGAGAGCAGTCCATCGAACGCTCGATCCTCTTCTCCCCAGCTGACACTACATCTCCCTGAGCTCACATCCGAACTGTGGTCATTGGAGTCGCAAGTAGGAATCCAACCGCTGCACTGATGGGCCAGCAGATTTTCCTTTTTCTATCCCTAATTTCTGCCTTTCTTTTTTCTTTTCTGTGCCTTCTTGATTTTCCTATTTTAAGCTTTTCTGGTTTTGTCATTTCTCCTTATTTGAGTTCCACTAATGGTTTTATGTTGCACTTTTGCACAAAAATTGTCAGCATTCATTTAACTAAGCACTGTGTAAGTAGCATTAGAGCAGGGTCAGATTAAGCCTTGAGAAAGCACAGAATGGAGAGCAAAAACATTTGGCGCTTGTGTTTGGGATGGATAAGAATAATGAAGTTTTCTGCTGCTTATATATCAATAAAGGAAAAACACGTTCTGCTTTATCATGTGACTCAACCTGGAATTTTTTATCCAGCTGACTATGGTGTCAAGCTTTTTTGGAACTATTGCTAACAAACTCATGCTGTATGTTATTGCACAGACCATTATGAGTCATTTGGGCTTCTAAAAAAGTTCTTTATTTCCTCCTCCATTACCTTACCTACAACCAAGGTTAAGCTGATGGACCTATCATTCCTAGTTTGGGACTTACTACACTTTTTGTACTGTGGTACCTTGATTGCATGTTTATTTATTTATTTAGTTTCTGTTGGCCACGTAAGTGCACTAGACAGACTCTGCCTATTTTCAGGCTGACCCGAGGGAAGGGTATACAGATGAATGCCAACTGACCTTGGAGCACATTAAGCTGTTGGTGGTATTTTTAGAGAATGTTGCCAGCCATTTGGAATTACCCTAATCTTGTGTGAGTTCTTAAAATATTATTTCTAACAGTTTTCCTAGTTCACTAGCCAACACTTTGTATAATCTGGGATGGAACATATCTGGACCTGCTGATTTATTGACATTATTGTTTTAGTTCATCTATAATCCAGTCTGAATTGAATACTATTCCATCTGGAGTATCATTGTTGGACCATAATTCAGCTGGGTTGTCCCTTGGTTGCAAGAATGTATTGAACACAGAGCATAAATAATTATTCAGAATGTTATCTATTTTCTTGAGGTCCTGCTTTTCAGATGATTAAGTTAAATAGAGCTCAAATTGGATGTCAGCTTCTTGAAAAACTGTTCACATACAGTAGCTATAAAAGGTCTTGGAGTTATCCTTAGTATGGGCTAGTTTGAACTCTATATATCACAATAACTGTGTTTCACAATATCCATGATTCTTTTCATAAATAATACCAATGTTGGGCCCTATGCATTAAGGATATCCCAGCCCTATGGGTCTTCTATGCAGGAAGTAAGGCCAGAATATGCACATACTGGATGTCCAACAGACACCTGCAGATGTACTAAGGGCATGCACAGGCTGGTCTAGGCAGGGAGTGGAGAGTAGGCATGCCCATGTAGGGCTGTCAGAGTGCAGCATGCAGAATACCATGTGCACTCCACCAATTCAGTGTCAGGGGGGCTTATCAATTGCCCTAATGACAGCCAGAGGGCTAACATAACAGCAGCATGCCCACTAGCCAGAGCTCTTACCACAGTATGGCACCTCACAGCCATGGACCACTGCTCCCCTGAATGCCATGCTGTGCTAGGGGGTGGTGGCAGGCTGCAGGGTGCCAACTTTGCTAAATGTATATTTTTATCATTGCCATTGGGGACATGGTATCCGGTATATGGACTGCTATGTCACATGATCCCTGCTCTATTGGAGTGGGAGATCCACTGTGGAGCCCACATGGGGCTTCCAATTGGGTACCCTTGGTCTGGTTTATGTCTGTACCCCTGGCTGGCCCTGCCCTTAGCATGTAGATATGCATCCATGCTAGGGGCACCTGTGCCCACCTGGGGGAAAGGTATACTGGCCCCTATGCATCCTGCTGGGGCTAGCTACATGGTGTGTACTTTTGCAGCCCATTACATGCCCCTATCGGTGTGTACTAGGTCTATTCATACCTAGGACTAAGTGTGTGTATTTTTCTATTTTGCAATTATTTTTTCCCCAAATATACAGTACCATGTTATAGTTCAATACATTTTGAAAAATTCCGGTTTTCAGTTCACTACCCCATTTCCCCACAACAGTTTAGGGTGTGGAAAGTACTTCCCACAAAACTCAAACCAGCCAACATAGTATTGTAATAATACCATAACCATATTTTTTTTCAAGATTATCACACCATAAATATTTTTGTATCATGACAAGCAGTACAGACACACACCAATTTTGTGTATAGGTCAAAGAGATAATCAGCACAGACTTGACAGGGTGTAAGTTAAATGATAACTGCACACGAAGGTATATTGTGAGGAATGAGGTATTTATTATGAGCTCCTTCATCACCTCAAAGTGCAGTTATCACATAGCTCCCACCATGAAGTATCTTAGAACTCTTATCAAATGGGTAAACTGAGAAACAATTTAAAAAACAAAAAATGCCAAACTTATTGTTTTAAATTAAAATAGACATTTTCTTTTGTTATTAGTAACTAGTAAACAGTAGTTCCTCTACCTTTCCACACTTTCAATAAAGAGAATGTTTGTTTATTATGGAATAATGACATTCAAAATTCTGCTGAATTCTGTTACCACAGTGTTCACCTCTTCTGTCACATATACCATACACAATAAAAGGTTCCAGGTGGAACTATGGACTTAATTGTATCTGTAGCAGGGTTAGCAGCAGAGATTTCCCTGGCATGTATGTATCAGAGATGAACTTGTCACAGTCAACAAAGGAGCCCTGGATAATAAACTGTAGGTAGTACTCTATACAGGAGAGAAGCAAAGGAAACCAAGAGAGCAACAACTAAAAACAGGACTTGCCCAGACTTGCCCACCCACAAAGCCTTTAAATTCTGACAGAGCCAGCAAACTAGGAAGACAGGAGAGAAGCAAAGGAGACCAAGAGAACAGCAGCTGAAAACAGGACTAGCCCAGACTTGCCCACCCACAAAGCCTTTAAATTCTGACAGAGCCAGCAAACGAGGAAGACAGCAGAGAAGCAAGGGAAACAAAAAGAGCAGCAACTGAAACTGTTTTTTGCAGGGCATATTTTCTGTTAAATTGATGTGCAGGTTGTCTTGCTGAAAGGAAAGAAAACACTCACCAGGGTGGTGGGTCAGAGCTGTAGCTGATTGTTTCTGGAGGGCACGGGTGCATCCTTTGAGTTGTACCACTCCACAATTCATATGTCATTCTGGTGGAGCATGGTTCCTCTATGGAGGCACCCACAGGGGAGCCCAAGGAGGATGCTGGGAACCTCCACAAAGGAGACCCACAGGAGGGTGGCATGGGACCCCACAGGGAAGGAAACAACTCCTGGTGGGGGACTCAGTTGTTAGGGGGTAGAACTGGGGAATGGAGGAGAGAGGGAGATAAGGTGCCTGCCTGGCACCATGGCTGGGAGGGACAGGAAGCAAACCTCAGGATCACGGGAGCAGCAGCATGGAAGAGGGAGATGGATATCATTGTCAACCTAGGGACAAATGACTTGACTGGGAATGAGATCAGAGCAGTGCAGGAGGAGTTTGTAGAGTTGGGGAGGGGGCCTTAGACAAGTAGCATGCATGGTAACCTTCTTGGAGGTGCTGCCTGTCTATGGCAGGGGAAGGCTAGGGTACTCCACACCATAGGATTCAATGAATGGTTGAAAAACTGGTGCCAAGCTCAGGGTTTTGGCTTCATTGGGGACTGGGGTTCTACCTGGAGGGATACAGGCCTATATGGGCATGATGGTCTGCATCTGTCTGGGAGAGGAACTAGGATCCCAGGTGATATATTTAAATGCTCCATTGGCAAGCATTTAAACTAGCCAAGGGGAGGCACTGAAAAGGAGCAGGGAAATCCCTGCCCCCCCCACAAAACAGGGTAGTTAGCAAGGTAAACACAAAGGTAGAGAAGTCGATAGGGAGCAGGACAGAGGAAAATGGAGAAAAAGGCAAAGGAAGTAATGACAGGGAGGGGGCTCAAAGGGGTAAGGCCATCAAAAAATGGAGGGTGATGAGTACCAGTGCCCATAGTCTGGGTAACAAGCTCCCTGAACTAGTGGCCTTGATAGAAGATGGACGCCTGGCTATTGTGGCAGTCACAGAAATATGGTACATGGAGAACCCTGACTGAGATGTCAACCTACCAGGGTACACAATCTACAGGAGGGACAGGGAGGGTAAAAGAGGAGGAGGAGTAGCTCTCTATGTAAGTGAAGGGATCAAAGCAATGGAACTAAAGGGTAAACACGAGGAGAGAAGGCACTGTGGGTCACCCTGGAGACAGAAAATGGCACCACAGTCTGCATGGGGATTGTATACAGATCCCTGTCTCAGGAGGAGGAAATGGACAAGGGAATGATAGAAGGCATTCTTTGAATAGCAGAAAAAGGGGAGATATTGTTGATGGGGAGCCTGAATATGCCAGATGTTACTGGAGCACCTTTGCTTTAGCCACATCCAAGAGCAGGGTCATTCTCAATGCCATACGGGGGCATGCCTCAGACAGTTAGTGTTGGAAAACACTCAGGAGGGAGCAATCTTAGACCCGGTACTCTCAAATGGGGATGAAGAGAGAATCTCACATTTAGAAGTCGGTAGCCATCTGGGAACAAGCGACCACCAAACAGTGTGGTTCATGATAAACACAGCCATAGAGTCAAGCCATACAAAACCAAGGGTATTGGACTTTAGGAGGGCTGACTTTGGCAAAATGGGAGAGTACCTCAGAAAAGCACTAGTAAATGGACAAGAAGGAGGGGTGGAGGAACAATGGGGAAAATCAGAACTACCATTACAGAGGCAACAAACCTTTGTGTGATGCAAATAAACAAAACTAAATGAAGGAAAAAAACACTATGGTTCTCAAAAGAGGTGGAGGGGAAGGTTAGGGAGAAAAAGATAGCATTCAAAAAGTATAAGGAAACACAGAAGGAGCAGAACAAAGAACTATACCAATTAAAGCTGAAGGAAGCAGGGAAGGCAGTCAGAATAGCAAAGGCCCAAATCGATGAAAAGACAGTCAACTCAGTTAAGAAGGGGGATAAAACATTTTATAAGTATATTAGGGAGCAAAGTAAGACCAAAGGAGGGATAGTGAGGCTTAATAAAGGGAAGGGGGGTGGGCAGAGGGTGACAGTGAAAAAGCAGGGATGCTAAACGAATACAGTACTTCTGCTCAGTATTCACAAAAGAAGAGGAGGGGGAGGTACCTAATCCAAACAATAGAAGCACTCTGGATAGGGGGGGTCGATACCAGTCCATTCACAGAAGAAAGGGTCCTGAAAGAACTCCTAAAAATCAAGGTGGACGAAGTAATGGGGCCTGACGGGATTCATCTGAGAATTCTAAAGAACTAAGGGGAGAACTACAGTAGTGACACCACTGACTACCCTTTTTAACAAATCATGGGAGGATGGTGTGGTACTTGAGGACTGGAAGAGGGCATATGTGATTCCCCTTCACAAAAAGTGGGAGAAAAGCAGAAGCAGGAAACTACAGACGTGTTTGACTTCAGTGGTAGGGAAAATGATGGAATCACTTCTGAAAGAAAGAATTCTTAAGTGCCTAGAGGCCAGCAGGGTATATGACCCAAGTCAGCATGGAATCACAGTGGGAAGATCATGTCAGATTTATCTAATAGATTTCTTTGACTGGGTGACCAAAGAAGTAGACCAGGGAAGGGCTGTGGATGTGGCCTACCTAGAGTTTAGCAAGGCATTTGACACAGTCCCACACAAAATCTTAATAAACAAGTTAGCCAGCCTGGGAGTGAGTCCTGGGGGTGGCAACCTGCATAAAAAATTGGCTGGACAACAGGATGCAGAGGGTAATAGTAAATGGAGTCCACTCTGAAGAACAGTGGGTTACTAGCAGAGTACCACAGGGTTCAGTACTGTGACTGGTCCTCTTTAATGTCTTTATAGGTGACATTGTGGAGGGACTGGAAGGAAAAGTATGTCTCTTTGCAGATGACACAAAGATCTGCACCAGGTCATTACACAAGGTGGGGGGTGGAAAGGATGAGAAGGGACTTGGGAAGGTTGGAGAAATGATCAAAAGTATGGCAGCTTAGATTCAATGCAAAGAAGTGCAAAGTAATGCACTTGGGAAATGAAAACCCAGGGGAAGTGTACACAATGGGGGGGGGGTACTAACAACAACAAAAATGGAAAGGGCCTGGCAGTAGTCATATCAGACAACCCAAGGGTAGGTAATCAATGTGAGAAGGCAGTAAGGAGGGCTGGGTGGATACTGGGATGCATAGGGAGTGGCATCACCAATAGAAAACAGGAAGTTGTTATCCCTTTGTACAAAAGGTTGGTGAGACCCCACCTGGGAGTACTGCATGCAGTTCTGGAGACCCCATCTCCACAAGGACATATAC
This sequence comes from Neoceratodus forsteri, assembly GCA_016271365.2. Classification (NCBI taxonomy): domain Eukaryota; kingdom Metazoa; phylum Chordata; order Ceratodontiformes; family Ceratodontidae; genus Neoceratodus; species Neoceratodus forsteri. The sequence continues at coordinate 903,452,242 of CM028135.1, read as the reverse complement.
AAGATGGAGGCAGTCCAGAGGAGGGCAACTAAAATGGTGCAGGGTCTGCACCAGAAGCCATACAAAGAGCTTAATATATATACCCTTGAGGAAAGGATTGAGAAGGGGGACATGATAGAAACTTTCTAGTACCTCAATTGAATCAACAAAGTCCAAGAGGGTAGCATCTCTCAGAAAAATAGATGTGCAAGAACAAAGGGGGCACCATTTGAAGATAGAGGGGGTATGACTCTAGGGCTGCGTGAGGAAGTATTTTTTCGTGGAGAGGGTGGTGAACGCATGGAATGGCCTTCCTGAGGGGGTTGTGGAGTCAAAAACAGTGGAGGAATTCAAGAATACATGGGACAGACATAAGGCAGTTCTAGAGGGGGGTAGGGGGAAGTAGGCTGTTGGTTAACTAGGATCTGCATCTTATCCAATAGGTAAGGAAATGGGCAGACTAGGTGGGCCAAGCGGTCCTTATCTGCCATTAAAGTCTATGTTTCTATGTTACTGTCACATACACCATGCACAACAAAAGGTTTCAGGTAAAGCTAGGGACTCAATTTTATCTGTACCCGAGTTAGCAGCAGAGATTTCCCTGGCAGGTATGTATAGATGAACTTGTCACCGTCAGCAAATGAGCCCTGGAAAATAAATTGTAGGTAGTACTCTCTGTTTTGTTTTTAATTTGTGTAAGGAGGGTATTATGAAGCTGAAGAGCATTTAGCAGCTTTAATGTTTAGGATCTATCTGCATTTTTTTACTGAGTAAAGATGATGCCGTATTTGTTATGGTAATCAGGAACTATTCTGGGAGGGACTGATGTGCTAGTGTGCTGCCTCCTGGTTGTTGAAAGAAGTCCAAAATCCTTGGTTGTTGCTCCATAAACAAATGGCTTCAAAATCTTTTTGACCAATCAAGATGGAGAACTTTCCATAACCATTTCATAATCGCCACTTATGCTCTTAAAGATATTCCAGAACCAATGGAATCCCCCAACAAAAACAGCAGACACAGATACAGGAACCCTTCAGCTCATTTACTCCTACTATTCATCTCTATCACCATCTTCACCTTTTCTTTTCCAGCTTCTAATCCTACCTTGCCTTTTATTACTTTCTCTTCTAGATCCAACCACCTATTTTCATTTTTCAGATATATATCCCTTATTTCCCCTTACATATGCGTTAACTTTGCTTTTTTCTATTTTAGATCATTCCTGAAGAAGACCTATGGTTGAAACATCAATTCTAGTTCTATTTTCTATCTTCAGTGTGCCTACCTTTTTGTTTTCAGACCACAGATTCTTGTAGATATCACAGTAATATTCTGTGATCACAGACAAGTATGAATCTATGAATATTGTTATATACAAGACTGAATATTTATTTAGCAATGATATTTGCTATTCTATACACAGCATCTCCATATTGTAATGAAGGTTCTTGTTATTGCTGGACGATCATTGTTTTAGTCCAGTAATCAAAATAATGCATGTTCCTCTATCAGGCCCACAGTTTGTAATATGCTTCTTTTATGATGATTTCTTTATGAAATTGAAAGAAGTGGTGCATGTCCAGACAGATTCCTAGGTACCTGAAATTGGCATCCTACTCTAAGGAGTCCCAATCCTGTACTGGGCAGATGTGCGAATGAGATTCTTTTTTTAGACTGAATGTTGACTGCATTTGTAAAAATATACCTGTCAATATAGTAGTGTGCAGAGATTTTAAATTTACTAGATGTCTTATGTTATGATTTGTAATGTTTTAAAATGTTGTTTTGCTTTTATGTCTTGCAATGACCCAAGGCATAAGCAATAAAATATTATTTTGTTAATATACATGTGTAGTCTGTGATCCCTGATTTCACATTTAGCAGTCTCACCCTTGTTTCTTTTTTGCACTGAGCATAGCAAGCCAGGCAAAAATTCTATCTCTCCACAAAAGAAGAGACTTCTCCTCCCCAGATAACTACTACCCACACCTTTCCTCCCTGCTCTTGCACAAATGCAGGAAAATATGTCCTCTACCAGCTCCTTTACTTAACTCATTCTTGTTCCTTTGCCCTTGCCAATCTGACTTTCTTATGACCCACTGTCCAGTCTCATTCCTTCTGCAGCTCACTAACTCCATTCTGAATAATGATGGAACTGGGGTTGTTGACTTCCACCATCTTTGCCAACCTTGCAAAAGCTTTCAACACTGTTCCTCATCCTCTCCTACTTGACAAACTCATGGATGTGGCTCTATCTGATGGCACCAGTTGATCCAAGTAATTTTTGTCCTCTACACCACATTCTCATCAATTCAGGAGTCTCCCAGGGTTCTATATTGGGTCCAATCCTATTTTTCATCTTCCAAAATGACTTCCCTTTAGTAGGCAAGTCCTCACACATTCTCATGTGCATGGACTACACAGTATATTTTGCCTCCCTGAGCTGGATCATACTCATCAGTGTGAATTTAAAAAAAAGTGCTGGAATCAGTCAAATCAAATATTGCTTAATTCTGTAAAAACTGTCTTCATGCTCTTTAGTAGTGAAAGTGTCTTGCCCAACTCCACACTAACTCTCTAATCTGAACTCTGGATGGCTTTCACACAGAAGTAATTCCCTATTTCAAGTGTCTTGGAGTATGGCTGGATCAAAACCTTGTCTTCTTCCACTTTGATGCAATCTGTATAAAGCTCCTACCTAAATATGATGCACTGTACTGCAACACATTTCCTACTCCATGTCAAACAAAAATTGCCTTTACACTGATCCTCCTGGTGTTTGATTATGTGGATGCAGGGTACACTGCTGCTGTTAAATCTACCCAGGCCTGGTAGGGCTTCCTCTATCGCTTTCTCTGCTACTTTGCCTACCACTCCTACCTAACACCCGCCACTGTTCTTTTTATGCTGACATCACTTTTTCTTCTCTCCTTGATACCCAAAGTCAATTTCACATCCTCATTCCTGTCTAAATTTTGGTTCAGTTCCCATCCCTGTTACATCTCCTCCCTCCTCTCCTCTCCCTCTACACCTTCCATTCATCTGATTCATAATCCTTTGCAGACCGCCGCTTCAAAACCTCTGAGGGACAATCTGCTTTCTCCTCACACCTTTCCCTTTTCAGGAACAACCTCATTCTGGCTCTCTGCACTTTACCTTCAAACTCTGCTTTTCTGACTTCTCCACCTCTACTTGATCCTGCTGCTAAACCTCCCCCTGCCCTCTCCTTTCTTCCTCAATTACAAATTTCCTTTCTCCCTCTTCGTCTAACACCTTTTGCCCCTTTTCCTCCTTAGCAACTGCAGGCATGCCTAGTGTTGTTCACCGTAGAGCCAATATCCTTGCACCCTGCCTAATAGGACTTTTATTGTCCCCATGAGTCCATCTCTAGGCTTCTACCTTGGCGTAGCATTTTCTTCCTCTGTAGCATTCACACTTTCTTTTCCTTTATTATATATATATATATATATATATATATATATATATATATATATACACATATATATGTGTATATATATATATATATATATATATACTGTATATATATATATATATATATTTGACTTATCTGATCTACTGTACTACACCTCAGTTAATTTTTTTAATGTTATTGTATTTTATATTTTTTTAGTTCTCATAGGTATTTTGTTCAATATTATTGCTGTTCAATTGTATTTATTTTGAGCTGACCTGTTCCAGTGTTATTAACGTCCCAGTCTGTTGCATATAGCTTTTGTTATACTTTGTTTTCTTGCACAAAATGTCAGAGATGTGACTTTTTCCAAAGTTTATTGTTACAAGCCACAATTCTGAGAATATATTGTTCCTTTGCTTCAAGTGGCAAGTATTGTTCTTTGTTAATTAATCTTTATTTTATTCCCTCAAGTTCTCCCTTCCCCCAGCCCAGCAGAAGTGTGGATAGAAGAGTGGCTGCTATCACAGCCAATGCAATTCTGAGGTTGGCCAGCTGGGTGTGAGTGAGGGCCTGTGACTTACTACAGTCTTCCCCATAAGCCAAGCATCTTGTCTATGTGATGTGTCCTGCCCCCTACCCATTTCAACATGGGATTCTAGGGACTGCACATGAATCCTGGTCCCTTGGGGACAGCACAGCATGTTGCTGCTGTGCTATTGGGAGAACCATGAAGTAAATATTGTAACTGAAAGTTCTGAGTAAGCAGTCTATACTACTCTGACAAATGAACCTTTCTCATGGGTTGCAGTTTAAAACATTATAAAACATAGTTTTATGTGTAGTTTCCACTTCACTGTGTATCACATTACATAGAAGCCTGCTATCCTGGCAGGAATCCAATTACATTACTCTGGGAAATGTACATATTTTATGAATACTTGTTCTCATATTTCCATGGTAAGGCTATTGAAAATGACTTCCAGTTTTAATGTTGTTTTTTAGCATGTGTTTTATTGAATGGCAAAAAAGACAAGGAAACTTCAGGGGGTCAACATTTTTAATGATGTTCTTGTAAAACATGTTGTACATTTTCACAAGTGTAAGTAGCTCTGTGTTTTTTACCTGGAAGATCTTTTCATTACAAGATTTCTTTTAAAATCCAAGTACATAATATGGACACCTCCAACACAACCCATAATAGAATACTATACAGGGCATTGTGTTGTAATCACAATAAATCATTGTTTTACTGTCACTGCTTACTTTTAAATTCAAATAGAATATCACTGTCTTATTCATGTCTTCTTGGACAATAATGGATATTTTAGTGACTAAGTCTCCATAACGGTTTAGGTGCCTCATATTTTACAAAGCCAGATTTTTCAACATCCTCTTATGCACAAAAAAAAAATCATGAGTCAGCACAAGCTGTCACTGTAAGGGATTGTGAAAAATAAGATGATTAATTGTATGAAGGCAACTGCATCTCCAGAAGATTTTGAAAGTCATCTAATTGGTATCAGTACTGATTCCAGCACTGCATGATTTGTTTAATAGACTGAGTGTTTTCCATCTCACTGAGCTGCAGTTCATTGTGAAGGCAGCTATGTTGTATGAGCTATTTGACTTAAAAAAAAGCTTTAGTTATATATAGAGATATATATATATATTATTTATTCAGCTAGCAACAGTGTCAATTAATTAACAAATTAAACAAAACATAGCTCTCATTAAAGTCATACTACGTCAAACATTGAGAGCTGTGATATTACAATGTGCATACAAAACTAAGTTAAACGGGGTAGCTTTAAAAATACTATTCATATTTGAGTGATTGCAGCAATTTAATGATACCTTAAATTTTGAGATCTGCAGCTGTAACAGGACTCTGACTACAATTTAAACTGTGTTAATTTTAAGGAATTTGTATCACTTATTATTAAGGCTAGCCAATGACATTAACAATTGTAAAAGCACTGTTAGAATCACATCACACTGTGGATTCTTCATGGAGAAATTAACTGAAAGGCATACATTACACTTGTATATGAGTCAATGGCAGATATAATGGTTTCTCTGCAGAGAATGTAGAACCACTTACAGTACGTAAACATTAAATGGGAGAATGCTGTACAATTAAATATTTTAACATCTGTAGCAATTCATCAAATGAAGAAGCTGCAGATAGTCTCATCCACTCTTCAGGTGAGAGCTTGCCCTGTGCGGCAACAGCCTGATGCTCTTGCTGTCTGTAACCAACCAACCAGTTAGAATTAAACATGAACAATATAAACCAGATCTCAATGAAAAGACTCTTTCTTCTTTTCTTCTCAGTGTAAAGGCCAGGGTTAAACCAAGTCACTGTACAGCCAAATTGACATACCGTCCATTTAGAGAGTCTGCATGCCCAAAAGCCATTTCAGGTTTGGAATGTAGCACTGCATCAAGTATTCACATAGCCCCTAAATATCACAAGAAGCTTTTATTCCATTTACAATGAAACTGCTTCAGCTGGGTGCTTCAATATAGCCTCTAGAACTGGAATTTTGGAAACAACAACAGAAGAGACAGAACAGATTATAATTTTACATGTCTTTTTTTAGCGGAGCTATAATATTTCTGTTAAGTATGGGGCTAGGACAGCTGAAAGTGCAATAGTAAGTAGAATCAGCACCAAATTCAAGTTGACCTTTCTAGGATCAGATGATGAATTCTCTGAAGATATGTGGCTTGTGGACCTTCTTTCAGAACTGTCCTTGCTTTTCTCAATAGGAATCTGTGGTTGCTGAAAAGAGTGAGAGAGACATTCATTAGACTCTGTTTCCTTTTTATATCACTGTGTTAAGCTGGCATACAGTAGTTTCAAGTATTTATGTCACAGATGCACCTTTCCTTTTTGGCAATCAGCAGCTTGAGATGGGACAAAGATTGATCTAGTAGATAAAATTCCATAAGAAAAGGTATTGTAATATATACGCTATACAGAGAGAGAGAGAGAGAGAGAGTCTTCCAAGGACTTAATAGTGGAGTACCAAAAATTACTATGTAAAAGTCCCCTTCCTAATAATAAATATATATATATATATATATATGTATGTGTATATATATATATATATATCTATATGAATATGACATGGCCTAACTGAAGATATCATGTTTATCTTTACAACACAGTCATCTTTACCTCCAGTCCTTCAACTGCAGTTGTGGAAGACCTGCTTCAGAGGGACTTCAACAACATTCTACACTGCTTCCAATCCAATCAGCTCAGAGCCAACACTAAAAAACAGTGTCTCTGACCTTTGGTACCAGTCAGAAACTGGCCAGACTCACTGCCCACCCCTCCAGTTTTTGCCACTGAGGACAGCACACTTCTTGAAGCAGTTCAGTCTTTTAACTACCTTGGTGTGTGGTTAGACAGTAAGCTTGACTTCTCAGCCCAGATTGATGCCATCTATGCAAAACTCCAACCCAAATTCATTGCCCTTTACCACAACAAAGACTGCTTATCTCTGCATGTCTGCAGGGAGTGTGTTACCAAAATATTGCTCCCCATCTTTGACTATGTGAATGTGGTCTATGGCACTGCCTCTTCCACGTCCCTTGCTAGACAGGACACCCTCTGCAACTCCTTCTGTCATTTTGCTACCAACTCCCCCCTCATACCCCCACATTGCTCCATTTATTCCACTCTATTTATCCTGCCTCTGCCCTCATGTTGCCAGTCTCTCTGAACCTCTTTCATATCTAAATACTGGTTTGGTTCCTGGCCACCTTACCTTTCCTCTCCCAACTCCCCCTGCTCCCTATTCCCTCTGGTCCAGGGACCATCACACTTTCACCACTCCTCACCCCAGCTCCCTCGCTGGCAATCTGTCTTCTTCTATTGATTTCCTGCACTCTGGAACCATCTCCCCTCCTCCCTCAACCTCTCCCCATCCCATGGTTCCCTCAGGCACCAGTTGAAACTCCAGCTCCACCCCCCTGCTCCTGTTATTCCTCATCCTGACACATCCCCAGCCCAAGCCTCAACCATCTGTGGTAAGGCAGATGCCTAGTTCCTGTTACCTGCTTTCTAATTCCACTTCCTCACCAGCTCTGCTCCTCCCTCCTTTATGAGGTCATGCAAAAACTTGCCCACAGGTCATACTCCTTTTGTTCAGTATTGTTCTGCTCACCATATGTTGCTGCCTCTTCTACATTTTGCAGTTGTATAATTGTTTTTAATATATGGATTGTTGAAATAATACTGCCGAAAAGCATACAAAAAAATTCTTGTAATACCATCGCTCCTGGAGTGATAATACTACTGTTCCTAAGTGATAATACTATTGTTCGGGTGCCGTAATAGTATCATTTGGCACCCGAATGATAGTATTATCAAGAAAGCTGAAGAGTGCATGCGCAAGTCTGTCCCTGCCGTCTTTGAAAGCGTGCCTTGTGATTGGCCGCTGTTGCTCTCTGCGCGGGCACAACGAGTCCGAAAACATGGCGGCCTGCTGGTTCACTTAGCTAGCAAATGGTCTGGAGCAGCAACCGTTTTTCTTTAGTTTTCAAAAAATTTTGTCATTATGAAGAATTCGACTCTGTCCGCGGCTCCTCTGCTCACCCAATACTGCCGCTGACAAACAGTTTAAAAAAAGGCACTGCTAAATGAAACCCACAGCACTGGGGAACCCTGCCAGCACGCACATGAACTGGCTGACTGCACTATTCAAATGAAGGTCTGAGAATTCACCTCATATCCATATATTAAAAAAAATAACAAATAGATTCTGGCATAACAAGGTAGTAATTCCATCTCGAGGTTCTGGGGACACATGAAACCTCTCAAGCTTCGCTCTCGAGGTTTTCTGTGTCCCCAGAACCTCTCAATGGAATTACTACTTTGTAATACACCAGAACCTATCTATTATTCTATTTATTACTGAGTTGTGCCTGCACTTTACTCTCCGTACCTACAAGTTTGTATTTATCTAATTTTGTACCAACTTTATTACCAAATGTTGTCTGACTGATTGTTACTATGTTTCTGTACTGATGACCTTTCACTGTTCCCCTTCCCCAGGTTACACCAGGATAGGAGCCTGGGCTCAGTGTGCTGCTCCCAGTTACCAATTTTCAAACAAATAAAAATAAAATAATCAGGAAAGGGCAATGATACTATGCTATCTCATGAGTCTCAAAGTCACAAGTGAGACATCTTAATATCATTGGACTCAAAAGAAGATAAATATATCTTTAGTCAGGCCATGTCATGTTCAGTTTTTATATCTACAGATGTTTTTGGGATAAATTTAATTATAGGTGTCAAAATGTGCTGATGCCATTATGCATTTAAAAAAATTCTGTGATGTTTTTCTACCTGTTTCAGGGCTTGATAATAGTGATGGTACACTTGTAGGTGACCAGTTGCCCCCAGTGAGAGGAAAAATGCATCTTCTATGCCCAGTAGTCCAGCAAATCAACCTGAAAAGACTCTCAATACTTTCCAAAATAGCTAGTCAATATGCTATCCACAAAGATACTGTGACTATGTATTTTTCCATTGCTCTTGATGTAAGGATGTGCTGATCAGTGCCCACTCACACTGATCAGTGCTGTCAGTACTAGATATTTCACCACCATAGGCAACAGAGCTGTTATATGTCAGTCCCTCCCTCTCATCAGCTTCTTCTCCAGGCAGTTCAGCTGCATTCAGTTTTAAGCATTATGATATAGTGATACAAGGAAAGATATCACTATGACATAATGTATCAAAAAAATATATTAATATATTTTCATGTTCTCAGAGATATTACTTTTTATCTTGACAATTATCTAAAAGATTTTTTATAAATGTGTGTGTGTGTGTGTGTGTGTGTGTGCCTCTATATAGGAACTAAATAATGGCCTGACTCATAATATGCTATTTATTTTCATGATTAAGGATGTAGGGCCATTACTTATAAAACTTTTGCTCCCTGAGATATAGGGCTAAAATGTGTGTTTTCTATCAGACCACAGTTCATCACATACATATAGAATATGCCACTGCCTTAATGAAAATATGACTGACATTTTTCCAGAGTGCAATTTGATTTTATAACATTACAAGTGGCGAAGCCACAAGTGCTATCAAGAGGTCAAACTGCACAAGAGAGATGGAGAGGGTGGGGATAAGGGTTGCTATTTATCAATTTTGAATATGCTGACCATGTATGAGGTACCATATGGTTGACGTATAACCCTGTATCTGTAGAATGTACTTGGATTATGAGGGTAGGAGATGTGGCAGAGTGGGTGGGGCTTAGGTGTAACAACCCTACTAGCACATTTAAAAATGTTGTATCCATTATATTTACAGCCTTAATAGTTTACAGAATTTCCAACTTTTGTGCTGTTAGATTGTTGTGTGCTAGCAAGTATTAATGTAGTTTTTGTTATACATTTCCTTATGTTTTGGGGGGCATAGCCTGGCATCCAAAATGGTTGCTAGCTAATTTCTGAGGAGAGAAAGGGGTAAAACACTTAATGCCCATCTGGAATGAAAAACGGCATCTTCCAACTACTAAAATATCACTGCAGCGGCTGGAAAACAAGAGGAACCAGGAGAGCAATTCGGTGTTAAAATCAGCCCTGGCATCACTGACAAAATGTCAAAGTTTTAAGTCCTCCTGGCATCATCGCATGTCCTGTGCCTGCCAGTCCAACCCTGAACCAGTTCTCAGGTTGGACTATACCCCACAGAAAGCTCCAGCAGAATGAAGCACAGAAGGGGTCAAATTAATGGAAAAATGGCAGAGTAAGAGGACGTGCTACAGATGCCCACTGAACTAGAAAAAATAACATTAATGCTAAGCAAGGTGTTTCAGGACACCACAAAGCTCAAAATCACTACAACAAGAGCAAATACTGGTCTGCAAGGGCTCACAGCATAGGTGGCTAGAACGGAGATCCATGTTAAACAAAAAAGCAACCAGCTCTACCAACATGATTGCCAGCTTAGAGAACACCATGGGCTGATACAGTACCCCCTGGCTAACGTCAATAAGATGGAGAACTGAACCCACTGCAAGAATATGAGGATAATTGGCATGCCAGAAGGTATGGAGGGAAGGGACATGGTGGCCTTTGTTTGAAGCATGCACTACTGAGCATGTTAAAGCTGAATAATGAACCACCCTCAGAGCTGGAGAAGGCATGCAGGTCCCTGCCCCCCAAACCCACACAAAGGGATCATACATGACCTATGTTGTGTAAATTTCTTTGCTACCCAGTTAAAGAATTATATTTAAGGGCAGCAAGAGAGCAGAGGGGCACCAGTTAGCAAGGACACCCAATCCAAGTCTTCCAAGACTACTCCCCAGAACTGTTAAGGAAGAGACAGGCTTATGCAGGAGTTAAACAAAAACTGTATCAGACAAATATTCCTGTGTCTCTCCTCTGCACTTAGTCAGCACCTACTGACCAACTGATCTATCTGTTAGTGAAAATTATTTCATTTCCTATGTTGTCTTGTATGTTTGGGTGATGGGGAGCCCAAATAATAAAAAAAAAAAAAAAAAAAAAAAAAAAACAAGCTAAAGAAAAGAACCTCAGTGCAGAAGCACTGAAGCAAGGATTACCCCAAAGGGCATTGGCAATAAAGCCAAGTTTCGAAGAAACACATCACACATTTCCCCATAATGCAAAGCATCATGGGATGTATATGCAAAACACCATGACATTTTAGGTTGGTTCAGCTTAAAGCAGGAATGCATGGTGTCAAAGGGCTTCTCAAACATTCTGTAATTTACATGCATTTTAAATAACCCAACAGGGATTTTCTGATATCTCTACCCTGGTAACTTAAGTTTTATAATACAGACCCCTAGTAACTTTTTACAATTATCAAAAACACCTAGTGCCATGGTATTTTCAGTGTTTACAGGTTTCATACACATAAGGCATATACATCAAGGTATTTTATGACATAGTGCTATTGCATTCAAATCCAACAACAAGGAACACAGCTTGTTGTTTTACATTGGCTCAGAGGTCACCACAATAACCTCTCTGAACGAGGACCTGAGAGGGAAAAGGAAAAATTAAAGAGGACACTATAGCATAGTCAAGAAAGGGGTGGGGGCGCCCATAGGTGGCCAACCTTATGGACTAGAAATTGTGAAGGATGGATTAGGCAAAGAAACAGAAGAACTGATGCAACAGATTTAACAAAAGGTTGGTCCTCAAGAGTGGCAGGAGCTCCCTGTCACAAAGAGTTCCTGTACAAAGGCTACAACCAAGCAACAACGTTAATAGGGGTCAGTTCAAGTAGAAAGGAAAAATCAAATGGCTAATGTAGATGTAATAACTGCTACTTCATTGAATGCGAGGGGCTTGAATTCACACATCAAATGGAAAAAAGTCTTTGCTCAATTGAAGCAAATGAAAACTCAACTAGTCTTTTTATAGGAAATCAAACTAACAAAAGCAGAAGCAAAAAAGTTAGCTAGAGAATGAGTGGGGTGCGAGGTCCATGGTACAGCTGGAAAGGCAAAGAGGGAGATATCTGTACTCTGCCACAAACAACTGAAATGGAACCTCCTAGGCCATACTGGGGACCCAGAAGGGCGCTGGTTATTGACCAAAGTAGCAACTCCCAGAGGATTGATGCTGCTAGCCAACATATATGCACCAAATGAAAACTCCCCTGAGTTCTTCCATCAGGTATCACCAGCAATGTTGGACATGGCCACTGAAGGCATGGACATGCTGCTGGATGGGGGGATGCAACCTGGCTATAGATTATTTCATGGACCACTCTAACTGTAGGCCAGACCCACACCCCAGGTCCATAAGGGTCTTGAAGGAGCTGCTCTCCTTGCATAGAATGCAGGATGCCTTGTGCTTGAAACACCCCACAGAATGGGATTATACCTACTTGTCAGATGTGAGACAGATGACCAGCAGGCTGGATTATTGGTTTACAGCCCCAAAACTTACAGTACAGGTGCTGGATGCAAAGATAGCCCCAATTTACATGTTGGACCATGCACCACTGACCCTATCCCTTAGCCTGCTGTCCCCTAGATTGGTAAACTTGAGACTGGACTCCCCCCTACTACATGACCCTGATTTTAAAAACTGTCTGACCACTGAAACAAAAAATGATTTTTTAGATAACCCATCAGGGACAGCATCCCCAACAGCCTTATGGGAAGCCTTTAAGGCAACAATTAGGGGGAGAATTTTTTTTTTTTTTTAGCTTTTGTTGACCAGGTAAGTGCACTGGACAAATCCTGCCTATTTTCAGGCATGACCCGGGGGAGGGGGATACAGATGAATGCCAACTGACTTTGAAACCAGATTAAGCTGTTGGTGGTATTTATAGTGAATGGGGGAAATTTGGCCAGGACACCGGGGAAATTCCCCTACTCTTTTTCGATAAGTGCCATGGGATCTTTAACATCCACCTGAACTACCACCAATCCAGGCAGATGAGACCTCGGTTTAATGTCTCATCCAAAAGACGGCACCTCAGAAGTGCAGCACCCCTCTCATGCTGCACTACAGTGTCAGTACTGGGATATTAACCCAAGTACCAGATGTGGGAACTGAACCCACAGCCCTCTGATCTCCCGGCCTCAGAGGTGAGTGTGCTACCTACTGAGCCACTGACACTGCTGAATAATCAGCTATGCTTCTTATCAGAGGAAGCAGAGGGGAAAAGGAGGTGGCTGACATAGAAAGAAAGCTGGGGCTAAAGGAAAAACAATATAAAGATGACCTGAGTAAGTTACAGCATAAAGAGATGGTGTACAAGATCATAGCCCTTAGATTACAATTGAATGTGCTAGCCACTGGCCGGCCCACCAACGCAGCAGCAAGGCATCTGCTTGCGGCACCAGCATCTTGGGTTCAGTGATGGACTTGGGAGTCAAAGAATTAGCTGGGGGAGAAGGACTGAGCATTCCAGGGACTGCTCTCCTTCTCCAGGGGAAGGGGGGAGAGTGCCTGGTGTATTGTAGACCTCTGGTGGAGGCTGGGAGTACCACTACTACCAGTGCCATAACACAAGGGGGGGTGGATGTTGGCCATCATTGCACATTCCAGCCCCCAAGGAAGTCTCCAGCATATAATAAAAGTGCTGCCACCTCATGAATGATGCCCGCCTCCTGTGCAGCCAACCCTGAACCGGCCAATCCCACCAGACAGTATTCCACAGAGCGTCAACCCCCCGCGGGCCCACCCGGGGAGCTCTGCCAGTCATGGTGATGTGACCAGTACTCTGGATGTGTTTCCATTGGGGGGGTTGTATCTGTCGCCCCACCTTGGAGGGAAATGTCAGGGGATTGTGGTCGGGCATGGAGGGGAGTGGTGCCAGGAGTGCAGGAAGCAAAAGACAGAGGCAGCAAAAAAAAAAAAAATATGCTAGCCACCAGAAAAGCTGAACTACAGATACAGAGAATGCAACACAAATATTTGGCATGTGGGGAAACATCGGGCAAGCTACTGACCTACAGACTCGGGAAGCAGCAGGCCAAAAGGCACATTGCTCAACTTCAAAATAGTTCAGAGAAACAACAGATTTCATCTGAAGCAATTAATAAAATGATGCTGGAGTTTTTCAAGACTCTGTACAGCTCCCATGTGCAAGGTGACATAGAAAAGTGTTCAGCTTTTCTGGAGGGCCTTAAGTTTCAAAAACTCTCTGATAACCAGAAGGATCTGTTTGATGCCCCTTTAAACTGTCAGGAACTAAGATCTGCCATTACCGATATGGCTTCTCATAAAGCACCTGGGGGTATAGTTTTCCGGTCAGACTTTTACAAAATTGTGTAAGACACAGTCATACCTCCAATGCTCAAGATGCTTAACAAAGTGATAGATAAAGAAAGACTGCCAGGATCCCTGAGGGAAGCCATTATAACATTTATCCATAAGGAGGGGAAAGACCATACACTTCCTGCAAGCTATAGGCCCATCTTGCTTATCAGTGCTGACACCAAAGTTTTGGCAAAAGCATTGGCAACTTTTATGGAAAAGGTCCTCCCATCCTCGATTCCCCTCTCCCAGGTGGGGTTTTTTAAAGGCAGGGCCAGTGCCTACCACCTGAGAACATTGATTACACTAATGCAGGGAGCCTCCACAGTGTCCACACCAGTAGCAGCCATTTCAGTTGATTTTGAGAAGGCATTTGACTCCCTTGAATGGGATTTCCTACATGCTGTCCTCCAAAGCTGTAACTTTTGCCCACAATTTAGAGGGTGGATCAGAACATTGTACAAAGACCCTACAGCCAGGATCCTTACAAATAACACCCTATCTGACCCCTTTGGCATCACAGGGGGACCAGACAGGGGTGCCCACTCTTCCCTGTGTTGTTTGTCCTAGCCATTGAAGCCTTGGCTAGTGCACTACAAAAATTATCTGAACATACAAGGCTTGGAAATGGGAGGAGTCCCGTACCATGCTCTGCTATATGCAGATGTGTGCCTCATTCTAACAAACATAGAGACATGTGCCTCACATATCCTTGAGTTTCTAAACTCCTTTGCCAACCTATCTGGGCTGCGTGTCAATAAGGGCAAAACTGAAGTGCTCCCCCTTAATGATCTAATCACTCCAGAGATCATTTCCAAGATTGATTTGGCATAGGCCAAGGGGGAAATTAAGTACTTGGGAGTACGCATAGCATCCAGATGACACTCCCTCAAAGACAAAAACCTCACCCCATTGGTAAACAGCTTCTAGGCCGAGATCAACAGATTGAATCATTTAAACCTCTCCATGCCAAGCAAAACAGCAGTGATAAAAATGATGTTCACGCCAAACGTTTTCTATCTCCTGGCCCATCTGCCAGTACAGATCCCCAGGAAGTGGTTTCAGAGGCTGGACTCCATGATAGGAAGCTTCTTATGGGGTAATTCAACCCAAGATACAGTAGGGCTAAATTAACGGCCACCTGGAAGAGTAGGGGCTGGAACCTTCCTCAGTTTCAGCACTACACATATGCCTTCTGGGTGGCAAGATCCTGTAGGATGTTCAAAGACCTAGGCCTAAACAGACCCACCTGGACTGAAATAGAGACAGCTGCTCTTAAAGGCACAGAGTTCACTTTATATCTAGGCCATCCCCTACCCTCCCCACTTAAGAAATGGTTCATGATCAAAACAGCACACATGGCCTGGCACAAAGTGGGATGTGCCATAGGGGCATGCCTTAGCTTAGGGAGGTATTCCAACTTCTGGAATAACCCACAGTGGTCTATAGCAAACCAAACCCTTTACTAGAGAGCATGGAGAACACACCAAATCTATAGGCTTAAAGATATTCTAATGGAAGATGGGCAAACAATAGACTCCTTCACATCCTTACAGGGTAGATACCTAATGCATAAAAAGGAGTTCTGGAAATACATGCAGCTTAGGCACATGTACCAAGAAAGGGTAAAACAAGTCAACTGTAAAAACAAAGGGGAGAAGGCAAGTCAGAAAATGCCCATAAAGAGTTGGATCAAGAAGCAAAAGGGTCTACCTTGGGTAATATATGGACAAAGAAAAAGGCGGCCTGACCCCTTCACTTACAGCCAAAGCAAAGTGGCAGACACTGCCTGCAAAACCTGTAAAAACCCATGGAGCCTTCTAATACAGAACAAAATATTACATGTATGGTACCGCACTCCTGCAAAACTCAAGAATATGGGCCTGATGGAGGGGAATGAGTCCTGGAGGAGCAATGCAAAAGGAGCTGAGCCCTTACACATATTGTGGCACTGTTCCCTCATTCAAGCAATTTGGAACAAAGTGGTACATTGTTGCTCAGAAGTATTGGACTTTCAGATCTCCAACAATCCAGCACTATTGCTCCTAGGGATAGCCCCCACAGACTTTCCCCTGAAAGCACAAAAGAAGCTCTGGATAATGCAGGCCACAGTAGGAGTCAAAAGGCTGATTCTATGATGATGGAGGTCCACTGATGTTCCCACCTTTAGAGAATGGCTTATGGCTATGGGAAAAATTAGCCACCTTCACAAGAGTGTCTTGCTTTGCTGCTGGTAAAAGCAGGACCTACATGGAAAGATGGTCAGACTTCATTCTATACATATTCAGCAAGGCAAAAGACACAGAGGACCCAAGGAGCAAAGACCTGCTCAAATCTCCATGAAGGCCTTGAGCATGTATGTCAGGCCTACCCCTTAGCATGAAAAGGAGCATCATTTTATGCTATTTCTCCTTAAGAGCTTGGAAAGTGTTACTGTGGATAATACCCTCCCACCCCCATTTTTCTGAATCAGGAACCCTGAACCCCACATAAAGGGGTGTGGCTAGGTAGGTCACAAAGATAATCAGTTACAATGAGAGACGTAATGTGGAGAACATAAATGTTATATGGTCATTGTTAGCGCATCCCTTAGGGTGCAGCTGTTAATGTAAAACATTTAAGACTGACCTGGATGAAATGTATGTAGCTCCATTGTATGTAGCTCAAATGAAATGATGTATCTGTATAACCATTTGTTGGATGTAAACTTAAGAAAACATTTATTTTTTTATTTATTATTGTCTCAGATTACAACCTTTGAGCTAAAATCTCATTTACAAAGGTTCCACACCAGTGTTAGAACAAAACAATAGGTAGTGCAATAACAGTGAGTGGTACAGGAACATGTAGGACATTTTACATATAATCAATAATAAAGCAGAATAAAAACATAACAAAATAAGGTAGACAGTTACACATTAATATAATAATACAAGACAGCAAATTACACTAAGCAAAAAGATTAAAAGACAGGTACTGCTGGTTGAAAGTTGAAAAGGGGAATAATGTACTAGAGAGATGGGAAGGGGCAGTAGAGAGAGAGGGAACTTTAGGAGGAAGGTGGCAGGGAGTCAGGATCAAGTTGGGGAAGAGGAGGGGGTAAGAAAACATTGTACAGTCCTGGCATGACCAGCAAGTTGGGAAGGGGTAGGGAGGGTGGGTGGAAATGGCATGGGGGAGAAGGTAGCTGATGATTAGAAATATTGAAGCAGCAGAGTAAGGAGTAAGGCAATGGATGTTGTATAGAAATGGGAAAGGGTGGGAGGAAGGAGGAAGGGAAGGACGTAGTGGGGAGGCAAGTGAGTAAAAAGCAGAATAAGTACTAGGAATGGTTGGAAGGGCTAGATCATGAAGCGGACGTAATGGGGGAGGCAACTGAGTAAGAACCAGCAAATAAAAGGATTAACTGCAAAAAAAAAATGTCCTTATGTTTTCAGAAATTTCTATCTTGACTTCATGTACACATGGCTTTTGAAACCCTACCTAAAGCAATTGTCTCCTGACATACTTTTCACAGGACCCTCTCTGGTCTGTGTAAAGCCAGAAGCACTTCTGCTGGGTGGGACACAGCAGTCCTTCCACTGACTGTCATATAGCATGATCCTCTGCTCCATGGGTTATGGGACCATGTGGGCCTTCACACTGAAAGTTAATATTCTAGCTGAGGTCTGCCCCCTTCCCCCACACACACAGTGGCATCACACCATGTAGAGATGTATAGAGCCAAGCATCAGTCCAGCCAAGGATGGTGAATCCCAACTCCATGTGTTCAGATGGTAACAAGTGCATGACACTCTTAGGCATTTTGGTAAATGCTCTTTGTGGCACATACTGAGCCCAGTGATGCATAGATCCAATTGTATGTCTAGTTTCTCCCTCACAAACAGTAAATGTCATCCTTAAATTACATATTTAAAAAGTTATATTATATTGTATTATATTAAAGGTTTTGTTGATGAGTAATTAATAACCTTTGAACATCATGTAGGTTTTCTATCTTCATACAGCATGTAGATTTTTTGAAAACTACCAAGCAGCATATAGATTGTTAAAATCTTCCTGAAGCATGTGGATTTTCAAAACTTTCAGGCACTCCAAAGTAGTTTCTAAATTGTACAACACATTGTATGATTGGCGCTTCCCAGACTCGTTTGGGCCTACAGAGTTCTGGTCTGATTGTTTTCCATATTGGAATAAAGACTGGTCTATCTTGTGGAATAATTGTCATTGTTTTGTTACACAAGATAGGTTACGCCTCATGCAGTTTAACATTTTGCATAACCTTTATTACTCTCCTCAAAAGCTGGCCAAGTGGGGCGTATTAAACTCTAATCAATGTACAAGGTGTCTGCAGAAGGAGGGTACTCTGTTTCACATTTTTTGGGATTGCCCCAAAATAGCCCCCCTCTGGAACAGTATTAAGGATAATATAGACCCATTGCTCGGCTTAACCGAACTATTCACCCCTGAGGTTTGTCTCTTAGAAGATTATTCGCAGATATCTGTGAATATCCGAAAATTCCACATTGCACTGATTTCCATGTCAGTTAAAAAACTGGTCCTTAAATATTGGAAAAGTACAGGAACAGTCTCTTATTCTGAATGGCTTAACGAGTTCTTAGCTAATCTTAGAACGGAAAAAAATGCATCTAGTCTCAACAATAATAAATCCAAATACGAGAAGATCTGGGCCCCTTTACATACGTTATATACCATTTAGGTTGTATCCCATTAGGTAATCATTTATTTTAGACTCACATGTTTCTGGACTGTGTGGGGTGGAAGGGGGGATGGGGGGTTTGGGGGAGGAGGATGGGTTCATGTATCTTGTTTTGTATGTACATATTTGAGTTTGATAAGCATGATCCCGTCTTGTGTATTGTAAAAACTTTCAATAAACATTATATTGAAAAAAAAAACCTTCAGGCAACACGTACATTTTTATAATCTCATTAAGGATTTGTATATGAATATTAATGATCATCATGCAGCATATAGATTTTGAAAACCATTGAGCAGCACATAGATTTTTAAAACTGTCTTGTGGCACACACTTTTTCAAAATACTTTATAACCTCACAAAGATTTAATTTATTATACTCAGAAAACCTTAATGGGCAGTGACCCTTTTTCATAAGTGCCCAGTAAGCAACAACAGTAGAAACAGAAATGACAATACAAATGTACAAAAGATGAATTAATTAATAACAGTTACAAATAGACTGTGATGATAAATACTGTACACTAGATGTTTTAAAGCTGTAACTATATTTCTGTGCAGTTATTGATTTATTCAACTTGTTGTACCAAATCGTGACCCTATAGACCAGAGCTCTCTGATCCAGTTCATTGTTCATTCTTGGAGTATGAAAGACACGGCCATTAGTTGGCCCTACTATTAACTGATTCTGGAAAAATATCCCAAATACTTTGGGAGGCCAAACCTAAAACCACTTTCTGTATAAAAACCAGTGGCAGGAATTTTATGCGATTGTCCAATGAGAAGCGCACAGCAGAGGAGAGGAGAAGACAATGATGTGTACAGCTTGGAAGGTTAGTTTGAAATCTGCAGACTGAGTTATAGAGTACCCTTACCATGAACAACACAGACTCACTAGCTGAGGAATATACTAACAATCCATAGTCAATCAATGGAAATAACAGATTGTCAGACAGATATTCCTTGAATCAGCTGTTATGCAATTTTTAACTCTGTATAACACTCTGAGTCATTGGTGGAGTTTTTTTGAGACATATGATACATGAGGTTCAAAGGAATGGGAGTTGTCGAGGATGACATGCAGGTAATGAAATTCATTGACTATTTCTATTTCCTCGCTCATGGAGTCAGGCAAATTTAGATTGGCATGAAGTGGTTTGTGAGGACCAGAGAACAGCATTGCCTTTGTTTTTTTTGGTTTTTCTATTATGGACCAGTTTATGTTGATTAAACCATCTCTCCATGAAGGAAAAGTCTGACTGCAAAATAAGGGTTTATGTGATTTATATCCTTACCCTCACAAAAGATGATGGCATCGTCAACATAAAGGACCATGCCAGAGAGGGGGTAAGCAGCTGGAGCTGAGTTAATGAAAAGTGAAAACATATGAGGCCCAAGGATTGATCCTTGGGGCACTCCACAAGTAATCATTACTGGGTCGGATAAGGTCTTATGTATTTTGATTCTCTGTACTCTGTTACTTAAGTAACATTGGAACCAGGCTACAGTATCAGAATAAAAGTTCATATGTGTTAATGTGCCCAGTAATAGTGTATGGTCCACCAGGTAGAATGCCTTGAAGAGTTCCTCAAATATGCAGCCAAGGTAATTTCCAGCATCTAATTCTTTATAAATATAATTTGTGAATCTCAACAAGGCAGTTTCAGTATTATGTAATTTGTGATATCCATGTTGTACAGGTGTGAGGATGTTGTATTGTGTTACAAATTCCAGTGCCTGGTCAAAAACAATGCATTCCAACAGTTTGGAGAGGGGATTGAGTAGCAAGATCGGTTGATAGTTCGATGACATAGTCTTGGAGCCTGATTTATGAATGGGTGTAACAACTGCCTGCTTCCAAATAAAGTATCAGGAAAAATGCCAAATCTCAGTGAGAAATTGAAAGACTTCATGATTTGCTCAGCTAAAACTTCTCTACCTAATTTCATTAATCGATAGTCAAGGTCATCGGGTTCAGTGAGAGGTTTGGGGTTGTATTTTGCAATGTACCTTGATACATCGTTACTGGTCAGAATCTTAAAATAAAATTAAGGAGGTGAACCTGATTGGGGGAAATCTGAGCCAGTCGAGTTGGAAGAGGTTGTATGTTGAGAGGTACTAAATATTTGGAAAGATCACCAAATAGTTTATTGAAATGACTAGCTATTACACTTGGGTCACTAACCATATTACCATCAACCTCGAGAGTAATAGAATCATCAGAATGATTATCACCGGTGAACTTTTTATAAACCTCCCAGACATTTTTAGATTGGGTACCTGTTTTTTCCTGCTGTACCTTAATATATGTAGATTTAACATTTCTAACTAGGGTCTTACACTTGTTTCTAGCCATTTATACTCTAACAAATCTTGAGACTCTCCAGTCATTTTATATTTCTTACAGATTTTATCCCTGTGCTTCAACTTGCTGAGAATTTCCATGTTTAGCCATCAAGCCTTGTCACCTCTTATTCTCATCCATTTCTGGGGGGCCACCAAATTGAAAATATTTACAAGGACTTTGCAAAATTTATCATAAGTGAGATTTAGGTTGGTGATGTTATCTAAGAAGGACCAATCAACAGACTTCAAACCATTCAGATATGATTTGCTGTTTAAGTTCTTTACATTTCATGTCTGCATATAAACTGAATGAAGATGAAATGTCTTCGCTGACCGGAAACAAAAGATAGGACAATGATCACCAAGATCATCTGGTAAGGTACCTGCTGATATGCTGATAAGATGTTGAACATCATTGCAAAGCACAAAGATCATCATGCAGCAAGAATATTTTAACAAATACTTTATACATCACAAAGATTTAGAAAATTGTCACAAAGCACGTGCATGCATGCCAGCACAGCGGATGAGCTTCAGCCCACCACGCCAACATCACAAGTTCAGAAATGATCCCGGGGAGGGAGTTGGAGGGCCGTCCGGGGGAGGAGGATCAAACATTGTCAAGACTGCTCTCCTCCACCGGGGCAGGGTGGAGAAGCAACTGGCACTAGACTAACCCCTGGTGGAGACTGGGGGTCTGACTGCCTGTGCTCTAGTAGGTCTGCTAAAGATGTCACTGTCATAAACACCGACCTTGAGAGTGATTTTAAGGCCTTGGAAGCCTGGTTCAAAGCCAACCTGCTGTACTTAATATTAAAAAAAACTAAAATCATGCTATTCCACCACACCTCCTTCAAAGGATACCTAAATAACATTTTGACGACAAAATATTCAAAATCTGGCCTCAAACAGGACTAAAGGAAAGGCTGCTGAATTCGTTATTGCTAAAACTACATTTATATAAGTTACCTAAATGTGGTTCCAAAGCATTTGAAAAATGTAAAATCAGCCTTCCAATTTTAAAAAAGTGCCTTACCTGCTTCTTAAAATGGCCACCAAATGTGTTAAGTGATGACATCATCTGAGCCAAAGTCAGAGAGCTATATGGCTCTCAATAGTGCTAACTAGTTCTTTTTTCCCTTTGTATAGAATTGTTTCACCAAAATAGTCAAAACCATGTGCATTATTTAGATCAATACACATGTTAGGCTATGGTTCCGTTCATTTTGTTTACTTTAACATGCTGAAATTGTGTTTTAATCCAACCGACTTTCTCTTTGGCAAACCACAATGCAGTACACGTCTTGAATAACCTGGTGGTCTAGCGGTTATAGCGGATCCAGGATGCTACAATGGGGGGGAGGGTGCTGGGAGTGTGTGCATACTTGAGAAGCACTTTTAAACAGTTTTATGAAACCTTTATATTTTCTGCTATTATGCTTTTCTAGTATGTTTTTGACTGAAACTACACAGGTAATCCATATTTTTGAACGTAAACCTTTGTACAATCAATAAATCAGACTTCTAAAACAAAGAGAAATGCAGCAGCAGCAGGTGAGTACTTTACAAGAGAGGGGTTACAGCCGCACCCTTCACCACCCCATAGATCCACCACTTGTTTGTTGCAAAGTTCTTCTGTAGTCCAATGCCAGAGTTCATACTTTCTTGGAAATCAAAAATATGCTTGTCTTGTCTTCTAGTCTTTATCCATGGAAAATAATAATGAGAATCAGTATTTATATAGTGGTTTCATACACATTGTATCCCAAAGTGCTTTACAAGCAATGTTAGACTGGTAGTGAAGTGACTGAATGTGTAGTGACAGCAAGTTCACACATTTATGCCTACTCTCAGCCTTGGACGATTGTATGAACTGGTTTTATGGGAAGGGGAATGTTCGCCAAGACAATAGGGTCAGGTAGTGATCATGGTGCTGGCAGCCCCACATCTTATTTCTCACAGTGATCTGCTCATATTTCTCCCCTTCTGTCTTCTCCATTCCCTGAATACAGCAGTACCTTGCAGAAGTGGCCTTCTCAGTTCCCCTCTGATATTCATTCTCACTACTTCGCCCCACACCACAAACTGGTGAGCTCATCACCCTTGTGCATCATGAATATAGGTAGTACAGTCCCCAGGTTTTTTGATATATCAAAAATAAACAAATCTTTCCAGTAAGTCAGGCTGGTAGCAGCAGGGGACAAAGGGAATTACAGGCTTTCCTATCCTTAAAAAATCTAGGCTACCTTTGATTAGGCACCATTAAATGATGGGTGCGCACATCATTATGCATGTTATTTAATAGTGCCTAATTATAGGTGGATTAGATCTTATGTGGGTAGGAATGCATATGTTTCCCCTTGCACCCTGCTTCTATCAGCCTGGCTTACCAGAAGATCATGTTTATTATTAATATGTAAAAATGACATGGGTGACTGTACTAACCACATTCATGATGCAGAAGGGTAGTGAACTCACCAGTTTTTGGTGTGAGGAGCAGAAGGGAAGAATGAATGCCAGAAAGGGACTGAAGAGGCCATTCCAGCAGGGTACAGCTATAGTCAGGTTAGGGGAAGACAGGAAGGGGGATGTTTAGTAGATCATTGTGAGATCTGAAATGTAGGGCTGCCAGCACCATGATCACTACCTGACTGTGAATAAGAGCAGCCAGTGATGACAAATACTCAGTGGCAGGGCTGCACTTAAAGTGTTACTTCAATTCAATGTAGGGAGAGTGCCCTCAGGTGGGGGGGGTGATATTTGTTAGGACAGTATTGAGAGAGCTGTGTATAGATCATTCAAGATTTAGAAGGGCGGTAGCCAATCAGCTCGCATTGTGGAGTGAGTAGGGCACTAAACAGTACTGGAGAAGATTTGCAGGGAACTGTCCTGTGGGATTCTGCAGATCAGAAGTAAAGGAGTAGACTGATACTGGAAGTCTGGTGAATTCGCTCAAGGCATTAGTATGCCCCTCCTGCTAATAATATTGTTATCCATAGTAAGTACAGCCCTTATGAGGGCATGAACTGCAGTTTTTCTGGTAAGTCCTGAGGTTTATTGTTTGGCCCTCCACAAAAACCCAATTGTTGGTTAATGAGGCGGGATAAAAATAAAACATGGGAACTGTACATACTGCCTTCACTGTGCAGAAGGGTGGTGATCCAGTCAATGTTTACTGTAGGAGCAGAAGTCAAACATTGAAAAAACAGACTTAAGTGTGATTTGGGAGGTATTTTTAACAGTGCCAGCTGATGATCCATATCGGTGTAGGTATGCCAACTCTCTGAGGTATACGATTACAGTCTGAGGTGTGATATTTCTCTTTATGAGACCGCAAGCTCAAATGTAGACCCAGGCAATACTAAGGACACGGTATGGATGGTGGGGTGTTCAACAGAAGCCAGGCTAGGTGCAGGGGGTTCACTTGGAAAACGAATGCAAGAGAAGCTATTTTTTGTGGATTATCAAAAATGCATGAGCTTTGGAATTGGACCAGACTGGTACTTCACTGGGTGACCCTGAGCAAGTCACTTAACTTCCTTGTGCTGCCAGGCCACATCTGTAAACAAGGTTTCAGCATAGTGTGTCTCTCCTGGTTAACAAAAACAAATTCAGGGCATCAAATAACCACCAGATCATCAGGTATTTGAAGGGTTTTACTATTCTGCAGTTTGCCAAAGAGAAAGTCAGCCAGATTGCAAAACATTTTCAGCAAGTTAAAGTAAATAAAATGAACAAAATCATAGCCTAACATGTGTGCTGATCAAAATAATCCACATGTTAACACATGGTGTTGATCATTCTGGTAAAAACAATTCAAAACAAAGAGGGAAAGATGAACTAGTTAGCCTACAGGAATATATATTGGTCTCTGGCTCTGGCTCCGATGATGTCATCATGACTCACCACTTAACACAGTTGGCATACATCTTAGGGAGAAGGCAAGGCTGTTTTTTATAATTGAAAGGCTAATGTTTACATTTTTCAAAAGCTATGAAACTGCATTTATGTTATTTACATAAATGTGGTTTTAGCATAAATGTAAACAGTAGCCTTTACTTTACCTCGCAATGAAGCCAGATTTTTGGATTTTGCACTTTTAAAAAACTGCTTGTTTAGGTATCCTTTAAACTAACCAGGAGACCACATGATGCAGAATGCTGGCTAGCAGCTCCTCCATGTCGCTCCAGTCACCCGATTCCTTATTTTCTCATTTTATACTTGGACTAACCTCTTCAAACATTCGCAGACCACTCTAACAGACTGTTTAAATATTCAGAGTACCTTGAATGCAGACCGCTACTCTGATGGATGTTTATATGAAAAAGTCGCCACAGAAACACACTCCTCCAGTTACTCCTGAAAAGGCCCCAAAGAAACCATGGGCCTCGAGTGTTGCAGAATGGCCATCACATACAGCTGCTGCTATGGACCAGGAACCCCTAACTCTAGGTAGGTTCCTGGAAGAATTTAAACCTTTCCGTGAAGAAATGAGAGACATCTCTTCTGAGCTCAAATCACTCGCACAAATGATAGAAGACATTTCACAGACAGCCACTGATAACACTACCCGTATTTGTTCACTTGAGAAGTGTGTGGATAAAATAGATCCTGGACTGCCATCTATGTAACAGAAAATATCCTGACTAGAATCAAAGTTGGAGGATCTCGAGGGCCGCAGCTGCAGGAACAATGTTGTTATCATTGGCCTCCCAGAGGGAGAAGAAGGCCAGAATACTATTGTCTTTATCCAAAAGCTGATCAAAAAGATCACTGGCCCCTCTCCATTTGGATCCAAGTATATTATTGAGAGGGCACATAGGTCACTTTGCCCAAAACCTCCACCTGGATCCTCGACTCGACCTATTATCTGCCGTTTCTTGAATTTCCTTGAATGACAGCATTTACTTGCAAAAATAAAAGAACTACATGATGTAAGATGGGAAGACAACAAAATAAGAGTTGCACAGGATCTCCCAGTCTCAATAAGGCAGAGATGAACATCATTTCACCCGATGCTTTCAAAGATCATCGCCACTGGGATAAAGATTAAGATGGTATACCCAGCCAGATTACAAGTACAAGTGGCTGGTACTTGGCTTTCCTATGAAGATCCAGAGGCTGTATTCACCGGGCTTAAGACAGCCCTTCCTGGCCTATTCCGTGATCCATGACTCGCAACCAGAGAGCGGAAGATACTTGCTCAGCAAAGTTACTGCAGATCTGTGAAACGAAGAAGGGAAAGAAGTTATTTCCTGATTAGGACCTAGAGAGACTTTTAACACATTTCTATGGGGCAACATACTACTGCTTTAAATCTATCGGCTCAGAGTGTCTACCTAACTGGAGGGCTCTTGTTTCAGTTCACCATGTCGATATTAACAACATAGGTGACATCTCTATTTTGTCTCTTAGCTCAATCCACAGAATCAATGGAATAAACATTTTTGAATAAGTATTTTCCTTTTTGGTACTTTTACCCTTTGTTCTTCATATGTGTTTATTTCATTTTTTGTGATGGTGCACACCAGCGTGCAGCTTACTTTATTTAAACATCTCACAATTATCTGACAATCTTGTGTCTTCGAAATCCAGTTACGTTTTATGTGTTCAAAGCTATATTTAATGCTGGATGCCCTCGGGATGTGCCTTGCAGTACTTTTATTCATATTGAAGGGGAAGCCTCCCCAAGCTGCTATCATTGCCTTACGATATTGAGTTTTACTCCTACCTGCCTGCAATAATCATTATTCTAATGGCAAATTTACTTTCTTTATTTCTGACTATTTACAAAGTGAAAAGCAGCTAACTTACTTTTCCCAGTTCTCCTTTTTAGTCAGCTCTAAAGGATTAAATACTGTACTCTGATAATTCTATGTTAGATATTTTGAGATATGTTTGTTACAGAGCTCACCCACAAGTTACTGGGTAATGTTGTTATTATTTTGCAGATACTATCCAGCGATGGTTTACATAGCTTCCCTAGACCTTGCTGATTTCATTTACATCTCTGGTCTATATAAATATAAAAGTCCAGTAGTTCATTTTTAATTTTTATTTTTATTGTGTTTTGTTCTCTTGAACCTGTCAGGTTGGACATTATTATGATCACACGCATGGTGGTGTAAACGGGTATTACCCGATCCATTCAACTGTGAAAACCCTCCTTTTTCTTTTTCAAACCTGCCTTTTGTTCTTGTTAACAGGAAAGCTAGCATGTCTCGTTCCCAAGATAAGTGAATTGTTTTGCTAATTTAATAGCCTCTTGTTCGTAGAATATAAAGGAATTTGTTCTGTTTTAGCTTAATGGGGTAATATTGGGTGGCTGGGGGAGGGGAAGAGATGCGGTAGTATGCAGATAGTAGTTTGCTGCAGTAAGGGTGGTAGGGTGGGATGGGTGCTATTCAGACATAAAGGAACCTATTTACTCATACAATGGCAAATGGGGTGTTATAAGGGGCTGAGGGATAGCAAAGAATTGAGGAAAGGGGGAAGGGAATGGTGGGGGGAATCTTGCACGGTCAAATTATTTTGTACATTTTTTTTTCCTTTCTCTTTTAGTAGGAGTCTGTTCTCTTTTCACTCAGGGAGGTTTACCCACAATTCATCTGAGATGATGGCTAGAGATTTAGTATTTGCCACTTGGAATGTCAAGGGCGCCCGCAGTAAGCTGAAACAATACCAATTATTGAAACATCTATTTTTTTGCAAATAGACATTGCATTTATACAAGAATCTCACTTGTTAATCTCAGAAGCCCCAAAACTAAGAAGGCAACATGTGGGTCAAGTCTTTGCTGCAGAAGGGAATTCTCAAAGCTGTGGGATTCTGATTTTAATATCCCGATCCATCCCATTTAAACCTATTAAAGTTATCAATGACCCTAATGGTAGATTTGTATTTGTCCATGGAAAATTGCATACTAATAATATTCTATTAGGTAGTATTTACCGTCCAAACATTGACACTCCTTAATTTTTTCTACAGTTGGTCAATATTATGGCTCCTTATTTATTCATCCCCATGGTTCTGGGAGGGGACCTAAACCTAACTTTTGACCCGAATGTAGATCATACAGGGAGTACATTTAGAGGCCTCTCCCCAGCAGCTCAAAGGGCACTGAGAGAACTGGTAGATCAAACAGGTTTGCACAATGTTTGACGTATCCATCACCCCTCAGAAAGGAGTTACATATTTACCTCTCCGGCTCATGGGACTTCTTCAAGGCTTGATTACATTCTGATTTCCCAGGATTTACTTTCCGCGGTAATGGAATCTTCCATTCTTCCCAGTCCCCTGTCTGATCATTCATTGGTCACATGTCAACTCTCATTTTTCTCCCTTCCCAAATTAGGTGGAAGATGGAAAATCAGTAACCAGCTTCTAAAAGATCTGGGTACAGTACAGAATACCACAGATGGTATTACACAGTTTATAAATATCAACCACAATACTACAGGTAAGCCGGATGTGAAATGGTGTGCTTTAAAAGCATATTTAAGAGGTGTATTAATTGGCTTGGTTTCCAGGCCGAGGAAGGCGAGTGAGAATCAACTTCAGAATCTCATTTCCCAAATTAGAACCCTTGAAACTAAAATGTCCCCATTTACCCCAGAACAAATTAAGCAAAAACATATTTAGCTGAAGGATGCTTACTTGAACCTTCTGAGAGAGAAAGCCAGATTTTGATTATCAAAACCAATGCTTCCTATACTGACCAAGGAGAAAAAGTTGGATGTCTCCTGACATTAAGAATCAAACAACAAGAATCGTCCAGATTTATTGCTGCTATTCTATTGTCAGTAGATGGTACCTTGAAATTTACCCCATCTGAGATCACTGCTGAATTTCACTCTTATTACCAGCAAGTATACAGTCCCATGCTAAATCCACGTTCCCTAGATGAATCAGATAAGTATCTCCTTGACTCTTATCTGCCTTCACTTTCCCAAGCTCAACAACTTGCATTATGTGCCCCTATTACTCAAAAAGGATCTTTTAGAATCATTAGGGATCTCCCTTCAGAGAAAACCCCAGGATCTGATGGCTTCTCAACTAATTTTTATAAAGTCTATGCACCACAACTGGTTCCCTTGCTTGTCCCCTTATACCAACATATTCTCTCTGAGTCCAACATAGATAGTACCCTATTTGAAGCCTTGATTGTTCTCCTACCTAAACCTGGCAAACCCCCTGACCTGACAACCAGCTATAGACCAATCTCTCTTCTTAACCAAGACATTCAAATCCTGTCTAAACTACTAGCTGATCACATCAACACTGTTATCTCTGATCTAATAGGACTGGAACAGGTGGGATTCATGAAAGGCAGATCCTCTGTTGATCACTTACGTACCCTGGCCCATGTATCCTCAGCATCCAGGGATGCTCAATACCACACCGCTTTGGTTTCCCTGGATGCTGAGAAAGCATTCGATAGAGTTGACTGGAACTTCTTATTTCATACCTTACAAGCTTTCAGTTTCCCCCTGAAATTTCAAAATTGGGTCCGCGCACTTTATGAACTACCCTTGGCTAGAGTGACATGTAATGGAGTGATCTCTGACCTCCTCCCATTGCGATCAGGCATGAGACAGGGATGCCCCTTGTTTCCTATTTTTTTCAATCTATATCTGGAACCTCTAATATGGTGGATGGTTAATTGCCCCAGAGTTCAAGGCATCTCCATGCTAAACCATTAAATTAAGGTATCTGCTTATGCCGATGATCTACTACTTCAGCTTTCCTATCCTTCCTTATCAATCCCCCCTATGCTAGAGAATATAAGAGAATATAGCGCCTTTTCAAATGATAAATTAAATGTAGACAAAACTGTTGTCTTTCCCCTTAATTATAAACTAATGAAATAAGAAATCCAAACCCTAGGTCTGTCTTGGGAAGCACAATCCCTGAAATATCTAGGTATCATGCTCTCAAGAAACCCACTTCTCCTCCAAAAGAAAAATCTGGATTCTTTATTAGTCACACTTGCCCAGGACTTTTAAAGGTGGTCCCTTCTCCCACTTTCTCTATGGGGCAGAATCAACATTGTCAAAATGAATGTTTTTCCCTGTCTCCTTTATCTGTTCAACCTTTTAAATTTATGGCTTCCTCTCTCATGGTTCAAAAAAGAACACAGTCTCATCGTGGATTTCATTTGGGATAATAAAAAAACCCATCTGGCCTTCCATAAACTTGCAGTGCCTAAAGCAAAGGGCGGCCTCTGTCGCCCACATTTAGGTTTTTATTACTGGGCATGTCACGCCAGCAAATATCTCAGATGGCTCGGGACGGGAACTCCTAGAGCACTATCCTCTTATACCCCACACTGTCTTAAAATTGAATCTGACCTAATTAGATTCTATGGCCTTTCTCCTTCCGTGCTTTTATTTACCAAGGTCAAACATCTTACTATATTACTTCATCCTACCCCAATTGCCCTTTCTGTCAAAGTGTATTCCCAACTGTGTGCCTTTTTGAAGTATGACTACTGCACAGACCTGATGCAACCATTAATGGGGAACGCCAACCTTAAAATCACTGGTAAAGCTCTTTCCACCATTTGGCTGCTTCACCTAA
Source organism: Neoceratodus forsteri (assembly GCA_016271365.2). NCBI lineage: Eukaryota > Metazoa > Chordata > Ceratodontiformes > Ceratodontidae > Neoceratodus > Neoceratodus forsteri. Next base: position 903,421,415 of record CM028135.1, on the reverse strand, counting down.
CTAATTTTACTCTCTCTTGCTTTCTAGATGGAAGAACAGGGTCCTGGTTAACTTCACCGGAGATCTTAGCTAAGTCTACTATCCCAAATTCCTATATCTTTAAAATTTTCCAATTACATCACCTGCTGATAAAAACCCCCTCTCCCTCCATAAATCCACCTTTTATCACAGGAATGGTCCCTCTAGCTGGCCTTCCACATGCAGTGTCCAAGCTGTTCAATATCCACTTTGACTGGATTTATCCAGACCATCTGGGTCCTTTGAACTATTGGGCACCACTTCTCCCTGAGATACCTATAAACTGGCCTGTTTTATGGCAGGGATGCCATAAGTTCATCACACAGGACAGACTCCGTGTCATGCAATTCCGTATATTGCACAACCTATATTATTCACCTCAAAAGTTGGCTAGATATGGTATAGTCTCTTCCTCCACTTGCACAAGATGTGCACAGGATGAAGGTAGCTTATTTCATATCTTTTGGACCTGGCCCAAAATATCCCCCCTCTGGGTGCTTATCAAACAGAGAACTGACCCCCTTTTAGGCCTTGATGAGTTATTTTCCTCTAAGGTTTGTATCCTGAGCAATTTCTCAGGGATTTCAGTCCTCACTCAGAAGTTCCACATGGCCTTAATATCCATGTCAGTTAAAAAACTAGTACTGAAGCATTGGAAGGACAGTAAAAATATTTCCTATACTGAATGGCTGAGAGAACTACTAGCTAATCTCAGAACAGAGAGATCTATAGCAAGTCTCTGGAATATTACAACTAAATAGAATAAAATATGAGGCCCTCTGCAAACTTTTTACTCCCTACAGTCTGTCTAATTTTATATGCCTGACTATTAACTCTGGTGACAGATATATGCTTGCTCATACATGCAAGATTTAGGGGAAGGGGTGATCTTTTGGGGGACGGGGGTTGGGGAAGGACACACCAATCTGTATGTTATGTTTTGTTGATGCTTCACATTATCCAGGGTGATTTGTCCTTGGTATGTATAAAATGTTAACAAATTTTGAATTGAATAAACTAGATAACCAATCACCTATGGTAGTTAAAACATCAGAGGGGGTGGCTCTGGAAAGTGTCAAAAGTTTCAAATACCTAGGCATCACCTTAGATGAAAACCTATCCTTTGAGACCCATACTGATAAAATTATAAAATCAACACATCAGAAACTTGGGTTACTATACTGTACTGACCCTGCCTCACTTCCCAATCCAGAATGACCATCTGTACTACAACCCTACTACCAGGTCTCCTCTATGGAGCATCCTTGATCACTACAGTGAAGCCATCAATTTTGAAAAGACTCAGGCAAGCATATCACTGGATAGCCAGATTTGCTGCCTCATCTACAGCCCAGACTCACCACTGTGCTGTGCTCAATACCTTAAACTGGCCAGATTTTGAGGCTAAACTGGACTTTCCCTTGCTTTGTACCACTTTCAAACTAGTACACCTCCCCTTCCCACCCAGCCTCTCTAAACTGCTGACTCGGAAACCACTTACCAGGTTCCTTTCATCATCTCACCATCCATTACTAATTATACCTAAAACTCACTTAGCAGTTGGAAAGAGGTCATTCTCATTTGCTGCTGAATATAAATGGAACAACCTTCCGCCAGTACGACTCTCCTGCACATCCCTCTCACAATTTGAAAAACAGTACAAGGTCCTATTCTTTGCCCTGGGCACTTGCAACTACACATAACCCCCTCCCTAACAGGCAGGGGATAATCCTATGTCTTGCTCTCATTTTATGTACACTGTGAAATATGAGACATAAAGTTATTATTGTCCTAGAATGTATGATGTGACCTATTTGTTACTTATGTTCCAGTCTATGTACCCTGTATAAATATGAGATGGAAAGTGGTCATATCGTAGAATATATGCTTGGTCATATCATAGAATATATGCTTGGTCATATCATAGAATATATATCTTATGTTCTACTTTGCATCATATTGCTAATATTCCTACTTGTTATTGTTACTACTGATGATACCACTCTCGGTACATTGTTTAATGACCAATACTTGTGGAATACTTATGTTCACTGGGTCACCACTGAAAAAGGGACTGTCTTGTCTCAGTTGGGCCAACCCGGTCATCAAAATTCAAATAATAAATAAATAGTACTTCAGGAGGCATGCCAAACTTCCAGCATTCTGTGTGCCACCATGTCATTGCACGCCATGACTCCCCGGGGCTCAGCACCTACAAAAATCATCAGCCAAGTGGGAGGTCCACCCTCTGCCAAACACCATGCAGCAAACTGAGGCACACCCCTGGATCATAAACTAGTCTCCATTCGGGAGCACCCCTTCCCAGTGGCCCCACACTGGGGTAAGCCAGGGAGCACTAAGGAGGGTATGTAAGTCCTAGGAGATGGGGGATGAGTGTCATGGCACACTGAAAGTGGCTGGGTGATGACCAAAAACCAAAAATTGTCACAAAGCACAAAACCATCATGCAGCATTATTACGTTAATAAATGCTTCATAACCTTATGACAATTTTGAAAATTGGCACTCAGGACAAAACCCATTGTGCAGCACAAACATCTTAAAAAAATATTTAAAATATCTGTGCTACACATACATTTTACAGAAAACAAATTTTTTAAAGGATTACTGTACAATGATTTTCATTTTTAATCAAATAAAATTAATTGCTGTTACTTAATTAAAAAATACATTGTAAGACTTGTACTGACCCTCTCTTACAAACACTAAAGTGGCACCCTTAACTTTTAACATTTTAAAAAGTTATCTTACCTTAAAGATTTTTGCCCATGTAAAACTTTACCATGGAAAAATTCAATATGTTTTTTCAGCTACTTTTCTCTGTAATTTTTTTTAATGTGCTCATGTGGGCAATTATTAGTAATTAACTCGAAAATAATTTTTTAACAAAACTCTAGAAGGACCTATTCACAGTAGATGTCTACAAAACCTCTAAGTTTCATACCTCAGCAGTTTGAACACAAAAAACTGTAGAAGGCAATCAAGCAAAATCAGGCAAAAATATATAAATATGGGCCTTTTTTTTTCAGCTCTATTTATTCACTTAGTGGTCTGGGGTATCTCTAGGTCTGGCTCACTCGGCATTCTCCTAACCACTGACCTGAACCACATCCCTGACCGAGACATTGGTATTAGAATTTCCTCCTCTCCTGCCAGACCCATACAGGAGGAGGCCGAGGATCCCCAGGGGGAAGGGTCAGCATCGTGGCCAGCATTAAGCATGTGGGGATCAGCCCTCAGAGACCAGCCATCGCCTCACCCTGCCATTAGGGGTATTTCCTTTTTCTCCCCTCAGAGTGTGGCATGCAATAATGCCTGCACATGGCTGCCCTGCTGGCGTCTGCCGCACTCAACCCCTTGCATTCTGGCTAGTGTACCTGCAGTACCCACGATCTCCATCAGGGGCTGCCAGGACACCGAGCAACCCTGAAACCCTCCCCAGGGAGAAAAGGGATATCCTCCGGTTGTTCGATCCTCTCTCTCCCCTGCAGACTCCTGGCAATCCGAGTCCATCACTGAACCCTGGTAGCAGCGTGGCATGAGGTGTGGCATCCAGTGCCTCAACTCTCAGTGCCATCTGGGACTTAATTACTAAAAAACTACAAAACTGATCTTTTTGAAATCTGGAGGGTTAAGAGACCCTAGAACTGAGAATGAGCATGGTAATTTTGAAGTCCTCGGCTTGGATATTCAAAATGTGTTAGTATCTCACTAACAATACTTTGTGGTCCCAAAGCAGTGAAGGATGTTAAACTGCCATATTGGATGGCAAGGTTAGTGAGTTGCTAACCCATTAGTGACCAACACTAAAATATGCAGATGCATGTATGCAAAGCAGCTGACGGAACCTTAAATATAAGCACATTGGCATCACTGCTGCACTAGTTACCAGCTATCCAAACCAGGTCTTACAATCTACAGACCTTAACCACAGTCCCCCACCTCCAAACACCCCACCGTTGTGCAGTCACAATTTCCCCTGGTGTCTAGCGGTCCCCCTGCATTATTTATGACAGACATACTGAACTATTTAGAGGATCATATCTCAGTCATTTTTAACCCTAGGACTATAAAATTTGGAATGCACCTGTTCAGTCATATGGTCTCTGAACCCTTCAAATTTCAGGAGGCTCAGTTCTGTACTTTTGGAGATATTAAAGGCCAAAGGATGTATTTTTGCACAATCTGTTAGCTTTAAATTTTGGTGCTCATCCACAGGTTATTACAGGTTTTGTAGATGTCATGTGGGAATAGGTCATTTTATTATTGTATTTAAGTGAATTGCAAGTAATTTGTCAAGCATGTGCATTAAAAGAAATCACATTGAAAAATAGCTAAAACTACAAGGATGCTTTTTTTCCATGTTAAAGCTCTACATGAACAAAAACTTTAAGGTAATGTAACTTTAAAAAAAAAATAGTAGATGGTAAGAGTTAAGTGTGTGTGAGGGAGGGGTACTACAGTATGTGGTACCCAGTGTAGTTTGTTATTAAAATAAACTAATTAGTAATAATTAAGGGGACACTGTCAGCTTTTGGCTGACTCTTTTAACCAATGTAAAACCCCTGCCTCTTGCCATCTATATACCAATGGATGGCATGCCTGTACCCCGAGTTACACAGCAGCTGATAGTGCCTTTCAAATAGGTGCATGAGCATGTTACATAGAAACATAGACTTTGATGGCAGATAAGGACCACTTGGCCCACCTAGTCTGCCCATTTCCCTACCTACTGAATAAGCTGCAGATCCTAGTTAACCAACAGCCTATTTCTTCCTACCCCCCACAAGAATTGCCTTATGTCTGTCCCATGCATGCTTGAATTCTCCCACAGTTTTAGACCCACAACCTCCTCAGAAAGGCTGTTCCATGTGTCCACCACCTCTCTGTGAAAAAATACTTCCTCACATTGTCCCTGAGCTGTCCCCCCTCTTTCTTCAAATTGTGTCCCCTTGTTCTAGCACATCTTTTTTTCTGAAAGATGCTACTCTCATGGACTTTGTTGATTCCACTGAGGTACTTGAAATTTTCTATCATGCCCCCCTCTCCCTCATTTCCTCAAGGGTATACATATTAAGCTCCTTTAGTCTCTCCTAGTATGGCTTCTCTTGCAGACCCTGCACTATTTTAGTTGCCCTCCCTTGGACTGCCTCCATCCTGTCTATATCCTTGCAGAGATGGGGTCTCCAGGACTGGATGCAGTACTCCAGATGGGGTCTCATCTACTGTCTGTACAGAGGGATAAGAACCTTTTTATTTTCTGCTAGTAATGTCCCCTTCCTATACATCCCAGTATCCTCCCAGCCCTCCCTACTGCATTCTCACAGTGGTTGCCAACCTTAAGGTCATCTGATATGATTACCCCCAGGTCATTTTCCATTTTTGTTGTTGTAACTACCCCCCACCATTGTGTACTCTTCCCCTGGATTTTTGTTTCCCAGGTGCATTATTTTGCACTTCTTTGCAAAATAACGCATCCTGGGAAACAAAAACCCAAACAAACAAAAAATGTTCATAGGTTTGGAGAGGTGGTAAGTAGCTATAGTATCAGTTCTGTGCTAATTTTTGCCTCCCCAAACCAGGTTAGTTCCATGGTAATTTCTGCCTCCCCAAATCAGGTCTTACAACTTGTGCCCTCTAACTGTGGTCCCCATCCCCAAACACCCCACTGATGTGCAGTCACTATTACCCTGCTGTCTGGTGGTTACCCAGCCCCAATCACCCCTTCAATATTTACTGAACATTTCTCTTGTGTCCAGTGGTCCCCCTACCCCCGATCACCCCTCCAGAGTTTACTGAATACTGTATTTCCCTGGTGTCCAATAGTGTCCTTGCCTCGATCACCCCTCCAGTATTTACTGAATGTTTCCCAGTTTCCCCTGATATCCAGTGGTGGTCTCCACTCCAAGTTGGAACCCCCATCCCCACCTGAACTGGCCTTTCCCCTTGCAACCATAGTCATGCCCCCCATCTGCCTGCCCTGACCCCAGTGCACCCCCCCATGACTGGCACGCACCTTCCATTCACCTTCTTGGTCAGCCACTGACTGACAGATCACAACTGCACAACTGCTGTACTAGCAGCTGATTACAGTAGGTAAGTAATCACAACCTGTCAGTTGGTAGCCGACCATGAAGGTGAGTGGAGGTTCTGTGATGGTCACTGGGGGGGGAAGGCATGCTGAGGGCAGGCAATTGAGGGGCTGAGACAAGGGGGGCAAGCCAGGGCCAGGTGGATCAGTGTAAGGGGATTTGAACCCAGTAGTGGTGGGGGGGCCTGGACACCAGGAAAATAGGGAAATGTTTAGTAAATACCAGAGTGGTGACTTGGACAGCTGGGACAACTGGATATCAGGGAAGTGTTCAGTAAATACTGGAGAGGTGATTGGGGCAGAGGGACCACTGGACACAAATGTTCTGGTATGTGCTGAGGACAACTCACAGTAGGAGTGCCTATATTTCACAATGAATGGACACCCTATTCAGGGGGAGCTGTGTGATACCTGATTTTTTATACAAGTGCTATTTGACCTTGGGTAACATCATGAGTGGTGTGAGCCATGAGTGAGGTGTCCGAGGTCACACAGCATGACAATTGATAAAGCAAGTCTTGCACAAGCTCCCCCTGCATGTCTCATTTAAGTAATAGAGTAGGAGTTTGTGTGACAGTTTAATTTTAGCTGCTTTCTATTTTTTATACAGTATCTGCAATGGTTAGTGTGATTATTTGGTGAAGTAAACTATTGTGTTTGCATCCCCATTGTCATGGATGTGCTGACACAACACAAGCGCTGATGTGGCAATATTGGAGCTGATTGGTTGCAGTAGTGGCTTTTTGAAAAAGTACAATTAAATATGGTGGCTCATTATTTTCAAATCTTAGCTGTGGTTGTTTAAATGAAGAGTAATAGGAATGGAAAGGGGGCACCTTATGTTAAGATTATTTGATTGTTATTAATTAACAGAATGCTTCTTGTATCTGTATAGCCCAGTGTCCCAATTTAATTGATTGGTTTGAACTTCTAATTATTACAGAATTTTTGCGTGGTTCCATGTGAAGTATGGTAATTGTTGAATTCCTATCACTTACACAATGGTATAAAAAGGTAAATAATTGTGTGCTGTACATCCTGCTGATGAAGCCCATTTTAAGGGTTAATGTGCAAAGGGTTTGTTTGCCATGTGGTGATTTTTAATAAATAAGCTGAGTCAATGGCAGAATCAATCAGATAAGGCTTTTTAATTACTTTTGACCTATAAAAAGCATGACAGGATCAACCAGAAAATTGTACTCAGTGTGGGACAGCTATATAGATTTACATATGCTTGTGGGTGTCAGCCTGTGTGTGTCAGGTGCAAATGAGTCAGCCTTTCTGTGCCAGGTGTGGAATGATCTCACTGCTGGTGAGAAGGTTCTGAGGAATGGAAAGTAGTGCAGGTGTGAAGTCGTAGTGGGAACTGTGTGGTCATTATGGGATAATGCATGGCCATGTGGTGTGCTTTATCCAATCAGGGACCCCAATTTTCACTGAGTTTTCCTACCCATTTTATAATATATTGTCTGTGTCTTCTGTCCTCACCCTTTGCAGATTGTATGTAGAGCCAGGGTTCTTCTGAGAACTGAACCCAAACAGAACCAGAACTATTCAATTTTTGCCCAATTCGAACAGAACTAGAACCCTAAAAATAAAAAACAGACAAACCCGAACTGAACCTGAACCCAGATCATGTGAGATGAGGAGAACCCACATGGAGGCAATAGTCTAGCCATGCTATTCTACACTTCTCCAGCTGTGTGAAGTATTGCCTAGAGATTGTGAAATTATTTCTTCATTGCAGTCAGTAATGACTGTCAATATCAAAGCAAAATCCTATGATGATGCGCCACCAGCAAAAAGGCCAAAAACTGATGACAGGGACATGCTATCCAGTCTAGGTGGTCTTTCATCAACAGCAAACAGATCATTGTCATCCAGTGAACTAAAAACTTATTTAGAACATGACAGTTATATTGACAACTGCCTTGAATTCTGAAATCAGACAGGAAGACACCTGTTCCCCAAACTAGCACAGCTTGCACAGAAGTACCTATGCTTGCCAGCTAGCAGCAGTACCAGTGAGAGAGTGTTCTCATTCTGCAAGCAAGCTCTAGATGACTGAAAATCTCACCTATCAGTTACCCCACTTGCTTGCTCTGTATTTGTTAAATTCTTGAACATTTATACTTTACAATTGAACTTGTACTTGCTTGTTTTTTAGTTTCTTTTACTCAAAGTAATGTTGATTTGAATAACGTTACCAATGTGAAATCAGTTGTGTGGCCTCCATGTTATATATATATATATATATATATATAGGCAATATAAAGTGCATTTAGAAACACTTAACTTGATCCAGCACTAGAACCGAACCAGAACTAGAATATAAACCAAAAGCCTAGGACTGAACTGAACCAGAACCCAAACATGTTATTTTTAAGCAGAACTGAACTGAACCAGAACCCCCCTCTGTAGAACCAGAACCGAACTAGAACCCCCAAAATCTGGAAAACACTGGCTTTAATTGTATGTGAGGCCCTTTGGCCCCATACATTCCTGCTTAAAGTAGAAGCAACCAAGATTTTCATGGTGATTTACATATATATCCCATGATGCTAGCATGCCACTATAATGTGGTTAAAGTGTAATGAGTCTTAGAACATCAGTAGTGTAGTATTTCTTTAGGACTGCACCCTAATCCCCCCAAGTGCCTAGCTTGAGGCCAAAAGACAAACTACAGGTCTTGGGCATGCAGTTAGTGTCTGAAGAAAGTAATGAATAATCTCATGCTTTGCCTATGGTCCACAGGCTTTGCGTGAACAAGGCTACAAATGATCTTAATCTCCAGCTTTGTGCAGGGCCCTGCCGGAAGAAAGTAAGTAATTATCTCCTGCTTTGTGTAAGGTCTGCAGGGCCCTGCAAGAAGAAAGTTATAATTAAGAGGGATAGTTGTCTAGCTTCAAATACCAGAGCTGTGGGGCATAGGATGGACCAATAATCATCCCTTGTCCCATGAAGCCTGGGTCTGGGGAAATGGGTAGGCATTAGGATTGCAAACAAAAAACATCACACTTCCAATTTGCCAACACTCATGAGACTTTAACCCTGTTTTTTTCACTTTCGTACTTAGTCCTCTTTGTATTTTTGCAACTCCAATGTATGCACTAATGTACATTTTTGCAATTAATATCTATCCATCTATGTACAATATACATATATTCATTGAAAAAACTATGTTAATGAATGCATTAGGGCTACAAAGCCACAAAAGGAGGAATATGTGGTAATGAGACTTTTCAACCCTAATACCGACCCCCAGCCCTACCCTCATGATCTCAGGTCAAGCTACAGGTCTAGGACCATGCGGCAGTGTTCTAAACTGGTTTGCTTGTTCTGTGGCTGAAAACATTTTGTTTGTATACTGTAGGACAAAGTCAATTTTTTATGAAAGTTATTCCAAACAAGGAGGAAACAGTGAAGAAGACAGGTAAAGGAGAAGATAAAAAGGGAAGAGGCTGGTCAAGGAAAGCATCAGGGAACAACACTAGCGGGAGGGGGTTGCAGGGAAGCATACAGGGAGGGAGAAAGGTATGGAGAGCCACATGTGCTAATGCAAGGAGTCTGGGAAATAAAATTCTGGATGTGGGTGCCATCATGACAGAGGTTAGTTTGGATTTGGTGTCCATAACAGAATCATGGTGTACTAATAGCCATGACTGGGACATGACCATACTGTGCTACTCTCTGTCCAGGAGAGGCAGGGAAGTGAGATGGGGAGAAGGGATTGTACAATATGAAAGGGAGAAAATCAAGTCCACAGGAATGCTGGGGAAGCTGGAAGAAAATCAAGGGCTATTGGAGTTGTCGGTCACTCTGGAAACAGTTGCTGGGGCCTCTATCCATACAGGGGTGGTACACATACCTCTAGCACTGGGAGAGGAACTGGATAAGGCACATGGGGAAGACACCATCAGGATGGCAAGTAAGGGGGAGGTGCTGCTCGTAGGTGACTTTGGTCAGTCCGATGTGGACTGAAGCCTTCTAACTGCAGCTTCGGCAAGAAGAAGGGCCTTTCTTGACTCCCTATGGGGGGCTTTTCTCAAGCTGCTAGTCAATGAACCTACTAGAAATGGGGCAGTGCTGGATCTTGTGCTTATAAACAGGGACAGCATTGCAGATGTCACAGTTAGCAGTCCCCTGGGTATCAGCAATTGCCATACAGCATGGTTTAACATTAAGATGGGAGCATAGGAAAATAACACAAGGACAAGGGTCCTGAACTTTAGGAGGAGTGATTCTAAAGAAATGAGAGACTGCCTCAGAAACTACCTCATAGGTGGGGATTGCCAGGGAGAGGCACAAGTACAGCAGGGAAAAATAAGGGAGGGTATAATTAAGGCAACCATCCTCTGTGTGAAGGAAGTGAGTAAAAACAGAGAAAAAAGACTGTTAATAAGGGGTAACCCATGAGGTGGGCACATGAGGAAGGCTGCCATCTGTAACATCCATAATAGCGACACCTTCCCAGCGCAATCCCTCATGGCGATGGGAGGGTAGGGCGACCGCATGAGGGGGTGGGTGAACTGGGCAACAGGATGTCACTATGCATACACATGTGGGGGGTGGGAGCAAGCACAGCAAGCATGGGCTGGGAGGGCGTAGAGAGGCTGTAGGGGGTGGCACTGCGGTGGAAGGCTGAGCTGTGTCATGGCATCGAGGGGTTAGTTACTGGCTGGGGTGGCTGAGGTACCAGATTCAGGTCCAGGTGCTGGGTGGATTTTGTGCACAGGCCTGAACTGCCACAATGCTTTCACCTCCCGACATACACCCCCTGGAGTTGAGAATCCTAAGCATGGGGTGCAGGGGCAAACCCCCATGAGGGAGGGGTGCAGCCCTCACAGAAAGCATTAAAAATATCTCCGGCACCTGTTGTCCTGTGTGCCGGGGTTACCAGAGTGCCAAAAAGCTTTTCTGCACTCTGACTGTGCGATAACAGAGATCACCTTTAGGCGTTTGCTGTTATCACATAGACCCCTGTTAAGGTTCTGTAGGGAAGTGACCAAGGTGCTGAAGGAAAAGAGGTTGGCATTAAAGAGGTATAAAGAAATGCAGACAGGAAGATGGTGGTGTATCAAGTAAAACAGAGAGAAGAAGGGAAAGCAGTGAGAAAAGCAAAGGCACAGACAGAGGGATGGATAGCCAAGGGGGTAGCTAAATGTGATAAGACTTTCTTCAGGTACAGAGGTGAGAAGAGGGAGGGATTGTGAGGATAAGGAGAGTGGTGGGGGTTGAGGCCATGCAGAAGAGGACCAATAAAAAGAAGACATCTTCAACAGGTATTTCTGGCCAGTCTTTATAAAGGAGGGAGGTGGAAATAGACCACCAGAAAACAGCAGGAACAAAGTGTTTGTGGGGAAACAAGTCAGTTTTCAGAGGAAATAGTCCAGAAGGGACTTGCAGCTGTGATAGTGGACATAGCTATGAGACTGGACGAGATACACCCAAAGGTGCTAAAGAACTCATGGAGGTATTAGCTGCCCTATTGACAGCCTTATTCAACATTTCTCTGGAAGCATGCATGGCTCCCAAGGACTGGAGGAGAGCAGACATGGTCCATCTACATAACAGCAGCAGAAAGGAAGAGGCTAGCAACTACAGGCATGTCAGTCTCACCTCAGTGATAGGGAAGTTAATGGAAACCCTGTTAAAGTAAAGGTTGGTAGAGTATCTTGAATTCAGTGGGCTGGAAAACCACAGACAGCATGGATTCATGGGGGGGGGTCATGCCAGATGAATCAGACTGATTTCTTCAACTGGATGACTGAGGAAATAGATCAGGGGAGGGCAGTGGACATGGTGTATCTGGATTTCAGGAAGGCCTTTGATACTGTGCTACACATGAGACTGATAAAGAAATTGAACAACCTAGGAGTTGGATCCAAAGTGGCGAACTGGGTTAGAAACAGGTTAATGGATAGGAGACAGGGGGTGCTGGTAAATGACACTCACACTAATGATGGGAGAGTGGCCAGTGGGGTGCCACAAGGTTCAGTACTGAACCAGTCATCTTCAATGTCTTCATAAGTGACATTGCACAAGAACAGGAAGGGAAGGAATGCCTTTTTGCAGATGACACCAACATCTATAATAGAGTGGAGACACTTGGGAGAAGGTGGAAAAAATGTGTAGGGATCTTGGAGAAAATTAAGGAGTGGTCAAGAGCATGGCTGTTGGGGTTCAACACCACAAAGTACAAAATCATTCACCTAGGGTACAGAAACCCAGGAACTGCATATAGGATGGAGAGGTACTGACAGTCACTAAGCAGAGAAGGGGCATTGGGGTTATCATATCTGATGACCACAAAATGACAGGGCAGTGTGACAAAGCAGTGAGTAGGGCCAATGGGATGTTGTTATGCATAGGGAAAGGTATTTCCAGCAGAAGGAAGGAGGGGGTGTTTCCACTATATTACTCACTGGTGAGTCTCCACCTAGAGTACTATGTCCAGTTCTGGAGACTGTGCCTTAAACAGGACATAGACATGGTGGAGGCAGTCCAGAGGAAGGCAAGTAAAATGATGCAGGGATTGCACCAAAGCCCTAAGAAGACAGAGACTGAGGGATCTCAACATGTACCCCTGGAAGAGAGAAGAGCAAGAGTGGACATGATAGAGATATACAGGTACCTCACAGGGGTAAACAGGGTACAGGAGGGGGGTTTCTTTTAAATGACAAAGAGCATCAGAATGAGAGGGAATGCAATGAAGATGAAGGGGGAGTTTTAGTGGGATGTGAGGAAGTACTACTTCAGTGAAAGAGTTGTAGACACCTGGGACAGACTGCCAGCAGAAGTGGTGGAGGCAGAAACAGTAGGGAACCTCAAGCATGCCTGGGGTAGATATAGGGGAACATTAGTAAAGCATCAGAAAGGATGGAGGGAGGATTGTTGGAGATCAGATAGGGTCTGCAGAGACAGACTAAGCAGGGACCATTTGGGCAGACTGGATGGGCCAAGTGGTCTTTTTCTGCTAACACATTTTACATTTCTATATTAATTCCCCAAGCAACTCAAAAAAGGAAAAACAATGTGTTTTTCTATTTGTCATTCATGTATCTGGCAATATTTTATTTTGTTCGTTTCTGTTGTGTCTTGCTAATTGCATACACTATCTGGTAAGCATGCACTGAGTTTGTTAAAATCAACTTTAACATTTTTTGAGGCAATCAGGAATATTTTATTCCTAATTAAAATAAAACTGTTATAAATTTTTTTGAAAGCAGCACACAATACACTGCACATGGCACATTCTTGAAGTCTGTGATAGACCTGTTACTAAAGTCAATCAGAGACTACTGGTGCAGTCAAAGAGAAATCCTACTATCAAAGATACAGTTGTACACATTGTACATAACAGACCGGGTCTACAACAGCCACACCAATACTTCCTGGGACCTTTCAGAAATGGGAGCTTCACATGTGTTAGCTGTTCGGTGTGCTCACACAATAGCAGGAGAGATACCTTGAGAGATTCCTTTAGGAACACCTTCACTGCTAAATAGGTTAACATTTGAGAATAGATCACAACTAGCAGTAAGCACGCTGTCTATGTGATAACCTGCCCTTGTGACAAAATTTATGTTGGAAAAACTATTAAACAGTTGAAGATCAGGATACAACACAAGGGCAGTATTAGCAAGAGGGACACCAGATCATCAGTAGCCAAGCACTTTAATACTGCTGGAAATAGTGTGGCTTCTTTGAAGTTCTGGGCCCTGGAACTGATCTACAAGCCAACAATAGGTATAGACTGGGGCTTCCATCTGCAATGCTGGGAGATGTGGTGGCTCTATAACCTGGGGACTATAGAAGAATGAGACTAAGCATTAAAGTGGTACCAAAGATTAATTACTACAAACTGTTCTCCATAAACTAAACAGGGTAGCCAAGGCCATCAGGCCATCAGAATGGAAAGTGACTCCAAAAAAGAAACAACACTGTAAACCTTTCCTCAGAGATTGAATCAGACAACCAGCACAGCCTGGCCATCAGAACAAAAACTTAAAGACATCAAGGAATGTGGCTCTAGAAACCAGATAATAGATAATGTGTTTAGGATTTAAAGTTATATGCATAGCTCTCATTTCATCCTCTCCCCCCAACTTTCTCTAAACATTCCCTCTTTTCCCAGTTACATTTTTTTTCAGTTTTATGTGTAATCTCTTTGGTCTTTATTTAGTATTACATAACCCCTCTTTTTCCAATAGTCCCATACCCCCCATGCACATCAACCCTATCTTTAGGAGTACATGGAAATAAAAAAAAAATGGTTATGTGTACAAAAAGCTTGTTTACTATTAGAAGTAGTATGCGATTCATTTTACTTAGCCTGAAGGTCACACTGTCATGTCAGAGTGGGTTTTGAAATGATAGGAGCACTCAAAAGTAACACAGTTGTGAAATATAGAAGAACATATGGGGAAGTGTGTGATACGAGAATTCAATGCACACCCAAGGTGTGGGATGCTAAATAAACCCAGAGGGCAAAGCCCAAAGGGTTTATTAAAGCATCCAGCACTAAGGATGTGCATTAAATTCGAGTTTGAGACACTTCCCCGTACTTTATTTTATATAACATCTGGGGACCAATTTTTTTCCAGCCCGAATCCTTAGAAAAGCAGTTCAGAGACACACACAGACACACATTCAGAGAGAGAGAGAGACAGAGAGAGAGAGAGAGACACACACACACACACACATATATACACACACACACAATCTCTCTGTCTCCTTTCCTGTGTTTTACACTTGTTTTCAATTTATTTATGTATTTATTCACTTTTAAGTTATATTTGATATCGGGATTGAGCGAGCTTACTGCACTGACCCATTTCCGCTGACAGTCTGCATTGCTGGCGATAGGAACCTGATGACCAACCACATGTTTTTGTTTGTTTAAATTTAAAGGTAGGATAAGCCAGACAGATGAAGAAATCTGTTTTTAAAAGGTGAGGAATGTTGTTGAGGGAGTTACTCGCAAACTGATGTTTGCAGCCGCCATGTTTCAAGATACGTTCTGCGCACCCACACAGATGAGGGAAGCCAATGAAGGAGTGCTTGGTTCTGATAGACAGAGTGTGTGTTCACAGTAATAACCCATGGGTTATTACCATGAATATCAACTTGAAAATCTTTAGAAAAAAATTGGTCCCCAGTTATTATACATAAATACTTTTCATGCCCCAGTATTAGCAATGAGTTGCCAGATAGCACACTCTGCTGGGGGGGGGGGTGGACTACCTTACTAGGGCACAAATGGTACCTGTCCTTAGGCTACCAGTACCTTTCTTCCATGGACGTAGGTGCATGGCAGGGTCATTTTTTTCAGCAGTGACATTATGATGCTCTGATGTCATGACTTTTGGTCATGCTCCTCAGGGGGCAGACTACACCTAAGCAAGCAGTACGCAGGCATCTCCACTACTACCCAAGACAAAGTAATAAGCAGGCTGTCAGTACAAGCTAAGCAAAGCTTTGGAAGGTAAAGAGTATAATTTATTTATTTAGTTTTTGTTAACCGGGTAGGTACACTAGACAGCATAGCTGCCAATTTTCAGGTATGACCCTGGAGATCACAACAAAGGGTATGTAGACAATAATAGATACAAGAAAACATCATGGGAACAAGTAGAAGTCAGATATAGTACACTTGTACAACATTTTCAGCAATGACAGTACATTTGCATGAATCTATATGTAGTAACAAAACAGGAATATAAGTGCAAATAACTAACAGTCATAAGTCATACAGCTAGTGAGTAAGTACTAGAAGAGAGGGAAATAACAAGATTTCCAGGCAGGTTTTGAGAGTAGTAGAGGTTGGAGCTGGTAGGCAACTAGGAGGAACCAGTACAGGAGTGTGTGGATTGAGAAAAGGAGCAGGGTTCAGTGCTTAGAAGAGCCATACAAAGCTCCTGTTTGAAGTTGTGTGGAGAAGGGGAGATTCTTAGACTCAGTGGAAGGGAGTTCCATAGATTAGGGGCCCAGCTAGAGAAAGCATTCTCCCCCATTTTGATTTTAATACATTATATTCTACAGTTTGCAGCAAAAAAACTTATTTAAACTGGTTGGCATTAAAAAAGAGTGTGATAGTAATTAGAAAGTCCAGTGGAGCTAGAAGTAGATTTTGTTTACAGAGAGAGTGGTTTTATAGCCCTGACTGAAGGGATTTAAACACCAATACTGTGGAGAAACTATAGGGTTACTGAGAGATACGATATTTCAGATCTGTTTTCACTAATGTACATTATGTCTGAAGTCAGAGTAACAGCAGCATGCATTCTTATCACACGTTATGGTATTTGGGACAGTGCCAAAGAAAGACCATTAAAAAAAGAGATACAGAGTAATGTTTAATAAGGCACCTGAAATGCATGTAAGCATCCTGTGCAGCAAGATGTAAATACAGAAACTAAAATGTGCAAAACATTATAATAAAAACAGGACATATAAGTGACTTGTAGAGCTAAAATTAAACTTTGTGCTGCAGTGGGTGACAGAGAAAATCACATGCAGATGTATGCCAACCAGACCTAGTTATGCATAGCCAGAAGTGCTTTTATTGTTATAAAACAGTACTGGTATATTATTTTACTGAAGGGAGAAGGCAACAAAAGTACACCTCTAATAGAACAAGCATTTGTCAATGCCAAATGTTTGCTTGCAGGTATTAGCATTGGAAATGCAGGAGTTAGACAGACACAGAATAGGAATGGCAGTGAAGTATTAAACTTCATGCCAACCGCACCTCCACCCTGCAGAGACGGACAGGCATTGGGGTATGTATTTTGGGTTGTCGCCCATAACGTTTATGCCATTTCATCTCACCCTATCCTGCAGACACTGACAAGTGTTAAGGTATAACTTGGGGTGTTCGGCTTTACAGTCATCCCACTCCATAAGGACATAAGCTGAAATGGGTGCACTATAGGAGAATGGGGTGAACTCTTGGGCCGAAGAGTCCAAGGCAGACCTCGATGCCTGTCACTGGCTGCAGGGTGGAGGGGGTGGGGGGGAATGGCATGAGCATTACAGTCTGCAATCCTAAGGTACACCCCTGATGCTCGTCAGTCTGTACGGGGTGGGATGTTATGGTAAGAAAACCTAATGCCCAGAGCGTTTGTTAGTATTTGCACTACAGATTTTCAACATGGCCTTTTTGTGACCCACACCTCATGAAAGCATTTGGAACTTCTTCTTATGAACAGTGGTACTCTGATTTTGTTAATGTGTCCTGAACTTTGAGTTCCCACAGCAGCCATGCCATTGTGCCCCAAATGTATGAAAACACAAATCGGGCAGGATGTGAAGAATGACAGCTGTACCATTCATAGAGAGGTGTGAAGAGATGGCAATGTTGAAAATCTGTAGTGAAAATATTAAAAATGCTCAAACTTTCGAGCGTATGTGGAAACTGTGCAACGCATGTGCGTAACACAGTCATTTAGTGGAATTATTTCACCAAATTTTCAACATAGGAATTTTGTGACCTCTGCTCATGAACACTGTCCCTATGATTTTCTTAATCTGTCCCAGACATTGATTTCCCACAGCAACCACGCTATTCTTCGCCAGATGTGTAAATGCATATTTCAGGCAGGATATGAAAAATGACAGCTGTACTGTTCATTAGGAGATGTGAAAAAATGCCAATGTTGAAAATCTGGAGTGAAAATATTACAAATGCACAAAATTACAAGGGTACATGGAAACTGCACAACGCAAGCCCATAACACAGTAATTTTATGGATGTTTGTCACCAAATTTTCAACATAGGCATTTTAGGACCTCTGCTCCTGAACAGAGTCACTGTGATTTTATTAATCTGTCCCAAACACTGATCTCCCACAGTGACCATGCTATTCTGCACCGGAAGTGCGAAAACACATTTCGGCCAGGATGCGAAACATGACAGCTGTACTGTTCATAAGGAGGTGTGAAAAAAATGCCAATGTTGAAAACCTGGTGTGAAAATATTACAAATTTGCAAAGTTACAAGGGTGCATGGAAACTGCACAATGCACACTCATAACACAGTCATTTTATGGACTTTCATCACCAAATTTTTACCATAGATATTTTAGGACTTCTGCTCATGAACAGTTTCACTGTGATTTTCTTAATCTGTCCCAAACACTGGTTTCCCACAGCGACCATGCTATTCTGCGTTGGAAGTGCGAAAACACATTTCGGTCAGGATGTGTAAAATGACGGCTGTACTGTTCATAAGGAGGTGTGGAAAAATGGCAATGTTAAAAATATGGAGTCAAAATATTACAAACTTGTGAAGTTACAAACGTGCATGTAAACTGTGCAATGCACGCTCATAAATCAGTAATTATTTTTGATTTTTTTCACCAAATTTGAAACATAGGCTTTTTGAGAGTCCACCTCATGAACAGTGGCATTGTAGTTTCGTTAATCAGTCCTGAAAGGTGATTCTGCACAGTGACCAATAAATCATCTTTCAGGACTGAATAACACCATGACAGTGACTGAAATAATGAGGAGGGGTTCCAAAAACCCCATGTTGAAAATTTGGTGCCAAAATTCCCAAAAATGTCCAAGATATGCACCACAGTTAAAAAAGAAATCCTATTTATGCCATTATACAGCTTACTAGCATTTCTTCAGTTCGTGGTTGGCTTTGAAGAGTGCAGGCATGTTTCCAGTCACCCAAAGATCATGGCACCAGGCTCTGGAGGTAAGCATGGGGGTGAGGGGGGTGTGGGAAGGTGGGGTACACAGAAGGAGGGTGCAGGTTGGGGGAGGGGCATCAGACACTTCGAGGGACTGTTTTCTCATTTTATAGATTAAAAAAAAAATAGAGACAATGTTGGTTAGTTTTCTACTTTTGCTGGTGTGTTTGGTACACTGGGGTGGGTTCCCAGTGTGCCACCAGCATTTGTGGGGATGGGGAGTGAAGCCAACAGGGATTGGGCCCCCCGTTGGCACAGAAATGAGTGGGGGGTGCATGATGCCTAGGGAGATTGGGCACCCCCTCTGCACAGGCATGAAATCATTGGGGGGCCATTATGCCAACAGGGAGTGGGCTCCCCCTTCCGCAACTGGAACTGGGAAGGGGGACTGAAGCCAACAGGGATTGGGCTCCCCATTGGCACAGAAACATGTGGGGAGGCGCATAATGCCAAGGGGAATTTGGCACCCCCTCAGCACACAACTGAAATTGGGGGGGAACATTATGTTGATGGGGAGTGAGCTCCCCCATCGGCAAATAAACTGGCTCGGGGGAATGCCAACAGGGGGATTGGGAACTCCCGTCAGCTTTCATGGGGCTCTGAGGTGGTGGCATAGAGCTGCCATGTTCCTGGAAATGTTACACCAGGTAAGGTACTGCTCTGCAATGATGGGTCACTCCCTCATTGCAGCGGAATGACTGATGCTGCAATGATGAGGCAGCCCCTAATTGCAGCAGCAAAATTATTACAAGTTGGTGGCACTTCAGCAGAACCAGTGTCATCAGGATACTGGGCCTGCATTGGTTGAGCACTGCCAAGCCCAAAAATGCAGTTCCAGCATTGGCTACCACAGTACTGCACCTCCACAACCTACTTCTCTCCTAAGCAGCCACATAATGTTTCTTGCGCATGCGCACAAGCAAACATAAAAAGCAGTTTGTTTTTTAAAGTGCTTAGATGATGTGTTTACTAGCAGCTGAAGATATGGGAAAGTCTGTTTGGTGAGGTTTAGAAAATACTGAGCAGAGATGCTTGCATAGATTGTTTATCCCTTGATACAGATGTCTCCAAGCTGTTATATTACTTGAACACAGAAGTGGCTTAGAAAGCCAATTCTTACATTCAGGTATTTTAATTCCTTCATATAATGAGCTTATTTTGAGCTCACATAAAAATTTTTGCCATGTATGCTAAAAATGCTTTTCCTAGGAATTAAAGTATTGCAACCACCAAGCTTGTGAGAAACACATTTAGCAAAAAGCTTCTAGTAAGTGCATCTGGTTCAAGCATTTTTTTTTTAGAATTTGAGTTCTTGTATTAATTTGTAATCTTCAAACTATTTTCATAGAATGTATGGCACATCATTCTCATTTTGTGGGCACTGAATTAGAATAAAGATGTATGCTGTTATATTGCTTGAACACAGACACAGCTTAGAAGCCAATTCTTACATTCAGGCATTTTAATTTCTTTGCATAACGAGTTTATTCTGAGCACACATAAAATGTTCTGTCATGTTTTCTGAAAATGCTACTCTTTAATTTGGGGGGGATTGTTTAACCAGGAAAGGCACACTAAGCCAGATCTTGTTTCCAGGTGCAGCCTGGGAGCACAAGGAAGATAAGTGACTTGCTCAGGATCACGCAGTATGCAGGTGGGGGTGATGGGATTCAAACCCAGGTCTCCAGGTTTGCAGCTCAGTTCCCTTAACTGCTACACTATACTGCCTCCTCTGGTGGGAATTGGGAACATTTTACATGATTTTCATAGGAACTGAAGTATTGTAACCACCAAGCTGGTGAAAAAAAAACATTTTGCAAAAAGCTTTTAGTAAATGCATCTGGTTTAAGCAAGTTTTTTAGAAATTGAGTTCATGTATTATTTTGTAACCTTCAAACTATTTTTGTGGAATGTATGGCAAATTATTCTCATTTCATGGGTGCTCAATTTGAATAAAAATAAAAAGGCAATAAGTCATAGGTGCTAAATTAGAATAAGGATAAAAAAAGCAATAAGTTACTAGGGAGCAGCTTAAGTTTCAGTAATGATCAAAGAAGGCTAATGAAAGGCTATTGACTAGAAATGGATATTGAAATATGAATGTGCTACATGTAACTAGAATGTTAACATTGATAGAGAATATGGTAACAATTTCTTAAACAATGGAATACTAGTGGTTGTGGTATCATGAATGTTATACAGTTCAATGAACTGCATGTTAATTTGCTGTTTCTGTTTTATAACAGGACCACTGTGGGCCTGATGAAGCGTCCCTCACAGCCACAAAACATTGGCCAATGCTTCTAGGTGGCACACATTACAGAAGATAAATAAAAATAATTAAAACAATTTCAGGAATCCAGAGTTTTCCTCAAACCCTTACAAAGATTGTATCTCCAAATTTAGCTTGGGGGGGGGCCTTTTACTTTTTGCTATTTTATAAGTGGTCAAAAATGGTCTATTGATGTGCAAACTTTAAAACACTGTGGGCCAGATATTCAAAACTTTGCCCCAGGGCTAAATTAGCATTGCCCAGCTTGCTAAATTAGCCCGGACCCTATAGCCCACTATATTCAAAAGGGATAGCACCGGTGCTAAACCTGCTGAATATAGCATGCTAAGGAAGTTGGGCAAACTGGGCTGGGAATGCAGTGCAAACATAGCCCTGGAATAAGACAGCTTTGAATACAGCAACCAGGAAGTGCAAACCACAACAGCATCCCAGTTCACAGCGATGTGAAGGAAGGTAGAGGTGAACTATGTGGCCAATGTATGTGCTAGCAAAGGAGTGGAGTCAGTAAACCTGCAAGCAGCAGCGCATGTGAAATTACAGTGTACAAAAATGTGCAATATTTCCAAAACGTTTGCACCATGCAAACACATTTGCGCAGGTATAGCGTGGAGCTAAGCCTTTTGCCCGGCACAGTCATGTTTCCCCCAGGCAAAACTTTGCTATATTCAAAAGTGACATGTAAATGAGCCTACTTAAGTAGTCTGTGGGCAAACATCCCATTATGATCTGCTTTGCATGCAGTTTGCCCAGTGCTATTGCAGGGTCCAACAGCTCCACCTGTAGGTCAGTCTGGAAGTACAGGGACTGGCTGGGTCTGCCCACAGCTCCACCTGTAGGACAGTCTGGAAATGCATGGTGGTAGCTGCAGGCTACATATGTACAGTACAGCATAGAATATTGTGCCCCAGGGGACTACACAACACAGGCACAGGTGGTAGTGCTGCATGCAATTGTCAAACTGTAGTGCATGCTACAGTGCACATCAGACACTACAGTAGCAAGGGGGCCAGTAGTGTGAGGGACACAGCAATGCCTATGGTGTGTAGGACAGTGATGACTACTACACTGTACACAGTGACAAGCCCAACTCACAGGTGTTTATTGACAGTGGGCATTACTGTTATGCTGTTGTGTGACCCACAGACACTGCACTACTAGCATGGAATGCTCACAGTGACATATACATGGCTGTCTATATGTACTGTGGCATCTGTACAGATGTGCAGTATGTGGCTGGGGGGTGGTACATATCATCAGACAGGCACACTGGTGTTGGGGTATTCCCAACCCTGGCTCATGTGCACTGCAGGGTTTGTCACAGCCTTGTGGCCACACCCAGTCTGTGGTGCAGCCTGGCCACTTGTACACCCTCTCCTCAACACCCTCCATGCCCACAGTGCTGCATGTGTGTGCTGGAGTCTGTTGGTGTCCACCGAAGGGTGGTCTGCAGGTGTGTGCTATATGGCCACACTACCATGGTGTCCACTGGGAGCCAGGTCACCACTTACTGCCTGGCATGGCTGTGACTGGTGGCAGAGGATGGCATCTTGTTTCCTCTATGTTTTGTTTATTTCTATGTGTTATACTTATTGGTTAGGGTTGCACAAAGCAACGCAAAAGTTGTGCAAAGCCACACAAAGCTACAAAGTTGCATAAAGTTGGTTTTCCCAGAATTAAGACCACCTTTTCCTGGGCGGTAATTTGCACTGCACAAAGTGTTGCGCTAAGTCGCGCAAAAACACTTTGTGTGGTGCTATTCGCTGAATGTAGCAGTGCATCTGTACTCATGTACATGCCCCCTCAGTTTGACACTTGCATACATTATAGTTTTGCCCAATGCTAATGCAGTTTGCATGTGCTATTTGACCTTTTGAATATAGTGGACCCGTGCTAACCCAGCACAACCCCATGCATACAGTTTGCACCCAGCACAAAGTTTTGAATATCTGGCTCTGTAACTTTAAAAGTAAAAACTATTTTGCTTTGAAACTATGAAAGGGGTCTGTTCTGACAGAAGCTTTAACAAACCTATAAGTTGCATAATTTAAAACTTTGTAGTTTTTTTCATTATTCATGGACATAAAAAAGGGCAGAATTTGGAAATTTTTGTATGATTTCACAAATTCATAACATTTGGATTGCCAAGCTGATTGTCACTCAAACTGCCAAACACTTAGCCCCAGGACTGAGATCAAGAACACCAAATTTTGCACCCCTATGGGCTAAGATCATTGAGATATAATCTGCCAAAACCCTGTTTTTGACACACATATCACTGCACCTTGATAATATCTATATATCTAGAAAACAGTGAGAGGGAGAAAGAGACAGATAGAGAAAGAAAGAAGTGCATGGAACACTTATGGGTGTAGGAAGGGCAGACAAGGGCAAAGCAGCAGATAGAATGAATAAAGTGATCCAATGTGGCCAAAGAGGATTTGGGTACAGAACTATGCACCTCATCTCCACTGTTGAATACTGGGAGAATCATTTTCATAGTTAACTCTCTGTGAGCAAAGAGCCATCCATGGTTGTAAACAGTCATGGAGCCTGGATTTTAGCAAGCTGTTGCTTGGTGTTAAAGGTGATGCAGATGGTTTTCTTGGCATTAAGTGAGAGCTGATTGATACAGAACCAGAACTGTGCATTGCTGAAGTCTCTCTGAGGCCAGTTTAGGGACAAAGGGACCAGTGGCAAAATGTACAGTGTCATCTGCATACATGGAGGTATGAGGAGAGGTGAAAGGGCACCAGGTACTTTTGAAGTTTGACCAAAGCAGAGGTGAAATAAATATGGTGGTGGTTACCTTGGGCAGGGGAGTCACCATCTTTGTGAAGTGGGTTGTCATTAACCCTCTTCAATACACCAGGAATGGTACTAATGAGGAAAGAGCAGTTAAGGAGAGCAGCAATGGGGAAGCCAAAGTGGGGTAGGTAGACAGAGTAGTCTGGGATTGAATACATCAGGACTGTCATATTTGAAGGCACTGAGCAAGCCAACCATGCAAAGAAAATAGCCACAGAAGAGGAAGGGGTACAGGAGAAACATTAGAAGGTGAGAGTGGTGTAGGGGAGGAAAAGATGAAAGATAAGGGGGCAGTGAGAAAGCACCAGTGGAGAAAATGTATCTAAAAGAGGAAGCAATTTCAGTATGAACAGACATGGTGGAACTACCTAGTTTGAGGACCAGAATGCTTGACAGGGGATGAAGACAAGGGGGAGCAGAGGGAGAATACAGGTAGAGAAAATATATTTAAAGGATGAAGTAATTTCAGCAGGATCAAACAAAGTGGAACTTATTATCTTGAGGACCACAATGTATAACAGGATGGGGGGATTAAAAAGAGAGTGGATGATTTTCCAGAAATTAGAGCGGCAGTTAAGACATTTCTGGAAGTTGTAAGAAACCCATTCTGACATGGATAGCTTGGTAGCTTCCATGCAAGCATTACAAAGCTGTATGTACCTTGCTAAATCCTCAGAGGAGCCAGAAGCCTTGTAAAGTTGCCAAGCAGAGTACCAAGCTCAGTAGACCTGTTAGGAGCTCAGCTGACATCCAGGTTAGATGAAAGCCTTTAACGGAAAGTCTCTGAAGAGGGGTGTGTTTTTCCCAGGTTGCTCTGAATTTAATTTGGAATTTGTTTAAGGCATCACATACTGTAAATTGGTGGATAAAGATAAGAAGGACTAATCAGCAGTGTTGAGGTCTGTCAGCTGGGAAAACAATTCTAGAGACCTGAAGAAGCAGATCAGGGTGACCTTAGGTGGCACTTTGAGGAGGTGAACCTTACTCACACAACAGCCCATACAATGGAACCTGAGAGGGTGTGGGCCAGATTCCACAATGCAGTGGGGTGGAAGGAGAAAACCCAGTCAACAAAGTAGTTGTTTCATGTGGATGGGATGAGCTTAGATGGTTTAGATATATATTATGTGATTAGGAGGAACCGAATATTATGATATAACTTGTTGTAGAGGGAGATAACTAGTTGGTATTTAAGTCAATCAAGACTTAGTTCACCTCAAACAACAAGGGATGCAATGAAGGAGAAATCAGGATTAGTTTGGTTTAGATCAAGGGCAATAATAGACACCAGTAATGAAGATAAGAAGGGAGAAGGCAAGAGAGATTTTGCCAGACAGGGGCTCATGTGAGAAGGGAGTGGAGAAGTGGTGCACAACCTTGAACCAAAGTATGTGGTTAAAGTATGTAGCTATGCCACCATCCCACTCCGTGCATTTCTGTCTGAAGACATCGTAGCCAGAAGAGAGGTATATTTACCACATTACTGATCCTGTGGGAGAGCCTGGTCTCAAA
Organism: Neoceratodus forsteri; assembly: GCA_016271365.2. Lineage (NCBI taxonomy): Eukaryota > Metazoa > Chordata > Ceratodontiformes > Ceratodontidae > Neoceratodus > Neoceratodus forsteri. The sequence goes on along the minus strand of CM028135.1, from coordinate 903,395,972 downwards.
CACAACCAACATGAGATATACTGTAGATGGTCAGTTTCCAGGAGAAGACTGTAGTCATTAAGGCAGAAGACAATCATCCCATAGAGGAAAAAGAGGATGTGGAGGGGCATCAGGATTAAGCTTAGCATCACCAACCAGCAAGAATAGCAGGTTGATAGTGAGCTTGAGGGAGCCTCTGTGCTGGGGGGATTGATGTGAGTAGAGCTATGTGGAATATATAACTCTGCCAGCAGAATGCATGCAGATTGAACATTTCGATTCCATGGAATTCCACAGATTTTTTGTGAAAATTCCGCAGAATTCCACAAAATGTTAAATTGCAGTTATTTCACCATAATTTTAAACATTTGCATCCAAATAAGACCAGGTTTGGAACATACACAGAACCCCATAGCTTACAAGAGTCTCAAAATCTCAGAGCTGTAGATTGAAAGGGGTCAGAGTTATGGGTGGCCAAACATTTAATCAAAATTTAATTTTTAGTTTTTTGAGATAGTTGCAAACTTTCTTATCCAAATTTCTCCACAATATCAGAATGTAGAGAAGTATCTTAAATGCATATTTGTACCATGTTTTAAGTCTCAAGCTTTAATGGGAGCTGAGTTACAGGTAGCCAAATATGTTGCCAAAATTTGGATTTCTGTAATTTTAGTATCATTTTGACACTATTTTTTGAAATATTGCAAAAATTAACAGATATACAGGTTATCACTACATTTGTATATGCACATAGTTTCAGATATATAGCTTTAAATGGGACTGAGTTATAGCCTGCCAAACATGTTGCCAAAATTTAAATTTCAGTTCCCTCTAATTTTAAAACTGCATATTCAAATTTAGCCAGAGCTGAAAAATTTAAACTGCTATACCACATGGTCATTTTTGAAAAATCCATATTTTCAGCTTTAAATGGGATTGAATTAAAAGTAATCAAAGTTTCACAACATTTAAAAATTTTATTTTGCAAGAATGTAAACAATAAATTTATAAACCTCTGAAACTTTAAAACTAGAGAATGCAATGCCATTACATTTGGCAGGCTCTTAGACCTTACAAGGAGACTATGTGAGCCAATTTTATTATTTGTTTGCTGTGAGAAATTGCAAAATAACATGTACTTAAAGTCAAATCACATGAGTCTTAGTGAAAATTGTAGAATTTCATGAAAGATTCCATACAACTGGAATTTTCTAATTTCACTCAGCTTTATCTGGGGGACTCTAATTAGAGGATTGGGGTATAAGAGGCAGGTAGCTCTGGGGGTCACCAGGTTCTAGAGTTAGATGCACAGTTTCATCAAGAAATGGACAGCTGAGCTGGGTAACATAACAGTGGTAGACCCCCAGGTTGGAGCAAGAAAGCACAGTGTCAATAATTCCAACCTGAATGCTGGATATTTAAGGATCACAACCAGTAAATTTATGATACAGGGAGCCTGGTGTACATGCAAGTCTTGGACTTAGAGGTACTCAAAAAGATGTAATGGGGAAGACAATGTATTGGGCAGCAGGAAGAAAGAATTCTGGCTACTCCAAAAGGGTAGGTCAATAGGAAAAGAAGTAGGTGCCTCACATTTTAAGGGAGTTTGTCACTGTAAAGAGCAAAGAGGATATCAGCAGGATCAGTAGCTCTACTGAGTCAATCTGTCTATGCCGAAAGAGAAGGGGGGGGATAGTCACCCAGAGAGAAACAGCAGGACTGCAAAAAGCTCAGCCCAGCTCATCAAATGAAGTGGTGATATGTGCATTGTTAATGTTAAATTCCGCACACAAAAAAAGTCTGGATGTTTTATCTACAGTATATGCTATCATAAATATGTGATAAAATGTTACTAATCATTTTTTCTTCCGCAAAATTAAAACTGCTTAACCAATTTATCCAGTTGTGTTAGACACCAGGATACACTGGCTATGGATATGCATGTCAAATGTTTATTCTATGCATGTAAGAGCAGAGAAGTTACAAACATCCACATTTTTGATAGTTTTCACAACATTTTGTAAATATTTATATAGTAAAGTTTTGAACCCCTGGAGCTTAAAAATCTCTTATCTAATTCTGTCCATATTTAGATAATTCTATAAGCATTACAAACATGTTATTCATATTAATTTACACATGCCTAGCTCCAAAGGTGTCTGAGTTATATGCAGATGGCATTTTTTGTTAATGAAATTTCCTGAAAAAAATAAAATGACAGATTTTGAGCACATATAATTTTGAGTTGATGCATCATATTGCCATGAAACCTGGCACATTGTTAGAACACCTATCATTAAGAAATCCTACCAAATTTAAGATCTCTGACCTGATAGATGGTTAAGGGATATGCAGATAAAAATGCTCATGACATTTCGCACAAACAATAGAATGAAAACATGTGAACACCTATACTTTTAAAACTCTGCATACAACTATCATGAATGATGTTTGGTAAGTTAGTGGCCACTGACCCACAGCGTATATATTCCAAACTGCAGAGCTCTAGCTTGAATGGCAGCAGAGTTATAACCAAATTACTAAATTTAAAACATTCCACAAAATTCCAATGAAATTCTGTGAAATTTCATGGAACTTTGTGAAATTTTGTTGAAATTCTACATATTTAGAATTTTCACATTCTGCACAGCTCTAGATGCGAGTTAGATAGAGGATGTTATAAACCTCCAGAGGGGCTCTAGGTGATGCCAAGGGGAATGGAGGACGTGGCTGATGGTGGACCAGTGCATAATGGTATGGGGGAAGGAACTAGAAAAGATGGTGAAGAGGAAGGGGAGCGGAGGGAGAGGAAGGAGTAGGAGAAAGTGGCTGGGCCCCAAAAGAGGACAGGATGAAGTATGGGCAAGAGTGAAAAAAGAGGAAAAGGTAAGATAGCATATTGGGAGGGGAGACCTAGCAGTGAGAGGAGAAGGAGAATCAAGGGGACAGTGAGATGAATTGGGGGAATCATAGAAACTAGAGGTAGGGCAAGAAAGTTTTAAAGAAGAACAAAGGTAAATTACCTATATTCAGGCAGCAAGGCTATACTACTGGAGTTATACACTGGCAATACTGTATATCAAGAATATAACAATCAAAATATGTGAAACAAAAAATCAAGCAAACAATAAGATTAGATAACGCATGTGGCAAAGACATTTGGTATTAAAAGGCAACACACTGCATACAGTGCAGGGAGCGATATAGCACATTGAAGTGCCTATCAGACATTAGGATGGAAATACATTAGTAAGTTAATAATACACTGAAATGATTAGCTAGAGGTGCCTGCAATGAGGGATAGAGTGGTCTGACAAACAGTTTACACTTTCTGGTGAAACCCATGGGTGACACTCTTCTACTGTGTGGCCTCAAGCTGGGCAGCTGTTCATTCAGGAGGACTGTTTAGGAGATAGCTATCTTTAAAGTTTCCTGGTTCCACCCATCTCATATTCTTACTGGTCTAGAAGGCAGGAAAACAGTGCCAGTTGGCTGAGACTCAATATCTCCAGAGAGGGAGCCTTAGTCCTGCAGAAACCATGCACTTGGCATGGTCCCACCCTTTGGGCATTAGGAGGGTCCAGACAGTAGTGATTTGAGATGCTGCAAGGGCTGAGGATGTGGCTATAGCAGTTGAAGAAACAGAAGAGGCTCCAATTAAACAAAATGGTGTGTGGAGGGGGGCTGGTTTAAAGCTCCCTGGTCCTGCTTCCTCATTACAATCCAATTAGTCCAGCAGGCTGTGTAATCTTTGCCACAGTAGCATCAAAGGTTACTGTCACCTTAATTACAGTATTTCCTTCATTGCTTAGTTTACCTAATTAGTTTTCTCTATACTTTGTAATGTACCTTCAAACAAATGTAAATAAGACCATGGTGGTAATGTAACTGATAAAACTGATATTAAAAGTCAATTGAAGTATGTGACTGTGTGTGGGTGAAGATGGTGGCTTGAGGAGCTGGGGCTTGATGACTGCATACAGAGAATTACACGCTCTTTATTATTTTGCACTTTGTCCTTTTATTACAGGTATGCTATGTAAGCCAGACAGGGTAATGAGATAAAGACTTATTGCTGAGAGCACTCGCCCCTGCAGGTTGCTACCTAAAATAAGCACAATACACAAAAGTGCAATCAAGGTGTTTTTACTCCCATTTTCTTCGAACACAGAAGTGCAATAACAGGGATCTAACATTTTACCTGACCTATTCAAGCCTCATCTGATGTGTTTGAACAAAATGGGATTAAAAAAGCCTTTATTGCACTTTGTGTATTGTGCTGACTTTAGGTAGCAACTACAGAGGCAATGCTGTCCATTTCCTGTTAGCCAAATTCATTTATTGGAGAAGTACAACCTTCCCAGTGACCACCACTACCTGTAACTGTCCAACTTGTCCAACTGAGATATACTCATTTTATTGCATTTAGTGAAGCACTCTTATTTATATTTTCTAGATTGCTGTTGTATACCATACACATGGATGGTAAACAGAGGATTTCTGAAGTTTTCACAGAAGCTGAAATTGAACTATAGGAAATGTTACATAGAAATTGCCAGCCAATAAGGACTGCCAGGCCCATCCAGTCTGCGTGAAGTGGAAGCAAAAGCAGGGAGCAGAAGCTGGAGTGATTTAGGAATTCAGGGTCAGAGATAGTATGGAGATATAGCTCGCCATCCAGAGGAAAGGAGGAATGGGGAAACAGAGACTGAAGAAGATGAAAAACTCGAGGAGTTCTAGAATATTGGGTAGAATACTGGAGATTTAAATCTGCTGTAGAAAGACCTTACTCAATCCACAAATGAGAATTGGGAGTAGATAGGGAAAGATTGGGATTCAAGTAAAATACTGGCCTGGGTGATGGTTCTTCTTGGTTTCATCCATAAAAGTGACTGTATTTGCTGACAACATATTTTTTTAAAGCTTAGAAGGAGAGAAATAGGAAGAGAAGCAATGTAACATTATTAAAAAACAAAAGCAGAGCAGAGTTTTAAAGTTCTTTTTACTGCTTGCACATTTATTTGGATCAGTTTTGATTCCTCTTCACAAAAGTGGGAGCAGGACAGAGGCAGGAAACTACAGACCAGTTAGTTTGACCTCAGTGGTAGGGAAAATGATGGAATCACTTATGGAGGAAAGAATTGTTGAGTACCTAGAGTCCAGTGGGGCATAGGACCCAAGGCAGCATGGATTCACGATGGGAAGATCATGTCAGAAGAATCTAATAGATTTCTTTGACTGGGTGACCAAAGTAGTAGACCAGGGAGGGGCTGTGGACATGGCCTACCTAGATTTTAGCAAGGCATTTGATACAGTCCCACACAAAAGATTAATACACAAGTTAGCCAGCCTTGGAGTGTGCCCCAAGGTGGTAGCCTGGATAAAAAATTGGCTAGACAACAGGATGCAAAGGGTAGTAGTAACTGGAGTACACAGTGAAGAAAGGAGGGTTACTAGTGGAGTACTGCAGGGTTCAGTACTGGGACCGGTCCTTTTTAATGTCTTTGTAAGTGACATTGCAGAGGAACTGGAAGGAAAAGTATGTCTCTTTGCAGATGACACAAAGATCTGCAACAGGGTTGATACACAAGATGGAGTGGAAAGGATGAGAAGGGACTTGGCAAGGTTGGAGGAATGGTCACATGTATGGCAGCTCAGATTCAATGCAAAGAAGTGCAAGGTAATGCACATGGGAAACAAAAACCCAGGGGAAGAGTACACAATGGGGGTGAGATACTGACAACAGCAAAAATGGAAAGGGACCTGGGGGTAATTATATCAGATGACCTAAAGGTGGGCAAGCAATATGAGAAGGCAGTAAGGAAGGCTTGGGGATACTGGGATGCATAGGAAGAGGCATCAATAGTAGAAAACAGGAAGTTGTTATCCCTCTGTACAGACAGTTGGTGAGACCTCATCAGGAGTACTGTGTGCAGTTCTGGAGACCCCATCTCTGCAAAGACATAGACAGAGTGGAGGCTGTCCAGAGGAGGGCAACCAAAATGGTGCAGGGTCTGCACCAGACGACATACGAAGAAAGACTAAAGCAGCTTAATATGTATATCCTTGAGGAAAGAAGGGAGAGAGGGGACATGATAGAAACTTTCAAGTACCTCAAGGGAATCAACAAAGTCCAAGAGGGTAGCATCTTTCAGAAAAAGAGATGTGCAAGAACAAGGGGGCACAATTTGAAGATAGAGGGGGACGGCTCAGAGGTAATGTGAGGAAGAATTTTTTCACGGAGAGGGTTGTGGATGCATGGAACAGCCTCCCTGAGGAGGTCGTGGAGTCAAGAACAGTGGGGAATTCAAGAATGCATGGGACTGACATAAGGCAGTCCTAGTGGGGGGTAGGAGGAAGTAAGCTGTTGGTTAACTAGGATCTGCAGCTTATCTGTTAGGTAGGAAAATGGGCAGACTAGGTGAGCCAAGCGGTCCTTATCTGCTGTCAAATTCTATGTTCCTATGTTAAGTTTTGCACAAGCCAAGTTATTGTGTTGTACAGAATGCAGAATTCCGCCGGTGCAATTAGTGTGGAATGACTATTCCTCCAGCAGAATTTCCGCCAGAATTTCACTTGTTCGCCTGTGGAATTCCGTCTACTGTGATCCGTAGAATAATGTTCAGTGGAACAGTATTATTTCAGTGTAAAATTATTCTGCAACAATTTCCATGGAAAATATTGAGATTCACAGTATAGAACAGCAATTTTTCTGCAGAAAATCATTCCACAACTATTTTATGCTCCGGAATTCAGCCATTCCATTTCAAGCAGAATTCAGCAGAATTTTGACTGAATTTTGAATCTTCCATGGAACTGCATTCTGCCAGAATCTGAAAAGTCTGCACAGCAGTACCAAGTTATTATTTAACTAAAAGCACACCAAAACCTATGATATACTGTATAATGCATACTCAACAAATGACCCTGCCCTTACAGCTGAGGCTTTTAATATGTTCTTTATGGATCTGGCCCAGTTCAAAGATTCCTCTTAGGTTACCTCCTCCCCTCCTAGCCCAACCCTGTCTCCCCTTAACTTCTACTCACTCTGTATGCCTGAGTTCCACTTTAGGCTTCTCTCACTGGGAAGTCTTACTCCAGCTCCAGAGAATCAAGGGAGTGGGATCCCCAGGCCATGATAAATTAGAGCCCAGACTGCTCAAACATGGAGTCTGCATCCTCGCTGCCCCCATAACCACCCTATTCAACATATTCCTACTGCATGGTGAGTTTCCAAGTGACTGGAAGGTTGCCCATGTTCACAAAGGTGGTGCTAGGGATCCAGTTGAAACTACTGACCCATCTCAATACTATATCCTATCCAAAATACTAGAGCAGCTGATCTTCAATTAGATCCAGGAGTGCACTGAAGTACTGCATACTCTTGTTACCGCTGTCCAACATGGTTTTTACAAGAACTATGGGACCAATACTGCCCTAGTCCATTTGTCAACCAACATATTTGAGGCCCTTGAGTTCAAAAGAGCAATGGGAACAGTTTTTTTAGACTTGACTAAGGCTTTTGACTTGATCGATCAGAAGTTGCTTCTCCTCCAACTAAAACAAACTCAGGTTTTATAACCTGTCCTGTTCTTGATTCACTAGTTACCTAACTGGCTGTAAGCAGTTGGTAAAGTGGAGAGGGCACCTCTTCTGCCTAGGAGATATCATGGATGGGGTCCCCCAGGGGTTCATCCTCGGCCCCCTACTTTTCTCTCTTTTCATAAATGACCCACCAGACACTGTGGCAGTGCTAGCATCATTCACTATGCTGATGATGTAGTGTTCTACAAAAGCCACTTTGACATTGCCTCGATTAAGAGGGACCTCAAAGCTGACTTCCACCTATTGGAATCATGGCTTAAGGCAAACAACCTGCTGCTAAACATTAACAAAACCAAGGTTGTCCACTTTGGCCCTAGTTATTTAGGCACAGATAGGAGCAAATTACAGTGCTCCCTTGCTATAACTAACAAGTTGGGAGCCATGGTGGGCATTCGTTATAGTAACTAGTTTGTTATAGTGAGGGATGCTATTATGTTCATACGGGCACATTTGTGAGCATTTGTGTTCATTGCCGGTTACTTATGATGTTGTTTCTATAGGCTAGTAGGGATATTAGGGGTGTTTGGTGATGATTTAATACTGCGCACTGCTACAAAAAAATCAATTTACAGTATTTCTTCTGTTTACTGTGCTTGTGGTTGGGTAAATGTACTTGTGTTTTCTGTGCACCATTAAAAAAACATTCTTTATTGTTTTCATTTTCTGTGCTTATACTTGTGTTACTGTACTTGTGTTTTCTGTCACTGTTAAAAAATTTTATTTCTGTCATGTATGTGCTTCATTTACACTTGCTCTGCTTGTGAGGCTGAATAAGGGTATCCAAAGAATTCAGTCATTCTTGTTTGCTTATTCACTTTGGAATTGGAGACATCTTTGGTGAATGAAATCAACTGTCTTAGCTGAATCACAAGCAGTGGATCAATGTCCTCGCATTGTAGGCAGGACAGACCAAGCTCAAGCCTCCTTATAGCCTTTGCTGTTGTTGGTACTGGCTCCTCTTCTTTGTTGTCGACATCAGATTCTTTGGATTCCTTGTTGCTGTCGGTGTCATTCATTCTCAGGATGGCGTCAACAATTTTAGTGTCAGACAGCTTCTCGTGTGTCTGAATGTTGTCATCCTGAGTTAGCCAGTTGTCAGTGATGGTCTCAGCCTGGGACTGACCTGGTGCAAGATTCCAGCTGAATGCCATTCGGCAATTTCTGAAGTATCATCCATGTCAGGTGCGTCTTGATCAATATTCAGGGATGTTTCTAAAGCCAGACCGAGTGTAGCCATCCAGCAGTACACAATGGTGCACTGTGTGACCTTACCCCACACCTCTCCTGTTAACTGTGCCACATTAAGGAGGCTAAGCTTCCTTAAAAAATCAGTAACAGAGGTTACTGAGTCTGCTGCCACTAGGTGTCCCAAGAGTCTTTTTCAGTACAGCTTTTTAAAAGTTACAATGATACCACCCTCTAAGGGCTGAATCCATGAGGTCATATGTTTTGGTAGAAACAGTGTGCAGTTATTTCCATCATGGGATCTCAGCTATGCTTTGGGTGGGTGTGCTAGGCACTAATCCATTAGGAGCAAAGCTTTGGGGGGGTAGCTTTTCCTGTGATGGGTGCAGACAGACAGAACAAATATCTGACAAAACTAGGCACAAACAATATCAGATGTCATCCAGGCATTTCTGCTGCTTGAATACTGGACTGGCAGGGCTTGCATATTGCAATGATGGAAGCAGTGTGGGTTGGTGTATTTGCCAATAAAGAGTAGTTTCAGCTTGTGAGCGCCACTTGCATTGCAACATAGCAGCAGGGTTCCCCGGTCCTTGCTAACTTTGAAACATTACAAAATACAAAAGTGAGGGTTCAGGACTTCGGAGGGCTGACTTTGGTAAGATGGGAGAGTGCCTTAGACAAACACTAGCATACAGGCTATAAGGAGGGGTGGAGCAACAATGGGGAATATCAAAACTGCCATCACAGAGGCAACGAGCCTTTGTGTGAAGCAAATAAACAAATAAAAATGAAAGAAAAAGCCACTATGGTTCTCAAAAGAGGTAATGGTGAAGGTTAGGAGAAATCAATAGCATTTAGGAAGTATAAGGAAACACAGAAGGAGCAGGACAGAGAACTGTACTAGTTAAGGCAGAAGGAAGCAGGGAGGTAGTCAGAATAGCAAAGGCACAAACTGAGGAAAAGATAGCCAACTTGGTTAAGAAGGGGGATAAAACCTTTTATAGGTATATCAGGGAGTGTATAAAGACAAAGGGAGGGATAGTGAGGCTGAATAGAAAGGATGGTGGGGGGGCAGAGAGTGACAGTGAAAAAGCAGGGATACTGAATTAATACTTCTGTTCAGTATTCACAAAAGAGGACGTGGGGGCGCCTAATCCAATTAACAGAAGCACTCTGGAGAGGGTCGATCCCAGTCCTTTCTAAAAGAAAGGGTCCTGAAAGAACTCTTAAAACTGAAGGTGGACAAAGCAATGGGGCCAGATGGAATTCACCCCAAATTCTAAAAAATTAAGCAGAAACTAGTGACACCACTGACTACCTTTTTATTCATGGGAGGATGGTGTGGTACCTGAGGACTGGAAGAAGGCTGATGTGATTCCCCTTCACAAAAGTGGGACCAAGACAGAGGCAGGAAACTACAGACCTGTCAGTTTGACCTTTTGTTTTGCGTCTTCGTTGCTGTTACTGTTACCATTTGTGTTTCCTATTGCATTACTATGCCTGTGTGCATTACAGTTTGTGTTTCCATATGTGCTTCCATTTCCTTTTGCGTTTCTGTTTCCTTTGGTGTTATTGTTGCTGTTACCATTACCATTTGCCTTTGCAATTGTGGTAGAGTGACCGTGCGCATTACAGTTTTTATTTACGTATGCGTTTACGTTCTCGTTTATGTTTCTATTTCCTCTGGCATTATTGTTCATGTTAACTTTACCATTTGCATTTACAACTACGGTACCATGCCTGTGCACGTTATGCTTCGCATTTACGTGCACGCTTCCATTCGCGTTTTCGTTTATGTTCCCTTTGGCGTTCTTGTTGTTGTAACACTTAACATTTGCATTTACAATACCGGTGCCATCACTATGCGTGTTACCAGTTGTGTTTTCATATGCTCTTGTGTGTCCGTTTGCATCACTGTTTGCGTCAGCGTCACTTTACACTTGCGTTTCTATTAACGTTTGCTTTACCATTTGCATATGTTGTACCACGTGTGCTAACCATTGCCGCTTGCGTTTGCGTTGCAGTTCCTGTTACTATATAACAAGACATCATGTGGTGGGCCCGATGCTCCGCCATCACATTCCATTCACTATTTATCATCCTCATTCTCAAAGAAGAAATTAGGGCAAAAACTCCATTTAATGCATCAGTTAGGGTTGTTCCATGCTGACAAAAGCTAGGAAATTCAGTGTTAGGGTTGAAAGTCCCCCTTGGCCCCAGTCACAACTGGCTTCATGGTGCACGTTGGGGTGGTCAATACTAACTCTCACCCGATTCTCCAATACCTCTGCTTCTTTAAACATGTGATGGGTGAGAGTTAGGGTCAATGACCTTAATGTGCACCCCAAAGCCGGTTGGGGTGGGCTGGGGGCCAAGGGGCTTTCAATCCTAACACTGAATTCTCTCTGTCGCTGTGAACAACCTTAACTGATGCATTAAATGGAGTTTCTGCCCTAATATATATATATATATATATATATATATATATATCTGTAGAAAATGGGATTTTTATTTCCTGGGCTCTGATTGGCTGATACCCCTGTCAGAAGGTACATTAACTTTCAATAAATGCCCAGGAAATAAAAGAATGCCAACCAATTACCTTCACTCACACAAGGATCCTTGTGTCCACCTCTTGTGATGATTGGCTAAAACCTCCCCACTGAATTTGAAATTGCTGCCATTTTATCCTTCATTTAGTGAGAGTTATTGGCCCCAACACTCACTGCCAACTGTGAAATGAAACTGCACACAATCTATCACTTGGCTTATTTAGGGCTACTTTTTAAATGTATTATTCTTTTTTACAGTGCCGTCATCTACCATACCCCCATGACTTTCTCCATACTTGACAGACAGCGGACCGCAATCATCTCTTGTTCCTGCCTCCTTTAGCAGTCTGTTCACTCGCTCCTGAAGAATTAAGCTGCTGCTTATTAGTTCTGTCAGTTGTCATGTTCAACCTGCAATGCAAGTCAACCTACATCCTGATGGTATTCCCATGTAACAATCTTTTCTTTAAAAAAAAAAGAGTTTCACTGCTGATGGCTTTTGCTGTCATGCTGTCGCTAATTGGCAAACTGAAGTGCCTCTCCCTTCTCCTGAAAGCCGTCACCACCTGCACACCTCCAAGCCCACAATTTAACCCTATTCACAAAATCCTGCCTTGTAACCTCCAAGATACTACTAGTGTTTGCGGGCTGCGCTACCCTTGTGTAGCTAGCCAATTCCCTCATTCTGCTGCACTGTCTCCCTGTAATGAAAAAAAAGTACACTTTTCAGTCGATTTAACTTAATGCAGTCACACTTCATAAATGAAACTTTTCCATGAGGGAGGGTGTCGACTGAAGAAAAAAAAAACAATGAACTCTATAGAGCAATGATAGTAGCTCTGCCTGTGTTCCTGTGTGATACCCTGCTCTGTTTGGGGGGATCCATGACAGCCAAGACCAAAACGTTCAACCTTTAACCACATAAGCTGTAGCTGGATAGTATAGGCGGAGGAACTATTTTATTTGAACACAAGACTTAAACTTATTTTTTACAAACTTTTTTTTAAATAAACTTATTTTGCTTTACAATGTCCATTTTCTAAGCACAATAATACCCTCCAGTGTGGGTGGTATGGGCAATACTGGACCTTCTAGGGGCTATAAGGCCCTCCACCTGTGGCGTCGGTCCTCATTATGCCCCTGGGCAGTCCAGTATAGCCCAATACTGCCCATCCTGTCAGGTATTATTGCTTGCATATTATAGTGGCATGGTAGTGCCACTATAGTTAGGGTTGAGTATCCCATTTAAGGTTAAAATCTGAAATTTGGCAGTTTAATAACTTTTCCACCATATGACAGATTTGCCTGAAATTTGGAATGCATGGTCTGGTACCATAGATCTTTGGATCTGCCAAGTTTTGTAATGGTCAGATTTGGAGCTACAGAGTGCCAAAAAATGCACAAATTACCCATTTTTGTGCATTCTTTGCTCCACCTACAGGTTGCACGGTCTGTGTGACCAGTCTGAAACCTTCAGAAAACATGCCGCCAGGGTTCCCGATGTGCCTTTCAAAGATTTCATGAAAAAATATTAAACGTTTCAAAAATTATTTAAAAAATAAGTTTCCCATTATAGTCAATGGGAAAAGTTAACAAAAAGTTTGAAAGTGTCACAAATGCAGTTTTTAGTGTTGCAAATGACCCCTGTAGTATCGCAAATCCACCATCTTGTTTTCAGTTGGTGGTCACTGAAATGCTTGGCATTTAAATTTGGGACCCTCTAGGGAAACAATTCTTGCTGTGTTCACCTAGTCGAGTCCTGAGGATGCTAGGCATATATCTTTTTTGAGGGGTTTAACACCCCAGAAATATGCTTTTAACATGTTTGTAAACAGTAGTGTCACAAAGTAGTGTCACACATTCAACACTTTCGTAATTTTTTTCGTGAAAGTGTCGCAAATCACAACACTACTTTGCGACACTATGCAGAAAACAATAGGAAATCTTTGCACCTGCTGCAAAAGAACAGTTTGGTCTTTTGGGCTGAAATTGGAAGGAAGAAAACCAAGATCACACAAATGTGTCTTTTAGTGATTTGATGACAAAATATTGGAGGGCTACAAAGTTATGGCACTCCAAAGTTGATTATTTTTTCCATAGGCTAACATTACGGCATACGCTGTGCCTTTCGGGGCCCATATCTCAAAAACACTTCACACACAGACTTTTTGTCAGCAAAATTTTTAGTCCCCTGCTAGCCAGGGAAGTCAAAAATAATATGAGATTTTAATTTTTGTTCTACGTCTTACGGTTCCTGAGATATAAGCAATTTAGTATTCCAAGTGTTCATTTTCTGCTCCAAGGGCCAATATTATGCATATGTTCTTTGTAGTCACTGTGCTTCTGGTCACCTTTTGGAAAAAGTGTGTGCATTTGGGTTACTATTACAGTCAGTGTTTCTACTTGCATTTCCGTTACCATTTACTTAGGCATTTCTGTTTACGGCACTATGTGCGTTACCCTTGCATTTGCATTTGCGCTTACATTTGCGTTACTGTTACAATTTGCATTTCCATTACTGTTTTTCTTTGCATTTCCTTTTGCATCACTGTGTGCTTTACCATTTGTGTTTGTGTACGTGCTTACGTTTGCATTTCCATTTGTGTTTGTGTTTCCTTTGGTGTTATTGTTGGTGTTACCGTAAGTGTTTGCATTTCCAATTGTGTTACCATGACCGTGCGCGTTACCATTTGTGTTTGCATATGCCCTTGCATTTGTGTTTCCATTTGTGTTAGTGTTCCCTTTGGTGTCATCGTTGGTGTTACCATAACCCCTTGCATTTCCAATTGTGTTACCATTACTGTTTGCGTGTTCATCACCATTTGCGTTACCGTTTGCATTTTTGTTATCATTTGCATTAGTGTTTCTGTTGCCACGAGTGTTTGCATTACCGTTTGCGTTACCATTTCTGTTTTCATTAATGTTTACGTTTGTGTTTCTCTTACTGATTGCGTTATCTTTTAAGTTTGCATCACCATGTGTGTTACCATTTGCACTTGAGTTTGTGTTACAGTTAGTGTTACTATTTTAGTTTACCTCACTGTTTCTATCACCGTTTGGGTTAACATTACCATTTGTGTTTTACGTTTGCGTAGTGCAGTGCAAAACATTATGTTTTGCTATTTTTCTGCACTGGCGTCTGCAATACATAACACAGCCAGAGTGTGGTTGAAGGGTCTGAAACATGGCAGGTAGAAAGACCTTTGTTCAAGGAACATGCCAGTTTTTGTTTGGTGAAAACATGTTGTTCCGTTCAGAGTTATGGCCATTTGAAGTTGCCCCCTCGCAGTCTACCATTTTAGTGTATCTTCAGCTGTGATTTCTGCCATTTTGTGTTGAGAGACTTCTTAAAGGTACAGAAATATAAAAATTCAATATCTCTGGAATGGTTTGGTCTTTTCTCATGAAATTTGAAAGCTGCTGAGTGGATGTCCTGGAGATGTGAATTATGCTGTTTACATGTTTTAAAAATCATGTGCGGAGGAGATACTGCGTGATGCAGTTAAAGTTTTGTGCATAGCATTCTGCATGGTGCTACTGCCTTTATATTTATAGCGAAGGAAGCCCTAGTGGCTCGGAGATGCCTTGCAGTGGTTTCGTGTGTAAGACAGGTGTGTAATTATGCCACTCCGATGAATGAAAATTTGGTTCATTGTGCTTCATTAACTTCTAAACCATGTGTCCATTTTACCTGGCATTTGGAATGTACAAAGATTTATAATTTGTCTTCTGCTGCACCAGATTTTGGGTTGCTGGCACTTACGGTTGTTGAATTGTGTATGTTACGTTGTTTGCTCATGCCGCTGTGTGACTATTGAATGGATGTACACACAATTCTGGACACATAGTGTGCCATGGTACATGTCTTCATTTACCAGTTTTCATTTCAGTCGGTCATACAGTTATTGCACAGTAGCTGACAAAAATTCACATGGTTCGGGCCCCATGCTCCCACACCACATTCCATTCAATATTTATACTGCAAATTCTGAAAAAGAAGGGAAATTCATGGCAAAAAACTCTGTTTAATGCATCAGTTAGGGTTGTTCCACGGCGTCAAAAGTCAGGAAATTCTGTGTTAGGGTTGAAAAACTGAACTGCACATTCCTCACCCACCCCCCACCACCACCACACACACATATACATGCAAGTAGGAGAAGGACCAAGGTAACAGAACTAATCACACACAACCAGCAGCAGGTGACAGAACTAACAGACAACTATCTAAACAATGAAACCACACACCCATGCTCCCATCAGGCTGTGGCATGGGGTTGTCACTGCTAACTCTGATCCTGGATATTCCATGCACCACAAAACACATATCACTGCACACAACTGGGCATCTTGAGCCACACACAGCCACCAACACATAACACAGAATACACATATGGTATTTTGGGGTTCACAAGATCCAAAACTGGATTTTGTAGATTCCCTGAATTACTTTCGAAAATCACTTTCACTAATCTGACACTGTTGTGATATGCATTTGCAACACTTTTGTGTTTGCGACAGTATTTTGGGACACTATTTTGCATGCTTTTGCGCAAATGCGACACTGTTGTCTCTTCCGTTTGCAACAGTATTTTGCGAGACTATTTCATATGCTTTTACAAATGCGACACTTTCATCTCTTCCATTGGCTACACTTTCATGTTTGTGAAAGTATTTTGCAAAAGTATGCTCCTGATTACTGCACATCTTTGCCATCATCCTGCAAGCAAACGGTTGGTTCTTTTGGGCTAAAATTTGCAGGGTGGCAAGCCCTGGTCCCACAGATGTGCCTTTTCCTGCTTTGGTGCTAAAATACTTAAGCATGACAAAGTTATACTGTTCCAAAATTGAACAATTTGCCATAGACTAACATTGCAATGCCCATGATGCCTTTTTGCCACCCATATGTCGAAAACAAAGGGAGGTACACTGTTTTCACTACTGCCAGCTGAAGTTAGATTTCTTATCTACTTGCTATGGTAACACAGATATACACCTCTTGCTGGTTGTATGTGATCAATTGTGTTGCCTTGGTCCTTCCCCTACTTGCATATGTGTGTGTGTGTGTGTGTGTGTGTGTGTGTGTGTGTGTGTGTGGTGGTGGTGTGGTGGGAATGCACAGTTAGGGTTTTCAACCCTAACATTGAATTTCCTGGCTGTTGTCACTGTGTAACAACCCTAACTGATGCATTAAATGGAGTTTTTGCCATGAATATATCTATATATATCTATCTATATATATATATATATATATATATATGTATATGTACACATATATATGTATATACTGTATATGTATATATAGTTACCTTTAAAGTGGAGTACCGTAGAAATGTGGTCTAAAATGTAGTATCATAGAAATCTAGTTTTTAGTATGACAGTTTACTGGCCCAGCAGGCCTCACCACACATGTCAATACCTTGTGGTAAGGCTCCCTGACCCACCACAGGGTGTGGCATCTGGGCCAAAACACTGCTCCATCCCTATCCAGGCCAGGGCTGGTGGTGCAAGTGCAGCACCTTCCCTATCAGCCTTGTCCCATTAAACTGACTCACTGAGTTCACACCTGAACTCAGCTCACTAGCATGGTAAGGCAACATGGTCCCCAGTGGTGCAATGAACACCCCTGCAAACAATGTTACTTCATAAATTCTTAGTTTTTTAATATTTTGACCCCAGACTTTCAACATAGTCTTGTTATGACCCCACCTCATGAACCCAATAAGTGAACATTTTCAAATCCCTGCTGAAATGCCATTCTGTGCCACAAGTATGAAAACATGTTTTGGCTAGGATGTGAACAATGACAGCTGTAATGTTCATGAGGTAGTGTGAAAAAATGGCTATGTAGAACATTTGGAGTAAAAATATTGAAAATTACCAAAGCTATGCGTGTGCATAGAAAACTTTCAACATACACTCATAACCTGGTCATTTTAAGGAACTATTTCACCAAATTTTCAACATGGCCTTTTTGGGACCCCACCCCATGAATACTGGTGGTGAAATTATGTTAGTTGGGCCTCAAAGGTGATTTCTTTCAGCAACCACAAAATCATCTTCCAGAACTGATAAATGAAATTTCACAGAAAGTGTTCATGAGGTGGATTCCAAAAGGGCCATATTAATATTAATGACTAAATTCAAAACATGGCCAAGTTATGCACAGAAGTTTAAAATGCCATTAAAATACATTATACATCACTTACCCGAATTCCTCAGTTCAGCGTTCAGCACTGAAGAGTGCAGACGTGTTGAAGTCCTTAGAAGATTACACCGTTTGACCCTGGGTGGTAAGTATAGGGTATGGGGGGTGTAGGGTGGTGGGTACTCAGTAGGAGGGTTGGGATGTGGGGAGGAAGATGGCAGTGATGATGAGAGACCATTTTCTTTCTTTCAGGCAAAAAGAAAAGACATCACAGGATGGTTTTCTTCTTTCCAGGAACACTTATGGCCATTGGAGGGTGGGGGATTCCACTAAACACCAGAGATACATGATGAAACAATGGGGACAGCAATCAGAGGGTTGAGGGATGCCACTACACACCAGGGAAACATAAAAAACATTGGGAATGGTGATCAGATGGTGGGGGGGTACCACTAAACACCAGGGAAACAAAAAACACAATGGGGAAAATAATCGGAGGGTTGGGGGTACCACTAGACAACAAGGAAACATACAAAACCAATGGAGACAGTGATTATTTAATTAACAGAACACAACAGGGAAACAACTTTCTGCTTTTTACTTATGTGTGTCATATCATATACTACGGGTGTTCTGCTGTATAAAATAACACGGTATATGATATGACACACATAACAAAATATGACAACAGGACATTACAGTTTGTTTTTCAATAAAAGGATCAGGGCTGGGGTGGTGGTTCACTAGACCTCCATGAACATGTTTTTATTTAATAAAAAGGGGACTGGGGCATCTCTTTCAAAGAGGGAGACATCTTTCAGCTTTTTCTTATGTGTGTCATATCATATTCTGTGGTGTTCTGTTATATGAAACACCAAAGTCTATGATACAAC
Organism: Neoceratodus forsteri; assembly: GCA_016271365.2. Lineage (NCBI taxonomy): Eukaryota > Metazoa > Chordata > Ceratodontiformes > Ceratodontidae > Neoceratodus > Neoceratodus forsteri. The sequence goes on along the minus strand of CM028135.1, from coordinate 903,377,610 downwards.
ACACATAGTGAACTACAGGACATCAGGCTTTTGCAAAACTTCAGCTATTCATAAAACATTTATTTTTTTATACTGCACATGCCCAAGAATGAAAATTATTTTATAAATGATTTAAAAACTACTTGACTACTATACACAAAAAACACAAAAGTACATACCTTGGGCCCAACTCTATCAAACCTAAACGTTTCAGGTTTCAAATCATCATACTTTTTATATTAGTGGGCACAAAAACATCTTAAAAACAGAGATTATTCATGTTTTTGCACCTCTATAACTTTGCCCCCACTGAACTGATCTACATTAAATTTTATCAGGATCAACAATCCTGGCAAAAGACTGTGCATTCCAAACTTCATGCAAATTAGCGAGATGAGAGCAAAGTAACTAAGGTGCAAAATATTGGGATTTAGCATTAAAGTGCTTACTCAACCATAATATACAGGCGTGACTGCACCTGTATAATACTGTATATATAAACTCCTCAACAAAAGAAACAACATAAAACAACAGATAAAAGAAAACAGTCCCAGATTACTAAATACATTAAACCTCTTGTATAGCTAGGATATGAGCTATATGGGTCTTTCTCATAGGAACAAGAGGACATTAGAGGAAGAAGAGGAAGGAGAACAAATATAAGTACTGTACTGGAATCATACTCAGAGGGAGTAGTAGAATATTCTAAAGTGATATACTCTAGTCTAGAGATATGGAACCTAGAAAATAGATACGGTGATTCTGACGATTAACCCACAACAGGGTATGGGTTTACTGAGCATTAATCACACCTGGGGGTTGAGTCATGAGGCGAATATATGCTTATATTCTGAAATATTGTACGTCACTAATTTCTGATAGCTAGGAGTGACAATAAGTAATAATGGTAAATCAGCTCCTAATTTTGAAAAAGTAAAAAATATTGCAAGGCAAAATATTCTGGTGACACATAAGTTTGGAAAACTGTAGTGTAACAATTAATTTGATATAGCACAATCTATAAAATGAAAATTCATTCCTTGTATCTATATACTAACATACTAATTGCCAGCAGATTAGGCCTTACAGTCTATCGAGTCTGCTCAGACCTCAGATCCCTAGTTGGGTGCCGAGGCCTCCCCCTTTGTGTTCCAGAAACTCCTATCATCCATCCCCACCCCGGCCAGGCCATCATCTGATACATCTACTTTCTGTGTCTGTCCCACCTCTCTTGAAGCCCTCCACTGTGGATCTCTGAACCAGCTCACCAGGCAGTGCATTCCAGGGTCCACCACCCTCTCAGTGAAAAACCTCCTCATTTCCTCCCTCACCCTTCCACCTTCCAACTTCAAACTATGCCCTCTGGTGATACCTCCCTGTTTTAGTCTAAAGATCTCTCCATGTTTACTATATTTATTCCCTTGAAGTACTTGAAGACCTCAATCATGTCCCCCCTGTCTCTCATCTCCTCTCCTCCAATGAAAACAGGCAGAGCTCCTCAAGTTTGTCCCAATGCGTCAAATCCCCTAGTCCTCATATCATCTTAGTTGCCCTCCTCTGTACTCTCTCCAGGAGCTGTATGTCCCTCTTCAAGTGTGGTCTCCAGTACTGTACACAGTACTCAAGGTGTGGTCTAACCAGTCCATTGTACAGTGGCAGAATCACTTCCCTGCTCCTAGAGGTGATCCCCCTTACGATGCATCCCAGCATCCTGTTTGCCTTACTAGCTGCTCTCCTGCACTGCTCAGAGTTATTCATACATGCATCCACCATGATCCCTAGGTCTTTTTCCCCTACTGAGGCCTCCAGTGCCTCTCCTCCCAGGGTGTACATGTGTTTGGGGTTTCCCCACTCAAGATGTAACACCTTGCACTTGGTGATATTAAAATTTAATTTCCATGTGTGAGCCCAGCTTTCCAAGGTGTCCAGGTCCCCTTGCAGGGCCAACCTCCCCTCTTCTCCCTTAACTACTGCTCCCATCTTGGAGTCATCAGCAAAGAGACTCATTTCACACTCTATACCCTCCCTGATGTCCAATATGTATGCATTAAACAGGATCAGACCAGGACCGAGCCCTGCGGTACCCCACTACCAACCTCTCTAGGGTTTGAGAGCTCCCCACCAACCACTACTCTCTGGGTGCATCCAGCTAGCCAGTTTTCAATCCATCTGACCATCAAAGGGCCTACTCCCAACCCTATCAGTTTCTCCACCAGACCATTGTGGGGGACAGAGTCAAGCGTCTTGCTGAAGTCCAAGAATAATACATCCACAGGCTTTCCCCTGTCCAGTTCTGATGTTACCCATTTGTATAACTCCACAAGATTGGTTTGACATGATCTACCTGGCACAAACCCATGTTACCGACTATCCAGACCTCCCACCTCCTCCAAGTACACCCTCAATTGTTCCTTTAGTATACTCTCCATTATTTTTCCCAACATCGAGGTCAAACTGATGGGTCTATAGTTTCCTGGTACTTCCCTCGATCCCCCCCTTTATGGATTGGCACCACATGTGCCTCTCGCCAGTCCCTAGGTAGCCTCCCTGTCTCAAGCGACCTGTTGAAGAGCTCCACCAGGGGTGCATCCAGTATGTCTGCTAATTCCCATAGTAGTAGTACTCTCGGATGAATGCAATCCAGCCCAGGAGATTTGTCTTTCTTTAGGGCCTCGAGGGCTAACCACACCCTTTCTGTGGAGATAGTATCATCCGTCCCCTCCACCTTACTGGCCTTTTTAACCTTATCCTGATGTGACACCCCTCGGGTACCTCTCCCTCCCTCTTGCTCCATTTCTGTTGCTCCCCTGATCCCACTCACTGCCGCTTCTATCCCCATCGTGCCTTGCTTTGTAGATATCCCATCCCCCTCCCTAGTGAACACAGAGGCGAAGTACTCGTTTAATACCTCTGCCTGGTCCCTCACCTCTTCCACCCACCCTCCTTCTGATATCAATCTGCTGAGATGGCCCTTAGTTTTTCCACTCCCAATGTACCGGAAGAACCCTTTTCCCTCCATGTATCCCTGTGCCAGCCGCTGCTTTTTACTGGACTTTGCCCCTTACCATCCGGTGACTTTTCTAGATGCAAGATGGTATATTTCCTTATCCCTATCCCTTCTTGTTGTTTTATATTTTTGTAGGCTGCCTTCTTTCTCTGACCACTACCTGAACCTCACTGGACCACCAGCATGGTTTATGTGACCTTGCTCCCTTACGTTTCACCTTAAGCGCAGGTCCTGACTGCCTCATGAAGTCCCGTTTTATGACTTCCCACCTCTTTTCCACATTTATCATTTGTGAAATCCTTCAAGTGATCCTTCAGAATATTTCCCATGCCCACAAAGTCTGCTCCCATGAAGTCCACTGCCAGTGTCCTAGATCCGCCCCCATGATGCCGTTGAAGTTTGGGGGATGGACAAAATGGTCAAAGCCCTGGAACCAGCACAAAACCACTTTCTGCATTTGACACTAGGTGTGTCTAATTTTTCACCTGAAGAATTCATTAAGGCAGAAACATGGACAATATCTATAAATGGATGACAGAACTTAGGGTAAATAATTACTTTTGCAGAAAATGAAAATTGAATACAAAATACTGTATTATACAACTCTGTGTGAGAAGAATCACGAAAAGTATTTAATTAAGGAAACAGGGCACAAGTCAACCCCTCTTTTGTTCAAACATCTATACAAAAAATGAAACAGTATCAATTAGGTGCAATATTTAAACAGTGAAATATAAGGGTCATTCAAAAAATGTAAAAAATGTAAAAACTCAAAACAGAATAACAGACATTTATAATCAAGCAGATGTGGCAAGAATCTGTTCATCACAGAACTTAATACTATACAAAGAAATAAAATCAGACAATCTAAAAGAACATTTTCTTAAAGTATGTTACAGTAAAATGCACTTTAAAACTGGTTTGGCTAATACTTGATTTAAATTGGGGCTACAATACAGTATCCTTGAAAGTGGCCAGCCTTTAAGGAAAGGTTATATTAAAAGGGTGTTTGCCCAGTTGGGGGAAAAATCTACACTGCACTTGATATTTGAATGGGAGAAGCAAAAAGATTCAAGAGAAAAAATTCTGGAAAACTACTTGAATACACTAAGAGCAGGAACACAGACAGAAAATTAAAATAGCTGTTTTCTACAAATAAGTGTGCAAGACTATAATCAGTAGTAGTGTTTGCACTGGCAGCCAGCTCAAGATTTTAATGTTCAAGAATATTCACAACTGTATATTTAGAATATGATACTCATGTTGCTATCCCTGTAATCTGTGTGTAGATTTTACGATAATAATTTTAAAAAGTGAATATAAATGCACAGTGAAGTTTTATCTGGAATTTTTACATATATGAAATGTCACAAGTCTTAATTGCACACATGTATTGGTCATTTAATAAACACTAAGACATTGAAGTAGCATTATGGAGCACAGAATATATATTTAAAAGTCGATTTAAGAAACAATTGCATGAGTGTTAGATTCCATAAGTTGTTATGTATTTTACTACATAGTGTTTTTGATGTGCATGGCTTTTAAAACTGAAATGTAATAACTTAATTTAGTCAGATATTTCAGATTTTATATGCAGACAGTTATTTTTATATGGCTTTGCTATTTGTTCTCACATTTATATTCTTCTTATAAAGGTTACTCAGCTACTGTAGAAATTGTTTCTTTGACTCATTAACTCATTATACTCAGGGCGGCCATTTTGAATCAGGATAAGCAATGGATGGTTTGGACTTCAAACGGCACTATTTTGGGTACAATGAGAACTATATGCTATATCATGCCTCACAGGATCATAGATTTGGCCAGATGCTTACCTCAGGAATACAGAGTTCCGTGTCCACTGAAACATTGGATTTCAACTTTTGTGCCTGTGGAAAGATAACAGTATAGAAATTATAGTCAGAATACTTACACAGATCTTAAAAGACTCCATCCAGTGCTGCCATCACCATATAACCAGTTATATTCTCAAGTACAGTATTGCTTCACCTGTTGTTAAAGAGCACACTATTGTACAAAAAAACATGCAACGTAAGACATAACATATTTTATAACAATACAGAATTCTAAAACTGTTACAATATTAAATTCCCTCTGCAGTACAATGTAAGAATTAACAGTTTATGTTACAAACTCATAAAGATCAGCTGATGCCTCTGGGAAAACTTTGCAAAATATGATATTTAGACATAATTCAGCTTGCATTTCATTTACTTTCCCCAGATGTCAACCCCTCTTTGTTATTACTGGGAAAATCTGAAGAAGAACAGGATCCTTATCCCTAAGAGCTCATCTGGCCCTACAGCTTAAAATCCTAATCCTGTTGAGACATCAGTCTATTGCTATGGAAATAACTGTGATGTCTCATGAAAAGTATTGTAACCATCAGGGCCAAGATATTCAAAGGGGTTGCGCATGGCGCAATTGAGTTGCACCAGCAGACCCTGAGCAATGCACCCCAGTGTGATATTCAAAGGAGCTATGAGCTAAGTCCTGATGTGCGGGGCACAATGATAATGTATGCAGTGCATCTGAAGGGGCGTTCCCATGCATATGCAGCACATCGATATTCAGCCTGGGATGTGCGGGCGCATCTGCGGCACAACCCCCTAGATGTGCCGCATGCTGGCACAAAGTTGAGCCAGAAAAAAGGCTCAAATCCCAGTCACCCACAGGCAGGCTGCTGTATTGCAGTGTGCAACACAGCAACCGCCACCCACCCTCACAGAACACTATCCACAAGCACCCATCTGGTCCCTGGTAGTCCAGTGGTCCCCCTTCTCTCCTGTTAACAATTGTGGGCAAGATGAAATAAAATAAAATGCCCTGGTGATCTAGTGGTACCCCCTCCTGAAGCACAGATCTCTGTATAGCCACATAATACCCCTTTCCTGGTAGTCTAGTGGTCCCCACCCCACCCAATGCACCATTGCTGGTACTCTGTAATGGCACATATCCCTGGTGATCCAGTGGCATCCCCACCACCTCACCTGTACAGGACCTCTGCCCACCAGTGCCCCCCATCATCAGTGGGCAGTTGCAACCTGCCGCATACCACCTGGCTGCATGCCAAATGAGAGTTTACAGTATGAGCTGTAGCCCATTGGTCCACTTTGGACCAATGGGCTTGCAAGGCATACTATGCTGAACTTGATCATAAATATGTGAATGAACATCATTCACATATTTCTAACTGACCAGAACAGTATGTTCGTAGGCCCATTGGTCCACATTGTGGACCAATGGGCTTACAGCTCATACTGTAAGCTGTCATTCAGTGGGCAGCCAGGTGGTATGTGAGTGGTTGCAGCTGCCTGCCGGATGATGGGGGTGCTGGGTGGCAGGGGTCCAAAGTGGTGGGGTGCCACCGGACCACAAAGGATATATGCCATTACAGAGCAACTGTGCCATCAGTACATCGGGTGGAGTGGGGGTTCCACTAGACTACCAGGGCATTTTATTTTATTTACTAATACCCACGATCATGGCTACATGGTGGGGGATTGCCCCAGGACCCCTCTGTCCATACCACGTGCTGTGCAGGGCACCAGGCGCATTTCACCAGGCTGCCCTGCTCAGCTCATGCAAATGGGGCCATAATGACATGCAAATGGCCCAATTTATGCCTTGCATACATTAGGGCACATTTGCATGCCCAAGTCTGAATATCATGGAAATGCACCCAAGTGTGACTACAGTTGCGCTAGAGCATTCCCAATCCTCCCTGTCTGGGGAATGCACCGGTGCATTGTATATGCGCCATGCACATTCTGTGCTATAGTCAAAGGTGACGTGCCATGGTGCATCACCTTTGAATATCTCCCTGTCTTGGCCCCAGTGCATCTTGGTTGTGCTGTGCCTCCACTTGCTCCATTGTCTAACGTAGTATAAATATCTAGCTCCAGGTTGGGAATAAGCCTTAAAGGCTGATAAACTGTCAAGGAATAAATAACCAGGTTTCATTTATGTGAACTTAGTAATAAATCAAGGGGAGAAGAAACACAAAACAAATGTAAAATACTGTACAATAGGCTAAATTGTATCTAAATAATATGTTTCTCAAAGTTCTCGTGGAAGTGTTGGTAGCTCTTTAGGTATTTTAAATGGTTAACAGCATAGACCTCGGTTTTATAAGTGGACCTTAGCGATATGCTTGATACGGTGCACAGCATTTTCAAATGCATGGTCTTAATGCAACATTTCCTCATCTGAGGGAAGTGTGTCCTTGTGGCATGAGAAAGCTATGAGTGTAATAAGATAAAGACAAGTTCCCCTTGAAGACCCAGCTCTACCCAAACTAGGTTGCTTCCTGTAGCTTAGGGATCCATGATCCTCTTCCCGCATTGAAAAGAATGACGGAAAATATCAGGCCGATGCAATATCTACTTTTAGCTGTTTAATATACTTTTTTAAATTAAACAAAAGCATTCATGGATTAAATGGCATAAATGGGTAGCCAGTGTGGGAATACTTTTAAATAGAAACATCTTTAATGGAGTCATGCACTAGGCATTTTGCACCACCATAACCCAAAAAGTAAAACTATATAAGGGCTGGTTCATTTCCTCCAGTGTTTCGATACAGATGAGTTACACTACTGAGTCCTGAGAAGGATAAAACACGTGTCTGTGGCTTCTGTTCTCAGTCTTTACAGACTGTCTGATAGGCCTTTTGGCATCATGCATTACTGTGTAAGAAGAACCAGTCCAGTGGCAGTTTTTTGAAGACATGTAATCACTCAGGAAGCATACTTTTTTTTTAACCAAGTAGCTGGGGTACATACACTGGGTCTGACTCTGGCATTTGGTTGCTGTACCCTTTGTGATGCAGTGCTGCTCTAGTACCAAGGGATGCATCAGTTGGCTTAGGCTGCTGCCACCCACAATGACCGGATTATTTGGCTGGAAAATTGATATATACATTACCTGTGTGTTTTTGCCTCTTGTCTACGTTGTGGTGTCTGTAATCAGTCTTACTGCCTGCTATACCCATGCTTTCAACACATGTGCCAGTTGCCCAGTGCAGTGTAGTGTTGCTGGTCTTCAGTATGTATGATATATATGTATTTATTGGATGGGTTTCTGTATTGCATGGGGTTGGTGGACAGTCAAGTCAAATATTTTGCTTATTTAGCTTCTGCTTCCTTGGCTGCTGGCTCGCCCATCTAGTATGCAAACACTGGTATGAAGCAAAGTTAAATGTGCTCAGCATTCCCCTGGCAGTGGTGACCTCAAATAGCTGCCCTGTCTCATGTGCCACAACCCAACAGTGGTTCTGTAGCAGTGCAGGGGGAGAGGACAAATTCCCTACAAGGCAATACTTACTGTACTGACTGGCCATGTGCGATCACTGCCATGACACTGCCAGTGGTAAATATCCTGAGTCCAGACCACTGTTCCACTGAGGACATTTACTTTACATCTGCTTTTTCCCTATGCTGAAAGCAACAGAAACCTTTCTGTTAAAATACAGTAAGTACTTTTCAACAAATAGATATTCAAAAGAGTAGTAAACTCAGACCAACGATCACTTCAGTTCATCCCTTGCTCTAATGGCAATCACAACCATGCTATTTTAAAATTTATCTGAGAACTGTTCCCTCCCTTTGCCTATTCCAGTCATATATCCTATATTATTTTTCCCCAATAGAAGCTCATGTAGTTTAAATTTAACAGTCTCCACACTTTCCACTCTTGCATGCTTTCTCTGGCTGCCAGTGCCACAGGATCACTACCCTTGAATTAAAAATCATGTTTCCTAAAATGTCCCCTTTAGTTTACATCCCTTTGTTCTATTGTCCAATACTAACAAAAAAGCAGAACCTGGTTCCTTCACTTACCTTCAAAATGTTAACTACTGCTATCAAGTGCCCTTACACTCTCCATTATGCACCAGTCTCTCCTCATAGTACTGCTCATCTAACCTTCTAATAAACCTCTGGTTATTCAATAAATATTGCAATAGACTAAATATCCTATTATTTATTTTATTTTACACCTTTTGGCCAGGAAAGATACACAAAGCTGAGGCTTGTTTCTAGTTTGTCCTGGGAACACAGGTAACGTATGTGGCCTGCTCATGGTCACACAGCATGCAAGTGGTGGCTGTGGAATTCAAACCCAGTTTTCCAGGTTTGCAGCTCTTTGTTCTTAACTATTATGCTATACTGTTTTCCATTAAAAACCTAGGTTCACAGACAATTACAGACTTCAATATTTAATTCAGTACAGAATACTAAGCATTTTTTTACAACTGCTGTATTCAGGAATATATATATTTTGCAACCTTTGGGGCCAATTCTGGAAAGGATGGCGCACATCGTGCCAAAGGTGACTTGTGCCAAATGCCATTGCACCAGGGACCCTGTGCCCAATTCTGTATTTGGCAGGGCCCTGTGGCTAAGCCTCATGACTTGCACTAAATGGAGTGGTGCACCAAACAGAAGGTGCATATGCATAGATTGCCACAAGCCTGCGGTACATCACTAAAGAAGGGTGCAAGTGCCCTCCCAAAGCCCCAATCCCTGATTGTGGATGTTATAAAACCCTTTTGGGCTACTGTCCCCATGCCCTGATCCCCGTAACATTGTTAGCTCCTCACGCCAATCTGTCGTAATATTAATAAAATCCTCCTCCCAGTCCCGTCTGGATCCGCACCCTGAATAGCTGGTATGTCTGAGTGAATTGCTAAAATAAATAAAATAAAACAAATCCGTTGTCAGTAACTCCTGGTAGTCTAATGGCCCCTAACCCCCCCACCAGCAGTGCCAGACCACCCACCCCCCTGACTCGTAACCAGCTTGAGACTGGCACAGCCCATCCACACCACTGCCAGCCACCAACTGAGTTCCATATGAGCACATACTACTGTAAATCATATGCACTCAATGAATGCACTGTCATTCATTGAGCATGTACTATTTACAGCAGTATGTGCTCATACAGAGCTCAGTCGGTTGCTGGCTGTGGTAGTGAGGTGGGCTGTACCAGTCACCAGCTGGTTGGCAGGTCAGGGGTGCGGGGTATTCTGGCGCGCTGGGTGGGGGGCCACTAGACTACCAGGGAGTTACTGGACAATGGGATTTATGATTCTGTGGGTCACTATGTTTTAGTACATGGGCACTTAGGGCAAGCAGAAGTCCTCTTAGGGATGGTCTACAGCCCTAATGTAGACACACCCTCATTTTTTGTAGACCTATCCACAGCACTGGTCCCCTTTTCACACTTATCCATATTGTTGGAGGGTGACTGGAATATTACCTTAACTCAAGACCTTGATCATACCTACAAATCCTTTGGACCCCTTTCTCCAGCACAGCACTCGTTACATGAGCAAATGGATTCCCTCTGACTATGCAACCTATGGCAGATTTTAAATCCCACTACAAAGAAATATACCTTTTTTTCATTGGTCCACCGTTCTTTATCCAGAATAGAATTTTTTTTTGATGAGCCGGTCCCTTCTGTCTGTCCTTCACTCTTGTGACGTTACTCCCCAGGTGTTGTCAGACTACTCAATGGTTTGGTTATTTCAATTGTGTCTACCAACTTTGGGCAGGGATACCATATGGAAACTCAATAATCAATTATTAAAAGATGAGACGGTAGTATTGCGAATTAAAGAGACTCTTAAAAAATATATCAGTAAGAAATGGGGACCTTGGAATGGAGAGACAAGGAGTGGAAAGCCTGCAGATCTGTTCTGCATGAGGAACGTATTAGACTTGCCACTAAAAGAAAAAAACTTTAACAAGAAAAGTTATCTTTTTATTTGGGAGTTATTCAAAACCTAGAAGGACTCATGTTGCCTACAGATGAACACCATGAAGAGCTAGACCTTTAAAGAGATAAATATGCTGAAATATTAAGAGAATGGACAGAATATGCAATATATAAAATGAAATCTAAGTTTGTAGATCGGGGGAGAAGACAGGCAAACTAATGGCACTCAAAATTTGGAAACAAGAGAGCTCTAGGTTAATCCCTCATATACAGTACATTCTTTAACAGGTCAACTTCTTCTTACATACCCTAGGGATATTGCTCAGAATTCTATGTATATTACAAAACCTTATATGGTCCCCTTCACTTTCTGCCTCCCAAGAAACTATTTGATTACTTACTACAGATTCCACTACCTACTCTCACACATGCTCAGCAGAGCAGTCTGACCTGTCCTATTTCGGCAGAGGAAGTTGCAGCTGCCATTTCTGTGCTATCCCTAGAAAAAGCCCCAGGCCCCAATGGGTATTCACCCAATTTTTATAAAACATTCACCCAAGACTTGATCTCTGTCTTAACCAAGGTTTTTAATAACATTCTAGATAAAGGTATATCTGATACATCCTTAGTAAAGGCATTAATAGTACTCCTTCCTAAACCTGGGAAAGATTTAGAACAGGTCCCCAATTACCAACCTATTTCCCTGATGAATCAGGATTTAAAATTATTGAGTAAACTTTTAGCAACTCACATTAATCATGTTTGTGGCCATTTGATTGACCCTGAACAAGTAGGCTTTAAACCCTCTAGATAGAGCTTCAGACCATCTCAAAAATTGACATATTTTTCTGCCTCAAGGATCTTCAATGCCCATTGGCTTTGACATCCATGAATGCCATAAAAGCATTTGATAGGGTGGCATCCCCATTTTGTTTATAGTACTTGAAAGATTTGGCTTTCCTAACACCTTCAGCAAATGGATTCAAACACTGTATGACCATTCCTCAGCTAAAATATACTGTAATGGGATTTTTTCTCTTTGTTTTGTCCTATACAGTGGTATTAGGTAAGGGTACCCTCTCTCCCCACTATTATTTAATTTATATCTGGAACCACTTATATCCAAATTTTGGCTTCACCCTGCTGTCTCTGGTATTACTATGAGTCACACTAAGTGCAAACTGTCTGTCTATGCAGACGATATCTTATTGCACATTATCCATCCTGTACAGGGCATCCCAGTTATCTTAGATGTTATTTGCAACGTTGGGTGCTTTCTAATTATAAACTTAATGTCAATAAAGTAGTGGTCATGCCTCTCACTGACTAAGAACAATGGACAGTTGTAGAACCTTGTGGTTTTGTATGGGCACCACATTCCTTGACATATTTTGGAATTATTCTCTCTTTAGACCCTAAACAGTTCAAAAAACTTAATTTAGATAATCTGATAAATGCCATTAAATTAGATATGGAATGGTGGCAACATTTACCTCTGATGTTGTGGGGATGATTAAATATAGTGAAGATGAATATTCTCCCTAGGATATTCTACCCTCTTTAGATGGCAAATGTGTATCTCCCCTTGAGCTGGTTTAAAATGGTACACTCTCTGGTTGCTAATTTTATTTGGGCTGGGAAGTCAACCCATCGGGCCTATTCTAAATTAGTAGCCCCTACATTTTCAGGAGGTCTACAAGCACCAGACTTTAAGCTGTATTACTGGGCTATTCATTTAAGTTACATGCTTAAGTAGTTTTGTCCCATACCCCATACACCTATACCCTACTGTGGCTCACCATAGAGAGAAATCAACTTCGTGGCTGGGGCCTGACCTCTTTCAATCATCTACACTAAATTCACACATTTTCCAATAACATTCGACATACAGTAATCGGCACCTCTCTTTTAGTATTGAAGCAATTTTGGCCGACTTGTCCCTCAACCTTTTACAGATATCTCACAACATCTTATTAGGAACCTTAACTTTATGATCAGTGTTACACCTATCCCCTCAGGATGGTTGCTGAACTTAGATACTGTCTCCCTCTCCAACCTACTGTCAGAAGGCACCTTCCTGTCTTCCTTTCTTTTGCTGATGCTAAAAAACAAGTTTAACTGGGCTGGTAACTTAGTGTTTTAATATTTTCAACTTCAGCATGCAAAAAAGCACCTCATGGGTGCATCTCCATGGGGGCATTTCCTTTCTTCTTTAAAGTCTTTAGTATTATCACCCCATGGTATTTCAAAAAAATATCATGCTTTGCTTGGAGAATCATATAAAACAGGGTCACATGAGTGCCTGAATGAGATGGCTGCTTGAACTTTTGCTCTGCTCCGTTCCGTTCCTCTGTGCTACCTCGCTCAATTCATTGATTTTTACACTTGGCTGGCATATTTTTACTAAGCTTTTGCTCCTCTCAGTATGTCTCACAGGGAGATTGTTTTTCATAAAAGGCTGAAGTTCAGCAGAAGAGAAATAAATTGATCGACAAATCCCCCTGAGGAGTCAGCTCCTTGATCGTAAGATGACAGCCATCCCGCTCCTGACCCAGTAGGCTAAGCTTTTTTGATTGAGAAAATCTCTTCCTCTGTAGAAGTGATACACCAAATGGCTGCTGAAAAGCAAGGCAGTATAGCCCATCTCAACAAACTGGTTGAGCAGATTAAAGAAACTTTATTGTTTGCAGTGGAGCATGTTACTGAGCATACTCACAGTCTGGAGATGGCAGAAAATCAAGTGGCCTGATTGATGGCAGAACTTGAAGATCTGGAAGCCCAGGGGTGACGGATGAACTTAAGGATTATTGGCTTGCTGGAGGGCATTGAGGAGGAAAATCCTGTGGCCTTTTTACGTGATCATCTTCCCCTCTGGCTGCAGCTCCCTCCGGAGGACTATTTATTTGAAATCGAGTGAGCGCACCAAATTCGATGAGCTCAACCCACTCCTCATCTAAGCCCAGGCCACTGATTTTGAAACTGTTGCATTTTCAAGACAAGGAACTGATTCTGTCAAAAGCTCAAGAATTCAGGGAGGTGAGAGCAGGGGAGCCACATATCATTCTACCGGACTATCCTAAATCTATTTTGGAGAATCACCAGGCATCCGACACTGCAAAGCAAATGCTCCGCTCCAGAAGGATTACCTATGTTCTTTTATATCTGGCTACCCTCCTGTTTTCCCTGCATGGCCAGCATCTACAATTTCATGCAACAGCGGAGGCTGAACAATATACAAGGCAGCATTTAAATTTACCGGACCCTTCCTCATCATCTTTTGTTGAGCGCCCAGCTGAGACTATGGAGGTGGTGGTTGCTCTGGCATGGCTGAGGAGCAGATGGGTTGAGAAATTACTTGTCTATCGGCCTGCTTGAGTTCCCTTATTGCCTGAAAGTTTGTTTTCCCTCGAGCTGTATCCCTCGTACCCTCTGCTATTTCCTCTACAGAACTGTAAGTATTTAGCTGACCCCTTTCTGCGGTTGCTTATTTGTTTATTTTATGGAGTTTGGGCTGCTTTCCTCTAGTCCGCCTATTCATGTTACAGTTCTACCCAGGTCCACCCTATTTTGAGTCACACTTTTGGATCACTGGAGGGATTACACACTATTTAAATGCATTTTGCCTCCACAATTAGACTGGACATTAGTGTATCCCAGTTACTGAGCAGCCATGACATGTTTACTTGCTGGCCCTGATTATTCTGGTTGTGGTCTAGTCACTCTTCACAATGTGGATCATTGCTGGCACATTTGTTTCCTCAGCAGTTAAACAGTGTATCTGCAAAAATAAGGCACTTCTGAAAACACTGTTTAACCTTTAAGTGATCTAATCTGCAGAAACAAGTTTGGAAATCATAGATTACACCAAGCAGTGGAATTTTTTACTACTTGCTACAGTTACAGAGTTATTGGCAAATTAGTGTCACAAGGTTCCAAGGCTGCTTTTGAGCAGATTTCAGTGCCCGTATCTTATAAACAATACAAAATGCAGATTCAGTCAATTGATGTCATGTGGAGGTCTCGCTGTCATGATTACAATGACACTTGAATTTTCCTAGCTGATCGGTTCCTGAGATATGGGCAAATTTGTGTTACATGGGTTCCTTGCCTATAGAGCTGCTGTATGGCTCTGTAGCTATGCAGACCCACTAGAGGGCACACACAGCCACAGATACAGATGGATATCATTATGCATTATGCATATCATTATGCAAAATAGGCAGCTTGGAAGGGCCCCGAGCTCCCACCAACACGTTATTTACTAGTTATATTACACTTTTTCAAAAAGTAAGGAAATTCATTGCAAAAAACTTTGTTTAATGCATCAGTTAGGGTTAAAGTGACAAAAGTGGGGAAATGAGACATTAGGGTTGAGCCTCTAACCCCCCACCACCACCCCACCACCCATCCTGCACAGACCAACAGATGCCATGATGTGCCATGGGGTCACAAGGCCTAACTCCCACCCCATTCTCCTTTACTGTGGCATGTCAACCTGTTTACACATGGAATGGGGTGAGAGTTGAGCCTCGTGACTATGCTTCAACAGTGTCTGTCGGGTCTGTGCAGGATGGTGGTGGGTGGTGGGGGTTAGTGGCTCAGCCTTAACATCTCATTTCCACTTTTGTCACTTTTAACC
Source organism: Neoceratodus forsteri (assembly GCA_016271365.2). Lineage (NCBI taxonomy): Eukaryota > Metazoa > Chordata > Ceratodontiformes > Ceratodontidae > Neoceratodus > Neoceratodus forsteri. Next base: position 903,362,240 of record CM028135.1, on the reverse strand, counting down.
CTAACTGATTAAATGGTAGTTTTGCAATGAAGATATATATATATATATATATATATATATATATATATATATCTTCATTGCAAAAAATCTCTGTTAATGCATCAGTTAGGGTTGTTTCCACAGCGACAAAAGTGTGGAAATGCTGTGTTAGGGTTATCCCCACTCACCCCATGCCCCATCCTCAAAACCCTAACTCCTGATCCCCCACCCCACACACACACACATATGCAAGCAGGGGATGGGACAAGGCAACACAACCAATCAGAGACAACCAGCATCACATAGCAGAAGTAACATCCAGCAACTGTATGAGTTCTGCTGCCATCAAATGTAGGGATGGGTGAAGTGAATGAAATGCGGAATTTCACCTGGCGGAGTGGCGAAATTGCACCCAGCAGAACGGTGAAATTTCACCTTCTGCTGTGAAATTTCACCTTCTGCAGTGAAATTCCACCTTCAGCGGTGAAATTTCACCTGTGGAAGGCAGAATTTTGCCCTCAGAAGCCAAAAATGTCATTGCGGAAGTTGGAATTTCACTGAGGAAGTCGAATTTCATCTGTGGAAGGCGAAATTTTGCCTAGGCAAAATTATAGCCTTAGGTGAAAAAATTTGTAAATTGCTCCTCCAGGAAATTTGGCCACCCTGGCCCTTCACTGGAGTAATTTAAATTTGCTGCATCTCTACATCTGTACATCAGAGTACCTTGAGGGTACACACGCATGCTAGGCAACCATGGGAGATGGCCCACAGTAAGCATTTTTCTGTTACAAACATCAATAACAAGATTTAAGCAGATGTCTATATTTCAACTCTTAAGAAATGATGAAACATACAGTATGTTATCTACAGACAGCAATACTGGAAATAAGAGTTTGGGTAACTGTATCAACAGTCATTGGATGTTTGCATATTTTCTTTCTGATTGAGTGAGTCAGTGTCAATCGTCATAACAAATGGTAGTAATATTTATTTATTTATTTATGACAAATCGGGTTTACAACCTTTGAGTCAGAGACTCATTTACAAAGCACTCGTCGCGGTGGGGCAGACATCAAGACAGTTATTACAGTGCACATTAAAACAGAGGATAACATTACAGGTGAAGTAAAAGGAACATTTAACATAGATACACTTAGGTTACATACAGTAATGTAGTAGTTTGTATGTTACTCAGGTTACATAGTGATACAAAATTGTGAGTTACACTCATGGATATAGTACATAATATAGTACATAATAATAAAATAGTACGTAATAATAAAATAAAAGTAATATTTTGTAGCATAGTTTATAAGCAGCATGTGACAGCAACAGTTGTAACATCCAAAGCTAAGCATAACATGCTGCTAAGAAGTATTTCCAGGTAAAACAGCAGTATAGCAACATGTGATGGTGCTAGTTTCATATCTGAGCAGTATCTGAAAACTACTAAGTATGTGTCAGCTCTATCTTTCCTGCTACCACATGCCTATGTGGTAGCAGCATCTACATGCAGCGAGCCAATTGTTAAAGTATGACACATAAAAATCAGTATTTAGAAAATTTGTACAGACAAAGTTTCATTGTGTTAAAAAGTTATGCCAGCTATAATGTTTCATCATACTGTACTGGCAGTATAGATTTGATCATACTGTATTTGTATTTTCATTACATAGTGTTATGTGAAATGAGTACAGTGCAGTGATTATTGTGCTTACAGATGTGACAGACTTGTATAGTGTCTTACAATCTTGGATGTCTTGCTTGTGTGTTGGGGGATGTGGTGTTAGGTTTTGAGGATGGGGCATGGGAGTGGGGATAACTTCACTACACCGCATTTCCACACTTTTGTCACTGTGGAAACAACCTAGCTGATGCACTAACAGAGTTTTTGCAATGAATTTCCTTTTTTTGAAAAAGTGTAATATAAATAGTAAATTGTATGTGTTGGTGGGAGTACAAGGTCCACCAAACTGCCCATTTCTTCATAATGATATGTGTCTGTGGGAGAACAGGCTCTCCGGGCCCTGCGCTCCCAGTTACACATAAGTATGGAGCCATACAGTGGCTGTATAAGGCAAGGAACCCATGTAGCAGTAATTTGGCAATATCTCAGGAACCATAGCAAGTGGAAAAAAAATCAAAGTGTGGCTGTAATCATGAGACTGAGTACTTCACATGACAACCAATGACTGAACCCTTATCTTGCATTGTTTCTGAGATACGGGCACCAAAATGTAGTGAGAAGGCACCCTTTGAACCCTTGGAATGATTTGGCCATATCTCTGTAACTGTAGCAAGTAGGAAAACATGTCAACTTCAGTTATCATCTACTATTTCCAAACTTGCTTCAGCAGATTAGTTCACTTAAAAGTAAACTAAGCTGCCAGTAGTAGAGAATTAGTGTTAGGGTTGAAACACCCTTGGATCCCTACCACCCTCTGCTAACCAGCATTGGTAAAGTATTGGGGTCGCCGGTCCAATCCTCACCCCATTCTCCTATACTTCTGCTGCTTTATACATGTGATGGGGTGAGAGTTAGGGCTGATGACCCAATGCGCACTCCCAATGCTGGTTGGGGGCAGGGGTCTCAGGGGGTTTTCAACCCTGACACTGAATTTCCTCACTTTTGTCGCTGTGGAACAACCCTAACTAATGCATTAAACGGAGTTTTTTGCTGCATTACATTCACTATTTCTCGTTATCATTCTCAAAAAGAAGGGAAATTTTTCATGCCTTTATAGCAATGTATTTTATTGAATTTTCTGCAGGAGGTGCCCGACTATTTACATTGAAGAGAGACTGTCAATGTCTGGCAGACTGGTTTCATGAACACCACAGAGCAGTAAAAAAAAATGGAAACACTGATAAACCTATTGTGTCCCATCTCATGCTTCATAACCATAATGTCAATGGACTCTTTGTGTGTTCTTCAACAGGGTTTCTGAAATACTGACCAGTGGAAAATGACATGAGTCAAAGTCATCAACAAATTAGGTTACTAGCCCCAACCTGGATTGAATGACCGATTTATTTACTACTATCTTGTCTTTCTGCCCCTCATATATATGGTATATGTAGATGTGGGGGTACGCCTGTACATACATACATATCTATAAAGGATATTTGGGGCATAGTCATAAGGGCATTTGTACTACAGTAGGTTTCAATCCATATTTCTTTTCTACTGATTCTCTGTGTCTCCAACCCCACAAACATGTCACCATTCAATCTTTTAACTTCACTCACTGATTAGACTCTACTTCATGACTTTATCAGCTCTTTCACTTCTAACTCTTACTTAATCCCCCACCAGACCTAAATCACAACGACATCCAAAATTAGACCATTTTAGGTGTTCTGACTTTTGGGTGCAGATTCAGGAAATGTGGCTAAAATCCTTCCATGTTTGCTTGCATGCATGCACAAAAAACATGATGTGACAGCTTAGGAGAGAAGCGGGATGTGGAGGGCGGCAGTGTTACAGCCAAGGGAGGCACTGCATTTGGGGACTTGGCACTGGTGGACCAGTGGAGGTACAGTGTGCTGATGACACTAGTCTCAAAAGTGCACCAAGTTGTAACATTTTCACTGCAGCAATTAGTGGCCGCCTCTTCATTGCAGCATCAGTCATTGTTCTGCAATGAGGGAGGTACCGCCATTGCAGAGCAGAACATTAACTAGCCTAATACTGTTTGTGAACATGGCGGGCGGCTCGCCGCCATGTTCACAAACAATATTATGCAGCCTCCAATGCCGAGGGAGTGCCCAATCCCCTTCGGCAGCATGTGCCCCCCAAATGGTCTTTGTTTGCTGACGGGGGCCCCAATCCCCACCGACTTCAGTGGCAATGTTTATTTTGCCGACAGGGGAGCCCACTCCCTGTCAGCATGATGTAACCCCCCCATTCTCTTGTGTGCCAACGGGGGTGCCCAATCCCTGTTGGCTACAGCTGTCCCCCCAAAAGAGTCCATTGGCATGCTGGGAGCCCACCCCAGCATGCCAAATGCCCCTTAAAAATGGGAAACTGTCCTGTGTTGTCTTTTTTTTCCCTGTAAAGAAAAAACAGTCCCTCGCGGTCTCCCAGACCTCCCACCCACAACCTGCGCCCACCCACTGCACATCCTGCATCTCCACACCCCCCTCACCCCATACTTACCTCCAGAGTCTGGCACGATGATCTTCGGTGGACCGGTAACACATCTGCACTCTTCAAAGCTCACCGCGAACTGAGGTAATGCCAGTAAACTATATAATGGAATAAATATGTTTTTTTCAACTTTGCTGCATATGTCAGGCATTTTTTTGAATTTTGGCATCAAATTTTCAACATGGGGTTTTTGGGACCCCTCCTCATGAATTCTGTCACTGTCATGGTGTTAATCAGGCCCGAAGGGTGATTTCGAGGTCACTGTACAAAATCACCTTTCGGGGCCGATTAACAAAATGACAGTGCCAGTGTTCATAAAGTGGGTTCTCAAAAAGCCCATGTTGCAAATTTGGTGAAAAGATTCCTAAAAATTACTATTTTTTGAGAGTGCATTGCGCAGTTCCTACGCACACTCCTAAGTTTGCGAATTTGTAACATATGCAGTCCAGATTTTCAACATTGCCATTTAATCACACCTACTTATGGGCAATACAGCTGTCATTTTTCACATCTCGCCCAAAACGTGTTTCCACGCATGTAGTGCACAATGGTGCAATCGAGTGTGCAAAATCGATGTTTGGGACAGATTAAGAAAATCGCAGTGACACTGTTCATGAGCAGAGGTCTTACAATGGCTATTTTGAAAATTTTTGTAAAACAATTCCTAAAAATGACTGTTTTACGGCGATGCTTGTGCAGTTCCTATGCACGCTGTAAGTGCGCAGATTTTATACTTGCAGTCCAGAATTTCAACAATGCCATTTTACCACACCTCCATATGAGCAGTATAGCTTATTTTGCACATCTCACCCAAAATGTGTTTCTGCGCATGTAGCACACAATGCGCAGTTGGTGTACGTAAATCAATGTTTGGGACAGATTAAGAAAATCACAGTGACACTGTTCATTAGCAGAGGTCCTAAAATGTCTGTGTTGAAAATTTGGTGAGAAAAGTTCATAAAATGACTGTGTTACGAGTGTGCATTGAGCAGTTTTTACGCATGCTCGTACCTTCGCACCTTTGCAATATTTTCACTGTAGATTGCCAGCACTGCCATTTGCCCACACCTCCTTATGAACAGTAGAGCTGTCATTTTTCACATCCTGGCCCAAATGTGTTTTTGCACTTCTGGTGCAGACAAGCCCGGTCATTGTGGGAAATCCATGTTTGGGACACATTAGGAAAATCACATTGACACTGTTCATTAGCAGAGGTCCTAAAATGGCTATGTTGAAAATTTGGTGACAAAAGTCCATAAAATGACTGTGTTATGAGTGTGCATTGTGCAGTTTCCACGCACACTCGTAACTTCACACATTTGCAATATTTTCACGCCATATTTTCAAAATTGCCATTTTTCCGCACCTCCTTATGAACAGTACAGCTATCATTTTTCACATCCTGGCCAAAACGTGTTTTTGTACTTCCGGCAGAGAATAGCGTGGTAGCTGTGGGAAATCACTGTTTGTGACACATTACAAAAAATCACAGTGACACTGTTCATTAGCAGAGGTCCTAAAATGCCTATGTTGAACATTTGGTGATGAAAGTCCATAAAATGACTGTGTTACGAGTGTGCATTGTGCGGTTTCCATGCACGCTTATAACTTTGCACATTTGTAATATTTTCACTCCAGATTTTCAACATTGTCATTTTTCCACACCTCCTTATGAACAGCGCAGCTGTCATTTTTTACATCCTGGTTGAAATGTGGTTTTACAGTTCCAGCGTAGAATACCTTGGTTGCTGTGGGAAATCACTGTTCAGGACACAGTAACAAAATCACAGAGACACTGTTCATGACCACAGGTCATTAAAAGCCTATGTTGAAAATCTGGTGATGAAACTCCATAAAATGATTGTGTTACGCGCATACGTTGTGCAGTTTCCATGTATGCTCGGAAGTGCAAGCATTTTTAATATTCCCACTACACATTTTCAACATTGCCATCTCTTCATACCTCCCTATGGATGGTACAGCTGTCATTCTTCACATCCTACCTGATCTGTGTGTTCGTACATGTGGTGCAGAATGGAACTGTCAGTGTTGGAAGTCAGTTTTCAGGACACATTGACAAAATCACACTGCCACTGTTCATGACAAGAGGTCCCAAATGCTTTCATGGGATGGGGTCAAAAAAAGGCCATGTTCAAAATTTGTACTGTGAATACCAACAAATGCCTGAGGCATTACAGTTTCTAACCATAACGTCCTACCCTGTACAGACAGACAGGCATTGGGGTGTGCCTTTGGATTGCCAACTGTACTGCTCATGCCATCCCACCCCCACCCTCCAGCCACTGATAGGCATCGAGATGTATCTTGGACTCTTCATCCCAAGACTTCACCCATTCTCCTATGCTGCACCATTTCAATGTATGTCCTTATAGAATGGGGTGACTGTAAATCAAAACACCTTTAAGGCACAGCTCAACACTTGTCGCGGTGTCTGCAGAATAGGTGAGGTGATATGGCTTGACCGTTATGGGTGACGTACCCAAAACTTACCCCAAATCCTGTCCATCTCTACAGGATGGAGGTGGAATTCACGTGAAATTCAATACTTCATTGCCATTCCTATTCTGCATCTGTCTAACTCCTGCATTTCTAATGCTAATACCAGCAAGCAAACATTTGGCATTGACAGATGCTTGTTCTGTATTAGTTGTAGTTATTTCATTTAGTTCTAAAAGTGTAGGTGTTACCAGTATCGTGTTAAAGGATTAGTAAAACCTAATATCTTGTAAATGTTATTTATTTCCTTGTCAACAGACACATCTTTCCATGTTGCTGTGGGGGATATATGTGTTTGCTTTAGGATGTTTTCACTGTTCACACCAGTCTCGTTAATTAGCCTGCTGGTCTCAATTTTCTCATTGTTAAATCTCATTGTCCCTGAGAGCTGCATTAGCATATGGGAACATAATGTGTCAGCACAATTCAGACTCCACAGTATGTCTGTCTGTCTGCTTACTTAGAATTTAGCAAAACAAGCTGTAGCAAGTGTGAAATATCAATTTACCTTCAATTAACTTTAGAGATGTAATGCAGTGGTTTATTTTTTCCTTTAAACTGTATTCAGTCTGTGTGTTCCTAAAGAGTGTTTCAGGCTATGTATACTTTTAGCATAAAGATACATGGTGAAAATGTGTGCTATGGTATCATGTTCTCATATGCTAATGCAGCTCTTAGAGATAATGAGATCTGACTTTTGCTCAGTCTGAAAAACTAGATTGAAAAATACATCTCTGACGAAAGATGATGAGAGGGAAAAAATGAAGAGAAGGAGGATAGAGCTCAGGAGGAGAAGGAGGACATCAGTGTCAGTGGAAAAGATGATTTGGATCCCCTATGGGAACCGGAAAAGAAAAAGACAGAGAGTTATGCTGCTGAACATGTGAGGCTTTGCACATGGAACTACCAAAGTCTCCCACCAATACTACAAAATTTTTTTCCTTTTACCAGTGTTGAGTCCAGTACATTGAGTTTGTAGCTGTAGGCTAAATTCATGAATTTTGCAACATGTGTGAAGTGTGACGTGTGAATGCCCCACCATACTTCACTCAGCAACTTCGTGAAGAGCATCTTTGTAAACTTTGCTGGCAAAGTTCATCACTTTTGAAGTTTGGCACTCTGCACAGTAACAGGAAGTGATGAGCAATCACAGACAGTGCCTAAAATGAGGTTGGAGGCTGTAGAAATTTGATCATGTGACCTATTGTGCTCTGTATAGTCCTGGTGAGGTTGTTGTTGGAGAAGGTTCTGTTTCCCTAGTGCTCAGAGTTTCCTTTGTCTGTCTACTAGGTTTAATGTCAGTATTTCAGTGTGCAGTTATTGCAGACTTGTTCCTCTGTTGTGTGATACAGTTTGTTGTATTATATTTAGCCTAATTTGAGGCTATCTCTCCTCTTAATTGAGTGTCCTAGTTTTTCTCACCAGTAATTTAGTAAGCTGTGTTTGTGTCAGGCGAGGGGGCCCCTTCTCTCTTTCAGTTTTAAACTACAGCAGATCAGAGTCTCTATAGTAGTCATTGACTAGCACTGATACTGACTTGATCTCTATTGTCTCTGTGCTTTGTTCATTAAGTACCATTGTTTAGAATATACTGTTTTGATGAGACACTGCAGTGTTTACATTTTGTTTAATTAATTCACAAAATTTTTATTTTATTTTATTTAGTTTTGTTGACCGGTAAGTGCACTAGACAAATCCTGCCTATTTTCAGGCACGACCTGGGAGGGGGATACAGATGAATGCCAGATTACCTTGAACCAGATTAAGCTATTGGTGGTATTTTTAGTGAATGAATGAAAATGAAAGGCAGAGGTGGCAAAACAAAGGTGGTAAAAGTGCAGGCAGGTCAGGGAAAGCAGGAGGTGAAGAAGCAGCATGTGTGCCATGCTGGTAGGACTGGTGGTGATTCATCCACCAGAGCAGGTACAAGTAATGCCCTAGTGAAACACAGTGGCAACATCTGTATGACTGCAGCTTCTGCACCACTAATGTAGCTAATAAAGGTGAAGATGTTGTTACAAAACAACATAAAGAGGCAGAAGCAGACACCACCGTAGAACCTTCATTAACATCCCATGTAGAATTGGCTAAATTCACATTAGCACTGTGTGTGATCAGAACCCTCTGCTGCTAAGGAGGATAAGACTCATCAGAGTCAGAATCAGCATGATGTGCAGCATGTGTTGCTAGAGGAAGCAACAACTCCAAGACCCTATGTTGCTCAAATTGAATCTAGTGTTGAGGAGGAGGAGGAGAAGGCAGAGGGGGAGGATGCAGACTGGGAGGAGAAGAGTGAGTCAGAGTCTGATGGAGATGATTATGGCTCTGAATGGGAACCTGAGAATTGTCCAACAAGCAAACAAACAAAAAAGAAAACTGGTGTAAAAAGAAAATGTAGCTGACAAACCACAGAAAACTTAACCTGTGTTAAACACAGTGCCTGCTAAATACAGTGCCACCTATACTCATGCATATGCCCCCAACCCCTGCAGAGCATGTTTTTCACAGACCTTCTAAACCACTTGTTTGAGATTTTTTTGTGATTAATGCAATGGTTGAAAGTGTGGTAATCTGCCAGTTATGCCAGGCATGGATGAGCCATGGAAAGCAGGGTACACATCTTGGAACAGGCGGGTAGCACACCCACCAGAAAAACAAACATATTCTAAAATGGTAGACACACAAACAAAATGCTAGGTCAGACCCTGGTGTATGCACACTAAATTAGTTCAACCAACAACAGAGGCAGTGCTTAGTCGATTCACAAAATATCCTTACAATCATGCGATTGCAAGAGAATTGAATGCTGCAACAGCAGAGATGCTGGCAGTTGGTTTGCTGCCATATTCCTTTGTGGAAAAGACAGGCTTTTGGAAGGTAATGTCAAAGGCCTGCCCCAAATGGAAAGTGCTGTTATGTACATGTTTTGTTTTCCACCAAAGCTGTTCCTGAGTTACATGGTTTGGATGAATTTATGCTTTCTCATGCTTTGCAACATTCAGCCATTGACTGCATACACCTGACCACAGATATGTGGACTAGCAGACCAACAGCAAGCACATCATAGCTTGTGCATTACAGCACACTGGCAACCCTGCCAGGAGTGCCTTCAAAATACTGAAACCCTGTACTGACACTAATCGCTAGCGTAGAACATACCCTGATGGTGTTCGCAGCATGTCGCCATTTCCATAACCTGTATATTCTGGCAGACCCACAGTGGTACTAATATATTGGCTGAACTTCAGATCAAAATTGATGAGTGACTGCATGACTTCAGACTTAAGGCTGGATTTCTTGCAAGCAACAATGGATCAAATGTTGCTAAAGACATAAATGATAGAAGTTTTTACAGGGTGTCATGTATGGCTCACTGTAATAATCTTGTCTTCCAAGAGTTTCTAAATCAGGCATATGTTAGTGCACTGGTGTGTATTTGTCACCAAATTTTTGGACTTTTTTCACGCTCAACCAAGGCATGAAACCATCTGCAGGAGCTACAGTTGAAAATATATCTGCCTCAGCACCACCTTAAGAATGAGGTGTTCATCTGGTGGAACTCCAGCCTATTAATTCTACAACACCTCCATGAGCAATACAAGGCAATTTATGAATACATGATGCTGCATAGCAGCAGTGATATATCCAGTGAATTCCTTGCTTTGACCATTGAGCAGTGGAGTATGATGGATGGAATAATAATAATATGTATGACAATTTGAACATTCTACCCAGGCAGTAAGTGGTGAAATGGTCTGTATTAGTGAATTGCTTCCATTGCTTTGTGTGCTGAGGGCAGACATTGTCAAATGTCAAAGAACAATTACATGTTAGTGATGAGTCATCTGCATACACACTCATGGACCTCATAATTACGGTATTTGAAAGTAACAAGCACAAAATCCATCAATGAATCAACCAAGTATGCAACTGCCACCATTCTTGATTCAAGGTATAAACATGGCTTAGCATCACTTTTGCCTAGAGGTGTGGAAGCAGTCAAACATATGAACCTTTTCCTGGCAGATCAGATTCATGCCCAGCTCTTGAAGCAACAAATGAATAAGAACAGGTCCTCTATGTTCACTCCAGCATCAACTAGGAAAGGATAGTAGTACCAAAATCAGCACCACCACCAACCCACTTTGGGAAGTATTATCCCAAGAACTTCCCATAATTGACAATCTACTACTATACTGGGTGATAAAATTTGAGGAATAGCCTGCACTAGGCTATGTTGCTGTGAAGTATCTAAATTTCCCACAAGCCAATGTGAATTCAGAATGAATATTCAGCAGGAGCCATTGTAAGTGGCAGTTGGTCCACTTTATCACATAAAAATGTGGAGATGCTCACATTTATAACAAACATTTGTCAATGCTGAATGTTGGCTTGCTAGTGGCATTGGCATTGATAGTGCAGGAGTTAGAAATGCAAAATAGGAATGGCAGTGAAGTATTGAACTAACACCAACACCCCACAGAGATTGAATGGCATTGGGAGTGTGGCTTTGGGTCAGCCGTAATTTTTACGCCATTCGACCTCACCCCACCCTGAAGAGAGCGACAAGTGTCAGGGTGTGCATTGGGGTCTTTGGCCCTTATGCTCACCCCATTCCATAAGGAAATAAGCTGAGATGAGTGCAATATAGGAGAATGGGATGTACGTTAGGGTGACAGAACCCGAGGCACACCTCAATGCTTGTCAGTGGCTGTAGGGTGGGGGGTTGGGTTAGAATTCTGCGAACATGATGGCCAATGAACCCAAGTTATGTCCCCGATGCCTGTCAGTTTCTATAGGGTGGGTGTATGGTTGGAAACCTTAATGCCCTGGTGTTTGTTGGTATTTTCACTCCAAATTGTCAACATTTGCTTTTTGGGACCCCACCTCATGAACAGTGGCACTATCATTTTGTTACTCAATCCTGAAAGGCGATTTCGCATAGCAACTGTGCCATTGGGAGCCACAGGTATGGAAACACATTTTGGGTAGGATGCAAAAAATGTGAGCTGTACTGTTCATGAGGAGGTGTAAAAAAATGGCAATGTCGAACATCTGACGAGAAAATATGAAAAATTTGCACAGTTATGAGCGTGCGTAGATACTGAGCAATGCACACCCATAATGCAGTCATTTTGGGGAATCTTTTCACCAAAATTTCAACACAGGCATTTTGGGACCTCTTCTCATGAACAAAGGCACTGTGATTTTGTTATTCTCCTCGAAAGTTGATTTCTCACAGCAACCATGCCCATTGTACCACAGAGGCCAAAACATGCTTTGGGCAGGATGTGAAAAATTACAGCTATACTGTTCATAAGGAGGTGTGCATAAATGGCAATTTTGAAAATCTGGAGCAAAAAAATATATAAAAATTGGTGAAGTTATGAGCGTGCATAGAAACTGCGCAACGCACGCTGGTAACGCAGTAATTTTTTTGAATTTATTCACCAAATTTGCAACATGGGCTTTTTGGGACCTCTCTTCATTAACACAGGCAGTGTCATTTTGTTAATCAGTCCTGAAAGGTGAGTCCATGCAGCGATGGCGAAATCACCTTTTGGGCTGAGAAATGAAATGATAGTTACATGTTCACCAGGTTGGGTCCCAACAACCCCATGTTGAAAATTTGGAGCCAAAAGTCCTAAAAATGGCTAAGATACAACCTAAGTTGAACCCCACCATTATAAAGCGTACTGTCATTTCTTCAGTTTGCAATTCAGCTTTGAAGAGTGCAGACGTGTCCCGCTTCAGAGAAAATCATGGTTCCCGACCTCCAGAGGGTAAATATGGGTGAGGGGGTGCAGGGAGGTGGGTGCTCAAAGAGAGGGCGGGGATGGCAGAGACGGATGAGGGAGACAACGATGTACCATTTTCTGTGTTGCAGGTAAAAAAACAGACCACAAGAGAAGGTTTTTTTTAAAACAGGTTAAAAAAAATGGCACATTGGGGTGGGTTCCCAGTGTGCCACAATTCAGGGAGGGGGCCACATCTGACGCAGGGAGTGGGCGTCCTGGTGTTGGAAAAGGGATATTAATTAACCAGAAAAAACACACTAAGAGGGGGGATGCCGACATGGGGTTGGGCACCCCAATGTCAGCTTCGGGAGTATATGGCAGGTGGCAGGAGCTGACATGTTAGGTGTGCACATAATGGCAGGGCATACTGACATGGGGATTGGGCACCCCAATGTCAGGATTGTGTGGCACAAGGCAGGAGCCGCCGCCATATGTTTTTCAATGTTTCACCAGGAATGGCACATAATGGAGGCGTGTCAGATCTGCCACTGCAATAACGAGCCTGTCTCTCATTACAGCGGCAGATTCGTTTCAAGTTGGTGGCACTCTCTGGAACTGCTGTCATCAGCAGCATGTCCACTGGTTAGCGGCTGAGAGACACACACAGACTAAAGCATCCCCTGGATTCGTCACAACACTGACACACCTTTGAAAGTGCTACTACCATGGTACTACTGCAAGATGTTGCTTATGCATGTGCGCAAGCCAACATAAAAATGAGTGGAAATAAAGGAGATAAAAGATTTAGGACACTGTCCTACATGCTGGACCATTGGAGATCTAAGGGTTCAGCTCCAGGCAGCATGGACAGAGACTGTGTGCCTCAAATTGCATATTCAGGAGGAAATATATTACAAGAATTGCCCGCCATTTCCCCAACATCCAACTAAAGCACCTCGATCGCAAAGGGTAGTTGGTCCAGGAGGTTGGCAGGTGGTTAGGAGGGGCAACTTGGTTGCCCCATCACTCAACACTTACCAACGTATCACCTCCACAAACCACACAAAAACTACAAACAGGTATCTGCCTCTATCTTCAAAATCAAACAAAGGGATAGAGGACACTGCAGAGCATGTCACTGCATCCCAGGAGCTAGCACTACAAAACTCACCTAAAACATGGACCAAAACAAAAAAAGCAAAATGGAAATCCAAAACACTTCTGATCATAAGAGACTCCATGATTCGGGGAGTTGATACCTACCTCCAACAGAGGTTAATGGTCAGATGTCTCTCAGGTATATCAGTGTAGAGAGACACTGACTGTCTTGCTAAAATTGTGCAGGAAGCAGAACAAAATGTCAATGTTCTGTTAAACATAGGGACTAACAAACTCACCAGCCTGTCAGTTGTGGAGACCGAGGAACACCTGATCAGGCTGGGAGACAAACTGCCATCCATTTCATCCAGCATCTCCTTCTCTGAGATCCTGCTGGTCTGGAAGAGGACAGCAAATGGACGGAAGGTCAAAGAAGGGCGATAGGGGAGCTAAACATGTGGCTCAAGTGCTGGTATAAGGAAAAAGGACACAAATTTGTAGGTAACTGGCAGCAGTTTTGGGAGTGAACGTTCTTTAAATTTGATGGACTGCATCTGACTAAAGAGAGTCAGTGCATTGGGGCAGAAGTTTGAAGTCTTTGCAGAATATTTAAACTAGCAAATGGGGAGAGGGGTGCAGCACCTGATACATCGAATGGGAAGAACACACCTGTCCCCTCAGCTAGTGATCAAACAGGAGTTCAGCATGTTTGTAGTTCATTTGCATCACCAGGTAAGGAAAAAGATCTGGCTCCCTATACAATGTGCAGGTGAAAAGCCAGACCTCACCCCACAACTAACGCACTGAAATCTGGCCAAGGGAAAATCATGTACAAAAATACCCACAATCTGAGAAACAAGATCCCACACCTGGAGGAAACAATGACAGAGGCTAAACTGGACATTCCATTAGTGAGACATGGTTCACCACTAACCATACTTGGGAGACTTCAGTACCCTGCTATGTACTGTTTAGAAGAGACCGAGGTGCAAAAAGGGGGTCGGGGAGTAGCCTTTTATGTCAATGAAAACATCAAAGCTACAGAAATTCAGAATACACATAAGGAGCCAGAAGAACTGTGGGTCACCCTGGAAACAGGAAATGGGACAGCCATATGAACTGGGGTTGTCTACAGACCTCCAGACTAGGGGGAGGAGATAGACACATTACTGTTAGAAGATATACAAAACAAGTGCTGGCCCAGTAGTGCTGAGGGTTGAGGTGTTTGATGCCACACATCGCGTCACACCAGCGACCCAAATTCGGGAATGGCTTGGGCCACTGGGGGTTGGCAGGGGAGGGAAAAGATTGAGCATCTGGAGGACTGCTCTCCTTTCCCTGGGGTGGGATTCAGGCTCCCATCACTCTACAGCAGCCCCCCAATGGAGATCGTGGCACTGCAAGGGGCAGTGTACTTTGGGGATGAAGTGCAGCCGAATTTGACAGGTTGTGCCTTGGACATCATTGCACGCCCGCCCTTCATAGGGGTACAAAACATAGATGGAGAAAAGGCAGCAATTGACCAAGCAGCTTGAAAGCCATAACTTCCCCACTGGTGGGGCCTGTCATGTGAGACTGCACTGTGGTAAAGGTTCCCGGCCTGGTGCAGGGAGGAATAGAGAGGTCCTCTTCGCAGGTACGGCAGCATCGCCAGCCAGTATGTGTGGGCAAACCTGACGGCTGCTCTGGGAAGAAGGCAGGGCTGGATGATCACAGGTCAGGCTGCAGGAGGAGAAAAGAAAAGTATGATAAAATAAAAGAAGATATACAAAACATAACTGCTAGTAGAGAGGTTCTGATAATGGGAGACTTCAACATGCCAGATACAGATTGGTCAATACCAGCAGGAACATCCACTAGAACTAGACATATAGTGAATTCCCTGCAAAGAGAGGACCTCAGACAATTGGTACAACAACCCACAAGAGACAGGGCTATCCTGGAAATAGTACTGACTAATGGGGAAAGGAACACAGGTCTCCATGTAGAGGGTCCCCTGGGGGCCAGTGACCATCACATGGTATGGTTCAATTTGGTCACTAGAACTAAATCATTCCATTCCAAGGCAAAAATATGGGACTTCAGAGGATCTGACTTTGATAAGATGGCCAACAGAGTTAAGCTAGTCCTGGCAAGAAGAAATACAGGTGAGGGGGTACCGGCAAAGTGGGCAAGCATTAAGGATGCAATACTTGAAGCAACATCCTATTGTGTTAGGGAGACAAGCAAGAGTGAAAGAAGAAGGAAACCACTTTGGTTCTCAAAAACAGTAGCAGAAAAGATCAGAGCCAAAAGGCTGGCCTTCAGGAAATATAGCGAATGCAGTGGGACAAGATGAGGAGACATACCATACTTCTATAGGGAAGCAGGGAAGGCAGTAAGGCAGCCAAAGGCCCAACCCAAGGAAACACTAGCATGAACAATAAAAGAAGAGGACAAGACTTTCTATAGGTACATTAGTGAAAGGAGAAAGTCCAGAGAGGGTATTGCTAAGATCAAAGGGGATAAGAGGGAGTGTGTGGAGGAGGACCAAGGAAAAGCATGTATCCTAAATAGATACTTCTGTTCAGTATTTACTGAGGAGAAGGTAGGGCAGAGCCCACAGCTCAGCACCATGTACACAGGGGGGAGAGAGGTGTGCACAAGTCCCTTCACAAAGAAAGGGTACTACAAGAGCTCACTAAGCTCAGGATGGACAAGGTAATAGGATCTGATGGCATACATCACAGGGTACTAAAGGAGCTAAGGGTGGAACTAGCAGAGCCATTAGCAGAACTGTTTAGTGAGTCTCTGAGTACAGGAGAGGTCCCAGAAGACAGGAGAAGGGCTCATGTGATCCCACTCCACAAGACTGGCAGCAGGGAGGAGGCAGGGAACTACAGACCAGTCAGTCTTACCTCAGTAGTGTGTAAGATTATGGAGGCACTCCTTAAGGAAAGGATGGTGCAACACCTGGAATCCACAGGCACACAGGATCCAAGACAGTATGGGTTTACAACAGAAAGGTCCCGTCAAACTAATCTCATAGTTTCTTTGACTGGGTAACCAGAGTGGTGGACCAAGGGGTGCAGCTGATGTTGCCTACCTTGACCTGGTTGGATGATAATGCCGGACAAATTTTGGAGGTGGCTGTTCAGGCCGAGTACTTGTGATACAATGCTCAAGATTGGACCGCAGGGGTGGGGTAGCCATTTGTTTTAGAACAGAATTGGACATTATAGATGAGCAAGTTGATGAATCCAGATCGTTTGAGCATACCACAGTTGCAGGTGTGGGCTGCAGGATCATTCTCATCTACCATCCACCCGGGGTGAGAACTGTTCCTAAAAAGTAGCGGACTTCATGATTGACATGGTGTTTGAGTCACCTAGACTGATGGTCCTGGGTGACTTCAATGCCAGGTCAATGATGAACTCTAATTATTGAGGCTTCCTCCAACTTATGATTTTATTGGTACACACAGGTAGTTGCCTCTGCAACCCATAATTATGGCCACTCAGTTGATCTGGTTTTCTTCCTGGGATTGAGACCTCTGACTTGGTGGTGGAACCAGGCAGATGGTCAAATCACCACACCATAAAGTTCAATCTCCTGGCTCCCCCTTGTAGGCCTGCACCTGTGGACATGGTCAGATACCGCCCTTTGAGGGATGTGAACCCTGATGGTCTACTGGCAGTATTAGACCTATCGGGATTTCTGGGGACAAGCTTGGGTCTAGAGAGTTTGGTGCAGGCTTATAATAAGGCTGCCACTGAAGCTCTGGACTATATCACTCCTGTCCATGTTCATCCTCTCTCTCTCTTTCTCTCTCTCCGCCTGCAGCCCCCTTGGTTCAATGGGACCTTGGGGGAGTTGAGACGAGTTGTACAAAGGTTAGAGTGACACTGGTGGAAATCTGCTCTGGATGCTGACCACCTAAGATTGATAGAGCATTACCAAAATCTATCAATCAGCAATCACCCATCAGGAGGCAGAGTTCCTGTCCGGGGAGATTGCGGCAGCTCAGAATCAACCTGCTCAGCTCTTTTGAACCGTGGACAGGCTGTGCAACTCAACCTGTCTTCAGGCTTGAAGTGCTTTTAACAAGTTACGTGTGATGAGTTTGCTTGATTCTTTGTGGATAAGGTGGCCAACAGGGCCAAAATCCAACCTACCCACTCTATGGGGTTCATGGTGGTTGGTGCTCGGTCACTCCTCTTCAGTTTTCCTGGATATCTTTTGACGGCCAGAGATCATGGATATCATGCAGATTGTCCAGGGTATGCGGCCATAATGCTGAGTTTGGACCCAGGCCCAACACACCTGATTATGGGGTGTATTGATTCTATTGGCCACGTCCTTGCGAAGATAGTTTGGTGCTTCTTAGAATCGGGTGAGGTTCCCTAGCTCCTGAAAGAGGCAGTGATGACACTGCTCCTTAAAAGCTGCTCTGGACCCAAGCTGCTTTGCTAACTACAGACCTATCTCTAACCTTACTTTTGTAGGGAAGGTGATTGAGAAAGTAGTTGCATTACAGCTGAAGAATCATCTTACCATCCACAATATCTACGATCTCTCCAGTCCAGTTTCTGGAAGAGGCACAGTACCAAGGCTGCTCTGGTTTGGGTACTCAATGATTATCTGATGGTGAGGGATCAGAAACACTGTTCCAACTTGGTGCTCCTTGATCTCTCTTCAGCCTTTGACACCATGGACATGGGGTGCTGCTCGAGTGTCTGAGGTGTCATCTGTGGCCTGGCTGGTTCAGTCCTCAGACGGTTTCATCGTTTCCTCACTGGCAGGTCTCAGAGGGTGGTGTCGGGGATATTTTCCTCAGACCTATTCTCTCTGCCATGTGAGGTTCCCCAGGGCTCGTGCTGTCCCCTATGTTGTTTGCGGTATATGCCCCTCGGAGATATTGTTAGATGGCATGGGCTGAGGTTTCACTGCTATGCTGATGATACCCAGCTCTACCTGTCTTTGTACCTGACCAGCATATGTCAATGCGGACTTTAACAACTGCCTTGTAGAAATCCAGCTGGTTGAAATTAAATTCTGAGAAGACTGAGGTGTTGGTTGTGGATCCAGGCCATCGGACAGAGAGGTCAGAGGCAGGACTGCCCTCTGGACTCTGGTTAGGAGGTGCCCAGCTGCCTTCCTCTGAACAGGTGCAAAACATGGGGGTGGTTCTTGATGATAGGCTGACACTGCATTTGCAGGTGTCGGCAGTCATCAAGTCTTCCTTTTACCATCTTAGGAACATCACCAGGATTTAACACCTTGTTCCTCCCGGCGACCTTCTGACACTGATCCATGCCTCTGTGACCTCGCGCCTGGACTACTGCAATTCCCTGTACCAAGGGCTTCCAGGGGTTGATATCTGCCACTTGCAGCTGGTGCAGAACGTTGAGCCACAGTTGTTGATGGGGAGCCCTCATTCAAGTCACATCACTCCCGTGCTGTGCGAACTGCACTGGCTGCCTATTCAGTGGCAGATCACCTTCAAGGTCATGTTTCTGACCTATAATACCTTGTACAGACAGGGTCTGATCTATCTGCAAACTTCTGAATCCCTACTTCCCCCAGCCAACCTCTCCACTCAGCTGATGAGGGGTTGTTAGAATTCCCAAGGTACAACTTAAAACGTCTGGTGCCCGTGCTTTTATGTATGTGGGTATGACCCTGTGGAATTCTCTATCTCATCAGGTTAGAGAGTGCAGGACTGTGGAGAGCTTTAAGGTGGCCTTAAAAATGTGTCTTTTTCATCAAAAACATGGGGAGTAGACTGAATAATTTGACTGTATTTTAATGTAATGTTTGAAATTTGTATGTTTTATTATGTATCTGTTTTTAGTTGTTTTAACTTGTACAGTGCTTTGGTTATAGAATTGCGTTTAAGAAATAAAACGTAATATAAAGGTTATTAAATATTTCAATACTGTTCCACACAGAAAGATTGATTAATAAGCTGGGTAGGCTCTGGGTGGGTCTGAAGTTGGTCAACTGGGTGGCAAACTGGTTGATGGGCAGAAAACAGAGAGTGGTGGTAAATGGTATATAGTCAGAAGAGATGCAAGCCACAAGTGAGTTACCTCAGGGATCAGTCCTGGGGCCATTCCTCTTCAAGATCTTCATGAGTGACATTGCAGGTGGACTGGAGGGTAAGGTTTGCCTGTTTGCAGATGACACCAAGATCTGCAACAGAGTAGATGATCTAGATGGGGTGGGCAGAATGAGAAGAGATTTGGGAAAAACTGGCAAAATGATCTGAAGAGTCGCAACTGGGTTAACGCAAAGAAGTGCAAGATCATGCACACAGGGAAGAGAAACCCTGAAGCTACCTATAGGTTGGGAGGAGAGTTGCTGGCAATCACAAGGAAGAAAGAGACTTGGTATCATCATCACAGGTGAACTGAAATCATCCAAGCAGACCACTAAAGCAGTAGGTAAGGCTACAAGGATGTTGGGGTGTATTAGTAGGGGTATCACAAGTTGTGAGAGGGAGCTAATAATCCCTCTTTACAAGACACTGGTTAGGCCCCATCTGGAGTACTGCATGCAGTACTGGATGCCACACCAGCACAAGGACATTAATAAAATGGAGGAAATGATGTAATCCATAACTTCCAGTGCATCTCTCTCTTTAAATGGTTTAATATTGCCTTCTGCCTTTATGTTTTCTGGACTTGCCTTCCTGCAAATTTAATCTGATGCTTTGAAGATGAATCTAATCAACTCATCATGTCTCAGGATTCTTCAAAACAGAATAGGAAAGTATCCTGATGGTAAGTATTAATTTACTGTAAATAAGTACTAATGTGCAATTGTGCTGTACAGGCTGTGTGATCCTACAACTCCTCATTTTCTCCCAGACCAGCTGTCAATGCTGCAACAATGCCCTCACAAAACTGTATACCAGTGATATTCTTGTTTGTGCTTCACCTCTAATCAGGCACCTCATCTCATGGATTGCCTCTGGCTCTGACCTCATTGCTTCTGCTATAAGCTGCAGCACAATGACCACTTTGGACATCATTCTTTAATGGTAAGAATTTTTGACAACCAAACTACTTTCTTTTGCAGGTAGAGTTAAGTACTTGATTGGCTGGACATACTAGTACTAAATTGTCATGGACGACAGAGACAGACTGATGGGACTGGACTGAAACAGTGCTGGTCTGATATGTACTGGGCTACTGTTAACTTAAGTATTGTTTCTACTTTGCCACTGGACTGTAGCCACCCAAGCCCACAGTGGCAATGGTAAGTATAGTGTCTTTTCTTTGCTGCTGCACTAGCAACACAGTCAGGACTCTGGTGCAACTGCTGTTTTCAGCAGAGAAAACAAATATGACATTGGAGCACTAGGGTGGAGCAGAATGAAAATCAATAGACAATCCGCTCCATCCATCTGACCTGGCTACACCCAGCCAGGCATCCTCCTCTCTCCACTGCCTCCAGTCCAGCCTCCTATAGTGGTCACTGTCTGCCATTCATTGATATCTCTTCTTAGTAACGCACTGTCACCTGAGAGCAAATGCTGAAACTTTATTATCAGCTATTTCCATGATATTGTTCCTTCAGTACTTGAAGTATGGTAATAGGTAGCATCCATATATTTCGGCTGTCACATTATTTTGAGAATACCTTACTTATCCTTCAAAATTGTATGTTCCCACAATTTGTGGACCACAGAGAAGATGCTGATAATGGCAAGCCAGACTTTAAAGCCTTTCATTACCCAGTCAAAAAGTCTTTGAAACCATGCTGTCTACCATCCTGGGCCAATAGCCACCAGGATTTCACCTTTCCTTCTATGATTATGATTTCTAGTAACGCTACCATCAAACTGAATGGTCTATAGTGTCCTTCTGGTTCATCCTTCCACCCACTTTTGTGCAGGGTACCATGTCCACTGTTCTCCAGGCCTTTGGCACCTCTAGTCTGTAAGGAACAGGTAAAGTAGGCTGTCAGAGGCTCAGCCAGTACTTGTTCCATATCTGCAGCAACGTGAAGTGAAGATGTTAAAAGTACCAGCCCCACCAACCTCTGTTGGAGTCGGACACCACTGGTGACTTCACTCATTCCCGGGAATTCTGTTCTATGACTACCCTTTGTGTTCTCCAATCTCCAGTCTCACACCATAACTCCCAAACTTTTGTTACTAAAATGAGGGACATGAATGGACACTAAAAATAACAGACAATGAAGAACACTGATCTCCTCACAAGGAAAACATCCTCAAAACTGTGTGGAAACAATTGCTTTACTTATGCAAACTAAAGTTTATTTTGAATTTGGCATCTTAACATGTTTTGAATTTCTGCTTTACATTCTCAGTTTACAATGCATTGTATGTGTGGGCAGCACCTTTTCCATGACAGACAGACAAGGGACAGAGCCATTTTGAGGAGTAAAATGAGGGGAGTCCCTCCTAATCAAGGACAACTGAGAACTGTGATCTCCACCCCACACTGGGAAGTCTTAATTCACTGGTGAAGTGCCAGCAAAGTCACCCAACTCACCTTTGCAAATCACTTCACTAATTTATAACACAATTCTAAATGCAAATTCACCTGTCACCTCCCATTCACTTTGCTTTGCTTTAAAAGTAAAGTTTGTCAGACTGAGGCTACTGGTAAACAATAAATGCCTCATAGGTCACATGCAGCAGCTTCTGAAGGTCACACGACACAGCTCTATCAGTTTTGCAATCTGAGAGTGGAGGAGACAGTTCTGTTGCATTTTGAGCTTTTGAAATAAACATTCAAAAACAGTTTTTTTCTGGTTTCTCTTTGTTGATTTCTGATCTTCATTTCACATAAAGCTTGTTAGTATTTTTGTTACTGTTGTTTTATCTTTTTTTTTTAAATAAAATGAGTGGAGAGGATAGTGGTGGGAGTGGGAATAAAATGAATGGAGCTGATAGTGGGCAGAATGGGACTGGGAGAGATATGGAAATGCAGTTGTTGCATGAAACACACTGTCCATATACTGTATCTGCAGCAAACAGCACTGGTGGCAGCAGCAGCTCCGGGTACTTCAGCAAAATGTAGAAAGGAGAGTCCTGCAGTAGAAGCAGCTGCAGTAGAAGTCAGAGCTACATCTGTTGGTACCCCCCACACGGCAGCAGGCACAGCAGTAAGAAGTGGTGCCCCACCCATGGTGACAACAGCTGTTCACGATGTGCCGGTGCCCCTGCCACTAAAGACAGAAGATGGTGCAGGGGATTACCCCCCCCCCCCGTGGAACCACTGACTCCATCTGATGAAGGGGAGCCCTGTCCCAGTAGATTAATCAAGTTGCATGTTTGGGATTTTTTTGGCAGTGACCTACAAAGACAGCAGCATTGTCAAAATATGCAAAGCGGTGGTTCACCGTGGTAAACGAATTAGCCACTTGGGCATTAGTGGGCAGCATACCCACCTCAGCAAGAATCACTGGCATCAGTGGGAGGAGCACCACAATGCTGCTGAGAGGGCTGCTGGGACTCCTGGTGATCCTTATGTGCTGTAGAAGAGCAGTGCAGGAAGAGGCGATATAGTGCTTGTTTGCCTGAGGGGCACAAGAAAGGGATTGGGACCTGCAGCTAGAATCATGTACTGCGGGGGAGAACACCCAAGACCCCAGCTGCAGATCCTCCTCCTCCTCTCCCTCCTCCAGTGTCTTGCATAGAAATGCAAGTTGTGCAACTCCACAGCTAGTTGAGGGACCTCAATCTCTGAGTTGCATAAATGAAATATGCACCGTAGACCATGCTAGCCAACCAGCGTCTGCTTTTACAGAGGATGGCACAGCTCTACCATGGTGCACCCTCTGTCCCACCCCAGTTGAAGTTATTCAAAATACTCAAAATTAGGTGCAGCACTCACCCTTGCAATGAGAAATCAGAGACGAATATTTAAAGTTCAAAAGAACATGATTTAGTCACCCATCCAGACTTAAAAGACCAAGCATGAACACATCTTACATTTCTCACCTTGCCTCAGGGGATTCATCAGAGAATAATATGATTTATTCTCTGATGAATCTCCTGAACATGGAGTGGCGTAAAATGTGTCCATGCTCAACTTTAAGCCTGGATGAGTGAATAAACTCATGTTTTTGAACTTTAAATATTTGTCTCTGATTCTCATTGCAAGGGTGAGTGCTACCTAATTTTGTGGATTGACTGCTATAGTGATCTAGCACCGCCATCTCAGTGCCTGCTTCTACTCGACTGTCTTTTTCAAAATACTGTCTCTTGTTGCCTCGATTCATAGTAACCTCTTTGTTTAATGTCGTTCATAAAAAAAATGTACAAAATTATGAAAAAAATTGCATCTGATTAATCATATCTTACTCTGCCCTGACCTCTGTTCTCCTGATCCCGAATCCTAATTTCTGTGATTGCTGCAATCTTTCTTATATCTTCTTCTTCACTTACTGTGTGGTGTAAATCAGACAGTCTCTTCTCTATACTGTCAATTCCATTTTTGTCAACTCTGACTCCCTTCTCTTACTACTGTTTTTGTTGTAATTATTTATTTATTTATTTGTTTTTGTTAACCGGGTAAGCACACTAGACAGCCAAGTGCCTATTTTCAGGTGCGACCCCGGGAGATTACAAGGTACATTACAAGGTACATACATAAACATCAGGCAAATACAAGTGGAGGATTACATTACATAGAACTAGCACAACAGGGACTTTACAAGCATCAGATTTCATCAGGCAAATAGTAGTGAAGAGTTAATATAAAGTGACCAGAACACAGGGACATTGTAAGACAACAACACCAAAAACAGGTATTACAATACAGTATTAAACATTGCAGTCAGTAGGAAGAAGAGCAGTGTGAATTCATCACTCCAGGCAGCAAGTTGTAAGGCTAGCAGTTAGAATAAGGAGGAGTCACAGCTGGGATAGAATGGGCCCAGTGCGAGAGAAAGGGTGCACAGTTATAGTGCTCACCCTGTTTGCCGGTGGGACTAAATGGTCATTTTATATATGCTGTGAGGACAGGAGGAGTATGAGCACAGTTGTGCTCTGCCCAAATCATAATGTCTAGGTAGCATCTCAGTTAGTTGGGGCATCTCAGGCTGAGAGGGTTTGTCTAGTGCAGAGACAGGTGGCAGCCATTTGAAAAACCCCAGAGGGAGGCTTTAAAGCTCTGGTGCGAGGGAGAGGAGCGAGTGCTAGTTGGAAGAGAGTTCCAAACCCTGGGCGCATACACAGCGAAGGCTCGGTCACCCATTTGTGTGCTGGTTTTAGGTACCAGGAGGGCATGGGAGCCGCTGGATCGAGGTTGTAGGAGGGTGTAGCAAGAACAAGGGTCTCAGCAAGGTTTTGAGGGGTGGCAGTTCTGACAATATTGTCAATGAAGTTGCCCACGACATAAGAGCGGTGAGTTTCCGGTAGGAGCCACTGAAGCTGGGTGTAAAGCTCACAGCGGTGAGTGAGGCGGGGGGCTGAGAGCGCAAAATGGCATATGTTGTTGTATGCTGAATCCCACTTTACTAGATTAATTTTTGCAACATGGACAAAGGTGATTAGTCCATAGGAAAGCATGGGTAGGAGGACTCCCCTGGCTAGAGCAAGACGGGCAGCTGGAGTTAGACAGCTTTTTGCTCTGTAAGCCTGACCCAGCTTGCAGTTTGAGGCCTTGCATGTATTTCATATGTGCAGGTTCATATCCAGCTGTGGGTCAAGGGTTACCCCCAGGTATTTGGCTGAGCCTGCGATAGTCAGCGGTGACCCATCAGCCCCGGAGATCTGTAGTGAATCCAGGGCGGCTTTTAACTTGGCTGCTGAGCCAAATAGCATGGCCTGCATCTTCTGTAGGTTAATAACAAGTTTATGATCCTGCAACCAAGTTTGGATGTGGTCGAAGTCCGAGTTTAGTTTGGTGTTAATGGTGGCGATGTCCTGGGATTTGGCCATGATGACTAGGTCATCTGCGTACAGCATTGAGGACCCTAGAGCCGAGCCAAGGGTAGCTCATTTATGAAGAGAGAGAACAGGAGAGACCCCATGACAGAGCCCTGGGGAACTCCGCAGTTAACCTGGGCAGGCTCAGACAGGACCTTGTTGAATTTGGTGTACTGATGCCTGCCTGTGAGGTAATTACTGATCGATGCAAGAGCTGGGGAGGAGAATCCAAGTGACCGGAGAGAGGAGCACAGTAGTGTGTGATCAACCTGATCAAAGGCTTTTGAGAGATCAACAAAGATGGCCCTGGTCAGTTCACCTCAGTCAGCAGCAGACCTGATCTCTGAGGTAACAACTGCTAGGGCCATGGAGGTGCTATGCCCCTTTCTAAACCCATGTTGTGCAGGGTTGTCTAAGTGTGCTGTGCCAATCACCCTCTGTGACTGAGTTCCTCCACAGCAACTGGTCTTGTCACTGGTCTTGCTCATTTATTCTTAATTTTAGATGCAGTGAAGTTTTACTTCATCTGCGAATTATCCATAAAGTTGCAAATTCACCTCCACAGCTTAATCGTGAAGTTGTCCCTAAGTGATAATTTGCCATTTGTAACTCGCCTTGCCTTTGGTTTTTAAGTGCAATTGCACTAAAAAATAAGTCAAGAAGTTAGCAAATGGTGAATCCATCAAATCCCTGGTGTCTAGTGGTCCCCCTCACCAATCGCTGGCCAGAGAGTGTTAAAAATATATTTGTTTAACCCCAGTGTCTAGTGGTCTCGCCCCCAATGCTGATCACCAGCCACAGAGTGTAAAATAATATATTATTTACATCAACCCTGGTGTCTGGAGATCTCCTCCCCATGCTCGCCGGCCATGAAGTGTAAAGTAATATATTTATTTAAATCATTCCTGGTGTCTAGTGCCCCCCAGTAGATGACTGGCCACAGAGTGATCCCTGGTGTCTAGTGCACCCCCGATCACTGGCCACATAGTGTAAAAAATATACTTATTTAAATACCTGGGACCCAATTCCAGAATGGGTATGCATGTCACAAAGTGACTTGTGCCAAACAAAATGGCACAAGTAGCACTTTCCACCATGTGTACCAACATTCAGTATTCCAATAGGCAGCCTGTGACATGTTGCAGGCTGCCTGCACTGAAGTTGTCCC
Source organism: Neoceratodus forsteri (assembly GCA_016271365.2). Classification (NCBI taxonomy): domain Eukaryota; kingdom Metazoa; phylum Chordata; order Ceratodontiformes; family Ceratodontidae; genus Neoceratodus; species Neoceratodus forsteri. Next base: position 903,335,700 of record CM028135.1, on the reverse strand, counting down.
ACACCACTAGTTACATTATGTACCCCCTGCAACATGGTGCAGGGGGGTTTATGACAGCAATTATACCCTATTCCAAGAGGTGGCTGGTGGTACAGCAAAGGTGCTATTCCAAGAAAACCCCTGGAGGACATTGGTCTACGTACAGTTATACCAGTTATCACTGTTGCAATGCACTTTCTTTTTACTGGAATGTTAGCCCCTGAGTATCCTGTCACTTTAATTCCAGTGCCATGCAGACAAGGTCTGCACTCTAAATCCATATATTCTCTCTCAGATATAAGATTCACTTGGGCCCAGTGTTCAATTCAAATGGTATAACACTATCATTAATTACTACGGGTAACACCCATTCACTCTTGTTTGCTTTTGCTGCAGTCACTACATCTACATAAAACTCACTTTAGAAGTTTTCTTCTAATGCATGCACTTGTTGGGCTCACAGGTGACTGGCAGCACCCTGCAAGATTATTTCTTTTTCCACATTTTTTATAATCACTTCTGTAAGCTGGGCATTTCTTTGGGCTTTGCTGCATTCCACATCTACCACAAAGTTTCACACTATCAAACCACTTTTTGCATTTCTGTCTGCAGTGGTGTTTCTACATTTTGATAGGCAGTTTGTCTGTTCTCTTTCTTTGATACCAGATGTATTGCTTCAATTTCTTCCATGCCTAACTCTTTCACTTGTGCTCTAGTGGTTCCACAGCCCAGCAAATCTACATTGCTTTATTCAGTACCAGATCTTGCCTCTTAAGCAGTCTCTCTGAATACATTGTCAGATATCCCACACATTATTCTGTCTTTTATCATTGATTCAGCTATAGATCCAAATGTACGTCTTACTGCATGTTCTAAGTTCTATAATATATTGGTCTACAGACTGTCCAGATCTCTGTGTACATGTGAAACATTTATGCCATTCAATGCTTATATTCCACATTGGGGTACAATATGTTTCAAACGTTCCTACTATTGCACTGAAGTCTAAATTCTGACCTGTCTCAAACTGAAAATTACTGTAGATATCTAATGCTTCTTTTTCCACCACATGTTAGAAAATATAGGCTTTTACTTTGGTTTTTCATTTGCACCAACTGCAGTTAAATACACCTGGAATCTTTAGTGAAGCTTCTTCCAGTTTTCTCCCATATTACCTTTCATTTGTAAACTGGGAAGTGGTGGAAGTTTACCCATGTTACAGATTATCTGTCCCTCATGCAGCTCCTTTTTGACATCCTTTTAACTTTTAACAGACTCCATGCCTTGTTGTTTTTTTTGCTTTTCAGTGTGCAACTCTGAGCCATCAGTCCTGGTGCTTCTAAAATCATTGTATTCACCCTGTTACCAGAATCCCATTCTGACACCATGTTATGTTCTTTTATTTGTGAGTTCCTAAATAATAACCCAAAACTGGTAACTTAAACAAAACCTTTTTATTACTGCATCACAATGTGCACTGCAATACAGTAGACATCTTGGACTCGAGCTTCAAAGCTCCAATGGAGCAATGCAAGGTGTGCCGAACAGCTGCATGCAGTGAACTCAGTGCACCAGGGACCCTGTGCTAGATTTTAGTAGATGAGGGATCCCAGCGCCAAGGCTCCAATGATGCCACTAATGGCCCCATGCACCAAAAAGGTGGCACACAGGAGGGGATTGACTGAGACTTCCATCAATCCTGGCTTGTGACAAGCCTGTCCCATACTTTAAGTGTACAAAATCCCATAACGTATAAAAGAATCAGCACACTCAAATGTCAGAGAAAACATGAGCAATGTCCATAGTTTGTTGGTTTGTGTATCTGCATGAAGGATTTTCCCCCACAAAGTAGGAACATGAAATAACTTCAGTAATGCAATGTGTGTTTCCATACCCACCCCAGTGTTCACCATGCACTCTACACATTAGTTCTGATTGATATGTCCCATGCAGTATCCTCCCACTAAAGACTTGTAGTGTCCCTTGTTGATTCAGCCTTGTTAGTCAAAAGCATGTGATCTGCTTTTGTGATTATTTCCAAAGCTGTAACTACTGTACGCCTGTCACCCCAGAGACAGCAGGATTCCATAGCAATGCTGTCAGCAGGAATTATTGTTGGGGGGAGGACGTCCACAACAGACAGTATTACACTGGTTAACATGTACTAGGGAAGGGCTGCACAGTTGTTACTCTAGTATTGCATCATACAGTAGTTTGGGCAAGCAGACAAGTCATACTGTGGATCCCATGCAATTTATGATGGCTGTGCATCTTAGCATCAAGAGAACGCGAACCTTACATTTTTACTTTACAATATTGTGGATCTATTGCAGAGCAGTTAGTTCCTACTTGTCCAGTTTATGGTAATTATCTACCATTGGTGCCCATGACAGACATAGTGCCTTGTGCCCAACTCATTTCCAGGTATGTCCTGCTATGCTGGTCACCTACTGGTCCTTGCCAATCTCTCTGGCCATCCTCTGCCCATTGGGGGGTCTTTGGAAATCCCACATTAGGGGATGCTGCAGCATTGCTGTGCCTCAAGCCCCCGTATGCCATGGCGTAGTGGGGCATCCACTGCAAGCACAGTACATACAGGCAGCCCCCCATTTCTGGTGCAGGCTGCATAAGAAAATCAGGAATGATTCACAGTGTAGCAGAGTGTGCCCTTTGTGTCATGTCTGTTTGATGCAAGCATCGTGTGTCATTCCCAGCCCTTTGAAAATTGAGTCTCTTGTCTCCAGCCTGCCCTCTGTGGTTCCTCTTGCAGCTACACAGGAATATCAACAAATTTTTAACTATCATTACACTGGCTACCTGTAAAATGGTAATCTGAATTCAAAATCATTTTGTTGGTTTATAAGGTGATGAATGGACTGGGCCCCCATTACATTTGAGAGTTACTTGCAACCTGCCAGAAAGATCTTCAGAGTAACAGTCTTTCATTAAGATACCCAAAGACTTGCAAGACTCCTCCTCTAGGTTATGCAGATGACATTTGTCATCTACAGTACCATAGTGAAAATCTCTGGAATGCATCTCCTCCACCTTCACACTAAACTATGATGCTGTGCAGAAATGGTTCCTCTCCAGAAAACTTCTCATAAATGAAAAAAGACAAAGGCCATGCTCTTCGGCTCTAAGCATTTCCTTGTAAAGATCACCAAATCAAACTCCTCCCTTCTTGTAAACACCCTTGCAGTGCCCCCCCGAAACTGTCCCCTCCTTCAAATATCTAGGTGTGACACTTGATCCCTCCCTCACTTTCAATGAACACATAAGCAATACTGTGAAGAAAATCTATCAAAAGCTAGGAGCTGCTTATTGTCTTAATCAATATCTGTTTCCCAAAGCTCACCTAGCTATCACACAAGGAAACCTATTGCCTCTACTTGACTATTGCTCTCCTGTCTATTCCTTTGCAAATAACGTTATTTTATAACAAACACAAACATACAATAACCAATTACAACCCCCACCAATAACAGGAAACTTTTACAGAGTAGGTCACATTGGATCACAACAAGGTGGGTGGTAAGAGAAAAAAAAAAAAAAGGGGGAACCTCCCTCCTCTTCCCCTGCAGCTTTCCATATTGGTTACTTAGCAACCAGTCTTAATTAAACAGTTAAAAATTGAACCTATCCTAAACTAAGCTGTTAAATAATTCATAAAGGTAGAAAGAGAACGAGAAGGGAAGAAAATGAAGAGTCTATACTGGTCTAGATTTGGCAAATAAAGAGAGAAGGGAATACATAACAAAATATCTAAAGGGGCTGAAACCCTGACCCCTTCTAGTAGCCATATCTGTCCTTCAAACCCTGGAAAAGGTTACCCCAGCATCCTGAAACTTCCTAGCGACTTATAAAGGGTAGTTACGGCCCTTTCCGCATTCAGAGCATTCAAAACCGCCCACCATTCTTTAAAGGAAGGAACCGTGTCACTCTGCCAATGCCAAGGATCAGCAACTTTGTCACTGAGGCAACCATAGCCATTTGACATTTTGAGATACTAATGGAATTTGAGTAAACCTTCCCAGTATGCAGAACTCAGGATTAAAGAAAGCTGAGATATCACAATAGGGGCTTATCCATTTTCCTTACCATTCCAGAGCTTAACCACCTTGGGACAATCCCAGAGCTTATGGTAAATGGTGTAGCCAAGGAGACGACCGTAATCTTTACACTCCGGGAGCTGGATCTGTATATTCGAGAAAGTTTAGCCAGAGAAAGGTAAAGATTGTGCAATATGTTGAACTGAATGCCTCTCATTCTATCTTGTTTGATATATGCATATATATCTGTCCAAACTCTTTCCCAGATCTCTTCTGACCAACCCAAAGATAGATTCGTTTCCCAATACCGGGGAACTAAGGTGGCCTTGGATACCGTCCTTGATAAGATTAGCTTATATATTTTAGAGACCGAATTTCCGGACAGTGCCAGGTCTCTCAACTTCCTCAAAAATGACCCAGCCTCCTTACTCCCCTTACTACCCATCAGAAAAGAGCAAATGCTACTTCCAATCTGGTGCAGTCTCAACCGATCGCATGGTTCGACTCCGAATTTCTCCGTCAAAACAGAAAATGAAGTAACTGAATTGTATGTCACAAAATCCTCAACTCTAGGTTTGAGGAGGAAGTTACCTATACACCTCTTTATAGGTCGGTTTCCAATCAAAAGATTGGGATTCCTTAGAAGGGGTTGTGTTAGATCTCCCACATAGGAAATACGCAACAATGCTTAAAGCTGATGCAGAGCCTTGATGTCCCACCCCAATGGTGTATTCCTTACTTTAGAGGGAATCTTAGCCCAAGGAGTGTATAAAAAGGATTCCAGATCTAAGTTAACACTCTGGGCAATCAATCGATCCAGAATATATCCAGTAGAGGTAGTTTCTGAATCCATCGTCCATTGAGCCAGTCTCGTCGCATGAATGGCTAAATAGTAAGTATAAAAGTCCGGCAGCTGCAAACTTCCTGCCTTCCGCTGAGAGATAAGTTTCGAGTAAGACCTACGAGGAGGTTTTCCTTTCCATAAAAAGTCTGAACAGGATTTGTAAAGTGGTTTGAAAAAAGACTTGGGAAGGTACACGTTAAGGTTAAGAAGGGGGTAAAGAATTCTTGGCAAAATCATCATTTTGATTGTGTTGGCTCTCCCCCAAAAAGTCAAAGGAAGTTTGGTCCACCTTCCCAAATCTTCTCTAATAGACTTAAACAAAGGTTTAAATTAAGGCTTGCCAGACTGGCAAGATCCTTTGAAATCTGAATACCTAAATAGGACAACGATTTGGGCTGCCATTGCAGACCAGGGAAGAACACCAGCCGTTGTAAATGAAAAGATAGCGGGTAAACTCGTGGTTTTGCTCTTGTTTAACCTGTAGCCTGAAAAGGCACTGAAACAAGAAATTATTTGTAACAAAGTGTGGAAGCGAACTTCTACTGTTCCGAACATGCAGCAACAGATCATCAGCTTAAAGCAGATAGCTTGTACTCGGACTCCCTATAAAACCCCTTGGACTTGAGTATCCTTCTTGATAGCCCTTATTAAAGGTTCTATATAAATTAAATAAACACGGAGATAGAGGGCAGCCCTGGCACGTACCCGCAACAAAGGAAAAGCAACCAAAATAAGGTTGTTGCATTGAATCCTTCTGATGGACACGAATAAAGAACCGAATATAGTCCAAATATTTTTCCGGATACCGAATTTAACTAATACTTCAAACACAAAATCCACTCCACCCTATCAAATGCCTTTTCTCGTCCTAGTGATACCAGGGATGTTTCGATTCTGGACTCGTAGATGCAGAAATTAAATAAAATAACTTTCTAAAATGATCCAGATTAACGACCAGCCACAAATCCTGCCTGCTCTGGGCTCAGTAATCCAAGCCAGGAAGCCTTCATCCTAGTAGCCAAAATCTTGGCGTAGATTTTAACATCGATGTTTAACAAGGAGATTGGTCTATAATTACCTACAAGATCTACTGGCTTCCCTGGTTTGGGTAGCAAAATTATCCTCGCCTCAAAGAGAGACCGGTCCCTAATCCCCTACTCATACCAAAACAAGTAGAGTTGTTGCAACAAGGGCACCAGGCAACTCCTTAAACGTTAAAAAAGGGCTGTAAACCCGCTGGCCCAGGAGCCTTGTCTATTTTAATGAGTCAATGGTCCTAGAAATCTCTTCCTGTGAAATAGGGGCTTCCAACATCTGCCTGAATTCCTCAGATATTTGAGGAAAGGAAATCTTCGCTAAAAATTCTTTCCTCTTGCCTACATTCTCCGAGAAAGGCGGAATGCTGGAATATAAGTTTTTGTAAAAGTCTAAAAAAATATCTAATATATTCTAAGGATCTGAGATTAGGTCGTTCATCTGTGGATGCCTTAATGTGGCCACCCACTTGGCCGCAGCCCGTTGTTTCAACTGCCAGGCTAATAGTTTGCCCGCTTGCTGCCCTGTCCTATGTAGGAAGCCTTCAGTCTGAAGCCAAATTTCTACCCTCCGCGCAATGTACGTACATACCAAGCCCTGAGAGTAGAAGCTCTTGTTCCTGGTCAGAGGACCTTGAGCCTCCCCATAGCGTCCAGGACCTTAATTTTGTTCAGGCAATTAGTTAGTAAAAGCTTATTTTTGATTTCGAATTGATACAAATTAATCAATTCACCTCCAGACAGATTTCAAAGCCGACCATGTCTGGTCAATTGCGCTAATTGACCCCAATGGATGCAATAGAGTGGGATAGAAATGTTTGAAACGGCCTACCAGCTGGGGATCCTTGAGCAAACCGCTGTTCAAAGACCAGGAGTAGGACCTTAGAGGAGTGGATAGTGGCAAACACCGGAGTCTAATGGGAGAGTGGTCTGAGATTATTCGGGTCGAGATGGTAACTTCCTCCACAAAAGACAAAATCTGTTGACTGACCAAAAAAAAATCAATCCGAGAATAACTTTTGTGAATGGGAGAATAGAAGGTGAAGTCCCTGGTAGTGGGATGACTCACTCTCCAGGGATCCACAAGACCTAAAGAAGAGGTAAGTTCCAACAGCGCCTTCTGAGACGGAGACTGATGTACAGCTCTACACCACGAACGATCCAAACGGTTGGACTGCACCAAATTCCAATCACCTCCCAGAATTAAGGGCATATCTGAGAGGGGGGCTAGAACCATAGCTAATTGAGTAAAGAAAGAAGGTGATTCTTGATTGGGACCATAGATAGACCCCAATACTAGACTAGCACCCCCCAGCTTACCTACAACAATAACGTACCTGCCTTCGGGTTCGGAGATAACCTCAACTGGGGAAAAGGGAATTCTCTTAGCCACTAAGACGGCTACCCCCCGTTTACTTAGGGAGAACCCAGCCCCGAATACCGAGCCTACCCACTTTTTCTCAAAATAGTGGAGCTGATCCTGGAGCATGTGGGTTTCCTGGAGAAAAACTATTGAGGGGTTGAATTGTGCTAGATGATTTAAAATAATATACTTTTTATTGTCTCTTCCCCTTTTATATTCCAGGATATAATGTTCAGGTTGCTAGCCATATGGAAGCTCTATACCAAATATAGCTCCAACTGGAAGCTGCAAACCCTCCCCAAAACCCCCAAAATAACAAACCCCATGAAAGAGGCCCCATTCATGAAGCTCCCCCGTACCCAAACCCCCCTATGTACCAAACACCCGCCCAAGGCTGACTCAAAATCCACTGGCCCATGGCACCTAAAGCGGGGCCCCTCCAAAAAAAGACAACGTTTGCCATACCCAAATAACCTAGATAGCCTTGTAAAACCCCTTAAAAAGGAAAGCTAGTACATGTCACTCCCAACCATACTTTCTATATTAACTACTCCCCCTCCCTGGCCTAACTTAAAATTAAGTCATGGCCAAATCATGGCCCCTAAGACCAACCTAACTCGAGGGCCGGTGAGAGGTCAAAAGGAAAACAGGAATCCATGTAGAATTTTTTAAAGATGAACCCACGCTCACTTTATCCCCCCATCAGCTGCGAGAAACGAGAGCTATTTAGTTAAAATAACATTACAACGCTACCATAAGCCCCAAAAGCCTCAAAGCCCAGTCCAATAAATGGGTAGCTTAAATAGAGTAAGCATAGATTCCAGCTTAAACTAGGCAGTGGGACCAATCTGACATCTAACAATAAACAGTATAATCCCGTCCCCTTGCCCGGAACTTCGAAGATTTAAATTAACATCAGGCTATCTGCCTTAAGTTAACTACAAATCAAAACTCTTTATACCAAATGGCAACAAAAGGAAAAATAGCGTCTTTAAATTGGACCCACAATCTGCACCGATCGCACTGTCAGCATCTCTGTCCTTAATTAGTTGTCTGGGTCCCTCTAGTGTCAGTAATCTAAATAGCTCGTAGTATCCACTTTCCTCGAGGCTCTTGAAAATTAAACACCAACCATTTAAATCGTCCCCTATAGAGCCTCCTAACTGGCAACATAAAAATATAAGAAAAAAAAAAAAATTAAACTGCAGGGGAAGTGGAAAACTCCCAGAATCCCGACAAGTCCATTTATTGTCCCATACAAACTCGATAAACAACAAAACAGAACACTTTCTCCTTATAGCATTGGAATGGATCCACAACTCAGTCCTCTTCATCCTTTAGGGAATCGATCTGGCAAGTAATTTTGAGTGCCTTTACAGCCTCCTCTGCCGACTCAAACGCAATTCCATCCTTCAAAGTCACTTCAAGTCTGGCTGGGTAAAGCATACGATGTTTAACCCCAGCAGCCCAGAGCTTAGTCGTGATGGGCGAAAACAGGATCGGGCCATTCGACCTTCAGTGTCAAATCAGGGACCACTCAGATTTTCTTGCCCTCCCACAGTATAGCGGACAGCTTCTTTGCCTCCTTCAAAATATGCTCCCAATCTAAGTAGTTAAGGAGCTTGAAGATTACAGGCCTTGGAGGGTCTGTTGAAGATGGTTTAGCCATCTAATGCTCTGTGGCTCTCTCTATGGCGTATTCAGGCCCGTTAGGTGAAAGGCCCTACCGTTTCTTTAAAACTTTTGGAGAAAAAGGATTGTATTGGGCCCTCATCTCCCTCAGGTAGCCCCAGCAGAACGAGATTGTTGCATCGATTTCTCCCTCTAAGTCGCCTAGACATCTTCTAATTTAGATATTGCCTCTTACATTCGACCATAGCTAAACAAGCCGGAGTCTGCTCCAGCGAGGAGATCCTGGCTTCTTGCATCTGTTACCCGCGAGCCAGCTGGGTCAGGGCAGGTTTGAAATCAGCAACCTCTTGATTAACTTAAAGAGTGCCTCTTTTATTGTAGATAGCTTGTCGTATACTCTAGATGATGTTAGCTCGTCTTGTGGGGCCGCTGGAGAAGAACTACATCGGGGACGCTTAGCCTCAAGCTCCTGACCCGCTTCTTCCATCCTGCCAGGTAAACGGGAAAAGGTTTAACACTCGGGCACAGTCTCTAGCCTTCGATGGTACTTCTGATAGGATATAGCTGTAGGAAATGCGAAAAAAAAAACGCGATTTTAACGACGGAGAGGGGAGAGCCCCTGAGCAAGCTGCTAATCCTCTGAGCGCATCACGTGACTCCTCATGTCTTTCTACTCCTGTCTATTCCTTTGTGTTCTCTTCACTATGCTCTTGTCTAATCACAGCATATAATTCCTTCTGTCACTTTCTTCTTCAAACCCCTTTGTCTACCCACCACTGCATGCTCTACCAGTCCCTAGGGTGGCTCACAATACAAGGTCGCTTCGACTTCTCCATGGGCTGCCTAGTAGACAACTCACTCAGGAGCTACCGGCTGTTCCCCTACTCCTCAATGCTCACTGATAGGGTGACCTTTCAGAGCCTCAGGGTTTCCTCCATTCCTCTACTGGAAGTTCTATGTATATCTTCTGTAATGGGTAGTAAAGTTTCTCTGTCTCTCCCCTCTCTTTGGAACACACTCCCATTGTCTATCTACTCATCCGCTCCACCAATCTTTAAAACAAACCTAAGAGCCTAGCTCCAGACTGAGTACACCTGTAACTGCTTTCTAGGCAAAACCTAGAGATCAGTGCCCTAGAATGTACTGTGGGCTGCCTGCCTTTAGCTCCCTTGTCTGCCCACACCTTTGACCTTACCCTGTGACCTTACTCCCTAGCACTGTTTACTCTCCTGTGCATACTGTAAGATCCTTACCCTGTCCTGATCTCTTATACATGTATAATGAATGTCAGTCTTTATCAAATTGTTGTCTCATGTTTGCAGATGCCCTTTGTTAGCTTAGCCTACAGGATGCTTATAGCATGCTACCACTGTTGCCATTGAACCTTGCTAACCTATGTATTATTGCTATTATTGTATTATACATTTTAATCTTTGTGACTGTAAGTATAGTCAGTACTGCTCATACTGTGTTAAGACCTCTTAACTTCTGTATCCCTGTGTTGGATTTCTGCTGCATGTACAGATATGAACTGTTCACACTAGGTATTGACCTCACAAAGAGGTGTGTTTTTCATCCTGTATCACTATATTATATTTCTGCTGATGCCTACTGTCTGCCACTTTTGTGGCCTGGGTCACGGCTGAATACAGTCCTTTGGATCGGCTCCCTTACCCGGTCACCAATGACAAATAAATAAATACATACATAAATAAATAAATAAAATGTTCTGAGGACTGAGTGTGCCCAATTCTCAAAGATGGCTTAGATCGGTGCAAGCTGCGTCAGACAGCAGCTTGCACCAAAGCCCCTTGCGCCAGGCACCCTGCACCAGATTCTGGTACAGGAGAGGTCCCAGCACCTAAGTCCCCATACTTGTGATAATCCCTCCCATGCGGCAACCACCTGGTGCATGGGAAGGGTATGCTGCAGGCCTCCTGCAGCAAATGCAAGTGCCCCCCTATCCTTGAAGTTGATAATGTTAGTGCAGGAAGGTACACAGCCCATTCCCATGAACTGTTGCACCTCCCACTCCCTGATCCCTGACTGTGGTCCTTATGATGTCATACAACAATGCCCCCAAAACCAGTGGTATAGTGGTCCCCCCTTCCCAATCCAGATAGCACCCATTATTATAATATGCATTAATTCCCCCAAACCTGATGGTCTAGGAGTCCTTCTTCCCCAATCCAGATAGCACCCATTATTATAATACACATTAATTCCCCAAACCTGGTGGTCCAGTGGTGCCCCCTTCCTGATCACCGATGCTGCTGTTGTATATGTCAGTAACATGCCCCTCTCCCTGATTGCAGTAGTAATAATAGAAATGAAGACCCCTTGTCCCTGGTGATAAAGTGAATCCCCCCCACCCAGCATGTAGTGCCCACCACCCAGCTCCCCCCATCCCGAGACAGAGCCAGCACCGGCACATCCCTCCTCTCACCTCCACGGCCGGTGCAGACTGAACTGTCATTTGCCTGCTGTAATGTACAGTATATGCGCATTGTGTACCTTGTACATTACAGCACACAGGCAATTCCCCTAGAGGTGAAATTTCTAAGTACCCTTCGATCAGCTCTGGCTGGTCTAGGGGTACTTAGAATTTTTCCCTCCAGATGATTTTTGATTATTGCATTTATGGGGCTATGGCAGCTTGCCTCTGACACATGCCCCCACCCTAGCACCTTGTCACAACCCATTTCTGGGTACAGGGGTGGCACAAACCCCATTTGGGGCAGGCAGCCTGAGGTTGGCACAGGCTGCCTTTGAGAATGCTCCAGTGCATCTTTAGGCACAAGGTGCAATTTGCACCATTCTTTATGGTGCAAGCTCCTTGCATTACTGGGAGATTTGAGAGGTGGGCCTGTATCTTCTATTGCTGCCCTAAGGCTCTGGAATGCCATTCCAAGATCTACCTGTTATGCTCCCTCCATGGTACTTTTTAAATCAACTTTAAAGACATGGCTTTTCAGATCAGCCTTTTCAGGTGACATTAATGCTTTTAGACTGCTGACACTCAGCAATGTATTTGCTGATCTAACAATTGTTATTGTGGAAATGTGTTGTTTTGTTATTATTCAAGTGTATTTCAACTTGTAAAGTGTCTTGAGGCCTGGAAAGGTGCTGTATATCTATCCATCTGTCTTTCTGTCTGTCTGTCTGTCTGTCTGTCTATCTATCTATCTATCTATCTATCTATCTATCTATCTATCTCTCTCTCTATCTATCTTTCTGTCTATCTATCTAGCTATCTATCTTTCTATCTATCTAGCTACAGTAGCTATCTATCTAGCTATCAATCTCTCTGTCTAGCTATCTATCTCTATATCTATCTATCTTTCTGTCTATCTATCTAGCTATCTATCTATCTGTCTATCTGGCAGTGACCTGTCATTAGACCCAAGGGGGTAGTTCTGGATGGCACTTTTTAACAGCTCACATATGGTAGGAGAAGTAGCAGTTCTAAGAACTTTATCAGTAAAACAGCCAAAGGGCAAATATGCAACTGTTTACTGGGGACAGACATTTAAGTGTTCTAAAGAACTCTCAGCAGTAAGAGAGGAGGGCTGCCAATAGGGTGATGCTACAGCCATTATTATAGTCAACATACAATTTAGACAAAAGATATTGCGACATGGGTGAAGGGAATAAGCAACATGGGTGAAGGCAATAAGCTCATTATTAATTTAGGTTGGGTGGGAGTACTTTTCTAGCTATGGTAAGATTTAACTTACTGGTTAGTGTGTAAGCAACCACATACCCATGGGCATTGTAAAGCACCAGGCTGCAGGCTAAGTGCCTTCAGTCCTTGAAAGTGTGGTTGTGGTAGCCCAACAAACACCCTAGAGTGTCATATTGAACTTATAAAATGGGTTTTGTATTAAGAATTGATAAAACTAAAAAAAAAAAAACCTTAAAATTATCTTAAAGCCAGTAGTTTTCTGTGAAATAGTCTCTTCGGATGAGCTGCCACTACAGAGTGCTAACCTGAGTTGCAATGTGTGAGCCACTATGGTGTTTTTTGTTTTTTTTTGCATTATATTTTTATTAAGCTTTAGCAAGACATCTCTTACAGAAAGCAGACAAACACAAGTGAGTCATGCAAATAGAATACAGGAATAGTGAACATAGTACAATTTACATGAGTCACCCCTCTTAAACTCTCTCACATGGAGGAATTAGTCATATTTATCTCTGAAGCAAATCCGTATGTCTACAGCTCAGAGAAACCCCAGAGGGACATAAACATCAGTCAGTCCAACAACAGGAACCGGCTAGTGTGTGGGCCAGCCTGCAGCACCCCCTGTAGGGTATAAATGTAGAAGAAATATCGGCTTTAAAAAACAAAATGCATTGTCTTCTTTAATACAACTCAATAACTCATTCTTCCAACTCCAGATCGACAAATGTATCCCCAAGACTCCCTCAGCAGCAAACATTGTTATTCTTAGAATAAATACAAATTTGGGAGGTACATGAACTATTTTAAAGAAAATGCAGGGTAAACAGAATCTTAGTGTTAGGTCCCAAGGATATGAGAAATAGTGTAATCCACTATTTAACAGTCCAATTAAAGTTCCATTATGTAAGCACTCACACGTTGGGGCCAAAAAAGCACGACAGGAAATATCCCATTGCCTGCAAGGCCAACAGTCTCAGAATTTATACCACCACAACCTAACTCCTGGATTAACCTTGAATCCTTATAACAGTACTATAGGAACAGGGTAATACATTACATTGCAAACAACAGTCACTCTCCTTCTAGTTCCTCATTCCCTTGAGATCCCTCCTGTTCAATAATGTTCAAAAGCTTTTCAGCCTCTTTCAGGTCATTAAATTGGTACACTTTACTGCTCCATGAGACATGCAGCCTGGCTGGATACAAGAGTTGGTGCTGCACCTTAAGGTTTCTCAGGCAGGCCTGGACCCCATTGAACAGCTTGCACCACTGTCTGGTACCAAAAGACAAGTCTGGAAAAATGGATATGTCTGAGTCCTCATATTTAAATTTCCTTTATCTACATGCTGCAGCCAAGATTTGGTCCCTGTTGACGACACCTGAGCAGACCACAACCAGTGTTTGGGAATCAGTATTTCCTCTCTGTGCCTTGCGAAGATTGAGTATATAGGCCCTCTCCAGGGATAATGATGACTCCTCCTCGTTAAAGCAGAGTATTTCTGGCAAGAAGGCACAAACAAGTCCTGAGGGTCCTCCCATTCAGCCAATGCTGGAGACCCAGGATTCTGATATTCGTCTCCTCATACCTGGTTTTCCAGCACTCAGATGTTGATACATCCATGCATTATCCTCATTTTCAGCTTTGTTGAAATGTCCAAAGTTTTATTTAAGTTGCTCTCTAGCTTAATTATTGACTGTTTATTTAAATCCATTTGTGTTTCCAGAGTTGCGACCCTCGGAGTCAGTTGGTCAAACTTGCGGTCCAACTCTTGGACCATATGTACTAGTCACAGTAGAGTGGCATTGACCATTGCCAGTGACACAGTTTCAGGCTCTTTCATATTAGAGGCCCTGCTGCCCATCATGAGCAGACCCCCCCATCTCTCTGACCTCGTGGCAGGAAAACATCTGCAGAGCTGTTGTTCCTTTAGTTTTGCCATTTTAATTTCAGAAGGGATACAAAAGCTTAACGAACACTAAGGAGCTGGCTCAAATGTGATAAAGTTGACTTTTATAACTTTAATAGCCCATGAGAGCCGGAGCTTCCAAAAATTGCTGCTTCCCGTTGAGCTGCTCAATAGTTCCCTATGGTGTATTTTTGTGTAAACTGTCTCAAGAAGTCCCCTCCCTCCTAGTTTTGTTTCACTTTGTTAATGTAACTTGAGAAAAACCTTCATATTATTTTAATTTGTGGACTTGAATTGGAAATTATTGGCTTTGGGTGTTTTAGTTTGGTGACTGAGTGGACCAAGCATGGTAGTAGTGTGAATGAAAGTGAAACCAAGATTAGGGACTGCAGCACCAAGAAGCTGCCCTGTGATATTTTTAGTAATTTAATTTGAGCAACATTGGCATTGATCTCTCACACTTTTCAGCCAATTAGGATACATGATTCTTGGTATCCACTGTATAAACAGTATTTATGAACACTAGAAGGTTGTAATTAACACTTGCAGTTCCAAAATTAGAGGCCCACAGCTGGAGATTCCAGAGGACATTTTATTCTCACTGCTTACAAATGACCTCCTATAGAAATGTGTTTGATATCAGGTTCATACCTATGCAAACAACCCATAGTTGTTCTATATTACTCCATCCATCAATCTGGTGTCATTAATTATTTAACCAATTAAGTTTATTTGTTTAATTATTTATTTGATAACTGGTAGGTACACTGGTCCAGGGACCATTTTCAGAAATGACCTGGGCCATCAAGATGGAGCAAACTGTAACACTGGATCCAGCACTCGGTACATAAGTAATAGCTTACAATCAAAGGGAAAAACATGTAGTCAAATAGATTTATACAATAACCAGTGCCATGAAATCAATATACAAGTGGAGGTGATATATCTAATTAGGGTAGTGCTCATAGTCCAACATTTCCTACAAACAACCAATATGTCGTAAACATCATACAGGGGGAGGTGATAAAATAGATCATATGACTAGAAGCATTGCCCCTAGTTTCTTATTAGTGGGTACATCTGCAGGCTGTGGCAGTTAAGAGAGCATTTTAGAAATGTGATTTGAAGAGATTGGAAGTGCTAGTGACTGGAGCAAGGCCAACAAATCATTCCAGAGTCTAAGGGCAGCAACTGAGAAGGCTCTCTGCCCCATATCGGTTGAGGTCCAGGTAGGGTCAAGGAGACATAGCGAGGAAGACCTCAGCTTGCATGTTCCAGACTTCATAGTAAAGAGTCTTGTTAGAGGGGAGCTAGCATCACCACAAAGGGTCTTGTCAATAAGCATGCCCATGAGACAGTCTCAGTGGGCCTAGGAGACATCCAGTCAAGCATCATGTTAGAAACCTGCAGATGTCATTGAAGGCAGTATTGAGTCATGCGAGGCATTGCTTTGACGTCTGGGAAAAGATTGAGAGCAGTAATCAAAGAGGGGTAGGAATGTGCCTTGAGCAATGGCTAGATGTACCTCTGGGGTAAGAAGGTGCTTTAAGTGGTAGCAGACGCCCAGTTTCTGGTTCACCCACTTGATTACTTGCCCAGTGTGGTCTGTGAAAGTTAGGAAGGGGTTCAAGGTGACCCCCAGGTATTTGAAAGTGGTTACCTGTTCAAGGGAGCCCCCCTTCCCCCATATTCAGAATGCTCAGAGCGTTTTTTGCTCTGCAGTACACTTGTCAAGCCTTGGTTTGGACCTAAAAAGAATTGCCTTCATTTTTTTAGCATTAACAAGTAATCTATTGGATTTAAACCACCTTTGGACAGCCTCATAAACCTTGAAGAGGGAAACAGATTCAATGGACTTTTATTGCTCCTGTAGAGGACAAGATTGTCTGCATACATTAACATGTGGCAGCTTGTATTATCTTTGAGGATGTGGTTGACAGAAAGGGAGCATAGGATAGGTCCTAGGATAGACCCTTGAGGGACACCACTCTGCACCTCTTGGGGGCTGGAGGAGACCCCCTGGTGCACACCCTCTGAGATCTACCACTGAGGTAGTTCCTAAGCCACACCAAGGGTCCTGGCAAGAAGCCATAGGAGAAGAGTTTGTAAAGGAGAATGTTGTGATCAATGGTTCTACAACACTGGTTCAACAGAAAATCTGTCAACCACCATTACAGTGACGGACCTATGTCGACCGCAATTGTCATCGCTGTAATATTTTCACTGTGGCTATGGCATACCATGATCAACTAAGTCAATGGCCTTAGATAGATCTATCAAGATGAACTCAGTAAGTTTACCTTGTTCTGAATTTCTCAGGACATGGCCAGTAAAACAGACAAGTACAGTGGTTGTACTGTGATCATTTCTGAAGCCATGCTGGTAGGGGGATAACAGGTTATATTTAAAAATGTGATTAGATATTTGTCGAAATAAATTTTTTTCCAGAATTTTGCTTAAGTGGGAGAGAATGGATGCCAGCCTGTAATTTTCAAGTAGTTTAGGGTTACTAGATTTGGAAATGAGGACAACCCTGCCCTGCTTCCATAGCAAAGGGATGGCCATGGAAGAGGGGGACAGATTAAATAAGGTGGTAAGAGATTTGGAAATGAGGTCAGCTGACAGCTTTAGGAACTGAGGGCAAAAACCATAACTACTGGCACTGCCAGAATTAGGGAGTTTCCTGAAAAGAAGCTGAACCTTGGTTGAGAAAGTAGTCTTGAAGCAGTAGGCAGGAATGCCACCCACCTCAATCTGCCCTTCCACGGAGGGGGGGGGGTGTCCTTTTGTGAATGTTTAACCAGGTAATCAGCTAGGTTGGTGAATTTGTGGTTCAGAGCCTCAGTGACTTGAGTGGGCTTGGTAATGAATCCAATATCAGTGAGCAGATGAAACTGGCACTCCTTGAAGGCTGGTTTAATTAGGGAATTCACCATGGCCGAGAACCTCCTAGGGTTGTTCAGGTTATGGATCTGCTGGTTTTTAAGAAAGAAAGCCTTGAGGGACTTGGACTCTTGTTTGCAAAGATTCTGGTGTCTCCAATAGTAGTTCCAGGTAGCAGGGGATGGGGCAGATTTATAGGCCATCCATAGGGCATCCCTCTGTTTCATTTTAGTGAGAAGTTCTTTTGTTAGCCACCTTGTGTTCCCACCCCTTACTCTTCGAGTGGTAGTGTGAAAGTGTTTGTCCTGGATAGAGGACAGGATAGCAGTGTGGAACCCAAGAGCAGAGTCCACATTGGTTTCAGTGTACTGGACAGACCATTTATGGCCCTAATGTCTGAGTACAATTTTCCCAAGTTACACTTGGAGAAATCCCTGAAGGATAAAAACTTGGGACGGGGACACCAGCAGGACCATGTACAGAGTTGTACAGCACCCCAGCCTGAAGGATCCTGTCCTCCCAGTTTGTTATAATTCAGTCAAGAAGAGAGTGATTGGAGGACAAGGGGATGATACGAGTGGGGAAGGAGATAATTTGAGTGAAGTTTAATTGTTTTAAATGCTCCACATACTCACAGTGTTGGCTATTCAACAAGCTTAGGTTGAAGTCTCCAACCATTATGATATCTCTCATGGGAGAGAGGTTGCCGATACACTGGGTAAGTTGTGTAAGTCCCTGTAGACCACCCTTAGGAAGATTGTATGCACAAACTATGTGCAGTTTTTATGACAAAGGGTCAGCTCTGTTATGATCCATTCAAGAAGGAAATCAGCAGTGTCACTGCATGAGATAACTGAGGCTGGGTGTTCCTTAAGGTGATAGAAAATGTTTTTACACCTCTAAATGACCTCCAGTTGATCTTTTATTGTACCAGTATTCAGATATGCTTTTGACCTTTTTTGTTAAGTTTCTAATCTAATTTTGTGCTTTTATAACTACCCTGAATCCCTCTCTACTCAGTAGTTGCTGCTTTCTCTTTTCATACTGCCTGAATGTTTGTATGACATCACAAACACCTTTACAGGCCATTCAGATGAATAGCATGGAATGTATGTTTTGATGTCATAGAATGCTTTAGAGATATGAAAATCAAGAGCACTAGCTGGTGAGAAGAGTGGAACTCAATGTAGATCTGTGGGCACCCCAAAGCCAGATTATTTATCAAAAAATCATCAAAGCATGTCAGAATACATAACTGGCATGGAAAGGAAGATGCAATGGCAGTTAGCTATGTAAAAATCATTTCCTATCACCTTTAAAATGCAAGAGCACCCCACCACCTTTTTTATTACCATGTCTGTCCTTCCTGAACAGGTTATAGCCCTTAATTTGACAATTTGAGTCTGCAATAGAGCGCTTTAGCAATGATTCAGTTATGCCAAGAATATCAGAGTTGTGGAGGGCAGTCAGGCCTCCAGCTCAGAGATCTTAGAATGGAGGCTACATACATTCATGCTTGATATCTTTAACCTGTGGCTATTTGTCCATAGGGGACTAGTGTGATTTAGCAAGGGGGTTAGTGGTCCTGGTTTGCTTTCAATGTCACCACCCAGAAGAAGTAGCAATAGAGGGGACAGGGGGTTCCTGCAGCCCCATTGTGGTGGTGACTAATGAGTGGGGCCAAGGGAGAAAATGTAAGCAAGCCTCCAGAAGACAACTGCCACATTTCCAAAAAGGTGAGACATAATAGGGGGTGAGGCCTCTGAGGGTGAAGTGGAGATAGGGAGTGGTTCACCAAGGACAAAGTGAAATATTTTGTTTTAGCTGCTTGATCCCTGGATAAAATATAAGCACAACAGTTAAAGAGCAAATTGAGGCCAAGGAGGAGTGAGCAACAGTGGATCTGGTCACAAGCAAGTACCTTGCAAGGTGGGACCACATGGCGATACCTGGGGTGGAATCTTATCAAGTCACTCAGCTGAGGAGAGGGAGGTACTTCAACACTGATTAGTAAAATGCAGGCCCCTGGCTTGTAGGGATCTTGTTGGGATACAATAAACCTTGGACCTAAGACACCAGCCTCCTGCAAAAACCTGTCCAGCAGCTGAGAGTGGTATTAGGTAAGTGCCCTACCCTCATTTAATTAAAGTTAGTCCTGAAGCATAATAAAATGCAACACTTGTTACCAGGGAAAAGTTATGAAGTAATCCCTTTAACATGAAACTAGAACAACTCTAAAATAAATCTATGGTATAAGCAATTGTGCTGCAAATACCATAAAATGAGCCACTGGCATTCAATATAATTTTTTCAATCATTTATGTTGATTTCAAAATTGATAAACAATAGATCTACAAACAAGCATTTGTCAATGCCGAATTTGCTTGCTTATATGTGCTGTTTAGGTATTTGAAGTGATAGTTCCATGCCTTCCTCCCAAGACATGCACTATGTCTTTCCATTCAGTATTCACGAAGAGTGGAGGGCAGGGCCACAGCAGTACAGCAGTTGCCAAGGGGTGGTGGGCAATAGTCCATTCAAAGGCAAAAGAGTCTCTGCAGGAGCTCACTAAATTGAAGGTGGACAAAGCGATGGAATCAGATGGCATACACCCAAGGATATTAAGAGGGCTGTGAAGGAGATATCCATACCTCTGGTAGCCATGTTCACTGAGTCATTCCTACGAGTGAATTGGAGGAGGGCACATGTGGTCCTCTACACAAGTCCGTAGCAGGAGGAGGCGGGAACAGTAGCCGCTCAACCTCACCTGAGTAGTGGGGAAGATCATGGAGACATTGATTAAAGAATGGATAGTGGGGCATCTAGAAGCCATCGAGCCCACACCATATTCAACATGGATTCACAGTGGGGACATCATGTCAGACAAATCTAGTTGATTTCTTTGACTGGTGACAAAGGATGTGAATCAGGGTGGGGCAGTGGACAACGCTACCTTGATTTCGAAAAGCTTTGGCACCACCCCACATAGGAGGCTGATAAACTAGCTGAGTAAGCTGGGCATGGGGGAAAAGGGTGGTAAACTGGGTTAGAAACTGGCTAACAGACAGGAGGCAGATAGTGGTGGTAAATGGAGTGCAGTCTAGGGAGAAGGGGTGACCAGTGGGGTGCTGCAGGGATTAGTCCTGGGGCCAGTCCTGTTCACTGTCTTCATTAGTAACATTGCAGAATGGCTGAAGGGAATTTTTTCACCAAATTTTCAACATAGCCATTTTAAGACCTCTGCTCATGAACAGTGTCATTGTGATTTTCTTAATCTGTCCCAAACATTGATTGTGCACACAGACTGTGCCATTGTGCCCTACATGCACGGAAACACATTTTGGGCAACATGTGAAAAATGACAGCTGTACTGCTCATAAGGAGGTGTGATAAAATGGAAATGTTGAAAATCTGGAGTGCAAATATTAAAATTAGGAATCATGAGCATGACGGAACTGGGCAATCACATCAGAAACAGTAATTTTAGAATTTTTTCACCAGATTTTCAACATAGACCTTTAAGACCTCTGTTAATGAACAGTGTCACTGTGATTTTTAACTGCGCCATTGTATGCTACATGCGCCATTGTATGCTACATGCCATTGACTGCGCCATTGTATGCTACATGCGCGGAAACACATTTTGGGCGAAATGTGAGAAATGACAGCTGTACTGCTCATAAGGAGGTGTGGTAAAATGGCAATGTTGAAAATCTGGAGTGAAAATATTGAAAATTCATGAACTTACGAGCGTGCGTAGGAACAGCACAATGCATGCTCGTAAAACAGTCATTTTTGGGAATTTTTCCCCCAAACTTTTAACATAGTCATTTTAACACCTCTGCTCATGAACAGTGTCACTGTGATTTTTGTAATCTGTCTCAAACATTGATTTCACACACCGATTGCGCCATTGTGCACTACATGGGTGGAAACACATTTTGGGTGAGATGTGAGAAATGACAGCTGTACTGCTCATAAGGAGGTGTGGTAAAAATGGCAATGTTGAAAATCTGGAGTGAACATATCAAAAGTTAGCGAACTTACGAGCGTGGGTATAGGAACAGTGCAACTATTCATAAAACAGTAATTTTTGGGAATTTGTTCACCACCCTTCAACATAGGGTTTTTGGGGCTACCCCATGAACTGTGACACTGTTGTTTCATAAATCAGTCCCAAAAGGTGGTTCCATGCAGTGACCATGAAATCACCTTTCGGGCGGTCTCCATGACAGTGACATAATTCATGAGGTGGGGTCCCAAAAACCCCATGTTGAAAATTTAGTGAAAAAATTCCCCAAAATGCCCGAGATATGCAGTAAAGTTGAAAAAAACCCTATTTATTCCATTATACAGCTTACTGGCATTTCCTCAGTTTGCGGTCGACTTTGAAGAGTGCAGACATGTTCCTGGTCCACTGAAGATCATCGTGCAGAGCTCCAGAGGTAAGTATGGGGTGAGGTGAGGGTGTGGGGAGGTAGAGTGTGCAGAGGGTGGGCGCGGGTGGGAGAGGGGTCAAGACAGCAGCGAAGGAAGGTTTTTCTTTCAGGTTTTTTGTGCTCTAGACTACGGCAGGATGTTTGCCATGCTGGGGTGGGCACCCAGCATGGCAGCTGGAGTTGTTGGGGGCGTGGAGCCAGGTGGGATTGGGCACCCCTGTTGACCTTAGGAACTGTTGCCATGCTGGGGTGGGCTCCCAGTGCGGCACCTGATAGTCTTGGGGGGGAGAAACAATAGAGCTGATGGGGGATTGGGCACCCCCATTGGCCATACAGATTGCTGCCATGCTGGGGTGGGCTCCCAGCATGGCACCTGGAACTCTGTTGGGCGGGAGCACAGAACAGCCTATGGGGGATTGGGCACCCCCATCAGCTATACAGTGTGTGTGTGGGGGGGGAGCATGAGCATGCAGTATGCGTGCATGTGTGTGTGTGGGGGGGGCACATAAACACGTGATCCTATCGCTGCTCACTGAAGTGTAGCTCTCCCTTTCAACTGTATGGCCACTGCATTTTCAACTGCTGTCATAGACAGCTGCAGCGTTGATTGGAGAACTGCAGCCATGCCTGCAAGCACACTGACTGAATTGGAAGAGGGCTGCCACACCTCCAAAAACTTGGAGGATGGCACTATGTTTCTTGCACATGCATGCAAGCAACTTAAAAACATACATCGTCCCACAAAATAGTACTTAAATGGATTATTTCCTTACCCCAACCCTCAAGTATATACTCATATCTTGTTTCAATCATATGTTATCTTATGGATCAGATTCCAACTATGTCACATAAGACCTTCCCCTCACCCTCTAATATATAATTCTGAAAAGATGTAATTATATAAACAATATTCCTAAGACCTTTAACGGGTATATTTTATTTATTTATTTATTTATTTACGGGTTTTACCAGGAAAACATACTGAGCAACATGTTCGATTCCAGATCGACCTGCATCTAAATCTTTCCATTTATAACCGTATATATCATCTGTATTTTCACCTAAGTCATACAACAGCTTTTCAAACAGCTTGGACTCATATATAATGCACCACCATTTCCCAGTATCAAATTTCTGTAACTCTTTAGTTTCCTAATTTCCTAAAATAATATGTTTTATTGCCATAGAGGCTAATGCCATATTTTTTTATTGGGTTTGTGTTAAAGTGATAGCTTCAAAAAAGTTCAATATGCATACTTCAAATGAACTTGAAATGTTCACCTCAAGCAGCTAGATATTATTTAAATAATTGATCCTTATTTTTTAAAATTGCCATGCAAGCACTAGCAGTTCAATAACACACCTATTTAATCTCTCATTAAAACAGGCTCTATTCCCTCAATCTAGAAAACAGCTCAAGTCATCCCCCTACTGAAAGCAGGGACCCCATGGACCTTAATAACTACAGACCAATTTCTATCCTACGATTGTTATCCAAGCTGCTTGAAAAATAGTGAGTACTCAACTGAGAGGATATCTTGAAGAGGCTAATCTACAACCCCACACAATCAGGATTTAGAGCAAACATAGCACCATCTCAGCCCTGGCCAAAGTAACAAATGATTGGCAAAGTGAACTGGACAAAAAATACTGTGTATGTGCTGTATTCCTAAACCTGAGTAAGGCTTTCGACACAGTCGACCATGATCTACTCCTCTCTTCCTTGTACTCCATAGGGCTAGATTCATCTTCCCTTAGATGGTTTAATAGCTACCTCACAGGAAGGACTCAGCAAGTGAAATCTGAAGGAGACCTATCTCCACTTAAACCTCTGCAAAGAGGAGTTCCCCAAGGATCCACACTAGGCCCAATCCTATTTGCCATCTACATCAATAACATCGACATTAATCTCACCAAAGCCACTGTACACCTGTTTGCAGATGACACCGTATTATCGTCAGTAACCCCTCACCTGTCTCAGCATGTGAAGAGCTACAAGCAGAATTCAATATACTTCAACATCAGTTATTGGAAAAAAAACTTCTCCTAAATGCAAAAAAAACAAAGACAATGTTTTTCTCCCCCCAAAATCAAACCAGTAACTCCTTTCTAAACAATCTCCCCCAACTCTCCACTGTTATGGGTGAAAATCTTGAATTTGTTAAAAAATTCAAATATCTGGGGGTCTGGCTAGACTATAGACTCGACTATCTAACTCACCTGGAAGAGCTACTGAAAAAACTCCGGCAGAGGCTTGGTCTCTTTCACAGAATAAAGCATTTTCTAAATAGGGATTCTGAAAAGAAGTTGGTCCAGGCCACATTTCTCTCAGTATTGGACTATGCAGACTTCCTATATGGTTGCTGCCCTAACTCTTATCTGTACAAACTGGACACACTTTACCATAGAGCACTGAGGTTCATTACAGATCTTCCCCTCAGCACTCATCACTGCTCACTCTATGCTGCAGTTGGATGGCCTTCACTCCATTTCAGAAGAAACAGGAAAGCCATACTATGGACATATAGGGCATTATCTAAGAAGCTCCCAAACTATATTTCAGACTGCTTCACACAAGTCACAGCAAGTAAATATGCCCTAAGAAGCTCAACTTCATCATGCTTAAAGTGCCCAATTTCAATAATGCAGTGCGGAGAACTACTATCAGTTACATACTATCTACTTTATGGAATATGACCAGAAGACCCTGAAATTGAGCAGCTACATTACAGTTACATCCTTCAAACATCTGTATACAAGGCTTATCCAAGAAAAATGTAACTGTTTCCACTAGTACTAGTGTATTTAATATTAGTGCTAATCTTATCCTTCCCTCCTCCGACAGTCATTCCATGGAATGAATCCACCCTTATCAAGTGCCTCCACCCCTCAGATGTATTACACCCACCTTCATCCAGCTCTCAGCACTTCCTTAACTACATCATAGCCCTATACCCTGTCATTTTACCCCCAGTACAGGCTCAGCTCTTTCTCAGGCATCACTTATCACTTATCCATCCACTTTATAACTAATATCATCTTCTCGTTCCCACCAACATGCAATCCACTCCTGCTCCTCCTCTTGTCTCCATTATCTATGTTAAATATTGAAGTATTGAACATTTTGCTTAGGATGTATGTTAGACAATGTGATTTTTTAATTTTGTATATAATAGATCATTTTGTATGTGTGTATATCTGTTATATTTATGTAAGTTGAACCTTGACTTTACCAGGTCCATCTTGCAAATGAGCTGTGCTCAATGATGTTCACCTGGATAAATAAAGATTTGATTGATTGATTGATAAACTAAAGTTAATATTTGGGCCATCATATAGCTTGAGGGGTCCGAAACCTAGACCTGCTGGTTTCCTAGGGGTCAAAGAATTCTCCATACAATCTGTGCCTCAAAAGGAGCTTAGAAAAACATTTTTACTCACTGAACCATTTTTCAGTGTAAGCAACTAATACATTTTGTAAAACATAAATTAAATGGGGCATAGCCATAATTTTAATAGTGTCTATTATTTCCATAGGAAAGAGATAAATGTTGCCAATTTTCTAACAATGTGGTTATTTTATCTGTTTATGTTTTGGTACTGTTAAGTACATTCTTAAATATTTTATCTGATCTTGGATTATAAAATCTGTGTTTTACAGATTTGAGGGGGTTTCCATGTTTTGATAATTTCATTATTACCGATTTTGATTTATTTATTTTATAACCAGAGATTACCGAGTAGTCACTGATTGTTTTAAGAACAGATCTAAGGCTGTTTCAATATGCTTTACCACCGATAACATATTGTCTGCAAAGACGCTAAGCTTCAATTGATCTTCTTTTAATCTTATTCCTTCAATGTTGTGGTTTTTCTGAATTGTGTTTAATAATGGTTCTAGGGCCAATATGAATAAAGTGGGGGGGGGGACATCCCTATCTTACCCTGTTTTGCATCTGAAAATCTTCTGTTAGTAATTTATTGATCTGACCACTTGGGTTCAATATACTTTATGCACTATGATAAATGGATTCATTCAGATCAACCCTGTAATAAACTTAAACAAAACAAGAAACATGCATTCTGGATCCCCTAACCTGTTAGGAAAACTGATAAAAGCTACATAAGATAATGGATGATGTGACTTTGGAGCAAGTACATAATTTACCTGTTAATCTGTTACTTTTCGGGTGAGAAAATGTCCTTACTGTCCTTGGCCTGGATGGATAAAATCTACTAGATTAAAGTGTAGTTCAGGCACCACGTGGATTCATTTCTTTGGTTCTATGGAAGCTTACAGGGGAGCCATTTTTATCAATCTTGATAGTGTACTTTATTATTACTGAGCACTAGGAATTGAACTGTGGCCATCAAAACTCATGCCGCATACTGTATTCAAGGAACAGTCATCAGGTGATATCAGCTTTCAGCTACTATTAACTAAACCAGCTTTATCTGTGACCTCCAGTGAGTCCCTCCAGTCACATTAATGGAGTAACATGTTACCCAAGGAACATGTGTATTTATTTCAAATGTCCAAGATTGTGTTTTAACATAATATAACCTAACTGAAATGAAACCAAAGCCTCTGAATTTCATCTAGGCAATCTATAATCTGAATGTTTTAAGAACTCATTCCTTATTTCATACCTTTGGTAAATTAAGAGTCAGCATCATTTCCTTTGCTCTACTATTTATCCTCATGTTAGTGGAACCTTACATTCTATTAACCACGTTGACCAGTGCCAAGCACTATTTGGACCGCTTCACTTTACAATCTGTAATTAACTCCAGATCTCGCTTCTGATCTGCATCCAGAAATTTTCTTTCAAAGTCTATTTCCTATTCCTGGCCCTTAGGTACTGGACATTACCTTGCACTTTCCCACACTGAAATGTATCTGCCCCCAGTGTGACCAATAGGCCAGAGTGTTGAGGACCTGCTGTAATGTCTAACATTGTCCCTAGCATTTGACTTCCTTTTCCAGCTTTAGAACATACACAAACTTCACCACCTGGATGCTAGTTACTGATTCTTCATTTTTAATATGCAAATTGAACAGCAGTGGTCCAAAAACAGACCCAGGTGGCACTGTGCTAGTCAAGACCTTCTAGTCACTGCTTAGATCACCTATGCTAGTCATTTTTTTCACTCGTCTAATCTTGTTTCATCATGGAATGTATTTCCTCACTACCATTTCCATGATTAGTTTTAGTCTAGCCCAAATGCCCTTACTCAACCCTCTCTGATGCCATTATTTACATTCTGTTGCCTTTACCTTGGGCAACAACAATTGATTTTGTGAGAGATAAAAATTTGTCATTTCCTAACAGGAACTTAACTTAGGCCCCCAGAATTCTGCTAAGGAGCTCTACCAACTGAACTACTGGAGCAATAAGTAAATCAGAGATTCTCAAAGGCCAGATCACTTTATTTTAATTATTTTTTTTTAAGTTTTTTCATGTGGCCATGGAGCTAATGGCCATCACCTCCCTCCCACATCTGAGCAACAACTGTCTTCCCAAGGACTCACCTCTGCATTTCTGTTGTGGGTCCGCCCCATGGGAGGGCCAGGATGGGGCGGTCCCTCCAAGTACAGCCCAGAGCAGAATGGTTCCAGGCAACAGTGTGGGCCAGGTGATGGGTTGGTCATCAGCTTTTCAGTTTTCTAGATCCTCCCCTCCCAATGACATGCAGTGACACAAATGTGCATGTGTGTAGAGGCACACATGTACCACTCACCTGCTACCAGATATCCCCACACTGAGCTGTGCAACTACACTGCCACCATGCCTCCACATGGTGGCAGTCTAAATGATGCAGCTGAACCTCCCTCCTCAGGAGGGCAGTCCTCCAGATGCTCTATCCTTCCCAGCTGCCTGACCTCAATGACTCAGTCTCATTCCTGAACCTGGGCTGCTGGGTGGCAAGAGGTATGGCATCCACAGCCTCATCCACCAGGCTGTCTGGCCACTTCCTTCATTTACACCTGTAAAATACAGCATCTTTCCATAGCAAGATATGTTTTGACAGAAGCAAAGTTATACCACTTATACTTGTAATCTTGCTCAGTAGTTTCACTGGCAGAGCATCTGGACAGCATTCAAGGTTTGGGTTCAAGTCCCTTCCATGTCATATCATTTTATTTTTCAGAAAAAAATAGTATTTCTATTAAAGCTGGTGGCCTTGTGCAATGCACATATTATGTTTTCTATAGGCTGAAAAATAAGACACCTACAAAGTTAACTACATTTTCAAGGATAGCATTTTTTTTCCTTATTTTTGTAAGTGTAATGAAAGGGGTTTCATGCATCACTGAGTGTTACCAAATGAGCATCCATTAACATTTTCTCATTAGTTACATGCCACCTTTGCGTTGCACTAAAAACTACATCATGGATGACTATTACATTGAGTGACTAAGACATTACAGCATTTCTCTTTAAACAAAATCTAGATTTCACCCTGACAAATTATTTAGGCAATAGAATATTTTAATAATTGTAAATGGGCCATACTATGGGAGTAGTGTAGAACAAAATGCAGTTTACAGAGCTAAAATTTCTGTATTGTTATGCAAAATCATTTTGGATACAGGTTGGTTTCTCATATATGATTAATTAGTGGAGCTATGAATTTGTATGTCTGTATAGGATTATGGATTAACTATGCGACAGTGTGGATGGGCTCTGAAAAATGTCCTCATGTGCAGAAGCTGATCATTTTACTGTCAGAAAGCCACACCACTGGAATACATCAAATACAATGTTCTAAATCCTAGGATTGCATTGTTTATTTGAGTTTCCTTATGCAATCCTTACATCCCATGCAGTTATGACATCAGTAAACTTTTTCATATGTTACTGAACCAGATTAAGATACAAAATGAAATGGGCAAAAATAAGCAATAAATTATTATTTGACAATAAATGCAATTTACCCACTATCAAGCATTATGTTAATTTCTTGATTGAGTTTTATATTCAGCATAATTTTAAATTAGGTAAGAATCAAGACACATTTCAAGCAGTGCGATGCTTCCACAAAATGGGCTTAATTTACAAAATTCAGAAGCCTCCAGCAAACACCAGCCCTACTGGGAATTACATGAATCCCAATTTGTCAGAATAGCTATAGCTGCTCCCAGCCTTCAGTTTAATCAAGTGTAAAATGCATTACTCCTTAGCAAACACTGGCATTTTTATATGTCACTTCAGTTTTTTGTCTTAGTGCACTTGCAAGTTCAAAAAATATGTCAGTCATAGCTAAATACAACTAGAATGTGCCATTCTTGTTTTAATATGACAGCTAATTAGTTCTGACATGGCAGCTTGGCAGGTTACCTAATACCTTGCATTACAGCCTTCGGGGTTAACTCAGACATTTCAGTGACATTTTATACCCATCAATCAATTTTTGTGCCCTTCTTTGTACAATAAAGTCTGCTTACTAGGAATAATAGAAAGCATAAAACAAGACATTGGGAAATGAAAAATATTAGCTTTTTCTGACTACGTTCAACATGTGTTCCGTCATTTTTAATTTTATTTTCTATCCTTGTCTTCTAAACATACCCTAGCTACTGATTTCAAAATGTCTGTGATTTTGGGATCTGTAGTGCACAGAGCAAATTAATTTTTTTGCATCTGTGAAGGTTTCTTGGAAAAACAATCAATTCCATAGCCATGAGACAGAATTCTTTACAAATATAGTTAAATTATATTTGTTTGTTTCCATAATCTAAGCCCTAGTTTAAGGAAAATATTTAATGAGGAGTGCAGTGGGTTATAACTGATTTGTAGTCATCCAAGGTCCATCCCTGAATATGAACATACTGAATACATGATGTTTGAATTTAGCCATCCAAATATTTGTTGGTTTTGGTTCAGGTGCTCCAGGAGTTCCATTTAGTTGGGATTATTGTAACTATCAAATCTGGAAAACTGAATGGCTGAACTGAAATTAGTTGCCTTTGGAGTTTCTGCTGGGTGCATATTTGGACAGGAGGTTGATGGGAGGTGGACTTGACCTATGGTGTCTAGCTTTAACATTTATTTATTTTATTTATTTATTTAGATTTTTGATAACGGATAAGTGAACTGATCCATTGGACCATTTTCAGCCATGACCCAGACCACAAAGTGGCAACAAGAATTAACAATAAAATACATATCATGGGTAAAGATACAATACAGAGCAGATAAGACAGTGTTAAAAATACATGAGATTAAATGAAACAGCAACACTACAACATGTGGTCAGGAACTCAATAATAGGTTCCATGATCAAATATAGACAGTACAGTCGGTGACTATTACAGGAGCACATAGTACCCAACATGCAATAATCTGTCTAACACAAAGGTAGCTAACTAGTATAAAGTGATACAATACAATATAGAAATCATGTGGGATGGACAGACTCCCATTATCTTGGGAACTAGGATGGTTGTAGTACTTGGGGGTTGTCAAGGGAACAGTAACACATAGTCTCAATGAGAAGCCAGTCTTTCAGGTTTGTTTTGAAAGACAAGTGGGAGGGTGATGAGTGAATGGACGATGGGAGATGGTTCCAGATGGGGAGGGCTGAGACAGAGAAGGCCTTACTGCCCATACTTACCGAGATATGCGAGACTTCCAGAGGGGTGATAGAGGATACTCTGAGATTCCTAGAGGCTGCTCTCTCAGCCAGGAGTAGCTATAAGGGGACTGCAGGTAATTTCTTGAGAACACAGTCAACCAGGCAACCCATAGCATAGTCAAATCAGCCTTAAAGAGGAGCCAGCCTAGAGACTGATAGAGCGCACAGTGGTTGGTGGTATAAGGAGCTTGGAGGACAAAGCAGCATATGGAATTATATGTGGTGTTAAGGCGGGAGCGAAGAGAAACAGACATGGCAGAGTAAATAGGGGAACAGTAGTCCAGATGGGGCAGAAAGTTACCTTGTGCAATTGCCAGACGAGCCTCAGAGGACAGGAGTTGTTTAAGGTGGTAGGCAGCACCTAGTTTCTGGTGAATTTTCCTCACCGTGAGATTTATATGTTCATTAAAGTTAAGAGCGGGATCTAGCTTCACTCCAAGATATTTAAATGTGGAGACAGTTTCAAGGGGAAAGCCTGCTGGTGTGAGCACAGTGAGGGACGTGTTGGATTTGGCGACCTTGGTGATATTAACCGAAGAGCATAGCTTTCATTTTTCTCATTTACAGGTAGTTTGCTAGAGAGGAACCAGTTGTCGCAGCACTGTAGTTAAGTGTGAGGGTGAGGAGATGGATTCCAGGGACTTGTCTCTGTGGTATAGAACTAGGTCATCTGCATAAAGTAGAGCATTATAGTTTAGGCTAGATGCTGGAAGGGCACTGATGAACATAGGGAACAGTAATGGGCCAAGAATGGAGCTTTGGGGAACCCCATTGTGAATGGGTAGTGAAGCAGAGGAGTCTTTCCCTATTAGAAAGGATTAGGACCTGTTTGAAAGGTAACAGTGGAACCGACCAGTGGCATTAGGGGAGCAGCCAAAATGAAGCCGGGTATTATGGAGGAGCTTGTGGTCGACTAAGTTGAATGCCTTCAACAAGTCCACAAACACTGCACCTGTTGTCTTGCCTGAATCCATGTTCCTGAGGACATGATCAGTGAAAAGCACCAAGGCCGAGGAAGTACTGTGGTGTTTGTGGAAACCATGCTGTAGGGGACATAGGAGGTTGTATTTATGTAGGTGTTCTGACATTGGTAATGCATGATTTTTTCCAGCATCTTGCTAAGATGTGGGAGGAGGGAGATGGGACTGTAGTTCCCTGGGGTGAGAGGATCGCCTGATTTATAAATTGGCATGGCAAGTGCTTGTTTCCAGGAGTCAAGAACCATTGCTGATGTGAGGGCAAGGTTGAATACATAGATTAGGGGTCTGACAAGAGCTAGGGAGATAATCTTCAGGAAGGAAGGATATAGCTTATCACTGCCCAGGCACCCTCTGTTGGGAAGTGCCTTCAACAGCTTAGTGGTGACATTGTGACCAATGGCCCTAAAGTAAAAGGAGGGAAGGAAAGTGGCACTTGCTGAGGAGCTGGGGTAGGCACCGTGGGCGTCACTATCATGTCCTGTGGTGGGCTTGGGAGGGAGTTTGCTTAGGTACACGCTTAGGTCCATAAGCATAGAGTTAAAGGTATCAGTGATCTTAGTGGGGTCATCAATTGGGCCAGTGGGGGGTGTGAGTTGCATTATTCGCTTATTTGATTTGGGATTGATAAGGGAACTAACAGAGGCCCAAAAGCTTTGGGGGTTCCCAGGGGAACTTTTTTGCATGTTAGTGAAAATAAGTACGTTTCAGCATCTTTACTGCTTTTTTACAAGTGTTACACAAGTACCTATAAGCATTCCAGAGTTGTGGTGATGGTGAGAATTTGTAGGCCCTCCATTTGTAGTCTCTAGCTTTCATTAGCACCAGCAGCTCTTTAGATAGCCAGTTGGTGCAGCCAGCTCTGATGTGCCTGGTGGTGAGAGGGAAGTGTTTGTCTTGTAGCCTCCGAGGAACATCAGTGAGGAAAGTAACTATAGAGGAGACATTGTCAAGGAGGTAGAGGGCAGACCAGTTTATAGTTTCATAGTTAATTTACAAGTTCAGTAGGTTTTCACCTTTTAGGAACTTGCCACCAATTAAACATCAAAGGTGGAGACTGTATTTTTTTGTGTCCATATACATGTCCAATCTTTTTTAAAGGTAGTTATATTAGAACTATCAATGATTTGCTGTGGTAAGGCATTCCAGGACTTAACACTTTGAGTATACAATTTACCTCTTTTAGTCATTTTGTAGTTAACTCCCATTAGTTTTCTGTTGTGTGATTTAGTTTTTTCACCTGTGTAAGTTACCAAGCCAATGATTTGCAGTAAATTCTGATCCCTGCTAGCATGGTATGCTAAACATAAATCCCCTCTTACTCTTCTGTAATCCATTGAGTAGAGGTTTAACCTTTTTTTGATAATTAAGATTATCGTGCAATTAAGTTTTTTTGTAGCCTTTCTTTGTACGATCTCTATGATTTTCCTTCCCCTTACTGTCTGAGGGGTGCAAAACTGCATACAGTGCTCCAAGTGTGGTCGAACCAGGCTGGAGTATAATGGCAGAATAACCTCTGGTTTCCTACTTTCTATGTTGCCAAAGATGCATCCAAGTATTTTCTGACTTTTTTAACTTTATATTTAGAGTTGATTTCAAATGCTAGGTCATTAGTAACTTACACTCCTGTATCCTTTTCATTAATAGTGCTCTGCAGTGAGGTGCCATTCAGGGTATAAGTGTTTATGTTCTTGATATCATCCAGGGCAGCATTATAGTCTTGGTTATTAAACTTCCTGGGGGACAGGAGTTTATGGGGTGGACGGCTGGACCTTGTGCTCAACATGATATAGGTGGGGGAGTGGTCACTGATTGAGTCAGCCATTGTGCCTGCCTGGAGAACTAGATCAGCCCGGTTAGTGATAATCCAGTCTAGTGTGGTATGGTTTAGGGAGTGGTGTCTATACCTGGGAAACTACTTGCTCCAGGTTGTAGGACTTCAAGAGCATTGCATAGTCAGTGTCAGGCATTGCTATCTTATTGAGATTAAGGTCACCAAGAAGGATGGTGTCTTATTGTGGCAAGCCCCTCTAGAAAGTTAGACAGGCTCTAGACACGCCCTGGTGGGGGGTTGTAGCAGCAGCCTATATGCAGTTTCTTAGATGCCCCAAGGGTCAAGTCAGCCAGGATCCATTCACTTCGGGAGTTGGGTTAGAGTCATTGATGGTGGAGGCAGAGATATACTCCTGCACATATAGCGCAACATCCCTACCCCTTTTCCTACCTGGCCTGTCCAGGCAGACCAGTGAGTAACCAGGAAGTTGGTACGAGGCATCATCAGACTTTAGACATGTCTCAGAGATTCTGAGTATGTTGGGTTTGTATAAGGCCAACCATGCCTCGGGCTCAGCAAACTCTGATGGCATGCTACATATGTTCAAATGTGCGACTCTAAGGCCACCTTGATTAGCCCAGGTGATGTTAGTATGGTCAATCTGAATGTTTGTGGGGTCCAAGTTGCATTCCACATCACCCACGTGGAGAGCAAGGAGGAGGAAGAGGAGAGGGCATGTAGAAGGGAGGCGAGCATGGGGAATGATGGTGAGGAGTAGATAAAAGACCAAGCAAGCAGCATTCATAACTGGTTAGTACAGCCAACTTTGCAGAGACCATAGAGTAAGGTCATCCCTAGGTCTAAAATAAATGCCTGTAAAACCCTGATGCAGTGCTGGATGGCAGCCAATCCCCCACAATCCAACAATGGGCACGTAATGTTCTGTACTGCCTTAAAATAGAAAGGGCCCAAGCCACTGTCACTGGTGAATCCTCCAAATTTGAAAAATTCTGGGTCAAGCTGATTGATGCCATGGACTGAGGAACATTTCCTTGGTAGGGTGGAGTGAGAAATATAGCTGCCTTGGTGAAAAATGAGAGGTCCCATGGAGGGGCCCCCTTCCAACCAGTAAGATAGCTGGGAGAGCGCAGGTCAAGGCCTGGTCCACTCTCCACTCCCCTGTACCATTTTACCATTATGTGGATTACTGTGCTAATGTGCTCCACAAGCACCCATACCATAATTCTGAACAACTTAATACTACTTATTAAAAGCAGATCCATCGTAATCAGCAGAAAAATTAGCAGCATGTGGTTATATGTAAGCAATAACCCATGACAGGGTGTGCGGTTATTGGGGATTAATCAACACCCCAGGTGCACTGTGAGGCATGAGGCCACAGGCAGAGTGTCCTCACAGCACCAAGGGTGATGATTAATCCCCAATAACTGCACACCCTGGAGTGGGTTATTGCGCTTATAACATGGGTCAAATGTGGAGAGAAATGGACAAAAACTCTAGGAATAATAGAGAAGAAATGTGGGATCTATTTAGTATTCTTCCACTATTTTTAGCAGTGGTACCACAGTTTTCTGTGTTCTGCCACTCTTAAAATAATTCAGCACAGACACGTTTCTGGTAAACATGCCAGAGAATACTGAATCAAGGAACTACTTGAACTTTACCCCCTAATTCAGCCTGAAGTTTACCACTGCAGCCCCCCGACTTCCAGATTCAGCTACAGGTTCATGCATGCACTTTTCTCTATCTGTCATTTTCATTGTCTGCTGTGTCTCTCCCTATCACTGCACATACTCTCACTCTGACACTGGATTTCTGTCTCTACATTGAACCAGGAAGTTATTGTGTGACACTGTGTCTTCGGTTCTTGGAATGTGAGTAAAAAAAAAATTTATGCCAGTATTTTACCATTCACACTGTGCTTTTTAAACTACTTTTCCAAGACTCCACTGTGCACCTCCCACTCACCTGCTATGGTCTGCTTGCACTGTCTGGGGGCCCGCAAACCAGCATGAGGATGTGCACGTGGATACTACTGCTGAGTACTCCTCTCCCAGTCTCTCTATGGTGATTTAGCTCAAGTGGGAGGAAATACGAGATCTGCTGTGCAGCTGTGACTACTACAGGAGATATACACATAATTGGGAAGGGGCTGCCACAACTCGCAGTCTACATTTAAGCGTGAAGGGTGCTCTGTGGCTGCAACTATTACTGAAGACATACAAGGAAGCGGAGGGGGGTGGTGCCACAACTCACAGTCTATATTTAAATGTGCAGGAAACAAAGCAACTTCCTTCTGTAACACAACTCTCTGCAGATACATGTCATGTAGAGCCCAATATGTACTATTGTTAGGACCGTCAAGGTCCATCAGGTGGGTGGGTGGGTGGGTGGACAGACTCCCTTGGACAAATAAAAAATGGTTCTGTTTCAGGCTGCTTCACAATGTTAACACATTAGTTTGCTTTGCAGCTTGATCTGTCTCGGCAAGTGATCACCAGGGAACCTGACTCACACAGGAATGGCTCGCTTAGTGATACATTTCAATGGCTGCTGCAGCACCATGAAATTGGGCAGGAATAACAAGTGCGGCCATGGGTTCCTGCACTGCACACTGATCACCACAAGCAACTGAGGTGACTGATTAACAGAAATTAATCAACAGTCACTTGATTAATTCCTGCCAATCAGATCACAGAAATATCTCTGCCCATGTTATAAGTGGTTTTATGTTTTGCATACAGAATTAATACATTTGGTTTAGACTTTTAACTGTAAATAGTTATTATAGAAAGTGATAGGTGCATGTTGCACCAGAATGTGTTGTTATGATATTTTATCAATAAAAATATTTTTCAAAACAAAAACTACAGCACATAAATACTGCATAAATGGGGCTGTAGGAGCCTGAAGAGTAATATACTATAACTACACTACATACAGTATACTAGCTACACTCAAAAGCTGTGCAAATGTGGCCAAACAAGTTTGAGGAGAGAAAATTTGTCATGATCTTTTTTAATAACTACAGTGCAAACACTGTGCAAATGAGGAGGAAGGAACCTGTGTAGCAAAGCAATCAAAGTATTTGGTGGCGACACTCACTCAGTTCATAACAGCAGTCTAACTGAAATAAATATATAACAAAACTGAAAAGTAGCAGAAATTAGACAGAGCACTTTGCTACTGACTTACTACAACTTGAGACAGCTGCTGTCTGTGCAGAATACAGTTAAACATACAACAAATCACTTCCTTTTAACAAAAAATAAAATAAAAGCTGACTCTCATTGAATATGATCTGTCAATTATTGTTGTGATCTTTCACACTATTTTATAGTTTTTATATATTTTTTAAAGTTTTATTAAGGCAAATGAACAATGACTCAACAGTCAGCAGCAGAGCAGCCTTGCATTGTGAGTACTACACTACAACTGTGCACACAATTAGAAACTGAGTGGGTGTCGCTGACCCATCAGTGCAGCAGTAGTGCTACTGCTTGTGATGCTGGCAACCCATGTTTGGGAACAAGCCTGGGTCATTAGGGGCTGGCTGGGGGGAGGAGGAATGAGCAACCCTGGGGTAACGCTCCTCCTCCAGGGATGGAGGACCATCACACCACTCTGCCACTGCCACCTATGGATGCACAGGTGGTGGTGGTGCAGGATTTATGTGTGTGGAGAGAAAGGTTGCCTTTAGGCACTTGGCTGAGGTATGCATCAGCACATCACCAAGCTGGAAACATATCTTTGTGCCAGCATCCTCAAGTGTAAAGGGGAAAAGTGGAAACTATGGAATAAATCCCCCAATGCAGCATGATGATGGCCCTGAGTAAGGGAGATCTGAAAGACAGTATATCCATCAACTCAGCAAGTGAAGGGAGCAAAAAGAATATTTGGGAAAAAAAAGAAACTGAGTGGGTAATAAGCATTGTTACCAACCCACGTTGTCCTTCTTGGATTCATTTTAGCCTGAACTCCCCCCACCAATTTCCAGTTAAAAACAATGTCAAAAGGCAGCAAGAACTAACTATCTCACAATTTTGTTTTGTATTACATTGCAGGGAGTCTTGTTTTCATTAATTTTCCTTTCTTGTAGTGGACAACTTTTCAAAATGTGTAGTTCTGTGGAAGTTTTACCACTTTATGTAAACTGAGGTGAAGGCAAAAAAATGCAGTTTCACCCAGCTCTAGCCAACAGGACTGAGTTTTCTTATATAAGAGGCCATCTATTGAAATGGTTTCCACTGCAACTCCAAGGGAACTCTCCAGTTCCACTCGAGACTTGTGCTTGGTGCACCGTTTGGATATTCCTGGTTACTTATGCCGGCCACTACGCTCAACAAGTGTGGCCACCTCTCTACACTGTACCACCTTGCAGTCCATATGGGATACCGCCTAGAACCTTGTAATCTCTACTCCTGTAAACAATGATCAAAACTATCTCTCAAAGAGCTGTGACTCTGCTCCTTAAAACTCCTACTCCTCCTTCTTCTCATCTCAGGCAGCGTCCATCCCAATCCTGGCCCTAGAAGCTCAGGCTACACACAAACTCCAGGTGCCCTTATCCTTGCAACCATTAATATCTGCAGTCTACTACCAAAGCTGGATGCACTCCAAGCCTTCTTATGTCAACACAACCTTGACATCCTTGCAGTGGTGGAAACTTGGCTGACGCCTAAAGTTCCTGACTCAGCAGTAACAATACAGGGCTACAATGTCCACAGGCTGGACCAATATCCAAAAAATGTGGTGGTTGCGCAATCTATATCAAAGACTCCCTGTCATGGCACCCTGTAACAACTCCATCACTTTCTGCCTCGGCCCAGATTCTGCCAATAAAAATTGTCCTAGGTCCCAACCATAAAGCCCTGACTATTGTCTCTGTATACAACCTGCCCAGGGACCCTAAACATGGCTTCAACGACGTACTAAACTTTATCAACTCTCATCCTTCTGAAGCTGAACTTATTCTACTAGGGGATTTCAACATAAACTGGTTAGCATCGAGCACCAGTGCCTATAAAGACTCCATCTCAGCTGTTAACCTCACACAAATGGTAAACTCCCCTACTAGGATTAACTACAAGACTGGCACCAGTACACTTCTGGATTGGGTCCTCACCACTCACCCCACAAGGATTTCTCGTATGACCGTTCTCCCAGACTCTCTCAGTGACCACTCCCCAGTCATGTGTGCATGGTCTAACACATTTCTTAAGCCCCCTTCCAAAATTATCACTAGCAGAGTCCTTCCTCTTGGAAAACTTCCACATCTCAAACAATACCTGCTTCTACAAGACTGGCTAACCATCTATAAAGCAACAGATGTTAACCTGGCTCTTAATCATGTCATCTTAATTTTCAACAAAGCCTGCAATCTCTTTGCCCCTGCTAAAAGGTGCAAAACAAAATCTCTCTCTCTCTAACCCATGGCTCACCACGGCTCTTCTCTCACAGCTGAAACTAAGGGACCACCTCTGGACAGTTGCAGGGGCCATTGGCAAACAACTGGACATCCAAAATTACAAACAAGCATGAAATGCCTGTACTAAAGCCATCCGACTAACGAAATCCACCTATTACAAAGACGGTCTCACCAATACATGGGGAAATGGTTGTGCTTTCTGGGACAATATCAAGGATGTCACAGGGAAGCTGCCAAAAACCTCTCCAACCATGTTAATGGTTGATGGATCCTCAACCCTCGACCCCAAGGTGATTGCAAACATCTTTAAAACGGCTTTTTCAGACCTTAGTGCTGTCCTACCCCATGACTTTTTCGAAAACAGGGCCTACTCCCCAAATACCTCAGCCCCTCAGTCTAACCATCCCCTCTTCTACTTCAGGGAGGTAAGGCTGAATGAAGCTCGCCACTATATTACTGCAGCTATCTCTAAATCTAGATCTAGTAGCAACACCCTGGACCTTAAGCTTCTGTTGCTCACCCTCGATGAGGTAATTCATCCATTAAAAATATCCTAAACCTCTCTCTCAGCTGTGGAAAATTCCCGGACTTATGGAAAACAACCACCGTGACACCTGTCCATTAAAGTGGGGATAAGACGAATCACTTAAATTATCGTCCTATCTCCATACTGCCCCCACTCTCTAAGGCACTCGAGCGCATCGTGGCTGATCAAGTTACCGACCACTTGGATAAATACAATATACCTTGTCCACAACAACATGGTTTCCAGAAAGGTCACAGCACCACCACAGCCCTTCTTGAGTTCACTGGAGCTTTGCACAAATCCCTTGACAATGGCCTTCTCACAGGGGCCGTTTTCGTCGACCTCTATAAGGCCTTCAATACAGTACACCATGGACTACTAATTGACCAACTACTGAATGCCAGGCTATCATCTGACTCTTCTCTCTGGTTTAAAAGCTACTTAGAAAACCAGTCACAGAGAATATAAATTGCTGACGCTCTTTCTGACACCCTGCCTGTTCGTTCGGGTGTCCTACAGGGATCCATACTGGGCCCCCTCCTTTTTAGCCTTTTCTTAAACTCCCTTCCTTACCACTGCTCTGAGCAGATCATACTACATGCCGATGATGCTGATGTATACTCCACTCACAAAGATCCTGAAACTCTTCAACACAACCGTCAACTTGGTTTCAGTTCCTTAGATACATGGTTTCTTAATCATAAACTGGTCCTCAATGACAAGAAAACCAAACCTATGCTCTTCTGCAGCTCTCATAACCCACATAAGCTACACCACTTGGCTATCTCCACCACTCAGGGGAACACTCTAGATCAGAAGGGGTCCTTCAAATACTTAGGGATACAGCTTGACCCTAATCTCTCCTATGGACCTCACGTAGATAATATAGCTAGAGCTGCTAATACACAGCTTGGTCTCCTCTACAAACACAGACAACACCAAGCTGCTAATACACGGCTTGGTCTCCTCTACAAACACAGACAGCACCTCATGCCAGAAGCTTTGAAGATTGCAGTCCTGAGGTCTGCCATCTCTGTAATAGACTATGGTCTCATCATTTATGGCTCGGTCACAACCACAACCCTTAGATGCCTCTCAACTGCCTTAAATAAGGCATGTCGGCTTATCACGGGTGCTCACCGTCTCACCCACACATGTGACCTGTACACCCAGACCGACTGGCTCCAATTATCAAACCGCATAAAGTTTCTCACCTGCTCTATGGCGGAAAATATCTACCTTGGCCTTGCACCTTCTGGGGTCTCAACTCTGTTACAACACCGAACCAACAAACGGTGCCTTCGGAGATCCATGCTACAGCTACTGAAAGTCCCCCACTGTCACACTTCACAGGGACAATGCTTTTTTGCTTATCGAGTGCCACTCTGGTTCAATGGCCTCAGCCCCACCATCTCCTCTGCCCCAACAACTGGTATGTTTAAAACTAGGCTCCGGGATTATCTCACTACCAACAGCTCCTGTGACTGCCCAACTTCACCTTGATTCTCCACTTCCCTGCCTGCTCTAGTGGTCTCCCCCCTCCCCTCCTCACTGGATTCTACCCTCACATCTTGGTACCCCAATTCTGCACTTGTCACCCTCTCCCCAACCTACCTACATTCCTTCTCCCTCCTCCCCTCTTCCCTCTCCCTATGACTCTGGCACTTCTTATCTCTTGTCTGTTTCCTCTGACAAATGCCGCTGGCTGCCTTGCTTACAATGCTACCCTTGAATTGTATTAATCTGTAATCTGTTTGCAATGCCCACATTGCTGTAATATCTGTCTAGATGTTCCCCATAATATGTATTTCTCTAACATGGAACCTTTGTAAAAGATCCTTGGCTCAAAGGTATTTGTAATCCTAGACTTAATAAAATAAAATAAAATAAAAAATAAAATGTACCACTCAGAGGAAAGGGTATATACAGTACAGTATATATCCCAATCAGACCTCTGAAATGGTCCTACCATGCAGGTGACACGATATTTATCGACCATCTACAGCGATGGCACACACCGCCAACTGTTATTGTGCCGGCCACTGGGGAGCTGAAGCTAGCTTCTCGCTTCTATGTGGGGGGCTCTAGCCCCGCACCTCCCAGACTTTAAATAACCAAATCCGAGTTGGAGTTGGTTTGGGGAAGGGGCAAACTCCCCAAAGGCAACAGTGTCGAGAACCCAGCAAACCATCACAGCGAACTGCTGAAAATGTCGCTGTGATGGTTTTCACTGTATTCCTGTCACTGTTGTGATGTGATACCCTCTGAAATCAGTTGCACCTCATGGCTAAACTGAAGCTTCATATATTATTGCACTGCAGGAAAATCCTCACAAAGTCAAAAGAAACATTGACATTATTACAGTATACACAAGATATAAATTGTGCAATGGTAAATGTCCAGCAATTCCACACTCTCAATTCAACATGTTTTCAGGAAGTAAATTCCAACTGATTGGTACAGGAACAGCAAAAACTTTATCTTAATCTTTTTCATGTATCTTTTGAACATTAACAAGGAGTCTAGAGAGAGAGATCTGAGTTAATAAGTAGTGGTTACCTAATATAACAAGTTACTAAGATAGTTTGCCTATAGACCATATACACATTTATGGATTTCAATGGCATATATAACCACAATAATGTTACGCTTGTGCAACTGTATAACAATGCTGTGGCTGTTTGCACTCTCTATTCTATTAGAAATTACCACCTTGTAGGGGTACTGAAGGCAAGGAACCCTGTAAGAGGGTTCCACCCCAAGAGGAAGGGTCCCTTGGCTAAAAGTACCTAAGGAGGAACCTCAGGAGTACAGAGGTGAGCCGCTGGAGGAGGAGGGAAGGATGCTGGGGGAAAGAAAAAGTGCTTCAGAAGGATGCTGGGGGGAACTGCTTATAGAGCTCAGGAAGTAGGCATGGCTGGTTCCTCACCCATTGAACTACAGGTGTAGCCTTTCAGTTCAATGGCCTATGCAACTAGAATATTGTTATGCTTGTGCAACTGTATAACAATGTTGTGGCCATCCGTACTCTTTATTCCATTAGGAATTACCACCCGGGGTATTGCATAATGTGGGCGAATACAAAAAAAACGAGCCCACATTACAGAGAATGGAAAATGGCAAGTACCAGAATGGCAAAAACTGGTATTCCCTTACCCCAAGGTGCTACAACCTTGGACTTTGAAATTTAATGAAGGGGTTGTGGTGGGGAAGCCCCCCGCAATGGGGGGTTTGGGGCAGAAAAAGCAC
Organism: Neoceratodus forsteri; assembly: GCA_016271365.2. Classification (NCBI taxonomy): domain Eukaryota; kingdom Metazoa; phylum Chordata; order Ceratodontiformes; family Ceratodontidae; genus Neoceratodus; species Neoceratodus forsteri. The sequence continues at coordinate 903,293,267 of CM028135.1, read as the reverse complement.
AATCACCATTCTGGTCCTCACCATTTTCCTTTCGCTGATATAGACTCGCTCTTTTGGAGTTGCCCATAACACATGGAACCACCACCCTATAGAGGTACTTAAGGCAAGGAACCCTGTAAGAGGGTTCTACCACTAGAGGTGCCGCAGGAAGGGTCCCTTGGCTAAAAGTACCTTATTAAGGAACCCCAAATGAATTGTAGCAGCGATCGATGACTAGGAGGTAGGGAAGCATACGGACAGCAACAGGCAGCTTAATGAAACTTAAATGAGATGCACAAGTTAGCAGGATAGCTCCAATAATGTGACTTGTGCTGATGACAGGAAGGGGCTTCCTAAGGAGAGAGGGAATGGCTAGTAGGGCCACCATCCATCTCCATCCAACAGAGGAACCTACCTAAGTAAGCTAAGAATATTATTAAAACTAACTACGTATTATGATCTGCAACATGGAGGAGAGGAAAAAAACCCTTTGAGGAGGAAATCTGAGGATCCAAGGCCAAAATTGCCTTCCCTCCGGGCTTAGGCAATTTTGTTTAGTGATGGCTCAACTGTTACATTTGAAATTCAATTAAAGGGGTGGAAAATATTCTGATTTGGTTGTGGGCTCTCACTTTGTCCCTCTAACGGGAACTCTGGGAAGGGTTTGCAAGGGTTCTCTGCAACAAGCACCTCCAAGGCAGAGGAAGATAGCAACAACTGCAGAGGCACCCAGCCAGCTTACCAGTCTAAAATACAAACCAGGTGAACCAGAGGCAGGCATAGGAAAAAGCATTGAAGATGCAATGGTAGTAAATTAATACTACAGCCAAAGAGGGAACACATGTATTTTAACCTATTTTTCTTTGAAAACTTCCAATAAAATGTTTATATAGAAAACCAGAAAGGTTCAACAAAAAGATTTCTAAAAGTGTGAAAAAATGAATGGGGGTGAGGGGAGATCAAGAATCAAAATGAATACAAGGAAGGTGAATAAAACTGGACAACAGAACACATTTAAGGTTTCATCGCCAGAAATCTAGAAAGTTTAATAGCTTTAAGGTTCTACTAATTGAAAAAACTTTCAATGTGATAGCAATTACAGAAACCTGGTAGAAAAGAGATGTTATCTGGAATATGTAAAATTAGAAGAACCAAGAGAGGAAGGGGTGTGGCCCTCTGTATTAAAGAACAGCTTGTCTTTACAGAACTAAGGCAGGAAAATTAAAAACTACAGAATCAGTGTCAATAAAAAAACAAACCAAGAAATTTAATCTTAGGGCTTTGCTACTTACCACTGGATATTAGTAAAATATTTTCTCAGAATATTTTAAAGAAATCAATACATAGAAACATAGAAACATAGTAGCTGATGGCAGATAAGGACCGCAAGGCCCATCCAGTCTGCCCATTTCTTTTTCTACCTTATAAATGTGCCATCGTCCTTTGCTGTCAGTGGCCTATCTATTCATACTCATCTGTATTGTTCCCTTATGCCTATCCCATGCCTGTTTGAAGCCCTGCACTGTATTCATAGACACCACTTCCTGAGGTAGGCAGTTCCATGCATCCACCACCCTTTCTACGAAAAAGAACTTCCTCACTACCCCTTAATCAGCCTCCCTCTAATCTCATGCTGTGTCCTCTTGTCCTGCTATTTTTCTTATATTGAAACATGTTAGACTCTTTCACCTTGTTAATACCCTTAAGGTGTTTGAATGTTTCGATCATATCACCTCTTTCCCTCCTTTGCTCTAGGGTATACATATTGAGCTCCGTTAATCTGTTCTCATATGTCTTCTGAAGCAGTCTCTGCACCATTTTGATTGCCCTTCTCTGGACTGCCTCAATTTGGTTAATGTCCTTGTGAAGGTGTGGCCTCCAGTACTGCATGCAGTACTCCAGATGGGGCCTAACCAGTGTCTTGTAAAGAGGGATTATTATCTCCCTCTTACAACTTGTGATACCCCTACTAATACACCCTAATATCCCCCTAGCTTTACCTACTACTTTAGAGGTCTGCTTGGATGATTTCAGGTCATCGGTGATGATGATGCCCAAGTGTCTTTCTTCTTTTGTGACTGCCAGCAACTCCCCTCCTAGCCTATAGGTGGCTTCAGGGTTTCTCTTCCCTATGTGCATGATCTTGCACTTCTTCACATTAAATCCCAGTTGCCACTGTTCTGACCATTTTGCTAGTTTATCCAGATCTGTTCTCATTCTGCCCACCCCATCTGGATCATCTATTCTGTTGCAGGTCTTGGTGTCATCTGCAAACAGACAAGCCTTACCCTCTAGTCCATCTGCAATGTCACTGATGAAGATATTGAAGAGGACTGGCCCCAGGACTGATCCCTGAGTACCCCACTTGTGACTTATATCTCTTCTGACTGCATACTGTTTACCACCACTCTCTGTTTTCTGCCCGTCAACCAGTTTGCCACCCAGTTGACCAACTTCTGACCCACCCCGAGCCTACCCAGCTTGTTTATCAATCTTCTATGTGGAACAGTATTGAAAGCTTTGCTGAAGTCAAGGTAGGTGACATCAACTGCTCCCCCTTGGTCCACCACTGTGGTTACCCAGTCAAAGAAATCTAGGAGATTAGTTTGACAGGACCTTCCTTTTGTGAACCCATGCTGCCTTGGATCCTGTGCCCTATAGATTCCAGGTGTTGCACTATCCTTTCCTAAGGAGTACCTCCGTAATTTTGCCCTACTGAGGTAAGACTGACTGGTCTGTAGTTCCCTGCCTCCTCCCTGCTACCACTCTTCTGGAGCGGATCACATGAGCCCTTCTCCAGTCTTCTACGACTCTCCTGTGCTCAGAGACTCACTAAACAGTTCTGCTAATGGCTCTGCTAGTTCCACCCTTAGCTTCTTTAGTACCCTGGGATGTATGCCATCAGGTCCCATTGCCTTGTCCACCCTGAGCTTAGCGAGCTCTTGTAGGACCCTTTCTTTTGTGAAGAGAGTAGTGCTCACCTCCCTCCCCCATGTTCAGCAAACAGAGATATACTGATTTTAGAGATTTCAATCTCCCTGAAATCAACTAACCATGAAATAGCAGGAGCTCTGGGCACTGCTTTGATGGAATACTATAAGAGAGAAATGTAGATTATAAAGGAACCGACACATAGGTTAAATATTTTAGATCTTGTATTAACAAACTGTACAGACAAACATCACTATGAAATAGGGGGGCCGCTTTGCACTAGTGACCACGGAATGATAACTCTAACACTAGAGAGAGATGTCATAGCCATATAGGAAGAAAAAAGTGTTTTACAACTACAATCTAGGTGACTATAGTAAGACGAGGGAATTCATAACAGCCAGGGACTGGGAGGAGGACATGGGAAAGGGAGGAGTGAGTGAATGCTGGAAATATATATGGGACAAAATTGTTGACACTATGTTCCAAACAAAATATTACATAATAAGAAAGGTAAACTCCATCTCTGGTTAACCAAAAAATTATCAAGACTACCCAGGAATAAAAAGAGCATATAAACTAGCAATGAAATACCCATGTCAGGGAATCCAAAATAAATATAGGAAAAATGTAAGAGTTCTTAACAAGGAAATCAGGAAATCTAAAAGAAATTATGAAATCAAGTTGGCTAATAACAAGCAGAATACCAAGGCTTTACATAGCTATATAAACTGCAATAAAAAGGACAAATCTAACATGGGGCCTTTTTCTAATTATTAATAATAGTGTAGCTAAGGAAAATTACACAACTGAAGAGTTAAATAAGTATCATTGTATTGTTTTCCAACAAAAGGTAAACACTAACTACATACAAAGAAATCAATGTAATAAAGTTATTTCTAAGAAGAGGGTAGAAAAGGATTTAAAAGAACTAGACTCAAACATTGCAGCTGGACCTGAATAGCACCAAAGCTCTGAAGTAATTATCACCAACAGTTGTATTCTTACTCATATCTTTAACTTGTCTTTAATGAAAAGGGAAGTGCCTTTGGACTGGGGAATGTCAGAGGTGGTACCCATCTACAAATAAGCATTTGTCAATGCTGAATGTTTGCTTGTTGATATTAGCATTGGAAGTGCAGGAGTCAGGCAGATGCAGAATAGGAATGGCAGTGAATTATTGAACTCACGCTAACCCCACCGCCACCCTGCAGAGATGGACAGGCATTGGAGTTTGCCTTTGAGTCGTCACCCATAACGCTCATGGCACTTCACCTCACCCTATCCTGCAGACACTGACAAGTGTTGTGGTGTGCCTTGAGGTGTTCAGCTTTATAGTCACCCCATTTCATAAGGACATATGCTGAAATGGGTGCAGCATAGAAGAATTTGGTGAAGTCTGGGGCCGAACAGTCCAAGGCACACCTCGATGTCTGTCACTGGCTTCAGGGTGGGGGTGGAATGGCATGAGCATTACAGCTGGCAATCCAAAGGCACACCCTGACACCTGTCAGTCTGTACGGGGTGTCATGGTTCATAAAAACATAGAAGTTGATGGCAGATATGGACCACAAGGCCCATCCAGTCGGCCCATTTTTTCTACCTTATGAATGTGCCATAGGCCTTTACTCTGTCACAGGCCTATCTATTCATACTTATCTGTATTGTTCCTTTATGCATATACATATATATGCCTGTTTGAAGCCCTGCACTGTATTCCTATCCACCACTTCCTGAGGTAGGCCATTCCATGCATCCACCACCCTTTCTGTGAAAAAAAATTCCTCACATTACCCCTTAATCGGCCTTCCTCTAATCTCTTGCTGGTTAGAAACCCTAACGCCCCGGGCGTTTGTTGGTATTTGCATTACACATTTTTAGCATGCCCTTTTTTTGACCCCAAGCTCATGAAAGCATTTGGGACCTCTGCTCATGAACAGCGGTACTGTGATTTTGTTACTCTGTCCCGAATGTTGATTTCTCACAGCGACCATGCCATTTTATGCCAGATGTGCGAAAACACAGTTCAGGCAGGATGTGAAAAATGACAGCTGTACCATTCATAGGAGGTGTGAAGAGATGGCAGTGTTGAAAATCTGGAGTGAAAATAAAAAAAATGCTCGAACTTACAAGCGCACGTGGAAACTGTGCAAGGCACGCTCATAACACAGACATTTAGTGGAATTATTTCACCAGATTTTCAACATAGGCATTTTGGTACCTCTGCTCATGAACACTGTCACTATGATTTTCTCATTCTGTCCCGAGCATTGATTTGCCACAGCGACCACATCATTGTGCACCAGATGTGTGAAAACACATTTTGGGAAGGATGTATAAAATGACAGCTGTACGCTTCATAAGGAGGTGTGCAAAACTGACAATACTGAAAATCTTGAGTGTAAATATTACAAATTCTTAAAGTTACGAGTATGCATGGAAACTGTGTAACGCACGCTCGTAACATAGTCATTTTATGGACTTTTGTTACCAAATTTTCAACGTAGGCATTTTGGGACCTCTGCTCATGAACAGTGTCACTGTGATTTTCTCAATCTTTCCGAACACTGATTTCCCACAGCAACTGTGCTATTCTGTGCCGGAAGTGCGAAAACACATTTTGGCCAGGATGTAAAAAATTACAGCTGTACTGTTCATAAGGAGGTGTAAAAAAAATGCCAATGTTTAAAATCTGGAGTAAAAATATTACAAATTCGCAAAGTTATGAGTGTGTATGGAAATGACACAATGCACGATCGTAACACAGTCGTTTTTTGGAATTTTTTCACCACATTTGTAACATAGGCTTTTTGGGAGCCCACCTCATGAGCAGTGACACTGTCATTTCATTAATCAGTCCCAAAAGGTGAATCCACACAGTGAGCGCAAAATCAACTTTCAGGACTGAATAACCAGATGACAGTCACTGAATTCATGAGATGGGGTCCCAAGAACCCCATGCAGAACATTTGATAGCAAAATTCAGAAAAATGGCTGAGATATCCACATAAGTTGAAAACACCCCATTTATGCCATTATACAACTTATCGGCATTTCTTCAGTTTGCGGTCGGTTTTGAAGAGTGCAGATGTGTTCCCGGTCCACTGAAGATCATCGCAGCGGGCTTCAGAGGTAGGTATGGGGTGAGGGAGTATAGGGAGGTGGGGTGCACAGAGGGTGGGTGCAGGTTGAGGGAGGGGCGCACCAGTGACAGTAAAGGAACCATTTTCTTATTTACAAGTTTTAAAAAATACCAAACAATGAGGGAAGGTTTTCTTTATTTATAGCTGGTTTAGCATGCTGGGGTGGACACCCAGCGTGCCACCTGAGTGTTTCTTGGGGGGTCTGTAGCTGATGGGATTGGGCACCCTGTCAGCACATACACAGTGTTTGGGGCACATGAGCTGAGGGAATTGGGCACCCCCTCAGCACACAACACATGGGGGGACATCATGCTGACGGAGACTAGGCTCCCCCATTGGCAAATGAACTTGGAGGGGGCATGCTGACAGGGGGATTGGGCACCCCCATCAGCTTTCATTGGACCTGTGAGAGGCAGACAGTGATAGCCACTGCCATGTTTCTTTAAAACAAATGGGACAGTATGCCAACGGGGATTGGGCTCCCCCATTGGGAAATGAACTTGGGAGGGAGCATGCTGACAGGGGGACTGGGCACCCTGTCGGCTTCATGGGGACTGTGAGAGGTGGACGGCAACAGCCACTGCCATGTTTATTGAAATGGGACACCAGACAAGGCAAACTGTGATTCACCACTGGAATCAGCGACTGCCCCAGCAGCAAAAACAGCTGATTGTTAATGACGGGGTGCTCCCTGATTGCAATGGTGAGTTTCTTTCAAGTTGGTGGCAGGCTACAATACTGCTGTCATGGACAGTGTGCTCCTCTATTGGTGCCACAGAGACCAGCCCCAAAATGGACAGCTGGCATTCGACACAACACTACCACATCTCCACAACTCGCTACTACAGCAAGTTGCCACAATTTGCTTCTTGCACATGCGCGCAAGCAAACATAAAAAGGGAATAAGTAAAGCCTGATTTTAGTACTGTTTGATTAATTTAACATCAATTGCAGATAAAATCATGGAGAAAAGCATAAAAGACATCATTGAGAAGGACTGTGTAAATAAGGGCATTTATGATAACTTGCAGCATACTTTCAAAATACAGGGTCACGCATTACTAGTCTAATCAGCTTTTACAGGCCCATATGCAAATACCTATATGAAGGAAATTCTGTGGACAACATATTCCTTGATTTCATTAAAGCATTTGTTGTCATCCTACATGGATACCTGATTGCGAAACTGAGAATTGTGGGGCTGAACGATAATATTATTAAATGGGTTACATCAAGACTGGAAAATGGAACTCAGAGTGTAAGATTAAATGGCTACCTATCAAGCAAGAGAAGAGTTACAAGTGATATCCTGCAGGGGTAGATGTTAGGCCCAGTATTTCTTGGATTCTATATTTCTGATCTTGGCACTAATACTGACAATATACACATCAAATTCACTCATAACACTAAATTTGGTGGTAAAGTGAATACATCAGATTAGTATAGCAGACTACAGAATGATCTTGCTAAAATGTTCCTATTGGTCATTTGGTGGGGAATGAGATTTAATAAAGAGAAATGTATGATTCTGCACATTGGGAACAATAATAATATGTTTGACTACTATATGGATTGTATTAAACTCAAAAGTACAATGCTGGAAAAGGACCTAGGCATATGTAACACTGCAAACCTCAAACAAAAGAATCAGGTTAACAATATATTCAGTAAGGTAAATTATCTCCTAAATACGAGAAGGAGGCACTTATCCCACAGATCGAAGGAAGTTTGTCTTCCTTGATGTCGCTCCTATGTTAGGCCAATTACAGATTACAGCCCCCTGTTTCAGGGTGGGTTAAATGTGGGAGAAAATATTAAAACTGAATACAATGTAAGGCAGCTAATGATTAGAGGGTTGAAGGAACTGTCATACGAAGAAAGGCTGATAGATTTGGATCTACATAGTCTACAGAGGAAATGAATTAGAATGGATTTCCTGTTATTCTATAATGTGCATGAGGATATGAATTTATTGTAGAGACTAAATTCCAAATTCCGACATGATTTATACCCAATGAAGAGACATAATAAACAGGTTAAAACTAACTATTATAGTGCAAATAGCAGTAAATTATTTTATACCCATATGGTAGTTGATATTTGGAATGTATTAATTCAGAATTTAGAGGCATGTAAACATAATTTTTTATTTAAAAGAAATCTTGGCAAATGGGTGGGTGGGGATAGCAACTAATTAAAAGATTGATTCAAATGGATGCCAGCACCTAATTCTATTTCAATATCCAAACATTATCCAAAGTATAACACTGAATTAGCCTATTGCAGTCTGAAGCAAATCTACAGATGTTATTGTATATTACATTAATGTTGTGTAGAACAGTGGAACTTGTCCTGTAAACATCATTTCCATATTCCTGTGCAACAGCAGCAATTTTGGGAGAACTACAGTATCAGTAACTTTCTAGTGTCATAGTCAAGGAAGCTACAGTTGCTGTAAAGCATCTTGAGATTCTGGTGCAAGCTTCTGATAGCTTTTGCAATGTGGTCATGGAAGAATTGTTTCTGATCTAACTAAACCCCAAGGTACTTAAAGACAATAACATTTGCCTGGAGGACGGGGTCCCATTTTTGGTGTGATGCATGATGAGCTAGTAAAGGATTGTTTTCTGGTTAAAAGCATTGTTTTGTCTTGGCGCCATTCTATAGTATCCAATTTGTGCATACCTAGTCTTGAGTCTCGTAACAGATTTTCTGCAAGGAAGTACTGAGCTCTATTATGGACTTGGGCTTGGTGCAGATGACTGTATCATCAGCATAGTGTTGAATGTTGGCAATGGAGCCACTTTAGAAAGTCACTGAAAACAGGTTGAATAACAATGGTCCTAGTGTGGTATCTTGGCACTCAACTAGGCATCAAGAGAGTGATCTTACAGAGGAGCATAAATTAATAACTTTGACTGCCTGGGTCATGTGAGGTTACCATGAAGTAAGTCCTTATCCCCACCCTTGTGCACCTAAATTCACAAGCAAAAGGCAAGTGTTGTTTACTGTGGGGTTGGGATTATAGATTGGCAGTCCACACCACTGAGTTGCCTTACCACTATCATGAAATATAATAAAGCCTTTTGAAAGCATTTTTATGTTTTAAAATAAGAATAATTACTGCTAGTTCCTATGCCCATGCCTCCTACATCAGGCAAGATATGTGCAACCCATGTGGATACAGTGTAGTATTTACATGAGTCCCAGCCAATCAAAAGGCTGGATTTCTCACTTCCATTTTATAAATAACTATAAGAGGTCAAATGCTAAGAGTTGTAAAATTCTGAAGTTCTAAATTCAGTTGTCATAGTCCATGTCCCACACAGATGTTCCTTAAGTGCTGTCCTCATTCAACATTTTGATTTTAAAGTAAATTTCCATTTTTATAAAGCAGAAATCATTAACATAATTTATAATAGTTTTATCTGTTCAGTAACTTGTCTCTTATGGTTACAAGAATGTCTTCGCAAATCCTTTACGTGCCAGAGTAGCTCAGCTTAACAGTTATGTTGCCCAAAGAGATCGAGAAGGCTGTCTTAAAACCATAAGAGACACAGTAACTGTACATATGAACACACCTCAGAGAACTCCAGAGATTTCTGTATGCAAACCAGGGCATAGTGAAAACTTTTAATTACTGATTTTAGGAAGGGAAGTGTATGAAATGTTTCCGACAAAAAAAAAAATTACAAACATAAATTTTTTTAGATAAAATGTTAGTCAGGTACCAGTCATATGAATCATTTGAGGGTATGGATATCATTTCAGAAAACAGAAACAATACAAATAACTGACAATAACAAATACATTCCTGTGCTCTTTAAAGATTTTAGTCCCTGGCTGAATATTATTTGTCACTTCAGTTTGTACATTGAGACTGATTAATTCAGGCCATCCCAGATTCTATAACACTCCCTACAGAAACTGAAAATGTCATCCCTACCAAGCCCGGAAGAAAATAATGACTGAATCAATTTTTAATGTGTTTGATTATATAAGCAATTAGACACACCATGGTGTGAAATTATGGACTGATAAATGCATAACTTGGGTGTGTTGGGCATGAGGTGCAGTAAAGCAACTTTAAACATGTAAAAGCAAACAAGGCCACTCACAGGACAAGCAGTGCTTCAGGCAATTTAATGAAGTACAGTAGCCACATTTGAGAGAGAGATAGAGAGAGGTGATGTAAGCATGCAAAATATTGGGATTGTTTGTTATACTGTTTCTCTATCTTTCAGTACTGCACTGAATCAAAGTTTAAGGCAACTTTGTATGCATTAGCTCTTGCTAAGTCTGCTTTATGTGTGTGTTCTGTCAAATGCACTGCTTGGTGCTCCTACCTAACATTTAAACACCCTAGAAAAGCAGAATTATTGACTGTAATTACACACAAAGGGCTTGATTTTCAAAGGGCCGAGAATGACACAAGGTTTTTGCACAAGAAAAGAAAAGAATGTTACAAGGAGCAAGCTGCATCAAAACTTGAATCAGTTCCATTTTTCTAACACTGCTTGCATCAAAAGCAGAGCTGCCTGTGCCCATGTGACTTGCATCAGGCTTGTGTCAAAAAATGGATGCACCATGTTGCAGCAGGACTTGCATTAAAAAAATGATGCAATATCCCCCCCCCCATCCTTTTTTGATTTTCTAATGTGGAAGGCATCGACACTGCATCTAAGTTAAATGCCACTGTTAGACCATCTGGAGCTGGTCTGACACTAGAGCACAAACAGAAGCCCACAGCAGGTGGGTAGACCTGACTATTGTACTATGTATGGCATTTTGCTGCAAGAGTCTGGCATTGTAGACGTAGTAATGCTGTTTAAAACATGTAAAATATTGTGTCCAGAGGCCATTTCAGCCACCTTAATTTTTGACTCAGCTTGCATTATTGTTTGCTCCATCTCACTTACCCATTGTAATTTTGTCTCATCTTGCTTCATTTTTGACATATCTTTTTGACACAGCTTGTTCATTTTTGCTCCATCTCATTCATGCATCATATTTTGGACTTGGCTTGTACCATTTTTGTTCCATCTCATGCATGCATCTTATTTTTTACTCAACCTGCACCATTTTTGCTCCATCTCACTCCATGCATCATTTGTTTGCCTCAGCTTCCTTCATTCTTACCTTGCTTCATTGTCACCCCATGCATCATATTTTTGATGCAGAGCTCCTTTTGCATAATTTTGGGCTACTTTGCCACAGAGAATGCTTTTTTGAAAAATACAGTGCACAGTATTTGTCACACCTGGATGTGACTCAAGGTGATTGTTTGACACACCTTGTGTTGGTCTAAGGGCCCTTTGAAAATATAGCCCCAGGTATGTTCAGATTGTAATCCTAACACACTTACCACACAAGCAGATCTGAAAATGAAAAAAAAAAGGTTTTGTATAACTATATTATTTCATTCACTCACTGCCATGTCAGACCAGCCAAACCAAAGTTTTATAGTAAAAACCACTTAATCGGGGTATCTGAGTAAAGGCTAAAAATAAAATGATATATTCAGTATGACCATACATCCTGTAGATCTATAGTATATAAAAAATACACTCATCAATTTCAAATTGCAATTCAATTAAATATTTCCTATGGAGTATAATGTTCTATTTTAATTGCTCATGCATGCTTATCAGATTATTCCATCTTCACATACAGTGGTAGCCACAGACATTGCCAGCTATTTCCAGATATTTCGTAAAATTTCTAAAGAGTTTCTCTCTGCTGCCCCTACTGTGTAAATGTTAAAAGCATCAGATATTTCTGGAAATATCACAGAAATTGTGGATAATAGCTGGCAGTGTCTGTGGCAAAGGAGCATGCTATTGCTTAAATCATGAAATTATTGAAAACTAATGAACTATATTCTCACACAGCATTTAAATATTTTTTATGTATGATTTACATTTTGAAAAAAGAGGGTAAGCTAAAATAATTATGCCGTATTCTTGAAATTGAAATTTAAAAAAGTTCAGTTTGCCTTACTTAAAGTGTTAGAGTCTAACATCATTCTCTGTTGGCACAATTTTGACAGAAAAGTTTGGTAAAACAATTAGTTGTAGAAAGATATTAATTTCACATTATTCTAAGAATTCTGTTAGATATGAATCTGAAAAAAACTGTACAATTTTTAATACATATATTTGTGTTTTAGTTCTTCATTTAACACTTCCTTTATGCAGATATCTTAGATTCTCAGATTCTAAGCTTCACAGCATTTGCAAATCAATCTATTAGACAAAGTGAAAATAAAAAGTAAAAAAAGTGCATCAAGGGGCAATCAGACAGTTGCTTATGAATATTCAAATACCTGTGTTTTTTCTATAATACCTTTGTTTTGTCACCATAGGTTCTTACACTTCCAAACATTTATATGCATGTAAACTGCAATATTTTCTTCTTTTCTCACTTTTTATCAGTAATAGAGCTAAGGTTTTTCATTCGTGCTCATCTATTCTCTATGCAGATGATATTGTACTCTAGTCAAGCTCTGATAATGTCACCAGCATAAATGCACCCCTTTACTCAGATTTTGCAAAAGTTCAAAACTGGCTGTCTGCCTATAAGCTTGTAATCAATGCTAAGAAAACACAAGCCATGTTACTTGGATCTGCCCCTAAACTCAGGACATGTTAAACTTCCCAGCTGGTGCAAGACCTTTGTGGTGCACAAATAGAAAGTGCAACATCATATAAGTACCTAGGAGTTCTTTTGGACCAATCTCTTGATTTCAACCTATATATACAATCCACTTGCAAAGCAGTGAATGCAAAACTGGGGATTGCTTATAAGACCAGCTTCATGCTAACTCTCTCTGCTAAACTGGCCATTGCCAGAGGCATCTTACTCCCTGCCCTCACTTATGGAGCTCCCACCTTTGCTGCAGCACATAAAACCACCCTTCATAAGTGGGATGTCACTTATAATAACATATGTCAGTACGCTTCCTTGTCACCTTGGCTGAGACACCACTGCCAACTTTATAGAGACCTGAACTGGTTATGCCCCTCTGCCTGCTGACAATACTGTCTTGGCTCCATGATTGACTAAGTACATGAAAGAAAAAGCTGCTATTGTTCTCAAAAGAGGAGGCAGTGAAGGTTAGGGAGAAAAAGATAGCACTTAGGAAGTATAAGGAAACACAGAAGGAGCAGGACAGAGAACAGTACCAGTTAAGGCAGAAGGAAGCAGGGAGGGTAGTCAGAATAGCAAAGGTACAAACTGAGGAAAAGATAGTTAACTTGGTTAAGAAGGGGGATAAAACCTTTTATAGATAAATCAGGGAGCATAGAAAGACAAAGGGAGGGATAGTGAGGATGAATAGAATGGGTGGTGGGTGGGCAGAGTGTGAAAGTGAAAAAGCAGGGATACTGAATGAATACTTCTGTTCAGTATTCACAAAAAATGAAGTGGGGGGGTGCCTATTCCAATTAACAGAAACACTCTGGAGAGGGGGGTTGATCCCAGTCCTTTCACAGAAGAAAGGGTTCTGAAAGAACTCCTAAAACTGAAGGTGGACAAAGCAATGGGGCCAGATGGAATTCACCCCAGAATTCTAAAAGAATTAAGCACAGAATTAGTGACACCACTGACTACCCTTTTTAACAAATCATGGGAGGATGGTGTGGTACCTGAGCACTGGAAGAAGGCTGATGTGATTCCCCTTCACAAAAGTGGGAGCAAGACAGAGACAGGAAACTACAGACCTGTCAGTTTGACCTCTGTGGTAGGAAAAGTGATGGAATCACTTCTGAAGGAAAGAATTGTTGAGTACCTAGAGGCCAGTGGGCCACAGGACCCAAGACAGCATGGGTTCACAGTGGGAAGGTCATGTCAGATGAATCTAATTGATTTCTTTGACTGGGTGACCAAAGTAGTAGACCAGGGAGGGGCCGTGGACATGGCCTACCTAGACTTTAGCAAGGCATTTGACACAGTCCCACACAAAAGATTAGTAGTCAAATTAACCAGTCTGGGAGTGGGTCCCAGGGTGGTAGCCTGGGTAAAACACTGGCTGAACAACAAGACACAGAAGGTAATTGTAAATGGAGTCCACTCTGAAGAAAGAGGGGATACTAGTGGGTTACTGCACAGTTCAGTACTGGGTCCAGTCCTTTTTAATGTCTTTATAAGTGAAATTGCAGAGGGACTGGAAGGAAAAGTATGCCTCTTTGCAGATGACACAAAGATCTGCAACAGGATTGATACACAAGGAGGTGTGGAAAGAATGAGAAGGGACTTGGCAAGGTTGGAGGAATGGTCAGAAGTATGGCAGCTTGGATTCAATGCAAAGAAGTGCAAAGTAATGCACCTGGGAAACAAAAACCCAAGGGAAGATTACACAATGGGGGGGAGGTAGTAACAACAACAAAAATGGAAAGGGACCTGGGGGTAATCATATCAGATGACCATAAGGTTGGCAAGCAAGGTGAGAAGATGGTGGGGAGGGCTGGGGGCATACCTGGATGTAGAGGGAGAGATATCACCAGCAGAAAACAGGAAGTTGTTATTCCCCTGTACAGACAGTTGGTGAGACCCCATCTGGAGTACTGCATCCAGTTCTGCAGACCCCACCTCCACAAGGACATAAACAGGATGGAGGCAGTTCAGAGGAGGGCAACTAAAATGGTGCAGGGTCTGCAAGAGAAGCCATACAAGGAGAGACTAAAGGAGCTTAATATGTATACCCTTGAGGAAAACAGGGAGAGGGGGGACATGAGAGAAATGTTTAAGTACCTCAGTGGAATCAACAAAGTCCAAGAGGGTAGCATCTTTCAAAAAAGAGATGTGCAAGAACAAGGGGACACAATTTGAAGACAGAGGGGGGACGGCTCAGGGGCAATGTGAGGAAGTATTTTTCACAGAGAGGGTGGTGAACGCATGGAACAGCCTTTATGAGGAGGTTGTGGGGTCTAAAACTGTGGGAGAATTCAAAAATGCATGGGACAGACATAAGGCAATTTTTGTGGGGGGTAGGAAGAAATAGGCTGTTGGTTAAACAGGATCTGCAGCTTATCCTCTAGGTAGAGAAATGGGCAGACTTGGTGGGCCAAGTGGTCCTTATCTGCTGTCAAAGTCTTTGTTTCTATGTTACTCAGAAATCAAACTCCTTCAGTGCTTGCCATATTGCTGGTACCTCAAACCTCATCCTACAGACTGCATTCGGTAGATAAGTCCCTACTGACTGTGCCTAGATGTAAAACATCAAAAGGCTCTGGTGCCTTCTATCACTCTGCTCCTAAGCTCTGGAACTCCTTCCCCAAGCACTTCGATAGGCAGGATCCCATGACAGCTTCAAAAGGGAGCTATGCCTTCATCTAACTCTTGTTGATCCCTGCATATGTTTTAATTCTCCTTAATCCCCTCAACCTCTAGCTGCTTCCTGCATTACTTTCCACCTTCCTACCCCTAGTACTACTCACCCTTACTATCTAATTGAGGGCTAATCTAGCCTCCCCTCTTAATACTGAGTCTGGCCTTGTAGGCCTTGATGGTGCATCCTGCCTTGTCAGGAATTTGCCCTTGCCTTGCTGTGCTGCCTTATTAATTTTAATTGTTGTGACCAATTTAACCAATATTCTTTACTACTGTGTTTTTTTTTCTCTTTGATGGTGTGGGTTATTTACCTTGCGTCTATGTGAATTTGATATTGTGATATCTTGTTATGGTTCTGGCTGTATGTATCATTATTACTGACTGGTTTGACCTACCTTATATGTAATTTTCCTGTACTCATGCTACAGTATGTACCTGTCTCTGATTATTGTACTCTCCTGGGTCGTGCCTGAAAATAGTAATTTCATGGCTAGCGCACTTACCCAGTTAACAAAAACTAACTACCTAAATAAATAAATATATTCAGCTAAAATATAAATATCAATAAATATCTCAAATATATTGGCTTCACATTTGACTTACCAGTGAACTAATAAAATAATATGTATACAAAAATGTTTTTGGATCTTCTGATCTGTTTGTGTGGTGAGTTAGTCAGGATTCCAGTCTCAGCACACTTGATCATTTGGGTATATTAGAACATGTTTTTGGATCTTCTAATCTGTTTATGTGGTGAGTTAGTCAGGATTCCAGTCTCAGCACACTTGATCATTTGGGTATATTAGAACATGTTTTTGGATCTTCTGATCTGTTTGTTTGGTGAGTTAGTCAGGATTCCAGTCTCAGCACACTTGATGATTTGGGTATATTAGAACATTCAGAGGCTTGCCTACTGAAATGATCACACTGGGTGATCCATTTTGAGCTTCACAATTAGATATCCCATAAGTATATTATGACACTTATAAAATGGCTTTAAAAAAGATGTATTTATTTATATTGCTGGGAGGGTTAAAAGAAGAAATTTTTTGACTGGATATGAAGTCCTGTCCCCATATAGTTACAGTGAGATAATTACACAGGTTGAAATGTTCATTAGCTAATCAAATTCTTCTGTCCATCTTAACCATATTATAAGTAGGTATTGTTGACTGTGTTGACCCTAAGAACATACATAAAATCTGGATATGGTGTACGACTCTACAAATTTACCTTGCAGTTGAATTTCTGTACTCACCAGTACACAGTGTATCAACAGCTTGCAAATGATGTATCACTGTCTGATTAAATTCACTGCAAGATGCTTGGATTAGAATGCACCTGGGCATATTTGTAACAACTTGCTCTATCATCAGATCCTTATAGTCTCTGATCAGCCACCAAAGAACACTAGCAATTCCAACCATATTATATATGTATACTGTGTAAGAGGCTATGGAGACTGTAAGAGACTGTCTGGTGTGCCAAAATGATTAAATAGCATGGCAAACTGAAAAAAAAAATGTTCCTGTCATCCATCACTCCCTGTATCCATCTTCTGTCTGTGTTTAAATTATTTAGGCTGAAGGAATACACTCTGCGTGACTGATAATCATGGTAATGTGGTAACCCCCTTGAGGACTGTTGTATACTGGGGACTGTATCTGGTCTGTTTTTTGAGACTGACTCCGCAGAACTAGAAACTTTCTTCTGTGTTCCAGTTTTGTTTTAATATTATGTTAGGCAGTTATGGGCTCTGAGATTGCTGTTTTAATGCAGAGGAATTGGTTTAAAATTTCAAGCGATGTTACTTCCAGTTGCAGACACAATGACAGGCAGAGGTGATGTCTGTCTAGTTTCAGCCTGGGGGAGCCAGAAGCAGTCACTATGTAGGATGACATAAGAGGTAGGGGTAATGCTACTATACGTTGATACTGTAAACATTCTTCTGTGTACCACAAATGACCTAGTCATTTCCAAGGCTGAGATGTGCCCTGTGAAGCATATAAGTAAGCAATAATACACAACAGGGTACGCATTATGCTAGATTGCTGCATACCCCAGGTGCATAGCGAGACACAAGGTTGCAGGCTGAGTGACTACCACTACTCAGGAAGTAAGGCGAACTATTATAATGAACAACCTGTGGTGTATTATTGTACTTATAAAATGGTTTTACCTATTTTTAATGCATTTTTAAATTATTAGAAAAAGGATTACACTAAAAAATTGAGGTATTTGAATGCATTGTTGATACAGTTGTTAATCCACCTGCTGGTACTTTTTTGGGGGGGTTATGACTTTTCTTCTAATATGGCTTACACAGCTATAGCTATTTTCAGTTTTGTAGTTTTGACTCCTGTCACTGTGGCAGATGAGAGAGAAAGAGAGTGAGTGTGTGTTTGATGCAAATGTATTACAGGAGTGTGTTAAAGAGACAGAGAGACAGTTGAAGCAGGCAGTTTTTTTTTTACTCTTTTGTTTTTTTAATGGATGACTGTTTCAGAACTGCAGGTGGGAACCAGGACTGAGAGAATATTTGCAAGCATCAACATTTTGCAATGAAACTGTGTGTGCTAACAATTATGTTTCTTGTTAATTTACAGCTGTTTGTTTTAAGAATAGAGGTTACCACTTAAGGAATGCTTGGAAGGGGAGAATCAGAAGCATGAGCATGAAAAGATCACAACCAACTCTATTAAAAAGAGAGAGAGGGGGTTGCAGCAAATGGAGCAAATTTGTGTAGTTTAGTTTAGGTATCAACTATAATGATATGTGTGTGTGGTGGAGTGAGTAAGATTTGTGTTTTCAGTGCTGTGCTGTGCTTGGTTGGCTTGCAAAGGGTAAAACATGTCTGCCAAAAATCTGTTTTTAGCATTCTGCAGTGGTTATGTGAAGTGGCTAAGTACCAGGATGCATGTGTGCTGGACAGAAGCAATGCACAGTCATGTGATGTATGTTTAGCCAATCAGCTTTCTAGTTTCCATCTACATATTTTATAAATAAAATAAACATAGAAACATAGAAGTTTACAGCAGATAAGGACCACAAGGCCCATCCAGTCTGCCTATTTGATGGCAGATAAGGACCGCAAGGCCCATCCAGTCTGCCCATCCAAAATCCAAAATAAGCACAAATCACACCAAACTGAAGGTAATAACACACATAAGTAGAGGAACCAGCAACTGTTAATTTGCTAGATGGAAAGATCGATTGTTTTTTCTGTAAAGTTAAGCTTTTTGAAATAGGGGGTGAGAGTAGTGTGTACACATGCTTCACATACTCAATATGGCTGTACACTGGTAAGCTTAAGATGGAAGTAGCATTTCTTAAGAAAAAGCTGCCTAGATCAACAGACATTAGGCATTTTGACCATTTCCTGGATTGCACACTTGAGTAAGTGGGAAACAAAAGTGATGCCACAGAATAAGGTAAGGATAAGGATTTAGCTCCAGACATGACGAACATTCATGGTCAGGATATTTGGAGAATAATTAAAGAAGAAGAACCGAGGGAAGATGACAATGACCAGACCATAATAGACCAAAGGAGGTAACATGAGGGGGAGAAAGAGGGTTGACCACCCAAGAACATCTGAAACCCCAACTAACAAATGGCTTATCATTCTCCCTGAGGGTAACACAGAAGGGAATAACACACCAAATAGGGTGGAGCAGAGGGTCCTCCATTGTAAGGACAGGGAAAAAACAAATATATGTCATTGGAGGGTCAGTTATTAGATATACAGTTACTAAAATCTGCAAGGCTTGGCAGGGAAAGCACTACACTAAGCTGTTTCCCAAGAGCAAGGACTGGAGATACAGAATTGCACAGAGATTTAAAGATACTTTAGTATGAGTAATGTGGAAGAAATAATGATAATGATATAAAAGAAGTGTTGAGAAAAAGGACAAGCAACTAAAAATCACTGCAAAATCATTATCTCAGACATTGTGGCAGTACTGTGACCCTCTAGTAACATAAAAAAGGCAATAATGTTTATAAATGTCTGCAACATGGAGCAAAAAGGGAAAGCATTGTTTTTAAACATTGGGCCTCCTTCAGGGAAAAATGAGTTGCATGCAGGAGATGGTCTGCGAGTAAAGAATAATGGTGCAAGGATTCTGGAGGACAGAACAACAAATGCAATCAGGAAGTGTATAAATGATGAGTGGAAAAAGAGAAGTGGGACTCACCACCACCAGGAAAACCTCTTGAAAATGGTGGAAGAGTAGTGTACCACAGAGAAAGAAGTGACAAAAATGAAAAATGGAAATAGGATAAATTGAAATAAATGGACAGAAAGTTTGATAAATGCAAGGAGTCTACTAATAAAAAAGGTTTAACTGGACACTATGGCCCCAATTTTCAAAAGCCTTGAGAATGCCGCAAGCCCCTGGTGTGCAAAACATATGTCACAGCAGACTTGCAGCGTTATTTCAGCACAATTGGGAATTTTAATCCTGTGCACCAAATGCTGCAAGTTAGACCAGCTCACTCCTGGTCTAACCTGTGCCATTTGGGGACTCTTTCTACTGTATGTGGCTTGTGACAAATATTTGCTACACACTGCCATAAAGTGTGGAATCTGTTGCAACTGCACTCAGTGCACTAATATTGGGTGCATTAGCATCAAAAGAGATTGACGCAGTTGTGCCAAACAACGCAGTTGATGCAGGGCTTGACACAAGCCATTAATCAATCTTTCAACATCAGGCCAAATGGCTCAAACAGAGAGACCTGATATAATTGGAGTAATTGAGAACTGGTGGGAGGATGGCAACATATAGGGAAAATAAACTGATGATTACAGGCTGTATAGGACTGTTAGGCAAAACAGAAGAGGGTGAATAGCTTACCCTATAAATTAAAGAGGATATATCCAGTATGTATATTAATGACAAATACAGGAACCCAGGCATAAACCTTGAAACAGTGTGGGTTACAGTTTTAAATAACTTATTCAAACTCATAATAATTAGGGTGTACATGTTATAGGCCACCAGATTCAGATCCAAACTGGGGGGGGGGCTCACCTATTTAAAGAAAGTAACTATGTATTTGAAGAAATTAATGATTGTTATTGGAAGACTTTAACTACTGCAGCATAGATTGGGGGCACACACAAACAGTTCCATGGCCTAACATAACTTTGTAAACAATGACTGTGAAGAATAACATCACATAATACGTCACCTCACCCTCTACAGAGGGAACCATATTAGAGCTGGTCCAAGGCAATATAGATGGGGCAGTGAAAACTACTTAGTGAGAAAACCACTGGAATCAGACAGTAAGGTTGACTATAGGAGACTGTTGTCATTCATTCATTCTAACTGTAGGAGATTGTCACCATTCATTCTGTTGCAGAACACTGACTAGTGAAGAGGGCTTCTTGCTCCACTATAGGGTGGTTTTTTTTACAGGTACAACATGTAGCCTTATAACTTTGGGGCTGGGGAGGTTAGGTTCTGGGGGTGGGGTGGGGGAGATTGCTCTGATTTCACTTTGAGGTTCAAGTACTGGGTGAGGGAGGTGAGCTGAGTGGTTTACAGAAATTACATGACTTGGCATGAATGGGAGAAGAGAGGTAAGATAATATACACTACAGCTCTTTCTCATTAATAGGAACCTTAACCTGTCCTGTGAGGGAGGAGGGAAATGGGTGCAAGAGGGTGGTGAGGTAAAGGTACATCATTTTTAAAATCCGCATGGTGGGAGGCAATAGAAACTATTGGCCAAGAGGGTGGAGGTGGATTAAACTTAAAAAAATAAATTTAAAGAAAAACAATGTTTGCCTTGCAAAGTTAGGATGAATTTATGACATAGTTCCTGACTTCATACCACCTTCAGCAAAGTAAACTTTCACTGTTTCTCTAAGTGTACAGTAACTTGCTTATCACAGAGAATTGCACCCTGGCTGACTCCTCTGTAAATCTATTATCATGAAATTAAAAGACATATTTGCTAATGCACTAGTTTCATGGGGTCACAGCTGGTTGTGTGAAAGAACACAGTGAGTGTGTGTTGTTGATAGGTTCCTATCAGTGGGAAGCGGCTAGGTGGCCAGTGGATTCCAAAAGAGGTTGGTATCAAGACCTGTGCTCTTTAAGATATTTATGGGAGACTACGGCAGGGGGCACAAGCTGGATACAAAAGTACAGTGATGACATTAAGCTGGGGGTTTGGCAAGACTAAGGATCAGGGTGTTTCAATTTAGAAATGCATAAGAGAGAGCTACACAAGATCAAATGGGAAGGATATGAATTTCAATACAGAGAAATGCTCAGTGATGCATTTGGTAAATAGGAATTCTAGAAACAACTCTTATGTGGATGACCTGAAGTCAGAGAGACACAGAAGGAGAAACACATGGAAGTCCGGGTGACTTATAATTGAAACACTCCAGACACCGCAAACAATCAGCTGCAAAAGTGAACTAAATTCTGGGGTGCATTAGGCAACCTTTTTCTAGCAGGAATAGAAGTGTTCTTGGCCCCTATATATAGTAGCTTTATGGAGAGGCAACATCAGGACTGCACAGTTCTGGGCACCAAAATTGCATAAGGCTGTGGAGAGAATGGAGAGGGTTTGAAGGAGGGTAACAAGGCCGTTCTGGGTGAATATGCTATGTGGATACTGTATGCTGGAGGAGCTGTGCATGATGAGCTTGGAGAGGTGGCGCATATGGGGAGGTGGAATCTATTGATGATGTTTAATATCTGTGAGGACCAAGCACTAAAGGACAAACTGAATACTGAACTGAAAAACAAAAGATCAATGAAGTAGAGGCCAAAACAAACAATTGCATTAACCCTCTTTCAGGTCTGATGAAAGGAAATTCTGTCACATACACAGAGTTTGGGAGTGCAGAATGATTTATCAGATCATGTGGTGAACTGTTAGCAGAAATAAAGCCTCAAAACTCAGATGCATTCATGCTGAAGGGAAAACATATTTTGCTTTTACCTCTAGACAGAGTTGGCATAGTCTTGATGGGATCTAGGGCATACATCTGTCACTGAAAATGTTAGTCACTTAAAGTGTAGGTGTTTCCAATAGAAAAGTTGCACAGTTTTACTTTGAAGTGAAGTTCTGGTGAAGTTGCAAAATCCGCCTTTGCAAAAAACTCTGTGAATTTCCCACTTTGCCATCTTTTTTGGGAGAAGTGGCACTTTTTCAGGCACAGTCAGGTGACATGATGTTTAACTTGCAACTTCACCATTGAATTTGTATGACTCAATTAAAAATTTTCAGAGAAAGCAGACACAGTCAGCACTATTCTTTCTTAGAAAACATCTTTTATTTCAGTATTGACTCCGTTCAACCAGTCACTTGCCACCATAATCATGCCAAAGGTTTTTGCAGCCTGCCCAGCAGCTTTGTCAAGGCAGGGATCCTTAATTTATACAAAAAGTAACAAGCTTACTAAATATGTCTCCAATAAAGTATAACCTTAGTTCCACTTTACTTTAGAAACAGTATACATGATATCTTTAAAATCTTACCAGCGAACACTGATGTACAAAGTTCCTTCACCACAGATATACTGGGCTAGAGCTTCTCAAGCAGGTGGACACCCTCCACCCTCATTAACAGAACACATCTGAGTAGCAGTCCCATCTAGTTTCCCATGAAGTGCCAGAGGTCACACATATAGAGATAATGCACATATGGAACGTGGCAGAGAAGTGCAACACCTGCCCTTTAACTTTGGTTGTACCTCTCGTAAAAATCAATTACATATATCCATAGTATTACCAAAAAATGATAGAAATAAATCAACATCAAATCATAATACAATCACAATATAAAATATTTCAAAATAAAACACCATCACAATCTGTACAGTAAAATAATATATGGGGGTTGGGGTGGGGATGGACCATTGGTGATGGGAGGAAAGGAAAAGGAAAACATTTGGTTAACAAAAAGGCAGATAATAATAATAATATAGTTCATAGAAAAATATATCTGTCAAAATCCTGAGAATGACTAAAAGATACCCTTTATGATCTCAACAGATTTGAGTCCCTCAGTATGAGACGTGAACATCAAAATACCTCACATAAACATGGATATAAAATCAGTGACCGGCCAGTTTCTTTATTTAGACTATAAGGTGAGACCAGAGTGCCAAACTTCTGGATAGAGAATGCTTCTCTTTTAAGAAGCATTCTCTCCATATTACACCCTCCTTTGGGTAACTCAATCTTCTCCAGTCCAAAACATCTTATAGAAGCAATGGAGTGCTTTAAAAAGTTAAAATGTCTTTACCCACTTGAATTCTCCACCTTTTTTCCTATGCTTAATTTGTGTTCTGAAATTCAAACATTTAACATACATGAGGCCTTGCCAATATATGCTTTATTGCATGGACACATAATAATATAAATGACCAAACTGCTGGTGCACGTTATTCTTTGTTTAATTTTGATTCTCTTATTTCTAAATTTGTTCGTAATATCATTAAAAGTATTATTACCATGCATGACCCTGAAAGAGACCCACAAGGTATTGACACACTTTCCTCCAATTTTATCAACAGATCTAGAGTAAAGAAGCATCCCCATTTAACATTGACCTTTTTCATTTCACTTCTGCACTTGGCACTCCCAGTTAAACCCCCATTCTTGGTAAACACTAGACAAGACCCTCCCCACTGCAGAACTAAAAACAGCATTAAAAACCATGCCCTCTGGCAAATCTCCAGGAAGTGATGGTCTCTCAGCCAAATTCTTCTATGCCTTTAAAGACTCCTTCCTCCCACCTTTGGTGGATGCCCTACACGAGGCTCAAACTAATGGGATATTAACATATTCTATGAGGATGACACAATCACTCTTATTTCTAAACCTAGAAAGGACACCTTTGTATGCAGCAGCTACTGCCTGATCTCATTGATCATGGCCAATTGTAAAGTCTATGCCAAAGTTCTGACCATTAGACTCAAGGCAGTGATCCCCATTCTAGTGGACAAGGACCAGGTGAGCTTTATACCACATAGGAGGAGAACAGACAATACCAGACTGCACCTCAATTTGTTATGGACCGCATTCCCTCCATTCCCCCATCAGTACTTTTTTGCTTGACGCAGAAAAAGCATTTAATAGTGTGACGTGGGATTACCTTTTTCATGTACTTAGGATCTTCAGTTTGGGGAACTCCTTAATTGCCCACATCTGCATGTTATATAAAGGCACACTAGCCTCAGTAGTCATAAATACCTACACATCAGCCCCCTTTACACTTCTCAGGAGCTCCTGCCAAGGATGCCTCCTATCACCTCTTCTCTTTACTCTAGCCTTAGAATCCCTGCTACAAGCCATAAGATTGGACCACAATGTACAAGGTGTCCACATGTGCAGAGAACACAATGCTGTAGCCTATGCAGATGATATAATCTTAATCCTCACCACACCTCAATCTTCCATCCCTGCATTTCTTCATCTTCTTTCTTGCGTTGGACACTTGTCTGGCTACAAAGCAAACATATCCAAATCTATGCTACTACCTTCCAGTTCTCAAGTCTGAATTCTCCCAAATTCCCCCTTGGATCTACAAGTAGCCCAATCCACTTTCAAATAACTAGATGTCCACTTATCATGGGACCTCAGGAGTATAACAAATCTGAACATTTCCCCATTCTTGAAGAAATTCAAGAAAGACATGGACAGGTGAACTGATCTCTACCTCCCACAATTTGGGCACACACACACCATCAAAAGTATGGCTACATCTAAACTCCAGTATGTCATTTACAATCCCCAACTCTGAATCTCCTCTGACCATCTGTCAAATGTTCAAAAGCAGTTTTTAACATTTTTCTTGGGTACTGGACCACAAATAAGCTAGCCCAACCCCTTGAAAAAGGAGGCTTAAAGCTCCCAGATTGACCTCTCAAACATGCTGCCAATTTGCTATACCTGTTTAACCACCCCTTTCCAATCCATTCCTCAGATATCATACCTAAATAGGTAGACTGTGAGACCCACACCTTTGGCATCCCACCCTATGTTGTGGTCATGTTCGGGAAACTGCCTGCCTCAGTCTCATTGCACCATACTGTTCCAGCAGTGAGGGATGCCTGGACCAAGATAGCCAGTACACAGAAATGGATCCTGAACTGTTTCACCATCTTTCTTCACTGGTGCAACACTCTACTGAAGATAGGGGCT
The DNA here is from genome assembly GCA_016271365.2 of Neoceratodus forsteri. Classification (NCBI taxonomy): domain Eukaryota; kingdom Metazoa; phylum Chordata; order Ceratodontiformes; family Ceratodontidae; genus Neoceratodus; species Neoceratodus forsteri. The sequence continues at coordinate 903,267,706 of CM028135.1, read as the reverse complement.
CCACCACAGCCTGGAGATCCTGGAGAGATAGAGATTCACAGCCTCTACCAATTAATAGGTTTATCAACCAGACACCTCAAAACTTTTGGACAACTCTGACTTACTTTCCCCGTGGTCACATCACAACACTGGCAATACCTACAACTGCACCATACTTTAGGTCCTATACTCATCCCAAACCTTAAAGTCAGACAAGCTCATACACTTGACAGCCTACTACTTCTTCCTCCCTCAGGCTCACCATTACAACCAACTACAATTTACATTGGGCTATTGTCTCTTAGATGACAACAACATGACTCACTCTGTACTGCCTAGAGCCAGGAACTGGGTCTAGTAATCTCCACAAGGCACTAAAACTGATACGGCCCATCTTGAAATACACAGCTCAAGACGCATGAACCCACTTTACTCAGTTTAAGATCCTTCACTGTTGGCACAGAGCCATCAACAACTGTACAAATGAGGACTAGTAACCTCAGACTGCTTCTGGAGATGCAAAGTAACAACTGGCACTATTATCCACATGCTTTGTGAATGCCCTGTTCTAAACCTATTTGGGCAGCAATTCAAAATATCCTATGCAATATCTTACAAAACCAAATTTGCCTCACAACTCTGTTAATTATGATAGGGCTATAAGACAATAGACAGACTCTATCTGCCATGACACCCATGACACCCATTACCTGCATTTTGACCTTAGGGGCCTTTTATCACTGTTAAGCACATAGTGCTTAGGCATTGGAAAGAGAAGACCCCACCTCTGAGTTCAGGTCATTAGAACTTGATAAGATCGCTAGCCATAAATGGGTTCATTTTTATATGCTTGACAAAACTGACACCTACACTGCCCTCTGGGGATCTATACTTGAGTTCCCAGCACTGCAAAATCCCTCAGGGATGCTACATACCTCACTACCTTCTAGATCACACCAAATACTTGCAGGCCTACCTTGGTTACCCCATAGGTTCGGCAAAGCCTACTCTCCCCTATATTCCCCAACACTCTTTACCCCAACCAGGCTCCTGCCTATGACATTGCCTATACACATCTTCCCAGAACTACCCATTCCCTCAAACAAGACCATGACAGAAGAATGCACATCATGCACTTTCACTTTCCAAGCTTACCCATGTCTGAACCCCAGAGAACCTAGCCATTCCCCTGAAACAGCCTGCCCCAAGGATTACATTTTTACCCTATATTCACTATACCACATTGATTCTAAAAAACAATTTGGAACTCCCTTGCACTGAGTCACTACACTTCTTAGAGTAGTAGCCACATACATGATCAGATATTTCACAAAATTTCTAAAGAGTTTCTATCTGTTGCCCCTACTGTGGAAATGCAGAAAGTAGGAGATTTCTCTAGAAATAGCACAGAAATTTCAGGAACTACCTTACCATGTCTTTTGCTGTGACTGTAGGTTGGATGTGTTTACATACTAGTTCATAAACCAGTTTGCTCACCTGTTAAATATGACCTGCTATATAGTTTGCTGTTTATTAGAGCTGTATCTTCAAGGGGCTAAACCAGGCCAGGATAACTGTAAAAATTGTATCTTGTTTTGCTACCTTTTATGAGAAAACTTCAATAAACTATTAATCACAGAACAATTTACACATCTTCCACAAGGTGAGTTTTCTGGTGGTATTCAACAAAAAGTTATCCTCTTTTTGTGGCTTATGGTCTGACCTGATTAGCTTGTCATTAAGTGTGTTACATTTAATGGCTACCACCAGTGAAGGCAAGAAAAAGATCTGCCCCATACTGGTGGATCTAAGCACTCTTCAGTATTTGTGAAGAATATCCTTTATTTTACCAAACATTGGTGAAAATGGGGTGGAGAAAACTATCCTGTCTGGGACATCTTCATCATAGTTTCCTTATAAATCAAAGAATTTCTCTGTGCACAACTTTAAACTTTTCCACCTATACAGTGCTAGAGAAATAACCTCTCTATATAAGTCTCATTTCAGTATTCTCTTCTTCTTTCAGAAAACTCAAAATCAGAGCAATTTTATCTAGCCCTTAACGTCTGCCCACATGGGATATTACTCTTCAATTGCCTGGGGTGAAAACTTTGAAAATGCAAAGTAGTATTTTGTTCTGTTGGCTTTCAAAATAATCTACTTTTTAAAACCAGCATTTTCCTTATATATTTTCAGTTTGAAACATGATATAGACTCCTACCTGCATGGTAATGTGCATTGTAAATTTAGTTTACAATTATTAAGAAATGAATGAAAGCCAGCAGTTCATGTTCATCACCTTTCCATATGAAAATAGGATCATCTGTGAATGTTTTATAGCATATAATTTTATCAGCTACTGATTCACTGAGCTGTCAGTACTAAAGGTAGATTCAAATGTATGCATTAAGGTCAGTCAGTCTATCTATCTATCTATCTATCTATCTATCTATCTATCTATCTATCCACTTGCATGGGATGGGACCATAGCAGACCCATTACTGTGTCACGTTTGTGTTCAAAATAAGTGTTTTTGTATCTGAACAAATTATTTGTTAAAACCAATCTAGCAATATCAGTCAGGACTTCTGTGGGTAGTAGAGCTGGGTGAAATAAGCAATTTCTGAATTCATGGACTTTGCATGAAAGTTCTCAAAAGTTTTTGAAACATTCAGAAATATTGTAAATTGGCTATACCTGAGTCCATGTTCCAGCTAGAGAACTGAAATTTGACATGATTATTGTCTGATATGGGTCCTAAATGTGTGCCACCAATTTTCATAACATTTGGATGAAGGGTGGAAAAGTTATAGAGGTTCAAGATCTGGCAAATTTATATTTATGTAAACATTTCTGAAAATATTTCTATGCTTACAACTTAGCCACTTTTGAAGCTAGATAATTGAAAATTTAGATGCATACTTTTTGGAAGAATCATATAAACTGCCAAATAGAGAAGTACTGATTATATAAATTATAAGTTTAAGCCATGACCTGCCTCCTGACATGACTTCCCAGTCTTGCTTCCGAACCTGGGTTTTCAGCATGGCAGCATGATGCTATAATGCTGGGCCATGGGGATTGCCTAAAAGCCTAATATTTAGGATCAGTGACCCTAAGAACATTGATTATATTCTGTTATCTATTGTTAAACTCATAGGAGCTTAAAATTCAGTAGTTAACATAACTGTGAATTGTAATTTAAAAATTTCAGAATGTTTGGAGGCTTATAACTCTGTCACCTTTAAAGCTAGAGATCCAAAACTTTGCACACATACATATTGGCACTGGTTAATCCAGTATACTAAATTATTTCCAATTTGGACACATTTAGTTGACATAGTTGTTAACTGTAATTTTAAAAATCCCAGAAGTTTGGAGGCTTATAACTCAGTCATCTTTAAAGATAGAGATCTGAAACTTGGTACTTCTGTATGAGCACTGACATAGTCTCCATACCAAATGTGGTGCAATTTAAAAAAATATTTTTTAAATTAGACAGAAATAACCAAAATCCCAATTTTAGAGAAATGTAGCACAATTTTCATCAAAATTTTGAGAAATTTTATCAAAGCAAAATCAGCATTTTGACAGAATTCCACTGGCACATGATACATTTTGCCCAACCCTAGTGGGTAGAAGCTCATCAATATTATGTAGCTCTAAGAACTCCTTAAGTACCTCCAACCCTTCACCATGATGGATGGAGGTATATAAATCGTCCACATCCATTGTTACAAGAAAACAACTATCAATGTCCAAGGCTTGCTGATTCAACTTATTTATGTGTTTTAATGTTTCTCTAGTATCCTGTAAGTAAGTAGGAATATTAGGTACAAGTTTCTGGATGTAGTGATCAATAAAACTGAACAAGGGCTTCCCCTAGCCATGTCTCCATCCGAGTGTTTCTCATAGCATCTTCTATCAGATGTCTATTTAAACTTGTATCTCACTCATTAAATTCCCTGAAATCTTCTTAAAGTTCACAGGATTTCCAAGTTGTCTTAATCATTCAGTGTTACACACTTCGTAATCTAGGACAACAGCCCCTCCCTCCTGATCTTCTTTCTTTATTATGATAATTTTGTCCAATTTGAGATATTGTCACTGCATTTTCATTTTTGGTCAAATTATACAAATTCATGTTATTCTCTTTAAGCACCAAATCAATCTCTTTTTCTACACAAGAGGTTTAGTTTTCTATATTTGAAGGTATACCCCCAAGGGAGGAATTGTGAATGGACACCCAGTGGTTTTTTTTTGAAATTATAGATGTCATTAGTATCTGTTTTTTCAGCATCCACAAAACATGTTTAAAGATGTAATTTCCTAAAATAAAATATTGTAAATCTAGTCTGATTTTGAATTAATCAGGTTGTTCTGTTTCAGAAAAGGACAAATACCTCCCATGAACTTGTAACTTAGTCACAGTTAACTGTCATTTTGTGATGTGGAAGATAATATTGCACCACTCCTGGTTTGTACCCCCTCCTAATTCTGTCCTGACTGCACATTTAAGATCTCTTTCTTTTATTCTTATTTCCTTCTTCCATTTGATTGTTTTTTCACCTTCTTCTTAATCTGTTGAAGTTTCTGTGTCTTTCCCTCTCTCCTCTGTGGTCTAGCTTGAAGTTTTTTGAATGCCTCCCTTCTTCCCTCTGCCTAAAAATGGAGAACGTCTAGCCTGCACCTTGTAGGTTCCTACTTTCTCATTATTCTCAGAACTGCTTTATGAGCCTACATCAATGAAAACTGGTCTTGCATGTCCCCTTGCAGTTCATTGATAGACCCAATTATACACTCTGCAATCCTTATAATCAATGGTATCTCTATGATACTTTCTTGTTTCTGTATTTTCTATAATGTTCTTCAACGTTTGCCAAATCTGCTTTTATATTTTCCAGGAAGCTAGTGAACTCTTTTACATAAACCTTTAATTTAAGCTGTTCCTCCAGTAATGTTATTTCCCCTACTAATCTGGTCATTTCTTTAGTGGTGTCCTCACGAATGGCTACCATGAAATTTATAGAACAATTTGATGTAATGCAGTTCCATCTTTCTAATAAGTTAAGGTCATGAAACCCTAAATATTGGTCTATTAACGCTCTCAGAATATGTTTCTTTTTCACATACTCAGCTAAACTACTTTCCTTTCATGTTTAATAGCTGTGTTTTTTTCAAGTTTCTAATTTTTTGATTACAGACTTCTCACTTTGTGTATTGACAGAGATGTTATCACTGAGGTATGCTGCAGCAACATCATTAATTTCTGTTTCTCTGTAACTGAGCAAATTTGATTTTTGCCAATAACAGCATTCACAGAATCAAAATCATCCATGTTAAATCCAGACACTCAATACAAACAACTACAAATAACAGCTGGAAAATATTGCCATTAATTTCAGTTGAGGGAAATGGCATTATATAGGACACAATGGCATTATCCACCTCTAACTCAGAAAAGTGGGGAACCCATAGGTCAATCTCAAATGACTAAATATAATTAAATATATCTTGCAGGAACTAGAATACCAAAAAAATAACTTATAACAGGTAATAACACTGATGTACACAAAAAGGTCATATCCAATGTAATTTGACATGGTATGTGGCAGTATCAGCTCCCCTCATAACTGTTCAAACATATAATCCAATCAAATCTGATAGAATTATGTCAGAAATGTTCCCTCTTTAATGCAAGGGTTGGGTGATGCTCAGTCTGAAAGGCAGTCTAGGCCTACATAGATGAAGCAAACAAGCATAAAATGGCACCCAACCTCCCTGCTGTTTCCAGCATGTTCTACTGAGGACTCAGTTAAAAGATTCAGAGAAAACAGACACAATCAGCGGCCACAATTCTTTCTTAAAAAAAAAACTTCATTTACTTCAGTATTGAATCAATTCATCCAGTCAATGGCCACCATATTCATGCCAAACATTTTTGCTGCCTACTCAGCAGGTTTTTCAAGGCAGCAGTCCTAATTTAAACAAACACTTGTCAATGCCGAATGTTTGCTTGTAGCATAATGGGGCTTTAAAGAGCCCCAGATGTTGTAGAGACAACTCTGAAAAACATAATATGCAAACACAGTTTTGCTTATATTTCATTCTTTTTTGTACCTGTCACCCTTATTTGTTTATTCCTAAGGACATTTGCATGGAAACAGGATCTCTGCCCTGTTCACTCTCTCTGCTTGTCTAATTCTACAGTCATAGTTCTGTTTATGACATCTCATTTGTTGCTGTGGAGAGAATTATGATGCCATAAATAGGGCATTAAGATGTCATGTGTAGGCCAGCAGCCAAAGCTAATAAAGTCCAGGGGACAGTAATATTGCTTTATCTCACTTTCCTCAGTAACAAAAGGGAGAACGAATTGCACAAAATATATTTCAGGCTGAATGGTACAGAGGGTAAAATCACAGCCTATAAAACAGTGGAATGCAGGTTCAGTCCTGCTCAAGGCCACAAACAATATTATCTAAGTAAATCTGTGCTGCAGTAAACCTGTATCTGGGCCTGTAGTATGAATAGCTGAGGTGCTGGAAGAATAAACTCCCTCCCCCCCAACACCAGTGACCTGAATTCATGAATGGAACTGACCGAGGTTGCTCAGGAACTGGCAGAGGGAGAAGGATTTAAAAACCATCAACAGATCTACTCCTTTGATGTGGGGGAACAGTGTGTACTGCTGCTTGGCAGCCACCTAGAGAAGGGTAGGTGACATAGCAGTATTCACCAGACTTGAAAGTCAGAGGTGGGCATTGAAAGTGTACATCATCTTCATGGTCTGCATGTGCATGATTGCATGCCACTGCCTGACTCAAGGGGAGTACCTGTCAGAAAAGGACCCCTGTCTGAAGGATGATGCTGTGACCCTAAAGGCACTGTATCCCCACCATCCATGGCACCCACTCACTAGGGTTGGTCAAAATTAGCAAATTTTTATTTTCCTGAATTTTTGTGAAATTCCAAAAAATTCCATGAAATATATTGACATTTTGTGGAATTTTCCAAAATTCTTTAATTGAACATAGCTCTGTCAGTATTACAACTAGAGATCTGAAATTTGATAAATGTATTCCCAGGAAACAACCCTAAAAGGATGCCATGTTCCATGATGTTTGGATGAGGGGCAGGGATGTTATAGGGGCTCATAATCTTATGTATTATTCATGTGAACATTTCTGAAAATATTTCTGTGCTTACAACTTAACCTTTGCAGCTAGATAATTGAACATTTATATGTATACGTACCTTGAAGAGTCATAGAAATTGCTAAATAGAGAGGTTATTGGTTCTGTAAATTGTAAGTTACAGGAGTTCAAAATTTCACAGTTTAATTTTTTGTTAAACTGTGTGAAAATGTTAAAAACATGTGGCTGTTTACAGCTCCACTGCTATTGCAGATGTAAGCTCAAGATTTGGAATGCATACCAATGTATATATGCTCTAGAATCAAGTTAAGATGGATAAATGTGGCTTAGTAGGTTAAAATTTATTGAGGATAAATTAGAAATTACTTATTGGCAACATTTTCTTAATAATTCATGGATGCAGAATAGGTAATGCTACTAGAATTCCACTTGTGGAATTTAACTTTCATAAATTGCTTAACATGACTGAATCACCTTATCTTCACTAGCATCATTCCCCTTCAACACCCCACCAACACTCCTGGAACAGTGATGCCCAGCATCATGCTCCATCATGACTGAAGATATTCAGATACATCTGTCACAGTGGCCCAACTTATAACTAGTTATAAGGCTTGGCAGCATTGAGTGATGCTGTTTTCAATAGTAAAAATATACATTGATATCTACAGGGTTGTTAATGAGTCAGCAGGTGGCATCGTACAGAAACAATGCTGCATGTTCATGTGCCTCCATGAGTCATTAAGTCAGTGAGCTCTATTGGATATCTAGCATATTGCAAGAATTCAGGCTAGCGCACAGTGATTTTCATGACTATTCTTCATGGTTCGTCACTTAAGATAGTGACCTGACAATTGGAACCACTATACCTTTACTATGGAGCCTACCTATGAAGACTACCTTATTGCTACTTTAACTAACCTTTCCCTTCCTCTGCAATGGCAACTCAAGTGTATGACAGGACACCAGTATGGCCATGGCATCAACAAAATTATCATAACATTCCACAATTTCACAAAAGATCATGAAATTCAACTTTAATTGCTGATGTTATTTTGTGATCACTGGCTGCTTGTAAGTTGTCCAGCCTTTGAGCAACAGATTTGAGAGCTGACACATACAGACTCTTATTTTTTCCATATTGTTTTTTCTCACAGCCAGTGGCTTGTCTCCAGGGTTATACCCTGCTCACAGGGATGCACTCTGATCAGGCTGAAACCAGCTATCATTCAGTTGGCCACTGGGTTGTTCAGCAACATTTTTTTCCATACCATCTCCCCTGGTGGGGGTTGTGTCTCTGTAACATAGAAACATAGAATGTGATGGCAGATAAGGACCACTTGGCCCACCTAGTCTGCCCATTTTCCTACCTAACAGATAAGCTGCAGATCCTAGTTAACCAACAGCTTACTTCCTCCTATCCCCACTAGGACTGCCTTATGTCTGTCCCATGCATTCTTGAATTCTGCCACTGTTCTTGACTCCATTACCTCCTCAGGGAGGCTGTTCCATGCATCCACAACCCTCTCTGTGAAAAAATACTTCCTCACATTACCTCTGAGCCATCTCCTCTCTATCTTCAAATTATGCCCCCTTGTTCCTGCACATCTCTTTTTCTGAAAAATGCTACCCTCTTGGACTTTGTTGATTCCCTTGAGGTACTTGTAAGTTTCTATCATGTCCCCTCTCTCCTTCCTTCCTCAAGGGTATACATATTAAGCTCCTTTAGTCTTTCTTCATACGTCTTCTGGTGCAGACCCTGCACCATTTTGGTTGCCCTCCTCTGGACAGCCTCCACTCTGTCTATGTCTTTGCAGAGATGGGGTCTCCAGAACTGCACACAGTACTCCAGAAGGGGTCTCACCAACTGTCTGTACAGAGGGATAACAACTTCTTGTTTTCTACTATTGATGCCTCTCCCTATGCTTCCCAGTATCCCCCAAGCCTTCCTTACTGCCTTCTCACATTGCTTGCCCACCTTTAGGTCATCTGGTATAATTACCCCCAGGTCCCTTTCCATTTTTACTGTTGCCAGTATCTCACCCCCCATTGTGTACTCTTCCCCTGGGTTTTTGTTTCCCAGGTGCATTACCTTGAACTTCTTTGCATTGACTCTGAGATGCCATACATCTGACCATTCCTCCAACCTTGCCAAGTCCCTTCTCATCCTTTCCACTCCATCTTGTGTATCAACCCTGTTGCAGATCTTTGTGTCGCCTGCAAAGAGACATACTTTTCCTTCCAGTTCCTCTGCAATGTCACTTATAAAGACATTAAAAAGGACTGGTCCCAGTACTGAACCCTGCGGTACCCCGCTTGTAACCCTCCTTTCTTCACTGTGGACTCCATTTACTACTACCCTTTGCGTCCTGTTGTCTAGCCAATTTTTTATCCAGGCTACCACCTTGGGACCCACTCCAAGGCTGGCTAACTTGTGTATTAATCTTTTGTGTGGGACTGTATCAAATGCCTTGCTAAAATCTAGGTAGGCCATGTCCACAGCCCCTCCCTGGTCTACTACTTTGGTCACCCAGTGAAAGAAATCTATTAGATTCATCTGACATGACTTTCCCATCGTGAATACATGCTGCCTTGGATCCTGTGCCCCACTGGCCTCTAGGTACTCAACAATTCTTTCCTTCAGAATTGATTCCATCATTTTCCCTACCACTGAGGTCAAACTAACTGGTCTGTAGTTTTCTGCCTCTGTCCTGCTCCCACTTTTGTGAAGAGGAATCATATCTATCCTCCTCCAGACCTCAGGTACCACCCCATCCTCCCATGATTTGTTAAAGAGAGTAGTCAGTGGTGTCACTAGTTCTACCCTTAGTTCCTTTAGAATTCTTGGGTGAAATCCATCAGGCTCCATTGCTTTGTCCACCTTCAATTTTATTAGTTCTTTCAGAACCCTTTCTTCTGTAAATGGACTGGTATCGACCCCTGTCTTTAGAGTGTTTCTCTTGTTTGGTTTAGGTACATCCCCCTCCTCTTCCTTTGTGAATACTGAGCAGAAATATTCATTCGGTATCCCTGCTTTTTCACTATCACCCTCTACCCACATTCCCTCCTCTTTATTAAGCCGCAGTAACCCTTCTTTGGTCTTTCTTCATTTCCTAATGTACTGTACCTATAAAAGGTCTTATCCCCCTTCTTAACAGAGTTGGCTATCCTTTCCTTGGTTTGGGGCTTTGCTATTCTGACTGCCTTCCCAGCCTCTTTCTGCTTTAACTGATAAAGTTCTCTGTCTTGCTCCTTCTGTGTTTCCTTATATTTCCTGAATGCTATCCTTTTCTCCTTAACCTTCCCTGCCACCTCTTTTGAGAACCATAGCGTTTTTTTCTTTCGTTGTGTTTTGTTGATTTGCTTTACACAAAGGCTTGTTGCCTCTGTGATGGCTGTTTTGATTACTCCCCATTGTTTCTCCACCCCTCTTTCTTGCCTGTTTGCTAGTGCTTTTCTGAGGCACTCTCTCATTTTCCCTAAGTCAGCCCTCCTAAAGTCCAATACTCTTGCTTTTGTACGGCTTGATTGTATGGCTGTGTTTGTCGTGAACCTCACTGTTTGGTTGTCGCTTGTTCCCAGATGGCTACCCACTTCTAAATTTGAGATTCTTTCTCCATCCACATTTGAGAGAACCAGGTCTAAGATTGCTCCCTCCTGAGTGGGTTCCAATACTAGCTGTCTGAGGCATGCCCCCTGTAGGGCATCAAGAATGACCATGCTCTTGGATGTGCCTGCAGCAAAGGCGCTCCAGTTAACATCTGGCATATTCAGGTCCCCATCAACAATATCTCCTTTTTCTGCCATTCTAAAGAAGCCTTTTATCATTTCTTGTCCATTCCCTCCCCTGAGATGGGGTCTATATACAACCCCATGCAGATTGTGGTGCCATTTCCTGTCTCCAGGGTGACCCAGAGTGCCTCATCTGCTCCCTGTTTACTCTTTAGTTCTGTTGCTTTGATCCTTCCTTTACATAGAGAGCTACTCCTCCTCCTCTTTTACCCTCTCTGTTCCTCCTGTAGATTGTGTATCCTGGTATGTTGACATCCCAGTCATGGTTCTCTGTGTACCATGTTTCTATGACTGCCACAATATCTAGGCAACCCTCTTCCATCAAGGCCTCTAGTTCAGGGAGCTTGTTACACAGACTATGCGCAAAGCCATTGCTTCCCCTGCGGGAGGAGAAAGCTCCCTGGCCAAGCTATAAGGGTAGCAGTGTTAGTGGAACCTGTCACCAGCCCTCCCCATATGAGATGCACTGACAAGCATAAGCTTCCTCAGCCATAACCTGCTTCCCAACATGACTTCCTGGGCTCACTTCTGAACTAGGATCATTAGCATGACAGTGTGACATTCTGCTGCTGGGCCATGGGCTGTGTAGGGTCAATGAACCTAATAAAAATTGGTGATATTCCATTCTCAAGTTTTAAAGTTATAGGGGCTTACAATACTGTAGTTGTCATTATTGCAAAATGTATTTTTTAAATTTCCAAATGTTTGGAGGTTTATAACCCGTCATTTTTAAGGACAGAGATCTGAAACTTGGTGCACTTCTGAATGGACCTTTGTAAAGTAATCATACCAAATTTGGTGTATTCTTATAGTTCACTCGATTACTAAATGGTCTTGAATATTCAATGTTATGTATTTCATGAGCCAGGACAAAAGTTCCTCCCTGCTTATTTTCTTTCTTTATTATAAAATTTTGTCCGATTTTAGCGACAGTATTGCTGCTGTTTCATTTTTGGTCAGATCATGCAAAGTCATGTTTTTGTCTTTAAGGACCACATCAATCTCTTTTTCTACAAAAGAAGTGACATTTTCTATAGCTGAAGGTATATCCCGGTGGGAGGGAGGCAGTCACCAGACACCCAGTTTCTCTTTCAAATTATACATGTCACTAGTATCTGTTTTTCTCAGCATCCACAAAAATTTTTAAGATGCAGTTTTCTTAACAAAATGCTGTAAATCTAGTTTGGGTTTGAATTCATCAGGTGGTTCTGTCACAGCAAAGGACAAACCCCTCTCAAGAACTTGTAACTCAGTCTCTGTTAACTGTCTTTTAGAGATGTTGAAGACAGTATTGCACAACTCCTGGTTTGTACCACTCCTAATGCAATCCTGTATGTGCCATTGTGGTCCCTTTCTTGTATTTGTTCTTGCTTGTTTCATCCTTTTGGTTGTATTTCCCCTCCATCTTGGTCCACTGATGTCTGTGTATCTTCCTCACTTTCTTCTATGGTCTCTCTGGAAGTTTTTGAACACCCCTCCAGCTAACTATGGAGGTCATCTGGTCTCTACATTGTAGCTGCTCTCTTTCTTGCTATTCTCAGAACTGATTTGTGCATCTGTGTCAGTGAAAGCTAGCCTTAGGTGTCCACTTGTAATTCATTTAGTGCCCTAATTATGCATGCTGTGTCCCTGTAATCAACAGTATCTTTATAATACTTTCTTATTATTGTATTTTTGATATTTTCTTCAAATTTTTCAGGATCTACTGTTATCTTTCCCAGGGACCTAGCGAACTCTTCCTCTTCAACCTTTGATTTAAGCTGTTCAAGACAGTCATCCTAATTTACACAAAAGCAATCTATATGGTTAAATAATATATTGGGGGGAACAGGGGAAGGACCAGGGAGCGGAGGAAAGGACAAGGAAAATATCTGGGACCACAGAGACAAATGATAGTAACATGCAGTAGCACATACAAAAATATATCTGTCAAAATCATGAGAATAACTGAAAGATACCCTGAATAGTCTCATATGGTTTGAGTCCCACAATATGACAAAAGAGGTCAAAACACCTCACATAAACATGGCTATAATATTTGTGACCAATCAACTTCTTAATTTAGGCCACCATGTTCACCACATAGATTGTAATGGGATTTATTTTGAAATACTGTATTTTACATTGAGATTGTATTTTAGTTTATTGATTTGATATGTATCTATTTTTATAATTTTGGGTGCTATCATGGCTATTTGTAATTGATTTTTGCAAGAGGTACTTTCTGAGTGAGGGACGGGTTTTGCACTTCTCTTCAACCTTTTGTATGTTTACATCTCACTAAACCCAGCCTCCAGAAATTTGCACTTGCTTTAAGTAAATCTTGTTATGATTTAATGGTTTGTCTTAATGAAAGTAACCATGAGATCCATTTCAGCACTAACCGAGTTTTACATTTAATTGGTCCTATGTATTTATTCTATACAGAATTGCAGTGAAACATGGAGGCTACACCACAACACAAGGACACACAAATTACAGCACTGTGTGCTTGGCATGAGTGCAGTGACATCCCAACATCAAGCATATTCTGATGTCACAGGTTTACATCCACAGGCTATTGTGTGGGGTAGCAAAGGAGGAGGGCATCCACCTGTTTGAGAAGCCCTAGCACAGTATATCTGTGGTGAAGGAACTTTGTGCATCAACATTTGCTAGCAAGATTTGAAAGTTATCATGTTAAGTAAAGTGATACTAATATTATAATGAACTGGAGACATGTTTAGTAATCATGTTACATTTTGTTTAAATTAGGACCACTGCCTTGAGAAAGCTGCTGGGTAGGCAGCATAAACATTTGGTATGATTATGGTGGCAAGTGACTGGATTTATTGATTCAGTACAGAAGTAAAATTTTTTTTTTAAGAAAGAATGTCCCAGCTGTCTGTGTCTGCTTTCTCTGAAACTTTGAACTGAGACTTCAGTAGACCACGTTGGAAACACCAAGGAAGTTTGATTGCCATATTCTGCTTGTTTGACTTCACTAAAAAGATGTACCACTTAGTCAGCTCTGTGGTACCTAGTGATGTGGATCACTCTGGCACACTGGCTACCAGGGAATGTGCTCTGCACCGGGGATATAAGGAGCAGAGGCCACAGGGTGGTTGAAACAGTGTCCTTTGGATGTTCTCCTGCTGGAGGGAGGGAGCTCACACTGCCCCTCTCTAGCAGCTCCTGGTGGTGGCTGGTGGAAGTGTGGTTGATGGCATGGGTGACTACATGCTGTTAGGCACCTTCCCAGGCCAGTAGTGCATGCATTTAAGTGAATGGGGAGATGGACGGGCAGGGACATGAACAGGAAAAATGCCACATGGGTATGCCAGGTGATGGCCTCTCTGTGTCTCCCCATGCCTGGACCCTCCTCTCAAGCTCAATGGACACAACCCCTCTGAATCCTAGTGTCATTCCTCTACTCAGCCATACCATGGACCCCGGCAGGACAGGACAGCAAATAGAGAGGAAAGTAAGGAGTTCTCAGGTATCTACTCCATGGTGACAGCCAGGGAGACACCCAGCAGAGACAAGTCAGTCCCATTGGCTCCCAAGGTCTGGATTGGAGTTTGTCGCAGAGGAGTGCAGGCAAGGGGTGAATCTAGTGGGAGAAGGGGGGGAGTGGGGAAACCAATGAAGTGGGGTACCACTGGGAGTGGTTGGAGAAAACAAAATATGGCACTTTGCCTGCCAAAAACTTTGTGAAGCAGTCACTTCACCCTTTATTAATGTGGCAAACTTTGTAAATTAATTCACTAAGCAAAGTCTGCCAACTTCGCACATCTCTAGTTTCCAACTGCCTGCTTGTGTCTGAAAAGTGTGGATTTCAGCTTAAAATGTGTTTTAATGTGCCTGCTTATGTCTGAAATAAAGAGCTAACTCACAAAAACTTCATTTGGGTTTAGAAATGTATATGTTTTAAAGTAGCTGCTGCTTTTTTCTTGCAAAGGTCAAACTCTGAGACAGGAATTGGGGACACTGAATACTGACAGCAGTTTTTTTTTGAAAGTGCAGTTTTGTGAGACAGGATTTGAAGGAGGCCACTGAGACTGTTGAAATCTTTTTAATGAAAGTGTGGCTTGTGGTTAAGTTAAGAAATATGGTAGTATTAATGTTTTTTAGGGAAGTGTTGATTTGAGGTTATAGTAAGAAACATGTTATTATGGTGTTAACATGTTAATAATACTGAGAGGTATACTGGGATATAAGGGCAATAGGGGGCTAAACACCATCTAGACTGTTCCCAACTGCTCTGCAGTTATAGCTCAATAATGTTCTATCTGCCATAATTATATTTAATTGCTGTTTAAATATGTTCAGATTATTTGCATACACAATGTGTTCTGGCAGAATCTTCCATGTACTAGTTATTATTTGTAATTTTTTTTTTTTTTTTGCTATACTAGTAGCTCACTAAAGTTTATGTCCTCTCAGGCTGTGATGTTGGACCTTAAATTTTTGTTCAAGGTCATCCATTAACCCACTGTCTCTTTTGATTTTATACATAAGCAGAAGATCCCCCCTAAGTCTTCTTCTTTCCAGACTATGTAGTCCTAAAATTCCCAATCTGTTCTCGTATGATTTGGCTTCAAGGTGGGGGATTAATTCTGTGATTCTGTCTTATGTTTTTTCAATTAAGTCAATGTCTTTCTTCATGTATGGGTTCCAGAGTGGGTAACTATAGTCAACATGTGATCTGATATATGTACATCACAAGGTAATAGCTACTGATTCAGATTTATTAATAAAGGACTTTTTAATGCAGGTGATTAATCTATTCTCTTTAAATGCTACATGTTTACATTGTAGTGATTTTGAACTCACTGTTGATTATTACTCCCAGGTCCATTTCTGATGATACTTGGTCTAGTGTAATCCCCTTTTGGCAGTATTCTTGGTGTTTGTTATTTACCTCCAAGTGCATAACAATACATTTGTCTTTATTAAAGTTTATTTGGTTTGTTGATGCCCACTCCTCTTGTCACTTTAGATCATTAGTTAATTATTGTATGTTAGTAGTCTTATTGACTGTACTGCCAAGTTTTGTGTCATCGGTGAATTTATTAATCCAGTTGCACTTATTATCTAGATTTTGGGTGTATATACTGTATGGAAGAGCAATAGGCACAAAATTGAATACTGCAGGGCACCACTTCCTTTCTCAGACAGGAGTCCACTCACCCTGACTCTCTGTGACCTATCAGTCAGCCATGTTTCTACACATCTCAGTAGTTTGCTATTCACTATATGCTTCCTAGTTTATCAATTAGTGGGCTGTGGGGCATGTCATCAAAGGCCTTTTTTGAAATCATGAATCATTTTGTTCTCACGTATGCCTTTATCAAGGGTTGCCCTGACTTTTTCATAGAAAGCTGTGACAGAAATGGTAAGGAAAGAGTTAATGGTTTGGATTCTGTAGGAGCCTTATTTTTTTTAGCAGTCTGAAAAAAAACACACTCATGCAAGCTGAGAATTCCAGCTTCTGGAATTCTCAGTCCTCCCTAGCTGCTACATAAGAGCTGGGTCATAAATCTCGAGTGGACATCTCCACATATACAGACCTGTCCACACACACGGGCCAGTTTGAATGGATTGGTTCATTCAAATATAAATTTATGGTTAAAAGGGAACATAATTGGTCACTCATAGGTGTTCAGTCTGATTGGGACAATTAAATACACACATGTTAGATGGTTGATGCATTCAAAGGGGGAATAGGCATTACCTGTTCCCAGGAGAATATATAAGAGGCTGAAAGACAATGAAGAGTGTTCTTCTTACTTTGATGCTGGAGGAAGAATCTAAGCTTGGGTGCCTACCCTTTTAGCTATGTCCATGGGAGCTGGCAGTTAGCACAGAGTCCTGTGTCTCTTGTAAGGACAGGGAAGGGTAAGTTTGGTACTAGCATATTGCAATAATAGCATTTTTCTTTTGCCATCTGTTGTTTAAAAACATTTGTTTACTTTTCCTGTATCAGTGTTATTCTCTTGTGTTGTAAATATATATCCTGTAAATGTTCAGTGCACTTTCTGTTAAGTTAAAAACTATTTATTTGCTCAACAGTTGTGACTGTGATGTCATTTTTCTAAGGTAATATTTGGTTTCCACTAGCCGAGGTAAACTCTGTGTAGCATCTGCCCCCAAGAGAGACACACTACCAGACTTTAACTTGTGCAATTGCACGTTTGATTATTCAGGTCTATAAACTTGAAGGAGGCACTGGAAGACAGTCTGGCTGGTGGCAGAAAATACCCGAGGACAGACACCTCTCTAAAAGCTGTTTCAGCCCAGAGGGAGAGGTGGGTTGTCACAATTGGTTGGCAGTGGTGGGGTGATGATAGCGGACTGCGTAGCACACTGAGATACAGAGTTTGCCAGTGGAACAGTTACCTTAGCATTGTAAAACAGGATATATAATTGAATATACTTATACAACAGTTTTTTTCCTTTTTAGTTAGCACAGTATAGTGTAGCAGTAGGGAATGAGCACCACAGAGCATGACTCACTTACTGTGCAACACCTTTGTGAAAGGTGCAAGGAAAAGGGGATTCAGCTTGAAGGTCTAAAATACAAGAAAAGGGCAGACCTCGTAGCTATCCTCATGGCACATGACTAGAAGCAGACAGTCATTGGGGGTGAGTCAGGAACTGAGGCAGCAGACCCCACAAACCAGCTTGATGCTGTGTGACAGCAGCTGTTACTGCAAGACAAGGCATTGGAGGCGAAAAGACTGGATGCTGAAGCAGAAGCAAATAGGTTGGATGCAGAAACAAAAAGATGGGAAGCAGAGACAAAAGACTGGAAGCAGAGAAAGAACTGGAAGAAAAGAGACTGGCAGAAACAGAGGAAGAATGTGAAGAAAGAGAAAAAGAACAACAGCACAAGAAGGAGATGATGACCCTGCACAGCCAGCAAACCATGAGTAATGGTGGAGTGAGTTTGCCTCATGAAGCCAAAATTAATTCTAAATTGCTCCCTCAGTTTAAAGAGGGAGATGACCTTGATTTGTTTTTAAGGTTATTTGAGAGAGTATGTGACCAATTCCAATTGACTAAAGCTTCCTGGTCAACTTATCTCACACCCTTACTAATAGGGAGGGCTTTGCATACATTCTCTAAAATGAGTAAAGAAGACTATGCTGATTATGATAAAGTTAAAACAGTGTTGTTGAAATGTTTTGAATTAACTCCTGAGGCTTATATAAGGAAATTTAGGGAGTTAAAGAAAAGCCTAGAAGACAGTTATGCAGAACTGCAGGTTCAACTGCGTACTTACCTTGATAGGTGGGTGGAGGGGGCTAAAGCAACCACTGTAGAACTAATCAAAGATGTATTGGTGAGAGAACAATTCCTTAAAATTGTACCTGAGGACATGCACATGTGGATCCTAGACCGGGCATGCGCCTCCTCAACAGAGGTGGTAGCAAGCACTGACATGTATCTGTCTAGCTGGCCATACACACAGCGTAAGTCTTGTGGTGGGGGCAGCACATGGTTATAAGGGATCCCATGGGGGCAGTCAAAGAAACCAGCCTGCACCTGAGCCCAAAGTAGAACCCTTTGGTTCTAAGGGGACTCAAGAGACAGGACCCAAGAAATGTCATATTTGCAATCAAGTGGGACACTTGAGATATAACTGCCCTCAGAAACTGGCTAATGGGAAGAGGTATGGGGGAAGGGTGATCAAAAGAGCACTGGTGTGTTTGTAGGGTGTGTCCAGTCTGAAGAACCACTCTCCTCTGATGAAAATCTGCATCCCATTACAGTTAATGGAATAGTAACACAGGGACTGTGGGACACAGACACTAACATTTCCCTGGTAAGGCAGGATCTCATCCAGGCAGAGCAGATGGTGCCTGGGAAATACTCCAGGGTCCAGACATTCACAGGGCCAGCAGTCCAATTAACAATGGCTAGAGTCTTCCTGAGCTGGGAAGGGGGCCATGGAGAAAAGGAGATGGGGGATGTAGAGGATCTACCTGTAAATATGATTGTGGGGAAGGATTTGGACCCCAGGAAAAACTGGTGTGTGTTGTAACTCATAGTTAGGCACAAGGGCAAGCTTCTGAGAGTGAAGAGGGGGTGACTCTGGGTGGTCCAGTCACACCCTCAGCAGCTGAGGTAGTGTCTAGCATAGGGGAAGGGCTGGCTAGAAGCAGCAGTCCTGAAACCCAGTCACAAATAGAGGAGCTCACAGGACTTCCTTCTGAAGGGGCACTGGGAAGTCAGATGAGGGCAGCTGAGTGCTGCACAGCAAACTGACCCTGTCTTGCAAAAACTGAGGGAAATAGCTCATAGGGCTGAGTGTCCTCAGGGGGGTAAAGAGTCCATTTACTGGGACAATGGGCTGTTGTCCAGAGAATGTACAACACAGGAAGGGCTAGATGGTGAGATACTCCAGCAGCTGGTAGTCCCTATGGTTCACCATCAGCAGCTTTTAGCCCTCACCCATGATATCCCTTTTTCAGGGCCCTTAGGGGTGAGGTGCACAAAAAAGCATCTAAAAAACAATTTCTTCTGGCCTGGTATTGGCAATGATGTGGCAAATTATTGCAAGACTTGTCCACAGTGCCGTCAGGTAGGGAAAATGGGGAACAAGGTCAAGGCAGCTTTGGTGCCCCTGCCCATTATTAATGAACCCTTCAAGAGGATAGCTGTGGACATAGTGGGGCCATTGAGCACCCCAAGTTGCACTGGCAAGTGGTATATCCTGGTAGTTGTCGACTATGCCACAAGATACCCAGAGGCGGTGGGCCTAGCATCTTCTGAGGCAGAACCAGTGGCAGATGCACTGTTGGGAATATTTAGCCGGGTGGGCTTTCCCCAGGAGATACTGTCAGATTGGGGTGCCAGTTTCATGTCAGGGTTAATGAGTAGTTTGTGGGAGAAGTGTGGGGAAAAGCAGCTCAAAACCTCCCCATACCATCCCCAAGCTAATGGTTTGGTGGAGCAATTTAATTCAACCCTTAAGAAAATGCTAAGGACTTTTGCTGACCAGCACAAGAGGGACTGGGACAAATATTTGCCTCATCTCCAGTTTGCATGCAGGGAAGTCCCACAAGAGTCCACAGGATTCTTACCTTTAGAGCTTCTATTTGGTCATAGGTGCAGGGGCCCTAGGTTTTATTCAGGATGAATGGGATGGTGACTGTGCCTCCCAAGGGGAGTTTGTTGTGGAGTATGTCCTGAACATCAGGACCCACCTTAAGGAGCTCATGGGGTTTGCTCAGGAGCACTTGGTCACTGCACAACAGTGTCAGAAAGTCTGGTATGACTGCGGGGCCTGGGCCAGAGAATATGAGGTAGGACAGTGAGTGATGGCACTCATTCCTGTCTGACAGAATAAATTACAGGCAGCATGGGAGGGGCCATTCTCCATTCTCCAAAAGGTTAGTGATGTCAATTACACAATAGATCTACCAGACAGGAGATGCAAACGAAAGGTGTATTATGTTAACGTGCTGAAGCCCCACCATGACAGGGAGGAAATGGTCCTTGCTGTATGCAGTGCCCCAGAGAAGGAAACTGAGATAGATCCACCGGTGGACCTACTTGGGGATGCCCGGGTTGCATCCTCTGTGGACAACCTTACCCTCTCTGAACAGCTGACACCAGCCAGATGCAAGAAATTAGGAGTGTGCTGAGAGAATTTGAGGACATGTTCACAGGGAAACCAGGGTACACCACAATGGCAGAGCACCATGTGGATACAGGGACCCAGGTTCCCCTGAAACAGTTCCTCTACAGGGTACCTGAGCACATTAAGTAGACTGTGAAAGAGGAACTCAAGGAGATGCTGGAATGTGGAGTAATCCAGGAATCTAGTAGCCTCTGGGCATCACCTGTGGTACTGATCCCCAAAAGGGATGGCACCACATGATTCTGCATTGACTACCAGAGGCTTAATAACTGTATGGAGTCTGATGCCTATCCCATGCCCAGAAGAGATGAGACCCTGGAACAACTGGGGGGAGCCAAGAATTTGACCACAATGGACCTAACCAAGGGCTATTGGCAGGTGCCTCTGACCCTTGCAGCCAGGGAGATATCAGCTTTTGTTACTCTATTTGGTTTATGTGAATTCAAGGTAATGCCATCTGGGATGAAGAATGCACCTGCAGCCTTTCAACAGTTTGTGGATCGTATTTGGTTTGCTGGCCAAGGCACCTAGCTTCACCTGAGCTCTTTCCTTCTAAGACTGCTTGAAAGGCAGAGTAGAAAAACTTACCAGAGCAAGGGAGAAGGATTAAGACTTAGTTTGGCTAAGCAGATTTACTGTGTGGTGGTGTTTTTATTTTTACTCACAGGGATTGCTACTGTTTGTTGCTAACATTTCATTGCTTTATTTTTTCTCTGATTCAAATTGTTGTTGCTGGTATACCTTCTTCTGCATTATTACAAGGTGTGCCTACAGGTGTGTGCTAACAGATTACTGCTGTAATCTTCTGATTCAAATTGTCTTTGCAAGGTATATCTTCTGTTACTGCTTTATTTTTCTCTGGAGCAAAGTGTTTCTTACAGGGTATATCTTCTCTGAAATTATTACAGGTGGTGCTTTACAGGTTTTACAGTTTTATCTAACATTAGGATAAGCTTTCAGGGTTACTGCATTTGTTGTTGACTGATTGTTTCTGCTCTTACCTCCTTGTTCTTTCGTCCGTGGTTCTTCTTTTTGGCAGGGAAGGGCCCAGCCACCACCCCATCCCCAACCACCCCACACTACACTCCTTTATAGGGTACCACAGTTGTAACATTTCCTGTGGCAGAACAGGAAGAGGCGGATCAGTGGGGCCTCCACAAAGGTGATCTCATTTACAGGGCACTAGTAATTTAACTTGTTATAACAAGTTAAACAAAGCACAATTAAACCATTACTTGCATTTTTTCCTTCTAATTACTCTGACTAGGTTACAAACCCAGCAACTTATTTGGAATGGATTTCATTAACTGCAGGTACTGTGGAACAATTTTCAGAAGGACAGTCTTACAGGATTTAGGACACTGTCCTACATGCTGAGCCTTTGGAGATCTTAGGTCTCAGCTCCGGGCAGCATGGGCAGAGATTGCACGCCTCAAATTTCATATTGAAGAGGAAATACATTATAAGAACCACCCGCCATTTCCCCAGCATCCAACAGAAAAACCTCGACCGCAGAGGGTAGTTGGTCCAGGAGGTTGGCAGGTGGTTAGGAGGAGCAAATCAGGTGCCCCATCACTCTCTGCTCTCCAACACATTACCTCCAAAAACCATATAAACACTACAAACAGGTATCTGCCTCTATCTCTGAAATCAAATAAAGAGGCAGAAGACACTGCAGAGCAGGACACTGCAGCACAGGAGCTAACACAACAATACTCACCCAAATCAGGAACCAAAACTAAACAAGCAGAAAGGAAATCCAAAAACTTCTGATCATAGGAGACTCCATGATTAGGGAGTTGATACCCATCTCCAGCCAGGGGTGATGGTCAGATGTCTCCCAGGTACATCAGCATGGAGAGACACTGACGCATAGCTAAATTGTTCACAAAGCAGAGAAAACATTGATGTCCTAGTACATAGGGACTAATGATCTCGCCAACCGGTCAGTTACGGAGACCAAGGAACACCTGACTAGGCTGGGTGACAAACTATCATCTATTTCGTCCGGCATCTCCTTCTCTGAGATCCTGCCAGTCTGGGAGAAGGGAGCAGATGGACGGAAGGTCAGAGAAGGGGAGATAGGGGAGCTAAACCGTGGCTCAAGGACTGGTGCCAGGAAAAAGGACACAGATTTGTGGAACTGGCACAGTTCTGGGAGCGAAGTTCTTTAAATTTGATGGACTGCATCTGACTAAAGAGAGTCAGTGCATTGGGGCAGAAGTTTGGCGTCTTTGCAGAATATTTAAACTAGCAAATGGGGAGAGGTGCAGCACCCCATCACGTCGAATGGGAAGAACACCCTCCCCTCAGCTAGTAGTCAAACAGGAATTCAAGCGTGTTTGCCATTCATTTGCATCACCAGGTAAGAAAAAGGTTTGTCTCCCATATGATGCACAGGGGTAATGCCAAACTTCACCCAACAACTAACACACCAAAATCTGGCCAATGGAAAATCATGTACAAATGCTCACAGCCTGGAAATAAGATCCCAGACCTGCAGGCAATAATGTCAGAGGCTAAACTGGACATAGTAGCAATTAGTGAGACGTGGTTTACCAGTAACCACACTTGGGAGACTTCAGTACCTGGATATGTATTGTTCAGAAGAGACCGAGGTGCAAAAAGGGGAGGGTGGCCTGTATGTTAATGAAAATATCAAAGCTACAGAAATTCAGAATACACATAAGGAGCCAGAAGAACTTGGGTCACCCTGAAACAGGTAATGGGACAGCCATAAGAACTGGGGTTGTCTACAGGCCCCAGACCAGAGGGAGGACATAGACACATTACTGTTAGAAGATATACAAAACATGACAGCTAAAGGGAGGTTCTGATAATAGGAGACTTCAACATGCCAGATACAGATTGGTCAATACCAGCAGGAACATCTGCCAGAACTAGACTCATAGTGGATTCCTGCAGGGGAGCCTCAAACAACTGGTACAGCAACCCACAAGAGACAGGGCTATCCTAGATCTAGTACTGACTAACAAAGAAGGGATCACAGATCTCCAGGTAGAAGGTCACCTGGGGCCAGTGACCATCACATGGTATGGTTCAATTTGGCTACTACATCTAAATCATCCCATTCCAAGGCAAAAATATGGGACTTCAGAGGCTGACTTTGATAAGATGGCCAACAGAGTTAAGCTAGCCCTGGCAAAAGAAACACAGGTGAGGAGGTACAGGCAAAGTGGGCAAGCATTAAGGATACAATACTTGAAGCAACATCCCATTGTGTTAGACAGAAAGGAAGTGCAAAGAAGGAAACCACTTTGGTTCTCAAATATAGTAGCAGAAAAGGTCAGAGCCAAAAGGCTGGCCTTCCAGAAAATATAAGGGAACACAGCGGGATGAAGATGGGAGGCATGCCAAACTGCCCTAAGGAAGCAGGTAAGGCAGTAAGGCAGGCAAAGTCCCAAACTGAGGAAACACTAGCACGAACAGTAAAAGAAGGTGACAAGACTTTCTATAGATACATTAGTGAAAGGAGAAAGTCCAGAGGGGTATTGCTAAGCTTAATGGAGAAAAGGAGCATGTGAGGAGGAGGACCCTGTAAAGGCATCTATCCTAAATAGATACTTTTGCTCAGTATTTACTGAAGAGAAGGTAGGGCAGGGCCCACAGCTCAGCATCATGGACACAGGGGAGGGAGGTGAGCACTACTCCCTTCACAAAAGAAAGGGTCCTACAAGAGCTTGCTAAGCTCAGGGTGGATAAGGCAATGGGACCTGATGGCATACATCCCAGGGTACTTAAGGAGCTAAAGGAGGAACTAGCAGGGCCATTAGCAGAATTGTTTAGTGAGTCTCTGAGCACAGGAGAGGTCCCAGAAGACTGGAGAAAGGCTCATGTGATCCCACTCCACAAGAGTGGTAGCAGGGGAGGCGGGAACTACAGACCGGTCAGTCTTACCTCAGTAGTGGGCAAGATTATGGAGGCACTCCTTAAGGAAAGGATAGTGCAACACCTGGAATCCATAGGGGCACAGGATCCAAGACAGCATGGGTTTACAAAGGAAGGTCCTGTCAAACTAATCTCATGATTTCTTTGACTGGGTAACAGAGTGGTGGACCAAGGGGAGCAGTTGATGTCGCCTACCTTGACTTCAGCAAAGCTTTTGACACTGTTCACATAGAAGATTGATAAATAAGCTGAGTAGGCTCGGGGTGGGTCAGAAGTTGGTCAACTGGGTGGCAAACTGGTTGACTGGCAGAAAACAGAGAGTGGTGGTAAATGGTATACAGTCAGAAGAGATGCAAGTCACAAGTGGGGTACTCAGGGATCAGTCCTAGGGCCAGTCCTATTCAACATCTTCATTAGTGACCTACGCAGATGGACTAGAGGGTAAGGCTTGTCTGTTTGCAGATGACACCAAGATCTGCAACAGAGTAGATGATCCAGATGGGGTGGGCAGAATGAGAAGAGATCTGGATAAACTAGCAGAATGGTCAGAAGAGTGGCAACTGGGATTTAATGCAAAAGTGCAAATCATGCACATAGGAAGAAAACCCAAGCCACTTATAGGCTGGGAGGGAGTTGCTAGCAGTCACAAAGGAAGAAGAGACTTGGGCATCATCATCACTGATGACCTAAAATCATCCAAGCAGACCTCTAAAGCAGTAGGTAGGCTAGGGGGTGTTAGGGGTGTATTAGTAGGGGTGTCACAAGTGCGTAGAGGAGGTAATAATCCTCTGTACAAGAGCATTGGTTAGGCCCCATCTGAGTACTCATGCAGGCATTGGAGGCCACACCTTCACAAGGACATTAACCAAATTGGAGGCAGTCCAGAGAAGGGCAACCAAAATGGTGCAGGGACTGCATCAGAAGACATATAAGGACAGATTAACGGAGCTCAATATATATACCCTTGAGCAAAGGAGGGAGAGGTGATATGATCGAGACATTTAAACACCTTAAGGGCATAAACAAGGTGAAAGAGTCTAACATGTTTAAATATAAGAAAATAGCAGGACAAGAGGACACAGCATGAGATTAGAGGAGGCCGATTAAGGGGAATGGTGAAATTCTTTTCACAGAAAGGGTGGTAGATGCATGGAATGGCTTACCACAAGAAGTGGTGGCTATGAATACAGTGCAGGGCTTCAAACAGGCATGGGATAGGCATAAGGGAGCAATACAAATGACTATGAATAGATAGGTCACTGACAGAGCAAAGGCCGATGGTACATTTATAAGGTAGAAAAAGAAATGGGCAGACTGGATGGGCCTTGCGGTCCTTATCTGCCGTCAACTTCTATGTTTCTATGTTTCTATGTTTCTATGTATTTTGTCTGGGGTAGGTGAGTTTGCTTTGGCTTATATGGATGATATAGCCATATACAGCCAGACCTGGGATGAGCACATCAGGAATGTATGGGATGTGTTTCACAGGTCAAGGAATGCAGGTCTGACAGTCAAGGCAGAAAAGTGCCATAGAAGTGTCCTACCTTGGACACCAGGTGGGTAGTGGGCACATCTGCCTGGAGCCTGCCAAGGTTGATGCCATCCTGGCCTGGCCTACTCCTACCACCAAGAAACAGGTCAAGTTATTCCTAAGGACAGCAGGGTACTAGCAGAGGTTTGTTCCTTGCTATAGCCATCTGGCTAAGCCACTGACAGACCTAACCAAGAAGGGAAAGCCAGATACTGTGAAGTGGTCAGAAGGCTGTGAGGTCGCTTTCCAGGAGCTAAAGAAGGCCTTAAGTGGCCCAGCTATATTGGCCAGCCCAATTATAGTTTAAAGTTTATGGTCCATGTGGATGACTCAGATCATGGGCTGGGGGTATGCTGAGCCAAGTTACCCAGCCGGGGGAAGGGCACCCGGTTGTGCACCTCAGCTGGAGAGCTTTTGCCCAGAAGAGGAAGCCTACACCACAATCGAGAAGGAATGCTTGGGAATAGTGTGGGCCCTTCAGAAGCTGCAGCCTTACCTATATGGGAGAGAATTTACTGTGGTCACAGATCATAATCCCCTGATTTGGCTCCATAGATCAAGTGGGCAAAATGGAAAACTACTACGTTGGAGTTTGGTACTGCAGGCATACAACATGACCATCCAGCATCGCAGTGGCAAACAAAATGCAAATGCAGATGGGCTATCTAGACAGGGCTAATGGCATGACTGGATACTTTGGGCACTTCCCAGTAGTTGCATGAATGGCTGTGTCACTTGGGGTGGCCCAAGGGACACTCCTTCATCATCTTGGGTGGGAGATGTTACAGAAATGGTTAGGAAAGAGTTAATGGCTTGGATTCTGTAGGTGCCTTATTTTTTTAGCAGTCTGAAAAAAAACACACTCATGCAAGCTGAGAATTCCAGCTTCTGGAATTCTCAGTCCTCCCTAGCTGCTAGATAAGAGCTGGGTCATAAATCTCGAGTGGACATCACCACACACACAGACCTGTCCACACACACAGGCCAGTTTGTATGGATAGGTTCATTCAAATATAAACTTAAGGTTAAAAGGGAATATAATTGGTCACTGATAGGTGTTCATTCTTATTGGGACAATTAAATACATACATGTTAGATGGTTGGTGCATTCAAAGGGGGAATATGCATTACATATTCCCAGGAGAATATATAAGAGGCTGAAAGACAATGAAGAGTGTTCTTCTTACTTTGAAGCTGGAGAAAGAATCTAAGCTTGGGTTCCTACCCTTTTAGCTATGTCTGTGGGAGCTGGCAGTTAGCACAGAGTCCTGTGTCTCTTGTAAGGACAGGGAAGGGTAAGTTTAGTACTAGCATAGTGCAATAATAGCATTTTTCTTTTGCCATCTGTTGTTTAAAAACATTTGTTTACTTTTCTTGTATCAGTGTTATTCTCTTGTGTTGTAAATATATATCCTGTAAATGCTCAGTGCACTTTCTGTTAAGTAAAAAGCTAATTATTTGCTCAGTAAGTTGCGACTGTAATGTCATTTTTCTAAGGTAATATTTGGTTTCCACTGGCCAAGGTAAACTCTGTGTAGCATCCGCTCCTGAGAGAAAGACACACTACCAGACTTTAACTTGTGCGATTGCACGTTTGATTATTCAAGTTTGTAAATTTGAAGGAGGTGCTGGAAGACAGTCTGGCTGATGGCAGCGAATACCCGAGGACAGACACCTCTCTAAAAGCTGTTTCATCCCAGAAGGAGAGGTGGGTTGTCACAAAAGCTAATAGATTTGTTATACATTAACTAATTTGTGTAAAACTATGTTGGCTTTTATCCTTATACCATCTAGCAATTAGATCCAAATTTATTGTGTCTTTGATTAGACCTTCCATTATTTTATCTACAAGAGGTATTCAACTAATGTGTCTATAGTTTTTACATTCAGTTTGTTGTCTTTCTTATGTAGTGCTACAACAGTAGCCTTTTGCCAGTCCTTGGGGATCTCACCTGTCAAATATGATTTATTACATGTGTGAATGGATTAACTAGTCCTACACAAAGTTCTTTAAGTAGCCTTGGGTGAAGATTACCTCATCCAGATGATTCTTTTACATTTAACTGCCTTAGCATATTCATAACTGTGCATCAGTCATTTAGTACTGAATCATTGTTCCTTAATTCTTCATGGACATAACTACCTGTAGTTTGCCCCATTTGTTAATAACAGAACAGGAAATGTATTAAATACATTTTTGATTTCAATAGGCTCACTTGTTAAGTTGCCATTTTGTGTGATTGCACCAATGGCTCTATTACATCCCCTAGTTGAGTTGATGTAGGAAAAGAATGATTTACTATTGGTCTTAGAACAAGCTAGTTTAAATTTGATTCTGCCCTTTTCTTGCTTGACATTTTCTTGTTTCCTTTACAGTTGGCCAAAATTTCTTAAAACTATTTTCATTACTGGGACTGTAATTCTTTTTCTTAATCATTTTAATCACCTTCCATGTCAACCACATTGTTTTTTTTTTTTTCCTTTTGATGACATAATTTTGACTGTGGTACAGATTTATGCTCCAGCTCTGGTGTTATGTTTTAATAGTAATCCAGCTTTCTTCTACTTATTTGTTTAAGAGAATAGATTCCCAGTCCCAACTTTTATGTACTTTCTTTATTGCTTGGAAGTTTGTTCAAGTGTGGTTTCTTTTACTCCCTTTTGCAATCTGTTTTTTCCTGATAATTTTAAACATTATGATACTGTGTTTGATGTTTCCCAAAGGCTCCCTTACAACTTCATTCCCAACTGATACCCTTTGGGGTAACCCTTTCAGGATTTTTGTCTTTTAACTTGTTTGTTTTTTTGAGGGGTCACCATGACCCAAACCCATAAGACCAACTTAGAGCTCTGGTTCATTGCACCTGGGGTGTGATACAGATGAGGCACACTGATGAGTCCTAGGTAGGATGAAAAAAGTGTCTGTGTCTTCTGTTTACAACTTTTGCAGATTATGTGAGAGGCCCTCTGGCACCATGCATTCTTTGCATAAAGCTGAACTAGCCTAAAATGTGTTGGTGATTTGAATATACGTCCCATGATGCTTTGCATTATGGAGGTATGTGTGATTTTGTATTTCTAATTACAGATGTGCAATGTGTATGAAATGCCAGACTTGTGTGTCATGACTTCAGACATGTACTTTGTTCATCACTCATGAGGGTAGAGGAAGGGTGGGGATTAGAGTTGTTATATTCCAGTTTGGGACCCCATATGAGGTACCATACCACTGATCTATGGCTTTGTATTTGTAGACTGTTCTTGGGTCATGAGGGTAGGAGACATGGTAGGGTAGGAGGGAGTTACATATAAGAACCCAAATAGGACATTTCCAAACATTGTGGGCACTGTGTTTGCAATCCTAATACTTTATTTCCAACCTCTGTGCAGTTTGCACTTTGTAAGATAGCAACCCTAATGAGCATTAACATAGTTTTTTGCCTTAAATATAAAATATACATAATCATAGAATTAAATAATTCATTAAATGCATTTATACCTTATAAAGGTAATCAAAATATAAACATTCACATCAGTATGTAGAAATCATCCAACTTTGAAACTGGGACAAGAAAATGGTGATATTGTAGCTTGTAGCACAAACCATTCTTTTATTGTTGCCTATGCATTTTCCATGATATCATGTTATTCTGTGACCTCAAATCTTTTAGGTATTAGGTTCCAAGTTTGGAGACCCAGATGGTAGAAAGAGGATTGTCCTACATTACTCTTTTTTTAAAGGAACATCAAATTCAATACTGTTTGCTGACCTCAGCCCAGTCCTATGAGTCTTTATGCATAACTTGCTGCATACATAACCATGGACTTTCTTTTTGTAGCATTTGAACATCAGACCAGTAACAGTATATGTAGCTGTCTTAGCTTTAAATGAAGCCATTTCAACTCTTTGTACAGGAATCGGTAATGAGAATACAGTGGAGCATCGAGAAAAAACCTGGCAATGTGACTGTACATTACATGGTATCCAGTGAGCAAGGTGACCAAAACTGGGCACCAACAAAAACAGCAACTCAGTTCCACCACCTGTGTTCATGGCTACCAAGCCGGGGGATGACCGGATACTGGGGTGGGTGAATACCGCAACAGAAAGTAGCAGGCATACTTGCACACACACATCCGGGGGGAGAGGCAGGGGAGGGATGATATATGGGAGGGGCTGTAGTGGGCAGCTGCCAAGCTGGTCTGCTAGCATGGTGGAGAGGGCAGTCAGCTGGGAGGCACAGGGTACAGAGTTCGGGTCTGGTATGGTGCAGGGTTTTTGCTGGTAGGCGGCATCTATTATTTTAAGTTTTTCACCCCCCCAACATGCAGCCCCCTGGAGTTGAGAATCCTTAAGTAGGGGGGTGCAGGGGGCAAAGCCCCCATTGTGGAATGTGGGGAGTGCAGCCTCCCACAGTAACTATGAGACCTGTAGGTCTTGGGTGCCGTTGTTGTCCACGCTGAAGTGTGCATCACCAAAATTGATTTTTGGTGATGCACACTCGCCATAACAGCGATCGCCTTTCTGCATTTGCTGTTATGACATGGAACTACATTACATCAATGTTAACAAGGTCAGTCTCCAAGGCTCCCATACAATACATCCCCATAGTCAAATACTGGAAAGATCATTTCATTGGCCACTTTCAATCTTGACTGTAAGGACATATCTTTTCTTAATTTATATAACATGCCCAACTTCTGACCCATACTTTTTGTCATAATCTTTATATGTGTGCTCCATTTACACCTATTATCAACCCAGATTCATAGGTACTTGTACATTTCAAGCTGCTGCAACCTGGTACCATCCCTCGTAGCTACGAAAAACATGTGCCAACAACCCAGTTCCTTGTTTCTTTGTTTAAACAACATTACTTTTGATTTATTATCATATTATACTGATTTATTTTCTGCAAAAAAATTCGATGTTTCAAATGCCCTTTGAAGAGTAACCTGTATTTGTTTTATAGGATATACTATGGTATCCCTAAACTCAGTATGCTGAGTCTCGGGATACCAATCCCACTGGCCTGATATCCATGCTTTCGAATCAATCAGAAGCCTGGAAATGTGATTTTGGCATCCGAGTGCAAAATGCAAAATGCAATTTGGGGGGCTCCACCTCCCACACCCTCCCATAACTAAAATAACTAACTCCAAGTGAAAGCGGACCTCGGAGTAACAAAAAATTAATTAAGGAGGTATAAACTTTTAAAATCTACAGGACACAGTGCAGGATGGAATCCATGCCTCCCAGATCATGCTGACCAAGCTGTCAGTGGTTTAATCCTCAACACCACTGGGGCAGCTTGGCCAGCCTCCTGATTCCTCCATTACTTGAATATGACCAACAGGGGTATGGTAGCAAGCTGTTGCATCTGCTACCTTATCCCTGTAAATGTCTGTCAGGTTTCCTACTGCCGGGGTGCTGACTATCTGGATACTGAACCTGTCAGGCAATACTGCCCAGGCAGGTCTGTGTCAAGATAGGGAGTCTCGGCAAAGCATAATGGTATCGTTTTATACCTGTTCTTTTCAGATAAATAACTGTCCTCTGCATATAAGTGAAAATGTATTTGGGGATATTTAAATGTGAGACTGTTCATGATGTAATGTTTTGAAAGCCTTTGACAACTCTACAAATATACATCCACCATGAGTCTTTCTTCTAGAGCTTGCTGGATGTCCCCAACTACTTTTATTAGTGCAGGCTGATTCCTGTGTTTCTCTCTGAAACCTGATTAATTTGGACTGATTATGTCTTTTGCATTTTAAAAAAGCCTTTCAACTGAGTTGCTACTAATCTTTCAAATATTTTGGATTTGATCGGAAGTAAGGGAATAGGTCTGTAGTTCAATATTACATTTTCTGAGCCTGAATTAAATATAGGAATGACTTTTGTGTTCTTCCAGTCTTCTGGCTACTCACCAGATTTTAGGGACATGTTGAACAGAGCCATAATTGGTTGAGTAATAACAGGTGCAGCATATTTTGAAAGCTTGCTAGGAATATTATCCAGACCTATTGACTTAGTATCATTTAGTTTTAATAATTCAGTCATTACCTCTCCCACCTCTATTTTCCAGAATGTAAATGATTAAGCTGAGTTTAAATGATTCAGATTTGAGGACATTATGTACACAAGCCCTACTATATGGTTTGTCTTGCATGCCTCAGTGTCCACATTAATAAAAAATCATTTAAACTGTTAGCCACTCAGTGCCAGTCACCAAAGTTTCTCCCTTCATTTTAAATGCTTTAGGACGTCCACCAGATTTTGAATTCTGACTTCCAAATTTGGGTTTTGGTAATGAAAAACAGATCACAGCAGTCACAAATATATGCATTAACTTAAAAAAAAACCTTAGGATTAAAGTTATTTTTGGTTTTTGAATGCTTCTCTACAACAGCATGAGTTTGCTGGTCTAATTTCTCGCAGATATCTATTTCTGATCTCCCTAAATATATCCCAGCTCCTTTGCATATTTATTTGCCTTTTTCCATAGCTTATTCTTTTTAATTTTGAATTTGTATAACTTGCTATCATACAGTGGGGTATTATTATATTTCATATAATGTTTTTTTTAATAGGGCATGTCTATCACATACCTTTAAGAATTACATTTGGAAATAGTTCCATACACTATTTACAGTTGGGATGAGATTTAACCTGTTCCAGTCAATTGCCTCTATGTCCTGCATAAAGGTGGTATAGCAGACATTTGTAAATACCCTCATGTACACCACCTTACCACCTCCCACATTTTTTTTCTTTGCTCTTGAGGCACCACACTCATTTTATAATTTTCTCTCTCCAAAGAAACATTAGATCCAAGGTTGTAGATGCTGATGATTCACTTGGGTTCATCCTAGTGCATTTTAAGCTCCCTTCAGTCTCCCATCAAGCAGTACCAATTCTTTTTCACAAAAGCGAGAAAGAATTTGTACTGCTAGAAGGGAGACTGCAGTGTTTACAGTGCAGTTAAGGTAAATGGATGAATAAAAATTAAGTTGAAATTGCACAGTTACCAATTAAATAATGTGTTGTAATACCAACATTTTCAAAAAAGCTGAAAAATATTTTTCATTATTTTTTAAATGTTCATGTAATTTTATGTATCAATAAAAAATAGTACTGATACAGTCTAGCAATACAAAAAATAGTATCAAAACTATGTATTTGCCTTTTTTGCTGTGACACAACTAAAAAACATGTGTCAATAATATACTGAATAAGAAAGTTCAAATACTATCCCTACTGTACCTATTGAATTGCATCAGCACATTAAACACTATCAACAGAGCTCATTCTTAATGGCTAGACTTCATGCTTTCACTGAAAACACAAATTAGGTTTCTAGCCCTAACAGTTCCAAAGCGAGAACTTTCAAAAAGTGGTTTCTTTAAACTGGAATAGCTTTGGAATCTTTAGGACTAGAAACTTATTTTGTAACAAAAGTTTGGAATCAGCTAAGTTGATGTTTTGATAAAATATTGCTACAGTAAGCATATTATTTATGTATTTACTTAATTGAATATTGGTAACTAGGAGAGGCACACTGAGTCAGTGCTCAATTCCAGGTGCAACCCTGTGGAGGGAAAACTGAGGTAGAACATAGCATAAAACAAAGTGGCAAAACAGTAAACACTGCATTGGTAATAAGTTAGTACAAATTAAGAATAAATACATAGTCCAAACATTTTGCATACAAAGGATAAAATGTGATACAGCTTAGAAAGAACATCTTACAAATGGATATGTAGCAATGGAAGCAGCACACGGTGGATAAAACAAATTTACATAAGACGGATGACCTGAGATATACATATCAATATAAAAAAATGATTTTCAAAGTCTGGTTATTTTTAACAATATATAATATCAACATGTATTAGTGACCCACAAGAACTGTATGATTAGTATCTACACATGTTGATTGGACTCCAAGCTTTCATAAAAAAAAACTTATGTTTCTATGATTAACAGTTCAAAGGTCACTGCTTTCAAAATATTATTTCAAACTATATAAAATATTATGAAATATTATTTTTGGAAATGGTCCGAAGCTAATAGTGATTATCTAGTCTAAGTCTAAATACATTCTTTTCTTCTGGTTTCTGTTCTTAATCCTTGCTTCTGTCTTTATTTACTAGTTATCTGGTGTGTTGCAGATGGTCATACTGCACAAAAGGGGGTGAGGTGGAAGGAGTTATGAAATTGAACTCATACATTTTTCCATGCTAGATGAGAGAAAATTATTCATTACTTCTCCCTGAATCTTGAGAACTCTGCATGCCATGATTGTGTGGGGTGGGCTGGTGGGCCAAACACTATATTCCAAAGTATTCTGTAATCTAATAGATGGAGAGGAGAAAACGCAGCTGAGTTACTGTAGGGTGGGGAGCAGAAACTCAACATTGTATCAAAATACCCACAGCCCTGGAGATGGAGGGAGGAAACAGAATTCCCCACCCATTAGTTGAGGAGGAGGGCCAACTGTATCTGAAAATTCTCTACAATCTGGGAAAAGGAAGGGAGAAAATTAACAAACTGAATTCTTGCCATAACAGCATTGCCATCACAAGACCAGTCTTGTTGGTACAATCCAGCTCTTGCCTTCCTTGTTCCCAGCTGAAGCAAAGGAGTCCAGAACTGTTCTATTGCTTTTAAATCTCCCCAACATTGAAGAGACATGCAAAGGTCATATAAAGACAAATGGGAGGGTCATCTTACAGACACTGGGTGTAGCATTTCTTGTAGACAAATACACTGCTCCTCTAGTATTGTTTGTTTATTGTACACGTTTTTTTGCTGCATATTAATAGTCAAAGTTAATCAGAAATGTACCTGTAAATTTGCACATGCTGGAAAGGCACTGGCATCATCCGCAGTGGTGACTTCATTGTTTGGGATTGATTTTCCCTTCCCTTTAGAGGATGGCAGTGTGGTCACTGTTGTGGTCTGTGCTGGAGGAGCTAGCTGCCATACATTCACATCTGTGCCATTGCCAAATGCTTGGATTGCATTCCCTGTAATGCAGAGCAACACGGATTATAGCTACATTTAATACAATGTAGGTACTGTATTAATAACAAGCTAATGTTGTTTTGCCCATTGTAAAATGTTCAAAGTTTGTGACAGGATGAATGGCTTTGCAGTAAAATGAAACCTTTCCCTCCATCGAGCACATGGCCTGTGGGAATATGAAAATCCTTCTGCGTTCCCTATTTTATATAGCTGTAGATATATTTTGTCTGGTGTTAACATGATATGTAGACAGCTTAGGAAAGTACTGTGTCTCAGTAGTTCAAGCACAACAACTGGAGGTACCAGGTTTGAATCCCACTACATCCATTGGCTTACTATATGACCTTGGGCAATTCATTTCTCCTCCCCATGTTTCAATGCCCCCAACCACAAAATGGGGTAAAAGAAAGGGCTCACTGAAAATTTATTTACTAATTGATTAATTTAGTGACTGATTGATTTGAAAATGTGTGACCAGGAAAGGCACACTGAGCCAAGGCTTGCTTCCAGGTATGACCAGGCGAAAATGGGAACAAAAGGGTTACAAAGTGGCAATGCACAAGTAGCAAGGTACAATGATACAAGACAATAAATAGCATGATCATGAATAGAGGTAGAAAAATTAAAGAGAACAGTGTACATGATACTATATAGCAGTGCAGGCTGAGGGTAATTCAAAAATACATACAGAGTTAAAGATGATGAACTGTATCTCATATCAGCCAGACTGCATAAATAAATGAACCATAAAACAAAACAAGAACAAATAAAAAATATACTGGTATTATTTTCGTATGTGTAGTGTATCAGGAGGAATGGTAGTACCTGTCTTGTAACTTTTACAGCAACAGCAATACAGATGTGTTAATGTGGTGTTGGGAGGGATTCCTTTTCTCCTTCACTGGTTGAAACTGCATTGACACTAGATCAAATTCAGTACTTCCTCCATGAGCATAGTTTTGTGGGGGGAAGGGGTCAGTGTATCCTTTTGGTGCAAGTACTGTAGTAGTACTGGATGTTTGGTTTCATGCTAAACGTATCCACAAAAGGGTAACACTTTCATTGCTGAAAAGCTCAAAATGACCCACCATAGAGTACCTTTTTCACAGTTATATAAGACCACCAGTTAAACACTTTTTATGAGAGAAATCTAATTGAAACCTAACTGAGACTTGAAACCATGGTTTAAAATTTAACCACATTTTACATTACTTCTATTTCATTCAATGCATTTTATCCAGCCCTGATCTCTGCATATTAGGCACAAGCAAAATTAACACATTTCGTAAGCTTTAGGCTTTTATCCCATGGAAGTGTTAATCTTGCACATGATGATGTCACACCGGAAGCTCAATACAAATGGGAGACAATTTACTGACTAACTTCAAATGGAGCAACTAATTTTCTAGAAAAAAAATGCATATAAATATGAGATTGCTTTAGTTAAGTGATCCTTTCCTGGATTGCTTTAGTTCCCAGAATTAAATCTGCCTAATTAAGTAGGAACAGAACTGCTGCAGCTGAAAAGTACTGAAAGTAATGCTTATAAATCTCATTACAATTTCATGGGATTAAGGACTATGTTTACAGTAGAAGTAAATTGGCTGTATTTTTCATAAAATGAATAGAAAAACAGGTTTTAATCAGGTCTTAAGGGATCCACAATGGGTCTAGGGATTCTTTAATTTGGCCTGCATGTATGAGAAATGAAATAATTTCACAAGGGGTTTGAAAGTGTGAGCGATTAATGTATGGCTTTTAACAAACATCACTCTTTGAATAAAAAAAGTGTTTAAAAGGAATCTTAGTTTAAAAACAATTTTTTTTTAATTTAAAGTGCTAGTCCCCCATTTAAAGAGCCTTTGATATCTTGGGAGAAATAGCTGACATTTTATATATTTTCTGTATTCTGTGTCCCCATTTTCTTTATAAATATGCACATTAATATGCAAACTGGATAGGTGTAGTGAGTCTTGAAAGTTTATTTATAACTACTGCTTCTGATTCTGCTACTGTTACATCTCTACAACCTATTTTTTTGTAGTACTGAGTGTTTCTGATTTACACACAGGTAGTAAGTACTATTTCAGATATGTATGATGTGGTTTATGTCCTTGCTCAGTTCTTCCATTGTTGGCACAATCCATCCATGTTCTACTAAGAACCCTGTGGATGCTTGGCAGGATATACTGTAAACTACATCATGCAGTTCTAAAAGTAAGCAATAAGATATGACAGGGTGTTGGTTTATTTTGGTAAACCACAAGCCCAGGTGTGTTGTGAGGCACAAGGCACTTGTGCCAAGTGCCATCAACCCCACAGATGTGCAGTTTACAAAACTAAACTAACACCCTGAAGTGCCTTATTGCACTTACAAAATGAGTACAATGTAAAAAAATAAATAAATAAACCAAAGCTGAACACCTAAAAAGCAGATGCATTTAAAACTAGTTTTAAAAAAATATAAAAAGTAGTTCCTTATATACTGTACTTAGTTCGTACAACTAGGTAGTGTTTACCAGTGTACCACTAGGGGGTGTTGTCTGCAACTAGGTGCCCTGCTGTCATGTTTTCAGGAGGATTTGGCACTAGCCCCTAGTTGTGTCCTTGCAAAGAGGTAAAATAAGTATTTCTAAAAAAATCTGGTTTACTAAGTGACAGTGTGTAACAGGCAGGATGTTCCATCACAGAACTGGATATTGTATTGTAAAAACCTGAATGTTTTCTTTAAATGTCAGTTTGGGTACTGAGAGTACATGATGACTGTCACTTGTGGCTTTATAGGTTGTCAGGCAACCCCCTTGATGTTTTTCTTAGTGGCAGTTATTCCCTTGCCATGATCCCATTTCCGTAGCTGTGCACTAAATCTAAAACTGCTAATCTGTTGTAGTTTGCTTATGCTGCTCTGATCTCTTTACTGTGCCTCCTCCTCTGTTGGTCAGCACAAGTGAGGGCTCCAGGACTTTTTCTACTGTTTACATCTGCTCCCCCCCATTCAATCAAAGCCCTGCTGCCCCCTCCCTCATGTGCCTTCTCTCCACTTCCTTGTGTGCTGCTCCCCTCACTTCCATATGTGCCACTATCCTCCCTGCACTCTCTTATTTGCTAAGAACTGTGGATAAAAATGAAGACTTCTCACATGGGCCTTCAAAAAGAAGGAACAGTAAAGTGATGTTAAGCAAATGCGAGTTAGTTGGGATTTAATAATTTTTTTTTTTTTTTTATCATTTGGATCCCATGACGATAGTGATGAGAGGGAGAATGTTTTTCTGCTGGAACAATCAGGATGGTGAGGAGCAGAGCTGGTGCATGGGGGGGGTAGTAGCAACCTAGAAGATTGATCTATTGTGCCCTGACGTGTAAGATAAATACATTGCTGAGCATTTATGGCCTTGGACAACAAGGTTCATTTCAGAAAAAGAATGTGCTTAAGTAAAAGAAAAACACATAAAATGTTATGTGAGGGTAAAAGTAAGGGTGGGGTTGGGGTGGGGAGTTAGAAACATTTAAACATGACATTATGTTGTTTTGTAACATTAATCCAATATTGGTGTTACTTTACAAGCATTAAGATATTGATAGGCAATCAGCTTCACACGTATTTTGAAAAGTTGAATCTACTCATCCCATAGCAGGCAGGCTTCAGGACTTTGAGGTCGATGCACTCCACATTAATGTACTTTTTGGACACTGTGGCAAAAGGACTGGAAAAGGGATAATCCATGGGTATGGTGTGAAATCTGTTGAAGGACTTTGACCTGGAAGACTACCAGATCTTGCTTACCAGATTGAAACCGATTGAAATGGCAGCCCAAGTAGTGGATTGGTTCTGATCATATCTAATGGACAGAACCCCAAGGGTTTCCATTCAAAATATTCTAACCAATGCAATTTTCTTTTACAGAAAGGTGCCCCAAATATCCATCTTGGGTCTCCATCTGTTTTTAGTTTATGTAAACCCATTACAATAATTTATCACCCATTGTGACATTAGGCTCTTTGCGGATGACACAGGCATTTCTCACCTTTAACCAGGTGCCCACTTGTGGGCCAAATTCAATTTCCATTCTTCCATTCTTCCATTCCTCATCATTTTCCTCCAATATTCCAGTGGGCCACCACTTAAATCTCAGCCACAAATATGCAATAGATATGCCTTGGTAGCCCAGTGGATGTCTTCTCCTCAAACCATGGTTCCCCATACATGTCATTGTAGTGAATCTCTGCCCCTGATGTGCTCAATGCCCCTACCATCAGCCCTAAGATGTTTTTAGGAGAGTGGATATTATGGAACTATGGGCTCATTTAATGGGATTACCATGAATTTGAGAATCAGTGCTCTGTGGACCATTAGCATGGTGCCTACACACTCTTCTGTGCATAGTCACACTGCACAATTACAGTTTTATGTGCATTGGCACATGCGGGGATTGTAAACCCACTTAAGCTTAGCTTGGGAGTGCCAAGTAAGGGACTAGTATAAAATCACTGCTGCAATGTTTTTTACTAGTCCCTTGTGACTAAGAATCGCAGTTTATATCTTTAGTTTTGAGAAGGCAGAAATGTATATCAGAACATAACATTTTAAAAATGATGAAGTAGTACTAACCAGTTGCCTTAAAGTGTGGGACGTTGACTGGCCAATCAGGGAGGAGGAACGAGGGGCTTCAAAAAGGTGTATACAGCTCTCCCTCCTCCTCAAGCCACTTGAATGCTCCCATCACTCACCCACCCCTGTAAAAGCAGGGTTATGGGCTCAGCCAGGGGTAGTGTAGGGCTTCTTCAGCTCCAGAAAGGAGTCTGCACTAGAGGCTGTAAAAGATGTTTCCATGTTTACCCCTATGAGAAAGGTTTTATCGCAGTTTGTTTCACCTCCTCTGAAGGGCAGGGGACACAGAGGATTTTACTGCTGTTAATTTGATACAGCCATTGTAAACATGGTGTCATGGAAGTCTCCAATAAGGTACTGATTATACAGTGGGATTACTTATACAAGGGGAAGGGGACTGCACCCTGTCCAGACAGTATCTACATGTTTGGAATCAAGGAAGGAGCTGAAAGACTCATGTCAGGTCAAGATGGGTTTCAGAACTCTCCATCAAGGGTCATTCTGCAATAGAAGGGATCTCTCTCTCTCTCTCTCTCTCTCAGACTGTGGTGAGCAGCTCTTTCCTCAGCTAGAGGGACCTTCTCAGAGGAAAGAGATCCTCAGGTTTTTACCTGTGGTCACTTGCTGGAGACCGTCTGAGATGGGGGACTAGTTTATCTGCTTATAGATCCTCCTCCTCACCTGGGAGGATCCTCTGAAATCCAAAGGCCCCTCCATCAGGAGAGAGAGCGGAGGTGAAGCTCCCAGCTGTGGATGTCACGCTTACTAGTTCAGAACCATTAAATGTTATTAGTAAACATATAGCTGTAGCCATTTAACTTCACAACAGTGTCATGGGTGGTTTGTACTGGGGCAAGTGAGAGAAAGTGAGCCTATCTATCCAGTAAGTTTAATTTTCAGATCTCTACTGTATGTGCTATTTTTACATTCGGCTCTATCTCCAATATTTTCTGTCTTTTAGCTTCAGTTCCTTCCTGTCTATACTTTCTTTAATCTTTATCTCACCTCTGTCTGTGCACTTTAATCATTGGCTTTCCCCTGTCTATGCTTCATTTCATCTTCGGTTCTCCCCCATATGTATTTATGTACATTACACTTTTGGTTCTCTCACAACAGCCTTTTCTTTCAGCTTCAGATTTCTTGTTTGTGCTCTTTCATCTTTAACTCTTCCATTTGTCCTCTTTTCTCAATCATCTTCACTTCATTCCTGTCTTCCTTTTTCCTTTCATTTTTACTTCCCTGCTCTCAGTGCTCTTTTATCATTAGTTCTCTCTTATATTTGCTGTCTTCCATCTTCAACTCTTCCCTGTCTGTACACTCTTTCATCTTCAGCTGTCATGTCAGTGCTGCCTTTCACATTAAGTTCTTTCCTTTCTGTACTTTCTTCTACAATTACATCTTTCCTGTCTGTCCTCTTTTTCATGCTCATATTCTCTGTTTTTCTAACTTTTATTTTATTTAGTTTGAAAAAAAAAGAACAATATCATCCATCATATCCCAAATGTGTAACAACAATCAATCACGCCAGACCAACTCACATCATAACAGTTTACATGGCAAAACACAGATTCCACTGGACAAGCATCATACAGTATTTTTTTAACAATCTATTTACCCAGGATAGCCTAGCTTAGATACAGCATCTCATTTCCAATGGGGTCATGCTTCTACCCATTTCCACAGCTAGGTGGACTGGAGTATTGAGAGGTTAAGTAACATGCCCAGGGATACACAGTGAGTATTTGGCTCTGGCAGGGTTTGATCCTATAATCTCCCAGTTCCAAGCTAGTAATCTAACCACTTGACCATGGTGCCTCTTCATAACCTTATGATACATATATTTCTTCAGATACACATTCCAAAACTGGAGTACTGTGTGCAGTTTTGGAGCCCACATCTAACAGGACAGGGATTGGTTAGACACTATTCCATGGAGAGATACAAAAAAATTCAGGTGCAGCATGGCAAAATCAAAGAAGTCTTAACATTTACTCACTGCAAGGAAGGATGGAAAAAGGCAGAGCATGATAAAAACTTACAAATGCACACGAGGACATAACAGGGTAGACCAACTATAGTTCTTTATGCCGAGGAACAACACAGCAACCCAGGGCATAACTACAAACTGTTGGGGCTGTTCAAGAAGGAGATCAGGAACCATTTCTTCATTGAGAGGGTAGTGGATATATGGAACAAGCTACCCAGCAACATGCAAAACTATCTTGGTGTTCATATCCTAATGGAATAGTCTCAAGGGCATAATAAAAAACAAAAGGGAGGTAGGGGCAGGGAAATTATTTTAAGGGCTAAGAAAAGTGCATAGAAATAACAAGGCAGACTCAAGGGACTATTAGTCTTCTTCTAGTTCACTATCAAATTACAAGCTACATCAAAGATTCAAACC
This sequence comes from Neoceratodus forsteri, assembly GCA_016271365.2. NCBI lineage: Eukaryota > Metazoa > Chordata > Ceratodontiformes > Ceratodontidae > Neoceratodus > Neoceratodus forsteri. The sequence continues at coordinate 903,225,663 of CM028135.1, read as the reverse complement.
TCCAGATTCCATTCCAGTCAGACCTCAGACCACAGCAACCCACACCTACTCTCATGTAATGAGTATTAATTATGGGCTTGATTCTCAAAGAGCCCTTAGACTGATGCAAGCTGCCACCAAAGGTAGTTTGCATCAAAGCCCAGTGTACCAGGGACCCTGCACTCCATTCTCTATTGGGCAGGGTTCCAGCAGCAATGTCTTGCGGCTTGCAGCAAATGTGGCTGTGTGCCAAAGAGACAGTGCACCAGGAGGGTTTGCCACAAGCCACAGGCAGCAGTGCACCACTTTAGATCCTGGTAGTCTAGCCTCCCCCCTACATGCCCATATATGTAAAAGGTTATAATAATCCATACCTGGTAGTCTAGTGATCTCCTGTCACTGATCCCAGATGTAGCACAGTATCATTATAATCAATATTGCCCCCTTCCATGGTGATCTAGTGGTCCCCTCTCCCCAATCCCTGATGAGGCCCAGTATCATAATAATTAATATTGCCCCTTCCTTGGTGGTCTAGTCATCCCCCTCCCCAATCCCCACTGTGCTTTAGTATCATAACAATTGATATTTCCCCATTCCCTGGTGGTCTAGCAGCCCACCACCACAAGCCCCAGCAGGTAGTATCCACCACTTTGCTCCCCATCCCAAAACAGAGCCAACGATCAGCACAGCCCTCCTGTCACCTCTGTGGCCAGCTGCCGACTGAACCTCACTGAGTGTGAACAGTATTTATTATGATACAGGGGCACATCAGAGATCAGGGAGAGGGAACTGCTAGACCACCAAGGAATGGGGCAATATTAATTATTATGATACTGGGCCACATCAGGGATTATAGAGGAGCAACCGCTGGACCACCAGAGAAGGGGGTAATATTGATTATTATGAGACGGGGCCACATCTGGGATTAGGGAAGGGGGGACTGTGGGACATTGCTGCAAACAGGCAACTCTCCAAGAGGAGAATTTTCTAAGTACCTTTAGATCAGTCCTGGCTAGTCTAAGGGTACTTAGAATTTCTCCCTCTGGGAAAGTTCTGAGAATCCCACATTCAGGGATGTGGCAACTTATGTTTGACACATGCCCCCAGCACCATATCACAGCCTATTTTAGGTGCATGGGCAACACAAGTCCCATTTGGGGCAGGCAGCCTGCAGCTGATGCAGGCTGCCATTGAGGATCACTCCCGGTGCCTCATTTGGTACAAGGGGCACTTTACACCATTTACTGTAATGCAAGCCCCTTGCACTGCACCAGGAGCTTTGAAAATCGAGCCAAACGTGTTTAGCTATGGACAAAGATTTGTCTAAAGTGTATGACTTTGTAGATTATGGAATACTAGCAAGAAATATAGCTCCTAGTCTTCTACAGTACTTGTGCACTGTCTTGGCTAACAGGCACCCTTTTCAATTGAATACAAGTGATTGGACTGTAAGGTACCCTATCAGATCCAACATACATTACCCTGTGGGGTTCCCCTGGACTCCATTCTTGGTTCTTTGTTGTTTTTCATTTTTATCAATGATATACTATTTAGTTACACTGATACCAAGCCCTTCATATATACAAGTTATATCATTATCTTCTGATGCTTTTGCAAGCATAGCCTTCAAAAGCATAGAAGATTTGTGATCAGTTGAGGGAAACTGAAGATCTTATGCATGTTTTCCAGCATGATTATAGCACTGTGCAAACTTGTACTAATGGATTCATTTGTATACACAATTTTTGTCCATTATATCCAGCAGCAGTGGCACTACCTGTCCTGGGGCCCCATGCAAACCTCCTTGCTAGGCCATGTATCAGAAGTTCAGGAGGCCCCAAGGAACCTCTTTATCCCTACCATGGCCTCCCTGTATCTTCATTTTCAGTTAGTTTTTTTTTTTTTTTTTGCCATTTTTGCACTTTCCTCGAATTTGGATGTAATCTATAAGCAATGAGGAAATGCATACATCAGCAATAAACTCTAGGGCAATTTGGACAGAGGCACAGTTGACCTAGAAGAAAGGAGGCCATCTGGACAGCTGAGGTGTTTTGGGGGCCCCTGTACTCTTGGGGTACTTCGCAAATGCACAGTTCACACTATGCTAAGGTCTTCTTTGATATCCAGTGTACATTGTATCCAGAGGAAGCAGAGGAGCCTGTGAGTGAGCAGGGACTCTGAGAGTGGATAAAAACTGATTAAAAAACTTAAGAGATTACTCAAAACCCTGCCATGCAAACAATCTTTGGTATCATATGTGTCCATAATTTTACAGTCAGAGGAACGTGCATTATTTTAAACAATATGTACTGCTGAAGGTAAAAAGAAAACAGTAAATCTAGTAGCTGGCTGCTGAGGTTCAGGGACAGTATAAACAAAGACAATTGTTGCTGAGTGTTTTATTGAATAAAGTTTGCATAACGTGTTGAGGATTATTTTGCAAAAAGTATAATCTCTATATTACCTTCTTCTCAACTCTACACTTGCCAACTCTCTCAATTTGCTCAGTAAAAATGCCCTTGCAAACTTCATAGCATCTAACATTAGCAGTATTTTTGTCCCTTATAACCAGAGAAAAATGTATCTGGTTTAATGCACTGTATTTGATTTTGGAAATTATTTATTTTCCATTATGACCATGTCTGCTATAAGTGGAGTGCACTATACTTTACAAGGATGCTGCCAGTACACCCTAGAGTTCAGAGTAATGAGCAGTGAATGAGCTTGGTACATCCAGTAGACAGATCTGGGCTTGATCCCCACAACCTCCACTTGCATACTGTGTGACTCTGAACAAGAGATTTAACCTGCCCAGTGCTCCCAGGTCACCCCTGAAAACAGGCACCTTTGCCTAATGGGCCTTACCTGGTTACCAAAGAATAAAAAAAATAAAAAATAAAAAATGGATTACTGATTATGTAAATTCATGGGAACATTTATATTTGGTCTGAATGTGAACCAAGCATGTGAAAAACTGGAGAAGCTTGTTTTTTTAAGAATAATAACTTTGTACAAACCTATAGTTATAAACATGTTTAAATCAACACAATGTATTGAAAATATATCAACTTTTTAATTTATTTTAGTATATATATATATATATATATATATATATATATATATATATATATATAAATAAATGTTTTTATATTTATTTAATTAATTCAGCTTATGTTGACCAGGTAGGTGTGCCAGACAAACTAATTAGACAGAGGATTCAAATAAATTGTTCAAGTATGTTCTAAATAATAGCATAAATAAATACACTGTATATTCATTTGATAAACATTGTAATATGCCCATACATGAAAATTGTATTATACAACTTACCTATGTTGGCAGAACTACAAACTTTCATTAACAAAAACAAAACTTAATTTTCCCTGCCCTAATAGTTCCAAAGTTAGCCCTTTCCAAACATGATGGGCTGAATATTCAGTGCATGCTCTGCCTGCAACTGCTTCCATCCATCAGCAGCCAACTTCCCTTGCTGTGTTTTAGAAAACATACAACTGCCTGTGACAAAAAGGTACTTTTGCCAATTTGTATCCAAAAATGACTGGCCAAAATTTGAACCAAAGACAACATTATTAGACCTTTTAATATGTGGTCTAACAGATTGGAGAAACACAGATGCATGTCTGCCATTGGAAATCCAGGCAGGTACTAGACAGACCTTTCTGAAAATCTATTTAGCCATATCACTGAAAAGATATATTCTTATTTGATCGATTGATTGATTCATTGATTCATTCATTCATTGATTTCAAAAGTTTTATCAGGAAAGTCATACTGAGCTGGTATCAGCTCATTTCCAGATGCATCTGGGGGAGGGGAGAGGAAAAAGAACAAACACAATGTAGAGTATAGAAATATAATACAATAATATGGAGATAAGTGTGTTGCTATTTGAGCAGACTCAATAGACCTTTTGGCCTACTCTGCTGGCACCTTAGTATGTTAGTAAGTGCAACAAAATATACAATTTCAAGAATTGTTAAAAGAAACATAAGCATTTTGTGGAACAGGCAGAAGAACATAAACAGCAAGCACACAACAAAATAGGAACAGGGAGAGATGGCTGATTTTAGGGGAGAGGAGAGTGCTGGTGATGGTGTGGGGTGGAAAGCAGGTGAATAGGAGACCATCCCAAATCAGAAGCAACTGCAGGAGTGAACAGAGAAATCACAGAGAAGAGATTTCAGAGCAGCAAAGGAAAAAGCAAAGTGAATGAAAGGGGGAAAAGAGCCCCATAGTTTAGGGATGTTGAACAAGAAGGTGGCTTGGCCAGCAGTAGACTTGACTGGTGGGAGTGCAAGAGTGTAAGAGAGTGACAGCAACCATTGTAGTGGGAATAAGAAATAGAAGAGGGAAGTGAGGATGACAGCAAGATATGAGGGGGTGAGAACCAAGCCCATATTTGGAGATGAAGGAGCCACTGTGGATAAGGTACCTGGCATCAAGAGAGAGGATGGAAAGAAATGAGAACAGAGTTCAATGGTGAGTATGCAGGGGTTTGTCAAGGGCAAGACAGCAGAAGAAGTGAAAAAGGGGGTCCAGTTTAGCTAAAGTGGACCTCAAAGCAGCACTGTGAACAATGTCTCTTTAGTCAAAAATGGGGAGAATCTTCTTCATGAGGATTTCTCTCTGTGCAGAAAGTGGAGCGCTTCTCTTATTTCTGTATCACGTTCTAACTTTGGGGTGAAGCTTCTTGAAGATAACATCCACATGAACAGAAAAATCAAGGTCGCGATACAGCCAGACCCCAAGATGCTTGAGAAAGGAGACATCTTCAGCAAATGCACCATCAAGGTTTTTGATGTCATCATCTTTGAAACCGTAAGGCTAGAAACTTTTTTAAAATAAAGCTTGGAGTCAGCATAGACAGTTACAGGCGCCATGTGCTGACATGTTAAAAAGCATGTCAATATGTTTTTTAATATCGATATCCCTTAGAAGGTATTGATATACTGGCTGGACTTTCAAAGCAGGTGGATGTAAATGCAAATGCATGCTCAGCTTGTGACTGCATCTGCACTTGCATCCAACCACTCTCATTGCTGTTTTCATAAGATCTGTCCATCTGCTACACAATATCACAGTTATCAGCAATTTGTATAACAAAATGACACAAACTCAAGTTGCAAAATTTATCTGAGCTAAATTCAATTTGCCTGTTTTATGCAATGTCAGCAAAATTCTGTTGAACAGAACTGTTATACAATCTAATAGATGTTCCAAAACTTTAGATGGATGCAAATACAAGTCTCTCTGGAAGATCCTGTCAGAAGAAACCTGATCTGATCATTTTGCAAATTTCTCACACAATTATCATTAGCAAAGATTTTGGGAAGTTAGGGCTAGATATGTATGTTTTTTTCAATGAAACTTAGAGTCAGGTTGATATAGATATGTAATGTCAGTACAGTTTCAATGTATCAATATGTTAAACAACAAGGGCCAGATATTCAGACTGCACTGGGCAGTGGCGCAAGCCTGGTCACAGCGCAACTGGGCTGCAGCGGGGCCAGAACCAGGCAATATTCAATGGTGATGTGATGCACCATGGCACAACACCATTGAATATGGCAAGGTCAGCACACATACTGTGTATGGCACAGTGGCACTGCTCCAATGCAAGCCACAGAGAGGGAGCACTGGGATGCACCAGCACAAGTGCAGTTGTGCTAGGTGCATCGCCTACAATATTCAGCCAGGGGCATGCAAATGAGGCCATAACATATGCAAGGCACAAATGGGGCCATTTGCATGTCATTATGGCCCCATTTGCATGCGTTGTACAGGGCATCCAGGTGAACTGTGCTGGGTGCCCTGTCTAGCTGCTGTCAATGGGGGAAGGATCCCTGGTGGGCTAATATAACCCCCTCTCCTCCCGTATGACTGATTATGGGCCTCTGTAATAATAACATGTAACCTGGTGGTCTAGTGGTTCTCTCCCCAATGCCCGATCATAGGTTTCTGCAGAAATAAAATATAACCTGGTGGTCTAGTGGTTTCCTCCCTGATGCCTGATCATGGGCTTCTGTAGAATTAAATGCAACCTGGAGGTCTAGTGGTTCCCACCCCAATGCCCAATAGTGGGCTGTTGTATTGTCAGATAGTAGCCTGGTGGTCCCGTGGTACCCACCTCCACACCCACCCACAGAGGATACCCCAGCCACTCAGCACCCCCCATCATCAGCGGGCAGCAGCACCCCACCTTCATACCACCCAGCCACCCACCGTATGATAGTGTACAGTATGATCTGTATGCCTATTGGTCCACAGTATGGACCAATGGGCATTCAGATCATACTATACCTGAGACCAGATAGAGAGAATGAATGTGTCCATTCACATATCTGGTCTACTAGTACAGTATGGTCTGTAAGCCCACTGGTCCACACTGTGACCAATAGTGGCGATCATACTGTATGCTGTCATCTGTGGGTGGTCAGCAGTATGAGGGCAGGGTGCTACCGCCACCAATGACGGAGGGGTGGGGGTGGCCGAGGATCCTCTGTGGGTAGGTGAATGGGGAGGTGGGTACCACTGGACCACCAGGCTACTATCTGACAGTACAACAGCCTGCAATCAGGCATCAGGGTGGGAACCACTGGACCACCAGGTTACATTTAAGTATGACAGAAGCCCGTGATCGGGCATCAGTGAGGGAGGGGGGTCCACTGGACTACCAGGGAGGGTTCAGGTTCTTGTGGATGGTGTTCCTGCAGGGCAGGTGGCCACCCATGGCTGGCGGCTGTTGTGTTGCACCTTGCAATACAGCCACCCACCTGTGGGTGGCCAGGACTTGTTCCTACTTTTCCGGGCTCATCTTTGAGCCCTCCTATGCGGCACAATGCAGGCTTGTGCCACACATCCCGGGCTGAATATTGGGATGTGCCGCATATGCATGGGCATGCCCCCTGCATCTGCGCTGCATAGGATTACATTGCCCCCAGTGCATTATGATTTGCACTGCACCAGGCAGCCTTTTCAATATCCCACTGGGGACAATGTGGGGTTGCGCCAGTGCAACTCTGTTGCGACAGGCACAGCCCCTTTGAATACCCCATCCCAAATGTTACAATGAAATCAATATATATTTTTAAACATATTAACGCATGAAAACTGTATTAATAAGACTTTTTTTTCTGTTGATCTAAGAATTTATTTAAAACAAGTTAAGTTTCAATCCCTAAGAGTTCCAATTGCATAGTTTTTCAAGATACGGGGCTCTATTCTCGAAACGTTGTGGGACTAAGTCCCAATCTGCAACTCCAGTTGCAGACTGAAATCTCCGCAGCTGTGGAGACTGGTATTCCCATCCACAACAGATGTGGAAGATGTTATGCATGGTCCCATTAGCCATAACATTTTTCCACAGCTGCAAGGAAAAAACATCCGTAAGCTGCCATAAATCATGGAGCCGATTATAAAGTGACTCCACTTTTGAGAATACCATAGCTGTGGGATAAACTGGAATTCTGCAGGTGGCAACCCACTTGCATCAAGTTTCTCCTACAGCTACGGGATTTGCATGGGCTTTGATAATCGGATCTACTTTAAAACGGGAAAACTTTGGACCATTTGGGCTATGAAAATATTTTATTTTTAAATATAAGGTTAGACTCATGTTGCTATGGGTTTGTTTTAATTCACTTTTTGTTGTTCCATTAGTTTGTTGGTGCATTAGATTCTCAGTCCTACTGCTTGATCCAGATCCCACCCTAGGTCTCCACAGTACCAGCAGTACGCTTGCCTTTTCACACCCTCCAGAATTATGTCCTCCTACACAAACCAGCATATCCTGAGCTGCATTGCTAAGGCAATGCTTGGGATGAAGTATGAATCTTGTGGGAGTGGGTGAGTGGACAGTGAGAAGATGATGTGCCTAAATGTCCAAGCAAACCTGACTGGCCCTTGGCAATGGACATCACAACTCCAATGGTAGGGATGTTTTCTCCCATTTTATTTTAATTCTTCCCCACCACTCTGATTGGCTAGATGCCTGCTTGTGGCTGCCCTGTGGGATGCCCAGTGCTGTTTGGGTGACTCAGAACATTAATAGCAAAGTATACACCTCCCATAAGTGTTACTACAGAAGTACTGCCTATGACCCTCCCAACCAGGAGTAGTGTGTCATCACTGGCACTCCTAGTCCTCACTGCTAGCCTCTGTTTATGACCCCCCAGGCTTTAGATGCAAACCAGAGTCACTAGCACACTAGAGTGGTCACCAGTCACTCCGTGCAACGGAGCTGGTGACATAGTACTGCTGATACAATTTCCGTGCACTGATTCACTTTGATGCATGTTGATATATATCAATATACCGCATGTTGATATATATCAGTACAACCTTTTTCAAAATTAGGTAAACTTTATTAAATTTTAAATAAAAAAGCCAGAACAATGCACTGCAGGAAACAACCAAATTGATCAATATCCCCCAACTCCAACCCAAGCCCAGACCCCCCTCTCCGGTGGAGCCCTCATAAAATAAATAAACATGAAAACACAGGAAACTGGAATAACCACCAGAAGGTAAACACACTGGAGCCAGAAAACAATACAATATGCCAATATTACTATCCACCCTGAAACCAACCGACTCTAGACAGTATAAAGGGTATGAAGTATTTCTTATCGAAAAGGGGCAGTCTATGCTTTAGACTAGCAATCATACATTCCAATCTTAAGTTAAAATAACAGTTCTTGGAGCCACTCCTGGTAGGAAATAGAAACTGGTCTAGCCAGTGCCTCAGGACCACATTCTTTAAGGAGAGTGAAATCAAAGCCTTGTAGAATTTGCATTCTTTAACTGCTACAGAACTGTAATCCCCTGGAATACAAATCTTGGGTCCAAATAGACATTGTAATCCCAGGAGGGGGTCCACTTTAGCCTCAATGAGATGCCAAAGAGGAACCCTCATCCTGCCTACAATGAGTGCACACAGAAAAGGATAACCGTCCCACGTTAGCTAACTTTTTAGGCATGAAATAAAGATTATTGAGAATGTTAAATTGAGTGAGTCTCAGTCTGTCCTGAGAAATATAACGATAGAGATCAGGCCAAATAGATTTCCATTGTGAAGGGGATAAAGGAAATGAGGTGTCCCAAGAAGAAGAGGACCCATAAAATCCAGAAAAACCTTTGATAAAAGAAGGGAGTACAATGTAGAGACCACATGGGGTTGTAATACCAGCAGTTTAATATTAGTTAAAAACTCAGAGAAATTGGTGGTCCATTTGCCTGGCCCAAACCACTGAAGTAAAACATGCCTGAGCTGGAAAACTTTGAAAGCATGATGATTTCCTAACCAAAGACAAGCAGAGCAGCTATGGATAACAAAGTGCCATCAGAGAGCAGGTCACAGACCCCGATATCACTCAGCTTGGGGAGCCAATCAGCGGTAACAACAACTCCTCCAATCTGTAGGTTACAATTGTAGAGAATAGGTTGGGAAATGTCATTGGAAATAGGCTGTTTCAACAAGGACCAAAATTGGGAATAAACTCGAAGCGAAGTACCCATGATGGTATTATGCACATTCAAAGGCAGGGACTTCCAGGGGGTGAAAAACAAAGAAGGCACAGTTAACCCAGTACTATTGAGGGTGTCTAATTCTAAATCCAGCCATATAGGTGAATAGGATGAAGCAGGACCATCAGGATGGGGAGAGAGCCACCTGAACATCTTATTAAGGTGGCTTGCAAAATAGTAAATTAGGAAATGAGATAACTTAAGGCCACCCAGAATTTTAGGAGCAGCAAGTTTCCTGTAAGCCCATCTCAGGGCTTTCTTTGCCCAGATATATTCAGAGATCATATTATGGACTTGTTGAAACCAGGATAGAGAAAGCCAAAAGTTTAACATATTAATGGGGCAAAAAATACAGGGGATGATATTCATCTTAATAATATTGATTCTCCCCCATAAAGATAGGGGAGGGCCTTCCACCTCTTAAGATCTTGTAGAAGCTTTACCACCAGGTCTTCCAAAATAAGCTGACGCATTAAAGCAGGATCTTTTGCAAGGTACAGACCTATATATCTAAGAAAGCAGGGGGACAAAGTCAAACCCAACAAAATTATATCCTCTTTAGACACGGTTGTTGTGAGCGGCATAACCTCGGTTTTGCTGAGATTGAATTTATAGTTGGCTAACCAGCCAAATTCTTCTAGAATCCATAATGTGAGTGGCAATGAGGTCTAAGGGTGAGTAATATGCAACAGAATGTCATCCGTGTACACTGACAGTTGGAGAGTATGGGATCCCATGGTGATGCCAGACAAATCAGGACATGACTTTAACTGGAGAAGTAAAGGTTCCAGATGAAAATTAAAAAGAAAAGGGGAAAGGGGAGAACCCTTATGAGTACTAGCAGCCAAAGCAAAAGAAGTGGAGAACACTGTGTTGCAGCACATCCCTCAATACACCCTTAAGCATAAAGGTATAGTAACAAATGTACTAATGTATATCAATGTATAATAATGCATGTAACAGCTTTTTTTAGAACTCAAAGAAAACCTAAACAGAAATATTCTGGTTGCATATTATAATACCAATTCAGAACATTCTGTAAAGAATTTGATGAGGATGCGATAATGAGCATCTTTCAGATGCTTATCTAAGGCTGACTATCTCATTTTTAGTGTAGATGCAAAGTTTGTTAGTGTTTAGCTCTGGAGGAGTAAGAGTGGAAGTTTCAATATTCTCTTTCTCCCCAAAATGTTCTATAAAACAGAAGTTACGATACCTATTCCCATTTATTTAATTATTGAAAGCCGTTTCCCTATACTAGCTGTATGCATATATAAAAGAAAAACTAGATAAAATTCAATTTTTTTCTTGAAATTATATAATTTAAGGACAAAATGAGTTTATGATTGTTATATACTATATGATTCTTGAATATTTCTAGGAGAGCTAAGCAGGCTGAATAAGATGGAGATTACAGTACAATTTAAACAAATATTATCAAATTATTTGACTGGGTTACAAGAGTGGTGGATCAGGGTGCAGCTGTGAACACAGTATACCTGGACTTTAGCACACAGAAGGCTATCAATTAAATTGGAGAAAGCAGGCGTCAGTCAGAAAGTAGTTGACTGTATCATAAGCTGTCTACAGGACAGGACAGGACACAGAGAGTTATGGTAAAAAGTACCTTGTCACAGGAAGGGAGAGTTGCCAGTGGCATTCCACAGGGATAAGTGCTTGGCCTAATCCTCTTGAACATGTTCATCAGCGACATTGCTGATGGGCTGAAAGGGAAAGTCTGCCTGTTCACAGATGATACAAAGCTCTGCAACAGGTGGACATACAGGAAGGAGTCTCGGGTATGGAGGCAGATCTCAGAAAGCTAGAGAAATGGTCCAGGAACTGGCAGTTGAGATACAATGCAAAAAAGTGTAAGATAATGCACTTGGGTAAGAGGAACCCAGGAAATATATATATTCTAGATGGGTAGTAATTGTAAGAGACAAAGCTGGAATGGGATCTAGGTGTTATGATAGCAGATGATTTAAGGGTAGGAAAGCAATGCGAAAAAGCAGCACTAAAGGCAAGCAGCATCCTTAGATGAATAGCTAGGGGTATTAGTAGCAGAAAGTGTGAGGTAGTCATCCTAATCTATAGGTCCTTGGTCAGGCCACACTTAGAGTACTGTGTGTAGTTCTGGAGGCCTCATCTAACAAAGGATATAGTGTGTCTGAAATCTGTGCAGAGGAGAGCCACCAAGATGGTGCAGGGTGTGCACCATGAACCCAATGAAGCTAGACTCACCCAGCTGAATCTATTCTTCCTAGATCAGAGAAGGAACAGAGGGGACATGATAGAAACATTTAAATTTGTTAAAAGGATAAATGTAGAATAAACCAGAAACCTCTTCCAGGAGAATAGGACTGCATGAACAAGGGGGCACAACTTGTGACTGGTAAGCAGTAAGATCAGAACCAATCTTAGGAAGTACTTTTTCATAGAGAGGGTCTTGGACCCTTGGAACAGCCTGCCACATGATGTGGTGGCAGCAAAGACTGTCAGGCAATTCAAATGGCCATGTGATAGTCATTGTAGTCTCCTCAGCAAGATCAGTAGATAAGGAGGGGTAAACATCTTGGACAGAATAGATAGACCACACGGTCTCCTTCTGCTGCCAAATTTTTATCTTCTTAATTCATATTAAACTGTCTTGCCAATAATTTGCATAAGTGCTCCTGGATACATTACAAAGCCTTGCCACATTTGTGTTGTCCATGAGTTGTAATACAGTGTTGCATTGCATTGTAACTGAACTGAAGAGGCATTGCAGTTGAGTTGCAAAACCATTTTGTAAAAGTTGCTCTGGAGCTGATTAGGTGTTGAAAGTGCTGTGCTGTTTAAAGGCTAAAGAATTTAATGATGCTAAAAGAAGAAAGGCATTTCACATACATGAAGAAAAAAATATAAAATAGAAACACATGATGGGCAGAGTTTTCAAACCACATCTGTCACTGATCAACCAGTCCTATTTTCAAAGAGTACTGACATCCACACTAATAGTCCATATATTGGATAATCTAATAGCTTCTACTGAATGGATGCAATCTTGTCCAAAATGCAGGCATGTGTGCAAAAAAAGAGACATGCATCACTGATCTGACACAAGCTACCTCAAAAACAGCCACAGGAAGCACTGGCACAGGTGGTCTGAAGTGAATATTTGCAGAACACGCTTCCATGTCTGCAGCAGGACATTCTAGAACCTGTTTATGCTGTGTTCAGCAATTCATACTGTTGCAAACATTTTCACAATGTATGTGTCAAACTACAGTGATTACTGCTAATAGTGTATGTGTTAAAGGATAACCATGTCTAATCGGCAAAGCTGTATTTTCTGTAGAAGCTGTTTTTCAGATACTAATTCAAGTCCAATTAATCTTTATTGGCCTATTAGTTAACTCAGTGAGAGTTTCTGATTTACACACTGCTGGTAAAAATGATTTTCATGCTGTATTATGTAGCTTATGTCCCCTGTTAAGGTCTTTGATTGTTGTCACAGTGCATCCATGTTCTGCTAAGGAACTCTGGTTGTAAGGGACATAAACTACATTATTCACTTCTAACAGGGTCTGCTAAAATAGAAAACAGCAGTGCACTCCCAGAGACCCCTAAAGGTGCTGCTGTTATTAAAATACTGAGAAATAACCATAAAAAGCAGTGCTGTACACCAAAGCTTTAATTTATATTATTATTTTATATATTTATAGTATTTGTGGTCCCAATCCTTTGAAAACTGCTGGGCCACACTGCCCCTATGTATCACCTTGCAATTAAGCTTTCTTAGGGGGTATAAAGTCTTACTGGAAGGCAATATGTAGGGGAAATGTGACCCAACTTTTTTTCTAAGGATTGGGACCACAAGTAAATAAGAATATAAATTTAAGCCTTGGTGTGCAGCACTTTATTATGGTTATTTCTCAGTTCTAATAGGGTAGTGACAATCAGCTTGTATATTCTAAACACCCAGCGAGTTGCCTAAAAGACCACTAAAATAGAACAATATCAGCAATCAAACCAGCATTAAAAACAAGCCTTCAACAGAAAAATGTATGTGCAGGTTCAGCAGAGTTCTCCTTTAACTAAACAAAATGTGGAAAATAATTAAAATAGCAAGAAAAGGTTACTTTTAAAATGATTGCTTATCAAATGTAATAGGTTATCATTTCAGATGGAAAAAATTAATCAAAAGTTACTAGTGGTATTTCATAAAGGAGGCACACTCCCTGTTTCTAATTTATCTTTGCTCTAAATCCATTGACAACATTGAAGCAAGTTACATGCAAACACGTATAATCACCAGGCATGCTCCATCATCCGCATAATGCAAGTGGGTCATCATCTGGAAGTGCTAGTGTAATGCATGCAATCATCCCTCAAGCACTGCCCGACAACCCCTTGGTGTTATGTGGGTGATGGAGCATGCATGGCAACAACATGCATTTTCATGTAACTCACCTCACTGTCAACATGTTGCAACATGATCTTGACTGGAAGCTTTGGTTCAAGTACTTAATTTAAAACAAATAAATGAATATCATGCTTTTCTGCTATAAAGGCAAACTAAAAGCCACATCTGACTTACTCCAGATACATTTCCTTGGCAATTCCCTCCTCTCAAGAATCACTCACTTTAAATATCTCTGAATCTAGCAAACAGCTTTCCTCTGAAGACACATAATTTACCTAATCAAGAAATTAAATGAAAAGCTAGGTATGCTACTATATATCTTGTGCCTGTTTCTCCCAGTGAATGCAAAGAAAATCCTGCTTAGTACAATAACTGCTCCTTTGCATCACTGACTTTGGCATATTTAAATCACTTATCAGACGGCAAATAAAACCTAGCTCACCTTCCTGTACAAAATTTTCACAGATTATGCAGAAAAATTCTAACATATCACTGACTGACTGATCTCTACTGAAATAAAATGCTTACCACTATAAGATTTACAATCATGTTTACTTTTAGTGATTTCTAGGCTTGTTTACTTCCTCCTTTTTGTTGGACTATTAAATATTTCAGCTAACAAAGTACATATTTCACCAAGACTTTCAAACACAATGTGATTGTCCCCAGCTGGTGTCACATTTCTTTTTTGTGACATCATACTCTATTGTCATGGTGAGCACTATGATATTACTATAAACAAAGGCACTGTGAAGTCAGTTCAGGACAGGCTAACTGCTTTTTATACAGCCATTCTGGATGGTCTACCAAGATGTTTATAAACCAAGGAAAGAAGAACTGAAAATAGAAATAGATGTATTTTGAAGTTTATTGTAATAACTGAAATGTCATGTTTATGAAAATACTGGCTGAAGTGGAGAGATGTTCTTAACATACTGTACCCACCACTTCCCAATGTACAATAAAACCACTGCCTATGACAGGTTACCAAAGAAAATAAAAAAAAAATATGCACTGCTACTGCATCTGTCCTTACATAGGTGGGTCTCCAATACACCTCTATCTGATCTGAGTGAATGTTTAGAAGACTGTGTCAAGCAACAGCCTCAAAGCTCCAGACTCAGATTCCTTTAATGTACTAAAATCTGCTAAAACCATCGAGTAGGTAGAATTGAAATTGCCTACTGTAGCTTGCACTCCATTTCTGGAATAAGATACATACTAACTTCTGGCAACTCTCAAACCTCTCAAGCAACCAAGATGAACTGGTTCTCTATTTACTGCACACTGCATCCAGCAGTTGAGACAGAATGCTACTCATTACACCATTCTGTAAGTTTTGTAATTTTCTGCATCACTTTGATTTCTGTACCTGAAGTATTCAACCAGATAATATTGAGGAAGACAGCACCCAATGAGCTTTCACATATTCATTCTGTTTCATTCTCCCCAACCCATTTTACTATTAACCATCTCTATTCTCCAGTGTCCAGACTGTACTATATTGTCTCTCTATCCATTGCTTCCCCCTCCTTATCCTTTTAATTCCCTTAAAATTACAAAGATTAATAAATAATATAAACACAGAAACACAGAAATTGATGGCAGATAAGGACCGCAAGGCCCATCCAGTCTGCCCATTTTTTCTACCTTACGAATGTGCCATAGGCCTGTACTCTGTCAATGGCCCATCTATTCATACTCATCTTTATTGATCCCTTATGCCTATCACATGCCTGTTTGAAGCCCTGCACTGTATTCATATCCACCACTTTCTGAGGTAGGCCATTTCATGCATCCACCACCCTTTCTGTGAAAAAGAACTTCCTCACAATATCCCTTAATCGGCCTCCTTCTAATCTCATGCTGTGTCCTCTTGTCCTGCTGTTTTTCTTGTATTGAAACATGTTAGACTCTTACACCTTGTTAATGCCCTTAGGATGTTTGAATGTTTCAATCATATCACCTCTCTCCCTCCTTTGCTCTAAGGTATACATATTGAGCTCCATTAATCTGTCCTCATATGTTTTCTGAAGCAGTCCCTGCACCATTTTGATTGCCCTTCTCTGGACTGCCTCCATTTTGTTAATGTCCTTGTACAGGTGCGGCCTCCAGTACTGTATGCAGTACTCCAGATGGGGCCTAACTAGTATCTTGTAAAGAGGGATTATTACCTCTCTCTTACAACTTGTGATACCCCTACTAATACACCTCAACATCCCTCTAAGCTTACCTACTGCTTTAGTGGACTGTTTAGATGATTTCAAGTCATCTGTGATGATGATGCCCAAGTCTCTCTCTTCCCTTCTGACTGCCAGCATCTCCCCTCCCAACCTATAGGTGGCTTCAGGGTTTCTCTTCCCTATGTGCATGATCTTGCACTTCTTTGTGTTAAACTCCATTTGCCACTCTTCCGACCATTTTGCCAGTTTATCCAGATCTCTTCTCATGCTGCCCACCCCATCTGGATCATCTACTCTGTTGCAGATCTTGGTGTCATCTGCAAACAGACGCACCTTACCCTCCAGTCCATCTTCAATGTCACTGATGAAGATATTGAAGGGAACTGGCCCCAGGACTTATCTCTGAGGTACCCCACTTGTGACTTGCATCTCTTCTGACTGTATCCCATTTACCACCACTCTGTTTTCTGCCCGCCAACCAGTTTGTCACTGTGTTGACCAGCTTCTGACCCACCCCCAGCCTAACCAGCTTATTAATCAATCTTCTATGTGGAACAGTATCGAAAGCTTTGCTGAAGTCAAGGTAGGCAACATTAACTGCTCCCCCTTGGTCCACCACTCTGGTTACCCAGCCAAAGAAATCTAAGATTAGTTTGACAGGACCTTCCTGTTGTAAACCCATGCTATCTTGGATCCTATGCTCCTATGGATTCCAGGTGTTGCACTATCCTTTTCTTAAGGAGTGCCTCCATAATATTGCCCACTACTGAGGTAAGACTGACTGGTCTGTAATTCCCTGCCTTCTCCCTGTTGCCACTCTTGTGGATCGGGATCACATAGGCCCTTCTCCAGTCTTCTGGGACCTCTCCTGTACTCAGAGACTCACTAAACAGTTCTGCTAATGGCTCTGCTAGTTCCACCCTTAGCTCCTTTAATACCCCGTGAAGTATGCCATCAGGTCCCATTGCCTTGTCCACCCTGAGTTTAGCAAGCTATTGAAGGACCCTTTCTTTTGTGAAGGGACTAGTGCACATCTCCCTCCCCCATGTGTCCATTGTGCTGAGCTGTGGGCCCTGCCCTACCTTCTCCTTAGAGCTTTGTCAAAACTGTAGGGTCTGGCCTATATTGTTGCTTTTTTAAATCTTCCTATTTTTCCTCCACCCCTTCTACCAGTCCTGTTTTCCACATGCTTATTTCCAACACCTCCCTCATCCTGTTGAAATCTGCCTTTTTAATGTCCTTAACCCTTACTGCAGTTGCACTTTATGGGGTCCCTGTCTGGATATTCAGCACCACCATCCTGTGGCCATTGGAACTAAGCAAGTCCAGGACAATTACATTCTAGATCCTCTTACTGTTGGTGAGCACAAGATCCAACAGAGTACCTTCCCTTGTTGGGCACTGAACAAACTGAGCTAGTAATGCCTCCTGACATGTATCCACCAGGGGCTGATTCCAAGTACTTGCCATGATTGGAACTTCCTAGCCACATCTAGAATATTAAAGACACCGACTACTACCACCTCGCTGGACTTGGCCACTTTCATAAGCATCTCCCACAGTTCTGTGTCTGCCCCTTGATCCTGACCAGATGGTCCATAGATCACCCCAGTCCTGACTTGCTTCCCATTCCCTGCTGCTGGAACCCACAGAGTTTCTAGTTTCCCAGATCCCATAGGCTGTCTGTCTTAGTTGTCTCTATTCTTTCTTTTGCATACATTACTACTCCCCCTCTGCTGCACTTTGCTGTGCTCTTCGTGAACAGTGTATACATTGCTATGGTCATGTCCCATTCATGATCTGTGGTTGCCCACATCTCTGTGACAGTCACCAGGTCAATGCTCCCTGCCATAACCATTACCTGAAATTTTTGCATTTTGCTGCCAAGACTCCTTGCATTGGTGCACATCATTTTCAAAACTATATCCCTGAACCCTACTTTTTCCCTTACCCTGGTTGCACATGATTTCATTGCATTGGTTGATGGTGAGTCCAGCAAGTCCCCTTTGTTTGTGACATCTGAGGTATACCATGCCACTCTGACTCCTCAGTAGTTTAACATAGCTATAAAATGTACCCCCACCTTTCTCCCAATATGCTCCTACCCTCCACATCATTATGTAAGTCATCCCTTTTGAGTAACCTCCAATCCCACCAAGGTTGGACCCAATCCCTGAGGAACTAAAATCCCTCCTTCCTGCAGCAACCTTTCAGCCATGCATTGAACTGGAACAAATGGGACTATTCCTTTTGATTTAGTAATAGCTGAGGTAACACCTTTGTGAAGGTTACCATCTCTGCTGTCCTTATTGATACTTTTCCAAGAGCCCAGAAATCTGAGTTCACCAGTTCCATGTTTTGTCTGCTCAGATCATTCATGCCTACATGCAGAATTCAGATCTGGCCTTCCCTCCCCCTCTTCCATGAGTTCTACCACCCTGGTTATAAGTCTGTCTGCTGTTGCTCCCAGGAAACATCAGACCACATATTTACCATCAGATGTGAGACCAGATTCCTCCCTGTGCCCCTCATGCTTTAATCTCCTGCTATGTTTTACCTTTCTCTTGTCCCCTTTGGAGTCTCATCCACCCCTTGTAATGCTCTCTGGCAGTGTCTGCCTGTAGGGCATGGTTCCCTTTTCCCTTATGAGGATGGCATTGGGGAACCTCTTGTTACAGTAAGGTGAACCCATTGCTAGTGCACAGCCTTGATTCCCTAGACTTGGACTTCCATCCTTCTTTCTCCCCTTCCTCCCCCCGACTACTATCCATACCCCTTATTGTCAGTGGCGGCCTTACAGATGACTGTGGTGGTAGTGTTCAATAGGGCCCAGTGGCTATAGCTCTCAAGCAGCATATTTCAACCCTTGCGGCTTACAGTTCTCCCATCATGGCCTGGAACTTCCTGCAATTGAGACTGTGGCCAAACTCCTGCAGCACCCTGTAGTTCACCACTGTCCCACACCCCCTGCACTCACATCACCTCCCATCATGCCCCCCCCCCACACACGCACACATCATTGTGTGCTTATACTGGTTGTAGCCATGTTCTGAGATTAGTGTATTTATTTCAGTACCTCCTAGGAATCAAGCCCTATGCACTCTTTGTTTATTACTATTCATATACAGTGTGTACTATTAGGCAATTAGGCTATCCTTGGTATGGTCTCCCTAGGATACTGTACACAGCTTGTCTTGCTCAACTACAATTTGCTTTGTAACACCACCCAAGGCAGGGTGTTTTGAGATCCCTTTACCCAACTTGCCTTTCTAGTCACACTTGTACTATAAGGTACCTGCACCACCTTCCAGAGTTGCATGCAGTCATGCCCATCACAGTTGAATCCCTTATGATGTGTACCTTTCTCATGCCCCCTTTTGGGTTTGACCCACCCCTACCATTGTAAATAATGACTTATGACATTACCAAGGCTTAATAGCATTAAAAATAATCAATTATTATTATTAATCAATTATGACATCATCAGTACAAACATATAAAACACAGTTTCAAAATTCCCCTAAAGCTGAAATGCAACAGAGTTTCAGACCCTCAAAAAAAGGCTTTCTCAACAGTGTGATTCATACCCCAACCCCTCCCAGCACAGCTGAAAAGCAACAGAAAATACTTAACACACACACTCCCTGAAGAAAACTAACTGTTGCTTCAAAACTTTTTTTTTCCAATAAAGCAAATGAGCAGCATGAACTTAATGCACAACTGCTGGAGTTTTCAAATCATGCCCTCCATACTGTCTCCAGCCTCCTCCCAAGTGAAAAAAATGAACTTTCTACTGTACAAAAGAAAAGCTTTTCAAAACTGGCAGCACATATCTTCAGACATTATTATTTGTTTGTTTGTGCTTTTCTTTCAGCAACCACTTAACACTATTTAAAAACAGTAAGCCACTCAGAGTACCTGTCGAAATGTACTTGCAAACAGAGAAAATGGAACACTCGCATAGCATACAAGCTGATCGTAGACTCTCCCACACCCTCCCAAATGATTTAAGTCATATGACTATCTCACTTAATCTACCTGCTTTGCAGTCATTTGCAGCCATTAAACTGATGCCCTGATCTTCACAAACTTGTTAAGGAATTAAATCCTACATAGCTAGAAAGGTTTTGCAATCTGTAAAAATGTTTAAAAAACAGTTTTTTAAATAATCAAATGTATTAAAAAACAAATGTGAAGAAAGTACAGTGTTCTTAAAAATAATACCATCTTTATGGTCTAATGAGCAGTTAAATACACTCCTTTGGTTACATGGTTTTATATGAGGTACTGGCATATTGACTAGGGGCCACAAAAGGCCCCCCACGGCAGCTGTCTGTGGTCCCTGAGGACCTAGTAGTTTCCACTTACAATCTTTGTTTATTTTTTTTGGTTTTAGTTTCAGTAATATGTTGATAAACAAACAAACAAACAAATAAATAGATAAATGTATGTTTTGATTTGTTGTATGTGTACATTTAATGTCTTGCTGGACATTTGTCAGTTCAGGCCATTTTACAATTGGCCCTCGGCCAGTGGCCCTTGGCCTTGACTCTAGTCTTCAGTCTGGCCCTCCACAAAAAAAAGTTGTGCACCACCTCAGACCCCTTGATAACATTATCTCATACATGTTCCTTTTTAAATATATAGTGTGTCTTTCTTGGTAAAACTTTTAAAGTAAATAAATACATATAGACTGACCTGTAACTTGAAGTAGTGCACCCATGAGGTGTGACCCCAGGCCTGTATCTTAGCCTTGGGACATGAGGATAGACTATAGCAGCTACTGTGACTGCTAATTAAACTACTCTATATAGTTTAGGTTTCTCTGTTGCAATCAAAAGTCTGTAAATAATAGTGTCATAGATTGTTTTCGCACCCTTGGTGGTGCCCTGTAATGTTTAACCTATGTTTGTCTCTGTACAGTATTCTTACTCTGTTTATGTCCTCACTAATGTAATTGATGCAGAGCCTTTGTAAATGAGTCCCTGACTCAAAGGGTTGTAATTCCTAGACAGAATACAAATAAAATACAAAATATACCCTAACACCACATTTCCATTCGTTTTTTGGCCACAGAACTTTGATGATGCAGTGACATAGTTTTATGAGTGAGACAGACAGATGGATAGATAGATAGACAGACAGATAGACAGACAGACAGATACTAAGGTTCTATGAACATAAGCAGACCAGGAGCCCATTGTGACTACACCCTGCTATGCAGTGGTAGAAATCCAGTTTCAGGTCACCTTGCATCTCTTTACCTAGAGTACAGGTTTTTGAATTCTCTTTAATGTTCATTTCTAATTACATACCAAGGAAGCCCAGTCCGTAATCCTACTATTCTTTGACTGTAAAAGAACTTCCTTTAATGTGTTTTAAAATAAGTTGTTTCAATCTGCTTGTTAGGTCCTCATAGTACATGCTCACCAGACCTGATTTCCATATTTATCTTCTTTATTAGTTTTTCATCTTTGCCAGTGTCAAGCATGGTACATAAATCACCCCTTATATGTCGTTCCTCCAGCATCGTTAATTTTAGACTATTAAGTCTTTCCTAATACAAGATGTCTCCAAACTCCCAAACCATCAACATTTCACATTCTAGATATGGGGACCATAATTGACTACTGCAGTCTAAATGGATAGATTCTTAAAATAGATACTGTATATAGATAGCTATATAGAGAGATAGAGATAGAGAGAGAGAGATAGACAGACAGATAGACAGATAGACAGACAGACAGACAGATAGTTAGATAGATGCATCCATGCATACATACATACATACATACTAATGTTGTGTATTGTTTATCTTTTTATCTCTAAACAACCTGCCCTGTAACTAGCCTGTAACAGCTCTGTTGTTCTTATTGTTCCCAAGACCATCTTATGCTGTAGGTGTTCCAACTAAATGAAACTATCTTGATATGTGTGTGCACACATGTGCTTGCATATGTGTGTATGTGTGTGTGTGTGTGCTCAATTCTAAGTAAATGCATTCACAGTAAATGAATGCATGAATGACTGCCGTCTGTACCTTACTTTAACCTTCCCCAAGGGACAACTCAGAAATGGAATGCTACTCTCAAGTGGTCTATTATGCTGAGAAAAATTGCAATGAATAAATAAAAACATAAATCTGTCTTCTTCTTTTAGTTATATAGGTAGTGTGGTCTAATAGTTAGAGCTTTGACTTATGTGAATCAAGAGATCACAAGTTCAAACATCACTAAAGTCAAATACACATATTTGGCAAGTCACAAAACCTTAGAGTGCTCCAGTCTACCCAGCTGCAGAAATGGGTAGAAGCAAGATCCCCCTGGAGCCAAGATGCTGCATCTCAGCTAGGCAATCCTGGGTAAAAACCTTGTAAAAAAGATTATTCTGCCCTTCCCTTGTTATTGCATTACCTCTCAGTCTCTGTTATAGTGAGACTTCATTTGGCTATGGAAACATGTAATGCTTCCTTAGATATTATTATGCTGTACTGTGCATTATATACCAAGCATACGGTGAAATACCATAGAATAAAGTACTGCATTTATTCATGTGACATTGTGTCTATATCATTGTTCAACATAGATACAGATTTCCTTAGAAAATTTATGGTGGCCAAGTAGGCAGACCAGGACAAAAGGGAGTAGTCAAGCAGCTTTGCAGCTACGCTTGAGTGAGTAGCACTCAAATAGTACTTATATTTTGTTGTTGTGTTTTTATTCCAACTGTGACTGGCAATATGTGGGCTTGAGTGTGTAGGAAGGGAGAGGGAAAGGAAGGAGAGGTGCAGAAGATGGGTTAAGGGAGGTGAACTCAGCAGCCGCAAGCAGCACCATCATCCCAACCACATGACTACAGCCTGTATATAGTGCAGCTATAGTCTGTGACCAAGGACTACAAAGTTGGTGAAGAGGCCAAAGCATTGCCCAGAACATTGTCCAGGATCAAAGGAAGCAGACAGGCAGCTTTGCAGCTAAGTGTGAGTAAGTAGCATTTTAATAGTAATGATATTTTTTCTACAAACTGGGACTGCCACTATGTGGGACTGAGCATGTGGGAAGAGGGGTATAGAGGGCAGACTAAGAGAGGCAGAATTGGCAGCTGCAAGTGGCACCCTTGGTGGTGGGCCCGATCAAGTGTCTGCACACTGCCTATAGCGTGGCTATGGTCTGTTTGTGAACAAGGACTACAAACTGGCCAGGAGACCAAGACTTGGCCCAGAATGCCAACAAGGACCAAAGGGAGCAGACATGCAGTTTTGTAGCCAAGTGTGAGTGAGTAGCACTCAAACAGTACTGCTACTTTATTGCATTACCGCACAGTCTTTGTTATAGTGAGACTTCATTCTGCTATGGAAACATCTCGTGCTTCCTGAGATATTGCCATACTATACTCTGCACTGTATACCGAGAATCCAGTGAAATACCATTCAACAGAGCACTACATTTATTCACATGACATTGTTTTCATGTAATTTTTGTAACACAGATTCAGTCTTCCTTAGCCAATTCATAGTGGTGGCCGACCTTGCCGACTGGGATGAAAGGGAGCAGAAGGGCAGCTGTGCAGCTATATGTGAGTAGCTTTCAAATAGTACTGATATTTTATTATTTGTTTTTCTTCCAGCTGTGATTGGCAATATGTGGGCCTGAGTATGCGGGAAGGGGGAAGAAAGAAAAGAGGTTGTTGGCCAGACCATATGACTGTAGCCTGCCAATAGTGCAGATTAGTCCATTTGTGACCTAGGATTACAAATGACGAGGAGGCTGAGGCTCAGTCCAGAATGATGACTGGGACCAAAGGGAGCAGACCGGCAGCTTTGCGGCTTAGTGTGAGCAAGTAACGCTTGAATTGTACTGATATTTTATTGTTCTATTTCCCACTCCAACTGTGATTGGCAATATGTGGGCTTAAGTGTGTGGAAAGGGTGGAAAAGAGGGAGGAGGGGTGCAGAGTGCAGGTTAAGGGATGCGGAATAATCCTCATATGGCACCATTGGTGGTCAGTCTGACAACATGACTGCAGCCTGCCAGTAGGATGGCTGTAGTATATTTGTGACCAATGACTACAAATTGGAGAAGAGGCCAAGACTGGGCCTAGAATGTCAACTGGGACCAAAGGGAGAAGATGGGAAGCTTTGCAGCTAAGTATGATTAAATAGCACTAAAATAGTACTGCTATTTTATTGTTTTTTTCTTCTTCCAATTGTGACAGGCAATATGAGGGCCTGAGTATGTGGTAAGGGAGGGCAAATAGGGAGGAGGTGAAAAAGGTGGGTTAAAGGAGGTGAAATTGACATCCATAAGCGGCATCATTAGTGGTCGGCTGACCCATGTGACTGCATCCTGCAATAGTGCAACTCTAGTCCACTTAAAAATCCCAAGGGCCAAGTGACCCCTCGCATGAGTGACCCCGAAACATTTAAATGTCATGAAACAGAGGTAGGCATATTACTGAGTGGCATCTGCAGAGCTGACCGCAGGCCACAGGGGATTCTGCACAATGGAGGACAGATAAGGGAGTGAAAGCTAAGATGAAGGGTGAGTACAGTTGAAGACAGACAGACCAAGTAGTCCTGAGGAGGTGGTGGGCAAGGTACTGATTTTGGAGCTGCTCCATGTCTGGGGTATGCTTGCTTAAGTAGGTGGGGTTACTGTTAATACTTATCCTGATCGGGGGCAGTCCTGCACAGGCAGGCAGGGTTACTGTTAGTATACTCCCTATCTAGAGTATACATGTAAAGATAGGTGGTAATGCAGTTTGGTAACACTCCCCATCTGGGGTAGGTGAACGAAGGCAGGTGCTGTCAATGTTTGGTATTACTCCTTATCTAAGGTAGGCCTGTGAAGGCAGATTAAGGGCACAGACTGGAACAAGCCAAATAGAGGGTATGACTATGGAGGCAGGTGGGGTAGTTTTGAGATAAAATTCTGAACCAGGAGATAGGAATGGAGAGGATGGTGTGCTGCAGAGGATGTGAGGCTGCAGTGTTCCTGGGAACAATGTAGGAATCAGGGGTTTGCACAGTATGTAGGAGGCTAGGCTTCTTGAGGATTAAGATGCTGCTGCTAAGGAAGGAGTTGGGAATATTGACGGAGAGCCAGGAGAGTTGGGCATGGCCAGGGGTAGAATCAAGTAGTAGAGTGGGTGCAGGAGGGTCAGGGGTCAAATTGCCCTGGGACTAACTACCTCAGATGGTGAGGAAGCCAAGGGAGGGGGATAGAGAACTGTAGGGAGGAGAAGATAGGTTCAACAAGAGGGGGTGGTGGTGGGATCATCCATGATGGTTCCAATAAGGAATTAATTCCAACTACTGAGTACTGCGGGGGGGTCTTGGTGTGCACAGATGATGGAGGAGCAACTAGCTTGTAGTAGGAGGATTGGGTGAGGCTGCAGGAGAGAGAGAGAGAGAGAGAGAGAGAGAGAAATTAGGGGTGAGACAAGGGCAAGAGGAGGAGAAGAGGCACTCTTGGGGAGTAACGATAAATGAAGTGGAGAGACAAGGGGCAAGGTTTAAATGGAGTTGGGGTGAAAGAGGGATAAGACAAGAAAAGGAGGGGATGTTAAGCAGACAGAGGTTGAGGGGAAGGAGGGAGGAGACAAGGGAGTAGGAGCAGGAGGCAAAGTAAGATGGGACAGATAATAATAGATTCAGTAACAGTGGGGGTGGAGGGAAAGAGCAAAGGCAGTCACAGTGATAAGGTATTCAGTAGTTAAGGGAATTAGGTGGGATAAGAGGGGGAAGGGCAACAGTGTTTCCCAGGAATGACAGCTGAGCACATAGGAACAAAGGGAGGCCCAATCACACAGGGGATAGGGGAAAAGACACTTGTGGTCATTCACCTAAATACCAATCACTTAGCTGGATGTGAGGTAGGGAAGGTTCAGGAGAGGTTCAGATGGATAGGTCAATTCTGTGGGGGGGGTGGCGAGGTCGGTAGCCTTCTCGGAAGTACTGCCAGTACTTATAGCCCAGCACTGCCAGGAAACAGAGGTAGAGGAGTTGAATGGCTGGTTGAAGGAATGATGTAGGGAGGAGCGGTTTGGATATTCAGGGGACTGGGGAGGTACCTGGGATGAGAAAACCCTCTATGTACCTGATAAGTTGCATCTAAGTGGGAGGGGAACCAGGCTGATAGGGAAAGGGTTTGGAGAATATATAGCTAAGAACCTAATTTTAAACTCTATAGCAGGCAGCAAGGGTCATAACACCCAGGGTTTCCTGAAGTAAAGGGCAGAAGACCCCCCCGATAGAGTACACAGAGTGATCAGATATGAGGAGACTTAGGGAGAAGGAGTGATAGAGCCCCACCTCTGATAAATGGCATGGGGGAACAGAGAAGGGGGGCAGAGTGTGGAATGGGAGGGGGCTGGGGTTGACCAACAGCAAGAGGGAGAAGAGGGGAGGGATAGGCCATCAAGTAGAAGAATGAATGGTGATGGGTAGAATCTGTTAATACTAGATGTTAGGTTATGATTAGATGGGCTATGAGAGGGGAGGGCAACAATATGGGAGAGGACTGTATCTCACAAGATTCACAGTTGAGTGCACAGAAACAAAGGTAGGCCCAGTCAAACAGGGGATAGGAGAAAGTTGCATGTGGTCATTCACCTAGATACCAATGACCTAGCTGGATGCCAGGTAGGAATGGTTCATAAGAGGTTCAGATTGGTGGGTCAGGTCTGCAGGGCATGGCAAGGTCAGTAACCTTCTTAGAAGTGCTGTCAGTACCTAGAGCCAGAACTGCTAAGAAAATAAGGATAAAGTAGTTCAATGACTGGCTGAAGGAATGGTGCAGAGAGGAGGGGGTTTGGATACTTAGGGAACTTGTGGGCCTGGGTTGACAAAACCATCCCCTCAACCAATAGGTTGTACCTAAGCAGAAGGAGAACCAAGCTGATAGAGAAATGGTTTGAGTAATATATAGACAGAAGTCTAATTTTAAACTATATTGAGGGGCAGCAAGGGTCACAACACCCAGGGTTTCATGAAAGAGAGGGCAGATAGGTCCCACTAGGAGAGTGCACAGAGAGATCAGATAGGCGGGGACTTAGAGAAGGTTTTTTTGGAGGGGGGAGCGATCAAGCTCACCTCATGTAAATGGCACAGGGAGAGCAGCAAAGAGGAGAGTGGAGGGAATGGAAAAGGGTGGGTGATCAAAAAGCAAGGGGTAGAAGAGGAGAGGACAAGCCATCCACCACCAGTGCCAGGAGCCAAATGCCACTGGATGCAGTCCAAAATAGGTTCCTGGTTCAGGAGGTGACTGAACTGACACAGGAGGAGCCATCCTGGAACTGGTACTTGCAAACAGGGATTACATATAGGACATCATGGTGGAGGAGCACTTGGAGCCAGTTTGGCACTGAGTCAGCATGTGGAAAGAAACACCAGGCATGACTACAAATGTATTTGATTTCAGAAAGGCCAACTATGGAAGGATGGGAAAGATTTTAAAAGGACACCTAACTAGCCCTGAGGAAGATATTAATGTGGACAGTGATCAGGGAAGTGACTGCAGCAGCCACTAAAACATGTCTAAAACAGAAGGGAAAGGATTCCAAGGTTAGGAAACCTAGTTGGTTCAGTAGGGAGGAACGTCAGGCAGTCTGGGATAAGAGGGCCGTACATAGGAGGTACAGAAAGTCCCAGAAGGTTGAGGATTTGGGGTCTACTTGAAGAAAGCTAGGAAGGCTGGAAGGGTAGTCAGGCAGGCCAAGGCTAGGAAGGAGCTGCAAACTGTAGAGGGGATTAATAAGAGGGAGAAAGCCTTTTTGTATATCACTGAGAAGGGAGACATGAAGGGAGGTATAGTTAAGCTGAAAAAGAAGTGGTGAGACAAAGGCAGTAAAGGGAAAGTAGAGGTGTTGAATGAATACTTCTGCTCTGTCTTTACTAAAGAAAAGGATGAATCAGTGCCACAAGGGTGAATGGCGGAATGAAGGGGGACATGGCTAAGGACAGGGTAATGGAGGACAGGGTTAGCAAAGGGTACCCCGAAGGTAAACAAGTCCCCCAGTCCCAATTAGCATGCACCCAAGGATGATGAGAGAACTGGAAGCATTGCTGGCAGGTCCATTGGTGGACCTGTTCAACAGCTCTTTGGATACAGGGGTAGTACCCAGGAATGAAGGACTGCGCATGTGCTACTGCTTCACAAGATTGGGCACAGGGATGATCCAAGGAACTACATGCCAGTCAGTCTGATCTCCATTGTGTGTAAGCTCATGGAGACCATTCTGAAGGAAAGAACAGTTGAATTCCTTGAAGCTAGTGGGCAATAAGATGAGAGACCGCATAGGTTCATGGTCAGGAATGTCCTGTCAAACAAACCTGATTAACTGGTGGTCAGTGATGTGGGTGAAAACAAAAATGCTGACACCCGGAATCGCGATGCAAAAAGGGTGAAACCAGAATGGCAACAAAAGTTTGACCCCTTCCACAAGGTGCTATGACCTGTGAGTTAGATATAATAGTAAGGAGGTATGGGGGAGCCAATCCCACCACAAAAAAAGAAAAAGTCGCCATTCCAGTTTCGCCTTTTGTGACTCATGACTCCGGGTTCGCGCTTAAGGATTTACCTTTATCACATAAAACCTATTAACTTCTTCTACTGGGTAATGAGACCAGTTGACAAGGTTCAGGCAGCTGACATTCTATGTCTGGATTTCAGCATGGCCTCAAACTCAGTGCCACACAAGAGGTTGATTAGGAAGTTGGAGGAACTAGGAGCAGGGAGCAAATTAACCAGATGGGTGGCAAATTGGCTTAGCAGTAGGACCCAGAGGGTAGTGGAGGGGAAACTCTCGGGTACAAGGGAGGGTACAAATGATGTTCCTCAGGGGTCTGTATTCAGACCAGTGTTGTTTGATGTGTTCATAAATGACATTGATGATGGCATTAAAGGTAAGATCTGCCTCTTTGTGGACAGCACAAAGCTCTGTGGGAGGGCAGACTCAGACAAAGGTGTACAGGACCTAAAGGAGGTCCTGGATAAACTGGCTGGAGAGCTGGTCAGGCACCTGACAGCTGGGGTACAATGCAAAAATGTATATGGTTATGCACATAGGAAGGAAGAATCTGAGGACAGAGTACAGTCTAGGTGGGTCAGGGTCACCAAAACAGAGGATAAGGACTTATGAATAGCCATCACCAGTGTCCTTAAACAGGCCACAAAGTGTAAGAAAGCAGTGGCCAAGGCAAAGAGAATGTTAGGCTGCATTGCTAGAGGGTTCATGAGCAGAATGGAGGAGGTTATAATGTCGCTGTACAGATCCTTAGTGACAACACACCTAGAGTACAGCACACAGTGCTAGAGCCCTTACCTGAAAAAAGATATTAACCAGCTTGAGACAGTACACAGCAGAGCAACAAAGATGTTTCAGGGTCAACAGGGCAGGGCATTTAAGGACAGGCTGAGAGGGCTCGACATGTACTCACTAATGGAAAAGAGGGAGAGGGGACATGATTGAAACCTTCAAGCACCTGAAAGGTATTAGCAAGGTGGATATTGCAGAACTTATGTCTCAGCGATAACAGGGCTTCTAGGGGACACTGTCTTAAGCTGTTGGGGGGAGGGAGATTCAAGAAGGAGGTCAGAAGATGCTTCTTTACTTAGAGGGTAGTATCATGATGGAATGAACCACAATCTGAAGTTGTCATCCAAAATACAGTGGGGGGGGGTTCGAGAGAGGGTGGCATAGTGTGGAAAGTAGGTCAGGACTGAGGGGAGGGGGCAAGGCCCACTATAATGTCTGGGTCAGGAGCACCACATCTGAGCAGACTCAACAGACAGTAAGACCTTCTTCTGCTGGCTAATTCATCGTTTGTGTGTTCTTCCTTGGAAAGCCAGCAAATTTCTATGTGCAGCAGCAATTGTGGAAGGCTAATTGCCCTGTCTCTAAATAAAATAGCACAAAACCCCTTATTTTCAATGACTGTTGTATAATTAGGATTGCCTTAGCATCCCATGAAACAAGCTGCCCCATCCCAGTTGTCTGGCACTACAGTTTGATTGTCACTGTATACTGTGCCTCCAACTCATGCAATATTAATACTGTAATATAGTTTATTATAATCAGGCAGACATATTACATTCTGAATCTATAACAAAGAAGCCTTAGACAAGTAGCACACATGGTAGTGCTACCTGTCTATGGCATGGATGAGGCTAGGGTACTCTGTACCATGGGATTCAATGAGTGGTTGAAAAACAGGTGCAGAGTTCAGGGATTTGGCTCCATTGTGGACTGGGGCTCCACCTGAAGGGATGCAGGCCTATACTAGCATGATGCTTTGCATCTATCCAAGAGGGGAACCAGGATCCTAGGTGATAGGTTTAAATGCTTCATTGGCAAGCATTTAAACTAGCCCAAGGGAAAGGCACTGAAAAGGAGAAGGGAACTCCTAGCGCCCCCCCAAAAAAAATCAGGGTGGGTAGTTAGTGAGGTAAACACCAAGATAAAGCAGTCAATAGGGAGAAGGGCAGGGGTAAATGGAGAAAAAGACAAAGGCAGTAAGGACAGGGATGGGACAAAAAGAAATAAAGCCATAAAACATGGAGGGTAATGAGTACCAATGCCCGTAGTCTAGGTAAAAAGCACCATGAAATGGTGTTCTTGATAGAAAAGGGATGCCTGGATAGCGTGGCAGTCACAGAAACATGGTACACAGAGAACCATGCTTGGCATGTCAACATACCAGGGTACACAATCTATAGGAGGGACAGGGAGGGAAGAAGAAGAGGAGGAGGAGCTCTCTATGTAAGGGAAGGGATCAAAGCAACAAAACTAAAGGGTAAACAGGGAGAAGAGGAGGCACTGTGGGTCACCCTGGAGACTGGAAATGGCACCACAATCTGCACAGGGGTTGTATACAGACCCCTGTCTCAGGGGGAGGAAATGGACAAGAAAATGATAGAAGGCATCCTTGGGATGGTAGAGAAAGGAGAGATATTGCTGATGGGGGACCTGAATATGCCAGATGTTAACTGGAGCACCTTTGCTGCGGTCACATCCAAGAGCAGGGCCATTCTCGATGCCCTACAGGGGGCATGCCTCAGACAGCTAGTTTTGGAACCCACTCAGGGGGGAGCAATCTTAGACCTGGTACTCTCAAATGGGGACAGAAAGAGGATCTCCGATCTTGAATTGGGTAGCCAACTGGGAACAAGTGACCACCAAACAGTGTGATTCACGATAAACTTAGCTGTAGAGTCAAGCCATACAAAAGTGAAGGTACTGGACTTTAGGAGGGCTGATTTTGTCAAAATGGGAGAGTGCCTCAGAAAAGCACTAGCAAACAGGCAAGAAGGTGGGGTGGAGCAACAATGGGGAAACATCAAAACCACCATCCCAGAGGCAACAAGCCTTTGTGTGAAGCAAACAAACAAATCAAAATGAAAGAAAAAAACATGATGGTTCTCAAAAGAAGTGTCGGGAAAGGTTAGGGTGAAAAAAATAGCATTCAGGAAGTATAAGGAAACACAGAAGGAGTAGGACAGAGAACTGTACCAGTTAAAGCAGAAGGAAACGGGAAAGACAGTCAGAATAGCTAAGGCCCAAACCAAGGAAAAGATAGCCAACTTGGTTAAGAAGGGGGGGATAAAACCTTTAATAGGTACATTAGGGAGCAAAGAAAGACTAAGGCAGTGATACTGAGGCCAAATAAAGAGGAAGGTGGTTGGGCAGAGAGCGACAGTGAAAAAGCAGGGATACTGAACGAATACTTCGGCTCAGTATTCACAATGGAAGAGCAGGGGGAGATACCTAATCCAGTCAACAGAAGCACTCTGGAGAGGGGGGGTTGATATTAGTCCTTTCACAGAAGGAAGGGTTCTGAAAGAACTCTTAAAGCTGAAGGTGGATGAAGCAACGGGGCCTGAAGGGATTCACCACAGAATTCTAAAAGAACTAAGGGAAGAACTAGTAACACCACTGACTACCCTTTTTAATAAATCATGGGAGGATGGTGTGTTACCTGAGGACTGGAGGAGGATGGATGTGATTCCCCTTCACAAAAGTGGGAGCAAGACAGAGGCAGGAAACTACAGACCTGTCAGTTTGACCTCAGAGGTAGGGAAAATGATGGAATCACTTCTGAAGGAAAGAACTGCTGAATATCTAGAGGCCAGTGGGGCACAGGACCCAAGGCAGCATGGATTCACAACAGGAAGGTCATGCCAGACAAATCTAATTGATTTCTTTGACTGAATGACCAAAGTAGTAGACCAGGGAGGGGCTGTGGACATGGCCTACCTAGACTTTAGCAAAGCATTTGACACAGTCCCACACAAAAGATTAACAAACAAATTAGCCAGCCTGGGAGTGGGTCCCAGGGTGGTAGCCTGAGTAAAACACTGGTTGGACAACAGGACACAGAGGGTAATAGTAAATGGAGTCCACAGTGAAAAAAGGGGAGTTACTAGTGGGTTCCCGCAGGGTTCAGTACTGGGGCCAGTCCTTTTTAATTTCTTTATAAGTGACATTGCAGAGGGACTGGAAGGAAAAGTATCTTTCTTTGCAAATGACATAAAGATCTGCAACAGGGTTGATATGCAAGGTGGGGTGGAAAGGATGAAAAGGAACTTGGCAAGGTTGGAAGAATGGTCAAATGTATGGCAGCTTAGATTCAACACAAAGAAGTGCAAAGTAATTCACCTGGGAAACAAAAACCCAGGGGAAGAGTACACAATAGGGGTGAGATACTGACAACAACAAAAATGGAAACGGGCCTGGGGATAGTCATGTCAGATGACCTAAAGGTGGTCCAGCAATGTGAGAAGGCAGTAAGGAGGGCTGGGGGGATACTGGAATGCGTAGGGAGAGGCATCACCAGTAGAAAACAGGAAGTTGTTGGCCCTCTGTACAGGCAGTTGGTAAGACCACATCTGGAGTGCTGTGCTCAGTTCTGGAGACCCCATCTCTTCAGAGACAAAGACAGGGTGGAGGCTGTCCAGAGGAGGGCAACTAAAATAGTGCAGGGTCTGCACCAGAAGACATATGAAGAAAGGCTAAAGGAGCTTAAGATGTATAGCCTTGAGGAAAGGAGGAAGAGGGGGGACATGACAGAAACTTTCAAATACCTCAAGAGAATCAACAGAGTCCAAGAGGGTAGCATCTTTCAGAAAAAGAGATGTGTAAGGACAAGGGGGCACAATTTGAAGATAGAGGGGGGACAGCTCAGAGGTAATGTGAGGAAGTATTTCTTCACAGAGAGGGTTGCAGATGCATGGAACAGCCTTCCTGAGGAGGTCGTAAAGTCAAAAACAGTGGGGGAGTTCAAGAATGCTTGGGACAGACATTAGGCAATTCAAGTGGTGGGTAGGAGAAAGTAGGCTGTTGTTTAACTAGGATCTGTAGCTTATCCATTAGGTAGGGAAATGGGCAGACTAGGTGGGCCAAGCAGTCCTTATCTGCCATCAGATTCTACTGTATGTTTCTATGTTTCTATGAGCATGATCCTGTGTTTAGTCCTGTTACTGGGGTGCTGTGATGTGAGATGTATCTTGTGTTTGGATGTATCAGAGATCCATAACAACAAAAAAGTAGAAAGTGTTTGGAACCTTAGTGAAAGCTAAATGCCATCATGTCAGCTGAAGTATTAGTCCACAAGGTGATCCACAAGACCTGAGCACCTCAGCACCTCAGATCCATAAGTCCAGGCCTGATTTATGGGAATGCAAGAATTACAGTCATTGTATTTCTCAGGTATAGCATGTGCTCTGCACCTTCTGACTTTTGAAACATTTTACTTACTGGTGTGCAGATGAACTTAAAGCCCTTTTTCCATGACAGGATCTGCACCATATTGATCAGTGCAGAGCCACAGCAACATTACCTCTCTTGTCGTCTATAGTGGATCCACAACGCATCTGAGGGGACGTTCACTGTCCTGGCATTCCATGTTTCTCTGGGTTTGCCATTGTGTTTTTACTGTTTCACGCCACTCCCAGGTGCTATCCAATCTGATGACAGTGCTCACATCGATTCGAGGATAGCCTCTCACAAGAGACTCGATTTCCCTGGCTGCATTTCCCCATATGTGGCTCCAAGGCTCATTCATTGAATATTCTACCAAAGTTTGGTTAAATATATCCTCAGATACTAGAAAGAAAGCTGAACTCGTGGAAACTACTTACTTTTCTGAAATGGGGGCTAAAAACTACTTTAAAAGTGCTTTGAAAGTGGAGCCGTGATACTGGGCATGCACTTATGAATATTCATATCCCTTGGGATAGGAGGATGTGCATGTCCAGTATCACGGCTCCACTTTCCAAGTCCTTTTAAAGTAATTTGTAGCCCCCGTTTCTAAAAAGTAACTAGTTTCCCGAGTTCAGCTTTCTTTCTAATATCTGTAGATATTTTAGCTGAAGTTGGGTACAATACTAAGTAAACCACCACCACTCCCCCGCCTCAAGGAGAAGTCTCAGGCTCTCCACTGGCCAGAAAGATGGAAAAATATGTCAGCAGAGCCATGAGATTGGTGTAGTCCAATATGTGTACAGGCAAAAGGTAAAGGTGCAGATGGAGCAGAGCCAGCGGATGGAAACTGTTGCGATGTTAGTGCTGCTCTGTGTTAAAGGGGTTTAAGTCTTTTGTCTGTCACAATGAATACAGTAACATTAGTAACTTGGTCATGGTCACACAGTATGCAAGTAGAGATGGTAGGAATCAAACCCAGGTCTGCTGGATGTTATCAAGCTTATGCACAGTTCATTGCTCTAAACATCTAGGCTATACTACCTACCCATTTAAGACTGCACTTTCCAGAATTTGTTGGGAAAACCTGTAGGTCTATGCAGCTTCGTAAAGTGATTTTGGAACAAAACGGGCTGCAGTGGCTTTTATGGTGCTTATTAATACATGTGGTTTTATGAAAAATGGATTCTATCACCTTACTTAGTAACACAATATTTGTCTGCAGATTCTGAAGAGCAAGTGCTGCCTTCCCAGGGTTTAGAATCATGTTGAGCCATGTCTTAGCACCTGCATGGATCTTTTGTCACAGAAAAATGAAATAAATTCCTACAGTACTAGCCAGATGAAGCAGGGAAGACCACACCAACTTAAAATAAAATCAAGGAATTTTGGTAGTAAGATAGGAATATTTCTTTTAAACAACTGTTAATCCAGCCACATGATGCCTGAATCATTTAACAAAATAGCCGCCAAGGGGCTTGTATCTCTCACCTACTTCCCCCCCACCATCTTAAAGGGGTCTCTCTGGGACACTGTTTTTTTCCCCTTCTCTCTGGTCCCCCCGGTCCCCTTGCTGGTTTACTTACATCCTGAAGGGTTCTCCAGGGGCATGACTCTTCCCCCCACCTCACCCTTCCCTCCCCTTCCCCCTTTTCTTTCATGTAAGCACTTGTTTACTTATTAACCCAGCACTTATTATTGTCCCCTCTTTCAACGTGTTATGCGCAACGCTGTTGTAACACTGTTTGTGACACCTGCCTTACAACTAACTGTATGTTAAAGTTGAACCTGTAACTTTAATGTATAGTGTCCCATTCCAGTTGTACCCCTTCCCCAAGGTTGCACTGGGAGATGAGTGACATGTTGCTCAGTGTGCCTTCCTGATGAAACATTTCAATAAATAAATACTTTATTTTTCTTTTTGCTGTAATCCTCAGATTTTAGTTTACTCCAAGAAAAATCAATCAGTCAACTCCATAAAAGCAGAAATTCATCTGTCTTTGATCAGACTTCTGACACCAGTTCACAGCTTCAAATATTTATTTTTCCATTGAATGCACAGTAACCCCTCAGATCACAATCCAAAAGTACTGCAATTTTTAATCCTGGATTTTAAAGTGTAAAATATATTTCACTATTTGAAATTTTGTTACTCTGGATAGCCTTATGAGGTGAAACAACTCTTTTTTCATAAAGGTCCTAGGGGACTGCTACGGGAAAGGGTACATCAAACATAACCCACAATAATACAGAAAAATAAAATCACATTTATAGTTTACATCAATGTTAGTAAATACAGTACACTGTATGCGCCACACCACTGTTAATACAGTATAAAGTACAAGGCAATGAAAACCGATGTTAAATCATTCCACCAAGCCAAATTTGAAGTGTTTTTCTTGGTTGATAATCCAGGTGACTGAAAATACTTCCAAAGTTGTGCTATACAATGTTTTGTGCCAATTCTTGTTTCCACTTAAATGACTCCTTGGCCTATTAACTCTTCCCTGAGGCTGGTCGGGGCCTGTTCTTGATTAATGAATTCCTGACCCCTTCTTTTTAACTTTTAGCATACCACTGTGATGTCTTTAACATTCAGTCTTGAGAAACTGGTGCTGTGTACCCGTAGTTTTAAGTCTGTCAAATTTCCTTTATTTACTGCTAACTATAGCCAGATCATTATAGCCCACAGACAGCTCATGAACAGAAAGTTCTTGGCTTTCTCTTATCTTCTAAGATACCATATAATTTGCAGGAAATGAAAAAAATGAAAACAATAGTTCCTATTCTCAAAGTCACACTGCATAAGAGCTCAAGAATACAATAAGCAGCCTTATGTCCCTTGGGTATGTCAAAATGACGGCAGAAGCATCATGAAACAGAATGCGTGTGATGGTCATATCACTTAAGTGTGTGTGCTTAGGAAAAGGGCCAACTGAAAGAATGACCTTCGTTAATCACTGGTATGCCAGTTTTGAATGCCTGAGGAGGCTATGGAAGCCCTTTGTTTGGAAGAGTGCAGGCATTAGGACTTCCTGAAAGAGGGTGTAATGAAAATTCACTTCTACTTCTCCAGCAGAAATAATTGTTTTGCACCATACTGTAAATGGAATAAACAAGCCCTTCAGAAGCTAATGGGCAATGTCACTTTTTTAAACTGCTGCATAACAGCTGTGTTATAGAGTATAAAGGGCCTCTGTCATCAATCCTCACAGTTCATAGAAACATAGAATCTGACAGCAGATAAGGGCCACTTGACCCACCCAGTCTGCCCATTTCTTTTTCTACTTTCATTTTTGCTTCAGACCTACTTGATCTATGGTGCTGTCCCCCCTTCCTTACCACTGCTATTCCCTTGTGCCTATCCCAGGTATTTTTGAACCCCACCACTGTTTTGCCCCCACTACCTCAGCTGGTAGGCTGTTTCAGGAATTCATCACTCTTTCTGTGAAGAAATACTTCCTCACATCTCTCCAATATCTACCCCCTCCAGCTTCATAGCATGCTGCCTTGTTCAAGAGCACCTTTTGTTCTGAAAAATGCTCTCCTCCTGTATCTTATTATCCCCTGTGAGGTAGTTAAAAGTCTCTATCATATCCCCTCTCTCTATCCACCCCTCCAGGGTGTACATATTGAGCTCCTTTAGCCTCTCCTCGTAAGGGGTTTGATGCAGACCCTGCACCATTTTGGTAGCCCTCTTCTGGACCACCTCTACTCCAGATTCTTCCTGAGATGTGGTCTCCAGAACTTGACATAGTACTCCAGGTGGGGTCTTGCTAGTGATCTGTATAGGGGCAGTACCACCTCCCTCTTCATAATGATGATACCCCTTTCTATGTACCCCAGAATCCCACTAGCCCTACTAACTGCCTTGTCACACTGCCTGGCCACGTTTAGGTCATCTGATATGATTACCCCCAGGTCTCATTCCTGCTTGGTCACTGTCAGTATTACGCCACCCATTTGATACTCTACCCCTGGGTTTCTATGGCCTAAGTGCATTATTTTGCACTTTTATGTATTAAAACTCAACTGCCATACTCTTGACCACTCCTTTGTTTTTCTCAGATCTCTGCCCATCCTTTTCACCCCCCTGAGTGTCCACCCAGATCTTAGTGTCATTGGCAAAGAGGTAGACCTTCCCTTCCAGCTCCTCTGCTATGTCACTAATAAGGACAGTAAAAATACCAGTCCCAGCACTGTACCATGAGGAACCCCCTTGGTCACCCTTCTTTCCTTGGAGCAAACTACATTTGCCACTACTCTCTGTCTCTTGTCCCCTAACCAGTTTCTTACCAGGTTACCACCTTGCTACCAACCCCCAACCAACCCAGTTTGCTTACCATTCTCCTATGTGAAATAGTGTTGAAAGCCTTGCTGAAATCCCAGCAGACCACATCCACTGCTGCCCCCTGATGTGATTCCTTCATTACCCAGTCAAAGAAATCTATCAGACTTGTTTGGCATGACCTCCTCCCTGTAAATCCATGCTGCCTCAGATCCTGTAACCCTTTGGATTCAAGATATTCCACAGTCCTTTCCTTAGCAGTGTTTCCATTACCTTACCAACTACTGACATCAGGCTGACAAGCCTATAATTGTCCCCCTCTTCCCTGCTATCACTTTTGTGAAGTGGGCTGCATCTGCCCTTCTCCAGACCTCCGTGACCACTACAGTCTCCAGTGATCTGTTAAATTGGTCTGTCAGAGGTGTAGTTAGCACCTCCCTGAGCTCCCTCAGCATGCTTGGATGCACTCAGTCTGGCCCCATAGCTTTGTCCACCTTCAGGTTAATGAGTGCTTTTTGGTCTCTCTCTTCAGAAAAAGGACTCGTACTAATGTTCCTTCCATCAAAACTCCTGTTGCTTTTTCATAGTCCATCCCCTTCCCCTCCCACTGTGAACACTGAGCAGAAGTATTTGTACAAGATATCTGCCTTTTCTTCATCCCTCTCTGCACAGTCCCGCCATCTTTAGATATGCAATCTCTCCTTTTGTCTTCCTTTTTTCTCCAAAATACTTAAAAAATGTCTTGTCCCCTTTTGACACTGCCTGAGCTATTCTTTCTTCAGTTTGTACCTTTGTGCTCCTTACTGCTTTGCCTGGCTCCCTCTGTTTTCCCTGATAGACTTCCCTATCCTCCTCTCTCTGGGTCTTCTTATACGTTCTGAATGCTACTCTTTTATCATTTACCTTTTCTACCACCTCTTTTGAGAACCGTAGTGGTCTCCTCTTCCTTTTGTTTTTGCTTACTTATTTGACTCAGAGGTTTGTTGCTTTCACTATGCCCTCTTTTAGTTTTGACCACTACCCCCCTTCCCCCAGGTCATCAGCCCCTGCCAGGTCATTCCTGGAGCATTCACCTATCTTTATAAAATCTGCCCTTTGGAAGTCCAGGACTGGTTGGATTCCATAACTGTTCTTAAGTTTAACCACACTGTACAGTGATCACTGCTCCCCAGATGGTTTCCCACCTTGATGTCTGCAATACTGTCCCTGTTAGAAATCACCAGGTAAAGTATTGCCCCATCTCAAGTGGGTTCACTGACTAGCTGCCTGGGGCACACCCCCTGCAGAGAGTGTCCAGGATGTTCCTGCTTCTGGCTGAAGCCACAGCTGGGAGGCTCCAATCTACATCCAGTAGATTGAAGTCCCCCACCAGCAACACCTTCCCCTTTTCAGCCATTTTGCCAGTTGTTTCTAACATTTTTTTATTGATTGATTCATTCATTCATTCGGAAAAAACCTTTGAGCACAAGTGCTCTTTTACAAAGCTTCCACGTCAAGGACAAGGGCAAGGTACACAGAGAAATTAACATTACAGTACAACCTCGATTAACCGACCCTCAGTTAACTGAATCTCTGGTTTAACCGGACCAAAGTTATGTCTCCCGCAGTGCAGCATAGTAACTTCATACAACCGATGCAATGCTTAATGTACTCTGCTCGGTAGTCTGTTGTTATTGTAATTAATTACTTAATTACTCACCAGAATGCTGTCAGGTTTGCCCTGGTGTTAATTATCCAGTTACTGTAAGGAACAAATCAGTGTTCAAAAGGACTGTGCTCACCTGTAACTGTATCTACGATGATTGACACTGGTGACTGACAATGGCTGACTGCAAAAGGAAACGGTGTGTCTTGGATATTTCCCAGAAGGTTGAAATCCTGGATTGCCTGGACAATGGGGAAAAAGTGATCATTGTTGCAAGCAATTTGGCATTGGCAGGTCGACTGTATCCGATCTCTCTGAAGCTCAAGACAAGATTCGAGCTTATGCCACAATCATGGATAAAGATGGACCTGACAAGTGGAAGACAATGAAAATGTGCCACAACAAACAGCTTGATCGGTCTTTGTACTTGCAGTTTGTACAAAACCGTGTTCCTGGTACTCCAATCTCTGAGCCCATTCTGAAGCATAAAGCTCTTCAGTTTCACAGGAACTTGAACGGTGAGGATGGCACCTTCACCACAAGTGAGGACTGGCTCCAGCGCTTTAAAGCATGACATGGCATTAGGCAGCTGTAAATAGTAGGGGAGCTTCTTTCATCTGCTAACATCTCAATTGCTCCATTCAGACACAGGCTTGCAATTCTAATTAGCAATTAAGGACTTGTCCTGGCAAAAATTTACAATGTCGATGAGACAGGGTGCTATTGGAAGCTATTCCCTGAAAAAATTCTGTCCAGCTTGTCTGAAAAGTTTGCTCCAGAACATAAAAAAAACAAGGAGCGTTTAACGATTCTGGGATACTGCAATGCAATAGGTGGGCACAAGCTGAAGCTCTTAGTGATTGGGAAGTCGATGAGGCCACAATGCTTTAAGCATTGTAACTTGCAATCTTTGCCAGTCCACTACAGGACACAAGCTAGTGCCTGGATGAATGCACACATTTTTAAAACCTGTATTTTTCTGACTTTGTACCAGCAGTGAAAGCTTATTTACGAAGTGCCAGACTGCCAGTAAAAGCAATTCTTTTGATAAACAATGCTGGTGCAAATCCAGACACAGAATCTCTCACAACTGCTGACAACAGCATCAGATCATAGGTAGTTTACAAGCTCAGTATGCAGTATTGCCTTTTTTGAACTCGCCATCATATTTATTGGTGGAAATGAAATTTTTTATTACCCATATATATGTCTAATATGTTTTTAAACACGCTTAATGTATTACTGTTTACTATATCTTCAGGCAGAGCATTCCACAATGATATAACCCTTTGCTTGTACCACCTATTTCTTCTGTTTGTTTTGTTTTGAGTGCCATTTAATTTCTTTTTATGGGATCTTGTATTAGTTATTGAGGAATTCATGCACAATCCAATGGTTTCAAATATTGGTTTATCAGTAAATGCTTTATGGACTAAAATTAGATCCCCCCTTAGCCTCCTATATTGCATGGGATAAAGTCCAAGTTTTTTTAGTCATGTACAGTAATCTAGACCCTTGACAGCTTTAATTTTCTTAGTGGCTTTACGTTGAACTTTTTAGATAAGTTTATTACCTCTGACTGAGGTCGGGGCACATACTAATGAGCAGTACTCAAGATGTGGTCTTACAAGGCTAGAAAAAAGAGGGATTATAACCTTTTCACTTCGGCTGTTGATGTTTCTTAATATACAGCCCAAAATCTGATTCCCTCTCTTTATAATATTTGCAGTGTGAGTTTCAAAGGACATGTTCTTAGAAAATGTGACTCCTAAGTCTTTTTCATTATCTGTTACTTGTAAATTTGTGTTATTTAGTTTATAGTTGTAACATGGGTTATGTTTACCAAGATGCATCACCTTACAGTTTTGTGCATTAAATAGTAGCTCATTTTCAAAGGACCAGTTTTCTAAATGTGTAAGATTTATTTGTATTTCTTGAGCTGAATTCTGATTTGTTACAATGACACCAAGTTTACATTCATCAGCGTACTTGACCATCCAGCAGTGATTGTTTAGAGGGAGCATTGACGATATTAATATGTTAAAAAGTACTGGCCCCAATACAGATCCCTGAGGAACACCACTAGTAACATTTTCCTAAGTTGAGAAATGACCTTTTAATGACACCTGTTGTCTTCTTTCTGTCAGCCAGGACTCAATCCAGTTTGTTATTGATTGCTGCACCTTGGCTTTCATTAACTGTTTAATCAATATATTGTGAGATACCAAATCAAAAGCCTTTGAGAAGTCCCAACAAATTATATCCACTGATAAGCCTTTGTCCAGAGCTTCGCCTACAGGCTCAAAAAATTTAAAAGGTTAGTTTGACATGATCTGTCTTTTACAAAACCATGTTGAGTACAATCTGTCTGCCCTGTATCTGATAGGTGTTCCAGTATTCTGTTTTTTAATAATCTGTCCAATAATTTACAAAAAATTGTGATGAGGTTTATTGGAGGATAATTTTGTGCCAGATTTCCATTACCATTTTTATATAGTGGGATTACTGTAGCCTGATTCTAAATTGGTATACTGGTATCTGTTTTGAGGGAAATAGTGAACACAGTTGTTAAAGGTCCCACAAGCTGATGTGCATTGTTTTTAATAAAGATAGAAGGAATACCATCAGGCCCTGCAGAACCATCAGATTTAATAATCTTTATGACATCCATCACTTCTTTTTGAGTAAAAGATATGGTTGTAGCATGTGATTTGGAACGCTGCGAAACTGTTTTGAATTTGGGATTAAACACACTGATGAAGTATTTGTTTAGTTCATTTGCTATTTCTACTTCATTAGTGATTATTCCATGTGTTATTTCTAATGGTCCAATTGTAGGACTACTATTTTTCAAGGAGCCTATATAATTAAAGAACATTTTTTTTATTATCCTTGATGGATGTAGCTAATTTTTCTTCATACTGCTTTTTTGTTTTTCTTATTATACTTTTGCTTTTGTTTAATTCTTTTTTATATGTTGCCCAATTATTAGTTGTTGGATGCTTTTTATATCTTTTGTATAATTTCTTTTTTCTTCTTAGGATCCTTTTGATATTTTTATTCCACCATATAGGGGTTCTTTTGTTATTATTGATTTTGTATTTGTGCCTGTATGGTACCCATTGGTTTATTCCTGCCCGCAAACACTACAGCAAAGTTGCAGCCCCTTGATCAGGGCATCCTCGTTACCATGAAAAGGATTTATAAGGGCAAGCTGCTTGGAAATATACTCTGTGAAAAGAATGACTCCTTGTCACTTGCAGAGGTCATTAAGGAGGTCACCATC
This sequence comes from Neoceratodus forsteri, assembly GCA_016271365.2. Lineage (NCBI taxonomy): Eukaryota > Metazoa > Chordata > Ceratodontiformes > Ceratodontidae > Neoceratodus > Neoceratodus forsteri. The sequence continues at coordinate 903,182,631 of CM028135.1, read as the reverse complement.
AAGGATGCATGCTACCTTTTAGCAGTCTTGGGCTGAGGTGAGGGCAGAAACAATCATCAAGTATTTGAATCAGTCCCAGGTTCTATCTCCCTCTACTGCTGCTGTTACAGTCGACCAACAAGATGAAGCAACCATTGAGTTGCTCAACATTGGAGAGCAGCTGCAAATTCTAGAGAACCATATTTCTGAGTGGATTGAAGCAGATGCTGATGATGAGGGGTATGGGGAGCTCACCGACAGTGACATCCTTGTAATAGCCACTGAAGAGCAAGGGAAAACAGAGCCTGAAACAGAAGACGCTGACCCAGATGAACAAGATCCGCCAGCTTTACCAAGAGCTTCAGAGGCAGCCGATGCTTTCAGCAAATACAAACTGTGCCTAGAAAGTAAGCAGGAGTGTGACTATCTTCATACACTCCTGCTGAGACAACTGAGGCAGAAGGCACTTCGAAAGAGAAATGACAGTGCAAAACAAAAGTTGATTAAGGATTATTTCAACTTGAGATCACAACTGCAAGCCGGGATTTTGTGTACGATACTTTCTGCTTACTGTTTTGTTAAACACTGTAAATTACTTTTGTTATTTTTGTTAAAGAAATAAAGTTCCTTGGCTTTAAATTACACAATACAGAGTTTGTGCTTTTTTCAATGGTTTGATATGTGTTGTCTATAATCTCTTGATTATCCAAATCACTCAATTATCTGAACAAATCTGATGTCTCCGGAAATGTTCAGTTAATCGAGGTTGCACTGTATAATACAAAAATCAACAGTTCCAAAGTAGCATTGTCTGGTACAAGTATCAGCAAGTCCATGTAACAGCAGATCATGGGGGCATGGACAGTAATGAGCAATGAGATAAAGCTAGTACAGAGTACATCACATTAACTATTAGGAGAAGACAGTGAATAACAGTGTGAACGACTCAGTTATACTGTAACAGTTATACTTGGATCTATGAGTGAGTTAATTTTTCTGCTCTTTCTTTAAAGGAGAACTGTGCTGAACCTGTAAATCATTTTCCCCAGTAGAGGCTGGTTTGTAAGTACCGGTTCAAATGTTGTTAGTGATTCATCTGCATAGGCCTTTTAGTAACCTCAGTGGTTGTTTCTGTTTTGCAGTCTGTTGATAAGTACCATTTTAGAACTGTATGATGTAGTTTATGTCCCAAGCAACCACAGAGTTCTGAAATGGAACATTGGTGCATTGTGCCAACAATAGAAGAGTAGAACAGAGACAAAAACTACATCATACAGTTCTAAAATGGTTCTTACAGCAGCACAGAAATCAGAAACAACTACTGGGATAATAAAAAGCGGTATAGCTAGAGAAATAACAAAATTTGAATCAGTATGTAAAAAGCAGCATGTACTGTGAGAAATGACTTATAGCTTCAGCCCAGTTCTCCTTTAAAGGGGGCTATTTTAGGAAGACCCACCACGGATTCATGAAATTTATTCAGCCATTGAGCTGCTCTGACTACAAAGGAACATATGGCCCGGTTTGTTTTTCAGAAGAGTACTTCCAGGGTGTTCCTAGTCATATTCCTGTTAGAGGTTTGGTTATTAACTAGATGGAGGAGGTTTTGTACAGTGTGGGGAAGGCCCATCAGTGCTTTTTTTTGCAAGCAGACAGGTCTGGTACCTTAGTCTGACCTGGAGTGGAAGCCAGTTGGTTAGGGAATATAGGGAGCAGCTGTAAGAGAGCATGTCAGCCCCATGAGCAAAGCAACATGCCTTATTAAGTACCAGCCTGACTCTGTTAAGAACAGAATCAGTATCCACCCCATAAAATGGGAGACCATAATCTAAGAGTGGGAGGGCTGTGCTGGATGCTACAAGGTGCTTGGCTTCTGAGGTGTGGTTCAGTCACTGCCTGAACACCACACCTTACTTTTTATTGGCAAGACTAACAATGTTGTCCACATGAGGTGCAAATGAAAGATTATCATCCAGGAAGACTCCTAGGTATTTGAAAGAATCAATCTGTTCCAACATAGCACTCTTAGCATTACGGATGTCAAGATGAGGGACCTTTTTTTTTCACTTATGGACCAGAGAACAGCATAGTCTTACTTTTCTTGTACTGTAGTTTAGGAGTAGATTATTTAGCTTGAACCATTTTTCCAATGACTCAAAGCTGTTTTATAGGTCACTAGATAGTATGTCCTAGTATGTACTACTGGTAAAGATGACATCATCATCATCATCACAAAGAAGCTCCTTTGATGAAGTGCAAGCTTCTGGGACACTATTTATGAGCAGGTCACAAAGTAGTGGGCAGAGTATTGAGCCTTGCTGCACCCCTATTGAGCCACTTTTAACATCTGATAGAGCACAGTGCATCTTTACCCATTGCTTACTGTCAGAAAGGTAGCTACAAAACCAAGCTCCTGTGTCCAGGAAGATGCCTAATGTGTGGAGTTTATTAAGCAATGGTAAATAATTTACCAGGTTGAACACTTTTGTCAAATCAATGTAAATGGCACCCAAGTGACCACTGTCATGGGCCTCATGCAGTAAGTTAATGTACTCTATAAGGGCAGTACTGGTGCTATGGAGCTTCCTGAATCCATGTTGCTATTTACACTGAATATTATACTTGCACAGGTAGGTGACAAGTTGGTCTGATGTTATTCTTTCGAGGGCCTTGTACAGTGGAGAAAGGATTGATATAGGCCAGTAGTTGGCCATGTTGAAGCAGTCACCACTTTTGTGAACCGGTGTGACTAGTGCAGTTTTCCAGATTCCTGGGAATTGGGTGTATTGCAGGGAGAAGTTAAATAGTTTAGACAGTGGAATATAAAAGTTCCTCTAAGGACAGGGCCACCAACTTCATGTCTATCATGCCACACCTCCCCCACCCATGTTTTACCCAGGACTCGTTTGACATATTTAAGGGTGTCCACTATAGTGACAGATTTTAAATAGAATTTTGGGTAACCAGGGTTTTGATCAGGGCTACTAGTTTGATGGGGGTGGGGACAGAGCTGAGGTCAGTAAAGGCTGTGTTGAATATAATGGCTAGCTTGCCTGGGGAAAGGGTGACAGCCCTGTTAATACTGAGCATTTTGGGGTGTGTTTTGTCATTTTTACCCAGGAGTTCCTTTAGGCTGTCCCAAAAGTGTTCCTGTTACTCCTAATATTCTCTTGTTGTGCTTTATAGTATGTCACTTTTGCTTGTCTTATTTCCCTTGTGCATTTATTTATCTCTCCTCCTCTACCAGTCACTGATGGCGTACCAAGGATCCATATTGCATCCCCTTCTCTTTTCCCTATTTATCAATGACTTACCCCTCAACTGTGGGGAAGCCTCAGTGCAGCTATATGCAGGTGATGCTATACTATACAGGGCCTCCACTGACACAGCATTCATTAATACTAAGCTGTTGAATGATTTCAGATCACTGGAAAGTTGGTACCTTGACAACAAACTCTTCCTTAATTCCAAAAAAGACAAAAGCGATGCTATTCGGTCACAAAAACATAGGCATAGACAGACAGCATCTCCTTAAAGTTACCACTTTCACCAGAGTCAACCTGGAAGAAGTCCATGCTTTTAAATACCTCGGTATGGTCCTGGATCAGTCCATGACTTTTGAACCACATATAGATGAACTCAGTAAAATGCTAAACATCAAACTCAGACTACTCTATAGACTGAATAACTACCTGACAAGAGAAGCACACTTTACAATTACCAACAGCACCCTCCCCCTCTTGTTATATGGTGCCCCAGTTCTGTAGTCCATTAGAGAAGCTCCCCTCAATAGGCTCAAATCACTTTATCACAGGATCGAGTGATTTGCAATAGGTGCACACCCCAGAACCAATCATTTAACAGTAATAACATTCCTAGGATAGCCTTCCTTTGAAACTAGGCAGCACTACCCCTTCTATTGCCTTACCTTCAAGCTATTACAACTCCCCCTCCCCATCCAGTCTCAATGGCATTATACAACACAAGCAATATGCCCAACCTTTCAGAACTGCAGCCCTACCACTATTAGAAGTACCCAAAATTTAGTAGAAAATTGGAAGGCTGTCATTCTAATACACTGCCCCAAACCTGTGGAACTCCCTGCCACCCATGGTACTGGCCAGCCCTACCCTAGCACTGTTTAAAAGGCAATTGAAATCCTTCTTCTGGACTGCAGCTCCTTGTAACTGTTTTTGTTGATTCCCAAGTCCCTATATCCTCTCCTTCACTGCCCCACTAGTCCATTGCTGATACTAGGACCCTGTTGATTCTAGGATTCCTAGACTGCCCTAACTTTATTTATTTATTTTATTTATTTATCAAGTCTACGATTACAAATACCTTTGAGCCATGGCTCTTTTACAAAGGTTCCACGTCAGAGAAATACAAATTATGGGGAACGTCAAGACAGGCATTACAACAATGTGGACATTGCAAACAGAGTACAGAGTAATACAGTTCAAGGGTAGCATTGTAACAAGGCAGCCAGCGGCATTTGTCAGAGAAACAGACAACAGATAAGAAGTGCCAGAGTCATAGGAGAGGAAGCGGGTAGGGGGGGAGAAGGAATGTAGGAAGGGTGGCGAGAGGGTGAAAAGTGCAGCATTGGGTATACCAAGATGTCAGGGTAGAATCCAGTGAGGAGGGGAAGGGAGGGGGAAGGAACAACTAGAGCAGAAAGGGACGTGGAGAAACAAGGTTAAGTTGGGCAGTCACAGGAGCTGTTGGTAGTGAGATTGGTAGTGACCATGTAGTTGCCATAACTGCCATAGCTAATTTCAATCCATGGTCTCCATCGAGTTACAATTGTATATAAATATTCATAGTTGTTGTAGGATGACCATGGTATGCATGCCCTCCTGTATGTATATAGTCAAAGTCTTATGAAGTGAATTGTATATATGTACTCATATATATTAATTGTAACTAATTTCTTGTATGTGTATGTATAAGCTTGTGCATTTTCTGATTTTTTCTGTCAAATATTATACGTAACTAATTCCAGGTCACCCCTGAAAAAGGGACATGGTGTCTCAGTGGGCCTACAAGGTCACCAAAATTCAAATAAATAAATAAATTATTTCATACTTTTTGTATCTTTGCAGGTCTACAGGTGAGCTGGATTCTCTCACTCAATGCCACAGATTATTCCTAGCATGCATCTGAGCTAGAAGTGCAGTGGTAATGCACCCTGCTGCAGTGCCTCGGACTGTGCATTTTTTCGGAGGGGGGGAATTTGTTGCAGGTGACAATAAATTGACTTACAGTATGAAAAGGTCAATGGCCGTTTTAGTATCGGGAAGGGCATCCAGATAGCTCCAGTTAGTGTGGGTCAGGTGTGCCTGAAAGTCACCAGTTAAGCCTTTACATAGGACCCTGCTGTTGACAGTTTTGAGGGAGGGTTTAGGGAGTTTAGCTGTCCAAGTACATTGTACTGGGAAGTGGTCACTGATGGAGTCTGGTAGGACAGAGACCTCAGTTAGCCTTTCCAGGTGGGTGGCTAGCATCCAGTCAATAAGAGTTTTGGTTCCAGTTTTGTAGTTGGCCCTTGTGCAGTCTTTGACTACTTGTGTAAGAAATAGTCTGGTCACCAAATCCTAGTCAGTAACACTAAATTTGGCTGCCCAGTTTATATCAGTCTCCAGTGACTATGGTTTCCAAGTTATGGCTGGCTTGTTTGAAGTATCTGGCAAATGATTCGAAGCCGGATTGTTGTTTGCCTGGGGGTATTTAGACTGACTCTATGACAAGTGATTTATGTCCCTTCCCCAGTAGAATTTTAACTGCAGAGCATTCACAGTCATTAATGAGGTTCTCATGATTAAGTTTGTGGCCTTGTAAGTCATCCCTGAGGTAGCTTAAACAACACCTACCCCCTTTACCTTGGCGATCCTTATCTATCTCCTCCCCCTGTGGTGGAGATCTGTAGGTCATGCCTGTCTGAATAGTGGCTCCGTTTCCTGACTCAAGGGTAACCCACAACATCTCTGCCCCACCAAAATTCTATGTATCTTCTTTGTTTTGATACTTTCCTTTACATAAAGCACCTCACCCCCTCCATTACTTCCCACCCTGTCCTTTCTGAACGTCATGTAGCCTGGTATGGCTGTGTCCCAGTCATGGCTGTTAGTGCACAATGACTCAGTAATGGCCACAAAATCGAGGTCAGCCTCTGTCGTGATGGTCTCTAGGTCTGAGATCTCATTTCCCAGACTTCTAGCATTAGCACACATGACCTTCCAGATTTTGTTAGCTCTTTACTTGTTGTTCCCCTCTTTTTCCTTTTGCACCCCCTCCTTCCCCCTTCTCTATTGGCTCATTATTTTCCTTCTTTCCTCCTTTGCTATCACCCTGCTCCTTTGATTAACTTGTTCCCTGGGGACTCTCTCACATCAGAATCTCCCTACTCTCTATCTCAGCTTGTGGAGGAACAGTTTTTGTCTCCCCTACTGCTTTCACCACCCCTCTTGACTAGTCTAAATGTTTATTGAAGAAACATTCAAACCATCCACTAAGGACAGTGGTTCCCCTCCCAGATGGATGCAGGCCATCTCTTTTGTATAGACTCTTATCCTCCCAGGTAGACCTCCCCCATCCTCAATGTAGCCATACCTCTCCTGTCTGCACCATTCCATCAACCATGAGTTTAAAGCCTTGGTACAGAGATCCCTCGCCTTCCCCCTATCATAGACAGGCAGCACCTCCACAAAAACTACTGAAGGTGTTACCTGTCTAAGACCACTTCCCAGTTCTCTAAACTCCCCCTGCACTATTCTGAGGGAAGAGAAGGAATTTGGTTTTATATTGTCTTTCACACAAGCTATATTCCAAATCATTTTATAAACCATGAGAATGAAGGGGAGAGAATGTTGCTGCTATTTAGTTGCAAAGAGAGATTTAAACAGCACAGATATAAATTAGGGAGACAGCAGAGAGATTAAGCACAACTGGAGTAAAGGACTTGTCCAGGGTCATACAGCGAGGAAGTGGTGGTTGTAGGATTGAAACCTGAGTCTCCAGTCTCACTTATTTGCTCCTCAACTACTTGACTTAACTGCATACCCCTGAAAGATGGTACATCCCCCACTACATGTAGTGGAGATCAACTTTAAATTAGAAATGGGCTCCAGCTCCTTGAGCCTTCTGTGGCTGTGCTACAGGGGAAATATATTTAGAAGAAGCACTGTATAATGCGTGAATGAGTAGTTAAGCTTTTCCATGGCACTGCTGTACAGGCAGGCCTGTTTTGAGAGTAGAACACAATAAATGAAGACCAAAGAAAATACCGTAGTTCAATATCTGCTAAGTTTACAATACTGTCAGCTGATAGGGCAAAAGTAGGTATTTTGCCTGGTGTTAGAGGAGTTTCTTGGCAGTGAAACAGAAGGAAAAATAAGTTTTATTAGTACTGTAAAAGTTACAGGTGTCACATTTAGGCTATTAAACAGTCCCTCCCGGGGTACAGAAAACTGACGGAGTGTTGAAGTTATTGTTGTTAAAGAGAGTGGGTGAGCATACAAAAGAGAAGTTGAAGAGTGAGTTCACTGTAAAGAAGTGGGCACAGAATACATTTAAAATATTTGAGGTCCCTTTGAAACTGTGTTGTTCTAATATATTCAGGTAATTTGATTTGAATCTGTGAAGCTCACAAATCAACGTATAGCATAAAAATATGTTTTAGAGATGCATGCACCAGGCATTCAAAACATCTGCACATGTTTTTGGTTGTGCCTGCAAATTCTAAAATGCTTTATGACAAACACATGGCAGCCATAAGTCTCTAAGGATATCACAAGAATATAAAACAATTAAATATCTTTGTGATGTCCATAGAAATTACAGGTATGCAGTTTTTTTCAGAAAAAAAATTGAATATAAACTTATGAGTTAGGGATTAGAGGACATAAAATGAAACTGAAGATCAAATAATACCAAGGCAAAAAAAAACTAACTTTATTAAATTCTTTAGATATGAATGAAACAAGAATAGTACTGTACATAAATGTATTGGGGCATGAAATATCTCAACTGGATGAAACCTATTTGATCTACTACAGAACCCCAACAGTCAGTCTCCCGAACTCCATAAACCCGAGTTCAGGAGATTGACTGTCAGAAGACCAACAAGGTCTTAGTGCAATGTAGGGGAAAAGGCCCCCACACCCCCTTAACTAAAATAACCAACTCCAAAGGGGAGTGGACCTCGGAGTAGGTTAAAAAGTTATGGGGGGCAACAACAGCACACGCAAACATTTGCCCCTCCCAGGAACAGAACCCGGGCCAAGAGCACCATGCTAGCTGAGCTGCCAGTGGCCTAGCCCTCCACACCATGGGAGCAGCTCAGGCAGCTTCTACATCCTCCCTGCCATTCTCCTGCCTAACTAGTAGTGGGTAGCAGTTCATCACATCTGCTACCTTACCCCTGTTGGGCGGGTGTGTGTTGGGTGAGTTTCTGTCGGGCTGCTGAGCTTGGCATCCTGAATGTTGGGATTCTGAGTGTCGGCATCAGGTAATACTCCCAACCTAATCAGTAAGAATAGGGTGTAACAGAATATTGAAATAGTACTTTGCAATAGATATTACAAAAGAAAGGCATGGTCCAGTTAGTGATGCATGTATTCTTTTTAGAAGACAGCATATTGATAAGATAAACAACACATTGACATCAAAGAGGAGACAGAACAATTAATTAGGGTAATTAATGTTAACAAAGCTCCTGGACCAAACAAGTTTCATATAAGAATTCTAATAGGACTGACTCAAGAGTTAGCAGTCCCCCTTGTAATAATAATGAGTTAATTTGAACATAGACTATACCTGGGGCATGATGTTCAAAGATCCAAAACTCAAGCGCCTAGGGCAAGAAAAATTGTGCACTGGGAGAGTGTGATGCACTCCTGCATTTCTTGCCACTTGTCCATAATTTTCATAGAGTGTAAGTCTGTGTGACCTTGTTTCCAGTTGACAACAGCTTGTAGCCATTTTCTGCACAAAAATGCTTGGTATGAGCTGCATGTGCGCTGACAAGGGCAAGTAGTGCCACTACAGAGAAGCCGCTATACATAGCAGTCCCTCTCTGTAGGTCATCAGTGTGGTATTTTTTTGTTTACCACATCAGCAATTTGTGCACACATTGTTGCTCATGGGACCTGTGAAAATTAGGTTCCTGTTGACTAGAGCAAGGTCCATGAAGTCCCTATATTCAACAAAGGCTATTTAGATAGTTAAATGCCTGGACAATAAGATAAGTCACTACTACAGGGCCACATTAGTCACAGTGTAGAAAAAAAAAAAAACAAGCAGCACCCTAAGAAAGTAGTTCTCTAACCAGTACTACGGCATTCATTGCAAAGGGAAAAAACCTACAGTTCCCAGTAGCATTTTTTGTAAATACTGTAGTTCCTTCAACTTCCTGCTCTGCATTGCTATAGATCACTACACCACCTATAGGTTTGCATTACAGCTGCACACAGGCCACCTCCTGCTGAGTTGCTATCCTGTCGAGGAAGCAAAATAGGGTAAGCTGCCTTTTCCTATTTTGGACACTCCCACCAGTCTGCTAACAAGACATCTGCTTTTAGTAAGGCATGACAGAGGGGGGATTATGCTATGTGAATGCACAGAATGGTGGGTTGGAGTTAGGAGCCTGAATGGTGAGTGACTTCAACTAACATTAGGTATATTAACATAGCATAATCTCCCAAAAGAAATGCTTTATTCCACCTATGAAATGTTTAGTAATGTTTGTTAGCAGTGTGGTAGTGTTGTAATTTAGTGTTGTATCTTGGCTGTCTTTTGTACGGTAGCACAGTTAGATATGCAGAAGGGGTTAGGTTGCAGCTAGTAAGCTGCATAATCTATCACTGATCTTGTGTGCGATATTTTTAATTTGTTAATGTTGTTTCTGTTACTCTTATGCAATTCTTAATTTTTACCTATTGTAAAGTTCCTTTATGTAACGAATATGAACTGTACCCTTGAATTTGTTATTGTGTCCAAATGGACCCAATTTGATGATCTGATTTATTTCTGTCTGTAAGGTGATATATTTGCTATGTACAGTGTGTTTACTCAATGTCCTAACTAGGGTCATCCCTGAAAAAAGGATACTATGTCTCAGTGGGTCTTACCTGATTATCAAAATTCAATAAATAAAAAAATAAGTTGGGTGTGGTTGCACTGTAAGGGACTTTTGTTGTTGTTGTTGTTGTTTTAAATAGGTAATCCTGTCCTTCCCATGTGATCTGTCAGGCTAAGCTGGAAGCTTGGGCTGTGCTTCCTGTTCTTTCCATATGATCGAGTTGACCTGGTAGACTACGTAAATGATTAGATGTCATATGACTTCATTCAGGTGCACTGTTTGGTAGCTGAGATTCAAGCAGAGAGTTTGAACTGTCCTTTGTTTGTTTTATAGATAAGTAGATATTTTATGAGGTTTCAGAGCAATGTTTGTGGAAGTTCTGCTGGTGATTTGGTTATGTATGTATGCATGTTTCTGTTGTGTAGAATCATAGCTTTGAAATACATTTTGAGCAACACTGAGGCTGTTTGGATTTGTTAGTAGGAAGTATTGTATGTTTTTTCAAAGTTGTTTTGAAGGATTTCCTTTCCAGTTTATGATTCTTGAACAATATAGCTATGGGGAAGGTTAATGTATATATATATATATATATATATATATATATATATATATTTAGATTATTTCTTTTTGATGTCACTGTGTTGTTTGATTTGATTGTGATCTTTTTGATCCTGAGGATATGTAATTAGCATGTTGACCTTTTTGACCCAGACTGGCTGCACTCTTGATTAATGCAACCCCTGTCATGTTTTCTGAGCAGGAGTATATGCTAGGTTAAGGCAGTGCCATAAAACAGAGTCCTGACCAGTGAGGAGTCAGAAATGACCAGACACCATTTTATAAACCTTGTTAAGCATCCTTAGGAAATGTCCTCCACTAAAACCAGGAAATTATAGCCTAGTAAACTTAAAGCAGCAGTATTTGTTGATTGGCAAAAAAAAAATATGACATTATATAGTTTTATTAACAATAATGTATTTCTGACATCTTTAAATTAGGTTATTAGTAATTCCCTGATAGCTTTAGACTGCTTTTGTTACTAGTTTTGCATTTCATGACTCAAGTGAAAAATGTGGCTGCCACTAGAAATATTCAAAATCCTCTGTAGTTGAGGTTATGTTTTCACTATAAAAACTAAAATTATGTTGTGGATGTATAAGGATGGTGCTCTCAGATGTCTCTAATAGTAAGCAGCACAACACCATAATGTTTTATTTTTCATGGTGGGTGTTGCAAGGGCACAAACTCTTAAAAACTAAAAACCCACATCTTTCAGTTCAGGAATGAAATAAAAATGAAAAGATTAAAATGGTAAAATGGGCATATTGATTTTTTTTGACAGACACGCATTGCTACTAAAACATTACTTGTTGCAATATTTGCCATCTATTGAGTTAACATCAGTACAAAAAATATTGATGGAAACAGCCTGCTTGCAACATGCCATTGCACCATATGTCTGTCCTACACGCTGCAGCCCAGTTGCAGATATAATCTAGTATGCTAGTGTGTTTCCCCCTCTAACATGTGCATCCATCATTTGCACTGCACCTCTGTCCCAGAGGGACTTGCCCAACCCACACACCAAGTATGTAACCAATTGACTGTGACCCAGTAGTCTGAATATCTCTCAGTCTCTAGAGTGGCAGCACAAAAAGGCAACCAGTTCGTAATCATTTGGCACTGCCATCCCTGCCAACTGGGAATAGAACCTTCCATGTCTTTTAAGGCCAGATATAAAGCACTTAGGGAGAATAAGAATGAATGGTTCTGCTTACTGATATGTTGGGGGTAGACTCTAATGGACCAAAGAAAGCTCTTCTTTCTCTCCTAGGTGTGTATATATATATATATATATATATATATATATATATATATATATATATATAGATATATATATATATATATATATATGTATGTATGTATGTATGTAAAAAGTGTGTTAAGCTTTGCAAGAGTAACCAAATTGCACATGTATGTGTTTTCAACATGTGGCCAATTGCAACCCTGTTATCAGAGATTCCAAAATGGTACAAAGCCATTCTAACAGCTGGCATCACACAGTAGCAGGGTGAGAATGTTCCCCAGTTTTTCTGTATGACAGCTGAGCTAAAAGTTTTTTTTATTCATTGGTAACTGGGTAAGGCCCACTAGGCACAAATGGCTGTTTTCAGGAGCAACCTGGGAGCACGGAGGATATTAGGTGACTTAACATAGACACATACATAGACTTTGACAGCAGACAAGGACCACTTGTCCCACCCAGTCTGCCCATGTCCCTGCCTACTGGATAAGCTGCAGATTCTAGTTAACCAACAGCCTACTTCCTGCCATCCCCCACTACAATTGCCTTATATCTGTCCCATGCATGTTTGAATTCCCCCACTGTTTTAGACCCAACAACCTCCCCAGGAAAGCTGTTCCATGCATCCACCACTCTCTCCATGAAAAAAAATTTCCTCACATTACCCCTGAGCCGTCCCCCCTCTATCTTTAAATTGTGCCCCCTTGTTCTTACACATCTCTTTTTCTGAAAGATGCTACCCTCCTGGACTTTGTTGATTCCCTTGAGGTACTTGAACATTTCTATCATGTCCCCCCTGTCCCTCCTTTCATCAAGGGTATACAAATTAAGCTCTCTCAGAGATTACACAGTGTGCAAGTGGAGGTTGTGGAAATCAAACCCAGGTCAGCTGGATGTACCAGATTCATTCAAAGCTCATCACTCTATACTCTAGGTTATACTGCCTGCTCAAAAAAGTTACAGAGAATCTCATTTAATCTGCAGTAGTAGTCCTTCCCTCAGAAAATTCTCCAGATCTAATCCTAGTCCCCTAGAGATCACATTTGACTTAACCTAATAGGTATTTCTCAGCTACACTGGTTTATTCATTTACTGTAGCAGTAATGGTGTTATCCCTCATATACAACTGTGGAGGTAAACTATTGTAAAGTGTTCTTTTTGAATCACTAGGTTTGTAGTAGACTAAATATAAAATCAATGAAAGCAGTTAATGTAATGAAAATCGCTGCTCAGTTGTTTGCACTTACTAAGGCATGTGTTGTCCCTGAAGAAATTTAAAAACTTCTCACATTCTTCTTTGTCATTTCCACTGTTGCTGCAGTCGCATGCTGGAGAAACACTAATGATACTGGTTTCTAAATAGTTTGGGGTCATGACAGTGCCTGTCAGGAAAGAAATGCATAAAACACTTGTAACATACATTTTTCATAAACATTTACTCTCAAGCTAATCATTCTGGCAAGCTGTGGCAAAATGGTGAATTTGTATGTTTCTGTTCAGTTAATTGATAAAGAATGGACAAAACTGAAGAACAAATCAGGGAAAAAAATTAAGGAGCATGCAATGGTGCGAGTCCATTACTACCTTTACTTGGGAAATTGCCTGTGTTGAAAGCATAATGCAACTCCTCTTTTTTCTGATTAAGATTTCTGGAGAATCTGCTAGTCCATCTCTCCCAGGCCATGAAAAAATATTCTATACAGTGTGTAACATTATTACAGATGCAGACAGGGAAAAAATTGAACAGCTAGAGATAACAGAAAATCTTTCAGTCATTATGCCTGGCTTATTGAGGTCAAAGACACCTATAATGTCAACCTGGCTCTGACAGTAAGGAGATAAGGTGTCTTTCAGGACATGTTTTTATGTGTTAACTCCCAGTGGAGGAAGTGTAAATAAAACTCCAAGATGATATCTTACCGATAAGCCCCGAGTACGCTAACAGGCAGTCAGCATAGTTTTCCTTCAGACAGCCACTAACGGACCGTGACTCTGACTGGCAGTTTGTGAAGAAATCTGCAAGCCGAGACCTAGAATAGGAAAGAGAGAATGCACAGCATTAAATATTCAGATTATTCACTCAACATGGCTTTAATGTCTTCTGACAGGAGCTGTGCCTATTGCACATTTATAAGCACATGTCATCTTGTTTACAAGAAATTATATGAATCCTAATATTTTAAAGGCCCACTTTCATAACCTAAACCAAGACAGGCAAGCTAAGATACATCATCTTATTTCTTGTTGGAGCCTGCTTTTACATGCAGTAATTGTATAGCTGGGAGGACTATGGCACCAGTAACTCACTGAAGGTCAGACAGTGAGTCAATGACCTGTGGAGGGATTCAGACCAGAAATTTCCTGTGAACAGTTACTATTTCTGTGTTCTAACTACTGGATCACATTACCAACAAACAGAATGTAAAAGAAAGAAAGATATATTAGCTGAAAAATCTTTACACTAAAAGACTGATCTTATATACAGGCGCATGTTTCTAAAGTTCATGTTTTCCTTCCATGGAACTTAAATATTTTATTTATTTTATTTGTATTTGTACTTTTGGACCAGTAATTAATTTTTTTATTGAAGATATCAGATTTATAACCTTTGAGTCATAGACTCATTTACAAAGGCTGCACATCTTAGAACAGTACAGAACAACAGGCAACTGTCAGTAAACAATAAGACAAACACAGTGTATGAACAGCACAAGCAATGAGGAGAATGATGTCTATACAAACGAGGTAGCTATACAGGTCCATCTGAGGAGCTTGTAATTGTCCCCTGACTACCCCTCCCAGGAATGATGGACACTACACCATTTCTAACTTGTTGGTTGCTCGTTGGCAAATTTATTCATGGCACAAAAGACTATATTTACAACCATATACTTTGAATTCACAATTCAATTCACATCAAAATTTCTTTCAAATTTTCCTGGTTCCAGTCTTTATCTTTCTTCTGGTCATTTCTTCCATCTTGCTTTCAGGACCCAGACACTGTGAATCCAGTCCCATCCTCCACACCAGAACCAGGCTGGTTCCACTTACCTGGGCTTTCACCCTCCAGGCCTGGACTTTTCTGAATCCGGTGCCTGGACCTATCCCCCTTCCCACTTTACCACCACATCTGGGTTCTTTGTCCCCAGCCCATGTATCCTCCCCCCTTCCCCCATTTCTTCCCCCCTTTCTCATTCTCCCCTCCCATGGGCATCCTTGTCCCTCCCTGCCAGGGGACTCTGCCCTAGCTCCCTGGCCCAATGCTGCCTCCCCACAGCGACAAAAACACCTGGCCCTATGACCAGGGCCCCAGGGCATTCAACCTGTCCTCCAGTTCCTTCCTTTGTGCCAAAACTCGCCCCCCCAGTGCCTTCTTTAATAAGGGTGGGAAAATGTTCCCAGCAAAAGATGTCATCCTGCCTGAGCCCTGGCCTACTATACCCCTAATAGGCCCCTGGTCAGGATCCCTTTTGGGCTCCGCCCCCCAGCCAATCCCTGGGGCTCTGGATTGTCCTTGTCATTTTACCCTTTTCCTGCCTTGTGATGTTACTAGGCCCCTCTCCCTCTCTTCCTCTGTCTCCCCCACCCCAACCCCCTTCCCCTCCTATGCACTCTTCCTGGCAGGGATCACTGGACAACCTGGCCTGCCTTTTAGTGGCAAGCCCCATTGTCCCCTGACTCCCCCCCCAGGAATGATGGACGCTACACAGTTTTGAACTTGTTGGTTGCTCGTTGACAAATTTATTCATGGCACAAAAGATTATATTTACAACCATATACTTTGAATTCACAATTCAATTCACATCAAAATTTCTTTCAAATTTTCCTGGTTCCGGCCTCGGTCTTTCTTCTGGTCGTTTCTTCCATCTTGCTTTCAGGGCCCGGACACTGTGAATCTGGCCCCTTCTTCCACACCAGAACCAGGCCAGTTCCACTTACCTGGGCTTCTGCCCTCCAGGCCTGGACACTTTTGAATCTGGTGCCTGGACCTATTCACCTCCCCGCTTTACCACCATGCCTGGGTTCTTTGTCCCCAGCCCATGTATCCTACCCCTACCCCCTTCTTCTCCCCCTCCCCCCTTCTCCTTCTTCCACTGCCCCACCTCCTGCTTGTGATGGATGGAGGGGCTCCCCCCTTGCAGGCTAGTACCTAAACCCTTTTTTGGCTATCTGGTTCACTAGCTCCCCGATAGGTCGCAAGAACAGGCACATCCCAAACTCCAACAGGTAGACCCCATCTGACCTTTACACCACAGGATAGTTGAAGGAGATGTCCTTGTGCTGCAGGTGCACCCCCATCTCTATTACCACCCTAGCCATGCTTCTATTCAAACACTTCCTGACTTTCTTGATCAGCTGGACGTCCTTCACTCTCCTCCAGACCCTCCGGGAAGTGATGTTGGACCAACCGATTGTCACCCTCGGCCACCATCCTCTCAATTTCTGTAAGTCTCCCATGATGCTCCGTCCCATTGCCCCCATGGCAGGCTCCCTAAATCGTTGCCCCCCCAGGTGTATAATAATGCAATCCGGGGTGCCCCATTGCAATTTTAATTCTTTCATTAAAGCCATGAGCTGCGCCCACCTCATCCCCCTAATGCCTTTCCATAGCACCCTGGTATGCTCGGTGTTATATCTCTGATCTGCTCCTCTAGAGGTGGTGACTGCAAACCTTTTAGCCCATTATATGAAGGAATGCCCCTCTATCCAGATTTTCCTCTTGGAACCTGCCATGGAAACAAAATAAACAGTGTGAGTTGCTGTGGCTATTTTCTCATGTACCTCTTGTAGCAGCTGGACCTCCAGTGCCCCACCTTTTGTACGTTCACCACCGCAGCCCCTTTCTCTGCTGTCTCCATGGCTGCCCCAATCCTGAATGAATGTGGTGCAAATTTGTTTGGATCCTCTTCCAGGAATGCCAGCGCCCTCTTGAGTACTGCCCCTACCTGAAACCCCATGACCGGAGAGCTGTCCCCATGTCAGAATAGCATTCCCAGGCCCTCCCCCGAGCACTCCCATACTCCTCCAGTGCTCTAATGGTGCAGCTGGCCGACTGCGGTTTTCTCACCAGTGACACTTGGGTCCCCCTCCCCCCGGTCCATCTTGGACCCTGGCCAGGGTAATGACCACCCTGTCATGCCACTATAGGACATCCTCATGCTGCAACACCTTCCTGTTGGCCGCCTTTCATGGAGCCACCACCTCCCCCACCTGGAATGCCCCTGCTGCCGTAGCTGCAAACATAGCCCGGAATAGCACCTCATCCTGGGCCGATGTGCATACCTTCTGGGTGGCCTCTAAGACCCTTACTAATAATTCGCCTCTTATGGGTTGCCTTCCATCCACCTTGACCACGTGACCCCTCCGCCAACCCAACACCATGCATTTTACTGTCCTGCTGGCCCCTACATCAGGCCATCCCTTGTCCCAGCACACCCGACTGATGCCAGCTAAGTGCACGACCATCATGGCATGGGCCAGCCCATCCTCCCACATCTCCACCATGAACCTCCTTACCTGCTCGTCCCAGGCCGTTTCGGCCCTGTCCCACCCATACTTCCTTCTGAAATCCTGAAACTTTGCCCATCCTGCCTCATTTGCTCTCAATGTGTTGGCTGCCCAAGCTCCCCGATACAGTGCCCTGGCTGTGACTCTCCAGTCTCCCACATCCGGTTAGGGATCCTGGTCCTGTGTGGCACTGCCTGAGGCATCAGTTTCTGAAACCTGTCGAGCTGAAAACATGAAAGACTGTCAGCCACTTCATTCTTCAACCCCTCAATGTGCTGCACTTTGAAAGATATATTCAACTGTAGCCCCAACAATACCAGCCACCTGAGCAGCCAGCCCACCATCTCTGTCCTCCCCCCCTTGTCGATTAATGACTTCTACCACTCGTTTGTTATCGCACCAAAACAAGAGTTGTTTCCCTTGCATCCCATAGCCCCATACTTCCAGAGCCACTCATATTGGGAAAATTTCCAAGAATGTGATATCCTTCAACAACCCCTTTTTGCCCCATGTTGCCAGCCATGACTCTAACATCCAATCGCCTTGGAAATACGCCCCCATTCCCAGGGCACCTGACGCGTCTGTGAATAGCTCCAAGTCCAAGTTCCTTTCCCACTCCTCCTGCCAGAATGTCACCCCATTGTAGCTGTCAAGAAACTCGTCCCATACCTGATAGTCCTCCCATACTCTTGACACATACACCCAATGGTACGGTAGCTGAGCCTTCTCCGTTGCCCTTCCCAGCCTCCTTGTGAAGGCCCTGCCTGGGCTGATGGCCTTGCAGGCAAAATTAAGGTGCCCCAGCAGTTGTTGCATTTATACCAGCGACACACTCTGCCTCCCCCTAACTTGGACCAGTAGGTCTCTAAAGTGCACCACTTTGTCCATGGGAAGCTGAAAACAGCCCTCTTCTGCATCGACCTCTATGCCCAAGAATTCCAACTTATGGGCGGGGCCCTCCATCTTGCCCTGTGCCAATGGTATCCCCACTTGTCAGCACATTGTCTTGAAATCCCATAACATCCCCTGCACCTCTGCCCTGGATTCCCCAATGAGGAGGAAATCATCCAGGTAATGCACCACCCTCCTGTGCCCACACTGGGCCCTGAATACCCACTGCACCCAGGTGCTGAATATTTCAAAGGTGGAACACACCACCGAGCACCCCATGGGCATGGCCTTGTCAAAATATATGCCCCCTTGAAACTGAAAACCCAACAGGTCCCAATCCTTGGGCCAGACTGATAACAGTGAAACACTGATTCTGTGTCTGTCTTCACCAGCCATGCCCCCTCGATAGCCCTGATGAGCCCTATTGCCTGCTCCAGCGATGCATACGACACCACCCTAAGGTGATCGGGTATGCCCTTGTTCACCGATGAGCCCTTGGGGTAGGACAACTGATATATCAGGTGGAATTTCCCTGCCGCTTTCTTGGGGACAATACTCAGAGGGGAAACGCGGATATGTTCATGGGGGGCCCCCAATGGGCCCTCAACCCTGCCCGCCCTGACTTCCTTCTCTATCTTGGCCCCCACTATCCCCTCTTTTCCCTCTACTGACCCTAGATTCTTGACCCACATCTGTGCCCGCACACCTTGAAAACCCAGCGGGAAACCCCCCCGGAAACCTGCCCTGAACAGTTCTGCCACCTCCCTATTTGGGTAGTCTGTGGTCCAATCCTCCACCATTGTTAGGGAGATGGGGTGCACACCAGTGCGTAGCCCCATCACCTCCCACCGTGTGCCATGTTAACGCCATCCCCCGGGAACATGGTATTGCCCTATCTGACCACCACTCCGGCCCCTGCCCTGCCCCCCAGTACACCAAAAGGACTGCTCATGGTATTGCCCCCCATGTTGCCCCCACTCTGTCTGCCCCCCGTCGGCAGTTGGAGACCAGGTGCAGCCACCTACACTTGGAGCAAACGTGCCAAAACTTACAACTGCCCCAGGTATGTGGCCTTGTTGTACCCCCAACATGTCCTGGCCAGTGCAGCAGATGCGGCCTTCCTCACTTGCTCGCCCCAGTCTCCGCCCACCTTCCCAGAGTCCTTACCCATAACACCGAGTGGGTACAGTCCCACCTCAGATCCCCCTTGGCCACCATCCTCTTATGGAATGCCTCATCATATTTGAGCCACCCATACCCGACTTTTGCCTTGTACGCATCTCTGATAATAGACATGTCCGTCAGTAGGGGAATGGCATGCTCCAGCTGCTTCTCCAGAACCAAGGCGCTATATATGATGAAACCCACTTGCTAGTTTTCAATGGTCTTCCCTTTATGCTTAGCTTCTTCTGTCTTGTGGCTCACCACTGCCAGGGCTACCACCATTTCCAACTTCCCTACTGACTTTTTCTGCTCGTACATCGTGGCCATGGCCGTGTCCTTGTCCACCAGCCTGAAGATGTCCACATACTCTCCCTTCCATATTTTCTCTTTGATTGAAACTGGGACATGATCCCCGACTGAGCAGCCCAGAGGCCCGTCGTACACCTTTTTGGCTGTCACCTTAGTCCCTTTTCCACCCCAGCCCCTTCATTTGTTAAGGTCCGCATGGCCCGCTCCATTTTTTCAATCCCTGCTTCACCCATGTCCCCCAGCATTCCTTCTAGATACTCTTTCAGGCTGTTTTCATCCGAAAGATCCACCTCTTTCTTACCACCATCCAGGCCCCCATGATCCGGCTCTGGTGCAGGCAGGGGTGCCGGAATAGGCATGGGTTGTGGTGCATCCCACTTGGGCCTCTTGTCCCCGTTTCCTCTGCCTGGGCACTCCTCTCGCTCCTTCCGCTTTCTCATTGCCTCCTCTTCTGCCTCCCTCCCTCTGCTTTGCCGCTGCCACCAGCTCCGACATCTGGCCTATCAACTTGGAGGCTTCCTGCATCAATTTCTCGCTGGACAGCTGGGCTTGTTTTGGTGCCATAGTGCTCCTATGTCACTATATTCAGAGGGGCAAAACAACACGTCAGCCACGTGGGGAACCCTTTCTGAGTGCTATTGGTCTTAGGGCTGGAAAAGTCTCAGCCCCCTGTTGGCCCGACTCCCCCACTCGGGTGTCTGGCACTTGTTCCCTTGCCAACGTAATGCAGCCCCAGCTGCTGCAGCCTCCTTTGACGTCTCCCCCCTACCTGCCTCTGCTGCATCCTGCCCTTCTTTGGACCCCCCGAAGGAACGCTGGTCTGCTGGTGGTACCCGTAGCCATCCGGTGCCCATCCCCTTAGGCATTATAGCTGGGTAGATGTGGTCTCCTTCCCCCCCCGGCCCTGCCTGCTTCGTCTTTCACCATCTTTTTTTTTTATTTACCCCAGGCCCAGGCACCTGTCCACCCTGACACTCCTCCCCTAGCGGGGGATGCCACCACTGCCTCCTCATGAGGTGTTCACCACCCAAAAGACATCTGTAGCCCTGCTGGCCTTCTTCCGACTTTGTAGGGCCAATGCCCTGGCCTTGCGGTCCCTCATGCGGACAGTGCCTGCTTCCTGCACCGTTTAGTCCCCACCAACACCTTGAATGGCCT
The DNA here is from genome assembly GCA_016271365.2 of Neoceratodus forsteri. NCBI lineage: Eukaryota > Metazoa > Chordata > Ceratodontiformes > Ceratodontidae > Neoceratodus > Neoceratodus forsteri. The sequence goes on along the minus strand of CM028135.1, from coordinate 903,161,737 downwards.
GAAACTCACCCCTCGTGGTGCCACACCACATCTGCCAGCTCCCGTAACCCCCCTCAGATCCCTCTTTCAAACCAAAACACTTCCTGGATATGCCTGGAACGTACCCGGGGTGATGTGCCAATCCAGCTGACCACACAATAAAAATCCCAATGCCCCCTCCCCCCAATAGTTCCCCTGTTTTCAACCTGAAGGGCCTGCTGCTGTCTCCCGCTCACCATGCTGCGTTCGGAGAAAAAAACATCTCCAGTCCACATGGCCTCCCGGGCCTCGTCATCACCAACCAGCTCGGTAAGGGCCTCCCTCGTGTTCCATTCGGCCTCCGATGCCACTACCGCAAGAAAACCCTGCTCCTGCCGTTTTTTTTTTCTCCTCCCTCTGCCGTGGAAGAATTTCCTGGAGTTCCCTTGTCTGCAACAGCCCTGATGCATGGGGCCTGCTTGCCCCACCACTGAACATGCCTCTGAACCTCACCCACCCATTTTCTCTCTGCCTCCCATGTCTGCCCCAAAAAGACCCCCAACGCAACACTCGCATGAGCACCCCTTTTCACTAAACTAGTGGGCTTCCTCGACAATGTAGCAGTCCTCCTTGTCTTGAAAACCTCCTGCTATGGCTCACTGGCTCCTATTCTGAGCCACTGCACTCACAACCCCCGCCTGCGATGCGAAAGCGCTCCCCCTCACCTATCATGTGGCCTCGGCGCCCCAGCGAGGCCCTCGCCACACCAAAGAATCGGCTATTTGCTCCATTACTTTCCACTTGTACACACGCTGCCACCATTCTCTAACCGTTCCATGCCTGCCAACGCTTCCATCTACCACCAAAAAAACGGCTTCATGGTGCCATCACCACTTGGCAGGCTCTCTTCCACTGTTCATAATGCAGCGACTGGCCTGCACAGCAACCTGCGATTATTGCCCAGGATTTTTACAGCTTTTCTCTTTCCAGCATGACACAACCTACCAAAATCCTTGTGCTAGCCCCCTGTGCATGCACAACCAGCCTGCTACTGCTGCCTAAACGTCCTTACTTCCATATAAAAACATTGTATGCTTAAAGTGATACCTCCATCCCCCCTAGCGATTAATGACCTGACCTAAATCAACTGGTTCAAAACTTTCCTTTTTTTTTTTTTTTATAAACCATACCAAAACCCTAGCCTCTAAGCCACATGGCCCAACAGGCCTGAGTACACAAAACCCTTGAGCTCACATTCAATCTCGCCCACAAACCTCCTGCAACAACAGCAATATTCCTTCACAGTAAATATTTACACCAACTACTTCCATTTAAATGTGCAATTGAGAGGCAAAGAAATACCACTTGAGCACATTAATTTGGGCCACATGGCTACAGGCCTAGTAGTTCTTTGTTCCTTTCCTGCTGCTTGCCAACGATGTGCTGAGTTCCTATTCAAGAAAAATTTCCCAGCAAAAGAGGTCATCCTGCCTGAGCCCTGGCCTAATATACCCCAATAGGCCCCTGGTGGGACCCCTTTTGGGCTCCACCCCCAACCAATCCCTGGGGCTCTGGATTGCCCTTGTCGTGTTACCCTTTTCCTGCCTTGTGACATCACTAGGCCCCTCCCCCTCTATTCCTCTGTCCCCCCACCCCCTTCCCCTCTTATGCACTCTTCCTGGCAGGGATCACTGGACAACCTGGCCTGCCTTTTAGTGGCAAGCCCCATTGTCAAGGTGCATGCAGTCGAGTTTCAGACATTGTCAATAAAATGGTCAATATTGTGCAAAGTGAGTGTACATTAAGCAAAGGCACATTGAGCTATTATAGCTTATTTCCAGATGGGTTCTGGGTGTGTTGCATGAACCTGATTTATTGACAGGGGAAATGATGGCCATGACGCTGGGGAAACTCCACTGCTCTTCTTCAATAATTGCTATGGGGTCTTTCATTTCTACCTGGACAGTAACCAGAACTACATAAATGGGACCTTGGTTGAGCATCTCATTAGCAGGACAGCATCTCAGCAGTGCAGCACCCCCTTCTACTGCACTGCAGTATTCGGACAGCATTTCACCAGTGCAGCACCCCTTTGTACTGCACTATAGTATCCATTATGGAGATTATTCTAAGTAGCAGATGTGGGGCTAGAACCCCTAACCTTCTGATCTTCCAGATTCTGAGGCAAGCGTGTTACCAATTGAGCCACTGATGCTGATGTATGTTATATGTTAGTGTCTTATTGTAAATAAGCATATAAAAAAAGTTGACTTTTTGTTGAGGAGTTGGAAAGGGCGAAGGGAGGGGGAGCTGGGGCAAGATGGCCTTTGGCACAAGGCAGCATGATACCAAGGCATAGGAGGAGACAAAGAACTGAAGAGGGAGAGGCAGGAAGGAGGGAGAGAGGGGTCTCGATGACTAGGGGGTCTAGTAATGGAGGAAAGCTTCAGGGAGGGAGGGAGGGAGAAGCCTAGTCTTAGCAACATTGAGAAGGCAAGTGACAGGTTTGCAGTTGGCAGAAGTGGTGGTGGAGGGGGAGGCGCTGGGTCCCCTAGATGGGACAGGGGGGAATAGGGGCAGGGAGAGGCCAGATGACAGCAATTGGACAGAGGAAGAAGGGAAGAGGGAGAGGGACTAAGTTGGACTGGTGGACAGAGGAGACAGGGTTAATGAGAGGAAGGGCAATGCTGGTGAGATAGATGCTGGAGACACAGCAGGAGAGGATGGGGACCCAGGGATGAGGATATATAGGGGAAGAGAGGGAAAGTTGGGGGGATACAGGCTGGGGAGGAGGTTGGGGGAGGTACAGGGGGATTGGATGGAGTTACTAAAAGGTAGGATAAGGGGGAGTCTACTAATAAGTACATAAAGAAGAGGTTGAGGGGAGGTATAAGGCATGAAGGAAGGGGTTCTAGTGCTGGGGGATTCCATACTGAAGGAGATCAGATGGGGCAGCAAGGGGGAAAGGCATAGCCGAATGTGGGTCAAATCCATAACTGGGTTGAATGCTGACAGGGCAGGACAGTCTCTTCTTAAATGTACGGGAGGGGATAAGGTGTGCAAAGGATGAGGGGGAACAGGGTAGGACAGAGGCCCTATGGATGCATTTTCAGGACTCAAAAGGCAGGACACTGAGGATGGGGGTAGTTTATAGACCATCAGCTCAACTGGAGGACCTGGACAGGGAGTAAGCTGAGCAAATGCTGTCTCGTCCTCAGCTGTGATCGACTCATCCATACTTGCTCTCTATATAACTCCACCAACTGGTTGAATCTCCATAATTAAATCCAGTTTCACACATGCCTTACGGGCAAAAAGATAGCACTGGGACTCTCCCCCTCTGGTCTCACCACTATAATCCAACCGGACCCGACTCCTAGAAACACCCGCAGCTCTGGCAAGCTGCTCCTATCTGTCCCCAGGTGCCAAACCTCACAATTCCAAAGGTCTTTCAGTTACAGGGCCCCCTCCTGGATGAATAGCCTGCCCTGCACCCTCACTAATGAATACAGAATTTGCCCCTTCAAAACCGATCTCAGAGACCATCTCCACACCTTCTCACCCCTGTGACTGTCTCTGACCCCTTCCCTGTCCCCTCCCTCCCCTGATAAGGGCCTCCGGCTGACTTCACTCCTCCCTCCCTCCCCTACCCTTATTTCTAGCCCTGCCAGAGTTGCCTGTTCAACTCTAATTAAGAGCCTATAGACTAAGCTACTTAAACCTATCCTAATATGTCTTAGGATCTGACTGTTAGCCTTTATTATTGCACTCTCTGTAATATGTCTGTCTGATTCCTGCTCTTGAATTTGTGATCACTGTAATAATGTTCTACTTTTGTGACATGGAGCCTTTGTAAATGAGTCTCGGACTCAAAGTATTTTCCAAATCTGCAATAAATAAATAAATAAATCCAAAGTGTCTGGAAAAAGGGTAACACAGTGGTGGTGGAGGACTTCAACCTACCTGGGGTGGATTGGAGTACCCCAACCACAACAAGTGCAAGGGAGCATGTCCTGTTAGAGGCATTTCAGGACAGCTTCTTGATGCAGTTGGTCCATGGGCCAACTTGGATAGAGAATACTCTGGACCTTGTACTGTCCAATGGGGACATGGTAAGGGATATGGGGGTGGAGGACCCACTGGTGGGGAGCAATCACTACTCAGTGTGGTTCACACTCAACATGAGGAAGGAAGCTGGGGGGTACAGGTATCAAGGTGATTGACTTTAGGAGGGTGAACTTTAAAAACATTGGGGAAATTCTAGCGGGGAACATGGAGGGGAATCAACCAGGCTGGGACACAAGTCAGAAGTGGGATGTCATACAAAAGGGGCTAGCAGAGGCTACAGGGGCATGTACTAGAACACAGAGCAAGAAAGGGATGGCAAAGAAGCCCAGTTGGATGACTCAGGAGGTCAGGGAAGGGGTGAGGTCCATTCTGGAGGTTCAAAAAGTCAGTGAGGTGAGAAGATAAGGAGATGTACATGAAAAAATCCAGAGAGGCCACCAAACTAGTCAGAGCAGCCAAGGCTTCCAGGGAGCTGAGGCTGGTACAGAGTATTAAAAACGGAGAAAAGGATTTCTCCAGATACATAAGGGAAAGGAGAAACAACAAAGACCAAATAGTGAGGATAAAAAAGGACAGGGGTGAATGGAGAGAGGGGAGGATAAGGCAGAAGCATTAAATTAATACTTCTGTTCTGTATTCATGCAAGAGAAAGCAGAGCAGGTACCACAGGGGAGGAGTTGGGTAGGCGGGGGGGGGGAGAGGGGGGTGACAGATGCAAAGATTATTGAGGACAGGAAACTGGAAGGACTAAGGGCACTAAGGGTGGACAAGGCACCTGGGTCAGATAGCATTCACCCTAGGGTACTCGAGGAGCTGGCTGAGGTTCTAGCAAAGCCCCTGGCAGACCTGTTCAATACCTCCCTGGACAAGGGATGTGTACCACAGGACTGGAGGATGGCCCATGTGGTGCCCATCCACAAAGGTGACCCAAAGGATGAACTGAGAAATTACAGGCCAGTGAGCCTCGCATCAATCGTGGGGAAGCTCATGGAGACAATCCTGAAAGAGAGGTTGGTGACCTTTTTGGAGGACAATGAACTCCAGAATGGGCATCAGCATGGGTTTGTCTCAGGCAGATCCTGCCAAATCAACCTCATGGAATACTACTATTGGGCGACAAGGGAACTAGACAAGGGTCATGCAGTGGATGCCCTGTATTTGGATTTCAGCAAGGCCTTTGACTCTGTGCTGCACAGGAGGCTGGGGGGAAGCTAGAAGCTGTGGGGGCAGGAGCAAAGATAGTGAAACGGATAAAGAATTGGCTAAGTGGTAGGCAGCAGAGGGTGGTAGTGGTAGGAGAACTTTTGGCACTGAGGGCAGTGACAAGCAGTGTGCCACAGGTATTGGTGTTGGGGCCAGTGTTGTTCAGGTTATTCATAGCTGTTATCTCACATGGGATCTGAAGTAAGATCAGTCTATTTATAGATGACACCAAAACGGTGGAGGTGGTTGATTACTTTGAGGGATGGAAGGGGCTACAGGATGAGCTAACTAAACTGCAGAAATGGGCAGAAACATGGCAGCTGGGGTTCAATGCTAAGAAGTGCAAGGTAATGCACTTTGGAGCAAAGAACCACGGGAGGGACTATCTTCTGGGAGGGGTACAGTTCACTAGCACCGTGGAGGAAAAGGGCCTAGGGGTACTTATAACCGGGAGCATGAACAACTCAGCTCAGTGTAGGAAGGTGGCAGCATAGGCCAACAAGATGCTGGGGTGCATAGCAAGAGGAATCTCCTCCAGGAGTAGGAAGGTAGTCCTCCCCCTGTATAGGTCACTGGTCAGGCCACACCTGGAGTACTGTGTTCAGTTCTGGCACTCATACTTGGGGAAGGATGTCAGATTGTTGGAGGGGGTGCAGCGCAGAGTGACAAAGATGATCCAGGGATTGCAGGGCAAGCCCTATGAGGAAAGGCTGAGCGAGCTGGACAGGTATTCGTTGGAGGAGAGGATGGATGGAGGGACATGATTGAGACCTTTAAGTACTTGAAAGGGATGAACAAGACTCAAACAAAGGAGATCTTCCAATTAAGAAGCGGAAGGGACATGAGCAGGGCATAGTCTCAGACTGGAGGGGGGAAGATTCAGGAGGGAGGTAAGGAGACAGTTCTTCAAGGAAAGGGTGGTGGGCAAGTGGAACACTACCACAGGTGATGGCCTGTAAGATGGTGGCTGTTTCAAGAGGGGATGGGACAGGGTGAGGGTGAGGGCAAATCTAAGGAGGGGAGGAGTGGGAGGGGCAGCTGTGAGATGAGGGGTTAGCTACACTGAAAACTCAAATTTCCTGGTTCCATGAAATGAACTGTACAGAACATTGTCCAGACAAAGAAAACAATACAAAACACTGTTTAAAGTTTTAACTTTTGTTCAGGTACGGTCAAATATATGGATCCTTTGTGGGTAGGAAAATATTTATGAAAATAGGAACTTTACAAGCAGCCACACATTTAAACAAATTTCTTTACCCCTTCAAATCACTCACAGAAAATCACCTCTATACTGTGGCCTTAAATTGTTAATACAGTATGCCTACATTAGCCGAATAACCTATACTTGTATTGTACATTTATACCTGCTGTTATTTGTCTAACCCATTTCTGTATTGAACATATATACCTGCTTTTATTTGTCTGTCTAGTACTCTATGTAAAGGGCTTTGTGATGCAGTGTACAAAAGAAGCTATACAAAATAAAATGGTATTTTATTGAACTGTGTGTAAAAGCTAATAAAACACTTTAATTAAGCTTTACTGTCATGGTTTATGATGACACCTGAACTTCTACATGGAATAACAGTCCTGTAGTATATCTTTCATTTATTCTGTACTGTAAGTAAGACTGAAAACAGTAAAAATACCCCTTATGAAAACAATGGAATAGTCCAAAAAAATTCAATGATACGTACTCTTAGCAAAAAACAGACCCTGGAATGTTTCAAAATAAACAATGCTGATTGACTAGAAGACAACTGTACAGAATGTTGACCTGTCATTCTCTGAGCATACTGTATACAGTACGTGGTCATTGCGAAGTCAGTCAGCAGCCAGCTGTGGTGGTGAGAAGAGGGCTGTGCTGGTCACTGGGTCTGTTTTGTGATGGGGTGAGGGGTGGTGGGACAATACCTGACAGGATGGGGGGGTGGAGGGTCCACTGACCACCAGGAATAATTATAAGAAGCTACACAGGCAACCAGGGAAGGGTATTTTGTACAGCATGGAGGAGATCGAGGATGGGGGTCTTCTAGACCAGCAGGGTTGGAGGTTTCCTTTATTATGGGGGACATCTGGGATTGGTGGGGAATATGTAAGTGGAATATTCTTACTGTATTGTACCACCATACAGCACAAGCACCCCAACAGTTGCTAACATACCATACATTCCTATTAAAGGTTGTCTCTCCGGCGATTACACTGCCACCTCTCTGGCCCCTAGTACACCTCTGGCACCTTCCTGGCATTGTTGTGCCAGTTGGGGGGCAATCCCTGCAGCAATGCCCACAGCTGTACCACCTGTTTGGAGCAGCTAAAGACTTGCAGCAAACTGGGGAGTTTGGCACATGGACCTTACATTTCATAGAATCGCACACAGGGTCCATGGTGCTCCAAGAGTTTGACGCAGCCCTTAGATCGATGCAACCTGTGTCAATCAAAGGACTCTTTGAGAATCCAACTCACTGTCTCATTGAATCCACCCTCTTATCAAAATTAAAATAAACACATATTTATATCTATAGTATATCTATATCTGTATCTGTCTATATCTGTATATGTGGTTGGTTGTGATGCAGTGTTTACATTATAAGAAAACCTTAAGTGATGTACATTTAATTCAGTTTGTATTGGTTGCACTATTTTAAAAATATGTACATCATAAAAATTGATAGTTTGCCTTTTTTTACTGAAAAAGAGTGATATTACTCACTATTATATATCGTTCAAGTGAGACCTGTTTTGTGTTAATAGTCTGCCTCATGAAAATTTTGGTGTAGATTAACCCAACCTATTAAGATAGTGTCATGAGGTATTAACTGGGTAAACATGATGGTCAGTTGTAGGTTAAAGGATACCTAAACCACATTTTGACAACAAATTATTCAAAAATCTGACCTCAAACAGGACTAAAGGAAAGGTTGCTGAATTTGTTAATGCTAAAACTACATTTCTATAAGTTACCTAAATGTGGTTCCAAAGCATTTGAAAAATGTAAAATCAGCCTTCCAATTTCAAAACAACTGCCTTATCTGCTTCTTAAAATAGCCGCCAAATGTGTTAAGCGATGACATCATTGGAGCCAAAGTCAGAGAGTTATATGGCTCTCTATAGTGCTAACTAGTTCTTTTTTCCCCTTTGTATAGAATTGTTTCACCCAAATGGTCTAAACCATGTGCATTACTTAGATCAATATGCATGTGAGGCTATGGTTCTGTTCATTTTGTTTACTTTAACATACTGAAATTATGTTTTAATCCAACCGACTTTCTCTTTGGAAAACCACAGTGCAGTACACATCTTGAATAACCTGGTGGTCTAGTGGTTATGGCGGATCCAGGATGCTACAGTGGGGGAGGGGTGCTGGGAGTGTGTGCATACTTGATATGCACTTTTTATCATTTTTATGAAACCATTATATTTTCTGCTATTATGCTTTTCTAGTATGTTTTTGACTGAAACTACAAATGTAATCCATATGTTTGAATGTAAACATTTGTACAATCAATAAATCAGACTTCTTCAACAAAGTGAAATGCAGCAGCAGCAAGCAAGTACTTTATAATGGGGGGGGGGTTACAGCAGCATCCTTCACCACTCCATAGATCCACCACTTGTTTGCAGTAAAGTTCTTCAGTAGTCCAATGCCAGAGTTCATACTTTCTTGGAAATCAAAAATATGCGTGTCTTGTCTTCTCTTCTTTATCCATGGGAAATAATAAGAAGAAGAATCAGTATTTATATAGTGCTTCCATACACATTGTATCCCAAAGTGATTTACAAGCAATGCTAGATTGGTAGTAAAGTGACTGAATGTGTAGTGGCAGCCAATTCACACATTAATACCCATACACAGCCTTGGACAATTGCATGAACTGGTTTTATGGGAAGGGGAATGTTAGCCAGGACAATAGGGTCAGGTAGTGATCATGGTGCTGGCAGCCCCACATCTTATTTCTCACAGTGATCTCATATTTCTCCCCTTCTGTCTTCCCCCTTCCCTGAATATAGCAGTACCTTGCAGGAGTGGCCTTCTCAGTCCCCCTCTGGTATTCATTCTCACTACTTCTCCCCACACCAAAAACTGGTGAGCTCATCACCCTTGTGCATCATGAATGTAGGTTTTACAGTCCCCAGGTTTTTTGACATATCAAAAATAAACAAATCTTTCCAGTAAGTCAGGCTAATAGCAGCAGGGGACAAAGGGATTTATAGGCTTTCCTATCCTTAAAAGATCTAGGCTACCTTTGATTAGGCAGTATTAAATGATGGGTGTGCACATCATTATGCATGTCATTTAATAGTGCCTAATCATAGGTGGATTAGATCTTATATGGGTAGGAATGCTTATGTTTCCCCTTGTGCCCTGTTGCTATCAGCCTGGCTTACCAGAAGATCATGTTTATTATTAATATGTAAAAATGACACGGGCGACTGTACTAACCGCATTCATGACGCAGAAGGGTAGTGAGCTCACCAGTTTTTGGTGTGGGGAGCAGAAGAGAAGAATGAATGCCAGAGAGGGACTGAAGAGGCCATTCCAGCAGGGTACAGCTATATTCAGGTTAGGAGAAGACAGGAAGAGGGATGTTTAGCAGATCATAGTGAAATCTGAAATGTTGGGCTGCCAGCACCATGATCACTACCTGACTGTGAATGAGAGCAGCCAGCGATGACAAATACTCAGTGGCAGGGCTGCACTTAAAGTGTTACTTGAATTCAGTGTAGGGAGATTACCCTCAGGTGGGGGGGGGGTGTTGACATTTATTAGGACAGTATTGAGGGAGCTGTGTATAGATCATTCAGGATTTAGAAGGCTGGTAGCCAACCAGCTCGCATTGTGGAGTAGGGCACTAAAAAGTACTGGAGAAGATGTGCAGGGAACTGTCCTGCTGGGTTCTGCAGATTACAGGTAAAGGAGTAGACTGACACTGGAAGTTTAGTGGATGCGCTCAAGGTATTAGTATGCCTTTCCTGCTAATAATATTGGTATCCATCGTAAGTACAGCCCTTATAAGGGCATGGACAGCAGTTTTTCTGGTGAGTCCTGAGGCTTATTGCTTGACCCTCCACGAAGACCTAATTGTTGGTTAATGAGGCAGGACAAAAACACAACAGGGGAACTGTACATACTACCTTAACTGTGCAGAAGGGTGGTGATTCACTCAATGTTTACTGTGGGAGCAGAAGTCAAACACTGAAAAAGTGGACTTAAGTGTGATTTGGGAGGTATTTTTTTACATTGCCAGCTGATGATCCATATCGGTGTAGGTTGAGGTGTGATAATTCTTTTCATGAGACTGCAAGCTCATATGCAGCCCCAGGCAGTACTAAGGACATGGTGTGGATGGTGGGGTATTCAACAGAAGCCAGGCTAGGTGCAGGGAGTTCACTTGGTAAAAGAATACAAGAGAAGCTTTTTCTGTGGATTAGCAAGAATGTATGAGCTTTGGAATTGGACCAGACTGGTACCTCGCTGTGTGACCCTGAGCAAGTCACTTAACTTCCTTGTGCTGCCAGGCCACATCTGTAAACAAGGTTTCAGCATAATGTGTCTCTCCTGGTTAGCAAAAACAAAATTCAGGGCATCACATAACCACTTGATCATCAGGTATTTGAAGTGTTGTACTGTTCTGCAGTTTGCCAAAGAGAAAGTCAGCTAGATTGCAAAACATTTTCAGCAAGTTAAAGTAAATAAAATGAACAAAATTGTAGCCTAACATGTATACTGATCAAAATAATCCACATGTTAACACATGGTGTTGATCATTCCGGTAAAACAATTCAAAACAAAGAGGGAAAGAAGAATTAGTTAGCCTATATTGGTCTCTGGCTCTGATGATGTCATCATGACTCATCAATTAAAACAGTTAGCAGACATCTTAGGGAGATAGCAAGGCTGTTTTTTGTAAGTGACAGGCTAATGTTTACATTTTTCAATAGCTATGAAACTGCATCTATATTATTTACATAAATGCAGTTTTAGCATCAACGTAAACAGTATCTTTTACTTTACCTCGCAATGAAGCCAGATTTTGGAGCTTTCAGTTTTAAAAAACTGCTTGTTTAGGTATCCTTTAAATGTTTTTTGTGTGGGAGTTGCTTTTATTGTTTTTTGGGTTTTTTTTTTGTTTTTTTTTTCTTATTTTTTGGGAGGGTTCATTACATAGAAGATCAGCCCATGGTAAAACACCATGAAGCAAAAAAGGAAGCACAAGGCAACATGAAGGGCCAATTGCATCTGTCAGTCCAGGACAGCAAGAAGATCTAAAACTGTACCCAGAGGTGGAATATGGCTCCTCTCTTGAAGCTGTGCCTCAAGTACCTTGACATATGACTTGATAGCAAGCTTGACTTCTCAGCCCACATTGATGCCATCCATGTAAAATTCCACCTCAAACTGAGTGTCCTGTATCACAATAAAGGTTGTTTACCCAGCTGGTCCACTGGCTACTAGTCACCAAAATGGTACTCCTGGTCTTTGAATATGCACTTGTGTTCCACAATACCATATCCTGCACTTCCCTAGCCAGACTGGACAGACTCTGGAACATCTTTTGTCACTTCAATACAAATGCACTGTCTCATATGCACCACTGCTTCCTCTACTCCTCCATATCCATCCTCCCCCTGCCTTCACATCACCAGTCACACTACACTTCCTTTATTTCAAAATACTGGTCTGGTTCCCCTACCTATTACTTCTTCTTACTCCTTTCTCCAGTTCCCCCTTCTAAATGCTTCCTCTGCTCCAGGGACCACCAAACCTTCTTCATGTCTCATCTTCTTTCCTCTGCTGGTCAATCAGCCTTCTCCTATTGTCTTCCTATGCTCAGGAACCTGTTACCCTCTTCCCTCCACCATTCCACCTCCCCTGGGCCTTTCAGGTACCAATTGAAACTCCTTCCACCCTCCACCTGCACCTGCTTCCCATAGGAAGCATTCCATGGTGATGTTGTGGCGTTTGATTCTCCTAGGACTAACAGGTTGCTAGTGCACTGCAATGCTTGTCTTTGGTCCATTTCTGGTGTATTACTCAGCATTCATTTGCACAAGTTTAATTGTGACTCACTGTGTGGATTTTAGTGTTTTAATTTCTGTATGAATGTTCTGTGCCTGTGAAGTATTTCATTTTAAATTGTACTGTGTTTGCACTTTACTCTGTATCATGGAATGTACTGTGTGTTATTGCAATATCTTCTCTAACCCTTTTCCCCAGGCCTCACCTGGAAATGAGCCTTGGCACAGTGCATCTTTCCCGGTCACCAATTTTCAAATAAATAATATGTTGTTTTCTGTAGTGAAGTTGCACAGATGAAGTGAGGTTAGCCAAAACAAGACAGTAATGGATACAATACAGTTCACGGTGAACTCCATCCACATGGGGTTTGATGCTGTTCTGGATCAAATGTCATACATGACAGGTCCCCTAGCTCAGAACATGAGGCTGCGGCACCATCAACCACATGGATACTCACCCAGCCATTGGTCAGCCCTCTGCATTTCCTAACCCTCCTCAGGATGATTTTTTTTTATTTATTCTTTGGAAAAGACATTTGAGCAAAATGTTCTTTTTCAAAGGTTCCACGTCAGGACAGGGTACATTACAATACAGCATCACACAACAAATGTGACCTGTTCATGTTAAACATGGAATGAAGGAACAATAGGGACAGTATAATAATACTAGACATGCAGTTATAAAGTAAAAAAAAACCAGGAAGAACATGTTCTTAGAAGACTGAGAAATGGTAGATGGAAGAGAATGGAGAAGTGGTAAAAGGGGGAGATACAGCTGAGAAACTTGATAATCATGTTATTCCTCGGGGCCCATGGCCTTTATTCATGTTATTAATCCATGGGGTAGGGCTGCCGTAGTCAGGCATTGTCAAGAAAGTCAGAGGACGAGAGGGAATGGGAGGGGAAGATGTAGGAGTATTGTTTTTGCCTTCTTTTCTTTTTTGTGGGTTATATAACATAGCAGTGATTGGTCCCTTCGAGTGCATGGGGTTGGCAGAACTTCATTTATTTCATGCCTTTTCTTTTACATTTTGTAAGTTAATGCTCTGTTTTATATTTTTGTACTATATTTCCATTTAGTTAGAAAGCAAAACAAAACTTCCATATCAAAGAAATGTATTTAATTTTTACATAAGTTTATACATTTTATTTGACCTCTGTACATATTTGTTGGAAGGGGTGTTTATTTGTTTTCATGTCTCTTATAAATATATGCATAATTAAAAAATACTGTTCATATAAATAATAAAAAATAGTTTTGTTAATTCTACAAATGTGGTGTGTGTTTTACTTGAACATTTACTGAAGATTTGAAGGTCTGAAAATTTACTTAGATGAATCTCAGTAAATGTGTATCTTATTGTACTTGAAATAAATCTGATAGGGTTAATAGTGTTTGCATGCTATGTATGCCAAATAGCATACATCAGATTAGTGATTTAAAATCAGTATAAGAATGGGTACTTTTAATAAAAAGTAACAAAAAAGCTCCAGACAAGTGTTGAAATGTGCCCACCTCATGTGATAAGTAATCTGTTTTTTGGTAAATACAGTGACTCCTAAAAGCACTTTTTTCTTATTTGGGCTGTTCATTTATGATAGAAACTAGAAGTGAGTTACTCTATGAGAATAGTAACTGCTTCAACACATGTTGGAAGTCAGAGATTAAAATTTCATTGCCTTTGAGAGATAAGTGAACCCCATCTTTTAAAAACAACCAGTCATTAAACCCAGTTGATGTGTTATATCCCCCATACAACTTCCCGTAAAAAAAAATCTAAAATTTGGATGTTTACTGTTTGTTCTCATCCAGGAGAGAAAGAGAGACCTTTTCAAAGGCACTGGGTCCAAAGAGTGCCAATAAGAATAGTGTCGGCTTGGACTGTTGGGAAAAATGGCACCATTTTTTCTTTTGTGAGGGGCCCCTCTCAACGCACCCACCAGACTAATGGATTCTAACTCCAAGGGAAGTTGATATCAGGGAAAGTTACAAATCATAGGGCCATTGAATACTGTTTCCAAGGACCACATATCAGAGTGTAACTCCCATGTGCACTAAAATGTTCAGAGACCAGGATAAGATCCCAGTCTCCAATGGCGCTGGTCAAGCTGCTTGATGCCCCAGCCCTCCATGCCATGGGAGCAGCTCAGCCAGCCTCCTGGCTCCTGGTGCTCTTGTGCATTGTCAGCACCAGGGACAGTGACCAGGGGAGCACTTACAGCAAGCACTGTAAATCCTCCCTTGCTGTCCATGTGAGCACTTACTGGGCTAGCGCCATATAGTGTGGTGCTTTTCTGGTAGCGCTTACTTGACAGAGTACCCTTTTCAAACCCTTCATTGTACTGAATGGAATATAGCACATAGAAAACATAATCATTATCTCCACTAGGTCAAGAGGTCAGATTTAGCAGTACAAATGAGATCTATCCCTTTTCTTCACCCAAATCACTACCTTCGACATGTACTATCAGCATATCAGGAGGTGACTGTGAGGACTGCAGTCTCTGTAAAACAGGCAGCAATTGTGACCATTGCATGCCTCCTCTGCCAAACCACTTTACCTCATGGCCTGACAATCCCAAATCTGTACTGAAATATTAATATCTAGCATAATCACCCCCCCCTCCTCACAAGTAAACTGCCAACAATCCACACTGTCTTCCTACTTGAAGTTATTCCTTGAAATAAGGAATAATTGGCTTCACAGGGTTTCCCTCCTTTTTATTTGGAACACAGAGACATAAAAATTACTATATCACTGTCAATTGACTCAAAGTCAGATGTGCAAATTTGTAAAATGTCACTGTCATGGAGGCTGTTATGTGTGTGGTGGCAGAGATATTTCATGGTATGACATCATGGTAAAATGTTCTAATACAGTGACTCAATGACATGATTCATTGATGAAAAGGACAGCAGTAGAAAATGTAGCTATTCATTGGCTGATACTGTGAAGTGAAATGGAGGGGTTGGCATATTTTAGGAATGATCTCTCTAAATTAACTGACTAGATGAAGAGGGGAGCAAAACAAGTATTATAACTGGGTGTGAGCATTGAAGAATTTCTTAGAAATATTATTCATAAAGAGGGGTCTTACAATGTATGTATTGAAAGGCTCACAACAGTGCACTATAAATATTGTTTTTAATATCACATTAATTATGGACATTTATGTGTGCACTTGTGTTTCTTGTTGCTGTATTTAGAATGTAATGCTTATTACACTGTTTTCACTTTGCAATTGCAATAAAAGTAGGAATACGAAAGATTAAAACTATGGCTGAAGTAACACAGTTGGTGGACACATTACTATGGGAATGGTGATTAGTATGAGGGTTCCCATACTAGCCAGACAATACTCTGAGGAAGATATCACTATGTCAAAACATCAGTGGGGAAGGCAGTCAGAATAGCAAAGGCCCAAACCGAGGAAAAAATAGCCAACTCAGTTAAGAAGGGGGATAAAACATTCTATAGGTACATTAGGGAGCATAGAAAGGTTAAGGGAGGAATAGTGAAGATTAATAAAGGAGAGGGGAGGTGGGCAGAGGGAGACAGTGAAAAGGAAGAGATACTGAATGAATACTTTTGCTCAGTATTCACAAAAGAAAATGAGGAGGAGTTACCTAAACCAGACAATAGAAGCACTCTGGGTAGGGGGGTTGACACCATTCCATTTACAGAAGAAATAGTCCTGAAAGAACTCCTAAAACTCAAGGTGGACAAATCAATGGGGCCTGACGGGATTCACCCCAGAATCCTAAAAGAACTAAGGGAGGACCTAGTGACACCACTGACCACACTTTTTAACAAATCATGGGAGGATGGGGTGATACCTGAGGACTGGAGGAGGGCAGATGTGATTCCCCTTCACAAAAGTGGGAGCAAGGCAGAAGCAGAAAACCACAGACCTGTAAATTTGACCTTAGTGGTAGGGAAAATGATGGAATCACTTCTGAAAGAAAGAATTGTTGAGTACCTAGAGGCCAGAGGGGCACAGGACCCAAAGCAGCATGGATTTACAGCAGGAAGGTCATGTCATACAAATCTAATTGATTTCTTTGACTGGGTGACCAAAGTAATAGACCAGGGAGGGGCTGTGGATATGGTCTACCTAGACTTTAGCAAGGCATTTGACACGGTCCTGCACAAAAGACTAATAATCAAGTTAGCCAGCCTGGGAGTGGGTTCCAGGGTGGTAGCCTGGGTAGCAAGCTGGCTGCACAACTGGACACAGAAGGTAATAGTGAATGGAACACATTCCGAAGAAAGGGGGGTTACTAGTGGAGTACCTCAGAGCTCAGTACTGGGTCCAGTCCTCTTTAACATCTTTATAGGTGACATTGCAGAGGGTCTGGAAGGAAAGGTATGCCTCTTTGCAGATGACACAAAGATCTGTAACAGAGTTGATACAAAAGGGGTAGAAATGATGAGAAGGGACTTGGCAAGGTTGGAGGAATGGTCAGACATATGGCAACTTAGATTCAATGCAAAGAAGTGCAAAGTAATGCACCTGGGAAACAAAAACCCAGGAGAAGAGTACACAATAGCAGGGGAGGTACTAACAACAACAAAAATGGAAAGGGACTTGGGGTAGTCATATCAGATGACCTAAAGGTGGGTAAGCAATGTGAGAAGTCAGTAAGGAGAGCCAGGGGGATACTGGGATGCATAGGACGGGGCATCACAAGTAGAAAAAGGGAAGTGGTTATCCCTCTGTACAGACAGTTGTTGAGACCCCATCTGGAATACTGTGTGCCATTTTGGAGACCCCATCTATGCAACGACATAGACAGGATGGAAGCAGTCCAGAGGAGGGCAACTAAAATAGTGCAGGGTCTGCATCAGAAACCGTATGAAGAGAGACTGAGAGAGCTTAATATGTATACCCTTGATGAAAGGAGGGATGGGGGACATGACAGAAACTTTTAAGTACCTCAAGGGAATCAACAAAGTCCAGGAGGGTAACATCTTTCAGAAAAAGAGATGTGTAAGAACAAGGGGGAACAATTTAAAGATAGAGGGGGGACGGCTCAGGGGTAATGTGAGGAAATTTTTTTTTCATGGAGAGAGTGGTGGACGCATGGAACAGCTTTCCTGAGGAGGTTGTTGGGTCTAAAACAGTGGGGGAATTCAAACATGCATGGGACAGACATAAGGCAATTGTAGTGGGTTGTTGCAGGAAGTAGGCTGTTGATTAACTAGAATCTGCAGCTTATCCAATAGGAAGGGAAATGGGCAGACTGGGTGGGCCAAGTGGTCCTTATCTGCCATCAAAGTCTATGTTTCAATGTAACTGCTGCTAAATCAGTGACAGCATGGCACAACAATGAGTTGCTTAAAACTCCATACTTTAGGCTGCTTGTGGAAATAGCAATAGAACTTTTTCTTTCTTGGATTTAGGTAGTTGAGCTGTGAAAATGTTTAAAAAACATTGGAAACATTACCAACAGGTGTTTCATCAGAAGCACTATCTGCACTTACTGGGGTGGCTAATTTAAAAGTAACAGTTGGGTATGGTAAGATATTCTTATGGTCTCCAGCCTGATTTTTTTAAGTTGTGCCTATAGAACTGGTTGTCTTGCACTGCATGCGTAGGAACCTTTTTTGAATATGTTCTACTATAGTGCAACTTACTCTTTTCCCATGGGACCTAGTTGAGTCTGAGTACACACAATTTGGATTTTTACTTCTCTAGTGAAATGGAGCTGTTGGGAGTCTACTCAGTTTGATACTGCCATCATAGGTGGTAGGTATTGTACTTCTCTATGGCATAAAATGATACATACATAAAAGGCCACCCCCAGCAGGGTTCTTTTTAAGGAAAAGGCAAAAATCTGCACCTCATGGAGGACCTCAGGACAGCTCACAAACAGATGTAGAGCCCAGCATAGATTGAACTAGTGGGGCAGAAGTACAGGGGGGAACGATACAGGACCAACCTGAAAAACAACAGAGGGCAATGCAGAGCAAACCAAAAAATTAAAAAAGAAGAACCATAACAGACCTAAAAGCAGAAGAATGTGCAAGCACATGCATGAGCTCAAGACTGAAGACAGTGGTCTTCAACATTTTAAAAAGGGAACTAACAAATTGTGAGTCAAGAATATTATCAAAAGGTGTAAGTTTTGCCCATGGCTACCTCTAATCTTTTCTTAGGTGATTGATGCCTGTTCTCAAATCGTGTATCTGATCTACTTTATGTCATTTCTCCTATAAGTAGTTTATTCTAGATTATAACTCTGCCAGCTCATGCCTGAAAATAGATGTACTTATGCTTAGTGTATCTTACCTGATTACCAAAAACTCACAAATAATCTTTTTCAGATTAAACTCAATCTGCTGAGGCTCTATAGAAGTTACAGTTAAAAAATCATTTTTTGGACTATGAGGCCATTACTGCCCAAACAAGAAACTAGAACGTAAGCAGAAATTACAGATTAAGTCTAAATGTGTGCCTCCCTGAACTGTTCCACAATTTATTGACACCTTTACTAAGGCTGTTGATACAGAGGTTGAATTATTATTTTGTAGGTTGAAAACCAGAAAATAGTACTTCACAAAACTGGAAAGAGCAGCTATTAAAGCTTTAGAAGATGATAAGTCCATAGTAATCAGAGGCAGATACGGGTTGGGTGGTGGTCATAATGAATAAAGAGATTTATGAAAGAGAATGCTTAAGACAGGTTAACAACTTAGAAAATTACACAAAGCTGAACAGAGACCACACAAGTGTAGTGCAAGCTAAGATCAGAGAAACTGTTCAAAAAAGCAATGAAGCAGGAGAAATTCCTGGTTGGGTTGAAGATTCGCTTATTATATCTAAACCGAGAATTCCTGTGTTCTGTTTCTTGGCCCAAATACACAAGGGACTGAGACCACCTCCAGGGAGACCCATAGTGTGAGGACTGGTGTCTGCCCTAGAGCTGTTCTCATGTATTGTGGATTTTTACCTCAGTGATTATATATGTATGATGCCATCTTACTGAGAGGATACTCGTGATATATTGGATTTGATACAAGAACTGAACCAAAGTGATTGTTACTGAGGTAAGGTGTTATCGGTTACCATGGAAAGTGGAAACAAAAGTGAAGGCAAAGAGGAGGCTGACAACTACAGATCAGTCAGCCTGACTTCAGTAGTGGAGAAAGTAATGGAATCACTGCTGAAGGAGAGGATTGTGGAATTACCTGGAAACCAGTGGCCTTCAGGATCCAAGGCAACATGGATTCACTAGGGGGAGATCATGTCAAACAAATCTGATAGATTTCTTTGACAGGGTGACCAGGGAATTGGATCAGGATGGAGCAGTGGATATGGCCTACTGTACCTAGATTTCAGTAAGGCAGTTGACACTTTTCCACATAGGAAGCCAAGGAGTGGGTCCTAAGGTGGTAAACTAGGTAAGAAATTGGTTGGGGGGCAGGAGACAGAGGACGGTGGTAAACAGAGTTCACTCTGAGGAAGGGAGGGTGAAAAGCAGGGTGCCACAGGGATCAGTACAAAGACTGGTCGTCTTTAATGTCTTTATTAGAGACATTGTAGAAGGGCTGGAAGGGACGGCATGCTTCTTTTCAGATGACACTAAAATCTGTAATGCTGTAGACACTCCAAAGGAGGGGGATGGAAAAATGAATAGGGATCTAGGAAAGTTAGAGGAATGGTCATGGCTGTGACAGCTAGGTTTTAATGTGAAAAAGTGCAAAATCATGCACTTCGAGCATAGAAACCCAGGGGCAGGGTACAAAATGGGGAGTAGTATTAACCACTACCAAACAGGAAAGGGACCTGGAAGTAATCATATCTGATGATCTAAAGGTGGCCAAACAGCTTGACAAGGCAGTGGGGAGAGGTAGTGGGATGCTAGTGTGCATAGAGATGATATCACCATCAGAAAGAGAGAGATGACGTTTCCTCTGTACAGCTTACTGATGAGACTTCATCTAGAGTACTGTGTCCAGTTCTGGAGAACACATCTCCAGAAGAACATAGTAAGGGTAGAGGCAGTCCAGAGGAAGGCAACCAAAATGGTGCAGGATCTACATCACAAGCCCTATGGGGATAGACTGAAGGACCTCGATATGTACACCCTGGAAGAAAGGAGGAAGAGGGTGATATGATAGAAACATTCAGCTACCTCATGGGTATAAATAAAGTTTAAGAGGGATGCATTTTTCAGAAACAAAGATGCTAAAGATCAACAGGACTTGCTATGAAGCTGGGGGGGCTCAGGGGAGATGTGAGGAAGTACTTCTTCACATAAAGAGTTGTGGATGCCTGTAACAGCTTCCCAGTGGAGATGGTGGGGCAAAAATGATAATGGCCTTTGAGAATGCATGGGATAGGCATAAAGGAACCTTACAAGTAGAGAAGGGGGGGGTTAAGCAGGAGATGAAGTAGGGTCTGCAGTCTTATAGTAGGTAGGGAAAATGGGCAGACTAGGGCCAAGTGGTTCTTATCTGTCATCAATATCTATGTTTCTATGGACATGGTGGACCTCTGTATATACCTCAGTCCCACAAGATGTGAATTTAGAAGTGTTAAGAGCTGTGATGGTAGACCTATATACCTCTATCCCACAAGATGTGGGTTTAGAAGTGTAAAGAGCTGTTCTGAACCTCAGCAGCACTGCTGAAAAACTCAGTACTGAGTTTCTCTTGGAACTAGCCTCACTTGTATTTCAGATTTGGTATGAACTATTGTTTAGGAACCAGAGGCATGGCAATGGGGTCCACAATGGCCCCATCCATTGCAAATGTATTTAAGTATCAGTTTGAATCGGATTTCATTGTGAGTAAGACAAAGACCTTTAAGGACAAAATCATTGTCTATAATTTGTTTTTCTTATGGTCAGACATAGAGCAGGAGGTGAAGCACTTGCATATATATCTGAAAAGTGTGAATCCTAACATACAGTTCACCTTACAAACAAATGAGGGTTGCATACTGTACCATATTTTGAGATGGACATTTCAAAGATAATGACATATTAGCCAGCAGACCATCTTGAATACCAGCTGATAAAAACAAATTTTTGAGGTTTGAAAGTTCACACCCTAAAAGCCTTGTACAAAATATACTGTGTGAGCACTTCCTTAGGGTAAAATGAAATTGTTCAAAAGAACCTGACTGTGAGAGGGCAATGAATGACCTGGAAAACAGATTTGAGAAACATGGTTATGCATGTCCACTTTTAAAATAGTCATGCCACAGAGCCTCCCAGGTACCATGATAGGACCTACCAAAATCTACACAGAGGAAAGACAAGACTGTGGGTCCACTTCTATGGTTATATTAGTGCATTTGGTAATATCAAGAGCATTATTTTTAGAAATTGGCACATTCTTAATGTGGTGGGTGCCCCAAGACTGGAAGGTGGTGCATATAGTGCCTATCCACAAGGGGGGATCAAGGGAGGTGGCAGGGAACTACAGGCCTGTCAGCCTGACATCGGTGGTGGGCAAGGTGATGGAGGGCATGGTCAAGGAGAGGCTAGGAGGGGACCTGGATAAGTCAGGGTGCCTGGACATTAGACAGCATGGATTCATCCCGGGGAAATCGCATCAGACAAACCTGGTGGAGTTCTATGACTGGGTGACTAGTGCCTTGGACCTGGGTAGACCAGTGGACGTCCTCTTTCTAGACTTCAGCAAGGGGTTTGACTCTGTTCCTTATGTGGGCCTGTTGGATAAGCTGTGAGAAATGGGGGTGGGGAACCAGATGATCAGATGGATAGGCAATTGGCTCCAGGACCAGACCCAGAGGGTCATAGTTGGTGGGATAGTCCCATCCCCGAGTAGGGTCATTAGTGGGGTCCCACAGGGATCAGTTCTTGGGCCCCTTCTGTTCAACGCCTACGTCTCTGATATAAGGACAGGAATCAGGAGTGAGATGAGTCTCTTTGCGGATGACTCAAACTGGGGCCGTGGTGGATGGGGAGGAGGAGGGTGGTTCCCACAGGGGACCTGGAAGCTCTGGAAAGATGGTCTAGAAAGTGGAAGCTGAGGTTCAATGCAGGGAAATGCAAGGTACTCCACCTGAGGGCCAGAAACCTGGGCCAAGTGTACACCCTGGGGTGAAATGCTACAAGTCTCGATGGCTGAGAGGGACCTGGGGGTGGTGGAGGATGTCAAGATGAACAACTCTGAGACTTGTAGGAGGGCAGCAGCCAAGGCCAACAGGATGCTGGGATGCATCACTAAGGGGATCACCTCCAGAAGGAGGGAAGTGATACTCCCTCTGTATAACTGCTTGGTGAGGCCGCACCTTGAGTACTGCATGCAGTTTTGGAGGCCACACTTAAAGAGGGACATTAACCTCCTGGAGAGGGTCCAGAGGAGGGCAACCAAAATGATTTGGGGCTTGGGGGACAGGACCTATGAGGAGAGGCTCGAAGAGCTAAATATGTACACATTGGAAGAGAGAAGGGACCGGGGGGACATGATAGAGGTCTTCAGGTACATGAAGAGGGTAAATAGGGGAGGAACAGTCAGGGTGCTTGAAGGAAGGAGGAGGGGGCCACTAGAGGGCATGGGTGGAAGCTGGAGGGGAGATTCAGGGAGAAAGGAGGAGGTGCTACTTCACTGAGAGGGTGGTGGGAGCCATGGGAATGCACTGCCTAGGGGCTGGTGGAGGCAGAGACAGTGGAGGGGTTCAAGAGGTGGTGGGACAGTTACAGGGGAAGGGTTCTGGAAGCAAAATCCAATGCAGCAAGAATATCCGGAACTGGGAAGGGAGAAGCCAGAGAAGGTGAGGGGGACAGCAAGGTAAGCACCCAGGGTGGGGGCTGACCAAACAAGCAGACACAAAAGACCATTAGGCCTATTCTGCTGGCATTTTAGTATGTTAGTAATGTTACAGAATCAGGTGATAGGGCCGTTAGAGCATTACCACTGGTAGTGTCTAAAAGATGTCATACTGTGAAAGACTGCTTGATCCATTCAGAACACATAACACAGAAGTAGAGATGTGGGGCCTAATTCACAAAGGGCAACACAGAGCATGCACCAAGACCTGCATCAGCCCTGGTGGTCCACACAGCTATGCCACACTCTTTGCTGCATCCTGCACCCGATTCAAGAAGATCAGGTGCATTTGTGACACTTTTTCCAATTTACAGCAGCTTGCACCAAATATCTGGTGCAAGCCCCATAAAATGGGTACCTGAGATTGCCACAAACTAGACCAGAAAAGGTTTGTCTAACATGCAGCAATCGGCGCACAGGATTGAAAACCCCAACAGCCAGCAGGAGAATGTCACAAGCCCCATGTGCCAGGTGTTCAGCATGTCCAAGGCCTGCAGCATTCTTGGGGCTTTTGTGAATTGAGCCCATGGTTTTCTTTTGCCCTCCCCATGAGAAATGATTATTGTGGACACTGCACACAGTGTGGAAACACACACAGGTTATTAGAAATACAAAATCCCCACAGAAATGAAAACAATTAGAATGTATTTCTTGCAGTTCTACTTACAGTATATAGTGTATCTTATTAAGTGTAACTGTGATAGGATATACATTGGACAAACAAAAAGGGAACTACTGTATGTTTATGTATTTCTGAAAATAAATCTATGTATGTCCAGTCATGCCAGATATTTTTTTTTGAAACAGGACACCTGGTTCCCATGCTTAGATTTTATGGCATTGAACAAGTCATCACCCGGGGGTGATAGAGATAAGATGCCACTTTTAAGGGATGACTATTGGATAGAATGGTTTGGGCTGCTGAGTAAGGACATGGAATGAATGAGGAGATTGATTGGCTGGCATTGTATTAATTTGAAATTAGTGGGATTGATATTATGTTTTGGAGAGGGAAATGAGTTATCTCTGGCTCCATTATATTACATAGACAATCTGTGCCTAAGATCTTAAGCAGGCACTTTCTTCACATTAGGGCCATGCTAAATATTGCATTAGGATGATATAATCATTTTTTGTTGCCAAATATCATTATGTTCTTAGATTGCTTATTTTGGCATATTGTTTTCATTTTTCTGTTTTGTTTATAGACTGACCTCTAGAGTCTAACATTAGGTGTCACTGTAAGAAATACAATACTGGTGTTACCATTAAGTGTCAGGTTTACCTTGAGCCTCTGATCAGCTGACCTCACAGGACCCAAAATATAAGTAGGGTTTTAAATATTTTCTGTATATAATTGGTGTGTATAATGTGGTGGTGAACAGACACAAAACTGAAAGCAAACCATACTTCTATTATTAAATTAACCCTTTTTTCTGAGTCCCAGAACATTGTGAGAGGAAGCCTTTTCATCTCACTCATGTTCTGAGGTTTTTGTCTGTGTGATGTCACCTTGCTGGAACATCTGGATCACTGGCAGCATTAAGAGGCAGAAGCTGGGAGCGTGCAGCTAGACTTGCACTTTGGGCTGCCTGTTTCCCTGAGACATATAGCTTTGTGTGTGTTAACCACAAATGTGATTACAGCTTGCAAAGTGTTTGATGATTTGGTAAGCTTGATGTTTTAATTGGAGAATATTGTATATTACTAAGCTTATAATGTATTTTGAGAAGAAATACTGCTGTTGTTATGTCTAGTGATGCATAACAATTGTATTGAAAATGTGTTTTATATGTTTATGAATTACAGGAACACTACCCCTTGACAAAGCTGGTGGGGGCCAGCAAAAACATTTGGGGCAGAAGTCTGGTGATGAGAATAATTTAATAAACAAATGTGCTGACATTTTTTAAGAAGATGGTGTTCACCGGTGATTCATTCGTCTGCTGTTTGGAGTGACTGGTCCATTTTGAATGATCTTGGTGGACTTAACAAGCCTGGTTTGGGACTGCTTATTGTTTTCACACTGTTTGGAGTTAAATTCAATGCCAAAAGGTGCAAGGTGATGCACACAGGGAACAAGAATACCAGGACAGAGTTCTGGATGGGGGAGGGTAAAGCTGGGCATGACCTCTAAGGAAAGAGACCTAGGGCTCATCATTAGTGACTCACTACAACAATCAAGCCAGTGTAATAAGGACCACAGTAAGGCAAAGACAATTTATTTATTGAAAAGTTTCACCAGAAAGGCACCCACAGAACAATAAGTTGCTCTTCTCCCAGTGCATCCTGGGGGAAAGAGTAAGGGGGAACAAATATACAGAGTACAATTTACAATGAATAATACAATTTGTAGATAAATGAGTAGCAAACAGTTACATAAAGGGACTGTACAACAATTCAAACTGTGAGTTAGACATACAAGTATAGGAGCTACAATATACATAATATACAGTCAAATGAACAGTAATTTGAGCTTGCCATTAGAACAATAACAGTAGTTAAGTGCCAATAAGGATACCAAGTGCAAAGGGCTGCAATGACATGAGACACTGTAGCAACCATAGTCGGGCAGTAGAGCTGAACAGTGTTGAAACTGCACACATCAAGTACAAGAGTAGTTTGAGGAGTAGAAGTTAGAAAGGGCAGTTGAGGTAGAGTTGAAGGATGATGAGTGCCTGATTTGAGGTGGTAAAGAGTTCCAGAGTTTGGGGAAGTAGTGGGAGAAGGTGGACTGGCCAGCAGAGGTGAGTTTGAGGGGGATAGCCAGGGTCCTGGTGTCAGAGGATCTAAGTGAGTGTATGAGGGGAGAAGGGATAGACAGGGCAGAGGATAGGTAAGAGGGGAAAGAGTTGAACCAGAATTTGGAGGTGAACTTGCAATGTGGGAGCAGCGACAGTCAGTAAGTGAAGGGAAAGTGAGGGAGTGGTATAAATCACAGTGATGCGTGTGAGGCAAAGCATCAAGTGCGAAGTGACAGAAGGAGTTGAAGAGGGAGTCCAATCTGGTTAAAGCAAACTTCGGGGCAGCACTATAAACTACATCACAGTAGTCGAAGATAGGGAGAACCATTTTCTGGACTAGTTCACATCTAGCCAATAGAGGTAGACAGTTCAGGTTCCAGAAAAGCATGCCAGGCTTGGGGCGCAATTTTTTCAGAATAGTGTCCACATGTCCAGAAAATTTGAGATGACAATCTATCCAGACCCCCAGGTATCAGAAGGAGGAGGTGACCTCCAGAGAAGTCCCATCCAGGCTGTGGGAGGAGGGTAGGGTGGCAAGCCTAGAGAGTCACTGTCTTGTGTCAAAGGTCATGGAGACAGTCTTCTTGGCATTAAGGAAAGCTGATGTGTGCTAAGCCAGGTTTTTGAGCTTGTTGAAATCCAATTGGAGTCTGGTTTCACCACCAGAAAGGGTATGGCTGGAGGTGAGTAGGACTGTGTCGTCAGTGTACATGTCAATAGATGTAGTTGTACATACTGATGGGAGGTCATTTAGGAATACTGAGAAGAGAATAGGGCCAAGCACTGATCCTTGTGGGACACTGGTGTTGATTGGCAGGGGAGGGGACACAGAGTCAGCGATTCTGACTGACTGTGTCCTACCTGCAAGGAAGCCCCTGAACCAATTAGTGGCAGAGTCAGACAGACCAGCGGAGAATTGGTTGTTTAAGAGAAGGGGATGAGACACCATGTTGAAGGCCTTTGCAAGGTCAACAAAGATGGCTGTTGAGAATAGGATGCTGGGGTGTACAGGAAGGAGTATTGACAGCAGAAGGAAAAAGTTATTACTACCTCACTATAGATGAATGGTGGGGCCCCACCTGGGTTACAGTACTATGCCCAGTTCTGGGATCCTCACCTAAGGAAAGATACGGACAGTCTGGAGATAGTGCAACATAAGGTGACCAAAATGAATCAGGGCAAGCAGAGCAGATCTAATGAGGATCGGCTCAAGGAACTGAACATTTACTCGCTGGAGGTCAGATGAGAGAGCGGAGATATGATAGAGACCTTCAAGTTCCTAAAAGGAGTGAACAAGGTTTCCGGTGAGGAAATATTTAGCATAATTGGTAGATCAAGAACACAGGGCAGAAGTGGAAACTGACAGGGGGAGGTTAAAATGAGAAGTGAGAAAGTTTTATTTTACAGAAAGGGTAGTGGAGCTGTGGACAAATCTGGCACTTGATGTGGTGGGTGTCACAAATGCACTCAGCAGATCAGGCCCTCTGCTCCCACAGTGCCAACCTCAGAGCACAATAGTGTGAACAGGTAACAGACAGGGTAACCCTCCTGTCTGCTTTTGGGTCTAAATAACCTTTAGTCTCAAGTTCTGGGGGATTCAAACTGTGACCTTTTTGCTAGCGTACCCAATGTACAGGTTCAGATATGTATCTTCTTTGGGGATTGTGGTACAATCTTTCACCAGGGGCATCCAGTCAGGCTTACAAAATGAACCATTAAAACTAAATAAGAGACCTTTTGTATATTCTTACCTTTTTCCAAGCTTAGTAATGCCATCAAGCTTTTGAACAGTTTTGTCATTCTTAATCTCTTATACGTCACATGCAAAAAGAAGTGGCAGACACCCAGGCAGTCTTTTAAATAAAAGATTTCTTTACTAAAAGATGATAAAAATATGAAAAATGTAAACACAAAACAATATATCAAAGAGTGCACAATCACATAAAAGAACAAGAGCAAAGTACAAAACAAAAAACTCCTACCACAATACATTTAGGTCTTTTCTATCTAATGTATTACCTCTGTAGTATTGGAACCCACTCGGGAGGGAGCAGTCTTAGACCTGGTACCCTCAAATGGGGATGGAGAAAGAATCTCAGGTTTAGAAGTGGGTAGCCATCTAGGAACAAGCGACCACCAAACAGTGTGGTTCACGATAAACACAGCCATACTATCAAGCCATACAAAAGCAAGAGTATTGGACTTTAGGAGGGCTGACTTTGGGAAAATTAGAGAGTGCCTCAGAAAAGCACTAGCAAACAGGCATGAAAGAGAGGTGGAGGAACAATGGGGAGTAATCAAAACAGCTATCACAGAGGCAACAAGCCTTTATGTAAAGCAAATCAACAAAACACAATGAAGGAAAAAAAATGCTATGGTTCTCAAAAAGAGGTGTCAGGGAAGGTTAAGGAGAAAAGGATAACATTCAGGAAATATAAAGAAACACAGAAGGAGCAGGACAGAGAACTTTATCAGATAAAGCAGAAAGAGGTTGGGAAGGCAGTCAGAATAGCAAAGGCCCAAACCGAGGAAAGGACAGCCAACTCTGTTAAGAAGGGGGATAAGACCTTTTATAGGTACATTAGGGAGCGAAGAAAAACCAAAGGAGGGATACTGAGGCTTAATAAAGGCAGATGGAATGTGGGTAGAGGGTGACAGTGAAAAAGCAGGGATACTGAATGAATATTTCTGCTCAGGATTCACAAAGGAAGAGGAGGGGGAAGTACCTAAACCAAACAAGAGAAACACTCTGAAGACAGGGGTCAATACCAGTCCATTTACAGAAGAAAGGGTTCTGAAAGAACTAAAAAAATTGAAGGTGGACAAAGCAATGGGGCCTGATGGGATTCACCCAAGAATTGTAAAGGAACTAATGGTAGAACTAGTGACACCACTGACTACTCTCTTTAACAAATCATGGGAGGATGGGGTGGTACCTGAGGACTGGAGGAGGGTGGATGTGATTCCTCTTCACAAAAGTGGGACCAGGACAGAGGCAGGAAACTACAGACCAGTTAGTTTGACCTCAGTGGTAGGGAAAGTGATGGAATCACTTCTGAAGGAAAGAATTGTTGAGTACCTAGAGGCCAGTGGGGCACAGGACCCAAGGCAGCATGGATTCATGATGGGAAGGTCGTGTCAGATGAATCTAATAGATTTCTTTGACTGGGTGACCAAAGTAGTATACCAGGGAGGAGCTGTGGACATGGCCTACCTAGATTTTAGCAAGGCATTTGATACAGTCCCACACAAAAGATTAATACACACGTTAGCCAGCCTTGGAGTGGGTCCCAAGGTGGTAGCCTGGATAAAAAATTGGCTAGACAACAGGATGCAACGGGTAATAGTAAATGGAGTCCATAGTGAAGAAAGGAGGGTTACTAGTGGGGTACCGCAGGGTTCAGTACTAGGACCGGTCCTTTTTAATATCTTTATAAGTGATATTGCAGAGGAACTAGAAGGAAAAGTATGTCTCTTTGCAGATGACACAAAGATCTGCAACAGGGTTGATACACAAGATGGAGTGGAAAGGATGAGAAGGGACTTGGCAAGGTTGGAGGAATGGTCAGATGTATGGCAGCTCAGATTCAATGCAAAGAAGTACAAGGTAATGCACCTGGGAAACAAAAACCCAGGGGAAGAGTTCACAATGGGGGGTGAGATACTGACAACAGTAAAAATGGAAAGCGACCTGGGGGTAATTATATCAGATGACATAAAGGTGGGCAAGCAATGTGAGAAGGCAGTAAGGAAGGCTGGAGGGATACTGGGATGCACAGGGAGATGCATCAACAGTAGAAAACAGGAAGTTGTTATCCCTCTGTACAGACAATTAGTGAGACCCCATCTGGAGTACTGCATGCAATTCTGGAGACCCCATCTCTGCAAAGACATAGACAGAGTGGAGGCTGTTCAGAGGAGGGCAACAAAAATGGTTCCGGGTCTGCACCAGACATACGAGGAGAGACTAAAGCAGCTTAATATGTATACCCTTGAGGAAAGGAGGGAGAGGGGGGAACATGATAGAAACTTTCAAGTATCTCAAGGGAATTAACAAAGTACAAGAGGGTAGTATCTTTCAGAAGAAGAGATGTGTAAGAACAAGGGGGCACAATTTGAAGATAGAGGGAAGATGGCTCAGAGGTAATGTTAGAAAGTATCTTTTTTGCAGAGAGGGTTGTAGATGCATGGAACAGCCTTCCTGAGGAGGTTGTAGAGTCAGGAACAGTGGGAGAATTCAAGAATGCATGGCACAGGCATAAGGCAATTTTAGTGGGGGTAGGAGGAAGTAAGCTGTTGATTAACTAGAATATGTAGCTTATCCATCAGGTAGGGAAATGGGCAGACTAGGTGGGCCAAGCGGTCCTTATCTGCCATCAAATTATATGTTTCTATGTTTCTATGTGTCAAACAGGGGTGCTTACTGGCTCCTTTGCTATTTAGTCTCTAAATGTCAAATAAATCTTATAGTAGATCTGCTATTTCAAACCCTGTATCTCCACAGATAAATGATGCCAATTGCAGCCCAGAAGTTGCTCAGAATTCGGAAATCAGCCATTCACCTTTTCTTGCCCTATAAGTACTGCAAATGTAGCTGTTACAAGAGATTCAAACTATGAGGAATCGTATAGAAGATATACTAATCTGAGGGAAGCAAGAGACAATCTGCAGTATGCAATATAAGGGTTCAAATCATTAGAAGTGACACATTTAAGAAACATATCTAAAATCACAAACCAGCCAGACTGTCAAGAACTGGGTGGTAATATGTAGGGAAACAATAATGATAAGGAAAGTTTAATATATGTACCACAATGTATAAGCAAAGATTTAATCAGTCTTTTGAAAAATCAAGTAGCAGCTAACTTACTCTTGATGGAACAATTAATTAGTATAACTAATAACTTAGAATCAGCTAGATGAAACATAGCTACTAATGGAGCAAAAACAGACTCTGTAAACAGAAAGCTTGAATCACTTTTTCCACAGGAAGGAACCTCTTCTGTACTAATAATAAATACTGAAAATACAAGAGTAGCAAATATGCCTCATTTTAACCCAGTTAGGATCCCAGATTCCCCCATGAAGAAAATCAAGAAAAATAAATCTTCAAAGAAGAAGGAAAAAAAAAAATCAACGTAACAAAAATATGCCAGAATTATGTCTAAAAAAAATATAAAACTATTACAAGAATCATAAATAAGCTTTAATAAAGCTAGAAATCTGAGAGAGGCCAGTGATAGCCAAGACAGAATCATGCAGCAGATTATTTACCCTTCTGCAGAAAATTTAACCCATCAACTCAGTCAATTAGAAAAAGAAGTAAAACTTCTTTCTTTGGAATGTCAAATTCACAAACAAATTTCCCATCCTTAAGTGGTACAGTTGGGGACTAATAAATATTCAACAGTAAGGATGATAAATGTAACTAAAAAAGGGGACTGATGACCATCAAAAATAAGTGATAACTTTGATCTGGATAATCCAAACAACCCCCTGGAAACAAAAGAAGGACAATATTTAAAAAAAACAAGTAAACTATAAATGATATACAGTTCCCAGTGCTAAGATTTATAGGCCCAGAAAACTGGATATCAACATGAGGGAAATTTAATTCACCACATAGCAGAAATGGTAGCCAATACTTTAGAAATTGAATTATCAATGTCAGATTTCAAAGAGGTAAAAGTCATAAATGATTGGGGTCTAATAATTGATCTGCAGTTGGTTTCACCTAGATTAGCTAACTACATATTCATAAATGCTCAGATCTTTGAAAACTGGGGAATCCACATTTTATTCCCCAATATGGATCAGTTCAATACTTCTATAACCAAACATTTTAGGGAAAATCTAAACCCAACCAGCACTCACTTTATTTGGCATGCCAGTATTAGAAATGGAAAATAAACTCACTATTATAGGAGCAATATTGAACTTATTCAGAAACTTTTTACAAATACCTATAGACAAAGAACACTTTCTAGAGGTACAAAGAAGCAATATGGGTACTCAGACATATTAATAAAGGGAAAAAATATGGCTGAGCAAATTCTAATGAAACAGGACATGTTTGGCTCTCTGGGACTTCATCTTTTGGAATCAAATATCCTGGACATATCATTTAGTAACGCAGGAGTAATTCGTATAACAGACAATAGTCAGTTTACAGACAGTTTAAAAAAATAGCAGGCTCTGAGAACTGACTCTTCTTTGGCAACCTTGATCAGTGTACACCAGCTATGCCCATAACAGATACATCTGAGGATAAGGCAACTACTACTAATACTGAGGAACTGGATGATGACTCATATAATTTTATTATGTGGAATACAGCTGGTCTAGAAAATATACTAATAGGCAAGGATTGGAAACACAGAAACATACAAACATAGAAGTTGACGGCAGATAAGGACCGCAAGGCCCATCCACTCTGCCCATTTCTACCTTATGAATGTGCCATAGACCTTTACTCTGTCAATGGCCTATCTATTTGTATTCATCTGTATTGCTCCCTTCTGCCTATCCCATGCCTGTTTGAAGCCCTGCAGTGTATTCATATCCACCACTTCCTGAGGTAGGCCAGCCCATGCATCCACCACCCTTTCTGTGAAAAAGAACTTACTGACATTACCCCTTAATCAGCCTCCCACTAGTCTCATGCTGTGTCCTCTTGTCCTGATATTTTTCTTATATTGAAACCTGTTAGACTCTTTCACCTTGTTAATGCCCTTAAGGTGTTTTATTAATCAGAGGGATATCGTCTGCTTCCAGGAAACATGGCATGGGGACAAATCCACAATTCCTCTGAATGGATATGAGCTTCTCCAAGTACCTGAAAACAAAACTAGTAAATATGGAAGAAGAGTTGGGGGACTGGTTACTTACATTAAAATCAGAGTAGGTATCTAAAATTCTTCTCATTACATTTTACTTATGATTACTACAAGATCTTTTAAAATAATCCTATTAAATAGTTACATTCCCCCCAGAAACCTCCATCTGTTATAAAGATTCAATCTGGAAAATCTAAAAAATATAACCCAGGATATTAATTTAAAGTACCCAGAGTTAGAAATATTAGCCTTTGGGGATTACAAAGCAAGAATCAGAACCTATTATGGGCTACTAGACTCATCATCATGGGATCATGGGGAAATTTCTATTGCTATAGTACATACACTAAAGTCACACAGGATAAAAAGGTGAATAAAGCAGGTCTTAAATTAATTAAGATCTTAAAAGAAAGCAATATGTACACTCTCAGTGGTAGGTTATGTGGTGACAGCACAGGAAATGGCACACATTTTAAAGCTAATACTCTTTCCCTGCTGGATTTTATATTCTGGATGGGTTGAATTTTTACCTGGCACACAATTTCTGTTATACCTAGAACCAACAGTGATCATTTTCCTGTGCTGTTACAGGGGGTTGTAAAGGAAAAAATGAATGATAAGATATCACCATTACCCACTACTGAGCTAAGAGCAAGAAAAAGGATCATATGGGATGTTTCTATGGATACAATTATATACACTGCAATTGAGCGATTCTTCATAGATTATGAACTTTTACAGTATTTTAGCCTGGGAGCTCCAATACTATGGGAGCAAACTATGTTACTGTTTGACACTCTACAGGGGCTACTTTATAAAGAATCAACAAAAAATACTGTATACAGTTCTCCAAAAGGGAAGGCTGGTTTGATGAGGAGTGCATAAGAGAAAAAGCATTATTAAGACATAGGGTTAGAGAAGTGAGGAACTCAGGAACTAACTCACAACTGAAGATGATAAACTATGAAAGGGAAAAGTATAGCCTTTTTTTAAAGGAAAAGAGATTAACTAATTACCACAACCAGTGGGACAGAATAATCACTGCTGTTTATGAAAAAGATTCAGAAACATTTTGAGCTCTAGTAGCCAGGGGCTCATAAAGTAGTATGTCATCTCTGGACTCATATATTTCAGAAAAAGTGTGGTATATCTCAGAAAAAGTGTGGGTAGATTATTTTAAAACTATATTTATGACCCAGATATAGCCCCATTCCAGTTAAATACAATAGAGCTACACAAGTCTATAGTGCAATAACATGTAGAAGTACATTTAGCAATAAAACATTAAAAACAGGTAAAGCACCTGATCCAGACAGGATCCCACCAGAAGTGCATTGGTGTAGTGCATCTATCTGGTGTGACTTTCTTACTAATTTTTATAACAAGTGTATAACTAAGAATTTCATCCCAGATTCCTGGAGAGGAGCAGAGCTGGTACCGATCCATAAAAAGGGCAGTATATCAGACCCATTAATGTACTGACCAATCAGCCTACTAGACGTAAATTTAAAAATATTTTCAAAAATCTTACTATATAGGTTTGACAGAAAATAACTCAGCTAGATGGCCTCACAGAATTGCAAGCATTTTTTAGGAGCAACTATTCAACAGCTGATAATTGTTTAATTTTACTCCATCTAATAGAAAAATACATTCAGATAAGGACTTTTCTTAGCTTACATAGGTTTTCCTGCAGCATTTGACACAATTGCTAGAATGACCATGTGGTCAATTATACTGGAAAAGGGAATTGACCCAGCCTTAGTTCATATCATTGCAAATTTGTACACAAATACATGTGCAAGGGAGGAGAGCTATCGAGTTTCATTCCTCATTCATTCAATAAAGGGGTGATACCAGGCTATGTGTTAGCACCCACCCTCTTCTGCATATATATAGACAACATGCTGAGGGCATTTTCATGATTAGAGTCTAACTCACCCAAAATAAATGGAATTGATGTCCCTGATTTGGCATATGCAGATGACATTATTTTATTCTCATTGACCAAAATGGAATTAAAGAACAAATTAGAACTACTGAATACCCAAGCAGGGATATTAAAATTAAAAATAAATACCAACAAAGCACAACTCATGATGTTTGAGGCCAGGAATGACACACATAAATGTAATATCGGTGGGGAGCTATTAAATTCAATGCAGGAATATACATACTTGGGGCTTACCTTTACACCTTCATTCACTTGGTCACAAGATTTAAACAAATTAAAAGAAATAACTTGAAGAACATAAATAGGCTTAAATAAATGTAATGTCACCTACGGTGAGTTCTCAATACAGCTACTTGTAACGGCAAAAAGAGTGAAGTACTACTCACA
This sequence comes from Neoceratodus forsteri, assembly GCA_016271365.2. NCBI lineage: Eukaryota > Metazoa > Chordata > Ceratodontiformes > Ceratodontidae > Neoceratodus > Neoceratodus forsteri. The sequence goes on along the minus strand of CM028135.1, from coordinate 903,126,756 downwards.
AATGTTTCACAGAGTGGAAATTTGGAATAGTAAAACTGTTGAAAAATGAATGATTCCCATACATAAACTATTAAAAAGAACACTAGGTTTACCTCAGTCTTTACCTGCTGCACACATACTGTATGAGCTGAGCTGAGCTTATTGAATATTAGAGCTACTAGAACCATAGTGGATTCAATACACCCTACATAATAGTTGAGAACAATTTTATTTTTTTTTTCCTTTTATATGATTGTCTATGACTAATGATATGTATAGTCTCTACTATCTTCCAGTGGATGGGGTGATAGGAGGGTGGGTGGGTTGTGGGGTGGAGGGGAATTTATACTCACTGGTTGTTATATTTATCTGTCAGTTTGTTACTATACTGTTACTCTTCTTCATATGCTTGATCACTTTGTTCATTGTGTGAACACTGAATATTAGAGCTACTACAGACACTAGAAAAATATCCTACAGGTTGAAAATGAATATACTGTCACGAGATAGATTACCAGCTAATTGTCATAAAGAGCAGAAAGAATGGGTAAAAAGGGGACTTGCATTAAATTCCTGGTATCCAATGACTTTGCAATTGCTGGACCAATATAATATATCTAAACTAAATCAATATCTGAAACAGAATATAATGTTAAGTCCAAACTATCTGCAAATAACTGAGCATGTCTATTGTTACAACTGTAATAAACCATGATTTCAAAGGTTGACTGGATTTATGATTGCCTTGGCCCTAAAAATAGGATTATTTCATGAGTATACAGCACATTCCTAGCATTTATTTTATATCACACATTTGGTAAGCCAAACAATCTTGATTCAATGTTTTTTCCAGAGGATTTTTTAAAGTTTCCATCCATTTAGGAGTTAAAGCTTGTTAAGTAGGAATTATTTATTTATAGTTTATAAGGCTGCTGATTGAAAAAAATGAGAGTCAGAGCTTCTGTCAGCTCACTGCTACTATGGTTGCTGATTGTGAAAATATCTGAATTAGTCATACAGTTCAAAAGTGATGTCACTGTAACAAAGATGGAGTTTACCAGCTTATATACAATGGCAAAAACATTTCCTGAATTCTGATTGGTTAGTGTGTGCTTGTTACAGTGAGGTTATCTGAACACAGCCCTCACAGCATCAGGTCATAACATACAGATGATTGCATAGCAGCCTGAATAACCAGTCACAACCTCTCTTACCAAGAGAGTTTAATGCCTTGCAATTAACGTACAGAAGCAGAAGCTTTGTTTCATATAAAAACCTTATTTATTTATATTTCAGGGGACAACATTTTTTTTATGGCTAAAACATTTCATAGTAAGGCAGAGAACATGTGTCAGAACATCTCCTTTATAGTGTGGGAACATCTCTTTTATAGTATGAGTTTTACAGTTTTATTTTTTTATGAAGAAACACACCACATATGAATGCACTGCATCATGGGTATGTAAATTACCTAATTGCCTGGTATTGTATAACACACTACAGTGATACCAGACAATTGATTATTTGCATACCCATGATGCAGTGCTTTCACATGGGGAGTGTTTCCTACAAAAAAAATAAAAAATTAAAAAATAAAGCTGTACAACTGATACTATAAAATAAATGTCCCTACACATAAAAGGGATGTTCCAACATTTGTTCTCTGCCTAATAGCCATCTACACATGCTTATTTGGTCCCTACAGTATTAATAAATATGAGCCAAAGAGTAATAGAAATAATGCATTCCAGAGTGTGGGTTGTGCTGGGATAACCTTGCTTCTGGGGTGTTGAATGCACTTGGCTTCCAGCCTCATGCCCAACCACCCCAAAAGTGAGGTCACCCCAGCATGACCCACACCCTGTTGTGCATTATTGCTTAATTTGTGTATGGAGTTTGGCTGAAGCGGTGCTGCTTTGGAGCTAGGCAGGCTGTTTTTTAAACTTTGTAAGATTTCATTTTTTTCCTAGAGGTCAGTAGCTTCTTCTTGTGAGATTGTGTTTTGTGGTACTTCACTTCTCCTGAGTCTGAAGGTATCTTTAAATAGTTTTAAATGTCTGTTTCATGTTGTTTTCAAATGATTGTTTGAAACATAGACACATACTGTAGGTAGGGCTCGATTTTCAGAGCCCTGAGAATGCCGCAAGCCCCTGGTGCACAGATCATTTGGCATGCAGGCTTTCAGCATTCTTCTACCACCCATGAGGATTTTCAATCCCAAGGGCCAAATGGTACAAATTAATTAGTTATGGGGGTTTGTGCCTACATTTGCACAAGCCGGTAAGTGTGAAGACTGTTGCACTTGCACCAGATGTATTAAAAATCGAATGCAGTTGCTTCAAAGTAGTTTGGCACAGCTGTACCAAAGAATGGAGTTGATGCAGGGCTTGATACAATCCCTGCATCAACCTTTGAAAATCGAGTCCATAGACTGTAAGGAGAGAAAACTTCCAGTGGCCTATCCCATTTCCCTACAGTATATGAAACACATATCAGAACCAACAGTTCAGTTATCAAATTACCGTATATACTCACGTATAAGCTGAAAATTTTTGGACCAAAATGAAGCCTTATATCATATTACTTGGCTTATATGTGAGTCAATTGGTAGAAATGGTAAAAGCAGTTCTTCAGTTTCAGTTAATTGGTACAGTACTTTGATCACATAGAGACATATAATAAACCAGTCTTCCCCCATGTTCAAGCACTAGCAAAGATGAGCAGAAAGAGAAAGAGTTTTCCGTATGATATTGCCTTTAAATTATGAGTGACTGAACATGCTGTATTGGAATGTAGACAGAGCGGGTTCATTGTCACTCGCATGTCAATACGTATGCAGGCTTTAAAGATGCCAAAGCAGGAGAAATACCAATGTCCAGGTATGGACACTTTTCTTTCTTCTGCTGGGTGATGCTCTCGCTTTATGGAGAGGAACAACCTGACACTCCACCAGAGAACAAAGATTGCCCAGAAACTGCCCCCTGACCTAGAATCAAAGGTTACAAGCTTTCAACAGTTCACCATAATAATGCGAAAGCAGCACTGCTATGAACAGTCACAAATCAGAAATATGGATGAGACCCCAATGACTTTTGATCTCCCATCCAACCATACATGAATCCCTCTGGCAGCAAAACTGTGCTTATGAAAACTACAGGACATGAGAAAACACACTTCACTGTCATTCTCTCGTGCTTGGCAAATGGGACTAAACTGAAGCCCATGATTGTGTTCAAACAGAAAACACTCCACAAATCAGTTGTTTTCCCCTGAGGAGTGCTTGTATTAACCCAGCCTAAGGGCTGGATGGATGAAGAATTGGTCAGTGTGTGGCTGCAGAGGGTTTGTGGCAATAGACCAGGCGCTCTACACCACAAGCGGTCACTCCTTGTGTGGGATATGTTTCGTGCACACCTGACGGACTCAGTACAAAAAAAATGCTAAAAAACAGTGAACTGACCTGTCTGTTATCCCAGGGGGGTTAACATTACTGCTTCAACCACTGGATGGATGTTTGAATAAGCCCTTCAAAGATCGGCTCCGCAAGCTTTGGTGTGACTGGATATTGTCTGGCGCAGGCGCACTAACCAAAGGTGGAAATCTGAAGTGACCTGACATTGCATTGGTGTGCGAGTGGGTCGAGCAAGCATGGGACACAATCCCCATGGAGATGTTAGCTAAATCCTTCCTTAAGTGTGAAATAAGCAATTGTTTGGATGGGACACAGGATGATGCTCTGTTCAAAGAAACTGAAGGGCTTGAGCAAGAGGTTGAGGAGGATGACAGAACATGCACTGATGTTCTGATAGTGGAGTTCATGGCAGAGAATGAAGTGGTTCTGGGTTTTTCAGAGGTGGAGGAAGATAGCGAGGAACAGTAAGACAAAACCTTGGACTCTGAGCACAAACATTATGATATAGTAATGATTTCGTAATGCTGCTGTGGTGATCACTGTGGTGAATGGAAATTAATTCAGTGTTTGTACACATATTGATTTATAAAGAGTTATGCATTGGCTTATATGTGAGTCAGTGTTGTTTGTAAAATCTGCTGATTGAATCTGAGGGGGGTTGGCTTATACTCGAGTCGGCTTATACGCAAGTATATATGGTAGGCATAGCATGTACAAGCAAAATCATTTGCTTATTTTAATTTAGTGGCCAATAAAAATATGTTTTGAGGTTTACTACCCCTATGGATAATATCTATAAATTTAGACTGTATACTGGTAGCTTCCATTTGTTCTGGAATGCTTACAAACAGCAAAATAACCAGCTTGTGATCCCTATCATGTTACTCCCAAGTGTTTATGCATAGGATGCCCCTACCCTTTTATTTAGAATCCCATGCAATAGCAACACCCCTATGTTTAAAATGTTTAAAACAGAGACATGGTCCCCAATATTGTTAAAGCTGCAGCATTTGAAGGACCACACAGAATACAAACTACAAAGGAAATGAGAACAGAGAAAGAGAAAAATGGGAAATTATACAATGGCAAGAAAATGTCCATGGCTCTGATTGGTCAGTGTGTTCCTGGCACAGTGATGTCATCCCAGTATAACATCATGGGTCTAGTCTCAGCACTGTGAGCCTCCTGACTGATTGCATTGGATTTGTTGGATTGGATTCTTCTCTTTAAAAATAAAAATATTTTCCCACACTAACAAAAACATCTTTAAAATGATTTTTTTTATTCTGTATAACAACAAGCCATTGTATAATAGCAATAATGCCCTCCAGGGTGTGTGTCTTGGGGATGTCACTTCTCAGGTGGTGGATGCACTCGGTCTGCGGCCTCGTGCCCAACCACCTGAGGCATGATGTTATCCCAGCATGACATACACCCTGTCAGGCATTATTGCTTAAGTATATGAACTAACAGAAAGAAATTGGGGAAAAATCATATAACAAGAAAAGGGCCAACACATTTAATGCCACTGATGCTTGACAAGTGCCCCAAAAGCCTTTTCAGTTTTCATTGAGGAAATGCTTCCTTCTCCACAGGTGAAGGTTGTTTGAGGGACTCTTGATCAGACCAAGAGGGGGGGGAAAATAATATATCGTGTTCAGTGACCATTCAGCTTGGACAAAGACTAATGGGTATAGGGTATAGAACTTTGTTAAAGGGAAATACCTGGGTTCCTGGAAATGCCCTTGTCTTATTAATTATCCTATACTCCCTTCTGTCAGAAGGAAACCTCTGGAATTCTGTTCAGTGGGATATGCTACTGTCATTCTGCCCTTCCAGGCCCTCCTATGTGCCACTGACACCAGCTTGCATGTCAAAATAAACCCCTGCCTGCAGCTTTTTGTTAAAATGCCTTTGGGAGATGGAGGGGACTGTTTATCTGTGACAGCCACTACAGCAGCTGGCTCGATCCTGACTACCTTCAAAATTAAACTCCAAGTCTTGGCAACACCAAAACCAGCTGCGCTGTCAACCACCCTCCCTCCGTCCCTCAGACCCACTTCCACCACTGAACTGGGCCCAATTTATACCAAAATCCTAGAATGGCAATCCCCTTTTCAGGGCTGAACTACCTGCATGCTTTTTTTTGTTTGTTTTTTGGCATTGCCTGCCAGCACCCCCTTACCTCTTTCTTTCTTTCTTTCTTTCTTTCTTTCTTTCTTTCTTTCTTTCTTTCTTTCTTTCTTTCTTTCTTTCTTTCCTGTCTCAATGTGTTACTCTCCCTCCTGTGCCCAACACCCCCTTTTCAATCAGTACTAGACAGCTGACTCACACATTCTGTTTCTGCTGGCACATTCATATGTTCCTATGTTCGTATTCCTAAAGCTGGATTAAAGTCCTTGCAAGTGTTATGGGGGTGTGTGATCTTTCAGTTGATGTGTGTTTTTTCTTCTGTTTTATCTTTGAAAGTGGTCTCATGGTGGAGCAAACACTAAGCCCTAGTAGTAGTGACATACATGTAAGTTGCTTTCATTTGTTTCTGTGTTGAAATAACATTGTTCAAAAAAACAGCAGCATTGAAATGAAGAAGCTGCTATTACTAGGCTGATGATTTTATCCAATGTCTTCGATGTGAGTAACCCAATCTGCTGAGAAAAACTTTTTCTATGAAGGTTAATTGGTTTAAAATATGAAAATGTGCATTAGAGGGATGACTCAGACTTGTGCAGTATGGTAGGGGCTGCACACCGATTGGCTCATGCTCTGGACCAATGGGCGTACAGCCCTACCTACGTTGTCAGTCGGTGGGCGGTGGGGCGGCAGGCAGGTGGGGTGCTGCCGCCCACCACTGACCGGTGGGGAGCAGGGCAGTGGGCTCAGTGGGGGTGGGAGGGTCCGCTGGACCACCAGGGATATTGGACATAGTTTTATTATACAAATGCCCGCAATCGGGCTGTGAGTGGTCCACTGGACCACCAGGGATATTGGACTTTATTTTACTATACTTAAGCCCGCGATCGGGCTGCGAGCAGTCCACTGGACCACCAGGGATATTGGACTTTATTATATTCATACTTAAGCCAGCGATCGGGCTGCAAGCGGTCCACTGGACCACCAGGGATATTGGACGTAGTTTTATTATACAAATGCCCATGATCGGGCTGACAGCGGTCCACTGGACCACCAGGGATTTTGGAGAGTCATATTTGTATATATGCCTGTGATCAGGCATGGGGGGGTGCCACCAGGTGCAGCCAGAGCTCAGGAGGCCACCCACAGATGGCAGCTGCCGTGTTGTGCCCTGCAATATGGCAGCTCACCTGTGGGTGGCCAGCTGTTGTTCCTTTTTTTTTGGGATCAACTGTGCACGGCACAAGTAGGGGTTGTGCATGCATGGACTCAACATATGCCGGGCTGAATATTGGGATGTGCAGAGTATGCATGGGCATGCCCCCCCAACCCCACCTGCACCGCATTCATTACTGATGCGCTCTGGCACATCGGGATTTGTGCCAGGCACAATTCCCGTTTGAATATCACAACAGGGCACATCAGTGGGTTGCGCATGGCGCAACACTGTTGCGCCATGTGCAACCCTTTTGAATATCTGGGCCATTGCCTCTAAAATGTATTATGTTTGAGGGTGGATAATCTAGACTGTTGAGAAAAACTTTTCCCCTGAAAATGGTTTTGAGGTTGAGGCAAGAAAGACAAAAATAATTTGTCAGTTGGTGATGTCCTAACTGATTGATTAAGCTACTGATGAGGTCTCTATTAATTAAATTAGTGCAATATGGATTTTTTTTTTGCATTATACGTTTTCAATTATTTTTTTAAAACATCACATATATGGAACAGAGCATGTTCCAGGTTTAAATAACAATGTTAATTTAACAATACACTGACAAGGTAGTATACTATAAGTAAATACAACTTAACATCAATACAAGCAATTTTTACTGATTCATAATACAGGGGAATATTTTCTTATTTCTTATTGCTGTCTTTATTGTAAAAATTCAAGAAAGGAGTCCATGTTTTATTGAATATATCCATTTTATGTATCCCTATTGATTCTTTCATTCATAGCCAATCTGCCCATGGAGTCAAACCATTCATTAAATGTTGAAGTTAAGGTGTTATTACATTTTGAAAGAATTAAAGGGAAATATCTATTCATAAATGCCCCATACCTCATTGTGGGACAGCCTCTGATTTTTATTTTTGTTAGTAGTTTACATTGTTATATTTACTGGTTTAGTAGTATTCTATAGTTTAACTGGTTGATTCTGCCATCCCTAATGCCAGTATTTTTATTTATTTATTGGATTTTGTTGAGCGGGTAGGCCCAATGAGACTATAAGTCCCTTTCTTAGAGGTGACCTGGAATTACATATACTGTATGTAAACACAACACAATAAAAGGAGGAAGTCAATAAGCAATAAAATGATATAAACAACATCAGGGTTGCAGGGGAGGGTTGCAGGAAGTAGGCTGTTGGTTAACTAGAATCTGCAGCTTATCCAATAGGTAGGGAAATGGGCAGACTGGGTGGGCCAAGTGGTCCTTATCTGCCGTCAAAGTCTACGTTTCTATGTTTCTATCAATATAAACACAGTGACACTTGGTTAGAAAATTTTGCATCATATACAACTAGTGACTAACATGCAGTCATATCTTAGGTTTGGGTATAGTACAGTACAGCAGGTACATTTATATCAGCAACAAGTCAGTGAAATAAAAAGTACAGACCAGGTCAGAACAGTTCAGTGTTTGGAAGTACATAGACTGTGCTCAAAGAGAAATGTCTTGAGTCCTCTTTAAAGCCACCAAGGGAGAACAGTCTTGGAGCATTAGCAAAAGGGCATTCCACTTGGTGGAGGCCAAGAAAGCAAAAGATATTTTGCCTGCACAAAACATGGTTCTCAGTACCTCAAGTGGGATACTACAGGATTTATTCAGTTGTTTTAGACATAAGAAGGCATGAGCCCATCATGAATGTCTCCCACTATGGGGTGGGTGGATTAGCCTGAAATGGTGTTGCAGTTTAGATATTTATCTAGTTTGATTTTAAATGTTATAACATCCTTAGCTTCTACTACTTCTTGTGGAAGTTGGTTCCAGGCCCCAGCTGCCCTGATAGTGAAGTAATGATCCCTTTTGGTAGTGTTGACTTTAGGAATAACTAGATTTTATTGTGGTTTCTTAAATTAGTTCTTTGAATTGCATGCCGAAAGCCACACTGTGTTGATAAATCTGAGTCGTGCAGTAATTTGTATAGTTGCAATAGGGCCCTGTGCTTCTTCTGTCTGCTAGGCTGACCAAGTCAGTTAAGTTTAATCTCTCTGGATGAGCCAAATTTCATAGCTTAGGAATCAGTTTGATTGTTCTGTGTTGCACCTTTTCCAAGAGGTTAATTTCTTATTTTAGGTGATGTCTTTCAGATGAGACATTAAACTGACGTCCCATCGGCCTGTGCTGGCAGTAGTTCAGGTGGATATTAAAGATCCCATGGCGCTTCTTAAAAAAAGTAGGGAGAAATTTTTTTTATTCAAACTGAAAACATATATAAATAAATCCAGTAATACTTCATACAGAACTCATAAATACGAGGAGGGAACAGAAACATAGAATATTTGCATCATACCATAACTTCCAGCAAAATAAAGCATCAGAGAACAAGACTCTCCCCCATTCTTGTCAAAGGAACAAGCAAAATATATATTCATATCAGAAAATAAAGTAACAGTTTCGACTGTGTACCACACCTCTCCAAATTACAAAATAAATGGCAAGAAAGTAATACTTCATACTTTCCAAACTGACCATAAATATACAAACCAAAAAAAAGGAAAAAAAACATAACTAAAGGAAGAATTAAATCATACATGCTTCCTGGGTTTAAAGTTAGGACTAGGAATATCTCCTAGTTTCATCCATACCAAAGGAATAAACAAGAATTTGTAACAATAGTAAGAAACAAAACAACTCCTTAGAAGGACGGTGGACGTAGACCCCTCTTAAGATATGCTATAAGGGAATCATGGTTCCTAGTCCTCCACCCTCTACAGTAGAATCGGGATAAGCCCCCCAAACCTACATGTCCAGCAAACATTATAATCAAATGGGAACCCTTGAATTTTGTTAAAGAAATTTAAAATCATGCCATAACCAGTCCCAATTCTGAACACTGAAAGTTACCCGCTCCTGCTGTTTCAAAGTGGACAGATCAGTTTTTAACTTAAAAAAAGGTCTAATACCATTAATGTTTGTTGCTGCAAAACCAAGCAGTACCTGCTAATCCACAACCGATATAAAAAGTGGGAATGAATAATCCTAAAAGTACTAACATTGCCCAACGTAATCAAACTAGTATAAATTCCAAAATATAATAACTGTGAACAAGGAGGGGTACTAATCGACCCCCTTCCACCATTCTTTCACTACATCCCAAAATTGATTGGCATAAGGACAGTGAAAACAAAGATGGTCCATAGTTTCAATCTTCAAAATACACCCCTCCCTAGGGAAATACCTCTCCTGCAAGTCTTTAAGTTTTTGGTTACCCCAGAAATTTACTCGTCCATGTATCCCAAACCAAACCATATCCCATAATAGCTCTGGGATTCTTTTGTCAGTTATATATTCTGAAATATATGATTGATCTGAAATTGAAAACCCAGAAAAAGGATATTCTGGGAAACAGTTCAACATAATGTCGGTGTAAAGAGCTTTCCTAGAGAGTCTTAAGACTGTCTCATAACCCACCCTCCACAGCTTGATTTTATCAAAAACCCTAACCCACCGAGAAACCAGTCTGGGACTACACTTATTCTTATGTAAAAATATATCTGACTGCCATTCCAAAAATACCTCATTCAAAACTGAAAATCCCCAGCTCTCCCAGAGCTGTCCTGGAGTTGTGGTAATGGCACTAAATTGTGATATGAAAAAACAGTAAAGAAAAACACTATGGGTTTTATCATTTTCACCCCACCATCAGCAATAGTTTTATATTAGACGGTTCTCTTAACTGGGTTCAGTCGACTGCCCCAAAATCCACTAAAAAACACCCTCAATAATGATGTCTTAAGATTTTTAGGTAGTGAAAAGACTGCACTAAGGAATAAAAACACTGGAACCAGAAACGTTTTAATACAGTGTACATGTTTCTTCCTAGACATTTTCCATTTGTTCCAGTTATCTACCATTGCCTTCCCCTGCAATAATGCTCGGTTCCAATTAAAACTAGCCATGTCGATCCCCCCAAAATAAATCTCTAAAATACGACAGGGGGCCAAAGCTACCGGAAAACTGCCAACCTCTGTGGAATGCAATGGAAATCCATCCAAACAAAGGCATAACGTCTTTTTACCTTTAAGACGAGCCCCTGTAATTTTTCCCAACACCTGAATAAAATGACATGCAATACGAATAGAATCCCCATCTGGTACTACCAGGCATAAGTCATCTGCATAGGCTAGTACTTTACACTGTCTCCCTAAAGTGCCCATTACACTCTTTATGTGTGGAGATCTTTGTAACAATCTCAACATAGGATCCAGTGCAAAAACATACAACAGGGGGCTTAGTGGGCATCCCTGGTGGACTCCCTTATGTATTTGATGTTGAGCCCCTCTCCACTCATTATCACAAGGAATGACATAAGCCCATGAATAGCAAAGTTGTAACCACTGTACAAATTGTGTTGGGATCCCATATGCCTCTAAACAATTCCACAAAAAGGAGTGTGAAACTCCATCAAAAGCTTTTGCCTGGTCCAAACTGACCAGGTATCCAGGCCCTCATTGAAGCGTACAATCCACCCCGCCCTGTTCCATCAACTCACACAGGAGAAACAAAGCCCCAGCGATGCGATGACCAGAGACTGAGCAAAATTGTACAGGACTGATCAAGTCAAACATCACTAAACACAATCTGTTACCCAGGAGTTTAGCAAAGATTTTAAAATCAGTGTTCAGCAAAGTGAGCGGTCTCCAGTTCTCAATATCAACTTAATTCCCTGATTCATAAAGAAAAATCATTAGCCCTTCATACATTGAGGTGGACAAAATCATATCAGAAAGAAAAAATGATACATTGTAAGCAATTCTTGTGACATAATATCCCCAAGACTTTATAACATTCACTGGATAGCCCATCCAATCCTGGTGAAATGTTATTACGGAGAGATTTAATAACCATCTCCAGTTCAAGCCTAGTAAAAGGCACCGTCAAGGTTTCTTGCAGTGATGGGGAAATCTGAGGAAGATCTGCAGCTTGTAATAACTGGGTTGAAAATTGTAAAACTTCTACTGGGTCCCCAAAAGTTTGGGCTACAAAATCATCCAGAACCTGCATAATATCTTGGTTATCATCAACTTCAATACCAGATGGAGTTAGTAAACTGCTGATCTTCATCTTTTCCCTTCCCATCTGGCTATCTATAAATGGATTAATCTGTTCCACCTTCCCCCAAGTTCCAAAAGCCTGCTCCTGCTGCAGAGAGTGCAGCCTATCATACTGCTACTTCATCATAACCCCTTTCAATTCCCTAATAGCTTCTATATGGTCCCCATCACCCTCACACTGCTTGGAAACTAGCACCCCTTACTCCTTACGGAGTTGTAAATATGTCCCATACTGTGTAGAAGCTCTTGTGGTACCCAGAGCCTGAAAAAATCCCATGAGACAGAATTTAAATTCTTCCCACCATTGTCCTATATCATCGAACAAAAAAGATTGTCATCAATTTATCATGAACAACGGTTTTCAGGTCTGTCAGTACTTCAGCTTGTGTCAGCATGGAGGTATTCAACCTCCAAACCCCATGGCCTGTAACTCGAGGTAAAGTGGTCATAATATGAAAACCAATTAAGGAATGGTCTGAAGTTTCAACAAGGGCATTCATGGTCAAATCTATCATCAACGTCTGTTTCATAAAAATAAAATCTATGCGGGAAGATAGACTACCTTTAAGACACGTGGGTTTGGCCCACCTATTCCCTGAAACATGAACATCCACTAATCCTGCTTGACTAATGACAGATCTGAGAAATGTCTTATCACAGTATTGCTTCTCTTGAACATTCTTTTGCTGGAAATTTATGTTAAAATCACCACCAAAGAAGATCTGATGGGTGATATGGAGATAAGGCTGTACTTTCTTCAGTAAATCAATTCTAAGAGCTTTAGTTTGTGGCCCATACAAAGTAATCAAATGGCATTGGGTTCCAAAGTAACACATCAAGCAAAAAAGCTTGACCAGGGTCGATGTCCACCATCCTGTACACTTTCACCCCATGAGACAGAAAACAAAACCTCACTCCACTACAGGCCTCTTCTCCTATTGACCTATATGATGACCCCCAGATCCAGTCCTGGGAGGCCTGACTAACCTCACCCAATGTGTGCAGATGGGTGTCTTGCGAACAAATTACATCATAACACATGTGTTGCAATACCCCAAAGGTGGAAAGTAATTTCCCTCGCGTCTTAATGCTATTAACATTAAGGCTTGCTAACTTCAAAGATAGTGGCTCAGGGAGGGGGTTTTATGAGTTTACCATTCGATCTGGTAACCCATTTATTTTTATCAGGGACTCTAGGCTTACGAGATGGTACCTCCTCGTCTCCCAGAGAGGAAACTGACTCACAAGATTCGGTCAGGTCTTCTACCACCATGGGATGCTATGTTTCTACTTGGTCTCCCCAAGAAGTGAAGGGAGAAAATTGGTTAATTAAGGATAGCAGTGATAAGGAAACTTCGGGAGCAACCAAAGTCTGCCAAACACTTGGGGGGAAGGGTAAAGATTTCTCCTTAGTTATCACTGAGTCCTCAGTTTGTGATACAATAGGGTCCAAAGAACAATTTGGAATGTTGGTAAAACAACTCAGACCTGGAGAAGATGTTCACATGGGACTATGTACCTCCCGGCAAGGGGAACCCTGTGGTGTTACAAATGGGGTTTCTTTATCGTGGGGTTGATCTTCAGGGATAGGGATTGTTATCAACTCAGATGATTGGGACTGGGGAGCCAAGCATTTATTGAACTGTGGAGGGCAAGGTCCACTCGGTGTCCTTTGAGACCTATTGCATGTGGAACTTCCTCATCCCCTGCCTCTCCGTCTACCATGGGGGACCAGGTCTTCCTCGGGACAAAAAGGCTGACCAAAAGATCACATAGCTTAGGAGAGAAAAAAATCCTGGCCAGACAGCTCATCAGGGCTATGAGCAGCCCAAGGACATTCAGTGTAAGTGTGATCCTCCTCCCAACAAAGGTTACATTTCGGGGGAGCCATACATTCTGCAGCCATATGCCCCAATACTCCGCACTGAAGACACTTTACCTGATCACAATCCTTGTTTAAATGGGACAGGGAACCACACTTATAGCAGCTCTTTGGCTTCCCTGCATAAAATATAATACCCCTATCTTGTCCCCCCAAAAAAAGGAACAAGGCAAATGTTGTATCCTAGTATCAGTTTGTTTAAGTTGGACCTTCACAGTCCACCCTCCCATCCAGAAGCCATTTTCATCCATGATCGGTTTTGGCCTATCAAAGATGGAGCATCCTTTCTCAAACCAAAGCATAATGTTATCAATATTCACACCTTCACTTCTAAAAAGAATAGCCAAAGTTTTAATCATTGGCTTGGTAATGGGGATCGCAATAAAATCCATCCATACTTCAGTCTGTTTAATGTCATAATACAATCTCCAAAATATATCTAGAGAGGCCACCGAGCAAAAACTAATATCATAATTGTGGTCTCCCAGAGACTGTGTGAAAGCATACACCTCTGCTGGTGTAAACGCCATTGATTCTTTTAGCAGGGTTTTCCCTACCCAAAGTCTATACAGAATAATAGGAGCCTTCCCTTTATATCTGAGCCATACCAAGAACTTTCTCTTGGCCGCCTCTGCAGGTTTTCGAAAAAAGACCAGCATAGGTCTTTGGTCTTTGTGCCCCAGGTTTTGAACCATCTCTCTGCCCTCCAGTATCGCTTACCTGGCAGTTTGGTAACTAACTCTGTAACATGTCTTTGTCAATGTTCGGGTCTAATAAAGGCTCAAGATTGTCCCCTTGAGTCAAATTTACTCGATCAAATACAAGAGAAATTCCCAAATCCTCTTCTCAGCCAACTCCGACCACTGAAATTGCATCTGGCACAGCACCCAATTACACCACCTTTCTTTCATCTAGCACAGCCGCATTAACCCAGAAGAGGGACTTAGAATTCTTCATCAGACTTTCTGCAGGTATAGATGTGCTTTGCATACCATCTGTATGTTGTTGAGCCAATAAACATTCCGGGGAACCTGGAAGGGAAACAGAAGGGTCAGGCACCCAAATGTTCTTTTGTCTTATCCAGCCCACTTTTATTTGCGCTTCTCCAGGATTCCATATGTCAGAAGAGTCCTGTGAACCTTCAGCTACAGGCAGAGACACAAAGGGTTCAGGTGAGCCCACATCTTCTCCTAGAGGGCCAGTTGGATCACCAAGAGTCAGATCAAATGGAATTCGTTGATTTCCAGGCTGCACAGGACTAGCCATAGATCATTTTCTCTTTTTCTTCTCTTCCTCAAGTTTCTGTCTACAAGACTGCAAATCTTGTTCAGCTACCGAAATCAGTTCCAACAAGTGTTTTTTTTCTAATTCATATTGCAATTTTTCTTCTTCAACCAAAACGTCACTTTCCTGTTGCATAGGTTCCAAAACGTCCTCATCATCCAGAGCGATGTCTTGAGCTGGTTCTATCAAACCACAGACTTGGCTATTCGTACAGCCCAGCAAGAGCTCCAAAGTTTCAGTAATACAACCTCCTCCTCCTCCTGTGTCCTGAGTAGGACTGGGGACCTCCATTCTTCCTGCTGCACCACAGCGCCACCTGCAGAAAGAGTAGGGGAATTTCCCTGGTGCCCTGGCTAAATTTCCCCCCTCCCATTCACTAAAATACCACCAACAGCTTAATCTGGTTCAAGATAAGTTGGCATTCATCTGTATCCCCGTCCCCTGGGTCATGCCTGAACATAGGCAGAATTTGTTTAGTGCACTTACCCGGTCAACAAAAACTAAATAAATAGGTATGGATTCCAGAAAGGGTATCCAAAATGTAAGTGTGGTTGAATATAAGTTCTGTACAATGGCACAATAAAAGGCTGCACTTTTATTTACAAATGTGCATTTAACTTTATTAAGTATTGAGTTTGCTGTAAGGGACACTTTTTTGCAGTGATCTGAAGATGTTAGTCTATTATTAATAGTGATTCCCAAATTATGCTCTTTGTCGACGGATTTTATGATTTTGTTGTTTAAAGTATATGTATACTTGCGATTCTTTCTACCAAAGTGTGGTACTGAACATTTGTCTTGATTTAAACTCATTTTATTTTCTTTTGACCATTGTTCAATGTGTTTCAAGGCCTGCACCAGACTTAAATATTTGATGGGTGTATCCACTTCTCCTCCCACTTTAGTGTCATCAGCAAATGTTATTAGTGAATTGGTGATATTCTCACTTATATCACTAATGAAAAGATTGAATAATGTTGGTCCAAGGCCAGAGCCCTGCAGAACTCCACTGCTGACCTCAACAGTACTGGATAGTTGACCCCTGACCCTCACCCGCTGTGTTCTTCCCATAAGCCAATTATTTATCCATCTAACCACGGTGTGACTTAGTCTCATATTTATAAGTTTATTAATAAATTCACAGTGAGGAACAGTGTCAAAAGCTTTGCCAAAGTCCAGTAATGTGACATCTATGGGTGTATTATTTTCTATACTTGAAATGACATTATTATAGAATATCGCCAAGTTTGTGATACACGAATGGCCAGTGGTAAATCCATGTTGGTATTTGTCCATAACTCCTAAAGTACTAAGTTTAGACTCTATCCTGCCTTTAACCAACCTTTCCATTATCTTATTGCATGCTGGTGTCAAGCTGATAGATGTGTAGTTATCAGCTATCCTCATACTACCCTTTTTAAATACTTGTGCTACAATTGAGGTTTTCCACTTAGCTGGTACTTCCCTGGTTGCCACTGATTTGTTGAAAAGTAGTGACAAGGGGTATGACAGGTCTTGTGATGTTTCTAATCATAACCTTGGGTTGATATTGTTGGGGCCTGGGCATGTATTATCCTTTAGCATATTAATCAAGGATATTCCTTTCTCCTGGATAAATACAATATTGGATATTCCCTGTGTGTTGTCTGGATTGCTGGATGACCAAAGTATTCTCCTAGAAGGTTTTATTGCCAGTATATCACTGAGATTGAGGGGGGATATCACCTTTGTCTAGTGTGAATGCTAGGCAGAGAAGAGGACAGTTGAATCACCTCTCAAAGAAGAGCCAATTTAAGGAGTACCAATATTACAATGGTGCTCCTTTGTAGGGGCACCAGCACCAGACCAACTATTTTTTTTTATATAGAACCATTAGCTTATTTAATTCTGAACATCTTAGGGACTACAAAATTGGTGAACCATACATTAAAACTGGGAACAGTGTACTGTTGGCAATAGCATGCCATGAATCCTTAGATAATTACTCAGACAATAAAGTAGCCCAATATTATGGTGTAGGGACTTTGAGATATGATCAACATGGTACTTAAAGGAGCCTTAATGGTCCAAATGCATGCCAGGATATTTAACTGAGTCCTCCACCTCAAACAGAACACCAGTGGATGTAGCAATAGATAATAAAAGCTGTCTAGTAGTACCAAGATGCCTGGAGCTGAACATTACAGCTTTGGTTTTATTTTTGTTTAGGACTAGACTGTTCCTAGCAAACCATTTTTCTAGTTCTTAAAAATTGCTAGCAAGTTGACGATTGAGCTGGGCAACTAACTATAGGTCTGGTACTGTGCCCCTATAATATTATATATATTTATTATAGGTGTGCAGTCGTGCCCCTATAGTTAGGGTTGAATAGACACTTTAAGGTTAAACCTCAATTTTTGTGCATTAATAACTTTGCAACTTTTCAACTGATTTGCACAAAATTTGGAATGTCGAGTTTGGTATGGCAGATCTCTTGATTTACCAAGTTGCATTTTGGTCGGACTTATGGTTTCTGTGCAGCAAAACACAAAAAAATTCATTTTTCACCACTTTTGACATGTTTTTTGCCCATGGCGCTATGACCACACCATGTGGTATTTTGAACTGAAATTTAGAACGTAGAAAAAGGTTGGGTCAAGGAACAATACAGTGTTGGTTTGATAAAACATATTAATCCATTTCAAAGTTATCACATTTTTAATTTTCGGTTTCTGAGCATGCTCATTTCACCTCAAGATTTATATGGTTATTTTTCAGACAAAGATTGGGCTCACGGTCAAGGATTTTGTAGCTCGGAGACTAGGATCCTGATCCACCAGAAAATTCCATGTCCAAGAGCTGCAGTCTTGTTTTCAGTTTTTCCCCAAAACAAAATGTTGTAGCTTTCTCCATGGGTAATTTTTGGGCCAAATGAGGCATGGGTTTTGTTCAGGGTGACCCCCCTGTACAAAGTAATGCTTTGGTTAGGCTCATTTTGGTCAAAAAATTGCTCTTTAAAATTTAAAAATTCTTTGACCGTGACTCGCTAATGATCCAAGTCTGTGAGCTGTCAAAACCCTAGTCCGTTAGCTCACGGTCAAGGATTTTGCTACCTCACAGACTAGGATTTTAAAAACTTTACCATTGCATTGCTAATGAATGGTTTGGTCTTTTTACTTGAAATTTTCAGGATATTGAGGGGATGCCCTACAGGTGTGAATTATGCTGTTTAGGTGTTGGGGAATAAGCGGTTCCATAGATATGGTGTTACAAAGCTCAAATTTTCCCCATAGGATTACACTGTGCCACCCACTGCATTTTTTGGCAGCCATATCTCAGAAACGGTGCAAGCTACAGATTCAGTCAATTTATGCCATAAGCGGTGCTAATTGTCATGATTACAATGGCACTTGAATTTCTTTTCTAGATGCTACGGTTCCCGAGATATTGGCAAATTATTGCTACAAGGGTCCTTCCCCTATAGGGCTGCTGTATGGCTCTGTACCTATGAGGAAGTGGGAGCGCAGGGCCCAGAAGGCCTGCACTCCCACAGATGCATATTCTGATGAAGAAATTGGCAGCTTGGTGGAAGCGTGGGGCCCTCCACCAACACATGCTATTTACTACTTATATTACACTTTTTCAAAAAGAAAGGAAATACATGGCAAAAAACGATATTTAATGCATCAGTTAGGGTTAAAGCAACAAAAGTAAGGAAATGAGACATTAGGGTTGAGCCCCTAATCTCCTACACCACACACCCCCATCTCCACAGACTGACAGATGCCGGGTGTGCCATGGGGTCAATAGGCCTAACTCTCACCCCATTATCCTTTACTGTAGCATATGAACCTGTTTACACATGGAATGGGGTGAGAGCTGGACCACATGACCCCATGGCACACCCCTGTGTCACTTTTGTTGCTTTAACCCTAACTGATGCATTAAATGTATTTTTTTTGCTATGAATATATATATATATATATATATATATATATATATATATACATACATATACAATCAATTTCAGATGTATGCACATGGTTGGGAAAGTAGTTTTCTGTGCATACAACCGAAACTGCATATATCCGAAAATGATTTTTTGTCAGACTGCTGTAATTCTGTATCACAACAAGACTCGGAGGCAGCACGTCAGTGTTCTGAAAAACAGTTTTACTGAGTACAAATGTGTTAAAATTAAAATTATGCACAGCACAGCATAATGAGATTATAGTACGATTTAATACAAATGCAAACATTCAAAGCATTAACAACATTTAATACATGCTGACACAATTCACTGTTTAGTAAAAAAAGCCGTAATTATAGTCTGGCATGCTTGTATGGCTGTGAGTTTCCTTGGTTTCAAGAAAACATTTTATTTTCTTTACATGAGCCCAAAGCTCACCAGTGGAAGGATGGGGGACTTCTCCATGCCAGGATGTGTACTAGCCAAGTTCAATGATCAGTTTAAATAGCCATTAATGAGCTCCAGCAGAAGGTGATCCTGGCTAATTAACACCTTAAGTGGCCAGATTGAGCTGAATGAGAGACTCAGAAATTGATTTACAAAAAGATTAGCAGCTAGAGTCACACTTTAGCTAACATAAAAGGGCATACAACCGAAAAAACATGGGCATATCAATGGAAATGTTAACATTGGAGAGATGGCAAAAGAATAAGGACAAGGTATTGATGTGCATACAAACAGAATGTGCATACAACTGAAAGGCATACAAGTGAAACAGACTGTATATGATATATATATATATATATATATATATATATATGTTGCAAAAAAAAAAGACTGTGCTAATGCATCAGTAGGGTTCAACTTAACACCACAAATATGGGGAACTGTTACATTAGGGTTCCAACCCTAACTCTGCAACCCCAAGCAGCAAAAGAACAAGACCACACAAGCAACCACAGACAGCCATCATCAGGTAAGACAACCAACATACAACTGTTTCCAGATTACACAAATGCAGTAGCATGGATGTGCTATCTTCATGCATTTGTAACTGTAATTGTGGTACACACACACAGCAAGGCACTTCTGGCTGCAGATAGAAATCCACAATACTAAAATCACAGTACTGCTTCTGTGTACAGAAATACATGGCCTTGCAGCCAAAGATACAAAACCACAATACCTACAGTAAATTACAAGATTTATTTTGTCTGCAGAAGCTAAGGCCCCTATGGCGCTAGTGGTTCAGCAGCCACAGGTACTCATTCACATTGTAAGACACACAAACAGTTTCTGTCTGCAGATGTGCAGACCAATTTTAAGTCTCAAGCTTTAAAGGGAGATGTGGTATAGGTAGCCAAACATTTTGCCAACATTTTGATTTTCATTATTTTAGTATAATGTTGAAAACATTCATTGAAATGTTATAAATGTTTGTGGGTACATGGGTTATTACTGCATTTATATATGAACCTAGTTTCATATTTCTAGCTCCAAAGCTGCCTGAGTTATATGTAGATAAAAATGTTCAAGAAATGTACCACAAAAAAATTAAATGATAGACTTTGAGAGCCAGCCTGATGGCACTGAGGGCTGAGGCACTGGATGTCACATCTCACGCCATGCCAGTGACACGTTTGGGAACAAGCATGGGCCACCAGGGGTCATCAGGGAGGAGATGGATCGAGCATCTGACAGACTTCTCTCCATCTCTGGGGTGGGGGGGTGACTAGCTATTGGGACACACCTGACCCCTAGCAGAGACTGGGGCTTGGTGGCACACCGCTGCAAGAACATTGGGCGGTTGCATGGCAGACGCTTGATGGGGCTGTACATGGGAGCATGCATGAGCCCTCCACTGGTGTCATTGGATGCCATGCTCTTGCATGAGGCATAAACTGGGGAAAAAGAGACCCTGGTGGTCATTGCAGCTTGATGGCCATCCCCTGCGCTCCATCTCCAGAGGTAAACCCCCAAACTGGATCCAGAAATCAGTGGGTGAATAAGGGGGCTCCCTGCTGCCCCACCATATGGGGTAAGCCATGGAAGTTACAGGGGGTGAGGGCATGAAGGAGCAGAGGGATGGGACGGTGGCCAGACAAGGGGCTGACTGGAACCAGAGAGTAAAAAAATGACAGACTTTGAGACTTCCAAGAGGGCCTGATGGGAGGAGATGTCCTGGGAGGGGTGGAGGGCAAATAGGCCATATTAAAAGATGGTATAGTAAAGGTAAAAAGCCTGTACATGAAACAAGTAAACAAAAGAAGAAGGAAGAGGAGACCATTATGGTTCTTGAGGGAGGTGGCAGAAAAGGTAAGGGCAACAACAGTGACATTCAGAAAGTATAAAGAGACCAAGAGAGAGAGAAGGACTGGGAAGTGTATCTGGGGAAATGGAGGGAGGTAGGCAAAGCAATAAGGAGCGCAAAGGTGCAAGCTGAGGAAAGAATAACTCAGACAGCACTGAAGGGGGACAAGTCATTTTTCAGTTATGTTGGGAAGAAAAGGAAGACAAATGGAGGGAATGTACAGTTATCAAAGGAAAGGAATGCTATACAGAGGAGGACCAAGAAAAGGAAAACATCTTTAACAGATACTTCTGCTCAGTGTTTACAGTAGAAGGGGAAGGGGAGTGTCAAAAAATAAGCACCAAGAGCTTTGAATGAAGGGAAATGGACACCAGTCCCTTTTCTGAGAAGAGGATCAGGAAAGCACTCACTAATTCAAGGGTGGACAAAGCCATGGGGCCAGATATGGTGTATCCAAGAGTGCTGAAGGAACTCAGAGCAGTGCCAGTGGCACCCCAGGCAGACTTGTTTAACAGTTGACTGGAGACCGGTGTGGTCAACGAGGACTGCAGCAGAGCAGACATAGTCCCACTTCATAAAAGTGGTAGCAAGGAGGAGGCAGGGAATTATAGCCTTGTCAGCCTGACTTCTGTGGTAGGGAAATTGATGGAAATGCTATTAAAGTAAAGGATCGTGGAAGACCTATAGTCCAACAGACTGCAGAACAGCATAGCTTCACAGAGAGGAGGTCATGTCAAACAAATTTAATAGCTTTTTTGAATGGGTAATCAATGTGCTGGATCTGGGAGGGGAGATGGATATGGCCTACCTGGAATTCAGCAAGACCTTTGACACTGTTCTTCATGGGAGGCTACTCTTCACGTTAAGCTAATATATGAATCTTCACCATCCCTTCTGCTTGTCACCCTATCCCTGTCTCCCCACCAGCCACCCAGCCCATCATCTCACCAATCTGCCCCACCCACCCCTTTATTCCTACCCCAACCCCCCCTTACCCATTCTGCCTCCTAGCACTTCTTCCCTTCCTCCACCTCCCTGTCTCCCTACCCCTCCTCCGCTACTCCATATTCCTACCCCAACCCCCTTTACCCATTCTGCCTCCTAGCACTTCTTTCCTTCCTCCACCTCCCTGTCTCCCTACCCCCTCCTCCCCTACCCCAGTCACCTCCCTCCCCTAGACCCCCTCCCTGTACTCCATTGGTGTGCACAGTATTCCTGTCCTGCTGAACCTACCACCTCCCTTCCCCACCTCCCTGTCTCCCTAACCCTCCTACCCTACCCCAGTCACCACCTTCCCTAGACCCCTTCCTGTACCCCATCTCAGTGCACAATATTTCTGTCCCTCTGAACCAACTACCCTACTCTGCAATGTCACCTACAGCCCCATGTTTTCACTTTTTTGTTTTTTCTTTTCCTTTTGCCCCCAGTGAGGACTTGTCTCACTCTATGTGTATTATCTATGTGCACATTAGCACAGTTAATTTTTTGTATGTATTGTATCAGTTATTTGCAACAATCCAAGTGGTATCTTATCATTGCCATTGCTGTTTACTCATGCTATCCAAATCTGTTTTGTATAAGATCATGTAAGTCATTGCATTGTTTGAAATCTCCAGGACCTCCTTGTGAATAAGCTTGCTCAGTGGAGTAATTCCAGTAATAATAAACTTGAACTTGAAACAAATTGGGTATCATGGGGTGGACAATAAGGTGGCAACCTGGGTAAGAAACTGGTTAAGGGATAGGAGGCAGAGGGTGGTGATAAATGGAGTTCATTCAGAAGAGGGAAGAGTGACCAGTGGAATACTTCAAGGATCAGTACTGGGACCAGTCATTTTTAATGCCTACATTAGCAACATAGCCGAGGAACTGGAAGGGAAGGTCTGCCTCTTTGCAGGAGGTGCAAAGGATGGAAAGAGATTTTAAATGGCTGAATGAGTGGTCAAAAGTTTGGCAGCTAAGGTTTAATGCAAAAAAGTGCAAAATAATACACCTGGATCACAGAAATCCAGGGGTGGAGTACAAGTCTGGGGAGAGGTACTTGCAATGACCAAGCAAGAAAAAGACCTGGCCGTAATCATATCAGATGACCTGAAGGTGGCCAGACAAAACAACTGAGTAATTGAGAGAGTTAGGGGTGTGCTGGGTTCTACAGGTAGGGGTATCACCAACAGGAAGACAGAAGTGGTGTTGCCCATATATATAGGTCATTGGTAAAACACCACTTGGAGAACTGTGTCCAGTTCTGGAAAACACATGTTAGGAAAAACATAGAGTAGAGACATTTCAGAGGAGGGCTACCAAGATGATAGAGGGTCTGCATCAAAAGCCCTATGAGGAGATGCTAAAGGAACTAAATATGTCCTCTCTGGAGAAGAGGAGAGGAGAGGAGAGGAGAGGAGAGGAGAGGAGAGAGAGGGGGATATGACTGAGACTTTTAGATGCTTCACACAGATAAATAAGGTACCAGTGGGAGATATATTTTTGGAGGAAAGGGTGCTCTAGAACAAGGGGTCATGATATTAATCTGAAGTGAGGAAGGCTCAGGAGAGATGTGAGGAAATACTTCTTAATGGAAAGAATGGTGGATGCTAGGAACAGCCTTCCAGTGGAGGTTGTGGGGCAAAAAGAAATGGGTGGAAGAGGAATTGCCATAGACCTTCCAGGGTCTACAGCAAAAGCAATCACAATGAAAAAGGGCAGATTGGATGGGCCAAGCAGCCCTTATCTGTCATCAGTTCCTATGTTTATTTGAGCACCTATCATTTTGAGAAAATGTGTCCTGATATTATGATATTTGGTACACCATTAGAACACATATTGACAAGTAGCCATGGTAAATTTCAGTTCTGTAGTTCAACAGATGGTGGTATGAGCAAATTAATAAATTTCAGAAGTTCAATGAAATTTCACCAGATTTTAAATTTCATTTATTTTGGTCTAGTTTTCACAATATGTGTCCAAATTATATCAAATGTGGCAGGTATACAGGTACTAATGGCTTTCATAACCTACCAAATATAAGTCCCAGATTGACAGGAGTCTGAGGTATGGGTGCCAAAGCATGTAATCATAATTTAATTTTCAATTATTTCCATCTAATTTTAAGATTTCTTATCCAAATGTCTCCACATTTTCATGATTTAGAGATATGTGCAACATGGATATGTGATCAAGTTTTGAGATTTAAAGCGGGCTGTGCTATAGGTAGCCAAACATTTTGTCAAAATGTAAGTGTTAGTTATTTTACTATAAGTTTGAAAGCATTGATCGAAATGTTATAAACTTTTGCAGGTATATATTTTACTACATTTATATATGTACCTAGTTTCAGATTTCTAGATACAAAGGTGTCTGAGTTATATGCAGATAAAAATGTTAATGAATTTTCACACAGAAAATAAAATTACAGACTTTGAGCACCTATAATTTTGAAATAATGTGACCTAGTGACAGGATATCTAGGTCACAATTAAACCACATATCAGCAAGTATGCATGCCAAATCTCAGATCTCTAGCTTAATAGACAGCTGACTTATGACCAAATTAATATATTTAAATAAAATAATTCGATTTTGACACATTTCCCCAGAATTTTATAAAATCCCATCAAACTTCTATGAATTCAGAATTTTCTCATTCTGTACAGCTTTATAAACAAAATGTATACAGTGTATGATGTAGGAACTGAAAGTGTACAGATCATACTATCCTTCAGTTCCTATGTCATACCAGGATGGGCCCTAATATGGAAGTAATAACCTTGAAAGTTCATGCTAAGATTGCAGTATTATATAGGATTCAAAATTATTTAACAACAGAAACCAGGTTGGCTATTGTTAGCCAAAGTTTATTTCCGGTATTAAACTATGCATTGGTTATCACAGATAATGCTCCATTAAGCACCCTGTCCAAGAAGTCAGTTTTGATTAAAAGAATTGGAAAGTTTACATTAATGGCTCCTAATAAGATGTATCATTGTGAGGTACTTAGTAATCTGGGGTGATTTCCTGTCTCTCTGAATTTTAAATTAGTTATGTCTAGTTTTGTCTATAGATACAGAGGGGTAGGAACTCCTCCTAGTTTCTATAAACATTTATTTATTTATTTATTTATTTACGAGTTTTACCAGGAAAACATACTGGGCAAACATGCTCGATTCCAGATGTGACCTGGGGGCCAAGGCCCACATAATGTGACAAGCAAAGACCGTACAGAGATGAGCATAGGCTTGTACTTTACATTTTAGGAGAAAATTACATGCAGTGTAACCATTCAGTTAGTTTGTACAAAACATATTTAATTATAAGAGCAAGACATATATAAAACTTTTCTTAGCTAAAACAGGAACAGCTGGAGGTGAAATGGCTAAGTAATTGGTTTCGGAGGGAGGGTTTGGGGCATGTCTGATGGGGCAGGTAGGGCATTCCAGGTCTGGGGTATACGATATTTAAAAGTGGCCTGTCCTTTGGATGTGCGCATGAACGGGATATGGAACAGTCTTTGGTCCACACTCCTGAGGGAGTATGCTGGTGTAAGTTGTTGGGAGAGGACAGAGGACAGGTAGGGGGGAAGGGAGTGGGACCAATATTTGGCGGGAACCTAGAACAGTTAGTTTGTCTGCGGTCATGTAGGGACGGCAGGGTTAGTGAACTGTAGAGGTTGCAGTGGTGTGTAGATTGGGGGCAGTCGAGGATGAAACGGCAGAAGGAGTGGAACAGGGTGTCTAGGCTGGCCAGGGCGGACTCGGGGGCGATAGAGTAAACTATATCTCCATAGTCAAGTACAGGAAGGATCATTTTTTGGACAATGGCCCGCCTTGTCAGGGTGGGGAGGCAGCTTTTGTTACGGTGAAGTGCGCCGAGTTTGGGGGGCAGCCGCTTGTGTAGAGAGGAGATGTGAGCAGAGAAATCTAGATGTTGATCTAGCCAGACGCCCAGATATCTGAAACTCGAGCGGTTATCCAGGGGAGTCCCATCCAAAGTATTGAAGGGTGGACTTGGGACTTGACGGGAGAGTCTTTGCAGCGAGCCAAAAGTAAGTGATACTGTTTTATTTGGGTTAAGAAATAGCTGGTTTGATCTGAACCAGTTCTGGATGGCATTGAAATCTTCCTGTAGTAGGGTAGCTACACTGTGTGTTGTGGGCCCAGAGGTGTAGAGAACAGTGTCGTCTGCATACATCTGAATGGAAGAGCGGGAGCATGCTGTAGGGAGGTCGTTTAGAAAAACGGAGAAGAGTAGTGGACCCAGGACAGAGCCTTGGGGGATGCCTGAAAGGACTGGCAGAGGGTGGGAGGTGTGAGAGGCAATTTTGACTACTTGTTTCCTCCCTGCTAGGTAGTCATGGAACCAATTGGTGGCCTGTGAAGACAGGCCTGCATCGGAGAGTTTGGAGATGAGAAGGGGGTGAGATACGGTGTCAAAGGCCTTTGCAAGGTCAATGAAGATGGCAGAGGTGATAAGTCCATTGTCCATATTTGTGAGAATGTCATCAGTGACTCGAAGCAGAGAGGTGGTGGTTGAATGGGATTTGCGGAAGCCCGATTGGTACGGTGTGAAAAAGGAGGAGGCGTCAAGGTATGGGGTGAGTTGAGACAGGACCAGACGTTCCTGTAATTTGGCCAGGGTTGGAAGTAGGGAGATGGGTCGGTAGTTCCTGGGGAGGAGAGGTCTCCTTCTTTAGGCAGGGGTATAACAGTGGCCAGCTTCCAGGCTGTAGGAAGCTTGCCTAGGAAGAAGAATAGATTGAAAAGGTTGGCTAGAGGGCGGCTATGGTCGGCGGAAAGATAAAGCATCTTTAGGCCCAGGATGCAGGGCACTTACCTTGTTTGGATTTAGCGCATGGAGGGAGCGAAAGATTTCAGCTTGGGAAACTGGGTGGAAGTTGAAAGGAATGGTTGAGGGGGTAGTCTGAGGGGCTCTTTTGAGGTGGGGGGAGATCGGGGGCTGAGAATGAGGGAGGGATGAGAGGAGCTTGTCAACGCAGCTGGAGAAGTGGGTATTAAATGCTTCAGCCACGTGTATTGGGTCGGAGATTAGGGTACCCTGTACAAGTAGTGTTGGGGGTGCAGGATGGGAGGGAGGGGGAGCAGGGTTTTGAGAGATTTCCAGAAGTTGGTAGGGTGATTTAAGTTTTGACTGAAAGCCGATAGGAAGTAGGTTTTTTTTGCTTGGCGGATGCTGTTTGTACACGCGTTACGGAGGGATCTGTATGTAGTGAGGGGGCCTGTGTACCCAATTTCTTATGGGCTTTCCAGGCGAGGTCTCTGGAGTGGCACATTCTAATTATGTTAGCCGAGATCCAGGGGATGCGCCCTCTGACTCTTTTCTTATGTATGGTGCATGTTTGTCCCAAATTTTAAGGAAGTTTGTTTTAAATGCCTCAAAGGCGGTGTCGATAGTGGAGCCTCTGAGATGAGATTCCAGCTTGTACCCCTTAGGTCCGACAGGAGTGACGCTAGGTTGAGGGAGTTATAGGACCTAGTGTATAGTGTCTTAGGGGGTTGGGCAGGGGGGCTGTGTACCTTCCTGACCATATAAATCATATGATGATCACTTATGGAATCAGGTAGGAGGCTTGCGCTTAGAATCCTGTGGGGGTGGGAGGTGAGAGCCCAGTCCAGTAAGGTGTGGTTTTGGGTTTTGTGGTTTAGTCTGGTGGGATCAGTAATGAGTTGAGATAGATTCTGGGCCTTAATTTGTGTCTTTAGGTGGGCTTTGTCTGGGCCGAGCCAATTTATATTGAAATCTCCGGTGACGTGTAGCTCACACCCAGCCGCTAGTGACTGTAGGTTGCCCAAGTGGGAAAGGATATCCTCGGGGGGAGTGCAGGGGGGGCAGTATGAGCCAGCCACATAGATGGGGGCAGAACTAGGGAGAGAGATTTTGATGAGTAAGGAGTCTATGTTACCTGGGGATAGGGGGATGTCCACTAAAGTGAATTGGCAACTGCTTGAGATGTACATCGCCGTGCCCCCGCCTCTCCTTTTACCTATGCAGTCATGCCTGAGTATTGCATACCCTGGTAGTGATATTTCCGTGTCAGTGTGATGCGGTTTTAGCCAGGTTTCAGAGATCACTAGGATGTCAGGGCGCAGGGTTAAGGCAAGTGGCTGCAGCAGGGAGAATTTAGATAGTAGGCTGAAGGTGTTTAGGTGGAGGATACGGAGGCCTTTGGGGAAAGAGAAAGGGCGTGGTACTTGAATTTGGGGTATTTGGACTGGGTTGGCCTCTATGTCCCCTGACATGAGTAAGAGAAGGATGATGAGATGTTTAAGCTTGCCGCTAGGGGGTTTAAGGCAAGTTTTAGCGGTTGGAACGGTAGAGGCAGGTTGGGGTGACGCAGATTGATGTATGTAGAACCGAGTGGCACATGTAAAAAGAAGGCGGTAGAATAGTAGCACCAATCGGACTGTAATGGTCAATTGTGCTGGCTTGAGCAGGCATGGTATCGTGGGATGTGTGGCCAGGCAATGAGGTTAGGCTAAGGTACTTAAGTGTCGGGTGTACGTTGCATGAGGAGATGATTGGTGGCAGGGAGGATAGGCTTGCCACGTGAAGAAAAACTAGTAAAATAGGCTTCAGCTGCATCCTAGCCTGAGTTATATTTGGTAGAGAGAAAAATTTGGTTGGGAGCCCTCTGGTGGAAGCAGCTGATAAGCTGCAAATGGAGAAGCGGGCTGATAGGTTTTGAAGAGTCATGTGACTAAGCCTACATAAGGAAGAGCTCACCAAGGGCGGTGGTGGGGAGCCGGCGCTAGCGCCGGCGGGGCAGAAGCTCGCACACAGTGGAAAGCAGTAGTATCTGTGGTAGCCAGGCAAGGACTGTTTGAAAATGGCGCCTGAATCCTCTGCCGCGCTTATGTGGTAGCGCACCTGGGTGATTCGGGGTTCCGCCCACGCCTGCTGCTGGGGAGGGTTTCTTCCTGATCCTGGGCCCTCTCGACCCTTTCCGCTGCCGCTGGCTGGGTGATTCGGGGGTGGTGTCCGTCTCGTGTGCTGCAGGGGAGGGTTAGACTCCCGGTCCTGGGCCCTCTCGACCCTTTTCCCGCTGTCGCTGGCTGAGGAGAAGAGGATTTATAGTCAGAGATGAAGGAGGAGCTGAGGAAAGCAGAGCATTCAATTGGTACACTTTTGGAGGTAAGACAACAGCTAAGCACTGCGAGTTACTTTTCCCTGCACCAACCACGCTATGCAGCAGATTTACTAGGCATCAATCGGCAACAAGTATTATAGCGTTACAGAGAAGTTGAACATTAAAGGCAATTAGCGATTCAAAGAGTGGTAGCATTAGAGGCAAATTAATTATCGAGGCAATTTGTGGTGGTAGACCTTGCTGCACTATTCTTAAATCACTTTACAGTAAATCAAAATAAGAAAAATGGTTATCAAATGTTCTGAAGCTCGCACACAGTGGAAAGCAGTAGTATCTGTGGTAGCCAGGCAAGGACTGTTTGAAAATGGCGCCTGAATCGCCTGCCGCGCTTATGTGGTAGCGCATCTGGGTGATTCGGGGTTCCGTCCCACGTCTGCTGCTGGGGAGGGTTTCTTTCCCAATCCTGGGCCCTCTCGACCCTTTCCCGCTGCCGCTGGCTGGGTGATTCGGGGGTGGTGTCCGTCCTCGTGTGCTGCAGGGAGGGTTAGACTCCCGGTCCTGGGCCCTCTCGACCTTTTCCCGCTGTCGCTGGCTGGGTGATTCGGGGTTCCGCCCACGCCTGCTGCTGGGAGGGTTTCTTTCCAATCCTGGGCCCTCTAGCCCTTTCCGCTGCCGCTGGCTGGGTGATTCGAGGTGGTGTCCGTCCTCGTGTGCTGCAGGGAGGTTAGACTCCGGTCCTGGGCCCTCTCGACCCTTTTCCCGCTGTCGCTGGCTGGGTGATTCGGGGGTTCCATCCACATCTGCTGCTGGGGAGGGTTTCTTTCCGATCCTGGGCCCTCTCGACCCTTTCCCGCTGCCGCTGGCTGGGTGATTCGGGGTGGTGTCCGTCTCGGTGCTGCAGGGAGGTTAGACTCTGTCCGCGCTCGACCTTTTGAAGGAATACAAGTCCAATTTTGCTTCTCATTCTTAAAAGAATCATCTTCTTCATGTCCTTTAGTTCATACCTTAAGTGGACAATGTATTTTTACCTTTTCTGCAGCTTCCATATAGAATGAAATACCATTACAAATTAGGTGTTTACCCACTTACAATGCTTTTTTGACTGCATTACAATCTCATTTTAAAGGATCATTTAAATGTGAGTGTTTTTAATACTTGTATATTAATATTTGTATAGTGATATATATATATATATATATATATATATCAAGGAGAACTTATAGCTCCATTATTGCTCTTTTTTATTGTATAGTATTTTATGTTTTATGACACCGGGTTATATCTGTAAAATGAATTGTATTCTAGTGTACTTACCCGCTGAACAAATAAATGAATGAATTATAGTTGAGTGTTGACTGGAGCTAAACGGTAATAAGGATGCAAGGTACTGTACTTTAAACGACTATTGTTCACTGTCTATTACTATACTTGTACCATGTTGCCCTTATGAAAATATTTGGGCTATTCCACAAGATGCACAGGTTTACACTTGCTTGCAGTTAAAGGAACTCATTACTGTGTCTTCTACAATAGCCTTGAACTCCTCCCAACTGACATGAGAAGAGAACTGAAAAGGGCCATGTTAACATTTAAATATTTAAAAGGAATCTGCTATATCATATATAGCTCACCAACCTTGTTATCATACTGGCACAAATTTATCAACTTCACACTCAGAGCAAAATCTTTCTGCCTTACCAAGGATGAACAAATCCTTCGCTGAGAATTTCTTCACTGTATCTTTCCTTACCATCGGAAATTCTCTACCTGGGAATATAAAAAAAAAATACCAGAGCTCTGCTCCCGCTTTGCAAAATCCTTGTTCTGGTACCTCAGGAGCCCTTGTATTTGATTACCTCTCTACCCCACAAATTCCATTCTATTCCAACTATCTAAATAATAAAAAAAATACTGGTGGCCGTACTATTTTATTCTATTCTTTACTTTTATATCCTTTCTCCATTAAGTGGAGCCATTTCCGAATCAGCAGTCTGTTGCTGTAACAGGATTGTACTAATGAAGCTATGCAACTATGTATTAATTTATTTTTAGAAGCCTGCAAACTTTATGCACTGTATCTTCTCCACTACTGTTACCATCTCACAGGAACCTTGTAAAAAAATAGGCTGCTAACTTAAATGACATTATCCTTGTATTTAAAAATTTTAATATAAAAAGGGAAAAGGGAAGTCATGAGTGGAGTACAACAGGGATCAATTCTGGGACTGTTTCTCTTTCACTTACATATCTGTGATATAGGGTGAGGAGGATCAGGGAAAAATATGCTTCTTCACAGATGACATCAATATTTCTGGAAGAGTGGATATCAAGGAAGGGATAAGGGCAATAAAGAAATATCTGAACATCTGGAGACATGATTGATAGTGTGGCAGTTGAAATTTAATGAAAACAAAGTGCAAGGCAATGCACGTATTAGCCATAAAACCAAGAATGGAGTGTGGAATGAGTGGGGTGATGGTGGAGAGCACATCAGAGAAAAGGGACTTGCTAATTTTAATAACAGAAAACATGAAAGTATCAGCACAATGTAGTAGGGCTATGGGTAAAGCAATTCAGATGCTGTGGTGCATAGAGATAAGGATCACTAGCAGAAGGAAAGAGGCAATAAATCCCCAGCCTCTATAGATCCCTGGTTCATCTTCACTTGGTGTATTATGTGCTGTTTTGGAGCTCATAATGGAGGAAGGGCAGGGACAAGTTGGAGGCGGTAGAGAGAAGAGCCAATAAAATAATACAATTGCAAGATGGTAGATCCTGCTTGAAGAATCTAAACATGTACTCTCTGGAGGACAGAAGAAAGAGGGGTGACATGACTGAGATATTCTAGAACCTTCCTGGAAACAACAAGGTAGACAGCAACGAGTTGTTCACAATGAGCATGAGTACCAGGGTAACTCCCTGAAACTGGCAGTTGGGAGATTCAAGAAGGATGTCAGGAAGCATTTTTTTACAGAAGGCATGGTGGAATACTGGAATAAGCTTCCGGAGCTGAAACTGGAGGAGGGTTCAACCTATCCAATAGGCAGCAATGTGTCAGGTTTGGATCCTCTGTCTCTGATCCTGCCCATATCACAACTGGTGTCTCACAAGGCTCTGTTCTTGGATAACCACTTCTTCTCCCTCCACATTAACTCTGTCCACCATTGTATCTCAAATAGTATCCCATTTCTGTATGCTGACAATCTGGTTTTCTTCTTTAGTGCCATAACGTAGACAATATCAGCAAAAAACTGTTGTCAGAACTGCAGGCCATCCAAAAATTGCTCTTCAAAAATAGGATCCTAATGAATGCAACTAAGTCACAGGCTGTGCTGTTTGGATCTACCCCCTAATTAAAGAACATCCAAACTCCTCTCACAGTTGTCTGTGCTAACAGAACATCCTTGGTCACTGTCCTATCCTTTAGCCATCTGGGTGTTACACTCGACCCCTCTCTTGATCATTCCCTTCACATGGTGTCAACCTGTAAGGCAGTTGATGTCAGATTTGGCCTCACCTACAGAACTAGCCAGACTCTTTCTCCCAGAGCTCACATAGCCATTGTCTGAGGTATTTGCTCCCCAAATTCTCTTACAGTTTGCCTGTTTTTCCTGAAGCCTTCAACTCTATTTTACGCAAATAGGATGTGGCATACAACATCTGTCATTTTGCCCTAGGTAGTAATCAACTAGCTCATCACTGCATCATGTATTCAAAGCCCAGGTGGCTTCCAGATCTCTCCCTGGGTGGCTTCACACGTAGTGTAATTCAGAACCAGGCACCTTAACTGCTTGTCTCACTTCTGTTATCCTACAGAAACACCTACCTACAGTACTCAGATCATCTGGTCTCAACCTTCTAGTTATACCTAGGACTAGGACCAGACTAGAGGAGTTAGCCTTCTCAGACTTTGTCCTAAAACTTTGGAATACCATCCAGGTTAATATCAGACACTGTTCTGCTACCTGCACTTTCCTGAACCAGTATCACTCCCACTTACAACAGCTATCTGCATGTAATTGTTCCTAGTCTTGAACTCCAATAATATTGCCTATATGTACCTATATTCTTGCACTTGTCATTTTTAATACTCTGTTATTTTGAGCATATCATTGCTGTGGACTACTGAGTTTTACCATTGTGATATTATTCCCATGTTTCTACTTGTCATCGTCATATACTGTATTGCTTATTGGTTTTGTAGTCTCCCAGACCATGCCTGAAAACAGGAAAATGTTTGTATAGTGCGACCCATTTGGTTAATAAAAGCTATGCAGTATAAAAAAATTAAAGGGGATCATACAGGCACATGGGAATAGTGCATAAGGGAGCAGACTGGAGGGAGATAGGGAGACCTGACAAGTGCACTGTGCCAAAACTTGACAGGCTTGGGCAAACAGGATGAGCCACTAGGCCTTTCTCTGCATCATTTTCTATATTTCTATGAAAAGACAGAATCTTGCTACTAGAAAAAGGCCTTGTCATTACACTGAAGCTGCCCAATATATAATATTGTGATAATACCATAGTGGTCTAGGATTATGAGGCAATAACGGGACTTGGGGTAACAGACACTGAGGCCAAAGGCCATGGTGTTTATTAACTCTCTGGTTGGGTTATTACTGAGGAAACCCAGACCACTATTGGCATTATCATTATTACAATGGATAAAAGAAAAATAAATGTAAAAAGTGCCAAATCTGTTGTGCTGCGGCACATCTGTGAGAAAGCAGGAACTATATAAAAGCTTTGTATCATTACTAGACATCTCTGATTGGTTGCTATGTGTTGAAGTGGGTGGGCTAACTGGGCTTGTTCTCTGGGTGGGTAAGTACACACACAGTAGCCAGTCAGAATGCAGAGCCACTGTCTCATTATTCAGTCTACTGTCTAGATATTGCAGACTAACTAGACAGTAGCTCTGCATTCTGATTGGATAAGATGAATATTTTCAAGTGCAATACAAAATAAATTATAAAGGAATAATGATAATATGCCCTGCTTATAAAAATAAAACCTCCACTAGCCACCTCAAGAAAGCCTAATAGCATAATGCCCACAACCGGTTCCATGTCATAATAGCGAATGCAAAACAGCAATCACTATTATGGTGAGTGTATATCGTCGAAAAGCAAATCAGTGATATGCACTTCATCGCGACCCAACTTCCGGAATTAAACAAAGTGTTTTTGTGGTGAGATGCTGCATCTCCCCATGGGGGGCTTTGGCCCCACACTCCCCTTACTTAGGATTCTCAACTCCAGGGGGGTGCATATTAAGGAGGGGGCAAAAATCTGAATTTCTGTAAATTTAAGTTCTGCATCTGCAGCAAAATGTAACCCGCTCCAGGTCTCGAACCCAGTACCTGCTCTGCCAGAGCTAGCCTCCCACATCACCATGCCACATAGCTAGCTCAGCAGCAGCAGGTACACCAGTACCTGAAAACCCCTTTCCTGTCCCTCCCCTTCCTCTCACTATTCCTCCCTTCCTTTCACTCTTCGCCATGGTTGCTATCCCATATCCTAGCTATTCTGCAGTGTAGCCCACCATAAAAGTGCCCAAACTGAGTTGCTATATTTCTAGTAGCTCATTTTGGGTCACTCTTATGATGTGTTACCCCCACAACCTAATGAATGGTGCTACATGATCTCTAATGCCTAGTGGGCACCAGAGGGGGAGTGGCCATGGGATAATAATTGTAAGTGTACATTAACTACATTGCCCACCTGCCCTACACCCACCCATGGGATAATGTTTCTCAACAACTGCCTGGCCATCATTCCACCTCTCCCCTCCCCATCCATCATCCACCCACCTAACCAGTCCCAGCCCTTAACTTTATTGTGACCTTTTCCATTTTCCATGGATAGCATGGAGACAGCAGTCTGTGACTTCACCTGGTAGCAACATTTAATTCTGTGTGAATTACCTCATATTTTCAACACTGAAGTTCATCTGCCATATTTCTACCCACTATCACAGTCTGTCCAAGTCACTCTGCATTTTATTTGCCTTTTGCTGAGATACAGCTACTCTTCGCTTTTTTGCGCTCTTGTTGACAAAACTGGTGGCCATCAATTGGTGCCTACTTTCAGATAAAATATAAATATATCTAATAGTGTTGATCCTAGCACAGATCAATGTGGGACCCTACTGGTTAATGTTTTCTTGCTGTTGATAGGTTATTATCCATTATAAATCTCTGTTTTCTATCCTGCAACCAGTTTATAAACAACTACAGTGCAAGCCTGTTATAATGGACACATTTGCGCACACAACTTTTGTCCATTATATCCAGTGTCCATTATATCCAGAAGAGGTGTAGCCTGTCTGTTAGGTGTGTTGATGTGTGTGAGTATGGGTTCAGAGAGAATGAGAACTTATTATAAAACTTCAAATATTACTCAGAATCCTGCCTAGCACATGTTTGTGTATTCTGTATGTTTATTTAAAGTTATTTATCTGGCAGGGAAAATTAGTTATTTTAAGGAAGTTTATTGCAAAAGGTAAGAACAACATAATAATTCCATTGGCTGGATGTCGGGGTTCTAGGACACTAAGAACAAAGTGTACGATAAGGGTTTTATTGAAATATAAAATCATTTACTTTTAGTTTAGTTAATTTACTAATAAAAGTTTATGCAGCTTTTGTAGAATTATTTTGCTAGAAATGTTGGCTCTGTAGCTTCCCCATTTTAATTTTATATTTGCCAAATCTCCTCACCAGCTCTGCACTCCCCCACAAAAAAGCACTTCAGATGTCCATGAAAGCTTCATAGTGTCCGTTATAAGCAATGTTTCTGTCCATTATAATCAGAGAAAAATGAATTGGATTTGATATATTTGGTTTGGGAATCAGTTTTTGTCCGCTAAGACCAATTGTCCATTATAAGTGGAGTGCACTGTACATGCTGCAATCAGTTCTGAGCAGCAAAAGGAAGCCTGGCACATGTAATCCAGATAGAGAAACTAGATATAAAGCAAATAATGCAAAGGTGTATTTTAGCAGTGAGAATCGTTACACCATATTGTATGCACCCATACCACTGATGCATCACGCTTCCTGCTTGCACTTTATCAAGTGACCACCTTTCCTGTTTAAAAATACAACCAGTTCTACATATGTGATCCAGTTTATGAGCTAACCACTCTTGGGAAACAGTTTTAATTGCCCTAGTTGTGCAAGGGTTAAACCTGTCCCTGAACATAACACAGCTGCTATATTTAAACATAGCAGCTTTTTAGGGACTCACACACCTGGCAGAGTTCCTGAGTAGGACTTCGGCAGAAGGTGCAGGACGAAGGGAGAGCAAGTGCAGATGAATCAGCAGAGAAGAGACAGACAACCCCAAGCTTTCCACAGCCTTCTATCGGAGATCAATCTTCAGAACAGTACCAGACTCCCAGACTCTGACGCAGACATGAAGCAGTTTGAGTAGGAGTCCGAAGTATATAAAATGCTCCAGGAGAACAGGGAGGTGAAGGTGGCCCCGCCGTCAGTCAAATATCTTCCACATGCTGCAGGAGGTACTGGAAACAGATGAGAAAGAACCTGCCCTTGATTCGGGCTTCTCAACCCACTGCCTGTGCAGCCGCAACTTGGGGCTCCTGCCACACAGCTGCACACCTTCAGGCCATCCCAGAGAACCAGCAAGCCGGTAAGCAATCCTGAATAGCCAGAGGAGACGAAAGCTGCTACTATTGGATCAAACGCTTGCAGTTCTGCACCATGCTTGGACTCTGTCCTTCCTCCTGCCTTTTGATAGGCTACTTGTGCCTTCTAAAGCTTCTGTTCTCTCGGGGCTGCTGTGCCCATTGATTTGTAGTGGAAGTGGCTGAAATTTTGGCCTGCTTCGATTCTGTGACTGTTGCTGTGCCACTTGCCTGGAATTTTTGCTGTCTGTACTGCTTTGTTAATCTAAAATCATGTGCCTGTTTTTTGATTCCGAGGAAATGTTGAATTTGACTTTGCATTGACTAACGGTTCTGCCCTCCTGTGCTCTGTTGCCCTGATGCTGTTCTTTTTTTTTTCTCGGGCCTGAACCGCCCCTCTCCCACTCTCTGCTTGCCTCCCTCCCTCTCTGCTATTCTGTCCAGCCCTTTCTCCTGCCCCCCCCCACCGCGGTACCAAGGCTAGCCATCCTTTGTTTCAAAAGATACCTGCCTCAGGCTGTCGCCCTCCCTCCCCCTCGCTCCTTCTCCTTCTTCCCATTCTGCTATCTCCCCGGTTTCTGCTCCCGCCCCTCCCGATTTAGCCTCCCATATCACCTTTTCTGCTTGCTCCCCTCCCACAGCTAATCCCTTTATTTTCTCCCTCACTTCTAGAACCTGCCCTTGACTCAGGCTTTTTGACCCACCGCTTATGCGGCCGCAGCTTGGGACTCCTGCCGCACAGCTGCACACCTTCAGGCCGTCCCAGAGAACCAGCAAGCTGGTAAGCAATCCTGAATAGCATGGGGAGATGAAAGCTGCCGCTATTGGCCCAAACACTTGCGGTTCTGCACCGTGATTGGACTCTGTTCTTCCTCCTGCCTTTTGATAGGCTACTTGTGCCTGCTAAAACTTCTGTTGTCTCGGGGCTGCTGTGCCCATTGATTTGTAGTGGAAGTGGCAGAAATTTTACGCCTGCCCACCCTTCCCCACCGTGCACCTTAATTATATAGACCACCTCCATGCCCCCTGTGGCCCCTCCCCCCGATCACACTCTACTGGTTGCCTCTTCTGGTCCGCCTCTTTACTCCTTCCATAGAGCCCTCTCTCTATTTTAACCCCTGCTTCTCTGTGTCACTGCTGCTGCCAGACCCTTCCCTGACGTGTACCTGCTTCCTGCTTCCTGCTGCTTCAACCCTCTTCCCACCTGCAGTTTCCCATAATACCTAACCCTGCCTGCTTGTCTCTACACCCGCTTACCTTAAAGCACCCCCCTGTTGCCATCCCACCATGCACTCCCCCACTTGCTCCTTTTCCTCCTTTTCTTTCTTGCCACCCTCCTCCCCTTCTACACCCCGCTGCAGTCTGTTTCCCCTCCCCCCTCACAGCTACTGACTTGAACCAGCATTTTGCTACTTAGGTAGTCATCACCTTGAGGCCAACCTACTACCATGGATCTCTCCTACCTATAAGGAACTGCACTCTGCCCTAGCTGGACTATGGGAACCCCCTCTGTCTTCTCTCTCTACCTTGATCTTGACCCCACACTTGCACCAATTGATGCTTTCCTGACTGCCAAAAAGACGTAAGCATTCCATCAGAGATTATATTTGTGCACTCTAAGGCTGGTGCTCTTACTACTGCTACTGTCTGGCAATGTGCACCCAAACCCTGGCCCAACCATTGCCAAGGCTTCAATTCAGAACAAGTCCTCAGGTGCCCTCACAATCATGTCCATCAACATCTGCAGCCTCCTCCCCAAAATCGATGCCCTGCAGGTCTTTACCTTCCAACACTGCCCAGATGTCCTGGCAATTGTTGAGACCTGGCTCACGCCCTCAATCCCGGACCAGGCAATCAACATCCCTGGGTACAATGTCTTCAGGCTGGACCAATTATCTAAAAGAGGTGGCGGCTGTGCCATTTACCTAAAAGACACCATCATTGGTCATCCCATTAATACTTTGCCTCACTCTTCTGCTGCTCAGATTCTACCCATCAGAATCCTCTTAGTAGCCCAAAACAAAGCCCTGACAGTTGTCACCACCTACATTCCTCCCAAAGAACAAGGAACTGTGCTGTCCGCAGTACTTGACTTCTTCAGGTCACTTCCCTTGGACACAGAATCCATCCTCTTAGGTGATTTCAATATAAACTGGCTAGCTGCTGAAGCAGGGGTGCACAGGGACTCCACTGCTGCCGCCAACCTCACCCAGATGGTCAACTCGCCAACCAGGAAAAACTACAAGATCAGCACCAGCAACCTCCTGGACTGGATCCTCACTAGTCACCCCTCTCAGATCGCAAACACCTCTGTCCTACCTGATTCTCTCAGTGACCATTCCCCTGTCAGCTGCACCTGGTCTAATAAATTCACCAAACCACCCCCCAAAACCATTTTCAGCAGAATTCTACCCCGTGGTCGGCTAATGCACCTCAAATCCTACCTCCTCTATCAAGACTGGTCACCCATTTTCAATGCAAACAACATGAATACTACGCTGGATCACTTCATTAAAATTTTCACAGAGGCCTGTAACTTGTATGCCCCCTTAAAAAAACACAAAGTCAAGGCACTCTGTAACCCTTGGATCACTAGTGACCTCCTTAAGAAACTAAAAACAAGGGACCACCTCTGGGAACTACCCAGAAACTCTGGTAGGCAAAAAGACATCTCAAACTACAAACATGCATGAAATAACTGCACCAAAACCATCCAACAAATGAAATCAGCCTATTATAAGAATGCCCTTACCAACTCCTGGGGGAATGGTAAAGACTTCTGGAAAAACGTAAATGAAGTCAATGGGAAACAGTCAAAATCCCACCCATCTATGCTCAATATTAATGGTAACACCACACTTGACCCAAAAACCATTGCTGACTCATTTAACACAGCGTTCACTGTCCTCAGCTCAGTTCTACCTAATGATTTCTTCACTGGACAGGAAGTTCCTACATCTCAATTGACCACTACCTCAAATAAGCCACGTCTCTACTTTAAAGAGGTCAGAACCCATCAGGCTCGCAAGTATGTCACCAAAGCTATTAGCAAATCAAGATTCAGCAATGACGCCCTTGATCTCAAACTCCTGTCTCTCACTCTAGAAGAGGTGCTAGGATCCCTGACCAAGATCCTAAACCTCTCTCTCAGCCTAAACCAATTCCCAGATAAGTGGAAATCTGCCACTGTTACCCCATCCACAAAGGTGGTGACAAAACTGCCCTCGAAAATTTCAGACCCATTTCAATCCTTCCTCCCCTCTCCAAGGCATGGAATGTATTGTCTCTGACCAGCTTACTGACTTTTTGGATAAACACAACGTACTCTGCAGGCAACAACATGGTTTCAGGAAAAGGCACAGCACCACCTCTGCTCTCCTCAAATTCACCCGGCGCTATTCATAACTCGCTGGACAAAGGCCAACTAACTGGGTCTATTTTTATCGACTTGACAAAAGCTTTTGACACTGTTAATCACCACCTCCTGCTTGTCCAGCTACATAATGCTGGGCTGTCACTCGACTCTATCATCTGGTTCAAAAGTTACCTGGACAATCGGACCCAGAGAGTAAGAATTGCTGATACTCTCTCCGATCCAAGACCTGTCCACTCAGGGGTCCCCCAGGGTTCCATCCTGGGACCCTCCCTCTTCAGCCTGTTCCTAAATGCACTACCAGAGTCCTGCCCCGAGCAAATCTTACTCTAACGCTGATGACCTGGTTATATTAGCCTCTCACCATGACCCTAAGCTTCTGCAAGAAAAACTCCAACAGGGTTTCTCATCTGTCGAGGCCTGGTTCTCTTCTCATAAACTGATCCACAATCAGAAGAAGACAAAATCCATGATGTTCTGCAGCCACCACAACAAAAACAAGCACTACCAACTCTCAATCAAAACTAAACAAGGAGTCACGCTGGAACAAACGCAATCCTTCAAGTACCTTGGCATCACCCTTGTCTCCCATCTCACCTACACTGTCCACATTAACAACATGGCAAAGGCCGCTAATACTCGACTGGACCTGTTGTTCCAACATAGGAAACACCTAACCTCTGATGCCCTGCCTATTGCCGTCCAAAGCTCAGTCGTTAGTATTATCGACTATGGCCTTATCCACTATGGCTCAGCCACCATCACCTCCCTCAAATGTGTAACTATCTCCCTAAATAAAGCCTGTCGACTCATCACTGGACTGTACCATCTCACTCACACTTATGACTTCTACTCCCAGACCAACTGGCTTCAACTTCACAGTAGAATAAAATATCAAACCTGCATTATAGCCAAGAAAATAATGATGGGTATTGCGCCACCTGGTGTCTGTGCTCTCCTCACACCCAAATCCAGCAACTCCAATATGAGGAGGTCCAAGCAATACTCCCTACAAATCCCAAGGTGCCACACTACTCAAGGTCAAAGATCATTTTCCTACAGGGCACCCAGCTGGCTTAACTCCCTTAGTAGTGACATCTCTGCAGCACCGACACTCTGAGTTTTTAAGTCCAGACTAAGACTCTCGCTACTTGCCTCCAGCTCCTGTGACTGCTCACCCAATTAATCCACCGTCATCTTGCCTATGCCCCACACAACAAGCATTTTGGTCTAAATGCTGCCACCCTAACCTAGCACTTTAATCTGTCTGTCCTTGACAAGGCTCATTGGCTGCCGCCCCCTTCCTCCTGCCTCCCTCCCAACTACTCCTGCTCGCTTCTCTCCTCCCCTTCATCTCAAACTCTCTGATCTCCCTCCCCCTCACCCCTACACCTTCCTACCTTGCTCACTCTTTCTGTAAAATCATTTACCCCTAACTGTATTTGCATGTTTGGCAACTGTTAAATGATTATTTACTGTCTCTTATTGTGTACTGTACCATCTGACGTGGAACATTTGTAAAAGAGCCTTGGCTCAAAAGGTACTGTGCTAATCCTTGACTTAAATAAATAAATAAATTACAGAAGTCCAGATTTATCATATCCATGACCATCACCTTTATCTGTACATTAGGGAGTAAAGAAAGAAAGAAAGAACCGGGGAAGGATAGTGAGGCTTAATAAAGGGGAGGGGTGGCCAGAGGGTGAGAGTGACAAAGCAGAGATACTGAACAAATTCTTCTGCTTAGTATTCACAAAAGAAGAGGAGATGGAGGTACCTAAACCAAATAATAGAAGCACACTGGATAAGGGGTCGACACCAGTCCATTCACAGAAGAAAGGATCCTGAAAAAACTCCTAAAACTGAAGGTGGACTAAGCAGTAGGGCCTGATGGGATTCATCCCAGAATTCTAAAAGAACTGAGGGGAGAGCTAGTAGCACCACTGACTACCCTTTTTAACAAATCATGGAGGAGGGTATGGTACCTGAGGACTGAAGGAGGGTGCATGCTATTCCCCTTCACAAAAGTGGGAGCAAGGCAGAGGCAGGAAACTACAGACCTGTTAGTCTGACCTCAGTGGCAGAAAAAATGATGGAATTACTTCTGAAAGAAAGAACTGATGAGTACCTAGAGGCTAGCGGGGCACAGGACCAAAGGCAACATGGATTCAAAGTGGGAAGGTCATGTCAGATGAATCTAATAGATTTCTTTGACTGGGTGACCAAAGTAGTAGACCAGGGAGGGGCTGTGGACGTGGCCTACCTAGACTTTAGCAAGGCATTTGACACAGTCCCACACAAAATATTAATAAACAAGATAGCCAGGCTGGGAGTGGGTCCCAGGGTGGTAATCTGGGTAAATAAATTGGCTGGACAACAGGACACAGAGTGTAATAGTAAATGGAGTCCACCCCAAAGAAAGGGGGGTTACTAGTGGGGTACCACAGGGTTCAGTACTGCGACCAGTCCTTTTTAATGTCTTTATAGGTGACATTGCAGAGGGACTGGAAGGAAAAGTATGCCTCTTTGCAGACAACACAAA
Source organism: Neoceratodus forsteri (assembly GCA_016271365.2). Classification (NCBI taxonomy): domain Eukaryota; kingdom Metazoa; phylum Chordata; order Ceratodontiformes; family Ceratodontidae; genus Neoceratodus; species Neoceratodus forsteri. Next base: position 903,083,861 of record CM028135.1, on the reverse strand, counting down.
GATCTGCAATAGAGTTGATACACAAGGGGGAGATAGAAAGGATGAGAAGGGATTTGGCAAGGTTGGAGGAATGGTCAAATGTATGGCAGCTTAGAGTCAATGCAAAGACGTACAATGTAATGCACCTGGGAAACAAAAATACAAGGGAAGAGTACACAATGGAGGGGGAGGTATTGACAACAACAAAAATGGAAAGGAACCTGGGGGTAGTCATGTCAGATGACCTAAAGGTAGGCAAGCAATGTGAGAAGGCAGTAAGGAGGGTTGAGGATATTGGGATGCATAGGGAGAGACATCACCAGTAGAAAACAGGAAGTTGTTATCCCTCTGTACAGACAGTTGGTGAGACCCCATCTGGAGTACTGTGTGCAGTTCTGGAGATCCCATCTCCACAAGGACATAGACAGGATGAAGGCAGTCCAGAGGAGAGCAACCAAAATGGTGTAGGGTCTACACCATACGAACATATGAAATTTGCCAGCAGATAAAGGCCTAGAGGTCTATCAAGTCTGCTCGAATGTGCAGCTAGCACCCCTTATTCTGCAGCTGCCCCTCCCTTCCACCCTTCCCCTTCATTAACCCTCCCCCTTGTCCTGTCCCATCCCCTTTTGAAGCAGTCCACTGTTCTTCTGGATACCACTTCTGCAGGTAACACATTCCACCCAGCCACCACCCTCTCTGTAAAAAAGTGTCTCTTCATCTCCCTCCTGAACCTTCCTCCTTCCAGTCTCATATCATGGCCCCTGGTGGCCCTCCCCTCCCTTACTTTGAACAGCCCCTCTGTACCCGTCTTGTTTCCTTTCATGTATTTAAAGGTTTCAATCATGTCACCCCTGTCCGTCCTCTCCTCCAGTGAGTACATGTTCAACTCCTTCAACCTCCTCTCGTATGATAAGTCCTCCAGCCCCTTGATCATCTTTGTCACCCTGCGCTGCACCCCCTCCAGTAACTTAATGTCCCTCTTCAGATACGGGTGCCAGTACTGCACGCAGTACTCCAGGTGTGGTCTAACTAATGACCTATACAGTGGCAGAATCACCTCCTCCCTCCTCGAGGATATACCCCTTGCAATACAACCCAGCATTTTGTTGGCCTTTGCAGCTGCCTTCCTACATTGTGCCGAGTTGTTCATTGACCCTGTAATGAGCACACCCAGATCCTTCTCCTCCTCTGTCTGGGCTAGCTGCACTCCCCCCAGCTGGTAACTCCTCCTTGGGTTCTTCATCCCAAAATGCAGCACCTTGCACTTTTTGGCATTAAACCCCAGTTGCCAGGTGTCTGACTAGGTTTCAAGCTTTGCCAGATCATCCTGCAACCCCTGCCATCCCCCTAGGTTATCCACCACCACGCCTACCTTGGTATCATCAGCAAACAGACTGATCTTGCTCTTGATGTCCCATGATATGTCTGCAATGAATATCCCAAACAACACTGGTCCCAACACCGAGCCCTGTGGAACACCGCTCACCACTGCCCTTGGGTGTGAGAGCTCCTCTCCCACCGCCACCCTCTGTTGCCTTCCCTGAAGCCAGTTTCCTACCCATCTCACCAGCTTTGCACCCGCCCCTGTGCCTACTAACTTCCTTCCCAGCCTTCCATGCGGCACAGAGTCAAATGCCTTACTGAAGTCCAGATACAGGACATCCACTGCATGGCCCCTGTCCAGTTGCCTAGTTACCCAGTCATAGAACTCCACCAGGTTGGTTTGGCAGGATCTGCCACGTATGAAGCCATGCTGTCTGCTGACCACCTGTCACCAGAAGCCATATGAAGAGAGACTAAAGGAGCTTAATGTGTATACCCTCAAGGATAGGAGCAAGAGGGGGGACATGATAGAAACTTTCAAGTACCTCAAGAGAATCAACAAAGTCTAAGAGGGTAGCATATTTCAGAAAAAGAGATGAGCAAGAACAAGGGGGCACAATCTGAAGATAGAGGGGAGATGGCTCAGGGGCAATGTGAGGATGTATTTTTTCACAGAGAGGGTGGTGGATGTATGAAAGGCCTTCCTGAGGAGGTCATGGGGTCAAAAACAGTTGGGGAATTTAAGAATGCATGGGACAGACATAAGGTAATTCTAGTGAGAAGTAGGAGAAAGTACGCTGTTGGTAAAACTCAGATCTGCAGCTTATCCGATAGGTAAGAAATGGGCAGACTGGGTGGGCCAAGCGGTCCTTATCTGCTGTCAAAGTCTATCTTTGTATCTATGGGTTTACTTATGCATATCAAATTACTGGGTCATAGTCACAAATAAATACAATGAAGTTTGTCTGGCATTCCCTAACCTGTATTAGGCTGGCAAGTTCAAGTTCACTTAGTCAGCTTAATCACAATCAGCCATGAAACTAATGACACCTTGAACCTCCATTTTCACAAACTTCAAGTGTAACTTTCCAATCTTTCAATAACCCTTATGTATGCACATCTAACCTGTGTAATGCTTTTGACCATTCTGCCAGCTCAACTCCTTTTTTTCCATTTCAAACAAATCTGACTAATCAAGGTGCATCAGCCACTATGTGAGCTAGAATCTGCTAAAAAAGCTAGCTCCAAAGAAACTGAAGCAAGATTCCTAGCAATGGTGGTTGATCAGCTGACAATGCCGATACCAACACTACTCAGTTTCCCATTTCACACTGCTCAGATGTCAGTAGATTGGAAAAAGGTAATTGTAACATTTCTGCATAAATCCAGCTCTCCTTCTGACTCCAATAACTAATGTCCAATTTCAGTGCTTTTTAAACATCACAAACTTTTGAAGAAACTTGAATACACAACTAGTGTCCTACATCCTAAATAAAAATCTCCTTACAGATGTAAAGTGCAATCTGGTTTTAGTGCCAACCACTCAACCTGTAAAGTCTTACTGAGAAGATACAAATAATGTAGCTTCTGCACTAGACACAGGGGACCTGATTCCAAGAAGGATTACAGATGTCACAAGGTGACTTGCGCTAAACCCGATGGCTCAAGTCACACCTTGCGACATGCGTTACGCTGCCCACTATTCTGAAAGGCGGCCTGTGACATGGCACAGGCTGCCTGTGCCAAAGGCAGGCTACTTCACTGTCTATGCCAGAAACCCCCTGCAACATGAAGCATGGGGGTTTCTGGCATCAGTTAGGGCCCTATTCCAGGTCCATGGCCGATGGAATGGCAAATCGCTATTCAAGGAGGGACCCCAGCAGATAATGGTCTAAGTACGGTTAGACCAGCTATTAGTTGGTCTAACCATACCCTATGTCCACCGGGGTCACACCTCCATGCCTGGCACCCCTACAACAGACCCACCCATGGTCCCACATGGGCCCTCACCACACCCCCATTGGCAGGGCTGCCCTCTGTGGGCAGCTGGTACCTCCGTGCCCCCATCCCCGAGCAGTGCCCCACAGGTCAGTAGACGTCCCCCACCTGCCATGCACCCCAAGGATGTCCAGTGGCCCTTCACCCCCTTCCCAGCCCTGTGGGGCATTGCCATGGTGTCCTGGTGTGGGGCTTTGGCGAGGCCATGCCATGTACAGCTTGTGCCCTGTGGGTGGGCATTGCTGCGGCTTGTGGCATCAAGGTCAGGTGCACTCTTTCTGTAGCACAACCCTGGAGTTGCTGCAAGTTGCAGGGCATAGTTGTCGGGGACCCTGCCTGTTCTGGATCCTGGTGCATAGTGGTGTATGGTGCAACTCGCATCCACCAGCATATTGCACCATAAGTCTTGTAATCGGGCCCAGGGTGCCTCATAGGTGCAATTTTTATTGACTTACTAAAGCTTGGACACCGTGAATCATTACATTTTAATCACTAGGTCATGTTAGCTGAGATTATTATAGAAGGCTCTGTCTTAATTCAAGACCAAATTCATTGCCAAGTTACAATTGGTTAAGATAAATGGAACCACTTCACTAGCAAAGTCTTTCAAAGAAAGAATGCCATGGGTGATTGGTAATGGACTCACTATTATTCGGCCATTTCATAAACAACCTTCCCTCCATCTGTAGTAACAAATGCACCATTTATATGCAGATAACACAGTTCTCTATGTTACAACTACATCTACCATTATCCTCAACAGAGTCATACAATCCATTATTTACAAGGCGCTGAGTTGGATGATTGCAGTTATAAAATGGGGTTAAGTAACTGTGGCCTGTAATTGGCTGACATGCATCACATGACAGTATTAATTTCCTCATACATAACTGGCTGTGTTAAAGAACATTTTTATCTCAGAAATGGAAACAGTAAAAATCAAAAAATCTATAGACCTCTATGGAAATAATGCTGTTACATTCTAAAATGTCAACCAACGTAACCTTATCAAAGCAATATGAACAAAATAAATTCACTTTTAAACACATTTTAAAGTTTCTTATTTTTTCATTGAACTTTTGAAAAAAGCCATTTTAGAAGCGCAATATGCCCCTTCAAGGACAGCATTGTATAGACCTGATGAAGCCACTGAAGGTACTTGCTGGTATATCATGCCTCACCAGGCACCCAGGCTCTACCATATTTCCCATATTATCTACCATGGCATGGCTTATTGCCTACATGGACTACTACTTCATAGCTCCAAAAATAGAATGCTATTCTGTGGCAAGGTCCATTGAATTGACACATTAACCATCTCGTCACTAAACAGACCTTCACTAGACAATGTATACAGCTTTCAAAACCTTGATGGGTCCCAAACAGTCCTATAATAACCATATTTTCAAACATCCAGGAATTTATTTTGGACCTTGGTATATTGCACCATAACAACAGCTGCCTGGACATCAACACCATAATGGTGTTACTCAGACAGTCCCTACTACTTATACTGGAGTATACAAGTGAAGTATACTGTACCGGGTAGTCGGTTCCACTTCAGTAAATAAAATCACAGTATCATTGATAAACATATCTACTGTACATGTTAGCAGTAGGTTGCAGTGGAATAACTCATTACAGTGAAGCTCGCCAGGATTAAAATCAGTTCTGCACCATTCTGCAGAATGCTGCAGCAGAGTTACTGCAGTAAACAATGTAATGTCAATGAGAATTAGTCACTTTTGTCATGCAGGAAACTAGGACACTGCCAGGATGAAGCACAGTGTCACAGTTTCCTGCATGACAAAAGGGATTAATTCCATTGAAATTACATTATTTATTGCAGTAACTCTGCTGCAGCACACTGCAAAATGATGCATAATTGGTCCCCCTTCACACTTCATTAGCATCCCCATCCAGTCAGTGGAAGTGCAAGGACCCTTCCCCAATGGTTTCATTAGCAAAGGCAGTTTTGTCATCATTGGAGACAGTAAGTGTTTCTCCCACTCAGTGCCCCCACCCCCACCAAAGCTTGTAGCCAGCTTTAAAATAGCAGTTTGGTTTATTATTGTTGGTGCTGGGAAAGACAACTTGCTGGGAAATAGACCATTTTGCAGATGACAGCTCAAGCACCAGGACAGACAGAGATAGTAATGCAGATTTAGATACAGTGTCTCTCCCCCTCACCATCCCACCTCCTAGAAGCTTGAAGTCAGCTTTAAAATGGCAGTGTGGTTTATGATTGTGAGTGCAGGGAAAGACAACTGGCTGGAAAATAGACCATTTTGCAGATGTCAGCACCAGCAACAGAACAGAGAAAGAGAGATACTAACACAAGACAGTGGGAGAATAACACAATGGGAGAGACAGAGCAACACGTTGCAATGGCATTGAAGAGTGCCTCACTTTTATTTATGGGATCAGCCAAGACTGGTGTTGGGCTGCAAGTAGGCAGTGATGAAATGTATCAGATACACAGAGCAGACTGGGAGAGCAGCATTTTGTGGTAGCATTCATCAGGCCACAGGCTGCAGTGTGGAGCCCTTAGCCAGCATGCAATCCAAGGAGTAAAAGATTGCTTCTCACATTGTAATGAGGCTATAATGGTATGCAAATTCTTCCTGGCACCCTGCAATAACAAAGTGAACATTCTCATAAGAAGGTTCCAATATATGCTGGGCTCAGTCAGGATTGATTTATTATCATCAAATATTGGATGTCAAAGATCCTCTTACCTTTACCGCCCTGCAAACACAGTTTGGAGTCCCTCACATAGATCATTTTTGGTACTTGCAGCTTCACTCCTTTATTTGTTCTTTACCATTCTCTATGCATAGATTGTTCTCACAGCTCTCTCCTTTGACTCAGTTCAAAAGGGAACTGCTTTGGAACATTTAATTGGAAATCTGTACTTTACTCTCTGCTCATTGTCGAAGGGATCAACTTTGTCAGTATTTACAAGATGGGTGGAAGAATTATCCATTCCCTGCAGTTTTGAAGAATGGGAAGGAAGAGTATTAACCTCAAATTCCCTCTCTTCTACCCCATATCTGAAAGAATTTGCATAGAAGTGTAGGTCTTGCTACTTCTTCACAGCTGCTAAAATAGCACGCCTTATAGGCTGAGTAACAGGTGGATGCTGGAGACTACGTGGAGAGACTAAAGCAGACCAGGTCCATGTCTTCTGGACCTGTCCCCTGATACAATGACATTGGACCTCTATCTCTCAAGCTATTGCACAGATATTTAATTTAGACCTACCTCTATCCTCTTTATTGGTTCTTTTACATATACCTTCTGGCATTCCAAAGCTTCATTTACGTCACTTTAACCTGCTGTTGATTTTGTTGGTTTGCGCTAAAAAAGCCCTTACTAAATATTGACGCAAAAGCCAGTCCCTAATATTATCACATTGGTATGAAATTGTTAATTTCATGACCTCAAAAAGGCTGCATATAAGCATTTAAACAGACTATTTTTGAAGAACTTTGGGGTCCATGGGTGCACCATCAGCTTCAATGTAATCACTGTTTGGTGATGTTCTATGCACCTTTCCATTTCTACCCATTGCTGGCTCAGATTTAATGGGACATTTGTTTTTCCCCCCTTGTATCCTATGGATAAGTTAATTAAAGGTGACTTGCCTTAATTTCTTTTTGCAGTCTCCCTGACCTGAATTTTTCTTATATGTACTCAATGTTTTTTTTTTATTTATTTCTTAGGGATTGCAATGTAACCATCTTACTTCATAGATGTTCTTTGCTGCAGTTTTTGAGATTGTAATCCATTCTGGGTTTTGTCCTACATATTTTTCTGTTTTATTTTTATTGTGAGTTGTATTTTGTCTGATTGTGGATATTATGAAATAATTGTAATAAACTTTAATTATAAAAAAAAGGTTCCAATATATGGCTGTAGGTCTTAGGAATAAACAGGTTTATGCTGTGTAAACAGCTTGTTGCTCCCATGTATGTGTGTAATGCCTATTTGTTGACTCCAGTTGCCCAATTATAGGCCTGTAATGTACATCTTAATTGCACTTTTGCAGTTGGGGGTATTTTAGAACATCCATGGCACAGGCAAACTGTGAGCTTCCTTTGTTCAAATATACCATTCTGACATGTTGGGTTACTTTACAGACTAGAAGGGGACCTTGCCCGGTGATTTGCTCAAGCTTCAAAAATGCTGCTCGTCTTATATAGCAATTGGCAGCATACTGCACTTTTCACTTATTAACTGACTGTCAGGTTCTCTGATACACAATACATAGGCAAAAAATAAAATATGTATTTTTGTGCCTTGCACCACCAGCAATTAGTAACAAAAATGATTTGTCAAATAAATCCTTCAGAATTACCCTGCCTCTTTTTCTAAGTCATGTCACCTGTTACCAAGCTCACACTTCACCAAGTATCACAGACCTCATTGGTGAAGCATTGCATTCATGGTATTTCATGATGCCTCAAGCTATTCCAACCAGGCAGCAACAGGTAAAACCATTACAGTTTCACCTCTCCTGCATCTTTGCTAATCAGACATGGGGTATGCCTTGGGGTTATTAGCCCTAATGCTCACCCCATTCAATCATGAAAGAAGCTGAGATGTGTAGAGTATATGAGGTTTCATTACATGTTCCACCAGTGGAGTTATCTATTTGGCCCAATGTACAGTAACTGTGGGCATTTCTATATAGACAAGCATTTGTCAATGCTGAATGTTTGCTTGCTGATATTAGCATTGGATGTGCAGGAGTTAGACAGATGCAGAAGAGGAATGGCAGTGAAGTATTGAACTCACACCAATCCCCACCTCCACCCTGCAGAGATGGCCAGGCACTGGGGTGTGCCTGTGGGTCATTGCCCATAATGCTCACGGCATTCCACCTCACCCTATCCTGTAGACACCAAGTACTGAGGTGTGCCTTGGGCTGTTTGGCTTCACAGTCACCCCATTTCATAAGGACATATGCTGAAATGGGTGCAGTACAGGAGAATGGGGTGAAGTCTGGGGCTGAAGAGTGCAAGGCACACCTCGATGCCTGGAGCATTACAGCCAGCAATCCAAAGTTACACCTCTGATGCCTGTCAGTCTGTATAGGGTGGGACATTATGGTTAGAAACCCTAATGCCCAGGGCGTGTGTTGGTATTTGCACTACAAATTTTCAACATGGCCTTTTTTTGTGACCCCTCACCTCATGAAAGCATTTGGGACCTCTTCTCAAGAACAGTTGCACTGTGATTTTGTTAATGTGTCCCTGACTTTGAGTTCCCACAGCAACCATGCCATTCTGCACCAGATGTGTGAAAACACAGATCAGGTAGGATGTGAAGAATGACAGCTGTACCATTCATAGGGAGGTGTGAAGAGATGGCAATGTTGGAAATCTGTAGTAAAAATATTAAAAATGCTTGAAGTATGTTCCCAAACCACCTATCTGACTGTAACCCTATGGAAACCTTCACTGTCTAACAATATGTCATTTATTAACGTGTACTGCTCTGTTACCTGTTTGTCATTATCTTTACCCCCAGGTCGCCCCTGAAAAAGGGACCTCCGGGGGCCCAGTGGGCCTACCCGATCAACAAAATTCAATAAATAAATATAGTTCTGAGCGTATGTGGAAACTGTGCAACACATGCCTCTACCGTAGTCATTTAGTGGAATTATTTCATCAGATTTTCAACATAGGCATTTTGTGACCTCTGCTCATGAACACTGTCACTATGATTTTCTTAATCTGTCTGAAACATTAATTTCCCCCAGCAACCATGACATTGTGTGCCAGATGTGCAAACACATATTTCAGGCAGGATATGAAAAACAACAGCTATACTATTCATAAGAAGGTGTGGCAAAATGCTAATGTTGAAAATCTGGAGTGAAAATATTACAAATTTGCGAGGTTACTAGGGTGCGTGGAAACTGCACAACACACACTTGTAACAGTCATTTTATGGACTTTTGTCATCAAATTTTCAACATAGGCATTTTAGGACCTCGACTCATGAATAGTGTCACTGTGATTTTCTTAATCTGTCTCGAACACTGATTTCCCACAAGTGATTGCGCCATTCTGCACCGGGAGTGTGAAAACACATTTCAGACAGGATGTACTGTCATAAAGAGGTGTGGAAAAATGCCCATGTTGAAGACCTGGAGTGAAAATATAAAAAATTTGCAAAGTTATGGGCATGTGTAAAAACTGCAATGCACACTCATAACACAGTCGTTTTTTGGAATTTTTTCACCAAATTTGCAACATAGGCTTTTTGAGAGCCCACCTCATGAACAAAGACACTGTTGTTTTGTCAATCAGCCCAGAAAGGTGATTCCACACAGTGACCACAAAATCACCTTTTGGGACTGAAAAATTAGATGTCAGTGACTGAATTCATGAGGTGGGGTCCCAAGAACCCCATGTTGAAAATTTGGTGCAACAATTCGCAAAAATGGCTGAGATAGGCACCAAAGTTGAAAAAAAAAACATTTATGCCATTATACAGCTTACCGGCATTACTTTAGTTTGTGGACAGCTTTGAAGAGTGCAAACATGTTCCCAGTCCACCGAAGATCATCGTGCTGGGCTCCAGAGGTAAGTATGGGGTGAGGGAGGTGTGGGGAGGCAGAGTACACAGAGTGTGGGTATGGGGAGGGGGAAGGGGCGTGGGGCTCAATGATGGACCGTTTTCTTTTTTTACAAGATTTCAAATTTAAAAAAGACATTGCAGGACACTTTTGGCATGCTGGGGTGGGCTTCCAGTGTGCCACCTGGCCGGGTGTTTGTTGGGGAGGTGGGTACTGGAGCTGACGTGAATTGGGCATGCCTGTCAGCCATACAGTGTGATGGGGGACTGGGCACCCCCTCGGCACATAACAAATGGAGGTGGGTGCATCATGCCAACAGGGACTGGGCTACCCCATCGGAAAATGAACTGGGGATGGGGGGCATGCCAACAGGGAGATTGGGAACCCCCAAGTTGGCGTTCATGGGGACTCTGAGGCAAGTGGTGAGTGGTGATAGCTGCCGATGGCCGACATGTTATAAGAAATGTTACACCAGGCAAGGCACCGCCGTGTAGTGACAGGTCACTCCCTCATTGCAGTGGCAGATTTGTTTCAAGTTGGTGGCATGCTGGCTGAACTAATGTCAACAGCAGCATGCCCCTGCATTGGGAAAAGTGGGCCAAGCCTCAAAAGGCAGTGGGGGCATTGGCCTCACAGTGCCGTACCTCCAAAACTCAGCTTCTCTTCTAAGCTGTCATGAAATGTTTCTTGCGAATGCGCGCAAGCAAACATAATAAAACTACACTTAACTTCAAGTTAAGGATTAGGGAACATTTTAGGGCAACTGAGACAGGAGACATAAGGAATGCTTTTACAGTACAAGTTGCAAAATCCAGACAAGGACTATAGCACTCTTTTACATTTTTGGATATTGAGAAACCAATTTCACTAAGAAGGGTGGACATATGATAATTTTTTGCTAAAAAGGGAACAATATTGGATTTTTTCACTCTGTGAGATGGAGAATTAAGGGCTTAATGAGAAAACTGAAATGAGCCCATTTCTTAAAAAATAGTAGATATGCACCGCCATTCTTAGATGCAATGCACTGCGTGATTTGTTTAATAAAAGAAAGGGGGGCTATGCTGAGCTTGCCATTTTGCCTCATGTAATTGTTGTCTTTTGTTTTTTTTACAGGTTTTGCATAATGTGGCTGAATCTTTTTTGGGGAGTTCACTTTGCTATTCATTTCACCAGACTAACAGCAAGATATGCAAAAATTGATATGTTCTAACTATAGGAACTGTTGTGCTCTGAAGCACTGTACATTGTACATACTGCAATATTAGCCTGAAGTATGAATCTGTAATATGTAATTACTGATGCACTTTGAAAATATGTGATACTTTAATGTACAGAATGTCTTAAATGTGAATATGATGTTATATTTATGATTCTGTCAGTTGAGAACTGAACTCATTACACTTGTGGAGTGATTATGTACTGTGTCTTTAAATTAGTTGTTTTTCTAGAGAGACACTAGGGGTGCCATTTTCCCTTTGATACGCTCACTACTGAGTGAAATGCATTAGGGAAAGGTGTACTTTTGTTTCTGGGAGCTGTTTTGGAGTCAGATGTACTATGTGGATGTAAAGTTGTTTTCTCAAGGCTTTGGCTACAATCAAGTTTTTACTTGGACGAATAACAGCTATGTTTTAAATTGAAACACCATGTTCTCCTAGTGATGTATGACTTTTTGATGCCTCCTATGAGTAATGTTTGAACTCATTTGATCTCTGACAAATGTATTAGCAGGTGCCAGCTTTACTGCCTTTGAACACTATAACATTAAAATGCTTAATCAACCCTAACTATAGTGGAGCTACAGTATCATTATAATATATACACTGACACATATAAATATATACATATATTATAATGGCACAGTAGTGCCACTATAGTTAGGGTTGAGCAGGCTGTTTCATGTTAAGCCCCTAACATTGCAGTTTAATAGCTGCACTACCATTCAACAAATGTGCATGAAATTTCATCAGAGTGGTCTCAGTTCCGAGATCTCTTGACTTGCCAAGTTTTGTTCTGGTCAGATGCATAGATTCAAAGATCTGGATACTGTAAAAGTGAAACAATTAGATTTGTTGCTGTTTCTTTGTCATCACCTAGTGCCCAGATGGTTTGGAATTTTTCTTTGACCTTTTCAGGGTAGAAAGGGCTTGGACAACATTGGTGTCTTTCACTGGTTTGGTGAAATAAATATTATTCCATTCTATGGTTATTAGGATTTGAACATTTGGTTCTAAGTATGCTTAGTATGATCTTTTAGTTAGCTGTTTCATACACAAAAAAAGAATTTGACCCATACAAAAATAGATTCTTTTCTGTATGGGGGATAATCTTTTTCTCGTGAAAAATAAATAATGTTTTCATGTTGCTGCCATCTTCTTTCAATTGTTTTCAAAAAAAGTTTTGAAAAGCCATAAAAAAGATATCCTGCAGAGACACCAACACATGTATCTTGTTAACTAGGATACCCTTAGGTGGATTCTGTAGTTAGTTTTTTGGAAAGATTACCCAGAAATTTGTTTTAACACATTTAAAAAACCTTTTTTACGACCCAATTTTTTTTTTCATATGGCCATAAGAAAAAATAATAGGGCCATATGAAAAAAGATTCCTTTCAGATGAAGAAATAATTTGGACTTCAGAGTTTTTTCATTCTTTTTTTTGCATGAAGTAATCTATTTTGTATGAATGACACAACCTCACAAAAAAGATCCTGTCATATGAAAAAAGAATTTGGACTTAGTTTTTTCACATTCTTTTTTCATATGAAGCAATATTTTTTTATATAAATGGCACAATCTCATGAAAAAAGATCCCTTTGTATGCCCTCCAGACCGAAGAACAGCCTACAGGTATGAGGCCATAGATCAATGGCATGATTCCTTATACAGGGTCCAAATATTAGAATTTGTATATCTCAGCCATAATCTCCACCTCTTCCCACTCCCCTACCATCATGAGTGATGGACAAAGTACATGTCAGTCATGATACACAAGTCTGATACTTCATACACACTATATATATTCAATTAGAATAGTTTTGGGTGGATACCTGTGAAGTTTTGCATACCTTATTACCTGTGCATTACTTGGCATGCAATATGGTACACCCTCCACAAAGCAGCAGAATTGCTACAAATTCGAAAGTATGATACACATTGCATAGTTGTTGGGTTTTGTATGGCTCAAAAATCACTTCATGGGCAGGTACTCAGTTGGATAGTACTGTATAACTAAGTGATTTGTCTCACCCTGGTAAAAATGATAGTAAAGAGGTGGGGATTTGGGTTGCTATATACCAATTTTAATAGTTCCTTCTTTATTGATAGGTCATATGACCTTTTCAGTAGTAAAATACATGAATGCACATAAAATGCAGTACAATATAACATATAAAAGCACATAAATACAAATAATACATCATACAGAACAGATGGTACAGTAAGCAAGAATTGATAAAGATAACGTACATGAGTAGACATTCGCAGATAGTTGACTTCTGAAAGGCATCATTTAAGAGCAGGTGCAACAACAGAAATATTCAATACGGTGAGACAACCAATTCTTGTTCAAGTTTAAAATACATCTAGCCTATAGCAATTAATATTTAACTCAAGATAATTTCAATTGCGAGCTCCTAAGCAAGTTAGTCTAGTTAACACTTTTAAATCTGACACAAAGTCTGGTGATATTATTTAGGTAGCAAGCAACAGTCCTGATTATGATTTCATCATTCATAGTAAAGAATATGTTTAGCAGCAAATTCTGATCATTAGATTGAATGGAATTACATAAAGGTGTCAACCATTTGTTTCTTGGTACATTGTACCAGGGGCAAACAAATATTACATGAAATAGATCTTCAGGGAAAAGAGAGGTACAAGAGCAATGTCTGGCTTGTGAAGCTGGATTCTTGTTATATCTAGCAACAAGAATGTTGCTTGGAAAAAAATTCAAGCCTGTATTTAATATATTGTACCCTTTGATTAGGATCAGTAAGAATGTCTAAATAGTGTCTGTAATAATGTAAATTGCCATTTTGTTGTAGCCATGAAGAGATATGTAGTATTGAGTTCAGCTCTAATTTTAATATGTGGACTCTGTCCTGTATGAGGTATCATACCATTGACCTATGTCCTTGTACCTATAGACTATCTTTGAGTCATGAGGGCAGGGTATGTGGTAGGGTGCTTAGACATAGGAACCCTAATAGGACATTTCCAATGCTGTAGGCATTGTGTTTGCAACCCTAATAGTTTATTTCTGACCTTTGTGTAGTTTGCATTTTGTACAGTAGCAACCTTAATGAGCATTAATGTTGTTTTTTTGCCATAAATTCCCTTAATTTCTAAGAAAGTTGTATAGCAACTTTATTTACTCATCCCTGATTTTTTTTTTTTTAATATTCTTATTTTGGTTAAACTGCCTCTATTTTTATAAGCAATGAAGTATTTTTTCAAAATCATAAAACACTGTAGAACTGATATTTACATTATTCAAACATTAAATAACTTAAAAGTGCAATACATACATAAGTGTTAAGTTGTGATTGAAGAGGTAGATTAAAATCAAGTTTTATAAACATAAAAATCAAGTTTACTAAAAGTATTCACAAAACAAGAGCATATCTCAATACACATATTGCATATATTTTCTAAATTAATATTCAAAGCATGCACATTTAAACACAAAAATAATTGTGCAGCACACACATTGTACACAACTACTTTTTACTGAGCAAAGATTTTTATATTCTAAAAACCTTCACAAATACTTTTTACTGTGTGAAGACTTTCTCTTTATAAATCATTGCAAAGCACAGCAATTATCATACAGTATGAATATTATGAAAAACACTGCATAACTTCATGATCAGTTTGGAAATCTTGACACAGCACAAAAAACTCCATTCAGTATGACTATCTTAACAAGCATTTGTCAATGCTGAATGTTGCTTGCTTGTATGTGCTGTTTAGGTATTTGGAAGTGACAGTTTCATGCCTTCCTCCCAAGACATCCACTGTGTCTTTCCGTTCAGTATTAGGTGTGGCAAAATGGCAATGTTGAAAATCTGGAGTGAAAATATTGAAAATTCGCGAACTTACGAGCGTGCGTAGGAACTGTACAACGCATGCTCGTAAAACAGTCATTTTTTGGAATTTTTTCACCAAATTTTCAACATAGCCATTTTAACACCTGAGCTCATGAACAGTGTCACTGTGATTTTCTTAATTTGTCCCGTACATTGATTTCGCACACCGACTGCGCCATTCTGCGCTACATGGGCGGAAACACATTTTGGGTGAGATGTGAAAAATGACAGCTGTACTACTCATAAAAAGGTGTGGTAAAATGGCAATGTTGAAAATCTGGAGTGAAAATATTGAAATTTCGTGAACTTACAAGCCTGCGTAGGAACTGCACAATGCACCCTCATAAAACAGTCATTTTTTGGAATTTTGGCACCAAATTTTCAACATGGGGTTTTTGGGACCCCTTCTCATGAATGATGTCACTCTCATGGTGGTATTCAGGCCCAAAAGGTGATTTCAAGAGTCACTGCACAGTCACTGTGCAAAATCACCTTCGGGCCTGAATAACACCGACAGTGACATAATTCATGAGAAGGAGTCCTGTAACTCTACAGTTGAAAATTTCCAGCACAAATTCCCAAAAAATGCCCGAGATATGCAATAAAGAAAACCCCCTATGTAACCCATTATACAGCTTACCGCATTTCCTCAGTTCAGGGTCGGCTTTGAAGAGTGCAGACATGTTCCCAGTCCACCAAGATCGCCACCGGAGTCCGGAGGTAAGTATGGGGTGAGGGGTGTGGGGAGGCAGGGTGCGAGGGTGGGTGCGGCTGTGGGAGGGGGCTGGGAGACTCGCCATGGACAGTTTTTATTTACAGGTTTTAAAAAAAAAAGATGTCATGGACGCTTGCCATGCTGGGTTGGGCTCCCATGCATGCACAAGGACTTGGGGCATTCAGTCGATGGGGGATTGGGCACCCTGCCGACCAAAGGACTACAGTGCTTGCCATGCTGGAGTGGGCTCCCAGCGTGGCACCTACAACTGGGGGGTGGGGCACGCAGCTCAGCAACTGGGGGATGCAGCTCAGCTGACGGGGATGAGCACCCGTCGGCTATACAATCTGAGCGTGCCGCGTCTGTCTGTGTGGAGGGAGCTGCTGCGTGAGCGGCCGATGTTTTATCGGTGCTTGCTCACTCAGTGCAGCTCCCCTTTCAGCTATATGCCACTGCATTTGGCAGCGATGTCGCAGACGGCTCAAAATGCATTAGCTCCCAGGGGCCGCGCCTGCCAGCCCACTGACTGAATTGGAGGAGGAGGTGACACACCTCCGAAATCTCCGATGAAGGCACTATGTTTTTTGCACATGCGTGCAAGCAACATAAAAATGGTATCAGTCAAAGGCACCACATGAAGCCATTGAGATGAAATCCAGCATGGCAATAACAGCACAGACAAAGTTGTGAAATTAAAAACTGTGCATTCAGAATACTGGTGCGGATTTTGGGGAAAGTAAGATTTACCATTACAGCACCATACTGCTTTGAACAACCACTCCAGTGAAAATTTAGAAATATAGAAACAGAGAAATTTGCAGGCAGAAAAGGACACCATGGCCCATCCAGTCTGCCCAAATACCACCCCTTGATCCTTTAAATTACCCCCTCCCCTCCATGCCATTTTTGCTTCTATTTAACCCCATGTAGTTATCCCAAGCCCTCCTGAATTTGTTCACCAAATCTATCCCTACCACCCACTTTGGCAGCCCATTCCAGGGACCTACCACTCTCTCCCTGAAGAACCTCCCCCTCATGTTTTCTCCAATTCTCCCCCCCAGCTTGAATGCATGCCCTCTTGTCGATTTATTTTCACTCATCCTGAAAATGCTACCCTCTCTCACCTTGTTTATTCCCTTTAGATATTTGAAGGTTTCTACCATATCTCCCCTCACCCTCCTCATCTCCAGAGTGTATAAATTTAGGGCCTCCAATCTCTCCTCGTATGATCTCTGTTGCAGCCCCTGAACCATCTTGGTTGCCCATCTCTGGACCCTTTCCAACCTGTCTCTGTTCCCCTGTAAGTCTGGCCTCCAAAATTGATCCCCATATTCCAGATGTGGTCTGACAATAGTTTTGTACAATGGCATGATCACCTCCTTCCTCCAGCTTGTGAAACCCCTTCTTATGCATGTCAGCATTCTGCTAGCCATCTCCATCACCTTATTGCATTGGTTCCCCACCTTCAGGTTATCTGAAATTATGATCCCCTGGTCCTTTCCCTGTTCTGTTACCTCTAATTCCTCCCCTTCCCCAGCCAGTATTTTGCCCTTGGGTTCCTATTCCCTATGTGCATAATGTAGCATTTTTTTGCATTGAATTGTAATTGACACTTCCCCAACCACTCCTCTAACCTGGCCAGGTCCTACCTCATGTCTCCACCCCTCCCCTGGATTACACTCTGTTACAAATCTTCATGTCATCTGCGAACAGACACACTTTCCCATTTAGGCCCTCTGAAATGTCCCCAATGTAAATGTTGAATAGCATGAGACACAGCACTGACCCCTGAGGTACCCCACTCATCACCCTGCCCACCATTGAGTGCACCCTATTTAGCATCACCCTCTGTGTTCTTCCCTCCAGCCACAGTTCCACCTAGTTCATTAATTTGCTTCCTACCCCTAAGCTACCCAGCTTGCTCATCAATCTTCTGTGAGGTACCGTGTTGAAGGCCTTTCTGAAATCCAGATAGGCCACGTCCACCGCCCCTCCTTGATCATATACCTCCATTACTCCATCAAATAATTCATTCAAAACTGGTCTGACATGGCCTATCCCTTGTGAATCCATGTTGAGTTATATCTAAGAGCCCCTCGTCCCCCCCAGGTATTGTGTATTCTTGATGATGATGGACTTTCAAATATAGGTATGTGTTCCAAAGTCCAAGCTTATTAATACTGGGAAGTAGAGGTACACTGTGGTATCTAACTGAGATGTTTACTGCCCTGGAGAGTAAGTAAGGCTTCTACTGCTGCACAGCTGCCCACTAGTGGCCCAGAAGATGTTACATGGTCCGGAATCCATGTCCCAAGATGCCACCTTGCCATTGGCATAACCTGAGCACACGATCATCTGATGCAGATCTGTCAATGTCCCGATCATGGGCAATGCTACAGTAGCATTTATAGAGTGGTAGGTGGGCCTGATTCCAGAAAAATATGTGCAGACTACCCCCAGAGGAGGAAGCCTTGTACTATTCCTATATCCAAAAGAGCCAGTTAGCTACTACTTTTATTTTTCATTTATTTATTTACTAATTTTGATGACCAGGTAGACCCACTGAGCCCCAGAGGTCACTTTTTCAGGGGTCACTCAGGTAACATCACAGGATAGACACAACACAATTATACAATACAGAGAAGCTATGTAACAGAGTAGATACATAGCAATTACAGGGATTATCATTGTCATTTTATAAGATTGACAGAAAGGCACATAGAGATGTGATATAAGCACCCCATTTTTAGGAGTAGGAAGAACAAGGAAGGAGGGTGAAGTGCAAGATGAAGAGAGACAGCCCAAGGTAAGGTTGAATAGCTGTAGTTAGGCTGGGGGGGAGAGATGTCAGGTGCCCTGGTAGTGTCATATTCTGGGTGCAAGCATGTGGGCCTTGAATCTGGTGTAGAATGTTTTAGTTGAGGGGGCTTCCTGCAGCGTAGGGAGATGTTTATTCCATAGGAGAGGTGCCATGTAAGAGAAAGACATTCCACCAGTCTTGGTCCTCACTCTTGGTACCTTGCGAAGGGTTCTGCTAGTGGTACGTAGGATTCGTGGGTTGTACTTAGGGGCAATGACCCCAGTGAGACTGGGTGGTGGGAATGGGCTCAGAAGCTTATGTGCTAGGATGAGCAATTGGTACTGGAGTTGGGTGTACAGAGAGGGCCAGTTTAGAGTTGCTAGGATGTCACAGTGGTGACTTCTGGAGTGAGCCAGAGTGGCAAAGCGAGCCACCTTCTTATACAAGACCTCCAGTCTGTTGATCTTGAGCTTGCCTAAGCCATGCATGATGGGGTGGCATATATCAGTGTAGGTAGGAGCACACTTTGGGTGATTGAGATCCTGGCTTGTTGGATAAACTGATCCTTGAGGTGGTATAGGGAACCAAGTTTGCTGTGAATGGTTTTGGCCAATTGATCAACATGCTTTTTTAAGGTGAAGCCTTGGTTGAGTATGAGGCCTAGGTATTTGAGGGAGGCCACCACTTCAATTCCATTGCCAGAGGCCAAGGTGAGTTGTAGGGCTTGTGTTCTGTCTTGGCCGAGGGATCTTGGTCCAAACAGCATGGTCTTGGTGTTGGTGGTGTTGAGGACCATTTTGTTCTCAATTTTCTAGTGATGTCAGGTCAGATTGGAGGTGGTGCTGAGGTCAGGCAAGTTGTCCAGGGAGTGATAGATGATGGCATCATCAGTATACTGGACAACCGAGCTGCCTCCACTTCAGCTGAGTTACCTCCTTCTTGATCTGCATCATAAGCCATGTCTTAGGGATTCACCTGAGGTTGCCCCCCCCAAGATACTGTTATATGATTGTTAATCATGGACAGAATGAACTGTGGGGAGTCAGAGTTAGGTGATGGACCAAGCAGTGTACTGGAACACCAACAGCTCCTGGGGAGGGGATTAGGGGAGGCACAGCAGAGATGGAAGAAGGAACTGGACCAGAGCTGTTGAAAAAATGTGTGAGAAATAGAAAGCAAAAAAAAAGTATGCCAAGATACCAGACAACATAACTGAAATCAAGATCTATATCATTAAACAAAATCAATATTGGCACACAATTTTGAAATGTTTCTTAGCATACTTTCTAATTTAGGGAGTTTTAACCTCAGGTACAGTAGTTAGATATCATTCCAGATCTTACAGCTTCCAGGTCAGAAAAACAGTTTTTCTCAAATTATTTCATTTAAATGACACACAAATGTTTCTGACATAAAATTATATAAAATGTTTAATCTGCAGAAATGTAACAAGCAAAAAAAAATTCATAACTGACCTTTGTGGTAGTTAATCACATTTAAAAAAGGGTTCAAATACTAGTTTGAAAAGTATGCCAACTTGTTTAAAGATAATGTAATGCAGATATATGTCTGACCATCAGAAAATCCAATATATTGTAAGTTTCAAGCCTTTAAAGAAGTATGACATGGCCAAGTGTTAAAGAAATGTCTAGAAATACCAATGGTGTTCTTCTACTATTAACCTTAAAGGAGAAGTCCACCCAGAATGTGCAAAAACATATGTTAAGTAGAGTGTTTTGATATGTATGTTAAGTTGAGCAGGTGGCTGGCAGTCATGAATGCCACCAGGTGCACATCTGTCTGCAGGTGTGGAGCTCCACAGGTGGGGTACATGCCTTTGGCATGTATCTTACACCCCGATGTGCATAGGGGCCATAGTGAGAACCTGTGAAACTGGCCCTGCACTGCCTGCCCAGATAATAGGCTGAGGCATGGGGTAGAGATGGTGGCATAGTGCCATTTGACAGCACTACGGTGGGTGAGTAGTAGCACAGTCATTTACACATGCTGGAGTATTTCACACTGGTTCCCTCATACCAAATAATCAACTCTAAAGTTTGTCCACAATGTTGCCCAATGGTTGGGGGTGGCTGATGTCATGTAACCACCATGACACTAATGTAACCATTTATCCCAGCATAGGAGAAGCTCTGGGAGCAAGTCAGATGGCTACCTCCCGTGGGGTCAGTGCACAATGCCTCCATATTTCATACCAAACCCCACCAGACCAGGGTGGGGGAGTAAGAATGCAGATTTAATCCCAGGTCTCTTTATGTGCCAGCCAGAACCACCAAACTAGGCCTTCCAGGGTCATTTGTAATGCAAAATTAGTAATAAGTGTAGGACATAAACCCAACTGACAAGCTTCAAAAATAGTAGGATGTATTATATATGAGACTGCAGCTGCAAAACAAAAGTACATTCCAAGGCTTTTAAAATAAAGAATATATTTAGTAACGGAATCTTAAATTTGACATACAATATCGTCAGAGTCTTAGGATGTTTGCTTATAGCCAGGATTATAACAGCAATTTTCAAATCTTAACAGATATGCAGCATAACTAATGTCAAGGGATTTACTTGTAAGGTAATTAAAAAAGATACCAATTTAATAAAGACACAGCTCAAAAGTTTGGTTGAATCAGAGTCTAAGCAGTGTATTTATGCCTTTATCTGACTAAAAATGTAGCAAACCATATCCAGTAAAAACAACTGGATGCAGATACACACATTCCAGAGAACATATCATATTGACTGCAACTGCAGTTGAGTTACAGTAATGTCCACTGACATTTACAAGCATATGGTATCTACTTTTTGATTACAGTTTTAAAATTCATTGCACTTCAGAACAGAAAGAGCTGGATTGGAAGAGATAGACACAGGAGGATGAAGCACAGAATCAATTATGCTAAATAAAGAACCAAGGTTTAAATGTCCATTTGGAATCAGATGAGAAAAATATCAAGCTACAGCAGAGCCATGAGCTTTTCTGTATTCAGGTTAATGCTGTTTCCAAATTAGATACTACATTTGTACCCTGATGGATTCTACTGACTTTCAAGTAGCCTTCCAGTTGTTTATAATATCCTTAAGCTACTAGAATACCATAAGGAATTGCAGTACATGGCAACACAGCATGACTGAAGAGGTACCAATGCATCCCAAATAGTGGTGAAGAAAGAATTATAAGATGTATTGCCAAATCCAGGAAGGAAAATAATAGCCAAACAGCAAGAAGTATGAATATTTTCATTTACCATTGTAATTACAACTACTTAAACATCAAAACTGATTACGTGTTTCATCCTCCTGTATGTAGTTCCTCCCAAAAGCCAACAGAACTGCTTTGTTAGTGTGGTGGCAGAGGCACTAGTGACAGCTTCAACAGCATGGGTGCAATCAATACTGCATGGAGGAGGAGGATCCTTCCAGGAGTGATAAGCCAGGTAGATGGGTGGAAATCATGGGCAGGAACAGCAGTAATTAGGTGACAAGTGCCTGAAGACTCTATCATCAGAGGGACTGGGAGGCTGGCCAATAGTTCAGCACTGGGGGAAAGAGCCATCATATGCCTTCTTGAGGAGAAATCTGCAAAGGCACTTCCACATCTTGAGAGTTTGAGCAGGGGATTGTGTGGAAGTAAGACAGTTTGATTCACCTAGGAACCAATGATCTTGTGCACTGCAGTGTAGATCAGGTTAAAAAAGGTTTGGAGAGCAAGTTAACAGGCTGAGAGAAGTTGCAAATATGGTGGCCTTGTCATAAGGACTATAGGTGTCACATGCAGGAAAGAGTAGAAAGGCCAGGATTTTGTAGTTTAACACATACCTAAAAGGTTGTTGTAGAGAGGAGGGGTTCAGATTTTGGGGGGACTGGAGTTCCTTTTGCGATGGTGGCAGGCTGTTCAGAAGAGACTGTCTGAATCTGACCAGAATGGGCACCAGTGCACTGGGGCAGATGCTAGGTGTTTTCATTTAGAAGTAATTTAAACTAGAAAAGGGGAATGACTGCAGTAGGGCACAGTAAACAGAATGGGATCACTATGGGAGCCTAGTTGCCCCCCAAACAAGTAGGATGGTAGATAATACAAGAGGATGGGGAAAAAGGGAAAGGCAAGGAAAAAGACCAGAGGGGGCAAAAGAGAGGACAAATGGTATGTGTTTTATGCAAATGTCTGAAGTCTAAGTTGCAAGATGGGTGCAGTACAGATAGTGAAAGTGATGGCAACAGAGGAAATGGATATAATGGCTGTGACAGAAATCCCTGACTAGGGACTTCCAGCTCACTGCCACCACCTGGGTTTTTTACTAACAGGGCCCAGGAAGACTGTTTCTGACTTCCCCCTTTGCACAAGGTCAGGGAGGTCAACACAATAAGTGTGGGTAGAGTGCTCTCTCAGAGAAGGACTGCAACGAAGTCTATCAGAAATAGAATAACCCTTTTAAATAACACAAGCACTCACTGATTCCATAAAAATAGATTGTTTACTAAAATACTACAGGTAGTTACAACAGGATGTATTTACAGGAAACAAAAGGGTTGCACATTTGCTAAGAAGCAGAAAAGAAAATCACATTAGACAGATAGGTATTCTACAGCAAAAGTCTAAGCTATCCTCCCCAGGAAAGCTTCATCTGCCCTAGCTAAAGAAGCACTTTTCCATCACTGTGCTATCTTACCTCAGCTAGTCCTTGTAATGGCAGGAGCTCTGGTCTTTTTGATGTGACAGTCCAGGAGAGTGAGCTGGATATAAGCCCCTCAATATATTGTCTTGCTTCAAATGGGGAGGGTCCTACTCACTCTGAGTGACAGGACCATTTTGCCCCACCTTCTTTGAGAGTGTGTCTGCATGTGTGTCCCCCCACCCTTCAGCACCTCCTTGCTACCATAATGATGTCCACCTGGTTCCTTTTGTTTAACATGGGAATATCTCCCAGGAGCGTACCCCACTGGGTTTATGGGTTTCTTGCTTTACTGCCTCCTGCCTGGCTGTTCCTGTTAACTTCCTCATGAGAACCATCAGACCTGCACTTTAACTTTCCCATACATACTTGCTCATATGATCTGGCAACCATCTTGTCTGAAGAAGGTGCATATTCAAAAAGAACACCTTAATCAAAAGAATACATGGCTCTGGTCCCCTTTTCTGTCACAATGACCATTACCAAAACCTGGGCAAATCCAAATAACTGCTGCTACCTAAACTTTCCAGGGTACAAGCTCTTCAGGGAGGACAGGGAAACAGGTAGAGTGGCAATGTACATAAAAGAAGATATTAGTGTGTTGAAAGATACAACAATCAAGGAGGGAGTAGATGTTGAGTAACTATGAAAACAGATGGTGAAAGGCAGAGAAGGAAAAACAGGCTAGGAGTAGTGTACAGGCCACCAGATAAAATGGTGAAGATTGATGAAACCCTCTGACTCAGTGCCATATATCAGACTGGTTATGAAGGCAAGTGATCTGGGGATAGTGGAAGAAAAAACTGGTTTGGTCAAAAACTGTCTGATGAATGGAAGTCACAGTGTGATGGTAAATCCTCTGAGGACAGAGTAGTGACTACAGCAGTACAACAGGGGTCAGTCCTGAAACAACTTCCATTTAATATGTATAACTGTGACGTAGGAGAGGGTATCCAGGGAAAGATGAACATGTTTGCAAATGATATCAAGCTCTGCGGGAGGGTTGACAATGAAGAAGGGATTAAACATTATGAAACAGGATATGAAGGGGAGTGGAGAAGTGGTATTTGTCAGTTGCAGTTTAATGCCAGAAAGTGCAAGGTTATGCCCATAAGAGGGAAAAATCCCAGAACAGTGTACTACATTTTATTTATTAATTTATTTAGTTTTTGTTGACCGGGTAAGTGCACTAGACAAATCCTGCCTATTTTCAGGCACGACCCAGGGGAGGGGGATACAAATGAATGCCAACTGACCTTGAACCAGATTAAGCTGTTGGTGGTATTTCTAGTGAATGAGGGAAATTTAGCCAGAACACCGGGAAAATTCCCCTACTCTTTTCGATAAGTGCCATGGGATCTTTAACATCCACCTGAACTACCACCAATCCAGGCAGATGGGACCTCGGTTTAACGTCTCATCCGAAAGACGGCACCTCAGAAGTGCAGCACCCCTCTCATGCTGCACTACAGTGTCAGTACTGGGATATTAACCCAAGTGCCAGATGTAGGAACTGAACCCACAGCCCTCTGATCTCCCGGCCTCAGAGGCGAGTGTGCTACCTACTGAGCCACTGACACTAATTGATGGGAGGTTGATACAGAGAATGGAGAAGGATAAAGCCTGGAAGTGATGATCAGCTGTAACCTACTCTAATGCAGGTTGAGTGCAAACAAAAAGGAGTTTTGTTGGGCTTACAAGTTCTATTCCATGACCTTAGAGATATTTGGGTGCTACGAAGCAGGAATTTCAGTTATAAGGAAAAAACTGTGAGACCCTTGAACTTATTGCCCCCTACTGATTTCATTATTCAATTAGCTGACTTTGTGCTGTGCTCAAATGTCTTTCTGTTTGGCTCAGAATACTTCCAGCAGTTACATGGGACCGCTATGGGGGATCACCTTCGCCCCTTTATTTGCAAATATTTTTGTAGGAGATTGAGAGGACAAGTATATATGGAATATATGGAATGTAAACAACAATGTCTGAGCACAGGAGAGGTCTCAGAAAACTGGAGAAGGGCTTATGTGATCCCACTCCATGAGAGTGGTAGCAGGGAGGAGGCAGGGAACTACAGACCAGTCAGTCTTACCTCAGTAGTGGGCAAGATTATGGAGGCACTCCTTAAGGAAAGGATAGTGCAACACCTGGAATCCATAGGAGCACAGGATCCAAGACAGCATGGGTTTACAACAGGAAGATCCTGTCAAACTAATCCAATAGATTTCTTTGACTGGGTAACCAGCGTGGTGGATCAAGGGGGTGCAGTTGATGCCACCTACCTTGACCAGGAAAGTTGTCGATACTGTTCCACATAGAAAATTGATTAATAAGCTGGGTAGGTGCGGGGTGGGTCATGAGTTGGTCAACTGGGTGGCAAATCGATTGGGGGCAGAAAACAGAGAGTGGTAGTAAATGGTATACAGTCAGAAGAGATGCAAGTCACAAGTGGGGTACCTCAGGGATCAGACCTGGGACCAGTCCTCTTCAATATTTTATTTATTTTATTTATTTAGCTTTTGTTAACCAGGTAAGTACATTAGACAAAACTTTGCCTATTTTCAGGTACGACCCAGAAAAGTACAGGAAATTTACATACAAGACACATTTTGGACAACATGGTACATAATAGTGGGAGGATTACAAGTCATAGGACAACATGGTACAAGTTAGGAAATACTCAAATGTCACACGCAGACATCTTAATTTAGAAAACACAAATACAGGTCATAAGGCAACTTTTAGTCATACCTTCATCAGTAACATTGCAGATGGACTGAGGGTAAGGTTTGTCTGTTTGCAGAGGACACCAAGATCTGCAACAGAGTAGATGATCCAGATGAGGTGGGCAGAATAAGAAGAGATCTGGATAAACTGGTAAAATGATTGGAAGAGTAGCAACTGGGGTTTAACACAAAGAAGTGCAAGATCATGCACATAGGGAAGAAACCCTGAAGCCACCTATAGGTTGGGAGGGGATTTGCTGGCAATCATAAGGGAAAAAAAGAGACTTGGTCATTATCATCACAGATGACCTGAAATCATTCAAGCAGACCACTAAAGCAGTAGGTAAGGCTAGAGGGATGTTGGGGTGTATTAGTAGGGGTATCACAAGTCGTAAGAGGGAGGTAATAATCCATCTTTATGAGACACTGGTTGCGCCCCATCTGGAGTACTGCGTGCAGTACTAGAGGCCGCACCTGCACAAGGACATTAACAAAATGGAGGCAGTCCAGAGAAGGGCAACCAAAATGGTGCAGGGAGCGCATCAGAAAACATATGAGGACAGATTAACGGGAGCTCAATATGTATACCCTAGAGCAAAGGAAGGAGAGAGGTGATATGATCAAAACATTCAAACATCTTAACGGCATTAACAAGGTGAAAGAGTTTAACATGTTTCAATATAAGAAAAATATCAGGACAAGAGGAGACAGCATGAGATTAGATGGAAGCCAATTAAGGGGTAATCTGATGATGTTCTTTTTCACAGAAAGGGTGGTGGATGCATGGAATGGCCTACCTCAGGAAGTGGTGGATATGAATACAGTGCAGGGCTTCAGACAGGCATGGGATAGGCATAAGGAAGCAATACAGATGAGTATGAATAGATAGGCCATTGACAGAGTACAGGCCCATGGCACATTCGTAAGGCAGGAAAAATTGGCAGACTGGATGGGCATTGTGGTCCTTATCTGCAGTCAACTTCTATGTTTCTATGTTTGTAAAACTCAGATTTTGAAATAGGTACATTTTGTAGCTGATGTGTTCTTTATTTGGCAGAGATCCAAAAATGATTCAAAGGACTTTTTGGAATATAGAAACAAACGTGATTTGAACCTGAAGTTTTTAGCAAATTATAATAAAGATGCAGTGGATTTCTTAGACCTTACAATTTACAAGAAAAATGGCTAGTTGGAAACAAAACTGTTTTGAAGAAACTTGGGCAGAAATACAGTCCTCCATTATCAGAGCCATCATCCAAAAACACAATACACATAACATCCCGTATGGACAGCTATTGAGAATAAAATTAAATTGCAGTGAAGAAGGTGGAATGAAGGAACAATTGACATACATATGCCAAAGATTTCTGGATCGAGAGTATGAGCCAGGTTGCCTAGTTAAAGCGGTTCAAAGAGTCAATAATGTGGAGCAACACACACATTGGGAAAATTAATGTGGAGTGGAAAGTGAGACTAAGATTTGTTTTTGCACTACCTTTAGCCCTGCACATAACAAGATGAAAGACACTCTGAATAAACACTGGAATGTGTTGGAAGCTGAGCCCTGGCTTAATAAATACATAATAGAAGGTCCTAGGGTTTGTTATAAGAAGGGCAGCAATCTAAAGGATATGTTAGCTGAAACAACGTATAAAGAGGAAAAGAGAACTGGGAGACCGGACTGGATGCCTGTAGCCCCTTTGCGTAATTACAACTGTAGAAACTGCACACAATGTGGGAGCACAAATAACACAAAACCTTTTAACAATCCACGAATGGGGAAGAAATACCAGATAAAAAGCATCATCAATTGCACAACAGAAAATGTTATTTATATGCTCACATACCCATGTGGGCTTGCATATGTATGTCAAACTAAGTGAGCTCTAAAAAGTAAAGTTAGTGAGCACAAACTGCAATATAAACAAAACATTTAAAGTATGTAATGGCAAAACATTATGTTGAGGCTAATCATGGATCAGCAGCCTCACTTAGACATATGGGCATTGAGAAAGTTTCAACCTCCATGGGGGGGGCAATCAGAATCATCTCTTACAATGTGAAGCATATTGGATCTTCGAACTACAAACATTATGGCCAAAAGGACACAGTGAAGATCATGGCTATAGTAGCTATTCTTTGCAAAAAACCTACGTTAATACAAACATTTGGGTTGTAAAAATGCAAAGTGTACAAAGATGGGAAATGAAAAAACATTATGGATTTGGGTCTCCAGAGTACTGGTGAATCAGGGCTAGGGTCTTACCTGGGGTTGTCAAAGCTAATGCCCACCCCCCAGCCCATAGTCTCTGCCCAAAGCACAAGATTCAGCTCCAACTGAGTGCCTCATAGTGATACAGTATGGTCAACATAATCTGCCAGAGCTTTGCTCTCATCTGATCCAGGGTAGGGGTGAGCATTAGGGTTGACAACCCCAAGTAAGACCCCACCACTGATTTGTCAATACTCCGGAGACCCAAATCCCTAATGTTTTTTCATTTAGTGTCTTTGTACGCTTTGCATTTTTACAACCCTAATGTCTGCATTAATGTAGTTTTTTGCAAAGAATTTCCCTTCTTTTTGTAATAGTTGAACTGTATCCTCATTTGCACAGGTCTCTTTGGGACCTGCACAAAAATAGCTAAATACAATATTGGAGACAGTCATGATGCAGTGGATGGGCTCAGCAGACCCCAGCACACATCTTGATACTTTGTGGGAAAGATTCTCTGTGACCCACCACAGGGTGTGGTGTCTGCACCAAAACAATCCTCCATCCCTACCCAGGCCTTGACTGGTGCTGCATGCTGCAGCACCTTCCCCATCAGCCTTGTCTCAGTAAACTGGCTCACTGAATTCACATCTGAACTCAACTCACTGGCACAATAAGGCAGTGTGTTCCCCAGAGGTGTAACGGACATCCCAGCAATCAATGTTACTTAATACATTCTTTGTTTTTAAATATTTTGACCCCAAACTTTTAATATATTCTTCTTATGACCCCACCTCATAAATCCCATAGGTGAAAAGTTTCAAATCTGTGCTAAAACGCCATTCTGCACCACAGGTGTGAAAACAAATTTTGGACAGGACATGAAAAATGACAGCTGTACTGTTCATGAGGTGGTGTAAGAAAATGGGTATGTTGAAAATCTGGAGCCAAAATATTGTAAATTACCAAAGTTATGCATCTGCGTAAACACTGCACAATGCATGCTCATAATGCAGACATTTTTAGAATTTTTTCACCAAATTTTCAACATGGGTTTTTTGGGACCCCACCTCATGAACACTGGCACTGTCATTTAGTTAATATGTACCGAAAGGTGATTCTGCACGGCAACTGCAAAATCACCTTCCAGGACTGATAAATGAAATGACAGTGATAGTGTTCATGAGGTGGGGTCCTAAAAACCCCATGTTGAAAATTTAGTGAAAAAATAGCTAAAAATGGAAAAAATATCAACATAAGTTGAACATGCCATTGAAATACATTATATAGAACTTACCTTGATTCTTCAGTTTGTGGTTTGGCCTTTAAGAGTGCAGACATGTCCCGGTCCACAAAAGATGACAGTGCCAACCTCCTTAGGTAAGTATAGGGTAAGGGGAAGTGGGGTGGTGGGTGCCAGTGGGAGGTTCAGGTTGGGGGTAGGGAGAAGGCCGGGATGATGAGGGACTGTTTTCTTTTTTCATGTTACAAAAAAGAAATAAGATGTCATGGAAGAGTTTTTTCTTGGCAGAAAATCAGAAATACCCCCTACCAAACCAGAAGGCCCACATAATGAGCACTAAAGTCTCTCTCTCTGCTGTTCAGTTAAGACCAGGATGGCCGCAGAAGGAATCGGCTCTGTACCTTGGACCTTTTTTAAAAATACATATAACTTGACAGACAGTTTTTTTGGGGGGGAGAGAACTGGGCAGATTTTATTAGGTTTCATTTATGGCTAACAAATAATACCCGTTTCTTGAGCTACTGCCGAAGTTTCCTCTCAAGACTTTTTTTTTTTAATTGTGCTGCCATGGCTAGAGATGAACAGGACGAAATGGCTTCTAATGACCGGCTGCAGTCAACCAGTCAATTAAGCTTATGTTCAAAAAAATCCTGACAGAAGTAACCGGAGTGAGGCAATTAATAACAAATCTGGAGCCAAAATTGAAGACCTTAGTCTCACAGTTTTGCCTAACCAAATTAACCTTAGCACAAGTTGCTATCTCCTGTCCTTTATTATTTATAATAAAGCAGGAGCGAGAGATAAACAGTAATGAGCTCAGCTCCCAATAAACACTGCCTCACAATAGGGGGGTATTCCCAAAGCAGAGTCATTCAGATGCCTCTTTTTATTTTACAGCTGGCAATGCTGGACCAGTGTGATCCAGCACTGGGGAGACATTTGCTTGACTCAACTGACCAGTTCACGTTGTCAGCCATTTAGTTGCAGTTTTCTGTTTTTTGGTAGAGTGTGACAGACTGAAGGGGGACAAGTGGCTTAGCTAATTGAAAGTTCCAGCCTGGGTGCTTTGAGAGGCAGGAACGGGGGAGGAGGCACAAGGAAAGGGGAAAGAGAAAAGGGGGTTGGACTTTTTTTGTGGCCTGGGGACCTAAGGGATTTGAACAGCAGTCAAATTTTGAAACCGTGAGGGAAAATTGGGACCAGATAGGAAAGAAAGTCCTGGAAAAGCAACTGACATTTTGGAGCATGAGCTGTCAAAACTGGTGCCAAAACATTTAGGTAGTCAAACTTCAAAGTGCACTGACTGGCTGTCTCAGGGAACAAGGGCCACACCATGGCTGGGAAGACATACAAGCAGCATGAATGTGCAATTGTGTGACAGCTGCTCCCCCCCCACAGAATGAGCAAGCAGTGAATTGCCAATTGGGCAGTGTCCCCTGTACTTTCCCCTCACCCCAGACCAGATCATAACACTGGCTGCCTTATAAATTCATTGGATGCAATGTAAGCTCACCTTCTAAATTGTATCTCCTCAAATGCTGTGAAGGGGGAGGGATAGGTACTTTGGGAAACCTGCACTTCCAGCAGCCACTTCAGCCTGTCTCAGTTGACCCAGTGGACACTATATGACACAGTTTTATTTAATAAATTACAGCTGTGTCCTATACTGCAAGTACTATATGACACAGCTGTCATTTAATAAACACAGCTGTGTCAGATAGTGCAAGTACTATACGACACAGCTGTCCTTTATTAAAGACAGCTGTGTCGTACATGTCTTGGTCAACAGAAGATGAAATCATCAGACCTCCAGAGATAAGTATAGGGTAAGGGGGGTGGATGTTCAGTGGGAGGATTGGGTTGGTGGTAGGAAGATGGTGGAGATGACATGGAACCATTTTTTTTTTCAGGTTACAAAAAAATAAGACATCACTGTACTTTTCTTTCTTTTCAGGAACATCAGAAATAAATAATAGTTTTCTGGGACACTGGAGGTGGGATTCTCAGTGTCCCACACTGCTGGGGGTGGGTGTAAATGCTGACACAGGGATTGGGCTCCCTAGTGTTGGCAGACTTTATAAATAAAGGGGCTGCATGGAGGGGAGCATCTGACAGTGGGGCTGGGCATCACAGTATTGGTGAAGAATAAGAAACAAATAATTAGAATAAATAAATACATTGCCACCATGGATTGGGGCCCCCCGGTGTGTAGGTAACAGTTTCATTAAGGCATAGTCAGGATGGCAGGGCTACAATTACATTAGCCCTGTCCGTGACCTATGAGTCACAACAGCAGCAGCCTGTACTATATGACACAGCTGTCATTTTATTAAAGACAGCTGTATCATATGGTGCAGGCTGCAGCTTTCACAGACATTTAGTGATGAACAGAACCTCGACTTTTTTGAAGTGCACATACTCAGAAATGGAACATTTTTATTAAATATTTTAAAAATTACTTAACAGTATAACCTAAAAACCACAAAAGCACACACCTTCAACCAGCCTCTATTATACCTAAAAGTTTCAGATTTCAAAGCCTCCCATTTTTTTAGTTATCGGTTGGCAAAAAAAGTCCTAAAATATTCAAAAACTAAGACTTTTGTGGTTTTTTGCATCTCTATAACTTTGTGTCCCATGAATCCATCTACATGAAAATTACAGGATCAAGAGTTACTGGATTAGAGACAGAGGTTTCCAAATTTCATGTAATTTGGTAGAAAGGGGGCAAAATTATTAAGGTGCAAACATTTGAGTTTAACATAGACGCGCTTACTCAGTCCTTAATTTGTGAGTGCTCCTTTTAATTTTCAGCCTGCATCAATTTTTCTGCCTCTGTTTTTTTGCTTGTAATTATGTATGTTTTAAATGTAATTGTTTATGCACACTGCACTTTATAGGTGTGAACATGTGTGGTTATAGGTTGTATCTGCATACTGATTTTTTGCACTTTTTAAAAAGTTTAATTATGTAGCATTTTACATTTTTTCAAGTCCAGAATGAAATATTGGAATTGTAAATAAATGTACTTGCTAAAATGTCCATTGTTGTTTTAAGCCTTGGCTTCAGACATCCCCATGGTAACTGGACAGGTTAAAAAGAAGAATGGATGCTAATATTAGCCAGCTCTAAGAATGGGTCACATGACCCTGAAACATCAGCACACATGATTGGACACCTGGGATTCAAAAAAGTGAGCAGAGGTAACAGAAGCAAGAGGAGCATATTCTAGCCTGGGGCAATTAAATAAATTAGTCTTGCAATATATTATCGAGATGGCCGTGGAAACCTGACTGGTGTAGGAGAACCTGCTCCCCAGTGATTAAAGCAGAGGTCTGGCATATCCAATCTTTTAGTCATAAAAGACATTTATGCCAGAAAACAAATTCCAACCATGAGGTGTATGGATTAGGCAACTGAGCCATGAAGATGCCCACTGGGTAAAGTGACTGAACTTTTTCCTTTTTGACAGAAGCGTTCTGTTTGAGCACTATTTGCACAGCTTTGCAGACTCCGGAAAGGTCAAACTTTTGGTTTGTCAGTTTGAAATAAGATAGTTTCCTTGCTATTGCACTGGTTAATAAACCAAGTGAATTTTTACAATTAGACTAGCTAGGTTCCATTCATTATGGCAGAGTGCTGGTAGATTGTGTTACATTTCATGTAGCATTTTATAATGCAGGATGCTCAGTGCAATAGGATATGCATGAAGGCTAACAAAATGCTGGGATACAAAGGTAGAGGAATTACTAGAAGAAGAAGAGATCCAGAAGCAAATGGTTTGATACCTTTTATTGGATCAACATAGATGTTACAAAAAGAAAACAGTGCCTAAGCTTTCAGACCAACCAAGTCCTTCCCCGGAAGCTTATGCCAGTTGTTTAGAGAATCACATTCTATTAACACCCAGAGCAGAGGTGCAGAGGTGCAGAGGTGCATCCCTCCAGTTGCTTCTCTTAACAATTCATTCACCATTCTGGTGGAGTGTGGTTCCTCTGTGGAGGCACCCACAATGGAGACCAAGGAGGATGCTGGGAACTTCCACAAAGAAGACCCACAGGAGGGAGGAATGGGACCCCACAGGGGAAAGAAACAACTCCTGGTGGGGGACTCAATCATTAGGGGTGTAGAACTGGGGGAGTGAATGGAGATGGAGGTAAGGTGCCTGCCCAGCACCATGGCTTGGAGGGACAGGAAACAAATCCAAAGGATCATGAGAGCAGCTGCACAGGGGAGGGAGGGAGTTGGATGTCATTGTCCACCTAAGGGACAAATGACCTGGCTGGTAATGGGATTGGAGCAGTACAGCAGGAGTGTGTGGAGTTGGGGAAGGCCCTTACACAAGTGACACACATGGTAAGTTTCTTGGAAGTGCTATCTATCTATGGCATGGGTAAGGCTAGGGTACTCCACACCATGGGATTTAATGACTGGTTAAAAAACTGGTTCAGAGCTCAGGGATTTGGCTTCGTTGGGGACTGGGGGTCCACCTGGAGGGATACGGGCCTATACTGGCATGATGGTATGCATTTGTCCAGAAGGGGAACCAGGATTCCAGGTGATAGGTTTAAATGCTTCATTGGCAAGCCTTCCAAGAGCAGGGTCATTCTCAATGCCCTACAGGGGGCATGCCTCAGACAGCTAGTGTTGGAACCCACTCAGGAGGGAGCACTCTTAGACCTGGTACTTTCAAATGGGGATGGAGAGAGCATCTCAGATTTAGAAGTGGGTAGTCATCTGAGAACAAGAGACCACCAAACTGTGTGGTTCACAATAAACACAGCTGTAGAGTCAAGCCATACAAAAGCAAGGGTGTTGGACTTTAGGAGGGCTGACTTTGGCAAAATGGAAGAGTGCCTCAGAAAAGCACTAGCAAACAGGCAAGAACAAGGGGTGGAAGAACAATGGGTAAAAATCAAAACTGCCATCACAGGGGCAACAAGCCTTTGTGTAAAGCAAATCAACAAAACAAAATGAAGAAAAAAGCCACTACATTTCTCAAAAGAGGTGGCAGGGAAGGTGAAGGAGAAAAGTATAGCATTCAGGAAATATAAGGAAGCACAGAAGAAGCAGGACAGAGAACTATATCAGTTAAAGCAGAAGAAGGCAGGGAAGGCAGTCAGGATAGCAAAGGCCCAAACTGAGGAAAAGATAGCCAACTCTGTTAAGAAGGGAGATAAAACCTTTCATAGGTACATTAGGGAGTGAACAAAGACCAAGGGAGGGATACTGAAGCTTAATAAAGGGGAGAGAATGTGGGCAGAGGGTGACAGTGAAAAAGTAGGGATACTGAACAAATACTTCTGCTCAGTATTCACAAAAGATAAGGAGGGGGAGGTACCTAAATCAAACAATAGAAATGCTCTGGATAGGGGGGTCAATACCAGTCCATTCACAGAAGAAAGGATTCTGAAAGAACTCTTAAAACTGAAAGTGGACAAAGCAATGGGGCCTGATGGGATTCACCCAAGAATTGTAAAAGAACTAAGGATAGTACTAGTGACACCACTGACTACCCTCTTTAACAAATCATGGGAGGATGGGTGGTACCTAAGGACTGAAGGAGGGTGGATGTGATTCCACTTCACAAAAGTAGGAGCAAAGCAGAGGCAGGAAACTACAGCCCTGTAAGTTTGACCTCAGTGGTAGGGAAAATTATGGAATAAATTCTGAAGGAAAGAACCGTTGAGTACCTAGAGGTCAGTGGGGCACAGGACCCAAGGCAGCATGGATTCACAGTGGAAAGATTGTGTCAGATGAATCTAATAAATTTCTTTGACTTGGTGATGAAAGTTGTAGACCAGAGAGGGGATGTGCACATGGCCTGCCTAGACTTTAGCAAGACATTTGACACAGTCTCACACAAAAGATTAATATACAAGTTAGCCAGGTTTGGAGTGGGTCCCAAGGTGGTAGCCTGGGTAACAAAACTGGCTGGACAACAGAACACAGAGGGTAATAGTAAATGGAGTCCACTCTGAAGAAAGGGGGGATTACTAGTGGAGTACCGCAGGGTTCAGTACTAGGACCGGTCCTCTTTAATGTCTTTATAAGTGACATTGCAGAGGGACTGGAAGGAAAAGTATGACTCTTTGCAGATGACACAAAGATCTACAACAGGGTCGATACAGAACGTGGTGTGGAAAGGATGAGAAGGGACTTGGCAAGGTTGGAGGAATGGTCAAATGTATGGCAGCTTAGATTCAACACAAAGAAGTGCAAAGTAATGCACCTGGGAAACAAAAACCCAGAGGAAGAGTACACAATGAGGGGTGAGATACTAACAACAATAAAAATGGAAAGAGACTTGAAGGTAGTCATATTAGATGGCCTAAAGGTGGGCAAGCAATGTGAGAAGGCAGTAATGAAAGGCTGGTGGGATTCTGGGATGCATATGGAGAGGCATCACCAGTAGAAAACAGGAAGTTGTTATCCCTCTGTATAGACAGTTGGTGAGACCCATCTGGAGTACTGCATGCAATTCTGGAGACTCCATGTCTGCAGGGACATAGATATGCTGGAGGCTGTCCAGAAGAGGGCAACTAAAGTGATTCAGGGCCTGCACCAGAAGACATACGAAAAGAGATTAAAGGAGCTTAATATATATACATATATATATATATACCCTCAAGGAAAGGAGAGAGAGTGGGGACATGATAGAAACTTTCAAGTACCTCAAGGGAATCAACAAAGTCCAAGAGGATAGCATCTTTAAGAAAAGGAGAAGTGCAAGAACAAGGGGGCACAATTTGAAGATAAAGGGCGGAAGGCTCAGAGGTAATGTGAAGAAGTATTTTTTCATGGAGAGGGTTGTGGATACATGGAACAGCCTTTCTGAGGAGGTAGTGGAGTCAAAAACAGTGGAGGAATTCAAGAATGTATGGGACAGACATAAGGCAATTCTAATGGGGGGTAGGAGGAAGTAGGCTGTTGGTTAACTAGGATCTGCTGCTTATCCATTAGGTAGGGAAATAGGCCAAGTGGTCCTTATCTGCCGGTCAAATTCTATGTTTCTATATTTCAGCCAAGTTGCTCCTAGAGGAGGCAGTGATGGGCTTTGTAAGGAATACTAGTGATGAACCTTAACGCTCTGTGGTACAAAGTGTCCAGTTTTGTTAGGGCTGTGTTGAGGCAATGGCTGCATAACAGATCAGCATAGTCAAGGAGGGGGAGAAAGGTGGATTGCATCAGTCTTATTTCAGCCTCTTGGTTAAGTAAATGTTTAATATGATGAAAAATGCCAAGTCTCTGACTGAGTTTTTTAGCTACCTCCTCAATTTGCACCATAAATGAAAGTTTACAGTCCAGCCAGAAGCCCAAGTATTTGAAGTTATCCACTGCTTCGAGTGGCTCCCACAAGATGGTCAGTAGCTGTGGGTTAGTGCTGGTAGGGTTGGCAGGTGTTGTGAGAGCATGGGGAGAGAGAAACATCATTTTGGTCCTTTTAGCATTAAGCAGAAGTTTCAGCTGAAGCAGGTTATGTTGAAGGGTATTGAATTCATCCTGTAAGTCCTTACATGCAAGTTTGAAGGTGGGTCTAGCAACATACGAACCATCTCATCCACAAATAGATGAATATCTGCACTGCCAATGTGATGGTCAATACCGTTTATGCATACTGCAAACAGATTAGACACCAGGATTGATTTTTTTGGTACCACTCTCAGCACAGTTTTCAGCAGTAAGAGATCACCTTGAGCTTTTACCTGCTATTGCCTGCCCACCAGGTAGCAAGAGAACCATTTCAAGGCATTTTTGTGTAGGCCAATATTATGCAGGCTTGACAATAGTAAGTCATGATCAACAGTATCAAAAGCCTTGCTGAGGTCCAAAAAAAGTGGGCAGACATAATTCTTCAAATCAAGGGCGATCTGCCAATCATTGGTGACTTTTGTAAGGGCTGAGACTGTGCTGTGATTAGGCCTAAATCCAGACTGGATGGGAGTAAGCACATTGTGAGTCCCCATGTATTCTCTCAGTTGGGAGTTAACTATTTTTCCCAACAATTTGGATAGGATGGGTAGCAGAGAGATAGATCGATAGTTGTTGAGATCACATGGGTCACTGGATTTGAAGAGAGCAATGACATGAGCAATTTTCCAGATTGCAAGAAGTTCCCCTTGGGTGAGGGAGAGATTAAAGAGATGCAAAATCAGAAGTGTCAGAAAATAAGATCCTAGTTTCAAGAAGAGGGATTCAATTAAGTTGGTGCTGGTGCTGTTTTGGTGTCTAGGGTGACTAGAAGATCTTCCACTTGTTTGTACGATATTGGCTTGAAACTAAATGAAGGTGAAGGAAGGTGGTTCCTAGCAAGGGGGTATGATGTGTCATCAGAGCATTATTGTGCCCAGAGTTGAATTGTAGGAGAGGAGCTGAATGCAAGACCAGCAGTGGCGAAGGGGTTGTTCTCAAATGTTCTGTTTGCTCATGAAGGTATTGGCACCATTGATGATTCTGGATGGCAGGGATGATGAGAGACTGTGGCCTTCTATCTCTTAAGCATATGCCAAAATTTTGAACACTGTTTTTTGATGAGGCGAGAGCCGATTGATATAACTGGGGAACTCTAGGATAGAAATGATCTTGATGTTGTCCAGATAACATTATCTTCATAAAAGGGTATAAAATCAAACCAACTGGTAACACAATATTATTCAACTACAGCAAAGCAAAATTTGATCAATTAAAGCTGAAATGCAACTCTGGAACTGGAACTCAGAACTCAAAGAGAAAAGTGTTGAAACACAATGGTCTACATTAAAGTGTTAACCACTAAAACTACAAATAGATCATATCCCACTCTATAAGAATTACTGTATCAATATAAATGAATATAATTATTACCATAGAAGTAAATCACCTATGTAGCTTACCCAAAAGGGGCTTAGAAGCATAAGGGCAAAACACAAAACACATCAAAAACTCAAAAAGGTGGGGACAGATAAGGAGGAAGAAATATAGTATGAAGAGGAGTCCAGAGGGATCTAGGTTAATATAGTGCAGATTCAACAGTGTGGATCAAGACTGCTCCTCGCAAATAGCACTGAGAATGTCATGCCAGTCACATAATGTTTTGCAGGGGTCTCTGGCCCTCACACACCCCCGACTGCATTATAATCACCTCTGAGGAGGACACTTGTTGGGGAATGGGGGAAATTCAGGTGGGTGGGTAGTTACAGGATGAAGTGTGCAGTGGAGGCAACTTGGGTGGGGGGAAGAGGACAGGGGGTTAAGTTGGAGAACTGAACAGCTTGGGAACAGGGGAAGTTTGTGAAGCCTATGTGGGAGGGAATGTGAGGTGGGGGGCTGCCACTTGGCAAGTGATGGAAGAAAAAAGAGAGAAATGCAGGGAAGTGAGCCCCAAACCCGGGACTGCTGCAGACACCACCACCATCCATACACTGTGGCTCTATCCGCTGAGCCATGATAAGGAACATGAGCAACACGCATGGCTGAAGGTGAAAACAGACACAGGGATAGTACTATTATGCCAATGCTATATTTTCCATCGCTGTTTTCACTACCACTATATAGTCTGCGTTGTTTTGTACCCCGCTGTATTACCCACACTGTATTGACCAGATGCCAGTCCAGAGAAAATATAAAAGCAGCATCAGAAGTGAAAAATGCCAGGTCAAAAAATAATTATCTCATGGTGATGGAATCACTAATGAGTTCTTCAAATACATTAAGTCAGTTCAGCTAAGTTAACCAATAGGGGAACAGGACACTTAATAGCAGATGGGAGAGAAGTTAATGACCCAGTATGTATGTCTAACTAATTCTGCTGTAAGTGTTTGTAATAAACAAATTGAACTATTATCTTTGATTCTGTGGGGGTTTATAGTACCTAAGGAGATTTGTGAGCCAGAATGTTCCTTTCTGCTAACTAATTCAAGCAATACTTCAGTTGTGTTTAACAAAAACGGAAAGCTACCAGGTAACACGACTTTCCCACAACAACAGGAGGCTAGAGAACATTCACATTAGAGGCAATATATCAAAAACTAGTCATCGTGGATATAACCACACCTAATCTATACCATAGGCTGCTAATGGAACTGGCAAAAGAGCTTGCAGCTCCACTGAAGTCTCTATTTGAAACCTCTTTCACATCTCGGGATGTGCCTAAGGACTGGAAGTGTGCCATAGTGGTGCCAATTCATAAGAAGGGGTCAAGACAAGATATTCAACACTACAGGAAAATTAGCCTGACATCTATAGTGATCAAATTAATAGACCCCTTCATTAGTGGCTATGTTGAAACACACATTCAGGACCTGGACCTGAGTGATAGGTACCAGCATTAGTTCACAAAGGGAATGTCTTGTTTCAAAAACCTGCTATCCATCTCTGAACCAGTCAGTGAGGCACTACATGAAGGCACTTCAGTGGATTTTTTTCTAGACATTAGCAAGGCTTTTGTGCTTCCCCAAAGCTTAATTAATAAATTTCATTCTATTAACATGGGAATCAGGACCACAGTCTCAATTGGCAACTGGTTGAGTGAGAGGAAGCAGAAGATAAGGATGAATATGTTCAATGGCCTACACAACCAGGATGGTGGGGCAAAGAGAAAGTGATTCAGAGGGAGGCTAGGAGGAACTGCCTACATAGCTCAGGAAGTAGGCATGGCTGGTTGCTCACCCATTGAACTGCAGGAGTAGCCTTTCAATTCAATGTCCTATGCAACCAGAATAATGTTATGTTTGTGCAACTGTATAACAATGTTGTGGCCATTAACACTCTCTACTCCATTAGGAATGATCACCATGTAGGGGTATAGAAGGCAAGGAACCCTGTAAGAGTGTTCCACCCCTAGAGGTGCACCAGGAAGAGTCCCCTGGTTAAAGGTACCTTAGGAAGGAACCTCAAAAGAACTGTAGCAGCGATCAATGACTAGGAGGTAGAGAAGAAGACTGACAGCAACAGGCAGCTTAATGAAACATACAGTAAATGAGATGTATAAGTTAGCAGGATAGCTCCAATAATATGGCTTGCACTGATGACAGCAAGGGACTTCCTAAGGAGAGAGGGGACAGCTAGTAGGGCCACCATCTCCTCCATCCAACAGCAGAACCTACCTAAGTAAGCTAAGAATATTACTAAAACTAACTAAACATTATGATCTGTGGCACAGAGGAGAGAAAAAACCCTTTGAGGAGGAAATCTCTGGGGATCCAAGGCAGTTATCATCTTCCCTCCAGGTTCTGGCTATGTTATTTAGTGACAGCTCAACTGCTACATTTGAAATTCAGTCCGAGGGATGGAAAATATTTTGATTTGGTGGAGGGCTTTCACTCTATCACTCTAATGGGAACGCCATGAAGAGTTGTGAAGATTCTCTGCAACAAACACCTCCAAGGTGGGAGGCAGAGAACAATGGCCACTGAGGCATTCAGTCGGCTTAACAATCTAAAATATAAGCCAGGTGAACCAGAGGCAGTTGTAGGGAGAAGCATTGGAGATGCAATGGTAGTAAATTAATACTACAGCCATAGGGGGAGCATACGTAACCACCCTTTGCAGCTAGTCATAAATTCTACATCAAGATGCACCGCCATGCACAAATGTCTAAAGCTCCAACTGGAGTAAGGACATTCCCACTATGGGCCAGACAAGAAGGACCCCACTCAGGTATCACATGCTCAGGATGCAGACTAGGGTGTAGAGTGAGACCATCAGCTGAGAGCGAGCTCAGAGCTAATGAATTGATGGGCATGGTCAGCTAGTCCCCCAAAGCAATGGAGCAGGCCACACATGGTAATGTAGGGAGTAACAGGCAATATGCAGCATGGTAAACACCTTTAGTAAAAGCAAAAGAACAGGCCATACATGGTAATGCAGTGAGTAACAGGCAATGTGCAGCATGGTAAACAAATAGCAGATGCGTGATAGCAGTAGGAATTGCACAAACAGCTCATAGTATCCTGGTCCTTTATTCAGTGCAAGGTGCTTGCCTGATAAAGTTATAGGACATGCGATGCAAGTAAAGAGGAAGGAATACTAGCCAACCAGTCCATCAATTAATTCCAATTAAAGGTGACATAAATACTCAGAGGATTTTAGTGGTGAAGGCAGTATACAAGCATGAGGTTATTGAACCACATGGGGCCATGACTCTCCACTATAACCCCCCGTCCTAGGCCATAGGAAAAACAAAGAAGCCACGGGAAAGTGCCATGACCCACAAGCAGATAGTAAAACTAGTTTTCAGTGACAGCTGTAGCTGAGCTGACCTCCAGAGTATAATGAAGCATTGTATGAATAGTGAATAGCTTCCAGCAGTAATTAGTTATAGATTCCAGCAGTAGGTGAACTGAACAGCTAAACAAGCACAGGAATTTGTAGGCATGGGCAATAACGCACTGAAACAACAATAATAATTGGTTGGTACAATTGCATTTAAGTAGCTTTGAATCACATGGAGAAAGTAATATAGAATCACAGTAGAGTCAGGTTTGATTCCCACTGAGTGCAAATAAACATGTTGAACAGATTTAAATCCCCAAAAGGGCTGTATAAAACTGAGGGCATATGGAAGATATTGCAAAGTAAATAAATGAAATGCTGAGGTAAATAAGCAGGAAAGCACCATAGTGGAATGCAAGGCTGCTAGCAGTATTAGATTATAGCTAGCACTGAGGACTGAGTGCAAGCTGCAACAGGGAGAGAAAGCAAGCTGAGAGCAGGAGCCTAGGCCAGGTGCAATGAATTAACAGAAGCAGCAGCAGCAGAGAAGGTGGAATGGGAGCTGAAACATACAACAATTGCAGGAAAGTGGATGGTGGTAAGCAGTTGAAAAGAAAAGGGGCTTGAGCACAGGCACAGGATTAGCACAGCACACACAAAGGGAAATTAAAATCCCCCCCAAAAAAGACAACACAAACACAGGGAACCAGAAAACAAGCACAGGAGAAAGCATACCATGGCCAGAAACAAAACAAATACTAACCAAGCAGGAGAAACACATGAATTCATCCAGCAGAAACAAACAGTTCCCAGAGCACTGACAACGGGAAAGGGGGTTGGGCAAGGCTGCAGCAGGCCCCAGGCAAGGCTGCAGCAGGCCCAAAGTAAGAAGACAGATCAACAGAGCCTCCAGCTGGCAAGGAGAAAGTGCTTCAGAGGGAGACTGGGAGGAACTGCTTACATAGCTCAGGAAGTAGGCATGGCTGGTTGCTTACCAATGGAACTGCAGGTGTAGCCTTTCAATTCCTGTCTGAGGTGGCTGGGGCAACAAGTGGAGTCCTGCATGGTTCAGTGCTGGGACCAATACTGTTTGCAATGTGT
This sequence comes from Neoceratodus forsteri, assembly GCA_016271365.2. Classification (NCBI taxonomy): domain Eukaryota; kingdom Metazoa; phylum Chordata; order Ceratodontiformes; family Ceratodontidae; genus Neoceratodus; species Neoceratodus forsteri. The sequence continues at coordinate 903,041,203 of CM028135.1, read as the reverse complement.
ATCTGCTACCTGCATGTGAATGTCAACAACCGAGTAAAGTTTGCTGATGACACAAAATCAGGTGGTCCAGCTGATAGTAAGGAAGAAATAATGTCTCTTCAAAATGACATATACCAAGTATCAGAATGGCCCAGGTAAAATGCAATGAGGTCCAACCTGGATACGTGTATGGTGCTTCACTTGAGCAGGAAGAGCAGACATGCAACATACATGCAGCTTACTGTAAATGGGAGCGAGATGAGAAGCTGTAATGAGAAGGACTTGGGGGTCATAATTAAACAAGACTTTAAACATAAAGCACAATGTGATCATATCAGAAACAATGCAAGGAAAATACTGGACTGGATTAGACTGAACTTTGTCGGCAGATCAAGCGATATTATAGTGAGCCCCACACTTGAACTATAGCTTGTAGTTCTGGTAACCCCAAAGATGTCAACAAACAAGACAGAGTTCAAAGAACAGTAATTAAACTTATGAGACTGATTGCTAACCTGTCATATGAGGAAACGAATAAAACCCTAGGGCTATTCAGTCTGGAAAGGAGAAGCATTGGGGGAAACTTGATTTCCTTATTGTGTTATAGAATAGTTATGAATAGTTTCATATGCAATAACCTAAATCTCTCATTCAAAGAGAACATTCTACAATACCAGGGGTCAGAAATAGCAGCGTAAGGGAATCCTTTTAAACTGAGATAAGAAGATTACTTTGCACACAGAGTTTGGTGGGGATATGGAGCAATCTGCCAACTGCCTTCAAGAGTCTGGCACCTTTTACACTTTCAAAAAATTATTTGGACAAATTTATGGAAGAGGTCAATTTAGCAGAATAGTACCACCGAGATGATGAGGGGATGGTCCTGATGGGTAACACATCTGCTTTCATCCCTAATACTGCAGTATAGACCCCAGTATGGAGCTCTGAGATCTTGATGATCTTGAAGAGCAAGGTGGCTATGGCACCAGTTTTTGAGGGATTATCACGTTTGCACTGAGGGAGACAAAGTTTACATAGACTCTTAAAACAGCCATGGGTTATCCTGTTTTAAAGAAATACTCCATGGATCTAGTGGTTAAGATTCAGCACTCTCATTGCTGCTTCCCAGGTTAAATTCATGGTTAAGGAATGTGCTATGCTTTTTAATTTTTGGCTGCTCTGGGGACTGGGGACCAACCTGGGAGGATAAGGACCAATAGAGGGATGATGGCTTGCATCCATCCAGTCCTCAGTGGATGGTTTAAATGTTACTTCAAAGAACATTTAAATGAGCTGAGGAGGGTGGCGGAAGGAATTGGGGAGTCACAAAATTGCCCCCTTCCCAAAGGCTGCAGTACAGAGTAAGGAGAACCTGAGGGGAGAGGAATCCTCTAGGGTGCAAATTAATAAAAGATGTAGGGTGGTACAGATAAAGGGTGAGGATCATGGGAGCATTAAAAGGAGATGGGGAAGGAGGGAGGGCAAAAAGGAAAATGGGGGGCAACAAGCAGAGTGGAAACGAAATCAGAAAGGCCATGTGTGTGAATGCTAAAAGTCTAGAAAAGAAGATCTTGGACCTAGGGGTCATCATGACAGGCCAACCTGGCTATTGTGGCCATTAATGAGTTGTGGTGCACTGACAATTATGACTGGGACATGTCCATACCAAGCTATACTCTATTCAGGAAGGTCAGGGTGGTAAGGAAAGGAGAGGGTCTGGTGCCTTATGAGAGGGAGAGCATAAAGGTGACAGACACACACAGAATACAGGAGGAGGCAGAGGCACTAAGGGTTACCCTGGAAACAGGGAATGGTGCCACTATTCACATTGGAGTGATATACAGACCTCCAGCACAGAGGAAGGAATTAGTAAGATGGTGGAAGCCATTGGCAAGATGGCAGAAATGGGGAAGGTGCTGCTGGTGGGGATGACAACCTGACAGATATAGATTGGAGCCTCCCAGCAGTGGCTTTGGCTAGCAGCAGGAACATTCTGATCTCTAGGACCAAAAGAGGTTGTTGCACTCACAAAGAACACTGGACTTCAGTCATAAATGTGGTGACAAAAAATGTCCTTTATTCCACTGAAATTTACAAAATAATTCAGCAAGTTCATTCAGCAAGTTACTGGGGCTTTTGGAGTAGCAGTAACTTTCTAAATAAACTGTCAGAATTATTTTGTAAATTTCAATGGAATATAGGGAATTTTTTTTTCACCGCATTTACAGCTTCAGTCCAGTGTTCTTTGTGAGTACAACAACCTCTTTTGATCTTAGTATTTAGCCTGGGGCTGGCTTGGCTACCCTTTTTTTGTTTTTTGCACCAGCCAATTTCTTTTTTTTTAATTTAATATGCTTTATTGTCTTTTGGCAAGCAAGCTGTTAACAACAATCACAACAAAACAAAATTATGAATATCAATTACATAAAGAGTATAAATTTTTAACATAGAAAGAAGAGGCAAATTCAGTACTTTTAATACATATGTCACCTCTATCCTGATGAGGAATTAAAAAGAAAAGGAGGAACATCAGCTATTTGATTGTTTGCTTGCTCATAAACCCCCACCGCCCCCCACCAAAAACCCACCGCCCTAGTCTGCCACCAATGTCTATTACATATGATTATGGTTGCCTTCAAAAAAAAGGCCAGACAGGGATAGGTAATGGAAACTGCTGAGTAAAGCAAAGAAGACAACTGAAGTTAACATTTCTAGTGGGCCAGTGTCCCAGAGTTCTCCTCAAGAAGGAGGGGAAGGGGGATTATATTTGAAAAGTCAAAAACTAATTAATTGAGAGAAGGGTGTAAAGAGCACCAGCCCATTTCTGCAACAGCTCATGGCCCCAAATCTCTGGGTCTTTACATTCTGGACTCTCTGCAGGGGGCATTCCTCAGGCAACTATTCAGTGAACCCACTCACGATGGGGTAATACTGGACCTGGTACTCACTAAGAGGGACTGTATTGCAAACGTCAAGGTGGGAGGCCACCTGGGGGCCAATGATCATTGTATTGTGTGGTTTAATATAAGGACAACTGTGGAATCAAGCCACACAAGGGCAAGGGTCCTGGACTTCTGGAGGCCATGTTTTATAAAAATGGATGAATGCCTCAGTGATAACCTGGAGGGTGGATTGCCTGGGTGGGGTGGAGGAACAGTGGGTGAAGCTAAAAGGGAGCATAGTGAAAGCAACAAACCTCTGCTTCAAACAAATGAGCAAAACACAACAAGTGGCTGAAAAGGTAGTCTAAAAGAGTAGCATTCAAAAGGTATAAGAAGACACAGAGGGAGGAGGATAGGGAGGTTTATCATGGGGAAACAGATGGAAGCAGGGAAAGCAGTAAGGAGTACAAAGCTGCAAACTGAAGAGAGAATAGCCTGGGGGTAATGAAAGGGGACACAACATTTTTAGGTACATAAGTGAAAAGAGGAAGACCAGGGGTGGAATTGTAAGGTTAAAAAGGGGAGTGACTGTGCAGAGGGAGACCAGAAAAAGGTCAGTGTTCATAGAGGAAAAAGAAGAGGAGGGGCCACAAAAAAAGTAACAGAAGCTTTAGAGGAGGAGGTGGACACGAGTCCTTTTTTGGACGCAAGGATATTGAGAGAGCTCAGGGAAATACTGGCTGCACCCATGACAGTTCTTTTAACAGTTCACTGGAAACAGGAATGGTTCTGGAAGACTGGAGGAAGAGGGATGTAGCCCCACTACACAAATGTGGTAGCAGGGAGGAGGCTGGCAATTATAGGCCAGTCAGCCTGACATCAGTGGTGGGAAAGATAATGGAATTACTGCTGAAGGAAAGGATTGTGGAATATTTTGAATTCAGTAGGTTACAAGACCTAAGGCAGCATGGTTTGGCAGGGGGAAGGTCATGTCAAATGAATCTGGTCGAATTCCAAATTTCTGGGAGGTGGTGAGAGTAACTGGATTGGCTGATTAGGGTGGATCTGCGGAGGACTACCAGGGTGTGGGAGTCGGGTGATCTAAGGGAATGGGAGGATGGGGGGGCTGTTATAAAGGAGGGGTGAGGTAGGAAGGGAGCTCACCCAACCAGTGCTTGGTGGTGAATTTAGCACAGTTGGAGAGTTGCCTATTTGTATGACAGGGGAAGATTAGGGCACGATAAAGATTGCAGTAGTGGGTATGAGGGGGGGCATCCAGGGCAAAGCAGCAGAAGGAATTGAAGAGGGTATCCAGTCTGACCAGGGAGGACTTAGGGGCAGCATCATAGACTACATCACAGTAGTCAAAAAGGGGCAGTATCATCTTCTGAATAAGTTCATGCCTAGCCATAGGAGGGATGCAACTACGGTTCCTGAACCAAGTTTGGGGAGCAGTTTTTTAAGGATGGTGTCAATATGTACAGAGAAGTTGAGGTGTTTGTCCAACCAAACACTTAATTACCTGAAGGAGGATGTGTCCTCAGGTAAAGTCCCATCAAGGGTGTGGAAAGTGGGTAGGGAGGGAAGCCTAGAGAGTGTCTCTGCCTAGTGCCAGAGATCATGGAGACAGTCTTCTTGGCTTTGAGGAAAATTTGATGGTTAGTAAACCAGAGCTGAACCTTGTCAAAGTCTTGAAGTAAGCTGGTTATAACCTCAGCAGGACAGGAGCCAGATGCATACAAGACTGTATCCTCAGCATACATATGCATAGCGGAGGAGGGGGAGCAAACAGAAGGAAAGTCATTTAAGAAGATGGAGAATAGGAGGGGCCCTAATACAGAGCCCTGGGGGAGGGAAAGTTGTATCCAAGATCTTAACTGATTGAGTTCTGCCAATAAGGTAGGCCTTGAACCAATTTGTGGTAGAGGGAGATAGGCCAGCTGCCGGGATTGAGTCAAGGAGAAGGGAATGAGAGACGGTGTTGAAAGCCTTGGCCAGGTTGACCAAAATGGCAGAAGTAATTTGGTCATTGTCCATCCCAGTTAGGATGGAGTCTTTGAGCCATAGGAGAGAGGTGGTGGTTGAGTGTTTTTTCCTGAAACCGGACTGGAAAGGGGTGAAAAAGGAGGTGTCAGATAGAAAAGAGGTGAGTTGGGAGAGGACAATGTGTTCTTGAAGCTTGGCAATGGTAGGGAGGAGAAAAATGGGGTGATAGTTGCCAGGGGATGAGGGGTCACCCACTTTGGGTAGAGGGAAGACCACTGCATGTTTCCATGAAGAGGGAACTGAGGCAGTAGAGAATTTAGAGATTTAGAATTATTGAGAGGGGGTAGGCTATGGCAGAAGCAGAGAGGGAGAGGAGTTTTGGGTCGAAGCTGTCAGGGGAGGCACCTTTAGAGGGGTTGATGGTAAGGTGGGCATGTAGGGCATCATTTGGGGTTACAATAGTAAAATAGAAGGGGAGGTGGGAGGGTGGTGGAGGGGCACGCCAGTAGAGGGTGGGGAGGATGATGGGTAGGAGGAGAGGGATTTCAGTAGCTCAGTGGCACAGGAGGTATAGTAGGAGTTAAATTCCGCAGCTATGGCTGGTGGGTTGGACACTAGTGAGCTATTTACTTTAAGTATTGGAGGGTGAGATGAGGGGGTAAATAGGGTGTGGACCACCTTCCAGAACTTTGAAGGGGAATTTATGTTGGTGATGAAGGCAGATTTGAAATATTCGCCCTTGGCTAACCTTGTAGCCCTGGGGCAAGCATTTCAGAGCATGCAGTAGTTTGCAAGGTCACTAGGATGCTGGATAGCTTTATGACACTTCCAGGCTCAATCTCTAGCCCTAAGGCAGGCCAGAAATTCAGGGGTTATCCAAGGTAAGTGGTTACCTCTGACTCTGGTTGGTTTGAGTGGGGAAAGGCATTCCAGATAACTAGAAAGATTTCTTCGACATAGGCAAGGGCCTTATCAACCAAGGGGAAGAAGGTTAGAGGGGACTAGTCAGAAGTGGCAAGGTTACTCAGGAGAGGTTCACGGTCAAGAGACTTGAAAGAATGTAATTGTATGGTTTTGTGTGGTGATTTAGTTCTGTGGACTTTCCAAACTATGAATATTGGGTTATGGTCACTGAGAGCATCAGGGAGGATGCCAGAGGTGACGATGCAGTGGGGGTGGGTGATAAGGGCCCAGTCGAGTAGGGAGTGTTGTTGTGTTTTGGGGTTTGGGTGGGTGGTTCAGAAATCAGCTGGGAGAGGCTTAGTGCTCCAATTTTGTTTTTAGTTTTGATAGTTTTCGGTGACAACCAATTTGTACTGGAGTCACCTAGGATGAATACTTCTCCAGAGGATCAAGAGAAGTGATGGAGGTTAGGAGGTCTAGCACGACCGAAGGATGGACATTTGAGTGGCAGTAAATGCTGGCTACAAAGTTTGGTAGAGTGAAGGGGAAGGTCACATGGATAGCTAAGGCATCATGGGTCTCAGGATTTGAGGATGAGTAGATGATGGAATATTGGATGGAGGCTAAGACATAAATGGTCACACCACCACCCATGCCTGTATGGTCTTGCCTTAGCAGTGAGTAGCCAGGAATGGAGTGGTCAGGGATGCTGCTCTTTAGCCAAGTTTCTGAGATGATTAGAATGTCTGGTTTTAGAGTGTACACCATGGTCTGAATCTGGTCTAGTTTTTTGCAACAAGCTGTGGGTGTCTTTAAGCCCTTTGGGAGTGCTGAGAGAAGAGAGTGGGGGGAGGTAGCAGAGAAGGAAGCACCAGAGGAGCTAGGAGCAATAGGGCCTGGGTCAGGGTCGATATCCCCCAGTGGAGAGCAAGAGGAGAGTGAGTATGAGAAAGTGGAGCTTAGGGGAGTTTGAAGGGGATGGTGAGAAAGTTGGAAGATTTGAAGAGAAGGGAGTTGATGAGTGAGGAAGAAGAAGGTGGAGAACTGCAGTGAAAGTGGACCCTATTATCAAAGCCGCAGGAGGAGTAGTGGTACAGTGAGACCATATTTAAAATGGGGGGGGATGATAGCATGGATGTGGTAGGGGATTGAAGATAGTAACTGATGGGGGTGGGAGAGTTATTAGGAATAGATGAGTAGTGAGCAAGTGGAGGTGGTAAAGAGAGGGATATGAGCAGAACAAGGGGGAGAGAGGAGAGTAGGGGATGCATTATTAATAAAGGCAGAGAAGTTGGTGAACAATTGATTTAGGAACAAGAGGAATTTATAAGCAGGAAGCGCGGGGGGGCTGGTCAGATGGAGGGGTAGCTGTAGTTTAGGAAGGTATCTATATGAACAACAGGCAGGGATCACTTTAGATAAAGATTGTGTCCCTCTAGTAGCAGTACAGTGTAACTTGCTAATGGGGAACTGGGAAAAAAAAAGCTATGCTGGCAGTGGTGATAATTGGACAGGGTGAGGCGGGCAGCAGAGCACCCTTTTTAAGGGGCTCTGTAGAGGTAAAGAGAGACTTAACAATAAATATATCAAAGACATGGGGGCTCTTAGCCAATGGAGAAGACAGAGGCACAGCAGGGTGCCAGAGGAGGCAGTTAAAAACAGTTTGGACAGAGGGCAGGAATTAACACCAGTGGAAGAGTAGAATCATAAGAAAACAGGGGGTGGGTGGGGAAGGCAATGCCAGGTCTGAAGGGGAGTTTAGGGAGAGTGAGAGAACAGAGACAGGAGAGCTAAATTAAAAAGGTAAATTAATAATTTCTGAGAATTTACAAAGAAGGGCAATGTAGAGATACAGCAGGGTATAGTGCCAGTCTGAGCCAGGCTCAAGAGGGGTTATTAGAGAAAGTGAAAGAACACAGAGATAAGGATTTAAATTGTTAATTAATAACTTAGCACATTAATAAATTAATTAGGCACAGTAACCAGCTAAGCACAACAGTAAAATTATCTAAGCACAGTACAATCAGTTAAGCAGTTTAGAACACATTTGTACATTAATAATAATGACAACAGCAGTAAAAATCAGTCCAGAAAAGCATGCACAGAGAAACTGGCTCAAGCAAAAGAACAGTGCTGGAAGATGCAGTCTGGCCGCAGCACCAGGAGGCAATCTGGGATAAAACAAAGACAGATCCCATCCCATCATGTTTGTCTGCTGCTGTAGGTGATGCCCGGTTAACAAATACAAGTAAAAGGCACCAAGAAAAGCTTAGGTGCTGAACCAAGCAACTAAGAAAAGTAGATTTGCCAAAGCTACAGTACAGTTATTAAAAAAATAAAGGTAGTTGCAGGCACTACACATAGTGGAAAGGAAAGAATAAGCACAGATGTATACTTTGTGCCACTTTCTCATGACTAGCATTTCTTATTCCTCAGAATCAGACCATGTGGATAGCAGTGGCAGTGGGAACATTCCTGAAAGAGATGGAGTTCATGATGAGGTCTCTGATGATGAGGGCTCAGAGCCAGGGGAACCTGTGAGATGCCAGACCAAAAAACATGGGAAAAGGTCTTCAGAGGAAAGGTCATTAGGGACCAGTGAATTTGTAAAGGAAGTTATGCCTGGCTTCCCTGTCTCCTCTGCTGACGGCAGACCTCATACCTAATCATCCAGTGAGGACATTGAGGAAAATAATTGAAATATAGAAATTAACATAGACTTGCCAGAAGAAGGTTCAGAAGTTGCAATGCCAGGGACAAAAACGAAAAAGATATCCTCTTCCATTTGGAGTTTTTTTCACTTTTACCCAAAGAACAGTATGCTTGCAATATGCTGCTTATATAAGGCCTCTTTCAGCAAAGATAGATAAGCAGGCAACCTTGGCACATCAGCCTTAATAAGACACTTACAATAGATACATCCATTTCAGTGGGCCAGGAATACATCACCCGGTGACACGGCAGAGGATGTTAAACAGGTTAACACTGATACTCACACTGGTGGCATAGCTAATATTTTACCATATACAATGAACCCCTCAGACACAGTGCAGGACTTTAACTGCATCACCCCCTTTATCTGTTAGTTCTTTCTCAGAATCAGAGAGCTCCCCAATTGACAACAGAATAGGTTCTTCTTGGTCTCTTCCAGCCTGTTTTAGTGTGCCAGTCACACCTCAGAAACAGTTAATGATGCAGCAGGCTTTTGAACAGAGAAATAAATATGACCAGAGCCAGCTGTTCGGGAGTTAAATAAAGCAGTATCTGTAATGATTGCACTGGACATGCACCCACTTTGTATTGCTGACTATGCTGAGTTTTGGGAGGTGATGAAACTTGCTGCCCCTCTATATCAGCTGCCATCACAGACATTTTTCTCCAGAATGGTTGTGGCAGCTCTTTATAGGGAACTGCACCAGAAGATAAACAGTGCCTTGCAGTCATCAGCTGTTGAAGAAGTACATATAAGAGCAGATATGTGGACAAGTGGTCAAACAGCAGACTCGATGACTGTCACCGCCCACCGGGTATAATTTTCCTGTGCAATATCCTCTGGCACCACCAACAACCAACAAAATCCTCACAAATGGGTTGCCCTCTGCATTACAAGCTTTGACAAAGAAAATCACACTGGTGTGAACATCTTACAGGAGCTGAAGAAGTGGTTCTCAGAATGGCTTTCCCCAAGATTTGTGGTTGCAGTCAATGGAAATAACATTGTGAAAGCATTAAAGGATAGTGGGTTTCCACATTTCTCATGTTTTGCACATACCCACAATGTAGTAGGACTTCCTCAATGAAGACAGGAGTGTGCAGAATATGTTAGGTACTGCACGTAAGATATGTGGTCACTTAGGCACTCTGCAAAAGCTTGTAAAATGTTGTGGGAACTGCAAAAACAGAATAACTTACCAATATGCCAGCTAAAGCAAGAAGTTGCCCATAGGTGGAACTTCACCTTTTACATGTTACAGAGGCTCCAACAACAACACAAAGCAGTGTACCAGGACACTATGGACTATAAAGTAGGGATAGGGGATCTTACACTCACCTCTGGGGAATGGAATCTTATATCATATTTATTGCAGTTGCTACAGCCATTTGAGGAAGTCAATCATGAAGCGAGTACCGACAGTGCAACCATAAGTGAAGTCATTCTATTGACACATCTACTCATGCAGAAGCTGGAATGATTCTGAGAAACATTTAAAGAAAAAGGTGCAAGCACAGGATGAGTTTCTTGCTAAAAAAGCTGCCTTTATATTTGGAAATGGACAGCAGGATTGCCATGATTTTGGAATCTGAACATTGCATGAAAGCAATAATGTTGGATCCACATTTCAAAACCAGTTTGCCAGGTCTTCTCCAGTCTGCTAGCATAGACCTCAGCCATTATAGAGAACTGCTCATTAATAAAGATACTCTAAAAATGACAACAGAAACTCTACCTAGAAGTGCTGCAGCTGCTGATCATGATAGTCATGATCCCTTCCAAGAACCAGATCCCAGTGAAGGCATAAGAATAAGAAAAGCCTTGCATTATGACACAGAACCCAGGGATAATTTGTATGGCACCTCAATGGGCAACATTTGGGCAGGACTGGATGACATAGAGAAAGACAATGCTGTTACTTCTTCCACCACAAGCTACTCAGCAAGTAGCATGGTGGATGACTTCTTAAAGGATCCCAGTAAGATAACCGTTGGAGATGATCCACTTCAGTATTGGCAAGAAAAGGGTGCAGTATGGCCAGCATTACAAAAAGTGGCCCTTTACTATTTAAGTTGCCCAGCAAAAAGTGTCTATTGAGAAAGAATATTTAGCACTTCCGGCTATGTTGCAAGTAATGGGAGGAGAACACTCCTTCCAGAAAACATTGACATTCTAACTTTTATTAAAGTAAACTAAGGTGTATTTGCAGGATACTCACAGGCATTTCCAAAACACTGCTTGGACAGTAGTGATGATAAGCCTATTGGCAATGATATTGAAGAAGAACAGTAGTACTACTGACCCAGTACTGGGAGGAAAGGGAATGTTGCATCAGCCTGTCTCTCATGTCATTCATGTCCTGTCTCATGCCAGTCGCCATTTTGTTTCTTCTACTGAACTGCTGTCTAGCAAGACCACAAAAACTAGGGGCTACTCTCTGACACTATGGAACATATGAAAGAATTTCACACTCACACGTATTTTCTTCAATCTTTTTTTTTTAAGGTTAACTTAAATTTGTAAATGATTGTAGATTTCTGGTAGATGTCTTCTAGTTATGTACTCTATGCACCAAGGTTCTATCTTGGATAACATCTAATCCAGTTCTGACTTTTGACTGATCTACTGAAATCTGGATGTTGTCCTTGGCAACAAGCTGACATTTGAAGCTCAGGTGTCGGCTGTCATCAGAAGTGTTTTTTACCATTTAAGGAACATCACCTGGATTAACCCCCTAAGTCCACCCAAAGATCTTCCATCACTGGTGCATGCCTTTATAACATCCAGGCTCGACTACAGTAATGGTCTTTATCTTGGGGTCAGTGGAGGGAACCTCTGCCAGCTGCAGGTAGTGCAGAATGCAGCGCCTAGGCTGCTGACAGGACTGTCAAGGTTCTGTCATGTGACCTCAGTCCTGCGGGATCTGAACTGACTGTCAGTCAGGTGGAAGGTTCTCTTCAAGGTGGACTTGCTCACCTATAAGGCCATGTATGGATCAGACTCTGGCTACCTGTCAGACCTCCTTACCCCTGCCATCCCGGCCTGCTCCCTTCATCCCTCCAACAAGGGCCTCCTGGTGGTTCTGAGGACCAGGCTAAAAGTCTCGGGTGATCGCTGATTCGGGGTTGCTGGCCTGGTCCTCTGGAACTCACTGCCAAGACCTTCGAGGGAGGCCCCTAGGGTGAAGACATTTAGGAGGGGGGGGACTAAAGACTCACCTATTTAGTCAAGCATTCCCTGCCAATGTTTTTTTAACTTGCACATACAAATTTTAATTATTTATGTGTTGTGGCAATTGTTTAGGTAAGTTGATTGTTTTAATGGTGCTCTCAAAACTTTTCTTTTTTACTGTGTGGTGCCCAGAGCCCCTGGATTGAACACCTAACAAATAATAAATTACTTACTTACTGCTCTTGAATTGATAGTCATCTATGAAAGAAAAAACAATTACAAATACTACGTAAAAGTGGGTATTCTCTTTCACAAATCACAATGCTACCTCAGTCTGACTATATAATTACCATTAGTTTTCTTTTTGTAGCATTGTACTACAACAAAAACATTTCAAAACTGTGGGGACCCATCGCTGGCAAATGAAACAACAAAGTCAGCTTATAAAAAAAAATACATCAGTTCAAAAGGGTGAGTGGGAGGGTCCAATATAGTCTGGGTGTGCATGCTGCTACCTTTTTTAAAAAAATATCTCCTCACGGACCATCACCTGTCATTTACTGTGTCATCCTGTCCTGTTACCTTCCTTCAGTCACCAAGTCACTGTGTGTGTGTGTGTGTGTGTGTGTGTGTTATTCTCTGATAACCAGGTAAGGCCCACTAGGTACAAGTGCTTGTTTTCAGGGGTGACCAAGAAGTACTGTGTGGTTAAGTAGTGACTTACTCAGAGTCACACAGTATGCAAGTGGAGGTTGCGGGAAATCAAACCCAGGACTGCTGGACCAAGCTTAGTCACAGCTTGTTACTCTAACCTCTAGGCTGTACTACCAGGCTTTACTATTATACTCAGCTGTTATATTGCCTCAGCCTACATCCCAGTATTCAACGTGTCTTGTCTCCTGTCATTTATTGCTTGGAATTTAGACTACAAACAAAGTAAACTGTGTGTTTATTCAACTTTAGTGCCATCTCAAAATACCTCACAAGATACATAATTTCCTGTGAACTTACTAACAGCTGGGCCTTGCTAGCTGCCATGTTATTAAACTGTTTTTCTACAGAATTTAACCTGTTTTCCTTTATATTATACTTTAAAATGAAGTTACAGCCATGTTTTATGTTAAACGAATATTGGTAATGAATCCAAAACCAAAACCAGTGGTGATTTGGCAAAACCAAAACCTCCCTGCTTTTGCACACCTCTACTGAAAGTAAATAGCCTTAATGCTTAATGCTCAATTCTCTACCCAAGTTAAGGAGTACTCATAAATTCCTGCAAACAGCAGTATTCATTCTATGTCAGAGTATCTGTAAATTGGCATAAAAGAAAAAAAACCTTTACTACAAGTCCATGTGGGAGTGGGAGTTATTGATATATTTACATCCATATGTATTTGTGAGCTGTAAATCAAGCAGCCAAATTGGGATCTCAAAGAAGGGAAATATGTGCTCTTATTAAAATCAATCAGATTTACTGCAGAACATTCTTTAAAGCCCCCCCCCCCACAGATCTATGTTCATTTTTAGCCAATAATTCTGAACACTCATGTACTAAAATTACATCTTAAAAACACAAATTCATTCCTAACAAGGACAAAACACGTGTCTGTGTCTGCTGTTCTCAGCCTTTGCTGGTTGCATTGTGAAGCCTTTCGGCACTGTGCAGTTCTGTTTAAAGTTGAACCAGTCCAGATCCCTACATGGAGATTTGCATATGCTTTCCAAGATGCTTTTTATTATTGGGGTATGTGCTATTGTGTTTTTCTTTAAAAATTGGCTATATGCCCAAATTCTAATACCCTTTCAAGGTAACTCTTTCCTCAAGGAATTTGCTCTGAGGTTCTTATCTTTTGTAGTTCTTCTCTTCTCTACTATGAGCTTCCCATGACCCAAACAAGTAAGACCCTCCTAAGTTTAGCTAGCTCCCTCCTTCTAGGCTGAAATACACATATGGTACACTGATGAGTTCTAACAAGGAAGCAACATGTCTGTTGCTCTCAGCCTTTGCTGGTTGCACTGTGAGACCTTTAGGCACTGTGCAATTCTGCTTCATGTTGAGCCAGTCCAGATTTTTTTATGGAGGTTTGCATATGCTTCCCATGATGCTTTCCATTATTCGGGTATGTGCAACTGTGTTTTCATTCAATTTATGTGCATTATATAACACATTAGTGTGTGAAAAATGAACACTCTCATTTGCAAATGTGTTCATAAAGTGTGCAATAAGATTACAAAACACTGTGTTGATGTCTAACACATCACACTTAAAATTTGATCACACTTATGTGTTGAAATAACATATTCATTATGCACATTTGTACACATAAATGTGTTAAAAACTCAACATGCTAAATGAACATTTTGTCACCAAGGTGTGTTACCATGGTATGCTAAAAGCCACACATTTGTGTGTTGAACAATTTACACACCACTGTGTAAAATTCATTTAACATGCTGCATGTGTGAAATGTAACACACACTGGTCCCCATATTCAGAGCCAGTTGACTGCATGAGCACATGGGGGCATCACATGAAAAAATAGGGCCAGATGGCTCTTGTGCCATATTCAAACAGAGAGCACAATCCGCATGACCATGCTATCCATTTGAATACTGGGCCATGGTAGTGTGGTGCACAGCAGGCAGTTGCCATGCTTTGTACCGCACCACCAGAGCTCTGCACTGAAGACCACTTATAGGGGTAAAGCACAGAACACACTGGTTAGCGCCATGGCTCCTATGGGGAATATTCAGCCCAAACATGCAGATGAGGCCATTGGGTATGCATGGCACTAAGGGGCCATTTGTTTGCCCATTATGGGCCCATCTGTATGTGAGCGCTACGGCCAAGTGCGCTGGGCCAGGTCCCCACCAAGCCCCAATCCCTGTCCATGTAAAAAATACAAAATCATTGGTGGTTCAGTGGTCCCTTCCCTGTCCCAAACCCTGTACATGCATTAAAAAAGCATTAGTGGTCCAACGGTTCCTCCCCTGCCCCAATCCCTGCACATGTATTAAGAACAACATTAGTGGTTCAGAGGTCCCTCCCCTGCCCCAATCCCTGTACATGTATTAAAATAAAGGATTAGTGGTCCAGCAGACCTTCCCCTTCCCCTTCCCTGATCCCTGTACATGTCATAAAACATATAATTGGTGGTCCAATGGTCCCTCTTCAGCCCTGATCCCCTGGTATATAAGAAATAAAGGCAGTCCCGGTGGTCTAGTGTTCCCTTCCCATTCTCAGATAGCCATCCTGACAACTAATACAACACCCTTGTAGTCTAGTGGACCCCACCCCTGCAGGTAGTGACCCACTACCCCGCTACCCCCAACCTAACTCCAGCTGGCAACCGGCATAACCTTCCTCGCACTGCCACAGCCAGCTGCCGACTGAACGTAAGTGGAGCATACGGTATACGATATGCGCGCATTACATATACTGTATGCTCCATGACAGTTCAGTCACTGGCTTGGTTTGGGTTGGGGGGGAGCGGCGTGGTGAGTCACTACCTGCCAGGGTGGGGATGGGGGCTCACTAGACCACCAAGATATTGTATTATTCATCGGGATGGTGACTGAAGAACAGAGAAGGGGGGAGAGGGACCATTAGACCACCAGGACTTCCATTATTTCCTATATGGGCATGTTCATGATAGTGAGGTACCAATGCAGTGAAAATGTTCAGGGGTATGTGGTTGTAAAATAAAACCTGCCTCCTTAAATTTTTGGGTTCTTTGTTGTTGCTTCTCACATGTAGGGATATAAAACATAACTTCAGCTCTGTACCACAAACCCTTTTTTATTTATTACACCTGCACCTGCCTCTGCACTAGATAAACCCCCTCGGCCTGTGCCACCCCAACTAACTGAGACACTACCTAAATAATATGACTTAGGCAGAGCCCCTCTGTGCTTTATACTCCTCCTGTACTCACAGCTTACTAGAAGGAATAGACCACTTAGGCCCACCTGCCCAACAGGGTGAGCATTGTTACTGTGCAACTCCCTTATCTTGCTCTGGGCGCACTCTATCCCAATTTTACTCCTCTCTGCCTACCTGCAAGCCTTACAGCATTGCTGCCTGGAACGATGAAACCATACCGTTCTTCTGCCTACTGCCTGCATTGTAAACCCCTGTTGTTACTGTTACTTGTATTGACCCTGTGTGCTAATTCTCTAATGTAATCCTTCACTTGTTTTTGCCCGATGTTCATGTATGTACCTTGTAATCTGCTGGGTCGCATCTGAAAATAGGCACTTGACTGTCTAGTGTGCTTACCCAGTTAACAAAAGCAAATACATAAATAAACACAGGTCACCTTGTTTTTCTGGCATTTTTAAGAGCTGAACATGTGACATGCAAACAAACACACTTTAATGTGCTTGCTATGCTTTATTTTACCCATTTATATTTCTCAAATTACATTTGGTTTACTGTTCTTTTGTGTTTTTCACCATAATTAGTGATTTTCAGTGATTTTGTTCAATGTTCTCCTTGCTGCAAAAGTTATTATGCTCCGTGGCATTTGTATGCAGTGGTGTCCAAATGTGGCATTGCAGCAAAAGCCTAAATCCCTTATTAAAGCACTTTTGATTTTGCTTATTGTTTGTCCCTGCTCCCGGCCCCCATTTCTATCCTATTTACCAAATTTATGCTTTCCCAGACATTTATGACACTCCCCGGAGTCTGCCTGCATGAACTTTGCCCCCTCTCCTGGTGGCATCCACAGGCCACGGCTGTACATACTGTATGTCACAGTGAGAACCCAGTTTTAGCTATTTAAGTGCTACGGGATTCCCATTGTATGTTTAGCGTGGGCAGCTCCTCGGTGGCATATAAAACCCACTGCCACTGTATTGGGAGCCCTTTCACCACTGCAGAGCTCGGATTAAAACATTCCGTGTCCAATTAGTTCCTCCGAGTACAAACGCCACAAGATCAGTGTAGCGTACAAACGCCACATGTTGCAATTGGAATTTGTTCAGTGGTCAAGTGTATAGCGAAAAATGACTTCAGCCACTGATTAGGAACCAGAGACTTACAGGAGGCATTGACTGAGTCGGCCTGTTTGGGCCATTTGGGGTTATCTTTTTAATTAAATGATGAAGCAGGTGATTTTGGACACCAGCATGGTGGTGTCTGTGTACATGCACCACAAGCACGTGTGGTGTCTTTGTACATATACCACTTTCTGCAGGGCTTGTGCCAAATTATGGTGGCCAGAACATTATCCAAGTCTTGCCTTTAGTGCAGAAATGTGCTGTTTGTTTAAAATGTGCTGCTTGTTTCTGGGATAGGTGCAGGATTTTACCCAGGTGTCATGCAATTTTGCATTTTCTGTTTGCCATGTGTAGTTGGGGTGGTGGTGGGCAGGTCTCCAATATGCTAATCAGCGGGGTCAGTTGTAACAATGCCCTGCCATAGCCAATGCATTTAATGTCCAGTTCTCTGACCTGTCTGACTTCACCCCCACATCTTCGGTATCCAATGACCTGGGCCCCACTGGTGGTGCTGTGTCCAATCCTCCTCTCCCTCCCTTCTACTTTAAGTGTGTCCACTTCAGTGAGATATGGAAGCTCCCATCTGGACTCTCCCCCCACAATGGAGCCAGGCACGATAACTTCGAGTCAAAACGACTCTGTCTGGGGCCTCCTACTTGGCACGGCCTATCTCCCACATTCTCAACTCCTCTCTCACATCTGGGACTATCCCAGCTTTATGGAAGGTGGCTCGTGTGGTCCCAGTCCTCAAGTGTGGTGACACCAAACTACTTGAAAACCATCATTCCATAGCAATCTTATCTGCAATAAACAAACTGCTCAAAAAGGTAGTGGCCTCCCAGCTTGCTCTCTACCTCCAAACCCACAGCCTCCTCTCCCCAGCACAGCATGGGTTCCATAAAGGGCACAGCACCTCCACTACCCTCGCTCAGGTCACATCTGAAATCAGAACTGCAACTGACCAAGGCAAACTCACAGGTGCCATCTTCATCATCCTGTCTAAGGCCTTTGATCTGGGTGATCAAACCCTCCTGGGTGCTGCCCTCCAGTCCCTCAGCCTTTCCCCTCCTGTCCTAGCCTGGTTTTCTAACTACCTCTCAGGAAGACAACAGTACACAAAGTTCCAGAAAGCCCTGTCCGGGCTCACACCAGTTACATGTGGGGTGCCTCAGGGGTCCATCCTCAGCCCCATACTGTTCTCCCTCTTTATCAATCAGGTGCCCTCGGTCCCTGTCATCGGGCATGTCACCCTATATGCTGATGACCTTGTGCTTCTTGCTAGCTCACAGGATATCAGCGACATCAACACCAGCCTAAACTCTGATTTTGATCTCATTCAATCCTGGCTTAAGGCCAATAAGCTTGTCATCAACCTCCAGAAGATGCAGACCATGTTATTTGGCTCCCTTGCCAAGGTTAGAGCATGCCCGGCCTATCTCCAAGTCATTGGCACTGATGGCATCCCTGTCCGGTGGTCAACTCTTTCAAGTACCTGGGGGTAACTCTTGACCCTCAGCTGGATCTCTCCCTGCACATACAAAATTCCTGCCAGGCCACAAACTGTAAACTGGGTCTGGAGTACAGGGCCAAAAGCTGCCTCACCCCAGCTGCCCAATTTGCCCTTACAAAAGGGGTTCTTCTCCCCATGCTCTGCTATGGGCTCACCTCCTTCATGAATGCTCCAAAAGCCTGGCTCATGAAATGGTACACAGTGTACAACAATGTTTGTTGCTTCGCCCTGTCAGCCCCCCAACTTACCCGTCACTGTCAACTCTACTCCAGGCTCGGGTGGTTCTCCCCCAGTAACCATCGATCCTTTGTCATGGGAAACTTCATAGATAACATCATCCGAACATCCACCCCACTGGCACTTGCCGAACTGCTCAAGCCTGCCCCCTCTGGCTACTGGCTGAGGTCCAGTGACACCCAGGCTCTCATGGTCCCCAAAACTCGCTCCCTCTCAGGGGATCATGCCTTTGCAGCCCTTGCACCTAGAGGCTGGAACCTACTCCCTGCTCATGTAAGGGCTGCCCCCTCCCACATTTGTTTCAGGTCCTCCCTCTGGGGATACTTAGAACAAGCATCAGCCTGCCTTTGCTCTTAAGCTGTTCCATCATGCATGGTGAGCCTATGCCACTTTTAACCATACGTGTTTGCAGCATGTGTATAGAGTATACTTTGAAAATGTCCTGCTGATAAATGTTTGCTTCCTTGACTGCCTCCTGCTGTTGTCATGCCTCTGTACTTGCCTTGTATTTGTTACTGCATGTATCTGACTGTACCTTGTTGATTGCTGTACCTTGTCTCTGAATTGTTAATGGCTTGTACCCTGTAATTCTCCCAGGTTGCACCTGAAAATAGGCACTTGACTGTCTAGCATGCTTACCTGGTTAACAAAAGCTAAATAAATAAATAAGTGGTCTTCAATGTGTTCACGTTGTCCACACCTGGGATACCAAAAAATACCTAGAAAAATTCTGAGTCTGCCACTCGTTCTCCAGGTGTGTTTGCTCAGAGATGCTCAGCCATCTTGGGTGCCATTGGCTTCTTGAGGGGATACACTGTTTGCCATGGTGGTTTTGTTGCAAAAATGTTGATTTTGAAAGTTATCAGCCAGCAGGATGTCCAACTGTCAATGGGCAAGCACACCTGGACAAATTTATTTAAAAGCGCAGTCTGCAAATTCTGGTTCTTTGTCCAGGTGTGTTTGCTCCAAGCCACTCGGCCATCTTGGCACCATGCGGCCTTGGCTTGTAAAGGGGGATGCACTGTTTGCCATGGTGGTTTTGTTGCAAAAATGTTGATTTTGAAAGTTATCAGCCAGCAGGATGTCTGACTGTCGATGGGCAAGCACACCTGGACAAATTTATTTAAAAGTGCAGTCTGCAAATTCTGGTTCTTTGTCCAGGTGTGTTTGCTCCAAGACGCTCGGCCATCTTGGCACCATGCGGCCTTGGCTTGTAAGGGGGGGGATGCACTGTTTGCCATGGTGGTTTTGTCGCAAAAATATTGATTTTGAGTGTTATCAGCCAGCAGGATGTCTGACTGTCGATAGCCAAGCACACCTGGGCAAATGTAAGCTTAGTTTTCTGTTAAATTAAAAAGGAAAAAAATATGGGTCTGCCACTCTTTGTCCCAGTGTGTTTGGTCATAGACGCTCGGCCATATTGTGCACCATGTGGCCTAGGCTTCGGAGGGGATGAATTGTAATGTTTGCCTCTTGTTTTATTGCAGAAATGTTTATTTTGAAATGTTGCTTGCCAGCATTATGTCTGCCTGTAGCTGGACATGCACACCAGGACAAAGAAAAACAGAAAAATCGTGGCCATAACAATGTTTGAACAGGTGCGTTTGCTCAAAGACACTTGGCATATTTTGTGTACCATGTGGTCTTTGTTCTCTTTCCTTCAGTTCATCACACTGTGTACCATGTGAGACCTTTTTGGCACAGTCTGTCATATTGTGTAGCATGTGCAGCCTCCCAGGTACTCCATATTCAGTGGAATGCACAGCTCCATCAGTACGCCGTCTTGCCTTTCTTCTTCAGTTCATCATCCTGTGTATCATGTGAGACCTTTTAAGTGCAGTCCGTTATATTGTGTAGCATGTGCAGCCTCCCAGGTATACCATATTCAGTGGAATATGCAGCTCCGTCAATACGCTGTCTTGCCTCTTTCCTTCAGTTCGTCACACTGTGTACCACATGAGACCTTTTCAGCACAGTCCATCGTATTGTGTAGCATGTGCAGCCTCCCAGGTACACCGTATCCAGTGGAATACACAGCTCTGTCAGTATGCCATCTTGCCTCTTTTCTTAAGTTCATCATCCTGTGTACCATGTGAGACCTTTTAAGCACAGTCCATCGTACTGTGCAGCATGTGCAGCCTCCCAGGTACACCGTATCTAGTGGAATGCATAGTTCCGTCAGTACGCTGTCTTGCCTCTTCAGCTCGTCCTACTGTGTGAAACCTTTTCAGCAACCTTCTTATTTGCTGCATTATTACTCAGTGCACATGGAATATTCATGTTCTTCTATTTCCTCTGATCTGAAAACTGATTGTCTTCAACTTTCTTTTATTTTAAGCCATGAACAACCAAAGGAGAATACCATGTGTGTCTGCAAACACACTGCTGAAAGCTGCAGTAATTTCAAGTCCTCCCCACGTAAAAGAAAGATCACGACTTTATAGAGAGAAGATGAAGAAGGATGATATCAGTTGTTATGAAGAATATAAACTGAAATCCATTTCCCATGCAAAGGCCTACAGGGAGAACATGAATGAAGAGCAGTGTGCTATCCATCGAGAGAAAGAGAAGGAGTGCCTTAGGCAGTACCGACTGAAGCTTAAGGAAAAGAAGGCCTTGGAAAGTGTTCAGTCACCAGAGACAGCCAAAAAACTACCAGAGCCGAGGAAGAGAAAATGAATCAAGTGCGTGAAAAATGGAGGCAGCAGAAAAAAGAGCAGCATGCGACAATGATGGCACAGAAAAGATGATGGATAAATGAGAGAAGGTGTGAAACATACAATGTGAGATGTGCAGCAGAAATTGCTGAGAATACCATCACCACCAGCACCTCCACAATGATGCCACAGCTGAGTTACAAGCCTGTCACAACTGATCCACGTTCAGCAAATGCCACCAGGAAAGCAGTGCAAAGGGCACATAGAGGGTTACCACAATCCACATCCTGCTTTGCTGCCACAGTTACCTGCCTTGTTCATTCTGCATCAGCATCCAAGAAGGCAGCATTGGCAAAACCAAGGGTCAATCTTTGGCCCCTACTTTTCATTCTATTCCTTAACTCCCTGACCAAGGCCTGTTCTGGGAGTCTCCTACTATATGCAGATGATGCGATTTTATTCAGTACCCACACCAACCCTGCCACCCTCCAAGTAGCCCTCCAAAGGTCATTTAATGAGGCCAAATCCTGGTTTGCTGACCATAGTCATGTTCTAAACTATAAAAAAAAAGTCCATGCTGTTTGCCCATGCCCAAAACAAGTTCAGTAGCCACCCCCTGCTCATCCATTACTCCCAAAATGAGACCCTGGAACACGTTTCTACCTTTAAATACTTAGGGGTTACCCTAGACTCTGGGCTAACCTACCACAAACACATCCACCAGCTTAGTACAGCTGTAAATGTGCGCATTGGTCTGCTCCACCACTACAAGCACTGTCTCTCCCTGAAGCCCTACAGCTAGCCATCTCCTCCTCCTTCCTGTCACTCAATGATTATGGGATTATTTTCTATGGTGCTGTCAACAACACCTCCCTCAACAAAATTAGGGTTTCCCTGAATAAAGCCTGTAGTCTGGCCACAGGATGTGACCAGCCCACACACACCTGTATGCTTTATACCAGTAAAAATGGGCTTAACTTTGATGATTGCCTAAAGTACCAGACCTGTCTTCTTACCAAGAAAATTATGGCTGGCCTCATGCCCCCTTCTCTTGTGGTGCTGCCACCCCCATCAGTAGCAGAAGCATGCATCACACAGAGAAAACACCCTACCAGGTTCCCAGCTGTAAAACCTCCTTGGGGCAAAGAACCTTCAGGTACCACACCTCCAGTTGGCTGAATTCACTGCCCAAACCAATCCTCGTGGCTCCTTCCCTGGCACTGTTCAAATCCCTTCTCCATAGCAACATCTTGCGTGACTCCACCTGTGCCTGTACCTGACCTACCCATGACCTAAAACTGTGCCACAACAATGAACCTGCTTAGTCCTGCCTCTAGAGTGCCTGTCCCTGGCTTCAGTCTTATTCTAGCCTCATATTAGTGGACACTCACTGCACTGCACTGCTTGCACAATCCAGTAATAAATACTTTTCTACAACAACTACTGTACTGTATGATTACCCCTGTAGATGCTGTGTTATGTATTTTGCCTCTGTACTGCATTGTCTATGACTGTTGTAATTATCCTGTATCAAATCTACCTGTTGTATTATACTCTGTATAAATCGTAAGGTGTGTAATTTTCCACACCGCTGTTTATACCATAATGTCTGTCACTGTATGCTCTGTATTGTTTTCTATGACATGAAGCCTTTGTAAAGGAGTCTCTGACTCAAAGGTATTAATTCCAATTGTGTTCAATAAATAAAATAAATAAACAGAACCTCACTTGCCGTACAAACCTACAGGAGAAATTGGTGGAAGGGATGAAGGAGAAACAGAGCACTCAAAAATGCTCCAAAAAAACAGAGGGAAGACAATTAAGCCGCGAATTAATAAGTTTGTTGTCAATTCTGAAAAAATATTGTTTGCTACGAACTGCAAGCAATACCTTTGACATCAGTTGGAACAGGATGATGACCATATCTAGGGGCATTCAAAAAGGCACACACAAATCTGCATTACTTGCTGAAACTGTCCGGAAAGTGAGGGACTTCTACGAAGGGGTAGCCACGCCACTGCCTCAAAAGAAAGCATTCTCCAAACAAAGAGGCAAAACAAAGTAATTCCTGGCAAAACCCTTATCTGTGCTGCATGCAAAGTTCTGCATGGAACATCTGGAAGTATTGATTGGAAGAAGTAATTTTAATACTCTCAGCTACAGCACATAAAACTTGCAAGGGAACAGAAACTGGAGCAGTGCCTCTGCAAATACTGTGCCAATGCAGAATTAAAGCTTCATTCATTGAACTGTGCTGCTGATACAAATCATGCATTGGACTGTTGAGTGCCAAATATTTATGAAATAGTGGCAATTATCATGTGCAGAAGGGTATCAGGACAAATATTTTATGGAAAAGAATGTGTTAAAAAAACTTCTGACAATCGTAACACCAGTGCACTTGAGGACAGATTTTCAGACCTCCTGAAATGACATGGACAGGATACAGTGAGGTGGCAGCTGTGGGAGACTGTAAAAGTGACACTTAAGAATGGGCAAACTAAGTCCCGTAAAGTACTGAAAACAAAGAAAACAGGACTTTCTAATTTTAAAGGAATCATGAAGGAAGACTTCACCACAATCCGCACTGGGGTTGTATACAGACTCCCATGTCAGGGGGAGGGAATGGACAAGGATATGATAGAAGGCATACTTAGGATGTCAGAGAAAGGGAAGATACTGTTGATTGGGGACCTTAATATGCCAGATGTTAACTGGCACACCTTTGCTGCAGCCACATCCAAAAGCAGGGCCATTCTCGATGCCCTTCAGGTGGCATGCCTCAGACAGTTAGTTTTGGAACCTACTCATGAGGGAGCAATCTTAGACCTCGTACTCTCAAATGGGGACAGTGAGAGGATCTCAGATCTAGAAGTGGGTAGCCATTTGGGAACAAGTGAGCACCAAACAGTGTGGTTCACGATAAACTCAGCTACAGAGTCAAGCCATACAAAAGTGAGGGTTCTGGACTTCAGGAGGGCTGACTTTGGCAAGATGGGAGAGTGCCTTAGAAAAGCACTAGTAAGCAGGCTAGAAGGAGGGGTGGAGCAACAATGGGGAAACATCAAAACTGCCATCACAGAGGCAACAAGCCTTTGTGTGAAGCAAATAAACAAATCAAAATGAAAGAAAAAGCCACTACGGTTCTCAAAGAGGCGGCAGTGAAGGTTAGGGAGAAAACGATATCATTTAGGAAGTATAAGGAAACACAGAAGGAGCCGGACACAGAACTGTACCAGTTAAGGCAGAAGGAAGCAGGGAGGGTAGTCAGAATAGCAAAGGCCCAAACTGAGGAAAAGATAGCCAACTCAGTTAAGAAGGGGGATAAAACCTTTTATAGGTATATCAGGGAGTGTAGAAAGACAAAGGGAGGGATAATGAGGCTGAATAGAATGGACGGTGGGTGGACAGGAGGGACAGTGAAAGCAGGGATACTGAATGAATACTTCTGTTCAGTATTCACAAAAAAGGCGAGGAGGTGCCTAATCCAATTAACAGAAGCACTCTGGATAAAGGGTCGATCCAGTCCTTTCACAGAAGAAGGGTTCTGAAAGAACTCCTAAAACTGAAGGTGGACAAAGCAATGGGGCCAGAAGGAATTCACCCCAGAATTCTAAAAGAACTCAGCAGAGAACTAGTGACACCACTGGCTACCCCTTTTTAATAAATCATGGGAGGATGGTGTGGTACCTGAGGACTGGAGGAAGGCAGATGTGATTCCCCTTCACAAAAGTGGGACCAAGACAGAGGCAGGAAACTACAGACCTGTCAGTTTGACCTCAGTGGTAGGAAAAGTGATGGAATCACTTCTGAAGGAAAGAACTGGTGAGTACCTAGAGACCAGTGGGGCACAGGACCCAAGGCAGCATGGGTTCACAGTGGGAAGGTCATGTCAGACCAATCTAATTGATTTCTTTGACTGGGTGACCAAAGTAGTAGACCAGGGAAGGGCTGTGGACATGGCCTACCTAGACTTTAGCAAGGCATTTGACACAGTCCCACACAAAAGATTAATAGTCAAATTAACCAGCCTGGGAGTAGGTCCCAGGGTGGTAGCCTGAGTAAAACATTGGCTGGACAACAGGGCACAGAAGGTAATTATAAATGGAGTCCACTCTGAAGAAAGAGGGTTACTAGTGAGGTACCGCAGGGTTCAGTACTGGGTCCAGTTCTTTTTAATGTCTTTATAAGTGACATTGCAGAGGGACTGGAAGGAAAAGTATGACTCTCTGCAGATGACACAAAGATCTGCAACAGGGTTGATACACAAGCAGGCATGGAAAGGATGATAACGGACTTGACAAGATTGGAGGAATGGTCAGAAGTATGTCAGCTTGGATTCAATGCAAAGAGGTGCAAAATAAGGCACATGGGAAACAAAAACCCAGGGGAAGATTACACAATGGGGGGAGGTAGTAGCAACAACAAAAATGGAAAGGGACCTGGGGGTAATCATATCAGATGACCTTAAGGTTGGCAAGCAATGTGAGAAGGCAGTAGGGAGGGCTGGGGAGATACTGGGATGTATAGGGAGAGGCATCACCAGCAGAAAACAAGAAGTTGTTATCCCCCTGTATAGACAGTTGGTAAGACCCCATCTGGAGTACTGTGTCCAGTTATGGAGACCCCATCTCCACAAGGACATAGACAGGATGGAGACTGTTCAGAGGAGGGCAACTAAAATGTTGCAGGGTCTGCAAGAGAAGCCATACGAGGAGAGACTAAAGGAGCTTAATATGTATACCCTTGAGGAAAGGGGGGGGGACATGATAGAAATGTTTAAGTACCTCAGTGGAATCAACAAAGTCCAAGAGGGTAGCATCTTTCAGAAAAAGAGATGTGCAAGAACAAGGGGACACAATTTGAAGATAGAGGGGGGACAGCTCAGGGTCACTGTGAGGAAGTATTTTTTCACAGAGAGGGTGGTGGACGCATGGAACAGCCTTCCTGAGGAGGTTGTGGGGTCTAAAAGTGTGGGACAATTCAAGAATGCATGGGACAGACATAAGGCAATGTTTTTGGGGGTAGAAAGAAACAGGCTGTTGGTTAAATAGGATCTGCAGCTTATCCTCTAAGTAGGGAAATGGGCAGACTAAGTGGGCCAAGTGATCCTTATCTGCCGTCAAAGTCTACTTTCCTATGTTTCACATTTCTGGGTCATCACCTGCACGTGGCATCATGGCAGCAACAGCAGTTCTTAACATTGTCCAAAAATATGCCAGAGGAATGGGTCCTAATGGTTTTGGACTTTGCTGAAAATTATGCCTGCAAATATCAAGACAAAGTGCAATCTTGTCACTGGCATCATGTGCAGGCCACTGTACACCCAGTGGTTTCCTGCTACTGGTACAAACACTGTGAGAACACTGTGAAGGAATCCTTGGTTTTCATTTCAAGTGACTTGAAGCATGAACACAATGCCATGTGTCATTTCGTCAAACTGACAAACACTCACCTTCAAACAGCTCGGGCCATAACCATTACTAAGGATGTGCAGTTTACAGATGGCTGTGGCAGCCAGTATAAATCTAAGTCTGCCTTCTATGACATTTCACAAGTGCACACAAAATATGGCTTCCCCGTTGAACATGCCTTTTTTGGATCCTGTCATGGAAAAGGCCCCTCTGATGGTGAGAGTGGGGTCATCAAATCAACGGCAACTAAGGCAGTGACATCAAGGCTAGCAATCATATCCTCAGTGAAAGAACTCTTTAGGCTCTGCAAAAAAACCCTAACAATGCAGCCTATTGATGATGGATGCAAACATTCCTTAAGAACATTCTTTTGGGTGGCTGACGATGAGATACGCAGGCCAGAAGGACCCATTCTTAAAACTGTACAGGGGACACGCAAAATACAGAGTCTCAGGTCAGTCGCAAATGGTATTGTTGTAGTCAGGGATTACAGCTGTTTCTGCACTGCTTGCAGAATTGATGAAGGTGTGTATGGAAATGCCAGCCATGTGGGTCCATGGATGGAAAAGGTGCTGAGGGAATCCCCTGATGTTAATAGAAAGCGGGACAACAATGTGGTGCCATCGACTACAGATGTACAAATTGATAGCACCCTTGCCAAGAACAACTTCCTGTCCACATGCCAGATAATGAATATGGATGCAAATGTACAGAACAACATACAGTATGTTCTGACAGTGTCCCTGTCAGCACAGAGCCTACCCCCACACTAGTCAATATTGCAAATAACATGGATGCCAATGTACAGAACACACTGGACAATGTACTTTCTAACAGTGCCCCTGTCAGTACAGAGCCCACCTCCATGCCAGTCAACATTGCTCAATCTGCCACAGGCTCCACCTGTGGCACACAAAAGAAAAAAGTCTAAAGACTGGATATAAACATAGAGCACTTCTATGCAGTTTATTATTCAAAGTGTTTTTACATTATAGAAGTGAAATCGGTTAGTGAACAGAAAGTGTAATTTAACTTTTTGCATCAGCGTGGGGGTGCAGCATTCACATGGCCCAGACATGATGACCGTGACAATATATGGAGATGTCAGGTTTTCCATGGGCCACTGAACATGTGTGGGAAGCCACCCTTTAAATTGACACCTGAAGAAGCACAGACAATCCAAGAGAAATATGACAAACTAAAACAAAAGTGGAATTAAGGACTGCAGGCTACCTGGTGCATAAAATGGACAGCATTGATATTGGATATTAAAGGGATAAAGGATGTCAATGTATTGCTTACTGTTCTTTCTGTAGTTAGAGTTATTATTTATAGTTTTTCCCTTAGATTTGTTGCTTAGTTTTTCACATATTTAGATTTCTTGCTTAAAGGTTTTCATATAGTTTTTTTATGTACTTAGATTTATTGCTTAAAGTTCTTTATGTACATAGTAGCTATTACATTTTTTGCAATGTTTGCCATGCCTTTTTATGAATTTGATTATTAGTAAGCTTTTTTTATCATACAGCAGTTGTTTTGCTTCCTTTGTACATGCATCACAAATGTTTGGTGTCCAATGTACATACACCATGATGAGCATTCTTGTTACCAGGCATCCTTTAAAGCAGTTACCTTACCACATGTCCACTTTTAACCAGTTTGATCATTTTATCCCAAAACACATTGCTATGTATAAATTTGCTTATTAGCAACATTTGTTTTCAATTCCAGCAGCTGATTGGTGTCCATGTACATACGTCACAGCCGCTTGGTGTCCACATACATACACCACGGTGGCCACGTACATACACCATGGTGTCCACGTACATACACCACAGTGTCTACGTACATATATCATGGTGTCCACGTACATACACCATGGTGAGCTGTCTTGTTCATGGGAACCATTAAGGTAGTTATCTTACCACATGGCCACTTTTTATTGGTTCAATCATGGTATCTCAAAATACATTTAAAATTTGATATATTTTGATTTTAAAAATGTGACCTTCATGTCACACTTGGTACATCATTTTCATCAACATAGCAATATACCAGGGGATTAGGGCTGAGGAGGGACTGCTGGACCACCAATGATATGTTTTATGACATGTACAGGGATAGGGACAGGGGAGGGACTGCTGAACTACTAATGTTTTTTTTTTAATACATGTACAGGGATTGGGGCAGGGGAAGGACTGCTGGACCACTAATGATTTTTTTTAATGCATGTACAGGAATCAGGGCAGGGGAGGCACTGCTGGACCACCAATGATGACATTTATTTAATGTATGTGGGGATCAGGAATAGCAAGAGATTGCTACATCACCAGGGTACCCAACCCTGGACAGTGCATGGACGTGGTGTGGGGCTTCTGTGCACTGTTAAGGGTTGGGTTTCAGAAGCATTAAACTGCACCACTGCTGACAGCCGCTTAGTGCATCTGAAAACTTTCAATATTGAGCTGTGCAGCATATGCATGAGGGAACCCTGATTTGCATAGGCACAGCACAATATTGTGTGCAATGGAACTGTCGAGGGTGTGCCATGCATAAGTATCCTTTGAATATGGGCACACACCCCAACAATGGTGTTATTCCTGGTTAGCGTGGCACAAACCCAGTTTGTGCCACTCTAACCTTTTGAAAATGGGGGCCACTGTGTTTTCACTAACTGCACTAACTGGTGTGTTAAAAATTAACTAAATGTCTGTCAAATTTCACACGTCTTCTAAGAGTGTTCTTCCCCCTTGTGATGGAGATCTGTAGTTCACTCCAGTGTGAATAGTGGCTCCATTCCCCATCTCCAGGGTGACCACAGTACCTCTGCCCCGTATTCCCTATATCTCCTTCGCTTTTATGCTTTCCCTCACATAAAGCACTATAAGCCCTCCTTTCCTTCCTACCTGGTCCTTCCTGAATAGAGTTCAGCAATGTCAAAGGCACATCACCTAAATGTCATCCAAGAAGTTTCAGTGTTACATAAAATAGAGTCATGGTTCCACTTGCTTGTCTGCACAACTCTAAGTAGTGAAGAGAGGCCGATTCACAGTGAGTGGACTTTTGTGGACATCCTCTGGTGCATCACTGTGCTGTTATGATGGGGCTTTGATGGACCGCTGC
The DNA here is from genome assembly GCA_016271365.2 of Neoceratodus forsteri. Classification (NCBI taxonomy): domain Eukaryota; kingdom Metazoa; phylum Chordata; order Ceratodontiformes; family Ceratodontidae; genus Neoceratodus; species Neoceratodus forsteri. Next base: position 903,011,627 of record CM028135.1, on the reverse strand, counting down.
TGTGGTGGGGAGTCATAACCCAGTGATCATTTCAAGATCTAGTATAGATGCTCCACACCCTTTGCAGTGCTGTATGATTTCTTCCACACTGGGCCTCAAGGAATACCATGGCATCTGTTGCATCATGCCCCTTGTGCTCCCAAAATGCAACCACCATGAATGCTACAGGATGCCTATGTGCGGATGCAATGGAGAGTGCCTGGAGTGGCATGCACAACTGTAGCAGGGTAATATAAATCTATGTGTCTACTGCCTGCCTTCAGTTTGGAGATGGTTCCTAAATTTGTGAGTTGCAAGTGTTGTTTTTTACAGTCTTCAAAGTAACCAGAGACTGAATGCACAACTGAAACAATACTGTGGACAAAATAAATTTGATCCAAGTATTAATTGCAATCAGTGATCCAAATGCATTCTATCCTGTAACAAAAATAAATGTGGATAAAATGCATTCTGTTCAACAGCAACAATAATTTTGTGGATGAAACACATTTTGTTCCACATGAAAATTCATTATATAGATACACTTTTTTAAGAAGCATTCAGTAGGTAATTTTATTGTTTACTGGCTGATTGCTTTTTAGGAGTGCTAATTTTTGGTATTTATTTTAATTGTTTTCATCTTTGGGATAGTCTTAATTTGTCTATTGTTTATTTATGGTTCTTTGATATCTATCGCATGGTTTATCATACAGTGCTCTGAGCCCCCATGAATGGGTGCTTAATAAATTAAGGTTTACTTATTTACTCACTCACTAAATTGAGTTCTGTTCAGAAATAAAATCCATTCTGTTGATACTGTGCATTCTGCCCAAAAGCAAAAACTATTCTGTGAATGAAAAATATTTTGTTCCCAAATAATATCTGTTTGTGGATGAAGCACATATTGTCAAATAATACCAGTATGCAGATGAAATGCATATTTCATCAGAGAAAGCTGTTCTGTATAGGAAAGGCATGTGATTAAAGTACCAAAAAAAATTCTGAGAACAAATGCATATTGTCCAAAGCCTATACACATTCTGTCAACAAGATGCATGTATTATAAAAAGTTACAATACCTTCAGCCAGTAAAGTGGAAATATGAATAGCTTTTAAAAGTAGCTGCTTTCTAAAATTGACTTCTACAGTACCTGCCTGATGGCATTGCATGCTATGTTCTGTGCTGCCATTCTAGAGACTAGGGATTGATAGTTGGTTCAGACCTCTATCCACGCCATTTGGGGGGTAGGGGCTAAAGGCATTTTGTGGAGATGATGTAGTTCATCTTCAAGGAAGGAAGGTTGTGACTGCTGCTGCTGCTCCAGCACCTCTAGAGAAAAGAAACAACTTGGGTTGATGGGTGCATGCCTGTAGGGACTCTTGGGCATCCTGTGCATGGATGTGCTGCTGTAGCTTTGGCTCCAGTAAGGGGGAAAAGTAGAAAAGATGTCTGTATCCCTTTGGTGATGACAGAGGCAACCTTAGATTTCTGCTGCCTAAGCACTGGTCTTCCACTTCCCAACCAAACTCTCAGGCGTTGAACCCTGACATGTGGGGTAGTTAGCTGTGAAGTGAGGTTGCGGTAGTGCCAACACCACAAAAAAGCTTGTAAAAGGAAGTCAGATGTGAGCCAGAGGGGAAGAAAAAGAAAACGAAAAAACTCAAAGTTGAATTTTGTTTTTCACTTGTCAATTAGAAGACATCTGACTTCACATAGTATGTTGTGAAGAATGTCACTTTTCCTAGGAGGTGTCAGCTAGTATTATGAAACAGATGATCAAAATCCTCACATCTGATTAGCCAAGACCGCATTCAGCTGGAATTATATCTCAGTCCATAATCACGATCTGACAGTAGTTTAGACCATGCCATCAGTCAACAAAATCAGAATGGATACATTTCATATTCACAGGAATGTACCCCAAGGTGTGTGATACCGTATGATATAATCCCTTTTCAGATGGTTGAAGTCATTCAGTTTATGGCCTTGTGCCTCACAACAACCTGAGGTGGGATGATGTTCCATGATAAAGCACACTTGTCATGTATTATAGCAATGAAATTTTGAATGCTGCAATGTGATTGGCTAGCACTTGCTCAGAAAGTTCACATTAATCTTTAATTATTAAACATGTACAGCCTTATCACATGCAACATGATCCTCCCTGCCAAGTCTGTCATGTAATGCTGGAATTTTTTAGTTTTACTCAGCACCAGCATTCCATGAGAGTTCTGAGCTGCTGCCAATGTTGTGTCCACTTGCCAAACTCGGGAGTGCAGAACTTGAGAACGAACCTTCATACAATAGTTTCTTGTTTGCTAAAAATAAAAAAAGAGGTTTTGCATTACACAAAGGACTTGACAGCCTTAAATTATTAGTAAAAATTAACAGTGTGGGACACATCAGCTTCAGCATTGCTGATGATCTCCAACAGCTGACAGGCTGGAACATCCAATCCACAGACACAGCTGATTCGAAATGCTGCACACAGATCATTTTCATTTTACAAATAACTTAAGGCTGCCGGGTTCTTTGTGTAAGGTGTAACTTATCCATGAGCACCCAAGATCATCATGATTAATTTCTCATGAGCCCACAGTGTTGCCATGGTAATATGACTTTTTGCTTAGATCCCTTGCCGCTGCCATGACAACTGCATTGTAAGTACGTGAAGTGCGTCTCTGCCATGCACTCTTTGAATGAAAATGACTGGTTGCTATTGGTAATACATGTAACTGTGGCAATATCACAAAAGGTGTCATTCTGTGACAGTCTCAGAGCGAACGCATTAGATGGGGGGGTGTTGAAATTGAAACCATACTGGAAATCATTTAAAAAAAGTTAGAAAATTGAGTATTTGTGTGTTAAGTTGCAAATAATTGACTCTTGGATTCTAAACCAACCGGTTGCTGAGTCACTGACTACCCACCCACTTGTTACATAGCATAGGCAGCTCAGCACTCTAGATTGAACAGAATGGACATGGTCAGTTCCAGTTCCAATTTGGAACTACACAGGGGAATGGACTATTTAACATCACAAGCAAGGTATTAAAAAAAAGAAACTGAAAATGAAGCCTGATTACAAAAATGATGGTTTACTATTGCTATAAAACCAATAAAATACTCCCAGGGTGACATTAACCATACGTTAAGCACCCTCTATGTAATGTGGCACTGGGCTTCACCTCATGCCACATTACACTCTTAGGGAGTGATTAACATACGTTTAATATAACCCCTGGTCATAACCTGATTTCCTAGTTATGTCTTAATTATCCCCCTTCATAGCTCATTGAGATTGTGATCTCACTGATTATGACATCCTTCTGTCTGTTTGGACAATTGTGATGTCATAATCTTTGTTGGATCAAAGTATTGATGAGGTATGAAGAGGCAACACAGTAGATGCTAGTTATGCTTGTCTCTGTCTCTGTCTCTGCACAGTGCAGCACAGCAGCTGCCAGCCCCCCGGGTATCTACCCCCCCATCCACATACCCCATCTGAACTATAAATATAGTAACCATAACTTTCCTGGTAATCCAGTGGTACCCCCCCCAAGCCACGTAGCCCATCCAACCTGTAAGAAATGTAAGCAAAACTGCCCTGGTAGCCTAGTGTTCTCCCACCTGCCCCAAATCAATGTTTGAATCAGAAAACATAAGTAAATCCTTCACTGGTAGTCTAGTGACCCCCCTCCCTTCTCTGATACCCATCTGTAATGTACAAATGTTCATATGAACAACTCTGGTAGTCCAGTGCCCCTCCCCATCCATCCCCAAATCCATGTCCGAGTCAGAAACAATAGGTGACTGGGTGTGAGGCCTGCCCTCAGCAGAGGAGACAGGGGAAGCCAGGCATAACTTCTTTTTCAAGTTCATTGGTCCCCAATGACCTTTCCTCTGATGAACTTTTCCCAACTTTTTTGTTCTGGCATCTCACAGGTTCCTCCTGCTCTGAGCCCTCACTATCAGAGTCCTCATCATGTACTCCCTCTCTTTCAGGAATGTACTCGCTGTCACTGCTATCTTGTTGAATGACACAAAGTTGTGAATGAAAGCTTACAGTACACACTGCAAGCCCACTGGGTGACAGTGTCTACCAAAGGGCATATATGTGTACTGTAAACTGTCATTCTCTGACAGCTCAGTCAGCGGGCAGCCATGGCAGCGTGTGGAGGGATGTGCTGCCCACTGGCTCTGTGGCCAACTAGCCATGCTGGGTTGGGGGAATGGGGGTGTGGCACCTCAGTGGGTGAGGGTGTTGGGGGTCCACTGGACCACCAGGTATACTGGGATTTTTATATTACCCTACAATCAAATTCAGGGATGGGTGGGGGCCACTAGACTACTGGGGTTGTTCATATGAAAATTTGTACATTTCGGAGGGGCATTGGGAATGGGAGCGGGGCCACTAGACTACCAGGGAAGGGTTAACTTAATCATTTTGATTCAATCAGGAATTTGGGGCAAGGAGGGCTACTAGACTACCAGGGACTATGTGCTGCTATATATCTGCAGGGTGTTTCACGCACCCTGCCGGGCGCATCCCTGCACAGGATATGCAAATGGGGCCATAATGAGATGCAAATGGCCCCATTTGTGCCTTGCATGCCTAATGGCCCAATTTTCATGTTGCAGTCTGAATATCTGGAATTTGCACTCATCACATGCCCAAGATGTGCTGCACATCACCATTCCAGGTATTCAAACCACACAGGGGGATGCACCAGCACATCTTCAGTGGTCCCATTTGCACCACACTCATCTTTTGCTATATTCAGATAAGATGCACAATTGTACATCTCATTTGAATATGGCACTTTTGCACTCTGGTGCATCTCAGTTGTGCAGAGCAACCATTTGTGCCCTTTCTGGGTGCAGTTTGAGTATCTGGGCCCCCGTGTTTATTAGGCACAATGTACAGCTGACTGTCTTTAACCACCTGAGAAGTGCATACATTACCTAAAATCACACACTTTGAAGTTTTATTTCTGAAGCATTTTGTTTTTCATTAGCCAGTCCAAAGATTTTCTACCCAATAGTGTGTTACCCTGTTTATCAAATGGGTGCTAATAAAATTTCACTTCTAAAAGACATGAAAGGGTTTTTAAAGAGGGAGTCCAGCCAAAATTTCTAGCATCAGTAAATTTAAAATTTGGATCAGCATATCCCCAGTCAGCCACATGGCAAAAATGAGATCTCTAAGTTACTTTGTTTAAATGTTACAAGTCATGTAACCCTTAATTTACTGCCTGTTCAAAAAATCCAGTTTCAGGAAAGAGCTACTGATGATGTCACAACCAGAACTCACAACCTAGTTCTTCTTGCAGACTACCTTACGAGACTTATTTCTCCAACATTATGTAAAACTGCAGTGGTATTAAACATCTAGAAAAGGAAAGCTGACAATGGGTGAGTCAGGGCATGCATTTCCATAATGTGCAGATGCAAGGTACAGTACTTAAGAATGTGATGGGGGGGTTGGAATACAGTGACAAACATGGCTTTAGATAGACAAAAATATGTGAAATTGTTATAATAGTGCAGGGGATGAGATTTCGAAATGTCACCAGACTGCAACTGTAGAATGCAGCAATGACACAATCTCAGAATGTAAGTGGGACACACAATTTTGGAAAGTGGCAGGGATGCTAAAATTCTTAATGTGGCGGTGTCTTATAGTTTTAGAATGTGGCAGAGATGTATAATTTTGAAATGTGATAGACACATAGTTGTGGAATGTGGTAGGGAAAAGTAATTTCATAATGTGTCTTCGATGGATTGATTTGGCATGCGATGTAGTGATGCACAATTTCAAAACATGGCTCATATGCTTGATTTCATATTGTGGTGGCAACATTCAATTTCAGAATGTGGCATGGACATGAAATCTCAGAAAGTGACAGTGACACAGTTTCAGAATCTGGTAGCCATGTGGAATTTCAGAATGAGGCAGGGATGCATAATTTTTAAATGTAACCTGAGCAGGCAATTTTTGAATGTGGCAGTGACACTCATCTTCAGAATGTGGTGGGGATGTGCAGTTTCAAAATATGATGGGAATGCACATTTTCAGAATGTGACAATAACAGGCAATACTGGAGCATGGAAGTTTACACACAATTTTAGAATGTGACAGGCAGGTACTATTTTAGAATGTAGAAGAGACATGCAGTTTCTGAATATGGCAGTGATGCACAATTTCAGAATGGGGCAGTGATGCTCAGTTTTAGAAACTGACATTGATGCTCAGTTTTGAAATGTGGTGGTGACGCAAATTTCGGAATGTGATGATGATGCCCAGTTTCAGAATGTAGCAATGACGTACAATTTCAGAATGTAGCAGTGACATGCAACTTCAGAATGTGGCTGACACGCAGTTTCAGAATGTGATGATGACACGCAGTTTCAGAATGTGGCGATGATGTGCAATTTCATATTGTAGTGGTGATGCTGACGTACAGTTTTGGAATGTGGCGATGATGTGCAATTTCTGAATGTGGCGATGATGCGCAGTTTCAGAATGGGGTGATGACACGAAATTTCAGAATGTGGTGATGACACGCAATTTTGGAATGTGGTGGTGCTGCATGCGTATGGAATGTAGCAGTGATGCACAGCTTCAGAATGTGGCAGTGATGCACGACTTCAGAATGTGGTGGTGATGCTGATGTACAGTTTTTGAATCTGGCAAAGATGCATAGTTTTGGAATGCGGTGGTGTTGCGTGACTTCGGAATGTGGCAGTGCTGCATGACTTCATAGTTTAGCAAGGACGAATGACTTCAGAATGTGGCAGTATCTCACTACTTCAGAATGTGGTGGTGATGCATAACTTCAGAATGTGGCGGTGACACACGACTTCAGAATGTGGTGACATCGCACAACTTTGGAATGTGATGGCGACGCATGACTTTGAAATGTGGTGGTGCCGCACAACTTCAGAATGCAATGGTGATACATGATTTCAGAATGCGGTGGTGCACAGTTTTGGAAGGCAGTGGTGATGCTCAGTTTTAGAATTTGGTGGCAACAGTTTCAGAATGTGATGGTGACATACAATTTTGGAATGTGGTGGTGATGTGCCATTTCAGAATGTGGCAATGAAACAATTTTTGAATGTGATGGTGACATTTTCAGAATGTGGCACTGAAACACAACTTTGGAAAGTGGTGTGGATGTGCAGTTTTGGAATGTGGTGAGGATACACTATTTTGGAATATGGCTAGGATGCACAATGTTGGATTGTGGTGGGGTTGTGATGCACAATTTTAAAATTTGGTGGAAGCATACAATTCCAGAATGTGGCAAAACAAGCAGTGTCAAAATAAAATGGTATGTTCTACCATATTCCAACAGTGTAGATCCTTACTTATATTTCAGAATTGCCAGTCCCCACTAGATTCTTCAATGCATACCCCTGCCTCATTCTGAGATTGAGTGTCCCACCACACCTCAAGATGGCACATCCCTGCCACATGCAGAGATTACATGTCCCCCCAATTCTAAAATTGTGCACCACTTTGACAGTCTATGCCTTGGTTCAGAGCTGCATTCCCAAACCACCTCCTGATGCATTCTAAAGTACAGTACCATGCATCTGAACATTCTGGAAATGCAAGCACTGCAGGCAACCCTGTGTCAGTTTTTATTTTTTAAGTAAATACTACAGCTACAATTTTGATAACTTTAAAGAAATAGATCCTAAAAGGTTACTGATGGGGAGGACTACTCTGTGAGTTCTGGTTGTGACATCATCAGAGCAGAGAACAGCAAGAGGAAGGAGCTGTTGTTAAAACTGTACTACTCTACTGGACTAAAGAACTAGAACTCTACTACTGGGAACTTCAATTTATGGTAAAAACAAACAAATAAACAAAAAAGAGTGTGTTTGTTTGTGTTGGGTGAAGGAATTGTTTTCTGTGCAGTTAGCTAGGTGAAAAAGAAACTGTGACTTGGGAGGGGCTTAGAGAGAAGGAAGCCAGGTGTTTGCATTTAAAAACTGACCTAGATAGCTTGTGGCAGAGAACAGCAAGAGGAAGGAGCTGCTATTTGAACTTTACTGGGACTATATTGCCCTCCATCCCCCATCCTTAGCCAGTTCTACTTTTATAGGCACAGTATCTGACTGACAACAGGAACTTCCTGTTTGGGAGCAGGAAGGGAGTGATCACAGAGGCACAAAAGACTCACCATCCTAGAATGAAAAGAGTAGCTCTCCACTCCTCCCAGCTGCTGGAGGTCTGACTCTAAGCAAGTAAGAAGGAAACTACTGAGGAATATAGGAACTTACCATCCCAGAACAGGAAGAGCAGGAGCTTTAAGGGCACAGAGGCAGTAGGAATGTAGGGAGAAAAAAATGTATAAAAAAATAAAATAAAATAAAGAGAGAGAGGAAAGAGTACGTATACAAAACAACAGTTAAGGGGCCACAAATAAGACATGATGGGAGTGGTGCATTGCAGTGACTGTGGAGCAGTAGTCTTCCAGGAGATGTTCTGGAGGATGCGGTGTTGTCCCATCTGCATGCACCTTTCTGGGCTGAGGGAGGAGGTTGCTCATCTCCAGGCTGAGTTGACCAGGATTCCGGGGACCTCTTTTCCAACCCAGGGACCACCAGGACCATCACTGCTGCCTCAGAGGTTGCCAAGAAAGAGGAACAGTTGGACCACAGTGGGCTCAGGGAGGGTGAGGGTGGTGGAACAGAGGCGCATCCCTCCAGTTGTACCTCTCCACAATTCATATGCCATTCTGGCAGAGTGTGGCTCCTCTATGGAAGCACCCACAGTGGAGACCAAGGAGGATGCTGGGAACCTCCACAAAGGAAACCCCCCAGGAAGCTGGCATGTGACCCCATAGGAGAAGGAAACAACTCATGGTGGGGGACTCCATTGTTAGGAGGGTAGAACTGGGGGAGGGAGGGGAGAGGAAGGTAAGGTGCCTATCTGGTGCCATGGCTTGGAGGGACAGGGAGCGAATCCTCAGGATTACGGGAGCAGCTGCACAGGGAGGGAGCTGGATGTCATTGTCCACCTAGGGACAAATTACCTGGCTGGGAAAGGGATCAGAGCAGTGCAGGAGGAGTTTGTGGAGTTGGGGAGGGGCCTTAGACAAGTAACATGCATGGTAACCTTCTTGGAGGTGCTGCCTGTCTATGGTATGGGTGAGGCTAGAGTACTCCACACCATGGGATTCAATCAGTAGTTGAAAAACTGGTGCAGAGCTCAGGGTTTTGGTTTAATTGGGAACTGGGGGTCCACCTGGAGCAATGCAAGCCTATACTGGTGAGATGGCCTGCATCTGTCCTGGAGGGGAACCAAAATCCTAGGTGATAGGTTTAAATGCTTCATTGGCAAGAATTTAAACTAGCCAAGGGGGGAGGCACTGAAAAGGAGAAGGGAAATCCTAGTCCTCCCCCCGAAAAAAAACAGTGTAGTTAGTGAGGTAAACACCAAGATAGAGAAGTCAATAGGGAGAAGGGCAGGGGTAAATGGAGAAAAAGACAAAGGCAGTAAGGACAGGGATAGGACAAAAAGGGGCAAGGCCATCAAAAACTGGAGGGTAATGAGTACCAATGCCCGTAGTCTAGGTAACAAGCTCTCTGAACTGTTGGCCTTGCTAGAAGAGGGATGCCTGGATACTGTGGCAGTCAAAGAAACATGGTACACAGAGAGATATGACTGGGATGTGAACATACCAAGGTACACAATCTACAGGAGGGACAGGGAGGGTAGAAGAGGAGTAGGAGTAGCTCTCTATGTAAGGGAAGGGAAGGGATCAAAGCAATAGAACTAAAGGGTAAACAGGGAGGAGAGGAGGCACTGTGGGTCACCCACTGGAAATGGCACCACAAGCCACACAGGGGTTGTATACAGACCCCTATCTCAGGGGGAGGACATGGACAAGGAAATGATAGAAGGCATCCTTAGGATGGCAGAGAAAGGGAAGATATTGCTGATAGGGGACCTGAATATGCCAGATGTTAACTGGAGCACCTTAGCTGCAGTCACATCCAAGAGTAGGGCCATTCTCAATGCCCTACAGGGGGCATGCCTCAGACAGCTAGTGTTGGAACCCACTCAGGAGGGAGCAATCTTAGACCAGGTATTCTCAAATGGGGATGGAGAGAGGATTTCAGATCTAGAAGTGGGTAGACATCTGGAAACAAGTGACCACTAAACAGTGTGGTTCATGATAAACTCAGCTGTAGAGTCAAGACATACAAAAGTCAAGGTACTGGACTTCAGGAGGGCTGATTTTGTGAAAGTGGGAGAGTGCCTCAGAAAAGCACTAGCAAAAAGGCAAGAAGAAGGGGTGGAGCAACAATAGGGAAACATCAAAACTACCATCAGAGAGGCAAAAAGCCTTTGTGTGAAGCAAATAAATCAAAATGAAAGACAAAACTACTATGGTTCTCAAAAGAGGTGTCAGGTAAGGTTAGGGAGAAAAAGACAGCATTCAGGAAGTATAAGGAAACAAAGAAGGAGCAGGACAGAGAACTGTGCCAGTTATAGCAGAAGGAAGCAGGGAAGGCAATCAGAATAGCAAAGGTCCAAACCGAGGAAAAGATAGTCAAGTCTGTTTAGAAGAGGGATAAAACCTTTTATATGTACATTAGGGAGTGAAGAAAGACAAAGGGAGGCTGAACAAAGAGGAGGGTGGGTGGGCAGACAGGGACAATGAAAAAGCAGGGATACTGGACAAATACTTCTGTTCAGTATTCACAAAGGAAGAGGAGGGGGAGGTACATAATCCAGTCAATAGAAGCACTCTGGATGGGAGGGGTTGACATCAGTCCTTTCACGGAAGAAAGGGTTCTGAAAGAACTCCTAAAACTGAAGGTGAACAAAGCAATGGGCCCTAATGGGATTCACCCCAGAATTCTAAAAGAACTAAGGGGAGAACTAGTAACACCATTGACTACCCTTTTTAACAAATCATGGGAAGATGGTGTGGGACCTGAGGACTGGAGGAGGGTGGATGTGATTCCCCTTCACAAAAGTGGGAGCAAGACAGAGGCAGGAAACTACAGACCTGTCGGTTTGACCTCAGTGGCAGGGAAAATGATGGAATCTCTTCTGAAGGAAAGAATTGTTGAGTACCTAGAGGTCAGTGGGGCAAAGAACCCAAGGCAGCATGGATTTACAGCAGGAAGGTCATGTCAGATGTATCTAATCAATTTCTTTGACTGGGTGACCAAAGTAGTAGACCAGGGAGGGGCTGTCGGCATGGCTTACCTTAACTTTAGCAAGGCATTTGACACAGTCCTGTATAAAAGATTAATAAACAAATTAGCCAGCCTAGGAGTGGGTCCCAGGGTGGTAGTCTGGGTAAAACATTGACTGGGCAACAGGACGCAGAGGGTAATAGTAAACAGAGTCCACAATGAAGAAATGGAGTTACTAGTGGGGTACCGCAGGGTTCAGTACTGGGTCCGGTCCTTTTTAATGTCCTTATAAGAGACATTTCAGAGGGACTGGAAGGAAAAGTATGTCTCTTTGCAGATGACACAAAGATCTGCAACAGGGTTGATACACAAGGTTGGAGGAATGGTCAAATGTATGGCAGCTTAGATTCAATGCAAAGAAGTGCAAAGTAATGCACCTGGTAAACAAAAATCCAGGGGAAGAGTACACAATGGGGGGTGAGATACTGACAACAACAAAAGTGGAAAGGGACTTGGGGGTAGTTATATCAGATGATCTAAAGGTGGGCAAGCAAAGTGAGAAGGCAGTAAGGAGGGCTGGGGGAATACTGGGATGCATAGGGAGAGGCATCACCAGTAGAAAACAGGAAGTTATCCCTCTGAACAGACAGTTGGTGAGACCCCATCTGGAGTACTGCATGCAATTCTGGAGACCCTATTTCCGCAAAGATGTAGAGAGGGTAGAGGCTGTCCAGAGGAGGGCAACCAAAATGGTGCAGGGTCTGGACTAGAAGACATACAAAGAGAGACTAAATGAGCTTAATATATATACCCTCAAGAAAAGGAGGGAGGGCGGGAACATGATAGAAACTTTCAAGTACATCAAGGGAATCAACAAAGACCAAGAGGGTAGCGTCTTTCAGAAAAAGAGATGTGCAAGAGCAAGGGGTCACAATCTGAAGATAGAGGGGGATGGCTCAGAGGTAATGTGAGGAAGTATTTTTTCACGGAGAGGGTTGTGGATGCATGGAACAGTCTTCCTGAGGAGGTCGTGGAATCAAAAACAGTGGGGGAGTTCAAGAATGCATGGGACAGACATAAGGCAATTCTAGTGGGGGGTAGGAGGCAGTAGGCTGTTGGTTAAATAGGATCTGCAGCTTATCCATTAGGTAGGGAAATGGACAGACTAGGTGGGCTAAGCAGTCCTTATCTGCCATCAAATTCTATGTTATCAGTGGCTTTTCACTGAAACTGGCTTTTTTGAACAGGGAGTGAATGAAATCAGTGTTACAAAATAGTTCATAACTTTAAAATGAAGTAACATAGAAAACTAATTTTTGGTATGAGATTTTTTGGGGGTAGACTGATTCTAATTCTGCAATAGAAACATAGAAACATAGACTTTGATGGCAGATAAGGACCACTTGGCCCATCTAGTCTGCCCATTTCCATACCTATAGGATAGGACGCAGATCTTAGTTAACCAACAGCCTATTTCTTCCTACCCCCCCCACAAGAATTGCCTTATGTCTGTCCCATGCATTCTTGAATTCTCCCACAGTTTTAGACCCCAACCTCCTCAGGAAGGCTGTTCCACGCATCCACTACCCTCTCTGTGAAATAATACTTCTTCACATTGCCCCTAGAACTGCCCCCATCTTTAAATTGTGTCCTCTTGTTCTTGCACATCTCTTTTTCTGAAAGATGCTACCCTCTTGGACTTTGTTGATTCCACTGAGGTACTTAAAAGTTTCAACAAGTCTCCCCTCTCCCTTCTTTCCTCAAAGGTATACATATTAAGCTCCTTTAGTCTCTCCTCATACGGCTTCTCTTGCAGACCCTGCACCATTTAGTTGCCCTCCTCTGGACTGCCTCTATCCTGTCTATGTCCTTGTGGAGATGGGGTCTCCAGAACTGGATGCAGTACTCCAGATGGGGTCTCACCAACTGTCTGTACAGAGGCACAACAACGTCCTGTTTTCTGCTGCTGATGCCTCTCCCTATGCATCCCAGTATACCCCCAGCCCTCCCTACTGCCTTCTCACATTGCTTGCTAACCTTAAGGTCATCTGTTATGATTACCCCCAGGTCCCTTTCCTTTGTTGTTGTTGTTACTACCTCCCCCCCATTATGTATTCTTCTCCTGGGTTCTTGTTTTCCCGGTGCATTATTTTGCACTTCTTTGCATTGAATCCTAGCTGCCCTACTTCTGACCATTCCTCCAACCTTGCCAAGTCCCTTCTCATCCTTTCCATGCCTCCTTGTGTATCAACCCTGTTGCAGATCTTTGTGTCATCTGCAAAGAGGCATACTTTTCCTTCCAGTCCCTCTGCAATGTCACTTATGAAGACATTAAAAATGACTGAACCCAATACTGAACCCTGCGATACCCCACTAGTAACCCCTCTTTCTTCAGAGTGGACTCCATTTACAATTACCTTCTGTGTCCTGTTATCCAGCCAATGTTTTACACAGGCTACCACCCTGGGACCCACTTCCAGGCTGGTTAATTTCACTATTAATCGTTTGTGTGGGACTGTGTCAAATGCCTTGCTAAAGTCTAGGTAGGCCATGTCCACAGCCCCTCCCTGTTTACTACTTTGGTCACCCAGTCAAAGAAATCTATTAGATTCATCTGATATAACCTTCCCGCTGTGAACCCATGCTGCCTTGGGTTCTGTGCCCCACTGGCCTCTAGGTACTCAACTATTCTTTCCTTCAATGTAGTACTTTTGACTTCCTCTTTAAGCCTTTTGTTTTCATTGGAAAATCCTTCCTCCTAAAATGACGGGGTCAATCTGAAGTCATCTGGTGCGCGTGCCTTTGGATTTGCGGCACCTACCCTCTGGAATTCTCTGCCCCATCAGCTTCGGGAGTGCAGGAAGGTGGGGAGTTTTAAGCTGGCACTTAAGATTTTTCTATGGGAGAAAGCATTTCCAGTATTTTTTTGATTTTATTCTGTATTTATTGTACTTTGTTTTATATGAATTGTACAGCGCCTTAAAATTTGAAAGGCGCTTAACAAATACATTTTATTATTATTAATATTATTAAAACGTCATCCCTGTTTTTTAGAAGGAATGTACGGTATCTGTATTTCTTTGTGACTTGCTACCCCCACCCCTTCATACAGATCTCTCCCAATCTAAGAAGGTACCAGTTGGTGCCAATTGTGTTAAAATATTGCTCCCATCCTGACCACCCAGTTGCATAAATCTCTTCTTCTTCCCTTTTCTATATAAGAAAATCTGCCTCTGTGACTACCTCTCCCACCATAAGGTCACCCTTCTGTAACCCAAGAAGATGCCAGTGGGTGCCAAATATGATAAACCATTACCCCTAACATTATAATTATTAGGTTACACAAAGTTGCAGAAACCATGATGGTAATTGAATTAAATTGTACTAAATAATTTTGGAGACAAAATTAAATTGGATATGATTTACTTTTTGAACACTGTTCTTTTAAATGCAGCGGTGAATGTTACAAAGTGTACCCCCTACATTTTTTTGTTCTGTGAACTAGAATGCCTGAAGACAATGTACCTCTGACTGGACTGATTTGCTTGGAGCAGAACATGGAAATAAGCACATTACATCCACTATCATAATTAATTTAGAGGTGCAGCTGTTTTAGGAATCAAAGTCCAAAGCAGTTTTGATTAAACTCTGCTGGTACCCCTAGGAGATTTCTAACACAAAGACTGAGGTTTCTATCAAGTACAGTTTTGACATTCTGGATTAGTACTGTATATGTGATGGGCTAGGGCATGAGTAGGTCAGAGATGGCTGGGTTAAGGGTCTCAAAAGTAATCTTTCTCAATGGCACTTCCTAATGAATAGCTGCAGCAAAAAAAGCAGGATGTGCTACTGGTAAATCTGATACAAAATCTTAAATGTCTGCACATATGATATAAAAAGGGTATGCACTCCAGACTGGAAATGGCAAGTAAAGTAACATTTAACCCACTGCAAGCATACAACAAATATGTCAACAATAGAACTGCACCAGCTCAGGTGCTTCAAAGTTTCATACTGCTCCATGAGGGAGCAGGGAAAATAAGTCTAAAAATTACTGAGGACACCATTGGAGTTAGGACAACAAGACATTCAAGGGGGCAAGATGGAGAAGATGTTCTGACCAGATGTGGAGGAACTGCAAAGCGAAGGACTATACTGCTTGATTGTATTTGTCTTCTGTCATGCATTCTTGTCTAAGAGTTGTTTTTTTTATTGATGCCTTGTTGATATTTTTGTGCACAGAGTTAAATTCGGCTCCTGGAGTTCTGTTTACTCTTTTTAAAGAGTTTTGAAATTCCTTATCTGAGAGGAGCCATTGTCAGAAGCCAGAGCCAAGGTTAGACACAAGAAGGGAGTAAGGAGATTGGAGGATGAGTAGAGAGTGGGCCATGTCGGTGAAGAGAGGAGCCAGTGCTGGATGCTCACATCGGGCCAGAGGACAGGACAGGAAAGGACAGAAGTGGTTGCAAGGTTTGGTGCAGCAGTGAGGTTTGGAAGGATTGGACAACTGTTGTGGGGTACAGAGTGTGGAGCTGAGCCAATGTGCAGTCACTAGATGCAGATCAGGCTGTTGATGGTGAGCATATTGTGATTGCAAATTTCATTTTATTATCTCAAAGAATAACTTGAAACCTATATAAGGCTACAGAACTGACAAAGATTATAAAACTCATTTTGAATTAAAAATTCAGGCTGTGTTATATTAAAGTGAAATGCACATTTAGGATAATTTTTTTTATAAAACTGGTGGCTCATGTTTGTTATAACTTAGTACTTTTCTTTCTTTACTCCTTTGACATAGATTTTTTTATGTTTGATGTGTTGTTTTCTCTGTTTGGGCATGCAAATTTGGAATTGCCTCCCAAATAATTTATATTAAGAAGTTAACTCTTTTCTGTTTTAACCAAACAATATATAGTAAAAGGGTTGGGAGATTTCAATTTCAGAGCAATTACCCTATTTGCTCATTTTCAAGGAATATGTGATGTGCTTGATCAGCCATCACAATCTTTCTCCTTCTCTTTCTGTTTCTCCCAACCTCTCTGCCTCCAGCCTGCTTTCCTCCTCCCCCTTCTCTTCCTCAACCCTGTCTATTTCCTCTCACCCAATTATATCCACTACTCTCCCCTCCTCTTGCTTCCTCCTTCCACTACACTCCCCCTGAATTCCAGCTTCCTCCCTCCTCCTCTCTATTTCTTCCTGGCTGCTCCATGCATCTACTAGAATATCACTCTCCCTTCAGTCCCTCACCACCCCTCCTTCATCCTCTCCATCACACTGCAAGCACTCCTCTGCCCTTGCCAAGCTTATCTTACTTCTACTGCTCCTCAGAGCAGGTGACATTGAGCCCAATCTTGGTCTTACCCCATCCCCTCCCACTTTCTCCCCAAAGGCTTACAAGTGGCACACATAAATATTCAAAGTCTTTTGTCCAAGTTGACCTGCTACAACCTCTTATGATTTCTCTTCTCCCTTATGCTGTTATAGTCTCAGAATCTTGGCTTTCTGACAAAATTCCTGACTTTGCCATCACCATCCCTGGTTACTTTTTTTCTCACCAAGATTATGCCATGAAGGGAGGTGGCTTTGCCATCTTCCTGTCCTCCATCATTCAGTCTACCCCTGTGCTGTCTGTCTCCTCCCCTGTTGCCTATGAACTTCTCATCCTTAAACTCTCCTTCCCTTTCTGCCTCCCATCTTTGTGGCAGGTGTATACTGCTGCCCAAGACTTTCTTCTGCTTGTTATGGAACTTCTAACCACTGTCTCTACTCATGCCTCCTTTTATGAGCTTCTTACCTTAGGTGACTTCAACTTTAATGGGCTCTCACACTCTAACTCTAAACTCTGTCAAAACATAAAGTCTATACATCTTACACAACTCATTTCTAATCCTACCCATCACAATCACTGTTCCCAAAACCACTCTCTACTGGATTGCGTACTCGCTACTCACCCACACCACATCACTGATTCTGGTACCCTCCATGACACACTCAGTGACCATCATACAGTTTACTGCATTTGTAAAATTCACCACTCTAGTGTCCCCCTGCAAATTATCCAAATCAGGTCCTTCTGTTCAATTGACTTATCCTTGCTGCACGCTGATTTGCTTTCCACTGACTGGTCCCCTGTCTCTATGGCCAGTAATATCAATCAAGCTCTAAAGTATTTCCAATCCAAATTATAATTAGTCTGGGATCAGCATGCTCCATCAGGAAAACTAGGGTCAGAGGTTCTCAACTTCCCTGGATCTCAGCTGAACTTCTTGCCTACCTCCATGCACGTTACCTGTCAAGAATGTGTTATAAGTCTTCTGACAGTCCAGCTAACCTGAACAAGTACCGTGCCTTGAGGAACTCTTGTACTATAGCCATGAGGTTAGTTAAGGCTGAGCTCTTTTCCTCCGCATTTCAGAACAATCTTAACAACTCCTCCAAGTTCTGGAAAGTAATACACGCCTCCCCCACCAGTCTCCCTCTCCTGTCCTCAAGATGGGTGACTCTACCATTTCCAACCCTCCTTCTGTCACTTCAGCTTTCAACTTCTGTTTCACCACCTGTGCTTCCTCACTCCTCTCTGCAGTTTCTGACACTCCTCCTCCTCCCTCCTTCTCCTTTGTCCTTCCCCTTATCCCCCTTATCCTTCTTGACAGTTACACCAGCATCCTCTCTAAATGCCCTCCTGGCTCTCAACCCTCAGAAAGGTTGGAGCACTGATGGGCTTGATCCCAAGCTCCTGCACCTTTCCGCACCTGCTATTGCCTTGCCCATCCTTTCCTGCTCAACCCAACATTCTCTCTTGCTTAAGTCCTGGATACCTGGAAGCATGCAACTGTCACCCCCCTTCCTAAAGGAGGAGACTTCTCCTCTCCTGGCAATTTCTGCCCTATCTCTCTCTTCTCCCAACCTTATCTAAACTCCAAGAACACTCTATTTCAAACCTTCCCCTTCCTCCACTCCTCCTCCTTCTTCACCCCCTTCCAGTCTGTTTTTTGCAAACATCACTCCATCACTTCCTCTCTTCTCAGACTCACAGACTTTATCCATACTGGCATGAAACAAGGCCTTCTCACTGCCACCATCTTTGTCGATATAGCAAAAGCTTTTGATACTGTTTCCCACCCTCTTCCTCTGGATAAACTATAATCAGAGGGACTATCCAGCTCAGCAATCAAATCGTTCAACTCCTACCTTGTAGGAAGATTTCAATCAGTGAAAATTGGAGAATCCTTCCTCCCACCCCACCCATACACACTGGCGTCCCCTACAGTTCCATCCTTGGCTCTTTACTTTTCTCCATATCACTCAATGACCTTCCCTCAACCTGCTCCTCTGCATCCATCCACATATATGCAGATAACACAATCTTGTTTTCTCTGGCTCTTTGCCATCAGAGTTAACATCCAGACTTCAACTGGATTTTGACTCTGTCTAGAAATGGTTCAGGGCTAATCAATTGTCTCTTAATGCAAAGAAAATGGTCTCCATGAGTTTTGGCACTCAGCAGAGGCTTTCTAAACTCCCTTCAATCCCCTCCTTCCTCACCCTTTATGGGGGAAAACTGATGATATACCCTTATTAAGTACCTCGAGGTGTGACTTGACCTCCACCTTGATTTTTCTCAGCACATAGAAGCCATGTACAAAAAACTTGACCCTAAGTTCGGTTCCCTTATAGGAACAAAAGCTTTATCCCTATATTTTCCTGCCAAGACATCATCAATAAGATGATTCTAACCATATGTGATTATGGAGACATAGTCTATGGTGCCGCACCAAAATCCACATAGGCCAGACTGGATCCCCTCTTTCACTTCTTTTGCCAGTTTGCCTTGGTCTGCCTCCTCCCAGTCACCACTTTTCTCTGTACACTGATCTCTCCCTCCCATCCCTGAATCACCACCACCTCATCCACTGTGCCTCTTTATTTCTAAATTCTGGTTGGCTTCACTCCCTCCCTTCTTACCTTGGCATTTTTCTCTCCCCTAAGCCCCACTCCATGTACTCCCTCCATAACTCAGGCTATCGTTCCATTTTGCTCCCCTCTTGTAAGACCCTGGCTGGCCAGTCTGGTTTCTCCTTCCAAATCTCTGGAACTCCCTCCCCACTACCAGTTCACTCTACCCCCTCAAAACACTCTCTCTCCTCTCTACTCCAAGGGGACACTGCCCCCTCTTGTAAATACCCTTAGTCCTATGTGCTACACATACTCCCTATCCTCTACACATTTCACCACCCCACCCCAACCCTCCTTTCTGTCCTCCTTCCCCCCACTTCCTCAACTCCCTCTTCCACCCTTCTTCCCACTTACTCCCACATCCTTTAATACCCTTTCTACCCCTTCCACTCCCCTTATCCTATCCTCAACACTCTATTCCCTCCAACACCTGCTTACTTTGCAACCTTATTTTGTATCCCTTCTTCCCTCTATTTCTCCACCCCTACTTCAACCTTTGCCCTCCCCCTCTCTCTCTCCATCTCTCTTTTTTTTTTCTTGTTCACCCTCCTACCCATCCGATATTTTTGGATGTCACAGTCTTGTGAGTGCCTGGTAACCTCTCTCTTCTGATTGTTTTAATCCTGCATTATTATCGCTTGTCTATGTGTTAATGTATATTATTATACACAGAGTGTATTATTGTATCATTGTGCGGCTACCTGCCTGTATTCATCCTTAACCTCATCCCTCAGGATGCATCTGGAAATGAGCTTCAAGCTCAGTATGTCTTTCTGGTAAATCTCTTTTAAATAAATAAATCTTCAACACCCTTAAAACTGCCCATAGCTAATTACTCACACTCAGGCATCAGCTGCTGTGACAGCAAGTGTGCAGAGTACACCGGCATGGTATGCCCCCTGTATGGTGACACTATTACAGTGAAAACATCGATGCCAACAACATCAATGTTTTCACTGTAATAGTCTGTCTGAGACCCCAGCACTCTCTCTCCTGGTCCTGCACCTCCTACCCAATCCAACTCTGACTAGGAGTTAGAATTTTATAGATTGGGGGTGCAGGGACAGAGACCCCTGCATGGGGGACTTGGGGTGCAAAGCCCCCGATGAAAAAAACAGCCAGGGTCTCCAATTGGATTTATGTCAACTGCAAGTTGTGGTCAACATAAATCCATCACTGTGATGGTGGTTGACAGCTTAGTTGTCAACCTGGCATTCTAGAGCCCACCAGCACATGTTGCGAATTAATTTGTTCTCCTCTTTAGAATCTGTTTGCATGGACCATTATAGTTATATGCCAGTGCCTACAAATGAAAGAAAGAATGTAAGTTGGCCTTTTTTTTTTTGTTTCAGTATAATTTTAAAGTAAGTAACAGTGTTTGGAGGGTTTAATAAGTTGTTTTTGAAAACTGGCATAATCAAACTTTGAAGTGATGTTGATCTGTGTATAATGTCATTTTGCTTTCTTATCGTATGAAATCATTTTAAGACAAGTTAACTTATACCTTTCAAAATTTTGATTTTATTTAGGGATGCATTTAAACTCCAAAAGATTGCTATTGAAGTCACTATAAGTGGAAATTTTTATTACCTTCTGATAGTGAAGAAAATTATTTACTTTTTTCATTTTATGAAAACTCTGCATGAAATAATTTTTAAAGTGAGACTATCCTGAAGACTGACACAGTGTGAAGCTGCACCCAGGTATAAACTGCTTCTGTTTGTTGCATTCTGGTTGGGCTCAGACCTGATTATTTGGTCACACACTGGCCACTGAACTTCTGTTACACTCCCTGGTTTCGAACAAGTAACAGCTTGAGAAATATTACATACTAATAAGAATCTGAAGAAGCTTGTGAATCCTATAGGCCCTGACTGTTCTGATGCACTTTTAAATGTTATACTGTGTTTTATGTATTTCTTTGTTTATTATTCTAAACTTGCAAATTATATTTGAAATTTGCACAATAGTTAAGTAATACATGAACAATTTTAACAAGAACAGGCCTAGATCTAGGAAGTAACAATGCAGTCCCTGTAAAAAAGTAATGAGTATAGAAAAAGGCCCAAACAATTTAAGGAGCCAAAGCACCCACAAAAGGCAGGCTAAACATAAAAATGCTGACCTGGATAACCAAGCTAAAATCACCCCTCATTTAAAATTGCTTGGTAAAGATAAGGGCATGGATTTTAATGCTCAACTCCCTCATCAGTGATAGGTGTACAGGAATGTTTGCCAGCAACAAATGAAACCAGAGATGCAAAACATACAAGTGACAAGGGAAAAATGGTCTGTGTGAATCCTTTCTATGTAGCCTGCTTTTACCCATACCTGAGGAAAGCCTGGATGGATGCTTAGATGAGACTGAGACACATATTAAAAATATAATCCCCAGAACTGGATGACATGCAGGAGTTGGCAGAACAATTATCAGGGCAATAACAGAAATTTTTAATAAATCCATCATTGAGGGAATTATATCTGATGCATGGAGAGAAGCCATAGTGACCCCAAAACATAAGAAAGGCAAGCAAAAACTGATGTAAACAACTACAGGCCAGTACATCTAAACTCAGGTCTGTGTATGGAAATGGAAACTATGGTTAAGGATTACTTGGATTCATGGTTATATAGATTCAACTAAACTGAAAATGCACAACATGGATCATCTGGAGCAGATCCTGCCTAACTAATTTTAGGATGAACATATAGGCTGATTTGATACCATTTATTGAACCAAAAAAAGATTTATAAAACACAAGCTTTCAGGTTACATAAAACCCTTCATCGAGTGTAGCACCAGGTTCTACAGAAAACAAGCTTCTTAGAATAGAGAAATCTACTGGTAAATAAACATTTACACATGGGTATAACAGTTCTTTTGGAAAGGTAGTACACAGAGACAAAAAAATCAATCTTTGAAATATTAGGTGGTTGTAAATCTGATTAGTTATGTAGAGTCCTCTCCCAAAATGGAATGTGACAGCAGGAGGCCTATACATTATAAGATGTTAATATTCAAAGAGCATCCCAAAATACAGAGAGAGAGAGAGAGAGAGAGAGAGAGAGAGAGAGAGTGTGAAAGAGAGAGACACACTATAATATAAAATGTAAAAGATGTTTATAAATTTATGCACAGGAAATGTATATGCACCTTAACTAGAAAGAAAACAGTTGTCAGATAGCATTTGTAATTGTTCATGAAACCAGGGTCTATAGTCAGTCAATTATTTTTAGTATCAAGAAGGCAAAAGAGTTTGAGCTCGGAAGCTTGCATTTCTTGTGCATTTGTGAAGTGTCCTTTGAGAACCAGGAAAGAGAGGTCAGAGATGGAATGATCAGATTAGGAGAAATGTTGTCCCACTGTGTTTTCAGTCCTTTTATCCTTTATGCTGTGCCTGTGTGAGTTCATTTTGGTTTGAAGGGTTGCCCGTTTTCCCCCACATAGCCTGCATGTGCACAATTCTTGCACTAAATTTAATAGACAACATTCTGAGATCCACATATATAACTCCCTTATACAGTATCTTGAATTGCTTGTTTCAGAGGGTGTTGATAAAGTCTGAAGTGGAAATGTGCTCTTATGTCTTACATTTAGGAATATGGCAGGGTTCAGTGCCTCCTAGTGTTTTATTATTTCAGTCAGGTATAAGTTTGCTCCTGGCAATCAGGCTGAATAGTTTAGGTGGTTGTTTGAAAGACAGTGATGGTGGTTCCTAGAAAATACATTTCAGGGTGACATTCTCACAGAATATTGGTTGTAGGTCTTTAATAATTTTTCATAGTGGCTCCAGACCAGGGTTGTATTTAACAACCAAGTGTGTCCGGTTGGTGGTGGTCTTTTTTTTTGTAATGTAGTAGTTGTGCACTTGGTATAAGTGTGGCATGTTCCACAGCTCTGTCAATTTCTTTAGAGCAGTGTCCCTGTTCAGTAAATGTTTTTTTTCAATATAATAAGTTATCTATCTCTGTCTTCCTCACTCAAACATATTCAGAGGTATTGAACACTTGACTGTACATTGCAGATCTTTTAGTGTGCTTAGAGTGATTGCTGTTTTTACGTAGTTATGTGTTTCTGTCTGTTGGTTTCCTGTACAGGTCTGTAAGGTTCCATCTTTGATGGCAACTGTGGTCCACCCAAAATGCATTGCCAAACTTATCAAATTTATTCTGACCCACAACAACTTGAGTTGCATCAGCAAACATTATGTTCAAACTATGGGAACAGCAATGGGCACCAGGATGGCTTCATATTATGTCAATCTTCTCATGGTCAGTTTGGAAGAGGATCTCCTATAATAATGTAAAATCAAACCACTTGCATGCTTCTGATATATCAATGATATATCTATAATTTGGACAGAAAGTGCACGCTTAAAGAATTTCACTAGGTACTTAACATCCTCCACCCATCCATTAAACATTCACTGGAGTACTCTGACATCAGCATCAATTTCCTTGACATCACAGTTACCACCAAAAACAAAACCTTACATACCAGTATCTACAGTACAGAAAGCCAACAGCAGACAGAGATACCTACACAAAAACAGCAATCACCCTGGGCACATTAAACAATCTGTAATGTACATCCAGGTGCTTTGATACCACTGAATCTGTTTGAGTGAGGAGGACATAGACCCTCCTCTAGAGACATTGACATAACTGTGGAACATGCCACATGCATGCCAAGAGAACAACTACTATGATATAAAGGAAAGACCACTACCAACTAGACATCCTTGGCTGTTGCATATAACCCTGATCTGGAGCAGCTACAAAAAATTTTTAGGAACCTACAACCAATATTCATATGACACATTGAAATGTATTTTCTGGGAACCACCTTTACTGTCTTTCAAACAACCACCTTAATTATCCAACCTCATTGTCAGGAGCAAGTTTATACCTGAACAAAATAATAGAACACTAGGAAGCACTAAGCCCACCAATATTCCTAAATATAAAACCTGAACACATTTCCACTTTAGACTTTATCAACACCCCCTTCCCCAAAAAATAACCAATTCAAGATACAGGGTAGTTATACTTCTGGATCCCAGAATATTGTCTAGTACATTCAGTGCAAGAAGTGTCCATATGAGACAACATGGGGGAAACTGGACAACCCCTTCAAACCCAAATGATTTCACACAGTCACAATATAAAGGAAAAAGTGACTGAAAAAACAGTGGGACAACATTTCTCTCAATCTAATTACTCCATCTCTGACCTCTCTGTCCTAGTTCTCAAAAGACACTTCACAAATACAAAGAGCAGTGAACTTATTAGCTCAAACTTTTTTGCCTTCTTGATACTAAAAATAATGCACTGAATATACACCTTGGTTTAATGACCCATTACAAATTTTAACTGACAACTCTCTTCTTCTTGGTTCAGGTGCATATACATTTCCTGTATGTATGTATGTATTTATATACATTATCTCTTACATTTGATATTGTAGTGTCTCTCTCTCTCACAGACACACACACAGATGCATGTGCATGTGTGTACACACACACAGTCTTTTTTAGGTAGGCTTTTTGAATATAAACTTCTTATACTTTATAGGAATCCTGCTGTCATATTCCATTTCAGGAGAGGAGTCTTCATCACTAATCTGATTTACAACCACCTAGTATTTAAAAGTTGTTTTGTCCCTGCATACTTCCTTATCAAAAGAACTGTTATACCCATGTGCAGAAGTTTATTAACCAGTAGCTTTCTCTATCCTAAGAAGTTTGTCTTCTATAGAACATGGCTGATATGCCTAATGAAGGGCTCTGTGTAACCTGAAAGCTTGTGTTTTGTAAATCTCTTCTTGGTCCAATAAAAGGTATCAAATCACCCACTTTGTTCAACTTTTTGTACAAGGACCAATACAGCTACATACAATTTACTAATTTAATAAACTTCTTTGAACCTCTGAGCAAAGCCTTGGATATGGGGAAGGCAGTGGGCATTGTATATCTTGAGTTTAGCAAAGGGTCTCAGAGTGGATTACTCACTAAGATGAAGGTTTTAGGAGTCCAAAAGATTATAACCAGTTGGGTGTGTAAATGGCTGACAAACAGAAGGCAATGAGTCAGAATAAATAGACAAGTATCAGATTGGGGACAGGTCACTAGTGGTATGCCACAGGGATTGGTTCTGGGGTCATCCCTTTTCAACTTTGTTCTAAGAGACATTCACAGTGGATTGTATTATAATCTAACTAGATTTGCTGATGAGGAGAACTCTATAATATCAGATCAGAAAAATCAGATTGTATTGTAATGCAAAATTATCTTGACATATTAGTGGGTTGGGCAGTTAATTCAAGGTGAAGTTTAGCATCAATAAATGTGTGGTTCTCCATCTAGAAAAGGAATAACCCACAATACCAGTATAAGCTTCTTGGTGACTACTTACTGTAAGAAGTTCAGATGGTGAAAGGGATCTGGGAGTAATGGTTTCAGACAAATTTAAGTGACTCAATCAATGTGAGGCAGCAACAAAAAAATATGAAACCAGATTATGCCTTGTATGAAGAGAAACATAAGAAGACAAAGAAGAGAAGTGATGAGTCCATTCATTATTTAAATCATTGTGAGGCCTCGTCCTGAATGTGCAATGTAGTTTTGGTGTCCACACCAAAGAAAGATTTAAGACAGATCAAGTTAAATCAGAGATGGTATACACAATTGGTTAGTGGAACAGAAAGTTATGACCTATGAAGATAAATTGTTAGACATAAAATTATTTTCTCTTGAGAGATGCAGAATAAGAGGTGAAATGGTGCTACTGAGTCAGACCTCCAGAGACACAAAGCTAATTAATTTACTGTGTTTAAAAATAAAACATACACACCCATGCATCAAGGGCACAAATACCAGCTAGTGGGGAATTGTTCAGAACAAAAAAGAAAGAAAGACTCTGATTCACTCAGAGAGCAGTGGATGTTTGGAAAAGACTGGGGGGAAGTGGTGGATAGTAGTGATTTGACTGCTTTCAGACACAAAAATGTTTGAAATGGAAGGCTGGGGAAGTTGTGGATAGTGGGGATATAACTATTTTCAAACACAAACTGAATGTGTATATGAATGGTAGAGGTGATTTGGTATGCATGAGAGTGACCTGTCGAGCATTCTATATGGGTGTCAGCCCCCTTATACCTGTAACACTCCTCTTTTCCTATGCTCCTATGATATTGAAACAGTCCTAGAAGAACTACATTTTGTTAAACTTCCAGAAAAAAATTTAATAATAGCTTGGAGTTCTCTATAATACAGGAGAAGGTGTCTGCTTTAACCCATAGGCTGCCAGAAGATTCAGAACGTATAGGTTTTTAGTATGTGTATACATGCCGGTGGCACAGCAAGGGTTAAATGTAACTACGAATGATAAATTAGAGCACTTTAAGGACAATGTTGATGTCATAAAAGGTGATCTTAAGACTACCATTTCAACAGTTTACATCAGACCACATCAATAAAACATACTATAAATGAATCTATACATCAGTCCATCTATGAGCATCTCAAAAGGAAGATTCAGAATTGTCCATTCATACATAAAGATCTTTCAGAGGTTCGCAAAGACTCTTATGCAGCACACATATTATTGATGGAACAGCTTGTTATACTTAAGAATAAAATTATCTCACTAATGGAGGATATACCAATAAATGGAGCTCACCTTGATGATGTCTTATTAAAGCCAGACAGATCAGGAGTTAAAAATCCAGGCTGTTCAAAAAGTGAGAATATACTTTTGGAATATGTATTATAGAGTGCAAATGAACTCATGGAGGCCCTAGAAATTCCTCAAGAAAAGGAAGAGGACAGAAATATGCAAGGTTTAGAATTTAGCTCAGTGGTATTTAAAGAAAAGCTCTCAAAATGAAAAAAAGAAAAGGAACAGGAGAAAGAATAAATGAAAATAAAAGAGCAATAAACCAGAAAGAGTTGAGGAGACAAACAAAGACGGGACATAATGGAGATAGATCCATAAATTGTTAATGAGGATGTATATTTGAGTAAAGTACCATGACAATTGCTCTTTTCAGAAGTAGTTAAAGCACTGTGGCCCCAAAAGAGCCTCTCTATCTTACAACAATGTCCCAGTATGATAGATGGCATGGTAAAGATTATGGGTAAATAGCAAAATATAAAAGGGGCAACATTAAGACTAAGATACCTATCAAAAATGGACTATGACACCCCTGAAAATTTATATGGGAAGACTATGATACTATTAAAAGGAAAAATAAATTTAAATGTGG
Organism: Neoceratodus forsteri; assembly: GCA_016271365.2. NCBI lineage: Eukaryota > Metazoa > Chordata > Ceratodontiformes > Ceratodontidae > Neoceratodus > Neoceratodus forsteri. Next base: position 902,984,254 of record CM028135.1, on the reverse strand, counting down.
AGAGTGAGAATGTCCTTGATGTAATACAATATAATGATTCGTACGTTAAGGGCAACTTCTTGACCCCACAGTAGTTTTTAATATGAGACTGGCACACTATATCTGGAGGAATTATGGAGTATTAGGGAGAGTGGGACTTGACATGGATTATCCTGTACCTTTTCTTCAAGAGGAAAAAAGTATGGCATAATAGCAGAAGAAAATGCTGTATCCATTTTTAGGATAAAACAAACAGGGTATGAACCATGGTATAAACTAACATTAATAATACATCATTTACTGGAAACTATTCTGGGGCTTGAACTTGCATCTAATAATATTCTGTTTGTTAAGAGGGTAAGAAATGAATGGGAAGGCTCTTGGTTGGACATAACTCTCAGAAACAAAGCATTGACACCCAGTAGGCAGTATAGCATAGTGGTTAAGAGCACAGAGTTGCAAACCTGGAGAACTGAGTTTGAATCCCACAGTCACCACTTGCACACTGTGTTACCATGAGTAAGACCTTACAGTAACTTCCATGTGCTCCCAGAATGCAACTGGAAACACGCCTCAGCTCAGTGTGCCTTTCCTGGCCAAAAAAATTGTAACAAATTATAGACTGACAGAAATGGTTTGGGAAATAGGTCACAAGTTGAACACTTAGTCAACCTCATTTTGGACTTAAATAATTAAAAAAGATTACATTTGGGACATACAGTAAGCAAGGCCTTTTTAAAAGTAGAGCGAGATGGACAGCAAACAAATCTGGGAATCCTGATACAAGATCCCAGAAAAAGTGAGAGTCTGGTAACTATACCCTCTAACAATAGATAGCCCCTCTTAGTGGAGATAATAAGTGACTTTTAATTGATGTCACCTCCAAAGTTTCAAAACACGATATTTGTAGTAGTTCTATGTCAAATATTATTGAGGTAAATGATAAGACAGAAGGGAATTTAATTTTGTCTTGGAATGTGGCTGGGTTGGACATCCAAACAAGTTAGCTGATCAGGAATATGCATATATTCATTGAATAATGATATAATATTTATACAGGAAACATGGCATTTCAATAGTGAGAGAAGTGTGTAGATCTAAATGGCTTTCAGTCATTTAATACAGTAGCCAAGCAGGATGTTATGATGGGAAGCATTGGTGATGGGCACATCACATATGTTAGGGATGGAGCTATTGAAAAGTCTAAGATTACTTGCTCAGTGAAGAACTACTTAAAAGTTCCCCTAAAGGTGGTGAAAACTATCTTGTTAGTTAATGTATATTTACACCCCCACAAATCTAAATTCTATGCCCAAAATGTAGTGCAGTCTCTCTCAGAAGAGTTGTTGGAAGCTTGGGAGGGAGTTGAGTATTGTAAGATTTTAATAATGGGAGACTTCAATTCAAGAATTGGTAATGTTGTAGAGTAGATTTCACAAACCACTTTTAGTGAGGTAAATGTAGCATTTTAATATCCCAGAGAGAGTGAGCAATGATAATAAAACAAATGTGAATGTCACATATATGCTGGACATCTTGGCTAAACACTTACCAATAGTTACCACAAAAGTGGTAGCAGGGAACAGACTATCAAATACAGGCCAGTCAGTTTCACATCAGTGGTGGGAAAGTTAATGGAATTACTACTAAAGAAAAGGATTGTGGAATACCTTGAATCCAGTGGGTTACAAGACCTGAGGCAGCATGGATTCGCAGGGAGCGGTTGTGTCAAATGAATTTGATATATTTCTTTGACAGGGTAACAATGGATTAGATCAGGGTGGAGTGGTGGACATGACCTACCTAGATTCCAGTACAATGTTTGACACCGTTCCACATAGGAGACCAGTAAGCAAGCTGAGTAGATTAGGAGTGGGTCCAAAGGAGGTAAACTGGATAAGAAATTGGTTACAGGATAGGCAACAGAGGGTGGTGGTAGACAGAGTTCACTCTGAGGAAGGAAGGGTGACCAATGGTGTGCTTAGGAATCAGTGCTAGGACCAGTCCTCTTTAATGTGTTTATCAGTGACACTGCAGAGGAACTGGAATAGAAGGTCTGCCTCTTTGCAGATGACACCAAAATATGCAATAGAATGGACACTCCAGGGGGTTTAAAAGATAAGCAGAGACCTGAGAAAACTAGAGGAGTTGTCAAGGATATGGCAGCTGGGTTTCAATGCAAATAAAAGTGCAAAATAATTCACTTATGGCACAGAAACCCAGAGGCAGAGTGCAAAATGGGTGGAGTGGTATTGAAGACCACCAAGCAGGAAAGAGACTCAGGGGTAATCATATTGGATGACCTAAAGGTGGCCGGACAGTGCAACAAGGCAGTGGGATGCAGGGGTGCATGGGGGATGTCACCAGCAGAAAGATGGAGGTGGTATTGCTTCTATATAGAGCACTGGAAAGACTCCACCTAGAGTACTGTGTGCAGTTCTGGAGACCACAGACAGGATTTTCAAAACTCTTAGATAGCCATAAACCCTGGTGCACTGATGATATGGTACATGGGGCTTGCTGCAATCTAACAGGATTTTCTATCCAATGCAGCGATTGTGGCTAGGTAGACCAACTTTTTTGGTCTATCTTGAGGCACTCTTGAGGACCATTTTACAGAGCTTGCACCAAATATTTGAGCAAGCTACCATAATACATGAAAACTGTTACGACTATGTCCGAGATAGTAAAATTGGGCACAGTTGCAGGGTAAGAGTTTGGCACACTACCAGAACCAAAGTGTTGTGGCGTAGGGTTGGATGCAAGCCCTGCACCACATTTTGAAAATTCTGTCCCACATCTCCAGAAGAACGTAGACAGATTGGAGGCAGTCCAGAGGAGGACAACTAAAATAGTGCAGTGTCAGACTTTATTTATTCTGTATCTTACATACATAAAAAAATGGTTCATGGATAGGACACCAGTAAAAACTGGTTTTGGTGTTGCCGACACTAGTGACAATACTAATCTGCAGAACAGAATTTGCCCTTTATCAATTACGGTAAACCTTTTGCTCCCAAAGTTTACTCCTTCCCAGTGTATCAATGCTGAGCTAAAACCAATGAGTATGACATTTAATTTCTTTCTTCTAACATTGCCATATTTTCAGGAAGGTGCATGAGAGCAAAACAGTGGTTCTCTGTGCAGTGCCCATCTCTGATGCTAACATGGGGTTCAGAAAGGAACACAGCACTTACAATATAATTATGAGGTATTTTCAACAGAGTTCTGGCATACAGTTTAGCCATGATGTCCAACAGGCTTATTGGCCTGTATGTACTGTAATAGGGTCTGATTTTCTTACCCTTCTTACGCAGGGGAATAATATAATTTTCTTTACATGACATAGGAAAAAACTTATTTTGGATGAATTTATTAAAAAAGAAGGCTAAACCACACTCCTACTATTTTAGATTCAATTTATAAAATTTGGCTGGAATACTATTTGACCCAAGGGCATGCATTCTTGCCTAAGGGTTCTTTTTATTGATGCCTTGTTTTTGTGCACAGAGTCAAATTCTGCTCCTGGAGTTCTGTTTACTCTTTTTACAGAGTTTTGCAATTTCCCTATCTGAGAGGAGCCATTGGCAGGAGCCAGAGCCAAGGATGGATGCAAGAAGGGAGTAAGGAGAGTGGAGGATGAGTAGAGAGTGGGCCATGTTGGTGAAGAGAGGAGCCAATGCTGGATGCTCACATCGGGCCAGAGGACAGGACAGGAAAGGACAGAAGTGGTTGCAAGGTTTGGTGCAGTAGTGAGGTTTGGAAGGATTGGACAACTGTTGTGGGGTACAGAGTGTAGAGCAGAGCCAGTGTACAGTCACCAGATGCAGGTCAAGCTGCTGAAAGTGAGCATATTGTGATTGAAAATTTCAATTTATTATCTCAAAAAATAACTTGAAACCTACAGAAGACTACAGAACTGACATAAATATTATAAAACTAATTTTGAATTAAACATACAGGGTGTGTTATGTTAAAGTGGAATGCAGTTAGGATACTTTTTTTTATAATACTGGTGACTCAGGATTGTTATACCTTAGTACTTTTCTTTCTTTACTCCTTTGACATAGATTATAGATTTTATGTTCGATGTGTTGTTTTCTCTGTTTGGGCATGTAAATTTGGAATTGCCTCCCAATTAATTTAGATTTAGAAGTTAAATCTTTTCTGTTTTAATCAAAATAAAAATAGTAAAGGGTTGGGAGATTTGAATTTCAGAGTAATTACTCTATTGGCTCATTTTCAAGGAATATGTGATGTGCTTAATCAACCATCACAATCTTTCTCCTTCCCTTTCTGTTTCTCCCAACATCTCTACCTCGAGCCTGCTTTCCTGCTCCCCTTCTCCTCCTCGACCCTGTCTATTCCCCCCACCCCATTAACTCCACTACTCTCCCCTCCTCTTGCTTCCTCCCTCCACTACACTCCTCTGAATCCAGGCACCTGCGCCTGGGCGGTGCTCGCTGAAGCCACTGGATGCCTAAACTGCTTCCTCGACTGCCGACCAACCCTCCTGGCCCCCTGTGCCCGGAATCCAGTCTCCTCAAGTGGGAACCACAAGCAAGGTACGCCTGCTGATCACCACTCCAGCCTTTCAGAATGGCAAACTCCTGACTGGAGCTTTGCACTTGTAGGCGGTTTCCGATTGGACCGCTTGCTATCCCGCTGAGTGCCGACTGGAGTGCCTTTTACATTGACACAAACAGGGACTTTTTGGCTGTTCCTCGGCCACTCTCCTCGCTGGAGAACTGTTTGCTATAGCAGAAATTTTCAGACGCTGCTCTACTCCTAGTAGTGGCTATGTAAAAGGGTATTGCTAGAGAAGCCTGGATTTGCCTTGAAACTTGCCGCCGCTGCTGAAATGTACTTTTAATTTATGATTGCATTGGTTGTGAAATGTGTAAAAGGAACTAGCTTTTCCCTCAGACAGACTTATCTGATTGTAGAGATAGAAACTTGCCCTCTATAGTTTTCTCCCTTTCCTTACACACCCTTCGCCCGAACCCAAGCTAAACTTCTCTTGCACCCTGTGTTTTTTTTTCCTTTTTCTCTCGCAGTAGTCACCGCCCCAGTTGCCTCTGTGACTCCCTCCCCCTCCCTTCCCAGCTAACTTGCCTTCACTTTGATACAAAATTACCCTCCTCTCCTGGCCGACCTGACTCCTGCTCTAAACTATTTCTTTTGTCTTGCCTAAACAGTCCCACCCACCCCGCAATTAGCCTGTCTCCAGCTTCCTGCACTCAAACTCCCAGTTTCCAGTCTCAGTATTTAATGGCTGTGTCTCTCTCCTTCTTCTCCCTTAGGCACCTGTGCCTGGGCGGCACTCACTGAAGCCACCGGACGCCTCAACTGCCTCCTTGACCGCCGACCAAACCCCTGAGCCCCCTGTGCCCAGAATCAACCTCCTTGAATGGGAACCACAAGCAAGGTATGCCTGCTGATCACTGCTCCAGCCTCTCAGAATGGCAAACCCCTGATTGGTGCTTTGCACTTCTAGGCGGTTTCCAATTGGACCGCTTACTATCCCACTGAGCGCCGATTGGAGTGCCTTTTACATTGACACAAACAGGGACTTTTGGGCTTTTCCTCTGCCACTCTCCTCGCTGGAGAACTGTTTGCTATAGCAGAAATGTTCTCCCACCCCCACCACCCCCTTCTAGGCCTCCTTTAAATACAGTGTTGCTCCACCCACTCATAGCTTAGGCACTCTGATTGGGTCATCTTGCTGAGTGGGAGGTGGCTGTATCTGGGCTACCATCCAGTTGTCTGACCCTCACTTGTTTCACTCTTTTCATCAGGCTCAGCTACTGTCTAATCCTACCTTAATTTCTCCAGAGTCTACAGGCTATCAGCATCTTTAGGGAAACTGCTCTGTTGTCCCACCCCTGCTACACAAATCTCTGTACTCAATCGTGGGCAATATGGCCTGCCTTATCATTCTACTTCTAATCCTGGCAAAAAGTATGACTCATAAAGCACTACTCCATGCTAATTCAGAAGTCATCCCAGCCTGGGAACCCACAATCATAGTTCCTGCTGCATCTTCATATTGCTTCCCTACTCTTAATCTGTCAGGTTTTCATTTTAATTATCATCCCTCTCCTCTGGTCCTCCTCCCTTTGCCAATGACTTTCCATGCACTTCCCCTGCTAGCCTTGAACGGCCATGTCAGCATCTCCTATGCCTTGGCTAGACGTACCTCAGTGACTGAATACCACACAAGAACCCAAATAAAAAGAGCCCATTTCTACCTGATAAATGCCCTCAAGAAAATGTTTCTAATTCTTCTTTTCTGTTCAGGCAATGTCAAACTAAATCCAGGTCCCCCAACTCAAATCACTTCTCCGTCGGAGTTTGCAGCTGCTCCTGGGATGAAACTGATGATGGTCAATATTCTAAGCCTGCTCAAAAAACTTGATCATCTTCAAGTTTGGGCAGCCCACACTGACCCAAATCTGATTATTATTACTGAGTCATGGCTAAAAAAGATAAACACTGATCCGCAAATTACTATACCGGGCTTCAAGCTCTTTAGGGCTGATAGGGATTTGGGGTGGGGTTGTTGCATACGCCAAATCCAAATTTGTTGTTAGCAGCATTTCCTGTAAAACTAAGCCCAAGGAATATGAGATTGTCTCACTTAAACTTCACCTTCCATCCTCAGAGTGCATCACAATCATTGGTGGGTATAGACCCCTGTCAGGCGGCACAGAAATTCTTAACATGTTGAAATCCATAACTTTGGCTGCTAACACGGAAACAATAATCTTAGGGGACTTCAATATGGATTGTCTCACTGCTAAATCCCACCCCCTTAAAGCCATCTGTGATGAGCTGGGTCTTACACAGATAGTAACTGAACCCACAAGAATCAATGCTTCTAACTCTGCCAACAGCTCACTCTTAGATGTCATCTTAACTTCGCATCCCCATAAAATCTCAAATTCTGCAGTTTTCCATAATGACATGAGTGACCACAGTATCGTTGTATGTACATGATTCCAATCTAAAACTCAGCAGCACCCTAAATTCAGAATCAAACACTCGTTCCGTAAATTCAACTCAGTAAACTTCCTAACCGATCTAGCTATGTTCAGGTGGCAAGACTTATATTTTGCCAAATCTGCTGATGCCGCCGTCTCTGTCCTAAATGACAACCTCACCACCCTAATTAACAAGCATGCTCCTCTTATTAAAATGAGGGTGAAGAAAATCTCACATCCATGGTTCATCCAAGAGCTCAAATCTGCACTTACCAACAGAGACAAGCTATGGGCTAGGGCCAGGCACACAAAGAACCCGGCAGACTGGCAGGCGTTTAGAACTGCCAGAAATGCCTGTGTTAAAAGTGTACGTGCTACTAAAGCAAACTTCTACATCTCCACTCTGGAGCAGGCCAAAGGGAACTCCCCAAAAATCTGGAAGACACTGAGATCCATTGAAGGCCATTCTGCTGCTTCTTCCCTTCTCACCAAGATTCTGGCCAAGGACAGGATGGTTGAAAATAAACTGCGAATCCTCAAAGAACTTAACCTTCATTTTGCCACAGCCGGGTTGGCATTCGACTCCTCCCCATACGCTAGCCAAGTGAATAGCAACACTAGCCCAGATTCTACACATGCTACTCCACCTCATCCCTTCCAGTTGTGCCTGTTTAGCTACAAAGAAGTCAAAGACATAATTCTTAGCCTTGACACCAAGAAAAGTGCAGGGGACGATGGCCTTGAATCATTTTTCTTGCAGTTGGCTATGCCCAGCTCACATCCCCCATCCTTCACATCTTAAACCTCTCTATTACCACAGCCACTGTTCCATCCTGCTGGAAATCTGCCCATGTTCTTCCTCTCTTCAAATCAGGAGATCCTTGTGACTTAAACAACTACTGACCTATCTCTATCTTGCCCATTCTCTCCAAAGTGCTGGAAAAACTTATATACAACCAACTAAAAAAATCACCTTGAAGCGCACTCACTCCTAAACCCGGCCCAATCTGGCTTCAGGTCGAAGCACAGTACCATCTTAGCCTTGGCGAAAGTCTCTAATGACTAGGGACAAATGACCTGGCTAAGAAAGGGATTAGAGAAGTGCAGGAAGAGTTTATGGAATTGGGGAAGGGCCTTAGACAAGTAGCACGCACGGTAACCTTCTCGGCGGTGCTGCCCATCTATGGCGTAGGAGAGGCCTGGGTGTTCTGCACCATGGGATTCAATTAGTGGTTGAAAAACTGGTGCAGAGCTCAGGGATTTGGCTTCATTGGGGACTGGGGTCCACCTGGAGTGATGCAAGCCTATACTGGCATGATGGGCTGCATCTGTCCAGGAGGGAACCAGGATCCTAGGTGATAGGTTTAAATGCTTCATTGCAAGCATTTAAACTAGCCAAGGGGAAGGCACTGGAAAGGAGCAGGGAAATCCTACCCCCCAAAAAAAATCACGGTAGTAAGTGCGGTAAACACCAACATACAGGTGTCGATAGGGAGAAGGGCAGGGGTAAATGGGGAAAGTGATAAAGGCAAGAAGGACAGGGATGGGGCAAAAAGGAGTAAGGCCATCAGGAAATGGAGAGTAATGAGTACCAATGCCCGTGGTCTGGGCAACAAGCTCCCTGATCTGGTGGCCTTGATGGAAGAGGGATGCCTGGATATCATAGCAGTTACAGAAACATGGTACACAGAGAACCATGACTGGGATGTTAACATACCAGGGTACATAACCTATAGGAGAGACAGGCAGGGGAGAAGAGGGGGAGGAGTAGCTCTCTATGTAAAGGAAGGGATAAAAGCAACTGAACAAAAGAGTAAACAGGGAGGAGAGGAGGCACTGTGGGTCACCTTGGAGACTGCAAAGGGCACCACAATCTGCACAGGGGTTGTGTAAAGACCCCCATGTTAAGGGGAAGGAATGGACAAGGATATGACAGAAGGCATTCTTAGGAAGGCAGAGAAAGGAGAGATACTGTTGATGGGAGACCTGAATATGCCAGATGTTAACTGGAGCACATTTTCTGCAGCCACATCCAAGAGCAGGGCCATTCTTGATGTCCTACAGGTGGCAGTCCTCAGACAGCTAGTTTCAGAACCCACTCGTGAGGGAGAAATCTTAGACCTCGTACTCTCAAATGGGGGCAGTGAGAGGATCTCAGATCTAGAAGTGGGTTGCCATCTGGGAACAAGTGACCATCAAACAGTGTGGTTTACGTTAAACTCAGCTACAGAGACAAGCCATACAAAAGTGAGGGTACTGGACTTCAGGAGGGCTGACTTTGGCAAGATGGGAGAGTGCCTCAGAAAAGCACTAGCAAACAGGCTAGAAGGAGGGGTGGAGCAACAATGGGGAATAATCAAAACTGCCATCACAGAGGCAACAAGCCTTTGTGTGAAGCAAATAAACAAATCAAAATGAAAGAAAAAGCCAGTTTGGTTCTCAAAAGAGGTGGCTGGGAAAGCCAGGAAGAAAAAGATAGCATTCTGGAAGTATAAGGAAACACAGAAGGAGCAGGACAGAGAACTGTACCAGTTAAGGCAGAAGGAAGCAGGGAGGGAAGTCAGAATAGCAAAGGCCCAAACTGAGGAAAAGATAGCCAACTCAGTTAAGAAGGGAGATAAAACCTTTTATAGGTACATCAGCGAGCGTAGAAAGACAAAGGGAGGAATAGTGAGGCTGAATAGAATGAACGGTGGGTGGGCAGAGGGGGACAGTGAAAAAGCAGGGATACTGAATGAATATTTCTGCTCAGTATTCACAAAAGAGGAGGGGGAAGTAACTAATCCAATTAACGGAAGCACTCTTGATAGGGGGGTAGATCCCAGTCCTTTCACAGAAGAAAGGGTTCTGCAAGAACTCCTAAAACTGAAGGTGGACAAAGCAATGGGGCCTGATGGAATTCGCCCCAGAATTCTAAATGAATTAAGTGGGGAACTAGTGAAACCACTGGCTACTCTTTTTAATAAATCATGGGAGGATGGTGTGGTACCCGAGGACTGGAGGAAGGTGGATTTGATTCCTCTTCACAAAAGTGGGAGCAAGGCAGAGGCAGGAAACTACAGACCTGTCAGTTTGACCTCTGTGGTAGGGAAAGTGATGGAGTCACTTCTGAAGGAATGAATTGTTGAGCACCTAGAGGCCAGTGGGGCACAGGACCCAAGGCAGCATGGGTTCACAGTGGGAAGGTCATATCAGATGAATCTAATAGATTTCTTTGACTGGGTGACCAAAGTAGTAGACCAGGGAGTGGCTGTTAACATGGCCTACCTAGACTTTAGCAAGGCATTTGACACAGTCCCACACAAAAGATTAATAGTCAAATTAACCAGCCTGGGAGTGGGTCCCAGGGTGGTAGCCTGAGTAAAACATTGGCTGGACAACAGGACACAGAAGTTAATTGTAAATGGAGTCCACTCTGAAGAAAGAGGGGTTACTAGTGGGGTACCGCAGTGTTCAGTACTGGGTCCAGTCCTTTTTAATGTCTTTATAAGTGACATTGCAGAGGGACTGGAAGGAAAAGTATGCCTCTTTGCAGATGACACAAAGATCTGCAATAGGGTTGATACACAAGGAGGCGTGGAAAGGATGAGAAGGGACTTGGCAAGGTTGGAGGAATGGTCAGAAGTATGGCAGCTAGGATTCAATGCAAAGAAGTGCAAAATAATGCACCTGGGAAACAAGAACCCAGGGGAAGAATACACAATGGGGGGAGAGGTAGTAACAACAACAAAAAAGGAAAGGGACCTGGGGGTAATCATATCAGATGACCTTAAGGTTAGCAAGCAATGTGAGAAGGCAGTAGGGAGGGCTGGGGGTATACTGGGATGCATAGGAAGAGGCATCACCAGCAGAAAACAGGAAGTTGTTATCCCTCTGTACAGACAGTTAGTAAGACCCCATCTGGAGTACTGCATCCAGTTCTGGAGACTCCATCTCCGCAAGGACATAGACAGGATAGAGGTAGTCCAGAGGAGGTCAACTAAAATGGTGCAGGGTCTGCAAGAGAAGCTGTATGAGGAGAGACTAAAGGAGCTTAATATGTATACCCTTGAGGAAAGAAAGGAGAGGGGGGACATGATAGAAACTTTTAAGTGCCTCAGTGGAATCAACAAAGTCCAAGAGGGTAGCATCTTTCAGAAAAAGAGATGTGCAAGAACAAGGGGACACAATTTAAAGATAGAGGGGGCAGTTCTGGGGCAATGTGAGGAAGTATTTTTTCACAGAGAGGATAGTGGATGCATGGAACAGCCTTCCTGAGGAGGTTGTGGGGTCTAAAACTGTGGGAGAATTCAAGAATACATGGGACAGACATAAGGCAATTCTTGTAGGGGGTAGAAAGAAAATAGGCTGTTGTTTAACTAGGATCTGTGGCCTATCCTGTAGGTAGGGAAATGGGCAGACTAGATGGGCCAAGCGGTCCTTATCTGCCGTCAAAGTCTATGTTTCTATGATCCATGCTATGGACACCAAGAAGGTTACTGGTGCAGTCTTTCTAGACCTCAGTAAGGCCTTCAACACTGTAGACCATCACCTCCTAATCACCTGTCTTGCCTACATAGGTGCCACTCCACTTACCTTACAGTGTTTTAACAGTTATCTCACGGGAAGGATACAAAAAGTCAAAGCTGATGACCTATCTGCCCCTCTTCCAATTGCCAGAGGAATCCCTCAAGGCTCCATCCTAGGACCAATCCTTTTTTCCCTATACATCAACAACCTTGGCTCCCACATAAAGAACTCTAGCAAACATTTTTTTGCGGACAATACGGTTTTGTATGTATCAGGCTCGTCCTTAACTGAAGTCAGGGAAACACTCCAAGCTGACTTTATCCAGTTAGAAAGCAACCTTATCAATGCCAAGCTTCTCTTAAATGCCAAAAAAAAACAAGACAATGATTTTCTCGAACTTACCTTGTCTGGTGCCCTACCTACCCCACCTAAAAACTTCATAGTTACCTCCCTAGGTGAACCCTTGGAAGTCGTACCTAAATTTAAATATCTAGGTATGTGGATAGACAACAAGCTTTCCTTCAATGACCACATTGAGGATGTATCAAAGAGGCTTAAGGCATGCTTGGGTTTCTTCTTTAGAAATAAGATCCTCTTTTCTCTCGCAACCCGCAAAAGACTTGTCCAAGCAACTTTCCTTCCCTTGCTTGACTACGAAGACATTATCTTTATCTCCTCCCCAACCTTGAGCCTATCTAAACTGGACGTACTGTATCACCGTGCTCTTCGCTTCATTACTAACTCTGCGTACAGGACCCACCACTGTGATCTTTATGCAGCAGTTGGGTGGACCTCTCTTACCACCAGACACCTCCTGCATGCTGGCATTTGGACCCCCAAATTACTACTCCACAAACTTCCTGTCTATTTAACGTGTCTCATACACATCTCACATAGCGCCTACTCCCTAAGGAAATCTGACCTTATCCTACTAGATGTTCCCAGGACACATACCACAGCTGGCCAAAGAACTGTCTCATACGCCCTCCCAAACATTTGGAGCCAACTACAAGCCATGCTGAAGCTAACCAGCATCGTATCAATTAACTCCTACAAAACACTAGCAATCTCTAACTTAAAAGACATATGTAGGTGCTACTAGGCCCCCAACGCCAAGTCAACTTCCTAGGTACCAACTGGCCCTCTACTTAGTAAGCTGAAATGAGTTGCATAATTTAGGGCAAGGTTAAAACTGGAATGTACTGCATATATAGCATAAGGACTTCTACTGTGTATACCTCTTGTATTATATATTTTTTTCTTTGTTGTTCTACATTTTATGTCTCCTGTCTATGTAATTGCAAACTGTATGTGTATGTGCCTCAGGACCTCCTTGTGAATGAGCTTGCTCAACGGAGTCTTTCCTGCAATAAACTTGAACTTGAATCCCAGCTTCCTCCCTCCTCCTCCACCTCTCTATTTCTTCCTCGCTGTACCATGCATCTACTAGAATATCACTCTCCCTCCAAACCCCTACCACTCCTCCTTTGTCCTCTCCACCACACCACAAGTGCACCTCTGCCCTTGCCAAACTTATCTTACTCCTACTGCTTCTCAGAGCAGGTGACATTGAGCCCAACCTTGGTCCTACCCCATCCCCTTCCACTGTCCTCTCCAAAGGCTTAAGAGTGGCACACATAAATTTACAAAGTGTTTTGCCCATATTGACCTGCTATAACCTCTTATAGTCTCAGAATCTTGGATTTCCGACAAAGTTCCTGACTCACCATCCCTGGTTACTCCCTTTCTCGCCAAGATCATGCCATGAAGGGAGATGGCATTGCCATCTACCTTTCCTCCATCATTCAGTCTACCCCATGCTGCCTGTCTCCTCCCCTGCTGCCTATGAACTTCTCATCCTTAAAGTCTCTTTCCCTTTCTACCTCCCCATCTTCATGGCAGGTGTATACTGCTGCCCAGGACTTTTTCCTGCTTGTTATGGAACTTCTAACCACTATCACTACTCATTCCTCCTCTAGTGAGCATCTTATGTTAGGTGACTTCCACTTTAATTGACTCTCACACTCTAACTCTAAACTCTGTCAAAATGTAAAGTCCCTGCATCTAACACAACTCATTTCTAATCCTACCCATCACAATCTCCATTCCCAAAACCAGTCTCTACTGAACTGGGTACTTGCTACTCACCCGCACCACATCATTGATTCTGGTATGCTCCATGATGCACTCAGTGACCATCATATGGTTTACATAAATACATAGACAGTGTCGGCAGATAAGGGCCTATGGCCCACCCAGTCTGCCCATTTGAGCTTGTAAATTCAGTTTATGTTTTCCTAGAAGTCTGTTGCCCCTTACCCCTGACCTCCAGAATTCCTTTATGTCTAGCCCATGCATTCTTAAATCCTGTGATTGTCTCAGCCCCCACCACTTCCTCTGGTAGGGTATTCCACTTGTCCACCACCCGTTCTGTGAAGAAATTCTTCCTTATGTTTCCTCTGAATCGTCCTCCCTCCAACTTCATCCCATGCCCTATAGTCCTGGAACATCTTTTTTGCTTAAAAATAGTGTATTCCTGCACCCTGTTCCTCCCTGTGAGATACTTGTATGTCTCTATCATATCCCCTCTCTCCCTCCTCTCCTCCAGGGAGTACATGTTCATTTCCTTCAACCTGTCTTCATAGGACTTGTGATGCAATCCATGCACCATCTTTGTTGCCCTCCTCTGAACCTTCTCTACCCTGTCTATGTCCTTACGTAGGTATGGTTCCAGAACTGTACACTGTACTCCAGGTGGGGCCTCACTAGTGTCTTGTATAGCGGAATTATGACCTCCTTTTCCTGTTGGTGATGCCCCTGCCTACCATCCCAGCATCCTATTTGCTTGACCTGCTGCCTTGTCACACTGTTTCCCTGCCTTGAGGTCATCAGAGATGATAACCCCAAGATCCCTTCCTGCTTTGGCATGCTATATCCTCACCCCCAACTGATATATTGTGCCAGGGTTTTTGTGCCCCATATGCATTATCTTGCACTTCTTTGCATTGAATTTCAACTGCCAAACCCTGACCATTCTTCAAGTTTCTGCAGGTCCTTCTCATTCTGTCTACACCCTCTGGTGTGTCTACTCTGTTACAGAGCTTTGTGTCATCAGCGAACAGTGAAATTCTGCCTTCTAGGTCCTGTGCAATGTCACTGATGAAGATGTTGAATAGGACCGTCCCAGAACTGATCCCTGTGGTACCCCACTGGTCACTCTTCCTCTGTGGAGTGACAGCCATTTACCACCACCCCCTCTGTGTCCTGCCACCCAGCCAGTTACCTATCCACCACACTACTGTCCTGCCCACACCCATATTCCCCAGTTTGTGTAATAGTCTTCTATGTGGCACAGTGTCAAAGGCCTTGCTGAAGTCCAGATAGGCCATGTCCACTGCCCTCCCTGATCCACCTCTCTAGTCACCCAGTCAAAAAATTCAACGAGGTTGGTCTGACATGACCTCCCCCTGGTGAAACCATGCTGCCTTGGGTCCTGTAGTCCATTGACAACCAGATGTTCCACCAATCTCTCCTTCAGTAGTGCTTCCATGATCTTCCCCACTACCGAGGTGAGGCTGACTGGTCTGTAGTTCCCTGCTTCCTCTTTGTTCCCGCTTTTGTATAAGGGGACTACATCTGCAGTCCTCCAGTCTTTGGGTACCTCCCCTGTTTCCAGTGATCGGCTAAACAGGATAGCCAGAGGTTCAGCCACCACCTCTCTTAGTTCTTTAAGGACCCTGGGGTGCACCCCATCTGGCTCCATTGCTTTATCAACTCTTATTACTTCCAGTTCCTTCAGGACTCTTTCTTGTGCAAAGGGACTTGTGTCCATATCTGCAACATTCTCACCCCTTGTACTCCCTTCAGACCCATTACCCTCCTCTTCCTCAGTAAAGACTGAGCAGAAATACCTGTTCAATATGTCAGCTTTACTGTTGTCATCCTCCACGCCCTCATCCTCCCCTTCAGTCTCACTATCCCTCCCTTGTCTTTCTTTTTCACTTATGTACCTGTAAAAGGTTTTGTCCTCTACCCACTGATTTTGCAATGTGTTCTTCTGTCTGAGCTTTGGCTTCCTTACTGACCTCCTGCCTCCTTTTGCTTCTCCTGGTACTTCTCCCTATCCACTTCTGCCTGTGTCTTTTGTATTGCCTGAATGCAATCTTTTTGGCTTTCACTTTCTTTGCTCCTCTTTGGAAACCATAATGGTCTCCTCTTCCTTTTCCTTTTGCTAACCTGCTTAATGCATAATTCTGTTGTTCTTGTAATCCCCATTTTAAATACTGCCCACTGTTCCTCAACCCCTGATTCCTGTCCCATTCCCCTTAATGCCTCTTTCAAGTATCTCCCCATTTTCCCAAAGTCTGCCCCCCTAAAATCCAAGATACGTGTTTTTGTGTGGTTTGGTTCTGCTCTTTCTGTGATTTCAAACCACAATGACTGGTGGTCACTGTTCCCCAGGTGCTCCCCCACTGTTACCCCATCACACTGTCCCTGTTTGTGAGCACAAGGTCCAGTATTGCCTTCTGCCGAGTTGGTTCCATGACCAGTTGCTTGAGGAAGGCACCCTGAAGGGAGTCCAGGATAAATCTGTTCCTAGTTGATGCTGCTGCTGGGATGCTCCAGTCCACATCTGGAATATTGAAGTCTCCAACCAGTACTACCTCTCCCTTGTCTGCCATCCTTTGGATGGCTAGCATCAGCTCCCTATCGGTTTCTTCCTCCTGGGCTGGTGGTCTATAGACCACACCTGTGCAGATGGCTGTTTCAATTTTCCTTTCCAGCTTAAACCACAGTATCTCTCCAGCATTTTGTTCCTCCTGGATCTCTGTGGCCCTTATGTCATTTTTCACATACAGTGCCACTCCTCCTCCCTTCCTGCCTGCTCTGTCTCTTCTGAATATGTTGTAGCCAGGTATGGCCATCTCCCAGTCGTGGTTATCATTACACCAGGTTTCAGTGATGGCCACAATGTCCAGGTCTGACTGCACCATGACAGCCTCCAGATCTTCCATCTTGTTGCTAAGGCTCCTGGCATTTGCACATGGCTTTCCATGATTTGACCTCCCTAGACTGTTTCACTGTTCTACTCCAGCCCCTTCCTTGGTTGTCCTTTATCCCTGGTTCTCCTTGCTGTCTGCCCTTCTGCTGAATTTTGCCCTTTTCTGCCTATCCACCTCTTGGGCACTAATCTCCATCTTTGCACACTGCTTTGCAGAGATAGCCACTCCTTTGGTTCACTGGTTCCACTGCTAGCTGTGGGGGTGAGCAAGTAGGTACCCTCCTTGCTGGCCTGCCACCCCCCTTTGCTAGTTTAAATGCTTGTCAATGTAGCATTTAAACTTATCATTGAGTGCTTGGATTCCCCTCCAGGATGGATGCAGGCCATCAGGCTTGAACAAACCTCCATCCCTCCAGGTGGGTCCCCGGTCACCAATGAATCCAAACCCTTCCTCACAGCACCAGTTCTTCTGGTTTACTGCATTTGTAAAATTCAGAGCCCTAAAGTCTGCCTGAAAATTATCCAAATCATGGTCCTTCTGTTCAACTGACTTATCCTTCCTGCACGCTGATCTGCTTTCAACTGAATGGCCCCCTATCTCTATGGTTAGTAATATCAATCAAGCTGTAAAGTATTTCTAATCTAAATCTTTGTTAGTCTGGACTTCCGGTGATGTCATGAGGCTGCAAGGAGCTTAAGTCTCAGTGCTCCCGGACCAATCTACCTTTAAAACCTCCTAAAACATACCATTTTCACTCAAAAATGTCTCAGAGCTCAGGAGGAACATCTGTAACAGGCAATAGAGGCAGGAACCATGTAGAAGGCAAAGAAAAAACTGATGGCATCCGATTACAAGATTCCCCCAGCAGGTCCTTCTCGCCTGTGAGCTCCCACACGGCTGGGTATGATACCAATGGGGAGAATGAACAGCTCTCATGAGCTAGCTTTGAAATGCTCCTGAACAAAATTCTAGAATCCAGAAAAGAGAATAAACAGGAGTTTAGAACCATGCCAAAGCAACTCTCTACTTCAGAATCTCGTACTAGCTCAATAGAGGAATGGGTGGCTGAATCCGAGGATACAACAGCACAGCTTTCAGAGATAGTACAAACCCTGCTGCTACAAACCTGGGATTTGCAGGCCAAGTGTCAGGACCTAGAGGGGTGATCTCAACGTGAGAACCTATGCCTATATGGTCTCCCGGAGGACATGGAAACCACCCTGATGGCCCCCTTCTTAGAAAATCTCCTAAAGGACATTTTAGAGCCCCCAGCTATATATGCATTCTACATCGAGAGAGCTCTTCAATCTCTTCATGCAAAACCCTCTGATCCAGTGGCACGCCCACACTCTATAGTCTTCAAACTTAGCTCCTTTAATGTGAAAGTGGATATCTTGAGATGAGCTTGGGCCAAGAAAGAAATTAAATATTTAACTCACTGCCTATTTTTAGACCACGATTACCCCCAGGAAGTGCAGCAGCAGAGGTTGCATTACCTTCCAATTCTGTGGACACTCCACAAGAAGGCAATTCATTTCCATACTCCTTATCCCTCTAAACTATGGATCCTCTGGGAAGACGGGGTAAAAGTCTACTCCACAGTGGAAGAGGCTTCAGAGGTTTTAAAAGAAAGGAAAATCTCAATACCAGACATCTGGAACCAAAATGACAGGAGAGGTGGTCAGTTTTGGCAGCACACTACAAGCAGAAAGCATGGGGGAACCAAAACACTACAGCACACTGAGACCCTATGCAGAATCCAGAGCCTACTCAACAAGAGAGCCACCCAGGCAGATTAACCAACCTGAAACACTGAAAGTCACTTGATCCGGATACCTGAAAATGTAACAACTTACTTCCAAAGACCCTTTACAAGCTCCACTGTCACCAGCGGATGGATTGCTGGCTGAGTACTTACATTTCAGCATTTAGCCAAAATTGGTACTGCTTCTTTTGGTTCGAACTGATGAATCTGGGTGGGGGGGAGTAGAGGAATGCAGGGAGAGGCATTTTACTTATGGATCTGCCGGTACCACCTGCTTCTGACTTTCAATGACAGAACTGATTTCAACTCAGTTTGATAAACACAGCTTAAAAAAAAAGGGGGAGCTAAGACTGGGATTTGGTTTGGCCATGTTCCACTTAAATAGGACTGAAGTGTGTCAGCCTGTAATACAACCTGTGACTGAGGAGTGGGATGTAGTGTAGTTTCACTGGAGAAAGTCAAACATGTCCCTTGCAGTGGATGTTTGATGCTGCAACATACTCTATTAAATTATTTATTTATTATCACCACTGTGGTGTGAGGCAAGGCCAGTCATGAACAAGGCTAGGCATATGGCTCCAGTAATAAAATAGAACATATGTAAGAACTAGTAGGGTGTAATTAACTTTACATTTCACTGTACATTGATAAACCAGGAGAGCAAAGCTTGAGCAGTTTACTGGCATCAATGGACACCTTCTCCAACTGAGCAGAAACTCTTTAAATATACCTTACCTCAATCATATGTTCATCTGTGCACTGTTTACATGAACCTCTAGGCGTGATAACACACAAACCTAAGGCTGGCAAATAATCCTGCTGGCTTTAAGAGGAGGTAGCATAAGAGGTGCAGGCTATTATTTTCAATAAAAAGTGCTGAATGCCTGTCCATTCCAATTTAATCAGTGTTACAGCACCATGGATGTGAGCAAGTGTTTTCCCATTTCAAAGTCAGCAAATATGATCAGGAGCCAGAAATTATCATAATTCAATCAGCTGGAATTCATTGCAAGGTTTAAAGCTGCTCTTCACCATTTTGTTTCAAGTACAAATATACAATATCTGCACTGACTCCAAGTGGCTGAATTTCAATAGTTTACTATCAAAGGCTTTATCTCTAGGGATTATATTTGCAGAAAGAACATTAAATATGACACAACATACAATTCTGCCATAGTATGCTATGAACATGTTATTTTGTATTAAATGATTACTCTGGAAGTTGCATATTATGTGACTTTTTAATTTTGAAACAATAGTATGAAACAATGTGCAAAGATACCCTTTCAAGAAAGAAGATATTATATTTCTTAAAAGAGATCCTGTCTCTCCATCTCAGGGACACATAATATAGAGAATGACCTGATGTAGAATGCAATTACCAAGGTTTAAATGCACAGGTCAGATTAATTTTCATCACTCAGACACCAAGAGACACCAGGAGGTGACCTACTCTAAACATGTAATCATCCACTCCAAAGAACAGGCATATTTCTGCATTCTATCAATGTATTTCCCTTATAGTACTGTGTTTGTCCATAGAGCAGCCAAACAAAGCATGAACATAGCCAATATTACTGTGATACAATATTATCAACCAGGGATGGTTTCTAGAAAATCAAGTCTCAATCACTGTAGCCGGTCATATAGATACAGTTATAATTTGTTACACTGAAGTAATTTTAGACTGGCTGATTTTGCTTTCTCAAAAAAATGCATGTTAAATATGTTGGAACTAGAAATATGGTTCAGGTAGTTATACATGGACTCTGTTTGAACATAATTAGATCTTTTCTACTATTTTCAGACTTTTAATGTTTTTACCAGTGAAATATTTACTGTACATGAGACAGAAGACAATAACCCCTTCTGTTAATGTCTACTGTCAAAGGGTGGCATCAGATACAGATTCTAACCAGCTGAATGGCAGCCTTTGGTTGGTATGGAGGCGGTACCTTTTCTATTACTTTTTTTCAATTGACAACTAAAATAAAAGTCACATTTTGGAGTGATGAACAACTATATGAAATGTTTAGTGACATCTACCAATTTGTGGAAATATAAATAAATATTTTTGAACATAAGCAATCTAATAAATGCTTAAAGGAATAATAAACTAGTGTGTCTATAGTGGTGCGCAATTAAGAGCATGGTTTGAACTTATTCTTATCTTTTGTCTTAAAAACGATGTTTCTTTTTTGAATAAATTATAGAATATCAGTAATACTGAATCACAACTAAAATTAAAAAACACTCTTAGCTGGTCTTCTAGATGATGTACCTTGCAATATGTTAACATTTCACAGTCAAAAAAGCTTTGGTTAAAATGATCACTAGAAATAGAAAGAAAAATGTACTTTCCATATGATCTGTTTCTTTAGTTTGCTTTTCCATATTCTGTCTGTTTCTGAGTCCTTAAATGTTGTACTGTAGTTGTCTAACATATCCAAGAAGTACAAAATGCGAAGCAAGGTTTTGTTATTTAGATAAAGCTGTCATAGTTTTTCCCTATTGCCTAATAACCTGGTGGAAATTCTGAACCTGAATTTAGGCAGTTTCAGCAGCCACAAAGGTTCCCTGCACTTACTCATTAATCATGCCACTGCCAAATGCTTCCTTACCTGCAGATGTAATTCTTCTTGCAAGTATCTTGCAAATTCAAGCAATTTGGTTTCTCTTTCTCATCATAGGAGCAAACAGGGACGATTGTCTGACGCCTCCTCTCTGTGCAGGCCGTGTCTCGGCAGGAACAGAAAAGCATCCCGTAGCTGTGCTTTGGGGGCACTTTGTCAAAAAACTGTCTCAGAGCCTTGTGACACTTCCGCTTGTTACAGATCTCATTTGACATACTAGTGGTGCATGGGCTTATGTAAGCAGACCGAAACTTTTTGCAGGTATCATTGAGATTGCAGGCTTTTGCTGCATCGAGACAATTGTTTCCCCTTGAGACTGCTGGTTCTCCTAGCAAAACCAAAAAAAGTAATATAAAATCTGAAAAATAGTTTTCAGTTCTGCTCATTTTGTATTAAATATGCAGTTAGCTTCAATACATAGGTTTCCAGTCTAGAGAAAAATAGACTTGAGTCCTAGACAGAAAGACTATCTGAAGGACAAATCTATAGAGTGCACTTCTACAGTGCGAGGACTTGATTGTTATTAGATTACTGTACAATAAACTATCTTTTCCATTTAGTATGCACTGGATGGGGCCACGATCCGGGGACTATATTAATCTGCTGTATTTAAAAACACAAGCAACCATGTAACTACGGTCCAGGTTGGGATCCAACTGTTTGCTCAATAGCCACTTATTTTAAAACATTTACATTAGATAGCTGCTGTCTGGTACAGTAAGTAACAGTCTAATGGAACTGTCATTTCTATTCAGTAAATATATTATGGTGGATAGGATGATCTGGATATAAGTATTTGCAAAATCATATGACACTTAATGCGGACAGAAAATCTGTCTGAACTTGCAGTGGATTGTAATATTCCTTTTTCTAGAAATAATAGATATACTCCATAATGTTCCATATTTAACTTACCTAAATAAATGTTAAAGCTTCATGGTCAAACTATATTTTGTATTGTTACTTTCATGAACAGCTTTTTGATACAGTAGTCATAATCTTGGAACCTGTATTATGGAGTTTTGATAATTTCACTGCATGAATTTAAAACTCTCATCAGCTGGCCCAGTGGCCCTGAGGGTTGAGGCACTGGACACCACACCTCATGCCACCCCAGCAACCCATGTTGGGGAACAAGCACAGGTCACCAGAAGTTGGCAGGAGAGGCGAAGGATCAAGCATCCCAGGGAATGGTCTCCTTCTCTGGGGTGGGGGGCACCAGTAGTTGGTTAATGCCTGGCCTCTAACAGAGGCTGGAGGGAAGCACACTGATGCTGACAAGGTGGGCAGGGGATGGGGCAGATGCCCAGAGGAGCATACATGGGAGTGTGTGTGTTGTCTCTGCAGGCATCATTGCACACCCAATCCCTGAAGGGAACATAAAAAAAGAGAAAAATGTGGTTGTGTGGCTTGGTGGCCATTCCAGGACATGCTTGGCTCTGGAGGTAACACACTCAGAAGACTAGATCCAGACTTAGCGGTGATTAATGGGAGATCACCACCACCCCACCACAGGGGGCAAGATGTGGGGGTATGACTGGGGTGAGGGCCTTAATGGGAGCTGGGATGTGCCAGGACAGTGGCCAGATTGGGGCCAACTGTAGGGGGGGGAAGTACCGACAAAACAAAAAAAACTCTGATCAAAAAGCTGTGGATCTATCAGAGCAGTGCTCAGAATTCTAAATCCATGCAGTCATAAAAGCAAAACTCCAGAGTCCTGGTTCCATGAGAAGTATACAGAATGTTGCCCATAAAAAGAAAAGAATAATACACACAGTTTTCATATCAGTTTTTATTCAAGTACTGTTAAATATAGATAATTATATTAATGTAATTTCTGAAAATAGGAACATTGCTAACAGCTGCACATTAGAAAGAATTTCCTGTCCCCATTCAGGGTGGTGCTAGCTAATTTGGGTGAACTATCTATGGTCCAGCTTAGTTGCCAGTGCAGATTACCACCAAAATCACACTGTTGAAATGAGTTGATTTGAGATGGCATGACCTGCAGAAGTATGTTCATCTCTATCACTATTCTGGGTATCCAGTGACTGGCAGATAACATCTAAACAGCTCTATTTCTTGTGATAGAGAGAGAATGAGAGAGAGTGAAAGACAAAGAAAACAACAATTCTGTTTATTATGAAATGATGTTACACATCAAAGACAACAACATTGCACAAGGCAGGTTGTCTTGGGATAAGTAACAAGAAAAAAAATGATTAAGTCTGAACTTTGGCAAGAACAGTTCACAGAACTTGACAAATGATCTGTGTCTACAGCTTTATAAATTATGTATCACCCCTAACAATGAGATTAGCGCATTAGCGCAAGTGTACACCTCTTTGTTTATGTTGCCAAGTACGGAGGATCTGGAACATGGTGTTTGAGGTCCCCACACAATTAGCAATCCAATATTGCCTCATTACATTAGTAAATGATGTAAGTGTACAGCGTGTTAGCCCTTGAAAAGAACTTCACCATCTGTGAACAAGAAAATCGTGACCTTGTGTTAAATGTTTCAAATCACAGCTTAAACTAACCATTTCTTTTGCCTTTTAAATGCAGTGTGGTATAGTTGTTAGAGAACTGTGAACCAGCAGATCTAAGGAATCAGTTTCACTATTGCTGTGAGCCCTGAGCAGCTCACTTTATCTCCCTGTGCTTCAGACTTCCCTGCTATAAAACTGGTTAGAAGCACGACCCCACAGGATACTGCATCTTATTTGTGCTACACAGGCAAAACAACCAATGTGTGCTCAGTGGCACTGGGAGCATGGTGCTCAACATGGAGTTGCTGGCCCCAAGCATTGATACTAGTTGAGGGGAATCAGGCACTCAAGAACAGATGACCAGAGCTACAAAAAGTAAAAACTGAAAATGAAAATGAAAATACAATCCAAACAACAGTGTGATTGAGTCTGCTAAACTTAGCCACAAGATGCCCCAGCGCTTCGACCGTAGTCTTCATCAGGGGGTGAAGACTGCAGTCAAAGCATTGGGATGTGCTGTGGCTGAGTTTAGCTGACTCAATCACACTGTGCACCAGTGCCTGACTCCCCTCGACTAGTATCTTTAGTATCTTATTTGGACTAGTCCGAACAAATATACTGTAAAATAAAGAAAGTGAATGTAAATAAATCTTATGAGCAGTATTTTCAAAATGGATCCAACAGTCCTGTTTTCAAAGTGGGCTGGTGTCTGCACTTATTAGGTGGTATAAGAGCATTAGAAACCTTTTGGCAAAAAGAATGATGTAAGCTGATGCCAGTCCCCAAAAGTGTGACAAACACTGGGTCCCCTTTGAAAACTGAGCACCCATTTGTGTATGCATCTAGACTAATGCAGACATTGGTAGATCATGCTCCCACATCTAAGCCAGCACCTTTTGAAACTCACCCCCAATGCATTTGCCTATAAAATCATATAAATTGTCACTTGTTTCTCTAAAGCTACAACTATCTTTGAATACAGAAATGACACCATTTTACCAAAACAAGCCATAACACTACCAATTAAGTTCACATAAGATGGTTAACTCTAGACCACAACTAACCAACTAAGTTCACATATGATGGTTAACTCTAGACCCCAACTAAAATGGGATATTGCATATCAGCTGATCTATCTTAGGCAAATAAATTGTAAATTTGAAAAATCCTATATATTTAGGGGTTGTTCTACACAAAACTTAAACCCCAAAGCTCTGTAGTTTGGTAGCCCAAGAGAATGATGTGTCTCCAAAGATGTTTCAAAATAATATTTGTATGCAAATAGATCATAATGCACATCAAGCTAAAGTGATCTGTTGCTTTAGACTATTTTATGGTTTTCTTATGAGAAAGCAGTACAGTCCAATGAACAGAGCACAGAACTTTGAAATGGGAAAACATCACAGACTTGAATCCCCTACAGATGTTGGCTCATTGTGTGACCTGTGCATCTCACTCAACCTGTCTGTGCTTTAGACAACCCAGTTAAAACACTAAGTAAAACGTGTACTTCAGGTGCTCATTTGGAGTCAGAAGGGTATGCCCAGGTTTCCTCTGGCTGGGCTCTGGTTTGTAAAGTGGCAGAATGGTTGGCATTCCTCTTACCAGGGTATAAAAGGAAGCACAACCAATATGTAGGCGATTACTGTAGCATTGCAAGGGATGACGTTCTGAAGAAAAACACATGGACAGGCTAACCAGGGGATTCCTGGCTATGACAGAGTGTCTGCAGAGGGTCCAGTGGAAGGCTCAGGCTAAGGAGCCAATGGGGCTGTGGAGCCACAGTAACTGACTGTGAGGGTCCAGAAAGGATCCAGATGACAGGTCTCATGTGGCGACAAAAGCACAAGACTGTGCAAGAAAGGAGACATGGTACTCACAATCAGGCATTACTGATTGTTGGGACACTGGATTACCATGGGTAAAAATGGGAGTAGAGATTTTGGACTCATCACAGATTTTGAAATAGGCTCAGAAACAGGTCAGTACTGGAAGACAATGCTGAGGGATGTGTCATGGGACCACTATTGTCACTGGTGTGTGCTGTTGTTGGTCCCTTGGCCAGAGATAGAGGGGTGGTCCAAAATTGTTCCCCTCTGTTTTAGCTAGGAGCATTAAAGGTTTACTTTGTTGGACATTCTCTAACTCTGTGAACTTTTGGTGTAGCCTCCAGTGTGTAGGGGTCTGCCTGGCTCCATGGAGCCACTAGTCTGTTATTTGCTCCATCCAGTAAACCAGGGCTGCCATCAAGACCAGAGGTGGGTGGAGACAATGAGGAGTGTAGCATTCTTTGGTGCCAAATGCACCATTCATCTGTCTATGTTCCTTCTTACTGCACATCAAGGCAGCCTCTACCTGCCAGTATTGATAAGCATGGCAAGTGCACCCAATGATCAGAGACTTTTCACACCAGCTGCCCCCAACCAAACTGGACACGGAATTTCAAACACAGGCACACAGTTAGGGGACTAGAACTGTTGTTTACCAACAGTAGCCCTTCAAAATGAGGATGGTGGGGCCAATGCTCAATGGACTACAGGACATTAGCCATCTTGCTAAACCTCTTGCTTCCAGGTGACATGGTAACATGGTCAGAGGGTGAAGAACAGCTAGTCAGGTTCCACAGTTTGCCAGGGAGCTACTGAGGGCTGTTAAAATACAGGAGGCCTTCACTGATGTTCCCAGGAGTGAGGCAATCAATCAGCCATTATGTGACCCTACTCTAAGGTTGACAGAGGGTCTCAGCCAATCAGAGGGCTGGATTCACCAGTGAACAGCAGTACCTGTTGCAGAATGTTTCAGTTCTGCATCAGAAACATCTTAACAGTAGACCTGCTGCCTGAGGCTTCCACTACCCAGAGACAGAAAGTTTTTGCTGAGATTCAACAGACACAGAAGAGCTTGCTAAATACAGAAAGAGAGAAGGAGAGAGACACAGCACCAGCACTTGATGCGATCTGTCTGCAAGGGAAACAGCACTGCAGCTGAGGCACCAGTGTGCCAGAGAGAGAAAGTGAGCGAGAGAGAGAGAGATAGCGAGAGAGAGAGAGAGAGAGAGACAGAGAGACAGACATTTCCAAAGACAGACCTGAATAGTCTGAGCAGTGATAGAGCCAATAAAGCCTAGAAGCCACTGTGCTAGCCACCACAGCCAGGTGACAGCTTGCAGTGGGCATTACCTTGACAATGCAGAAGATGAGCAAGCCAGCCTTCCATTGATTGAATCACCCTGAGAGAGTGAGCAAGCGATGGAGAAAGCCCAGCTGACCTAGAAGGTGCAAGAGGAAAACCAGTAGAAGAGAGCTGAGGGAGCTGAAGATGTAAAATTGTCTGCAGACAACAGCTGATGAATCAAGTTAGGACTTCAGAGACTAGGTGGAGACTGCTACCACCAAGAGTAAATCATGATTAACCAATCAGGGCTTTGGCTGCTACATCACACCGCGTCTTTGTAGCTAGTTTACATAGGACCACAGAGGTGAACTTCATTTATGGACTAGGCCATCTAGCTAGGAATTACACATTTGGGGTTGAACCAGTTTACTGTGTCTTGTTTGTTTCAGTGCACTAGTGCTGACCAACAATATGCAGCTAAAATCATGCCTGTATTGTTGCAAAACCTGGGTACTCTGTATTCCCAAAGAGCTTCCTAGGATTAAGAATAATTACACTGATACCACTGGGTGTGGGTGGTGTCCAATAGTACAGTTGGATAGGAGCACTGCTGGACATTAGGGCAGGCTACACTAAAGGTAGGTAGACACATGATGGACACACTGTAGCTATATTATATATGCATTGCTTAACCATTTTCTTACACAGAACCTTGATCCTTTTACCCAAAATAAACCCTTTGTCGGCTTATCTGTATTATGAGCATATTATTTGGGGGAATGAACATATTAGTGCCTATACACTAACAGGTGATAATTATGTGCCGGAAGCACATATCCAGCCTGCGTAGCTCTATGGCCCTGGACAGGTGCAGGGTGTGTGGTATTCAATATCACATGTACTCATGGGGAACCTGTCCATGACCCTGCCCCCCCCAGCTTTCAGAACCACACAGGCTGGCAGAAGGCAGCAATGCCCATACAGGGTCCCATAGTGGATCACATACACTGCAAGGTGCGGGTCCGGATGCATGAATTCCTACCACAGGCGCCCAGATGTGAGCGGATCTTCCCCATCATCCAGTGTGTCCCTCTGGCCAAACCCATGGAAATGAGCACCCACACAGTGCATGAATGACCCCTGGCAGTAGGACATCCATCCCATGTGACGCCCCCACACACAGCATTGTCCTGTCACTGAGGTAGTAGTACCCCCACTCACACAACTGAGCCCCTTCCTCGAGGTGGTAGTACCCCTCACACACACACATCTGAGCCCCATTCCCTAGGTAGTAGTACCCCCCCACACACACACACACACATCTGAGCCCCATTGCTGATGTAGTTGACCCCACAAAACAGCCATGTTGTGTATGGGCAAGCACTGTCCATAACATCCTGAATACCTCCCCCACACACCCACCCCTCATTCGTGTTCAGTGGTGCCCCCACAGCACCGACAACATCACCCTGCACTCCCAACCCACCATACCTGCACTTCCAGTTTGTCCATGGATGGTTAGAGCACAGCCCTCCTCACACCTTCCGGTGCCGGGTTGTCCATCTGATGCTGGGACCACACTGCCTCTATGTAGCAGTGTGCTCCCAACATCACTTGTATGGCTGGCGAGCAAGGACATGTGAGGAGGGCTGTGACACTGGCTGTCCCATGCTGCGGCACGCAGGCAGGTATGGGGTCATGGGGTGGTAGTTATCGTGCCTTGGGGTGGTGTCCACTGAACACCAATGATCTGCAGGGGGCCAGGATTGGGGGTCTGGGGTGGTCTGGTGGTGATGTACTGGGTGGGGGTGTCTGCATTCCTGGGGCTGGTGCCTCTATGTGTGTTGGAGGGATGTCCATATTCATGGGGACAGGGCACAGCTGTGTGCTGGGGTGGGTGGTAATGGGTGGTCATTGGAGATGGGTGCAGGGGTTCTGCTGATGGGGGAAGGGGCTGTCTGCCTGGACCAGGCAGCAGATTGTGTGTGCATGGCATGTACTGGAGTTTCAGCAAGGTCCCCCTACCACAACCTGTGCCCTCCTCCACACCCCTGTGAGCAGCAATATGTGCTTTAGTGAATGGTGCATAGTGCTGGCATGCCCCCGACATGTTGCTGTCCAGTCAGCCAGGGGATAGAGTGCATACAGGATGCATGCCCCTTTTGTGCATCCTGCGCAGGGGGAACATTGGGTGCGGGGTGGCTATGTGCTGCTGATACATGGTATGTAAGCACTCCACACATATTCATGCATAGGGTCCATTATTTGTAAAGTGGTGAAGTATTATATTTTGGGTAAACTGTTACTGCACTGTGGGAGTTGAATGGGTGTGCCAGTGGTGACCCCAGTGGGCTGGTTCTGTTTCCGAAGGTTTAGTACTATCATATTACCTAGCTCATTTAATTTTTAACTTGGTGGAGGCACTAAACAACTTATTTCAACATAACATCTTTGGGTAATGAATCCCTACAGGAGTTAAAGGAACTCTATCAGCTTTTTTTTGCAATTGTTGGTGATGTATGACCAGTGTGCCTATAGCAACAGAATTAGCAAGCAAACTGCACTGAATGCCCCATTATGTAAAATAATTCATGTTTATTGCCTTTTAGGGGTGGACGAAACTGCCGTTTTCCATCCTGCGGAACTTCCGAGGAAATTAAGGGACTTTTGCAAAGGTTTCCAAACTTCCACCTGTGGCAAAGCAGAAAACTTCTGTGAAAGTTACCAGGTGAAATTTTGCCTGGAAATGAAGAAAATAAGCCCTGGTGGGTAGTGGTCCCTCCCCACCTGTCCCACATGTAAGAGTATCCCTGGTGACTGATGGTCCCGTCCTCCACCCAGTAGTTGGCCACGCCCGTGATATGTACAGTAATGCCCACCCCATACCCCTATCTCCCACTGACCTGTTAAAAAATATCTGGTGGTCTAGTATTTTTTTTATTAAAGCTCTCCCTCCCAATTCCTAGTCCCAAATCCCTGGTTATCTAGGTTCCCCCACCCAGTCTCCCCAGCAGCCAGGTGACCCATACGATAAATCCTCAACAGTGGCAGACCAGCATATTCTTCTTCTTTCCTCCATGGTTAGTTATCGACTGAGTTGTCATGAATGAGTGTACCATGTACCACCTCATTCATTGACAGCTCAGTCGGTGGGCCAGCCATGGAGGAGAGAGTAGGGCTGTGCCGGTCTGCCACTGCCAGGGTTTATAATGGGTTGGGAGTGGGGTTGTGGGAAACCTGGCTGCTGGGGAGGCTGGGTGGGGGGCACTGGATCACCAGGGAATGGGATTTGGGACTGGGAATCAGGAGGGGGTTTAAATAAAAAAAAAACATTAGACCACCAGAGATTTTTTTTTTAACTAGACAGTGGAGATAGGGATGGGGGGAGTTACTGTACATTTCCCGGCAGGTGGGTTATCGGGTGAAGGGGAAGGACCACTAGCCACCAGGGATAATTTTTTACATGTGGGGCGGGTGAGGGAGGGACCACAACACTAGCCACCAGGACTTTCTGGGGGACAATTTAATAATTAAAAGAGCGGCAATTGTAGGCGGAAGTACTGTTGAAGTTCGGAAATCAATTTCTGAACTTCCGAGGAAGTGACAGTCAGACTTTCTCTTGAATTCCACCTGCAGAAGATTTTTTTCACCCACCCCTATTACCTTTTGATTAGTTTTTTAGTATTCTGTTCAGGATGAGTGGTATACCAAACATAACCCACTGGAAGCTTCCTGTGATTGTGAATGTACGTCCAACGTGCGTCTATAATGGCAACGTCATGCTTGCCACACTCGAGATTTACATTTCCGATCATCACTAATGCGCATGCTTGGGATCTCAACTTAATTTCTCAAGCTTGTTTTTAGTACTTCGAATGCTCATTTTAAAGTTAGTCATGCATCTCCAAGTTCAGAATGAGCCACTCTTTTGGACCCTACTCTTTGTTCATGCTGGCCAGGGAAATTTAAACCTCGAGTTTGGCAAGCATGACAACACCATTATAGACATGCATTCACAACCCCAGAAGGCTTCCATTAGGTTAAGTCTGGTGGGCCACTCATCCCAAATGGAATACTAAATAATTAATTAAAGGGTAGTAAACACTGATTATTTTACATAATGGGAATTCAATACAGTTAGCACTCTAATTCTGTACTATTGGCACAATGGTCATACGTGACCAGACATTGCAATAAAAAAGCTGATAGTTCCCTTTAATGGTCCAGGCCCCTCCAAAACATATTTGGGTAATGAAGCACCACAGAAGTGAATTGTCCAGGCCCTCAATCATATTGGAGCCCATAAAGCAGGGGACAGAATACTAAACATCTGTGGTTACCCAGAGTATACATAAGCTATTGAAATCAGGTCTCTACCTGGGTGCTGGTGAACTGGAGGCTGAATATCTGAGTTGCAAACACCTGTGTGCATGAACCAGTTCTATTTGGACTTTAAATGGTTGATACCATAACTCTGTGTGTCCTTTTCAGGGCACAACTACTGGATGAGATCAAATGCCCCTCTTTTCCAGAGTGCCCACGAATGATTTTTTTTGGGGGGATCAATAAACATTCAGGATGTTTGTTTAACTGCAATGTAGCTGATGAGTATTTCTTGTCTTCAGGGACTGATACTGAGGATCACCATAGCATTGGTGAGTTTTCTGTGTCAAGCACCTTACGTGCAAGGGCCCTTAGAGTGGAAAGTGACTACTAGAAAAAGGGGGTTTGTAATTGTGAGTTCACCAACATCCAAGCCTCTCCAAGTAGGTATATAAAGGGCATCAACATATGAACTCTGGTCTAGTCAACCTAGTACATTTGGGGTGCCCACCCACCGAGTGTTCAGTTGCAAACAGGGCTCACTGTAAACAAGATGTTGCTTTTACAGTTGTGTTATCATTGGTAATAAATTGAAAACCTTAAAAAAGAATATTTAAAAATCCACTCTTGCTAATCAAAAGCCAACATCAATAAATTAAGGTATTTAAAGGCAATCAGCATGCACAGACAGCTGCAGTAACTGATAATTTTACTTGGCTCCCTAACCCATGTCAGCTGATTATGAAAAGAATGTAAGAAGTCAAGCACCTAATCTTTAACTGCCTAACTGAAACATGCATCTGAATATCTTAAGTATTAAAAAAACAGAAAATGGAGTGTGAGACACTTACTGTAGTTTGGTCCAAGCTATTAAAAATTAAAACTAGGTGGTAATATGTTCAGTATATGCAGTACGTGTAACACTATAATAAAAATCACTGTTTTGACAAACAAAACAGAACCTTAGTTTAATCTTTAAAAAATGCCTTTTTGTTTAGTTTTGAAAATGAAGAAAGTAAATGCAAACAAATATATATATATATATATATATATATATTCATTATTATTATTATTACAATTATTAACAGTAGTATTATTAGTATTATTATTTTTTAGAGGCCTGATTATAGAATGGGCTTAAATGTGTGGGTTTGCTACCAACTGCATATTACGTATTCCATTCATCCAGCAGAACATCACTTTTACTGACAGGATAAAAATTCTAGCCTTAGTCAGTCGCCTATGGTGACAGCTTTTAAGTCTGCAAGGGCAAGATAATCTTGACCTAAAACCAACCATGATGATGCTAGGTCATAACTGTTTCTACTCAAGCAGGTACAATATTCAAAAGCAACATATCCCCCCCACCTACCAGGTAATCGTCATAGAGAATCATGCCAGAATAATATGCAGCACTGAATGTTTCAGAAAATAAAAATAAACAAGGACATTATTGTATGCCAGTTGTCGGGAATGTGGAATGTACGTCTGATCATTTCTTTTTAATGCTATTACCGAAAACTGAATCTGTAGCTTATTCCCTCTTCTTTGTGCGCTTGATTAATTACTGTGTAACATAACTACTGTTCTTGTTCTTATAATGGGCATACTCTGAAGTGCTGCTACAGCAAAAAAAAAAAAAAAAGAAAAAAAAAAAAAACTACAGATTCGATCCTAGATCTGCAGTCCTTTTTAATCTTGCTATTTTTCAAATGTATGTTGCAATCCAATAAAGCAGCATGAATATTATACCAAATCAGATAACACAAGGTCATAACCCTTGTAATTGATCCTTTGAGCTCTTTTGCCTTCTCCAGTTGACATGGTAAAAATTACATTTAAATGTGCACACAGACTCTTGAGAATTCTCTTTTTTTTTGATCATGAACACCATTGCACAGATATTACATTACATAATGATGAATTTTGCCTGGCTGTTTTTTCATTACCTATCAAGCACATTAGACATTAAGCTGTAAGAAAACCTCCTCTGGGGTAAGGTTGGAGAACTGGAAAGACAGACCTTCTTTAGTATTTTCAAATGTATTTCTGTTTTTGAGCAGTCCAAAGCTTTCAGATCTCATTTATGAGATAGGAGATGTCTGCAGTGGACATACAGTACATGCTTCAGTTTCTGAAAGCAGATATTACAAGCTGAAAATATGTGCCAAGGAATAAGTACACATTAAAATGTCAGGTCTGTGGATGCTTCAGGGATGTTTTAAATAGCAATATAGTAGAACCCTATTATAACAGACATGGTGTAAGAAGTTTTATCTGACAAGACTCATAAGGGGTGACCACTATATCCTAAAATATCAATCTCCTTTGCTACGGCTCACACATCAGAATTAAAATCAGAACATACCCCTTCCTTTTCCAGGGTGGGGGGTTACTTGGGAAGGCAACCCGTGCTGAGGAGTAATCCTCCAAAGTAAATTGTTAGGTATAAGGTGAGGTGAGTGACAACTTGATATTGCCAGACAAACCAGCTGAATGATCAGGTGATCATTAGCAGGCAGTTCACAGCTTGCAACAGGGGTACAGAGCGCCTTGTAGTGTCCATTATACAGGGGTTGCAGAGTATGGTATAAATGGGATTTGTAACATTGCTGGCATAGCTTTTTGGCTTTTGTCAAGGCATATCTGTCTGTTATAATCAGGTGTTCACTATAACAGTGCCCACTATAAGTGTATCAGACTGTGCTACTGCATATATCAACATTTGCCATTGTGCAGTTTCAGAATATACAGTATGAACATTAAACATTTGATCAGCATCTAAAAATATATTTTCCTATACATGATGGCTTACTAACGTGGAGATTTTTTTCTTGGAATGTCTGATAAATATAATCAAGATAATTTTCCCTTTATCACTAGGAGATATACAGTACAATATATTTAAGGGACACAGTCAAGTATTTTTGGTTAAACCCAGTTATTTTTCAACAAGACTAATATTCATGTTTAAAAATGTATTTGATTCTCAGCTCTATAGGATGAATAAAAAACTGAGTCCTCAGTCTACTTTTACAATTTATTTTGTTTGAGGCCATCTTTCAAATATGACCGCTTGTGCTCTTTGATTCTGTTTCATTTTTATTTTCATGTGAGCATCTACAACAAACAGTTTACTACAAGAATGGTATGTCAGAGCTGTGTCACTTTTGGATCAAATGCAGCTCGGGTTGCAGTGGACTTAACAGTGACAGATCAATCATTAGTGAGGCTGATCATGACACGCACTGTTTAGTGTTTGTGAGATAGCAGCTTCTTGTAGTTGAAAGGACTGATATGCTCCTATAAGAGAGTGGCTCAGTGCTTTCATCTGCATGATGCCACCCAGCAAGCAGCTCAAAGCTATCATTCTCAGCCTCGCTGATCACTGAACCAAGACCTGCCATGAGTAGAAATCTGTAATGTCATCACCCCTCCATACAGTGCACCTCCCCACTTAGTACAGTGTGTGGAAACCAGGGTGCCTACCCCAAGTGCCATCATACTGCATCTGTAGTGTAATCACCTCCCCATGTAGTGTACCCCCCACCCACTTCATGTGTGTGGACATAGGGGTGTCCACTACCAGTGCCGCCACACATCTGCGACACTAGGTGCTCAATCCCCAGTGTTACCCTTGCATCTGTAAAAAAAAAAAAAAGTTCCCTCATAATCTTTCTTTTTTTTGTAATTTTAACATGAAAAACAGAAAACTGTCCATCAATAACTTTGATAATGACCCCCACCCCACACCAAACCCCACTCAACACCCAATATCCCCCACACCAAAACTCACCTAGAAATTATCCACCACCACACTGCAACAAAGCACATTCTTCTCCAATGCCAGCCAGAAACTGAAGCAATAAGTTCAGTCAATGTATTTTCAATGTGTTTTGAACTTTTTCATTTATAGTTTATTAGATTTTTTTAAGGATGAGACTGCAAAATACATACATATTAAAGAATATATCATATGGGTAGAACTCATATTTCAATATCCCATGAACCTTAACAGAATAGTGACTATCTGCTTGGCAATACCTGGCAGCTATAATATTGTAAATCCTAGAAGGAGAATTCATCCCATGTTTAGTACATGTTTCAGAAAAGAAATAATTAGAAGAAAAATATACATGCAGTTTAAAAATGTGAACTTCAACACAACATAAATTGAGGGATGCCAGTGGGTATAATAATGTATCCAGGCTGTCTGTAACAACAGAATTTTTTTTATTTTGTGTTTGATAAACCTGAAAAAGAGAAACCTGCCCTGTGAAGACATCAAGCCCTTCCTCAACCACCCTAACCCCCCTCTCAGCACCCACCTCTCCCCCATCTCTGATTTCTTTTCTTTGCAGTGATCCAAGGAGTAGAGCACAGCTTTGCAAAGTCCTTTCCCTGTGCTGCTGCCCCACACCAAACGCAAATGGCAGTGGCATCAGGGGGAAAGGGAAGATAACTATTAATATGCCATCCCCACCACAGTCACTGGAAAGCCCAACCCATATGTGCCACCAAACACCCCCACCGCCACCACCACAGTATAGCACTGGGGAGCCCAACTCCTGGTGGCATCAAATAACAACCCTGCAACAGTCTGACACCAGGGTGCCTAACCATCAGTGCCACCAGAGAGTCCCCCCACCATGGTCTGAAACTGGGGGACCCAACCCCTGATGCCACCAAAAAAATACCCTCAACACCATGGTCCAATGATGGGGTGCCCCAACCCCCTGTGCTGCAAACTAACAAGCTCTGCCATGGTCTATCCCCACTGTGCTGACTGCTACCCATGCACAAACTGACACTAGGGTGCTCAATCTCCAGTACTTGGTCCCTGAAATAAAGAAACCATCTATCAACATTCTTCTTTTCTTTTCTGTTAATCTTGAAAAAGAGAAAACTGCTCGCCAAAGTTTTCAAGCTCCCTGACCACCTACCCCCCCACACCCTGAGCCTCTGTCAGTGCCCACCAACCCACCCCATTTCACACCTCATTAGGGTCCCACAAAGCAATCCTCTGAGCAACCACCAGCAATACTCTCCTTACTGTGCCCATTTACAACTTGACTGAAAACCAGGTAAGTCTGTGTAATTTGTTTTTTAATGCATTTTAAACTTTTATTCATAACATTCTCATTTTTCAAGATTTCAATATGGGCTTTTTGTACCCCATCTCATGAACAAGACAGATGTAATTTTCCAAATCCTCTCTGAAACATATTTTCATAGTCACTCCACAAAAATGGCTTCCAAGCAAGGTTTAAATAATATTCTGTTTCATTTAGGGAGTTATCCAATGAGATAAGCTCACTTGCAATGGTATACCTACAGATTGTGCAAACAGATTCAGTTTTCATTAATACAATAAGGATAAAATACAAATAGTACAATATAAAATATATACACAGTAATGACATATTACAGTATAATCAATAGAGTAACTTTTGGTGCAGTGTTAACCTGTACTTTATACCATAGTAAACTTTGTTATTTCATTATCACCTGGGCAGAAAGGACCAAATAAGAGGACGGTACTTTGAAATCAGTTTAACAGTACTTTTGTTAGAGGCTTCCTGCCTTGAATCACCCTCAAACTAGCTGTGTGGGGGGAGCAGATGTTGAGGAAATAATAACTGAAGAAATTATTTGACTTTTGGGCCCTAACTCTAGGAACTGTCAACCAGTATGGTATGGCTGTTCTCAGTGACACTATTTTAGACCTTCCAAATAAGAACACATTTAAATAAATTAGAAACTTGCCCATAAATGTTCTCCACTGCAAAAAACAATTTTATGCCACTTCCTAAGGTTGTCTAATGACTACCAGTCCAATCTTTTATATAATTCACATTAACGAGTTGTTTTAGGGCCGCCTAAAATTAGTCTGGCAAGACTATTACACAGGACATCAAATCTGTTCAATATTTTTCAGCAGAAGAATAATCCTGAATAATATGTGCATAATCAAAAAGGGGAATTATTTGTGTCTGGATAATGTTTCACAGCAACTCAGTGGTTAAACAATGTTTGTATCTGTGTAACAGTCCAACACATGTACCAATTTTTTTAACAATACATGCCATGTGATTGTTGAATATACCATTTGGTTCAAGCCAGAAACCTAAATATTTATACTGGTTCACTTGATCAAGGATCTGTCCATCCAAAGAGGAAATTATTAATTAATTTGTTGTGCCTTCCTTAATTTGGCAGAAGACCCAAATAGTATTGTGTTGGTTTTGTTCAATTTTAATTTGTAATTATTAAAACTCATTGAAGGTCTGTCTTGGCATCTGAGATGCCCCCCCCCCCCGAGGCATAGATGATGATGTCATCACCATATATGTGGTAGTTTAAGTTGTTAATATTCTATCCTAGGCCTCTCAAGTATATTGTAAACAGAAGAGGGCCTAGCACCCACCCCTTGGGGGATACTTCTCATGACGTCCAGATTCTGTCAGATATATTCATTTATTGAAGTACACAGTTTCCTTTTTTGAAGAGGATAACTATCTAACTCCAAGGTCCAGCCCAATATTTTCTTGTTTCTTAACCAACATATCATGATCCACCATGTCGAAGGCATTGGAGAGGTCAACAGAGATGGCTCTGGTATAACATACAAAGTCCATAGCTTTGTTGACATCATCCAAGACTTACAACATGGAGGAGATGGTACTATGTTTTTTCCTGAATCCAAACTGATAGGGGCCTAGAATTTTGCGCCCGTCTATATAGTCCCGATGTTGTTTTGCGACTAGCCTCTGACATTTTGGAAATTATTGGGCAGAGAAAAATTGGCCTGTAGTTGGTCATTTGATTTAGGTCACCATCTTTAAAAATGGGATCCACTTCAGCCAATTTCTAACACTTTGGCAGGCACCTGGATTTTAGGGACTAATTAATCATGCACATTAGTGACTCAGCAATTTGATAGGGTGATATTTTTAGCAAATGGGAGGTAATCATTGGGTCCTCCACTCTTATTCTCTTTTAAGTTTTAATAACAGTTTTAGTACCTCATATTCTTAAATTTTAGAAAATTTAATGGACCCTTTCTTACTGTTCTCTTCTTGCTTTATTACCTTTATGTCTGGTATTAAAAAAGTTTCCAGAATTTACAAAATAATTTTAGTTCATCAGCCATCTCCCCTCCACCCAATAATTTCCCCTCCTTATTTCTGAGATTAATATTTATCTTAACATTCTGTCTCCCACTTAGTTGTTTTATTATGTTCCAGCTTACCTTCTGGGTCAAAACGCCTCCTTGCTAGCAGCTCCAGCCAGCTTCCGTGCTCCTCTAATAAGTACATGGATTTCCTGAAGCTGCATTCCCCAACTGCCTGCTGAACCTATCAGATGGCTGCCTTCTAGCTCAAGATCTGAAATCCACATTCTGGGTCTTTAAATTCAAGAAGAACAGTTCATTGCTCCAGGATCTGTAAATTCACTCAATGCCACAAGCCTGCACAGGGACTGGAAGGGCTCAACTTTAAGATCTTTCCTTGCCCTGCTGCTACCTCCCACCACCGGACCTGCCAGCATGCCTTCTGGATTGGGATGCTACATCACTAGCAGCTGCATTTAGCTTTAGTTCTCCTCCAATATGCACTCAGATTTCCTGAAGCTGCAACCACCTGCCTGCTGAACCTATCGGAGTGCAGTCTTTCAGCCCAGAACCTGCACCCTTCTCATTTTGAACAATCAATCTCAAGCGGTCATCCACACCATGGTCCTCCACATTAAGGACTGTAGAGTAAAGGACAGGGAAGGAATCTGCCTGGACTCAAGTATGAGTCAGCCATTCATTCAACCTTGTTACTTTTGTATTCAGCCTCATGTAACCACTGCTGCTAACACTGCTGAACTGTAAGTACTACCACTTCTCTGTCCATTGGTAACATTATCTCATGGAGCATCTATCCTGTAGTGTAAATCCACTATTGCCCTCACTGCTAATACTTACTCAGCAGTGGTCACCTTCTGTTAAGTCTGCAGGTCTTACTTTCTTAGCCAGCTAGTTAGTTCATCCATCTGCTTTAGCCTACCCTCTGGTTATATAAAAATGTCTCCATCTGTATGACTCCCATTTACACCCTATATGGGTATATTGGTTATTTGCACTGTTGACCTGTTTACTTCATATAATGCATTCTAATCAGATAATGCAACTTGGTTCTGTTAGTTCTAGCCTTTTTATCGGTTTCTGTTGATTTTAACTCTTACACACTTTTTAGTCATCAGGTTTCCACTTCTCCAGCCATTCCTGCCTTATCGTATTGTCCATTCCCACAGTTAACTGCCTGGGTCTGTTGCAGTGTTGTGTAACTTTAACCAGCCTATAACACAGTTTATTTTTACTCACTGTTGTACTACTGCTTTATTGCTGCATTCCATAAACCACCAATTGACCATCATGTTCCTTGCTTTCTTCTGCCTTTTCCAGTTCCCCCTTCTGTTTCCTCCCCTTTCTCCCTTCCTCCGTATTCAACCTACCTACCTTGCTCTTCTTCCCCCTCCATCCATCCTAACCCCTCTCTACCTTCTGCCCTCCTCCTCCCAATTCACTCTGGTTCTTCCCTTCTTCCTTCCTCAACATGGATTTCTACACCATGCCCTCCTCTCCTTTCATCATACACCTTCTCCCTGTTCTCCCCACTCCAAGGGAAAGAAGTCCCACTCTGTCTATCTCCTCAGTCTTCTGCTCCTCATCCTCCAGTCTGGAACTGTAGAGTTCAACCCTGGTCCCTGCACTCCCCTCTGCCTCTGCTACTGCCAAGGGTCTTAACATTTTTCTTCTTAATGTTAGAAGCCTCCTCCCTAAGCTCAATTCTCTGTCTGAGTTCAGCAACACTCTCCTGACATCCTCTGAATTTCTGAATCCTGGCTCTCCTCCAGGACTCCACACTCTAACCTGACCCTTCCTGACTTCCATCTCTTCAGGTTGGACAGAGGACAACATGGTTGAGACATTGCCATCTATGTTCACTACGTCCTCTCCTGTGCCCTGATCAATTAAGGAGGCCACACCCTCATCCCATGAATTTCTCCTTGTCATGCTTTCACTTCTCTCATCTGTCATCATCTTCATTGGGGTTTTCTATGCTTCACCCAAAATCACTGAATGACTGTCTCTCTCCAATACCACCTCACATTCCTCCACAGATGAACTCATCCGCCTTGGGGACTTGAACATAAATTGGTTCTCCCCATCTTCCAGATCAACTCTCCATAGGACTGAGTCCCTAAATCTTTCACAAACTTTCTCTGAACCTGCCCAGGTCAATCCCCACTCCTCCAACCACACCTTTTCTGACTGACTTCACTCCTCCAACTTACACCACATTACTGCAGCCAGGTATATTGCGGATTCTTTTGGCAGCCACTGCATGATGTTTTTTAGTCAGGAAAATCTGCTGTCACCCTTCATCCCCAAAATACATCTGGTCCAGGTCCCTCTAGTAACTGAACATCAATGCTGTCCTGAGTGACCTTGCTGAAACACAGTGGTTAGCTATCCTCTTGGCCCCTGACATTGATGTGACCCATTCCCTATTTTTCTCCAAATTCTCCTCCGTGTGGTACTTGCACACCCCCGTCAGGAAATCCAGGGTCACATTTTCCCACCTCCTCTGGATTTCTCCTGAAATTATCAATCATTGCAAGTTCTGTGATCTTGCCTGGGCCAGCTATGAATTGTCCAACTATCTACCGGACCTCCTTTCCTTTACAGCCCTGAGAAACAATTGCATTAAGGATGTCTGGGTTGTGAAATCACACTATTTCAAGGCCAACCTCCATAACAACCTTAAATCCTCAACTAAGTTCTGGAAGGTAATCCACTCCCTTTTTGACCCCCCTACCGAGTCTCCTCCCCTGTCCTTATGGTTAATGGTTCATCTGTGTCTCACCCTTCCTCTGCTGCTGCTCACGTCAATGAGTTATTCACCACATGTGTCCTCCCTTCTCCCCTGCTCCAGGCTCCCCTCCTTCCTCTCCTGTTCCCTCCTCCTCTCCCTCTACTCCTTCCTGGGCTATATTCCCCCATTACCACACAGGAAACTCTGCTTGTCCTTTCCACCCTTAGTCTGTCCAAGCCTAGCCCTGACAGGCTAGATCCTAAACTCCTCCACCTCTCTGTTCCTGCCATTGAATCTCCCCTTACTCACCTGCCCTACCTATTATTTTCTCTCTGCTCTGTCTCTCAGTCCTGGAAGATTACCAATGTTCTTCAACTTTACAAAGGGGGTGACCCCTCAGCCCCTAGCAATTCCTGCCCAATATCTGTCTTCCCTCCCTTGCAAAGCTGCAAGAGAAGATAGTCTATTCTAGACTCTTAGACTACGTCTTATCCTTCAATTTTCTTTCCCCCTTCCAGTCTAGCATCTGGAAGGACAATTCCACTGTCTCCTCCTTACTGCATGTCCCTGACTACATCTTCTCCAGGATGGATCATGGACACATCATGGCTGCCATTTTCATTGATCTGGCCAAAGCCTCCTGGACAAGCTGAGTTCTCTTGGCTTCTCAGCTTCTGCTGTTGACTGGTTCTATACCTATCCCACAGGCCATCAATAGTTGGTACAGGATGAAGGCAATGTGTTACCACCC
This sequence comes from Neoceratodus forsteri, assembly GCA_016271365.2. Classification (NCBI taxonomy): domain Eukaryota; kingdom Metazoa; phylum Chordata; order Ceratodontiformes; family Ceratodontidae; genus Neoceratodus; species Neoceratodus forsteri. Next base: position 902,942,836 of record CM028135.1, on the reverse strand, counting down.
CTTCCCGTCCAGACTGGAGTCTCTCAGGGCTCCATCCTGGGTCCCATCCTTTTCTCCTTTTTACGAGTGACTTCCCCTCTGCCTATGCCAACTTGAATATTCACATGTATGCAGATGACATAGTCATCTTTATCTGTGATCCCACTACTGCAGCTGTGCAACAACATCCTGTGCTGATTCTAATTCAACCATCTAGGCCAACACCAAAAAATAGTGTCTATGACCTTTGGTACCAACCAAAAACTGGCCAGGCTCCCGAGGCTTCTGCTTTTCTCCACACTGGATGGCTCCCTACTTGAAGAGGTACAGTCCTTCAAGAACCTTGGTGTATGGCTGGATAGCAATCTTGACTTATCAGCCCACATAGATGCCATTCATGTGAAGCTCCACCCCAAGCTGGATACCTTGTACTGCAATAAACAGTGTCTGCCCCTAGTGGTCCACCAATAGCTGGCCAACAAAATGGTCCCAGTTTTGGTTATGCAGAGATGGTCTACAGCACCACCTCCCCATACCCCTAGCCTGACTGGAGACCCACTACAATGTCTTTTGTCACTTTGCTACAAACTCCCCCTTCATACGCACCACTGCTCCCCCTACCCCCTATCCATTCTCCCCCTAGCTTTCACATTACCAGTTACACTGTACCTCCTTTATTTCCAAATACTGCTTTGGGTCCCTTCCCTCATAACTCTCCCTTACTCCTATCTCCAGTCCCCCCTGGCTCCATGCTCTTTCCACTTGAGGAAGCATAGAACTTTCTTTATTCCACATCCCTGCTCCTCTGCTGGGCAATCTCTCTCTCCTATCAACTTCCAACACTCTGGAACCTGCTCCACTCTTCTGTCCACTATTCTACCTCTATAGGCTCTCACAACCATCAGTTGAAACTCCCCCCACCTGCACCTGTTTCACGCAGGTGACACTCCCAGGTGGTAGAGTGGGAAGGCACTCACACCATCTAACAGGTCTCTAGTGTAATACAATTCATGTCATTTGTGACTTGCTGTGACATTATTTGCAAGTGTATGGGTGTGACATACTTTACTGTAACTGCACTTTGTACCAAGATTTGTAACTGTGTAGCATTCCATATTGTACTGTAGCTGCACCTTATTCTGTACCAAGATATGTGACTGTGTTGTGCTCTATTTCTCTTGTACTCTTCCTGCTGGGTAGCACCTGGAAATGTGCCTTGGTTCAATACATCTTTCCTGGTCACCAATTTTCAAGTAACTAAATAAATAAAATATCTAGGACTTGAACCCAGAAGTATCAAGGAGGGCCGGTGGATTGCCCCAATTAACAAGAAGTGATTCTAAGAAGCTGCTAAATTACTTAACTGCCTCAGGAAGGAAGCAGCCAGTTCTTTTGTCCATAAAGAGTTGTACAGTAGATCTTTGAAGATTCCTACACCAAACAGCATTGTGTACTTTGAAATAACAGCTGTTGATGCTTGTGCAGCTGATGTTACTGTAGTCTACTGTACAGAAAGACAGCAGTCCTTAGTTTTGTTTGGGATTGCTTCCAAAAAGTTGCATTTAAATGAATATGCTGACACCTGGCAGCAACGAATTGCAAGACTTCTGTCCAGAAGACTTTCACAGATAAGATATGCAAAATCTGTGTAGGTGCTCCAGCAGAAAAACATAAAAACTCAACAAAACTAATCTACAGACACACATAAACCACCCACAAAGACCATGAAGACAGAATAAGACAACAGAGATACCTGTCTTGAACATGAGGTAGGATAATAGAAAGACCATGTTGTTGAACATTTGGGATCAAAAACTAAAATGACAACAAAGTTTTGAAGGAAACATTGACATTTTTCAACATTTACTCATACTGCTGCAACCTATTTACAATTTGAACCAAGATTTTCAACATAGTTGTTTTTACCCCACCTCATGAATATTGCAGGTGTCATTTTACAAGTCTTCCTCCTAAGCCTGTTTTCTTGGTTACTAGGTAGAAAAGACATAAGAAGGTCATGGCCCATCCAGAATGTCTCCCACATCCATGTTGGTATACTAGTATCATCCTGTTTCCCAATTAAGGTGCTTGTCAAGTCTGTCTTTAAAGATATTAAAATTTCCAGCTTCTGCCACATATTGTGGGAGTGAATTCCATAGTTTTGCAGCTCTTATAGTGAAGTAATTATCCCTTTTTTGTGTAAGTGCTCTCAGGATAAGTAGTTGTAGCTTGTGACTTCTGAGGTTGGCACTGTGCAAGATGTATTGTAGTCTACGCTGAGATGTAAGGATCCGATGCTGTAATATGCTATAGAGCTATAGTAGGTTTGTAGGTTGTTTTGTAAAATCACATGTCTGATGGGATTTGATAAATGGCACCTGTTATGTTCATATACTAGGGTAATAAAATACTATCTTGAAAATTTGGGATATAGTCAACTAAACAACAATTATATGTGTGAACCTCTCTATCTGCCAATCATGACAGTTTCACTGTTAAAGCTCATTTTTAATTGTTTTTATTTTGTCTGCTACACTATCTACACCCAACAACTACACAGCAAATAAAAGACATGATTGATGTTAGCCAATGTTTGTTTACCTTGGGTCTTGTTATGCCCAGGTGTGACAATACCGTACAGTAGTTCCTCACATCTAGTCATGTCAATCAGTATCTTAAGTGAAGCACCATCAAAAATAGTCAAGCCCATCATGTTGTTCTTGCCTGTCTTCTCACAAAATATCAGCTGATTACTACAGTATACAGGCTAAAGGGCTTGTGGAGGAATACACATGTCCAGCCTGCAGGTGGCAATGTATAATTATCATTTAAAGATTGTGACACCCAGTGACACCAAGCATTACAACTCCAGTATTTAAAATTGAGGACATTATTTATTTAGTGTTTGTTAACTGGGTAGGTACACTAGACAGCAAAGCTGCCTATGTTCAGGTACAACAGTAGTACTGCCAAGGGAATCTTTAATCATGATGGACTATGAAGCTGAGCACCCCAGTATGCTCAGAATGGTTCTGGGCAGTCAGCATGCTGGCATCATGGTGCCAGCAATGAGAGAGCCTGCAAACCAGCAGAAATGGTATGGGCAAACCTGCAATCAGGGCACTGGTGACACAGTGCACCTTGGGGGATGCAGAATATGGTGCTGCAGGTGACATGGGTGCCAGGCCAGAGAGTCATGCCCAATGTGGCTGCACACACAGCAATGCCCCTCACCATGGTGATGGTAAACTTACCACTGGACAGCATTGTACAGTCCCCAGGCTTGACCTCAGCAACATAGAGGGAACAGCAGCCCCAGGCCACCTGCTGATGGTGTACTATGGACTGTGGCATTCCCCTTGTGGTGTGCACCACTGCAGAGGATCAGTGGTGCTGGCTGTCAACATCCAAGGTGCACCTGCCCCTCCACTCACTAACACCCAGGTTGGGTATGGGGGAAGGGGGATTGCACTGAAGGCACATCTGATGACCATGCGGGCTATGCTGGTGGGGTGGAGAGGGGACATTGTTGGTGGTGGTTGTTGTTAGGAGGTATGTTGCACAGTGGCACTGGACCTGTGTCATGGTGTGGGTGCCATGTCTGTCCTTCCTGATGTCCTGTTGTGGCATGCATTATGTCTTCAGGAGATGTGTGCCAGGTGCACTCATGTCTGTGGTGCACTCTGTTACTACTGTGATTCCTGTGTCCCTAATAGTGTTTGGCAGGGCGGTTGGTGGGGTGCAGTGGTAGGCACTACGTGCCGGCACTGCCATCAGTGGGTGCCCCGCTCCTCTGTGCACTGTTGCTGCAATGATGTTCTTGCAGATGCCATTATGCTGGCTCTTTCATTGCTGGTGCTGCTATGCCAGCACCCTGACTGCCTGGAACCACTCAGGATACTATGCTCCCCCTTTGTTCTTCAGTGCTAAGCTAATACCCTTCCCATCTCTCTCTCTCTCTCTCTCTCTCTCTCACTCTCTCTCTCTGTTATACTTCCAGTGCTCCTTAATCCAATTGCAGAATTCTGGACTTTAGAAATATCTATGCATAAAGTTGAAATGGTAGTCCACATTGCCGGAGAAGAATAATTGTTCTTACTTAGCTTTTATTTTTTATTCCAGAACCTCATCATTTAAGCCTCATTTTTACACATAAAATGATTCATTTAACTTTTAACCAGCATCAATAAATTTACAACTCTCAGGATTCCTTGACCTCTCTACTGCATCTAAATGAAGTGTGCTTGGTATCAAGGCATATATGTTAAGCACTATTGGTCAGAATACAGTGGAAGGTCCAAAAATGTGAAAGATCAAAAACTTAACAGCACTCCATCCAATTAAACAGAAATTAAAAATTAAAAGCCAGCCTGACAGCCTAATGGCACAGTAAGTAGCTGTCTTCACATACTGTACTATATGGAGGATCATGGTTTCTTTCCAAAGCCAAGGATTCTAGTTGGGACAGTGGGGGGTTGAATATACTCTAAAAGGGACATTCAGCACCTCACGGGAGGAACTGCAGCTTCTGCCTCTGTATGTTTGCCTTTGTTGACCCAGAGGGGGGAAGAGTCATTCACTGAACAGCCCCACTTCAGGGATATTTCTCCACTGCTTGGTGATGCACTGACATGGGCCATGGAGGCAGCTCATTCCCTACCCTTTAGCCAACAGCATACACATGGTCAGAACTGACTCACTTCCCCAACTGTAAGCTAAATCTGTCTTCCTCACTGGAGGAGCTGTCACCTCTAGGATGTCCCGCCTGGGGAGAAAGCTGTGGTGGCTTATTACTATGTGATAAGGGGAGAACAGCCATGTTGAGAGCATAACGGTAGGTACTGAGGGCTTAGAAAGTGGGAGTTGTGAGTAATACTCTGCTGCAATTTAATTACAATGGAACTGCACAAATGTTCAGATCATGCATGCAGTATTTATTAATACTGCACTAGTTATGCATATTTTATGATTTTGCACCTTGTTCAAATTGCACATTTTAGCAACTTTATAAAAAATAAAAATGCGGAAATTTTATGCACAAAAAAACATACAAGTGTACATTATCATCCAAATTTTAATTTATTTAAACTTATTTTGTTACAAATCAGCAGTTTATAAACTGTATGTACAAAATATATGAACTGGCTCATTTTTGTCCAAATTCCTTATCTTTTAAAAAAACTTTCTTTTTTTTTTAATATCCCATTTGGAACATGTGTAAAATACCTGAAAGGTTGCCTTTGTTGAACAAATTCATTATTATACGCAGTTTGGAACCTTTATGTATGAAATACATAAAAGTACACTATTTCTGCCTAAAAGAAGCTATCTGCAAAATTGTACAAGAACACACAGTTATGCATTTTTCAAAACTTTCACAAGATGGACACAGTTTCATGAATATTATGTGAATTTTACAAAAAATATGTCTAACAAAATGTACAAATTTTGCCCTGCTCTAGTTGTGAAAGAAGATGGAACCCAGAGGATAACATGTATAAATTTAGAATCAAACATATGTAAAATGTTTTGGAAAGAAAAAGGTGAGATTTTCAAAATGTGGGCTATGAGACTCAAATACTGTAAGTCTAATGTTTTCAAGGGGGCAACATGCATTGCCGCTATAATGGATTTTCTTTCTATAGAATTCAAAACAGTATTTTTTTTGTAACCACTATATTGACATTTATTCAAACAATAAACTTAATAAATCAAGATTATACCATTAAATACAGCTCGTAATTAGGACTGTGAGAAATGCGGGAGTCTGCCATCCAGATAGGTACAAAATGGCAATTCGGCTTCCAAAATGCTTTTCAGAATTTCGTTTTAAATTTTATTGAATTCTGAAAAGCATTTCTGTAAATTGTAGAATAAGATTCCATGGATCATGTACTGTGGAATACTATTTCATGGACTGTTGAAAAATAATTTGCAGTTTATGTAAATTGTATATTATTAATCTGAGAAAACCATCTCGCATGCGCCTTTTCAGAAATTCCATGGAATTCCATTGCGCAAGAATTTCAACATTCTGCACAGCCCTCATAGTAATACAGTGCCAATAAAACACAGATGAGAGAGCAGAAACATAACATAACAGCTAGATATAGCACATGGAACAGTGCAAGGACATGCCATTCTATGCAAACATCTGAAACAAATAAGAAAAATATTAATTCCAAAAACATTTGCAGTGACTTTATTAATATATGTCAGTACCAGAAAGGCAATTTCAAAATTGACTATATATGGTAGTATTTTATGTCTATAATTAGTATTAGATGCCATTAGAGGTGTACAATACCCCCACAAAAACATGTGGGCATTATTTCTTATGTTTGAAATTAACATCTTTATAGGTGACATTGCAGAGGGTCTGGAAGGAAAGGTATGCCTCTTTGCAGATGACACAAATATCTGTAACAGAGTTGATACACAAGGGGAGGTAGAAATGATGAGAAGGGACTTGGCAAGGTTGGAGGAATGGTCAGACATATGGCAACTTAGATTCAATGCAAAGAAGTGCAAACTAATGCACCTGGGAAATAAAAATCCAAGAGAAGACTACACAATAGCAGGGGAAGTACTAACAACAATAATAATGGAAAGGGATCTGGGTGTAGTCATATCAGATGACCTAAAGGTGGGTAAGCAATGTGATAAGTCAGTAAGGAGAGCTAGGGGGATACTGGGATGCATAGGGAGGGGCATCACAAGTACAAAAAGGGAAGTGATTATCCCTCTGTACAGACAGTTGGTGAGACCCCATCTGGAGTACTGTGTGCAGTTTTGGAGACCCTATCTATGCAAGGACATGGACAGGATGGAAGCAGTCCAGAGGAGGGCAACTAAAATGGTGCAGGGTCTATATCAGAAACCATATGAAGAGAGACTGAGAGCTTAATATGTATACCCTTGATGAAAGGAGGGACAGGGGACATGATAGAAACTTTTAAGTACCTCAAGGAATCAACAAAGTCCAGGAGGGTAGCATCTTTCAGAAAAGAGATGTGTAAGAACAACGGGCACAATTTAAAGTTAGAGGGGATGGCTCAGGAGTAATGTGAGGAAATTATTTTTCACGGAGAGAGTGGTGGACGCATGGAACCACCTTCCTGGAGAGGTTGTGGGGTCTAAAACAGTGGGGGAATTCAAACATGCATGGGACAGACATAAGGCAATTATAGTGGGGGGTTGCAGGAAGTAGGCTGTTGGTTAACTAGAATCGGCAGCTTATCCAATAGGTAGGGAAATGGGCAGACTGGGTGGGCCAAGTGGTCCATATCTGCCGTCAAAGTCAAAGTCTATGTGTGTCTCTAGATATTTGTAATTTTATGAAACAATTGTGATGGTGGGCACAAAGTTCACAGCACATTATGATATAAGTCACATTTTTTCTACCTTGTATGCCCACCAATTGTGGTAAATGCAATAGAATAGCGAGAAAAAAACATAGACCTTATCATCAGAATATTTTGTGCCATTCTGCACCAAAGACAAAAAAAATCTTCAGACAACTTTTTTATAGCATCATAACAAAAACAAATAATAAAGTGAAAAGTGATGCACATCATTAGAAATAACCAAAAATAGACTACTGGATGGGTAGGTAAGTGTGGTGCAGACACGTGAGGAAATAGACATGTGGGCCATCCTTAGTAAAAGACTCAAGTCCACTGCTCTGTGTAACAAAGCATATGAGAAGGCGAACAAGAGTCTGAGATGTATGGGAATGGGATTTAATAGTAGAAGAATGATGATTATACTGCCTAGCTCTGGTTTCTGGTACAGCTGTACATGTACCACTGCATGCAGTTATGGAATCCACACCTCATGAAAGGCTGGGAATACATAGAGACCATAAAAAGTAAGGTCAATAAAATGATAAAGCAGAAGCAGGGGAGATCTTATGAAAAAAGGATGGTTGACCTTGTGGACAGTAAAAGGGAAAGGAGAGCTATGATTGAGATACACAAGTTCTTGCAAGGAGTCAACAGGGTAGATTTGTGTCACAAGGAAAAAGGACACAGTGAATAGAGGACACGAGTTGAGATTGGTGGGAGGATTCAGTAGGGATGTGAAGGTGTTCTTCATGGAGCAGGTGGTGGACAAATGGAACAGACAGCCCAAAGAAGTGGTGAACCCAAAACTGAGATGGGGCTTAAACTTGGGTGGGACAAATATAAGGGAATAAGGAGATCCACAGGCAGAGGAGGGAAAGGGATGCATGGGGAAGCTGGTGACAGTAAGCCCCCAGTTCTATCAGAAATCTAAATCCAGCTCTGCATTAAGCCCAGCATGGATCAAGGCAGGGAAATGAGCAGACTGAATGGATCTCAAGTTCTTTTTCTGTCATTATAATCTATGTTTCTATAACAGCATGTAGTTTTACTACAGTTGCCTAAAATTTCTACAATAGTCTGGTATCTTACATTAATTTAAACAAAATTATAATTTTAAAATAATGGATCAACTAATTAAATATGATTTGATGTTTGAAACAACTAGAAATTCATTGTTTCATAATGGTTCTATAGATTTTGTTATATTACATCAACATTAAAAGGTGTAAATAGCAGAGAATTTGCAAACTTAAATACTGTAATAGCATTAATGTTCTGAGAACTACCATTGTTTAAGAAATCTAAAATGAGATATTGTATTTGGTTACACTAATTTCTATTAAAAGGTGCATTATTAAAGGTGCCTGACTGTGAAATATTTTAAAGTACAATACATGGGGTAACATAATCTGTGAAACAAATTGTATAGATTATCCATATAATTTACATAAATGTGCCGTGCGAAGCAAAAATAGAATGGATAAAGGGCTACTATGAAATTATGTTTTTTATTTTTATTTAAATGATTCTAATTACAACCTTTGAGCTAAAATCTCTTTTACAAAGGTTCCATGTTGTTACAGTTCATAGTGTACACATTCATTCTAACTTTTGGCGAATTAATGCACCTTTAGATTTGCCTTTGTAGGTTATGAGTCCTTTTCAAATAAATGGGGATAAATGTGATATGTTAGTGTAACCTATTATATACTCTATGCGCATATACTCACTACATAATACTAATTATGGATCATATAGTATTTATGAGCACACATATAATAAAGTATCAACTCCTATAAAACCTTACATCAAGCAATAGTCTAGTTACAGAATGGTTAAAAGTACAATGTAATGTACGTTCAGCCAGCCTCAAAACCAATACTTCAGATGCAAACAGGTTTAACATAAAATAATGGCTATTCTACAGCACCTAAATCAACAATGATGATAAATTTTATTGTACTTAAAATATAACTTTTGTAATGTTAATTCTCACATGTATCTACCTACTGTAGCTATCCTGCTGGAATGATGAACAGAAATGTATGCTTTAATACATCTTGTTAACAATGCCAGTTATTAAGGTAAAGTTAATAGCACCACCTTAGAACCATACACATTTACTATTGTATCCAACATACTGTATGGTATATGCTTTATATTAAAGCACTGTTAGGTTCATCTGGTGTACACTTTGATATTTAACAGTAGAAAAGCCTGAAAGTAGTGTAAAAGCACCATGGCAGCTTACAGAGCATGCTGCTGTTTTTTCTTTCTCAATATAAATGTTGTGCACTTATGACCTGCCTCCTCCAGTTTATATACCCTTGCTAAGAATACTAAGAGTACTACCTCACACTAATACCTCTTAAAGTACCATTACATACTAATGGTCATCCAGTGTGAGTATAAAGTCTTAGTGCCTGTAGTGTGAAGAGCATTAAAATCTAGCTTGGGACATTAGGCAGATCCAAGCACAAAAGTATAGTAGCACTACCCTGAATCTACACATTTTTCTGGAATAAAGTATAGCACTAACTCTAGCATAGTTAGCTTAGTACAAACATAGAAACATAGAATTTGATGGCAGATAAAGACCGCTTGGCCCACCTAGTCTGCCCATTTCCCTACCTAATGGATAAGCTGCAGATCCTAGTTAACCAACAGCCTACTTCCTCCTACCCTCACTAGAATTGCCTTATGCCTGTCCCATGCATTCTTGAATTCCCCCACTGTTTTTGACTCTATGACCTTCTCAGGAAGACTGTTCCATGCATCTACAACCCTCTCTGTGAAGAAATACTTCCTCACATTACCTCTGAGCTGCCCCCCTCGATCTTCAAATTGTGCCCCCTTGTTCTTACACATCTCTTTTTCTGAAAGATGCTACCCTCTTGGACTTTGTTGATTCCCTTGAGGTATTTGAAAGTTTCTATCATGTCCCCCTCTCCTTCCTTTCCTCGAGGCTATACATCTTAAGCTCCTTTAATCTTTCTTCATATGTCTTCTGGTGCAGACTCTATACCATTTTGGTTGCCCGCCTCTGGACAGACTCCACCCTGTCTATGTCTTTGCAGAGATGGGGTCTCCAGAACTGTACACAGTACTCCAGATGTGGTCTTACCAACTGTCTGTGCAGAGGGCCCACAACTTTCTGTTTTCTACTGGTGATGCCTCTCCCTATGCATCCCAGTAACCCCCCAGCATTCCTTACTGCCTTCTCACATTGCTGGCCCACCATTAGGTCATCTAATATGACTACCCCCAGGTCCCTTTCCATTTTTGTTGTTGTCAGTATCTCACCCCCCATTGTATGCTCTTGTCCTGGGTTTTTGTTTCCCAGGTGCATTACTTTGTACTTCTTTGCATTGACTCTAAGCTGCTATGAGGCTTAGATGTGATGTTCTTACCATACCCTGGAAAAAAATGCAATATTGCAAAGTGAAAGTTTATAAGAAGTGGGATGTGTGTTTTACTGTTACAATGTAGTAGCTATATTGACTTAGCATGAATAAATATGATTGAAAGTAAAAAATAGAAAATTAACTTCTATTGCAGGTTAATACAGTATATGTTGTAATACTAGACTGAAAACTACAAGGGTAATTGTTGCTTACTGTGTATTTTGAGCAGCACACTGTTAGCATTTTGTTTTGTCCTGTATCAGTTCTGATAGGCAGTCAAGTGAATGGCATTATTAAATACTGATATTAAAGTACACAAGTGCTGCTATATCCATTTTTTGTACCCTGCAATTTTCTGCCATTTAACAGTTGCAGAATGGGTCATAGATTATAATATTTCTACTGAACTCCTTTTCATATTATACAACAAACCTCTGGTTCCTACATATACCATTTTACCTCCATAATTCTAGAGACAGTGGGCAGGATTCACAAAGCATTTTGGGACTAAGTCCCACTCCGCAACCCCAGTCGCACTTTGAAATTGCTACAGCTGCAGAGTGGCTGATCCACAGCCACAGCAGTTGCAGAGGGTGTTACGGTGGATCCCACTGGCCGTAGCAGCCTCCCACAGCTGTGGTGCTGTCCCTGGCAACAGCACCCGCAAGCTGCCATAATCTGTGGAGCCAGTCACTCTCTGGCTCCACCTTAGTGAATACCCGCAGCTGTGGGTGACTTGCGGATTCGCAAGTGGCAACCCACCAGCATTGAGGTTTTCCCACAGCTGCAGGACCTTCCCCGATGTTCATAAATCCTGCCCAATGTTCTTATTCTTATTGCAGCTAAACCAGCCACATGATATGGAGGTGGAAACACTGGACAATAGTTAAAGGGGGAGTAAGCAAAACAGATAAATATGTTTTGTCTTTCTATTCATACTGTTTAAAATGGCTATCTAAATCATGATATGAGCCACAAAAGTCTATAGTTTCAGTAAAATGAATAAGAAACTTCTTTCTGAGGAAGTGTTTCTCTGATGCCCCTAAATTTTGAGGGGAAACGGGAGAATATTCAGAAAATGTAGGTGACATCTGGAAGAAATACAAAATAGCTACGTTCTCAGGAGGGAAGGCAAACTAGGTGTAAACCAGTGTATAAAAATCTTCCCTCTTCTTAGTCATAATGTAGGCAGAGTGATGCATAGAAAATTGGTTTTGTAGATATAAATAAACTGAAAAAGGAAGTGCTTGCAGTGCATTACATGCACTGTGGTCTAGTGGTTAGGGAACAAGTTTAAATTAAGAACCAAAAAGCCCAGGTTCAAACCCACCAGAGCCATTGATTCACTAGGTATGTTTACTCTGCCACCTTTGCAGCACATCAACCCTGGGCAAGGCTTGCTGTGCTGCAATATCAGCAGTCTGAACACTTACCAGACCATGCTAGGTGCACATATCAGATCCTTTTCTGCACTGGTGCAGGAGTGGGTACGCTTATCAGAGCAAGTGTATTTATGCAGCAGTGTAAATGCACTGCAACACTCACTCCACTGAAAAGCAGCTGCTCCCAGGTGCCTCCACTGCTCATAAGCTGGCCCTCAGCCCCTTTCCATCACAACCTGTATCAGCATAAGGGAGGGCTGTGTAAAGAGTCAATTGACCCCACTGATGAGATCGGAGCAGGAGTGGAGTGATGCAATTGTCAGAGCATTGCAGCTGTGTAAACACAGCTGTTCATTGATCTACTGAAGGTCATTTAACCTTCATGTGCTTTAGTCTTCCCAAATGTAAAACTGTAAAAAAGCAGCACCCTACTGGAAGCAAAATATTGAATTTCAGCTAAGATAAAAAATATATATTTAAAAAGTGCTATACTATATAACTGAATTTAAGGAAAGAAGATGAAAACAAGACAGAGAATTAAACAATCAGAAAATAAAGGACAGAGTGAAGTTATAGTAGGTAGGAAAATGAAATCAAAGCAGAAAGAACAAACTCTGGTTAGAGCCAATATGGCTACAAAATGCTTTTGGGATGCTTTTACCCATTATTTCTAATGAATTGCACAATGCAGATCTGTGGTGAGGCAATTTCAATGTGGTCTTCCTTTTATACATTTTTACAATGTGTTTTCCTGGAATATGCCTTCTGATTGCTATATATTTAGCCTGGATAATTCACAGAAGAAATGGCATCTTATTTTCAGTGGGGCTGTACATCTACACAATATTATCCTGCAATGTGTAAAATCAGAATGCACTAAAAACAATATTTTATATCTGGAAAGATATATTAAGTGTCGGATCAATGCAGGAGCAGAAAGATGCATTGCACAAAGAGGGTGCACTGGTTGGCACTGATACAATATTCAAAGAGAATGCACCACTGGTACAGGGTGTGCATATAGTGAAGCCCACCGGGATGAAGTGCAACACTTCAGAATTCTGCAGTAGAATTAGTGCAGCAAACAATGCAGTTTCAAAGGGAGTTAATCCCTTTTGTCATGCAGTAAACATGTGACACTGTGCTTCATCCCGGTGGGCTTCATCGTCCCTGTTGAATATGTGACCCTGGACGGGAGTCACAGTGCAGGCCACCACCATGTCAGGTGCATCCAGGGTGACCCTGACTGAATACCTTCCAGGGGGAATGAGTGGCACATACTGGTATGCACCGCAGACCCCATGGGTGATATTCAGTCCAGGAAAGCAAATGAACTAACTGAGCATGCAAGGTGCAAAAGGGCATTTTGCATGCCCATTACCAGTCCATTTGCATGTTGGCATGGGGATGAATGTGCCAGAGCAGCTCTCGCCCCCAAGCCCCAACCCCGATCGGTCCCATGTGGAACAAGACCCTGAAGTCTCTGGTGGTATAGTGGCACCCCCCACCCATTCCACCAGCCCTGATTGTACCACAGTCCAGGCTCTAGTGGTTCCATTTTGTAGGGACCCCAATGCCATCCCTCATTGCACCTGAATACACCTACCATCCATGTCCATAGTGTAGTGGCTCCCGCTCCCCCTCAACGATGCACAGACCCCCCTCCTTGCCCCCACCACCCCATCCCATTGTGATTATTGGCTCTGTAATGAAATCATGCCACTCTATCAGCAGGTGGTGGAGCACTCTCAGTAGGATGCTGGAATGTGTTATATGTAGACACGAGCTGTGTGTGGGTGATAACACCCAGTGGCCATACTCTTCAGGCACTGGCATGTGGCTCCATCACCCCAGTGTCATTGTACTGCTCATTGTGGGTGATGGCCAATGCTGTACCTACTCACACAGATCCCAAAACAGGCATGTTACAGCTGACCTCCCATTCATTTGTACAATTGGGGAACTGTGGATAAACTATGTATAGTCTGAAGCATACACTGCAAATGGCATTACAGGATACCGCACCCCATGGAACCCAGGATACTTCAGCAGTCCATAAGGTGGCATGTTACACAGGAAAACAGGGCAGAGTGTGGACTTGCAGCAGTGTATGACAGCAGGAAGATACAGTATTGGCAAGGCATGCATTGGAGGTATGTAAATTCCCTCTTCAGTTTGCCAGGGACATACACACAGCTGCATACACTGGTGGATCCACAGCTGGCATGGTGCCCCAATGCATGGTACAGCCAGTTGGGTCATTCCAGAGTGCAGGTCCCCAGCCCAGGTTCAGTGCAGTAAATGGCTGGCCATGGCAGGGTGTGGAGGGCAGTGCCAGTCTTTGCAACAGGTTGGGTATGGGGGGAGCGACGGTGTCTGTGTACAGGGGCAGTGGATGGGAGTCCTCTAGACTATGGATATGGACCATGGTTTCCTCTGGTGCAATCAGTCTGTGGGGGCTACACTATGGAGCTGTTCAGGTATGGAGTTGGCTAGACTGGGGAGGGAAGGTGGTACCTCTAGTCCACCAGGGCTGCCAGACTGCTGTGCACTTGGGTGCACATCTGCAGCCTGCCTGTGGGTGGCTTAATTGGTTAGGCCAGCTATTCATGGCCTAACTGTGGGCCGCAGTGCTCTGGACTGTGAGGGGCACATTCCCACTGAATATGCTGCAGCACAGCATATGCATGGGATTGCCCCCTCAACTTGAATGGCATACCATGTGTGTGTGCCCTGGCCCATTCCCTTGTTGTCGTGCATCCAGCATGTTTGAATATTGCACTGCTGTGCATTGTTGGAGTTGTGTGGCACATCTCCCTTTTCCACTGGGATGTGCTGCATATCTCCTTTGAATACGGGGGCCCTGGACTAGGTAGCCTGAATAAATACATTATAAAAATGGTAAAATCATGACCCCACTGAAAACAAGATATTGCATCTAATCTGGGACAGCCTGAGTAAATACAGTGCAAAGATGTGTAAATGAACATCCCTGTGACAATGGGTTATAGCATCTCCCCTGCCCAAACCAGGATACAAAATATAGGATAAGAAATATTCAGTGCTCCCAGATCCAAATAACCATTACTCTGTAAGAAGCCTTCATTTTCCCTGTGTTTTCCCCACAAAGGCAGAATCAAATCCCTGTATAAATCCCTGTAGATTTTTTCATAAGCCACTGGTTCCTTATTTATGACTTTGTTCTTTATTATATCAGCAGCCTTTATTAGAAAAAGAGCTCAGTATTAATATTATATGTCACGATGACCTTAGAATGATTTGGATTTATATGCTATGCATAAGGCATAATGGAGGACTATAGGACTATAGGAAATAACAAATATCAAGCTCATTATTTCATGAAATATACTCAGAATTAGTAATCACAAGTCAGACAATCTTTCAAAAGATACTAGTAATGCCTATAAACAAATGTATTGCAAATAGAGACATATATATATATATATATATATATATGAGAGACAAAGAACCTCTGTGTGAAAGCACTAAGGCAATGGTTGCCCCAAAGGGCATTTAGCCGGGAAGCCAAGTTTCAAAGAAATACAAAATCTCACATGCCCCCACAATGCAAAGCATCATGGGCTGTATATGCAAATCGCCACAGAATATTATGCTGGTTCAACTTTAAGCAGAAATGCATGGTACTGAAGGGACTGTAGAATACAAAGCCCAACCTGGCCCAACAGAGAATAAAAATAAATCTGGCCCCCTCTACTAACTAGCTGATGGGTCTTGGGCCCAACCCAGCCAGTTAGGGAATAAAAAAATATCTGCCCTCATCTTTCCCCCAACTGCCTAATGAGTCCAGGGACCTACCAGCCCATCAGAGAATATAAAAAAACATTTCCCCTCCTCTCAACAACCTCACTGTTCTAATGCCTGACCCATCTGGGAATATAAAAGATCTACTGTATTCCTCTCCCTCAAACCATTTACTGGATCTGATATCCAACCCAGCCTATAAGGAAATAAAAAAAATGTACACCTCTGCTGACACTTCCCCCAACAACCTGACAGATCTGGTGCCCAACCTCTCCTGTTAGGGAATGAAAACTGTCCATCTCTCCTTCCAACTGTCCTACCTGTCCAGTACCCAACCTGGTCCATTAGGAAATAAAAATATCTGTCCCCCCTTCCCTGATTGGTCCCAAGACCAATCCAGCCCATGTATTAAGCCAAATAGAGATCAGGAGGAGCAGAAGAAAAGTGGTGATTAGAAGGTGTAAAAAGCAGGGCAGTACACCACTGCTTTCCCAATGCCCATCCACTCTAGTCACAGTAATAGATTAAAACATGGTACTGGAGGCTTGGGGCTGCTGCTGCACTGCTGCTGCTGCTGCTACCAGCCTGTTCAGCCCCCTTCCCCTCCTCCAGCTCACAGTGCACTAGAATGGGAGACTGGGCCCAAGGGTATCGATAGCGTACACTTCTGAGGCTTCAGCCTTGAGTGACTATGATACCCCAAGTGCCTGTGATCCCATCTGCACCAGCCCACTCTACCTATCTTGCTCTTTCCTTCTCTCAGAGTTTAATCTCAGCTATGCATGTGCTCCAACATGCACACAGCTATTACACTGCCATGCAACCTCCAACCCTTTCTGTTGCACAGCAGAATGATCCAGTGCCCAATCTGGCCTGTTAGGGAATAAAAAAAATACGTCCCCCTCTAACAAACTACCTGATGAGTCCAGTGACCAATACGGCTTATCAGGGAATAGAAAACAATCTGGTCCCCCTTCCCCAACTTCCTAACAGATCCAGTGCCCAAAATGATCTGTTAGAGATTGAAATATTCTGCCCCTACACCTCCACCCAACTACCTAATGAGCCCATGGCCAAACTAAGAGTCTCAAGGAATTTAGAAAAAAAATGCCCCTTCCCTCAGCAACTTGATGAATCCCAAGCCCTACCCAACTTGTCGGGGAAGAATAAAATGTGTCTCCATCCCTCGAACTACCTAACAGGTCTAATGCCCAACCTGGCCCATCATGGAGTAAAAGATATATGGCCCTGTCCTATAACTACCTAACAGATCCAGTGTCCAACCTGGACCATTAGAGAATGAAAAACAAATGGTAATATGAAGGGGGGCTATAACTGAGTTTGGTGCTGAGGGGGATTAAAACTAATACCCTGATGTTGGTTGGGCTTGAACCATTGTGTACAGTGTAGAAAGCATTATTAAAGAGCAGTAGAGCTGCTTCAAGACTGTCCCTGTGGGCACTGTATACAAAAAATCTGTAAAGCTGATGATGGACGTGGTCTGCATATTATTACTATTATAATAGTGATACTGGTGAGACAGTATTGTCTGCTACAAAAATAAACAAAGATAACATCAAAAAGCAACACCAGCCCTGTTGGCAACAACCAAATCTTGTTATTTTATCTGTGATACAATTATTATAAACACTTAGTTATATCATCAAAGCAATTACTACAATGTACTTTCTATAATGAATTTGACAATTTTAGTGACAAAATGTTTTCAGTAACAATAAAATGTTTAATATTTTCAGGATAGCAATATAGCCTAGAGGGCAGAATAACAAGCTGTGAATGAATTTGGTTTATAAAATGGCAAGAAAAAGTCTAGAAATCTCATTGGCCAAGACAGATCAGCTGACTGTACATTAATTCTCTGTATACGCACAGTCATCCTGGTCCTAAACCACATTACACAATGAGCAGATCAGTCCTCCTACAACCAGAACTATCTTCCATCAGTCTCCCTACAACCAGAACTGATCTTCCACCACAAACATGGCTGCTACCTTTACACTGTAGAAACCTTCAACTGGGCCGTAAAATTAAAATGATCTTAAATATAAAATAAAACAAATTAATTAAATGTTGTTTACCAGATTGTCACACTTTCCTTATACACATAAACAAATGAGAAACATTAAGTATTGCTTATATTTTTCATTACAACTGTTTGTTTGCTAACAGTAAAAAAAAAAAACTCCTATCTTTACCTGTTCATCAGTGAACTCTGTTCTGCTTTCCCTGACAAGTGAGATAACTGAGTCTCTGGCTGTAAAACAGGCCATTGTTGTCTGTGTGTACAGTATGTTAGTTGAGGAACATTCTGCTAGTAGAACTGAGCAGAATTTTGAATCTCAGTATTCCATGGTAAACATTCCATGATAAACATTCCATTTCTTGAATGTGGGGAAACACAGAGGGAAAAAAACAGAATGAAGAAAGTAAGCAATAATACTATATAAACAAAGAGAAAAGGTGGTAAATGACTCACCCTGCTGTTTATCTTTTGGGACGGAGTGAGCAGTTCATGATGCTGTCAGTGAGTGTGGCAGTTTTGAACCACGCTCATGCTTGCAGCACTGGGAAACTGAGAAGCCTCTGTTATGGCTTCCTTTTAGTTTTGTCTACAGAGTGAGGAGAATGAAATAAAATAAGGGGGCTATGTGTCATACTTAGAATGAGAAAAACAGCATTTGTGAATTATTGTGGCTGGCAGGGGATTAAGAAGCTTAAGTGGGTAGGGAGGCACACACTGTATAACACTGCTTTACTCTAGCACCAATATGAGGAAGGACTATTTTATGTTAAAAGCACAGATTCACTTACATTTTTACTTATTTAAAAATGTGTTTAAAAATAAAAAAACTGCTTCTAAAAATAAAGGGACATTCTATAAGCGCAATAAGACACTCCGGGTTTGTGCATTTCGGTGTGATAACCACACTCCTTGGGACAACCGGCACTCAGCCTTCAGCCTCATACCTCACTACGCCCCTAGGAGTGTGGTTATCACACCATAATGCACACCCCGTCGTGTCTTATTGCTTACATATCCAGCAAACCTGGGTTTGATTCCCACACCCTCCACCTCCATACTGTGTGAGCCTGAGCAAGCCATATAACCTTCCCAGTGCTCCCAGGTTGTCCGTGAAAACAGGCCTTAGGCCTAGTGGGCCTTACACAGTTACCAACGAATCAACAAAAAAGGAAAATAAGAAAATCAGTGTCAACAGATTAACGCTACAAAGATGTCTCCTGATTCATTTAGATATTTGGCTAAGGATACTACATAGCAGAAGAAAATTCAAAATATTTGCATAAAATGTGTGTTTGCAGGGAGATCTTATTTGCTATTTAGAAGTCAGTAAGTAGTCCACTAGTCCACCCAAAAAGGTTTTCATATTTAGCCTTTAATTCTCACATCTTCCTGCATCTTTGACAGGACTTTCTTGTACACTTCCAGATTTGCTATCATTTGTCTATGATTTGCTTGTCAGGTGGTCAAAATATATAGCTTGATTGATTTCACAGTAGTACGATAGCAACTCAGTAATTTTCTGTCAGAAGGGACACTAAGTCCATTAAGTCTGTTAACCTTGCTTCATAAGCAGGGGCTAACAAGTATGACATGGAAACATACTTAATATTGAGTTTCCACCCGCTTTACTACCAAGGGAAACCTGTGATTCCCTTATTAAGCAGAAATGTGTTCAGGCTTACCTTGAAGGCCTGTACTATCTTTATGTCCACTGTCTCCACTAGTAGGCTGTTCCCTAGAATGACCACCCTCTGTGACAAGAAAACCCTCTGAAAGAATCATTTGTTTCTGCATCTGGCTGGAGCACACCAATCTTGATTCTCTACAAGTTCGACCTTGCCAATGCCATTCAGTATGCAGAAAAAAGCTTGTATCCTCCATATAGCTTTGATTGTTTTGGTGGCTTTGTGTTGCACCCTCTTTACTGCTTTAATGTCATTTTTCTATTGGGGATCCCAAAACAGCACACAGTGCTCCAGCTGGGGCCTGAAAAAGGCATTAATAAAGTGGCAAGATCACTTCCACTGATCTTCTAGTCACTGCCCTTCGATGCAACCCAGTATTCTTCCAGTCTTCTTGGTTACACTGAATCTAGACTCCAGGGGCCCAATATCTGAAACTTTGCCTGGGCACAAAGTCAAGTTTTCCCGTGCATATTGAATATCCTATATTGAAAAGCCCGGTTAGCATGGGCAAACAGGGTTTGAGCCTGGGTGATATTCAAAGGGGAGTGCAGTGCAAATGAAGGGGTGGGGACCTGAATATTGGTGTAGTCCAATATTCAGAGTATGTATGCCACTCAAGGCTGTTTTTTCCAGTTCTCTAGCACAGGGCACATACCACCAATTGAAATCCTGACTTACTCCAGAGTAACCCTAGCAGTTGGCAGAGAAAGTGCAGTGGCCCCCCAATCACCACCACAGTAGTCCCTGGTGTCCAGTGGTGACCCCCACTATGGATTGCAGCCCAATGTGTAAAAATAAACTGATTCTGGTGCTAGTGCCCCCCTCTCCGCCAATCGTCATCCTGACATAAAACATAATCTTTCCCCGGTGTCCAGTGGTCCCGTCTCCTCCCACCCAGTCACCTGTCCACCCATCCAACATACATACATATATATAGTTTCCCTGGTGGCCAGTGTTCCCTTCCCCCACCTGATCACCTGCCAAAAAAAATATATAGTTTCCCTGGTGGCCAGTGGTCTCCCATCCCCGATCCCCCATGAAATAATGGCACACCATTCCCTGGTGCCTAGCAGACCCCCCTTCCTGTCCCCGATCCCCTGTAATATGATGTTACACAATCTCCTGGTGTCTAGTGGACCCTATTCCTAGCCCTGATCCCCTGTAACATACTTTTACACCATTCCCTGGTGTCTAGCAGACCTCCCTTCCTAACCCCGATCCTCTGTAACATAATGTTATACCATTCCCTTGTGTCGAGTGGACTCCCCCCCCAATTCCTTGCAGGTGGCACCACCTTGCTCCCCCCATCTCGACCCCAAGCCGGCAACTGGCACAGCCCTCCACTCACCACCATGGCTGGCAACTGACTGAACTGCTAGTGAGCATGTACTGTAACAGTGTGCGCACATTGACAGTTCACTCAGCAGCTGGCATGGGGGAGAGTGGAGGGCTATGCCAGTCATTGGTTCGGGGTCAGAAGGGGGGGTCAGGGTGATGGGGCACTACCTGCTGGGGTAGGGAGGTCTGCTGGACACCAGGGAATGGTGTAACATTATGTTACAGGGGACCAGAGGGGGGGGAGTCTTTTAGACACCAGGGAATGGTGTAACATTATTTTACAGGGGATTGGGGATAGGGGGTTCACTAGACACCAGGGAATGGTGCAACATTATTTTACAGGAGATTGTGATATGTGGGGACCACTGGCCACCAGAGAAAATATATATGTATGTCAGGTGGGTGATTGGATTGGGGAGGGATCACTGACCACCTGGGAAGCTATATGTGTATGTTGAGAGGGTGATCAGGTGGGGGGGGAGGGACCATTGGCCACCAGGAAAACAATATATGTGTGTCTGGCAGGTAATCAGGTGAAGGGAGAGACCACTGGACAACAGGGAAATATTATATTTTATATCAGGATGGCGATCAGCAGGGGAGGGACCACTGGACACCAAGGCTTGATGATATTTTACATTAGGATGATGATTGGAAGGGGAAGAGACCACTGGACACCTGGGAATGATGATATTTTACATTGGGATGATGATCAGCATGGGGGAGGGACCACTAGCACCAGGGGGAAAAATTATATATTACATTGGAACAGTGATCAAAGGGGGGGCCACTAGACACCAGGGAAAGTTTATGTTTAACAACAGCCAGCAAGTGGTTGGGGGGGGGCACTGGACACCAGGGAAAGTTTAGGTTTTGACAATGGGCCGGTGATCAGCAGGAGGGGGGCACTAGCATCAGGGATAACTCTCTGGGACCGGGCAAGTGGGGGGCAGTGCCACACTACATTGCTGGGCTACCCCATGCAAATCAATCAATCAATCAATCAATCAAAATCTTTATTTACCCAGGCGATCACTATTGAGCAAGCTCATTTACAAGGTGGACCTGCAGTTTGCAAGGACAAGGGTACAGAATAGAGTACAAGTAAAATATACATAAAACAACAGTAGCAAGATGTATACAACAAAATATATACAGTGTAGAAATAAAGGTAAATAATATATACAGAGATGCCTTTATAATCCTATCCATCAATAACATGTTCATAACCTGTAAAGGGGTCCCTGGAATATGGAAAAGTGCACGTGTAGGAGGCAGGGCGCTGGCAGAAAAGATTCTGGGATACTAAGCAGGTGGTATCGGGGCATAAGAGTGGGCGATGGGGAAATTGTTGCAGCAGTCGTAGTACTGGTGAGACTGGAAATGGACTGAGGTGAACCGGTAGTACTGGTGCGACTAAAATGGACTGAGGGAGGGGGGAGTAATCTTGGTAAGGGAACACTTAGTTTGAACGGGAAGGACTTAGATTGATCGGAAATGTCAGCTGGACAACTAGGAACGATGGAAACAATTACAGAGCTCCACAAATATTTTGGCATACAGGGTCTTGAACATAGCAAGACTAACGGGGAGCTAAGTCTCAGCGATTTCTGTATCCTATTCCAAAGCATGGGCAGGACAAAGCTTATGGCTGCTCTTCCGAAATGGGTACCGACCCTAGGTACTTTCAGGAAAACCAGCGAGTGACTTCTCAAGGCATAATTCCCAATCAGGCTTAATGGGAGACAGTCAGCAATCTATTGCGGGAGTTTGTTGGAGATGGCTCGGAGCGTCCAGAGGGCTGCATTTCTATACTGTCTGTGTTGAAAGGAGGGCACACCCACAGCTGCATATAATGAACAGTGGTGGGTGGAAAAGGGGAGGCCTGTTATAAATCTCAGAGCTCTATGATACAGTACATCCAATTTAGCAAGGTGTGAGGCTGGGCACTGGCCATATATGAAGTCAGCATAGTCAATTAGTGAGAGGAACGTGGATTGGACGAGCTGTCTTTTGGCATCTGCGGTCAGAGGCGATTTATTCTAAAGAAGAGTCCAAGCATCTGCCTCAGCTTTTTCAGCAGTTCTTCTATATGTTCCACAAAGGAGAGTTTATTGTCTATCCAGACACCCAAATACTTGAATTTCGGTACACATTCAAGATGTTCACCTAGTAAGGTGGAGATAGAAGGTAATGGACCAGCAGCGGCAGAATATGCCCCCTGGCCAGTTGGTGAGAATAGCATTGCCTTGGTTTTCTTAGTGTTAAGTAGTAGTCTTTTACTGAGGAGCTGGTGCTGCAGGATGTTAAAGTCGGTTTGCAGGTCGCCACATGCAGCTTCAGGAGATTCATGGCTTATATAGAGCACCGTGTCATCCACACATAGGTGAATGCTTGCTTCCTTAATGCCTACATCTAGGCTGTTGATATAGATAGCAAACAGTAATGGTCCCAATATGGACCCCTGAGGGACACCTCTTTTTTTATCAGTTTAAATGAAGAAAGCTCCCCTTCAGCCTTGATTTGTTGTTGCCTACCAGTGAGGTAGTCATGGAACCAACACAAGGAGGTTCGGTCTAGGCCTATTGTTTGTAAAGTGGAGAGGAGCAAACAGTGGTCGATGGTGTCGAAGGCCTTACTGAGATCCAGAAAACTGCACAGATGAATTTTTTGTTGTCTAAGTCCCTTTGCCAGTCGTTAGTTACTTTTGCCAGGACTGTAATGGTACTATGCTTTGCTCTGAAGCCTGACTCCATAGGGTTTAGTAAGTTCGAGTTGTTTAAGAAAGATCTCAGCTGGGTATCCACAATTCTTTCTAGGAGCTTGGAGAGTATGGGGAGGAGGGAGATCGGCCTATAGTTATTTAGATTACAGGGATCCCCTGATTTAAACAGGGGGATGACGTGAGTAACTTTCCATAACTGAGGGAGGGAACCTTGCGATAGGGACAGGTTGAATAAGTGAGAGATAGGTGCAGCAAGGATGTGATAAGCAATTTTCAAGTAATACGGGTCAAAGAAGTCAGCCCCAGCACTTTTTTAGTGTCCAATTTTAGGAGAAGATCTTCAACTTCCTTTATGGAGGTGGGTAAGAATGAGAAGGTTACAATATTGTTACTCGGCTCCTGGAGCTTAGTGTTGATCTGTGGTTGTAGTCTGCTTACCGGTGCGTTATCGAATGCTAGGCCTGCAGTGGCAAAATGATTGTTTAAGGCCTGCAGGATCTTGTTTCTGTCATTGATTTCATTGATTATAGCATTGTCAGTGGTAATTTTGGAGGGAAGCACATTTCCAGGAGAAGGACCAGTCAGTTCTTTTAGTGTGGATCAGAACTCGGTAGGGCATTTCAACGCAGAATCTAGCTCAGATCGGTAAAAACTGGCCTTGGCCTCTCTGACCATCTCAGTGCAGGCATTTCTAGCTGTCCTGAAGAGACACCAGTCTTCATCTGTGTGTGATTTGCAAGCCTTTTTCCAGACTTGATCTCTTTTTAGTAAGGCAGCCTTGAGGTCTGCTGAGAACCAATGACATGTTCTAACTTTTATATGTGCTTTTACCAGAGGAGCATGGTTGTTTAGGGCACTGGTTATAATTTCATGGAAGATGTCATAGGCATTACTCACTGATTTAGCAAGGTAAAAACTCTGCCAGTGCAAAGAGTTTTTTAATTCATTGAAGTATGCGAGAGGATCGAAGTTCCGTCTGGACCTTTTAGTGGAAAATTTAGATATTGGTGAGGATTTAGCGTCAGTTCTTATACCAGCAATAAAGCAGTGCTCACTAACATCAGCTGAAAAAATTCTGGCATGGGAAAAGGAATATGCTTTGCTTATGAGAAGGACATCCAATAGGGTGCTGTTCATTGGGTTTTTCTTATTAATGCGAGTTGGCTCAGTAATAAGTTGTGTAAACCAGTGGGAGTCACAGAATTGCTTCAGGGGTAATGAAACCTTAGTCAAACAATCACAATTAAGGTCTCCTAGAATAATTTTTTCAATGGGGACAGAGCCCATAATAGATGACAGATGGGACAGGAGCTGAGGCCCCATGGCTGGTGGTCTGTAACAGCCTATGACACAGAAAGCCATTGATGGGGAAAGTTCAACTTTAAGGGACAAACATTCGAATCCACCTGCAGCAGAGGTAGAGTCTAGGATGGACACTGAAAATTTGTTTTTGATGTAGATGACTACTCCACCTCCCCTGGTCTGCCTATTGGCTCTAAATAGGAGGTAGTTAGGGATGTTAACCTCTCTATCTGGGGTGGATGCCCGAAGCCAGGATTCAGAGAGCACAAGTATGTCTGGTGCGGTATGAGTAATCCATGCCTGGACTGGTGTAAATTTCTTTAAAAGACTGCAAACATTTGCATGCATAAAGCTGACTCTTTTCAGTCTTGTAAGGTCTGATGGAGATGACAGAGCTTTTGTGGGACCAGGGTTGAGTTCAGCATTACCTGAACACAAAAGTAGTAGGAATACAATTTTCCTTAGGGCAACGAGGAGTAGTTTAAAAGCATGAATCTTTCTGCATCTAGTATAAGTTTGAATGCGGAGGTCCGGAGTCCAAAGTTTCCCCTTGTGCTGACCTAGGGACGCGAGCCTATGGTCCATCCAGTACAGCACCAAGACGTGTAGGTTTTGGGTGGGTGGGGTGAGGGGCCATATTGGTAATAAGGTAGCGGTCCCACCTTTGAGGAGATTCCACAAAGTTAGAAGGTGCGGAGTCATGTGGTGGCAGCATAAATTATATGTAGTATTAATATAAAGGCAGTCTAGCAGTGGTAGGCATGACTCTATGTTGGGGTCAATTCTGCTCGAATGGTCTGTCACGTGGGGTACCATACATTAGCAGGTAAGTAACTGAAACCACACGAGGACTGCCATGATTGCCCAATGTGTTAACGGGGTGCAAATTGCACCAAGACTCACTAGCTAGGTTCTATAAGTCTCAAGGATCACTGCTCCATGTTAGACTAGCTAAAAGAGACAGGGATCGATGGTATGCAAAGATACATGAAAACAGCCTGACGGCACAGATGTCTTAAGGATTTATCTTCAACAGGCAGGGGTATCCTACCGATTACGCTTCATGAAGAATATTGGGAATTGCTTAGAGGAGACCAGTGAGCTCAAGAGAGGATCACCCCTTTAAGAAGTTACAGAAAGGAGAGCCCCTTTAAACAGTTGCTGTAATTGACTAGCGTGAGGCCTCGGGGGCATGGATCACTGGGGAAGTGTACTTAATAAAGGAGGGAGGAGGGAAGAGGGAGTGGTGGGGTGGGTGAAAAAAATTGTCTAGAGAGTACAGCAAGGCAGTGGCTGAGCTGTGTTTTGAAAAAAGCACCTTGTGTGCTTCCTTTCTCAGTGGGGATCTGCAGCATCCAACCGGGAAGCAGCCACAGTCCCCAGGAGCCAGTCCAATTATGGGGATTGAAGCCTGACAGCTCCGAGCTAAGAGCTGACCAAACGTACCTGCTTTCCTTGGTCAGGGGGTGGTGGGCTGGATGCAGAGATCCTGCAGGTAGCAGCGCCAGGGCCACTCAGCTGAAGGGAGAGCCTTGTTTGGGTTTGTGTCTGCTTTCCTTTGTCAGGGGGTGGCAGACTGGATGCAGAGGTCCTGGCGCCAGCAAGTAGCAGCGCCAGGGCCACTCAGCTGAAGTGGAGAGCCTTGTTTGGGCTTGTGTCTGCTTTCCTTGGTCAGGGGGTGGTGGGCTGGATGTAGAGATCCTGCCGCCAGCAGGTAGCAGTGCCACGGCCACTCAGCTGAAGTGGAGAACCTTGTTTGGGCTTGTGTCTTCTTTCCTTGGTCAGGGGGTGGCGGGCTGGATGCAGAGGTCCTGCTGCCAGCAGGTAGCTGTGCCAAGGCCACTCAGCTGAAGTGGAGAGCCTTGTTTGGGCTTGTGTCTGATTTTCTTGGTCAGACGGTGGAGGGCTGGATGCAGAGGTCCTGCCGCCAGCAGGTAGCAGCACCAGGGCCACTCAGCTGAAGTGGAGATCATGTAAATGGCCCCTTAGCATCTTGCATGCCCAATGAGCTCATTTGCATGGATCCATTTGAATATAGGAAATTTAGTGTGAGCATAAGCCATTGTGATGCCCTATTTTGGGACCTATGTCTGCCCAGCGATAAGCGGCTTAGTGCTGGGCCGCAATGGCTCTATATTCAATTGCACAGTGCCATTGCACTATTCCACTGACTATAGCATTTTTGGAAACCTAGACAACTGCAAAGCATAGCACAAATATTTGTGCTCCACTTTGTCCAGTTTTGAATATCAGATACCAGGAGTATGACTAGTTACACAGCTCATTCTGGTCCTCCTGATGTTTGCCCCATCCTCAAGGGAATCCACCACCCTGACCAGCTAAGTGTCCTCTGCAAACTTTAGCAGCCTACTGTAGACTCCTGTTTCCATATCATGTATCAAAATGTTGAACTCCAGTGACCCCAGCACCAATCCCTAAGGGATGTAGTTGAGTACCTCTTTTGCTTTTTGGTCTACAGAGGATATAAAGCTGACCAGCCTGACGCAGGCAGGGTGCTGTGATTCAACAAACTGAAGGAGGCCACTAAGTCACTGAAGGGGCCAAAGCAGAGAGGTACAACTTAAAATAGTAGAAGGTGCAAGGTAAAATGATAAGGCCATCTTTTAGTATAACAGGAACAGGAGGAAAACAAGAGGGGAATTGCAAAGTTGAAAAGGAGGTATGGGTGAAAGAAGATGGGCGAAAAGCAGGCATACAAAATGTATACTTATGCTTCACATTTGAGGAGGGAGGGCCATTGCTGGAGTGCAGCATCAAAGTCGGGAGTGAAACTAAAATGGAAACAGGGGATCATTACAGAAGAAAGGGTGCTTAAAAGATTAAAGGCTGAAAGTCAGTAATTCACCAAGACCAGAGAGGTTGTACCCATGGGTGCTCAGGGAGGTGGAGCAGGCTCTGGAAACTCCCATTGGCAGGCCTGGTTAACAGCTCAGTTCAAGCAGGCATCATCTCCAGGGAGTGGAGGTTGGTGGATCGCATCCCTCTGCAGGAAGATTGGGGACAGGGGAGACCCAGGGAACCACAGGTCAGATAGCCTGACCTCTATTGTAGGGAAGTTTCTTTAGAGTATATTCAAGAAGGGGCTGGATGACTTCCTGGAATTCCACTGTCGCCAAGACAGCACATGGTTTTGTGAGGGGGAGGTACTGTCATATGAACATCATAGAGTTCTTCAATACCTTCCTTCAGGAACTGGGCAAAGGCCAAGCACTGGACATCCTTTGCCCAGACATCAGTAAGGCCTTTGATTTGGTGCCCTACAGATAGCAAGTAAAGATGTTGGGGGACTTGGGGGGGGGGGGAAGTAATACGGTGGGTAGAGAACTGTCTAATTTGGAGAACCCAAAGGGTGATAATAAATAGTACATTCTCCGGGGTCCAGGGCATGACTAGCAGGGCCCTTGAGGTCCACCATAGTGGCTGCCATCATCATCTGAAGCTTGCTGATTTTATTACCCAGAATCCTGGGGTTAAGACAGATGTCCTTCCATCTAACTCCCATTCCCCATTTACTTTTTGTTTATCTTTCTCCCTTGTTCTTCCCTAGTCTCCTTAACTTATTTTTTGTATGTTGATTGCAGGCTTTCTGAACCCTCCCTCCTTGGTCCCTTCCCCTAGCCTAGTTTGAACATCAGCCTTATGTGTACACCCTACTGAGTCATAATGTCATATGCTTAATAGCGTACGACATTATGGCTAACCCGACAGAGCACTGTCCATTACAGTTAATGGTGCTATACCATATACACTGCTGCGCACTGTATTGCAACATTCATACAATCCCAGGCAGAGGATAAGACCTCTGCTGGGAGCGTGCTCCGGCAAGCAGCTGCCATGGCTCACTGGACTGAGCCACAGCAGCAGTATTTTATTTTTTATACAATTTGTGCACTTCCCAAATTGGACACCCCCGGAGTTGAGAATCTTTAGTGGGGGGGTCTGGGGGGTGTACGGGGCTGAACCTCGCACAGAAAAAAGACATATGCCACTTGGCAATATCGCACTGTACTGGCAGCGTGATTTTGCTATGCGGCATAATGTCTTGCAACATTATGACCCCATGCCTGTGTACATACTGTGGTGCTACAAGCTCCCGTATTAAGGGGAGTACTAGCTAGGTTCCCTTTCTCTCTCCTATCATCATCATGTTTCCTCAAGCCTCAGTCTCCCCCGCATTCAGTTTAACTATCCAGTGAAGATATCAAACTTATTCTCCAGTGCACTGGCCCCCTCTCTTGTCAGGTAAAGATTGTCACCTTTGATGAACCTCTTGTCCAAGAAGTCACCCCAGTCACCACACAGTGGTATCCCATCTCCTGACACCATGCCTTTAACCACTCATTAAACTACTCAGTCTCATCCTTCCTTATTCTATCTTCCTCCCTCCCTACTCCACACAGAAAGGACCTCAGAAAAGGCAAGAGAGGCCGACTGTGCCTTCAAGCTGTCCTCCATCTGCAAAAGACCTGCTTCACTATCTCCACAGGCTGGTTCACCAAAGTGTTGGTACCCAAGTATACCAGCACCCCCAGCTCCCACCTCTCCACCATCTCCCCTATTCTGTCTATATCCCAGATGACTGACATACCAGAAAGGCACGTGACCATCCCCCTCCCATCCAACTTCATCCCTCCACCCTCTCTATCCCCTGATCATTCAGTCTTCAACCACTAAGACTCTGCTGGCTGACTTCCTCCTAATTGTCCCCCCAGGTGCAACAAAGTCATCCTGATCATTACTCCTGACTCAATCAGAGTCCACCCCAATGGAGTCATGTACCTGAGTCTTCTCCCAGGTTTGTAAAGCAATTTGCCACCTACTGTAGATGATGTGAGGCTGATCAGCTTCCTTGTGGCTATTCCTGCCTCCTTTTCCCCTTCCCCTTCCCACCACTCTCAACCTCCTGAACAAGTGGGCCTCTGGGGGAGTGGGGGTGTGGGGCATCAAACAATCAATCAATCTTTATTTTACCAGGCAAAGCACCATTGAGTGAGCTCATTTGCAAGGTGGACCTGGACAAATGCACATAAAAGTAAACAATATACAAAGGAAAAAGATAATTGTATAATCAAGGAATACAATGTGGAAGAGGACATAAAACATAGTATAGTATTAGGCAAGGTCTATACAGGCAAATATTCAAGAGGCTAAGAAAAAAATATTGTCAATATACATTATTATACAGTATGTATATGAACAGTTCAGGAAAAGCGGTAGGAGGGGTGATAGGGAGAAGACAGGAGAAGGAGTAATAAACAGGGCATGGGCTCCAGCTGAGCTGATGATACAGCAGCAATATCTCTTCTCTTGCTGCTACCAGCTAAGCATAGAGCTCTGCAAAAGTCCTGATGATGGGGCAATTCCCCCCTCCTCTAGAATGTAACCCTGAAGAAGGGCACCCCACAGTCATCACAACTGAGTAGCTCCCCACTGTACCTCATTTCCATACTGAACCCATGGCAATCTAGACCACTGATAACAGCCAGTATTCCCTTAACTGCCTAGTGCCTTTTGACTAGAACCAGATTTTTTTACTTCCAGTCCTGCTTTGCTATGTGGCTGTGCTTCCTAGATCACTACCTTGTACCCATATATCATGTAGATCCTGTAGTTTGGATAAGGAAGCTACCTAACACAAGCTTACTTCTGCCTAAGCCACACTACCCAAGTAACAGTTATTCCCCAAGCTAGTTGCCTTCCCACAGTGCAGACCAGCACACTGCTAAGTACTGTGCCTTTTATACTCTGACTGAAGATCACAATTTACCTTGTAGACCCTACACTTCTAATACAGTATCTGTCTACTTAGCCTTTGGTTAGAAATGTTCCAGTTGCCTCAGTTAGGCGAACTGTTTTCTTGCTTTGACAGGATGAGATAAGAGTTTCTTACGCAATGAGTCAACAGACATGTATGTTTAAATGCTCAAGCAACATTATGATGTTGCCCTTCACTTTCTGTAACCTGACAGAATACCACCCTCTTGATGGTGCCACACAGCTCAGCTGTATGGCTAAAGAATCCAAATGGAGAGAGTTCCACTCTTGGAGGTTCCAGAGAAACTCAGCCTATGTGGCTAAAGGAATTATTGGAATGTGATGGTCACCCCTTCCCAAAAGGAAAGACTGAATGGCAAAAAACAACAATCATCTAACAGATTAGTATCCAAACCCAACTCTTTGCAGTTTTACGATGTTTAACAAAAAGGAGAGCCTGCCTTTTCCAGAGGAAACCTCTGAAGATCAAATACCTTAGGATACTATCCCTTTAGACTATAGTATTAGAGGATGGAGCTTAAGAGGAACAAGTCATCATGAAGTGGGAATGAGAAGCAGTGAGCTGTAATGGTAATGCCCTATAACTACAACACATACAGTACGAGGCTGTGCCAGAACACACAATGACAAAAAGAGGTGACTATGGCCATGAGCACTAGAGAAAGAGGCTCAAAAGCCACTTCAGAACAAACCCTGAATGGGTGGAAGAAGAAGCCAGACAAGAAGCAGACAGAGAGGGGACATAAAGGACTCATGCCAACAAGCAGGGGAAGAGAGAAAAAGAAGCAACCTCACAGGCAGAAAAATGAGGAGTCTGAGTAACCACATCATTACCTGCAAATCTATATGTCATTATCAAGGCACATTGCTCTGCCCAGTAATGGAGGTTCTGGGCTATACAGTACAACAGAGCTATTCATTTACACATGTAAGAAGTGTGAGATATGAGGCTGCAGAACACCTTATTGCTGTGTTGAAGGTCGTCATATACAGTGTAGTGTGCTTATTCAAGGTCCACTACAGATGTATGCTACTATACTTAGGTCCTTGTGGGTGTAATCAAAGTAATATACCCTCCATTAACAATACTACTGTGAACACCATTCCGAGTGTTCATTCATCCCCTTGGTTCACCTCTGTAGCATAACTGGCTTCTACAGAGCATTGATACAGTGTGTATGATGGAATGCAGTGTCTGCACATAGCTGAAACATGCTTTTTTAAATGTGCTAATTAGTATTGCATAAGCAAGCTCTTAATGCATTTAGAAAGCTGCCAATATGCCTGTGCAACCTGTATTCATGCCTCTGCCTCTGCCTCTCAGCAGCATACTCTTTAGCAATGGATTAGTGCTCATGTGCTAACTACGTTGTGTCACATTCAGTGTGACTTTGAATATGGGCGCTGCTGTGCCAACAACATATCCAGGCATCATCTACTGCTTGTGAGAATTACAATTTGGGTGCACAGAGGAATCTGCATCTGCAGACAGAGATTCCTGTGCATCCTGATCTACTCTGTGTGCCTGCACAGAGGTCAGTAGGGGACATGCCTTTTGGATCAAGCCTTATGTGTCCGGCATGGTAAAGCCTGAGCAGAGGTTGGTTGCCACAGCCATCTTACTAAAGGTGTAGGTGTTATGCTGTAGGTTTTAGATATGCCTAGGCTTAAAAGTGCACAGGGTATGTTTTATTTAGCAATATATATATATATATATACTGTATATATATATATATATATATATATATATATATATATATATTATTGTAGCATGGTAGTGCTACCATAGTTAGGGTTGAGGAGCCATTTACATGTTAAACCTAAAATTTTGCACCTTAATAACTTTGCAACTGTTCAACAGATTTGCCTAAAATTTGGAATACACAATCAAGACCCATAGATCTTGGGATTTTCCAACTTTCGTTCTGTTCGGATATACGGCTGCAGAGTTACTAAGCGTGATCTGTGCATACGTTTATGCTTTTTTGGAATTCTTTGGTCATTTCTAGAGGTCACACGGTTTGCATGACCAGTCCGAAATCTTCAGGGAATGTGTAGCCGGGGTCACCGATATGCCTTTTGAAGATTTTGTGAAAAAATATTAAACAGTTCAAAAGTTATTCAAAACACAAGTTCCCATTATAAGTCAATGGGAAAAGTTAACAAAAAGTTTGACAGTGTTGCAAATGCAGTTTTTACTTTTGCAAATGGCCCTTTTACTGTCACAAATCTGCCATTTTGTTTTCAGTTGGTCATCAGAAAAATGCTTGTCATTTAAATTTGGGACCCTCTAGCAACCTAATTATTTTTGTATTCACCTAGTCGGACCCTGAGGATGCTAGGCATGTCTTTATTTTGGGGTAAAATACCCCAGAAATATGTTTTTCAGATTTCTGGAAAAAGTACTTTTGCAAAGTACTTTCACACTTGCGACAGTGTCGAATGAATTTGCGAAAGCTTTCACAAAGTTCGACAGTACTTTTCCAGGCTGTGAGAAAATGACAGCAATTCTTTGGCACCCTGCTGCAAAAGAACGGTTTGGTCTTTTGGGCTGAAATTTGGAGGGAATGCAGCCAACATCTCAGTGTTTTGCTGACAAAATGTTACAGGGCGGAAAAGTTACAGCACTCCAAAGTTGATGTTTTTTCCCATAGGATAACATTACGGCATCCGCCGCATTACAGGAATCCTTTGCCGCCCTGCTGCAAAATAATGGGTTGGTCTTTTGGGCTGAAATTTGGAGAGAAGAAAGCCAACATCCCACAGATGTGCCTTTTACTGGTTTGGTGAAAAAATATTACAGGGAGCGAAAGTTATGGCACTCTGAACTTCTCTTTTTTTCCCATTTTCCCCCCTTGGACCCCCGCGACCACACCCCCAACCGAATCAGGGTGCACGTTGGGGTTGCTCCTACTCTCACCCATCAGATGTGAAGAAGCAGAGGTATAGTAGAATGGGGTGAGAGTTGGTTCCGACAACCCCAGCGTGCACCTCGATAACAGTTGGGGGTGTGAGCGAGAGTCCAAGGGGCTTTCAACCGTAACACCGAATTTCCTCACTTTTGTCGCTGTGGAACAACCCTAACTAATGCATTAAATGGAGTTTTCTGCCTCTAATTTCCCTTCTTTTTGAGAATGATAATAAGAAATAGTGAATGTAATGCGGCGGTGGGAGCGCAGGGCCTGTGATGTCTTGTAACATAGTAACACGATGCCCACAAACGCAAATATTAATGTGCATGGTGACGCAAAGCAAAACACAAAGATAAACAGTACTGTAGACACAAATGGTTAAAATAATGCAAACACAAGCGCAAATGAAAACGCAAAGGGTAACGCCCATGGTGCCATAGACAGGAACAGTAAGCGAAACGGGTATTTAACTGCAAGCAGAAGTGGTAAGGGTAACAGTAATGTAAGCACACAGGCTGGTTTTCCCCAAAAGCTGCATAGAGAAAGACAGTGAGTACAAAAAATGTATGCATAATAATGGGTCTCAGAGCAGAAAATGAGGAGTTGGAATACTAAATTGCTTATATCTCAGGAACCGTATGACGTAGAAAAAAATTTAAAATGATTTATGACTTTCATGGCTAGTTTTGTATTTAGCCCTCATTAGGGGGCTAAGCATTTTTCTGACAAAAAGTCTGTATTTCGCACCGTTTCCGAGATACGGGTTCTGAAAGGCGCAGTGAACGCCGTAATGTTATCTTATGGGAAAAAAAGTGAAGTTTGGAGTGCCATAACTTTGGCTCCCCAAAATAATGACATGCCTAGCATCCTCAGGGTCCAACTAGGTGAATACAAAAAGAATTAGGTTGCTAGAGGGTCCCAAATTTAAATGGCAAGCATTTTTCTGATGACCAACTGAAAACAAAATGGTGGATTTGCGACAGTAAAAGGGCCATTTGCGATAGTAAAAACTGCATTTGCAACACTGTTGAACTTTTTGTTAACTTTTCCCATTGACTTATAATGGAAAATTGTTTTTTGAATAACTTTTGAACCTTTTAATATATTTTCATGAAATCTTCAAAAGGCACATTGGGGACCCCGACCGCACGTTCCCTGAAGATTTTGGACTGGTCGCGCAAACCGTGCGACTTGTAGAGATGAGCAAAGAATTCCAAAAAAGCATAAATGTGCATGCAGATCATGCTTAATAACTCCGCAGCCATATATCCGAACAGTACGAAAGTTGGCAGATCCCAAGATGTATGGCTCTTGATCATGTATTCCAAATTTCGGGCAAATCCATTGAATGGTTGCAAAGTTATTAAGGTGCAAAATGTTAGGTTTAACATGTAAAAGGCTCCTGAACCCCAACTATGGTAGCACTACTGTGCTACCATACTATATATATATATATATATATATATATATATATATATATATATCATTCTAACCTGTTCTAATTAAACACAGTCCCAGTACCAGGAGTTTATACATTTTAATGTTGTTCCAAAATCATTTCAAACAATTAACCAGTCATTCCCTAACCTTTCTGGCATGCACTTTTTCCAAGCTAACTAGTTATTACAAATGCACCTCTAGCAGCAAGAGAATAATGAGCTCATATGATAAATAGCATGATAAATGAAAGATAGAGGATCATACAAGGAAACATATTTTCTAATTTGAATCAGTATACAATCAGGTTGATATCATTATTGTAATATCTAACAGACCTTTTTTAGGCACATAAGTAAAAAAGAGGAAAACAAAAGGAAGTACTGTGTGGTTAAGAAGGGTAGGGGGAGACCATGCAGAGGAATATCAGGAAAAAGCAGCTATTCTGAACAAATACTGCTATTCAGTCTTTACAGTGGGAGGGGAAGGGGATGGACCACATAATATCAACAGAAACACTGGGGAGAGGGAAGTAGTCAGAAGTCCATTCATGGAAGAAAGAGTCCTGAAAGGACTTGTGAATCTGAAAGTGTATAACTCTAATGGGCCGGACAGGTACACCCAAGGGTACTGAGAGAGCTCAGTGAGGTACAAACTGCATCTCTGACAGGCTCATTCAACAACTCACTGGAAACAGGAGTGATTCTAGAGGACTGGTGGAGGGAAAATGTAGTCCCATTTCATAACAGACTTAGAGACCATAACAGCAGGGGCTGACCAGGATATAGTGGCCATTACTGAGTCATGGTGCACTGAAAACCATGACTGGGACATGGCCATACCAGACTACATTCTGTTCAGAGAGGGAAGGAAAGGAGGGTGTGTGGAGCTTTATGTGAAGGAAAGCTAAAAGCAACCCAGATACAGGGAATACGGAGGAGACTGAGGTACCGTGAGTCATGCTGGAAAAGGGAAACAGAGCCATTATTCACACTGGTGTGATCTACTGACCCTCAGCATAAGAGAAGGAGCTAGATAAGGTACTGGTAGAAGCCACTGGCAAAATGACTGAAAAGGGGGAGGTGCTGCTGGTGGGGGATTTCTGTCTCCCATATGTAGATTGGAGCATACCAGTTGTGGCTTCAAATAGAAGCAGGGACATCCTGGACTCTCTGCGAGGGACATTCCTTAGACAGCTAGTCAGTTAGTGGACCCACACATGATGGGGCAATACTGGACCTAGTACTTATTAACAGGGACAGTGTTGCAGACGTCAAGCTGAGAGACCACCTAGAGACCAGTGATCACCATACAGTGTGGTTCAATATAATTATAGCTGCAGAATCAAACCATACAAGGCAAGGGTCCTAGATTTCAGGAGGGCAGATTTTATAAAGATGGGTGAATGCCTCATGGATGACCTGGTGGGGAGGACCTCAATGGCACAGCTAGGGGGGGCAGGGGGGCCAGTACCCACCCCGGACCATTTTGCTTCTGAGATTGCACCCCCTCCAGCTGTAAACTAAACTAACAAGTTAGGTGCTTCCCTGGCTGGCTTCCACCCGCGGCAGGCGGCAGCCCTGCCTGGCACCCCTAGAGCCCAAGCCCCAAGTAATCAGCCACGGGAGCAGCACATGACACAGGTCACCCAAGATTCAGGACAGGAGGAATTGACTGCAGGTCATGGCGGGTGCCCCGCCGCCCAGCGCCAGCCCCACAGAAACAGACGAATCAGCCGCGGAACTCACCTGGTGCCCGCATAAGGTATTTTCTTTTTAATGCAAAGTTGAATGGAATTTTGTGAAGGTCATCACCAAAAGCGATGACAATTTTTCTGCAGCTGTACTATACCCCTGGTGTGACATTATTCTGGATGCGAAACCTTTACCATTACAACTGCAGGTTTGCCATTCACAGAGCACCACACTTTTTGTTTTCAGTTTCTTAATGCAGTACACAGTCACATCATATGACACTGGGAATGGTATTGCTTATTTTCGATTGCAGCCTATTTCTTGCTGCTGGATATATTATTAAATTGCTTTATAATTTTTATATAATGCACTCATTCTCTTTGTGAGACTGAGAAACTATAATGGGACTGCATTTGGAAGGTATACAGGCTGCAAAATTGATAATGTCCTAAACTTTACAACCCCCCCCAAAAAAACAACAAAAAAACTGGTAGGTTTCCGCAAAGGACTTTCTAAAATGCTGGAACTTCGTCATACATATCTATATTTTTCTTTAGCGCAGAAGGTATACCCTAATGGTGAAAATTATATATATATTACCACCGTTATAGCATACTGCCTTCGATATTTATAGGTATAAATGGATTTTTACAGTAAACTAATTATGCTTTGTTTGTCACAGTGATTCTGAGAAAGAAATCAGATAAAGCAGATCACCCTAATGTTGTATTTTACTCGGCAGTACAATGCCGTTTTAATAATTCAGATTGTATCTTGTCACTCATATCACGCTGTGGGGATGGCCAATATTTTAAGATAAAGCTACATTTTGCAAGGCTAAGATTTAAAAAGACGAACGTTTCTTCAAGTGTTGCCAGGCAATACTTTTTAAAGTAATGTAAATACGTTAACTAATTTATCAATTCTTAATCTTTGCAGCATCTCGATATTTTCTGTTCTCTGTTTTTGCATTTTTTGGCGCTGCAGTTTTTCTATAGAGGAAATGCTGCCTATAAAGTATCTAGGGCGTATGAGCCATTCGTTCATATTGTTGTTCCATATGTGTGCCTGTACTCTATAGCTTCCTAATTGTGTTTTTCCTTTAATTCAGTAGATGATGTTTGAAACCTTTAAGTTATAATTTGCTGTATCTTTAATTAAAAACAGTTGTTCTACTTTTAAGGATGTGTGCTCTCCAAAAAATACTAAACTTTGGCTGCATTTCTGTTTATTTTACACAAGCTAAGAAGACTTCTATGGTGATATCCTGATAGACACATTATTATTTTAATCACACATTGATTTTAGAAAAATTATTGCATCGTCTGTAACAAAAAGTACTCCTACTGATTCACATATTGTATTAAGGATAATCTTTTCAAAGTATTAAAGTCGATGCGAATGAACAGCTTTCATCTGCACCTATTGGCGTGGATCCTCGCACCACACTATAGTCTTGTTTCCAAGTTTAGTAGGTTTTGGTCTTCAAGCCATATATATTTAAAACCAATTATGTTTAAGGTCAAAATCTTTAAAGCATGAAAGACGGCGATCAATTCTGGTCGCTTCTAAGGTCGCTTACTCTGTCCTGGTAAAATATTTGGTACATTTTTTCCTATTTTCTCACTGTTACCATCAAATATTGGATTTTAGTCATAGGGACAACAAAGGCGCCACCATCACAGACATAGGCCCTGCCTCTGCCTGAATTCAGACAAATTCTTGCACTTGTGTTGAGGCCTTTAAGCTGTAATTGAACACAATTCATCTAGGAAGCAAAAACAGTTCTAGACTAACCTGCGGTTTTATAGCACTTTTGGCGGTCAACTTCAGCTTGTGTTAGAACAGGCTTGACAGAACTGACCAGCAATGATCTGGATATACCACCTACATGGAATGATCACTTTCGCTCGCTACCATCTTGGCGCCCCCAAAATGACTGACTTGCCCCCCCCCCCGGCTCCCAAACCTGGCTCCGCCACTGGGTGACCTAGGTGTGGTGGAAGGACAGAGGGCGAAACTAAAAGGGGGCAATAAACCTATGCAGCAAACAAGTAAGTAAGGAAACACAGAACGAGGAGGATATGGAGGTGTATAATGAGAAACAGAGAGAAGCAGGGAAAGCAGTAAGGAGATCAAAGTCACAAACTGAAGAGAAAATAGCCCAAGCAGTAATGAAAGGGGAAAATAAATTTTTTTAGGTATGAAAGTGAAAAAAAGAAGATGGGGGATTGTAATGTTAAAAAGGTATGAGGCGGGATAGTGCAGATGGGGACCAGGAAACGGAAGACATTCTGAACAAATATTTTTGTTCATTGTTCACTGGCCACAAATACTGTAAGTATCAGGATCTCTGAAAGAAAAGAGGTGGACACTAGTCCTTTTTCAGAGGAGAGTTCTACAGGGCGTGCTAATCTAAAAGTGGACAAAGCAATGGGACCAGATGGGGTACATTGTAAGGTACTGGGAGAGCTCAGAGGAGTACTGGTTACATCTCTTACAGTACTATTCAACAACTCACTTGAAATAGGTGTGGTTCTGGAGGACTGGAGATGGGCACATGTGGGCCCACTTAATGAAAGTGGTAGCAGGGGGGAGGCTGGCAATTACGGACCAGTCAGTCTCACATCAGTGGTGGGAAAGTTAATAGAATCACTGCTGAAGGAGAGAATAGTAAAATATCTTGAATCAAAGGGGTTACAAATCCTTGGACAGCATGGATTCCTGGGTGGGCAGTCATGTCTAATGAATCTGATGGATTTCTTTGATTGGGTGATCAAGAAATTAGATCAGGGTGGAGCAGTGGATGTGGCCTACCTAGGCTTCAATAAGGCATTTGACTCAATTCTACACAGAAAGCTATTAAACAAGCTGAGTAGCCATGGGATGGGTCAAAAGGTGGTAAACTGGGTAAGAAATTGGTTATGGAATAGGTGGAAGAGGGTTTTTGTAAACAGAGTTCATTCCAAGGAGGGGAGGGTGACCAGCAAGGTGCCTCAAGGATCGGTGCTGGACTGGTTATCTTTAATGTCTTTATAAGTGATATTACAGAGAAACTGGAGGAGTAGGTCTGCCTATTTGCAAACGACACCTAACTCTGCAATAGGGTGGATACTCTGTGGGGGTAGAAAGGGTAAGCAGAGGCCTGCAAAAACATGAGAAATGGTCAAGAGTATGGCAGCTGGGTTTTAATGTGAAAACATGCAAAATAATGCACTTGGGGCATAGAAACCCAGAGGCAGAGTACAAAATGGGTGGTGTGTTATTGACAACCACCAAGCAGGAAAGAGACATGGATGTAATACTCTCTGATGACCTAAAGGTGACTAGGCAATATGACAAAGCAGTTGGGAGGGTTAGCTGGATGCTATGATGCATAGGGAGAGGTATCACCAGCAGAAGGGGAGAGGTAATGCTGCCTCTGTAAAGATCTCTGGTAAGACCTCACTTAGAATACTGCATACAGTTCTACAGGCCACATCTCTGGAAGGATATAGACAGAGTAGAGGTGATCCAGAGGAGAACAACTAAAATGGCATAGGGTCTACATCACAGGCCCAATGAGAAGAGACTTAAGGAACACAATGCGTAAACGCTGAAAGAGAGATGGAAAAGGGGGGATGTGATAGAAACCATTAAATACCTTACAGGGGTAAATGAAGTACAAGAAAGAAGTATTTTTCAAGAAAAAAATGATGCACAAGAACAAGAAGACATGCTGTGAAGCTGGAGAGGCATATATTCAGGGACATGTGAGGAAGTACTTCTCCACAGAAAGGGTAGTGGGTTCGTGGAATAGTCTACCAGGCGAGGTTGTTGAGCAAAAATAGGGGTTTAAGAATTCATGGGGTATGAAAAAGGGGATCTTAGTGAAAAGAAATGGGGTGAGGAATAAATAGCCAGAGATCAAGTAGAGTCTACAGTGATACTGTGGGTAGGGAAAATGGGCAGACTGGGTGGGCCAAGCAGTCCTTATTTGACAACTAATGTTATGTTTCTGTGTTTCTATAAAAGTGGCTGCAGGGACAAGGCTGGCCACTATAGATTGGTTAGTCTGACACCAGTGGTGGACAAGTTAATGGAAGCACTTGTAAAGGAAAGGCTAGTGGAGTATCTTGAATCCTGCATGTTACAATACTCAAGGCAGCATGGATTCATGGGGAGGTCATGTCAGACAAACCTGATTGATTTCTTTGACTGGGTGACCAGGGAAATAGATCAGGGTTGAGCGGTGGACATGGCCTACTTAGACTTCAGCAAGGCCTTTGATACCTTACTATATAGGAGGCTCACAAGGAAACTGGGCAGTTTGGGGGGTGTGAACTAAGGTGGTAAACTAGGTATGAAATTGTTTGATGGATAGTCAACAGAGGATGATGGTAAATGGCACTCATTCTGGGGAGGGGAGAATGACCACTGGGGCACCTCAGGGCTCAGTACTGGGACCAGTCCTCTTTAATGTCTTTATAAGTGACATTGCACAAGAGCTGGAAGGGAAGATATGCCTCCTTGCAGATGACACCAAAATCTGCAACAGGGTAGACTCTCCAATGAGGATGAATAGAATGTGTAAAGACCTGAGAAAACTTTAAGAGAGGACAAGGTTATGGCAGCTGGGTTTCAATGCAAAAATGAGAAACGTCATGTACCTAGGGCACAGAAACCCAGAGGCAGAGTATAAAATTGGGAAGAGGTACTGACAATCACTAAACAGGAAAGGGACCTTGGGGTAATCATATCGGATGACCTCAAGGTGGTGAGGCAGTGCAACAAGGCAGTAGGTAGAGAAGTGGGTTACTGGGATGCATAGGGGACAGTGTCACCAGCAGAAGGAAAGAGGTGGTGTTACCACTGCATAGATCATTGGTGAGACTCCAGCTGGAGTACTGTGTCCAGTTCTGAAGATCATATCTCAAGAAGGACATAGGCAGGGTTGAGGCTGTCCAGAAGAGAGCAACTAAAATGGTGAAAGGGCTGCATCAAAAGCCCTATGAGGACAGACTGAAGGTCCATATATACACCCTGGAAGTGGAGGGGGGACAAGATAGAGACCTATAAATACCTCACAGGGTGAATAAGGTACAGAAAGGGAGTATTTTTCAGAGGAGAAGGTACACAATAAGAAGGGGGCATGCAGTGAATCTTGAAGGGGAGAAATTTGGGAGGGATGTGAGGTACTGTAGTACTTGTTCCTTGAAAGAGTGGTGGATGCCTGGAACAGTTTTCCATTGAAGGTGGTGGGGGAAAAACAGTGGTGGGCTTAAAGAGTGCATGGGATAGTCACAAAAGAATCTTGGTAGGAAAGCAGGGGAGGAGCTAGCCAGAAATCAGGTAGGGTCAGCGGTGACAGTATAGGCAGGGAAAAATAAGCAGACTGGTTGGGCCAAGAGGTGATTATCTGCTGGCAAATTCTCTGTCTTGTGTTTCTATGTAAATCTCCCATCAGCTTGTGATACTGCCATACTTACTGTAGGACTACATGTGTTTCTGTCAATGCCAGCAGCAGCAACCATCAAAATACAGTGCTAGTGTGTGTTCCCATGGCAAATTTTAACCTCTTACTTGCTCTCAGTGGAACATACAAATTACTTTATTCTGCATTAAAATGAGTTAGTTTGGGAGAAAAATGAAATCAGTAATGCTGTTACAAACGAGTGCATTTAAAAGGAGCTGGAAGGCTGCATGTGTTGAGTACTACTGAGAAAGAAGGCATTCGCAGTAGATTAGTGTGTCAGTAAATACATAAAGTATGAAAGTCCCATATATTTGACAACTGAAGAACAAAGCCATCCATCAGTGTCTTAGGGCAGAT
Source organism: Neoceratodus forsteri (assembly GCA_016271365.2). Lineage (NCBI taxonomy): Eukaryota > Metazoa > Chordata > Ceratodontiformes > Ceratodontidae > Neoceratodus > Neoceratodus forsteri. The sequence goes on along the minus strand of CM028135.1, from coordinate 902,900,197 downwards.
CGATCAAACAGAACACTACTGCTGAAAACCTAATAGTAAGATGGTAATAATGTAGCCGTAAAACCTCTGGTCTGTAATTGACTGCTTCCACTTCAAGCTAACATGTCCAAAGGAGTGACTAATGTTCACCTAAAGATTTCACTTGCATTGGATAACAATCAGTTACACCTCATACCATTCTCAATAGATTGCCTATGCTGGGTAATAGCTAGGGGCAGATACCAGAATAAAGAAAGCACTGTTCCTTAAACATATCAGCACACACCAAGTTAGAATGTATAGCTTTCACTGGTTTACATTTATTGTTAAAACAAATAAAACAAGTCTTTCATATGGTTTAAATGAGTTTCCACTAGGAAGTTAAATAAATTCCTTTACCTTTACATAGGCCAAGTATCTAAAGATATTATTTTTATAGAGCATATACAGAGGTAATAATAAAATATCTTGTCTCACGTTGTAACAAAAAGTCATAAATAAGGACCAATAGCAATTTTCCTGGCAGCTAATTATGCTACAAACTGTTATGTCTATTCTAATCCCCACTCCCCCCTTTGAGAGATCCATCTGCAGCCCTCACTGGAAAGCAAATACAGAACCCTCAGTTGCGAAGGCAGCAGTTCTAACAATTTAGTTAAAGGTAAGTTCTCTTAGTTGGGAGTGAGGTTATAGTTAAGCGATAAGACATGGCAGGATGTATGTTCACACATGTCTGTGGTGAGTCATGAGGCACAAGGCATTGCCAAGTGTCTTCGGTCACCTGTGATGTGCATTATCCCACAATAGTCCATACCTTGTTTGTCTTATTGCAATTATGAAACAGGTCCAAATGTTACGATAAGTAAAAGATAAGTTCTGAATTAAAAGATATTTGCCATTGTAATTTAAAGTGTAATCCTTACACAACTAAGAAAATTGCCTCTCTAACATTCTATCAGCAGAAATTATCTGGGCTATATAGATATCATGAAATACCAGAATTCAAAAATATTCTGGTTAATTCTACTGGCAGAATGTTCACACCCTATACATTTATAATAAAAGACCTCCTATGGAGCCATGGCTTCAGTTTTATCTGTCACAGGGTAAGCAGCAGAGATATTTCTGGCAAGCTAGTAAAGACAGAAGGGGAAATTTCATGGTCACCAAAGAAACATTAGAAATTAAACTATAAATAGTATTTTTTTTATTTCTTCATGTGCTTAAAGAATGGATAAGGAATGGAAAGGATATTTATTATTAATGTATTTGTTTATTTAGCGACTAATTTGTATTTATTTATTCATATATTTATTTATTTATTTATTTTACAGTAGTTTACATTTTAGGGCCTAGTTGAAGTTTCTCAGTTAATAAAAGTGGCAGCTGTCTTTGTGATGGCAACCAATGATAAGTCAAGTGGCTCTTAAATTCAAATTTGTGATTTACCAAATTCCAAATCCCACTTTCTGAACTTGTTCCAGCTGTGTATTTGTGGGAGATTAGCATAACCTCTATTGTGATAAAATATACTGGAGACTATCATCAGGAATCAGATTATGGAACATCTAGACAATCTCCAGCTGTTGGAGAGTCAGCTTGCATTTACTAAGGAGAGATTGTGCCAGTCTAATTGTTGGTATTCTTCGAAGAAGTTACAAAATCAGCAGATAAGGGAAAAGCAACTAATGTAGTAAACTTAGATTTCAGTACAGCATTCAAAATTGTTCCACATGAAAAGTTGCTTTTAAACATTGCATAATGAACATAGAAACATAAAACTCAATGGCAGACAAGGAATGCCTGGCCCACCAAGTCTGCCCATTTCTCCGCCTGATGGATAAGCTGCAGATTCTAGTTAATCAACACCTTACTTCCTCCTACCCCAACTAGAATTGCCTTATGCCTGTCTCATGCATTCTTGAATTCTCCCACTGTTCTTGACTCCACAACCTCCTCAGGAAGGCTGTTCCATGCATCCACAACCCTCTCTGTGAAAAAATACTTTCTAACATTACCTCTGAGCCGTCCCCCCATCTTCAAATTGTGCCCCCTTGTTCTTGCACATCTCTTCTTCTGAAAGATACTACCCTTTTGTACTTTGTTAATTCCCTGAGATACTTGAAAGTTTCCATCATGTCCTCCCTCTCCCTTTTTTCCTCAAGGGTATACATATTAAACTGCTTTAGTCTATCCTTGTATGTCTTCTGGTGCAGACCCTGCACCATTTGGTTGTCCTCCTCTGAACAGCCTCCACTCTGTCTATGTCTTTGTGGAGATGGGGTCTCCAGAACTGCACATAGTACTCCAGATGGTGTCTCACCAACTGTGTGTACAGAGGGATAACAACTTCCTGTTTTCTACTATTGATGCCTCTTCCTATGCATCCCAGTATCCCCCCAGCCTTCCTTATTGCCTTCTCACATTGTTTGCCCACCTTTAGGTCATCTGATATAATTACCCCCAGGTCCCTTTCTATTTTTACTGTTGTCAGTATCTCAGCCCCCATTGTGTATTCTTCCCCTGGGTTTTTGTTTCCCAGGTGAATTACCTTGTACTTCTTTGCATTGAATCTGAGCTGCCATACATCTGACCATTCCTCCAACCTTGCCAAATCTCTTCTCATTCTTTCCACTCCATCTTGTGCATCAACCCTGTTGCAGATCTTTGTGTCGTCTGCAAAGAGACATACTTTTCCTTCCAGTTCCTCTGCAATGTCACTTATAAACACATTAAAAGGGACCGGTCCCAGTACTGAACCCTGCGGTACCCTGCTAGTAACCCTCCTTTCTTCACTGTGGACTCCGCTTACTACTACCCTTTGCATCCTGTTGTCTAGCCAATTTGTTATCCAGGCTACCACCTTGGGACCCACTCCAAGGTTGGTTAACTTCTGTATCAATCTTTGTGTGGGACTGTATCAAATGCCTTGCTAAAATCTAGGTAGGCCATGTCCACAGCCCCTCCCTGGTCTACTACTTTGGTCACCCAGTCAAAGAAGTCAATTAGATTCATCTGACACGACCTTCCCATTGTGAATCCATACTGCCTTGGGTCCTGTGCCCCACTGGCCTCTAGGTACTCAACAATTCTTTCCTTCAGAAGTGATTCCATCATTTTCTCTACCACTGAGGTCAAACTAACTGGTATGTAGTTTCCTGCCTCTGTCCTGCTCCCACTTTTATGAAGAGGAATCACATCCACCCTCCTCCAGTTGTCAGGTATCACCCCATCCTCCCATGATTTGTTAAAGAGAGTAGTCAGCGGTGTCACTAGTTCTACCCTTAGTTCTTTTAGAATTCTTGGGTGAATCCCATCAGGCCCCATTGCTTTGTCCACCTTCAATTTTATTAGTTCTTTCAGAACCCTTTCTTCTGTAAATGGACTGGTATCGACCCCCGTCTTCAGAGTGTTTCTCTTATTTGGCTTAGGTACCTCCCCCTCTTCTTCCTTTGTGAATACTGAGCAGAAATATTCATTCAGTATCCCTGCTTTTTCACTGTCACTCTCTGCCCACATTCCTTCTCCTTTATTAAGCCTCAGTATCCCTCCTTTGGTCTTTCTTCACTCCCTAATGTACCTATAAAAGGTCTGGATAGAGGATAATGGATAGAGAGCTGGTAAAACAATAGGGTTCAGTGGGCAGTGGTTCGTGGGACAATAAATTGGAAGGAAATTATCAGTGGGGCTCTCCATGGGTCAGTATGCGAACCACCCTATTCAATATTTTATTGATGACCTGGAGTTAAGGGTCTCAAGTAAAATAAGTACAGTGGACTTGTGGAGTCAATCCATTTCAACTTTATTTCTATAGCACTCATCCAAAATTCTCTGAGCACTGCACAGCCTAAAGAATAACTATAAACTGTTGCATTATATTTATAAATACATTCACTCATTAAATGATATATAAATATAGATTAAAACACAGAAAACATTTACAAACTGTAACACATTAGATATGGAATTTAAATACATCAGTTTCAAGTGGTCTCAAAGGCTTGTACAAATATAAATGTTTTAAGTATAGACTTAAAGGGGACAAGAAATTTAGTCAGTAAGGTTCATTTTAACTGAAATTAAATTCATACCTTCAAATAATCAGTATTTAACAGTACATGAATAAACACTAATGTGAAAAACTCTGTTTCAATTGTTTTATTTTTATGAACAGCATTCTGCACATTTCCTTTCATGGAACCAGTAATTTGGAGTTTTTACTATGTCACAGTTTGTGTACAGGACGCCGAGCATGAGCTGTTGACCTATCAAAACCATGCTTAGAGATCTGTATACAAACCTTGACATAGTTAAAACTCCAGATCACTGCTTCTTTGAAGATAACTGTAACAGGATGTTGCCCATAAAACAAAACAATGCAAAATACAGTTGTTTATATCCCTTTTTATCCTGGTGCAGTTAAATATGGATCATTTAGGGGTACAAATATACATTTCTGAAAATAAGAACATTAAAAACACTAGCTAATTAGAAATAATTTCCTGTTCTCTTTAAAACCATCTATAGAATCAAAGTCAAGGCAAAAGGCGTGAAGAAGTGCATTTAATAATAATGGGGCTCTAAATGCAAAAGGCCCAACACTTAGACACTATTTAGGGACAACAAGCAGCTTCAAGTAAGCAGCCTCAAATGTCTTGCTGTAAGATATTCAGTTAGCAGGTCTAAGAGGTATTTAGGACCTAAATCAAGAAGACAGTCACAGTATGTGTTAAAAGAGACACCTTAAAATCAATTTGTAATTGGACTGGCAAGTGCAACTAATAAATGTTTCTCAAAATGGGGGTAATATGTTTATGAACAGAAGAATTCAAGATCAGTCTGTCAGCTTCATTTAAAACATATTGCTATTTGTTCTGTTTTGTATTCGGAAGACCTGAAAGTAGAGAATAGCAGTAGTCAATCCTAGACATGATAAAAGCACTAACCAACATTGCTTACTGATCCAAGTTTTTTTCAATTCTTTATCTTTGAGAGTCCTCTAAAATGGAACAAAATGCAGCTCTTACAGATCTGATGTGGTTTTCAAACAACAAACTATGATACAAAATCGCTCCCAGATTTCAGTTACAATAGGGGCCGCTTGAAGACTACATCTGAGATCAGATACAAAAATCAAATCATAAGAAATATCATGAAGTTGACCTTTTGCACCAAAGTAAATGATGTCATTTAAAAGTTCAAATGCAAAAAAAAAAGAACTTCTAACTAACCAAGAATTTATCTCACAAAGGCAGGCTTCTAAATTAGCAGGAGTATCACTTCACCAAGCTTGGACAGAAAACTAATGTTAGGTGGCATTTGTGTATACTGTATGTGACAATTTAAAAAAATATTGCAAATCAGTAAAATATCAATATTAAACAGAATGGACCCTAATAAAGACCCGTGGGACTGAAAACTTCTTTAGAAGAGGACCGCATATTTCTCATCTGAACACCAAAGCAACAAGATGATAGATAGGGAGCCACCCATGAAACAGCAGATCCAGACAGCCCCTAGCAGTATAGATGATCCAGCATTATCTGATAATCAGCAGTATCAAAAGTCACATAGAGGTCCAGCATCATTAAGATAGACCACTCTCCATGGCCATTAGTCATAAGAAAATTATCAGTCACTTTACCAAGAGTAGTTTCAGTTGAAAAGTAATTCTAAATTTTGACTTAAGAGTATCTCGAAAATCATTTTCATAAAGAAAGATACAGTACTCAATTGCTTAACAACTACTTTTTCTAAAATTTTGGCTAGTAACAGAAGTCTTGATACTGGGCAATAGTTTGTAAAGTTTTCTGGATTGAAATCAGGATTTTTAAGAATAGGTTTCACAATTGCAGATTTTAAAGCCTGAGGGACTTCATTGGAAACAGTAAATTTACTTACCAGTCCCACAATAAAGTCAATCAAAATAGGGGTGCAAGGAGAAAAATAAATGCACCTACTAACACTCTCCAAGTGCACCTGCCCCTAAGTCCAGCCACACCAGCTCTCTCTGCCCCCCAGCAAGCACTAGGCAGGCCTCAGGTACCCCACTCCCTCTGTCCCATCTTATGACCTGACTCAGCAATCAATTTGGATCATGCTCCTTCGGCACCCACCACCCCACCTTCCCTCCTCCTCCAACTCCCAGTCCTATGAGTTTCCCTAACAGTCACTACTAATGCAAGCTGCCTGACCATGCCCCCTCATACCACACCATTTACTCTGGCACGTCTTCTCCGCTCAACCTCTCCTCACCCACTGTTTCTCCCTATACCTTATCATCCTTCTTCCCCCACCCTTTACCTCCACTGCACTACCTACCTCTCTCTTGTACCTCCTTTCTTCACCAGCTATCCCCGTCTCTCTGAACTACTGACAAGGCATTTTGTGGCTGCTTATCCCCCCACCCTCATAAAGTGTTTTTTCTTGTTATTTTAACTTGTACCTATGTTTTGAGTCATTCTGTAAGTTCTGAATCCAAGCTGTATCATTCATTGTGATGTTCCTTCGCTTTCTCTTATTGTACTTTGTTTTGCAATCTATGACGTGGATCCTTTTTAAAAGAGCTTGTGCTCAAATGACTTCTCCAAATTACTAAATAATTAAAAAATAAATAAATAAGCTGGCACAGGATCAAGAAAGCACGTAACTCCCTTCAAAGAATGTACAGCTTGCAAGCTGTATCAATAGAAATAGCATGCAAGTAAAAGCATGAGATGCTTAGAATCGGTCATTTCCAAGCTATTGACCATCCACCAGACTGTTGACAATTCTGATTCTGAGTCAGATACCATTCTGATGCCAGTAAAGGCATCAGAATCAGAGTTGAAATCAGAATTTCAGATTTCTTATCTGACTGCCTGTTCACCCCTCCCCCACCACTGCACAAAAAAACACTGGGGTCGGTAATGAAAAGAAAGACCTCCCACATCCCCTGCCCTTTTATTTCCCAGGCAGGATCCCAAGCCTCTTACCTTAATATTTGGACACAGATCTGGCTCCAGGGCCAGGGTAGGTGTCTGCATTCAGGTAAAGTTGGTCATGGTGGTACCTATGGTGCTGGTATGGTACTGCTGGATGATCTGGCTCATTTTGGTGTGGTGCAATGCTGTTTACCATCATAAATGTTTGGTATCACTCTCCTATTTTATCTACATTATGAATCCAGTATGTAAAGTCAAAAAGAAAGCTCAATGGATGTGATTTTAAAAAATTGGTAGTAGCAACAGCCATCTTAAATGACTTGAGCCATAATTATAAAATTGGTAAAAAAAGCTGTTTAAAAAACATCTTGAGAGAAATAAAAATATAATGAAGATTAATTAATTATGTCATGAATATATTAATTCTAAAAAAATATATGACAAAATGTTTTGCCATCAAATACTTCTGCTTTATGGGAACAGAGTGGTTAAACAATGAGGAACGTTTAGACAGGTTAGGTATGTTTTCCCTGGGGGGAAAAAAGAAAACAAATAGAAGGAATGATTTCAGGTTTTTATCTTTTAAATGGATTATATAACAATGATCAGAATAAATGCTTTTAGCTTGTTCAGGGCAGTAAAACTACCCTAAGCCTAAAGAAGATAGCATTAGGGATAATGAAAAGAACCATTTGTCACCTACAGAGTGGTACACTTGTGGAGCAGGTTTCCAAAGGAAGCAGTGCATATGGGGCCACTGAACATGTTTGGGGAAGCATTATCTCTACTACCCTAGACATGTACGGTGGCATGCAAAATTTTATAAAATGAAGTTTTCACAGCTGCTCTCCCTCCACAGCTCAATTTGCTCAGAATTATCAGTTAAGCCTGTTGTAGCCCCACTCCCACTTAGCATCATCAAAATGCTGTTTGGGGGCAAGACAGCAGAAGCTGGCTCCAGATCATGCCTAAATAGATAGTTATGAGCCGACCTCTGAAAAGTAAATATCCATTAAATTACATGTTGAAAAAAAATAAATATGACTTTAAGTAGTCCCTTGGGCTGGCAGTGTCTTTGTGTGAGTTGCCTGCCTCAGTCATGTCAGCTGCTCTTTAAGTAGGAAGTACTGAAGTGCTGCCAATATTTTTATGGACTTTGGCACTCTGCCCACTAATGGTGAAAACCTCTGGGAAGATGGAACCTAAGGCCAAGTGATTCGCCCTTTCCTCAAAGACATACTAATTCTGCTAAGAGGCATACTCTTTGTGATTATTCCTTCCCCCAAATAATTAAATTCTGTTTCCTGCAATTGTGTTCTCCACGTGGAACTGATCCAAATTGAATTACAAAGTGAGCTTTTCTTGCTGTTTTTAAAATGATTTTATTCTGCGTCTGATTAAACTGGCCCTTAATGGCAGCTGCAGAGCTTTCAACAATATTTAGAAGCAAAGGGTTTGCCAATAGTTTTGCAGCACTCAATGATGTTCTCTTTTGTTGAGTTTTTAATTTTTTTTTTGCCTGATGGCAACTTAACACCACTGGCATCTGAAGAGTTCTCTGCAATATTGAATGGAAAGTCCCCTCAGCCCATTTTCTGTATACCTGTGTAGTTTGTAGGTATGAACAATGATTCCCTCTCTTACCCCCCCCCCACACAGTTTTATCCTAATTTAAATTTAAATGAAGATGCATCACTCTTTTCTGCCCAGGTGTGAAAAGGTCCTGACCCCACTCATGCAAGGCATCATGGGAGCCAAAGATGTGTAAGGGCACAAGTCAGCAGAAGTGCTACTGTCAGTCAGTTCTGTTGTATGTCTTCTGCAACCCTGTATTCTTGTCTTGTGCTTGCCTTCAAACTTTTCAAGGTAAGTTCCCTAATTCTTTTTGTTGTTTAATGTGTACCTGAGTTGGAAAAATGCAGTTGGAAGGATGCTGGTGCTTGTGAAATTTCATTATTCAACTGATTAACTCATATGTGCTAGGAACTCTTTGTTTGCTCCCAGTTCCTTTGAAGTGCAAATACACATTATACAATGGCAAGGAAATTTCCTGCATTCTGATTGGTCAGTGGGTGCCTGAGACAGTGATGTTATTACACAATAACAACACTGTATGGATTTATTGGACCTTTTTTATCACTGTTGTCTCTTCAGAAACACAAAAAATCTACTAAAAACATTTTGAAATTTTTTTTTACATTTTGTATAACATCGAGTCATTGTATAATTGCAATAAGGCACACCAAGGTGTGAGTTATTGTGTAATAACATCACTCCTGGGGTAGTGGAAGCACTCGGCTTTTCCTCATGCTTCAACCCACCCCAGGAGTGACGTTATTACATGATAACACACATCTTGTCATGCCATATTGCTTAATTGTCAACTCCCATATTTCATCTTATGAGTGGGGTTGTGTCCTTTGCAATGGCATCAAACAGGCTTTCACACCAGGGAAGAACACAGTGAAGCAACTTATTTAAATTTAAATTAGGATTAAATTAGGGGATGCAAGAGACAGAATCATTGTTCATGACTACACACTACTAAAAACGTTAAGGAGACTTTCCATTTAAGAGCCAAATTCCCTTTAAGAGTCAAATGACTGAGTCAAATGACTCAGTTACGATCCTATTTGCTTCTGGGACAATGACAAACTTTTGTGTGCCAAAAAAATTTATCTGATTGTAGTATATATTTTCTGTTAGTGATAGCAAATTGTGTCTAGGTCATAAAAATCTAAATTATAAGGCAGGCATGTTACAGTTGCTTAGTAGGAGATACAAGTCAAGTTACTATTATCTCTTCTATGATGGTTGTGTCATTGTCCTTTTTTTTCTGCATTAGTGGTAATGTGTTGTACAGTCGGAGTGTACAGTCTTCCTCACTTCCCTGTATAGCATTATCCCTGATTTACAAGGATACTTTTAGCATATAAAAAAGGCATAATGTGTGTTTTTTTCAAATAGTGGTGGATGTTCCCCTGATTTAAGACAGTACAGTGTTAAGGTGGACAATCCCTGACCATGACAGTCCCTCTTCCTTCTATATCAAGGATTGCAGATTGGTTTACTAAGTTGCACTCCAGCCCCATGAACTGTTGATCTTCACTGGGCAAAACATAGGCCATATTTATTTACTGAATTTTGTTAACTGGGTAGGCCCACTGAGACTAACAGACCCTTTTTCTGGGGCAACCTGGAATTAGTTACATTCAGAGGTACATCATTGCAAAAAAACACAGGATATATTCAAAGGTACATTACACATATATTAATGATCACAACAGCAACAGTAATATAGGATCACATGAATTAACAAGATTCATCTGGGGTGAGCAATTTACAATAGTGTTTAGATAAAATCTAGAAGTAAATGATTTGATACCTTTTATTGGACCAACAAAGTTGTTACAAAAAGAACAAAGTACTTTACTTTCGGACCAACTAAGTGCTTCCTCAGAAGTTTATGACAGTTACCCAGAAAATCACATACTACTAACACCCAGATCATGCATAAAAAAGCAGAAATAATTCTCATTGGTTTAAAATATTCATTTAAAACATAACTGAAGTTTGTATCAGAGAAACTGGATAGCACCAGTTTGCCTTAAGCTGAAGAGTCTTTCAATATGTTACCAGAATCAGATGTCTACTTCGAGCAGAAAGCTTCATTAACATAAATTATGAATGTCCTAGTGTGTATGAGAATCCATTCTCATGAAAAGCAAAACCTTTGGATTCAACACTCATTTAAATACATGTTTAGCTGAGAAGCTAAAAAGTGACAACTTTCCACTTGTTTACTACTCAGAAATTATCCATTCACAGTTCTTTGCAGTTCAAATTTTACTGTTTGAACTCTAAAGACTGCAAACAGTAAAGGTCCGTGACAGTTCAAACTGTCATACCATACCTCCCTGGTGTCTAGCAGCACCCCCTACCTGCCAATTTCTGTCCACTGAATAAAACAATATGCTCCTGGTGGTTGAGTGGTCCCTCCCACATCCCCTATTCTCCAATCACATTCCCCAGGTAAAAATTATAATTTCCCCTGGTAGTCCAGTGGACCCTTCCCCAGTCTCTGATCACCATCCCCAAATGTTAAAGCATATTCCCTGGCAGTCCAGTGGGTTCCCTCCCATTCCCCATTCTCTGATCACTGTCTCCAAGTATAAAATAATTTTCCCTGGTAGTCCAGTGGTCCTTCCCCTTCCCCATTCTCCAGTCACCATCCTCAAGTGTTAAAGCATATTCCCTGCTATCCAGGGGTGATCCACACAGATCAAGTAGGGTTTCTTAAGCTATGACAGATCTTCAATAATACTTGTAGGATTGTTCATCTTATGGACCATGTCTCCAGATACTCCCTTCCAGCCTCCTTTGTTAGTCTTGACACCTTTAAGGCATTTGACAGGGTAGTCTGGCACTTTTTATGGAAGGTTCTGGCATCGTTTAGTTTTCCAGTGGAGTTTATTGCCTTGCTCGGTAATATATATGCTGCTCCCTCAGCCTACATCAGAATAAATGGTAGTGTCTCTTCCCCTTTGCTCTTAGAGAGGGGCACCCATCAGGACTCTCCCCTCTCTCCCCTTCTTTTTGCTCTATATATTGAGCTATTGGTGATAGCCATCAGGAGCTCCAGTGAAGTACAAGAAATCCCAGTGGGAGGTGAAAGTTATAAATTAGCATTATATGCCGATGATATTCTGCTTTCTCTTTTGGAGCCTAGAAGGTCACTTCCAGCAGTCTGGGAGATCCTAAGGGAGTTTGCATTAGTCTCAGGTTATGAGGTAAATCCGGCCAAGACAGAGGTCTTGATGCTCAATTTCTCGCCTTCTCCAATTTTGAGGGCACTTCTCCCTTTTAGATGGTGAGGCACTAAAATTAAGTATTTGGGTATTCATCTGCTTCAATGCCTTCAGAATTTATGACTTATAAATTATGAACCCCTTACGCTAGCGTTGGAGGTAGATATTCATCGGTGGGCACAGTTGCATCTCCCCTTTTACACTACAATAGAACTAATATGGATGAATATTTTACCTAGATTACTCTATTTATTTCAGACAATACCAGTCCTGCCCCCACCCTCTTACTTAATCTTGGAATAAAACTTTAGCTAGGTTTGTCTGAGCGGGACAAAAACCTCATAGTAGATGGTCCCTCCTCCAGCTCCCTAAAGACAAGGAAGGATTGAACCTCCCTAATTTGCTACACTATGCATATGCAGTCGTGTTGAGCCAAATTTTGGGTCGGCTTAACCCATCTTATAAGGCTCCCTGGAAACACATAGAAATTTTGCTTAATGACTTGCATGATGCCTCCTGAGTGATATTTGCACCTATGACATCTCTTCCCCGATTGAGTGATTATTATATGGGTGCCTGACATAACTTACAAATATGGTATAAAATTAGGGCTATTCCAGCACTGGCACCTCTGTTATATTTTTTTAAGACTGCTCAAGTCCGAGGCTTAGTTTTTACTAGCTCAGATTGACCTTACTTTTCAGAAGTGGTACCAGAGCAGCCTTTCTTTCATTTTTTAATTTCTGGATGCTAGGCGGTGGTCCCATTTTCACAATTACAGAAAGCTCATAATTTGACTAACAGAATATTTCAGATATTTGCAAGCACAGACTTTCCTGTTACATAAAGGTCCACAGAGGAGTTGTCTTCCTGGCCCTCTCCCTCTCTTACTGAATTTATGTCCACCCTACAGGGTACTATGTGGCAATACATGATTGGACTCCTATGTAGGGGGCTCAGGGAATATTTGATGGATTCAACTAGGGGACTTCTTGGGGCCTGGAATAGGGAACTGCCAGCCCCAGTTCTGTATGTGTGGATTAAGTATGCTCACCCTTCACTGGGAGTATCTTTGGCCCATAGAGGCATGAATTTGCCTGAAAGGCTAGTAGCCATTTTTTTAACACACCAGCAAAATTGGCAACATTTCTCCCTGGCCCAGTGGGCAACTGCTGGAGACACTGCAGAGAACCCCTGACCAATCATGTACATGTTTTTTGGTCATGCCCTGCCTTAAGACTGTTTTGGCAAGAGATGGCTGAATCTCTGGTGGAATTGGTGGAAGAGGAGGTGGTCCTCACTTCAGAGCTGGTTCTTCTTTCGGTCCCCCCAGAGAGTTTCCATATACAAAGGGGCTCCCTTCTGTTTACTTATATTTTGGCAGCTAAGAAGGCAATCACTCATCTATGAAGGAAGAGCAGATCTCCTACAGTTCAGGACTGGTACAAAATTATGGGGGAATTATACTTAATGGAATGTTTAATTGCCAGATGTAATGACAGACATACACAATTTGAAATTAGATGGCATACCTGGGTTCTTTTATTTCGTATCAGGATCCATCCTTTGTCCCATGGGGGTGGGAATGGGGAGGGTGAGATGTGGTATTGAAGGGCCTGGCCCTGGGCCCAGATTGTTCTAGGAGAGGATTTACACTATATCTGTCCTTGAATTTATTGAACTTGATTGGATATCATGCCAAGTCATACTAATAAGGTTTGATATTATTCAGTTTGGTGCTAACAAATTAGCGCTTGGTATGGTCCTTTTAATATAGGTATCATCAAGTTATTTTTATTGTACCCCTTATAGTCTGTATTTGCATTATTTTTTAATAAACAGAAAGTTAAAAAATAAGAATATTCCCTGCTAGTTCAGTGGTTCCTCCCTTTTCTCATTCTCCGTTCGCAGTCCCCAAGTGATAAAGCATATTCCCTGGTAGTCCACTGGTCCCTCCCCCCCCCTTCCAAGTTCTCCGATCACCATCCCGAAGTGCAAAATAATTTTTCCTGGTAGTCCAGTGGTCCCTCCCTGCTACCCCATTCTCTGATTGCCCTCCCCATGCTGCCCTTTATGTCCCTGTAATAAAGAAAAAATGTCCCTTAATGTTTTTTTCCTAAAAAAAATGGTCTCTCAACGATCAGCCCCCCACCTCCCACTCAGCACCCATACCCCTCAGTACACCCCCACACACCCTCACTCACCTGAAAAAGTCCCAGTTTCGAGATCCACTCTCCAATCGAAGACACATCTTGCTGCTGGAATTAGCGACTGCAACATGGGAAACTAAGGTAAATGTAGTTCAATGTATTTCAATGGGTGTTTCAACTTATATGCATAACTTAGCAACTTTTTGACATTTTGATCCCAAATTTTCAGCATGGTCTTTGGGGGAACCCACCACATGAACAATATGACTGTCATTATGCAACTCCTGCCTGAAAAGTAATTTCATGATTTCTTGGCGAATTCACCTTTCAGGCAGGATTTGAAACATTTTCCTTCCCTTGTTCATGAGATGGGGTCATAAGAAGGCTATGTTGAACATCTGGGGTCAAAATATGTAAAAATGGCAACGTTATGCCCATTAGTTGCAATTTTACTATGCACACTCATAACTTCTGACATTTTAAATATTTTGACCCAAAATTTTTAATAGAGCCTTCTTATTATACCACGTCATGTATGTCACAGCTGTCATTTTTCAAATCCTGGCCAAAATGTGTTTTCACACCTGCAGCCCGAAATGGCATTGCAGTTGCGTGGAATTATGTTTTGGCAGGGATACGAACATTTTCTGCACAGGGTACATGAGGTGGGGTAATAAGATGGCTATGCTGACAATTTGTTCACTGTTGTCCTATGAATGGAAGCGCAGAGCCCTTCCACAGCGACATACATATACGCATCTATGGAGCATGGGAGCCCAGGGCTCTTTGGGCCCTGTGCTCCCACAGACAAATAAGGATATGATTACTCTATCTCAAAAACTATAGATGGGTGGACTCTGTGCTCCCACAGGCAAACAAGGCTATGATTACACTATCTAAAAGAATAAAGAAATTCTTTGCAAAAAACTATGTTAATGTATTAGTTAGGGTTCAGGATAAAGTGATAAATGTAGGGAAATATGATGCCAGGGTTTCCAACCCTAAAACCCATGCCCCACCCTTAAACTGAATGGGGGTGGAGTCTTCCTTGGAGTTGTCAATCCTAACGCTCACCCCATTATATGTACTCATGAAACATACACACCTGTCTCCATCACATCTTAGCTTTTCTGTTACTGCATTTTATTCAGCTTATTGTAACCGTCCCCCTGTAACCCCCACCAGGCCAGAGTACTTGCTCCACTATTTTGACTCTAGAAGCACTGTTACCCCTTGCTACAATACCTTCATGGGTCAGACCACTTTCTCTGTCTCTTTACCCTCTAGCTGGACTAACCTTCTTACCCACCTCTGTCTCTTCCCCTCTTACCCCACTCTGAAGAAACTTCTCAGGAATCCTTTTTCTTCTTCTTGCTCTTGCTCTTAGTGCCTTTCTACTTAACCCTTGTATTTGGACCATTCTGCCACCAGTCTAATTGGTCACTTGTAACCTCTCATTATTTGTTCATTGTTCCTGTTTGTACTATTGTTCATTTTGTATTGCTTGACTGTTTTGCAGTTACCTTTTAAATTGTATCCACTCCCTACCCTTCCCTAGGTACTAGGGCTGTGCAAATACTGAACATTAATTTCCGAATACCATGAATAATGGACTATCTGAATATTCGGAACCAAATACCGAATAGTCCACTATTCGGCTGGTATTCGGTATTCGGAAGTACGCAAGGACAACAAAGTCTCTCCCACCCTCCTGGCCAGCAATAAATAAATATTTTCACCCTGGTGTCTAGTGGTCCCACCCACAGCCAATCGCTGGTCCAAAATAAAGACCCCCCCACCCAGACTCTCAGCAATATCCCCAGTCCCCAAATGTATAAAAATAAAAATAATTCCCTAATTTTCCTGGTATCTAGTGGACCCCCACCTCCCCACCCTGTCAGGTAGTGGCCCCATGCCTCTTCTCCTCACTGACCCCTTGTGCTATTGTCGTCTCACTCACCTCCACTGCCAGTGCTCAACTGAGTTTCTCAATGAATGAGTGAGTGCTTGTACAAGCATGTGCTCTTTCATTGAAAACTCAGTCAGGCTGCCGGCCATGGAGGTGAGTGGAGGGCTGTACCGGTGGCCCACTTGGGGTCATGGGTGGGGGGGAGGCACTACCTGACAGGGTGGGGGAGGTCCACTAGACACCAGGAAAATTAGGGAATTATTTTTATTTTTATACATTTGGGGACGGGGGACTGGGGATATTGCTGAGAGTCTGGGTGGGAGGGCGATTCTTTATTTTAGACTGGCAATTGGTCAGGGTGGTGGGGTGGGTCCACTAGACACCAGGGCTAAAAACATTTATTTAATGTTGGCCAGGAGAAGGGGTACTCTTTTTTTTTTAAAATACCCTCCTCCCAGCCACCCAAATACAAATACTGAATCACAGAATAATTAATATTTCGGAACTGAAAAGGTGTTTGCACAGCCTTACTAGGTACACATCACATGAACCTTGGCTCAGTGTACCTTTCCTGGTCACCGATTTGTAAATGAATACATAAATTCGCCTAGTATTATCCTCTTTCATTTTAACTTATCCATTCACACAAAATATCTAAAACTCTAAATTCAGCTACAGCACTTTTTCAGACTTACTAGAATCTCCCCTGGAATGGGTTGGGGCCTCACCAGTTGAGAAACCCTGACCTCCATTATACAATAGCACTCTCTGCCTGGCTGTCTGTTTAATGAATTTGCACATCATTCATGACCAAGAGCTAACTTTCTGTATTGCCTGTACCCATGGGTGCTGATGGGTGGACAGTCAGGGCAACTGTCCCAAGCCTGGTGTCTCTGGGAGGGTCCGTTCTGCCAACCATCATCACCAATTTTGACAATTTGCAATTTCAAGTTACCAAAGAAGCCACCACGAGCTTCAAAAGTTAAACTACCATACCGCCGGCTGGAAAAATCATAGTTGGGTTGGGGTCTGTTGTTTTTTCAAGTTAGTTTGTGGACTTTGCACTGCCACACACTGCTATGCTTGGCTTGTGGCATATTGTCTGTAGAGGCTACACAAGTTTTGTTTTAAATTGAATTTAAATTGTCACAGACAGTGACAAGCTGACAGCAGACAGGGACTCAGAGTTGGAGTTTGACTAGTCAGAGCAAGCGACTGATGTTTGTTGTTGGTGTCTGTGTCTGTGCCTGCCCACCCACAATGCTAGGTAGGGTTAGGGTATATTCCAGTCCTTGCCTCACTTGACTGACCCATCACTCACCAATGTGTCCCATGTCTGGACCCGACCATCTGTCCATCATTGATTGTAGCAGCGGACACTCTCTCTCACAGAGGTGAACTCTCTGTCACCCCCACCTGGCTTGGACCCGGGCCCCCGATATTTATTTTCAGGTGCAGTAAGGCAGGCAGCAGCAATGAATCTGATCATCAATCCTGTGTCACTGGTCATGGGCCCAGGGGGGCCCCCATGATTGATGGCCAGCCAGAAGAGGAGCAGGAGGACAGGAGACAGAGGAGACACCAACCCCAAAAAAACCTTCCTAATGCTGGAGCCTGGCTGCTGTGCTTCACCTCATTCATTTTGCTGCTGCTGCTCAGTGGATGTTGTTGGTAGACAACAACAGCCAACAGGTCAGGACTTTGTCTTTGTTGGTGGTAAGGGAGCAGGGAGGGTAACGGATGGACAGTCATAGTTCTTCTTCCTCTGTGACTATGAGAGAGCCTCCAAGCCTGTATCATGTGTCACTGCCTTATTATTTTATTTATCTAGTCAGCCATCATCTGCCGTGGTGGGGTGGGGTGAAGGGTCATCTCAGTCTGCTACCTCACCAACCCGCAAAAAAACTAATACCATCTGTCTGCATAAGTTGGAATGGTTGGTGCTTTATTTACTTAAAAATTGCATTGCAATAAAGCAGCTGCCTGCTGCTGCTGAGCCTGCGCCTGTGCTGAATTAATAATTGCGACGAATCTGATGATCAAAAGTTAATTCATCATTTAATATGCAGAATCATCATCAATCATTCAACACAGCATCATGCATGAGCAGAGGTGCAGCTGAGCAAGCAGCAGCTTTATTTAATTTGCAATTTTTAAGCAAATAAAATAAATAAATAACACCGACTTAAGTCTGTCTGATTGGGATGGAGTCTGTGGGAGTTGGGAATTGGGACAGGAGGGACGGAGGGAGATTGTGGCTGCGCTCTATTCTCACTCAATGGTCAGGTCACTGCTGGGGTCAGGTCAGGTCATCACCGCTGTGCTGCACGGATCTACGACCAGTGGTCAACAAAAAGTTTGTCGACCAAATGGATGGCAAAACCATCATGTAGACCGCATTTGCAGTTGTCAGATGGTTTCCGAGTTGTATACATGTTTTCTTCAGTGGGCTTTGCCCCATGAGCCCCCTGCACCCCCACCGCCACAAACTTTTTATAATCAACTCCAAGTCGAAGCTGATTAGGGGAGGGGGTGAAAACCCCCTGAATACAGCATCTGGGTCCAGCAACCATCCGTACAGCGACCTGGTGCTGTATTCGCTGTACTGACGGTCGCTGTCAGGGGTGGATACCGTGTTGCACTGCCATTCGCTCTGCTCAGTCATTTGATGCTCTTTCTTGACTGACACCACTTATACTGTCTGAACTTGAAGTCTGATTGTTATTGACTTTGTGTTGTGCTCTACTGCTCTCATTGCTCTGCTCTGTTGTTCATTTTTTGCAGTTGGCTGTGCATAATTTGCCAGTCTCTCTGCTGGTCTCTCTCTTTTTTACCCTGCCTCAGCAAGCACATATTGGCTTGCTGGCCTGGTGCTTACTGGTGGTGGGGTCAGGTGGCAGGGGTGGCTCAGGCTGTCAGTCTGCTGTTCTGCTGCCAACTAGACTGCCAGTGCTGCCAACCCAGTCCCACTGTCATCAAAATTGTGTGTGTGGACTCAGAGTGCTGCTGTTGTGGATGTGGACCACCATGTGGATGTGATTTTTGTTTGGGTGACTCCCGGATATTGTTAACTGTCTGTTAACTGTCTATATAACTTGTTCTTGTGTGGTGGAATAATTCAATACAAATTTGAAATATATAACCATAAATCAGGATCTCAAAAGTGGAAAGAAAAAAGGGAACAGGAAAAGGAGGAAGAGGAAGTGAGAAAGAAGAAACCAACACTAAAATATTTTAATAAGCTCCTCATCAGGAGGACAATGGACAGGAGGAGGAGGATCTTCAAAGGACAACTCTGTCTCTGTGTACAGAGGAAGAGGAAATGGAGGAGCCTCAGCTGAAACAAGAATCTCTAAGAAAAATTAGACAAACTTGAGAAGGGACAACAGCAAATTTTTGCTGTCAAACCGCTACTGAGAAAAATTCTGAGAGGGATTTCAATGTGGAGGAAGTGCAGCAGGGGACAGAAGAAGAAGAGACTAAAAACAGTGTTACTCCTACTACTACTAGTTCTGATCCTAATTTCAGTAAAGACATCTACAAAGAACCGGTATGTGGCCAGAAATATTAAGAGACATTGACAGACAGTCTATAGTGCTTTGTGGTTTAAAAACTGAAACAGAATAAGAGAAATGATTAAATGCATGCCCTCAGATTGTGAAGCACGATCATTTCCCAAATTTTTGCTCTATTCCAAATCGTCTAATGGTTGTGAGAAATTTCCAAGGGACTGGCTTGCATGGAGTCCTAGCAAAGGCGTGTTATACTGTGTTATGTGCCTTCTGTTTTCTTATGACAATCAAATCAAAGTGTGCAGCTTACTCTGCAAAAAAAGATGGATTTGACCCTTTAAAAAAATGGGCCCATGACAATTTGCTCCCGCAATTTTGCTCCCAGTCAACTCGTTCCCATCAATTCTTCCTGAGGTCAGTGCACTATTGTCATTCTCACTCCCATCCATTTCACTTCCTGACATTTACAAGTATCATGCACTACAATCTGTTTATGTTTGTGGTACATGAACAGCATGTTAATCACAGCTGTTCTTGTTCTTAGTGCTGGGTACAGTAGGTCACAATGGGTCAAGTGAGTAATTACATGGCAATTACACTGCAACCAGATTTCAATTATAGTGTATTACACCTTGTTTAAAAGTTCCCTGCAAGCATTATGCATGTGCATCAACTGTTCATTTCCAGTCTGTCCTACAATGGCTCATTTCATCTTGTCTGAGAGGCAGCATAAAAAACTGGTGGATGAGAACAACTTCATCTACACACATCATAAGCGTGGTAGTGATGGTAAATCCATCTGGCATGTGAAATGCTGTCAAAAAATTTAAAAGCTGCAATGCATGAGTCCTCACCAAACGCTATAAGGAACCAGTAATAATTAATAGATTCAGCGAACATACTCGTGCTCCAGACCCTGCTGCCATGGAGCGAGTACAGGCTGTTGAAAGAGCAAAGAAAAGGGCTACAGAAAGCCAGGATACCACTGCTCAGGTTCTAATACATGCTAAAGAGACTGTTTCGCTCACAGCACAAGGAAAAATAATTGATAAAAATATGAAAAGTACCATACAGAGATTGAATGCCCATGGTGTCCCCCCCCCCCAAACCCAAGAGATTTGTCAGAGCTTATACTCCCTGAGGAATACAAAACTTTCATCTCCAGTTCTGGTGCTGGAGTACATTTTTTTTTTTTCCATGACAGTGGCCCTGGCGAGGACCGAATCCTGATTTTCAGCACTGAGGCAAACCTAACTTTTCTTCAGCATGCTAATCATTGGTATGCTGATGGTACATTTAGTGTTGCCCCTCTCCCTTTTTGAGCAGATGTATGTAATCTTGTGGGGAGAGATTCAGGAATATGCAGCCAGCCATCTATGCGCTGCTGCCCAACAAAAGAAGAGATACATATGAGCGCATGCTGAAAGCACTAGTAGAAAAGAACCCAGCACTGTCTCCATGGATTTACCTAAATTCATTCATTCATTCATTCACTGTGGACACCTCCATGATTCCAGACACATTCCTAGTTGAAGCACATACAAAAGGTAAGACAAATGCTAAGTTTTTGCACATATTGTATTTCCACAGAAATGTGCCTTGTGTGAATGCTTGAACTGTGGAGAGGAACTCAGAACTAAGGTTGTCATAGTTTCCAGTTGCCAGGGTTTGTGGTTGCTATGGTTTGCTAGGAGATGCTGTGGTCACTGGGTAACGAGTACGGGAGAGTCACTCAGTTGCCAGTGTTTCCTGTTGCCAGAGCAGGTAAACGTTTTTCATTCTGGTATAGTTATTCAGTAACAACAGCAACAGTTGTTCAGTTGAAATGGGGAGTGAAATAATGGGGAGCAGGATAGCCCAGGAGCAAAATTTCCTGAAGCAAAATGACAGGAGCACATTTGTAGGGTGTGAGTTTGCGGGAGCGAATTGTCGTGCTCCCTTAAAAAACAAATGGCATAAGTTATATGACAGACTTCCCGAACATGAAAAGAGTAGTGTACATAAACAATGTTACTGAAGCTGGAGATACCTTCAGAGGTCTCTTGGGGGATACGGTGTGGAGAGTGAAATTCAAAGGAATTTTAAGAGTCAAACATAAATTTGTTGCTTTGCTACAGTGGTTACTTGATATGACCTTGCTTTTGGCATCGAGAAACTTAGCATTCTGGGGACATTCTCAAAAAATTGGGGAGCCATACAATGGAAATTTCCTTGGTGTACTGGAGTTGATTTCTCATTATGATCCCTTTATTGCAAGAACACTTAGAGAAAGTGAAGAAGAGTCAAGAGAAAGGAAGAAGACTACAGGCTCATTATTTATCTTGGGAAAAGCAAAATGAGTTTATTTGTTTATGTGGAAAACTTATATTAGACACCATTCAGACACATCAAAGAAAAGAGGCAATTTATTTCTCAGTAATATGTGATGCTACACCTGACGTGTTGCACACAGAACAGAATGTCCCTATTTTACTATATGTTCACAGAGACACATTAATAAGGAATGGATTATTCAGGAAAGGTTCATTGAATTCTTTGACTTTTGTCATAAGACTAGCAAGGAGATTGCAGAAATGTTACTAACAAGATCACACAAACCCAGCATTGATATTGAAGATTGCAGGGGTCAAAGATACAATAATGGAGTCAACATGTCAGGCAAAATAAATGGAGTTAAGGCCCGCATACAGGAAAAGAATCCAACTGTTGTTTTTCCCCCTTGTGTTTCCCACTCCTTGAATCTTGTGGGCATACATGAGGCACCATGTTGTCCAGTCTTGATTACTTTCTTTGGTAGTGTGAATTGCTTATATACTCTCTTCAGCTGAAGTCCTGAAAGGTGGAGTATATTAACTCAGAACAAGCATTTGTCAATGCCGAATGTTGCTTGCTTCTATGTGCTGTTTAGATATTTGGAAGTCATTGGAGTGCAAATATTGAAAATTTGCGAACTTACGAGCGTCGTAAAGACTACATAGCATACGCTAATTAAAACAGTCATTTTGAATTTTTCACCAAATTTTCAACATAGCCATTTTAAGACCTCTGCTCATGAACAGTGTCACTGTGATTTTGTTAATGTGTCCCATACATTGAGTTTGCACACCGACTGCGCCATTGTGTGCTACATGGACGGAAACACATTTTGGGCAGGATGTGAAAAATGACAGCTATACTGCTCATAAGGATGTGTGGTAAAATGGCAATGTTGAAAATCTGGAGTGAAAATATTGAAAATTTAGAACTTACGAGCCTGCGTAGGAACTGTGCAACGCACGCTCGTAAAACAGTCATTTTTAGGAATTTTTTCACCAAATTTTCAACATAGCCATTTTAAGACCTCTGCTCATGAACAGTGTCACTGTGATTTTCTTAATTTGTCCCATACATTGATTTCGCACACCGACTGCGCCATTGTGCGCTACATGGGCGGAAACACATTTTGGGGCAGATGTGAAAATGACAGCTATGCTGCTCATAAGGATGTGTGGTAAAATGGCAATGTTGAAAATCTGGAGTGAAAATATTGAAATTTTACTGAACTTACGAGCCTAAATAGGAACTGTGAAAGCATACGCTTGTAAAACAGTCATTTTGGAATTTTGGCACAAATTTTCAACATGGGGTTTTAGGACCCCTTCTCATGAATGATGTCACTGTCATGGTGGTATTCAGGCCCAAAGGGTGATTTCACAGTCACTGCGCGGTCACTGCGCAATCACCCTTCAGGCCGAATAACGCCATGACAGTGACATCATTCATGAGAAGGGGTCCCAAAACCCCATGTTGGAAAAATGTGGTGCAAAATTTCAAAATGCCTGAGATATGCAACAAAGTTGAAACTCTATTTAGCCCATTATACAGCTTACTGGCATTTCATCAGTTCATGGTCGGCTTTGAAGAGTGCAGACGGTTCCGGTCCACCAAGATCGTGCACGCAGAGTACGGAGGCAAGTATGGGTGAGGGGTGTGGGGAGGCTGGGGCGCGGTGGGTGGGTGCAGGTTGTGGGAGGGTCGAGACGCGCGCGGGACCGTTTCGTTTTCAGGTAAAAAACAAAAAAGACACTGTGGGACGGTTTGCCACGCTGGGGTGGGCTCCCAGTGTGGCACAAGGACTTGGAGGCGTTCAGCCGGCGGAGTTGGGCACCCCGTCGGCCAAAGAACTGATTGCCATGCTAGGGTGGGCTCCCAGTGTGGCATCTACAACTGGGGGGGGAGACGCAGCTCAGCCGATGGGGATTGGGCACACCATCGGCTACATAGTAGGTGCGGGGGCGTGCACGCCTGCATGTGGGGGGGAGCTACGGTTCTTATCTCTGCTCACTGAAGCATAGCTCCCCCTTTCAACTGTATGCCACTGCATTTTGGAGCGTGTCATGGACAGCTCCAAAATGCATTGCTTAGGCTGGCCTGCCAGCTCACTGACTGAATTGGAGGAGGAGGTGACACACCTCCGAAATCTCCGATTATGGCACTATGTTTCTTGCACATGCGTGCAAGCAAAATAAAAATGGGTGTTCTCTGCACAGCCTATCTGACACAAGGTGGAGTGCAAGTGTGCAGGCAGTTCATCCAATTGCTCAAAAACTTCCAAGTGTTATTGTGGTGTTAAAAATAATTGTTTCCTCTAAAAAAACTGTGATGTGAGGCTCATTCTGAAGCAGTGGTTCTAAAAATATTATTTCTCATCCTTCAAAGCCTTTTTTCTCACTACTTTCTGGATCAAGGTTTTACAAAGTTTTGAAGAGAGAAACTTGATTCTGCAATCAAGATCCATTCCACTGGAAATTGCATTGGCAAATATCAAAGATTTTTCAATGGAAATGCAAACTCATAGAGAGTGATGACTAGCTATTCTTTCTCAGGCCAAACTTGTGCCAGTGCATTGGACATACCAGTTGAGTTCAACACACAGCAACATCGCTGGAAGAAAGGAAAGTAGAGAAATAAATCAGAAGACACAAATGAATCTCAAGATGCAGAGATGGCATTCAGGAGAAATGTTTTCTTTGCAGTACTGGATTCCAGAATTTCTGAACTGAATCTATGATTTCAGGCCTTGGAAGAGATCTTTAACTGACTTGCTTCCATTTTAAGTTTTAGAAATATGAGTGAGGAAGAAATTTTCACATCATGTAAGACCTTGGTTGCCAAACACACTGAAGATCTTACATATTCCCTAGAAAGTGAGATCCTCCATCTTAAAAAGGTTTATGATGCTACCTTTAAGGAAAGCCTCTCAGGTACTCTTGAACTATTGAACGTGATTTATAAGTTACAACTTGAAGTTATATTCAGAGAAATACACATCACACTCAGGATCTTGTGTACTCTTCTTATGTCCGTGGTCGAGAGAGAAAAAGCATTCAACAAGCTTTCAATAATAAAAATAACTACATGAGATCGCTAATGAGTGAAGAGTGGCTCAGCAATCTTGTGATTCTGTCCATTGAGCATGAACTTGCTCAAACACTCAATTTCAATTATATCATCAACGATTTTGCCAATATGAAAGTGAGGAGGTGCTCTTCATCTTCAGATTAAGGGTGTTAGGGTGTACACTGGAACATATTACGCACCTATGATGTACGTAAAGTAATAATTTTTTTGACTTTGTTTAAGCTTTATTTACACATTATTTAAACATTTAAATATATATTGAGTTATATGTCTAAAAGGGAATGGGGAGCACAATCCTAAAGGTTTGTCCTGGGCCCAGAAATTTCTATCAACGCCCCTGCCTGTACTGTACCTCCAACTCCATCACAGCATTTCCAGGCACCTGACTGCCTGTTTATTATGCACATCAGAAAACAAGCTGAATTATATGGGTTGTACTCAGTGTGTACCATCATTATATGCAATGCCTGCTTGTCTGTTTTTATTTTGATGATATGACTTCCCATGCGGGCTGCCTTGTACCAATATTATTGGATGCTGTTTGAGTTTGAGGGATAAATGAGAAGATACAGTATGTAATGAATATTTAAAGAACTTACATGTGAGGAGAATGTATTTTTGTTGGGCATCATTACATCTTATTTCACAGTTTGCTAAGTGTAGGTGGGTGTGATTCACATAAATTTAGAAGACCTCTTTATTATGGCATCCTGACTACTGTACTGTTCTCCTCTCAGACAGCATTCCCATGTGGTATGTGATGTACAATGGTGATTGTACAAGTTTATCAGTACTGAAGTATACCTTGAGGTACCACTGAGGCACTCAAGTTCAATTTGCATAGACTGTAATGTGAGCCTGCTTCAGTACCTCCAAGGTATACCTCAAGGTATACCTCAGTACTGATAAACATTTGTATGATCGGCACTGTATACTGCTATTATACAGAATACATTCACTTCACTAATGCCTGCCTGTTTTCCTGTCTTGATAAACTGATTTACCATGTGGCCTGTACTGTGTGTACCACTACCATGTACTGTAGTGCCTGCCTCAGCTGCCTTTGTTTCCCCAGTCTTCATGAGTTGACTTTCTATTAACTTTAGAAGAGTTTGAATGATTTTAATATGGAAGCCCTCTGTGCTCCACTATAACATTTCAACACACAGTGAGCTGGATTTTTAATGACTCGAGAATGGTGCAAACCTCTGGTGTGCCGATCATTTGGCACATGGGGCTTACGGTGTTCTTGGGGGCCAACGATTGGGATTTTCCAACCCGTGCACTGAGTGCCACAAGTTAGACTAGTTTTTTGCTGGTCTAGCTTGTGTCTGTCCTAGGTACCCTTTTCACGGGGCTTGTGGCAAATATTTGGCACAAGCTGCCATTAAGTGGGAAAACTGTTGTAACTGTACCTGATGTACTAAAATAGGGCACAGTTGTGGCAAACGTGTTTGACACAGCAGTGCCAAAACAAGGGTTGATGCAGGACTTGATTCTAGCCCTGCATCGCCCTTTGAAAATCTGTCCCATTGTCCTCTTTCTCTTCTTTGTGGACAGTATTACTCAGCCTTCCAGGTGGATTTTTTCTGACCACAAAACTACACTGGCAGCAATCTTCTAGTGCTATTACAGTGTGGTACTACCCCTACCTGGGCTACCTACCTACAAGCTACCTGTCCTGGCTGGTGTCATTGCACTGTGTGACAGCACATACCTGGTTGTGGCTCATAGGGCTGGCACAGACAATACTAGGATAACAGATAATATAATCTTGTAAATTAGCCCCAGAGCAAATGTGCCCCAAATAAGTTTAACTTCCAGATAAGTGAGGAATTGCTGTGGCATCCACAGTGTAGTCAATTCACTACTTCAGCAACTTTGATTATAAATCTAAGAGAGGTTAGACATGACAGTTATTTGTAATGTCTAACAGTCAATTGGAGTGTCTTGGAGGGCTGGGGTTTTACACAGTGATTAACCAGTGATTGCGAGGGGTTTAATGAAGTTGTTAAAATGAATAAGCACTACTGACTGCACTGAAGTCCAAAGTTCTTAATCATGTTTTCACATTGTATTCATTTATTGGTAAAGCAGTGCTGTCTGATGCATATTTGTGTCAAAACAATTGATTCTCATTTTATGCATTAGGCTGGTCAACATTATGAGCACAACTACATTTTCATATGTGACCAGTGTCACAGACATTAAATATAACAGTATTTTAAACAGGCATGTAATAAGTAAATGCACTTCACAAACAATTCAAATTAATTCAGACAGATTGTGTTTATGTTGTTATTGATGTAATTATATACACATTCTGCATTTTTATAAAATGGTCCCCTTGTGCTGTTAATATGTAATCTGTGGGGAAATCTCTTGCATACAATGCAGATTCCTGCAAAAAAATCTCTATATGCCTATAATTTCTCACTAGAGCTCTGCTTCATGTTCACATGCATAAGTAATAACACCATACCTTCTGTGTTTAAGGGTGATAATTAATCCTAGTTTCCTTTGTGTTGATTCCTCTCTCACAGCAGCATGTGTACAGAGTTACTGTACATTACATGCAAAACAACATAAACAGGATCAAGAGACTTGACATTAGCCTACAACAGACAGCACTGCTTCAGCAGCAAATGTACAAAAAGGTGCAACAAGACTAGGAACTTTGGAGTTCAGCATATGGGGCTTATTCATTTTAAACTTTATTAAAATCCCTTACAGCCAATAGTCACATATTTTAGGCATTTGGCAAGCTGCACAATTATTGCTAAAATGGTAGGTAGCCTCTAATGGAGCTTGAGTGCATTTCAAATTGCCTATTGCCCTTTGATAAATACTTAAAGGTAACTGGCTAGTCTTTCTGATGTATTTTTAAAGACCTATTGATTAATAATGTTTCACTATTAAAATAACCACTTTGTGTGGGTCATTAAGAAACATCAATGGCAGGATCCTGTATTTATCCACAACTTAACAACGCTATATAGATCAGCAGCTCTAAGGCAAATGGGGTGCATCCATTTACTGCTTTCCAAATGGTATTGAAGCACTTTTGAACAATGAGCAGGCCCCATGACTATTTACTGCTGAGTACTGTACACTGCTGAAAGGGAGGTAAACCATAATATTCATGTTATAGATACCCAGAATATCCAACTTAAATCAATTAATTATCACAAGCAGACAGCTCATGAATTGGTCCAAATAACCCCCTGCTGACCTTTTTATTCATGGGTAATTATGTCTGTTCACTTGCCGAATATTTTTACTATGATTTTGTTAGCATCTCCCTGCTGGATATACTCTGCATAAGATACTAAAGGTTTGACACGTTTCTGAATATCTCAACATTCTATTAGACTTTTTTTTTTCAGATCAATGCACTAAGCCAGATTAGACACCTGCAGATGATGTAGAGTGCTGTAGCTTGTCTCCTTACTCAGGCACTCTGCATCTTATAGTACTCTTGTGGATTTTAGTAGGAACAAAAGTTAAGATATTTTTCTAGTTAGTGTATCCCCCCACCAACACACACACACACACACCTTCCCATTATGCTTCTGAGGCATTTTATTGTATCTGGATTTAAAGAAACTACACAAACTGGAAAATAGTAATACTGTATCTGCCTTCCCTTTTGTACTATTTTTAGGTCACAAGCCACGCCTGCATCACCTCATGTCATGTGTTCTCTTATAGAAACATAGAATTTGATGGCAGATAAGGACCATTTGGCCTATCCAGTCTGCCCATTTCTCCCTACCTACACTACTACTGCAGACCATGCTGAATCTGCAGCTCTTCCCCTACCCCCTCCTTTCCACTATGATTCCCTTGTTCTCATCCCATGCATTCTTGAGCCCCAGCAGTTTTCACTCCCACCTGCTCCACCGGAAGGCTGTTACAGGAATCCACCACTCTTTCTGTGAAGAAGTACTTCTTCGCATCTCTCCTGAATTTACCCCCTCCAATGTGTAGATATTATGTGCACATTTTAAAGATGATTGTTTCATTTAATATGTAAGTGTCATGCTGCAGCTAGTCTCCTCATGCAGGAACTCTGCACTTTATTCTTTTGGATTTTATTAAGAAAAAAGTTTAGATACTTTTGTGTTATGTTTAGTGTGTCTGCTGTGGTAAGGTCTGAGTAGGGACACAGCCAGCAAAATGTAATGCCTTTTGAGAAATTTCTTATACAACTCACCCCACCACCACCACACCAAAATAATTTGCTAACCAATGATGCTTTTCACTTGTTTTGTTGTTTGCTTTATAAAATATGCTTATGCTTGGAGAGTATTACAATAACCAAACAAATTGGAAAGTAGTTGTCTTCTTGTATTGTTTATGCATTCTACATACTGTCTTTATTGCAAACTGCCTTTGCTTCACATGCATGACATGTCAACTGTAATGGGTCTACAATTACTGGGTCATGTTTTTTCCTTCAGGAAACCTGGTTATAATTTGCAGTTATAACCAGCTGGTTATAACTGCAAACACGCGCAGGGTTTCCCATACTCCATGCATGCAAAAGCCTCCAATCTTCCCTTCCTCAGTGCCATTTCCTGGAACTGTCCATTCTTGCCGGTGATTTCAGTAGCCCTCAAAGTCGGCAGTGAGTTACTTAAAAAAAAAAAAGAGTCTCTTTCTCCTGTTACATTTAAACTTAAAATAAAAAAGGAAAGTAAAGGGAAAATTTATTTTCTGTAACCCACTTTGGACTGCGGACCACACTGAAATCTAACCAGTCCACGGCTTTGTCAGTTTATTTTATATATTTGCTGAGGTGAAAAAATGCTCTCCAGCAATTATATAAAATAAAGGCTGCTGGGTAAGTGTGTAAAACTTAGATTTTACACACACCCTCAGTGTGGTATGCGTTAATAAACATCTTGAGCTTTGCTCTCAGGGTTTATGTGACATCTCACACCTCGGGTGTGTGTAAAATTCTTGTTATAACCCCCTAGTCAGCCATTATTCTATATATAGTAACCGTGAAGCATTTTATCCCATAGGGAAACCCAGTTATAATTTGTTGTTATAACCTGGGGATTATAACGGTGAACATGCGCCGGGTTTCCCTTCGAAGAAGCTGTGTGCCAGCCTCCAACACTGACAATGTGCATAAAGTGCCTCTCACAGCCCTAACAAACTCCAACCATAATCATCAAATTTTAAGTAGCTTTCTCACCTAAGGGGAAGGTGTTTAGACACCAGTTCACTTGCTCAGGGGTATTACTCTCTCTATGCCACTTTCTCATCTCCTATTTCATGATCACGTTAAAATGAAAAAGTGAAAGTTATATGCATCTAAAACTGCACCTTTGCCTGATGCTAGCACTACCGCTACCCTGCCCTAACACTTCCGCAGCCACATATACTGTACTAACAAACATGGAAAAGAAAAAGAAAAGGAAGGCTAGACAAGTAAAAAAACCAAAACTCCAGCTTCAACATTGAACATGTAACAGCAGCACCATCTAACAGCCATGCTCTTTTCTATAATTGCTGTACAGTGTTCTCAAAGCAAGAAAACACTACTCAGTAGTTGTATAAAACAAAACATGGGGGGGAGTGCAAACTCAAATTTAATGCACACCCTCTGTGTAGGATGCTTTAGTAAATCCCTCAGTCTTCGCCTTATGGGTTTAAGTAGCATCCCACACCTCGGTGTGCATTAATTCTTATTATGCACTCCTGCATGTAGTATTCTATGTGTACTATATAGCTATGAAGGGTTTATACCACGAGCTTACACTGCAAAATGCAGTCTTGGATTTCTGCAGTTGGCTGTGAATAAATAAGCTGATTGCTTATTGTTATACTCTGTTGGTGATCAAGCAAATAGCCACTTGGTATGGTCATACAATGCAGAAAATGGAATGAAAGAATATAAGGCAAACATTACTTTAGCATCTCTTTGTTACCTTATGTACTCTGATTATTGGTAAATGCATGGACTCTAGAACAAATAGGATAGAATTTACATTTATGTGAGACACATCCTAGTCAGTTTACTCCCCCCCCCACACACACACACATGGATTTGCATACCCATGATGCCTTGCACTGGATTTTTTTGATTCAGAATAGATGCACTAGAGAGTTTTAAATTGGAAATTATCTGTCTTATTGTATTTTTCATGCATTCTGCATAGTGCCTTTTTTGCAAATTGCCTAAAAATAAAAAAAACAGACAGCGTCAGCTGAAAAAGACCATTGGTCCATCCAGTCTGTCCTATTTTGTCTTGCTAGCTTACCCTGTGGCCTGTTGTTTAGGCAGAGTTTTAACCCCCACCCCCTCATTTCCCACCATACTGCGCCCCTCCAGTGTAACCATAAGACCCTTTACTCTGCCCCAACCATGACTGAACCCATTTATGATCTTTGCTCAGATCAGCTCTGCTGGTAGTCTGTTCCATGGCTCAACCATTTTCTCCGTGAAGTAAAATTTCCTCACAACACTTCTGGATCTCCTCTCCCCAGCTTCCATTAATGCTTCCTCATTACTAAGTGGTGGTTGCTATTGCATAGCTCTACACAGTTTGCCTTGCTTATTCCTTTCAGGAACTTAAAAGTCTATGTCATGTCACCCTTCTCCCTTCTGACCTCCAGTGAGTTCATGTTCAGTACCCTTAGCCAATCCTCATAGTATCTGTCCTGTTGACGCTGAATCTTTTTGGCGACCCTTCACTGTACCATCTCTTACCTATTCCTGTCATCTTTAAGGTGGAGACTACAGAAATGGGCATGGTATTCCAGATAGGGCTTCACCACTGACCAATATAATGGCAGTATCCTCTCCTTGCTCCTCCCAATGCACCACAGCATTCTGGTTGCCTTGCTGTAGGTCTTATTGCATTAATTGGTTTGTCTGAAGGTATCACTTGTGATAATGCCCACATCACTTTCTTCAGAAGTAGTGGCCAACCTGACCCTTCCCATCCAATATTCCATCCTAAGGTTCCTGTTCCCTATGTGTATAACCTTACACTTTTTGGCACCGACTTTCAACTGAGAAATTGAAGACCATATCTATGTAACCTTTCCTGGTCCCTTTGCAACTTCTTCACCCCCTCTTCACTGTACACCTTGTCACAAAGCTTAGTGTCATCAGCAAAGAGACACATCTTACCTTGTATACCTTCCCCTATGTTGCTGATGAATATATTGAAAAGAACAGGTCCCAAGAATGATCATTGTGGCACCCCACCTGTGACTTCCCTTTACCTGATTTGACCCCATTAACCCCCAATCTCTGTTATCTATTCCCCAGCCAATTCCCTCCCATTTTACTAGCTCCTTCACTACTCCTAAGTGCTCAAACTTCTTCAGCAGCTGCCTGTGTGCCACCACTTCAAATGCTTTGCTGATATTAAAGTAAATTATATCTACTACTTGTCCCATATCCACCACCCTTGTACCCCAATCACAGAATACTATCAGGTTGGTCTGACAAGACCTCACTGCCTTGAACCTGTGCTGTTCACTGCCCTGGAGCTTATTACTTTCCTGGTAGATCACCTGGTCTTCCCTGACTAGTGTCTCCATCAGTTTACCTACAATGGAGGTAAAACTGACAGGTGTATAATTAAGCAATAAGGCACAGCAGGGTGTGTGTTATTGTGTAATAACGTCACTCCTGGGGTGGTTTGAAGCACAAGGCAAAGCCGAGTGCTTCCACCACCCCAGGAGTGACGTTATTACACAATAATACACATCCCTGGAGTTCCTTATTGCTATTATACAATGGCTCATTTGTCAATTAAAAAAAAAGATAAAATGCTTTTTTTAAAATCAATTTTTCCTATGATTTCTGTGGGTGTAGGTATACGTTTTAAGAAAAAAGTCCAGAATATGTTTTCCAACACACGGTGGCACTGCTGCCACATTGATCTTGTCTACTGAGTCTTAAATGTTTTTTCTTGTTTATGTATTGCTCTGTGACATCGGTCTCCCCTCTGTCCTTTCAGGTTATTTGCTTAAAGTTAGAACAGAGTGCTTGAAGGGGAGAGTATTTGTGGTTTTTTTTTTTTTTGGTTTTTTTTAGCTATTTTAAATTTACTTCATTTCTTCCATAGCTGTCAAGCCTTTTGGTAATGGTGCAGTGCGAGTCTGGACTGCAGATGCGCTGACATCAACTCATCAATGAGCAGGAGAAATAAAAGCCATTACAGATGGCTTTTTTTTTTATTGTTTTTACTTGGAATGGGTGTTTTTTGTGGAGCAGATGGCTTAGCGCTACTGTCCAAAATGTGCGTTCCCAACAACGGAGCGGCAGCTGGAGGTACAAACTTCGGTTTTACAAAGCCACATGAAAGTGACTGTTTTGAAGAACTCACGGTCTGTTTAGGAAGAATGTCCATTTTTATGAAAAGAAAGTAACATTTGGGGATGGGATGGTGATTTCAATGTGAACTGTTAGGCAGAAAGCTGGATTCTTGTACAAGCAGAGGCAAGCCGTGACAGCTACAGGATAGTTGGAGGGAGGGATCCTTTTCTGCAGTAAGGTTACCTTTGTGCCTGACCTAGATACAGTGATGTTATACTGTAATATCATCACTGTGTCTGGGACTCATTAACCAATCAGCATGCTAGATTAGTTCTTGCCATTGTATAATTTTCTTTATACTCCCTAACCCTTCCCTTGTGAAGCAGAAGCACATCTACTCTCTTCCAATTTCTCAGAGTCAGAACCACTCAGACTGCAGTGAGTTATTGAACAACCCTGCCAGAGGCTCAGCCAGTTCAAACGCCTGTACGTGGAGAACCTTTTGGTGCATCCCATCTATAGGGCAGTATGGAATATTTAAATTAAGATGTAATGGAACTCTGTGGAACTTCTGAAAATTCCATGTTATTCTGCTGGTAGCAGTATTCCAAAATTTCACATATAAAATAATTTTTACATAAACTGCAGATTCTTTTTCCACAATACACAAAAAAATATCCTGTGGTTTATGTGATCCACAGAAAATAATTATGCGGTTTACACAGAAATTATTATTATTTCAGAGGTTTCACCAGGAAAGACATACTGAGCTGATCACAGCTGATTTCCAGATGCGTCCTGGGGAAAGAGGGGAGAGGAAGTCATGCATAACAAAGAGAACATAATTTACAAAGCAGGTAAAAAACAAAGCTGAGCATAATATAAGCATCATATAACAACAACAATTAAGTCAGTTAAGTAAAATAGGTACAGTTTGCAAGGCTATAGTAGGTTGCAACTCAAGGACAAAAGGGGATGAAAGTAAGTGCAAAGTGCAGATACTGCAGGCAGGTGGCAGTGAAGCTAACCAGTAAATATACAAGAAGAGTCTAATTGTAGGGAGGGGGACTTGGCAGTTGGCAGAAGGAGCTATGGCAAGAAGATAGAGTTAGAGGGGGAAGGAGATGAAGGGTTGGAGAGGTGGAGGGAGTGGAGGGAGGGGAAAAGAGGTACAGAGGGGGGTCAGATGCAGTTGCAGGAGTAAGAAGAGAAATTGAAGAGGAGAGAGAGCATAGAGAGGAGGCAGCGCAGATGGAAAGGATGAGAGAATTCCATAGTTTGGGGAAGCAGTAGGAAAAGACAGCTTGGCCATCTGAGAAAGACCTAGTAGGGATCGCTAGGGAGTGGAAACCAGAATTATGAAAGGTGTAGTGGAAAGGAGGGAGGAGAAGGAGGAGAGAGGTAAAGTAAGAGGGGAGGGAGCCAAGCCAGAATTTAGCAATAAAGGAGGAACAATGAGAGAGGCAACTTGCCTCAAGGTAGGGAAGGGAAAGGGAGGTATGCAGGGAGAAGTATTGGGTGCAAAGAGGGTAGTCCAAGGAAAAGCAACAGAAGGATTGAAAGAAGGAAGCCAGTCTAGCCAGGGTGGACTTAGGAGCAGTACTTTAGACAATGTCTCCATAGTCAAAAATAGGGAGAATCATTTGCTAGACAATGGCTCTGTGAGCGGGCAAGGGGATGCAACCATGGTTCCTGTATAATGCACTAAGTTTATGGTGTAGACTTTTGTGGATGGCCTCCACATGCCCAGAAAAGTCAAGGTGTTGATCGAGCCAGACCCCAAGGCATTTAAAGGTGGAAACATCATCAGTTGTGGTCCCATCAATGGTGTGGAAGAAGGGGAGGTCAGTAAGCCTAGAGATCTTCTGCCTAGTGACAAAGGCCATGGAGACCATTTTTTTTGGCATTGATAGACAGCTGATTTGATCAGAACCAGTGCTGAACATGGTTGAATTCCAGTTGGAGCGTGGCCATCAGATCGGGGAGGGAGGGGAAGGAACCAAAGATATTGAGAACTGTATCATCTATGTACAAATGGATGGACGTAGAGTTGCAGGCAGTAGGGAGGTCTTTCAGGAACACTAAAAAGAGAATTCAGTCAAGGACAGAACCTTGGGGGACACCAGTGTTGATAGGGAGTGGAAAGGATAAGGAATCTCCAATTCTAACCGATTGAGTCCTACCACCAAGGTAGGAGCAGAACCAGTTAGTAGCAGATATGGAAAGTCCCACTGCCGTAAGCTTGTCAAAGAGAAGGGGCTGGGCTACAGTGTTGAAGGTTTTGGCCAAGTCGACAAACATGGCAGAGGTGATGAGGCCCTGACCCATGCCTGAGAAAATGGAGTCAGTAAGCCAGAGGAGGGAGGAGGAAGTGGAGTGGGATTTATGGAAACCAGACTAGAAAGGGGTGAAGAAGGAGGTTGAATAAAGGAAGGGGTAGAACTGAGAAAGTATTAGGTGCTCTTGAAGTTTTGCAAGGGTGCAGGAGCAGCAAGATTTTTTTTTTAATGTTAATTTTATTTATACAGTTCGGATGTATACCTTTGAGCCAGAGGTGCTCATTTACAAAGGTTCCTCATCTACATTAAGTTACATTATAATTTCACATAAGCAGTATCAACAGTGTTGGCATATTAGAGGCAGCACACGAGACATTGTTTGGGCACATGTCAAGCATCATAAAGAGAGTTCAAGAGCAGGTCAAATAGCAGCTCCATAGGGTTTGTCAGGTTCTAAAAACATAGTACAAAGAGTTACTGGGAGCAGGTCAACAGAAGCTTTGTCAGGTGCTGGGAAGTGAGCTCAGGCATACTTACAGCAGATCAGTGGCAGTCAAAGTTTTTTTTTTTTGCAGTTAATCTTTTTATTAGGAGATTTCAGATTATTACATATGTAGAACCATTAGACCAAATGGCTGACAAAGTGGTTACAAACATACCACTTAACACGAACAGCCAGGCACCAAGCAAACAACCATATTGTGCCAGTGTACATGTATTACAACTGTCTTAACGAAGTATTAACTGTAAAGCATCATTAAACCTGGAAAATCCTACCATGGGTATACTAAGAAAATCCAGAGAAAGGTATTTACTCACTTCAAAAAGGCGGGCTCAAGAATGACAGAGCCTCTTCACATAAGGGGTAGAAACTTGCTTTTGAGGGCAGTCAAAGTTAGAGGGTGGGGTGAGGGCTTGTCTTAAACCCCTCTTAAACTGATCCATTTTGATGAGGCTAATGAGGGATTCTGGCAGCTTATTCAGCTATCGCAGAGCCCTCACCACAAAACAGCACATAGCAAGAGTAGTTCTACAAAAAGGAACCTTAAGAGTACTCCTGGACATGGTCCTGGTGGAATACTGTTTTAAGACAGGACAGAGAAGATTCTGTACTGCTGGAGGTGAGAGACCCAGTTGAGCTTTTTTGCTAAGAAGGCAGGTGTGGAATTTAAATCTAAATTGAGAAAGGGTGGTAACTGCCAAGACTGGAGGGATCACCTCCTTTGGGAAGGGGTAAGACAATAGCAAGTTTATATGCATCAGGGACAGAGGCAAGAGAGAAGGAGAAGTTTAGAAGGAAGGAGAGTGGCAGACCAATAACTAGGGCAGAGAGACGAAGAAGTCTATGATCAAGCCCATCAGGGCTCCTGCCCTTCAGAGGGTTTAAAGCAAGGAGGGACTTGAGCGTGTCAGCAGGAGATACAGGAGAAAAGGAGAAAGGGGGAGATGGGGAGGCTAGGCAGGGGGAGGGAGAAAGTGGAGGGCTGGGAGGGATGAAGGAGAGAAAAGAGGAGGCACAGGTGGTGATGAAAGCATTGAACTCAGAGGCAACACAAAAGGGGTCAGAAATGGTGATATCACTTACTTTGAGGACCAGGGCACATAACTGGATTTGGGGGAAGGGAGGGCATGGATGACCTTCCAGAACTTGGAGGGGTGGTTAATGTTTGTCTGGAAGGTGGGGGCAAAGTAGTCTGCCTTGGTAAACCTAGTGGCTTTGGTACAGGTGTTGCAAAGGGCACAGTACTTGAAGAAATCAGCAGGGGAGCCAGTGGACTTGTGAGCCTTCCAGTCAATATCCCAACCATGCAGGCAGGCCAGCAATTCAGCAGAGATCCAAGAGAGGTGGGAACTATGGACCCTGTTTTTTCTGAGGGGCGCATACAGGTCCCAAATAGATTTAATTGAGGACAGAATCAATGGAGATGGCTGAGGAGATTGGCAACCAGTCAGTAGCTGCCAGGTCCACATGGAAGGAGGATAAGTCCAGAGATCAGAAGGACTGCATCAGGAGGAGCTTGGGAGGGGCCTTGGGATGGTGTAATTTTCAGACACAGTAGACCAAATGGTGGTCTTTGTGGGCATCCAGAAGGGTGCTGGCATCAATAATCCAGTGGAGGTGGGAAGCAAGAACCCAGTCCAGCAGGGTGTGACTGAGGGATTTATTGCTGTGGCAAATAGGGGCAGACATAAGTTGAGAAAGATTAAGGAACTTTATGTTTAGGCAGAATTTGAAATGAGCCATGGACAGCCAGTTTAAACTGAAGTCCCCAACTATTAGTAATCCACCAGTTGAGGCATGGGTAGAGATAGCAGTGAGGAGGTCAGTGACAGAAGAGGGGGGACGGGGGGAGGCCCCGGCAGCAGTAGGGGAAGGGGGAAGTTGTTTAACCAAGAAAGGCACACTAAACCAGATCTTGTTTCCAGGTGCGACCTGGGAGCACAAGGAAGTTAAGTGACTTGCTCAGGGTAACACAGTATGCAAGTGGGGGGCTGATGGTATTCAAACCCAGGTCTCCAAGTTTGCAGTTCAGTGCCCTTAACCACTATGCTATACTGCCTCCTAAGTAGAACAGTAGACAGCAGCCACAAAAATGGGGATAGAGAAAGGGAGGGAGAGTTTGAGGAGTAAAGTTTATAGGTAGATGGAGAAGAGATAGAAAGTATGGGGTGAACTGGATGGCAGAGGAGAGGTAAACCGCAATATCACCACTCTTATTGCTACAATCTTGGTTTGTAATGAAGTACCCAGGTAAAGTGACCGCAGTACCTGAAATCTTAGGGGAAAGGCAAGATTCAGAGATAATTAGCACATCAGGGTGAAGGTTAAGCATGGGCAGTTGTAGCAGGCCTTCCTTAGGAAAGAGGCTTCTGACATTGAGGTGTGCCATTCTCAACCCTTTGGGGAGGCAGGTGGGAGAGGAGTTAGCAGGACCAGGATTGGGGTCAATGTCTCCTGCAATCAGTAGCAGTGAGATATGGAGCTTAACTGGGACAAAGGAGCATCTTTGTGGCAGTTAGGAGGAAGAGTAGGGGTGAGTGGGAAGAGGAGGCAGGTGAGAAGCCAGGATCTAAGAGATGCAAGATGAAGACAGAAGGAAGGGAGGAGTGATGGAGCAGGGAGCTAGGGAGAATGGAGGAGAGAGGGAAGGCAGGAGGAGGGGAGCGTGGGAGAAGGGGAAGGGAGGATGGAGAAGGAGGGGGTTGAAGAGGGAAAGCGTGTAGAAGGGAGGAAAGCAAAGGTAACTAGGAGGGCAATGACAGAGAACATAATAAGGAACATATTTGATAGATAAAAAGCCGAAAGGACAAGGGAAGTTGGTAGTAGGAGGGAAAGAGGGGAAGAGATTACGTAGCGGAGGGGGGTTGGAAATGCGCTACAGGGGTAGTAGTGATGGAGCAAGAAGAGGGAGTAAAACTTAACTGGGATGGGAGGGGAACAAGGAGAAGAGGAGCAAGGTTAAGCTGAAAGAGGAGCAGGAGAGGAATGCAACTGCATAAGGAGAAGGAGGAGCTAGTGGAGGGAGAGTCAGTCAGGCAGGAATGGAAGTCAGAAGATGAGCAGTATGG
Source organism: Neoceratodus forsteri (assembly GCA_016271365.2). Classification (NCBI taxonomy): domain Eukaryota; kingdom Metazoa; phylum Chordata; order Ceratodontiformes; family Ceratodontidae; genus Neoceratodus; species Neoceratodus forsteri. Next base: position 902,861,380 of record CM028135.1, on the reverse strand, counting down.
TGAAACAAGGGTGTGGGACCTTATATAGGGAGTTTGTGCTGTAGACAGCAAAGTAGGGGGAGGTGGTGGAGGAGCGAGAAAGCAGCAAGGGGAAACGTGAAAGGGTAAGAAGTGGGGGCAGCACAGAGATACAAAGAAAGGGGAACTCAAGATAGGAAGTTGTGCACTAGGCAGGAAATGGGGGGAGAGAAAGCAGGCATGGGGTGGGGTAAGATTAAAAGCTGGAGAGGGGAAGTAGGAGTAGGGCAGGATTAATATTGAATGGGGGGTGGAAGAACAGTTGGTAGTGCACTAGAAGAGGCAGATCATTCTACTTGTGAAATACAGGGAAGCAGGCTGAATGCTATATACAATAATCTCAAAACAGAAGTAATGATGTAAGCAATATAAACAATATGATTAGGGCAATAAGGATGCATAAGCAGAAAGTAGAATTTATGCAGGCAGTCCTACTGGAGTCACACAGTGAACACAATGTGCAAGGGTCACAAAACAGTAGTAATGATGCATAATGAATAGTACAGTTGTACAGCACAACACAACAGGATTTAAGCAGACCTTTGCAAACTGAACTCAGAGGAATGAGACAGGCACATGGCAGGAATTGGGTAGCTAAACAGATTGCAAGGCTGAACTATTAACAGAGATAATAAGGCAAAATATCAGCAAACAACTTGCAGACACTTGAAGGATGGGGCTGGGACAGAGTCTCCTGGCACCCTGGTATCTCCCCTCTGGTGACTGTCCTCGAGGACTACCACTCCTGCTGTGCTGCTCACGCTGGGACCACTCACAAGAGACCGCTAGAGAAGGGGGCCTCAAGAGTCTCTGGAGCAGCCTCATTACCCACCCCCACACAAACACTGCGGCCATGGATTGACCAAAGTTCAAAAAGTTATTTAGCAGCTCCTGCTGCTAAAACTGCTGAGCTGATGGTGGCGAGTTGCAGGGGGGAGCCCCTGGCAAGTGGGCTCATGACCCTTGTGAAGGCCAGTAAGGCTGCTGGTCACAAGGCTTACTGTGCCAAGCCACAAGTTCAATCCCCTGGAGCTTTTTGTAATTCATAATTCCACAGAATTTAAAACAAAATTCCAAAAAAGCATTTCAGAAGTGGAATTGCCATGCCACATCAATTCTGACAGTGCAGTTCCCCTTTCTGCAAAGCCCTCCTCCTCTGTTCTAAGGGCTTCAAGTATTTTTCTTACTCTTTCATCTGAAAACACTACCCTCCCCATTTTGTGAGCCCCCCCCCATTGCTACTGCCTTAATTCCACTTTCCAGCTGAGGTCTGGTGTCCTCCACCAGGAATACTGAGCAGATCAACTCATTCAAAATGGTTGTCTTCTGCTTGTCATCCTCTAGTACCTTGCCCTTCCCCACCAGCCTTAGAATTAGTCTGTCTTCCTTTTTTCTCTGATGTACTGACATAACTCTTTTTTTCCCTTCCTTGATCTACTCCACAGTTCATGGGTCTGTGTCTGCCTTTGTGGCCCTGTCCAACATTTTGGTCTCCTTTATTTTACTGCAGTATTCATTCCACTCCTTGTCCTCCAGGTGCTTCTTGTAATTAGTGAACACCCTTTTTTTGACTCTCATTGCAGCCCTTACTTCTTTGGAGAACCAGATTGGTCTCTTGTGTTTGTTACTCATGATGATTTTTCTCAAGCATGATTTAGCAGATGATTACCAAAGCTCCAGGCATTTAGGCAATCCCCTTTCCAGGTCATGCACTTACTTCCTCTTCATGTCAGCACCCCTCCCTTTGCCTTCCCACACTCCTTTCTTTCCTGGTATTCCTGATCCCTGCTGACTTTTTGTGTCTTTGCACTGCAACCCTTTCCTAAACTGGTTTGGTCCCTTGATATGCTGCTTTTAGTCTCTCAACTCCTAGCTCCCATTTTTTTTTTGGGGGGGGTGGTCCTATGTAGGTCTCCCTTCCCCCATCCTCTGGGGTTCCCCAGCATCAGTCTCCCCCTTCTCAGTTTATATGCCCTTCTACATAGACATCTAGCTTTTGCCCAAGCACCATAATCCCCTTTTTTGTCTGGTGAAGGCCATCACCCTTGAAGAGTTTTCTGTCTCAGAAGTCCTCCCAGTCACCCACAAAATGGTACCCTGTTAATAACTTCAACCACCTATTAATTGCCGCTATTTCTTGTCTTCACATCCAGTCCTTCCCCTTACTCCACAAAGGAAGCAACTCCTCCCCAGGCCTCTGGAAGTTAAATAACTGCTGATTATTCTGATGATGCCGCCTTCCTTTCAGGACCAGCCCTTGATTAAGGTGTTCCGCAGCTGATGACCCAGCCCTGAAGTGAGCCAGTTGTGCCACACTCCACCACCCACCTACAAGCTCAGGACCAGCCCTTCATTCAGACTCTCTGCGGCTGACAGCCTGGCCCTGAACCGAGCTGGCCGTGCAAAGCTCCACTACCCACCCTACAAGCTCAGGACCAGCTCTTAATTCCGGCACTCCACGGCTGATGGCCTGGCCCTGAACCAAGTTGGCCCTGCCATGCTCCGCTGCCTGCCCTACAAGCTCAGGACCAGCCCTTGATTCGGGTGCTCGGCGGCGGATGGCCTGACCCTGAACCGAGCCAGGCATGCCACACTTCACCACCCACAGTACAAGCTCAGATACACCGCTCCTTACTCCGGGCAGCTTGGCTACAAGCCAACGAACCTGATTGGCTGCACTGCACAGAAACCGGCTCTTTCTTGGCTGGTTCCTTTCTTCTGCTTATACCCTATTGGACTCTGCAGTTAAGCCTGGAAACCCAGTGATTGCTGCTCAGTTTCAAATGTATTACTTCTTCACCTGCATGGCTTTGCGTTTGCTCTGGCTTAGCAGGGTCATATTTTGTATAAGAATGCTTGTAAAATCAATGTTTTTAGTCTAAACTTAGTTAAGTGGTACATCTCTCTCTAGATATCTTAGCGCTAGCCTATGTGGGTTTATTTGGTTGCTAATGTACTGCTGTTTTCAGATTTATTGTGTGCTACTGATACTTGTTTAGCTCCTGCCAGGCCTCTGTCCATATTTTAATTTCTCAGCTCCATTTTCCTGTGCTGCTTCCTCTGACTTCTGATATCCTATCTGGCCTGTGGGGCAGCCATGGAAATGGCACCCTGCTGGTGATCACTTTCTTCTCTCTGTACCTCCCTCCCTCACCCCCACCTGCTTACACCATTTTACCTTCCCATTCCCCACTGCTCTAATTTCTCTTTGCTTCTTTTGGTGCCGTACCTCAGGTGGCAACCACCCACTGCTTCTCTTTTCCTGTGCCTCCCTCCTCCCCTCCTCCTCTTCGCATATACTCCGCCTTTCTATTATCCTCACTTCTGGCCCACCCTGTGTTAGCTAATAGCTCACCTGCCTAATCTTAATAACTGATTCCTCTCCTTTGCCTTTCTTTCAGGACCAGCCCTTGATTTGGGTGCTCCACAGTTGACAACCCAGCCCTGAACTGAGCCAGTTGTGCCATGCTCCACTTCTCATCCTACAAGCTCAGGTATGATGCTCCTTACTTCAGGCAGCTCGGCTATAAGCCAACAATCCGGAATGGCTGCTCCACACAGAAACTGGATCTTCATTGGCTGGTTCCTCTCTTCTGCTTACACCCTATTAGACTCTTCAGTTAAGCCTGGAAACCTAGCAATTGCCACTCAGTTTCAAATTTTTACTTCTTTCCCTGCATAGCTTTGTGTTTGCTCTGGCTTAGCAGGGTCATATTTTGTCCTACCCACCCACCCCGCCTGACCTCTATCTCTATTAAATACCCTTCCTCCCCTCACTAGGTATCTGCTCACTGACTTGTCTTCTCTTTAGTGTGCCTCCCCTAACTCTTCTTAAAAGGACAGGTCATAACTAGCAGGCAATCACTACCTCTTCATGCACTAATAACATCTTCAATAATATAGCACTCAAATTACACTGATGTGCCAGCAATCACCCACTTTTCTGCTCTGTGCTAAGTCCTCAAAGCTGTGGATGTGGTAAATTTGGAGCACTTAGTGCCCCTCTTAGCATTCATTCACAGCAGTTCCTAGTTTTCAAGCTTAAAGGCAGGTTGCACCTTAGGTACACAAACTGTGGCTCCAGGACTGCACCTTTCTCCCCCATCAGATAAACCTCTCATTTGTTTAGGCCACCACACTCAGGAAGGCATAGCCTTGTTACTGGTTACCCTCAAATTTCAGTAAGGAGCGGTCTAAAATGAATTGCATCACCTTAATGCTGCTACTGTTCCTATTATGTTGTGTAAGCCTAGTGGGACTGATCACTACCCCAATTGCCTCCTGACTCCTTCGACCCTAGCCTTGCAAATAGCAGACAATTGAAGGCACTAGCCATCACTTCCTTGCTAGGCAGCTGTCTCAATGTTGCTAGCCTTGCTTGTAGAGCAGAAAGCAGCTAACTAAAATAAGCTACATTTCCTTATTAATTTAACTCTTATATCTCAGCAGAAGTCAGTGTCTGCTGAGATTAAGCAAGACAGATACTTTATTAGAAGTAGAAGGGGTCTTATTTAGGGTTAAAAAAAAGAAAGAAAGTCAGTGTGTGTTCTGTATTGTGAAGGGTACTATATCAACTTACTTTGCTAAACCAGTAGGAGGAGCGAGAGCTTAATTGGGGGGTGTGGCTTAGACACTATAAAAGCAGGTGACTCAAATTACAACTTCCTGTTGCTTGCCTCACTTGTAGATCAGAAAGCAGCTAACTAAAAGAAGCTACATTTGTGTTTGCGCGAGTCTGCTGTGTCCGCTGTGTCCACTGAAACTGCTGGCATTAGACAAACTTGGATAAGATAATTTTAGCATATCCTCTACTTAGTAAATATACACCTTTAATAATGGAAAAAGAACTTAGTAAGTGTATGCAATGTTTGATGTATAGTGAGGGAAAGTATGGGATCGAGTATGTATGTGCTAATTGCCATCTGATTACTACTCTTGAAGCAGAGATAGCGTTTCTGCTTAATATTAAACCAGTTTCTACTGATATTAAGGAATTGGAAAGTTACATTGATCTTATGGTTGAACAACTTCATTCTAATGAACAATTTCCTTCACATTTAGGTAGCATTTCTATGCCTCCTGATGAGGAGACAATTGTAATGACTAGTACTAGTATACATGTTGCCTCTGCCCCCTCTTATAAGGTGGATGATTATCTGCCCTCTTCTCATGATAATGATGACTGGACCATTGTCACAAAGCCTCTTAAAAAAAGGAGGGGCAGTCAAATACACAATAGTGCCCCTATTGAAACTCGTAATAGGTTTGAGCAATTGACTGTATCAAATAATGAAGTGCGACATAATTTATCCTGTGCATCACCCTCTGTTGATAATAATGGTTTAAAAACACTTTTCAATCAGGAGTTAATGCCCATGAATACTTGTCCTAGTAAGTCTCAAGCTACCAAATCAATACCTATTAAGTTAATCGATCCAGAGTGTGTTAAACAGTCACCTATTTCTGATTCTTGTACCCCTACTGTCTCAAAACAAGTGTTAGTCCTGGGAGATTTGATCATTAAGCACATTGACAGGGCAGTATGCAATAGTGACAAGAGCAACCACACTTGTTCTAGCTTCCGTGGGGCCAGGGTATCTGACATTACCTCCATGATGCCTAAAATTTTACAAAATGCAGGGGAAAATCCACTGGTTATCATACATGCCAGTGTTAATGATATAAACAACACCCCATTTAATCAGTTACAACAGGACTATGTGGTGTTATGTAACCTGTTACTTGATAGGGGATGCTGTGTATGTATATCTGAAATTCTACCTGTCCCGAGAGCAACATCTACCATGACGCAGAAAATCAAAGCCCCAACTGAATGGCTGAGAAAGTGGTGTTTTAAGCAGGATATACCCTGTATTACCCACTGGGAATCATTTTCAGATCGTTCTTCCTTGTTTTGCTGGGACGGTTTACATCTCAGTCATAGGGATAGTACACTTATGGGGAAAAGTATCGCTAAAATCATAAATCATTGTTTAAACTAAAAACAATGGGGGAGAATGGGTCTATTCCCAAGTCTCTGAATACTTACCGAAATATTATTACAACTAAATGTAAATTCCTAGCTTTGAATGCAAGATCTTTAAACCAACTCAAATTAGAAGAACTCGAAGCCAAATGTAAAGCTTTAAATATAGGTGTGGTAGGAGTAACTGAAACTTGGTGGGATGCATCCTCAATTTGGTCCAAAGAAATTCCAGGTTATAAATTATATCATAAAAACAGATTAGATAAGCAAGGCGGTGGAGTTTGTATATACATACGAAATGATATTCCTTCTTTTGAAGTGTGTTCTCCCTTTCCTTTGGAAAGTATATGGGTTAAAATCTTATTGAAGGAGCAGTCCTATATAACTATTGGTAACATCTATCGACCTCCATCTGCAAATTCAGATTACACAACTGACATGTTTAAAGAAATTACACATTTTTCAGAATCTCAAGATACTACAATATTTGGTGACTTTAACTTCCCTCCTATTAACTGGGACTCATTCTTAGGACAGTCCTATGCCAAGAAAGGACTAATAGATGTGGTAGTTAGTACTGGATTACAACAACTTGTTACTGAACCCACTCGAGGTCCTAATATTTTGGATCTATTATTTGCTAACATAGAGCAACAAATTAGCAATTTACAGATTTAGGATCCACTTGGGACCAGTGATTATTCATCTATTATTTTTTGAAATTCAACAGTTTTAAACTACACAAAGGAAGTTATACTATACAAAAAATTATATCAAAGCAATTTTTTCTAAAATCAATGAATACTTACAAAACATAAACTGGGAATATAATCTTCTTAATTGTACAACACAACAAGCTTGGGACTTTTTTAAAAACAATGTACATTTTTTGGAAAATACCTTTATCCCATCTAAGAGGAAATTTAATAATAAAGGAAAAATTCCCCCTTGGTTCAACAAGACAATTAAAAATCAGATTAAAATAAAAATTAAACTTTTTAGGAAACTTAAGAATAGTTCTGTTCCATTTAAAACTACTCTATTACATAAATACAGACTATCTGTGAAAAACTTAAAAAATTCTATTAAATTGGCAAAAAATAAGCTAGAATTTAAACTAGCTCACACAAAAGACTGTCACAAATCTCTTTTCTCCTATATAAATAGTAAAAAGGTGTATCAAGGACCACTGGTCCCATTATAACCAATGGCTCTTCTCTATCTGATATAGAAACCTTGAATCTCTTTAATAAGTACTTTTGTTCTGTCTTCTCTCAAAAATCACCTATTAGAACATTTAAAGTTCACCACGTAGATTATCATAGGTTCTATCCAACTGACATTATACAGGCTATCAAAAAACTAAAAAAAAATACTAGTCCGGGCCCAGACGGTATTCATCCATGGTTTCTGATCGAAACCTCTATAAATATTTCTATACCTTTGTCAATTATTTTCAATAAATCCCTACAAAAAAGCATTGTACCAAATGATTGGCATTCAGCAATAGTTACTCCCATATTTAAAAAAGGCAATAGAGGTTCTGTGCAAAATTATCATCCAATTAGCCTGACTTCAGTGGCTAGTAAATTAATGGAATGGGTAATGAAGTCTCTAATAGATCAAGATTGTTAAAAATTAGGAATTTATGATTCAAATCAGCATGGGTTTACTCCCAAGTATTCCTGCACCACCAATCTGATATCTTTTTACAATAATATAAGTACTGTACTAGATGTGGGTATCCCTACTGATGTAATTCTTTTGGACTTTGGTAGAACTTTCGATAAAGTCTCACATGAAAAACTCATTACTAAAATGCACAGTCTAGGTTTGTCACCTGATATTGTCAACTGGACTTTAAAATGGTTGACAAATCGTTCTCAGAGAATCAGAATTAATGATATCTTGTCTGATTCGGGTAGTGTGACAAGTGATGTACCACAGGGGTCGGTCTTGGGACCAATATTGTTTGACCTCTTTATCAGTGATTTACAAACAGGGCTAAATAACTTCATGGCTAAATTTGCAGACAATACTAAATTGGGGGGCAAGGTTAATAATCAAGAAAATATTTCTGCATTAAAGAAGGATTTGGAAAAATTAACACTTTGGGCAATTATACTGACTTATTGCAACCTTTGTAATTTGCTGACCATTTCTATTGTAACATGTCTTGTTTGTTTGTACATTTGATGACGTGGAACCTTTGTAAAAGAGCCATTGGCTCAAAGGTAATAATTCCTAGAACAATAAACTAAACTAAACTAATATGCAGTTTAATCAAGACAAATGTTTAGTAGTGCATTTCGGTGTAAGTAATCCAAAAATGATATATCATATAAACGGACTACCACTTCATTCATCAAATTGTGAAAAAGATTTAGGGATATATATTAATAAACTTACATCAAATGATCACTGTGTTAGAACTGCTTGCATGACCAATAGACTTTTGAGGCAAATAAAACACACTTTTGTTAATCGCACTGAACAATGCCTTATTCCATTGTATAGGGCATACATTAGACCATATCTAGACTATGGCTCACCTTTCTGGAATCCAAACCAAAAAAAAAAGACATAGCAATTCTTGAACAGGTTCAAAGGAGAGTAACTAGAATGATTCCAAGATTAACAAACTTGGATTATCAGAATAGATTAAAAGCTACTGGTCTCTTCTCTTTTCAAACTAGAAGATTATGAGGTGATATGCTTATGGTTTTTAATTTAATAAATTCACCAGATCTAATGGAAAAATGTGGTCTAACACTCTCCAAAAAGAGACATGTTCTGAGACTGCATAATAAACAGCTTGAAGTAAAAACTTATAAAACCAGCAAAAGGGGAAACTTTTTTCCAATAAGAGCATCCATTGTATGGAACACCTTGCCAAAAGAACTAGTAGAGGCAACTAGTGCCACTGTCTTTAAAAACAAATTAGATGTTTGGTTGAGCGATAACAGATAAATAATGTCCCACATAGTGTGGGGAAAAGTCTCGATGGGCTCTGGCCTTCTTCTGTTCTTTCATATCAAGTAATACCAAGTAATAATACAGGCATTCATGATTCCTTTGGATTTCCTAATCTTAAACCAGGTAACGATATGCATGTTGCCTTTCCTACCAGCCCCCAGTGTCCATTAATAGGCTTCATCCATACTTTGGTGAACTCAGATTGAGAAAGTGTAAATTACTAATATTCCACAGCTTCTCAACCAGGAAAGCCTTGTTACTATTACGACTCCTATCAGGCAATGTACATCCTAATCCCAGCCCTCTGAGTAGGCCAAGGATCAATAGACCAAAGTGTAGTGGCTTGAAATTAGCTGTTATGAATATCTGCAGCCTAATTCCGAAGATGCCTCAGCTACAGGCCTGGGCAACCCTATACAATCCAATATAATTTGTCTGATCTATCCATCTGGGTAAAGGAAAATAAGATATTGCTTTCTGGGTACAAGTTTTTTAGGTGTGCTAGGAAAGGAAAGAGAGGTGAGGGTTGTCTTATTTATATCTGGGACACCCTGCAAGGAGTTGGGCTCCCCATCACAACCTGTGGCGATGACAACGAGCTACTTCCTGTTAGACTCCTGTTTGCAGTGCACAATAAATCCCTATTCATTGCTTGCATGTACCTCCACTTAAGAAGGCCAAAGATGGCTTAAGCAAAATCCTAGGGGCCGTGGCAGGCATTAACAAGAATTGTGAGCTTATTGTGACAGGGGACTTTAACATAAATTGTCTCTGTAGTGAATTGTCTCACCATAAGGATATCATAGCAAGCTCCTATGTCATGCAATTAATCAGTGAGCCCACTATAATGAATTATAAATCTGGCAAGCACTCACTCCTAGACTGGCTCCTCGCAAGTTCACCTGACAGGATATCAAAGGTCTCGGTGCTCCCTGACTCTCTGAGTGACCACTTCCCAATCACCTGCAAGTGGTCCAATAAATTCAAAAACACTCCACCAATCTTTGTGAATAGCAGAATACTTAGGAAAGGGCAGCTTACAGCTTTGAAAGAAGCTCTGTCCCAGATTGACTGGTCTCCCATCGAGGTACTGTATGACCTTGACAAAGCACTTCAGTACTTTAGCGATAATTTCAATAAGGTTTGCAACAGATTTGCTCCATTCAAAAAAAGAAAATCCCATGGTCACAATAATGGGTTGATTACCAGTGACCTCCTGGATCTCATGAGGGACAGGGATAACCTTTGGTGCAGAGCTAGGGCCACCAAGGATTATAATGACCTACAGAGATACAGCACTGCCTGAAACAAATGCACCCACCTCATCCGGAGTGCAATGGCCAACTTCTACAAGGATCAGTTGGAAAGAAGCTGAGGAGATGGGAGGTGGTTCTGGGACAATGTAAAGGATCTCACAGGGAAGGATGTCAAAATACAACCATTATTGCTAAATGTAAATGGCTTGAACTCAATGGATCCTTACACCAGTGCTGAAGAATTCAACTCTGCTTTTACAGACCTAAGCTCTGTCCTCCCAGCTGATTACCTTAAGCCTATCAATGCAGAAAAGAATAACTTACCTAAGAACAACCAACACCCACAGTTCTACTTCAACTAAATCACAGTCAAAGAAACTTTGGGTCATGTCAAAAGAGTCCTGGGGAAAACCAGACTGGGTAGTGACAACATTGACATGAAATTGTTCACGCTGGCCATCGATGAACTAAGTTCCCATCTCAAAAATCTTTAATAAGTCACTCATGCTTGCTAAATTCCCCACACTTTGGAAAGAAGCCCTAGTGACCCCTGTCCACAAGGGTGGGGAAAGGTCTCTCACCACGCACTACAGGCCCTGTTCTATTCTCTTTCTCCCCTTTCTAAAGCCCTGGAGAGGGTTGTGGCTGACCAAATTACTGATCACATTCACAAATACCAGCTGCAATGTCCCCAGCAGCATGGATTTAGGAAACACCACAGCACTGCCACTGCACTAGTGGACTTCACTGATTATGTCCACAAGGCTTTAGATGATGGTAAACTGGTTGGATCAATCTTTATCGATCTAACAAAGGCATTCAATACAGTCTGTCACATGCTCCTACTGTTACAACTGTGTGCCCTTAAAGTAGCCCTGAATCCCATCTTGTGGTTCCAGGACTACCTATCATCTAGGTCTTAAAGAGCCAAAATTGGACAATCAGTATCTGCTTCAAAAGAAGTCTCCATAGGAGTGCCTCAAGGGTCCATCCTTGGCCCCTTGCTGTTCATCCTGTTTCTGAATAATCTACCAGATGCCTGCACCAATAAAATTGTTTTATACGCTGACGATGCCGTCATTCTCAGCAGTCACTCTCACATAGAACACCTACAGGCAGAGCTGCAATCATCCTTCCGATAACTGGAAACTTGGTTTAGCTCTCAAAAGGTTACTCCTAAACTATAAAAAAAAACACAATGTTCCTCTCTAGCCCCCAGCTAAAAAGGAGGTACCCTGACCTGACAGTCACAAACAACAAGACAGTCCCCTTGGAACAGGTACACTCCTTCAAGTACCTGGGCATCATGGTTGATGATACTCTCTCATATGTACAGCACATTGACATGGTGGTAAAAGCAATGAACTCTGAATTAGATATCCTATTTAGGCACAGAAAAAGCCTATCTACTAACGAACTCTGGCTCTTGGTCTCCAGCTCCTTTCTATCCATTGTAGACTACGGTCTGGTGGTTTACAGTGTGGCCACAGACACAGCACTCAAAAGGGGTAATTACAGCCATGAACAAAGTGTGCAAACTACTGCTAAATGTGGACTGTCTCACGCACACCTGCACTCTGTATGGGCAGTCCAACCTTCTATCTCTTAGAAACAGAATCAGATATCAAACCTACCTTCTAGGGAGGAGGTCCATGCTCTCCAGACCCCTCCTTGCATATCTGAACTGGTAAAGTAAGCCAGTTCCAAATACAATACTAGAAGCATGTCTTTGACCCCGTTCAGTTTCCCATTTTGTAGAACTGCACTGGGACAACACTCATTCTCGTACCAAGCTCCACTTTGGCTTAATGAGATCCCTGCTGCTGCACTTAACACTGCAAATATTCAGTCCTTTAAAAGTGAACTGAAGCAATACCTACTGAGTCTAAACATCTGCGATCGCCTGAACTGAGACTATATCTCCCCCCATTGATACCTCGCTCATTTGTCTGATTGTCCTCATGATAACTACCCCAAGACCGTTCCCCTTTCTCCCCAGGCCTCCCTCCACCATTATCCTCCCTGTTACCATCCTCGTCTAACTCACCTGTGAAGTGTATACCTTCACACACTTAACTGCCAACACCAGCTCCCAATTTCTGTCCCTGCATCCTTTCCTAGTTCCTGCTACAGATACCTTTCGCTCCATCCCTTCCCCCACTCCAGCTCTACAGAACTACTCTATTTCACCCTCCCACCTGCCCCTACCCTATTCTTCCTAGCTTTGTACTCCCTTATACTGCTTTAGGAGGCAGTATAGCACAGTAGTTTAAGGCTCTGAGCTGCAAACCTAGAGACCTGGGTTTGAATCCCACAGCCCCCACTTGCATTTTGTGTGACCCTGAGCAAGTCACTTAACTTCCTTGCACTCTCAGGTCACACCTGGAAACATGTTTAGGCTTAGTGTGCCTTACCTGGTTAAACAATTTCCCTTTCCCCTTCCCTCCCTTATCCCAATGCTACCCTGACAAGGCCCTACCAGGGCTGCAATTGGTACTTCTCATGGTGGTTATCCACTCTTGTTGCTCTAGGAATCTTTTATGTTTTTAGTCTTGTAATGAACAAGTTTAATTTTATAAATTACTATATAAACTTTATGCCTGTAAGCTAAATAATTTAAAAAAAAATTATGTGTTTGTATTGTCTGTACTGTTTATATGACATGGAACCTTTGTAAAAGAGTTCATACTCAAAGGTTGTTTCTGAACATACAAATAAATAAAAGTATGACTTCCAGAGGCTGGTTTCCAAGATCGTTGGTGCCTTTGCTGATCTTGCATGTCATGCCAACTGTAATGGGTTTGTAATATAGAGGTATGGTGGGTTTATACCAAGAGGATACATTGTAAAATATTGTTGATGCACAGTATTGCCCCATAAGCCATAAGATGTAACTGAGAAAGAGTTCTGGAAAAAGGTATTGAGTAGACTGAAGAAATTAGAGTAAAGCGAGAAGGATAGCTTAGCACCTCTCAGCAGCATTGGTATTTTAATCAAATATGTGTAGATTGTGTTCTGTAAAATAGTATAGAATTGACATTTATATTGTGCTTTTCATATACTGTATCCCAAAGTGATTTGCAAGCAATTTATTTACACCGAATAGTTAAGCTGAGATGCCACGTCTCTTTTCCTGTGGGGGTACTGCTTTTGTCTGGAACCGCTTGCCACCACTTGGCACCACTGATACTCTGAGCTCTGATGTTCCTACATACTTGGAGAGAGGACCGTGCTTTTCTTGGGCAGAAAACTGTTTAATGGATTTCTATGCTTGTCCTGCCTTAAGGTTTAACAAATCATGTTACTGTGACAGGATATAAACAGTTGCACAAGTAAGCAGGAGAAATCAACATTATAGATCAGTTGTCCATTAACAAGCCTACTATATAAAGTGATCCTCAAATCAGGTTTTAAGGTCAGTCAGTTTTCAAATCTAAAATCTTAAAAATGGCCTTTATGCTTGAGAAGACAGTTTGTAAAACAGTTGGTTGCCCCTTGTGTCTTTGAATATTTGTGAGTTGTGGAAATCTACTGTTATTTGTGTGGGAGGAAGGAGGTGAGGGAAACCACATTAAGAAAGCCGATATTTAAATGTGCTTTCATCTTGTCGTTTGAACCCTGTTTTTTTATTCTTTTGTCCAAAACTTCTTACATGGCACCTTTTTTGTATAGGATTATGTATATTTATTTAGTTTTTGTTGACTGGGTGGGGTACACTAGGCAAACATATGCTTACTTTCCGGCACAGCCTAGAAGAATACAGTTCAGCATATAGGGTGAGGTAAACAGTACAATATGACAATCAAATGAACAAGCATACAACAGTACAAAATGACAATCAAATGAACAAGTGGAAAGGAGACATTGATGAGATTAAGTAATTACACAGGTCAGTACAAAACATTATTACACTAAGTTAAAATGAACAGTGTAGCATTTACAAGATACAGATTAAGGCAAAGGCATGCATGCAAAGACTAGGGGGAGAGAAATACTGATAGTACTTAAAGGGGTTAGGGATTGCAGGTGGAGTGCGGTAGTGGATGAAGGAAGATAGGTAGGGATGGTATGGGGATAAGTAAAAGGTGCAGAGTTCATTAGGAACAGGTGCTTATGGAGTGATGCATCAAGAGGGAGTGGAGTTGCTTTTTGAAGGTATTAGGTTCTAGGCAAGAGTGCACAGCGGCTGGAAGGTTATTCCACTGTGTAGGAACAGCAGAGGAGAAGGCCATGGAACCATATTTGGAATGTGATCTGGAGATTAATAGTTGCCCAGTGTCAGAGGACCTGAGAGAGTAATGATGTGTGTTGGACACCAGGAAGGTGGCTAGAGAAACTGGCTTCTGTGTGGAAAGGATGTTGTGTACTGACTTACAGAGGGAGGAGTCAAGTAGGGCAGCAGGTGAGAGCCAGCCCAATTTGCTGTAGAGTAGGCAGTTGCGAGTAAAGCGGTTGTTGAATACGGTGAATCTACAAATGCTGTTGTAGCATACTGGCCATTTGCACCATAGGAGATTAGAGGAGTGGGCAAACACAGGTAGCCCATAAGACAGCTTAGGGAGTAGGAGGCAGTGAGCAACTGTGATGTGTGCTGAAGGTGATAGATTACTTCTAGCCCTGTATGCTGTGCATAGGCTGGAGTTGATGGCTTCATACATAGACAAAAATGTGAGAGGAGAAGTCGAGAGAGGAGTCCAGTGTGATACTTTAGATACCTAAATGAGGTAACAGTATCAAGGGGGATGCCATCCACAAAAGCCCCAGTTAGGGGGATGTGAGCATTTTTCAGCATGTGGGGTTCCAAAAAGAATAGCTTGGGATTTAGAGTAGTTCATGATGCATTTACTGTCCTTAAACCAGGACTGCACAGATGTAGATCAGATGCCAGGTCTCACTGATGTCAATTATGTCAGAGGTATGACAGAAAAACACCAAATCATCTGCATATAGTAGAGGAGTAGTGTTTTTAAAAATGTGAGTAATGGAATTAATGTGAAGAGAGAACAGCAAGGGGCCAAGGATGGAACCCTAAGGGACCCCAAGGGAGGTGGTGAGGTAATCTGAGTGGATGGAGCCGACTCTGACTCGTTGTCTGCCGGAGAGATAGTTGGAGAACCAGAGGATGGCGTGATCTGAAATTCCAATGGTTATAAGTTTGCTTAGTAGTATGAGGGGGTTTACTGTATCAAAGGCCTTTATTACATCTATAAAGACAGCTCCCACAAAGTTGCCATGGTCAAGAGCTAAGTAAATTGCATTTGCTAGATTAAGTAGCGCTGTAATGGTACTGTGGTTCTTGTGAAATCCATGTTGGGTTGGACATAGGAGACTATTTTTCAGGGTATGTTGTTAACTGGGTGGGCTACGATATTTTCAAGCAGTTTACTGAGGTGCTGGGAGTACAGCCGCTGGCCGATAATTTGATAGTAATTTAGGGTTTCCTTTTTTAAGAATGTGCTCGACATAGGCTTTCTTCAAAGATGATTGAACAACACCAATGGACAGAGACAAATGATAATATGGGTTAGAAGGGGGTGCAAGCTCCCAGGTTGCCACTCTCAGTAGTTTGGGGTCGAGACCATCAGGGACTGCAGATTTGGATTCAGGGATAGACATGAGGAGTTTGCGGACTTCTGCAGTAGTAATTGGTCTGAAGTGGAAGGGGGTTGTGTGAGGCAGGTGGCGAAGCAGGAAGGTGGGCATCAGGGCTGGAGTGAGAGTTCAGGGCTTCAGGAATTGCAGAGAGGTCAGAATATTGATGGTTGAAAGCACTGAATACTGTAACAGGGTTATTGCAATTAGTCCCATTTATTTCAAAGTCAGGAGGGGTACTGGGAGGGATTAGAATACCCCAGAGATTCTTTAAGGCTTTTCCAATATTTGCTGGGATTTTTATGTGAGGCTGCAAGCTTTTCTCTGTTGAATGTACTCTTACTTTGTCTGATGGATGTCTTACATTTGTTTCTTAGATGCCTATTTTTAGCCCAATCAGTACTGGAGTTGGATGCTTTTAAGATAACCCAGCTTTTGTCCCTCTCTTTTAGAAGAGTTAGTAAAGGACGAGAGAGCTATTTTGTTTTTTAGGCCTCTAACCCTCCTAGATGTCAGAGGGGCATGCTTATCATGGTATTTGAGCAGGGTGGTGT
Source organism: Neoceratodus forsteri (assembly GCA_016271365.2). NCBI lineage: Eukaryota > Metazoa > Chordata > Ceratodontiformes > Ceratodontidae > Neoceratodus > Neoceratodus forsteri. The sequence goes on along the minus strand of CM028135.1, from coordinate 902,844,998 downwards.
TGAAGTAGAGAAGTGCCTGGTCAGCATCAGTAGTATTCCACAGCAGGCCCAGTCAAGGCATGCTAGTTCAGATTTGTAACTGGTTGGGTCAAGGAAAGCATAGTTCCAGAAGTGAATTATTAGGGCAGGGGTGTGTTCCATAGTGGTCCGCCAGTTACAATATAGGGGAGAATGATCAGTGATGGAGTTAGGGAGAACACCAGTTGAGATATTTTGTCAGGATTTGATACAAGGATCCAGTCTATGGGGGTAGCAGTTTGGGCATTGTTGGATATTCTTATAGGTTGTATGATAATTTGGAAAAGCATCATCATGTTAAGCAAAGGTTCTGTGACATTGGTATGATCAAGTCAGTTTATGTTGAAGTCTCCCGAGATGACAAAGTCATTGTTGCTGACTAGTGGTCCGAGGGAGTCAATGAGGGAGAAGAGTCCACTGTGGCTGTTTGGCAGTGGCAGATAGACACAAAGGATGTAAAGTGTTTTAGAGTTGTCCAGCATTAGGGTTCCAGAGCAGAGTTCAAAAGAGGTGGATTGTGGGGGGGGAGGGGTGATAGAGTGGGGAAGTTTGGTGTGATTTAAAGTATATCATGGTGTAACCACCATGTTTAGGGGGGAGCCTATCCCACCTGATGAAACTGTACCCAGTTATTTCTTAGTGTATCAATAACTGAGGATTTTAGCCAAGTCTCAGTAAGGCATAGTATATCTGGCTTGTAATGGGAGGTCCAAAGTATAGTTCAGCCATGTTACACTGTAGACTTCTAATATTTAGATATACTATTTTCAGACCTTTAGTGTTACCCCAAGAAGGGGGTGAGAGGGGGCGGGGCTATCGTAACAAGGACCTGAGTTAGTTTTGATGTCCCCAGCAGTGAAGAGCAATAACCCCAGCCAGAGAAGTAGTGTGATTAATTGGATCTGGCCAGGAACATCATGGGACACAATATCGCGGATGAAAACAAAGCAGAAAAAACACAGCCACCTGCAATGTCTGCAGCACATCATGACACGGTACAGAACACTGCAGGCCAGGGACAATGCAGGGAGTAAACACCAACCGCCAAAGACAGATCCTGACTGGCACAACTCAGCAGTAGGCACCAATGCCTGTGTACAGCAATGGGAAACATGGGGAGGGAAGTTAACAGGGGACGAGCACCACTGTAGTGTGCAGGTCTCTAGACCCCAACCATGGGTGCCTACAGGCACAGACGCACACACGGGGAGTGACCCCCCCCCTCCACATGGAAGACAAAGAGGTAGCCACAGGACAATGGTGTGTGGACATGGACAGGCGAACTAAAGCAAGCAGCGGGAACACCAGGCCACATGGCAGCAGCTCCAAGGGGACAAGAAGCATACTATGGCATGCCCCCAGCAATACATGGGATAGGGCATGGTGCCAGTGCGTGGATGCACTGGGCATGTCCAATGGCCAGTGGCATGGAGGAACAGGGAAGTATGGCACAGGTGGCCAGACATAGAGCATTGCCATACATGCCTGCAACAGATACGATGGCAACACACACATCACCCAGTCGCCAGGCAGAGCACCTATATGGCGCTGCGGCAGTGACATAGGACCTCCACAGGGTGGGGTGTGGGGTCCAACACCTGAGGTCCCGGCAGTGGCCAATCAGGTCCACATTGGCCAAGAGCACAGCAAGCCCTCCTGACAAGGGACCCACCCCCAACCCAGGAACCACCACCTGCCACTGCATGCCCAGACACCCATGGCCGAAACACCACCATGTGTGTGTGTGTCACTGTTGGGAGGACAAGGCACACACAGCTTGCAGTTGATGTACCTTGGCTGGTGAGGCACTCACCTCCTGTGTGTCCTGCTCTGGGCATGTTTCATGGGGTGCATTCTGGCTCCTTGCCCTTGCATGGCCCTTCATCCTGTGCAGCGGTGTATTGGGATATAGTGTCCACTGGCTGTCCTCCAGTTCTGGGTCCATTACCATAATTCCTGCACACATCCCCCCACTGCCCAGGATCTGTACCCCCCTTACGGGGTCAGGCCTCCCATGTGTACCTCTTGCGACAGTGTGACACCCCCTCTCCTCCATACCATTTATAAGACCCCCCCCCGTACCTCTCAGCCCTGTTGTATGGGCTCCTGCTACTCTGTTGGTAGTGTCCCGGTGACGGGCACTGGAGGCTTCTCTTCACCACTCGGTTGCTTGCACATGTACCCACATCGGCTGCACTGTTGCAGTGCAGGGCATACACATTTGCATAATTTCTGATTGGCTTTCTTTTGTCCTTTGCGATGTTGTGTTTCATGTTGTTTCTTCTGCGTTGTTTTTCCCGCAATATTTCCTCCACGATGTTACTGGCCGAAACTAATTAATTTAAGGTGTTTTATCTGCTTAGGGTTTATTATGGGGTGCCAGCGGGTATACTTAAGGTAAATCACCACATGGAGTCGGGATCTGATGACATTGATAGCAGGAGGAATAATCAATGAGTGGGGGCATACCAAGCTGTTTGACATGGTGAAGTCAGTCAAGGTGGGAGGGGCTGTGACGCTAGATAAAGAATGAGGAATGTTGTCAGCAATGTAAAGTGAAGTTATAAGGACTGCTAGGAAGACAGGGGTAGTCACTAGAAAATTATAATGAAGGTGTTGAGCCATTTTTTGAGGGTTTAAAACTGAGAGGGGATTGAGAGTGCTTACATTTCTTAGGGGGTAAGGGCAGAAACCAGAGATCGCAAGTAGGGAGTTGTTAGAGGTGTGGAGTGGGAGAGATTTTGGAAAATTTATAGAGACCCCAAAAGATTTGTTGAAGTTGTAGATGAGGTGTAAGAGAAGCTGGGTGCCAAGAGATAGTAATCATATCCAAGTGGAGTGCTGATGGAGAATGCTTGGACGAGTGAGGTCTGCTCAGCAGGGGTGAGAAAGTCAGATAAGACAACTACAGTAGGTTTAGTTAGGAACCTGGTTGGGGCAGACCAAACAGTGAAGTAGAGAGGGAACACAGGAGAGTCCATCTAATAACGTTGGCGGGTGGCCAAAAGTGAGGTGATTGGTTCCAACCCCCTATATATCTTACATACTCATACATTTTTAAATCATTTATCTCTCTGTGTGAGATATAACCATTTGTGGGCACTATATGTGCTAGCAATAAGTGTCATGTTTTAAACATCATTTCTAACTTTGCCATTTAAATGGAATTGCTTGCTTATTATATGCTAATTACATAGTAAATGCTGATTTGAAATATGAATCACAGGAACAGTGGATCCAAAAGCTAGAACTAAAGGTACTGGTGTTCTTTTTTTGTTAGAACTTCTGCAGTCCATCTTCAGCACAGAGGTCCTCACAACAAGTTGGAACAATCATTTATTATGTTACACTGTTTCTTGAAGTGCCTCCATTTCCCCCAGTGAAGTGACTCTTATGTCATCTAGAGAAAACTACCATCACCCCCACTGCTAGCACACACACACACACAAACACACACCAGCAAATAATACACGGTACTATGCTCCCTTCCACTCATATCTTGCAAATTGTCAGCATTAAGATGTGCAGCACTTACAGCATCTTTCAAATGTGGAGTGAATGGCAAGCAAAAAATTATAAGAATTAAAATAGTGGGCATTGTATGTTTCATGTTCAAGAATGTTTTTATAATGTCATGTTCGTTTTCTGATGGTTTGTACACCCTTAAAAAGATTCAACTGAATGTGGCGCATCAGCATATCTCTGTGGAACATTGGTAAATTTAGGTGTAAAACGTAGAGTGCTAAGCATAATACAAAACATTTGAGAAGTATGTAATATGTGTCCACCAAGCAAGGGTGCTAATCCCCTCTGGCTTACCTGCAGGGCTGTGACCTGCAGTGGGACAAATAGTCCAGTAACTCCCCCCTGGGCTGGCATGGAGTAGACTCAAGTGGTCTAACACTGATGTTACAGTGTCAGGAAACATTACTGGCATCATTGATTGAGTTACTCTGCTGCTTTGATTCTACATTTTTATATTTTATTTTGGAATTTTTGGCTAGGATAGGCACACAGAGCCAAAGTTCATTTCCTGGTGCAATCTGGGAAATTATTGAGCAGAGAGGTTAAGTACCTTACTCAGAGCCACACAGTATGGTAGTGGCACTTGTGGGATTCACATCCAAGTGTACTGGGTCTTCAGGTTTACATTTTTGTGCTCTAACCACTAGGCTACACTGCATCTCTGTGGTCCATTTTAATGTGATATTTAAGCAATAAGTTATGATGGGGTGTGTTATGGTGGGATAACGGCCTGCCTTTGGTGGGTTGATGCACAAGGCACAAGGCAAAACCGAGTGCTTCCACCACTTGAGAGAGGCCATTAGTCCACCATAAATGTACCTTCTGGAGTGCCTTATTGAGACCATGAAATGGGTTCTTTTTAGTAAAGTGGATGCATTTTTTAAACATATTTTAGTTGAGCTACTTTCAGATGGGCTGTTGTGCTGGGATAACAGCCCAGCTGAAAGTACCTCTGTGCTAATCAGGGAGCCAGCATTCTTTCTATCCATGTCATAATGAAGAGAAACATTCACATCTGATTTTCAACATGTGATTTGCCAGTGTAATATATTTGGCATGATAGACTACATACTGTGGATAGAGGGGAAACACACGAAGAATGGTTTATAGAAGTGAGACACAGGACAGGAGTTCAACCAGAGAAATGGTGGACTGTTGTGGCTGCTGAGGTCTGTGATTTTGGGCATACAGAAACATCAAAGACATTGAAGACAATTAGTCAGGAATTATGTCACAGGATTTTCTCTTTTGCTTGGCATTTTCAGATGAAGATTACTTTAGCAGTGGGTGGCATGAGATTATAGTTTCAGCTGTGTTCATAGTTAAATCAGGATTATGTTTGAGTCACTTTAGCGTGACATTTGCATTACGTGTTGATGTTGACATTTCATGTCATTAGTATTCTGCTTTGTGAAGATAACGAGACCTGTTTAATTCCAATGTTTTACTGAGCATAGAAATACAAAAGAAAGTAACAGCACTGGGTACTTTCCTGACTGTAACAGAGTAGTGCACAAAAATATTTGGCTTTAGTAAATTAATTATTTCAGGGTCGGTTTTCCTGTTTATTGAGTAGGCAGCCTAATTGTCTAGTTTCTTTGAGAATATTTGTCAGACCCACATGTTGATCTTTCAGTTATGTTAATAATTAATATAGCATGCAATAAGGATTGAGTATGACACGTTTGTCACATTTTAGTTGTATTTTAACTCATTGAACTGCACCATTTTCAACCACTATTATCATCATAATTTCTATATTTAAACTGCCCCTTTGGAGCCAGCCCAGTGGCACTGAGGGTTGAGGCACAGGATGCCACACCACGCGTTTCCCAGTGACCCGAGTTCAGGAACGAGCCCAGACTGCCGGGGGTCGGTAGGGGATAGAGAGGATTGAGAATCCACAGAACTGCTCTCCTCTCTCAGGGAGGGATCCGGGATAGCCCGGTGCAGCAGTGGCCCCCGGTGGAGACTGGTGGCACTGCTGGACACATGGGCTTGCTAGCAAGGGGTAGACGTTGGGCAGCTGCCTTCTGGATATGGGCGGGAGCACCCATGTCTCGGGCTGGGCGGCATTGCACGTCCCACATTGGGGGCATAAACAAGAAAAAAAACCTCTGGTCCAGATAGGTGACGGCCCTCCCAGAGCCATGCCACCACACGCCTAACACTGGAGCCCTTCCACCGCCTCTCCGATCTCCTCGGGCCCTATGTCCCTCTGGGGGTTCAGGGAGAAAGTAATGTCCTTGAGGATGGTGGGGCTCACAGTGGGCAGTAGAGCAACACTGGCCAGTGGAGAGGTCTGAGACAGTTCCGGCTCCGGGGGCGACAAAGAGAGTTGAAAAAAAAAACCTGCCCCTTTGGGAAAAACGTAATGAGGGTGATTTATAATACACAGTGACAAATAAAATAAAAAACAAATACAACAGAATACATAACATCATAAATAATTTTGCTGACATCAGCCTAAACCATGAAGTATCTAAAATCAGACAGAATTTTTTTTAATTATATTAATCACCCCATTTTTCCTAGTTCGCTACTCTCTCACTTCAACAATTGTCAACCTGGATATGAGCCAATGAGTCTGAAGAAAGACACACAAAGTGTTTGACTTAGCCTGAAGAATGTGAGCAGTGTATGTGGACTGAGGAAATATAAAAATTATACATATCCCCATTAAGATGGACGAATTGGCCCCAATTCGCTCGGTGAAGTGATTCGCAGAGTGAAGGAGAATTTGCGGAGTGCTCCGCAACGCAAAGCAGAGTACTTCGCATTATAATGGGTAACGTGAAGTCCATTGAAAACAATGACTTTGCGTTACTCCACCTTCTCAAACCACTACTCCACCAATTCTTAAGGCGAAGTACATTGAAAACAGTGTACTTTGCCTCACTTCGCCTTAATTTTAAGCTCCAAAGGCAAATTTTGCAGTGTTTCATGGGATTTCAGGTCACATGGGCTCTAGATTGTTCTGCATAGCCTCAGTTCGAGGTAGTGTGTGTAGGAAGCTGTAGGAGATAGTCTGCTCTGAGAGCTCTCTACGATTCAAACCTTCTAAAAGCTGTTAAAAAAGCCTTTTTGAGTAATTTGTTTTGCTGAAACTTTAGTTCATCGATTGTAGGAAACCCTCCTGTGCTTATATCATCGAGCATTTATTGTTTGTGTGTGGATTTTGAAAGTTAATGTACAACATTCAATCTGTGTACTGAGAGACAGTGCTTTGGGGGAAGGGCGTATCTGTGGTATAGGTAGATTAACTTGGAGAAAAAGACAGTTCTTTCTGTTTTGGTGATATTTTCCTTGTATAACTGTTAAAGTACACGCAGTAATAGTTTCAATAATTCTTGCCATTTTTTTGCTGATTGTTGTGGTGCAGCAGTGCATAATTTTAGTTTGTTTAAAATATGTGGTTATATTACTGAAGTTTTCAATTTGCTACGCATTACTTAGTGTGTGTGTGTGAGTATGTGTGTGACGCGTCATCAAATCAGATACCTTTTATTGTGCCACATAGTAATTTTAGCAATGTGAATCTGCTATCCACTGCAGCTGTGTGATTTTTGTACTTGTTTGTGGTATCTTTACTGGTACTAGTACTAGTGACTGTTACTGCAGCAGTACAATATGCTGCCCCCCCCGGGCCCTCCCCAGCCGGCAAAGGTATTCTTTTCCAGATTTGAATTTCTGATGGTGAGCACTGGTTAGGCGTGCATCTGCATCACTTCAGTGTGCAGCACAATCTTAATCTGTCTGTGCATTTGCTTCTCTTTAGGGCCCAATCTCCATCTGCAAATTAAGTCACAATTGTTTCTTTGGCTTCCCTTCAGAGTACTGGACAGGTGTGGTACATAATCCTGCATGAACATTGTACCCATTAATATGCATTTTTAAGTCAGGACCATCATCACGAGTCACTCATGATACAAATTACATTTTTCATCATCACGGTCACAAATGCAGTCACAAATCACGATTCACAATCACGTCACGAATCACAACATTCATTTTTTTACTAGTTACGTGGATGTGTTGTAAGCCTGTTTTGTAGTATCTCTCCAGGCTTCACCACCCCACCATTGTACTCATTAATACATGTTTTTAAGTCAGAGAGTTTTGTGCTACAGCTCATCGGGGAAGTACAGCCATAGGCATCCACATTCCCAATACAGTTCCATATTGGTTATCTCACACCATCGACACCTAATCACGTTCATCATCATCACGGTCACAAATGCAGTCACAAATCACGATTCACAATCACGTCACGAATCACAGTATTAATTTTTTTACTAGTTACTTGGATGTATTGTAAGCCTATTTTGTAGTATCTCTCCAGGCTTCACCATCCCATCATTGTACTCATTAATTCGTGTTTTTAAGTTGGGGAGTTTTGTGCTACAGCTCATCGGGAAATACAGCCATAGGCATTCGCATTCCTTCCTGTACAGCATGTGAGTTACAGTACTGTAAGCAGCGGTGCTAAGGGCCCCCATCGCCTCCACGGCGATTCATGAGTAATGCAGAACCACGTGAGTACTCCACAATGAAGCAGAGTACTTTACTTCATATTAGGAATGAAAGTCCATTGAAACCGATGACTTTGTGTTATTCCGCCTTCCCCAAATCACTTATCCACCAATTTTAAGGCAAAGTACATTGAAATCAATGTAATTTGCCTCACTTCACCTTGTAATTGAGCTCCAAATGAAATTCTGCAGTGATTCATGGGATTGCAGGTCACATGGGCTCTAGATTGTTCTGCACAGCCTCAGTTCTGGCCTGGGTAGTGTGTGTGTAGTAGTAGCTGGAAACATTTTGCTGTCAGAGCTCTGCGATTCAAAACCTCTAAAAGCTGTTTAAAATGCCTTTTTGAGTCATTTTGTTTGCTCAAAATTTAGTACATCAATTGTAGGAAACCCTTCTGTGCTCATATCATTGAGTATTTACTGTTGTGTGGGGATTTTGAATATTAATTTAGAACAGTCAGTCTGTGTACTGTGAAGTGTGCTTTGGGGGATGGGCGTATTTGTGGTGTAGGTACATTGGGAGAAAAAGGCAGTCTTTCTGTTTTGGTTATATTTTTCTTGTATAACTATTAATGTACACATTAATATTTTCAGTAATTCTTGACTTTTTTGCTGATTGTTGTGGTGTAGTAGTGTATAATTTGTCTGTTTAAAACATATGGTTATATTACTAAAAGTTTTCAGTTTGCTGCGCATTACTTGTAGTCTGTGTGTGTGTGTGTGTAGTGCGTGCCATTAAATCAGACACCTTTTATTGTGCCACAAAGTAATTGCAGCAGTGTGAATCTGCTATCCACCGCACCTGCATGAATTTTTTATACTGCTTTTTGGTATCTTTACTGGTATTGTTACTGCCGTGCACTAATTCCCCAACTGGCAAAATGTATTCTTTTCCAGATTTGGATTTGTGACTTGTGTGCACTACTTAAGTGTTGTTGTGCCTTTTCATATGCATCCCTTGAGTGCGCAGCACAATCCTAATCTCTGCGCATTTGCAGTGCACCATTAATTCTGGGAGACTGCATTTCTTGTTACACTCTCATTTCACTTTGTCAGCACTGGGGAATTTTCTGGACACAAGACAGTAGCCTTTTGGGGATGCACATTAATTCTGGTAACTCTGTGTGTGACCACTGCGTGCATGACTGAGTGAGCCATTAATTCTGGGAGACTTTGCATTTCTTGTCATGCTCTCATTTCACTTAGTCAGCACTGGGGAGTTTTCTGGACACAAGACAGTAGCACTTTGGGGATGCATATTAATTCTTGTGACTGTGTGGGTGGGATGCTACCAATATTGTTGTCATTCCACCTTACTTCACGTTTAAAGCGGAATGACATCGAAAAGTAATAATAAGGCAAAGTGAGCCTTTCCTATAGGGCACTCTGCATAGCGAAGTGCCAACATGAAGTGACCACTTTGCGTTCACCTCGCAGGCAGATTTTAAATTCACTGCATCACTAATCCCTGTAATGCAAAGCACTGCAGGGCTTATATGCAAATATCATGAAAGAGTTTAGACTGGTTCTGCTTTAAGCAATAGTGTATGTTGCCAAATGGCCTCTCCAACATTCTGCAAAGGCTGAAAACAGAAGACACTCTTTTTTAGCCTTTGCAGAGTATGTGAGAGGCCATTTGGTACCATACACTCTTGCTTAAAGGAGAACTGTGCTGAACATATAAGTCACTTTTCCCAGAAGGAGCATTTTTACATATTGTATCCATTCCATTATTGTTCAGTCTTCACTGGCCTTTTAGTAAATTCAGTGGGTGTTTCTGATTCATACACTAGTGGTCAGTGCCATTTTAGAGCTGTATGATGTTGTTTATGTCCCCCTTGAACCACAGAGTTCTAAAGTGGAACAAAAATGTATTGTGAAATCAATGTAAATCCCTTAACAAGGACATAAATTACATCATACAATTTTAAAATGGTGCTGCCCACCATAGTGTAAAGCACAAACACTGACTGAATCTACCAAAAGGTCAGTAAAAACAGAGCGAAAACAGAATGTGAACCAGTATTAGAAACAACTTCTTCTGAAAACATAGGCTCACAGATTCAGGGCAGTTCTCTTTTAAAGTGGAACCAGTCTAAACAATTGCATGGTGATTTGCAGTTACTTCCCATGATCATTTGTATTATGATAATATGTGCAATTTTACACTTCCTTGAACATGGTTTTAGTGCCAATGCCCTTTCCAGGTAAGCCTTGCTTCAGTGCTTTTGTGCTGAGGTTCTTTGACTTTATGTGAAATGAAGATGTGTGACTGTTTCAGTCATTCACTCTGCCATTTTACTCCACCCCCTGTAATTGCACCCCCACCCATGCCCTTTTTGGGTAATCCTTGCCTTGGTGCCTCTGTGCTGAGGTTCTTTGTCCTTTTTGATTACTTTTCTAGTTTGGGCTCACTATGACCCAAACCTGCAAGACCATCATAAGGGCAGGTTAATTTTTCTCTGGGTCGAGATACAGATGAGGGACAGTGATAAGTCTAGATAAGGACGAGCATGTGTGTGTGTGTTTTCTGTTTTCAGCCTCTGCTGTGCATGTGAGAGGTCATTTGACACCATGAACAACTGCTTAAAGTCTAAATTATTTCAGATGAAACTAGTAGATGCAACCATAGAGCAGAGATACACACTGCCCTGTAACCTAGATACTAAGTAAGACAGCAGTAAATGGGCATTAGGTGAATGGAAGTAGATTCAATGGGAGATGTGCTAAAAGGGAGTAGAGCAGGGGATTAATGACTTTTCTCAGGAAGACACAGATGAATTGTCATGTACAGGACCATGGTAAGGGACCTGCTGTATGGCAGAGATTGCTGACTGTGTTTGTTTGTGAATATGGACATGAATAAGTTATTCTGCAACCACTGCAAGTTGGTTCCAGCACTTGGGCCAGAGTAGGCATGCTTATGGGGAAATAGTAGTTATCCAGGATTGCAAGAGTGGAAGACGCACAAGTCTGGTAACATGGGAGGGAGAATAGAAAGACAGATGCGGGTCTTATAAACAATGACTTGGTTAAAGTAAGTAGCAAAGAACAGGGACGAGATTCTGAAGGGAGGCAGGGATCACCATTGGTTGCCATTTAAAACAAGTACCAGTTACTGGCTCAGAAGGTGGTGGGTCACCTCAGTGTGGTGAAGGTTACTGCTGGGGGTTGAGCACAAAAGTTCTCATAGCACATGTTGGTCTTGGTGGGAAACAAGGCAGAGGAACAAGAAGGAAGTATTTATTGGAGACTCTAGTGTGAGGTATATCAGCGAGGTGGGAGGAGTGTTGGGGTACTGAGTCTTGTGGGCTGCTTGGTCACCTTCTTACCTTGTGCGTAGGTTGAAGACATCACAGTGAGTGTGAACAGGGTTGAATGAAAGGACAAAGAGGGACTGACCATCGAGGTACACATTTGCACTAGGAATGTTGTTAAGTGAAGAACATTGGCAAATATGTGGCAATGTAGCAAACTTTGTAGAGGTTGTGTGGGAGAAGTTTTACATAATTTACCCACAGGGTCTACTGCCAACTGCACTGGATCTTGCAGGCAAATACAGCCATTAAAAAAACATTTTTTTTAAAAGTTACCCTTCTCCCAATGTCATAGTAATGCATCCTCCCTCATCCCCCACAGTCCTAGTAGAGCAACACCTCCTTCCACAACCCACATATCTTCCCCCACACAGCCCTAGTAAAGTAACACCTGTTCCTCAACCCACACAGCCTCTCCCATGCTGTCCCAGAAATATTCTTAGTTGTAAACTAACCTTTCCCAACCCACTCAGTGGCCCATCTCCTGCCCCCCTTCATAGTCCCTATAATACTAATAATAAACCTCCATCTCCAGCCCACTTAGCAACCCAATTCCCACCCTCAACCCCCCCCCCAGGGTGTACAGTCATAAAGGACATGCTGGTCCCAGTCCAGCTCCAGGGACAGTGACTGGAATGGAACAGTACCATGTCAGGCTATCATCAGACTTAATGAGACTGAGAGAGCGGCCAGCTGAGGTAGTGTTAAAAGTGCCAGTCATTATCTCTGAAGCCGGACTGGGAACAGCATATTCACAAAGTCAGAGCACACTTGGTGGAGGAGGGGGGGAGTTAGGGTGCTAAGTGGAATGGTATAAGGAGGATTAGTTATTATTAGAAAAATAGAAAATGATGGCAGAAAAGAGCAAAGGTCCATTCAGTCTGCCTAGTTTTCCGATCTATTCTCATGACCTATTTTTTAAAATAATTTTTACCTTAAGATCTACCCATCTCTTCCTCCAGTTGACTCCCCTCCACTCTTTACTCTCTTCCACCTTATTACTCCTTTTGGTGCTATGAGCTCCCTGTATCTGCAGTCATTCATTTCAAGCACCTGCGAACCAGAAGAAATCTAGGAAGGCAATACCATAGTGTAGAAACTTTATTCAATCAAACAGCATTTCAGATATAAATGAAAAGCAAGCGACACAGAGATGTGAGCTGCCTAACACGTTTCACACTTTGGCAGTGCTTTATCAAAGGCCTTTGCTAAAGCACTGCAAAAGTGTGAAACACGTTAGGCACCTCATGTCTTTGTATAGCTTGCTTTTTATTTGTATCCGAGACAATGTTTGATGGAATAAAGTTTCTGTACTAAGTTTTTGTCTTACTGGATTTCCTCCAGTTCACATGTGCTTTCAATGAATTACTGCAGCTACTGACATTCTTTAGCAGCACTGTGTCCCCATGGTGTGAGATTTGCTTTGCTTCTCTAGTGTCTGCCTCCTATATCTATTCCACCTGATCTTGAACCCATTTACAGACCTGGCACCCACCACGTTTGGCAATCAGTTTCTTTGTTCCATCACTCTTTCAATAACAAAGAATTTCCTTAAATCCTTCTTAAATCTCACAGTGGTTACACTCCATGCTCATTCAGCACTGTGTTACCATTCCTGGTGAACATGTCCTCACTGTCCACTCTCTTTATCCCCTTCACAAATGTATAAGTCTTGATCATATCTCCTTTCTCTCCTGGCCTCCAGCACGTATAGCACATGTTTAGGTTTGCCAGTTGCTCCTTATATAATCTGCACTGTTGGCTGATGATCATTTTGTTGACCCTATACTGCACAATCTCTAGTCTGTCCCTATCCTTCATCAGGTGTGGGCTCCAGAACTATTCACAATATTCCTAGATTTGGTTTCACCAGGGACCTGTACAGGAGCAATAGCACCTCCCTCATCCTGCTGTCAAATCCTCTCCCTATGCATCCCAACATTCTGGTTGCCTTGCCTTGCTGCATGCTTTGTTGCACTGGCTTGAGGATTTGGGGTGTTGCTGATGATTACCCCAGATCTGGTTCCTTTATCATTGTGGTCAACTGAACCCCCGCCTCATCTAGTACTCAGTGCATCAGTTCATTTTACCAATTTCTGTAGATTTTCTGCAACTTTTTTAGACTTTATTTCTCTCTCATAATATTCATGTTGATGGTTCTATGTGCTGTGTTTAAGTCCAATGATATTTTGTCCATATCAAAGGCTAGCTGAGAATAACTGTCTCAATGAGTAGAAGACAATTGAAAAGTATTGTGTATGTATGTTCTTGGCCAATTATATCATGAGACATACTGTTGTAACTAAAGGAAGTAAATTAAAGTACTGGAGGTTTTTTTTTTTTTTACTCTGAAGTTCAACATGAATATGTAGTTATATTCTATCAGGGTTGTGGCATTTTACTGATCGTATTTTGCAGTGAATGCTGAAGTCAAAGAAGAAGGTTTTACAAATATATATATATATATCTGAAAGAGAATTCATTGAGGCACAACCAACATTTCTAGATGTGGGCTGGAAGAAGTGTCCATAAAATTAGCAGAACAAAATAAAAAGTACCACAATCTAACAGACAAGATGGTAAACAGCAAAAGTAGGCAACATAAGGATGTGTGTGCACACCAGTGTAGTACTTACAGTAATGTATCAAAATCACAGATAAAAATAAGCAAATAAACAGATACATTTCTGAACCAGGGTTGGATGTCCCAGAAAGGTTTGGTAAGTTCCAAGACATGTCTGTTAAAAGATGACAAAATGCAGAAGCCTGAACCTGAGTAGGAAGGGAGGGAGGGAGTTCCAGAGAAAACCAAGTCTCCAGAAGAATCCAACTTGTCCAGCAGATAGATAAAACTTAGGAGTAATGAATAAGTTGGGATTTCAGTGAAAGAGAGTATAGGCAGAAGGAGGGGTCAGTGTAAGGAAGGAAGTGAGGTAGTCAGGAATAGTGTTAGTCCACAAACTGAAGATTAGAAGGGTTCCAGACATCAGCTGCCACCCTTCTGAGGAAGTCAGTCCCATGTTACAGTATATCTTGCAGTGATCCAAGCCAATACATTTTTATTCATGTAACACTCATGCAAAAAGTTCTAAGCATTGCACAGTATAAACACAACCATAACAATAATTAGAAGTATATTAACAAGTAAAATAAATGCAATACAATATTAATTAAATCTACAATAAAGTACAAAAAACATTAAAATGTATAAGCAACTGAAATAAACAGTTTGAATATTTTAGGTATCAAAGGCTTGTGCAAACTTGCAAGTTTGTAATGCAAATTCAAACCATTTGTAGAATCAGTCTATGGGCAAAAGGAATGCATTCCACAATGATGGAAACCTAACAGAAAAAGCCATGCCACAAAAATTTTAGATGGTATTTAGAAACAGCTAACAACCCAGAGTTAGCAGACCTTAAAAGTCTAGATGTAATATATCCATTTTACAAATCTGAGAGATACTTAGGGTCATGATCATAAAAACATTTACAGTACCTTAAAATCCATTCAGAATTCAGCTAGTAAACCAAGGTACAAAAGTTCTTTCAGAACTGAAGTAATATGGTAATGAACTCAAGAACTTGTGACCAAACTGGTAGCCACATTCAGAACATACTGCAATTTGCTTACTTTTGTATTTGGAAGATATGTGCAGTTGAGGGTGCAATAATAATGAACAATATTATGAAAACAGTGTCACAAATGCACTCAGCACGTCAGGCCCTCTGCTCCTACAGTGCCAACCTCAGAGCACAAGAGTGTGAGCAGGTAACAGACAGGGTAACCCTCCTGTCTGCTTTTGGGTTCGAATCACATTTGATCTCAAGTTCTGGGAGGATTCAAACTGTAAACCTTATTGTTGCGTGCCCAAATGTACAGGCTCAGAGAATATTTTCTTTGAGGGGATACAATATATCTTTTGCCTAAGGGCACCTAACCAGGTATCCAAAATGAACCCTTTAAAACTCCATAAAAGATCTTAGGTATATTCTTACATTTTCCCAGTTTAGTAACAACATCAAGCTTTAGAACAGTTTTTGTCAGTCTTAACCCTCTATACGTGACATGCAAAAAAGAACTGGCAGACCCGGGCAGTCTTTTCTACTAAAGATGATAAAAATATGAAAAATGTACACACAGAACAATATATCAAAGACTATACAATCACTTAAAAGAAAACAAGGAAAAGTACAAAACAAAAACTCCCACCACAATACATTTAGACGTTTTCTATCTAATGTATTACCTCTATAAGTGCCTTTAAAGTTAGATCAGAGATGAGGTTTCTTAAGAGTCCAAAAAGGTATGTCACTAAACAGTTCAGACACAGTATAGTTTAAACTGTGTCTCTCCACACCCCTTCAATGAGTCATCTAGCTCCTCTTTTTAGAATAATAAAAAATACAAACATGATGTCCTATCAGGAGGTATTTTAAATAAGGAGACATCAGCAAAAACCAATTTCCCAAATTGTAAGTCTTTGAATTCCCAGTTCCTTCTCCCAAGGCATTTCAAAGGCTTTTATAGCTTTTTAACACCAGTTGATATTAAATGTTCTTCCTCTTAAGACGTCATAAAAGTTTATGATTTTCATCCTCTGGCAGACTCATAAAGTCCCATTTCATTTCCACTTCAAAGAAACAACAGGTCATAAAAAGGCCATAAAATGCAATGTCTCAAGGAAGTCAATTACATTACAGAGATCTCCTGGTTAATTATACATCCTGTAGTTTTCATTGAAACCTGATGTGGGGGGGGGTCACCCAGGAGCACAGGCTGTCTTATGTGAAACAATCACCTATTTGTTTATATTACAAATATTATACAGCAATCATAACCAGCTGGCCAAGTGTCACAATCCTCCCAACCTAGACTGAACTTGGGGGCTCTATCCCCTGCATGGGATGAGCTTCCCAAGTCAGTTCACTCCTCATATAGATGCGACAAGTCATTTGTGTTCTGATTGGTCGCTCCAGCCCTATGTAAGATCGTCATGTCATATCGTTGCAAGGCAAGACTCCATCTTAATAGTTTACCATTAGTTTTTCTCATTTGTGTCAGCCAAACCAGGGGGTTGTGGTCAGTGTGTACCTCAGAATGCTGCCCATATAAGTATGGCTCTAACTTCTTTAGGGCCCACACTATGGCAAGACAGTCTTTTTCCACAGTAGAGTAAGCCTGCTCCCTGGTAAGTAACTTTTTACTCAGGTACACACAGGGCGATTTTTCCCTTGGTTGGATATCTGACTCAGTACTTCCCCAATACCCACATCTGAAGCATCTGTCTGGACTATAAAAGGTCTGCTATAGTCAAGACTTGTCAATACAGGAGCACTGCACAGTGCCTCCTTCAGTCTGGTAAAGGCTTTTTCACAGGCTGGTTCCCAGGTAATTTTCTTAGGCATCTTTTTCTTTACCAGGTCAGATAGGGGAGCAGCCATGGCACTGTAATTGGGTACACATTTCCTATAGTACCCTGCTGTCCCTAGAAAACTCCTGACCTGCTTCTGTATTTCCAGTCTGGGCCATGCCTTCATCACCTCTATTTTTACTTGGTTAGGATGGAGCTGTCCCCAGCCTACAACATGCCCAAGGTATGCCACTTCAGTCATGGCCACCTGGCACTTCTAAGCTTTGACAGTGAGCCCGGCACTCTGTATCCTGCCCAGCACTTCCCTATGGTGGGACAGGTGTTCCTCCCAGCTGGCACTAAAGATGGCAATGTCATTGTCATGAACACACTCAGCAGGTCAATAGTAAGGTATGTCGCCACTCCCAACTTGTCCAGGCATTTGTCCGTCCGGGGCATTGGGTGGATATCTAACTTCATGACTGCATTCAGTCCATGACAGTCCACACAGAAATGAGTAGAGCCATCCGGCTTGGGCACAAGGACTACAGGTGAGGCCCAGGGTCTGTGGGATCTCTGGATTACCCCATAATCCAGCATTTCCTCCACCTCCCTCCTAATGTCCTTTTGGACAGCCTCTGACACCCGATATGCTGTCCACCGTATGGGTGTCTGTGTCCCTGTCTCTACATCTTACATTGCTAAGGGGGTTAGTCCAGGCTTGGCACTAAACAGTGGGGCAAAGTCTTCTAGAACCTCCCTTACTTCCTGGATCCTGTCCAGGGCAGCTGGGGGACAGTATAACTGCCTCCACAGAGGACTCCTGCTTGCTTTCTTCCAGTAAGCCCAGAAGGGGGTCTCCTTCATCCATCCCCTTCCCAGGACTAGATACTGCAAACACCACGTCAGCCCTATTAGCATATGGCTTCATCATGTTGACATGGTACATTCTTTCTGTATGTCTTCTGTCAGATAACTCTATGATATAGTTCACATCATTTATCTTCCTAACTACTTTGTACGGTCCTGCCCACTCAGCCTGCAGCTTGTCTTTCCGGGACCATGATTTCCTGACTCACCGCGTATGAGCAAGCTCTGGCTCTGTGGTCGTACCACACTTTTTGTTTCTGTTGGTCAGCTGCCAGGTTGCTCTGGGCTATCCCCATAAGCGCCTTCAGCCTTTCCCTAAACCTAAGGACGTAATCCACTATGGTAGTGTCCTGGGTGGTGTGCTTACCTTCCCAGTCCTCCTGGATCACGTCTAGGGAACCATGTACCTGGTATCCATATAAGAGCTCGAAGGGGGAAAATCCTGTTGAGTCTTGGGGCACCTCTCTGAATGCAAACAACAGGTTGGGAAGGTATTTCTCCCAGTCCCTCCCATGCTGTTCAGCAAAAGCTTGGAGCATTGACTTCAGGGTACTGTTAAATCTTTCCACAAGCCAACTAGCTTGTGGATGATAAGGTGTCATGCACCTCTGCACCACCCCACACTTCTCCCACAAACATTTCATCAGGTCCGACATGAAAGAACCCCCTCAATCAATGATAACCTCCTGCGGAAACCCAACATGGGAGAAAATCCCATGTAAGGCATTTGCCACCTTGTCTGTCCTCGGTGAGGATAGAGCACTGTCTCAGGGTACTGGGTGGCATAATCCACCACAGTCAGGATGAACCTCTTCCTGGAGGAGCTGGGGGTATTTAAAGGCACCACAGTATCCATTCCCACCCTTTGGAATGGCTTTTCCACTATGGGCAATGGAATTAGGGCAGCTTGGGTTTTCATACATGCCCTCTCTATTTCTTGGCACCGGTGACAAGACTTGCAAAACTCCTTCACCTGTTGGGTGAAGTTGGACCAATAGAAATTCTGGGCCAACTACTGCATAGTGTGCATGGTTCAGAGATGACTAGACAAGGGAATATCCTGTGCAGTCTTGAGCAACTGCTCATGATACCCCTAGGGAATGACAAGCTGCCTGCCTATCACCCCACCCTCTGTCTTCACATCCTGAGTATACATCAGTCCATTTTCCCAATAAACTTTATGTCTACTGTCACCTCCCTGTGCTCTGTCAGAGTCTGCCCAAGCCCTCAGCTTCTCTAGACTAGGGTCACTTTTCTGAGCAGCTGTAAACTCCTTACACATTTCCAAGGCATGGGACAGGTCCTTTTCAGTCTCTAAACTAGGGTCCCTAGCACTAGCATCAGGGCACTCAGGATCACTGTCATCCCTAACCCTCTAACAATGGGTCGCCCATCCTTCTTTGGAGTTACCCTCCGTAGCTGTGTGGTTAACTGCTACTGGGGAAATTTCTACCCCCTTTTCATTAGTCTCCATTTCAGGAAACACAGGCTGGGGAACCAGCCTCCCACTGGTTTTCACAATGGCTTCTGTGGGGTCCAGGGAACTAAAATGTTCCCTTGCCACTTGACTACAGGTAACTGCACACACCATCCCCTGTTTGAGAATGTTGCCAAGGATGATGTCAATTGCTAAGATTTTGGTTACAGCCACCTGTTGCACAGTTCCCCCAGTTTCACCCCAGTCTAGGAGAACACTAGCGAGTGGCAAGTGGTCTCTACACCAGTGAACCCATGTACAGTTACAAATTTATTGGGTATACAGTAAGCTGACCAGGCTCTACCAGATCCCCTTTTACCAATGTCAGGGATGGCCCATGTCTCTTAACCCTTGTGTCTGTACACTATTCACCATGACTGGGTGCATGTGTTCCCTCATATTCACAGGCATGCTTCTAGATATACACAAACAACCCACTTCTTTCCTAGCCCCATTCTGCATATTGCTTGTCATTTTTGGACACTGTCTGGCAATATGCCCAGTTTCTTTACAAACCCAACATTCATTTCTTTTCTCAGAGAACTCTTTTCTTTGAAACCTGGGGCTAACTGGTTTTGGAGGAGGCAGTGGGGGTTTTAACTGCCCTGAAGGCACATTTTTCCCTTTCTGCATTGCCATGCCTGCCCCATTAGATCTCAGAGCAGTTCTACTCTTGGCATAGCTATCAGAGAGTTCAGCAGCCTCTTGCTCTGTTTTGAGATCTCTGTCCTCCAGCCAGGTTTTCAGCTCTGCTGGGCATGCCCCAAAAACTGTTCTAACAAAATAGCATTTTCAACTTTATCTACAGAGTTTGCTTCAATTCCTTCCCACCATTTTAAACATTGACGTTGTTTCATGGCTAGCTCCTCATAGCTCATGTCAGGGCTTCTCCTGAGCTTATGGAATTTAGCTCTGTATGCTTCTTCAGTTAAATCAAACTTTTTTAAAAGCACAGCTTAAAGTTTTCTGTAATCATTATTGTCCTCATTGTCCATTTGACCCAATGCATCCTGAGCTTTCCCGGTAAGTAGCGGGGATAGCTGGAAGCTCCAGGACCCTCTAGGAATTTTTGCCTGAATACAAACTTTTTCAAAGGAATTTAAAAAGGCATCCATATCCTCCCCCTCTTTAAATTCAGCTATCAATTTGGAATTCAATTTATAACCCAGTCCTGTAGTTCCAGTTAAACCCAAGCCACTTATCTGCTCTGGTGTTGGTGGTTGGAGTCGTAACATCTCCAGTTCATGTTGCCTCTGGTGCTCACGCTCTTCACGGTCCACCTCTCACTGTTCTCACTCCCTCTTCTCCTCTGCAGCTCGCTGGCACTCATGCTCTTTACGGTAAGCTTCTCACTGTTTTCGCATCTCTTCTCTTCTCTCTGGAACTCCAACTCCATTCTGCGCAACTCAATCTGCAGCTTGATTGCTTCTGGCTCCAGAATGCTGGTTACCTTCCCCTGCTGCTGTGGCCCTTCACTGGCACTGGCCCTGCTGTCATCCTCACTAGATCTGGACACTGCACTGGCCGATGGCCCCTCCACACCCCAGGTTTGGTCCTTTACAGTCACAGTCTGTGACTCAATGTTCTGGGCATCTGATGCCATCAGGGCATCCATGAGGTTCTGCTTGGTGGCTCTCACCTCATGCAAGACTCCTCTGTCCTGGCACAACTGCCTCAAGTAGTCTGCAGTGTGCCTACTATAGTTGGAAGCCATTTCTTCTGTAATTACGGCTACTCTAACTTGCACTTTAGAAAAAAAATAAAACAGGTAGGAACTTGACTGTAAGCAAAATGATATAGTTCTGTTTTCTTTTTTCAAAAATAAATCCCTGCCTTACTTTGCAAGTGAGCTGTACAGTATTAAACTGACACACTGAACAGTTAAAGCTTGTGTTACCAATTTTATCATACTGTTGCTAACCAAAACTGTCACAAACGCACTCAGCAGGTCATGCCCTCTGCTCCCACAGTGCCAACTTCAGAGCACAAGAGTGTGAACAGGTAACAGACAAGATAAGCATCCTGTCTACTTTTGGGTCCGAATCACCTTTGGCCTCAAGTTCCGGGTGGATTCAAACTGTGAACCTTATGCTAGTGTACCCAAATGTACAGGCTCAGATAATTCTCTTTGTGGGGATGCAATATATCTTTCACCTAAGGGCACCTAACCAGGTATCCAAAATGAACCATTTAAAACTCCATAAAAGACCTTAGGTATATTCTTACCTTTTCCCTGTTTAGCAACACCAACAAGCTTTTGAACAGTTTTTGTCAGTCTTAACCCTCTATACGTGACATGCAAAAAAGAACTGGCAGACCCGGGCAGTCTTTTCTACTAAAGATGATAAAAATATGAAAAATGTACACACAGAACAATATATCAAAGACCATACAATCACTTAAAAGAAAACAAGTAAAAGTACAAAACAAAAACTCCCACCACAATACATTTAGACTTTTTCTATCTAATGTATTACCTCTATAAGTGCCTTTAAAGTTAGATCAGAGATCTTGTTTCAATAGTCCAAAAAGATATGTCACTAAACAGTTCAGACACAGTATAGTTTAAACTGTGTCTCTCCACACCCCTTCAATGAGTCATCTAGCTCCTCCTTTTAGAATATAAAAAAATACAAACATGATGTCCTATGAGGAGGTATTTTAAATAAGGTGACATCAGCAAAAACTAATTTCCCAAATTATAAGTCTTTGAATTCCCAGTTCCTTCTCCCAATGCATTTCAAAGACTTGTATAGCTTTTTAACACCAGTTGATATTAAATGTTCTTCCTCTTAAGATGTCATAAACGTTTATGATTTTCATCCTCTGGCAGACTCATAAAGTCCCATTTAGTTTCCACTTCAAAGAAGCAACAGGTCATAAAAAGACCATAAAATGCAATGTCTCAAGGAAGTTAATTACATTACAGAGATCTCCTGGTTAATTATACATCCTGTAGTTTTCACTGAAATCTGGTGTGTGCGGGGGTGGGGGTCACCCAGGAGCACAGGCTGTCTTATGTGAAACAATCACCTATTTTTTATATTACAAATATCATACAGCAATCATAACCAGCTGGCCAAGTGTCACAAACAGTAGATGTTCTAATCACAGTGTTATTCCTGAAAAATTATTTAATAGCATAAAATAAGTTTATATAGCAAATAAGTACAATAATTAAGTACAAGAAAGGATAGGTATGGAAATGAAGTTGATTTGCATTTCAGGGGTAGGGGTGTAAATATTTATGGTAAAACAATCTGTGAAATGGTTCTCAATAGTGAGCCTTTCCCAGTAACCAATTTCTAAACAAATTAATTGAATATTGGTGAAACCATGATGACTGATTGCTTGATTTCAAAAGTGTCACCAAGAAAGACACACTGAAATGGTATCAGCTTGTTTTCAGATGTGTCCTGGGGGAGGAGAAAGAGTGCAAATACAAAGTACAATATTCATAAATGCAGGGAGGCAGTGTAGTGTAGCGGTTAAGAGCACTGAGCTGCAAATCTGGAGAAATTTGTTTTAATCCCACAGTCACCACTTGCAGTACTTTGTGACCATGAGCAAGCCACTTAACTTCCCTGTGCTTCCAGAATGCACCTGGAAACATGTCTTGGCTTAGTGTGTCTTTTCTGGTCAAAAATTGTAAAACAAAAAAATAAAATAATATGGAAATAAGTAATATAGGAGGGTCACTTGGTCATATGTTAGTAACTTACCAATAATATAATTAAAGGAAGTTTAGGGAAACATTTGTGTAACTATGACTTGACTTGTATAACTATGACAAAACTTTTAGGATGCAAGTTTCCTTTCAATCCAGGAGTCATAGCTTTGGGTTGTACAGTGAATGATAAGGAAGATGAGGAAGGAATACTAATATATTTGATGATTATGGTAGCAAAAAAATCATATTGCAGAGATGGAAAGACCCTCAACTGCCAACATATGCAGAATAAATGGGTAGTGTGGTGGATTGAAGTAAAGCAGAAAAGAGTATTATAAAATGAAACATTGGGACAATAAATTAGAGAAGATCTGGGAAATGTTTCTAAATGAAATGTAAGTATGGTTAGGGAGGCAGCCACAGTCAGAAAGAGACAGTTGTGGTCAGGAGAAAGGGAGGGTAGCTTGGTTTTGGTGGAAGTAGGTGAAAGAATTTGGGTACTGGTTGAATCGCCCACATTTCTGAACTGGGAATTAAAGAAAAAAAATACTGTGTTGGGGGGGGTTCCCCACTGGCCCAGGTGAGCAGCAGTACGTTGCACCACCATGCAGTCAACATCAATTTAAAACTGAGCTTGGGGAGCCCCATCAGGAGGCAGGCCAGGCCAGGGCACCTGTTGCTCCATGGCATGCCTCAGTTGAGGAGGACTGGCAGTGGGTGTCCAGAGCCACAGTGACCTCTATAGACTGGCCAGGGAGCTTTCTCTACAATGGGTAAAAAAAGAAAATAAAATGATCAATTACAGGCAATGCTTTGGAGCAGGAATTAAGCAACACAATAAACTGCAGAAGAACAACAATAAGAACAATATGCAGTGAGCAACTATGCAATAATAAGAGTGGTGGAGTAGTGGCAGAAAACAGGGGGACAGGGGGCTGTACTACTGACAGTGTTGTGTGGAGGGCAGCTGACAAAGTCCAAGACCCAGATTATACCATGGGTTATGGTATGGTCATGGCGCCCAGTCTGAACAATCAGATTTCTTATTTGTAGTGTACAGATGTAAAATGCTAAACTATTTCAGGTGTCTGTTTTTTTCTTTTTATGTTTTTTGACTGCTGTTCTGGGAATCTTAATAAATATGCTTCAAGTGATAAGTCTTGTGAATAGTTTTATATTGTCTTTATAAATTATAAACTGTGTTTATTGCATAGGGCAAAAAGGTACTGATGTATAGAAAACAGATGAATCAAAAAAGGCCAACACCTAGTATGAGGAAGACATATGTGGCACATTTACCAAAATGGAATTGTCTCAGTGAAACAGCAGTCAGAAATGAGGCTTTCATCTTCAACTGCTGACTTTATTCTTCAATATACCCAAAGTGAACGGCAGAGCAATATGCCACTTAGAACATCCCAAAATGGACTTGAAGTGGCATATTGCCTAGGAAGACATTTGGGGTACAGTAAGAAATAACATACCATTGGACCAGAGAGATATGGATCTAACAGTAAATGAATTTAGAACAAAAATTAACCAGGATATTGTAAACATCTGCCAGTGTTTTAAGTAAGATGATGTTTGGGTATAAAATGCTTAAAAGAGTGTCAGAGAATACTTGTTAGTTTTTTAGAAATACGATGATTAGGGTATGAATTGGTTTGTAAGTGAAAGAGAAGGATATTTATTCATGTATAAACTGTTTGTATGTATTTTGGAAATTTTAAAGAACCTAAATCTGTAACAGCTACAGGACCACCATGAAAACAGAGCCTGTATAAGACCTATGGTGAAAAATGTGTTGCTTGTCAGAACTTTTCTACCTATATAAATAAAAACATTTTAATAATACTACTACTACATCTACATCTCAAAATTATTTTGACCAGTGCTGCACTGAGGCATGACTGTTCTTTGGAGAGTGTGCAGTATATCTCTCATCCCAAGTAAAATATGGCTCTAGATTGATTTACTCTTGTACGCTGAGGAAGCGTAATAATACCATCAAATCTATTTCATGTGACCCAAACTTTGGTGTTCAGATATAAAAGTAGCATGTTAATTCATTGTACTGTACTTCTTACATTTAGGCTAACAATTACTGTCAAACCTAGGTTGAAATGATGATTGTCGGGTGTTGGAGAGGAGACCATGGCCTCAAAAGTTGGGTTATCAAAACATGGTAGCATGAACCATACTAACCTGCTACAGCACCTTGCAATGCTTTACCCTAATGGGTTCAACAAAGTTATCATGTAAAGAAAATACCTGAGACCATGATAGATGGCATGGTTTCAGAGTTCCGACAGGATAAGGGCCTTACAAGCAGCAAAGGGCAAAGTAAATGGTTTGTAATACCATACCTTCATCATCCAAGAAAAATAATTGATGATGATGATGACTTTAACATACAAACATACGAACATATGAAGAAGCCAGCAGAAGAAAACCATTTAGTCTATCAAGTCTGCTCATGTTGTAGGGTCCACAGATTGAGCTATTGTGCCTGCCCTCTCTCCCCACTCCTCCTATCCTCCCTACCCATGACCCTTACCCTCCCTCTCTACCTGTCCCAGCCTCTCTTTAAACTGCCCAATGTCTTCAACGAGATTACCTCTTCTGGCATCACATTCCAAGTGTCCACCACCCTCTCTGTGAAGAAGGGCTTCCTAACCTCCCTCCTAAACCTCCCACTCTCCAGCTTAAGGCTGTGCCCTCTCGTGTCATGTTTGCCACTCAGCTTAAAGAGACTCTCCTTATTAACCTTATTTATCCCTTTCAAGTACTGTACTTGAAGGTCCCAATTATGTCCCCTTTCTCTCTCTCCTGTCCTCCAGGGAGTACATGTTCAGTGCCCTCAACCTCTCCTCGTATGCCTTACCCTGCTGACCAGCTATCATCTTTGTAGCCCTCTTCTGGACCTTCTCCAGCAGGTTAATGTCCTTTTTGAGGTGTGAGCACCAGTACTCAACTCCATACTCTAGATGCGGCCTTACCAGTGGCCTGTACAAGGGCAGTATAACCTCCTCTCTCCTATTACTGATCCCCCTAGATATGCATCCCAGCATCTTGTTTGTCTTTGTTGTTGCTTCCTTGCACTGCATGGAGTGCTTCAGGTCACTAGTGATCATCAGTCCCAGGTCCTGCTCCTCTTCTGATGCAGATACTCGGACTCCACCCAGGTAGTACTTTGTCCTAGGATTCTTGGCTACAATATGCATAACTTTGCATTTCTTGGCATTGAAGCCAACCTGTCAGAACCTGGACCACCTTCCTAGCTTTTCCAGATCTTCCTGCAGGTCCTGTATGTCTTCAACTGTGTCCACTCTCCCACAGAGATTGGTGTCATCCGTGAATAGGCACATTTTACCCTTAGAGCCATTCCCAATGTCACCGATAAAGCCATTGAACAATACCGGCCCAGCACTGAGCCCTGTGGGACCCTACTGGTTACATGTCTTGTGCCAGATTACTCTCCCCCCACAACCACCCTCTGGGTTCTTTCCTTCAGCCAGTTTTCAAACCATCCGGCCAACCCTGAGATCCACCAAATCCCTTATCAACCTTTGTGGGACTCAGAGTCAAAGGCCTTGCTGAAATCAAGATAGAGGATGTCTTCCAGTTGGCCCCTGTCTACTGTCTTAGTGACACAGTCAAAGAGGTCAATTAGATATGTTTGACACGATCTCCCCCCCATGAACCCATGCTGCCTCACATCCTGGAGACCACGCTCCTCTAGATATTCCACCAACCTTTCCTTTAGTATGGTCTCCATGAGCTTGCCCACAATGGAGGTCAGACTGACTGGTCTGTAATTCCCTGGGTCATCCTTGGGACTGCTTCTGTGGAGCGGCATTACATGTGCTGTTCTCCAGTCCTGTGGCACTACTCCTGTCTCTAGTGAACTATTAAATAGGTCTGCCAGTGGACCTGCCAGCTCCTAAGCCAGTTCCTTTAGTACCCTTGGATGTACTCCATCTTGGCCTTGTGATTTGTCCACCTTCAATGCCAGCAGCCCCTCCATCACTCTATCCTCCTCTATCACTACATCTGTGTTCCCCTCCCCCCACTCCTCTTTTCCCTCCTGAAGGCACTGGTCCGTCCTTCTCCCTTGTGAAGACAGAACAGAAGTATTCATTTAGTATCTCTGCTTTTCCCCTATTATCCTCCACCCACTCCACCCCTTTCTTAAGCATAACAATCCCTTTCTTCTTGTCCCTTTTCTCACTTATATAGTGAAAGAAAGCCTTCTCCCCCTTCTTAATTCCTTCAGCTATCTGCAGCTCCTTCTGCGCCATTGCTCACCTGACTTTCTTATTTGCCTCACTAGCCAACTTTAGGTAATTTTCCCTATCCACCTCTCTCTTGGTCTTCCTGAAATTTCTATAGGCCAACCTCTTTTCCCTTACTGCCTGGGCAACCCCAGAACTGAACCAGCTGGGTGCTTTGGCCCTTGTGTTCTTATCCCTGAACCTAATGCACTCATCTGCAGCAACCAGTACCCCTTCCTTAATGATGGACCATCTTTGGTTCATCCCATATCTACTTTGATGCCCACCAGATGGCTCCTTAGCACTTTGCCCATTTTCCTGAAGTCTGCCCTCCTGAAATCCAAGATTTTGGTCTTAGTCAGGATACTTTCCCTGCCAACATCCAACTGGAACCACACTGTGCAATGGTCACTTCCTCCCAGTGGCTCCCTGACCATTATTTTCTGTACATGCTCCCCATTTGTGAGCACCAGATCAAGAATTGCCTCAGCTCTTGTTGGTTAAGTGGCACCCTAAGTCAAGATCCCACTCTGCAGTTCTTCCAGGATCTCCTGACTCCTAGCACATGTCGTGGATGGTATGCTCCAGTTCACCTTGGGCAGGTTGAAGTCCCCCACAATTACCACCTCTCCTTTCCCCACAGCTTCCAATATTTGTGAGCTCAGTTCCCTGTCTCTCTCCTCATCCTGACTGGGTAGTCTATAAACTACCCCCAACCTCACCTTTCTCCCTCTGTTGGACCTTAACTGAACCCACAATGCCTCCACCTTCCCTTCCTCTGACTCCTCTCTTGTGCAAGTTATTCCATCCCTGACATAAACTGCTACCCCTCACCCCTTTCTGACTACCCTGTCCCTCCTGTATAGTTTATATCCAGGGATCGCAAGGTCCCAGTCATGATGTGATGTTGCCCAAGTCTCAGTTGCTGCAGCAATGTCCATCCTCCTGTCCACTAATAGTGCCTGCAGGTCTTCCATCTTGTTTCCAAGACTCCATGCATTCAGAGACACCACCCTCCACCTAGAATCTGACCTTCCTTCTCTTCCCTCTATTCTTCCATTCACATTTATCCCCTCTGTGCGCACCCCTCCACGTACCCTTGTTATGTGTTCCTCACCCCCTCCACCCTTTGCTAACTTTGTTCTTGCCCCTTCCATCTCCTCCCTCCAGACCTCTTCCATCACTGTGGGGCCCCGGGGGTTACTGACCTTCTCCTCTCAGAGTCTGTAGGCCTTCATGCCCACTGTCCCCTCCTCAGTAGTTTTAAATTAAGTGTAGTGGTTATATATTTCCCCAATTTGTCCCCGGGTACCCTCAAACCCTCCCTAGTGAGGTGTAGCCTGTCTGGTGAAAAGAGTGCTTTGTTTGACCAGGTCTCCTCCCAGTCCCCAGTACAGATGAACATCTCCTGCTGCACCATTTCCTCAGCCAGTCATTAAAATCCTCTATTCTTCTTTTCCTGGCTGTGCTGGCCCTTGGTACTGGTATCACCTCTGAGAAGGCCAGTGAACTTCCTTCCTCCCTGCAGATCTTCCCTAACTCCCATTTGTTGATATTGCAGATATCCATTAAAGGTGTTATACCTAAATAAATAGGGTAATGTAGTATATATTGTTTAATAATGCTTATCTGGGTAGGTATGGTATTCAGTCACTATATCAACTTTCTGTACATCTTCCACCACCACTCCACCCCTGCCTTGCCCTTTCTGAATTTTTCTATTCCACACTTGCCCTTTCTCCTTTCCCTGACATACTTGAAGAAGGCCTTGTCATTTTCTCTTCCCATTCTGCAATATTTAGTTCTGCTCTGCTTTGGCCCTCTTCACTGCCTTAATAACTTCCTTTGTCTTGACAATGTAGAGATTCTTGCTGTCCTCTGTCTGTTCTATCTTTCAGCCTTGTACACTTTAAGGCCACCTTTTTCCCACTCACTGCTATCACAACCTCTCTGGAAAACCACATAGGCCTCTTATGCCTCTCCTCCTTCCCCACCTTGCCCACTTGCATGTGACAACCTATAGTTACAGCTAGATGCCTTTCTTTGATATGCTCCCATTTGTTCCCTGACCCATCTATCTGTTTTACCCCATGCTCCTCTCCACCAGATTCTCCTACATCCTCACAAAATATTTTATTCATTTATTTGAAATTTGGAAACTGGGATAGGAACACTGAGCTGAGGAAGGCACAGACACAGTTCACAGTTACAATAAAGTGCAACCAGTGGACATGATTAATACAGGAGTAAGTGCAAAATGAGACAGCCCTACTTAAGTCCAGAACCATTGTCCAAGTCAAGTGCCTCCAATGTTAGGGCTATGTCAAATCATTCTGTGTCATGATGGCATGATCCTAGCAACTCTTTCATTGATAAGCATCGAAGGTTGACAATCCTCATCCCACAGTGATCCTACCATAACACTGTCCCCTGTCTTCTTATCCTCCCTCACTCTGATACCTTCCCTGATGCACACTTCAACACCCCCCCCCACCACCACCACCTTATCCCTCCTTAATACATACCCTGGGAAAGTGGGGTACACATCATTGTTTGGTGATGCCCACATTTCTGTTACTACAGGTATGTCAGGGATGATGTCAGCTGCCATTGCCTGAAGCTCACTTATTTTATTTACAAGGCTTATTGCAGTTAAGCAGACCACCTTCCATGAATTCTGCCTGCTGTACTTCCTCTGTCCTACTTTGCTAGTTAGTGATAGCCATTTAAAAAAAATTTCCATCATGTCAGTTTTGGAACTCACTGGGAGTGTGGCCTACCCCATTACTCCTTCTGTGATACCCTCAGCTCCCTGAATGCCCTTTCTAGACAAGGGAGTGCTTTCATGGTATTTCTTGATTGGCTTTAATCTAGTCCCGGCCCTCCCCATACTAGTTTAACTGCCCAGAGATGAAGGATCCAGTCTTCTGTTCCAGTGTCCTAGATCCCTGCACCATGGGATGAAGGCCACAAAGTTTAAAATAGAACTTTGCCCCACCAAAAGGCATCCTAGTCACCCCCAGAAATGAAACCCCTCTTCAATACACCACTCTTCAAGCAACCATTAAAACCTCCCTGCCCCCCTCCTGTGTACTGTGAGAACCTTTGTTAGGGCCACAGTACCAGCCAACCCCATAAGTCTGGTCCCTAATGCTGTGAAATGGCCCTCAACAACATCTAGTGGTTTTCCTGCCAGCTCATTGATCCCAATATGGACAATAATGTCTGGCCTCCGCCACCCCACTTTTTAACTCATCTGCCTATCCTAAGGCGTGCCCTATCTGCTCTTATTTTTGTGAGACAGTGAAATACCCTCCCTATCTGGTCTATGTTCCAGATCATCTCAGTGTCCCATGAACTGAATTTTCCACTATAAGAACCTTCTTGCCAGCTGTTCCTTTCTGAACCCTCCTTCCCTCTCCGCACATACAGCAGACTTGGCTTCTGTTGGGACCCTGAGTGCGACACAATGCTCCCCAGTGACTGGGAAGTCGCATGCTCTGCTTTCTTCATGAGAAAAAATGTTTTTTAGTTGTTAGCCTAGAGCCTTCTCCCTGTTCTGAAGCAGTGAACCTTGGTCTTCCCCCCTTGCCCATCACCTTCTGTATTGTGGACCATGCTACAGGCAGTTATGAACTAGAGCCCTGCAGTTTGTTACACTGGAAGGTTTGGAGTAGTATTTATTGTCCCATCACAAACAGATATGTAACACTCTACAGACATAAAAGCAACTCACCTTTATAGAAATAAAAAGAAAGTAACTTTCAGATTTTTCACTTTAGAAGTAAGATACAGAAGACCAATAGACTTACTAACATAGCTGATAATAAAATACGGCCCCTGGAAAGACTTCTCATTACATTTGAGCATTAAAAAAATTCATTATTAAGTCTGTAAAGGGGGGATTTTTGTACCCTGTAGCTCTAGCAATGAGGATTATATTAAAAAGCTACAATTTAGATTTGCATTTCTGAATAAGCATAGGTATCAGTGGAAACTCAGTTGCTTGAGGGCCCAGAAACTGCATTTCAGTGTCAGTTTGAAAGGACTAGGAAGCAGACTGCAAATGAAGGATTACATAAAGCTTATCATCCCCCATTACCTGAGACCCTATAGTAATTATTTGTTTTTCTCCTGTTTAAAAAGTTACTTGTGTTTTCTTGTAACCAAGCTGAAATGATATTGTACAGTGGCAGTATTATTGTTCATATTTTAGATAAAACTAATAGTATATACTGTACTTGTTTTGAGGACAATGGGCCCTATGCACTATTGTGCATGCATGTCTGTGGCGCACCAGCCCTCCCATCCATGCACCCACTGTGCTGAATTCATCAATCAGACACACAGCCCCTTGGCACCGATCACCTGGCTGCACTTGAACGCGTGCCAGGGTGGGTAAGGAGCATGTCAGGGGCATGCCTGCACTCTGCGCCATTCACAAAGGTGCAGAGTGCTGGATGTGGGGGGGTGCACTTTAATCTGAGTAGCACCCAGCCATAAGGGATACGTGCCCCCCCCCCCAGGATGCCACCACCAGCAGCGAATCTGACATGGGGGCACTACAGACACCCTCCTCTTGCCACCCCAGCCCATGGATCATCAAGGAGGGCTGGGGGCAGCCGACCGGGCACCCACCTTCCCTGAGCTGGTGCAAGAGAGCCATTTGCAGACCGGGCCCAGGCATCCCATTGGATGCACGCCCGGTATGCAGAAATCTCCTCCGCATTCCTGTGCACAGGGGGCATGGGGCCGCAGAGAGGTGGCAGCCAGTAGTGAATACTAGCCGGTGCACACTTGTCTGCAGGTGCAGAACTCTGCAGGTAGGTCACGTGCCTCTGACACCTATTACCAGCCCATTTACGAATATGGCCCAAACATTGTAGGTGTACGTGGTCATTTAGCTGCTGTGAAAAAAGTCCCAATATTCTAACATGTTCCCCAATTGTAGAACTATATCTACTAAAATTCATTAAAATGTAGGCTATAATCATCTGACATCTTGTATCACTGACAAGAAGATCCTTGGTCATTTTTAATCTGTCTTTCTGCCTGAGTGCAGAACAGAAATTGCTCTTTATGTTGTAAATGACATCCCACCAACTGACAAGGGTTCCCTTACTCTTGTCATTTTTATTGATGATATGGTAAAATACTGTACAATCAAACTCAGTGTTTCTTTCTGTACTGCTAATCGCTCCATTCTTGTAAACCTCCTTAAGCAACAGGTTGATGTCTACTACCTTAGTAACTGATCTTTCACAGTACCTGGTGGTGACTTCTTCTCCTCCCATCTACTTTTTCCAAAATATGTTAAGGTTTCATTCTTGGACCCATTCTCTCCCCAGCTTCTCTTCTGCCTCATGGATATCTTAAACCTAGCTTCAGATTTGCCTATCACTTCTATGCAGCAGTATTTGTTAATCAGTGAAAAAAATTCATCATATAGTTTTTTTAGCAAAAAATGTATTTCTGATAACCTAAGATTCATGCTCAGTATATTTTTGTTGTCTCAGATGTTGCTAAAACTTTTTTACAGCAGATTTTGTAATTAATGACTCATGACATTAAAGAAGACTGCCATCTGCCATGTTTACAAATCTCTTCCCAGGTGTCACTCGAATGTATTGTACATGCTAGATTCATGCTGTAGTTGTATTA
This sequence comes from Neoceratodus forsteri, assembly GCA_016271365.2. Classification (NCBI taxonomy): domain Eukaryota; kingdom Metazoa; phylum Chordata; order Ceratodontiformes; family Ceratodontidae; genus Neoceratodus; species Neoceratodus forsteri. The sequence goes on along the minus strand of CM028135.1, from coordinate 902,812,301 downwards.
GGATGGTTCTTGTACATGTTTCTGATAGTAAACAGCACATAATGTTATTTTTTTTAATGGTGGGCATGGCATTGGCCCGGCATAGGCATGGCATGGGCAAGGGAACCTATAAAACTTCAAGACCCCCTATCTTGGTTCAGGAAAAAAAGAAAATGAAAAGAAAAATGTGTTTCTTGATATTTTTGCCAGATGAACCTTATTACAGAAAAATGTGTATGGTTACTAACAAATACTACTACTTTAACTTTAAATCTACTTAGATTATTTTAATGTTCCCTATTTATTGTTTTTTTTTTTGTCTGACATACATTAACTCCTGGTTAACTTTCATTTTTTGCAGCTTAACATGTCAAAACCTGGAGTTCTGGTTGTAAAAATAAAAAAGTACCTTAAAAAGAGTGCTACTACTTCTATAACTCTCCTCATATTTGTTATCAACATTGTAAATATTTTTCACAATCATGAAGTGATTTTTTTAACCAAAAACTGACTTTTCCCAAAGAAAAAACTAATGTGTGCAAATCCTAATTTACATACATAATCTCAAGAATCCACCAGTTTTGTTAGATATTTCATCAGCTGAAACACTTATACATGGCTTTATATATTGTCATGTCTTGTCTAATGCAATCCATTGCTTTACAGCCTACCAAACTAACAAATCTATAAAGTACATGTGCAGAATGCTGCTGCCCACCTCCCCTCACATACTAGAAAATATGATCATAGCATCCTAATCTTAATGATCTGTATTGGCTGCTTGTGAAAATCTAAATACAAAGATAAATAGATACATAGATGTTGATGGCAGATAAGGGCCTACAGCCCACTTAGTCTGCCCATTTGAGCACGTAACTGTGCTTCTTCTAGCTTCCCTATAAGTAGGTTGTCCCCTTCCCCCAACTACCAGGATCCCCTTATGCCTATCCAATGCATTCTTAAATCTGCCCCCACTGTCTCCTCCAGCAGGGTGTTCTATTTGTCCACCACCCTCTCTGTGAAGAAGTACTTCCTCACATTCCCCCTGAGCCTCGCTCCCTCTAGTTTCATCCCATGTTCCCTAGTCCTGGAGCATCATTGTCTTGAATAATTGTGTTTTCCTGCACCTTGTTCCTCCCCAAGAAGTACTTATATGTCTCCATCATATCCCCCCTCTCCCTTCTCTGCTCCAGGGAGTACAAATTTAAGTCTTTCAGCCTGCCCTCATAGGTATTGTGATGTAATCCCTGCACCATCGTGGTTGCCCTTCTCTGAACTGCCTCCACCCTATCTATGTCCTTCCATAGGTAAGGTCTCCAGAAATGGACACTGTACTCAAGGTGTGGCCTCACCAAAAGCTTGTTTAGTGGAACTAGTACCTCCCTTTTCCTGCTGGTGAAACCCCTGCCTATGCATCCCAGCATCCTGTTTGCTTTTCCTGCTGCTTTCTCACATTGACTCCCCACCTTGAGGTCAGCAGAGATGATAATCCCTAGGTACTTTTCCTGCTTGGAGCATTCTATACTGCCCCCAAGCTGATATGCTGTCCCTGGGTTCTTGTGCCCCATGTGCATTATTTTGCACTTCTTCATGTCAAATCTCAACTGCCACTCCCTTGACCAGTCCTTAAGCTTCCATAGATCTCTTCTCATTCTATCCACACTCTCCGGCATGTCCACCTTGTAGCAGCACTTTGTGTCATCAGTGAACAGGCAAATTCTCCCCTTTAAGTCATTTGTAATGTCACAGATAAAGATGTTAAAGAGGACTGGACCCATCACTGACCTCTGTGGTACCCCACGGGTCACCTTTCCCTCTGCAGAGTGACAACCATTTACCACCACCCTCTGTGTCCTGCTATCCAGACAGTTCCTCACCCACATCACCATCATCCTACCCACTCCCATGTTCCCCAGCTTGTTTAATAGCCTTCTATGCAGAACAGTGTCAAAGGCCTTGCTGAAGTCCAGATAAGCCACATCCACTGCCCCCCCCCACCTCCCTTGTTACCCAGTCAGAGAATTCAATGAGGCTGGTCTGGCATGATCTCTCTCCGGTAAAACCATGTTGCCTTAGGTCCTGTAGACCATTGGCAACCAGGTGTTCCACTATTCTTTCCTTCAGTAGTGTTTCCATGATCTTCCCCACTACTGAGGTCAGGCTGATAGGCCTGTAGTTTCCTGCTTCCTCTCTGTTCCTTCTTTTGTATAGGGGGACTACAACAGCTGTCCTCCAGTCCTTGGGTACCTCTCCTGTTTCCAGTGACCTGCTGAACAGGGTTGCCAGAGGTTCAGCCACCACCTCCCTTAGCTCCCTCAGCACTCTGGGGTGTACCCTATCTGGCCCCGTAGCTTTATCAACTCTTATTCCTTTCCATTCCTTCAGGGCCCCTTCCCTTGGAAAGGGACTTGTATCCATTTCCATGCCCTTCCCTCCTTTTCTAGTCCCTTCTGGCCCATTACCAGCCCCCTCCTCAATAAAGACTGAGCAGAAGTATCTGTTTAGTATGGCTGCCTTGTGGTTGTCATCCTCCACTCTACTTCCATCCTCCCCTTTCAGCCTCACTATCCCTCCCTTAGCATTCCTTTTTTCACTGACGTACCTGTAAAAGGTTTTGTCCCCTTTAACTACTGGTTTTGCAATGCGCTCCTCTGTCTGTGCTTTGGCTTCCATCACTGTCTTCCCACCTCCTTTTGTTTCTCCTGGTACCTCTCCCTGTCTCCTTCTGCCTGAGGTTTTTGTTTCTGTCCGAAGGTGATTTTTTGGCTTTCACTTTCTCAGCTACCTCCTTGGAATACCATAATGGCCTTCTCTTCCTTTTCCCCTTGCTAACCTGCTTTACACATACTTGTATTGCCCTTGTTATCCCTGATTTGAATACTGCCCACTGTTCCTGCATCCTCAATTCCCCCCAGCTAATGCCTCTTCCAAGCATTTTCCCATTTTACCAAAATCCGCCTTCCTAAAGCCTGGGATTCATGTTTTTGTGTGGCTGGGTTCTGCCCCTTCAGTTATGTCAAACCACAGTGACCAGTGGTTGCTGTTACCCAGGTGCTCCCCTACTGTGATCCCCATCGCACTGTCCCAGTTCATGAGCACCAGGTCCAGTTTTGCCATCTGCCGTGTGGGTTGTTTAAGGAAGGCTCCCTGTAGGGAGTCCAGTATGAACCTGCTCTTAGTTGATGCTGCTGCTGGGAGGCTCCAGTCCACATCTGTAATATTGAAGTCACCAACCAGCACTACCTCCCCCTTGTGTACCATCCTTTGGATAGCAAGCATCATCTCCCAGTCCATCTCCTCCCCCTGGGCTGGTGGATTTTATATTACCCCTTGCAGATGGTTGACCCTGTTCCTCTTTCTAGTTTAACCCACAGTATCCCCCCTTTCCTTGTTCCCCCTGAATCTCTGTGGCCTTTATGTGTTATTTCACATAAAGTGCCACTCCTCCCCCTTCCTGCCTGCCCTGCCTTTCCTGAATAGATTGTAATCTGGTATAGCCATCTCACAGTCGTCATTGCCATTGTACCTGGTCTCCGTGATGGCCACAATGTCCATGTCCAACTGTGCCATGGCAGCCTCAAGGTCCTTCATTTTGTAATTAAGGCTCTGGGCCATGGTTCATATGGCTCTCCAGGATGTGCTCCCCCCCCCTTTGTTCCCTTAGCCCACCCCCGCATTTCTAGGTGTTCTTTTTCCCCTGTCCTTCCTGCCTTCCTCTCTTATGTTGAATTCTGCCCTTTGTCTGTCTACATGCTTCTTGGGTACTCGTGAAGAGCATGTGCTCACAGGGGGCAGGGTATACTAAGTCTCTTGTCTCTCCTGGCTCTCCCCCTTGGCCAGTTTAAATGCTTGCTTCTGAAACATTCAAACTTCTCACTTAGGACTAGGGTCCTTTTCCCAGATGGATGCAGGCCATCATCCTTCTACGGGCTCGCATCCTCCCAGGTGGGTCCCCAGTCCCTCATGAAGCCAAAACCTCCTTTCCACACCATTTCTTCAGCTAGGAGTTTAATTTCTGGATGCAGAGTGTCCTAGCCTCCCCACTGCTGTGGACAGGTAGAACCTCTGAGAATGAGACAGAGCATGCTATCTGCTTCAGGCTCCCCTCCATGTAGTGCTTCATGGAAGGCACTTGACCTCCCTCTCCCCCATACTAGGCGCACTTATCTTCACTCCCAACTGAGTCCCCCACCAGGAGTAGCTTCCTCTTCCTCTGGGGTCCTCCACTCCCCTTCCCTGGGGCTCCATCATGGAGGTCTCACCCATCCTCCTTGGTATCAGCTGTGGATACCCTTGTGGGGCTTTCCATCTCCTCCAAGACAGCATAAGAGTTACTAAGATGGACAGGTTGGAGGGATATGCTTCGGACCACCCTCCCACACTCTCCCTGAGCCCACTGTGGTCCAACCGCTTTTCTTCTTGGGCATTCTTTGAGGTTCTGGTTGTGGACATGGTGGCCACTGGGTGGGGGTGAAGGTTCCCTACATCCTGGCCAACTCAGCTCGGAGACAGGCAACCTCCTCCCTCAGCCCAGAGAGGTGCCTGCATATGAGGCAGCACAGCATGATCCAGAATGTTCTCATGAACACTGCGGCCCCACACCCACTGCACTGCACCACTCCTTGCATCTTTTCTGTCTTACCAAGTATGTCCCCCTACTACTAGTGATCCCCTTCTGTATTCCTTATATCCCCTTCCTGTGTTTGGATTCCCCTATTTTTTTTTCTCTTGCCCCTTTCCTGCTGCTTAAATTGTACCAATACATCCTCTATGTGGCTATATGATGTGGCTGTAGCCCTTCCTGCTTAGGCCTAATCAGAAAGTAGAAGAACCATTTCCTGATTGTCACCTATAAAGGTGGACTATCGTGGGGTGAGTGGGATGGGGAGGGTAATCCCCCTTACCTCTATGGCAAAACAACAATCAGGGCACTTTATTTTTATTTGCTCATCATGCCTGATGCTGTGCCCACACAATTATCCCCGATGCCAGATGTAGCCCACACACAATGTTGATCCCCGATTCAGATGCTCCTGTATGAGGAAATAAACAACCCTGCACCACAGTTACTGAGCACTGACCACAATTAACAGCATCCCTTCAGCATTTCTCCTGTGACAGAAAGGATACTGCACCACAGTACTGAGAGCAAATTTACTTTAAACCCCTTTCCTGCTGCATAGCTCCTGCAATGGAATACAAAAGACACACCCCATACCACCGCAGTACACAATTCAGGCACAATAAAGAAACACTTCCCTGCAGCATCCAAATGATTCCACAGGAACTGAGCTTTGGGCCATCAGAATCCCATTCACCTCGCAGCTAAAATCCCCCTGGTCCTGGTAATGATATTCCCCATTTGAGAGGCCACGACTTACAGGAGGCTTTTTAAAGTCCCTTGCCTTTGTTTTAATTGGCACTCTTTTGAATTCAAGTGATAGGTCTGGCATCCACCCGAAGTCACTCAGCCATCATCCCCCGCTCCCTCAGCCTGTGTAGCGAATTCAAACAAATCCCCTCACCTCTCTGGCGATAAAACAATCAGTGCACACATAATATAAAAGTGCATTTGTTGTTTTAACTACAGTAGTTCATGTTAAGGTACTACAGATCCTAACTAGACCTTGTACACCCTTACTCTCTGCCTCATTCACTACACTCATTTAACACTTCTCTTGCATACACTAGTAACATAGTAATTACAGGCCAGAAGGGACTATGTATATCAGGTCATCCCACCCTCCCACTTCATATAAGCAAGGAATAATAGTACAGTATGCTGTGCAAATATGTACTAATTTATAGGGATACCCACCACCATCTTCTGCTCACAGTAGCCTATAACGGGAGGCCCCTGCTGGGCTGCGAGTTGATATGCCTTGAACCCTTTGTGAGTAACTGAAACAAGGCAGCATGCAATTTACTCCTTTTGTGTAGCCTGATTTAAAACTTGCTAGTGTGAGTGTGAGGCCTTTATATTTTTGTTACTATTGCCTATAATTTCCATGATAAGCAGAAATATGTCCAGGATTACCTTAAAAGACTTGTAATGTCTTAATATCCTTCCTCTGATATATCAAGAGAAGAACTGGAGGAAATTTGTTTGAATTAAGGGATGAGGGCTTGGAAAGAATATTTTTAGTAACATAGCATGCTGCATAGTTTGATACCTTTTTTTCAGACCAACATTTGTCTTGAACAAAGATGGTATAGTACACAAGCTTTTGGGGCCTCACAGGTCCCTTCTTTAGGTGAATAGCATATCATTTAGTATATAGGCTAGTCACCTGAAGAAGGGATGTGTGGGGCCCCAAAGGCTTGTGCACAATACCATCTTTGTTCAAGACATGATATGTTGGTCTAATAAAAGGTATCAGACTATCAAGCAACTCTTCTTTTCCAGGAACCAATATGGCTAAAATCTCTTTTTGCTTTGTATTTTAGCTGTGATGACGGCGTGGATGTAAGGTCCATTTTGCACACACCTCCTCAGCATGCTGTCCTTTCAAGCTTATCAGCCAGAATGCTACTGCTACTCATCTTATGCTATATAACACTCAATAATTTATTTCCTCAGGAGTCTATAATGTCCTCCATTGAAAGGATGAGCAATGCTAACCTTAACATTGAAACATAGAAGTTGCTGATAGATAAAGGCAAGGCAGATTTTATTTGCTAAATTCCCTATCGCAAAGCCTCAGCACACAATGCATAAAACATATAATTTTAAAAGAATAGACTAAAACAAATAAAACCAATAAAACTATGAAACAATAGCCAGAGAAACAGAATAAATAACTGAGGCCCAAATATTCAAAGCTTTGCACAGTGCGCAAACCGTTTGCACGGGTTTAGTGAGGGATTAGCACGGGTCCACTATATTCAAAAGGCCAAATAGTGCTTGCAAACTGCATTAGCGCCAGGCAAACCATAATATATGCAAGGGGCAAATTGAACATGAATACAGGCGCTATGAGATATTCAGCAGCTAGCACTGCGCTAAGGTGTTTAGCGTGACTTAGCGCGACCCTTTGCGCAGTACAAATTACTGCCCAGGAAAAGCTGATCTTAACTCTGGGCAAATAGCTTTGTGCGACATTGTGGCCTTGCGCAGCATTAGCGTGGCTTTAGCGCAGCCTTGCACGACCCTAACATATGACTATGACACAGAGAAAAAGCCAGACATGGAGGAAACATGCTGCTCACTGATGGGACCACGATGATGCCAACTGCTGCCACCAGTCCCAGACATGCCAGGCAGTATGTGGTGACCCAGCCCCCAAGGGCCACCATGGTATTGTGGCCATACTGCATACACCTGCAGACCATACGTCTGTGGTGACCAACAGATGCCAGCACACACATGCAGCACTGTGGGCATGGTGGGTGTTGAGGGGAGGGTGTACGGTTGGCCAGGACTCACTCCACACTGGGTGCAACCACAAAGGCTGGGACACAGCATGCAGTGCACATGGGCCAGTACTGGGAATACCCCAATACCAGTGTGCCTGTCTGATCATACATGCCCCCCCAGTCACATACCTCAAAGCTGTACATACACCACAGCACACACAGTCTGCCATGTCTATGTCACTATCAGCATCCCATGCCAGAAGTGCAGCATCTGTGGGTCACACAACAGTGTGACAGTAATGTCCACTGGCAGTACACACCTGCAAGGTGGGCTTGTCACTGTGTACAATGCAGTGGTCATCAGTATCCTACACACCATTGGCATTGCTGTGTCCCTCACACTACTGGCCCCCTTGCTACTGTGGCATCTGCTGTGCACTGTAGCATGCCATACAGTGTGACAGTTGCATGCATCACCACCACCACCACCTGTGCCTATGCTGTGTTGTCCCCTGGGGTACACAATGTTATGCTGTACTGCATACATGTAGCCCACAGCTACCATCATGGACCATCAGACTGACCTACTGGTGGAGCTGCGGCCAGACCTGGCCAGCCCCCTGTACTTCCAGACTGATCTACAGTTGGAGCTGTGGGACCCTGCAGTAACGCTGGGCAAACTGCATGCAAATCAGGGCATAATGAGATGCTAATCTGGATGTTTGCCCCGAGACTATCTAAGTAGGCTCATTTGCATGTCACTTTTGAATATGGCAAAGTTTTGTGCAGGGCAAATGTGTTTGCACTGGGCAAATGGCTTAGCTCCATGCTAAAGCCGCACAAACGTGTTAGCGCAGCGCTAACAGTCCAGGGAATATTATGCAGTTTTGAACACTGTTCTTTCAACATCCACTACTGCCTGCAGCTGTACTGGGTCCACGCATTTGCTGGCATATGCATTGGCCACATAGGTCACATCTCCCTACCTTCACATCGGTGTGCACTGTGTTGCTGTTGTGGTTTGCACTTTGTGGTTGCTATATTCAGAGCTGTCTTATTCCAGGGCTATGTTTGCCCTGCACTCCCAGCCCAGTTTGCCCGGCCTCATTCCCATGCTATGTTCAGAGGCTGTTTGCCCCCAGCTATTCCTTTTGAATACAGCTTGCTTTGTGCACGGGGCTAGGTTTGCCCACCAGGCAGTGCTAATTTAGCCCCGGGGCAAAGTTTTGAATATCTGGCCCTGAGTCTATAACACGCATAAACATGTGCAAAACATTGGATGTTTAGGCCTGATTATCCTGTCATTGTCTTGCTTGGTACTTTGAATAAAATCATCTGCACTTAACAATGTTTGAGTCTGCATATCACTTTAATACCGGGTAAGGCCATTTGTGCTCCTTTTTTTTTCTCTTCTATCCAGTCTACCCATGAAGAGTTTCCAAATATCCCTCTGCCCTAATGTCTCAAAGGGGTTTTCTACCTTAAACCCTCCCTGTTCCTCCTAGCCTCCCACCTCTCTAGCTCCTCTTCCTGGAATTACCAGTGCTTTAAACCTGTCCCACCCAAGTCTGAACCCATTTATGCTCCCTGCACCCCCCCACTTCTTCTTCTGGTAATCTATTCCATGGCTCCACCACCCTGTCTGTGAAGTAAAATGTTCACAACTTCAGTGGGTAGACCATTTCACAACTCAACCACCATATGTGTGAAGTTATGCTTTCTATGCTTCCCCTTATTGTGACCCTTCCTAGTTTGAGGGGATGCTCCGTAGTTTCACTTGTACACATCAGCTCAAAAATGTATGTACAGCATAAGTCACCCTACTAGTTTTTATATTCAGAACATCACAATCATATTCCCTCACAGCCTTCACTTTTCTAGGCTGAATAATTTGAGTATGCCCCATCGATCCTATTCAGAAATACTATTTCACAGAAGGAGAGGTGAATACAGGGTAAGGATCACAATGTAAGATCCATGACTTTATGTTAAGGCTAGAGAGGTACTGCAACTAGAGGAAAAGGGAATAAATTGATATGCCTGCTGAGTAGATAGAGAACTCTGTAGGTGAAAGTTCTTCTTTTCTATTATTTTTATAATGCTTGTTTGAGAACTCTGCTAAGGTCAATTATATGTTTTATTGGGAGTAGGTGAGAGTTTTGAGCTCCCATGTGAGTACCATAAACAATAGAGGGTGGTGGTTAATGGCGCTCACTTTAATGATAGGAGAGTGACCAGCAGGGTGCCACAGGGCTTGGTACTGGAACTGGTCCTCTTTAATGTCTTCATAAGTGACACTGCAGAAGAACTAGAAAGGAAGGTATGCCTTTTGCAGAGGATTCCAAACTCTGCAATAGGGAAGACACTCAGGAGGGGGTGGAGACAATCCACTGGGATTTTGGGAACTCGAGGAGTGGTCAACAACATGACAGTTTGGGTTCCATGTCAAACAGTGCAAAATTATGCACCCAGGGCATAGGAACCCAGGAGCTGAGTATAGGATGGATGGAGGGTTCTGGCCATCATCAAGCAGGAAAGGGACCTTGGGGTTTTCATAACTGATGACCTCAAAGTTGCAGGGCAGTGTGACAAAGCAGTGGATGAGGCTAGTGGGATGCCGATGTGCATAGGGATGGGTACCTCCAGCGGGAGGCAGTAGATGGTGTTGCTGCTGTATTGCTCACTGGTGTGACATCACCTAGAGAGCTGTATCCAGTTTTGGTGTCCAGTTTTGAAAGTCACATCTCAAGAAGGACATAGAAAGGACACCGACAGGGTGAAGACACTCCAGAGAAGGGCAACTAAAACAGTGCAGGGGTTGCATGAGAAGCACTACAAGGAGAGACTGAGAGATCTGTAAGATCTCAACCTATATTCTCTAGGAGAGAGGAGAGGGAATGGCGACATGGCAGAAACCTACAAAGACATCACGTGGTGAACAGGGCGCAGGAGGGGAGTCTCTTTGAAGTGAAAAAGAGCACCACGGCATGGGAGCCTGATATGAAGCTAGGGAGAAGTAGTTTAAGAGGGAGGTGAGGAAATGCTTCTTCAGTGATAGGGTGGCAGATTCCTGGAATAGACTGCTGGCTGAAGAAGTGGAGGTGAAAAGAGAGGGAGGAAGGAGGAAGGGTCACTGAAGACCAGGTAGGGTCTGCAGAGGTAGATTAGACAGGGAACATCTGTGTAAATTGGCTGGAGCAAATAGCCCTTTTCTGCTGACAAATTCTATGTTTCACTGGTTCCATGGTGCCAAACGATGGTGGATCACTCTGGCACACTAGTGACCCAGATTCATGCCCTGAGCTTGGGACATCAGGGGCAGAGGCCAGCAGGGAGGGCTTAAGAGCATCTTATGGATGCTTTCCTCCCATGGGCAGAAGGAGGCTGTCATGTCACTCTTTCATGGCTTCTGGTGATTGCTGGTGGTAGTGCTGACAATGGCATGGGTTGCCACATGCCATCAGGTACTCCTCCCAGGCCAGCTGTGAGCATGCAGCCAGTAGGGGAAGGGGATGGGAGGGATCAGAAAATGGGAAAATGCGCTTAGGTGTCCTGAATGATGGCCTCTCCACCCTTCCCAATGCCAGACCCTCCACAGTGTGCACAGTCCATGGCTGCGCCTCCTGTCAAGAGAGACAATTCCTCCACTAGGCCACAGCATGGCCCCCAGTGGGGATAAGCAGGCCAAGTGGAGAGGGATGTCAGGAGTTCTCAGGAGATGTCCTATGACAACAGTCTGGGGAGACCACCAGCAAGGAAAAGCCAGCCATCAGATGCCCAGGGAGTGGCAGGCATGGCGGCACAACAAGGGGTGTCTGGGGAGGTATGAAAGGGGATGATAAGAGACAAAAAGGAGTGGGATATAGGGGGGCCCAGCAGGCACAAAAAACATTCTATGTTTCTATGTTTTTAAACTATGGTACCATCCATTCCACACACCAACAGTTTAATGTCTCATTCTTTTATTCAGTATTGTACTGTATTGTCCAGTTGCACCCTGCAGTGAAATAGCACAACTATTTGCTGCAGAAAGCAAAACAGAAAAAAATACTGTGTCATTAGTGTATTCCTAACTAAAACTGATATTGATGACTTTGTACTCTCCCAATAAAATTCTTACATAAGCCTCTTTACTCTTATGCAATGTGGACTGTTTTGAGTGGTTTGAAGATCACATGGTGTGCTGACATTACATGCTTTAACATGCATTATTTAGACTTACTGCATATCTGGCAGTAATCTAAGGGCATCCAGACTTATGTCCTCTTGTAGAATTGACACCTGTCCCAGCATTCTCAGTGATGTAGCAAGTATGTACGTCATGGAACATTGAAGCGCAAAGTAATGTAAATGTTGGGCATGCTGGGCTTAACAGCATACACCCTGACAAATAGTGACATCACTTTTTGTGTCACGGCTTCATGAACTGGCTACTTTGTATATGAATAGGAAAGATTTAAGCAACAATATCTCTGGACTGTGGACCCTTGAGTGTAAACACCATACTTTGTTTGAAAGTGCTTTTCATGCTCTTTCAGACTTTGAGGGACCTTGAAAACCTATAATCTTTTTACAAAGTGAAGATCAAGGTGGGCTGTTATTGCTGCCTAGCCTGCTACCACCCATGAAGGAAAAATGTAACTTCTTTTAACTAGCAGCATGCACTCCCAATGAAGCACCCAGGAGGCAGAACAACAGCAAGACAATCCAGGTAAAAAGAAGGGCTGATGATGCCAGCAGGAGAGTAAATACAGGATTAGAATTACAGTGATGCCAACATGTATTTATATTCTTTATACTGCACATTATATATTTTAGGACTTTGCTGAGGGTCCGCTATGACCATAGGTATTACAATAGCCATTACAGGCAGCAGCTGTTATACAAGTGGGGGAAGGGAGATCAGGAAGCAAACATAACTTTCGCTTCTAGACTCATTAAGGGCTCATAGTTCCAAGGAGGGTGGGTGGGTGGATGGGTATAAGAAGAACAGCATGTGAGGAGGCATCTGATGCAGGGCTAGTTTTAAAACATCGTTGTTATTTTTTCTATCAATGAGCAGCCTTCTTACAAATTGATTTTGGGTCACCCCTGGGTCATTTTAAGTTGTGTCTAGTGCCACAGTACCTAATCCGCTTACCCTATTTGGTAGGTATGAGAGGAGCCAAAGGTATGAGGAAGAAGAGCAGCAGATGGGAGAGCAGAGCATATATTTGTGAAGCTTCCTCAAGGGTTGATTGATACAAGCATGTCCGTAATAAGTTGGGAAGATGGATTGTTAAATGGAAGAGGTTGCAAACACTAGAAGTTAGTCTTTCTACATCATTGGGGAGTGATATGTCCATAGTGAGTAAGCAGGAAAGTCAAAAGACAGAAAAGCTGTTGGTGTGGGGGCATTTTGGAGTAAATATAATTTTCTGTTGAATCTAGGGTGAAATAACACAGTGGGATGTACACAGCCACAACAGGGCTGAAATACTGTAGAAGAGTTGTGCTAGACCTCTTCGGGGACTGAAGAGCAGAGTTCATTATCATGCGGGTTACGGATTTAAAGATCTAGTACACAGCCTAAAATTAATAATATTTATTTCCAGCTCTGTTTCTCACTGTGCTGCAGGTGAGAATGTCCCCTGACTTAGTCCTCCACACCCCCAATTGGCATCCTGTGACAACTGTTCATGACGGAGACCTGTAGCTTACCCCGTACAGCAGGGCTCCCGAGGGAGAAACCGAGCTCCATCATATTTAAGAGAGCCTGGGATAGGCATAGGGAGAAGGTAAAGATCATGGGTAGGGAGGATGGGAGGAGTAGGGAGGGAGGGCAGGGGCATTAGCTCAAGCTGTGGACTCTTCAATATGAGCAGACTTGATAGACCAAAGGGCCTTCTTCTGCTGGCTTCTTCGTATGATCGTATGTTTTCCAAGCCCAAGACTTACACTGTGGCATCATTCAGCATTGGGGGGGTCATCACACTGCTACTGCTGCACATGGTTTTCCCTTGTGTCAGCTCCACCTGAGGCATGGACATGCAATAACATCAGCACATGGGCATGCATGTTTCCATGGATGCCCTGCAGATGTCCGCCACTGCCTTCCCATCTGTAGCATTGTCCATCCACAAACCATATAAAAACTAAAAACAGGTATCTGCCTCTATCTCCAAAATCAAACAAAGGAACAGAGGATGCTGCAGAGCAGGACATTGCAGCACAGGAGCTAGCACAACAAAACGCGCCCAAAACAGGGACCAAAATGAAAAAAAAAAAGCAAAAAGGAAATCCAAAACACTTCTGATCATAGGAGACTCCATGATTCAGGCAGTTGATACTTACCTCCAGCCGGGGGTAATGGTCAGATGTCTCCCAGGTACATCAGCGTGGAGAGACACTGACCACAGTGCTAAAATTGTGCAGGAAGCAGGAGAAAGCATCAATGTCCTGGTACACATAGGGACTAACGATCTCTCCAGCCGGTCAGTTGTGGAGACCAAGAAACACCCGACCAGAATGGGAGACAAACTGTCATCCATTTCACCCGGCATCTCCTTCTCTGAGATCCTGCCAGTCTGGGAGAGGGGGGGGCAGATGGACGGAAGGTCAGAGAAGGGGAGATAGGGGAGTTAAACATGTGGCTCAAGGGCTAGTGCCAGGAAAAAGGACACAAATTTGTAGGTAACTGGCAACAGTTTGGGGAGCGATTAAATTTGATGGACTGCATCTGACTAAGGAGGGAATCAGTGCATTGGGGCAGACGTTTGACATCTTTGCAGAATATTTAAACTAGCCAATGGGGAGAGGGGTGCAGCACCTGATACATCGAATGGGAGGAACACCCCTCCTCCCTCAGCTAGTGATACAGGGGTTCAGCATGTTTGTAGTTCATTTGCATAACCAGGTAAGAAAAAAGGTCCAGCTCCCCATACAACACACAGGGTAAACGCCAGACCTTGCCCAACAATTAAAGCACTGAAATCTGGCCAATGGAAAATCATGCACACAAATGCCCGCAGTCTGGGAAACAAGATCCCAGACCTGCAGGCAACAATGACAGAGGCTAAACTGGACATAGTAGCCATTAGCGAGACATGGTTCACCAGTAACCACACTTGGGAGACTTCAGAACCTGGCTATGTACTGTTCACAAGAGACCAAGCTGTAAAAAGGGGGGGGGGAGTAGCCCTTTATATCAATGAAAATATCAAAGCTACAGAAATTCAGAATACACATAAGGAGCTAGAAGAACTGTGAATCACCCTGGAAACAGGAAATGGGACAGCCATACGAACTGGGGTTGTCTACAGGCCTCCAGACCAGGGAGAGGACATAGACACATTACTGTTAGAAGATATACAGAACATGACAGCTAAAGGGGAGGTTCTGATAATGGGAGACTTCAACATGCCCGATACAGATTGCTCAATACCAGCAGGAACATCCATCAGAACTAGACACATAGCGGATTCCCTGCTGGAGGAGGGCCTCAAACAACTGGTACAAACACCCACAAGAGACAGGGCTATTCTAGATCTAGTAATGACTAAAGGGGAAAGGATCACAGAACTCCAGCTAGAAGGTCACCTGAGGGCCAGTGACCATCATATGGTATGGTTCAATTTGGCCACTAGAACTAAATCATCTCATTCCAATGCAAAAATATGGGACTTCAGAGGAGCTGACTTTGATAAGATGGCCAATAGAGTTAAGCTAGACCTGTCAAGAAGAAATACAGGTGAGGGGGTACAGGCAAAGTGGGCAAGCATTAAGGATGCAATACTTGAAGCAACATACCACTGTGTTAGGGAGAAAATCAAGAGTAAAAGAAGGAAGAAACCACTTTGGTTCTCAAAAAACAGAAGCAGAAAAGGTCAGAGCCAAAAGACTGGCCTTCAGGAAATATAAGGGAACGCAGCAGGACGAAGATAGGGAGACATACCAAATTTCCCTAAGGGAAGCAAAAATACCACTTCTCTCAGTGCAGTTTAATCCCTGCAAGATATATATTTTTTTAAATCAAGGATGGAAATGAGAAAGGAAAATGTGGGTGCACCGGAATTTGAACCTCGGACCTCTGGTATGCTGTTCCAGCGCTCTAACCATTAAGCTATAGGCCCACTGGTTAAAGTGTCCAAAGAACTTCCTATTTCACAGTTCCACATTCCTTTCTCTAGTGTTGCTCAATTCTGCAACCAGAAACCAATTTAGAAATACCACTTCTCTCAGTGCAGTTTAACCTCTGCAAGGTATATAGTTTTTTAAATCAAGGATGGAAATGAGAAAGAAAAATGTGGGCGCACCGGGATTTGAACCTCGGACCTCTGGTATGCCGTTCCAGCGCTCTAACCATTAAGCTACAGGCCCACTGGTTAAAGTGTCCTACAAGAGCTCGCTAAGCTCAGGGTGTATAAGGCAATGGGACTGGATGGCATACATCCCAGAGTAAGAAAGGAGCTAAAGCTGGAACTAGCAGAGCCATTATCAGAACTGTTTAGTGAGTCTCTGAGCACAGGAGAGGTCCCAGAAGATTGCAGAAGGGCTCATGTGATCCCACTCCACAAGAGTGGTAGCAGGGAGGAGGCAGAAAACTACAGACCAGTCAGTCTTACCTCAGTAGTGGACAAGATTATGGAGGCACTCCTTAAGAAAAGGATAGTGCAACACCTGAAATCCATAGGAGCACAGGATCCAAGACAGCATGGGTTTACAGCAGGAAGATCCTGTCAAAATAATCTCACAGATTTCTTTGACTGAGTAACCAGAGTGGTGAACCAAGGGGGTGCAGTTAATGTCACCTACCTTGACTTTAGCAAAGCTTTTGATACTGTTCCCCATAGAAGATTGATTAATAAGCTGGGTAGGATTGGGGTGGGTCAGAAGTCGGCCAGCTGGGTGGCAAACTGGGTGACAGACAGAAAACAGAGAGTGGTGGTAAATGGTATACAGTCAGAAGAGATGCAAGTCACACGTGGGATACCTCAGGGATCAGTCCTGGGGCCAGTCCTCTTCAATATCTTCATCAGTGACATCGCAGATGGACTGGAGGGTAAGGTTTGTCTCTTTGCAGATGACACCAAGATCTACAACAGAGTAGATGATCCAGATGGGGTGGGCAGAATGAGAAGAGATCTGGATAAACTGGCAAAATGGTTGGAAGAGTGGCAACTGGGGTTTAACGCAAAGAAGCGCAAGATAATGCACATAGGGAAGAGAAACCTTGAAGCCACCTATAGGTTGGGAGGGGAGTTGCTGGCAATCACAAGAGAAGAAAGAAACTTAGGCATCATTATCACAGATGACCTGAAATTATCCAAGCAGACCACTAAAGCAGGAAGTAAGGCTAGGGGGATGTTGGGGTGTATTAGTAGGGGTATCACAAGTCATAAGAGGGAGGTAATAATCCCTCTTTACAAGACACTGGTTAGGCCCTTCTGGAGTACTGCATGCAGTACTGGAGGCCGTACCTTCACAAGGACTTTAATAAAATGGAGGCAGTCCAGAGAAGGACAACCAAAATGGGCAGGGACTACATCAGAAAATGTATGAGGACAGATTAACAGAGCTCAATATGTACACCCTACAGCAAAGGAGGGAGAGAGGTGATATAATCGAAACATTCAAACACCTTAAGGGCATTAACAAGATGTAAGAATCTAACACATTTCAATTTAAGAAAAACAGCAGGATAAGAGGACACAGCATGAAATTAGAGGGAGGCTGATTAAGGGGTAATGTGTGGAAGTTCTTTTTCATAGAAAGGGTGTGGATGGATAGAAAGGCCTACATTAGGAAATGGTGGATATGAATACAGTGCAGGGCTTCAAACAGGCCTGGGATAGGCATAAGGGAGCAATACAGATGAGTATCAATAGATAGGCTATTGACAGAGTAAAGGCCTATGGCACATTCATAAGGTAGAAAAAAATGGGCAGACTGGATGGACCTTGCGGTCCTTATCCTGCCATCAACTTCTATGTTTCTATGTCCCAGGCTTGGTGTACACCACCTTAATTCTTGGAACCACAGACCCTGCCCTCCCTGGAGGTGAAAACCTCCCCCCTACCAGCCCTCTGATGCTTCAGGCTCATTCCCGAACCCAGGGCATCAATGTCATGAGCAGTAGCTCTACTGTTGCAGTGATGGGCCAGCCTAATAATAACTTTTTAAGTAGTTGACTGTTAATTTTTGTATCTGAAGTATTCTTTCCTTCCCCTTTCCCTTTCCCTTTCTCCAAGTAGATTTTCATTTGACAGGACTAGGTACTGTATGATACATAGAGCTGCACTCTACCTGGAGGATAACATTTCTTGTTCTTTTCCCTGCATACATCATCAATACTGTCACCTCCCTGACTGTGACATCACAAATGTCCAACTTGCCTTCTGCCAGACCATTCCTTGTGATGTCTCAAGTGAGGTCACAATGCTGATGAAGTGCAGTGTGAAGTGTTACAGAACTAAATATGTTCGCTCCCAGGGAGAGAGTTGTTCTACACATTGCACATAGTATTAGCCAGCAGAAAACTTTCTAATTTTCAAAGGGAAAAAGAAAAGTACTTAAGAAAGAAAAAGTAGCAGCTAGTCACTTTTAAAAATTAACAACATTTCCTGACTGCTGCTTTTAAAATTACTAGCTCTTTGAAGTAACTGGGATGTTGCCAAGGAATAGTTGATTCATGTAAGGATAGCATAGTCGGCTATTAACACGCCTGGATTTGCTGTTACGCAATCTGGATTTTGGAGTGTCCCTATCCATTTCATCATACACAGTAGTTCATTCTGTAACAATTTCTTAAAAAATGAAAAATTACAATAAAGTGTCTGACATCTGTGGTCAGATATTAAAAAGTTAGCCTGAGAGCAAAGGGGTGTTTGCCTGCACTAACCAGGTAGTTTCTGCCATCACTGATACCATGGATATCCGGTTTATATCTTTTTTTTCCCCTTCTTGGAAGATGGTTTGAAAGGGGCGATGAGTCCAGAGATGTTTTAGCAGGTACTGTGTTTTGGATTTTGTCCTTTATGAGAGTGGGTTGGTGAAAGGCCCTGACTGGCTTTAACACAGTTGAGAGCTTCTACTATTGTGTCTTTACACCATCAATTGACCTCAGATCCTGGGTGTTAATTTGGCCCTGATTCCTTATCCATGAGAGGGCCTGTTAGACTCTAGGAATCTGGACTTCTAGGGAGTGAGAGGCACTGGTTGTGGCTGGACCTTTTCTGGAACAACTTCCGATCTGCTCAGGGGGCGAGAGCCCTCTGGGTTTCTGGACCATAGCTGGAAATTCCCTGACTGTGTTGGGGCTTAGCCTCTTTCCACTATATTGGCTTGTTTCAAATTTGACTCCTGTTTGCACTAAATCTTTTAATCTAATTATTTGTTAGGTTGGGGAGGCTTTTTGGAGTTGTGGTGTGTGGTAGGTGAGCATGTGTGAGTGTGTGGCTGGATGACTGATTAAGTATAATTTAGTAGTATTTTAGTGTATATATATTAGTAGTTTTCTTTTAGGATGGGGGTTCCACCTCAGGCTCAAATATTGGCTTACTCTCCCTCTCTTCTTAAAGATCTTTGCCCCTTCCTCACTCCACCGCTTGATGCTGCGTTACGGTTGAGATGTAAGGAGTTGGATATTCTGAGGAGGGGGTGCTAGAGGGAGAGAGAGGAAGCAGGATGTAGTTTAGAGGGAGCCAGTTCAGGTAATGGGGACCAGTAGATGCCCTGGGTTAAGGAGACAGTTGGAGCGAAATCCCTCATGCCTTGCCTCTATACCTAGGGTATCCTTCGGACCAACAGGACAGGTAGCTGATGAACTGGCCCCAACCTTTCATCCTCTTTGGGCGGTGCTCTGCAATGCCAGGTTGATGGCTAACAAGACCGCTATAATGGTTGGTCTTGTTGGGTCAGTCAATCTTGCTTGTATTACAGAGACCTGGCTGGGAGATACCTTGGCCCCTGTGCTAGAGACATCTGTCCCAGCCGGGTACTCTGATGTGCACTGCCCATGGAAGGATCAAAGGGGAGAGGGGTTGCAGTCTGTTTTAGGTCAGAGCTGAGCCTGACGGTGCACCCAGTTGGGGACACTAGTTCTTTTGAGTGTGCTGTGGTCTGTGTGGGGGTCCCAGCATGGTATTTAGAGTGCTCCTGATCTACAGTCCTCCTGGGTGGGACCGGGGCTTTTTGCAGGAAATGGCGTCCTTTGTTGCCGAGTGTTGGAGTCGCCGAGATGGATTGTTCTCGGCAACTTCAACACCTGGGTGGACGATGTGACATCACCTGGGGCCAGAGATCTCTTAAGTTTGGAGGCTCTGGGCCTGATCCTCCATTCCATGTCCGGGATCCACCAGTTCGTCCGTGTGCTCAATCTGGTGTTCTCTCTGGGGCTTGAAATTGACAGCTTCAAGGTTGATTGGGTCGCTTGGTCTGATCAATACACCATTGGGTTCTGCTTTAAAGCCCCCCTTAATGTCCCATCCCCTGTGGAAATGGTCCAGTTCTGCCTTTTGAGGGGTGTTCAACCAGAGGGAATGATGGTGGAACTGGACGTTTTGTCTATGTTGGAGGCTTGCACCAGTGGCCCAGGAGATTCAGTGACGACCTATAATAGTGCTGTTGCTGGGGACCTAGATTGTCTGGCTCCAATCCGTGTATACCCCCTTGTCTCGCACCTTGGCTCCCCTTGGTTTGATGGGGAGCTAAGGAAGTTGAAGACAAGGGGGCGGAGGTTGGAGAGGCACTGGAGGAAGACTGGATCTCTAGAGGACAAGTTGGTTCTGATGGCTCATTATGATGAGTATCAGAATGCAATCATCCACAAAAAAAGGCAGCTTTTATGTCTAGGACAATTGCAGCTGGGAGGAATCGACTGGCTCAGCTCTTCCGGGTTGTAGACAGGCTATTACATCCAGCCTGTTTGGAACCTGTTAGAGCCTTTTCAACTCACAAATGTGAGGAAGTTTGCTCAATTCTTTTCGGACAGACCGTCCTCGGTAAGATCCGAGATTTCTCGAGCTGAATTCAGTTCTCCAGCAGTGGTATGTCTTATGTGGGCAATTGCACCCAGCCACACTTGGGTGAGATCCAGCCGATGACTGCAGGAGGTCTGCGGGATTGTCCTCAGGCTGAAACCAACATTCTGTGACCTAGACCCAGGATGGACACGGCTACTAGTTGGCTATGTCGAAGCCCTGGGCCTGGTCTTTGCCAGGATAGTTGAGCATTCCTTGTCAGCTGGGATTTTTCCAGAATCTCTAAAACAGGTTCTGGTTAAGCCCTTGCTGAAGAAACCATCGTTGAACCCTGACATCCTGGCAAATTACTGGCCTATCTCGAATCTTCCCTTTTCAGGGAAGGTTCTTAAGAAGGTGGTAGCAGAACAGCTAGAGGATCATCTCATAGACTTCCAAATTTATGAACCTTTCCAGTCTGGATTCAGGGCCATACATAGCACAGAGACAGTGTTGGTCAGGGTGATGAATGACCTGCTCAGGGCGCGGAATCAGGGAGAGCATACAATTCTTATCCTCCTCGATCTCTCCTCAACATTTGATACTGTGGACCGTGGAGTGTTGTTGGACAGACTGATGGAGTATGTGGGACTCACTGGCAAGGTCATCAGCTAGTTTCAGTCCTTCCTCCGGGGCAGTTCCCACAGGGTAAGCATGGGAAATTGTCTCTCGAACCCAAGAGACCTGCCCTGTGGAGTTCACCAAGGCTCTGCCCTCTCCCCCATGTTGTTCGCAGAGTATATTTTGGCCCTGGGTGAGGTCATAAGATGGTATGAGCTGAGTTTTTATTGTTATGTGGATGATACTCAGCTCTACCTGTCTTTCACACCTGGTAGACCTGATGCTGAATAAATGCTTGGCTGAAATCCAGGTGTGGACGTCGTCGAACTGTCTGGGACTGCACCCTGGGAAGACTGAGGTACTGGTGATAGAGCTGGATCTCAGGGTTGGGCTTGGAACTTCCAGTGATAGATTGGGCCTTTTTTATGGGCCCAACAGAACTGGAGGTTTCATCAAGGGGTGCTAGCTGCACATTCGAGCAGACTTGATAGACCTCTAGGCCTTTATCTGCTGGCAAATTTCGTATGTTCGTATGTCAAGAGTGAAGAATCTGGGTGTTGTATTTGACAACCAGCTGACATTTGACGTTCAGGTGTCAGCAGTTGTCCTGACTGGATTTTAACATCTCTGGAACATCGCCCAGATCAAGCCCTTTGTCCCACCCAAGACCTGGCTCCATTGATTCATGCTTTCCTGACCTCGAGACTCGACTACTTTAACACCCTCTACCTCGGGGTCGAAGGTAGTGAGCTGCGGAAACTGCAGCTGCTACAGAACGCAGTGGCATGGGTGCTGACTGGTCACTCCAGTCAGTCATATCACCCCAGTGCACTGGCTGCCAGTGCTATGGTGCATCACCTTCAAGGTAGGTCTTCTGATCTACAAGGCCCTACATGGTTTGGGTCTGGGCTACCTGAAGGATCTCCTGCATCCCTATGTCCCATCTCACCCCCACAGATCAGCTACCAGTGCTCTCCTGGAGGTACCCAGAGTGGGGCTGAAGAGCTCTGGAAACCGGGTATTTGAGGTAGCTGCCCTCGCTTTATCGAATTCATTGCCGGGTCACCTCTGGGAGGCATCGTCAACTGAAATATTTAAAACACCAACTGAAATCATGCTTGTTTGCACAAGCTTTTTGGGTCTGAGGGTGCCGTTTAAGAATCTGAATGGGTTCAGCTGTTTTAACTATGTTTGGGATTTTATATGTATATGTTTTTATTTACTGTTCCTGTTCTGCTATTTATATATGTATGTATGTATTTGTAATCTTATTGTAAGGGCGCCCTAAGCCTTCGGGGAAAGGTGCCCCAAACAAATAAAATCTATTACTACTACTACCTTCTGCTTGCCCAGTGCCATAATATTTTTTTTCTAATGTATTTTGTCTTCTTTTTCCCCCCGAGAGGTCCGCCGTCAATCTTTGCCCTGGTCACGGCCCCCAGAGCTTCCAACAACTGCCTATTGCCCGCATACTCCCAGTTACCCCCAGCTTGCCCCCTCCCGGAGGTCGGGGCTGTGGCACCAGTTCCCCTAATTCCAGTGCCGCAGGAACAGTATCTGGTTGGGAATGTGGTGACAGTGGCTAATTGAAACCCAGGGAAGGCTTCATGTAGATGGAGGCTGTCCCCTCCATTTTCTTGATTTTTTCTCCGAGAGGTGGGGACGTGCAATGACGTCCAGCGTCTGCCCCGTCTCCATTAGATGCTAGCGCCAGTAGCTGCGAGACCTCCAGCCTCCACCAGGGGTCCATCTCATGCTGGACATTTCCCCACCCTCCCCCTGGAGAAGAAGAGCAGTCCATAGGTCGCTTTATCCTTCTCCCCCCAGCCAGCCCTCCGGCGACCTGGGTCCATTCCCGAACTTGGGTCGCCGGTGTCTCAAGCGGCCCAGTGCCATAATATTAATGATTGCCCTGATGTCTATTGGCATCCCCACTCTTCGAACACCCATCCCTGTAATTTACATTCTGTCCCTGGTGTCTAGTGATATCCCCTACCTTCTGAATTTCTGTCCCCATAATTTATATATTGTTCCTAGTGTCCAGTGGCACCTCCACCCTCTGATTGCCATCACCATAATATTAGTAATGTCCATGGTGTCTAGTGGTACCCCCCACTCACTGAGCACCCATACCAGTGCCACCCTGTTCCCTGGTGGCTAGCTGTTCCCCAGCACTGTCCACATTGAGCACACCACCCTGCCACCCTCCCATACCTGTGTAGCTGATGCCACATGGGGGATCTGATATACTGCCCTCCTCTCAACACTGCTGTATGGATTGACAGGAAGCATGTGTGCTGTCTACGGTGTACTGTTTTAGCTGTTTTTCTTTATCTTTTTGCTTTCTTTGGTTTGGATACAGTACCCTTCTGGAAGTCTTTTTACTGCTTAAAAAATGAAACTGGAAAATTTGCTTTACGAAGACATTGCAGCAGACAAATGCAACTGCCCCAAAGGATGCCTGCTGTGGATGCCCCCAAGCATGTTATTATTAATTCTTCTTCTTCTGCTAGTATAAGAAGAGCACACAAAACCTCCAGTATCATTCAAATAGTTGAATGTCCCGTCCTCCACCCCTCCAAGAAAATACTTATTAAAAAATGGTAGGAGTAGCCGGCCCGGTGGCACTGAGGGTTGAGGCACTGGACGCCACATCTCGTACCATGCCGGTGACCTGGGTTCAGGAATGGACTCGGGGCACCAGGGGCTGGCAGGGGAGAGGAAGGATTAAGCATCCCATGACCGTTCTCCTTCCTCTGGGCTGGGTACGGGGTATGTGGCGCACTGCAGTGGCACCTAGCGGAGGCTAGGTGCACTGTCAGTGGTGTGCATTCCAAGGGGAGGGAGCATGGCAGACATCTGCACGTAGGTGCATCAGACATCATTGCACATCTGGCTCCTGGGGGCAGTAACGGCAGAAAATTGTGGCACGACCGCGGCGACTTATGGCTGAGCCCCAAGCCCCCAGACATGAGAGGCATGACCACCTGGTTCCCAGTCCTGGGCCCCGGGTGGGTGTCCCATTAATTTTATTGGGGCCTACGTAAGTCAGGCGCATACAGCATATACCAGACCTGGTCTCAGGTGCTGGCGGCTGGCTGTCATTATGGTCCACTTCTGCAACAGAGGTGTAAAAAGTGTTAAATTATAAAAAAAAATGGTAGAAGTAGGGGATTGATATTATTAGTCTGCAGATGGCTAACTTAATCCATAGCATATGAAACATCTCTGAGAGAGAGTTTGAGGGCATTGCAAGAAATGAGCAGCACTCTGATAGAAGTTTATAGGGGTGCTAGGAGGGCCTCTTAAGGATATAAGTGTTACCTTGTGTGTTCTTAGTGCAAGAGAACTACAAACCGAAGCTGAGCAGTTCTGGTGCCCTACGGATACCAGAAGCAACACTCTTATATCTATAAGAGGCCCTCCTAGCACCCCTATAAACTTATTATGGATCATGCCATGATTTAAAAGAAAAACATTTTTCTGCAGTCCCTTTCTGTGGCATGAGCAGCAGGCATCATGAAGCCTATTACAGTGCTCAGCATGTGCAGTACTCTTACTGCAATAAGAGTACCTCAGGCACAACAGAAGGAAGCACTGTGATTGGTCGGGGAGCATTACATGATGCTCCCACAATCTGCAATATAAATTACATACAATCCTTAGATTACCATTAGGGGCTGATATCAAAATGGAATCTGCACAATCAAAATCATAGAATTGTAGTAGCTATCAGATGAGCTTAAAGTTGTGATTGGCAGAATTAGGAGCTCTCAAAATATTCCCCCCAAGTGAAAGGTGATTTTATTAAGGATAATATGGAATCACAAAATGGCACCCAGATATTGGAAGGACTAAACCTAGGGGACTGGTAAAGTGGTGTAGCAGGAATACACCATATTGCCATCTGGGAGACCTGGGTTCTCATTAAGGATGACCAGAATTGGCCATTTCCAATCTGATAGGATTGTTCAGAAAAAAAATTCTGAAAAATTTCAGAAAAACATTTTCAGAAGAAATGGCTCTCTAGCTGCGCCATTTTGTCCACACCAGATCGCATGGTCTACTGTTACTACCTTAAGGCAGCAATGGTGCTACTCTTTCTGCAACATGATTACACACTTCCACCCAACCCACCCCAGCCACCTCCCACCTAAGCTAGTCTCTCTAATATAGAGATACAAGCAGGTGCGAAAATCAGTCAGCCTACTTCTACACCCTTCCTGCTCTGTCATTTGGTCTACCCCATGTGCCCCCTGCAGGATCAATCCCTCTTGGTATATCCCTTCTGTTAACCTCTACTTCATGTAAACCTATTGTCTAAACAGTCCTCACCTTTTAACGCACAGCACTCCACTATACTTGCCCAATACTCGAAGCTATCAATATTTTACATTTGGTGCTCTCACTAATAACACCATGCTGTTCCCTTCCTATAGTGGTGTTACATTTTTGTTTAGTCCAATAGGGCTGGATTCTAACATTTTGCTGAACTGTTGTAACAGATGTCAGCTGCAAGCCTTGCCCAGCTCCCTACCCTGCTAACTCTTACATAACAGGGAGTAAAGTCTACTGCTCTACATTTGTGAGTTTAGCCACAACAGCTCCACATCCGAGGCCCCCTTGCAACACAGGTTAACAACTTTAATTTAGTGTACCTAAACCCTTGCTGTCTCTCCTCTTTACCTGATCTACTCTGAAAAGGGCTCCAGACAGCCTGTGCACCCATGTTCCAGACACGCATTCTCTCAGTTCTGTACTTTTGGATGCTCACCCACCAGCCCCCCATTCCCCAGTAACAAGGAGAGCTATGTTACTCACTGTAATGTTTCTCTTACTGGCAGCCCCTGCCCACCCTGAGATACCTCTAAATTCTTACCTCACCACCATCCATCACTAATGGCCAACCATCATATGTCCTGTACTCCCCCCAGTTCCACTATAGGCTGCTATGAACAAAGGAACAAGCTAATGCCCAACCACTTTGATGAGCATACACCATCCCTCGCCTATGTACTAATGGTTGCTTGACTGCCACGCCCCCCCCCCCATTGTCATACATTATATGAAAGGAAAGTGCACTATGAGGCACAACAAACACAGGAAGCTTAAATGGCTTAAAACTGCTTTAATTTGCTGTACATTCATGCTGCTTCTACTCTCTGGCAATATTCACCCAAATCCTGGTCCCATTGGACGAGAACAGGTCCAGGAAACCAGTAGAGGAACATTAAAGCTGGCCTCCATCAACATACATAGTCCCCTACCTAAGTTTGACCAACTTAAAATCTGGGTCCACCAACATAACCCTGATGTTCTCACTATCACAGAAGCATGCCTCAGTCCTAAAATCCCTGACTCTGTACTCTCTTAAATGGATACACCATCTCGCCATCTTTTAGAAAGACAGAGTAGGTAAAAAGGGGGAGGGCTGTCTGGTCTACCTAAAAGACACCCTCTAAGGCCACTTGAACTAACTGACCTAGGCAGAGAAGCACAGACTCTAGCTATTAGATTACTACTTGGTAACCAAAATAAATCACTAACAGTTCACACAGTCTGTTTACAACAGAGATCAGTACACCAACTTTAACAAAATCATCAACTATATTAATACCCTCAACCTTGGCAGTGAATTTCTTATCATGAGCGGCTTCAACATCAATTGGTTATCCAAGGATGCAGCACCCTATAAAGATGTCCAGGCCAGTTTCACCCAAATGGTGAGCGAAATAACCAAACTTAACTACTGCACTGGCACCAGCATCCTGATTGACTGGGTCCTAACAAATCAACAGGAGAGAATAACTGAGGTCTCAGTTCACCCAGATTCACTTAGTGACCATTCACCTATCACTTGCCTCTGGTCTAATAAAACACTGAAATCTGCTCCTCATACTACTACCTGCAGGGTGCTAAAAAAGGACAGCAGAATTCTTTCAAGTCCTACCTCCAGCAGCTCGACTGGACCCACCTTGACACCTTTTATGATGTCAACCAGGCATTGGAGCACTTCATTAACTCCTACAATGCAGCCTGTCACATTTTTGCCCCAGTTAAACAGCAGAAGCTAAAAAACCTTAACAATGAATGGATCGCCCAATCCCTCGTTGAACTCATGGGAGCCAGGGACCACCTATGGCATAGAGCCAAGGCAACTGGTAAACCAGCAGATTGGGGGAAATACAGGGCAGCTAGAAATAGCTACACCCGTAACATCAGGCTTGCAAATCACAGCACTACAATGATGGTCTAAACAAAACCGGGAGTGATGGTAAAAAATTCTGGAGTAACCTCAAAGACCTCACGGGTAAAGTTAGCAAGTCCTCCACCTTAATGCTCCTGGTTAATGGTGCTATCACTCAAGATCCAAAAACCATTGCAGACACTTTCAACACAGCATTTTCTGACCTTAGCCCAGCACTCCCACTGGAATATTTTGACTTCAAAACTGACAGCACCAACAACAAACTGACTACTCACATGCTGTCCACCCCTGCAACCCCCCTCCTTCTACTTCAAGGAACTCTCAGATTCCGAAGCAAAAAAAATATCTCCAGAGAATCCCCAGTAAAACATGGTATAGTAAAGACACCCTTGATCTTAAAATGATAGCTCTCACATTTGATGAAGTATTCCAACCGATCATAACAATTTTCAACCTCTCCCTCAAACTCACACTCAATTCCCTATGAAATGGAAATCATCTATTGTTACGCCAATTCATAAAATTGGTAACCGTGCAATCCACTCTAACTATCAACCCATATCCATTCTACCTCCCCCTCCCCATCAAAGGGCCTTGAATGGACAGTTTAAGATCAAGTGGTTGACTATCTGAATAAATACAATATCCAATGCCCTCAACAGTGTGGGTTTTGCAAGCCACACAGCACTACTACTGCTTTCTTAGAATTCTCTGACTATATCCATGAGGCACTGAACATGGGGAACCTTGTGGGGTCTATATATATTGACCTCACAAAAGTCTTTGATACGGTCAACCACAGTATTCTCCTAAAAAACTATTAGCCCTTAGCATCTCTACTGATGCAGTCTTGTGGTTCCAGAGTTACCTATCCCAAGGAACCCAGCAGGTAAAAATACAAAATATACTCTTGGATGTCAGAAAGGTGTCCTTAGGGGTCCCCCAGGGATCCATCCTTGGACCACTACTGTTTAGTCTTTTCCTCAACTCCCTCCCTGAGATCTGCCTAGCCAAGCCTCTTCTTCACATGGATGATGCTGTCATCCTTGCAAGCAGCCCCCATCTAAACATACTAACCAACAATTTGCAAGAGAGTTTTACTAGTGTGGAGGAGTGGGTCACCCAAAATAAACTCCTCTTAAACTGTAAAAAAAAAATGTTCTCCAACCTCCAGAGCAAGGAAAAAAACTAGCAATCTCACAATCCTAAACAGCAGGCTTGAACTGCTGGAACAAGTAAACACCTTAACATATCTGGATGTCACCCTTGATAGCTCTCTTTCCTATACACAGCACATTGACCAAATTGTAAAAATGGTCAATATTAGAATAGGCCTTCTCTATAGACACCTTTCCTATGTGACATATGAAGTCTTCACCCTAGCAGTTAATAGCTCCATTATCTCCATTGCTGACTATGACCTTGTCATGTATAGCAGCCATGAACACTGAACTTGAAATGAGTAAGAACGGCACTAAAAAAGGCATGTAGGCTGATGCTAGGTGCAGGTGCCCTCACACATACCTGTGATCTGTACGCCTACACTAAGTGGCTAAACCTACAAGGGAGAATTCAGTACTATATCTGCCTTCTTGGTAAAAAAGCCCTAATAGGACTGACCCTGAAATCTATCTAGAGGATACTCAAACCAGCACACAATTCACATCTGACCAGAGGTAAGGCAAGGAACCCCTTGCATGTACCCTTTCATCACACTGCACTTGCCCAAAGAACTTTCTCCTATAAGGCCCCTTTTTGGCTCAGTGAGCTCCTGGCTAGCATCATAAATAACTCTAAACTTGGGCCATTCAAAAGAGAACTCAAACGGCACCTTTATGCCCAAGGGAGCTATGACTGCTCAGATTAACCCCCACCTTTCTTCTTCACCTCCTCGCACCTTCCTCCTCTACCCCATCCATACTTCCTTCCCCGCCCCTTTCATTATCCCCTGCCCTATTCTCATACTAAATCTCAATCTACCTCCCCTTCTACCTCCCTTCATCTACCCTCTCCCTGCACCCTACCTGCCCTCCAAACAACTCATGCATTTATAATTTTTCCTCACCTCTACATCTCCCCTTCCCTTCCCATGTTTCCCTTCCATCCAGTCCCCCATCCCACCTCTCCACCCATGTTCCCTCCCCTCATAGTTTCCCTGTCCACGCTATACCACTTCTACAAAATCTAACTCCTGGTGGCATCCAACCCTTCCCACTTCTTTCTGAGATCCCCCCCCTGCACTGATCTCTACTCCCATACCTGCTCTATCTAACAAAGCCACTTCCTGGTGGCTCATGTACCACTTAATTACTCCCTTTCTGCTGCCCTCTCCTCGCCTGCTTGTACATTAATGTCATGTTTATTTTTGCCACATGTACCAGGCTGTCTTGTATTTGTATAAATGCCATCTGTACTTGCACTGTTTTTGTCTTGTATATAATTTCCCCATGTTACTGTACTGCCATCTGTATTCTTGTACCATGCGGTAGTTGCTCTCTCATTGATGTTAAACCTTTGTAAATGAGCTTTTAGCTCAAAGGTTGTTATCTAAGACAATAAACAAATAAATAAATAAGGACTTTTCAATTATAAATCTGATTCCAATTCTGATTCTGAAAAGGACTGCGAAATCAGAATCTAAATCCTAAATTCAAATTTTTATTTCTCTGCTGTTTACTGTTGTAACATGTTGTTTTCGACTCTATGTATTTTCAAGTGTACTCCTCTTTCCCTTCCCCAGGACACATCTGGAAACGAGCTCTTGTTAGTTCAGTATGTCTTTCCTGGTGAAACTTTTTAAATAAATAAATATATTTCCCATGTAAAAAAAACATGTTTTAGATTTCTATTTCAGAATTAGGATTTTTAGACTGCAATTCTGAAAATCCTAATTCCAAAAATGTGGTTGGAATCTGATGAATCCACTTCCATGTCTCAGAATCCAATCATGCCTTGTTCTAATGTCAACAGTGGAATCCCTATTGGGGTTGGCTAGGTGCCAGACATGTTGTGGACATGAGATGCGTAACTCACAGGGAGGAAAAATCATGGGCCACTTAGCGTTTGTACACTCCAGCCTTCCAACCAAGATGAGGCATTAACATCAGCTGGAATGGGTGTGGAATGGGAAAAAAATTAGGAAAAAGATAAATAATACAAGATATAAGAACAAAGTAGCATATGGTAATTTTTTAACCTGTCTTGCAACTCTCTGAGTCCTTATTAAGGTATAAATATGAACCACTTAGAAGCAATATGTTTTCTTGAAGCCCATTACAAATCTTACTTTCATCAGATTGTGGGTTTTCCTTTACATCAGAGTGGTCAGGCTGTGCAAACTTAAAAAAGTTCATGTGTCCACATTAAGGGTATGCAAAAAAAAATTCTGCCAGCAGAAGTTCTGCGAAAATGCAAATTTCACTTCCGTGAAAGTTCGGAAATCATTTTTGCAACTTTTGTGGAAATTCCACCTTAAAACTGTGGAATAAATAAATATACAGACTGCGGGTTATTTTATCAAACTGCGAGGAAAAAATCTGCAGAACGGATCATTGTCAGTGGTCAGTTCTGAGGCTTTTTTAAGCAGTTTAATTAATTAATCCACCCCCCCCGCTGATCGGGGTCCCAGTAAATAAATAAATAAATAACTCCAATCCCTCCCTTGGACCATCCTGGTGTCTAGTGGCCCCTCCACCCACCGATCGTGGGTTCCAACTAAAAAATTCCTGATCCCTGGTGTCTAGTGGTTCCCACCCACCCGCCTGGGATCATGGCCCATGGGTCCTGGTAAAGAAGAAACAAATCTCAGATCCATTCCTGGTGTCTAGTACCCCCCAACCAATCATGGCCCTCAAAAACATTTTATTTCCCTGGTGTCTAGCAGACCCTCCTCCTTATCCTGGAGTACCTTAATCCACCAGAAAACAGCCGGCAGTCCGCCGACTCATCCCTCCTCTATTTCTGGTATTCCCTGGTGTCTAGTGGACCCCCCCAACCCCAATCCCTTATAAAAAAGTAATCTCAAATTCCCTGGTACCTAGTGGACCCCCCACCCTGACAGTTCATCTGCCACCACCCTGCCTGCCCCCACTCTGCCCCTGAACGTGCCACTTACATATCCCTCCTCTCTCCTCCACTACCGGTGGCCCACTGAACTATCAGTGAATGACCACATGGTTGTACAAGCACACGCCCATTCACTGATAGTTCATTAAACTGTGACTAGAATAAATTCCACAGTTTACATGCATTTTTCCACTTTTCACAAAAAAGTCCACGTGACAATCCACAGAAAATCCCAGTTTCACTAATGGTGAAAGTTCTGAAATTTCTGTGAAACTTCCGAAAATTTCATGGAAGTTCTGCAAAAGAGGAATTCACAACTTTTGCCCACTCCTAATCCACATTAACAAAAACTCTCATTTTATTCACAAAAGTCCACTTTTTATGGATATGAGTGAAGCAAATTCTCCCCTCCCATCCTAGCATCCATGGGCTTGGTCCCCACCCCCTCTTTTCCTTTTATTTTTATTTAAACTTTTGTTGACCAGGTAAGTGTAATGAGCCAAGGCCATTTTTCATACACAACCTGGGACCATAAAATGATACAGTCAAGATGTTATATAATAACAATGACAATAGAAGGACAACAATTACAATATAATGCATCAAAAACATAGTCACAAATTTAGTGAAAACATTTACAAGTCGAGAGATTAAAATAATGTTTCTTAAGATGTTTTTTAAAAGTCTCATGTCCCAAACCTTTTTGTAAAGATGTAGGAAAATTATTCAGTTTTGTTGCTGCAGCTACAGAATAGGCCCTCATACCCATTTTATTTTTTTATTCATTTAAACATTTGGTAACCGGGAAAGGCACGCTGAGCCGAGGCTTGGTTCCAGGTGTGATCCCCCCCAGGTGCAAGTGTTTACACTTGGAACAACAAGTCTAGGGGTAGCACTGGAACATACAGTCCTATCTATTGTCTTAAACACGTACATAGGGAATAGCAGAGACTTGGACCCTAATCTTAAAACATTGTTTGTTAAACAATTTAGGTTGTATAAACAACTCAGGTTTGGAGATAACTAGCCTACCAATTGATATAAATGCAATGGTGTGTTCGATAGGGAAGTTTTAAAGCAAACCAATAAATAGCATGAAAGGCAGTAGTAAGCAATGACATGCCAGTCCTTGTTAATCCAGAAAACAAAAAAGAATTACAGTTCATTAAAGATAATAAAAAATGATTTGCAACTGTAGACCGAGCTTGAACAGTCAAGGAATTTTGGAGCTTAAACAGAACACCCAACCTTTGATTAACTTGCCTATTTATTTGTTTTATACGAAGGGAATACGTGAGACATGGATCTAATAAAATCCCCAAATATTTAAATTGTGGTCACCTATTCCAGTTGAATTCTAATAACATCCTGAACTACAAGAGGCATACTCTAGGCCAGTCTTTGCTTGGACCCAAATAACATGTTTTTTTTTTTTTTTTACTTTTCTGAAGCAGATAATGTTTTCAAAGCCAAGAGTCCAGGATCTGGAAATCAACATTTAAATTCTGATTTATGGTTTCTACTGAGAGAGAGCTGCTATAGAGGATTATGTCTTTCTTTAGTGATGAATTTAACAATTTCTTGCCCTCTCACTTACCAGATTGGCTGGCCTCTGGCTCTGATGTACAATACCTGTTATATTTTTCATTCAACAGCAAACTGAGTAAGTGCACATTCCACACATTAAAACATTCATAGGAAAGCACATTTTAAATCAGTCTGGTTCATGAAGCAATGGACAGTTCAGCACCCCCCCCCCCCCCAAGAGAACAAATGCATCATTCCAGTCACGTTGACTGTACGGAGTAAAAGTACTGAAACAGACATTTTTCTGCTACACCCCTGGCAAATCTAGACATTAAACTGTCAGTTTTCCTTCCACCTTCTAATATTATTTGATTCAGAAAACATCCAAGGAGGAAGAAGAAAGTGCAAAATGGAAAGCAACACTGCACAGCCAATATTGATTTTTAGATCTCAGGCATATACTGCAACAGAGCAAATGTTGTGCTGTGGGATGTTTCAGATAGGATGCTTGTGACAAATTTTATTCAAAGTGCAGTTCAAAGCATTTGCAAAGCTACAGTGCATATTCCTTGGTGACTATTATCTTCGTTATGCAAGCACATAAACTGTGCAACAATATACTGTAACCTGGAAAATAACTAAACCTTGTAGAAATATCATATAATGATCTGGAGTTAAAAAAAAAAAAAAGAGTATGCTAAGCCCAGCTGTAAATATCATGCTTTTAAGTAGCTTAAATGTCATTGACGATAAGTGCATACAATATCAGATGCTGTCAAGAGTAAAACTAGGGCAAGGGTTCAACTGCATTGCCCCAAGCTGACAATGCTATAGAGATTGTGTGTTAAAAAAAATCAACTACAGTATGCAGTGGGCTGTAGAAAAATGTGTTATCACAGCTCTTGAATAGAAGAGCAGCATGTGTGTCCAGAGAACGTTCTACAGTATTATGAAACTGCTCATTCTGCAATATTTATGCAGACAGCAGTTTTCTGAAAATTAAAAAAAAAATTGACATTTTATAAAGCTAAATAAAAGCAATCCCTCTGGCACTGGATATACGAGACATTGCTTTCAGGCATAAAGTAGAAACAGCAAGTGTTGTCTTATGCCCGATGCCCAAATGCCATTCATAATATACGATGGATACATGTGGGGGAGGGACCTGGTTTTGCACTATATTGTTAGGGTTCAGTAGGCGCTTATGCAAAACCCCATTCTTGGATGCAAATAACTTGATTGGCTTTTGACACAGGAACATGAAAATCGGCATGTACACTCTTTGTTCAAGATATCTGGTGACAGAAAATCTGATAATGTGGTTTAGTAGCTTTAAGGTTACAAGGTATATGACTACATACAATATTAGTACTTTTCAGATGATTTTGTTGCCCCTCCAAGAATTAAAAATAACTGCCTCAATTTGAAACCTGAAACTTTCATGTTCATTTATTTTTTAAGTCTGCTGCTTTTCTGGTTTGAGAACAAAAAAATTAAAATGAAAAAGTTATAAACAAAATAAAGTGCCGGCAACTCCACATGCATAAAAATATTGCATCTTTTTTCAGAAGGTGTTTCACATACTACAGTAAGATTGTGGTTGCATTTCATGTTCCACAGCCAAAACCCATCAAATCAAAGAAGTAAAAATGTGTTTGCTAATTTATGAATACATTTTTACTTTCTGGTTTCAATGATCTGAAAGCATGTACTGCACCCACCTGCAGCCCATCCCCAGTAGCCACTACTCCCCCCCCCACCCAGTTCTAACACTGGAAGCCCATCTCAACATCTGACAATTGCTATATAATAAAAAAAAGTATGGTCATGGGAATCCCACCCCAGGTGGCTGCTGAAGACCCCAACCCCTTTCAGACACCAGGATCCCACCCTAATATCAGAGAATAACTAAATTATTTTTACAAATGCATCCCATAGGAGCCCATCCCAGTGGCTGATGAAGCCACCTGACTTCTTTTCTGACACTGGGCGCCCCCCCCCCCCGTGTCAGACTATTATTTGTTTTTCTAAACATGCAGCTACTGGAAGTCCAACACTAGTGTCATGTGGGTTCCCTGACCCTGAAGCCCACCCCCAAAACAAAGGTGACCACTAGAAGTCAATACAGGTTGCCTTGTAGTGCCCTAGCCAAGACAATGACTGGTCCAAATCCTGGACTGGTGAGGAAGTGGGTGCTAGTGGACCCCAGAGACTTTGTTGCTTTGGGTTGGGTGAGGGAAGTGGAAAAAAGTAGATGCCAGTGATTGTATTTTTCATGTTAGGGGGTAAAGTGGTGCCACTGCATGCCAGGACATATTGGTTCAAGAAAGGGTTGAAAAGTACCACTGGATACTAGGGACTGCTGAGCTTGGGCTGCAAACCTGCCTGCCCTGCCTTCCCTTATGTGGACTAACATTTTCTATCATATAGTATAAAGTATACAATGGTTTACTAATGTTTGTTATGATTTACTGACAAATTGTCATTCAGCATAGATATATTTGTGGTCTTAGCATGCCATCTTCAGATACAAGCCATAACTGCAATAATTACTACAACTAATTATAATTGTGATACTTGTGGTCTTACAGCGCCACCTACAGTCATTAGTCATGATGCTATGATCAGCACAAATTATGAATCATTTCATTGTAATGTAAAGTAGCTATAATAATAAGATAAGCTTTATTTATAAAGTGCCTTTCAAATTGTCAAGGCGCTGAACATAAATAAGCAGTAAACAGTAGAATACATAATAATAAAATAACAGAATATATCAAATCAGATGCTTAAATTGGGTATGCTTTCAGTGATAGATGCATCTTTAGCACCTTCTTGAAGCCCTCCACAGTTGTGCACTCACTTAACTGACGAGGTAGAGAATTCCACAGGGCTGGGGCCACATAGATAAAAGCATGGGTCCCAGATGACTTAAGACTCACCCTGGGAATCTCTAACAACCCCTCGTCAGATGAGCATAGCAGTTGCACAGGGAAGTAGGGGACCAGGTGCTCTTGCAGATAGTCCAGGCCCAGTCAATGTAGGGCTTTATAGGTCAGAAGCCTGACCTTGAAGGCAATCCACCACTGAATAAGCAGCCAGTACAGTTTGCGCAGCACCGGTGTGATGTGACTCACACAAGGGGTCCTCATCAACAACCAGGCCACAGCGTTCTGCGCTAGTTGCAAGCGGCGAATATCAATCCCTGGAAGCCCTTGATGAAGGGAGTTGCAGTAGTCAAGACACAAGGTCACAAAGGCATGGATCAGTGTTGGAAGGTTGCCGGATGGAACAAGGTGCTTAATCCTGGCGATGTTCCTCAGATGAAAAAAAGAGGACTTGATGACTGCCGACACCTGCGAACACAGTGTCAGCCCATCATCAAGAATCACCCCCCGGTCTCACACCCGTTCAGAGGAAGGGAGCTGGACAACACCTAGGCAGAGTCCGGTGAGGTGACTAGCCCCGGACCCCTCTGCCTGGCAACCAGGATCCACCACCATCACCTCAGTCTTACCAGAGTTCAACTTCAACCAGCTGGAGCTCATCCAATACTGGATTTCAGCAAGGCAGTTGTTAAATACCAAACACACACTATCCTGGTCGGGTGCAAAAGACAGGTAGAGCAGGGCATCATCGGTGTAACAGTGAAACTTCAGTCCATATTATCTTACAATGTCTCCATGGAGCAGCATATACACTGCAAACAACATGGGGGACAACACAGAGCCCTGAGGGACCCCACATGGCAGAGAGAATGAGTCAGAGGAAAAAATTCCTGACACCACCCTCTGAGTTCTGCCAGTGAGGAAGGACTTAAACCATCTGAGAACTGTACCAGACAGGCCACAGATGAATCTCAGGTGCTCGAGAAACACTCCATGGTCCACGGTGTCAAAGGCTGAAGAGAGATCAAGAAGTACCAGGATAGAACAGCACTTCTGATCTCTCGCCATCAAGCGATCATCGAGCACCTGAACCAGAGCAGTTTGGGTAGTATGCCTCTTACAAAAAACAGATTGGAGAGGTTCATAGATGTCATGGATGGTCAAGTGGTTCTCTAGTTGCAGCGCCACAACTTTTTCAATTACCTTCCCAACAAAGGGGACGTTAGAGATCGGTCTGTAGTTTGCAAAGCAGCTTAAGTCCAGAGCAGCTTTCTTCAGGAGAGATGTCACCACCGCCTCCTTCAGGGAGCTAGGAAACTCACCAGACTCTAAGGAGCACCAAACTATCCTTGCTAGGATAGGGCCAATTATATCACAACAACCCATAAATCAGGGAAGTTGGACCCAGATCCAAACTACAGCACGTTGGAGGCATACCCTGGGCAATCCACACAACCTCCACAATTTCAAGCCAGTTGAAGGAACTCCAGACAAACTGAAGAGGAGTGACTGAACACTGACCACTATCAGCTCCCATAGAGTGTGCGGGTTGGATCTCCACTCTGATGCTGGCCGCCTTATCCACAAAGAACTGAGCACGCTCATCACACTCAATCTGTGAAAAGGCTCTTCAAACTTGAAGACAGGTTGGTTTGCACAACCTGTCCACAGTTCGAAAGAGCTGAGCCAGTCAATTCTGAGCAGCAAAAATCCCCCCAGACAGGAACTCTGCCTTCTTACGGGTGATTGCTGATTGATAGACTTGATAATGTTCCATCAATCTAAGGTGGTCAGCCTCCAGGGTGGATTTCTGCCAACAACGCTCTAACTTTTGTCCAAGTCACCTCAACTCCCTCAAGGTCCCATCAAACCATGGGAACCGAGGGCAAAGGAAGAGAAGACAAACAGGTGGGGGCAATAGAGTCCAGGGCCACAATGATGGCCTTGTTAAAATCCTGCACCAGGCTCTCTGGATTCACGCTTGCCACCAGAATTACCGATAGGTGTAATACCACCGACAGACCATCAGGGCTCACATCCCGTAAAGGGCGGTATCTGACCATCTCCACAGGAGCAGACCTATACAGGGGGGCATAAAAACTGAACCCCACAGTGTGATGATCTGACCATCAGACCAGTTCCACCACCAAGTTGGAGATTTCGATCCTCAGGAGGAAGATCAAGTCAAGAGAGTGACCGTACTTATGGGTAGCAGAGGCAACCACCTGTGTAAAGCCCAGTGATATCATCAACTGGAGGAAGTCCTGTCCAAATTGAGAGAGTTCATTGTCGACCCAGGCGTTAAAGTCACCCAGGACCATCAACCTAGATGACTCGAATGCCATGTCGACCATGAAGTCCACTACTTCCTGAAGGAACTGCTTCTCATTCCCAGGTGGACGTTAGATAAGAGCGATCCTACAACCTACACCTGCAACCGCTGTACACTCAGATGAGTTGGTCTCCTCAACTGGCACACTAGTAAGATCCAGTTCCATCTTGAAACAGATAGCTACCCCCCCCCCACAGTCCGATCTCGAGCAGTGTATCACTGAGTACCCGGCCGGAATAGCAGCCTCCAGTATGGGGCCAGCATTATCATCCAGCCAGGTCTCAATGATGCAAACCAGACCTGTTGTTCCAATAAGGTCTGCAATTATTGCAGTCTTGTTCTTAATAGATCTGGCATTGCATAACACTGCTTGAGTCGGATGAGATTCCGAGGCCGCCCAAGCTACCTGCCCACCAGCAGTGGAGCCCTTGGGTATGGAGACCAAGCATGGAAGACCATGTTCCAGAATCCATTTTGGCCCAGGGCATCTCCTGGGACTCACGACGCCTATACAAGAACCACGGTCATTCACCCTCTGACGTTCGCATCTCCCAGCCCAGCCCCTCCCTCCACGAGCAATTCCTAGTGTTCTACAGCATTGATATACTGTAAACTGTAAAGGGGGCAACAAAAGGGCAGAGGTTACAAAGTTCAGAGGGTGAATAGCACATGACTGGGGGGTAAATCCACTGACATATCCTGGCACCCTGAAACTTCAAATTACACACCCAAAAACCCAAAGACTCAAAAACACAGCTGCAATAGTAACAAAATAAATTAAATTCTCAAAAACCAATTAATACAATACAATACAATACAATCCTCCACTCTCTCTCTCTCTCTCTCTCTCTCTCTCTCTCTCTCTCTCTCTCTCTCTCTCTCACACACAGAGTAAGGGGGCAGCTTAAAAACAAACTAAACCCAAAAAAGCAAATAAATTAAATACCAACCCACCTAAATGATCAAAAATATAAAAATACAATCCTCCACTCTCTCTCACAGAGTGGGGGACAAAAATAAAAAAATAAATACAAAATAACATTTGACAACGTAAAAACCTACCCTTTCTACTATCCAATAATTACTCCTCCACTCTCTCTAACAGAGTGGGGGGTATTAAACAAAATAAAATAAGATAAATAAACTAAACAAAATAATGCCCAGAGCCCTCCCAACTCTTACATTCCCATTCACAACACAATATCCCCACGCTCAATATTAAACAGTAAAAGGATGGTGAGTATTATAGCAATGAATAAAACAGTATTTTTAACTATAAACTGTAGAGAGTAGTCACCAGATATCTCACAAATAAAATATTTAGCTCAAGGAGCTTCCACCTCCACAAATTAAATGTCCAATTAAATGTCCGGTATAATTTCTGTCCATGCTACCTCTCACGTAGGTTAGACAAAATCCATGAATTTATCACAAATTAATTGTTTAGCTAGTCACTCTCACTGCCCATGAAATCAAAAATGTAAACACATCGAGGTAGAAAAATAGGTCGGACAGTGTCCAGGATCAAAACCCTGCTTTGGGCTTCCGATACCTCCTGAGGAACAGTGAACTTCTTCTAGGGCTTACTAAAAACTGGCAGAGGGCCCAAATAACTCTGCCCCAGGAAGCCACCACCACAGATCTTCATGGCAGTGGCTTTGGCCCTCAGTTAGCATCAGCCCACCAGCCGACCCCCCCGGAGGCCTAGGAGAATCCCAAGGTCATTCGCCTGCTCTCCAGCTGGCTTACTCCCCCATCTCCCACATGGCCGTGAATCTAGCAGCTTGGCCACCCCGGGACAAAGTCAGAACCCCTCTCCTCAAGCCAGCAGTAACCCCACAGATAGCAAGTCCAAAGCCAACACTTCACGTTCCTCACAAAATATGTGCCAATAGACCTTCCAGCTACAGTACAGGAAAAATTCTAACCCTCAACAGTCTGACTCTCAGCTCAAACCAGCAGTGTTTGCACCGAGAAATTCCTCCTGCTGACTCCTCTCCCTAGATCGCCAACAAAAACCTCCTCCTCCACCGCTCCGAACCAAATAATAATCTGGTAAGTAGATGTACCACCAGCTTAAACCAGCCCTTTTTGCATCACAAACAGGGAAATTCCTCCTGCTGACTCCTCTCCCTAGATTGCCGACAAAAACCTCCTCCGTCGCTCCGAACCAAGTAATAATCTGGTAAGTAGATGTACCACCAGGTTTTAGATTTAGGTGTATAATCTATAACCTGACTCAAATTGGAAAGAATAATCCAAGAGAGCTCCTCAACTTTAACACTGGGTAATGGAGTCGCTCAGTTCACAAATCAGAAGCACTAGTGTTTACAATGTCTCGGTGACTCCGAAACTTCACCCGACAGTGCACCTAGCCTTACTACATCACTTTGAAGGCCCCTATCTTACTTTGCTAAAGACACTCACTATCTGGAAATAATAAAAATAATCAAAACCAAAAATAAAACAAATAAAAATTTAATTAAATGAAGCTCTGCTCAGAACTCCCGGCAGTTAGCTCAGCGTGGCCACCACCATCTTAGCAAGCATAATACTCATCATTGTGAATGGCCTTGTGTGTGAGTCACCCACCATGTACACCAATAGAAATGTTTTGCCAAGCATATCTACTACACAGATGAGCCCATTACCAGGTAATGGGACCTTCTTATCTCTAAGTATATAACTTTGTGTAAGAGAATTGTTCTCTGAGTTTTCCTGTTATGATCCCTGGTGTTCAGAGGTTCTGGACTCCCAGCAGGTATTGTATTGCTATCTGTCCTTTTTACATGTCTTTGGAGAATAAACCTTTATTCTGTAACACCTATCTCCTGCATCACATTTTGCCATCAGGTTTAGATCCTGCCAAATCCAACAAATGGCCACCATGGCATGGACCTGATTAGTCAGAACTGACCCAGTCGAGCAAAAGGTGTACAGGCAAGGGAACAGGCATGGGAATCTATGCCCCACATTCAACAACGGCACTGGTCTGGGGAACTCTGTATCCTAAATGTGTAACTTGTTTAGTTGTGAAGTACAAGGTGGATTAATACACCTTGGACTCCTGGCTAGTGCAGGAAATGGGGAACCTTCCACAATGGCCATTAGCACTGATCTCAAATTGGACGTCTCAAACTTTCCAACTTCCCATGGAAGTTGGGGCAATTTTGTCCTGGATGCAAAATCACATGGTCACCCAATACAGTATGCATGCACTGCATGCTGTATTTAGAGACCAAACATATGGTCAAGAAACATGACCAAAGAGGAGTAATGGTTGCTGCCCTGTACACTGCACTACAGGCAGTAGAATTGGAGGTCCTAGCTCTGAAAAAGGATCTGGGCTCCAAAACCAGAGAAATGGGCGATCAGTGGAGAGACTTGGAACAAGAAATTGAAAGTCTCAGAAATGAGATGCAGAATGGAATGCAATGTACTATACAAGAAAGAGATAGAGATATTGCTAGGTTGAGAGAGGATTGTGAAAGTTTACAGCAGGATAAGAAGCAAGCATTACAACTGAATGATGTATTGACTGATTCAAATGAAATGTTGCAGAGTGACAGTGAGGAGTTCTATGATAGGATTGGGAAATGTTAGGAAGCACTGGACAGGAAGATTAAGGAAAATTGCGAAGTAAGCACCGCGTATAGAGTTTTGCAAAACCATGTTAGCAAGAGACAGTACAAAGGCAGAGTAGATCATTCTATGTGTAGAGCAAAGATGATGAGATTACATCAGCAGTTGGCAGTCCTGAAGGGTCATGTAAAAGCTTTGCCGTATGCCCCGCCTATCGATCTGGCATCATCGGAAGATGACGGTGATGACGGAGAAGTCCAAGATGGTGGTCCTTGGGATGTCGGAGGGCTGAGGCCTTGCCCACCTCCGGTTGCTGTCTTGAGTAAGTCTGACAAGACCGAAGTTGAAGCCTTGATCAAGCAAGCAGTCACCAGGGCAGGAGTCCCTGAAGCGCAATTGCCAGTAATCTGACAAGCCATGGTGGACTTGTTGAAAAGGGAGGTGGAACAGCACAGCCTCCTTCATGACGTGGACACTGCCATGGCCAAGGCAGTGGTCAAGTCTATGCAAGTACAAACGGGGACTGCCATGAACGCTCTACAGTCTGCACAAGCTATCCAAACAATCACACACAAAGTAGCCCAGATGGCCTTTGGTGACAATTCGAGTTGCCATTGGGAAAAGGTTCAAAATCAGTGTGAAATGCTCAGCCTGCCAGCTGAGCCTAAAGTTCAGGTTTTGAAACAAACTGTGGATCCCATATTGTGGGCTAAGTTACCAGAAGTGGTACGTCATGATGCTGGAGCCTGATTTAACATAGTTGCAGCCAGCCTCCTGGTGGTGCACAACCCCAATTTGGTTGGCATGATGCTAGCTCATCCAGTGAAGCAATACACCAAGGAGACTCTGGTCCATACGACAGCCACTTGTGGCTTGCCTATCAATCAGGCAAGGAGCTGGCCGAGGAGGCCGCAGACCAAGACTCAATCGAGTACAAGATCCTGTTCTTGAAAAACATGCTGCCAGGCCTTCGTGAGAAGGTAGAGGCATCGATATTCCCAAAATGGGAATACTTTAATGACATCATAGACAAAGTGGAGTGTGTGTACCAAATCTACATGAGCAACCTAGCTCAAAGGCCAAAGTGGCTGTGGTGCAGAACAGCACTGAGTCATCCACCCAGTATGTGGTGGAGGGGAAATCAAAGGACTTCCAAAAGGATAAACCCTCCTACCAAAATAGTGGAGGGTCAAACAAGAACCGACACGGAGAGTGGCACAGATACTATCAGGAGAAGGAGATGGGGAACAACAGACAAAAACAGCAATCCAACATTTTATACAGAGAGTTGGCTGAGGAAAACAACCAGCTCCAGGAGTTTTAGGTCAAAGTCCAGTCACTCTCAGCAGCTCTTCCATGCAAGGCCATAGTAGTTATCATGTCTGCACCTCCATTGCAAGACAAGCCTGTAGGGGACACATAAACATGGGACCCAAATCCAAGTCGCATGGCGTAACTCGCAGGCATATGCGAGTTGTGCTATGTGATGCTATGCCGGGGACCCTGTGCCCTATTCCAGAACAGGCATGGTCCCTGGCACGTACGTCCTGTGACTTGCATCAGCCACAGGGTTACATCACAGGGGTGGTGCAATGGACCTGTTCACTGCAAGCCACAGGTCACATGAAAAAGCGCCCGTGCCCCCCACCCGGAGACATGCCACACCCCAGGGGCCTTGGGGGTAGCAGTGTGGGGGTACCACTGGGGGGGTACCATTGGGGACTGGAACCTAGGAGGCACTCCGTATTGCAGGGGATGGGGGGCATCACAGGCTGGGGGGTCCATGGGGCATTCCCATGTGCATTTCACAGCACTGCGGGGGGGACACCCATCCATTTGCCAGGATGTATGCCCCTTAGATCACCTCCATGCTGGTCTAACCCACAGTGCCATAGCGGGTCTTGTAATTGCGTAAGTGGGTTACGGCAGCCACCCTTTTGGAATAGGGTGCAGTTGCTGCTGTAACCCACCCTTGCACCATGCTGCAGCAGATTGCAGGTGTAGTGGGTGGTGTAGCCCACCTTCGGCGCAACCCGCATGTGGCATGGTGCAGCCCGCAACCTGGAACTGCAACTAGCAGAACGCATGGCGTAAGCTGTGATTTGAACCACAGGCTTTGGCGTAAATTGCCCTGCATCATGCGTAGGACATCTTGGAATCAGGCCCAAAGTCTCCATATTCCTAGACTGTCCAAATGCTGTGAGAGGTAGACACCCACCCCCAGTCAGAACAAGACATATTGGACTGATGGCATCAGGCCCCAATTCACATCATCACCCTGATGACTGATGATTCCAGACGCCCATGTATAGAAGCACTGCTTGGGGGCCACCTGCTTGAATAACTTCTATATATGGGTGCCGCTATTTCACTGCTGCATCAGGAAGATCCACAGCTATCTTGTTGTTCAACAGAGAAGGCCACTTCCATGCAGACCTTTTAGGGGACCGTAGTCACGCATACCGGTCCAACCCCAAGCCAGTCATCATTTGTACTTTGGAGGTGACACACCATTTTGACCTCTTGGTCTTACGTCACCACCAAAGCATCCTGGGGATTAATTTCCTCACACACTATGGTTGTGTAGTGGATTGCCTATAGGCTATTCTTCAGAAACCTGGCCAATCATGCAAGTTTCTCATTTCTGACCCGCTTGTGATAGCAGCAGTAAAGATCAATGACGTGGAGTATGAAGGCATCCTCATGCTCCAATACCATGAGCTTTTCCCCCAACTAAGGCCAATTCTGGAAAGGCATATCAATACCTTTGCCAAACACAAACATGATTTTCAAAGAATAGACACCCTCATAGAAATTACTGATGATGAACCACCTTGCCAAAGGTAATACCCATTTCCAACAGAAGCAATACCCTCTTTGAGGGCCACCATTGACTCCCTTTTGAAACAAGGGGTCATTAGGTCTAGTG
This sequence comes from Neoceratodus forsteri, assembly GCA_016271365.2. Lineage (NCBI taxonomy): Eukaryota > Metazoa > Chordata > Ceratodontiformes > Ceratodontidae > Neoceratodus > Neoceratodus forsteri. The sequence goes on along the minus strand of CM028135.1, from coordinate 902,767,876 downwards.
TGTCCACAGTTAATTCCCCCATCTGGCCAGTAAAGAAACCCAACAATAGTTGGAGGCTCATCATTGATTACCGCAGACTTAACCAAGTCACTCCTAGTTGTGTACCTACTGTGGCCTCAGCCCCAAATGTGCTCAAACCTCTAAAACCTGAACACAAGTGGTTCTGCACATTGGACATTTCCAATGGTTTCTGGTCACTACCATTGGCCCCAGAGAGCCAATACAGGTTTGCTTTCACTTTTGAAGGATGTCAGCACACGTGGAATTGCCTCCCACAGGGATTCCACAACAGCCCTTCCCTGTTCCACACCCATGTGAAGGATGCCACAGATGGCTTCTCACCACCAGAATGCCTCCTGTAATATGTGGATGATGTTCTTTTGGCCACAGTCAGCCTGGAGAAACACCAGGAGCTCCTGGATGAGCTTTTGACACTCCTACGGAGGGCATGCCTCAAGTGCAATCCTGCAAAGGTACAGTTATGCCTACCAGAAGTTTTCTTTCTGGGTCTGCGCACTACTGGAGAAGGAAGGACCCCAATCTTGAACAAAGTACAAGGCTTTTAGGATTTGCCACTACCTACCAGTGTGGCTACTGTGAGACATTTTATGGGAATGGTCAACTATTCCAGGTATTTTATTTGCAATTTTGCACAAAAGGCTGCACCGCTGTATGAGTTATTGAAGAAATATGTCCCCTGGCAGTGGGGACCAGAGCACTCAGCTGCAGTCACTTCTCTGAAAAAGGCGTTGGCCTCTGCTCCAGCATTGGTCAATCCTAACCCAGACCTTCCATTCCACTTGGAAACTGCCACCTCTGAGGTGGATATGTCAGCAGTTTTGCACAAAAGGCCAATGGCACCTTGAGTCCTATTGCCTATGCCTCCCAAATGCTCTCCCTTGTAGAGCAGAGGTACTTCCTGTGCAAGAGGAATCTGCTGAGAACCTTTTGGGCCATCAAACACTTCAACTACATTATTGGGTTTTACCCTATTATATTGCACACCAACCACACCCCTACCATTGTTCTGCTGACAGACAGAATCAAGGATGGCAAAGTGTCTAACACTAGACTGACCCATTGGTCTCTCCTTCTACAGGATCAAGACATCACTGTGCTTCCTGAGAAAATGACCTCCATTTTGGCACATGGTCTCCTATACCAAGGAAATCCACATGAGTGTGGTCTAGAGCCACCCACCCTGCCAGAACCAGGCCCTTTCCTCCCTGCCACAGAGAGCAACCTTAAATATTCTGAACTATGTTACATCTTTACAGATGGATCCCCCTCCTACCATGAAGGAGAGCAAATTGCAAGCTTTTGGGTCTTAGTACTTCTTCTAGCAGGTGATACCCTTGAGGTGTCCAGGATGCGCATTGTCAAATCTTCACAGTATGCAGAACTTGCTGCAGTTGCTTGTGCCCTAGAAATTATCCATGGGCAAGGAAAAGATGATACCATTCTCTTCTCAGATTCCTCCTGAGTGTGCTGTTCCCTAACAGAATTCTTTCCTTTCTGGGAGGCCCATGATTTTTCCTCTTCAGAGGATGTCTGTGAAATACAGGGACCTATTCATTCACATTGTCAGCCTTGCTGAGCAATTCATTTTTAGGCTACACATCTACAAGGTTAAGGCACACTCCAAGGCTGAACCTTTCCATGACTGCAATGATCAAGCAGACACTTTAGCCAAAGATGGTGCTCGAGGTGGGGAGATATGGACCATGCCCCCTCCCATTACCACATGAACAGTGGCTGCTCAGAAAAGGACAAAAGTGGTCCCCCTGGATCTAACTACAGTACAGCTGGCAGATTCAGAGATAAAAGAAGTATACTGTATGAATACCTCTCCAACGAGGTGGAGAAAGAAATGTCTTTGAATAACTCATTCAAATGACATTCTGGCAACCTCCATCTTTCCCAGGATCAAAGGTTTGTCCTGTATCACTCAGGTGATCAAAACCTTTGTGTGATTCCTCAAACACTCTGATCAGAATTCATCCATTAGGTCCACAACACCCTACAGGTATACACCAAGGGGTGGACAAGACTCTACAGAGACTGAAAACCGTGGTTTGGTGGCCTGGAATGACAACAGATGTCCAATACTACATGGACAAGTGCATTATCTGTGCACAGAACAACCTTATCCTGGCAAGAAAAATGCCAAACTGCTTCATCAAAGGCAATCAGGCCCCTGGAATGCAATTCAGATTGATTTAATTGGGCCCTTGCCTACCACTAGCAGAAGTAGCAAGTATGCACTTGTGATGACTGTCCTGTTTTCAAAATGGATAGACGTCTTCACATGTAAGGCTGCTAGGGTGAAATCCACTGCCAGAATCCTTGTGGAACACACATTCATCAGGTGGGACCTACCTTTCAAGGTGGACTCTGACAAAGGGACTACTTTCACAGGGGAACTAATGCAAGAATGTTTGGAGTTATTGGGAGTTAGCCAAATGTTTCACATAGCATATAATCCTCAGTCATCTGAACAGGTGGAGACAGCCAACTGACAAATAAAATTGATGTTAAGTAAGTTTGTAAACACAAATGCCAAAATTTGGGATACTCTGTTGCCCTTACTCCTAATGGCAATTAGAGCTACCCCAGATGCAGCAACCCAGTGTATACTCTTCGAGGTGATGAATGGCAGGCAAATGAGATTACCAGAACATCTCTGGATCAATCTAAACACCCCTACTGTGGACAGAGAATCTCTGATGCTTAAGTCATGCAACTAAAGGACAATATTGTCCAGAGCTACATGTTTGCCACCAAGAACTTGGAACAGGCCTAACAACAGTCCAAAATGGGATCCATGTCACTTCAGCAAAGCAATTTTGCCAAATGACAATTTCAGCAAATACAAAATAGCGAATCCATATTCAGCAATTTGTTATTTTGCTGAAATACATAATCAGCGCATGTTAGCAAACTCGGCAACAATTTTTACCACCATCTACACTTGCATTTGGATATGCAAGCCCCACCAGGTAGTCCATCCTGGGATGATGACTGTACTCCCCGATGACTTGCACAATTCTCTCGGTCAGATCCCTGTAGCGTCTCCGGCTGAACAAACATGATTTCGATGTACCCTGACCCAGTATGCCACTCCTATTTATCAGTTTAACTGCCAGCTGCCATTAACTGACACTAGTTCCTTGTTGTGACACAGGGGTGCTGTGCCCCCCAAACCCCTCCCCCCCAATTTTAGGACTCTAACACCACCACGCCATGGACACTGGGATAAGTAGCAGCATCTTAATCGCTTATATTGTAATATGCCGATTTGTATTGTCACACAAATGCTGCAGTTGCTATAATGTCCATTGTGTTGTCATTGTACTTACTGTAACTGGCATTGTTAAAATGCCATTGCTATAACTGAATCGTTGAGGTGATGTGCTACCTCAAAAATGTACTTTGATAAAAATGTCAAAGAAGTTGACTGGCAGGTAGGAGACCAAGTAATGGTATTAACATTTTACACACCTGCCGACATTTGCAAACAAATGAGCAGGCTCCTATGACATCATCAACAAATTGAGCCCTGTTGTCCACCTAGTGCAGATCACAGACCGCAAGAAATCTGTAGACAAGTGGTACCATGCCAATCAGCTCAAACTGTACAAAGGTGATTAAATGTTCCTAAATGCTCCTTCCCCCGGCTGGGGGAAGGAGACGTGTATGTTTACCTTTTTGTTTTCTCTAATTTCAGGAAAAATGTTGATGATTCTTCTAATCCTTCTGCCATGCACACTGGCAAGTGTGCCAGACCGAGAGTACCAGGCATATCTTCGTGCATTTCTTCATGCCATGAATCCTTCGGATCTGGTCTATTCCCTTTCTACCCCGTCACACCTCCTCCAGGCACGTGGGAAACCATCAACTTACCATCTACCCATGTGACTGTCCATGAAGGAAAAGATGCCTATCCGAATGCCATGGTGGTATCCCCAGATCCCTCCACTCTACAGATTGAATGGAAAACTGGCAATCCTGCTGGACAGCAACTTCCAGTAGCCCACCTTGCAAACGGGACTTTCCAAGGTTGGTCCAGCTCTTGTATTTGTCCCAATGGCACTTTGTGCATACGTCAAGTTACTCAGCCATATACCGGCCTTTGCAATCTTACAGCCAAGATGAAAAAAGACTTTCGCACTCGATTTCACAATACCATCATGCGCAAACGTTGGTTCAATCACACAACTGTAACAGCTGCTCTTTTTCTTACAGTCATTCCAGCAGTAAAAGATGAACCTCTACAATGCCCCACTCTGTAGCCAGGCCCAACCAGTGGCCTGGCAACAACCACAATCCCATGGTTTCTGATTAATAAAGTACAATTTCTGCATGTTCCTCTTCTTTAAACCTCATACACTGGAATATGGCTGAGTTTGGTCATTGTTCATCTATGAATATGTCTAAGTTCCATACTGTAATGTTGTTAGATTTAATGGCAGCATATCAAGCATGTGCACAGGACCCTGTAGCTGGGCATCACACAATTGAACACCAAGGGGTGTTCAGGCCTAAACACCTGAGAGGGAATTTAGGTGTAGCAGGCATAACAGGCATAAAAGGCACTGTAACAGGTATGTTTGGGACTAGAATGACAATTTGGAACTGAGCCAACTTGGCCCATATTCAAAGACATAAAGTTTTCAACAGCAAATTAGGCCAGAAGGTAGTACAGCCTATGCTAACAGTATTGAGGGTATTTCCAAGGAGGAAAGATTTACAGAGTACAAAATGCACGATATTGCACGTTTATTTGATGAGACCCAAAACAAAATCAATGAATTGATCTTCCAAAACAATAAAGGGGTTAAACAGCAACACATATGCAGGAAATCATGTGTTTAACAAATGGTAATTTTGCTGTTAACACTATTACCAATCTGTTCTGGGATCTGGAATCAAGAAGGATCCCTGATTTAATCCACAATAGGTGTATGGCCAAATGGTACTGCCCCCGTTGTAAACCCTATCATGTACTACCAAGTGCATGGACAGGACTGTGTCCTTTTCTTTGGCCATAGCATGGAACTTGGATTATGTGACTCCACACCTGAATCAAGGACCCTGCTATGCTACAAGTCAATGTATTATTCAGGACACTATGTATGTTACCTTCACTGTATATCTTCCAGTTTTTGAAAAAGATTCTTCAGTCTTTGGCAAGCTTGCAACCATCCACTCCATGGGCCATCTGGAGTGCAGGATCTACTAAGAACAAATCAGCCTGCCTCCTTTGCTGGTTTTTCATCCTCAATTTGACACCTGAGTGGCCCCGCATACTGACTGTTGTGTCAAACTGGGCTACCACTATTTGTGCAGATGTGATGTTTTTGATGTAACTGCGCCAGTTTGTGGTTACTTGCTTGCTAAATTCTATGGACTGGTTATATATGTTTGATGATGACCTATTTGCCAGTGAGACTCTTAATGTCACTATTCATTTTGACAAGCCAAATATGAACGCCTTCAGAGATGCCTTCCAAGAAGACACATGACACCTCACCAGCAAGATGACAAATGCTTCCATTACCTGCCTAGTCAAGCTCACAAAGTGGCAACTTCCTCAAGTTCATGTAACCTACAATTCTGATGGACAATACTGTGTTGTAACCAACTACCAGACCATCACCTGTGGACCTTTAGTGTGTGACGTCACTATGACCAACTTCTGTTTTGTACCTCAGCAATGTTCTATCATTGGCCATATGGTTATCACCCCTGTTCCCACCCCAGAACGTGAGTACATTGATAGTGACCCTGACAATCTGAATGCTATAGCACAGTACGTATTTACCAGTTTTCAATGTGCATATCAACCCACTCTTCCTGAAACTTAAAGCCTTGTTAGAAAGAAAGGATATAAATCTCATTCATATTAGTAATAATATTACTAAGGCATGTGATTCTCTAAATGCTCTATTTTATGATGGTGATTTAAGCACCGCATAGCCTAACACTTGGTTGGAATTCACATTCAAAGGTTTTGTGGTCATTCAAGTTTTCTTAATTGCTTTCCTGACTGTTACCTTATGCTGTTTATGATGTACACTCAAACAACATCATACACAACTGAAATGTTTCTATGAAACTCAGTCCATATGTAACCTGCCATACTTTCCCTATTAGTGTTGCCTCTCTATTCAGGCAACAAGGGCGGGGGATATGTAGACTTGCCTGCCCTGCCATCCCTTATGTGGACTAACATTTTCTGTCACACAGTATAAGGTGTATCAGTATTTACTAATGTTTGCTATGATTTACTGACAAACTGTTATTCAGCATAGATATAGTTGTGGTCTTAGTGCACCACCTTCAGATGCAAACCATAACTGCAATAATTAGTACAACTAGTTATAATTGTGATATTTGTGATCTTACAATGCTACCTACAGCCATTAGTTATGATGCTATGATCAGCACAAATAATGAATCATTCTATTGTAATGTGAAGTAGCTGTAGTAAGCATAATACTTATCACTGTGCATATGTAACATACAACAGCCTTGGGTGTGAGTCGCCCACCATGTACACCAATAGAAATGTTTTGCCTAGTGTATCTACTATGCACATGAGCCTGTTACCAGGTAACAGGACCCTCTTATCTCTAAGTATATATCTTTGTGTAAGAGAATTGTTCTCTGAATTTTCCTGATAAGACACCTGGTGTTTTGAAGTTCCAGACTCCCAGCAGGTACCGAATTGCTATGCTGTACTTTTTACATGTCTTTGGAGAATAAACCTTTATTCTGTAACACCTGTCTCCTGCGCCGTGTTTTACCACCAGGTTTAGATCCTGCCAGATCCAACAAAGCTAAGTGAGGGAGGAGGTGCTACTAAATGCCAGTTACATTGTGGCTTTGGGCTGAGTGATGAAGGAGGAATGCCACTGGACACTAGGAACTCCATTGCTTTGATCTGGGTGATAGGGGATAACTGCTGGTGTCACTGACTGCATTGCTTCAGGCTAAGAGAGGGAGTAGGTGCCACTGAAAGTCAGTGAATACTGGCTTGGGGCAGGATGAGGGTGCCATTTGCCACCAGGGACTGGTTAGCTAAGGGCTAGGTGATGAAGGGGATGCCACAGACTATGTGGTTTGGAGCAGGATGAGGAAGGGGATGCAACTGGATGCCAGGGATTGTGCCACATGTGGCTGGGTGAAGGAGGGAGGTACCACTGGATGGGAGGCATATTATCTTGGGGCAGAGTGGGGTGTACCACTGGACATGAGGCGCTGCTTGACCTGGGGAAGTATAAAGGAGAGGATGAGCCATGTGATGTCAGAATTGATGCTGCACCTCAAGAAAAACAGGGACCACATAGAGACCGTACATGGGAGGCCCACAAAGATGATTCAAGAGCAGCAGGGGAGCTGGTATATGGAAATGTTGTCAAACCCTTACATGTATAAGCTGGATGCCAGTAGGGAAAAAGGGGATATGTTTGAGATATACAGTTTTTTTTTTTTTTTTTAACTCTTTTTCCCTCCAGTCATGGTCTGGGGGGCCCCTCTCGGGCATCCTGCCTGATCCTCCCCAGCCTGAAGTCCTCCATCTGTACCTCTTCTCTCTCCTCCTCCTCTACTCCACTGTTGGTACCCCCGGCTTAACCCCTCTGGGGTGGGGCCACCCTTCCTCTTTGGATGCTCCTTGAGACAGACCCTGACGTGAGAGAAGACCCGGGTTGAGGAACCTGGAAGGTCAGATTGGATGGGCCAGGCATTGGTGATGGGGGCAGGTGCCCTCACCTACCCCCGCAGACTATTTTTTTCCTTTTTCTGTTCCCTCTTTCCCCTTCCATGCATGTGCACATCCCTGACGTAGGATGCACGGTGATCCCTGCCCACATCAGGGCATGCTAACTATGTGCAGCCAGACATGCAGCAGCACCCCTGGTCTCCACCAGGAGCTGCTGGCATGCTGAGCAGTACCACCCCACCCCATGGGGAGGAGAGCAGCCCATATGGGTACTCAATCCTCACCCATCCCTGCCAACCCCCGGCATCCCAAGCTCATTCCTGAACCCGGGTCACTGGCGTAGTACGAGGCGTGGTGTCCAGCACCTCAACCTTCAGTGCCACTGGGCTGAGATATACAGCTTTTGTGAGGAATCAACAGGATGTATTTTAAGTACTTGTTCATGAGAAATGACTGTACAGTAACTAGAGGACTTGGGTGGGGACTGATGGAGGAGATTCAGAAGGGGCATGATGAAGTTCTTCTTCATGGAGTGGGTGATGAACAAATAAAATAAACTGCCCAGAAAAGTGGTTGAAGCCAAAACTGTGACACGCTTTAAACTCGGTGGGACAGATATACGGGAACAGTGGAACCTCCAGGCAGAACAGGGGAAGGGATACCTGGGGAAGGGGGTGATGATCAGCTAGGGCTATAGGATCTTGAAATCCTGCCTGGTAGTAGGCCGTGCATGGAGCTGGGCAGGGAAATGGGTGGACTGGATGGATCTCTGGGTCTTTTTCTGCTGACACAATCTATGTTTCTACGATGGCTTAGCATGGGGCAGGATAAGAGAGTAACACTAGGTGCCTGAGACTGCTTGGCTTTTGACAGAGTAAAAGACAGGGGTTCTACTGAATGCCAGTGTGGGGGACTGATTGCTTTGGGAGAGTTGGTGCCACTGTATACCAGGGATCATTTGGCTTTGGGCAAGGTGAAGTGGTGCCACTGGATGCCAAGGACTGCTGGGCATATGGCTGAGTAAGGGAAAGGGTGCTACTGGATGCCAAATACCTGCTAGGAATGAGGCAGATTCAGGGGGTCCTCTTGATGCCATGCACTAAGTGGCATGCAATGGGTGAAGGTAAGGAATGCCACTGGACACCAAGCTGGAATTGTCAATACAAATTAAAGGAGAACTGTGCTGAATCTGTAAGTAATTAAATCCAGTAAAAGCTGTTTTTTTAAGTACTGGTTCAAATTCTGGCATTATTCTAACTATCCAGGCTTTTTAGCTATCCTAGTGGGTGTCTTTAATTTACGTAGTTCTGGTAAGAACCATTTTAGAACTGTATGATGTAGTTTATGTCCCTGTTCTACTAGTCTATTGTTGGCACAATGCATTCCTGTTCTGTTACAGAACTCTGTGGCTGAGGGACATAAACTACATCATACAGTCCTAAAATGGCACTCAATACAAGAGTGTAAAGCAGAAACACCCACTGAGGTTACTAAAAGGCCTGTATAGATGAAACAATAACAGAAATGTAACCAGTACTTAAAAGCAATTTCTACTGGGAAAAATAACTTACAAGTTCAATGCAGTTCTCCTTTAATATGCATTTGTTATAAGCTATCCTTTTAAAAAGTAAGGAGAATACAAAGCATATAGGACAGTATATGGTAACCCATACACAACAACAGTATTCTTACGCTGAGTGGTTACTATGACATCAAGAACTTCGCGAGTGAAGCTCGAGAGGTCCCTCTGACATCATAGTAACCATGAGGTGTGAGAAGAGTGATATTGCATATTTGGGCTATCATACACTATTGTGTATAGTGTATGGTCCCCCCAAAAAATAAATTATTTACTTTTTTTTTCAAACAGTCAGCCTCTGCCAACTGTGACCCACACATCTTGGCCATCTCACCGCCTGCCAGCTTATTTATGAAATGCTTCACCCACCGCTAGCCCTATCAACAGTGTTGATGGGGTCACTTATATTGTGATGTTCATACTAACACAGAACAAAAAGTTTTTCTGAATTAGTATGAACATCACTACTGCAGCAGAATGACTTTTTAATCTGTATGGATCTCTATACATAATCATGTTTGACCATACACTATAAAATATTTAAGCATTAGTGAAGGTTGAAGCACAAGGCCACAAAAGTTGGATAATTTGATGTTGGAGTAAAAAGACCCTACAATTTAGAGTGTGTGGAGTAGTGTTCTTTGTGGTTTGAGCAAATGCTCAAATCAGTCTTGGAGTGCCCTAACTCCAGCACCCTCACTCAAAGCATTGGTCTGCAAGTACTGTACATTTCAGTGCCCTGAAAGCCAATGCTGAAGTTAGTGCAACTAAATTGCTGCTTTGAAGGAATGCTACACCATACAAGCATGATGATTTAGAAGATTTTTACAGTACCTTAATGTTGACATTTCCTACTTTTGTGGCTTTATGCGTCATCCTTAATGGATGCCTGATGCTATAATTGTTTTTAATTAATACCGAATCCACACTGAGTACAGAGGGATCAAGCTTGAAAGGCATACAATTAATAGTACCCTTGATAAGTATAATGCAGCAGACTGCAGAGTTGGAGTAACCTACCAGGATACCTGGAAATTTCCATCTGCCCCCCCCCCCCACACACACACACTTTGTTAGTTACCTGGTCACCTTCTGGACTGTGAAAATGTTTGCATTTATCATATATTTTCTAACTAAACAGGGTATTGTAGGTAACACAAACAAATGTAAAATTCGAACATACAGCTAGTGCATCAAACTGAGGTGGAATAATGATATGAGAGTGTCACCATTGGCCCTTCCCTATTTTTTTCCAGGTGCACCCCTGTATCAACTTTTCCTACTGGGGTTCCTGTACCCAGTTCAATCATGACAGACTGTCAGTGTATGCAGAGGTAGATAGTTTAGTATTATTATAAGAGATGGGGAATTGTTATTAAAAAAGACATTGCAAAAATACCAGCAAAGCCATACAATAGTTTAGTGCTATCGTTACACAACAGTTAATTGCACATATGAAAATGCTAAACTGTCAAAGCTGTAAAACATTCACCCTCTATGCCATATATTCAGGATAACACACTCACCTACCAAAGTGCTTACAAAAAAATACCAAGCAGTTCTAAAGGGGGAGGGGGGCTAGTTTTTCCTTCACAGAAAGGCTCTCCTTGGAATCTGAAACTTACATACGGATATTTCCATATGGAATCTTTTTCTGGCGGGTAGTAACTTGGCATCCCACCAGAAAAATGTAAAATTTAAGACATGCAAACAGCACATATAAGATGCCATAACTATAAAGTGACAGAAACAGGGAAACTAGGCCAAATACTAACTATTCATACTTCAAAGACCTAAAACCTGGAACCCTCAAAACCTGTGAGATATGGACCCAAAAATCATAAACATCAGGGCAATCTACAAAGAGATGTTGCTTAGTTTATACAATATCCTGACACTCCTGCCAGGGGCACATTACTCCATGCGCGTTTGCTTCCAATTCCCATTTACACCCATCCATCCATGACAACTAAGTCATATAACAGTCTACTTCTTCATCACGATCCTTTTATCCATAAGTGATATTAAGGCCTCCTTAACCTCTGAATCAAGACACTCAGTAAAAAAACACTTGGAATAAACATGATAAAAAGTTGCTTGGCAAAATGAATTGTACAAGCATTTCCTAGAGGCTCTAATCCCCCTGAAATCAGTCGTGCACCAACAGTCCACTTGCATGATAAAACACAGAGCTACTCACAAAGCAAGTTACAGATCGGGCACAGTGCACATCAGTGTGCAACTGTTTCATGAGTGAATTGCAGGGCTGTTCATGAAGCAAGCTATGGGTCTGGCACAGTGGGCTTCTTTGTGAGTGGCCTGCAGGGCTGCTGATAAAGCAATATTCAGGTCTGGTGCAGCTGCTTCATGAGTGGCAGGAACAGCTACAGGTCTGGGGCACTGCACGTCACTATGCAGCTGCTTCATGAATGGCCTCAGGGCTAGTTATGAAGGAAGCTACAAGTCTTGTACAGTGAGCGTCACCAGGCAGCCACTTAGCACAAAAATGGCTTTGAGTTAAAACTTGAAACTGTCAGGTTTGTTAGCATTTTGCCCTAAGGATTATTCTTTGATAGGTATCATACCTGAAAAATGTGTGACTTTTAAACTATTAAGAAAATTAAATGCCATGTTCACACATGCACAGTTTGTTTTTGTGACACTCTTCATAAAGTGATTTTTGCAAAATTGGCATTCTTTGATTTTGTGAGTTGATATCCTTTTTCATGAGATAAAACTTCCATTTTTATGTGTCTTAATGGTCACAAAAGTGGGGAAAAGAAGTGAAACCTTTGTGTATCAAATTCAAGAACATGTGTTGGCGGTTAAGTCTGAAACATGCAGCAGTCAGTATAGAAGTCTTCAACTGTTTAGAAAAGTATTTTTTTAAATATTAATGAAATTAGGCAGAATGAATTATATCATGAAAATGGGCCCTGCTTTTGTCACTCATGCCTTGCCATCTGATCCCTGTTGGCATGAAATAAATATTTCCATGTGGTGTCCAGTGTTTCTTCTTGCACAGACCAACGCCAACCACCCTTACACGGCAGCCTGCAGTTACCCTCCACTCACCTCCCTGGCTGCCCACCATCTACCCTATGCAAACCCTCTATTACTGTACAGAACTTTTTAGTGATACAAGACTTTCAGTTTCAAAATAAACCAAGTCCACATAAAACTGTATTGCACATGCAAGCAGACTCAGTTTATTTTCCATGCAATATTTAGTTTATTTTTAAGTTTATCAAATTTCAAGCTTTTCTAACTGGTTTTTGACTGTGGTTACTATTCACAGGTGGCTTCTAATTGATGAGATATTATATATATATATATATGTATGTAAAAATGATGAGATAAAAAAGATATCTTAGTTGGGCGGGCTCACCGGTGCTGCAGTAGCAGTACCAGTTGCGATGCTGATGCCCCAAGTTTGGGTATGAGCACGAAGTGTCAGAGGTCTATCTGATAGGGAGGTAAGATGAGAATCCTGTTGACAAAGTAGCTCTCCTCCTCCAGGGTGGGGGCTGTGAGATCCCGGTGCACAAGTGACTCCCAGTGAAGACTGGGTGTACACAGGCCAGGACAACATAAACAAAGGTGGGTAAGTGACAGCAGATGGCTGCAGGACATGCATGGGAGCACACATGTCTGTGCACTGTCATCAATTTACAGCAGCACTTCCAGAGGAAACCACAAGGAGAAAACTCTCAAGGCAAGTGCAGCATGAAGCCTAGAATCCATGGACCACCACACCGCAAAATGACCACTCCTAAGTCTTGTCCAGGGCTCAAGGGTGAGCTCTGTCTCTTCCTAAGGGGAGCACCTCCAAGAGGAGAATGTCATAGTCCTACAGAACCGGGCAATAGAGGGAGTGCCAGAGCAGGCTGTGGGGAAGGGTTTGTTGGCTGATATGGGGTACATCCTCACAGTGGCCAAGGGAGCCAAAAATAGAATAGAAATAAAACGAAAGATAACTTAGCTATTGACATCAGTAACAGCAACATATCAAAAATATGTATCAAAAATATATGGTGGTTACTGTTATCACATGGATATTTTTAAGGTTACTCTCATCACAGTGGAATACTATTCTTCACCCCCCCCCTTCTTTTCTTTGTACCTTATAAAGGCCCTCATTTTAGCCCTCACTGCCTCCCTGACCCCTCCAGAAAACCAAATTGATCTGCTATACTTGTTTCTCTTGATAACTGTTCTTGTGCATGTTTTCTTGCCTTGAGAACAGCCCCTTTTATAATCCCCCATTTTTCCTCCACTCATCTGATGCTGTCTACCCCAGATAACCTGTCCAGCACAATATCCCTCATATGGTTGAAATCCACCCTCCTAAAGTCTAGCATGTCAACCTTAGAGGAGGGCTTGCAGGAGCACAGGCCACATCTAACCATATATTATGGTTGCTGGTTCCTTGTGGTTTTCCTATCTGTACTCCACCTACTCTGAGTTGCTGAGTATCACATCTAGAATGGCTGATGGTCTAATGGGAACCCTGACCTGCTGTACCAACATGCAGTCCTACAAGACATCAAGCAGACTGGCTTCTGGCACTCCCTGGCCACTGGGATGTCCCAGTGGATGTCTGGCAGGTCAAGATCTCCTACTATTACAGCTTCACTCTTTGTCACCCTCTCACTACTTCAGCACCCAGTTCCTTATCTTTCTCTTCTCCCTGCCCTGCTGGCCTGTAAACCAACCCTATGTGAGTGTTCCTACCTGACAACTCTGTAAGTTGAACACACAGTGATTCTACCTCTCCTTCCCCCCAACAGTAGTATCCTTTACTGCATCGATCCCTTGTCTGATGTAGATGGCCACTCCTCCACCTCTACCTGTCCCCCAATCATATCTAAATAAGGTGTAGCCTGAGATTGCTGTGCTCCCAATCATTGTTCACACTGGCTCAAGTTTCTGTATTTCTCAGACTTCTGGCTTTGATGCACACCACATACCAACACGTGAACACACCTCTATTGAGTCTTACATGCCTTCCCCCATCACCCTTCACTAATATAATAAATAAATATACAATTATAATAAACTCCTGAAGTTTGGTCATACTGACATTACATACCCAATTCAATTGATTCTTAATCTATCCCTGAGTACTAGTAAAATCCCCAGACATTTTGAAATAGGATGTTTTGTCCTAGTATTCAAAGTTGGCAATACCACCCCATCTCTATCCTCTCCACCCATCCAAGGCACTCCAATGATAGTGAATGACCAGATTGTGGAATTCCTCAACAAATATGAGCTTCAGGCAAGGGAATGGCATGGATTCAAGCAAAACTGTAGCACTAATACCACTTTCCTTGAATTCACTAAATTCCTACATGGTATCCTAGACAGAGGGGCATTGGCAGGCTCAAGATATAGAGGCCTTCTTAAGGCCTTTGACCTTGTTGACCATGCTTCACTGTGCCAAAAATTACTATTGCTGGGCCTATCAAAAGATACTGTTGGCTGGTTCAATGTCTACCTTTCTTGTAGAACACAAACTGTAAAATATAGGAATGCATTGTCTGATGACAGGGAGATCACTGCAGGGGATCTCCATGGATCCATACTTGGTCTCATGCTGTTTAGTCTTCTCCTCAACTGACTTCCATTGGTTTGTCAATCAACTGATATTATTCTGTATGCAGATGATGATGTAATCTTTGCAAACAATATAAACCCTGACCATCTGTAATTGAGGTGACAGGAAGACTTTAACTTAATTGAGTCCAGGCCTCACAAAATCTCCTAGTCATGAATGAAAAGAAAACTAAGACTAAGCTTGATTCCTCCCCAGTTATAATCATTAACACATCCACTGATACTATCCTAGAACAGGTTAGCAAATTTAAGCCACTTGGAGTTGTCCTCCACTGTACATGCTTCTTTGCTGAACACGCAGACTATTTGACTAAGGCTGTTAATTTTAAGGCTTATTTTATTTTATCTTAACAGGCCAGATTTCCTTCCTGAAATTTAAAAACTCCTGGTCCAGTGTTTTATCTTAAGCGTCACTGACTGTGCCATCATGGTCAAGGTTTGGCAAATAATTGTGTGCTGTCCAGAGTCAAAGGCCTTCTGAACAAGGCCTGCCATTTTGTGTGAGACCTCAAGCTGGATGATCACATTTGTGCACTTTACAGTACCTCAAGATGATTACATTTTAACTTAAGGGAGCAATTCCACACTATGGTCACAGGCAAGAAAACTTTGCTTGAGCTACTTTCCCCAGGGCTGCAGTCCATCTTCAAGTTCATCAATAATAAATACTATACCAGGTGCACGGAGCATAACTCTCTGCTGTTACCACTCAGGAAATCATTGCTGGGACAGAACCCTTTCTCCTTTAGATTTGCCTAAACCTGGAATGACACAACTTACTAGTTAAGGGGTCGTTACTTAATTTCCTCCTTCAAACATTTACTGCTCATTAAACTGCTTCTTATACTTGTCAATGCATCTAATGTCTCATGGTTTCTGACAGTGTATTTCTTATACTGCTTTATATGTCTTGCTCCACGTAATTTATAATTAATGTACGGTATGTAAGTATTGTTTGTTTTGATTCTTTGATTCTAGATCCTTTGAAAATAGGTCCTTGCTTGATGGATTTTTTTGTGCAAAGAAACTAAACTAAAACAGGCAATTTATCATCACTTGTTAGTGAACAGAACTTTTATAGCTCACTCCTGGCTCTACCATTCATGATTTATGGTCCTGCCCCCTTACAATTGAAGATAAACTGCATATTTTGAGTCAGCCCATTGTATATCCCATAGATAGATAGATAGATAGATAGATAGACAGACAGACAGATAGATAATGCTCCTGGGAGGAAGAAATACTGTACCACAGAGTTTTATTTAAGAACCTAATCTTAACTGGAAGTTTTGAAATTTAGGGCTCTTCGAACAATGTCTTGCAGAAAACAAATGCAAAAGTTGCACAACGTAGTCATAAGTAGAAGTTGGGCATAAATTTGAATTGGTGAATAAACTTTTGTTTCTTGTCTACCAGCTTATCAGTTTACTATGTTTACAAGAGTATTAGCAGTAGTGCACTAGTGAACAGGTACTGTGTGTACTGTACAAGCATCAAAGCATAAGTGTTGTTGGCTTCATACCAGATTTAATTCTGCAGCTGGATCCCTACCTATTAGTGTGACAGTTCATTTTTTTTAATAAACTATTTGATGAATTATTAGTACTAGACAGGCAACTCACTTAATACATGAAGTACCAGCTTTATGACAGTTGATAACTAATTATCATGTTGCCTCTGTTTTATACAACGGTAAAGATCCATAATGCAAGCTGACAGGCCTGAAGTTATATTGAAATGACCTATGATGCCCTGCCTCATCAGTAATTTATGGCTGAATGCACAGTGTCAATTAGCTATAAGTTATGACCTATGTTCTTTAAGCAGCACTCTGAACATTAATAACATGCAATTAAAAAAGCATATTTCAAAGAATGCTTCTATTGTAAAGGTGGTAGGTCACTTTTAAACAGATCACATGGGCAAGATGCAAATGTTAATATATGTATTCTGTTTTTTAATAGAGCAGTTAGGCAAGATACAAATGTTAACACTGACAAAACTATATTGTACAGAAGCTACAGTGATTACAATAAAATCAGTAGTGAGCTTGAGAATGCCATCAGACAGCTAGGAGGATGGCTTCTTGCTAATAAGTTGGTTCTGAATGTTAAAATATCAAAAGCTGCACTTTTCATCTCTAGACTCCTGGAAAAGGGAAGACACCATTTCTTAAAGCTGACTACCTCGCCAGGCTCCTGAATAGAAGTTGTTAAATCCATAAGGTATCTAGGGGTGTACCTAGATCAGGAATTATCTCTCTCAGAGTTCATGTACATAAAATGATCAAATCTCTTCAGTAAAATGTGGTCTATTGCACATCTTAGAGCCTATGTCACTAAGGAAGCATGGTTAGCCATTGAAAATAACTCTTTGCTTCTTGCCCTACTGGTTGGTCCTCCATACCCTTAGGGGTATTGAAATAAACAGTCTCAAAGTTTTGTATAATAAAGTTGGGTGGTTTACCTGGGTTTCTCTCCCCAGGGAGCATCACTGCATTATTTTCTCTGTGTTACACTGGCTCTTCTTGGAAGCAAGACTGTCCATCCCCCTTCTATGCCTGGTTTTTAAAATGGTAAATTTCTGCACACACACACACACACACACACACACACACACACACACCCCTAGACTCCAAGATGTTCTAGTGCCTAACCCCTTTAGGCAAGTGCTACAATTCTCCACTTGCACTCTACTTGATGTGCCTAGGTTTAAGTTAGGCTCAGGTAACAGATGTTTTGTCACCGCTGTCCCATCCCTTAGGAATAATCTCCCTTCAGAGTTACAAAACTGTTCCTCCCTTGTTGGCTTTAAGAAAGGACTAAATACCTATCTTCTAGGGTGCAAACAGTGCACCTGCAATTGTTGAATTGACCCACCAGTTATGTTCTTATCCTCCCCAGTCTCTTGCTCTGTGCCTTTCTTGAGGTGTTAAGTCATTGCTCCATGCTGTCTCAGGTCCTTGTAACTTGTCAGCTCCTGCATTATTGTACAACTTGAATGCCTCTAACCTGTGTACTGAGATTCATTTATAATTTATAATTTGTACTGCTTTGTATGTAATTTCATGTCCATTCCTTATCAGTGTTCTCAATGTAATTTACTCTGGGTCATCCCTTAAAAAGGGACTTTCACTCTGTGTGGGCCTACCGGTTAATAACATAATTCAATAAATAGATAAATAACATACTAATTTTATTTTTTACCTTAAGGTGACACTGGCTTTTTGATTTCAGTGCTATTTTCTTGTTTATTCACCCAATATAATGAACCCATTCTCCAATCTTTTTTCATCTGCTGCCTCCCTTTTTTCAGGCAGTACAGCCGAGAGGTAAGAGCTGTGAACCTGAGGTTTGAATATCACTCCTACTTACTTATTTATTTTGTGACCTTAAACAAGTAACTGGAACTCTCTGTGCTTAACTTCCTGTCTCTATAAAACTCTTTGTAACCTTCCTGAGCTTTCCTTAAACTCTCTTTTTTTTTTTGCTGTTGAAATTACTCTTTTTGTCCTCCTACTGCCTGCTGACTTCGACCCTTCAGGGCATCCAAAGAGTCATCTTTCTGCCTCTCTCTCACGGAGACCTACCTCTTGATCCCCCATGGAGCTTCAGTTTTCCCCCGAGTGGGGATGAGGTGGGACCTCAACACCCCATCATCCTTTCTTTCATTGGGCCAAGGAGGTGGTCCAGTGAGCGGGGCACATTGGAGGCATGCACTGGGAAGCCCATCTTCCCAGAGCCAGCAGGGATTTTTCCCTGTTCTTCCTTCCTCTACAGTGTGTGACCCTTGACGTCAAGACACAAGGAGTCAACGTCCATACTGTATAGCGGCTGCCACATCCACTACAATTGAGCTTGTCTGAGCCTCCACTTGGAGTCAGGCAAGTGAGCGGGTATCGGCCACCCCCCTCCTCGGAAAAGGCGAGCTGTCATGGGATGCTCAAGCCTATCTCCCCAAGGCTTACCCACCAGCAACCCAAATCTGCTTCCAAACCCGGGTCGCTGGCATGGTGGGAGGTGTGGTGTCCAGCGCCTCAACCCTCAATGCCACTGAGCTGGCCCTAAACTCTCTTTTTTGGTCTTCCTATGTTCACTTAATTATTGATGCAACTATTCATTGCCTTGTAAAGTGCTGTGGTATGCAATGTGTATTAAAAGAGCCATCAAAAACAAATGACTGTCTTTTCTTTTTTTCATATTAAACATATTTTATTGATTTTAAAAGAAATACAATAAACCAGAAATGCAAATGACAAAAACATCAGCAACAACAAAACAAAGAAAATACAAATACACAAAAACTCAACACCCGCCATCAACACTCACCCCTAAAATTCCCCCCTTCCTTCCACCCACCCCTCCTCCCGTTCCCAATCCCACCTCCCAGAGCACGGTGAGATATATCTATAGAGTCTAAAAGAGGGGGGTAGTCATTTATGAGCATATTGGGAAGAGAAAATATTAATCATAATGGGGCCAAGCCAGAGAATGATCCTATCGAGAAAAGAGTGCTTCCAGAGGCTCCCAGCATTCCCTGAACTTCTCAGATCTATCCTGCCAGGAGGCAATACGCTTCTCTAAGGCCAGAGCCTATATTATCACCTGGTGCCACTCTCTGTATGAAGATACCATGTCATCCGTCCAATGACAGAGGATTATAAGTTTGGCAGTAATTGAAACCAAAGCCATGTAGGCCTTGCAGGGGCCCAAAAGTTCATTAGAATAAAGCCCAGTGAGACATATCTGGGGGGTGAAATAAGGGTCTAGCCCAACCAAGGGTCCAGAGTAGTGTGAATGGAGGTCCAGAAGGGAATCACTTTGGGGCAATCTCAAAGAATATGTTTAAGGGAGCCAACACCAGAGCCACACCGGAAGCAATCCACTGAGACTCTATGTCCCATTCTGTGCAACCTCTGAGGAGTATAGTACATATTGTGTAGAACGCAAAATTGTGTAAAATGGTATCTGTCTTGCTTGATATAGGTGTAGAGCTTCTTCCAGAGTATTTGCCATCCTTTAGAGTCCAATTGCAGGCCCATCATCTGCTGGCAATACAAACAAATCCCTGGCAGGCCTCCCAGATCAATGGTCTGAAAACATTTACAGAAATTAGAAACAGAGTGGGGCTGATCCGCAATCAATAAGAAATCAGAGTTGGTGGACCAAGGACCCGGGCCTAAAAAGCCAGTGATCTCTCTAGTGAGCTGATGGTGTTTAAAGGGATGGTATGTTGGAATGGAAAAGTGGTGTTGTATCACTTCAGCAGAGCACATTCTGCCATTGACTGTAAGGGGCGCTATCGAGGCATGACAAAGCTGCGGAAAAAATCCTAGTGGTATAGGGCATTAGCTATCTGAATGTTGGGGTTGCCTAAAACAGGTTGCAACAAATCCCTGCTCCACTCAGCTCTCAGGTGTGTACAAAGTTGCTTCAGGGCTTTAAGTGACCACATCAAGGGAGTGTTATATAGCTGGGAGGAGAGAGATGAGGGTTTAAGGAAAAGCAGGCTACAAAGTTTCAGGCCATATTTTTTGCAAATTTGGGTTTCAAGAGGAAGCCATAAGGGACGATACACCAGGCCCATGGGAGCAGTCAAGGGGAAGGCCCCAGTGGAATAACTTACTGCTATGTAAAGCAGAATAATAGAGGAAAAAATCAGGTAAATGCAGTCCTCTCCGCTCCCTAGGGAGCGTCAATTTAGAATAGGCATGTCTGACAGCCTCCTTCTTCCAGAGGAAATCTGAAATCAGGCTCTGAAGTCAGGTAAACCATGCCCTTGGTAAAAATAGGCCCAGCATGCCCAATGGGTATAAAATACAAAGTAGAATGTTCATTTTAATAATGCAGACCCATCCCCAAAGGAAGAGAGGAAGAGGCAACCACCTCCTCAGATCCTCCTTAAACGTCGAAAGTAGAGGAGAGAGATTCACCTTCAAAAGCTCTGAAAAAGAGCAGGAGATGCATATCCCAAGGTAGGTAATAGCCATGGGTTCCCAATAAAGGCCCATATCCTGGATCTGTTGTCGAGAAACCTGGACATTTAAAGGTAGGACCTAGGTTTTGTCCAGATTAAGCTTATACCCTGCAACTGCTGAGAACTTTGGCATTTCCTTAGCTTGCCGGGATCGAAGATGACGGGGATTCAACATGGAGGAGAAGATCATCTGCATAAGCAGACAATTTGTACCTGGACTCTCCTACTAAGATACCATGGATATCGGGATTCTGTTGTATTCTGTAAAAGAGAGGTTCCAGGTACAAATTAAATAGGAAATGGGAAAGTGGGCACTTCTGCCTTGTGCCACATTGAAGCACCACAGGGGCTGAGGTAACTCCATTGCATTCAATTCTTGCTGTTGGGTTACAATATAATATCTTTATCCAATCGTAAAAAATTATGGGAAATCCAAATTTCTATAGGGTAGTGAATAAAAAAGGCCAGAAAACCCTATCAAAGACTTTTTCCATGTCCTGAGAGACCAAAACCACTGGTGTTCTGTTATCCCTAGATGCAAAAGGAGATAGAGCAACTTTCGGTTGTGGTCACTAGAGTAGCGCCCCACCATAAAGCCAAACTGCTCAGGACAGATTAAACCATCCCATACTTGGAAGTAAACGGTTGGCAAGTACCTTAGAGAGAATCTTAAGGTCAGTGTTGAGGAGGGATATGGGGCAGTAGTTACTTGGGAGTAATTCATTTTTCCCTGGCTTGAGTACAAGTGATATCTAAGGTTGGGTAAAGGAAGACTCAGTAAGGCCTAATGCAAACAGGTAATTAAAGAGATGGGTGAGAAAAGGGGCTAAGGTATCTCTGTAGGTAGTATAGAAGATATTAAGGAAGACATCCAACCCAGGGGCTTTCTCCTTCGGGAGATGCTCAATAACTTGACGAACTTCTAGTAAAGTTATAGGGGCCTGTAGAAGGTCTTGTTGTTGGCTAGACAGGGTGGGGAGAGGGAGTGGGGCCAGATAAGCTCTGATCTGCTCTGTGAAATACAGGGAGCTAGGATCCTGGCTGTCTAGGGAAGTGTAATACTTTTGGAAGGCATTCGTAATGTCATGTAGGTGAGTAATAATTGTATAATTTGGGGAGGGCTGGAGACTAGGGATGGCTTTGAGGGAATCCAGATGTTTCAGGTGGAGAGCTAGCAATTTTCTAGACTTTTCTCCAGACTCAAAGTAGTGCAGTTTAGTGCGCTGTAAAGCATAGTTTGCCTTCTCTGCTAGCATCCTGTAGTACTGTGCCTGGACATCATTCAGCTGAGCCCAGCAGGCGGCATTGGACCGGGAAGAGAGAGTGAATTCTAAGCTACGAGTCTGAGCTAGAAGATCCTCTAGCCTCTGAGGTCTATGTTTCTTAGCTACAGTAGCTAATCTAGTACACTCCCCTCTTAACGCACACTTAACGGCAGCCCACAACACCTCCAGAGCTGCTACTGAGCATTTCATTAACTTGCAAAAAGTTATTAAGATAGTTTTGGATGGCCTGCCAGGAATCAGGGTTCTTAAGAAGGAAGAGGTTAAGGTGCCATATCTTGTCTTGCTCATCCAGCCCCAATGTGGAATGATCCATCATCACAGGAGAATGGTCAGAAATTACCAAGGGCTGGATCGAGCAGGAGATGAGTCCAGTCAGATTCTCTTTACTGACTAAAAAGAAGTCAATATGAGAAGAAGTGGAGTGAGGGATAGAGCAGAAGGTGTATTGGCAAGCAGATGGATGGAGGATGTGCCAGGGGTCCACCAACCCAAGAGTATCCATGACTTCCCACAGACCCCTCTGTCCAGAAGAGAGACCTTAAATGACTGTCTTTTCAAATGAGACAATGCTGATGCACAGGCAGATTTGATACCCCATTAGCATCCTCCTGTTTGCACAAAAACTCAAGCACCTATTTTTCAAAGGCACTTGAGTTTTTATAAGTCTCCATGATTTGAGACAGTATGATTGAAAAAATCACACAAGCGGTGCTATATTTTCTGCAGGTCACAGTGACTGCCCTCAAATGTTACAATCACATTGAAGGTGCTCTAACCTTTGGGTCAGTTTTTGGAAATGTGCCTGAGAAGTGCCACAAATTGTCATGAGGGTTCTGAAAGTCCTGCTATCTATGTTTCTATGTTTCTTATCGGTTGGAGCAGCTGTCTAACAAAGAGGGTGAGAGATTGGGGAAATGACTGCCTTGAAGGTTATATCACTACTTTCTATAGTTGACTAGCATGGGATGTTTGAGTATTGACTTATGGCCAGTATCCTCCCCACAGTTTGAGCTCCTTGCTTTTACATGCATTTGGAACCCACAGGTCCCAAGGCTGGGAAACCCATGCTCAAGTGTGATTGCAGGTCTTCAGGGTGATACCATATCACTGGATTCCTTGTTTTATCTGGTGTTCACATATCAAGGAGATTAAAGGCTTCCTGCATTCCTGGTGTACACCATCTCACAGCCCAGTGGATTCTACACATTGTAGAATTCACAGTACCTGGATGCCCTGATATGCACACCTGGAAGAGTGAACAGGTGTTGGAAGCATTCAAAGGGATGGAGCTGGAACAGACCCCAGGCATCCAATCAAATACCTAGGTTGGCAGCCAGTAGAGATTGCCACCTCCATGGGGAGCAGTGAACTGTGATATTTTACAGTCCTCCAGGACAGCCAAATGCCAATACTGGGTAAACAACACTTTGAAATAAAAACATTTTGTCACTCTGTGCATCCTAGTCCTTTGTGCCATACGGGAGTGCTGGGAGTAACAGGAGGTGGAACAATTTGTGCACCAGAACTCTACAGGGAGGCCATGCTTTGCCTAAGCATTATGTCAGGGATACATCTTGGCATAGTATTAGTGTTCTTTGCACTGCATAATTCGAGATCTGGGTCACTTGGATCTTGACCTGTCCTCCGTATCTGTCCCTGACATGACTGGCCACTTACAGGCATGAATCTGGTCAGAACGGGCCTCCACATGCTGTACATCTCAGGCTGCCACATGTGTGGATAAGGGTCTTTGTGTTCTCCAGGACTCCCTAGACATCTCTATAGGGTGTGCAGGGCTTTCAGAGAAGCTTGTAAATCAGGCCTTAAAAACTCAGAGGAAGTAACAAAAAGAGAAAAGGAGTGAGAGACAAGAGATGAAGCGAGATAACAGAAAATTAGCATCTTTTGCGTGGAGAGGAAGCAGGTACATCTTAGCATTGCCGACTTAGCAGTAATCATTCAAATTCTGACAGGTTCAAGGGAACTGGGCACAGCACATATTCTATTACTCATACTTCACACTTCATCCATTACTTGTGACAGAGACATTTCAATAATGTCATGTTTTGGGAGATAATGTGAACTTCTTCAGGTTTATGTCAGCTTAAACGAAAGTTACCCAGATGAGCAAAAACCAACACATTATGATAAAGAGGCAAGCAGTAAATGTAGGAAAGAACAGACCACTGTGTATCCTATCTGTATGCTTCAAGTGGTTTTCGAGTTTCATAAAAAACAATGACAGATGGCATCGGCAAGACTGAAACATCATAACATTTCAAAATAATTTGAATTTCAGGACATTCATTTCTTTATTATTAAAGACGTTTTACATGAAAACAAGCACTATTAGACATTATGTGTCCCTGCTGCTTTTCTTGCCCTGAAGTCATAAGCTACTGTTTGTGATATCAGAACCATTTCTGTGGCAAGAAGTTGCAATGTCATAAGCAGAGGATTATGCATTCATAACAAGGATAAATAATGTTAACAGATTAAATTTAACGGGAAAGACCATGCTTTAATGGAAATACTGCCAGTAATAAAAAAAACAGAAGCTCCTGAAATTCGGCTTTTGGGGGAATTTTATGTAACTCACATGGCAACTGTGAATTTATTGCTGGAACCCAGAAATCCCTTTAATCAGTGGCGGCAAGCAGAGGTCATGTGGACTTCCATTTCATTTTCAGAAAAGCAAATTTGATTTTATTGCACACTCTTCAGCAATCTTTTTAACTACAGCAGCTTTAACTGGGCTGACCTTGTGGCATTCTTCCAGGACCCCATTTTGCTGCCATTTGGAATCAGGCAATCCATGACAGTTAATCAATACCTGGCACTCATGAAGTTATTTAGTTACTACCAGGCTAGCATTGTCATTCTGTTGTTACAAACCCTGTAGCTTGCTCTTGCAGCACTGAAACTCTGGTCAGCTTCAGTGCAGCCTCAGCACTGCTTAGCGTAGTTTGAATCATAAATCAATATGGAAAGTTAAAGGGATGTTATCACCCCACTGCCTGCCGCTATCACAACAATAACCACTTAAGATCCTAAATGAACTCAGCCCTATTCTACTCCAGGATTTGCATCCTCTTTAAGTGCTGAATCATGTTCTTTCAAGCAGCAGTATTTGCTTGTGGATAAAACGTCATCATACAGTTTTTTTTAGAAACAATATATTTTCAGCAAAAAAACACCAATATGTCCATTTTTCTTTTCATTGTATCTCCCTCTTAAACTGAGATATTCCCTCTTAAACTGAGATATGAGTTTCAAAGTTTTCCAAGGTCACTGTCCTCTGGCTACACGCACTAGGAATAAACATGTTGGTGTGCTGCTGTGCTGTTTACCTTAAGAAATTGTACCTTCTTAATATGTCCTCAGTATGAATCTAGTATGTAAAGTCAAAATGTAACCTTGAGGGAAGGGATTTTGAAAATGTGGCAGCCATCTTTAATGACTAGAGACATTAAATATAAAATTAAGAAAATGCTGTCTTAAAAACATCTAGGATGAATACAAATATACTGATAATGAATCTACTTGTATCTAAATATTCTAATGCTAAAAAAATATGATTACATTTTTGCAGACACACAAATGTTAATGTTTTATGTTTACGTTTATCTTTATTTGGATATCAGCCATGGAGCCTAAGCCCATTTCCAGTAGCATCCCAAATAACTTTATACAGTATAAAATAATAAACATGTCA
Source organism: Neoceratodus forsteri (assembly GCA_016271365.2). NCBI lineage: Eukaryota > Metazoa > Chordata > Ceratodontiformes > Ceratodontidae > Neoceratodus > Neoceratodus forsteri. The sequence goes on along the minus strand of CM028135.1, from coordinate 902,741,975 downwards.
CAGCTATATATACAGAACTGATTTAAAAATGACACAAAATGCTGGAGCCAGCTCGGGGTCAGTTTTTTTTTTAATTAATTAATTTATTTATTTATTAAAGTTTAGGAATTACAACCCTTTGAGTCAGAGACTCATTTGCAAAGGCTCTGCATCCAAGATACAGTTACAGACAGGGTGTAGTAAAAGAGGCAAGACATACAAGACTTAGGATACAATAACTACACCAAAGACTTACTTACATGGTTATAACAATAAGGTTTTACAAAAATACTTATTTCCATTACCCAACTGGGTAGCCGTTCAGCAGCTGTGGGGCAACTGGAGAGCAATCCAAGGGATATTGTCAGTTAAAAGGAAGGAGTAGTGATATGCAAGGCCTGCAGGGGGTAGGTTTGAGTAATGTGGCTACTGGGGTTGTCAGGGTTTGGGGGGGCATGTAGGCAGTCACAATTACAGGAGGCAAGTAACAGCTGCTGTATCACCAAGGTGAGGTGCTCAACTCCCATGGAGAGAGAGGAGGGCATATTTGATTAGGAAAATGAATGGGAATTTCAATAGACACATTTTCAGTGGAGGAGGGACAAAATGTGCCTGTGGAAATTTCTATTAATTTCCCTAATCAAAGATAGCCACAGTTCTTATATTGGGTCCAACAAAAAAGTCATGTGGTTTCACAGAGGTGAGGCACTCATTACCTAGAGAGAGAAAAAGAGGAGTTTGGCACAGGCTGCCCATCAATTACACCCCCTCCTCCTTACCAGGCAATTGCCATGAGCTCTGGAGACAGTCGCTCACCTGCACTCCCAGTTAATGGAAGGGTGCAGCCAGGAAGTCCCTCTCTCCAACATCGCATGGTGCATAAGCGGGTCCAAAAATGGGAAAAATTAGGAAAGCAGAATGATAAAGAAATGTAATGGCATCCCCATAAAGGATTCAGTACCAAATACATTTGACCACTTATATACAGTATATAGGGGGTTTCTGCGAGAACATTTATATATTCAGTACCTGTTATTTTGATGTTATGAAGAAGGGTGATTTAGAAAAGAAGAACGATTATATTAGTGAATACCTCAGTGATCATTTGGCTCATCCAAAGGAAATGCTGTCTGCTACTCTGTATTACTTGCAGTTGGTTGCAAGCACAATGACAGTCATGGCATGAAGACTTGCGACTTACATCTATAGGCACTGCAGTCAATAATAAGCTCGGTGCTAGCTGGTTGTAATGATAAAAACTTGTGATGCACCCCAAAGTATGTCCAATGATAACATTCACAAATCCTTTCTAATCAAGCCTTTGGATCAATTAAGGTTCATAAAATAAGCCAATAACCACCCCTTTCATATGGTCCACTGTTTATACATTCAGGTAAGAATAAAAACATGTTTGAAAAAAAATCTACATAATTAGACAAAGTGATTTTCCAGGTTTTTGCAAAATATTACTCCAGGCATAAACAGGACTCAAATCCTAGAGGATTACAAAACAATCTGAATTTCTGGGCATTCTATTTTTCATTACTGAGGATATTTTTATGAAAACAGGCCATTTGCCCCATTAGACTTTGTCTGTTCTAGCTGCTTTTACAGCTTTGGCTCATAATCCTCTGCTTGAGACATCACAATCATATCTGCAGCAACAGGTTGTGAAGCCACATACATAGGATTATGATTTCACAGCAAGAATAAGAAACAGATAAAGTCTAAGGAGGCAGCATAGTGCAGTGGGTTAAGGCTCTGAGCTGCAGATCTGGAGACCTGGGTTTGAATCCCACAGCTGCCTAGGTGCACACTGTGTGATCCTGAGCATGTCACTTAACTTCCTTGTGCTCCTAGTCACATCTGGAAATAAGCTTTGGCTTAGTGTGCTGCTCCAGGTTAAACAATGTTCCCTTCCCTAAAGGAAATATCCTGAGTAAAGCAGCAGTGCAATGAAGAATGCTTTTCCAAATAGTTTCAGCTACAGTTATTAAATAGCTTAGCATACCTGTCAAATCTATTTCTCTAGGCACATCCTATGCTATGCAGTATGAGTCTTTTTCTTGATCCTAACCCTTATCATGTCAACAGTGGTATTACTAAGCCAAACATGGTGGGCATTTTTAGTTCATGAGAAAAAAAAAATGAACAATTGTTTAATTTTAAATACTCAAGTTTTGGTGAAACTAGTAAGTTTAACCACCAAATAAAATTGGAAGGTCCCTGAAATCTTGTATAGTGAAAAAAGGCATGGTCAGATTTTTTCCCAATTTCATTGCACTGCTGCTTTAATGAAAAAAATGTCTTCAATAATAAAATAACAGAAGGGCCTGAGATGTAATGTTGGGAGTGGAGATTATACAGCTAAATCCTGCTGAAGACAACTCTAATTGTGTTACTTGTAATCTCTTATTTTACATGTAAATGCTGTCTACATTTCTCTTCACGTCGTTTTCATTACTATATTAATTTGCATGGAAACTTAATCTTTGGCTCCTAGAATTAATTTGCTGCTGCTGTTCAATCATTTGCTGAAGTTATAAATCTCCGCTTTTGACATTGCAGTTGTTTTGCTGTGGAAATTACTATGATGTCACAAATAAAGGATTATGACTTTGTAAAGGATTAAACAGCAGAAGCACATCAACTGTAAAGTACAAGGATCCCATTTCAATGTGAATAAAAAAATAAAATGAATCATTATATAGAATAATCTTTAAAATATAAGTGGACTTGAATCTAAATATTATGTTTTTCAGTTTTCTCAAAAGAGACAAAAATCAATTTAACAAGCTTAGCAAAAATTAAACACAAAAGGGCAGCGTCATGAATCATAAAATGATAAAAAGTGCAAAAACAGGAGCAACTAAGACAGTGCGCTTGGGCTAGAAGATACATGTGAAGAGTTCTTAGATGACATTTGAAAAGCTGTTTAGTAGGAGGTGGTAAGGTAGAGTGTTTAGTTATTCATTTTTGTATGCATGTATTTAAAATATATTTTTCCAGGTAAGGAAACAGACCTGAGGAAGGCTCATTTCCAGCCGCAACTCTGGTTGAGGTGAACAGGGAACAGCAGAGGTAATAAATATAATGATACACAGCAAGTATAGAATTTTATATTCCCAAGTAAAATATTGAAGTAATAAACATACTGATACACAGCTGATATGGAATTTACTTTTACAAATTAAAATGAACACAAACACCTGTAAAATATACCTGGTTAAACAACTAAATTAAAAAAAAAATAAATAAATAAGTAGCAAATGACTCATGCATGGCATAGCTGGGAGCCCACAACATGATACTGTATGTGTACAGAGGCATATGCTAACCATATCAAATACTTAAAAAATACTCAATTTAAGTGGTGATGGTTACACTTAGAGACTAGGCATTACAAGGAAACATGGCAGAGGAGCAGCTATTGTAACAAAACTACCTTCAGACAGTGTCAGGATTTCAGGACTCAAATAATCACCTGAGCTGAGATCAATCAAGAGGAACAGCATTCCAGACAAAGAGGGTTACACTGGATACAGCTCTGCCATGGACACAGGGTAGATTGTGGGATAGAACAGGCACACGAGCAGCAAAGGAGCAAAAGGAGGGATCAGGAGAAAAGCAGGAGATCGTGTCAGAGAGATAGTAAAATGTATAAGGTTAAAAAGAATGAACTTGTAGTTATAGCCTTTTGATTTGATTTGTTTAGAATTTCTTGTCACTTTTTGCTGAAATCGCTGTTTCAACTGTGTGTGGCACTAATTGAGTTCATCTGATGTGCATAAAACAGCAGATCATTTCATGTCAACACAGTCTGCAAAGCAGATTGTGCAGCTACACTGTGCCAGACTCAGAGACTCCGTGCAACAAGTGCCAACTTGCAAAAAATAAATGTGGCTCAATCTTCTGCATTCTAACTTTTAACAGCACTATTTAAATTCAAAGGGAATATAGCTGATTTTATAACATTGAGAAACATTCCATTATGTTCTCTTTGCATAACATTTCACCATTACACAAAGCACAAAGTGGGACATGCCTGCTTAGAAGCACTCTGATCAGTTGAGGCCTAGCAGCCTTCCTCACCCTCTTGACAAAGACCTCCAGGTTATAACAGGTGAAGCTTTGTGATTGAGCATGTCCTACTTTATGCTGTAATGATATCATAAAGACTGTTGTGCATTAAAAGCAAGATAGTACTGAGTCTTCTGTGAGTAGGTGCCACTCTAATTTAATTGTAGATTAAGGCTGAAATGCTATGCAAAGAGAAGATAATGATAGGTCCATTAGAGTTACGATACCCACAACATTGCTTTAGTTCATTGAGTTTTGACCTCTTTACAGTTACATACTATGAACATATTAAGTAACTGTGGGTTCTAAAATAAATCGAAACAGAAACTGACAACAGAAAAAGGCTTACTGGTCCAACTAGTTTGCCCGGTCCTAACTATTGTATAATGCAAATGCCCTATTGATCATTCACTTTCCCTCTCCCTATGTCATCCTCTTCAGCTATCCTCACCAGTCACATATGACTGTACCACCCTCTCTTGAATCCCTCCACTGATTTGGTACAGATCAAACCAACCAGCAGCCTGTTCCACTTATCCACCACCAACTCTATAAAAAAATACTTTCTGACATCTTTCCTGAATCTACCTCTTGTCAGATTCTTTGATTCCCCCTTATTACCATGGTTCCACTCAATGTGAACATTCTACCCTGTTTATGCCATGAAGAAATTTGAAAATTGCAATTAGCCACCCCCATTCCTGATCTCTAACATATACATCTTGAGGTCATCGATCCTCTACATGTAGGACTTCTCTTGCTGCCCCTAATTCATTTTTGTTGCCCACCAGCTCTGTCTCTATCCTGTTTTTGACTGCAGACTCAAGAAATGCATGCAGGACTCCAAATGTAGTCACGCCAGGGATCTTTTACAGGGGCAGGATCATCTTCTTCCTTCTGCTACTGTTTCCCTGGCTATACACCCCAGCATCCAATACTACCTTTTCCATTCTGTATTCTGTATTCAGGTTCCTGCCCACTATATGCTTAACTTTACACTTTTTTGCATTCTATTCTAGTTGCCAGGCCCTTGACTTCTCATCACTGTTCAATCTACTGCAGATTTTTGTGTCATCTGTAAATACTGCAAACACATCTTCCCTTGGATCCCTTCTCTGATGTCACAAAGAAAGATGCTGAAAAGTACTGGGCCTATAAGACTGATTCCTGGAGAATCACACTGGTAACAGCCCTTACTACACCTCTGAGAATCTACCATTTAAGAATAGTCTCTGTGTTCTCCTACCCAGCCAGTTCCTTTCTCATCTTGTTTATTTTATTTTTTTTTATTTTATTTAAACAGCAGTTTAGAAAACCTTTGAGCCATAGGCTCATTTACAAAGGTACCTTGTCACAGTAAGACAAACGAAAATACACAGTATAACAGTACAACACATAAGTATAACAGTAACTTAAGACATAGATACAAACAAGCTGGTACAGGTAGGATTGATGCAAACAATACCAGAGTTATGTTGTCCATAGCAGCTTAGTAATAAGCTTTGTCATAAGTATTGAGTATGGCTTTGACTAGTGGCAATTACAGAATCGGGTGTTAATAAGGTGGTTACATAATGAAGTTTTGAAGCACGATATAGTTGGAGCTTCGGAGATGGAGGGGGGCCGTGTGTTGAACAGGAGGGGGCCCTAAAGCTGAAGGCTCTTTGGCTGTGAGAGGTCCTAGCTCTAGGGATAACAAGAGAGGATTTCCCAGAGGTCCGAGTATGAACTAGTGGGACAGAGCAGCGTATGGTGGTGGTCAATCCTGGTGGGGATAGCCCAAGGAGGGTCTTTTTGTAAGGGTACAGGTCAGATATTTGAGGTGCTCGTCAAGATCAAGTACCAGCACTTTTAGGCGTACAGTAGACAGGTGTGTGTCAGCCTAGGTGCTCCAGTAATTAACCTGCAGGCCTTATTCAGAGTAGTGCGAATTTTATGGAGTGCAGTCTGATCAGCAGCACCATACACCGGCAGTCCATAGTCCACTAGGGACAGGATAGAGGAGGTGACTGCGAGTCGAAGAGCCTCCGGGGGGAGGCAGTGTTTATACCGGTGTAAGATGCCCAATCGGATATTAGTGGCAGTGGCTAAGGCAGCGATGTGTCCATGGAAGGAGAGGGAGGGGTCAAAATGGATCCCTAGGTATTTATAGGAGCAAACTTGTTCGAGAGGGAAAGAGGACCCAGAGTGAATGAGGAGTCTGAAGTTGCAGGACTTGTTTTGGGGATGAGTGAAGAACATGGTTTTTGGTTTTTTAAGATTTATCACCAATCTATGTTCCTTGAACCAGCCCTCGGCTTCAGTGAAGGACTTCTGCAGTGAGTCCTGGAGAGCAATAGGGTTACGATTTGAGGCAAAGATGACTGCATCATCAGCGTATAATAGAATGTTCCCCGAGCAAGAGCGTGGAAGGGTGTTAAGGTAAAGGGAGAATAGTAAGGGGACCAGAATGGAGCCCAGGGGAACCCCAGAAAAGATGGGACAGATGTCTGAGTAGGTCCCATTAATTTTTACAGGCTGTGAGCGGTCAGATAGATAACTGGTGCACCAGGAGATAGGCCCAGCAGCAAAACCAGAGAGACTAAGGGCATCAAGAAGGAGGGGGTGGGAGACAGTGTCGAAAGCTTTCGAGAGGTCAATGAAGACAGCACCAGCCAGAGAACCAGTGTCTAAGGAGGTGGAGAAAGTTGGAGAACTCTAGGAGGGATGTGTTGGTACTGTGGCCCTCGGAAGCCATGCTGCTCAGGACAAAGGGACATTGTGGTGGAAAGGTAGTCCGAGATTTGAGAGGCCACCACTTTTCCAAGGCCTTGGAGAGAGGAGAGAGAATGGAGATCGGTCGATAGTTTCAGCCACAGTCCTATCACCACCTTTAAAGATAGGGTGACAGTGGCAACTTTCCAGGCAGTTGGAACCTTCCCCAGGCAAAGAGAGTGGTTGATGAGGCATGTGATCGGGGTAAGGACTGTGTCTAAGACCAGCCGTAGGATACACACGGATCCAGGTGTCACTGCCTGTACTATTACTCTTGAGGGCAGTGACAAGGGCGCCTAAGTTCTTGGGCAGAAACACGGTGGAGGAGAAAATAAGGGTGAGAAAGATTTACGGCAGGTGCTGGGGGAGGAGGGTCAAAAAAATTTGTAGGAAGGATAGGGCTAAGGTCAGTGAATGAGGTGTTGAGGTGGTTGGCTATGAGGGCTGGGTCTGAGGAGATCACACCATTAATGTTGATCTGGGTGGGTGGGGAGGAGTGTGCAGTCCCATTTAACTGTTTAATGTTATCCCAGAAGGTTCTGGGGTTCCCCCATGAGGCAGTGAGTGAGGACCGATAGTGCTCAGACTTGGCCTTTCTGATGGCCTGAGTGCACTTGTTTTGGGCGGCAGCATATAACCGCCTGTCATTGGGCTGGCCAGTCTCAATGGCACGGTGCCATAGGTTGTCCCTATGTTTGAGCTAGTGGATCAAAGCTGGGTTACCAGGGGCATTCTGCCTTTTAGAACGTGGGTCAACATTGGGCAAAGATATCACAGGCATTATTAAAAGTTTAGGTAAAGAAGGAGAGAGCTGTGTCAATGTCAGGAGTTGCCTGTATAGAGACCAGTCAATTTGGGACAGAGTTCCTTAAGTTTTATCAGTCCACAGGTGTTAGGCCTTGCGCATGTGGACTGTGCTATGGGTTTGGGGACTGAGGATGACCAGTGGAATAGAATGGGGGAGTGATCACTGAGAGAGTCTGGGAGGACTTGTACATTGGGGATCCGATTAGGGCGGTTGGTGAGTACCACATCAAGCAGGGTACTGGAGCCTCTCTTGGGGTTAGTCCTGGTAGGGTGGGTAACTAGTTGCGTTAGGTCTATTGCAGAAAAGGAGTCTTGGGTAGAGGAGGAGGGGGCTGAGCCAGTTGACATTTAAGTCACCCACCAGAATTTGATCAGCGGAAGGAGGTAGAGAGGTAAGGTATTCTGTAAGAGAGGCAATGGCCTGTGTTTGGTCCCTGGGGGGCACGTATGCAGTAGTCAGATAAAGGGGTCCCTTTAAAGGGTCAGAGGTTAGTTTCAGCATAAGCACCTGGGCCATGGAGTCAAGGATGGGAGCGGGCAGGGCTAGTACTGGGAGAGATTCCTTGACATAAATAGAGCAGCCGACGCCTCGTCTCCCAACACGGTCGGACCGGAAAAGGGTGAAACCAGGAAGGGAGACTAGGGAGTCAGGGGAGGATTTCGAAAGCCAAGTCCCAACCAGGAGATGACATCAGGGTTAATTGATGTGACCAGGCATTGTAGTGAGTCAAACTTTTTTAGGAGGCTACAGATATTCATGGAGAGCATGCATAGGCCTGTGGTGCGAGTTGGGGAGCTCCTGGGAACCGGGCCAGGGTTTGGATGAATGTTCCCCGACAGGAGTAGTAGCATGACTAACACCCTGGCTGGAGATGGTGAGAGGTTTTCCTACGATTGACATGAGTGGGGGAAGGGAGGCTAAGGGAGCAGGGGGTTGGCAGGGAGGTACAGGAAGGGAAAGCAAGAATAAGAAGACACCCAGATGTGCCTGAGGTGAAGAGAAAGCTAGGGGGAAGGCAGGGAGGACGGGGACACACAGAGGTCCCAAGGGGCAGGAGAGCAGGTTCAGGAGCAAGGGGATGGAGGGGTGTCAGGGCACAGTGCGGACTAGCAGATGGGTAAGTGGGTAAGTGCACTGCTAGTGGGGATAGGCACAGGCAGAGTATGAGGGAGGGCCAATACATTGTGGTGAGCAAGATCCCAGGGAAGTAGTGCTGAACAGGTAGGAGTAGGAAGCAGTGAGGGAGCATAGGTCCCTCTAGTGGCCAGCAGGTATAACCTGCAAATGGGAAAGTAGGGAGATAGGTTCAGGAAACAGGACATGATGTCACTGGATGTGATGTCATGGGGTGGATCCTTAAATTGACAGCCGCCCCTGGGTGGGAGGGTGGTTGGGTGGTGGGCAGATCGCGCAGTTTTCTCGGCTAGCACCTCTCTGCAGGCATCCAGACGAAGAAAGAGGCTCTTTAAATCCAAAAGTTATCAGGCTGGAGATTCAGCTCCTCAGCTACTCAGGTGAGCTGCTTGTGTTGCTACAGTTGCTTGATTGTCCCAGTGCCTAGCTTGGGGAGCTGCCTATGTAGTGGAGAAAACACAGCCTCTCATTACTATGCAGGAGAATATGTTGTGACTTAAACAAAGGAGCTCCACTCTAAGCAAACAGGACTATTCCAAAATGAGGTCAGACTAGGACCCAGCTAACCTGATGCCTTCAGTTACAAGCACAATTAGCTCCAATACCACCATATTAAACAAGTCTGCTCTATATTAGCTGCTTGGTATATCTGGCTTTAAGGTACAATCAGCAATTAGCTCCAATTACCACCATATTAAACAAGTCTGATATCTATTAGCTGCTTGGTATATCTGGCTTTAAGGTGTAATCAGCAATTAGCTCCAAATACCACCATATTAAACAAGTCTGATCGATATTAGCTGCTTGGTATATCTGGCTTTAAGGTGTAATCAGCAAGGAAACGCTAGGGAAACCAGTGAGTCCCTAGCCTTACACTTCAGCCTTAGTAGCACAAAGAGAAGCAAATAATAAGCCTCACCAGTGGTGAACAGGAACAAAGTTCAAAAAATATAAGTGTTCATCAGGTAGCACCCCTCTGCAGGCGTCCAGACGAAGAGAAGAGGATCTCTATACCTCGAAAGTTATCAGGCTGGAGATTCGGTTTCTTCAGCTACTCAGGTGAGCTGCTTGTTTTGCTTCAGTTGCTTGATTGTCCCGAGTGCCTAGCCTGGGGGTGGAGCTGCCTATGTAGTGGAGAAAACACAGCCTCTCATTACTATGCAGTGGGAGAATATGTTGTGACTTAAACAAAGGAGCTCCACTATAAGCAAACAGGGCTATTCCAAAATGAGGTCACACTAGGACCCAGCTAACCTAATGCCTTCAGTTACAAGCACAATTAGCTCCAATACCACTATATTAAACAAGTCTGCTCTATATTAGCTGCTTGGTATATCTGGCTTTAAGGTGTAATCAGCAATTAGCTCCAATACCACCACATTAAACAAGTCTGCACTATATTAGCTGCTTGGTATATCTGACTTTAAGGTGTAATCAGCAATTAGCTCCAAATACCACCATATTAAACAAGTCTGATATATATTAGCTGCTTGGTATATCTGGCTTTAAGGTGTAATCAGCAAGGCAACTCTAGGGAAACCAGTGAGTCCCTAGCTTTACACTTCAGCGTTAGTAGCACAAAGAGAAGCAAATAACAAGCCCTGCCAGTGGTGAACAGGGAACAAAGTTCATAAAATATAAGTGTTCATCAGGTAGCACCCCACTGCAGGCGTCCAGATGAAGAGAAGAGGCTCTCTTTACCTCGAAAGTTATCAGGCTGGAGATTCAGCTTCCTCAGCTACTCAGGTGAGCTGCTTGTGTTGCTTCAGTTGCTTGAATGTCCCGAGTTCCTAGCTGGGGGGTGGCTGCCTATGTAGTGGAGAAAACACAGCCTCTCATTACTATGCAGCGGGAGAATATGCTGTGACTTAAACAAAGGAGCTCCACTCTAAGCAAACAGGGCTATTCCAAAATGAGGTCACACTAGGACCCAGCTAACCTAATGCCTTCAGTTACAAGCACAATTAGCTCCAATACCACCCTATTAAACAAGTCTGCTTTATATCAGTTGCTTGGTATATCTGGCTTTAAGGTGTAATCAGCAATTAGCTCTAAATACCACCATATTAAACAAGTCTTATCTATATTAGCTGCTTGGTATATCTGGCTTTGAGGTGTAATCAGCAATTATCTCCATATACCACCATATTAAACAAGTCTGATCTACATTAGCTGCTTGGTGTATCTGGCTTTAAGGTGTAATCAGCAAGGCAACTCTAGGGAAACCAGTGAGTCCCTAGCTTTACACTTCAGCCTTAGTAGCACAAAGAGAAGCGAATAACAAGCCCACCCAGTGGTGAACAGGGAACAAAGTTCATAAAATATAAGTGTTCATCAGGTAGCACCCCTCTGCAGGCGTCCAGACGAAGAGAAGAGGATCTCTATACCTCGAAGTTATCAGGCTGGAGATTCGGTTTCTCAGCTACTCAGGTGAGCTGCTTGTGTTGCTTCAGTTGCCTGACTGTCCCGGAGTGCCTAGCCTGGGGGAAGCTGCCATGTAGTGGAGAAAACACAGCCTCTCATTACTATGCAGCAGGAGAATATGTTGTGACTTAAACAAAGGAGCTCCACTCTAAGCAAACAGGGCTATTCCAAAATGAGGTCACACTAGGACCCAGCTAACCTAATGCCTTCAGTTACAAGCACAATTAGCTCCAATACCACTATATTAAACAAGTCTGCTCTATATTAGCTGCATGGTATATCTGGCTTTAAGGTGTAATCAGCAATTAGCTCCAAATACCACCACATTAAACAAGTCTGCACTATATTAGCTGCTTGGTATATCTGACTTTAAGGTGTAATCAGCAATTAGCTCCAAATACCACCATATTAAACAAGTCTGATCTATATTAGCTGCTTGGTATATCTGGCTTTAAGGTGTGATCAGCAAGGCAACTCTAGGGAAACCAGTGAGTCCCTAGCTTTACACTTCAGCGTTAGTAGCACAAAGAGAAGCAAATAACAAGCCCTGCCAGTGGTGAACAGGGAACAAAGTTCATAAAATATAAGTGTTCATCAGGTAGCACCCCACTGCAGGCGTCCAGATGAAGAGAAGAGGCTCTCTTTACCTCAAAAGTTATCAGGCTGGAGATTCAGCTTCCTCAGCTAATCAGGTGAGCTGCTTGTGTTGCTTCAGTTGCTTGAATGTCCCGAGTTCCTAGCTGGGGGCTGCCTATGTAGTGGAGAAAACACAGCCTCTCATTACTATGCAGCGGGAGAATATGTTGTGACTTAAACAAAGGAGCTCCACTCTAAGCAAACAGGGCTATTCCAAAATGAGGTCACACTAGGACCCAGCTAACCTAATGCCTTCAGTTACAAGCACAATTAGCTCCAATACCACCCTATTAAAATAGTCTGCTTTATATCAGCTGCTTGGTATATCTGGCTTTAAGGTGTAATCAGCAATTAGCTCTAAATACCACCATATTAAACAAGTCTTATCTATATTAGCTGCTTGGTATATCTGGCTTTAAGGTGTAATCAGCAATTATCTCCATATACCACCATATTAAACAAGTCTGATCTACATTAGCTGCTTGGTGTATCTGGCTTTAAGGTGTAATCAGCAAGGCAACTCTAGGGAAACCAGTGAGTCCCTAGCTTTACACTTCAGCCTTAGTAGCACAAAGAGAAGCAAATAACAAGCCCACCCAGTGGTGAACAGGGAACAAAGTTCATAAAATATAAGTGTTCATCAGGTAGCACCCCTCTGCAGGCGTCCAGACGAAGAGAAGAGGATCTCTATACCTCGAAAGTTATTAGGCTGGAGATTCGGTTTCCTCAGCTACTCAGGTGAGCTGCTTGTGTTGCTTCAGTTGCTTGATTGTCCCGAGTGCCTAGCCTGCGGGGGGGGGAAGCTGCCTATGTAGTGGAGAAAACACAGCCTCTCATTACTATGTAGCGGGAGAATATGTTGTGACTTAAACAAAGGAGCTCCACTCTAAGCAAACAGGGCAATTCCAAAATGAGGTCACACTAGGACCCAGCTAACCTAATGCCTTCAGTTACAAGCACAATTAGCTCCAATACCACTATATTAAACAAGTCTGCTCTATATTAGCTGCTTGGTATATCTGGCTTTAAGGTGTAATCAGCAATTAGCTCCAAATACCACCATATTAAACAAGTCTGATCTATATTAGCTGCTTGGTATATCTGGCTTTAAGGGTAATCAGCAATTAGCTCCAAATACCACCATAATAAAAAAGTCTGATCTGTATTAGCTGCTTGGTATATCTGGCTTTAATTTGTAATCAGCAAGGAAACTCTAGGGAAACCAGTGAGTCCCTAGCTTTACACTTCAGCCTTAGTAGCACAAAGAGAAGCTAATAACAAGCCCACCCAGTGGTGAGCAGGGAACAAAGTTCATAAAATATAAGGGTTCATCAGGTAGCACCCCACTGCAGGCATCCAGATGAAGAGAAGAGGCTTTCTTTACCTCGAAAGTTATCCTGCTGGAGATTCGGCTTCCTCAGCTACTCAGGTGAGCTGCTTGTGTTGCTTCAGTTGCTTGATTGTCCCGAGTGCCTAGCTTGGGTGGGGGGGGAGCTGCCTATGTAGTGGAGAAAACACAGCCTCTCATTACTATGCAGGGAGAATATGCTGTGACTTAAACAAAGGAGCTCCACTCTAAGCAAACAGGGCTATTCCAAAATGAGGTCACACTAGGACCCAGCTAACCTAATGCCTTCAGTTACAAGCACAATTAGCTCCAATACCACCCTATTAAACAAGTCTGCTTTATATCAGCTGCTTGGTATATCTGGCTTTAAGGTGTAATCAGCAATTAGCTCTAAATACCACGATATTAAACAAGTCTTATCTATATTAGCTGCTTGGTATATCTGGCTTTAAGGTGTAATCAGCAATTATCTCCATATACCACCATATTAAACAAGTCTGATCTACATTAGCTGCTTGGTGTCTCTGGCTTTAAGGTGTAATCAGCAAGGCAACTTAGGGAAACCAGTGAGTCCCTAGCTTTACACTTCAGCTGTTAGTAGCACAAAGAGAAGCAAATAACAAGCCCTGCCAGTGGTGAACAGGAACAAAGTTCATAAAATATAAGTGTTCATCAGGTAGCACCCTGCAGGCGTCCAGATGAAGAGAAGAGCCTCTTTCCTCCGAAAGTTATCAGGCTGGAGATTCAGCTTCTCAGCTACTCAGGTGAGCTGCTTGTGTTGCTTCAGTTGCTTGAATGTCCCGAGTTCTAGCTGGGGGCTGCCTATGTAGTGGAAAACACAGCCTCTCATTACTATGCAGCGGAGAATATGCTGTGACTTAAACAAAGGAGCTCCACTCTAAGCAAACAGGGCTATTCCAAAATGAGGTCACACTAGGACCCAGCTAACCTAATGCCTTCAGTTACAAGCACAATTAGCTCCAATACCACCCTATTAAACAAGTCTGCTTTATATCAGCTGCTTGGTATATCTGGCTTTAAGGTGTAATCAGCAATTAGCTCTAAATACCACCATATTAAACAAGTCTTATCTATATTAGCTGCTTGGTATATCTGGCTTTAAGGTGTAATCAGCAATTATCTCCATATACCACCATATTAAACAAGTCTGATCTACATTAGCTGCTTGGTGTATCTGGCTTTAAGGTGTAATCAAGCAAGGCAACTCTAGGGAAACCAGTGAGTCCCTAGCTTTTACACTTCAGCCTTAGTAGCACAAAGAGAAGCAAATAACAAGCCCACCCAGTGGTGAACAGGGAACAAAGTTCATAAAATATAAGTGTTCATCAGGTAGCACCCCTCTGCAGGCGTCCAGACGAAGAGAAGAGGATCTCTATACCTCGAAAGTTATCAGGCTGGAGATTCGGTTTCCTCAGCTACTCAGGTGAGCTGCTTGTGTTGCTTCAGTTGCCTGACTGTCCCGAGTGCCTAGCCTGGGGGAGAAGCTGCCTATGTAGTGGAGAAAACACAGCCTCTCATTACTATGCAGCGGGAGAATATGTTGTGACTTAAACAAAGGAGCTCCACTCTAAGCAAACAGGGCTATTCCAAAATGAGGTCACACTAGGACCCAGCTAACCCAATGCCTTCAGTTACAAGCACAATTAGCTCCAATACCACTATATTAAACAAGTCTGCTCTATATTAGCTGCATGGTATATCTGGCTTTAAGGTGTAATCAGCAATTAGCTCCAAATACCACCATATTAAACAAGTCTGATCTATATTAGCTGCTTGGTATATCTGACTTTAAGGTGTAATCAGCAATTAGCTCCAAATACCACCATATTAAACAAGTCTGATCTATATTAGCTGCTTGGTATATCTGGCTTTAAGTTGTAATCAGCAAGGCAACTCTAGGGAAACCAGTGAGTCCCCAGCTTTACACTCAGCGTTAGTAGCACAAAGAGAAGCAAAATAACAAGCCCTGCTAGTGGTGAACAGGGAAACAAAGTTCATAAAATATAAGTGTTCATCAGGTAGCACCCCACTGCAGGCGCCCAGATGAAGAAGAGGCTCTTTACCTCAAAAGTTATCAGGCTGGAGATTCAGCTTCCTCAGCTACTCAGGTGAGCTGCTTGTGTTGCTTCAGTTGCTTGAATGTCCCGAGTTCCTAGCTGGGGGCTGCCTATGTAGTGGAGAAAACACAGGCTCTCATTACTATGCAGCGGAGAATATGTTGTGATAAACAAAGGAGCTCCACTCTAAGCAAACAGGGCTATTCAAATGAGGTCACACTAGGACCCAGCTAACCTAATGCCTTCAGTTACAAGCACAATTAGCTCCAATACCACCCTATTAAAATAGTCTGCTTTATATCAGCTGCTTGGTATATCTGGCTTTAAGGTGTAATCAGCAATTAGCTCTAAATACCACCATATTAAACAAGTCTTATCTATATTAGCTGCTTGGTATATCTGGCTTTAAGGTGTAATCAGCAATTAGCTCAAATACCACCACATTAAACAAGTCTGCACTATATTAGCTGCTTGGTATATCTGACTTTAAGGTGTAATCAGCAATTAGCTCCAAATACCACCATATTAAACAAGTCTGATCTATATTAGCTGCTTGGTATATCTGGCTTTAAGGTGTAATCAGCAAGGCAACTCTAGGGAAACCAGTGAGTCCCTAGCTTTACACTTCAGCGTTAGTAGCACAAAGAGAAGCAAATAACAAGCCCTGCCAGTGGTGAACAGGGAACAAAGTTCATAAAATATAAGTGTTCATCAGGTAGCACCCCACTGCAGGCGTCCAGATGAAGAGAAGAGGCTCTCTTTACCTCGAAAGTTATCAGGCTGGAGATTCAGCTTCCTCAGCTACTCAGGTGAGCTGCTTGTGTTGCTTCAGTTGCTTGAATGTCCCGAGTTCCTAGCTGGGGGTGGGTGCCTATGTAGTGGAGAAAACACAGCCTCTCATTACTATGCAGCGGGAGAATATGTTGCACTTAAACAAAGGAGCTCCACTCTAAGCAAACAGGGCTATTCCAAAAGAGGTCACACTAGGACCCAGCTAACCTAATGCCTTCAGTTACAAGCACAATTAGCTCCAATACCACCCTATTAAAATAGTCTGCTTTATATCAGCTGCTTGGTATATCTGGCTTTAAGGTGTAATCAGCAATTAGCTCTAAATACCACCATATTAAACAAGTCTTATCTATATTAGCTGCTTGGTATATCTGGCTTTAAGGTGTAATCAGCAATTATCTCCATATACCACCATATTAAACAAGTCTGATCTACATTAGCTGCTTGGTTTATCTGGCTTTAAGGTGTAATCAGCAAGGCAACTCTAGGGAAACCAGTGAGTCCCTAGCTTTACACTTCAGCCTTAGTAGCACAAAGAGAAGCAAATAACAAGCCCACCCAGTGGTGAACAGGGAACAAAGTTCATAAAATATAAGTGTTCATCAGGTAGCACCTCTGCAGGCGTCCAGGCACGAAGAGAGAGGATCTCTATACCTCGAAAGTTATTAGGCTGGAGATTCGGTTTCTCAGCTACTCAGGTGAGCTGCTTGTGTTGCTTCAGTTGTGATTGTCGAGTGCCTAGCCTGGGGGGGGGGAAGCTGCCTGTGTAGTGGAGAAAACACAGCCTCTCATTACTATGCAGCGGGAGAATATGTTGTGACTTAAACAAAGGAGCTCCACTCTAAGCAAACAGGGCTATTCCAAAATGAGGTCACACTAGGACCCAGCTAACCTAATGCCTTCAGTTACAAGCACAATTAGCTCCAATACCACTATATTAAACAAGTCTGCTCTATAGTAGCTGCTTGGTATATCTGGCTTTAAGGTGTAATCAGCAATTAGCTCCAAATACCACCATATTAAACAAGTCTGATCTATATTAGCTGCTTGGTATATCTGGCTTTAAGGGTAATCAGCAATTAGCTCCAAATACCACCATAATAAAAAGTCTGATCTGTATTAGCTGCTTGGTATATCTGGCTTTAATTTGTAATCAGCAAGGAAACTCTAGGGAAACCAGTGAGTCCCTAGCTTTACACTTCAGCCTTAGTAGCACAAAGAGAAGCAAATAACAAGCCCACCCAGTGGTGAACAGGGAACAAAGTTCATAAAATATAAGGGTTCATCAGGTAGCACCCCCCTGCAGGCATCCAGATGAAGAGAAGAGGCTTTCTTTACCTCGAAAGTTATCAGGCTGGAGATTCGGCTTTCTCAGCTACTCAGGTGAGCTGCTTGTGTTGCTTCAGTTGCTTGATTGTCCCGAGTGCCTAGCTTGGGTGGGGGGGGGAGCTGCCTATGTAGTGGAGAAAACACAGCCTCTCATTACTATGCAGCGGGAGAATATGTTGTGACTTAATCAAAGGAGCTCCACTCTAAGCAAGCAGGACTATTCCAAAATGAGGTCACACTATAACTCAGCTAACCTAATGCCTTCAGTTACAAGCACTATTAGCTCCAATACCACCATATTAAACAAGTCTGCTCTATATTAGCTGCTTGGTATATCTGGCTTTAAGGTGTAATCAGCAATTAGCTCTAAACAGCAGCATATTAAACAAGTCTGTTCTATATTAGCTGCTTGGTATATCTGGCAAAAAGGTGTAATCAGCAATTAACTCCAAATACCACCATATTAAACAAGTCTGATCTATATTAGCTGCTTGGTATATCTGGCTTTAAGGTGTAATCAGCAAGGCAACTCTAGTGAAACCAGTGAGTCCCTGGCTTTACACTTCAGCCTTAGTAGCACAAAGAGAAGCAAATAACAAGCCCACCAAGTAGTGAACAGGGAACAAAGTTCATAAAATATAAGTCTTCATCATGTAGCACCCCTCTGCAGGCGTCCAGATGAAAAGAAGAGGCTCTCTTTACCTCAAAATTTATCAGGCTGGAGATTCGGCTTCCTCAGCTACATAAGTGAGCTGCTTGTGTTGCTTCAGTTGCTTGATTGTCCCGAGTGCCTAGCTTGGGGGGGGAGGGGCTGCCTTTGTAGTGGAGAGAACACAGCCTCTCATTACTATGCAGCGGGAGAATATGTTGTGACTTAAACAAAGGAGCTCCACTCAAAGCAAACAGGGCTATTCCAAAATGAGGTCACACTAGGACCCAGTTAACCTAATGCCGTCAGTTACAAGAACAATTAGCTCCAATACCACCATATTAAACAAGTCTGTGCTATATTAGCTGCTTGGCATATCTGGCTTTAAGGTGTAATCAGCAATTAGCTCCAAATACTACCATTTAAAACAAGTCTGATCTATATTAGCTGCTTGGTGTATCTGGCTTTAAGGTGTAATCAGCAAGGCAACTCTAGGGAAACCAGTGAGTCCCTAGCTTTACACTTCAGCCTTAGTAGCACAAAGAGAAGCAAATAACAAGGCCACCCAGTGGTGAACAGGGAACAAGTTCATAAAATATAAGTGTTCATCAGGTAGCACCCCTCTGCAGGCGTCCAGACGAAGAGAAGAGGATCTCTATACCTCAAAAGTTATCAGGCTGGAGATTCGGTTTCCTCAGCTACTCAGGTGAGCTGCTTGTTTTGCTTCAGTTGCTTGATTTTCCCGAGAGCCTAGCCTGGGGGGGGGGGGAAGCTGCCTATGTAGTGGAGAAAACACAGCCTCTCATTACTATGCAGCGGGAGAATATGTTGTGACTTAAACAAAGCAGCTCCACTCTAAGAAAACAGGGCTATTCCAAAATGAGGTCACACTAGGAACCAGCTAACCTAATGCCTTCAGTTACAAGCACAATTAGCTCCAATACCACCATATTAAACAAGTCTGCTCTATATTAGCTGCTTGGTATATCTGGCTTTAAGGTGTAATCAGCAATTAGCTCCAAATACCACCATATTAAAGAATCAGATCTATATTAGCTGCTTGGTATATGGCTTAGTTATTAGGAGTAACAGGCAACTCTAGGGAAACCAGTGAGTCCCTAGCTTTACTCTTCAGCCTTAGTAGCATAAAGAGAAGCAAATAACAAGTCTCTGCCAGTGGTGAACAGGGAACAAAGTTCATAAAATATAAGTGTTCATCAGGTAGCACCCAACTGCAGGCGTCCAGATGAAGAGAAGAGGCTCTCTTTACCTCGAAAGTTATCAGGCTGGAGATTCAGCTTCCTCAGCTACTCAGGTGAGCTGTTTTTGTTGCTTCAGTTGCTTGAATGTCCCGAGTTCCTAGCTGGGGGGGGTGCTGCCTATGTAGTGGAGAAAACACAGCCTCTCATTACTATGCAACGGGAGAATATGTTGTGACTTAAACAAAGGAGCTCCACTCTAAGCAAACAGGGCTATTCCAAAATGAGGTCACACTAGGACCCAGCTAACCTAATGCCTCCAGTTACAAGCACAATTAGCTCCAATACCACCCTATTAAACAAGTCTGCTTTATATCAGCTGCTTGGTATATCTGGCTTTAAGGTGTAATCATCAATTAGCTCTAAATACCACCATATTAAACAAGTCTTATCTATATTAGCTGCTTGGTATATCTGGCTTTAAGGTGTAATCAGCAATTATCTCCATATACCACCATATTAAACAAGTCTGATCTATATTAGCTGCTTGGTGTATCTGGCTTTTAACGTGTAATCAAGCTAAGGCAACTCTAGAGAAACCAGTGAGTCCCTAGCTTTACATTCTGCCTTAGTAGCACAAAGAAAAGCAAATAAGCCCACCCAGTGGTGAACAGGAACAAAGTTGTCATAATATAAGTGTTCATCAGGTGGCACCCCTCTGCAGGCGTCCAGATGAAGAGAAGAGGATCTCTATACCTCGAAAGTTATCAGGCTTTGAGATTCTTTCTCAGCTACTCAGGTGAGCTGCTTGTTATGCTTCAGTTGCTTGATTGTCCCAGTGCCTAGCCTGGGAAGCTGCCTATGTAGTGGAGAACACAGCCTCTCATTACTGTGCATAGGGAGAATATTGTGGTGACTTAAACAAAGGAGCTCCACTCCTAAGCAAACAGGGCTATTCCAAATGAGGTCACACTAGGAACAAGCTAACTTAATGCTCATTCAGTTACAAGCACAATTAGCTCCAACACCACCATATTAAACATGTCTGCTCTATATTAGCTGCTTGGTATATCTGGCTTTAAGGTGTAATCAGCAATTAGCTCCAAATACCACCATATTAAACAAGTCTGATCTATATTAGCTGCTTGGTATATCTGGCTTTAAGGTGTAATCAGCAATTAGCTCCAAATACCACCATAATAAACAATTCTGATCTGTATTAGCTGCTTGGTATATCTGGCTTTAATTTGTAATCAGCAAGGAAACTCTAGGGAAACCAGTGAGTCCCTAGCTTTACACTTCAGCCTTAGTAGCACAAAGAGAAGCAAATAACAAGCCCACCCAGTGGTGAACAGGGAACAAAGTTCATAAAATATAAGGGTTAATCTTATAGCACCCCTCTGCAGGCGTCCAGACTAAGACAAGAGGCTGTCTTTACCACGAAAGCTATCAGGCTGGAGATTCGGCTTCCTCAGCTACTCAGGTGAGCTGCTTGTGTTGCTTCAGTTGCTTGATTGTCCCGAGTGCCTAGCTTGGGGGTGCCAATGAAGTGGAGAAAACACAGCCTCTCATTACTATGCAGCGGGAGAATATGTTGTGACTTAAACAAAGGAGCTCCACTCTAAGCAAACAGGGCTATTCCAAAATGAGGTCACACTAGGACCCAGCTAACCTAATGCCTTCAGTTACAAGCACAATTAGATCCAATACCACGATATTAAACAAGACTGCTCTATATAACTGCTTGGTATATCTGGCTTTAAGGTGTAATAAGCAATTAGCTCCAAATACCACCATAATAAACAAGTCTGATCTATATTAGCTGCTTAGTATATCTGGCTTTAAGGTGTAATCAGCAAGGCAACTCTAGGGAAACCAGTGAGTCCCTAGCTTTACACTTCAGCATTAGAAGCACAAAGAGAAGCAAATAAAAAGCCCACCCAGTGGTGAACAGGGAATAAAGTTCATAAAATATAAGTGTTCAGCAGGTAGCACCCTTCTGCAGGCGTCCAGACTGAGAGAAGAGCCCTCTTTACCCCCTCGAAAGTTATCAGGCTGGAGATTCGGCTTCCTCAGCTACTCAGTTGAGCTGTTGTGTTGTTTCAGTTGCTTGATTGTCCCGAGTGCCTAGCTTGGGGGAGCTGCCTATGGTGTGGAGAAACACATGCATCTCATTACTTATGCAGCGGGAGTAATATGTTGTGACTTAAACAAAGGAGCTCCATTCTGAGCAAACAGGGCTATTCAAAATGAGGTCACATAAAGACCCAGCTAACCTAATGCCTTCTTAGTTACAAGCAAAATTAGCTACAATACCACCATATTAAAATGTCTGCTCTATTAGCTGCTTGGTATATCTGGCTTTAAGGTGTAATCAGCAATTAGCTCCAAATACCACCATATTAAACAAGTCTGATCTATATTAGCTGCTTGGTATATCTGGCTTTAAGGTGTAATCAGCAATTAGCTCCAAATACCACCATATTAAACAAGTCTGATCTATATTAGCTGCTTGGTATATCTGGCTTTAAGGTGTAATCAGAAAGGCAAATCTAGGGAAACCAGTGAGTCCCAAGCTTTACACTTCAGCCTTAGTAGCACAAAGAGAAGCAAATAACGATCCACAAAGTGGTGAACAGGAACAAAGTTCATAAAATATAGGGTCTTTACCGGGTAGCACCTCTGCAGGCTATCCAGATGAGAAGAGGCTTTTACCTCGAGTTATCAGGCGGGAGATTGGCTTCTCAGCTACTCAGGTGAGCTGCTTGTGTTAGCTTCAGTTGTTTGATTGTCCTGAGTGCCTAGCTGGGTGGGGGGGGCTGCCTATGTAGTGGAGAAAACACAGCCTCTCATTACTATGCAGCGGGAGAATATGTTGTGACTTAAACAAAGGAGCTCCACTCTAAGCAAACAGGGCTATTCCAAAATGAGGTCACACTATAACTCAGCTAACCTAATGCCTTCAGTTACAATCACTATTAGCCCAATACCACCATATTAAACAAGTCTGCTCTATATTAGCTGCTTGGTATGTCTGGTTTAAGGTGTAATCAGCAATTAGTTCCAAATACCACCATATTAAAAACAAGTCTGATCTATATTAGCTGCTTTTGTGATATCTGGTTTTAAGGTGTAATCAGCAAGGCAACTCTAGGGAAACCAGTGAGTCCCTAGCTTTACACTTCTGCTCAGTAGCATGCAGAAGTTAAATAACAAGCTCCGCTAGCAGAACAGAACAAAGTTCATAAAATATAAGTGTTCATGTAGGCACCCCACTGCAGGCGTCCAGATAAAGAGAAGAGGCTTTCACTGAAAGTTATCAGGTTGAGATTCAGCTTCCTCAGCTACTCTGTGTGAGCTGCTTGTGTTGCTTCCGTTGCTTGGAATGTCCTGAGTTCCTAGTTTGGGGGCCGCTCATGTAGTGAGAAAACACAGCCTCATTACTATGCAGCGGGAGAATATGTTGTGACTTTAAACAAAGGAGCTCCACTCCTAAGCAAACAGGGCTATTCCAAAATGAGGTCACACTATAACTCAGCTAACCTAATGCCTTCAGTTACAAGCACAATTAGCTCCACTACCATATATTAAACAAGTCTGCTCTATATTAGCTGTTTGGTATATCTTGGCTTTAAGCTGTAATCAGCAATTATGTTTCAATACAGCATATAAAACAAGTCTGTTCTATATTAGCTGCTTGGTATATCTGGCAATAAGGTGTAATCAGCAATTAACCTGAAATACCACCATATTAAACAAGTCTGATCTATATTAGCTGTTAGGTATATCCGGCTTTAAGGTGTAATCAGCAAGGCAACTCTAGTGAAACCAGTGAGTCCCTAGCTCTACACTTCAGCCTTAGTAGCACAAAGAGAAGCAAATAACAAGCCCACCCAGTAGTAAACAGGGAACAAAGTTCATAAAATATAAGTCTTCATCATGTAGCACCCCTCTGCAGGTGTCCAGATGAAAAGAAGAGGCGCTCTTTACCTCAAAAGTTATCAGGCTGGAGATTCGGCTTCCTCAGCTACTTAAGTGAGCTGCTTGTGTTGCTTCAGTTGCTTGATTGTCCCGAGTGCCAAGCTTGGGGGGCTGTCTTTGTAGTGGAGAGAACACAGCCTCTCATTTCTATGCAGCGGGAGAATATGTTGTGACTTAAACAAAGGAGCTCCACTCTAAGCAAACAGGGCTATTCCAAAATGAGGTCACACTAGGACACAGCTAACCTAATGCCGCCAGTTACAAGTGCCAATTAGCTCCAATACCACCATATTAAACAAGTCTGCCTTTATTAGCTGTTTGCATGTCTGGCTTTAAGGTGTAATCGGCAACTTAGCTCCCAATACTACTATTTAAAACAGAGTCTGATCTATATTAGCAGCTTGGCATATCTGGCTTTTACAAAGTAATCAGCAATTAGCTCCAAAAACTCATATAAAACAAGTCTGATCTATATTAGTTGCTATATATCTGGTTTAAGGTGTAATCAGCAAGGCAACTCTAGGGAACCAGTGAGTCCATAGCTTTACACTTCAGCCTTAGTAGCACAAAAGAGAACGCAATAACAAGCCCACAAAGTGGTGAATAGGAACAAAGTTCATAAATATGTTCATCAGGTAGCACCTCTGCAGGCGCCCAGATGAAGAGAAGAGGCTTTTCACTTCGGAAGTTATCAGGCTGGAGATTTGGTTTCCTGAACTACTCAGGTGAGCTGTGTTGTGTTGGTTTAGTTGCTTGATTGTCCCGAGTGCCTAGCTTGGGTGGGGGTGGAGCTGCTCTTGCAGTGGAGAAAACACAGCCTCGTTACTATGCAGTGGAGAATATGTTGTGACTTAAACAAAGGAGCTCCACTCTGGGCAAGCAGGGCTATTCCAAACTGAGGTCGCCACCACGGCTCAGCTAACCAATGCCTTCAGTTGGGGTAAGCAACAATTAGCTCCTAATACCACCTTATTAAAACAAGTTCATTTTATAAGCAAGCTGCTGCTTGGTATATCTGGCTTTAGGTGTAATCAGCAATTGCTCTAAATACCACCATATTAAACAAGTCTTATCTATATTAGCTGCTTGGTATATCTGGCTTTTGGTGTAATCATCAATTATCTCCATATACCACTTATGGTTAAAACAAGTTCGATCTATATTAGCTGCTTGTGTATCTGGTTTTAAGGTGTAATCAGCTAGGCAATCTAGGAAACCAGTGAGTCCCTTGCTTTACACTTCAGCCTTAGAGCAAAGAGAAGCAACAATAACCCCACCCAGTGGTGAACAGGAAATAAAAGTTCCTAAAAATAAGTGTTCATCAGGTTGCATTTCTATGCAGGCATCCAGATCGGAAGAGAAGAGGATCTCTATACTCAAAGTTATCAGGCTGAGATTCAAGTTTCCTCCAGGTGAGCTGCTTGTTTTGCTTCAGTTGCTTGATTGTCCCGAGTGCTTCAGCCTGGGGTGGACATCCTATGTAGTGGAGAAAAATGACAGCTTCTCATTACTATGCAGCGGAGAATATGTTGTGACTTAAACAAAGGAGCTCCACTCTAAGCAAACATGGCGATTCCAAAATGAGGCTCACACTAGGACCCAGCTAACCTAATGCCTTCAGTTACAAGCACATTAGCTCTAATACCACTATATTAAACAAGTCTGCTCTATATTAGCTTGTTGGTATATCTGGTTTTAATGTGTAATCAGCAATTAGCTCCAATTACCACCATATTAAACAAGTCTGATCTATATTAGCTGCTTGGTATATCTGGCTTTAAGGTGTAATCAGCAATTAGCTCCCAAATCACCTCCATATTAAATAGTTTCAATAGTCTAATACCACCATATTAATCAAGTCTGCCTATATTAGCTGCTTTTATATCTGGTTTGAGGGTTAATCAGAATGAGCCCACCATCACCATATTAAATGTCTGATCTATATTTGTGCTTCATATCTGGTTTTAAGGAGAATCAGCAAGGCAACTCAGGGAACCATTGAGTCCCAGCCATCAGTCTAGTAGCACAGAGAAGCAAATAAGCCTCCCTGTGGTGAATATGAACAAAGTTCATAAAATATGAGTTCACTGTGCACCCTGCAGGTGTCCAAACGAAGAGAAGAGGTTTACCGAGAGTTATCATGCTGAGATCTGCCTCAGCTACTCAGGTGAGCTGCTTGTGCTGCTCAGTTGCATGATTGTCCTGAATGCCAGCTTGGGGGAGGAGCTGTCATGGAGAAAACATGTTTCAGTACTTGCAGCGGAGAATATGTGACTAAACAAAGGAGCCACTCTGCCAAGGCTATTACAAAATGTGGTCACACTAGGACCCAGCTAACCAAATGCCTCTTCAGTTACAAGCATACTAGCTCCAATACCAGCATATTAAACAAGTCTTTTCTATATTAGCTGTTGGTATATCTGGCCTTAAGGTGAAACAGCAATTAGCTCCATTACTACCATTAAACAAGTCTGTTTATATTAGCTGCTTGTATATCAGGGTTTTACGGTGTAACTGCAATTAGCCCCAAATAACCCTATATTAAACAAGTCGACTATATTAGTTGCCTGGTAAATCTGGTTTTAAGGTGTAATAGCAAGAAACCTAGGAAACCAGTGAGTCCTTAGCTTTACACTTCAGCCTTAGAAGCACAAAGAGAAGTAAATAACAAACCCACCCAGGGTGAATAGGAAAGTTCAAAATATAAGTGTTCATCAGTAGCACCCTCTGCAGGCGTCCAGACAAAGAAAGAGTTCTCTTTACTCAAAAAGTTCAGGCTGAGATCTTCCTCAGCTACCAGGTGAGCTGCTTGTGTTTCAGTTGCTTGATTGTCCCAGTGCCTAGTTTGGAGGGGGAGCTTATAGTGGAGAAAACACAGTCTCCCATTACTTAGCTGGAGAATATGTTGTGACTTAAACAAGATTCCTCCTACAACAGGGCTATTCCAAAATGAGGTCACACTGGGACCCTAACCTATGCCTTCAGTTATGTGGCCAATTAGCTCCAATATTATATAATAAACAAGTCTGTTCTATTAGCTGTTGAATATCTGATGTAATCAGCAATTAGTCTAAATACCACCATATTAAATAAGTCTGATCTATATTAGCTGCTTATATCTGGTTTTATGTGTAATCAGCAATTAACTCCAAATACCACCATATTAAACAAGTCTGATCTATATTAGCTGTTTGGTATATCTTGCTTTGGTGTAATCAGTAAGGCAACCTAGGGAAACCAGTGAGTCCCTAGCTTTATACTTCAGCCTTAGTAGCACAAAGAAGTAACAACAAGCCCACCAGTGTGAAGAGGGAACGTTCATTAAATATAAGTGTTCATCAGGTGCACCTCTGCAGGCATCCAGACTAAGAGAGGCTCTTTACCTCGAAAGTTATGTGGCTGAGATTCGCCTCAGCCACCAGGTGAGCTGCTTGTGTTTTGTTGCTTGATTGTCCCGACTGCTCAGCTTGGGGGAGGAGCTGCCTTGTAGTGAGAAAAACATCGCTCATTACTATGCAGCTGAAGAATATGTTGTATTTAAACAAAGGAGCTCCCATTAAGGAAACAGGGCATTTCAAATGAGGTCAAACTAGACCCAGCTAACCTAATGCCTTCTGTAGAAGCACAATTCTCTATTACCAATTATATTAAACAAGTTCTCTATATTAGCTGCTTATCTGGCTTTAAGGTGAATCGCATTAGCTCCAATACCACCATATTAAATAAGTCGTTTTTATTAGATGCTTTGTGGATCTGCTTTAAGGTGTAATCAGTACTTGGCCCAAATACCACCATATTAAACAAGTCTGATTTTTATTATTGCTGTATATCTGCTTTAAGGTGTAATCAGCACCTGACTCCAGTGAAACCTGAGCTTTGCTACCTTCAGCCTTGGTAGCACAAAGAGAAGTAACAACAAGCCATTCAGTGGTACAGGAAGAAAGTTATAAAATATAAGTGTTCATCAGGTAGCACCTCTGCAGGAGTCCAGACGAAGAGAAGAGGCCTTTACCCTCGGTGTTATCAGGAGATTCGCCTCGGATACCGTGAGCTACTGTGTTGCTTCAGTTGCTTGATTGTCCGAGTGTCAGCTTGGGGTGAGCTATGTGGTGAGAAAACACAGCCTCTCATACGTGCAGCGGAGAATATGTTTTGACTTAAACAGGAGCCCACTAAGCAAACAGGCTGTTCCAAATGAGGTCACACTAGGACCCAGCTAACCTAATGCCTTCTGTTACAAGCATAATTATTAATACCACCAAATTCAAATGTTCGTTTTATATTAGCTGCTTGGAATATCTGGCTTTAAGATGTAATCAGCAATTAGCTCCAAATACCACTATTAAACAAGTCTGACTATGTTAGCTTGTATATCTGGTTTTATGTAATCAGTAATTAGTCCAACACCACCATATTAAACAAGTCTGAACTATATTAGCTGCTTGTATATTGGCTATAAGGGTGAAATCAGCAAACCAAAAGGGAACCAGAGTCCCTAGCTACACTTTTGCCTAGTAGTACAAAGAAGAATAAATGTCCACCAGTGGTGGATAGGAACAGTTCATAAGATATAAGTGTTCACTGTAGCACCTCTGCAGGCTTCCTGTGACAAGGAGAAGAGGTCTCTTTACTTCAAAGTTATCAGGCTGAGATTCGGTTTCAGCTACTCAGGTGAGCTGCTTGTGTTGGTTTCAGTTGCTTGATTGTCCTGAGTGCCTAGCTTGGGAGGGGGGTCATGTAGTGGAGAAAACAGCCTCTCATTACATTGTAGCGGAGAATATGTTGTGACTTAAACAGTTGAGCTCCATTCTGCTTGCCAGGGCTATTCCAAATGGGGTCACACTAGGACCGCAACCAATGCCTTCAGTTACGTGCAATTAGTCTAATACCACCATAATAAAATGTCGTCTCTATTAGCTGTTTGGAATATCTGGCTTTAGGTGTAACTGCAATTAGCTCCAAATACCACCATATTAAACAAGTCTGATCATATTAGCTGCTTGGTATATTGGTTTATGTAATCAGCAATTAACCCAAATACCACCATATTAAACAAGTCTGATCTATATTAGTTGCTTGTATTCTGTTTTAAGGTGTAATCAGCAAGGCAACTTAGAAATTGGTGAGTCCCTAGCTTTACACTTCAGCCTTAGTAGTACAAAGAGAAGCAAACAATGTTTCCAATGAGTTGAAGAGGAACAAAGTTCATAAAAATAAGTGTTCTTCAGGTAGCACCCCTGGCATCCAGACGAAGAGAAGAGGCCTTTTTTTCTGAAGTTATCAGGCTGAGATCGGGCCTCAGCCACTCAGGTGAGCTGCTTGTGTTGTTTGTTGCTTGATTGTCCTGACTGCTCAGCTTGGGGAGGGAGCTGCCTTGTAGTGAGAAATACAGCTCATTACTATGCATGGAAGAATATGTTGTGACTAAACAAAGGAGCTCCACCAAGGAAAGGGCATTTCCAAATGAGTCAAACTAGGACCCAGCTAACCTAATGCCTTAGTTACAAGCACAATTAGCTCCAATACTACCATATTCAAGTTAGTCGCTATTAGCTGTTGGTATTCAGCTTTGTGTGTAATCGCAATTAGTCTAATACTACCATATTAAATAAGTCTGTTTTATATTGATGCTTGTGATCTGGCTTTAAGGTGTAATCAGTAATTAGCTCCAAATACTACCATTAAACAAGTCTGACTTATTAGCTGCTTATATCTGGCTTTAAGGTGTAATCAGCAAGGTGACTCTAGTGAAACCAGTGAGTCCCTAGCTTTCACTTCACTAGTAGCACAAAGAGAAGTAAATAACAAGCCCACCCAGGGTGAACAGAAGAAAGTTCATAAAATAAGTGTTCATCAGGCACCTCTGCAGGAGTCCAGATTAAGAGAAGAGGCCTTTACCTCGGTTATCAGGCTGAGATCTGCTTCTGATACTCATGAGCTACTGTGTTGCTTCAGTTGCTTGATTGTCCTGAGTGCCTAGCTTGGGGTGGGAGCTGCTTGTGTGGTGAGAAACAGCCTCTCATTACTGTGCAGCGGAGAATATGTTTTGACTTAAACAAGGAGCTCCACTGTAAGCAAACAGGGCTATTCCAAAATGAGGTCATTTTAGGACCCAGCTTATCAATGCTTCTGTTACAAGCATATAATATACTACAAATTAAATAAGTCTGTTCTATATTAGCTGCTTGGAATATCTGGCTTAAGATGTAACTGCATTAGCTCCAATACTCACCACATTAAACAAGTCTGATCTATGTAGCTGTTTGGTATATCTGTTTATGGTGTAATCATCACTAGCTCCAAATATCATATTAAACAAGTCTGAACTATATTAGCTGCTTGGTATATCTGGCTATAAGAAATCAGCAAGGCAACTAAAAGGAAACCAGTGAGTCCCTAGCGTTACACTTTAGCTTAGTAGCACAAAGAGAAGAATAATAAGCCCACCCAGTGGTGGATAGGAACAAAGTTCATAAGATATAAGTGTTGCCATCAGGTAGCTGCCGTCTGTGCTCAGACAAAGAAGAGGCCTCTTTACCTCAAAAGAGTCAGGCTGGAGATTCAAGCCTCATCTACTTAGGTGAGCTGTTTGTTGCTCAGCTGCTTGATTGTCCCGAGTCAGCTAGGGGGAGCTTCTGTAGTAGTGAGAAATCACAGCCCTCATTACTATGCAGCCGGAGAATATGTTGTGATTCTAAACAAAGGAGCTCCACCTAAGCACTCAGGGCTATTCCAAAATGAGGTCACTTTAGACCCAGCTATCCTAATGCCTTTCAGTTTCTAAGCTAATTAGCCTAATACTACCCATATTACAAGCTCTGCTCTATGTTAGCTGCTTGGTATATCTGGCTTTTATGTGTAATCAGCAATTAGCTCCAAATACCACCATATTAAACAAGTCTGATCTATATTAGCTGCTTGGTGGCTATCTGGCTTTATGTAACTAAAGCGAACTTGGCCAAACACTACCATTCCCAAACAGTCTGATCTATATTAGCTGGCTGGTATCCTGGCTTTAAGGTGTAATCAGCAAGCAACCTAGGGAAACCCACAGGGAGTCCCTAGCTTTACACTTCAGCCTTAGTAGCACAAAGAGAAGCAAATAACAAGTTCACCTAGTGGTGAATTAGGAAACGTTCTTAAAATATAAGTGTTCATCAGGTAGCACCCTCTGGCAGGCATCCAGACAAAGAGAAGAGGCTCTCTTTACTTGAAAGATATCAGGCTGGAGATCTCGCCTCTCATCTACTCAGGTGAGCTGCTTGTGTTGGCTTCAGTTGCTTGATTGTCCCGAGTGCCTAGCTTGGGGGTGGAGCTGCTCTGTAGTGAGAAATCACAGCCTCTCATTACTATGCAGTGGAGACATATGGTGACTTAAACAAAGGAGCTCCACTTTAGCAAACAGGGCTATTCCAAATGAGGTCAAACTTAGACCCAGCTAACGTAATGCCTTCAGTTACAAGCACAATTAGCTACTATACTACTCATATTAAACAAGTCTGCTCTATATCAGCTGTTTGGTATATCTAGCTTTATGTGTAATCGCAATTAGCTCTAATACCATATTATTAAACAAGTCTGCTCTATATTATTGCTGGTATATCTGGTTTTAAGGTGTAATCAGCAATTAGCCCAAATACCACCATATTAAACAAGTCTGATCTATATTAGCTGCTTGGTATATCTGGCTTTAAGGTAATCAGCAAGGCAACTCTAGGGAAACCAGTGAATCCTAGCTTTACACTTGCAGCCTTAGGTAGCACAAGGAGAAGCAATAATGTGCCCACCCAGTGGTGAACAAGGAACAAAGTTCATAAAATATAAGTGTTCATCAGGTGCCCACCCTCTGCAGGCATCCAGACGAAGAGAAGAGGCCCCTTTGGCCGGGAAAGTTATCAGTGGCTGGAGATTCGCTTCCCAGCTACTCAGGTGAGCTGCTTGTGTTGCATCAGTTGCTTGATTGTCCTAAGTGCCTAGCTTGGGAGCTGCCATATAGTGAGCAGGAGCACAGCTCTGCATTACTATGCAGCGGAGAATATACAGACTTAAACAAAGGAGCTCCACTCTACAAACAGGGCTATTCCAAAATGAGTTGCCAATTAGGGACCCAGCTAACCCACGTCACAAAGCCATAAAGGCAATAATTAGCTCCAATACCACCATATTAAACAAGTCTGCTCAATATTAGGCTTGGTGTATCTGGCTTTTGAGGTGTAATCAGCAATTAGCTCCAAATACCACCATATTAAACAAGTCTGATCTATATTAGCTGCTTGGTATATCTGGCTTTAAGGTGTAATCAGCAATTAACTTCAAATACCACCATATTAAACAAGTCTGATCTATATTAGCTGCTTGCATATTGGCTATAGGTGTAATCAGCAAGGCAACCTAGGGAACCAGTGAGTCCCTAGCTTTACACTTCAGCCTTAGTAGCACAAAGAGAAGTACAAACAAGCCCACCCAGTGGTGAACAGGGAACAAAGTTCATAAAAATATAAGTGTTCATCAGGTGGCACCCCTCTGCAGGCATCCAGATGAAGAGAAGAGGCTCTCTTTACCTCTAAAGTTATCAGGCTGGAGATTCGGCTTCCTCAGCCACTCAGGTGAGCTGCTTATGTTGCTTCAGTTGCTTGATTGTCCCGACTGCCTAGCTTGGGGGGGAGGGAGCTTCCTATGTAGAGTGAGAAAGCACAGCCTCTCATTACTGTGCAGCGGAAGAATATGTTGCTGCATTCTTAAACAAAGGAGCCCACCTAATTAAACAGGGCTATTCCAAAATGAGGTCAAACTAGACTCAGCTTAACCTAATGCCTTCAGTTACAAGCACAATTAGCTCCAATACCACCTTTATTAACAAGTTCGTTTTATATTAGCTGCATGGTATATCAGGTTTTAAGGTGTAATCGCAATTAGCTCAATACCACCATATTAAACAAGTCTGTTCTATATTAGCTGCTTGGTATATCTGGTTTAAGGTATAATCAGCAATTAGCTCCAAATACCACCATATTAAACAAGTCTGATCTATATTAGCTGCTTGGTATATCTGGCTTTAAAGGTGTAATCAGCAAGGCAACTCTAGGGAAACCAGTGAATCCCTAGCTTTACACTTCAGCCTTAGTAGCACAAAGAGAAGCAAATAACAAGCCCACCCAGTGGTGAACAAGGAACAAAGTTCATAAAATAGTAAGTGTTCATCAGGTAGCACCCTCTGCAGGCGTCCAGACCGAAGAGAAGAGTTCTGTTTACCTTGAAAGTTATCAGGCTGGATATTCAGCTTCCTCAGCTACTCAGGTGAGCTGCTTATGTTGCTTCAGTTGCATGATTGTCCCAACTGCCTAGCTTGGGGGGGGGGAGCTGCCTATGTAGTGGAGAAAACACAGCCCCTCAATACTATGCAGTGGGAGAATATGTTGTGACTTAAACAAAGGAGCTCCACTCTAAGCAAACAGGGCTATTCCAAAATGAGGTCACAGTAGGACCCATCTAACCTAATGCCTTCAGTTACAAGCACAATTAGCTCCAATACCACCATATTAAACAAGTCTGCTCTTTATTAGCTGCTTGGTGTATCTGGCTTTAAGGTGTAATCTGTAATTAGCTCCAAATACCACCATATTAAACAAGTCTGATCTATATTAGCTGCTTGGTATTTCTGGCTTTAAGGTGTAATCAGCAAGGCAACTCTAGTGAAACCAGTGAGTCCCAAGCTTTACACTTCAGCCTTAGTAGCACAAAGAGAAGCAAATAACAACAGGGAGGAACAGGGTGCAGGAAAACACTATTTTTAAGCGAAAAAGATGTTTCAGGACTAGAGGGCATGGGATGAAGTTGGAGGGAGGACGATTCAGAGGAAACATGAGAAAGAATTTCTTCACAGAATGGGTGGTGGACAAGTGGAACACCCTGCCAGAGGAAGTGGTGGGGGCTGAAACAATCACGGGATTTAAGAATGCATGGATGAGACATAAAGGAATTCTAGAGTTGTGGGTAAGGGAATAGACTTAGGAAAACAAACTGAACTTACAAGCTCAAATGGGCAGACTAGGTGGGCCATAGGCCCTTATCTGCCGACACTGTCTATGTATCTATGTAACAAGCCCACCCAGTGGTGAACAGGGAAGAAAGTTTATAAAATATAAGTGTTCATCAGGTAGCACCCCTCTGCAGGAGTCCAGACGAAGAGAAGAGGCTCTCTTTACCTCAAAAGTTATCAGGCTGGAGATTCGTCTTCCTCGGATACTCAGGTGAGCTGCTTGTGTTGCTCAGTTGCTTGATTGTCCTGAGTGCCTAGCTTGGGGTGGGGAGCTGCCTATGGTGGAGAAACACAGCTCATTACTGTGCAGCGGGAGAATATGTTTTGACTTAGAACAAAGGAGCTCCACTCTAAGCAAACAGGGCTATTACAAAATGAGGTCACACTAGGACCCAGCTATCCTAATACCTTCGAGTTACAAGCACACTAGCTCCAATACCACCATATTAAAACAAGTCTGCTCTATATTAGCTGCTTGGTATATATCTGGCTTTAATGTGTAATCAGCAATTAGCTCCAAATACCACCATATTAAACAAGTCTGATCTATATTAGCTGCTTGGTATATCTGGCTTTAAGGTGTAATCAGCAATTAGCTCCAAATACCACCATATTAAACAAGTCTGATCTTTATTACCTGCTTGGTATATTTGGCTTTGTGTAATCAGCAATTAGCTCCAAATACCACCATATTAAACAAGTCTGATCTATATTAGCTGCTTGTATATCTGGCTTTAAGGTGTAATCAGCAAGGCAACTCTAGGGAAACCAGTGAGTCCCTAGTTTACACTTCAGCCTTAGTAGCACAAAGAGAAGATAAACAAGCCCACCCAGTGGTGAGCAGGGAAAAATCTATAAATATAAGTGTTCATCTGGTAGCACCTCTGAGGCATCCAGACGAAGAGAAGAGGCTCTCTTTACTCCTCGAAAGTTATCAGTCTGGAGATTCAGCTTCCTCAGCTACTCAGGTGAGCTGCTTGTGTTGCTTCAGTTGCTTGATTGTCCCGAGTGCCTAGCTTTGGGGGGGGAGCTGCCTATGTAGTGGAGAAAACACAGCCTCTCATTACTATGCAGCGGAGAATATGTTGTGACTTAAAACAAAGGAGCTCCACCTAAGCAAACAGGGGTATTCCAAACTGAGGTCACACTAGGACCCATCTAACCTAATGCCTTCAGTTACAAGCACAATTAGCTCCAATAGCACCATACTAAACAAGTCTGCTCTATATTAGCTGCTTGGTATATCTGGCTTTAAGGTGTAATCAGCAATTAGCTCCAAATGCCACCATATTAAACAAGTCTGATCTATATTAGCTGCTTGGTATATCTGGCTTTAAGGTGTAATCAGCAAGGCAACTCTAGGGAAACCAGTGAGTCCCTAGCTTACACTTCAGCCTTAGTAGCACAAAGAAGCAAGTAACAAAAGCCCACCAGTGGTGAACAGGAACAAAGTTCATAAAATATAAGTGTTCATCAGGTAGCACCCTCTGCAGGTGTCCAGATGAAGAGAAGAGGCTCTCTTCACCTCGAAAGTTATCAGGCTGGAGATTCGGCTTCCTCAGCTACTCAGGTGAGCTGCTTGTGTTGCTTCAGGTTGCTTGATTGTCCGACTGCCTAGCTTGGGGGAGCTGCCTATGTGTGGAGAAAAACACAGCCTCTCATTACTATGCAGCGGAAGAATATGTTGTGACTTAAACAAAGGAGCTCCACTGAAGGAAACAGGGCATTTCCAAATGAGGTCAAACTAGGACCCAGCTAACCTAATGCCTTCAGTTACAAGCACAATTAGTCTAATACCACCATATATTAAACTAAGTCTGCTCTATATTAGCTGCTTGGTATATCTGGCTTTAAGGTGTAATCGGCAATTAGCTCCAATACCACCATATTAAACAAGTCTGCTTTATATTAGATGCTTGGTGGATCTGGCTTTAAGGTGTAATCAGTAATTAGCTCCAAATACCACCATATTAAACAAGTCTGATCTTTATTAGCTGCTTGGTATATCTGGCTTTAAGGTGTAATCAGCAAGGCGACTCTAGTGAAACCAGTGAGTCCCTAGCTTTACACTTCAGCCTTAGTAGCACAAAGAGAAGCAAATAACAAGCCCACCCAGTGGTGAACAGGGAAGAAAGTTCATAAAATGTAAGTGTTCATCAGGTAGCACCCCTCTGCAGGAGTCCAGACGAAGAGAAGAGGCTCTCTTTACCTCGAAAGTTATCAGGCTGGAGATTCGGTTTCTCGGATACTCAAGTGAGCTACTTGTGTTGCTTCAGTTGCTTGATTGTCCCAAGTGCCTAGCTTGGGGGTGGGGAGCTGCCTATGTGGTGGAGAAAACACAGCCTCTCATTACTGTGCAGCGGGAGAATATGTTTTGACTTAAACAAAGGAGCTCCACTTTAAGCAAACAGGGCTATTCCAAAATGAGGTCACACTAGGACCCAGCTAACCTAATGCCTTCTGTTACAAGCACAATTAGCTACAATACCACCAAATTAAACAAGTCTGCTCTATATTAGCTGCTTGGAATTTCTGGCTATAAGATGTAATCAGCAATTAGCTCCAAATACCACCACATTAAACAAGTCTGATCTATGTTAGCTGCTTGGTATATCTGGCTTTAAGGTGTAATCAGCAATTAGCTCCAAATACCACCATATTAAACAAGTCTGATCTATATTAGCTGCTTGGTATATCTGGCTATAAGGTGAAATCACAAGGCAACTAAAAGAAACCAGTGAGTCCTTAGCTGCTACTTTAGCCTTAGTAGCACAAAGAGAAGTAATAACAAGCCCACCCAGTGGTGGACAGGGAACAAAGTTCATAAGATATAAGTGTTCATCAGGTAGCACCCTCTGCAGGCTTCCAGACAAAGAGAAGAGGCTCTTTACCTCGAAAGTTATCAGGCTGAGATTCGGCTTCCTCCTACTCACTCAGGTGAGCTGCTTGTGTTGCTTCAGTTGTTGATTGTCCTGAGTGCCTAGCTTGGGGGAGCGTTCAAGTAGTGGAGAAATCACAGCCTCTCATTACTATGCAGCCGGAGAATGTTGTGACTTAAACAAAGGAGCTCCACTCTAAGCAATCAGGGCTATTCCAAAATGAGGTCACACTAGGACCCAGCTATCCTAATGCCTTCAGTTACAAGCACAATTAGCTCCAATACCACCATATTAAATAAGTCTGCTCTATGTTAGCTGCTTGGTATATCTGGCTTTAAGGTGTAATCAGCAATTAGCTCCAAATACCACCATATTAAACAAATCTGATCTATATTAGCTGCTTGGTATATCTGGCTTTAAGGTGTAATCAGCATTTGGCTAAATACCACCATTCTAAACAAGTCTGATCTATATTAGCTGCTTGGTATATCTGGCTTTAAGGTGTAATCAGCAAGGCAACTCTAGGGAAACCAGTGAGTCCCTAGCTTTACACTTCAGCCTT
Organism: Neoceratodus forsteri; assembly: GCA_016271365.2. Classification (NCBI taxonomy): domain Eukaryota; kingdom Metazoa; phylum Chordata; order Ceratodontiformes; family Ceratodontidae; genus Neoceratodus; species Neoceratodus forsteri. The sequence goes on along the minus strand of CM028135.1, from coordinate 902,705,304 downwards.
AGTAGCACAAAGAGAAGCAAATAACAAGCCCACCCAGTGGTGAAGAGGAAACAAAGTTCATAAAATATAAGTGTTCATCAGGTAGCACCCCTCTGCAGGCATCCAGACAAAGAGAAGAGGCTCTCTTTACCTTGAAAGATATCAGGCTGGAGATTCGGCTTCCTCATCTACTCAGGAGAGCTGCTTGTGTTGCTTCAGTTGCTTGATTGTCCCTAGTGCCTAGCTTGGGGGGTGGAGCTGCCTATGTAGTGGAGAAAACACAGCCTCTCATTACTATGCAGCGGGAGAATATGTTGTGACTTAAACAAAGGAGCTCCACTCTAAGCAAACAGGGTATTCCAAAATGAGGTCAACTAGGACCCAGCTAACCTAATGCCTTCAGTTACAAGCACAATTAGCTCCAATACCACCATATTAAACAAGTCTGCTCTATATTAGCTGCTTGGTATATCTAGCTTTAAGGTGTAATCGGCAATTAGCTCCAATACCACCATATTAAACAAGTCTGCTCTATATTAGCTGCTTGGTATATCTGGTTTTAAGGTGTAATCAGCAATTAGCACCAAATACCACCATATTAAACAAGTCTGATCTATATTAGCTGCTTGGTATATCTGGCTTTAAGGTGTAATCAGCAAGGCAACTCTAGGGAAACCAGTGAATCCCTAGCTTTACACTTCAGCCTTAGTAGCACAAGGAGAAGCAAATAACAAGCCCACCCAGTGGTGAACAAGGAACAAAGTTCATAAAATATAAGTGTTCATCAGGTACCACCCCTCTGCAGGCATCCAGACGAAGAGAAGAGGCTCTCTTTACCTCGAAAGTTATCAGGCTGGAGATTCGGCTTCCTCAGCTACTCAGGTGAGCTGCTTGTGTTGCATCAGTTGCTTGATTGTCCCAAGTGCCTAGATTGGGGAGCTGCCAATGTAGTGGAGAAAACACAGCCTCTCATTACTATGCAGCGGGAGAATATGTTGTGACTTAAACAAAGGAGCTCCACTCTAAGCAAACAGGGCTATTCCAAAATGAGGTCACTCTAGGACCCAGCTAACCTAATGCCTTCAGTTACAAGCACAATTAGCTCCAACACCACCATATTAAACAAGTCTGCTCAATATTAGCTGCTTGGTATATCTGGCTTTAAGGTGTAATCAGCAATTAGCTCCAAATACCACCATATTAAACAAGTCTGATCTATATTAGCTGCTTGGTATATCTGGCTTTAGGTGTAATCAGCAATTAACTCCAAATACCACCATATTAAACAAGTCTGATCTATATTAGCTGCTTGGTATATCTGGCTTTAAGGTGTAGTCAGCAAGGCAACTCTAGGGAAACCAGTGAGTCCCTAGCTTTACACTTCAGCCTTAGTAGCACAAAGAGAAGCAAACAACAAGCCCACCCAGTGGTGAACAGGGAACAAAGTTCATAAAATATGTGTTCATCAGGTAGCACCCCTCTGCAGGCATCCAGATGAAGAGAAGAGGCTCTCTTTACCTCTAAAGTTATCAGGCTGGAGATTCGGCTTCCTCAGCCACTCAGGTGAGCTGCTTGTGTTGCTTCAGTTGCTTGATTGTCCCGACTGCCTTGCTTGGGGGGGGAGCTGCCTATGTAGTGGAGAAAACACAGCCTCTCATTACTGTGCAGCGGAAGAATATGTTGTGACTTAAACAAAGGAGCTCCACTCTAATTAAACGGGGCTATTCCAAATGAGGTCAAACTAGGACCCAGCTAACCTAATGCCTTCAGTTACAAGCACAATTAGCTCCAATACCACCGATGACAATAAGTCTGCTCTATATTAGCTGCATGGTATATCTGACTTTAAGGGTAATTCGGCAATTAGCTCCAATACCACCATATTAAACAAGTCTGCTCTATATTAGCTGCTTGGTATATCTGGTTTTAAGGTGTAATCAGCAATTAGCTCCAAATACCACCATATTAAACAAGTCTGATCTATATTAGCTGCTTTGTATATCTGGTTTTAAGGTGTAATCAGCAAGGCAACTCTAGGGAAACCTGTGAATCCCTAGCTTTACACTTCAGCCTTAGTAGCACAAAGAGAAGCAAATAACAAGCCCACCCAGTGGTGAACAAGGAACAAAGTTCATAAAATATAAGTGTTCATCAGGTAGCACCCCTCTGCAGGCGTCCAGACGAAGAGAAGAGGCTCTCTTTACCTCGAAAGTTATCAGGCTGGATATTCGGCTTCCTCAGCTACTCAGGTGAGCTGCTTATGTTGCTTCAGTTGCATGATTGTCCCAACTGCCTAGCTTGGGGAGCTGCCTATGTAGTGGAGAAAACACAGCCCCTCAATACTATGCAGTGGGAGAATATGTTGTGACTTAAACAAAGGAGCTCCACTCTAAGCAAACAGGGCTATTCCAAAATGAGGTCACAGTAGGACCCATCTAACCTAATGCCTTCAGTTACAAGCACAATTAGCTCCAATACCACCATATTAAACAAGTCTGCTCTTTATTAGCTGCTTGGTGTATCTGGCTTTAAGGTGTAATCTGTAATTAGCTCCAAATACCACCATATTAAACAAGTCTGATCTATATTAGCTGCTTGGTATTTCTGGCTTTAACATGTAATCAGCAAGGCAACTCTAGTGAAACCAGTGAGTCCCAAGCTTTACACTTCAGCCTTAGTAGCACAAAGAGAAGCAAATAACAAGCCCACCCAGTGGTGAACAGGAAGAAAGTTCATAAAATATAAGTGTTCATCAGGTAGCACCCCTCTGCAGGAGTCCAGACGAAGAGAAGAGGCTCTCTTTACCTCAAAAAGTTATCAGGCTGGAGATTAGTCTTCCTCGGATACCTCAGGTGAGCTGCTTGTGTTGCTTCAGTTGCTTGATTGTCCCGAGTGCCTCTGTCTGGGGTGGGAGCTGCCTATGGGTGGAGAAAACACAGCCTCTCATTACTGTGCAGCGGGAGAATATGTTTTGACTTGAACAAAGGAGCTCCACTCTAAGCAAACAGGGCTATTACAAAATGAGGTCACACTAGGACCCAGCTATCCTAATACCTTCAGTTACAAGCACAATTAGCTCCAATACCACCATATTAAACAAGTCTGCTCTATATTAGCTGCTAGGTATATCTGGCTTTAAGGTGTAATCAGCAATTAGCTCCAAATACCACCATATTAAACAAGTCTGATCTATATTAGCTGCTGGTATATCTGGCTTTAAAATTGTAATCAATTAGCTCAAATACCACCATATTAAACAAGTCTGATCTTTATTACCTGCTTGGTATATTTGGCTTAAGGGTAATCAGCAATTAGCTCCAAATACCACTTATTAAACAAGTCTGATCTATATTAGCTGCTTGGTATATCTGGCTTTAAGGTGTAATCAGCAAGGCAACTCTAGGGAAACCAGTGAGTCCCTAGCTTTACACTTCAGCCTTAGTAGCACAAAGAGAAGGAAATAACAAGCCCACCCAGTGGTGAGCAGGGAAAAAATTCATAAAATATAAGTGTTCATCTGGTAGCACCCCTCTGGAGGCATCCAGACGAAGAGAAGAGCCTCTTTACCTCGAAAGTTATCAGTCTGGAGATTCAGCTTCCTCAGCTACTCAGGTGAGCTGCTTGTGTTGCTTCAGTTGCTTGATTGTCCCGAGTGCCTAACTTGGGGGGGGGAGCTGCCTATGTAGTGGAGAAAACACAGCCTCTCATTACTATGCAGCGGGAGAATATGTTGTGACTTAAACAAAGGAGCTCCACTCTAAGCAAACAGGGGTATTCCAAACTGAGGTCACACTAGGACCCATCTAACCTAATGCCTTCAGTTACAAGCACAATTAGCTCCAATAGCACCATACTAAACAAGTCTGCTCTATATTAGCTGCTTGGTATATCTGGCTTTAAGGTGTAATCAGCAATTAGCTCCAAATACCACCATATTAAACAAGTCTGATCTATATTAGCTGCTTGGTATATCTGGCTTTAAGTGTAATCAGCAAGGCAACTCTAGGGAAACCAGTGAGTCCCTAGCTTTACACTTCAGCCTTAGTAGCACAAAGAGAAGCAACAATGCTCCACCCAGTGGTGAACAGGGAACAAAGTTCATAAAATATAAGTGTTCATCAGGTAGCACCCCTCTGCAGGCGTCCAGATGAAGAGAAGAGGCTCTCTTTACCTCGAAAGTTATCAGGCTGGACATTCGGCTTCCTCAGCCACTCAGGTGAGCTGCTTGAGTTGCTTCAGTTGCTTGATTGTCCCAACTGCCTAGCTTGGGGAGCTGCCTATGTAGTGGAGAAAACACAGCCTCTCATTACTATGCAGCGGAAGAATATGTTGTGACTTAAACAAAGGAGCTCCACTCCGAAGGAAACAGGGCATTTCCAAAATGAGGTCAAACTGGACCCAGCTAACCTAATGCCTTCAGTTACAAGCACAATTAGCTCCAATACCACCATATTAAACAAGTCTGCTCTATATTAGCTGCTTGGTATATCTGGCTTTAAGTGTAATCGGCAATTAGCTCCAATACCACCATATTAAACAAGTCTGCTTTATATTAGATGCTTTGTGGATCTGGCTTTAAGGTGTAATCAGTAATTAGCTCCAAATACCACCATATTAAACAAGTCTGATCTTTATTAGCTGCTTGGTATATCTGGCTTTAAGGTGTAATCAGCAAGGCGACTCTAGTGAAACCAGTGAGTCCCTAGCTTTACACTTCAGCCTTAGTAGCACAAAGAGAAGCAAATAACAAGCCCACCCAGTGGTGAACAGGGAAGAAAGTTCATAAAATATAAGTGTTCATCAGGTAGCACCCCTCTGCAGTAGTCCAGACGAAGAGAAGAGGCTCTCTTTACCTCAAAAGTTATCAGGCTGGAGATTCGGTTTCCTCGGATACTCAAGTGAGCTACTTGTGTTGCTTCAGTTGCTTGATTGTCCCAAGTGCCTAGCTTGGGGTTGGGGAGCTGCCTATGTGGTGGAGAAAACACAGCCTCTCATTACTGTGCAGCGGGAGAATATGTTTTGACTTAAACAAAGGAGCTCCACTTTAAGCAAACAGGGCTATTCCAAAATGAGGTCACACTAGGACCCAGCTAACCTAATGCCTTCTGTTACAAGCACAAATAGCTCCAATACCACCAAATTAAACAAGTCTGCTCTATATTAGCTGCTTGGAATTTCTGGCTTTAAGATGTAATCAGCAATTAGCTCCAAATACCACCACATTAAACAAGTCTGATCTATGTTAGCTGCTTGGCATATCTGGCTTTAAGGTGTAATCAGCAATTAGCTCCAAATACCACCATATTAAACAAGTCTGAACTATATTAGCTGCTTGGTATATCTGGCTATAAGGTGAAATCAGCAAGGCAACTAAAAGGGAAACCAGTGAGTCCCTAGCGTTACACTTTAGCCTTAGTAGCACAAAGAGAAGCAAATAACAAGCCCACCCAGTGGTGGACAGGGAACAAAGTTCATAAGATATAAGTGTTCATCAGGTAGCACCCCTCTGCAGGCTTCCAGACAAAGAGAAGAGGCTCTCTTTACCTCGAAAGTTATCAGGCTGGAGATTCGGCTTCCTCATCTACTCAGGTGAGCTGCTTGTGTTGCTTCAGTTGCTTGATTGTCCCGAGTGCCTAGCTTGGGGGAGCTGCCTAAGTAGTGGAGAAATCACAGCCTCTCATTACTATGCAGCCGGAGAATATGTTGTGACTTAAACAAAGGAGCTCCACTCTAAGCACTCAGGGCTATTCCAAAATGAGGTCACACTAGGACCCAGCTATCCTAATGCCTTCAGTTACAAGCACAATTAGCTCCAATACCATCATATTAAACAAGTCTGCTCTATGTTAGCTGCTTGGTATATCTGGCTTTAAGGTGTAATCAGCAATTAGCTCCAAATACCACCATATTAAACAAGTCTGATCTATATTAGCTGCTTGGTATATCTGGCTTTAAGGTGTAATCAGCATTTGGCTAAAATACCACCATTCTAAACAAGTCTGATCTATATTAGCTGCTTGGTATATCTGGCTTTAAGGAGTAATCAGCAAGGCAACTCTAGGGAAACCAGTGAGTCCCTAGCTTTACACTTCAGCCTTAGTAGCACAAAGAGAAGCAAATAACAAGCCCACCCAGTGGTGAACAGGGAACAAAGTTCATAAAATATAAGTGTTCATCAGGAAGCACCCCTCTGCAGGCATCCAGACAAAGAGAAGAGACTCTCTTTACCTTGAAAGATATCAGGCTGGAGATTCGGCTTCCTCATCTACTCAGGTGAGCTGCTTGTGTTGCTTCAGTTGCTTGATTGTCCCGAGTGCCTAGCTTGGGGGTGGAGCTGCCTATGTAGTGGAGAAATCACAGCCTCTCATTACTATGCAGCGGGAGAATATGTTGTGACTTAAACAAAGGAGCTCCACTCTAAGCAAACAGGGCTATTCCAAAATGAGGTCAAACTAGGACCCAGCTAACCTAATGCCTTCAGTTACAAGCACAATTAGCTCCAATACCACCATATTAAACAAGTCTGCTCTATATTAGCTGCTTGGTATATCTAGCTTTAAGGTGTAATCGGCAAATAGCTCCAATACCACCATATTAAACAAGTCTGCTCTATATTAGCTGCTTGGTATATCTGGTTTTAAGGTGTAATCAGCAATTAGCTCCAGATACCACCATATTAAACAAGTCTGATCTATATTAGCTGCTTGGTATATCTGGCTTTAAGGTGTAATCAGCAAGGCAACTCTAGGGAAACCAGTGAATCCCTAGCTTTACACTTCAGCCTTAGTAGCACAAGGAGAAGCAAATAACAAGCCCACCCAGTGGTGAACAAGGAACAAAGTTCATAAAATATAAGTGTTCATCAGGTAGCACCCCTCTGCAGGCATCCAGACGAAGAGAAGAGGCTCTCTTTATCTCGAAAGTTATCAGGCTGGAGATTCGGCTTCCTCAGCTACTCAGGTGAGCTGCTTGTGTTGCATCAGTTGCTTGATTGTCCCAAGTGCCTAGCTTGGGGGAGCTGCCAATGTAGTGGAGAAAACACAGCCTCTCATTACTATGCAGCGGGAGAATATGTTGTGACTTAAACAAAGGAGCTCCACTCTAAGCAAACAGGGCTATTCCAAAATGAGGTCACACTAGGACCCAGCTAACCTAATGCCTTCAGTTACAAGCACAATTAGCTCCAATACCACCATATTAAACAAGTCTGCTCAATATTAGCTGCTTGGTGTATCTGGCTTTAAGGTGTAATCAGCAATTAGCTCCAAATACCACCATATTAAACAAGTCTGATCTATATTAGCTGCTTGGTATATCTGGCTTTAAGGTGTAATCAGCAATTAACTCCAAATACCACCATATTAAACAACTCTGATCTATATTAGCTGCTTGGTATATCTGGCTTTAAGGTGTAATCAGCAAGGCAACTCTAGGGAAACCAGTGAGTCCCTAGCTTTACACTTCAGCCTTAGTAGCACAAAGAGAAGCAAACAACAAGCCCACCCAGTGGTGAACAGGGAACAAAGTTCATAAAATATAAGTGTTCATCAGGTAGCACCCCTCTGCAGGCATCCAGATGAAGAGAAGAGGCTCTCTTTACCTCTAAAGTTATCAGGCTGGAGATTCGGCTTCCTCAGCCACTCAGGTGAGCTGCTTGTGTTGCTTCAGTTGCTTGATTGTCCCGACTGCCTTACTTGGGGGGGAGGGAGCTGCCTATGTAGTGGAGAAAACACAGCCTCTCATTACTGTGCAGCGGAAGAATATGTTGTGACTTAAACAAAGGAGCTCCACTCTAATTAAACAGGGCTATTCCAAAATGAGGTCAAACTAGGACCCAGCTAACCTAATGCCTTCAGTTACAAGCACAATTAGCTCCAATACCACCTTATTAAACAAGTCTGCTCTATATTAGCTGCATGGTATATCTGGCTTTAAGGTGTAATCGGCAATTAGCTCCAATACCACCATATTAAACAAGTCTGCTCTATATTAGCTGCTTGGTATATCTGGTTTTAAGGTGTAATCAGCAATTAGCTCCAAATACCACCATATTAAACAAGTCTGATCTATATTAGCTGCTTTGTATATCTGGCTTTAAGGTGTAATCAGCAAGGCAACTCTAGGGAAACCAGTGAATCCCTAGCTTTACACTTCAGCCTTAGTAGCACAAAGAGAAGCAAATAACAAGCCCACCCAGTGGTGAACAAGGAACAAAGTTCATAAAATATAAGTGTTCATCAGGTAGCACCCCTCTGCAGGCGTCCAGACGAAGAGAAGAGGCTCTCTTTACCTCGAAAGTTATCAGGCTGGATATTCGGCTTCCTCAGCTACTCAGGTGAGCTGCTTATGTTGCTTCAGTTGCATGATTGTCCCAACTGCCTAGCTTGGGGGGGGGGAGCTGCCTATGTAGTGGAGAAAACACAGCCCCTCAATACTATGCAGTGGGAGAATATGTTGTGACTTAAACAAAGGAGCTCCACTCTAAGCAAACAGGGCTATTCCAAAATGAGGTCACAGTAGGACCAATCTAACCTAATGCCTTCAGTTACAAGCACAATTAGCTCCAATACCACCATATTTAACAAGTCTGCTCTTTATTAGCTGCTTGGTGTATCTGGCTTTAAGGTGTAATCTGTAATTAGCTCCAAATACCACCATATTAAACAAGTCTGATCTATATTAGCTGCTTGGTATTTCTGGCTTTAAGGTGTAATCAGCAAGGCAACTCTAGTGAAACCAGTGAGTCCCAAGCTTTACACTTCAGCCTTAGTAGCACAAAGAGAAGCAAATAACAAGCCCACCCAGTGGTGAACAGGGAAGAAAGTTCATAAAATATAAGTGTTCATCAGGTAGCACCCCTCTGCAGGAGTCCAGACGAAGAGAAGAGGCTCTCTTTACCTCAAAAGTTATCAGGCTGGAGATTCGTCTTCCTCGGATACTCAGGTGAGCTGCTTGTGTTGCTTCAGTTGCTTGATTTTCTCGAGTGCCTAGCTTGGGTGTGGGGAGCTGCCTATGTGGTGGAGAAAACACAGCCTCTCATTACTGTGCAGCGGGAGAATATGTTTTGACTTGAACAAAGGAGCTCCACTCTAAGCAAACAGGGCTATTACAAAATGAGGTCACACTAGGACCCAGCTATCCTAATACCTTCAGTTACAAGCACAATTAGCTCCAATACCAGCATATTAAACAAGTCTGCTCTATATTAGCTGCTAGGTATATCTGGCTTTAAGGTGTAATCAGCAATTAGCTCCAAATACCACCATATTAAACAAGTCTGATCTATATTAGCTGCTTGGTATATCTGGCTTTAAGGTGTAATCAGCAATTAGCTCCAAATACCACCATATTAAACAAGTCTGATCTTTATTACCTGCTTGGTATATTTGGCTTTAAGGTGTAATCAGCAATTAGCTCCAAATACCACCATATTAAACAAGTCTGATCTATATTAGCTGCTTGGTATATCTGGCTTTAAGGTGTAATCAGTAAGGCAACTCTAGGGAAACCAGTGAGTCCCTAGCTTTACACTTCAGCCTTAGTAGCACAAAGAGAAGGAATAACGAGCCCACCCAGTGGTGAGCAGGGAAAAAATTCATAAAATATAAGTGTTCATCTGGTAGCACCCCTCTGGAGGCATCCAGACGAAGAGAAGAGGCTCTCTTTACCTCGAAAGTTATCAGTCTGGAGATTCAGCTTCCTCAGCTACTCAGGTGAGCTGCTTGTGTTGCTTCAGTTGCTTGATTGTCCCGAGTGCCTAGCTTGGGGAGCTGCCTATGTAGTGGAGAAAACACAGCCTCTCATTACTATGCAGCGGGAGAATATGTTGTGACTTAAACAAAGGAGCTCCACTCTAAGCAAACAGGGCTATTCCAAACTGAGGTCACACTAGGACCCATCTAACCTAATGCCTTCAGTTACAAGCACAATTAGCTCCAATAGCACCATACTAAACAAGTCTGCTCTATATTAGCTGCTTGGTATATCTGGCTTTAAGGTGTAATCAGCAATTAGCTCCAAATGCCACCATATTAAACAAGTCTGATCTATATTAGCTGCTTGGTATATCTGGCTTTAAGGTGTAATCAGCAAGGCAACTCTAGGGAAACCAGTGAGTCCCTAGCTTTACACTTCAGCCTCAGTAGCACAAAGAGAAGCAAATAACAAGCCCACCCAGTGGTGAACAGGGAACAAAGTTCATAAAATATAAGTGTTCATCAGGTAGCACCCCTCTGCAGGCGTCCAGATGAAGAGAAGAGGCTCTCTTTACCTCGAAAGTTATCAGGCTGGAGATTCGGCTTCCTCAGCCACTCAGGTGAGCTGCTTGTGTTGCTTCAGTTGCTTGATTGTCCCGACTGCCTAGCTTGGGGAGCTGCCTATGTAGTGGAGAAAACACAGCCTCTCATTACTATGCAGCGGAAGAATATGTTGTGACTTAAACAAAGGAGCTCCACTCGAAGGAAACAGGGCATTTCCAAAATGAGGTCAAACTAGGACCCAGCTAACCTAATGCCTTCAGTTACAAGCACAATTAGCTCCAATACCACCATATTAAACAAGTCTGCTCTATATTAGCTGCTTGGTATATCTGGCTTTAAGGTGTAATCGGCAATTAGCTCCAATACCACCATATTAAACAAGTCTGCTTTATATTAGATGCTTGGTGGATCTGGCTTTAAGGTGTAATCAGTAATTAGCTCCAAATACCACCATATTAAACAAGTCTGATCTTTATTAGCTGCTTGGTATATCTGGCTTTAAGGTGTAATCAGCAAGGCGACTCTAGTGAAACCAGTGAGTCCCTAGCTTTACACTTCAGCCTTAGTAGCACAAAGAGAAGCAAATAACAAGCCCACCCAGTGGTGAACAGGGAAGAAAGTTCATAAAATATACGTGTTCATCAGGTAGCACCCCTCTGCAGGAGTCCAGACGAAGAGAAGAGGCTCTCTTTACCTCGAAAGTTATCAGGCTGGAGATTCGGTTTCCCGTGATACTCAAGTGAGCTACTTGTGTTGCTTCAGTTGCTTGATTGTCCCAAGTGCCTAGCTTGGGGGTGGGGAGCTGCCTATGTGGTGGAGAAAACACAGCCTCTCATTACTGTGCAGCGGGAGAATATGTTTTGACTTAAACAAAGGAGCTCCACTTAAGCAAACAGGGCTATTCCAAAATGAGGTCACACTAGGACCCAGCTAACCTAATGCCTTCTGTTACAAGCACAATTAGCTACAATACCACCAAATTAAACAAGTCTGCTCTATATTAGCTGCTTGGAATTTCAGGCTTTAAGATGTAATCAGCAATTAGCTCCAAATACCACCACATTAAACAAGTCTGATCTATGTTAGCTGCTTGGTATATCTGGCTTTAAGGTGTAATCAGCAATTAGCTCCAAATACCACCATATTAAACAAGTCTGAACTATATTAGCTGCTTGGTATATCTGGCTATAAGGTGAAATCAGCAAGGCAACTAAAAGGGAAACCAGTGAGTCCCTAGCGTTACACTTTAGCCTTAGTAGCACAAAGAGAAGCAAATAACAAGCCCACCCAGTGGTGGACAGGGAACAAAGTTCATAAGATATAAGTGTTCATCAGGTAGCACCCCTCTGCAGGCTTCCAGACAAAGAGAAGAGGCTCTCTTTACCTCGAAAGTTATCAGGCTGGAGATTCGGCTTCCTCATCTTCTCAGGTGAGCTGCTTGTGTTGCTTCAGTTGCTTGAATGTCCCGACTGCCTAGCTTGGGGGGGGGAGCTGCCTAAGTAGTGGAGAAATCACAGCCTCTCATTACTATGCAGCCGGAGAATATGTTGTGACTTAAACAAAGGAGCTCCACTCTAAGCACTCAGGGCTATTCCAAAATGAGGTCACACTAGGACCCAGCTATCCTAATGCCTTCAGTTACAAGCACAATTAGCTCCAATACCACCATATTAAACAAGTCTGCTCTATGTTAGCTGCTTGGTATATCTGGCTTTAAGGTGTAATCAGCAATTAGCTCCAAATACCACCATATTAAACAAGTCTGATCTATATTAGCTGCTTGGTATACCTGGCTTTAAGGTGTAATCAGCAATTAGCTCCAAATACCACCATATTAAACAAGTCTGCTCTATATTAGCTGCTTGGTATATCTGACTTTAAGGTGTAATCAGCAAGGCAACTCTAGGGAAACCAGTGAGTCCCTAGCTTTACACTTCAGCCTTAGTAGCACAAAGAGAAGCAAATAACAAGCCCACCCAGTGGTGAACAGGGAACAAAGTTCATAAAATATAAGTGTTCATCAGGTAGCACCCCTCTGCTGGCGTCCAGATGAAGAGAAGAGGCTCTCTTTACCTCAAAAGTTATCAGGCTGGAGATTCGGCTTCCTCAGCTACTCAGCTGAGCTGCTTGTGTTGCTTCAGTTGCTTGATTGTCCCGACTGCCTAGCTTTGGGGAGCTGCCTATGTAGTGGAGAAAACACAGCCTCTCATTACTATGCAGCGGGAGAATATGTTGTGACTTAAACAAAGGAGCTACACTCTAAGGAAACAGGGCTATTCCAAAATGAGGTCAAACTAGGACTCATCTAAACTAATGCCTTCAGTTACAAGCACAATTAGCTCCAATACCAACATATTAATCAAGTCTGCTCTATATTAGCTGCTTGGTATATCTGGCTTTAAGGTGTAATCAGCAATTAGCTCCAAATACCACCATATTAAACAAGTCTGATCTATATTTGCTGCTTGGTATATCTGGCTTTAAGGTGTAAACAGCATGGCAACTCTAGTGAAATCAGTGAGTCCCTAGCTTTACACTTCAGCCTTAGTAGCACAAAGAGAAGCAAATAACAAGCCCACCCAGTGGTGAACAGGGAACAAAGTTCATAAAATATAAGTGTTCATCAGGTAGCACCCCTCCGCAGGCATCCAGACGAAGTGAACAGGCTCTCTTTACCTCGAAAGTTATGAGGCTGGAGATTCGGCTTCCTCAGCTACTCAAGTGAGCTGCTTGTGTTGCTTTATTTGCTTGATTGTCCCGAGTGCCTAGCTTGGGGGGGGTGGAGCTGCCTATGTGGTGGAGAGAACACAGCCTCTCAGTACTATGCAGCGGGAGAATATGTTGTGACTAAACAAAGGAGCTCCACTCTAAGCAAACAGGGCTATTCCAAAATGAGATCACACTAGAACCCAGCTAACCTAATGCCTTCAGTTACAAGCACAATTAGCTCCAATACCACCATATTAAAAAGTCTGCTCTATATTAGCTGCTTGGGATATCCGGCTTTAAGGTGTAATCGGCAATTAGCTCCAAATACCTCCATATTAAACAAGTCTGATCTATATTAGCTACTTGGTATATCTGGCTTTAAGGTGTAATCATCAATTAGCTCCAAATACCACCATATTAAACAAGTCTGATCTATATTAGCTGCTTGGTATATCTGGCTTTAAGGTGTAATCAGCAAAGCAACTCTTGGGAAACCAGTGAGTCCCTAGCTTTACACTTCAGCCTTAGTAGCACAAAGAGAAGCAAACAACAAGCCCACCCAGTGGTGAACAGGGAACAAAGTTCATAAAATATAAGTGTTCATCAGGTAGCACCCCTCTGCTGGCGTCCATATGAAGAGAAGAGGCTCTCTTTACCTCAAAAGTTATCAGGCTGGAGATTCGGCTTCCTCAGCTACTCAGGTGAGCTGCTTGTGTTGCTTCAGTTGCATGATTGTCCCGAATGCCTAGCTTGGGGGGGGAGCTGCCTATTTAGTGGAGAAAACACAGCCTCTCAATACTATGCAGCGGGAGAATATGTTGTGACTTAAAAAAAGGAGCTCCACTCTAAGCAAACAGGGCTACTCCAAAATGAGGTCACACTAGGACCCAGCAAACCTAATGCCTTCAGTTACAAGCACAATTAGCTCCAATACCACCATATTAAACAAGTCTGCTCTATATTAGCTGCTTGGTATATCTGGCTTTAAGGTGAAATCAGCAATTAGCTCCAATACTACCATATTAAACAAGTCTGTTCTATATTAGCTGCTTGGTATATCAGGCTTTAAGGTGTAATCAGCAATTTGCTCCAAATACCACCATATTAAACATGTCTGATCTATATTAGCTGCTTGGTATATCTGGCTTTAAGGTGTAATCAGCATTTGGCTAAAATACCACCATTCTAAACAAGTCTGATCTATATTAGCTGCTTGGTATATCTGGCTTTAAGGTGTAATCAGCAAGGCAACTCTAGGGAAACCAGTGAGTCCCTAGCTTTACACGTCAGCCTTAGTAGCACAAAGAGAAGCAAATAACAAGCCCACCCAGTGGTGAACAGGGAACAAAGTTCATAAAATATAAGTGTTCATCAAGTAGCACCCCTCTGCAGGCATCCAGACAAAGAGAAGAGGCTCTCTTTACCTTGAAAGATATCAGGCTGGAGATTCGGCTTCCTCATCTACTCAGGTGAGCTGCTTGTGTTGCTTCAGTTGCTTGATTGTCCCGAGTGCCTAGCTTGGGGGGTGGAGCTGCCTATGTAGTGGAGAAATCACAGCCTCTCATTACTATGCAGCGGGAGAATATGTTGTGACTTAAACAAAGGAGCTCCACTCTAAGCAAACAGGGCTATTCCAAAATGAGGTCAAACTAGGACCCAGCTAACCTAATGCCTTCAGTTACAAGCACAATTAGCTCCAATACCACCATATTAAACAAGTCTGCTCTATATTAGCTGCTTGGTATATCTGGCTTTAAGGTGTAATCAGCAATTAGCTCCAAATACCACCATATTAAACAAGTCTGATCTTTATTACCTGCTTGGTATATTTGGCTTTAAGGTGTAATCAGCAATTAGCTCCAAATACCACCATATTAAACAAGTCTGATCTATATTAGCTGCTTGGTATATCTGGCTTTAAGGTGTAATCAGCAAGGCAACTCTAGGGAAACCAGTGAGTCCCTAGCTTTACACTTCAGCCTTAGTAGCACAAAGAGAAGGAAATAACAAGCCCACCCAGTGGTGAGCAGGGAAAAAATTCATAAAATATAAGTGTTCATCTGGTAGCACCCCTGAGGCATCCAGACGAAGAGAAGAGGCTCTCTTTACTCGAAAGTTATCAGTCTGAGATTCAAGCCTCAGCTACTCAGGTGAGCTGTTGTGTTGCTTCAGTTGCTTGATTGTCCCGAGTGCCTAGCTTGGGGGGGGGAGCTGCCTATGTAGTGGAGAAAACACAGCCTCTCATTACTATGCAGCGGGAGAATATGTTGTGACTTAAACAAAGGAGCTCCACTCTAAGCAAACAGGGGTATTCCAAACTGAGGTCACACTAGGACCCAGCTAACCTAATGCCTTCAGTTACAAGCACAATTAGCTCCAATACCACCATATTAAACAAGTCTGCTCTATATTAGCTGCTTGGTATATCTGGCTTTAAGGTGTAATCAGCAATTAGCTCCAAATGCCACCATATTAAACAAGTCTGATCTATATTAGCTGCTTGGTATATCTGGCTTTAAGGTGTAATCAGCAAGGCAACTCTAGGAAACCAGTGAGTCCCTAGCTTTACACTTCAGCCTTAGTAGCACAAAGAGAAGCAAATAACAAGCCCACCCAGTGGTGAACAGGGAACAAATTCATAAAATATAAGTGTTCATCAGGTAGCACCCCTCTGTAGGCGTCCAGACGAAGAGAAGAGGCTCTCTTTACCTCGAAAGTTATGAGGCTGGAGATTCGGCTTCCTCAGCTACTCAGGTGAGCTGCTTGTGTTGCTTCAGTTGCTTGATTGTCCCGAGTGCCTAGCTTGGGAGGGGGGAGCTGCCTCGAAAGTTATCAGGCTAGAGATTCGGCTTCCTCAGCTACTCAGGTGAGCTGCTTGTGTTGCTTCAGTTGCTTGATTGTCCCGAGTGCCTAACTTGGGGGGGGGAGCTGCCTTTAAAGTTATCAGGCTGGAGATTCGGCTTCCTCAGCTACTCAGGTGAGCTGCTTGTGCTGCTTCAGTTGCTTGATTGTCCAGAGTGCCTAGCTTGCGGGGGGGGGGCTGCCTCGAAATTTATCTGGCTGGAGATTCGGCTTCCTCAGCTACTCAGGTGAGCTGCTTGTGTTGCTTCAGTTGCTTGATTGTCCCAAGTCTTGTAATCTTGTTCCCCACCCCCAGGTCCCCCAATTTCTTAACCATTCTCCCATGTGGGACTGAGTTAATGACCTTGCTAAAGCCCAGATACAGTATGTCCACTGTCTGTCCTTTGTCCACCACCTTCTGGACTCAGTCAAAGAAATCAATCACAATAGAAATAGAAGGAAAGGAAGGAATAAGAGAAATAGATCAAATAGAAAATCAAAGTACTTCTGTTGAATGTTTAAGGGACTCCTGCACCTACCATTTTTTAAACACTAATTGCTCTGAAGGTGGACAAAGCAATGGGGCCTGATGGGATTTACCCCAGAATTCTTAAAGAACTAAGGGGAGAACTAGTGACACCACTGACCACCCTTTTCAACAAATCATGGGAGGATGGTGTGGCACCTGAGGACTGGAGGAGGGCGGATGTGATTCCCCTTCACAAAGTGGGAGCAAGGCAGAGGCAGGAAACTACAGACCTGTTATTTTGCAGACAAAAAATCCCAGCTCCATTCACGCACATGCTATAAGTAGAAGAGAGCACAAGTTCAAAAGCAAACTAACGCACCACAAGCATTGAAATAAAAATATGCCTTTACTACATATAGAAGTGCAACAGACAGCTGCCCAGCAGCACATGGATCACCTCAACCAGTTTCACACTGCCTGTGCATCATCAGGAGGTAATTCTCTATATGCCCACACCATTCTTATATCATCACCTTAAACAGACAGTGTGCAATAATACAAAAAACATTTTAAAATGCCATCAAACTTCCAAAATTGAAAGTGTGGCAGCTATACATTTATACAAATATTCTAAAAACCACACAATTGGTGTTAATTTCTCAAAAAGGTTATTTTAGCACAGTTTAGCACTAAAATAGGACTATTAGCCCACCATTTACTATATTAATTCAAAATTAATTATGAGCCACTCAATGTTTTTTAGGGTAAGTGCTGCTATGCTAATGTAACAGTCTTGGAAGTATAAGTGCCCAAAAAAACTTTTTCTTTTGTTTCTCACAAAAAGACGCTTCCCTTAATTCAGGCTACCAAAATGTCTT
This sequence comes from Neoceratodus forsteri, assembly GCA_016271365.2. Taxonomy (NCBI): domain Eukaryota; kingdom Metazoa; phylum Chordata; order Ceratodontiformes; family Ceratodontidae; genus Neoceratodus; species Neoceratodus forsteri. The sequence continues at coordinate 902,688,169 of CM028135.1, read as the reverse complement.
CTATGGCTACTAAGTGATTTTTCACCAATACCGGATCCAAAATCTAGTTCATATAGTTAAATTGTTAACATTATCCAGTAAATTTATTAAGTGAACAATTCTCCTTTTTCCAGTTTACTTTTAACATCCCCATATTCCAAATATCCATAATTTTTCAGATGAACATTAGTGGCACAACCTAGGGGAGAAAGAGACAAAAAGAAAAATATATACATGACTTGATGTATATCAGCCAGTTCCTACTGCATATCAATTTAGTGTTTCTTCCTTCTGCTGTTAATCAGAGGCATGGCATCTATTTTATCATTAAGCCCTGGTTGCTTTAAACAACCCAAGGTGTAGATCCAATATGCCTCTCTAATAGAACATCATTCACACTCCTTCCCCATGGTCCCAATTTAACTGCTTCTATACCACAACATTTAAATACATGTTCTCCCCTGCTATCCCTTGTTCTATTGCAGTGCACAGCCAAGGCATTTCTTTCATCCCTGTTCGTAATGCCTCATGTATGTTCCCCAATCCTAACCTTAAACTGATGGGTGGTCTTCCCAACATAAAAAGCACCTTATGTATACGGCTGCCAAGTACACCAGGTTCTCTGTTGTGCAACTAAAAGCTTTCTATTTTGTATACCTTAGGGGCATTCACTGTTGTGAAGGTATTGCTTTTTAAAATATTTGCAATTGCCACATGTATGTGTTCCTGAAGGTTTACACACAACCATGTGCTACCACTTCTCTCAACCTTAGTCATAGGTTGGTTGCTTCTTGTGACCATAACCCCAATATTTCTACCACGTCTGTATACAGTAAGTGGGGGGGGGGGGGTTTAGTTACCTCTTTCAAACATGGGTCCAAACCCAAGATGGACCAACGTTTCCTGATGATCCCTTCAACAGCACCTGATTGCCTACAAAAAAGCAGTGACAAAATGTATTCTATTATCATCTTTTCTACATGTCTTAGGGGCCAATACCTCCTCTCTACTCAAACCAGAAACTTCTCTCATGGCTGTCCTGCTATCCTTGTGGAGTAGCCCCTTTCTAAAGGATGAGGGGGTTGTCACAGACAGAATGGGGACATAAAAGGGGACTGGACAGCGGTGGGTGTCTATCACTCAGGCACGGGAGCATGCCTGGCATGAGCTGGATGCCATTGCACATCCCCGTTCGGGGCAACACACAAGGAAAAATCCTTCACACCCTTTGTATTTATGCCAGCAATGTCTATCACTGCCGTGGTGATTATGACAATGTACTGTACCTATGCATTCTACTGCATATACATTAGACAGTTGAACTCCAACACATCCACAGAGGGGCAAGTGCTATTTACATTTCAATATGCTGTCAAGAATGGATAGGTACAGTACGTTGTAGTAATAATCACTGCAGTGACAGACATTGCTGGCATAAATACAAAGGCATACGTACCCCGCCGGTTGTCACATCAATCCCATTCATGTCTGCTGTTCACACGACTCCCCTAATGCTACCTCCCATGCTCCTTCTGCCCCCTGACCCTTCCTGTACAGCAGCTGCACCCCCCCAGCCATCCCGACCCCTCTAGTGTTGTGCCAGGTGGGGTGGGGGCTGGATCCCTATGGCAATTCCTGCAGGTGCACCAACTGTTCAGTGCAGCTGTCAGATTGTGGCAAACCCAGGGAGTTTGGTGCTGGGGCCCTACTTTTTGTAGAATTGGGCACAGAGTCACTGGTACACCTGGAATTTGCCATAGACCTGCAACAACACAACTTGCGTTGCTCTAAGAGCTCTTTCAGAATCAGGACCTCTGTAATGGTATGCCCAAAGTTTCTGTTCTTAGTTCCTTACTTTTCCTTATTTCTTTACCATCTGTCACTTGGATGTCTGATCTCAAATGTTTTATACTAGATACCCCTTCTATGACAATGTCAGCTAATTTTAACTCACTCATCATAACCCCTCCCCCACCATTGACTATATTTTTATATACCTCTAAGTTAAGCTTCAATTAAATATTTTCAAATTTGTGCTCATACTCCTTAACAGGAAGGGAGTACATAGGTGGAGTTTCTCTATTCTGTCATATTAATGGACCCAACTTGAACCTGTTTAAAGCCTTGGGTCTTCCTTGATCCCAAACTCATTTTTTACCCCTCCACCAATAACCACACCTGCAAATTTTACTATATCAGCCTTCACGGTACTTCTGCAAACTATTGTGCTTGTGACCTGTAGAACTGTTATGTGTTGCCCTGAGCCCCTGGGAAAGGGTGCTATAGAAACAAAATGTGCCTTGCCTTGTCTACCATGACCTTTGACACCCAACTGAGGCTTTCTAATCTCCTATTCCTCCATGTCCTATGGACCCTTGACAGCTCCCAGTTTACACATTTTAAAGGGACACTGTTAACCCTGTTTGCAGCATATTATTTCTAGTTGAAAACCCATGTTTTACGATTGCATGCATTCTCTAAAATTCACTGATGTTGCTGGTTGTTCTATCTGCTTTCTTTCTTAGTAGAACTGAAATGGTGTAATGGTGTAATTACACCCAGCCTTCTTTTATTTCTAGTACTTGCTCTAATCTCACTGAATACTTCCTGAATTTTATGAACATGCCTAAACAGTGCAGCCACTCATGATGCAATATCCTCCTCCCCATGAGTGGCTAGACTATGTTGGGGTGCTCCCAAGTCCAGGAAAGATGCAGTGGAAGCTGATCAAGGAATGTAAACAAATATTTTTGTGTGGTAACACCAGTATGGTGGGCATTCAGTTTTTCACTTTTAAAAAGAAAAAAAAGAATCAGAATCAAATAACCAGCTACGTCTATTATCTCTACAGCATGTGACCAATCATAAAATGTGTTTTTTAAACTAGGGACAATTGGAGACCTAATGGGGTTGACAGTGTCCTTTAACTGTATGCTATTTTATATTTTAACTGCTTGATATATTTCATATTTGTAACTATGTGATATGCACTGTTTTTTTTTTTACCCTTCCTCCTCAGCCAGCCCTCATCTGCCTTGTTACTCCCACCAACCCTGTCACCTATTGCCTACAGGGCTTATCACCTGCTGCCCTACAATGCAACACGAATCCCCCCCCCCACCCCATTGCGGGACCTCCTGTGGACCCCAGTTCTGGGAGTAGGATAGGTAAGGAATGTTAGTAAGCAGTCCAGTAGATGGTGCAGGACCTGCAAGGGAGTGCAGCATTATCCCGTTCAGCCTCCATTTTTTACGTTGCTTTTCTCTCCTCCCCTCAGGCACCCGCTGGGCAAGGACTGAAGGGGATGCATGCAAACATGTGCATCTCAGCCACAAGGCACTCTCCCTCCCCTAGTGACTCCACTTGCGCTACCACCTGTGGTCACCCTGTTGGCAGTATCGCAGCAAAGCCAGCCAATCTCGCTCCCCAGAAGAGGAGAGTGTGCTGTGGAACACTAAATCCTCCTCCACCTGGCCGACCCTTGAGCAGCCCAGGTCTGTTCCAAAACCTGGGTCACTGGCATGGTAGCTGGTGAGCGTCAGCACCTCAGCCCTCTGCACCACTGGGCCAGTCTGCAATATGCAGTGTTTGCACTTTTATTGCTTTATGAAGGACACGGTTGGAAATGAGCTTGTACTTAATTGTTTTTGTCCACCTGCTTGAAATAAAACTTTACTTACTTACTTATTTACTTACTGTACTGAGCATGTCTTGCTTTTCCAATATCTTGGTTTTTGACTGAACCAACAAATTGATTTCTCCTGTCAGATAAACTCCATCATTGCTAAGCTTCTCCCTAACCCCAGTATCCTCTGCCAATTAGAAAATGATCCCTCCTTTGATTGAGTATAGGGATGTTGTATACATTGCTGCTCCTAATTCCTCCCTATGAAGACTGGACCCCCATTAAATCCTTTCTTTTATTTTGCTCTAAACGGTATCATGTACATGCATCACCGTATAATGTACAGCCAGTTAGGCTGGTCTTTCCTTGGGGGGGGATACATCTCATGCAAGATGAATCCCTCATCTATATGTCCTGCTCTGGTAACCTTCCATATTATCTATTGTTCCTCCTTACCTCTACCTCACCCTCCATTGCGTCCTAAGGAACACTGATCAATGCTCCTTCCTCACCCTTCAATGCAAGAAATGAAAGCCATAGGGCAGAGACATACTCCAAAAGGATCCCTCACCTGTGGAACAAATTTCCATCCAACTTGTGGGCCTTATCATCTCAGCAGGTATGGAAAACATGAATGTGTGAGGTGACCAGGCTTTAATGCTGCTACTAGTACATTTACATAACCAGTTTTAAATTGACATTTCTGTTCTAAACTGTTGGGTTTTCTCTGGCTTCCTAACCAGTTTTGGAATTACAGGGGAGCTTTCTACAGTTTGGCCCCCATAGCTCTGAAGACAGCCTTGGTAGCTCACGAATCACATCAGGGAGGGTATAGGGTGTGAAATGAGTCTCTTCACTGATGACTCCAAGATGGGAACAGTAGTTGAGGGAGAAGAGGGGAGGTTGACCCTGCAAGGGGATCTGGACACCCTGGAAAGCTGGGCTCACACATGGAAATTAAATTTCAATATCACCAACTGCAAGGTGTTACATCTTGGGCGGGGAAATCCTAAACACAGGTACACCCTGGGAGGGGAGGCACTGGAGGCCTCAACAGGGGAAAAAGACCTAGGGGTCATGGTGGATGCATGTATGAATAACTCTGAACAGTGCAGGAGAGTGGCTAGCAAGGCAAACAGGATGTTGGGATGCATCGTAAGGGGGATCACCTCTAGGAGCAGGGAAGTGATTCTGCCGCTGTACAATGGACTGATTAGTCCACACCTTGAGTACTGCGTACAGTACTGGAGACCACACTTGAAGAGGGACATACAGCTCCTGGAGAGGGTACAGAGGAGGGTAACTACGAATGGGTAACATCAGAAATGGACTGGGGAAAGTCTGTGGATGTATTATTCTTGGACTTCAGCAAGGCATTTGACTCTGTCCCCCACAATGGTCTGGTGGAGAAACTGACGGGGTTGGGAGTAGGCCCTTTGATGGTCATATGGATTGAAAACTGGCTAGCTGGACGCATCCAGAGAGTAGTGGTCATTGGGGAGCTCTCGAACCCTAGAGAGGTCGGTAGTGGGGTATTGCAGGGCTCGGTCCTGGGTCCAATCCTGTTTAATGCATACATATCAGATATGTATGCATTAAACAGGATCGGACCCAGAACCCAGCCCTGCAATACCTTCTGATCTCAGTCTGCCAAGATGGCCCTTAGTTTTTCTCCACTCCCCAATGTACCGGAAGAACCCCTTTTCTCCTCCATGTATCTCCTGAGCCAGCCGCTGCTCTTTACTGGACTTTGCCCCCTTCACCATCCGAGTGACTTTTCTAGATGCAAGATGGTATATTTCCTTTTCCCTATCCCCTCTTGCTGTTTTATATTTTTTGTAGGCCACCTTCTTTTCTCTGACCGCTATCTGAACCTCACTGGACCACCAGCATGGTTTATGTGACCTTGCTTCCTTATGTTTCACCTTAGCGCAGGTCCTGACTTCCTCATGAAGTCCCCATTTTATGACCTCCTATCTCTTTTCCACATTTATCATTGATGTAATCCCCTTCAAGTGATCCTTGAGAATATTTCCCATGCCCACAAAGTCTGCCCCCCTGAAGTCCACTGCCAGTGTCCTAGATCTCTCCCCCTCCCCATGCTTATTTGAAACCAGACAGTTTGAGGTCGCTCCCAGTCAGGGAATCCTCTACAACCAGGTCCCTTACCAGATCCCCATCTGCCAGAACCATGTCCAGGACATGCCCCTCCTTTGTGGGCTCCATCACGTGCTGTGTTAAGAACACATCCTGGAAACCTTCCAGCAGCCTCTGCTCCTTGGCCACCTTAGAGGACATGGTTCCCCAGTTTGTACCTGGCATATTAAGGCCCCCCATCAACATCACTCCTTTCCCTTTTGGTTCACACTGGGCAATGATGTTGTCCAGCAAACCATCCTCCAGAACATCACTCATCCCAGGGGGCCTATATACTACACCCAGCTTGACCTTACCTCCTGCTGGGGTTCATAAGGTGACCCATAAGGCCTCCACATTTCCCTCTGCCTCTTCTACCCTAGCAATTTCTATGTCATCTCTAATGAACATAGCCACTCCCAGGACCACCCCCTGAGGTACCCCACTGGTCACCCTCCTCTCTTCTGACTGGATCCCATTTACTACCACCATCTGCTTCGATTCCTACAGCCAGTTCCTAATCCAGTTTGTCACTTTATTGCCCACCCTTTTGCCAGCCAACTTACTCACCAACCTCCTATGTGGTACGATGTTGAAGGCCTTACTGAAGTCCAGATATGTGATGTTGACTGCTCCACCCTGGTCCACAGCCTTTATTACCCAGTCAAAAAAATCTATAAAATTTGTTTGACATGATCTTCCTGCTGTGAAGCCATGCTGCCTTGGATCCAGCTCCCCACTGACAGTCAAGTGTTCCACAATCCTCTCTTTCAGCAGCATCTCCATGATCTTATCTACCACTGAGGTGAGGCTGACTGGCCTATAATTCCTTGCTTTCTCGCTGCTCCCACGCTTTTTCAGTGAAACCACATGAGCCCTCCTCCAGTCAGCAGGAACCACCCCTGTACTTAGAGACTCACTGAAAAAGTCTGCCAGTGGGTCAGCTAGCTTTTGTCTCAGTTCTTTTAAAATCCTGGGATGTATGCTATCTGGCCCCATAGCCTTGTCCACCCTTAGTATAGCAAGCTCCTCCAGTACCCTTGTCTCTGAAAATTGGTTGGTGTCAACCTCCTCCTGCCCCCTGCATCTGATATCCAGCTTTGGTCCCAGATCTTCCCCTTCCATGGTGAATACTGAACAAAAGTATTTATTCAACATCTCTGCCTTTTCTTTGCCCTCCTCCATGCACTCTCACCCATCCCCTCTAAGTCTTACAATTCCCCCCTGGTTTTTCTTCTATTACTGATATATCTGTAAATGGTTTGTCCTCTTATTTCACTGTTTGAGCTAATCCCTCTTCTGTTTTCGCTTTAGCCCTCCTAACCACTTTACTCGCTGGTCTTTGGCACTCAAGGTGCTCCTGCCTATCCTCCTCCTTCTGGGATTCCTTATATTTCCTGAAGCTCCTGCCCTTTGCTCTAACTTTCCCTGCCACCTCCTTCAAGAACCATAGTGGTTTCCTTCTTCTTTTTACCTTGATCCTCAGCTTGATGCATTGGCACGTTATCTCCACTATAGCCAGTTTAATGTATTCCCATTGTTCCTCAGATCCCCCTCCAGGCATTCCATTCTGAATTAAATATTCTATATATAATATATTCTATAAAGGCTGTAGAGGTGGTCTTTGGTTTGCCAGTTAAAATTCAATGCCAGAAAATGCAAGGTCATGCACCTTGAGTAAAAAAACAGGACAGAGTACAGGATGGGAGGGGTTAAACTGAGCAGGATGGGAGGGGTTAAACTGAGCACTATGGCAGAGGAAAGGGACCTGTGAGTCATCATTAGTTACTCCCCTCAAACAATCAAGCCAGTGTAACAAGACCTACAGTGAGGCTACTAGGAGGCTGGGGTGTATCAGAAGGGGTACTGACAGCAGGAAAAAGTAAGTACTATTACCTCTATATAGGTCACTGGTAAAGCTGCATCTGGAATACTGATCTCAGTTCTGGAGTCATCAACTAAGGAAGGACAGGGACAGGCCAGACATGGTGCAACACAGGGTGACCAAGATTATTCAGGGCCAACAGGCAAGATCTTATGCAGTTCATCTAAAGGCACTGAACATGTACTCACAGGAGACCAGGAGAGAGATGGGGTATATAATAGAGACCTTCAAGTTTCTATTTAGCAGTTATATTGAGTCAAGAACCCGAGATCATGAATGGAAACTGGAGGAGGGCAGGTTTAAGAGGGATGTAAGAAAGTTTTATTTTACAGAAAGGATGGAGCCATTGAACAGTCTGCCAGTAGAGGTGGTGGGCACCAAGACCGTAAATGGTTTCAATCATGGCTGGGATAGAGTGAAGGGTTTGCATGTCGCTTAGGTTGGCAGCAGTAGGGAGAGGAATGGGGGGATCCAGGATTAATAAAACCCTGTGTGGACAATAGGTCCTGGGACAGATAGGGAACTCTGGACAAACTAGATGGACCTTTGGTCTTTTTCTGACGCCATTGTCTGAGTTTCTATGAATTCTTGTTTTGCTTTTATTTCTGTCCTGGACAGTACCTCTCCCACACGATGCCTCTAGAGATGGGCTGTTCTCAGCTCAGCAGACCTATCCTGGAACATAAAATGTTTAAATAAATAATGTAAACTATATTAGCTAACATTATGTAATGGGGAGTCTACCTATTCTTTAAGGTACTCGCTGCAGATTGTAGGGGTGTCCAGGCCCTGCAGCTCAAAATAGTGAGCTATAATGGTAGCAGATGATGTTATTTTCCTATAAATGGACTGTAACAATATAATATCTTTATGGCATCACACTTTTACAAAGCCAGCTTTTACTGAATTGCACTTCCAGTGTTTGCCAGTGTCGGAAACTGTGATGTTGTAAAAGAAAATCACATTGTTGCTTGTTTTCATGGATTGGGTGCCGCAGGAGATTGAATGTTAGAGCACTATTAGTATCAAAGTATAGCACAGAAGAGGTATGTTTTTAGTCTAGTCATGTTTGGTATCATTTTTCGCAAAACCATAGGAGTTTTGTTTTGCCTGGGACAAAAGGGACAATACATCTTTAAACAATGCTGCAGGCTGCAATCTATCTTGTACTGTCGACAGTAACTGATTCTGTTTCCTAATGCAAGATATGTCTGCAACTGTATCATGGAAATAATATATTTCCATAACAGGCAGGCTGTTCTCGGTGCAAAATACACTACATTAACCATTCTATATTATTTTTTTTAATTGCCTTTGTAGCTATAAGTCTCAAGAAATACAATAATAAATTTCAGACCCTAACACCCACTGTAGGGCAAACACATTTTAACTCCTTCCTAAAAACCTTTGAAGCCAATTTTCTAATATTTATATTCTAATCTTCTTGTGTTCACCCATAATCAGTAGATAATTAGAAAGCTGCTTTGATAGTTGGAAGCTGTGAGATGTTTCCCTGTACATGGAAACAAAATGAATCATAGCTTGCAAGAATCTTTAAAGAGTGGTGCATGTCCCTTGTGAAATATAGAACATGGGACACTTTAAACAGTCCCCAGTATTATGGTAGTTGTTACTAACTGTATGGAAATCAGTTTTGAATAAATGGAAATGTATACATTGTTTTATGGCTAGTTAAAGCACACATGAGATCAGTCAATAAAGCAACAGCATCTGGTAAAGGTAAAGAGCAAAAGGAGAGGAGGTGCTCAATATTGCTAGCAGCACAACCTCAGAGAACCATGATAACTAAACAGTACTGAGTCTCGATCTTATTAAGGAAATTATAGTCTAGCTTCTAGAATTATTTTCAAAAATTGCACATTTTTATTTATTTATTGAAATGTTTCACCAGGACAGCACACTAAGCAACAGGCTACTCATTTCCTGGGGGGAAAGGGTACAATAGGGATGAGACATTTTACATTCAAGTTACAAAGATCAACATAGCATTCAATTAATTAAGGCAGTTGTTACAAACAGTGTTGCATACATATGTAATCTGTGAGAACAATGAAGTGCAATGGTAATAAGTGAACAAGTGCTATCATGAAGTAAAAGGCGAAGGACAGAGAGGATGAGATGAACAGATAGTGCAGAGTCATGTCCCGGAGAGACTCTTTCAGGATCCGGGGAACCCTGCAAGGGGATAGGGCACTAGAGTAGGGATTAGAGAGGGAGAGAGAGAGAGAGAGAGAGAGAGAGAGGGGAGTAAGTGTGATTAACACCTAGGAGAGGAAATAAGGCCTGACCCAAAAAGAGAACCCTTCAGGGTGTGATGAACCCTGCAAGGGGGCAGGGAAGTTCAGGCAGTTGTAAACCCTCCTGTGGTTAGGCATTGTAATTATAGAAGGATAGTGAGAGGGAGGGAATGAGAAATAACACCTGGGAGGGGATGAAGCCTGATCCAAGGAACCCTCCAGGATGATGGGGACCAGGAAGGTCAAGGTAAATGGGGGAAGAAAAGGTGGCAAGCCTAGGCACTATAGGCCTTGTTCATGATGCTGAGAACCCTGCACGGGGAGCGTGAAGGCTAGGGAAAAAGGGGGAGAGAGTAGGGGAAGGGAGAAAGGTATGAGAACTAGCACCTAGGAGGGGCTAGGGTCAGTAGAGGTAGTAGAGTCAAGAGAGGCATTGGGTAAATTCCAAAGGGGGATGAACTGAAAGGAGCAAGACAAAGGAAATTAAGGTGGGTCATGACATGAACAGTTTGGAGCAAGATGATTGGAGAGCACAGTGCTGATGGAATAGAAGGAGGAGGAGTGTTGGATTTGGGGAGGTAGAGAGTTCCATATTTTAGGGAAATGGTGAGAGTACTCAGACTGGCCATAGAGGGTGTAGTGGTGGGAGACAGTTAGCATGCAAGTGTCATTAGATCTGAGGGAGTTGGGGGGTGTTATAAACAAGGGGGAGAGGTAGGAAGGGAGTTCACCTAGCCAATGTTTAGCGGTGAATTTAGTGCAGTGTGACAGGTGTCTATTTGTAAGGCAGGGGAAGGAAAGGGATTGACAGAAGTCACAGTGGTGGGTGCAAGAGGGAGCATCAAGGGGTAAGAAAAAAAGAAAAAAAATCGATCTATAATTAGCCGCAGCCTCAGGAGCCAACGGAGGATAAAACATAGACAGAAAACAGCCAATTCTGAAGAAAGCTTGCAAGCGCCAAAATCAAATTTCAGACGCTTGTAGGAAGACCATACCTTGCTATACTGGCAGTGGTGATAGCTGAACAGGGTAAGGTGGGCAGCAGCAAGCTGGAGAAATTGCTGTACCACTGGGAGCTAAAACCCACATACTAATAAATACTAATTAATACTTCATATAACATTCATATAAAGATTTATAGCTGCTTATTTCTTCTACTAGTAACCCTCATAATATATTTAGGAGAAGTAGTACACTCCTGAGGCAACATACCAAAAGGGCAGTTTGCAGGAAGGGCAGTGCACAGGATACATAAAAATATGCAAGAAGAGAAAAAAATATCCCAATTATTTGGTTTCTGTGCATTTCTCCAAACCATACTCATACACACTAAAGTCACATACCTAGTGTAAGGCATTCTGGATATGCAAATCTTTTTGTGGAGTAGCGTGACAAGGCTTCATCAAAACAGATATCCCCTTATGAACTGGCCCATATACTGTATCTGATCCGGTATAGACTGACACTCACAAATTACAGATGCATGTTTTGTTCTGTTGGTACTCTTCAATGCAGTGCAGTCACTGTCTCGGGCCAAGTACCCAGGGCTGGCCTTAGGGTATATGGCACCCCAGGTGAACTTGACAGCAGTGCTGCCCCTCCAATTTGCTTCTACTACATGAAGACATAGAGGCCAGTCCCAGCCCTCCTCACAGCCCAAATAGCAGTTCCTTCCCCTCCCTCCCCTTACCCAAGAAAGAACAGCCTCTGAATTTTCTACACAAACATCGAGAGCTTCCTCCCCAGATATTACCTGGGTCACATTGAATAATAATAAATAATCCAGACCTCCTAAAATTGACCAAAACCTGACTTTCTCCATGTTTTGTCTGGCTGTCTCATCAGCTCAGCTATAGTCAAATGTGCAAGTAACAACAAAGGAGCACTGTCTGCAAGATGAGAGAGAGACACCCCCTTACCTTATCCAATCTATACAGCTAAACACATGAACATCGATCAAAACAATTGTGTGGTCAAAGAGATTATGTCACTCACTTTTTAAAGTACAGAATAGTCTCCACTAAATTAATTTTTTTTTTTATTCTTGCCACTTTTAGAATGGAGAACAGGCTGCACTTCTGCAATCACAAACCAAAACTAATCATTCAGGTCCCTGGTATTGACAATTACCAGTTTATCGACTGCCTAAAGAGGTGCATGCTTTATTATAATAAAGCAGTGCCACGCCAGGATACTTTGTCAATACAAACACTGATGTATTTGGTTATAATATATTATGCTTGCTTCCTCTATAACTTAGTAATGAGCCATACAGAAAAAAAAAACATAATCCATCGATGATACAGCATGAGCTCAAGGTCATAATCATCTAACATGTGATGCCGCATCAATGAGATAAGACTTTGTATGTACTTCAAAAATGGATCCCCCACTTAAAAAAGATTACTGCTGCTATTCATTCCATTTGGTATGTGTTTAGAAGAGGTGTTACTGCACTAATGAAAGGGTGCTACAAACAGCAAAATTTCTTGCCATGGCCCAGGCAAAAAAGACAACATCACATGCTAACTACTGAAACAAATTTTTAAAGCATGTACTGTATTGACAACAACATCACTGAGGTGTTCCTGAAGGCGTGACCAGAGGAGCCAGTGGTGGCACCCCTGCCTCTCTTTCTCCCACTGTGATTGAGAGGGTGGTTGGGAGTCCTGGGATGCGGCGTGGGAATCAGTATGGTACCAGAAAATGAGACCAGTGAGACTCAGACCACCTGACCTGTCCACAACAACACAGAAGCACTGTCTGCAGCCAGGATGAGAGAGATCTCCACCCTTACCTTACCCTACCCTCTCTCACTCTCCCTATGTCTGTGACAGAGGGCGGCAACTGGGAGTCTGGGATGCAGTGTGCATGGGATGGGATGGGAGTGGTACCAGACCAATGAGACTCAGACCACCACAATATACTAGTAGGCAATTAAAAAAAGGTTAAGGCCAGCACAAGGGGAAAAAAAACGGTAAAAACCTAACCACTCAAGTGAAGTCAGTGGACTAGTCCTCCTCCTCTCATGACTGTCGACAATGTGGATGAGCCTTCCCTGGCTGTGACTGGCCTTGCCCTTATCAATTCACTGACACATCAACCATTAGTAGTAGTACTAGTAGTAGTAGTACTAAATCATTTTTTATCCATATACGAATAAATGGATACATTCAGTTGAGCAAAGCTCATTTTCAATGAAGTTCCATATTGCATTAAAATGAGGTTCCACATCATATAGCATAACACCAATCACTGACACAACACATATAATTAGGACAATTAACAATACAATAATAAATAAAAAAGGAGAAAGAAAATTAAAATTAAAAAACAGTCATATGCATACTTTTAAAGTGCTAACAATTATTACATGTTGTAGTATTATTTAGAACAGATGTACACCATTTCATTAATTCACTTTTATTATATCTGGTTCTATTGCTTCTCAAGTCTGAAGGAGATTTATTCCATAGGCTAATTCCTCTAACAAGTACAGATGATCTTCCAATGTTCAAATTACATTTAATTGGAACAAATTGGGTTCCAACAGAGGCCCTCAAACTTTCCATTATTTTCCTAACTTCAAAAAGGTCAATAATATAATTAGGTACTTCCCCATACCAACCTTAATCATAAGTGGTAACAGATGTAAGTCTCTTCTCACTATGGGTCTAAGCCAATTTAATTCCCTAAAGAGTATGCAGCTATGAATTCTATAGGGATCATCCAATAAAAAATGAGCTAACCTATAGAAAACTGAATCCACTCCGCCTATATGCCTTTCAGTAGCCCCTCCATAAAGCAAGTCACCATAGTCAATCACTGAGAGTAGGAGATAGTTAACCACACTCAATCGGACCTCTCTGGTCATGAACTTTTTATATTTATATAAGATGCCCAGCTTCCTATTTGTATTTTTTATAAGGGAATCTATATAAATATCCCAACCCGGGCATGGATCTAACCAAACACTGAGGTATTTGTATGAATCCACCTGCTTAATGGCAATGCCATCCACGTTATTGATTTCTAAGTGGAGCTCTTGTTTTTTAATATTATTATTTTTAAACAAAAGTGACTGTGTTTTATTAGCATTTAAGATAAGATGGTTCATCTTAAAAATATCCTGTACTTCATCAAAAGCCAATTGCAGCCTCATATTGATCAACTCTAGAGTATCTCCCTCAACATACAATATGGTGTCATCTGCGTATTACACCGGGTGACTGTTGATGCAATTTTAAGTTCATTCATATAGATGTTGAATAGCAAAGACCCTAAAATTGAACCCTGTGGTACACCATTTTTCACCTCCAGTATGCTAGACTTATAAGAACCCACTTCTACAAATTGACTACGACCCGTCAAATAGGAAGAAAACCACTTAACTGATCGAGGGGACAAGCCGATCTTGCTGAGTCTGGACAGGAGCACCCGATAGTTAAGGGTGTCAAATGCCTTTGAAAGATCAATAAACAAGGCTCCTATCATTAACCTCCTGTCCAGACTCAGCTGCAGGTCACTTACAACCCTTGTCAGAGCTGTTTGTGTGCTGTGAAGGGCCATAAAGCCCGATTGAAAAGATGTTTATTATTATCCTCAAGAAAACTTTTCAGTTGGCAAGATATAATCTTTTCAAATATTTTAGAAATCTGAGACAAGAGCAAGATGGGCCGGTAGTTGCCCAGCTCAATCTTATTGCTAGATTTGAATATACTGTAGGTCTAACCTTTGCAATCTTCCATCCTTCAGGAAATTCCTCACTTTCAATAGATAAATTAAAAATATAGGCCAAGGGATATGCCACACAAGGTGTTGCATATTTCAGCAATCTAGGTGGGATCTCATCCAATCCTTTCACTTTGAAAGTGTCTAGCTTCAAAAGCTCAGAATGTATCTCTTCCAGGGAAATATGGGCAAAATCAAACCCACCTATATCTCTCATCTATACTGGTATCTATGGGATTTAACTTCAAGGTCTTATTTTGGTCCAGATAAGCCCCATCTAAGGAGCTTGGTAAGGCCACCTTAGAAAAATAGTCATTAAAAGCATCGACCATTCTTTTTCCCAAGGGCAGCACAATACCATCCTTCTCTATTTTGTTTATACAAGTCTGTTTATTTTTCCCCATTAAATCCGAGATAATTCCCCAGAATCTCCTTGAATTCTTTTAATGATTGGTCTCCAGTTTAGAGCAAACAAACTGTCGTTTAGTAGCCCCAATTTTAGTAGTATATAAATTTTGAGCCTGTCTATAGGAAATCCAGTCCTGATTTAACATTGTTTTTTTTTTTGCTTTCTTCCATTTTTTATTCCCATCTTTCCTAATTTTATATAACTCTGGGGAAAACTAAACATTACCTTCATTTTTTGACATTCTTGATCTCAGGGGTGCATGTTTATTACAAATGTACATGAACTAACTTAGGAAAATTCCCAGGCAGCTGATGATGTAGGGATCAATTCCAGTCTATTCCAGTTGATATTTTCAACATCAATCATGAAACTAACATAATCACATTTTTTAAAGCATCTCCAAAATATTTTTGACTCAGCAGCAAATTTGACTATATTATTTATAACTGAATAATAACCTGGTGTTCTGAAAAGGATTCTGGAGGGACTTCTGCCTTAGAATAAAACTGGGGAGAATTTGTAAACATTATGTCCAATATTGTAGATCTCTTAGGATTTCTGTGATTAATTCTGGTTTGTTCCAGAATTAGCTGAGTCAATCCCAGTCCAATCTGGAAATCAACCAATTCATGATTCACATCAACAGTCAGCCAATCAACATTAAAGTCGCCAGTTATAAATAATTCATGGGAGTCTCGAAAACCAAACAAAAACTCATGTAAATCCAAAAAGACTTGTACCGTAACCTTGGGTGGTTTATATAGCCCTATTAACAATAAAGGTTTTCAAAAGGGTACCTCTATCTCCAGTGCCAGCATTTCCAATCCGTTGCTAGGAAAGGAATAATTTACCTCATGCACAGTTAAATTACAATTAATATAAACAATAATTCCATTGATGTGGATCATATCCCAGCACACCAGCCGATCGATTCTTCAGTCCAAACTCTCAATGACAACACGACACATGAGAAACTCACACGTCGTAGTCTCTCAACATATATATGGCACAAGGCAGCAATGTGCTATGAGGATTCAGTGCGCACAGTCAAGCACAACAGTCAGGTTTCTGGCGAAAGTGGCTGGCACACTCTAGTAGGGAGGGGTGATGGTAATGGGGTCATTAATGGACAGGACTGTCTGGTGCGGTGGGCGGGGCACTTTCATGCACACTCCTCTGCAACTTAATTGGCTGCTGCGCTGGGTCCTTCATGCCATACTGGACTTGCTGCTGGCTGGATTTGGTCATGTTGCTCGGCAGGGAGGGGACTGACAGGCACAAGACAACTTAAGTAGTTACTAAGACCAGACAAACAGTATGCAAGAAGACCCCCCCCACCAAAAACACATCGGCCCAGATATTCAAAAGGGTTGCGCCATGCGCAACAGGGTTCTTGTCATTAAGTCCAAACCGCGCCTTACTGGCGATATTCAGAAGGCCGAGGCAAGGCGCCTGAAACATGCTGAGCAACAGCGCAATGAAAATGAAGGCATGCTCAACCAAAGGGGCGGAACCATGCATAAAGACCGCAATGCGATATTCAAAGACTTTGCGCATGCACAGAGCTGCACAGCCGGAAACTGCAAGACTAGCGGAAATGAGCCAAAATAAAAAGGCTCAAGGCAGCTGCGCAAGAACGCTACCAGGCTGCCAAGTGGGGGAGAGAGACAGACAGAGACAGACAGACAGACAGAAAAGGGCAGGCAAGGAAAGTGTGTCCCATAGTTTGTAGAGGCCAGCGGGGGGTGCCCGGTGCAGTGGAAGTAGCAGCCAGGACAGTGGGGTAACATAGCAACACCAGCCGGGGCAGAAGCCAGGAGATGGACAGTGCCAGTTTCCACATGGAAGCCGTAATGAGGGGGTGAGAATCCATGCCGCAGGGGACGTGGCCGTGGAAGGCCTGCTTCCATGTATGCCCCGACAGGCGGTGCCTGCGTGCCCGCATCAGCTTTGAGCTGTACACAGATGTAGAGACCGGGCTGGTACCACCTGAACAGGGCAATACTGAGATGGCTCTGTGAGCTGTGCAGTGATGTGATGCAGGCACCCTCACGACGGAGTCACGCTCTGTCGGTGGAGACCAAGGTGACAGCCTGCATGTGCCTGCTTGCCACGGGCACCTTCCAGAGGCTGACAGGGGACACCACAGGCATCACACAGTCGGCCACGTCACGCATCCTCACCCAATTCCTCAGCGCACTGCTGCCACATGCTGCGGAGTACATCCATTTCCCCAGCACCGCGGCAGAGCGCATAGCAACACGCAGGAGTTCCACAGGGTAGCACGATGCCTGGCGGTAGGGGCCATAGACTGCACCCATGTGGCCATCCGTGATGCCACCTGGCCCCGATGGCCACGCATATCGGAACAGAAAGGGATTCTCTAGTGTCAACTGCCAGGGGTGGTGTGATGCCACTGGGCACATAATCAATGTCTGTGCCACACACCTGGCGGAGTACATGATGCCTTCATATGGTATCAGTCTGCACTGTGCCATCGATTCGAGTGGGGACATCCCCACAGGACATCTAGTGGGTGAGTACACATGTATGGAATGCAAACTCTGGGCAAGGGTGGGAATGCCACAGGTGCCATGGTAGTGGCACACAGGAGATGCCAATATGGACCTGAACATGACACTGCTCACTATCTCCACACAGGTGACTTCGGATACTCACTCCGTCCCTGGCTGCTCACACCGTACCGGCGCCCCATGACCCCAGCGCAGCTATGCTATAATGAGGCACATGCCACAACATGTAACATCATAGAGCAGGTGTTTGGGATGATCAAGGCATGCTTCCGATGCCTAGACACCTCCGGCGGTGCCCTACAGTACAGCCCCCAAAAGGCCTGTGGGATATTCCTGGCCTATTGCATCCTGCACAACATGGCCAAAGACCATGGGATAGCCATACAGGTCGAACAGGGGGACAGCGATGGGGACGCAGTGGTGCCAGTGATGATGGTGATGAGCAGCCCCCCCTAGGACGGAGGGACCCCCGACTGATCCGGCAGGCCCAGCTGCACCGGGACACCATCACAAAGGAGCACTATGCACAACACAGGTAAGTCAAGGGGACATGTGCAACCAACACTGTCCATGCACAAACCACAGGCACACAGGGGAACACACCAGGGGTGCATGACGGTCAGGGGAGTGGAAGGTCCAGGCATACCAACACACCATCAGGAGGGTGAGCCCTCATATGGACACACACACACACCAGGCACAGAGCGTGATATGGGCAGATGCACAGCACTGCAGAACCGACATTGCTAACACACAGCACCACCGACCACCCCACCACCCGTGCATCGTCCAGGCACGTGTGTCAGAACCTGGGCACCTTTGCACCTTGGTGTACAGTGCAATGCAGACATCATCATGCACACGCACCTGTGGACAGCAGTTGGGAGGGTGTGCAGGTGGTCTGTGTGTCAGCGTGGTGAGCAGAGCACCCAGCAGTGCACTGCCCACCATGACACACATTGCACACAAGGCAGCACCAGACAGGGCCTGCACTGGGAGACAGCTCAGTCATGTAGCACTGTCCCACGGCCACCACGGATGCGTGGGTGGCCCCGGCGTGACCCAACAGCACGGGCAGGCTGAGCAGGGGCCACATGGGGTGGCACTGTTGCACCACCAGGGGTCCCACTGCGCGAATGTGACCTTGCCCGCACAGGGGTCTGCAGCAAGCCGAACAAACCTGCACCAGGGGTGCTCAGGATGCCCACAGCAGAACCTGGCATTGACAGGCCTGGTGTCGCACGACGCCGGGAACGGGAGTGGAGAGTACACTGTGTGGGGTGTGCGGTACAGGGGCACCTGACTGTGTGCCCAATGCATCCACTACAGAGACCACTGCCTGGGTCAGCCTGTCAATGGCGGTGGTCACATCCGTCCGCATGCGGACCAGCTCGGCTCGGTCCCGAGCACACTCCCTGCTGTGCCGCTCCACGGACACAGACAGTGCCTCCACGGACCTTGCAACCTGCCCCTGCAGTTGTACTGATTCCTGCAGCAGGCGGGTGTGCGCATCCAATGGGTACTGTGCCCCAATGGCATTCTGACCCCCAGGGTGTGGACGGTCCTGTTGCACATCACCCCTTGAGGGTGGGCGCTGTTCACCAGGACCAGGAATGGGCGGATCAAAGAGCGGTGGACATGTGCCACTGCTTGACACTGTACCCCCAGACCTGATGTGTGACTGCTGCTGCTTCCCCTCCAACCGCTGTGCCCCCAGGTCCACCTGTTCCACCACTGTGCTGGCAACAGTGCCAGACACCTGCACAGCCACCGGTGCTGCCCCACCGGTGCTGACAGGCACAGCCTGGGACTGTGCCAGCATGCTGGTACACATGTTTGAACCAGAACGGCCCAGGGGCACGTGCTGGCCTGCCGTGTGTCCGTCATGGGACGCACACCTCTCACTGCCCATTGCAGGCCTTCTATCATCAATGGTGCAGGTACGTGCTACTGCCATGGTCACAGAGTGCTGGCATGCTTGCATGCCAGACTGCTGAGACACAGGCTGTGCACCCCCTGCACCCGTTTCACTGACACCAGAGTTGTTGGCCCAGCGTGCATGCTGCTGCAGTGCCTGCTGGCTGGTGGTGGAGGTGGATGATCCCTCCTCCATGTCCAGCAGGTCAGCATCACTGTCTGGACCCACCACCACCATCTCCTGAAGACGAACAGGATCTGTAACAGAAAGAGAGTACATGTGAGTGCATGTGAACAACCGCCACCCCCCCCAAACACCACCACCATGTCATACCGTGCAGCGATGGGCTTCCACCTGTCTGGAATCCTCCGCCTGGTATGCCCACAATGGCGCTCAGCTGCATGGCTGCGACCAGTGTCTCCTCATTTGGGGTCAGCTACAACACCACTGGCGGGCCCCCGCCAGTGCCAGCACATGCCGCCCTGAAGGCTGCCACCTTCTCCTTCAACCTCCTGTGGTCAGTCCCCATCTTTTTCTTGCATTCCTGCACGGAGCGCTGGTGGCTTCCATGCAGGTTAACGGCCCGAGCTACCCCCTCCCATGCAGCCGCACGGGACTGAGGGGTGCCCCTCAGTCCACTCAGTATTGGCTCATCATCCAGGTAGGCCTGGAAGAGGGCCTCCGTCTCTGCCGCTGTGAAGTTGGGCCTCCTCCTATGCCCACCGTCCTCACCCTGACCTTGGCTCTGCTCGGTCATGGTGATCTGTATGGGTGGAAGTGGACACCTGTCACTGTGCAGTCTACAGCATTTCCCATGAGCATTGTCCTGAACATCACACAGCATGCAACTCACCTCTCACCTGCAGTAACCGAATCTGGCCAGCACAGCCCAATGTCGCACATTTACAGCGCAACACATGCAAATTAGGAGTGGAGCAACTTTAATGACATGCAAATCGCACCACTGCACCCTTGAATGGCTCATCAGATGATTTGCATGTGTCGGCTGAATATCGCGAATCTGCGCTTTGCTCAATACGGAAGAGTCGGCTGAGCCAATGGTGCAGATCTGTCCCTGTGTGGTACACTGCATTGCGCATGCCCAGATAGCCTACGCATGCATCTGTCACGCTGCTGCCGTGCTGAGCACGACTGGCAATTCAGGCCATGGCCACCATTGTGCCAGTGGCGCTACAGCACTGGGCACTATATGGCGCTGTGGCACTACTGCGCAATAGTCCACTGTGGCACTGTTACGCAGCTGGTCGGTTGCGCAGGATGCCTATACATCAGATGGCGCTGTGCGTAGCCCTGCGTCATTGCTCATGACCTTGTGTATGCCCTTTGCCCCCTGCCGCTGTTCACCTGCCATGTGTATGTCCCTATTGCGCTGTCTGGTGACAGCGCTATGTGAAGTGACGGTGCTGTTTGAACAGCGCGATTGGAGCCTGTGGTGGTCTATTGCGCAACATCTCCACGTGGGGTTACGGTGCAGCAGGGCGCCATATTGCCTGCTGTAAACTGGCTAACATGGCTAGGAGGAGGGCTGTAAGTTGGAGCCCACTGGAGGTGGCCAACCTGGTGGCCCTAGTAGAGCCCCACTATGAGGCACTCTATGGTGAGGCCCCCCTCACCATAGCAAGAACGGAGGTGTGGCAGCAAGTGGCCACTGACCTGGTGGGGGTCACTGGACGGTGCCGGTCTGCTGACCAGTGCCGGCACTGGTACAGTGACCTCCGCCGGAGGGAGCCAGACATGTTGGCAAGGCTGCGGGCACATGCCAGGCGGAGCGTGGTGCCTAGGCCAGGTGAGTGTACCATCTATGCACCTGTATTCTCTGTAGGGGAGTGTGTGTGCTTTGGTGGCTGTGCATAGGTGATGGCTCGGACACGGTTGGCTGTGTCAGTGTGCAGCTGTGAGATGAATGGTATGGCTGTGTGGGCAGGCACTCACTGGGGCAGGGGGCACTCTGCTTTTGAGTCACACTGATGTTTGTCTCAACATATGTCTCCCACAGGCCGGGATGTCAGGATACAGGGCCGGGTTGAGGAGGGCCGTGCCAGGGCCCCGGTAGCAGCGGGAGTCGCACCCTGGCTGCAGCAGCAGCAGCCGCAGCAACAGCAGCAGCAGCAACAGCAGCAGATACAGCGGCTTCAGCAATGTGAGTATCATGACTTCATGGATGCTATTGCATGCTGGGGGGGGGAAGACCACTAGCCCTGCACAATACAACCATGCAGGAAAGGGGAGGTCATAATTCCACTATACAAGACACTAGTGAGGCCCCACCTGGAGTACAGTGTACATTTCTGGAGACCATACCTACGTAAGGACATAGAGTGGGCAGGGAAGGTTCAGAGGAGGGCAACAAATAGGGTGCATGGCTTGTATCACGAGTCCTATGACAACAGGTTGAAGGAACTGAACATGTACTACCTGGAGGAGAGGAGGGAGAGAGGGGATATGATAGAGACATACAGGTATCTTACAGGGAGGAACAGGGTGCAGGAAACACTATTTTGAAGTGAAAACGATGTTCCAGGACTAGAGGGCATGGGATGAAGTTGGAGGAAGGACGATTCAGAGGACACATGGAAAAGGATTTCTTCACAGAACGGGTGGTGGACAAGTGGAACATCCTGCCAGAGGAAGTGGTGGGGCTGAAACAATCACGGATTTCAGAATGCACGGACAGACATAAAGGAATTCTGGAGGTCAGGGTAAGGGGAACAGACGTCTAGGAAAACAAAGTGAACTTACAGGCTCAAATGGACAGACTGGGTTGGCCATAGGCCCTTATCTGACGACACTGTCTATGTATCTATGTATGTATGCACAACACAGGTGACATGCATCACTTTCCAGTATCACAGCACGTCTGTGTATGCGTCAGTGGTGGTCCAGGCATGCACTGGGCACATAGCTGTGTAACTGGCATCGCACCATGTTGCCACGTCACAGGACAGCCTTGTTTGTGTTGTGATGGACATGGGCAGAGTGTGTGTGCAGTGGTACGCATAGCTGGTGCCGCTTGTTTGTGATGGCCATGTGCATGTTCACTGTGGGTGGGTGCATGCCATCACAGGTGTGGGACATTGGGCTATATGGCTTGCAGGTTGGGTGGTGTTCAGGGTTGTGGTCAGTCACAGCCATTGACTGTGTTCCCATTTTCCTAGGCCTCGAGGTTCTCCAGCGCATTGGGAGGGATGTCCGGGGCCTGAGACAACTGATGGAAGACAACCAGGCCATCCTGCATTCCATTCACAGACATGGCCTTCGGAGGAGGCGGCATGGGACAGGCCGACACCAGCCAGGAGACGGGCGGCCGACGGGACCATAAATGTTCTTACCCTTCCCACTTCTCCCATCCCTACCACCCTGCCTTCCCTCTCCAAGTTTGTAATCCCTACCCCTTGACCAACCTGACCTTGTACCCATCCCCCCCCCTTGTAAATAGTTGGACTTGTTTTGTTACTGTTTATTGTTGTTTAATACATGTTTATATTTTTATACGAATAATGTGTTTGTTTGTGATTTGCAGCTGCCTATGAGTGCCCAGTTGCAGGGGTGTACATGCCATCTGGGCTGGTATGGTCCTGGGTATGTATGTGTGTGTGTGTGTGTGCGTGTGTGTGCATGGGGAGGTATCTCCAGCATGGCAGTGACTTTCGGTTGGTCTTGCCATCTGCTGCCACCCACTGCTGGGTGCACAGGGTGTGTCTGGCTTGTAGGCTTCTGTGCTGCACGGGGTTGACGTGTGCTGGGGGGATGCATGGTTTCCTGCAGTGCCAGTCACTGCACATAGGTGGTGTCTTGGGGTCACAGTGCAGGGTGTGCTGTGCTGCTGTTCACTGTGGTTGTCAACCCCCTGTGTGTGGCACTCTCAGCATGCCAGTGGTTGTGCTGGGGTGTCATGGCTCCGCTATGCTGTGTTGGCTTGTCCCCATGGGCCAGTAGATCATCCGTCACACCCCCAGTGATGCTTTGTTTGGGGTGTGCAGGTGTGGTGTGGGTTCTGCAGTGTGTTCCTGTGCCCATGTGTGGCATGGCTGGCGGTGGGCCCCAGCCTGCCTCCCTGGATGTGCAGTTCCATTGCTCTGGGGGGGGGGCTCTGCTTGCGCTAATGGCACCTCTGGAATGCTCAGCTTGGCTGCCTCTGGTGCTCCATAGAGCAACATTTCGCTCAGCTTCTCCTTCCTGGTTGCGCTATGGTGCAGTATGTGCGATATTCAGACGTTGGTTGCTTGCGCAATTTGTTCTGCTCCATGTTTGAATATCGCACCTGTTGCGCATTTGCGCAACTGGTTTGTGCTTGCTCCTGCTGTTGTGCTCATTTTGAGAGCAGTTTGAATATCTGGGCCGTCATATTTGATAACTTTTAAAAATCACCATTATGTGTACTTGGAGGGGAATAAAAAAAATATTTAACCATTCAGTCATTTTGGTGCCCCCTGCTACATGGCACCCTAGGCGACTGCCTAGTTCGTCTATCCTTAAGGCCGGCCCTGCAAGTACCAGGTTAGCACAGTACACGCAAGAGATAACATGCCACAGAGGCAGTATGCAAGAAGAGCAGAGCATAGGATATGTAAAAGAATGCAGGGAGAGAAGACCTCTCTAAATTTAGTCAAATTATCTGACAGGAAGAGGATTTTCTGCTGAATGTAAGAGTTGAATATAAAGTACTGAATCAAATGTCATAAAATAAAATTCAACATATATCAGGGTGCTTAGTACACAGAACTCTTGCCTCTGAGCTGCAAGGTTGTAGGTTGAAATCCCACAATAGTGGTGTGCTTGCATACCCAGTGCTGATACTGCAGGGAAGGGGGTGATGATTGATCTGTTAACTGAGATGTTGAACTGAGGTCCATTCTGCCTTTTTCTGATGGCTGTCCAGGCAGAAGAGAAAGTCTCATGACCCTTTTTCAAAAGACTAGGGAATACCTCCAGTGTTCTTGCCAGCATTCATTCTATGGTTCTAATTGTGTTATCTGCACTTTCCATAGCTTTGAGTATAGTTTTGCTTTCTTAATGAACCCCCTCACTCTGGAAAAACTTTGAGGAATGTAAAGTTTAAACATAATGTGATTATATTTCTTATATTTTCTATATTTTTTCACTTCATCACCCCTTTTTTATTACTGAGGACAGTTGCATGAAAACAATATTACAGACTCCAAAGTGTTCTGTGTTCTAGCTGCTTGTCTATACCTGACTTCATAATCCCCTCTTTAATTTATTTTATTTTTTGCACCTTCCCCTGCACCCCCCTACACTTTCCACTCCTTCTGGCTGTTCAGCGTCCCTGTCTGCATGCCAGTCTCACTCTTCTCTGCTGCTTCCTGCCACCTGACTTCCTAGGCTGTCCTTGTGTCCTCAGACAGTCTGGTTTAGCCCTACTGGGGGCCACCCACCCTGGGGGAGAGAAGTGGAGTAGCATTCCTTTGGAGTCCTCCAATGAATGCAGGGCTGGGAGGCCTAGAGTAGTGCACTGTGGTATGGGGGGACAAGGAAGCCATCATCCAGCAAGCCAGTGCCAGTTTCTGTTTTCTGGGCCCCTCACCACACCCCAATGATCTGCACTGCAGTGACACCCTGGAGGCGGAGTCAGCTGATGTATGGTCATCCATGCCAGCAAGGCTCTACACACCACCAGGCTTAGAACTTTTTGAAACTGCACCAGACAAGGCCCAGGACATAGGAGCAAACTCCTGCATAAAAACGGCCCATTGAAAAGGGTAACAATAACTTTAAAGGCCCTAGCTGCAAAGTAAAAAGATAATGGCATGCTATTAAGAGGCCCTACACATGAATCAGTAAGAAACAAGAAAAACTAAAAATTAAAATGGTCACCAAATAACATAAAGAGGATTTATATGTGAGATTGAACAGCAGATCTTTGCCCCTGGTGAAGAGCAGGGTTGGGTGAAATGTTGGGCCACAGGGGATCGCTGTGTTCATAGTAAAGCAACATATAAAAGGAAATAGTTTTTATATAAAACTAGTGTGGCTGGTTGATGAACAACAAAAGTTTTTCTCTACATCATACAGCAACAAACTGTGACAGCAGCAGATGATGATGTCATAAATAGAATTGTGATGTCAGATGTAGACAAGCAGCTGGAGTAGGAAGGGCAGAGATCCTGGGAATATTAAAGTCATGGCATTCCTTTAGGGTAGGAATCCTTTTATGGGAACAAAACATAGACTTGCGCTAAAACAAACCCTATTACCCATGTATCTCTTTCATGTCCATAAATGTGCCTTTTTTACTAGTTTGAGTAACAAAATATTACATTGGTACTTTAAAAACATTTAGGCACACTTTATGGATTTTTTGTTGTAAGTACTTTTTGTACAAATGGGCAATAGGGCTTGTTTTAGCTTAATCACATTCAGTTACTGTGTCTTGTGAGCACCATGTCACTTTTGAAGGATTTATTTAATGGTCACATATGTATGTTTTGTTGCTATAGAAAGATTTCTACTCCAGAGAGCACTACCCTTTCATTTCATTTTCATTCATTTTTCATTTTTATTGTTTTACTTGTTAGCTAGATGAGCAGTAATGCCTGTTTTCTCAAGCGACAAGTTTAACAAAGTAACAAACTGACATACAAAAAAAACACAATTAATGCATACACATTCTACAACACATAATAAAATCATATGTAAACATAGTATACATTCTTTTTTTTTTCTACAGTATAAAGGTTTTTATCTCTCCGGAGCACTGGCAGGTGGCTATGGCCCTCCCAACAGAGGTACTCTCTCTCTCTCTCTCACTCTTTCTCAAATCCCGCTACTCCTGCACTCGCCAGTTCACGGTAACTGCCTCCTGTGGTGGGTCCAGAAAGGAGGTTGCCAGCTTCTCCTCCCCCAGGAGACCGAATCCAGAAGCCGAGGATGGCCCTCGGGTGCGGCGGACCATCACGGAGCCTGCCAGGCTCTATTCCACTATTTTTCTCCCGTTCCCCCTCCCCAACCGATGTAAGGACGTCGGACCATGCCTCCTGACCCATTCTGCCCTCCAGCCACCAACAGAAGGAAGTCAATGAGCAGAATGACAAGTCTCCCTTCCCCCGAGAGAGGAGTGCAGTCCTCCCGATGCTCAAGCCTCTCTTCCTGCCGCCAATCCCCGGCAGCCCAGGCTCGTTCCCGAACCTGAGTCGCCACTGTAGCACAAGGTATAGCGACCAGCACCTTAACCTCCAGTGCCACTGGGCCGGCCAACATAGAATACATTCTTAGTTGATTTACAAATACATTTGTTTGTGGTATCAAGCCATAATTTCAATCTTATATTGAAGGTTCAGACAGTAGAACAATTGGAAATTTCTGTTGGAAGAGAATTGAAAAAAAGGGGAGCCCTATATAGAAGAGATTTTTTTCCTATTGTCTTTTTGAAAAGTGGTAATTTAAAGACAAATTTACTTTGTGATCTAGTCCCAAGTAAGTTGATACTTCTTAGGAATAGATCCAGTACTGAGGTTGGGAGAAGGTCAATAATCCCTTTAAATAACAGAGTGCCCATTTTTATTTTAATTCAATTTTCCAGCCAGTGACAATTGGACATTTTTAATAGATCACAGCAAATGCGTTCTAATGGGTAGATTGGTCATGAACCTAAGGGTGCTACTGTAGGTAACCTTTAATCTATTCAGAATTCTCTGATTAGCAGCAGTATAAACAGTAAATCCCTAATCCAAAATATTCAAGAGAAAACTATGAGTAAGTATTTTCCTAGACTCAGGAGTTAAAAAAGACTTTACTCTATAAAGTAATCTTAGTCTTTGGTATATAGTTTTTATTATATTATTAATATGTAATTCAAAGGTGAAATTGAAATCTAAGGTTATCCCTAAATATCTAAAATGTTCAACTAATTCAATGACCTCACCATTTAAATCAACAGCTGGAGAGACAGCCTCTATCTTTTTTCTCGGACTTGTTAAAATCATAACCTTAGTTTTCTTAATATTTAAAACCATACTTCTTGACAGTTACCAATTTTGGAATAGATGAAACTCATTTTGTACAATGTCTACAGCATCCTTAGGTTGAACACAAGTGCTATAGATTACTGTATCATCTGCATAGAGAATCATGGAGGGTTTACTACAGATGCTAGGGGCAGTATTCATAAAAAGGGAAACAATGACTGGGCCCAAAATAGAACCTTGAGGTATACTGCATTTAGTAATCTTGGGCAGTGAAATATTACCTTCAGTTCTAGTTATATTGGCTCTGTTGTTCAAGTAATTGGAGAACCATTTTATCATATCATAGGAGAAATGTAAGTCAAGAAGAGTACCTTGCAACAAATGGTTTGAAAAAGCCAAAAGGTGAAATGCCGTCAGGAGGATTTATTTGCCCCCAACTGTTGTTTATGTCTGTAACATCTGGCATTCAAAAATAAAAGAAAAGGGGAAGACTTCACTTTGTTTTGTGAACTTCGTGCAAACTAATTTCTGAAGGAGTGAGTGCTGTGACTTTTACATTCTCAGGACTGGTATATGTCACTGGTACCCAGTCTTCTGAGCTGCTCTGGTGGTTTTTGTAGGACAGAGATCCTATTTTCATGCAAATGTCCTTAGTAATAAAGAAGAATCAAGGATGAGAATTATGGTGGTAAAATGAAATATCAGTTGAATTGTTTCCAAATATTTTTTTTTAAAAGTTGTCTGTATAATATGCTGTTAAAAGAGTGGAGGAAAGAGGGCATTTTGCTATGGGCATTTTCAAGAACGCGAAAGTAATGTGAATGAGATGGATTTAAGAGCATGATGTACAATGATCTTGCTGATGGGTAAGTATGTGAGAGGTATGTATGAGGTGCACAAGGATGTCTTGCGGGTGTGTGATGTCTGACTGGGTTACAGTGCTGCAGGTGTTTTATGTTCTGGGTGTCTACTGCGGGTGCATGACTGTGTGTTTTTTTCACTGCATTGTGTGCATTGCACTCAGTAATGGTAAAGATTATGGAGGCACTACTTAAAGAAAAAATTGTGAGTCACTTGGAATCCAAGGGTGCCCAGGATCCAAGGCAACATGGATTCACAGCAGAGAGGTTATGTCAAACAAATCTGATAGATTTGTTTGACTGTGTGACAAGGAGGGAAACGGGGGGGTATGGACATCACCTACCTCTATTTCAGTAAGGCCTTTCACACCGTGCCACATAAAAGGCTGGTTAGCAAGATGGGTAATCTGGGCATGGGTCATAAAGTAGTAAACTGAGTCAAGAACTGGTCAACAGACAAGAGGCAGAGGGTGGTGGTAAATGGGATCCAATCCAGGGAGAGGTGAGTGACCAGTGGGGTACCACAAGGCTCAATCCTCGGGTCATTCCTGTTTAATGTCTTCATTAGTGACATAGTGGAGGGGCTTGAGGGAAAGGTCTGCCTGTTTACGGATGACACCAAAATCTGCAACAGGTTGGATACTCCTGATAGGGTGGAGAAAATGAGGAGGGATCTGGAAAAGCTTAAAAAATGTTCCAAGGTGTGGCAGCTGAGGTTCAACTCAAAGAAGTGCAAAATAATGCACCTGGGAAGAGGGAACCCTGGGGAGAGCTACAGAATGGGGGAAGGGTTCTGACTATCACCCAGGAGGAAAGGGATCTGGGTGTTATCATTTCAGATGACCTAAAGATGTCTAAGCAGAGTACAAAGGCAGCAGGGAGGGCCAGTGGCATGCTGAGGTGCATAGGCAGAGGTTTCTCTAGTAGAAGGAGGGAGGTGGTGATGCCATTGTACAAAACATTAGTGAGGCCTCATCTGAAGTACTGTGTACAATTCTGGAGACCACACCTATGCAAGGATATTGACAGGGTGGAGGCAGTCCAGAGAAGGGCGACAAAGATGGTACAAGGCTTGCACCAGAAAACTTATGAGGAGAGGCTAAGGGACCTCAATATGTCTCACTGAAAGAGAGAAGAGATCGAGGAGACATGATAGAAACTTTCAAGTACCTTGAAAGCATAAAGAAGGTACAAGGGGGTGACCTCTTCCAGTACAGGAGAAGTACAAGGGGGCACGATATGAAACTGGAGGGTGGCAGGTTTAGGGGAACTGTGAGGACATTTTTCTTCACACACAGAGTGGTGGATACATGGAATAGTCTGACACATGAGAGGTGGTGGGTGCAAGCACAGTGGGGGGATTTAAACATGTATGCATGGGAAAGACATAGGGGAACTCTAGTAGCAGGATGGAGTACAGAAAGCCATTGGCCTAGTAGAGTCAGTGCCATCAAAACAGGGGGAGGGCTTACTGGCAAACTAGATGGGCCTGGCAGTTCTCATCTGTTGACAACATCTATGTTTCTGTTACAGTTGGAGCAACATTAGAAGTAGCAGGTTGGTGTCCTGTATCCATGGCATTTGGTGGCATGTCTATATCAGCATGCCGGTGGAATTCATTGACAGTTACCGTTCAATCAGCTGCTGGTCCATGAAGGATTTCTGTTTCAGAGAGAGCAGATTTGTCTTCCTTATTTTTATCCATGTTCACTGTTTTACCCCTACATGCCTGTGTGCTCTGGCCTACAGGGCAACTGGAGGTGTTTATATATATTTTAGGAGGGGTGCGGGGGCAGAGCCCCTCACTTCCCAGTGCTGAGCACAGAGCAATTTGTACCATGCTACTGCAGATCTCCTGATTACTGTGTGTTGTGCTCACTGCTGCTAGCAGGTGGTTGATTGGTTAGGTATTCCTTCTGTGTGTGCGGTGGCTGAACTGGCTGCCACCGTGTTTAATATCGACCATTTGCTTGACCTCTCATCACCCACGGTCACATTGTTTTCGCCCTAAAGTGGGTGACTTGCCTGTATGGAAGCAGGGCTTTTTAATACCCTGCACTACAAAAAAAGCAATGCACAGGCAGATTTTAAATTTCAATCTCTCTATTGTTGTAATAGCATCTCCAGCTGTACTTGCTCTATTTTATAATCCTGTATTGTTGTATAGTCAGTTCTCTCCCAGGTTGTTCCTAGAACTAGGCATCACATGTCTAGTGTACTTACCTTGTTAATAAAATATTAAATAAACTGATGTTACTGCTTTCTGCACTCCCAAGATTTAAAACATACAGTAAGTTGCTATATGCTTTATTATCTAGTTTTAGATCCAGTGTGTTAACTCATTATTACACATTTTTTACTGTATTTTGACTAACGTTCTTGATTCATCCCCTCCTCAGGTCCAAGCTGTAAATGAGATTGTTTATCTGTGTCTTGCTTTGCCTTACAATAAATGAAAATGAATGATTACTGGTGTTATGCATTCACTGCACTACCAGTATCTAGCTCATTGTTTTGCAATGCGATTCAAGGTACCACTTGTAAGAATGGTGCTATTTAAAAACATATTCCAATCAGTTCTAATAACTGTGATGTATATACATTAAATATCTCTGCATTAATTAGTGTAGTTAGATACTTGTAGACCTGGGCTCTCACTGGCTGAACATCATACTGCATATAGATAGGTAGTAGCTAAATAGAAAGGTGTACTGTATATTGACATAGGTACATCTTGATCTTGGGTTCCCAGGGGTTTTGGCCAGTAACAGATTTCCTTTCTATTGTGATATAGTTTATAAAATCTTCTGGTAGCACTTCCCATTTAATAATGGCTACAAGTATTAATCATGTTATTGAATGCTGCATGTGCCCGGATGGCAGAAGATGAACATGATGAACCTATAGTATTATTTTTTCTCATCTAGAATGTTCTGTTGTCCTGTAGTCCTATAGACTGTATGTACATGTTACTTGGTTAGGACTTATACTGCATCCTGAACCATGTAAACAATGTTGCTGTAATTCACTGGTCTGATGTCTCAGAGTCATCATTCACTGTTTTTGTTTTACTATCTTTCTGTTAGGTTAAGACAAACTATAATTAAGGGCATTGCAAGCTCATCCCTGGCTAATTCATTGAGATTTAATCACTCTTCTTATTCCTTTTAATCCTTATCATGGTTCAGATGAAAGATGAACCTAAAATTCCCCTTTCAAATGATGAAATTTCAACGGGTTTACACAACTTAGTGAGGAGTTTTGCTTGTGCAACTTTGTTGATAGTCGGAAGGTATTTGAATGAATGTGTTGTTGATTGCCAATAGGTGAGTACTTTGTTCATTCACACGCTCTGTTCCATGGGGAACTACCAACCTGTCGGGGTACCATAAAGGCATTGGAACCCTCATAAGGAGGGTTCCACCCCTAGAGGTGCTGCAGGAACATAATTCCTTCAGGCTAAAGGTACCTTAGGTAGGAGCTCTGAGGAGAGAGGCACGCCACTGGAGAATGAGGTGAGGATGGTGGGCAAAGAAACAGTGCTTCTGAGTGAAGCTAGAGGGAGCTGAATTATATAGCTCAGGCAGGGTGCATGGCTGGTTGCTCCCACTCATTGACTTGGAGGCTTAGCCTTTGAAGTCAATGGGCTTATGCAACTTAGTGAGAAGTTATGCTTGTGCAACTTTGTTGCTAGTCTGAAGGTATTTGAATGAATGTGTTGTTGATTGTCATAGGTGAATACTTTGCCCGTTCGCACTCTGTTCCGTGGGGAACTACCACTGTCTTGGGGTACCATGAAGGCAAAGGAACCCTCTTGAGGAGGGTTCTGTCACACAGGTGCCATGGAAAAATAATTCCTTTAGGCTAAAGGTACCTTAGGAAGGAGCTACAAAAAGCACTGAGCAGCAAGTAGTGACCACAGAGCCTGAGTGAGGACAGATTGATAGCAACTTGTGATGACTGGAAACAGACAGACACTGATTTGAGCAATGACTGACAATTATCAAAATTGATAGCAGAAGAGGCATGACTTCCGTAAGGAGAGAGGGAATGGTAAAATCGAAGGAGGTCCACCAGCCAACTCCAACTTACAGAGGAAACCTACCTGGGTAAAAGTTATACTACTATAAATGTACTACATTATGGACCACCTGTTGCAGAGACTTTGGGAGGGCTTTAAGCCCGTGGTTTAATGGGTGGAGCAACAATGTCACTCCCCCACTGAGCTCAAATACTTCACTTTTCCTGGACGCCCTCAGGATTCGTTTTTGTTACAGACAGAGGTCATGCTGGCTGCCTGGTTGGCGGCCCTTCTCCTGCCTCATTCCTCACTGCATGGCCTCCGGCTGATCTCGCTCACATCCTTCCTCTCTCAGGACCCTCTCGTGTTTGCCTCTCGAGTGGTCGGCTCTCCATCCACATTGCTGTTCGTGCAGCGGGGTGGGTATGGGACCTGTTGCTCCCTTCCTGATTCTGCCTCTCGCTCAGCAGTTGTCATAGTACTTGTCTCCCCCCCACCTTTCTGTTTATGGCCGCTGTCCCATGGCTCTCCATCATTTTGAGACCCTCCCTTGCCCTGCTTGGATGTCCTCCACCTCGTCCTCACCTCTCCGTGAGTGCCCTCCCCACTCCTGCTGAGCGGCTCCGTTTGTTTGACCCCCTCCCGTTTGCCAAATTTTAGCTGCTGTTTCCTCTATTCCGCTGCACTCGTTCCTCACCTGCCACTCCGGTTTTCCCTTTCTTGTGTTTTCTCCATTGTTGCTGCATCATCTTTTGCCTCCACTGCCTGCATTTATTCTACCCTTCCTACGCCTCTTTTGGTTTCCCTTCGCTCATCGCCTGCCATTTCCTCTGCTGCTTAGTGCACCGCACTACCTCCCATTTTATGGCAGGTCCTATCCACCGTGGGACTCTGCATTCCCCATCGCTTGTTGTTGATGGTGAGTCATGTATCCTTATTTCTCCGTACTTATGTGTGTCTTGTTACCTATCACACGGCTGTATTGCCATTGTCCTTTCTAGTGCTCTGGTGCTAGTACAGCTTGCTTGATTCCTGTTTGGGCTACACCCGCATTGGGACTGTGCCACCTGCTGTCCATAGTAAAAGGTACAAAGCCGTGTTGTTTCAGTGCATCTCTACATTTCGAATAATCCTTCCCTCATTTACCAAACTATTTTAATTTTGTTAGGAATATGAATCGATTACCAAAAAAAAAACATTTTCTGAGGTCTCCTGATTCTCCTACGCACCTTGGTGCCTTTTAACCTCAGTTTGGGCCCTCTCATCTGCCCTTCCCATGTGTTATTTTGGGGTTTCCCTTGCCTACCACCTCATGCAGTTCATTCAATCGGTCTGCATCAGCTAACCAATCGGTGTACCTCAGCTGCCTTATATGTCTCGGCTGCCTCCATCTGACTTGCATTCAATATTTCTTTTGGGCATACCTATCATTACTCATATGCCTTCTCATCGACCTGCAGCTCTCCGGCCACCATACTAGGTTCAAGACTCTGGTCATCATTCACCACTTCGCACCAGCCATCCAGGATTCACTCCAATCATGCCTTCATTCCATCATCGTCCATTTTGCTCCTATTGACCGCTCATTCTGATCATACTCTCTGGTTACAGACATACCTTCTTGGCCTTGGAGTACACTTCCTCACATCACTCAGTCACAGAACTCATCATCAGTCTTCTTCAGCCTCAGTCTTCTAACGAGCACATCTGGATATCCCTCACTCATCTGCCCTACGCACGGATCGACTCCTTCCCATCGCCTGCTAGAGCATACCCTTCTAGGGGCCCTGCTGCATCATGTTCCTTTGATCTGTGCTATTCACTCAACCCTTCGTGGCCTACCATCGATGCTTCTTTCTGGGCGTACCCATCATGACTCCTATGCCATCCTATCAATCGAGTTCATAACTCCAGTCATTGTTCTCTTGGCATTACCTTAAGGTTTCTCTATTTACATCACTTAATCAACCATTCCCATCCTAGACTCCTATGATATCTGATCGACTTCATCCTCAGGGTCCTATTGTCCAAGGTCTTATCGTTCGCATACCTTGTTCAGTTTTGATCCTTGATCGCTCGACTCAAGTTGCCTCTCAACCTAAGTTGCCCCTTCTTGGCCTCGGAGTCTACCTCCTTTCTAGGAGCCTACTCATCTCTTTCCTTCACATAAGTATGTTTTCAAAAATCATTCCTGTCCAAAAAAAAAAAAAAACCTTCCCGCCCGCCCTGTCTCTCTTCTTTGTTCATTTCGCACGTTCTGCTCCTTGCTCATATGTCCTGTGCTTCTTTGAACTGCCTAGATCTCCATGTACTGGCTGGGTCATCTGATACCAATTTGAACCTCCCTCATCCTTTGTCGTTTCGTACTTCGCTTTCCTGTAACTGCCCCTGGGCTTCACTTCATCTTCGTATCTCATCCATTTCCTATTTTCCCTTCCTTGTCCTAGCGCCTTTTTTCCTTGCAACTAAATCCATCTGCCCTGCCATGGATGATTCTTTTGGCCATGCTGATCCCACCTCCCATACCACCTCATTGATCTGCAGCCTCCTGCCCCTGTATCCGGTCCCTGACTCCAGTAATCATTACCCATTTCGTATCTCTTCAAGCCTCCCTTCCTGGATACATTCCGTCATCTGCTGTTACAGATTTACCCCAGTCATGGTTTCTCTCATGATCATCCGAATTGCTCCCATTCCACCATATCTCACCTCAACCTGCTCATTTCTTTCCGTCGCTTCATCGTTATGCCTTGGCTGCCTCCCTCTTGCCTGCAGCGTCAATCACCATGATTCAACTCTGTCTACATTCCCAGCTATGCTTTCCTGTCAGTCGCCCCTTGCTAAGGGCTGGCCAGATGATATCCACTTTCCTTCCTGTTTCTTTCACATTCATTTCCAAATCTACCTTGTTTCGTGGGGCCTATTTCATCTCATCGCTTTATTCATTCCTGGCTCCACCTCCTTTCGAGACGTCTACTCAGTCGCGTGGCTGACCCTATCTGACCTTCAGTTGATTCGGGCCTCCATGCCACCTCATCCAGCTTACCCTCCTACCCCCTTGCAGAGCCTTCCTCCTTCATGGAGCCTACTTGCTCCATGTAGTCTGTCGTCGATCCCTTTCTCTGCAATCCTTCGTCTTCTTCGCCCCTCTTCTCTGTGCTGCCTGGCCTCGACCTGTTCATCTCTTTCAACCTCTCAAGCATGTCTTAGCCTGGTTTCTGTCCGTCCATGCCAGCCTCGTCTGCCTTGGCCATGCTCTCTCCTGACTCGCGTACCGCCTAATCTGACTCACCCCATGCAGTTCTCCTTCTGTACCAGCTAGGTCCTATGCTACCCTATTGCCCACCATATCGTCCTTCATTCTTTCATACCTCCTGTCCAGTACCTGCCTTCCTGGGGTCCATCACTCTTCCTAACTCCTCCGTTCCTGTTCCCTTCCTCAGCCTAGCGCTTATTCTTGTCTTGACAGTAGCAGATTTATTCCACTTTTGGCTCTCCTCCTTCTCGCATTTCATCCAGTTTCACTCCCCTCAATCGCAGTCCCGTGCTTGCCCTCTCAATCGCTGACCCTCTGGTTCCTGATACACCTTCCTGGCCTTGGCGTCTGTCTCCTTTCGGGGAGCATCATTGTTCGTATCGCTCCATAGAGCCTGATACCTTCCCTCTTTTTCTTTCCTTTTCATTCTTTTTCATTACCATCTCCTCTTCTTCTAGTTCCATACTGGGTCTTCAGGATTCAGCCATCGTGGCTTCCCTCCGCTCTTCGATTCCCTCATCATCGTTCTTCATCCACTTTCGATCACTTTTCATCGTACCTCGTCCAGTTTTGATCCTCAATGACTTCACTTGAGTTGTCTCTGGTCCCGGATCTCCCTTATTGGCCTTGGACTCTACCTCCTTTCAGGGCACCTCGTTGGTGTACTTCCTACGCGCCAGTTCCTTTTCGGTTCTTTCCCGTCTCCTCCTCCTCCAGTTCACTTCTGGCTATCCAAACTTCCCTCCACTCTTGGCCTGCTCTCAACATTCTTTTTGGGCATACCTATCATAATTCATATGCCACCTATCAGCTGCGTCTATCCTGCCGACTGCATCGAGTTCATAACTCCAGTCCTATCGAGTTCATGACTCCAGTCAGCTTTCCCTCAGCATTACTTCAAAGCTCATCTATTTATATCACTTACTCTAACATTCCTATCATTCAGTACTGTCCTACCTCATCAACTACAACCTCAGGGTCTAATCGTTCAGGGTCTAATCATTTACATCGCATAATCAAGAATGCCTCTTTAACCTCAGTGTCTGCTCATTTGCATCGCTCTATCAAATGCATCGCTCCATCAAGCCAGTCTACAATATTATTGGTCTTCTCATTGACTCATCTGGAATATCCTCATGAACACATCTAGATACCCTGGCTGCTCTGACTCATAAATGGATTTACTCCCTCTTATCCTCGCTTCTAGATCTCTTATCTCACATTGACTGGTCGAGCATACCCTCCTTAGTTCCAACAAAGTTCATCTAGTTTTATCGTTCACTCAAGCATTTTATCATCGACTCTGATGCTACTCATTGACACAACATCAGGATCTAATTGTTCACATCACATAATCATGCCTTATCGACCTCAATTTCTACTTCCTCGCCTCACTCAAT
Source organism: Neoceratodus forsteri (assembly GCA_016271365.2). NCBI lineage: Eukaryota > Metazoa > Chordata > Ceratodontiformes > Ceratodontidae > Neoceratodus > Neoceratodus forsteri. The sequence goes on along the minus strand of CM028135.1, from coordinate 902,651,211 downwards.
CAATCATACCTATTACAGATCTTATGCTACCTCATCAACCCGCCAACCTCCTGCAGTGATCATCACCATCAGTATTCATTTCACCTCATGTTCACATTCGATCTGCACACAGCCTTATGTTCCATCTTCGATCTGTGCTTTCTTTTTGGGATCTTCCATATTCCATCATCATCCTCACTACTCGTATACCTGTAGTTACTGAACCCTTTCTTTAAAAATATGCATCCTCAATTCAAATGTCGTCAGCCTGAAGGGAAGGTGACCTAGGCCTTGGATCCCAAGAGGTTTCCTCCTCAAAGGGGGTTTTTCCTCTCCTCCATGCCAATGGTCACAATATTAGTTAGAATTAGTGATTTTCTTCTTAGCTAGTTAGGTTCTGCTGTTGGAGGAGACAGATGGTGGCCCGGCTTTCCCCTCTCTCCTGAGGAAGTTAGCCCTTCTCACAGAATTCATTAATCACTTCTCTCTTCGACGCTTGACAATTCGGATATTCTTTTTGGGCTTCTTCCTAACCTACCTTTAGCTGACTCATTCATTTCTGGCACCTGTAGGGGGATAACCCTCACTAGGGTTCCTTATGTCGTACCTCTACAGGAGGTATATCCCATGGATAGAGAGGCAGAAAGCCACATAAAATTCAAGTTACTCAAGTTACACAAGTATTACCATATCATATCATATCCAGTTGTGGAAGCACATTGAATGGGAGGGCTTTAAGCCCGAGGTTCAATGGGCAGAGCAACAATGTCACTCCCCCATTGAGCTCAACTACGTCACTTTTCCTGGATGCCCTCAGGATTCATTTTTGTTGCCCACCATCCGCCCCTCCTCCTCCAGCGGCTAGCCTCTCTTACTTGTGGGCTTCTTCCTAACCTACCTTTAGCCAACTCATTCATTTCTGGCACCTGTGGGGGGGCCCTCACTAGGGTTCCTTGCATCGTACCCCTACAAGAGGTATATCCCATGGATAGAGAGGCGAAAAGCCACATAAAATTCAAGTTACTTAACTTACACATGCATTATCACATCAGATCATATCCAGCTGTGGAAGCACATTGAACCTAACTTTTATGACCTTCAGCATGTAGAAGAGGAAAAAACCCTATGAGGGTGAAACTTCGGGGGATCCAAGGCCTTGGTCACCTTTCCTCTAGGCTTGGGGTAAATTAGCAATGGCTCAGCTACTGCAATTTAGAAACCCAATTCAGAGGGAAGATGTTTTTAGAGGAAGGGCTCTCACTCTATCCCTCTAATGGGAAAGTCATGGGGGTGCTGCGAACCAATCTCTGCAGCTAAAGCAGGAAGGGTGCCCACCCCCCAAGGCAGGAGGAGGAGGAAAGCAACAACTGCTTAAAGCACTCACCTGGCCTCCATGAGTGAGGTCTAGAGAGGAAGCTGAACCCTTGAGGAACAAGGCATAGGAGTTGATCCCTTAAGGGACTGGGAGTTGGAGTTGTATGCACTTCACCATTGAGAGCAGAGGAAGGGAAGGAGGTGGAGACCAGGTGAACCTTAGGCGACTGTAGGGGAAAAAGCTTTTGAAGGTGCTGCTGAAGTAGTCTGCACAGCAAAAGGAGCCCCCGAGTATTTAAAGGCACCATCCTCCGGCAGCTGAAGTCTTAAATGCTACATCAAGAGGTGCCACTGAGTCGAGCTGCATGGCTAAAGCTTTCCCCCAGAGCTTAGGACATTCTCACATGAAGGGCAGAAAGAGAAGGACCCTACCCGAGGGACCCACCCTCAAGATGCAGACTTCAAGGGGGCAGAGCGAGACCATCAGCTTAAAGGGCTGAAGCCCTAGAAGCCATGCTATGGTTGTGACTGGCATGCATCTCAGTGCAGGAGTAGTGGGAAGCTGATGGCGAAGCCTGACGGCCATGAACACATGGTAGAAACTAAAAATAGGTAAGGCTGAACTGCTGATTGAGACATCAAATGACAACTAGGATACTGAATGAGATTGAATGACACAAGCTTGGACTGAATGATGAATGCATGCCAACCAGTTCCATAAGGGAGGTCAGTGTTAGTTGCTGGTGCACTGCAAGTCAGGTAGGCTGAGGCAGTAGAAACAACAAATGAAACTGCTAGGGGAAGCAGAAGCATATGGGAACCCAAAACTAGGAAGCAGTAGCTATTGAAGTGAACAACAGCTGAACTCAAAAGGGAGTGGCTGCCTGGCTAGAAGCCAGGTGTAAACATTTAAGGATTGTAGTTGAACTGACAGATTGTGAAAGGTACAGTATGGAAAAGCAGCAAGGAGCCTGAATAGCAAAAATTAAAAGAAAATGACAAAGGTAGGATACTGGGAAAACTAGAAGCCCCAAAAGGAACCAAAACAGAAAGAAACACAAGGTATATAAGAACAGGAATGCAGCAGGAATAGGTGACTGATGGCTCATTTACACATCACTCACTCACAACGGCACCTTCCAAATTGTTCCTGCTGCATTCTCTGAAATGTTGCAGAGCAACGTTCATATGGCAGCAGTCTTTCAGCGATGTTGGATATTTCAATTACTTTACGGCATTTCCAGGAGTGTTCCGGTGCTGGTGGGGGTGATGGAGTTGTGGTGACATCATGGAGGTCTGTGTGCTTGCTGGGCAGACAGGGAAGAAAACCAGTGCAAAAATGACTTGACATTCGCAATGACAGACCCCTGTACATCCCAGTCAATGCCTTTAAGTTTCTATACAGGATGATGTTAGGATTATGATGTTACTACATGATGCAACAGTAGGGCTAGGTGGCTTATGAGGGAGAAAAACTCTTAATTTAATATGACTGTGGTGGGATATGTACCAGGCTCTCCTGGTACCAAATTCTGCACTCTGCTGCTGTTCTCTGTTCCTTGTCAGCTACTGCCTCACTCAATTTCTGTTACTCTGTTGTGGTTTTTTACCTCCAGTCCTCTGCTCCAACAATTATATTTATCATCAGCAGATTTTTATTTCTCACTTCTCATTGCTGAAGAAGTGGAGCATGGGAAAAGACCACAACTGCAGGCTAGAAAAGCCTGTCATAACATTGTTGGTGGGGCCAGCTATTCAGATAGCCAAGGAAAATGATTACTTCAGAACATGATCCCAGGGAAAGAAGGATCACTGTCACAATGCAACGCACCATAAAACTACCGATATGGTTCCGTTCACACATCCACAGAGGCAACAGTTTGGCTGCTGTGCACCACCAACAGTGGCGCAGAGCTGGCCATGTGAATGGCCCTTGAGAGAAGCACAAACTGCAGCCAGATAGGTAGAAAGCAAAATACTGACCTAGAAGTCCATAGAGGCACAACCAAGCAGAAGGTCCAGAATCACAAAAGGAAAGTGGGAGACAAACACTGGGAGAAGTGGGAGGCAGCACAGCCTCAGGCTGCAGCAAAGAAACAGTCTTTCTGAGTGAAGCTGGAGGGAGTTAACTTAAATAGCTCAGGTAGGGGACATGGCTGGTTGCTCCTGCCCATTGAATTGCAGGCATAGCCTTTGAAAAAGACAAAAAAGTGAGTATGAAACTGAAATAATCTGAAATGATTTGAAAGCTCTTTTGAGCAGCATTGGAGGGTGCACTGGCACTATAACTGTTTGATATATATATATATATATATATATATATATATATATATATATATAGTAGTATGCAATCTAAGATTGTGCTCCCAGGTCGCTCCTCTAAAAAAGCTTTCAGCTTAGTGTGCTATATCTGGTTAAACAACTAAATAAAAAAAAATATATATATATACAGTAGCATACACATAATGCACAACTGCATAGAACTATTGCTAAGTCCTAAACAAAGAAAATGATAATTACTGTTCAGATGACAGGATGCTGCATTATCTTTGCATTGTCCCTTGTATTAACCGTGCCTCTACAATAAAATATTTAAATTATGGCCATTCGCCTACACTAAAACATCTGTACTTCCTCTTAATCAAAGCACCCTTCTCACGTGCAGTCCACTCAGCAGTGATCTCCCTCCAACAAAACTATAGTGCTTTTCACTCCTCTAACTGCTCTTCTATTATCATTTCTTCCTCTTGAAACTGCAGCACAACTTGCAGTCTTCAAATCATCCACTCCAGGTAAAAATAAAGCACAAATTAAAAATAAAAAACTGACTTCAACTATGATGCCTTTCAAGCATGGCAGTGGAACAGTGCAATGAATGTGGAGCTGCAGTCTTTCAGGGCACCTTCTAGAGACTAAAGTCCTGCCCCATTTTTGCTAACCTCTCTGGCTTCAGGAATGAGGTTGCTGGACTCTGAGCCAAACTGGCAAGGGTGCAGAGAACATTCTGTCCCACCCAGGGGCCACCAAGTCTACAGCAGTTCCCCAGGGGGTGCCTAGGCAGAGGCAGAGCGGTTGAACCTTGGTGGGCTACAAAAAGGTGGGGGTGCTGGGAAAGGTACACACTCCTTCGGCTGCACCACTGCAGAATTCTTTCACCATACTGACAGGACATGGCAGCCAGGAGGAGGCACCTGTAAAAGTAGGAAGGAGGGAAGTAAGGGTCCTCAGAAGGGGATGCCCCAAGGAGAATAGAAGAGGCCCCCAGCTGAGGAGCAAGCAGCTGCTGGTGGGGGACACTTTTGTTAGGGGGATAGATTTGAGAGCCAGTGGGAAGAAGAGAGAGGGAGGTGAAATGCCCAAGAGGTACTTGGGCTTAGAGGGATGAAGAGTGGTTCCAGAGGATTGCTAGGGCAGTAAGAGATAGGAGGGAGCTAGATGTCATTGTCCACCTGGGAACAAGTGACCTGGCAAGGCACAGGATACAGGTAGTGCAGGGAGATTTCAGAAAGTTGGGGAGGGGACTCAAGCAGGTGGCATGCATAGTGGCTTTTGCTGAGGTGTCATCTGTACATGGCCAGGGAACAGAAAGACCACACTGCACAAGGGCTTTTAACAGTTGGCTGAAGGTATTATGCATGGAGGAGGGATTTGGCTATATTAAGGACTGAGGGCCAACCTCAGAGGATGTGGACCTCTATAGGGGAGAGGACCTGAATCTTTCCAGGAAGGGGACCATAGTCCTTAGTATGAAGTTTAAATGTTACTTGTATTACTGGGGAGAGGCTCTACAACTAGGGGAGGCAATGATCGCCACCCCAGATGATGAACCAGTATGGCGGGATGGCCCAAGGGGAGAAAACTCCCCCAGGGCATGGAAACAAGAAGACAGGGTGGGGACAAGGCAGAGGACAAGGGGGTATAAATTATGGAAGTAAGAAAAAAGGAGTAAAGGAGATAGGTAATGGAGAAGGTAACAAGAGAAGAAGAAGTGAGTTGGGGGAGCATCAGGGAACAGCACAGGTAGGAAGAAGCAGGAAAGCATGCAGGGAGAGAGAAAGGTATGGATAGCCAAGTGCACCAATGCAAGGAGTCTGGGAAATTAACTTCCAGAGCTGGAGGCTATCATGGTGGAGGTTAACCTGGATTTGGTGGCCATAACAGAGTCATGATGCACTAACAGCTATAACTCGGACATGGTCAAACTGGGCTTCTCTCTGTTCAGGAGGGAAGGGAAGGGACAAGTGGAGGAGGAGTTTTAACATATGTAAGGGAGGGAATCACGACCATGGAATTACAGGGACACCCAGAGGAAATGGAAGGGCTGCAAGTGCTGTGGGTCATCTTGGAAAGCAAGCACAGGGGTCACAATCTGTGCAGGGGTGGTATACAGACCTCCAATACAGGGAAAGGAGTTGCAAAAGGCACTTGGGGAAGCCATCATCAGGATGGAAAGTAAGCAGGAGGTGCAGCTAGTTGGTGACTTCAGTTTGCCAGATGTAGATTGGAGCCTTTCAACTGCAACTTCAGCAAGGAGCAGGGCCATCCTTGACTCCCTACAAGGGTTTTTTCTCAGGCAGCTAGTTAATGAACCCACTAAGGACAGGACAGTGCTGTACCTGGCTCTTACAAACAGGGACAGCACTGCAGACATAATAGTGGGCAATCCTCTCGGTACCAGTGATCCCTATACAGTATGGTTTAAAATGAAGATGGGAACAGAGGCAAACCACATAAGGACAAGGGTCCTGGAGTTTAGGAGGGTGGATTTTGTGAGAGTACTTGAGAAATTGCCTTGTGGGGGGGATTGCCAGGGAGGGGTAAAGGTACAGTGGAGAAAAATAAGGCAGGGCATAATTAAGCCAACTAGCCTCTGTTTGAAGAAAGTGAGTAAAAGCAGAAGGCGAAAGAGGATGTTATGGTTCTCTAGGTAAGCAGCCAAGGTGGTGAAGGAAAAAAGGAGGCATTCAGAAATATAAGGAAATGCAGAGGGAGGAATCCTGGGAGATGTACCAAGTAAAACAGAGGGAAACATGGAAGGCAATGAGAGGAGCAATGGTGCAGACAGAAGTAAGGATAGCCAAGGGGATGGCTAAAGGGGAAAAGAATTCTTCAGGTACATAAGTGAGAAGAGGAAAGCAATGGGGGGATAGTGAGGATTAGGAGGGCAGCAGAGGGAGACTGTGCAGGATGGGACTAAAAAAACATACATCCTGAATAAGTACTTCTGCTCAGTCTTCACAGTGAAGGGAGCAGAGATGGGCTACCAGGGAGCAGCTGGAACAAAGTGGGGGAGGTAGACACAAGTCAATTTTCAGAAGAAAGAGTCATATGAACATAAGACTTGAGCCAGCAGAAGGCCTATTGGTCTATTTAGTCTGCTCATGTTGCAGGGTCCTAATGAATGAATGAATAGTTTATTTGTTCAGTCATAGACCTTTATAAAGTGCAGACAGACAACAAGTACAAATCACAGTACAGTATGACATACAAATAAAAACATATATATCAGATAAAATGTTTCTCTCCTTGCAGCAAATTACAAAAAATATTAATCATATTTCATATGAATTAGTGCAATAGCTCTGAGATACTGTGCAACTATGTTAATTATATGTGCATCCTCGGTTGTAAACATGATAGTAAGCAGCAACAGTTTATCAGATATAGCAATTTCTGCCCAAAGTGAGAACAGCCATCTAACTCTAGGAGTTTTATACTAACAAAAGAAAATATTACATGATACAGATCTTCCCTATCTTTAAAATTACAAGCATAAGTTCTTGCTTCAACGTCACTATTTTTCTCAAGAATGGACCCCATCCCCCCCAACTGCACTTCCCCCTCACCTACCTGCCCCCATTGTTCCTGACTTTCCCTTTTACCCTGTTCCGCCCCCTCCAAAATCTGTCTACAGTCACAAGAGTGACCACTTCCTCTGGCAGCACATTTCATTTTGCAACCACCCTCTTTGTGAAAAAGTGCATGTTGATCTCTCTCCTGAATCCCCCTCCAGCTTCAGGCAGTGACCCCTCATGCTTCTATTGCTACTGAGGTTAAAGAGGCTCCCTTTGTCCACCTTGTTGGTCCCATTCATAAATCTGGAGGTCTCAGTCATTTCCTCCCATTCCTCCTTTCCTCGAGTGAGTACAAGTTTATTGCCTCTAGTCTCTCCTTATACAACCTCCACTGCTGGCCCTTGATTATTTTTGTTGCCGTTCTCTGGACCGTTTCTAAATGCACTATGTCTGTCTTGAAGTAGGATCACCAGTACCATACACCACACTCCAGGTGTGGCCCTGAAGGACTTACAGCTCTGAAAGTGGACAAGGCTATGGGACCAAACAGGATACACCCAGCAGTACTAAAGGAACTCGGGGACATCCTAGAAGCTGCACTAATACCTTATTCAACAGCTCTCTGGAAACAGGCATGGTTCCAGAGAACTGGAGGAAAGCACAAAAGACCAGCACCAGGAGAACACTGGAAGATATAGGTCAGTCAGTCTTACTTCAGTGGTGGGGAAGTTAATGGAAACCCTGTTAAAGCAGCAGTGCAAGAATCTGGTGAAAATTTTGACCAATACTTTTTTATTGTATTTTAGATTGCCCCTTATCTATTGACTTTTACAATACCCTTCTTTCCACAAGTTGAGTCTGCTTTAGTACTTTTTTTCACATCTGAAATAATAAAAGGAGCGTTCCTTTTGATATGGCCCAGACCAGGTTTTCATCAGTGTTCTCAGCTGTTTTTGTACATCAATTATTTAAAATCACTTGTGTTGTAACTAAAATGAACTAGCATGTAGTAGGCAGTGCTCCTTGACCTCATGGAACAGTAGGTGCTCAAAAACAGCTGGGAATAGTGATGAAGACTAGGCCTCAGCTGCCACCAAGCTAGCTGTGTGGTGTGGTGTGGTGGTATGGATGGCTAGCTGTGGTGCAGCACGTACAGGATTCGGGACCAGGACTGGGTGCGTAAAACTTTTGCCGCTGCCTGTAGCTCTGGGACTTAATTTTTCATGCATTACAAGATTTTGCCCCCTCCCTGATATGCACCCCCCCTACAGAGTTGATAATCCATATTCAGGGCAAAGCACACTTTTTTCCATTCCAGATGTCAGGTTGCCTGAAAGTGTATATTGCCAATTTGCTTTTTAGCGATATACGCTAGCCATAATTGTGATCGCTATTATGACATGGAACCGCAGCATAGATTCATGGGAGGGGGTCATGTCAGATGAATCTGATTGATTTTTTTGATTGAGTGACCAGGGAAATAGATTAGGGAGGGGCAATGGATGTGGCCTATTTGAACATTAGCAAGGCCTGTGACACTTTTCCACACAGGAGACCAATAAAGAAATTGAGCAGTCTAGGGGTGGGATCCAAAGTGCTGAACTGGGTTAGAAACTGGTTATCAGATAAGAGACAGAGGGAGGTGGTTAACAGCACTCACTCTAATGATGGGAGAATGACCAGCGGGGTGATGCAGCGCTCAGTGCTGGGGCCAGTCCTCTTCAATGCTATCATAAATGACTGCAGAAGAACTAGAAGGAAAGGTATGCCTTTTTGCAGATGACAGCAAAATCTGTAACAGAGTAGACACACAGGAAAGAGTGAAGAAAACGCATAGAGATCTTGGGAAACTTAAAGAGTGTTCAAGGAATAGCAGTGGGGGTTCAATGCCAAAACATGCATAATCATGCACCTAGGGCATAGGAAAGGAACCCAAGAGCTGTGTATAGGATGGGTGAGGTACTAACCGTCACTAAGCAGGAAAGAGACCTTAGACTTACTGTATATCTGATGACCCAAAGTGGCACAGGAATGTGACAGAGCCTTGGTATGACCAGTGGGGTGCTGGCATACATAGGGAGAGGTGTCTCCTGGAGGAGGAAGGTGGTGTTGTCACTATATCAATCACTGGTGAGAACCCTCCTGAAGTATTGTGTCAAGTTCTGGAGGCAGCACCTCAGAAAGGACATATGAAGGGTGTAGGCATTCCAGAGAAGGGTAGCTAAAATGGTGCAGGGGTTGCACCAAAAATCCTATGAGTAGAGACTGAGGGATCTCAACATGTACACCCTAAAGGGAGGAGAGAAGAGCAAAACAGACATGATAGAGACCAACAAATACCTCACACGGGTGAACGGGATGCAGCAAGGGAGTCTCTTCCAAATGAAAAAGAGTACCAGGACCAGAAACTGTAGGGGGCTTCAAGCATGCATGGAATAGACATATGGCAATATTAGTAAATAGACAGGTAGCAGGGATTGTCGCTGGAGACCATTTAGGGTCTACAGGGACAGACTAAGCAGGGATCATCTGAACAGACTGGGTGGGCCAAGTGGTCCATTTCTGCAGACAAATTCTATGAAAAAAAATGATTGCCAAGGGGACTGATTTTATGTCAAGAGGCTTTTCTTATCCCTGAGCACCAATCCTACTATACTCTCTCGAAAACAAATTGCAAATATAGCAATTAAACCCAAGGGCACTTGTTCATAGTCAGTAGACTTTTATCAACATCAAGCTCAGACCATGCTGCACACTGTGAAAAACAACTTCTACAGCAAAAGCTAAAATATATTGTCCCTGAGAAAGATACAAACACCTAATAGAATAAAACTCCACATTGTGTACTTAACCACAAAGCCACACAAACTCCCCTTAATTAATATTCAGTTTACACTGTTGCAAACTACCTAATTTTGCTCTGCAGTCTTGTTTCCAAAAGTTGCTAGATAGATCGATACCTTTTATTAGACCAACATATTGTATGGTTAGTACAACGTTGGTACAGTGCACATGCATTCAAGGCCACACAGGTCCCTTCATCAGGTGCAATGGCATTCTAAACAGAAGATACTGAATCTATACTTAACGTTACAGTACCACTGTTTCAAAATAATTGATGGCAGGATAGGTTAGGTAAGATAAGAAATGTTATCAGGGAGGGTGGGTAGACAAACAAGAACAAGAATTTGTCAATGCCGAATGTTGTCTCACTGGCATTGGCATTGGTAGTGCCAGAGGTAGAGATGCGTAATAGGAATGGCAGTGAAGTATTGAAGTGATGCGAACCCCACCCTGTAGAGAGCGACAGACATCGGGGGTGTGTGTTTGGGTCGTCAGCTACAATGCTCATGCCATTGTACCTCACCCTACCCTGTAGACACTGACAAGTGTTATGGTGTGCTTTGGGGTCTTTGGGCATTATACGTACCCCATTCCATAAGGAAATATGCTGAGGTGGGTGCAGTATAGGAGAATGGGGTGAACTTTGTGGCCGAAAAGTGCGAGGCACACCACTATGCCTGTCACTGGCTGCAGGGTGGGGTTGGGGGTGGAATGGCATGAGCATTACAGCCGATGATCCCAAGTCATACCCCTGACACCTGTCAGTCTGTACAGGGTGGGGTGCTACAGCTGGAAACCCTAACACCGTAGGCGTGTGTTGGTATTTTCACTCCAAATTTGCAACATGGGCTGTTTGTGAGCCCACCTCATGAAAAGCAGCACAATCAGATTGTTAGCTGAAAGGTGGTTTTGCAGAATGGCTATGCTATTTGGTGACACAGGGAAGAAAACACATTTTGGGCAGGATGTGGAAAATGACAACTGTATTGTTGATGAGGAGGCGTAAAAAAATGGCAACATTGAAAATCCGGTGTGAAAATATGAATAATTGGTGAAGTCATGAGCATGCACAGAAACTGCGCAACACACATCTATAACCCAAGTATTTTTGGGAGTTTGTTAGCCACATTTTTAACACAGGCATTTTGGGACCTCCCCGCATGAACAGTGGCGCTGTGATTTTGTTTCTGTGTCCCAAAAGTTGATTTCCCACAACGACCATGCCATTGTGCGCCACAGGTGTGGAAACACATTTTGGGCAGGATGTGAGAAATGACAGCTATATTGTTCATAAAGAGGTATGAAAAAATGCCAGTGTTGAAAATTTGGCATGGAAATATTGCAAATTTGCGAAGTTACAAGGGTGCGTAGAAACTGTGCAACGCACGCTTGTAATACAGTCATTTTATGGACTTCCGGCACCACATTTTCAACATAGGCATTTTAGGACCTCTGCTCATGAACAGTGTCACTGTCATTTCCTCAAACTGTCCTAAAACTGATTTCGTGACAGCCGATCCGCTATTCTGTGCCAGATGTGAAACACATTTCAGCCAGGATATGTAAAATGACAGCTGTACTGTTCATCAGGAGGTGGAAAATGCCAATTTTGGAAAATTGGAGTGAAACTATTACAAATTACAGGTGAGCGCAGCATAAAACAGCGCAATGCACGCCAAAAACAGCTATTTGGATTTTTTTCACCAAATTTGCAACATAGGCTTTTTGAGAGCCCCCCTCATGAACAGTGGCACTGTTGTTTCATTACTCAGTCCCAAAAGGTGATTCCATGCAGTAAGCGCAAAATCATCTTTCAGGACCAAATAACGCCATGACAGTGACAGAATTCATGAGGAGGGGTCCCAATAACCCCAAGTTAAAAATTTGGTGAAAAAATTCAAAAAAATGCCCAATATATGCAGCAAAGTTGAAAAAACCCTATTTATGCCATTATACAGCTTACCGGCATTTCTTCAGTTCGCGGTCAGCTTTAAAGAGTGCAGATGTGTTCCCGGTCCACTGAAGATCGCTCGCACTGACTGGAGATAAATACAGGGTGAGAGGGGTGGGAGGCAGGGTGCACAGAGAGTGGGGCGTATGCTGGGAGGGGAGGAGGCAGGAGACGATGAGGGACCGCTTCTTTTTTCACAGGGTTTAAAAGAAAAACATTGTGGGACAGGTTTTTTTGTAGAGATTTGGCACACTGGGGTGGGCCCCAGTGTGCCACCCAAGTGTTTTTTGGGAGGGATTTTGTAGCAGATGGGGATTGGGCACCCCATCAGCACATACTGAGTGGGAGACATGAGCTGAGGGGATTGGGCACCTCGCACGCAAATAAAAGTGGGGGAGACATTATGCTGATGGGGAGTGGCCCCATTGGCACAATCAACAGGACGGATAAACGCCGACGTGATTGGGCCCCAGTCGGCAAAGAAAAAATGTTGAGGGGCTGCATGATGCCGAGGGATTGTGCACCCTCTGCATACATTTTAAATGGGAGGTTCAGTATGCCAACGGGGAGTGGGCTCCGCCGTCGGCATTGTGACAGGTGGTTGCCTTCACGTCAGGAGGTGTGTTGTGGTCAGGATGCATGAGAGCTTCACTCTCATTGCAGCGGACCTTTTCTTGGTTCTGTTGGCCACATTAAGGATACTTGAGGTCAGCACCTGATGCTGGCTGATTGGGGAATGAGGGATGCATCTTCTGATGTGTGCCCTGCATTCGTGTGACCATGCCTCAAAATCCGCTACTACCACACTATGTTGGCTGCGCATGCACAAGCCAACATAAAAAGGCCTTTAGTAGTGAAGGAAAGCATTTGAAGGATGTGGTAAGATAGTAGAATAAGAAGCAGAAAAGGTGCATTGAAGTTTTAATGAAAGAGAATATGAAAGGTTTTGTGATAGAAACACAGTAAGTGGTAGTGGCAGTAAACCGAAATTGATACGGGGAGGTGGAACAAAAAAATAAACTTAAAAGAAGCTGGCTGCATAAGCAATCAGTAAACTGTATAATACTATTTAGTCATACAGGTGGTAGAATTCTCAATAGTGTGCTATAAATCCTATACCCTGATAGAGCCTGTTAAGTTTAGAGTTAAATTGTTTAATATATTTCAGCTGCAATGTCCTTATCTCCTATATTAAAATGAAATATTAACTTTTCCCAAGTTAAAATGAATATATTTACAAAGTCCTTGTTGGTTTATGTGGTACAATGAATCTTGGTGGTTTGAAAAACGGTTTTGGAGAGTAATATCTTAACGAATAAAAACCTGTTGTTTTTTTTTTGTTTGGTTTTTAATTTGCAACTTACTATTTTTTATTGTATTGCAAAGGCCAATGCCCTGCTATGAAAAAGGAATTGGGGCTAGGGCACATTGAAACAGACGAGAATCTGTTGTTTATGAAAGTGTACATGCCCATTGCTGGGTTTTGCATTGCAAAGGTCCTGTTGTGTAAAAGGATTTTTTGGGGGAGGGGAGTGGGTTACTGAAACTATGGAGAACATTTTTTAGGAAATGGGGTTTTAAGGTTAAGGTAAGAAATAAGTTATTACTAAGTGTGTTACTGTATTTACATGTTAACAAGGTTTTAATGTTAAGGTAAGTATTGTAATAAGGCATTACTAAGGTGTTAATACCTTGTTAATAAGGTAGTAGTGTAAGTACCTTGGTATAATAGACTTAATTAGCTAATTACCTTGGTATACAAGACTTAATTGGGTTGGTATATGGAGAAATATATGATTGTTTTCTTTTGGGAAAGGGTCTGACTATGTATCACAAATAGAATAACACGTGGGACTCTATCTGCTATGGTGCTGTAGCACTGAGGAATTTTATGACATAATAAACCTTTAGAGTGAAGATTTAGAGGTTTATGATGTCATGGAATCCTGAGATGGTGTTACTAGCACCATAACAGATAAAGTCCCATGTGTTGTTTTCTGTAAAACATGGGACTGTTTCTGTGACTTTCTTTTTTTAACTTTCCTGATTTTGTTGTGAATATTTTATTCCCTGCACTTGGAGAAGTATTGGTCCCCAACCAAATGCCCCCCCCCCCTTTCAAAGAGACAGATTTTATTCACTGATGTGACACTCATTCTCACTCATATCTCTCTTTGTCTCTCACTCATCGTGATAACAACTGCCTGACTTCATGACAATAGCACCTGATTCTTTTCTGTCTCTGTGGTAGGGAAGTTGTGGGCACTGATTTTAAAAACTAATCATGTGCATCTCTTAAGGGAGTACTAACTTTTAATAAAAGTGATCTAATGGCAGATCAATGCTAATACGAACCATGCAGATCAGTACAAATATGAGTTCTGGTGCAGTGATAATTTGTATGGGAAAACAATCCTCTGATGTATTATATGACAGGTAAATAAATAGACACACAAACAGATAGATAGATAAACTACATGGATGGGACTTTTTCTCCACAGAAGTGGTTAGCAGTTATTTCCCTGTATACCCTTTCCTGTATACACAATTGTGATTCAAACTAAATGTAACCATCCAAATATATTATATAAAATAAAAGATGGAAGTGTGGGGTAAACAAGGGAATAACCCCATAAAGATGTCTACCCAGATCATAAAGCCACTCTCCCTTTGGGCTCATTGCTTTATGATCTTGTTAGCCCAGTCGATGGGTTTATTTCCTCCTATACCACCCCTACCCATCATTCATACTATAGCTATAGCTATCTATCTATCTATCTATCTATCTATCTATCTATCTATCTATCTATCTATCTATCTATATGTATATTCATAAAATAGGTGATGAAATCCTAGTGATCTAATTGGCCGAGAGCATCACCTCACTGTCCGGTAATAAGAGTATGCCCAGACAGTTAGGAACTAAAAAATTTTTTTTATTTAGTTATCTAATTATTTGCTATTACTCCAAGTGGGATAACACTATGAAAAGCAGCATCTCACATCCATGGTGGTCCCAGGAAAGATAGCAGTTGACAACAGGTTAACATACTGTAGTCCAACAGGAAGAGTTACATACAGGTGAAAATATACAAAACAAAATGCACACTGTAAAGGTAAGTTGCCAGTTGAAGTAAAGGACTGTCTACACTTCACAGATCAATTTAGGACCTATTTCATAAGTGGAATACACCATCTGAGGTTTCCAGCCATGCTGATATATGGACTTCTCAGGTGGTTGAAGGCGCTCTGCATATACTTCATGCCTCACAATGCACCCAACGTGTCCATATGTGTCCATACAGTATATCAGAGCACACCCAGACACTTTTAACAGGTGTTATTCCTTACATACATATTATCTATTATCTCCATCATAGACAGCACCTAGTAAAACTAGATACCACCTTCTCGGAGCCAATGTCCTCTGGTATTGGGGTCCCTCAAGGATCAATATTGGGACCACTTCTGCTCTTGATCAGACTGCATGAATGTCTGAAACACAGTACACCTATACTGTATGTGGATGACACTGCACTTTCTGTTAGCTCCAAGAACATAAATGATATAAATATGATGTTGTCTCACGATCTACAAGAAATACAAACCTGGCTGCATGGGAACAGGCTGCTCATGAATGTGGCTAAGATGCAATCCATACTGTTCGGCTACTCCAAAATAAGGAACTATCACCCCCCTTCAGATTGCATGTTTAGATGGCACCTTGCTGGAAGTGGCATAGTCCTTCAACTATCTTGGGGTTGCCTTGTACACCATACTAGACTTTAGCCTACATATATTAAAAACATGTAAAGCTGTTAACTCTAGACTGGGCTTGTCCTATAGAATTAGACACAACCTCACTCACCATGCTTACCTGTCGATTGCATGGGGTATACTGCTTACTAAGCTCATGTATAATGTAGCAGTGTATGCACCCTCAACATCTAAACATGCACTGAGGAGGTGGGATGTCACCTATAATAGAATACGTCACTTTGTCCTCCCCAACAGCAGACTTGACCACCACTGTTCACTATGGGCCCTTTTCACGAAGGTGCAGAGTGAGTACACGGCACATAACTTGGGCACATAACCCACCCCACACCTGCCCACAGCCACTGCACCATGTCCACGGTATTCACCATGCAGTTCCACCCCTCCTAAGCACTCATTTCCCTGCCGAGTGCACAGCTCTGCACCGGGGTGGGCTGGAGGGCAGGGCAGGGCCACAGCAGCACTTTGCACAATTCACAAAACTGCAGAGTGCTGCATGCAGTGGTTGGTAGATACAGCAATCTGGGGGCAGCCATACACCCCGGGTGACCAGATACATGCCCACCCTGGGGAAGCTTCTGCCAGCAGCAGCAGACACAGCGGGGGCATTGGTCTCCCCAGTCAGGATGCCCCAGCAGTTAGGACACATTGGAAGGCTGGGGGCAGTTGGCCACTGTTCACACCCACCAACATTGTGCTCAGTGCTGTGTGAGCCGGGACCATCATGGCACCCCTCGGGCACATGGGATCCACTGCAGGACCCAGCCTGGGCAGCCAACTGGCTGCATGCCTGGGGATGCCACTCCCTGCCTGCCAGACCACCACAAACATGCATGCCAGGGGAGCAAGGCCATGTAAGGGAGTCACGCAAGGACCGGTGTTCGTGAATGCGGTCCTCGCACAGACCTCCTGTGGGTGCAGAGCTGCGCAGGGGGGATACATGCCTTTCACGCGTACCCCCTCCCGAGTTCGTGAATGGGCCACTATATGAGAAATTAAAATGGCTACCCCCCCCCCCGAAGCCTTGAGAGATCTTGTATTAGGAAGCATTATCTACAATGTGTTAAGAAAACAGCAACCTCAACAGCTGGCTTAGTGGCTTCAGCCACATCACAGTCCGTATCCATTAAGATCCTCAGGCTGTGGCCTGCTTGTGGTCCCTAAGTTGAGAACTAACCTTGGTTCAGCAGCATTCCAGTACTTTGCTCCCAAATTATGAAACAACATCCCAGCTGAGATTCGTGCTTCTACCTCCACAGGGAGTTTCAAAAATTCCCTTCATAAGCACCTCCTTGGCACACCTACATCAAATGCTTCCCCAAGAGTTGAACTGATTATTGGGCTCCCAACCCACACTAGATTCTGCTTGTCACTATTGTATTGGTATTTTGCCGCTTTTGCCCATGGATGATAATACTGTTTTTATGTTGTGTGTGTAGAGAATTATATTTTGTCACCATGTGACTCTCTCCCTCTTGCCCACAGATGATATTATTGTTTTTTATGCTGTATGTATAGTGAATAATGTTTGTTTTGTTGCAATGTGACACTTTCTCGCTATTGTATTTTAGCACTTGGTACAAGATTCACACCTCTCTTGCCTACCCCGACTATAATTTCTTGCATCCTGTTGTTACCTTCACCTGTGAAAATCTGAAATGTTGTATACTTGCTGTATATTTTTACCTTTACCTGTGAATGTGTTGTATTTTGCTGTATATTGTTAACTGTCTGGTGTTGCATCACCCTTGTTGTAACTCTCCCGGGTCCTACCTGAAAACAGGCTGTCTCTGCCTTGTGTACCTACCTGGTTAACAAAAACTAAATAAATAAATATCATTCATCTCAGCCACTAACAGCCACACATCTGGTTACCTCCCATGTTTATAATGATTGTGTACTGCATATTATATAGAGGATAATGTATGGGCATCAAGGAACAACCACTCTATTATCACTTTGAGTGGTAGCCATGCCAGCTTAGATAAACGTCAAGAATGCAGCTCCAGAGGTTTTCAAAACTTGTCATGGGAACCACGAGAAGCGATAATAGAGTGGTTGATCGATGCCCATACATTGTCTTTGATAATGTATGAGCATCGGTCCTTTCAACTTAAACAAAAAAAGACAATTTGTAGTCAGGCCCTTTACTTTCAAATTCTCACCACCGCTCTCTCTGGGTCCAGCTGCAACCATCGTGACTGTTCAGTAAGGCTGGCCATTCCCAGAATGCACATGTACAGAGCGTTCCTTGTTGTTGTACCATTGAGGTGACATACCCACGATGGTATAACAACATCATGACATCACATCGAGGTATAAAAACACTAGGAAAAGAGATTTTGTGAGTTTACAATGTTTGACCATACATTATAAATTGCATCCATCACAGTATTCTGAGTGTTTACAGTTGGCAGATAGTGACGTCACCTAGTAGGCTGATCCACATGTCAGTCAAAGCTGTGAGTCCACCTATGTGGCTTCTCCCCATTTTAAACCATCAGCTCAGCTTAGTCTTTTCTTTAGTGTTTCTAGTACCCAGTCAGAATAGCAGATTTAAAAAAAAATATTTACCCCATTTCTCCTTACCAGCAAGAAGCTTCACATTATATGCAAAGAATTTCTACTAAAGTTGTATTTTATTTTTATCTTAAGCCTATTAACTTTCTCTTAGTGCAGTGCCTGTTTTGTTGTTGCTACAATACTATATGGAGAAATTGTTTTTAAGGAATATCTATTAAGAATATGGATTGTTGGGGAGATGGTGGCACTGTCTTGTCCCTATGAGAGATATTTTTATCCCACTCCTACTAGATACCACCAGCGTTCTGTAACAGTGGGCCTAGTCACCACTGAGAGACAGAAGATGCTGATGGCATCACATTAATGTAAGGTGTTGCTGCTGTTAGCTGTTACTGTGAGTGCCCTTGCTAGTGCTAGGAGAAGAAGGCAAAAGTAATGGCATAGTTTTTTTTCAGGTGAAGCACTCCACCACAAGAAGCAATGAGAGACTGGTTTTGTTTGATAATGAGTACATTTTTTTTTCAGATTTCTCTCCCATTGGGATGACTTTGTCCCTGCCACCCCCACCTGGCAACCACCCATCCAACTGACCACCCCTGAGTCCAGAATCGGGGACAATGATCAGCTGGTGATGCAGGAACAAGTGCAGGCAGGCAGGATTTCACAAAGCCGGCACCTTCCCTTTTCTGTTTTTGTCCCTGTTCCCCACACTGGGGCATGCACCTAGACATGTGCGTGTGGAGACAGGCATACACCACGCAGTCCCACAGCCCTCCATTCCACTGCCCTCCTCGGCCTGCACTACCACTTGGCATCCACCAGGTGGCAGTCATTTGGCAGAGCATGCAGGCTCCCCCACCCCAGGAAAAGAGAGCAGCTGTCAGGTGCTCAATCCTTTCCCTTCCCAGCCAACCCCCAGCAACCCATGCTTGGAATGAACACAGGTCACTGGCGTGGCAGGAGGTAAGGAGCTAGCAGTGACTCACCCGTCCTTGCCACTGGGTCAGCTTGATAATGGGTGCATTTAAAGGCACTTTCATCACAGTCATTGGTTATACATTTATCTTCTGCTGAATAAACACTGGGGCCAAGTTTGCACCAGTTTTTGCCATCACGAGTAGTACCCATGCACTGTTGCTCTGCAGTACTTCAGGGCTGTACCAGGGCTACAGTTCCTAGTATCCCAAGAGATAAGTGGAAACATCATGCCACTGGGACTTCATGTCCCTGTAGCTTTGGGGCACAGCAGCAATTTTGTAGAAACAGTCCTGGTCTTAATAACACTGCTAGGAGCAGGTTCAGGGAAGTTTCTTCTTGCGGCCCACTTGTTCAAGCTACTCCTGTCTATTGGTGTCTGCCCTCATAATGGGAAAAGTTCATTCTGACAACAGCACCAAAACCTAACTATGGTGGCCATTCTGGGCAGATCAATCTGGCCTCCAGCAGCCATGGTACTCTATGGAATTGGTAATCTTGGTCACAGCACACTCCCTGACCATTGGCCATCTTGACTGAGCCTTACACAGTAACTTCTGCTTGTTCTTAGCTAATGGTGTAGGAACAGGCATATATTTTTAAGAGCAATCCTTTGTTTAGCAGCTACTCCCCTGTCACCTTGTGCAAATGACCAAAAATGCTCCTTCATTGAGAAAGACTTCATGCAACCTTTCACTGTTACTACTTTTTGCACAAGCCAAGGCGGGAAAGGATCTTACATGCAACATTTCCTTACAGTCAAGTACCCCCAGAAAACTTGGGTTAGGAAAAGACCCTTTACATACAGTTGCATCCATTTTCTGTCACTGAACTAGAATATTTTGAGGACAGGAGCCCTTTAAATAGCATCCCACATTCCATACTTGCATTGTATTAGTATTGACCAATGCACCCTAACCCTCTATACATATGCTGTCTTCCTCCTTCTTTGCCCCTTGTTAATGCTCCCCCATATCTTGTAGATTCAATTTCCAGACAGTCATAATAGTCAAGACAAGAAAATGCAAGAAATAATCCCTGCCATTGATTCAGGCTTATGAAGGTCTTCTTCATGCAACTTGTTTGAACTACCTGGATCAGACAACACAGAAACCCCAGTCCCTGAGTCTAACATTTATTTATTTATTTATTGAATTTTGTTGACCAGGGGCGACACAAAATTAATTACAGAAAGACTTTTCCAATACAGCAATCCTTTTGAAATACGAGAAGTGTTGGTTGGGCACATACAGTACGATGGACAGGTTAATTTACACAGAAACATTGCTGGAATGATATAGAGTATATATATATATATATATATATATATATATATATATATATATATATACACACACATACATAATCTATAGATGAGTTAAAGACAGTGTACAAAATATATTTTGAAAGTATGTTACTAGAAAGCTAGGGTTATTTACACAGTAATTACATCATGTATAGTTTACACATGGTGGGTGAACCAGGTCAGCCCAGCAAAGGACAATTATAGCAGAAATGGAGATAGTAGGGGGCAGATAACAAGGTGGAGGAGGTGAGAAAAATGAATATAACAGGGTGGCTATGTTGGCTGGGGCAGGGGCACTATGGAGGTGGCAGAGAAAGGAGGTAGAGATAGAAGGTAGAGAAAGGATAGCTGTAGATAAAGGCTGGGACTGTTGAGTGACGATAGTGTGGGATACAGGCTAGGGGTAGATTGTGTGGTGATGGTAGTGTAACATGGAGAGAGGAAGGGGAGATAAAGAAGGGGGAATGGAAGTATAATGGCATCACAGCGCAGTGTGCCTTTCATGGTAAAAAAAATAAAATACATTAAAAGGTTGACATTGTACTAGCCTATAGCCTCAGCTCCTTGTTCAGCTAAAGCATGGAATGACCTCTCAGGTTTTTTTTTCAGGATTGGGCAACTGCCATCATATATAGTGTTGAGAGGGAGGCCAGAGGGATTGAGCACCTGCTGGCTGTTTTTTTCACAAAGCGATGAGTCAGGAGGGAGATGAGTACTGGCCGTCGGGACTGGGCACCTGGCAGCCATTTGTAAAAGATGTAGGCTGGGAAGGGGAGTACCGAGCACTGGGACTGGGCACCGACCGACCATTTTGTATAACAGGTGGGGGGGGACATTCTACAGATAGCTGCGGGTGGCATTAGCAGTGTAATCAAAAGTGATTTCTTTCACACTGCTTTCCTCAGCCAGGACTAACAAAAGTAATGTGAAGGAAATCACAGTCAACGTCAATCAATCATTTCACTAACGCAAAAAATCCAGCTATCGATAGAATGTACATTTTCTGAACTGAACATGCTCAGAAAACAGGACAGTTTTTAATTAATCTTTTTAAAACTATGCAAGTTTGAAACGTCAAACTTTCAAAAGCATGTACAGTACCTTAGGCCAGACTCTATCAACCCTGTACGTTTTTCAGTGACAGGTGAGTTAAAAACTAAAAAGTCTTAATTTGGGTGAATTTTATCATTTTTGCACCACTGTGACTTTGTCCCCTCCACAAACTGATTGACACAAAATTTTCAGGATCCAGAGACCCTGACCTAAACTCCATGCTTCCTAAGTTTGGGCAAATTAGTTGCACCTGTATAATACTGTAATGCTGGCCAGGATGTAATGTATTGTTTCAGGTTACTGCATGATAAAAGGGATGAACTGCCATTGAAATTGCCTTGTTTACTGCAGTAACTCTATTGCAGTATGCTGCAGTACTGCATCGCATCTTGACTGGCATCACTGTACATATAAGTTGTACAAGAAATGTGAAAGCTACAACCGGTTTTGCTATAGCGAAGCAAAATCCACCTTGCCATCATCCCCGACAGCAACAGCCAGCAATGCCGAAAAGTCGGCATTGCACTGTCGGGTGATGCTGCATTGTTTCTATTGGGGTTGCATGCCCCCAACCCATCATGTGAAGGGCTCTGCCCCCCACACACCCCAGTCTCTAGGGATACAACTCTGAGTCAGAGTTGCCTCATGGGAGGGAGCAAAACACCAGGCGATGCAGTCCCAGTGCCAGCAGAGACCATCACAGTAACACAAGGTATTTGCTCGAATCCTGTAGCTGTGATGGTCTTCACTGTTGCAGTTTCACCCTGTGGTTGGTACACCACTATGGCCACTACACTGGCACTGCCATAGCACTATAGCCTGCCATTCCAGTGACATGTGTTTGGAAGTGTACTCAAGTTGCTGGGGGATCAGCTGGGGTTGGGGAGAAGACTGAGCATTCCATGGATTGTTCTCTGCTCCCAGGGAGGAGAGGCAAGTCATCTCAGACTCTGCCACCAAGCAGAGGCTGGATGGTAGAGCAGGTTAGTGAACAGCCTGAAAGGAGGGGACGCAGCTCTGGAAAACGTGTTTGTCTCCATGCACACTTCCTTACATGTTGCAGTGGCAGGAGAAGGGAGCCATAACATGGAAAATTGGAACAGATGGGTTTCATAAAGCCCTGTCCACTCTCTCAGACCATATTGTCTGACCACAAGGGGCATCTGGATATGTGCACAGTGGGGAAATGGCCCTCCCTCCCCTGACCCTACCACAGGGGGCAATCTGTGGGGGACCAAGTCCCTGGTAGTTTGGGGGACAGACACCAGCTGGGAGGGACAGAGTCAAGGCTGAGAGCCTGCCCACTTGCCCAGGAGGAAAAAAAGCATTGTGGAAAAAAAAATTGTAACAACTAAACGTGTCTGTTGTTATATATCGTTTATCAAAAAGTAAGAAATGGATTGTATAACAACTACATAAATGCATCTATTAGGGCTAAAGCCTAAAGCATACATAGTATACAAGATAGAGCAATGAAAAATTAGGATAAAAGTCCCTGGAACTGTGGCAAATGTGTGGAGTGGCATTCCTCAGTGTTTGAATAATCATGCATGCTGTGTTGGTGTTACTCTAATTTTAGCACTCTCTAATCAGGAAAAGTAAAATACTGACACAACAGTGTTTGCATGGAGGGTGCCAAACCTAGGGTAATGCCAGCATTGTGTTGCATGATCTTTCAAAGCCTGAGGAATACAAAACCAAAGATCGGCCAAGGTTGTAAGAACTTTTTACCCTAAGTTTTACATTTCCTAATTTGTATACTTAGTGCTACAACCCTAACGGATGCATTAATATAGTTTTTGCAATTTATTTTTAATACAATTTTAACATAATTGGAAATGTGCATATGTCTTAAGTCTGTTTAATACCTCAAGAGTACCATTTAATGTGTTTGATTCAAAATAGTCCTTAATTTTACCTATTTAGGATCTCCAGTTAATTCTGCATTTTGCAGTTCTAGAATTATGTAAGTCAAGTTTAGCAGAAGCCCTGTACAGAAAGTTTAGCTGCAGGCTTCTCAACTGATCCACTGAGTTCTGCAACCTATATGTTATTATAAACATTTAATATGGAACATTACAAAAGGCAGCAGAAGCAAGGGACTCTAAGATAAAAATGCGGTAGCACTATTTGATAAGAAACACACACAACAATACACTGGACTTATTAAACAGACCACACAAGATCAAATGTACAATAATATAAAAACAAGCATTTGTCAATGCCGAACGTTTGCTTGCTGGCATTGGCATTGGTAGTGTAGGAGTTACAGAGCTGCATAATAGGAATGGCAGTGAAGTATTGAACTGAAGCCAACCTCACCACCACCATTCAGAGACTGACAGGCATTGGGGTGTGCCTTTGGGTCATCAGGCATAATGGCCATGCCATTTAACCACACCCTACCCTGCAGACACCGACAAATGTCACACTGTGCCTTGGGGTCTTTGGCCCTTATGCACACCCCATTCCATCAGGAAATACGGTGACATGGGTGCGGTATAAGAGAATGGGGTGAACTCTCGGGCCGAAGAGTCCAAGGCACACCTTGATGCCTCTCACTGGCTGCAGGGTGTGGAATGGTATGAGCATTACAGGCAGGAATCCCAAGTCACACCCCTGATGCCTGTCATTCTCTACAGGGTGGGACATTATGGTTGGAAACCCTAACGCCTCAGGCATTCATTGGTATTTTCACTCCAAATTTTCAACATTTTTTTTTGTGACTCCCACCTCATGAACAGTGGCAATGTCACTTTGTTAGCCGAAAGTTGATTTTGCACAGTGACTATGGCATTTAGCACCACAGGTGCAAAAACACATTCCGAACAGGATGTGAAAAATGACAGCTGTACTGTTCATGGGGAGGTGTAAAAAATGGCAATGTTGAAAATCTGCAGTGAAAATATTAAAAAAACTGGTAAAATCACGGGCGTGCATAGAAACTGTGCAACGCACACCCGTAATGTAATTAGCTTGGGAATTTTTTTTACAGCAGATTGTCAACACAGGCATTTTGGGACCTCCGATCATGAACGGTGGCACTGTGATTTTTTCCCACAGTGACCACGCATTTCTGCACTGAAAGTGTGAAAACACATTTCGGCCATGCTGTGAAAAATGACAGCTGTTCTGTTCATAAGGAAGCGTGGAAAAATGCCACTGGTGAAAATCTGGGCTAAAAATATTACAAATTCATGAACTTACGGGGGTGCATGGTAACTGCGAAATGCTCACTCGTAACAGTCATTTTATGGACTTTTGTCACCAAATTTTCAACACAGCCATTTTAAGACCTCTGCTCATAACCAGTGTCACTGTGATTTTCTTAATCTGTCCCAAACATTGCTTTCACACAGCGACTGTACCATTGTGCGTTACATGTCCAGAAACACATTTTGGGTAAGATGTGAAAAATGGCACCTGTACTGCTCATAAGGAAGTGAAATAAAATGGCAATGTTTAAAATCTGGCGTGCAAATATTAAAAATTCGCAAACTTGTGTGCGTGCATAGGAACTGCGCAACATGCGTTCCTAAAAAGTCATTTTGGAGAATTTTTTCACCAAATTTTCAACATAGCCATTTTAAGACCTCTGCTCATGAACAGTGTCACTGTGAATTTCTTAATCTGTCCCAAACATTGATTGCACACACTGACTGCGCCATAGTGCACTACATGCGCGGAAACGCATTTCGGGCGAGATGTGAAAAATGACAGCTATACTGTTCATAAGGAGGTGTGGTAAAATGGCAATGTTGAAAGTCTGAGTGCAAATATTAAAAATTTGAGAACTTATGAGCATGCGAGGAATTGTGCAACGACGTCAGAAACAGTCATTTTAGGATTTATTCAAAAATTTAAACATAGGCTTTTAAGAGCCCACCTTATGAACACTGGCACTGTCATTTTGTTAATTGGTCCCAAAAGGTGATTTCGTGCAGTGATCAGGAAATCACCCTTCGGCCTGATTAACGCCATGACAGTTCAAGAATTCATGAGGAGGGGTCCCAAAAACCCCATGTTGAAAATTTGGTGACAAAATTCAAAAAAATGCCTGAAAATATGCATTAAAGTTGAAAAAACCCTATTTACTGCATTATACAGCTTACCGACATTTCCTCAGTTCACAGTCGGCTTTGAAGAGTGCAGACGTGTTCCCGGTCCACCGAAGATCACCGCTCTGAGCTCCGGAGGTAAGTATGGGTTGAGGTGGGTGTGTGGGGAGGCAGAGTGCACAGAGAGTGGGTGCAGGTGGGCAGGGAGACCGCGGAGACTGCCGAGGGAACTTTTTTTGTTTACAGGTTGTTGTTTTTTTCTTGGACGACGTGGGACGTTTGCCACGCTGGGTTGGGCTCCCAGCATGGCAGCTGGAAGGCTGATGATGCAGGATGTTTGCCACACTGGGGTGGGCTCCCAGTGTGGCAAGCAGCTGGAAGGCTGTTTGGGGGAGCCGTGGAGCCGACAGTGGATTGGGCACCCCCCCGACGGCCATACGATCTATTGCAGCGCTGGGGTGGGCTCCCAGCGTGGCAACTGGAAGGCTGATGACACGGGACATTTACCACACTGGGGTGGGGTCCCAGCATGGCAGCTTGAAGGCTGTTTAGGGGGGCTGGAGCTGATGGGGAATTGGGCACCCCTGTCAGACATACAGTGTGTGCTTGGGAGGGTGCATGAGGACTCAATGTGCGTGCATGCGTGTGGAGGGGGGAGCTCTGCTCACTGAAGTGGAGCTCTCCCTTTCAACTGTACAGCACTGCATTTTCAACTGCTGTCATAGACAGCTGCAGCATTGATTGGAGAACTGGGGCCATGCCTGCAAACACACTGACTGAATTGGAAGACGACTGCCACACCTCTGAAAACTCAGATGATGGCACTATGTTTCTTGCACATGCGTGCAAGCAAACATAAAAATGTAAACATCGGGGTTTCTGTGCCTGTATGTGCTTGGAGAATAGAACAGAGTTGATGGCAACTTGCTAGAAATCAATATAGCACTACAGTTTTGAGAACCTGAGGAGAGAGCAGGTTAGGGAGATACGATACTGGAAGTTTACTCACCTGGTAAAGGTGATTGTGGGAGTATTCTTTACAGCTCTCCCAAAACCATTACCCCATGAGTTATGTTTGCCTGACAGGCAGATGGTGCACAGATAACAAAGTCTATATCCAGCCCCTAGCCCCTGGTCAACTCATATGTCCTCAGTTCAATATCTTCCAGAGCTGTAAGTGAATTCTGTTAATGTAGAAAACCAACTAACCATGAAATGTTAAGTTACCATAAGACTAAGAAATACATGAGACTGTATTCAGCTAGTCTACGTTATTTCCTGTTATTACACACTAAGGAACTGCAGTTTTAAGAAGACTGTGATACTAGGCCCCAGTCTTGATTCCAGAATAAGTCAGTCTCCAACACTGAGTGCTCTGTAGTGCCATACAGAATGCTCCCACAATCACCTTTACCAGGTGAGTAAACTTCCACTGTGGGTTGCATTCTCTATGGCACTCCCAAAAATCATGGATTTTCATAAGCAGTGCCCCAAGATAAGGGTGGGAGAGAGAGACCAGTTATAGAGTTAGGAGGTTTTCACCATCTGTAGTACTGCTTGGCCGAATCCAGCTCAAGATGTGGTGCCAGTGTTCGGTCTATAATGTCTTTCAACAGTGTGAGCCAAAGACCAGGTTGCTGCCACAACAATTTACTCCAATGAGGACAAATTTATCTCAGCCCGCAAAGTAGCAACTGCTGTTGTGGAATTAGCTTTGAGATCCTTGGGTGCTGTCTTATTCTCAACTTTGTATGCTTCAGATATTGCTCTCTTTATCCATCCTGCTATGGGGGAATTAAATGCGACCATTCTTGTCTTGTGTCCTTGTGTGATGACAAATAGCCTCTCAGAACATCTCGTCATAGAATCATAGAATCCTGCCGGCAGAAAAAGACCATTTGGCCCATCCAGTCTGCCCGAAAGAGATAGCCCACTCCCTCCTTCCTTTTTTACCTCCCACCCCCTCTGCCCTATCTCATGTCTTTGGTCCTTTGTAAGCAAGTTTTGCCAAAATGGCATGGGGGGGGGGGGACTGAGTTCCAACAATGGATTATGGGAGTGGCACATGATTTCTGAGCAAGTGGCCAAACTGGGGAAAAACTGAGCTCATTTCTACAGAGAAGCCAGCTCCCAGAATGTGTAAGTACAAGATAAGGAGCTGTTCCCTTTCACCTCCAGAGATAAGTTTTTATTCACAGGGTCTTGAAACTATAGTTGATAGCTAGAGCAGCACCTTTATAGGTGTGTGGTGCCATGCGTCTTACTCTAGAGTCACTGAAGTATGGGCTCTAGGGCAATGCAGATTGAGACCCATTTCATGTAAAAGCCATCAAGTCTGAAAGGGGAAGATTGTGCATTTTATTGATTGACTGATTGATTAATTGCCTGATGTGACTGTGTACTGACTTGATGTGCAGCACCACCGCCGCTGCTGTATGGATGAGGAGTACTCTCATGCCAGCTCCGCTGCTGGAAGGGAGCAGCTGTCCATCTACCAGTGTCAGGGAATGGTAAGAATATTGGACCTGTAATTCTCATATGCAAGTAAGCTGGCAAGCAAACTTTATTTATATAGCACTTTTTATAATCAAGGCGCTGTACATGATACAAATTACAATATAAAAACAAAGGATATAATAAATTATTTAAAATCATCAATCCTCAATATGCTGCACTATGCAGTGTAAACAACACCTGAACTCAGTTATTTACCAAAAAAGTATCAGAGTTTAGGAACTCAATTCCAAAAATGGGTCTGGGGCTCAGAAGGAAGGAGGGAAACCAAGGTGTAAGAAAGGAAATGATTAGACATGCAAAAGTGATTAAAAAGTGGAAACTGACTTAACCAAATTCTTAGATTCTGCCACTGAGAGTAGCTTACTATATTATGGTAGCACGGTAGTGCTACCATAGTTAGGGTTGAGGAGCCATTTCTATGTTAAACCCCAAAACTTTGCACCTTAATAACTTTGCAACCGTATGACAGATATGGCTGAAATTTGGGATACATGATCAAGAACCATAGGCCTTGGATCTGCCAAGTTTCATAGTGGTTGGATATACGGCTGCGGAGTTATTAAGCATGATCTGTGCACGTGTTTACGCTTTTTCTGGAATTCTACGGTCGCGCCTACAGGTCGCACAGTTTGTGTGACCGGTCCAAAATCTTCAGGGAATGTGCAGCCAGGGTCCCTGATGTGCCTTTCAAAGATTTCGTGAAAAAATATTAAACGGTTCAAAAGCTATTCAAAAAACAGTTTCCCATTATAAGTCAATGGGAAAAGTTAACAAAAAGTTCAACACTTTCGCAAATGCATTTTTACTTTCGCAAATGGGCCTGTTACTTTCGCAAATCGGCCATTTTGTTTTCAGTTGGTGATCAGAAAAATGGTTGGCATTTAAATTTGGGACCCTCTAGCAACCTAATTCTTTTTGTATTCACCTAGTCGGACCCTGAGGATGCTTGCCATGTCTTTATTTTGTGGTAAAACACCCCAGAAATATGTTTTTCAAATTTCTGGAAAAAGTACTTTCACAAATTACTTTTGTGCTCACGAAAGTGTTGAACTTTTTTGCGAAAGCTTTCGCAAATTGCGACAGTAATTTTCCATCTGTGGGACAGTGACAGAGATTCTTTGGCACTGCGCTGCAAAAGAACCGTTGGGAGTTTTGGGCTGAAATTTGGAGGGAACGGAGCCGACATCCCACAGATGTGCCTTTCAGTGTTGTATTGAAAAAATATTACACGGCAAAGTTACGGCACTCCAAAGTTGATGGTTTTTCCTATAGGATAACATTACGGCGCCCCACGCACTACAGAAATCCTTTGGCACCCTGCTGCAAAATAACAGTTTGGTCTTTTTTCCTGAAATTTGAAGGGAAGACAGCCAACAGACCACAGATGTGCCTTTCAGTAGTTTGGTGAAAAAATATCACACAGCAGAAAAGTTACGGCACTCCAAATTTGATGGTTTTTCCTATAGGATAACATTACGGCACCCGACGCATTACAGAAATCCTTTGGATCCCTGCTGCAAAATAACGGTTTGATCTTTTTTCCTGAAATTTGAGGAAGACAGCCAACAGCCCACAGATGTGCCTTTCAGTGGTTTGGTGAAAAAAACATTACAGGGAGGCAAAGTTATGGCACTCCGAACTTTTCTTTTTTTCCCATAGGATAACATTACGGCGTTCGCCGCGCCTTTCAGGGCCCGTATCTCGAAACGTGCAAGATATGGACTTTTCGTCGGAAAATTTCTTAGCCCCCTGATGGGGTTAAGATTTAAATTAGCCAGGACAGTTGTAAATAATATGACTTTTAAATTTTTTTTCTACGTCGTACGGTTCCTGAGATATAATGTATTTAGTATTCCAAGATCTCATTTTCATGCTGATACTCATTATTATGCATACGTTATTTGTACTCACTGTCTTTCTCTATGCAGGTTTTGGGGAAACCAGTCTGTGTGCTTACATTACTGTTACTGTTGCCCTTTCCGCTATGTGTTCCGCACCCGTTTAATTTACCGCTGACATCTGGCGCCACCATGTGCGTTTATCCTTTCGCTTTCATTTGGCGCTTGTGTTTCTGTTATTTTTACCATTTCTGTCTACAGTACTGTTTATCTTTCTGTTTCACTTACGCCACCATGCCCATTGACATTTCTGTTTGCAGGCACCATGTTACTATGTGACAAGACATCACGTGGCAGACCATTCCTGTCTACGCCACCATGTGCGTTCCCCTTTCTGTTCTCATTCGCGCTTGTGTTACCATGTGCGCCACTGTTAGCATTTCTGTTTGCATTGCTGTCCATATTAGTATGCCATAAGACATCATTGGCCCCGCGCTCCCGCCGCTGCATTACATTCACTATTTCTCATTATCATTCTCAAAAAGAAGGGAAATTAGAGCCAAAAAACTCCATTTAATGCATTAGTTAGGGTGTTCCACAGTGACAAAAGTGAGGAAATTCTCTGTTAGGGTTGAAAACCCCCCTTGCACCCCCCACCCACCCCCCAACCGGCATTGGGGTGTGCATTGGGATCGTGGGTCCTAACTCTCACCCCAGTCTCCTATACTTTGCTGCTTTACACATGTCATGGGTGAGAGTTAGGGCTGATGATCCCAATGCACACCCCAATGCCACTCACGCAGCGCCATCCTTTGAATTTTCATTTGCGCTATGCTTCTGTTACTTTTTGCCATTTGTGTGTACCGTGATTGTTTCTCTTCTGTTTCACTTTGCGTCACCATGCCCATTGACATTTCCATTTACAGGCACCATGTTACTATGTGACAAGACATCACGTGGCACACTGTTCCCGTCTACGCCACCGTGTGCATTACCCTTTCTGTTCTCATTCACGCTTGTGTTACCATGTGTGCCACTGTTAGCATTTCTGTTTGCGTTGCTGCCATTAACCGACCATTAACATAATACCTGGGAGTGGCTTATTCCTATCATAATAAAATTGTTTTTTAAACAACATTAAACCATGTTCATCATATGGTTAGGCTCTACATGTATGTTAATAAAAACTAAACATAAGGCTGTTACAATGTTTACAGTCAATTAGAAAGCTGCATTTCTCAAACCCTTGTTATAATCAGAGATATTATACCTGTACAACTCCTTGGTTTTGCTGAACTCTATTGCTCAGGTGGCCCACCACAAGTGGTGTGGTCTGGTGGGGCATCGGTAGGTAAGGCCATGCAACTACTAAGTGTGGTACGCTGTGCAGCTGCAATCAGGGATGTGTATGTTTGGTGTACATGGCCTCAGTTTTGCTGTTGATCTCCACTGAGCATGCAGTACCTGGTCAGGTGGGTGGGGATGTCTCATAGTACATTTAGATAATTGTTTGTTATTTCTGTCACCTGCTGCTGGATGTCTGTCATTGGTTGTGTTGACTTGGTCCTCCCTTATACTTGAATGTGTGTGTGCGTCTGTGTGTGTGTGGTGCTGGGGGGGGGTGAATTCGGAGTTAGGGTTTTCAACCCTAACAGCGAATTTCCTCACTTTTGTCGCTGTGGAACAACCCTAACTAATGCATTAAACGGATTTTTTTGCCTCTAATATATATATATATATATATATATATATATATATATATATATATATTATTTATTTAATTTTATTTAGTTTTGTTAACCGGTAAGTGCACTAGCCAGCAACTGACTGTTTTCAGGCACGACCCGGGAGGTAAAATTACAGAACATAACGATACAGTAAGGATAACGAAATACATGATGCACAGAAATACAGGAAGATACATATGGCAGGATACAATGCATGACAAAGGAAAATACAAGGCAAATACATTTCAAGGACATTTTCCATTGAGCGATACATAAAGTGTATTGAAGGACCTAGGAAAGGAGAGGATAGGTGTAGGGTAAGCCAGAAACAAGATGGAAAATGACAAAAGAGGGAAGGTGAGGAGGTGAGGAAAGGATAGAGGAAGGATGGAGGGCAAGGGCCAAACGGGGGGCTAAAGAAATGGCTAAGAATATAAGGACAGAGGCAGTGACAGGAATAGGGAGGTAGGAGGAGTAGAGGAGGGATGGCCGAGGGGAGGGAGGGTTAAAAGAAAGCCGCAACAGGCAGCGGGCGACATAAGGTTCCAACCCGCGGCCGTAGTCATTGAGCCGAAAGACGGGCAAGCGGAGAAAGGTGACAGGTGGTTACGGCAAAAGACGGCAACAGCGGCAAAAGGTAGCAGAATGCGGCTGGGCTGGTGGAACCGGAGACGGTAGGGCGGGGGTGATGATGCTGTAAGAGGAGGAGAGAAGCAAAAGAGTTACGGCAGTAGCGGAAAGGTAACAACGCCAAGCCGAGCCAGTGGAACCGAGAGACGCAGGGCAGGGAAGAAGAGGTCGTAGGAGGAGGTAGCCATTGCAAGTGGAGGTAATAGGGAACAATGCTCAGCTGGGAGGGTGGGACGAGCGAACGGGCAGGGGTGACTCAGGAGGAGGTAAAGACGAGGCAAGCAAGCAGAGAAAGGAAGGGGAAGGCAGAGGGGAAGGGGGAAAAGGAGAGTGCAGGAGATGTGGTCGGGGGGAAGAGAGGAGAAGGGGAGTTGAGTGAAGGAAGGTTGAGAGGTGAGGGGAGAAGAGAACAGGGATCAAGGGGAAGCCAAGTGGTGGCCGGAAGTAAACAACAACTTGTAAATGGCAAAAGCTAATATTTGGCATACAGTCAAACAGATTCAAGCATATGTGCATATATATATATATTTATATATATATGCACACACGCACACATATATATATATATATATACTATAGATATAGTTTGTGTTGCATGGCCACTCCTATATTAAACCCAAAATTTTGAACTTTAATAACTTTGCAACCGTTTGTCTGAGTCACCTGAAATTTGGCATGCTGGTTGTTGTACCATAAATCCTAGGGATGGGACCCTGACTCTAGGCAAACTAGCTAGCACCATCTACTTTGATTCTTCGGGATGGGACCCTGACTCTAGGCAAACTAGTTAGCACCTTGCGCTCTTCCTGGGTCCCCAAGATTGATGCATGTACAATGTTTGTAAATATTCACTTCCACATGTTCTTACGGTCTTTATGTTCCTTACCTCCTACCTGATTGTAACCCTAATGACCTCATTGTCTACCAACTTGTCACTTTATTACCTGTACTGTTTCCTTTGATTGTGTACGTAACTTTCCTCCGGGTTGCCCCTGAAAAAGGGACCTCCGGGGCCCAGCGGGCTCACCCGGTCAACAAAATTCAATAAATAAATAAATAAATAAATCTCTGGATCTGGAAATATTCATTCTGGAAAGATTTTCAGTTGCAGAACTGCAGAGCACCGAAAAGTGTAAAAAAATCCTCAACTTTTGTGAATTCTTTGCTCCACTCCACAGCCCAAAAGCTTTGTCCAACTGGTCTGAAATTTTTAGGATACATATGGAGAGTGGTTCAAGTATGTGCCTTACGAAGGTTTGGTGAAAAAATATTCATCCGTTCAAAAGTTATTAAAGTTTAGTTTCCCATTATATCCTATGGGAAAAAATATATGTTCCACATGAAGGCAAGTTGTAATGTAGTGAAAGTACCTTTTTCTATTGCAAATGCCCTCAGTAGTGTCGTGCTGCCACCATCTTATCAGTCAGCAGTGGAGAAAAATTTTATAGTTCAAAAAATAGTGCCCCTAGGTAAACACCAACTGTTGTGTTTACCTAAATGGGGTCCTACGAACAGCACCCATGCTTCAGTTTTTTTCAAAAAGACCCAGAAATATGCATATTTTGATGCTGCCATTTGTACTGTTGCAAATGGGAGCATGAAACTTTTGTAAATTTGCAAGTGTCGCACTGTACTTTCACAAATTTGTGAAACTTCCGCTATTTGTGACAGTACTCTCTCCCAAATCATGGTTTCTTTGTCACTTCACTGCCACTACATGGTTTGGACCTTTGAGCTGAAATTTGCAGGATGGCAAGCCCTTGTACCACAGATGTGCCTTTTCCTGGTTTGGTGAAAACAATTACACCGATCCCAGAGTTACAGCACTCCAAATTTGCAAATTGTCCCATAGGATTGCAATGTGGCAGTTGCGGTGCTTTTTGGCGCCTATATCTCAAAGACAGTTCAAGATATGGATTTTTCGCTAAACGCAACTTAGTACACCTACTAAGCACACCTTCCCTCCATTTGGAACCAACTACAAACCGTACTGAAACTAACTAGCACAGTTTCAATAAACTTCTACAAATCGCTAAGTTCAGCCAAAATAAAAGACTCCTGTAACTGTCATTAAGTCTCTTCCTTCCCCATGTGTGCCATATTTATCCACTGGTAAGGTATAATTGCTTTGTCATATTAACTGCTTTCCCTTCCCCTTCTACTCCTGGCTTTATCTATGCTTACGCTCCACTGCTACTCTATCAAATCACTCCTCCCCTATATCAGTTGTAGTCTGTTGTTTGTTCTAGCTGCCAAAATATATGTATTGCACACACCAGTCATCATGTTTCATTTATCAGTATGCAACCTGTAAGTCGCTTCCCTGTCTCATATTAATGTTTACCACCTGCGGTCACCCTATGTGGTTCCCTTGTATGTATATCCAGCCTGTATCATGTAACGTGCATTTCATGTATATACTGTTATTACCTATCTATGTTTGTACTTTAAGTGTTTATGTCACGGGACCTCCTTGTGAATGAGCTTGCTCAATGGAGTTTTCCTGCAATAAACTTGAACTTGAACTTGCAACTTGAACACGTGGAGGTGGCAAGGTCATGAATACAACTGCAAAATTATTTTTTCCACACTTGCAATGGTTACTGAGATATTGGCAAATAAGCATTACGAGGGCTGCTTGGAATGCCTCTAGGCCTCTGCTATGTGTCTGCACTTATGTGTGGGCCTGCGCTCCCACCTATGCATACTACTTATGCTAAACTGGAAGCACTACACTTGTAGGCCCGCATTCCCATCTATGGATACCATTTTGCAAACCTGAGGACATACTTAAGGGTGGGTGGGAACGCGGGGCCCAGAGGGCCCACACTCCCACCTATGGATTCCATTTTGCAAATCCGAGGAGACAGTTATGTATAGGTGGGAGTGCAGGGCCCGAAGGGCCTGCGCTCCCACCTATGCATTCCATATGACCAACATTTCACTTTCTGAAAAAGAAGGGAAATTCATTGCAAAACAACTCTGATAATGTTGCAGTTAGGTTGATTTCACACCAACAAAGTGTGGAAATGATCTGGTTTCAACCTCACTACCTCATGTCTCCATCTCACACACAACAGGCATTGGGCTGTGTGTTGCAGTCATCGGGCTAACTCTCACCCCATTCTCCTATACTGTCCCAGCTCAACTTGTTTACAGATAGAATTGGGTGAGAGTTAGCCAGATGACTGCAACGCATACCCCAATGCCTGTTGGGTGTATGGAGGGTGGGGGTGGGGTATGGGGTAGTAGGGTTGGAAACTCTAATGTCAAATTTCCACACTTTTGTTGTTGTGGAAATCAACCCTAACTGATGCACTAATGGAGTTTTTTCATCACATATATATATATATATATATATATATATATATATATATATATATATATATATTTATTTATGTATCTGTTGCAAAAACTTTGTTAATGTTCACAACCCCACACGACCCCCAAGCAGGCATGAGAGCAGGTGTGTGTGTGTTGGGCTTCTCAGCCTAACGCCATCCCATTTTCATAAAGTCTATACATCTAACCTAATTTACAGATGGGAAGGGGGTGAGTGTTAGGCTTGAGAAGCCCAAGGCACACCCCACACCTGCTCTCCTGTCTGCTTTGGGGGGGGGGTGGAGTGTTAGGGTTGTAAACCCTAATGCCACATTTCCCAACTTTTGTCACTTTGACCCTAACTGGAGCATTAATAACATTTTTTGCAACTTATTTCCTTACTTTTTGTGATAGTATAATCGTATCCTTATTTGCCTGTGGAACCGCAGGCCCCTCCAGGCCCTGTGCTCCCATACATCCATAATTTTTAACATAGTGTAGTTGTATCCTTGGGAAATACTTAATCATTAAAGGGACAGTGATTGGAGGGTGGGGGCACCAGTAGACAACAGGGAAATATAAAATTAATAATGGGAATGGTGATCAGAGGGTGAGGGGTGCCACTAGACACCAGGGAAATATAAAATTAATAATGGGGATGAATGACACTCAGAGGGTGGGGGTTGCCACTAGACACCAGGGGGGAAAATGTAATAGAAAGCAAAAAAATGTTTGGGCTCAACTGGACTCAAAATTGGTCCCCTTGGGAAGCACACTGAAAGGTGCACATATTTTATACCAACTGATTATTACCATAGCTACAGAAAATATCAACCAACCAACTTCAGCATGGTAGTTTCAATGTGCATACCTTCTGTTACACATTTGTTACACCGAAATCTAGTAAGTGTCAAACATACTTAAAAAAGCAACTGTTTGAAACATACATGCTGTGCATTACAAATGTTAAATAATTTAGCTATTTTGTTCTTCCTCACTGTGGGCCCGATTCACAAAGGGGGCTGTATTTGGTGCAAGCTGCAGCAAATAGCAGCTTGCGGTGAAGCCTCATGCACCAGGGACCCTGCACCCATTTCAGGTACAGGAGACGTCCCGGCACCTAAGTCTTCATACTTGTGGCAAAC
This sequence comes from Neoceratodus forsteri, assembly GCA_016271365.2. NCBI lineage: Eukaryota > Metazoa > Chordata > Ceratodontiformes > Ceratodontidae > Neoceratodus > Neoceratodus forsteri. The sequence continues at coordinate 902,614,458 of CM028135.1, read as the reverse complement.
TCTCCCATGTGGCAAACACACGGCACACAGGAGGGATTGCCACAAGCCCCTTGCATCAATGTCAACCCATTCCCTCACCCTGATCTATGTTGTGCCCCATACACAGTGGCATCCCCCACCCAATCCATGAAGTGCCTGGCAGATATATGACATTTAGTGAGATATCCACGCCCAGATCCTCATTGTACCCCATGTACACAAAGGAACCCCCCCACCCAGATGTCCCCATTTCCATGGCAATGAAAAGAGTGCCCACATTGGTGGTCCAGTGCCCCCACCCCAATAGATAGTACCTCCATCCCCAGACAGAGCCAAGAGGTGACACAGCCCTCCACACAGCTCCGCAGCCTGTCCCCCACTGAATGGTCAATTAGTGTGCACTGTACTGTGTATATGCTCAATGATTATCAATAAGCGCAGACATAGTACAGTGCACACTCATCATCTGTTCAGTTGGAGACCTGCCGCGGAGGTGTGAGAAGGGCTGTGCTGGTCCCCGGCTCTGTCTGGTGATGGAGGGCACCTTTTATTGGAGTGGAGGATGGGGCACTGGACCACCAATGTGGGTGCTCTTATCTGTGCCATAGGAATTGGGTACATCGGGGATCTGGGCAGGGGTGTCCCTTTGCAAATGTGGGGTACAGTGAGGATCTGGGCAGAGGTGTTTTATACATATTACCAGTACAGGGCACATCAGGGATAGAGGTGGGGGGTCCCATGGCACATTTGCAACTAGTAGCTATCCCAGGGGAGATATACCTAAATCCCCTTAAACCAGCCCTGACTAGTGTAAGGGAACTTAGTATTTCTCCCTCAGGGCGCCATCTGTGAATTGCAGTTCTGGGCTGTGGCAGCTTGCATCTGCTGCAGTGCCCCTAGTGCCTTGTCCAAGCCCATTTGTAGGTGCAGGGATGGGGCAAACCCCGTTTGGGGCAGGCAGTCTGCGTTTGATGCAGGCTGCCTTTAAGAATTGCTCCTGGTGTATCTGTCAGTGCAAGGTGCACCTTGTGCCATTCTATTTGGTGCAAGCACCTTGCACCATGGCTGAGGGTTTGTGAATTGGGCCCAGTGAATACAGAGCCTGTTAATCTAGTGAGTTACCCTACTCGAATATTCATAGATGGAGCTTTCAAAAACTTGATTACAGTAATAATACCAGCTTTGACAACAGCCTGTGCTTTTTACCGCCGACCACCACTTACATTAATACTATTAGCTATTACAACAATGTGTGCTGACATCTGCACACAAAAAACATTTGGAAGCGATCCCCACTAACTGAACTCTGGTCGTACATTACACTTGTATATTTTTGTGGATGATCACTTCTGCTTTCTTAAACTAAAGTGTCTAATCACATGGTCACCCGTTTGCAATATTCATGATTTAGGTGTGCAAATATTTAATTACATTAGTAATGCCAGCTTTAACAACAGCATAAGCTGTCTGCTTTAGACTAAGAACATTTGAAGACGATCATCAGTAACTGAGATCTGAACATACTTTACTCATTATTTTCATGACCAATCACTTTTGCTTACTTATACTTAAGTGGAAAACTGCAAGACATAAAATAACATTTATGGGTGATCACCTCTAACAACCAAATGTTAAAAATTATGCATTGTCATTTAAGATAAATGGTGCTTACTCCCTATGTGCAAAAGGGCTGCAAGGCTATTTAAGTGTTCTAAAATGAATTTAGTAATACCACACATTTAACACACTCGATCCAGTTAGAGACACTCGGAAGGCTGGCTGCTTGTTTTATTATAACTCTGAAATATGTTTCGTCAGCCTTGTATCCCATTTGGTGAAAAAAAAGTAATTTACCATCAAGTGGCAAAACAAGCAAAAATCTGGTAACACATTTGCTAAACGACTTTAGATTCTATCATTGTGTACTCCATGACTTTCCCACGGATGAAGCTCTGCTGATGCTTGGTGTGTTTTCAGTGACTGCATAATAGTGGTCTTTACTTATTAAAAAGAAAAAGAGCATTTAAATACAAAAGGTGTTGAATTCATGTGATTAATCAGAGATCATTTCATAAAACAGCACAGTCAATATCAGGCACACATATGCCCTCACAGAACAGGCTCACTGACAATCTCTTTCAAAACTGGGAAAAAAAAGTGCTGATCCTGTTTGAAATTCTAACATTCAATGACATAAACTCAGAGTAAAATAGATAGTTTAGTAGTACAGTGATGACAAAATTGTGTAAATAATGATGCTGTCCTTCTGTTTAGAGGAGTAAAACTCAAGTGCCAAATACACCAGTATGGACAATAGCGCTGTCAGTGTGAAAGATAGCACCTTCGACATCAACGCGCAAACAGTAATGGAGTGTCAGTGCTCAAAGCGTTGTTGGCAGACACAACCAGTAGTGTGAAACAACTTTTACTCCATTACAAGGAAATGCAAGCACAGGAATTGTATGGTCTTTCTTTAATGTAAAGTGAATCATTACTATGTACTGCATTCTTTGAATTTTATTTTTTACCAAGGTGGATCGGGGCTTGGGGGGGTCGCCCGAAGTTTATGTTAACTTCAACAATTTTTTTAATTTACTGATCAAAGTTTATGTTAACTTCAATGTTTTTTTTATTTACTGATCAAAGTTTATGTTAACTTCGACCATTTTTTAAGATTTACTGATCGAAGCTTTATTTACCAATTAAAGCTTCCATTGGTTTGTGGAATTTATCAGTCAAAGTTTATTGGTCGCACTTCTATGTTATCCCCAAAACATTATAATTAAAAAATTGTACAATATTTTTTCACCAAATCACTCAAAGGCACATCCTTGGCACAGACCCCATTATCCCTGAAAATGTCATGGAAAAATTCCAGACTCTTTAGTCTGTAGGTGAGAGCAAAAATCCCAATGTTAAGTATAGGGGTAAAAGGTTTTTTTTTTTACTTTCTTTACCCTCCCTATCTCAAAAATGGTACAAGATGACATCTCCAAACTTTCTACATCTTAATACTCTGACAGCCTGATCACACATGCCAACTTTCCTGCTAATTCCTTAAACAAATGCGAAGTTATTTAAGTGCAAAAATTTGGGTTTAACATTAAAACCCCTGCTCAACCCTAACTATAGTGGTGCTGTCATAGACATAGAAACATAGAATTTGATGGCAGATAAGGACTGCTTGGCCCACCCAGGCTGCCCATTTCCCCTACCTAATGGATAAGCTGCAGATCCTAGTTAACCAACAGCCTACTTCCTCCTACCCCCAGCCCCTAGAATTGCCTTATGTCTGTCCCATGCATTTCTGAATTCCCTCACTGTTTTTGACTCCACAACCTCCTCAGGAAGGCCGTTCCATGCATCCACTACCCACTCCATAAAAAAATACTTCCTCACGTTACCTCTGAGCCATCCCCCTTCTATCTTCAAATTGTGCCCCCTTGTTCTTGCACATCTCTTCTTCTGAAAGATGCTACCCTCTTGGTCTTTGTTGATTCCCTTGAGGTACTTGAAAGTTTCTATCATGTCCCCCCTGTCCCTCCTTTCCTTGAAGGTATACATATTAAGCTCCTTAAGTCTCTCTTCATATGTCTCTGGCAGACCCTGCACCATTTTAGTTGCCGTCCTCTGGACGCCTCCATCCTGTTGATGTCCTTGTGGAGATTGGGTCTCCAAAACTGCATGCAGTACTCCAGGTGGGGTCTCACCAGCTGTCTGTACAGAGAGATAACAACTTCCTGTTTTCTACTAGTGATGCCTCTTCCTATACATCCCAGTATCCTCCCAGCCCTCCTTACTGGCCTCTCACATTGCTTGCCCACCCTTAGGTCATCTGATGTGACTACCCCCAAGTCCCTTTTCATTTTTGTTGTTGTTAGTATCTCACCCCCCATAGTGTACTCTTCTCCTGGGTTTTTGTTTCCCAGGTGCATTACTTTGCACTTCTTAGCATTGAATCTAAGTTGCCATACATTTGACCATTCCTCCAACTTTGCCAAATCCTTCTTATCCTTTCCACCCACATTGTGTATCAACCCTATTGCAGATATATATATATATATATATATATATATATACACACACACACACACACACACATATATATATATATATATATATAGTCATTGCAAAAACATTGTTAATGCATCAGTTAGGGTTAAAGCAACACAAGTTGGGAAATGAGACACCAATCTCTCACCCCATTCCATGTGTAAGGAAGCTGAGATGGTACAGTATAGAAGAATGGGGTGAGAGTTAGGCCCAATTGCCCCAAGGCACACCCCAATGCCTTTTGGTGTATGAAGGTTGGGATGGGGTGGTAGGGTTGGGGGATGTTAAGGTTGGAAACCCTAATACCTCATTTCCCTACTTTTGTTGCTTTAACCCTAACTGATGTATTAATGAAGATTTTTGCAATGAATTTCCTTACTTTTTAAGAAAGTGTAATCTTACCCTTTTTGTTTGTTGGGCCCTGCGCTCCCATCAGTCTATAGTGTGCTGTAGACGCAAAGGGCCCTCCTGGCCCTGTGCTCCCATACATGCATGTTGTATAGACATTGTATAATGGTATCTATTTGTGGGAGTGCAGGGTTCTTTGGGCCCTACCCTCCCATCTACCCATAATTGTAGAGACACTGTGCAGGCTTAGAGACATTCCAAGTAACCATTGTGGTATAAATGGTGCAATATCTCAGTAACCATAGGAACATTAGAAACAATTCCACTGCAGTTGTAATCATGGACTGGCAATCTGCATCGTTACTTAGTACACAAAGGTATAATAAGCTGCATTTAGTGAAAAATCTGTATCTCGAACTGTTTTCAAGATATAGGTGCCAAAAGGTACTGCATCTGCCACAATGTTATGTTATGGGAAATTTCTAAACTTCAAAATGTTATAAGTATAGAAGTGATGTAAATTTTATCACCAAACCAGCAAGTCACATCTTTGGGGCAAGCCCTAAGTCCTAACCATTTCTTTGCAGTGAAGTGACAAAGACACAGTAAACTTTAAATATCCTTTTTCATGAGGTGTCAAAATCTTTTTCATGATGTGAAAAAGGATTCTGACACCTCGCAAAAAGAGGAATTTGTCTGACAAAAAAGGATTAAGGGCAGAGACATCTGGTCCCAAAAGTCCTAATCCTTTTTCACTATGTGAAAAGGGATTTTGACACCTCATGAAAAGGGAATTGGCTCACGAAAGGGGATTTTGATAGCCTATGAAAGGATTAACTTTTAAAATCCCTTTTCTTGAGATGTCAAAATCCTTTTTAATCGTTCAGAGATGTCAAAATCCCTTTCAGATGGCGAAAAGGATTAGATTTGTGGGGAACATGGCCCAACAGCCAACCCTTTTCATGAGTTGTCATAACTCTTTTATGGTGCAAAAAGTATTTTGATACCTCGCTAAAGGGAATTCATCTGACGAAAAAGGATTACCATCAAGACCATCTGTTCCTAAAAGTCCTAATCCTTTTCTACGATGCAAAAAGGGATTTTGACACCTCACAAAAAGGGAATTGGCTTATGAAAAGGGATTTTGACAGCTCACAAAAACATAGAAACACAGAAGTTGATGGCAGATTAGGACCGCAAGGCCCATCCAGTCTGCCCATTTCTTTTTCTACCTTATAAATGTGCCATCATCCTTCGCTGTCAGTGGCCTATCTATTCATACTCATCTGTATTGCTCCCTTATGCCTATCCCATGCCTGTTTGAAGCCCTGCACTGTATTCATATCCACCACTTCCTGAGGTAGGCAATTCCATGCATCCATCACCCTTTCTGTGAAAAATAACTTCCTCACATTACCCCTTAATCGGCCTCCCTCTAATCTCATGCTGCGTCCTCTTGTCCTGCTATTTTTCTTATATTAAAACATGTTAGACTCTTTCACCTTGTTAATGCCCTTAAGGTGCTTGAATTTTTCGATCACATCACCTCTCTCCCTCCTTTGCTCTAGGGTATACATATTGAGCTCCATTAATCTGTTCTCATATGTCTTCTGATGCAGTCCCTGCACCATTTTGGTGCCCTTCTTTGGACTGCCTCAATTTGGTTAATGTCTTTGTGAAGGTGTGGCCTCCAGTACTGCATGTAGTACTCCAGATGGGGCCTAACCAGTGTCTTGCAAAGAGGGATTATTACCTCCCTCTTATGACTTGTGATACCCCTACTAATACACCCTAACATCCCCCTAGCCTTACCTACTGCTTCAGAGGTCTGCTTGGATGATTTCAGGTCATCGTTGATGATGATGCCCAAGTCTCTTTCTTCCTTTGTGACTGCCAGCAACTCCCCTCCCAGCCTATAGGTGGCTTCAGGGTTTCTCTTCCCTATGTGCATGATCTTGCACTTCTTTGCATTAAATCCCAGTTGCCAATTTTCTGACTATTTTGCTAGTTTATCCAGATCTCTTCTCATTCTGCCCACCCCATCTGGATCATCTACTCTGTTGCAGATCTTGGTGTTATCTGCAAACAGACAAGCCTTACCCTCTAGTCCCTCTTCAATGTCACTAATGAAGATATTGAAGAGGACTGGCTCCAGGACTGATCTCTGAAGTACCCCACTTGTGACTTGCATCTCTTCTGACTGCATACCATTTACCACCACTCTCTGTTGTCTGCCCGTCAACCAGTTTGCCACCCAGTTGACCAACTTCTGACCCACCCCGAGCCTACCCAGCTTGTTTATCAATCTTCCATGTGGAACAGTGTTGAAAGCTTTGCAGAAGTCAAGGTTGGTGACATCAACTGCTCCCCCTTGGTCCACCACTCTGGTTACCCAGTCAAAGAAATCTATGGGATTAGTTTGACAGGACCTTCCTTTTGTAAACCCATGCTGTCTCGGATCCTGTGCTCCTATGGATTCCAGGTGTTGCATTATCCTTTCGTTAAGGAGTGCCTCCATAATCTTGCCCACTACTGAGGTAAGACTGACTGATCTGTAGTTCCCTGCCTCCTCCCTGCTCCCACTCTTGTGGAGCAGGATCACATGAGCCCTTCTCCTGTCTTCTGGGACCTCTCCTCTGCTCAGAGACTCACTAAACAGTTCTGCTAATGGCTCTGCTAGTTCCACCCTTAGCTCCTTTAGTACCCTGGGATGTATGCCATCAGGTCCCATTGCCTTGTCCACCCTGAGCTTAGTGAGCTCTTGTAGGACTCTTTCTTTTGTGAAGGGAGTAGTGCTCACCTCCCTACCCCCTGTGTCCATGGTGCTGAGATGTGGGCCCTGCCCTACCTTCTCTTCAGTAAATACTGAGCAAAAGTATCTATTTAGGATAGATGATCTTACAGGGTCCTCCTCCTCCTCACATGCCCCCTTTTCTCATTTGAGATACCCCCTCTGGACTTTCTTCTTTCACTAATGTATCTATAGAAAGTCTTGTCACCTTCTTTTACTGTTTGTGCTAGTGTTTCCTCAGTTTGGGACTTTGCCTGCCTTACTGCCTTCCCTGCTTCACTTAGGCAGTTTGGTATGCCTCCCTATCTTCATCTTGCTGTGTTCCCTTATATTTCCTGAAGGCCAGCCTTTGGCTCTGACCTTTTCTGCTACTGTATTTGAGAACCAAAGTGGTTTCCTTCTTCTTTTACTTCCTTTTCTGTCTAACACAATGGGATGTTGCTTCAAGTATCGCATCCTTAATGCTTGCCCACTTTGCCTGTACTCCCTCACCTGTGTTCCTTTTTGCCAGGGCTATCTTAACTCTGTTGGCCATCTTATCAAAGTCAGCTCCTCTGACGTCCCATATTTTTGCCTTGGAATGGGATGATTTAGTTGTAGTGGCCAAATTGAACCATACCATGTGATGGTCACTGGCCCCCAGGTGACCTTCTACCTGGAGATCTGTGGTCCCTTCCTTGTTAGTCAGTACTAGATCTAGGATAGTGCTGTCTCTTGTGGGTTGTTGTACCAGTTGTTTGAGGCCCTCCCCCTGCAGGGAATCCACCATGTGTCTAGTTCTGGCAGATGTTCCTGCTGGTATTGACCAATCTGTATCCGGCATATTGAAGTCTCCCATTATCAGAACCTCCCCTTTAGCTGTCATGTTTTGTAAATCTTCTAACAGTAATGTGTCTATGTCTTCCCCCTGGTCTGGGGGCCTGTAGACAACCCCAGTTGGAGTTATTAGACCAGATGGCCCTGCTGGTAATCCCTTTTCATGAGACTCAATTCCCTTTTCATGAGATGTAAAAATCCCTTTTCCATCATGAAAAGGGATCGCAAGCAAGTCGCAAAAAAGGATTTTAAAAATTAAAAATAAGCATTCTGAGGCCACAGAAACATAAAGGAAAGGCACATAACTGTAAAGCATGTCCACATGAATAAAATATAAACTTGGATATCTCCAGAAGACATCCCAGAACAAAGTTATAACATTTTGTTTGGGCTGAAGAAAATAAAATAAGATGGCAGCTCACAAAAACTGATTTTTTCTCATGAAAAGGGATTCTAAGGATCCCTTTTTTCTGAACTGTCAAAAATCCCTTTTCATTAGCCCTAAATCCCTTTTCACACCATGCAGCTATCCAAAAGACTGAAATGAGCATGCACAGAACCCAACATTTCAAAATTGAATAACTTTGGAACAGATTATTAATTTTTCACTACACAAATGTTGGCTTGTTCTTTCAAGAAAGCTCCTTCTACCCTAAATAGTTCAGACCAAAATTCCAAATAGTGTGGCCACAGTATGATGAGGAAAAAGCAGCCCAAAAAAGGTGAATTTTACTGTGTGTTCACTATTTGCAGCTTGAGGTCCACAAATCCAATTGAAACGTAACTTTGTAGGTCAAGAGATCTACCCCACAGGACAATGTATACCAAATTATGTGCAAATCAGTTGAACAGTTGCAAAGTTGTTAAAATGCAAAATTTGAGGTTTAACATTAAACTGCCTACTCAATCCTAACTATAGTGCCACTACTGCACCACTATAATATAAACACTGGAGTGAAAAAAGGGCTGGATTGAAGCAAGAGCTAGGATGAGGGCTACGGCCTGATTATGCACAAGAAGAACTGAGGACAGCAGTCCCGGTGGTGCCGAGGGTTGAGGCACTGGATGCCACACCTAGCACTAAACCGGTGACCCGGGTTTGGGAATGAGCCTGGGTCATCAAGGGTCAGCTGGGGGAGATGGTGGGAGAAGAACTGAGAAGCTGTTTGGTAGCTCTCCTCTCCTGGGGAGGGATTTCATCACCCCCCCTCAATTCCACTGCCCCCAGGTGGAGGCCTTGGGATAGTGCAAATGGGTGGGTGGCATGCAGGGAGGGCACTATGGAAGCTCAGCATGCATGTGCCACCACACGTGTACGTGCAGCCATGGCATGGGAAGGGGGAATTCGAAAAATGGAGTTGGCAGGTTCCAAGAAACTCTGACCATAACCCCGGTGATAAAGTTGCAGGTCAGGTCAGATGAGAGCCCTCTGAGGGAGAGCCGGAGCCAACTGCCAGTTCCCGGGGGCATAAATACAACATAGGAAAAAAAAAGAACTGAGGATACTGGAGAGGACCAGGGGCTACATGGTTGGACTTCAACTTTTTTCACATGTGCATCGTCAGCTTATCAGGTGAATATAATCCATGTTGTAATGGTGTGAGGAGTGCCAAAGAGAATGTGATCCACAATTTTTAGTTCTTGCTTCAGATATGTATTCCATAAGGTTTTGTCAGGTATCTGTGCTGCCCTGATGCTTCCTACTCTAGCCAGAACAGTCATCCAGAACTCATCCCAAAACAGAGGGAACTTTTTTAAACTGTTCTGATGGGGATGACCTTGGTGTGGCAGTCTATTGAGGCCTGGGTAGGAAAGGATTGAACTCCCTGACATGGTCTCAGGTGGCATAGAAAAACAAAGCAAATGTTGCCCTATATAATGACACAGCCCTCACAAGACCAGCCTTATTGCCACAAATTAAATCTTGTTTTGTGAAATATCTGGAAATATCTGACCATGTCTGTGGCTAATGCTGTAATTATGTAGTTCTCTAACATTTGATTGGGAAAGGCATGCTCATTTCCAGTTTCTAGATTTTAAAACTATTAAAATTACCACCATCACACTTAATGGAAAACGTCATTTAACTACAATTCTCTCCCTAACTGTTAACCTGTCTCCAACCTCCCCTTTCTTAGCAAAGTCCTCAAAAAAGTAACATTCTTTCTTATCACCTCTCTTTCAAAATATTGTTTCCAATCTAGCGTTTGTTCTGTCCACAGCAAAGACTATTCTAGTTTGTGTACTCAGTTACCTCCTTTCTATCAAGTTAGTCCCATTCCTTCCCCATTAATTAAAAAAACAGTTGGAAATTAAGAAAATAGGGAACAGTGACTATTGAGCAATACTGGAGAATAATATCGGTGAAATAATGTGGGGGAAGACTATCGGTCATTTGCAACAGAGAAAAGAGACTGGATTTTCAAAACACATAATGCAGGTACAATTCCTGATTTAAAGCACATGCCCCATCATGTCAAATGTACCAAAATGTTTGCAGACAATTTTCTCAGGTCTTAATGTACTTTGGACAATTCCAGTCTTCATGGCAGAAATGTGACGCATGCATCATTATTTTGATGCATGCACAGTTTTCCTATTCACAACTTCTCTGGCACTTGCAGCAAAATGTTAGACTACATTTTGAATACCTTTTGATAGTGGGGAAATATCAGTTAAGACTAAGAGCTGGTAACCTTTTGCTTGTTTGGAGTGTATTATTGTGCCTCATATATTGTTGCTTGTTTGTACCATTATTTCTTCTGTATATTTGTTGCCATAAGCTAGGCTCTGCCACCTTTGTGTGCTCTGCGCAAGTGTATAGCAAAACTCAATAAAGATCTTTATGGAAAAAAACGTTAGACTACGTTTTTCACTGATCTGACAATTATATTTCAAGTTGTGCAAATGTGCTAAAATGTAATGCAAAGCTTTGAAAAGCCATCCCAAGGTGTGTTTTGAGATGGGACTTTGAAAGAGGAGTGTATCAATAGGGCATAAAATAACAGAATGGCGTTCCTGATGAAGGTTGTTGTCAGGAAGAATGCCCTGACTCCAGTAGTGGTAAGGGTTTAGGAGTGGGGATATAAACAGGATTATAAAATGATTCTGGAGTTTTCTGGGTCCTGACTGGCTGACAGGTAACTCCGGCCATGTCTTTATTAATGCATATTCTGCCAACCGGTACCTCTTCAGCCACTCAGGACTCACCACAAGAGAAATCATGCTGCCAGCATCCTAGATCTGTGTGTCCGAGCTTCTCCCCCAGCAACACAACATCCGTTACTCCAGCCACATTTCAAATGCACAACACCACCACAGTTTAGGGATCATGGGACAAACAATTTGTTATGCCTTCGCCCAGATTTAAAAATAAAAATCTGACCTCTGCCCCTGCAGAGAAAGCTGCCCTGATCCAGAGGGCATTACATTTTCCGTGAGGACCTGGCTTTCAAATGACAAAGGAAACACATTCCTCCATTCTGGGTACCTTCTTATATAATAAAATAGCAATACAGCCCTGATATTGTGAGGCCACAAAAGTTATAGTGAGTGATGATCTCTTTCATGGAAAATGGAGCAATGGATCTGTCATACAACATTACCATGGCACTTAGTTCAGGAAAGCACTAACTATGTCAGCTGATATGGGACCTGCTCACTCCCGCTTGCTGTCATTGAAACTAGCTAGGCACTCTAGCAGTCATAAAAAACACGATGTAAGAAATGTGGAAAAAGAGTAAAAGAAGCATATTGTGGGCACTTTCTGTGTGTGTGTGGGGGGGGTGGCAGACATACTCAATCCCACTGGAAATCTCACTGAAACAGAAAGAGTAAACCTGAGCACAAAACAGAGCCAAATAAGAAACATTAAAATAAATAAATAAAATGCATACCGTGGAGGGTTTTAAGTGATTGTGTGTGTTGGGGGACACACCACTGCCCTCTGGTGACTGTTAATTAAACATCTCCATTCCAATACAATAAGAATTACTTTTTTTTCTATGATATGATAATATGTTTTACTCTTTTTTGTGTACAGTTTTTATGTGCATTTTTTAATTAGCTTTTTAACTGGTGGACCCATTTTATAAATGGAATAAGACACTCTGAGGTGTAGTTTATGGCCTGGTAAGAGCACTTCCCACTTGCTAAAGGTATTTGGTGCAAGCAATTCATGCCTCATTACGCACCTGGGGCGTGCTCTTATCAGGCCATAAACCACACCTAGTTGTGTCTTATTCCTTACCTATCATGCCTATAGAGTCTTCAGGCAGACTGGTGTTCTCAGCCAAAATTTCCATCCAAGTAGGTTTTTGTTGGCTGAGGAAATCTGTTAAAAGTATAATTTAATGTTCCCCACAGATATTTTAATTTGTGCACCCCTCCCCAAGTTTCTCTTGCCATGACATGCTTGGACATAGGAAAGGCAGGAATTAGAAGAGCAAAGGAATTGTGTCAGTAGGAGACAAGGTTGTGAAGGTTGTCTGGTGACAGTACACGAAGGTTTGGGAAGATGCAGCTTATAGTTTTGAACAGGGTTCTGAGGGAAGCAATGAGCTAGTGTACAGCACATTTCAAAGGATGGAGGTGACATGATTCCACAGTAGTGCCCAGTAGTTACAGAGAGCAACATCATCACTTTTTGATAGTGAGAGCCTTCCTTTAAAGTCAAATTTAATAATTACATACAAATGTTATGTAATTAAGCAGCAATCTGGCACAACAGGCTCTACTGCTAATAAATGGACACCAAGGGATTAACTGAAGCATGAGAAGAAACTAAATGCAACTAATCCCAAAGGTTTGTGACTATCCTGCAACAGCCAAACACTCTAAAGTGCCTTGCAGCTTAACTCGGAGATGAACTGTGTGCATTACGTAACCAATAAGGCATGACGGGGGTGTATTATGGTGGGATAATGGCCTACCTAGGGTGGATTTTAGTACGAGGCAAAGCTGAGTGCTTCCACACCTAAGAAGGGCCACGAGCCCACCACATTGTACCCCCTGGAGTGCCCTATTGAGATTCTAAAATGATTATTTTTAGTACCTTGGATGTACTTTTTTAAACATATTTTTGTTGAGCTACTTTCAGCTGGGTTATTGTGCTAGGATAACAGCCCCGCTGAAAGTACCTCTTGGCCAATCAGGATCCAGCATTTTTTCTACTCATTTCGTAACTCGGTATCACATTCTGGCCCCACTGGCATGAGAGTTGGCATGTTGGGGTTTAAAATCAATCCTACTATAGGTCACACACATGGTACTTTAATTTAGTTTAGTTTAGTGATTTGTTTGAGCACTCTAGCACATTGTGACTCTTGGCACTTTACAGATAATCTAAACAGAATTAAAATAGAATAAAAGATATACCTGTAAGTAAAGCAGTGCACTGTCAGCCAGCAAACTGGCCTGAACAGTAACAACTTGCTGTGTTTGAGAACAGTGCTTCTACTTTCTGCTTCATATGGGAGAAATGTGCACCATGCACTGTCCATCCAGAACAATTTGTACTGTAAGTGTAAAACTATTTGTCATAGATGGTATATGATACAAATAGCTATTACATTGAGATTTCTACATCAAAACCCCTCAAACTGCTTAAAGATGGCAAAACAATAATGATATTGATTCAAGCAGTTCTAAAGGGATGGATCTTCCATACAAATTCAAGGCAGACCTAGGAGTTTCTTTTATTTTATTTATTTTTTATTTATTGAGGATTCGGAAAAGTACCTTTGAGTCAGAAACTCCTTTACAAAGGTTCCACGTCACAGAAATTAGATACAAAACAAACATTACATGGCAATTCACCAGGACACGAAACAAGCTATTTACATAGAGCAGTGAAAGGCTAACAGTCAGATACTAGGATTAATAAGCACAGTTCTTAAGCAATATGTTTATAAATTCAGAAATAGAGTTGAACCTGTCAGACTTGGGCTGGAGACTCAATGGGGGGTGGGAATAAGCTGCCGAGAAGCCATAGTCAGGGGAGGGATGGGGTTCAGTGGCAATCACAGTTATTTGAGAACTGGAGATGGTCCTTAAGATGAGTTTTGAAGGTGCCAATAGTTTAGTTTATTGATTTGTTAGAGTGCTCTATCTCATTTTGACTCTTGGCACTTTACATATACATAAAAAATGTAGGCAGACTTAAAACGAAATAAACATAAAATAATGTAGATAAACATAGCCAATGCTACAAACATTAACATATATAAAAAGGAGTTAAAGTTCCACCTTGTCAACACTAGCAGCTGTGATTGCTTCTCTGAAACCTATTCTTGAATCTTCACACATACAATTACTGTTCCCCTCTCTCTCTGTCCTTCCAGGTTATACCTCCCTCCACCCCATTGTCACAAAGAAATAAATAATGATATCCTTCTCCTTACTTTACATGTCATCTCTGCATTAGATCCGCTCCACCCTCCTTTTCCCTCCCACAATGCCATGCACTTGAGCTCCACCTTGCTTTCCTTACTATTGAGCTAATCATATGTGACAATCCCTAACTTTTCAGGGTGTCTGTGAGTACTCAAGCACTTATTTAGATGTTGGCCACTGCTGTCATGTAACAAAATGATGACTATGTAATGTGTAATGGCTGAACATCATGTTCCCAAGCTGCTGTTTCCACTACTTGTTTTCTTGTCGCATACTGTTCAGTTTATGGTGATTGATGTGTATGTTATCTGACATGGAACCTTTGTGAATGAGCTTCTAGCTCAAAGATTGTTTCTAAATAAATAAAAACAATAAAAATAAATTAATTAAAAGGAGGGGAAAACTTTTCTAAATAAAAAGGTCTTCAGATCCCTCTTGAAGGCACTAACCAAGGGGGCCTCTCTAAGCGACCAAGGCAGTGAATTCCACACGGTAGGTGCTGCAACTGAGAAAGCCCAAGCATTAGATGATTTTAAATGGACCCTGGGAATCACTAGGAGGCCTTCCTCAGCTGACCAGAGGGGACGAGAAGGGTGGTAGGGCTGTAGAAGGGCTTGTAGATAACTGAGCCCCAGCCCACGTAGGACTTTATAGGTCATTATACAATGGCAAGGAAAATTCTAGTAATGTGATTGGCTCCTGACTCCTAGAGACAGTGATGTTATTACACAATAACATCACTGTATCTAGGGCAGGCACAGAAATGACTGCACAACAGTTAAAGAAATCCATCCCTCCCTCCCTCCGTCGTCAAGCCACCGCTAAGCTGACAAAGCTCCCGTGCTCTTTCCAGTACTTCCCTCCTTTTAAAAAAGTCAGTCCCTCCCTCCCACTGAATCACACTTATTCATCCTACCACTAAATAAATTACTTAAAATTTTTAACTTAGTGCATAACATGGGAAAAAGGCTGACAATTCTCACAAAGATTTCATCAATCCCCACTTGTCAGCCCTACCTATCCACACCAAACACTGTCAACAGTTTTTATTTTTCTTTCTTCTCCCAGTACAAACACATACGAACTGCACTTGGAGAATGAAAAGTACAGACGTTTAACACAATTCAGAGTGAGTGGTGCTGGTCACAAAGGAGGATGAGCAGCTTCCCGAGTTCAATCAGAAGCCCATTCACTGTAGATGTCTCTATCACCACACGCTCAATCCTTGGTGCTTGAGCTTCAGATTCCAGTTTCATACTAATTTATACACAGTGCTTACCCAGTACCAGTCTGTACACTGCAGTTCAAAAAGAAGAAAACAAAAAACAAAACACAGCCTTCAGCAACTACCAGGTTGGGGGGGGGATGGGGGCTAGCCGGCTTCCCGACTTCAAACAGAAGCCCATTCACTGGTGTCTCTGTCAGTACGTGCTTGCGCCTCAGTGCTCAGTGGCATTAAATCAGAGTTTATACTAAATTACAAGATGTACAACTGGTACCATGATAGTCAGTACATCATAGTTCAAAAGAAAAAAAACACACAGTCATGACCAGGTACTGCTAAAGTGGGGATTAAGCAGACAGCAGCAGCAAAGAAACGACTTGTACCAGCAGCACTATCTACTGCACACACTACAGGCGATGGAATATTTTTTAATACAAACACCTCCACATAGAAAAACAAATTTAAAAAAATGTATTTAATGTATTTTTTCCTATTTTTACTTATTTCTACAAATCAGCCATTGTATAATAGCAATAAGGAACTCCGGGGGGGGGGGGTTATTGTGTAATAACATCACTCCGCAGGTGGTGGAAGCACTCGGCTTTGTCTCATGATTCAACCCACCCAAGGAGTGACATTGTTACACAATAACATACACCCTGTCACGCCTTATTGCTTACGTAATCTGAACTTGAAGGTGATCTGCCCCCTAATAGGGAGCCAGTGCAGAAAGCACAACACAGGAGTAATGTGACGTGACCTCAGAAGGCCAGTCAGCAGCCTGGCTGCCCCATTCTGCACCAGCTGTAGGTGGCAAAGATCAACCCCCGATAGCCCCAGGTAAAGGGCATTGCAGTAATCAAGCCGTGATGTCATGAAGGCATGGACCTGGATAACACTGCACAAGCTTATTGGCAGCACAGAATGGTTTAGGATTTAATAGTCTGTGACAGAACATATAATCATATGTACTTTTTATATAAAATAAACTTTTGTATACTGTACTTGCTTCTCTTTCTTTTTCAATGAATGGTGTCTATTTTGTAAACATGTTGGGTACCTTCCCTCCCTCCCTCCAGCTAATTGAGGCATCTCTGTGCGGTCCATTAAAATGTTTGTGATGAGTGTTTTGGATATCTGCATCTGCTGTTTAACTCTCTCAAAAAAATGGCCTGATTCCTGTTGATTTGGTAGAAACACAGAAACACAGAATTTGATGGCAGATAAGGACTGCTTAGCCTGCCCAGTCTGCCCATTTGTTTTTCCTTGTTACACTGACACCGCAGACCCTACTTGATCTCTGGATGGTAGTACTGTATGTTTAAGAACACTAACTACTGGCTTAAAATCATCTTCTTTGAAGAAAATCAGTTACCCTTGATGTGTTTCAAGGATACTATGCTTTTGAAAAGATTGCTTACATTTTGTCTATGACTGGCAATGACTAAAAGACTCTTTTTTAATGGACAGAGGGCATGGATCCAGGTAACTTCAGCATCCACCCTAAATTCTCCTTTTAATAAGCTCATCAAAATACAATTGAAAATAGATGTGTAAGGATATAATTTATGTATGTATGTAAATATATATATGTATGTATGTATGTGTGTACAGTATATATGTATTTATTCATTTGATGTCAGTCCAATGGAGATAACCCCACAAGATGCAGCATCTCATTTTCAGGGGTCCCAGGGAAGACAGAAGCAGATAACATAGTTTAGCAGAGGGCCAAAATATACGCAGAAAAAAGCAAGCTGTAACGGTAAGTACATCCAAACAGTAATCAAGCAAGCTAAAAAATTGGGCAACAGCAAAGAAAGAGCCTGAGCATTGTTAAGCTAGATGATACATAGATACATACCACCGTGCCAAGCCACGCCTTTCTCACTTGTAATGACTGTACATAGGCTGCTAATGTTGCTACGCCTACTCCAGATTTGCTGTATTGTGACGTGCTGTTGTTTAAATTACCGGATCCATCTTGTAAATGAGCCCTGTTCAATGGTGTTCTGTCTGGCTAAATAAAGATATCGATTGATTGACTGACATACATAGACACTGTCAGCAGATAAGGACCTACGGCCCACCCAGTCTGCCCATTTGAGTTTGTTAAGTTCACTTTATGTTTTCCTAGAAATATGTTGCCCCTTACCCCTGGTCTAAAGAATTCCTTTATGTCTATCCCATGCATTCTTAAATCCCATGATTGTTTCAGCCCCCACTACTTCCGCTGGCAGGGTGTTCCACTTGTCCACCACCCGTTCTGTGAAGAAATTCTTTCTCACGTTTCCTCTGAATCACCCTCCCTCCAAATTCATCCCATGCCCTCTAGTGCTAGAACATCTTTTTTGCTGAACAATAATGTATTCCTGCACCCTGTTCCTCTCTGTAAGATGCTTGTATGTCTCTATCATATCCCCTCTCTCCCTCCTCTCCTCCAGGGAGTACATATTCAAGGCCTTCAACCTGTCCTCATAGGACTTGTGATGCAATCCATGTACTATCTTTGTTTCCCTCCTCTGAACCTTCTCTACCCTGTCTATGTCCTTACATAGGTAAGGTCTCCAGAACTGTACACTCTACTCCAGGTGGGGCCTCACTAGTGTCTTGTATAGTGGAATTATGACCTCCCTGTTCCTGCTGGTGATGCCCCTGCCTATGCATCCCAGCATCCTATTTGCTTTACCTGCTGCCTTGTAGCACTGTTTCCCTACCTTGAGGTCATCAGAGATGATAACCCCAAGATCCCTTTCCTGCTTGCTGCATGCTATATTCTTACCCCCCAACCGATATGTTTTTCCAAGGTTTTTGTACCCCATATGTATTATTTTGCACTTCTTTGCATTGAATTTCAGCTGCAAAAACCCCTGACAATTCTTCAAGTTTCTGCAGGTCCCTCCTCATTCTGTCTACACCCTCTGATGTTTCCACTCTATTACAGAGCTTTGTGTCATCAACAAACAGGCAAATTCTGCCTTCTGGGTCCTGTGCAATGTCACTGTTGAAGACGTTGAATAGGACCGGTCCCAGCACTGATTCCTGTGGTACCCCACTGGTCACTCTTCCCTCTGTGGAGCGACAGCCATTTACTACCACCCTCTGTGTCCTGCCACCCAGCCAGTTACCTACCCACTGCACTACTGTCCTGCCCACTCCTATATTGCCCAGTTTGTTTAATAGCCTTCTATGTGGCACAGTGTCAAAGGCCTTGCTGAAGTCCAGATAGGCCATGTCCACTACCCTCCCCAATCCACCTGCCTTGTCACCAAGTCAAAAAATTCAATGAAGCTGGTCTTACATGACCTCCCCCTGGTGACACCACACTGCCTTGGGTCCTGTAGTCCATTGGCAACCAGATGTTCAACCAATCTCTCCTTCAGCAGTGCTTCCATGATCTTCCCCACTACCAAGGTGAGACTGACTGGTCTGTAGTTCCCGCTTCCTCTTTGTTTCCACTTTTGTATAAGGGGACTACATCTGCTGTCCTCCAGTCTTTGGGTACCTCCCCTGTTTCCAGTGAACAGCTAAATCCGATTGCCAGAGGTTCAGCCACCACCTCTCTTAGTTCTTTTAGGACCCTGGAGTACACCCACATCTGGCCTCATTGCTTTATCAGCTCTTATTCCTTCCAGTTCCTTCAGGACCCTTTCTCATGTAAAGGGACCTGTGTCCATTTCTACGCCATTCCCACCCCTTGTACTCCCTTCAGGCCCAATACCCTCCTCTTCCTCAGTAAAGACAGAGCAGAAGTACCTGTTCAATATGTCAGCTTTACTGTTGTCATCTTCCATGCATCCCCCATCCTCCCCCTTCAGTCTCACTATCCCTCCCTTTGCCTTTCTCTTTTCACGTACATACCTGTAAAACCTTTTTTCCCCTCTACCCACTGATTTTGCAATGCGCTCTTCTGTCTGAGCTTTGGCATCCCTTACTGACCTCTCTGCCTCCTTTTGCTTCTCCTGGTACTTCTCCCTATCCCCTTCTGCCTGCATCTTTTTGTATTGCCTGAATGCAATCTTTTTGGCTTTTACTTTCTCCGCTACCTCCTTGGAAAATCATAACCATGGTCAAGGGGAGAGGATACCAGACCAAAACAAATACAGGGAGTTCTAAGGTGGTTGGAAAAACTAGACTTGGACATGTGAAAGCTGAAAGTATTCCTCAGCTAGAGAGAGAGTTTTTTTTCCCAGGTATCTGACGTTATGAATGCAAAGTTCCTTTGTACCAAATTCACTCTTTGTCCTGGGAACTGAAAAGGTAAATGCTGCTGTTGAACAGGCTGAGTAGGCACTGCTTGACTGTGTGAGATTGGCTAAGAGATAATCAGGGGCCTTCCATTTTTTACAGCTGTACAACCAAGAAAGCAAGTAGTAATCATGCCTGACTGAGGGACTTGGCCAGTTAAGCTGGCCATACAGCAGACAATGATGGGTTGACCATTTAAAGGAGAGTATGAACCTGTACAGCTTGTTATTCAAACAATCCAGGGGCAACAGAGGGATTTTGTTTACACAGAGGTACATGGCATGATGTCTCATTACCAGTGGAAAGGAACATGAAGTGGGCAACCACCTGTTTCTCCATATCAGCACTGAGACAGCATTCAGACCTGCAGAGAAAGTTGAGCTTGGACACTACAGTTGTTAAGAAGGATGTGATTGATGTGCCTACTTAGGTAAGTGATACATCAAGCCACATTTCTAAATATTTGTATATGCTGACTTGCTGAAATAGTGTTCCCATCTGATGTTATGACTGCAGGCAGATCACATACCACTACATATACGTACAGTAAATATATGCAACTGAATACAGCTCAACAACAAGATCTGGAAGGGATAGGAAAACAGAAAGTTTGTACTTTGTCGGTAAAAAATAGGAAAATGTCAATATGGAAGCTTGCTTGTACAGTATATACTCAAACAACCAAAGGAAAGTACAGCCAGCATTGCACTTAAGGTCCAATCCTTTGAGTCAGCAATAATATCTGGGAGAGTTCTGGAAAACAGCAGGAAAGACAGTGTATATGCCCTTGCAGCTCCAGGCAAATTGAATTTATTTCATGTTTTACGTAAGGGTAACTCCTATAGCAAATTAAGAGTAATATATCTGATCTCCTTAATTGAAAAGCTACCTAATTCAGATGTAATACAAGTTAATTATTTTTACTTGCATCAAAGCAGGAATCTATATGTTTTCTACTGGCAAAGTATATGCTGGATACTACTCAAAGGAGGAAACTTTTGGACCCTAAATTGGTGTTAAAAATCTTAATGAAAGTGGACTGCTGTATAGGACATGTCTATTTTAACTTAGATGTAGTCAGTCTAACTGATAACTTGTACATGAAATATTTATCGAATAATTCTCATTTGCTTATTCTATGCTTTTTGTTTTACAATATATTGTTTATGTAATGTTTTAAATTTTAATACCCAGTTGGTCAAACAGTAAAGATATTTATTTTTTGTACACTCTCCAGAAAGAAATAGTATATGGAAGTCAGTGAGGTGAACTGGTTTAAAACATACAATTGTGAAAATAGGTAGCATAATACAGTAATGGTATTGTGGTAGCAGAAAGGATTTACAAACCATCTTGTTTGCCCTACCTTCCCTGGCCAGGGTTCAAATGCCACCATATCCACTCGGTCAAACCTGAACAAGTCACTTTTACTCCTGGTACTTCCAACTTTCCATCTGTAATACTGCGAAGAAGCAAAACCTTGGTGTAACTGTGATGATGCTTTCTAGCTGGGATATTATGTGTTCCAAATTATAAAATGGAAAGGATAAATCCAGAAATCTTATTAGATGGCAGCCATCACATGATTGTGCATTAAAATACTAATGATACATGGTCAGAAACCAGATCTTATTATGAAGGCTGGAAATTATCTACAATGAGCCACTTTATAAGTGCAATGAGCCACTCCAGGGTGTGCATTAAGAATTAATGATGCACTTTCTATGGTGTAAGGACACTTGACCTTTGGCCTCATGCCTTACTACACCCCTGGGGCATACATCATTAATCCTTTACTGCACACCTCATCATGACTTATTGCTTACATGTTCTACTAAGAGGGGGGCTACAGGTCTTCTCCTTATTTGTTCCAGTTTATTGGAACTCTCTTCCTCTGGGATTGTGTAATGTCTGCTCTCACGTGCTCTTCAGTACTGAACCACCAACTTCTCCAC
The DNA here is from genome assembly GCA_016271365.2 of Neoceratodus forsteri. Taxonomy (NCBI): domain Eukaryota; kingdom Metazoa; phylum Chordata; order Ceratodontiformes; family Ceratodontidae; genus Neoceratodus; species Neoceratodus forsteri. The sequence continues at coordinate 902,592,650 of CM028135.1, read as the reverse complement.
ACACATTGAATGCCTGTGTTTGCATACACAGTGTATGCCACTTTGGGCAGACTGATTCATGCGATACAGTACTGTCTGCCGTAACCACTGTCCACCGTTGCTGGCTGTATGAAAATGGGATACCTTAGCCTGATTTCAGCTAGCACTATTACATTGCTAATGTGTAACAATCGCTAAGTGTTCTGTGTGTTCTGCTTATTCTTTGTCTGTATGCTCTATTTTCAGGGCTTTATTGTGCTTCAGTGCTTTATTGCTGTACAATACAGTGCTGGTGGTGTACGCCTTTATTTTTTTCAGGGCTTTGAGGGGTTTGGTGTGTGGGCCGTGCAGTGGTGGGGTAAAACTTTATTTGAAATTCACTTGAGAGATGCTTGTGGGTTAAAAACTTTATTAGAATTTCACTTTGGGTAAATGTTTGATTAAATTCCTCACCTTTCTATTGTTTGTTAAAGAACTATGTCCCTCATGCTACACTTAGGCAGTGTTTCAATCTGCCCTAACAGCTCCACTTTCCTTGAAAGTGGGATCCCAGGAGCACAGTCAACAGCTACAGGGTCAGTGAATAAACAGGTAAGAATGTGAACAGTATGACAATGCCTGAAATCGCAGTTATATGCACCCATTTCACACTTCACACATGCTTAATTGCACCACCAGCAAGCTATCAAGCCAGGTTTGAAAGTCAGTGCAGTAAAAAAACAAAAGGCGCTGTTGCCAGATTTTCCTGTCCGCGGTAGGTGGTGTGCATAGTCCATGTTAGCCATTTGTTTTAACATTGCGGCTGTGCATATTGGTTTGGGCATCTGGTTTTTGTCCTCAGAAAGTGATTGTCCTTGGTAACTGTGTCCGCCTAATGTGGTAGCAACTAAAATTTTATAATACATGTTTTTTAAGGATTATACATTGTTATTACTTTGAACTGCTGTATCGTTGATGCAGTTTCTGTAATTCTCATTATTGTACATTTGTGCTACAGTATGTGTTTTGTTTTTTTCCCCAATTATTTAACCAGGTGAGACGCACTAAGCTGAAAGCTTTTTTATGGGTGCAACCTGGGAGCACAGGGAAGTTAAGTGACTTGCTCAGGGTCATACAGTATATGCAAGTGGGGGCAGTGGGATTCAAACCCAGGTCTCCAGATTTGCAGCTCAGAGCCTTAAACCACTGCGCTATACTTCCTGCATTTTACTATCCTGCATTTGTCATGCAGCCTGTACTCTCCTGGGTCATACCTGAAAACAGCATTGCATGTCTAGTGCACTTACCTGGCTCACAAAAATGAAATCAACAAATATCCTGGAAAAATATCTTGCCAAAAACAAGAAATCCACATTTATTTAGATGTAAAATTAGGCCGGCTCCGTGCCATCAAGTTGTGGGACACCTGCTTTACACACTGGTGAACTGGTTTTACAAGTCAAGCCTGGGACAGCAGAAATGGATGCCAGCAGGGAGGACAAGGAAGCATGCATACTAAAAACCATCCTCCGAGAGGAGGGTGCTGTGGAGAGCCACTCAGAAAACAAGACATAGTGGGGGAATGAAGCCATGGCTGCTGGATGTGACCATCATTCATCAGGCTCTGCCACTAGGACATCAATATGGTGTGCACCATTGGGAGGGGCCCAGTAAAGTAGGAAAATTCCCATGCAGTGCACTGGGTGAAGACCTCCTCCAGTCTCTACTAACACCACCAGACCCATCACTTCCCTGCCCCCCCCACCAGCCAGCCCAGTGTTAAAAGGTGCTTTCTTCCCCCCAGTGCAGTGCAGCAGGCCAGGAATGGGAAGGGTGTCCCATATCATGGATAAACTGGAAACTGAGGGATGGATTGATACAACTGTAAAGCCAGGGAAGTGTATATCCAGCAGCAGGAGGTGAGTCTGATGACTAGATGGAGGACAACTGCGAGGCCCGAAAGAGTGGAGTACTGAGTGGCACAGGGAGCAACATAAATGAATGAAATGTACATTTCATGATGAGTTCAAGAAAAGTAATAAATAAATAACAATGAATTTCAAATGTATTCTGTGGCCCAGATATTCAGACTGCGCCAGGCTGTGGCGCAAGCCTGGGTGCAGCGCAACTTGGCTGCGCAGGGGCGTTGTCTGGGCGATATTCAACGCAGCTGCACCATGGCACAGCATCATTGAATATCGCACCCTGGCCACCAGCAGTGTGCATGGCACAGTGGCACTGTGCCAGCACAAGTGGCCAGAGTGGAGCAGGGGGATGCGCTAGCACAAGTTCTGTTGTGCTATGCGCAACAACCGCGATATTCAAAAGTGCACATGCAAATGGGGCCATAATGTATGCAATGTGAAAATGGGGCCATTTGCATGTCATTATGGCCCCATTTGCATGCAGGTGCGCTGATCCCCGGTGAGTTGCGCCTGGCGCCCTGCCAGGCAGCAGCCGTCGGGGTCTGACGCCCCCTGCACAGCGTGGCAATGCACCCCTCTGCCCGATCATGGGCATATGTAGATGTAAAAAAATTGTCCAATATCCCTGGTGGTCCAGTGGACCACTTCATGCCCGATCATGGGGTTAAGTATTATATGTAACCGTCCCATATTCCTGGTGGTCCAGTGGACTGCTTCACGCCTGATCACGGGCTTAAGTGTTAAAATGAGTTGTCCAATATCCCTGGTGGTCCAGTGGACCGCTAGACGACTGATCACAGGCTTAAGTATTAAAATGATTTGTCCAATATTTGGACTGCTTGCAGCCGAATCGCGGGCATATGTTAAAATGAATACAGTCCAATATCCCTGGTGGTCCAGTGGACCGCTCGCAGCCTGATCACGGGCTGAAGTATAACATAATACAGTCCTATATTCCTGGTGGTCCAGTGGACCTCGCAGCCGATCAGCGGGCATATGCCGTAAAATGTAGAGTTCAATAACCCTGGTGGTCCAGCGGTACTCCCCCACCCACCCACTGGGCCCACTGCCCCGCCCCGGTCAGTGGCGGTGGCAGCACCGCCCACCTGCCACCCCGTCTTCGCCGACTGACATCAGACGGAGGGCTGTACGCCATTGGTCCGCAGCGTGAGCCAATGGGCATGCAGCTGCATCGCATACACTTCAGATATGTGAATGGATCCATCTCATATCTGGACCGTGTAGTACAGTATGGCTGTATGCCCATTGGCTCATGCTGTGGACCAATGGGCATACAGCCCTTCCATACGGTGTCAGTCAGGGGCGGTGGGGCTGCGGCGGTGGTGAGGTGCCGCCGCCTGCCGCTGGACCGGGGAGCGGGCAGTGGGGTCTGGCGGGCGGGCGGGTGGGGAGTACCGCTGGACCACCAGGGTTATTGGAATTCTACATTTTACAACATATGCCTGCGATCGGGCTGCGAGCGGTCCACTGGACCACCAGGGATATAGGACTGTATTATGTTATACTTCAGCCCATGATCAGGCTGCGAGTGGTCCACTGGACCACCAGGGATATAGGACTTCTTTTATTTTAACATCAGCCTGTGATCGGGCTGCGAGCAGTCCACTGAACCACTAGGGAGTTTGGAGGATCCTTTTACTACATATGCCCGTGATCGGGCATGGGGGTACCTGCCAGGTGCAGCCAGACTGTGGCCACCCACAGGTGGCAGCTGCCATGTTGCGCCCATAATACAGCAGCTCACCTGTGGGTGGCCAACCGATATTCCTTTTTTTTGCTCACCTGTACAGCGCCAAGTAGGGGTTATGGCATGCATGGGCTCCAGCACATCCCAGGCTGAATATTGGGATGTGCGAGTATGCATGGGCATGCCCCCCCACCTGCACTGCATACATTACTGATGCACTCCGGCGCATCGTGATTTGTGCCAGGCACAATCCACATTTGAATATCGCACCGGGGCACATCAGTGTGTTGTGCATGGTGCAACAGTGTTGCGCCATGCGCAACCCTTCTGAATATCCGGGCCTGTGAGTATAATTTGGAGGCTGTGCCCAGCAGTATTATTGTACAGTATTTGTCATCTTAGACGGTATATTTACTTTTTGGGTACCACATTAAAATAAAGCCGGGAAATGCATTTTTTAAATTATACTTCATTTATAAGGGTCTCAAAGAACACATTTGCAGCCACTATGCTCTAGTTGTGAAGAAGCAGCAAGGAGGCTGCAAGAGTAATATTTAATTCACTTAACAGGAAATAAATAAATTAAAAAAAAGTTGCTGCCTTTTGTATCTCTTTATAGGGTTTTTCAAGTAAATGCATCCTCTTTTGGTGAATCACCTGAAGATGGTACATGTACTTGAAAAACTGTATAAACAGATACACCAGGCAGCAAAGTATTTTGAATTCCAATGTGCATGATATATTTTCTGTGTTAGTCCAACTGGACAAATGTACGTTTATTCATGGTGAGTTCAGTAACTAAATTTGGATTGCTTCATTGCACAGGGTGGATACATAGTTCAGAAGTCATCATAGAGCAGGTAGAAACTAAGGGAAGAATAGATGGGCTTCAAGTCTTTTTAGCCATTACTGTCTATGTTTCTATAACCCAAGAGAGTCAAACCAAGTCAGAGCCATTTACTTTCAGGTACCTTGCGACCTGGGAAAGCAAGTTGCATACCTTTCCTGTGATTTAGTATTCCCAGGTGCAAAACAGGTTAGAAGCAGGACCCCAGGGCCATCCTGTGTAAAAGTATATTGCAAGAATAACTATTGAATAGTTAGTCACATGAAAAGTCATTTTTTCTGTACAGTACACGATTCAGCTTGAACCCAAACTCAGCCCTAATCATGAACAGGATTCATAACTGGCCGCTGGTTGAATCATTGGGATTCAGCGTGAAGCACAGTATCTAATCAGAAATAAAATGCTATGCCACACTGGCAGGGCTTCAATTAATACCATTTTGAAAGTATCTGGCTGCCAAAAATAAGGTAGCAATCTCCAGAGTGAAGGTGGTTGAAGTGTTTGACTTCAAAAAAGGGGAATAATATAATGTAACTGACAATTTTGCAGGCAAGGAAGTCAAAATCGTGGATTTTTCTGAAAGAACTCATACTATACCAGTAATATTTTATATTAACAGCAAAACATTGGTCTTTCTTGGAGTATTGAGTGACTTCCAAAATTTGGGACTTGGGAAGTATTCTGATCTCCCCAAAACAGGAATGACTTACATATTTGGATATATGAAAGTTATTTACTTCCACCAACAGCAAATTAACACCTACATACTGAATAACTATGCCATGCATCAGCTACAAAATATTTTAGACTGAGGGCAGCCCTGAACATAAAGGATTCTGATTATTTTGCCATTTAATTAAAAAAACTGCATGTACAAGGTCGATCCAGTTTCTACAGAGTTTAATTTAATCTATTTTTTCCAAGCTGACAATATGGCTGAAAACTATGAAAGAAATTAATGTTGCAACTGGGGGGTTACTAGTGGCATACTGCAGGGTTCAGTACTGGGTCCAGTCCTTTTTAATGTCTTTATAAGTGACATTGCAGAGGGACTGGAAGGAAAAGTATGCCTCTTTGCAGATGACACAAAGATCTGCAACAGGGTTGATACACAAGGAGGCGTGGAAAGGATGAGAAGGGACTTGGCAAAGTTGGAGGAATGGTCAGAAGTATGGCAGCTAGGATTCAATGCAAAGAAGTGCAAAATAATGCACCTGGGAAACAAGAACCCAGGGGAAAAATACACAATGGGGGGAGGTAGTAATAACAACAAAAAAAGGAAAGGGACCTGGGGGTAATCATATCAGATGACCTTAAGGTTAGCAAGCAATGTGAGAAGGCAGTAGGGAGGGCTGTGGGTATACTTGGATGCATAGGGAGAAGCATCAGCAGCAGAAAACAGGAAGTTGTTATCTCTCTGTTCAAAGAGTTGGTGCGACCCCATCTGGAGTACTGCGTCCAGTTCTGGAGACCCCATCTCCTCAAGAACATAGGATAGAGGCAGCCCAGAAGAGGGCAACTAAAATGGTGCAGGGTCTGCAAGAGAAGCCGTATGAGGAGAGACTAAAGGAGCTTAATATGTATACCCTTGAGGAAAGAAGGGAGAGGGGGGACATGATAGAAACTTTTAAGTAACTCAGTGGAATCAACAAAGGCCAAGAGGGTAGCATCTTTCAGAAAAAGAGACATGCAAGAACAAGGGGACACAATTTAAAGATGGGGGGGATGGCTCAGGGGCAATGTGAGGAAGTATTTTTCCACAGAAAGGGTAGTGGATGCATGGAACAGCCTTCCTGAGGAGGTTGTGGGGTCTAAAACTGTGGTAGAATTCAAGAATGCATGGGACAGACATAAGGCAATTCTTGTGGGGGGTAGGAAGAAATAGGCTGTTGGTTAACTAGGATCTGTGGCCTATCCTGTAGGTAGGGAAATGGGCAGACTAGATGGGCCAAGCGGTCCTTATCTGCCGTCAAAGTCTATGTTTCTATGTTTCTATGTAACTGCAAGTATATGTAGTGACAATTTCTTTCTAGTAAATGATAACATCAGCAAGCAATGTTTTCTAACAGCTAAATGAGATATTATGCTTACAAAATGAGGAAATGTGTCCTATTTAATTACTGTTGCTCAAGCAGGTCATATACGATATGTTATGATTCTAGTCTGCTTATATTGTGTAATTGTCAGTGAAATGCATTTCATTTTATCATTACTTTTGTCTTACTATTGCTAAAAAAAAGCTATTCAATGGAGAAGTACACTTTCATTTGCAACATATGCTATTTGAAGCCCACTTGCTGTGCAGCCTCGCTCCTCTGTTGCAAGGCACAGTGACTCCTGACATGCCGGGGGGGTTCACAGTGACCCCTGACATGCCAGGTGATTCATAGCCTTGTGAGCTAGAACATTTGTTCTGGCAGGAAAAAAGGTTAGGTGGTGCTCGGAATGACCAACAACAATAATTGACGGGAATGGAGCTGGGGGGGATGTACTGGATGCCAGGCATGTGAGCAAACAATTCACTAAATTCCAAGGCCACTGGACCACTGTCGAAGACTAGCAAAGTATGGTATACAGTATATACTGTACATTTTAGCATGGCCAGCAAGGTACTAGATGAGCGCTATGGAGAAACAACTTTACCCGTAGTACCCCTGCTGCCATGCACTGACCCCTGTGGCTGTCATAGTTTTGTATATTAGTGGTCGCATAGCTAATATGTGACCATTAACATCTGGTCAGACAATCTGCGTAAGTGTATGCTGCCCTGCTGTCAAAGGGGAAAATACAATCCTTGTATATACTGTAGCAGTACCCATCTGTATATGGCAATTTTGGTGGGTGGCAATACAGGGAGCTCTGTGTGCTCCTCAGTAGCACCACTGCATCTGTATCTTGGGCCTTTTGTTTACAGTATCTCAGCCCAGGCATTGGAAGGAACCTATCTCATATTATCATTTATTAGAGCATGTTGAGTCCCAAATAAAAAAACTATGTTTTGTTGTTGTTGTTTATTAGGAATAACCATTGAGCATAAGCTCATTTACAGTGGTAGCCTAGAGCAAAATACGTACATCTTCACAGACCATACAAATTACGTCATACAAATATAAAAGTTACAACATTAATTAAAACATTTACAGACCTGGACACATGAGGTTAAATATTTCTTTAATGTAGACAATTTAAAAGACAACTTGAGGACAAAAGCACTGAAGCAGGTTTGAGCCTGCAAGGGCATTATCAACAAAGCCAAGTTTCAAAGAAATACTAGATTTCACATACTGTAACTGGCTAATACAAAGCATCATGGGAGGTATATGAATGGTGATTAATATATACTTCCCAGGATGCCCCTGACCTGTCTTGCATGGGTCACAGCCTTGCTAGCATGAATGTTCATTCCAGTAGGGAGAAGGGCCACCAACAACTGTAACAAAAGAGAACAGTGCTAGGAGCATGAGCAACCACTTCACTGGATTCTGGGGCCATTAGAACACTAGGAACAGCAAGGAATAGTATATATGCATGTTGGCATGGCCATCTAGGTATGAGGCAAAGGGGAATGACATCAGTGGTAGCACAATGTGCCAAGAGCAAAGGCCATGCCATGAGCCAACCCCTGTCGCTGTCACAGTCCAGCATGTTAGGTGTTCTATAGCCTATGTGCAACCACTAACATCTGGACAGACACTCTTTCCTGTAGACCTACTCGTGTGTACCTACAGTAAGTCTACCGACTATGTCAAGAAGACTCAAAAAGGTTCCAAATAGAAAACATAATGCTTTGAAATAGTCTGCCTCAGTTAACAGGGTTTTAGACCAAAACTCCAAAATATATTTTATTTTTTAAAACAGCCAAAATATAGCTTTGTGAATAACTGAAAAATCAAATCAATGTAGTAGCTTGTTAAAGTGATAATTATTAACATATCATGAAATATTTTATTTTATTTATTTATTTAGTTTTTGTTGAACGGGTAAGTGCACTAGACAAATCCTGCCTATTTTCAGGCACGACCCGGGGGAGGGGGATACAGATGAATGCCAACTGACCTTGAACCAGATTAAGCTGTTGGTGTTACTTTCAGTGAATGAGGGGGATTTGGCCAGGACACCGGGGAAATTCCCTATTCTGTGAGACAGAGGGCACTGCATCCTTGCGATTTCTCCTCAGTGTGTGGGAGTTTTTGGTGTGAGCAGACATGCGGGAGGCTGAGGAGACGATCACCTCCTCAGCTCCCTATGGACGACGTGGTTAAGATGGCCTCGGACCCGGCTTTGGACCTGACAGATTCTATAGCTAGTTTGCAGTTACCTGCTGAGAATTGCTCCTGCAATGTCCCCTTGGAGGCAGGAGCGGCTTTGCTGACCCTTGATGCAGTAGGAATTCATTCTCGATTTGCTGAGCTTGACCGCCAACGGAACCTTTTGCTCCAGGAATTGCAGCAGTGTCGAGAAGATGTTCCCCGTGCTCTGGAACAGGAAGGGTCGCGTATCACTGCTGCACCAGTCCCTTTTGCTGGACCACCAGCTGTGGAGCCCACGGAGCTGCTACCTGCACAATCTTCTTGCTCCACTACTGAATTATGGGAAGAAATGGGTGAGTCTATGGTTTTATCTACCGCTGCACTGCAGCATCCAACTGCTGATTCTGTGGGGATAGATACTAACTGTGTTTTGAATGCAACTCCTGAAGGCTCGACTGTGGGGCTTTTTTCTATAGGCCTCTCCCTGAAGGACAACTGATCTCAGCATGGGGGTGCAGGTAGTCAAGCTGCTAAAGGGTGTAGATCCCCTTCTTTGTCTGTGACCGCTCCCGTTTATTCACAAGCTGCACAACTACTAGATGGGGAAGCTAAAGCCCCTGCTACCTGGGTAGCTTCAGCCTTAGAAGCTGCAGGGTGGGTGAAATCCCCTGATGGAAAATCTTGGTATGCTAATTTTCCTGCAGGAGGGAACAAAGCTCCTTCTTCCCCAGTTGCAGCCTCATTGATAACGTCAGGTCAGTTACCTGCTGAAAGGTCTGATCTTGTTTCACCTACTCCCAGTCCTGATTTGATGGATGACATTAGGCAGCTAGAAGAAGATGGCCTGCCACCGCCCAATGACCCCCCCCACCCCCTGCTGAGGCCTTGAATGAAGACCTTGTGGCCACTTGCCGCCTATCCTGCAGCTTTCATTGACTGTACCTGAACAACAATCTACTTCGTCTGTATGGCATGCCAAGGTGAATAAAAAACTGTTTCCTGCTACATTTGGTTTATTAAATGAGCCTGCTGCCAGACGTAATGTAGTGAGGTTGAAATTTAGGGATCAGTGGATGATATTCCTAATAGACTCTTTATAGGGCGGGAACTACTGAAAAAAAGTATGAGGTTTTATGCATATGAGATCTATGCATTAATCCATATGCCTGGGGATTCTATCTTTGACATAAGTTTCATGCCTCCTGCTGGGTTGGACCATTTTTGGAAACAGTATCAGGCTTTAAAAAACACTCCTTTATGGAAACCTTTTTTAGCTATCCCCCTAACTAAACCTGTTACAAAGAAAATTACAATATTATTTTGCAACAAAGGAGTCAACGTTGCTGATGTAACCTATTGGTTACAACAGCACTGTACTGTTAAAGGCCCCCCTAAGCCCATTCTTGACGAAGAACATCTTTGGACAGGGGGCTGGCATTATTTGATTGACCTACATTTAGAGAAAGGTTTAACTAAACACCTGCCTAACTGTTTTTTTCTAGGATGGGACAGGGGTGTTCTTTTTTATCCAGGACAACCAAGGGCTTGTTATAAGTGTGGAGCATTGGGGCATTTAAGTAATGTGTGTGACCAACAGAAATGTGGGCTTTGTGGAGATTTAGGCAATATAGGGGCTCACTGCAGACATCCAATGAGGTATAACCTCTGTGATGAGCAGGGGCACACTTTCTGCTCTTGCTCTTGGGCCTCCCATAATCAGGCTGATCCTGCCCTACGTGCTGAGCAAGATGTGCATGTTGCCAATGCTCAAAAGGAGCACCAGAAGTTGCAGGATTTACTCCTACATTCTGATTTACCTACTACTTTCCCTCACATGCCATCCGCCTCTTCTCCAGTTCCTGCTGAAGAAGGGACAGATCAGGCTGAGGCCCTGGAGCACATGGACACTACTGCCCCAGTCTCTTTTCCTCCTACTACCGTTGGAGTGGGTGCTGAATTTGTTCCTGTTTCCCCTACTCTCCCTACAAGCTCTGAGCAGGTGGCTCTTTCTTTGGTTGATATGGGAATCCCTCCACTCGATGTACCCCAAACTAGTGTGCTGTGGAGGGACAGAGTCTAATAGTATGTCCCCGGGGGTACGGTGTGAAATTCCCTTTCAGAGGGTCACTGCTCTAAGTCTTTGAAATCTAGTTCTGAAGCCCTTTCTCTCTTTACTGAGTCTGATCCAGGTGTAGCTTCCAATCCTTTTGCCCCCTTACTGGATCATGAGGGAGATGATGATGGGGTAGATTCTGATTTCTCCTTGGTTGCTTCCTCACTCTCGGAACCTTCCCCTGATACACAGGTTAAGGATAAAACTAAACCTAAAAAGAGGAAGAAAAGGAAATGATTTACTCTTTCTCTTAGTCCTTGACCCTTACCTTCCTTAATTTTATGGCAAAAGATATTTCCTTCCTTACTGTTAACATGAACAGTATTAAATCTCAAATAAGGAGACGTATTACTTTTGCCAGCTTAAGTGAACATCCTGGTTCCATCATCCTCTTACAGGATACCAGACTGGGTTCACTGAAAGACACAAAAGATGCAGAAAAAGATTGGTGGTGGGATGTCTCCTTCTGGTCATTATTAGAGGATGTTTGTGATTGTTTGGATATATTATTCTCTAATACAGAAGTACAAGTTTTGCAGGTCCTGGGCCTTATGCCTGGTAGGGCTATGCTTCTGGATAACACTGTTTCCCATTGTGTATACCGCCTTATCAATGTTTATGCCCCTCAGTCAAAGGCTGACAGGTTGGCTTTGTTTCATCGCATTTCTCCCTATTTGCATACCTCAAAGCTGGTCCTGTGGGGCGGTGACTTTAATTGTGGTCTCGCTGCTAGAGATTGGGGTCATAAAACCCAGAAACTATTTTGTGATACTAACGCGTTATTACAAGTCTTAAAATGTAATCATTTATTGGATGCTTATGATAAGTTACAGTTCACACCAGTGCATACCTTTTTTAAAGGTACCATTTCTTCCAGAATAGATTTCTGGTTCTTATCAGAGAGACTTACATGTTTTACCATTATAACTTTGACATTAGAGACTTCTGATCATTTAATTCTCAAATTATCTATTGGCTCATATCAAGAACTTCTGATGGGACGTGCTTATTGGAGGCTGAATAAGTCCTTGTTACAAGATAATGATCTTTACTCGCAGATTCATTCCTTTTTTTTGATATGTTCAGCTGTTGGTTTTTTGTATGACAGTCCACTTGATTGGTGGGAAGACACTAAATGTGATCTGAAGAAACTTTTTATTCAAGTCTCTCAGACTAAAGCCAGGAATTCCTATTTAACTTATCTGAGTTATAGAGCTCAGTATTTAAAACTCTTATCACAGGCATGCTCCTCACCAGGTACTATGCGTCAACAGTTTCTAGCTGTTAAAAATACAATGATTGACTTCCTTAAAACCCAGGAACGAAGGTATAGATACCAACAGAAATATGTCACAACTGGCACTCGTGAACAGGTAAACCCACTTGATCTTTCTGAGCAGGAACTGTCTAGATTGTGTATGTCTGCCTTACAGGCTCCTGATGGGTCACGTGTCCACGACACCAGAGGATTACGGACTGTAGTTCAGTCCTATGTTTTTCAAACTTTTAAAAAGCCCATCTCTGATTCTTCCCATCCTTTTTTTCAACGACTTGAAATTCCGTCACTATTACCCTCAGAAATTGAGGCACTTGAGTCCCCTTTTTCCATAGACAAAATTACCCAAACTATTAGTCTTCTGTCTACATGCACTAAACCAGGGATAGATGGCCTACCAAATGAATTTTACAAAACATATTTAGATATTCTACCACCATGGTTACTTTTAGCGTTTCAAGCTGTTTGGGCAGAAAAAAGACTTACATCTAGTATGTATAATGGTATTATGATTTTTCTATATAAAAAAGGGAATCCTACCTTGTTACAAAATTGGAGACCATTGAGTTTGCTAACCTCAGATTATAAAATTCTGGCTAATATTTTAACTCAACGTCTCTCCAAGCTTGCCAATAAATTGTTAATCTCCACACAAACTTGTGCTGTTCCTGGCAGAAACATCTCTCAGAACCTAGGCTATATTAGGGAATTAATAGATCAGGGTCTTAGTAATAAACTATCTGGCTATCTTTTAGCTCTAGATCAAGAGAAAGCCTTTGATGCCAAACGCCATGATAATATCTGGGCTGTTCTGACTCACTACGGTATTCCTGTTAATTTTTTGACTTTGATTCAAACCTTACATAGTTCAGCAAGGGTGACACCTTTGGTTAATAGGCATTTGGGTTTCCCTGTTCCTTATCAGGCTGGAGTTCATCAGGGATGTCCTCTGAGTCCTTTGTTGTTTGTTTTGGTTTTGGATCCTTTATTGCATTTTATTGAAACATATGATAATATTTTGGCTATTATTTCCTCAGATGGTTATTCTTTTTATAAAGTGTTGGCCTATGCGGATGACTGTATATGTTCTATAGCTGATATGGATTCTGGAAAACAAGTCCTTGCCCTCTTGAATTCTTTACAAGCCTGTACTGGAATTAGGAATGATACTACTAAAAGTTCATTGATGCCCTTAGGTACGGCTCCTAGTATAGGCACCTTCGACATTCCGGTTATTACAGATAAATTGAAACTCCTTGGTATATATTTTGGTTCCCAAGAATCTGTACAAAGTAATCGGGACATGGTTTATGATAATGCATACCATAAGGTTAAAAAATGGCAATCCTAGAAAATGACATGTTAGAAACGGGTGTTTCTTCTGAAATCCTATATTGCTCCTCTTTTTTTGTTCATTTGACGTATATTTACATTGCCGTTTTGCATGCATATGAAAATTTTGCATCTTTTTTTTTCAGCTGCTGTGGGGCAGTCATTTGAACCCTGTGAAGAGGGGGCACACCTACAGACCCTGGAACATGGTTGGATTGGGTATGATACATTCCATTGTCTATTTTTTTTGGTAACTTTTTTATAGTTCAATTAGGCCTATGATATTAGAACATGATGAAATGGGTCAGATGTGTATGCCACTGTGGGGCCACTCCTTTTTAACTGCTTGGGGATGGGGTAAATGGCATTCCACAGATAAACAGCTCCCTATTTATGTTCAACATACATTGAAGTACATTAGGATGTGGAAAGTGGAGCTCAGTTGGTTTATTTCCCATGAACGGAAATCTTTTTACACTTATGTTGTATCTTCCTGTTATTTTGAGGGCCCCCTTTTTAATGTACCTACTGGCATAAAATTGCTTCCCTGCTGGCAAGCATAATAGATCCCAGAATCCCCTCAAAAAATTCAGGATGTGGTTTGGCTGTGTGCTCATCAAAAGCTCAATGTGAGGGCTGATCACAAGCATAAGCAGCTTAGAGATAGGGGTTGTCAGGAACAATCATGTCAGGGGCAGTTTGAGATAATGCAGCACTTGTTTTATGAATGTTCTCTTACTTGAAATTTTTGGACTGCATTGGCACACTGGTGGGGAGAGCCACTACTTGGTTTCATATCTTATGAAATTTTGGCATTAGGGCAGATTCCAGCAGAGTGGAACAAATGGCATACAAGCACAGTCATAGTTTTGTTAACCTATCTAAAATGGCATATTTGGCAGCCCAGGTGTTTGAGAGTGCTTCAGAGCAAAGTAATACAGCTGCAAGATGTTTTTTTTTTCATATACAGGAAGAACTGGACACTCTTTATGAGTATGAATTCCACACTTTAGGAGAAGATGTAGGTGCTTTCATATGGCATAATATTGGATGGGTAGAATGAATTACTGTTTTCTCTCTTTTTTCACGTGAAAGATTATTGCATATGATGATTTGGATTTGATGTTTCTTTTCACTGTACAGTGTTTTGTATGCTACTTTCTTTGGGTTTTTGTTTTTGTTCTCTAATAATAATTTCCCCTACTCTTTTCGATAAGTGCCATGGGATCTTTAACATCCACCTGAACTACCACCAATCCAGGCAGATGGGACCTCGGTTTAACATCTCATCTGAAAGACAGCACCTCAGAAGTGCAGCACCCCTCTTAAATATAAGTTTTAAATCAAATACAGTATTCTCAAAGGAGACAAACAAATGTTATAAGTTGGATACCCTTGCTAAATTCAGTAACTCAGCCATATAATAATTCAATGTTTGTGGAATAGCAATAAGAAGAGATGGGGTATATGGTGCTTGTGTAACTTGTAGTACTTTTTGTGGCTTTACTCTATTCCCACCCTTGAGTAGTAGTGGTAGGTAGGTAGGTAGTAATCTGTAGGGAATAGAAGTCCCATGAACAAGGGTGAGAAGAGCACAGGAAAAGGAGGAGGAGGGGATGGTGGTGGATGAAAACACTCCCTAAGTAAGGAAGGTATGTTAGAGGAGGACATATGTAGAGGTGGTAGGAGGAGCTATTCCCCTCATTGAACCTTGGGAAAGGCCTCCTATTCAATGTTTGTGGAATAGTGATAAGGAGAGATGGAGTATATCATGCTTGTGTGTAACTTGTAGTACTTTTTGTGGCTTTACTCTATTCCCACCCTTGAGTTGTAGTAGTAGGTAGGTAGGTAGTAATTTGTATGGAATTGAAGGCCCAAAAAGAAACCTCCTCCAACTCATGGAGAGTATGACCCCCTGGTACTCAGGAGAGGAAACCCCCCCAGGTGGAAGAAACCTCTGAGGACCCATGGCCAGAGGTCTGCTCCTCCTTCTGGGCATAGTAAATGGAGAAGGATCTTGGTTCTAATAACCATAGCTAATTCAAGGTTGGTAAGTTGCTTGGAGAGATAATAATCCATCTTCAATCCATGGATGATGCCAGTCACGTGATGATCCTGAGATTGAGATCTATTCTGAATGAGCGGTAGAATCGTAAGTATAGAGTAAATCCAAATAAGGGAGGATAAAGGAAGTCCAGGTATCCAAGATTATGAATGATGCTTGTCCAATGGAATTGTAGAAAGCAGAAGGATCATGACTGAATTGACAAGGTACTAAACTGTGAATGATGGAACTGTAATGGTAGAAGAGGTCATTGGTGAATGATCCAACTTGTTAGAGCTCAAATGTAAGGCAAGGTTTGGAGGCTAGGAATTATATAATGATCAAGGGGTCACTAAAGAAACATCCATAGAATAGAATTTGTAGAAGAGTCTTTGAGTGCCATGGAGATGGTGGTTCATTCTCAATCAAAGGATGATACATCTTGAGTCATGATCCTGAAGAGGAAGGGTGCATCTTTCCATAGGGATGGTAGAATCCTATGTAAAAGCAAATCCAGTTAAGGAAGGGTAATGTAAACCATATTTCCAAGGTGACAAAGGATGGATGTCCAAGGGATTGTATGGAGGTTATGAGATGGGAGAGCAAGATGAGATTGACATAAGACCAGACAGTACACTGTGGTAGTTGAGATGATTAGTCAAGTTATGAGTGACTGCTCCAATTCGTATAAGGTTTGATATTCGAAGCAGTTTGACAGTAAAGAATTGATTAGTGAGTGGAAGTCACTAGGTAAACATCCCAGAGTAAAATGAGTAGAGGAGTTTGAGTGCCTGATGTGAGTAATGCCATAAGTGATTGGTAAAGCCTAGAAGATAATTCACGGAGCCATCCAGATGATAACCTAGTGTATATAAGAAATTATTGGAAATACGTGTAAGGAATAGGTGGCTTCTTTGGTTATGATGTTCATGACTTTATACCTAATTCTTTGCTGGTACGTTGCTTGAAGTACGTGTGAGTAGTCCTGTGGTGTGATCATTTACAAGATGCACTGTGATGACATAGATTGTTAAGTTTATAGGCAATCCTGTTGCTGGAGTACATGAGAAAAGCTTGGGGCAGCTAAGAGGAAGAGTCTGTAGGCTGGATTGGTAGTGTGATCGATAAATGCAGGATGCCATAGAATTTAATGCAACAGCCAATAAATACCAATTGGGATGCAAGGCTGAGTTGTTGAATTAGTCTTGACTGTTATGGATTGGCTGATAAATTTCAGGAGAGCCAGTTCTCGGTGATGGTCTTTACTGTAGAGATTAATGAAGGTACTTCCGAGAAGAAAAGGCTGAATAATCCACTTGAAGAATGGCTGACCCGGCTGAAGGTACTAGATGAAAAAATGTGGATAATAGAATAAGAAATCATGCTGTCGAGGAGTGAAATCGAAGGTTTGGAAGATGTGGAGTCAGGAATCAGCTAAGCGGTGGAGATCCCATGATGAATCTTCTGGACAATATCTGCAATACCTAGAATTAGCAATGACTGTTGCGAAGTTGGAGTTGAGTAACTTGACCATCGGAATAAGAGGCGGTATAAGGTAAAATGGATGAATTCCACAGTTGAATGGGTTATCTTGCAATTCCCAGTACCTGTAGAAGTGATGCTAATTACGAAGTCTGAATAGAACAGAAGGATTTAAGTCCTCACCATGTATGAGGATGGCCAATGAGATGAGGCATCCGAGTAGTCATAGTGATTGGATGGACAGGAATTGGAGGGTATATCCAATAGAGATGGAGGAGATCTTCCTATTGTCCAGGTGAATGGGATTCCATGAATAATTGCAAAGAACTGAATGGGCAGTGTGAGACTTCTATGATAACGTAAGAAGTCTATGGGGCATATGAGCCAAGGAATGTTTGTTAGCAGTAGCATTACTCCAAAATATTGAATAAATGATTGAGTGAGTAGTGGAAGGGTACTGTTAGAAGGGCAGGAGTAGTAGTAGGGGATGGATGGTATGGAAAGGCAGATGACTTGTTGGGAGTACTGGTCAGAGATAGGATACAAGGCCCAAAAGAGCCACAGCAAACAGTATGAAGCCCTGATCCAGCAAGGCAAAGAGGAGAAGGCAGCCATTCAAATGAGAAGGAAGTACGGAGTGGATCCTGAGTAACTGAAGGAATAAGCAGAAGAAGCTATGGGTCAGGCGAAGCCAGATGACATCCACAGCAGAAAGGAGCAGAATGGCGTCAGGTCCATGGGGAATAGTGGCGAACTGCAGGAAAGCTGAAGCAAGGCATCAGATGATGATCCACAGAAGGTCAAGGAGCCGAGCCAAGCCAAGCACTATGAGCAACAGGAGTCCGACATCTGATGAAGGCTTGAAGGCACCAGAGAAAATGATGGAAGGTGCTGGAGCGACAAAGGACGAGGTTCGATATCTGTAAGGAAACATGTTTATACAACAGGCAGTTGACCTGGAGTGAGACAGGGAGAGAACAAGTCGGCAGGATCCATATGATGAGGGAAAGGAGGTCAAAGGGCCTAGAGAATGAAGGTTCATGGTACAGCGGGATGGCGAGTGGAGTCATTCAAATGCAGAATAGTCCTGAAATTGAAGAAAAGTGGCAAATCGGCAGGATGGAAGCAAACAGGTCGAAGAGGTTCAGGTTCCACAGTCAAAGTTGCAGGTAGAAGAAGGTCTAGGTCCAGAAGTGTTGAGGCATAGGGAAGCAGGCTGAGAAAAAAGACATGTGAAGCAGCAGAATGGAAGGACATGAGTCCAGATGGGATGCTCAAGGCAAGATGGTCCAGTCTGGATTCGGCTAATGAATGCAGAATGATGAGATAACTGGGCTGAAGACGTTCCTGTCCAGAATAGAAATGGCAATATGCATCAGTGTAGATGTAAACAGTGGAGACAGTCCATGTTAGAGACAGGCTCCCAGCCAAGGAAGTTGGCAGAGAGGATGAAGGGTCTAGGCTGCAAGTGAGATAAGACGGAGGAACAAGTCAGGCAAAGTCCTGGTCCTGAAGGGAGCAGCAGTCAGATATCAGGCTGAGGACATAGAAGATGAAGCATTAGACTGTAGATTCAGGCAACTGTCAGGGATGGCAGAGATGGATGGTGGTGACCTGAAGCAGCATGAGTAGAATGATGAGGCCAGACAAAATGCAAAAGTTTCATTCCCGAAGGGAAGTGGCAACTGGCATAAGGTAGAGAAGGTATGATATGTCTATAGATTGGAGACATAGCTCCCTTACCTGGTAGTCATGATGAGCTAATGTGCACTGGATGCTGCCAAGCAGTTAGGGCTGGAGAATGTCTAGTTGGTAAGTAGAAGGCAGTTCTGTTTCCGAAGGGAAACGGCAACCAGTATGAGGTAGGCGACTAGTATGAGGTAGAGAAGGTATGGTATGACTCAGTAGTAGATAATGCAAGGTAACAGTACATAGGTGGTAGACATGACTCCCATCCCTGGTGGTCAGGGCAAGTGAACTTTCACTCGATGCTGTCCAGCAGAGTTAGGGAGGGAGGATGTCAGGCTGATAGAAGTAGGATGTAATGAGTGAAACGGACTCCCATCCCTGGTAGACAGGGGAAGCCTACCTTCACTCGGCACCTCAGAAAGTGTGAGTTACAAATGGAGACCAGAAAACTGCTGGTGTGGGCTGAATGAAGCACTAGACTGCTGCTAGGATGAGAGATAGGAAAGTAAGGAACATGAATGGATGCAGACTGGAGTCAGTACTGTAAGCAGAATATTGTGGAGATATGCACATCACATACAGAGAGAGTAGTGAATGCTTAGACATATAACACAAAGAAAAACCATAAGTAGTTAGAGCACTAGGGGAACAATAGCAAACTGGTAGCGTGGGATAGGATTATACATGAAAGGAATTAGGAAGGTTCCTGTATTGCATCCCCCTGTCCAGTATGAGAAGAGAAAGGTCTGTGCAGGAATGGCCGATGGATGGCAAAGCAAGTACCACACTTTAAGAAGGCCGCCCTTCCCCCCCCCAAAGCAACAGAATGTTTGTATAAAGTGTAGGTTGTGTTTGCCATTTTATACCAAGGTGAATGGATATGGAAGACCAACCATCTGCTGTTAACTGAAATGGGGAACTTCCCAGTAAGGTAGACTACAAGAGAAGGATAGCTGAGTTTGAGACAGAGGCATTCCATATAGGTATGTACTGTAGGTGTAGTAAGACGGTATGGCTCAACAAGATCATCTTCAAATTACCCAAACAACAGTAATCAGCCATGGCACAAAGCGAGCAATTTGATGTGAACAAGCACCAGGTAGCAACTACAATAAGAGTAAGAAATTGTAAATAAAGTACCTGAATGTGCGTATAGCGCTGGAACGCCAACTGCTGGAAGGAATGATTGAGTTGGAGAAGAGACAGTGTTGAAGCAAAAAACTAGAGGGACAGGAGGAAACAGAAGTGGAGAGCCACTGGAATTGGCATGGCGAGGAGTCAAGGCGGTCAGGATGCCATGTCCTCTTGCAACAGCATTCGTGGAAGGCCCCGGCTCCACACTGTAGTAGGCCAACAGATTGTCTGAATGCTCAGGCAGTAAGGCATGTAACACGTCGGCTCCCAGAGCAAGGCTCGTGTGATGTGAGTGACTTACAGGTATGTTGGCATCTTGAGCAGGGGATGTTCCCATGTCCGTGAGGTGCAGCAGTAAAAACTACGCTACATGGCGCAGTAGGTGCTAACTGCATCCTGGAGAGCCCAGTGCGAATGCTAATGAGGGAATGAGCAACAGATGAGGGGAATAGTGGGACTTGCTGACAGGTAGCAATGCGGTAACAGCAGGGAGGAAGAGAGCCCAAAAGAAAACAAAAACAGAAGCAGAGCAGGAGAAGAGATGTGGGAGGGAACAAAAATAGAAAACACAAACAATGGCACACAGGACAAAGCTATGGAAGGGGAGAGAAGGAGACAGGATGAACCAGGCATCAGACAGGCCAGGCACAGCCACACGAGCCATGCAGGAGCTGAGGAAAACACTCCCTAAGCAAGGGATGTGTTTTAGAGGAGGGCTTATGTACAGGTTGTGGGAGGAGCTATTCCCCACATTGAACCTCGGGCAAGCCCTCCCATTCAAATATATTACTTAAATACTGTAGTTTATATACAGTTACACATGATAACTATGAAAATGTCTGTTTGGACTATTTTAAATAAAAAGTAAGCTACCGTATGTAAGTCTCTCAATTACTGACACAGGAAGGAAGAAGGCTACTGTAAATACAGAGCAGGTATCTAGTGATGTATTTAGCCACTGTGCAGCCCAAGATCAGCTTCTCTTCAGGATGAAGCATTGCCTTAGTGCACACACAAGGAGGCAGGTGATCTGGTCTCCCACTTCCTACTCCCAGCTATCGGCTATGGAGACATCATATACAGATCGGCAAACAAATCCATACTTCTGTCTCTAGATCCTCTTTATAACAAGCTATGCAGGTTTATACTCATGTGTGACTTGATCACCCATCACTATACTGTCTTTGACAACCTCAGCCGGGTAAGTCCCTCAGGCACATGTGACTATCACAGGTTCTGTTTGCTGTTCAACTGTGTACATAGGAGAGCCCATGATTATCTCTTAGCTTACTTTATGCAATCAAGAAATGCTTACTAACTCCACTCAACTGCAGCACCCAACTTTTCAACTTCCAGAATGAAGCTCAATTCTGGTAGAAAGGCCTTAGACTATTCTGTTCCATATTCTTGAAATAAGCAACCCCCTCAACTTAGTCCCTGTCTATAAGCATTCAAAACCAGTCTCTCTCACCACCTGTGAACCTCTTGTACCTGTTTTAAGCCAGTGGTGCCCATATATCCCATCATAGTACATAATACATTTAAGGCCCAAATTTTCCACACTAGATTATTCCACCTATATTATTGCGTAATAAATTGTGTATTGTTTGTATATTTGTTTTATATTGTATTTTTACCTTATTTTTACGTTCACTTGCACTTGTGCAAGGAACATCTTGCTACTAATGGCATTTTAGAGGTGTGTCACTGCCGAGCCAACTACAGCTGAAACTGCAATTGGCTTGGCAGTGTAGACCAATGACCAGGCACTCTGGTCATGACACTAGTTCTGCTTGCTGACATGTCACTTTGTGTAGTTGAAAGAAATTAACTGCTCCAATGAGAAAGTGCTTCATTTCTTTCTGTAGCCATAACTCTGGGCATGCGTGTTAGAGTTGACACTAATGCACATGCCCAGAGTTACAGCTACAGCTTTTACATACAAAATAAATAAGTGGGACCGAGCGCACAGTGTAGCCGCTAGTGTTTTGGTGAGTGTATTATCAGTGGCAGCCAGTAATACAGTTGGTAAAAGTGGAATTAGCACTGGTGAGAACGCACCTTGCAGTGACAGCCATAATGTCCCCCGCTCAACAATGCCCACTCCCCATATTCCCCTTGCCATGTGTGCTGTCACTGATGCCTGCTGTGTTTGCCCAGTACAGTCCTCTCGCTGTCTCGTTTCCCGGCACCCCCCCAAGGATGTGCACTCCTGAGTTCCCCTTGCCATGTCTCCTGGCAGTGATGCCTTCTATCTTGTGTTCAGTGCTCTGTGACCCATCCATTTGCCCCCACCATGCCCGATAGTGGCTGTGTCTCCCCTCCCCTGAAGCAGCACAGAGAGCAAGACTGACTGAGACACAGGGAGAGACACAGTAGGTTTGTCCTGATCTCTTGCTACTGTTTGTAGTCCCACAGTGTTGTATGTGGTGAAATGTGTCCCCGACATGTCCCCTTACCCCCCCCCACTGTCACAGATGACACGGACTGGACCAGTGGTGGTGATCGAGACCAGTATTGTGGCAATGTCGTCTCGCTGTGTATCTCTCCAAAGACAGTGGGATGAGGACCTAGTGGTACAGACAGTGAGAATACAAGCCCCTGACAGAGAGCGAGAGAGAGAGACACAGTGGGAGACACACAGTATATGTACTGCAAACTCGTATGTGTGTGTGTGTGTGTGTGTGTGTGTCTCTCTCTCTCTCTCTTTCAGTTGCAAGCAGTACAGCAAGAGACAAGTGACAGTGTCAGTCCAGAATAGTAACAGAGAGAGAGCAGCGGTCAGTGGTAATGTGTCCCCACCATTGCTGTTGCTGTTCCTCGCTGTTTGTGCCTTGTCTTACTGCACCATTTGTACACAGAACATGCACTGTAATTCCTGTGGTGGTCCCCCAACACCAGTGTCCTCTGTGTGTCCGTTGTGGTCCACCTGGCAAGATAGATCCCCACCCACCTGTGACGTGGACAGCCAGTTCTGAGTGCTGTATGATAATTTTTTGTATATAAAAATGTGTATAGACTGTCTCCCATGAGAAATGCTGAAACAGCATGTGAGATCGCACGCTCACACACACAGGTTTTAGATACCAGGTGTTACGTGGAAGACCAGAAGCTAATTATAGAGTAGAGCAGGCCTTGATCAAGGATCTCCTGTTTTATCTAAGCTAATTACAGGCTGGCAGAGGCTTGAGTTGAGCATATCCATTTTATGATGTTTCAAGAGGAAGAAACCAGGTTTTGTACACTGATGCGAAATCATAAATGCTTTGTTGTCTGTGTGAGAGGAGAAACTGATCAATAGATCAAAGAAAATGTTATTTTAAGAACATGAGTCATGTGGAGATTGCAGAATTTAATACTTGGAAAAGATATCCTGTTTTTATAGATATATTTTTTATATAGTCTGACAGAGAGGAGCTAGGTGACCTCATGCAGATAGGTAGGGAAAACCAGCCTTTTAAAGATTATTCTGTTTTCCTTCAGAGAACACTTCTATTTAGACTCTGACAAAGAAACATCTTTGGAGCACTTTAAGCAGATATTTAGAGATACAGACAAAATCGAAATACTGTAGTAAGAATTGCACTGTTTAAAACCTTGTTCTTTTATAAGATTTGTATGTCTTGTGATATAATAGTTCTGTATTGTATGTGTTACATATTGTTATCTATTTTAGTAAAACTCTTTTTTAGAGCTTACTTGGTCTGTCTTTAAATTTCTTTCATTTGCAAGAAAAGTATATATGGTTATAGCAGACACTAGGCATACACTTGAATGGTGATACCAAATTGGAAAGAGAAGCGTTTTAAATCTGAGTTCTTTATTAAAGTTTTTAAGGGTTCATTTCTGTACACCTGGTTAGGTGCTCATAGGTAAAGATATCTGGCCCCCTGAAGACAGAATTATCTGAGCCTGTGCATTGGACACGCTAACAAGAGTTCCCCAGTTTGAATCCCTCCAAGACTTGAGACCAAAGGTTGATACAAACTCACAAAACAGACAAGAGGGTTACCTTGTTCTGTTAAACTGTTCACAAGACTGCTCTCGGAGATTGGCACTTTGGGAGTAGAGGGCCTGACCTGCTGAGTGGGTTTGTGACACCACCCCCCTTGTGGACCGTGAAGGACCCTGTGCACAGTTGCCAAGCCATGTCTATTGTTTCACTTAACAGCCCACACTGTACTGTACCATGCATGTCAGTGGACTTTCCCACCCAACTGTCCTGTGGACCTCAGCAGACCTACTGCACAGTCCTTCCCAAGCATACATGTTCTTCTCCTCCTCCCAGCTGTTCCCTCACCTCCGGACACCGAGTCTGCAGCGATACCGCTAGTAGGTGTCGAAAGTCTGCGGAACACTCAGCCCCCCCCCCCACTTATGTGAGGAACCCAACTTGTGCTGGATTGTAATTTGTGGCAGATTTGCAAGTGAGAGAGGGACAAATGTCAGGTAAGTGTACACCCATCCAACATTTCCAAGTGACAGAGGGACAAATATCCGGGGACTGTGCACCCACCCCAGTGTCCCAGTGATGTGCTGAATGCCATTCACATTCCTCCCCACAATGACTTACTTACCCACTGTGCACTTGTATGTATGGTTCACCACCTGCCCACTTCTATGACCGTGTAAGCACTTCTGTGTTCAGTGACATTAAGCTGATGGTGTACGGAGGGTAAAGATCATGTTTGTGCAACACCGCACTTGTGTGTTACATGGGATAGCATTCCCACATGGTCTGGGAGAGTAGAAACTGTGGTTTCTGCAACAGCGCATGGTGTGTGAGCCACTGCAGTATCAGTGAGAAAACAGTCGCAGCATTGTGCAGTTTGTTATCAGTGAGTAATAGCAGTGTGCACATGCCACAGCCCATATGTGTTCAGTATCAGACTGTCAATACATCGCACAGCACTGGTTAATATTGTGTCCTGTGCCATGTCTACAATATGTGCCTGCTGTCCATGCAACAGTGCATGCTGTAGTGATACAATTAGCAACTGTATGTGCTATGTCAAAAGCAAGTTTTACATGCTCCCTATGTGTCCCCAGTACACAGCTGTACCTGTGGCTTCACTGTAGAGTTAGTAAAAGCAGTAAAATCCATGCTGTGCTAGTCCTACTGTTGCAAAGATGTTTATGATACAACTACTTTTTGTTGAGGTAGATCAACATTAGAACTTTAAGGTGGCGTTGAATTAAACCCTCCTGCTCCCTCACTCTGTGTGCTGTCCACCCCACACCCTCCGTTCCCCCACCAGACCTGGCATCCAATTAAACCCTCCCACTTCCTCCCCCTGTGTACTGTCTACCCAGCACCCTCCAGTATCCATCCCAGCACAAACCTGCAAGTGAACGTTCTCCATTGACAAATGCTTGTTTATAATGTTTGTAACTGTTTTTATTCTGCTGTGCTAAGTTATACTGTTGCCAGCTGCTGTCTTCCCTGACACCCCCTTGAAAATGAGATGCTGAATCTTATGAGGTTATCCCAGTTAGCGAAATTTCAAATAAATAAATACAAATAATTTAATGAATATACTGTTCTATACTCTACTCAGCTATCTCAATTTACTAGAGAATGCCTATACAAAACTCCCTTTGTCTTTACCAGGTTTTACAAAGCAGTTTACCTATTTTTCATGCAGTCTGTATAGAAGGCTTGTGGCCAGCCAGATGTTTGAAACAGACAGCAAAATCATACTTCTCAACCTTTCGCTGGCCTAATGTATGACAAGACGTGTGACAAATGGGCAAAATATGTGGCATTTCATCAAACATGACAATACAAGCTCACAACACTGAAAAAAGTACATTAATGTTTACTATGTCTGTTGAAAAAAAGAGTATTATGAATTATTATGAATTTCTGCCATAATGGCTATGTGGGAAATGTGGAATATTGCCTTCTTCATGTGGGACAGAGATTTTCTGAGATGTAAAATGAGCATCCTTCATAATGTGTGACAGTTGAGAGGTATAGGCAGAATATTTATTGTTGCAAATGCAAAATATTTTAAAGTCTGATAGTGGTACACAGCAAAAAAAAAACTAGAAAACACTGACATTAATTGGGATTACTATTAAAATTTGATTTGACAACTTATTTTCCCAAGACATTCTAGCTGATATGTGTCATTTCAATTCCAGTGGAGTTGATATGTGTTATCTCATTTCCAGTGGGGTTCTGGTTCTACCTATTTCCAAAGCAGAATGGATTCCAGCAGTGAGAGTTTAAATAATTTGCTCAGTGTCACACGGGTAGTATTTTGCTCCGCTAAGGTCTGAACCTGTAATCTCACAGTTCCCAAGCTGCTGCTCTAGCCACTAGACCACACTGCCTCCCAAACATAAAGTTTCAAGCATTTCATTTTTAGTAGATACCCACTTTTTTGAAAAAGTTGGCAAGTAGGAAAAAGGAGAGCTATGGAATTCCACTTGTCAAATGAAATGTAAGAAACTGTGAATCTGGAAGTATTGTATTTATCCAAGCAATACAGTCTAAAGATGAAGATCTAAATATAGTTAGGTTGCAACCTTACCCATGTCTCAGCACTTCAAATATCTTAGCTATCCTATTTCATATTATAGAGCATTCCTACTAGTAAGAAGTACTTGTTTATATTTTTGATTTACTCAAGTGGTTAACTCAAGTTACTCTTTAAGCAGTTTTTGATTATCCTTGGAAACTCCTAGGTTTCACATAAATGATGGAAAATTCTCTTTCAGATGTTATTATGCTTATGAACTTTATATTTTACAATGCTCTTTTCAGCTACATAGCATTTTCATTTATAATTAACTTATGGATCTGTTGAATCATCATTTTAAAGGGGCACTGTCATTTTTGCATCCTATTATTTCTAGTTGAAACCCTACATTTTATGATTGCTTAACGTCTCTAAAATTCATTGATGATACCTGTTGTTTTATCTGCTCCCTTTCTAAGTAGTACTGAAATACATGTCAAACTTGTTTTGTTTCAAATCCTTGATTTACTCCTCTTGCATACTTCCTGACCATTAGGAACATCAACAAAACAGTGCAGCAACTCACTGCAATAATCTTCTTTCTTCCCACTGCATCATAAATGGCTAGACTATTTTGCAGTGTTCCCAAGTCCAAGAAAGAGGAACTGGGTATTGATCAAAATGCATAAACAGACATGTTTTTGTGTGTTCACACCAATATTTTTTTTTCAGATGCAGATTCATTATTAAGAAAACATGTATACAACAAAGTTTGTCACATGTAAAATTTATTAAAGGAAAACTATACCCTCATTTCATTAAAATGTTATTTGTTCCCATGTCAACAGACAACTCCTTTCCTGTAGCTGTTTTGGCTACAGTGTTTGTGGTTACATTCAGTTTGTTTTCACTGCTCATGGTAGCCCCCTGTGACTGCCCTGGGGGTCTCAATTTAATGGTTGTTGAAATCTCATTGTCCATGAGAACTGCATTAGCATATGAGAACCTGATGTCAGATCAACCATTTATATCATGTATCTCTATGATGACAGAACAAATACCCTGCAAAATCTCTCTGGAAACACATAACCTGAATGTCAGATAGTTTGCAAAGCTTAGTGAAGGTAAAAGTGGTGTTTCATACATTCTTGCAGCTCGGTCCTTTGAAGACTAACTAAGCAGACAGGCATACTGGGGAGCTTAAAGGTTGATTACGCATCATGTTCTCATATGCTAATGCAGCTCTCAGGGACAATGAGATTTCAATAGCCACCAAATAGAGCCTCCCCAGGGCAGTTAAAGGACCTAGTATGAAGTGTGAGAACAGACTAATGCAGTTGCATGCATCTCTAATAGCTACATGAAAAGAGTTGTCTGTTGTGTGGAAACAAATAAAATTTAAAAGATATAAATGTGTAGTTTTCCTTTAAATTCCAAGAGAAAAAATGTTAAAGAGCAACATATGGCGGGCAGTCTGCTTTTTCACTTTTTAAAAGAAGAAAGGAATCAGAATTAAACTACCTGCTACTTCAGCTATCTCTACAAAATTTGACTGATCATTAAATGTGTTTTTCTAAACTAAAGACACTTTGAGGACTAAGAAGACACACAGCATGCCATTAATGATATTTGGAATTGCAATTTTGAATAAGTTTGCTCTCATATGTAATTCTAAAATTGCAGCACACCTGTAGATTATATAAACTGTGTGTATGGTATTTCATATTGAACCTATGTATTTTTAATGTATACACACGGTTTTCTTGTAAATGAGTTTTTCTACTCAGTGTTAATTTTCTGATGAAATAAATTAATACAAATAGAAGAACTGGGTAAAGAGACAGACAGACATACAGATAGCTAGAGCTGTTCTGTATAAATAGTAGATGCTGTAGATAGATTAATAAATAAATATACAACATCCTTTTTATGAACATTTTATTTGTAGTTTGAGGCAATGATTGTATATAATAACTGTAACTAGCCTGCGTTAAAGATTTGAATGTGGAGACTGTTGATACCAATATAGCATACAATTTCAATTTTGTGTTTGTTTGTTTTGCAGTTAATATTTTTATTTTATAGATTTTCAACATTTACAATGCTCACAAACTTTGTAAATTCTGTGTTTAATTCTATTGATGCCCACCTCTTCAGTTAAACCCTTCTGTCCTGCTCTCCCCGGTTACCTCCCCCATCTTTCCTGAGACTTACTTATTTCCTCTTATTGCCCCCATAGCTCCTCCCCCTGTAGTGGGACTGTTTCATCAGGGCTGACAGGAGGGCCCCTCACATCATCATCATCACACAGCTAGAAAGGAGCGGTTTCACAGTCAATGGTGTAGAGCCTGCCGGAACAGTGGGGAATTATCCTGCTCCTGCTGGGTTGATGTCCTTGGGCTCACCACATGGAACATCATGCTTGAGGTTATCATGGGCATTACCACATGATGCTTACCATTGCACTGCTATCAATGATGTCCCACCCACTCACCAGCTCTCCAACTGCACTATCTCCTGAGGTGTTGTGGAACAGGACAGTACCCTCTCTCCTTGAAGGAGGAGAGCATCTTCTGGAATGTTTGATCCTTCCCCCACCCTGGCCCCCAAAGTCTCTGGTGTATTCCCAAAGCTAGTTCACCAACATTGTGAGCAGCTGCCCTAACACTGCTCTGATTAGTCAATCCACAGTTGCAATTCTGGTCTAGAGAGTTGCTCTGCACTCATCTGATGTATGTTGGTATTCCAAACCAGGCATGTGTCAAATGAAATCAAAGATGGGATCCTGCTTATTCTGCTCCATGGGACCTTATGATTCAGCAAACACAGAGTACCTAGAACATTATTTCTAGCAAATGAGATGTAGGAAAAATAGAAAAGAGGACCTCTGTTTCCTTCACTGCTACTAAAATAAAGATTATTATATTTCTCAGGGATGTACTAGCCCCTAAAATATCTGCTTATAAAACATGTTCTGTGTTTGTTGAAATTATAAACAAGCATATGGTCCCAGGGCTGCAGTCATTGCAGAAATGTTCAAGTTGCATCAAGAAAAAATCACTCAACTAAGGGTAAGCCAGTAAACTCAAACCTAGCAGAAATGATGAGACTAGCTGAGTATTGTGATTGTGATTTTAAAGATTTATTGCATAGGTGCTTTGGGACTGGTTTGTGGGCTTCGTAATGAAAGAATTTAAAGCAGAGTTCCCTTTGATTTACTCTCCAAGGGTCTCATCAAGTCCTCGAAGCTAAGGCTTTTCATTGTTACAGCTGGACTATTTCTATGAAGATCGAGCCCTAAATTGGGATTTCATATTGTAACAACAACATTCCTCTAGCTTTGAGGGGGCAAAAAGAAAAAAGTCAATTAACTCACCTGATGTCCCATTTATTCTAACAGGCCATCTTATCAGTTATGACTCCATTATAAAGTACAGTGGAGTAGGTACTGATAAGCAGAACTGATGCAATAAAAAACTGAGCTCACATCAGGTGGGTGAATTTGCTTTGTATCCTCAGAGCTAGGAGAATGTTGTTATATGCTGTTATTTGAGTGAAATTTCCACTCTCTGGAAGGCACTTTCCACACATGGATTTGAGACTGGAAAGGCAAACTGAATATGAAAACTAGAGCTGGTTTTTTGCAAACTAAAAGTAAATTTAGTCTAAGAATCTGATGCCATTATACTGTTGCTGTTGTAAAGCAAGTGATCAAAATCCTGAGAAATGTATTTTTTTCATAAAAATGTAATAAGGCACCTTCTATGGGAAGAAAACAGTTCATCTGTAAGAGTGTACTGGAAATAGATTCCACTGAAAGATGACTGTGGGCCACAAGCATGGAAACGGAATATATCAAAAGTCAATAGAGATCATATACAGTACAAAAAAAGTCAAAAGACTATCATGACTAATCACTTATTGTACAACTTTAAGCAAGCCTCTTTATTTATTATGTTGGCTCACGCATGTGCGCCAGCCAACATCTTGAGGTAGTAGCAGATTTGGAGGTGCGGTCACTGTGGGCGAATGCAGGGCTCGTATCAGTAGGTGCATCTCTCATTCCCCAATTAGCCAGCAGCAGTCACTGACATCATGCATTGCTAATGTGGCCACCAGATCTAAGAAAAGGTTCACTGCAATGAGAGCGAAGCTCTCAAGCAGATGGACCACAACACGCCTCCCAAAGTGCAAGCAACATTGCGGCAGTGACTGCCACCACCACCTGTCACAATGCCAACAGGGGAGCCCACTCCCCATCAGCATACCTGTCCCCCCTCCCATTTCCACTGTGTGCCGAGGGGTGCCCAATCCCCCTCAGCATCATGCGCCCCCCAAAATGTCTTTATTTGCCGATGGGGGGCCCAATCCCAGTTGGCTTCAGTCCCCCCTTCCCAGTTCAATCTGCTGACAGGGGAGCCCACTCCCCATTGGCATAATGTCCCTCCCCCATTTGTTGTATGCTGAGGGGAGTGCCCAGTCCCATTGGTTCTCCCGCCCCACTGGTATTTGCCAATGGGGTGTCCAATCCCCATCTGCTACAGTCCCCCAAAACTCAGGTGGCACACTGGGATCCCACCCCAGTGTGCCAAATAACCCTGTTAAAAAAAACTGTCACATGATTTTTTTTTTCACTTTTACCTGTAAAACAGAAAATGGTCCCTTGTGGTCTCCCTGCCCTCTCCCCCAACCTGCGACCACCCTCTGCACACCCTGCCTCCACACACCCCCCCACCCCATACTTACCTCCGGAGCCCAGTGCAACAATCTTCGGTGGACCTGAAACATGTCTGCACTCTTCAAAGCTGACTGCGAACTGAAGAAATGCTGGTAAGCTGTATAATGGCATAAATAGGTTTTTTTCAACTTTGGTGCATATCTCAGGCATTTTTGGGAATTCTGACACCAAATTTTCAACATGGGATTATTGGGACCCCTCCTCATGAATTCACTGTCATGGCGTTATTCAGTTCCAAAAGGTGATTTCGCAGTCACTGCACGGAATCATCTTTTGGGACTGAGTAACAAAACAACAGTGCCACTGTTCATGAGGGGGGCTCTCAAAAAGCCTATGTTGTAAATTTGGTGGAAAAAATACAAAAAATAGCTGTTTTAAGAGTGTGCATTGCGCAGTTTCTACGCACGCTTGTAATTTTGTGAATTTGTAATATTTTCACTCCAGATTTTAAAAATTGGCATTTTTCCACACCTCCTTATGAATAGTACAGCTGTCATTTTACATATCCTGGCCGAAATGTAGTTTTTCACGTCCAGCACAAAATAGCGCTGTTGCTGTGCGAAATCAGTTTTCAGGACAGTTTGTGGAAATGAGGTGAAACTGTTCATGAGCAGAGGTCCTAAAATGCCTATGTTGAAAATTTGGTGACACAATTCCATAAAATGACTATGGTACAAGTGTGCATTGCGCAGTTTCTACGCACCCTCGTAACTTCACAAATTTGCAATATTTTTATGCCAGATTTTCAACACTGGCATTTTTTCACACCTCCTTATGAACAGTACAGCTGTCATTTTTCACATCCTGCCCTAAATGTGTTTTTGCACCTGTGGCGCACAATGGTGTGGTCACTGTGGGAAATCAACGTTTGGGACAAATTAACAAAATCACAGCACCACTGTTCATGAGGGGAGGTCCTAAAATGCCTATGTTAAAAATGTGGTTAAAAAAATCCCAAAAATAATTGGGTTACAGACATGTGGTGCACAGTTTCTATGCATGCTCATGACTTCACCAATTTTTCATATTTTCACTCCAGATTTTCAACGTTGCCATTTTTTTACATCTCCTCATGAACAATACAGTTGTCATTTTCCACATACTGCCCAAAATGTGTTTTCATCCCTGTGTCACCAAATGGCATAGCCGCTGTGCAAAGCCACCTTTCAGCTAACAAACTCATAGTACCGCTCTTCATGAGGTGGGCTCACAAAAAGTTCATGTTGAAAATTTGGAGTGAAAATACCAACACACGCCTACAATGTTAGGGTTTCCAACTGTAGCACCCCAACCTGTAGAGACTGACAGGCATCAGGGGTGTGACTTGGGATCATTGGCTGTAATGATCACGCCATTCACCCCAACTCACCCTACCCCCACCCCACCCTGCAGCCAATGACAGGCACTGTGTGTGCCTTGGAGTGTTCAGTCACAAAGTTCACCCCATTTTTCTATACTGCACCCACCTCAGTGTATTTCCTTATGGAATGGGGTAAGTAGTAATGCCCAAAGACCCCAAAGCACATCACGACACTTGTCAGTGTCTACAGGGTAAGGTGAGGTAAAATGGCATGAGCGTTATAGCTGATGACCCAAAGGCACACCCCAATGTCTGTCAGTCTCTGCAGGGTGGGGATAGGGTTGGCATCACTTCAGTACTTCACTGCCATTCCTATTATGCGTCTCTAACTCCTGCACTACCTATGCCAGTGAGACAACATTCAGCATTGACAAATGCTTGTTGATTTATGTGTGCACATATTTATTCATTAAGTTTTTCATTTTTTTGAAAGAGTTTTACCAGGAAAGACCTACTGAGCTGTAAACAGCTCCTTTCCACAGGCATCCTTGGGGAGGGTACAACAGAGTCATCCAGGATGCACTCTTATTATAAAATAGGTCTATGATTTTGAGAAATCTGATTGACTATTAGCCTTACATTACAAGTGTCTAATGCATAGCTAATAACAAGACCAGCAGCTGGTGCCCTATAACATCTGGAAGGCATATTGGATCAATGTTTTCTGACTCAGAAGTCTCAATTAGAACATCCAGTTTTTGAAAGCAACTATTTTTTTCTTCCCCATACAGAACAGCTCCATTTTTTTAACATAGTCCATTCAGCTTAAAACAAACCCAAGAAGTGAAAACAAACACATATTTTTACATAGAATCAGTAACCATTGACCTTTTCTGTAAATTATATTTATTTATTTTTGCAACAGAAACACCGACTGGTAATGACATTCCTCCCCAAACCCCACTCACTACCAGACAGCACAGACTGTGTTACATTTATGTTTTCTTGAAATTCTACCCTCATTTCATGATAGCTAGCTAGTGTCCCTTATCTGACAACTGTTGTAGGATGTGAAGATGCTATATTTTTGTTTAGAAAATGGTTTGAACTTGCATTCGTGCTAGAGATCCCCTCCTCCACAGTCCTGAAATGCTGTCACCCCCCCCGCTCGATTGCTCACTCGGTTACCAGGTTACTACTGCCAACTGTTCAATCACTTTCATTTTGACTCACTATCCTGATATTGACTGACCCTCATTGGCTCTCTGGCACACTTTGCTTTTTTAATGAGCCTGAAAGGTTTAAGAAACTCCCTTTCCGTGCTGTAAATAAATGGCTACTTGAGTTCTGGCCTGCCGTCCTCAACACTAATACCATCCTCCATTGTGCTCTTAGTTCTGATCTCACATATTGCCCTCAACATTAATTGACAGCTATGAAGAGCAGATTAGGTAAGCTTGTGTTTTTTTACTTACAGACCATGTCACCACTTCAGAACTATGATTTTCTCCCAGCCGACTGCCTGGTTGCTCAATACAGAATTGGAATTGTAAAATAAAAAATACAAAAGAAGAATTTTTATATAAACCAATGCATTTTAATGTATGCACAATAAATATATAATCTAAATACTGATGTGTGTATGTGGGGGTGAGGAGTCATAGAAACAGGCAACAGTGGCCATAGTAGGAGTAGGCCAGAATTTCTTAGATAAAAAAAAAACAGAACAGTTATTGCAGGCAGTGGAATTATTTTACATTAAAATGCAGTACAAATGTTATTATTTTTAGTATTTAAACCTATCAATTTTAAATGAATATAAAACACACCAGACCATTTTATAAATGCAATAAGACACTCGGGGGTGTATTAGGCATTTCTAATGCACTGACATGGGATGAAGGCACTTGGCCTGTGGCCTCATTCTTCACTACACTCCCGGCCATGTGTTAGAAATGTCTAATGCATGCTCCATCAGGTCTTATTGCTTACATGCCACACTTTCCTGCATCACAAATTGTAGCAATTGCCATTGTATTACATTGTGTTCCTGTAGAATTCTGCAGCATGTTGTTGGTTGAAACTGTGATGAGTGTGGCATCCTTACTGACTCCAATGTACATAGGGAAGAACAATATACTGTAAGGCAATTTAACAGCACACAGAAATTCAATTACAAAGTGCAGAAGCAGAATATAATAAAAGGCAATAGGAACAGTGCAAATAGTTATTAAATACTACTGCAAAGGTGAACAGGGAGCAGAGTTATGTGCAAGAGCAGACAATAGGAGTAAGGGCTTGAAGAACTGTACAGCCTTCAGGTAGGATGGGGAGGAAGCACATAACATGGGAGAGGGAAGACCAAAGTAGAGGAAGCCTATGAGAAAATGTTTGCAGATAACACCAAATCCATAAGGGTTGATACTCTGCAGGGTGGAGAAAATGAGTAAAGACCTGTGAAAACTCGAGGAGTGATTGAGTGTATGGCAGCTGTGTTTCATACTAAGAGTCATACTAAGAATTGTAGGCATGTAGGAGACCAGTACAGCCCATGGCAGCTCCTTTCCATTCACCCGTAATAGGCTAGTGCATGTCCTTCCATTATATAGGAATCTAATTGTTTCTTAAACTGGGGCTTATTTTTTGAACTTATAATTTCCTCCAGTAAGCCATTCCATGGTGCCACCACCCTTTGCATAAAGAGAGCCTTTCTCCTATTAGTGTTGAATTTAATGTGGAATAGCTGCAGCGGGTGTCCCCTAGTGCCCTTATCATTTGTGAATTGGAGATTAAGCTTGTTTAATATGTACTCATCTTGCATTACATCGTAACATAATAATAACTCTCCTCTAACCCATCTTGTCTGTAGGGGCATCAGCTGTAGTTTTTCCAAATGCTGTTTGTATGGTACATTTTTTAAACTATGTATCATTTTAGTGGCCCATCTCTGTGTCTTCTCAATGTTAGCCACCCTCCCCAGTGATGGGTCATCACACCGGGGCCCTGTAGTCCAGTATTGGTCTAACGTGTGCTCTGTACAGAGGCACGATCACACTCTGGCATTGGCACCTGAAATTTCTCTTTATATTCCATATGTTTCCATGCATATTCCATGCATTTCAATGCAATAAAGTAGAAGATCATGCATCTAGGGCACAGAAAACAAGAAGCAGTGTATAAAATGGGGAGGTACTGATTGTCACAAAGCAGGAAAGATGACCTCAAGGTAACAGGGCAGTACAAAAAGGCAGTAAGCAGGCTCAGTAGGATGCTGGGGTGCATAAGGAGGGGGAGGGAAATCATCTGCAGAAGGAGAGAGGTGGTATTGCCACTGTATCATTGGTGAAACCCTACCTGGAGTACTGTGTTGTATTCTGGAGACAACATCTCAGAAAAGACATAGGATAGAGGCTGTCCAGAGGAGGGCAACTAAAATGGTGCAAGGGTTGCATCAAATGCCCTATGAGCAGAGATTGAGGGTTCTCAATCTGTACACCCTGGAAGAGAGGAGGGAAATTGGGACATAATAGAGATCTATAAGTACCTCACAGGGCTGAACATGATACAGAAGGGGAGTATTTTGCAGAGGGGAAGGTGCTCCAGGACACGAGGGCATATGATGAAGCTGGAAGGTGGATTAGGAGGCATGTAAGGAAGTATTTCTTCAATGAAAGAGTGATGGACTCCTGGAACAGTCTACTAGTGGAGGTGGTGGGAGTGACAACAGTGGTGGGCTTCAAGCATGCATAGAATTGGCACAAAGGAATCTTAGTGGAAAAGCAGGGGGAGGAGTAGCTGGAGATCAGGTAGGTTCTATGGTGAGAGTACAGTAGGGACAAACAGAGAGGACAAGGTGGGCCAAGCAGTCCTTGTCCGCCGACAAATTCCATGTTTCTATATTTCTATGTAGGCTGACCAGCTGAAGTTCTGTCCAATGGAATGGAAAGAAGAGAGAGAGTCACCAGAGTGAAGGGAGTAAGAGGATGGATGAGGGAAATACAGGAGGGAGGTGAAATAGCAGGGAAGGGAACCAAACCAGAACTTAGATATGAGGGAGGTACAGTGAAAGAGGTAGCAGCATTCAAAGGAGGGAAGAGGGAGGGAGGTGTACAATGAACAGTAATGGATGCAGGAAGGACAGACCAAAGCAAAGCAACAGAAAGAATGGAACTGCAGCCTAGCTTGACAGGTGAGGATTTTGGGGCAGCACTACAGATCACATCCCTGAAATCAAAAGCAGGGAAG
This sequence comes from Neoceratodus forsteri, assembly GCA_016271365.2. Taxonomy (NCBI): domain Eukaryota; kingdom Metazoa; phylum Chordata; order Ceratodontiformes; family Ceratodontidae; genus Neoceratodus; species Neoceratodus forsteri. The sequence goes on along the minus strand of CM028135.1, from coordinate 902,556,142 downwards.
ATCATTCTTAAAGGGAAGCTCCCCTTTGCCTTTTATTTTGTTTCCTGTACAGTTTTTAGGCATGACCAATGATTGCCTCTATTACACCCTCCTAATTTCATCAGGATTTAAATGTAAATGAAGGTATTTGAGTCTGGTGTGAAAACTTGCTTGACTCCATTGCAAAGGTCATGACCTGACTCATGTAAGGCATCCTGGAATTTTATGATGTTTTAGAGCTAAAGTCTGCAGTAGTTAAAATGTATTAGTCTGTGCTATTACTGTCCTTTGCAGTCCCTATGTTTTTGTCTTATGCTGGCCGTGAAACTTTTCATGGCGTAGTAAGTGCCCTGCTGTTTTCTGGAGATTAAAGTGTATCTGAGTTAGAAAACAGTACTTTTAGAGAATACAGAGACTTCACAAGACATGTAAAGAACACAGAACAGAACAGGAGTTTAATGTCTGCTGGCCTGTGCAGGTATACATCAACTCCCATGATGTCTTGCATGTGGGGATTCATGACCTTTGCAATGGAGTCAAACAGGTTTTCACACCAGGACAAAACAGAGTGAAGCACACTAACTTATATTTAAATTAGGATAAACTTAGGGGGATGCAAGAAAGGGAATCATTATTCATGCCTACAAACAATACTCATGTACAGAAAATAGGTTGAGGGAGACTTACCCTTTAAGATTATCTCATGCCTGGCAGGGAGAGGGATGCAGGCTTAGTTCCTGTATAGTGCCCCCAGCTTGGGAAGATGCTTGGTGTGGATGGTGTCAATGTGGACTAAGAAGTCAAAAGGACTGTTGAACCAAATGCCCAGATACTTGAAAGACAAGACAGCCTCTAGTTGAGACTTGAGAGCCATCCAGGATCATGAAGACAGGAGTCTGGATGCCAGCCAGATTGAAAAGAGCATGGAGACTGTCTTTTTGGCATTGAGGGTGAGTTGGTTGTTTTAAAGCCAGAGCTTACCATTACTGCAGTCATGCTGAAACTGTACTGCCAACTCAGACAGAAGGTCCAGAATCTAAAGGCAAACTGGACCATATCATCTACATACAATGAATGTTAGAGGAGGTACAGGCCTTAGGAAGATGATTTAGGAAAATTGAGAACAGAATGAGTCCCAGAACAAAGAGACCCCACTTTCAATGGGTGGGGAGAGACAAGGCTTCTTTTATTGAATTGAACTGGAACCTACCACACAGGTACAATTGGAACCAACAACCCTATGCGTAACCTGTTTATCTCCTCTCTGTTCAACCTTCTTGTGCTTTCTGCCACGTCCCTCTATGTCATGTCATATTTGTGCAAGCTAATGACTGCTTCACATGTTCATTGCCTATAAAGCACTTGAACTATAGTGTTTATTCAAAAATAATCTATAGAAAAGAAAACGCCTTCTTTTCCTTCATGCCTCTCTAAAGTCTTGAAAGCTAGTAGAAAGCAGATTGAAACTGTCACAAATAGGGTGTAGCCTTAAATGAACATCAGGGAAAATTGCATTAATTGATGGCAGCATTATGTTTGATTTAAACTTTGGCAGAAGGATCTAAAGTTGAAGTTAGCATTAACTGTAAACAGAAATAGAACTATGGTGAACAGTGCTTCAGATTTATTACAGTTATTACAGTGATACTTGGCTCTGCACACTGTTTGTTGTTGTAGTATTGCATGTGTTGCCACACAGACTCTGTGCACTATAGTTGCTCGCGCTAAGGTCACTTTATACCCACTTTGTCCAATTCTGTACAGTTTGTTTCTTATCACTTAATTTATTTTGTAATCGCTTACTGCACTTTGTATTTTTGATACTCATTTTTGTTTTGCCTGTATGTGCCATCTTTATGGCCCTGATTGTACCTGAAAATGGTCCCTGGTATCACTGTACCCACCCAGTTAACACAGAAAGAAAGAAAGAAAGAAAGAAAGAAAGAAAGAAAGAAAGAAAGAAAGAAAGAAAGAGTGAGTCATCATTTATAAATTTATACACCATGAAATTCCAACGATGGTGTCTCATTTGCAATAGTGTCCTCAGGAGGAGCAGCAAAGGAAATGAACTACAAAAAAGTAGGCATGTAAACATCATTATTTATAGCTCTAAAATACACTATGTACATGGTGCATTCAAATTTAAAAATGACAGTTTCTTCAAACTGTAAATGCTGAGTGTATCCTAAATCCTAAGCTGTAGCACATTTCATTCCCTCGATGCACAATACTCAAATGCACAAATACCAAAACTAAACCTAACCCTGGGAGGCACAATGTTAAATAGACCTAGCCAGTCATGATGTGATTCATTTTCCCAGCAAGTAACTAGGGCACTGGCCATCCAAGCAGTTATACTCTAGGTAAACACTGGCCAATGAAACTGCATCCCACTAGATAGAGTAAATCATCCTAGTTTACTGTACAGGGTGCAATAATGTTGTAGCTGATGGCATATACTTCTAGGTTTATTTAGCTCTTTGACAAAATGACTGTACAAGTTCATGATAATCAAACTACCATTATATCCTTATTTGTTGCAAATTGTAAATAGGCATCACTACTTGGATTGACTTGCCAGAGAACAATAAAACAGAAGTGGGAAGATTTTTACAAGATCATAGGTTTAAGTCTAAAACCTGCCCCTGAAAAATAAACAGACATTTTTAATGATTGTCTGCGTGTAGTGATAATGTTCAGAAATGTACTGCAATATATTTCACAGTCTTCAACAACCAATATATGGTGCCATGCAAATGCAATGGATCAAAAGTCTGATGAAAAGTTTGACTTCCTTGAAAGGCTCAGAATTACTGAATCAGTTAAGTAGACTGACTGGGCAGTATCCATTATCTTAGTAGTAAAAAGATGATTTCTTCTAAGGGTACAGCAAATTAAATACTTTACTGGAAGTGCATCTGCATGTACAGCCAAAAATGTAGAACTTACTTAGAAACTTAAATTGAGCTGGAATGAACCAGTACAATGGTGTGGCAGGCTGAGGCACTAAACATTAGTGACCTGAGTTTGGGAGCGAGCTCAGACCACATGGGGTTGGCTGGGATGGGAGAGGATGGAGTAGCCAGTAGACTGTTTTCATCTCCCAGGAAGGGGGTCACAATGCACCAGTTCTAGACAGCCACCTTGTGGAGACATGGAGGCAGGGCAGGTGGTACATCTTGGAGGGGGATGTCTGGTGGCCGCTTTGTGGCCCATACATGCCTCTACATGCTGATGCAGTTGCGTCATTATATGCTGCACTGGGGGAAACAGAAAAGCATGAAAAAGCCTGGCTCCAGCTAAAGAAGGCCGACCCACATGCCCAACCCACACTGCCACCTGGGACCACCATCTAGTGGACTGTGCTCTGTGGGAGAGATGGACCTCCTTGACCAAGCCCCACTGCAGGGGACAATCCATGGGAGTACTGAGATAGGCTGCTCACATCTCCCGGGGGGGGGATCATGATGTACCACTTCTAGACTGCCACCATGTGGAGGCATGAAGGCTGGGCAGTTGGCATATCTTGGAGAGGGATGTCTGGCAGCTGGCATGTGGTGCATACACGCCTCTACATGCACATGCAGCTGTGTCATTACATGCTGCACTGAGGTAAACAGAAAAGCTTGAAGAATCCTGACTCTGGCTAAAGAAGGCTGACCTGCACCCAAACCCAGGTTGCCGCCTGAGACCACCACCTACTGGATTGTGCTTCATGGGGGCAGGATGGACCTCCCTCCCCTGGCCTCTCTGCAGAGGGTTAACCAGGTGGACAGACCTGCTTGAACCATAAAAACAGCTCTTTAAAAGAAAATTGAGCTGATTTGGTTAAAAAATTTGATTTACCATAGGCATTTCAGTAAATAAACTGAAGTACAGAGTCAAGGAAATATGAAATATGGTAATACCTTGTTTGATGCCTAGCTCCTGGAAGCAGTATTTAGTAGGCTGTTAGCTTACTTTATAATTTAGTGAAATACCCTGCTGCTTGACCCCTTGCTTTGTATCTTTGCATTTCTAAAATAAGCCCAGTGTTGTTTCTGTTTGTATGTGATTTGTAAAGCACTCTGAGCACCAGGAAAGGTATACTATAAGAATAAATGTTACCTTGCAACATTCTATAAACACAGTAGGGCAGAAGTATATTGTATTGCCTATGCCCCAGCTCTGTCTCAACAGATTATTTTCAAATCATAAAGTAGCTCATAGGTACTATATGATTTCAAGATGCCATGTTAGTCACCGGCAGGGAAATGTCCGGTCCCTTGGAAATTTTTTAGAGTTTTATCCCAGCATAAAGAATATGACATTCATTACAAAAGAGCAAAATATTTCTTAAATCTATATGTTGAGTACCTTGGTTGAATAATTTATAAGAATGGTTTATGCTTCTCAAAGGAGGAGGATAGAGACAGTTTTCAAGGCTCCACAGTCTCAAAATATAATGGAACTCCATTCTTGTGGGCTGCTAGAAGCCTCTTTCATGTCAAGATATTTCTCAAAAAACTAAAATAAATTAAATGTGTTGGTGTGCATCAGAATTTTCAACACTTTTAAATTGCATGATGAAATGATATCATAACCCATTTGGAGGCACTGTACTAATATTGTATTTAAGAGGAGCCGCACTTTTTTCCACATACAGTCATTTTCTCACTTTTTACTTCAACCCCTGGTGTGCCTTTACAAAAAAAGAATATCTGTTAGCCTAGTCTGTGATACACCTATAGTACTGCACTTCTGTTCTTGGAGTGGTCCTTCCAGATACTACGCAGAAGGCAATGGTGAATTCATTATAAGATCAAATAAAAGCCAAACAAATATATAACCAAACTGAGAAGGAGGCATTAAACTTATTCATAGTGCTGAAAAGTTTCATCAATACCTACACTAGATATGGGCTAGAGTTTAATCAAATAACTCAAGCCTTAATTGTATTGGTGGAACACAACATACAAGTTTCAACACAGATTATAGCATAGCTTTAGGGATAGGCATCACTTGTGTCTCCATACAAAATGTATAGTTCTGACACATGGCATGTCCAAACGTGCCATGCGGCTCAGCCCAGAAGTTTATCTCTTGCCATGTCACAGCATAATTAACAAACCACAACCTAAACAAAAACACTTTTCTTTGGGTATGGAAAACTACAAGACTAAGATCACTCTCCCACCAATAGCCAACCTTCAAATTTAGTGTTTTTATTATGGCCGGCCCGATGGCACTCAGGGTTGAGGCGCTGGATGCCACACTTCGCGCCACACCAGTGACCTAGGCTCGGGAATGGACTTGGGCCACTGGGGCCTGGCAGGGGAGAGTGAGGATTGAGCATCCCATGACTGCTCTCCTCCCTCTGGGGTGGGTGGGGTGAACTGCATCGCTCTGCAGTGGCAACTGGCTGAGACCAGATGCACTACAGGTTGTGTGCACAATCAAGGGGGTGGAGCATGGCAGGCACCAGCATGGCTGTGTGCTGATGCCATTGCACGTCCGGCTCCATGAGGAGAAAATGGTGGAAAATTACGGGGCAATCATGGCTGCTGATGGCCGTGCCCTGTTCCCCCAGATATGAGAGGTGCACCCTCCCGGGTGTCTAAGCTCCAGGTCCTCATGGGGGGGATCCTGTGTACTGGCCAGCCTGTGGGGGAGAGTGAGTTGTGAGCCAGACCTGGTCCGGGGGTGTGGGTGCCGGTGGTTGGACGATCACTGGGACTGCTCCGCAGAGGAGGAGAAACAGAGCTGTGATAAAAAAAAAATAGTGTTTTTATCATAAAAAGTAATTTTTTATAAGTACCTTAAAATATTATTTCTTATTTTTTATTGCAGTAGAACATATCTTCTGCTGCAAAGACTACCCTCTGACATCTCATGGGTAGCTGCACCCTTCTCTGGCACACTCTATGCTTATAGGCCCTGCCATTGGTTAGCAGGTGAGGAAAGTACACAGCTGTCCATGTGATGGTGGTGGCAACTTTGCAGTGGACGATTTGGACCATTCCAACAAAGATAACAAAGTATTAAAGGTACTTATAGAAACATAGAAAGTGACAGCAGAAGGGGACCTACAGATCCATGTTGTCTGACCATAAGCCTACCCCATTGAGCAAGAGTTTAATCTAATAACTCAAGCCTTAAAATTCCTTTTTGTGATACAAATGCTAATCAGGAAGCTAGCTATTGGCAGGGGAGGGCTTTCAATTTTGTGATGTTTACCTTTATTTGGCTGATGTGGAGGCAATGATGGGCATTGCTACATCACCAAGAAATAGATTTGAACATACCAAATGTCACCAATGTAGTATACTGCCACAGTGAAGCATGAAATATGACTATATCGTCATACTTCTAAGCCGTAGTTCTTCAACAAAATCTAAAGAGACACTTTTCATGTAAACAAAAAATTGAAAACTGACATGTAAATGTTATCAATTTAAGAGATGCTGAAAGACAATTTCAATTAGCATTTTTTTCTGGCAAGTGTTCACAGGAAAAATGACTAACCAACTAGCCATTTTAGCAATATTTCCTTGAAGTAACTCTGCAAGAAACAGTACTTGTCTTTTATGGAACATTCAATTATTCCTTTTTTTTTTTTAACATAGCATTTTGACTCCACCTGGGCCTTTCATTGGGCCTGAAACTGAACACCCCCAGACCCATCTGCTGCTCCCCTCACCATCAATCCAGTGGGGATCCAGATGGTGCAGGGCCAAACGGAACAGAGAGCCATCATCCTTAGTGATGGGGGGACATTGGGATTTTCCATGGTTTTCTTCCCTAGCTCCCCAAGGGCACAATCTTGCATGTATGTGGAGGTGTTCACACACTCTGGAACCGGTGGCCCTACTCTACCCACTTGGCCTAGACCCAGTGCACCTTGATCTTGATGCTACCGCCAAGCCTCCATCTGGTGGTAGCCAAGAGCTGGGGAAACTCAGCTCCCTAATCTGGGAAAGAGGAGTTGCCAGTCGGACACTCAGTCTTCTCCCAGCCCTCCCCAGTTGACCCCTGGTGGCCCAGACTCGGGTCACCAGTGTGGGAGAGGTAAGGCACCTACAGTAAGTGCCTCAGCCCTCTGTACCACTGGACTGGCTTCAATTATTTCTTTAATGCTGCCCACCACTCTCCTACAGAAGCCACAAACTGGTAGCACTTAGCAGAAAAACTAACAAAACTTGCAAGGTATTCACATTATGTCCAACATTTATTGAAAAGATCATGGCACTAAGCCCCAGCACTTCGCCTCATATACCGGAGGCTTTGTCAGCGAGGCATGTTCTATATACGAGGTGAAGCACTGGGGCTTAATGCCGTGCTCTCTTCAATAAAGGTTGGATATAATGTGAATATCTCGCAACTTTTTTTATTTTCTGCTGAGTGCTACCAGTGTGCTGCTTCTATTTATTTGGTGTGTTGGTTGGCACCCCTTCATTTCATGAGCACGTGGCTCTGTGTCCTAAATATACCACTCTTCTACCTCGGTTCCTCCTCCTTCATCCTACACCCACACTAGTGTAGTCCCCTCTTCACCCCCCCAGTGACAACTTTGATCCCGCTCATAACTCAGTATTGCCTCTGCACATTGCAAATGTTGTTATCCTCCACCGTTTTATTGTATGGCAATTGCAAGTACAGTTATCATCCAGCACTTTATTGTATAGTTATGTATTTAACTTCTCGCAGTCCTTGTCTTTGCTTAATTGTTATTCATGATACTTAGTTACCTGTTATTGTTGTATTATTGTTCTTAGTGTTTCTCATTGTCTTCCCTTCCCTTTCCCCAAAGATACATCTGGAAATGAACTGTTACCAGCCCAGTATGTCTCTCCTGGTCAAAAATTTGAGACAAATAAATAAATACACAAAAGTCTTACTTGGATGGACATGATATTATTCACAGGAAAACTATTAAAGTGAAATCTATGGACCACCTGATGGCCCAATGGAAGCACTGCACACTCCTGTGCTGATGACCCATGTTCAGGAGAGAACTCAGGTGTCGGGTTGGGCAACCAGGGGGCTGGGGTAGCAGGGCCATGTGGCAGCACTCCCAGAGAGGAGAGGGTGGAATCCTGGTTCTGCCACCCTAGCAACCCCTGCAGCAAGCCAAGGGAGCTTGTCTTCCCCACAGGGCATTACTACATGTGTGTGAGGGTCTGTGTGTGGGGACATATGGTCTGCCCCAGATTCCAGGGGAGGGAAAAAGCACAGACAAACCCATATCTGTCACTGCTGCCAATCATGATGACCCCTGGCACTCTTGGGTCTCACACCATGTGGACCCCTACTGGCTGGATGGTGGAAGAAGCAGCAGACGGGACTGGGGGTGAAAGGACAAAGGCATCCAAAGCAAGGCAGAGGTGGTGATGGGAGAGCAAAACACTCTATACCAACAAGCTCTATAGTAAAAAAAAATTATTTCATAACTTGCTCTTCACTAATGTATAAAAAGTCTAGTTATAATCTGCAATCTGTATCTAGAAATGAAGGCATTGTCTAGGTCTGTCCTCACTACAACCCAGAGTATTCCCTGACCAACCAGGAAAATAACCTAAGCAGACTATGCCGGAGTATCTTATGGAAAACAAATTTATAACAGCAAATGCTAATTTAAAGTGGTACTATATTGATACAATGAAAGGAGCACCATCAGCAGAAAACCTACAGACTATCACTGAAAAACTTTAGACTTAGTCCCATAATTTACCTTAGAATGCCTCAAAACATTACATGAAAACAATGGAGTAAAGCACATCTTTCACTTGCACTTCCACCCCAGATTGGTGAGGTCAGACTGGATGGGCCTTGCAGTCCTCTTCTGCTGACAAAATCTATGTTTCAATGTTTAAATAGTTGCACTAAGTGATTTTTTCAGGCTTTTAAGCTGACTGTTCTTAAAGAGCAGCTGACACCTTCAGCAGAACTTTAACAAACCATAACATTTAGACACATTTCAGCTTGTATTTTACAGTAGTTCTGTATTTCTCCTCCCCATTATTTCTCCCTGATGTCATGTGCATGAAAACAAGATTTTTGCTCCTGAAGAGTTCATCTAGTTCTGTTGCTTTCTCCCTACCTGAGATCATAATGCCCTTCTTGTGACATCACAGTTACTCCCATGGCAACAGACTGTGATGTCACAACAGACGATTATGACTTGAAGCAGGAAGTAAGCTACAGAGGCTGATAAACTCTAAGGGAAATCTAAGGGATAAAATCACATACTCATGCACATTTACTCAGTAATAAATAATGAGGAAGAGAAATATACAGAACACACATGGAATGCAAGCCAAATTGTACCTGATTATTATGTTTTTCAAAGTTTTCTTTGAGGCGTCAGAAGCTCTTTAAGGAGAGAAAGAAGTTGGCCTAGAAGGCTTGATTACTGTAACGCTTTCTAGTAGTAGTAGTAGCAGAAGATTTTATTTATTTAGGGTGCCCTTCCCCAGGGCCCAGGATGCCCTTGCAGTGCAATCAAAATACAGACACAGAGTGATAAAACAAACAATAAAGCTAAAAGATGGGACTGAAAATGACAGAAATTAAAAATCAAAACCTAAAAACAACTAAAGCAGCTATCCATCTAAGACAGTTAAAATAATCTACCTCAAACCCAGAAAAGGCCTGTCTAAATAAAAAAGTCTTTAGTTTAAATTTAAATATTTCCAGTGACAGTACCTCTCGGTGATACAGGGAGATGGAGAAGCAACCTCAAAGGCCCGGTCCCCAGAGCTCTTCAACCTCGCTCTGGGGATTTGCAGGAGAGCACCAGAGTCTGATCTCAGAGACCAAGATGAGATGTAGGGGTGCAGGAGATCTTTCAGATAGCTCAGACCCAAACTGTGTAGGGCCTTTTAGGTCAAAAGACCTGTCTTGAAGGTGATGCCCCAAAGCACCAACATCCAGTGCAGCTCGCATTACACAGGCGTGATATGGCTAAATTTAGAATGACCAGTCAGCACCCACACTGCTGCATTCTGCAAAAGCTGCAGTCAATGCAGCTCACCACCCCCGACAAAAGCTGCATGCAGTGCAGCTCACCATCCCTGACAAAAGCTGCAGGTGATGCAACTCACCACCCCCGACCCTGAGGTAGAGGGCATTACAGTAGTCAAGTCTCGAAGTCACAAACATATGTACCAATGTGGCCAGGTCTTTGGATGGGACAAAGGGCTTAATCTGGATGGTGTTCCAAAGATGGTAAATGCTGGTCCAGACAACAGCTGACACCTGAGCATCAAATGTCAGTTTGCTGCCAAACACAACTGCCAGATTTTTCACCCTTGATGAGACCTCCAGTTCCATTGGGTCGATAAAAAGGCCCAGTCTGTCACCTGGTGTTCCCACATCTACCCTTTGACCCGACTCTACCATCAGTACCTCGGTCTTCCTGGAGTTTAGTCCCAACCAGTTCGATGTCATCCAGTCCCAGATATTGGCCAAGCATTTATTCAGTACATCGACAGCCTCCCCTCTATCAGGTGAGAAAAACAGGTAGAACTGATTATCATCAGTGTAACAATGAAAACTCAGCTCATACCATCTTATGACCTCACCCAGGGGTAGCATGTATACCTCGAACAGTATGGGGGAGAGGACAGAACATTGGGAGACTCCACAGGTCAGGTCCTGAGGATCAGAGGAACAATTCCCTGAGACTACCCTCTGAGACCTCTACCTCGGGGTCTCAGGAGGTACCCTCCGCCGACTGCAGCTGCCAGGTTACTGACGGGCCTTTCAAGGTTCTGCCATGTGACCCGGTGATTCGCGGAACCTGCACTGACTGCCAGTCAGGTGGAGAGTTATCTTCAAGGTGGGTTTGTGCACCTTTAAGCCCTACATGGACTAGGCCCTGGCTATCTGACTGATCTTCTAACATCAGCCACTTCAGTCTGCTCCCTCCGTTCCTCTGCTATGGGCCTCCTTGAGATTCCCAGGACCAGACTGAGAACTGCCAGTGACAGGGCATTTAGTGTCACCTGCCCAGTCCTGTGGAATGCATTGCCTCCATCCAGCAGGGAGGCCCCATCAGTAGAAACATTTAAGTGCCATCTAAAGGCCCACCTGTTCTCCCTGGCTTTCCCAGACTTGGATTTCTGAAATGGCATATTTATTGTATTCTGAGCTATTTATTGGTTTTATTGCAATATCTGTTTTTATCATTTTATTATATTCATATGCTTTTATGTCTTACTTGCTCTGAATGTAAGGTGCCCAGAGCCTCCGGGACTGGGCACCATAGAAATAAAATTTGCTTTGCCTTGAAACTGTCAATTATTTCTGTCACTGCATTGCAAACCATACATTTGGTTATCACAAGCTGATTCAGTGCTTGGGCACAGAGTCTGTAATAGAACTGATTTTTTGCAGACTGACATACAAGTGAACGTTGGTATATAAAAAAAAAAAAACAAACAGATCAAAATGTGCTTTGTGACTACCCCAATGAGAATTTTAGCATGTAATTTGCTGGGAAGTGGGAACTGGTACAGAGATGTGAGAAATGACAGGAAGTGTGGTGGCTGGCTGCCTGGTTTGGGGGGAGAGATGGGGGGTCACTATTAGAATGCTAAGGACCAGAAGACGACCAGGAGAAAATGCGACCTACAGTGAGGCTAAAATGATTGGTTCCCATACCCAAGGCACCCACCAGACCGAGTGGGCAGGTAGACGTTAGGCCAGCTGCCTTGATCTGTCCCCTGAAGGCCATGCTTTGCGATGCCAGATCAACGAGAAACAAAGCTGCCATTATGGCAGATTTAATTTCTCATTCCTCAGTCGATCTGTCTTGTACCATAGAGACCTGACTGAGTGATGACACTGGTCCAACTCTGGAGATGTTGATCCCAGCTAGGTTCTCCATGGTCTACTGCCCATGGAAGGATTGCAGGGGCAGGATGGTCATCTGTTTTAGATCTGAACTGAACTTCACTTGCACCCAGCAGGGAAGCCTTATGCTTGAATGCATGGCTATGCATGGGGTCTAGGTGCAGGTGGCATGATCCTCCTTGTGTACCAACCTCCAGAGCACAAGGGGGAGTTCCTGCAGGATGGGCAGTCTGGGTGGGCTAAGCAGTCCTTATCTGCCATCAAAGTCTATGTTTCTATTACTTCATTGACAACAGGGTGTTGGAATCATCCAGATGGATTATTCTGGGTTACTTCAATGTCTGAATTGATGATGAATTCTCACAGCTTTGGCAAGACTTCCTCCAATCGATGGATTCACTGGAGCTTGCACAAATTGTTACTTCTGTGACCCACCAACACAGGCCACCATGGTCCTAGTTTTCTCCCTGGGGCTCGAGATTAGTAATCTCAGGATTGATCCAGTCCATTGGTCAGATCACTGCATAGTGAAGTTCACTTTTGGGGCTATCCTTGTAGTCCACCCCCTGTGGAGATGGTTTGATACTGCCCTTTATGAAAGATTCTGCCAAAAGGATTTCAGGTGGTGCTGGACATTTTGTATATGTTAGCAGCTTGTGGGACAGGGGCTTATAAAAGGGTCATTGCTGCTTCCTTTGATGCTGTTGTGCCCACTTGCATATGATCCTGGGTCTCATGCATGGGTTCCTCATGGGTTGATGGAGAGCTTAGGGAGTTGAAGACTAGGAGTCTGAGGTTAGAGCATTGTTGGAGGAGATCCGGGGGCCCAGGAGGACAAATTGGCTTTGAGTATTCACTCTGGTGAATATCAAAGGGCAATCACCCATAAAAAGGCAGCATTCTTTTCCAGGGAGATTGCTGCTGGGAGGACCCAACAAGCTCAGTTGTTCTGTACTTTAGACAAGCTATGAAATCCTACCTGTCTGAAGCAGGCAAGAGTGGGTTTGTCTGCAAAGTGTAAGAAGTTTGCTTGATTCTTCTTGGTCAGAATGTCCTCTATTTAGGCCAAGCTCTCACCAAATGGACTGTCACAACCCAGTTGAGTTGAGCCTGCTGCACCTCATAGACTCACTCAGCCTTCCTGGGAAGAGTTCAGGCCAGTCTCAATGGAAGGGGTCTGTGAGGTAATTTCAGAGCTGTGGCCCCAATTTTGTGAATTAGACCCAGTCCTGACATGTCCTCTAATGAGCTGTGAAGTGCTGCAGGGTCCAGTGTTCACTGGGATGCTCACTGTTGGAGGGGGTCTTCTAGTTGCATTGAAAAATGCACTGGCTTGCCCCTTCTGAAGAAACCATCACTGGACCTAGATATCCCAGCAAATGATAATCAAGTCTCAAACCTGCCGTTTTTAGGAAAAGTTGTTGAAAAGATTGTGATGCTTCAGCATGATGCACAGCTTATGACCTATAAAATCTATGAACCCCACCTGTCAGTTTGCAGTTCTAGGCACAGCACTGAGACTGCATTGGTCAGCATGCCTAATGACCTTCTCAGCATGAGGGATGGAGGAATTCAATTCTCCTTGATCTCTCCTAAGCTTTTGACACTGTAGACTATAGGCTGTTGTTGGACCACCTGAAGGAGTACATAGGACTCACCAACATTGTCATATGCTGGTTTGAATCTTACTTCAGGGACAGGGTGCAGAGGGTAGTGATGGGAAGGAAACTTTACTTCTGTCCCATTACCCCTCTTCCATGGTGTGCCTCAAGGGTCAGTCCTCTCTTCTATGCCTTCCCTGGGAAAGATCATCAGGGGATACAGGGTGGGTTTTCACTGCTATGTGGATGATACCCAGCTGTATCTGTCATTTGCATCTGGGACTCCTGATGCAGTTGGAGGTGCTTAATTTGTGCCTGGCTGAAATCCATAACTAGATGGCATCTAACTGGCTGAGACCTAACTCGGATAAGAGTGAGGTACTGGTGATCTAGTCGGGTTGTAGGGGAGTGCAGAAGTGGTTGAGAGAGTGATGAGGCTTCAGCTCAGGTCCTTGAGGCTGGTGGCTTCTTCTAAGGTGAAAATCTGGGGGTTATTCTGGATGACAGACTGAAATTTGAGGCTTTTACCATGTTAGCAACATCGCCCTGACTAAGTCCCTTATCCCTTCTGACGACCTGCTGATGCTGTGTGCTCATGACAGCCAGACTGGATTATTATAACGTGCTCTACCTCTGGGTCAATGAAGGTCCCCCGGGACACCTGCAGCTGGTGCAGAATGCGGCAGCCAGGTTGCTGACAGGTCTTTCTACGTCCTTTTATGTAACCCTGATCTTGTGTGAACTGCACTGGCTGCTGGTGAAGTAGAATATTACCTTCAAGGTTGGCTTACTAATCTATAAGGCCCTATGCAGGTTGGGTCCTGGTGACCTGGTAGAGTTACCAATGCCTCAGTGAGCCTTATGCCCCTTCTGCTCCATTGAGGAAGGTCTCTTTTCAGTTCTGAGGGCCAGACTCAAATTTTCGAGTGACTATGCATTTGAAGTGGCTGATCCTCTACTTTGGAATTCACTACCCAGGGCACTGAGGGAGGCCCCCTTGGTGGAGGCCTTTAAGAGGGTTCTGAAGGCATACCTATTTAGGGAAGCTTTTGGTGACCTGTTATGCCTCTGTCTATACACACTGACTGATGTTGCTGCTTTTTTTATTTATTATTTATTTTATTCAGCTGTCTGTTGTTTTCAGATTTCTGTACTGAGCCCTGCAATGTTGGACTCTCTGTTATTATGTTATGTAAGGCCCCATGAGACTCAAGGAAAGGGCACATTACAAATAAAGTACTATAACTACTACTAATTTGGAACAGTCAGGCTGGGTGAAGAACTTCAGTGGTAAACTAACATGGGTACTTTTGCAATGTTGGTCACGCACATGGACCACTGACCTGCATAGTTAGGACATGAATAGGAACTTGGATGCCCCAGACAGATTAAATATGAAGTACAAACATGTCTGAACTACAGATATAGAAATACCTCATGGCACTGAGATTTCTGGAGTATGCCATTACCAGCTGTACACATTTGGAATTGACTCATGTTACTATGAAGTTTCTGCTGGTAAAACAGTTGTAATAAATATACACATAACAAAACAAACTGACTGATTACTGTTAAGATAATACCTCATTAACAATATACTGACTGGGCAGGCCCTGTGGTGTGAAGGGCTGAGGCAGTGATGCCTTTCCTCCTGCCACGTCGGCAACCCATCTTCACGGTGCGAGCAGGTCATCAGTGCCTGGCCAGGGTGGGAGAGGATTGAGCATCCAGAGGATAGCTCTCCTCTCCCGGGGAGGGTCAGAACTGAGGCCAGCATTTCCCTGACACCTAGCGGAGGCTAGGTGTTGGCACACCTGGACCAGTCCAGTGGAGCAGGGAGGTAGAGCAGCCAGAGGGCATGCTATGTGTTGACACTTGCATGGCATGCCCACTGTCGGCATTGCATGCTCCTCCACTGATATAAAGAAACATGGAAACTGGCAGCCCGAGTCGGGTGTCTTGATAGCCATCTGCACAATGCACCATCTCCAGAGGATATCACCTATACTGGATCTGGTCCTGGTGGGTGAGTTAGAGGGCTCCCCACCACCCCACCATGGAGGGTAAGTCATAGGGGTAGCAAGGGTGATGGCCCGTGTTGGAGGACTGGTGCAGGAAGGACGGTGGACAGATGAAAGGATGCCAGGAAAGAAGGGAGCTGACCAGGGGGCCAGGGGAGAAAAAAGTAAGCACAAAAAAAAAACAATATACTGCCAAAGTGAGTAAGCAATTAAGAAGGCAAATCGAATGTTATGGCACACATCTAAAAGAATACAAGTCTATGGAAGCTGTGCTAGAATAATATACAGTGATGGTCTTGTTAGACTGAACATGGAATCCAAAGCCTGCATTAGTCAGCACATCACAAGAAATACATTACGGAATAAGAAAAGTTACAGAGAAGTATAAAGAAGTACAATTGGACTGACCCGAGAGTGTTGATGACAGTCAAATAGATGTAGTGGGTGTTTCCCCATTTTCTCCCATTGGCCTTCCTTTCAAATTTATGCCAGTCTCTCCTGTAGTGTGATGCAACATCCACATGCAGTGTCCCCATGGCAGAGAAGCAAGCTGTCTAGCCCACCACAGGGTATTACTCTGGCGCTGCAACCACTGCCATGTTTCCTCCTAGCTGAGGAGTGTTACTCCCAAACCCAGGTAACTGGCATGTCAATACCCCTGGGGCGCAATGTTTTCTACGGGAGTCTTAGTCTTCACTCCTATGGTACATACATACTTACATTCATATTGTTCACTCCCAAACACACATTTTATTATCTTTCAGAAAGCATTAAACAAAATTGCCATACTGGGATCACTGGTAAACAGATGGCAACTACTGTGACTACTTGACAAGTAACTTACCTTGGAAAAATAATCTTACAATTAAAAGGAATTGAACTGCATCTAGCTGAATGTGATGTTTATAATCGTCTGTAACTGGGATGCATACTTTCCTAAGCTACTGGTAATTGGCCACTGCCCATGAGACCCTCTTAAGAGGGGCTTTATCGCAGAAGCTGAAATATCAATAATAAATATTCTTCATTTTCGTAGTGAGTAAAGCTCTCAGAAGTCTTGGATAGTGGCTAGTAAACTTAAATCATAAATGCACTAATTTTACATGCATGCATTTGAGTAGTTTGCAGCTATTAGTATGCCATTTGCCAAAAAGTATTTTTGTGCTTTTGCCATATTTTATCCTCCTAAGCCATTTACACCTCATTTAGATTTCAGCCAAATAAAAATAAGCTGCTGGAATGCAGATATGCAAAAGATAAAAAATCAGAGATATCCACCCTTTGCACATGTGATCTGGAGGACGTGGAATCTCTGTACCACCAGATTTTACACTACATGTGGTGTTCTAAGTTAAAAACTAGATGGTTGGAAGCTATCTTCAGAAGAACTTCCCTATATGATGAGGACCTTTTTAGATCACAATTAGCCTCAGGAGGTTACATGATATTACAAATATCATTTTGATTCTTGTTAGATATAGTAAACAAGCATGAACAAGTGTATCTAATGAGAAAGGAAACATGAATCTTTGATATTTTGTTCATTTGTGATATATATTAAATATGACTTTTCCTTTAAAGATCTGAATGAATGGTGAGTGGCATCTATCCTAGTAGTAATACCTGACTGATTGCTTATCAGCCAATCAGGTATGTCTAAAAGGATAAAAATCACTCACTATTCATTGGGATTTCGAACACAGAAAAGTGAAGATGCTTATTCCACTGGAGGACGGTTTTATTTTTATAGATATTTGTTAACACTTGAAACTAGGGTTTGAGGGCTTTTTTTGGCAAGAGAGTGGTGACAGGTAAAGAATTATCTGATGATTTAGAGGGATGGTGAGGGGGAGATGGGGGGAACTTGCTATTGCGGGCAGAGGGAAGGGATCCTGACTGTGGCATGGTTTACAATGTTTTTACAAAACTTTGCCAGATACACAGAGGGGAGAAGGAAGGTGGGGGACTAGTGGGGGATGGGTGGGGGACATTATGTTAAGTCTTGTGGTGTGGTAACATTGTAACAGGGGGATGGGTGACTATAGCCCAGAGGTTGGGGGTGGTTTTCTTTTTTTTTTAACAAAAACATTTTGAAAACATCTTTGCATAGTTCTTCACAAGTGGAATGTTACTTCACTCAGGGAAACTACACATAGTGACTCTTCACTGGCAACTTTGCTTGCATAGTGTACCACTAGCCATAGTTTTCTCTGGGCAAAGTAGGCACTTAATTACACGAGGAACTACGCAGAGTTGCACTTTGCACTTCACAAAGTTGGGAAACTTTTTTGAAGTATTTTGCAAAGTGAAGTTTCCCGACTTCACACATATCTAATTTTCTGTTTGTCCGAGCGCGTGAAGCACACAAAACAGCAGAATGGTGTAGTGGCCCACATGAAGGCTACTGGTACCATAAATTGTGTCCATTTGGAGAAGACACTGCCAAACTAAGGCAAGGGTTCCCATTGTTCCAAGGGCAAGGGTTGTACACACAGAATACTTGATTAACTTTGTCAAAAAATGAATTGCTTGTTTAAGGACTATGTTGGCCCAAACATCTGAGCTAACAAAGCAGCAGCCCAGAGTATATGAAGGCTACAGGTTCCAAAAATTATGTCTGTTTAGACACTGCCAAATGTGGATGAGGTTTCCTACAGATAAATTTCATTTAATTTTTTTATAAAAATTATTTTAATGTATTATTCTTATACCAAGAAAAAGTGATTTACAATGGAGAAAAATTGAATTTTCCTAATATAAGGTGATTGTCTGTGTTGATTTACAACATTCTGAAGACAAGAGTGCAGGGTCTCAAGATGCGTAAAGGCTACTGGTTCAAAAAATAATGTCCATTTGGACAATGTCAAACATAGACACGGCTCCTACTATGTCACGAATAAGTGTTGCACACACAGTACATGAATGCTGAGTAACAGCTTCCATGCTAACATGGCTAACATTTACAGAAAGGATCACAGACTTTTTGGGCCACACCTACACAAGTCTGAGACCCTACAAAGTTGTGCCTTCCCCATCAAAGAGTTCCTCAACTACCCGCTGAATACAGTATGCAAAGGATGGAGAATGTGTACAGAAACCATCTTGAACTACCTTTACAATGTTCTTCTTGTATGTTACTATTAAATCTGAGTGGTTAATGAGTGCAGTGTCACTGTCCACTCATCAAGCTTCTGCCAAAGGCAGTCTAGCAGGTATTCTATACAATGGTCATTTTAAATTCACAGATGCACAAAGCTGCCTGTGGAGATTGAAGGGCCCCAGTGACTTGTGGCTAGTGCTACTGCTGCCACTTAACTCAGTGGAGAATGTGAAAGAGGTTAAATTGTCCATGTCAGGCCCAAGCTCCTCATCACCTTCTTAACACTTAGATTGATCAGTAGCACTGGGCTGTGTGGTACTGCTACTGATGCATGATTTGGGGATTGGGGCATCATATAGTGGTTCATGGTGGACTGGCAATTATCAAGTCCCTACACAGATGGCTATGGCAACTGTTGTTATGTTGTTCATACGAGTGGGATAGAGGGAGGACTTGCACTTACAGTTCTGGACAGATCACTTCTATACTGCATAGGGAAAACAGAAGCCCTTGAAAGAGTCCCAACCCTTGCAGTGATACAATGAGTGGTACAAGTATCTATAATGTGTAAAAGTTTAATGGTTTGTTCAGTACTTGCCATCATTTCTGGGGGGCCTTTGGCTAACACAGCTCCACTTTCTTTAGTTTACTGCTTGTGGATGATTCCACCCTGCTCCATCTCTTTCTCTTCTCTGCTGCTCTAGTCCTGTTTCACTGCAGAAGTGTGCTAGCCCACAACCACTCAATGCCTACTGCCCAGGCTCCCAAGGTAAGCACAGCTTAGCCTGACAGAAGCAAACACTAAACAATGGAATGTGACAGATGTATTTTAATTGTTCTATTATCTTTCTGCAAAGCAAAAGAGTCAACTACCAGCAGGAACTGGCAGGCAGCCAATCAACACCCATATTTTGGCTGTTGCCCACTGCAGTAGCACACAGAGTTCTACCTGTACTCTATCAGTCAGGCTTAACTCAGCCTGACACAGACAAATGCTGTACTTGTGAAAAGTGAATGTGAAGAAAACAAATTTTTTTTTTGCATTCTGAAGAAATGTGTTAAATAAATATATATTTTTATTTCCTCTCTGCAAAGGAACCATTCCATCTGGTAGTGGGGCCATGTAACCTAACCCCTCCTGTGATGCACCTGGAAGCAAGCTATCACAGCTCAATTTGCCATACCTGGTCAACATTACAAATAAATACATAAATAATTAATAACAGGCCCTATGCCTGTAGGTGTGGAGTGGGTATGTACTGTGTAACCCTGGCGCATAGCCCACTCTGCACCCACCTGGGCCCTAAGTGCCACCTGCACAATATTCAGAAATGGCCAGACACCCCACTTCTTGCCATATCCCCTGTGAGGGGTGGACTGGGGAAGGCACAGGGGCATGCCAGCACTCTGTGGATGCACAAATGTACAGAGTGCAGGGCACAGGTGCCGGCGCCTCCACCAGGTTGAGACAGACATAAAGGCAGAGGGCCAGTTACGCAGCCCCCCAGGAGTGACAGCCGTGGGCTGTGGCTGTGAGGTGGGGTCCTGTGCACCCCCACCGAGGAAGCCCAAGCATGTGGGGCACACTGGGGGGGGCCTGCGGGTGGTTGTCCAGGCACCTGCCCCCACACCAGTGCAGGTGATCCACTGTGGGGTCTGAGTCGGGCAGCTGATTGGCTACCCACCCAGATCTGTGGCTCTGTACCCGACTGCCCCATGGGCCTGCATGCCAGGTGGGTGGGGTCACATATGGGTGTTGCGCGTTGGACACTATTAGTGAATGTGGCTGCCTGCAGTGCTCCCATGGGAGAGAAGCTGACCGAGCGGAGTACGTGCCTTAGGCACATATTTCCTGCCACTTTGTGCATAGGGGCCAATATGATTATTTCATTCCTACTACAGAGGTCATCTTAATCCTATTAAATTACAGATAAAATGGAATATCTGAATAGTGTACATCTGATTTAATATATTGCTGATGATGAAAAGTAGTTCTATTCTTTGCAAAAAAAGCAGTGTAAGAACCTTCCCTAACCAATGCAAATACACTAAAATTGCAGCAATGTTAAAAAAAGGAGGATATACAGCATTTCGGGTATCTTCCAACTTTAAAAGCCTCCAATACATGAATTAAAACTAACATACTTAGTCACAGTGCTATACTATCATATGGTAGTGTTCAAACTTTGGAAAATCAATGGTTTACTAGTTTTACTGACACAACTATTCTAGGGATTAGCTTCTTTAACTTTCCTATTAAAAGTTCAGTTTTAACTAAGGATAGAGCTATAGCATGTCAAGGTCTTTATTTAAAAAAAAATAATTCAGCATGCCAAGCCCAATATATCATCCTGTGCCTGAATGGTAAAAGATAAGTGCTTGATGCAAAGCAGTCCAATATCAATATGATCATTTTTGGATAGCTTCCAGTGCTAAGGTTAAAAGGGAATATTGCAAACATTCTACTATGACAGCCCACTGGGAGACATTTGTTGAAAATTGCTTTGCCTATCATTTAGTCAGCAAAAAAAGGGAACAGAACTAGTTATGCTAGTACTCTATTGAGTCTGCAGATATAAATGATTCAAATTGCTAGTGCTTGAGGCCACCACGCTGGAACAATCGCAATAAAAGCTTGAACTTTTCTATTCTGCAATGTTCCATCAAGGCACATTTTATACATCCTCCGGAGAGGCTTCGCAAATACAGTGTGTAAGCCTGGAGGGCAAAACAGGCTCTTATATAGGGACAAAGCTTAAGTGAAAGCAGTTGATTGCAGTAATCAATACCGAGGCTTCATAGTACCTATGGCAAGCATCCTTCAGCTTGAACCTGACAATGCATGAACCTTAAAGATGAAACAAGCAGTCTATATAGTGCAGCTACCTATATTACAAATCTGGGCTCAAAAAAAATGTTCTGTATGTAAAATCAAATTGTTTCACTGAGAAATTCTGTTTTTAGGCATGTGTCTATAGATACATTTCCCTTCTAGTTACTACTGTATATAATAGTTATCATTATACACTGTGATTCTAAATCACTTTCTTTTTACTGCATGCCTATTTCAGGAAAAAAAATCAACTGTCATTGCCCAGGTCATTAGGTTGTATGTTAACTTCCCAGTGTCTCCTCCAGATGTGCAAATTGCCCTAGGTATCTCTTGTATTCACAGTTACTTCATCAAGGAATAAAACTAATTAACCTTGAGATGAAAAATAACATTAATAATGTCCCTTTCTTTTTAATAGCATCTTTTTGCAGTCCAACAGTGTATGAATGTGTCTGCTTCTCTGCTTGATGGATCTCCTTCATAATGTCCCATCATTCCTCTCTCTTTAACGGGATTTCCTAGCCACTTTCTAATGGTGCATTTATTGCTGCATTGACTGGAATGGTAAATAGTTGACAGTTTATCATGTGGAAAGTCTATCAGCAATATAATCCGGAAAAGTATTTATGTTTGTAAAATGTCCCCTACAGTATATCCTTCACTAGCCCATCCCAATATTTCCCATGCCCCACAGCATTTTTGTTTGACCAGTTTTCACCACACTAAAACCTTTACAGATGTTTCCAGAATATGTTTTTAGCATGCTTTCTTACTATACTATAATTGGTACTTTAAATATTTGGTAACAACTGTGCAAACACTGTCTCAGTCTTTAATCTGTGGTAGTCTGTGGTATGATAAACATGAGTTCAAATTTAACAATTAACTATTTGTATCTATAGATTTATTATAAAAATATTACCCCCTTACCTGATGGAAGTGCTGAAACCTAAGCAACCTAGTAGATACGATTTAAGACCTTCATGTCTTTCACAGTTTATAAAGCCTAGGTACAAAACTAATAATGGGAATTACATGTTGACAGTTATTGTGCCTCAAATATGGGCTGATGTTCAAAAGAAAATTAGTATGATAACTCTTTTATCCTATTCATGTTTTAAAGCACGTGTTAACAGATTATTAATGCAAGAATATGATTGCTATGGATGAACTGTAATATATGATTCTAACTTCGATACAGTTTATTTTGTACTATTTATATGTCTGTTATCTGTTCCCTGTTACATGTCAGATGCAATTGTAGTTTGCTCTCCAATAAACTGAACTGAAAATTTGTTTTCACTGTTCATCAGCAGGCAAGTTATTAAATTTTTTTTGCCACTTTTGTTGGACACCTATAACTCTTTTGCAGAGCCTCACAGATTCTAGAGAGCAAATGGCTTGTGGATTTACCTTGTATCAGCAAATCTCTTTTCTGAATGGATACTTTAGTTGTATAAATGAAAATTAAAGTTGTTCAATATCTGGATTTGAAAGCTTTTTTATAAATTATCTTTATGTTTGCTACTGTAAGTTATTTATTCTTAATACTGGTAGTTGCATTAAAGAGGATGATACACAAGAAAAAAGCCACAATTTGTGCCCTGATTTCTCCTTTATGGCCCCAATATTCAGAATTGCATCTGGCAATGGCACATGTGGTTGTGCAGCACAACTGAGTTGTACTGGAGCAACAAAGGGATATATTCAAAAGAGATGAGCCATGGCGCATCTCTTTTGAATATATCAAAGAATGCGTATAGAACAAATACATTGCACTGGCACATCCCTCAGACAGGCCTGCATACCTGGACTGTGAATGCACCAGCGCAACTGGAGCTGCAATTCCCAGATATTCAGACATGGATATGCAAATGGAGCCATTATGCATGCAAGGCACAAATGAGGCTATTTGTATGTCATTATGGCCCCATTTGCATGTGTTGTGCAGGGCTAGCCAGTGAAATGCACCTGGCACCCTGCAGAGCATGTGGTCCCTGTACCAGGGAATGCAGTAGTACCCCCTCCCCATCCTGTAACATCATTTACTTAAACATAAGTCCTCAATATCCCTGGTGATCCAGCAGTGCCCCCCACCCCATCCCATACCTCTGATTGCTGTAAAAACATTTAGTTATGATTCCTGGTAGTCTAGTGGTACCTCCTCCCCATCCCAAACCACTGATCACCAAAAACACATTTAGTTATGATCCCTGGTAGTCTAGTGGTACCCCCCACCCCATCCAAAACCACTGATCACTGTAAAATAACCAAACCCAGTCCCTGGTAGTCTAATGGTTCCCCACCCACACAGGACTCCCAGCTCCCCCCCAAGTCAACAGCAGGCAGCAAACCCACCCACATACCTCCTTGGCTGCCTGCCAAATGACCTTACAGTATATGCTGCAAGCTCATTTGGTCCCACAGTGTGGACCAATGGGCTTACAGTGCATACTGTAGAGTTATTCTAGAAGTTGAGAACAGCTCTTACAGTATGCACGCAACCATTGGTCCCACACTGGTGGACACATTGAGCTTGCAGCACATACTGTAAGCTGTCATTTGGTAGGCAGCTGAGGTGTATGTGGTGGATATGCTGCCCACTGATGACCAGGGGGTGCTGGGTGGGTTGGGGGTCCTGTGTGGGTGGGGGGTGGGGGACCATTAGACTACCAGTGATTGGTTTTGGTAATTTTCCAGTGATTGGTGGTTCAGGATGGGGAGGGGGTACCACTAGACTACCAGGGATCATACCTACATGTGTTTTTGGTGATCAGTGGTTCAGGATGGGGAGGCGGGATACCACTAGATTACCAGGGATTGTACCTACATGTGTTTTTGATGATCGGTAGTTCAGGATGGGAAGGGGGTACCACTAGACTACCAGGGATCTTGAAAAATATATTACAGTGATTGGCAGTATGCGAGGGGAGGGGGAACCACTAGACTATCAGGGAGTTTTGTGGGTGCTTGTGTACTGTGTTCTGGGGGATGCCACCCATGGCTGGTGGCTGCCGAGATGGGCCTTGCATTACGCAGCTCATCTGTGGATGGCTACCAGCTGAGCCATTATTTTCAGGCTCAACTTTGTGCCCAGGTATACAGCTCATCTCTGGGATGTGCCTGCAGATGCACTGCACATCCCAGGCTGAATATCGGGATGTGCTGCATTTGCATGGGCTTGCCCCCTGGAGATGTGCCACATACATTATCTTTCTGCCCCGGTGCATCAAGAATTGCACTGCACAGTTCCCCCTTTTGAATATTGTCCTGGGGCATGCTTCTGGGGTTGCACTGGTGCAGCTCAGTTGTGCCAGGTGCAACCCCTTTGAATATTTCAGCCCCTGAGCAAAATACATTTTGTACTTACTATTGGAACTTTAGTGAAGTTTCTTCTTTATCTGGTTGGTCTTGCCATCAAGGGCCTCAGCTTTTCTCCTAAGCTGAGGTACTCCTGAGGCATCCCAGAATCCTCTACAGCTGACATTAGTGATAGGTTGCAGCCATGAGAGACTCTAATGGACTATTAGCTTTTTAAAGCTCTGATATGCCAGTCACAAGTCCTGTTGTCTTCCTGCAACTAAGTGCAGTTTGCAAAACCTGCATGTCACCTCAGAGGGACAGCAAAACCAATAAACATTATTCTGGAGCTCTAAAGAGCTCTCACATCCTATAGTGGTTAACAGAATCTCCCACAGCTTCAACCTGTTGCTGACATCCACCACAGGGGGTTTCTGTTATGCCACTAGCGCTTATAATAAGTTGGGGTGTGGAGGATGGCAGGGCATACCAACCAGAAAGAAGAAATTCCACTAAAGAGCAGTAAGGTAATATAGAATAATATATGGGCAACCATATAGAACAAGGCTGTGTTTCCATTGAGATGTTGAGATGAAATCATATGGACCTCAAGAGCAATGCTCAAGAGATCTCTATGTCATATCAACCCCGAGACGGAAACACTGTAGTTGCTTATGTATGGTTGATCATACACTATTTTATATGCTATATGGTTCCTCAAGATTGAAAAAAGTAAAATTTCACAAGCTTTTAAACTTTCACAAGGTTTCATACCTTGTGTTCATACTCCCACTTGCTCTTGGCAGCTCAGTCTGCTATGAAGTCCCTCAGTGTGGTTCTGCTCCAATCCCGACCCGCCAAGGATTCATGGTAGCAGCTGATTTTTAAAACAAAACAAAAACTGACAGATTATCACAGTTTGGAGAAACAGAGCTGAGTATGGATGTCCATGTCCAAACTGTCTCAGTGAACTGCTTGCTAGATGGCTCTGCCATGTGTTTTTTTTATTCTATTTTTCACCTCACTTGTGCAGGGATGGCAACTTATCCCCTTGTCCACCCTATATGAGGGCTCTCAACATTCCTCCCAGCCAGCCTCTGCCACAGCTGCATGATGGGGAAGACCGTGGCTTGCCCCCACCCTCCCGGTGGCAATGGGTGGAGGCCAACATCACCATTGAGCCCCCATCCTGGCTTATGCTGGACTTTGTTCAGGTGGAGGGAGTGGTAGCCCATCTGGGGCAACATGGCGCTCATGCATGGGGGGATTTTGTGCTTTGTACATCCCCAGAGGCATGGATGTGCAATGACATCAGTGAGCAATGGGTGCACTACTGCACCCACAGGACATCTGCCACTGCCTCCACCCAGTTCTCAGTGTTCCCAGCTTCAGCGCCCCCAGTCTCCACTGGGAGTTGCTAGTAGCCTGGGATATGCATTCCCACCCTTCCCAGGAGAGAAGAGAAGTCCTCTGGATGATCAATCCTCTCCTTCCCCAGCTGTCCCCTGATGACCTGAGCTAACGTTTGAACCCGGGCCACCAGCATGATGTGAAGTAAGGCATCCAGTGCCTCAGCCCTCAGTGCCACTGGTCTGGCTGGCTGCACCATGTTACATTGAATATTTTGTTCAGTGCATGGTTTCCTCCAGTCAGGGGCAGGTCAAGGGGGAAAAGTTGTTGTAGTGTCATTGTGACATCAGAAGAATATTACAACAACTTTGCATGACCTTTGAACTGTCCTACAACAAGTTTTTGAAAGCCATTGATTTCCGTACACAATAAGCCCTAACCATATACTATAAAATGTTACATCACACACAAAGGGCAAATTAGGGGAAGTCCCAAACTTAGATGTGGGGCTTTTACATGTCAACATTCTCCTTTCAAAAAATTGAAGGCTATCTCCATTACCATTACATTATTGTTTACCCTCCATATTATAGCATAATATCCTGTACTGTACAAGTGTTCAGATCATCAGTTTTACTATAAATACGTAGTTTGAAAAAATAAATCTTTCTGTGAAAAAGTAAAAGAAATTGTCGGTTAAGGGTGTGATGTTAGTTTTGAAAGTTATTATTAGCTTAGAAACAAATTAAACTTTAATGGTACCTGTAATATTTGACCTTAGCTCTAAGAACTTGAGTTATTTATTCAAAATGCAATGTGCACTAGTTGAAAGTTGAATGCAAAATGTTATGCCACAATAAAAGAGGAGCTGTAGGGCATGATCAATGTATACAGCTAAAGAACATTTGACAGAGCACTTGGTTGCCTTAAGCAAATTTATCAGGGTAGACTGTAAGATTAGCCAGAAAACTCCTAATACAAATTGATGTCAGTGTTAGAGTATGAAAGCAAGATCAGGAAAGGTTGCTAAGGCTGTTTGCATCTAAATGCACTGCTGCTGAATCAGCTATTAATTCTCACTGTGTTGTAATCTATCTTAAATACAGCCTGCAAATACATAACAGTGTGTGTAGTTTTGAAAAACTGAAATCAATGGTGAATTTTATTCTGCTTTTAGTTATGTTGCTACTAAATACTTTACTTCTTTATATTTATGAATTTTACATTCAAGGCCATAATGGAAAGAATGCAGTATATAAAAAGCTGATGTCTGACCTGTTAGCTTTTTGGGTATGATTTGTATGAGGTGCTGAACATAAAGAAAAAAAATGCCACAAAACTGTACTTGTTTGCCTGTGTACTGGCTTAGACTGAAACACAATGGTTCAGCTTAAATTATATTGGTTTGAGTAAACATGATTTCCTCTCCATATAATTAGGTATATATTGGTTTAAAAAAAGAGAAATATATTTCTAGAGGTTCACATGTACTATGTAGAGTGGGCATGTAATGGACTGAGTTAAAATGTATTTGTTTAAGAAAACATGTATTAGTTCCATTAGACATGTATTGTTTTCAACAAACAATATTATTTGCATTACCTATGGATTGTTGTCTATAAAGATGTGCTAGGTTCAATAAAAATGTACTGGTCTCAGTAAAAACATATTGGTTTGAATGCCGATGTATTGGTTTCAAAGAAAATGTATTGGTCTCGTGAAAATGTATTGGTTTCAAAAGAAATATATTGATTTCAATGAAGAAGTATTGGTTTCAGTGTGTATAAGCTTGTTTCAGTGCAAATGTATCAGTTTCAGAGAAATTGTATTGGTTTCAGTGAAAATGTATTAATTGAAAAAAGAAACAAACATAAAAATAGTAGAACAAAGTCTCCTAATTGTCTGTCCCCTCTCTGAAAACATTTACTGGGCTGGTGTTGACTAATACCTTTACCAAAAACACTGTGTGAATTTGGTTAGCAGCCCATCTCGGCAGCCCTCCTAGATTATCCCCAAATTCAGCAATAGTTGAAGCTCTGAAGTCTAAACCTAGATATACAGCTTTTGTTCATCAAGACCTGCTGAGGTAGCACAAAAAGGGTTACTATATGAGGGTCAGCTACACAGTGGGGGCAGATTGCTGTCCTTCCAAGAAGTCCAAAGAGAGTGGTGGTTGGGAGTCAATGACCTCTCCACTTACTGCCATGTTCGCTAAGTAGTCCTGAAGCACTTTAGCAAATCCCCTAGCACTGCTGGACCTTCATCGCTAGATGAGGAACTGTACAGACCTTAGCTGTGTGCCAAGTTACTTTCAGTATACAATAGAATGCTCCAGAGGAATGAGGCACCACCCACCAGTGACATCATTAGCAAATTGGGAGCTGACTTAAATTTACCGCTAACCTTCCAGGGCTGGAAAGCTGTGGTTCAACACTTGGGGAATTTTTCTCACAGCAATAAGCTGAGGCAGGTTCAGTTTAACTTCCTAAATAGGGCATCTGTATCATCAAGTAAACTGCTCTCTGTATGCCCTGACAAATCACTGATGTGTCCTAAATGCAGGGCTGATGAGGGCTCCTTCATTCATATGATCCTAACTTATTTGAAAAGTATCCCCCCTTTTGGTAAAGCGGTAAAGCATGCATGGAATAATGGTACAGGTGCTGGGCAGCAGGCCCCCAAATTCACCCTTAGAGCTACTCCTGAGTGCCAACCAATCCAGACAGACACAAAATAGGGACGGTCCGCATCTTTGGGCAGTGGCATTAATTAATGCCAGAAAAGCCATGGCTTAATGTTGGATGGCCAGCAAATCACCTAGCACTCTACAATAAGCAAACAATATGCTGCTTTGCTTTAGACTAAGGAGGACATAGCTCTCAGCTAATGGGGAAGAGGAGAATTGTAATAAAATATTGGACCCCTGTCTAAGCAATCGACAGCAATGTATTTCCAGTTTGTTGGGGAAAACTGATGCCATATAATGAAGGTGGTGATGTGTCTGAGAATGTTCCAAATAACATTTGGACCAAATCTAGCTTGCTAATGGTTTAAATGCTGTATTACCTGACAACTGTAAAACAGCTTTTGAATAAAATGTCAGTTGTGGGAAACTCTTCCATAAAACTGAGTACTTAAATGACTGTGACTACAATTTATCCTGTGCTTGACACTGTTGGTTGACGTGAGTCTCAATAAATAAAATAAATTTACAAAAACAAGTCTCATAATAAAATAGAATTGCATAAAAAAATAGCACATACAGCAGAAGGACACAATTCCCAGATTGCTTGGCAATCTCATGTAAATTGCATTCAAAAAAGCATGGAAATGGAAAGGTGTGATACTTTTAGAAGCAACTAAATGACTGAGGGTTTTAACAAGCCTTCGAGAATTACGGTATGACCCACAAAGCACTAAGCACCACTACACAGATGCATAGGTTGGCTCCTGATGTGTGCAGTCCCCAATCTTTGCATGCAGAGGCCTCCACCTATCTCTGGAAAGCATTATAACAACCAACGAGGGTGACCCCAACTTTATATCTGGAGTTACATAGCTAATTGGCTTAAGGGCCAACAAAGGGGCATGGCTACACTATACTGGGAGCCTGGGCATGAGATATATGCAGCAGAGATTACCTCAGAGGTGCATAGGCTATGCCAGGGAGACCACCACAACAGTGTTATACAGTATGCCCTCCTTGGGCACACTGGGATGGTACTGAGCACACAGGAGCCCCTACAGCAAATGTTGTGGCCCTCCATGCTCCAGAAAAGTATGGTGGCTAGGAGGCATGGCACATAAATATTTTTTGTTATAGATATTTTCCCATATGAGGATATGGCAGTCCCTGGAAGACTGTCCTATCCTTAATCTCCTGCTCTTCACAGAGCTGGGGATCTACTTTCAGCTAACCTAACCTGGGCTTCCTATTAAAAGCCTGGTGCTGGCCCACCTTTGCCATAGGACCACACCCCTACCTCAGCACAAACCTCCATGCATGAGGAATGGAGCAGCGGGGAGCTCTGAATTCAAGGGTGGGAGTGGCTTAGGATATGGATCTCCACCCCTTATTGGTGGGAATAGCATGGGGGCTGATCCAGAAAACCCTTCTCATTCTTATGCAGATAAGCAGAAGGCCACTGATGAATGGGGTTTCCTCAACACATAGCTGGAAACCTCCTCACAACCACAGGATCAAAGTGCACCCCTGCAGATGGTAGGCCTAACCAAATCTGTAAATATAAGCAGATCGTCAGGCCAGGGGCTACTAAGGTGGCATGGACAACCTATGTGGTAGCCAGCCACAGCATGAATTAAGCACTGTTAATTAAGGCTTATGGGAGGAAACATAATCTACATGAGGGGGACCCCCTGCAGTAAATCCTAGGTGCCCTGCTGACATGACCATAAGAAGTTCTTCTGACCCGTACCAGACATCCACCACACACAGCCAAAAAGAACAAGGATTATGCCATTGCTTTATTTTCTAAAAAAAAAAAAATGGTCCAAAAGAGATATGGTAGTTCTTTCAGGATTGCTATATCCCACAAACCCCTGCTTGCATGGGACAGTATATCCATGGCGTGCAAAATCCAGGTGTCCCATTGGGACACCTATCACCCAGCTCAGCTGCACCCCGACTGCCCTCTGTGTCTGCAGGGGATGGGATGTCCAGAGACTGCAGATTTCATCCAGTGCAAACTAGCTTTGGGGCATACAGTAAAGCTGAATGTATTCATATCAAGCATATCCTGGCATTTTTCTGGATTAGGCCCTAACTCTACTCTATGCTACTCTCCAAATATGTCATTCTAATGGGTCCCTGATGAACAACCCACACATTTACTCACACCCTCAGTGTCTGGTCACCTGTTGCATTCTGTCCTCCCTAACGTTCCATACGGTAGTTAGGGAAGTCAAACCTGGAGCCTACATCACAGCCCAAATTGATCCCTAGAGTACAGGGGAAGGGACATACTGTATGAGCATTACCCTGTGTAAATTTGTTGGGAGTTATTTACAGACCAGATATGATGTTTTTAACCTCCCTACTGTTCCTGCTCCCTGTTGCCTTCCTCCCACAAACCCAATCCTAGTAGGAGTCCTTTGGGGACAGAAAATGCTTGCAGCATTTTTGCTTCCCACTGACACGGTGGCTCAGCCCAGATAAGCTGGATCAGCTCCCATGTACCCTACTGCTCTGTTTTTAAAGGAGCAGCTGTTACAGCTCACAGCAGCACAACCAAATAAACCAGGTAAGTGTAAATCCCAGGTTCATATCCCATCATTGGATTGCTGTGTGATCTTGCACAAGTCTTGACATCCTCTTGCTTAAGTCTGTCAGCTGTAAAACTAAGTTTAAGCAGGGGTTCCCACTCAAAACAGTTGGGTCATCCTACTGCAGGCAAATTAATTATATTAAACAAAGACAAGCAATAGTTGAGGTCTCAGGTTTTGTTTTTTATGTTTTCCCCATCAAGACAGTTCCTTGTCTATAATCACAAACTAAGTCATGCATACCATTATCAAATAACATTACCTGCATATAAAACACAATTATATATAGAAGATTTAATGTTAATGATGATTCCAATATGCATTTCTGAACAGTTGTTGTTTACAAGATGAATTGCAAATGTACAGAAAATGATAGACTGAACATTATATTCTGACATTAATCAACAATGAATGACCTTGATCATGATTCATGCTAATCTAAGTCTTGCTTATTAGGATAGTCAGTTTACGATTTTTAATGGACATCCATTTAACAGTCATGTGTAATAAGTATCAGTCATAATAAAAGTGATGGTATTTGAAGGTAGGTCATGTTTTCAGAAAATATTAGGTAATGATTCTTCATGATAAATTATGATTAAATCATTGTCATCATTCAAACTTGGAAACAATTGTTTAATTCTCTTTGCCTCAAGCCAGATTGAACAGATTTAGGAGCATCAGTCTGACTGGAACCATGCTCAGTCTGCAGCTCCGGGAGTTTGTTTCTGACAAGAAAATAATCTAAACTCTGCAGTCTGAGGGGCTAGATTCTTTTACAAATTATCTAATCTTGGGAAAGTAATAAAAAGGTAACATTTCATGTGAGTCACAGTTTCTTTACCTGTTGTGAATTGAAAATAAATTCACCTTCCAACCCACCCTTTTGACAAAGAAATCTTCAAGTACAAAAATTTAGATATATTTTTTGGGGGGTGGGATGAAGCCTGGTCTCAGCCATTCAAGTGCTGTGTAATATCTTTTTGGTTTTTACCTCTACATTCCATTCTTCCTATTCCCCTGCCTCTTGAAAGGAATTTCACCCTTCCTTCCTTCCTTCCTTCCTTCCTTCCTTCCTTCCTTCCTTCCTTCCTTCCTTCCTCTTCCTTCCTTTCTCTTTCTTGCTTTCTTTCTTAGGAACCTGCTCACTGTCATGTAGCAGGCATTAATCTGAAGCATTTTATCCATGATCCAGATTTATTTGGGTCTACAGGACATGGAATCAGCTGGAGAGAGGGGATTTGTGAAGACCACTTTGTCCAGCTGTAATCCACACAGTCCACAATAATATGTAAGAGTGATGTTGAAATGTGCTATGCTGGACTTGAATAACCTTTCTGTGACTTGGATCATGAGTTATCTAAACAACAGATAAGTTCATAAGCATAATTGTATTCTGTTATCCCTTTTCATTGTTTGTAATGATGTTCCTCAAAGTTCTCTGCTTTCTGCAGCACATACTGAAGGGTTTGAGTGCTTATGAGTGTTTGCAACCTTTAATACATTAAAAGCCACCTAAATAACTCAGTGTGTGATTCGAGAGCTTTTGACTCCTGCGTAGATTTCAACTGGTTGTACTGACACCATGATAGAGCAGGTACGGGTTAAATTTGTATGCACCCATTCAGTGTGCTCCACAGAGGTACAGGCTATTATTTATAAAGACTGACCATTAGTAAAGGTCAATCCAGCACTCAGAAAAGTCACTAAATTCCACTAAAGATGGTTTTCCAAAGGGGAGAAAAACATCATCAATGTACTGAAATCTGTATAACCTGTGTAAAGAACCTGAAAACCCACTTGACTTCCAATGCAACTGAAGGGGTGCAATACTTGCAGGTGCTGCAGAAGTTGTAAGGCTGTGGACAATATCCTAACCCAGTACCTAATATAGAAAACTATACTTGAAAGCTTTTCAATAACCAAATCCCTTTCACAGTTACGTTCAGCCTCTTCAGACTGGACAATATCATAAACCATCACTTACTGTACACATCGGAGCTTTTCAAGCCCTCCTTCCACAACTGTGTTCAGTACACAATTATAGATACAGACTGGCAGACACAGCTATGAACTGGAGACCTAGCAAACAAGGGCTTGAATCCCATAACCATCACATGCATAGAATGTGACCCAGAGCAAGTCACTTTAAGCACCTATGCTCCCAGGTCATACGTGAAAATGAGCTTTGGTTCAGTGTGCCTTTCCAGGTCAAAGCAAAATAAGCAAAAATATAGTATATAAAATAATAAAAGGATTACACAGCATAGCTGTTTGATCAGCAGCAGCATTTCCTGCACTTAAAGGACTGGAATCCCTGTCTAGTGCACTTAGCTGATACATTGTGCTACAGACAGTCAGATAAATCTAGTAATATACTGCACAGAAGAAAATCTCCCATCAGCACAATGTGAAGCACCTGTGAAAAATATTTCAACAAGGAGAGTGCTGAATTCACTAAGAAGGGCAAATGCATTTTCGGTATCCATATACCACCACTGAACAATAGCACCATAAATCATGGGACAAACACAAAAACAAAATGGAAACCAATGATAATGAAACAACAATAGCCTGTATAACAGAGAATTGTAATAGTGTTAAAGTTATCAGCTACTAACTGTCCAACAGATGCTTGAAATTACAGAGCATTGTACCACGTAGATTTCCTGACTGATCATAGACACACCATGAGTACAGCCTGCCGCTGATGTCACTTCCAGTCTGCAGCTGTCAATCAAAGCCAGAAAATGGAGGGGGGGAACATGATGGTATAAAAAGAAAACATAATTTTCAATTACTTTTGAGGGTCTTTTAAACACTATTTGCGATTTGCATTTAGGGCCCATGACTGACACAACTGCAGATGCAAAATTGCCGATGATTCCCCTTTAATTCTTTTCCTGTAAACTGTGGTGCCACAAATGTCCTACTGTATGCTGATGATACAGTTTTATATAGGTGCAGCAACAATGTGAATAACATAAATTAGGTCCTGGGGGAGAACCATTCCGCATTACAGAACTGATTCTGAACAAATAAACTTGTTCTTAATAGCTACAAAACTAAAGAAAGAAAGGTTGGATCCAGGAAAAGAGTTAAAAAAAAAAAAATAGACTCATTTGAGATGCAAATCCTCAAAGGTCAAAACTTGATATAGTCAGCAAATTCAAATATTTGGAGATAGTCCTTGATAAATAACTTTCATATTAATATCATCTACATCATATAACTAGAAAGTTAAAGTAGTGGCATTTTACATACAATTAGTGGTTGTTTATCTGATGAATCATGATGAGCTATTGGTTTGCAAAATGTAATCCCCATGCTTGACCTACAAGGCCCTACATGGACAGGGACTGGGCTACCTGCAAGAGCTTCTGTTTCCTTACTTCCCCCTTCTGACCACTCCACTCTGCTGACGAGGGATTTCTAGAGGTTACCAGGGTTCAGTTAAAGACATCTGGGTCCCGGGCATTTATGTTCGTGGCCCACACCCTTTGGAACTCTCTACCTTGTCGGATACAAGAGTGCCTGACTGTGGAAAGCTTTAAAGCAGCTCTGAAAACATACTTATTTGAATTTGCTTCTGGTGATTCTGTTTAGCAATGCTACCTGGCTGGGACTATTTTTTACTGTTTTAATGTTTTAAATTTTTAAGGGGCTATGATCTTTTGGAATAGCACCTGTTTTACAAATAAAGTGAATAGAAATAAAGTGAAATTATGGGTCTGTTTTAATATTGCATTGTCAGATAAAGTAACAGATAGACTAAAACTATTTAAGAGGAGTGGGTGTTTTGCATGTAGTGTTGCTAGAAAGCCACACCATTATTGGTTCACTGCTAAATTGCACTGGCTTCCCAATGAGCTTAGGTTGAGATATATACAATGCACTAGGCACCACTAAATGTAAAATACTGGACTCTGGCTCTCCTATATGATTGGCACATCTACTGAAACTTCAAGTACCTCAATTAAATCTATGGTTTGGTACTGACAACTTAATGTCTCCTTGATGACATAACTAATGGGCCAACATTCCTTTGCATACATAGAGCCAACATTATGGAATTCTATCCCTGTACAGCTGAGGCTTACTGATACAATTGTGTATTTTTAAGTGAATTATTAGAAATACTTTCTTCTAGAGATGTTGCAATGTTTTAATTCACAGGCGAAGTTAAGGCAAAGTCACCAATTTCGCCTCTGTGAATCATTTCTCAATGTTTTTCTATTTAAAAGGAAATTAGCCATTGGTAACTTCACCTTGCAACTCTGTCTGTAACTTCTTCTTAGGGTACACAAAGGTGAAGTTGGGTCAAAATGATTTCCATTAACTGCTCCTTTTGGGTGTTTTAGGCATAACTCTGTCCACTTTTGTCAAATTTGTCTGAAACTTGGTATGTTTTTTGATCAAGAGAAGGTGAATATGTGGTGCATCTTTGTTGATTATCAGACTTTAATTGTGGATTTGGCACCATGATTATTTTGGGAGGTGGATTTGTGAATTTTTCCAAGGGTATTATGTGTTACTATTGTAGTACACATTGAGACCCTTGTTTGGATGTATTGAGTGTCCCTTAATTCCAAAGACTGGTGGAGTTATGGATTGATAAATTTGCCATGTTATCCTATGGAACATTAGGGTTAGGGTTAGTGTAGTCACTTGCCACCTATGCAATAAATATGTTCCCTGGGGGCAAGCACAGGACCCACATGGGTACTGGGGGCCAGAGGACCCATCTCATGGCAAATCATCAGACCCAGTAGGAGGAAAAGCAGAGGGAAGTGTCAAATGGGGGTGGTTGAGGTGATGGCCCATCTGTGTCAGCAGTGGTTCATGGAGGGCATAAGGGAAGTGTCATGGTAGAGTGGCAGGCACACCCTGTAGAAGCAACGGCACCCTCTGTTGAAGTTCAAGCTCCTCATGAACTAGCATCACTATGCACTCTCCCTTGCTACAGAAATATTCCTGTACATGCTGCAGTTTATTGTCTACATTTTCACCCCACCACTGCTCCTTGTATACCCGTTTCCACCACAGCTTACAAAGTTACCACTACATTTTTTTTGATTACTTACTTCACCCATGGCTGCTACAGTGATTTACCTTGATTGTCCATGACTTTTGCTATTTCCTCGGAGTGTACAACTCCCTTGTATTTAATTTGCTGACTTTTGACTTGTATTTCTGTATATTGTATTGTACTTGTAACATGTTTCTCCCTTTACCCCTTCCCTGGATCTCACCTGGAAACAAGCCCTGGCTCAGTGTGCCTTTCCTGCTTACCAAGTTTATAAATAAATAAATCACCGGCAGCACCCATACTGCCACCAGTTTTTTATTTAAACAAACAAAACACAACAGGGATTTCAGGGACTATGGGGAACATGCAAGATGCAACAACTCAGGTAATTATAACACCATTACTGTGTGCACAAAAAACCACTAACGTCACTCAATAAACAAAAATTAAATCAATAGAGTCAAAATACAGTGACAAAAATAATTCAGTTAAACACACCTAACTGTTCTACAGAATTTAAATTACAAACCAAAGAACACAGGAAAAAAAATTGGCAAAACACTGACTACAACAGCACTAGCACTACTAAGACAGAAAAGGCTGCCAAACCTACCATTTTCTTTCTGGAAGTTGCTGCAGCTAATATCCCCTCTCCCCTGCAACAGTGCTGCTTCGCTACACAATATAGAAAACAAAATTACAACTTTAAACTAACTAAATCTCATAAAATAACAAAAATAATTGGTGATCTAGAGGCACAAGGCACAGTAGACACATAATGGAGGGATTGTTTAAAAAACTGCCTGTTTTAAATGCTTTCCAAAAGGTTTTAGGCACAAAGATACAGAGAACACTTAACACCAACTGTCACTACCTCACACTGCACTGAATTCAGCCTACACATGGCAATACAGCTCATTGCAGCACCATGTGACCTCCAATCCTATGGATCCTTGCAAACATCACCTTACAGTCAAAATTCACAGGTGAAGTTTGCAATTGTTGCCATTCATGAAGTTCTCCTTTAAGGTGAAGTAGAGCTTCGCTTTTAAGGAGAATTTCACAAATTTGGTAACATTCGCAAATTTCTCCATGAAGTAAAGTTTTCTAACGTTGCCCACCTCTACTTACTTCAGCAAAATTCATGTGTATGCATTTTATGTCGAAAGTTCACCTAATTAAATTGATCATGTGATGGTTATTTACTGTTCTTTTTCTATATAATACATATCTATGTATCACAAATTTTAAATATATGCTGTTTGTACCAGTATTTGGTGTCATATGTTGTTACTGTCTGTCTCCAGGTAACCACTGTAAAAGGGACATATCTCCAAGTGGGTTTAATCAGTTATCAAACATAATTCCATATTTACCAGAGGTTAATTTTTGGCTTTTAAAACTCAGAAATCTCCTTTGGCCCAAATCTGAGAATCATTTCCATTTCTAGGAAGACAAAATACTTTCCAGGTTTCAAATTCATGAATTCAATATTGTAAGAGACGCTGATGCCTGGAAGTGAATACAGTATTATAACATATAGTAGGTAAAGTACCCTTTCTTTCAGAATATTCAACATTTTTGCCATTCATGTCTGCTACAATGGATATCACCTCATTTCTTCTGTTACTTTCTTTGTGTCAATAACTGCTCTTCCTCTCTATTATTCTGGAGATTTCTAATTTTATTTTTAGATGTCAAATACTTCCAAAATGGAATTAGCTGAAGCCCTGCTATGTACCATACAAGGACATATCTTGTTGATATCATTACAGACTGTGAGGAACTAACAACAAAAATAGAACAACTACAATTTATCATCTGGCTTTGCAAATAGCATACTAAGTGGAATTTCATTTTAAAATCAAGCTCCAAGACATTTACTGGCTCAGGTACAAGAGATCAAAGAGAGTTCCTTTGCTAAAGAGTTGCAACTTTATTGACAGTTTAGAAGAAATATAAAGTATACACTTTCTTTAAATGACCCAGTGGTGCAGGCATCCAAACCAGATAACATGTCAGAATATCCAGGTATGATTCCAATTTAGAATCCAAAGTTTTAGAGTCAAAATCGGACATGTCTGCACTCTAGACCAAGATGTAGCTTTGTCCTTCTCTACAAGAAAGAATTAAAAACAGAAAATAAAATAATCAACTGGCACAGTAACCTAGCAGCGGCACTCCGTGCAGCTATCTAGGGCCCTCAGAGCCAAGTTAAGGAGCGGCGGAAAATGAAATAATTAACTGGCCCAGTAACCTTGCTGTGGCACTCCATGCAGCTATCTGGGACCCTCAGAGCCAAGTTAAAGAGTGGGCTTAGGTTTAACTGGGACAATGGACTTGAGTTTATCTGGGACTGATGGGGAGATGAAGTATTTATGTAGGTGGGGGACTAAGCTACTGGGAAGGAAGGGATGATGCCACCTAACATCTACAGTACTTCTCCTCCACTAGCTGATCACAGAGCAGGACAGCATTGATATCAACAGCAAAGAGACACTTGCCCACTCTCCAATCAGTCAATGCCTCTGTGGCAACCCAGAAATTAGGATAGGGACAGAGGAAGGATAAGGGGTGTGGATATGGGCAGCAGAAGGGTGGGGCTGAGGGGACACTGAGGCAACGCTCTGAAATTACAGGACATTATGTTACAGCAAGCAGGAGGGGGGATATTAGGGACAGAGGACCCTTAGATAGGGATGTTGATGCTAAGGGGAAAGCGTACAGGGTTAACATTCCGAATACAAAGAGACTGGAGGGGGAAGAGTCAGGAGAGGCTGTTGTGGGGAAGCCTAGTAGAGCAGACATTGAGAAGGGAGGGGCTGTTGTGGGAAAGACTAAAACAGCAGACTGTGGGAAGGGAGTGCCTAAGGAGAACAGAGCAAGAGGGGAGGAAGAGGGGCAGTTTAGAGGTGCAGTCAGGGGAAACTCGGGTTACTTGATGGAGGCTGGCATAGAGTGTCA
This sequence comes from Neoceratodus forsteri, assembly GCA_016271365.2. Lineage (NCBI taxonomy): Eukaryota > Metazoa > Chordata > Ceratodontiformes > Ceratodontidae > Neoceratodus > Neoceratodus forsteri. The sequence continues at coordinate 902,516,847 of CM028135.1, read as the reverse complement.
CAATAAATTTGAGCTACTAAGCAAACTAGAGGGGGAGGAAGGGGTTGGTGGAAATGAGGAAACTGATACAGAGGCTGGGGGGAGGGAGTCGGATACCCATAGGGCATCACAGACCAGCTATGGAAAGGATAGAAACAGTCCCAGAGGGAGAAGGGGAAACATAAATGTTAAGCAGATGGGGGAGATGCAACATATTGCAGACATGAGGGAGGTGAGCATGGCTGGAGAGAATCTGGGAGACAAGGAGGTGGGAGGGGCCATCCTTCAGCAGGGTGGTCTTTACCAAGGATGGGGCCCTAGGTAAAGAGGACCCACAGAGAGCCTCTGGAGGTAGGGGTACTATTACAAGGGGGGAGGATGGCAGTGGGGAAGGGGAAACCATCAGGGCCAGGATAAATGGTTCGGATAAGAGAGGGTTAAAGGGGACACCTATTCAGAGGGGTCTGAGTTAAGTGGGCAAAATAACAAGGGAGGCAGAAAGGGGAGGGTGACAAAGGGGTCTCTAATAAGGCAGGAAGACTCCCATGGAATTGAGATCATGAATAAAGGGGGATGGGGCTGAGATGCACAGTGGAGGCAACCATAAGGATGATGATGCATAAAGGTTCTGTTATTGGGAGACTCGATGATTAGGGGTATCCAGTGGGAGGGACTGGGGGGTGGATGCCATAGCCAGGTGAAGGTAGTGTGTATCTCTGGGCTGACAGTGCACAGAACAAAGTTCATGGTGTACGAAATGGTTAGGGATTGTGGAGGGAAACCGGATTTCCTGGTGCATTTGGGAACTAACGATCTAGAGGGAAATAGCATTTTGGAAATCTAAGCAAGGTTCCAAGAACTTGCCAGAGTCTGTCGGGATAATGGATACAACATTTCCTTTTTGGGGATATTGCCAGTACCAAAGACCTCAGTAGAGAAAAAAATGAAGATCACAGAGGTTAATGACTGGCTCAGGAAGTGGGGTGAAGAGAGTGGGTTGGGGGTGTTAGGGAACTGGAAAGGAGTTTGGGAGGATAAGGGACTGTATGCCAAGGACAGGCTTCATCTTGCCCTATTAGGGAAGGAATTCCTTAAACAGGGGATGTCTGACTACATTCAAGAAAGGTGGGGTTTAAACTTCTGAGGGGGGGAAGGGATAAGGGAGGGGCTGACCAGAAGCCCTCTCCTCCAGATGAGGGGAGTAGCCTTCAAACCCAAGGGGAAACAGACTGGGGGTGGAGGTTTCAGGAGAAGCAGAGGGAGGATGGAAGTATAAGGAACCTGGGTGGGGTCTGACAAAGGGGATCAGGGATAAGTGGTGGGGGTTGGTCTTAGTAAATGCCAGGAGCTTGGGAAACAATTTGCCAGAGTTCCAGACCATGCTGTTCGGGGGTGGATGTGGCAGCGGTCACGGAGACGTGGGCCAACAAAAACCATGACTGGGCCCTAAACGTGTGGGGGTACACTATGCTTAGGAAGGATAGAAAGGAGGGTAGAGGGGGTGGAATGGCTATGTTCATTAGGGATGACATAGAAATTGCTAGGGTAGAAGAGGCAGGGGGAAACGTGGTGGCCCTATGGGTCAACTTACGATCCCCAGCAGGAGATAAGGTCAAGCTGGGTGTAGTATATAGGCCCCCCGGGATGGGTGATGTTCTGGAGGATGGTTTGCTGGACAACATCATTGCCCAGTGTGGACCAAAAGGGGAAGAAGTGGTGTTGATGGGGGACCTTAATATGCCAGGTACAAACTGGGGAACCATGTCCTCCAAGGTGGCCAAGGAGCAGAGGCTGCTGGATGGCTTCCAGGATGTGTTCTTAACACAGCATGTGATGGAGCCCACAAGGGAGGGCATGTCCTGGATGTGGTTCTGGCAGATGGGGATCTGGTAAGGGACCTGGTTGTAGAGGATCCCCTGACTGGGAGCGACCACAATACTGTCTGGTTTCAAATAAGCATGGGGGAGGGGGAGATCTAGGACACTGGCAGTGGACTTCAGGGGGGCAGACTTTGTGGGCATGGGAAATATTCTCAAGGATCACTTGAAGGGGATTACATCAATGACAGATGTGGAAAGGAGATGGGATGTCATAAAGCAGGGACTTCATGAGGCAGTCAGGACTTGTGCTAAGGTGAAACGTAAGGGGGCAAGGTCACAGAAACCTTGCTGGTGGCCCAGTGAGGTTCAGGTAGCAGTCAGAGAAAAGAAGGCGGCCTACAAAAAATATAAAACAACAAGAGGGGATAGGGATAAGAAAATGTACCATCTTGCATCTAGAAAAATCACCGGGATGGTGAGGGGGGCAAAGTCCAGTAAAGAGCAGCGGCTGACACAGGGGATACTTGGAGGGAAAAAGGGGTTCTTCCAGTACATTGGGGAGCAGAGAAAAACTAAGGGCCATCTCAGCAGATTGAGATCAGAAGGAGGGTGGGTGGAAGAGGCGAGGGACCAGGCAGAAGTATTTAACGAGTACTTTGCCTCTATGTTCACTTGGGAGGGGGATGGGATATCTACAAAGCAAGGCACGATGGGGATAGAAGCGGCAGTGAGGGATCTGGGAGCGACAGAAATGGAGCAAGAGGGAGGGAGAGGTACCCAAGGGGTGCCACATCAGGATAAGGATAAAAAGGCCAGTAAGGTGGAGGGGACAGATGATGCTATCTCCGCCGAAAGGGTGTGGTTAGCCCTCAAGGCCCTAAAGAAAGACAAATCTCCTGAGCCGGATGGCATTCATCTGAGAGTACTATGGGAATTGGTGGACATACTGGCTTCACCCCTGGTGGAGCTTTTCAACAGGTCACTTGAGACATGGAGGGTACCTAGGGATTGGCGAGAGGCACATGTGGTGCCAATCCATAAAGGGGGGTCTAGGGAAGTATCAAGTAACTATAGACCTATCAGTTTGACCTCTGTGATGGGAAAATTAATGGAAAGTATACTAAAGAAACAATTGGGGGTGTACTTGGAGGAGGTGGGAGGTCTGGATAGTCGGCAACATGGGTTTGTGCCATGTAGATCATGTCAAACCAATCTTGTGGAGTTCTACGAATGGGTAACATCAGAACTGGACAGGGGAAAGCCTGTGGATGTATTATTCTTTGACTTCAGCAAGGCGTTTGACTCTGTCCCACAATGATCTGGTGGAGAAACTGATGGGGTTGGGAGTAGGCCTTTGATGGTCAGATGGATTGAAAACTGGCTAGCTGGACGCACCAGAGTAGTGGTCGGTGGGGAGCTCGAACCCCAGAGAGGTTGGTAGTGGGGTACCGCAGGCTCAGTCCTGGGTCCAATCCTGTTTAATGCATACATATCGGATATCAGGGAGGGTATAGGTGTGAAATGAGTCTCTTCGCTGATGACTTCAAGATGGGAGCAGTAGTTGAGGGAGAAGAGGGAGGTTGGCCCGGCAAGGGACCTGGACACCTTGGAAAGTTGGCTCACACATGGAAATTAAATTTCAATATCACCAAGTGCAAGGTGTTACATCTTGGGCGAGAAACCCTAAACACAGGTACACCCTGGGAGGGGCGCTGGAGGCCTCAATAGGGAAAAGACCTAGGGGTCATGGTGGATGCATGTGAATAACTCTGAGCAGTGCAGGAGAGCGGCTAGCAAGGCAAACAGGATGTTGGGATGCATCGTAAGGGGGATCACCTCTAGGAGCAAGGAAGTGATTCTGCCGCTGCACAATGGACTGGTTAGATCACACCTTGAGTACTGTGTACAGTACTGGAGACCACACTTGAAGAAGGACACACAGCTCCTGCAGAGGGTACAGAGGAGGGCAACTAAGATGATATGAGGACTAGGGGATTTGACGTATGAGGACAGACTTGAGGAGCTCTGCCTGTTTTCATTGGCGGAGAGGAGAGACAGGGGGAACATGACTGAGGTCTTCAAGTACCTCAAGGGAATAAATAGGGTAAACATGGAGGGGATCTTTAGACTAAAGCAGGGAGGTATCACCAGAGGGCATGGTTTGAAGTTGGAAGGTGGAAGGGTGAGGGAGAAAAAGAGGAGGAGGTTTTTCACTGAGAGGGTGGTGGACCCTTGGAATGCACTGCCTGGTGAGCTGGTTCAGAGATCCACAGTGGAGGGCTTCAAGAGAGGGTGGGACAGACAGAGAAAGTGGATGTATCAGATGATGGCCTGTCCCAGTGGGGTGGGGATGGATGATAGGGGTTTCTGGAACACAAGGTGGGGAGGGCCTCGGCACCCAACTAGGGATCTGAGGTTCGAGCAGACTTGATAGACCATAAAGTCTAATCTGCTGGCAATTAGTATGTTAGTATGTAGGATAACAGTCAGGAAAAATGGATATCCCCATCTCCAAAAACAGACCTACCACTCACAGTATAAAACTGAGCAGGCATGTTTGATGTAACTGCCTACTGCCTCCTGAGACAGCCATGTAAACGGTGCATTGTTGAATCTAAGTAATCAAAACCTAAATAAATAATGTAAAATATTTTTACAAACCCTAAAGGGCAGACTAGATGGCCACAAGGACTTTTTCCATTGGCATTTTCTATGTTTCCATGAAAAACTGCCACACAGCAAAACATAGTTCAAGTTCTGTGCCAAAAATCTTTACTGCATAAACATATATACAGTACTCAAAATCTAAATGACAGAAAAAGAAAAATAATCAACCTTGTCCTCTATGATGCCATCAGGAAATATTGTGTATGCATTGCAAATGATTAAAATACAATTAAGAGAGTTGAAAATCCGATCAAATTCACCCTTCCCTGAATGTCCTAGTAACTGAACCATAACTGGAATTTCAAGCAACATATGCATCTTGTAAAATGCCTCCAACAGTGCTAGAAAAATAAACAGTGTACAGAAACATTGTTTGTGACATGAAACATTCACTAAAACTGGACCTGTTTACATGCACTTTTCTTTTTCACTTACATAAAATATTTTGTAATTTTGTTGAGAAGAAAAGTTAACACTGAACTTCTTACTTTCACAAACCACTATGCTTATTTTTTCATAACCATTTTAAGTGTGTGTGTTTGTTTGTTTCTGTAAAAACTCATATTTCTAAAATCTCAGTAGATTAACACTGTACATAATATGCTGATCTAAGTTGATTACCTCCCCTTTCCCCAGCACATAGAATTTTCTTCCAAGGCTGTTTTATTGACAAGCCTTTAAGAAACACCTTATCTCAGCCTATGGATGCTCTTGATTAAGAGGAACAGGTGGGACTTTAGGTCCTCCTCCATATTACTATTTTCTGAACCCCCATATTTCTACAGACATGGGCCATGGGCCAGACATGGGCTTTCGCTGTATCTGCCCCTGAACTATGGGAATAGCCTTACGAGTAACCCGAGTTGGGCCTTCAGCCATGCAACTTTCACACATGGAATAATAAACCAGTTAAAGTCCCGGGGACCAATTCCTGGATGAATGGCGTAACTTGCATGCAGTTGCAAGTTATGCCATTCACCCCTATGCCAGGGACCCTGTGCCACATTCCAGGAATGGCAGGGTCCCAGCACTTGTGAGATACGGGATATGCCAGGCATAGGCTACCACCATATGCCTGGTGTATACAACCCACATGTCACATATCACGGGTGGTGACAGGAAGCTCCCCGCTGCAGCTTCCCTGCCCTGGACCACCTCGGCACACACCAGGGGGCATGGGGGGCAGGACAGATGGCACATGCATCTGGGGGTGCACCAGAAATGGACTACCAGGGGTCCCAGATGATCATGGGGTTGGGGCAGGGTTGTGCTTGAATGGGCTTGGGGGACAGTATGGCATGGTTTCCATGGTGCTGTGTCGTGGCATCCGAAGGTGCCAGCCATCGGATGCCACTTAGGACAGGTAGGAGCTGCTGTAACATCGCAATGCCAGTGCGCCTTTTGGAATGGCAAATGCGGATTATGACAGCCACCCTCCTAGAACTGAGCTAAGTTGCTGTCAGAACCCACACGTGTGACAGGTGTTGTGGGCTACGGCATTATGGATGGCATAAACCATGACACATGTTGTCACTTGGAATTCCAACTGGTGTACTGCATGGAATTAGTCGCGGGATACTCCAAGGGGTCTGGCGTATCTCACCTTATGCTAGCATAACCCCTGCTGGAATCGGGACCCCAGTCTGTATGCCTTTCTCATTGAAGTTGAGATGGGTCTTTTTGGCCCCACACCTTCCCCACCTTTTATGTGAAAATATCACTACTGATACCTATTTATCTATGATAGAGCCCTTAATTATAACTAAGTTACTCAGTTTATAGAATGTAAAGTATTCTGCCTCCTGTCCTCATAATTTCGACCAGTTTTATTTCTCTGACATGAATGTTGCTCCACTAAATTAAATACGGGGGTCAAAATGCATTTGCAGCCCCCACGCTAAAAGAGGGAGAGGTCTTCTGACCCACCTGATACCCCTGACTCTGTCACCTATAGTACGTGTCTTAATTACAGCCATGCCTGTTACTATAATTACTGATTATGCTATTTACTCACTTGACTGACACCACTGTCTTATACTGTAATAATTGAGACCCATCCATAATAACTGAGCACCATCCATAATAACCGTGTTGCATCCATAATAGCCAGCTGGCTATTACAGCATGGGTGTCAGTCAGACAATAACCAGCAGTATTGTGAAATTGAGAGCATCCATCTTGTTTTCCCCACATACAAAATCAAGCATCACTCAATAACTGTTTAAAAGTCATTTTAGATTAATATCACTTCTCCAAAGTGACATTTAAAAGCAGAGGTTTTTTTTGAGAGAAGCAGAGCCAACAGCAATCAGTCAAGCAGTGAGAGTGAAAGCCTTCAGCTGAAAGCTGTGAACAAGCAGTTATAGAAAATATACTATGGGATATTGTATATTATCCATTTTTTACACACCCACGGTGTATAATACCATCACAAACCACTCATGCTCCACACTCATGGTTTATGTAATATTACACACCTCAGGTGTGTAAAAAAACGCGTGAGGTACAAAAACCCAACCCCATTCATTATTCTCTATGTTATTGCGAAGTGGCCTGGGTCATATAATATGACTCTATCCTCCTTGTGTACATGCAACCTTTTACAGTATGTACAGTAATTGTTATTGTCAAATCACTTAGATTGTGCCTGAAAATGGGCAAACTCTTAACCCAGTGCACCTATCCAGTTACCAAATAAATACTAAAAATGTATTCATTAATTGTCTGACTTAAATCTTGAAAGCCTGACATACTTAATGAATAGTATAAAAGTTACCTTCTTGTTTATCATGGTAGTCATTTTCTTATCTCAGCTTCAAGGGTAATTAAAAAACATTTTTCTGATGCATAAAGACAAAAAGGCTTCTCCAGATGTGACCTACAGTATAGTGCAACCTTTCTATTAAGGACATCAGTGGTATGTACCAAATGATTTGTCCTTAATATCAGTGTCCTTAATGTGCAGATTGCACAGTACTTTAGAATAATGCAGTCGTGACCATAAGAAATGTCCTTACTACTATGAATTCCTGAATATACGATGTTCACAATCAGCAGGGTTTACTGAGTGCAATATTTCTGAAGTGTTAGTGGATGGGTCATACTATCCATCATAACCACATGAAACAATAAATATGCTGACAATTGATCCTCTCTCTCTCTCTCTCTCTCTTCCATATTCTGTAGCCTGTTTTTCATCTACAATTGCTTGTTTACTATTGGTGAGTTTGTAGAATAAGCATTTCTACAACTATATTACAGGGACACGGTATTGTCCCTATAGTTAGGGTTGAGCTAGCTGTTCATTATGAAACCCCAATATTTGCACCTCAATAACTTTAGTGTCATTTGATGAAATAACACAAAAGTTTGGCATGTACAGTCAGGCTGCCAGAGTCTCAAGATGTGAAAAGGTTTGGGACAGCATCTTGTATGGTTTTTGAGATACAGAGCAGCAGAAAATAAAAACAAAAACATACTTAACATTGCATATTTTTTGCTGTCACCTACAGCCTAGACAGTGTGGAATTTTTTCAATAAATGGTCAGGTTTGAAGGAGCCTGTGAGAAGGGTGTGTCATTCGAAGGCTGGTGAAAAAATATTATGCCATTTTAGAGTTATAATGATCCTTGAGTTAACATTCAAGTTCAGCTGGTAAAAAAAAAAAAACATTTGCAAGTGCTTAGTTTCATACTTTATCTCTCAAGCTCAAAAAAATACCAGTAGTGATGGCAACCATTTTTTTTCCTTTTTAAATTCACTAACACTGAAAATACAAAAAAAATTATCTCTTTAAAAAAAAAACACCTAAACCTTGCTAAATGGGACCTATTCAGCTAGATTCTTCTGTTTTTTTTTTTTAAGTCACCAAAAACATATTTTCTGGGCACACCAAAATCCAGGGTACCCAACTTAGCGGGAGGAGCCATTCACCCATGTTCTCTGTATGAGAACAGAGGAATTTTCTTGACATCTGCAGCCACAGATGGAGATGTCCTGCAGGCTGCAGTGAGAGCAGTGAGCCACTGATCCTCTGTTCTGTCTGTCCCTGTTTCCATCCTTTTCCCTTTCTTTCTATCTATCTATCTATTTTTTAATTAAGCAGACTGGAGTACCCACCCCAGTACAGCTTCTTTCTCCCCCTTCCCCTCCAGGTTGCCATCCATGCCCAATGTGTAATTTTTTATTGTATAAGTGAACCGGAGGGCCCATCCCAGTATGACTTCTTTGGACCCCACTCCCCTCCAGGTCACCTGCCCCCATTCCACTAAGTGTAGCCCAACACTGGGGTCCCCCCTCCCCAGTGTCAGAAGTTCAGCTGAAATAAAGAAAAACATTCTTCAATGATTTTTTTCATTTGTTTAAACTGGTAAAAAAGAAAATAGTCCCTCGCCTATCTACCCCCCACTCTGACCTCCCACTCAATACCAACCACCCCACACATTCACACCCCCACACCCTCACTCACCTGAACAGGTCCCATGGTGTAGATCCACTCTCTGATCCAAGACATATCTTTCTACAGCAACTGCCTACTGCAATATAAGAAACTAAGGTAAGTGCAGTTTAATATATAGTATGTCAATGGAGTTTTGAACTTTGATGCATAACTTTGTCAGTTTTGCATATTTGTTCCCCACATTTGCAGCATGGCCTTTCTGGGACCCCATTTCATGACCAATTGTGACAGAATTATGCAAATCAGGTTCAAAGGGTGATTTCACAGTTGTTTGGCAAAATCAAATTTTGGGTGGGATGGGATTTGAAAATTGTCACCACCCTCATTCACAAGGTGAGGTCATAAGAAGACTATAGTATGTTTAAAATTTGGTGTCAAAATATGTAAAAATGACAAAGTTATGCACATACAGTACATTGAAAATGTTCTATGCTCACTCATAACTTTGGTAATTTTAAATTCTTAGGAATATATATTCTATAGATACATATGCCCCTTCTATAAATAATGAAAAAAATCATTTACTAGTGTACGCAGATGATGGATAGTCATTTCACAAACCCCCATCGGTCTTCGGAAAGGGATAGAAAATATAATGCAGACTCTGGATAAATTAGATCTAGAGATTACTATAGATATGCCAAAAATAGATATATTGGGAAAGAACACATCTAATCATAAACACTGGATCATCAATGGAAATTAATTTTAAATTGTGACAGAATATAAATATCTGGGGATCATTCTAGATCAAAATTTGTCATGGAAAGCCTTCTAAAAGAGGAACTTCAGTGATGGTCCAAAAAATTAAAGCTTGTAGTCATTATACGCACTACTAGACCTGAAAGAGTATGTGCATTTGTGACTTTTGGCCAAGGTTTACTCTGCCTGCCATAATTTGGATCTGTTTTTAAGCCTTGCTGCACTTGCCATTGATGTCTAGCTGCTGGGCTGCTCGCTCCTGGTGACATCATTGTAGGAGAGGGGAGTGACTCACACTGTGCAGTAACATGCAGTTGCAACAATGTTGCAAGGGAAACCTACCAATATTCAGTATACATACTATGTTCCCCTTCCCCCAAGACACCCTGTTAGCAATGCATTATGCCAAAATCCAAATGCCTTGTCAGTATGTGTGTTTTTTTTTGTGTGTGAAATTGATTCTGCCCTACAGTGATGTCAGCAGTACAACCCTAGGTCCACAGAAACACCAGGCTTGCTACTGAAGCCCTGGTACACCCTGTAGTTTTTAGCAGCTCAGAAGGCAAAAACTAACTGCAGCAGACAGTAATGAAATATAATTCCAGAATCAATGCAAGAAAGGGTAATTTATGCATGGAAGTCAAAAGGACTGGTGAAGGTCCTCTTTAAGGGATGTGAAAAATAATGCATATAAAACAAGATGTGGTATAAGATCATTTGTAAACAAATTCACAGGAAATTATTTTATTGCAATGAAGAATGCATTGGAAGAAAAGATTATTAGCCAATCTCTTTAAGGCAGTGAAATTTGGGGTCTAAACTCCGATAGTACAAATGCTGACACAATTCAAAATTAATTTCTTAGAGTATCCCTGAACCTGCCAAAAGATTGTCCATCTAGTTTTTTCAGACTGGAATCGGGGATGCTTCCTATAAAAACTAGAATTCTTATTATAGCTACTAAGTTATGGGGGAGGATTATAAAAATGTCAGACAATCGCATCCCAAAAATGTGTTGGCTGGAGCAACAAAGAACACTACTATACCAGAAGCAAGGCATTTGTTGGTTTAGTAGAGTAAATCTGTTCCTAAAAAGAATTGGGTGCCATGAAATTTGGTCTGAAGGATCTCTTAATAACATCAAGACAACTGTGAGAGAATTAACACTTAGATTATAAGATTAGGCCATGCAGGAAGATTTTTCCAGAATCCATGAGCTAGATTCATATGGTATATATTCAAATATAAAGAACATCTGGGGTTTGGAGAATTACTTAATTCAGTGTGAAAATCGTGAACATAGAAATGTGCTTTGTCTACTGAGATTGGCATTACTTGGTATCCAACATTTTAAGTCAAATAATTATGACATACTTGGGTTAAAAGGAAAATGCAGCTGTGGAAATAAACTGCCAATAGCTCCCTTACATACTCTTTTTGAGTGTAAAGAAAAAGAAAAACATAGGACAAAATGGTTAGAATATCTATTGAAATTGCAGTATCCAATGAAAGAGGTTATATCCTATACTCTCCAGATTAAAAAGATAAAAATCATGTATGGGGTGGTAACATTTTTTAGTGACTGTAAGAGCTGGAAAAGTATTTACTGATGCACTTTAATATGGATATAAATTTTAACTTATGTATAGCGCCTGTTAGTTTATATGTCTTCTAATGTTGTATGTTTTTTTAAATACATTTGTATGTAACAATTTGATTTTATACATTTCCTTTGTACAAATAAACTGAACTGAACTAATTTTAAATATTTTGACCCTAAATGTTAAACAGAGAAATGAAATTTTTTTCACACCACCTCATGAACATGACAGCTGTCATTTTTCAAATCCTGGCCAAAATGTGTTTTCGCACCTGTAGCACAAAATGATATTTCAGTGGCACAGGATGACATTTTGACACAGATTTTAAAACTTTTACCTATCAAGTTCGTGAGGTGGGGTAATAAGAATGCCATGCTGTAACTGTGGTGTTTAAATACAGTAAAATACTTAGGTTGTAAGTGAACATTGCAGTATTTCAATATTTGCTAATAATGTCACTAATTTTCAATATTTTGACTCCAAACTTTCAACATAGCCATTTTTCCACACCACCTCGTAAACATGAAGTGTAATTTTTTAAATCCTGGATGAGCCCTGTTTTCGCATTTCTGGTGTGAAATTACATTTTGGACAATATATTATAAATGGTACAAGTCACATTTGTAAGGTGAATCATAAAACAAATGTCTTAAACAAAATATAATTCTTAACAAACTTTCTGTGTAGTGCCAGTCTTGACCCCCAGCAGGTATACTTACTTTGTGATGCAATGCTGGTGAACTGAGTTTGGGGCTGAGCTCAATGACCCAGCTGGATGGGGTGAGGTGGAGGGATGGCACTGTTATGTGACACCCCCCACCCACCAGGGAATGAAAGGTGCAGAGTTATCCGCACAGGCCCTGGTACCATATAGTGAAGACAACTGTCCCCCTGGCATAGGGTCCTGCACCTGTCCACCCATAGGTGGCAGAAGGCCCTGTGTATTGGCTGACAGATGCACTGTTTGCCCACTGCATCTTTGTCTGCAGCCACATGGAAGTGCAGGGACCACAGGACTGTACACTTCTGTAGGTGGACGGAGTCTTCCCTTAGCACAGGGCATACACATCTGTTCACATGAGTCCCAAAAGGACCTGTGAAAATGAGGATATGGATATGATTCCACTGTCTCAAAAAGAAAGGAAATTATCTGCAAAAAACATCATTAATGTACCAGTTAAGCTAACTTAATGCCACCAAAGTAGGGAAATGTGGCATCAGGGTTTCCAACCCTAACTTCCCACCCAATCCCCCCAAGCAGCAAAAGGAAAAAACATTATGGTTTGGGATCTCCGGTGTCTTGGCAAATCAGTGGTGGGGTCTTCCTTTGGGTTGTCAACCCTAATGCCCACCCCATTCCCTGAGCAAACAACATCACATGTGATCTTCTTTCTTCATGCAGGGTGGGCATTTCTTCACTTTTAAAACTATGCTGAAGGACATTTGCATCTGTTGTGCTTTTGCCTGCTGATAGTTTCTCTCTTGCGTTAAAAACCTATAGCGTGCCAATTAAAGGTGTGCAAAAAGATAACTCAATTAGTACCTTGCATGTGGAGCTAGATGAGGCAACTAGCATGTGGAATACAAAGGAAAGAAGTGGAGAAAAGAGTACAGTTTTATTAACGTTCCCATTTGAGCTAGATCATGAACTTGAAATTAAATTGCCTGTTGATAGGGAGGGCTAAATTATAAAGGCAAAAAGATCTTTTTCCCCTGATGTGACATATACTACACAACTCTGGCATAAGAGATATCTTCAATTCGAGCAACATATCCATGAATCAAATTGACTCTTTTGTCTTCTCCGGAGGACAAAGTGTAGATTTATTTCAGAGGGTATTTTTTTGTTTCTTTCTTTTCATTTTTGATATTGGCCAGCTGCAGAAATTCTTACAGTTTCATGGCCTGGGTGGAGGTGTTGGACATAAGCAGAAGGAGGATATGGATTCTGAAATGGAAGCAGAGTGAGAAGATGGGCCTTAAATGGGCCCTTAGACATACTTTAGATTATGGATATGGCAGTACTGTAATGATTCAAAGTAAAGGAAATGCCTCTGCTATGAAGATTTATGTTTAAAATGAAAAACGGAGCTAAATTTGTTATACCCTTATCTATTTGTAATTATTTTCAGAGGTCTGAAAGGGCCCTGTTGGAAGAATAATCTAATCAGACAGTAGCTACAGATTGTAATGTAAAATGTTAGAAATTAATTAGACACAGTTGGTTTAATTTATATATGTGTAATTGCTCAGGGGTGAGATTTGGTCTAATAATCCTACACTTACAGTACATATAACACTGACTTTATTAAAGGGATAATGAAAAAGATAACTACATCTATCATAATATTATGGTTGAAGTAACAAAGCTCATGGACAGGATGTTCAAAAGGATCTGTTCAAGATCCACCACTCCCATTGTCAAAATGAACAAACTCTAGCAAGCTGCCGAATGACCAAAGTGCACCTGTGCATAGAAAATGTGGAATGACCAGGTGTAACTAGGCCATTTTTTGGAGTTGTTTCACCAGATTTTCAATGTGGCCTTTTTGGGACCCACCTCATGAAAAGTGCCACTGTCATTTCATTCACTTGTCCCAAAAGGTGATTTTGCAGAGTGACTGCGCCATTCTGTGCCACAGGCACAAAAACATGTTTTGGGCAGGATGTGAAAAATTACAGCTGTACTGTTAATAAGGAGGCGTGCAAAAATGGCAATATTGAAAATCTGGGGTGAAAATATTAAAAATTGGTGAAGTTGGGAGTGTGCATACAAACTGCTCAATGCACGGTCGTTACATAGTTTATTTTTGGGAATTTTTTCACTAAATTTTCAACACAGTCTTTTTGGGACCCCACATCATGAACAGTGGCACTGTCATTTTATAAATCAGTCCCACAAGGTGATTCCATGCAGCGACCACAAAATCACCTTTCGGCACCAAGTAAAGAAATGACAGTAACAGTGTTCATGAGGTGGGGTCCCAAGAACCTCATGTTGAAAATTTGGGGCCAAAATTCCTAAAAATGGCTGCTATTGTATATCAAGATAAGTTGAAAACTCCCATTGAGTGCCATTATACGGCGCTTACCTTTGATTCTTCAGTTTGCGGTTCAGCTTTGAAGAGTACAGACGTGTCCTGGTCCACAAAAGATAACAGCACCACCCTCCGGAGGTAAGTATGGGGGGTATAAGCGGAGAAGGGTGCTCAGTGGGAGGGTGGGGATGGGGAGGGGGACTGGGGTGATGACAATGGATCATTTTCTTTTACAGGTAGAAAAGACTTTGGGTGACTGTTTTCTTTATTTACAGGGAAAAAAACAAATTTGGGCACACTGGGGTGGGCTCCCAGTGTGCCACATGAGTGGGGGGGACAGACATGATGCTGACATGGGGATTGGGCACCCCAACGTCGGCAAGGGGAAAATGAATAAAAAAATTAGGTACTCTGGGGTGGGCTCCCAGTGTGCCACATGAGTTGGGGGAGTATGTGATGCTGACACAGGGATTGGACACCACGCTGTTGATACAGGAGACAAAATGAAACATAACTTTGGGCACACTGGGTTGGGCTCCCAGTGTGCCACATGAGTTGGGGGGGTAAAATGATGCTGACACAGGGACTGGGCACCCTGATATCGGTGTGTGAATGGAAAATGGAGGAAGTGGGGAGGACTGCAGCAGTGGAGAGAGCGGGAGGGTTTCATTACCCGCTGGTGTTGGGAGTGAATGGAGGGACCGGGGAGGAAAGTAGCTGCAGGAGGAGTGCCATCCACAAGAGGGAGGATGTGACAGGACTGTGCATGTGTGGCATACATGCATGCGTAGTTCCAGTTCATGAGATGGTGCCAGGAACATGGAAGTAACAGCCAAAATAGTACAGCTGTTACTCGGTAGAGGCTGATCATGCCAGAGTGTTACAAGTGCCACCGGACGTTTGGAAGGATACTTTGAAATGTCTAAAAGAAAGTGCCATGATTGGTCATTTTAGGAGCAACAGATCAATTGCAAAACAGCTGTAGGCTCCACTCACAGCCATAAAAATTTGTATAAAATGTTTGACTAGCTATTAGAGGGCCTACGTATATCCACTTTGAGTCTGAAAAAAAATACAATTTCAGAAATAAAATGCAAGTCACATTCACAGTAATTTTTACCACAAATCATGGCTTTTTGTCACAAATGGATACATCTTTAAAAATTAGTAACAAGACTTGTGAGACGTAATTGGGTGAAAGTAGAGGTGCAGCAAGCAATTAGATCCCGGTCTGACCTTTTTGAAATCCAGTCCCATTACTGTGTTAAGAAAATATGTCTTATCTTCTTGGATTTATTACATTTTGCTGGACTAAACCTTATTTGTTACACATATGGATACATAAGCATAATAATATGGAATATTTCTATGTTTATTGTCTGTATATTTTTCAGATATGTAGCTAATTATTACAAAATAAAAAGAAAACTTGAAATGATTTTCCAGTTTGCTGTACAAAATTTACAGGTGGCAACAGCAGAATTTAAACTATCCCCCCCCCCAAAATTTGAATTTCTGAACCTATTACTCCTAGCCTTCATCTTATCACAACTTGTATTCCTGCCATGAGGTCTTAATGCTCTGTTTCTGCAATAGAAGTGATTCTGATGTCACAAGCAGAGGATTAGAACTTCATGGCAGTAAAAGCAACAGGGGAGAAGAGGCAGTTGAAGTGGCAAAAATCCTGTTTTCATGCAAAAGTTAGTGGTAATAAAGAATGGAATGTCCTGAAATTCTATTTTTTAAGTGCTGTATGCCAACTCTCATGGTATGCAAGAACCTGAAAAATAACTTTAAAAACATTAGAGTAAAGCCGAAGAGGATACATCTCAGAGAAGGCAGGCGAGGGGGCTGAGGAGCAATGACCTGGTATCAAGTATTTACCTTGCTCAGGTAATAAAGGACTGCACCAGGACCAACTATAAAACTGGAACCAGCACCCTTATAGATTGGATATTGGCCTCCCTTCCAGAAAGACCAACAGAGGTCAGAGTGCTGACAGATGCCATCAGTGATCACGCTCCTGTCCTGTGTGCCTGATCAGCTAAACTCGTCAAGACTCCCCCAGAAATTGTCAACTGCAGGTCTCTCCACAAAAAACAAACTGGTGAATTCAAGGCACACCTAGCCCAAATAGATTGGCATTATCTTGACTCTATTTCAGAAATTGACTTAGCCTTGGACTCAGTGCTGCCTGTGAAGAATTTGCCCCATTCAAAAAAAAACGTAAGATTAGAGGCCCGCCTGCTGAGTGGATCAACCCTTCCCTCCTAGCCCTGATGCAGGCCAAGGACAATTTATGGTTACATGTCAGAGCCATAGGCTTGCCTGTGAACCTGCAAAAGTACAAGGCTGCTTGTAATAAGTGTACCAAATAAATTAGGCAGGCAAAGGCATCATGTTACAAAGAACAGCAGGATAGCAACTGGGGCAATGGAAAAAAGTTCTTGGATAACCTAAAGGTCTCCTGGGGAGGGATAATAAACCACAGCCCATTATGTTCAGTGCAAATGGATCTGTCACCCTTGACCCAGAAGAGATAGCAAATATATTCAATAATACTTTCACCAATCTTAGTGCAGTTCTTCCCCCTATTAATGAGCCCGACCTCACTCCCTAACTAAGCCATGACTGTATTTCTGCTTCCACAAATAACCCTAACTACACAAAGTTTTACTTTAAATCCATCTCTGTTGTGGACACAATCAAAACTGTCAAATTGGTTCAGGGTAAAAACAGAATGGGTAGTGATACTTTGGACATGAAATTAATTGCCCTGTCCCTGGATGAGCTTGCTCTCCACCTGACCAAACTTTTCAACTTCTCTCTGCAGTACTCCCAAGTCCCGAGTATCTAGAAAACTGCATTAGTCATACCTATACACAATTGCAGGGATTGCTTTGTTGTCACCAACTACAGACCAATATCAATCCTCTCCCTTTTGTCCAAGGCACTTGAGAGAATTGTTTTGGATCAACTGGTCACCTACCTCAGTAAATATAATATGTAGTTTATAGAGCTGCTTCCCCAGAAACTTTACCTGCTCTTCAGTTGGCTCATTTAAATATTCAGAGTTTAGTTTCCCAAAAAATCAATTGGAATGCTGAGCTGCTGAAAATACGTTTGATATCATTGCCTTAACAGAAACCTGGCTCCCAGATAGGATTTCAAATCAAGAGATACTGCTTCAGGGGTTTTCAATAATTACAGTAGGAAGGACAGAAAGAGTAGGGAAGGGGTTTGTTGTTTATTTCATGTTGCTGATTATTTAATGGCTTCTAAGTTGTTGAATATCCCTGGGAGTCTTTTTTACGAGTCTCTGGTGATTATTACTTTAGGCTCTAATAACATTCTGACCATATATGATGTGTATATTCCCCCCATAGCTCAAAACTGGGAATCCATTCTTTTTTTCAACATCTCCCTTCACTCCCACCCAACAGAGAATTGATAATAATAGGTGATTTTAATCTGAATTGGAATTGTACTTCATCTGTTGATACTAAAAATGTAATTATGGATTTCAGTTTACATCAAATAATTAAGCAATAAGGCACGACAGAGTGTGGTATATCGTGGGATATCGTCATGCCTCGGGTGGTTGGGCACGAGGCCACAGGCCGAGTGCGTCCAACCGTCCGAGAAGTGACGATATCCCATGATATACCACACCCTGGAGTGCCTTATTGCTATTATGAACTGGCTTAAAAGTTTTAGTTCATTTATTTTTTGTTTTAATTGTTTTTAAATACTTTTTTTAATTATATTTGTGTTGTGGAAGTATATCTTCCAATTAAAAAGTCCAGTTTCTGCTTTCACCAGAAGGTGCGCTGCTGCTACTACTTGCTGACCATCTCTGTCAGTCTCCAAAGTTGTTACTCTGCCACAGTATTCGCTCTCTTGTTCTCGTGTAGTGTCCCCCCAAGTATATGATCTTGGTTATTAAAAACAGAAGAAAAATTAAGCCGATGATGGGCAGAGGATTTAAAATAGTGGGACTGAAGACGGAGAGGATGAGTTCAGTAAGTACATTGTGCGCTGCCGTTTTGAAATGTGCACGCCATTTTAGCCTGTGAGAAACAAAAATGTGGCACAGTAAAAAGACTGGCAGGATACTGTGAGAAGCAACTGTGCTGTTAATTAAATACGTTAAAAAAATGAACATTTTGTCAGGTTTGGGCAGTGATTCAAGTGCTAGTATGAAATCGCAAGTTCGCTGCTGCTGCGTGGTGTGACAAATCTTCAGGTGGGCAGCAGATTTCGTTGGTGTGCGCGTGTGTTGGAGTTGGCAACTGTTTCACTCCTGTTTATTTAAATTTAATGTTCTTTAATTTTTAACAGGGGTTTCAGTTGTGGTTTAATCTGCTCCACGGTGTGCCTTCTGCTGGTTTGTTTGAGGA
Source organism: Neoceratodus forsteri (assembly GCA_016271365.2). Lineage (NCBI taxonomy): Eukaryota > Metazoa > Chordata > Ceratodontiformes > Ceratodontidae > Neoceratodus > Neoceratodus forsteri. Next base: position 902,498,181 of record CM028135.1, on the reverse strand, counting down.
ACAGTGAGCGATGCAGAGAATGTTGCGGTCGTAAGGTTATTTTCCAGAGTAAGGAGGCTGGTGGCCGGAGGTTTTCTGAAGCCGTGATGATGTAGCCCGATATCATCACGGCTTTGAAACCCTCTCGGCCAATCAGCTTGCTCCATTTACGATCGCCGGTTCATAATTCTGGATACAACACACACCAACTATAGAGTAGGATACAAATCCACTTTGGATTGGTTGATCACTAATAATCCCTCATCTTATCTATTGTTTCTCCCTGATGGTATAAGTGATCACTGTGCAATTTACTGTGATCGGATGGCCAAAATTGCTAAAAGAAATTCCAAGATTGTCACATACCATAAATCTAAAGAATTAGATGATCAGAAATGCTTGAATGAAATGCTACTTATTGATTGGACTTATTTAGATAGTCTAAAGGATATTGATAAGGCTTATGACACATTCTGTCAAAATGTTCTATCTGTGATAAAATACTTCCATTAAAAAAGTAAGGGTTAGAGGAGCTAATAATGCTTGGATTATTCCTAATCTAATTAAGCTAATCAGAATATGAAATAAGGCATGGACTAAATACAGAAAGACCAAGCAGAATGACCACCTGATGGAATATAAAATACTGTGACATAAATGTCAGTCTACTATTCGAGCTGCTAAAAATCAATTTTTTAAAAAAGAAATTTGAGCAATGATTGAAAAGGGTAATACTAAATCCACCTGGAATACCCTAAATACCCTGAATTGCCTGATGGGTAAAACTAGAAACTTTATTTGAACAAGTGGAAATATGCAATTGTTATGCCTATATTTAAATATGGCAAAAGTCAAACTTGAATAACTATCATCCTATTTCTCTGTTAGCCCCACTTTCAAAGATATTGGAGAAAGCAGTGGCAGATCAAATTACTGAACATCTAGATAAGTATAAACATTTGTCAGAGTCGCAGAATGTTTCCAACCCAGACACAATACTGAAACTGCCTTGATGAGATTCACTAGCCAGGCATACAAACCACTTGATGATGGTAAGTGTGTTGCCTCAGCTTTTGTGGACCTCACCAAGCATTTGTCTAATGAACCATGCTGAACTCCTAAAAATGTTAACAAGGGTAAACTTTTCAACAGAAGTTACTTCTTGGTTCCAGGATTATTTACAGAATCGGAAACAACAAACCTTAATAGATGGCTCTCTCTCTTCTAAGTCATCTTTAAGATGCGGAGTGCCCCCGGGTTCCATTCTTGGACCCTTTCTATTTTCTCTTTTTGTTAATTCTTCACTGGATCTGCTTACTAAAACCAAACTAATTTTGTATGCAGACGATGCAGTCATATTTTGTTCAGGTAACACTGTCTCAGATGTTTAGCAAACTTTGCAAAATAAATTTACTTTATTACATAACTGGTTTGATTTTCATAAATTAGTTCTAAATTCCTCAAAAACAAAGATAATGAATGGTCTTCTCTAGTCCAAGGAAAGTGTTGAATACAGATGTATTGCTTTTTGATAATACTGGGAATTCCATTGAACAGGTTTCTGTATTAAAATATTTAGGCTTAACCATTGATCAACATTTTTAGCCACCTGGCACCAAACTACAAGCTACCATACCTCTTGTTAGGCATTCTACCCATGAAGCAGCTCCAAGCCCACCCGCCAGCCAACCACAAGCTCCCCTACTTCTGGTCAGGCATTCTGCCCATGGAACAGCTTCAAGCCCACCCACCAGCAAACTACGAGCTCCCCTACCTCTGGTCGGGCATTCCACCCATGGAGCAGTTCCTAGCCCACCCGCCAGCAAACCACAAGTTCCCCTACCTCTGGTCAGGCATTCTGCCTATGCAGCAGCTCCAAGCCCACCCGCCAGCAAACCACAAGGTATGGAGACAAGGAACCAGTTGGAGACTGCGCCCTGCCTTTTGTTCTGCATTTCTAACTTGGCATCTTTTCTCTGTTTTCCAATGCTGCTCTGAACTTCACTTACTGTGCTAGTTACTTGTGCAGATTAACTTTAATTACAGCCATTCCAGCAAGATCAATTTATTTAAGTGCATGTAAGGGAAGCTACAGTACATTCCAGTTTTAAGCTCATTTAATTGAAGCCACAGTAAAACATTAAGGTACAGCCGTTTGTATGCTCTGCTAGTGCAATTTCATAAGTTAAAGGCACTGTAAGCATTTTAGAGCTGTTTAGCTATATTGGTTGCAGAATCTGTTGTATAGCTAAAAACTCCATTTCCTTCTAGTTTTTATTTTATCTTTATCTTATTCATCTCCCCAGTTTTCCATTAGGACCTTATTCTTCTTGGCTACTAGAGAGCCCTATAGCTTTATAGCTGTACACATCCACAAAGACCATTCTACCTCTGCCTGTTAGACAAAACTGCCTGACTGAAAACAGTGTAATACCTCTTGCCCTATTTATCTATCCAGGTCATTGTGGTGGTCTGTCAATCTAACCATCTAGCCATCCCAGTGATCATAATTCCAACATAACCTTTTTAACCAGTATAGCTTCCTTCCTTATTAGTTAGGTATGGCATTTTTTGTTCTTCCATCATGGGTAAAGCAGGATGTGTGGCTACTCTTTTCTGTCTTTTGACCCTCTACACTGCCAGCTATCTTACTGCCCTCTCCCTAATGCACCCACATCAGTACAGTGAGCACCCACTGCCAAGGCAAGTACACCCGGAACCCGTATGCTTTCATCTCCTCACACCCTGCCTCCCCAAATGGGATGTTGTGTATCTTGGATGATGGCTCTGTAAAAGGTTATGGGTACCCACACTGCTTGACTGCTTCATCCTAAAACAGTTCCATTCCTCAGTCAGGGCTTACCTACCCATCCTCCTCCTCCTCTTTACTCATGTGGGTGATACTGAACTCAACCTGGGGCCCACTTACCCTGTATTCACACCTTACATCCCAACCACTCAATGCCAATCACCTAAGGGGTTAAAGATTGCCCACTTAAATGCCCAGAGCTTGTGCCCCAAGATGGCTGAGCTCAAGGCACAAGTCACAGAACACTCCTCTGACATACTAGGTATTTCTGAATCCTGGATAAAGTCTGGCATCAAGCAACATGAGGTTGTGCTACATGGCAACAACAGCTTCAGGAAGGATGGGTTGGGAAAACAGGGTGGTGGTGTCCTTCTGTGTGTCCAGTCTGGCTTAGATGTCATTGAAATACCTACCCTAACCCTTGAACTCCCAGTGACAGAATCACTATTTCTCTTACTCACGCTAGGCAATGTCAAAAAACAAATAATGGGCTGTGTCTACCTGCCCTCCAATGAGGCCTCTAGCTGCCTCCCCCCCATAGCCTCTCTTACCAACCTCCCCCACCATGACCTCATACTCTGTGGTGACTTTAATGTAGACTGGCTGAACTCCAGCTTTGACAAGATACATGTCACTCTTGCCGATTGTAACCTAGCCCAACTTATCACTGACCCAACAAGAATCAATGCAAAAATGGGCAACCACTCACTGCTTGATTGGGTGATCACCAGCTATGCACTCAAGGTGAAATTAGTGGGCACACTATCTGACAGCATCAGCTATCACTCCCCAATCTTCTGCATCTGGTGAAATAACCCAACCCCCCACGCAGAGTCTCCTTGGTCCGGAATATGTCTCAACTTGATCCTAGAGCTTTTCTTGCCTCTATCACAGATGTCAATTGGGATCCTATAAACACACAACCAGATGTCTACCAGGCATTTGATTTCTTTGTGACCACCTTCACCAATATAGTTGATCTTCATGCCCCCATGAAGAGGTGCAGATCAAAAGGATTCAAAGCTCCTGGATCTCAAAGGATCTAGGAAAATGCATGACTGCACGTAATCAGGTTTGGATAAACTTCAAACGTAGCAAGCTTCCTACTCCCTGGCAAACCTATAGGCAGCTCAGGAACTCATGTAAAAACTCCATTCAGAAAGCCAAGTGCACCCACTTTAGGTCACTCCAAACAGAACACCTTTGTAATCCTTCATCACGGGGACTGTCCCAGATAAATGGAAGGTTGCAGTGGTTGTCCCCATACACAAGGGCAGACTCACCACAACAGTTGAAAACTTTAGACCCATTTCTATCCTCTGTCCACTGGCAAAAATCCAAGAGTGTATACTCTATAACCACCTTCAGGATTACCTGGACTACTACCACCTTCTTTCAAAGTTCCAACATGGGTTCAGAAAAAGCCATAGTACCCTCACTGCCTTAATAAAAGTGACCTCCAACCTGTCCCTGGCCATGGACCAAGGCATTGCCACTGGTGCTGTCTTCATCGATTTGACCAAGGCATTTGACTTGTTCAACCACAACCTATTACTCCAGCAATTACACTCTCTTGGCCTTGACACCAGTCCCTTAACCTGGCTACAAAATTACCTCATAGGCCACACACAAAGGGTCAGGTGGTCTAGAGCTCTCTCAGATCTTAGACCTATTACCAATGGCATCCCTCAGGGCTCCATACTGGGCCCATTATTATTCTCAATCTTTATTAATGAACTGACAAATTACTTTGGTTGGGCCTCTGTACACCTCTGTGCCGATGACATAATTATCTACCTGATGTTGGGTGGCTCAGCAGAATGCTAGCCTTGGACTTCCAAACTCTGGAGAGCTGGTTTCAAGATAACCAACTTATAGTTCTCAACACAAAAAAAACAACAAAATGCATGCTGCTTGCCAACATCTCCCCCATAACTCATGTTTATCCCCCCTCTTGTGATATGCTCAAGCACAGGTTATACCCTTGAGTCAGTCCAATCCTTTAAATATCTAAGCATCACCTTAGACGCATCATTTTCCATGGACCCCATGTCACTCAACTGACCAAAACACTAAACCAAAAACTGGACTTTCTTTATTGTACATGCCCCTTCCTCTGTTTGGTGCCCTGCCTTAAAATAGCCTCTGCCACACTCCTTCCACTTTTTCCTTATGGCATCCCGTTATTACTCACAACCAATGCATCCATCCTCTCTCACCTCAAACAATCTTATCATAAGATGGAAGGTTTTCCCTAGGCATCAGTGCCTGTAGCCACCACTGTGATGTTCTCTCCGCCCTGGGCTGGCTCCCATATGAATCTAGACTACAGCATACCACTCTGAATCTAGTGTACAAATTGGTGCACATTTTCACACCTCCTTGCCTAAGTGAACTCATCCAGCTGCGACAACCCCCATGTGCTCTTACTGTAGGTTCACCACCCTCCCTCTCCTTATAGTACCCAAATCATGGCTAGTAGTGGCCCAGCGATCATTTGCATACTCAGCAGTGTCCACCTGGAATTCCTTACCACATTCTATCCTATCCTGCTCCTCTCTCACCATGTTTCAATCCATCCTATTACTCCATCTCTCTGCTCATGCTTCCGCAAACCCTATTCCCTACCTCTTTATCTGTATGGTTAGACATCTATGCTCTTGAATCTCTTTTGTATATGTTTATGTATATGTGTTCCATAAGTGTAACTGATAATCTGTATGAGTATTTGTAAATGAAGTAATGTTAATCTGAGAATGATGTAAATGTATGCAAATGATTTGGTATATGCTGCAATGCGAATGATGTAACTGAATGTAAATTGTAACCTCTATTACTGCCATGTCTTTGTCAATGTATTGCACTATGTAATCACTTTTTCAGTCTAGTGCACTACCCATGTCAACCCTGAAAAAGGGACTGTGTTGTCTCAGTAGGTTCACCCGGTTACCAAAATTCAAATAAATAAATAAATACTTATGAACAGCACATTATTGATTTAATTGGCAGACTTCATAAAAGATTGGGTCTTTTATATCATATTAAGAACAGTCTCACTTTATGAACTAGGTCAGTACTTACCCATAGTTTATTACTATCGATTATTGATCATAGTTCATTAATATAGTCATATTCAACTGTAAAAATGCTTTCTAAACTTCGGATTACATTTAACAATATTCTCCATTTTGCTACTGGATTACCTAGACAGACACACCATTGCCATCTGTATAACCCATTTGAGTGTTTGACATTGTATGAAACTTTTCATCTTACATCTTTTTTTTTTTTGCATAAGATTCACTTAGGTTTACTACCAGACTGTATAGTTAGATTGTTTCCTAAAAATAATAGTTCAATCCAGACAAGAATTCAGAGTAGAAGTTCATTTCAAGTTCCATTTTTCCTTACCTCATTTGTGCAGAATTCATTAAATTTCACAGCAACTAAATTGTATAAGTTACCAATCCCTAGTGTTAGTAGTTTGAAATTGACAATATTTAAGAAATCCCTCAGAAGTTATTTAACTAATACTACTTATGTGTTTCAATTCATCTTACTTCTTGTGTTTTTTAAACATATTATTTTTTATAATTGTTTTGTATTGTACTATAATTGTTGTGTTTTATCTCTTTATGTATGTCACTGGACACCTGGGAAAATGGGCAATTTGCCCACATGCCTTTTCAGTATAAAATGAAAAAAAAAAATTACATTCTATGTCAACAGCAGTATGGGTTCAGGAAACTACATAGTACCAACACTGCTATAATCAAGTACACAAACTTCCTGCATGAGGCTCTTGACAGTGGACACATGGTGGACTCCATCTACTTCGACTTAACTAAAGTCTATGATTTGGTTAACCACTCCTTACTGCTAGCCAAACTCCACTCACTAGGCTTCTCTGCTGACACTGTCTCCTGGTTCCAAAGTTACTACACTGATTGCTCTCAATGGGTAAGGATCAGTGGTGCACTATATGATACCAAACGTGTCTTGATTGGGGTACTACAAGGCTCAAAACTAGGCCCCCTCCTCTTCAGTCTTTTTATAAACAATCTCCCCGAAGCCTGCCAAGCCAATAAGGTGCTTCTCTACATGGATGACGCTGTCATCTACTCCAGTGGACCATGCCAGAAGTCCCTCACCCGAGACTTACAACGTAGCTTTGGGTCACTGGAGAAATGGTTCAAGCTAAATAAATTAATATTGAACTACAAGAAGACCAAAGCTATGTTGTTTGCTGGTCCTCAGATGAGAAAAAAGGTCCATCCCTTCACCACTGTAAATGAGAAAGGGACCACTTTGAAACAGGTGAACTCATTTAAATACTAAAGAGTCACCATTGATGATGCACTCACCTTTGCACCACAGGTAGACATCACTGTCAGCTCTGTTAATAGAACACTAGGAGCCCTGTACAGACAGACAGAACCTTACCTTGAAGCCAACTGCATTGCTGTAGCCAGCACTATCCTTCCCATAACTGACTATGGCCTCATAGTGTATGGATCAGCCACTGGCACTATTCTCAATACAGTCAGGCAGGCCTTAAATAACACATGTTGCTTCATACTTGGAGCTGACAGACTCACCCATACCTGCTTCCTATATTCCCATACTGATTGGATCCCCTTCCAAGATAGGATTAAATACCAGATATGCCTACTTGAGAAAGAAAAGCACTCCTGGGCCTCACACCACCTGCAGTTAAAAACCTGCTATGCCCTGTTCACAGCCAATATTCCACCAAGAACATGACCAGAAATGTTCTCTCTGTACCTTTCTGCAGAACAAGTTTGGCTGTGCGTTTCTTCACTGTCAGGGCCCCGCAGTCAATGAACAAACTGCCTGAATTCCTGACAGGCCTCCCCAAAATAGTACAATTCAAAAGGGAACTAAGAAAGGTTCTCTCACCTAGTGCCAATTGTGACTGCTACAACTGATCTTAATATACTTCACTTGCTCTACCTGCTTTATCCCTGACACCGCTCCTTTGGAACAGCTCTTGCTTTTGCTCTTTGCATTGGATCACTAGTATTCATGATGGTATTTTGCAATGCTCCTGTGTGTGCTGCCTTAGATACTGTCTCGATTGATATGTCATCTCTTGTTCTTTTGTTAAAGCTCTGAAATTCAATTAATGACGTGGAACTTTTATAAATGAGCACTTGTGCTCAAACATGTAATTCCAAATGAATGAATGAATAAAAAATAAATAAATAAACAAACAAATAAATAAATAGATAAATAAATACCAAAGGCAGGAGGAAGAAGCTAAATAGGAGAGATGGGGGCATACACATAAAGTAAAAAAAAAATCACTACTGCAGTATCAATCTTTACTTACTAGTTTGATAGTTTTATTATCGTAGTGAATTCAGTGCTTGTGAATGGCAAATGGTTGGCACAGTGGAGACTAAAGTCCTTTCTAAAATGGGCAAAGGATTTCAAGCAATCTGATTGGTTGGTAGTTATGCATCAGAAGTGCCTAATGCACAGCTAAATCTAGAAACCCCATGTAGAATACACAGATCCATTTTATAAGCACAATAAGCCACTCAGTGCCCACAGTGCAACCTTCACCACACTGGTCCAGCAAAGTGTCTCAACCATGTCATGGATGGACCAGTTTGCAGGTGAAAGGGTAGCTCATTCAGGCACCATACCTGTCAAGTCCTTTGCCTCCCATATGAGATTGCTACTAGAGATGGGCAAAGTGAAAGCCAATGAAGTCTGCATCTCAGAGAAACAAAACAATGCACATTGTGGATTTCCATGTAAATCTAGCAGAAACTTTCCCAAATGTAGACTCTCTGAAGTTTTTGCATGTTTTTCACAAAGTACTGACATCACAGAAACTCCACAAATGCTCACTTTGAGGGTGAGTTTTAAATTCATACCATCCTAGTTGCAACCAAGGTAATTACTACCAATTGTGTGTCTTGTGTGTGGATGCCTGTCAACTAGCAACTGGGCTAAGCCCACTCCAGTTAATTTTACATAGGCCATTAAACTGCAATCAGACGATAACGGTATTCAGTCAGTACCAATGTGGGCTGATACCAGAGGTCTAAAGGTGACCCCCCCCCTTTAGACTGTTGAAAGTTCACTGAGCCATCCAGTTAGTTGGACTGATTATACAGTAGTTCTTCATCCAATATGGTAAATGTTTTATTCTGTACCTACAGTAAAGATAATGGTCCTTGACTGCAATGGCGGAAGTTTTATTCATTACTTAAAGTACCGATAGTAGCAGGCTTCAGCCAGAATCATCAGTATTTTATTCAGCTCCTGAAGTAATGGTACTTTGTATCATATTTTGATGCTAAATAATGTGCAAGCTTCTTTGGTGCATCAGTTGTTTAAAACGTAGTTTAATACATTCTGCTTTACATCATGTTTGATACAAACTGCCATATATGTCAATTATTGATGCAAATCTGTTTTCTAATTGTAACAAAGGCCACTACTGCATAAATCTCTCAAGTAGACACTCAGGTGTATGTAGCTGGTGCAGCATTCCATGTCTAGACAAATGTTGTGTATGCAACACTATGATTATACTGTTCCAGTTTTGCAGGATCTGCACTGGCTGACTGATGGATGCTGGGCTGCGTTCATGGTACATGTACTTATTATCATGCACAAAGACTTCAGGATGCTGTAACAGACTGGACATACTCCATTTGTAAAATAGTGGCAGGCACATCTCTAATGGGTACTTTTGAGAATACCATCCAATGTATCTACAAATGCTCCAACATTTTTCAACAGTTAAAAACATAGAAACATAGAAACATAGAATTTGACGGCAGATAAGGACCGCTTGGCCCACCTAGTCTGCCCATTTCCTTACCTGATGGATAAGCTGCAGATTCTAGTTAATCAACAGCTTACTTCCTCCTACCCCCCACTAGAACTGCCTTATGCCTGTCCCATGCATTCTTGAATTCTCCCACTGTTCCTGACTCCACAACCTCCTCAGAAAGGCTGTTCCATGCATCCACAACCCTCTCTGTGAAAAATACTTTCTAACATTACCTCTGAGCCATCCCCTCTATCTTCAAATTGTGCCCCCTTGTTCTTGCACATCTCTTCTTCTGAAAGATACTACCCTCTTGTGCTTTGTTAATTCCCTTGAGGTACTTGAAAGTTTCTATCATGTCCCCCCTCTCCCTCCTTTCCTCAAGGGGATACATATTAAGCTGCTTTAGTCGCTCCTCGTATGTCTTCTGGTGCAGACCCTGCACCGTTTTGGTTGCCCTCCTCTGAACAGCCTCCACTCTGTCTATGTCTTTGTGGAGATGGGGTCTCCAAAATTGCATGCAGTACTCCAGATGGGGTCTCACTAACTGTCTGTACATAGGGATAACAACTTCCTGTTTTCTACTGTTGATGCCTCTCCCTATACATCCCAGTATCCCCCTAGCCCTCCTTACTGCCTTTTCACATTGCTTGCCCACCTTTAGGTCATCTGATATAATTACCCCTAGGTCTCTTTCGATTTTTGCTGTTGTTATTAACTCACCCCCCATTGTGTACTCTTCCGCTGGGTTTTTGTTTCCCAGATGCATTACCTTACACTTCTTTGCACTGAATCTGAGCTGCCACATATTTGACCATTCCTCCAACATTGCCAAGTTCCTTTTCATTCTTTCCACCCCACCTTGTGTATCAACCCTGTTGCAGATCTTTGTGTCATCTGCAAAGAGACATACCTTTCCTTCCAGGTGCTCTCCAATGTCACTTATAAAGATATTAAAGAGGACCGATCCCAGTATCGAACCCTGCGGTACCCTGCTAGTTACCCTCCTTTCTTCACTGTGGACTCCATTTATTATTACCCTTTGCGTCCTGTTGTCCAGCCAGTTTTTTATCCAGGCTACCACCTTGGGACCCACTCCAAGGCTGGTTAACTTGTATATTAATCTTTTGTGTGTGACTGTGTCAAATGCCTTGCTAAAATCTAGGTAGGCCATATCCACAGCCCTCCTCGGTCTACTACTTTGGTCACCCAGTCTAAGAAATCTATTAGGTTCGTCTGACATGACCTTCCTGCTGTGAAACCATGCTGCCTTGGGTCCTGTGCCCCACTGGCCTCTAGGTACTCAAGAATTCTTTCCTTCAGAAGTGATTCCATCATTTTCCCTACCACTGAAGTCAAACTAGCTGGTTTGTAGTTTCCTGCCTCTGCCCTGCTCCCACTTTTATGAAGTGGAATCACATTTGCCCTCCTCCAGTCCTCAGGTACCACCCCATCCTCCCATGATTTGTTAAACAGAGTAGTCAGTGGTGTTACTAGTTCTGCCCTTAGTTCTTTTAGAATTCTTGGGTGAATCCCATCAGGCCCCATTGCTTTGTCCACCCTCAGTTTCAAGAGTTTTTTCAAAACCCTTTCTTCTGTGAATGGACAGGTATTGACCCCCCTATTCAGAGTTTCTCCCTTGTTTGGTTTAGGTACCTCCCCCTCCTCTTCTGTTGTGAATACTGAACGCTCAGTATCCCTGCTTTTTCACTGTTACCTCTGCCCACATTCCTCCCCTTTATTAAGTCTCTGTATCCCTCCCTTGGTCTTTCTTCGCCCTTAATGTACCTATAAAAGGTATTATCCCCCTTCTTAACAGAGTTGGCTATCTTTTCCTCAGTTTGTGCCTTTGCTATTCTGACTGCCTTCCCTGCCTCCTTCTGCTTTAACTGATAAAGTTCTCTGTCCTGCTCCTTCTGTGTTTTCTTATATTTTCTGAATGCTATCCTTTTCTCCTTAACCATCCCTGCCACCTCTTTTGAGAACCATAGTAGTTTTTTCCTTCATTTTGTTTTGTTGATTTGCTTCACACAAAGGCTTGTTGCCTTTTCGATGGCTGCTTTGATTATTCCTCATTGTTCCTCCACCACTCCTTCTTGCCCATTTGCTAGTGCTTTCTGAGGCACTCTCTCATTTTCCCAAAGTCAGCCTTTGAAAGTCCAATACTCTTGTTTTGGTATGGCTTGACTCTATGGCTGTGTTTATTGTGAACCACACTGTTTGGTGGTCACTTGTTCCCAGATGGCTACCCACTTCTAAATCTCACAAAACAACAGATAGTACAATGACAGATGGAAAAACAAGAACAAAATTGTGGATTTAGGATCCAGTCCTTAAAACCTTTCGCCTATGAGTAGATCTAGTTCTTGCTGTGGAGTCCACGATAAACACATGCAGAGCACCCTGCAATATATGCAAACCCTCCCACTCTCTCGGAGTCAATGGCCCCCGCCTGTTCTCTGGTGTTTCAAATGCCCATTTTCTGAGGCTGTTTACTGGCATGAGTACATTCTGAAATATATGGAAGTATTATTAGAATAATGATTTGTCCTATTATGTCATGTTCAACTAAAAATATATTTTATTTATTTATTTTTATTTTTATGTATTAGGTCTAGGATTACAATACCTCTGAGCCAGAGCTCTTTTACAAAGGTTCCATGTCAGGTTACAATTCAAAACATGAGAGACGTAAGTCAGATTACAAATTCAATACATCGGACACGGTTACAAAAGTGTCAGCTAAACAGAGTTACAAAGCATCTGAGAAACAAACCAAGTTTTGGAGGCTAGGTTACAAGGAGATAGCAAATGAGGTGCAGAGAGGATAGAGGACAAGAGAGAGGAAGAGTGGGGGGGTGGAGAGCTATAGAGGAGGAGCGCAGCCAGAGGCATTGTCATAGACAAAACATGGGGAAGTGCATGCTAAGGGGAAACCAAGTGCTAATAGGAGAGAGAACTACATAAGGTTAGGGAAATATTCATGGGGTCAGCTAGTGGAGGCAGTCACAGGAGCTAGAGGCAGTGAGAGAGAGGTGGAGCCTTGATTTAAATGCACCAAGGGTAGGAGTGAAGGAGATGTAACTGTTTAGACCATTTAGCCAGTTGGGTGCCCAGTAGGCAAAATATCTTTGACCTTGTGAGGTATGACAACGTGGAACCTGCAGGAGCTCTGATTCAGACCCCTGGTTAAGCGGGGGTTATTGCTAGGGTGCAGGAGTGCACACACTCCAGGGGGCGCAAGGCCCATAGTTATTTTCTTCACCATGGTGCAGGTTAGGTACTTTATCTGATTGGTGAGTTGCAGCCATCCAGTTTGTGCATAGAGGTTGCATGTATGTGTGAGGAGGTGGGATCCAGTGAGAAGTCGGCAGGCCTTATTGAGGGAGGTGGATATGCGTCTAAGAGCAGTAGTGGGGGCAGAGCCATAGATGATAAGCCCATAGTCAATAATGGAGATGACAGAGCTCTGAACAGCAACAGACAGGGTTTCTGGAGTAAGATGTTGCCTATGCCAGAAGAGGAGGCCAAGGCGAGTATTTGCTGCTTTGGCTACAGAGTCAATGTGGGCACTGTAAGTTAGATGAGGGTCTAGAGTGATCTCAAGGTACTTAAAGGCTTGAACCTGTTCCAGGGTGACTCCATGAATGGTTTTGATGGGTAGGGGTGCAGCTTAAGCTTGTTATGAAAGCTGCTGAACATCATAGACTTTGTTTTCTTATTATTGAGGATCAGATTGTGATTTGAGAACCAATTTTCAACAGATGTGAAGACAAGCTGATGGTTGTCTTGTAGAGGCTTAGGATCCTTGTGGGAGGCAAGAATTACAGCATCATCTGCATAGAGGATGATTGTCTCGGAGCAGGAATTTGGTAGGGAATTCAGGACCAAGCTGAATAGTAGGGGGCCCAGAATGGATCCCTGGGAGACACCTGAGCGAACAGGCCTTGTATCAGAGAGGACATCTGCAATTTTTACTCTTTGAGACTTGTTCTCCAAGTAGCTTTTGAACGAGGCAGTAGAGTCGGGAGAGAGCCCAGCTTTCAGAAGTTGCACAAGCAGTAGGCGGTGATTGACAGTGTCGATCACCTTAATTAGATCGATAAAGATGGACCCAATTAACTGACCATTGTCCAGTGAGCTATGAAGAATGGTCAGAAAAATCCAGTAGGGCTGATGAGGTGCTATGACCTTTCCTGAAGCTGAAGCCATGTTGTTGCGAGCACAGCATATTGTATTTATCCAGGAAATCTGTGAGCTGATCTGCTGCAGTACGTTCAAGGGCCTTGGAGAGGGGTGGCAATATAGAAATCGGTCGATAGTTTCCATGAGTGGCCTTGTCACCACTTTTATGAACAGGGGTAACAGTGGTGGATTTCCATTTGTCAGGGAACTGGCTAAGCCTAAGCGAGAGGTTGAAAATATATGTCAGTGGCTGTAACACCTCATCAAGGGTGAGGGACAGCAGTTTAAGGCCAAGTGTATCACTGCTGGATCTGGATTTGGTGATGGCTTTGGTGATGTACAGTATTTGTGGGCATCATGCATCTTGACTGCTTTGAAATAAAAAGCAGGTGGCTAGAGGAGGAGGAGGCATTGGGTGGTGGAGAGGGAGAGTCATAGTCCTGGAAAAAATCAGAAGGGAGAACACTGCTGAGATTTGTGAATGCAGTGTTGAAGGTATTTGCTATGATTTTAGGGTCACGTGTAGCAGACCTATTTATGTTGAGCAAGGTAGGGGAGGTTTTTGGCTGCTTCCCAGTGACTTCTTTAATATTGTTCCAAAATGCCCTCCTGTTACCCCAGCAGGTATCCATGAGGGCGTTCTTGAAGTAGGTAGATTTCTTTTGCTGGATAGATTTGGTACAGTCATTCCCTGCACATTTATAGTTTTGGATGTCAGTTTCTTTACCAGTGGTTTTGGCCAGATCCCAGAGGTGATCTCTAGAGTTTAGTTGGCATAAGAGATCAGCTGAGAGCCAGGGATTGCAAACGGCTTTGACTTTGCGCTTTTTAAAAGGAGCATAGGAGTCACAGGCTGCATTGAAAATGTTGATGAAGTAATCCAGTGCAGTATTTACATCTGTTGCTTTGTAATAAAAAGAGAATTTCAAAAAAAAAAAAAAAAATCTGTTGCTTTGTAGATAGGGGACCAGTCTTGGAGGTTGAGGCGTGTTTTGAGGTGCGACAACTGCCCACATGGTAGGACTCTACTATTGATGATATTAGGAGAGGGCTTGCGGAATTTGTTTGACCATTCACAGATGACAGTGGAATGGTCGCTAATTGAGTCAGGGAGGAATGAGGTATTTGTGATATGAGTTGGTTGGCTTGGTAAGAATCCAATCCAGGAGGGTGCTGGTGCTGGATTTGTAGTTTTTCCTGGTTGGAGAGATGGCCATGTGGGTGAGATTGGCCTATGAGATGGTGTCCCTATAAACCCCTGTATCAGACGCGAGCCAGTTTATATTAAAGTCTCTAAGCAGAATCATTTTAGAGTCAGAAGGTTGGGACCTGGTGAATTCCAAGACAGCGTTAAGGCTATTACCTTGTTCTTTCAGGGGGATATACACTGAGGCAACTGTGAGGGATTTGTTATGGGCACCTAATAAGATTCTGATATGAAGAATCTGAGCAGCAGTGGCTGGGTTGGGGGCAGTGATGGGGTGTCCCAGCAGTGAATCTTTAAGGTAAATTGCACATCCACCACCTCTTTTGGACTTCCGGTCCAGCCTGAAAAGATTGTAGCCTGGAAGAACAATAGCCAGGTCGGGGATTTTGGGTGTAAGCCAGGTTTCTACAACTGCCAGGATATCTGGGCTGTGCTGATTGGTAAAAATTTGTAGAGCATCCACCTTGGGGAGTAGACTACAGATGTTGAAAGATGCTATGGAGAGTGCTCCTGAGGGTTTTTCCTGGTAGATAGAGCTGGAGGTGATTGAGCCAGGGTTAGGATGGATGTTTCCTGACAGCAGCAGGAGGAGGAGGAGCACAAGCTTCAGGGTGCACCAGCATAAGTCCCTGAGCGTGAGTCTACATGCCCGTTTTTGCAGGAACTTACATTAGGTTGGTGGCAATGATCCCAGAGTGATGGCACGTGAGAGAGTGATGAGAGTGTCCAGGGCCTGTGTACAGTGGTAGGCGGGGGACTGCCATCCATTTGCAGAAGGGAGCACCGGGGGGGGAGGAGCAAGCACATGGCAGAGTGTACCTGAGTGATGATGATAGGCAGTGCTAAATAGGATGCTGAAGGGGAGAGAGGGGAAGCAAGCTCCAGGAAGGAAGAAAAGCGGAAAGAGGGATGAGAGTAGGGGAAGCAGAAACTGCAGTACATGGAGGGACAACATGATGTGACAGTCAGCAGGACTGGATTGGATTTGATTGGGTAAGTGTGCTTATAAATGGGTCCTCTAGTGGCTAAAAGATATAATATGCTAATGGCAAAAAAAAAACAACTTTGCACTGAAGAAATTCAGCACTGAGTATTAAAACAGACAGACCAGATTTCAGAGGCAATACTGGATTGGGGGAAAAAAGGTTAAATAAGCTGGCCAATGGTAGTGACATAGTCCAGTCAGGAGGAATTTGGAAATGCCTGGCAGGATGAGGAACCAAACATGGAGCTCATGTTCCACAGACAGCCAATAAGAGCTGTCCCAAGATAAAGGCAATTGTCCTTAGAAAATTTACAGAGACAGTCATGCAGCCTTGAGTTCCCAGAACGCTGTCCAGGCCATACCTGCTAGCAAGGGCTCAGGGAGTGTGACAGCCGGCTCTTCTCACCATGGAGGCATGTAGACCCCCATCTGAGGCACTGATAGCCCAAAGGGCTGTGAGGATGCCTGCTAACAAGGGCTCAGGGAGTGTGGCAGCAGGCTCTTCTCACTGTGGAGGCGTATAGACCCACATCTGTGGTGCTGTTAGCCCAAAGGGCTGTGAGGATGCCTGCTAGCAAAGGCTCGGGGAGTGTGGCAGCAGGCTCTTCTCACCGTGGAGGCGTGTAGACCCCTGTCTGAGGCGCTGTTAGCCCAAAGGGTTACATAGGATGGAAGTGAGGAAATTAACTCCAACTGCAGACGACGGCATCATTCAAAGCACTTTATGCACATGTTTGTTTGTCTTTGGTTACTTTGTTTCCTTTATATTAAAGTCCTTGTCATTCTGCATATACTTTTGAATCATTTGAAAAGCTTAATCGTACACTGTATTGTTTATTCAGATTTTTCGATTATTTTTTTCCTAACCTGACCACTTCAAAGAAGCACTGCAACCCCTATATTTCTTTCTTTTGCTATATCCACAACCATATTTTACATCTATCAAAAAAGTTTAATGAAAATGACATGGGATTGAAATGATTTTATGTATGAAAACATACAAATATTCCCACATTTTGGGGAATATTAGTTCAACAGGGTGTCATAGTACTGGCAATTTGCTCTTTATATTTGCATTTGTGGAAAAAATAAAGCAAACATCATGACACATGATGAGTCCTTGTTTCACTTTTTCTTTCACACTCATGTTGACCCAAAACATTGATGTTATAACTACATAAAATAATCTGACCCCATACAGATTTTTTCTATAAAGAGAGATTGAGTCTCACCATGTAACTTAAAAGCAAACATTACAAACCACATTTTATGTTGTAGATTTTTAAATGCTTAGATGACCATTATGTAATGGGCAAAAATTATGAATTTGACACTAGACTGCTGAAACACCGGGGAACGTCCTTAAGGCTCTGGGAGGGCCCAAGCTACATGTCCTGGGGAAGTACTTGATACGAACATACGAAAATGGCAGCAGTTAATGGCCATAATGGTCTATGAAGTCTGCTCAAGTGTGCAGCCCTAAGTCGAATCCACTGCAGCTGCCCCCCCACCCATTTCCCATTCACCTGATTTATCCTCCCCATCCTCCCACCCTCCTTCCCTCCCTCCCCAGCCTCCCTCAGTTTTGACCTTTCCTTTGACCTTGTTTCACCCTCTCATAAAACTCCACAGTTTTCAGTGATATCACCTCCTCTGGCAGTTCGTTCCACCTTGCTACCACCCTTTCTGTGAAATAGTGCCTTCTCATTTCTCTCTTGAATCTTGCCCCTCCAATTTTAGACTGTGCCCCCTCATGATCCTCCCCTTTAGTCTGAATAGACCCTCAGTACTGACCCTATTCATGCTCTGTAAGTAACTGAAAGTCTCAATCATATTCCCTCTCTCCCTTCTATCCTGCAGGGAATACATGTTGAGCTCTCTCAGTCATTCCTCATACGGTTTGTCCCCCAAGCCTCAGATTATCTTTGTCACCCTATGCTGCACCCATTTCAGCAGTTTGACGTGCTTCTTTAAACAGGGGCACCAGCACTGCACACAGTACTCCAAGTGAGGTCTCACCAGCAACCTGTACAATGGCAGGATGACTTCCTCTCTCCTTGACGTGATTCCTCTGGCAATGCACCCCCGAATTTTATTAGCTTTGGCTGCTGCCTTCCATCACTGCACAGAATGTTTCATGTCCTCTGTGACTAGTACTCCCAGATCCTTTTCCTCCTCTTGAGTGGCTATCTGCACACACCCCATGGCTGCCTGCTGTGTCCTTCTTTGGGGATTCAATCAGATCCATTTACATGATGCTCCTGACCATTCTAATGCACAGAGGACTGGACAAGGGGAATGGGCAATTTGTGTATTTAAAGCAAAAAACAAATTTCATCAAAAGTGATATGGTATTCCTAGCTATACTGCAGAGGAGAACCTAACAGGTTAAGCAAAGGGGGCAAGCAAGAGAGAAGTCAGAGATAAAGTTAGGAGGAAATGCAGGAGTCAATCTATTTATGATTTTAAAGAAAAGTGTGAATGTAATATGTCATCAACTGAAGAGTTCAGGCAGTCTTCAACAGAATGCAGGCATAGATGGACATTAACAAATAACTCCTGAATAGCAACAAAAGCATAGTCATGGCCTTTGTGGAAAGACCCCCACCTCTCACAACTTACGAATCCTACCTTGCACAAGCTCCTCACTGGAGAGTGTACAGACCTTCAAATATCTTGAACTATGGTTAGACCCGAATTTAAAACAACAGCATTTGTTAGCAGAAGAAATTGTTATAATATAGTTTTTTAGTAATATCATATGTCTGGCAAAAACATCCACATATCCATTTTTTCTTTTCGTCATGTTTAACTTCTGAATTCAGATATGGGATCTGGAAGCTTTTAAAAGTCCTTGCCCTCTGGCCATGCAGATATGAATAAATAAAACATTGTTGGTGTATTACTGTTATATGCCATCAGAAATGTGTGCTAGCACCCTCCTAATACATCCACACATCCACAATATGAATCCAATATGTAACATCAAAAAGTAATATCAATGGAAGAAATGTATCAAAGTTGCTTGTGGCAGCCATCTTTAATAACTTGAGTCATTAATTGTAACATTAGTAATAAAAGCAGTTTTAAAAACATTTGTGAGGAATCAAAATATACTGATGTTTAAGCTAATTATGACAGAGATGTAATAATGCTAAAACATTATGGGCCAGATTTTCTGAGGCTTTAGCATGTTGCAAGTCCCAGGTGTGCCAAAGATATGGTGCACTGAGCTTGTAACAATCTAATGGGATTTTCCATCCTATGCAGCAACTGACACAAGTTAGACCATCTTTTTGTGGTCTAGTTTGCGTCAGTCTTAGGAACTGTTTTTACAGAGCTTGCACCAGAGATTTGGCACAAGCTGCCATAAATTAGGAAAAAGGTCGTAACTGCAACTGACCTTTAAACATTGAGCACAGTTGCAACAAAGGGGAGCACCATACCAGCAATTTCAAAGTGCTGTGGCACAGGTCTTAAAATCCGGCCCAACATAATAAAAAAATGTTGCCAAATAAATGTTTCTGGTTTTAACTGCACAGAACACATTACTAAAATTGTCAGAGGAGCATATCAAAAACAGTGCACTTTACCATTTTCAAAACTGCATAGCACTAACCACCAACAAGCTAGTACTTAAGTAATCCCCACTGCTGGCCTTAAAGTACAACAGAGACCTCTGCAGAGCATCCCTGGCTCATCACTTCAAAAAAATCTCCAGTGTATTCAACAACATATACAGAGTCACATGGGTTATGACAAGAGCACACTCCACTGCCCACTGTATAGTAATCTTAGCCTCCTCTAAACAGAAAAGAGGTGTGACTTTGAATGGCCAACACTAATGTAAAAATATGAGCATGAACTATATCCAGATATATCGACTATTTATTATGCAAATCTGCCCAGTCCTATGTTTTAAGGTTGCAAGCCAAAAACATCCTCCAAGTGTCAAGAGAATACAAATCAGTTGGAACAAAGGCCTTTGTGGTAGCCACCCGAGGCTCCATTCCAAACAACACTCAAGAATCTGGCACCAACTATGCCTTCAACTGAGCCATGTTTTCCTACCTCAACACCCTTCACAACTGCACTGCTATCCCACTCAACTGGCACAATAGCCATTCAACTCCATATCCTGGCTCTTACCCCTTATCCCCTTCATTCAGATCCTGTGTAATGCAAATAATTTTAAATATGTGTATACACACACCATGCTACTTTCTCATGAAGGAACCTACAGTACCATATGTTTTGAAGTTAACCTGGCTGCTCCTCTCTTCATTGTTGCTTCCCACCCTGACTGCTTCATGTACTGTAAACAGATATGGAAACTAGGGTGTCAGTTCAGGGTTCCACCAAGCAGCATAGACAGGAAATTTGTCAATTGGCATTACAGATATGGCACAATGCAGACAGTCGGCATTGTGCTATCAGTGGAAGACAGTGTTTTTTAGGGGGGGCTATGCCCCCCACACCTCCCATGCAGGGGGATCTACCCCATACCCCCTCCCCCCCATATTTAGATTATCAACTCCGAGTCAGAGTTATTTTGGGGAGGGGGCAGAATTACAGGATAAAAAGCAGTGTCAGAAATACCGTGGACCATTAATGCAAACTGTCAGTTTTGTTACTGTAATCGTCTTCGTGGTATTTCCGTTGCTGTGTCAACAGTATACGGTCAGTTCAGCATTATTGAGGAGACAGACATCCAGTACACCATCAGTTCAATAGTGTGTCTTTGTGAGAAACTAGAATAATATATTTCTATTTTTAAATTTTATTACACTAGTTTTCAAAATTATGTACATACTATTGCTTTCAAACAGAGCAAAAGAAAGGGATTCTACCTGGCAAATGAACAATGCCACCAACAATTGTCCAATTCAACAGCAGTAAACAGTATTAGTTAGGCACACACTCTCCATTTTCCAATATAGAATGCACAAGAACAATCTCAGTAAAAGTTCATTTTATTTCTGTGAAAAGTGGGCAAACTACAAGGCTAACCAAAAAATATGTAAGGTTTATTCACTTTCCACAGGAATAAAATGAACTTTTTCTGAAATCCTTCTTGTGCATTCTATATTCTAAAATGGAGTGCGTAGAACTACTTCTTTGTAACCTTTGTTTAACCTTTGTGTTTCACATTAAATAAGGACACATTTTCCCTACCCATGAATTTTTTTTTG
Organism: Neoceratodus forsteri; assembly: GCA_016271365.2. Classification (NCBI taxonomy): domain Eukaryota; kingdom Metazoa; phylum Chordata; order Ceratodontiformes; family Ceratodontidae; genus Neoceratodus; species Neoceratodus forsteri. The sequence goes on along the minus strand of CM028135.1, from coordinate 902,477,013 downwards.
CTGAATTTTTATTAAATAAGGGGAGACCTGTGCAGGAACATTCAGATTTTGGTAAGTAATTAAATCTTGAAGAAAATGACTTTGATCTATCTGGTATATTGTATTTGAATCTATTGTATAGCTTCCACTATACTGTCTATGCTTAATTGGACTAAAGAAATACATATACAGTAGCATAAAGCTCAGGAATAATCAATACACAGATTAAAATAAAATAATACTCACTTCCTACAGCTTTTTCCCATTCTCAGTTAAGTCAAATAGTAAATCTGCCCTGAAAGAAACTGTTCAAATTAATGCAACCATAGACTGCTTTCGCTGTATGGTAATCAATATGCAGCAAGTTTATGACAGTAGACAAAATGAGTCTCCACTTTTAATGCTAAATTAGGTATAGATGAACCATTCAGATAGAAATGCAACTCTTCATGCTTGTAGGCACTACTATCACTGTGAAAACATCAAAACTTCCGGTTAGGCTTGAAACAAGTTCTGAATTGCCTTTTTCCTGTTGCTGGTAGCTCAACACTACTACACATAAAACCTTGCTTTGTGGCATGCTATGCCTGTGCTATATTATGCAGCATGATGCAAGATGTCATGTCTGCATACTAAGAAATTAAACTGCTAAAAATTAGGAAGTAGCACTTGTTTGGAAGACTGAGAAGGTCAGATATGAATGAACCTAAATCGGTAGGTTCAGTCTGAACACTGAATCTCTTGAAATGTTAATAATTTTACCCAGCAGCTTACTTGCAGTTATATTAGTGGGCATATATTTAAAAGCATACTTAAAAATGCATGCTTTTCAATGTAGATTTTGGAGCTTCTACATCTGACAACTATTTCCACAGCATGCATGAATTCAAAGCCCTTTCACATCATTTTATGAGACTCAGCAGCATATTACAGCTCTTGTTGCTTTTCAGTGTATCTGATATTCTACAAGCACCGCAATGTGAGCAAACCTGAACTGATCAGAACGTTATCTCTACTGGTGCCAAATTCCATTTGAGTGGGTCACCAGGACCTGACCAAGTGAATCACCACTACGTTCTAAGGGGCACATTCTGGAAGCTTACAAACCACATCATGCACCACAGTAACTCCCTCAAAACCATGTAAACAGCACTGCTGATCCATATTGCACTTGGAGTACTGTCTATAAGTTTGGTCACTGCTGCTTAAAAATGATATGATGCCAATTGAGAGGGCACAGTACAGATATTAAAATGATTAAGGGAAAGAAGAGGTTTAATTATTTTCCCCACCACATGAAAGCTTCCATTTTAATTCAGAGTAAGATGTTAACAATATTTCTAAACATATACTTAAGATATAAAACATTGAACAGCCTTGTTGTGTGCAAGAATTATTTATTTTTATGTTGGTTTCTCTTTTCTTCCCACTTCCCTTACGTCAATTACTATGTTAATATGTTATTGGCTATTGGCGTTCCCTTTTCATGTATCTTATTCTGGCAACTTTTTCTCTCTCTCTGATTTCAGAGTTTTCTTAGTTACCCTTTGCCCAGTCCTTTTTAGTCCTCTTACCTCTCTTGCTTTCTTCTCAACATTGTTATATTTTTATCTTTTTTTTTTTTTTGCTCCTGGTGCCAGTGCTGGTGGCAGATATACCTGCCTATCTGGCTCCACTTGTTAAGGATCATCAGGGGACTTGGAGCTGGGGGGGATTTACCCATTAATTCCACCTCCCCCAACCCCCGAGGATGACAATGTGTTGACTCAGGTCTCAGCTAAGCTTCTAATGAGATCCTTCCTCTCCCTACACCACTGTCTTTGCACTGTCACATGTACATCCACAGGTGGCAGTGTCAGACAGGCATGACAACACCTGGAAGAGGAGATCATCCCCCGAGATGCTCAATCCTCTTCCCTCCCCCCACCGGCTGGCCCCCAATGACCCAGGCTTGTTTCCGAACCTGTGTCACCAGTGTCAGCCATCTTGTTATCGTTTTCTTTTCTTCCTGTCCACACCATTCACTTACAATTCTGTTGCCTACTGTCTCATGTTTTCCCTTCAACTTTGGCTTCATGGAATCAATTTTCTGTTTGTTTGTTTGTTTGTTTGTTTTTAATATGATTGTCATTTTTTTCTAACAAGTCTCCCACCACAGACAAGATCATCTAGACAGAGAGCATTTTCTTCCCAATTACAGCACTGCATGCTGTCAGCCTCCTGTTCTATTTGTACCCTCCTCATCCTTTCCCAATAATAAAAATGGATTCAGTCTGATGACTTTGGAATTGCACATTTTATTTCATATACAAGTTGTTGTAAGTCAGACTGAACCAGTGCTTGTTTCTAGGTGTGAGCAGGGAAACAAGATGCTTACACCTCATGATTATTAGTGGTGCTGTTGCTTCAAGCATCAGTTTTTGTCGTTGATGACTTCCCCCAGTCCAATCATAACCAAAACCAACTCCAGCCATCACTCCAGTGTCTACAAGACAGAGTGCTAGCCTCAGCCAAAATCCTTTGCTTACAACGTTGATGTTCCCAACTATAGCCAGGGTGAGCTCCACTCAACACAGGCGCCTACATAACACCCAGCTCCCTCCCTCCTTCCCTCCCCCATTTACAATACAAATGTGATGTCCTCAGACAGGCTGCAACCTGCGGAAGATCCATGCCCATGCATTACAGCATCACCCACATGCTCCGTGGCCTCTGTTGATGGCAGTACAGGATTTTCCTAGACCCAACCACAATTCAATATAAGCAGCACACCGCACATCACAATGCCTCCCTCCATCATCCTCCCACCACATCTATAGGGCCAGATTCCCCTGCCTGACTGCAACACTATGACTACGATACTGGTCCTACAAGGAGCCAACTCGGGGCTGAGCACATCACTGAGGTGAGGAACTCAGCTCCAGGGAGGGAGAGAGTTGGAGGGAGGGAGCATGAGGAAAGTAAGGGGAAAAAGGAGAGAGAGCGAGAGAGGGAGAGAGAGAGAGAGAGGCAGAAAGGGAAGGATGGAAGGGAAAGAAGGTAGGAAGGGAGGAATGAGGAAGGAGAAGTCTGGCATTCATGTACCCTACCAGCTGACCAAACAGCAGAGTTGGCATCCACTGTGAAGAAAGTCACTCACATTCTGGCCCAGCAGGAAGTGGGGTACTGCCATGAAAACCCAGATAGTTGGGCTTAGGGACTAGGTGAAATGCATAACCCATCAAAAGGTGACTGAAATTGGGTGACTCGAATATCAGCGACTCAATTTCAGTGCTTGTCATGTGAGCTACCCTGGAAGGGTACAAGGTGACCAGAAGAACAGGAGGGGGAAAGGAACAGAACAGAAGGTATGTGGGAGGTAGTGAGGCAAGAGGCTGCCAAGCTGGCTGTGTGGTGTGGTGGTGAGGGTGACTGGCTACAGTGAGGAAGGTGGAGGTTTCGGGGATGGAAGGTGCACAGTATTTTGTGTTTTGCAGGTAGGAGTATATTTTTTTTTTACAAGTTTCTCCCCTTTCCCAACACGCACCCCCCTGGAGTTGAGACTCTTTAGTGAGGGGGATTGTGGGGGTAGGGGCACAGCCCCCTGCATAAAAAACATTTGTTTTTGCCCGCATGTCTTTGCTGGGAGTGTACATTGTTGTTTTGGTTTTTCGGAGCTGTACACTTGCTATAACGGTGAATGCTATTTGGCGATCGCTGTTATGACATGGAACCGGTGAACTGGAGGCAAAAGTAGGGAAATAACATAATAAAAAAGTACAGTACACACCATAATGTTTTTTAAGTATTAGGTATCAAACAGATGTTGTAAGGTACATGCCCAGAAACATAGAAACATAGAAGTTGTCGGCAGAAGGAGACCGCCAGGTCCATCTAGTCTGTCCTCTGTTTATCTATTTCAACCTCATTTGCTGCCCTTAAGTGAGAAGGCCCCCCTTGTGTTTATCCCATGCTTCCTTGAATCCCCCTATTGTGTTAACCCTCGTGACCTCTGGGGGCAGGCCATTCCTCATGTCCACCACCCTTGCAACTACTACTACTAGATTTACAGGGCTGTGAAGAAGAACTTTCTGATGTTAGTAGTGAGCTTTCCTCCCTTAAGCCTAAGATCATGTCCCCTAGTTCTACTACCCTCCTTTAGGTGAAAAAGGTCTTGCACCTGTACCTTGTTTACGCCTTTCATATATTTGAATGTTTCTATCATGTCTCCTCTCTCCCTTCTCTGTTCCAGAGAATACATGTTCAGTTCCCTCAGTCTTTCCTCGTATGACATCTGGTGCATTTCTTGCATCATTTTTATTGCCCTTCTCTGTATTGTCTCCAAATAGTCGATGTCCTTTTTAAGGTGAGGCCTCCAGAACTCAACACTGTATTCCAGGTGCGGTCTGACCAGTGACTTATACAGTGGTAGGATCACCTCCCTCCTGCTTATGATTCCCCTTCCAATGCATCCTAGCATTCCACTGGCTTTTAGTGCTGACTTCTCACACTGTTTTCCCACCTTCAAGTCCTCTGAGATCATAATTCCTAGATCATGCTCCTGGCTGGAGACTGCTAGCCTTTCCTCTCCCAAGTAGTATGCATTTCTTGGATTTCTCTTTCCTATATGCATGACTTTGTACTTTTCTGACATTGCAACTTAGCTGCCATGCACCAAACCACTCCTCAAGTTTCCTTAGGTCTGATTCCATTTTGCCTACTCCCTCCTTTGTGTCCACTCTGTTGCATATCTTGGTGTCATCTGTGAACAGGCACACCTTCCCCTCTAGCTCTTTAGCTATGTCAGCTATGAATACATTGAAGAGCAAAGGCCCCAGCACCAATCCCTGGGGCACTCCGCTGGTCACCCTACTCCCCGAAGACAGCACTCCATTTACCTGTACTCCCTGAGTTCTGGCTTGCAGCCAGTTCTGTGCCCATCTAACCACCTTGAGTCTCACCCCTGTGTGGTCTAACTTCCATATCAGCCTTCTGTGAGGAACAGAGTCAAAGGCCTTAATAAAGTCCAAGTACACTACATCAATTGCGCTACCATTTTCCACAACTTTGGTAACCCAGTCGAAAAACTCGATTAGATTATTTTTGCACAACCTCTCTGCTGTTAATCCATGCTGCGTGGTGTCCAGGTGACTGCTGGCTTTGAGGAATTCCATGATCCTCTGCTTTTTTATCAGTGATTCCATCAATTTCCCCACCACTGATGTGAGATTTAACAGACTATAGTTACCCAAGTCTTCCCTGCTGCCTGATTTGTGGAGAGGGACAACTATTGCCCTCTTCTAGTCCTCAGGTACTACTCCACTCTCCAGGAATCAGGTGAAAGGTTTTGCCAGTGGCACTGCCAGCTCTTTCCCCAGTTCCATTAAGATGCTGAGATGGATCGTATCCGGTCCCATTGCTTTGTCCACCTTTAGCTTGTTTAGTGCCTCCAGCACCTGATCCTCCATCCTCCTGGGCCTGTGGTACTATGATTTGTGAGTGCTGACCTTGAACAGATGTGTCTTGCTCAGATGGCTTTAAATGTCAAAGTTACCAGGGCCAGCCCATCCATGTAGCAGTGGCACTTTAACTCATGACACCCACGACCAGGGGTCAGAAGTGAGCCCTGATCATTGGGGGCCAGCCAGGGGAAGGGGAAGCATCATTTCAGGTGGCATTATTCATTTGCCAGCATCCCAGAGAAGTGGGCAGGCCAGACTCAGGCCTGGGACCGAGGCAGCACCATGCTTTGCATATGTGCATGTCTTGGTCCCCCTTGCATTCCTGCATTTGGAGGTTGCAGGAGAAACAGAGAAAATTGACCTGCCATTGCCCTGCCTCCAACATGCGAAGGACTCAGTATGCCCAGACCAACCATGCTGCCCGAAATTTGTCTCGTAACAAAACTCAGATATGCTCAGGGGTAAATCTCCTTTCCCTATTCCCACCTGGAGGGCAAGCCAAGGCAGCGTGGAGGATGATGACTGGAGGAGGTAGGGATCAGCTGGGAAGGTTTCATGGGGTCCGATGAGAAAGTCAGGGGGCAGAGATTGGAAGTGGGCATAAACAGAGAGCAAAAGAAAAAATGTCAAAGTCACAATATGGTAGCTAAGACTGGAACAGTATAGCCTAAATAACAATGTAAATCTGTTTGAAATAATGTAGTTCAATTAAAAAACACTTGTATCATGATTATGGTTGGCATAAACCTGTTGCAGTTATATCAGTGAGTATACTTTTTTTAAATTTTTTGCTAACAATGAAACAAGCATTGCAAGAACAGTTTTTACAACCTCTGTTTTTATTATGGCTGCAAGGTGGAGCTCTGCAGACATCTTGCTCACACAGAAAAGCAGCTCACCTCACCCGGGTCCAAATGAACAACAAAATCTTGGAGAAGAAGCATGATCACTCAACCACTTGTGAAGCACTCCACTGTCTCCATTCAAAAGTCCAGTCCCAGCACTGTTTTCTTTTTCTTTTTGTCTCTTGTCTTCTATGGCAGGCAGTGACTCTGCCATATGGGAAGGTTGTGAGTATGAGTTGCGTGGTTCAGATACTCGGCTGATAATGTATGGCAATGTTTGACTTTTCATTTGCAGTCTGCTGATTTGAAGATAGATCTGAATCAGCTCTTCAAGCAAGTCACTGTTAAAGTGCTAAAGTAATTTCTGGGCTTGCTTCTTTCACTGTACAAGCAGGTCATGATATGTGCACCTCAGGGTATAACACTTTTTTTCCTCTGTTTGTTAGTGGTGGCTGTTGGATTCAAGTGCTAAAGTAACTTTTTTCTGGGCTTGTTTCTTTCACCAGACCATTGGGTCATGATACACACATCAGAGGGTATAACTCTTTTCTCTGTCAGTGGCAGCTGGTGGATTCAAATGCTAAAGTAACTTGTTTCTGGGCTTGTTCCTTTCACCAGACCATTGGGTCACAATACACACACCAGAGGATATAACACTTTTTTGTCTGTCTTTGTTTAAGGCCACCAATGTATTCAGGTCATAAACCAAATTTATGAAGCTTGGTTTAACGAAAAAGTGTCTACACAAATTTCAGCATGCAATGAACTCCAGGAAAGGGGGGACTGACTGACAGAAGAGACTATAACTCCTCACACTGAAATACAAGTCTTCAAATGGTAGATCTGACAGAGGGAGACAGAAAATGCTGGTATGAAATGATGAAAGAAATGTTGTGCCTGGTGACAGTAATTAGAGTAGCAAATCTTGGTTCCTATATGGCTAGTCAGTGATTGTGACTAGCAGCAGATTTAACTCTTTTTTTCAAAAGTCTGCATAGACTCACTTAGCTTTGCAACTCCATTTCTACTGTACTCCCACCCTCTGTTCCCAGCCCTATAGTGCAAGAAAAGAACCTACCCTCTCCCTCTTTCTACATGCTCTCCCGCCCCACCCTCCATTCCCGGCCCCACAATGCAAAATAACCTTTTCAAGAACTCCATCTGACATTGGCTGTCAAGAATTTGGTGATTGTTTTTCTAAGTCCTGTTTTCTCTATGTAAGTAGACAAGGTTTCGCAGTTTTCCAACCAGTGCAGGTGTGTTTGTGTTTTACTTAGCCGTCTATCTCCAGAACTGGACACTGTGCTGACTGTAGATCAGGTAACCAGTCTGATAAGAAATTTACTGGGCTATTGCCATCCACACCTTCAGGATGTCCAATAATTCTGATATTGTTGGCCCTTGTGACATTTTTAAGAGTCTCTTTCTAACCAAAGATTTAAATATGTTTTTTCTATTGACAATTACACCAATGATGAAGCTCAAACTGCCATAATGGAAGCCTCCATAGAAAACAAAGAGAGGGCTGCACTCTCAGCCAGGACTGGGTGCTTGTAAATGCAAAGTCACTAACGGAAAGAAGACAAGCACTCTATCGTATCAGAGATGACAATAAACTTTAATGCGCAAATCTCTTTGTATAATATATACTGTGATTAAATATTAAATAGATAAATACACAGACTGCACAATAAGTACCACCAACTGACAAAAGTCCATGTATTTATCTACTTATTATTTTATCACAGTATGTATTATCACTGAGAGATTTGCACATTGAAGGTTATTATCATCTCCAGTATGATGGTTGTCTTGTTTCTGTTAGTGGAAGTCTCCATAGCTGACTCTCAAGTAGCTTTCAGACCCACTTCAGCCTTTGGTATTCTATAAGTAAAAAAATATATTTATTTTTCTGTTTGTTTATTTATTTAAGTCTTTGTTTACTGGGTAAGTGCACTGATCCAAGGACCGTTTTCAGGCACAACCCGGGCCACAGACAATGGCACAGAACAAACGATTTGAGATATTATACAAGCCAAATAGTAGCAGCAGGTTACAGGCAATACAGATAAATCACAAGAAAACAGTACATGACAGAGTAAGTAATGGTACAGAGAGATAATGCATGATGTACAGTTACAAGTTTCAAAACAGAGCAGCCAAAAAATGTGGTACCAGCATTAAATACTAAATTGAGACATGGCAAACAAAACCTAGAAGGGTTGTAGCTGCTAATTTACAGAAGAATTGCTGGAATTGCAAATCATCTGTAGCTAAAGGTTGGGCCAACATGTTTGAGGCTTCTTCCACATCCAGAGCTCCATGCTTCATCTTTGCATCAACCGCAGCTGGGGGCTTCAGTTCAGCATTGGGATTTAAAATGCTTTCCCATTTTAAAATCAGCAAGAAGGCCACAGTGAAAGTAAAATAAGTCAACTAGAAAAAATAAATGGCAGTAAAAGTACGTAAATAGCATTTTTTATACCAGTGATTCATGAGAGCTTGAGGTAGACAAGTATGAACAGCTTTTTTTGTAAATATAGTTTTCATTGAAGATGTCTGCACAGTTCAGCACATTACAGAATAAAGAATAGTTTTTCATACATATGTCAAGTTGGATCATTCTTTCAAATATACAGAGGTAGTCAGAAAACATGTCATATTATAGCTCAGGGAACCTATCCCATCCTTTTGGTATAACGCGGGGGTGAGGGATCAATCACCTTCTTGTGTCAACTAAGAGACAGTCCAACATGACCTGTACTGCAGTCAGACAGTAATCCCAGCGAAACCATATCTGGCAGGAGGTTACTGTAGGTAAGGAAACCCAGCTGGGATATGGGGGGCCTGCAATCCAACACCATCTGTACTTGAAGAGTGGAACTATAAACCAAAAAATAGAAATAGGCTTAGAGTGTCACATGGTAATTAAGGTAACAGCACCAGTGCAGTGAGGAACAGGCAAACCAATGAACTGTCTGTCAGATCTCTAAGGTACAACATCTTAGCAATAAATATGTTGCACTTCTCCTGACAGTAGGGTAAAAATTCAAAGATTTTGTAAAGTTGTTTATGCAGCTAACTAGGCTGTGCTCCCCACACCATAACAATGTAAGGATCACAAAGCCACAAACCCTCACAAAAACCAAATCTGGGTTCAGATGAACATATATTTGTCATGTTACAGCAAGCTGTGTTTTAAATGAGAACATCCATTTTGCCCTGGAGTATATGAAGTTTGAACAATGTGACTGTATGACATCTCCTTTATTTCAGGCTAGACATTTTTAGTGTTTTCGTCAAAAGCAAATAGTTGTCTAAACATTGCATTAGGTTTTTTTGCCTTTTTTTTTCCTTTTTTTTTTATGGCTGCATAGCAAGATCTATGCTGACATATTACATTCTAGGTCACCAGAAATTCTGGATGAGTGTCTCTGGGTGGCTCTGATTTTGCTATGGGGGCAATCCATGTGGTATTGCTCTGGTGGACAGAGGGAGGGAGTCGCCAGCAGAGGGGAGTGGGGACAGAGCTGAAAGCTCACCCACCAGGACCCCAAGGGAGATAAAGCATTGTGGGAAAAAAATTGTCTAATCTAGTTTTAAATAATCTTATAAAATCAGCCAATACCATTACTCTATTCTAAAGGAATACCAGCCTCTAGGTAAAGAATCCTGCCCTCCTTCATGGTTTAAGTTTTGCTCCTTTAATTGCAACGTATGACTTCTCATGGTGATTTTTTTTTTTTGAGAAACCCTTCCTGGATCTATCACATGCCAAGCATGCTCTATTTTAAGAGAACAGAAACTCATGCCCAAAGGCCTACAGTAGCCCACTGGACCACTAGGGTTATATTTAAATAAGACCACGCAGCCACTGAAGGGTAATGCTGAGCAACCACACCCCCACTGCTCTTTCTTCATTTTTTTCTTTGTCGCTGCCTCTTTCTCGGTCCCATGTCTATTAGTTTTTTTCATTTTTCTATTTTCACTTTTTCTTACACTTTTTATTCAAACTACACATTTCTTCCAAAAATACCTGGGCCAGGATATTCAAAGGGGATGTGCCTTGCACAACTGAGTTGCACTGGTGCATCCCTGAAATGTGTCCCTGGGCCATATTCAAAAGGGGGTGATGCACCGCACAATTCCGGATGTGCCGCAGCACAAAGAAAATGTATGCAGTGCATCTGATGGGGGTGTTCACATGCATATGTGGCACATCTCCATATTCTTGGAGACGTGCCACACAAAGATGGGCATGGAAAAACCATGCCTAAATCATAGCCACCCAGAGGTGGGCTGCTGTACTGCATAGCGCAACACAGCAGCCCAGCCCCTGGGATGGCTACCCCCTCCCAGCCCCAAACCTTAAAGAATAAGTATACCCCACACATCCCCAGTAGTCTAGTGCCCCCACCCAGCCCCAACATGATTGTAGCATACATATTGCTACATCGATGCCCCTTGGTAGTCCTGTGGCCCCCCCTCCTGTCCCCAACATCACAGTAATAAATAAATATCATCCCAATATTCCCTGGTGGTCTAGTGGTACCACTCCCATCCCTGACATGAACATAATAAATAAATACCATTCCCAATAGTTCCTGGTAGTCCAGTGGCGCCCCCCTCCCATCCCCAACCATATCCATACGATAATCCTATTGCAAACTACCATAGTAGTCTAATGGCCCCCCTCCCAGCCCCAATCGCAACATGGAAATGAATCCCAATATATCCCTGGTAGTCCAGAGGACCCCCACCCACTTAGGCACCCATACCCCACTCTGCCCTGTCCCAGCATGGCCAATGCAGCCAGTGGGCAGCAAAACCCGCCCACACACCTCCACGGCTGCCCACCAACTGAGCTATTACTGAATGACAGCATACTGTAAGCACAGCATTACCATTGTTTGACACTGTCAACCAATGGGCTTGCAGTGTGTACTGTAAGCTTTCATTCAATGAGTTTTGTGAACGAAAGCTTACAGTATACACTGCAAACCCACTGGTCGACAGTGTCGAACAATGTTATTGCCGTGCTTAATGTATGCTGTCATTCAGTGACAGCTCAGTAGTCGGGCAGCCATGGAAGTGTGTGGGGGGTTTTGCTGCCCACCGGCTGCATTGGCCATGCTGGGACAGAGGGGAGTAGGTTGGGGTGAGGGTGCCTAAGTGAGTGAGGGGTCCACTGAACTACTAGGGATATATTGGGATTCATTTCCATGTTTCAGTCGGGGCTGGAAGGGGGGCCACTTGACTACCAGGGTAGTTCGCAATGGGATTGTCTTACAGAGGTGGTCAGGGATAGAAGGGGGGCACCACTGGACTACCAGGGACTATTGGGAATGGTATTTATTTATTACATTGATGTCGGGTTGGGAGGGGTACCACTAGATCTCTAGGGAATATCAGGGATGATATTTCTGTATTACTTTGATGTCAGGGACCGGAGGGGTACCACTAGACCAACAGGAAATATTGGGGATGATAATTATTATACAATGGTAAGAAAATTTCCTGGTCTCTGATTGGTCAGTCTCGGACTGGACCCATGATGTTATCCCAGCACAACATCACGGGTCTAGTCTCAGCATTGTGAACCAATGCAGATGAGCTCTATGAGCTAGATTACCTCTTTTTTTGCATCTCCTCTTAAGAAACAAAAATATTTTCCCACACTAATAAAAACATTCTTTAAAATGGTTTTGTTATTTTATATATAACAACGAGCCATTGTAGAATAGTAATAATGCCCTCTAGGGTGTGTGTCGTTTGGGATAAGGTCACGTCTTAGGTATTGGATGTACTCGGCCTACGGCCTCATGACCAACCACCTGAGGTGTGACGTTATCCCAGCATGACACACACCCTATTGGGCATTTTTGTTTAATTTATTACTGTGATGTTGGGGACAGGAGGGGGGGCCACTAGACTTCCAGGGAGATGTGAGTGTTTTATGTGTTACACGGAATTTGCCGCCGGACACGTCCCTTTCCCAGACATGCAAATGGAGCCATAATGACATGCAAATGGCCCCATTTGTGCTTTGCATGGCTAATGGCCTCATTTGCATGTTTCATTCTGAATATCTGGAATGTGCGCTAGGCGCATTCACAAGTTGTGCCGTGCATTCCCATTCCAGGTATTTAGACCTGGTAGGGGGATTCACCATCGCATCATCGGCAGCCCCATTTGCACCGCACACATATCCTGCTATATTCAGACAGGATGCACTATTGCACATCCCATTTGAATATAACCCTTTTGTGCTCCAGCACATCTCAGTTTCGTGGAGCAGCCACGTGCTCTCTTTCCGGGAGCCGTTTAAAATCCTGCCCCTTATACCTAGTATATATATGCTTCTTTTCTAGCTCTTATACCTCTCCACAAAACTCTACTCTTACTAATATTTTTCTCTTATACTAAGGACTGCTCTGGTGGACCAGGAAAGGTGAATGTCAGCATGAGGGAGCGGGGACAGAGCTGATAGCCTGTCCGACTGGACCCCAAGGGAGATAAAGTATTGTGGAAAATAAAAATAACTAATATAGTTTTAAATAATCATGTAGAATCAGCCAATAACCCCTATTCCAAAGGGTCACCAGCCTTTAGGTAAAGAATCCTGCTCTTTTTGATGGTTTAATCATTTTCCCCTTTAATTGCAACACATTACTCCTCTTGGTGAACTTTTGGGGATAAATCTATCCTGGATCCATTATACTGAATATCAAGCATACTCCTGTTTTAAAAGAAAAGGACCCCCTGCCCAAAGGCCTACAGCAGCCTACTGGAATTAGGTTTAAATAGGGCCACCCAGGCACTGAAGGGTATACCTGAACACCCCCCCCCCCGACTCTTTCTTCTTTATTTGCTTCTCGCTGTCTCTTTCACAGTCCTATTTGTGTTAGTGTTTTATTTATTTTTAAATAATAGCTATGCTCATTTTATAGCTCTTGTACCTCTTCACAATTCTGTCTCTACTCTCGCTAATATTATTTCCTTACACTGTTTCATTTTTCCTTTATTTTTAAAGATCTGACAGGATGTCATCCTCGATCTGACAAGACATTGATCCCCCATGTATCAGATAAGTATTGTTTTATGTTTAACCTTACCTGTCTGCCCTATTTTGTTCTTAAAGAGCTACTGACACTTCGTGACCCCATCACTGTTCCTATTTTATAGGCTCTTCTGGACATCACCCGCAAAAACCCTATCCAAGCCTCTCCAGGACCCAGGTAAGAGATCTCCTACTTATTATCTATACTAGGGGAGTAAGTTGTAAAGGTGCAGCCATATTACATAGGGTGGCTGCATTCACTGTTTTAATGCTGGCACCAGATGTCCATCTCCAATATTGCCTTTCACTTTTTTTTTTAATACCAGCACTGACAGCCTGTCTCAAGTGTCACCTTTCTTTTTTGGTTTAAATGGCCAGCTGACTAAACAGGCTGGTAACTGAAGAGTTTGAGGACTGATGCCAAAGTACTGTATTAGTGTAACCAAAATCATTAACAGAAGTTTGACTTTTGCAGTAATTAATTTATAATTTGCATTGCAGTTATAAAGTATTTGTGCTGAACGTGTCCATGCTAAACCAAAAGTGTTCCTGACTGTGCTCCATAGTTCTGCATCAGGGACTATTGTACTTCACACTACAGGTAGAAACATCATTCCACTGAAAATGAGACTGTGCAACTCATTTGAGCTGTCCTGAGAAGATAAACTGTAAATTTCATTAGGATCCTGTCTATGATGTCAGTGCCTCAGCAGCTCCGTATTCCCATGCTGACATCATAAATTCCCTTTCTTCTACTGAAATGACAAATTGTGTAAATAACTACCCTTGTTCCCCAAGAGCAGAATCCCTCTGAAAACAAGAAATTGCATCTCAGCTGGTCACTATTACGAAATACATTGTAATAATCTATAAAATCAAGACCCCATTGAAAATGAGATACTGTATGTTAGCTGAGCTATCCTAGGTAACTACATTGTAAAAATGGATAAAAGCAAGATCCCAGTAAATATGAGATATTGCATTTTAGCTGCACTAACTCTACTAAATATGTTGTAAAAATGTATAAAAGCAGGACCCCATGGAAGATGAGATATTGCAGCTCAGCTGCCCTATCCTGCAAATCACAATTATGCCCTTAGTGTGCGCACAACTATTATAACAGCTACGTGCGTGTGTGTGTGTGTGTGTGTGTGTGTGTGTGTGTGTGTGTGCATGCACATCTGTGCTTGCTGTGTGTATTTTCAAGGGGGGATTTATGTCCACAACCAACAATACCTGTTTACTGCATTACCTTGATGTTTATGGTTTTCTTTGTATTTTTTTACTGTTGTGGTATAAATGGTGGACTTTTACAACACAATAATACAAGTACAGCTAAGTCACACATTAATTCTCCATTCCTTATCACATTAATGCATTAGAAGCAGTTGAGGCTCTAACCAGAACATGTCTGTGCTTGCCATAGATTCAGTGGTTCATATTTGGTCAATTATAGCACCATCAGAATCTTGAACAGTGGCGTTAAAAAGAACAGAGAAGGTACACCTGGACAGAATGTTGAGCTTTCTGTTTTGTTGTTCCATGACATGAAAATTTGTTTCTTTATTTATTTAAAAAGTTTAACCAGGATCTTATAACAACTCATTTCCAGATGTGTCCTGTACACGATTTACAAGAGGAGCCTCTGGCACAATGACAATCTAAAAATTATAAAAGATATATAGGGGAAAGCAGTAGGACTTGGACCAAAATCATAGCACACACCATAAAATGTTTTAGTCTGGGCCCCTTCTAATATACCAGTTGCAAGGGAAGATAAAATGATGGAAAGGTGAATACAAAGAACCACATTATATGGGCACTATGTACATACAAGGGCTTTTATTTGGGAGTAGTGACTGAACAACTATGATAACAGGAAAACAGGCAGACTGTAATCACCCACTTGCTTTACGTAACCAACAGTTACTTGG
Organism: Neoceratodus forsteri; assembly: GCA_016271365.2. NCBI lineage: Eukaryota > Metazoa > Chordata > Ceratodontiformes > Ceratodontidae > Neoceratodus > Neoceratodus forsteri. Next base: position 902,461,754 of record CM028135.1, on the reverse strand, counting down.
CTCTGGGGTTTGCACATGGTAGACTGGTAGGACCCAGTGAATTTTCTTATGGTGGCCTAAATTACAGTACCAGTAGAAAGAAATGACAGTACAGATATTTATATATTTTCTAAACTGGTACCAATATGATGAGCATAATTTGGTATTTTAAGACACAACTGATCATGCTTTTTTGTTTACTAATGTGACACCTAGTGAAGACCGATTCCATGGTTAGGCTATAAAAAGGATATGATTCATGTAGACACATCTCAGGAAATTATCGTAATTTTCCTTGGTGGAATAAGCCTGAAGCAGTACCTGCCATCTCCAAACGGGCTACAGTTAGAAGCTGTTGTCATTCTGCTACTGCCGATTACACAATTCACAGAAACAATTCTCTGTATGTGATTAGATAACACTTGTATAGAAACCTAGTTCATAATATCTGGTATGAGGAGCAGTGCATCATATCTCAGGCCTCACATCCATACAGTAGATGTTAAAATACCATAAGCAGAGTAAGCCTGTATGGCAGTATTGTTGATACCTGATGTTAATGTTGTCCTCATAATGCCTTCAATGGAGATAATCCAGACAACTTCTGCTGTTAAGGAGATTACAGTGAGGTAGTATTACCACATCACTTGAATACCACTAATTTATGTTGGTTTTCATATTTGACTCAGCATGATAATGACCAAGAAAATGGGATCCAAATAGTCCAATTGATATAAAACATTATGTTGCAAAATTTGAGGCACTCTGTATAAGAATATCCTTAGTTTTCTGCTGTGGTTAAAATATTGTAGAGCTCAGTATTTAGAATACTGGGAGATGCATTGTATTACTGATAACTCTCCTATATATGGAATTCAGGTCTAGCCGTGATCTTATCTATGCATTTTAAAACATGTCACAACAAAATTCATTTTATCTCATAACTATGCTACTGAAGAAGTACAATCTAGCAACATTAATGGGAAATAAACTGCAGATAACATCTATATCATCAGGAGTTTTCTTCAAAGAGCCTATGTACTTGACTTTATAAATAATGTATGTTTTTTGGCAGCCTATAATAAGTAAGAAGTCCCATTTGACCCCAGTCTAGTATATAAGTAGCACTGAAAAGGTGTTGATGATGCCCATGTAAAAAAGTACTTTAATCCACTAGCATTTCCACAGTAAACTTCCAGGGTCAACAAACAACAAGCTATGCACATATTAAAACCATTAACATTCTTAAAATATATGGCTCTGCTAACACTGTTGTACAATGACGTGATAAAGAGCAGTGGAGATCTAAACATGTGCTAAATAAAGTCCATGGCAGTGCAAGGAGGGATTCACGAAATCATTCACTTAGGCTACAGGAACTGAAGCAGTTGACCTGTACTTAAGGAAAATAAATGATCCTGTATAAAAATAGTCATAAAAGTTGTTCAAAAACAACTAAACACACAAATCATGAACATAATATTCCTTTTACTTTTAATCTTATTATGCACAAATTGTGCTAATGTCATGTAAAGCACCTGTCCTGAGTAGTCAGTTCTTGGCAGCTTGCCTTGTTTGGAAATACAGAGTTATTTTTTTTAATTCCAATTAACAGACCAATATCATGTTGACAAAAGGTGCAGCTTACAATGTTGGTGACTTGGGTTCACAATCAGAACTTGAGTTCACAGTCAGGGACCATCAAGAGGAGGATCCACTATCCCAGTGAGTACTCTGCTCCCCAGCAAAGGATGGTAGGCCTCCCCATTGCAATGCAGCTCCTTGATTGCCACAGGAGGAAGTACAATAGGGGAAGCTCCGATCGGAGTAGGAGGAGCTGGTCTACCTATTGTCACATCTCTCAACTGCTACGAATTACGCATTACATTACAATTTTTACATTCAGATTTGCCCTTGCTCCATGAAGGTTTACTAATGTTCGTCATAATGATAGAGCTATTTCTGGACACACAAACTATAAAAATATTAAACTAATGTCATAGAAACATTCCTTAACATTAAAGAGCTGGTGACATGTTCAGGAGAACTTTAACAAAATCTAATATTTAGACACAGTCCAGCTTGTATTTCCCATTAGTGCTGTATTCCTACTCCCTGTTATTTGTTAATGAGGTCATCTGCATGAAAACAGGATCTTTGCTCCTGAAGAGTTCATCTGTTCCTGCTGTTTTCTCCCTACCTGAAGTCATAGAGTACTGCTTGTGATATCACAGTTACTCTAATGGCATCAGATTGTGATATCACAACAGAGGACTGACTTGAAGTGGGGAGTAAGCTCTAGTGACAGAGGGACTCAAAAGGAACTCTAAGGGATAAATATCATATATGCAGGCAAATTTCCTTAGTAATAAATAATGGGGAGGAGAAATATATAAAATATCTGTGGAATGCAGACAGAATTGTACCTAATTATTATGTTTTTTAAAGTTTTCTTTGTGACATCAGTAGCTCTTTAAACATATGGGTCTCATTAGTATTAGACATATTTTTCCTAAAAATAAAAAGTTCTATACATTTTCACCATTTGCTCTGAATTTTGAAAGCCAGTACTATGCATTTTAATGCTGAGAGGTTGGCAGGTATGCCCGTTACTCTGCAACTTGGAAAAACCTTCACTGGCTCCCCCAGTAGGAAAGAGAAAAAATGGAAAAAGGGACAGGCATAGGGCAGATGATGCCTTGTATCTGGTCCTGCCTATATCAGTTTTCAGGACTTGTGGAGCCTTGTTTCACCTGCCTGATTGTGGAATACTTCTGGACTAGAATTTCTCCATGCTGGGACCCATTAAAACAGCAAGCTCCTGAAGACTTTAAGAGGTGCAATAAGTGAGTACCCCCAGATGGAAGTGACCACAACAGTGGTAGCAGTACTGGAGTTAGCAGTGGCTAAAAGAAGACCCAGTGTCTGGCACAGGTAAAGGACAGAAACAAAACAAAAAAAAAATTAAGAAAACAAATAACAGGCCTTCAAGGTAAGCCTGGTTACATTTCTGCTTACTAAGAGAATCACTGGATACCCTCAGTAGTAGAGTGGGTCAAGAATCCCTTGAAGCAGCAGTATTTGTTAGTTGGCAAAACATTTCACAATATATTTTTTATCAAAAATGTATTTCTGACATCTTTAGATTCATCCTTAGTGTATTTTTAGTTTTCTTAGATATTTTTAAAACCAATTTTGCAGTTATTTTTTTCAGTTAATGACTTGTCATTAAAGATGGCTGCCACTCGCCATTTCTAAAGTCTCCTCCACTGAGGTTATCTGTTGAATACACATGCTAGATTGATAATGTAGATGTATTAGGGTGGCGCTGTCAGATGTTTCTTATGGTAAACAGCAAAGCACTGTACCAAGATATTTAATTGTTCAATGGCAGGCCTGGCATGGGAGTGACAACTTTAAAAAACTTCTAAATCCCATATCTTCATTCAGAAATATAAGATAACTAAAAGAAAAATATTAATCTTTTTATTTTTCTTTCCAGAAAGACATTACTTCTGAAAGACACTATATGACAATTAAAAAATACTTCCTCGTTAAGTCAGTACATGTTTCCTCAGCATGCTTATTTTCTGCTTATGACGTATGGAGAAGGACATGCTTGACTTAAGAGTCCTTTCCAACCTTAAATCACTATGTTAATGACTGTTACTAAGTCACATGAAAATACCCAAAGAGCACAAATAATATTTTTAACACTTTCAGGTGAATCATTTCTTAATGACTCTACAATCTGTATGAGACTCAGTTTTTTTTTGTTTGTGTTTATGCTCTTTTTAACATTATTTAAAAGCACTTCGGCCCAGGACAGGACACTAGTTGTAATTAGTGGTTTACATTTTTGTTTAGGTGTCCTCATAAACCATAGCACTGTAAGTACACTATAGCCCCCATTAGGAACAATCAGGCTAGGATAAACTTAAACCTTTAAGAGCTGTATTAGTACTTAAAGCAGTAGTATTTGTTAGTCATCATGTATTTATTTTTCAGAAATAATGACTTTCTGGCAAAAACATTAACATCCCATTGTTGTTTTTGCTTTGTTTTATTTCTGGACTAAGATACAAGATTTTGTAGTTTTCAAAAATCCCCACTCCCTTCTCATGCCCTCCATGAAACTTTAAATAGTTTGGTGTGGTGCTGTGCTTATTACCATCACACACTTGTGGTAACTCCATCCTAATACATCCACAGTAAGACACTAGTATGTACATTTAACAGGTAACCTCAGTGGAACAGATTTTTTTTTTATTGCATATGGTGGCCATCTTTATTGACATGACTCATTAAATACTAAATTATTTATAAAAGGGGTTTAAAAATATCCAAGAAAATCAGAACTACATGATAAATGTAAGGATGTCAGAAATACATTTGCTGCAAAACTATATGATGAAATTGTTTTATCAACTAATAAATACTACTGCTTTAATACCAGGTTCTATAGGTTAAAGAAAGGATGATAAGGAAATGCTTTGGCTTGTACTTTTTTTGTTACTTTTAGTCCATGGCTGAGCCCTGTGTGGGGGCCATCAGAGCTGCAGAAGCCCTCCTGGAAACATGGTGTGTAAGACCTCTAAGCTATGAGGACACTGTCCTGAGTGTGCCCTAAAGAATCATACTACCAGCAATTTTTCCTCAATTTTTCTTCATTAGTGACATCCATGCTTGGTGGTCTCATTGGCAGGCCACTGTGAGGACTCATTAACATCCTCCTCACAGAGACCTGCAGCTGTTAAGGAGCGATGTTCCCCTAGGGCCACCAAGAGTCAGTCACCATTACCCTGTGGACACCCCTCCCCCAGAGGCTGATAGTGCCTGTTGGAATGTTCAACCAGCCTCCTGCTAGCATGCAGCAACAGCCTGGGCTCAGGGCATGAATCTGGGTTACAGTGTGGCAAGTGGCCATCCAACCATTGTGCTATTGGGCTTGCATTAGACAGTACTGCTAAGTGCAAATTGACAACTTGCACATTATTACACATTATTGCAATTTTTTTAAGGACTGATTTAGTAATCATATGTCACCACAGAAAAGCCCAGCAAATGCAAAAATGTCCTTGTGCATTGCTGCAAAGATGAGCTCTTGCAGCCGTGAAGTCCACAGAATAAAATGGAATGGAGTGGTGGCATACCAATAGTGGAATGAACTATACTTGCATAGAAACTGCTCTACTTTAGCAGAAAAAAACCATCATAACTGAGAAAGCTAAGTTGTGTAGGTGATTATTCAAGAACTTGTTCTACACTAAATGCCCTGAAGGTTCTAATTTTATGTACAGTAAGTGTTCTGATATATAGACTTTTTAATAGGATCATCAGAATTCTTTCAATTCTTGCCATTTTTATGTTTGCTTGTGCGCATATGCAAGAAACATTATGTGGCAGCTTAGAAGGGAAGTGGGTTGTGGAGGTGCAGCACTCTGGCAGCCAATGGGGGCACTGCATTTGGGAGCTTGGCACTGGTGGACCAATGCAGGCCCAGTGTCTTGATGACACTGGTTCTGCAGAAGTACCACCAAGTTAAAACATTTTCGCTGCTGCAATTAGGGGCCACCTTGTTATTGCAGTGTCAGTCATTTTGCTGCAATGAGGGAGTGACCCATCATTGCACGGTGGTATCTTGCCATCTGTATGCCACCCTGACCCAGTACTTTTGCCAATGGGGGAGCCCACTCCCCATTGGCACACTGTAGCCCCCCTCACCCATTTGTTGTGTGCCAAGGGGGTGTCCAATCCCCCTCTGCAGCATGCACCCCCCCAACACTCTTTCTTTGCTGATGGGAGCTCCAATCCCCGTCGGCATCAGTCCCCACAGTTCAATTTGTTGACAGGGAAGCCCACTCCCCATCGGCATAATATCCCCCCTCCCACTTTGCTGTGTGCCAAGGGGGTGCCCGATCCCCCTCAGCTTTCCCCCTGCACTGGAATGTGCCGACAGGGGTGCCCAATCCCTCATCGACAACAGTCCCCCCAAAACACTCAGGTGACATGCTGGGAGCCCACCCCAGTGTGCCAAAATCCCTGACAAAAAAACAGTCCTGTGATGTTTTGGGGGGCTTTTTTGAGCACGTGTAAAACAGAAAATGGTCCCTCATAGAGTTCGGTGGCCCCTCCCCAAATCCACACCCATCCTATGTGCACACCACCTCCCCACACCCCCCTCACCCCATTCCTACCTCCGGAGCCCTGCGCGACAATCTTCGGTGGACCTGGAACACGTCTGCACTCTTCAAAGCCGACCGCGAACTGAAGAAATGCTAGTAGGCTGTATAACAGCATAAATAGTATTTTTTCAACTTTGGTGCATATCTCGGGCATTTTTTAGAGAATTTTGGCACCAAATTTTCAACATGGGGTTCTTGGGACCCCTCCTCATGAATTCAGTCACTGTCATTGCGTTATTCAGTCCCAAAAGGTGATTTCATGGTCACTGCGTGGAATCACCTTTTGGGACTGATTAACAAGTCGACATAGACACTGTTCATGAGGTGGGCTCCCAAAAGGCCTATGTTGCAAATTTGGTGAAAAAAAAAATCCAAAAAATGACTGTTTTATGAGCATGAATTGTGCAGTTTCCACGCACGCTCATAACTTTGCAAATCTGTAATATTTTCAGTCCAGATTTTCAACATTGGCATTTTTCCACACCTCCTTTTGAACAGTATAGCTGTCATTTTACTCATCCTGGCCAAAATGTGTTTTCACACTTCTGGTGCAGAATAGCATGGTCTCTGTGGGAAATCAGTGTTCGGGACAGATTAAGAAAATGACAGTGACACTCTTCATGAGCAGAGGTCCTAAAATGCCTATGTTGAAAATTTAGTGATGAAAGTCCATAAAATGATTGTATTACAAGTGTGCGTTGCACTGTTTCCACGCACCCTTCTAACTTCGCAAATTTGTGATATTTTCATGCCAGATTTTCAACACTGGCATTTTTTCACACCTCCTTATGAACAGTACAGTTGTCATTTTTCACATCCTGGCCGAAATGTGTTTTTGCACTTTTGGCGCAGAATAGCACGGTCGCTGTGGGAAATCTGTGTTTGGGACAGATTAAGATCGAGCGAGTGAGAGAGAGGGAGTGAACGAGCTCAACGGAACTCTTTCAGGACTGCTGCGGATTTCTTTGTGGGCAGAAAAAGGTGCCAATGCAGGCAGGAGCCCAGTACAAAAGGGCAGCCTGCAGCGCCAGGAGAAACAGAACAAGTGAGTGAGAGAGGGAAGTGAGCAAGCCTCAATGGATCTCTGTCGGGACTCTGCAGATCTCTTTGTGCAGAAAAAGGCATCAACTGCAGGCAGGCCCAGTGCAAAGGGTAGATAACGGCGGGAGAAATGGAATGAGCGAGTAAAGGAGGGGAGGAGCAGCCCGCGAGCTCTGCTGGGACCGCGCGGATTTCTTTGGGTGGCATTGGGCCACAGGCAGGAGCCCATTATAAAAGGGCAGCCTGCAGCACCAGGGAGAAATGGAACGAGGAAAGTGAGAGATGGGGAGTAAGCTGAGCTCAGCCGGACCTTTGTCAGGGACTGCTGCAGATTTCTTTGTGGGCAGAAAAAGGCACCAACGCAGGCAGGAGCCCAGTATAAAAGGGCAGCCTGCAGCACTGGGAGAAACAGAATGAGTGAGTGAAAGAGGGGGAGTGAGAGAGCTCAACAGAGCTCTGTTGGGACTGCTGTGGATTTCTTTGTGGGCAGAAAAATGCCCAACGCAGGCAGCAGCCCAGTACAAAAGGGCAGCCTGCAGCGCAGGGAAAAATAGAAGGAGTGAGTGAGACAGGGGGAGTGAGTGAGCTCAACAGAGCTCTGTCAGGACAGCTGTGAACTTCTTTGTGGGCAGGAAAAGGTGCCAATGAAGGCAGGAGCCAACTACTAAAGGGCAGCCTGCAGCACCGGGAGAAACAGAACAAGCGAGTGAGAGAGGGGAAGTAAGCAAGCTCAACGGAGCTCTGTCGGGACTGCTGCAGAACAAGCTAGTGAGACAGGGGAGTGAGTGACTATGGAGCCTCTGCTGGGACTTTAGAGTTGCCCACCCTCCCACCCATTGTCCTCTGTGGTCCTATATTACAGCAGGGTCTCTGGGTGGAGACAAAGCAATGATTGGATACTTTGAGGAGTGCTGTAATAATACAGATTTAGTTGTTCTCTTTATTTCTCTAACTGAGCTAAGTACTGAGTTATACTGTTATGATTGCTGTAACAATGCATATTTATCTGTTCTGTTTATTTCTTTAACTGAGCTGAGTAATACTTGGAGTGCAATAGGATTTCTAATTGGGCTAAGTGAAACTATATGAGAGCTGAGAACAAAAAGTATGGTAGCTGTGGGGTGAAAAACTGACAAGGAGGCTTTAGGATTGCTTCAGTAATGCAGTATCTAACCAATGAGATTTGAGACTGAATTACCCCAGTCGGCAAGGGGCCAGTAGGGGAACTAGTGTGGGGGGGGGTAAAAGGAATTTGAGTAAATAGGGGCCTAACAGTTGTAGTAGGTTACAGAACCTGGAGTAAGAGCCCATAACATAATATGGGGCCCAAAATGGTGCAGGTGCCACATGTCAATAGGGTGGGCATCTTTGGAAGGGTGATGGGGTGTACACGGTGTGGATCTGCCATTATCCTGGACTGGGCTTGGAGGATGGGAGGGTGTATGGTCTGTAGATGACTGGCTAGTTTGAGGGAGGAACTGTGGAGGTTAGGGAGGAGTCTGAGTGGCAGGGCAGATGAGTAAGGTAGGCATCCTGGCTGGGGAGGAATAGGGGATGGCAAGGGGGGGGATGGACGAAGAACAGCTAGGGACTGAAACTGACCCCAGTATCAGAGGCACTAGCAGAAAAGAGAGGAAAAGGGAGGTGGTGCCTAAGGCGTAAGGGGGCCTGTTGGGGAGGAAGAGACCACTGAGGAGTACCAGAGAGAGAGCAGATGGCTGCGGGTAGGGAAGGAGCAGGGGTGTCACAGAGGGGAACAAGTAGGAGGGGGAACCGATAGGGGGAAGATATGTAAGAAGGGTACTGACTAGGAATAGATTTGAGCCTCTGCTATGAGAGAGAGAGAGAGAGAGAGAGGAGAGGGGGAGCAGAAACATACTGAAGGAGGGAGGACAAGCTGGGCATGAGAGGGATGGCAACAGCTAGCAGAAGAGATAGTGAGGATGAAAGGGTAGAGGGGGGCCTCTGTTGGGGAGGAAGAGACCACGAGGAGTACCTGGGGAGAGACCAGATGGCTGCTGGTAGGGAAGGACCACGGGTGGGACCAATGGCAAGAGGGGAACAAGTAGGAGGGGGGGAACCAAAAGGGGGAAGAGATGTAGGAGGGGTATCGACTAGGAATAGATTCAAGCCTCTGCTATGGGAGAGAGAGGGAGAGCAGGAACATACTGAAGGGGGGAGGACAAGTGGGGCATGAGAGGGATGGCAACAGCTAGGGGAAGAGTTAGTGAGGACGAAAGGGTAGAAGGCAGGCTAGTAAGGAAGGAGGGGGTGGTGACTGTAGGAAAGAAGGCTATGGGAAGGGGGAGGATGGCAGGGGCATCACTATCGGGGTAGAAGACAATAGGGGCTCTAAATCGACAACAGCGGGGATAGGAGAGGGGTTGGAAATCGGCAGGGGAGGAGGGGACATCAACATGGGAAGCCCAGTAGGAAGTAGTCAGGCTGGGAAGGGGGATAGGAGGAATAAGGCAGAGAAAAGGGATGAGGCAGAAGTAGGGGGTACAGATACAGAAGTCACAGAGGGTACAGCTGGTAGGGGTAAGGGGCAGGGAAGATGGAATACTGGGGTGGTGGAAAGGGCATCAGAAGGAAAAGGGTGCTAAGGGATGGGGGGGTACTCGTCCTAGGGGATTATATACTGAAAGGGGAGAAATGGGGTGGAAGGGGGGAAGGCACAGCCGTATTTGGGTTGAAGCTATCCCCAGGTTGACTGCAGGAGGGGCAGGGCAGGCACTTCTCAAGTGTGCAGCGACGGGGAGGAAGAAACCTCATTTACTGTTGCATGTGGGTACAAATGACTTGGCGGGAGAGACTGTGGAAGAAGTGAAGGGGAGGTTCGAGTAGTTGGGCAAGCAGTGTGAGGGGTTGGGGGAGTCGGTGGTATTCTCTGAGTTACTCCCCGTACCATGTGCAAGCATGGGGGGGAGGAAGAGTAGGATTGAGGAGTTCAACAAGGGGCAGAGAGATTGATGCCACACCAAAAATTATGGGTTAGTGACTAACTGGGGTAGGATCTGGGGAAATAGTGACTTGTATGCGGGGGGGACAAGGTACACCTGAGCAGGAAGGGAAGGGGAGTATTAAAGGCAGGATTAGAGGGGTATATCACTACTAATGTGGATTTAAACTAGTGAGGGTGTGGGCAAAAAACAGAGGTTGGTAGAAAGGTCCGGACAGGGGAGCCTAATGAGCTCTCCCCCCTTAATATAGGTAAAGGCAGAGGTGTAAAAACCCTAGGAGGGGGCAGGCAGAGTGGTCTGAGTGTAATACAGAAGGCACCACCACCTGGTAAGAATAAGGAGGAGAAAGGGTGCAGACTACCGGGAGGAGGGATACAGGCCAAGGAGGAGAAGAGTGAGGGAAGGAGGGGTACAGGTGGAAGGTGGTCTCTCTCAACGCAAGAAGCCTGGGGAACAAAACTGCAGAGATTCAGGTGCTCCTTTCAGAGGGGAAGGTCGACACTGCTGCAGTGACAGAGACTTGGGCCACAGAGTACCATGATTGGGGCTTGCAATCCCAGAATACAGGATATACAGAGGGACTGGGGGTTGAAGGGGGGGTTGCACTCTGTGAGAGAAGGATTAAATGCATAAGGGATGAGGGAGAAGAGGAGAGGAGAGGACAGAGGCACTTTGGGTGCAGCTCCTGCACTCCAAGGGCAGAAAGCTGAGGCTGGGAGTGGTGTACAGACCACCAGCCCAATCCAGGGAACAGGATGGAGAGTTGGCAGAGCAGATAAGGAGGGTGTGTAGAAGGGGGAGTGTGGTGATAGTGGGGGATTTTAACCTACCACAGGTTGACTGGAGCACCCCGTCACTAGCACTACCAGGGAGCAGGTGCTCCTTGATGCATTCCAGGATGGCCTTCTCATGCAATTGGTAAGTGGGCCTACAAGGCTTGGTAGCACTCTGAACCTATTACTGGCAAATGGGAAGGGGGTGAGGGAGGTAAGGGTGGAGGACCCACTAGCAGGTAGTGACCACCAAACAGTGTGGCTTGTTGTCGCACTGGGCAGGGAGACAGGAGGCATGGGCACTAAGGTGGTGAACTTTATTAGGGTGGATTTTGGGGGGATGGGAGCAATACTGCAAGGAAGACTCCAGGATATAAAGGTAGGAATGGATGCAGAACAAAAGTGGGGAGTCATAAAGACTGAGCTAACAGAGGCCACAGTAGCCTGCACCAGGGCTAGGAGTAAGAAGAGCAGAGGCAAGAAACCATGCTGGCTGAACAAGGAAGTGCTGAAAGGGGTGAGGGTAAAGACGGCTGCATACCAGAAGTACAGGAGAACAAGGAAGGCAGAGGATAAGGAGGCTTTTGGGAGTTGATCAAGGGAGGTTGCCAGGAGAGTGAAAGAAGCTAAGGCCTCCATGCAGTTAAGTTCCACACAGGGCATAAAAGGAGGGGAAAAGAACTTTTTTAGGTACAGTATGTCAAGGAAAAGAGGAAGTGCAAGGAACATATTGTGAGAATAAAGCAGGGAGGGAATTGGCTGGAAAAGGGGGAGGAGCAAGTGGAAATTCTAAATGAGTACTTCTGCTCCGTTTTCACTAAGGTCAGGGATGGCCCACTAACAGAATGGGCTGGGGTGGTGGGGAAAGGGGGGGAGGAGGTGACGGACAAAGTGATAACAGGAAGTAGGGTGCTAGAAAGGCTGAGGGCAGTAAGGGTGGACAAGGCACCAAGTCCCAATGTCATCCACCCCAAGGTCCTGAGGGAGATGGCTGAGCTGATGGCTGAGCCGCTGGAAGATCTATTCAACACCTCCCTGGAAAAGGGGTGCCCCCAGGACTGTAGGGTGGCCCATGTGGTGCCCATACACAAGAGTAGGTCTAGAGAGGAACCAGGAAATTATCAGCCAGCAACTCTCACGTCCATAGTGAGGAAGCTTATGGAGCCGATACTGAAGGAGAGACTGGTGGCATTCCTAGACAGTAATGACCTCCAAGATGGGTGGCAACATGGGTTCATCTCAGGGAGGTCTTGTCAAACCAACCTAACAGAGTATTGTGACTGGGTGACAAGGGAGTTGGACGTGGCCATGCGGTACATGTCCTGTACTTGGACTTCAGTAAAGCCTTTGATACAGTGCCTCATGGGAGACTGGGGGGAAGCTGATGGCAGTGGGGGTGGGGAAAAAGCTGACTAAATGGATGGAGAACTGGTTACAGGGGAGGGTGCAGAAGGTGGTGGTGGTGGGGCTCTCGTCACCCAGAGCAGTGACAAGCAGGGTGACGCAGGGGTCAGTGCTGGGACCGGTGCTATTTGGGCATTTATCTCTAATATAACACATGGAGTGGGGAGCAGGGTTAGTCTGTTCGCACATTATACCAACTTGAGGGCAGTGGTGGATGAAGAGGATGGATGGGGAAAACTGCAGGGGGACTTAACCAAACTAGAGACATGGTTGGTGGAGTGGCAGCTAGGATTCAATGCAAAGAAGTGTAAGGTGATGCACTTCAGGGCTAAGAAACAGAAGAGGGACTACTGGTTGGGGATCAGAGAGGAGGAGAAGGACCTAGGGGTCTTGGTAACTGGGAGCATGAACAACTCAGCCTACTGCACGAGAGCAGTAGCGAAGGCAGACAGGATGCTGGGGTGCATCGAAGGGGGTTCTCATCCAGACACAGGGATGTGATCCTACCTCTCTACAGATCATTGGTCAGACCGCACCTAGAGTACTATGTGCAACACTGGAGGCCATACCTGAGGAGACATATAAAGTTACTGGAGGGGGTGCAAAAGAGGGCAACAAAAATGTTAAAGGGGATGGAAGGAAAGAAATATGAAGTTAGGCTGAAGGACCTGAACATGTACACACTTGAGGAGAGAAGGGAAAGGGAGGATATGATTGAAACATTTAAATACCTGAGGGGGTAACTAAACCTAGCACCGAGGGGGTGTCTAAACTGAGGAGTCGAAGAGAGATGAGCAGGCATGGACTAAGGTTGAAAGGGGGACATGTCAAGAGGGAAATGAGGAGGCGCTACTTCTCTGAGAGGGTGGTGTCTAGTTGGAATGCGCTGCCAGGGGGTGTGGTAACATGTAGGACAGTCAATAGCTTTAAAGAGGAGTGGGATAAAGCAAGAGGAAGAGCCAGGGGACAGGGGATGGGACAAGCAGGGGAGCAACTGAAGGGGAGGAGGCTGGGGAAGCTGCAATCTAGGGTGCTAGCTGCAAACTCTTGCAGACTTACATAGACCGATTGGTGAGTTCTGCTGGCAGATTCATATGTTCATATGTAAAATCACAGTGACTCTGTTCATGAGCAGAGGTCCTAAAATGCCTATGTTGAAAATTTGGTGACAAATGTCCATAAAATGACTGTGTTACAAGCGTGCATGATGCAGTTTCCATGCACCCTCATAACTTCGCAAATTTGTAGTATTTTCACTCCAGATTTTCAACATTGCCATTTTTAAGACCTTCTTAGGAACAGTACAACTGTCATTTTTCACATCCTGCCTGAAATATGCGTTTATACATCTGGCACAGTTGCTGTGGGAAATCAATGTTCGGGACAGATTAAGAAAATCGTAGTGACAGTGTTCATGAGCAGAAGTCACAAAATGCCTACGTTGAAAATTTGGTGAAATAATTCCACTAAATGACTATGTTACACACATGCATTGTGCAGTTTCCACATACGCTCGGAAGTTTGAACATTTTTAATACTTTCGCTACAGATTTTCAACATTGCCATCTCTTCACACCTCCCTATGAATGGTATAGCTGTCATTTTTTACATCCTGCCCAATCTGTGTTTTCATACATCTGGCGCACAATGGCACGGTCGCTGTGGAAACTCAAATTTTAGGACAGATTGGCAAAATCAGAGTGCCACTGTTCATGAGAAGAGGTCCCAAATGCTTTCATGAGGTGGGGGCCACAAAATGCCCATGCTGAAAATTTGTACTGCGAATACCAACACACACCCAGGGCATTACAGTTTCTAACCATAATGTCCCACCCTGTACAGACTGACAGGCATCAGGGGTGTGCCTTTGGAATGCTGACTGTAATGCTCATGCCATTCCAACCCCACCCCCACCCTGCAGTCACTGACAGGCATCGAGCTGTGCCTTGGACTCTTCATCCCCACAGTTCACCCCATTCTATAGTGCACCCATTTCAGCATATGTCCTTATGGAGTGGGATGACTGTAAAACCAAACACCCCAAGGCACACCTCAACACTTGTCAGCGTCTGCAGGATAGGGTGAGGTGAAATGGCATGAACGTTATGGGCGACAACTCAAACACATGCCCCAATGCCTGTCTGTCTCTGCAGGGTGGAGATGGGGTTGGTGTGACGTTCAATACTTCACTGACATTCCTACTCTGCATCTGTCTAACTCTTACATTTCCAATGCTAATACCAGCAAGCAAACATTCAGCATTGATAAATGCTTGTTTTACTTTCTACTGGTAACATTTCTCACAAAAGATCAAACATCTATGAAGAGGAAAATTGTTAAAAAAGATATTGACCATTGAAGAACTGCCATAAAGCTGCCATAAGTTACAAATGGGCCATTGACAATTTGGTCCCTACTCTCCAAACCAGAAAGAACAGCAGTGAGATATAGTTTTTTGAATTTTCCATTAATCCTTCATTTTTCCCTGTAGAACCTTGGCCAGGGCATCCTTCCATTCCTGATCCAACCAGAAGAAATGAAGCCACCAGCCTGATCCAAGCCCATGTGCAACTACCCTGATGCAATAATGGTTAACCTCCCTCCCCCAATGGTACTGCCATGAGGTTGGTCCTAGTCCTTAAAGTTGAATTGGCTAATTCTGTACTGGGAATGGGACATGGGGGATTAGGGTGATGTTAGACATCCCTAGTAAGACCATCCATCTGGTGAGCAATGGGACTGCTAGCCTTGCCTATCTACCCTTCTTTGTGACTTTACAGGACTGACCTAGCCCTGAATGTTGAAGCATCTGTGGCTGACTTTATTCCCTGAGCCGCAAAAGGGTAGTTATGTACTGGTACCAGGTCCCTTCTCTCCTTTTGTCAGAAGGGAGCGAGATAAATGTTTGCTGAGATCTTTACTGCCCAAGGTGCAGCAAACAGGGTGCAATGCAAGAACTTAAGTCAAACGTGCTAGACCATTGGTGTGGCCTAATTGTTTCTGTCTAATAAGTTTTTTAAAAATAGTAACCAGACCACTTAGCCCACTAAAATATATGAGAGCTTTACTTGGTGGGGCAATCCACTCTCATTACAACCCTTCAATTTGCTGGGCCCTCTGCAACCTCTGCCAGTGATTTTCAGCAGTTTGCATTGCTAGGGGTGTTCAGTCAGCAGGCAGCCTGCTCACTCCTTCAGGAAGAAGTACTTCTTCTATGCACTCAGCACCAGCTGGTCTCACCTGGAAGAACCAAGTCTGAATATGAACCTTAGTCTCTTGTGTATGGGGGGCCTTTTGACCTTTTGAGAACATTAAAGTCAGAGCTAGAGTACAGATTAGCTGGGCCTAACAACCAATCAGGCATGAAATAAAGGAGTAAAATACTAAAGAAAATGGGATACAAAAATGTAACATGGATAATAAAAAGATTGAAAACAGTGAGTCTTGCACAACAAAGCCTTCTGATACCATAATCTGATTAGCTAATGATCATTCTGAGGTCTGTAATATAAAGTAAAATATGTGGGCAACCTCCAGTAATAT
Source organism: Neoceratodus forsteri (assembly GCA_016271365.2). Classification (NCBI taxonomy): domain Eukaryota; kingdom Metazoa; phylum Chordata; order Ceratodontiformes; family Ceratodontidae; genus Neoceratodus; species Neoceratodus forsteri. Next base: position 902,445,866 of record CM028135.1, on the reverse strand, counting down.
ATACTAAATTGAGACATTTGAGCATCCCAGTCTTCCACTGATCTATCTGTTTGCTCTACAGTAGTCTATGTTTAAAAGTAAACATAGTATATACAGTACTTTCCAACAAGAATAACCTCTTCTAGGATCAAGATATCGAATTCATCAGCCAGGGTACATTTTTATTGTCTTTGGGATATTCTGGATGTAACTCGGATGTAGTACCATTAATCTAGTATATTGACATATTTGACTGTAAACTTCTCAAACATCCTGTACATCTGTATCTGTTTACATACATAGCAAATGTACTGAAACATACTGATTACATATTTGGGTTACCTAAATTGTTACTCACAGTGAAATCATATAAACAACGCCTCTCATTTTATGTTGTTCCATAAAACAAAAGGGTAATTGAAGTAAGAAGTAACATAATACTCTACTGACGTCAGGTTTGTCATCATTTAGACAGGAAGGCACAGCTGTGTTTTTTTTTTAACACTGCAACACTTCTATAAACAGTAGAACTGTTTTTCACAAACCTATCAGCCATTTACATTAAGATGCCAAAATAGATAAAGTATGAAACAAATGCTGAAATTATTTTAAAAAAGTCTAAACAAATGTTTCATGAACTATAAACCTTGAAAATTGTTTCTCGTAAATCTTTTAATGGAATAGGTAAACCTTTAAATACCCCAAAAGGCAATCAGTAATATATATATTGACCAGCTTAAGAACTTGTCTACCTTCATGCCTAATCTAGCAATACCAACTTCACTGTAAGACATTTATTCATTGATTACAATAAGATTAGAACAGCATTTAAAAGAAGATCAACAGTAAGATGACACAGAGATGCATTGTTCTATAGCTTTCAGAAGCATAAAGTATGTAATTTGAAATGAGACAGTGAATCATTAAAGTCCTTAAGCATGTAGAAGGTAATTAGGAAGAGAAAATATCAATCTTTTGTTCTCCTGATGCAGCCTCTGGCTCTGATCTCTTTCAACATGCAGCATTTGCTTTGAAGAGCAGTATTAGTTGTCTCCACTGTCTATCAGTATAGCCCTTTGCCTCAGAGTAATAAAGGACAGGTACACAGCTAGCTTTCTATGATAAGGGCTGCTTTACTTTTAATTCAGTTCAGACTGGTACGATGGCAGGTTTCCTTTTGGTAAAACTTACAGGAATTGGTACTCCTTTTTAAAAGTCCTGTTCTTAACTACAAAATTACAAACCAACTGTCAGCTTGGTGGTACAGCAACAGTGCCTATAGCTGCCTAAAATGAGTTCTAGATTCTAGAGAGGGCATGGACTCCCAGGAGACTAGGTACAGTATATCGCAGGGGTGGTACCTGACATCCCTAGGCCAAAATTACCAGCTGTCCCAGTCCATAAGCAACTCTAACAGTTGACTAAGAAGTTTCACTGGGGTTTGCGGTTGGGGATATAGAATATAAAGTCCAAATCGCCAAAAATGTAATGCTGGGCCCAAGATAATGCCTGCAGCTCTCTACATAACAATCTGAGAACGTCACTGAGCTCAGTCAGACTCTTGAGCCACTATTACGTCCATTCTTAGACACATCTATGCTACCCACATTTTGCTGTCAAACATTCATCTGTCCAATTTCTCCAAGTGAAACAATCCAGGACCAGTCACTCCCAATTGTTTGTATGAATCTGTACTTATTCTGAGCTTACCATCATTTTGTTGAGTCCAATATAAGTCACAGAGATGAAGCATCCTACAGCTCCATGACGTGTGTACCTCTCTATATTCCTGTTGCTTCTGCTTACACTTCCTATCATCCATTTCTCCTAGTGACATATTGTAAGGCAAGGTGTGAACCGTTCCACTTCCAGTCCTGAAATGTGGACTGACTCTCAAATTTCTTTCATCCGTTTTAGAGATCGGTCCTGTTATGATTTATAAATATTTATTACTTGAGGTTTTTGTTAGCAATCTTTTAAAGCAGCTGCATTTGTCAGTCGGACAAAATATTCTGCATATTTTTATCTCAATAAAGTAGTTCAAGCATGCTTAGATTTCTCATCATCAGTGTATTTTTAATTCCGCTGATAATTTTAAAAGGCTTTATTAGTAGTTTTCTAATACTGACTCAAGTCCAAATCTATTGCAGCCACTTGCAATATTTAAAACTTCCTCTGAAGTTACTTTTTAAATATACAGACAAGACTGTGACTGTGGATACATTCAGATTATGCCAGCACAGGTTTCTGATAGTTAACAGCACAGCACCACACCAAGATGTTGAATATTATGGCAGCTAGGATTCAATGCAAAGAAGTGCAAAATAATGCACCTGGGAAACAAGAACCCAGGGGAAGAATGCACAATGGGTGGGAAGGTAGTAACAACAACAAAAAAGGAAAGGGACCTGGGGGTATTCATATCAGATGACCTTAAGGTTAGCAAGCAATGTGAGAAGGCAGTAGGGAGGGCTGGGGGTATACTGGGATGTATAGGGAGAGGCATCATCAGCAGAAAACAGGAAGTTGTTATCCCTCTGTACAGACAGTTGGTGAGACCCCATCTGGAATACTGTGTCCAGTTCTGGCGACCCCATCTCCGCAAGGACATAGACAGGATAGAGGCAGTCCAGAGGAGGGCAACTAAAATGGTGCAGGGTCTGTAAGAGAAGCCATATGAGGAGAGACTAAAGGAGCTTAATATGTATACCCTTGAGGAAAGAAGGGAGAGGGGGGACATGATAGAAACTTTTAAGTACCTCAGTGGAATCAACAAAGTCCAAGAGGGTAGCATCTTTCAGAAAAAGAGACTTGCAAGAACAAGGGGACACAATTTAAAGATAGAAGGAGGGCGGTTCAGGTGAAATGTGAGGAAGTATTATTTCACAGAGAGGGTAGTGGATGCATGGAACAGCCTTCCTGAGGAGGTTGTGGGGTCTAAAACTGTGGGAGAATTCAAGAATGCATGGGACAGACATAAGGCAATTCTTGTGGGGGGGTAGGAAGAAATAGGCTGTTGGTTAACTAGGATCTGCGGCCTATCCTGTAGGTAGGGAAATGGGCAGACTAGATGGGCCTAGCGGTCCTTACTTGCCGTCAAAGTCTATGTTTCTATGTTTCTATTATTATGGTGGGCATGGCAAGAGAGCGGGAACTTTTAAAGAATTCAAAATCACATATTTTGGTTCTGGAATGAAATATATTGAAATAGAAAATAGAAATACTGATGTTCATACCAGAAATATGTTATTACTAAAACTCTATATAAAGTTTTTTTTTTGTTGTTGTTTGTTTGATTGTTTTTCCTTGCCAACAAAAACTACTGCAGCATTAAATGGGGAAGAAAACATGATGGTCACTGTCCATTGCAGAACTCAGGGAGGATGCAACCATACCAAAATATCCTCAAGAGAGGAAAACTTGAGGCCAAAGTTGAAGCATCAGGAACATGACAAAGAAGGTATAGTACATTTCATAGAATGCTAGTGACAAACTGCTAAAAATCTCCAACCTAGGTCAAACTTAGGAAATGAAGCTATGATAAATAAAAATAGGTATAGAAACATCAGATAGAGGAGACATTTCTCTTTATGAATTGTGACTGTTTCCTCCTCTGCTAGCCTGACTGTCAATCTATTCAAACATTAGTAATTCTCCAGGCATAGTAATCTTTCTTCTGAATACCATAGTTGCATATCATTGCTATTATAGCAGTTACCATGTCAAACCTTTTTGTATACCCGAATGGTCTTTCATCACCACTTTGCATTGGGTTTTTCAATGCCTATAATAAGAGATCTTAGGTTATCAAAATGTTGTCTTTCCATGAGAATTGTAACCATCTTTCTATAATACAGTACACTGACAAAAATTTCCTGTGTGCATTCAGCAATCTTTTCAATATTGCCATGATGATAAGGGAATGCACTTTGAGAAAGCATAAGCCATTGAAGGCCTAAAAATCTGAAGAACATACAAGCTATTAGAAAACATTTTATCCAGTCTGTTATTTACCTGTCATTGATATTACTGACAGTGGTGTCCATTATCTGTGCTTCCTTTTGAAGTTTACAATGCATTGGATTCAGAGAAAAAAAGACTACCATTTACGAATTCAATTTGTTTTTATCCAGTACATTTAGTCTCAAGTCACTGTCTCTCATAAAGTCACTATTGCTCACTTTGCAGGTCTTTTCCCTGTAATATCCTTTCTCTGGAGAACCAGAGTTCAGTTCACTTTAATGCAAATAATGTAATATGTCTATTAAAGTTATCCCTAAGAAGCAAAGTTATTAACTATAACAATGGCACAAAGGATCATGCCAGGCCGGATCATAAGTACAGCAGCAGGGCTACTACTTGTGATGTCAGTGACACAGGTTCAGGAAAGAGCCCAAGATGTCGAATGGTCAGTGAGGGGAAGAGGGAGAAAGATCAGGCAAGCATCCTTCTCCAATGATGGTCAATTCCAGTCTCTGCTGGAGCACTGCTATCTGAGTGACTGGCTGTTGGGCAAGGACATTACATAGAAGCATACAATTTTTTGGCAGAAAAGGACTGCTTGGCCCACCCAGTCTGCCCAGATGGTCACTACCTAGGATGTCTCTGCAGACACTAACTGATCTCTGGTGACCCTCCCTCCTCCCTAATTCTCTAGTATTAGAAAATAGGCTTGAAAAATAATGTATCCTGACAGGTTGAAAGCCATAGTCAGGCATGCATTTATTTTTTAATAGATGCCCGGTGAAAAACAAGTGCCCATTCTGGGTGCCCCGTTACTTACACTATCTTTGGGCACCCTGAATTTGCATACTAACCAGCTGCCATTTTTTCACACTCACTTAGTAAGCGAGAGACCTCCCACTCCCAACATGACTTCATATGCCAGAATGTAAATACAAAAAAGAAACCAGTAAAAGCAAAGCTGTCTGACCGATCATCTTCACGGAACCGCCTGTCATCTGTGCTGTTTTGAAATGTGTATCAGGTGCGTGCCTTTCCAAATAAAAAAAAAACTTCCTTTCCTGCTATCTCTGCTCACTGCTGCCATTTGTTTACACTGTTCTCCACAGCAGAAACATAACCAGTCCCCAGTACTCTACACAGAAGTGCAACAAACTGTGACACACTGACACTGGCTCTCCTCTGTCCTTTGCCCTACAGGCAGAAAGAAAACATTTTTTTAGGTTTACTTTTGTTTGATGCCATCTCCTTTGATCTGTAGCTGGGTCCTCCCACTCTAATACATTTACTGACAGCAACTTCAACTCCACACCATTGCGCTAAAGTAAAACAATATATAAAACAAAAAGTAATACTGGCACATGACTTGTGAGGGGGGACAACAGATTGTTACCAAGTAAAGCACGCAGCCCCCCACCCAAACACTTCCAGATCAGCAGTCCCCTGTTTGTACACACCTATTACTGGCACCTTTTTGAAGCTGCAGTAAAACCACAGTTTCTGCCTCTCCAGCTTTGGCAGTTAACAAGAAACTTGAAGTCTTGTTTTGGATGGGGCGGGGGTAGGAGAACAGAATGGCTCTATCACCTGACTGTGAGTGGGGTGGGAGCAGGGGATGGAACAGCACAGAAAATGAGGGACTACTTTACCAAAAAAAAAAGCTAATTTTCTGATATTTCTATTCACCCCAGAATTCTAAAAGAACTAAGGGAAGAACTAGTAACACCACTGACTACCCTTTTTAATAAATCATGGGAGGATGGTGTGGTACCTGAGGACTGGAGGAGGGCGGATGTGATTCCCCTTCACAAAAGTGGGAGCAAGACAGAGGCAGGAAACTACAGACCTGTCAGTTTGACCTCAGTGATAAGGAAAATTATGAAATCATTTCTGAAGAAAATAATTGTTGAGTACCTAGAGGCCAGTGGGGCACAGGACCCAAGGCAGCATGGATTCATAGTGGGAAGGTCATGTCAGACAAATCTAATTGATTTTTTTGTCTGGGTGACCAAAGCAGTAGACCAGGGAGGGGCTGTGGACATGGCCTACCTAGACTTGAGCAAGGCATTTGATACAGTCCCGCACAAAAGATTAATAAACAAATTAGCCAGCCTGGGAGTGGGTCCCAGGGTGGTAGCCTGGGTAAAACACTGGTTGGACAACAGGACACAGCGGGTAATAGTAAATGGAGTCCACAGTGAAGAAAGGAGGGTTACTAGTGGGGTACCGCAGGGTTCAGTACTGGGGTCGGTCCTCTTTAATTTCTTTATAAGTGACATTGCAGAGGGACTTGAAGGGAAATTATGTCTCTTTGCAGATGACACAAAGCTCTGCAACAGGGTTGATACACAAGGTGGGGTGGAAAGAATGAAAAGGGACTTGACAAGGTTGGAGGAACTGTAAAATGTGTGGCAGCTTAGATTCAATGCAAAGAAGTGCAAAGTAATGCATCTGGGAAGCAAAAACCCAGGGGAATAGTACACAATGGGGGTGAGATACTGACAACAACAAAAATGGAAAGGGACCTGGGGTAGTTATATCAGATGACCTAAAGGTGGGCCAACAATGTGAGAAGGCAGTAAGGAGGAATGGGAGGATACTGGGATGCATAGGGAGAGGCATCACCAGTAGAAAACAGGAAGTTGTTGGCCCTCTGTACAGAAAGTTGGTAAGACCACATCTGGAGTACTGTGTACAGTTCTTGAGACCCCATCTCCGCAAAGACATAGACAGGGTGGAGGCTGTCCAGAGAAGGGCAACCAAAATGATGCAGGGTCTACATCAGAAGACATATGAAGAAAGACTAAAGGAACTAAAGATGTATAGCCTCGAGGAAAGGAAGGAAGGGGGGGGACATGATAGAAACTTTCAAATACCTCAAGGGAATCAACAAAGTCCAAGAGGGTAGTATCTTTCAGAAAAAGAGATGCGCAAAAACAAGGGGTCACAATTTGAAGATAGAGGGGGGATGGCTCAGAGGTAATGTGAGGAAATATTTTTTCACAGAGAGGGTTGTGGAATACATGGAACAGCCTTCCTGAGTAGGTCGTAGAGTCAAAAACAGTGGAGGAATTCAAGAATGCATGGGACAGACATAGGCAATTCGAGTGGGGGGGTAGGAGGAAGTAGGCTGTTGATTAACTAGGATCTGCAGCTTATCTGTTAGGTAGGGAAATGGGCAGACTAGGTGGGCTAAGTGGTCCTTATCTGCCATCAAATTCTATGTTTCTATGTAAGTTCTCATTTCATTTGTTATTTTACAACCTAAACTTTACACATATGCCCATTTTCTAAGTGCAATTATACCCTCCAGGGTGCACGGCATTAGGAAATACCGGAACTTCCAGGGGCAATAAGGCCCTTCTTCTGCAGAGTCGGGCCTCATTATGCCCATGGGCGGTCCGGTATTTTCCAATACTGCCCACCCTGTCGGTTATTATTGCTTACATAGTTCCCTATGTCTATCCCATGTATGCTTGAAGCCCCCTACTGTTTCCACTTCTACCACCACTGCTGCTGGCCATCTGAACCTGGCATCCACCACTCTTTCACTGAAGTAGTACTTCCTCACATCCCTTTTAAACTTTTCCCCTGCAGCTTCATCTTATGCCTTCTAGTCCTGGTGCTTTTCCTCATTTGAAAGAGACTCCCCTCATGCATCCTGTTCAACTCCATGAGGTACTTGTAAGCCTCTATCATGTCTCTTCCCATGCTCCTCTCTTTCAGGATGTACATGTTGAGATCCCTCAGTCTCTCTTCATTGGGCTTGTGATGTAACCCCTGCACCATTTTAGTTACCCTCCGCTGGACTACTCCACTCTATGTCCTTTCTGAGATGCAGCCTCCAGAACTGGACACAATTTTCCACATGGGGTCTCACAAGAAAGCCACAAATTGTCTGGCATCACACAACTGCTTGCTATTGAGCATTTGAGCCCTTATTGCCAATGTCTCTCTCTCTCTCTCTCTCACAGCAGACATCAGGGGATGGTTTTCTTTATTTACAGGTAAAATAAAAAAAATGTTGGGCACACTGGGGTGGGATCCCAGTGTGCTCCATGAGTTTGCGAGGGGGGACTGATGCCAATGGGGATTGGGCTCCCCATCAGCAAAGAAAGTGTGTGGGAAACACAATGCCGATGGGGATCTGCGAACCCCACCTCCCTGCACCCCCCCTCACCCCAAACTTACCTTTGGAGGTCTGGCGCTGCAGTCTTCTGTGGACCGGGAACACATCTGAACTCTTCAAAAGCTGACCACGAAATTAAGAAAATCAGGGTAAGCTTTATAATGGCATCAATGGGGGGCGTCAACTTAGGTTCATATCTCAGCCATTTCTTGGAATTTTGGCTCCAGATTTTCAACATGGGGTTCTTGGGACCCTGCCTCATGAACACATGCACTGCCATCTCGTTACTCTGTCCTAAAAGGTGATTTTGCAGTCACTGTGTGGAATCACCTTTTGGGACTGATTAACAAAATGACAGTGCCACTGTTCATGAGGCGGGCTCCCAAAAAGCCCATGTTGCAAATTTGGTGAAGAAATTCTAAAACATGACTGCATTACAAGTGTGCTTTGTGCAGTTTCCAAAATGACAGTGTTGAAAATCCTGAGTGAAAATATGAAAAATTGGTGAAGTCACGAGCGTACGTAGAAACTGTTGAATGTACACCCAAAACACAATCATTTTTGGGATTGTTTTAACCAGATTTTCAACACTGTCATTTTTCACACCTCCTTATGAACAGTACAGCTGTCATTTTTCACATCCTGCCCAAAATGTGTTTTCGCACATGTGGCACACAATGGCAGGGTCGCTGTGGGAAATCAACTGTTGGGACAGAGTAACAAAATCGCAGTGCCACTGTTCATGAGCTGAGGCCCCAAAATGCCTATGTTGAAAATCTGGTTAAAACAATCCCAAAAATGATTGCGTTATGGGCTTGCATTGTGCAGTTTCTATGTACGCTTGTGACTTCACCAGTTTTTCATATTTTCACTCAGGATTTTCAACACTGTCATTTTTTTTTACACCTTCTCATGAACAGTAGAGCTGTCATTTTTCACATCCTGCCTGAAATGCGTTTTTGCACATGTGGTGCCAAATAGCGCAGTCGATGTGCAAAATCACCTTTCAGCTAACAAACTGATAGTGCCACTGTTCATGAGGTAGGGGCACAAAAAGTACATGCTGAAAATCTGGAGGGAAAATACCAACAAATGTCCAGGGTGTTAGGGTTTCCAACCATAACGTCCCACCCTGTAGAGACTGACAGGCATCAGGGGTGTGACTTGGGACTGTCGGCTGTATCGCTCATGCAGTTCCACCCCCACCCCCACCCTGCAGCCAGTGACAGGCATCAAGGTGTGCCTTGGAGTCTTCAGCCCCAAAGTTCACCCCATTCTCCTACACTGCACCCATCTCAGTGTAGTTCTTTTTGGAATGGGATGAGCACAAGGCCGGAAGACCCCAAGGTACACCATGACACTTGTCAGTGTCTGCAGGGTAGGGTGAGGTGAAATTGCATGAGCGTTATGGCTGACGACCCAAAGGCACACCCCAGCACCTGTCAGTCTCTGCAGGATGGGAGTGGGGTTGGCGTCAGTTCAGTATTTCACTGCCATTCCTATTATGCATCTCTCTAACTCCTGCACTACCAATTCCAATGCCAGCAAGACAACATTCAGTATTGACAAATGCTTGCTCATTTTTGCCAACCCAATTCATCAAATGGGTATATGCACTTTGGCAATCTTTCTTAAGAACTAATTAATCAAATATATACTTCCTGGATGTCCTTATGTGACATCCAAATAGTATTATCCTAGCTGTATTTTGAAAAATCAGAAGGCACTCTTGGAGTCCCTAATTTCTGCATTATAAATAAGTCTATATAACCAAAGTGATGTTGAATTAGAGCAATGTAAACTATTAGAGACTTTTCTTGTGACAGGCAATGCCTTATGAATCTAAAGACAGATACTTGTGTGGCTATTCTGCAAATGCCTTATGACAGATGTGACTTAAAAGTGAGCACTTTGAAATATCAAATAAGAAACTATTGTGCTGTCTCATTTGGTATGGTTGGGCAAGTTTCCATTGTCTTCTCTTCCATATTGCTCACAGTTACTGGAAGAGTGACATGATAAGGCCTGCCTGAAAGGGATTATTTACTCTAGTTATTTTTTCCATCCTTTGTTTAACATACCCATCCAAAACAGTACTATCTCAATATGCTACATCCCCACTTACATCCACCAGCTTCCTATATATTCTCTCTCAGTTGTTTTTCCACAGGTGAAGGAATATTGATTTTAACTCTCAAATTCCAATTCAAAACTTAAACTGATTATCTTACAGGCCACATTTATTTATTTATTGAATGTTGTTGACTCGGTAGGCCCACTGTGCCTGGAAGTCCCTTTTTCAGGGGTAACGGGGGGGAGGGGATACAGATGGTAACCAGCTGAAATTGAACCAGATTAAGCTGTTGGTGGTATATTTTTAGTGAATTTAGTGACATTACCCTTTGTAAAAAACTGCAGGATGATACTTTCTGAAGACAGCTGTTTGAAAGTTACCAGGAATGTAATGTCAAAAGGTCCAGAAACTGGTGCTGTGAAAAGAGCAATCTCAGGTTTCCTTTTTTTCAGATGGAAAAATAGACTATTATGATTCTCTAAGGAAGTGGTCAACATGGCAACGGATAAAAGAGTGGAATTCAAGAGATATAAAAACATGGAGGCAGGTAGGTACACCAAGTAAAACAGAGGGAAGCAGGAAAGGTGGTGAGGTGGGGCAAAGGCGCACACAGAGAAAAGCATAGCCAAAGGGGTCTCCAAAGGGGAAAAGACTTTCTTCAGATACATGAGTGAGAAGAGAAGAACAAGGAACATACAAACATTCAAACATGCCAACAGATAAAGGCCTTATGCTCTATCTAGCCTGTTCAATTCTGTAGCTCCATATGTATTTACAAAGGGAACAGCCCTGTCCTCATTTCCCTTCTGACCTCCCTCTACTTCCCTCTCCCCTACACTCTTTTCTCATCTACCCACAGTTTTTCCCTTCACCCTGTCCCAACCCCTCTTGAAGCTGTCCACTGTTTTTATAGATACCACCTCCTCTGGCAGCTCATTCCACTTGACTACCACCCTCTCAGTAAAAAGGTTATCTCCTCATCTCCCTCCTGAACCTTCTCACCACCAGCTGTAGACTGTGCACCCCATTGGTCTTGTTCCTACTAAGGCCAAAGAGGCCCTCAGTGTTCACGCTGTTAATACTGTTAAGAAACATGGAGGTCTCAATTATGTCTCCCCTCTATCTTCTTTCCTCAAGATAGTACATGTTGAGTTCCCCGAGTCTCTGGTCATAAGTGTTGCCCTGCTAGCCCTCTGTCATCTTGTTTGCCCTTCTCTGAACTGTCTCAGGCAAGTTGACATCCTTCTTACAATACAGGAACCAAAACTGCACACCGTACTCCAGGTGTTGTGTTACCAGTGTCTTGTACAGTTGCAAAATGACCTCCACCTTCCTGGTGATAATTTATCTGGCTATGCAGCCCAGCATCCGATTGGCTTTGGCTACTGCTGTCTTGCAGTATGAAGAGTATTTCAAGTCACTTGTGATTATTACTTCCAAGTACTTTTCGTCTTCTGAACTGGTTATCTGCACTCTGCCCAACCAGTATTCGGCCCCTGGATTTTTTTGCCCCCAAGTGCATAACTTTGCACTTTTTAGAACTGAACCAAATGCCAGACCACATTTCTAGCAAAGCCAGGTACTCACTGAGTTCCTGTCATACCTCCTCCATGTCCCCCTTCCCACTGAGCTTGGTGTCATCCATAAACAGGCAGATTTCACCACTGATCCCATCAGTGATGTAGATTATGAAGATGTTAAATAACACTGGGCTGAGCACTGAGCCCTGCGGGACCATACTGGTCACAGGACTTGCTTCAGAGAATTCTCCCATGACTACCACCCTTTGGTTTCTATCCTGCAACCAGGAGAGGGATAATGAGGATTAGAAGGGTGAAGGTGGTGAGTGCACAGAACAGGACCAAGAAAAACATGACATCCTGAATAGGTACTTTTGCTCAGTCTTGACAGTGGAGGGAGGGGGGGATGGGCAACCAGGGAGTAGCAGGAATGGGGGAGGTATAGACAAGCCCATTTTCATATGAAAGAGTCCTGAAGGGACTTGCTGCTCTGAAGGTGGGCCTATGGAACTAGATGGGATACACTCAAGGGTACTGAAAGAACTCAGGGAGGTGTTAGCTGCACCACTGATAGCCTTGTTGAGCAGTTCACTGGAAACAGGCGGGGTTCCAGAGGACTTGAAAAGAGCTGATGTAGTCCCACTACATAAGAACAGCAGCAGGAAGGAGGCTAGCAACTTAAGATTGGTCAGTCCTACTTTGCTGGTGGGGAAATTAATGGAAACCCTACTTGGATTTAGCCATATGTTAGAGACAGCAAGAGACTTGAGATCCATGTGACTCCCCCCCCCCACCCACACGCAAACGCACACACATAACTGGTAATATTCTTTTGATCCAGTCTCATTTATGTATTTATCCTGCCTATTTTTAAACAAATTAAAATGTTCACTGTTTACCACATCTGACGGCAAAGAGTTCCAAATTCCAACTACTCTGTGTAAAAAAGTTTGTGTTTGTTGTTTTAAAGGACTGAGTAGTATTTGCTTGTTATGGCCCTCATAGCAATAGTATTAGATGAGGTCTTCATATTCATATTCTTTCTAAGAGAAATTGATCATTATAGATGTTGTACATCAGCAATAAACCCCTCGAATATGTCTTCTGTGCAATTAGACATATCAAGATTGCTTAGTCTTTCTTTGTAACTGAGGTTCTGGTCCCTTCATAGATCTAGTAGCTTTTGTTTGCATTCTCTCAATTGTATTTACCTCTCTCATATTTAGCCCTCCCCAAAATTGAGAGCAATAGTTAATATGTGGTCTAATGGCACGGGGTCATAATGTCGCAAAGACATTATGCTGCAGCAATATACGCACTGCCAGTACAGTGCAATATATTACCAGCAGCATAAGTCTTTTTTTGTGGTGGGCTACACCCCCTGCACCCCCTGTTATGGGTGGGCTGCACACCTGAACCCCCCCAACTAAAATATCTAACTCGGGGGGGGGGTTAACAGTAAGAATCTCACAAAGTGCAAAAAAGGTACAAATCAATGCGTCTGGGACCAGGAATCAAAACCCGGTCCTAAACGCACTGCCTGCCTCCCTTGCTGCCAGTGGCTCATCCCATCAAGCCACGGCAGCTGCTCAGTGGACCCCTGTCCCAGCAGAGATCTTATCATCTGCCTGGGAGAGTGAGACGGTGCGCTACCACGCATACTGCCTTTTGCAGTTTTGCACCCCTCTCACTTTTCCCTACCACACTGTTACTGTTGCGTGGTTTTGTCATGCGCTGTACAGCATACAACAAAGGGACCTGGTAGGGTGGTCTAACATAGCTTGCATACAGTGGTGGTGTTATGTGCCTGGATTCATCAATATAATGCCTACTTATTGTGTTTGCTAAATACATTTATATAGATTAAAAGTATCCCCCACTCTGAAAGAATGATTGGTAGAATAGCTTGAATCCAATGGACTGCAAATATATAGGCACCATGGATTCCTTGGTGGGGGGGCATGGCAAACAAATCTGATAGATTTTTTTGGCAAGATGACCAGGGAAATATATTAAGGGAGGGCACTGGACATGGTCTATTTTGACTGTAACAAGATCTTCAACACTGTGCCACACAGAAGGCTGATAAAGAAAACTGAGCTGCTTAGGGGTGGGATACGAAGTGGTGATTTGGGTTAGAAGCTGATTAACAGGAGACAGAGGGTAGTGGTTAACAGCACTAACTGTAATTATGGGAGAGTGGCCAGCAGGCTGCCACAGTGCTCAGAACTGGGACTGAGCCTCCTCTTCAATGTCTTCATAAGTGACACTGCAGAAGAACTGGAAAGGAAGATATGCCTTTTTGCAGATGATACCAAAATCTGCAATAGGGTAGACACTCGGGGGTAGGGGAGAGAGAATGTGCAGGAATCTTGGGATATTTGAAGAGTGGTCAAGAGCATGACAGTTGGGGTTCAAAACCAAAAAGTGCAAAATCATGCACTTAAGTCATAGTGGCCCAGGAGCTGAGTATAGGGTTGGAGGGAGGGTACTGCTAGTTACCAAACAGGAAAGGCACCTTAGGATTATCATACCTGATGTCCTCAAAGTGGTAAGGCAGTGTGACAAAACAGTAGGTAGGGATAGTGAGATGCTGGGGTGAACAGGAAGTGGTATCTCCAGTGGGAGGAGCGAGATGGTGTTGCCACTGTATCACTCCCTCATGAAACTGTGTACAGTTTTGGAGGCCACCCCTTAGAAAGGACATAAACAGGGTGGAGGCAGTTCAGTGGAGGGCAGCTATAATGGCGCAGGGGTTGCATGACAAGCCCTATGAGGAGACATTGAAGGATCTCAACATGCACATCCTGGAAAAGAGGAGAGTGAGAGATAGCATGATTGAGACCTACAAGTAAGCCACAGAGGAGAACAGGGTGCAGGATCAGAGTCTCTTTCAAATAAGTAAGAGTACCAGGAACCAGTGGTACTGTATGTTATGAAGCTTGAAGGGTTAAGAGAGATGTGAGGGAATACCTCTTCACTGAAAGAGTTGCAGATGCCTGGAACAGAATGCCAGCAAAAGTGGTGGAGACAAAACAGTGGGATAAACATAAGAATATATTAGAAAATACATAGGGACGAGGAAGGGTAGCAGAGACCATTTTTAGGGTCTGTGGAGAAAGATTAGGCAGGGAACATCTGGGCAGACTGGGTGGGCCAAGTGCTCCTTTTTGCCAATAAATTCTAGGTTTCTATTAAACTGCCACAAGCACCTCAAGAAATAGAGTTCTTCAGCTACTTGCAAAATTTGTGGCAAAGATACAGAGAAAGAATGAACAAGGACAGAAATAAAGGAGAATGAAATAAAAGTTTACAGAGAGGGAAACAGTGAACAGCTGGAGACAAAAGTAAAGCAAGAGTGCATGGTGTTGCTAATTGGATGCCAGCTGGGAGAGACAAGTTCAACAGTAAGTTCCAGCCTCCAGGCTCCAGGCAACTGGAGGCTGTGCAAGCTGTGGAGAAGTTACACTCTGTTTTAAATGCTGTCCAGTGCACAAACAGTCACTGCTGGCCAAAAAGCAGTATTAAAACTCTGATACTAAACCAACAAAAGTGAGGAACAAATTTATAAGTCTTGGTGAACACTGACACTTTCATTCTGCTGAGAAAATATAGCTGTTTTCCTTCCATGGGGCCAATGATCATGTTCCATTGAGACTGTTTCTACATGACGGACAGTTAACATGCAAGTTAGTTACTGAGAATTGCAGACATAAACAGTAAACAATCTTACAACATAAATAAATATTTCAACTAATGTTTTGTGTAAAAACAACAAAAGCAGTGTGATATAGGCCCCATTCGCACTGGGGCATTTGAAATGGTTCTCAGCGCTTGAACCGTTTCAAATGCATGCTGGCCCGGATCGCGTTTGCATATAACCCGCTTTTAGTTCAGAATTTTGGAAGCGTGCTCAAACCCTGATGAGACCTGGGCTTGAGCACACTTCCAGAAATCCGTTTTAAAAGTAAAGCGATTTACCTAGAGTGCGAACCCGCCAGCTCGTATCCATTTTAATGCACTTCAAGCAAGCGCACAAAGCATCACGGTAAGCAGCTTTTCCATGCTGCTGAATTCGGTTTATAGTGGGCATGGATCTCTGCCACAGTGTGAACGCTGTAAAGTGCATTGCCTGATGCGGATCACAGGAAGGGGGTTGCAGTATGAACGCTACAGCACGGTAAGTGCTAATCCACTTTTAAAAATGGTTTGCAGAACTGTGCTGTAGTGCGAATGGGGCCATACTTTTTGGACTAGCCTCAGAGGTACAAAACGTACAACAAAAAAATGTGTACAACAACACTTGGACCCTACCTCAAAGAATCTTTAACTCCATTTACACTGAGGTAGCACTTCCAACCAATTGAAGTGCTCCTTTTTACTGCATGTGAGACTCTCTTAGTCTGTAAAGAGTGTCTCATGCACAGGTGCCCTGTAAATTGGCTCTTTGGGAGAATTGTTTTTAATTTTTAAATATATTATTTAGGGATGAGTGGGTCGGCTGTGACCTAGTTCTCTTTCCGACTCTGATATTTTTCCAAAAGTTTATGATTTACTTTGATTTACTCTGATGAATTGTAAACCTATTTTAATCTATTTGAGTATGATAAAACCATAAGTATAATTCTTTTAGATCCCTTGGTTAAAAAATAAAACAAGGGCCAGCCCGCCAGCACAGTGGTTGGAATTCCGCTTTCAACGCCGGCAACCCGGGTTCAGGAATGAGCTCGGGTCGTTGGAGGACCGGCCTGGGGGAGAAGGATTGAGCATCCCTGGGACTGCTTTCCTTCTCAGGGGGGTGGGGGTCTCTGCATTCAGTGTGAGAGTGACACCTAGCGGAAGCTGGGTTCGTCACTCTGAGCACCGACGCATGGTCAAGGGGGGTACTGGAGTGGGACAGATGCTGGCATCATTGCACGTCTCCACCCCAGTCTATAGGGGGATACAAATCCCTCCTCACAGGACGTCTCTATGACACCCTGCTCCTGAGCTTCAATTAGCCACCTGGCCGAGGGCTCCCCCAACCAGTTACGGTCACACAGCGCCGATTCTTGCCGCGGTGCTGAGCCCCACCTCCCCAGGGTAAGCCAGGGAGTGACCAGGGGAGTGAGGGGCTAATAAGGTGGTGGAAGCACTAGGGGGCACCGTGACCAGGGCAGACCCATGACGGAAAGGCAAGGAGGACAAAAAAAGGGGTAAAATTAAAAAAAAGTTACCTTTATAAAAAAAAACTATTTTGTCTGTATTTTCATGTCATTTGGTCAGCAAGCAGCCAACAGCAATGAAAAATAAATATATAACAGTCACCATTACTGCAGTACTGCTGTAATGAGTCATTGAACAAGAAGGTAAGGACAGGATACCCAAATATTAAGTGGCATGATTTGTGACTAAGTAACATGAAACAGAAAATTCATGTACAGGGTTGCACCCAAAATTAAGTGGTATCAAACAGAAGATTCAATAACAGTGAAAAATCACTAAAAGTGCTACAGAAGGACACTGACAAAGTGGCTTACGTAAACACAGATTTGCAACAGAAGATTCAGTAAACAAACAGGGTTGCACCCAAAAAATTAAGTGGTGTGATTCATAAGTAAGTGACGTGAAACAGCAGACAGGGTTTCACCCCTAAAAATTAAGTGATATCAAACAGAAGATTCAATTACACTGAAAAACACCAAAACAGCTACAGAAAGAAGTGACCCCACCTTCACAAATCTGTATAGCACTATGACCTAGTAGTAGTTCAGGCACAGAGATGGGCAACATAGAGTCTGAGACGTGACACTCCCCCTTCACAATTTGTATGGCACTATGACACAGAGATGGGCAACACAAAGTCTGAGATGTGACACCACCATTTCAAAATACATGACGTACTATATGACCTAATAGTAGTTCAGGCACAGAAATGGGCAACACAGGGTCTGAGACATGACAACCCCCTTCACAATCTGTATGGCACTATGGCACAGAGATAGGTGACACAGATTCTGAGATGTGACTCCCCCCTCTCAAAATACACTATATGTCCTAGTAATAGTTCAGGTGCAGAGATGGGCAACACAGAGTTTGAGATATGGGTGACACCTTCCTTCAAACTATGTATGGCACTTTAGGCCTCCCCTCAAAATTACTGAGGCACCAAAACCTTCAGTCAGAGTTCTCCTGTCCTGTCTGATCCTGCTTCTCTTAATATATTTTGCAAAAAACTTCATTAATGCATCAGTCAGGGTTAAAGTGACAAAAGTAGAGAAATGTGGCGTTAGGGTTTCCAACCCTAACACCCCATTCCCCACCCTGTATAGACCCACAGGTTGGGGGGGGCTGTGTTGGGGCCATCAGCCATAAAGCTCACCCCATTCCATTACAAAGAAGGTGTCATGGGGACAGCGCAGGAGAATGGAGTGAGCATTACTCCATCCCTCCATAGATGCATATATGTATCTAGCTGTGAAAGCACAGGGACCTCTGGCCCCTGCACTTCCACTTGTAACAAAACAGTCACCAAATTGTCACCATAGCCATATTATCACTCCACCTCATGTTCCCGGTGCGAAACATTTTCATTCCCCACCAGAACATAACTCTGCATAAGCCCAACACCAAACCACAGTGCAGGTGCAAAAGCACATTTTAAACAGGATGTGAAAAATGACAGCTGCGACATACATGAGGTTGTGTAATAAAAAGGCTATGTTGAAAACTTGGGCTCAAAATATTTAAAATTCCTAAAGTAACCAGCAGACATAGTGAAATCACAACAAATAGTCATAACTGTGCCATTTTTAAGCATTGTAACCCCAAATTTTCAACTTAGACTTCTTATGACCTCGTCGCATGTACCCAGTACAGAAAATGTTCAAATCCCCACCAAAACATAATTCTGCACAACTGCAATGCCATTCTTCACCACAAGTGCGAAAACACATTTTGGCCAGGATTTGAAAAATTACAGCTGTCGCATATAGTACATGAGGTGTGGTAATAACAAGGCTATGTTGAAAATATGGGGTGAAAATATTAAAAATATCCAAAGTTATGCACATGAATAGTGAAATTGCAATGAATGGTCATAACGCAGATATTTTTTGAAATTTTGACCCCAAATATTCAACGTAGCCTTCTTATGATCCCACCTCATGAACAATATGACTGTCATTACACAAGTCCCACCAGAAAGGTGATTTTGCCAACAGACTACGAAATCACCTTCAGGAGATGTCTAACAACAGTCATATTGTTCATGAGGTAGGGTCCCCAAAAGGCCACATTGAAAATTTGGGGTCAAAATGATGAAAAACAGTTGAGTTATGCATAAAAATTGACCCCCCCCCCATTGAAATATATTGAAGCGCATTTACCTTAGTTCATATTGCAGTCACTGGTTTCAGCAGCAAGACTTGTGTTAGATCGGCAGAACTGGTCTCGAACCTGGGACCACCATAAGTGAGTGGTGATCTGTGAGAATGTCACAGGGAGTGTGGGGAGTGGGGTGCACAGTGGGTGATCAGGTGGGGTTGTGGGTATGATTGGTAATGGACTTTGTTTTTTTACAGGTATAAAAACACATGGTAAGACACTGAGGGACCGTTTTCTTATTTTCAGGCAGAAAATAGGAAAAGGGAGGGTGGGATGATTCAACTACACCACCAATGGAAAAAAAAACCTGGAGGGTGGGGGGGGCACAAGATACCAGGGACAATGACAAGTAAGCTCCCCCCAGGAAAGAAAAATGAGGTAGGGGCTTAAAAAAAAAATTATAATTTTTAAAAAATAAAATAAAACAAATGAGGAGGTATACAATTACATACAGGGTGGCAGATGTCACTAGACACCAGGGATTTCAAAGGGGTTCAAAGGAGAACCCATTCAAAAAATTAAAAAAAACAATCCTTTTTCACCAGCAGCAATCCTTTTTCATCAACGGCAATCCTTTTCCTCCAATCTTTTGCTCTCGTGGTGGAAAAGGATTCTGTCTGGTGAAAAAGGATTCATTTTGATGAAGAGATGGCCCCATTTTTTATGACTAGATGGCTGTGAATCTTTTTTCACGACAGATGGCCATGGAAAAATCCTTTTTCACCACTTGCATTCCTTTATCACCATCCCTATTCATCATGGTGAAAAAGGAAATCAGCTGGTAAATAAGAATTACCAGCACAGCCATCTGGTCATGATAAGGGGACATCTGGTCAGCAAAAATCCTTTTTTGCCAGCCGATTTCCTTTTTTGCCATGACGAACAAAGAATAGTAGAAAATGAAGAAGCGAGGACAAAAAGGATTTAAAAGTTAAAATAAATAATTCTAGGGAAAAGAATGTCATAAACCACACAGAACAGACTAATAACTCCCAATGAGCAAAAAACATACTTGGATGTCTGAAACAGACATCCCTGGACAGAGTTATGACAGTTTGTCTGTGGCAAAACCAAAAAACAAGATGGCAGTTTGCAAAAAAAGAATTTTTTATGGTGAAGAAGGATTGGCCCCTGGCAAACAAGGATTGGTCCCTCATGAAAAAAAGATCCTTTTCCGGTCCAGGAATCTATCCTGAAAAATGAAAATCCCCATTGAAAATAATAGGACCTTAAAAATGCAGTAACCATGGAATAGAATAATATTTTTTTCACCAAATAAATGCTGGGCTATTCTGTGACCTAAGTTCTTTCTACTATAAAACATTTCAGACTAAAATTCAACACTGTCTGTGCACAGTGTGATGAGGAAAAAACTGCAAAAAGTGGCAAATTTTTAGTTTTTTTCACTATCCTGATCTCAGAATCCACAAATCTGACTGGAATGAAACTTGGCACAGCAAGAGATCTACTCCAGGAGACCATGCATGCAACATTTCATGGAAATCTGTTGAATAGTTACAAAGTTATTAAAGTGCAAAATTTGAGGTTTAACATTAAAGTGCCTACTCAACCCTAACTATGGTAGTGCTACCACACACACTATAATATGTATATATGTTTCATTTTCTGCACTTTGCTGTTATCTGCTGTTGAATTTGTTGGTCTCTCTCTATACTCTCTCTTTCACTCTAACAAAACCGGGTGTTTTTTTGTATTTTTTACTGAGGTGTCTGCAACACCTGCACTCTGCTGCTGAAATCATTGGTCTCTCTACTCTCTCTCTAATGAAAAAAAAAACTTTTGAGTACTCTGCAATCTGCTGCAACATGTGCACTCTGCTGTTTCCTGTCTAATGTTGAATTTGTTGGTTTCTCAGTCTCTACTCTCCCTCTTAACAGAATGATTTTCACTGGTTTAAACTTTCTTTTTTTCTGGGGGAGATCTACACACAAACACACACACTCATGACAGTCTACATTGAATGCAAAGCCCCAAATACGCTCATTACTCAGTTTTCTAGGGAGGTCCTGTAGTGGCTGACACAGAGGACTGGCTAGAACATGTGTCAGTCACAGAACAGGGACCTTCATTGATTGACTCCCTTCAGTGCCCCAGGATCACGAGTGTTTTCCGTTGTTGGTCATGTAATGATCCAAGGACTTGGGAGTCTTCAGTAGAGACTGGGGAAAAAAAGAAACACTTTTTCTTCTGCACTTTTCTGCAGCCTGCATTACCTTTCCCATGCAATACTGATAGTGAGAGTGTTATTCCGGACTGGACCACACTTCCAGACTGGGCCAACATGGTAATATGAGTTGAGCCACCAAAGGTTCAGGCTGTGGAGACCACTCTTACAGTTGTATGAGTGCTGTCTGCTCTGTCACTGCATGCTGCAAAGACAACTGTAACTGTTAAGTTCTTATAGGATGTTCAATAAAGATATCTACTACTACTACTAATTATCAATATTTCTGGACTACTGTCCACTACACGTAAGCTCCAAATCTCAATTAAAAGAGCTTTCCATATGCTTTATTTAGTTTATTGACCAGGAAAGGATGGCTAGGCAATTCTGCCTATTATCAGGTGTGACTCAGTGGGGGGAGATAAAGATGAATCTGATGGCAGATAAGGGTCACTTGGCTCATACAGTCTGCCCATTTTTTTTCTACCATCATTTTTGCTGCAAACTGACTTGATCTATGGTGCTGTCTTCCCAGCCTTCTTCCTTACCTCATACGATTCTCCTCTGCCTAGCCCAGGCATTTTTTAACCCCACCACTAATTGCACCCCCACTACCTCAGCTGGAAGGCTGTTCCAGGAGTCCACCACTCTTTCTGTGAATAAATATTTCCTCACATCTCTCCTGAATCTGCACCCCTCCAGCTTCATGGCATGTCCCCTTGTTCTAGAGCACCTTGTGTTCTAAAAAATAAATACTCTCCTTCTGTACCTTATAACCTCCATTAGGCATTTAAAGATCTCTCTCATATCTCCCTCTCCCTCATCTTCTCCAGGGTGTACATATAAAGCTCCTTTAGCCTCTCCTAGTAAGGTTTTTGATGCAGATCCTACATAATTTTGGTAGCCCTCATCTGGACTGCCTCCAATTTGCCTGTGTCCTTCCTAAGATGTGGTGGACACAGTACTCAAGGTGGGGTCTTACTAGCAATAATATATATATATATATACACACACATATATAGGCAACACCACCTCCCTCTTTCTGCTAGTGATATCCTTACTATGCACCCCAGCATCTCATTAGCCCTCTGTACTGCCTTGTCACACTGCCTAGCCACCTTTAGGTCATCTGATATCACTATCCCCTGGTCTCTTTCCTGCTTGGTCGTTGTCAATATTACTCTACCCATTCTGTACTCTGCACATGTGTTTCTATGACCTAAGTGCATTATTTTGCATTTTTTTGCATTAAAACTCAGCTGCCATACTCTTGAACACTCCTCCAATGTTTTCAGATCTGTGCCCATTCTTTCCACACACACCCTGCCCCAGGAGTGTCTACCCTACTGCAGATCTTGGTGTCATCTGCAAAGAGGCAGACCTTTCCTTCCAGCTTTTCCGCTATGTCACTAATAAAGACATTGAAGAGGACCAGTCCCAGCACTGAACCCTGAGGTACCCCGCTGGTCACCCTTCTTTCCTCAGTGTAAACTCCATTTACCACTACTCTCTATCGCCTATCCTCTGACCAGTTTCTTACCCAGGTTACCACCTTGTTGCCCACCCCAAGCTACCCAGCTTGCTTATCAGTCTCCTATGTGGAATGGTGTTGAAAGCCCTGCTGAAATCTAGGTAGGTCACGTCCACTGCTCCACCCTGATCTAACTCGCAAGGAGGCAGTATAACACAGAGGTTTAAGGCTCTGAGCTACAAACCTGGAGACCTGGAGACCTGGGTTTGAATCCCACAGCCCCCACTTGCATACTGTGTGACCCTGAGCAAGTCACTTAACTTCCTTCTGCTCCCAGGTCACACCTGTAAACAAGCTTCAGCTTAGTGTGTCTCTCCTGGTAAAATTAAAAAACCCTCCTTGGTCACCCAGTCAAAGAAATCTATCAGATTTGTTTAGCATGCCCCCCCCCCCCGAATTCATGCTGCCATATTGAAATACTGAATCAGGGTAAGCTGTTGATGGTATTTCTATTGAATGGGGGACATTATGCCAGAATACCAAGGCAATTCCATAGTCTTTTTGAGAAGTGCCATGGGACGTTTAATGTCCACCTAAACAACTACCAGAACAGGCATAAAGGACCTCAGTTTGACATCTCATCCAAAAGACGGCACCTCAGGAGTGCAGCACCCCCTCATGCTGCAATACACTGTTAGCACTGTCAGTATTAGAATTTACCCCAATTTTCTGGTGGGGGGCTAGAACCCATAACCTTCCAATTTTCCAGCCTCAGAGACAAGTGTGCAATTTGCTAAGCCACTGACAATGCTGTGCTTTCAAACTCTGATTTTTTTTTTTAGCCTTCAGTAAGAGTAGAGATCACTTAGAAAAAAAATATTGGTTTAGTAGGCTTTTGACCAAATTCAGGAGTGGTTTATTTCCCATAAACTAGGAATAAATATAAAAACCAAAAACAAAGATGATGGTGTTTTCAGGACCAAAAAAAACTACTGACAGTGAACATAGGATTAATGACTCCAGTTGTGAAACTGTAGAATGAGTAAAGCATTTTTAAACATTTTGGCGTGACACTAAACAGTACCCTTTCCTTTGAACAACATGTAACTCACGTTATCAAAACTATACATCAGAGACTGGGACTCTAAAACAGCATAAAACAATTCCTGGTCCCCAAGTCTAGGAGACTTTTGGTACACAGTCTCCTTTTTTCGGTTATTGACTATGAATCCTTGATATATTCAGCAGCATTGGAAAGGATGCAGTCCAGGATCACACTTACCCACAACAGCATCTGTCAGTTTATAACTGGCCTGCCTAATAAGACACATCACTGTTATCTATACAAGACAGCTCAAAATCTTTCTTTGAAAGACAGAGTTCACTATCAATCTACAATGTTTTTGCATAAAGTAATACTAGGATTGATGCTTGACTGTATATCCGAACTGTTTCAGAGATCCATTAATGGCTTGGGCATTAGATTGCAAGACAGATTTCTTTTTAAAATTCTACTTCCATTTCACTACCCTTGGACAGAGATCACTCACTTCATATGCAAAAGGGTATTATAATTAGTTGCCATCAGAAGCTCTGTACTGCAGTAAAATCACTGGTTTTAAAAATAAGTTAAGAAACAACTGTGTGAACGTACTATGTGTTCATTTTATGGTAGATTATGTCTTAATGCCTGTTGTCTATCATTTTTGTAATGTTTTTGTGTGACTGGTTGCATGTGAAAAGAGGCATTTGTGCTTATCTTTGACTACCAGTATAAAAGTTAACAAAAAATTGAAAGTTATTTTGTTTTTGTTTACCAGGTAAGTGTACTAGGCAAACAGATGCATATTTTCAGGCAAGTACTAGAACAGTCAGTAACACCCTATATAAGCGCCTGTTACATAGAAACATAGAAACATAAAATCTGAAGGCAGATAAGGACCACTAGGCCAACCTAGTCTGCTCATTTCCCTACCTAATGGATAAGTTGCAGATCCTAGTTAACCAACAGCCTACTTCTTCCTACCCCCCACTAGAATTGCCTTATGTCTGTCCCATGCATTCTTGAATTCCCCCACTGTTTTTGACTCCACGACCTCCTCAGGAAGACTGTTCCATCCATCCACAACCCTCTCTGTGAAAAAATACTTCCTCACATTACCTCTGAGCCGTCACCCCTCTATCTTCAAATTGTGCCCACTTGTTCTTGCACATCTCTTTTTCTAAAAGATGCTACCCATTTGGACTTTGTTGATTCCCTTGAGGTACTTGAAAGTTTCTATCATGTCCCTCCCCTCCCTCCTTTCCTCAAGGTTATATATTTTAAGCTCCTTTAGCCTCTCTTCATATGTCTCTGGTGCAAACCCTGCAACATTTTAGTTGCCCTCCTCTGAACAGCCTGTCTATGTCCTTGCAGAGATGAGGTCTCCAGAACTTCATGCAGTACTCTTGATGGGAGCTCACCAACTGTCTGTACAGAGGGATAACAACTTCCTGTTTTCTACTGGGGATGCTTCTCCCTATGCATTCCAGTATCCCCCAGCCCTCCTTACTGCCTGCTCACATTGTTTGCCCACCTTTAGGTCATCTGATATAACTACCCCCAGGTCCCTTTCCATTTTTGTTGTTGTTAGTATCTCACACCCCATTGTGTACTCTTCCCCTGGGTTTTTGTTTCCCAGGTGCATTACTTTGCATTTCTTTGCATTGAATCTAAGCTGCCATACATTTGACCATTCCTCCAACCTTGCCAAGTCCCTTCTCATTCCTTTCCACCCCACCTTGTGTATCAGCCATGTTGCAGATCTTTGTGTCGTCTGCAAAGAGACATATGTTTCCTTCCACTCCCTCTGCAATGTCACTTATAAAGACATTAAAAAGGACCAGATGCAGTACTGAACCCTGCGGTACACCACTAGTAACCCCCCTTTCTTCACTGAGGACTCCGTTTACTATTACCCTCTGCATCCTGTTGTCCAGCCAATGTTTTACCCAGGCTACCACCCTGGGACCCACTTCCAGGCTGGCTAATTTGTTTCTTAATCTTTTGTGCAGGACCATGTCAAATGCCTTGCTAAAGTCTAGGTAGACCAAGTCCACAGCCCCTCCCTGGTCTACTACTTTGGTCACTCAGTCAAAGAAATTGATTAGATTAGTCTGACATGACCTTCCCGCTGTGAATCCATGCTGCCTTGGGTCCTGTGCCCCACTGGCCTCTAGGTACTCAACAGTTCTTTCCTTCAGAAGTGATTCCATCATTTTCCCTACCACTGAGGTCAAACTGACAGGTCTTTAGTTTCTTGCCTCTGTCTTGCTCCCACTTTTGTGAAGAGGAATCACATCTGCCCTCCACTAGTCCTCAGGTACCACACCATCCTCCCATGATTTGTTAAACAGGGTAGTCAATGGTGTTACTAGTTTTCCCCTTAGTTCTTTTAGAATTCTAGGTTGAATCCCATCAGGCCCCATTGCTTTGTCCACCTTCAGTTTTAGGAGTTCTTTCAGAACTCTTTCTTCTGTGAAAGGACTGATATCAACCCCCCCTATCCAGAGTGCTTCCATTGGCTGGATTAGGCACCTCCCCCATCTCTTCCTTTGTGAATACTGAGCAGAAGTATTCATTCAGTATCCCTGCTTTTTCACTGTCCCTCTCTGCCCACCCACCCTCCTCTTTATTCAGCCTTAGTATCCCTCCCTTTGTCTTTCTTCACTCCCTAATGTGCATATAAAAGGTTTTATCCCCCTTTATTGAGCAACTCAATATGAGCGAAACAATAATCACACTTTGAAGCAGAGTGAGTGATGAAAGAAGTCGCTATATCCTGTAGAGAGAGTGTAGCAGGGCACTACATTCACTAGAGCAGGATATAGCATGATGGTTGGGCTAGCACTGCTAAGCTGGCTGTGTAGCATGGCTGTATAAGCTACCACCCCAAAGCAAGTGACCCGGTTTGGGTCTAATGGCTGTAAAGGAAATATTTTAGTTTTTTAAATCTTTATGTTTTCCCCTAAGTCCACGCCCCGTGGAGTCGATTATCTTTATTTTGCAGGGGGCACGGGGGGCATAATATCTGCATAAAATACATATCTTTCCCTTTTTTCAGATGTATTTGTGATGATCGCTCTACTGCCTGTCACCCTTTGTATGACAGGCGGTTCTTGTCTCGCTCTTTGTGGTTGGCGCTTATCAGGAGTCACCATTATCACATAAAACTGAACAGTCACAATGCAGATAACAGTTACAGACAGTCCATAGATGAGATATTACAAGCACGGTAATTGAGCTAGTTACACATTACAACATTAGCCATTAAAAGTAAGAATAGTACATAATAAATACAACTAAAGTTAAAATATTAATACAGTGTGCAAGCAGCAGAGATGAAGCACCTGACTAGAACAAAAAAGTAATTTCAAAATAGTATAAGTAATCTTTCATAAATGATCCCTGCATAAAGATCTCCTATTATGCAGTTAATGAGGAATTTGTATGTAGTTGCATGATATACAATTGCTAGATGTTTAGCTCTGATAAAGGAAACACTTCTGGCCATTTGAAGAATTCAAATGTGTTTTAGCAAAATGAAAATAGTAACTATTATCTTACAAATACACTGTTGGGGATCTGGGCTGAGTGTATAACACTCACACCATTATGTGCTGGAGACTTTAATTTGAATCTTTTGATTTTTTGTTAAAAGTGAAATACATGTGTGAAATTAGTTTACCAACTCTTGGACTTTAGCTCACACTGTAACACCCTCTCCCTTTTTAATTAGCAAAGTTTGCTTAAAAGATGCAGAAGTAAAGCTGGCCCAGTGGTGCATATAGCTAAGGCGCTATGTCCCTTATCTTTCACCACACAGGTGACCCAAGTTTAGGAAAAGATATGGGTTGCTCGGAGATTGGCCAGGGAAGGGAGGATTGAGCATCCTTAGGACTGCTGTACTCCCTCAGGGAAGTGGGAACTCATGCCTTGCTGCTTGACTGCCATCTGGAGGCATCCAGATGGTGGTGCATATGGAGCACAATGGGGGAGGCACCCATGTTCAGAGCACTGGGGGCATCTCCACTGAGGCAGAGCTTGCACAATGCGCAGATTGTGGGTCTGTACAGCCCTAATGGGAAAAAACACAGAAAAAAGCGTATGTCTCTCCATTGCTGTGTGTGACAGCCCCCAGCACTCTTGAACCCTGCTCCATATAAATTCCCACTGATAAGATGGTGGGGGGATCAGCTGACAGGGTTGAGAGCTACCAGGTCATGGGTCCAATGGTACAGTGTAGGGGCAATGGAGGAGAAAGAAGCAATATAAAAAAAATGCAGAAGTGGGCATGAGGGAGTTCAAAGGAACTTGTGTCTCCAAAATCCCTTAAATATTGTTAATTATTTTTATTGACTACTGTACAGAAAGGATCTCGGACATAATTCTCTGAAACAAACTCATGGCCTTTTCCAACCTCCTTGCAAATGAGTTTTGCTCAATGGATGCTGTGGTTACCACACAACTTTATGGGGGGTATTATGTCTTAGACTTGTAGTACTCATTGAGACCTATTTTGATATATAGATTGCCCCTTAAATCCAAAGACTGATGGAGTTATGGCTTGTTAAAGTTCTAATGTGGAAAAAAACTAAGTCCAAATTATTCTTTCATGAGAACCAATCTGTTGTTGTGAGATTTCTATGAGCTCATGAAAAAGGATAGCTTCTCATGAAAGAAGAATGCGAAAAAAACTAAGTTCAAATTCTTCTTTTGTGAGAATGGATCTTCTTTTGTGAGATTTTTGTGAGCTCATGAAAGAGAATTGGTTCTCACGAAAGAAAAATGTGAAAACTAAATAAGTCCAAATTTTTTTTTGAATAGCCCTATTCTTGTTTTGTATGACTCTATTCTTCTTCTGTGAGCCATACTAAAGAAGAAAATTGTCTCATGAAAGAAGATTTTTTTTAAATGCTCCAAAAACACATTTAGGAGTCATTTTTCAAAAAACTAAGTGCACAATCTTGCTAAACAGGTCCCTGTTAGCTAGAGTCATGTCTTCTGTCTACATTGTGCACATCCGGTGCTTATACTGTGCACACTACATATTTGCCTTGCTCCACATTAGGCTAGACTTGTCGGCCAGTCAAACAATGGCCTATCATTGCTGAATGTGTAACTGCCTTGTATATAAATTGCATATAGTTGTATTCTGTCTGCCTTTGCACTTGTGACTGTATCATATGCCTTCCATTATAGTTTTCTTACTATTGCTTTATGCAAAACTGCCATGCTATGTTAATTGAAAATGCTTGTATATTGTCAGCCAATGTACTTATGACTGTATCATTCTGTTGCTGGGTATCTCCCCTGGTCCATCTTGTAAATGAGTTATGCTCAATGGTGTTCCACCTGGTTAAATAAAGATATTGATTGATTGATTGACTCATTCATTCATTCATGTCTTGGTGTCTCTGCAGGACATCATTTATATGGGTTTTCAAAAAAATAAAAAAGGAAACAAGATGGCTACCATATGAAAAAAGAATTTTCTCTCACGAAAGAGGATTACCCCACATGAAAGAGAAAGCCTCATTTGTATGGTCAAATCCTTCTTTCGCATCAAACATCTATCCAAAAGACCCTACAGAGCATGCGCAGAACCAAAATTTAAAATCCTTATAACTTTGGAATGGATAAAATATTTTTTCAGCAAATCAATCAAAGGCACCATTCTGGGGCAAGACCTTTTTACCCTGAAAATTTCAGAACAAAATTCCAAACCATCTGGGCTGTAGGTGATGACAGAAAAAATGGCTGATTTTTCTTAAAAACTCACTATCCAGATCTTGAAACCTGCACAATCGACCAGGACAAAATTTGTCACATTAAGAGACCATACCCATACCCCCAGGCTGTGCATGCTAAATTTCATGCAACTCTGTTGAATGGGTGCAAAGCTATTAAGGTGCAAAGTTTAACATTAAACAGCCTACTCAACCCTAACTATAGGGGCATGGAATATTGTACATAAAGCCATGTTATAATGCATAGTATTAAGTTTTGGTGTATTGCTCATTGTACTGCAGCAATCCCACATCATCATGTATTGCTGCAAAGGTTCTACATGAATGATACTATCACCATAACTTTACTGTGTAGTACACTGGAACTGTTTCATTTTTAAGAGATGTATTCTGAAAACTAAAGAACAAAATCTCCCATTAAGTGTAGCTCTGAGGGATTTCAGCTTTGCTGTTTTGCTTGCTTAGCACACAAGGTACTCTACTTGAAAAAGCCTGATCTCTAACATAGAAATGTACTTATTACACACAAACACACACATTTTTCCTTTTTCTTGCTCTCTCTCTCTCTCTTTTTTACACAGTATAAGATATACTTCGGTAATATAAAAATGCAGTGGAACAATTCCTGTTACTATAGATGCTAGGAGTGTGAAGTTCTATGTTACAAGGTATTGTGGGCATGGTATACTTAGTAGGCTAGTGCTAAGTGTTGTCACCTGTGTGTGCAAAACTGTTTCTTATAAGCAGCCATGAGCCATCAAAAACACTTTAATTCAAAAATGGGTGGCCACTAGCTTAGGGAGGGCATCCTGGCTGGGTATTATCTGACAAATGTGCCCCTCAATCTGTATGTGTGAATTTCATTATGGGGGTTGTGGAGATTGCATATAAACACTTTGGAGTCTACTTTAAAAACAAGCCCTAGCTAAACTGGCCCGGTGGTGAAGAGGGCTGAGGTGCAGAGAGCGGCCTTCTTTTTCCTACACCCATGACCTGGGTTCAGGACCAAGCTCAGGTTGCCAGGGGTTCCAATGGACTGCTCTCCTCTCCTGAAGTGGGGAGGCACACTATCTCACTCCTTGGCTGCCACTAGTTGGAGGCCAGGTGGCAGCGTCAGAGTTCAAGTCATGTAGAAGGATGGGGCTGCAGTTCCAAACAGAGCAAAAGCACCATGCTGCAAAGCTGGGGCAGGGTGCGGGTTAGGGCAGTGTACCCTAGTGATATCAATAAAGACAAACACCACCACACACTCCAGAGCCAGGAGGACTTCTAACCCTCCAATGAAGGTGGTCAAAAATACCAAAGGAGTCTCAAATGCTTGCTGCAGAATTACTGGATTTATTCCAAATTAAAGACAAAGGTTAGTAGTGGCACAACAGACTGCATGCAAGGTCCCATAGTGTGTGCGTGCTTCCACGTGCACATGCTTATGTGCTGCTATGGCTGGGGACAAAGGGAGAAAATGGAAAATGGGTTGGCACTGGCTTCGTGAAGCCCTGCCTGCCTGCACCACTTCCCACACTGCCACCTGACCACCAGCACCTGGTTCTGAATGAGAGTCATCAGGAAGGGAGGGCAGCCCTCCACTTCCTGGCCCCACCACAGGTGGTAATCCATGGTGGAAACTTCAGGAGGTGCAGTGAGTCAGAGATGGTGGGTGCTGGGCTGGGAAAGCAGGGGACAGGCCTGACTAGCCCCGTGAGTGCCAAGCCCAAGGGAGAAAAAGCTATATGGAAAAAAACAAGTCCTGGTTGTGCAATCTGCATATTTTCAAGTTGTAATTTTGGACCTGGCTCCAATTTAAATCTAGCAATTTGTCCACAGTCATGAGAACAAATAATTATTTTGAATAGGAATCCGAATTAAATGTATACTGGTAACTTGAAAAATGGGCCCTTTATAAGCATGGAGGCAGCCCTTTATAAGCATGGGGACAGTGAAATTACAGACTTCCGGTCTTCCACCACTCCTCAATGTGCACTCTCCCTGCCATCACAAGCACAGATCTTGAATGCATTTATCTTTGGCTGGCAGCAGATCAAGTTAGATCTTCTGGAATTATTCCAAATCTGAGTCGTCAACTGACTCATAAAAACATAAAATGTGTCGGCAGAAAAGAATTGATAGGCCCATCTTGTCTGCCCTATTTTTCCTGCCTAACAATACACCTCAGGCCATGTTTGGTCACAGGTGTCCTTCCCTTCTCCCTTACCTCTGTTTATTATACCCATATTCCTCTCCCATGCATCCTTGAAACTCCCCACTTTCTTTGCCCCCCACCACTTCATCTGGCAGGAGGTTCCAGGTGTCCACCATCCCTTTCTGTGAACACATATTTCCTCACATCCCTCTCAAACATCCCCCCTCAAGCTTTATAGCATGCCTCCTGTTCTGATGCTCATCCTCCTAATAAAGAGACTTCCCTCCTGCACCTTGTTCACCCCCATGATGTACTTATAGATTTCAATCATGTCCCCTCTCATTCTCCTCTCCTCTAGAGAGTACTTGTTAAGCTCCTAGAGCCTCTTCTCATATGTTTTTTTGTGCATCTCCTGCACCATTTCAGTAGCCCTCCTCTGAACCACTTCTACCATTTCCATGTCCTTGCGAAGGTGTGGCCTCCAGAACTGGGCACAGTACTCCAGGTGGGGTCTCACAACTGAGTGATACAGGGCAATGCCACCTCCCTTCTCCTGCTAGAGATCCCCCTCCCTATGTACCCCAGCATCCTGCTCACTTTGCCTGCTGCCCTGTCACACTGCCCCTCCACCCTAAGATCATCAGATATGATCACCACAAGATACCTGTCTTGCTTGGTAACTATAAGTACCCATCTCCATCTTATACACAGACCCCAGTTTCCCTGCCCTAGGTGCATTACTACACAGATTTTGGCACTGAAACCCAGCTGCCACTCCCTAAGTCATTCCTCTAGTGTCACCAGATCTTTTTTCATTCTGCCAACACCCTCCTGGGTGTCCCCCATGTTGCAGATTTTTGAGTCATCAACAAATAGGCACATCTTCCGCTCCAGTTCCTCAGCAATGTCACTGATGAAGATGATTAACAGGGTAAGGCCCAGTACTGATCCCTGTGGTACTCCTATGATCACTCCCCTATCCTCTGAGTGACTGCCATTTACCACCATCCTCTACCTCCTATCTTTCAACCAGTTTAATACCCAGCAAACCCTCTTCTCTTCTAACCTCTGGCTACCAATGTTCTTTATCAGCCTCCTGTGTGGAATACTGTCAAAGGCCTTACTGAAGTCAAGATAGGTCATATCCACTATTCTCCCTGATCCATCTCCCTAGTTACCCAGTCACAGAAATCTATGAGATTCATTTGGCATGACCTCCCCACTGTGAAGCCATGCTGCCAATGGTCCTGTAGCCCATGTGTTGCAAGATACTCCATCAGTCTCTCATTCAGCAGGGATGCTATTAACTTCCCTACCACTGACGTGAAACTGATGGGTCTATAATTACTGGCTTCATCCCTGCTACTGCTCTTCAGCAGAGGGGTTACATCAGCGCTCCACCATTCCTCTGGAGCTATCCCCATCTCCAATGAGGTGCTAACCAATATTGCCAGAGGGGCAGCTACTACTGAGCTCAGTTCCTTGAATACCTATGGGTAAATCCCATCCAGCTCCATTGCTTTATTTACCATAAGGGCTTCCAATCCCTGACAAACTTTCTTTTCCATAAATGGACTTGTGCCTACTCACCCCTCCCTGCAGTATCTGTTAATGCATGACAGCCTGTCCCCCACCTTCCATTGTGAAGACCGAGCAGAAGTATTCATTCAAAATTTTAGCTTTTTCTTGGTCTCCCCCTACACACATCCTCCCAGCTGATCTCCTGATCTTCTCTATACCTCCCTTTGCCTTCTTCTTTTCACTCACGTACCTGAAGAAAGTTTTATCTCCATTGTTCACCTCCTGGGTAATCATTTCCTCAGTTTGAGCCTTTGCAGCCCTTATCCTCCTTCTTGCCTCCCTTTGTTTCACTAGATATACCTCCCTGTCTGCCTTCTATTGGATCTCCTTGTATTTCCTGAAAGCTGTTTTTTTTTTTTCCTTTACCACCATGGCCACCTCCTTCGAGAACCACTGTGGCCTCTTTCTCCTCTTAGCCTTGCTTGTTACCTTTTAACAGCTTGCTGTTGCCCTAGTTATTCCCTCCTTTATTTTATTCCATTGTGTCTCCACCCTCTGCTATCCCTTCCCCTTCACGGTATTCCTAAGGCAGTCTCCAATTTCTTTAAAATCTGCTGTCCTGAATCCAAGACCCTCAACATAGTGTGTTTTTTCTCCTGCCCAGTCCATAAGTCAAACCACACTGTGCAGTGATCACTTGAACCCAGGGGGCTACCCACTGTGACATCTGTAATGCTGTCCCTGTTTGTTAGTGCCAGATCCAGCATTGCCACATCGGTAGTGGGATCTGTAACCAACTGCCTGAGAAATATCTCATGAGGTACATCTAGGATGACCCCGCTCCTAAGCATAGCTGTAGTCTGGATGTTCCAGTTCACATCCAGTAGATTAAAGTCACCCATAATTATTACTTCCCCTTTGTTTTACATTTTGCCTATGGCCTCCCCTAAACCCTGTCCATATTCTCCCCCTGTGCTGGTGGCCTGTACACCACCTCTATCATATAAGGGCTCCTGACCCCATCTCCGAATCAATCCAAAGAACCTCCAGCCCCTCCTTTTTCCCACTGTGACCTTGTATTTCTGTGACCTTAATACCTTCCTATACATATGAAACCACCCCACCCCACCCCACCCTTTCTCCCCCGTCCTTTTGAAACTTGTTTGTACCCTGGTATGGCCACTTCCCAGCTGTGGTTGTCAGTGTACCATCATTCAGTTATAGGGAAGGAAAGGGAAAATTGTTTAACCGGGAAAGGCACACTAATCAGAAGGTTGTTTCCAGGTGTGACCTGTGAGCACAAGAAAGTTAAGTGACTTGCTCAGGGTCACACAGAATGCATGTGGGGGCAGTGGGATTCAAACCTAGGTCTCCAGGTTTGCAGCTCAGTGCTCTTAACCACTATGCTATACTGCCTCCATATAGTGTATAGCCACAAGATCCAGGCCTGCCTCTGAAATGGTAACCTCATGGTCAAGAATTTTGTTTTCTAGGCTCCTTGCATTAACACACACGGCTTTCAACTCCCTTTGTTCCTTCCTGCCCCTGCTTTGCCTTCCCTCCCTTCCTTAGCCTATCTCTCACTTTTCTTTTTTCATTGATACTGTCCTTCCCCTTCATATTCCTTCTTCTGCCCACCTTCCCTAGTAGTTTTCTCCATCCTAGTTCCACCTCTTGACTAGCCTGTCCTTTCCTCCCCCTTGCCCCACTCCCCCTGGGGAATTAAACTCCCCTGGGATATCCATCACTGCTGCTTTATCATCTATGAGGGAGCATTCACTGCCTCCTGCATTTCTTCTGCCAAAACCCTTGACTAGTTTAAATGCCTATCAAAGTAGCATTTAAAGCTTCCAACCAGGACTGCATTCCCTTCCTGCATGGATGGGGGCCATTTTGTTTGTACAGGCCTCCATCCCCTCCAGGTAGGAAACAACTCCCTGATGTAGCCAAATCCCTCCTACCCATACCATGCCTTCAACCAGTTGATGAAGTGTGTGATGCAGTATACCCTCTCTTCCCCCAAACTTGCACAGGCAGCAACTCAGTGAAGGCCACCATGCATGCTACCTGCTTCAGACCCCTCCCCAGCTTCCTAAACCTGTTCTGCACCACCCGGCTACCTCCTCTGCTAGGTCATTTGTCTATAGAGGAACAATGACATCCAGCTTCCCCTCCTGCCCCACCACCCTAGTGATTCTAAATATCCCTTCCCCATCCTTCCATGTTGAAGTGCTGGGTAAGCAACTCACCTCCTTCCTTCCCTCCTATGGTGTTCCTAAAACAATCCCCCTGATGACTGAGTCCACCACCAGAAGTTGCTTTCTTTTCCACTGGGGTCCCCTTCTTCCCACCTTGGGACCTCTCCTGACAAGGACCCCCACATTCTCCCTTGCCACTATCACAGGTGCCTCATCTTGGCAATCCCATCCTGCCAGAGTGGTGAAAGAGTTCTTTAGTGGTACAGGCTGGGAAATGTGTTCCCTTAACCTCACCCTCTCAGAGGCCACCACAGTCCAGCTGACCCTCCTTCCAGGCACCCAAAGAGGCAACACTGGTGGACTTAGTGGCCCTTGGGTGGAGGAAAAGTCTTCATGAATCCTTGCCAACTCAGCCCAGGTTCTAGAGACCTCCCTCCTCAGCCCATAGAGGTGCACCCCAATGGGGCAGCACCTCAGTCTCCAGAAGGTCTCCCTGAAGATTGTCACTCCACAGCCTCTGCTTTATACCACTTCCCTCATTTTCATATCTACTCTCCCTATTATGTAAAAAATAATTTATAACCTTAACCTAGATAGGGTGTTTCTTGATTTCCCTTTTTGTCTTGATTATCTCCTGCTGCTATATGTTAGGTAGGTACCAGCCTGCTTCTCCTTGAGCTTTTAAGTACAGATCCAGACACAAATGGTTTGATACCTTTCATTGGACCAACATAGCTTTTCCAAAAGAAAACAATGTCTAAGCTTTCACAACAACCAAGTCCTTCCTCTGAGACTTATGACAATAGTTCAGAGAGTCACATTCTATTAACACACAGATCATGCATAAAAAAAACAGAAAAAAATTATCATTGGTTTAAAGTACCTATTTCAAAAAACCACAAATTTAAATGGGATGAATATCATCCCATTAGCTTACCACTACTGAGAATGTTTTCAAGGTCAAATGACATTCAAATTAGATAAACTGGACACTCAAGCAGACAAAACCTCTAACTAAAATGATTAACAAATGAGTGTGTTATGAGAGTACATTCAACATTAAAAGCAAGATCGTTAGAGTTAATGTCCAAGTTAAAACTTGATAGTACTGTATTTTAAAAAAATGTAAATAGAAATGTATGTATGGAAATAAGAGGGAAATAAGACAAATGCGTCTTGTTTGAACAACTATTTAAAACATTCATACAAAATTAAACTTATCTGGAGATATTTTCTAAATTATACTCTCAACCAGTTAGCACACTTCATAAACATTAAAACCTACAGTGTTGTAACAATATTTTTTACAAGATGATATCAGTTGTCAGTATTATTGCCAAATAAAAAAAAATCTCTCAAGGACAACTTAGAAAATGAGTTCATGCATCTTAAAATGTTCAAAGTTCAATGAGTCAATATATAATCAATTAAGTATATGAATAGAAACAGTCTTAAGAATCTGTATAAAACCCCAATAGAATTACACTCCCCCCCCCCACACCCGGGAAAAGATATTTAGAAAAGAAGTATCATATTCACTATGTATGTGATCCAAGAGTCCTAGCACCCTGTAGCATAATTATGACATATACCTGAATATAAGCCTACCTAAATATGTAAGCACAACCCCAACCTCTCCCCCCAAACATACACAGTCCCCCACTTTCCTGCTTCCTTCTGCTGATGCCTGCCAATACATAAGACAACAGTCTTACTCCTGATCCACTTCTGTGCAGTTCCACTCATGTGCTGAGACACAAGCAGATGTGGGGACATGTTAGGAGTGCTTCCATTTAACCTTCACTAAAGAGCTCCTCCAAACGGGACTTCCTGTTAGGCAGCAGAGCCCCAGATTGGACCTCTTGCTGTCACTTCACCCTCCTCCACTGGAATCCAACCTGCACAGAGGGAGCTGCAGTCCCGCACTATGAAAACTCCAGAAGCAGGTTAATAGGCAAAAAAAATTAACTGATTTACTATCAGCCGCAAGACACAAAGCAAAATGTGTTCAGGAGCTTTATTACTGCAGGCAAGTCATTACTGCAGTTAACTTACTATTACAGTTACTTCCTGTTTGACTCCCTCACCCTCTGATGTAGAACTTTACAATTATTGTTTACTTGGCCTGAAGTTACGCAACAGCTTGTTTTGTATCAGTTTGGTTCCTGGCCTCTTCATGATGCCTGCTATGATAACACAAGAAAACAAATTCTTGTCAGATCCACCACGGCTGCATAATGAAGTTAGTGAAGTTGTGTGGAATTGTTAAGGAGGTATGGAGAAACAACACAATGATTTGTAAGTAGTAAGATTTGTTTTAGTTTCTGTTATAAGGAAGGTACACACATTATTAGGAAAAGAATGAATAGGAAGCACTGTAGGTTTACAAAAGAACCCCAGAGCAAATACCACTGATGTATGTGCTATCCCAGATGATATTGGTCGGACAGCCAAATTTTAAAGAACACGCAATTTCACATAACCCAATAATGCACAGCATTATGGGAAACATATGCAAATCCCCATGATGGTACAGAAGGTGGCAGTACATGAAAAAGTAATGGCTGGCATATGTTCAGCCTTGGGATTATTTACACAGGTTTTTTTTTTTTTTTTTAGAGAAACAGGGTTTTTGTCCATGAGATGATATAAGTTATAGTTAAGCAATGTGTTGATGTCAGGAAGTCAGGTGTAATGATGATGGACTATAAGCAAAGAAAAATGTGATAGTAACTTTCAGAGGGGGTCACTTTTGATAAGGGCAAGGTAGTTATGCTTGCGATAATGGGAATATTAGGAAAGTATGAGGTCTATGCAGAATTGGAGTACAACTATGCATAGTTTCATAACTGTGTGCTCAGAGTGCAGGCAAATGTGATATGCAGGTTTGTTTTAGAAACAGGTAAAAATAGCGATACATGCAATTGATAGAAAGATAGATAATTATATAGACATGCAGGCCCTGTCCACACTACACTCGAAAATCTGTAATGGATTCAAACCGTTACAGTCTGTAAACGTTACGGTGTGTCCACACTGCCAGTGAACAATGTGGATAATGGTTTGAAAACATTACAGCCTGTCCACACTGAGTGCGATAGTGTGTGTGTGGTCTCAACCCTGTAGTAGCAGTGCACATCCCATGGTACACTCGCTGATGACAGCTGCATTTTGAGATGCCCTCCTACATGTCCTATGGAGTACTGTGTATATGGCATAGTCATATTATGTAAATCACCATATTTCACTGTTATGAGACACACTTATGTTGTGGAGGTGACAGAGAGAGGTTCAAGGGAGGGGGAGATCTGTTTGTTGGAATCGGGGGCTATGTCAGTGAGTGGGAGGGAAGGGAAGGGGGAGAGAGAGAGAGAGAGAGGAGACATGGCATCATTTCTGCCAGTATTAGGGCACCTGGGCACAACAGATGTTCATGTACTGATACTGTATTCCTGAAGGCAGAACCTCTACTACTGCCTTCATTGTTCACCACTGCTCCACTGTACACAGTGCCACACATCTATTGTCCACCATAGCAGTGCTCCATGATGCACTCAGGAGCACCACTAATGTATGTGTTCACTACTGGTACTGCTCTGCAGGTAGTATTGCTGCCACATCACACATGAGCAGGCACAACACTCAGCACATTGAGAAGAGTAATCAAGGACAGTACATGGACACCATCAGGAGGTGGCCTTCGGGGAAACAAGTGCAGACAGAGAGGTAGATTAGGTGGGGACATGGGGGTACACCTGGGGAGGTGTGCATACAGCTGTCAGGTTACTGTGATATGGAGGCATTCCAGTATTGCAGCCTATACCCGTGCTCCACACTGCCATCTGCATATGTTCTGGTAGCCTCTGATCTCCCTGCATGCAGTGAAACAGTGATGCAATGCATGCAGGTATAGTGGGAGACTGGAGGCTACATGGTGGAGCATTTAGATACAATTGCAATTAAACACTGATAAAGATGTAAAGCTGTAAATAAGAGTGAAAACACCATGCTGGTATGCACACCACAAAGTGGTTCTTGGAAGGATACAGATTGGGGATTGGTCAATTAAAAGAGTAGTCCACCCAGAATTTACAAATTTATGTTATGCAGAGTGTTTTGATTTGTACATAAAGTCCTAGTGTGTCCTTCCCTCTGTCTGCTATTAGGAGTTTTTCCTAAATTAGGTTGCTAGCTTTAGGATAGTTTTATGACCCCTGGGGATCTCCATCACAAATAGGTTTATTGCCTTCTGCCTCCTACAATGCACCCTGTCTCATGTGACAGTGACATAGCCAGGCCCATAGATTTAGCATATGCAGTGCTTTTTAAAATCAGTTCACAACAGCAGAGCTTTGTAACTGTTCTTATCCAGTGAGCACAAATGGCAACAGTTACAATTTAGCAGATGCCTGAGAGCTACCTAACGGGTTTCTGTAAAAAAACAGCTACTAAATAGCTCTAATTCACTATTTGTGTTTTTTGGGTGTGTCAAGTCTAGCTAGCAATAATAGGTGTTTTAATTTTAAAATGTAATTTCATCAAATTATGCACAACAATAAAAAGCACAGAAATTGCCCCAGATCATCACTGCTGTAATTAGTAAAGACTATAGCAGTTTTCTTACAGAAAACTCACTCAGTTAGCTCTAAAGTATTTGATAAACTGTAAATGTAGGTACCAGCATTCTTTTATTTTTTAGCAGGAGAGACGCACTAAAGCTTGTTTATAGGTGTGACCTGGGAGCACAAGGAAGTTAAGTGATTGCTCAGGGACACACAGTACACATGTGGAGGCAGTGGGGTTCAAACCCAAGATACCAGGTTTGCATCTCAGAGCCTTAGACCACTGCACCATACTGCCTCCTCTATTCTAATAGGTAAAACTGTCAGTTAGTGCTGATTTTGCTCTGTGACATGATTTTCAAATTTTTGGGGGGTTACAAATGTGAAGTATCTTTTTAATAAAGTATACAAAAATGTATGTGCAAGTTATTTAGGTTGGTGAATATTTGTTTTATTATTTGAAAAAGTGGGATACACTAAACGTGTAGTGCAATGAACCATTGTAAAATGGGATCAAATGTGTAGCTGAAATAGTCACTGTCATCCATCCTGTTTTCATGCTATACCACACACAGGAGAAAAAGTGACTTTAATGTATTTTGCAGTTTCTAGGCTGCAGCTTCATACCATACACTTCATTTGTAAGAAAAAAAAAAGAAAAGAAAATCATGTCACATACCAAAATCCATACTAAATGTTAGTTCTACCTAATAGAAAGCTGGTACCTTCATTTATAGTTTAGCAAATACTTGAAATCTAACCGAGTGGGTTTTCTGTAAGAAAACAGCTAGAGTCTTAACCAATTATAGCACTAATGATCTGGGCAATTTCTGTGTTTTTATAGCTGTGTATAGTTTCATGAAATTAAAAGTTTTAAAATTAAAACATTCCTGCAAGCTAGACCTGACACACATAGAAAACAACAATAGTGAATTAGAGCTTAATTTAGTAGCAGTTTTCTTACAGAAACCCCAGCTAGCTAGCTCTCAGGTATCTGCTAATAGGCTAATTTAGGAAAAACTCCTAATAGCAGACAGAGGGAAGGACGCACTAGGACTTAACATATAAATCAAAACACTCTGCATAACATATGTTTTTGCAAAATCTGACTGGACTACTTCTTTAAAACTTCAAGTCCAGTAAAACTACACAATGCTGCCTCTTGCTGTACTGACATGCTTCAGCTGATGTAAAATTCAGAGTAAGGTGGTGTGGGCAGGGTTGCAGGACAGGTCTGAATAACACCATATACCCACCAGGAGGGACTTTCTATCTCCTTGAATGTATTTGTGAAAATGTGTGACCAGGAGAGGAATGTAAGCTACTAAATGGGTAGTGCAATTAACCATTGTAAAATGGGATCAAATGTGTAGCAGAAATGGTGACTGTCATCTAGTTGTGTTCATGCTATACCACACACAGGAGAAAAAGTGACTTTAAAGTATTTTGCAGTTTCTAGGCTGCAGCTTCATACCATACACTTCATTTGTAAAAAAAATGAAAATCATGTCACATACCAAAATCCATACTAAATGCTAGTTCTACCTAATAGAAAACTGGTACCTATATTTATAGTTTAGCAAATACTTGAAATCTAACTGAATGGGTTTTCTGTAAGAAAACAGCTAGAGTCTTAACTAATTATAGTGCTAATGATCTGGGCAATTTCTGTGCTTTTCTGGTTGTGTATAATTTGATGAAATTAAGTGTTAAAATTAAAACACTCCTGCAAGCTAGACCTGACACACACAGAAAACAACAATAGTGAATTACAGCTTAATTTAGTAGGGGTTTTCTTACAGAAACCCCAGTTAGCTATCTCTCAGGTATCTGCTAATTGGCTTGCAGACAGAGGGAGGGACACACTAGGACTTAACATACAGATCAACACTCTGCATAACATATGTTTTTGCAAATTCTGAGTGGACTGTGAACTACTCCTTTAAAACTGCAAGCTCAGTGAAAAATATACACTGAAGCCTCTTGCTATACTGACATGCTTCAGCTGATGCAAAATACAGAGTAAGTTGTTGGGGGCAGGGTTGGAGGACAGGTCTGAATAACACCATATACCCACCAGGAAGGACTTTCCATCTCTTGGAATGTATTTGTGAAAATGTGTGACCAGGAGAGGAATGTAAGCTGAGCCAATGCTGTTTAAACAAGTACTGTATAGGGATGCAGTTTCAGGCTTTTCCTTCTGAAGCTTAAGCTCTGATGCCCCAGGCAGCTCTGATAATCAATTGTTTCAGCATGATAGATCCACCTCATGTCCCTCCCACATGAACCAAAAAAAAGGTGGGTGGATCTTTAGGCGCTTCTTGGGTGGAGGTGGGGGTTGATCTTGCTCCCCCCAAAAAACTAATGCTGCCTCCCACTACTCAGGTTCCAGTTCTTGTACCTCCCACTTAATAAAGAAAATAGTGCTCTGCAACCATTGACTAACATGAAAGTGTATTTATTTGAGGGCAGAAAACATTTCTTGGAGGAGGGTAAGGTGCAGGAGACTATTTACACCTTCAGTCAGTTCCACGGACAGAAAACATGACATCGCTCCTTTTGTATATGCAAAACATCTGCAGGCTCTGCCTACTGCAGCCGTAAAAAAGGAAAATAAATTACTACCTCCGATTTCACTCCCTGGTTGTTTCCTCTCACCCTCTGGTTTACAACTGAACTGTTTGCTTGTCCTGAAGTTAACTTTCACCCAGTTTACTTCCCTCCCAATACTGCCCCCCACAGCAGTACAAAATGGTGCAGCTCACAACATGCCCAGATTTTTGCCTTACCTTCCCCACCTTGACCTCTGCAGTGGGCTTGTTAGTTCAGTGCTGGTT
Source organism: Neoceratodus forsteri (assembly GCA_016271365.2). Taxonomy (NCBI): domain Eukaryota; kingdom Metazoa; phylum Chordata; order Ceratodontiformes; family Ceratodontidae; genus Neoceratodus; species Neoceratodus forsteri. The sequence goes on along the minus strand of CM028135.1, from coordinate 902,403,133 downwards.
GCCCAAGAGCACACCACTCAAACCGTTTAAGTGAGGATCAGTGGATGCATGGATATCAAAGATAATATAGTCCCCAGAAAAAGAGTGCTCCGATGGTTTTAATGCAACAGGAAGCCAGTGAGATGCTTTATGACCCATCTGCAGAGTACTCTTCTACCATAGGAGGAACTGCATCAGGTGACCTGCTCTGTGCTCTTTCACCATGGAGGGAGCTGTGTCTGGTGACCTGCTGTGTACTCTTCCACCATGGGAGGAGCTGTGTCAGGCAATCTGCTTTGCATTCTACCACCATGGGAGAAACTGTGTTAGGTGACCTGCTGTCTACTTTTCCACCATTGGAGGAGTTGTATCAGATGACCTGCTTTGTACTCTTCCACCATGAGAGGAACTTCATCAAGTGATCTACTGTGCAATCTTCCACCATGGAAGGAACTTCTTCAGTTAACCTGCTTTACACTCCACCACCATGGGAGGAACTACATCAGGTGACCTGCTGTATACTCTTCCACGATGAGAGGAACTGCATCAAATGACGCGCTGTGTATCCTTCTACCATGGAAGAAACTGTATCAGGTGACCTGTTATATACTGTTCCACCATAGGAGGAACTGCCTCAGGTGACCTGCTGTGTACTCTTCCACCATGGGAGTAACTGCATCATGTGACCTGCTGTGTACTCTTCCACCATGGCAGGAACTGCATCAGGTAACCTGCTGTGTATTCTTCTACCATGGGAGGAACTGCATCAGGTAACCTGATGTATACTCTTCCACCATGGGGGGAACTGCATTAGGTAACCTGCTGTATACTCTTCCATGATGAGAGGAACTGCATCGGATGAACTGCTGTGTACCCTTCTACCATGGAAGGAACTGCATCAGGTGACCTGCTGTATACTCTTCCACAATGAGAGGAAATGCATTAGGTGACCTATTGTGTACTCTTCTACCACAGGAGGAACTTTATCAGGTAACCTGCTGTATACTTTTCCACCATGTGGCAGAATTAGGCTACAAGAAAATAATATTTGAATTATTGTAGGTTTCCCTCAGTTCCTTTTCATAGTTTTTGTGTGGGGGAGAATACCACAACTGGATACTTATAGGCACTAAAATAAAGAATGGTGTGGTTCTCAAACCCAAAAAATATGAAAAAATGCAGAAACTATATCCACATTTTCTTTTTAATGTGAAGTTCCATATAAAAAAGAAAGGAATTCATATGAAATATGGAACTTCACATTAAAGAGAAAATTTATATTTTCTGTATTTTTGCATATTTTTTGAATTTGAGAATCACGCCATTCTTTAATTTAGAGTTAGGCTACAACTTCAGCTGTGACTAATAGACCACTTTTCTATCTCCTTATTTCCTAGCTACCAAAACTTCTGTTGCCAACAGTTAACACTTTTCTCTTTGCTTTTCTTCTTTTCCCCCCTACCCTAGGTTGGTCACCTAGCGTAGCCCTTTACTATTCCTACTAAACTTCCTACCAGTTCCCTCATTTCATTCTTTTTCCATTTCCATCCATCCAGTCCCTGGAATGATGATAAACATCCAGACAGGTGTTGTGTAAAGTGCATAAGTGAATTTTGTATACAAAAAAACATGAAGGCTATTTTAAATAGGAATACATACAGCTAATAAAGCATTTTTAAATAAAAGGATTCTGAAGCCATATAAAACAATTACAATTTCATGATTAATACAGTTAGAAGAAATCCTTAAAATATTTTCATAAATTCACTCTAAAAACCTGTTACTGTATAAGGTTATAAAAGTGCTTAGTCTCTGTGGATAAGAGATATAGAGAGTCAGTATCTGTGGAGATATACACTTTACCTTTAACTGAACCAGGAAATCCCCTGAAACAAAACACCCCCCTTGGTTATGAAACAACATGTTCATACATGAAACAATATGTCCAGACATGTAAATAGAAAAGGGCTCAGTCAGGTGACTCCGCCAAAAGATATAAAAACCTCTTCACTGAGTTCACTTCAGTTCATTCTAATAGAGTTCAGTCTTGAGAGTGAAGGAGAGAGGTGTTACCATAGACAAGCTGCTGAATGCAGATGAGAAGGGTCTTAGGAGCTCTAAGATCCAGGCCTGTATTATATGAGAAATCACTGATGTTAAGTAGTGATTTTCTTTGCAATCTTTTTTTTTTGTTTTCATTTATTATTTTTCTAACTTTTGAAAAATAAATATCACACCACAGAGTGTTTCAAACCTGTAAATTTGCCTCATCTGAAGTTTATTCCCACACGTTGTGACAAACTTGGTGTTAGAAGTGGGATAGTACTGGCTGTCCAGAGAAACAATGGGGAGACCAGTACCCTGATACCAGCCCTGGTATCCAGACATGGGGGCCAAAAAAGCAGGATGGCAGCTCTCCAGAAATCACTGGATGCCAAAGGTCTGAAGGAGGAGGAAGACATGCCAGGCGTGAATACCAGAGCACAGGTGTTGAGGACTGGAGAGGACCTTCTATCTGGCCTACAGTTCAGATGGATGAAGGGGAAAATGGTGGCAGAGATAATGATGGGCACAGGAATTTGAGAGGATGAGGAAGAACCACCGTATGAGGACCCACCACCTGAAGACATCAGTGACTTGTTGAAATGGTTGGCAGTTAAGCAACTGGATATGGAGAGACAAAGAGAGTGGGAATGGAAACACCAGAACCAGAGGTGGGAGGACACCTTGTGAGCTCTCCAACTAACTGGACAAGGACCACAGGGGGCAGGACCACCAGATGATAATCCAAAAGACATTAAATTGACTAAAATGGCAGAAACTGATGATGTAGAGCAGAACCAAAATGAGTAGTAAATTGTTCAGCACATGGAGGACATGCTGACATCAGTTCCATTGTTCAGAAGCTGAGCGCGTCATCGAGAAGCCGCCCGTCGAGTTGAATGGTGTTGAATTCAAACTTCATTACTTGTATTCTCTAATGGCTCCTGATTTTCTTTTTTTTTTTAATCAACCTGCTTGGGATGTGAGTGGAAGGCTTGTTTCATCCTCTTTGACAAGAGGATGGTGTGAATTGCTCAGCCAGTATAATGGAGAAAACTCATGCGGCATGTTTGAAGTGTTGAATTGAACGGAGTCTTTAATTGCACTACATGGGCTTTTGTTATCTAAAGTTATGTTTTATTTCTCTGCCTGGCACAAAGTAGCTAACGGCTCAATGATAGCAATGTGAATAATTTTGCTATGCTTTTTGAAATATTAAGATGTATTGAGATGCCGTAGTGGTTATGTGTATCAATGTTAAATATCTTTCTCTTTTTTTTGCTGTTACCTTTATGTTTGGAGTTTCAGCATGGTAAGCAGCACAGTTAAGCTCTTTTTTCTCTTTCTTTTTAGCAGAGCTGCTTGAACAGGACTTTCACAGCAGCATCTTCTTCTGCCTTTATTAGGTATGTCTAAATCAGTACGCCGAGTGAAAGAAATAACCCGACAGCATACCAAAACCAAAACACAGGATACTGGTAAGACTGCTTCCATTATTGTTGAGACAGTGACAGAAACAGCTGAACAAATTACACCCATGGTAAACCTAAAGGAATTCAGTTTTAAAACAACTGCTCCTCTCTCACCCCTTCAAGAAACACCTGAAAGACTGCATACTGTTTTGAATCCTTCAGAAAAAAGTTCCTTTATTTTAAAACATAAGGTCCCTGAAGGTGAGGGGGTGGTCAAAATATGTCTGTAAAGAAGGATGCAAAGCATAGCTCAGAAGAAGCTACAAGTGTAGCTAATAAAGGTCAATTAGAACTTCAAACAGAAGGTAATAACAATGCATCTAATGAGGGTCTTATAGAGAAATCTGGGGCTTTGGAAAAAACTGTGAAAGAAAAGGAAATTCAGCAAAAAAATATGGAACAAAGTGTATATCTCACACATAGCCCTCAGGAGGATTTTTTGGGAATTAAAAAAGAGATGGTAAAATTAAAAAAAGAAATGCTAAAGGCTCTGGGTGAAATTAGTACCTCCATCAAAGAAGTATCACTCTCAGTTGAATCTTTCACAGAAAAATTATCAAACTTATCAATAAGAACCCAAGAACTGGAGAATAGAATTTCTCAGGTCGTGGATATAAAAGGCCCAATCTTGAAAACACAGTCACTACATGATCAGCAAATACAGAAGTTGATCAAAAAAGTGGCTGAATTAGAGGATCACTCAAGGAGAAGTAACCTATGAATTAAAAATCTTCCTGAAGGTTCAAAAGGAACAGGAGACCCACTATCTTTTTTGGAAAAAAATGATAACAGAATCTATGGGGTGTCAATTTCCTGACCAAAAAATCTTGTTAGATAGAGCAGGCCCACACTTCAGTAATGTTGAGCAGAACTATCCAAGATCTATATTAATTAAACCCCACAAAATTCAAGATTGAGAAGCAATATTGAAAAAAGCTTGTATGGATAAAGGCCTGAAATATCAAAACTACTGCTTTAGTGTTTTCCAGGACTTATCTAATGAGACAGTAATGAAATGAAAGCTGTTTAATCTGGTAAAAAAAAGTTGTACGAATGAGGTATTAGGTTTACGATGATATACTTGGTAAAATTGCATTTTGTAAGTAATGGTAAATTGTTAACATTTGATGATTTTGAGGAGGTGGAGGAAGCTTTTGAAAAGCAGTATGGTTCAATTTCTCCACAGCCTTGACTGTATGCATTTAGAGCTCAACCATATTAAGGAAAAATGAATGGAGAGCACCAAAGTTGAAATTATGGACCTGAGCTAAAAGAGAGGAGTAGATCTATACAAAGGTTTTTAATACCAAGATGTGGAAAGTGTCAAGTAATAAAATGGAAAAAAAAAGAAGAAGTAGTGAATTGTGGATGGAAGTGGTAGTGACTAGTATAAACCAAAAAAATGGCCGGGGGCGGCTTTTAGGCACAAGAGGTAAATTAAGGTTCACCTCTGCTAAATATGGGGGGGGGGGTAAGGAGAAAATATTTTTCTCCAGTGGGAGTAGTTGGGTATTTTGGGTGTTTGTATTTGGTAGAGGGGAGCACAGCAAAAATATAACAAATGTTGAGATGGATTTATATGTGAACTTGGGTTTGGGCAGTCTGCTGCTGAAGATGAAACAAAACTTTAAGTGTATTTTTGTATTTAGTGTGTACATGTTAATCTTTCTTTGTGAATGTTGAATCCACTAATACTGGCAAAATGGAATGTCAGGGGGCTGTGACAATGTTCAAAAATGGTTAAACTGATTAATTATCTAAATAATAAACAAATCAACTGTATAATGTTACAGGAGACATTTTTTGGAAAAAGAATTTCAGTGGTTTCAAAACAGATGGGGTTTAAGATTCTATTCCCCTTTTGTTTCTAATTCTAGAGGCATGGCAATTTTTTTTCACAAACAACTACTGAAACCAACTATTATTAAAAAGAATATAGATCATTCTGGTAGATATGTGATCTTAGAAATTACACTGGGGAGCCAGAGCCTCACTTTGGCTACAGTTTATGGCCCAAATAATAACAACCTTACCTTTTATTCAGAATTTTTTCTATTACTTTCCACCTATAAAACTCCTTACATAATTGGTGGGGATTTTAATCTAACTTTATGTAAATTAGATAGATCCTCTAGGGATGTATATAGTTTTAAAACATCTATAAAGGTCATCAAAAATTTCATGTCTGACCTTAATGTGTGTGACCCATGGACATTCAGAAATCCAGATAAAAACAATCTTAATTAGTCATCAATCATATTCTCAAATAGACTTGTATTTTTTGCTATCAGAAACATTAAGCTATGCCATTCAAAAAGTATATTATCTGGGTATCATTATCTCAGATCACTGTCCCCGTATTGTTTTGCCAGATTGGTTAAAAACACATCAAAACACAATACATAGGAGAATGGATATCACGTTATTTAAATACCCTACGATTAATACAACATTGGAAAAGGAAATTACAGATTTTTTGGGTAGGAATTCAGAGCACGAAGTTAGTACAATTATAATTTGGGAAACTTTTAAAGCTTGGTTACGTGGCCTATTACAAAGTTTACAAGGTAAAAGGAAAAGAACTTGGGTCCAGCAACAGAACTCTTTAGAAAAAGAAATACGGATTTTGGAACAACTACATTCAAACTCTTTAGATAAGGATGTTTATAACACTCTTATACAAAAAAAAGTAGCGTATAATATTTTATTAACAGATATAGCAGAAAAACAAATTTTAAAAACTAGGGCATACTATTATGTCAATACAGACAAACCTTTAAAACTTCTGGCATGGCAATTGAAGAAAGATCAAGAAAAAACATATAATTGGTATAAAGGATAATAGTGGAAAATTGCATACTAATCCGGAAGAAGTTAATAACATATTTTTGGAGTTTTATAAAATTCTGTACACCACACAGATTACTACTGAAGTGGAGAATCATAATACATTCTTTGATAAAGTGTTATTAAAACAAATAGAGATGGAACAAAGAGATATGCTGGAGAATCATATTTCATCATTAGAAGTTATGACAGCTATAGAGACTGTTAAAATAGATAAGGCCCCTGGGTCTGATGGATTTCAGGCTGAGTTCTATAAAAAGTATAAAGTATTATTAATGCCAATATTGACATGTTTGTTTAATACACTTCACCAACAGGGTCAGGCACCCACTTCTTTCTGCTAAGCCCAGATCCATGTGTTTCTCAAACAAGACAAGGACCCTGAACAATGCCATTCATATAGACCCATCTCATTATTAAATGCTGATTATAAAATATTAGCTAAAATATTAGCAATGAGATTAGAAAAAATATTACCAGATCTGATTAACTATGACCAGAATGGCTTTGCTCAGGGAAGGACAATAGCTGAAAATATAAAATGAACTCTAAATTTAATTTTAGAAACAAATATAAAAGATACAATTTTTTTTACAGTAGATGCTGAGAAAGCATTCGACCGGATTGAATGGAATTTCATTTTTTCTACCCTTTATGATATGAACTTTGGAGAAAACTTTATAAAATGGATTAAAATATTACGGGCGGGATATTCAGACTGCGCCAGGCTGTGGCGCAAGCCTGGGCACAGCGCAGCTTGGATGCGAAGGGGCGTGGACAGGGTGATATTCAACGGAGCTGAGCCATGGCACAGCATCATTGAATATCGCACCTTGGCCACCCACAGTGCACATGGGGCAGTGGCACTGCACCAGTGCAAGTGGCCAGAGTAGAACAGGGGGATGTGCTAGAGCAAGTGCCATTGCGATAGGGGCAACCACCACGATATTCAAAAGTGCACATGCAAATGGGGCCATAATGTATGCAAGGTGCAAATGGGGCCATTTGCATGTCATTATGGCCCCATTTGCATGCAGGTGCACCGATCCCGAGCGACTTGCACCTAGCGCCCTGCCAGGCTGCACCGTCGGGGACCGACGCCCCCTGCACAAGCGGCAACACGCTCAGACACCTGATCACAGGCATATGAATGAAATGTAAATGTCCTGTATCTCTGCTGGTCCAGTGGACTTCTAGCAGCCCGATCATGGGTAGAAGTACATTGAAATACACCCTCCCATATCCCTGGTGGTCCAGTGGACCACTCGCAGCCCAATCGCGGGCATATGTTGAATCATGTTCAAGTTCAATTTCAAGTTCAAGTTTATTGCAGGAAAACTCCATTGAGCAAGCTCATTCACAAGGAGGTCCTGTGACATAAACACTTAAAGTACAAACACAGATAGGTAATAACAGTATATACATGAAATACACGTTACATGATGTAGGCTGGATATACATACAAGGGTACCACACAGGGTGACCGCAGGTGGTAAACACTGATATGAGACAGGAAGCACTTATAGGTCGTATACTGATAAATGAAACATGATGACTGGTGTGATTAGATTTAATCAAATCAAATCAAATCAAATATACAGTATTTTGGCAGTTAGAACAAACAACAGTCTACAACTGATATGGAGGGAGGAGAGATTTGATAGAGTAGCAGTGAGCGTAAGCAAAGATAAAGCCAGGAGTAGAAGGGAAGGAAAGCAGTTAATATGACAAATCAATTAAACCTTACCAGTGGATAAATATGCACACATGGGAAGGAAGAGACTTAATGACAGTTACAGGTGTCTTTTATTTTGGCTGAACTTAGTGATTTGTAGAAGTTTATTGAAACTGTGCTAGTTAGTTTCAGTACGGTTTGTAATTGGTTCCAAATGGAGGGAAGGGCATATGCAATAGCACGTTTACCAAAGGAAGTCCGCGTCCTTGGTATGTCAAGCATAATAAAGTCAGATTTTCTTAACGAGTAAGCACTATGTGAGATACTAATAAGGGAAGAGAGATAGCTTGGCAATTTCTGCAGGAACAGTTTAAGAGTCCATAGCCCAGCATGGATCAGGCATCTAGTAGTAAGGGATGTCCAACCAACAGCTGCATATAAGTCACAGTGGTGTGAACGGTAAGGGGAGTTGGTAATGAACTGTAATGCACGGTGATAAAGGATGTCCAGTTTACTTAGATTTGCAAGAGTGGTGGAGGAATAGATTACATCGCCATAGTCGAGTAGGGGGAGAAAAGTGGCCTGTACAAGCTTGTTTCGAGTTTCAAGGGGAAAAAGGGGCCTATTTCTGTAGAAGAAACCTAACCTTGCTTTTAACCTTCTAGAGACATCTTCGATGTGGTCACTAAAAGATAATTTATTGTCGATCCAGATACCTAGATATTTAAATTTGGTTACAACTTCCAGAGGCTCGTTTATCTTGGTGACAATGAAGTCTTGGGCAAGAGTATTGGGGGGGCCTGAGACAGCACTGCGGGAGAATATCATCGCTTTAGTCTTCTTGGCATTGAGCAGAAGCTTTTCCTTTATTAAATTATGCTCAAGTTGTGCGAAGTCCGCTTAGCACTCCCTTGACGCCAGATAACGATGAGCCAGAAGTATACAACACAGTATCATCTGCAAAAGTGCAGATTGGACGAGATATGTTAGCATCTAAGTCATTGATGTACAGAGAAACAAGATAGGGCCTAAGATGGATCCTTGGGGGACTCCTCTTGCAACTGGCAAGGCAGCAGGAAAAAAAGCCTTCCGCCTTTACTTTTTGGAATCTTCCAGTTAGGTAGCTAGAGAACCACTGGGTGGTATGCTATGTGGCACCCAACTTTGTAAGGCAATTGACTAATAGTTTGTGATCGACAGTATCAAAAGCTTTGCTGAGGTCCAAAAAGACTGCACCAGTTACCTTCTTAGCATCTATAGCAGAGATCCAATCATTGGTTACTTTTGCTAGTGCAGTGATTGTGCTATGATTAGCCCGGAAGCCAGATTGAGCTGGGTTAATGAGAGAAGGTTTCAAGTGAGATTTTAACTGAATATGGATCAGTTTTTCGAGAACTTTTGAAAGGATAGGCAATATGGAGATAGGCCTATAGTTGTTTACATCTGGGTCACCAGATGTAAATAGAGGAGGATATGTGCTGATTTCAGCAGGACGGCACAGCAGCAGATGTAATGGAAAGATTGAAGATGTGGAGAATTGGGGCAGTGAGATGGGCATAGCCTGACCTTAGGAAAAAGGGTTCCAAGCCATGTCCCTGCACTTTTTTGGTGTCTAAGTTAAGAAGAGAATCTTCTACTTCTTTATAAGTTATCTCGCCGAGGTTGGAAGGACTGGGTCCAGGACTAGATGTGGCGGGAGGGGTATGCTTGCTCACCGCAGCACCAGCATAAGGTGACGAGTCAAAAGCTAATCCAGTTGTGGCAAAGTGGGAGTTAAGTTCCTCCAGGATTAGGGACTTGTTTTCCACAATCTTGCCACTTAGCTATCTTTGTTGGGACAGAGGGGCCATGGCCTCCTTCTATAGCTTTGATAGTCTTCCATATTTTATGAGGGTTACCTTAGCTTGTTCGAGAGTAGAAATATAATAGTTAGCTTTAGCAGAGCAAGTTTTTCACACAGTTATTCCTGGCTGTTCTAAAGGCCTGCCAATCCGAAGATTCTTTGAATGTCTAGCTTTAGCCCAGATCTTATCTCGAGCTATAAGGGCTGCCTTGAGATCCGAGGTGAACCAGGGATTGGAATTGTTCCGTACCCTTACTTTGATGAAAGGGGCATGCTTATTTATTACTGTAGTGAGTTTGTCATTAAGGATGCAAGCTGCCTTGTTGACATCTTTGGCTAGGTAAAGATCTTGCCATCTGATCATGCTCAGATCCATTCACATATCTGGACTGTGTAGTACAGTACGGGCTGCATGCCCATTGGCTCATGCTGTGTATCAATGGACGTACAGCCCTACCATACGGAGTCAGTCAGCAGGTAGCAGGGCGGCAAGCAGGTGGGGAGCTGCTGCCTGCCTCTGACTGGGGAGCGGGGCGGTGGGGCTCAGTGGGCGGGTGGGATGGGGGTACCACTGGACCACCAGGGTTGGATTGGTGTGTCATTATTTGTTACTGATGCCTGTGATTGGGCTGCGAGCAGTCCACTGGGCCACCAGGGATATAGGACTATTATTTTTCTACATATGCCCATGATCAGGCATGGGGGGCACCACCACGAAGGTGCCGCCGGAGCTTGGGTGGCCACCCACAGGTGTCAGCTGCCATGTTGTGCCCTGCAATAAGGCAGCTCACCTGTGGGTGGCCAGCTAATGCTCCTTTTTTTTTGGCTCACCTGTGTGCAGCACAAGCAGGGGTTGCACATGCATGGGCTCAGCACATCCCGGGCTGAATATCGGGATGTGCAGAGTATGCAGGGCACGCCCCCCTACCTGCACTGCATACATTACTGATGCGTTCCAGCACATAGAAACATAGAAACATAGTTGATGGCAGATAAGGACCGCAAGGCCCATCCAGTCTGCCCATTTCTTTTCTACCTTATAAATGTGCCATCGGCCTTTGCTCTGTCAGTGACCTATCTATTCATAGTCATTTGTATTGCTCCTTATGCCTATCCCATGCCTGTTTGAAGCCCTGCACTGTATTCATAGCCACCACTTCTTGTGGTAAGCCATTCCATGCATCTACCACCCTTTCTGTGAAAAGAATTTCCTCACATTCCCCCTTAATCGGCCTCCCTCTAATCTCATGCTGTGTCCTCTTGTCCTGCTATTTTTCTTATATTTAAACATGTTAGACTCTTTCACCTTGTTTATGCCCTTAAGGTGTTTAAATGTCTCGATCATATCACCTCCTCCTCCTTTGCTCAAGGGTATACATATTGAGCTCCGTTAATCTGTCCTCATATGTCTTCTGATGCAGTCCCTGCACCATTTTGGTGCCCTTCTCTGGACTGCCTCAATTTGGTTAATGTCCTTGTGAAGGTGTGGCCTCCAATACTGCACGCAGTACTCAGATGGGGCCTAACCAATGTCTTTACAAGAGGATTATTACCTCCCTCTTACGACTTGTGATACCCCTACTAAACACCTACACTAGCCTTACCTACTGCTTTAGAGGTCTGCTTGATGATTTTAGGTCATCAGTGATGATGATGCCCAAGTCTCTTTCTTCCTTTGTGACTGCTAGCAACTCCTCCCAGCCTATAAGTGGCTTCAGGGTTTCTCTTCCCTATGTGCATGATTTTGCACTCTTTGCATTAAATCCGTTGCCACTCTTCTGACCATTCTGCTAGTTTATCCAGATCTCTTCTCATTCTGCCCACCCATCTGGATCATCTACTCTGTTGCAGATCTTGGTGTCATCTGCAAACAGACAAGCCTTACCCTCTAGTCCATCTGCGAGGTCACTAATGAAGATGTTGAATAGGACTGGCCCCAGGACTGATCCCTGAGGTACCCCACTTGTGACTTGCATCTCTTCTGACTGTATACCATTTACCACCACTCTCTGTTTTCTGCCAGTCAACCAGTTTGCCACCCAGTTGACCAACTTGACCCACCCCGAGCCTACCTAGCTTATTTATCAATCTTCTATGTGGAACAGTGTCAAAAGCTTTGCTGAAGTCAAGGTAGGCGACATCAACTGCTCCCCTGGTCCACCACTCTGGTTACCCAGTCAAAGAAATCTATGAGATTAGTTTGACAGGACCTTCCTTTGTAAACCCATGCTGTCTTGGATCCTGTGCCCCTATGGATTCCAGGTGTTGCACTATCCTTTCCTTAAGGAGTGCCTCCATAATCTTGCCCACTACTGAGGTAAGACTGACCGGTCTGTAGTTCCCCGCCTCCTCCCTGCTACCACTCTTGTGGAGTGGGATCACATGAGCCCTTCTCCAGTCTTCTGGGACCTCTCCTGTGCTCAGAGACTCACTAAACAATTCTGCTAATGGCTCTGCTAGTTCCTCCTTTAGCTCCTTAAGTACCCTGGGATGTATGCCATCAGGTCCCATTGCCTTATCCACCCTGAGCTTAGCAAGCTCTTGTAGGACCCTTTCTTTTGTGAAGGGAGTAGTGCTCACCTCCTCCCCTGTGTCCATGATGCTGAGCTGTGGGCCCTGCCCTACCTTCTCTTCAGTAAATACTGAGCAAAAGTATCTATTTAGGATAGATGCCTTTACAGGGTCCTCCTCCTCACATGCTCCCTTTTCTCCATTAAGCTTAGCATACCTCTGGACTTTCTCCTTTCACTAATGTATCTATAGAAAGTCTTGTCACCTTCTTTTACTGTTCGTGCTAGTGTTTCCTCAGTTTGGGACTTTGCCTGCCTTACTGCCTTACCTGCTTCCCTTAGGGCAGTTTGGTATGCCTCCCTATCTTCATCCGCTGTGTTCCTTATATTTTCTGAAGGCCAGCTTTTGGCTCTGACCTTTCTGCTACTGTATTTGAGAACCAAAGTGGTTTCCTTCTTCTTTGCACTTCCTTTTCTGTCTAACACAATGGGATGTTGCTTCAAGTATTGTATCCTAATGCTTGCCCACTTTGCCTGTACCTCCTCACCTGTGTTTCTTTTTGCCAGGGCTAGCTTAACTCTGTTGGCCATCTTATCAAAGTCAGCTCCTCTGAAGTCCCATATTTTTGCCTTGAATGGGATGATTTAGATGTAGTAGCCAAATTGAACCATACCATGTGATGGTCACTGGCCCCAGGTGACCTTCTACCTGGAGATCTGTGATCCCTTCTTTGTTAGTCAGTACTAGATCTAGGATAGCCCTGTCTCTTGTGGGTTGCTGTACCAGTTGTTTGAGGCCCTCCCCTGCAGGGAATCCACTATGAGTCTAGTTCTGGCAGATGTTCCTGCTGGTATTGACCAATCTGTATCTGGCATGTTGAAGTCTCCCATTATCAGAACCTCCCCTTTAGCTGTCATGTTTTGTATATCTTCTAACAGTAATGTGTCTATGTTCTCCCTCTGGTCTGGGGGCCTGTAGACAACCCCAGTTCTTATGGCTGTCCCATTTCCTGTTTCCAGGGTGACCCACAGTTCTTCTGGATCAGGATTTATGCCAGACTCACTCCCCCTTTGAATATTGCACCAGGGCACATCAGTGGGTTGCGCATGGTGCAACTGTGTTGCACCATGAGCAACACTTCTGAATATCCTGCCCTGCATAAACAACCACAAGCTCAAATTAAAACAAATAATACTATTTCATCTAGCTTTCACATGACACGGGGTACTAGACAGGGTTGCCCTATTTGACCCTTGATTTTTGTTTTAGTGATAGAATTATTGGCAGAAGCAATAAGAACAAACCCTAATATTAATGGGCTTAAATTTTATCATAGATAGCATAAAATAAATCTTTTTGCTGATGATGCCTTACTATATTTTTCAAATTAAGAAAAATCTTTAGAAGAATTTATGAAAGTTTCAGAAGAATATGGTAAGGTTTCTGGGTATAAAATAAATATTAAAAAATCTATAATTCTTAATCCATCTCAAAAGTCTAAAATTAAGTTACCCATAGACTATCCTTGCCATTTGACTGAAGTATTTAGATACCTAGGGTTTACAATTACGAATGATATGGCTAGATTGCTCATATTGAACCTGGAGCATCAGTTGGCTGAAATTAAGGAAGAACTAGATCACTGGATTTTTATTCCCCTTACTTTGACTGGAAGAGTAAATATTATAAAGATGCAGACTTTACCAAAAATATTGTATACCTTTCAGGTACTTCCAATTACTGTACCTATAAGCAGCAGGAAAATCCCAGCCTCCCCCTACAAAACAGGGTACTAAATGAGAAAAACACCAAGGTAGAAAGGTCAGTGGGGGATGCTGCTACAGAAGGTAAAGCCATCAAAAAATAGAGAGCAATGAGTACCAATGCCCGTGGTCTGGGTAACAAGCTTCCTGAATTAGTGGCCTTGATGGAGGAGAAACATCTGGATATCGTGGCAGTCACACAAACATGGTACACACAGAATCATGACAGGGATATAAACATACCAGGATACACTATCTACAGGAGGGACAGGGAGAGTAAAAGAGCAGGAGGGGTAGCTCTCTACATAAGGGAAGAAATCAAAGCAACAGAATAAAAGGATAAACAGGGAGGAGAAGAAGCACTGTGGGTCAATTTGGAGACAGGCAATGGCACCACAATCCACACAGGGGGTTGTATACAGACCCCCCTCTCTCAGGGGGAGGAAATGGACAAGCAAATGATAGAAAGTATACTTAGAATGGCAGAAAAAGGGGAGATTTTGCTGATGGGTGATCTGAATATGCCAGATGTTAACTGGAGTGCAGTTGCAGCAGCCACTTCTAAGAGTGAGGTTATTCTAGATGCCCTACAGGGGGCATGCCTTAGACAACTAGTATTGGAACCCACTCGAGAGGGAGCAATCTTAGACCTGGTTCTCTCAATTGGAGACGGAGAGAGGATCACAGATGTAGAAGTGGGTAGCCATCTGGGAACTAGCAACCATCGAACAGTATAGTTCACAATAAACACAGCAATAGAGTCAAGCCATACAAAGGCAAAAGTATTGGACTTCAGGATGGCTGACTTTGCCAAAATGGGTGAGCGCCTAAGGAATGCACTAGCAAATGGGCAGGAAGGAGTGGTGGAAGAACAATGGGGAATAATAAAAAACTGCCATCACAGAAGTAAAAAGCCTTTGTGTGAAGCAAATAAACAAAACAAAACTATGTAAGAAACCACTATGGTTCTCAAAGGAGGTGGCAGTGAAGGTTCAAGAGAAAAAGAAAGCATTCAGGAAGTACAAGGAATCACAGAAGGAGCACGACAGAGAATTGTATCAGTTAAAGCAAAAGGAAGCTGGGAAGTCAGTCAGAACAGCAAAGGCCTGAACCGAGGAAAAGATAGCCAACTCAGTTAAGAAGGGGGATAAAACCTTTTTAGGTACATCAGGGAGCGAAGGAAGACCAAGGGAGGGATAGTGAGGCTTAATAAAGGGAAGGGGGTGGCCAGAGGGTGACTGTGAAAAGGCAGAGATACTAAACAAATATTTTTGCTCAGTATTTACAAATAAAGAGGGGGAGGTACCTAAAACAAACCATAGAAACACTCTGGATACAGAAGTTGACACCAGCCCATTTACAGAAGAAAGCGTTCTGAAAGAACTCTTAAAACTGAAGGTGGACAAAGCAATGGGGCCTGATGAGATTCATCCCATAATTCTAAAAGAACTAAGGGTAGAACTAGTGACACCACAGACTACCCTGTTTAACAAATCATGGGAGGATGGGGTGGTACCTGAGGTCTGGAGGAGGGCAGATGTGATTCCCCTTCACAAAAGTGAGAACAGGGTTGAAACAGAAAACTACAGACCTATTAGTTGAACCTCAGTGATAGGGAAAATGATGGAATCACTTCTGAAGGAAAGAATTGTTGAGTACCTAGAGGCCAGAGGGGCACAGGACCCAAGGCAGCATGGATTCACAGCGGGAAGGTCATGCCAGATGAATCTAATAGATTCATTTGACTGGGTGACCAAAGTAGTAGATCAGGGAGGGGCTGTAGACATGGCCTACCTAGACTTTAGCAAGGCATTTGACACAGTCCCACACAAAGATTAATATACAAGTTAGCCAGCCTAGGAGTGGGTCCCAAGATGATAGCCTGGGTAAAGAATTGGCTGGAGAATAGGACACAGAGGTAACAGTAAATGGAGTCCACTCTGAAGAAGGGGGTTACTAGTGGGATACCGCAGGGTTCAGTATTAGACTGGTCCTCTTCAATGTCTTTATAAGTGACATTGCAGAGGGACTGGAAGGAAAAGTATGTCTCTTTGCAGATGACACAAAGATCTGCAACAGAGTTGATGCACAAGGTGGGGTGGAAAGTATGAGAAGGGACTTGGCAAGGTTAGAGGAATGGTCAAATGTATGGCAGCTTAGATTCAGTGCTAAGAAGTACAAGGTAAACAAAAACCCAGGGGAAGAGTACACAGTGGGGAGTGAGATACTAACAACAACAAAAATGGAAAGGGATCTGGGGGTAGTCATATCAGATGACTTAAAGGTGGGCAAGCAATGTGAGAGGGCAGTAAGGAGGGCTGGGGGGGATACTTGGATGCATAGGAGAGGCATCACCAGTAGAAAACAGGAAGTTGTTGTCCTCTGTACAGACAGCTGGTGAGACCCCATCTGGAGTACTGCATGCAGTTCTGGAGACCCAGTCTCCACAAAGACATAGACAGGATGGAAGCTGTCTAGAGGAGGGCACTAAAATGGTGCAGGGTCTGCACGGAAAACATATGAAGAGAGACTAAAGGAGCTTAATATGTATAGCCTCGAGGAAAGGAGGAAGAGGGGGACATGATAGAAACATTAAGTACCTCAAGGGAATCAACAAAGTCCAAGAGGGTAGCATCTTTCAAAAAAAAGAGGTGCACAAGAACAAGGGCACAATTTGAAGATGGGGGCGCCGCAGAGGTAATGTAAGGAAGTATTTTTTCACAGAGAGGGTTGTGGATGCATGGAATGGCCTTCCGGAGGAGGTTGTGGAGTCAAAAACAGTGGTTGAAGTCAAGCATGCATGGGACAGTCATAAGGCAATTCTAGGGGGTGGGGGTAGAAAGAAGTAGGCTGCTGGTTAACTAGGATCTGCAGCTTATCCATTAGGTAGGGAAATGGGCAGACTGGGTGGGCCAAGTGGTCCTTATCTGCCATCAAATTCTATGTTTCTATGGAGTATTTTTAAAAACTTAAAAGAATGGTAACTAATTTTATCTGGGCCAAGAAAAGCCCAAGAATATCGAACATTAAATTAACCCAATCTAAAGGAGAGGCAGGTTTGACATTACCTGACTTTTATAAATATTACCTAGCTGCACAAATAGCTGTAATTTGGAACTGGCAAAACTTTAGTACCTATTATTCCATGTCGACAGATATGGAATCTAATTTAATGGATTTTAAAACATTAATGAATGTCCTTTTTTCTGGGCTATATAAAGATATTAAGAACAATAATAAAAATAATAGCCCAATGTATGCAACTATCAAATGCTGGTATGAGGCTCATAAACTGCTAAATTTTAAAATGGGCATTACACAGTTTTCTCCAATTTATAATAATTACTATATCCCTTTGTCAGTCAGGGAAAAAACTTATGACATTTGGAGGGATAAAGACCTGAATCAGTGTGGGGATTTGTTTGAAGATGACCATTTTAAATCATTTGGCCAACTACAACTGCATAACAATCTAGAGGATAAACATTATGATAAGTACTTACAATGTAAAAGTTTTAGAATTAAAACCAATGGGAGTTTGAAACTCACCACTACACCAATACTAGATATGCTTCAAAAACAGAAAACTAATAAGAAATTAATTTCAAAGATATACACTGTCTTATTACCTTCAATTGCTCAAGATATATTGGTACTAAAGCAAAAATGGGAGAGGGATCTGGGTATAGTGTTTATTGAAGAAATTTGGACTATTATTAAAAATTCGCCATTTTTGAATACGGAATCTGTTAAAGTTCAACAGATTCAATACAGTACTATACACCGTACCTATTTTACCCCTTACAAATTGCATAAAATGAATCTGGTATTATCTGATAGGTGTCCTAGATGTTCATATACATCTGGTACTTTGATTCATATGATCTATGAGTGTCCACATCTTTCAAACTTCTGGTTAAAAATATTTGAGATATTGAATAAAACTATGCATAGACATCTTAATATTTCATCTATGTCTATTATGTTTGCAACATATCCAATTAGTATGGACATAACTCAATTTCAGCAAAATGTTCTTATGATAGCTATGATTCAGACAAGGAAATGTATTCTAACTAAATGGAAGGACTCTGACCCACCAGTTGTAACTATGTTGGTAAATTTCAAGCTTGATGTAACGAAGCTAGAAAAAATGCAATATTTGAAACTGGGAAAGAGAAATGTATCCAAAAAGATATGGCAACCTTTTGACACCATGATTAACCAGGAAGGAATTGGCTCTTGAAAAGGAAAAAAAAAAGGTATTGGAATATAGACATATTAAATTTTAGTGAATAGATAATAAAGAAGGAAATATTTAGTAAATATATTATAGATACATTATTTAAACAACTAAGGTATTTAACAATCTAGATGAAAATGATAAATAGAGCAGTAGTGGCCGCCCCAGGTCTAGCTGAGTGAGGGATGGTAGGGTAGTGTAGGAGGTTATGATGAAGCTATGATGAAGGATCAGTCCGACAAATATAACGGTTGGAAAAAGCACACTCCCTCAATTTAATAGTTTACTGAACCTCAAAAAAAAAAGAAGAAAAAAGAAGTTGATGATTTAGAAGCATATTTAACTACGTTTGTGACGGTTGCCCAAAACTGTGGGTGGGATCAGAGGCAGTGGGTAGTATGCCTTGCTCCGTACCTTACTGGGCGAGCACAGTTGGTGTACAGCAATATGGACAGCAGGCATGTTAAAAATTATGACTTGGTAAGAAAGGAGATTCTGAAAAGATATGATATAAATGCAGAGACTTGCAGGCAGAGGATTTGTTCCCTTAAACACTATCAGAACAATTCCTCAAGGGAAATCTTTACCAGGCTAAGGAACTATGTTAAAAAAGGCTACAGCCTGAGGGGGAACTCTGTCATAGACATTATTGAGACTTTAGTAGTGGAACAATATCTCCAAATATTGCCCACCGAAGTATAAATATGGGTAAGGGAACATCACCCAGAGACAGCTGAGTTAGCCATTACTTTGGTGGAAGACTTTTTATCTGCACAGCAGCCCCTGAGTAAAGGCTATAGAACTGACCCCACTGCACAGGCCACCCCAAACAGCAAAAGCCCCTGCTGTTAAACAAGCCCCCAGTGAATAAACTCATAGAACAGAGGGAAAACCAAATCAAGGAGCCAGACCTTATCATCCAGACCCCCTCTGCTGGAAATGTAAGGGTAAAGGACACCTTGCTAGGTTTTGTACCTGACTTAGAGCTGATGCCACCAATTTGTCCTTGTTGAATGATGGTTACTTTGTAAGAGACATTTCTATTAACAATCAAACTGTGTTGGGCCTGATTGATTCTGGCATTAAAAATTATTTGATTCATCCAGAACTGGTGACTGATATACAACCAGGAGGGCCAGACATGAGAATTGTATGCATGCATGGTGACACGCACAAGTACCCAACTGCTGCAGTAGTGATGGATGTTGAAGGGCAGAACCAGGTGGTCACAGCAGGACTGGTGCACAACCTACTGGTGCCAATGGTTATAGGTCATGATTTCCAAAACTTTCCAACATTGATAACTGAGCAAGGGAAGGTCACAGCCATGACTATCAGGGCCCAATACAGGAAAGAGTGGACTGTGGGAGATACCTTGCCTTTTGAAGGGGATGCTATTGAGGACCCTGGTAAGGATAGGAAACCCCTGAACCAGAAGAAAAAATAGCAAAAACAATGGAACCAGACTGTAAATGAACTTCCTGAAACAAAAATCCAGGCTATGTTTAGTAGCATTGATATAGCTGCTGAACAGAAATGTGATGTTTCTCTGAAACCTTTTTTTCGCAGGTTGGTTCGAAATTGTCAAAAGGGGCCCCTGTGATTATAGGTAAAAATGATATATTGTACAGGTTATGTACCACTCCAGACACTGGAGAAAGTGTTGAACAGTTATTGGTGCCTAAGAAGTATAGAGAGCCAATAATGTTTTTAGGGCATGATCTCCCATGGGCAGGCCATGCAGGGCAGGATCGCACCCTGAAGTGCATTCTACAGAGATTTTATTGGCCAGCGCTATATGATCAAATAGCCAAGTATTGCTTAATATGTAAAGAATGACAACAACTGGTCCAAATAGGCAAAAAGGACATGGTTCCCCTTATGCCCCTACCCTTGGTTATCAACCCTTTTGAAAGAAAAGGTATGGACATTGTGGGACCCCTGTTAAAAAGTTCTAAAGGGAAGCAATTCATCGTGGTAATATGTGACTACGCCACAAAATACCCAGAGGCCATAGCAATGTGCACAGTCACTACACCAAGGATAGCTAAGGAGTTGGTTAAGGTGTTTAGTAACCTGGGCACCCCAAAAGAGATACAGGCAGGGACATAAACTTCAATGCAGCCTTGTTAAAAGAGTTTTAAAAGTTACTAGGGATAGTGGCTGTTTGAACCCCCCTTATCAACCTCAGTCAAACAGACTAACGGAGTGGTTCAATCAAACACTGAAGTAAATGCTTTGTACGTTTGTGCACGAGGAAGGGAGAAACTGGGATACCTTTTTGCCATTTCTTTTGTTTGCCAATAGGGAAGTGCCCCAGGCCTTGACAGGTTATTCCCCATCCTTGATGTTATATGGACACAATTCTCATGGCCTATTAGATGTAGTTAAAGAATTTTGAGAAGAAGGGACTGATGTGCAACATTTAAACATTGTTGAATATATGGGACAATTGTGAAAGAGGTTGATCACTTATACCACCAAGGTGGAGGCAGAAAAGATCCTGAAGGAACAATATGACCTGAAGGTGGAAGACAAGACATTTAACCCAGGGGAGAAGGTGTTATTATTCTTGCCCTCATCAAAGCAGAAATTGTTAATGAAGTGGCAAGGGCCATATACTGTAGTATGTCAGGCAGGCTCCCTTATGTATGAGACTGAGACCCCAGAGAAGCGTATGGGTAGAAATATTTACCATGCCAATTTGCTGAAAAAGTGGCATCAGAAACCGGAAGAGAAGTCAGCAGTACACCTGGGTATGACAGTGATGACAGAAAGGGAATCTGAACTGGATACTGCCTATAAGAGATTGGAGAATCATGAGGGACACAATGATATCAAAATAAACCCTGCACTGTCAGGCACCCAAAGAAAGGAAGTAGAGTCTGATCAATTATTTTCCAATGACCTTCACAAGTGTGCCTGGAAGGGTGATGGGGTAAAACATTGTATTAGGACTGAGTCCCCACCCTGTCAGGCAGAAGCCTTACTGGCTACCTGAAAGAATCAGGCTACAAGTCAAGAAAGAAATTGACAAGATGAGACAGCTGGGGATCATAACACCATCCACTAGTGCTTGAGGGTCACCGATAGTGGTTGTCCCAAAGAAAGAGGGTGGAATCCACCTTTGTTTAGATTTTCGAAGGCTGAATCAAGTGTCCCAGTTTGAGGCATATCCCATGTCCCTCATTGATGACATCATAGACCGCATAGGGAATGCAGGATAAATCACATTAGATCTGACCAAGGGGTATTGGCATATTCCATTAGACCCACAGGCAAGGGGAAAAATCACCTTTAGTACCACTGTGGGGTTGTATGAATTTGCTACAATGTCATTTGGGATGCATGGAGCTCCAGCTACATTTCAGCAGTACATGGACTGTATACTGGCACCACATACTGGATACTGTTTGACCTACTTGGATGATATGGTGGTATAGAGTCCTACCTGGAGTATACATATGGCATACTCTTGGCTAAGGTGGTTAAATCAACAAAAACAGTAGGGCTTATCATTAACCCCCAAAATGTGCGGTCACCATGACCGAGACCCACTATCTAGGCTTTCTATTAGGTAACAGGCAAGTCAAGCCCGAAACAGATAAGCTGCAAGCAGTGGCAAAGTGCCCCATCCCCACTACATAGAAGCATGTGCAGTCATTCTTAGGGCTTGCAAGGTATTACCGATGCTTTATTCCAAACTTTGTGTGGATTGCTACACCACTGACAGATCTGACAAAGAAACGGTGTAGCAACAAGGTACAGTGGGACCCTAAGTGTGATGAGGCCTTTCGAACCATCAAAACTGCCCTCTATTCATCCCCTGTATTAAAGAGTTTTAATTTTGAGATGGACTTCGAGGAACATATGGATGCCTCGGAGACAGGAATAGGCATTGTTGAACCAAACAATTGACAGGGAAGAACACCCAGTTTTGTACATATCAAGAAAACTACACAAAGGGGCAAAAGTACTCCACTGTAGGGAAGGAGGCTTTGGCAGCTAAATGGGCAATAGAAGCCTTAAGATTTTATTTGTAGGGCTCCAAATTCACCTTAGTTACTGATCCTAATCCTTTATGTTGGATCCATCAAATGAATTATAAGAATACTAGAATAATGAGGTGGTATTTGGCCCTTCAGCCATATAGTTTTGTGGTTTGACATAGATCTGGAACCTTACACAAGAAGGCTGATTTCCTCTCCCATCATGGAGTAATGAATGAGGAGTTATAAAACAGAATGTGAAAACTGTTATGTTTAGTCTTAGGATACTAGGCAGTATCTGTGGGAATTAAGCCCCAGAGTATGTATTTAAGTAGGATGTCTGTATGATAACATTTTGTCACCCTTCATTTGTTTATGATTAAAGGACCCTGGGGTGAAGCTCTCATAATGGGTGAGAGAAAGTTTCAACCAACCCTCATTCTACTGTTTTGAAAAAGTATTTATGGCTGAGAGGGGGTTCTTTAAAAAACAATATACTTTTGAGAACTGTTTTTTTCTTAATGAGGGAGGTGTGTGGCAGAGTTAGGCTACACCCTCGGCTATGACTAATGGACCGCTTTTCTATCTCCTTATTTCCTGGCTACCAAAACTTCAGTTGTGCAACAGTAAATGTTTTTCTCTTTGCTTTTCTACTTCCCCACCCCCACCCTAGGCCGGCCACCTAGTGTAGCTCTTACTGTCCCTACTAAACTTCCTGCTAGTTCTCTTTTTCATTCTTTTCCCATTTCCATCCATCCAGTCCCTGGAATGATGCCAAACACCCATAGAGGTGTCTTATAAAGTGCATAAGTGCATTTTGTGTACAAAAAAATATGAAAGCTATTTTAAATAGGAATACATACAGTTAATAAAGCCTTTTTAAAATAAAAGGATTCAGAAGCCATATAAAATAAAAATAATTTTATGATTAATACAGTTATAAGACACCCTTAAGGTATTTTCATAAATTCACTCTATAAACCTATTACTGTATAAGGTTATAAAAGCGTTTAGTCACTGTGGATCAGAGAAATAGAGAGTCAATATCTGTGGAGATATACACTGTACCTTTAACTGAACCAGGAAATCCCCTGAAACAACCCCACCAGGTTGTGAAAAAACATGTTCAGACATGAAACAACATGTCCAGACATGTAAATAGAAAAGGGCTCAGTCAGGTGACCCTGCCAAAAGATATAAAAACCTCTTCATTGAGTTCACTTCAGTTCAGCCTAGTGGAGTTTAGTCTGGAGAGTGAAGGAGAGAGGTGCTACTGTAGACAAGCTACTGAATGCAGATGAGAAGGGTCTTAGGAGCTCTAAGATCCAGGATTGTATTATATGAGAAACTACTGATGTTAAGTAGTGATTTTCTTTGTAATCTTTTTTTTTGTTTTCATTTATTATTTTTCTAACTTTTGAAAAATAAATATCATACCTTGGTGTGTTTTAAACCTATAAATTTGCCTTGTCTGAAGTTTATTCCTACATGCTGTGACAAACTATGAAAGGGAACTGCATCAAGTGACATGTTGTGTACCCTTTCACCATAGGAGGAACTGCATCTGGTGACCTGCTGTGTACTCTTCCACCATGGGAAGAACTGCATCAGTTAACCTGCTATATACTCGTTCACCATGAGAGGAACTGCATTAGTTGGCCTGCTGTGTACCCAATCACCATGGGAGGAACCGCATGAGGTGATCTGCTGTGTACTCTTCCACCATGGGAGGAACTGCATCAGGTAACCTGCTATGTACTATTCCACCATAAGAGGAACTGCATCAGGTTACCTCCAGTGTATGCTGCCACCATGGGAGGAACTTCATCAGGTGACCTGCTGTGTACTGTTCCACCATGGGTGGAACAGCATCAGGTAACCTCCTGTGTACACTTGCAGCATGAGAGGAACTGCATCATGTGATCTGCTGTGTACTCTTCCGCCAAGAGAGGAACTGTGTCAGGTAACCTGCGGTATACTCTTGCACCATTGGAGGAACTGCATCAGGTGATCTGCTGTGTAAGTCTTCCTCCATGGGAGGAACTACATCAGGTATCCTCCTGTATACTCTTCCACCATGGGAGGAACTGCATTAGGTGCCTTGCTGTGTACTCTTCCACCATGGGTGGAACTGCATCTGGTAACCTCCTGTGTATGCTTCCACCATGGGAGGAACTGCATCAGGTGACCTGCTGTGTAATCTTCTACCATGGGTGAAACTGCATCAGGTAACCTCCTGTGTATGCTTCCACTATGGAAGGAACTGCATCAGGTAACCTGCAGTGTATGCTTCCACCATGGGTGGAACTGCATTAGGTAACCTCCTGTGTATGCTTCCAACATGGAAGGAACTGCATCAGGTAACCTGCTGTGTATGTTTCCACCATAGGTGGAACTGCATTAGGTAGCCTCCTGTGTATGCTTCCATCTTGAGAGGAACTACATCAGATAACTTCCTGTGTATGCTTCCCCCATGAAAGGAACTGCATCAGGCCACTGCTAATGCTGGGAAGCCAACTAGTAAAATGTGATGGTACTGTTTGACTGTATGTATTTATGTCTATCTTGCTAAAGGCTTTAGTTCACATTAGTCACTGTGCTGTGGAAAGGAGTGAACATGAATGCTATACTGAGGTAGGTAGGTATATTGCTTTGTTGCTGCTTGTTTTTAACTTTAGTTCACACTTACAAAGTCTTTTTTTTTTGTTGGAATGTTTAGCCAAGATAGACACACTGAGCTGAAGCTCATTTTCAGGTGCATCTCAAGAGCACAAGGAATGTAAGTGACTTGCTTAAGATCATACAGTATACAAGTGTTTGTAACCTCCCTGTGGGGGCTTACCTGTCTGCCCTGTAACTCCCTTATTGTGCCCAGTTGCCTCCTGGCACCTCCTTTCTCCCCAGCATTTCATTGCCTGGCCTGAGTCCTTAGTTGGACATTTGTGTGCTCTGGTACTCTTAAATAGCCTCAGCGCTTCATTTCAGCCTGTTTTGGGCTTGGAACACTAATCACAATCCATCGCTTTTGATGTGCCCTCCGGAGCAAATGGGCACTTGCGCATGTGCAAAGGAGCATTTTGATCTAGCGACTGCCATTTTTGCAGTCAAATGGAAAGTATTTCCATGGTCCTGACCCCTTTGCCAGTCTATTTGGGGGTCAGTGAACAGAACACACCTGGTGAGAGGCCATTTCTAAATGTAAATAGAAAGTTTGAGTAGGGACATAATCCAGGATCATGAATATTAATGAGTGCCCATATAAATATTCATGAGGAAGCAGCTTGTCACCTGGGGGGGTCAATACTTTAGCAGCAGTGACTGCAAAATTATTGTAAATGAATGTTTGTTAATGGCAGTATTTTGTAGGGCACAGTTGGGGCTATTGACCTGTGGGGAAATTATAAATGAATAGCATTTCTACTGGCAGCAAGGATACTCAGAATCTGGATGACTCCTATTGAACTGTGTGGACTGAATGGGAGCAACCATATTATGATGCTTTGACTCCAGTTGAACAGCCAATTAGTTTTTTAGGCACCTAAAACTGTTTGAATGGGCTTATGGGAGGAGGTGTTCATTATTTTCAGGCGCCAAGAGACCTTTGCCAATCAGCAATCAGAGATGGTTAATCACTATAGCTATAAGTGATTGACAATGCTGGGAAGCAAATTAGATGGCAGGAATCATTGGAAAATTCCCAGAGACTTTGGGCAGCTGAGTCAATCTGTTCTGGGCTCTGATCGAGTCAAGAAGGCTCAGTGCTGTAAGAGTTGAATAATTTTAAGGCTTTTCACAGGACTTAACCGAGAGGTGGTCTGTGAAGCAAAGTAGAGGAAATCTTGCTGATGAGAGGGACTGTGTTTTTGTGACTAGTGATCCAGGCATCTAAGTGAAGTTGCTAGTTGGAGGAGATTTTTGCTGCAGCTAACCTGCACCAGTGTTGAGATGTTTTGCTGAGGAAAAGCCTTGATGGGAACTGGGTGCAAGCCAGAGCAAAAGTGGATGCTGTTTTTGGAACAGAGAGACTGTCTGAGGGCTGTGTGCCAGATGGAGAAAAAGTGGAGGTTGGTCTGAACTGTGTGAGGCTGAAAGAGAAAAGGGTGAGCCAGTTTCCTATGCTCCAGGAAATGGTGGTTGCAGCTGTATTCCAGTCATGGAAAAGAATTGTTGAACTGGACTTTGCAACCTGTTGTCAAACAGCACTGGCAAGTAGAGAATCTGCGAGATTGTCTGGCTGTACATCAGAGCCGAGTTTCCCTGCTGAGAGAAAGAGTGGACCTAAGAAGTTTCCAGCTGTACATTACAGCCAGGTGCGGAACTCACTAACCCCCACCAAGTGGGACCTGCTGGCTGCAGGGGAACACAGGTTTACTCTCGAGTGCTAGGGCGCTCTGACCTGTGATGGAGCTGGGCTATAGAGCCACTCCTAGGTCTGGGTCCTTGGTGCTTTGGTGGGCCTTGTGCAGTAGTTCTGCAACAGGCCTGAATAGGCTGAAGGTGACAAGAGGCCAGACCTTCAATCAAGGGGACAAGCAGCCAGACCTTCAATCAAGCTCAAGTCTTCAGGACATTTTTTGCTGCCCAATCGCTCTGCCCTCTTTTGAATTGAGGTCCCCAAGAATCTTGACTGGTGGATGCCCTCTGCTCCAGGAACTCTTCAAACCTTCAAGACCGTGAGTACCCAAGGCTTGCCCTGGTAATCAGGGAGTGTTTGCTTAGTTGTTGCATCCAGCTAATTTGTTTCTAGGGCCCCAACAGCCAGCTAACCTGCGGCACCTAGCAGGCCTGCAATTCCTGGGTACCAAAAATGGACAGAGGATAACACTGGTACCAGTGGTGGTGGGCAACTAGAGTGTTTTGGCCTATGAGCCCATATGTTAATAACTTTTCATAGTAAATTCTCTAACCGTTCCTTTCTTCCACAGCTATCCCGGGCCCAGGTACCTCGACCCTAGCCCTTTCCCCCAATAAAGTTGTGTTTTGTTGTTTGGAATTGCTGTGTGAAGGGTCTTTTGTGGGAATCAGCCATAAAGTATATGTGGTATATGGTATTGGGAAACTGTTTGGCATCCATCGTGTTGGGCGGTTGGAAGGGGAGCTGGGTAGGTACAGCATCCCAGGGAGTTGTACCAGCTACACACCTGACCCACTGCAATCTACTCTGGGTGGAGACGCCACACTATTTTTACTCTTCTTCTGGGACAGAACCCCCAGGTACCATCGAAGCAGGACCTAGGACCCTTAACCTGTGCGCAGGTCAACAGACAGAGGTATTAGCCCATTGGCATATGGCGCCTGGGCTACATGCTGATAGTGTGTTTCAAACCCATCTACTGGGTCTCCAAGTTCACAGTTTGATGCTCTATATATTCAGGAAAACAACTGGATAATTCTTCTATTTTACAATAGTGCTGATAGTAAGTGGCCACATACCTGTATAAACCTGCAATGGCCAGAGCCCACCCACACTCCCACACCCCAAAATCCTATCCAAAAGGGCCTGTAATTCCTTCAAAACTTTTCCCTTATGCTTTTTCTAATTCTTATTTTTTTTCTTCCGTATTGCTTTGTTCCCTTCAGCTGATTTGGGCAGGGCTACTCAGTTCTGTTCCTGCCCCACCTTCAATCAGCTACCGGGTCCCCTGATACTCACCTGGATCACATCACCTCCACAGATTCCCCCCCCCCCCGCAATGTGGTGGGGCCAGGAAAGAGAGGGTTTCCTCCCGCCATCTAGACAGTCATTATTTAGCATGGATCAGTGGTCCGGGTGGCAGTGCTGGTTGGGGCAGGTGGGCGGAACTTCATGTAGCTCGAGTCTGCCTTTCTTTTCTGTTTTCTCCCTTGGTTGCCTGCACCACAGCACTAGAGCATGCATGCATGGAGGCACATGAATGGCACGGAACTGCAGCCCCTCCCTGATTAACACTCGGATGCTGTTGCTACCCCCAGGCCTCCACTTGGGTGCAGCCAAAGGCCAAGACAGCAGGCCTCCCCACTCCAGGAGAAGTGAGCAGTTCTCCAAATGCTAAATCCTCCTCCCCAAGACTGACGCTCAGTGACCCAAGCTCATTCCTGAATGCAGGTCACTGGCATAGCAGGAGGTAAGGTGTGCAGCACCTCAGCCCTCCATGCCACTGAGCTAGCAAATTATTTTTTTTTAATATAGGGGTATTTTGTACCAGATTGCAGCTGAGACATGGGGCCCAATTTTGCAAGGGATGTGGTGGCACAGTGGACCTGCGGCGAGGTGTTTGATGCAAGTTGTGACTTGCTCTGAACATTATGGCAAGCGCAATTTTATAAGAATCATGCCACAAATGCCCGCCATGAGTCCAGAACCCAGGACACAAAGTAGTTAGACCACCATCTTCCTGGTCTACCCTTGCATCTGGGATCGCAGTACTTGCAGCAACCCTTTGGTGCAAGTAGCCTAAAATGTGGGAATTGTCGCAAATCCACCGCCCCTTTGAAAATCGGACTGCTCTGCGTCCGAGGCGCTTTGGTGCATCTGCGATCCTCGTTGTGTTGGATGCAGGGCTTGCTGCAAGCCCTGCATCCACTTTGTAAAATCGGGCCCATGGTTAAAACTTGGTCACTGTTTTGAAGCTGTAGCTTCATTTTGTCTTTCTCTATCCACAGAAAGGCAAACAAACAAACCACCTGGTTTCTTCATTGCAAAAATACAAACTGCAAAAAAATACAAACGGCCTTTATTTACCACTGGTTCTCCTTTTTAGCAACAGCAAACAACAACAAAAAATCCACCCACCTCACAGTAAGCAAAACAAATTAAGACAGAAAATATGAAGGCTTCTGGAGTTCAAGTCTATCCTTGCCTACACAAAGATCATTTCAGCATCCTGACAGCTTTTTCTCTCTCCAATTCAGCATTAGACAAAGAGACAGCAGAAGGCTCCTGTCTCTTTCCAATCACTCTCAAACCAAACTCTAAATCTGCAGCCTGAGGCCAGCTTCTTCATATGTTCTGAAGCCTTCAGGTGCAGTTTAGCATCAGTTAATTAGCTGGCTGCTCCAGGCCAGCAATCCTGATCATCCATTTGTATAGTCTAGGGACTTAGAGAACATTTCTAACCCCCAGGGACTGAGGGAAAGGAAAAAAAATGAAATTGTTTAAACTGTTTTGCACCAGGGCACATACCTCCTGACATTCTAATTTAATTTACAACTCATTTACCCAGGATAACCAAGCTGAGCTGCAGCATCTCATTTTCAGTTGGATCCTGTGCCTATCCATTTCCAAAGCTAGGTGGACTGGAGCACTTAAATCTTTGCTTAGGATCATACTGTGAGTACTTGATTCTGATGGGGTTTAAACCTGTTATTTCCTAATTCCCAAGCCAGTGGTGTAACTAATAGACTAAAATGCTTCTAATATTTCTTTCAAGAGTTCAGCCTATTAGGACCAATCAGACCTAAAACATCCAGGCTACCCCCTCCGAGACAACTGGCCCCTGTATGGGTCCCCCTAAGGTCAGCATACACTGGTGCCAACAATATAGACACCATCACAGTAGCTATGTAAAATGTACAATTGAAGTCTCCCAACCCTCCTCCTCAAAAAATGCTGCTCAAAAGGCTTGCAATTGTTTAAAAACATAGAAACATAGAAATTGTCAGCAGATAAGGACCACTAGGCCCATTCAGTCGGCCTGTAAGCCCTATATTTGTTTGTGGCCTCTGACCTTATCTGCTCAGTGGCTTTTTCTCCCTACCTCCCACCTCAAGAGTTCCCTTATGCCTTTCCCAGGCATGTTTAAATCCCTCCACTGCTCTTGCTCCTACCACCTCCTGTGGCAGACTATTCCATGTGTCTACCCTCTCCATGAAGAAAACCTTTCTCACATTTCCCTTTAACCTGCCTCCTCCAATTTTATATCATGCCCCCTCATTCTTGTACTCCTTCTATATTGGAAGATGTCTCCCCGAGCCTTGTTAGTGCCCTTAAGATACTTGAATGTTTCTATCATGTCCCCCCGATCCCTCTGATCCCTCCTCAGTCTCTCAGTCTGTCCTCATACATTTTGTGGTGCAAGCCCTGTACCACCTTTGTCGCCCTTCTCTGGACCACCACCACCCTGTCAATGTCCTTGTGAAGGTGTGGCCTCCAGAACTGCACACAGTACTCTAGGTAAGGCCTTACTAGTGTTTTACAGAATGGCATCACTACCTCCCGCCATCTGCAAGTGATACCTCTGCCTATGCACCCTAGTATGCCACTGGCCCTATCTGCAGCCTTTGTGCTCTGCTTAGACACCTGTAGGTCATCTGAGATGATAACCCCCAAGTCCCTTTCTTCCTTGGTGATCGTCAGCACCTCCCCCCCATACTTTTTATTTTATTTTTATTTATTTATTTATTTTAATTTTTTTTTATTTTAGTCTTTGGTGATCAGGTAAGGCCCACTAAGCACAAGTGCCTGTTTTCAGGGGCGACCTGGGAGCGCTGAGCGGTTAAGTGACTTGCTCAGAGTCACACAGTATGCAAGTGGAGGTTGTGAGAATCAAACCCAGGTCTGGTCTGCTGGATGTATCTTGCTTATTCACACCTCATTCCTCTAACCTCTAGGCTATACTGCCAGCCATCCTGTAGCTCTCCGCAGGGTTCCCACACCCCAGGTGCACTATTTTGCACATCCTGTTTGAATTGAACCTCAGTTACCACACCTCCAACCATATTTCAAGTTTCCCCAGGTCCCTCATCATTTTCTCGACCCCGTCTGAAGGATCCACCCTGTTGCAGATCTTGGTGTCATCCACAAACAGGCAGACTCTTCCCTCTAGGCCTTCCACAATGTCACCAAGGAAGACATTGAACAGGACTGGCCCAAGGACTGATCCCTGAGCCAGTCATTTTTCTTTTTTTCATGTAACGTAGCTAACAGTGGTTACCTCTGCTACAAATTAATAAACAGAATTCTAGCAGAACCACTTTGTCCCTTAAGTATTTATGCAAATTTTAAGGCAACACATTCAACCCAGGCTAACTGGATTGCATGGAGATACAATGCTTTACATGTGAGCCATTCATACTGTTTATATAAAATGTTTCTAATTTGTTATTGCCTGTATTGTTCTAAAAATGATTGGAAACACTCAGCCTTACTGATGTAAAATACTGCATCTAGAACTGCATTAGTACTGGAAAATAGGGAGATATCATTCTTCATACAGAACTTGCAGGAATAAGACTGACAATACACAATAAAAGTCAATCAGCATTATGCTAGTATAACTTTACATTTAATATTTCAACAAAGTAAACAAATGCATACATATAAAATATATTATACGAATATTGACTCTAGTTGATGGATATAGTGGGAAAAATTTGACTCTGTGAGATGAACCACTACCTGATAATAGTTGTATTGTCTGAAGTCAAAGGCTGAGGGCAATACGACTATTGGAAGTAATAATTCATCCCGACAGGCTCATGATTTTTCTACATTATCCTGTAGCATCTGGGCAATAGGTGTTTTATTCAACCTTGAAAAACAATGACTGCCATCTTGAGGCTGGGGGGGCAGGGAGGTCACAACTGGGAGAGGGAGGGGCTGCTAAACTACCAGGTAAACAAAAAATGAGAAAATAAAAGTAGCTAGCACTCAATATTAGATACAAGCACCATGTTTGTTCTGTTTGGTTTTTAAAACTGATGATGCACATGGGCCAGTTGGGTACTAGTTTTGTTTTTTTCCAAATGACATTTTACCCTACCCATCTTCAAAACTGATCTGGCTCCACCCTTGGACATCTCTATCTCTCACCTTCAAGGGGAATTCAACCCCACAAATTTACCCCCTCATGGCAGGGTTCAGCCAACCCAGATCTAACCCTCTGCCTCCTACAAGCCACAGAGGCAGTGGTTCCCTAGAGTTCTTCCTTTGAAATGAGCAGTAGTAGAGGTTGGGCTCAGGTGCACCTAGGTCATAATGCTACATGGTAGATTTTTTCCCTTGTTGGTCCCATCTCCTGGGACGCTGAAATGCTAGGAGGCCCAACTTGAAGCACACAACTGTGCTTCACATTAGCCTGAGCTGATGCCCCCCCCCATTTCTTAGTGCTTACTGCACCACCACCACTAGTGGTTACCCAGGTGGCAGTATAGCAGTGACAGTGATGGCCTCCTCCCTCCCTGAAGGAAGACAGTATCCTCTAGGATGCTTGATCTTCATCTCACTGGCTGGCCCCCCCCAGTGGCCCAAGCTTGTTCCCAAACATGGGTCGCTGATGTTGCGAGAAGCCCTACTGCTGTGCTAATGGGCTGGAACTTGGAAGCAATAGTTTTTTAACTGTTCTCCATTGCCAGGACTATTGCCTGTTGCTAAGGTAAGACAGGGCATTAGTGCAAGCTATTTCTGGTCATGTGACCCACTTTTGGCCAAAGACCAAGATATGTAACCAAGATTTTAAAGAGATAGATAGATAGATAGATAGATAGATAGATAGATAGATAGATAGATAGACATTATAAATATTGAGTGGTGTTGAGTGAAATAGTTGAAAAGCAGAGCACCAGAGGGATGGATTATTGACCTCCAGTTGCTTTATTGCCTGACGCTGAAGAGGGATCTGATTTTCAACTATTCAACAAAACTAAACTGACCTATATATTTTATTAAACCTTTCAGTCTGTGCACAGTAATGAGGCAATTACAGTATGCTAAATAACTGTGTTTTTGTCTTGTTTTTTAAACTGTTAAACAGTACATACAGTTAAACCTTGTCATTTTGTTTTTGTTAAACTGTTAGGACTGTTTACAGGTTAACTGTAATTGTTAAAAATGTTATGCTTGCTGAACTTGCACAATAAATTCATAAACAATTTTAAATAGTTTTAAAGTAACACTGTTAAATATAGTTCAGTAAATATTTTGAATATAATAAATATGTTGAACAGTTATGAATAGTGCAAATAAATAGTAGAAATATGAAATCCATAGTGGTTTACTACAGTTAGTGGGTTACAACACAAAAATTAACAATTTTAAAAACAAAATGTTGTTAAGTTGTGCAGATGTACATTGTGTTCTGGTTATTTTTTTGTCTACTTGTAACAGTTTATGTGAATAACAGAACTTGATATGTTGAAAGTATATGTGAGGGATTCTGACCGTGCTTAGTGTTAAGGAATTATTGCTGGCACTGGTGAATATTTAAAGCTTGTGAACTGTTCTGTGGTGGCACTAGTGCTAGACTGATATCTAGCAATGTTCTCAAGCATATCTTTCTCATCTTCTACACCAGAACTTGATAAACATTCATCTAAGGTTCCACACTGGTTCTTAAGCATTACAGTCTGTTTTAGGTTTTAAGTTCATTTCCTTTTTCTTTAGACAGTGTTTGTATTTCAGGGATTTGTATTGCACAGATTTGCTTTGCTATAGTCATACTCTGGATCATTTCTGTTGTTCATTTACATGGCAGCATGGTGTTTAATGCTTAATTCAGACTTGTGTCCGACTGCCATTATATGGAGACGTTCAGAACCGAATCTGTCTAGTTATGCAGGATGCTATTAAGTAATGTGATATTTGATTATGTATATTAGCAAAACAAAGGCGAGGTGACAGAACAGTGTCTCTCCTTCAAGTAGAGTCCCATTGGACTTATGAACTTAATTTTTTGAAACTGTATGGTTTGAATAAGAGCCTTGATTTCACTCTATTTTTTGTGAAAAACATTATTGTAAATTTTCAGACATGTTTTATATGTATTTATTTCTGACTATCCCCCTTAGCCATATTAAGAACTCTAGTCTCTCACATCCTTCCATGTCCATTTTTTCAAACATTGGAGCTGGGATTTACAGTACAATTGCTGCATATATATATAGTGTTGTGAAATACATTTGTATATGAAAACCACTTTTTGACTAAGTCTCTTTTGGTTTTTATTAGATTAAAAATATTTTCGAATTGTCATGTCTATTGTTCCTTATCCAATTGGTTCAGTAGGAGGTTATCAACGTCAAGGGAGGTCACAAGCAACTTGACGAGCATTAAGAATCCAGAAAGCAAGGAAACAAAGTTGTGTTATATGTTGTCTTACTCTTTGAATCAGTTTTCTTATTATGCTCTTTCGAAAATGTATTTTTATACCTCATGAAGATCTTTTGATCTCAGCCAATGTTGTTTACTATAAGTTATTTATTATAGTTGTTTGAATTATGTCAGGGGTAAAAGATTACTCTCTCTCTCTCTATCACTTCAGTCCCCTCCATCACCCTTAGTCCTCTGCTGCATCATTCACAAATTATTTTTGTAACAGGCCGAGTGCCTCCAACAACCCAGGCATGGATTAATTCTACAGTAGAACCATGCTGTGTCATGGCTTAATGCTTACTTATTCTTGATCATTTCACTGACTGTAGAACTAGTTCTTGGATAACTAGCCCATTAACTAATTGTGTAATATTCTTCTTCTGCTCATTAAATACTTATGGATTATATTTTGTTGCATTCGTTTGCGCGTGTTTGATTTTAATTTAATACATGTAGTTTGCACTTGACACTTTGCACTGCTTTGTTTTCTGCACCTTTAAATGCCTTGCAGTCAGTAGTTGAATTATTGCAGTGACGCTCTTGTACTGTTTGCAATTAGCCTTAAGTAGAAAAACATGCAAACTAATTTATTAACTGCTGTACAAATAGTATGCATTCCTTAACCAATACTGCCCCCTGTCAAAGCCTCACATTTTGAGGAGAAAAGTTAAGGATTTGGTCCAGCTGTCTGTCTCCTGCTAAAATGTTTAAGTGCTTCTTTTAATGTTTGTTGCACTTGTTATCAGGATATTTACTTTTTCACCTCATTTACTGGGTTTGTGGTCTTGAGTGCAAATATAATTTGTTTTTTCCTTATTGGTATTATTCAATGGTTTATGCACACTCGTAACAGTGAATGCTTAGCTGATTTTGTTTTATGTGCCAAAGTGTGTTTTTGCCTAATGATGTTCTGCAGTACCATGGTTGATCTTTTGGTGGGAGTGATACTTCGGGTTTCTGCAGTACTACAGGATTGTCAGCATGCAGTTTTCGGTGGCTATTTTTTAAAGATTGTGACTTAACAGTTGATGTTTCCTTAAAAATATACATATATTTTGAGTTGGGAATCAGGGATTTTTTTTTTGCTTTTAATAAGTCCGTTTTATGTTTTTTAAAAGGTTGCTTTCTTTTATCACATACAGTTTGGGCTCTTTGCCAGTGCCGTCTACCTCTGCTCCTCTTTAGTTTGGGTGAGGAATCTTCACTTGGTGGCAACATATTTTAGCACCTATGAATCTTTGCGGACTTCAAATTCATCTCATTGGAACTCATAGAGGTTTTCCTGACCCCTGTTACAGAGATACAACATCAGGTCAACAAAAACTGTATGTAGCATCACGAGAGCTTGTATTAATGCTTGAATACAGTTTCTGTAAATCAGTAGGTGTTAGTTAGTTCCTTTTGTTTTACCTCAGCTTTTATATCTCCTTTTAATTTAGTTTACACTGCAGTAAATATCAAGCTGCAGGTCCTGAAAGCAGGCTCATTCAGAATGTCCGTATTGTTCAGTACTAAAAAGTACTTTTGTAGTCCATAATGTGGTGTAATCAGGGATTTTTTCAGATGCTCCTGACTGTCTGGTTTTGTTACTTGCACATAGAATGGGGCCAACACATTGTTCAGCTGATCTGGAGTAAAAAAACAATTCTTCATATTTGATTTTTTTGAATGCAAAGTACTCTTTGAAGGCTGAGACTTCCTGCTTTATAATGTTTTGTGTGTTTTGTGAGTCCTGTCAGAAGTTGTTATAGCACTTCTTCAGTGAAATCAGGGAACCGCCCAATTTTTCTCCATTTTTCTCAGCCTCTATGAATGTCTGCATGCACATGTAACACTATCTTGCAATGTGATAACCTACTGCATTATTTTTCCTGTTTTGACTACCAATACCCTGGAAGGGTGATTCCAATTGCACTAGCACCTGTACCTGGTTCTCCACTGCTGCTAATACCTTTATCTTGGGGCCCTCACTTACACCCTATCTGAGTGGAACTAATTTACATTTCCTTAATCAGTATCTCTTCAATGCTACCAGCACTAGCACTATTCTGGCCCTCCTGCCTACACCCTATCTGGGTGGACCCATTGTTCTGGTTATCTACTCAAAATTTACTGCATTGTCCTGCATCCAGTTTTGTATGTTCAGTGTATAAGGTTCCAGTGGTACCCTGTTTGGTCTGTCTGTGATCCTCCATATTACTAACTGATTTGAGTCACTGGGATACTCTGGGTATTGCATAGTTCAAGCTGCTGGGTGGTCTCTGTGACCATTACTGCCTGCACAGAAATACATATCCACTTTGCTCATTTGAGGGCATCCCTAGCACTCATCCTCTGTGATGTACCTTGTGCCTAGTTACATTAGGTGCATTGTTTTTAACCTGGGGAATCTGCCTTGTGAAACCAACTTGTTTAATCACATCATTGTCACCTAGGGAAATCTGCCTTGTAAAACCAGCTTGTTTAATTGCATTGTTGTTACCTGGGGAAATCTGATTTGTGTAATTGCATTGTTGCTACCTAGGGAAATCTGCCTTGTAAAACCAGCTTGTTTAATTGCATTGCCGTTGCCTGGGGAAATCTGCCCTATGAAACCAGCTTGTTTAACTGCTTAATCTGCTAGTATTGCCTGTTTAAATTTGCTACCCTACTCAGTACTATTACCTGGGCTAACACAACTTGACTCTGTCTATAAGTATATACAAGGCCGTGATCAGGGGGTGCAAGAGCTGCAGTTGCAGTAGGGCCCACACTGTCAGGGGGCCCACTGCCTCAGAGGTCAGCAGTAAGAAATCCTTTTATCACAGACAGACTTGTAACTTTCTGTCTGTAAATTGCTTGTCTAATTGGAACTGAATCTGTCAGCAATGGCATCAGAATGTACCAACTCTAGTTTCACGTGGTGGCGGTGCGGAGGATACAGAACAAATAAGCAATAGGGCCCATTACACAAAATATCTAATCTTTGTGTTGGTGTCCCCAGGAGGAGCAGGGACAAATTATAGTGTTCAGTTCCTTGATCATGGCGCCAGCAAGGGGGACTGGAAGACAGAATGAACAAAGTAAGGACGCTCAGCAGGGCTGATACAAAAAAACATATTTTACATTTATTGGTGAGAAAGTAGGCCCCACAAAATATTTTGCAGGGGGACCCTTACAGTTGTTGCCACAGCCCTGAGTATATGCTCCCTTAAGCCGGGGATTTGCCTCCTAATACTGGAACCAATACCACTGAGATCATGTTACTTACACTGCTATTTCTACTGACCCACTTGCCAATTGAATAGTCTAGTGAGCTTGTAAAGCCTACTGTGGCTGAGGTCACTTCATCCCCAGGTAAGTGATTGTGCTCACAGTTGCCTTGTGCACCAGCACTTCCTTTCAGTACCTGAGACTCACAGTCCAACTGCCTCCCCAACAAGCAGCTAACATTGGTAATGCTGGGGGAATGTTATGGTGTTTCACATAGCCTATGTGTTACCAAGATCGTTTGTAAGCTTCATCCCCTCAGGTAAAAAATTTTGGGGGCAAAGACATTGTCTAAGAACCACAAGAGGTCTCACACTAATTCTGCCATTATTATTGGGTGATGTCCACCCCAACTCTAGCCTAGTTAATGGCCAAGGACCAGGGTCTGGTTGCCAAGGGAAACTAAATATTGTCTCTATAAATATTGGTAGTCTCCTTGCAAAATGTGTTCAATTTAAAGACTGGGTAGCATCAGTGCAACCTGTTGCAATATACCTGACAGAAACCTGTTTCTTCCCTAAAATCCCTGATACTGCGGTCTACCTGCCATGATTTAATCTCTTTAGAAAGGACCGTCAGGGCAAAAGAGGTAAGGGCTGCCTTATTTACATATGGGCTGGTCTACAAGGATCCAAAATATGGCTACTGTGAATGCCTGGCTGTTAAACTCCTGCTAGGTAGAGGTCTTAAATCTCTCATCTTCATAACAGTTTGTATCCCTCCTGGTAAACGCCAAACTGGCCTCCAGTCCTTCTCTGACTACTTCAAACAAATCAGCCTGAACTGGGAAACCATAGTCACTGGCGATTTTAATATCAGTTGGACCACTAAAACCAGCACTGGTCACAGAGACATGACTGACAGCCGATTTCTCTCCCAAATGGTCTCTGAAAGCACTAGAGCAAACTATGAAACAGGCACTATGACTAATAGACTGAATTCTGGCAACCTACACTGACAGAGTCAAAGAAGTCAAAGTACTTCCTGACACCCTAAGCAACCACTCTCCAGTGTAATGCATGTGGACAGCTAAACAGACCAAATGATCCACCCCAATTCACTTCTAGCCATGTCCTAAACAAAGGTAAGGTGCCTGACTTAGGTGCTGTCTTACATGGCTCAAATCAACTGGAACTATCTAGGTGCCAACCCTGATGTTGATCCAACTCTGGAGTTCCTAATAGACTTCAATAAAGCATGTAACAAAAAAAATAGGCCCTTAAAAATACACAAGGTGAGGGGTACTCCCTTCAGCTGGCTCACCACTGAGCTCCTGTCCCTCATGAGAGAAAGGAGCAATGTGTAGGCACTAGCAAGGTAGTCAGGTTCCCCAGAACCCCCCAAAAAATATAGGAAGGCCTATAATAAAGGCACAAGGAGAATTAGATTGGCTAAATCAGACTACTACAAGGCTCAACAAACCCCAAACTGGAGCAACAGGAGAAAAATTCTGGGAAAATGTCTCAGAGCTCCTAAACAAGGAGGAAACAATGTCCCCTAGAAGGCTCACAGTAGATGGGAAGGAGATCCAGGATCTTACTGTGATTGCAAACAGCTCTAATGAAGCCTTTGTGGACCTAAGCTCTGTCATCCCTGCCCACCCTGTACCTGCTGCCCTGCAAAGGTTTTAACACAGAGATGTGCCGGTTGCCAGAACTGGATGCATTTCAGATTCTATTTCAGCTCTGTTACTGCAAGAGACACTCTAAGCTACATAAAAAATGTCAGTGGTAAAACTAGGGTGGGGTGGACACACTAGACATAGAACTACTTGCCCTGGCACTGGAGGAACTCTCCTCTCCTATATCAAAAATATTCAGCTTCTGCCTGTGGTACACCCACTTCCCTATGACATGGAAATCTGCACTGGTTACTCTAGTATTTAAAAGTGGTAACCGCTCTAAACTTACTAATTACGGGCCATTCTCAATTCTCCCTCCTCTGTATAAAATGCTGGAGAGAATTATGTCAGACCAACTCATATCCTACCTAGAACAATACAGTATCCAGTATGTCCAATAACATGGCTTCAGAAAACACCACAGCACAAATTCCACACTAATAGACTGTATGAGCTACACCCAACAGGTTCCTGACAATGGTGATGTGGTCGCAGACATCTATATCAACCTGACAAAGGCCTTCAACCTTGTCATACA
Source organism: Neoceratodus forsteri (assembly GCA_016271365.2). NCBI lineage: Eukaryota > Metazoa > Chordata > Ceratodontiformes > Ceratodontidae > Neoceratodus > Neoceratodus forsteri. The sequence continues at coordinate 902,363,293 of CM028135.1, read as the reverse complement.
CAAGCTATTGCTCAGCAAGCACCTCTGGCTATGTTTTTCAAATGACACAGCAACCTGGTCCTGAAGCTATCTCTTTAACCACTCACAGTGAGTGAAGATTGAGGGCTCACTATTTGAGGATAGAAATGAATCTTTTGGAGTGCCCCAAGGCTCCATACTTGACCACCTCCTATTTGACCTTTTCGTCAACAGCCTCCTGGATGCCTGTTAGGCTGCCAATGTACTACTGCATGCTGATGATGTTGTAATTTACACACAAAAAATCTGACCTTGGTAGTCCCACCTGACCTTCACCACAATTTTGAGTCATTAGAAAATTGGTTTATTGATAACAAACTAATCCTTAACTATAAAAACCAAAAACCATACTCTACATTAGCCCACACATGAAGAAAGATGTCTGCCCCCTCAATATCATTAATGACAAGGACCAAAAACTTGATCAAGTGGAAATCTTAAAATACATCTGGGCAATTATTAATACCCTTTCTTTTGTCCCACATGTGGACAACCTGTTCTTTACAGTTAACAGGAGACTGGGAGCATTGTACAGAAACTGTGTCGATATCACTGCAGGTGCCAGATGCCTTATTGTGTCCGGTTCAGTCTATCTCTCTCATCGACTATGTTCTACCTGTGTACTCTGCAACTAAAAACTCTGTGTTAAATAGAGGTAAGGTTATCAGCAATAAGATCTGTTGATTCACATTAGGGGCTGGCAAATGCACACACAGCTGCTCCCTGTACACCCTAATTAGCTGGCTACTTCTCCCCAGCAGAATACAATATCAAACCTGCCTGCTAGCAAAAAAGGTGCTGCTTTATTTAACCCCCCCCCGAGGTTAAAAACTTACTCCCATCTCACTGACGACCAGCACAACACTAGAATCATGTCAAGAAATGCCCTACAACTGCCCTTTCAATGCCAGCCTGTCAGCGCCACGGTAGCGCTACTGCTCATGACACCTGAGTTTGGGATGAGCTTGGGTCATCAGTGGCTGACCAGGGGAAGGAGGATTGAGCATTCAAGAGGACATTTGACTCTTCCAAGGGAGGGTTCTGTCCTCCACCACAATACTGCCACCTGGGTGACGACAGGTGGTAGTGTAGCTGGCAGGCAGATGGGAAGGACAAGGATGTAACTGACATTGGTGGGCTGATACTTGCACAGGCATGCATGGGCTTGCATTGATATCCATGCAGGTGACATCCCCAGGGGAGAAAACCAAGAAAAAAAAGGCCTTAGCACCTCAACAATGAGCTCCCAGGGCCTTCATCTCACACAGGATCGCGGTGCCTACCTGATGAAATGAAGAATTTAGGAACTGCCCCACCCTGACCATGCCTAGGAGACAACAGCCAAAGTGCCATAAAGGTAGGTGACCACAACTGGGGACGCTTGGGTGGTTGGCTATAGAGCCCAAGGACCTCAGAAGGGGCCGGAAAGAGAGGGGGCATAAACAGAAATTGAAAAAAACAAAAGAATTACCCTTCTGTAAAACTAAATTGGGGGATTTGCAGTATGGGCTGCCAAATGGCTGAATGAACTGCCTGATTCACTGCTCAGTCTCTTATCTTATCCAGTTTAAAAGATCTCTACATGCATCATTATCTGTCCATTGAAACTGTAACTGCTCTTAGCTAAACTGGTCTCTTTCCTGTTTGCTGACGCTGGCCTGCTTATTAACATTGACTTTGCTACCTTACACTGATCAGTGCCTGTACACTACCAAAATTGCCTTGAGTTTTACCTTTCTGTATCTTACTGTATTCTGCCTTGACTGTGTTCCTCTGGAATCGAGTAAAGCTGCCAATCTATAAATTTTTAAAACTTATGTATTTTTTTTACCATGATGTAGAGCCTTTGTAAGTGAGCACTTGTGTTCAAAGGTATGTTCCAATTAAACAAATAAACGTAATGTAGTACAGAGGACAACCGTCATCAAGCTATTGCTCATTTATATATACTTTTGACCATTGCTAAGTGGAAACAGTCAGTAGTATGCAGGCAAGAGATGTTACGTGCCAGTTATTGACCAATCACAAGATCATATTTGTGATCAAGGCTTAATAAACACACACTATCTACCTTCAAGATATATCTTTTTTTATGTTAGTGTTGACATATTTCTCATCTGTATAGCTGCCCTTTAATCATGATGCATTGAAGATGATGAAGGTCACCATTGACATTTTGAAGGTACATCACAGAAGAATACTGAATCAGAAAGCAGCTTTTACAGTGCTGATGACATCACAACTCTGTGCAAAACTGAATCCAGTTGAAATCAATGAGAAACAGGTAAATCATGGCACAAACAGTATATTTAAAAGTTGTAACTAGTAAGCTGATGTTGTATAAATTGAATATGCTATGTTCTGACTCAAAATACACTGTTTATTAGGTTTTCTCAGAATCTGTCTGATGAACTCGGATTCTTAGCTCTTTTTCAGAACTCAAAATTTAAGTCTTGATAGATGAAAATCCAGAAAGAAAATCAAATGCAGAATTGGAATCCAATACTGATTCCTCATCCAACTATGGTAATGACAAGTACACATACCACCTCCCCCACCCGATAAAACAGATAGAACTCTATCAATAAGTTTCCTTCCTTCCTTCCACCATCCTTGTTTCTCCCCCTCCCCGTTACCAGATTCACTGCAGGTGGTCTCCTGTAGTGTAGACACATTGCTAATGCATGCTCATCATACAGTGCCACCACTGACCCACTGATAAGAGCATTCGATCCAGTTGCCCAAAATAGGGAGCTCTCCCCCACCACCACCACAGCTGCTGCCCCGGTTACTGTAGTTTTTTTATTTGTCCTCATTTTCCTGGTTCACTGATCAGTCCAGCACTCAGTCCAGCAACAGTAATGCACTGGCCACCCATTAAATCTAGGTGGGTACTGCTGCTGTTGTGTTCTGTCCACTCTGAAACTGAATGTTGTTTCTACTTCTGGCCATCTCATCACACACTTCTGAGTCTTCTGCAGTGTTGGGAAAGTTACTTTTTCTATTACTTTCTTTTACTTTTTGAAACTTGTTCCAGAAAGCTTTGTGCAGTCACTAGCAAAGATGGAGAAGTACTGAAATAAGTAATATGCCTTACAGTTACAAAAACGTGTGTCTTTTTATACAAAAAGTAATACGTAACTGTAACTGATTACATTTATTTGAAAGTAACTAGTAACTAACCTATTACTTTCAAATAAATGTCATCTGTTACAGTTTTTTATCATTTTTGTATAGTTTTGATAGAAAAAAAATAAGTAACTGTAACTGTCAGGTATTACTTTTTCTAGTACTTCTCCATCCTTGCTAGTGACTGCACAGAGTTTCCTGGAACAAGTTTCCAAAAGTAACAGAAAGTAAAAGGAAAAGTAACTTACCCAACACTGGTGTTCTGGGAAATCTGGAGTAGGTGCCAGAAGAGACTACCAGCACCCAAATCCTTGGTTTTGGTTGCTGACCCTGGGGGGACTAAGAACAAGGTGCCTTCTTGGTTACAAAGGGATTATTGCTGGTAAGCCACCTGCAGTTTCCCAGCAGACACAGAAGGGAACTACCCAGCTCAGAATGGTATTGGTTGATCTCAGAAACGTGTGCTGGATTGGGGCCTGGGGGCTACCTTAGCTTTTCTTACTCTACTAGCTGCCAATGTGTGAGGAATGGAATGTCATGTTCGAGTGACATGGAATGGGACAGATAGGGAGGAGGGAGAGTGAGTCGGCTGGCTGCTGACCATTGGTCTATCCACTCCAGAGTAGATGTTCTGGCTGAGACTCAGGAGGGAGCATGATGAGAGAAGTAGCCCAGCAGTATACTAGCCACTAGCCAGTGCTGTGCCACCAATGCCAACAAATGCTGTGACACCAATGCCAACAAGAAAATGCCACAGCAGGACTCAAGCAGTAACAAAATTGGGATCAGAAAGAGAGAGGCCACTGTTAGGGGCCACTGCAGACAGGCAGACTGGCAAGGTGGTGGGACTGGGGAGGGGGTAGTGATGATGGTGGAAACGTGAATCTGTGGACCTTGAGGATGGAGAGCAATGCCAGAGCAAAAGGAAATGAGAAGAGGGAGAGTTGGTACAGGATGGAGGAACCACCAGCCACAGTCAATGAGCCAACTTAAGGAAAGGTTGGGTTTTGTTTTGCAAATGTTAGGATGCAGATTGCAGAATCAGATATTCAGGTTCGGTCTCCAATTCTGTTATGGTTCCTTAATCGAACTTAGTTCTGAATCTGAACTGGACTAAGAATTAGAATCTCCAAAATATCATAAAATACAAACGGGATGGATTCCAGATAATCTGAGTACCTCTACTGTTTATCAACCCTTGTGAGGAGGAAAGACTTTCATAACTCACTCATTCTTTATTTATTTATATTTTATTATTATTTAAAAGGTTGTTAACCAGATGGGGAAGCACTGAGTCACATGGCTATTTTACAGGCTTGACCCAGATACAGATGGAAACAGTTGTTTCTTGTAAACAGTAACTCATGAATTCACCACTCATGAGTTACAGTGCTGCCTCCTCACATGTAAATAAACTGCATATTTTAAAATCAGATAATTCCATATCCCATACAGATAGACAGACAGACAGACAGAAGTACTACACGGGTGGGACTTACAAAACCAATTAGAGCAATTCCAGCATTTATTAATGAAAACTACAGTATATGAAAAAAATACTTTATCTATAAAACAAGTTATCTAATCTGTAACCTAAGACTACCTTAAAAAGGCTCAATCTACACATAATTACCCTCCTCTCACCAGCTATTTCCTTCAACGCTTCAACTCTTTCCTCAGACACCATTCTCTACATGCTGCCGCCACAGACTCTGACCTCTTTCAGCTACTGCGTGGCCTTCCATGGTGCTGCCACTAACTCTGAACTCCTCCAGCTGCTGATGCATCCTCAGTTTTGGCTGGGAGTGTGCACAAGGTGGGCAACTGTGTGATGGACACAGTATTTCACATTATGGGGGGTATGCTGAAGCCCACAACTTCATCCTTTCTACAGTGTGATTACCATCTTCTTAATAATACAAGAGGCAATCAAATTATTTAAAATGCCATCTTTAACCTTCATTTTCAAATTTCCTTTGGAGACAGTACTGTGGCTTATTGCAGAACAAAAAAAAAATCTATCAAGCCAAACAAGCTTCAGAAGTAATAAGAAAATCAGTTAATGTAAAATTGTTATGGGTCAGATGCCTTGGTGCTGCATGAAATTAGCACCAGTACACTAATACTGTTCACCTACGGCACTATTCATCAAGTTATTCAACCTTTACATATGTGTTTTCTGAAAAATCACCAGGGAAAAATAAATGTCTGTCTCACTGATGAGTTGGGCCTTTAGTCTTTTCAGCAAGATGTTTGTATAGTTTAAAAGGCTGCTCCATATACCAGCATTGCTTGTTTAAAATTCCATTTCTGGCCAAACAGACCCAATCCAAGTTAGTCTGTCTTCACAATTGCCTTCACTCAATTAAGGGGGTGTATGTTTATGCATGGAGAAGGAGATACTAGCAGAGGAGAATCAGGATGTCAGGTGAGGTTTTCCACAACCCTTCATGAGTGCAAATTGGTTTTGTCTCATGAGAACCAACTGTCCCCCACCCTGCAGATGCTGAGCCACCTTGCCAAACCTTGGACCACTGACCTCTGCTGGCTGACGTTCCTGCATCTCTGCACAGCATGTGACGGCCGCTAGGGATGGATCACCAGAGCTCAACATGTTGACTCTGCAATACTACTTGAACTCCACTGGCCTATGAAGGGATCTCTGAGTCAGAGCTGTAAGGATTGTCTCTTGATGAGCAGCAAAACATCTTGCCACTTTGGCAGCAGGCCAGCCAATAATTCAAATCTTCTTAATACTAACAAGGCATGATGGTGTTATCAATGTGGTGCTAGTCATAAAGTTAAGAAGGACCTAAAACTACAAGAACATGGCATGAATGTAATATGTTTTCCATCTATGCACAGGTATGTGTTTGAATGGCATACTTATTTCATGCCACCTCATGAAGCAAGGATCTCCTAAAGTCACTTCCAACCTTAAATCACCATGGTACTAAACGAAGATAATGTTTATACTGCTTTTTTCTTTATCAACATAGTGAATGGAGGCCTTAAAACAGTATTCTGTTGCCCATCATGACAATTACAGGTAATATTTTGACACAGTTTGATCCTCAAAGATAACCTCTAACATGGCAGCCTAGAATGACTTTGTCAATAACATTGTTTTTCAGTTTACTGTAATATAATCAAGGCATGGGCCTTTTAACCATTCCCATCCCCACCCAAGAAAGACAAGGAGTGTGGCTAAAATGTTTTAAAAAGGAGTTCTCAACATTTAAAAACAGTAAAAAGAAAACTCTGGTTAGCCTTCATGTATTTTCTGAATATCCTTTTCCATTAATACTACTTAGTGTTAATTCTTAGATGAGAGCCTTAATGTTTAGATGAGAGCCTTCACCTTAATACTATACATACTCCTATTGCTTGGGCATGAAGTGAACTTTTAACCACGTGTTTGTGGCATCACAGTCACTCCCATAACAAAATGTTTACAATGTTTCAGACATGTTTCAGACACAAGATTACTGTATAATGTCACTCACTGTATGCTAGAAACAGTATTATAAAATAGTGGTTGGAAATGGAGCATTCTGATTGACTGTCAACATTCCTAAAGGGTTAGATTAACAGCTGGAAAGCTTCATGTCATGTACAATAGAACAGTTGGAATTTTAACCATAAAAAATTTCAATTAAAAGCCATCTGCTGGCCCAGCACTGCCATGCCAGCAGCCCAGGTTCAGAGGCCAGACTCAGGCACTCAGATCAGGTGGCCAAGGCTGGATAAGGGCGCTACTGATGGTAGCACTTCCCAGCCCGCTGAGGCGAGGGATGCCTTTTCAATCATGGGCCAGGGAGCTTGCTCTCCTCTAGAGTATTGCTTTGGCATCTGAGAGCAATACTAGTCTGCTGGCCATCTCTAGAGGGAAGAGGATGGAGGAAGGGAAAAAAAGGAGACAAATGGAGTAGAAATTCCATTTACACCCCAGGATGATGGTTGATGGTGCCCTCATACCTTGCACCATGGAACCATGGATACCGCAATGGTGGTAAGATGAGCCTAGTTGTAAGATAGGGCCGAGGGGGTTACTATGGGTCATGCTCCCTGGCCCAAGGACTGGACAGGTGGGAGCAGTGGAGAAAAACAGGCCCAAGGACTGGGCAGGTGGGAGCAGTGGAGAAAAACAGACCCAAGGACTGGGCAGGTTGGAGCAGTGGCGACAAACAGGCCCAAAGATTGGGCAGGTGGTGGGAGCAGTGGAGACAAAGCTTCATTAAAAAAAATAATTTAAAAAAATGAAAAAAAATTAGTTTATTAATAGCATAATGCCTCTCTGGGAATTGGGTTAACTTTCTTATCTCACCCTAGATCATAAGGCCCTTGGCTGTGAGTCATGCCTTATTTTCCCTACTATTAGATAAACTGACCCCACCCCGGTCATGCCTTAAATCTTAAGAATTTCATGAGTCATGAGGGAGAAAGCTTATGTTGAAACACATATACAGTATACATCATACATGGGGACAATGGTAAAGAAAATAACTGCAGGGTAAGTGGTTAGGCTTCAATGTTAAACATTAAAGTTTGTCCCATTCTGCAAGTCCCTCTTTAATGATTTGCAGTTTTAAGACCCCAAGAGGAAAATATGCAGAAACCACATCTCTTTTTGTGGCCAAAATGACTGCAAGTGTCCACAGCATGCAAGTGAGTTTAAAAATTACCTTTGGCTGTGTATCTCATTTTGTAAAAACACAGTGCCCCATTTCCAATCACTAAGTGCTAGCATAAAGTGTCCACAGAATGCAGATAGGTTTAAAAATTACCCTTGGCTGTGAGTCTTAGTTTCTGGAAACAGAGAGCCTCTTTTGCAATCATTAAGCACCAGCACAAAGTGGTCACAAGAACCTCTTTGTGTCACTGCATAATTTGCAACCCCAAGGAATGATGTTCAACAGGGCTTGCAAATCTGTCCCTTGGGCCCATTAAAGTAAATGCTGGCAAGGGGGGGAGGGCTGGTGCCACTATGCATGTAGTCCACAGCACCATTTGCAGCACAGAGCAGCCATTGCAGGCCCACTAGCATGCAACTGTACCCCCCTACATTTTACCATGTTAAAAGGGTTGCACTTTTGTGTGAAGTTACAGCTGGTGACCACCTAGTCACATTATTGGCAATGTAATGGTGGCCGCTGGACCATCAGGAAATACTGGGAGAAATAGTGAGAGGGGACCCAAGTAATCACCAGGCATTTGGACACAGAGGAGGTGGGAGTGGGGATGGCTATACTGCCATGGTATAGTCCTAAGGGGGTAAAGAGACAGGGGAACTTCAGGGACCCCTTGACTGAGTGAGGTGATGGAGAGAGGACATAACATAACTGGATAACCAAGTGCACAGAGCCACAAATGCAACACAACCTTGAGTACTGTAACATACTTGGAGTGCATGGCACAAAGTTACATCATGCTGAATTTGCAGGCATACATAACGATTTTATTGGAGAACAATTTCAAACTCTATCCACTGATATCTAGGACAGCAGTCTGCATTGTGTTGCATTCACTTATGGAGGGCTCCTCCATGCTGTGAGTTGCACAGTGCATTGTATATAGCAGTTTCAGATGACAGTACAACAGTGTGAGTGTAAAACCACCTTCTGCACTCTCCATCATGACTGAGAATGGGAACCTGAGTGCTGCACAAGGCTGTAAATATTTTGAAACTGCAGCCCCAGTACTTTAGTACAAAATGAAGCGTTTTGGCATCGTTGCTATGGAATTATAATATGAAGTTACTTAAAAAGTGCAAGCAATATCGCCAGTTGCTATTTTAGTTCCTTATAAGCCTTCAGTGTCAATACAAAAAAAATACTTCATAGAGTTAAACTAGAGGCAGCATGTAAAATCTGCAGTGAAGAGATGGTTAGTTTTCACTGGTTATATTCTTCTAGTGACCTAGATTCAATGATGCAGTACTTGAAGGCAAGCATAATTTTAGATGACTATAAAAAATTGTGGATAATAAGCTAGAATGACAACCATTTTAAATGGGAAAATGTATTTCAAATTTTGCAGACAATGAAGCAATCATATAAATAGCAGACACAGCCTCGTCTTTATTCATTACTTTTCATCCCAATTTCTTTTATGTCTTCTCTTCCCCTTCCAACCTATCATTTCTGCAAATATCACAGCAACAAAACCTATATGGACTGCATGCAGCCTTCGATTACACTATATTATATTTCTCTGGTGTTCAATTTTTGGTCTCCAGTAGAAAGCACTTGTTTTGACATTAATGGTTTTATCTACAAGCAGAATAATTGCTGTGCACTTTGTGCTGACAAAAATAAAAGCAAATATTCATATGGTTTCCCAGACACATTTTTTATAATGTTGTCAGAGATTACTGTTTACTGTATTTCTTAAGATTCACATCTGCCAAACTGAACAGAGTTGATAATTAGAGCAGTAAATGCAAAGTAAGAGTTTAACAGGAGGAACTTAATGAATATGAGTATATCTATTATAAATACTTTATGCAGCATTCCTTCAAACAACATGAAGTCTTGCTATATTATGACAATTGCAGTATGACCGCAGGTTAGAACTGCTCCGGAGGTGAAATAGTTAACTTTCCATGCAGGCATGGAACTTAGAGCGCGAGCTCGGTTGAAAACTCTGTCTGTTGTGCTTCAAACTCAAACTGTCAGATTCTTTACTCCGCCTCACTGAACAGTCGCTCCGGAGATTTCTCCTTCTGCTCGGTTCATTTTGTCGGTTTAAAAGTATTATTTTTCAGTTCTTAGCCGAAATTAAACCGCAACCAGTCGGTTCAAGCTCTGTCTGTGGTAATGTAAGTAATAGATAGGCTTTACATTTATTTTTTCTGCGTGGAACTTGTAATTCTTTATCGGTTCGGTTTGAACCGATCAGGTTGTATTTAAAATCTACTAGTCCTTTTTTAGAGTGCGGTTCCTGGTTCTTATCGGTTCTAAAAAAAAACAGATTTCATTACGTTTTTTTCCACGACCCGTGACACGGTTGGGAACCGATAAAGGTGTCTTGCTTGGTGGATTGCCATAAATGGGCAAGTTGGTTAGGCTGGCATTATGTCTGAGAAACCAAAAGAAAACCGGACCCACTGGTTTCAACACTGTAGTGTTTGTGGGGAAGCTTTGCTAAGGCTGACCACACACCACATGTGTCTATTGTCTGGGGTTTGACCACCTCAGATTCAGACTGCCAGATTTGTCACGAATTTCCCTGCACCATAGATAAGAGAGTTGGTAGGCTCAGGGAAGGGAGCCAAAAGTCCGCTGACCGGATGGTGCAGCCGGTTCGGTGCCAACCGAACCAGAGGGAGTGCCCTCTGACCAGGCGATACTTCCTCGGCAAGCGAAGAGCCGGTTCTGAGGAGCCGGTTCCAGCAAAAGGACTAGAAAGTCAGCTAGTGTAGAGCCAAAGTTCTCTCCCCAACTGCTGAGGAAATAGCTAAAGCTATTCAAATTGTCCAGTCTCTCTCTCTCAGTGCCGACCGAACCGACACCTTCAGGTAGCGTTCGGTTGACTTCCACTGGTTCAAGATTATGATTTTGAGGATTTTTATGAACCGGGAGGGGAGAGGAATATGAGAGGAGTGAATATGGTTTTGAAGATCTGGATGTGCCCATTGATCCGGACATCTCTCCAGATAGACCCCTAGGGTTTCTCCTCCAAGGCTTCCTGAGTCCCTTCTCATTTCATGTTTTATAAAAAGTTGTTGAAACTCTCAGCTCCCTGTTGAGGAAGCTGTTGATGACCAAGAGGAGCCAGACTATGTAGAAATGATGGATATTCCAGAGTCTAGGAGACTGTCTACTCCTTTGCATAAATCTTTTCGGAAACAGACAGTAAAAGTTTTAAAACTCCTCACACTATACCTCCTGTGGATAAAAGGATGGACAAGAGGGTATACCTTATCAGGCTCGACACTGATTTCCTCACTCAACAATGCAGCCATGTGGGGTAGTGCAGGCTGCAGCCTGTGACAAAGCTAATATTCCCTAGCTTCACACCCCTTGAGAAGGACTCCAGGAAGATTGATGCTATGGCAAAGAAACAGTACATGGCAGCATCTTTGGGACTCAGACAAGCAAATTATATGGTTTATGCTGCTAGGTACCAGAAACCAGATGGGATACTGTGCTGGCCCTAGCTAAACAAGTCCCTGACCAGCTTGCCAGGGAGCTGGAACAGGTGGCTATGGATGGTATTGAGGCATCCAAGGTGCAATTTCATGCTGCAGTGGACTCTAATGATGTTTCATCAAGAGTCATGGCTACATCTGTGGCACTTCGTAGGATGGCTTGGCTCAGATGTACTACCCTGTCTCAGGATAGCCACTCTAAGGCCATGGATGTTCCTGTTGTGGGAAATTCTCTATTTGGGGAGCAAACAGAAAATTACATGAAGAAAATGGATGAATATAGGACCACCTATAGGAGTGCACAGACCAAGGAAAGGCAGGCCACTCCTCAAAAGCAGCTTCCTAGAGGCAGGGGCAGGCATTTTCATAGGCCTTTGTACCAAGCCCAAGCTTCCTCCTCCGCCTATGCTCAGAGGGGGTTCTTTAGAGGGAGAGGCAGACGGGGTACAAGCAGGTCTGCTTCCACCCCTCAGCCCAAAGCCCCTGCCAAGCAGGCACCCTGATGGGATTGCCAGGGCCGATTCTCCTCTACCTGTAGGGGACCAGGCTGGCTTACTTTGTCCAGGACTGGAAGTCTTTAACATCAGACAAGTGGGTCCTGGAAGTAGTAAGCCAGGGACTGGTTCTCAGCTTCAAAAAATTTCCAAAGCTGAGAACCAGATCTTTTCCACCTGCAACTCCATCAGAGGCACTCACCCTAGAGGCAGAGGTCTCTACCCTCCTGGCTCTCAGAGCTGTGGAAAGGGTTCCTCCCCTACACCAGGGCAAAGGTTTGTACTCCAGGTACTTCCTTACCCCAAAAAAGACAGGAGAATGGGGGCCATCCTGGATCTCAGATATTTAAACAAGCACCTTTTAAAGCCAAACTTCAAAATGGTGTCTCTGGGAATTATCCTACCCTCTCTAAGGCCAGGGGACTGGCTAGCTTCCCTGGACCTCAAGGATGCCTACTTCCATATTCCCATCAGAAGCTCCCATCGAAAGTACCTCAGGTTCGAGCTGCCCTCAGGCACTACCAGTTCAGAGCAATGCCCTTCGGCCTCACTTCTGCCCCAAGGGTATTCACCAAATGCCTGGCTGTAGCAGTTGCCTACCTAAGAAGGCAAAAGATTGCCATCTTTCCTTACCTGGACGATTGGCTCTTAGTAGGCCAGTCCCCAGACCAGGTCAATTTACACCTTCGGATAACGCAGCAACTGCTTACCTCTCTAGGTTTCCTTCTGAATCTCTCAAAGTCAGTTCTAGAGCCGGTCCAGCTTCTTACCTTCATAGGCGCAGAACTGAACACACAGGAAGCCAGGGCCTTCCTCCCCCTGGACAGGGCAAAGACCCTAGTCTCCCTGGCCTCCTCATTTACCCTGCAGGTCTCCCGGCCAGCAAGGCATTTTCTGCAGCTCCTAGGACACATGGCTGCTTCCACAGCAGTTGTGCAAGGAGCAAGATTTCAGATGAGGGACATCCAGTTCCATTTGAGAGCTTTTTGGTCTCAAAGAAAGGATCCTCTTACCAAGCTGATCCCAGTAACTCGAACCCTGATCCAAGCCCTACAGTGGTGGCAGGATCAGAGCAACCTGAGACAAGGGGTTCCTTTTGTCACTCAGTCTCATTCTCTAATCCTTACTACAGATGCATCCCTCTTGGGCTGGGGAGCTCACATGGGCGACCTCACCACCCAGGGTCTGTGGTCTCCCCAGGAATCTCTGCTCCACATCAACCTGTTGGAGCTCAGAGCAGTTTTTCTAGCACTTCAAGCTTTTTCTAAATCTGTTCAGAACAAGAGTATTCAGGTCAGAACAGACAACACCACTACAATGTGGTACATCAACAAGCAAGGGGGCACTTGGTCTACGGCCTTGTGCACCGAAGCGATGAAGTTGTGGTCTCTGGCTTACTCCCTGAACACCTCCCTTACGGCAGTTCACCTCCCAGGCAAGGACAATGTCCTGGCAGATGCTCTCAGCAGGATTTCCCAGGGCCACCACGAATGGTCACTGGATCCCCTGGTCTTGGGAGTAGTATTTGCCAGATGGGGCACCCCACAGATAGATCTTTTTGCAGCCCCAGACAATCACCAACTTACTCTTTTTTGCTGCAGGCCCCCAGTGTTGGGCTCACTCCCACTGGATGCCTTAGCCCTCAGTTGGGAGGGGAAGTTTCTCTATGCCTTCCCTCCCTTTCCTCTCCTGTTCAAAGTGCTAGTCAAAATCAGATCCCAATCATGCAAAGTCATTCTGGTAGCTCCGGATTGGGCCAGACAGCCCTGGTATCCACTCCTGCTGTCCTTAGCAGTCCATCCTCCCCTATCCCTTCCCAGGAATCACAATCTGTTAACCTGTGCCCAGGGAAGGGTCTGGTACCAATCTCAAATCTCTCAATCTCAAGGCTTGGTTCTTGAAGAGTTATTGTTTGCTGATTTACACTTTCCCAAGGTGTAATGGATATATTGAAGGCTCGCAAGGAAGCCTTCCACATTGGGCTACTTATAATCCAAATGGAAAAGGTTTTCCATATGGTGCTCGAAAAGCATATTTCCCCAGTCTCTGCTGATCTACCCACAGTCCTGGATTATATGGTCCACCTGAATTCTTTGGGGCTGAGACCAGCTACCCTGAAGGTGCACTTGGCAGCTGTGTCTGCTTTTATTTCAGCAGGTAAATCCTCTTCCCTTTCAGCTCATCCTGTATTTTCCAAGTTTTTAAAGGGGTTGTTTCACACCAACCCTCCATTCAGGGATCCTGCCCCTGCCTGGGATCTTAATGTTTGCATTGCTCAGCTTATGCAACCCCCCTTTGAGCCCTTGTCTTCAGCTGAGCTCAAGTACTTGACTTGGAAAACTGTGTTTTTGGTAGCCATCACCTCTGCCAGATGCATAAGTGAATTACAAGCGTTGTCAGTGGAGCAGGAGTTTATCTCTTTTCACAGAGATAAGGTGGTCCTTCGGACTAACAGAAAGTTCCTGCCTAAGGTGGTTTCAGATTTCCACCTTAATCAATCTATTTCACTTCCAGTGTACTTCACTGACCACTCCTCCTCTGGGGAGAGGATGCTGCACAGCCTAGATGTGAAGAGAGCCCTTAGTTACTACATAGAGCGTACCAAGGGTCATAGGTTTGACTCCTTCCAACTGTTCCTCACCTATGGTGAAGTTGGTAAAGGGAAGCCAGCCACTAAAAGATCCATTGCCAGGTGGATTGTCTCTTGTATCCAATTCTGCTATGAGAAGTTGGGTAAAGTTCCCCCCTCAGGCCTGAGGGCTCACTCTACCAGAGGTACAGCTGCTTCTCTGGCTGCTGCCAGAGACATTCCTATTCTAGAAATATGTCATGCAGCTACCTGGAAAACAGTTCACACTTTTACCAAGCATTACTCCCTGGACATCCAGGCTAGGAGTGATGCTCAGTTTGGCGCAGCCATGCTTCAGAGCCTATTTCCTAGGTGGGTTCTGTCCCTCCTCCATGGGGGTACTGCTGTGTAGTCTGCAATTGTCATAATATAGCAAGACTTCATGTTGTTTGAAGAAAAAATTACTCACCTTAGTAATGTTGTTTCTTCTAATGGAGTCTTGCTATATTATGACCTCCCTCCCTGCCTGCCCCTCTCAGAACCTCTGTTTTGGGGATGTGGGTAGGCAGTACAAGGTTGGCACTTTTTTTTGATGCCCACCTTGTTGTTTTTCACCTACCTTTTTGGGTGAATTGGTGTTGTGTTTTTGCATTTTTGGGTCTCCTGACTTGAGTCTTTGCTTTAGGCCAAAAATGAGTGTTTATGTTAGTAGCCAGTTGGCTAGTGTAGGTTTACAGCTTCCACACAGAACCTTAGTGAGTTTTAGCTCGTAAAGATCTGGCAGTTTGCATTTGAAGCACAACAGACAGAGTTTTCAACCGAGCTCGCATTCTAAGTTCCATGCCTGCTTGGAAAGTTAACTATTTCACCTCCGGAGCAGTTCTAACCTGCGGTCATACTGCAATTGTCATAATATAGGAAGACTCCATTACAAGAAACAACATTACTAAGGTGAGTAGTTTTTTCTTACTGCAGTGTTAATATTGTCATAAGAGCTAGCAAGCAGAAAGCTGAGATGATATAACCCATCTTTGTTGCCAAAATCAAAATCTTTGAAGAAATAACTACAGTACACTACAGTATGATTCTGAAAAGTGTAGTTAAATAAAAATCTAGTAATGCAGTTCCCAAAGGAAAGGTGACTCTGCCTTGATAGTTCGGACAACAGTTTTGATCGTTAAGAGATTCAGATTTTCCTTCTAAATTGTCCAATAGCTCAGTTTATATGTATCATTGAGCAGTTTTATGCAGGCAGGAAACTGGGATTTTGACAAAGGTACTGGTTCAAGTCATATTCAATGAAATGTGAATATATTGTTTTATTACAAAGAATCAGCTGCAATACTGTACTTTGAATTATAAAATGGGTAGGAACAATCCTGAAATCTGATTAGTCTACAGGCAGTTACATCTGATATATTATCTCAACACAACATCACAGACTGAATCTCATCTAAGGAAAAACGTACATAAAAAGCCCTTTTTTGTAATTACACAGGATCCATTTTATAACTATGATAAGGCACTCTGTGGTATGTATTATGCTGGATAATGTCACTTTTTGGGTGGTTGAGAACACCTGGCTATATCTTATGCCTCTCAGTGCATCTGAAATATGACATTATCACAGCATAACACACATCCCACAATGTCTTATTTATTAAATATCACTGTATAATGGAAAGAGTCAGGCCTGTAGATAACCAGCAAATGTAGTGGGACCGTGGGGTCTGTTGGGGGTCATGGTCATAGGCATATTAGCAATAATGTACACCTATCCCCTCTATTCAGAGGTAGTTTATGCATGTGAAATGTGGTTTATCAAACCATGTTCTGAGTTTTACCCCATGCAAGTGACTGTAACACCACCTAATCCAAAGTTTGACCTGTCCATGGCACCAGGCAGTGTGTCATCCACATTGTGTAATACCCATGACATCAATGCCATTACCGCTGTTGCTGGGGGCCGACCTTCTCCTTCCCTGTGTCAGTGTACGTTGATTATGCATTGCATCCTACACTCTACCAGCCCAGGGTGGGAGAATCATCAGGGACCTTGGTTTTCCATTTTTACTGGTAACACCAGTAACAATCACGGAATCCTGCTTGGTTTGCGGATTTTGAATTCTTGTACCGGTGCCTCACAGAAATTGCATGTCACTGCACAGAATCGCTAAGATTTCAGCATCTTTTAAATTTTTTTTTATTTTCTTTGTCTATGTCCCCTTCTCACAGCATCAGTCTCTACTTTTCAGAGATCCCTAGGCTACGTATCCTATAGCTTCACCCCCCCAGGAGCTCCTGTGGGCCTGCCCCTATCCTGCCTGGATTGTACCCCTCCCCCAGGTGGGAAGGAAAGGGACCCCAGGTCACCCCTCCACACTCCCTTAGTGTGTGTTGGGCAGCTAAGTGGGTCCCTCATGGAGCCTGGTTATGAACTCTGGGGTACCTGGGTCCTTTCTGCCAGTGGCCGATGTAGGGTGATTGTTCCTGGTTTTCTGGTCTCTGTCCCTGAGGGCACCAGCACTAGAGGAGATCCAAGAAGGTAGGTTACATAGAGACATGTTACTGCTCCAGATCCTGGCTAGCGTCCTCCCCTCCTGATCACTCTGCAACACCATTGCACCACCACCCATGGCCACACAGGTGGTGGTAAAGCAGCAGGACCTGTAGCCCACCCTCCCTGGAGGAGGACAGCAGTCCCCCAGGTGCTCGATCCTACTCCCCTGGCCAGACCTCCAGCAACCCGAGTTCGCTTCTAACCCTGGGTCACTGGCATTGTAAGCAATACTGCTACCACAGCACCAGTGGGCCGACCCAGATTTCAGCATCTTAAAATGAATGTTGCTGTGCTTTGCATTCTTTCTGTTTTGCTGCATATAGTCAGTAAGGAAATCACCTGCACTGCTTTATTGTAATTAGCCATTCAGTTTAACCAACCCTTGCCTAGTGGTTAGAGCAACAAACTGTGATTGAACTGGGTACATCCAGCAGACTTGGGTTTGAGTCCCACAACCTCCACTTGCATACTGTGTGACTCCAAACAAGTCACTTAACCTCCCCAGTGCTTCTAGATCACTCCTGAAAACTGACAGTTCTGCCTAGTGGGCCTTACCTGCTTTACAAAGAATATAAAAAAAAATTACCAATATACTGTATGTTTACTACATCATAGAATAGTAGTCAGGGTACCACGTAATTTACCTGAGTTTTACTTGGGCTGCAATGATTTTGTATAGGTGAAGATAAATGTGCAGATACATTTTATGTGTTTTATAAGCTTGTTTTTAGATTTTAGTCAGGTTTTTATTGTATTCTTTGCATATAAGTATCTAGGTTGTAGATTGCTAAATGCAGGATCACTGTTACCAACTAACTTATTCAAGTTTATAATCGGCAGGGCCATCCAAAATCCTCAGTTGTTTGAATGAAAAGTAGTCTGAATGAAAGTATGTTCACAAAGAAGAAACTGCCTTACTACTTATTAAAATACTTCATAGTTAGCACCCCATTTAGGTGAATTGGATCATTTACACCTTTTCTCCCACCTGCTGTTTCTGTCTTTGTGACAACAAAAAGTTTTCTGATAGACTGCTTCAACAAAAAGCAAATGTTAAGTATTTAAGTGTACTTATGTTTGGTCAGTAGATTTTGAAAGCACAGTCAATGACATACAGAAGGTAAGACCCCACGGGCTGTATGATGCTGGTGGGCAGAGTAGTGCTCAATTCACATCTGAACAAAGACATGAAAACTGGGAGACACCCTTTTTATGGACACCAAGCTAAAAAAAAGGCATCCACATATCTGAGAGATGCATGAATCCTTTGAAGGTCCTCCACTAATCACTTGTGGATTTTTTTGGTGAAGATACTTCATTTCAAAGAAGCAAATTCAAGCAGTTTTTTTTTTTGCTCCTCCTACCCCCTGGCCATCCACTCCTTCAGGCCTGCCAAGGCCCACTACCACCACTGCTGCGTCCTGACCACCATCCACTGCCCCTTACTGCTGTGCTACCAGGTAACCTAAAGTAACCCTTCATTGAGTGGGCCCCTACCCGTGTGGGTGGCTGCCAGGGGAGGAGAATTTCCCCAAAGAGCTTCCTGTGTATCCTGGGCATCGCAGGGTCAGAATGGACAAATATCTGGGGCTTCCAGTTTATGAAGGGACCAACAGCCGCACTACGGTTAGTCAGCAGGTGCTTTTCCATTTTCTTGGGAGTGTTACAGGCCACATGATGTCAAGGCACAAGCCGGCGTCCATCATGTTCCCTCCTGCAGTGAGGGACTGACATGTTCTTGTGCCTCTGGCCTCAACCAGAGGCCAGCAAATGCTGAGCCATGAACCCCACCCTCTCTCCCTCCCAGGAGAAGGTGAGTGGTCATTGGACACTCAAGCCTACACTCACCAGCTGGCCCTCCAACACCCAAGTCTGTTCCCTAAACCTGGTCAGCAGTGTCACAGACAGAAATCCAATTCAGGCAGTTAAATTATAGGTAGGAAAAAACAAAGGTAGTCCACCTTACGGTGATGGTTCAGATTAATTCACAGCTGAGTTCTAACAAGCAAAGAGACTAAGTCATTTGTAACTTGTACATTTGGGGTGTGGGTGTTGAAGAAAGGGGATCATAGTGCTGTCACTACTGCCATCACTCCTGAGGGATGTGGACTGCATTGTTGCTACTGCCATCACACAGAAGGGGTGGGGGCTGTAGTGCTACTGCCATCACACCGAAGGGGTGGGGGCTGTAGTGCTTCTGCCATCACCACTGGTGGATAGGGAATGTAGTACTGCTGTCATCCCACCTGAGGGATGGGGGCCATAGTGCTGATACTGCCATCACACCTGAGGAATGGCAAACGTAGTACTGTTGCCATCACACCTAAGGGATGGGGGCCACAGTGCTGCTACTTCTGTCACACCTGAGGGAGGGAGATCGTAGTGCTGTTGCTACTGCCATCACACCAGAGGGATGGGGCTGTAGTGCTGTTGGTGCTGCCATCGCACCTGACAGATGGGGCCGTAGTGCTGCTTCCATCACACCTTAGGGATGGAGCCTGTAGTCTTGCTGCCACCATCACATCTTGCACCTAAAATAACTTTAAATTGGTACAAGGATGGAAGGATGTGTAATAGTGGAGGTCAACATTGCTAAGATGCGTGTTAGCAGAGTTAAAAATTGTTAAATAAAGTTCACAAAACCAAACACTGGTAAAACCGTATTTTGGCTTAGCAGACACCAGTGGCAATACCATTTTTTACAATGTGCAAAATGGAATATGCCCTTTCTCAATCCCGGTAAACCAGTGTCCCTGAGAATCATGTACAGAATTCAGACTCGGGTCTCAAACATGGAAGTGTAACACACTGCCAGCCTAGACCACAGGGCCTGTTTTTTTTTTTTTTTTTTATCCTACTGCTGCCTCCTTTTGCTGGCTGGTGCCTTCCAATCCAAAACTCAATTTTTTATAACCAAAAAAATAGCACCTGCTCCCTCCCACTTCTAGCTCTCTTCCTCCACTCTAGATTTCAATCCACTTTGACTTAAGAAAATAATAGCACCCATTTCTTCCTTCTGCTGGCTCCTGGTTGGTGAGCAAGCTGGAAAGTATAGGGGTGGGTAGGAAGGTGACCTGGTGGGTGGAAAACTGGATGGAGGGCAGAAGCCAGAGAACAGTGGTTAATGGGGTATACTCAGGAATGAGTAGGGTGACAAGTGGGGTTCCCCAGGGGTCAGTGCTGGGAGCCCTCCTTTTCAATATCTACATTAGCGATGTAGCAGAGGGGCTGAGGGGAAGGGTGAGCCTGTCTGCAGATGATACAAAAATCTGCAATAGGATGGACACCACAGAGGGGGTGGAGGACATGAGGCAAGACCTGAAGACACTGGAGGAATGGGCAGAGACGTGGCAGCTGAAATTCAGTTCCAAAAAGTGTGCCATAATGCACTTGGGGTGCAGAAACCCGAAAGCAAGATACACCCTTTGGGGAGGACATCAAAGATACTGAGCAGGAGAGGGATCTGGATATTATAGTATCAGGGGTTCTGAATGTGGGGAAACCAATGTAGCAGAGCAGTGGGTAGGGCCAATGGGATGTTGGCATGCAGTGGCAGGGGCATCACTAGCAGAAGTGGGGAAGTACTGATGCCCTTCTATAAATCCTTGGTAAGACCACAACTGGAGTACGGGGTCCAGTTCTGGAGGCGACATCTCAGCAAAGACATAGACGGGATTGGGAGATTTCAAAGGAGGGCAACCAGTATGGTGCAGGGGATGTAAGTGAAGACATGCAAGCAGAGATGTAAGGAATTGGATCTGTACATGTTGGAGACTAGAAGGGAGAGGGGGGACAAGATTGAGACTTTTAAATATGTCAAAGGGATCAATAAAGTAATGGGAAGGGGTTTGCTTAGAAGGAAGGAGCTATAACCAGAGGGCATAGCCTAAGGCTTCAAGGAGGAAGATACAGAGACAATGTGAGGGGGCAGTTCTTCATGGAGAGGGTGGTGGAGGCATGGATTAGGCTCCCAGAGGAAGTAGTGAGGTCTGAAATGATGGCGGGTTTTAAGAGAGCATGGGACAGTTATATGGGGCTGCACTGCAGGGAGAGGAGGATCAAGAGGGGGGAGGGATGAGTATAGGGGGAAGGGTCAGACTAGATGGGCCGATGTGTCCTTATCTGCCACCAGGTTTCTATGATTCTATGATTCAGTCCTGGTCCTGGTTCAATGTATTTTTCTAAAATTAATCACCCACTGTCTCCCTCTGCTGGCTCCTTCCTGTAACCATTATCTACAAAAAAAACATCTTCTAGCTCCTGCCACTCCCGATCCCAGTCCAGTTTGTTGTACAAACTAAACTACTACCACCTCCCTCTGCTGGATCCTGCCCCCAACCTCAGCAATGCTGCAAGCAATGGGGAGAATCCACACAGGAAAAAACTTCTCCAGCGTTTCAGTTCCCCACCACCACAACATCTCACTGGAGCCCAATTGGATCAGTTTAAATCATACTTATACTCTGGGATCAGTAGCAGTGCAGCCATTCTACACCACTTGCACTGCTACCATGAGGCAAATACCGCCAATCTAATTCAGAAAATATTTGTTTACAACAAGTCATATATTCAAATGTTTGCTCCCCAAGCTAGTATTTCTAATCAAGATGGTGTCAATGCTTTCTTTTTTTCCCTGAAGGTTTCATGCTTCAAAGTCATCTTGATCCTACCTCTCACCTATCCCACATTCAAAGGATGTGCACCATATTTTACAACACAACATTGCTCCATCCCACATCAAAAAGGTTCTGCTGCACAGAGTAATGGTGCTGTCTCACATTGTAAACTCTGACTTTAAAGCACAAATTCATAATACTCTATGAGGCTAAATTAAAATGAGTTTGTCCTGTTTATTGAAGCTTTGAAAATTTTTATATTTAGACACAATTCTGCTTATATTTTATTGATTTTCTGTATATCCATTCCTTTGATACCTTATTACTAGTTTGTTTTTTTGGGATTGTACATATATTTACATTACAAATATGCAATTTTTGATACACTGCAGTTATTAAACAGAGAAAGAAAATATTGATATAAGTAATGTAAAAATTGAACTTCAAAGAAAACTAATATTGTCCTCTAGGTTCGGAAGTTCCAAACATCCAAAAATATTTTTATTTAAAAGACAATCAACATACAGTAAATGCATAAGAGTGCTGAGTCACAAATAGCAGTACAGTTTACTTGTCACAGTAATTAAATTTATCTTAGGCCATTTGGATTAACTAAACCATTTACCCTTACAATATGCTTGATGACAGGCTGACTTTACGATCTCAGGTGTCAGTAGTTTTATCATCTTAGGAACATCACCAGGATCAAGCACCTTGTTCCATCTGGGGATCTACCTACATTGGTCCACGCCTTCGTGACCTCACGCCTTGATTACTGCAACTCCCTGTACTTAGGGCTTCCTGGGGTTGATATTCGCCACCTGCAGCTAGTGCAGAATGTGGCAGCATAATTGCTGACGGGGACTTCTTGAGGTTCTCATGTCACCCCTGTGCTGCACAGTCTGCACTGGCTGCCGATTCGGTAGCGAATTACCTTTAAAGTTGGTTTACTGACTTATAAAGCCCTACATGGACTTGGCCCTGACTACTTGAAAGAACTTCTTGTTTCCTATTGCCCTGAGTGACAGCTCCATTCAGCTGATGAGGGGTTGCTGGAGATTCCAAGCGTGTCTTTGAAGTCATCTGGGGCCCATGCAGTTATGTACATGGTCCCTACCCTCTGGAATTCTCTACTCCATTGGCTGCGGGAGTGCACGACCATGGGAGGTTTTAAACAGGCCATAAAACCTTTTTTATGGTTCCAGACCTTTAATGAGACTGAATGAATCATCCTTGTCAGACTATTGTTACTGTTCTGTATGGTATTTACCAATGTTACTATTGCTGTCTTAATCTTTTGTAAAGCGCCTTGGTATTTGAAATGTGCTTATGCGAAATAAAGCTTATTATTATTATTATAATGGAAAGAGAAAGTTAATCATTAATAAGTCATGTTATAAAAGAAAGAAACTGAGAAAATAAGGATTTGCTATTTATAGCCTATCTATTTTACAAGCATCATACTCAAATTATAGAGTCCCTCTTATTTCAAGGGCCTTATATAATTTCACTATAAATTTAGGATTTAACCTAAGTGAAAACAAATTAGATAGTCATTGGATCAACTTCTATCTCTTGCAAGTCATTTGATTATTTAGCTACTTCATTCAGCCTTCGGCTTTCTTCCTGCTTTTCCTTGTATTTATTTTGTATGAAAAAATACTAGATTATTTTGCATGAAAACAGGGTCCTTGTCTCCTATAGTTGATCTACTCCTGGTGACAAGGATCCTGTTTCCATGCACAATAACCTGATAATGAATAACCACAGGACAGAAAATGCAGACTACATACCAAATATAAGCTAAATTACATCTAAATATTATGTTTTGCAAAGTTTTCGGAAAAGTCACTAACTCACTTAAATAATCAAAAAGCACTAGTTTCCAGTGTTCAAAGCTTGTATGTCCATGTTTGTTGATGTGTCTTAACTGTTGAGAGCCTTTATCCTGCATTACAGTGACAATAGTTGAAAGGTACTGGATGGTTCTGATGCATTAGCAAGGGATTGAAAGATATGGATAAAGTCACTCATGTAAATTCCAAGATTATGTCACTAGAGCAGTCCACCAATGACATTACTACATAGCCCACTACCAATTTCTGCCAAAATTATTTGGACCTTTGCCCACTTCCATCCATCCACCAGCAGCTGAGGAAATAATGCCATGATGTGAGCTAGGCAAATGGATCTGCAAAGAACTGGGAATATAGGAACATGCACTCAATACATTATTGGAAATAGGGTGAAAGTGTTGGTGGGGGCAGTATGCCTGATAGCCCCATGTAGGTACAGCCACGGAAAGAGTTAAACATGACCTTAGTGTATTTTAGCAGAACAAGATGTTGAACATTCACTTCTTCCATATATCCAAGATTGTTACTGTGTGTTAGCCTACTTCTCAAACATTTATATTAATGCCATCTTCTGCTTCCCTCCAGGCTCCCCCACTGATATGGCTCCCAGTAGTGTGTGCACAGAAGCATCAACTGGCAGTAATTTAATGGGCTGACATTGTATCATAAGCTCCCTGAATGGCACCTCCTTCCCTGTGCTCTTCAAGCTCCATTTTAGCCTGCGTTACCTTTCTCTGTTAACCCCCTCAAACTCAACACACACACACACACACACACACACACAATTCCTCTATGAGAAGCGACCTCATCTCTCCTGTGTGCCAACATCTGAAAACACACTGTGATGCTGAGAGATGCAATTCTGACCTTTTCAGAGTTCAAACCTCATGATCCCAGTACTAGCACAAGGTTTCCACAGTGGGAAATGAAATATCTGCATTAGCAAAGCACTCCAAGGAGATGACTTGTTAGTGAATATTTTCCTGCGAAAAGCTTATTTTCTCTTGCAGTTTGTTCCACTGAACTGAATCTGTAGTACATATTTTGTAACATGAACTAATATGAATACCAACCATATCAACAGAAAAGTGAGCTCTGCTTAAACATGTACCTTGAATGAAAAACTTGAATTGAGTGTTTGATGTTACCTTTTGCCGGACTGAAATTGCTGTAGTAACAATACAATCCATGTATAATTCCCATCTGTGGAATAGTACCCCCCCATTTGACACTTGGTCCCAGAGAGCCCCCCCTTCAATCCCTGGTCCCAGAAGGGGAAAGGAGAGAATGTTTCTGCTATTTACAGTGCATATAAAGATACACTAGAGAAAGAGAGTGCTGGCAGGTTATGCACATGGAGGTGACGTGACTTGTTCAGGGTTACACAGTAAGTGGCAGTTGTGGGGTTTTAACTTGGGCCTCCTGGTTCACAGCTCTGTGTACAGACCAATATGGTCAATCTGCCTCACTGCATTACTCTATTACTAATACAACTTATATCACTAATAATAAAACAAAGTACATACTATACTATGTTACTATTCACCTCTAGTTATGTAGCTTCTTCTTTGCTTAGTATGAAGTACAGTACTGTACCAATTACTTCAAATGACAGAACATTTGTTAGCTTACCATGCATATTTGAACAGACAAACTTGGAAGAGCACCCAATATCGGAAAATCTCTCTCCCTTCTCTCATGTCACTACCAAAATAAAAATCTCCATCCACTTGGATGAGAATCTTAAAATTAATTCACCGAAACTAGTGCAATTCTGAGACAATAATTTACCTATGGCAGCTCATTATCAGGGTCACCAGTGGCTACAACTGCAACCACTGTCTTTGATAAACTGTAATGAAGCCCATGATCTTAGTAGAAAGGGACTAACTTGTTCTCACCTAACATGGACTGTGTAAATGATGATGAGCACTGAGGATAATAACCTGCTCCTGATGAAATCAGAAGCTTTTCTGTCTATGTTGCAAACAGAAATGTGTCTCAATGGGGATCAATCCCATGGCACTGCATTGTTCTTTTGACTTCCACAGTACCTTATCTAACTGGCAAGAAACAGCTTCAGAACATATTTTATGTAACAGATCAGGTCCCTCTTCCTCAACTCTTAAGGCATGATAGATGTGCTGTATCCCAAATATTTTCTATGGGGAAAGATGCAAAAGCGGTACATAAATTGCTGCAGCATAGGGTCCTCAAAGTATAGAGAAAAATGAAATGGTAATAAAGAACAGAAATACAAGGCTATTTAACTAATGATAAATTACTTTTGCCCGCAAACACTCACAATGAATATTCTCTTGAAGCCTTAGAAAACTGGTTATTCCAAACCCTCTCTTAAAAGATCTGTTTTATCCATATTGCTCTTATCTACTGCAGCAGATGTGTGACATCCAATAACAAAATTGTATTGTTACTATATCCTATTTGTTTCCTGGCTTCACAGAATTATATTATTTTTTTCAGTATCACACTGCAGTGAGTAATTATTAGAAAAATTGCATCCCCAGAAGATGCTGGATTACTGGAGCTCCTTGTACCTGTTCTCATTTATTTTATTGAATAGTTTGTGATGTGTTGGGTGGTAATATGAAAAGACTTAGATTTATGCAGTGCCCCACATCAGAATTTCTAGAGCTGTTATTCATGTATTAAATGAGATTTAAGAATTTCGTTTTCAGATTTGGTATTATAGGTATTAATGCATCAATGTCTGAAAGATCTGTAAAACTTACTTTGCATCTTGAACATCCCTAGAATGGTGTATGGATACCCACTGTGCTTCACTGTTATTAAATCATGAGATTTCGTAACGTTCATTTTTTCTAAAATTATACACTGTAAAATTATATTTCCTAGTTAGAATTTGCCACACACTTCTTTACAATTTTTTTATCATGAGACCATGTGAAATTCTAAGGACATTCATTAATTATATTAGATATAGGAAACAAGACATCAAAGACCTGGTTCAATACAAAACAAGATTTGCAACTATTATATCTCAAAATTATTATGTTTACTAATTTGTTTACATCTATTAATTTAAATGTTTGCCTTAATAGACACCGGGTCTTCTTTTCCCCTAAATCTGGATGCATGTATGTATGTATATTTGTACAGTATGTACCTAAAGTACATATGTATAAATCTTGCACTTGTCTTCAGCCCCTGCTAACCACACACTCCAGCCACATCTCAGGGTAAACCCTGGGAAAGAATACTGCAAAAGTAAGGGAATCAAGGGCAGTGCCCTTTCAGGTTAAGGAAGTTTGATTTTTAAAAAAAAACCATAAGAACACAAACTAAACTTTTTTTTTCCTTCCCTGTAGGGTACATTATAATAGTAGGGAACTCACCCCTTGTGTTATGTGCTATGCTACTATGTACTAAATCAAGACGCAAAGTTTAAAACCTGATCAGTTACTGTATACTCTGGGGTTCAGAATGCCGGCCTCAGCCAATGCAGTAGCTCAGAAAGCCAGGTTACAAAATAAACATATTTTGCTAGCAGGTCCCATAAAGAAAACATCAACATATTCTGCCAAAACCTAACAGTGAAACTTTAGAAGAAGAATAAAGGAATATAGTGGACAAAAAGAAGGGTAGCGAATAAACTTGTGGGTAGCTTATCATTCATCCCCATACCCAGGCATTTATTTTCACCCAATATCGTCTAATCTTTCAAAAGTAGACAGCAGGTAATTACACGGATCTCATTTCGCACTTTAGTAGCTAAGTTGGGAGGGAAACAGTGGGGACTAGAGTGCCATCTACAGGCAGAACCCCTCCTATTCACAGTATACATAGTTTTAGATTTCAGAGAACATTTGAAATGATCACCTTGCCATCCCACCAAAGAAAATATTCTATGTATATAAGACTAAAGGCTGTAAACATAGGCGCACAATTAGAAGATTAGTTAAACCATGGCCTATACAGAGATGAATTCAACATGGATTTGCTTCCGTACAGTTTTCTCGTCCCTATATAATATACCCCTGTATAGCACACTCACGGTATATGCTTCCTTTTCAAACCACCTGACCACGCTCTTATCTTGAGCACAAGCGCAGGTGATTTTCGGCAGTCTACTATCTTTAACAAGTACACATTGTAAAAGCGAGTAGCAGCCTACGGCCTGCTTACCTGAGATGATGGGAGCTAATCGAAATATGTCGGAGAGTCTGTTGTTTACGGGCTCATATGGAGTATCCTCAAGAAGGTCGTTGCCTGAAAGGATGAAGGCGGAGGTTGAGAGTGATGCTTGTGAAACATTTACTCAATAGTGCTGAGGTACTTGTGAGTTTTACACAATTGTAAGCATAAGCCAATGTAGGGGGGTCCTCAAACATGTAATTGAAAAGCAGAACATTGGAAGGAAGCATGTGTTACCGTTTATGTCAAAGAATCTTGGACTGGTCACATGGACTGAATTCAAGAAAACAATGTCCATATCACCGAAATTAGAAGAACTTCACTGTTCTTCATGGCGGTGAATGCAGACGACAACACCGATGACATACTGGAAATGTATATGCATTGAAAGATTTTTTTTCCCAAACACTACAAACCAATGTCCCCCAGTGAGGGTGTGTGATCCCTTACTTCCTGTGATTAGAGGGGTGCGAATTATTTGACCCAGTTCAAACCAGTCGCTCGGTTTCATAAACGGTGGCAGTTTTTCAATATATTTTTACACGCGGCATAATACACAATGTGGCTTCTTACCCAAGAACTTTTATGTTCCAGATCGTGAAAGGGGACCATTTCAGCTGACACCTTCAAAGCCAAGACAAATGGATTAAGGGAGAACTGAAAAATGCCGCAAAATGCCTAGATATCGATCTTCCACTTTAGTTATCACTTACAATGTATTTATGGCAATGTATAGGGCGACTCACTGAGGGGCCCTTTTTGAGATCGAGAGACTGATTGCGGGGCTGTTTTCGCGATCAAGGGATTCTGCTACCCTTAATAACCTCTGCAGAAATCCAAGATAATGTACTGTATGAACCTAGAAACGCACACTTCCCCTATACATAGTTGTTTGTGATGTATAGAGAATGGTTATTAAAGGAGATAGGAAATGAGTTTTGCATATTTAACTACCCTTCCCTCTTCCTTTTCATGCCAGTTATGTATTTTGACATGCTTTGATGTTTTTTTGATATATAATTAATGTAGCTTTGTGGTGCCCGCAGATCTAAATTGAGTTCCACTCTCCTCACCAGCTACTGCTCTTGATTTTCATATCTCTAAATACATTCTATGACCTCACAGACTTCCATTCCATGCCATTCCTCTGAATTGCCTGGAAAGGAGCTTGTGATGTCATAGAATGTTCAAGCAGTGTGAAAAGAGACAGCAGCAACTGCTGAGCAGAGAGGGTTCTGTGTAGTTACAAAAGCAACACAATTAGATTATTAATTGAACAAAAAAGATCAAAAGTATTTCAGAATACTGGGTATCCAATAAAAGAACAACTGGGGGGCCTCTAGAGGTGGAAAAAAAACATTTGCTATCACCTTTAAGATTAAGAAAAGAAGTTATGGAAGTGAGGGTAGAGAAATAGGAGAGAAGTGGTGCTTTCTGTTGTGATGTAACTGTTGGGGGGGTGGGGGGTGCTAGGCGGTTACTATAATGGCAGTGGTAACACAGGCAGGGTAATGTAATCATACTGGTGACAAAGGGCATGTTAGTATTATCACAATGGTGACCTAGACAGGAGCTAGGCAGACAGTATTATCACACTTGTGACACAGGCAGGTCACATGAGTTATTGTTGTTCATTACAACCTGTACAGCATGGCGATATTTGTTACTGTTCTAAAATAAGGTTAATATGAATGTTGGAAACCCGGTGCTTCCCTGAGCTGAGGAAAACAGAAGCTCAGGGGGCCAAAAAGGACCTTCATTATTCAATCAAACGAACCCAGGTGGGGTCCATTTTCAAAAAAATCACCCTATAAATACAGCAAGGAGCAGAGTGGAGTTCTGCAAAGATGTAAGCATGAAAGTGACCACGTTTCCTCTCTGCCCCGTTAAAACAGGAAAGAACATCCAAGTCTGGAAACGTGCAATCTTTAAGGGATAGATTTATGGCATGAACTGCAAGAGCGGCAATCAAGCATATTTAGAAAATATCAGTATCTTAACCCTGACCACTAACCCATCTAATAACCCAGCACTACATATGCACAGTTGAGTCTGGGTGGGTGGTCACTCTAATAGCTCTCAGATTTCTTACATTAGGGGGTTCTTTAATTTTTGCTTAAAAGTGTCCTAATCCGTCACTTCAAAATATGATGCTAAGGTGACTGAAATGCGGGGATTTGAAGCACTAACTAACGCCTTAAAAGTCAGTGTTATGCTTCACAGAAATGTGTTTGCAGAAACTCACGTCTATAAATACTGTAGCAGCTACAGTTGATACTACCTTATTTTAGGTAAGGTCCCTTGTTATTGGTAATTTGACCTTGTTTTTCAGCCTTGTCCATAAATGATTTTTTAAAGGGGGGGTGAGGTGAGGGAGACATGATCCAGTGATCGATTTGATATGCATTAGGTTACATGTCTGATAAAAGCAGCGGAAAGCCTGCAGGACTGTGATTGGGGTTGCGGGCTGACTGGGATTTGACAAGGACTCGAGCCCCCTTTCCAAGAACTAAAAGATCACCAGTGAAAACGTACCCTGTAAACTTTGATAGAGACTCCAGTAAATGCGGAGACAGTTTTTCTCCTTCTTCATGCCCCTCTTGCACCGGCAATTGTAAAGGGGCTTCTGCTTGAGCGACTCCATGGCAGTTCGACACTCGCTCTTGGCCTCAGGGCCAGTCACCATGCTGCTGTAGTTGCCCTCCTTGCCGGCCACACATTGCCTGAAGGTGCGGTACTTGGTGCTACAGCTCTGCTCCTGCAGGCACAGTTCGTTGGCTTTCACACAGTCCAGGCTGTTCACCTCGGTAGACAGAAGGATATCTGGGGAACAGACACCATAGGAAAAGGTCAAAACATTACTTATGTATGTGCATGGCATTCGTCAAGTGCATCTGATGATGTACAGGATAGGTCATACTCGGTATACCCACATTTTTGGATGCAAATAATACACTCAAATTTCGCTCGTTCCTCCATAAACTTTTTATTTACTCTTTTTTTTTTTGCATGAGATAGCCCAACTAAGATGCATAATCTCGTTTCCAGTGGAGTTCAGCTTCTACCCCTTTCTGCAGCTGGCTGAGCTGATGTACTGGGAGGTTAAGTGACATGCTCAGTGTCTCACGGTGAGTAGTTGGTTCTGGCGAAGTTTAAACCTGTGATCTCCCGGTTCTAAAGAGGGATGTCAAGCATAGACCACAGTGCCCCACACCTATAGACAAAGTATACATACTTTTTGAAAAGTATATCCATTTGTATAAGTGACACTATACATCCCCTTGTGTGCCTGCCTTTGAAATAAAAAAAGGTTACAGGAAAACACACCCATTTGCTGATTCCGGTTGGTGGGACCAGTAAGTGCCGTACCCAGGCTGATCTCAAAATCCTCTAGTCTATTGCTCATTTATCAAGCAAGTCTACTCACTGAGGAAAAAAAATGTGTTAGTGGTCTATACAACAATTAATGTTGTGTGTAGTTTAGAACTTAAGTAAACTAAGCGCAAATCAAAATCCCTGTGATTTTACTCAACTTGTGCTCAATAGTAGCACTTTATCGCGTTTGTTACTTAGAACTGACTCTACACACGAGATGCCAAGTTCAATTCAATTTAAGGTGTTCTATTCTATAGTCATGTGTTAAGATAACAACAATCCTCTGTATTTTTTGTCATTCCTTCATTGGAAATGGTGACCCCTTTCATGGGTGCCATTGGATGTGCCCCAATATATGAGGTCTGTTTGGCATTTTGGTCTCTGCACGAGTGTAAAGAATGACACCTTATTGTGATTATATTCTCTCCTGATGTGAAGGGGTGGCGCGGGAGACAATATAGCAGAATCAGAAACTGTGACGATAATGTGTAAAACAGTATAAGGTTTATCCATGCACTCATATTAAAAATGTAGGCACGCGTTCACTCTGCAGCTGTCAGTGCCTCCATAACAAGAATCAAAGCTACTCATGGATACAGTATCTTAAATCGAAAACACTTATACTTTCTGAGCACCAAGACCGACGTCTCGTTTCCATTGCTGTATTTGATTCCCGTTTGTAAATGAACTTGCCTAGGACGACCCCCCACCACCATGCTACACCAGACCTAACACTAAAGCTAGAATAAATTAACCTGCTATTTCCAGAATGAGACCAATCTTACAGAAGGATATCCATTAGCGGCAGAAGGAAGTAGAAGATTGAAAAAAACATTGTGTTGATGTCCGTGTCCTCTGTGGAAAATACAAACACCACTTCTCCTATATGGAATTCAACACCGGGATACTCCAAAACAAGTATGCTGCAACCACACCGAGTTCACATCCATCGAGTTGAGAGAAGTCCCTCTCCACATACAATCCACTTCAAAAGCAATTCCTCTAAATTATTCCAGTAATCGGGGAAAAAGGAGGGTGTACTTAGAGTAATTCGAGTGCTGCTCCTCCTGCCCTAGACCTCACTCTCCCAGCAATTACAAGGAAGCCCCAAGTGGAAAGCCAGCAGATCATAAGCGACTAGTCGTTGCAGTAATCGTGTGCCTGGTGCCGCCAAGGGTCGCTTGATACTGACTCTCCGGCTCCAGCTGCAACAGCTCC
Organism: Neoceratodus forsteri; assembly: GCA_016271365.2. Taxonomy (NCBI): domain Eukaryota; kingdom Metazoa; phylum Chordata; order Ceratodontiformes; family Ceratodontidae; genus Neoceratodus; species Neoceratodus forsteri. The sequence goes on along the minus strand of CM028135.1, from coordinate 902,331,130 downwards.
TGTTCCAGATCCAGATCCAGCTGCACATCCAGCAGCTCCTCCATCAGCCGCCCGCAGATCCTCTCAGTCGCCACTCGGTTCGGGGCAGTTCAGCACCGAGCTCTGAGACCCCCAGCTCAGCTCACTGGCTTGCTGTTCCCGCTCCTCCTCGCTCCTTCCTGTTCATATCCGCAGCGCTGATTACTTCTCCAGCTTTATAAGTAGGATCGGGCTCGCTGGCTGGGGCTGCCTAGGACTGGGACTGAGCTCTCAGTGACACGTTATTATTAGTATCCCACCAGCTTGGCTCAGTCACAATCTCTCGCTTAATTTCCGTTTGGGCTGTCCAGCCACTGGAGCAGTGTCTATATCTGCACTCCCATCGGCGCTACTACATCCAGCATGTCTGTCAGTGCTGAGAGCCACACAGATAGAGGAAGGTTGACATTGATAGGTGGTTGCTACCAAGTAATAATATTTAATAATAATAGCAGTAATGCAAGGTAGCTGCAGAAAGTTCGGGGGATGGCTGACCAAGTTCGATCAGAATCAGAAGCACTGCACCTTTTTAATGTTGCAGACAACGTCTCACCTGGAGCTGTAGAAGTGCAAGAAGCAAATGGTCATACAATAATAGCTGGGCTCAGCCAAGCTCCAGCCGAGATAATATTTGTTTTACAGCTTGTTCATTCTGTCTAGTTGCATCCATCTGGCTCATTAGATGTATGCATAATTAGGCTTTTCGGTCTCTTACTCAGCACAAATCCATAATAGGCTGCCACTTTCCCAGTCCACTGACTGAAGGAGTCCCTAAGTGGAACTCTTCCCCCTAAATAAAATAGATATATCCGCGCAACTGACACTATAACCATTGACAACCAAAACTTGTTTTACTATAAATGGGATTAATTTAACCGAAAGGGGACATTTCCAGCTTGTCAAAGTAGTTACATTTGAATACAAAGGGAAGCGTAGGAGTGGCGAGGATGGCAACCATCCTTTTTTCTTGATAGCAGCCATTCAGAAGGCGACTTTCGAGTACATGGCCGTGACGTCATATCCATCGCAGCAGACTCCCCAAGGGGTCGAGAGCCCCAAGGGCTGACACAGACAGCCAGTGTGTGTGTGTGGGGGGGGGCATGGGATACAGCAGCCAGCCAGTCACCACACTGGGGGGAGAGGTGGGAGGGAGCAGCAAAGGGATGCAGCAGCCAAGGGATCTGAGCGACCGACTGCATCGTTTAGCATTAACACAAGCATTACCTCATAACTTTTAGTCACTGAATTGAGGGACGCACGCAGACACTCAAAATGAGGGACATTGACCCTCATAATGAAGGACACATCCTCAAACATGTAGGCACCAGCTCAGAACAATGTGGAAAACGTTGTGCTTACTTGTACAAAGTTTATTTTTGACTTAGCATCTAAGAATATAATCAATTTCTGCCTTACAGTCTGAATTTATAGGACCTTATATAATATAAGGGACGTCCCTCGTCATCAGAGACAGTAATGAGGCATGCACATCAGTTATTCCTTGCTTCTAGTGCTTAGCCTATTCTATTTTTTAACTATTATGGCATATCGTACCTAAAAAGCCAAGTAGTCCGAAATTAAGTAAAAACATATCTAAGCATATACATTTGGAAACACACATGCAATTCATGAAGAAGAAACTCATAGTGACTGCTAATAATAAGCAACACACATTTGAAAATGCACTGGAGGGGGGTCAAAAAGCAAAGCAATTACAAAGACCATCCTGTGAGAAGCTCAGACAAATTAACGGAAGGAGGCGGGATAGCATCTGCCGCTTTAAACATATGCAGCCGAAGTCAAGGCAAACCAGAGAAATACGCATTTGACTACCTCAACGTAGTCTTTGCTTCAGAATAAAATTGAACCCAAAATATTTTGCATCTGTGTTATGGTGAACAAAACGGAAATGTAGAATGTGTGCTTTCAGTACATCAGAAGCTTAATGAAAACTCGCACCAGTGGCTGTGCTAATGTGACGAGGGCACCCAAAAAGACACCGATTGTTTCGCATTTTTATAATGTGTTTTACGGTGGACTTAATGTGTCTCCTAAATCACATCACTACAAGTGACATCAAGATGGGTTTTGAGTATTCCTATGGATTTTACTTTATGCGGTATTTCCTGAACTGGTGTTAAATCATTTTGATGTTGTAGATCCTCGCATTACTGTTGGCCGCTTTGCAACGGTTTATAAACATAATAACTAAACAACCCCTTAAACGGCATGCCCCCCCCCACACACACACACATACACATAACTACAAGCGCTATTCTGATCCGCCCGCAGTCAGAAGTCCATCTATAGTTCTTGATTCTGAGTTGTGGAGGTTGTACATAAATAAATAAAGACATATGTCGTATACCATAACAGATGTGTCAAACTTTAGTCTCGGTTTGTTTTTTTTTTGTCCTAGTCACCAGTGCGGCAAGCAGTGCATGAGTGTCATTTCCCCAGTAACAATAGGTAATAGTCACACATAGTCTGACTCAGAGGGAGATGACATTCAATATCCCACACAAAGAATCTGGAGACCGTTTCGACCTTTGTTGGACAGCGTAAGAGGCTTGCCGAATCATTTAAAAAAAACGCAAGCGATGGGAGGAAAACAGCTCTTTGAAGTTCAGTTGAACAGTTGGAACTTTATCTTGATATTTTGCCCCTTTTTTATTATGCGATTCTACTGTAAAAGAACACTCTATTTACAAAACCACATCTATCCAGAATGGGCAGTGTCATGCCTTTTCATAGGTTGGCAAATATGCAGCGGAGCTATTTAACGTTTGGGTTGTGTGGATTTTTCAAGTAAAGTATGGCCATTTTACTTCTTCAAATGAGTATTTACAATGGGAATGTTTAAATTAGAAGTCACTGTATAATGTGCCCCACCCAAAGAGCATCACAACAGGAGAAAGCTATGATTTATGATTACGATTTTACAGTTTATTACCGGATGGCCTCAGGCAGACTACAAACTTAGTCGAGATAAGACAGAAGTGAATTGATAGTGCATAGCCACTAAATACATAGAGGAAGTTACACTGGCATAGAAGATTCCTGTTTTTGATGGATCAGCTCTTAGGCTTAAGAAAGTTTGCAACCTTAGAGTAACCTTAGACCTACAGGATGCACTTTTACTTGAGTTCAGTGGACAGGAGAGGCTTTTATCATCTGCCTAAAATGAAATCATAAGGCTGAAACCATTCTTGCCAAATGGTGATCTGACTATTCATACCTTTCAACTGACCCACATTAGGAGCAATGTCCTCCATGTTACCCCTCAAAATTGCTTGTCCCACATCAGTCCCGCATGGAAAAGGTACCTCCAACAGAAAGCAAGTGCTGAAGATAAGGTAACAGTAAGGCTGCCAGCCATGATCCTCCAAACCCTGAGAAACGGCACACCACAGATTCACAAGGTCCCAGGGATATTTTCGCCAAATTTTGTATTTCCCTTCTTTTTAATGTTTTGTGCTTCAACCCAAACAGATGCAGGAACATAGTTTTTTGCACTCTGTTTCCTTACTTTCTGAGAAAGCTCTAACAACCAACACCTTTAACTTTCAAATGTATGGCAGCTTAGATTCAATGCTAAGAAATGCAAAGTAATGCACCTGGGAAACAAAACCCAAGGGGAAGAGTACACATTGGGGGGTGAGATACTGACAACAACAAAAATGGAAAGGGACCTGGGGGTAGTCATATCAGATGACCTAAAGGTGGGCAAGTAATGTGAGAGGGCAGTAAGGAGGGCTGGGGGGATGCTGTGATGCATAGGGAGAGGTATCACCAGTAGAAAACAGGAAGTTGTTATCCCTCTGTACAGACAACTGGTGAGACCCCATCTGGAGTACTGCATGCAGCTCTGGAGACCCAGTCTCCGCAAGGACATAGACAGGATGGAGGCAGTCCAGAGGAGGGCAACTAAAGTGGTGCAGTGTCTGCACCAGAAGACACGTGAAGAGAGGCTTAAGAGGCTTAATATGTAAACCCTTGAGGAAAGGAGGAATAGGGGGATATGATAGAAACTTTCAAGTACCTCAAGGGAATCAACAAAGTCCAAGAAGGTAGCATCTTTCAGAAAAAGAGGTATGCAAGAACAAGGGGGGACAATTTGAAGATAGAAGGGGGACAGCTCAGAGGTAATGTGAGGAAGTATTTTTTCACGAAGAGGGTCGTGGATGCATGGAATGGCCTTCCTGAGGAGGTTGTGGAGTCAAAAACAGTGGGTGAATTCAAGAATGCATGGGACAGACATAAGGCAATTCTAGGGGTGGGGGTAGGAGGAAGTAGGCTGTTGGTTAACTAGGATCTGCAGCTTATCCATTAGGTAGGGAAATGGACAGACTGGGTGGGCCAAGCGGTCCTTATCTGCCATCAAATTCTATGTTTCTTTGTGTAGGGTATAGCCTTGTGCTGAGCAACAGACCTGTCAAGCATAACCCTGGACCTATATCTTGCTTCATGCTGGGCCCAAAACAATGAACCAGGTAGCAGTTTTTTAATACTCCTGGAGACATGTCTAAAGGTTTTTTTTGTTTTTGTTTTTTCTTTTTTTCTATAATTCAAATATTATTATCTTTCAAAAAACTGTGCATAATTAAACCCTTTAGGGTTGACTGCATACTATAAACAATTGCTGTAAAGAAATGATCATGTTTTAGTATTTTTACATTTTCTTTGTGCATAATTTTACCTTGATAATAAAATAATGCTCTATTTTATTTCCCTCCCCTGGGTGTGCTGATTTTTAGTACTTGTGAAAGAATTTGCAAAGGTAAAACATCAGTGCAGTTTTATTTTGCACTGTCTGCTCAATGGTTTTTAATACTCCAAAAGTAATTTGTGCATTTTTTAACAATACAAATAATAACATTACATAAAGTCAGAGGTTTCATTACAGCCTTTTGTCATGACGATGTACAGTTAAAGGTTTCATTGGAGCCTTTTGTCATACACCTCTCAACTGTCACTGATTTTCAGGGACATCCTGATTTTGCCTCAAAATTTTCCTCTGTCCCTTGTAAAATGTCTGTTTTTGTGACTGAACAGTGGGGGTTGTAAGCACAAAATAATGTGAAACATTAAAGTTACAGACTTATTCTTCTTCACAAATGTTTCATACACTGATCCCCTTATTCTGTCAACTTTCTGGGTGAATATTACCAATTTTTAAGACGTGTCCCTCATTTGGGGTCTTTGTCTCTGATTTTTTGAAGCCTTATCCCTGATTCATGAAATAAGAAGTTGAGAGGTATCTGAGTCTTAACATGTACTGTGAAGTAATGTTTGTGTTTTAGTGCACTTACATTTTTGCTCATGTACAACTTTAACTAGTTAAAATATTGACATGTTATTTTTTCATTGTATGTTAGCCAATGCCTGTGCCATCCAATATACACATATTTTCCATCATATTGCACTTTGTGCATGTACCCTCAAAACGTTTAGAACCAATGTAGTGCTCAGTGGCTTTTAATCTTCCTGGAGGAATTTACAAACTTTTTAAAATAAAAAAATTAACAATAATTAAATATATATTTTTTAAAAGTCAGATGTTTTGTTGGACTCTGTTGTCATGGCTACATACTGTAAGTGTTCACATTTACTGTCAAGCAATTATGTTTTAGGAGTTGTAAAACTGTGATCATATCTAACTTTAACAATCATCACATGTTTTCATATATTTTTTCCTGATGGACTATTTTGTTTCATTCATATGCACATTTCATAAACTTGAAATCTTAATAATTTCATAATAAAAATATGTATATTTTTTGTTCTTCAACCAACAAAGGGCAATGTTCTGAGACAAGGTCTAACAAACCTGGGGGTATTTTACATAAACAATGTGATCTGTAACTAAAATACACTGGACCAATTTTTTAACATTTCTTTTTGGCAATTAGCCCCTAAAATTGAAATAGTGCATGCCTATTTTCTCAGATTTAAGGGCTAAGATGTCCAAGTTATAAGCTATCAAAAATAGGGGCTTTGACACAAACACTAACTCAACCCTAACACAGTGGTGCCACTGCACCACCATAATAATTATCTTCCTCATATCCTTGTGATATTTTTTTCATGAAAACAGGATCTTTGCCACCTTGCCTTTATCTGCTCTGGCTAGTTGTCTACAGGGGATGTATTAAAAGTGATATGAACTTATTTATTTTTACATAGTTCACAGCCCTCCCATTTTCTTTTCCATGCAATTTATGTATTTTAATATGATCTGACCAATATTTGATAAATAAATAATCTAAATTTGGGGTACCCGCAGATCTACATAGAGTTCCAATCTCCTCAGCAGGTGCTGCTCTTTCTGTTCAAATTTTGAAGACATTTTATGACATCAGTTACACAGTTCTATGCTACTGATCTGAATGGCCAGGGATGTCTAGAATTATGTTGTAGAATGTTCAGGCAGCATGAAAAGAGACAGCAGCAACTGCTGTAGAGAGAGAAAGTTAGTGTAGTAACACAGGCAAAAATATGAATATTACTCACTTGTAACCATAGTTCTAAGAGTGGTATATGGTGCACCTCCACACTGTGGCAGTCTTCCTTTCCCTTTAATTTTCCAGCCAGAATATCTTCAAGCTAAGCTGCACCCAGGTGATGTCTTTCTCAGCTCTGCCCCATGACATCAGACCATGCATGCTGGAAGCAGGTATCTGTGTGCCACTTACCAGGGCAGGTTGGGTGGGTTTTGTGGATGTGCACCATATACCACTCCTAGAACTATGGTTTCAGGTGAGTAACCCTAATTTCTAGGAATGTGGATATGGTGCACTTATCGACACTGTGGCAGACTCCTAGCAGTTCTCCAGAAGGAGGCGGCAAGGTTCACATCTCTACTTAGGAAACAGGGAATGGAGAACTGAGGCCCCAAAACCAGCATCCTGCATGACTCAAGATCAATGTGGTAATGGGAATTGAAGATGTGCACTGACTTCCAGGTAGAGGCCCTGCAGATTTCCTGGATAGGGATATCCCTGGAAGCAGCCACAGAGACAGTGGTATGTCTTGTGGAATGAGCCCTGAGCCCTACAGGAGGCTCCCTACCAGCCAACCTATAGCAGGGGATGATGTAGGATAGAATCCACCTGCCAATCATTTGCTTGGCTGCTGGCCTGCCAGGTCCAGCTTCAGCGTAGGTGATGAAAAACTGGTGAACCTCTCCCCAAACTCCAGTCATGCACTCTGTATAGTAAGCATGAGGAGCCTGTGCTTCATGTCTGAAGTTGGATTGGTGACATATACCAGGAGGTTAATCATCTGGTTAAGGTGAAACTCTGAAATAACCTTCAGGAGGAACCTCAGGTTGGGGTGGAGGACAACCTTGTCCCTGTGGAACACCAAGCATGAAGACTCTACTGAGAGTGCCTGGAGTACCCTGTTCCTTCTGGCAGAGGTGACAGCCACCAAGAAGGTGGTCTCCCATGACAGGTGAGAGACATCACACCTGTGTCTCAGTTCAAATGGCTTGCCCATGGGCATTGCCAGTACCAGATACAAGTCCCAATGTGATTGGGCAGATCCTGTCAGACCAACCTGGTGGATTACTATGACTGGGTAACTAGACTGTTGGACAAGGGCCATGCAGTGGATGTCCTGTTTCTTGACTTCAATAAGGCATTCAACTCAGTGCCACATGGCAGGATGGGTGGTAAGCTGGCAGATACAGGTCCGGGGTGAAAATGGTGGGATGGGTAGTAAACTGGTTACAGGGAACATAGCAAAGGGTGGTGGTGGGAGGGGAGCTCTCATCTCTGAGGACAGTGATAAGTGGAGTACTACAGGGCTCAGTGCTGGGACTGGTATTGTTTAGCTTGTTCATATCAGACATCTCATTGAGCATCAAGAGCAAGATCAGTTTGTTTGCAGATGACACCAAGATTGGTGCAGTAGTAGATGACCTAGGAGGGTGGCATTGGTTGCAGGATGATGGGTCAAAATTAGAGACCTGGTCGGACACCTGGCAGTTGGGGTTCAATGCCAAAATGTGCAAAGTGCTACATTTAGGGGTAAAAAACCCAAGAAGGAGCTACCAGCTAGGGGGGGTCAGCTAGCCATGACAGAGGAGGAGAAGGATCTGGGGGTGATTATAATGGGCTCAATGAGCAACTCAGCACAGTGCAGGAAGGCAGCTGCAAAGATCAACAAAATGCTGGGTTGTATTGCCAGGGTTACATCTTCAAGGAGAGGGGAGGTGATCCTGCCATTGTATAGGTCACTGGTTAGGCCACATCTGGAGTACTGTGTGCAGTACTGGTGACCATACCTGAAGAGAGACATTAAGTTACTGAAGGGTATGCAGCGCAGGGCCACAAAGATGATCCAGGAACTAGGGGACATACCCTACGTAAGCTGGCTGAGGGAGTTGAACATGTACTCACTGGAGGAGAGGAGAGACAGGGGTGATATGATTGAAGCCTTCAAGTACATGAAGGGAATAAACAAGACAGGCACAGGGGGACTATTCAAGTTAAGGGGTAGGGACACTCAAGGTCACAATCTGAGACAGGATGGGGGAAGGTTCAGGAGGGAAATGAGAAGACACTTTTTTATGGAGATAGTGGTGCCTGGGTGGAACGCATTGTCTGTGGAAGTGGTATCCTGTAGAACAGTGGATTGCTTCAAAAGGGGATGGGATAGGGTAAGAGGGAGGGTCAGAGGAGGGAAGGGAGGGGCAGCTGCAGTATAAGGGTTGTGAGCTGCACACTCGAGCATATTGTGGTTCATGCACTGGTGGTGACAGATGGTCAAGACCCTTAAAGAAGCACCCAAACACCATCTCCTGTGCCACTGTCAGCATACCAGCCAATGTCCAGTATGCAGAGATGGCTGCCAGGTGCACCCTGTGGGTCATCGACCTCAGGCCTGACTGAGAGAGGGACCACAGGTAGTCTAGAATGCTCACCAAGAGGCAGGACAAGGGTTCTAGCTCCTTTTTCCTGGCACCAAATGGAAAAGTGCTTCCATTTGAAGGAATAGTACTGTGGGGGTCAACCCTTTCCAAGAGGCTTTCACAACATGGACAACCTCTTTGCAGAGACCCAAAGAATGGAACACTAGCCATTCAGGAACCAGGCTGTCAGGTGCAGAGATTGAAGGTCTGGGTGCAAGATCTTCCCCTTGTGACAAGAGAGCAGATCCAGCCATAGAGGCAAGTGTCATGGAGGCCTATTGCTGAGACTGAGGAGATCTGGGTACCAGAGCTGGCACAGCCAGTCTGTGGCTACCAGGATCATCATTGCCTTGTCCCTCCACACTTTGACCAACACCTTGTGGATCATGGGAAAGAGAGGGAAGGTGTTAAGGAGGCCTGGGGTCCACAGCCTTTTGAAGGCATCCCCTATCAGTGTCCCACACTGTGGGGGAAAGGCACAGAGCAGCCACACCTTGGTGTTCTCCCAGAAGATGAACAGATTGACCCCACTGGGAGAACAGCTGATCTACCACCTCCTGATGAAGGAACCACTTGGGAAATGCCTCGCCTACTTGGCTGAGAGCATCTGCCAACTGGTTGGAGGCTCTGGCTACATGAATTGCCAGGGGATAAGCACCCAGGCTGTGCATGAGGGCCCAGGTGTGGAGGTCTTTCTGACACAACCAGAGGGAATGTGTTCACCCTGCCTGTTGAGGTAGTACATGGTTGTGGTGTTGACCATCTGAATCTGTATGACTTGACCCCGGTCATATGGTTTGAACACTGTCAGAGCAAAATGCACTGTACAGAGCTCCAGCAGGTTGATGTGGTACCAGCAGCCAAGAAGTCTGCACTCACTGTGATGGGAAAGGGGACCAGAACCATGTATTTTTTTGATTCATGTATTCTTTTCTGAATATGCATCTGCTTTAGGTCCAACATGGCTAACAGATCACATGATCAAGTTGCATATGATAGCTTATGTTAGCCAGGGTAGAGGAACTGATATTCTCATGGAACAGCTAACAGGAAGGCTAGGGAGGAAGCAATAAAGCAATAACCCCAGAGGGCAGTTCTTCCTGGAGATTTTCCCTTGTTGGACAAAAGACCCAGGTGCATGTCATAATGTTAGCAAGGAGGTACTGAAGGGTGCATACACTCACACACACACATACACACACACTCCAAGGGAGCTGGGACAGCACAGAACTGTCACTCAAAGGGAATGAGACCCTTCCCAACAGGAGTATGAAAAATATTGTGATGCTGTAAGGAAACTCTTCCTCTTGGACTTGAAACATCTGAAACACCAGAGCCATGCAGCTAGAGGTCCAGTAAGAGAGACAGCTTAAGGAATAGTGTTTTCTTTAGACAGCAGCAAGTAAATGAATAGGTTTTTAAAGTGAGAATAACTTAGATTATTTTGTCTGCACCCTGTCTTGTATAACTTCCATTCATTTTAGCTTCTAGTAAACTGTAATCCTTTTGTCTGACTGTACATAAATCCTGTTGTAGATACTTGTAGTCTTTTAGTAAAGCTTCTGTTTTTATAGAATCAGTGACTGCTTGTTTTATTTAAAAGGGTAATTCTATTATTTCTGCAGGACTCTGTAGTCCATCTCTGAAGGGGCACTCTACCCACAGTTATTGTGTTGACCTTCTTGACCTTGTGCAATGGAGGAGGTAAGAAACAGGTTTCCCTGGTTCCTGTTGGTAAAAACCACAGTGGTGGCAGTGAACTTAAAGTCACTGGTAAGGAATTTGCATCACATTGGTGGCAGAGTGGTGGGATCAGTGTTGCAACTGGTATCAATGCAGTGCAGAGCAGCATATAGTGTGCTTTCCTGTGAGGCAGGAACTCTGAGAGGAAGCTAGCACACTGGTGATGGAGTGCCAGCAGAAATATACATTAACAGTCACGAAACAGGATATCAAAAAGCTGCATTGTTTGCTACAGTTTTATTTTATTATTTCTATACAGCTCAATGCAATATAGCTAGAGAATATGAGCTCCGCAGGCTATGTCAAATTTCATGTACAGCAGCTTCATGAGCTGTGCGCAGGGAAGGGAATTGTCTATGAGGGCATGACAAAGAGTGAGCTCATGGAAGCCCTGTTGGCAAATGCCCAGCTGCAGAAGGGGCAGATGGTCTCAGATGGACATGACCCAATACCTGGTCATCAGGCAGTCACCAAGGACAGTGACCCAGGTAGCGAGACTGAGGTCCCAGAGGCTGAGCAAGGGGGGCACCTTGTGGCACAAGCTGGGGGAGCTGTGTAGCCCAATCAACCTCGGCCTGAGATCCTGAAAGCAGAGCTTGCGCTGAGGGATGCCAAACTGCAGAGGGCAAGGCTGAAGGCTGAGGACAGAGAGAGGGCTCAACAGCATGAAATCAGGCTGCAAGAGGAGAAAGCAAGGCTAGAGGCAGGGGAAAGGGAAAAGATTCAGCAGCACGAGATCCTGATGCAAGAGGAAAGGGAAAAGATTCAATAGCATGAGATCCTGATACAAGAGGAAAGAGAGAAGGAATGAGCAGAGTGAGAAAAAGAATGACAGCATGAGACTGAGATGGAGAAACTGCACCAGCAAACACTGTGGCAAACCATAAGTAATATCAAAGGGGGTTCAACCCACAAAGCCACTATTAATTCTAAAATGTTTCCCCAATACCGGAAGGGAGATGATCTGGATTTGTTTTTAAAATCATCTGAAAGGGCTTGTGGGTAATTTAAATTAGACAAGGCTTCTTGGATGATCCACCTGACCCCATTGTTTACTGGCCGTGCTTTGTATGCATTTGCTCGAATGGATGATAATGATTCCATAGACTATGATAAAGCTAAAAGAATGCTATTAAAATATTTTGAACTGACACCTGAGGCTTACAGATGGAAATTTAGAGAGTTAAGAAAAGGCTCAGGAGATAACTATGTAGAACTGTATGTCCAAATGTGTGCTTATTTAGACCATCGGGTAGATGGGGCTAAAGCAAGGACTGTAGAGCAAATTAAAGATCTAATTGTAAGTGAACAGTTTCTTAAGATTGTACCTGATGATCTGCACATTTGGCTACTGGACTGGGCATGCAACTCTGCAATGAAGGCAGCAAAAAGTGTTGATTTGTATGAGGCCAGCAGACCACATTCACAGCATAAGAACTATGGGGGTGGGGCAGCGCATGGTTTTAAGGGAACCCAGGGAGTGCAGCCTAAAAGGGACCAGCCTGCACCCAAGCCCAAAACAGAACCCACCAGTTCTAAGGGGAACAAGGAGCTGAGGGCAAAGGAATGCTGGATTTTCCAAAAAGTGGGACATCTATCCTATGACTGCCCTAAAAACAGGAGTAAAGGGCAAAAGTGTTGGGGAGGGGTTGACCAAGGCAGTACACCACAGTTGGCATAGTGCACACACAGTGTAGTACCACCAAACTCCACCAAGCATGTACACCCTATTCTAGTCAATGAGACAGTAACACAGGGATTGAAGGACACTGGTGCTTCTATCTCCATGGTAAGGCAGGGTCTGATCCAGGTGGAGCAGATTATGCTGTAGCAATTCTCCAAGATTCAAGGAGTCACAGGTCCAGTGGTCCAAGTGCCAACGGCTCGGGTCTTCCTGAGCTGGGAAGGCGGCCATGGGATACAGGAGGTGGGAGTTGTACATGATCTCCCTGTGGATGTGATCATGGGGAATGATTTTGACCACAGGGGAAAATCTAGTATGTGTTATTACCCACAGCTGGGCAAAAAGGCAAGCTTCTGAGGGTGAGGAGGGGGCTGCACAGCCTGTGCAGACCTATCCCTCAGCAGCTGAGGAAGTGGCTAGTGTGGTTGAGGGGCTAGCTTGGAGTAGCAGCCCAGAGCCCCAGCTGCAAGCAGAGGAGGTCACCGCTAGGGACAAGTTTCCTACTGAAGGGGAATTGGAGAGGGTCAGATGGGAGGAGCTGGGCAGGGCACAGCAAGCTGATTCTACCTTCAAATAACTGAGAGAGATAGCAGATAGTGCTGACACCTCTCAAGGGAGAAAAAAGTCAGTTTATTGGGAGAATGGGCTGTTGTACAGGGAGTATACACCACAGAGGGAGCTGGGGGAGAGGTACTCCTGCAGCTGGTAGTCCCCCAGGACTACAGAGAGTAGTTTCTGGCCCTGGTCAGTGACACCCCTATCAGGCCACTTGGGTATTAACCACACAAAAAAGTGGCTTGCTAATAAGTTCTTTTGGCTGAGCATGTACACAGACATGGTAGCTTACAGTTGGACTTGTCCACAGTGCCAGCAGGTTGGAATGGTCGAGGACAAGGCTAAGGCAGCTTTGATGCCCCTACTGATTATCAATTAACCCTTTAAGAGTGTAGCCGTGGACATAGTGGGGCCCCTGAGTACCGTAAGTCGCATTTGCAAATGATACATGCTGGTTGTTGTGGATTACACAACCAGGTACCCTGAGACAATGTCTATGTCCTTCATTGAGGCAGACAAGGTGGCTGATGAGCTCCTGTGGATCTTTAACTGAGCAGAATTTCCCCAGGAGATGTTGTCAGACCAGTGAAAAATTTCATGTTGCCCTTAATGACCAGTTTGTCGGAAAAGTGTGGAGTGAAACGGCTCCATACTTCACCCTATCACTCAAGACAAATGGCCTAGTTGAGCAGTTCAATGGGACCCTTAAAACTATGCTCAGGGCATTTGCTGACCAGCACAAAAGGAAGTGGCACAAATATTTGCTCCACCTCCTGTTTGCATGCAGTGAAGTCCCACAGGAGTCCACAGGGTTCTCACCCTTCAAGCTCCTGATTGGTCACAGGGCGAGAGGGCCCCTAGATTTACTCAGGGATGAATGGGAAGGTAACCATATCTCCCAAGGGGAGTCTGTTGTGGAGTGCATCCTAAATTTTAGGGCCAGGCTTAAGGAGCTCATGGGGCTCACCCAGGAACACTTACCCACTGCCCAACAGCAACAGAAAGCCTGGTACAACCATGGAGTCAGAGCTCGGGAGTACAAAGTCAGACAGCAAGTGATGGTACTTGTCCTAGTCCAACACAATAAACTGCAGGAAGCATGGGAGGGACCATTCTCCATATTCAGGAAGCTGAGTGATGTTAACTATATAGTAAGGCTACCTGACAGAAGGCGCAGGCAGAGGGTATATCATGTAAACATGATGAAGCCCTGCTATGACAGGAAGGAAATGAACCTCACTATGTGCTGCATGCTGGGGGGGGGACAAGGCTGATTCCCTGGTGGACCTCCTCGGGGAAGCCCAGGAGGGATCCTCAGTGAATAACCTCACCCTCTCAGGGCAGCTGACACTGGCTCACGCCAAGGAGATGAGGGGGTGCAGTGAGAATTTGGGGATATGTTCATGGGGAATCCAGGGTACACCACAATTGATGAAAACCACATAGGTACTGGGGCCCAAGTTCTGCTGAGGCAGTCCCCCTACAGGGTACCTGAGGGGGGTTAGGAAGACAATGCTGGGGGAACTCAGGGTGATGCTGGCTCTTGGAGTGATCCAGGAGTCCAGTAGCCCCTGGGTTTTGCCTGTGGTCCTTATCCCCAAGAAGGATGGTACCACATGATTCTGTGTTGACTACCAGAGGCTCAGCAGCTGTACAGAGTCTGATGCCTACCCCATGCCCAGAAGGGATGAGACCTTGGAACAGCTGGGGGGAGCCCAGTTCCTGACCACTATAGACCTGATGAAGGGCTACTGACAGGTGCCGTTAACCACTGCAGCCAGGAAGAGGTCTGCTTTTGTTACCCCATATGGCTTATTCAAATTCAGAGTAATGCCATTTGGGATGAAGAATGCACCCACAATATTTTAGAGGCTTGTGGATCACATCCTGGCTGGGGCAGGTGAATATGCACTGGATTACATAGATGACATCATCATTTACAGACAGACATGGGAGGATCATGTCAGGCATGAGAGGGAGGTGTTCCACAGACTGAAGGCCACAGGGCTGACAGTTAAGATGGGCAAATGCCAAGTAGGTATGGCTGAAGTGTCCTACCTTGGGCAGCAGGTGTGCAGTGGACGCATGCATCCAGAGCCAGTAAAGGTTGATATCATCCAGGCCTGGCTCACTGCTGCCACAAAGAAACAGGTAAGGGAATTTCTGGGAACAGCTGGGTACTACAGGAGGTTCATCCCTCACTACAGTGATGTGGCCAAACCCCTGACCGACCTAATGAAAAAGAGAATGCCTGAAAAAGTTCTCTAGACAGAGGACTGTGAGTCTGCCTTCCAACAGTAATAAGAGGCATTATATGGGCTACCCATGCTTGCTAGCCCTAGTTATGACTTAAAGTTCATAGTACATGTGGATGCCTGAGACCATCGGCTGGGAGCTGTCCTCAGCCAGGTTACACTGCAGATGGAGGAGCACCCCATAGTATATCTAAGCAGGAAGCTTCTGCCCAGTGAAGAGATGTATGCCAAAGTGGAGAGAGAGTGTCTGGGGATAGTGTGGGCTCTTCAGAAGCTGCAGTTGTATCTGTACAGGAGAGAGTTCACTGTGGTCACAGATCATAACCCCTTGACATGGCTCCATAGGACTAGTGGGCAAAACACAAAACTACTGCACTGGAGTTGGTACTGTAGTCATATAATATGATCATTCAGCACTGAAGTGGGGCACAGAATGCCAATGAAGTTGGACTGTCAATGCAGGGCTAAGTGCATGGCATATTTCTTTAGGCACTCCCCAGGCTCTACATGATCTGCAGTGTCTCTTGGAGGTTGCCCAAAAGAGACATACCTTCAGTTCTTGAGGGGGGAGATATGATAGGAAATGGGACCAAAGTCATGTATTCTTTTGATTCATTTATTCTTTTCTGAATATGCATCTGCTTCAGGTCCAAGATGGCTATCAGATCACTTGATCAAGTAATACATTACAGCTTATGTTGGCCAGGGTGGAGGGCCTGATGTTCTCATGGGAAAGCTAACAGAAAGGATAGAGAGGAGACAAGAGAGCAGATCCAGCCATAGAGGCAAGTGTCATGGAGGCCTATTGCTGAGACTGAGGAGATCTGGGTACCAGAGCTGGCACAGCCAGTCTGTGGCTACCAGGATCATCATTGCCTTGTCCCTCCACACTTTGACCAACACCTTGTGGATCATGGTAAAGGGAGGGAAGGTGTTAAGGAGGCCTGGGGTCCACAGCCTTTTGAAGGCATCCCCTATCAGTGTCCCACACTGTGGGGGAAAGGCACAGAACAGCTACACCTTGGTGTTCTCCCAGAAGATGAACAGATTGACCCCACTGGGAGAACAGCTGATCTACCACCTCCTGATGAAGGAACCACTTGGGAAATGCCTCGCCTACTTGGCTGAGAGCATCTGCCAACTGGTTGGAGGCTCTGGCTACATGGATTGCCAGGGGATAAGAACCCAGGCAGTGCATGAGAGCCCAGGTGTGGAGGTCTTTCTGACACAACCAGAGGGAACGTGTTCACCCTGCCTGTTGAGGTAGTACATGGTTGTGGTGTTGACCATCTGAATCTGTATGACCTGACCCCGGTCATATGGTTTGAACACTGTCAGAGCAAAATGCACTGTACAGAGCTCCAGCAGGTTGATGTGGTACCAGCAGCCAAGAAGTCTGCACTCACTGTGATGGGAAAGGGGACCAGAACCATGTATTTTTTTGATTCATGTATTCTTTTCTGAATATGCATCTGCTTTAGGTCCAACATGGCTAACAGATCACATGATCAAGTTGTATATGATAGCTTATGTTAGCCAGGGTAGAGGAACTGATATTCTCATGAAAAAGCTAACAGGAAGGCTAGGGAGAAAGCAATAAAGCAATAACCCCAGAGAGGAGTCCTTTCTGGAGATGTTCCCATATTGGACAAAGGACCCAGGTGCATGTCATAATGTTAGCTAGGAAGTGCTGAATGGTAGACACACACACACACACACACACTCTAAGGGGTCTGGGAGAGCACAGAACTGTCACTCAAAGGGAATGAGATCCCTTCCCACAGGAGTAAGAAATATATTGTGGTGCTGAAAGAAAGCTCCTCCTCTTGCACTTGGAACATCTGAAATGCCACAGCCCTGCAGCTAGAGGTCTGGTAAGAATGACAGCTTAGGGAACAGTGTTTTCTTCAGACAGCAGCAAGTAAATTAATTGGTTTTTAAAGTGAGAATAACTCAGATTCTTCCGTCTGCAACCTGTCTTGTATAACTTCCATTCATTTTAATTTCTAGTAAACTGTAATCCTTTTGTCTGACTGTACATACATCATGTTGTAGTTACTTGTAATCTATTAGTAAAGCTTCTATTTTTATAGAATCAGTGACTGCTTGTTTTATTTAAAAGGGTAATTCTGCTGTTTCTGTTGTACTCTTGTTTTCAGTCTGTCTCTGAAGGGGCACTCTACCCACAGATATTGTGTTGACCTTCTTGACCTTGTGCAAAGGAGGAGGTAAGAAACAAGTTTCCCTGTTTCCTCCTGGTAAAAAACACAGTGGTGGCAGTGAACTTGAACTCCCTGGTGAGGGATTTGCATCCGTGACATTACATTTAATCACTAAAAAAGCTTTAACACTGACATATTAAATGCATACTGCATACAAAGATATAACATTGGTAACTCAATTTAGAACAAATTAAAGCCTTTTCAGACAGCTAGAGAGAGAGAGAGAGTCAGAGAAAGAGAGTGTCAGAGATAAAAAGCGATCCACCCAATTTTTTGCAATCAGCCAGTAATCTCCAGGATACAAGGAACAGACAGAAGGGAACCTAAAAAAAAACAGAGACAAAATTAGTCTGAAGTATTGAGAAAACACAACATCAAAAGACAGTGAAATGGAATATGCATTAAAGATACAAAAATATTGCAATATACATTAATTTATATCTAAAATTCAGGCTTTATATTGTTATAGATCCCATTTTTGTATAGTATGTATATCCAAATGGGGATCTGTACATTTTTCAGACAAACGTTTTCCCATCAATTAATTGCCCAACGGCAATTGCCCTACAAGCTTAACTCACCATTAGAAATCAGACCACAATACAATTGCCCAACAGTGCCAATTACGGGATCCACCACTGTTATACTTTACCACAAGAACATCGAAAAAAATGTCATTCGTTTACCCTCCCATGTACTTTTCATCAAGAGCATCACAAAATGTTTTCACCTTGCTCAATTTGCACATGTAACAACTTCTCAGGGTGCAGAAAAAGGAAACTCATGTACCTGTATATTAACCATGATGAGTGAACACTTCAGTAATAGTAATACTCCATGATGACATTTCAGGGAGGCAGAACAGTTTTAAAATCAAGTAAGTGCAAGCTTCTGGGTACATCAGCATGTTGCACAACTTGTATGAATGTTCCAGGATTCAATTTCTTTTTTCAGTTCTTTTTATGGCACTGTTCCTCCAGGGAACTCTCTTGGGCATCCACTGGACCCCCAGCTCTACCTCCGAGCCTGAAACTCCTCCACCTCCTGGCACCAGCCCAGCTATCCCCCCGGCTCTGAGCCCCCTGAGGTAGGGCCACCCTTTCCACCCAGGGCACTCTATCTACAATTCAGGCTGCACTGGGCTCAGCCCAGGAATGGAGACAGTCCAGCTAATGGAGTGTGGCTGTGGGAGGTGGTGCCATCACCTATCCTTGAGAATGGGGATTTTTCATGTTTTGGTTATGCCCCTCCCACCCCTTCCCCTCAGAGAGCCCGAGCATGCACTGACACCAGGGATCTCCATCACAGCTCTGCGTGCCCACTAGATGTGCCCTAGGCACTGCAGTATCTCCAGTCTCCACTGGGGGCTGCTGTGGTGCCGCTGGCTCCCCTCTGAGAGAGGAGAGCAGTTATCCGGATGCTCGTTCCTCTCTCATCCTGCCGACCCCCGACAGCCTGGGCTCGTTCCCAAACACAGGTTGCTGGCATGGTGCGAGGTGTGGCGTCCAGCGCCTCAACCCTCAGCTCCACCGGGCTGGCCCTGGGGTTCAATTTTTTTACTGTCTTTATTATGGTGTGATTATTAAGGTGTGATAAACAAAGCTAAAATATTTAAAAATTATTGTGAGTGAGTTCTTTTTTACAGCACCATATTTATTTATTTTTTTAGTTTTTGTTGACCGGGTAAGTGCATTAGACAAATCCTGCCTATTTTCAGGCATGACTCGGGGGAGGGGGATATAGATGAATGCCAACTGACCTTGAACCAGATTAAGCTATTGGTGGTATTTTTAGTGAATGAGGGAAATTTGGCCAGGACACTGGGGAAATTCCCCTACCTTTTTCGATAAGTGCCATGGGATCTTTAACATCCACCTGAACTACCACCAATCCAGGCAGATGGGACCTCGGTTTAAAGTCTCATCTTGAAGACAGGGGCTATTCCCTGCACAAAGTATTTTCCAGACCATCGCTCCCAATCAGAAACAATATTTAAAATCTTCTCCTAATGTTTGGCATGCTTTTCTATAGAGGAGATTTTGGCAAGCCTTTGTTGATTTTTTTTGATGGTCGTATCAGTGACCATCTGTTCATTCCAGAGTTCTGCCACAAAACATATAATGCCAACATGTGAACTACTGATCAGTGTGCCGAGATGTTGATGCCACACCTCCACATTGTTCTGTGTTCTTGGCATTCCATTCACAATCTGATCATGAACTGCCCAGAACTAGGGGGGTGTACAATGGGCAGTTCTAATCATGGTGTTCTTTGAGTGAATGTGAGCAAAAAACAAGGCAGAAAGTATTTTGTGGACTTTGCGAGTGGCATTATGCATGATGTGAGATCCATACAAAGCCGCTTTTTACACTACGGGGTAGTAATCTAGTGAAGGAGCAAACAGAACAAGCTGAGCAACATCAAGCTGCGTAACAGTAAGTCTTGATCAAATGTTTAACAAGCACGTGCGTCACTGTCCGAAAGCTGCAACATTAATGCCATTATTGTCAGGATTCTGTTTTTTGCTAACAGAAACTAGATGGGAAACTGCATTTCAGGGAATCAGTGCTGGGTGAATATTTGTTGGGCATACATGAGTCAGGAAATCATACTAAACCCTAGCCAATCCAAAAAATTCTAAAGGCAACTGATGGTAGATGGAGGGTGACCATCACAGATCATTATCAAAGGAGGGAGTGGTAAAGAACACTATTCTATAAATAGGGTTTAATATCCCAGTTAGAGTTCAAACCATGTAGCCATGCACTATTCAGTGAAAACATCCATAAACCTTATCTATTCAGTCATTCATTTGTTCGTCTCCCTCCTTTCTTTAAATATTTTATCTGTTCTAGTTCCATGAACCTTAAGTGATCAGGATTATTGCCATGACACTCATCAAAATGTATACCTACAGGGGTATCCTGTCTGATATTCACAATTAATAGCACATGCTCTTGAACCCTTTGTTTTAGAGGTCTAATAGTGCAGCCAAAATAAATCAATTTGCAAAGGCACCATAAAACGTACACAGTGTGGTGTGTGTCACATATTATGCACTCCCTTATTTCCACTTTTAGGCTGTTACTGAAATGATGTTCACATTTATTGCCTATCTGTGCATGTCTACAGATAGAACATATTTTGCAGTTAATCTTTTTATTGTAATTATGCATACAAATACACTACATTCTCCAGTATACACTTACATCAATTCTTAATGAAAGAAGGAAAAACATGTTGTCTGAAGTATTATACAATGATATTAAAGGGGAAAACAAATGTTGAGAAAACAATATGTAGCAGTACAATCTGTGTGATAGAGAGAAAATATGGCAATTTATGGTTCAATGGGTAAAAGGAGTAGCTACAAACAAGAAATATGAGCAGTCATGATTGTGCTTCTATTGTGCTGTAATTTAATACAAGTATGTGTAAGATTGTATAAAGGAAGAACATAAAAAAGAGAAAAATATCTAAGAAAGTAAACAAGAATGAAGAGGGAAAGAGAAGAAGAAAAGGAGATAAAAAGATAGAAAGAGAGGAGATGAAAAAGGAACGAAAGAGCTAGAAGCTAGATTCCAATGTGAACATATAACAACCCATGGATTAAGTGACATGTGTAGACATGTTTAAATATTTAAAATAGTCCTGCCAGCATTTATTATATAAATTAAGTCAGTCAGAGGCTAAGTGTGATATACAATCAAGGATGGTGTATTGAGATAGTTGTTTGAGAATATCCGGGAGGGTGGGAATGATGTTGGATCTCCAATGCATTAGTATAAGGCATTTAACTTGAAGGAATAGTAGGGATAACCACCTATTCTGAGAATGGGATATTTTGTTTGAATGAGCATTGAAAATACCAAGTATGCAATGTTTTGGATCTAATGCAAAGGATAGACCAATCACTTTCATTGCAAAGAAATTAATATATGACGCCAAAGATTGTGTATGGGAGGACAATGCCAATAACTATGTAGCAAATTGCCATTGGAGGAGTTACAAGGCCAACATCGTTAAGCCTATTTTTTGCAAATTCTCAGGAGTTCTGTACCATAGATGTAGAATTTTGGTTTGCATGAGTGAACTACGATTATCCTTGAAAGATTTATGGCAGGATAGCCAGCAGTTACGCCATTGTGAATTGGTTATGTTATAATTTAAAAGGGTACTCCATTTATTTTTTGCAATGATAGATTGATCTGGAATTGTATTTCTGATATGTTTGTAAATGATGCTATTTAATTTAGAGTTTGTTTTGATCCATTTAGAAATAAAAGTATCATATATAGATTGATGAGGAATAGTAGGGAGATAAAGGTTCCATGCCGTGCGTAACTGTAAATATTTCCAGAAAATATCCTGGCGAAGATGCCATTGTTTGCACAGGTCAGAAAAGGAATTTAATTTGAGAGTCTGAGATATAAGTATATCCTCCGAGAAAAAAAATGCCCCTGTTTTTCCAATTACAACAAAAAATTGGATGATTATCAAGAGTGATGTTGCAGTTCCCCCAAACGTGGGCATATGAGAGGCGTTAGGTTGGATTTAAGGTGTTTATGAATTATTTTCCAGTAGTATATGGATAATGGTATAGTAAGGTGAGATTTTAAATTGTTGGGGAGAGGGTTATAAATGAAGGAAGTGGTGACATTGCACGGACATAGTGATGTTTCCATATTGACCCACAACGGCAATTTATTGCTGGGTTTATTAAACCATTTGATAGTTTGGGCAGTGCTGAAGGCCCAAAAATATGCTTGGAACCAGGGGAGCCTGAAGCCCCCTTTGCACCAGTGAGAACACAATTTGTTATGACTAAATCTGGGAATTTTGTCTTCCCATAAAAAGTTGGAAATTATATAATCAATTCTGACAAAAAAAAATTAGGGAGGGTTAAACAGATATTAGAAAATAGGTACAGTATTTTGGGAGCTATTGACATCTTGATAACGGCGATGTTTTTTTTTAATTGTTTAACCAGGAGTGGCACACTAAGCTGAAAGTTTGTTTACAGGTGCGACCTGCGAGCACAGGGAAGTTAAGTGACTTGCTCAGAGATTTTCCCATTAAAAGAGAGGTTAAGCAGTTTCCATCTGTTGAGAGTGTTTTTAATATTTGCTAATAATGGAGAAAGACTGACATCCCATATCTTGTCTAATTTAGAGGAGATCTGTATTCCAAGGTAAGAGATATCTTGAGGGGTACAACAAAAACCTAATATTGTTTTCATAGAAGGATTACAAAAATTGTTCAATGGCATTGTTTCTGATTTGTTTAGATTCAGAGTGAGCCCAGAAAGTGAAGTAAAGTTGCTAAGTAACTTAATTTAGGGTGGTCCTGAAATTTCAAGATTTTTGAGTAGAATGAGGAGGTCATCAGCGTAGGATAGTGAAGTATAGCTGGAATTACCGATAGGAATACCTTGGATCATGGAGGATTGATGAAGAGCAGCTGAGAGGGGTTCCTTAGCTAGAATAAAAAGAGTGGGGGATAAGTGGCACCCTTGCCTGGTACCTCTTGCCAGATGAAAGGATGAGGACAGAGTAGAGTTAGTAAGAACCCGGGTGGAGGGGAGGGTGTATAGTAATTGAATCTATGTACAAAATTTATTAGTGACACCAAAGTAGGATAGAACATGATACAAATCAGTCCAGTTGAGAGAATCAAATGCTTTTTCAAAGTTGATGGCTATAGCTGTGGCAGGTGATTTAAGAGATTTAGCTTTGTAGATTAAATTAAATAATGCACGGAGATGATCAGAACCAGTTCTGTTTTTGATAAATCCAGCTTGGGAGGTGTGGACAAGTTTTGAAATTATTGATTCTAAATGAGTATTTAATATTTTGCAAAAATGTTCCCGTCCATATGAAGTAATGATATTGGTCTATAACTGGATGGGAGAGAAGGGTCTTTATCTTTTTTTGATAGGATGGTTATAATGGCTTCTGTCATAGAATAGGGAAGAATACCTTGTGAAGATGCCTCTTTGAAGACCTTAAACAGTAAGGGGCATAAGATGTCAGCTAGGGGTTTATAAAAGTCTACGGAAAAAAGTCACTCCCAGGAGCTTTACTAGATTTAAGGGAATTTAGCACTGCCTGTATCTATTTTAGGGAAAAGGGTTCATCTAGCAAAGCCATATCTTGTTGGGAGACGTGTGGTAACTGTAAATTGTCCAGAAATTGTTGTATATATTCAGGTTATGGGGGAGTGGGGTGAGAGTATAATTGTTGGTAGAATGATTGCATAATATGGTTAATTGAGGGATTATCTGTATGGATTTTGCCTGAAGGATCTTTCAGACCGGCAATATGTCTCTCCATCTGTTGATTCTTGAGTTGATAAGCAAGCAGCTTCCCGCATTTATCCCCTTGTTCCCAATAATGGTGTTTAAGTCTAAGGAGGGTGAGTTCAGCTTTCCTGGATATTAATTAATTGATTTTAATTCTAAGCTGAAGAATTCCAAGGTGAAGTTGTGAGTTATTATCTGGATTTTTTGTTTTATAATATTGGGTTTCTTTTTCTTTAAGATATTTCTCTAAATTGGCCAATTGCTGTTCCCTTAGTTTTTTCTTGTGTGCTGCATAGCTTATAATTTTCCCTCTAACTGTTGCTTTAAGTGCTTCCCAGATGGTACCTTGAGATACATCAGGAGTGTTATTAAAGGAAGGAAATTCTTGGAATCCAAGGTAAGAAACTGAGGTCTTTCAATAAGAGTGGGTCTAGATGCTGGGAGGGGGATTTAGATGGGGGCGGACCCCAAATAAGATGTAATTTTATAGGAGAATGGTCTGATATAGTAATCGGGAGGATAGTTGTGTCAATAATTTTTTCAGTGATGAATGGGGAAGAAAACCAGTAGTCAATTCTGCTTTAAGATTTATGAAGTGGTGAGTAAAAAGTATAGTCGTGCTGTCTAGGATGATGTAGTCTCTAAATGTCGGTGAGACCGAAGTCTTTCATTAGCACTGAGAGTGCAGAAATACTTCTCGTGTGGGAATCACATGAAGAGTTGCTTCTGTCTAAATATGCTTCCAAAGCTAAATTGAAATCCCCACCTACAAGTATAGGAGAATTGTTAAAGTTACTGTTCATAATTTGTTGGGCCATATTATGAAAGAATTCAGGTGAATCAGAGTTAGGGGCATAAACGTTGACTAACATAAAGGGGCCTGCAGGGGTATTTAAGTGGGCTGTAATCCATCTGCCATCTGAATCAGAGATGGATTTGATAAGGGTCCAGTTAAGGGATTTATGTTATAGAATAGCAACCTCCCCCTTTTTAGAAGTAGAGGAGGACACATATATTTGACCGACTCAATCCCTTCTGAGTCTGCCAACATCCTCTATTAAAAGTTTTTTGTTTCTTGTAAGAAAGCAATATGAGTTTTATGTTTTTTGAGGTAAGAAAGTATTTGCTTTTGTTTACAAGATGAGTTGAGTCCCTTAACATTCCATGAATGTAGAATTAGATCACTCATGTTAATGGGGAGATGAGTATGAAAACACAAATAGAAGAAAGTAAGGGACTCATATAGAAAGGGCTAGAGGATGTTACAGACTCAGACGGGAGAGGGCTAGCAGTCAAATGTATGCAAGATATTTAGTTTGTGAAAATACTTAAATCCTGGGTGAATGTTTCCATTCATTTACTTGTTATTTATCGTTTATTTATCGTTTTACTTCTAGTTAAAAAATTTTGCATTTTAGAGACCGAATTGGAAATGTTGGTACGGTTTGCTGCCTTTATGCTAACCCTGAATGGGATGAGCATCACGGGCTATGGTTGTGGACTGTGGATGAGTTTTTATCGGCTGGATTGAGCCTTAAACCAGACTGCAGCTTTCGTCGAAGTGAACCTTTTTGGACTGCTGCCAGAATGAACGGGGGATTGTGAACTGAGAATAAACTGGATTATAAGGCAGACTGATCACGTATATGGTTGCTGGAGCTCTGAGGGAGTACATGAACTCACTGACTTGGTGTGGTGAGATCTAAAAAGCTTGGAATCTATTTTTGCTTGTTTTCATCTTGGGAACTGTTTGTCCTGATTTTGGTATTGGATGCTTTGAGACAGCTGGTTTCTGGGGAGTTCCCTGGGGTGGTTGCTATTGGCTAGGTTCAGGGCGGGTGACGCCAGCCTTGGGCCAGCTGAAGGGTGGGCGCGAGTTACCGGTATTTCCTAGATTCACCGGAGGGGTCCTTCCGGTGGGTGGACACTATTACGGGGCTTGTTGCTCTGGATCCGGCCTGTTTAGTGGCCGCTTTCAGGGTTCTTACCCTTTTTGTTGGATTTCTGAGCCCTCAGTCCCATTGATTTCTGACCTGCTCCTTTGACTTTCTGCCCATGGATTATGGTTAAGACTTTAATCCTGTGACTCATACTCCTTAGGTTTAAGGCAGTTAGATTGCCTGTTTTTTCTTTGATCCCCCGGGGTTGTGAGAGGGTCTGGGGATCTGAAGATTTAAAGACATTGGCTGCTTTAAGACTGATTACTATTTTATTTTATATTTTGTCATCTGAATACGTCCTCTTTCTCCAGATGGTGAGAGTGTCTTGGGATTGACAGACTTTGGTTGCATTGCACTTACTCTCGCTTTTGTGAGAGTCTGTGCTTGGAAATAATTTCATTTACTGGTTTCATTTACAGCTTTTAAGACTTGTTATCCACTCCCTATGACTTATGTTTTGTAGTCTTATTTAATTTGGACTCTGATGTTAAGTTTATGATTTACATTTTTAGTGACTTCTAGTTTTATTCTGCATTTGTTGGGGTGGGTTAGAGGAAGTTAATATTTATTAACTTGTGTGTTTATTATTTCTTTTATAGTTTTGTTATTATTATTATTACTTATTTGTTATGTGAGGGTTATTTATTTTGGGGTTGGGTTGAAAGTGAGTTAGCTTGTTTTGTTGGGTTTTATTGATTGTTTTTAAGATGTGTTGGGAGGGCTTTATGACAGTCAGGCGCTATTCTCCCACTCTGCTCCAAAGCCTCCACCCTTTTCACTGTCCCCACTTACCTGCCGATGTTGTTACTAAGTGTCTTGCATTGGGGATAGTGAGAAGGCACTCGAGGGGTGGATGGACTGGTCTGAGTGGGAGAATGGAAAGGAGTGGACAGATAGGGATAGTTGGGACTAGGAGATGCCCTGGGGCAAAATGGGATCAGGAGAGGGGTCCTCCCTGCCTGATTCCCATACCCAAGGGCTCTGCAGACTGTGGGCAGGTACTGCACTCCTCCCTGAAAACCCATCCAACTTGGGCAGTGCTATGTAATGCCAGATCTATTAGGAACAAGACTGCTATTATTGCAGAACTTGTTGCAACATCTGACCTGGCATGTATCACCGAGACCTGGCTTGATGAGAATGCAGGTCCAATACTAGCCTCTGCTGCCCTGGCTGGGTTCTCGGTGATACACTGCCAGAGATTGGATCGTAGAGGTGGGGGAGTAGCCATGTTTTTTAAAATGGAGCTGAGTCTTGTGGATGTCCCAGTGGATAACACTCCATCCTTTGAGTGTATCCTGGGAGCACGTGTGGGCTTCAGGATTCTCCTTATCTATTGTCCACCCGGTGATGGTGGAGAATTCCTGAAGGAGTTTTCAGACTTCATTGTCAACATGGCAATGAAGTCACCCAGATGGTTAATACTGGGTGACTTCAATGCCTGGGTTGACGATGAACTCTCGCACTTTGGAAAGAACCTCCTCCAACTTATGACTATGTGGGGCCTCTCACAGTAGTTACCTCTACTACCCATATAGGGGGTCACTCATTGGATCTAGTGTTTCTACTGGATTTGGAGGTCATGCATTTGGGGGTGGAACCGAATGTGTGGACAGACCATCATACCATAAGATTCAGCTTCGGGGCACCCCAAATAGACCTGCCTCTACGGAGATGGTCCAGTATCGCCCTTTAAGGGGAGTTACCCCAGAGGGTCTACTGGTGGTACTGGATCTATTGGGTATTTCAGGTGAATGCATGGGTCCAGGGGACCTCATTATTGCCTATAATAAGGCAGTGAATGAGGCCCTGGACTTAGTTGCTCCTGTCCATGTTCACCCACTCACTCAGCACCCAAAGACTCTATGGTTTGATGAGTCTTTAAAGGAACTGAGATGAGAGGGGTGAAGGCTAGAGAGGGTTTGGTGGAAATCCAGCCTTGATGCAGACAAACTTAGGTTGATGGACCATTATGGTTCCTATCAATCAGCAATCACCCATAAGAAGGCAGAATTCTTGTCCAGGGAGATTGCTGCTGTGCGGAACTGACCGGCTCAACTCTTTCAGACCATCGACAGACTGTGCAATCCACTCTGTCTGCAGTCTGAAAGAGATTTTTCACAAAAAAAATTTGATGAGCTTGCTCGGTTCTTCACAGAGAAGATTGCCAACATCAGGTCGGGTATCGGCCAAGCTCCCTCTTTAAGGGTTTGCAGTGATCAGCGAGAGGAAACAAACACCTCTGTTACCTGGTCTGACTTTGGTAGGCCGGAGCTCATGGATATTGTGAGGATTGTCCAGATTGTATGATCAACCAGCTGTAGTTTGGATCCGGGCCCTACGTCACTATTATCAGGTTGCATAGATACTATCTGCCTGATCCTTGCTGAAATTGTCTGGAAATCTTTGGAGCAGGGGGTCTTTCCTGAC
The DNA here is from genome assembly GCA_016271365.2 of Neoceratodus forsteri. Classification (NCBI taxonomy): domain Eukaryota; kingdom Metazoa; phylum Chordata; order Ceratodontiformes; family Ceratodontidae; genus Neoceratodus; species Neoceratodus forsteri. Next base: position 902,303,065 of record CM028135.1, on the reverse strand, counting down.
CCCCTAAAGGAGGCGGTCATTCAACCACTCCTAAAAAAGCCTTCATTGAATCCAGACTGCTTAGCTAACTACATACCTATCTCTAACCTGCCCTTTAAGGGTAAGGTTATTGAAAAGGTGGTTGCACTACCACTGAATGACCATCTTATAAATCACAATGTCTTTGATACTCTTCAATCAGGATTTAGGAAAAGACATAGCACCGAGACCACCCTTGTCCAGGTTTCAAATGATCTCCTGACTGCAAGAGATCGAAAGGCTTGTACTATCCTAGGCCTTCTTGATCGCTCTACAGCATTTGATACTGTGGACCATGGTGTGCTTTTGGAGCACCTGCGGCTTTATTGTGGACTGACTGGTACAGTTCTGCATTGGTTTCGATCTTTCCTCACGGGTCGGAGGCAGACGGTTGTCACTGGAATTTATTCCTCTGACGCCATCTCCCTATCCTGTGGGGTGCCACAGGGCTCCATTTTGGCACCCGTGTTGTTCGCCGTATATATGCTGCCATTGGGAGATATTATTAGGTGATACAATCTGGGTTTTCACTGCTATGCAGATGATACCCAGTTGTATCTGTCCTTCAATCCTGGACAGGAAGATGCGATCTCTTTGCTTAACAACTGTCTATCCAAAATCAAATATTGGATGAGTACCAGCTGGCTGAGGTTAAACCCGGATAAGACTGAGGTGCTGGCTGTGGATCCTGGTCATCTTGAGGTGGGTTGTAGGGTTGGGATTCCATTGGGCATATGGCTCGATGGTGTCCAACTCCCAACCTCAGACCAGGTATGTAATCTGGGCATTATCATAGATGATGGCCTGACCCTAAAATCTCAGGTGTCGGCCATTGTCAAATCCTCATTTTACCACCTTAGGAATATCACTCGGGTGAAACACCTGGTTCCTCTGGCTGACCTTCCTACCTTGGTCCATGCCTTTGTGACCTCTCACTTTGATTACTGCAATGCCTTGTACCCAGGGCTACCAGGGGTTGATATCCACTGCTTGCAGCTGGTGCAGAATGCAGCTGCCAGGCTTTTGACTGGGACATCTAGAAATAGTCAAATTATGCCTGTGCTGCGTGGACTGTACTGGCTGCCGGCTCAGTGGTGGATCACTTTTAAGGTCGGGCTACTGACCTATAAAGCCCATCACAAACAGGGACCATGGTATCTGCAAGATCTCTTTACTCCTTACTGTTCCTTTCCCTCACTCCAATCCACCAATGAGGGATTGCTAGAGATTCCCAGGGTTCGTTTAAAGACATCTGGGGCACGTGCATTTTCTTACGCTGCCCCCACCCTGTGGAATTCTCTACCTCGCCGGATACGAGGTTGCCTGACCATTGAGAGTTTCAAATCTGAGCTAAAAACCTTTTTGTTTTTAAAAGCATTTAAAGTCTGATTTTACTATTAATATTATGTTTATTATTTAATGTTACTATTGTACAGCGCTTTGGTTTTTGAAAAGTGCTTATAAATAAACTTTTACTTAGTTACTTACATTGGGTCTCACAAGGAAGAGAGGTACTAAAAAGAATATAGAAGACATATATATAGTTACTAAACAAAACCTATGCATGTTATACTAACACATTATGAAATCTTTAGGTAATATAGTAAGGTATGTGTCAGTGAAATCGCCAAGACTCTCTCGCTATACTACAAAGCATGTAAATAGTAAGTAAATCTTGGGAGAAAATTATCTTAAACCAAAGATACAAACTGTAAACAATTTCTATCAAGTTATAACTCTAACTAGAACTAAAGTGAACATAATAATTCCCTTGGGGGGAACCATAAACATCTTACCATATATGAAAAGGGGATTACAGAAAGTATATGCAATCCCAGACATAGCACTACATCTTGAACCTAAGTTAGACTGGAAAAAAGAACTGAGCTAAAACACTATTACAGCAGTACAAACAGTATGCCATCATGGTTGGCTAAGTCCTAAAATTATAAGAACAGCTGTACTTGTGCCATCTACTATGTAGTTACTCACATAATCATAATGCTTAGACACAGAAGTGTTTTGTGTAGGAGGAGTGTTAAGATAAAATAGAACGAGTAGGGTCCAAATAGTATAAGGATTTTTGGGGTGTCGAGGCATTACAAGATCCAAATTGTATGGGGGGGGTATCTGGTGAAAGTCTTGTACTGAACAGGAATACGTAGTCATTCTGGCAATATGACATTTATAAAAGTTGAGTTTGTTCAGGCTTCGAGGTACTGCATATATAATTGATAAGTACTAGCTATTTAATAGTAGCACAGACCCAAAAATTGCCCCTAGTGAAGGAGTTGCTTTATCATAGTGAGATTTCAAGACCTGGAGAGGGTTGAGTGAGCTCAGTTATAAGATTACAACACAGGCTTAAAAAGCCATATCATAAGGGCTTCGAGTCAGACTGTGCTATCTATTATTGATTGCAGCACATTGAGTAAAATAATAAAAATGAGGCACCTTGAAAATAGCCTGCACACCTAACTGTAGGGTAAAACTGAAGACTAAGTGATATATAAATAAAACAGTACAAGGAGTTGGTATGCCATGGTTAAAGAAAAGGGAATTTAAAAGTTAGATAAAGGTGGGTTGGAGTGAGAAGGAGACTAGAGAAAAATATTAAAATGTTAAATGTTAGTCTGGGATGTAGTAGTGGACGAAGGGAATAACTAGTTGAGGATCTCATTAATATAACACCGAGATACTGTAAATTTATAATGTTTATATATGGTAACAAATGTGTGACGTGATGTTGGATCACAAATTAGTTAAGCTGGCAACCTCCCTTAATATTTATATGAGAAGGGCATACCGATAAAAAAGATGGTAGACACCTCTAAATGAATATAGAAAATCATTGAGCACATATGAATTACTCTAACATTATATAAGAACTGTCCCTTTAAAAGAAGAACATAGCCCAACATTAGGGATACTCAAAAATTGACATTATGAGTAATATATGCAGAAATAACTGAATGTATAATGTAGCAAACATTACATTGAGATAGAAAACTCCAAGACTGTCACAATAAGATGCCTAAATAATATGACTATTAAATCAGAAGCCTGTAACCACGATGTACAGCGTATCACTTTCCAAACCAGCTGGGTGCGATAGTATGCACACACAAGGAATGCGATGCACGGTTGCAGGCAGACAAATTCTGATAGTGATCAGAGAGCTGAGGTTAATTAGGCACTAACCTTGAGATGTGCTAATATGTACACATGCCCAGGCATCATTTATAGGTTTGATTTCTTTTTGAGCTTCCCCTTCTGTTTCTTTTTAGGAGGCTCTGCCTATTTGAAAGGGAAGCTGGTCACCAATTCAGACCAAGAGGAATCGGAAGACCTGCTGCCCTGTAAAACATCTCCAAGGTCATTGCCAACAGGATCCACAGCTGATTCCGGGAGGTCTTCCTGAGACGAGTTTAAGTCCTCTTGTAAAGAAAACGTTTTGGAGAGGGTTGGGGTGTAGTGAAGCCAACATGTCGCTCCTGCCGAGAGGTAGACCTAGAAGGAGTAGCATCTGCACAACAGGCATGTTTAGAAGAAGGTGGATTCAAGTTCTTTTTGTCTAGCAAGTGGGCTGAGATTCAGATAGAAGGTGCTGCATCAGCCTGGAGAGATACAGGTTTCTCAGTGCATTCATGATTTGAAGCCATAATGTGGGTGTGCAGGTCTGATTGGGAAGTTGCAGAGACAGTGGGAGAAGGGGTCACATCAGTATTTCCAAATGGGTCAGTTGGAGGCTGGGGCTCACCAAGAAATGCAGCCAAGGTTTCAGGAGTGTTGAAATCTTTGGTTGAGTCACCCAGAAACAGGCGCATGATGGCAGGACAGCGCAGAGCAAATTTGATCCCTCGTTGGTGTAGAGCAGTTTTAATAGGATTGAAAGGTCTGCGTTTATTAGACAGTTCCTTAGAGAAGTCTCTAAAAATAGAAATTCTATGATCTTGCCAAGCAAGAGTTCCCACTTGTTTTGCTCTATTGATAATCAGTTCAGTGTGGGCAAAGTTTAAGAATTTTGCAATGATAGGCCTAGGTTTCTGATCTGGACCAAGCGGTGTGATCTCTCAATAGTAAGGTTTTGACCAGGTGGGAGTTTGAGCAGGGCTGGCAGCACATGTAATAGAAATGCGCTAGTGTCTCTGAGTTCTGCACCTTCAGGAAAACCCAAAAATCTCAGGTTATTGCATCTGTTTCTGTTTTCAATGTCATTGATTTTATCTTGTAGGCTTCTGATAACTCTGTCTTGCTCTCTGATGGTGGCTTGCAGGATGTTAATAGAACTTTAATTTTGAGCAACTTTAACTCCTGCTTCATTGATTTTTTGGTCTAACACTTGCATGTTAGCGATGTTTTGTTGAGATGTTATTTTTAAGTCGTTAATTTCACAGATGAGCTGTTGAAACATAGTTTCCACTCTGCTAAGGGAGCTGTTTTGCAGGAGCTGCTCAGCCATTGTAGTAGGCCTTCACAGAGAAGCAGTATAAATGCAGAAAAATTATAATTATAGAGTTATGATATAGAGAAAATAATTTACCAGATTTGAGCTATGATGTTAGTAAAATTATATTCCACTTGCTGGTAAACGCTGACAATCTGGGATCAGGAGGCTGGACAATGATAGATGGTAGTCCCAGGGAGAAGCAGAATTAAGCAGCCATCTTCAGCACAGCTAGGCCACACCCCCATAGAACACCTTTTGAACTGAAAAACCCTGAAAATCTTCTTGGTAGCCATGTGGTCATACTTACTTGGGGGGAGGGTAATCTGCTATGCACTACCATAACCTTAATATTGGTGGCTCTACTGAAAGAAACTCTAGGTTTCTCTCCCACTGCAACACAGGCATAAAGCACTGGCCAGCCATGGCATCTGGGACTCAGGCTACAGCTGCTTTCTCTAGGAGCTGAGCATTGTCGTCCCTAAGGAAAGACAGCATGTTCTGAGACACCATGTACCCTTGTGGGGCATGGGGTTGGTAGGGCGGAAGAGCCTTAAATTGAGAGACAGATCCCAGCCCACCACAACCAGCACCCATTTGTCCATAGTGATGATGGACTAAGTGTGCCAGAAATGGTGAAGCCAGCCCTCTAAAGGAAGCTGAGGCAGGGACATGATGGGCAGGAGGCAGACACCCCTGACCTGTCACTGGGCAGGCTTGGAAGAGGCTTCAGTGCTGGCCACTGGAGGAGAGTTGCCACCGCTGCCTCTGGGCTTCTTGGAGCCTGAGGAGGCAGGCTTAGATTTAGGTTACCAGGCCTGAGATTTTCTTAAGTGGGGCTGCTGTGACTTGGACTGCTTCAGCAGAAAGAGCCAAAACTGGAAGGGCTTCTTCTTTGGCTACGGTACTTGAGGTCTTTCTGGGAGGATGTGACTGAATCAAAGGTGGCATTGGACTTCTCAGTTTGGGTGAAGTGTCCATCCACCCCTGGACTAAATAGGTTGGTACCCAAGAAGGGAACATCCACCAGTTTATGCTAGGTATACACCATGAAGGTGGAAATCCTCAGCCATGCCCTATGGCTCATAGCAACTGCCACTGCCACAGACTGGGAGCAGGAGTCTCCTATGTCCAAGGCCATCTGAAGGTGGTGCTTTGCAACAGAGCATCTCTGGTTTTGGACCATTTTAACTCCTGACTGTAAGTCCGTAGAAAGGTGGGGAAGAACATGGTCCAGAACCCCCATCAGGGCATGACTAAAACTGGCCATAATGACGGTGGAGCTCACCTGTCAGAAACCTAGGGAGGAAGCAATGTAAATCTTTTTTTCTGCATGGTCCAGCTTCTTGGACTCCTTTTTGGGAGGCTTGTCAGCATCCCTGACATTGCCCATCCAGCAGAAGACAGAATCCACTACCAGACCCTTGGCCAAGGGGAGATCTGAGAACCTGGGAAGAGACCCAGTTGGAACTGCATACTTGTGGACCATATGGTCAGATGGCACTGGGCATGAAGCTTGATGCTGCCAAAGCTCCAAGGCAGGACCTAGGATAGCTTCCGCTACTGGAAATGCAACTAAGGGGGAATCATCTCTGTCAAGGATCTCTGTGAGGGGGTATTTGACAACTGTAATTCTGGATCAGCTCCAGGGGAATCTCCATGGACTTTGAGATGAGATGAAGCAAAGCCCCAAAGAAGACTGGCATATGATCAGTTGTAAGCTCTTCGGTAGACTCACGATCGAAGCCCGGGGTCCAAGAGGAGTATATGGAGGAACCCTCAGAGTCCGACAACTCTTCAAACACTGCCTTCAGCCCTCGCTCCCCATGGACCACCCTGGACACTTTAAAGTGCATGATCTGAGTAGACAGCTGCCCAAGAAGACTGGTGGCAGTGTGAGCAGCCTTGGATGGGGCCCCGTTCAAGGGCTGTTTAGGCAGAGGTTCCACCAGGACTGGCAGGAAAGCCAGTGTAGGCTCAGCCAGATGGGCAGGATGAGAACAGCCTATGTCAGCAGAGACCAGGGAAGTGCCAGGGTCTGAGGAGTAGGCCAACCATGGCCAAGGATCCATTGCTACCACATCGGCTCCTTGCAGCGCCATCACAACTTGTGGTAGAACCTCTCATCATCTGAAGATAAGTAGGAAGAGGAGCATTGATAGCACTTTCTGGTCATAGATGGAGAGTGGTAATATCAAGATTCCCAAGACCATGATCTCAAGCAAGACCAAGTCCTCGACCTGGATCTTGACCAGCAATGAACATTTTGTCGGTGAGGAGATGTGAGGGAGAGGCTGTTTACTCTGCATAGACCGGGTCCTACCTTGGAACCCCAGAGAGGTTCATCTCCCAGTGGGAGACATCCTGATTGACTGGCTTATCCAGGCCCTTTTGTTGAGAGAGAGATGAAAGGGCCAGAGTCCTACATAGAGTGAATTGTCCTCGACCTCTTCTGACAATGGGTTGACCGGGTTGAGAAAAATCTTGACCAGCTGGTTGGCCTGCATCATGGCCAACAAGCCCAAAGGGGACACCATGGAGCTAGTGGCCTGCCCTTGGACCCTAGGAGGATTGGCCAAAGCCAACTGCTTAACATCTGTTCAGCAATCAATGGAGTCATGGGAGCAGAAAGAGGGAACCTGTTCCTTGTCCCATGACCTACAGCAGGTCTATTCAGATTTCTTAGACTTATCCTCGGGGACGGGCCCTCCCTGAGGGTTTGAAGGGACTGGCACATGTCCCAAAAAGCACCCATAAATGAGGCCCTGATGCTGGCACCCACTGGGAGCAATGCAGGAGCTGAGGAGGAGGAGACTGCTGCTGCCTCAGCTGCCACCTCTTTGAGCATGGCAAGCTGAGATGATGATCCTGCCACTGCTGAAACAGCCTTGCAGGCATCTTTGAACCAGATTGGTGGATCCTGTTCATCCAGGCAGCCTAGGAGGAAGTGAGCATACTAGTCCTCAAAAGATGAGGGGTGCAGGGACTTGCACAGGCCACAGGCCTGGGGATTGTGCTCAGCCCTGAGACAGTACATGCATGAGGTGTGCTGGTCGGTACATGACATCTTTTGGTTACATGTAATGCACTGCTTGAAACTGAGCCTGATTTTAGAGTTGTCACATCCCATTCAAAATAAGAAAATGCTGAACAGCGAGGAAAATATTTCCTAAAGACAAAGAGAAATTTGGCATACACCATGCACAAAGAGTTGCAAAAGAGGAGACCTGACTCTTCCAGCAGAAAAGAAGAGGAACCAAGGAGGATATCACCGGGTGGGTGGGAGGAGCTTAGTTTGAAGATGTGCTGGCTGGAATTAAAGGGAAAGGAAGACTGCCCCAGTGTGGATACGTGTACCATACCCTCATCCATAGAAAAATAGATCATTATTTTAACCAAAAGGTCAAAGAATATCAGAATATTTGATAGACACAAAAATGAAAACAGGAGGACATCTAGAGGTATAAAACTATTTCCTATCACCTTTAATCTTCTTCTGCAACATCACAGCTGATTGCCTTAGAAATGATTATGATGTCCAAAACAGATGCTTATTGATGGATGTCACTTAGACACAAGTAACCAGAGCTGATGAAGACCACATAACTGAGAATCCTGTTTTATGCAGATGTCCTTTCTAATAAAGACGGTAGAAAACATATCATAAATGTAGGAAATACCTGAATTATAAGCTAAATTCTGTCTAAATATTGTTGCTTCCCTATGCTATCTGTGGCTCTTAAAATGTAATGTTTCTTAATAGAATAGTCCTTCCTGTGATGGTATCCTATCAACCCCGCACAATAGACAACAGCGTGGTAATAAGAATGAAACTTTGGGCAACTGTTTTCACAGAATTCTTCTAAAAACTTCCATTTTTCAATGCAGAATTCTTTTTTTTATATACTTAACTTTTATTTAGATCAGAGAAAATTTTCTTTTCCACATGAACATTAGATTGTATATCACAGCATTCAATCCTGTTCATTTTATACATCTATTGTCTAAAATCCATTTGATACATTGTTTATCAAAGTATATATATTACACAAATGTTTGTTTCATATATATAATATATTTTTCTCTTGTCTGTTACTTTATACCCAAAGATTAAAAAAAGCTGTTAAAGCTCTACTTCAACATATAATAATAAATTGGTCACCTCTAAAAAGTCATCTGTCTACTGTGCATATAGCTTCTAAATGTTATCTGTCTTCTCCTCCTCTAATTTGGTAATTCTCTTTTTAGGTCTTGTTTTCCCCTTCTCCTTCCCCATATATCCTTCCACCTATCTGATCAGGTAGTTTCAATTTGAGCTTCATATAGCAGCCACCTTGTCCACTGGTTTTGGTATTTGGGTGTTTGTCTTCTGAGTCCCATCATGATTCTGTCCATTCTCTGAATTTCTGCAACTATTTCTCTCCACTCTCCTATGATCGGTGGTTCAAGTCTCAGCCTTCTCCTTGTTACCGCTTTAAGGGCAGCAACAACTAAAATGCCCCAAAGTTGTCTTTCATCCTTCCCTTTCATTCCTACAGGGTGTATTTTTAATGCAGAATTCATTTCAGGAAGATTTTGTCTAACGGATTTTGTGACAACCTCTTGCAAATTCCTCCTTGCAAATTTTATTATTTTATTATTTATTTTCACAGTGCTGATATATGACCACAATGTGTTTCCTTTCATGGGTTTGACGTGGAACCTGCTATGACTTGCCTCTCACTTTAACACCCCCTAACTATAACACGTTCCTCCACACCTCCTCACTGTAACGTGCCTCTCAGTAGAACCCCCCCCCACAGTAACATCCCTTGTTACAACATGCCCTTCCCTACAATTATATTGATTTACCTAGCATCTTTCTGGCACACATACCTCACCATGCTTTACATCAGAGAACATTACAGTTACATCAGAAATAAATTAATAATCCCCTCGCTAGAGTACAATACTCCCTTCACTGTAAAAGGCTTCCAATTGTAGCAATTGTAGCAAACCTCTAGTCACATCACACCCCTGCTGTAACCCAGTGCATGCTGTAGAAACATAGAAATCTTTCATGCTGAAAAAGATCAAAGTCCATCTATTTATTTATTAAATTTTGATGACTGAGTAAGTCTGCTGAGACTGAAAGTCCCTTTTTCAGGAGTGACTGGAATTAATTACGACACAAAGAATAACAAAACAGCATTTAAGTTCAGATGAGCAGTGCAATCGTTTCAATAACAGAAGAGATCACAGGGTTACATAATCGTTGACATTGGAATAAACACAAAGTGCAAGTACTATAGACCGGTCTCCATTACTAGTTGGCAGATTCAACAAGCAGGTGTCATTAATTTAATACAAGTACAGAGACTGAGTTCAAGGGAAAATATCTTTGGCCCTTTCTTAAAACCACTGAGTCTGGGCTCACCGTGGCCATGCTTCTTCTCTGGGCTGGAGGCTAGGGGATAGCTTGGGTGAGAAGCCCAGCTCCTACCCATATTTGTTATATAGATTCTTGGAGATTTTAAGGGTTTGCATTGGTTAACATTAGGTAACATCATTTGAAATTTTACAGATTATACTATTGCACTATTTCAGAGCAGCAGCATGAGCAGGCAACACTATTCTTTGAGAGAGAAAAATAGTCTTCTGTGCATGTTCAGTGTATACACCAACAAAGCACAATGCAATATACAGGTCTGAACAGCTGGGAGTCAAATTGTAAAAACATTTCAGTTTTTTTTAAAGGGTTACCAGTGCTCCCAATTAAAACATGGTTTAATAAAATAAATAAAAACTGCAGGTCTTTATTTTTTTTATTGTAGCATGTGTTGTATTGAAGGACATCTTGCTTTGTTAAATTACATTTTTAAAAGCTGAAGAAATATTAGGCACTCTGGGTTTAATCAAGCACTGTATATTGTCACACAAGGCTGCCCAAAGGCATACTCAAGCATGCACACTGTATACCCTAAACCTGTCAAGCATGTCAAGCAAGGGCTAGCCTGACAGGCAGCAGACAACTGGGTGGCAAACTGTAGTGTATTAAATAACTCGTATATCATAGCAAAATGCTATGCAAAACAGGGGTATTACTAACCTTTTCCAGAAATGAGTAGCAGTAGACTGCGTGCTAACCAATTTTTTAGTGAGTCTATAGGACAGTAAACAAAATTAATAACAATATACATATATATATATATATATATATATATATATATATATATATATATATATATATATATATTGCTAACCATTCAGCCCCACCAACAGCTATGCATTTTCATAGATGATTAGCATTTTAGCATGCAAAACTGCTAATCAGTTTTTCAACTTATGTAATACCCTGAACTGTGAAAAACAATTTCCTTTGTGTATCATTCTTAAAGGGCAGAGGCAGCCCTCTTGTTATAGGTATACTTCATTGCAAGATAAGCATAATACAAATCAACTAAGATCATTAATGTTAATTGTTATCTTCCATCCCTTTTGCAGCCTGTGGCTGAGAAAGCTAGGAAGAATAGGTATTGCTAGTGAGGAGAATGAAATGTTAGCCATGCAATTTAAGGTATAAGATGAACGTTTATGTGCATTACACTTATGTAGATACCAATTAGATTAAGGGGACTAATACCAAAATTCAGAAAAAAAGCAAAAAATATTTTTTTTTACATTTTTTTTAAATCATTATGAAATTTTCCATGTCAATATTAAAAAAGTATATTAATATACTTTATTACTATGGAAAAAGTATATTGATAACATTTATTTTACATGAAAACAGTTCTGTCATGATGTAAAATATGTATATCGATATAGCTAGAGAAAACTGCCTGTTTTTAATATTGATAACATAATGTCTACTGTTAAATAGTTATTATATAATATTAACACCATCTCTTAATGGCTGGACTCCAAGCTTTTATTTTAATAAAAAGTTACTAAGTCCTATTATTTTTAACATACCGACATGTATATGTTTATAGCAACACAGATGAACGGTATTAAGAGTTCAGATGTTACAGATTTCAAAATATACTTTCAAGTATTATAAAAATATAAAACATTAATTTGGAAATGGTCAGAAGATACTCCTGTTTTTTCTGTCTAAGAATAAACACATTTCTTTTCTTGTTATATTTACAGAGATAAAAATCACAAAGAGATGTTATAACTAAAAAGCAGCTTTTGACTATAGCACACAGCTTGTATTCAGGTGTTGCTTCTGTATGATGAAATACAGTAAATGTATATGTTTATGTGTATGTGTGTCTATTTATATAAAATGAGTCAGGATGGCCACCACAAATACTGCTTGCTGATTGGATGAACTAGCTCAACTGCCATGAGGATACATACTTAAGAAAGCACGGTGCTCCATTATATTAACCAAAAGTTTTAATACCAGGCCATTTTATAAGTGCAATATTATACAACAAGGTGTGGCATAATAGGAGATATAGGCACCCTCTGGTGTGTGCTAAAGCACAACAGTTTGTGCCAAGGTGTATTCAGCCTCTGGCCTAATGCCTCAGTAAACATCTGCCAGTGCCCAGCAAGTACACACCTTGTCTGGTGTTATTGCATATGGCAACAATAACACAACAGGGTGATGCATTCCTTGGGCGATACCAGCACTCCTGGCAGATATCTGCATGCCACAGGTGTGTGCTGAGGCATAAGGCACACACCTGTGGAAAAATTATAACTCCCAATGAATGCATCATCATGGAATATGTTATTGGACTTATAAAATAACCTAGTATTAAAACTAGGTATTTAGAAGATGCAGCAGGGGTTGGGGGCTCAGTGAAGCCCGGACTGGTAAACAGAACCAGAATGAAGCTCCATGAATGAAACCTTATTGCTAGCAAAATGTTGTCATTAACCTACTTTTATGGAATGATCTTTACCCCTTATGATGAAGCAGGATATAGAGTATAACAAGGGGCACCACCAAAAAGCACAAATGCAGAACTCTATGCAAAAAAATTTCCCTCTTCATGCCCAGCTACAGGTTTAGGAACTGGCAGCATGGCAAGAATGGGGCATTGAACTGAAAGGAAAGCCTGCAAACAGTTGAAACAAAATGTAACCAACTGATTAAACTGGCCACTGAGATAAGCAATAAAAAAGACACTTTGACTGGCAGAGTTAATGATCAGAAACCTTAGTGGAGGTTATTGAATCAGATGTAGTAGTAGTGGGATGGAGAAGTGAGGTGGCCATGCATACGACCACACCGCTTGGGAGAGAAATCAGTATCTGCATTCTCACCTGGAAATCAGTGCTGTGGGGTGCATCTTAGGACTCCCTAAAGATATGGAGGAAGACTATCTAGTAATATTTTTGAAAGAATAGCTTGGGGGATATCGTACATCTCACATAGATGGAAGAACTGTTGACACTTCAGAAGGTCTACTGTGTGGTCCATAGGAGATACCATTGAGGGGAACCTGCCACAATCAATGTTTCTCATTACCAATAGTATCAGCATGATGGACAGGATCCTGGCATTGATGCAGTGGCCAAGTCAACTTTGGTAGGAGGGAAAGATTTTCCTATTTCCCCATATGTCTATTATGCCACAAGACAGAGCAGGAAGCACTTTGACACTGTGAGGGAGTAGCTGAGGGAAGCAGAGACCTCACACATCATTGTGCTGCTGTTGAAACTTCAGATTGTACTCAACAGCAAGATCTTCATGTTCAGCAATCCAGTTGATGCCAGGAGCTGAAGAGACATAAATTTGGAATCACGGCACAAAGATTAAGATGTATCAGATTAGGACTGGGAGAAGACTGTCAGTGTGATTACAAGATCAGCACTTTGGCATCTTAATTCAGGGACTCTGAGACACTGTTTGCTGGTATGGCTGAAGCTTCTCAGATAAAATGTTGAAGTTCAGGCATAGAGCATAGGAGAACTAAAACCACTCACTCAGTTTAGTTTTATTTATCTTGTTCAGACAGTATCCCCACAAATGTTTTGAGAGAACCCCTCCCTCCGGGTGGACAGATAGATTAACAATATGAATTTAAAACATCTAATTTTTAAATTCTCCAACAAACTAACTCAAATGTCTTTTTTGTTTTGGGGGATACTCAATTACTGAATAATTTCAAGATATATGATAGGACTGAGCTGGGTCACAATAAATATTGTGTTTTAGCAGGTAGGTAGCCCGAGAAGATCAGGTAGGGTCTATGCTGTAAGTATAGACAGGGAAAAGTGGTCACACTAGGTGGTCCAAACCATCCTTATCTGCCAATAAATTGTATATCTTTATGTTTTAGCATTGAAACAATCATATAGAAAGACAGAATTTGCTGGCAGAAAATAGGTTACTTGGCCCATTATTGATGCCAAGTTCTGCCTTAAGCAATTGACCACATGACTGATCATTTCCTGGGGAGGCTATCTCCCCAACAAATAGTTATTTATCTCAGGAAATGTCTATCTGTGAGGTTGTTATTACAATTATAGGTCTAATCACAATAACAAAAATGGTTTTGATAGGAAATTATTTTTTTAAATCAATTTGTCTAGTTGGCAGTCTGTGCTGCTCTGTGGAACAAACAAAACAATGTGAAGACCTCTTACATTTGTATATTGCATGGTGAAGAATGTGTTCTTGGCACCTGTGCCAGGTCATTTCCTATAGATTAACAGCTGATACAGAAGCTCCATTTAGCTCATAAATATGTAAATAGACTTACAATTGTTAGTGAAATATCAGCTCAGTCTGTAAAGTTCCTTGCACATTCTGAGAATATATTTGTTTATCTTATTGAGGCACCCCTCAGACAGACATTTTACTGTTATTACAGGAGTCTGCTTCTTGTTACCGACAGGTCCCCTATACTTTATGATTAAAGGTAGGGTTAAAGTTACAGATCGCCTGCTAACTGTTTAAATGTTGTATGTGTGGTGGAAATGCTCCACTTGGTAGGAAATGCTCTACTGGGTAACTGCTCATGGATTTAAATTTTGGGACATTGTATAGACTTGCTTATTCTCCTAAGGGAGCTTAGCAAAGTCGGAACCTATTAGAACAGCTCCTGGGACTATAGCATTCATATCTTGGGGTACTTTCCAGGCACAGTCTTGAGCATTTACTGAATACAATGTTATGCTTAAGCATTTCATCTCTGTGTGGTAATTTCATATCTCTGTGGTATCAAAAGATTCAATAATTCTGGTTATGTACATATAGAAAACAATGTGTTGCAACCACTGTATAATTTTGGCTCTTGAATGGAAAAGTATTGTTTTTCTGTTTACTGATAAGCATCATGTGGTAAATAAAAAGTTTAAAATAACGTACAACAATGTGCATGTATGAGTAAAAGCTCTTGCCATTGAATGACTTAGTCTATTTATTCTCTATGTGTATATATTTATATATATATATATATATATATATATATATATATAGAGGCAAAAAACTCCATTTAATGCATTAGTTAAGTGTTCCACAGCGACAAAGTGAGGAAATTAGCTGTTAGGGTTGAAAACCCTAACTCCAATTCACCCCAGCACCACACACACACACATTCAAGTATGGGGAGGACCAAGTCAACACAACCAATGACAGACATCCAGCAGCAGGTGACAGAAATAACAATTGTCTAAATGTACTACTGAGACATCCCCACCCACCTGACCAGGTACTGCATGCTCAGTGGAGATCAACAGCAAAACTGAGCCATGTACACCAAACGTACACATCCTGATTGCAGCTGCACACAACGTATCACACTTAGTAGTTGCATGGCCTTACCTACGATGCCCACACCACACCACTTGTGGTGGGCCACCTGAGCAATAGAGTTAAGCAAAACCAAGGAGTTGTACAGGTATAATATCTCTGATTTAACAAGGGTTTGAGAAATGCAGCTTTCTAATTGACTGTAAACATTGTAACAGCCTTATGTTTAGTTTTTATTAACATACATGTAGAGCCTAACCATATGATGAACATGGTTTAATGTTGTTTAAAAACAGTTTTATTATGATAGCAATAAGCTACTCCCAGGTATTATGTTAATGGTCAGTTTATCACTGTCTAGCGACATGTGGCACTCGGATATGCTCATTCAACATTAAACCCCTACAGGGTGATTAACAGACCATTTAACATAACTGTTGGTCATGCCTTATAGCTTAATTGTCTTTTTGAGTAGATACTCTCCCTCTGCTAGGCACTGCAGCAGCTTTGCAACACAGTGTACCACCCACTTACACCATACACTGTCTAGTTGCTGGAGAATGGCTATGAATATGAACTCATGAAGATGAACAGTGTAACTTGATCATTACAGTCATCGAAACCCTAGTGTGATTATAACTGACAGACTCAGTGATAGAGGATAACCCTGCTGTCCTAGTACATTTACCCCATTATGAGTTAAATCAATACTAAAAGACATTCTGTTTATATCTACACCATACCTACTTGATTCCTGTTGTAGCAGAATTAACATAGTTATCACTTTGATAGCATCAGTGACAGAAGTGTGGCAAACCCAAACAGTAGGCATACAGCCTGAGTATGAAACAACTGTTAAAAAATCACACTGTGTCCATAGTGGCATAGATCACTCATTGCAACAATAGCAAATGTATTACTATTTGAAGAAGTTAGTCATCACAGATGCAATGAGATTGTCTTTATCAGGTACAACATACTCAGTAAATGCCTACAGGAAAATCTATCCTATATACATGTCCGATACAGGTACATCATTGTTGGCTCAATAGTGCTATGATATTTAGAGTTGCTTGGCCTGATCCATGCAATTACAATCTTTCTTACAAAGAATACTTACTGCATCTTTAATATTGAAACACACTGAAGGTCTATGTATGTACATCAGCAGTACACCTTCATCAGTAAGAATGCATGTGATACTGGCAGTACCAATTTCACAGCGTTGAACAGGCAATGCTTTTCCATACGTTTACATCAGCCTCTATATGTTGAGTAAACCATTGCAGTAAATGTACTACTATGTAAATCACCTACTAAATGTATCACTACTTTTATCTTGAGCATGCTAGTGTCTTGTAGTTAATTTATGTGCTTCTCTTAATTAATGTATACTCAGTAGTGTTAAAACCTTTCTATAACTGTCATCATGCACCTTCAGCATTTATATTGAATAACGGCACAGTACCAATTGTGGTGTGGTGTGGGGCATCGATGAGTAAGGCCATGCAACTACTACTAAGTGTGGTACGTTGTGTGCAGCTGCAATCAGGGATGTGTACGTTTGGTGTACATGGCCTCAGTTTTGCTGTTGATCTCCACTGAGCATGCAGTACCTGGTCAGGTGGGTGGAGATGTCTCATAGTACATTTAGACAATTGTTTGTTATTTCTGTCACCTGCTGCTGGATGTCTGTCATTGGTTGTGTTGACTTGGTCCTCCCCCATACTTGAATGTGTGTGTGTGTCTGTGTGTGTGTGGTGCTGGGGGGGTGAATTCGGAGTTAGGCTTTCAACCCTAACAGCGAATTTCCTCACTTTTGTCGCTGTGGAACAACCCTAACTAATGCATTAAATGGAGTTTTTTGCCTCTAATTTCCCTTTTTTTTGAGAATGATATTGAGAAATAGTGAATGTAATGTGGTGGCGGGCGCCACATGATGTCTTGTGGCATAGTAACAGGAGCAGCAATGCAAACAGAAATGCTAACAGTGGCACACATGGTAGCACAAGCACGAATGATAACAGAAAGGGTAACGCACACAGTGGCGTAGACGGGAACGGTGTGCCACGTGATGTCTGGTCACATAGTAACATGGTGCCTGTAAATGGAAATGTCAATGGGCATGGTGACATAAAGTGAAACAGAAAGAGAAACAGTGCGGTACATACAAATGGCAAAAAAATTTACAGAAATGCAACGCAAATGAAAGCATAAGGATAGCGCACGTGGTAGCATTAGGGTGTGCATTGGGATCATCAGCCTAACTCTCACCCCATGACCTGTGTAAAGCAGCAAGTATAGGAGAATGGGGTGAGAGTTAGGACGCATGATCCCAATGCACACCCCAATGTCGGTTGGGGGTGGGTGGGGTGCAAGGGTGGTTTTCAACCCTAACAGCGAATTTCCTCACTTTTGTCGCTGTGGAACAACTCTAACTAATGCATTAAACTGAGTTTTTTGCCTCTAATTTCCCTTCCTTTTGAGAATGATAACAAGAAATAGTGAATGTAATGCAGCAGCGGGAGCCACGTGATGCCTCTAGGCCCCGCACTCCCACCACATAATCGGTGGGCGGGGACGCAGGGCCCCGTCTATGATGTCTTGTGGCATACTAACCAGGGACAACAGCATAAACAGAAATGCTAACAGTGGCACATGGTAACACAAGCACGAATGAGAACAGAAGGGTAATGCACATGGTGGCGTGAGAGGGAATGGTCTGCCACGTGATGTGTTGTCACATAGTAGCATGGTGCCTGCAAACAGAAATGTCAATGGGCATGGTGATGTAAAGTGAAACAGAAAGATAAACAGTACTGTAGACAGAAAATGGCAAAAAATAACAAGCATAGCGCAAATGAAAGCAAAAGGATACGCACATGGTGGCGCAGACATCAGCAGTAAGTGAAAGCAGGTGCGGAACACATAGCGGAAAGGGCAACAGTAACAGTAATGTAAGCACAGGCTGGTTTTCCCCAAAACCTGCATTGAGAAAGACAGTGAGTACAAATAATGTATGCAAAATAATGAGTATCGGCATGAAAATGAGATCTTGGAATACTAAATACATTATATCTCAGGAACCGTCGACATAGAAAAAAATTTAAAGATCATATTATTTACAACTGTCCTGGCTAATTTGAATCTTAGCCCCAGCGACTAAAGAAATTTTCTGACGAAAAGTCCGTATCTCGCACCGTTTCCGAGATACGGGCCCTGAAAGGTGCGGCGAATGCCGTAATGTTCTCCTATGGGAAAAAAAGAAAAGTTCAGAGCACCATAACTTTGCCTCCCTGTAATGTTTTTTCACCAAACCACTGAAAGGCACATCTGTGGGCTGTTGGCTGTCTTCCCTCCAAATTTCAGGAAAAAAGACCAAACTGTTATTTTGCAGCAGGGATCCAAAGGATTTCTGTTATGCGTTGGGCGCCGTAATGTTATCCTATGGGAAAAAATGTCAATTTTGGAGTGCCGTAACTTTGCCGCCATGTGAAATTTTTTCACCAAACTACTGAAAGGCACATCATGGGATGTTGGCTGTCTTCCCTCCAAATTTCAGGAAAAAAGACCAAACCGTTATTTTGCAGCAGTGTGCCAAAGGATTTCTGTACTGCGTTGGGCGCCGTAATGTTATCCTATGGGAAAAACTGTCAACTTTGGAGTGCCGTAACTTTGCCGCCATGTAATATTTTTTCAATACAACACTGAAAGGCACATCTGTGAGATGTCGGCTCCGTTCCCTCCAAATTTCAGCTCAAAACTCCCAAGCGGTTATTTTGCAGTGCAGTGCAAAAAGAATTGCTGTCATTTTCCCACAGACTAGAAAACTACTGTGTAATTTACAAAGCTTCGAAAATTTAAACATTCCGTGAACCACGAAAGTAATTTGGAAAAGTAATTTTCCAGAAATTTGAAAACATATTTCTGGGGTGTTTTACCACAAAATAAAGACATGGCAAGCATCCTCAGGGCCCGACCAGGTGAATACAAAAAAAATTAGATTGCTAGAGGGTCCCAAATTTAAATGCCAACCATTTTTCTGATCACCAACTGAAAACAAAATGGCTGATTTGCGAAAGTAACAGGCCCATTTGCGAAAGTAAAAATGCATTTGCGAAAGTGTTGAACTTTTTGTTAACTTTTCCCATTGACTTATAATGGGAAACTGTTTTTTGAATAACTTTTGAACCGTTTAATATTTTTTCACGAAATCTTCAAAAGGCACATCGGGGACCCTGGCTGCATGTTCCCTGAAGATTTTGGGCCAGTCACGCAAACCGTACGACCTGTAGGCACGACCACAGAATTCCAGAAAAGCGTAGACGCGTGCACAGATCACGCTTAATAACTCCGCAACTGTATATCCGATCAGTACGAAACTTGGCAGATCCCAAGGCCTCTGGGTCTTAATCATACATTCCAAATTTCAGGCACATCCATCAAACGGTTGCAAAGTTATTAAGGTGCAAAGGTTTGGGTTTAACATGGAAATGGCTCCTCAACCCTAACTATGGTAACACTACCGCATACCATAACATATACATATATATATATATATATATATATATATATATATATACAGTATATATATATATATATATATATTTACCTATTACTGCTTACTGTAGACTATCTGTGTTCACCTGGTTCTTTTGTGACTTTGTACATTGCTCTAGTTGTTATGTACCCTGTTTGAACCTGTATTTTCATTGTACTCTCCCGGGTCATACCTGAAAATAGGCATATAACTTGTCTAGTGTACCTACCTGGTCAACAAAAGCTAGATAAATAAATAAATACAGGCATGCGATATGACTTGGTACATCAAAGTAGGGAGCAGTATTAGTTGCAACCATCATGACCTATTTAAAATATATATGCCTATGTATGGTGGCAAGCATGGTTTTAGACAACAGTTCAGTGCCCAATGCTGGCAGTACTGGAGCTAGTCATATATATGGTGGCAGGCATGGGTTAGACTACAACCTAGTAGCTAATGTTGGGGTCACTGGGATGGGCCATATGTACAGTGGTCAACATGGGATAGACAGTATTCCAGTGCCCAGTAGTGGCAACACTGAAGCTGGATATGTGTAAAGTGGACAGCATGGGTCAGACAGTAATACAGTACCTAATACTGACATTTTGGGTCAGGTCATCTGTATGGCAACCAGAGTAAATCAGATAGCAATCCAGTGCCTAATATTGGTATAGTTGGCTATGTGTATTGCAGTGCAGTGAGATAACTGGATCTCTTCCCAGTACTGGCATTACTGGGCAGAGCCATGTGTATGGTGGCCTGGCTTGGTCAGATAGCTGGATCTGAGCTAAATACTGGTGTTATCTGGTCTTGTCATGTGTACAGTGGTCAACATGGTTCAGATAGATGCATATCTGCTCATATGGTCTGCTGTTAGGGTGGGTCACATGTACAATGGCCAGCATGGGTCAAATAACTGGATTTCTGCTCCATACTAGGGTTATATGGGTGGGAAATGTGTACAATGGTCAGCATGGGTCATAAAGCTGGATATCTACTCCATACTAGTGTTATCACACATTACCTCACGAACTATGAGGTCCTCTGTCCTGAACAGCATGGGTTCAGAGTTGGTCATAGCACAAATACTGCTCTCCTGGAGTTTGCCAACTTCCTTCATAACTCACTTGATGCTGGCTCCCTTGCTGGTGCAGTATTTATAGACCTATCTAAAGCCTTTGATACAGTCTCACACCCTCTACTATTAGTTACCCTTGCCAGTGTGGGCTTTGCCGCTGGTCCACTCTGGTAGTGCGCCAGTTACCTGACCAACCACTCCCAATGTGTGCGGGTTGGTGGCACTGTTTCCAGTACCTGCCTAATCCACTCAGGAGTTCCCCAGGGCTCCATACTTGACCATTACTCTTCCTCTCTCTTTCTCAATTCCTGCCCTATGCATGCTGAGAAAGATCCTTCTCTATGCAGATGGCGCAGTTCTCTTTGCCTCTGATAGTAACCCCACCTCACTCCAAAACTCCTCCAGCGTGCCTACACCTCTGCTGAAAACTGGTTCACTGATCATCGTTTGGTCATCAACCTTAAGAAAACTAAGACTATGCTTTTACTCACCCCAAAATAAGTCCAGCAACTTTCCTCTCTGTTCACTCCGCCCTGAATCTCCCTTTAGATCTTGTGCACTCCTATAAATACCTTGGTATAATCTTGATTCTGGTCTCTCCTTTCATAACCACATCTCTGCTCTGACCTCTGCCTCCAATGCACAGTTGGGTATCCTCTACCGGCACAAAAAATGTCTCCCTGCAAACTCCCTTCGCATGGCTGTCACCTCTTCGGTGCTCTCCCTAGTTGACTACGGCCTTCCTGTTTATGGCTCGGCAGACCAGACAGCCCTTCACAAGGTACGCCTAATGCTTAACAAAGCATGCAGACTTATTACCAGTGCCCATAGACTGACACATACCTGTCATCTTTATTCCATGTCCTCTCTACTCAACCTCGATGAGCGCCTCTTGTTCCTAACATGCCAAGTTACTTTACAAAGCCCTCCATGGGCTATCCCTGCCACACCTTGCTAATTCTATTCATCGATCCAACCCCACAGTGCACACCCGCGCCTCCAGCAAAACTGCTCTGGTCATCCCCAGGGTGCGGACCACCCAGGGCCAAAGGGCTTTCCCCTATAGAGCCCCCTCCTGGTACAATTCCCTCCCAGCTGGCATCACTGATGCCCCATCGCTCGCTAGCTTCAAATACCGCCTAAAAAATCACTTGCTTACTTCTCATTCCTGCCACTGCCCCTGACCCATCCCATCCCCACCTCCGTGATGTCTCAAAAAAAAAAAAAAGTATGCCTATTGTTAAGGAGTGTTGCTGCTGACTGTATCGCTTTGCCTGCAACTTGCCTGTGCCTTATTGCTGTACTGTATTTCTGAGTGTCTCATGTATACATGTTGTTCTGTTTTCATACCGATGAGGTACCTTTGTAAACGAGCCTCTGGCTCACAGGTTTTAAACTGATGTTAAAATAAATAAATAAATAAATAAATCTGAGTGGTAAATGTGCATGGCAGCCACATGGGTTAGACAGCTGGATTTCTGCTCAACACCATTGTCACTGAGGTGGGCCATGCGTGTACAATACCCAGCATAGGTCAAACAGAAACCCAGACCCAACACTGGTATTTTTGGGGTGGACAAAGTGTACAGAGGCCATCATGGCTCAGAAAACAATCCAGGGTACAATTCTGGAATCACTGGGATGGGTTATGCATATGGTGACTTATGTGGGTCAAACAGCACTCGAGTGCCCAATAATGGCATCACTGGGAGGGGCCTTGAGTACTGCAGCCAGCATGCCTCTAACAGCTGGATCTTTGCTCTTAATTGGCTGCTCTGAAATACTCCTTAGATAATCACAGGCACATTAGAAGAAAAATGACAATACAAGGAAATGAAACAGGACAAAGTGCTGTCAGTACAAGCCTGAAATCATCTAACCAGGAACAAAAAAAAAAACTCAAGTCACTTTCTAAACATTATTGCTCGGAGAAGATTTCTGAGACTGGTTCAAATGGGTACGTCAGGTCCAACTACTTAGTTTTAATGCGATTAGGAAGCACTTGAGAAAAACAAGTACTTACAAAAGTCACTACCAACAGATATTGACATTTGTAATTGCCAAAGAAACACTTCCATAATGATGTAATCAACAAAGCTCTGTTTCCTGATCCGGTAGATTTCACAGTACTCAATCTCTTTACTCAAATTCAAACAGATCTGAAGATCATCAGAGCAGCCCAACTTCAAAATGCAGAGCATTGTGGTTTTGCAGGCTTCCCAGCAGACCTTGTCAATGTGACCCTTGTGCTAGAGATGCCAGAACTTCTGGAAGAGCTGGTCATCCTGGAGAAATCTCTGGATGAGTGTCTCCCAGGTGGCTGGGAACACAGTCTCCATTCCATTTGCCTCTCATGCCTGGTACAGCAGGTTCCCCTTTGGGGAACTGCCTCATGCATTGGTTTCTGTGAGGTTCAAGATGTAGGTCTCATGGTCTAACACCATGCAAGAGCTTTCTGGGTAATCACCATCAATTTCATAAACACAATAGCCTGGAGAAGAGAATAAAATAAATCAAAGTAAATATAATAAAATTAGTGGAATGTACACTGCCTGTTTACATAGAAATCTAGAAACTGACCAGAGTGAAAACCCTCTGGCCCATCTAGTTTGTCTGGCCCTACCCACAGTGAGATGCAAATGCCCTAGTCATTACTCGCTTCCCTCCTTCCATGCCATCCTCCTCTGCAAACCTTATAAGCCCCATATGTTTGTCCTACCCACGCTTAAATCCCTCCAATGATGTGGTGAAAGCCAACCCCTGCAGCAGTCTATTCTGCGTATCCACCACCCTCTCAGTAAAGAAATAATTTCTGATGTTTTTTTCAAATCTTTCTTCTGCCAGCTTCTTTGAGTTCCCCACTAAGCCCATGTTTCTGCCTGTTGTGAACAGTTCCTCAGAGTCTGAATGAATAATGACATCCTCTAGAGTAACACCTGATTGACCAATGTCATAATTTATTAATTTGTGTATTGAATACTGAACAGAGCAGACAGATATCTCAAGGGGCGGTAGTTGTTGATTTTTTGTGCAGCTACTCAGACATTATTAGGGTTTGGCAGTACAAATTGTTTTCTGCCACACAGAGTAATGTTTTGGGACCAAAGTGCCAATCAGACAGGCGGGTGGTCAAGAAAGGGACATTGTGTTATCATTCATGTGATGACATCATGCCATTATATCAAGATATCTGACATCAGTGTCACGATGCAACCCCAGAGTTGTGCCTTTAGGAGCCAGACATGTAGATGCTCTCCAGCAATGCCAACCAGAACAGCAGTCTAATGGCAAATCTCTGCATGTCGAAAACACATGAGCTAGTCCCCTTGTTCTCAATGGCACTGTAGACAACTTCTAAGGCAGCGACCCACCTAGATCCTGGGTCACTCCACCTACAGCCTCATTGAGTCACTGTGTTTTATTATACTGGCACCCATTTCTGGTCCAGCACTTCATGATTATCCAATACCTCTTCCCAAATAAGCCCAAATGCTGGATGCATGCACCAGTATGGTGTGCCAGTATGGCACTGTGTAGCCCCTAGAAACCTCTACTGAGATGAGAAATGAACATTCTTGTCCACTAGCAGTAAAAGGAAAAGGTAGTAGATAATCATGCAACCTTTGACCATAAAAAGGTACCAATATGAAAATATAAAAAAATAGGGTGACCCAAGGGGGCTCACAGGGTTGGGTGGAGAGGGTTTGAGGAGCTGAGATGGTTAGGGGTGAATCCTGGTTCTTACAAATTTATATGCAGGCACAGTAATGAACAGAAAGGAGTGGGGGCAGTTTCTGTCTAGATTACTGGGGCAGCTTCTGTGTAATTTCTGTGGCCAGCCCCACATTTTGTTACTGGCCTTGATTTCTGCTGCAATGGACATGTGCAGCAGAACTGCAAAAAAACAGGGGGCCTTGCACATGAGTGCTTGATGCTGGTTTTACAACCTTCATCCTGAGAAGGACAATGAGCTTTGCCTTCACATTTGTGTATAGCATTGACATTTATTGATATCAATCAATCAATCAGTCAATCAAATCTTTATTTATCCAGGCGATCACCATTGAGCAAGCTCATTTACAAGGTGGACCTGCTGTGGTCAAGGACAAATATACATACATACGATAAGGGGCAGTATACAAAATGAGAAACAGGATACAAAAAAACAATCTTACAGCAACATGTTAGGTGCAATATATACATTCCAATTGTTCACAGAGAACCTACATGTGTTACATAACATTATTGCAGTATTTACAACCTTCATATACATAGAAGTTGAGGTATCATGTTTATTATTGCCTACAAGAAAGGGTACAATTATTTTCATTTCAGCCCTTAGTAACTGTTTATGTGCTTGGGTGAGGGTCCTAGGTTACAGGGGGACCCACAGTGAAGACTCTATCTCCTGCTTCAGAGGCGGCAGGAGAGTAGAAAAAGAGGTGCCAAGGTGCCGAGGGCCAGTATGGCAGCTGGTTAGTGACTAGTTAAATGGGGAAAGATAGAACTAGGTTCATGGCTAAGTGTGGTAGAACCAGAGAGGGAATCATCTGCAGGACTGCTAGTGACTGTGGAAACACTTACAGTTTTCGTCGAATGCTTTGTCATAAATAGTCCTAAAAAGGGCAATACTGACAGGAGAACTAAGTCTCAACAATCTTTGTATCTTATTCCAGAGTGTGGGCAGTGCATGACTTATGGCAGCCCTACCAGAATGGTTACTGATCCTGGGGATTTTCAAAGAAACTAGTGAATGGCTTCGTAGGTCATAGTTACTCATTGGATT
Source organism: Neoceratodus forsteri (assembly GCA_016271365.2). NCBI lineage: Eukaryota > Metazoa > Chordata > Ceratodontiformes > Ceratodontidae > Neoceratodus > Neoceratodus forsteri. Next base: position 902,277,494 of record CM028135.1, on the reverse strand, counting down.
TAAAGGGAGACAGGCAACAATGTAATCTGGGAGCTTGTTGGTGAGGGCTCGAAGTATCCAGAGGGTTGCATTTCTACACTGTCTGTATTGCAGGGAAGGCCACCCTACTGCTGAATATAGAGAGCAATGATGTGTGGAGGACGGGAGATCGGTTATGAATCTTAAGGCTCTATGGTACAGGACATCCAGTTTTGCAAGGTGTGAGATGAAGCATTGGCTATAGATAATGTCAGCATAGTTGATTAATGAGAGGAATGTAGACTGAACAAGCTGTCTTTTAGCGTCTGTAGTCAGGAGGTGTTTAATTCTGAAAAAGAGGCCAAGCCTCTGCCTAAGTTTTTTCATCAGGACTTCTGTGTGCTCCAAAAGGAGAGTTTGTTGTCAAGCCATATGCCCCAGATATTTGAATTTAGTACAAATTCAAGCTTTTGCCTAGTAAGGTGGTTATGGAGGAAATGTACCAGCGGCAGCAGTGTAGGCCACAGGAAAAGCGCGTGAAAAGATCATGGCCTTGGTTTTTTTTGCATTTAGTAGTAGTTTTTTGGAGAAGCTGGTTCTGCAGTGTATTGAATTCCTTTTGTAATTCTGAGCACGCGGCTCCAGGAGAATCACGGCTTAGATAGAGCACCGTATCATCAGCAAACAGGTGTATACTGGCTTCCTTGATTCCCAAATCCAAGTTGTTAATGTAGATGGCAAACAGTAGAGGACCCAGTATGGATCCCTGTGGGACTCCTCTTTTTATTGGTTTGAGTGCAGAGAGCTCACCTTCAGCCTTGATTTGTTACTGCCTGTCGGAGAGGTAGTCCTGGAACCAATCCAATGAGATTGAGTCCATGCCTATGGATTTTAGGGTAGATAGAAGTAGGCAGTGGTTGACGGTATCGAAGGCCTTGCTGAGATCTAGAAACACCGCACAAACAAATTTTTTATTGTCAAGGTCCCATTGCCAGTCATTAGTGACTTGGGCCAACGCCGTAATAGTGCTATGCTTTGCTCTAAAGCTGGATTGCATAGGATTAAGCAATGAAGAGTCATCTAGGAATGATCTCAACTGTATATCCACAATTTTTTTCCATCATTTTCGAAAGTATTGGTAAAAGATAGATTGGCCTATAATTGTTTAGGTCACTTGGGTCTCCTGCTTTAAATAGTGGGATGACATGAGCAGTTTTCCATTCTACGGGGAGAGTGCCTTGGGCTAGGGACAAGTTGAATAGGTGAGATATAGGTGAGGCAAGTATATGGTATACAATTTTCAGAAAGTATGGGTCAAAGGAGTCGGCTCCTGCTATGATATGTTATTAGTATAAATGAATTAGTGCTAGCAGTTTGTTATTCAAATCGCCAGACCTGCTCATGAGTGGGCCAGCAGTAAGAATGGTGACTGTTGCTACCTGGAGCTGCTTGTAATAGGATCTAGGGGTGAGTATACAGTGGCTTCTCAACTGGAGCAGCTAGTAAGGGCCTGCAGGGGTGTGTCTGCACTGGAAGCTCCAGTGGGGGTCACTGGTAGGGGCTCATGGCATTGGCTAGACAAGAGCCACCTCTAAGGGGCCCCAGAATAAAAAAAACTTGCCCCAACTTTATTCAATCCCACTACTAGAGTAGCATATTCACAAAGAAGGTGCTAGATGCAACTACATTAACTCACTGGGAGTGGTCAGGCAGGGGAGGGTTATCTGCTTTTAGAGGGTTAGAGTGGGTGCTTACTGCTCTTGTCATGCAGAAGGGGGGGAGAGCATGAAACTGGTGCAATATTTGAACTACTGCACACCACGTTCTGAAAAATTTATTTTGTATTTCCAGCTAGCTATATGCCAAATGTTAAGACAGCAATATTAAAAGGAAACCACTGATGCCTGAAAAACATGGCAAGGGTTGGGGAGGGGCAGCATGTGAGGACTAATAGAAGTTCCTACAAACTATCCCCCTAAAAAGTAGAGGAAAAACAAAGTAACCATTCAGCTCCTGGCGAAACTTACAGTACCACGCAGTAAGAAGCAAGGAACAACCCAGTCTGTAAAGACCATGGAAAGTGTAAAGAGACATGAGATAACAATGAATTAGTACTAGCAGTTTGTTGTTTCAACTGAGTGAACCATGTTTATACATTTTTACTTTCAGGACCATTACCCTTGTTAAAACCCAATCAAGTCATGAAACGTTGGGCTTGTTTGATGGCCAGTAAAAGCTGAGAAAATAAAGAAATTATACTTTTGAAAACTATTCAAAGTCTGCATGAGCGTCTGTGATTACCTTTGATGCCTCATAAAACCAGACATGCAATGATCTGACTCAGAATATAACTCATCTCATTATTTGTGAGGGGTCATGGACCTTCATAACTCACCTACTGCTTCGCCACTCATGAGTTATGGTCCTGCCCATTAACTCACGTAGATAAATTATATACTGTGTACTGAGTTAGGCCCTTGTGTTCCTGCTACTTACAGATTCTTCCTTTTGTTAATAGCTTCAGGGATTCTCATATGTTTAAATGTCAGAGATAAAGATGCACATGGCACAACACACGTACACATTTTCTAGACATACCTGGGTTAAGATTAATGTGCATTGTCACACTGGGGAAGATGAAGGCTGCAGAAATAGGACAGTATAGAATCTCCTCATCATAAAACATCTGAAATTCATTGTAGTCGGTGTGACCAGAAAACTGCCCAGTGATGGTGCTTTCATATCTAATCAGGATATGAGACAGACCACTTTAATCAAGTATTATTACCAACAGTCAGCAAGCATGCAAGAAGCGATGTGTTTTGTGTGGGAACCTCTGTATAGACATTGGCTAGACAACCAGCCTGGAAACATTCAGCTGCCCTGCTAGCCTAAATTAGAACTGTACTATGGCAATTCATGAAAGAGACCATGGACTTGAAATCTGAGCAGCCAGGATTGGAAATCCTATTGGTCAGGGTTCAAGCAATCACTGGTCAAAAGAAAGGCAGCAAAAACTTTAATTCTGCCTTAATCTAGCTGACCATCCAAAAATGTGTTGGAGAAACTCTGAGAGTCTGGATGTAAATGATTGCTTGTCCATGCAAGAGAAGGTCACAGCCATGTTTCCTTGTTCCTCCTCAAAATATCCATGACGTCTTTGTTTATCCCCACATCACTCCTGTTTGCACCATACGTCCCCATTTTACTTGTTTCCTTATTCATCCCCATCTCACCAGTTTCCTCATTTATTTATTTATTTAGTTTTTGTTGACCAGGTAAGTGCATTAGACAAATTCAGCCTATTTTCAGGCACGACCCGGGGGAAGGGGATACAGATGAATGCCAACTGATTTTGAACCAGATTAAGCTGTTGGAGGTATTTTAGTGATTGGGTGGAAATTTGGCCAGGGCACCGGGGAAATTTCCCCTACTCTTTTCGAGAAGTGCCATGTGATCTTTAACATCCACCTGAACTACCACCAGAACAGGCAGATGAGACCTTGGTTTAACGTCTTATCCAAAAGACGGCACCTCAGGAGTGCATCACCCCCCACCCATGCAGTACTGCAGTGTCAGTATTGGGATATTAACCCAAGTGCCTAGTGTGGGGATAGAACCCACAGCCTTCTGATCTCCTGGTCTCAGAGGTGAGTGTGCTACCTGCTGAGCCAATGACACTATCCCATCTCACCAGTTTTCCTATTTATGCACACCACAAGTGTTGCTGTGTTTATCCTAGCTTCACTCATCGTCCTCTGTTCATCCTATCTCACCCATATTTGTCTCTATCCAGCCTGTTGCATCTGTTTGTCTTACTGCATCCTTTGTCACCCATGTTTTCTCTATCTATTCATTGTCACCTATCCATTTATCCATCCACCCAAGCTCCAGCCATCCAAGCAAGTTACATCCCCATCCAGCCATTCATCCATCCATTCATCCAAGCATAAATCATTTGTTACCTAAGTTTTCTTCCTTCCATCCAGTCTCTCCCCACATTCTCCATCTGTTTCATCTCACCCCCATTTTCCTTTGACACCCAAGCTTTTTTCCATTCATGCTTTGTTACTTGGGTATTCTTTCTTCTCATCTGGTTTGAGTTTACATTTTGTGTCACCAGTAGTCCTATGCACCTTTCTTATCTTCTCCCTGTTTATCCTGGTCTTACCACATTCTCCCAGTTGAGTATGTCTTTCCCATATGCTCCTTGTTTATCTCCTCTGCCCCACTTCCTCCCATTCAACCCAGTATCTCACAATACCATCTGCATTCTATATATTTAGTCCAGTGTTGCCTGGTGTATACAAGGAAAGGCAGTCTGTGCAAACCAATGCAGACCAGTAGTGAAAGCTGTGAATGACAGGCAAAAGCCGTGCTGAGTAATTATTATAGCAAGGAGATCTCTACAGACCTCTACTGGTGCTCTACAGGATAGCAAGTAACATAGTCAAAAGGGTTCACTAGCTTCTCAGCTAGGGAGGATTTTCCTTCATCTGAATCATTACAGTTTCTTCCTTAAGGACTCAAAGTCCCAGGTTTGATTCCCATTCTAGGCCTTGAAATACATAATAGCCAAATAAAGAGAACACAGGCTGCATTGTTCCCTTGTCCTCTTCCATCAAGAGCACATGGAAACTAACTGTTATCAGCTCAGTATGCTTTTCTTGGTAAAACTATAAAATGAAATAAATAAAATTGTCCATGTACTTACTATTTCTCTGGCTCACCTCTACTCTTCCTAATTGACTTATCTTGCCATTGCTCTACATTTCAACCAATAGTATTCTGCCTGTTTAACCCTAACTTCCCCAATGTTCACCCCAACTCAGACCTGGTGGCCTCCCATAGTCAACCACCATAATGATACAACAGCCAAACTCATCACATAGTACTTTGAAAAAGTTCTTATCTTATTGTCCCCTTACCTGTTGACAATATGGAAATAATTCCATCTCCAGCTTTTCATACAGAAGCCAGGTGGGAAGTAACCAATGATACAAACCTGCAAACAAAATGGCAGACATGATAAAAACAAAGTTATGTTAGTTTCTTTAGATGAGTTTTTAGGAACTCTGCCATAAACATTCCAGAGAAGGAACATATGTCTCCTTAGCTTCTTATTTCTGCTGTAAGCATCAGGGCAATGGTTAAGACTGCAAACTGTAATGTCTTTATTTCATATTTCCTGACATTTCACTCAAGAATTTATAACATTTTTCAGAGGCATGAAATAAGTGGTTTGTCTCTTGCAGAAAAAGGGGGGGCTGCATCAGTGTGAGGGCTGCATGTGAAATGCCATTTTATGCAAGCAGAAAAGGAAAACACAGCTAGCAATGACATTCTAATAATGAGGCTGCTTCAATAGGACAAATCTAACTTACAGACATGGTACAGCACATTGTAAAAGGATGTGTGGTAACAAGATAGGGCTCACTTATAAAGGGGCAGAGTGCAGCACCCTGTACCAGGAGGTAGTGTAACAGGACTGAGTTGGGTTACGGGGGGGGAGGGGTATGGAATAGTGCCCTGTAACAGGATGCAGTGTAACAGGACTGAGCTGGATTACAGAGGTAGGGAACAGTGCCCTGTAATAGGATGTAGAATAACAGGACATGACTCTGCTAAAAACAGTAGAGTGCGGTGTCTTGTCTGGATTACTGTACAGGGACAACTTATGGACTGTCAGGGGGTAAAGTGCTCTGTAATATAAGGCAGCGTAACAGACTGGACACTGTAGAAATCAAGTACAAGAATGGGGGCAGATATTAGGGCTTAGGCCCAACACCTGGCTAATGTGAAAATCAGCTGTGAGAATGAATGATGGGAAATAGTCAGGTGTATAGGTATCAACTGGGCAATGTAGAAGGCCACAGTGAGAATGAGTGAAGACTAATACAAGCAGTAGATGTAAAGCCTGAACTATGTTTCAGTGTGTTGTTAATACTAATTGTGCTTGTGTACACTGATTAAGCTTTTGGCCTTTCTCTATTCCTATCCTTGGTAGGGACGCCGGGAAGCATGTAAGGACTAAAAGGCTTAGCACCAAGGGTGAATAGAGTGCCAGAGAAGGATGGGGAAGATGGTGGGTGTGACAAAATACACTAAGTGTGGATTGTAATGGGGAGGCTGCTTTTATGCAGAATGTGGGAGGAGCTATTCCCCCACATTGAACCTCAGGCTTCAGCCCTCCCTAATCAGTGTGTTGTGAATAGTAATTTTGCTTGTGCATGCCGATTAAGTTGTTGGTCTTTCTCTTTTCCCACCCTTGGCAGGGAACCAGGCAGCATGTAGGGAATAGACAGTCCCAAAAACTACCTCTTGTAACTCATGGAGAGTATTACCAGTAACACGCAGGACAGGAAATCCCCCCTGTGGAGGAAACCTCTGAGGACGCATGGCTACTGACCAGGCTGTCCTCTGGGCAAGCCAAGAGGAGATGATCCTAAATGCTTTGTCTGATTTCTGCTTCTGGATTAACTAATGAACTGCATCTGCCAAGTTTCTTGATGATGTGCAGAGGAGTGTTTTCCTATGATGCTAAAGAAGCTGCTCCACTTGGAAAGGAATGTCCTGGAAAGGAATAAGGATTAAGTCCAAGTCGATACAGTGGTGTTTCTGATGATAATTGCGAGGCTTGATTGCAAGGTTTGGAATGCGAGAATTTGTGCAACATGAGTAAAAGTACTCAGAGAGGATTACAGAGCATAGAATGAAGAATACAGCACTTTTCATGCTGTGGAATAAGTAGTTTGGGTGGCTTGTGTTAGAGAGGCCCACATGAAGGCATTTGCTTGCAGAAGATAGTATTCTAAGTTATTATGATGTTGCTGAATGCAAGGTGAAGTTATGCCTGAAAGTGTTAAAGGATAGAGGCAATGAGAAGGTCTGACTTGGAAGCAAAAATAAAATAGCTGCTTTGATTGGATAACCCTTTTATGATGATGTCCACTGCAGATGATTGTCAGAAAATTGTAGAATGTCTGGAGGAACCAGTGATGACCTTGTACGAAGGCAGCATCTACTATGGGGCAATCCCATATACAGGAGACATTGTTGAAAATCTCTGAGACATGCAATGACTGGAGCCCAGGGACTAATGATCTGGACTGGTTGAAAATAGCAGTATAGCTCAGTGGTGAAGATGTAGCAAAGCACATTCTGGGGAGGAAGTCAGGAGGAGGGTCTTTGTAGAACCTTGACCTGTCATTCCAGTAGGCTAGACAATGGAACCATGTAGCTAGATCAGTTGTTGTAGCAGTGTGATTTGGATGATAAGATACACCTCATAAACTGATGATGCCACTGTCAGGAGGTAGGAATGAAGGAGCGACCTGAGGAAAAATCTGCATTGTAAAGTGAAGGTAACCCAGGAGGGGAAAAAAATCTCATTTTATGTAGAGGATTAGGTCAAAAGGACTCCATTAAAGCATAAATCTATGAAGTTTATTGGGAGATAAACTGGCTTCCATATGATCAGTGACCAATAATATGTCAAGGAATTCGAGGGATGTCACTGGACCTAAGGTATTTTTGTTGGACAGTGAAACTCATAGCTCTTGTAACAGCTCACCTAGAGCAGTACTGGCAGTCATGGGAGGAGAATCTGGCAGATCTATCAGAAGAAAATCATCAAACAGATGAACAACTGCTGGAGGGCAGCAACCATTAAGTGCAGTCCTACACATCACTTAGAAAACCTATCGAAAGCTTTGAGCTGCTTTTGCAACTGAAGGTCGACAAACTTCAGAGCAAGAACATTCCATCTAAAACATGCCATAGAGATGCCAGAGACCAATGAATGGGTAACAACTGAAATGCTCGAAGATATCAGCTTTTGAGAGTCAGGATCTAGGGCCAAAGTGTTTGATGAGTGCAGTTGCATTGCTGATAGGAACAGATACAAGCAGAGGATAGCAAAAAACTTTGATGGTGGGTGCATAAAGTGCCAGGAGGAATGCCACTTAAAGTTCCTTTTGTAAGACCTGATGAACTACTGGAGAATCCTTCACTGCAGACTGCAGATTATGAGTGGAAGACATCAGATGGGAGCACTGAGATGTCTGTGTGGAGTTCATGAGAAAGCCGGAAAGGATATGCTATAAAACTGAGTGAGAAAGATAGGAGCTAGAATCCAGGATAAAGCTTCTAAGTTGATTGGAGAAGATTTTTATTTATTTATTAATTGTCTTGGATAACAACCTTTGAGCTTGGAGCTCTTTTACAAAGGTTCCACGTCAATGACAGAGAAACATGCATCAAGGTAAAAGATAGCAACAAGTGCTATATGCAGAAGGTAATTCATAATAGCTAGTAACGTAGGTACATGATTATTAACAAAGCAACTATGGGAGATCATAATAAACATTCTCTAATATGGAGTAAGTGAGGGTAGCAAGAAGGTCAAGAGTGAAAGAGTGGCATGCAGCCAGGACATGGCTTTGTTAGAACAAAGTGGTGTGAGCAGGGAGACATTGGAGGGAGCAGGAAATCAGTGAGGGGAGAGATGGTAAGTAGCCAGGATATTATTACAGGGTAACTGAAATAAGGGGGGTACATAGAGGAGAGGGGAGAGGAGGGAGAGTCTTTTGTATTGTATGTGAAGTGGTGTGGGGGAAAGGTATATGGGGAGAGGGATGTGAGTTGATTTAGCTTTGACAGAGGGCAGTGGTGCCAGGGCAGGGAATAGTGAGGAGCCAGGGTAAGTGGGTGGGGGAGAGATGGAAAAGGAGGAAGGGGGAAGAGTAGAGCAGTAGAGGGTATTATTCCGGTGAAAAGGTAGCAGTGGGGGAAGTAGATGTAGGAGGGAAGTGTTAGTGGAGGACGATTGACATTTCAGGAGATTGAGTAGCTTTCAGGCAAAGAGAATGAGCATGGCAGTGCCACGGAAGCTGTGGATGTGAAAATATGTGCAGCAAATCCAGGGCAGCCAAAGTAGTTAATATTGATGCCAGTTGTCTTGATTTCCATGATTTGAATGGGCTGGGCTAGAATGATCAGTCAGTCTCGAGGGATGGAAGATTAGAGAAGGTCCACTTGACAAAGGAGTAAAATTCGAGCTTGATGGGCCCAATGTACTTTGGTAATGTAATGGGCCAATGTCACTGTGTGAAGGATTCATGGGAATCATAGAAATGGGGTCCTCCATAAAGGACAAATGAACCAGTGAAAAGATTTAGTTAGGAGTCCAATTCCTCATGGCTTAAGGGCAGTGCAGAATAGATCACATCAGGATAGAGGCTGAATACTAGGACAAACTCAGGCACAGTCAAGTTTTTCAGGAGTCTAGGATCTGTGCACTTCATATCACAGGAATATCACAACAGGATACAATCTGATCATTACTAGATTGAGTTCTAGAGCAGTGCAGTCTCTCAGGTGGATAGAGAACTGAAATTGGAATATTACTTGGAGGAGCTGGGGTGACAGGAGCATGGCTGGTGGATGGAAGGGCAGCAAGAAGAGCTGGATCAGAGGCTGGAGTAGACTGATCCTGGAAGTGAATTTTGATTGCCACGATATAGGATTGCAGATTGAAAACTGAAGGCAAGTGGAACCATGAAGTCTCAAATGTCTGACAAAGGAGCTGGTCCTGGTTGAGGAATGAGCTAGCTAAGATCAGGACCGCAAACAGGTTCAGACTTTGAAGTGAGGAATAAATACTACGATTCCTGTTGCAGGCAGATGCTAAGTGATGGATGCCAGGATTCTTCAGTCACCAGAAGGTGGGGAATGGACCAACCATAAATGGAGTAGTATGATTCAGACACCCTGTTACAATCTGGGGAGCTTGGGAAGACATCCAAGGACCTTGCATGACATTCGTCTATGTGTGCAGGAGAGTTGGATGGTGAAGAAGATGGCATGGAGCCAATACACTGCATAGTGTGCTGAGTGGGATGATGTCTGAGGAAACCTTGCTGGTCCTGCTTTGCAACTGAATGCAGGGAGTCAGCAGACATAGAAGATTCCAGGGTGACAATACACGGTTGAGAATTACAATAATGCAGAGTGTCAGAAGCGTAGAAGATGCCAAAATGCCAATACCCAGCTGTGTATTGTGGTATACGTAGAGTGTTGGTAGCATAGAATATGGCAAAATGCCAATACTTGGCTGCATATTGCGGTAGTTGCAGAGAGTCAGTAGCATAGCAGATGCCAAAATGCCAATACATGGATACATATTGCGGCAGATGCTGAGTGTTGGAAGCGTAGAAGATGCCAAACCACCAATACATGTTGCAATTGATGCAGAGTGTCAGTAGCATAAAAGATGTCAAAATGCCAATACATGGCTATGTACTGCAGAAAAAGAAAAAGACTAACCCCGGGCTGCTAAGGACAGATGCTGAACACTGATTGAGGGGCCCAGTTCCAGGGAGGTGTTCTGCTGACAGGTTAGGGGTTTGTAAAATCCACCTCCGACCAGTGGGATAGAACCTGAGTCTTGAACAGTAGAATCCACTGAACCAAGTCAAATGCAGAATAGGGTGGTTTTAAATGATTAGCAGCAGAACTCCCATCTCTGGTAGATGGGGCAAGCCTACATTCACTTGAAGACCTCAGAAGGTATGAGTTAGAGATGGAGACTGGAAAGATACTGCTGGTACGGGCTGAGTGATGATGCAGAAGTATGGTGGTTGTAAATGAGTAGCAACAGAACTGCTATCTCTGGTAGGTGGGGCAAGCCTACCTGCACTCTAATACTTCAGAAGATATGAGTTAGAGACGGAGACTGGAAAACAGCAGTGAACTGCCGGTGAGAGCTGTATTGAATGATTAGCAACAGACTCCTATTTCTGGTAGACAGGGCAATGTGACCTCCACCCAAATACCCAAGAGATATGAATTAGAGACACACTGTGGAAATTGCTGCAAACTGCTGGTGAGGGCTAACAAGGAAAGAGCAGAAGGATGCTGCATAGTAAAAGCAGGCTAAGGTGACTGCAGAAATGGATTAGCAGGCTGAAAGAGGAATTGAGGGGCAAACATTGGAGGAAACTTGTCGCTAATGAAAAAGGGCATTTATGCCCATTGGCTTACAAGTATGAAAAATAAAAATGTAAAAATAACAAGCATTTGTCAATGCCGAATGTTAGCTTACTGGCATTGGCATTGGTGGGGTGTGCCTTTGTGTCGTCAGGCATAATGACCATGCCATTTCACCACACCCTACCCTGCAGACACCGACAAGTGTTACCTTGGGGTCTTTGGTCCTTATGCTCACCCCATTCCATCAGGAAATATGGTGAGATGGGTGCAGTATAGGAGAATGGAGTGAACTTTGGGGCCGACAAGTCCAAGGCACACCTCAATTCCTCTCACTAGCTGCAGGGTGTGGGTGGGGGTGGAATGGTACGAGCATTACAGGTGACAATCCCAAGTCACACCCATGATACTTGTCAATCTCTACAGGGTGGGGCGTTATGGTCGTAAACCCTAATGCCTCAGGCGTTTGTTGGTATTTTCACTCCAAATTTTCAACATGTTTTTTTTTTACCCCCACCTTATGAACAGTGGTAATATCAGTTTGTTAGCTGAAAGCTGATTTTGCACAGTGACTATGGCATTTGGCACCACAGGTGCGAAAACACATTTTGAAGAGGATATCAAAAATAACAGCTGTACTGTTCATGGGGAAGTGTAAAAAATGGCAATGTTGAAAATCTTTAGTGAAAATAGTAAAAAAAACTGGTGAAATCACGAGCATGCATAGAAACTGCACAACACACACTCTTAATGTAATCACTTTGGGGATTTTTTACAACAGATTGACTACACAAGCATTTTGGGACCTCCACTCATGAACAGTGTCACTGTCATTTTCTTAATCTGTTCCGAACAGTGATTTCCCTCAACGACCACGCATTTCTGTGCAGAAAGTGTGAAAACGCATTTCGGCCATGTTGTGAAAAATTACAGCTGTACTGTTCATAAGGAAGTTTGGAAAAATGCCAGTGGTGAAAATCTGGACTGAAAATATTACAAATTCATGAACTTACAAGGGTGTGTGGAAACAGCGCAATGCTCGCCGTAACACAGTCATTTTATGGAATTTTGTCACCAAATTTTCAACATAGCCATTTTAAGACCTCTGCTCATGAACAGTGTCACTGTGATTTTCTTAACCTGTCCCAAACATTGATTTTGCACACTGAATCGCCATTGTCTTCTGTCTTGTGGAAACATTTTGGGGAGATGAAAAATGACATCTATACTGCTCATAAGGAGGTGTGGTAAAATGGCAATGTTGAAATCTGAGTGCAAATATTAAAAATTTGCAAACTTATGAGCGTGCATAGGAACTGCACATGCATGCTCGTAAAGCAGTCATTTTTGGGAATTGTTTTGCCAAATTTTCAACATAGCCATTTTAAGACCTCTGCTCATGAACAGTATCACTGTGATTTTCTTAATCTGTCCCAAACATTGATTTCACACACCGACTGCGCCATTGTGCGCTACATGAGCGGAAACACATTTTGGGGGGAGATGTGAAAAATGACAGCTATACTGCTCATAAGTAGGTGTGGTAAAATGGCAATGTTGAAAATCTGGAGTGCAAATATTAAAAATTCACAAACTTACGAGCGTGCATAGGAACTGCACAATGCACGCTCGTAAAACAGTCATTTTTGTGAATTTTTTCCCCAAATTGTCAACATAGAGTTTTGGGGGGACTACCTCATGAACTGTGACACTGTCATTTCGTACATCGGTCCCGAAAGGTGGTTTCGTGCAGTGACCGCGAAATCACCATTCAGGACTGAATAACAAAATGACAGTGCAAGAATTCATGAGGTGGGGTCCCAAAAACCCCATGTTGAAAATTTGGTGAAATAATTCCCCAAAATTCCCAAGATATGCATTAAAGTTGGATAAACCCTATTTATCCCATTATACAGCATGCCAGCATTTCCTCAGTTCGCGGTCAGCTTTAAAGAGTGCAGACGTGTTCCCAGTCCACCAAAGATTGTCGTGCCGGACTCCAGAGGTAAGTATGGGGTGAGGGGGGTATGGGGAGGCAGGGTGCCCAGAGGGTGAGCGCAGGTGGAAAGGGGTGAAGATGTCAAGGGAACATTTTTCTTTCTAGGTTTTTCTTTTGAGAGGCGCAGGGACATTTGCCCTGCTGGGTGGGCTCCCAGCATGGCAGCTGGAAGATTTTTGGGGGCAGCCAGACCAGCGAGGGATTAGGCACCCCGTCAGCCTTAGAAGCTTTGCCATGCTGGGGTGGGCTCCCAAAGTGGCACCTGTTAGTGTGTTGGGGGGCAAAAGACAGGCGTTTGCCATGCTGGGGTGGGCTTCAAGCCAGTAATGCTGTTTGGGGGCAGTGGAGCCGATGGGGGATTGGGCAGCCCCATCGGCCTTACAGACTCTTCTGTGGGGGTGGGAGCGCAGCACAGCCACGGGGATTGGGCACCCCCATCGGCCATACTGTGGGGGGGAGCATGTGAGCATGCTGGGGTGAGCTCCCAGTGTGTTACTTGGTTGGGAGGAGAGGAGCTGTCTATGACAGCTCTTGCACTCCAGTGCCGACGTGTAGGCACTTTGCATACTGCCGACGTCAGTATGCAAATTGTCTACACGCTTCAGTTCTTTCTTTCAGCTGTACACCACTGCATTTGCAAATGCTGCCATAGACAGCTCTTGCATTCATTGGCGCAGTGGGGCCGTGCCTACAAAAGGCAGCAGGGCATTGGAAGTAGGGAAGCATACCTACGAATTCTCGTATGGTGGCACTATGTTTCTTGCACATGTGTGCAAGCAAACATAAAAATGAAATTGAAATGGAGACTGCATGAGTGAAAGACACTTATAACAGGGAACTGGACTACACAGAACAAACACACTACAAGCTTAGACAAAACACGAAAAGAGGGAAACGGGGAGCATACCTCTAAGCTGTTAGGAATTTCACATAGCACTATGATTTTACACAAAAATTTATCCTTGCACTGCAAAGGTTAACTGATGTTCCTCATAATGTTAGGGCATTTACTGGACGTACTGACTATGGAAACAATAAACAAAATAAATAGAAACAGTTCTTAACATTACACATATGGCCCGCTATCTTAGACATGTTTTTATTTAAATAAGAAGGTTAACTGATATTCCTCATAATGTTAGGGCTATTTCTGGACATACTGGCTATGGAAACAATAAACAAAATAAATCGAAACAGTTCTTAACATTAAACATATGGCCCACTATCTTAGGCATGTTATTATTCAAATAAGACAGTGCTACACATTCCATCCATTTGCTTCGAATTATTTTAAAGCCGGTACAATGAACTGAAGTGCTGAGAGGCAGAGCATTATGATGGGGAGTGTAGTTTTAAACCAGGCAACAGGAGCACATCACATCTGGAAGTGCTGGAATGGGAATGGAGTTGCAGCTCCAAAGCAAAATTCAAGCCCAAAAAGAGAAGCAAGCAAAAACTCATGTAATCCCCCTGTGGGGGCTTACCTGTTGGCCCCCCAGGGTTGTCCCTATCTCTCGTTTCCCCCTGTTATAGTCTGCCACCTGGCCAGAGTCCCTTAGTTCTCTGAATCCTATGTCTGGCCCCTGCATGTTTTTCCAGAGGAAGCGGAGCCAGAGAAACTAAACTGCGAGGCTGCTGTGTTGCCTGCAGATTAAAATGAGTGGCAGAGCCCGTGCATGCGCAGTAGCACATATTAATTTTCTGACTGCGATAGTGGTAAAACAGCAGCCGTTTGGAAGGTCCCAGTCCCCAAGTTAAGCTAATGGGGGACAGGAGACCTGGAGGAGGTGCGTAAGGAGCCTCTGAGTGTTTTTTAAAGAGCACCAATTGCGCTGCTTCCGGGCTCATGCGTATTAATAAGGAAACTATGAATATTAATAAAGAGCCTGTCTGCTGCCTGGGGACTGTATATTTCAGCAGCTGTGACAGGCAGAGGTTTAGATAAAAGTATTAAATTATACTGTAGGTTAATAGGGCAAAAGGTCTGATACTAATTGGTGGGGCAGTTAAAAGATAAAAATGTTTATGTTGGCTGCACTAGGACTGTGAATGTCGGGACCCTATGTGGGCTGCAGTTGAACTGTTTGTTAGCAGCCATATTTGTAGCCTTGTGACCCCTGTTCAGCCAATAGTAGTGTCAGGATTTATCCAAGACTTGTGGACTGTTTGCTGGACTTGTGGTGGAAAAAGCTGGGGAAATACTTGGCTCCATTTTCTGGACCAATCAGGCATCGAGGAAGCCTGTTGCATATTAATTTTAAGAATGGATAGTGGTTTCTGCCAATGGGGAGCTGCCAGAGAGCTCCCAAAACCCAAGGACTGTTGGTTCTGTTCTCAGTTTGGTGGCAGCCCCTCCAGAGGGAGGGGGGCTCTAGCCCCTTTGCGGAAGGATGGGCCTGCAAGACTTGGGAAGGGCCTGCCTGGGGGCTAGCAGCTACCTGTCCCCAAGGGCCTATGGGTTTGCCTTTCCCCATTTAGGAGGAAATGGTGGTCAAAGAATCCTGTTGTGCAAAATTCAGCTGGAAAAGTGCTGCAAGGCCCAGCAACATCCAGCAGAGAGAGACAGAGCTGCAAGTATGTGAGAGGGCAGCGAGAATCTACACTTTAACAGTGGGGGAGTTCTGCTCAAAGGTTCAAGGTTCAAGCTACTAAAGTCTGTTACCCTATTTGACTCAACATCACAAGGAAGGGAATGGACATTGGTTTTTCAAAGTTAAAGTAACCCAGGATGGCTGGCCCGGTGACGCTGAGGGTTGAGGCGCTGGACACCACACCTCATGCCATGCCAACGACCCGAGCTTGGGAGCAATCTCGGGTGCCAGGAGTCAGCAGGGGAGGGATTGGATTGCGCACCCACTGGGCTGCTCTCCTGTCCCAGGGGGAGGGTGTTGGGGAGTCTGGTGCTCCGGCAGCCCGGGTGGAGATTGGGGGTGCCACAGAGCACTGGGCTGCATGTACACAGCGTGGCCCAAAGTTGGCAGGGTGGCCATGTGCCGAGAAGTCAGGGGACGTGCACCACGCATGGGAAGGGGGAGGAGAGCATAACAAAAGGGGGAAAAGCCCTCTCTTACCAGATAGGTAACAGCTTCCTCCAGTGCCGCCACCACAAGCCCAACACCCATCACTGCCCCTTCAATCTCTCCAGGGCTGTAGGGCCCACATCCCCAGAAAGTCGTAACATCCTTGAAGATGACAGGAGGCACAGTGGGTGGTGGAGCGGTCAGGCCAGTGGGTAAGCCTGAGAGAGTTCCGGTCAGGGGAGAGAGAAAGAGAATCTACACAAAAAAAAAAAGTAACCCAGGATGGTTTTGGCTAAAGGAATGGCTATGGATGGTTTTGGTTTAAGGAAAAATGGCATGGAAGTCTCCCTGATATGTGGGGGCTTGCCAGTAAAGTCAGGTTTATCTTCAAAAAGAGAAGAAAGAGCCTCTTCTGTTTCTGAGCACCTACATGGTGAAGGAAAATTATGTCTGATAGCATGGGACTGTTCAAGTAAAGGTCTGCATCTCAGTGCCAGGTTCAGGGTCCTCAGAGTAACCCAGTTGTGTGTACCCCAGTCTTACTGCAACTGTGTCTCCGGTGAGCATCTAGAGACTGTGTCATGCATGCAAAGGGCCACAGCTGCTACGCTAGCAGTGTGGCTGAAAAGGTCTTTTATCTCCGGATGTGTCTAAACTTCAGAAGTAAAGTTGGTAACTTGGTCTAAAGCTAAAGAGGACTGTGGAGAAAGTCTTAAGTGACCATGACTGCAAGCTGCACAGCAACATCTTGGTAAGGAAACTGCTAACCCCTATTGAGTGGAGCCAACTGGGCCACAGGGAACCATGGGTGCATGCCTGGGTGCTAGGGCACTCTGGGTCTGGGCCCCCTTGTGGCTTAGTAAGCCTTGTGTTTGTGCTGTGTAATCTGGCCTGCTTTTCAGACTGAAGGTAACAAGCTGCTGGAGTCTACAAGCAAGTCAGAAGGTTCTAGCACATGAGGTTGAGATTAATGGTTTTAAGACATTTAGGTAGTATAGATTAGGAAAAAAGGGAGGAGGTATCCTAATCTATGTTAAGTCCTCACTGAATGCATCCAAGTGTTCCAAATCTTAAACTGGTACCCTTTAGAAGGCAGACTAAAATATCTGTCTCTGTGCCTGGCCTACAAACTCAGGCTTGAAAATGCCCCCTGTCCGGCTGGCACATTAAATGCCAAACAAAGCAGCAGGAGTCTCAGGTCATCCAGCCTCCAGTTCCACCAAGTTCCAAAAGTTAGATCCTCCCTAGGACAATGGTCCTTTTCTGCCTATATACCTCATCTTTGGAATGCTATCCCAGGAAAGCTCCAGGAATGCAACTCTTTAGGGGGATTTAAGAGAAGACTCAAGGCTCGCCTGATGAAGCAGAGCCTCTGCACTTGCTACCGTTGATTCTCCATAATAGTCCTCTTAGTGCTCATGGTGGTGGGCAAATGCATGCCTTGTCTGGTATAACAGCCACGTTAGCTCAGAATTCCACAGTGGAACAATCCAATGAACATTGCCTTAAATAATGGGATTGCAAGATAGGGACCCGGTCTATATAGTAATGCAAACTTATGTTGCACTGTGATTTTTGACTCTTACAATCTCTTCCTGTTAATATGGTGGTCGCTATTGATTGTCTATCAAAATTGTGTACCCTATTGTAAAAACCCACAACTGTCTTGATTGTATTAACTAATGTCCTTGACTATTGTTTGTTGTAACATGATCAATTTACCTTTACCGTACACTGTAAAATGTCTTTGCATCTTTACCTATAATTATTTCCGAGTTGCCCCTGAAAAAGGAAATGTAATGGTTCCAGTGGGCCTACCCAGTCACCAAAAGCAAATAAATAAATAGGTCCAAGCTGCATGGGGCCTACTTCATGTCTCAAGCTTCCCAAGATCCAGAGTTCTGCTGTTCCAAGTACCCCAGAGCTACAGTCCCATTGCCACCTGAGACTGTCTGCGGAGCCATCAGTAAAAGCAGGGATCATCCTGAACCTAGGGAACTGTATATAGTTGTTTTCAAGTTATGCCCAATGGCATGGTAAAATCCTAAAATAGCTTATAAATGCCAGAAAACTTAACTCCCAATTTAATCAAGCACGCCAATGCCAGCCAACCAGCTGCATCACAGGCCTGAAATGAATTGGTGCTGGGTACCCAGGGATAGAGTTTCAAGTTGCTTTATCTGAACCAGGGACTGGTACCAGTTGGGGTCTATGTAACTGTAAAAATCTGCAGCAGCTAGTTAGACAGAGAGCTTATCTTTAATCCATCAAAAGGTGGTAGGGGGCTTGCCTTAATGGTGTGTTTTAAATCAAAAATGCAAAAACAAAAGTCAATTGCCAAATGTAAATGTGGATTAACCTCTGCTTCTATTACCCTTTCCTAACCCTACCCCTGTAAATCAATGATGTTTAACTGTTTTGGAACATTTTGACTCATGAGCTTATTATTAGCTTAAGCCAAAAATGCAAAGTATTGAGACTGGGGATTTGGATTTATGGTAATTCCATATGTTGGGGTGGCTATGTAGGGAGGTTGGTTAGTACAGCATCCCATGAAGTTGTACTGCTAAATATCAGGCCCACTTAAAATGTACTCTGAGTGGAGGCAGCACGCTAGTTATTTAATTCATCTTGGGAAAGAACCCCTGTAATATCAAAAATGGCAACCCAGGCCCCTCAACCTTGTACTGGCCAGCAAGGCAGGGGTAGTAGCCTGGGGTGGGTGATGCCCCCGGCATGACACTCAGATGGAGAGGAGATCAGCCATGGCACACAAGATGCAGAAGACAAGTAGGTGACGAGGAGTAGAGGAGAGGAACATCACTAGCTAGGACTTGATAAGCAGCAACCAGCAGAAAGCAAAGAGCCAGGGACTGCAATAGCGTTAGCGTAGAAAGAGAAAGCAAGGACAGAACCAAATGGAAAAACAAAGGTGTGGGGGGGCAGACAACTGCCAAGCAAACAGCAGGAGCTGGGAAGGGGGAGATAGGGTGGGGGGAGGAAGCAAAAATCACCAAAACAGAAAACAGGAACGGGGAAGAATGGACACAGACCAAAAAAGGGAGGGAACAGGATGCTATGGGCCTGCAGCAGAAAGCCAGGACAGATGACACAACAGAAGAAAATGAAATGAGCAGGGGGGAACAGAAAGCTAGAGAGTGAGACAGAGTTAAAGAAAACAATGAAGAGGCAAGGGGCAAAAGTGGGAGGGAGTTATACAAAATAGCAGAGAGTAAGCAGGGAAGACAAGGAATGCACAGCTGCACAGACCATGCAGGAGCTCAGTGTGATAAAACATGCTAAGTGTGGACTATAAAGGAGCTATTCCCTTACATTGAACCTCGAGCTTCAGCCCTTTCATAAAAACAACTGTTTTGTTTTAAAATATTTCAGAAACAATTAGGTCAAGTGGGCTTCTGATTGTCTGCATTGTTTAATATAAAAATTAAGAACTGAGGATCTGCAGAGCAGGGCTACACAGAACTTGACATAAAGGGAGATTTTAGAGAACCTGGAATTGTCACCAAGACATTCTAAATCAAGAAAGGTTGTGTATGTAAAAATAAACCATGGCAGCAAGCTGGGATGGCAGAACCAGGGAACACAAGTACAAGCTAAGGGGGAAGTGTCATCAAAGGGGCATTTCTTCACCCAGAGAGTAATAAGGTTGAAAACAGGTTTCCAGGAGATGTGACAAAAGCAGACAACATACTGAGTTTCAAGGCTTGAGAGATCCCTGAAGAGGAAAGCATTTCAGATTATTGTTGTGTAACCAGATTATTGCATTGTTCATCATGTGGGATCCCAAAAAAGGCATATTGAAAATTTTGGGGAAAAATATTCAAAATTGGCCAAGTTATGCCACTAAGTTCAAAACCTTATTGTAATACATTGAACCTCATACCCGATTTCTTCAGTTCGCGGCCCAGCTTTGAAGAGTGAAGACGTGCCTGTGGCCCAGAGAGGAGTACGGTATTGGACCCACGGTGAGTAAGTAAGGGCTTGTAGGGGTGCTGAGTGAGAAAGTCGGGTGAGGGAATTAATGACACAACAGACATCAATGAACGGTTTTCTTTTTAACAGGTTTAAAAAAATGAAGAAATGAGGGACGTTTTTCTTTATTACTGGTGGCAACACTGGGGGATTTGGCACCCCCAGTGTCAGTATTAAATTTGGCAGCACTGGAGGTGGGCTCCCTGGTGCTGCATAATTAAAAGGGGCAGGGTGGGGATAGCAGTTGGCACGGGGGATTGGGCACCCCTGTGTCATAATAATAACATAAGATGGGCTTGGGGGTGGCAGGTATAGTGGCAGTTGCAACAGACATCGATGGATGTTTTTCTTTTTTTTTAATGGAGCTCACCACTGTAATGATGGAGTGCAAGGAAATCTGTCAGTCTTCATCAGTGCACAGCTGTGACACTGACTGACATGCTGCAAATCAAAACCACAGTTAACTCCTTTCAGTCATTCTTTAAGTTGTAACAGGGCATGTCTTTCTACTGTTGTGTTTCAGTGGAAATTATACCTGTTAGGTTTGACATATACAGTAGTTTGAGGGTCAGTCATTTCAACTAGTTGTTTTTTAACTGGAGACAGCATTTCTTTGCCGCATTCTAAAAGCATCAATTATGTCTTTTCACTGACAGGTTCCTGATGTTGAAAGCAATCAGCTGTTTTTGCTGATCGGCTTCATGCAAATCAAAGGACTGAAGTCCTCTCTGACTGGAGCAGCTCAGTTCTTTGAAGTACAAGAAGTTTCTGCCCAGCAAGCAGTGAGTGGTGTCACAACCACAGTGCATGGTCACTGGTGTTGACTGCTGAGCCCCTGTTATTTTGAACTGCAGTGCAATGTCAGTAGTGTGACAGGATATGCCTCAGATGAATCCATGCAGACCATTCATTTCTAGGAGGAAAACCAACCTCTTCTTCAGGATTGTCTCCATCAGCTTCCCCACAATGGATGTGAGGCTTACTGGTCTGTAGTTCCCAGGCTCATCATTGGGGATGCTTTTATGGAGGGATACCACATGCACCATCCTCGAGTCCTGAGGTACCTTCCCTGAGTTCAGGGAGGCATTAAACAGGTCTGCCAAGGGTTCTGCCAGGACTTCTTCCAGTTCTTTCAACACCCTGGGGTGTATGCCATCTGGCCCAGGTGCCTTGTCCACCCTCAGTGCCCTCAAACCCTCCAGTACTCTGCCCACTGGGATTATTCTGTCTGTCACCTCCTCCCCCCGTGCCTACCCTCCCACTCCCCTTGGGTACAGTCCCCCTTTTTCTTTAGTAAATACTGAGCATAAGTATTTGTTTAATGCTTCTGCCTGTTCTGTCCCTGTTTCCACCCACCCCTTTCCCTCTTAACCAATCGACCAACCAATCAATCAATCAAAATTTATTGGATAGCATAATTGAGAAAATACATTCTCTTTTGCAAATGCATCCAAGCAAATATGACATTACAAAATATAAAACATACAAAGTTACAGTCATTGATTCAACAGTCAATTAAAAGTTAATCAGATCTATATAAAAATACAATTTTTAACCAAAACAGTTACAATGTCTTCTAAAAACACTAATTACAGAAGTTCTAAAGTGCGCCAGTGTTGTCATAGTATGCAAACCCATCCTACTTTTTAACATGTTCCAAACTTTTGGGACCACTACAGCTAATGTCTTAGCCACACCTTTTGCTCTGGTTTTTGGAATATGGTATTGATTAATAAATGATGAATGTAGAATATATTTCGAGGAGTTCTTTGGTAGGAGTTTTTTTAATAAAAAAAATGGGTAATACGCCTAAAATAAATTTGTAGACAAATGTGTACAAGTGATGCTCCCTTCGTTCAGCAAGGGATTTCCAACCAGTTTTACCATATAAACTGCAAGCATTGGTCCTGTAAGGCAACTGTGTGATAAATTTTATTGCACTGTTATAAACAGGATCTAAAGTACACAATAATGTATTTGTTGTGTTTTTGTAAACAAAATTAATCCTTATGATTTGGTCCTTTCTGCACCTCATCTCCCTGATGTACCTGAAGAAGTCCTTCTAGCCCCCCTCCTTAATGCCCTGTGCCAGCCTGAGTTCCCTGGAAGCCTTGGCTGCCCTGACTGCCCTTGTCACCTCATTCGACTCCATCAGGTATTCCCCTCTCTCTCTTCCCCCTCCCTGTTTTTTTTGTACATCCCAAAAGCGGATCTTTTCTTCCTTACTATTTCCATGATCCCCCTGCTCACCCAACTTGGTTTCTTGGTCCTAGCCCTCTTACTCTGGACTCTTGCACATGTTTTGATTTCCTCCTCAATTCCCAGTTTAATGACCTCACACTTCTGCTTAGTATCCATATTTGGATGGATTTTAGCCATGTACCCCTGTACTGTTTCCCCCATCCTCGCAAAGTCAGCCTTCCTGAAGTCTAACCCCCTTGTGCCTGTTCTTATCCCCTCGTTTCCCATGTTTATCATGAACCACACTGAGTGGTGGTCACTCCCTGCCAGTAGTTCCTACACCTACAGCTCCCTCACAAACTCCCCATTATCCAGCACAAGGTCTAGGGTGTTCCCCAACCTAGTTGGTTCATTGATCATTTGCATTAGGTAGCTGTCCTGGAAGGCATCCAGAAGTATGTGCTCGCTCCTGTTCATGGTGGTTGGGACACACCAATCCACTCCCAGCAGATTGAAGTCCCCCAGAATCAACGTGCTGCCTTTCCCACAGGTCCTTCTGATCTGTCCCATTAGCTCCCTGTCTAACTCCATAAAAAAAGCATAAAAAGTTTTAAAAGGAGGCATATTACTTTTTCTATTGTAAGGGATCTCAATGATAGTATCTACTTCTTGTATGATACTAGGCTGCATACTTCTAGAGAAGTGCATGCAGCTTCAAAAGAATGGTTTGGAGCTCCATCTTTTTGGTCACTGGGTAAAGACCCTTGTTCGGGAATTCTAATATTATTTAACTTTCTGGGTATTTTGGTAACTAGTGTAAGGGTACAAAATCCCTCGTCAGGTTCTTAGTGGAACTAAGCAATAGAGAAGAGATGACAGACAAATGGTACTCATGTAATAAATGAAATTTATTACAGATAGATAATTTATTTTATTTTTATTTTATTAAGTTTTTGTTAACCAGTTTGGTGCACTAGCCATATCATGACTATTTTCAGGCACGACCCGGGTGAGTACAACGCAGAAAAGCATACAACATTTCAAAAGAACATAATATAACAGTATGAGATGCAATGAGTAGGAATAAAATACAGGGACAAACAGGTCATAGCAGGTACATTTGGCGAGAAGCAATGGGCAGTAATAAAAAATAAAAACAGGGACATACAGGGCATGGCAGGAAATAAGTGACTTAATAAATATAACCTGGGCAATGTGAAATGGTTGTGAAAAGAAATGGGCACAGGACAACCATAAACAGGGCCTCAGGAAAGTGAACATCGACTGAAACACTAAAGATTAGTGTCAAAGACAGGGAACAGGTATAAGTGATAAGAGAGCTATAGGTAAAGAAGCAGCAAGTCAAGGAGAGATTGAAACTAGGAGACAAGCCAAGGGAGAAGTGCAGCATGAATTTGGCAAAAAAAAAAAGTCCAGGCATGTCCAGGTGTATTGACATCCATCAAATATGAAAGCAAACTTGTATTGGCTTTCCTGTGTTAATGGGAGTGACCAAAACCTATTAGAAATGTCAAGAGCTGTTAATCACTTTTTTGTCAGGTATCAGCAGCTTGAGTATGTCAGGTACTGATGCTACTGTTGGTGAGTTAGGAGTGACCTGATTGAGTTTCCTATAATCAGTTGTAAGTCTCCAGGCTCCATCTGGCTTTTTCACAGGCCAAATGGGTAAGTTGATAATAGAGACACAGGTCCCAATCGCTCCTTGTTGAAGCAGTGATTGAATGGTTTCCCTAAGTGATGGCAAGGCTTTGGCAGGAAATGTGCTTTTTCCTCACAGGGTCAGGCCTTGTGATTTCAATGGTAGTGTGCATTCTACCACAGTCATGCTTGTTAGTGGCAAATACGTCAAGGGTTTTCTTTTGCAACAGAAGTGCCAGTTCAGAAAACAAGTCATGACTCTGGAACAAGGCCATGACGTCATGCTCTTTGTTGTCGTGGGATATGGCTACCACCACATGTGAGTCTGGGATTGTGACAGCATGAAATTGTCCTTTGATCTGAATGAGTAGCCTGTTGGCTAAATACACTACACAGCCATGTAGTGCTAAGAAATCAATTCCCAGGATGCTGGGATGGTGACATAAAACCATGAGGTCAAAACAGAAGTCTGTCCTGAGGTAGCCTACCACCACAGGTAGTAGAATAGATTGGCAGATGTGTAGCTGGGTACCATCTACATTCTGTGCACTGGTCTTCCAGCTGGTAGATCAGTCAGATGAGGCTGGATCCTCATCATGAAGGACTGACATGGCTGCTCCGGTGTCCAGAAGCATGTAAGTTGGCAGCCCCCGACTGTGGCCTTTACACAAGGCCGTCTGTTCATGTCAATGATCAGGTTACTCACGATCTGGACTGGGGCCTGTAATTGTCAATCCAGTTCTTCAGTATTGGCATCATCTTCCTGTTCCTGAAATCGAAGGCCTGCAGGATCTGCTAGGGCTTCCTTTATGTCTTTCATTGCGTACAAGTGTACTTGTAACATCATAGATGCAGTAGTTGCCTGTACTGTCAATTCTGCTGTTGATGCTGCATCGGCCTGGCCAGTAACCAATGCAACATCCCCTCAGCTGTTCGATGACTCGACTGCTGGGGCTAGGGCAGCTATTTGTCATGCAGTGGTGCTTTCTTTTCCCACACAATCTTCTTCCAGACATTTTTGGAGGTTCTTGTTCTCCTCTTTGATTTGTCAATAGCTAGGACCATTTCAGTACTGGTTCTGGCTATTTTGTTGGGTGTTTGGATTTTTCCAACTGCCTCTATTATCCCTATTGTTCCTGTTGTTTCAGCAGTTCCACCCCAACCCCCCCCCCGTGTGACTGTTTGTCATCAGAAGGGGTATCATGTTTCTGGTTGTTTCCCTCCACCACATAATGGGTGGGGGTGTCAGAGGTAGGCTGAACTGCAGCTACCTTGTTGGACTTGCCAGTGGCAAGAGCACAGAGATAGATCTGACAGGCTCATTCCGTTTTAGTGAGGATGTCCTCAAACTTGTCGATATTCGGGAAAACATTAAGCTCAACCTTTTCCTGTAAGGCTGGATGCACGTTCCAGATGAACAAATCTTTGTATTTGATTTACTCTGTGTCTGACTCCTCATCGGCGAGGACCTTTCCAGTTCTGTGTGCAAGCCAGAACCATTAATGGTAGGTGGCTAGGCTTTCCTTTGCACCTTGCTTGACTTTGTAGAAAAATAGAAACAGAATTTGATGGCAGATAAGGACTGCTTGGCCCACCTAGTCTGCCCATTTCCCTATCTAATGCATAGGCTGAAGATCCTAGTTAACCAACAGCCTACTTCCTCCAACCCCCCCCCACTAGAATTGCCTTATGTTTGTCCCATGCATTGTAAGCGAAGTGAGTACCCACAATTCATGGGGTGTTTGCACTTATGAGTACAGTTGCAATCTCATCAAAAGTCACATTATCAGTGTTCTGCGCTGTCTCTGATAACTTGGCCCGGAGGATTGGTTCAATTGTCTGTCACAGGATTTGTACCTGGTTTGGGGGATGGAGAGAGAGCTTCTCACAAAGGAAGTGTACTTTCTCCAAATGGCAACAGAGATTGTAAGTTGGATCCATCTGTTCAATGTTCTGTGCAATTTGCTGGACAAAGAGAGTGACCTGTAATGGGTTGGTGGTAGCCATCGTCCAACCAAACCCAGGTTGTACCAAGGCTCCATGGAGAGTGGTCTCTGCATCTGCATTTGCAATTGCCTTATAAGTCTGATCCTGTGTAACTGATTCTTTAGGCAGTTTGTCTATTTGGTCCTGGATAGCTTTCTTTTGTTCCTCTGGGACAGTGACATGCCTGATTGCATCATTGATCATGACAAGGATCTCCGACTATCACTCCTAGTTATGGCAGCGAGCGGAGCTACACTACAATGTATAGGCCCTCCACCTGTGTCATGGGGACCGCCATCTTGGCATTGTACATGGCATCCACCAGGTTTGTGAGGACGTGGTGATGCAGTATGCATGCCGATGTCGGTACCATCTTGGGAGTGGGAGTGGAAATTGCTTCACCACGGGGGGTTGGACTGGTGTGTGACGTGGTATGCCTCGTCATCATAATCATCATCACTGGATGATGCAATATCAATAGGTGTGTAGTGGAACCCATTCATGGCCTTAACATGACCGGCAAGAACCTCCCATTGGTGGTGAAACTTCACCAGCTTTTGTCTACACTTTTTGTGGCAAACTTTTGCCCTGCCCTGCTCAATAATGTTCTCAATACTCCTCTGCAACACTGTACATGTGGTGCCCAATTTGATGTTTTCCCTAAGCTTTTTATCCAACTCTTTACTCACATGCTTGTAATCCTCTCTCAGCTCTGCATTCTCCTCTCTCAAAGCCTCATTCATTCACTCAAAATATTATTCAGATGTGCTAACTGTTTCTTATCACATTTCAATCATTCACAATCATCTCTTAACAAACATAACTCTCGCTCAATGCCTTGAGCAGTACAGTGCAGAAGCCTGGAATTAGCATCATGGAGTGACTGCGTCTCCTCCGCCAGTCTTCTTTTCTTCTTCTGTAACCCCAATGCCTGCAAGCCCATCTCTTTTTTAGAGATGTGTTTTGAAGTTCAAGGGACGCACACCTCACTGTGACACTTTCAACAGCAGTATGTAGAGCAGCAACCAAAAGACCTTTGAGGTTGTATTTCTTGGTTGTCTGTTTGGACTCTAAGTAATGATCAGAAATTAGCAACAATGGTTTGTCAGCAGATTTTGTGTCCAGCGCAAAATCTGACCATCTGCCATGGGATGTGAGGTAGTCTGAGACATTGAGTCTCAGTTGTGTGCACATGTCAGATATGACAACTAAGGGACAAGCAAACAAAAGAGCAAAGTGCAGAAACCTTGGAAAAATGCCCTGACACCTTCAGCTACTGCTTTCCGGTCCATGGCGGTTGATCAGTCAGGCTGGGGGGTATGCTGACATTCACAGAGGGAGTGTAAAGGGTCTGGCGTGGGTCTGCCATGCCCTTGACCAAAAACAGTGTGGGTCTTCCACGCTCGCTACCACTGTAAGAACGAGTAGGTCCAAGTAGGCAAAGATCGCACTACACTACTCGACATTCAAAATAAATTGAATACAACTCTTCCCCTGTTTATTCCACCTGCAAACGGTCACCAGAATATAAGGGTGCAAAATCCCTTGTCATATTCTTGGTGGAACTAAACAATAGAGAAGAGATGACAGGCAAGTGGTAGCCATGTAATAAATGAAATGTATTACAGATGGATAATATAGACTTATAACCAGTACAGTGTAAACACTGGGAGAAGCAGAGCTCATTATCTAGGTTCTCAGCATGCTCTCCTTCCCCTTCACCACTTACCCCCTCATTCCTACCCCTAATCTTCTTCCATTACCAACTTGCCCCTGCCTAGTTTTGACCTCTGTCAGGATTCTCAGCATCCTGGAGGGGTCTAGCACTGGACAAGCCTCCTCCTTCCCTTCCCCTCCCCCTCTCTCCTTTCTACCCAACTTGTCCTCACCTAAATCTACTCTCTGTCAGGATTCTTAGCACCCTGGCTGTGTCTACTCTCAGATAAGTTTCTTCCCTCTCTCCTTTTTTTCCTTTCTTCTTCTATTCCCCCTATTTCCTCTGCCCAACTTATCATCACCTAATTCTATCCCCTGGCAGGGTTCTCTGCATCCTGGAGGGGCCCAGCTCTGGGCAATTACTATTCTTTCACTCCCCTACCCCTCTGTCCTTTCTACCCAACTAGTCCTCACCTGATTCTGCACTCTGGCAGGGTTCTCAGCATCCTGGAGTGTCCTAATCTTAGGCAAGCTTCTTCTTTCCCTCCTCTTCCCTCCTTTCCTGTCATCCTTTCTTTTCTCTCTTCCCAACTTGTGTTCAACTAGTTCTGCCCCCTAGCAGGGTTCTCAGCATCCTGGAGGGGTCCTACACTGGGAAATGCCTCTTCCTTCCCTCCCCTTTCACCTCTATCCTTTCTACTGAACTCATCCTCACCTGATTCTGCTCTCTGGCAGGGTTCTCAACATCCTGAAGAGTCCAAGTCTTAGGCAAGTTTCTCCAACCCCTTCTCCTCTTTCTCTTCCCTTTACCATCTCCTCTATTGTCTCTACCCAGCTTGTTCTTGCCTACTCATGTCTCTTGTTCTAAGTCCTCACCTCATTCCACCACTGGCAGCAATTTCCACACACTGAAGGGGCCAGTTCCAGGTATGACTCATCCTTCCCTACCCAATCTCTTACAGACACCTCTCTACTGCCCCTCTCTACCCCCTACAGTCAGGGCCAGATTAAGGCAACCTGGGGAACCTGGGGCCCTAGACCCAAGGGAAATCTGGGGCCCCCTCACTGTAACCTCTTACTTTGGACAATCACCTTACTTATGCACCTCACATAGAAAATGCTGCCAAGAATGTGAATGCTAAACTAGGTCAACTATTCAGACACAGAAGGAGTCTGACTCAAGCAGCACTTAAACTTGTTGTTCACAGCTCAGTACTATCCATTATTGATTATGGCTGGGTAATATATGGTTCTGCCCCAGACACATCTCTCAAAAGGCTAAGCACTACCCTTAACAAAGCCTGTCAACTTATCACTGGCGCTGATCAACTCACATACACTTGTGACCGCTACACCCTGACTGGCTGGCTAAAACTACAAGACCAGATCAAATACCAATCATGCATACTTGCCAAATAAGTGCTACTTGGAGTAATGCCAGCTAGCCTTGCCTGTCTTTTGCCTAAGTCCCTCAGGTTCCATCACACATGGACCTCTGACACTGAACTTTTTCTTGTTCCTAGAGTACAGACTACCCAGTGCCAGTGATCCTTCACCTACAGAGCCCCTAACTGGTTTAATGGTCTGGGCCTCCAACTGATCAGTCTTCCATATATTGCCCAATTTAAGCATCTCCTGCACCAGCACATCATGAATGAAGCTACCTGTGATTGCCTCAATTAATCGTACTCCTTGCCATCTGCCACCTGCCAGCTGATATCTACTACAATGACACTGGCCCTGGCTGCCTCCTCCTCCAATTGCACCACTTTCCCCCTCCCACTCACCCCTTTCCCTCTTGCCTCTTACCCTCTTCCTACCCTACCTGGTTTACCCTCTGACCACTACATGTGCTGCCTCCTTTCTCACCCTCCTTTAACTTTCACTAACACCCTACCATTTAGACACCCTTGTCCCTCCTGGTGTCATCCTCTCCCCCTCTCTGTCCTCCCAGCCACCCTCATACTCCCCTCCTACCTTGCTTCATTTTCCTGACAATGCCTCATGGCTGCAACCTTTTCCACTACTATGCCCTGCCACCTATCCCTTCCCCTTATCTCCCCTACCCCTCTCCATATCCTGTATGACCTCCCTCTTTTGCTTACACTACTGTTTTTGAAATGTTAATAGCTATGTCTAATGATTTTGTTTTTGCTGTACACTAGAATGTATATGCTTCCTCCTCTGTCTGTTTTTAAAACCTTCTCCCATTATGACGTGGAATCTTTGTAAATGAGCCCCTTTGTGCTCAAAGGTATTTCTAATCCAAAAATAAATAAATAAATAAAATGCCCCTTCACCACGACTGCACCTCTTGGCTATTGCATATCAGTTACTGAAACATGAAAGCAATGTTCATACTGTCCCTAAAAAGTGGCATAAAATGCTTCAAAATTAATGAAACTAATACTGTCAGTATGGAAAAATAACAATAGCCTGAGTTTTGATAATTTAAAGAAAATAATTAATAATAGACCTAGTAAAAATAATTTTTTGTATACGAAATGTCATGATTTGCACTTCTCCAAAGTCACCCACCCCCAAACACACATGTGTGCACTTGCAGACTGGGTGTTATCATATTATAATAACTGGTCAGCAATTTCTTTCAATGTACTGACCAGGTTGATATTTTCCATAACAACCGGCTGGTTGTTATGACATTCATGAGCCATGCCAGTCAAACTATGCTGCTGCCTCATTGGCCAATGTTCTGTGTGTGGATGGGCCAAACAGTCTCACAAACTGCTGGAGAAAAATTACTGGCCCATTATTATAAAAAATAAAAGATGGGGAGGGTGTTTCATATAAGAATTTAATGCACATCCTCGTTGTGGGATGCTTTGATAAACCCCTCGGGCTTCACCCTCGGGGTTTATGTAACATCCCACAACTCGAGTGTGCATTATATTCTCATATCAAACCCTTCCCCATCCATTATTCTCTATGTCCTGTCATGTAGTATGAACCAGGATGTGGGAGTTTTGTTGGGTTGGGTAGGGACCAATCTTTAAAATAGGCTAGGTCCTTGGTGGTGTAGAAGTTAAGTTTGTGGTTTACTAGGGGGATTATGAACTTTAGAGATTATACTGCAAAGTGAGTGATTATTGGAAGAATTTGAAATCATTCCCAGGATCAAACATTTATGTTATTGATAAGCAAGCCAGGATCCATAAATGGCAAGATTTACTGATGGGAATCTTGAAATACATTCATTTGTTCACCCTGAAAACAGAGCTGTATCAGGGTCAGAACATGAGTATGAATGAGATGAGAATAATAAAAAAAGGGTATGATTTTTAATTGTATCATTGAAACTTATTGTAGATTTCTTAATTTTAGGAGTGAGATTAAATATTTATTTTTTATCTATTGAGATATCGGAACTACAAACCTTTGAGTCAGAGACTCTTTTGCAAAGGATCCACATCATGGAAGTACAAAACAAGAGAAATGGACAATACAATGAAAGGTATTACAAATGAATGAGGAGGGTAAAACAACCCAGAGTCAAATATGTTACAAAGGTAATGAGCAATACATCAAAATGTATTTTATCTAAATGCAGAGGGTAAAACATGGTACAAAGGTTTCAAGCAAATTAAGCTATTTCTTACATTCAAATTTCAAGGATGATATAAGGTTTCCTAAACCAATAAAATAGATACTTAAGATAAAATATAAAGCATACACACTGAATTGCACTGTGAATCTTTTATAGTTAAGAGTAAGATTCTAAGCTGGGATTCTAAATGAGTGTGGGAGACAAAGCAAAGGAAATGGGCTTGTTCATACCTAAAAGGTCATCCTGGCTGGGACCCCTGAAGCTGTCAGCTGCACTTAACACCTAATCAGGGAGGTGAGAGTCATGTCACAGTTCAGCCCTGACTTACTCAGTGGCCGAGTCCTTTACAAAAATCATGCAGCTCAAGCAGAAAGAAAAGGATATATAGAAACTATATGTTGGGGATTGCTGGGGGCACCCTAGCAGGCAGGGGCCCTAGGCCTGTGCATATTTTGCCTATGCCTTAATCTGGCCCTGCCTACACTTAAACAAAGCAATTAGTTCACTTGAGCTAATAACTTAAACTTTTTGTTCTGTCTGAGGTGCTCCCAGATTGCACTGGCCCTGTGCCACTTGCCCCTCACAACTGATTTTTTGCTCACTTTGCTCCTGCAATGTTCCCCCCCATCCTCATCCTCTCCTTCCCCCAGCTGGTTTCCCCTGTCTACCCCTCTACCCTCCTTGATGTCCCCTCACTGCACCTCATTCATTCAATAATTGCTAAATAATCTGCCTCTGTACTGTGATCCATTCCTGCAAGGAGTTGGCTCCAAGGCTACATTAAATTTCTGTACTATGTTCCTCAGATATGCCACTTGTAATTAAATGCATATTCCACAGGTATGATATATTTAACTGTATGCTATGTCACAAAAGCAATTGTTTAATTATTTATGATGTTTTGTAACTGTATGTCTTGTTACAAGTGTAATTGCATGTTTAATTTCTCAGATATATTAAATGTTAAACTGTTTGTCTAATTCTTCATCCAATTGTAACACCCTCCCCCCCAGGTTGCACCAGGAGACGTGCAACTTGCTGTTCAGTGTACCTTCCTGGTAAAACATTTCAATAAATAAAAAATAAATAAGAGTCTCTCCCTCTGTCTCACAGCTATGTGTTACAAAGGGTCTTTTACCCTGAAAATTGCTATAGTAACTGCTAAGGAAGATACATAAAATTAATATAATTAGACAGAAACAGGTGGTGTCAGTAACTGTCCTAACTAGTGTAAAAAGTTACATTGCTAAACAGATAACAGTACAAAGAAGGTACTCCTCTGCAAGGTCAGTTGCAATGATGCACAGATACTAAAGATGGCACTGTTGCCTTACATATAGAAATAGAGTAAAAATGGAACAAAAAGCATTTCTTATGATTGAACATCAGTGAAGCATAGTAGAACACAGATCCTGACACTTATGCTTATACGATAAGTGTCTTCACCCTAAAGTTAGTACATATACCTACATGTGTTGCTGTCCACGAGGTGGGGGAACCATCAGGGGTGCTGGTCCATGGATAACACTAAATTACATGATTTGGTCCCAGGTAGAATTGTATTGCTAGTCACCTAGTATGGTAATCAGAAATTCAGATTATTCAACATTTACGCACCGCAAACCAAATTTTCTTGAGTTGATACATTCAAGTTAATTCAGCTGTGTATTTATACCACCAGGGCAATAGTTTTGGAGGGAGGCTTTAATTACGTTCTTTATCTGACAAAACAGGGACAACTGAAAGAGTACAGTACTGTATACAGTGATTCTATGTTTTAAATTCTTTATACAAAACTACTTGACTTAAGAAGAGTGCCACCTATGGGTCACAACCGCCAAGCCATACTTTTAGAAAGGGGCCATTATCATCCAGAATAGGTTTCTTCTTTATATCTGGGTGGTTACCATGCCTTACATATACAATATTGTCTATTGAAACTACTGATCACTGACTTCTTTCAATTAAAAAAGGAGCTGCCACAAACCGTGATGCATAATTCCTGGAAATTGAATGCCTCTATGCTGGACAACCCTATATTGTGGGTACTGCTAAAAGAATTACTAGAAGCCAGAAAGTCTGTCTTTGACCTTTTTGACAATCCTATACAATGGTGGACAGATACCAAATGGGATTTAAAATCCTTTTTTGGAACCCATGCAAAAAAAGCCAGCAATAAAAAAATATTTCTGTCATTTGGAATTAAGACAACTCCAGTCATTAATTTATCTATCTTTCGAAACCAGCTATGACTATATGGCACAAATTGTGAACATCAAAAAAAGAATTGTCAGCTCTGCAATATGATAGAGCCGCTACCTTGTTTGTGGAACAAAAATTAGGCATCCAGGGCAAAGTGCATTATGTCAATCCTTATGATGGCTGAAATAAGAGAATCGATAGTAAATCTATGGCTCAATTAAAATCTATCAGTGGATCACTAACATCAGATAATCATGCAATGTTAAATATAGTCCATAATTATACTACATCTTTGTTTGGTGCCTCCCCACCTGCTCAATTGTCACCTGATGTCTTTTTTCAGGATTTGATTGTCCCAGGTCTACCTCAGGAAACTGCAGAATTATTAACAGCTCTCAAAACAAAACATGAAATTTGTACTGTTGAAGCATCCTTAAAAGGAGGTATTACTCCAGGCCTAGATGATTTACCTGGGGAACTGTATAAAAAAATCTTAGACTGTATAGTGGATTAATTGGCATGGGTACTTGTCTTTAATTTGATGTAACAGGGAGATGTTGCCTTGCCATTGGAAATGTCTGAAAGTCTCCTAATTTATTTACGTAAAAAAGGGGATAAAACAATTCTTACAAATTGAAGACCTATCAGTTTGATAAACACTAATAAGAAAATAATGAGTAAAATACTGGGACAAAGATTGGCCAAGGCAGCTCAAATTTGAATATCTCCTACCCAAACATATGCAATACCTCAAACAAAAATTCAGGATAACTTACTTTTGTCAAGGGAACTCCTGGAATGTTCCACCTTGAACAGCTTTGTCCTAAGTTTGGACCAGGCAAAAGCATTTGATTCTGTTTCTCGCCACTTTTTAGTTTTAGTTTTACATAAGTATGGGATTCCACCTGTTTTTATTAACTGGCTGAAACAGTCATATAGGACAGCTTCATTAAGGCCTGTACCGAATGGTATACCTGGGGCACCGATACAGATTTGTAGGGGAGAGCATCAAGGATGTCTGCTTAGCCTTATTTTATGTGTCTTTTGCATAGACCCCCTACTGTGAAAATTGGAACAAGACACTCAAATTGTACATATTATAGGTCCAGGAGACCATGTTTCCCTGTGTCTCAGCCTATGAAGATGATGTCTGCATGATGATAGCTGATGTGCAGTCAGGAGAGAAAGCACTATCAGTGTTTCAGACTTTCTTTTCTATATCCAGTTCTGACTTAAATATATATAAAAGCATGGGCAATGTTTCTGAAAGGTGACATGAGCACTCAGATCATCTTTTTTGCAGGGATACAGGTACAAACAGACCCTATAACTATACTGAGCATTCAATTTGGTTAACAGGATCCTGCCTCCCAGAACTGGTTGGATAAACTTTCCATAGCTGAATGTAAAGTTGAGAAATGGAAAGCTTGGCCTATGGCTAAAAAAAATAGAGTTTATCTGTTAAAAACATTTATCTTTCCTTTCTTCCTTTATGTTAGGTTTGTTTTCCCCTTTCCTCAAAAACTGTAAACCAGACAACTTAATCTTTTCTTTAAATTACTATGGGGAAGCAGATTGAATCTGGTCAAACACTCGATTAGTTATAGACCTATTAGAGAAGGAGGTCTTAATATGATAAATCCATTATTTTTTTCTTTACTATATTCTTATATACAAATAATCTACCCATCTTGTTGGGTTATGAATGACCTTGGGTTCCATTCTTTCAGAAAAAAGGGGGAGTATTTCTTGCAGAAATGGAATGCAGGTAGGCCAGCCCTGTGGTATGGAGGGCTAAGGCACTAGGCACATTACCTTCTGCCATGCCGGTGACCCATGTTCAGTAGCAGACTCAGGTTGTCAGGAGTCAGCAGGAAAAGGGAGAGGATTGAGTATGGGTACAATGTAGGTTCTGATTGCTCCTCCTTTGTAGAGGTAAAAAAATATTTGGTATTGGACCATCTACACTGAGACTATCCATTAAATGCCAAAAAAGAGGAGGGATGAACCCCACTACATATGTCTTCAAAAATATTTTATTCAGGTTTTCTCCACACACATTTATCAGGCAACGTTTTGTGCCCCACAGGATGCTCTCCTCTCCTAGGGAGGGAGGATGCTGCATCTCACTGCAGTACTGCCACCTGTAGATGTGTGTGTGATAGTTCAAGTGACACACTGGGGTGAAGGGACGTGCCGCGCTGCGTATCACATAGGATTGCTCATACAGGGGATATAGTCCCACACACCCTTGTCCTTATGGGGAGGGGTAGAGCAGCAGCAGGATGGAGGGAACAAAAAGGAGGAAAACACCCTGGCTGGCAAGATCATCACCAACCTCCACAGGCCCTGCTTTCAGTGACCTAGGCTCCTCCCCTGTCAATACCTCCCCATCATGAAGAGTAGCCATGGGGGATTTGGGGAATAAGGTAATTCCTGGGAAAAGTCAGGGGCTGGGGCTGGGAGGATCAATGGGATTGAGTACTAGATAGGGCAAAGAACAGAAACAGTGAATAAAAAAAAAAGAAATGGAATGCAATGGAATACAGGGGCACTAAGAGTTTTTTGAAACATACCTGAGGATGTTGATATAATTGATAATTTTACAAAGTTAAAAACAGTGGAAACTTTATTCTCAGGTGGCTTTGCATAAAACTAGAAAGGAAATGTACATGTTTATATTGCATGCTCAGTGTTTTACTACTGCAAGTTTTACTTCTCCACCTGGAATACAGGTGAAAGGACTCCTTGCTCAACTAATGGAACCTAAAATACCCCAGAAGTCATGGAGCACACTGTAGTTATGCTGCCACAACAAATTGAATGTCCAAAATAACCAATCACCATCATAAAGCCATACAAGAACATTACTGTCTATGAGCCCTATGTGCCACGTATCTGTGGCACATAGCCACTCCACACCCATCATGCCCCCAATGCTGGATTCACCAAATGGGGCATGCAGCCTCTAGGCACTCAATCCCCCAACCTCAGACAGGAGGGGGGTGTCTGCACTATGCACCATGCACTAAGGTGCACAGTGCGACATGTAGGGGGCATAGTGATGGGAAGGATATGCCATGTGGGACCCTGCCATAACGGCCATATGTGGCCATGCCCATGCACCCACAGGGTCCCACACACAACCAATCCTGAGTACCATCTCTCCAACACATGGTGCCTCCCCTGGTCCCTGCAGCTCAGAGTCCCCCCTGCACATATATGCCACATTCCCAGTGTAGGTGGTGGAGGAGGTGTGCACTGGGCATTGTCACCGACTGCCCATAGCCATGGCACCACCTTCCAAGTCCCGGGGTCGGGGTGGTGTGATTGGTGCTGCAGGGGGGAGTCATGTCTGTATGTGGGTGGGGGTACCACAGTCCTGGGGCTGGTGCCCCACTGTGTGCTGGAGGTGGAGGCTCTACCACTGATGGCACCACCCACACTGTACATGGGTGCCAGTGCACTATCTTGGGCCCATACCATCCTTCACGGGGATCCACTCTGGGTCCCAGGGAGGGCATTCCATTGGCCACCTGCCTGGGACTGCAATTCCACCCCACGCAAACCTGCGCACCGGAAGGTGCCATGGACATATGGCTGGCGGTCGTGAATGCTACTGGGACACACCTCTCTACAGGTGCAGAGCTCCATGGGTGGGATACATGCCTCCATCACGTTATTTCCACCCCATGTGCATAGGGCCTATGAGGGAACTGCATCCTGCAATTCTGAATCCATGGAACACTTGTTTTTTTGACTGTCCATATACACTACCGGTCAAAAGTTTTAGAACACCCCCATTTTTCCAGTTTTTATTGAAATTTCCGCAGGTTAATGTCTCAATGTACTCTGAAATTAAAGCATAGAACAAATAAACAATTGGAGATAAGAAAGAAATCATAGAATCATTTTGTTTAACAAAATTTAATCTAAATTTTTGACTCATCAAAGTAGCCACCTTTGCAGATATACTGTAACACTTGAACACACTGTGGCATTCTTCCTACAATGGACATCAAATATTGTTCAGGAAGTTCTTCCCAACACTGTTGCAGAAGTTCACACAAATGTGTTGCACTTGTAGGTTGCTTTGCTTTCACCCTTCTGTCCAGTTCACCCAAACCAGCTAGATGGGGTTTAAGTCTGGAGACTGTGCTGGCCATTCCATGATTTGAAGCCTACCGTCCTTTTCTTTTCCTCGAAGGTAGTTCTTACATAGCCTGGAGGTATGTTTTGGGTCATTATCTTGCTGTAGGATGAACCCCTGACCAACTAGTCTTAGACTAGAGGGTATTGCATGGCGCTGCAAAATGCTGTGGTAGCCCATTTGGTTCAGGGTGCCAGTCACTCTGTGCTGTTGTCCTGTGAGCCACCTATCACGCAAGCTGTTGACTCTCAGAAACTTGTCTTCTGATTCTGTTGTGGCTTTGGGTCTGCCAGACCTCTTCCTGTCAGAGTTTCCTCCATTTCCAAGTGCCTTTTGATGGTGTAGGAAACTGTACTCACTGACACCTTGGCTTTCTTTGCAATTTCTCTAAAGCAGTTTTTGCTAACCTAATCTTTTTTTTAACCTCTAGCAGTTTACCACTTACCTTTGTACCATTTCAGGTTATTCACTGACTTGAATTGCTTAAATTTCAATAAATACTGGAAAATGGGGGTGTTCTAAAACTTTTGACCAGTAGTGTATTCAGATGTTTAGCATACACTTGCTAGGCAAATGGTAATCCCACAGTTTCTGGGGATAATTTATGATGTTTTCATATATGGAAACTTTACAGGAGCCTAACCAGGTCTCTACTCAGGAACTGTCAGGCTTGAGATTGCTACTTGTATATAATAAAGAGAAACAAGGAGTATTGGCCCCTGTTCTAGCGACTGGTGGCAGAATGTACCCTGGCATCTCACTTAAACTACTTTCTTGTATTTACCAGATTTCTGTTTTTTCTATTTTTGTTGAGTCAGTGGTTTCAGTCAGCTGGCTTTAGTATGATTTTTTTCATTTGAATTGAGTAAGTCATTGTGATCAATGTGGATTATATATGTTGTATATTATTTTTTTCAATAAAATTCTCCTACTCTTCATGTAGGGGGAACCTCTGTCCATCTTGCATTCCAGTAAGATGGCCAGCCCAGGTGGTGGAGGGAAAGGAGGGGCTGCTTCAGCTCCTTTGTTGGTTATGGATGTTGACAATACTGTGCCTGAACGTTTTACTGCTGTTGTGTCTGACTGCAATATGGAGATAACTCTTGCGGCTACTGCTGTTACTGTTTCAATGGATATTACTTTTTGTTACTGGTACTACTCTGACTTCTTCCCCAGTTGCACATTCGAGTCATATAGCAGATATCAATTTATTGAGAGCAGAATGACATTTGCAAATACAACTAGCTGATAAAAAGAAACAACTACTTGTGTTAGAAAACTTTTTGATAGCTAAATGGCAACTGCATTCTTCTAGCAAGTCTAACAGCATCCCTTTTTGCCACTGGAGGGCACCTTTCACTCCCAACCTCCTGATATTTCACTGATTTCCTTGTCTGCCTTATCACCTTGAACTGACTCCAGACCGCTGTTGCTTCTAGCCAGGTACTGGTTCTGATGCTGCAGCCAGGGCACCAGCCCACTTCTCCTGTTTCACCTAGTTTGCATTCTGATTTCTCTTGTGTGGGTGCTGCAACTGTACAGTCTGTTAATGGGGTTCCTGCTACTGGAGTCCTAGTAGCTTCTCCTGAGGATTCTTCTGAATTTCCACAGCAACCCTTATATTCTACCAATAGCACAGCGGTTTGTGTGTCTTATGACCTGGCTATTGTAAATGCACAGGAAACTACAGGAGAGCCCGTACTGGCTTAGTTAGGGGTAGTTACCTGCATGAAGCCTAGACAGCTGCCAATACTGCATTCTCTGCATACTACCAATGCAGTGCCCACTGAAAATTGGAATACAGAAAAAGCTTTACAGAAGGCAGGCTGGAAAATAGGGCAAGATGGCCACAGCTGGATCCAGGATTCTGCTTTTCTTCCAGCATATCATATTGGCACTTGTGTCCAGAATGCTATAGAATCTGTTACAGCTTTGACTAGCACTATGTCTAATTTGTTTCCTACAACTAAGTTTAACTCTTTGCTCCTGCTCTCCAGCCTCCTATACTTCCCCAGGCAGCTGGAGTTGTGTCACCTGCACCTAATAGGTATACTGTTCTTATTCCTGATGCAGACAGTTTGTCTTTTCCTTTTCCTCCTCGTACGTGGAAAGCTCTGCATGCTAGCAGGGATGAACCTTCAACATCTACTGGATTGACAGATTTAGTACAATACCCTGCACAGAATGTTCCTCGTTATAACACAGCATGGGCAGCAACCCAGAGAGAGATTTAAATTTTAGATCTGTTTGCAATGCAACCTTCCCCCACTCAATGAAAGAATGCTATGAGACTCTGATACAGGTGTAGTTCAGATATTTCCCCGATTGTTCTTTTATAGTTCACAAACTTTTGGTCTACACTATGTTTATTTCAATAAGGACCTTTATGCTTGGATTCACATTTCTAGAGATGCCCTTAATGATCTGAGTTTCAAACTCCCTTCAGCTTTGGAGCAATTTTTGGCTTAAATGCAATACCTTGAAATCCTTGGAACTTTGGCTTCCATTCCAGGCAATTCCTTTGACTAGACCAAATATACAAACTGTCACTATTATGTTCTGAAATTAAGGAGTTGATGTAAATATCACCTATTGATTCCAGTCTAAGTGTACCATCATGGGAAGCCATAGCCCACTCTAGATAATGGTATTATCTGATCAGGAGGCTGGAAGTATAAAGTGCAACTTCATCAAACAGATAATAAGATTTCCCATATCTCGAGTAGTTTTCATATAAACCAGGGATAGTGGTATATGTTTTTACTCTGGACAACCCAAGGCACATTTCAAATGTGGGTCTCTGTCCTATCTTAGTAATGTGTGCAATAAGCACTTTTGTAGTCCTGTATGTGCTTGGAATATGGTCACATTAGTCTGTAATGTCCACACCAAGTGAAATGAAATCTCTGTCAAAACAGAAGGTCATTCTTTTCATCAGTGTTCTTTGGAAACCCATAATATGGATGACAGACCTCATCAAAAAGATATTTTGGAGACAGCACAATGGTCTGAGGCATCCAGCTCCAGAGACACATTTCTTTCTGACTCTTCCCTTTGGTTCTGGCACAAAGTCCCCTGGTGGGCAATGCTGCTTCACCTTCAGCTCTGCCCCTCATTCTTCAGGAACAATCTCAAGTACTTAATGACAGTGATAGTTCTTCTTCAATGTCTCATGCCAAGTTGTATCATTCTACCTCGGTATCTCAGGATTCTGAAACACCTTTGTCTCCAGGTACTGCCATGCCTCCACTTGACCTTTTCACGGAAGTTAAATGCAGTTGTTCTTTGAAACAGAAATCATCTAAGTCAAATACATTTTAGGACACTGACTCTTTCTTTCCTTTGTCACAAACCAATGAATGCCAACCATTATCTTCTTCCAAAATGTGGGGTGACACAGATGATGAGCTGGATTCAGAGGCCTCATCCATAGCCTCTTCACATATACTTTTACCTTCAGAAGCTGAGGATGACATTCAACCTCCTGTGAAGACAAAGAAATGAAATGACAGACCATATCCCACTGTAAAACTGAAATCCAAGCAAATGCATTCCAACTGCCTAGATTTCCTCTGAGAGTTTGAATCCTCTACCTTTCCATGGCCTCCTGTATATGACTAGCAACTTTAAATGTCAATAGTCTCAAGAACCTTTCTATTGGAAAGTTACATTCAATATCCTACAGTAACTACCTTTAACAACCTTTTTTTACAGGATACTAGACTCAGAACTCTCTCTGATGTCTCTGCTGCACACAGTACTGGACTTATTTTTTTCCTGTGGTTGTTGAGACTTGTGATGAAGTAGGTATTTTGTTCAGAGGAATTGTTTCATCTGTCCAGAGACTTGTTGACATTCTACCAGGTAAAGCCCTTTTGTTAGAATGTAGTACTGATGGGCTTGAGTATTGTCTTATTGTAGTTTATGCTCCCCAATCTAAATTTGATAGAGTTTCATTATTTCAGCTTTTTCAGCCCTACATACATACATACCTCCCAATTAGTTCTTCTGGGAGGAGATTTTAATTGTCCTTTAGACCTACAGGGTAGAGCAGCTAAAACTTCTAAATGATATTGTGATTCTTTGTTTTTGCATAAAATGTGTCACACTGCTGGTTTACTCGATGCATATCACACTCAATATGCTATGGGGGGCACATTCATTATAGGGAAAATTTGGCTACCAAGATTGATTTCATTTTTGCTTCTTATAGACTGAGATAAGCAATAATATGCTCACTCCCACTGAAATGATTGCTCATCTGTTAT
This sequence comes from Neoceratodus forsteri, assembly GCA_016271365.2. Classification (NCBI taxonomy): domain Eukaryota; kingdom Metazoa; phylum Chordata; order Ceratodontiformes; family Ceratodontidae; genus Neoceratodus; species Neoceratodus forsteri. Next base: position 902,235,868 of record CM028135.1, on the reverse strand, counting down.
TAAGTTGTTCAATATCTACTGTTCTGGATCATAACATAGGAAAGGGTTGTTGGTGTTTTAATAATACTCTTTTGCTAAACAAGAGTTTTCAAGATGAAGTTCAGAAAGTGTTCAGGGCTCATCTTACAGTTCTTTATACAGTACATACTGTACACTGATTTGGGCCATTGGTGGATGGATACCAAGTCTGATATTAAGCAATTGGCTAAACAAATTTCCTGCTGTACTTCTTGCCATACCCATCTTAGCTATTTGAAATGAAGATATTAACTATATAAATGAATATCATTACAGATGACTGAGGGGGCTGACTTACATACCCAAATTCAAAAACTCAAAACTGATATGATGGCTGTCCTATATGATAGAACCCATACATTGTCTTTTGAGCAGAAATACAGAACTCAGGGTAAACATTTATCTGGAGGTAATTTCCTTAGTTGTGCTATTAGAGTTACTAATGCTTTTATTAACTGATACAGAAAGTGTGTCCCTTTTATCTGTACAAAGGATGTTAAAAGTGGTTCAGGATTTTCTGACAAACTCCTTTGGTACAGACTCTCCCACAAGACCTGCCTCTGAAACATTTCTCGATTCACTTTCTTTACCATAAATTTCTAACATGGATACTTCTCTGTTATAATGACCCATTTCTCTTTTAGAAGTTCAGATGGCCATTAAATCTTTAAACACACAAATTTCCCTGGAACTGATAGCTTTACATCTGAATTTTATCATTCATATACTGATATGTTCTCCCCTGTTTTAGTTTCCTTATTAAATTCCTATATTTCAAACAGTTCCATGTCACGGTCAATAAATGATGCCCTCCACATTTTTTTGTTTAAAAAAGGTGATTGAACTGATTTGAGAAATCAGAGCCCTATTTGTCTTGTTAATATGGATGCAAAGATCTTTGCAAAAATATTTAGTAAGAGATTTACTTAATTTTTCTGTCCATTTTACATCCCTTGCAGTCATGCTCCATCTCTGGGTGCAAAATTCAGGATAAGTTATTACTGATCAGGGAAATCATTGAGCATCGGAATTTGGATAATTGTCAACACTTTCTTAACACTTTAGATCAAGAAAAGGCCTTTAAACAGAGTTCCTCATGACTATATATTTTTGATCCATCGGAAACATTGTTCTCTACCTCATTTTATTAAATGGATCAGGCTTCTGTACACCCATGTTTCTATTATTCCATGTATTAATGGCTAACTTGGTTCTAGAATACCTCTTCAGTCTGGTGTTAAACAAGGGTGTCCCTTGAGTCCTGTATTGCATGTTTTAATATTGGACCCTGTCCTATGAGCTTTCTGCAGCAATACTGCTATACTTGGAATTCCCCATCCCTTGTCCTCTGTCAAAGTTATATTGCCAGCCTATGCAGATGATTTATCTCTCTTTATTGATGATGAAGCCTCAGGTCAGAAAGCCATTGAACTAACACAGTCTCTTTCTGGTGTCACTGGATCTAAGATAAATATTCATAAATGTCAAGTTCTGCCTTTTGGCCATCATGATGCCTTGCCAATCTCTATTAGGGGAATTAAGGTATCTTCTAACCCTGTTAAAATTCTGGGTCTCTATTTCGGATTCCTCTTATCTGCCTGCATACAATTGGGGAAAACATTTAGATACTGAAGTCTTAAAAATAGCCCAATGGAAAAATTGGCAGTTTTCAAAGAAAAAGAAGATTAGTATTATCAAAACTTTTTACTACACATATTTTTATATGCCAGTGCTATATTTTCCTTGCCACAACAACTTGTAATCCACATGTTCAGTTTGTGTTTTCAAATGGTTTGGGGCAGCAGATTGAGTCCAGTTAAATGAGACATTTTATACCTACCAGTGGATAAACTGGGTTTAAATATGGTTCAGTCTGTTTATTTCTTCTTAAGTGTTTTATTCAATCCAATATTGTTTCATGGTTTTCCACTGTATGTGTCTTATGAATGGACTGGGCTAGTATTTGGATGCATTCTTTACAATTAGAATGGCAAAGTTCTAATCTCAAATTTCAGAATACAACAGTCTTTCACAGTTTCCTAGAGCCTTTTTTTTAGCTTTTTCTCCTGGTGGGTTGGTTCTGGCAGGCTCTCAGCTCTGTCCCTGCCACCTCCATCTGGCATCCACCCAAACAATCACCCCCAAAATTCCCCCACTGATTTCCCCCTGTGGTAGGGCCAGGAAGGGAAGGGCCATTCTCCCCCCACCTGGAGATTCACATCCAAAACTGGGCAGTGGTCAGCTGGCAAAGCGGGAGCAAGGGCAGGCAGGCAGGCAGGCAGGGCTTCACAAAGCTGGTGCCTTCCCTTTTCTGTTTTCATATCTGTTCCCCACACTGGGGCACGCATGTAGACATACACATGTAGAGGAACACACACACACACCATGGAGTCCCACAGCCCTCACTTCCACTGCCCTCCTCAACCTGCACTACCACATGGCCTACACCAGGTGGAAGTCATTCAGCAGAGCAGGCAGGTCCTCCCCCCACCAGGAAAGGAGAGCATCCATTGGGTACTCAGTCCTTTTCCTCCCTGGCCAACTGCCAACAACCCATGCATGTGACCGAACATGGTCACTGGCATGGCAGAAAGTAAGGTGTTAATAGTGCCACAGCCCTCCTCTCCACTGGGCTGGCTCACCTAGAGCCTTTTTTAAAAATAATGCAAAAGTGAAACATCCTGGGATACCATTCATTATCAGCATCGTAAAGCATTTTATGATTCCTTGCTAGTACTGCAGGCCACGGTAATGCCTGGAGTTTTGGAATCAGTTCAATTCTTTGCTTTAAGTTAGCTCTCTAATTCCAGAATCCTGGCATAGTACTGGGATATTATGTGACTTTGGTGCCATGATAAATTAAATGTTAAGGATAGTAACAAACATAAAAGTATTTTGGAACATTTCTGTCCAAGGACCTGTTGTATAGCCCAGTCTGAGACCACTCAACATCTACATTTTGATTGCCCCTTCATTTCCTCCTTTTGGACCTGGCTGAGCATTAAATGGCTGAAACTTTTTGGGTCCATGTTACATATGATACTCTTAGTTATGGTGACTTTGCTTCAAAAAAATGATGCCTCTTTTGTATTAAAGTTATGATCTGGCGGGTTGGTTGTAAATATGCATTACAGCAGTTGTATTTACACACATACATACATAGCTGCCAGCAGATTAGGCCCCACGGTCTATCACATCTGCCCAAAACAACTCACTGGTAGTGTACGGTAGCTGCTCTACCTCCCTCTCTTTGTTCCCCCCTCGCTCCCTAATCCCTTCCCTGTATATTTCTGGTGCTCACCATACCTTCAACCTGTACCCTGCCCCATACCTGTCCCAATCCCTCTTGAAACCTTCCACAGTTACCATTTTTACCAGGTCATCTGGCAGCACATTCCAGGGTGCCACCACCCTCTCCATGAAATAATGCCCCCTCGCCTCTCCTCTGTACTGCCCTCTGCCAACTTTAGATTGTGACCTCTCATAGTCCCTTCCCCTCTCAACATGAACAGTCCCTTCTTGTTCCCTCTGTTGACCCCTTCAGGTATTTGAAGGTCTCTATCATATTCCCCCTATCCCTTCTGTCCTCCAGAGAGTACATGTTCAGCTCTCTTAGTCTGTCCTCATATGACAAACCCCCCAGACCACTAATCATCCTTGTTGCCCTTCTCTGGACTCTCTACAGGTGTGTAATGTCTTTCTTTAGGCAGGGGAACCAGAACTGCACACAGTACTCCAGATGCGGCCTCACCAGTGAGGTGTACAGGGGAAGTATAACTTCCCTTCTCCTGGACATTATCTCCCTGGCTATACACCCCAGCATTTTGTTTGTCTTAGCTGTTACTCTTCTGCACTGCTCCAAGTGGTTCCACTTAGCAACAGTCATCACCCCAGATCCTTCTCCATCATCATGACAGTCAGCTGTTCTCCCCCCAGGTGGTAGCTATACTGAGGGTTCCTAACACCCAGGTGCAGAATGCTACATTTGATGCATTAAACCTTAATTGCCATGTGTGAGCCCAGTCTTCCAGCCTCCCCAAGTCATCTTGGAGTGCCCTTCCTCCCTCCTTACTGTCTACCTCAGCTCCCAATTTAAAGTCATCAGCGAACAAACTCATTTTGCTACCCACCCCCTCTCTGATGTCCACAATGAACACATTAAATAGGATAGGGTTCAGCACTGACTCTTGTTGGACCCTGCTGGTGACCCTTCAGGGTGTTGAGACTTCACCCCTTACCATCACCCTCTGCTGTCTATCCATAAGCCAATTTGCTACCCATCCCACCAATTTATCACCCACCCCCAGTTTCCTCAATTTCCAAATTAGTCTTCTGTGCAGGACTGAATCAAAAGCCTTGCTGAAATCTAGGTACAGAATATCAACCTTCTTTCCCCCATCCAGGGATCTTGTCACCCAGTCAAAAATTATTTAGATCAGTCTATCCTTTTACAAATGAAAGAATCTGCTATTCAACAACAATGTTTTTGGAAATATAAACATGTTTCCAGAACTTTGTGGTCTACTAGATGGAAACATTTTCCATGGGCAATTATTTGATTTAAATATATTTTATTTTCTTTGAAGCACTGTATGTAATAAGTTTCATTTATCGTTTTTGATGCCTGTGGTACTTTTTCATTTTTGATGTATTACATTTCATTTCCCTAATAAACATTTCTCCTACTCTTGCAAAAAGTTCCTTGGGTTCTTTTACTCCTACCTGAACACCCCCAAGGACAGCATCAGAGATGGGTAGAAAAGACCTCAGTTTAAGGTCTCATCCAAAAGACAGCACACCCTGACAATACATCACCCTCCAATACTGCACTTGGGTGCCAGCATTTATGGTATGAGCCCAGTCCTGGAGTAGGATGAAAATCCACAACCGTCTTGCCCAGAGGCAGATGTGCTACCAACTGAGTCATGCTAACACCCTTAGGGATGTCCACCCATACAATATGGCAGTGTTGTACTACATCTCCAATGCTGCAGTGATGACCTACTCAGCAGTGAAGTTCCCAGCATAGCTTCACCTTCCACCACCAACAAAGAAACTGCCATGGGTGTACGGCTGTGCCATCCTGTCAGCGGGGGCCACCCACTGTGGTATCCATCCTGCACCTCAGTGAGCTGTGGGGCCCAGCTGCCCCCATTGTCTGCTGTCACTGATGTGGTCAGGGAAGGCATGCCTTGCTATCCCTGTCCCTTGCTGCTTTGCCATGCTTCCCCTCAGACCTGCTGCTCATACATGCACTCCCATCCACTCACTGCACGATATCATGACTGGCACTTCCCTCTCTGCACCAACACTATTTGGCATACCTGCATAGTAGGTGTGTGACCTTGCCCACAGTTGTCCTCATGGAGTCATGAAGCATTACCAGGTTTGAATGGCCTGACTGTCCTTCTCTGCACACAGCATTGTGGGTAAGTACATGACTGGTGTACACCCTGATGCCCACCTCCCCCTCCATAGTGCATGCCTTGATGGGATACGTGTTTTCTTCCTGCATAGTTGTGCACCTGCCATACATGGCAGTGCCACACATAAGAGTGCTGTTTGTGCATGGGGCCCAATATAATGAAATCACTCTTAAAATGATAAGAGTAACCTCCACAGTGGTATTATCATACAGCTCAGGATTCTCCATTAAGAGAACAGAGTTGGCTTTTGATATGGGATTTGAGGAGATGAGAGGAATCCCAGCCTGTGAGATAAGGAGAAACAGGTTGTCTGTTCCAGACTGTAAGGCCAGAGATGCTGAATGACTAACTGCCAGTGGTTGGGATGGAGGTATGAGGAACAGAAAGAAGTCTAAAGGAACAGTGAGTATGCGGTCAAGAGTAGACAGTGATGATGTTAGAGAAATACGGAATGTAAGACTAAGGAGAATTTGGAAAATGGTAGGGCAGTTTTATAGTGCATACAGTATTGGATAGGGAGCGAGTGGAGGTAACAGAGGATAAAAGTGATGTGATCCTATTTCCAAAAGTAACTCAGTAGTTAGGCAGTGGTATTTTGAAAAGTTTAAAGTTTAGAGAAAATGTACTTTTGAAGTCAATAGAGGAGGAAATTGCAATAATCAAGTAAAATGAGATGAAAGCATGAATAAATATTTCAGCAAAGAAGGGGTCTAAGGAAGGGATGGAGGTGGGCAGTATTATAATGATAATAGGCAAATTTACAGAACATATAGATGTGGGAAACAAAGATGAAATCAGGGTCAAGGAAGATTTCTGACAGGGGCAATGAGTGGGAAGAGTATAAGAGAGAGATCTAGGGAAAACAAATTGTGAGAATTCTCATGGGGGTTGTATACAGACCCCTGTCACAGGGGGAGGTAATGGACAAGGAAATGATACAAGGCATCCTTAGAATGGTAGAAAAATGGGAGATATTGTTGATGAGGACCTGAATATGCCAGATGTTAACTGGAACACTTTTGTTGCAGCCACAACCAAGAGCAGGGTCATTCTCGATGCCCTACAGGGGGCATGCCTCAGACAGCTAGTGTTAGAACCCACTTGGGAGGGAGCAGTCTTAGACTTGGTACTCTCAAATGGGGATGGAGACAGGATCTCAGATTTAGAAGTGGGTAGCCATCTGAGAACAAGTGACCATAAAACAGTGTGGTTCAAGATAAACACTGCCATAGAGTCAAGCCATACAAAAGTGAGGGTATTGGACTTTAGGAGGGCTGTCTATGGTAAAATGGGAGAGTGCCTTAGAAAAGCACTAGCAAACAGACAAGAAGGAGAGGAACAGTGGGAGAAATCAAAACTGCCATCACAGAGGCAACACGCCTTTGTGAGAAGCAAATAAACAAAACACAATGAAGGAAAAAACTCTATGGTTCTCAAAAGAGGTGGTGGGGAAGGTTAGAGAGAAAATGATAGCATTCAGGAAATAAAAGGAAATACAGGAGGAGAAGGACAGAGAACTGTACCAGCTAAAGCAGAAGGAAGCAGAGAAGGCATTCAGAATAGCAATGACTCAAATTGAGTAAAGGATAGCCAACTCAGTTAAGAAGGGGGATAAAACCTTTTATTGGTACATTAGGGAGCAAAGAAAGACCAAAGGAGGGATAGAGAGGCTTAATAAAGGGATGGGAAGATGGGCAGAGGGTGACAGTGAAAAAGCAGGGATACTAAACAAATACTTCTGTTCAGTATTCACAAAAGAAGAGGAGGGAGAGGTACATAAACCAACAATAGAAGCATTCTGGATTGAGGGGTCAATCCCAGTCCATTCACAGAAGAAAGGGTCCTGAAAGAACTCCTAAAACTCAAGGTGGACAAAGCAATGGGGCTTGATGGAATTCACCCCAAAATTCTAAAAGAACTAAGGGGAGAACTAGTGACTCCACTGACTACCCTTTGTGACAAATCATAGGAGGATGGTGTGGTACATGAGAACTGGAGGAGTGTTGATGTGATTCCCCTTCACAAAAGTGGGAGCAAGGCAGAGGCAGGAAACTGCAGCCCTGTTAGTTTGACCTCAGTGGTAGGGAAAATGATGGATGCACATCTGAAGGAAAGAATTGTTGAGTACCTAGAGGCGAGCAAGTCACAGGACCCAAGGCAGCATGGATTCACAGCAGGAAGGTCATGTCAGATGAATCTAATAGATTTCTTTGACTGGATGACCAAAGTAGTAGCCCAGGGAGGGACGGTGGACATGGCCTACCGAGACTTTAGCAAGGCATTTGACACAGTCCCACACAAAAGATTAATAAACTAGAGTTAGCCAGTCTGGGAGTGGGTCCCAGGGTGGTAGCCTAGGTAAAAGATTGGCTGGACAGCAGGATGCAGAAGGTAAGAGTAAAAGGAGTCCACTCTGAAGAAAGGGAAGTTACTAGCAGGGTACCGCAGGGTTCAGTACTGGGTCTGGTCCTCTTAAATGTCTTTATAGATGACATTGCAGAAGGACTGTAAGGAAAAGTATGCCTCTTTTCAGATGACACAAAGATCTGTAACAGGGTAAATACACAAGGAGAGGTGGAAAGAATGAGAAGGGACATGGCAAGGTTGGAGGCATGATCTAAAGTATGACAGCTTAGATTCAAAGCAAAGATGTGCAAAGTAATGCACCTGGGAAACAAAAACCCAGGGGAAGAGTACACAATGGGGGGAGGTACTAACAACGACAAAAATGGAAAGGGACCCAGGGGTAGTCATATCAGATGACCTAAAGGTAAGCAAGCAATGTGAGAAGGCAGTGAGGAGAGATGGTGGAATACTGGGTGGCATAGGGAGAGGCATCACCAGCAGAAAACAGAAAGTTGCTATCCCTCTGTAAAGACAGTTGGTGAGATGCCATCTGGAGTACTGCATGAAGAACCCATCTCCACAAGGACATAGACAAGATGAAGGCAGTCCAGAGGAGGGCAACTAAAATGTTGCAAGGTCTGCACCAGAAGCCATATGAAGAGAGATTAAAGTAACTTAATATGTATATCCTTGAGGAAAGGAGGGAGAGGGAGGAGATGATAGAAACTTTCAAGTACCTTAAGGGAATCAACAAAGTCCAACAGGGTAGCATCTTTCAGAAAAAGAGATGTGCAAGAACAAAGAGCACAATTTGAAGATAGAGAGGGTGGCTCAGGGGCAATGTGAGGAAGTATCTTTTCATGGAGAGGGTGGTGGATGCATGGAGCGACCTTTCTGAGGAGGTCATGGTGTCAAAAACAGTGGGAAAATTCAAAAATGCATGGGGCAGACATAAGGTAATTCTAGTGGGGGAAAGGAGGAAGTAGGTTGTTGGTTAAGTAGGATCTGCAGATTATTCAATTGGTAGGGAAATGGGCAGTCTTGGTGGGCCAAACTATCCTTATCTGCTGTCAAAGTCTATGTTTCTATGAGAAAGTATACTTCTTTGCTGAAGAGAAAGATCTAAGTCTTAGATAAATTAAGTTGAAGGAAACTGAGTCAAAGGCAGAAGTTGACTTTGTCAAGACAAGTGGAGAGGAGGGGAGAGGAGAGGAGAGGAGAGGAGAGGAGAAAACAGGTTCAGTGAAGAATTGAATGAAATGTATAGCTGGCTATCATCAGTGCATGCATGTCACCTGACCATAACAGAGATGTGGTGAACTGATGCCATGACAGGGACATTGACATACTGGGCTATTCTCTGTTCAGGAGAGACAGAGAAGGGGGGGTGGAAGAAGAAGTTGTATTATATGTATGGGAAGAAATCAAGGCCCCAGAAGTGCAGGGGCATCTGGAGGAAAAGAAGGTCTGGAGATGCTGTGGGTCATCCCAGAGACAGGTGCTGGGGGCCACTGTCCATATTGGGTTGGTAAACAGACCTCCAGCACATGGAGAGAAGTTGGATAAGGCACTTGGGGAAGCCATCATCAGGATGGCAGTAAGTGGGAGGTGCTACTAGTTGGTGATGTCAGTCTGCCAGATGTGGATTGTAGCCTTCAAAATGCAGCTTCAGGGAGGAGCAGTACCATCCTTGACTCCCTGCAAGAGCTTCTCTCAGGCAGCTAGTCAATGAACCCACTAGGGATGGGACAGTGATGGACCTGGTGAGTACAAACAAGGATGGTATTGCAGTTGTCACAGTGGGCAGACTCCAAGGTACCAATGGTCACTGTACATTGTGGTTTACCATTAAGATAGGAATAAAGTAAAACCACATGAAGACGAGAGTCCTGGACTTTAGGAGGACTGATTTTAAAGAAATGGGAGACTGCCTAAGCAACTGACTCTTTTGGTGGTGTTGCCAGAAAGGGGTAAAGGTACAGTGGGGAAATGTAAGGGAGAGCATAATTATGGCAACCAGCTTGTGCATGAAGGAAGTAAATACATGAAGTAAAAAAAATGAGACCATTATGGTTCTCTAGGGAAATGACCAAGGTGGTGAAGGGACAAAGGGTGGCATTCAGGAGGTATAAGGAAATACAGGGGGAGGAAGACAGAGAGGTGTACCAAGTAAAACAGTGGTAAGCAGGAAAGGCAGTGTTGACAGCAAAGGCACAGAGGAAATAATAATTAATGGGGTAGCTAAAAAGGATAAGACTTTTTTTCCGGTGCATAGTTGAGAAGAGGAAGGAAAGGGGAGGGATAGTGAGGATAAGTAGATAGGTGGGGGGACTGCAGACAGCCTGAACAGGTGAGAACCAAATGAGAAAAGGATGCACACACCAAGGCTCAGTGAGAATTCTAAATATATTTCCAAGAGGACATATTGTTCATCGAATGCCTTTGCCACCTTAAGGTTTTGACAGGGGATGGTGTTTGGTCTAAGACATGTATCTTTTTTTGTTTAATTTTAGTTTCTTTATTAGAATTATACAATAATGTAACATGAAAGAACAAACAAACAAAAGTACAAAAACTATCCCCCCCCCTCCCCAACTGATATGAGACAGACATAAATGCATGTAGTCACAATAAGTGGAATTGGTATAGAATCAAATAATTATATAAAAGTCTAGACAAAATAGAAAAACCAATACAACAAAATAGCATAGTCAGAGTAGGCAGAATAAGGTAAGGAAAAAAAACACCAAATTTAAAAACAATCTAACCCAGTTAAAACATTAAATAGGGGTGAGAGCTAAGAAGGGGATAGAAGTGGAAAAGTCAGCACTCCAAGGATTAAATACATGGTAGATTACATAGATTGCCCCATAAGGAATGACATTTGTGCAAATTCCTATGAAGAGTGGCTATAGCTTTAATTAGTTGTAGATTATAAAAAATGGTTGAGCTCCACTCACAGATGGATAATTTTTCATTATCCAGCCAGTATTTCAAAACTAATTGTTTAACAGATATATCTATTAATGCCAGAATAGCCCTATCAGAGAACTTTGAAAGGGAGCTGTAATTACCCCAAATACATTGCTCTAACTGCAAAGCTTTTTGAATATCTAATTTGAATAGAAAGTTTGTTGTTGATTTCATTCCACAGAAGGCTAACTAATGGACACATCCAAAACATATGCCTGAGATCTCCAGGAGCAGAACTGCAGCAAATACATGTATGAGAACATCTGAGACCTCTAATAGCCAAAGTATGAGGTGTTAGATATGCATTTTGAAGAATTCTGTTTTGAATAAGCTTCAAGTTGTCAAGGGGAATATATTTGTAGATTGCCCAGATTTGAGTCCAATTTACTATGCTGGAGTCCAACACTGAAGACCAATAGGAGGTCTGAATCAGCATATCCTGGAATTTAATCAAAAATAGAATTTTGTATAAGTTAGCTATTGAATATCTCATTATATTGATCTTTTTAAGTTTATTTATAATGTCTTGATAATTGGCAACCCAAGGATAGTGACCTAAATAGGAAGTTAATGCTATTTATAATTAAAAAAAGATTAATGATGAATCCTTTACTAAGATTTAGTTTAGAAAGGAGTGAAGAAGTTACATATAAGATTCCATTTTCTAAGAGTGAGTTGACTGCTGGGTCTTTAATCTCTGTAGATCATGGTTTAATAAATGGCTTGTTACTAATTCTAAAACTGTAATTATTAAAGATAGGTTGATTCACATCTTTATAAAGCTGTAAATCTAAAAACTTGCATATTTGATTATGCACCTTCATTGAGATCTCCACCATTGAGTTATTAATTAGAAGAGGAAGGTTGAACCTTTTAGTATAAACTAAGGATTATGGGGCTATTTTGAGGGACTTAATTAAGTATACTCAATTTCTAACCAAAGAGGTTTATACGATGGATTTGGTTGGAGAGGAAGAAACCATTTAATATATTTATTCATATGACTGGCCATATAATAAAGCACCAAGTTTAAAATTTTAATACTGCCTTGAGATTTGGGAAGCATTAATTTACTGAGTGCAATTCTGGGTGGATTACCTTGCCAAATTAAACGATTTGTTAGAGTATGCAGAGGCGCAAACCACTTTAAAGGAAGATAAACATTCATCATGTTCAATGAGTAAAATAACCTAGGAAACACATCTATTTTTAGTATTTCAACCCTTCTACAGAATGATAAAGGAAGAAGATTCCATCTACTATACTTAAATCTTGCTGTAATGTATTTATTAGATTTGTGAAATTCAGGTTAATATATTGAAAGTCATCCTGGGGCAAATACCTAACTATTTTATCTGATTAGGTGACCATTTAAGGCATAGGTTACAGATATCTTTAAGGACCCATCTGTTTAAGGGCATAACTGATGATTTTTCTTTATTTGGTTTGTAATTTGAAACTACACTGAATTTCTGATTGGTTTCCAAAGCCGCTATTAATGAGTCTTTAGGATTAGAGATATGAAGGCGCAAATCATCTGCATATGCAGATACTTTTAGATGGAAGGGACCTATATTTATACTTTTAATTCAAAGATTTACATTTAAATAAAAAATTAGGGGTTCTAAGTAAAAATTAAATAAAATTGGGGACAAGTGATATCCTTGGTGAGTACCTCAATATAAGATAATAGTGTGGGAGTAAATTCCATTGCAAATGATTTTGCTGAGGGGAGTGAGTAAAGAATTTCAAGCCAGGTTATAAACTTGTTGGGAAATCCAAATTTCTGAAGAATAACCATCAAAAAGTCAATGTTCACTCTATCAAAGGCCTTCTCTGCATCAAGGGACACTAGGGCCACGAGGACCCTTGAATCCCTGGACATGGAGAAGATATGTGACAATTTCCTTATGTGGTCATATGCCTGCCTAGACGGCATAAATCCACTTTTCTCTCTGGAGAGTAAGGAGTTCCAGAACTTTTTGCTTCTTTGGGCCAGTATGGAGGAGAGTATTTTTAAATCACAATTGAAAAGAGAAATGGGATGCTAATTAGTAAATTTATCTCTAAGTCTATCTGGTTTAGGTAAAAGAATAATTAAGGCTTCTAAAAGAGTGTGATCATTAAAACCATTATCGAGAATATATGAATAAACTAGTTGAAGTATAGGAACCAAGGTTTCTTTAAAGGTTTTATAAAAATTGGGCGTAAACCCATCAAGTCCTGGTGACTTAACTAACTTTAGGTTGTCTATTGCCTTTGATATTTCCTGAGCTTGGATAGGATTGGTTAGCACATCTGCATACTGGGAATTTAGTTGGGGACAATTAACATGTTGTAAATAATGCTCAATGTCAGAATGGGAAGGAGATTTGGAAATCGGACCATAAAGATTAGAATAGAAATCCACAAATTCTGAAAGGGTATCTTTAGGGTCAGTTTTTCTTGCATTGTCTTTATCAGAGGTGATGAAAGCAATATTTTTTATAGTTGCTGGGTTTTTTTTAAGTTTATTCATCAGCAATTTGCTAGGTTTTTCACCTATATTGGTGAAATTTGCTTTGGTACATCAAATAATAAATTCTGTCTTTCCTGTATTCAGGGTATAGTATTCATATTTATATTTATTTAATTCCCAAGAAATGTAATCTGAGTAGGATATAGTTAGTTAATTCTCCAAAGCCTCGATTTTATTGAGCAAACTTTCAATTTTAGCCTTTTTTTTTTTTTCGTTTTAGAAGAAATTCTATTAAGTTCACCTCTGATAAAACACTTGCAGGCTGACCATATGATATTGAGTTTAATAGCTGATGAGAGATAAATATCTAAATATATATCAATCTGTTGTTTGATATGATTAACAGTACAGTCATTTTTCAAAAGCTGATTAGAAAGGTTCTAGATTTATTGTTTAAAATAGGTAGGATTTGGAACTAATAGCATTAAAACTAAAGAGTGGCCTGATACAGATCTAGCAGAGATTTGCATATCTGAGACACCAGATAATAAGGATTTGTTGATTAAAGAGTAATCTATTCTTGAGAAAGAGGAGTGTAGTGTTGGAAAAAAAAGAGTACTTTATTGAGGTTTGGTTGAATGCCCTCCATGGATCCGTCAGCTCAAACAGCTCTATAACTTCCTTTAGGGTCCTACTGTCTGCCATGATCTGACTCCAGCATTAGTTGATTTATCCAACTGCTGATCCTGAGGAATATTCCAGTCACCACCCAGGATCACATGATAGTTTGGAAATTTTGAGATTACAGATGTAAGATGCATTAAAAATGCTGCTGTATTAGATATGGGTCCATATATAGAACCCACGAGAATTTTAACATTATTAAATGAGCCTGCTGCAAGTATATATCTGCCATCTTGGTCTGCAAGTATATGAGCATGTATAAAATGAATTGATTTACTTATTAGAATGGTAACCCCATTTCTGGAGGTAGAGTTACCCGCGCCAAAAACTGTATTATATTCTAATTTTCTCAACAGATTGATTTCTGTTGAAAGCATATCTGTTTCCTGTAGAAATAATATATTACAATGTAAGGCTAGGGCATGGTGTAAAATTTGTAACCTTTTTAGGTTGGCGCACTTGCGCAGCCAACACCTTGGGACACTGCAGCTTTGGAGGCGCGGTCGCTGTTGGCCAAATGCAGGGCACACACCAGTAGGTGCGTCCCACATTCCCCAATCAGCCTGCATGCCAGCTCCATACCATGCATACATAATGTGGTGAGCACATCTAAGAAAAGGTCCACTGCAATCCGAGCAAAGCTCATCAGATGCAGCGGTCCTTTCCTTGCCATGCTCACCGCCATTATGTACATGGTGGCACACTGGCCACCAAACTGCCGACTTTGGGGGTACCCAATCACCCTGTCAGCTGCCCCTGCCTCCTGTGAATATGCTGATGGGGGAGCCCACTCCCTGTCACTATAAAGCATCCCCCCGATTTGTGATATGCTGAGTGGGGTGCCCAATCCCCCTTGGCTCTTACCCTGCCCCCTTTCCTTGATCCCCCATCAGCAGAAATAACCCCACCGTGTTGTTTGCCAATGAGGGTGCCCAATCTCCTATCAGCTACATTCACCACCCACAAACAGTTAGGTGGCATGCTGGGAGCCCACCCCAGAATGCCAAATCCCCTACAAAAAAAATGGTCCCTCATAGTCTCCATGCCCCCTCCCCCATCCACATCCACCCACTGGGCACCCTGCCTTCCCACCCCCTTCACCCCACACTTACCTCCAGAGTCCGGCGCGACAGCCTTTGCTGGACCGGGAACACGTCTGCACTCATCAAAGCTGACCATGAACTGAGGAAGCTGTATAATGGAATAAATAGGGTTTTTTCAGCTTTGCTGCATATCTCAGGCATTTTTGTGAATTCTGGCCCCAAATTTTCTACATGGGCTTTTTGGGACCCCTTTTCATGAATTATTGCACTGTCATGGCATTATTTGGTCCCGAAAGATGATTTTGTAGTCATTGCATGGAATCACCTTTCAGGACTGTGTAATGAAATGACAGTGCCACTGTTCATGAGGGAGGCTCTCAAAAACCCTATGTTGCAAATTTGTTGGGAAAAATCCCAAACATGACTGTTTTACAAGCATGCATAGCAACTGCGCAATGCACGCTCGTAAGTTAGCGAATTCACAATATTTTCACACCAGATTCTCAACACTGGCATTTTACCACACCTTCTTGTGAACCATATAGCTGTCACTTTTCACATCCTGGCTGAAATGTGTTTTCGCACTTCCGGCGCAGAATAGCGCAGACGTAGTGCAAAATCAGTGTTCAGGACACAATACAAAAATGACAGTGACACTGTTCATGAACAGAGGTCCTAAAAAGCCTGTGTTGAAAATTGGTGATAATACTCCAGAAAATGACTGTTTTATGAGTGTGCATAGCAACTGCGCAACGCACGCTCATAAGTTAGCACTTTCGCACTATTTTCATGCCAGATTCTCAACATTAGCATTTTACCAACCTTCTTGTGAATCGTACAGCTGTCACTTCTCACATCCTTGCCAAAATGTGTTTTCGCACTTTCGCACAGAATAGCGCATTCACTGTGTAAAATCAGTGTTTGGGACACATTACTCCATAAAATGACTGTATTATGAGTGTGCGTTGCGAAATTTGCACGCACGCTCGTTCGCAAACTTCTAATATTTTCACTCCAGATTTTCAACAGTGCCATTGTTCTGCACCTCCTAATGAACAGTACAACTGTCATTTTTCACATCCTGTTTTTGCAGTTCCTGAGCAGAATAGTGTGGTCACTGTGGAAAGCCCGTGTTCAAGACACAGGATGAAAATGACAGTGACACTGTTCATAAGCAGATGCCCTAAAATGCCTATGTTGAAAATTTGGGAATGAAAGTCAATAAAATGAGTGTTTTATGAGTGTGCATTGCACAGTTTGCTCACACGCTAATGACTTTGTGAATTTGTAATAGTTTCACTCCAGCTATTCACCATTGTCATTTTTCCATACCTCCTTATGAACACTACAGCTGCCTGAAATGTGTTTTCGCATGTCTGGCACAGAATTGCATGTCCGCTGTGTATAATCAGTTTTCAGGACAGTTTGAGGAAATGATGGTGACACTATTCATGAGTAGAGGTCCTAAAATGCCTATATTGAAAATTTGATGCTGAAACTCCATACAATGACTGTGTTGCAAACGTGCATTGCGCAGTTTCCATGCACCCTTGTGACTTTGTCAGTCTGCAATATTTTCATGCCACATTTTCACCACTGGCATTTGTGCACATCTCCTTATCAACAGTCCAGCTGCCATTTTTCACAGCCTGCCTAAAACGTGTTTCCGCAGCTGTGGTGCACAATAGCATGCTCGCTGTGCAAAATCACCTTTTCAGATATATTCACAAAATCACAGCACTATGCATCTCTAGCTCTGCCACTCCCACTGCCAATGCCAGCATGACAACATTGACAAATGCTTGTTAACTTGAAACATGCCCCCTTCACATTCCATACTGCATATTTTATTTTAGAAACCATAGCAAAAAAAATCAACAAAGCAATTTTTTTGTAAGCTTATCAATATATTAAGGGAAGGAGAGAACAGAGCTATTCCAACTAGCTTAAATACGAGCAAGATAGCAAAGGAAAAAAAACTCAACCCCTACATATATTAACAGAATTACAATTTCTCCTCATATAGATTGAATAGGTCTTGACTCTTTAATGAAGTGATACGAAGTAATGTCTGAGCCCATGTCATCCCCCAACCCTCAATTAATATGTGATATCCTGCCTTAAACAATTCAACCTTCCCACCCCCTTTAGACAGCAGAATCCCTCCCAGAGAAAAAATATTACTCCCCCCAAATGAAAGTAAGAAATCCAGTTATAAAAAAAAAGCATCCTAACCTTAAGAGGAAATTCAAGCTTTCAGTGAGAACAGTGTGCAATATTATGGCAATTCCTCTAGAGAAAAAAGACTCCCTTGGTCCCAAAGACTGATCTACTGTATACAAAAAAGACTGATAAAGCCTCACAGTGGTTTCTCAGTACTCCTAGCTATATTTTGTATAGAGGCGTATTATAGAAACCAAAATTACACTCGTAAAACAGTCATTTCTTGGATTTTTTTTTTCCACCAAATTTGCAACATAGACTTTTTGAGAGCCCTCCTCATAAACACTGGCATTGTCATTTTGTTAATCGGTCCCAAAAGGTGATTCCACACAGTGGCCACAAAATCATCTTTCGGGACTGAATAACTTAATGACTGTGTCTGAATTCATGAGGATTGTCATGCCATGTTCCAGAAGTAAGTATTGGGTGAGGGGTGTGAAGATGCAGGGGTGCGCAGAGGGTGGGCGTGGCGTGGCGAAGCCACCAGACTCGACGAGGGACCGTTTTCTGGTCTGCAGATTTAAAAAAAACAACATCGCAGAATGTGTTTTGTTTTCACAGGGGTATTTGGTATGCTGTGGTGGGCTCCCAGTGTGCCACCCGACTGTTTTTTTGGGGGTGCTGTAGCCAATGGGGGATTGGGCACCCCCTTCAGGAGAAAGCAACTGTTTCTTTTTGGGGGACATTATGTTGATGGGGAGTGGGCTACCCCATTGGCAAATTACATTGTGCAGGGAGAGGACTGAACACATGGGGATTAGGGGCCCCTGTCAGCAAAGAAAGACAGTTTGGGGGGGCACATGATGTCGAGGGTGATCCAGCACCCCCTCGGCATTGGGGGCTGTGCAGTATTGTTTGTGGACATGGCAGCAGCTTTCCCCCACGTTCCAAAACAATATAATACTAGGTAATATTCTGCCCTGCAATGACTGGTCGCTCCCTCATTGCAGCGGAATGGCTGACGCTGCAGTGATGAGGTGGCTCCTGACATTACAAGTTGGTGGCACTTTTGGAAGCCAGTGTCATCAGCACACTGTGCCTCCATTGGTCCACTGGTGCCAAGCCCCCAAATGCTATGCCACTATTGGCTGCCACAGTGCCGCGCCTCCACAACCCACTTCTCTCCTAAGCTGCCGCATAATGTTTCTTGCGCACGCGCGCAAGCAAGCATAGAAATGAAAGCGATTCCTGTAGTAAAAGTGACTGTTACTCCACTCCAGTGGTTGCTTTGATTTCCGAATTGTAACAATAAGTAGTACGGAAAGCTGTCGAAAAATCATGCCTATACATGTCAATGGAGTGCACACTCTGATTTTAATTTACTGACATCACAGAAGGTTGCTGGAGGTGCCTGCCTGGGGTGTATCACCCGGTTTAGGACACTGCTATGTTTTTCTGTGGGTACACAGTCCTGGTGCCATAACATTTTTACTGGACCGGACTGCAGAGTATTATTATTAGCCCTCAACACTGGAGCATGTCAACTATCATATATGTTTGAGGGGGTGCTGGGTAACCACCTGACATTGTGCACCTACTCTTTAACAATTTTGACCTTTACAGTTTGATTCTGTTTTCAATTGTCCCTTATTTACTGACTTGTATGTCTGATACCATTCCTTCCACAAATAATGTTCTTCTGCATATTAAAAAGGTCACTAATGAGAGTTCAAATGTGACGACTTTCCATTTGGCCAAAAGTGTCACCTGGTCATGCATTAATGCCCTGCTTGACCAACAGTAGGCATGCTTATTGTAAAATGTTTTTGATTTTTATTTGAAGTAGAATGAAAGTCTTCTATCCCTGGTGGTCCAGTGGGCTGCTTGCAGCCTGATCATGGGCATTTGTTATAAAAAAATGACACCCCAATCCAACCCTGGTGGTCCAGCGGTACCCTCCTCTTCACTGGCCCACTGAGCCCCACTGCCCCGCTCCCCCCCGGTCAGCAGCGGGCAGCAGCTCCCCTCCTGCTTGCTGCCCCACCACCCGCTGACTGACACCGTATGGTAGGGCTGTACACCCACTGGTCCACAGTGTGAGCCAATGGGCATGCAGCCCATACCGTACTACCATTCACAGATCTGGACTATGTAGTACCGTATGGGCTGCATGCCCATTGGCTCACACTGTGGACCTGTGGGTGTACAGTCCTACCATATGGTGTCAGTCAGCGGACAGCGGGCAGCAAGCAGGTGGAGAGCTGCTGCCCACCGCTGACTGGGAAAGAGGACAATGGGGCTCAGTGGGTGGGTGGGTGGGAGGGGGTACCACTGGACCACCAGGGTTGGATTGGGGTGTCATTTTTTATAACAAATGCCCGCAATCAGGCTGTGAGCAGTCCGGTGGACCACCAGGGATAGAGGACTTTTATTCTACTTCACATGCCTGTGATTGGGCTGCAAGTGGTGCACTGGACCACCAGGGATATTGGACATATTCTACACTACACACATGCCCACGATCGGGCATTGGGGCACTTTGCTGTGATGTGCAGGGGCCGTCAGTCCCCGTCGGCTGCTGCCTGGCAGGGCACCGGTGGGCTAGGGGATCAAGCGCACTCAGATGCAATGAGGCTATATGACATGCAAATGGCCCCATTTGCACCTTTGCATATTATGGCCCCATGTGCATGTGCACTTTGAATATCTGGTTGTTGCACCTTGCAAATGGAACTTGTGCTAGTGCATCCCCATGCTCCACTCTGGCCACTTGTGCTGGCACAGTGCCACTGCGCCATGTGCACTGCGGGTGGCCAAGGTGCAATATTCAACATTGTTGTGCCATGGTGCAGCTCCATTGACTATCACCCTTTCAACACCCCTGCACAGCTCAGTTGTGCTGCGCCCTGCTTGACCACAGCCTGGCGCAGTCTGAATATCCGTCCCTAAAAACATAAAGTTCAACTTTTGGGATTAACAATATTTGTTTACCATATTTTGTGTATATATATATATATATATATATTATCGTTTTAGTAGTTTCAAAACTTTGAAAGCAATGGTGTTACCAATGCATTTAGAAATACATGTTTTAATTGTCTTTACAGTTAATTATGCAGTTTCATGTCAGGGCACATTTTTTGGGGAGGGGGTTCAAATTATTTTAATCAAGGGCACAGTACTTAGTAAACACAGTCTTTGATGAAGTGTATTTTTTCTTTTAAGTTTGAGAAGTGGAGTTGCCTTGCACATGTTAAAAATATCAGCTGCAATTAACAACTACATGTAGAAACAAAAGGCTGTTTTTTTATTTTGTTTGTTTTTTTCCTACTTTCTTTTCACTGATATAAACTGAGCTGGGGAAAAAAATAAGACTGGAACAACTATCAGAGCTGCCATCCCCCTGGACATACCATTTATCACTCATTTAAAATAACACAAATGTAGTTTCACATTTTTACTATGAGGGAAGCAAGAAGATGAACCAGCATGGTTAACAAATACATTCATTGACACCTGTGAATGAGCGGGGAGGGGTCTTGAACCTGCTATTCATATTTTTTTTATTGCATCTTGTCCCAGGCAATCTTCCCAGAGTGCAGTTTGCTCTATTGTTTAATATCTCCAGTGGAGGCCAGTGTCTTGTTACATTGCCTTTTGTTTCAGATTATCCTCGGACATCATGGCAGCCAAAGGAGACACACTCTGAGTCTTAGGGTATGTACAGCATAATTAATAAGTTTCCATATGCAAAATCTTTCCATCCATGTTATTGTTGGACATACTGTAGCTAGCTTGGCTTGAGGTAGGGTGAACATGGTCAGGACCCCTTAGCAATTGAGATGCATATGCAGCACATAAGTCCAGATGTGCTAACTTACCCAATAGCTTAAGTGTCACAGTTTGCATTTTCTTCTTGAAATAGTTACTTTTGCATTTATGTTTATTTTAAAATATTTAATATTCTGGCCATGTGGTTATGTCATGGATCATAACTGATCTCCAGCCTTAACCCGTCCGCCCCCCCCCGCTCCAACCTGCATAGAAAATAGTGCTTGTAGACAAATCTAATCATTTTGCCGCTGTGTTCTGGCATGTTAGAGTGTGTGTGTGTGTGTTACTGAAGCAAGAAATGTACAGCTGTCATTTTTTACAATGTGTTTTTGCACCTGTGGTGCCAAATGGCACAGTCACTGTGCAAAATCTCTTTTTGGCTAATGAACTGATAGTGTCACTGTTCATGTGGTGGGGGTCACAAAAAAGCACATGCTGAAAACTTGGAGTGAAAATACCAAGAAATGCCCTGGGCATTAGGGTTTCTGACCATAACACCCTGCACTGTAGGGACTGACAGGCATCAGGGGTGTGACTTGGGAATGTCAACAGTAATGCTCATGTCATTCCACCCCATCCCCACCCTGCAGCCAGTGACAGGAATTGAGGTGTGCCTTTGACTCTTCAGCCCCAAAGTTCACTCTATTCTCTTATACTGTACCCATTTCAGTGTATTTCCTTATGGAATGGGGTGAGTGTAAAGTCTGAAAATCCAAAGGCACACCTTGACTCTTGTCTGTGTCTACAGGGTAAGGTGAGGTGAAATGGCATGAGCGTTACGGGCAATGACCCAAAGGCATACCACAATGCCTATCCATGTTTGCGGGTTGGGGGTGGTGTTGGCATCACTTCAGTACTTCACTGCCATTTCTATTCTGCCTGTCTGTCTGTGTTTGTCTCTCTCTATGTCTATGTAATTATCCATTGTTCTATTAATTGCATGTATCGCTGTTTTCTCCTATTTCTAAAACAAACCTGCATATCACATTTGCCTGCACTCTGAGCACATACTTATGAAACTGCACATTTGTTCTCCACTTCTGCATAGACCTCATACTTTCTGAATATTCCCATTATCACAAGCATAACTACCTTGCCCTTATCAAAGCGCCCCCCTCTGAAAGTTAATATCACATTTTCTCTAACAGTCCATCAACATTACACTTGACTTCCTGACATCAACACATTGCTTAAATATAACTTACATCACCTCATGGACAAAAACCCTGTTTCTCTTAAAAAAAATAAAAATAAAATTGTGTAAATAATCCCAAGGCTGAACATATGCCAGCCATTACTTTTTAATGTACTGCCACCTTCTATACCATCATGGGGATTTGCATATGTTTCCCTTGATGTTTTGCATTATTGGGATATGTGCAATTATGTTTTCTTTAAAATTTGGCCGTCTGGCCAATATCATCCAGGATAACACATATGTCAGTGTCATTTGCTCTGGGGTTCTTTTGTAAGCTTCCTATTCCTTCCATTAAAATGTACACCTCCATATAGTTTACTAATAAAGTGTATGCCTTCCTTAGAACAGGAACTAAAACAAATCTTACTACTTACAAATCATTGTGTTGTTTCGTCATATCTCCTTAACAATTCCACACAACTTCACTAACTTCATTATGCAGCCATGGTGGATCTGACCAGAATTTGTTATAAATGTCAGCATGCTGGCATTTACAGGTGACAGGTTAGTATGATGATCACACACTATTGCCCCCACAGAACTGAATACCCTCTCCAGACTTACACTGGAGGGTGGGCTGGTCAGGTACTTCAGTGCTACTGAAGTCAGCTCTGGCCATTCATTCACCTTGCCACTCCAGTACACCAGAGAATCATCAGGCACTGACAGATGCTTGTTTTCTACCAAATAGGCATCAACCATGCTCTGTGATGCACGCAGTCCTGATGAGTCATCCACCTGTTCACAGGATTCATTGAGATCACAGATTCCTATTTGAGACAAGGCACCCCAAAGTGGGTTAATGGTAACCTGTTTGGTTGACAACCCCCCTTGCCCCTCAGCCACCTTACTGGAGGTGCTTACTCCACAGTGACCTTCTGCTTTGTTATGCTGTGGTTTGCAGAACTTTGCACATGACATCTGTGCCACGTGAACCAATTGGGCCAGCTGTCCAGTCAGATTTTAAACCTGATCAGGCCCTCTCCCCAGTATGTATGCAATGCCATGTTTGTAGCATGGGTCCAACATTGTTGCTATTCCAAATTCTGCACTTTGCTGACAAGTGGCGCTGTGTCAATTGTGGTTGAATATTGTAAGCATGTATTTCGGTAAGACACTGCTTGACCTATCTCTGGACACATCAAGGTTAGGCAGCAGATTCAACAAAGTCTTCCAAAGCACCCGCAGTAATGGAATGGCTTAACTAGTGGATGCAGTGTCATCACGCACTACCTATGTGGCATATTCAGAAGGCCTCAAAATTGATATCACTGAGTCCATGAGTAGCCATTGTTCAGTTTCCATAGACATTGAGGCCCCTGAACTGTCATGGCTAGTGTGCATTACTAAGTATTTGGAGATGGCTTTGTACTGCTCATACAACTGCTCTGCTATGTAAAGTGTCGAGTTACAGCACGTGACAACTTTAAGTTTGAGTCGGTGCTGTGGGAGGCTGTTTTGAATTGCAGCTGCCTAAGTTGGTCACGGGCCTTTCCAGTGCATGCAAAGTGTGCACAGAAGCAGCATGCAACGGTAAGCATTTGCTTGACATCAGGGTGCTGCAGAAACCCCTGTAACACAAGATTTAAACAGTGCACCATGCAGGAAACCCTCACAAAATCACCATTGCTGATACATTTAACGATGTTTGATCCATTGTCACTAGCTACAGTACAAAGCCAGCTTTTAGGGACAAAGGGTGAAGCCACTGATCAGTTTCTGATGGTAGTTAGTCTAGCATGTTTTCAACTGTATGTGACCCTGCTATACTATGATTGCAAGTGTCCCTTGAAGGTTGCTACCATGACAGTCTGACTTATTACACTGCTTTCCAATACCGCCATCTCAGACAACCCCTGGTACCTGCGCCCAATGTGTAGTAATACACAGATAGGAACTACCAGCCATTTTGCCATCTGTCCACATATCCATATTTAAGTGAATGCAAGGCGATGAGGGATGTTGAAGGGCATGTCTTACAGACTCTGTCACAGTCTGATATAACTCCGGGACAGCTTGTGTAGAAAAGTATGTCCTGGATGGGACTTTCCATTTGGGACAGGCACATGCCGCAAAATGCTGGAATCTGGAATTCTACATGAAAGAGAAGGGTAAAAGGTCACTTGCCAGCATTTCCTCTACAGCAGTATTCCATTCACATGACACCACATGATTTGGTGGATATTTCATGTTCTGGGCAAAAAGACTATGCAACATGGGGTGCAATGTTACACATGCCTACAGTAATCCTCCAGTGTTATTTCACCAATACTATACACATGGTTACTTTGGCTATTTCCAGTTGAGGATGGAAATACCATGCTCAATAACGTGGATGAGAATGAATGCCCCACTATGGCATTAGCTCCCCTCTGGTACCGAGCCTACAGTACCATGTGCCTGCACTTCAGATGTGTATGCTGGCCCCTGGTGCAAGATGGCTACCCTTTTTACCACGCCTCACATGCACTTGACAAAGCTGGCAGATTGCCACTGTTTCATCACTTGCATCTTGTACAAAAAAATCCAAAACTAGGGATTTTGATGCCCTACTTTTCACATGTCCCCGATGCTGCATTATGGACTCCAGTTTTTGTGGCACTGAAATGTGTGGTATACTGCATGATTTCTGTTGTTGGGAACACTTGGACTCTGCCTGTACATCACAATCTATGACTATTACTGGGTCATCATCATCAACAGACACAGCTTTATCAGAACTTTGAGGAGGGTGTGATTTAATAAAAGACTTTACTCACAGCCACCTTCACTTTCTTTTTCTCCAGTTCCCAACTAGGATCACTGGCATTATCATCATAATCATCATCCACATCCACAAATTCAGTTTGGATGCTGTCCTGTGGTGAACATGTTCCAACCACAGATGCAGTATGATCTTCCACAATTGTTTTGTCAGCATTTGAATACTTGGATGGCACAGGCATAACCTCAACATCACTGGAAACATGAGATTGTGGGTCATCGTCATGATCAGAATCGTGTTCGTCTAATGTGGGGACAGGGAGTGTGACATCAACTACACTCTGACTCACTTCTTTGGACTCCACAACATTTTGGCACCCAGATAAGTTTGCATGGGTTGAATTTGGAGCAATACTCATGCCGGACCCATCACTAACTTCACTACCACCACCACCAGCAGGGACAACAGCATCTCCAACCATCATTGAAGTGACTGATTGCGCTGTGAAAAACATGGAGAAATCCCTTTACTGGCATCAACTATTCCCTTCTGCTGTGTACTGCCATGGCCATGGTCACCCTTGGCACTAGCAGCAGTGTCACATCCAGAAATATCTTTGCATGCACTTCGCTTTACAGGCATTTTTTTGGATTACACAGACAAGTAACAACAAATTTAAATTTAGGCACTTTTGGGATGATGGGAAGCAAGAAACAGCATGTGTGACTTACAGATGGAGATTAGACCCTAATGAGATGCAGCGGCACTGACAGATGGAGGTTGCTCATTAAAGAGATGCAGCCACACAGGTGCAACAACACCTTAGCCAGTGGTCAGCAATCCACAATTGTAAAAATAATACCTTATTTTGCTGGGGGGTAGGGATTACAGCAGTGCCTAGATAGAAGCAGTAAAAAATAACACAGACAGGTGAAAAAATTAAGAATACTGCAATTACGGTGCCACAGTAAAATGCATTTGACTTGACAGCACACACACACACACACACTAAAGGTAATGGGCAGAAAATTTAACAGTTCAGTACACTAGAACCCAGTCTTTTAAACAGACTGAAAAAATGCAAAGCACCACAGCAAACAGCAATAAATAATCAAAACTTACTAGAAGTATTAATGTTATGTATATGAACACACAAATACTAAAACAGTACCCAACAACAGTTGGAAAGACTGCCTTTCTCACTGTGAATCTCCCTTCACCACAGATTCGACCCTCCCCCAAACTACAGTTTTACAGTATCTGTCAGTACAGAGACTGAATGTACTAAATTAACATTCAATATGCACACAAAAGTCAATAAACACTTGACAATATAAACACACAAGGGTTTCCTACAATCAGTGTACTAAATTTTGACACTCAATTTTGTGGCAAAAAGGCATTTTTAAAGATTTTTAGAGGGCCTGAATCTCAGAGCTCTGACAGGAAACTGTCTCCTGCTTTCCACTACACACACTGCTATGAACTTAGGCTGTGCTAGACAATAGAGAGCCCATGTGACCTGCCATCCCATGAATCACTGCAAAATTCTCCTTAAAGTGCAATAAAAAGGTGCCGTTAATGTGAAGTCCATTGAAATCAATGGAACTTCACATCAAAAGTAAAAGGTGAAGTTATTCGCTTTGCGTTGCAGAGTATTATGTAAATTTTGTGTTATACATGAAATACTCCACATAGCAAAGTTTAGGGACTTCACCCACCACTAAGCTCTACCCAAATATCCCACAAACAAGCTCCACAATCAAACAATCAACCAAAAGAAAAATCAGTTGGCATCGCCGATTGAACAATCATAAATAGTCCAAAACTTAAAATTAAACCACAATCCTGAGGGACTTTGCACTAGAGTGCTTAGTTAAGTAATGATTAATCAAACTATTTCCTTCAAAACAAAGCATTCTCCAAGCCATATATGACTCTAAAATTAAACTCAATCCCCTTTCCTACTAACAACACACACAATAAAAAATGTGCAGCAAATCGATGAAGTAGAAGCAGTTAATAAATCTCCTGTGTCTATTATGAACCAAAAAGCATCAGGTTGGCAACCAGTCAGAGCTATATCTCCATACAGAGTGAGCTAGTATTGAAAACAAAATCTGGTTACCACTATGGATTTTGTCATGCACCACACAAAGAGTTGTGGCCTTGTGAAACTATTAACTCTCTTCTGGCTGGAGAACACAAAAAGGGATCGATCCTTCTTTGTGAACATATCTGTGAGAGACTGAGCCTCCTCTACTAATAATAAGAAATTAATATTAATCAATAAAGACAGCCTGCAGTTAATGGAACCCCATCAGTTTCAACTACTAGCTGGATTAAATTACACCCAAAGAGATATGCAAACTTAAATATCCTGTTTTAAATCTAAACACCAGTATTACTGCAAATTTTATTATTACAAAGGTTGAGGTATTGCTAGAAATAACAACCTAGAGTGGTTAAATGGTCCAGTTATTGCTGAGTTATCACTCTAGATTATGTTTCGAATAACCTAGGGATCAGTAACTGGTATGTGTTACAATCGCATACATAAAGTCAGTGTTGAACAAAAATGAAGAAGATTCTTGGTTGAGAAATATGCAAAAATATAAATAATATGTATAAAAAAGGTTTTCCTCAGAAAAGCTAAATTAGGTTATTTCACATGGGAAATCTGCCTCAAAGTGCATGATCTCCTAATGAATAAACAATGAGGGCTTCATTAATAAGGAAATTATATATAGCACATATGTACTAGGCAAACCACAAAACCTACTTAAAAAAAGACCAACATAAATAAAAGAAAATCTTTTAACCCCAACTGGATTTTATAACTATACTAAGTAGACAATACAAAAATTAAGCACATAATTATCATGTCCAGGACTCCGGTGTAAAATATCAGTCCAAAAATCGATGCCGTTTCTAGAGTGCTTAGCTCTTTACTAAAGCAAATGGATACTTTAAAGTTTACAAATACAGGTGTTATACTGTTAAAACAGATGAGGCATCTTAATCAAAGGTGGACTAAGTATCTGAAGAACAGTGCCAAGTCTTATTCCAAAACTAAAAAATATAAGAATAAGAGGTTTCTTCAGAGAGCATAACCACTAGCAGTTCACAAAGTCATAGTTCAGCCAAGATGGAACAGTTCAGGGAAGAGATCAGATAACAATTTCCTGGCTTGGGCGACAGAAACAAAAGCATAGATGTTGCCATTTTTTCTTATAGACAACTTGGCTGGATATCAATCAATCAATCAAAATCTTTATTTAACCAGGTGAACACCATTGAACAAAGCTCATTTTCGAGGTGGACCTGGACATAGATACATAGTCAAGCATAGAAGGGTTACATACCGTACACAACAGAATTATAATACAAGTCATACTACAATATAAATTGAACATAAAACAATGTACAGAATTCAGATGGATAACAGTACTAATTCTTGATAAAAATATATATACAAAAATATGCATGAGATTCTCTGGACTGCATGAAGGAAATAATAAATACAAGTTACAAGGAATATACAGGGTGCAAGAGAGAGGGCTCTTAGATTAGGTATGAAGTAGACGGATAGATCCATAAAGTGAGGGGTAAGGGGCAGCTGCCTAAAATGGAGAAGGTAGAAGGGTAGAAGACTAACTGGGTAGTGGCAGCCATACGACAGCCACTGATCACAGAGTGCTGCTGAGACCACTAATGGAATGAAAATGAGCCTCAGGATATTGGTCAATGGCAAGGGGAGGTAGGGATGGGATAAGGGAACAGAAAGAATAGGGGTCAGGGAGGACAGAAAGTGGGAGGCTCAATTCAAGTAATAAGGCAGATCACTTAAAACAATTACAGGATTTCTTGAAAGAATGAGTGTAAAGAGTTTTGAATGTTGATAGTTTGATAGGGTAGACCAATTTAAATGTTTTTTGCAGCTTGTTCTAGAGTGTGGGTAACACATAACTAAAAGATGTCCTACCAAAGCTTGACCTGACCTTAGGTATAATAAAGGAGATGTAGGAGGCACTCCTCAAAGCATATTTTCCTACCAAGCTTAGGAGAAGGCAATCCAAGACATAGTGAGGCAACTTCTTAGTAATAGCTCTGAAGGTCCAAAAGGCAGCATTCCTCTGTCTTCTATATTTGAGGGATGGCCATCCTACAGCAGCATATAGGAAGCAGTGATGTGTGGTGAAAGGGAGGCCGGTAATGAACCTTAAGACTCTTTGATAGAGCATGTCCAGTTTGACTAGTGCAGAGCCGGGGCCTTGCCTGTAAAGGAAGTCCACATAGTCCAACAATGTTAGGAAGGTGGAATGGATCAATCATTTCTTGGCCTCTGAGTAAGCAGGTGATTAATCCTATAGAAGAGACCAAGCCTCTGTCTCAGCTTTTTTATAAGTTCTTCAGTATGATCATTATAAGAAAGTCTATGGTTGATCCAGACCTCCAGGTATTTGAACTTAGTTACATTTTCCAAAGGTTCACCTAGACGTGTATAGATTTGAGGAAAGGTTCCTTGGGCAGCGGCGTTCATTATATGTGCAGAGGGTGAGAGGAGCATTGCCCTTGTTTTCATAGCATTCAGTAGAAATTTCTGGTTCAAGAGCTGCAGTTGCAGCAGATTAAACTCCCACTGAAGATCACTACATGCTGCTCCCGGGGAAGATCTGCTGATGTAAAGTACTGTATCATCTGCAAATAGATGTACGTTTGCAGTATTGAGGTTGGCATCAACTCTTTTTATATATATTGTGAAGAGCAGGGGGCCCAATATTGAGGCTTGTGGTACGACCCTTAGCAGGGGTTTTAGGAGTGAGAATTCCCCATCTGCTTTTACCTGCCAGAGACTACCTGAAAGATAGTTGGAGAACCATCTCAATGATAGAGTCCAGATCTATGTTCCAGAGGGATGTAAGGAGCAGATCTTGATCAACAGTGTCGAATGCCTTACTTAGGTCTAAAAATACTGCAAAAACAAAATTCTTGGCATCGAAGTCACACTGCCAGTTATTAGTCACCTCAGCCAGTGCTGAGATGGTGCTATGGCATGGTCTAAAGCCTAATTGTAAAGGTTTAAGCAGGTCTGCAGAGTCCAGGCAATTCCTGAGCTGTGCACGCACAATTTTCTCTAACAGTTTAGACAGGATGGGGAGTAGAGAGATAGGCCAGTAATTGTTAAGGTTACTAGGGTCTCCAGATTTGAAAAGGAGGATCATGTGCCCAGTTTTCTGTAGGGGAGGAAGGTCACCCTGAGAAAGGGATAAGTTAAAGAGGTTGGTAATTGGGGCAGCCAGGACATGGTGACCAAGTTTCAGGAAAAAGGGGTCAAGAAGGTCTGAACCAGCACTCTTCCTGGTGTCTAGTTGTAGACAGGATATAACATTTTGAATTTGATTCCTGCTAAGATGAGCTTGTTAACTAAATGGTCAAAGTCTCTTCTGTGGCATCTCACAGCATAGGGTAAGTCTTGCACTACATGAAATATCTTGCCATCCAGAGTGCTTCTTTAGCTTGTCTCACTTTATTTAAGATATGTTGTTTGTCCAAATAATTTAATAATTTAACAATGAAAGGTCATGGAGGCTTACCTGGGTTTGGAAGGGGTCTCAGAGCGTGATGAGCCTTCTCTATTATATATTGTTGACCACTGAGTGACACACCATCCAGATTTTCAAATAGAACTTGGGCAAAGTAGATTGTGTCCATCCCCTCTGTGTGCTCTGGCAAGCCAAAGATCATTAAATTATCTCTTCTGCTTCAGCCTTCCAAATCTTCCAGTTTTGGGTCCAGTTTTTAAATTTTATATCTAAGATTAGGCAATTCAGGGTCGATCTTAATTCTTCAGTCATCCAGAGAAGAGATTCTTGATTCTGTATCACCCATGTGCTTGCTTAACTCCTCCGTTCTTGCCCAAATTATTTTTTAATCCTCAAGCAGTTTCATAATTGCCTCTTTTAATGGGCTGATTTCCAGTAAAAATTTCTCTTCAGTTACGTGAAAAGAGCTGATGTTCGCTGGTGATCCTTTGGTTGTAGCTTGTTTTGTTCTTTTGGGCCCACTTGTTTTATCGGGTGTTGGCAGTGGTGTGTGCTTTGATGAAGCATTCCTCATTCCTGTCTCCATATTATCTTCCAGAGGTAAAACAATTTAAGATTGTCAATGTAGCTCCAGTAAGAAGTATAGTCAGATTATTTAGAAGTAGCCCCCCAGGTAAAAAAATTGAGTAGAATTTTTATCAAACAGTCAGAGCTCCGACAAAAGTGTCTTCACTCCCCTCTGGTCATCATGTGACTCCTAATACATGCATCTTAAATACTCCTTTATTTCATAAATATGCTTGTGCAATTTGCATACAATGAAGTGCATAATTTAAAGACAGCATTTTTGTCTGTTGGTGTGTTAACACTATTGCATCACACTTGCACAGCTGAAGCACTTCATATGTATAATTGCACTTTGTTTTTCTATCTTAAAATCATGCACTTCATCATATGCAAATAGTACATGAATATTTATGAAATGAAGGGGTATATATCATGCATGGCTTAGACCAAATAGCAGCCCAGATGAAGACTTGTGGTGGAGGCACTACGTAGGGGTGTTTGGCTTTCAGTGAACAGTGTGTCTTCTTGGCAATACATTTTTCAGTCCTTACCAAGCCTTGGTGTGTGCACCGTTTCATTTGGCTGTTGTCTGATTATCAGCAAGGATTCATAGGATTCATAGTAGGTTACAAGTCAGTGAGTGTTAGCCCTTACAGACTTGCCATTACTAAATAGGTGTTTCAGAGTGTTTCCTTCTTTACTAGATGTTCATCCAGAGCTCTTTTGAAGTCATTTATTGTCTTGCATGAGACTACATGTTTGGGTAAACCACTCCAGATTTTTACTACTCTTTGATTTATCCATGCCCCCCTTCTACTAGTTTTATATAATTTTCCATTAATTCTCCCTTTAGCTGCCTGTTGTGTAATCTACTTCCATAAATTGAATCCTTTGACTCTAGTGCAATACACTCCCACAAATCCTGATTTCCAAAAGCTGCAAATATTAAACAGAGGTGCCTCTAGAAGCTTAAGTTTTGCCTCCATATCTTTATCCTCTTCTTCCTGCACTTTTTGCCTGTAGGGAGCACAACCAATTATGTGGCCACTTCTCAACCAACAACTGCACAAAAGAACAGTATGCACAGTCTCTTTTTGGTATGCTATCCCTATCCGCTGATACAGCATAGAATAGAAATGGGGGTGGGGGGAGCATAGCACTTTTTTCCCCAAAAATCATTACATATGTTCAGCCTTCCCACTGTTTGTTAGGTTTTTGACTCTTTTTATTTATAATGCACCAATGTTAGGGATTCTACAGGGAACTTAATTCTGCAATTAAAATACAAAAAGTACTTGATAAGTTTTAAAAGTAAAGCCTTACATTCATAGTATACATTGTATTCTGTTATTTGCTTATCAATAATGTCATATATAGTTATTGTGGTAGGCAATATGCTATATACCTTAGCTTGCAAGCAATAACACCAATTCCATCAGAGGTTGTTTTTGTTTTTCAGTCTCAAATATGAAAAAATGGCTTTGAGTAATACATTTGCACCAGGAGTGAGGTGTGTGGTGAAAGGTATAGGCTGAGAAGATACAACACAGTGACATTATGTTACGTACTGTGTATTTACAGCTGAGACATAGAAAGCATAAGAATCTTGAAAGGAGGGTCTGTAATTTATACTATGACTGTAAGGCTTTAAATTTAAAACTTTTCAAGTACATTTGGCATATTAGTTGCAAAATTAAATCCCCTGAAGAAGCCCTTACAGGGCAAAAAGCTGAGGCATTATAAATAAAAAATAAGAACGTAATGGGCAGTGTGAAGGCTGAAAATGTGTAATGCATTTGGGAAAAGAAGCAGTTAAGCTCCCTCACCTCCAGTTTCATCATATGAGAAAATGTCCCTACTGGTTATCAAGCTCCCTCAGCTTACAGTACTTAATTTCCTGGGTCCTTCCCTGCAGTGCTTTTATGTGGTGTATGTGACTGTATCCTCATTTTATTCTATTTATTTATTTGAATTTTGATAATTGGGTAGATCCACTGAGACATAGTATACCTTTTTCAGAAGTGACCCAGAGTTACTAAGACATACAGTAGGCACATCTGTGCCCATACAGTAGATATCGGATTCACACACATATAGAAGATAAACACAAACTCATACAGAAGATAACATACAAAGTCAAACATGGTGCAGTGTAACATCAATAGGACATTATCACAATAGGGTATGGACAGTTGATATTAGTTAAACCAAAAAGAAAATCATCATGTTCTATATGAAAATGGGAGTATTATCCTCATAAAGTGTTGCTGAACAGGGCCTCCAAGGAGGGCATTACCACAAGATGGCCTATTATAGTGAAAATCAATGACTGCAATCTGTCGTTTTCCTTTTTACAGAATCAGCTTCCTCCCACATGGTTATAAGCAGTGAAGTCAAGCAGAAGCCGTTTATGGTAAATAAATGCTGAAGCAACAGCAAGGTGTTTAACAGAGGGAGGATGTTTTTCCCATGGTAACCAGACCGAAACTGCTAGTCAATGCCACTGTGCAAAATGATAGCTCTTTCTACATCATCAAGAAAAAAGAATTGGAATCATTACAGTAAATGAAAACACACTGGCTGATTTGTATGTATATTTGTTTGTTTTATCAGGATAATCTCCACGGAGTACGGCTCATTTTCAAGCAGGTCCTGGGTACCAGAAAAATGTTACAGCAAAGTTGACAAAATTCTTCAGCAGAAATGATAATGCATAGAAAGTATCAAGAATGTAAATAATATCAAAACTATCATTTGATACTGATAGACAGTGATGAACACTACAGGAATTACAACCCAAGATATATTGTTTACAGCTAACAGTTACAGTTCTCCATACAATGAGTCTCAAGCAGGGCTTTGAAACACCATAGCTTAAATCATCTCCCACCTTTAATATACTTTGCAATTTATTCCAAAGCATGGGCACATTAAGTCAAATGCCATTTTTACAAACTGGATGTGGTATCTTGGGGCTCGATTCCAGGAAGAATGTCACAACTCACCGGCGTATGCGAGTTGTGACATTTGCCACTATGCCAGGGACCCTGCACCGCATTCCAAGAGCAGCAGGGTCCCAGCACTTACGACATGCAGGTTATGTCATGCGGAGGCTAATGCCATGGGCATAGCATAATAGCCCCTCATGTTACAAGTCACAGCCTGCTGTGGACCGCACCCCCAGAGCCCTCCCACCCAGGAAGACCACAGCATGCACCAGGGGGCATGAGGGGGCAGTACAGGTGGTACAGGATCCTGGGGGTGCAATGGAGAATGGGGTCCCTGACATTCAGGGGGTGTGGGTCATGGTTGTGATTGTGGGCGCAAGGGGAGCACATTGGTACCCTTGCTGCTGTGCTGCGGAGTAGGCAGCCAACAGATGGCACCATTGGATGCACCATCAGATGCCCCTTAGAGCAGCTCCGAGCTGCCCTAAGTTCTCTCTGCCAGTGCGGCACATGGAATTGTGGAAGTGGGTTATGGCAGCCTCCCTCTTGGAATAGGGTGCAGTTACTGCCATAACCCACCCTTGCGCCATGTCATTGTGGGCTGTGGCATAGTGGGTGGTGTAACCCATGGTTGGTGTAGCCCACAGCCGACATGGTGCAAGGCACCTCTTGGAATTGGGGCTGGCATAACGCATGGCACAAGTCATGGGTTATGTCAATGGGTTTGGTGCATCTTGGCTTGCGCCAGCATACGTCGACTTGGAATTGGGCCCTTGGAGTTTTGAAAAGGAGAATGGCTATGCTTCTAAGAGCATATGCAGATCCCATTTTCCAAAATAGATTTGTGATATATATAGAGCTAGATTACCATTTATGGCACTGAAGATCCAGAGTTTTTTTAGACCTCTTGTGGCCAAGGAAGTTCAATTTAGGGCAGCATGTAGGGAGCAGTGGTGTTTTCTGTTATGCGGTGCAGTTATGAACTATAAGGCTATGTGATACAGCTCGTCTGGTCTAGATACTGTAGGTGAGAATGGGCGCTAATCATGTAAACAGTCACCTAGTCTAAGCTCTAGAGCTCCCTCCCCCTCCCCATTAGCTCTGCCTCCTCCCCTTACACTCTATCTTCCCTACTGCTTAATTTCACCCACCTTGTAACTGAGAACTGACCTTCACTTTGTGCCCCACTGCCTTCCCTCAATTCCATTCACTTTTTACTGCCTATACCCAACCTTTTTTCCCCAAAATATTTATTTGCTCTAAGTTGGTTAGCTTAGTTAATCAGTTACTGTACATTGCTGTTTACTAGTATTCAAACTCTAAACGAAATTCGACTCTGTTGTATAATATGAAATCGTACTCTGCTTAAATCAAATGTACCTCCCTTGTCCCCCAGGACACATCTGGAAACAAGCTATTAGCTCAGTATGCCTTTCCTGGTGAAACATTTCAAAAGAATAACCCAGCTGTGGTAAAAAAAATGGCCTGCACTAGTCGCCTCCTGGCCTCATAAGAGAAACCATTTTTTGGCTGTAAAAGAACTCCAACCTCAACCTGAGTTCAATGATGTATTTAGAGAAGCACAGCTTATTATTAATCCATAGGCCAAGGAACATGTAAGAACATACAAATAGAAACCGTGATATATCACTTGACTAGGTAGTGATGGAGAATTTAGATTGACTGCAGGATTTAATGTCTCTTTGAATGAACAGCATTGTTTTTGTTTTGGAGGCGTTATAGAGCAGGCTGTTTTGTTATCAGGTTCCCCTGCACTTCAAAGGCAGATTAAAGTTTATGGTTTACTAGGGAGACAGTTTGGCTATGTACAGTACATTTGGGATTGCATTATCTGCACAAGACACATCTGGAAACAGAAACATAGAACATAATGGCAGATAAGGACCACTTTGTCTACCCTGTCTGCCTATGTTTTCCCTGCCTATACTGACACTGCAGACCCTACTTGATCTCTGCCCTCCCATTGTTATCCACTAAGATTCCCTTATGCCTATCCATGCATTATTGAATCCCACCACTGTCTTCATCTCACCACCTTCACTGGAAAACTGTTCCAGGCACCCACCACTCTTTCAGTGAAACATCCTTCTTCACATGTCTCTTGAATGTACCCCCTTCCAGCTTCATTGCATGTCCCCTTATTCTTGTGCATATTTTCCTATGAAAAATACTCCCTTCCTGTACTTTATTTAGAGTGCACTATTTCAAGGCCCACCTCCAGAAAAACCTTAACTCCCCAGCTAAACTCTGGAAGGTCATCTACTCTCTTTTTTGACCCCTGCCCCATCCACTCCCCCAATCCTTGTGGTTAATGGTTAGCCTGTGTCTGACCCTAATTCTGTTGCTGCTCATTTCAATGAATTCTTCACAACTTGCACCCTCTCTTCCTCTCCCCTTCATGGCTCCTCTCCTTCCCCTCCTGCTCCCCACCCCCACCCCTTACAAGGTTTTAACTTCCCACTGGTCACCACCCAAGAAATCCTATGTGCCTTTTGCTCCCTTAACCCATCAAAGTCCAGGCCCAATGGTCTGGACCCCAAGCTGCTTCACCTCTCAGCCTCTGCCATTGCAGCTACCCTACTCAATCTTTCCTTCTCTTTCACTGCTGTTCCTTAGTCCTTGAAGTTGGCCAAAGTTATTCCACTTCACAAAAGGGGGGTGACCCCCTCTTCCCCTGGCAACATCCATCCCAACTCCCTCCTTCCCTCCCTCTCAAAGCTGCAAGAGAACCTGATCCATTTTAGATTCCTAGACTTCCTCTCATCTCTCCAACTTCTTCTCACCCTTCCACTCTAGCTTCCAAAAAATACCATTCTACTGTCTCCTCCCTGCTGCGTGTCACTGATTCTGACTTCTGCAGGATGGATATGGGGTACATCATGGCCGCTATATTCATTGATCTGGCCAAAACCTTTGATTCCATGTCCCATCCACTCACCCTGGGCAAGTTGAGCTCTGCTGGCCCCTCAGCTCCCACTGTTTTCTAGTTCAGCTCTTATCTAATGGGCTGACAACAATCGATACAGGTTGGAGGCATCCTGTCACCTCTACTTCCTATCCAGCTGGGGTTCCTCAGAGCTCCAGCTTGGATCCCATCCTTTTATCCTTTGTCTTGAATGACTTCTCTTCTGCCTGTGTCAGCTCACATATCCACATATATGCAGACGTCACAGTCATCTTCACCGCTAGTGCATCCAACACAGCTGTGAAAGACCTACTCCAACAGAACTTCAACAACGATCTGCACTGGTTCCAATCCAACCAACTCAAAGTCAACACTAAAAAAAATGGTGTCCATGACCTTTGGTACCAGTCAGAAACTAGCCGGATTCCCCCACCCCACCCCCACACACACATTTTACCACTCTGGATTGCATGTCTCTTGAAGCAGTTCAGCCCTTCAAGTGCCTTGGTGTGTGGCTTGACAGTAAGCTAGACTTCTCAGCCCACATTGAGGCCATCAATGCAAAACTCCATCCCAAGCTCAGTGCCCTCTGCTGCAACAAAGACTGCTTATCACTGCATGTACGCAGGGAACGTGTCACCAAGATGGTGCTTTCTGTCTTCGACTATGCGGATGTGGTCTATGGCACAGCCCCTTCCATTTCCCTTGCCAGACAGGATACCTTCTACAATTCCTTCTGCTGCTTTGCTACAAACTACCTACCTCACACTCACAACTGTTCACTGTATTCATCCCTATCCACCCTCCCTCTGCCTTCATGTCACCAGGCTCATTGTACCTCCTTCATATCCAAATACTCATTTGGCTCCTTTCCCTCTTCCCTCTCCTCTCTCCTTTTCCATCTCCCACCAATTTCCTTCTTCCTCTGTTCCGGGGACCTTTGCACTTTTGCCACTCACCCCTCCTCCTCTGCTGGGCAATCTGCCTTCTCCTATTGACTTCCCTCACTCTGGATCAACCTCCTTTCTCCCTGCATCTCTCCTCCTCCTATTGCTCCCTTAGGCAGCAACTGAAACTCTAACCCTTCCCCACCTGTTCCTGCCTTTCTTTCTCCTGACACCTCCCTGGCCAAGCCTAAACCACTCTGGTTCAGCATCTGGTTGGACTCCCGCACCTGGACTACACTTTCACACCACTTCAGCTCTCCATCCTTTATGACTTCAGATAGTTTACCTCACCTTTCAGCTCCTCCATCTTATGTCACTTTGTTGTATTCACCATGTGCTGCTTCCATTGCTGCATATCTGTTTGTACAGTGTTCTTATTGAGCTGTACAGCACTTTATTCTACGTATGCACAATTCTTGGAATTTGTATTTATTTCCAGCTTATACTAACTTATTGCCAATGCAATGTTTACTGTTTTGATATTTTTTATGCTGTGTTCTCCCTCTGTTTCCCTTCCTCCAGGTTGTACCTAGAAATGAGCCTCAGTTCAGTGTGCCTCTCCCAATTATCAATTTTCAAATAAATAAATAAAATTTACCCCTGTGAGGTGTTTATAGGTCTCTATCATGTCACTCTTCCCCCTCCTCTTTTCCAGGGTGCACATATTGACGTCCTTCAATTGCTCCTCGTAGGGCTTCTGATGCAGACCTACACCATATTAGTGGCCCTCCTCTGGACAGCCTCCAATGTGTCTATGTCCTTCCTGAGATGTGGTCTCCAAAACTGGACACAGTACTCCAGGTGGGATCTCATCAGTGATCTATACAGTGGCCACACCACCTCCCCCCCTTCTGCTGGCGATACCCCTCCCTATGCAACCCAACATCATGCTGGCATTACCAACTGCTTTATCTCACTGTCTCACCATCTTGATGTCATCAGATATGATTACTCCCAGGTCCCTTTCCTGTTTGGTGATTGGCAATACCTCTTCTCCCATTTTGTACTTCACCTCTGGGCTTCTGTGCCTTCAGTGCATGATTTTGCACTTTTTCGTATTGAAACCCAGCTGCCATCCCCTTGACCACTCCTTGAGTTTTCTCAAGTCTCCGTACATTCCTTCCACCCCCTCTGGAGTGTCTACCCTATTGTAGATTTTGGTGTCGCCTGTAAAGAGACATACCTTCCCTTGCAGCTCATCTGTAATATCACTTACTAAGATATTAAAGAGGATTGGTCCCAGTACTGAGCCCTGAGGCACCCCACTAGTCACCTTCCCTTCCCTGGAGTGAACACCATTTACAATCACCATCTGTCATCTATCCATTAACCAATTTCTTACTCAGTTTAACACTTTAGGACCCACCCCTAAGCTGCCAGTTTTCTTAATGGTTTGCTATGCGGAATGGTGTCAAAAGCCTTACTGAAATCTAAGTAGGCCAAATCCTCCTGATCTATTTCCCTGGTCACCCAGTCAAAGAAATCTATCAGATTTATTTGACATAACTACCCCCCCCCCCCCATGAATCTGTGCTGCCTTGGGTCTTGTAATTCACTGGATTCAAGATATTCCACAATCCTTTCCTTTAGAATTGACTCCATTAACTTTTCTATCACTGATGTCAAGCTGACTGCTAGCCTCCTCCCTACTACCACTTTTATGAAGCAGGACTACACCTGCCCTCCTCTAGTACTGCAAAACCACTCCTATTTCCAGTGAGTTGTTGAACAGGGGCACCATAGGTGCAACCAGTACCTCCCTGAGCTCCCTCAATAGCCTTTGGTGTGCCCCATCTGGCCCCATAACTTTGTCACATTCAAATTTGTGAGTCCCTTTAGGACTCTCTCCTCTGTAAAAGGACTTGTGTCTACCTTCCCCCACCACCACCACCATGCTCCTCTGAAATGGACTACTGTCTAACTTCCTTCCCTTCAAAATTTCTGTTACTCTTTTGTGATGCATCCCCTTCCTTTCCTCAGTGAAGACTGAATAAAAGTACAGTATTTGTTCAGGATATCTTCATTTTCCTTATCCCTCTCTGCATAGTCCCCACCTGCCCTTCTTAACCTCACAATCCCTCCCACAGTCTTCCTCGTTTCACTTATGTACCTAAAAAATGTCTTGTGCCCTCTAGCCACCCTATGGGCTATCCTTTCCTCAGTTTGCACCTTTATGCTCCTCCCCTCTTTCCCTGCATTACTGTGCTTCTTCTGATACCCCCCACCCTGCTCCATCTCTGTCTCTTTATACTTCTGGAATTCTACCCTTTTAAACTTTGCCTTATCAGCCACTTGTCCTGAGAACCATAGTGGTCTCTTTTTTTTTCTTATTTTTGCTCACTTCCTTTGTGCAGTGGTTTGTTGCCTTCACTATGCCTTCCTTTAACTTAGCCCACTGTTTCTCCACTCAACCCCTACCAGATCATAATGTTGTATGCTTAATAGCGTACGACATTATAGCTAACCTGAAAGAGCGCTGTCCAGGACAGCGAATGCTGCAATACCGCATACAGCTGTGGCGGCATGGCACCATTCACACACTCCCAGGCAGAGGATAAGACCTCTGCTGGGAGTGGGTTCTGCTGAGCAGCTGCTGTGGCTCACTGGACTGAGCCACAGCAGCAGGAACCCAGGCACTGCTTCTGGGACCGGGTTTGATTCCTGGTCCAAGACATTTTATTTTTCTTCCCAATTTGTGTGCTCCCCGAGTTGGACCCTTCCCAGAGTTGAGAATCTTTAGTGGGGGGTGGTCCAGGGGATGCAGTCCCATGTAACAGGGAGTGGGGCAGAGTCCCCACAGAAAAAGAATTATGCCACATGGTAATATCGCGCTGTATTGGCAGCATGATTTGTTATGTAAGTATAATGTCTTGTGACATTATGACCCCATGCCCACTCAACCCAGGTCACCCCCCCAACTAGGTTGTCTCTGAGGCATTCACCCTTTTCAAAACAATCTGCCCTCCTGAAGTCCAAGACCCTCATCCTTGTGTGTTTCACCTTCACCGCCATCCTTATGTCAAAACGCACTGAAAAGTGATCACTGGTCCCCAAGTGGCCTCCCATCTTGACAGCTGCAACATTGTTCCTGTTAGTGAACACCAGGTCCAGTATTGCCCTATCATGTGTGGGCTCCCTAAATAGCTGCATGAGAAATGCCCCTGTAGGGACTCCAAAATATTCCTGTTTCTAGCTGAAGCTGTGGCTTGGAGGCTCCAATCTACATCTTGCAGATTGAAGTCCCCCACCAGCAGCACCTTCACATTTTCTGACATTGTACTAATGGTGTCCACCAGTGCCTAATCTAGTTTCTCCCCCTGTGCTGAAGGTCTCTTATGTTTCCCATCTCCAGAGTGATGCAGGGTAACTCCAATCCCTCCATTTCTCTGAATTCCCTGTGTCTCTGTCGCTTTGATACCCTTCCTTACATATACTACCACCACTCCTCCCTTCCTTCCCACTCTATCTTTCTTGAAGTGAGTATAGCTTGGTATGGCCTTGTACCAGTCATGGTTTCCTGTGCACCACGACTCAATAATGGCTATGACATCCAGGTCTACCTCTGCCATGAAACAAGCTATTACCAGCTCTGTATGTCTTTCCTGGCAAAATCTTTGAAATACAATAACTAAATGTAGCTTAGCATCCTTCATGCTGACCCTAAGATCATTTATATACAGTACAGTACAACATGAATAGTAAGGGGACAATGTACTGAGCCTTGAGGGACTCCCATACAGATTATGGAGTGAGAGGAAGATGATGCCATTGATCTTAACCTGTTGGTGTCTGCCAGTTATACAGTATAACTGGTGTACCATACTAGGGTGTGAGGACTAATCCTATTTTATTTAAAGTTGCAGTGCAACGACAAATATTTTTTCCAAAAACCTTGTTTCCACTACAATTAATAAAAATGTAATCTTACCTGTTATATCTACTTTTTTAGGTACCTCCTATGCTATGGACCATGACATTTATTTAAAGTATTTCAGTTCTAACCCTTGCCATGTCTACAATGTTATTTCTAAGCCGAATGTGGTGGCCATCTTTTTGCTTCAGAAAAAAATTAAAACATTTAGAAACTGCTCAGATTTTGGTGGAACCAGAAAATGTTACCACCAAATAAATTTAGAAGATACCTGGAATCTTTCATAGCGAAAAATGGTAGGTTCAAATTTGTTGCCCAGTTTCTTTGCACTGCTGCTTTAATTTGCAGAAAGGCACAATGGGCCCTGTGCATGAAGGTGCCTGCTGGCCAGTATGCATGAACACTAGGCGCCTGTCCATGGACCCAACCCTCACAAGTATGACTGGAGGTGGCGGTTTGGAGGACACAGACAGGCATCTAATCAGATGGTCTTTCTAGGGTCCTGTAGTGGATCCCCTGCTGTGCACCAGCAAAGGATGCTGGGAGGGTGCTGAGTGGGAACAGCAATTGAACATGCGTCATGGTACGTCTGCTACAGGTACGTTGAGGCCATTACCATCTGCCAGCTTAAATCTGCTAACTGCTAGCAAATGAACTGGGTGCTGTGTCTTGTACCTGCTTTCTGCAATACTTTAAGTCATTGAGTGTGTCTTCTGCTGTAAAAACTCTGTGCCATTGCTCCCTATTGTGACTCCATCTGTGGTCGGTAATACCAGAGCCAGCTCGAGAGGAGGGAAGAACGGAGAACGCCTCACAGGAGGAGGAGGGGCAGTACAAGATAAAAGACCAGCACTGATTTAAAACACTACAGGTACACTGAGGCTGTTACCATCTGCCAGCTTACATCTGCTAACTGCTAGCAAATGAACTGTGTGCTGTGTCTTGTACCTGCTTTCTGCAGTACTTTAAATAGCTGAGTGCATCTTCTGCTGTAAAAACTCTGTGCCATTGCCCCCCATTGTGACTCCATCTGTGGTCGGTAATACCAGAGCCAGCCCAAGAGGAGGGAGGAACGGAGATCACATCACAAGAGGAGGAGGGGCAATACCAGATAAAAGACCCATGCTGCCTGCAGCACGAGCGCAGCACTGCGAGCGTCACTCGGCAT
Organism: Neoceratodus forsteri; assembly: GCA_016271365.2. Lineage (NCBI taxonomy): Eukaryota > Metazoa > Chordata > Ceratodontiformes > Ceratodontidae > Neoceratodus > Neoceratodus forsteri. Next base: position 902,193,048 of record CM028135.1, on the reverse strand, counting down.
TAGAAAATAATATTGAAAGCACCTTACAATTTGAAGTTTGTTAGTGTTTCTTTATACAACAAATGCCTCTGGAATTCTAAATGTGGTAGAGACAAGAGCTAACTTTAGTGTACCTGCAAGGAGGAATTCAAAACTTCAAAGTTGGTTTTATTTGTATAGCAGTAAGGATGCTTTTCAGTAAATTCCTTTGATTGCTGTTTTAACTTTTTGCCTCCCTTACTGTTTGGGACTAAAGCAGCAGTACTATTATGTCTTGATTTCAACCCCTGACTTTTGTCAGCTGCTCATCTTAGGACTGATGTTTTGAGGTACTACATTGATATCCAGCCTGAAATATTAATATACCTGACTGGGAGAGCTGTATCTGTCTAATTTACAAATTGATATTGTTCATCTGCCTAAAGGAGCTGTGCATGTATTAAGTTTAGTTATAGAATGTTGGCTTCTTCTGCTGCTAACCAAGGTGTTTGTTGTAACTAAGTAGTTTAAAATATGGATTTAAGGACTTTTAAGTTAAGTTTGTTAGGAGTTGTAATTTTGTAAAATGTTAGTGTTTTTGTGCGAATTTTAATAGTGGGGTGTCAGTTTTTATTAAATCCAGGATGTCCTCATGAGGAGAATAGAGGTGTTACAATGTTATATATATAGCAATAGTACATAAGGGAACCATGCTAGGGAAGATTGATATGTTAGATGGATGGCATAGTGTAATACAGGCCAATTTATTAGATAATGACATTGAAACAACTTTGATAAAATGGGTATATATCATCAGTAAAGTGCTTAGTGGATGGGGCCGGAATGCATTATTTGAAGGTCTTAGTACAAAACAACAAATTGTGAGAGGAAGACAAATAAACTCCAAAATGTGTAGATTAAGTAAATTGATAGTAATTTTAGGATTGTTAATGAGTGGGGATGTTCACTTACAATGATTGTACTGCAGAAATGCTAAAGAAAAAGGCATTGAGGATTGTACATATCAATATATGTAGTTTGTTTAAAAAAATTGAATATTTGAGAGAATGGGTAACACAATATAAACCTGATATAATAATAATAACTGAGTCGCAGTTGCATTTAAAGATCCAAGATAATGACATAGCACTAGAACATTTTAACGTGGGGAGGAAAGATAGATCTAAAAGAAGGGTGAACTAGTAATTTATGCTAGAAACTGGATTGATATAAAAGAAATGGATAGGTTAAATAGATGGACTGGAGCAGAAATTCTTCCACTGGAAATAAAATTTCCTCACTCTAAACCTGTACTACTACTTGGTATATATCGTCCACCAAAAAATAACTTTGTAGTTTTTGGAGAAATGCAAGAGGCCCTAAATGACTATCTAATATCACACACATTAGTGTTAATAGGGGATCTAAATGTTGATTGGAGCACAATAGAAGCTCATCATAGTTTAATTGATATGGCCACTACCCTGGGACTAACTCAATTTATAAAAGAAGTAACCAGACTAATGTAAAGAATCCTAACAGCTCAGCTATATTGGATCTTATTTTAACCACAAATCCTGATAAGTATATGAAAAGTGGGGTTTTGCCTGATATAATGTCTGATCATCAGATGATTTTCTGTATAAGAAATCAGAAAACAAGAAGAGAACCTAAGAATGTTATACACACTAGGGCCTATAAACACTTAGATTATATTAAATGTATGCAGGATTTAGAAGGGTATAACTGGGAAAGGTTGGAATTGGCTCCAAGTGTGGGAGATGCGTGGGACATGTTTCAAAATTATTTTATACATATTTGTAATAAACATGCCCCAATAAAAATTATACAGGTTAAATCAATCAATGCACCATGGTGTGGTCCTCTATTATTTAAAATTAAAAGAACTAGGGATAAGGCATGGAAAAAAGCCAAATTGACAAATGGAAACCAGGAATGGATTAAATATAAACAGCTACAGAATTTATACACAAAAGAAGTAAGGCAAGCTAGACAATCTCATTGCAATGAAAAACTATCTAAAGCAATTACAGAGAATCCAAGGGCATTCTGGAATAAAATAAATAAACTACACAAGGAACAGCAAATGGGTTATCCTAATCAATTTATGATTAATGGAAATAGGAAGTAGCGTGGTAAATGAATTTAACAACTTTTTTCTTAGTATGGGCACTGATGTGTTAAAAACTGGGTAGAATAATATGAAAAAAGTATCTCAGATGAAAACTAAGGGGGATCAATTAGGTAATGAAAACATTCATCAGGAAGAACAATTAGAATTTAAATTTGCCCCAATAACAAGTAAGGAGGTAAGAGAGTTATTATTTAAAATTAACACAAATAAGGCTGAAGTTATGGATGGAATATCAAATGTTTTAGTAAAGTTAGTGGCTCCAATCATAGACCAACCTATGGCTGATCTATTTAATATGTCTCTTATATATGCGGAAATACCTTCAATTTGGAAAACAGCAAGAGTAGTACCGGTTTTTAAATCAGGATCTAGAACGCTCATAGAAAATTATAGGCTGATTCTTTATTCAGAAACCCAAAGAAAAGTGGCTCTAGCTAAAGTTGTGCCAGTGTAAATTAATAGCCAAACAAACAAAAAAACACAGCACCAACACTTCTTTAGTAAATATTACTGTATTAGACTCACATAGAAAAAGGCGAAATACAGTGCCACCATACAAGGTGACAACAGCTCCCAGAACATATAAACAGCCCGACCGGTTTCGTGCTAAAAGCGCTTCCTCAGGGACTAATTTGGTAATTACAATAACCATTTAAATAGAAAATACCACTTAAAGTGACAGTGCAATATTTGTATCATTAATACAATAGTGATGAAATAAGAAAATACACCACCCATACCAAATAAACTTAATTCTAGTATGCATATAATGACCTGAGATGCAAAATTAATGCCCATAATCTAAATTTTATAATGATGAATGGACATATTACTATAGGTCAAAAATACAATACTATATTAGTAAACATTTCTCTTAGCAGGCAAAAAGCAATCAGAAAAAATTAAATTTGCAGGTACATTATATACCAAGGTTGCTGAAGTAATTTCAACCTGAAAAAAAGGGGAACACACTGTAAATAACACATATTACCACATTTTTATCCAAAAGTTGTTTGTTCATTATTTAAAATATTAAGGTGCAATGTCAAAAGTGTTATTTAGTCCTGGGTATTTCAAAGCACCCAGTGTATAGATCCAAAAAGACTCTCTGCACAAAATTCTATTCTCCAGGTCCCCACCACATGGGCCTACACTAACTCTCTCACTCCCACAGAATGCAAAAGTATGGACAGCGCCATCATGGCATTGTTGCGGATGTTGTGCCAAGGTATTTTTTTCATTGTGACAAGAACCAGCCGTGGCCAGAGGTCCTTCTGCTATAGAGCCCCAACCTGGTTTAACTCTCTCCCTGCCCCCATCACCAATGCCACCACCATCTCCAAGTTCAAAACCACCATTCAAAACCACATCATCAACACTCGTAACTGCTCCTGTCTCTGAAAGTAGCCTCCACCTCTACTTCTCATGACAACACCCTCCGGGCGGCTCTCCACCTAGAACCTGGCCAGTGCCCGCTGTTTCAGTGTTTACCTATTAGATTGCTCACTATTGATACCAACTTGTGTAACATCTGTTCTCAATTACATGTACCCTGTAACCTAAATGTATTTGTCTGACCACAATGTGACGTGGCGCCTCTGTTGAACGCCTTTTGTTTTGCAAACCTATGCTATGTAACCAAAAACACTATGTATGTCTTTATGTGACGAAGTACCTTTGGAAACGAGCCTCTGGCTCAAAGGTTGTAAACTTATTTTACAAATAAATAAATAAAAATAATGTCACTCATATGTTCACAGACCCTCAATTTAAAATGCCCTTGAAGTTTTGCCTACATAAAAGGCACCACAGGTACAGGTAGCCAAATATACCACCCCTGTAGTGGAGCAGTTAATAAACTGTCTCACTTCAAACTGTTTAGTAGTGTTAACAGAAGTGAATTGTTTTTTCTGGTCCATAATGTTACAAAACTTACAATTACCACACCAGAAAAAGCCCAAAGGTGGCAGAGGTAACCAATTAGTATTGGATCTATTCACTGGTTGGTATGAATGTACCAACAAATCAGAAATATTCCTCCCTTTTCTATAAACCATCCTTGGACTTGATTTTACTTCATTTTTCAGTGTAGCATCTGTACTCAATATAGACCAGTGCCTATCTATGATGTTTTTGACTTCTGCTGAATTTTGACAAAAAGTTGTGATGAAATTAAGATGTTCCTTATCTGCTGCTTTATCTTTGTACTCTAACAGTTCTCTCCTTGGCATATTCCAGACCACATCCATTGAATTTTGTAACACATCAATGGCATAGCCTCTATCTTTAAATCTCTCTGCCATCCCCCTCATACATATCTCAAAGTTTCCTGGTTCACTACAATTGTGCCTTGCCCTCATGAATTGAGATTTTGGAATATTTCTGATGGTGGGGCAGGGATGACAGCTGGAAGCATGTAGGACTGAATTCTTATCCGTAGGTTTACAGAAAATAGTGGTACAAATAGTACCATCCTGTAACTTAACAATATTTAAATCTAAAAAACTTTTCTGTCTAAGATCCGCCTGTATTGAAAATCTCAAATGAGGATTTGATAGATGCAAATATTCTACAAATCTTTCCAACTCGTCATAAGTTCCCCACCACACCATCAGAACATCATCAATAAAATGTCTCCAGAGGTCAATTTTGTCATAAAAAGGATTCTTAGCATAATCATAAACCACCTCCTTTTCCCACTGTCCCAAATAAAGGTTAGCATAATTTGTGGCAAATGTAGCTCCCATTGCTGTCCCTTTAATTTGGTGATATTTCCCTTGAAAACTGAAGACATTAAACTTAAGAACAAATTCAGAAAGCTGAACCCAAAAAGTTTTTTCACATTCATCCAGGTTAGTAGACAGGTCTAACCATGCACCCATTGCCTCCAGTCCTCCCTGGTGAGGAATATTTGTATATAGGGACTCAATGTCCATCGATACCAATAACCAAGACTGCTCAATTTGTAAGTCCTCCAGGATACCCAAAGTCTGTGTAGTATCCCTCAAAAAAGAGGGCAATGAACCCACTATATCTCGTATGTGTGCATCTACATATTGGGACAGTGGTTCAGTAAGTGAACCAATGCCCAAAACAATGGGTCTTCCTGGAGGACTTTGCACACTTTTGTGGACTTTTGGCAAGACGTACATGGTAGCCCATACTGGATGTTGTACTATGAGAAAATCAAGGGAATTTTTAGAGATCATACCATCTTGGAATGTCTGGAGAAGAAAGGCATCAATTTCTTTCTTAAAATCCAGGGTAGGTTCTTTTTCCAAAGGTCTGTAAAAAATGCCATTGTCCAACTGATGCTGTACTTCCTGTATGTAATCCTTGTTATTGAGAATCACCACAGCTCCCCCTTTGTCCGCAGGCTCAAAGGGTTGTTCTCTAATTCACTCACTGCTTGCTTTTCATCATTGCTCAAATTGCAAAAGAAAATCTGTCCTGTTTCTCAAAAAGGGAATTGATGTCATTCAGGCATACGGTTTCAAAAACCATAATCGCGGCTGAAGGTGGTGGGTTAAAAGTAGAAGGACTTTTAAAATGCTGAAGATGTCCCTCCTGATATTGCATAGGAATCAACACTGTTTCAATTTCTTGTGCTTGTTCAGCCATATAATTGCCACTACGCTTGTTGAAAAAAGATTTGATACTGAGTTTGCGAGTAAACTTCTTAATATCCAAAAAGGTGTTAAACTTAGAGGTGCAGCATGTCAGAATAAATTCAAGTCCCTTACTCAAAACAGAGACTTGATTCTCAGTCAATGAGACGTCTGATAAATTCATAACATTTACTGCATTGATCTCCCTCTGTATTTCTGTTGCATTCTCTGTGCCATCACTGGATACCGCTTACCTCCAGCAGCTTTTGTTCTCACGTCTCCTTCTCCCACCTCTCCGTGTCTTGGATCTACTTCGAACCGTACCAATCGTTCTGAGTGGCACGGTTGGCTGTTGTTCACTGCGCCGCCCTCCTCTAAAGGATCCTCAGATGATTCTGATGTAGAATGAAAACTCGTATCAACATTATTGTTACTGGTGCTGATGCATAGAATAGATTTGTTATATTGTTGCTGATTCTTAGCTGTGCCTCTAATATTGCCACGCTTACTCTTTCCAACAAACTTGGACCCCTTCCAAGTAAAAACTCTGTTCAAGGCATAGTCTTGACGGTCTCACTCAAACTTTTTGATTTTTATAACTTTGACACAAGCATCTTGTTTCGTTATTGCCTGTCGCAACTTCCTTTTGAGTTCTACAAAGTCTGAATCAGCACTATAACTGGCAAAAACAGATTCTTTTTCTTTTACTAGAGGCTCAGTTTGAATCTTCTGTGCATGATAGTCCCTTATAATACAATCCTGAAAGAGCATAGAAGCTGCCTGCATTTGTTTGATACAATCCTCTTTAAAACTTGGTCGATCCAAACCGTAACCAGGCCACTTAATTACTCTGAGACCCCTCGGGACTCGATTCACCTGCACATATCCCTCTAGGCTAGTAAGGTTCCAATAGAGACACCTTGCTTTTAAAGCTAGCTTTTCCAGTTCATAATATGCAGTGAAAATACTGGCTACTAGCTCACAATTCAGAGACTCACATTCAGCTGTATTCAGATTTGGTTGAATTACGGCAGTGTCAGGATCCAAACTCAGAAATGGAATGGGTGTCCTGATGCCCGAAAAGAGAAATTTACTAAATGTCTGGGAGCCGTCGCCACCTGCATGTAAATCCTCTATATTAGAAGACATAACTGAAAAGATGCAGGCTGTACACCACAGACCACAAAAAGGTACCGTGATACTAGATAAATACAACCGGTCACATATATTTTCTCCAGCGCCAACAAAGAAGTCAAGCTGAGCCTGCTTATAACAATATCCAGTAACACAAAGAAAAGTGGCTCTAGCTAAAGTTGTGCTAGTGTAAATTATTACCAACAATGTGAAAAATTCTGGAAAAGATTGTGGCAAAACAAATGCAGGCTTTTCTTAATGGATATAATGTTCTTAATAAGTATCAATCAGGCTTTAGATCAGAGCATGGGACTACCACGGCCCTATTGAAGGTCACAGGAGCTATTATGGAAGGAATGGACAGGGGGATCTATTTTTGTATTTCTCTCAAAAGCATTTGACATCTTGGACCATGGCATCCTCCTGTCCAGACTGAGAACCTGTGGTATATCCAAGATGGTGGTTAGATGGTTCAGAAATTATTTGGAATTTAGACAACAACAAGTAACCATAAAGGAATGGTCCTCTGCCCTGAAGGAAACCATCTTGGGTGTACCACAGAGATCCATACTTGGACCCATCTTGTATAATTTATATATGAATGAATTAAAATTTTCTCAGCAGGGGGTGCAGTACCACCTCTTTACTGTTGACACAATTATTTACATTGCTGGGTCATCAGTAGCATCTATTCAGTTAATATTACGACAAACTTTTGATTACCTGCAAGATTTTCTGATAAGCTCTAAATTAGTTCTAAATGAAAAAAAATCACAGGTTATGTTTTTTCAAAGCTGCTAACCTCACGCAAATGGCAAACTCCCCTACTAGGATTAACTACAAGACTGGCACCAGTACCCTCTTGGATTGGGTCCTCACCACTCAGCCCACAAGGATTTTTCATATGACCATTCTTCCAGACTCACTCAGTGACCACTCCCCAGTCATGTGTGCATGGTCTAACAAATTCCTTAAGCCCCCTCCCAAAATTATCGCTAGCAGAGTCCTTCCTCGTGGAAAACTTCCACATCTCAAACAACACCTGCTTCTACAAGACTGGCTACCATCTATGAAGCAACAGATGTTAACTTGGCTCTTGATCACTTCATCTCAATTTTCAACAAAGCCTGCAACCTCTTTGCCCATGCTAAAAGGCGCAAAACAAAATCTCTCTCTAACTCATGGGTCACCGCGGCTCTTCTCTCACAGCTGAAACTAAGGGATCACCTCTGGGCAGTTGCCAGGGCCACTGGCAAACAACTGGACATCCAAAATTACAAACAAGCACGAAATGCCTGCACAAAAGCCATACAGCTAATGAAATCCACCTATTACAAAGACGCTCTCACCAATACATGGGAAAATGGTTGTGCTTTCTGGGACAATATCAAGGATGTCACAGGGAAGCAGCCAAAAACTTCTCCAGCCATGTTAATGGTTGATGGATCCTCAACCCTTGACCCCAAGGTGATTGTAAACATCTTTAACACGGCTTTTTCAGACCTTAGTGCTGTTCTACCCCATGACTTTTTCAAAAACAGGGCCTACTTCCCAAACACCTCAGCCCCTCAGTCTAACCATCCCCTCTTCTACTTCAGGAAGGTAAGGCTGAATGAAGCTCGCCGCTATATTACTGCAGCTATCTCTAAATCTAGATCTAGTAGCGACACTCTGGACCTTAAGCTTCTGCTGCTCACCCTCGATGAGGTAATTCATCCATTAACAAAAATCCTAAACCTCTCTCTCAGCTGTGGAAAATTCCCAGACCTATGGAAAACAGCCACCGTGACACCCGTCCATAAAAGTGGGGACAAGATGATTCGCTCAAATTATCGCCCTATCTCCATACTGCCCCCACTCTGTAAGGCACTTGAGCACATCTTGGCTGATCAACTTACTGACCACTTGGATAAATACAATATACCTTGTCCACAACAACTCGGCTTCCGGAAAGGTCACAGCACCACCACAGCCCTTCTTAAGTTCACTGGAGCTTTGCACAAATCCCTTGACAATGGCCTTCTCACAAGGGCTGTTTTCGTCGATCTCTCCAAGGCCTTCGATACAGTACACCATGGACTACTAATACACCAACTACTGAATGCTGGGCTTTTACCTGACTCTTCTCTCTGGTTTAAAAGCTACTTAGAAAACCGGTCACAGAGAGTAAAAATTGCGGACGCTCTTTCTAACACCCTGCCTGTTCGCTCAGATGTCCCACAGGGATCCATACTGGGACCCCTCCTTTTTAGCCTTTTCTTAAACTCCCTCCCTTACCACTGCTCTGAGCAGATCATACTATATGCTGATGGTACTGTTGTATTCTCCACTCACAAAGATCCTGCAGCTCTTCAACACAACCTTCAACTTGGTTTCAGTTCTGTAGAGACATGGTTTCTTAATCATAAACTGGTCCTCAATGACAAGAAAATCAAATCTATGCTCTTCTGCAGCTCTCATAACCCACACAAGCTACACCACTTGGCTATCTCCACCACCCAGGGGAACACTCTAGATCAGGTGGGGTCCTTCAAATACTTAGGGATACAGCTTGACCCTAATCTCTCCTATGGACTTCATGTAGATAATGTAGCTAGAGCTGCTAATACACGGCTTGGTCTCCTCTACAAACACAGACCACACCTCACGCCAGAAGCTCTGAAGGTTGCAGTCCTGAGCTCTGTGATCTCTGTAATAGACTATGGTCTCATCATTTATGGCTCGGCCACAACCACAACCCTTAGATGCCTCTCAACTGCCTTAAATAAAGCATGTCCGCTCTCATCACTGGTGCTCACCGTCTCACCCACATGTGACCTGTACACTCAGACCGGCTGGCTCCAACTATCAAACCGCATAAAGTTTCTCACCTGCTCCATGGTCAAAAAATCTACCTTGGCCTTGCACCTTCTGGGGTCTCAACCTGTTACAACACCGAATTAACAAATGGTGCCTTGGAGATCCACGCTTATAGCTACTGAAAGTCCCCACTGTCACACTTCACAGGGACAACGCTCTTTGCTTATCGAGCACCACTCTGGTTCAGTGGCCTCAGCCCAACCATCTCCTCTGCCCCAACTATTGGTATGTTTAAAACTAGGCTCCGGGACTATCTCACTACCAACAGCTCCTGTGACTGCCCTTCTTAACCTTGTTTCTCCACTTCCCTTTCTGCTCTAGTTGTCCCCCCCCCTCCTCCTCACTGGATTCTACCCTCACATCTTGGTATACCCAATGCTGCACTTTTCACCCACTCGCCACCCTTCCTACATTCCTTCTCCCCCCCTACACTATTCCCTCTCCCTATGACTCTGGCACTTCTTATCTGTTGTCTATTTTCTCTGACAAATGCCGCTGGCTGCCTTGTTACAATGCTACCCTTGAACTGTATTAATCTGTACTCTGTTTGCAATGTCCACATTGTTGTAATGCCTGTCTTGATGTTCCCCATAATTTGTATTTCTCTGACGTGGAACCTTTGTAAAAGAGCCATGGCTCAAAGGTATTTGTAATCCTAGACTTGATAAATAAATAAGGGGGTTAACATTGAACATAATAAATTACAAATTGTGACTGTGCTTTCACAGAGGCCATATTGGAGCAAGTAGATAATTATAGATATCTGGGGGTTTATCTAGATAGATAGATACCTGAAATGGAATATTCATATTGATAATACCTTAAAAGAAGTAGGGAAATGTTTAGGATCTCTGTATAGAATTAGAAATAGTATGTCCTTAGAGGTTAGACGACTTATAGTAAATGTTATGGTATTACCCATGTTGGAATATGGAAATTTAATTTATATTGGTGCAACAAAAGGGCAGTTAGATAAACTGGATGTCATGTACAACAAACTGGCAATATATATATATTGAGTGTACCAAAAATGATGCATAGACTAGAGATGTATAGGGAACTGGATTGGCTTTCTCTGTCTCAAAGGAGTACTAGGTACAATTATGTTTTTGACCAAATGTATTTCGGGGAAAGTTCCTGAGCATGTTGTTGAGAGTATTTGTTTTAAAACACCTATAAGGGGACTGCGTTCTGTGAAACGTTTGGAATGTGTGATCCCAACACGAAAAACGGTACTGGGTAAAAATCATTTTATATGTTTTGGGCCGGTATTGTGGAATAAATTGCCTGAGAACTTAAGACTTCTGAACAGAGAAATCCAGGTAAATGTAATAAAAGAGTGGTACATCAAGTATATAAATATTGAAGGGGAATTAGTATACAGTAGTTGATAAGTAAAACAAGTAAGATATCAACTATACTAAGAGAAGGAGTTCGTTTAACTATAAGATATATAAAATATTTAGAACTGTGCACTTCATCTGTATTATGTAAGTGTTATTTGTATTGTTGTATTTGTATGAAAATACCCTGGAAATGTTAATATTGGTGTTATTTATCTCATAAGTCTTTTATGATGTATTGTGTTTAATGTTCTCTGTGAGATTAATGTAAGAGTAACTAGAATCGGCTTTTTGGACCTCACTCTAAATAAGCTTCGGCTCAGTGGATCTATCCATATTCATTCTTATGAATAAAAATTTTACCTACCTTACCTACCTACTGCAGATACCACTTATCCAAAAATCCAGTGAACGCACAATGGAATAAAGCTGTATACAATACAACAGTAGAGGCACGCCAACACCTACAGTACTGCATGTGTGTACTGATGTTCAGCATTGGATCCCAGATGCACAGTGATGATTCCCAGTGATGTAACAGAGGATGGGATGCAGATAGAGTTGTAGAATGGTAGCACACTGTAACCAAACACACTATTGTGTATGCAGTACATCTGCGTGTAGACCTATTGTGAGTTCTATTACAACATGTAGCACATTAGCACGCAATTGCAGCAATACACATGCAAAGGGAAGGCTTGCGTGCAGTACAGTCAAACCACATTCCTCCCATCTACTGAATGTGGAGTGTGATGTGACTGTACTGGGACTGTCAGCCTACCCTTTGGATTTAATACACTACATGTCGTAATAGAAGAACATACAATAGTTCCAGGTGTAGCTGTAGAGCATACACAATAGAGTGCATAGTTACAGTGTTACAGTTCTACAACACTATCTGCACCACAGCCCCTGCTACATGAATGGGAAGCATCACTGTGCATCACAGATACACTACTGGCAATCAGGCCAAACAAGCGGTACTGTAGGTGATTGTGTGCCACTAATATTGTACTGTTACCAATAGGGTGCCATAGCACTAGTTTTTGGGGTGGCATTGTGCATACCATAATGGAACACCAGGGTTATGTGCCTGTCTGGCTGCCCCAAACCCTCCCTGTCAGCCCAGTGGTCTGGGGCAGTATTGTGATATACATTCCTGTCCCACCACAGCTGGCAGCTGTATGTTGGGGGGGTGCATAACCTTTATGGCAGGGTCCTCTCTGCCATATCTCACACACCCCCATGCCTAACACTCTGCACTTTAGTGAATGGTGCAGTGTGTGGGCATGCCTCTGACACTTCTTCCAGACAGCCTGTGGCACATAGCTGTGCAGATGGCCAGGGAATTGAATGTGTAAGGGGCTTGCACACCTGCTGTGAATGCCGCCTGGGGGCTGGTGGACCTCCGCTATGCAGCATTCTGACTTAGGGCTGCCTACGTGCTTCCCATATGCAGTACATAGGCAACATGGACATTACTGCATATGAACATAGGAACATATGAAAGTTGCCAGCAGCAAAAGGCCATCCTGATCTATCTAGGCTGCTTGAGATTGCAGCTAGCTCCCTATTCAGCAGCTGCTCCACCCTCTTCCCTCCCTTTACCCTGTCCCACCCCTTCTTAAAGCATTCCACAGTGTCACATGCCACCACCTCAGCCACTAGTACATTCCACTTTGCCACCACCCTCTCCGTAAAGAAATGCCTCCTCACCTCCCTCCTGAATCTATTCCCTCCAATCTCATGTCCTGGCCCTTAGTGCCTCTTCCCACCTTCCTCCTGAATAGACCATCTGTGCCTGTTTTGATTATCTCCTTCATGTATTTGAAGGTCTCAATCATGTCCCTCCATCCCTCCTCTCCTCCAGTGTGTACATTTAATTCTCTTAATCTGACCTAATATGGCAATTCCCCCAGGTCCTGAATCATCTTCGTTGCCCTACTCTGCATTGCCTCCAGCAGCCTAATGTCCTTTTGAAGGTACAGGTGCCAGTACTGCACGCAGTATTCCAGGTGGGGTCTAACCAACAATCTGTATAACAGTAGAATAACCTCCCTTCCTCTCGACGTAATGCCCCTTGCAATGCACCCCAGCATTTTGTTGGCCATTGTAGCTGCCTTTCTGCATTGTGTGGAATTGTTCATTACTCTTGTGATGAGCACCCCCAGATTCTTCTCCTCCTCTTGTGTTACCACCAGCCACCTCCTCCACCCTCCCCCGATGGTAGCTTCTCCTTCGATTTTTTATTCTGAAGTGGAGTACCTTGCATTTATTTGCATTGAACCCCAGCTGCCATCTGTCAGACCATGCCTCTAGCCTGGCCAGATCCTCTTGTAGCCCCCCGCCATCCAACCTGGTCATCCACCACCAATCCCCATCTTGGTGTTATCCACAAATAGTCTGATTTTGCTGCTGATGCCCTCTGAGATGTCTGCAATAAATATGCCAAACAGCACTGGGCCCAGCACTGACCCCTGAGAAACACCACTTGTCTCAGGCTTAGGGGATGAGTATTCCCCACCTACCACCACCTTCTGCTGCTTATCTTTTAGCCAATTCTCCACCTACCCCACCAGTTTTGCTCTTGCTCCTGCTCCTGTGCCCTGTAGCTTGCTTCCAAGTCTTCCATGCGGTACTGAATCTAAGGCCTTACTGAAGTCTAGGTACAGGACATCCACCGCATGGCCCCCGTCAATTTTCCTAGTCACCCTAGTCATAGTATTCCACCAGGTTGGTCTGGCATGACCTGCCCTTGATGAAGCTATGCTGCCTCCCGTCCTGCACCCCGTTCACCTCCAGTAGTGCCACTAGCCTCTCCTTTAGGATGGTATTCATTAGTTTCCCCACTATGGATGTTAGACTTACTAGCCTATAGCTGCCTGGTTCATCTTTGGGTCCACTCTTGTGGAGGGGAACCTCATGAGCCAGTCTCCACTCATGGGGTACGCATCCTATGTCTAGAGATGAATTAAATAATTCTGCCAAGGGTCCTGCCAGGACCTTTGTTAGCTCCTTCAGCACTCTTGGATGTACTCCATCCGGTCCTGGTGCCTTGTCCACCCTCAATGCCCTTAACCTCTCTAGCACCCTCCCCACTGTGATTTCTCCATCCATCATCCCCCCCCATCTGTTTCTATCCTCCCTCCTACAATGGGTAGTGTCCCCTGCCTTTCTATCATAAAGACTGAACAGAAGTAGTCATTGAGCACTTCTGCCTTTTCACCCTCCTCTTCCACCCATCCCCTTCCTTAATTCTTACAATTTGGTCCTTACAGCTTCTTTTCTCCCCGATGTACCTAAAAAAGTCATTTTCCCCTTTTTTTATGCCCTGCACCAGCCTGAGTTCTCTTGCCACCTTGGCTGCCCTTACCCCCTTGGTCACTTCCTTTGCTTCTTGTAGATATTCCTCCCTATCCTCCTGCCTTCCATGATTTTCTGTATTTCCTGTAAGCTGCCCTTTTCCTCCTCACCCTGTCTAACAATCCTTTGCTTTTCCAGCTGGGTTTCTTTTCCCTAGCCTTCTTAGTCTGGGCCCTACAGCATGTTGCTGTTGCCTCCACTATCCCCTGTCTTATCAGTTCCCACCTTTGTTGTGTGTCCATACTCAGTTGAATTTTGCGCGGGAACCCCTGTACCACTTCCCTCATCATCTTGAAGTTGGCATTCCTGAAATCCAGCACCCATGTGCCAGATGGCCCCCTCTCTTTGGCCATCTGTAACTGGAACCGTACTGTCTGATAGTCACTCCCCCCCCCCAGTGGTTCCACCACCCTTACATCTGTCACCCACTCCCCGTTTGTAAGTACATGGTCAAGGGTGTTCCTTTCCTTAGTTGGTTCTTTGACCAACCATACTAGAAAGCTTTCCTGAAAGGAATCCAGCATTACCTGCTCCCTTCTGTTCTTTGTGGTAGCTGTGTCTCCCACTCCACTCCTTGCAGGTTGAAGTCCCTTACTATTACCACCACCCCCCCCCTCCAGTTTCTCCTGATCTGTTCTGCCAGTACCCTGTCCATCTCTTCAGATTGAGAGGGTGGTCTGTACACCACCCCCAGTCTTAGGGATCTATTTTTGGGATCCTGTAGTTGCACCCACAGTGCTTCTGTATCTCCCTCATCTCCCTCCTCCCTTACACATTTTAATCCCTCCTTTACATACATCACCCCATTCCCCTTTTCTGTATCCTTTTGGTGTAATCTGTACCCCAGAACGGTCATGTCCCACTCATGGATTTGGGTGGACCATGGCTCAGTTATAGCTGCCAAGTCCACTCCCTCTTCCTCCAAGAGAGCCTCCAGTTCCACCCCCTCATTACCCAGGCTCCTAGCATTAAGTGTTACCACCCTCCAACCTTTGTCTCTACCCTCCCCCCCACCTCTCTCCTCTTATGCCCCACTCCCTTAGTAGTTGCCTTCCTCCTTACCTTGCTATCACGGGAGGTAAGCACATTTGGTTTCACATCACTAGGCCTCTGAACTCCTCTATTTATCCTGCTACCCACCCCTCCTAGTTTAAATGCTCCTCAATGTGCTTCCCTATCCTTGCCTTTAGTAAATTTTTTCCCTTATCATTTAGGTGCAGTCTATCTTTGGTGTACAGACTGCTGTTCTCCCAGGTCCCCAACCCCCACCCTCCTACCAGCCTGTAACCCTTTTCCGACACCAGGCCCCCAGCCATTTGTTAAACTCTTGAATTTTCCCCTTTCTTGTCATACTTGCCCTGGGAATGGGAAGTACCTCTGAGAAGGTGACAGATCTGCCCTCTCCCTCACACAGAGGTCCCAATTCCTCGAACCTCCTCTTTACCTCCCCTAATGTTCCATCAGCTAGGTCATCCATCCCCAGGTGTATTATTAGGTGAGGCCTTTCCCTTCCCCTGCTTGCATATCTTAGCATGGATTGCCCCACCCTTTCCATCTTTATTCCTGGCATGGCTTCCACCCCTGTTCTACTGTGCCTCTCCCCTTTGCTGACCCACCTGACCCCTCTTAGTATCAAGTCCCCCAACACCAAGACACCCCCCTTCTTCCCCTCCCTATCTTCCCCATCTCTTCTCCTTCTTCTTCCAACACAATGTTCCCTCCTATTGTCACTGTTTCTCCCCCATGTTCTCCGCTGTACTAAACCCTTCTTGCCCCAGTACATCTATGTCTCCATCACCCTCCCCAGATATTTTATTCTTTGTACTCATGGACTGCGCTTACCCTTTCTCCTTCCCCACCTTTGACCCGTCTGTTAGAGGCCGGCCCCCATCTGAGCTTACTGTGTTACCATCTTCCTGCACCCCTTCTCTTATTCTTATTGCGTGTTTGTTTCTAGTACCGTGTCACCCTCCCTGCCTCTTGTCCTGACCACCCCCTGTCACTCTTATTTCCCCCATCTTTTTTCTTTTCCCAGATATCTTTTGTGCTTTCCACATTCCCTTCTCCTCCCGACCTAATATGCCCCTTCATCATCTTTGACACTTCCCCCATTAGCCTTAGTACTTCTTTCTCTAGCCTCCCCAGCCTTATACAGACTGGGCACCCCCTCAGTCCTCCACAGGGTGTCTATGAATACTGCCCCTCCACAATTATTACATCCCATGATCCTTCCTCCCGTGCAATTTCTATCCCCCCTTCCCCAATTCCTTTGCCTCGCTCCCCTCCACTGACCCTCATTCCGGCCTGCCCCACTACCTTGTCCTCTTCCCAGACTTCCCCAATCTGTCGCCCCGGTCCCATTACCCTTTCCTCTTCTTTGTTCCCTCTGCTCCATTCCCCCTCTTGTGGTTCCTCTTCTTTCTATCTTGCCCCATCTCTTGGCAGCACTATTTCCCTTATTTTCCAATATGTGTATCCTGTGTTGCGTGGCTGTGTTGTGTACAGAAATAAGATGGCTAACAGTGTGCGTATGTGGGCTGGCCCAGTGGCACTGAGGGCTGAGGTGTGGATGCCTTACCTTGTGCTACACCGGTGACCAGTGTTCAGGAATGAGAACAGGCCACTGGAGGTCACCAGGGGAGGAGAAGGATTGAGCATCTGATGGACTGCTCTCCTTCTCCGGGGAGGGGTCCTCAGTGGTTGGTGCTTGCCTGCTCCTTAGCAGAGGCTGGGGGACAGGGTGCTGCACTGAAGAAGGGGGAGGAGTTGGGGCAGATGCTTGGAGGGAGTGCATGTGGATGCGTGTGTGCTTCTCTCCACGGGCATCATTGCACGCCTCAACTCCTGGGGAGAAAATCAGGAAAACACAAGATGCTGCAGCTCAATGGTGGCGTGCACCTCACAGGCTCCACTCCCAGCCAGCCACAGCACTGGCCACACCGAATCCAGTCTCTGGTGAGGGTTGGGGAACCCCACCAGCCCTGTCAGGGGGATAAGCCCTAGGATGGTAGATGCCGGGGGACGGGGCTGGGGGCTCCCTCTGGATGACAGCCAGCAGCAGAAAGAAATAACCAAACAAACCCAAATAAAAAAAATGTGTGTATGCAGTCAGTAGGTACTGTATGATGTCACAGGCTACCAGTATAAAGGAAATGATACGCTAGGGGTGGGTGGGTGAGGGAGGGGTGAAGGAGTTGGATCCCTACTGATCACCAGAGACAATCAGCTACTCCAGCAAACCCTCACTGAGACACTCAGCTGCACCATCAAAATCCCCTAAGCAGGTACCTTTCCAACTTAAGTCAGAAAGCACCCTGGTACTAATTGAAAATAACAATAAGCTGCAAAAGAAACAATAACAGCAATAAAATCGGTGAAAATTAATAGATACTTCCCTGAGATGTGTCTGCTTCCTTCCCCAGCCCATTGTGGTCTACGATATCAAAACATCTTTCTAAGATCTAGTAATAATGCCCCACAGTGAGATTTTTGATACAACACAGTCAGCTAGCCATCTGTTACCTTGACCAGGGCTGATGTAGTATTGTTATTGGATCCAAAGCCAGACTGTAAGGGGGTTATACTATCATTTGTGTTGAGAAAGGCTCTCAATTGATCATTCACCAACTTTTCAATCATTTTTTGCCAGTATTGACTGGCTGGAAATGGGTTGAAAATTCTTCAGCTCAGATGAAGTGGCAGATTTTAAAAGGGGAGTCAAGAATGTAGTTTTCCAGACAGCTGGCAAGTCATTTGTTTGCGGGTACAGATTAAACAGATGAACCAGAAGAACCAGAAGAACTGCTATAACATTCCTGCCTAGTTTAAGGAATAATGGATTCAACAGGTCAGGGCCTGCTGATTTTTGGTGTCCAGTTCACTTAAGAATGTAATCATTTTACTGTACTGTAATAGATTTAAAATAAAAGTCTGAGATCATTCTATTTTTATTTATTGTTTTTGTTAACCAGGTAAGTTTATTTATTTATTCAAAATTTGGTAACTTGAAAAGGCACACTGAGCCAAAGCTCATTTCCAAGTGCAACCTGGGGACAGGGGGTGCAAAACACAACAAAGAGTTACAAAATTTATAATACAGTAATATACAATATACAAAAGTTTTTCTTTTATACAAATATGTTACAAAGTATATATTACATGAAGAAAAAAAATAATTAAAAAAACAACTTAACCAGAGCATAAAGTGAGGTAGCAATTTTTTCTTATTTTGTTATTTTTGCTAAGTAGAGAGAGAAGACGAGGAGGACCGGAAGTTTAGTAGTGAGTTAGGTCAGTGAACAGCAGCAAGATGTAACAGAGGAGTGCAGGCTCCATTTGCAAGAAGGATCCATGAGTTCACATTCAGATACAGCACATCAAAAAAACATTATCACAATATGATACTCACAAATATGCAGGAATAAAAAGTCACTGCAGCTAAAAAAACATACAAGTAGAACTATTGTTAGAATATTCTTTTAGGTTTGATTTGAACATATTATAAGATGGTATTTATCTAACTGTACAAGAAATTGAGTTACAAATCTTTGCTGCCTGGACTCTAAATTAATTTAGACTCATCTGCGTTTGCACAGTAGTCACAGGTTTGCATAAGTAGTTGGTAAATATTTTCCTTATTCTGTACAGTGTTAAAGCTGCTTTGATGAAACACCAATACATCAGATAAACAGGAAGACATATTACTATTTAACTGCTGATAAACACATTTAGTAAGTGTCAATTTTGAGTTTTGTTCAGAAGGTAACCAGTTTAGATGTTGGCAAATTTTACAATGATGAATTGTATTCTTAGCAAAAAGATCAAATGTGCTTATTCGATTAAAAAGAACATTTGTGGGACCAAGTCAGTTAAAGAAGCATGATCATGAACTACTGAGTCAAAGTTCAAGACATGCAATAAACAATGATTACCAGTCATGGTCACAAGACCCCAGCATACCTGCTGACACCTGAGTGCCCCCCCCCCCCGTGTGGCTGAACAGCACACCAGCAGTGGGGTGCCCATTACCCAATGTCAGTTACCTGAAACAAAGAAAACTGTCCCTCAAAGATCTTTTCTTTTTTTAACCAATAAAGAAGAAACTGATCCCTTGGTGAACACTGACACCCTGACACCCCACGCCATCTTCACCCACTCAACACCCACCACCCCTTCCTTCCCATACCCCTTACTCACTTAAAAACATCTACTGCCATAAATCCACTCTCTGCAATGAAACACATCCTGCTCCTTTAATGCCGACTGGAAACATAGAAACATAGAATTTGTCAGAAGAAAAGGACTGCTTGGCACATCCATTCAGTCTAGGTCCCTGCCTAGTCAGTCTCCACAGCTCATAATTGGTCTACAGTGACCCTTCCTCTTCCCTGCCTATTTACTAATATTCCCCTATGCTCATCCCATGCATGCTTGGAGCCCTCAACTGTTTTGCCTCCACCACTTCCACTGGTAGCCTGTTCCAGGTGTCCACAACTCTTTCAGTGCAATAAGACTTTCTCACATCTCTCTCTTAAATCTCCTCCCTCCAGCTTCACTGCATGCCCACTGGCCCTGGAGCTCTTTCTCATTTGAAAGAGACTCCTCCTACACTGTTTACCAAAAGAACACAGTTTCATCAGCACTCACGAGTGCTGCTGAAATTGTGTTCTTTCTGTCTAACTAGGATATGCCTAGCACCTTCTTGCCACTGAGCACATGGCATTGAGTATTCATGCACCCTGTTTACCCCTGTGAGGTACTTGTTATCTATCTTGCTCCTTCTTGCTTTCCTCTCTTCGAAGGTGTACATGTTGAGATCCCTCAGTATCTCCTCATAGGGCTATTGGTGCAATTCCTTCACCATTTTAGTTGCCCTCCTCTGGCCTGTCAATGTACTTTCTGTGGTCCAGCCTCCAGAGCTGAACTCAATACTCTAAGTAGGGTCTCACCAGCGAGCGATATAGTGGCAACACTACCTCTCTCCTCCTGTAGGAGATACCGCTCCTTATGCATCCCAGAACCTCACTGGCCCTAGCCACTGCTTTATCACACTGCCCTGCCACTTCATCAGATATAATAACTCCAGGGTCCTTTCCCTGCTTAGTAACTTTCAGTACCTCTCCCCCATCCTATACTCAGCTCCTGGGTTCCCATGCACTGGGTGCATAATTTTGTACTTTTTGGCACTGCACCCCAACTGCCATGCTCTTGACCACTCCCAAAATCCTTACACATTTTCTTTATCCCCCACCCCCACCTTGAGTGCTCACCCTAGTACAGATTTTGGTGTTATCTTCAAAAAGGCATAGCTTACCTTCCAGTTCTCCTGCAATGTTGCTTATGAAGACATTGAAGAGGACCAGTCACAGTACTGAGCCCTGAAACACCCCATGGGTCACTATCTCATCATTAGAACAAGTGCCATTAACCACCACCCTGTGTCGCCTCTGTGTTAACCAGTTTCAATGCTAAAAGTGCAAAATCATGCACTTATAGCACAGAAACCTGGACTGGAATACAAAATGGGTGATGAGGTAGTGAAGGCAACAAAGCAGGAAAGAGACCTGAAGGTAATCATATTTGATGACCTAAAGATGGCCAGGCAGTGAGACAAGGCAGTTAGGAGGACTAATGAGATGCTGGGGTGCATAAGGAAAGGTTATCACCAGCATATATATGGAGGTGATGTTGCCTCTGTATAAATCACTGGTGGGACCCTACCGGAGTGCTGTGTCTAGTTCTGGAGACCATGGACCCGATTCTAAACAAGGGCTTAGAATGGCGCAAGCTGCAGCATACAGCTGCTTGCAACAAAGCCCAGTGCACCAGGGACCCTGCACCAGATTCTGGTAAAGGAGGGATCCCGGCACCTAAGTCCCCACACCTGTGGCAACCTCTCCCATGCGGCAAACACATGGACGGCAGCTGGAGGTGACAGGGGAGTTGTGCTGGTCGCTGGCTCTGTATCAGGATGGGGGGCGTGGTGGTGGGTACTACCTACTAATGTGGGGGTTGGGGTTCCACTACACCACCAGAGGGGGGGTTATTAATTATTATTATGGGTATCATTGGGGATGGGGCCTCTACACCATCAGGGAATTGGAGGTTTGTATCAGGTTCTATTACCCGGGGCATCGGGAATTGGGAAATGGTTTTATTTTTATTAATTATTATTACCAGTGGCATGGGGGATCTGGGAGGGGGAGGCACTGCACCACCAGGAAAAGGGGTGTTGTTTCAGGTTCTATTACTCGGGATATCAGGGATCGGGAAAGGGTTCTATTTTTATTACTTATTATTACCAGCAGCATGGGGGATTGGGGAGGGGGGCACTACACCACCAGGGATATGGGGTTTGTATCAGGTTCTATTACCCGGGACATCAGGGATCAGGAAAGGGTTCAGTTTTTATTACTTATTATTACTGATTGCATCAGGGATTGGGAGGGGTGCCACTAGACCACCAGGGATGGGGAATTGTATTACATTTTATTACTGGTGATATTGGGGATTGGGGGCACAATGGCACATTGCAGCCATTGTAGCCAATTGCTCAACTGTCCAAGAGGGACATATTCTAAGTACCCTTAGACCAGCCCTGGCGCAAGGCTGGTGCAAGTCCCCTTTGGCACATGCACCCTGCATTTGACGAAGGCTGCTTTTGTGAATACCTCAGGGGGCATTATTTGAAGCAAGGTGCCACTTGCACCATTTATGTTTGATGCAGGCACCTTGCATCATTCTCAGGGCTTTGAGAACTGAGCCCCACATCTCTGGAAGGACATAGACAGAGTGGAGGCTGTCTGTGGGGTGGGCAACTAAAATGGTGCAGGGGTCTGCATCAGAAGCCTTATGAGGAGAGACTGAAGGACCTTGATATGAACACCCTGGAAGAGAGACGGTAGAAGGGGATATGATACAGATCTTTAAATGCCTCATAGGACTAAATAAGGTATAGTAAGGGAGTATTTTTCAGAAAAAAGATGCTCAAGAACAAGGGGACATGCAAGGAAGCTGGAGGAGGGTAGGTTCAGAAGATATGTGAGGACGTACTTCTTCACAGAAAGAGTTGCTGATGCCTGGAACAACCTACCAGCAGAGGTGTTGAGGGTGAAAACAGTAGTAGGATTCAGGAATGCATGGGATAAGCATAAGGGAATCTTAGTGGAAAAGAAATGGGAAGAGAAAAAGCCAGAGATCAAGTACAGTCTGTGGTGACATTGTAGGTACGGAAAAATGGGCAGACTGGGTGGGCCAAGTGATCCTTATCTGCCATTAAATTTAAAGTTTTTTGTTTCTATGATTGATATCTCCTTTGTCCTCTGCTTTTTCCCCACCACTGTCTTGCCCTTGCCCCAGGGGAGTTTACTCCCCTTGGGACCTCTCTCTCTCTCTCTCTCTCCCCCTCCCTCCCTCTTCATCATTGGGAGGGAGTGCAGTTGTTGCCTCCTTAGTTCCACAACCTCCCACTGAGGACTGTACTTCCTGTCTTGGAAGGATGCAGGTCATCTCCCCTATACAGAGCCATATCTTCTCAGGTTGGCTCCCAGTCCTTATGTAGCTGAAGCCCTCCTTCATGTACCATGCCTTCAACCAATTGTCAAAAGCCCTGGTGCAGAGTGTCTTTTCCTTTTCCCAACTATAAACAAGTAAAACCTTGGCAAAAGCCACCATGCATGCCACCTGCTTGAGGCCCCTCTCCTGAAATGTCTTTGAACTGACTAAAGCAACTGACGTACATTCAGTGTATTTTAATGCATTTAGAACTTTTAGTCCTAACTTCATCATTTAAAAAAAAAAAATTACCAAATTTTCAACATGTTCTTGTTTGGACCCAACCAAATGAACAAGAGAAATTAGATTTTTCAAACTGGGGCCAAAAGATGATTTTGAACCGACTCTGTGAAATCACCTTTTGGGCAAGGTTTGAAAAACTTCGCCTACCAGGTTCATGAGATGGGGTCATATAAAGATTATTTATTTATTTGTGTATTTATCTTGTAAGCCTCCTGTCCTTTGAGAGAGACTTGTGCTCCCTTTAGGGATCCCCCTTTTTTTATTGCCCTCAGAGCTTAAGGATTTATGGGTGCTCTGGGGGCATAATTTTTGCTGGTCACCATGAGGTGGCAGCAGACAACAGGGTTTCCAGGGTTATAAATAGGCAGAAACAGGAAGTTTTTATTTTTTTGGGGGGGAGAAAGCAGGAAGAACAGAAGATCAACCGGCACTGCAAGGTGTGCAGGGTGGAGGGACCCCTCGTTTTAGGCAGGCCAGCCTCTACAGTGGTGATGCTTTGGGTTCCTTGGGTGAGCATCCAAGGAAGGGCATGGAGACAGATAGCTGTGACCATTATTGTGGGGCCTTGGACACTGGGAGATGGATAAGAGAGTTAGGGAGGTGCAGGACAGGTAGCCCTCAGGGTTCAGGTAGGCTCCAGTCGGCTTGTAGTGGGACTGGGTTTTTAGGGCTGCAGTAGTCTCTGGTAGGACCTCTGCATCCTGGTATGGCAAGGTGGCCTAGGGTCCCACTGGAGTGAGGGCCATGGGGAGCCTCTAACCCCGTTGGGGCCTGTTTAAAGCAACAGGTCTGGGGGCTGCCGCTCTTTAGTCGAGAGGGCTGCTGAGTGCCTGGAGGTATCCTCCAGAGCTGGTTTGCACTTAACAGGCAGCAAAAGGATGGTGAAGAGGAGATGGTTGGGCAGCAGCTCCACTTTTTTACGGCCCTTTAAAAGAGCAGCATGCTAAATAAAAAAGTGTTTGGGCTGTTGGGGATCCAGGAGTTGTGGCAAGGCCCCTGTTTCTCTGTGTGGCAGGACAGCTCAAATTGTTAGCAGCCAGGGGAGTGGAGCATGGCCTGGGTATACTGTGGGTCTAACATGCCTGTGTCTGGAGCAGACCCCGGGGCCTCCATTTTATGAGCAGATCTTTAGGTCTGGTTAGGCCGTGGTTCTGCTCTGGTGGGGGTAACTTTGAAAAAAGGTGCCACCATGTTGTTTGGAGAGGTTGTAGTGTTCAGGGAGGCCAAGCAGACTAGAAAAGTGACCAGATATGAGAATGTGGGGGTATGGTGCAGTGGGTTTTGGTGGGTACTGCACCATCCATGTCTCTGAAAGGCCAAAATTGAGAGTCAGGGAATGGTGGAAGAAGCTATACGCTTTCCGTTAAAAAAATTAAATAAGGAACCCCCCGGGAAATCAGATGAAAGCTCTGTTAGGTACTTACCCAGTGCCAGTGAAATCAGGAAGCTTCACAGTCCAGGTAGAGGATCACTAGTTTCCTGAGAAAAATCAAATCTGCTGTTTAAGAGCTGTTAAAGACCTTGGTCTGCTAAAAGTTTGCTGCCATTTTAACTGTAAAAAGTTTAGCTCCATGGGACAGAAATGTTTGTATAAGAAGTGATGAACCCCTGTGATCCTCTAAATGTTTTGGTCCCAGTAGAAATAAACTGATCTCATTTAAAAACAAAAATTGTGACTCTGATTCATTTGTAAATAAGAAAAAATAAAATATAAAATCCTCAGTTTTTAATCAATCTATGAGTTTATATTTCCAGGAAACTGGCTGATGTAAGATACTGCACCTTCTGGGTGTTCAGGGCCTCGAGGAGCTGAGGGCCGTAAGGCAACAAGAGTCCTGGTCCTTCTGTGGCTGTTCCATGGGGTGCTCCCAGCAATTTTTAAAAAGCAACTCAGAAATTCAGCAGTTTAAAAATGCTTTAAGGTAAAAAATAAACTTTTTCTTGCCTTTCATGCCGTACAGTTCTAAAAGTGTGTCTATGTTATAGACCCCCTCCCCTGGTTCATCAGCAATTTTAATCATCCTCTAGACATTCAGGGATGGGGGGGCTACATGGGGGGACTTGTCCGGGATGTTCGCTGCATCTCAAAACCCCACCAGACCCTGAGTTCCCTGGATCCGAGGTGCTGGCTGGCTTCCTGCCTTGTATAGGCTATGTGGCACACGTTAAAATATTTGTGGTGGTGTGGGACCTATCCTAAAGTAAAGGTAGGCCTCTGCTCTCCAGGTGTGGTGTGTGTGCATGACTGGCTGGTCACATGATGCCTTTGGCACCTCTAATTGGTAAATGGTTGCAGGAAAAAAAAATCTGTGAGCCAGTGCCATTTTTCCAGACATATAAACAAGCTCTGGCACAGCCACTATGAATGTGAATGCATTAACTAGATTAGGGTGTTTCATGGACTTAAACATAAACATTTATTTAAAAAATATCAGATTTACAAACCTTTGCATGAGAGACTCATTTACAAAGGCACCTCGTCGAAACTAATACAAAGACAGCACAGTTAACAAGTCCAAAAACAACGGCTCAGAGAGCAGACAGTTATAACAATCATTCACTGGAGATACATGGGTAGCAGTAAATAAACAGATTACACAGTTTAGGCACACAGGCACTACATCAAGAAGACCAAAGCAGTTCAAACAATATACAATAGCTAAAGCAAATAGACATCAGGAGACAAAGAGAAGCCCAGAGTGTTCACATGAAGGCTGTTGCATACACTAACTGAATCGAAGTATAGTACATTGAGAAAGGGCATATTTAAGCAATAAGGCATGACAGGGTGTATGTTATCATGTAATAACGTCACTCCTGGGGTGGGTTGAAGCTCGAGGCGAAGCTGAGAATTTATTTGCACGTATTTATTTGATCCACTGGATCAGCAATATTTGCACAAACTATGCCCAGTGCAGATTTTGCAGCACTAGTCCTGGTCTGGTGATCTGGGTTTTACCCATACCACACTGCATATGGCTTAGTGATATACTGTACAGATGTCTGCAGAGTCTAACCCATTGAAGGCTGAAGTTTCAGAAAACCATTATGCTATAAATATCAAGACTCACTTCCTCCTTCACCCCCCAGTCACAATTAATCCTCTACCAAAGTCATGCTTAAATACTGGTGCCTCTACATCTATGCCACTAAGCTTTTAATGCCAACATGCTTCTTCTGCTGCTGTGAGTTAAACTCTTTATTTAAGAACATTTTGTTGAGAAATTTATGTTTTAGTATATCCATGGTCAGGAAAAATGAATTTGTAAAAGAAACCAAAATCCCCATACAATACAGCATGTTATGAATTTTTCAGATTCTATGTGTAACCTACAGTAAGTCAAACAGAAATTAGACACAAATGCCTACTTATTTGCAAGTGAAGCAAATGTGGTTATTATCATTCAGTTGTAAACACCTATACTCACAGCCAGGATTCACATTGCTAGACTCTGGGTTAAGTATGACACGTTTCCTAAATACTGGTACCTTATCCAGCTGTGTTCTGCTTGGGGTGGGTGTGTGTGTGTGTGTGTGTGGTGCGCACGCATGTGTTTAAACATGTAACTTTCCATAGTATATTGTATAGCACTGTGAATCCTGGCTGCAGAGTTTTTTCTCTGCTGTGGCTAAGGAAGACACTGTAACAAGACACTGGCCTGCTGTAGGGGCTATTAGACATCAAACCAAAGGGTACACTGTGAAGACTAACTTGGAGAAGATGCAATAAAACAAACTTGAATGAAAGGCCCCAGACGTCATAAAACACCCAGGGAAAATTAGAAAAACTCTTCTAACAGCCTAGGCAGAAACAAAACACTGGATTGAAGTAAGAACTCAAAACTGGTAGTAATACATATATTCCTGATTTTAACATGCAGTTTTCCTTTAAGAAGATTCAGTAGAATATAAATAGTAGCCCAGAGCTGCCTGCCTGAGAATGAAGTTGGTATATTATTTGTAAAAAGGGAAGGCTAGGTCTCTTGCTATGCAATGTCCTGTAAAGTAACACACTGACTGCTCTTAGGATGGTAGTGTTAAATGCTGTGAGGTGCCATGCAGAACTTGTTATGCAGAAAGTTCCAGGAAGTGTTTAACCCATTCTACTTCTAATAGGTGTCTGTACTATCCATTTGTGCAAGTCAACTCCACTTCTCAAACTTAAAAAGAAAAATACACTTTATCACAGACTGTGTTTACCAAGCACTGTGCCCATGATTAAAATAATTTGAACCCCATCCCCCAAAAAATGTGCCCTCACATGAACATGCATAATTTATCTGTAAAGACAATTAAAAAATGTATTTCTAAATGTATTAGTAACACCAATGCTTTCAAGGTTATCTGTAAAGACAATTAAAAAAATATATTTCTAAATGCATTAGTAGCACCAATGCTTTCAAGATTTTGAAACCACTAAAAATACAAACTATATATATATAGATAAATAGAATAAGGTAAACAAATACTGTTAATCCCAAAAGGTGAACTTTGTTTTTAGTATATAAATGTTTAAGAAATACCTGAAAGCTATTTTCCTTAGTTTGTAGACACTTCTTAGTCTTTCCTTTTGATACACAAGGTGACTCTGATAATCATTTGTTCCAAGGGTTTTTAAGTCAGTTTGAAGGCATTTTAAGTATCTTCTGCTCTAGTCCTTAACAAAATGCAGGGACTCCACAGACTTCTGTTCCTTGGCCCACATCCCAAATGTGTGAGTCTTCTTTCAGGATGATAGATCCACCTCATGCCCCTCCCACTCTTAATAAAAAAAAAAAGGTGGGATGGACCTTTTGGAGCTTCTTGGGTGGAGGTGGGGTGGACCTTACTTCCCCCCAAAAAACAATGTTGCCTCCCACTACTCAGGTTCTTGTTCTTGTACCACCCATTTAAGAAAGAAAATAGTACCCTGCAACCATTGACTAACATGAAAGCATATTTAATTGAGGGTGGAAAACATTTCTTGGAGGAGGGTAAGGTGGAGGAGACTATTTACACCTTCAATAGTCCAAACGCACTCTGCACTCAAGTGCCAGTGAAATTTCAAATAAACACCAACCTTCTTTTTCTTTTCCACTATGCAATGAGTTTTTATTATATGGTGCCTGGATTCACAATTAACACTTTCTGCTCCATGAAATTCAGTTTACAGCCAATATAGGTGCATTCAACCTAAGCACTAAATCCCAGCGCTTTGACCATGTGTGTGGTCTTCCTCGGGGGTGATTAATGCTATAAGGTACTTCCTTTTATAGCCAATCTGCCAGAGAATTGACTGCCCCTATAGGTTAACTGGCAGAACTTCTCTCAAATTTTAAGTGGCTCTGGTGGGTTCTGAACCTTGATTTTCAAAATTCATTTTTAGTGGATTTTTAAGTTTTTTTAATCTTCTTTAACATTTAATCAGATATTTTTTGTCTAAATATCAAGTACAAAAAACAATTGAAACCATTTTTCACAATATCTAGCTCTATGAAAATCCACAAAATTTACATAAAAAATAAGTACAAAATCAGTTCAAAAAACAACTTTTGCTCAAGAAAGACAATATCAAAGCTTGTTCATAAGGCATTTTTACATATCTTTGTGAAATTTTGAATCTACAATTCTTATTTTGTTATTTCACCTATTACTTCATTCAATCATTTTAGATTATAATAGTTATCCATTGGTGATAAAAGTCAAAATTCAGCATACTGGAAAAAGTGAACAGTCTTACTTTTTGTAGTTTAAATCCAAATAATTCCTCTGTTCATACTGCAACCTGAACTCTCCAAGATTAGTGATCACACCTTATACCTTTCTATTTCCATTTTTTAGGTGGATCCACCATCGAAAGATTCCAGAGCATGAACTGGAAAAAAAGGGAAAAATAAAAAAGGGGTTATTTGTATCAATATTCTTTACTTTTTTACTTTTTTAAGCATGGTTTTAAATCCCATTCTTTGTTCAAACCATATGGTTGTATGCTATTTAAAGTGAAAATCCAAAAGCTCTCTCTTTGCAAAAGTTTGTTCAGTCTATCCCCACCACGTGGGTTTCTCTGGATCTGTTCGATGGCCATAAATTTGGTTCCATCTGGTCTACTATCATGTAGTTCCATATACAGTAGTGACTAATGGCTTACCATAAGTTTCCGCTCTAATATTTCTAATGTGTTCCTGTATTCGTTGCTTTACAGGTCGGATAGTTCTTCCAATATACAGCAAGCCAAGTAAAAATTAGCAGTAATGGGATATAATGTGTTAATGGAGCAAGGGGAAGGGGATGTTTATAATGTTTATAATGTTGAAATGAATAATGAAGCAGACCCTGCAATGATTGATTTATTATTGGATTTCTATAGCCACGGCGCATTGGGTTGCCTCGGTAAGCATCCAAGGGAGGGCATAAAGACAGTTAGCTGCAACCATGATTGTAGGGCCCCGGACTCTAAAAGGTGTTTAAAAAAGTAAAAAAGGTGCAAAATAGGTAGGCCCCAGGGTTCGGATAGGCTCCCATAGGCTTGTAGTGTGCCTGGGTTGTTGAGGTTGCAGTAGGCTGTGGCAGGGCCTATGCATCCTGATGTGGCAAGATGGCCTAGGGTCCCACTAAAAAAAGGGCATGAGGGAGCCTCTAACCCCTGTTAGAGCTTGTTTAAAAAAACAGGTCTAAGGGCTGCTGGTCTTAAGTCAAGTGGGCCACTAAGTGCCCTGGAGGTATCCCCCAGAGCTGGTTTGCACTTATCAGAGAGCAAAAAGATGGTAAAAAAAAAGACAGTTGAGCAGCAGTTCCATTTTTTTTACGGCCCTTAAAAAGGCAGCATGCTAAATAAAAAGGTGTTTAAGCTGTTAGGGATCCAAACGTTGTGGCAGAGCTCCTGTTTCTCTGCTTGGCATGGAAGCTGAAATGGTTAGCAACCAAAAAGTAAAGCACAGCCTGGGCACACTGTGGGTCTGCCATGTCCATGTCTAGGGCAGGTCCCGGGACCTCCATTTAATGAGCAGATCTTGAGGCCATGGTTCTGCTCTGGTGGAAAAAAGGTGCCCCCATGCTGTTTAAAAATATGTGCAGTGTTCAGAAAGGCCAAGTAGACCAAAGAAGCAACCAAACAAAAAAATGTAAAGGTATGGCACAGGTTTTTTGGTGGATACCGCACCATCTTTGTCCCTAAAAGACAAAAATTAAAAGTAAAAAACAGTGGGAGAAGCTGTACACTTCCCTGCTTAAACATTAAAACATTAAATAAATAAAAATAAAATAAAAGCTCTATTTGGTTCTAACCCAGTGCCAGTAAAATTAAAAAGCTTCATGGTCCAAGCAGAGGGTCGCTAGGTTCCTAAAAAAATAAAATCTACTGTTTAAAAACTGTTAAAGACCTTGCTCTGCTAAAAGTGTGCTGCCATTTGAACTACATAAAAGTTTAGCTCCATAAAACAAAAATGTTTGTATAAAAAGTAATAAACTCCTGTGGCCCTTGAAATCTTTTAGGCCCCCAAAAAGTAATTAATCTTGTAAATTGTAAGTCTAAATTATTTGTAAATAAAATATAAAATCCTCAGTTTTTGATCAAGCAATAAATTTATATTTCCAAAAAACTAGCTAACGTAAGATTCTGCACCTAAAGGAACCAAGGGCCATAAGGCGACAAAGGTCCTCATCCTTCTGTGAGGGTTCCATGGGGTGCTCCCAGCATTTTTAAAAAAGTAACTCAAAAATTTTGCAGTTTAAAAATGCCTTAAAGTAAAAAATTTACTTTTTCTTGTCTTTCATGCTGTACAGTTTCAAAAGTGTGTCTATGTTGTAGGCCCCCTTCCCAATTCATCAGCAATTTCGATCATCCCCATGACATTCAAAAAAAAAAGGTGACTAGAATTTATTTAAAAGTTTCACCAGGAAAGGCATACTGAGCATTAAATTGCTCATTGTGTTGGGTTGACCATCCATGGCACTCCAGACCTTACATCTGGGTTTTAGCCCACCTGATAGGCTAATGATGCACTGGACCTAGGATCAAATTTCTAGACCCCAGGTCCCAGAAGCCCCTGCTGTCCAGTTCAAATTGTGCATCTGATCAGACTACAAGCACCCCAGGGGTCCCTATATTGTGCCAGGAAAGGAAGGCCTGTGGAGTCCATAGAATTATGTTTTTTATCCAGTGTTTTTTTTGTGCTGAGCCTGCCTACAGTAAATTCTGAGCAACTGAGACTACAGAGCTATTTGCAAGCATTTGTTTGTGTGTTTTTGTGGCAGTTTAGAGCATTGCAGTATGAACTTGGTTGCTACCTAAATCGTTGTTACTGAAAGGGTAGAGCAGATTGTGCTGCTTCATTTTATTAATGTGATTCCTGTTTTTCTGCCACTTTGAATGGTTGTTTCCTACTAATTGAATGAGTTTTTTTCTTGAGGGGTCTTTGCGATGAACAGACCTGCCAGTAACTGTAGCCCACAACCACAGGCTGGCTATCGCTGATCTCTTTCACTCCAAGTGTTTGTGGTATCTGGATTTTCTGCATGTTTTTGGGTTGTTTTCTGGTGCTGGCGTCGGTGGCTCACTTTCAGCAGCAAAGCCTGCCAGAATAGCTCTGTAGGCCCGATGGAGCACCCGAGGACCACATGGTTACTAGAACCCCCCTTCATCTCAGACCATTGGTCTCAGCTTATTATTCAGCTCATCAGGGCCTTATGGCCCTCACCTCTCAACCATGGTGGTGCCCTGCTTCCTGCACCATGCATCTTGTATGAAGAAGTTGCACTCCTCTGGCAGCCTACCCACATAGCATGCTGTCAGAGGATCGGCCTTGTCTCATGGCCAGACCTCCTCGCCTCTCTCTCCCTCTGGCAGCCTTCCAGCCTCAAACGGCAACTGTTGCTGCTCCTATGCAGACAGGAGAGCAAGGGAGTGAGGGAGAGAGTTGAGAGGTGCACAGCCTGCCAGGGAATCCTATTTATTGTCCTGAGATCTGATCATCCAGGGCAGGCCCTAGATGAGGAGGAAGGGGGAGAGGAGAGGTTTCAATTTAGGTACAGGCCTCGAGGCCTTCACCCTATCTTAGAGGGGAACAGGTTAAGCTCACTGCAGAGCACAGGGGTCTTAATGAAAAAGGGTCCTATTCCTCAAGAAAAATGTTTAACCACGGGCCTCAACAGCCTCCCCTCCCAAGCGGAGTCCACTACGCTGTGGATGGAACATGGAGCATTGTGCTTGGGGGGAGATTATCCAGGCTAGACCCCTTCCTCAGTGGCCTACCAGACTGGGTCCCCTGTTCACTCCCACAATCGTGTTTTCCATGATCCTCCACCTTTCCCTTCTGTCTGGGGCACCTCATCATAGTGGCCCTCTGACGGGGTAGAAGAGGAGATGTACTTCTTCTCTGGGATGGGATTGTTATTCCACCATTGTTGGATTTATTGGCCACCATCTTGGAGGAGTGAGTGTTACCCTGCCTGCTCAACACCAGGTTGCATGGGGGAGAGTCACTGAATCAACTTGATACCTGGCAGGTCACAGGATATAAGTGTTCTGGTCACTATGCAACTTGGTAGATGACATACTTGTCATTCTTTGGAGGCATCCAGCTTCTCCTCTGGAGGCCCACCATTTCTCTGTCCTTAACCCCCACCTTTTCTCTCTCTTTCTCCCCAG
Organism: Neoceratodus forsteri; assembly: GCA_016271365.2. Lineage (NCBI taxonomy): Eukaryota > Metazoa > Chordata > Ceratodontiformes > Ceratodontidae > Neoceratodus > Neoceratodus forsteri. The sequence goes on along the minus strand of CM028135.1, from coordinate 902,160,207 downwards.
ATGGTGAAAGCAAGGAAGTGCACTACATGTAGCACCACCCTGATGCCCCACAACACGGGGTCTCTATGCCCCACATGCATTCATGATGAGGATGAATCATCTCTGGAGCAATCTCCAGTGATGGGATCTGATGCCCCTGGACCCAGCGGAACTACTTGGATGGACCCAGGGACCATTCTCCTACAGAACCAGTAAGCAGCGGTGACCATGATGGAGAGTGAGCAAAACTTTATGTTAAAGATCATGGAGAGGTTGGAGGCCATGATGCATTCCAGGTTGGCACCAACCCCGAAACCTCAACCAGAGCCAGATAACCCAGGGGGGACATCGGGAATCTGTGCAAACCCGATTGATCCACCTCCAAGCACCCCAGCACCTGACACTGGGGACAATGCCGGGGATATGGAGCCCCTCAAGGATGAGAAACCCATACCGTCCGATGAAGAAGAGATGGAAACATAGTCCATCCCATCTCTCACATCCAAACTGCTCTTTTGAGTTGATCCCAGGTCTTATGAGAATAATTAAGACCACTATGGGGTTCGAGCTCGAGGAGGCCCAACCCAAGTCGAAGCTCGATCCCATGATTCAACAAAAGAAGGCCACCAAGGAAACCTTGCCAGTGCTGCCCAGCAATTGATGATGAATTAAAGAGTGGGAGTCTACAGACGTAGAATGTCGGACAAGAGAAACCTAGACTGTATGTATCCAGTCCAGAAGACAAGGCCAGTGCCTGGTGCACTGCACCCACGATTGACCCCCAAGTTGCTTGCACTTAGCAAGAAAACTGTCCTACCATGTGGTGTCATATCATTGAAGGACCAAGGAGATAAAAAGGTGGATGACATGTTGAAGAAGCTGTTTGAGATAGAGGGCACAGCTGCCAAGGCTTCGACTACTGCCATCTACACAGCACACGCCCAAATACACTGGCTTGAGGAGCTTCTTGACAAAGCAGTTCCCAAGACCAGGGAAGCCGAGCTATTAGAATGCACACTGGATGTTGCTAAGTACCTGGCGGATATGGCAGTGGACAATCTGAAATTAAATGTCAGGGCCACAGCTCTAACAAACCGGGCCAGAAGAGTATTATGGTTAAAACTATGTGAAGCAGACAATGAATCCAAGACTGCTACAAAACTTACCCATGAAGGGCAAGCATGTCTTCAGGGAGGGTCTACAAGACTACCTGAAACAGAAGGAAGAGGGGAAGGACCTGCTCAAGTACGAGAACAGAACAACCTACCTGTCTTCAGGAAGACAGAGATTTGGGGGGGGGCAACAAGCCCCAGCAAGCCTGTAGAGACACTTATTACCAGAGCAATTCCTTTCAAGGCAGAGGGAGTCAAGGAAGACACCATAATTCCTTCAACTCTAGTTACCATTCCTCAAACTTCCTGGGTCATGGCTCCAAGTTCGGTGGCAGAGGAAGAGGGAACAGAAACAAACAACAATGACTACAGACTCCATCCTCACAAGATAACACCCATGCAGGGTGCTTGCCTGGCCATGGGCAAAAGACTCATGCTGTTCCACTACCGCTGGCGCAGCACAACCATAGACAGATGGGTACTAGAGGTAGTGTCTAGGGGTACTCTATAGAACTGTCAAGCTCTCAGGTATCACACTGGTTTGTAAGCTCCCCCATATCAAAGAAAAGGGTGTCACCCCATCAGGTACACCAAACACTGCAGGATCTGATGCAGAACATGGCAATCCAGTTAGTGCCTCTGCATGAGCAAGAACAGGGAGTGTACTCCATTTTCTTCCCTGTTCCCAAAAAGACAGGAACTTCGCCCCATTCTAGACCTCAAATACCTCAACACATTCGTGGTTACTCAGAGGTTCAGGATGGAGACGTTAAAGTCAACTCTCTGCAACATTTGAATAGGCAACTACCTCACTTCTATAGATCTGAAAGACGCGTACCTTCACATCCCCAATTGGCAATGCCACAGAAAGTATCTGTGGTTCCACATCCTCAGCCAGCATTTTCAATACCAATCCTTACCCTTTGGTCTTACCTCAGCACCAAGGGTATTCACCAAGGTGTCCATAGTTCTCGTTGCCAGGCTGAGAGAGCAGAGAGTGGATATTATTCCATACCTGGACGACTAGCTGATCCAAGCTCGATCCAGGGAGCAATCCCTCAGATCCACCATGATGGCATTATGAACACTCGAGGAACATGGCTGGGTAGTAAATCAAGCCAAGAGCTATCTGGTACCCACACAATGACTGGAACACCGGGAGGCAGAGGTAAACATGCTCCAGGGTTGGGCCAGGCCATCTCAAAAGAGGGTGGAAACAGTGATAGCCTTAACCCGTCAGCTGAAGGACAACAACCTGCTGACTATCAGGCAGATAGCTCAGATGCTAGGCTGCATGGCATCATGCATCGACCTGATCCCATGGGCCAGGTGGCATATGAGATCCCTACAGAACTACATGCTGTCCCACAGATCCCTGAACAAGCGGAACCTGAAGGTCAATATACCGCTACCCGCCACGGTACAATGCTCCCTAGACTGGTGGACTGCGAGACAATCCCTTATGCGAGGGGTCCCACTAAAGGCTACCTACGATGTTACCATTGAGACAGATGCAAGCCTCCTAGGGTGGGGAGCATGCTTGGGCCCTTAGTCAGCTCAGGACAGCTGGATGACTCTAGAGGCCAGGCTGTCCATCAATGTGCTGGAAAGGAGGGCAGTCTACCATGCCCTCAGATCATTCCAAACTACCATCTCCGGTCAGTCAGTGCTGATTCGCTCCGACAACCAAGTCACCATGGCCTACATTGCCAAACAAGGGGGAACCAGAAGCAAAGTCATGCAAAGAGAAGTGACGAGGGTGCTGGACTGGGCAAAGGCCCATCTTGTTCACATTGGCGCGATCCATCTAGCTGACAAGCTCAGCATTCAAGTAGATTGGCTCAGCCATCAACAGGTGCACCCAGGAGAGCGGCACCTACACACCGATCTGTTCCAACTGATGCAGGAGTCATGGGGTCCCATTTCCATGGATCTCATGGCAACAGTGGACAACACCCAGGTAAAATGGTTCTTTTCCAGATATAGGGAGCACCGCTCTCAGGGAATCGACACACTGTCCCAGATCTGGTTCCGGGACCAGGCGTATGTGTTTCCCCCCTTTCCCCTCCTACCACTGGTCCTAGCAAAGATCCATCAGCCACAAAAGACCATTGTTCTGGTGGTGCCATACTGGCCCAGGACAGCCTGGTTCTCATCAGTGGTAGCCATGGCACTGGACAAGTGCAGACTCCCGTACAGACTGGACATGCTAACACAGCGGCTCGTGGTCCACCCCACTTCGGGAACCCTGAAGCTAATGGCTAGGCTCCTGAGAGGCAGAGATTGTTAAGAACAGGCTACCATGCATCGGTTATATCCACATTGCTGCAGTCCAGAAGGCCATCAATCACCACTACCTATGGCAGGCAGTGGTCCATCTTTTCGGCATGGTGCAGAGACAGAGACAAAGAACCAGAACAAGCAGACATGTCAACCATACTACTGTACCTACAGCAGGGGGTAGATAAAGGGCTATCCCATTCATCTCTCAGGGTGCAGCTGTCTTCCATCAGTGCCGCCATTGGACCCATAGGCCAACACAGCCTAGGGGCCCATCTGGGTGTGGTATATTTCCTCAAAGCAGTAGAAGTGCTTCGCCACAGGGTCAGGACCCTAATCTCTCCCTGGGATATGACCTTAGTCTTAGAATCCCTCAGCACCACACCCTTCAAGCCCTTGCAGGAAGTAGACCTATATTGGGTGGGTCTAAAAACCTGTTTTCTGGTGGCCATTTGCTCCACCCAGAGGATTAGAGAACTGGGGGCACTGTCATGCAGGGAGCTCTACACTGTGTTCACCCCTCAAGGGGTACACCTATGGACAGTTCCGGCCTTTCAGCCAAAAGTCATGTCCATTTTCCATATGGAACAGCCCCTTGAATTGCCAATGTTCTCAGATACATCACAGACAGGAGACATAAGGGTACCTCATCATTTGGATGTGGGTGGCACATTAGCCAAGTACATAGCTAGAATGCAGCCCATACATAAAACTGAGACACTGTTCATTGTTTGAAAAAGGCAATGACAGGGTAAGGTGGCTTCCAAGACCACTATAGTAGGCTGGCCCAAGAGAACCATTAAGGAGGCTTACAAGGTGAAAGATCTGACACCCCCAGAGGGTATTAAGACTCACTCTATGAGGGCTGTGTCCACCTCCTGGGTAGAGAGGGCCAAATGTGGCTACAGAGGACATTTGCAAGGCAGCTACTTGGACCTCCATCCATACCTTTGCCAGGCACTATAGATTGGACCACCTGTACAAGCTACAGGCCCCATTTGTCACTCAGGTTCTCTCGGCAGCCAGCTCGCAGTCCTCTCACTCTTAGATCACTCTGTCCCACCCAAGTTTGGTACAGTACTGCTTCTTATCAGCCCATAATGTAAGATCTGGAGTGCCATGGATGCTCAACCCAATACAATGGGTGTTTACTCACCTGGTAAAGGTGATTGTATTAGTTGACATCCATGGCATGCCATGGCCCACCCTACAGAGCAATCAGAGTGACTGTGAGTATGCCCGAACAATGTCAAGAGAATAAGGGCATCTAGGATGTCCCTCGTCAGCCATTTAGCAGGCTGAGTATTAGTATTGTATCAATAGGTAAATAAAATGGGCCTTACTGGCCATATTCAGAAGGCATCTCAGTATGAGTGTGTTTTTTTCATCTCGAAGCATATTGTGGTATTACTAACCTTACTTTTCAGCTATGGAATATTCGAACTGGAGAGCAGGGGCTTCTGGGACCTGGGGTCTAGAAATTTGATCCTAGGTCATGTGCATCATTAGCCTATCAAGTGGGCTAAAACCCATGATGTAAGTTCTGGAGTGCCATGGATGTCAACCAACACAATCACCTTTACCAGGTGAGTAAACACCCATTTCCAGATGTGTCCTGGGGGAGAGGGGACTGAGAACAGACAATAATACATAATATACAATGGAGAAAGAACACATTTTTTTACAAGGACAGTGCCATGTAGCAAGGCAATGTAACACTCTAATGGCATTTGAGTGCAGGGTACACAGAATCAGGAAGGCACGTACAAAGGTCATTACAATGTACAAGGTATAAGTCAGTACAGCAAGTGCTACAATAAGGGATGGGGACTGGTGGTTTGGACAGTTAGGGGCAGTTTTCATTTAGTAAAAAAAATATGTTAAAATGGGCAAGTTATGAGTGAATGTTGAAATGTTTTTGTCATATTGTATTTTCTTTGATTTATAATAAATCCTTTTGTGCACTGATAGAATCGGATTAAGCTGAGGTACATCAGGCAGATTTTTATAAGTAGTGATGTCAAGTTTTAAGTTTCAAGTTTTTTATTTAAAACAGGAATAGGTGACAATCAGTCAGTTGAGCAAAAACTCATTTACAATGGTCTCCTGGAATATTTGCAATAAAAAATTTACGTAAAAGTACAATAGAGTTAGAATGTGTTACAATACAGTTAAAACATTCTTAAGTAGGGTTTTCATTTATACAACAGGTGTGGGTCTGGATTGGCCAAGATCAAACTACAGTAGTAGCTTATGACCAACTTGAAAGACTGTACCACTATCTTGCAAAGCTGGGTATGTCACAATGGAATGCTAAACCAATCAGAGGGCAGCTTTAACAATGCTGATGACATCATAATAGCAATATACAGCAGAAAAGCCAGTGTATCTGATATGCTTTGTAGACAGTTTCTTTTTACTTTGCATCTATGTTGGCTGTATTGACTTGTACTGTACTGATTGTGTTGATTTGTACTGTACTGATCTGTAATGTAGTGATTTGCTTCTCTTGTGCTGAACCATTTATCAGAAGGGCACAGTTTACATTTTGTACTTTTTGTAACTTTTGATCCTTTCTATGACAAAACCACCTAAACACTTGGGCCCGGATATTCAAACTGCGCCCAAAATGTGCACAACAGCAGGAGCAAGCACAAACCAATTGCGCATATGCGCAACAGGTGCGATATTCAAACATGGAGCAGAACAAATTGCGCAAGCAGCCAATGTCTGAATATCGCACTAACTGTGCCATAGCGCAACCAGGAAGGAGAAGCTGAGCAGAAATGTTGCACTATAGCACAACCAGGGCAGCTCAGCTGAGCAGTCCAGAGGTGCCATAGCGCAAGCAGAGCCCCCCCCAGAGCAATGGAACTGCACATCCAGGGAGGCAGGCTGGGGCCCACCACCAGCCATGCCACACATGGGCACAGGAATACACTGCAGAACCAACAAGACACCTGCACACCCCAAGCACAGCATCACTGGGGTGACGGATGATCTACTGGCCCATGGGGACAAGCCAACAAAGCACAGCAGAGCCATGACACCCCAGCACAACCACTGGCAGGCTGAGAGTGCCACACACAGGGGTTGACAACCACAGTGCACATCAGCTCTCAGACGACAGCACCCTGTGCTGGACCCCAAGACACCACCCATGTGCAGTGACTGGCACTGCAGGAAACCATGCATCCCCCAGCACACGCCAACCCCTGCAGCACAGAAGATACAAGCCAGACACACCCTGTGCACCCAGCAGTGGGTGGCAGCAGACGGCAAGACCAACAGAAAGTCACTGCCATGCCGGAGATACCTCCCCATGCACACACACACACACACACACACACACACACCCAGGACCATACCACCCCAGATGGCATGTACACCACTGCAACTGAGCACCCATAGCCAGCTGCAAATCAGAGACCAACACAGTATTCATATCAAAATATAAATATGTATTTTCAAATAGTAAATAACAAAACAATAAACAAGAACTATTTACAAGGGTGGGGGGACGGGTACAAGGTAGGGGTGTTCAAGGGGTAGGAATGAACAAATTGGAGAGGGAAGGCAGGGTGGTAGGGATGGGAGAAGTGGGAAGGGTATTGTGGCCTAAGGCCCAGCTGGCTGGTCATCCTGTGCCTGGTTCCGCTGTCCCCTGCGATGCCTCCTCCGCAGGCCATGTCTCCTAATGGACTCCAGGATGGCCTGGTTATCCAGGGACACCTGTGTCAGGCCCCGTATGTCCCGATGTATCCTCTGGAGAACTTCAAGGCCTAGGAAAATGGGAACACAGTCAATGGCTGTGACTGACCACAACCCTGAACACCACCCAACCTGCAAGCCATATAGTCCAATGTCCCGCACCTGTGATGGCATGCACCCACCCACAGTGAACATGCACATGGCCATCACGAACAGGCGGCACCAGCTATGTGCACCACTGCACACACACACACACTGCCCATTTTCATCACAGCACAAACAAGGCTGTCAAGTGACTTGGCAACGTGTGCGATGCCAGTTACACAGCTATGTGCCCAGTGCATGCATGGACCACCAGTGACGCATACACAGACGTGCTGTGATACTGGACAGTGATGCATGTCACCTGTGTCAGTATATACATAGATACATAGACAGTGTCGGCAGATATGGTCTATGGCCCACCCAGTCTGGCCATTTGAGCTTGTAAGTTCACTTTGTTTTCCTATAAGTCTGTTGCACCTTACCCTGACCTCCAGAATTCCTTTATGTCTATCCCTGCATTCTTAAATCCCGTGATTGTTTCAGCCCCCACCACTTCCTCTGGCAGGGTGTTCCACTTGTCCACCACCCGTTCTGTGAAGAAATTCTTTCATGTTTCCTCTGAATCATCCTCCTCCAACTTCATCCCATGCCTCTAGTCCTGGAACATCTTTTTCGCTTAAAAATAGTGTTTTCCTGCACCCTGTTCCTCCCTGTAAGATACTTGTATGTCTCTATCATATCCTCACTCCCCTCCTCTCCTCCAGGGAGTACATGTTCAGTTCCTTCAACCTGTCTTCATCGGACTTGTGATGCAATCCATGCACCATCTTTGTTGCCCTCCTCTGAACCTTCTCTACCCAGTCTATGTCCTTACGTAGGTATGGTCTCCAGAACTGTACACTGTACTCCAGGTGGAGCCTCACTAGTGTCTTGTATAGTGGAATTATGACCTCCCCTTTCCTGCATGGTTGTGTTGTGCATGGCTGGTGGTCTTGCCCCCAGCATGCAATAGCATCCATGAAGTAATGATACTCACACTCCTCAAGCAGCTGGGTCTGCCGCTGATGCTGCTGCTGCTGCTGCTGGGGTGCAACACCCACCGGCACCGGGGCCCTGGCACGGCCCTCCTCACCCCATGCCTGCATCCTCACATCCCGGCCTATGGGAGACATATGTTGAGACAAACATCAGTGTGACTCCAAAGCAGACTGCCCCCTGCCCCAGTGAGAGTGCCTGCCCACACAGCCAGACCCATGCATCTCACACACACTGACACAGCCAACCATGGCAGAGCCATCACCTATGCACAGTCACCAAAACACACTCACACCTCTACAAAGAATACAGGTGCATAGATGGTACACCCACCTGGCCTAGGCACCACGCCCACCTGGCACGTGACCGCAGCTGATCAAGAAGATCCGGATCCTCCGGCGGAGGTCACCGCATCGTGCCGCACTGCTCAGCTGACTGGCACCATCCAGTGACCCCACCAGGTCAGTGGCCACTTGCTGCCACACCTGCATCCTGGCAATGGTGAGGAGCTCCACCATAAAGTGCCCCATAGTGGGCTCACTAGGAGCCACCAAGTTGGCCAGTTCGACTGGCTCCACTGAACTGCTCTTCTGCGAGCCATGGTACCAACTTTACAGCAGGCAATATGGCACCCTGGCGCCATAACCCCACGTGGAGATGTTGCGACTAGACCACCACAGGCTCAATCGCGTGCTGTTCAACAGCGCCGTTACTACATAGCGCCTGTCACCAGACAGCACAATAGGCCATACACATGGCAGGCGAACAGCCAGGGGCAAAGGTCGGACACAAGGTCATGGGTAATGACGCAAGGCCACGCACAGTGTCATCTGACGTATACGCATCCTGCGCGACTGACCAGCTGCGTACCAGTGCCACAGTGGACTATTGCGCAGTAGTGCCACAGCGCCATATAGTGCCCAGTGCTGTAGCACGACTGGCACAATGGTGGCCATGGCCTGAATTGCCGATAGCGCACAGCACGTCAGCAGCGCGGCAGATGCCTGCGTAAGCTATCTGGACATGCGCAATGCAGTGTACCACACAGTCACAGATCTGCGCCATTGGCTCAGCTGACTCAACCGATGGCGCAGTGCAAATTCACGATATTCAGCCGATACATGCAAATCATCTGATCAGCCATTCAAGGGCAGTGGCGCGATTTGCAAATCATTATAGTTGCTCCACTCCTAATTTACTGCTTTACAAATGTGCGGCTACTGGGCTGCGCTTGGCCAGATTCGTTACTGCAGGTGAGAGGTGAGTTGCATGCTGTGTGATGTCTAGGACAATGGTCATGGGAAAATGCTGTAGACTGCACAGTGACAGGTGTCCACTTCCCCATACAGATCGCCATGACCGAGCAGAGCCAAGGTGAGGGTGAGGACTGTGGGCGAGGAGGAGGCCCAACTTACACCAGCAGAGACAGATGCCCTCTTCCAGGCCTACCTGGATGAGGAGCCAGTACTGAGTGGACAGAGGGGCACCCCTCAGTCCCATGCAGCTGCATGGGAGGGGGTAGTTCGGGCCGTGAACCTGCACGGAAGCCACCAGCGCTCCATGCAGGAATGCAAGAAGAAGATGGGGACAGACCGCAGGAGGTTGAAAGAGAAGGTGGCAGCCTTCAGGGCGGCATGTGCTGGCACTGGCGGGGGCCCGCCAGTGGTGTTGGAGCTGACCCCGACTGAGGAGACACTGGTTGCATCAATGCAGCGGAGCACTATTGAGGGCATACCAGGAAGTGGATTCCAGACAGGTGGAAGCCCATCACTGCACGGTATGACATGGTGGTGGTGGTGTTGGGGGGGGGGAAGGTTGTTCACATGCACTCACATGTATTCTCTTTCTGTTACAGATCCTGTTCGTCTTCAGGAGACGGTGGTGGTGGGTCCAGGCAGTGATGATGACCTGCTGGACATGGAGGAGGGTCCATCCACCTCTATCACCAGCCAGCAGGCACTGCAGCAGCATGCACGCTGGGCCGCCAACTCTGGTGTCGGTGATTTGGGTGTGGGAGGTGCACAGCCTGTGTCTCAGCAGTCTGGCATGCAAGCATGCCAGCACGCTGTGACTATGGCTGTAGCACATACCTACACCATTGATGATGCAAGGACTGCAATGGGGAAGTGATAGGTGTGTGTCCCATGACGGACACACAGCAGGCCAGCACGTGCCCCTGGGCCTTTCTGGTTACAACTTGTGTATCAGCATGCTGGCACAGTCCCAGGCTGTGCCTGTCAGCACCGGTGGGGCAGCACCGGTGGCTGTGCAGGTGTCTGGCACTGTTGCTAGCACAGTGGTGGAACGAGTGGACCCTGGGGCACAGCGGTTGGAGGGGCAGCAGCAGCAGTCACCCACCAGGTCTGGGGGTACAGTGTCAAGCAGTGGCACATGTCCGCCGCCCTTTGATCTGCCCATTCCTGGTCCTGGCAAACAGCGCCCACCCTCAAGGGGTGTTGTGCATCAGGACCTTCCACACCCTGGGGGGACAGGATGCCGTTGGGGCACAGTACCCATTGGACGAGCACACCCGCCTGCTGCAGGAATCAGTACAGCTGCAGAGACGGGTTGCAATGTCCGTGGAGGCACTGTCTGTGGCTGTGGAGTGGCACAGCAGGGAGTGTGCTCTGGACCGTGCAGAGCTGGTTCGTATACGGACGGATGTGACCGCCGCCATTGACAGGCTGACCCAGGCAGTGGTCTCTCGTCATGGAAGCATTGGGCACACAGTCAGGTGCCCCTGTACCGCACACCCCACACAGTTCACCCTCCACTCCATTCCCAAGGCTATGCGACACCAGGTTTGTCGACACAGGGTTCTGCTGTGGCTATCCCGAGCACCCCTGGTGCAGGTTTGTTCGGCATGCTGCAGACCCCGTGCGGGCAAGGTCGCGTTCGCGCAGTGGGACCCCTGGTGGTGCAACAGTGCCACCCCATGTGGCCCCTGCTCAGCCTGCCAGTGCTGTGGGGTCACGGCAGGGCTGCTCATGCATCCGCAGTGGCCGTGGGACAGTGCTACATGACTGAGCTGTCTCCCAGTGTGGGCCCTGTCTGGTGCTGCCATGTGTGCAATGTGTGTCATGGTGGGCAGTGCACTGCTGGGTGCTCTGCTCACCACGCTGACACACGGACCACCTGCACACCCTCCCAACTGCTGTCCACAGGTGTGTGTGCATGATGATGCCTGCATTGTACTGTACACCAAGGTGCAAGGGTGCCCAGCATCTGACACACGTACTTGGACAGTACAGGTGGTGGGGGTGGTCAGTGGTGCTGTGTGTTAGCAATGTCGGTTCTGCTGTGCTGTGCATCTGCACATGTATGCTCTGTGCCTGGTGTGTGTGTGTCCATATGAGTGCTCACCCCTCCCTGATGGTGTGTTTGTATGCCTGGACGCTTCCACTCCCCTGACCGTCATGCATCCCTGATGTATTCCCCTGTGTGCCTGTGGTTTTCGCATGGACAGTGTTGGTTGCACATGTCCCCTTGACTTACCTGTGTTCTGCATAGTGCTCCTCTGTGATGGTGTCCCGGTGCAGCTTGGCCTGCCGGATCAGTCGGGGTCCCGCCCGTCCTAGGGGCTGCTCATCACCATCAACACCGCGCCACTGGCGCCTCAGTGCTGTCCCCCTCTTCAACCTGTACGGCTATCCCATGGTCTTTGGCCATGTTGTGCAGGATGCAACAGGCCAGGAATATCCCACAGGCCTTTTGGGGGCTGTACTTAGGGCACCACCAGAGGTGTCTAGGCATCGGAAGCGTGCCTTGAGCATCCCAAACACCCGCTCTATGATGTTGCGTGTGGAAACATGTGCCTCATTATAGCATTGCTGCGATGGGGTCATGGGGCGCCGGTACGGTGTGAGCAGCCAGGGACGGAGTGGGTATCTGCTGTCACCTGTGTGGAGATAGTGGAGATCAGTCTCATGTTCAGGTCCATATTGCCCATATCCCTGTGTGCCACTACCATGGCACCTGTGGCATTCCCAACCTTGCCCCGAGTTTGCATTCCATACATGTGTACTCACCCACTAGATGTCTTGTGGGGATGTCCCCACTCTCGAATCGATGGCACAGTGTGGACTGATACCATATGAAGGCATCATGTGCTCCACCAGGGTGTGTGGCACAGACATTGATTATGCGCCCAGTGGCATCACACACCACCTGGCAGTTGACACTGGAGAATCCCTTTCTGTTCCTATATGCGAGCCCATCGGGGCCAGGTGGCATGAATGGCCACATGGGTGCAGTCTATGGCCCCTAGCATGCCAGGCATATGTGCTACCCTGTGGAACTCCTGCATGTTTGCTGTATGCTCTGCCGCGGTGCTGGGGAAATGGATGTACTCCGCAGCATGTGGCAGCAGTGCGCTGAGGACTTGGGTGAGGATGCGTGACGTGGCCGACTGTGTGATGCCTGTGGTGTCCCCTGTCGGCCTCTGGAAGGTGCCCGTGGCGAGCAGGCACATGCAGGCTGTCACCTTGGTCTCCACCGACAAAGCGTGACTCCGTCGTGAGGGTGCCTGCATCACATCACTGCACAGCTCACAGAGCCGTCTCAGTATTGCCCTGTTCGAAACCGCCCACGATCTCTACATCTGTGTACAGCTCAAAGCTGATTCGAGACGCGATTACTGTTGGGGAGCGCCTGCCGATGGGCCTTCCACGGCCACGCCCCTGCAGCATGCATTCTCACCCCTCATTACAGCTTCCACGTGGAAGCTGGCACTGTCCATCTCCCTGGCTTCTGACCCCCCCTGGCTGCTGTTGCTGTGTTACCCCAGCTGTCCTCACTGCTACTTCCACTGCACCGGGCACCTCCCGCTGGCCTCTACAGCCTATGGCCCACATTTTCCTTGCCTGCCCTAGCCTGTCTGTTGTCTGTCTGTCTCTATCTCTCTCTCTCTCTCCCCCACTTGGCAGCCTTGTAGCGTTCTTGCGCCGCTTCCTTGAGCCTTTTTATTTTGGCTCATTTCCGCTAGTGCGCAATTTCCGGCTGTGCCGCTATTGCGCATCGCGCAAGTCTTTGAATATCGCATTGCGCTCTTTATGCATGGATCCACCCCCTTCAGTTGCGCATGCCTTCATTTTCATTGCGCTGTTGCTCAGCATGTTTTCGGTGGCGCAACTGCCTCCTTCTGAATATCGCAAAATGGCGCATTTTGGGACTTGCGCATGCGCAACCCTTTTGAATATTCGGGCCTTGTTGTACAACTCAAATAAGACATGGGTAAAAGTGAAATAGTAGAAATATTTTCACTCACCATACTTGACCACTTCTGACCTCACATTGCTTTCCACTCATGAGGTCAGGAGGCCAAGTATAACTCACGAAGATATTTCTACAATCTCACTCTCACCCATGTCATATCTCATATATACATGTCAACAACAGTTTACAAAACACCCAAGCTTATAAATTCATATAGGAATCATTATGTGCTTAAACAGTTGAGTTTAACCTAGTGTAATAAAGTACACAGTAATGGCAGGTTATCTATCTTAGCATGTAACGCACAAGGGAGGATATTCCACAACTTTGGACCTTTACATAAACAAGATAGTTGGCCTACTTGAGAACTAAGTCTTAGAACATTAAATTCAAAACCTTTTGCTGACCTTAACCCAGGATTTAGTGAACAGTAAGAAAACAAATCAGAGATTACACTAGGACCTTTTGTTCAACACACTTCCACATAAAAGTTAAGATTTGAGTTGTAGTTTAAAATTAAAATCCTCAAGAACAATTCCCTCACTAGGCACCAAGGTAGTAATAAAATTAATGAAATCCCTAATACCACATTCACCTCATTTAGGGGGATTGTATACCCAAGTAAAATTAATATTTGTGATATACAGTAGCCTAAAACCAATTGGACTATAATCAACTCACATAGAGAGTTCACATTAGAGTTTGAAGAAGCAATAACTAAATTCAACATTTCTTTAATATAGAACATTAACCCACTCCCTTTTTCGAACTCTGCCTTTCCCAAAAGTACAATAATCACTGACATAATCCTCAGAGTCACGGATAAAAGTTTCAGCCAGGTCTTTCTAATGGCCAGGATGTCTGGTTGAGAGTCCCTTCCATGCCTCAGATTCAGACCTCTTATCTAAAACTCTGCAAGTGTTCATATGCATGATTTTTAAACACTTACTCCATTTTTACATTTACATTACTATGTGAAGGTGGACCCGGATTAATTTTAATGTCATTGGCCATGGTAAAAGTTTAAGGATAAAAGGACCATACCACCTTTATTAAATAACACTTCATTACCTACAACTCTGCTAGTGTTCATATGAATGATTTTTAAACCCTTACTCCATTCTTATAGTTACATTACTATGTGAAGGTGGAACAGGAACAGATACCAATATTTGCAACTAAAATAAATCCAGGGCAAACACCAATTGTTTGTTTAAATATCCAATAATATTGGATTTAGTTAATCCATAGTAGGATAGCATAAAATCAGAACACACTTACGGTACTAGGTAGATCAATTAACATGCAGGTGCCCATGGTACGCTTGAAAAGGCAGACTGTTACTACCCAGTGCCAATACAATGTAACATATCCTGAAACACAAACCAATTTTTCTTCAATTATACAGTATACATTCGGTGGGTGGAAACTGATTATACATATAGATACACACCAAATCAACTTTAAACAGTACTTTCTGCACAAACTGCCCTTCTGTTACTAACTCCAGTACAAACTCTACTGTACTCCTGGCCACTCCACGGAGAGCCACTCTGCAGAGGGCTGTTGGGCTTTATTAACTTTTAAACAGCAAGCCCCACCTCCTTTTGATATTGGCACTCAGATGGATATAATCTGCTAGATCTAAAGCCTGTCTCTGAATGAAACAGACACTGACAGAAAAGAAAAAAAATGATAACAGTGTTCAGTACAACACCCAAACAGTAGTTCTTGTAGCCAACAGTTGTTTTGGTTTGGTAGCAGTCTTTGCTGTTCCTGGGTTACATGGGCTTTTAAACAACAAGCCATGCTGCTTCCTCATGTCGGTACTCAGTGGGATGTGATTAGTTAGATCTAAAGGCTGTCTCTGAATGAAATAGTCACTAACTGGAGAAGCAAACATGGTAACAGTGCTAGGTCTTACCCCCAGTAAGTAGTCGTAGTGAACATCTGTTTTGGTTTGGCACCAGTCTCAGCTCTAGCTTCAGAATTATTTGTTCCTGGACCTCTATTAAATGTTAGTCCAGAAGCACTAGTAGATGTATCAAATATCAATCCTACAGAGAAAAAATGAATGTTGACTTTATATATAATTTTATTCTATTCAGTGATGAGCTCATTACTGATTTTTAGTTGTTTGGGGATTGTTGATTAATCTGATTTTCCTTTGAGAATCTTTGCCATTTTCTAGAGTTTAGCATTCTCTTTCATTTCCTTTTACTATTTTCAAGTAGTAGTTTCTGTTTGCATTACTGATTAGTTTGTACCTACATTCTTCTGTCTAAGAGCATCCAATCATTATCTATTTTTGTTACTCTGGCAATTGTCAAAGCCAATCCTCTTTGGGTTTAAACCAAGGACAAGATCTTGTCCTAATTTTTCTCTTAATGTTAGTGTCATTTTTGTTGACTACTGAAAAATGGTCATTAAAATATATGCTTCTTCCACCATTGGTATTAGGTTCAGACATTGTGAAATCATGCATACCTGCATATGCCTGCTCACTAAAATGTTTGAAATGTCTTAAGTTGATAAATCTAGGGGCAGACTTTGTGTTTTTTTTTTTTTAAAGCTGTCACACAGGCTACAATATTATAATCACTGATGCCTCTTTTGAAGACCACATTATGATTATATTTCTGATGCACGTTAGTATTTAATATGTCAAGCATAGAAGTGCTAATGAGAATGTGATTAAATATTCTGAGAATAGTAAATGAGACCTGTTTATGATATGTCATGATCTGTCAGAGTAAACCAATCAAATTGTAGTTTATTGAGAAAAGGACAGTAAACTACATATCATGGACCAAAATTCCTCAAAAAATGGAAATAACTACTCGGAAAGCATAACAATAAGAAACATGAAGAAAGTGCTTTTTCTTCAGAGGAATTAGAAGAGAAATTGGGGGAGATGCTTCATTCACAAAAAATTATTAATAAGATCAAAGTCTTGAGGGATAACAGTAGGGCCAATGAAATGTATAAAAGTCTACAAGAAATTTTTGCCATTCCTATACAAACTAAAAAAATAAATGCAATAATAAAACATGGTTCAGCTCTCACTGTAAGAAGTACAAGGCTTCCCCTGCTAAATTTATTAGATATGCTAAGCGAAACCCATCAAGGGAAAATTATTCACTTTTGAATAAAATCAGAAAATGGTGTAAGGCTTTTCTGCAAGAACAAAAAGCTTTATTTTGTGAAAACAATGCAGGAAAATGCTTCAATTGGTACAAAATAAAGATTCTAAAAGATTCTGGTCTCTGGTAGCCAGGGGTATGGGAAATCTTGCCAAAAATATTTCAACCCATATAGAACCACAGACATAGATGAATTATTACAGAAAAAGTTTCTATTCTGATACTGTATTATATGATTATATAAGAATAATAGTGGACATAAAATTACTTAAAAAATCAATAAATGTAAAACCATGGGAAATAAAGGAAACAATACTGCAGACTAAAGGTAATAAGGCCAGAGTTTAGATAAAATTCCTCCTTATGTTTATAAAACAGAAATAGAATGGTAGAGTTACCTTTTGATGTTGTTGTTCAATCGTATGGTACAAGATTACTTTTTCCCATGAGAATGGAAGGGAAATCTAATTGTACCTATCTTTAAAAAAGGTAACCATTACTCCCCAGAAAATTACTGGCCCATAAGTCTGACTGTTTAAAAAATATTTTTATGAGAATAATTTTGGAGAGGTTGTTCTCATGGGTTGACACTAATAACATATTAAATATTTAACAGGCAGCTTTCTGTAAAGGATATTCCACCATTGATCAATGTTTTATATTACAGCATGTAACTCAGAAGTATTATATAACGCAGAAGATTCCATTATATATGGCTTTCATAGATTTCAAAGGGGCATTGGACACAATATTGAGACCACTGTTGTGGACAAAATTATCACAAACATCCATAGATAAAGATAGTCTTTGTATGATTATAAATCTATATACAGATAACTGGACTGCAATGAGATATGATTTGTACAGCAATACCTCACAATATTTTCTTACAAATAGAGGGGTCAAACAAGTATGCTTGCTAGACCCTCTTTTATTTAATCTTTTTGTAAATGATTTACCAACGGAATTACTGGAAATTCAGGGCCATTCACCAATGGTAAAGGAACCCCAGTGCCTGCCCTAATATATGCAGATTATCTTGTATTAATTTCCTTTTCTCCAGTTGGGTTAAAACATAAATTGATTTATTTGGATAATTTCTTTCTGCAGAATAAATTTAAAATTAATGTGGCCAAGAGTAAGATAATGATGTTTGGGAAGAAAAAAATACGATGGAAAATGGAAAATAGGCACTGAAAAGATGGACATTGTAAAGTCATGTAGTTATCTAGGACTAAATTTTTCAGCTAACAATTTATGAGCAGAACATATACACTATATAAAAATCAAATTGATTCAGGTTAAGGATGCAATACTTTAAGTTAATAGGAAGTACGGTGGTGTCACTGTTATTCCAATTCTAAAAGTGTCAGATATGAAAATGAATACCATAGCACTATATATGACAGAAATATGGTCCATTAAAAATTTCAAGTATATTGAATCACCATTTAATCAGTTCTATAGCTCAATTTTACACAATACTTGATCCACCCCAGAAGAAATAGTTAGAGCTAAGCTAGGGAGATACAGGTTAGAAGAGTTAAGCAAAATGAGAAAATTAGCATATTGGAAATAGTGTTCAATTACAGTTGAATACAAACTTACAAAAAGATGTCTGTTGGAAAAAAAAGTATGTTTACTGATGGGTAACTTATCCCATTGGCTTCAGGAAATAGAAGTCATAGTTATGACAATTCAGCTGAATCATTTATGGCAGGATTGGTTGAAATGGATCAGTATATCTTCAAAATATATGGGGAGAATCAAAGATAGGCTGCAAAATCTATCTCAAAGGAAATACATGAAATATATAATTAATCTAATTTCACCGGTGGTTCTTCAAAAACTAAAACCTATCATAGGTTGGAGCCATTATTATTACTCCTATAAGATCCTAAAGACAGCAAATTTTTTTTTTTTCAGTTTAAACTTGAAACATATCCTTCCAAGCTACTGCTGTATAGATACAGCAATAGACAGAAACCATTTGATGCAGACTTTTACTGTGACTGTGGGACCAAGTGAATATGAAACTTTTGAGCATGTTTTCTTCCACTGTAAAAAAATTCAGAAAATAACATTTGAGTGCTCATCCCCTTATGGTTACCCAAATCACACCAAAAAACAATCTTTTCTAAATGTTCTTATGAGCTCCTCTGTAGATTTTGTATTAAGAGATGTAATAACATATGTATGTTTGATTATCTAAAAGCAATAAAATAGAATAATGTTTAGGTCTGCAGACCTATGTGTTTTTCAGCTCAGCCTTAGGTACCTTTCTTTTGCAGTGCTTTTAGCCTGGTCCTCATGGTATTAGAGATTGATTATAGGCACAATACATTTTTTCAGAATTCCTGGATCTGTGACGTCCTGTTTACACTCAAAGATAGGGTTAAAATTTATTTACCCATATTGAGGTTACTAAAGAAACTCCCCTAAAGGTCGACTTAACTACTTCCAGAAATGTGCAATATAATAAAAGAGAAAGTCTGTAGCAAATATTCATCTTGTGGGTTCTTCACTGTGGCCTTTTTACACTTCGATATCTATATATCTTACAAATGTATTTATTCTGCAAAATGTTTTTAAACCTGTGTTTGTTATTTATGTGAAAATTTGTAATGACTTGATAAGTCGATCAATAAAATTGAAACTTGAAACTTGACTAAAGTTCCTGTAGGTTGTGCTGGGATTGCTACTATAATGATCTTGCATTTCCAAGCTCTGATTAGTCAGGGAAGTTATAATTTGGTATTAGGCTTAATTAATATGTAAGCTGGTTTTAAACCATTGACAATCCTTTCTAAAAAAAAGGCACAAAAAAGAAATGAAGGAAAGCTGTTTGATTTTATATAATTATTTTCTCATCAACTGTATACAACACATCTTTACAGTTCAGGAAAGGTTGTGGATAAGGCTACTGATGCCATTTAGACACATAGAAAGATTCAACCAAGATTACACTGTGAACAAGTGGCAATTGTGGGACTCAAACATCTGTCTTCAATTTCACAGCCTCTACAATAGGGCCAGCTAGTCAGTGTCATGGTAGTACCACTGCTCATGATGCCAGTGACCTGGGTTCAGGAACGAGCCTATGATACTGAGATTCTAATAATGGAGGAAGTCTGAACATCCCAGAGGATATTCACCTCCTCAGGCTGAGAGGTCGACCATTCACCAGGGCAGCAGTGACACCTAGGAGTACCCTGGGTGTTGCAGGAAGATCAGGGATGGTGGGGAGAATGATAGCACAGACCACTGATGTGTATGCCCATTACATGCATATATCATACCATAATATCGATGTCGTGGAGACGGGGTGGACAGGAGAAACAAGCTTTTCCCCAGCAAGAGGATGGTGGTACCGGGTCACTATAGCATGGACAAAACCGTGCATGGTGAACCGCGCTGTCTTAAGTGCTTATGGAAGTACAGCGCCAGGGTTATGAGAGCGATATGACAATATTGCTAACCCTGTTGCTGAAGAATGGAACACAGAAGTGAGGAAAAGGGTTGTGAGTACTGCTGGTCGAGTGCTCAGTCAAGCCACTCCCAAGGTGGAGTGGCCAAGGCACTCAACCCAGCAGTTGATGAGGTGGGGAGATCAGGGTTCAAAACCCTACTTGAAGAGCATTTTATTTTACTCCCATCTGTGCAGCCACAAGTAAGTGCCGTAATGGGAGTTTTAAATAACCCCTTTGTCCACACCCCCCAGGAGATGAATATTATTATTCTGGGGGGATGGGGGCAGAGCCCTCCACAAAAACTAAAGAATACACTGGGTGTGCTGCATTTTTGTGCAGTCAGTATTATGTACCGTCGCTGTGTTGCCGCAAGTTGTTGTCAGTGCACAGTCTATACTTGTGTGGTTTCATCCGCGACATTATGACCCCGTGTTGAGGATGGTGGCTACCAACAAACCTCACACGGTGGACCTTGTTCTCCCACCACACACTGAAGTTGGTTGCTGAAGGGGTCTTGGTACACCCCTAATGGTCATGCCGTCGGGGAAAGCCTAGGGGGCTCTATAGGTATGGTATGTCCAGGAAAAGGCAGATGATGGGGTGGTGAAACACATTTGATAGGGGTCAGATACAGTAGAAGTAGTAAGAATAGTTGCAAAAAAGCAACAGTACATAACAAACATAACACATTCTAGTCATAGAAACATAGAGTTTGACAGCAGATAAGAACCACTTAACCCACCTAGTCTGTCCATTTTCCCTACCTACTGTAACAACGCAGACCCTACTTGATCTCCGACTTTACCCTTCCCCACACTTTCTTACCACTAAGGTTCCCTTATGCCTATCCCATGCCTTCTTGAATTCAATTACAGTTTTTGCCCCCACCACCTTTGCTGGGAGGCTGTTCCAGCCATCCACTGCTCTTTCTGTGAAGAAGTACTTCCTTACATCTCCCCCTCCAGCTTCATAGCATGACCCCTTGTTCTTGAGCATCTTTTACTCTGAAAAAGGCTTTCCTCTTGAACCTTATTTATACCCATGAGGTATTTGAAGGTCTCTGTCATATCCCCCTCCCTTCTTTCCTCCAGGGTGTACATATTGAGGTCCTTTAGTCTCTCCTTATAGGGCTTTTGAAGCAGACCCTGCACCATTTTAGTTGCCCTCCTCTGGACTGCCTCTACTCTGTCTATGTCTTTCCAGAGATGTGGTCTCCAAAACTGGACACAGTACTCTAGGTGAGGCCTGTCCAGTGATTTATGCAGCAGTATCATCACCTCCCTCTTTCTGCTGGTGATACCCCTCCCTATACACCCTAGCATCACACCAGCTCTCTGTCTCTCCCCACTGCCTTGTTACACTGTTTGGCCACCTGTAGGTCATCAGATATGATTACCCCCAGGTCTCTTTCCTGTTTGGTGATCACCAGTACCACTCACCCCATTTTGTACTCCGCCCCTGGATTTCTACACCCCAAGGACATCCTGTTGAACTTCTTCACATTGAAACTTAGTTGCCACACTCTTGACCACTTCTCAAACTCTCTTAGATCACTATTAATTTTTACACACACACACACACACACACACACACACACACACACACACACACACACACACACAGTGTCTATCCTATTGCAGCTCTTGGTGCCATCTACAAAAAGGCATCTCTTCCCTTCTAGCCCCTCTGCAATGTTGCTAATAATAACAGTAAAGAGGACCGGTCCCAGTGCTGATCCTTGTGGCACCCCGCTGGTCACTTACACTGAACTCCATTTACCACCACTGTCTGTAACCTATCCTCCAACCAATTTCTTACCCAGTTTACCACTTTTGTACCCACACCTAGGTTGCCCAGCTTGTTTACAAGTCTCCTATGTGGAACGGTGTTGAAGGCTTTACTGAAATCTAGGTAGGCCACATCTACTGCTCCACCCTGATCTAATTCCCTGGTCACCCAGTGAAAGAAATCTCTCAGATTTGTTTGACATGACTTCCTCCTAGTGAATCCATGCTGCCTCAGATCTTGTAAGCCACTGGATTCAAGATATTCCACAATCCTGTCCTACAGTAATGATTCCATTACTTTCCCCACCACCGAAGTCAGGCTGACCTTCCTGTATTCGCCAGCCTCTTCCCTGCTACTACTTTTGTAAAGTGGGACTACATCTGCCCTCCTCCAGTCCTCCGGGACCACTCCCATCTCCAGTGAGTGGTTGAACAGGACTGTCAGAGGTGTAGCCAGCACCTCTATGAGCTCCCTCAATATCCTTGGCTGTATCCCGTCTGGCCCCATTGCCTTGTCCACTTTCAGATTTGCAAATTACTTCAGGGCCCTCTCTCTATAGATGGACTAGTGTCCACCTCCTCCCTCCCTCCCTCCCTTTGATGCCCCTGATATTTATCTGTGGTCCCTCACCTTTCCTTTCCTGTGTGAACAATCACCACCTTACATGCCCTCATCTTTATACTGTACAGCTAAAGCTTAGAGATTCACTTATATGCACATGCCAGTTTAACACAGCACAGCATCATATTGCCATATCAGCCTCTAATATTTATTACCCTTACAGAATGTATTTTGCTCACCTACCTATTCTCAAAATCATTTGCATGGTTTAATAACAAGCATGGCATGCATGATCAAGTAGAATTCAATTATTTTCCTGGAACATGATGCTGAATGAGAACTATTTGAAAAAAGTGCTTGAGGTTTACAAGGGAGGGATGAGAGACTTAATGTTAAGACCAACAAATGTGAGAGCTAGCAGATATTCCCAACTCCCATATTTCAGACAGTATTGTACATTTCCTAGACCACTGAGCATGTTGCGGCACTTACCCAGACTTAGTGCCAGAAACAGCTGTTAGCATGGGCTGATCACACTCTTCTTAGGGCTTCCATTCCAACATATTGAACCCTGTTAATCTGAATAAATGAATGCCTCATTAATAAACAAATATCTATTTTCAATTTGCTGTGAGTGACTTTACAACAGCAGGTTAAACATTTATACAACTGTAAGTCTACTATATGCAGAGATGAGATTGTAGTTTTCATGGAGAAAACCATTTGTAATTTGTAAATTGTATAATGGTCTCATTCTCCACAGTTCTTCATTTGAGATTTACTCATAGACTAGCCTTGTGAGATGCAGTATCTCATTTTCATGAGGATCCATGGCATGGCAGTGCACATACAAACCTTACAACACTCGAGTCCTCATACACAATCAGCTAAATATCCACTTAAATCACAGTTTTAATACAATGGTGTGAAATAGGAATGTATTGCTGACTCTCCACATTCTCCAAACACGTACACGAATGAACAAAAAAAGGATTACTGTGATTCCATTCAAAGACTGGAGATATTGCTTCTTAAAGCCCTTCCAGACTGTTTCAGGCTCGCTGCCTAGAACTTGCTGCTATACCCTTTCTAAAATAGACAGATTGAGCTCCCTGGTGGTCATTGCTGGTACTTATTTATTGATTTATTTATGAATTTTCAGAAGACCTTTGAGCGTGAGCTCTTTTGCAAAGGTTCCACATCAGGGTGGACAAATAATACAAAACACCAATATAGTAGTTACAGATTTCAGAACAAATTCAGTTACAAAGGTTCCACGTCAGGGTGGACAAATAATACAAAACACCAATACGGTAGTTACAGATTTCAGAGCATATACAGTTGTTACAGGATTTAGCACAAATACAGTAGTTACAGATTTCAGAACAGATACAGTTATTACAGGGTTCAGCACATTAGGCAGTTTAAGAGTGGTATGAGATTTATTGTGATGAGTGGAAAACAAATCTAATGTAAGAGGAATTTGGTTATGTCTTGGAAGATTCTAGGGGTGGCCCAGCCCTAGAAACCTGGAGAGGTCTATTGATAGACTATGGTAGAAAAGGTGGGGGGGGGGTGTTGGGGGCTGTTATACGCAGAGCCTGAAAGGAGGATTAGTAGCTTACTAGTGCTGCTGGCTAGGCTAAGATGAGGGCAAGTTAATTGGACACAGTTATTTGGACACAGTCTCCCATGCCCTACTTCTTGACTTTCTTATGGCCGCTGGGTTGTCTACATCTGCCCAAAACTGATTTACAGCTTACCTCTCAGGCAGAACACAATCAGTCAAGATCCAGGATACAATCTCTTCCCCCTCTCTATTTCCACAGGAGTCCCACAGAGCTCGGTACTTGGACCCATTCTTTCCTCTATCTTCCTAAATGACTTGCCCTCAGTATGCTCCCCCTCCTCCTCTATCCACATGTATGCTGACGACACTGTCCTGTTCTCCTCTGGAGAATGCCCCACCATTGTAGCAACCACCCTTCAGCATGAATTCCACCGGGTTTATCTTTGGTTTGCCTCACATCAGCTATTCCTAAATGCCGAAAAAGACAGTCTCCATGACCTTTGGCACCAGGCAGAGAGTCTCTAGGCTCCACCCTTTACTGTCTTTCCATACCCTTAATGGGACAATCCTAGAAGACACCTCCTCATTTAGATACCTTGGGGTTTGGTTGGACCAACACCTCAACTTCTATGGACACATTGACAGCATCCTGAAAAAATTGTGCCCCCGTCTTGGTGCCTTATTCAGGAACCATAGTTGCATCCCACCTATGGCGCGACATGAACTAGTCCAGAAGATGATCCTCCCCATTTTTGACTACTGTGATGTAGCCTATGGTGCCAATCCCAAATCCTCCCTAACCAGACTGGACTCTCTCTTTAACACCTTCTCTCAATCTGCCCTTGATGCCCCATCATGCACTCATCACTGCGACCTCTACCACGCCTTGTCCCTTCCCCCACTTGCCAACAGGCACCTCACTCATTGCGCCAAACTCACTTCTAAATTTTGGTTAGGAGAACTTCCCTCCTACCTCTCATGCTCATTCCCTCCCAGATCCTTTGACACTCACACTTTGTTGGTCCCCCGTCGAACCACTCTCATCAGTCAGTCAGGCTTTGCCCATCATTTCCCTCAAATCTGGAACTCCCTCCCCCCATAAATATGGCATGCCTCCTCCTCTTACTCCCTTGCCTCTGCCTTACATAACTTTCTCTCATCTAACTGCTACTGCTTTAACCCTCCTTAACTGTCCTCCTGTGCCTCTGCTCCTCTCCATGACTCACATCCCCTATTAAACCTTTATCCCCCCGAGCCTGCTTCTCAGCAAGCTCTCCTCTCCCTTCACTGCTTACGCCTTCACTCCTATCCCTAACCTTTTTTCTTTCTTTTCACATTGTCAACTTGCCCCTGCTTAGTTTTGATCTCTGGCATGATTGTCAGCATCCTGGAGGGGTCTAGCACTGGGCAAGCCTCCTTCTTCCTGTCCCCTTCCCCCTCTCTTTACTTGTTACCTAACTTGTCCTCTCTTAAATCTGCCCTCTGTTAGGATACTTAGCACTCTGACGATATCTACTCTCAGGTAAGTTTTCTTCCCTCCCTCCCTCCTCCTTTTTTCCTTTCCTCTTCTATCCCCCCTCTTCCCTCTGCCCAACTTGTCCTCACCTAATGCTATCCTCTGGTAGGGATCGCTGCATCCTGGAGGGGCCCAGCACTAGGCAATTACTCTTCCTTCACTCCCCTCCACCTATATCCTTTCTACCCAACTAGTCCTCACCTGTTTTTGCTCTCTAGCAGGGTTCTCAGCATCCTGAAGTGGCCTAGTCATAAGCAAGCTTCTTCTTTTCCACCTCTTCCCTCCTTATCCTTCATTCTTTCTTTTCTCTCTTCCCAACTTGTCCTCATCTAGTTCTGCCTCCTGGCAGGGTTTTCAGCATCCTGAGGGGTCCAGCACTGGAAAATGACTCTTCTTTCCCTCCCCCTTCCCCTCCATCCTTTCTACCTAACTCATCCTTACTTGTCTCTGCCAGTGCTCTCTGGCAGGGTTCTTGGAATCCTAAAGAGACCTAGTCTTAGCAAGTTTCTCCCACCTCTCCTCCTCCTTCCCTTTACCATCCCATCTTCAATCTCTAACCAACTTGTTCTTGCCTACTCCTGCCTCTTACTCTAAGTCCTTGCCTCATTCTGCCACTGGCAGCTATTTCCACACTCTGAAGGGGCTAGTTCCAGGTATGACTCATCCTTCCCTTCCGTATACCTTACTCACACCTCTCTCCTGCCCCCCTCTCTGCCTCCCTGCACTTAATCAAAGGAATTGGTTCACTTGAACTAATAATTTGCATTGTTTGTTCTGTCTGAGGTGCTCCCAGATTGCACTAGCACTGTGTTAACTTGCCCTTCACAACTGCTTATTTGTTTTTTCTCTCATTTTTCTCCAGTAATGTTCCCCCCATTTTTGTGTTGCTTGGACGCATGTGCAAGAAACACATTGCTTTCAGCAGTTAGGGAGAATGCCTAAATGCATCAGGAAATTTGGGCCATGTCACCATGAAATCAGCTATTTTGGTGCATTGCAAGCTGCCAAAACAGCTGATTAGTGTCCCCATGGCAACAGCTTCTCCATCGGCCTCTCACAGTCCCCAGACGGAAAGCCACTGCCCACCGTTCAGTGTGCTTTCCTGGTGAAACATTTCAATAAAAAAAAAGCTGACAGGATGCCCAATCCCCCTGTCAGCATGCCCCTTTCCAGTTCAATTTGCAGATGGAGGAGCCTACTCCCCATTGGCATAATCTCTCCCCCTCCCAAATTTGTTGTGTGCGAGGTGCCCAATCCCCGTTGTTGCCACCCCCAGCACTTATATGTGCTGACAGGGTGCCAATCCCCATGTCAGAATGCCCCTTCCTGGTCATTTTGCTGATGGGGAGCCCACTCCCCATCGGCATAATGCTCCCAATTTCTTAGGTGCTGAGGGGTGCCCAATCCCCTCAGCTCTTGTTCCCCCAGCACTCAGTATGTGCCAATGGGGTGCCTAACCTCATCAGCTACAGCCCCCAAACACTCAGGTGGCATGCTTGGAGCCCACCCCAGTGTGCCAAAATTAAATGCCCTGCAAAAAGAAAACCTTCCCATGGGTTTTTGTTTTTAATAAACCTGTAAACTAGAAAATGGTCCCTCGTTAATTCGGTGGTCCCTCCCCAACCCACGCCCACCCTCTATGTACCCCACCTCCCCACACCCTCACCCCATACTTACCTCCAGAGCCCGCGATTTTCTTCGGTGGACCTGGAACACGTCTGCACTCTTCAAAGCAGACCACGAACTGAAGAAATGCCTGTAAGCTGTATAATGGCATAAATGTTTTTTTTTTTCAACTTTGGTGCATATCTCGGCCACTTTGGGGAGTTTTTCACCAAATTTTCAACATGGGGTTCTTGGGACCCCACCTCATGAACTCAGTTACTGTCATTTTGTTATTTGGTCCCGAAAAGTGATTTTGCGGTCACTGCATGGGACCACCTTTTGGGACCGATTAATGAAATGAAAGTGTCACAGTTCATGATGTAGGCCCTGAAAAACCCAATGTTGAAAATTTGGTGAAAAAATTCCCAAAAATGACTGTTTTACAAACGTGCATTGCGCAGTTCCAATGCACGCTCATAACTTTGAACGTTTTAAATATTTTCACTCCAGATTTTCAACATTACCATTTTAACACACCTTCTTATGAATAGTATAGATGTCATTTTTCACATCTTGCCTGAAATTTTTTTTTTTGGCACATGTAGCGTACAATGGTGTGGTCAGTGTGTGAAATCAATGTTCAGGAGAGATTAAGAATATCACAGCGACATTGTTCATGAGGTAGGCCCCCAAAACCCTATGTTGAAAATTTGGTGAAAAAATTCCCCAAAATGACTGTTTTACCAGCGTGCGTTGTGTAGCTCCTACACACGCTCTTAACTTCAAGCATTTTTAATATTTTCACTCCAGATTTTCAGCATTGCCATTTTACCACACCTCCTTATGAACAGTACAACTGTCATTTTTCACATCTCACCCGAAATGTGTTTTCGCACATGTAGCATACAGTGGCATGGTCGGTGAGCTAAATCAGTGTTCGGGACAGATTAAGAAAATCACAGTGACACTGTTCATGAGCAGAGGTCTTAAACTGGCTATGTTGAAAGTTTGGTGACAAAAGTCCATAAAATGACTGTATTATGAGCATGCATTGTGCAATTTCCATGCACCCTCGTAAGTTCACGCATTCGTAATCTTTTCAGTCCAGATTTTCAACATTGGCATTTTGCCACACCTCCTTATGAACAGTACAGCTGTCATTTTTCACACTCTGGCTGAAATGTGTTTTCGCACTTCTGGCGCAGAATAGTACGGTCGCTGTCGGAAATCAGTGTTCAGGATAGATTAAGAAAATCACTGTGACACTGTTCATGAGTGGAGGTCCTAAAATGCCTATGTTGAAAATCTGCTGTAAAAAATCCCAAAACTAATTACATTACGGGTGTGCGTTGCGCAGTTTCTATGCACACTCATGACTTTTACCAGTTTTTTTATATTTTCACTCCAGATTTTCAACATTGCCATTTTTTACACCTCCTCATGAACAGCACAGCTGTCATTTTTCACATCCTGTTCGAAATGTGTTTTTGCATCTGTGGCACCAAATGGCGCAGTTGCTGTGCAAAATCACCTTTTGGCTAACCAACTGATAGTGTCATTGTTCGTGCGGTAGGATCACAAAAAGCCCATGTTGAAAACTTGGAGTAAAAATACCAAGAAATGCCCAGGGTTTTTGACTATAATGCCCTACCCTGTAGGAACTGACAGCCGTCAGGGGTGTGACTTGGGATTTTCGATAGTAATGCTCATGCCATTCCACCCCCACCCTGCAGCCAGTGGCAGGTATCGAGGTGTGCCTTGGACCCTTTGGCCCCAGAGTTCACCCCACTGTCCTATACTGCACCCATTTCAGTGTATTTCCTTATGGAATGAGGTGAGTGTAAAGCCCAAACACTTCAAAGCACACCTTGACACTTGTAAGTGCCTGCAGGGTAGGGTGAGGTGAAATGTCGTGACCATTATGGATGATGACCCAAAGGCACACCCCAATGCCTGTCCATCTCTGCAGGATGGGGGTAGAGTTGGCAACAGTTCAATAGTTCACTGTCATTCCTATACTACATCTGTCTAACTCCTGCACTTCCACTGCTAATGACAGCAAGCAACACTTGGCATTGACAAATGTTTGTTATCCTCTCCTTCCCCCAGCTTGTTTCCCCTGTCTACCCCACTACCCTCCTTGATTTCCCCCCACTGGACCTCACTTATTAAATAATTGCTAAATAATCTGCCTCTTAACCATGATCCATTACTGCAAGGAGTTGGCTCCAAGGCTACATTAAATTTCTGTACTATGTTCATCAAATATGCCACTTGTAATGAAATGCATATTCCATGGGTATGATATATTTAATTGTATGTTATGTTACAAATACAACTGTATGATTATTTATGATATTTTTAACTGTATGTCTTGTTACAAATGTAATTGAATGCTTCATTTTCTCAGATATGTTAAATTTTAAACTGTACGTCTAATTCTTCATCCAATTGTACCCCAGGTCACATCGGGAGATGTGCAACTTGTTGTTCAGTGTGACTTCATAGTGAAACATTTCAATAAATAAATATCTGGCAAGGTACCGGGAACATTTTATTTACTTTATTTTGCCTATCTATTGAAACATTCGGATAAAATAAAACTGGCATTGGGGCAAACAAACAGATGTTTTAAGAGTGCTTCAATTCTGCACCCATATAATGATGGATATTAACAAAAAAAAACACACAGAATCACAGACAAGGATTAATAATGTATTTAAATCTCGAAGCTAAGGTACAAGGCTAGTGGCAAAAGAAATAACATTTTCTCTCATTCTTAATTGATATGTAAAAGGCACTACACATTGTTCTGATTTAAACTCGAGGAACTCTGTAACCTTAGACTGAACACTATGCCTAAACATGTTTGCATAGGTTTGCATTTAATAGAACACTGATTCATGCCATTAGGGAAAGCGGTATGCTTACATGCATTTTCACATTCCTTTGTTAGGCCTTCTCTGCACCACTGTTTCATCAGACTACATTTCTTCAAGTCTTAAGAAAAGTAAGCAAACACTTAAAGGGGCACGGTCAACCTTTTTTGCATCATATTATTGCTAGGTAAAAACCCACATTTTATGATTGCTTACCTTCTGTAAAATTCATTGATGCTGCTGGTTGTTTAATCTGTCTCCTTGCTTATTAGAACTGAAACGCATGGGAATATATAGTTATACACAGCCTTGTTTTGCTCCAAATTGTTTACCAAAGCTTACGGCATACTTCCTGAACATTAGAAACACCATCAAACAGTGCAGCCACTCATAATACAATAGTCTCATCTACTCATTCTGCATAATCAGAGATGTTCAAATCAAAACTTTGAGGACTTGCCCAGCCATGACTGTAGCTGAATTTTGTTTTTCCAATTGTTTAACCAGGAGAGACACACTAAGCTGAAAGCTTGTTTACAGGTGCGACCTGGGAACACAGGGAAGTTAAGTGACTTTCTTAGGGTCACACAGTATGCAAGTGGAGGGCTGTGGGATTCAAACCCAGGTCTCCAGATTTGCAGCTCAGAGCCTTAAACCACTGCGCTATACTACCTCCTCACTTGCCCCTATTCATTACAATGAAATTAGCTCTTTTTTTGTACTTGCCCTTCAAGGAACTTTACTTGCCACGGACAGGGGGCTATAGGATTTGCACACCCCTGGTATAATGAGTAGCTAGATAGTGTCAGGGGTGTTCCTGAGTCCAGAAAAGATGCAGTTGTAGCTGGTCAAGGAATGTAAACAAACATGTTTTGGTGTGGTAACATCAGTATGGTTGACACTCAGTGTTTTACTTTTTAAAAGGAAAAAGGAGTATGACTAAAGCTACATCAGCAGTCTCTATAGAACGAGAAAAATCATAAAATGTGTTTTTTAAACTTGGGACACTTTGAGGTCAAAGGGGGTTGACAGTGACCCTTTAAAAGTCCAGGGTTTGAATCCCTCAAACTAAAATAGATCAGTTTTATAACATCAATGAAAATATCATTGCTTGTTGCTTACTGCAGTGCCTAAGGTTATGAATATGCTCCTGGTTATAATTTGGGCCCTTAATATTCACTCCATCAAGAAAAATTTTAAATTCACTCTATAATCAGGTAATGTCTTTGGACCCACACATTGTAGCAAAGGCACAAATGAGAGGCCTTGCTGGATGTGTTCGAAACAAATGTACAATTTATGTAAGGAGTTAATCAATATTTACTATTAATATTGCAAATGGATGTCAAAATGATATAGTCCTCACTCTATAAATGATCACCAGTTCACACTTAAATGTGCTTCATGGCACTGGTTCAACACCCTTTTTTCTCTTGGTAAGCAAATTGAATTAAATAAAAAATGATGTGCCAACTCTTGAAGGTACAAATGGCACAGAATTAAAGTTATTGATTGCTGACTGGGCTTACAGACCTCAAATAATAATTTTGAAGGGAGCTTTAATTGCTTTCCTTAACGTAAATATGATATATTATGAAAGAACAGAATATGTGGTGACTATTTGACTGGCCAGTGGTCATTTTAAATTATTAAGGTCATTCATTTAAATGAGTATAAGATGGTTCAGGAGATCATTTACAGTCATCTATAGTTTACTGTGGCTCCAGATTGCAGGAACGACTGCTGTAATTACACTAAAAGTTGGCATCCACACATGCCTTATTACCACCACCCATACACACACACACACACAAGAAGCACAAACTTTACTTTTGTGTGCTATATACAGGTTGAAATCCAGTAACTAGATTTGCAAAGTCTGTTTTTGGCATGACCCAATAGCATTTATTTTCACTGCATTTATAATGTATACTGTTTTTAATTTTTAATATAATGTTGAATAGCTGAGCACTGGATAAGCAAGGCATTGTATTCTCAAGATATTTAGCTATTCTACTGCAATCACATTTATGAAAGTGAGACAGATGTTTTTCTTTTTTTTTAAGTAAACCCGTCTGTTCTTTTACAAACATAATTTATTTTCTTATTACAGTTTAATGGCGTATATATTTTAAAAGTTTTAGTTATCCTTCTCATGCTGTGCAACAGCGCAACACAGCCAGATTATCAATAATGTCTGTTTTAAAATAGAATAATAGGCAGCTGGGCATTACATGGCTGCAATTCATCTCAGAGATTGCGGTGACATTATCATGAACCACGTGAGTAAAGTTCTGTTGGTTTATTTATCTCACCAGTGCACCATAAGTCAGAGATGGAGTTGCAGCCTTGAGTCACAACTGTCCTAACTAGTATTTTTTAATGATATATGCGTGAAGGATTTTGAGGAAGATAAAATATAATTTGCAGAAAAAAAATGTCTTTATTCATGTACTGTTTAAAATACATATCAAATATCATTCAAATGACTTTTTGTATACACTTTTATAGATCTAGAGTTTGTTACAATTAAAAATAAAACTACACTTTTACATCAGCAGAACTAAAATTGCTCCATATTCAAATTTCAGAACCTTCCATTCTTCATGACTGAAGACATTTTCATTATCACCTTATTTTTTCCCTTTAGTCTTTATCTGTCCATAATGCTTATGCCTGCTGTCCAAGTCATATGACATCACATACTGCAGCCATGGACATTATTCTGATGTCATAATTGGAGGATTATGACTTCAAAGCAGAAAAGTAAAAGAGAATGATGAAGTCTGATGGAAAAAGAGCCTCTTTTCATGCAACTGGCTTTAGTAATTATAAAAGAAATGCCAGGAAAAGTAATTTTTTGAGGGAGTCATTTGAAATGTCATGCCTGCTCATGCCAACAGTAATGTTTTTGCAGAAACCTGGAAAATAACTTTAAGAAATAATTTGCCATCTAATCAGTCAGTGTCAGTCGCTCAGCAGGTTGCACACTTGCTTCTAAGGCCAGAGCATTGTAAGTCTGTGGGTTCTAGCTCCCATACTAGGAACTTGGGGTAATATCCCAGTATTGACACTGTAATGTAGCATGAGGGGGTGCTGCACTCCAGAGGTGCCATCTTTTGGATGAGATGTTAAACCAAGGTCTCATCTGCCTGTTCTGGTGCTTGTTCAGGCAGACAATAAAGATCCCATGGTACTTCTCAAAAAGGGTAGGGTAATTCCTCCATTCTCTAAAAAGTCCAGCAACAACTTTATCTTGTTTAACTTCAGTTGGCTTCCATCTGTATCTCCACCCCATTCGGGACGAGGTTGAAAACAGGCAGCATTGCCTAGTCCTCCTTTCCTTGTCAACAAAAACTAACAACTAAAATAATAAATAATCTAACAGAGTACTGTCTGAAGGCATTTGTATTACTAATTCTAGCCTCAGAACTTTGAAATGATTATCAGCATGGTATCACAACTATAAGGTATTATAGCATTTCAGTGATGACTCAAAACTGTAGTACTCCTGCAACATAATGTCAGGACATTAGAATAACATAAGAAATTAAGTACTGTCAACCATATATAATTGGAGTATAATGCTATCGGGGTTGTGAAGAAATTTATACAGTGGCCCAGATATTCAAACTGCACTCAAAATGAGCGCGACAGCAGGAGCAAGCACAAACCAGTTGCACAAATGCGCAACAGGTGCGATATTCAAACATGGAGCAGAACAAATTGCGCAAGCAACCAACGTCTGAATATCGCACATACTGCTTCATAAGCGCGCTCCAGGAAGGAGAAGCTGAGTCGAAATGTTGCGCCTATGGCACAACCAGGGCAGCCCCAGCTGAGCATTCCAGAGGTGCCATAGCGCAAGGAGCCCCCAGAGCAATGGAACTGCACATCCAGGGAGGCAGGCTGGGGCCCACCGCCAGCCATGCACACATGGGCACAGGAACACACTGCAGAACCCACACCACACCTGCACACCCCAAGCACAGCATCACTGGGGGTGGGACGGATGATCTACTTGCCCATGGGGACAAGCCAACAAAGCATAGCAGAGCCATGACACCCCAGCACAACCACTGGCAGGCTGAGAGTGCCACACACAGGGGGTTGACAACCACAGTGCACATCAGCCCCCATACGCACAGCACACCCTGCACTGTGACCCCAAGACACCACCTATGTGCAGTGACTGGCACTGCAGGAAACCATGCATCCCCCCCAGCACACGTCAACCCTGTGCAGCACAGAAGCCTACAGGCCAGACACACCTCTGTGCACCCAGCAGTGGGTGGCAGCAGACGCAAGACCAACCGAAAGTCACTGCCATGCTGGAGATACCTCCCCATACACACACACACACACACACACACACACACACACAATGCCCAGGACCATACCAGCCCAGATGGCATGTACACCCCTGCAACTGAGCACCCATAGGCAGCTGCAAATCAGAGACCAACACATTATTCGTATAAAAATATAAATGTATATTAACACAACCAACATGAACAAGAACAATGACAACTATTTACAAGGGGGGGGAGCAGGTACAAGGTAGGGGTGGTCAAGGGGTAGGGATGACAAACTTGGAGAGGGAAGGCAGGGTGGTAGGGATGGGAGAAGTGGGAAGGAAAGATAGGTCATGGGCCAGCCGGCCGGCCGTCCTCTGGCTGGTCTCTTCCAGTTCTCTGCCGCCTCCTCCGTAGGCCATGGCGGTGTATTGACTGGAGGATATTGTTGTTGTCGGCCACAAGCTGTCTGATGGCCCGGACATCCCTCGCCAGGTGATGGAGAACCTCGAGGCCTAGGAAAATGGGAACACAGTCAATGGCTGTGACTGACCACAACCCTGAACACCACCCAACCTGCAAGCCATATAGCCCAATGTCCCGCACCTGTGATGGCATGCACCCACCCACAGTGAACATGCATATGGCCATCACAAACAGGTGGCACCAGCTATGTGCACCACTGCACACACACACACTGCCCATGTCCATCACAGCACAAACAAGGCTGGCAAGTGACGTGGCAACGTGGTGCGATGCCAGTTACACAGCTATGTGCCCAGTGCATGCATGGACCACCAGTGATGCATACACAGACGTGCTGTGAAACTGGACAGTGATGCATGTCACCTGTGCCGTGCCTACAGACATAGATACATAGCCAGTGTCGGCAGATAAGGGCCGATGGCCCACACAGTCTGTCCATTTCAGCCTGTGAGTTCACTTTGTTTACCTAGAAATCTGTTGCCCCTTACCCCTGACCTCAAGAATTCCGTTATGTCTATCCCATGCAGTCTGAAATCCCGTGAGTGTGTCAGCCCCCACCACTCCCTCTGGCATGGTGTTCCACTTGTACACCACCCATTCTGTGAAGAAAGTCTTGCTCATGTTTCCTCTGAATCGTCCTCCCTCCAACTGCATCCCATGCCCTGTAGTCCTGGAACATGTTTTGCACTTCAAAATAGTGTTTCCCTGCACCCTGTTCCACCCTGTAAGATACTTGTATGTCTCTATCATATCCCCTCTCTCCCTCCTCTCCTCCAGGGAGTACAGGTTCAGTTCCTTCAACCTGTCTCCATAGGAGTTGTGATGCAAGCCATGCACCATCTTTGTTGCCCTCCTCTGAACCTTCTCTGCCCACTCTACGTCCTTACGTAGGTATGGTCTCCAGAAATGTACACTGTACTGCAGGTGGGGCCTCACTAGTGTCTTGTATAGTGGAATTATGACCTCCCCTTTCCTGCATGTTTGTATTGTGCAGGGCTACTGCCCCCCAGCATGCAATAGCATCCATGAAGTTATGATACTCACACTGCTCAAGCAGCTCTGACTGCCGCTGTTGCTGGCGCTGCTGCTGCTGGTGGGGTGCAACCCCTGCTGGCACCGGGTCCCTGGCACGGCCCTCAGCAATGTGGCCCCGCATCCTCACATCCCGGCCTGTGGGAGACATATGTTGAGACAAACATCAGTGTGACTCAAAAGTAGACTGTCCCCTGCCCCGGTGACAGTGCCTGCCCACACAGCCATACCCATTCATCTCACAGCTGCACACACTGACACAGCCAACCATGGCCGAGCCATCACCTATGCACAGCCACCAAAACACACACACACCCCTACAGATAATACAGGTGCATAGATGGCACACCCACCTGGCATAGGCACCACGCCCCGCCTGGCACGTGAACACAGCCACGTTAACAGCTCTGGCTCCCTCCGGCGGAGGTCACTGTACCGGTGTCGGCACTGCTCAGCAGACCGGCACTGTCCAGTGACCCCCACCAGGTCAGTGACCACTTGCTGCCACACATCACTCCTTGCACTGGTGAGGGGCACCTCACCATAAAGGCCATCATAGTGTGGCTCAACTAGGGCCACCAGGTTGGCCACTTCAAGCTGGCTCCAGGACACCGCCCTCCTCCTAGCCATGGCACCAACTTTACAGCAGGCAATATGGCGCCCCGCTGCACCATAACCCCACGTGGAGATGTTGCGCAATAGACCACCACAGGCACCAATCGCGCTGTTCGAACAGCGCCGTCACTTCACATAGCACTGTCACCAGACAGCGCAATAGGGACGTACACATGGCAGGCAAACAGTGCCAGGGGTCAAAGGTCATACACAAGGTCATGGGCAATGACGCAAGGCTACACACAGTGCCATCTGACATATAGGTATCCTGCGCGACCGACCAGCTGCGTACCAGTGCCACAGTGGAGTATTGAGCAGTAGTGCCACAGCGCCATATAGTGCCCATTGCTGTAGCGCCACTGGCACAATGGTGGCCATGGCCTGAATTGCCAATCGCGCTCAGCACGTCAGCAGCACGACAGATGCCTGCGTAAGCTATCTGGGCATGTGCAATGCAGTGTACCATACAGGCACAGATCTGCGCCATTGGCTCAGCTGACTCTTCCGTATTGCGCAAAGTGCAGATTCGTGATATTCAGCCGACACATGCAAATCATCTGATCAGCCATTCAAGGGCGCAGTGGCACGATTTGCATGTCATTATAGTTGTTCCACTAATAATTTGCATGTATTGCGCTATAAATGTGCGACATTGGGCTGCGCTGGCCAGATTCGGTTACTGCAGGTGAGAGGTGAGTTGCATGCTGTGTGATGTTCAGGACAATGGTCATGGGAAAATGCTGTAGACAGCACAGTGACAGGTGTCCACTTCTCCCCATACAGATCGCCATGACCGAGCAGAGCCAAGGTGAGGGTGAGGACGGTGGGCGTAGGAGGAGGCCCAACTTTACAGCAGCAGAGATGGAGGCCCTCTTCCAGGCCTACCTGGATGAGGAGCCAATACTGAGTGGATGGAGGGGCACCCCTCAGTCCCGTGCGGCTGCATGGGAGGGGGTAGCTCGGTCCATTAACCTGCACGGGAGCCACCAGCGCTCCGTGCAGGAATGCAAGAAAAAGATGGGGACAGACCACAGGAGGTTGAAGGAGAAGGTGGCAGCCTTCAGGGCAGCACGTGCTGGCACTGGCGGGGGCCCGCCAGTGGTGTTGGAGCTGACCCCAACTGAGGAGACACTGGTCGCAGCCATGCGGCTGAGTGCCATTGAGGACGTACCAGGTGGAGGATTCCAGACAGGTGGAAGCCCATCACTGCACGGTATGACATGGTGGTGGTGTTTGGGGGGGGCGGTTGTTCACATGCACTCACATGTACTCTCTTTCTGTTACAGATCCTGTTCATCTTTAGGAGACGGTGGTGGTGGGTCCAGACAGTGATGCTGACCTGCTGGACATGGAGGAGAGTCCATCCACCTCCACCACCAGCCAGCAGGCACTGCAGCAGCATGCACGCTGGGCCGCCAACTCTGGTGTCAGTGATACGGGTGTGGGGGGTGCACAGCCTGTGTTCAGCAGTCTGGCATGCAAGCATGCCAGCACGCTGTGACCATGGCAGTAGCACATACCTGCACCATTGATGATAGAAGGCCTGCAATGGGCAGTGATGGTTGTGTGTCCCATGACGGAAACACGGCAGGCCAGCACGTGCCCCAGGGCCTTTCTGGTTCCAACTTGTGTACCAGCATGCTGGCACGGTCCCAGGCTGTGCCTGTCAGCACCGGTGGGGCAGCACCGGTGGCTGTGCAGGTGTCTGGCACTGTTGCCAGCACAGCGGTGGAACGAGTGGACCTGGGGGTACAGCGGTTGGAGGGGCAGCAGCAGCAGTCACCCACCAGGTCTGGGGGTACAGTGTCAAGCAGTGGCACATGTCCGCCGCCCTTTGATCCACCCATTCCTGGTCCTGGCGAACAGCGCCCACCCTCAAGGGGTGTTGTGCATCAGGACCGTCCACACCCTGGGGGTCAGGATGCCATTGGGGCACAGTACCCATTGGACGAGCACACCCACCAGCTGCAGGAATCAGTACAGCTGCAGAAGCGGGTTGCAAGGTCCGTGGAGGCACTGTCTGTGTCCGTGGAGCGGCACAGCAGGGAGTGTGCTCGGGACCGAGCCGAGCTGGTCCGTATGCAGACAGATGTGACCGCCGCCATTGACAGGCTGACCCAGGCAGTGGTCTCTGTCGTGGACGCATTGGGCACACAGTCAGGTGCCCCTGTACCACACACCCCACACAGTGCACTCTCCACTCCCCATTCCCGGCGTCGTGTGACACCAGGCCTGTCGACACCGGGTTCTGCTGTGGGCATCCCGAGCACCCCTGGTGCAGGTTTGTTCGGCATGCTGCAGACCCCTGTGCGGGCAAGGTCGCGTTCATGCAGTGGGACCCCTGGTGGTGCAACAGTGCCACCCCATGTGGCCCCTGCTCAGCCTGCCCATGCTGTTGGGTCATGGTGGGGCCACCCACGCATCCACGGTGGCCGTGGGACAGTGCTACATGACTGAGCTGTCTACCAGTGCGGGCCCTGTCTGGTGCTGCCATGTGTGCAATGTGTGTCATGGTGGGCAGTGCACTGCTGGGTGCTCTGCTCACCACGCCCATTGCACCACCTGCACTCCCTCCCAACGGCTGTCCACAGGTGCGCAGCATGATAGTGCCTGCATTGCACCGCAGCACCAAGGTGCAAGGTGCCCAGCATCTGACACACGTACTTGGACAGTACAGGTGGTGGGGGTGGTCGGTGGTGCTGTGTGTTAGCAATGTCGGTTCTGCAGTGCTGTGCATCTGCCCATGTACGCTCTGTGCCTGGTGTGTGTGTGTCCATATGAGTGCTCACCCCTCCCTGATGGTGTGTCTGTATGCCTGGACCGTTCCACTCCCCTGACCGTCATGCACCCCTGGTGTGTTCCCCTGTGTGCCTGTGGTTTGCGCTTGGACAGTGTTGGTTGCACATGTCCCCTTGACTTACCTGTGTTGTGCGTAGTGCTCCTCTGTGATGGTGTCCCGGTGCAGCTGGGCCTGCCGGATCAG
Source organism: Neoceratodus forsteri (assembly GCA_016271365.2). NCBI lineage: Eukaryota > Metazoa > Chordata > Ceratodontiformes > Ceratodontidae > Neoceratodus > Neoceratodus forsteri. Next base: position 902,120,888 of record CM028135.1, on the reverse strand, counting down.
TCAGGGGTCCCTCCATCCTAGGGGGGGCTGCTCATCACCATCATCACCGGCGCCACTGGCATCCCCATCGCTGTCCCCCTGTTCGACCTGTACGGCTATCCCATGGTCTTTGGCCATGTTGTGCAGGATGCAACAGGCCAGGAATATCCCACAGGCCTTTTGGGGGCTGTCTAGGCATCGGAAGCATGCCTTGAGCATCCCAAACACCCGCTCTATGATGTTGCATGTTGCAGCATGTGCCTCATTATAGCATAGCTGCGCTGGGGTCATGGGGCACCGCTACAGTGTGAGCAGCCAGGGACGGAGTGGGTATCCGCTGTCACCTGTGTGGAGATAGTGGAGATCAGTCTCATGTTCAGGTCCATATTGCCCATATCCCTGTGTGCCACTACCATGGCACCTGTGGCATTCCCACCCTTGCCCAGAGTTTGCATTCCATACATGTGTACTCACCCACTAGATGTCCTGTGGGGATGTCCCCACTCGAATTGATGGCACAGTGCAGACTGATACCATATGAAGGCATCATGTGCTCCACCAGGTGTGTGGCACATACATTGATTATGCACCCAGTGGCATCACACACCACCTGGCAGTTCACACTAGGGAATCCCTTTCTGTTCCGATATGCATGGCCATCGGGGCCAGGTGGCGTTTGGATGGCCACATGGGTGCAGTCTATGGCCCCTAGCACGCCAGGCATACATGCTACCCTGTGGAACTCCTGCATGTTTGCTGTACGCTCTGCCGCGGTGCTGGGGAAATGGATGTACTCCGCAGCATGTGGCAGCAGTGCGCTCAGGAATTGGGTGAGGATGCGTGACGTGGCCGACTGTGTGATGCCTGTGGTGTCCCCTGTCGGCCTCTGGAAGGTGCCCGTGGTGAGCAGGCACATGCAGGCTGTCACCTTGGTCTCCACCGACAGAGCGTGACTCCGTCTTGAGGGTGCCTGCATCACATCACTGCACAGCTCACAGAGCCATCTCAGTATTGCCCTGTTCTGGCAGTACTGGCCCACGATCTCTACATCTGTGTAAAGCTCAAAGCTGATGCGGGCACGGTACCGCCTGTCGGGGGCATACCGCCGACGGGCCCTTCCACGGCCACGTCCCCCTGCAGCATGCATTCTCACCCCCCTCATTACAGCTTCCATGTGGAAACTGGCACTGTTCATCTCCCTGGCTTCTGACTCCCCCTGGCTGCTGTTGCTGTGTTACCCCCACTGTCCTGACTGCTACTTCCACTGCACCGGGCACCCCCCGCTGGCCTCTACAGACTATGGGCCACACTTTCCTTGCCTGCCCTTTGCTGTCTGTCTGTTCTGTCTCTCTCTCTCTCCCCACTTGGCAGCCTGGTAGCGTTTTGTGCCGCCTTGAGCCTTTATTTTGGCTCATTTCCGCTTAGTGCGCACCCCTGGTTGTGCCGCTTTCCCGCGCATCGCTAAGTCTTTGAACATCGTGACAGGTCTTTGGCGTATGGATCCACCCCTTCAGTTGCGCATGCCTTCATTTCTTACTGGCTGTTGCTCAGCATGTTTTCGGGGCGCAACTGCCTCCTTCTGAATATCGCTAAATGGCACAGTTTTGGACTTGCGCATGCGCAACCCTGTTACGCATGGCGCAACCCTTTTGAATATCTGGGCCCGTATGTCATGAGGTTGAATGATATTTAAAGTGTTAATATAACAGCAGGTGGATTACTGAGAATATTACATATTTTTAATCCTTTTAGTGGACAGTAGCATACTCCTCGACCAGTTACAATGCAACTGAGTGAAGCATATAGGAAGTCAGCACTAATGGGATTAATAGTTAATTGTTACGCTTACTTCAGGTACTTCCTTTTTTTAGCCGGTGAAAATATTTTCTGCCCAACATTACAAGGTGGGATACACATAAAGCAGTACCTTACCTTGAGATTGAGCCATCTAGTATAATTACTGTACTCTTTATAACTCATAAGCATTGTGACATCACTGACTGGGCAATCAGAACTGACCATTGAGGCAGTAGGATGAGTGGCATTAAAGAGCTAGTGCACTTCCTAAAATTAGTATTATCTTTTGAAAGTACTCCATTGTTACTTGTTATATTTGAAGTACTTCTTCTTTTCCTTTTGATTATTACAAGAATTTTTTCTACCTAACAATATACTAGATGTGATTCATCATATAGTATCTACCTGGCATACAGTATTTAGTCTGTTCCTCTTCATATATTATTAGCAACCTGCCAGGAAGAGTCCCTTACCTGTGATCAGATTGGTCACTAGTGATTAGGTTTGTGCAAATAATTTTATTTGAATATTCGGATGATTATTCATACTCAGCACCCAGATACTTAGTTATTTGTTATTGGAGAGAAATGTAATTTTTATTTTAAATTAAAATTGATTTTCTCCTTCACACTGAGCCCAGTCATCTGCCACTCTCCACCCCACTTCCTCATTCCCTTATGCCATAATATAAAAACTACCAGGAACCAACAGCATAACTAAAATCTCACCTCTCACCCAAGCCAGACTCCACATTCCCAGATCTTGATTATATTTAATATACTCCCTCCTGACCCCTAATCCACAATTTGGGTGGCCAGTAGCACATTGACTGGCTGGCCCAGTTGCCTGCTACATTCGGAATGCAGTGTGCCATTTCCTTTCCCCAAATAATGAATACGCACAAGAAGCACAGGACCACAAGGGATGAGACAGAGAGGGAGGAGTGACACATATCATTGATAACACAAGCAGACTGATTGGTCAGTCTCTGCCTCGCATCATCAATGGCGTGTATCACTCCATGCCCACCTCATCCTAGTCATGGGCACCTTGTACTCATTCATTCATTGTAGACTGGGGAAGAGAAATGGCATGCTGCATGCAGGAGGGGGCTGGGGACTGGGCTAGCTGGGCATTTTGCTACTGGTCACCCAAACCATGGATTAGTAGTTGAGCAGGGGTGCCATATTAAATATAATCAAGTTCCTGGGATTGGGGAGTCAAGCAAGGGGTATGTGATTTAAGTTACACTCTCAGCTCCTGGTCAGGTGCCAGGAGATTAACATTTTTTTAAATCATGGCTTAGAAGGACAGAAGAATTGGGTGGATGGCCAGAGATGACTGGGTTGGGTGGGGATGGCCACTGGACTAGCCCAGGAGCCCTTGTCACCTGGTGAGTTGTGTTTTTTTGTTACAGGACCCTAAACCTTTTCACTAAATACCACCAAACAATGAAAAATATTTATAATGTATGAGAGAGGGTTATTAAGGATGTAATTCAATGAAATCATATCCTTGTTATGCTATCATTGTGACATCAAGAGGTTGTTATACCCTTTTGAGTATGTCATGATAGCACAACAATATCAGCGACTTTGTGAATGTGTGTCTCTCTTCCTGCATTTTGATGAACGTCCGCAGCGGTAAGAGCTGGCCCTAAAGGAGAGCAGCACAAGGCAAAAAAAAAGAAAAGTAAGAACAAATTGTGTTTAACTGGTGCCCATACAATATTAAAGGCAATGGATGGTCACCAGTTAACAACAATGCAAAGTTCCCTTCTTGAGGCTGTCATGACAACTATAGACCTCTTGAGCTTCACTCTCGAGGTTTACTAGGTTGTCATGGCAACCTCCCGACTGGGAACACAACATTGTTATTAACTGGTGCCCATCCATTATCCTCTATGCTATTCATTCCTGAGTACTCCGGATCCTATTATTCATGGCATTCAGGAAATAATATTCTGGGTCTGCACATCCTTACCAGTGTTGTCACAATGAATAAGGTCATAATGCAGATGAGGTACGAGGAGGACTTGAACTAGATATGTGCCTCTACAGGTAAAATACTGCTCTTCTCGTCACACCTAATACTATCAGATAGAAAAAACTGCTAATGAGCAAAAGACAAATACATAAGAAATAAAAAGCAATAATTTACTACATTAAACAAGAGTTGGCAACAAATAAACACCAGCTGCATTTCCTTTTTCTTGTTTCAGGGAGGTCTTACTTTCACCCATTTTTAAAAATAAATAAATGGTAATAATAAATGCACACTGAAAATAGTAAACAGAGTTAGAATCGACATTTCAACCATAGGTCTTCTTCAGGAATTATCTAAAAGAGAAAAAAGCAAAGTTAGCAAAGTTTTTGTTTCCCTTTTAGATAATTCCTGAAGACGACAAATGGTCAAAATTGATTCTAACTCTATTTTTTATTTTCAGCATGCATTACCATTTTGTATTTTTTTCAGACCACACACTGATGCAGCACCTTGTTTTTTGTTCTTACATTTTTAAAAATGTTTTCAGGCACGATAGTTGAACTAACATGGATCATTTTATTTTTCTGTGGTGTCCTGGTTTCAAATGGAAGGTAATAAGTTCTACACAGACTTACATACAGATTTTAAATACTTCTGATAGTAATTATTCTTTACAGGAAACTGCTACTTGGTAGCCATACATTTTTTTTCCAATTGTTTAACCAGGAGTGGCACACTAAGCTGAAAACTTGTTTATAGGTGCGACCTGGGAGCACAAGGAAGTTAAGTGACTTGCTCAGGGTCACACAGTAAGCAAGTGGGAGCTGTGAGATTCAAACCCAGGTCTCCAGCTCAGAGCTTTAAACCACTGCACTATACTGCCTCCCCATACACAAGTCAGAGTGTCATTGCACCCCCCAAGTGATGCCCAGAAAGGCCTTGCCTATTTAAACTATTCATTCTTTTACTAGTTCTGTAGTTCTTACCTTAGTTAAAACTAGGTGATTGTTGACAGATTTTGCCTGTAATATGTGTAAGCATGGCACCACTCCACAGTCTCCCCATTTACCATGTCCTACTATATCCTAGACTTCTATAATACTTGAAATTGTTAAAATATCCACACCATATCTGGGCAGCATTTGGGAGGAAGCAGGGTGCTGGATTCTGACATAAGCATCCTGGTTTCAACCACTTATAGTGCCCCAAAGTATGGGGCCCAACAGCAAAATTAATTAATTAAATAAAAAGATTAGGATCCCCCAGCTTGTGTGGGCATCAAGGGGTGGCAGAGGTGCAGAGTATGTGGGGCCCCTTACCAATCCCCCCCCCCCACACAATTGCCACGCCATGGTGCAGAAATGTTTTAAAATTAGAAAAAAAATGTTTACATTTTCTGCTGTCCCCTAGCCACCTGCATTCCATTCTGGAACCATCCCACCTTTCAAGAAACCAGCACGAGCAAGGGGAGCATCATTCAAAGTCCAGCCTATGCTGGACTGTTGAAAGGAGCCAGCATTGCCAGGGACATGGACAGTCCTGTAGGTTGGCCAGTGGTGGCAGTTAAGCGGTAGCCAATGAACTGGATGGGTGTTCACCGCTGTGGTGCTGTGGGCACAGAAGAGCCCAGGGGAGTGCTCTCAGGCACCCCAGAAGAAAAGAAGATGTCTGCTCATGATGTGAGGGAGAGAGAGGACTCAGGTCAGTGACAGTAATTAAGAGAGCTTACCTGTAGTCCACCTCTCGTCCCTCCATGCAGGCGTCAGGTTCCGCGGTGCTCTGTGCATAGTGTGGCAGTCCAAGAAGTGTGTCGGCCATCCCAAAATCCCAATCCAGCTTGGTATGGGCTCTGTTTAGCCCCTTTAATTGTGTTTCTTGCTTATTTTGAAAGTTGTTCCTCATTTGTAGTGTGACTGAGAGGCAGTATCCAGCCAGAGAGAAGGGGACCCATGAGGCCCCCAGTCATTCACCGCAATGTCTGTGGTTCCACCCACAAGTCCCTCCCTCTGCCAGCACCTCCAACCTCCTGCAGCAATCTCCTTCACCCTGGGCTGGAGCAGTGAGTTGGCAGCCACACCACCAGATAGATACGGGGTTCTATGTGATAACGGCGATCACAGAAAGGTGATTATCGTTAGGGCAAGTGTACATCACCAAAAATCAATTTCAGCGATGTACACTACCGGCACAAAGCAAAAGGGCACTGGAGACTTACTTTTTTTTAATTTATGCGGGGGACTTCACCCCCTGCACCCCACTACTTCAGGATCCTCAACTCCAGGGGGGTGCATGTCGAGGGGGTGGAAAACAAACAAAAAAATTCCCAGATGGCACACAAAAAAGTGACCACACCTACAACCGAACCTGGTACCCTCCGAACCCTAGCCTGCCATCCACCCACTGTGTCACACAGCCAGCTCAGCAGCCAACTGCCACACTACACCCCACAAACCCTCCCTCTTCTTCTGCCCATTGCAAGCTGTGCTCGCTCCCCCCCGTGTGTGTGTATATATAGTGACATCCTGTCATTATATTCGCCGACCCCCCCATCCTGTCGCCCTCCCTGCCTGGTAGCCCTGTGCCCATTTTGAAAGCACTCAGTTGCAGTCCCCATCGTCATAGGCTACCAGATAGGGACTGCCTGAAGCTTACTTGAAAAAAATAAAAATAAAAAAATTGCTTAAACACGCCATAGAGCACCAGAAAAAGACAGGTGAGAGCCATGAAGGGGCAGGCTAAAGGGCCTCAATTTAAAGATTTTAATATTAATCGGGCAGAGCAATGCCCAGGGGAGGGGCTAGGGTATTAGAGTCCTGTGTTAAAGATTTAAATATTTATGAGCAAAACTCTCGGTGGTGGAGCTAAGGTGGGGCGAGGAAGGAGTTAAGAGCAGAATGGCCCTAAAGGAATTGAAGAATGATTAAAAGGGGTAACTTCTTGGAAAGAAGTTAAAAGGGCAAGGCAAACCCTATAATTTAGAGGAGGCCCAGTAAGGCTAATTGGAAGAAGGGCTAGCAAGCCCAAGTACCAGTTGTGCCCTGTCACACATCAGTCCCAGACACACCTGGGGGGGAGGGGAGCAGCTCAGGTATAAAGAGGTTGGTTCTGGGACACATGTTGTTTTTTTATGTACATTGGGACTACGACCAAAGTCGCATAGGTGGGGAAAAGGGGTTTTAAAATATTTTCCCACCATCGGACCACCCATAGAGGTGGACGAGAAGAAGTTGGTTAGCAGCTCTATAATTAGGCTACCATTGGGGCAAGAGGGCATTTTGGGCATTTCAGAGTGACAATACATCTAAGACTGTACCTCAACTGTGTTTATTGCATGAAAACTGCCTGAATGTGTTTATTGCCTGAAAACGGCCTGAACTGTGTTAATTTCCTGAAACTGCCTGAACTGTGTTAATTGCCTGAAAACTGCCTGTACTGTGCTTATTGCCCCAAAAAAAACATTTGTTTGCTCTTGCAACTGGTCAATTGCCCCTGGAACTGGTCAACTGCCCCTGGAACTGATTAATTACCCTAAGGTTGTTTACAAGTCCCTGGAACTGGTCAAATGCCCATGGAACTAGCCAGGGCTACTTACTTTCCCTTGGAACTGGCCAATTGCCCCCGAACTGGTCAATTGCCCCAAGGCTGTTTATTTGACCTTGTAACTGGTCAATTGCCCTTGGAACTGGTCAGTTGCCCTGAGGCTGTTCATTTGCCTGCAGTTGCCTCAAGTTGCAGTTGCACCATAGTGTGCCCGCACCTTGTACCCAGAAACTCCAGAATCAGTCTTCAGCAGCTCCAGAAGGACATTCAGCAAGTGCATTCCAGAATCAGACTGTAGCGGCTTCAGAAAGGCATCCAGCTGGTGATCCCACACCTTCCGTGTCCGGCCTGAGTAGCTTGGCTATGCAGTAAGATCCCCTGAAGATCCTTATCCATGTCCTGTACCCCTGCAATTTAACATTTGTTGTTTTCCACTAGTAATAGTTTATGTTCAGGCCCTGTGCAGATCTGGTGGTCCATTTTGCTGTTTTCTTTCTTCATCTCAGCTTCTTCAGGATCTTCTGTCCTCATCCCCAGATCAATGTCCCATTTGTTGTTTTGTGCTTATCCTGGGCTCATCTGGTCTTGGCCCCAGAAATCCACTGTCCGTCTGGTTTTCCAAGATATCTTCTTCCTGGTTCTCAGTTTCCATGGGGTCCTCCCAACCCTTCCTGCATCTGGTATCTTGTCCCTGCTGTCCTCCAGAGGGCTATGACTGGGTGGCTTCCTTCATTGGATATCTCATCCCAGCAGTCTGCCAGAGAGCTGTGGCTAGGTGGCTTCCTGCATCTGTTATTTCATTCCAGATGTCTACCAGAGGACTATGGCCAGATTGCTTCTGCATCTGTCATTTCATCCTGGCTGTCCACTAGCGGACTGTGGCCAGATCCTTTGTGCTGGTTCTTCATTGCTATGTTCCAGCAACCCACCAGCAGTTTTTGTGCCGAGGAACTCTTGTGTTTGTTTTTTGTTTCTGGCAACCCGGGAGAGGGGGTGTAGCTGATGGACCTATGGCCTGTTCAAAAACTCTCAATTTCCCTATAGTCCCACAGAAATTTCAGTAGCTAAGCCAGCCGGCGAGCCTGATTGTCCCCTTTTCAGGATCTTCCTTGTTTTCCCCTTTTCCTTCTGAACTGATCAACCATCACATGGACAGAAACTTTGAAAGCCGTGCATGTATTGCAAATTGTATCATTTTTTAGAGTCTTGCAATAGCGTACTGTAATAATTCCTGTGTCTTGAGTACTCTGAGGGTAATTACTTGGGTAGAAGTACACCTCAGGGCCGGGGTAGAGTTGCCTATACAATACCATAGAGTTATAGTGGTTATAGAAATGTAGAGATACTGCCTAGTACAGACAATTTACAAAGTATAGTTGCTCCTAAAGTAACGTGCCTCCTGAGTGCCTGCTGTAATCATCTACAGTGGATGAACCCCTACACTTCTCTTTGAATAAACCATTTGTTGCATTTGAAATTGTCGTCTGCCTCTCTTTGCAACCCCCTTCTATCTTCCTAAAATGAACTCCGAGTACTTGGTAATTGGTGATGATTGGTTACACTGCAAGTCAGGCGTTCACTACCATAATTTGGTCATCACACACTTTTACAATGAATTTACTCTAGGAAACAAAGCAAAAATGTCACATCTCATTTTAAGTGGTGGTCCTGCTGTTACTCATTTTTATGCTGTATTTACCCTAGACCCAGCTGACATGCAATATTTCATTCCTTGCAGGCTCCTGCTCTTATCTATTTTTACATTGTATTAACCTGAGATAACCCAGCCAATATATAAGATCTCATTTGCAATGGGGTCCAGCTTTCATCCATTTTTACTTTGTATTCACCCAGGATAACAGAGCTGAGATGCCACACATTTGTGGGGTCCTACTTTTACCAATTCTTACACTGTATTTACCATGGGAAGTTGATGCCATATCTTCCCATCCTTGCGGATAACATAACTGAGAGGCAATATCTCATTTTAAAATGTTCTTGCTTTTATTCATTCTATACTGTGTTTAACAGGGATAGTACAGTTTATACGCAACATCTCATTTTCAGTGTGGTCCCACTTTCCCCAATTTTTTACGTTGTGTTACATTTGAATATCCCAGCTAAGATGCACCATCTAGTTTTCAGCAGGGTCCTGCTGCTACCCAGTTTTACAATTTGTTTAACTAGGATAGTCCAACTAAAATGCAACTTTTTGTTTCTAAGAGGATCCTGCATCTACCCATTTTTACACTTTATTTACCCAGGATATCTCAGCTGAGATGCAATATTATAACCTGCAATCAGTGGAGTGCAGACTTCACTAACTTTTACTGTGCATCTATCTAGGATAGCCCAGGTAAGATGTAACATCTCATTTTTGGTATGGTCCTGCTACTGCCCGTTTTTACTGTGTATTTACCCAGAATAACCCAGCTGAGATGCAAGATCAAGTTTAGTGGAGTCTTACTTCTTATTCATTTGCACACTGTGAGCATTATATCAAAATGATTAGCAACCTGCTGTATTTTGCACTTCTAAAGCACAGTTTGTGCTAACAGGGTCACATTTAAACAAACAGTGAGACTGACTTTAAGCTGTAAGGGTGTGAGCTACTGTATAACGAAGTCCAGGTGCATATGAAAATTTCAGTGTTAGCTTGAATACTCAAATGTTTTTAGAAACACTAACTGGCTGTTAGTGCAGTTCTAGATAAAACTTCCAGAAACCTAGTTTTACAGTGGTGCAGTGAGTGGAGAGCCCCCTCCCCCGGGATGTTTCCTAACCATATATCTGTATGTCCTGTCAATCCTTCTCCCTCACCCTAGCTCCCTATGCAAAAATTGTGCTTCCTGAAATCATGTGTGAGCCCCTCTCTCCCAATCCTGCTGCTACTGTCTATGTCAACCCCCTCCCAGATATCCATAGTAATTCCCTCAGTAATTTGAAATCTGGTATCTTCTGCCCCCTCCCCCCACCATGACCATACTAGTAGTGGACACATCCTTCTTTAAGAAGACCCTCCCTTCCACAACCTGTTCCTATACTGATGCCTTCAGATATATCCCCCTGCCTTGAATACCTCCCTGCATCCCTGGTGTCTATATGCGTAAGTCTGAAGGAGCCTAGCAGAAACTAGGTGAAACATCAGTTCTGGTCCATTCATCCTCCGGTGTGATGCTCTTTATGTCGGGTGTGTTGGGACATCACTGATTTTCTCCATTAGATGTATGTATCACTTGAACCAGAAATATACCACACACATATATGATTGTTTACTACTTTTTTATTGTGATTGAATAAATGGAAAAAATATTTATTATTTAAAAAGTAGTTGTGCTGAAATTCATATATTTTTAAAGCAAAAACCCAGGGTGCATAGTACCCAGCAGCTCTGTGGGGCAGCTGGTGCTGTTTTTAACCTTTTTACTTTCCCTAAGTGCGGTGCCAACTCTGCTTCCCCCCAGTGCCCCTCTCCATATCCCTTCCTATAATGGTTGCCTGCAGCAACCCTTCATACACAGTCAAAGCTTGCAGCCATCTGCCTCTGTACGTGTTGTAATGACATGCCCAGATAAAACCATGCCCAACCCTGAAATAAGCACACATGACCAATCATTGCATTTTGGCAGAAAAGGCCTAAACTTTACTTCAACTTGATTGTAAGTGCTAATAGCATTCTCAGTACATCAATAAACAAGCATTTGTCAATGGCGAATGTTGTCATGCTGGCATTGGCATTGGCAGTGCTGGAGCTAGAGACACATAATAGGAATGGCAGTGAAGTATTGAAGTGACACCAACCCCACCCCCACCGTGTAGAAAGCGACAGGCATTGGGGTGTGCCTTTGGGTCATCAGCTATAACGCTCATGCTATTGTACCTCACCCTACCCTGTAGACACTGACAAGTGTTGGGGTGTGCTTTGGGGTCTTTGGATGTTATACTTACCCCATTCCATAAGGAAATACACTGACGTGGGTGCAGTCTAGGAGGGTGGGATGAACTTTGTGGCTGAACAGTGCAAGGCACACCACAATGCCTGTCAGTGGCTGCAGAGTGGGGATGGGGGGGTGGAATGGCATGAGCATTACATCCAATGATCCCAAGTCACACCCCTGACACCTGTCAGTCTCTACCGGGTGGGGTGCTACAGTTGGAAACCCTAACATCGTAGGCATGTGGTGGTAGTTTCACACCACATTTTCAACATGGGCTGCTTGTCAGATCACCTCATGAAAAGCGGCACAATCACTTTGTTAGCTGAAAGGTGGTTTTGCACAGCGGCTGTGCCATTTGGTGACAGAGGGACGAAAACACATTTTTAGGCAGGATGTGGAGAATGACAACTGTATTGTTCATGAGGAGGCATAAAAAAATAGCAATGTTGAAAATCTGGAGTGACAATATGAAATATTGGTGAAGCAATGAGCATGCATACAAACTGCGCAACGCACGTCCGTAACCCAATTATTTTTGGGAGTTTGACAGCCACATTTGTAACATAGGCATTTTAGGACCTCCCCTTATGAACAGTGGCGGTGCAATTTTGTTAATCTGTCCCAAAAGTTGATTTCCCACAGCGACCACACCACTGTGCACCACAGGTACAGAAACACATTTTGGGCAGGATGTGAAAAATGACAGCTGTACTGTTCATAAGGAGGTGTGAAAAAATGCCAGTGTTGAAAATATGGCATGGAAATACTGCAAATTTGCGAAGTTACAAGGGTGCATGGAAACTGCGCAACGCACGCTTGCAACACAGTTATTTTATGGACTTTCAGCACCAAATTTTCAACATAGGCATTTTAGGACCTCTGCTCATGAACAGTGTCACTGTCATTACCTCAAACTGTCCCGAAAAGTGATTTTCCACAGCGACCGCGCTATTCTGCGCGGGATGTGCGAAAACACATTTTGGGTAGGATTTGTAAAATGACAGCTATACTGTTCATCAGGAGGTGTGGAAAAATGCCACGTTTGAAAATCTGGAGGAAATATTACAAATTATGACGCTACGAGCGCATGTAGGAAACAGCGCATAATGCACGCTCAGAAAACAGCCATTTTTGTGAGTTTATCACCAAATTTGCAACATAGGCTTTTTGAGAGCTCTCCTCATGAACAGTGGCACTGTTGTTTCGTTACTCAGTCCCGAAAGGTGATTCCGCACAGTGACCGCGAAATCACCTTTCCGGACAGAATAACGCCATGACAGTGCCAGAATTCATGAGGAGGGGTCCCAAAAACCCCATGTTGAAAATTTGGTGTCAAAATTCCAAAAAATGCCTGAGATATGCATCAAAGTTGAAAAAACCCTATTTATTCCATTATACAGCTTACCGGCATTTCCTCAGTTCGCGGTCGGCTTTGAAGAGTGCAGACATGTTCCCGGTCCACCGAAGATCATTGTGCCAGACTCCGCAGGTAAGTTTGGGGTGAGGGGGGTTGTGGGGAAGCAGGGTGCACAGTGGGTGGGTGCGGGTTGTGGGAGGGGGCAGGGAGACCACCAAGGGACCGTTTCCTTTTTCCACAGGTACAAAAAATAAAAAATTATGGGACCGCTTTTTCTGTTTATAGGGCATGTGACATGCTGGGGTGGGCTCCAAGCATGCCAACGGAGCCTTGTTTTTGGGGCAGTTGTAGCTAATGGGGATTGGGCACCTCTGGCTGCACACAAGGAAAGTGGGGGTAAGAGCCAAGGGGATTGGGCAACCTCCTCGCATATAACAAATGGAGGGGTTCTTTATACCGGGCGGGAGTGAGCCCTGGTCAGCACATACATTGGGGTAGGTAAGCTGACAGGGGGATTGGGCATCCCCTAAGTCAGCAGTTTGCTGGGCAGTGTTCCACCATATTTGTGTTTCCGGGTAAGCACGTCGGGAGGTCCGGTGTGTGTGACGAGCTTTGCTCGCATTGCAGAGGATCTTTCCTTAGATGTGCTTGCCCAGGTGGTGTGGCACTGGCATGCAGGCTGATTTTGGAATGAGGGACGCACCTACTGATGTGTGCCCTGCATTTGCCCAACAGTGACCGCGCCTCCAAATCTGCACTACTGCAAGATGTTGGCTGCCAAGTGCGCCAACATAAAAATGATTACATAGAATACAGACAGAAAATATCATAAACATTATCACATGCCAATCTAATAATACAGTATTCCCCTGGGGCAGCAGATGACATCAACTACAAAAATAACCACTGAGGAATGAAGCCAACCCTAGGCCAAAGAAGGCCCAGTAAACCCCCACTGGACCAGCCAGCTCCCTGACAAGGTGGCTCAATGGACCAGTACACTGCTAGGCCACAGCCGTACAGTTATGCCCTCACCGGGCCTCAATTACCCGACCATCACCCCTCACGATCACAGGCTCTGTCCAGTGCAGTGCAACATCTCTTCTGGAGTGTGCCTTCACCGGGCCACCCCATTCACATTTAAAATACAGTGTTTCTTTTGCAAATAATTCCAAGTCACCAGTTCGCCCCCCGCCCCGGCCACAGCCCGATCTTGCCCACCACCTCAGTTATCAGTGGCCCCAATTTCCAAGGGAGATTCTTTGTGTTCCTTCAGTGTCCAGACAAAAAGAGGAAGATCCTCTACTGTCCAGACCCTAAGTAGCCTGGTCTTTGCCCCTCCCTGCTCCAGGCTACTCCTAGCCCTTCACCCTCAGGGAAAAGGCCATTGGTCACCTCCTTCCTGTTCCTTGGACCTAGGAAGATGGTGACCTAGAATTGGCTTATGGTCATTGGGCAACTGCCCTCCCAGAAATTCTGGGAGGAACCATGCCCAGATAAAACCATGCCCAACCCTAAAATAAGCACACGTGACCACTCATTGGATTTTTGCAGAAAAGGCCGGAACTTTACTTCAACTTGATTGTCAGCGCTAATAACATTCTCAGTACATCAATAAAAAATGATTACAGAAACTACAGACAGAAAAATCATAAACATTATCACATGCCAATCTAATAATACGGTATTCCCCGGGGAAGCAGATGACATTATTTACGAAAACAACCATTCAGGAACCAAGCCAACTCTAGGCCAAAGAAGGTCTGGCAAACCCCCATCGGGCCAGGCAGCTCCCTGACAAGATGTCTCAATGGACCAGTACACTACTAGGCCACAGTCATGCAGTTATACCTTCACTGGGCCTCAACTGCTTGACTATCACCCCACGCGGTCGCAGGCTCCAACAAGTGTAGTGCAACATCTCTTCTTGAGTGTGCCCTCATTGGGCCACCCCAATTCACATTTAAAATACAGTGTTTCTTTAGCAAATAATTCCATGTTGTCCACCACAGGATTTATAAATTTATTTACGCATCTCCCACCAATGCCCCAGGAGAATACTTTACCCAGTTTTCCAAAACATTCTGTATACTCAGGTTGAACATTGCCTGCCCTATGTCCAACAGGTGTACCCCATCCGAATCAAAATAATCCTCTTTCCCTGGTACGATATCCAGATGACCTGGATATTCCTTGGAAGGCAGAAACGCATCATCTCCAGGTTTACCTCCCTGTGAACCTTCCAAAGAGGCCTTGCCACTTGTCCCTTTCTCCATTTTTTTCAAGGCGCGATCTTAGACCAGGCTAACCTAGTGTCTAGCATCTGTCTCCTTATCCAACTTAGATCCACCATGATCCCCTGCATCACATCTATAGATGACAAGCTCCCCAAGTCATTTCCCCCCCAAGAGAATTATTAAACCCTGCAGTGGCACCCTGATTAACCCCAGCTTTTTTTAAAGCTGGTATGAGATTCACCCACTTCATACCAGTGATTCTGTGCCAGTGTACATTCACTTTATCCACCAGGATGCCCAGTTGGTCTCCTTGTCCCTGATGGGTCGACCAAGTGTGCGCTCTCCTAATAAAGGAGTGGCCAACAAAATAAAAGATTTTGATTCCGGGAGGTGTACCTGTAAGATAAACCAAAGCAGTTAAAAGTTAACACATTTAATGTGGAATGCCCCCTTCGAACTCCCCCGCTCCAGGCCTGATGTAAGTTTTGTAGGCCTTTGACTGCCAGCATCGTATTGTTTTTATCTCAGCCTCCCGGCAGCCCAGCCTTGCTGCTTCAATGGCAGCCCCAATCCTGAATGAGTGCGTACTGAAATATCTAGGATCCCGGCCTGCTGCCCTAATCCCTTTCCTAAAGACCGCCCCAAATTGGTATCTGGTCACTGGTTTTCCATTGGCATAGGTGAAAAAGGTGCCATGCTCAACCCCTCTGTGCTCTATGTACTCTCTGATGAGGGCTCACGGGCAAAAAATTCACCCCTGAGCACGATGGAAGATGATTAGTTTTTTGGGGCTGCACTGTGCTGTTTTTGACTGGTGCAGTGACAGCTGTAGTATATCTCTTTTGAACATGACATCCCCCCATTGTAGGTTGTGCCCCACCTGCAAGGTGGGATCCTCCACTAATTCTGACACCATGAATGCACCAAAGAAGGTGCAGACAAATAGACCCATAAAGAGTCTCGCTCCATCCTCCGACGAGCAGATCCCCAACAGCTTGCCCAATATCTCAATTAACAAATGACTGTCTACTGGTTGCCTCATGTCCATTTTGGTCCCCCTAATTCTATTCCACCCTTCTATCATCTTCCAGATAGTTAAGGACCCTGTCACATCTCAGAACCGTGAATCTTTGCCATGAAGGCGATGCCTGACAAGTGACTGCGGATGTAAGATGGGGCCCTGTCTTCCTCAAACATGTGGTGCACAAACTGTTGCAACAACTGAGGCCATTGCAACAGTTCATAGTTTTGGTGACTGTCCCCACAGAATTCTCAAAAGACATTGTGTTCTCCATACTTACGCCATGTTTCGGGGGCCACAGCATGTTGTACAAGGTTGGTCATTTTCAGATCGCGGCTTGCCACAAAAAAGCCAGCACTTGGACAGGGTGTTTTTCTGCTGCCGGTGTCTTCTGCCAAAAGCCTTCGAACTGCATTTGAGACAGTGCATCTGTGATTACATTCAAAACCCTTGGAACGTGAATTGCCCTGAAGGACACATTAAGTTGCAGGCACCTCAGTACAAAGATCCTCAGTAACCTCATCACCTTCTTAGAACTGGATGATTGAGTGTTCAAGATGGCTACCATCCCCAAATTGTCTTACCGAAAAATAACTTTTTTCTGCCTGAACCTATACCCCCAAATGAAAACTGCAGCCAGAATGGGGAAAAACTCTAACAGGATCACATTTTTAGTGAGACCCGCTTCCGACCAGCTGTCATTCCAAGAGATCCGCAAGCCAGAAGCCCTGGAAGTATGCCCCATATCCAGTGCCCCCGGCTGCATCCGTAACCATCTGGCAATCTTGGCAGAACTCAGAGCCTGTCTGACCAATGGAAACTCCATTGAAGTGCTGGAGGAAGGTGTCCCAAACTGCTAAGTCTACTCTCATGTCAGCCGACACCCTGATGTGATGGTGCAGTTGTAATGTGCCCCTTGTGGCCCAGGACAATGTCTCATGAAAGGCCTCCCAGGTGACACTGCTTTACACACAAAATTCGGTGCCCAATCAGCGACTGTAGCATCCTGAGGGTGACTTTCTTTGCGGCCCGAACCTCTGCCCCAACTGTCCCAAATGGGAAACTTTCTCTTGTGGCAATCGAGATACCATGTGCAAGGCCCCGTGCTTTCCGCGATTCTGTGGCCGCAAAGATTTCCGCAGAATTTCATGTAAAGTGCAAAATAATTATTCTGCAGTTTACATAAACTGCAGAATAACTTTCCATGATTTACATAAACTGTAGAATAATTTTCCGCAGATTACGTAAACTGCAGCATAGTTTTATACAGTTTACATAAACTGAGGAATGCTGTTCCACAGCTTACATTAACTGAAGAATATTGCTCCGCAGTTTACATAAACTGAGGAATAGTGTTCCGCAGCTTACATAGACTGAGGAATAGTGTTCCACAGATTACATAATTGAGGACTATAGTTCTACAGCTAACGTAAACTGAGGAATATTGCCCCGCAGCTAACATAACTGAAGAATATTGTTCCGCACTTTACATAAACTGAGGAATATTGTTTCACAGTTCACATAAACTGAGGAATACTGTTCTGCAGCTTACATAAACTGAGGAACATTGTTCCGCAGCTTACATAAACTGAGGAATATTGTACCTCAGTGTTCTGCATTTTACATAAACTAAGGAATATTGTTCTGCAGTTTACATAAACTGAGGAATACTATTCTACAGTATACACCGATTCTTCGGTGCAAACTGAAGAAAAGTATTCTGCAGTTTATATAACAGTCTGCAGAATGTTTTTTGGAATTACGCAGAATTTAAGAATAAATTCTAAAAAATAATTTGGAACAGCTCATGCCCATTAGTTTGCCTGCTACTGCTTTACCTTAAAATCCCAAATAAACTGGCCCAGTGTTGTGCTGAGCTGAGATACTGCTTGCCACACCAGCAACCTGGGTTCAGGAATAATATTCTGTGGTTTACATTAAATCCCATGGAAATTTCTGCGGCCGTGGCATGGTGAAAAACAAGGGGTCTTGGTGGGACTTCTGGTTCTCTGGAAGCACAGAGTTCTTCTCTATCTTACAACAAGGAGGCATTGGAGACTAGTGGATGAATCTGGTGGTCAGTCTACTCACTCTGGATGGTCGACTGTGAACCCTCCACAGTCTGTCTGCCTTGACCAGCAGACATTCCCGGTAGTGAGGTTGCAGCTATACTCTTGTTCTGCACTGGTGGATACCTCAAGTTAATTTTCTGGAGCTGCTCATCTGTTGTCACAAGCTCATTTCCCGGTGCTGCCCATCTGTTGTCATCATTTGTGTTGATGACACAGAGGGTAGCATTGAAGACAATGCCGGGCCTCCTCCTGTCACTGTTCTTGGTGTGAGGAGAGGGACTGGCACCGAGGCTGTTGCCCATTCTATTGCCAATTTGGATGTTGTCGCCATCCATTGTGTCACTATGGTGATGGAGACAGTGACTGCAGTGGTGCTGATCATGAGCCTGGTTCTGACAATGATGTCTTCTTGGAAGTCATCCCAGACTCCAGGTCCCCTGCAACACAAAGGAGGTAGATGGCATCAAGCATGGTGTCAAAGTCAAAACAAACAGAGGGGTTGATGATGGTGCTGGTCACCTAATGCTATACGTAATGTATACTTAGTTTCAGAAATCTCCCAGGGATTGTTCTTTGCCTTTTGGCACTGCTGCATCATTGATCTGAGTGAACTTCCCACTGAAATAAGAGGGGCGGGGCCTCCTTAGTAGGCATTTTTAAGTCTCATTTGAAAATGTATTTGTTGCTGTTATTATGGTTTACTTAAGCCAGATATGGACCATGTGATTTCATTAATAAAAGAAATTCAGTTTTAGAACAGTATACATGTACAAGTCAACTCATTTATGTGCTGCAGAACTTTGCCTACTGCCACAGAAGTAGGCCTAATAGTGCCACAGAACTTCATAGTCCTTGCCGCAGAAATTAGATCTACTGTGCTGCAGAGAATAGGGGGCCTTGACCATGTGGACCATGTCCAGTTCTATACCAAAGTAGGTGAGCCTGCTGACTGGTCCCTCTGTTTTCTCATGCACCAGCGGCACGCTGAACCAATCCATGAGCTCTGTAAAGGAAGCTAGCATGACTTCACATACATTGTTGGTTTCAGGGCCCCTATGAACAAGAAATCATCCAAACAATGCATGATCAAGATATTTCCACTGTGTTGCCTGGTGGCCCATTCCAAGAAATGGCTGAATGCCTCAAAAGCTGCACATGAAACTGAGCACCCCTTCGGCATTGACATGTCATAGTAAAACTTTCCCTCGAATGACTGATTTTGGCAAAGTAGACTTTGTGAGGATGAGAGCAATGGTACAGGAGGAGCTGGAGGGGGCAGAAGTCCTAGAAGATGTGGAGGAACTATGGGGGGGAAATTAAAAGAGTACTACAGAACATAACAGAGAATTGCATTAGGATGGTAAGTGAGAAAAAGAGGGGTAGGAAACCGCTTTGGTTCACTACTGAAGTGAGGAAAGCAGTCAGGGAGAAGAAGAGGAGGGCATTTGGGGTATATAAGGTGACACGAATGGAGGTAGATAAGGGGGTGTATAGGGATAAACTGAGGGAAGCAAGGAAGGTGATCAAGATGGCCAAGGCTGAAACAGAAGAACATTTAGCAAGGGGGGGACAAGAGTTTTTTTTAGAATTGTAAGTGACAGGAAAAATGGGAAGAGAGGGATAGTGAGGCTCAAAAGGCACTGGTGGAAGGAGATATAGAAAAAGCTGATGTCTCAAACAGATTCTTTTCATCTGTCTTTACAGTGGAGGAGAGAGGGGAGGGCCAGAACTGGAAAATAGGGGAGGACGGGTAGGGAGATGGACTCCAGTCCCTTCACAGAAGCTAGGGTGCTGGAGAAATTGAGCAAGCTACGGACCAATAAGGCAATGGGGCCAGACGGGATTCACCTGAGGGTGCTTAAAGAATTCAAACTGGAATTGGTGACACCACTCATGAAGCTATTCATCCTGTCACTATACAAGGCAAGGGTTCTTGAAGACTGGAAAAAGGCTGAGGTAGTACCACTACATAAGGGAGGCGAGAGGGAAGAGCCAGGAAACTACCGTTCAATAAGCCTGACCTTTGTGGTCGACAAGCTGATGGAGGCACTGATTAAGGAAAGACTGGTAAAGCATCTGGGGGAGGGCCTACTGAATGACAATCAGCACAGATTCACGGGTGGCAGGTCTTGCCAGATCAACCTGATTGAATTCTTTGACAGGGTGACAGGGACAAGGGAGGAGTGGTGGACGTGGCCTACCTGAACTTCAGGAAGGCATTCAACACCATCCCCCATGGGAGACTCATAGGCAAGGTGGAAAGCTTGGGGGTGGGAAACAAGATCACTAGTTGGGTGGAACAGTGGTCGGTGGGGAGGACTCAGAGAGTCATAGTTAATGGGGTGCACTCGAAGGAAGAAAGAGTGACAAGTGGGGTCCCACAGGGGTCTGTGTTGGGACCCATACTTTTCAGCATATACATAGAGGACATCACAGAGGGTCTGCATGGGAAGGTGAGTCTATTTGTGGATAACATGAAAATCTGTAGTAGCAGGGTGGATACAATGGAAGGAGTGGTGGAGGATATGAGGGAGGGCTTGGCCAGGTTGGAGGAGTAGTCAGAAAGGTGGCAATTATGGTTCAACATAAAAAAGTGCAGAATTATGCACATAGGGCATAATAACCCAAAGTCAAAATACCAAATGGTAGGGAGGAGCTTGAGGAGATGGAGCAGGACAGAGACCTGGGGATTACCATCTCAGACAATCTGAAAGTCCAGAGTCAGTGTGACAGGGCAGCAGGAAAGGCAATAAGTATGCTGGCATGCATAGGTAGGGGTTTCACAAGCAGGAGGAGGGAGGTGATCCTGCTGCTGTACAAAACCACAATCAGACCACACATGGAATATGGGGTCCAGTTCTGGAGGTCATACAGGCAAGGGAACAAGGACCGGCTGGAAAGGGTCCGGAGAAGAGTGACCAGAATGGTGTGGATGATGCAGGGGAGGATATTTGAGGAGAAGCTGGGGGAGAGGAGGGAGAGGAGGGATATGGTGGAGACATTCAAATACTTGAAGGGCATAAAGAGGGTGAGGGTTGACTGCATATTCAAACTGAGCAAGAACAATTGCACTAGGGGACATACCCTCAAACTGGAGGGGGGAGGGCAGGTTCAAAGGGGACATCAGGGGAAGGTTCTTCACCGAGAGGGTGGTACAGCCATGGAACAGGCTGCCAGAGTGGGTGGTGGGGGTGGATACTGTGGAGAGCTTCAAGAGGGCCTGGGACACACAGACACACACATGGGACTGGCAGGCAGAGTGCAGGCCGCAAAGGGATGGAGGGAATCTTCCGGCAGGGAGGGGTTATGGGCAGACTGGATGGGCCTAGGGGTCCTTATCTGCCAGAAGCCTTCTATGATTCTATGAATGTAAACCCCAGCAGGTCGAAATCCTGAAGACAAACTGGCAGCAGCTGAAAAGCATACTTGATGTCGCTCTTAGCCAGCCAAGCACCCTTGCCTGCTTTTTGAATGAGCTTGACCGCTGTATCAAAAGACACATCGCACTGTCTTCTGCACTAATGAAATTGTTCACTGAAGCCCCTTTCCGACACGATAGGTGGTGGATTAGCGTAAACTCGCCTGGAGTATTTTTGAGAATTACCCCCCAAGGGTTCTATGTGATGTGGGCGACGGCGGAAGGGTGACCCGCAGAAGGGCAACAGCAACCAGGTGACAGCCGGAATGGCACCCACGTAAGTGCAGCATGCGTCAGAACGGTGACCAGGGAAATAAAAAAAAAATGCTACCACACCACCACTGGGGAATGAGGAACAACGGAGGATGCGCCGAGGGTGAGAGGACATGGACATGGACGGGACGGGCACACGGCAGGCACGGCGAGGGATGGAGGGGCAGGTGGTACCACACACATACATCAGGATGGCGAACACGGGAGACACCAATGCTGTGGGGTGCAGGGACACGGACGGGCACATATGGGGGGGGCCATGAGGCCAGCAGGACAATGACAGCCGTGGCAGTCCACAGCAAAGCTGGGGGGGCCATGGCATAGCAGTGGGCTGGTGTGCTGGTGCAGGCAGGAGGCACCTAAGGGACAGGAGGCCGTGCACAGGGTGGCCTGTGATGTGCAGGCAGGAGGTACCGGAGGCTCTACACAATGCAGGCCTGGCTGTCAGGCCACCATGGCGATGGGTGCCAGGGGCCTCCAGGCACAGGGCCAGCCACCGGGGCAGTGCATGGGTGAGGGGCATACAGTGGAAGGGTGCACAGACTAACAAGAATGGGTGACAGCATGGTGGTGGACAGGGCAGGCAGTAATGACTGGATGGAGGGGCAGTCAGGCGTGGCGGGGGTACCCAGGTAGGCTACACTTGCATCTGGAAGTTGTGTGCAAGGCCCCGGAGGTAGTCCACCATACTGCATACCCTGTTCTCCACCATGATGGCCTCAATGCGGCATGTGAGGTCCCTGTACTGCCTCTTCAACGTGGTGGCCCCAGCGCTGGAGACGAGCTGCTCCATGTGTACAGCGGCTCCTCCATGAGGCACTGTAGAAACCACCAGATGTTAGGGTGGCAGGCACCTAGCCAGGTGTTGAACATCTGGTGCCAGCCCTCCACTGTGTTGTTTGACCATGCCTGCCCGCTGTGCGCTGGCTCATACATGTTCCACATGGCCATATGGAACATCAGCTGGCACCGTGCCGTATGCCCCACTGGGTGCCAGACTCAGGTGTCCTCCATGTAGTCCAGCAGCGGACACAGGAGTGCGTCGTGCGCCTGGTAGTAGGGCGTGTCCACCAGCTCCCCATACACTGTCACCACATTCATCCGTTGGCACAAAGGTGAGTGCAAGGAGCATGCAGACCTGCAATGCACACTCTGCATCCATGGAGTAGCGCTCGAGCAGTGCCACATTGCCCTGCACCTGCCATCACACTGCCTGGTAGGAGTGGTAGAAGCAGCCACACAGGACGGTGCCCTCAAAGACAGTGGCAAAGGCACGCCAGGCAGCCCACTCAAAGTCCATGAGGGTGGACTGTGGCTGGGCACCGCACAGTAGCCGATGCAGTTCTGTGAACGCCCTCGTGTAGGCGCGCTCTGTCCGTGTACACATCAGAATGTACATGGCTGGCAGGACCAAACCGGACTGCAGGCCACGGACCGAATAGAGCTACCCGAAAAGTGGTAGTGTGGCGCGAAAGGTGCCATCCAGGAACCAGTCCTGGCACCCAGACAGGAACATCAGGTCATGCTACATGGCGAATATCAGTGTGCGGTCCCCTGCAGGGCTACTCTCGTATTGTAAGAACTGTGTCCTGCTGGGTGTGACGGTGTATGCCAGGGGCAGGGCGAGGTCGGCCACGCTGCCAGGCATAGTGGAACAGCCCCATGCAGCTTGCCACACATGCTGCACCATGCAGTGCATCAGGGGCATGGCAGGCAGCCTGCCGGCAATGGCATCGGTCACCCCATTGGTGGACTACACTATGACCTGGGTGGTGGTCTCCAGGCTCATCCGTGTGCTTACCCGCACACTTGCCATCACACCCCTGACGCCAACCTCCCCTGGATCTGGGGCGTGGTTATGTGGCCAGCCAGTGTACACAACATGGATGATAATGGTGTGTGTCCACACTGGGCATGCATGCCTGTGGCCCTGCACACACCTCCAGTACACCTTCCCTAGTTTCTCCTTATCCCTGTGGTACACGTACCTGCAGTGGGATAGGAGCGGTCTCCCCTTCTGGCGCGTGAGGTAGGCTGTGATTTCCATCCCTCACAGGCTGGTTGAATGTGATGGGTGTGTGTTGCACCCCATGCCCCTTTAAGGGCTTGCTGTGCAATCCCGTGGCCATCCACCACGCCTACAGCCCACCCCCAGTGCTGGCATAATGACGTGCTGCCGGCGGTTCTGCCTCCTTTGCTCGTTTTCCATCATGGCTGTCTGGGACAAAAAAAAGCATATGTGTGTGTGTGTGCCTGCAACCGTGGATGCGTTGTATGGTCGCAGACCTGGCGTGTCCAGCGGTATCCCCACTGCATCCGTGCTGAAGTAGCATTGTGGACTGAGGTGCCTCTATCAATGATGGGAATGAGCATGGCTGCTGAAGTGAGTGCTTACATCTGTTCCTGGCCTACTGCCCTACTCTGCCTGTCTGCATAGCTGTATGTGCCAGCTGTGGGGTTTGAATCCATGGTGGCTGTCCTACGAGGCGCTGACGGCAGCACTTTGCCGGTGCATGCCACGAGAGAGGCTTACCTGCAGCCTGCTCTCCCATGCACTTCCCCTGTCCATGGCAGTGTGTGCTGGGAGGGTGTAGCTGCTCCTCGGCGTTGCTGGGGGGAGGGGGCCTTTGCAGCAGGCTGACCGCCCACTTGGATGTGTTGCTGTCAATGTCAGGTGCGTGCGCATGAAATTTTGGTCGCCATTTTAGCCAGTCACCCTAATGCCTTAGTTGCCATTGTGCCCCAGTCACCCTAATGCCCTAGTCGCCACTGTGCCCCAGTTGTCCTTCTGCTCCAGGCACCCAACCCACATTAGCCTTGTAAGCAGAGCTGTTCTGCGAGGGTCCCTTGCTCAGTAGCCAATGTCACAGGCTACCCCCCAAAGGGGAGATGCACAAGGGGCTCAGTGGAGGATTCTCAAATGGTCCTGCAACCCTCCCAGCAAACACCTCTTTGCGTACCTTCTCCACCACCACACGCCTGAGTGTCATTGCTGACTTCAGATTGTGCACCGTGGTAGATACTCGGGGGACCTGGTATGGGATGTGGAAACTGGACGAGAAACCCTCTAATAAGTACCGTGAGTCTTTTCTGCAAGGGTAGCAGTCGAGCCAATCAGTCATGCGCTCAGTTCTTATTGGAGACCTCACCAGGCTGCTTAGTGTACTTGTCTCCCTGCTTACTTTCAGCCAGTTGACCCTCACTTTTTTTGTAGCCCCTTCCCTCTTGGTAGGTGCTTGCTTTGTGCATACCACCACAGCTGCTGCACTCATGCTGGAATTTGCAGTAGTCACGAAAACATTTTCCCGTGCTGTACTGTCTACAGGTACCCACCTCATTTTGCCCTGACCAGGCAGTCTTATTTACCATGTGCCCACTGCCTGTGTAGGCTATGTTCATGGGCTTGTCCCATGTCATGTGCCTACACCACAAGTCGTGGTCAATCTTATCCCATTGCATCTCTGGAGATCGTGGTAGTCTCATGCAGAATAGCTCATCATGCCTCAACCATGCATTATCCTCACATGCTAGGTGAGCTGTCTTAATGTTGTCCCTGTACTTGAGCAGTTGCCCTATCTTTTGTGGTAACTTGGCACAGTAGATGGAGACAAAGATACCGAAGGCCGCCACCCAGTTTTCGAATGTGTGTGGAACCTTTGGCCATCGCGGCTTCTCCTGCTTCAGTCTATCATTGTCTCTAGCATCTGGCAGTTCCCTGTGTAATAATTAGAATATTTCTGTATTTTCCCTTTCCAGATTTTTTCCCAAATAGCTGGGGTCAGGTGGGTGTCCATTGGGTCATCCACCCCCAGGTAGGCCCAATGGTCATGCCCTGGTGTTGAGTGTGTGGCTGTTGAGGGCACCTGCTGTGGCATGGCTGGGGCAGCTTATGTGGCTTCTCCCCCTACCTTCTGCTGTTCCATGGCCCCAGCCACTGGCCTGACCACAGCAGCCCCCAGGGCCCACACTTGCCTGACCATATTATCCATGCTGGTCTGCACTGTCGTCCCTCCGGTCTGTGATGGCTCATTAGCCATTGCTGGGAGACTGCACTCAACTGACCCCTTCACCGCTGCTTTGATGGCTACTGAGGTGGGTGCTTGGGAAACTGCCATGTTGTTCCCAACATTGCAGCCCAAAACAAATTGTTGACCATCCCAGATGCCCCATGGCCACATATGGAATGCCAGTGTGGGGGGGGGCAGGCCCCAGACCCCCACTGACTGGTGTAGCCTGCTCCACCCCCTTAGGAAGTGTGTCAGGTACATGCTGGGCCGGTGGCGCTGAGGCACTAAATGCCACACCTCGTGCCACACCGGTGACCCGGGTTCAGGAATGAGCCCAGATCGTCGGGGGTTGGCAGGGGAGGACTAGGATTGAGCATACACAGACTGCTCTTCTAGTCCTGGGACATCCACCATGCTGTAGCGACCTCTGGGGATGCCCAGAGGTACTACTAGAGTCGGTGCAAAAACGTGGTGAAACGCAACGGACATTGGCACACTGTGCCTGGACATCACTGCACATCCATGTTCCAACGGACTAAAGAGGAGGAAAAATCGGCTGGGTGTGACCATGCAGCCTGATGGCCGCACTCTGCACTGCCCAGAGGACTTGTGAGGAGTCCCGTCGGGGAGTGTCCCGGGGCTGTCCTGGCTGAGAGAGGCATGGGGGGTGGCCCTCCAGCAGGATGGCAAGACAGTCGTCCCAGACCCTCCTGGGTGTAGTTAGAGCCACCCAGCTCTCTGGGCTGGCAGAGCCAGTGGCTGGATGCCCCACGCCAGAAGTGCTGCAGCAGGCAGAAAAATACAGTGGATATAAAAAAAGTAAACGTGTCTGGTATATGGGAGGGACCATGGGATTGGCAAAGGCCACTATCCCTGTTGCCCAGTGGCCGCTGATCCCTGAGCTGCCATCAGGGTGCCCGGGGCTTGTGTCCTCTCTCTCTCCCCTGGCCTCCCCCCAGGTAGCTTACTCCTGCCACTTTCATGCACCCTGCATAGGGCCTTTCCCAACAAGCATCCACCCACCATGGATGTTGCCTCCCCCCCCATGCCTGCCTTTCATTTGTACGAAGAGGCTCTTTACTTTCATGGCCCGCCCTGACCTCTGATCATTCCCCTGGGCAATAGCTATTACCTGCTCTGTGCCCAACTCACCATCCAGCGATGCCAACAGAGGTGCTGTGCTGGCTCCCTCACCTGCACTGTCCTCCTTGTTCACACCTCTGTCTACCATCTTGACAATTGTAACTTTCTGGTCCTCAGTTGTCACCACCATCAGCCCGTCTTGTCATTCTTCGACAACCATCATCTTCTGGCCCCGCCTAGCCGCAAGTGCTTCCAGCATCTTCTCTGAGGCCTTTCTCATCCTTTTGGGAACTCGTGTGGCATTGGGCACCCTGTGAAGCTGAACTGGCACTTCTTGCATAGCTACCTGGAGCCAGTTGGGGCCGCCCAATTCCATCGGTCGCTGCAAGGTGTCCCTAAACTCCTGAGTGAGTGTGTGGGCCAAGCAGGCCTGGGTTCATAGAGGCCTGCACCTCACTGTCCTCCTGCCATGCTGCCTCTCCCTTGTTATTCATGTTCAAACCTCCTGCTAACAGAAATCTTGCAAACCTGTTGAAAAAATAGAAAAAACTGCCACATTAGTGGTGTGCAGACAAAAGTCTGGGGGGGGGGACATGATGCCACCCTGCTCCTTGCAGCCTCGATCTATTTATTTATTTGTATATACTTTATATTATGTATTTATTTTCTGCCTGTGATATACACCCTCCTTTATTGACGTGATCCAGAACAACCTGCTCTGGAAGGTTTGCAGATGCCCCCACTGCGGGCCACAGGAGAGCCCTTTTCCTCCCTGTTAAAAATGTTCCATCCCTTTAATCCCCCACCTCCCGAGTCTGTGTGTGGCCAGGTGAGAAAAGGTTGCCTGTGCTAGTTCTCCCCAAACCTGCCCCTTGCAGCCCGTGGCAGGTCCCACCCAATGAGCATTATGCTCTTAGAAAAGCTTCCTCCTTTTCCATTTATATTAATTAAATTTTTTTTTATGTCCCCTCTGTGGACATGCTGTGTTTGAGGTGCAGGAGAACCCCCTGTGGCAATAGCATCAAAGCTGCAGTGTTCTGGCCACCAGTCCCAGAAGCCTAACCCTTCCACTTGCAAAGGCATTGTCCCTGATCACTGCCCAGGGGAGCGCCTTTATGCACAGTGCGCTACCACTGCCTCCCCCCACCCCATTCCCATAGTGAGTTGTAGGCCAAGACACATCCATCAGCCATCCACAATGTGGTCACTCTGATGTGGGTGGGTACGGAGCATGCCGCACATGCATGGCTCCAGCATGTGCTCCGTTATTCCCTCGAGGTTATTCTCCCCCCCACCACAAAAGGAGTCACGCAGTGAGCTGAGCGGAGCCATGGCCTGGGCCACCCTGTGTACTTAAGAGCCTCCACCAGCACTGTATCAGAAAGAGGATGCAGCAGAAAAAAACCCTCAACACCCGGTCACCAAACAAGCCCGGTACAGGCAAAATCCAACATGCACCAATTCTGGAGGCCCCACTCTGTACCGTACCCCCCTGCTGCCCCCCTCAAAGAGAGGAACGCTGAGCAGAGGACCGTGACCTGACCGCCCCAGCCAGCATTGAGGACAGGCAATGGCATTGCAAGCACAGGTAGCTGTTGTCTCTATGGGGAAGCCTGGCACCTGGAAGGGCTCGATGTTTAAACTTTAAATCCCTTTGGTTCTCTATATTTTGT
Source organism: Neoceratodus forsteri (assembly GCA_016271365.2). NCBI lineage: Eukaryota > Metazoa > Chordata > Ceratodontiformes > Ceratodontidae > Neoceratodus > Neoceratodus forsteri. The sequence goes on along the minus strand of CM028135.1, from coordinate 902,092,507 downwards.
TGGGTTTTTTTTTACTCGCAACGTGGGCGGAGGGAGGAGAAGGAGAAGGCCAGAGTGATTGGCAACGGGGGCAGAGGATCACTCCTCCCTACCACCATTATTCCGGTATTAATTGTCTCTTTCCCTTTTTTTTGTTTTTGTTTTTTAATGGGGTCTCAGCAGCCGAAGCTCCACCCGCAAGCGGGCCAGTGGAGGCCAGCCACTGTTCCAGCAGTGAATCCTGTCTGTCTTCACCTTCAGAGCTGGCAAAATGAGAGCATCTTGGATGGCCCTCCACAACAGCCTGCCCTGCTTGGGGAAAAACTCTGTCTCCCAGGCACCAAAATTCAGCTGCTGACGCCCCCTTTCCTCCCACGAGCCTGGCGCTGGGCCAAGGCTCTACGCACACCACAATGAAAACAGCTTGCACTAAGCACCACCAGCTGTCGGGGGTTAAGCAAAGTCATACACAATTATTCTTTATTTCATCTGCACATATATATATATATATATATATATATATATGTGTGTGTGTAATCAACCCATAGATACCCTGAGCCCCCTAACCTCCACCTCTGTAGCCCACACCTATCCCTTGGGCCTAGATGGCCAGATTTGGCCTAAGGACCAGTCCAGCCCTACCTGAGTGATACTGAGTTGCAGGGAGAGCTTTCTTTGTGTTCCTTCAGTGTCCAGACAAAAAGAGGAAGATCCTCTACTGTACAAACCCTAAGTAGCCTGGCCTTTGCCCCTCCCTGCTCCAGGCTACTCTTAGCCCTTCACTCTCAGGGCAAAGGCCATTGGTCACCTCCTTCCTGTTCCTTAGCCCTAGGAAGGTGGTGACTCAGGATTGGCTCATGGTCACTGGGCAATTGCCCTCCCAGAAATTCCGGGAGGAACCATTCTCTGAAGTACAGTACTTGTGGGATGTCTATGACATATCAAACTCTGTGATATTGCGTAGGCATTTATTTATTTATCTATTTATTTATTTATTTATTTAAAAGTTTAATCATGAAAGACATACTGAGCTGAGAACAGCTCATTTCCAGATGCATCCTGGGGGAAGAGGAATATGAAATAGTTAAACAATAAACTGATGAAAATAAAAAGTCAATTACAGTAATACAGTAATATATGAAGCATAAATATAAATAATTCGAGGCAAATTAATAAATGAATGCAAGTGGAAAATAAAACACACTCATATGCATGGAGAAAGGGGAATAAGAAGAGAAGAGGGCCATCGACAGTTGCAGATAGGAGAACAAAAGTCATAAAGAAGGGACTCTAGGGAGGAAGAAGAGGCAGAATGAATAGATAAGGGACAGGAGGACCAACATTTAGGAAATTGGTAAGAAAAAGCAGATTGTCTAATAGTAGATTTTCTAGAAGGAATAGAAAGGGAATTAGTGTTGTGGAGAAGGCAGGAGGAAGAAGGAGGAGAGGATAGAAGGGACTTAAGATAGGAGGGAAAGGAGCTGAACCAGAACTTGGATATAAAAGATGCACAATGGGAAAGGCGTCTAGCATCCTAGCATTCCACATCCTAGCATTCCACAAGTAAAGCAGTGATACTGTTTACTGCAGAGAATATTGCTACATGAAAGTACAGATGGCTGCCGTCCAAGACATTGAGTAAAAGGTTGCTGCTATATGCTATTACAGGACCAAGAGGTTGGCACTTCCTTTCGGGAAGGACAATTGGACCAGGAGTGGGAGGCACAATTGCACAGATGGACACTAAGTTCATGCATTATCTGTAGGAAGCAGTATCAGAGCAGGTTGTGGAAGAGGGACTTCTTAATAAAGAATGTGTCTGCTATTACTGGGGGCAAGGGATGCCACTTGATGCCAAGGACCACATTACCAGAGGTATCTGGGTGGAGGGGCTTGATACAGATGGCATTGGCAGGATCAGATGGGAGGGACACTTCCCAGTATTCACCCAGGACAGCCTAACCCAGGTGAGAAGCAATATTTCATGTTCACTGGGGTCTTACTTTTACCCATTTTACACAGCATTCTTAGAGTAGCTAAGATGATGTATCATATCTTGTTTTCAACAGGGTCCTGCCTTTGCCCGTACTTACACTGCATCTACAAAGGATAGTCTGGCTAAGTTGTAATATCTCATGTTCATAAGGGTCAAGCTTTTATTCATTCTTCCACATAGTATAACATGGATGGCCCAGCAAAGATGCAACACAGCATCACTGTTTCAGTAGGATCCTGTTTTTACCCATTTTTACACTGCAGTTACCCAAAAATTCCATGTGAGATGCAACATCTAATTTTCAGTGTGGTCCTGCTTTAACTCATTTTTATGCTCTATCTACCCTGGATGGCCCTGCCCAGGTGGAATACAATATCTTGGTTTTACTGGGGCCCTGGATCCTACTGAACATGAGACATTGTATTTACCAATTTTTACAATGAGGGAATGCAATATTTCATTTTCACTGGGATTCTGCATTCATCCATAATGTCCAGAAGATCAAGGGTTCTAGCCCCACAGTGGGTAGTTGGGATAATACCCATAGCTGACAATGTGTTGCACCACAAGGGTAGTAATGCACCTGGTAAACAAAAACCCAGGGGAAGAGTACACAATGGGGGGTCAGATACTAAATGGAAAGGAACCTGGGGGTAGTTATAGCAGATGACCTAAAGCTGGGCAAGCAATGTGACAAGGCAGAAAGGAGGGCTGGGGGATACTGGGATGCATAGGGAGAGGCATAACCAGTAGAAAACAAAAAGTTGCTATCCCTCTGTACAGACAGTTGGTGAGACCCCATCTGGAGTACTGCATGCAGTTCTGGAGACCCCATCTCCACAAATACATAGACAGGGTGGAGGCTGTCCAGAGGAGGGTAACCACAATGGTGCAGGGTCTGCACCAGAAGACATATGAAGAGAGACTAAAGGAGCTTAATATGTATACCCTCGAGGAAAGCAGGGAGAGGGGGGGGACATGATAGAATCTTTCAAGTACCTCAAGGGAATCAACAAAGTCCAAGAGAATAGCATCTTTCAGAAAAAGAGATGTGCAAGAACAAGGGGACACAATCTGAAGATAGAGGGGGGATGGCTCAGAGGTAATGTGAGGAAGTATTTTTTCACAGAGAGGATTGTAGATGCATGCAACAGCCTTCCTGAGGAGGTCGTGGAGTCAAAAACAGTGGGGAATTCAAGAATGCATGGAACAGACATAAGGCAATTCTAGTGGGGGGTAGGAGGAAGTAGGCTGTTGGTTAACTAGGATCTGCAGCTTATCCATTAGGTAGGGAAATGGGCAGACTAGGTGGGCCAAGCAGTCCTCATCTGCCATCAAATTCTATGTATGTTTCTACATAGTGCCACATTGCTGAGGTGCATCCTTTGGATGAGATGTTAAATTGAGGTCCCAGCTACCCATCTCTTGTCATGGTCCAGGTGGAAGTTAAAGATCCCTTTGCACTTACTGAAGAAGAGTATCAGGGTTTCCTGGTACCACAGTCCATCATTCCCCCTGCAAGTGAAACAAATCAGTGTCACCTTCCTTGCACTGAATGCACATGGAAATAAGTACATCAGCTTATGGTTCCTTTTCTGGTCACAAATTGCAAATAAATAAATCAGTTAATTTCAGTGGAGTCCTGCTTTTACCCATTTTATTTAAAATGTGTTGACTAGGAAAGGCACTCTAAGCTGGGCTCATTTCCATGTGCAAGCTGGGAAAGGGGGGTGGTAGCAAGGTAGAACAGACAGAAGAAAGTGGCAAATAAAAATACAGGTACTGTACATGAAGCTGGGACAACACACAAATCACTCAAAACTTACAAAAGCAATATTTTTACTCTGTATTTACTCAGGATAGCCCAGCTGAGATGCAATATTGTACATCTAATTTTCTATATAGTTCTGCTTTCACCTATTCTTATTTACCAATGGAATCCCAGTCCATATGAGTTACAATATCTTTTTTCAGTGTGGTCCTTCTTCTAAACATTTTAAAAATGTAGTTACCCAGGATAGTCCAGTTGAGAAGTAACATCTCATTTACAGTTGGGGCCCTGCTTTTACCAATTTTTATACTAATTTAACAAGGATATCCCAACTACAATTCTACATCTAATCATGTAGGCCCCCATATTTAAAAGCTAAGTGCAGCACTGACTGGGTTAGCACTGCGCTGTGAAAAGCCGGACAGCAGAGCAGGGGCCATATAAAAAGGCCCTCAATGCGCCGCACAAACCTGACTGCATGACCATGCAGAATAGACTGTACCACTGTGCTTATGCAAATGAGTGATTTCTCATGTATTTATTTATTTATTTAGCTTTTGTTAACCAGGTAAGTGCACTAGACAAAACATATGCCTATTTTCAGGTACGACCCGGGAGGGTACAGGAGAATAAAAGAACATACCGAGTACACATTGATGCAAATAAGGCACATACATACACTGAAGTCAGAGAGACATAACATACATAGTGGGATAGCTCAGATTACAGCAGTGGTATAATGGGCACAGCGGGTTATTCAAAGGTTTCAGAAATGTTAAAACAGCCAACGTCGCACCGTTGTTTAATGCTGCTGAAACCCTGTCCTTTACCCTGTGCAGTAGTGCACGTGCCCACACACACACACACACACACACACAAAATCATCCAACAGTATAAATGGATTGAGAGAGAATGAACAAGATGACTATAACAGTTGCACAGTAGATTATGAAAAAAAAAGGCAGGAAAGTCGCACCGAGGAATAACCGGTGCTATGACTAAAACAACTACTGAAGCACAATGGAGTCAGTACCCAGTCAGGACAAATATGAAAATATGCTTTATTCAAAAAGCCAAAGTGCTAGTGCAAAGGGGCAATAAAACTGGCTGTTACACTATTATAGCTTAGACATGGTAGCAAAAACTTACGTTTCGCCCAACCTTTGCCAGGCTTTATCAGAGATAATCTAGTATTGTCAAAAAAACACATACAGTATTTATACACACACAGCCGCGTGCAAATGTGTGTTAAACAAACAAAACAATTAAGTGATTAAAAACAATGGTCCCATCACTTCTAAGTATTCAGATAATGGGAACTGAGAACTGTTAATTAATTTCATTAACCCATTTCCAATTAGCTCCAGCAATTATTGCCTTTGAGCTCAGTCCTTTGTGTGCCATCCTGATGATCTCCTTTATAGTTACAATAACACTTTCCCTGGTGTGTAGCAGACCCACCTCCCATCCCTGATCCCTGTTCACAGAAAGAAAACCTTTCCTTGGCATCTAGTGGCCTACCACCTCGCCACCTTGGCAGGTAATGCCCCACCAACAATATAGAGACCACACTCGCACAATGGTTGTCATAAAGAAATTTACATTTCTTATTGCAAAATATAGTCCAACAAAAGCAAGTTTGTGTATCCCCCTGGGGCTGTCTGCACAGGGTGATACACAAGCTTGCTCTTGTTGGACTGTACTCTGTAGTAATAAATGTAAATTTCTTTATGACAACCACTGTGCAAGCATATTCTCTATATTGCTTTTGGAGCACTGCAACTTTGAACTTTTGAGCTTTGTTTGGGCTAGCTGCCCTTTACAGCGCACCTCTCTCTATTCTTGAGTGCAGGTACTACTCATTTGGAACTCCTTGAAATACCCCACCACTCCATTCCCCTCTAACCCAACCCAAGCTGGCAACTGGCACAGACCTCCTCCCACCACCTTGGCTGGCTGCTGACTGAACTGTCAATGAGTGAGTACAGTGTACACTATGTACTCATGGGTTGACACTGTGAATCAATGTGCGCTTAGTGCATACTGTACTCAAGCAATTCAAATTTCAGTCTGCGGCCGGCCATGGTGGTGGAAGGAGGGCTGTTCTGTCACTGGCTTGGCCGGGTGGAGGAGAGCAGGAGTGGGCATTACCTGCCAGGGTGGGGGCAAAGGGGCACTACACCAGGGAAAGGTTTAATTTCCGTAAAACAGGGATCGGGATGGAGGAGGTCCACTAGACACCAGGAAAATGTTATTCTAACTATACAGGGGATTGTGATTTGGGGGGTTCCACTGGACACCAGAGAATATTATGTGGAGGTCGGGTGGGTGATCAGGTGGAGGGTGGGGACCACTGGCCACCAGAGTTGAGTACTATTAATCTGTCATTGTGCTCTGGATTAGCGGGGGGACACTAGACCACCAAGGACTAATAATATTTCATATCAGACTGGCGATCAGCGATCGTGGTGGAGGGGGGACAACTACCACAAGGGCAGATTTTTTTTTTTACTATCAGTCCAGCAATCAGAGATCATGTGGAGGGGGGGGACAACTACCACCAAGGACTACTATCCTTTTTTTTGTACTGTTGGCACGGCGATTGGGATGGGGAGGGATCACTAGACCACCAGAGACATCTTTTTGTTTATTGAGGGATGGTGATCATCGATCGGGGGGGAGGACCACTAGACTACTAGGGAAATGTATTTTCTACTTGGGACAGTGATCAGACAACAGGGAAGGGGCCACTAGACAACCAAGAAAATTTATTTTCAACTCGGGATGGTGATCGGACAATGGAGGAGGGGGAAGGGACCACTAGACTACCAGGAATATTTTTTTTTATCACGACATTATTTGTCACCACCGCTGTGCACCTGGCAGGGGCTACGACCCACCCCCTCCTCAGAGGGGTATGTCCTTTGGCCCATCAGAGCCATCATGAGTCCTGCTGGGTCTCTGTATTTTTCCTCCATTTTCTCCCCTGCGCCCACTCCCACGCAATGGGTGCAGCAGCTATCTCCACCTCGGCGGAGGCAGCCAAGCACCCTGGGCATGGGCTGAACCCCTCTTGTTGTGCTGACACATACAACACAAACCCCCCCACACTGAGGAAGGAGAGCAGTCCACTACACGCTCAATCCGTACCTCCCTGGCTGACCCCTGAATGACCTGAGTATATTCCCGAACTTGGGTTGCCGGCATGGCACGAGGTGTGGTATCCAGGGCCTCATCACTCAGCACCACTGGGCCAGCAGCTGGAAAATGTATTTTTAACTCAGGACTGTGATTAGACAATGGGGAGGAGAAGGAGGGATCACTAGACTACCAGAGACATTTATTTTTAACCCAGGACTGTGATCAGACAATGGGGGACAGAAAGGGATCAATGAACCACCAGGGCACCATTCTGTTTTGCTGTTCCAGGGACAAGCTATCAGCAGTACCTCCAGCAGCCACAAGGGTTGTATGGAATACTGCCAGGTCTCGGTCGGTGGTATTTTCTCCATGCAAGGGACCTCTGCAACGGGCCCTTCCATGAAGAAAAAGCTTTGTGGATGGGACTGTGCGGATTTGCATGTCCCTTCCCCCATATTTGCATTGTGAATCCCTCAAACCTTTGCCCCTTCACAAACTCAGATACAAACTGGGTTTTTGTGAATACTTCATTTGGGTCAAAACACAGTTTGCATGATGCAAAGTTTTGTGACTCTAGCCCCTGATCTTTTGTTTGTCAGTTCTGCTGTTCTCCCTGGGCTAAGTACAATCCCAGAGGACTGTACTTAGCCATGGGAGTGCAAAGGGACAAGCAAACATCTGATCGGATCTTATAAAAGCTCTAACATGCACTGTAGGCAACTGAATCTCTTTTTGCTGTAGCCCTTCTCTGATGTCAGCTGCAGGGAATTCTGGGATTTGTAGTTCCAGAAAATGTCAGATTGCAAGTCAACAGAAACAGTCTGATACAATCTACTATACTGCAATAAATTTTAATTAAAAAAAAAAATGTTTTTGCACACAGAGTACAAATTGGGACCAGCCTCACACTTGGCTGTGGGGCTGAGTGGTGACTGTTCCCCTATAAATATACTGTAAATTGTAGCTACAAACAGAAATAATTTGTTTTTAAAAATATTGCGGCAGTGTAAGGCTGAATGGTAAGAATGTCAGTTTACCATGTCATGGACCCAACATTGATTCCAGCATCCAGGAGTCCCAGACAGGTTTCAGGATATCTAAAGTTTAGTTCTTCTAGATGCACTTTGTTTCCAACGAGGTGGGGGCTACCTCCTGATGATCCACAGAGATGGGAAACATGCAGTGTATCCTGACTGCTGTAGCCTCATGTACTTTCAATGTGGAGATGACATAGATGGTGCCTAGGGGGAGACTTCATGCTCAGGTCTAAAGTCAACCAGGTATGGTAGGCAAGGGTAAATAGGGGGAGGCCTGACACATGCCTGTGGCTAAGGGGGCTTCACTGATGAGCAGCTGTACAGCAGAAACACGTAAGGACAACTGGACCACTCTAGTATAGGCCATTAGAGGATCTCAGTATGGATCCAGAAAAGAGGCAATGACTGTTGCAAGACCACGGACTGGGTGAGAATATAGGGTAGCCCATTAGCGAGGTAACTGAATTTTGGTGCGACAACTAGGGCAGAGCAACAAGGGTGACAGTGACAGGGGCAATTTTGATTCTTGATCTCCCCGCACTCATATCATCTTTGGCACCCTAACAATTTTCTTCCCTTTCACCGCATGCCCACCCTGGAGTCTGTTATATCTAGTAGTGTGGGGCAGAGTCCCCTGCATTGGGGAGTGCAGGCAGCGAAGTCCCCTGCAAAACAGGAACATTTTCCTGGATGGAGGTTTGGCACTCTGGCTCCAGGGAGCTGCAATGCATGGTGCTTCAGAACCAGGTGGCATATTGCCTGTGTCCGTATTAGTGTTAACAAAATGATTGTCCTACCGATAGGTGAGAACCAGAATATAGTATGGGGCATAAAAATGATGATACAGTGCAAGCCAAAATATGTGTACTGCCTTCTCTCATTTTGTATCAGTTTGGTTTGTTCCAGAAGATAATGCTGTGCATAAGAAACTTGTTTCTTGAGAATCAGTTCTCTTGTGCTGCACCTTCTTGCTTTCTGATTGACAAGAAAAAATTCAACAATTTAGAATTTGTCTTAAAAGAGCAGTTCCAGCTTCGATAACCTGGCAAAGCCTCTTTGTGGTGTGTTGAAGTGCCAGGGCATTTAGCTGTCAGCTCAATTCAGCACCACTGGTTTCCTTATCCCATCTGCAAGACTGTTTTTGGCTTTTCCTGTATTTAATAACCCATTAAAGGCCATTTGTTATGTATAATTTTTCTATATTTATCTTAACCAGAATGGGGAAAATGTGAAGAACACAATTTATAATACTGCCTTTTTCATTTTATGCTGTAGTTTAGGATAGCCTGAGTGAGATGCATTTATTGTGGGATCCTATTTCTACCCATATTTACAGCTGGGAGGACTGAAGCTCATCATGGTGCTTGGTCAAGGTCATACAGTGAGTCATAGGCTGTGGTGAGATTGGAACCCATCATCTCCTGTTTCAATGTCCAGGGCTTGAACCACTACAACACACTACCTATGCTTTTCTGCTGAATCCTTAAGCTGTGAGTCTTATGGATAGACATAGTAATGTAAGAATTACCTTGAGACTTGTCTCTTGAGTATGCAAACATCGAAAATTGATAAAATCCTTTCAGAATGTTCAAACAAAAAAATCTCTGTTATTTATGCACTACACAAATGTTTCTAATGTTGGATGTAGAATTATTAGTTTCTAGTACTATGTTGTTTGGCACATTTGATTTACTTGTTTCAGGACTCTGTGATTTAAAGAGACAGTAGCAGCATAAACAGCAGACAGGAAATATCATATATGAGGTGGCTTGGCATAGCAAGTGGAGTTCTTGTTGACACTTCAGAGTAGGTTTGCAGGAAGGAAGCAGGAAAGTTACTTTTGTGTGTACTTCCACCAGAGCTCCAGAATAAGCCAATAACATGCTACTATTAAGTTTACCATACTGCATATGCATGGACAGCAGAATCTGGATAGCACTGTAAAATCCAGTGATGGCAATGAAGAATGTAAACACAGTAACTGGAAATGTGATTGAGAAGTTACTTTCCTCTGCAAAGCAAAGTGTCAGAAGCAGTGTTTGCAGATCGGTTTAAAACTACTAAATATGTATTTTTTATTCTTTGGTAAGCAGGTAAGGCCTACTAGGCACATATATCTGTTTGCAGGAGTAATCCAGCACCATTGGGGTGGTTAAGTCATACTAGGAGTCATACTAGGAAATATAGATGTACAGAAGGCCAAAGCCCATAAATATACATCTCCTGCTACAGCAGGCATTAAACCCCACTATCCATGTTCAATAAATACCTATCAAGATTAGATTTGAATAGGCTATAGGAATCAACTTCAACAATATCCTTGGGTAATGAATTCCATGATGAAATAATTCGTTGAGTATAGAAATTCCTTCTCAGCTGGGTTTTTGGATATGTGAGACCAAGTTGGTAACTATGACTTCTCAAAGAGAAACACCTTTGATGTCGAATAAAACCTAAATCCGCACATAATATAAGGTTTCTTATAATTTTAAACATTAATAATAAATCACCTCTCTTTCTCCTAAACTGCAAGGAGTAAAGATTTAACGAAAGTAGTCTAGTATCATAATCTACCCTATGAAGGCCATGAACCATCTTAGTAACCCTCCTCTGAACCCCCTCAACTCTCCTTATATCTCCCCACAAGAAGGGTCTCCACAAGGGAGAAAAATAATCCAGAATAGGTCGTACATAGGCCCTATATAAAGGGATTATACAATTCCTATCACTGGAAGTAATTGAGCGTCTGATACAACCAATAAGTCTATTAGACTTTTTAATTAGTTCAGTACAATGGTTACTAAATTTTAAATTTTTTTGAGATCAAGACACCAAGATCCTTCTCGTGTTCACAGACTATAGCTGATGACCATCTAGGAAATAATTAAAGCATTGGTTGTTATCTCCCAAATGCACAACCACACTCTTTTCCAGATTAAAGGACATTCCATTTGAAGTTGCCCAAGATTCCATTAGTAAGAGATCTCTACAAAGGTCAGAATAACCCTCCTTTGTACTAATATCTAATGCAATTTTAGTATCATCAGCAAACTTAACTGAGAATCCCTTAGTATCCTTGTTTAAATCAGATACAAAAATTGAAAATAACAATAGGCCCAATACTGAGCCCTGAGGGACCCCACTAGTAATTCTACCTTTATCAGAGACATATCCTTTAATCCTAACAGTTTGTTCTCTATTCATCAACCAATCCTGAACCCAATTTATAACGAAACATTTATCCCCAGGTTACTTTTTTTTTAATAAGGGTTACATGCAGAACTTTGTCAAAGGCTTTACAAAGATCCAAGAAAACAATATCCACTGCTTTTTTATCCTCCAAAAGTTTGCTAACTTTCTCATAGAAACAGAGATTAGCCGTAAAACACAATCTCTGGGTCCTAAAACCATGTTGTATATCATTGACAAAACCAATGGTTTTTAAATCAGATATAAGTAAGTCCTTTACAATAGATTCCATAATTTTACCCAAAATACAGGTCAAACTGATTGGTCTATAGTTTGTCATACTATCACGATCACCCTTTTTAAAAATAGGGACAAACTATAGCTTACTTCCAATCAGTTGGGACTTCCCCCATATATATAAGGATCTATTGTAAAGGACAAATAGTGGTTCAACTAGCCACCATCCTATGGCCTTTAGGACCCTTGGGTGCGATAAGTCCAGACCAGGAGTAGTATTTATTTTTATCTGGTTTAATTTATTGCATATCTGTTCCCTAGTTATTATAATTTCATCGTTAGTAACAATATCCTGTAGAGAATTTATGTCTTTATCAGTAAAGACTGTGCAAAATAATCTATTAAACTCATTAACCATATCAACAGGGTCACTCAATACTATATTTGAAATTTTAATTGGACCAACAGTTCTGGAGTCCTTCTTATTATTATTTACATATGAAAAAAAGGATTTTCCTCCATCTTTAATATGTGCTAGTCTAAATTCAATATTCCTTTTTTCCTTGTTGATGGTAGATTTACATAATTTTAAGGCCTCCTTATATTTAGCTTTATTATAATCAGAGTCACACAGTATGCAAGTGGAAGCTGTGGGAATCCTGCCCAGGTCTGCTAAATATACCAAATTCATACACAGCTCAATACTTTAACTTCTAGGCTATACTGCCAGACCACTCTTAAAACATGTTCCAATTACATTAATGGGGTAGTTTCCCCTTACAAGCAGTGGATGGCGCTATATAAATGTGTTAATACATATTTAGTATATTTTAGTGTTGCTTAGATAGTGTCCTAGAAACTAGGTTACTGTACCAACAGATATCTCCCATTTGAAAAGATAGTTGCCGTGGTAAGACAGCAGCACTATCTATCCATGGATTCTACCCTTTAGAAGTGCAGTGTACAAACCTTGTAGATCCTCCCAACAAATGTTGTGGATCCTGTGGATCCTAGTAACAGATCCAGCTCAGATCCTAACTATCTGAACTAGGATCCCTGAATCTGACCTAGGATCCTTGTATCCTAACTAGGATCCATCGCTATCTGACCCTGGATCCTACATCTGTCTTTGGTAGGATTTCTGGTAGGATCCTAGGCAAGATACCAGCACTAACTGACAGATAGTTAGTGGTAGGATCCACAAAAGCACCGTCTGAGCAACGCTAGTATATTTGGCTAAGTTTTTATTGAAATGTTACATTTGTACATCTATGCAATGTTGTACAGTTATGTTGCTGTACAAAACAAAATACATAAACACTTCCAGTTGGGCACACTCCATAGTCTTGAACTCATTTAATAAAGCTTGAATTTTACTCAAATAATTTGTGAGCAGCCTGTTTATCTCTCAAAAGAAATTGCTACGGACTGTTGGTAGGTTCTTTCAGGTGCAATCACTTATGTCATTATCAAGTAATTTAAACTCCTTGTGGGACTCTTGATATAGGATCTGCCCCAAATCAATGGCTGCAGTAGCACAGGCCCAGACGGGGTAGTAAGATAAACCAACCAGAGGAAGGGGCAGTACACTGCCCTGATAACGCCTCACTGGAGGCAAAGCATGAGGTTGCTATTGATTGAATGTCCCAGTGTTGTATGTCACACTTTAATGCTGTTTGATATTTTTCAACAGAAACTCCAGTCTTTGTCAAATGGTGTTGCCAACAATGGTTTCAGCACTGTGGTTGTATTGCAGTAAAAAGTATTAAGTATGAATCAAAAGTTTTTGTGCCTTTTCTTGTCTCAGGCTGTTTTGGAGTGCACAGCCTACCATCTGTTGGTAGTACAGTGCGAGAATCCAAGGACTTATGGGGGTTTATAGAGCTAGTTTGGGGTAACATTTTAATAAATTATTACCAGATGGCTTCACGTTGCCCAAAATGATGTGTGGATGAATATATCAATTTTTGCATATTATTTATTTATTTATTTCAAAAGTTTCACCAAGAAAGACACACTGAGTTGATAACAACTTGTTTCCAGATGTCTCCTGGGGGTGAGAGGTAAGGGAGATAGTTCAAGAGGAGAAAACCATAGATCATATTAACAGCAATACAAAAATAGAAGTCATATACAGCAATATAGCATATCAAAGGAACATAATCAAAAATATTGTAAGGCAAATCAGTGCAACAGGTACCTGTAGCAGAGAAATACTGAGCTTTGATAGGCAGGGGGAAATTACTCAATATAAGTATAGTGGGAGGAGGGGAGCAAAATGGCCAGGGTAAATGGGAGAGGGGGGTGTCAGGAGATAGAGGGTCATGGGCAGTTGCAGGTAGGAGCAGAAAAGTCACAAAGAAGAGACTTAAGGAAAAAAAGCAGGAGAGGCAGAATGGGTTGACAGGGGAAGGATGGACCAGAGGTTAGGAAAGCAATAAGAGAAAACTGATTGGCCAACAGTAGATTTCTTAGATGGAATAGAAATCGAATGGATAACACTGCTACTGAGAAAGTAAGGAATGAGGGGGGAGAGGACAGTAAGTAGGTGAGGTAGGAGGAAGGGGAACCAAAGCAGACTTTGATGGAAGATAAGGACAGCTTGGCTCACCTAGTCTGCCCATTTTCCTACCTACTGCACATACTCCAGATCCTAATTGATCTGCATCTTACCTTCTCTTTCCTACCACTAGGGTTGCCGTCTGTCTATCCCATGTATTCTTGAATTCACATATAATTTTTGACTGTACAACTTCTGCAGGGAGGCTGTTCCATGCATTTACAGGTACCACCCCTTATGTGAACAAATACTTCCTCACGTTGCTCTGAGCCCCCCCCCATAGTCTCATATTGTGACCCCTAATTCTAACACAGCTCTTATTCTGAAAGTTGTTGCCATCTTGAACTTTGTTTATCCCCTTGAGGTACTTAAATGTCTCTATCATATCCCCCCTTTCCCTCCTTTCCTCCAGGATATACATATTGAGGTTTTTCAGTCTTTCCTCATATGGTTTTTGGTGCAGCCCTTGCACCATTTTCATTGCCCTTCTCTGGACTGCCTCCATTCTGTCTATGTCCTTTCAGAGATGTGGTCTCCAGAACGGAACACAGTATTCCAGAAGAGGTTTCACCAATTGATTGTACAGTGGCATCACCACCTCCTGTCTTCTACTGGTGATGCCTCTCCCTATGCACCCCAGCATCACTGCAGCTTTTCTCACAGCCTTCTCACATTGCTTGGCTACTTTTAGGTTGTCTGTTATGATTACTTCTGGTCCCTTTCCAGGTTGGTTTCTGTTAGTACTCCCCCCCCCCCATTGTGTATTCCTCTCCTGGATTCCTGTGCCCCAGGTACATGACTTTGCACTTCTTTGTATTGACCTAAACCTGTCATACTCTTGACCACTTATCCAACTTCTAGGTCTCCTCTTTTTCTACACCCCAGGATGTCAACTCTATTGCAGATCTTAGTGTCATCTGCAAAGAAGCATACCTTCCCTTCCAGTCCCTCCACAATGTCGCTTATGAAGACATTAAAGAGGACAGAGCCCAGCACTGAGCCCTGAGGCAACCTACTGGTTACCCCCTCTCCCTGGATTGAACTCTGTTTACCACCATCCCCTGTGTCCTATTGCTCAGCCAATTTCTGGCCCAGTTTACCACTTTGGGGCCTACTCCCAGACTGCCCAGCTTGTTTATTAGCCTCTTGTGTGGGACTGTGTCAAAAGTCTTGCTAAAATCTAGGTTGGCCATGTCTACTGCCCCTCCCTGATACACCACCCTGGTCACCCAGTCAAAGAAATGTATCAGATTTGTTTGACAAGACCTTCCTTCTATGAATCCATTTTGCCATGGGTCTGTGCCCTGCTGGCCTCAGGATATGTTGCAATTCTTTCATTTAGCATTGATTCCATTATTTTCCCCACTATTGAGGTCAAACTGACCAGCCTGTAATTTCCAGCCTCCACCGTGCTCAAACGTTTGTGGAACAATACCACATTTGCACTCCTCCATTCCTCCAGTACCACTCCCTCTTCCAGTGAATTGTTGAATAGGGCTGTCAGTGGTGCCACTAGCAAGTCTTTGAGTTCTTTTATTATTTTGGGAAGTATTCCGTCCAGCCCCATTGTCTTGTCCACTTTTAGTTTTGAGAGTTCCTTTAGGACTGTCTCCTCTGTGAATGGACTGGTGTCCACCTCTCTTCCATGTATGTTCCTACTGCTTAATTGTGGTCCCTCCCCTTCACCATCTTTTGTGAATACTGAGCCGAAGTATTCTTTCAGGATTTCTGCTTTTTCTAGGAACCCCTCCGTACACACATACACACACACACCCTTTTTCTAGCCTTACAATCCCTCCCTTGGTCTTTTTTCTTGCACTAATATTCCTGAAGACAGTTTTGTCTCCTTCTTTTACTGACTGTACTATTCTTTCCCATGTTTGCAACTTTGAGCCCCTGACTACTTTCCTTGTCTCCCTCTGCTTTGCCTGATACAGTTCTCTGTCTCCCTCCCTCTGCATTTCTTTGTGCTTTCTGAATGCCATTTTTTTCTCCCTAAACTTCCCTGCCACTTCTTTTGTAAACCATAGTTATTTTTTCTTTCTTTTTGCTTTGTTTACTTGCTTCACACAAAAGCTTGTTGCCTCTGCTATGGCTCCTTTGAGTTTCCCCCACTGTTCTTCTATCCCCCTCCCTTCCCCCTCCTTTGACAGGATTTTCATGAGGCATTCCCCCTTTTTTGGAAAGTAGACCCTCCTAAAATCCAAGACCCTTACTTTCGTGTGGCTTGACTCTTCTACTGTCTTTATCTTAAACCTTACTGTATGGTGATCACTGGACCCTAGATGGCTGCCCACCGATATATCTGTTATCCTGTCACCACTGGTGAGAACCAGGTCAAATATCACTCCCTCACATATGGGTTCCACCAATAACTGTCTGAGGCATGCCCCTGGAGGGCATCCAGGATGTCTCTGCTCCTGGTTGTGGCTACAACATAGGTGTTCCAGTTAACATCTGGCATATTTAGGTCCCCTACCAGCAACACTTTCCCTTTCTCTGCCATTTTATGGATGGTTTCCACTAATACCCTGTCTATTTCCTCCCCCTGTGTTGGAGGTCTCTAAATAACCCCAGTGTGGATGGTGGTGCCATTCCCCATCTCAAGGGTAACCCATAGTGCCTCTTCCCCTTCCTGTTTTCCCTTTATCTCAGTTGCCTTTGTCTCCTCTCTGATGTAGACAGCTTCTCCTCCTCCTCCCTTTTTGCCCTCCTTGTCTTTTCTGAAGACTGTGTGCCCTGGTATGGTAACATCCCAGTCACGGTTTCCCATGTACCATGTTTCAGTTACCATGACAATGTCCAGATCTTCCTCCGCCATCAATGCCACTATATCCAGGATCTTGTTGGCCAGGCTACAGGCATTTGTAAACATGGCCTTCCATGTTCTGATGCCTTCACCTCTACTAGCCTCCCTCTTATCCCTATGCCTTTCTTCTATGCCTCCCCTGACTTTGCCCTCAATTTCAGTCCCTTTTGTTGATTCCTTAGCCCTAGCATCCTCTTGTTTGACTACCTTAACCTGTTGGGGGCAGCAGGATTTACCCTGCTTCCTTCTGCCACCCCCTTGACCTGTTTAAATGCCTGCCAATGAAACATTTAAACTTCTCACTAAGGATCCTGGTTCCCTCCTGGATGGATGGATGCAGGCCATCCCCCCTGTAAAAGCCTGCATCCCTTCAGGTGGGTCCCCAGTCCCCAATGAAGCCAAATCCCTCAGCTCTGCACCAGTTCTTCAGTCATTCATTGAATCCTTTGGTGCAGAGCACCCTGGCCTCTCCCATGCCATAGACAGGTAACACTTCCGAGAAGGTTACCGTGCATGCCACTTGTCTAAGACCCTTCCCCAACTCTGTGAACTCCCTCTGAACTGTACTAACTTCATCGCTAGCCAGGTCATTTGTCCCCAGGTAGATAATGATGCCTAGCTCACCCTCCCATCCTGCTTCCCCAGCGATCCTTTGGATTTGCTTCCCATCCTTCTAAGCCATGGCACTGGGTAGGCACTTGACCTCCCTCTTTCCCACCTCTTCTGCCCCCAGGTCTACCTCCCTAATAATAGAGTCCCCCACTAGGAGCTGCTTCCTTCTCCTCTGTGGTCCTGTGCCACCCCCCCAGTGGTCTCCACTGCAGAGGTTCCCCACATCCACCTTGTCCACTGCTGTGGGTTCCATAACAGGACAGTCCTGCTCTGCCAGAATGGTGTAGGAGTTGTGGAGTGGAACCATCCTGCCCAACCTCCCTCACCCTCCCTGAGCCCACATCATCTAACCACCACTCCTTACTGGCATCCTCTGAGGTAGCGGAAGTGGACTTTGTGGTCCCTGGGTGGAGGAGGAGGCCTCCAAAACCCTAGTCAACATGACCCGGAGATGAGCAACCTCTGCCCTTTACCCAAAGAGGTGCATGCAGATGGGGCAGCACTGCAGCTTCCAGAACATCCCCTGAAGACTGCCATCCCACAATTACTCCATTGAACCACTCCCATAATGTCTGTTTTTTTTCCCCTACCTACCCCTTTATAAGCTCCAATCACACACACAAACTCAATGCTTTTTTTTTTATTTTGTAGTAACAAACAAACGTTTTTGTTAGGGAAAGATGAAAAGAAAATCAATAAAAGAACCCTTCCCACAGAGCTTCTAATCCCCCATTATCCAACAAATCCTCCTCAGTACACTCCATTTGTTCCCATTCAGTCCCTTACATGGGCATGTAGTTCCTGTAGAAATGGTTTTGTTACTTATCTGTTTCCCTTTTTTTTTTTTTTTGGTCCCTGGTTCCTGTTTGCTTCTCATTTACTCTCTCACTACCCTTCTGTTTTGTTCCTCTTGTCACATGTGTGCTGGTACTACTTAGTTATTGGGTGGGTGGGGGGTGCAGAGGAGGGCCAAAGACCTGTGTTAAAGACCTGTCTGTTTCTTTATCTCCCCCTTCTACTGCTCATATCTGCTGCCTGTGTCTCTTAAGGTGACACTCCCTAGCTCCAAAAATCCTCTTTCAGCTCCGTCTCTGCTCCGCTGTTTAATTTTGTATCAGTGGTGTCCTCCGACCGCTCTGTTGTGTGACCATGCTCAGATGAGAGTCCCTCTATTTATTGTGATCCCCGGTCTGCTGCTGGATTTTAATTTCGTGCCATGAACTGACTGCTGCCTCTGATTGGCTCCTGCAGTCTCCTGTGTAGTTTTGTGCTGTTACTCCCCTCTTACCACTCCCAAAATCTGCTCTGAAAAAAGACCTGTGTGTTTCTTTGTCTTCCCCCTTCTAAAGCTCATATCGGCTGCCTGTGTCTCTTAAGATGCCACTTCCCAGTCCCAAAAATTCTCTTCCAGCTCCAGCTCTGCTCCACTGTTTAATTTCTATCAGCGGTGTCCTCTGACCACTCATATTAGTCACCTGGGAGATTCTAGGCAGCCACTCTTTATAGTCAAGGATGATCTGGGACTTCCAATGCATTAGGATGACTTGCTTAGCCAATACTATGGCCAGATGTAAAAAGATGTAATCTCCAGCAGGAAAACCCTCAGCTTGAGAGAGTTTACCCTGCAAAGCCATCTGATCCATGAGGTTACTTGTGGTCAGAAGAATTTCATTTACAGTGCACATAACCATTGACTAATAATTCAACAAGCAGGGCATGCCCAAAACATTCTGTGTTAAGGGTATCAGCCCCTGCGGCCTGGCACTTAGGAGAGCAACCAACTACCCCAGTCTAGAACTTAGCTTTTGAGGGGTGTAGTATGCCTGCTGTAGATACAGAAACTGGGTTCTTTTGAGATTACTACTTATGGCTAATTTATTCTGACTTTGCAGTTCCTATACTTTTTGTTCATTGTCTTACTTGGTGCCCCTCCCCAGTAGACTGTTCTTTTTTTTTATTATTTTGACACTGCTATCCTTGTTCCTCTTCTTAACTGTTTTTGAATGGAGGTTCAACCCTGCCCAAGCAGGCTGCTCTTTATGAGGCTGCTTGCTATAGCCAACAGGCTTATTGGGGTCACAATGAGTATGTGTCTCTGTCAGAAAGGAAGTGAAAATGTACTCTTCTTTGATGGATTGATGTGTTCTCAAGGAAAAGGCTGCATACATTCTGTAGAAAATGTAGAGACATTGCTAAAGTGTAGTGAAAAAGAATACTTAATTGAAGAGTAGAAATATTTGGCACAAGTTGCCATAATTTGTGAAAACTGTTGCAACTGCACCTGAGATTGTAAAATGGGGTGCAACTGCAGGGGAAGGGTTTGGCACATCGCCTGAACCAAAGTGTTGTGGCGCAGGGCTGGACACAAGCCCTCCCTGCATCACATTTTGAAAATCATCTCCAGTACTTTTTACTGACTTAGGTGCATTTATTCAGTCTTTGCCTGCACTGACTGAATAAAACAAACACACCTGTCATACTGCATTTAACTTAGCATAGCGTTTCTTTGCGGCGCATACCTTTTGATTTTTTCTCCTCGGTGACCACTGACCACAGTGGGAAGAAAGAATCCCCATAAGGAAGGCAGGTACCAGGTACCCCAACTGTCCATTGACACCACAATGGCCAGTTGACCACCAGTTAGGAGCAGGGAATGGCATTTATTCAATTGGAAACAAAGGTACTGGGCAGATCTGTCTGATTCTGAGGGGACTGCACTGCAGTACTTATTATAACTTGGTCAGACAGCCTGTATTAAACAAAAGAATTGCATTGCATGCATGGTCTTTTTTTATCAAAGTGCTGCTGCCAGTACCCAGTGTCCATCCCTATGCTAGGCACTGTCTGGCAAGTGGCAAGTTGGCATGGCAACTGGAGGAGAAAGGACAGGGAGGGGGCCCCTTTGAGCCATGGCGGGAGTTGAACGTGGGAGCACAGCAACACATTGAGTGAGATGGAGTCTTCTGGAGAGTGAGACAGAGAGAGCTTAGAAAGCATTATTATTTTTGCATCTCTCTCTCTCTCTCTCTCTCTCTCTCGCCCTCCATCCAGAAGACTCCATCTCACTCAGTGTTCTGCTGTGCTCTCATGTTCGACTCCCCACCACAGCTCAGAGGTGCCCATCCCCATCCTTTTTTCATCAGTTGTCAAGTTAACTTGCCAATTGCCACAGTTGCCAGTGCCTAGAATAGAGAAGGGATGCAAAGTTGCAAACTGCATTTTTATTTATTTTAATTTTTATTGAGATCTTGGATAATACCTGTGAGCGGATGCTCTCAGATAGGTTCCACGTCAAATACATAAGACAACAAGGTAAAATATTGTGGACAAATATACAAATACTGAGAAAAATATACATGAAGTTTGTAGAATTCAAACACAAAGCACTAGGTATACTAAGGCATTGTAAATTACGTGCCCGCATCAAGAAGATAAGCAGACAGCACAGGGAAGGATACATTGGGAGTAGGAGGGCTAGGTGAGCAGAGCACAGAGGACAGGGAGGAAGAGAGGGAGAAGGGTAGGGATAGGTCATGGGGGGCAAGGGGCAGAGCCAGAGAGGGGCACGGAGGTGGGCAAAATGCTGCGGTTTGACTATCCTGTCATGACAGAGGCAAAGATAAGTGCTAGAGGCAGATTGTTGCTGTGTGTAGAGCTTTAGCGGGGGCACATGCAGTTACTCATATCAATGAGGTGCTAGTGCAGTCTATGTTTAAAAGAACCAGTCATTGCGGAGCCAGAGATGTCAGTGGGCAGTGCATTTACCCAGAGGGGTGCTCTGTGTGAGAACGCACACTGTGTCATGTCAGAGCCATTAAGACAACGACTTGAGGATTCATCTCATACATCACCTGCTGCACTGCTGTAGTAGCCCATTAAACTTACTAATTTGGTAAGCTTTCCTTTTGCTGTTCCTCACAGCTCAAGTTGGGAGGTGGGGCACAGTCAGAAGGAAGACAAGTACACTTGCATGAGACACACACATCACACCCAATCACCTGATCAGCTGCTACTGTACTAACTTAGGTTGAGCAGGTTGTATTGACGTATATAAGGTTGTGTGCACAGCAGAAATCACCGAGTTCATGACTGAGAGGATTCAGTATGGGTGGAGCTCACTTAAGTTGCCTGACGTCGTCATGGTTTTCAGCCTTTTATAAAGCCTGCAGCAGCAGCAACAACTTGCCTTTATTAAAAACTAACAAGTGTCTAAAAAAAAATAACAAAAGGGGATATGAGAAGAAAACATGGTGGGGGGAAGGGAAGGCCAACGAATGGAGCTTCAGTGCTCAGTCAGTTTTGGTAACCTGCCCCTGAACTCGTGTTGTTGTATCTCTCTCATGCAGTTTTCAAACCTCTGCTCTGTCAGTGCCTTCTGTTGTTGCTGTAAAAACCTGCAGTGCAAAGCAAAGTTCAAGACTGCCTTAATGTTATTTAAAAAAACAGCTAAAAAGAACAAAAGAGCCAAGGGGAATAAAAGAAAAAAACAGATCAACCTGGTGTGGGGGGGGGAGGGAAGGTCAATGGTACTACACTATGGAGTAGGACAGAGCTTTGAGTGCTCACTCAGTAACCTGCCTGACTGGTGTGTATCTCGTGATGGTTTTCAATTCAAACTTCTCTGCCTCTTGTTGTTACTAGTGCAAGAAGGTGCCTTAATTTTATTAATATAAAAAAACACAAGCAGTTAAAAAATAACAAAAGTTAAAAAAAGAACAAAAGAGGAACAAAAGTAAAAAATGGAAAGGGAAGGCAAGGGTAGTGTGAGTGAGTGAGTGAGTGAGTGAGTGAGTGAGTGAGTGAGTGACAGACTGACTCTTGGGCTTAGTTCTGCCTTCATTATCATTCACATGTCATCCACATAAGTACTGGAGACTTATGTGAACAACAATCAATTAGTTCCCAATCCATCCTGCCTGTCTCAAGGGACATAGGAAGTAAGTTGCTGCAAGGCCCACCCTACACTGCTGTGACTGAACTCAACTGCTTTTTATGTTTGCTTACACGCATGTGCAAGAAACATAGTGCCACCATTCGAGTTTTAGTAGGTGTGCCACCCCTGCTCCCAATGTCCTGCTTCTTTTTGCAGGCACAGCCGCACCGCACCAATGAATGTCCGAGCTGTCTATGACAGCAGTTCGGATGCAATGATGTGCGGTTCAGAGAAAACCACCATTACAATCAGTGGTGGTAACATGTAGGGAATTTGCATCCAGCCGTTGGCAGGCAATTTGCATACTGCCATCGGCAGTATGCAGATTGCTTACACGTCACCACTGCATCTGAATTGCTGTCATAGACAGCTCATTTACTTTACAGTGTGTGGCAAGTGCATGGCCACACACTGTAATTCATTTGCCGATGGATGAGCCCACTCACTGTCAGCATAATGTACCCCCCATTTGTTGTGTGCTGAAGGGGTGCCTAATCCCCCTCAGCATCATGCCCCCCCAAACAGTCTTGATTTGCCGAAGGGAGGACCAATCCCCATCAGCTTAAGTCTCCCCTTCCCCAAAATGCAGGTGGCACACTGGGAGCACACCCCAGTATGCATAAATGAAGCCTGAAAAAAAAACCTTCCCACGATGTCCTTTTTATTATTTTTGCCCCTGAAATAAAGAAAACAGTCCCTCATGGTCTTTCGTGCCCTTTCCCACAACCTGGGTCTACCCACTGTGCACCCACCTCCTCACACCCCCCTCACCCCATACTTACCTCCGGAGCCCTGCGCCATGATCTTTGGTGGACCGGGAACACGTCTGCACTCTTCAAAGCCGACCGCAAACTGAAGAAATGCTGATAAGCTGTATAATGGCATAAATAGGGTTTTTTCAATTTATGTGGCTATCTCGACCATGTTTTGGACTTTTGCCACCAAATTGACAACATGGGGTTATTGGGACACCTCCTTATGAATACAGTCACTGTCATGGCGTTATTCAGTCCCAAAAGGTGATTTCACTGTCACTGCGCAGAATCACCTTTTGGGACGAATTAATGAAATGACAAAGCCACTGTTCATGATGTGGGCTCTCAAAAAGTTTATGTTGCAAATCTGGTGAAAAAAAATCCAAAAAATGACTGTTTCATGAGCGTGCGTTATGCAGTTTCCACGCTCCATCGTAACTTTGCAAATTTGTAATATTTTCACTCCAGATTTTCAACATTGGCATTTTTCCACACCTCCTTATGAACAGTACAGCTGTCATTTTTCACATCTTGGCCAAAACATGTTTTCACACTACCAGTGCAGAATAGCGTGGTCGCTGTTGGAAATCAGTGTTAACATAGAAACATAGAAACATAGACTTTGACGGCAGATAAGGACCGCTTGGCCCACCTAGTTCAGGATATATTACAAAAATCACAGTGGCACTGTTCATGAGTAGAGGTGCTAAAATGCCTATGTTGAAAATGTTGTGACAAAGTCCATGAAATGACCATGTTATGAGCGTATATTGTGCAGTTTCCACGCACCCCGTAATTTTGTGCGTTTGTAATATTTTTACTCCAGATTTTCAACATTGGCATTTTTTCACACCTCTTTATGAACAGTACAACTGTCATTTTTCATATCCTGCCTGAAATATGCGTTTACACATCTGGTGCAGAACAGCGAAGTCACTGTGGCAAATTAATGTTCTGGACAGATTAAGAAAATCATAGTGGCAGTGTTCATGAGCAGCAGTCACAAAATGCCTATGTTGAAAATTTGGTGAAATAATTCCACTAAATGCCTGTTACACACTTGCGTTGCACAGTTTCCATGTACAATCGGAAGTTTGAGCATTTTTAATATTTTCACTACAGATTTTCAACATAGCCATCTCTTCACACCTCCCTATGAGTGATGCAGCTGTCATTCTTCACATCCTGCCTGATCTGTGTTTCCATGCATCTGGCGCAGAATGGCACGGTCGCTGTGGGAACTCAAAGTTTGGGACACATTAACAAAAGCACAGTGCCACTGTTCATGAGAAGAGGTCCCAAATGCTTTCATGAGGTGTGGGTCACAAAAAGGCCATTTTGAAAATCTGTAGTGCAAATACCACCGAACGCCTTGGGTGTTAGGGTTTCTGACCATAACGCCCCACACTGTACAGATGGACAGGCATCAAGGGTTTGTCTTTGATTGCCAATTGTAATGCCATGCCATTCCACCACCCCCCCCACCCTGCAGCCAGTGACAGGCATTGAGGTGTGCCTTGGAGTCTTCGGCCACAGATTTCACCCCATTCTCCTATACTGCTCCCATTTCAGTGTATGTCCTTCTGGAATGGGGTGACTGTAAAGCCGAACTCCGCAAGGCACGCCTCAACATTTGTCAGTGTCTGCAGGATAGGGTGAGGTGAAATGGCATGAACGTTATAGGCGACGACCCAAACGCATACCCCAATGCCTGTCCCTCTCTGCAGGGTCAAGGTGGGGTTGGCATGAAGTTCAATACTTCACTGCCATTCCTATTCTGCATCTGTCTAAATCCTGCATTCCCAATGCTAATACCATCAAGCAAACCTTCAGCATTGACAAATGTTTGTTCTTGCCTGGCAGGCATTAGTTAAAAAAAATAAAAACTAAAATAAAAAAAAACTTTCTGTACAGTTGCATCTCACACTTGTCAGTTCGCCTGTGTGTTTATCTGCTGGTGCGAATATATTACGTGTCCTACTGGCCTACTGCTCCCTCCTACCATTGCTGCATGCTCCCTGCTAAATAAAAAAATACCACTTGACTTGGTCAGTGGCCACCCCTCCTGACAGTGGTAGCCTGTAAAAGTACCTGACCTTCTGCGAAAGGGTCTCTCTCTCTCTTTTATCCTTGCTGCGATGCCCTACTGTACTATGACTGGACTGTTGTGCTTTTTCTTTTCTGGCAGGCATTAATTAAAAACAAAACTGAAAACTTTTTCCATATAGTTGCATCTTACACTTGCCAGTTTGCCTGTGTGTTTATCTGCTGTTGTGAATATATATATATATATATATATGTATATATATATATATATATATATATATATATATATAGGCCTACTGCTCCCTCCTATCATTGCAGCATTCTCCCTGCTAAATAAAACAAACTCTGGTCAGAGCCACTATGGCTGCTATTGCATTAACTTGATATGGGTGTTTAATGGGCTTAAATGTAAAGATTTATTGCCATAGTCAGCTGTGTGTGTGTAAATGTAATTTTTGGTAACGTTAGATCATTTATCTGGTTTAGTCTGTGTTTCCCATGTGTTTAAAATGCAAGCGGTGAGTGCATCTTGTACTATACGAGGAATGAGAGGGAGCTCTGCAGCAAGGCCTTCAAAATGCATTAGAAAATCCCTAGGGCCTAAGCAGCCCCTATGCCCCTTACCATTTGTTAAAGGGTTTGGCCCCCTCCCCCAACATTAAAATCACTTGAACCACCCTGAATTGTACACTTTTCAGAAATTGTTTGGAAATAATTTTTTAGTCTTCATTCATGACAGGGTAGGCTAGCTTCCAGTATCAGTCATGCAGAAATCATTCGGTGAATTCCATGTGCCTGTCTTGATTAAGGTAATCAGAACTGGTAGAAGTAATGGTGCAGAGAGAAGAGGTATATCTACACTGGGGACTGTGGGCCCACCTGGAAGGATAAGAGCCTATACTGAGGTGATGACCTGCTTCCATCCTGGAGGGAACCATAGTCCTCTGTGGATGGGTTCAGTGTTACTTCAATGGACATTTAAACTAGCCAAGGGGGGGTGATAGAAAAAACAGGAGAGCTCCCCCCTAAAAAAAAATGTGTACATGTCATCTTCACCTTGAAATGGAAATTGCAGCTTTAGTTTTGAGTGCGGGTGTCCTACATGGCCAAGACTTTGGGCTATCTTCCTCTGTTGTACTTATATATTTGCACAGTCCCTGTTTCATACATAGAAACATAGAAACATAGAAGTTGACAGCAGATAAGGACCGCAAGGCCCATCCAGTCTGCCCATTTCTTTTTCTACCTTATAAATGTGCCATCGGCCTTTGCTCTGTCAGTGGCCTATCTATTCATACTCATCTGTATTGCTCCCTTATGCCTATCCCATGCCCGTTTGAAGCCCTGCACTGTATTCATAGCCACCACTTCCTGAGGTAGGCCTTTCCATGCATCCACCACTCTTTCTGTGAAAAAGAATTTTCCTCACATTCCCCCTTAATCAGCCTCCCTCTAGTCTCGTGATGTGTCCTCTTGTCCTGCTATTTTTCTGATATTTAAACATGTTAGACTCTTTCACCTTGTTAATGCCCTTAAGGTGTTTGAATGATTCGATCATATCACCTCTCTCCCTCCTTTGCTCAAGGGTATACATATTGAGCTCCGTTAATCTGTCCTCATATATCTTCTGATACAGAGGCATAATATGTAGCATATGAGACAAAAAAATGTATGATAGCTTACAATGAAACAGTTTAATCTCAGCAAAGTGACATACATAGAAAACAAGCGAGAGAACCCACGTAATGGGCTGCAGTAGAGGTAAATTAATAAGCTCAAATTTGAAGAATAACAGTCATGAGAGTAAAAACCACGAGGATTATGAAGGTCTTATCCTCACTATCCTGCTTCCAGTAACAGTTTTGCAGAAATCATTTGGTGAATCCCATGTGGCTGACTTGATTTAGGTAACCAGAATTGCAGTCAATAACTGAAAACCAAGAGCTCACGCTATGCAGAGACAGTCGGTATGGGTGTTTATGTGTGAGTGTGAGAAACAGAGAGGTCCATATGTGCACACATGCATTCTGTAATAGCACTACAAACAAGAACAGATACACTGAAAAAAATTTGGTATTGCTTCCTTTGCACATATTTGCACAGTGTAAACTTGCTTGTTATTTCTCAAACTGAAACTGGGTTCTCAAGCATTTTATTATTCCAATAGTAGGGTTGGCAAGATATTGGCTTAATCATTTCTCTAGCAGTGCAAAAAGGTGAATAAGAACCAAGAGTTGTAGTTGACTAAGAATGTTTCATTGTACGGCTGATAGATTTTGACTGTCACTCTGTATTAGTCAAAAGTATAGTGACTTAATTTGTTTCAACACCTACTATAAATATTTTTTTGTTGCAACGAGGATCCCTCACCTTGTTCTTCCACTCCTCTGAACCCCACCTTTTCAACATTTTAACTAAATCATAACATTTATATTGCTGATTCCCTAGCACTGTTTAGAGATGTTGTGAAATTTAATTTCGCCAGCGAAATCTTGGTGAAATCACTAATTTCGCCAAGCGGAATATTTCACATAATTATATGCTTATGGTGACATTTCACTGACTGCTTATGGCGAAATTTCACCATAAAGTTCTCCTTGCATTAATATTAGGTGAAATTAGGTGAAGTTAGGTGAAATTGGGCTTGTCACATGATTTGCACGAGAAGGTGGTGGCAGCAGCAGCAGCAGGAGGCAACTGCAGAGCCCCCATCACCCTCACCCCACTGGCACCGGCGGCACCAGGTTCATGCTGGTGACCCAGCATAGTCTGTATCTGCCCCAGCCTGCTCATATTCCAGCAGCAGTGAGCCAAGAAGACATGGCAGCTGTACACACAGAGGTGGGAGCTCTGCACTGTGAGTTTAGCGAGTTCCACCATGAGATCAAGGGGGACCTCAGGAAACTCTTTGAGGATCAACATCAAATGTTGGAACTCCTGGCGGAGCTACATCATGGGGGTGGTGGTGGTGGCACAGCAGAATCGGGGCCTGGCGCTGGTGCAGTGTAGCAGTCTGGAAATTATAATGTCAGCACAGCACTGGCAGCCAAAGTTGTATTTTTTTCTCTTCTTTCTCCTGTCCTTGCCTTCTTACTGTCACTCTTTCCTCATCTGCAACCCCTAAAAAAAAAAAAAAAAAAGAGTAAAAAAATACATATTTTTTCTGTCCCCTTCCTCTTCTATATCCTTTTGTTTCTTTTTGTTGTCCAGTGTTTTATGTGTTATGTAATGTTTATGCTCCCTCGCTTTCCTCTTTCATATGTATAGCCTGGCCCTGACCCTGCATGCCTCCCCCCATCATGTGTTACTGTCAGTCACGTTTAGTCTGTATCCATACTCACTGTACCTTTCTATTTGGTTTGTGTTAGTCCTTCTATATATATTTCCTCCTCCTATCCACAAATGTCAAGTATTATTATTTGTTCCTATGAACAACATTTTTTCCCAAAGCTATGTGATGTTGTGAGCTGACAGTTGTTTTGTCTGTGTGCAGGATCAGTCTGAATACATACACAACAATCATAAAAACATAAGCACTTTTATTGTGAAGTTAAACATAATGTAAGTATATTTTTTTGTGTTTAACAACACTTCTTCAACATGTCACGAATTGTAAGTGGCAGAAAATATTTTTTGGGTCGAATGAAGTGCATGGGTGTGTCAGGTGGTAGGAAAGAAGAGGGAGAGGGGGCCAGTGTGGCATGTGCCATCATGGGCACTTTTAAGGACATCAAGATAACATATCTTGTTGTAAGATGTGGTTAATAGTCAAAATGAAAAGTAACATGTGTACCTTGATATTTTTTGCTGCGAAACATTATAACTGTAATCATGCACAATCTTTATGGTTTATGGTTATGTATTGCTGCTGCTTTATATAGGCTGGGAGCTGAGGACCAAACAACATTTTAAGCACAGGATGATCAAATGAAAGTGATTTACACTGCAGCAGATAACACAAAACCATAACCAACACAATGGTACATAGCTAAAAATAAGTTATAACAGTATACTGAGCTGAAAGTGGTGGGAAAGGTGGCCTTTGAGTAAACTCAGCCTTTTTCCACTTCCATATCATCCAAGAAGCACCCCTCACAATCTTCAAGACTGGAGTTGTCACCAGGTAAGAATTATGTCACCATTGCTGCTTCATCCACCTCACTGCTGGTGGAAGCTTTAGTCAAGGGATTGTCATCATCCTCATCACCGAGACATAGTTCCTGTGGTGACACCACTGACATCACTGTGCTGTGTGGAATGTGCCTTTTATTCATTTTGATGAATGTTATTATGGACACATTCTTGGGTAACAAATTGGTCCTATGGTCACTCATGATGGCCCCAGCTGCACTAAACACTCATTCCACACTGACACTGGATGGTGGGCAGCTCAAGTATTTCCCAACAACCGATGTTAGTGCTAGCCAGTCAGTCATTTTGCTGCTCCAGTACTGCAGTGGCTCATCAGTAATGGCAAGGTGCTTTGGGTCCCCTATGTAGGCCTCCACCATTCATTCTGCTGCCCTGAGTCCAGTTGCCTCATCTGTCTCCTCCTCCTTTTCCTCCATATCTTCCACTCCCACCTGAAAGAGAAGATCCTAAATGGGATTGCTTGCTGTTTTCTGCTGTGCCTTGCCCATTTGCTCTGACCAGGTTGCCTGTGAGCTACTGGT
Source organism: Neoceratodus forsteri (assembly GCA_016271365.2). Lineage (NCBI taxonomy): Eukaryota > Metazoa > Chordata > Ceratodontiformes > Ceratodontidae > Neoceratodus > Neoceratodus forsteri. The sequence continues at coordinate 902,062,769 of CM028135.1, read as the reverse complement.
GGTGGTAGCAACACCCGTTTTCACTGCAGTGCATGCCTTTTTCATGTGTGCAGTGTATACCATTCTAATGAGGTTCTCTGTCAATTGTTGTACTCGCTGATGACCTCCTTCAATTATAAAAGGCAGGCCACATTTGTAGCGTGGATCCAGCATGGTGACAATTGCAAAGTCAGCCGACTGTAAAATGCCAGATACATGGGTATTTGTATCCAGAACATGGAGCATGTGCTCCATTAGATCACAACTGCCACAACCCCACTTGCCTCCATTTGGTGTCACACATTAACTAGTGTCTGCCTCAGCACAGGTATGAGGGGTATGGATTGACTTATATAAGCAGTGTTCCCACTCACTGCCTGTGTAGCATGCATGAATGGTTGGAGAATGTGTATTAGCCCATCCATTTGGCGCCACTGCTCTGTTGTTAGAGCAATGGACACTCCAGCACTGTCACAGGTGGTGTGCAGCAACAGATATTCTGATGCAGCCTTATACTATTCATACAGCCAGTCAAGCATGTACAGTGTGGAGTTCCACCTGGTCACAACACCAAGCTTCATCTGGTGCTGTGGCAGATGGTTATTGCACTGTAGCTCACATAGATGGTCATGGGCCTTTGCAGAATGGACAAAGTAGACACAGATGTGACGGGTGACAGTAACTGTTTCCTTAATGTCTGCATGGTTTAGAAACTGCTGAACAACAAGATTGAGGCAGTGTGCCAGGCAGGGCACCCTGAAAAAACCCACCATTGCTGATGCACTTCACTACATTGGAGCCATTATCACTTGCGATGAATCCTGCTAAGAGCGACTGTGTGTGTAGACACCCATCAATCTCATCCAGCAGAACATTAAGCATTTTCACAGCTGTGTGAGAAAACTTGTCATACTCAGGGTCACATGCTGCCGAATACCAGGTGTGTTGCTATCACCACAATTTTGCTTCACGCAGGTTATGCCAGGCCCAAAATCAAGTACTGCCCCAGGCAACTGTGCACAGTGTGCTGTTATGCATATATACAAGCTTGCTGCTTTTTGTCCACTGGTCCACATATCCATGCTAAGATGGATATATTGTGATGCACTATGTTTCAATGCATGTCTAATTGAATCAGCAACTCTACTGTTCAGCTGTGGCATGGCACGCTTAGTAAAATAGGTTCGCGATGGAACTTGCCATTTGACACAGGTACAGACCATCGATCTGCAGAAGCCAGCATTCTCCACAAATGAGAATGGCAACAGATCGATGGCCAGCATTTCAGCAGTGGCAGCATTTAACTCTCGTGCAGCAGCATGATTGGTGGGGTACTTTGTCTGCTGCTCAAGGATGGTCAGAGTGGGCTGCATCTTTGGGGCTGTTCAACCAGAATGTTGTACTTGTGGCAGCAATGATGTTCTTTTAGGGGTAACACTTGACTCTTGGGGCTGTGTAGACTGCATGAAACCAGTTATTTTGGTTGCTTGTGGGTGTGGTGGTGTACTTTTCAGACTCAAGGTACTGGGACTGGCCCCTCAACTGCTATACTCATTTCTCGAGAGATCAAAGGATTGCTCACCCTCTTCCTCCGCGACTTACCCACTCTGCCCTCCCTCCCTCCTCCTGCTCTTGCTCTACTACATTTAACTTGCCAAGGGAGATGCCATCAACAGCTCTGGCATCCTTCTGGTGTTGCTGCCATCTCAGCAGGTGCTTGTTTTTCAGGTGAGCATGCTGGTCACTGCTGCCTATGTGGCTTCCCTTCCCCGACTAAGATGTGCTTGACAAGTTAGCATATTGCTATGGTTTCATCAGCAAGATCAAATACATAAAAGTTCCAAACTAGAGACTTTTGACCTCTGGACTTCAGATGCTTCTGGGATTGGGATAATTCAGAAACAGGTGTGGAAGTGTGCATTTTTTGGGCTGCTCTCATCACTTCCATAAGACTACTTTTGGGAGGGGAGGTTACTTGACTACTTGGAGATTTGCTTATAGGCTTGGTGACAGACTGTTCCATGGGCTGTGCATGTAAATGGCCTACATCACCCTTGACCTTTTTTAACTCAGGCTCCCATGTGAGATCATCCCAGTCATCATCACCACCACCAATAGTGATGATGTTCTTGTCTTCCTCCTCCTGTCTATCACTGTCTTCTTGCAGCACGGCACCTTTTTCTTTCTCTACAACCATCTCAGGGGCTGACTATCCCTATCTCTAGGATTATCAGACTCTGGTTGAACACTATCATCACCAACTCCTGCAGGAACATGGACAGCCACACCGACAGACTAATCACCCTCCTCCTGGACCACTGGACCTATGCTGGTGTCAGTGCCTCCCTTCTTCTCACTGTCATCATCCCCCACTAGCATGGATGCAACAGTTTCAGTCTTAAAAAGTAAGACGCAGGTATGTTAGACCCAGTTCTGCCAACAACTCCTTTACTGGTTCCTGCTGCACCACGAGAGCCCACATCAGAAGACACTGATGTAGACATATGTGTGTGCTTTCACTGCTATGGGGAACTGGAACTGAAGTTGTACTTTTTTCAGCAGACATCTTAGCTACCTCATCCGCCTGCCACTTTTCTCCCCTGTAATGAGCCATCTTTTAGCAGGCATTTTTGCTGGCTGCTGCTTCAAAGCTTTGCTTTTCTCTGAGAGTATTTGAAGAAAGGATGTATTACTAACTGTGTGAATAACACCTCACACATGATGTCACACCTACAGTACTGGCTTCCTTACAAGTCCAAACACAATCAGAACAGATAGCGGCACTTAGAGTACAACTAATACCGTATATGGTACAGTAGGTAGCCTATTTTAGTAAAACCAAAAAGATAACTTTTTTTCTTTCCCCAAAAAGGAACTAAAGAAACACACACAAGGAAAAGGGCACAAGTGATCAACTTTAAATGAAGATCACCTGTATCTGGACAAATAAAGTACTGTAATGTGTTATTACTTAGTTAATACCACTTTTTTTATTATATAAAGGCAGAGACAACCACAAAACCTCAACAAAGGTGAGTACCACAATATGGTAGTGGTCTGGAAGGGAGGGATCTCTTGAAAACGACTATATTAATATATTGTTTTTTATAATGCATGCATCAGGTGTTAAACAAACAATGCTGTAACAGAGAAAGGTTAAGGTAAGTCAACTAAAACAGGAATACCACGCAATGTGCAGAGGCAAGCTCCAGCAATAAAATACAGGGGAGCAATTCAGCAAAGCAGTGCGACTGTAAATGGACACGTTCAAGTGATCAAGTAAAAGTACTTAAGTAAACATATAAAAAAAATTTAACTGTTGATTTTCACAGTTTAAGTGACACAAGTTAACACTCCAGCAAACAGAACTAACCATGAACAAATAAAATAACGAATCAGTTCTGTGTGTTTAAAACTTTAGAATTCACAATCACAACTAAAAGCAGAAGAATGGTATGAATAACACAGGCTAACAGTGGCAGGAACCCTCTCAAACAGGATGGAGTAACTTTTCAGAGAAATAAATGCAAGCTATAACAACATTAATAAGAAATAACAGTAAATAAAGAACTCAAAATTTGTGTAGTAATCTGTTTGTAAAAGGCTAAAAATAGCCTGCACTGCTGTACACTCCTACCCTATAGAAACATAGAAACATAGACTTTGATGGCAGATAAGGACCGCTTGGCCCATCTAGTCTGCCCATTTCCCTACCTACAGGATAGGCCGCAGATCCTAGTTAACCAACAGCCTATTTCTTCCTACCCCCCACAAGAATTGCCTTATGTCTGTCCCATGCATTCTTGAATTCTCCCACAGTTTTAGACCCCACAACCTCCTCAGGAAGGCTGTTCCATGCATCCACTACCCTTTCTGTGAAATAATATTTCCTCACATTGCCCCTGAACTGCCCCCCCTCAATCTTTAAATTGTGTCCCACTCAACTCCTTCAAAGACATGGACAAAAGTGAAATCTAATTAAACTAAGTATTATGCAAAAATCCACAAAATTAGGAAATGTTCCCTAGCAGCACTAGGAAAAAACTTTATATTTTGGAGCAATTAGCTCTCAAAAACAAGTTTTAACGAAGTTTTAAAAGGCTTTATTGGTTCTGATGCACCACAACAGACTGCTCTCTGACTCAACATGCAGCAGAATGAGCTATAAACAAGCTGCACATGATAGTTGACCGATTTACCCACAGGCCCAGATATTCAAACTGTGCCAGGCTGTGGCACAAGCTTGGGTGCAGCTCAACTTGGCTGCGCTGGGCTGTGGCCTGGGACATATTCAAAGGAGCTGCGCCATGGCTCAGCAGCTTTGAATATTGTACCCTGGCCACCCCCACTGTGCATGGCGCAGTGGCACTGCGCCAGTGCAAGTGGCCAGAGTGGAGCATGGAGATGCGCTAGCGCAAGTGCCATTGCGCCATTCACAGCACCCGCGATATTCAAAAGGTGACACGCAAATGGGGCCATAATTTATGCAAGGCACACATGAGGCCATTTGCATGTCATTATGGCCCCATTTGCATCACATTTGCATGCAGGTGCGCCTATCCCCGATGACTTGCGCCTGGCACCCTGCCAGGCAGCAGCCGTCGGGGACCGACGCCCCCTGCAGCCCGATCATGGGCATTTGTTTAAATATAAAGCCCTCATCCAATATCCCTGGTGGTCCAGTGGACCGAATGCTGCCCGATTGCGGGCATCTGTCCAAAAATAGAAGACTCCTATATCCCTGGTGGTCCAGTGGACCGCTGTTCACCAAATCACAGGCATCTGTATAATAAAATGAGAGTTATTCCACTATCCCTGGTGGTCCAGTAGACCACTTTCTTCCCGATCACGGGCATCTGTACCCAAAGAAAGGACCAATATCCCTGGTGGTCTACTGGTACCCCTCTCCCCACTCCCCCACTGAGCCCCACCACCCCGCTCCCCCCCCGTCAGTCAGCGGGCAGCAGCACCCCACCCACCTGCCGCCCTCCGACTGACAGCTCGGTAGGACTGCACACCCATTGGTTCACAGCATACACATGGGCACAAATGGGGAAAAATATGGGGAAACATACTGTATGGTGGCACACACAATGTTGCAGAGTCAGATGGTTAGAAGACCAGTTACTAGGACATCATCTGGTACCAAATGCAATAGTGGTCCTTCACTTTTCAAACAGTCAGGAAAGGCAAAAACTACCTTAATTAAACCAAAGAGATAGTCAGCACCACAAGGAGTGGCAAGCAAGGATATGGTACCAGTGTGTATTGTAGTACCAGTACAAATCTGAATGAAACTGATGAGGAGAAATCTCATTTTGATGAGACTACTGAAGTGGAGGATATAGACAAGGAGGGAGAAAACCAGAAGAAAGTGGAAAGCCTGCATAAGGAACAATTGGCAGCTGCAGATATGCAGGTCAAATGTGATTTGATGATTGGATGAGAAGGGCATGAAGAGAGTAGTGCAGTTGCATGAGAAGCAAAATGAAGAGGCAGTACATTCTGAAATGGGTTCTGTGATTGGCCTGGATGAACTGTTGTATGAAGCAAAGAGTGAAACAGAGACAGAACTTGATGGGCCGCCCAGTATTGAGAAAGAACAACAGGGTGACAGTGACAAAGGGCAGTATAGTATGTTTGGTAATAAAACACAAAAGGTGACCTCTTATGTGTGGTCTTACTTTTCTCTGACTGCTAATAATGAGTTACGAGCAGTTTGCTCTATGTGTAAAAAGACCATCGGAGAGGGAGAAAAAGGATGTTTTGGATACCTCAGAATAAAAAAGACATTTAGAGAGATGTCACCCATTACGCCTGAGGCATGATTTTTTGGACAGAGAGAAAGATGATGACAACATGCAGGCAGACATAGGTCACACTCCACCTTCACCTGTTGTAGCAAGTGATAGCAACAGCCCTGCTGATACAGTTCTATGGTCTCCTCTTTCCCAGTCTTTTTCAAGAGTAAGTAGTACAAACAGTCCCATTTTGCCCTTATCATCATCCAGCACTCCTTCTGTCAGTCATCTGAAGACTTCTGCTAAAAGGCAGCTCACAATTTCTGAAATGCTTGAACAAAGCCAAATCCCAACATACTAATCTAGAAGCAATTGCTAGAACAAAACTAATTTCTGAGATGATAGCACTGGACTTGCAGCATTACAGAATTGTGGAGCATGTTGGATTCAAAAGGCTTTTGAATCACCTTTCATTGCAATACAAATCCTCCCTCAACCTCTCCCTCCCCTTTAGCTTCCTCTTCCCCTTCTCCTCCCATTTGCCCCTTCCCTCTCATCTCTCCCATCTAGTCTATTCCTCTGAAGCCCCTAACCCCTCTCCCCTCTGTTACACCCATGACAATGCCTACTTTGGCAGCTCCTCTTTCACCCCTTTTATACAGGTGCCTGGGATCTATCTGATCCATGACTGTACGCTGCACTTACTTAAGAGTTGCACCGTACCCATGTAGTGTTGTTGTATCAAAATTTTGAGGCAAGAATTTCAGAAAGAATGTGAAGTTTGAAATAAATTTATAATCAAACAAAATACATGATCTGCAATAAAAACCCAATAAAATCAGGGAAAGATTTAGAGTTAGTACGCAATAAGCACAAGACAGAGAGAGTTAATGAATTCTGCTATTTAGGGTTTTATATCTGTTATAATTTAAAATGGAATAAACATAAAAAAATTGATCAGACAAAAAATAAAAAGATTCGCTTCAGTGGTGGAGGACTTTGCCTATAAATTTGGGGGACACTCCACTAATAGGTGGATCAGAGCTTTAAAGGCAAAAACAAAGGTCAAATCTTATAAGGTGCTGAGATTTGGTGCATGGAACGTTCCAGAGAGCTGCGATCAATTCTGAGCATATTTTATAGGAAAATATTAGGTCTCCCACCTGGGACCTCTTTGATCCTTGCTAGGCTCGAACTTGGGCAACTCCCACTAAATTGTAGTATGGTACAAAGGCAGGAACTCTATTTTATTAATATTTATAATCAAGGGGAAACAAGACTCCCAAGAGCATGTATAGATGACATGATTGAATATGTAGAGAGAGGGTTCTCCTTTCCCTACTTTGAGATAATTAATAGGATCTTAAAACCATATGGTTTACTGAACTGCTTAACAGAATGCTTTATAACTCCAACAGACTTGGTTAAAGCCAAGGTGAAGTCCGGAATAATGGAGGTCTCAATGCAAAGAGAATTGGAGCATGGCAAAAATTGTAAGATAAGCAACTGGCTAGCAATGAATAAAAGAGATTTTATAATGGTTCCATACTTACCTATAATAAAAAATAGATCAAAAATAAGAATTCTGTCTAAATGTAGATTTGGCTACTATGAAAGCCAAAGACTGAAAGCTTTCTATGATAAGGAGACTCCACAACTATGCAAATGCCAGTATGGGAAGGCTGACCAACTCCATTTACTATTACTGTGTCCAATATATGTGAAAGAAAGAAATGTGTTTCTGGGTCAATCTCTAGAACATATGGATATGGAACCAAAATACCAGTTGAATGCATTATTGAGCTCTGATTGCCCTGATGTACTGGAAGGGGTTATACAGATGTGTAAGATTACAGAGCAAATAAATAAGCATATTATTAAGAGTCATACAAAGCAAATACGGATTAAATAAGGGGTTTTTGGAATAGTGCAATGTAGATCAGGTACTCTAGGGAAGAGATGTGTATTGAATAGGATGGTATAGATTGTGTAAGGGCTGATTTTAAGTGTATAAAGTATTTTAAGAAGACTTGGATTAGTATATGACATGTGCAATCAAATTTGTATAACTGTGTATTGTATTTTAATGACAATTTTAACTTGTCCATCAATAAATTTGAATTGAAATGTAGTGTTGTTATTTTGGCACTTCACAACTGTAATGATGTAACCCATTTACTGTTTCTGTATCTAATGTATTTGTTGTTCTTGTCCCCATGTTCTTAACATGTAACCTATGTTATGTTATGTACCTTTTCTGACTTGGAACCTTTGCAAATGAGCCCTCGCTCAAGGGTATTAATCTGAAGCTGAAATAAATAAATAAATACAGTAAATAAATAAACATTCTATCAAGAAAATATTTCTCTACTGTCACTATACCTTAGATGTATGATGTAGTCAGTGCCAAACTAAGAAATGCTCAAAAAAGATGCAGTTGCTTGGATTGTCCATCTGACTACTGACATATGAATAAGCTGTCAGCCAGAACCATTTATGTCACTGACTGCACATTGGGTGTCATTTACTTCCTGTAGTGACATAGACAACTCCCCTCTGAAACTGACTTTCCTTCACAAGCAGCATATCCCACAGGATCACCCAGCTTCCAACATCCTGGATGAGCTTAACAGGGAGATACAGTACTGGTTAACATCACAAGGGCTTTCTGCAGCTCTTATTGTGGCTGACAGTAGTTCAAACATAAAGAAAGCATTGCTTGATGGGGGCTTTGTGCACATTCGATGTTTTTCACACTGTCTAAATTTGATCGTGCATGCCTTTCTGGAAGAGGACAGACATGTAAAAGCTCTCCCATATCTGGCAAAAAGCATATGTTCACATTCCTGCCACTCCTGCAAAGCAAGGCAATGACTTTGGGCCATACAAGAAGAACAAAAATTGCCTCCAAATACACTCATCCAGGCTGTTGCAACAAGGTGGAACTCTACCTTTTGCATGTTACAATGACTGCTGGAGCAAAAAAAGGATGTAAGACAGTATACAATGAAAAACAGCATAGGGGATGCTGATGTATACATTAATCCTCTGCAGTGGGCTCTTTTAGAACTTCACATCAAGATCCTGCAACCCTTTGAAGAAATTGCTAGGGAAGTGAGTTCTAACAGTGCCACACTTAGCCAAATAATCCCATTGATCAAGATTCTTCGATTTTTGCTACATGCAATCAGGGACGACTTGGAGGATGGTCCAAAAAGTTAGTTTCAGATGGGATAGTCTTGTGCCACTGAAAGGGACTTGCCACCCTGAATGAGAAAAAGCATAGTCCAATGAATGATTTAAAAAGTCAGAGATGATGAAAAATTCTGTGAAATTTTGTCGGCAGAACATTATATCATAGCAACAGTACTAGACCCACAGTACAAGATGAAACACTTCTCACAGCATGACCCCAATGTGTTCCAAAACTGCAGAGAGAAAATCATTCAAGAAGTAGATTCAGTTTGGAAAAAAACAGTGACAACAGGTGCAGCCCCCTCATCCGCTCTTCCTGCCCCTTCACAGTGCTCGCTTCTCTGTCAGGCTACAAAGCAGTCAGCTGCTGCCATTCATTCTACCCCCTGTAGTCAAGTTTGGGGTCACATGGATGCTGTCATCCTTGAAAAATCAAATTTTTCTTCTCCATATTTATATTGTTGCCTCTGCCCAGGCTATGGATGACTGCTATTTTGCAGAAAAAGGTATTGAATGGAATGACGATCTCAAAAAATACTGGCAAAGCAAGGAGCCTGTGTGGCCTGCACTTGTACAGGTAGCTCTGAAGTACATGGTATGTCCCCCAACCAGTGTATTTTCAGAAAGACTATTTAGCTCTATGGGAAATGTGGCAACCGATTACCGATCTAGACTACTGCCAGAAAATGTGGAAAAATTAACATTCTTAATAATAAACCTTCCCTTGATTAGTTACTCTTATGACCTGGAGGCAGCAAATACATTTGGCAGTGACCACAAAGATGACTGTATGGCAGAGTTGGAAGAGTGACATTTTTTCAGAAAAAGACATAAGTTATTCTGAGTAAGTCCATATGTGGTCTACACAATTTTTGAACTTAATGGCACAATGTTTTCAACATGTCTAATTTTTGGATTGCCTGAACCTGATGGCACACTTTTTTTGTAGCATGTCCCAATGAACTACTTGTGTAATTTTTGGATTGCCTGAAGTTGAACCTGATTGTACAATGTTTTCAGCATGTCCTAATGCACTTGGCTAATTTTTCGATTGCCTGAACCTGAAGGCACACTTTATGTAGCATGTCCTAATGAACTACTTGTCTAATTTTTGGATTGCCTGAAGTTGAACCTGATTGCACAATGTTTTCAGTATATCCTAATGGTCTTGTCTAATTTTTGGATTGCCTGAAGTTGAACCTGATTGTACAATGTTTTCAGCATGTCCTAATGCACTTGGCTAATTTTTTGATTGCCTGAATCTGATGGCACCCTTTTTGCAGCATGTCCTAATGGACTACTTGTCTAATTTTTTGATTGCCTGAAGTCTAACCTCATGGCACAATGTTTTCAACATGTTCTAATGGACTTGGTTAATTTTTGGATTGCCTGAACCTGATGGCACACTTTTTACAGCATGCATGTCCTAATAGACTACTTGTCTAATTTTTGGGTTGCCTAAAGTTGAACCTGATGGCACAATATTTTTCTGTATGTCCTAATGGGCTTGACTATTTTTTTGATTGTCTGAATGCAATTTTATGGCAGATTTTGTATTTTCCTCACAAATGGTTCTGATTCGAATCAGAACTAATCAGAACTTATCAGGACTTTGGCCTAGATCCTGATCCTGACAATAAGGATCAAAAACTTTTCGGGTCCACCCATTCTTACAGCATAGCCTTCCTGTTTGTCCTCCTCTTTCTGCATCATCGTGTAACCCCCTTACAGATGGGGGTTCTGGAAAAGACTCTATAGAGCCTGCCTAAGTGTTTCCCTGCCTGCTGGTGTTCGGCGTTTAAGCCATTAAATGTGGTTCCAAGTGAGTACTGTTTGAGCCTCCATGTACTGTCTCTTTAAGAGCTGTCTGCTTGCAGACTTAATTAGTTTGTAAGGAGGGACTGTGTATTTAATGCTCAAATCCTGCCTGAGCTGCTGCCAAATCACTCCGTTTCTGCAGTCGCTAAGAGCGCAGAGGGAGCCTAAATGAAAGGTGTAACTGTTTACCTGAAACCAGTTAGCATATTAAGTAAAATGCAGTTTGTCTAACCTGCCTTTCTTGCAGCTGGGACTCTGTGTATTTTGCCCCTTCATTTTGGATCTGAACTGCTGAATGGGTCCAATCAGTGGGGGGGCCCTCTAAAATGGAGTTTGTTCAGACCAACCAGCATTAGGACTCTCTTGGGAGCCGGCTTACCATGAGGAGATATAGCTAGTAATTCTGGGAATTGAAGTTCTGGACCTTGGCGTCTATTTTCACCAACGGGGAGAGTTCTGAGTGATTGACAGCTGAGTCCACCAATTGGACAGGGTGGCGCCCGAAGAGAATGCTCTGCCTTGCAACTGGACAGATCAGATCCGTGTGACCATGATGAGAGAAGGAGCGCCGAGCTTCTGCGTGTATAGTTTCATGTGGGAGGCACGTGGGAGGCCTGAAGTCAGGTTGTTGCATTGCCAGTTTACTTCAGACTGAATCCGAGACTACGGAGAGGAAGAGAGGTCGAAAGAGTGGAAACCAGGCTCACCCCATAGAAGACTGGAGAAACTGCTGAATCGTGCTCGGTCTGTCAGGAAGTGAAGCTGCAGTGTGAACTCCCGGGTGTTAGCAGTAAGTGTGATCGGGACCTGAAAGCAGCTGTCTGGTATAGTAATTTCCTTTTGTATATAAATGTGTGGAATGCTTGTGAGGAATAGCTAAACGGGTTCTCTTGTCCCCGTGTGGTGTAGACTGAAAGCCAAGTTGAATGTATGTGGACTGAATCTGTCTGCTGATCAAAGTTGTATGCCTGACTTGTAGAATCTCATCTCCCTGCTGTGTGTATCTGGCAATCCGGAACCACCATCTGCGCCAGGTTCTCAGCGTGGGGTATTGTGAGTACCAATCAGGACATCCCCTGTGACCGATTAACCATCAACAGTGTTTCATCTGATTTTCTTTTCTTTTCTTCATTTCTTCAAAGACTGAGCCATCCGGCTCTGGATTACAATTGGGTGTTGTGCATATTTTTCTGTACAGGGCCCCATCCATCTACACCTGCCGGTCAATCCCAGGCAACGGACCTGGCTAGCCCCCCAACCTGGGTACCCAGAGTGTGACTTTCTAGACCCTGTAATGTGCACAGTGCTGTGATCTACTGTGTGGGTGTCAACGTGGCTCAGTTGGTAGCACATCTGCCTCTGGACCAGAAGGTTGTGGGTTCTCGTCCCATACCAGGATTGGACTTGCACCTAAAAATCGCTGACATCCGAGTGCAGTATTGGGGGGGTGCTGTACTGCTGGGGTGTGCCGTCCTTCAGATGAGATGTTAAACTGAGGTCCCTTCTGCCCATCCTGATGTTGTCCTGGTGGGTGTCCAGGTGGAAGTATAAGAACCCAGGGCACTCTTCGCAAAGAGTAGGGAACATTCCCGGTGTCCAGGCCAACATTCCCCTTCCCATAAACCGGTTCATGCAATTATCCAGGCTGTGTGTGGGTGATGATGTGCGATATGGCCACCACCATACATTCAGTCACTTCACTACCAGTCTAGCATTGCTTGTAAAGCGCTTTGGATATATGAAAAGTGCTATATAAATGCTGATTCTTCTTCTTCTTCTTCTTCTTATGCTGCTAATTAACCTGATCTCCCCCTCCCGTGTTTTAGTCCCCCTAAATAAACCAGATTTTTGATGTTGTTAAACTTTAAACTGTCTGAAGTATCAGTAACTACATTTTTATTTATTTATTTAGTTTTTGTTGACCAGGTAAGTGCACTAGACAATTCCTGCCTATTTTCAGGCAAGACCCAGGGGAGGAGGATACAGATGAATGCCAACTGACCTTGAACCAGATTAAGTTGTTGGTGGTATTTTAGTGAATGAGGGAAATTTGGCCAGGACACCGGGGAAATTCCCCTACTCTTTTCGATAAGTGTCATGGGATCTTTAACATCCACCTGAACTACCACCAATCTAAGCAGATGGGACCTCAATTTAACATCTTATCTGAAAGACATTGTATTGATTGGTGTATGCTGATTAACCTTATTTTACAGGGGGGTCCTCAGAGACGAACCGTAGAATCAGTCTCTGATTGAACAGTGTGTACATGTGGGGTATTGGAACTGTAACTTTTGTCCATTGTGTGAGCCACTAGAAGGGATAAAAGGGGGTCTCAGTGTCCCAGAGAGCTGTGACCAAGCTAGTCTAATCACTACAAACCCTGACCTCTGGGTGGAGGCACCAGCCATAGAACCTAGGCCCCTCAACCTGTCAGTAGTCAAGCAGGCAGGGGTAGTAGCCCTTGGGATAGCACCACCTGGGGGTTATAGTCAGATCAGGGTTGCTTTCATATTTATCATTGACTGAATCAATGGGAATTTGAGACCGCACCATTAATGTCATTGGAGACATAGGAGGATTCTATGGCAATGCAGTACCTTGCAATATTGTGGGGTCCAGCATACAGGATCCCATTGATAGGCACCCTGGAACAGAGAGGCTAAGCAGTAGATGCCTTATCATGTCTGAGAAGGAGAAAAAGACTACCTGGGCTTCTGCCCCACTTTGGTTAGCGGGCATGGCTGGAGGAGATGACGGTGGAGGTTGGGTTCAGTAGCACCTATGCCTAGCCCTGACCTTGGTGTCTGGTCAATGGTCAGGGGGCAGTCAGTGTCACTGCCAGAGCAGACAATGTTGAAGCAAAAGTCATAACTGTGGAGTGAAGGGGTGACCTTGAACAAGCTGTGAAAGTCAGTTTTATGTGATAAGGGTGAGTCTGAAAGACCGCCGATCACATAAAGTGACTAAAAAAACAGCCTGCTGCTGAATGGGCAACTGAAATTGTAATGACCGCCCACTATATTAACTTTAAACAAAAAACAGAATACATTTTTTTTGCCAGGGGCTATGCCACCTGCACCATCCAAACTAAAATGATCAACTCCACGGGGGTGTGGACCTATTGAAAAGTTATTCTTTCCCCAAAACAAAAAAGTTTCTGTCATCAGAATCCAGACCTGAACCCAAGTCTGCTGACATTGCAAGCGGTGTCTTACACTGCTATACTAAGCAGCCAGCTTGGCAGGAATTGGCCCCACAACATCTCATATCCTGTAGTAGTGAGTGTAGCTCCCTGCTATACTCACTCCACAGGATACAGCAATGTTTTTCACCACTCACTCTCAGTGTGAGCAGTATTACTGAGTCGCTTAAATTGATGCACTCAATAATATGCGCTAATATAGGGTGCTACTGTGGAAGTCTTATCCTTGTCCAGGTGCTTGTGTTTGTGACTCGCTGAAGATTTCTCTCAGGATTTTGACAACAGCAATTTGGTTGACAGAGCCGGTGATGTGGATTTTTTTGGCATAAACATTTCTCCAAAGCCCCCTTTCTGCATTGCCTGGTTGCAGAACTGAACCGCCAGCAGATTTTGCAGGCTTTTACATTGTGGTCTAGGCCTAAGAAACAGACACAGGCTTCATGAGAGTCACTGGTGTAGATTTTCTCTCCATACTCACAGTACCAGAAAAGTTTTGGTGGTTCTTTTGATAACACACAAGTCATCGAAAAATCACTATAAAAGTGATTACCTAGTTAGGAAAAGAAATAAAATAGCAGGTATGAGCAGCAACATTTCCGATGGCAGTCCAATGATTCTGATGGATGGTGGGAAAATAATTTAAGAGAGATGAAGCAGCCTGTGTTTATGTATATGGTGATGTCTGACTCCTTGCAAAAGTTTCCGTGTGGTCCTAAGTGCCTGGCAGCTATAAGTTCCAAAGGTGTGGTCTGATGAAAGAGATATCCTCGAGGAAGACCCTCAACATCCACAGGGACCTGGTCGCACAAAGAAAGGCAATTAATCATGTTTATATTATTTTATTTATTTATTTTATTTAGCACACTTTTGGAATTACAATCCTTTGAGTCGGGGACTCATTTACAAAGGCTCCACGTCAGTAAAAGGAGACAAAAGTACAGGAAACAAAAACAGTAATACAATAATAATACATGATACAGTAATACATGAACATTTCAGGTTTCAGTTGTACAGTTAGACAAAATAATACAGCGTCCAGATAAGCTATACATAGCAAGGTGGAGCTACAAGGAATTACAGATTTGCTGTTAAACCTGTGCATTGTAGGGTGCACCTGACAGACATCAATAAGAGCAGCCACTAGAGGCATTGTCGAGAGGTGTTTGACAGTTCCTATCAGGCGACTAGTCGAGCCCGAGATCAGCTGACAGGCAGTTGCATGAGAGGGCGCTGCCTCGATGAGGCATTGTCAGCGCACAGCCTGTAGGAGCTTAGGTATGGTGGTAGGCAAGCAGACTGGGACTAGCTGGTACACTGGCAGCATCTTGAGGAAAGAATCTGGTCTTTGAAAGCTAACTTGAATTAACCTAAATTGGTGATAGAGGTAATGGGCGAGGGGAGCTCACTGTGCCCAGCTGGAGCTCTGTAGGGAAAGGACCTTTGAGCTAAAGAGGTCCTGACCCTGGGAGTGGACCAGATCTGTTTATTAGCAGTGCAAGTGTTAACTGAGGTGTGGGATGTGAGGAGAGATGTAGTGACCCCTAAGGGGGTAAGCCCCAGCTGGATTTCTTTGGTGAAGAGACACGTTTGGTAGTGTAACCTTTCATTTAGAGTGAGTGTATTTGTTAGGGCATACAGGGTACAGGTATGGGTACATTTATCCACCCTAGAGAGGAGTCTGCATACTTTGTTTATGGCCAGGTGGATTTTATTCAGGGTTGTGTGATCAGCTGCAGAGTAAATAGTGAGCCCATAGTCAACTAGTGAGAGAACTGAGGAGGTTCAGCTAGAGAACAGCTAGGTTCAGGGCCTCTGGGGAAGACAGTCTCTATGCCTATAAAGTAGGCCTATGCAGGTATTCATGGCAAATGAGAGGTTGTTAATATAGGAGTGGAAGGAGAGGCTGGAGTCGAAAGTTAGGCCAAGGTATTTATATGTACAGACCTGTTCTAAGGGGAGGAGGGCATGGGAGAGGATGATTAGCTGTGCATCCACAAACTTATTCTGTCTATGGACAAAGAGCATAGACTTTGTCTTTTTTACATTGACCACAAGTCTACAGTCAGTAAACCAGTTTTCAATCTAGTTGAAGGCATGCTGGAGGGAAGACTGCAAGTCTGCGGGGTCCAGGTGGGAGGCAAAAAGGACCGCATCATCCGCATAAAGCAGTAGCATACCAGAGCAGGATTTTGGTAGGGCATTTGTGTAGATGCTGAACAGTAGAGGGCCAAGAATGGAGCCCTGGGGGACCCCATAGTGGACTGGCACGGTGGATGAGAGGGTGTCATTTATCTTGACACATTGGGATCATGACATGAGGTAACTGGTAAACCACGAGATGGGTCCTGGGGGGAGACCAAAGTGACAGAGCTTACTTAGGAGTAGGCGGTGGGAGACTGTGTCAAAGGCCTTTGATGGGTTGATGAAAACAGCTCCTGCAAGGTGTTTTCTATCCAGGGCAGTGAGAATGAAGTTACAGAACTCCATTAGGGCAGTAGTTGTACTATGTCCAGATCTGAAGCCATGTTGCTCGCATCATAGAATGTTGTGTGCAAGCAAGTATTCGATGAGATGGGAAGCTACAATTTTTTTAAGGGCTTTGGAGAGAGTGGGAAGAATAGAGATGGGCCAGTAGTTATTGAGGGAGGTGGTATCACCACTCTGCAGAATTGGGGTGATGGTGGCCATCTTCCAAGTTTTTGGGAACTGACCCAGGCATAGAGAGCAGTTAATGAGGTTAGTCAGGGAGACTGAACTGTGTATAGAACCATATGAAGGATTCACATGTCAAACGAATCTTTGCAGTAGCAGGATCCACTGAGAGCATTTACTAGCTAGGGCCTTGCCTCACTTATGGTCATGACCCTGAGGTGGAAAGGGGGGTACTAGGTGTTTGGCTCAGTGGTCCCCGAGATAGGGTCAAAGAAGTTGCTTGGAAGTACAGCACTTAGGTTGGAGAAAGTAGAGTTAAGGCAATTGGCGACGGTCTGTGGGTCTGAGGTAGTGACATTGTTGGGAGGGGAGAGGGAGCCAGGCTCTGCCATTTAGTTCCTTTATGTTGTTCCAAAACAAGCGTGCATTCTCCCAGGAGGAGGAGGCAAGGGTTGTTCTGTAGTAGTCAGATTTGGCCCTCCTTATGGCCCAGGTGCACCTGTTGCTTGCCGCTCTGTAGGCCTGCCTGTCCATCTGTGAGCCCGAGGTGACTGCTTTATGCCGGAAATCATCTCTGTGTTTTAGTTGATGAAGCAGTGCAGAGAAGACCCAAGGGGCATTATGCTTTTTGGATTGCACTTTTGAGAGTAGGGCATAGGTGTTGCACACTTTGTTGAATGCACAGGTGAAGTAGTCAAGGGCTTCATCTATGGTGGAGGCCCGATTGATAGGGGACTAATCCAGAAGACCAGATAGTTCTTTAGTTTAGTGAGGCCTCCAGGTCAGAGCCAACATTGGGCTTGTCTGTTAGGTTGAGGTTTATGCCGTTGACATGATCAGGAGAAGAGGATGGGGGAGTGATCACTTAGGGAGTCCAGAAGGACCGCAAGGTTTGAGATTCTGTGGGGATGGTTGGTAAACAGAGGGTCAAGTAGGGTGCTGGAGCCACTATTGGGGTTCACCCTGGTTGATTGGTCAACCAATTGGATAAGATCAAGAGCAGCGAAGGTGTCTTGGATCATGGAGGCTGAGTTGGCAAGCTAGTTCACATTAAAGTCCCCAAGGATGATGTGTTCCGTTTTGGGGGGGAAGCTGGAGACATAGGTGACAAGGGATTGTATGGCAGAAACTTGATTTCGTGGGGGAATGTAAGTGACAGTAACTGTTAAAGGGGCTCTAGAGGGATCTGGAGAGAGTTTTGTCATCATGGCTTGGGCTCCGTGGTCTAGAGAAGGTGCTGAAAGAGCTTGACATAACAAGGAGTCCCAGCCGTGAACTGCACCCCCCCACTTCACTTGCCCATGCTATTGTCCCTGTGTAGGGTGAAGCCTGGGAAGGTGACAGAGGAGTCAGAGATCTTCTTGGAAAGCCATGTTTCTGTAAGGGTTTGTACACAGGCTGATGTTGCTGAATCCAGCTTTGTGGGGTCACCGTCTTCTTGGGCAGGCTGCAAATGTTCATAGCAGCAATTCTGAGCCCAGGGTGCGAGGAGCACAGGCTGTGAGAGATGGGGCCTGGACTGGGATGTACATTGCCCGACATAAGTAGGAGTAGAGCAAACACTCTGAGGAGAGCCAGAGTTCGTACCTTGTTAGTCTAGGAGAGTTTCCGATTAGTTGTGGTGCATGTAGTGCAAGAGATGGACAGGGAGATAAGGGTTGGAGTGGAGAGGAATGTTATATAGTATGGACGGTGGTGGTGGTGGTGAATGACAGCGGGCAGAAAGACCAAAAACAGAGGGCGTAACAGCAAATCCTATAGGTGACAGGTGGAAGGGCAACTGCGGGGACACAAACAGGCAAGAGGAGGTTGAGGAAGGGAGTAGAGGAGCAGAAGGTGCAAGGAGTGAACTTATTTAAGGGGGGGTTGGAAAGGAATATAAGTTAGGGGGCTTTGAGAAAGGAAGCAGAGAGAACAGGTGGTCCAGAGTGTCTAGAGGTAGAGAGAGAGGTGGAGAGATAGATGGGCTAAAGTTGGAAGAAATAGGAGATCCCCCTAGTGGATGGCTCCTATAACCTGCTAATGGCAAACAGTGGACTTAGAAGAAGTAAGCACAGGAAGTCACATGACAGAGGAGGTACTTAAATTAAGTGCTGAGCTTGGGTGGGAGGGTGATTGGGGCAGGCAGGGCAGTCAACGCGCAGCATCGACGGGCTAACACCCTCAGAAACAGTGCTGGTAGAGGGTAGCAGGATTATCTTTAAAAGCCCCATGGGAGTGTGCTGCTCCAGGTGCGCACAGTAGCTTGTGTGGACTTCATATGGGGGTCCCGCTGCCTATATGGAAGAGCAAAACAAAGAAACTGATTAGTATGTAGCGGGAGACAGGCTAGGGTTTGGGGGGGAGGCCTGAATCTAGTGTGCATGCGTGAACTACTGGGCCCTACTGTGCATGCTTGAACTCCGGAAGGCTAAGAACAAGCAAGATGGTGCCTGTGGGAGGCCTGGAAGATGCCAGCCAGATGGTGGGCCAACAGGCACTCTCAACTCTAGTACAGCAGAACAACAGAACAATAGGTACACAAATGCAAAGCTTTCAATGACACCTATATAGAAGTCTATGCCATGAAAGCCACTATTACATAACTGAGTCTAGTTTGCTGATTTGTACATTATAGCCATTGGTAGTCAGTGGTATTAGAGGAAAAGGAAATATTGCCAGGTCAGTCATATTCCCGAAAGACCATAAAATGATCTCTCAAATGAGGTATTAGACCTTTCAGTAGGTGTCAAAAGTTCTAAAATATAAATAGCTAAATTGTCCGTAAATTAAATCAAGGCAGCAGCCATTTAATGGAATCCTAGAAGAGAAAATGATGTGCAGAGTGACAAATTGTAATTAAAAACATACAACTTGCCCCTCAGTGACTTCACTTTTTGTCTCAAGATTCCATGACATGGCTGCTGATTTGACTTGGTTTATGGATAATTTAGACATTTATATTGTGGGACTCCTGACACCTAGAGATAAGCCCAATACCTCATTTGAAAGAACTTTGTCATTGGCTTTCAGAATTTGAGTGAGCCAGCAACATTTCCTTTTCCTTTAAGGTGCCAGTTAACTGGTTTAAATAGGATAGCCAAGTGTAATAACCTTTGTTTCTTTTTGTAATTTTTCAGTTTGTTTTATAAATAAAAGTTTAATTCATCATTTTGTGATGAGGAGTCTCATCAGATGTCTTTAGTCTAATTGCTTCAGACAGAAATAAGTTTGCAGATGATTCCTTATTTTACCTCATTTCTTGCTGCTCTGAGAACTCATTGATGTGCAGTAACATCACTTTAAAAACAATATTACGCTAGCTTGTACTGCCTGCACTTGCTGTTACCTTAGCCTACAATTTGTCCAATAGTTGTGTAGTAACATGCAAGTAATAAGCCATGACAGAGTGTGCATTATAGGATTTGAATGAGTTCCCCAGGTGTGCAGTAAGGCATGAGGCAGAAGGATGTGTGTCCTTACGCCCCTGGGAAGTGCATTACAATCCTATGATGCACACACTGGAGGGGTTTATTACCCTTATTAAATGGCTCTAAGTAGGTTTTGGGGGGAGGAAAATGAGATTCAGCACCTGACTGTGTGTATATAGAGATTTAATGCACGATCAGGTGATGTCTCTTGGTCAATGAAATTTCAAATTTTTTTCTTACCATTTTATGTATTATTTTACAGAGGAAGATACAGTAAGTGTGCTGGGTCACTCAAATTCTGAAAGCCTAGGTAAAGATCTTTCAAATGAGGTACTGAGCTTACCTGTAGGTGTCAGTAGTCTGGAGTTATACATTTCAAAATCATCCATAAATTCATTCAATGTGTGGTACATAGTTCAGTGCTTATGTATACTTATGAGCTTGAATGTTACATGCTTGATGTTTATAAACTTGGACTTTGGCTTTTCTCCATTTCCCACCCTCAGTAGAATGCTGGGTAGGTGTAGGATTTAAGGCCCAAAAAAGATTATTACCATTGTGATTACCTCCTCCAACTCCGGAGAGTGTGACCAGTAGCATGCAGGAGTGGAAAAACACCCTTTGGGGGAACCTCCAAGGATCCATGGCTACTGAACTACCCATCCTCTGGGCATGCTAAGAGGAGAATAATCCTAAATGTGGGCTTATGGCTCTGGTTCTGTTCAAGGAGTAAGTCCAAACTTGCTAGTCGATGAGTCATATCTCCAAGTCTGATGAAGAGCAGGAAAGTCAATTCTGGAGGATGAAGGTTCCGGCACATGAAGAGAGGCTCCATTTGGATGGGTGTCCAGATTAGAGAAGATGGTTAATCCATGCTCAAGCTAGCTGTACAAGAATGAAGAGTGTATTAAACTGAAACAAAGATCCATCCAGGGAGCAAAGTCTAGAGATGGTAGCATTAGGTGTTATCCCACTGTCTGATAAATGGTGAAAAGACCTCCAAGAAAGTCAGAGAGATAGGTCCATCACGGAGCCCTGAAATGGCGCTAACCAGGACCTCTGCATAGGAAGATTGGGACACAAGATAGCATGCTAGAGATGTCATTTGTCAAAGGATGAAATAGCAGAGTTCAGATTATCGTACTGTAGTGTAGATCTCAGACGGTCAGACTAAGGAAGGCAAGATCCCCACGTGGGTCTGCCTTGGTAAAGATGGAAATACGTTTGAGCAATGAGAAATTCCCCCCATGGGGCATGTTGGTTTTGGGATGGTGGGACCCCCTACATAGGTCCACGATGTTGCATGATACGAGATAAGAAGGGTGAGACCCCACGTGAGTCTGCCTGTAGATACGTTTGAGCAATGAGTAATGCCCTGTCATGGGGCATGTTTGAATGGGCCAGTGGAACCCCCATGTAGGTCCACCATTGCCATATTATTGAATAGACATAAGGAGGGTGAGACCCAGATGTGAGTCTACCTTTAGTGATATGGAAATGTTCGAGTAATGAGTAAGGCCCCCTCATGGGACATGTTCACTTGGGATAGCGGGACCCCCTCACAGGTCTGCCATCATTAGAGTATGCCATGGTCCATGATAAGAAGGGCAAGACTGTTTGTTTGGGATGGCGGGATCCCCTGTTGGTCCACCGTCGCCATAGTACTGCACAGACTGAGTAAGGATGGCAAGTCTCCCCCCCATGGGGCTGCCTTAGGAGGTAGAAATATGCTATGAGCAACAAGCAATCCAAAGTCACGGGCATGGTTGAAAGAGATGGCGGGACCCCCCGGCGGGTCCACCATCATCATGATATTGCACTGTTCAAGTGAAGGATGGAGAGACCACCATGTGAGAAAGAAATACGTTTGAGCAATGAGTGATGCCCCTTTGTGGGGTGTGGTCATTTGAGATGGTGCCCCCACGTGGGTCCGCCGTCACCATGGTATTGTACTGGTCACCGGAGGAAGGAGTAGACCAGTGCGAGTGGAGTCAGGCCCTCCCTTGTTGGCTAGCCAGACAGGAGGGGCTTACTGGACAACAAGTTACAAGCATTTCTAGATGACACAGTGGGATATGCATCTTTTGCTAGCTGGAGCAACTACAAACTACACTGGAGACAATTTGTCCATTCAACTGTGACGTGGTCATTTAGCGTAGATAGAAACAAACACTGTGCGATGCCCCTTATGTACCTAAATTACTTATTATCTTTATTTGTGACCTCTTCAGTATCCACCAGAATGCAGACCCCCTAAACTGCTAAGAATATCGTATAGCACTGAGATGGCCACACTGGAATATGCCTGTGCTCAGTATAGGCTGAATGATATTCTCCAGGAGAGTCGAGCAATAGCTGAAGGCTGAAACAAAGAAGTAGAAACAATCTGGCAGACCTCAAGACTGTCCCAGATTGGAAGGGATGTCCCTGATGGGCCTCATAATGTTTTCACACCGTTTTCTACAAGTCAGCAATAGTTGTGTAGGGCAGAGTTTGCTGTCATTGGACAGCCAGTGGATATTTTTGAAAGGTTTGAGGGCTCTTTGACAGTGTCTGTTTGGTTTTCATTGGTAGCTGCAATTTTTTGGTAGACTTAACAGTATTTTCCTGAGGTACATCATATCTTACTGAAAGTGTTGTGTCTGCATGGCCCAAAATAAAATGTTCTCCCAGCTGGAACTGATGAAAGATTGCAAATAAAGCCACCGTAACATGAAGCAGGTTAAAGGCATTAGTAGGGACGAAAAGAAGGCATTTCCAAGCACTGAGGTTGTGCACTCAAACAGATTTGTTAGTGACAGTAATGACCTCCATGGCAGATTCCTGTTGCATGAGGAATGTTGTACATGTCCCCACATGCAGCTGTTCTGACCAGTTTACACCATCCCTCCCAAAGTCGGTGTGTTTGTGACTGAACAGTGAGGAGGGGAAGCACGAAAGAATGCCAGACAATGGAAGCAGAAGTTTGGTTTTTGGCAGGAATTGCCTGCAGCACAGAGCCCCTCAATCAGGTTCAAGGCTGATAGTGCCGATGTGTAACAAATATTTTTTCCCACATAGACATTCATTGGACAGGAGTAATGGAAGCCCCAGCCCCAAGTATTGAGGCATAGGGTTGAGAGATATGCAGTCCAGGGTAGCAAGCTAGGAAGGGTGGTGCTGGCGCGACAAATTCAAAAGTGAAGGAGAGCACTGAGCAGAAGTGCAGGGAAGGGGCGGCAGCGGAAAGGAGACCAGGCTGCAAGGAGTCACAAGTAACAGCAAGAAGATCCAGGCAATGAACTAGCCAGGAGCAGTATTGGGCAGGAGAACCAGAACAACAGAGGAGAAGGTAATCCAGCAGGGCTCACGGCAGCAACACGCAGCAGTATGGTGACCAGCAGAGGAGAGAAGAAGCACCCATAAGAAGGAAAGGAAGATTGGAGGAAAAAGAAGGTATCGGGGAGAAAGGCCATGGAAACAAACGAACAGTGAAAGAGCACAACGTGGGAAGGAAGAAGGGGGGCAATGAAGAGTGAAACCAAACAAGGAAAGCAAAAGGCAAGGCAAACAAGAGGAGGGGATAGAAATTAAAATGAAGGGGGGGGGAGAGCCCACAGCCAACCAGCCATGCAGTCTGTTGCTCAAAGCTGAGCCAACAAAAGCACTGGGGTTTAAGAAGGGGACGTGGGAGGAGCTATCCCCCACATTGAACCACAGGCTAATAGCCTTCTTAATACCGGTTTGTCCATCAGTGACGTCACTTTTTATCTCAAGATTTGATTAAATGGCTTCTACCATCATTTAAAGTATGGATTATGTAGCTGTATATAGCTCTGCACTGCTGACACCTCCAGGTAAGCACAATACAGTACTTCATTTGAAAGATATTTTGTGTGTGTTCAGAATTTAGAGGAACCAGAACACTTATCTTCTTCTTTTATGATGAAAGTGACTCTATGTTCATCAACACACCCACCTCACAAGCGGGGACCATAAGTATGCTGTGAAAATATGTACTAATTAATGGAGATGAACCACCCACTCTACTACCAAGGGTATTCTGTAATTCCCCTGGTAATCACACATTTGTCCTGGCTTACCTTGAATGCAAGGACTGTCTTTATATCCACTGTCTTTGATTTTAGGCTGTTCCATAGTTTCATCACACTCTAGGAGACATTTATCCTAACATTATTCCTGTAAGTACCATCTATGAGCTTCAGAACATGTCCTTCAATCCAGCTGGAGCACACCAGATAAAACATTTCTCTCAATATATGCATATGCAGAACACTGAGATCATGTCCCCTGTCAGCCTTCTTTTCTCCAGGATAATTATGTTACAAGCCTCCAGCCTTTCCTCCTAAATTTGGTCCCCTGAACCCAGGATCACTTTGGTGGCCCTTTCTTGCATCCTCCCGATTATCTCAATGTCCTTTTTGCATTGAGGATCCCAGAACTGCGAGCAGTACTCCAGGTGGGTAGTACTCTAGGTAGGGTATGACCATAGACTTGTAAAGTGACAAGATTATTTACTCTGTGCTGCAGGTCACTTCCCTTGATGTATCCCAGAATTCTGCCATCCCTATTGACAGCAACTGTGTTTCAGTCCCTTGTGAATTATGACCCCTCTGGTCAGTATCCTATTCCAATGCAGCTCACTATAAGTAGGTTCTACCTCTGCTTTTTTGCACCTTGCTTTTGGCTTCATTTAATCTGACACTGTAGGAGTCTGACTTATTATACAACTTGGTCTGGTCTTCCTGAAGTTTGCCCCCCATCCTCAAGGGATTACATCACCCTGGCCAACTTGGTGTCATCAACAAATTTAAGCTGCCTACTAGAGACCCCAGCTTCCAGATCATGGATGAAATGGTTGAACAGCAGTGGTTCCAGCTCTCAGATTCCTGAGAGCAGCTGATGACTACCCTTCTCCACTTGTTTAGTGCCTGCCCACCACAAATATCTGCTTTCTGCACAGAAGCCAGTTAGTAATCCACATCGTCTAGTACGTCCCATGTATACTGCTTTGGCACACTTTTTCTAGAAGAATGCCATGCACCACAATATCAACACCTTTGCTGAAGTCCTGATAGACAACAGTTATGATCCTCCCCCTGTCCAACTCCCCAGTCTGTCCTTGAAAAAGATGATCAAGTTGGTTTGGCATTATCAACCCCTAATAAAGCCATGATGAGTGAGGACAATAACCTTGGCCTCTACTGAGTGCTCCATTATTCTGTGCTTGATAATGGCTTCCAGGACCTTGCCCAGCACTGATGTCATGCTAATCAACTTATAGTTATCTGTAGTTGCCTGGGTCCACCCATCCCACCTTCTTGATGATGGGGGCTGCTCTAAACAATTTCCTGTCTTCCAATACCATACTTGACTGGCCACACTCATTATAGATTACTGCAAGTGACCCAGGCCATTGTTCCTTTAGCTCCACTGTGATCCCAGGGAATATCCTGTCTATGCATCAAGTCCTTGATCTCACCCACATTGCTGGGTGCACTCATATTGGTCTTCATGCAAGTGAGAATAATTGAACCTCTATGCTTCCTCCCACATTCCCCCACCACCACCCACCCCGTGGGCATCCTCTCCTCTCCAAGTGCTTCATTCTCTTCTCCCCTTCCTTGGTGATCCACTACATCCAAATCTATTCATTGGGGAGCCCCTGCACCAACCCTCTCCCTCCTATCTGATAGCACAGTTAAAGAACCCTGACTGTCCTGACTGTCCTGTCCATCTCCCAGCCATTACTACCACTCCCTCCTGGTGCATGTGCAGCTCATCCCATGTGCACAGATATCCCTTGCTCCATAAGGTCCTACATGTGATCATAAAAAAAAGCTTCCCTCTTGTACCTGACACTTAGTCAAGCATTAGCCAGCCTAGTGCTTTGCTGCTGTTTCAAAGTAAACCCAGAACTGAGTATCTTTCAAAAGCTTACTCTAAAAATGATCTCCTTATATCTTCAGGACATGGTTTCAATAGGTTGTTTATGCCAACATGAGCCACAACTGTGTGCTTCTTCTCCCAGGAGCATATTTTGGCCCAGAATACTATAGTCCTTTGATCCACACTCTGGGCAGTTATATCTGCCTGCACCCAAATTGAAAGTTGACTGAGGTTCAGTGAAGCAGAGGATGATGGATGACATCATTTGACCACTGTTTTCTTTGATGCTCAACAGCTGCTCATCCTCCCTCCCTTTCCCTGTTATAGAGCTTCATTTGTTTGCTCCCTCTCTTTAGCTGTGCTTTCTTGTTGGTGTTCTGCTTCTGTGGCATTCTCCCCACCTATGTCTGTTGCCTTTCCATCATTTCCTCACCTCCAGTGGCTAACCACTGCTTCCTTAGTCCTGCAGTCTGGGACCTTTGACAATATTTTTGTCCCTAGCCTTATCACAGCCCTTGTCTCTGTACACCTCCACTGGTGCAATACTATGCACTGGTTCTGCCTTGTTCTCTGCAGCTGCCAAATTTTAGCTGCTCATGTTCCTGCACCCAACATCTCATCTGATTTGTTTGACCTTCATCTCTGGCCTCCCATGCTGCTTCCAGATTTTCACTGTAGGCTCCCACCTTTGCACTATTGCACCACTCTGACTGCTAGCTCCCTACTGCAAAATGTTTTAGATTTGTGGCATACCCTGATCTGACACATATTATCTCTGCAGGCTCTTGGCTCCTTCTTCCAGTCTTTGGCTCCTGACTCCGGCTGTAACTGCAGCTCCTTCACCTTTTCTCTCCTTTTTTTTCTTGCCATCTGGGGTGTGCTCTGTGCTGCTGTAGGTTCATTTGCTCTCTGACCTATCCACTGCTGGGGAGTGGCTCACCTTCCTGCTTCACCTTCTACTAGCATTCCTCCACAACCTTGACAACCTCTGCCATGGCTGTGCTTCACTTTTTGGATCTTTGTGCCTTTTTGCTCTTGGCTGTGCTTCACTTTTTGGGCTTCTGGAACTTTTGACCTACTGATCACAGGTGCTGATTACCCAGTCATGACCACCAGGCTGTTACCTACTAGTTATGAGCATTACTTTCCCATTTGCAGGCTATTGATATGCTGTTCTGCCCAGTAAGTACAGTCGACCAGCATGCTAAGGTAACCATTCATCTCATCTCCTTGGGGCTCAACTGTCATACAAACATTCTCTTGCATGCTTCATCCTCTCATGCTTTATTTTTGTAACATTCTTTCAAATGCTTCTGAACATTCACCAAAGCACCACGGGAAATCCCCAACCTCTTAAAGACTGTGCTGTGCTCCTCAAAGGCCAGACTCTAATGATTTATAGTTATTTATTTATTTATTTGAAATTACTCCAACCAGGATATCCACATGAGATGTAGTATTTCGTTTCCATGGGGTCCCATGGAAGATAGCAACATTCACTAGGTGAACACAGTCCAGCAGAAATAGTTACATACATGTTAAAATATACACAGGCAAAAACTGTGATGATAATTACATCCAAACAGTAATCAGCGCTATCTAACAAAGTGGTGTCTCAGCAAACAAAGAGCATGGGCATTGTTATGCACATAGTAATAGTTGGGAAGGGGGGATTTTGGACCAAAACAAATACAGTGATTTCTAAGGTGGCTGGAAAGACTAAACTTGAATACATGCAATCTCAAAGCTATCCAATGATAAGTGGATTGCACTTCTCCTGGGCCAGACTCTAACTTCGTCCCTCAGGGGCTGAGACTCTCAATGGCTTGGTTCTAATAATATATCCAAGGGTCTAGTGCTCAGAGGAGAGGACCAGGCAGCAAAACCTGAAACAGCTGGGTTTAGATGTCTTCTTTTCCTGGAGTTGTAGTTTAGTACCCGAGTTCCTTTTGCTTGGGGGGTTAGCTGTTTGCTTTCTAGGGTAGAGATACACTTGTAAAGACTTCTTCAGTTGCAGGGCCAAGCCCCGTAGCACAATAACAATGGTGAAGAGTCTCTCTGAGACGGGAGGAGACAACAAAGGTCCTTAATTTGGAGTGACCTGGATGAGATCTGGCATTATGAAGCTCATAATGTAATTTTAATTCCTAAATGATTCATGCCTGATGGGATGGTAAACCAAGGCTTTAGATTCCAAGAGTTTACCCCACAAGGTGGTATGTCCTCCATGACAAAGGTCATAAATAATTTAAATAATAGACGTCCACTGAGAGTTGAGTATGGATAGTCATTCTGCAGTATAGCCTAGAGGTTAGAGGAACAAGGTGTGAAAGAGCTTGGTATATCCAGCAGACTAGACCTGAGTTTGAGTCTCACAGCCTCCACTTGCATACTGTGTGACTCTGAGCAAGTCACTTAACCACCCAGTGCTCCCAGGTCACCCTTGAAAACAGGCACTTGTGCTTAGTGGGTCTGACCCGATTACCAAAGACTAAAATTAAATAAATAAAATTATAAATCCTTCTCTCCTTAGGGGAAGTAAGTGGATTCCTATGATTTATTCATTTGTTTTCTGGAGCATTTGATTGATTGATTGATTTGCTTTCTTCCCAAAGGTTCCTTTAGTCAAATGAGACCTAATTCCAGTAACACCTCAAGGGATGGAACTCACCTCAAGAGGAGTCATATGTCTTCGTGGTACCCTAAAAAGGAGGAATTCCGTATAGCAGGGAAAAGAGAACATACACTACATTGACACTGCAGAGGCACAACAACCATTTTAATGTTCAACGCACTAATTTTTTCCTACCCAGTATTATGTATTCAGCTTTAACATTGATCATTCAAGATACCAACCATGTCATTTAAGTTGGCTAAGCATTCCTCTCAAGTCTCTGAAAGAGGCCCGATGCACCAGTGAACTACTGTTATATGCAGTATAAAATAATACATGGGGTGGTGTGTTTAATGAGATTTTATACACTCTTGAAGTGTTAGATGCTACATAAACCCAGAGAACAAAGCTTGAGGAGTTTATTTAAGCATCCAACACTGAGGGTGTGTGTGAAATTTCGAGGTAAACACACAACCCCATGTATTATGTTATATAACTGCTGGGGAGCCAGTTATTCGGTTATTTTAGAGCCAGTTCATTAAATGGCCAGTTATTTTTTTTATTAAACTACCCGCTGAGTGCAAGTGGCAGTGAAGTGTCTGGAGGTAAGGAATGGTGGCTGGCACTGAGGAAGGGAAGAGTATCAGCTGTCACATGCATAGAACAAGGGAAATCCAGCACACGTTCACCGTTATAACCCACAGGTTATAGCGACAAATTATAACCGGGTTTCCCTATGGGAAAAACAATACCCAGTTATTATAAACTTCTTATGTATATATGGTTAAGTATTGTGCTGTATTATACTTGCTTAGTAGCTGGTCTGAGAGTGCATCCAGAGCAGTAATTTTAACTGCAAACTAGAAACTCCATGTGAGTGTGGCTAATGATGGAAGGAAACCCCATATAAGGGAAAAATGTTTGATAGTGGCAGATCAAAAGAGCTCAAAAAGTACAGGAATCTCATCTCTTCTAATTAATCCAGGCCAAAGGAGGAAATTAATAACTGACTGTGAGGCTTTGAAATACAGACAACATGAACCAAGAAACAGAGAACCAGAAGAAAACCATTAATCATAAAGCAAAGGAAGAGGAAGAACAACAATGCACAGGCTTGAGAAAATTAAGAAGTCTGGCACATGAAGGAATGAAAAAGAAAAGATAAATGGAGTAGGAATTAATTTTGAACTTTCCCTTTGAATTAAATTTTTTTTACTAGTAAACCTTCCCAAAACTGAAAACCTTTCTGCTTCTGTGCAGACCATAATAGGGAAGGAAAATGTTACAGATGGGCGCTGTAGTTCTTCAAGTAAGAGCTGTACTAATTCTGTTTGAGAACCACAAGTAAAACAACTGGTGACAATGCAATACCCAAAGATGGTGCTTCAGTCCCCAGTAAGGTTCCTGTAGACCCCTGGCAAAAAAAATACAGTGTGGCAGGGGTGGATCGGGTAACTAATGTTGGTGATACAGACAGAAAATGGGTGTCCCTTTCAGCAGAACTGCCTGCTTGCAGTTTAGACCTTTTTTATTAACAGCCTTGTCTCCAGCTAGTTTCCCACCCCCAGCTTGTGGCACAAACCCAGTGTCCTGCATTAGCATGTCCAGCTCACCCTGGACTACTGGTTGCCCCCTACGTCATCAGGGATGTGGCATATGAAACAACTGGGGGGGGGGGCATCCTAAGGGTCCAACATTATGGGAAAGGTGTGCAGTCAAGTGAGTGCTGTCAGGTGCTTGTAAGAAGAGTCAGCAGTCAGACAGGAGAGAGAATCACCTTCAGAAGAAAAGAGTAGGGAGAGATTACCTCTTCCTGTGAGCGCCATGTCCCCCTTCCTGCCAGCTGCTCCAGTGATGGTGGTCCCCTCAGCAGCAGCCGTGGTGCAGAAGTCAGAGGCTGAAGAGAGCCAATGGTCCCTGTGAGCACAGTCACGCTAAAATTTGCCTTGTGTTTTTTTTTTTTCATATTGGCAGTTGCAGTGATGTTCCATTTTTTATTTTAGTTTCTTTTAAAAGTTTAAATCCAGCAGTGGTGAAAAAACAACAGGCTGCGACAGTGACAACAGAATGAGCATTCTTCAGTGGTGAGACGGAACACTGGAAGGTGGAGCAGAGAGGTCCTCTCCCATCAGCAGGATCACCCACATCCCCACCCCCCCACAGTGTCACCACTGCAGCATACAGAACAGCTGCTTCACCTTCCCAGACACCAAGTTCAGCAGCAACATCCAGGTCAGAGTGGAGAGCTGGCAGCAACACCAGTGGGCACATGCTGTCTGCCTAATTATGTGGGGCATGAAATTTATGCCAGAAAGGTACAACACACAATGACTGAGGCCACAAGGGGGTAGGCAGGGCCACAATATTCAGGGACCACCCAGAGGGCAGAGTAATTGGGCTTGAGGCCCGATTTTGATAAGAAGCTCCCAGAGGATGGAGGCACAGTGAGCAGCAGGACAAAGTACCACTTAAAAAACAAACAAAACAAAGCAAAAGCCCAAGAGAGGCAGGGAGAAGAGGTGCAGGCCCCTATCATAAAAGCAGCACCCGAGTGGGCTATATGGGCAAGGGCAGGCAGGTCCTAATTGAATTAAAGTAAGCCCAGGAGGGGTAGGAAGAGAACAGGGTAGGCCCCCCCCCCTTGCACTAAGCAAATGCTTCAGGGCAGGCCAAGTGAGCAGACAGGCTCTAATTAAATAAAAATAGTACTTGGTGGGTGGGGTAAGGCTAGAGCAAGCCCCACCAGTAACCGCCCACCATAGGGCAAGGGCAAAGATGCAGCTAGTAGTCCAGGGACACCAGAAAGCTCAAGCAAAGGGCTAGTTTAATTAACTAATTTCATTGATTATCAACCAGATCTGGCCAGGAGCAGGGGGAAGGGGAGCAGACAGGCCCCAGATCACCATCCAGTGGCATGGCTAACTAAGGGGTAGTTAACTGTTTAAAGTGTTTAACAATATCCAGAGTCCTGGGACAGTGAGCATGGGACCCTAGCGTACAAACCTTAGGTGATCAGCCTTGAGCAAAGAGGGCAGGACTGCTGCTTTACTGAAAGTTAAAGTGTATGCCTGTGGGAAGGAGAGCATAGCCTGTGGTCCACTCATAGCTGGGATATGCCTAGCTAAGCATAGCCCATGGTCCACACATAGCTAGGTATATCCCAGACATTTAATCCAGGTGCCCCCTTATGTAGTGTCTGCCCTAGTATAGTGTCTGCCCTGGAATAGTGCCCCTGGTTACAGAACAAAGGTTTTAAAGTGCAGTTGCAACTGTTATTTAAGTGACTGTGTTAAACCTTGAATGAACATCTCAAAGTTCAAAGTGTTAGTGTATATAAAGTGAGGAGTGCCAAATTGCATGTGAACAGATTCGAAGGGCAAGAATTGTTTTATTCCAGGATTGCTTATTTAAAGGAACAGCATCCATTGTAAATGCATGCTCCAAGACTGTGAAAATGCCCTGCATGCATCACATTTGTCCCATTTGCTCTGAGATGATTTTAAATTGCCTTCAGTTGCCCTGTATGGTCATTGCATGCTCCGAGACAGAGACATTGTCCTTGCATGCTGTGAACCCTTTCAAATTGATTGCACTTGCTCCACAGATTCGCTGTCTACCCTACATGTTCTCAAATTACCCTGCGTGTTCTCCAGTTACCCTGTACGTTCTCCAATTTCCTTGTAATGGCTGCATGATTCAAAGACTGACAAAACCAGCAACCTCCATTTAAAGAGATAGTATGTTTTGGAGACTCAGCTGTATTTCTGCCCACTGCATGTTAACCATTCTTCCTGCATGATCCAGAGACAATTCCATCCAACTTTGTCCCGACCAAACTGGGGCCAATCATCAGAGCAGAAAATGGGTAGTCAGCTAAGGAACTCCTTGTCACCTGCTTTCTTCAGATTCTTCAGGCCATCCCCTCCCTAACAGTGAGCTAGGCAGTGCAGGGAACCACACTGGTTCACAGATAGGGATCCAGTGCCCAGTGGGGCTGTTTTTTTTTGTTTCAGATTCTTCAATGATTCTCTAGAGGTCAGCAGCCCAGAGGTGTTCCAGATCTTCAGCTTCATCCATTGTTTCATAGTTTCATAGTGTTGTTACAAGTTCTATAGACCAAAGTCCTTTGATGAACTCGCCACCATTCCTTACTCTTAATGGTGGTATAAATATTTTTTATTACCCATATATGTATATAGTTTATGTTTAAATGTTTCCATACTGTCACTTTCCATTACACTTCTAGAGAGAGTGTTCCATATCATAATAATTCTTTGGTTAATCCAGTAATTTCTTTGTTAGTCTTATTTATCTCTCCCATTAGTTTGTGACTGTGTGATTGTGTATTATCATTATATTGCATTTGCTACACTAGTCCAAGTGTTTCTAATAAGGCATCATTATGAAAGGCCTTAAATGTTATGCACATATCTCCTCTTATTTTTCACTAATCCATTGAGAATAGATTCCGTTATTTGAGCCTTGTACTATACTGTTTATTTTTAACTATCAAAACCTTTTTTGTAACTTTTCTCTGGACTCTTTCTATTTTTTTCTACCTTCAACTGAATAAGGAGCACAAAAGGGTGAACAGTACTCGAGATGTGGCCTAATGCGGGAGGTATATAAAGGAATGATGACATCTGAATCTCTGCTTTTAATATTCCTAATGATCCAATGTAGGATTCTATAAAAAATATTTGTAATTTCATCTGTGTGTCTTTCAAATTTTAGATCTGTCGTCACGATTACACCCAGGTCCTTTTCATTTGTTGTATTTTGTAAAGGTATGTCATTTAATGTATATTAATAACATGGATTATTTCTTCCCAGGTGCATAGTTTTACATTTTGCCTCATTAAAGATTAATTTGTGATCATCTGCCCAACTGGATAGTTGATCTAAATTTTCCTGGAATTTTACAGCAGAAGCAAGGTCAGTCACCAAACCACCTACCTTGCAATCATCAGTGTATTTACACATCCAAGTGCTGCTAAATGCCTGCATGAATGATACTAGAATGTTGAACAATGTTGGGCCAAGGACTGAGCCCTGTGGCAGTCTGCTAGTCACCGGACCCCAGTCCAACATGTAACCTCTTATAGCTACCCTCTGCCTTCTATTACATAGCCAATATTCTATCCATCTAATAATGTTTGGATGTAACTGCAACCTTATTAGTTCCTCAATCAGTACTCTGTGGGACACTGTATCAAATGCCTTGGAGAAATCCAGAAAGGTAACATCCACTGATAAACTTTTGTCCAGTGCTGCACTTACTAGCTCAAAAAATTGTATTTAGTTAAG
Organism: Neoceratodus forsteri; assembly: GCA_016271365.2. Lineage (NCBI taxonomy): Eukaryota > Metazoa > Chordata > Ceratodontiformes > Ceratodontidae > Neoceratodus > Neoceratodus forsteri. The sequence continues at coordinate 902,028,959 of CM028135.1, read as the reverse complement.
CAAGATCTGCCTGATAGGAAACCATTTTGAGTTAGATCAATATGACCTGTTAGATGGAGATGTTCAACAGTCCTTTTTTGCAAAAGCCTTTCCATCAGTTTTCCTAGGATTGATGTTAAACTAATAGGGCGATAGTTTTTAACATCCTGCTTATTTCCTCCCTTAAAAATAGGTGTGATTAATGCCTCATTCCATTCCTTAATTGTTTTTCCTTCTCTCAAGGAGGTATTAAAGAGACATGAAATTGGATTTGCTAGTTCAGATGCTAATTGCTTTAGGAACTTTGGCATGATTCCATCAGGCCCTGCTGAACTTGATGCTTTTATATTTTTAATTGCATCTATCACCTCACTGTGTGTAAATTTAGAATTTTCCATGTTTGGACATTGAGTGTCTCTTGTAATTATTTTATTTTTTTATAAACACTAAGAAAATATTTATTTAGCTCTATAGCCATTTCATATTACTCATTTACTAATCCAGTTTGGGTCATTATAGGGCCTACCGTGTTCCAGATCTAGATCCAGTACTTCAGATTCTTTACTGGAGCTCATGGTTCAAGGCTGGAGGTTCTTCAAGGTTTGATCCATTGCTTCAGTTTCCAGTGCCTAGTTCTTTAGATTTCTTCCCAGGGTCAACAGTTCCAGCCTAGCAGTTCTTCAGTTTGCAACACCAAGTTCTTCAGGGAGTCTTTCTGGAGTACATGGTGATGGCCCAGAAGCTCTTCATTTTGCCAAAGTTCCTTGGAATTACAAGTGTTCTCTTTCTTCCCTGGAGCCAATTGTGGTGGCCTGGAGGCTCAACTGTGCAATACAAGTTTGTGTAGTTCTCATTCCTGGGTTTTGTCTATGCCAATTTATTCATATCCTTGGTTCTTGATAATAGTTGGTTCTTCAAGTCAGCCAAGAGAAAGCACATGCTCAGAGGTTTCTCTGTTTGCATTTTACTTGATCATCTCATCCACGGTGCCCAACTGAGCCATATAAACTCTGGGGTGGCATTGTACAAATTTTAAAGTTATAGACTTATCTTAGAGTTCAGTAACAGTTATTGAGCAGTTTTAGGGTACAATTTCAGTTATAGAAGTGATTTTAGAGTACAGTAACAGTTTGAGTTATTTATTTTTTATTTGTGTTTATTTATTTCAAAGGTTTTACTAGGAAAGACATACTGAGCTGGTAACAGCTTGTTTCCAGATGCATCCTTGGGAGGGGAAGAGAGGAGAAGAGAACAGATACAAAATACTATGTATAAAATACATAAAATGGAAATCAGTATGTCAAAAGTAACAAAAAGAAGAAAGCATAAAAAATAAATAGATAATCAGTAAGTTACCATACAGTAAATTGAAGAACAGGCAAAAGAACAGTAAATAGTAATCAACATAACAAAATAAGGAACAGAGGGAATGACTGACAGGGAAGTGGAGAAGTGCTGATGACAGTGACTGGGTAAGTTTCTGCTGCTAGGAGCCCAATTCAATATCAAAAACAACTGCAGCAGTGAATAGAGAACTCACAGAGGAGAGATTTAAGAGCAGGAAATGAAGGAGCAGAGGGAATAGAAGGGTAAAGAGAACCCCATACCGTAGCTTAGGGAAATGAAACAAGAAGGCAACTTGGCCAGCAGATTTCATTTGAGGGAGAGCAAAAGTGTGAGAGCAAGCATTGTGAAAAGAGTAAGAAGATGAAGGGGGCAAGAAAGGAGAGAGATAAGATATAAGGGGAGAGAGCCAAACCAAACTTTGAAGATAAAGGAAGCACAGTGGGTAAGGGACTTGGCATCAAGAGAGAGGAGAGAGAGGTAAGAATTCATTAAGAGTGCCAACAACAGCTTAATCTGTTTGAAGGTCAGTTGGCATTCATCTGTATCCCCTTCCCCCAGGTAGTACCTGAAAATAGGCAGAATTTGTCTAGTGTACTTACCCGGTCAACAAAAATGAAATAAATAAATAAATAAGAATACAAGGTACAATGATGTGTACATATGGGTTTGTCAAGGGTAAAATGACTGAAGGAGTGAAAGAGAGGGTCCAGTCTAGCTAAAGTGGATTTTGGAGCAGCACTATAAACTATGTCTCCATAATCGAAAATGGGGAGAATGATCTTAGTGAGAATTTCTCTGCATGGAGGAAGTAGAATGCTTCTCTTATTTCTGTGCAGTACCCCAAGCTTGGGGTGGAGCATCTTGTGGATAGCATCCACATGAACAGAAAAATCTGAGTGTAAGAACAGTGCCCACATTATCGAGTTATTTGGGGAGGAAACCAAAATTTTACTGCTCACACCTATTCTTCTATTCCGCTTTCTGTGATGCAATTGCTTAATAAACTGGTCCTTTTGCAAATTATGTCTCCTGTATCTACATTTAGATGAAAACTCTCATCATATAGCCAAAGAACCACCTTACCCATGAACAAAACAAGACAGCACACCTTGATCAAAGACCTGACAGGTTGACAAATTCCACTTGACTCAAAAAGTTCAGCACACTTCATCTGGCATAGTCGGAGTCCAGCTTGATTTAGGTTCAAAACAATTTCTCAGCTCACTTCACCTGGTCAGCAGACTATGTTTGTCTGATTGGTGATTCATCAACATGTTCATCTTACTTCAACAAGATCCACCAAGCTCTGCTATAATGTTTTGTTTGTGATTGTATTCAAGGCAGGCCCTTTTTCAAAGAGATATGGATAACATTAATTTTAACTTAGTTCTGAGACATGTATCCACATTCCATTTTAAGTATTTGTTTACATAATGTGCTTTTGTAGTAGTTATTGTATTTTAGACATCTAATCTATAACATAAAATTGTAATCCAAAGAATCTTAGCACAAACTGTTTAGACTGTCTATCTCTGCGTCTTCTGTTTTCAGCATTTGCAGAGGCTAAACCCCTAGCCATCCTCTATAATCAATCATTCAATTGGCTTATAGTATATGGTTAGGGCTTATTATGACTAGAAAGCCATGGCTTTCAATATCTTGTTGTAGGACAGTTCAAAGGTCTAAAAAAGCTGTTGTACTATCGGTCTGACATCACATCGATAGTACAACAACTTTTTTACCTTCCTTTTTTACCTGATTGGCTCACTCAACGCTCTGAGGAGAAAAAAAAATTGTGTAGCATGGCGGCCCAATTAAGCGAGCGCCGGTCAGGGGACCCTCCTCGTTTGACATGGAGAGCCTCATAAGGCTTCGTGTCACAAAACTGAATCGCGGTTATTTTATTTTTAAACGAAATAGTGATAAGCTAACAGTATGGGGTAATGCAGAACTGAGTCAGAGTGGGACAAGAATGAGGGAGCTAGAATGGGAGCAGCACAAGTCGACATAACCAAGGTAACCGTAAACTTCATGGGGAAAAAAAAGGAAAAAAGACAAGCCAGGAACCATATACTATATAAAATAGTGGATGGGTGACCATCCACAACTATGGCTGTGTTTCATCTCGGTTGTTGAAGACATCATGGAGACCTCGATGGAAACACAGCCTTGTTGTGGATGGTCACCCTTCCACTATTCAATATATGCAACTTAGTGAGGAGTTATGCTTGTGCAACTTTGTTGATAGTCTGAAGGTATTTAAATAACTGTGTTGTTGATTGTCATAGGTGAATACTTTGGCCATTCACACTCACTGTTCCTCGGGTGAACTACCACCCTGTCGGGGTACCATGAAGGCAAAGGAACCCTCTTGAGGAGGGTTTCACCCCTAGAGTTACCACGGGAACATAATTCCTTTAGACTGAAGGTACCTTAGAAAGGAGCCCAGAGGACAGAGGCATGCAGCTGGAGGAGGGAGAATGGTGAGACAAAGAAACAGTGCTTCTGAGTGAGGCTGGAGGGAGCTGACTTAAATAGCTCAGGCAGGGGGAGTGGCTGGTTGCTCCCACCCACTTTGAATTCAAGGAGCTTATAAAAAAACTTAGTGAGGAGTTACGTTTGTGCAACTCTGTTGATAGTCTGAAGGTATTTGAATGAATGTGTTGTTGATTGTTATAGGTGAATAAATTGATCATTCACATTCACTGTTCCATTGGGAACTACCACCCTGCTGGGGTACTGTGATGGCAAAGGAACACTCTTGAGGAGGGTTCCACCCCTAGAGGTGCCACAGGAACATAATCCCATTAGGCTAAAGGTACCTTAGGGAGGAGCCCAAAAAATTTCTGAGCAGCAAGTAGTGACCACAAAGCACGAGTGAGGACAGATTGACAGCAACTAATGATGACTGGAAACAGATAGAGCCTGAACTGAACAATGACTGGCAGATATCAGAACTGATAGCAGAAGAGGCATCACTTCCGTAAGGAAAGAGGGAATGACAAATGGAAGGAGGACCACCATCCAACCCCAATCAAGATGGAAACCAACCTGGGTAAACATTATACTAATATACAGTAACTGTACTACATTATGGACTACCTCTTGCAGAGACTATTTATTTATTTGCTTTTGTTAACCAGGTAAGCACTCTACACATCAAAGTGCCTATTTTCAGGTGTGACCCGGGAGGGTTACAGAGTACATAGAAAACATAATACAGAGTTGAGGTAACATACAGGAACCACAGGCTCCAACAGGTGGGTGGTACAGCATATGGTACAACAGACTTTAAATGGTCATGTAGGCAGTATAGCAGCAAGTTACATAACAGCTTTGAGAGGTAGGATAACACCAAATAACACAAAAGAGAATAACATAAAAATAATTGAAAGTACAAGCAAGTAATTGCATGCCATGGGCATCTATATTGAGAGAGAATGTACATCAAATAATGCAGAATAGAAGCAGGTACTGACATGACGAGATCACCTCTCTGGCAGGAGGGCAGAAAGTGCCTTATGCTGGTTAATAGCAGAGATTCAACAGCGGCTGGTGAAACAGCACACAGGACAGCTCCCTCAGTGAATCAGGGGCAGAAAAGAATGCGCTGGGTCTATATGGGACATAGACAGGTAGAAGCAGTTTTGAGGAAGCTCCATAGGGATGTTTTGAAGCAGGGATGGGAGAGAGAGGCATGAACTAGGGTGGGAAGAGAGTTCCATAGTCTTGGCATGTGGATGGAGAAGGCCCAGTCCCCTGTGAAAGGTGTGGGTCTTGGGAACCAGGCGGACCTGTGCTGCACTCGATCTTAAGTGGTAGGCAGGGGGTTCCATGTTTAAGGGGAAGGGCAAGTGCAGAAGGAGTGGCCGTTCTAACTATATTATCTACGAAGTTGCCAAGGACAAAGGCACGGTGCTTTTCAGGGGGGAGCCACTCCAGCCGTGAGTAGAGCTCACAGCGATGCATAAGATGAGGGGCAGAGAGTGTGAAGTGGCATATATTGTTGTAAGCAGGGTCTCATTTCACAAGGCTAGAGTTCGGGACTAGGGCAAAGGCTACGAGCCCATAACAAAGCATGGGAAGAAGTATCACCCTGGCTATAGTGAGCCGAGCAGCCAGGGTGTGGCAGTCTTTGGGCTCTGTAAGCAAGTCCAAGCTTGCCATTTGTGGCTTTACATACATTCCGAAGATGCATGGTGAGATCCAGTTGTGGATCAAGGGTAACTCCTAGATACTTGATGGAGTCAATGACCGGCAGGAGGGAGCCATTTGCTCCATAGAAAGTTAGAGGCTCTGGGCAGGCAGAGGTTTTAGCCACAGAGCCAAAGAGCATGGCCTGGGTCTTCTTCAGGTTGATGGTAAGCTTGTGGCCCTCAAGCCAGTTCTGGATAAGATCAAAGTCGGAGTTAAGCCGGGAGTTGATGATAGTAATATTCTGAGAACTGGTCAGTATGACAAGGTCATCCGTGTATAGAGTTGGGTGCCCGTGGGTTGTAGCGGAGGTCAGTTCATTAATAAATAGGGAAAACAGAATGGGTCCAAGGACGGAGTCCTGGGAGACCCTGCAGTTCACTGGGGAGAGGGCAGAGAGAGTGCAGTTAAAGCAGGTGTATTGCTGCCTTCCCACAAGGTAGTTGGAGAACCAGGCAAGGGCACAGTGGGAGAATCGAAGAGAAAGAAGAGTGGAGTGGAGGAGGGAATGGTCAACCCGATCAAAGGCCTTAGAGAGATCAACTAAGATGGCACCAGTCAGTTTGCTTTGGTCTGTCGCAGACCTGATCTCAGAGGTAACCACGGCAAGTACAGTCAATGTACTGTGCCCTTTTCTGAAGACATGCTGAGCAGGGGAGAGAACAGCATGACCCTGAAGGTAGTGGGAGAGTTGTGAGGCAACTGCCTTTTCAAGGAGCTTACAGGTAGCAGAGAGAAATGGCGATGGGGCAATAGTTTTTAAATCTTTGGGGTCACCTTGTTTGTAAACAGGGACAACCTTGGCCACCTTCCATACATCAGGGATGATCCCCAAGGTAAGAGAAGAGTTAAAGATATGAGCAACTGGCCAGGTGAGGAGAGGAGCCCCCAAGCTAAGCAGCTTTGGTTTGAGGCTGTCGTGTCCTGTCCCCGTGTGGTGGGAGAGACCGGCTAGGAGTTCCTGGGTCTCTCCAACTGAGATCCTTTTGAGGTAGAAAGGCTGTCGAGAGGGGGTGCCCACTCAGGGCTTTAGGGGCAGAGAGTTGGAAAGAAGGAGGAGCAGGCAGGTCTGAGAACATGCAGTTAAAAGCAGTGGCAATAGTTTGGGGGTTATTACAGTTGGTCCCCCCGATATGCATGTCAGCAAACTGTTCCTTGGCAGACCCACCGACAAGGTTTTTGACATTTTTCCAAAAGTGCTGAGGGTTATTTTCCGAGGCCAGCAGGGCAGATTTGCAGTACTCACTCTTGGCGACGCGTATTGCTCTCTTACAGGAGTTTCTGAGTTGACAATATTCCAGGAGATCGTTGTTGTTGCGGGAGATCTTGTGTTTCACCCAGCATTTGTCTTTCTGCTTCATGAGGGAGAATAGGCCCCCATGGAGCCACTTCGTGACTGTGCCCCTCACCCTCCTTTTTGTAAGGGGTGTATGCCTGTTTTGCAAGGGGACAACTATGGCAAGGAAATGATCAAGGGCTGCAACAGGGTCATTTGTGGCAGTGACCCCGGTGCAGTTGACACTTTGAAGATCTTCAAGGAAGTCGTTGTGTATAAGTTTGGAATAATCCCTCATCTGGATCACTCCGCTGGGAATTTTGGGTAACGAGGTGCCCCTATGTAACTTTTATGACCTTTGGCACAAAGGAGAGAAAAAAACCCATACGATGGGGAAACCTCTGGGGATTCAAGGCCTTGGTCTCCTTCCTTCCAGTTTTGGGATAAAATTAGTGATGGCTCAGCTACTGCAATTTGGTAAAGTAAAACTTTATTTATATAGCACCTTTTCAAAACCAAGGTGCTTTAACAAAGCATAACAATATCCCACATAAAACTATAGCAGTAATATAAATAACTTAATAATATTAAAGATATAATCATCCAGATTAAAAAAAATATCAAAGAAAAGACTGGTAAAAAAGATATGTTTTAAATTCAGCTTTAAAACCCAATTCAGGGGGAAGATTTTTAGAGGAAGGGCTCTCACTCTATCCTTCTAAAGGGAAAGCCGTGGGGGTGCCGCAAGCCAATCTCTGCAGCTAAAGGAGGTTCCCTATGAAGGAGGACCACCATCCAAGGCAGGAGAAGGAAAAGGAGAGCAACAACCACTGAAAGGCACTCACCTGGCCTCCACGAGGGGAGGCCTACAGAGGAAGCCAAACCCTTGAGGGGTAATGCATAGGAGTTGAGCCCTTGAGGAGCCAGGACCTGGAGTTGTATGATCTTCACACTTGAGGGGTAAAGGAAGAGAAGGAGGTGGAGACCAAGCATGTAGTGACTGAGTGAAGGAGACAGAGAGAGAAAGACTGAACAGCCACACACTATCCATTCCAAAGAGAAGAAGTAGCAGGGACACAGATACGCAGTTATTTCTTTTACTACAGGTATGCCATTGTTGCCTGTGTAAAAGAGAAGGATGCTGTGTCCTTTCTAGTCCAGCTTGTACTGTGGTTTAAGGGAGTAGAACCTCAGTTTCACATACTGACTGCCAATTTGGATTGAGTCTGGACAGTGAAGGAGCTCCAAAAAGCAGCGCCTAGTGGGGTGACCCTGCGGAGGGTTGGTCACCAGAGATATTCTACATCCTACTGTAAAACAGAAAGGATAACAAAAAGAAGGAAAACAGCTAACTTAAATTAGTTATCCTTTTCTGGGTGTTTTTGTGCTCTCGTCTCTCTTATGTTTCTATGTCTTGTTTTTTTTTTTTAATTTGTGTAGGAGCTTAATTTTCTGTTTCAAATGGCATTTATGGTATGAATGGTATAATCCTTTTAAAATCAGTGTATTTGTGCAGATTAGCTGCGTTTTAAAACTTTTATGTTTGGGAAATTTTTATTTTAGAATTAAAAGCTGTTAAAAGCTGTTGTGACTGTACAAGCATTATTAAACGGAGCTTCTGTATTCACGTGCTTGCTGGCAGGTGAATGGGATTTGATTTGACTTTAGGAAAATTGAATGTGTATTACCAGTGTGGGACTCTCTTGTAACAGCAATTGAAACTCCATGTGGTGTAGAGACATAATCAGACTAATTTGGTTGATCAGCTAATTAGTCATAGAGGGGATTTAAGTAGAGGGTATGTATTGGAGGTCCAGAACGGACTGTAATCATTAACTGAGAATTGCAGCCAATGGGGTTTAAGTGGGGCTGTAATTGATTTCAGGTGTTCTGAGTTTTAGATTTAAAACCTCCAATTTGAACTTCTACTTCACTCCATTTGTTCTCAACCTTCCATGGTGGTCAGTCAAGCTAAATGCCGAGTTGAACAATACATCAGTGCTTGCTGTTATAGTTGTTGAATTCTCCTTTATATGAAATACTTTCAGAAGGAGATTTAGTTTTGCCGATGCGGTAATGCTGTAACACTGTAACGCTGAAAAGCAGTATTATTGAAGTACTGAAAAGCTGTCTGCTGCCTGCTGACTTTTTGCTGGTGTGTTTTTATGACATCGTGGCAGAAGTAAAGACAGATTTCAAAAGTAAGTGTAGTGTCCTTTGTTATTCGTTAAATTCCATTAGCAATTTTGCTATATTTTATTGTAATATTTATGGTTCTTATAAAGCTCACTTTTAAGTACTGCAGTGAAGGGTTTTCTATGGTAGATTCTGTTTGATTGTGTTTCGGCTAAGTGTTAGGTGCACCATGTGTGCACTGAGTCTAATGAACGTGTTTAGGAGTGGTTTTGTGTTTACCTTGTTCATTTTCTTTTAATTAAATTTGGGTTACTATTTAAGTGCAGAATTTAAGTTCAAGTAGCTATTTTGGTTCTTTAGAGGCAGGTTCCTGGATTATTAGTTGTTACCCTGATTTTTTTTTTGCCCCCATCTTTCCCTTTTTTATGCAGCGTCCTTTGGATTTCTGACGCTTCAAGCTCTAGCAGCAAGAGAAAAGGGAGAATCCATTAAAGTACAGAAATACAGGAGGGGCCATCATAGCTTAAAATTTAACCCGCTGAAAAAGAAACTGAGCACTGGGATTACACTGGAACTTTGTTGGAACTTTGTAGGCACTGCACTGGATTTGAGTGTTGGGGAAAGTGGTACTTTACTACAGAGCCAAGCTAAGAGAACTGGGTGAGCCAAGTCTCTTGAATAAAGACTCTTGATTTTATGAGAACATGATATTGTTTGGTCTATAATACATTGGAATATATCTGAATCTTATCAGAATTTTATTAAGAAAGAGATTTGCTACTAGAAAGAGGTAATGTACAAGAGGAATTTTAAAACCATATATTCCTTAAAATAGTTGCACATTGATTAGCACCTCTGGCACTCTTAAAAAGATATATTTGATATGTTAAATAATTAGTATAGTACGGGTTTATGGGTGTCAAGTAATTTTTGTGCTATTTAGGATCTTCTTTTTAGAATTTGAATCCTTGGCTTATTAGCTGCATTGTTAGATGTTTCATTGGTTATACTGTTTGTTCTATTGTCTGCCATATTGTGTGTTGTTATTATTACACCCCCTTGTACCCATTTCTCTTAAGTGTTAAATATAAAGAAATGCTGACTAGGCTATCAAAAATGAAGATAATTGCAAATCCAGTATGTTATAAAAAATCAGAAAAAGAAACAAAAAAAAACTTTCGATGGAATGATGAAGAAAACAGAGAGGAAAATTATTAGTTATATTCTGGCCCCAGGAAGTCAAATAAATCTTGTGGGGAAAAAAGAAACTTTAAGAATTAAAGGTTCAGTTATACCAGCTGCAAGCTCCTCCCCTATAATTGATAGATTAAATCCCCGACAGTTAAGTAAAGATGAACATCCGTTGATGAAATCTATAAGAATATTTGAAATGGAAAATGAAAATCGGATTTTACAAGAGGAAGATTTCAAACAGAAGGGATTGGACAAACAACAAAACTGGAGAAAGAGGGAGAAATATAATAACATGCAATAGTTTGAAGAAAATTTAGGAGAAGAAAGAACTTATCAGATACAGGACACAGATTTAGAACAAAAAAATGCTAAAAATAATATGAGGGATGTTTCACATCAATGCTCAAGTGCCTCATTTCTTGGTGACTTTGACGCTTTTTCAACTCCCATATGTACAAAGGCTTAAATTAGACCCTCCATCTAGATACCCCCAAGATATATCTCATTTACTTCAGCATAGAATTGAAGAAAATCTAGAAGATATAGGTGTAAGGGAAGAGAAGAGAAAGGATAGTAATGTAATGAATGAAAGTAAGGCAAGAGAGTCCCCTTTCTTGGAAATCTTAAAAGAAACAAAGAATGGGATTTTGTTAAACAACGAGTTATTAATTAATCTTACAACATTGTTAAGTAGGAATTGTGTAGAGGGTGAAAAGGATAACTCGGTTGAAGGGACAACTGGTAAAAATTATGGGAAAAATGTAGAAAGAATTGTAATTTACAGGACAAGATTAAGGCTACAACAATAGAAATTGGAAATAAAGAGAAAGGGTAAATAGAGCAACTAGTATATGATCTACAGGGGATCAAGGACAATAAGAATAAAAAATATAAGGAAAAGATACAAAAGGATAAAGGAAAGAATGAGAAACAGGAGCAGAGCAAGAAAAGTCAGAAAGGAGAGAAAGTAGAAAATGGAAGGCAATTTATTAGAGATGGAAAGAGGATCAGGGATTGTAAAGATAGTTTATAACAGAAAATGAGGAAAGAGAAAAACAGATTGAAAAGGGAGAAAGACTACCTACTGTCTTTTTTAAAGGTATCCCAAGGGCAAAAAATGAGAACCATGTAACCCTAAAACTGGTTGTATATAACATATGCAAGGGAGTTTTGGGTAAGAAGTTTACATGGAATGACATAAGCTCCACCTATAGCTATCATGGAGGTAAATAAAAAGGTTGGATTTGCCTGGTGGCAAAAAGCAGGAATATTAGGAAGCAAATATTGACAATGAAAGAACAGTTTTGGGATATAGGAATTAATGTGGATAACAGTACAGAACAGATAATCATTGAAGAAAGGGATAGTAGGGACAGGTCTGATTGGTTAGGAAAGAAGAAAAATGATGAAAATGATAAGAGTAAACAGCAAAAGGAAAAGATTCAACAGAGAATGTTGCACTATATGAAACCAGCAGTGAGTGAGCATGTAGTAACAGCAGATGTGGAATATAGGAGAGTGATAAAAGGCAGAGTGCAGAAAGGGCCTAGAATTAATAGTAGTGCGATATTGGAGGAAACTCACAAAGAGGAAACTTTAGATAGTAATAGGAGTGAAAATTTGTATGGAGCAAGATAAAATGGTACGGAAATTGTAACAAAAGAAACTATAGAAATAGAGTGACAATGTGACTATAAGAAAATGAATACAGAAGAACAAAAGTTATATATTTTATTCTGGAATATAGCAGGAGCCATTGGAAAATTTAAAGATAATGGAATTCATAGATTTCTAAATGAAAAGCATATAGTCATGCTACAAGAAACCTGGGTAAATACATTAGAGGGATGTCATTTGGAAGGATTCCAGGGGTGGCATATTCCTGCTAAAAAGACAAGCTTTTTTGGTCATCCAGCAGGGGGAATTAGTACTTTTGTTAAAATAATGTCTGGTTTAACATGCAAATGTATCTGGAATGACAAGAATTTTAATATTCTTGCCATTGAAATGGAATGGGAAAACAAGGAGAAAATGTTGTTGGTTAATGTGTACTTTCCTCCCGACACCACTGCTGCTTCCATCATACACTGCATATGTAGATATATAGAAATATTAGACAAATTACAAACTCAGTATCCAGGGGTTATGATTATTACCATGGGGGGTTATAACCTAAGATTAGGAGAAAAACAAGAGGAAAATGGGAATAATTGGAATTTGGATGATATTCTTGGTATCCCTATTAGATAATCTTGTGAGAAAAAGAAAAGTAAGTTTAGTAATAGATTTTTAGCAAGATTATGTAAATTGAATATGTGGATTATGAATGGAAGAAGCAATGGTGATAAAACTGGCTTGTGTACTTATGTGCATAAAAATTTCACAAGTTTGTTAGATTATATAATTGTAGATATATATTCATATCGAAAGATCTGTAATTTGCAAATTGTTGAAAACTGGGACAGTGATCATCGACCACTTTTGGTGATACTGGAATGCCCAATTTCAATTGTTAATGGGGGCAAGGATAGAAGGAAATGGGTAGACCAGAATATGGAAATAGAAGAAAGTAAAAGAATACAATGGAATAAAGTGAACAGGGAACAACTTAAAGAATATTTGAACTCTCTAGAAATACAGGAGTTAAAGAAATGCTGTATGAATATTCTACAGGCTAATCTAGAATTAGAAGTAGAACAAGATCAGCAGAATGACCTGTTTTTTGAATATTTAGTGTTAGAAGGAAAAATATCTGGATAACTGGAGAAACAACAAAAAAAGGGTAACACAAGAAGATCTTTTTTTGGTGCAAAATGGTATGATGGAGAATGTATTAAACTGAAAAAATTAATAAATCAAACTGGTAGAAGAATAACGAAAAGTAATAATCTTGAAGATAGAAAAGCCTTAAAATCTGAATATAAAATATTGATTAAAAATAAGAAGGATAAATATAACTTTGAGTTGTGGAACAAATTGCAAACAGCTATTCAAAAAAATGAAAGTGATTTCTGGTGATTAGTGGCATTTGGAATGAATTATATAACATATAATATAACAGCAGTTATTCCACCAGAAAAATGGATACACTTCTTTTCAGAAATGTTTAAAAATAAAGAAAATAAGTATGAACAAGTGATAAATATTAAGGTAGATAATATTGAAGAGCTAAATTGGATGGATTTTACAAGAGAAGAGTTAGTGTTGGCAATACAAAACCAAAAAAGGAAAACTCCCCAGTTATAGATAATATTGGAGCGGAATTATATCAGACAGATGCTGAATGGTGGGCTGAGATATTATTACAATTATATAATAATATAATAAAGTATAAGAAAATACCTGAGAATTGGAATGTGGGAGTAATAGTACCACTTTTTAAGAAAGAGGATATGACAAAGCCAGAAAATTGTAGGCCAATAACACTACTGAGCATTAATCAAAAATATTTACTAGCCTTATATTGGATAGGATAGAGCATTGGATGGTGGAAAATGATATTCTCTCCTATTTTCAAGCAGGTTTTTGTAAAAATAGATCGATGGCGGACCAGATGTTAACTCTTAGGTATATTCTAGATAAATATGTTGGACAAAGGAATGGAATGATATGTACCGCTTTTATTGACATCAAATCTGCTTTTGACCCCGTACATAGAGATACCCTGTGAGAAATTCTAAAGGATTTGGGCATGGATTCAGAATTACTGAGTATCATTAAGTTATTGCATCAAGAAAATAAGCTTGTTAGATATAATAAGGAAGGAGACATGAGTGAAACAATTAAAGTTAACTGTGGGGTAAGACAGGGGTGCATATTGGCATTGTCTCTATTTAATCTATACATTGATAAAGTTGTGAGAGATTTAGTGGAAGTGGACACTTTTGCACCAAGGATAGAGGAAATTAGAGTGCAGATATTGTTATACGCAGATGATGAGATACTAATTTCTCACCCCCACGGGGCTAAAGAGAGCTATTTTGGCAACAATAAAATCATTGGAGATGTTACATATGAATTTAAATCAGGAAAATACTAAAATAGTGGTATTTGGCAGTATGTAGAGTTAGAAGAAGTTAAGGAGTTTACATATTTGTGGGGTGCTTGTTAGTGAGGTTTTAAAATGGAAAAACAAATAGGAAAAATAAATGAGAAAGCATTAAAGACCTTAAATGGAATTAAACACTTTACCAAAAAATGGGAGGAAACTCCTTTATAGCACAGTATAGATGCCTAAAAGCAAATGTTAATTCCCAAATTTTATATGCCTCGGAGGTCTGCGGACTTCCAGGTAATTATAAAATACTGGAAATAGTTCAAAATAAGTACGTAAAAAATCTTTTAGGTCTCCCAATGTGGGTTTCGGGGGCAAGATTAGAGATGGGAACTTTGTCAATTCAAGCAGAAATTATGAAAAGAAATATAGAATATTGGAAAACAAATTGTAACCACATATAAAGATAGCCTGATATATAAATGTTGGATAGATGCTAGCAATTGTGAAGATGGGGGGCAACAATTGGTTTAGCATATTAAATCAAGTATTAAACAAAGCTGGGTTACCTTACAATTATATATTGGATTTTGAAGGTGCTAAGAATGGTGTACTGGAATTTACACAAATGGCAAGTCAGAGAATAGAAGATTAAGTGATACAATTTGACTTTGGAAGGATAAAAGACTCATGTAATAGTTCTCCATTTAAAAGAATTAAGACAGTGTTTGGTATTGAGGGTTACTTATTGAAATGTGAGAATGAGAAACATAGAAAAGCAATCACCAGATTAAGGCTAGGCGAATTTGGTAAATGGGGAGAAAGATACAGTGGCCTTAATCAGGTGGCTATCTGTACAGGTTGTAATAATGCTACTACGTCCAATGCCCTCATAATTTTTGAATGTGAGGCTTATAGTGATTTAAGGAGAACATACATTGAGCATTCCTTTCAAAATCTTATAGGTTTGAATAAAGAGGAGCAAATAAAGGAGATTCTAAACTGTAAAAAACTGAAAAATATATTTGCCTTAGCAAAATTTGCACATAGAGTGCCAAAAAAATGAAGTGGAGTATCTGATTTAGATTAAAGGAATAATGCATGACAGGGTGTGTGTCCTGCTGGGATAACGCCACGCCTGGGGGAGCTGGGCATGAGGCCGCAGGCCAAGTGCGTCCAATGCTCTAGGCATGGCATTATCCCAAACGACACACAACCTGGAGTGCATTATTCCTATTATACAATGGCTTGTTGTCATATATAAAATAAAAAAATAATTTTAAAGAATGTTTTTATTAGTGGGGAAAAATATTTTTGTTTCTTAAGAGGAGATGCAAAAAAAGAGCAACAAACAATCATCCAAACAATCCTCAATTGGTTCACAATGCTGAGAGTAGACCTGTGGCGTCATGCTGGGATAATGCCACAGGTCCAGCCCCAAACTGACCAATCACAGTCCAAGATTCTTTCTTGCCATTGTATAATAATGTGTATAGGGTTTTTACTAATTGTTATATTAACTCTTTGATATTGTTGGAGATGGAAAGTATATGTATTATAAGAATTGGAAAAGGTCAAATATGAAATATGTGATTTTAACATTTTTGTATGTAAAAAATGATCATTTTATACATACTTTGAAATAAACTTTACCTACTTACCTACCTACCTTGAGGGGGTAAGGCATAAGAGTTGAGCCCTTGAGGAGCCAGGACCTGGGGTTGTATGATCTTCACACTTGAGGGGTAAAGGAAGGGAAGGAGGTGGAGACCAGGTGAACTTTAGGTGATTGTAGGGGGAATAGCTTTCAAAGATGCTGCCAACAAGGTCTGCACAGCTAAAGGAGTCCCCCTGGATTTAGAAGCCCCACCCTCCAGCAGCAGAAGTCTTAAATGGAGGCAGTATAGCGTAGTGGTCTAAGGCTCTGAGCTGCAAATCTGGTGACATCCAGCAGACCAGACCTGGGTTTGAATCCCACAGCTTCCACTTGCATACTGTGTGACCCTGAGCAAGTCACTTAACCTCCTTGTGCTCCCAGGTTGCTCCTGTAAAAAAGCTTCCAGCTTAGTGTGCTATACCTGGTTAAACAACTAAAATAAAAAAAAAATAAAAATAAATGCTACATAAAGAGGTGTCGTCAAGTTGATCGACACAGTTAAAGTTTCCCCCAGAGCATAGGTCATTCTCACCCAAAGGGCAGAAAGAGAAGGGCCCTGCCTGAGTTGAGGGACCCACCCTCAAGATGCGAACTTCAAGGGGCAGAGTGAGACCATCAGCTTAAAGGGCAGGAACCCTGGAAGCCATGCTATGGTTGTGGCTGGCATGCTTCTGAATGCAGAAGTAGTGGCAGGCTGATGGCGAAGCCTGATGGCCATGAGAACATGGAAGAAACAAAATATAGGTAAGGCTAAATGGCTGATTGAGACATTGAATGAGAACTAGGATATTGAATAAGACTGAATGATATGAGCTTGGACTGAATGATGAATGCATGCCAACCAGTTTCATAAGGAAGGCTAGTGTTAGTTGCTGATGTACTGCAAGTTAGGTAGGCTGAGGCAGTAGAAACAACAAATGAAACTGCTAGGGGAAGCAGGAGCATATTGGAATGGAAACTAAGAAGCAGTAGCTGCTGAAGTGAACAGCAGAACCCAAAAGAGAGTGGCTGCCTGGCTAGGAGCCAGGTGTAAACATTTAAGGATTGCAGTTGAATTGAGAGATTACGAAAGGTATGGAAAAACAGCAAAATGTGAGCCGAAAAGCACAAGTCAAAAGAAAACAGTGAAGGCAGGATACTGGGATAATTAGAAGGCCCAAAAAGAACCAAAACAGAAAGAAGCACGAGGTACAGGAGAACATTAGTGCAACAGGAATAGGTGACTGAGAGAAGCACACATTGTAGCCTGGAAGGTAGAAAGCAAAATATTGACCTAGAAAGCTGGAGAGGCACAAACCAAGAAGAAAGTCCAAAATCACAAAGGGAAAGTGGGAGACAAACTCTGGGAGAAAAGGGAGGGGGCAAAGCCCCAGCAGAGCCTCTGGCTGCTGGAAAGAAAGAATGATTCTGAGTGAGGCTGGAGGGAGCTGACTTAAAAAGCTCCAGGAGGGGGCGTGGTTGGTTGCTCCCACCCACTGAATTGCAGGCATAGCCTTTAAATTAACCTCCTCAACTATCCACACAATACAGAAGCAAGCCAGAGTTGTCTCTATATTTAAATCAGTTGACCCCAATCTCCTTGACAACTATCGGACGGTGTCCATCCTCTCCCACTTGAGTAAAATTCTGGATAAAATAGTCTTCCAGCAAATCTCAGACCATGTAACAAAATACAATCTTCTGTACCACCACCAGCATGGCCTTAGAAGGGGCCAAAGCTCCATGACCAAACGGCCTGTATAATGGAACATGACTTTAGGAGATTGGATGAAGGCAAGCTCACTGGTACCATGTTTGTGACCCTAAAAAGGGCATTTGACCTGGTGGATCATGTCATCCTCTTAGAAGAACTGCACTTCTATGGTTTCTCAGCAGCAACTTTAGATTGGTTTAACAACTACCTCAGAGGTAGATTGCAAGTGGTCTGCACTGGGGGGTCCACTGCCAGCATCCTGGGAGTAAACTGTGGGGTCTCTCAAGGGTCCATACTGAGGCCAATCTTGTTCTCCCTTTTTGTGAACCACCTCCTCAGGGACAGTATGGGTTTCTACATGCTAATCTATACAGATGATTTGATTCCCTACCACAGTGACAAGAACCTTAAGAAACTGTCCCTCTCCCTCAACAGGTAATTCAATCAATTCATGGGTGGTTTGCTGCAAACAGGCTGCTTGTTAATGCCAAGAAAATGAAAGCAATGCTCTTCAGGTCCAAACTTAGGCTTGCCAATTGGGCAGTAAATGTAAATACCCCCTATTCCTTGAGCATCTGAGCTCCAGATGGTTCCTACCTAGAACAGGTAACATGTTCAAATACCTAGGTGTCACCCTGGACCCCTCACTAATTTTCACTGATCACACTGTAATAATGGTCAAGCATTTTAACCAGCAACTGGGAGTCTGCTTTAAGCAAAAGAATCTCATGACTCCAGATATGCTGTTGACCATAACACAAGGCACACTTCTCCCCCTCCTGGATTATTGCTCCTCATTTAACCTCACTACATCTACCTACAACAGCATTTGTAGTTTTGCCTTATTGGCCAATTACAACACTCACCATTGTTCTCTGTTTCAGGCGCTTAGCTGGTTCTCCCCCCAGGCCTGTTGTGATTACCTTATGGGTATCTTTTTTGAAACATCCCTCAGGAATAAGGAGAACCTACCCCTACTAAGCCTTAGAAACATAGAAACATAGAAACATAGAAACATAGAAACATAGAAGTTGATGGCAGATAAGGACCGCAAGGCCCATCCAGTCTGCCCATTTCTTTTTCTACCTTATAAATGTGCAATCGGCCTTTGCTCTGTCAGTGACCTATCTATTCATAGTCATTTGTATTGTCTTAGGACTGGCTTACAAAAGCTAAGGTCCTCCTCTCAACATCTCATTGACCTTCCTCAGACAGCAACTGAGATGGGTTTGAAAGTCTTCTCCCTTGTCTTCCCTAGGCTATGGAATGGATTGACAGTCTTCCTCCACTCACTAGGCACTTCCCTTCTATTTAAAACACATTTCAAAAATGCCCTTTTTAGCACCTCTGTGTGCAAGTGTCCCACCTGACCTGGTATTGAGGAAATCATTTTGGTCCAGCTGCAGACTGCTGGACAGTTGTTGAAGCAGTTGTCTATTTAGTTGCTATCATATTTAAATAAATGATACTATGTTGCTATCTACTGTCTTGAGTCAAGCTCCCAATCAGCCATGATGTTATTATGTCCTGTGCTATGAGCTTTTTCTCTGTACTGTATACTTTTTCTGTGCCTAGCTTTGGTTTCCTACTGGGGTTTGAAAGTGTACTGTAATTCTCCTTTATTATGTCACTGTATGGCTATATTGATCCCACCCATACAATTTGTTATGTATGATACTTAGTGTTGTATGTGCCACCTGGATGGCCCAGGTCCTTCCTGAAAATTATCCCTTGGACCAGCTTATCTACCCAGTTACCAAATAAATAAATATAAATAAATAAATGCACTCTTGCTTAAAGCAGAAGCAGTCTAAACTATTTCCTGATAAATTGCATATATTCCCCATGATACTTTGCAGTGCGAGGATATGTGTAATTTTACATTTCTATGAATTCTGGCTTTATTGCCAATGTCCTTTTTTAAGTAACCCTTGCCTTAATGCTTTTGTGCTGAGGTTCTTTGTCTTTTAAATTATGTTCCTATTTTGGACTCCACCATGACCCAAACCAGTAAGACCAAAATATATGATTGGTTCATCCTGCCCATTTGGCACCATACACTCTTGCTTAAAGCAGAGCCAGTCTGAACTCTTTCAGGGTGATTTGAATATACTTCCCATAATACTTTACATTATGAGGATATGTGTAGTTCTACATTTCTATAAAATTATAATGCCCACCATAAAGGCATGTTAAGTAAATGAATACATGAGATGACATTTAGATGCAAATCTCAGTACTAAATTTAGAAATGTCAGATGACAGCAGTTTAGTACTGAGATTTGCATTACTATCTAATGAGCTTCACTGATCTTCACCAACTGGGAGAGATAGTAATCACGGAGGGAAGGCAGACTTTGACAGGTGCAGAAGCAGGGATTCCTTGACAGTGGTTCTACCTGAATCCCTCTTGGAGTGCATAGTCTGGTCTCCTTTCTTGGCAGAGGCAGCTTCTCTTCTAGCTCGCTCTGCTCAGACCCAGCCAGCGGCTGCTCTCTCAACATAAGGAGCTGTTGGAACACTTACCCAGAATTCCTGGCTGCTGTATGTAAATCAGCATTTGTACTGCTGTACCCACTACTGAAATAGTGATTGGCTAATAGAAAGCTCTCAGCTGGACGCAACAGCTCAGACACAAAGGGTACCCATAGGAGGCATACACCAAGAGCGGTCCAGCCCCTAGCCTTACTGTCTGCTGAGCTTCACTGATCTTCACCGACTGCTGTACCCACTACTGAAATAGTGGTCAGCTTATAGAAAGCTGTCAGACAGAAACAACCAGAAGCAACAGCTCAGACACAAAAGGCAACCCTAGGAGGCATATGCTAAGTGCGGTCCAGCTCCTAGCCTTACTGTCTGCTGAGCTCCACTGGTCTTCACCAACTGGGAGAGACCAGTCATGGAGGAAAGGCAGATTCCAACAGGTACAGAAGCAGGGATTTTTTGACAGTAGTTCTACCTGAATCCCCCATTGTAGTGCACAGTCCAGGCTCCTTTCTTCTCTGAGGCAGCTTCTCTCCCCTCACTCGCTCTGCTCAGACCCACCCAGCGGCTGCTCTCTCAGCATAAGGAGCTGTTGGAACTCTTACTCCCTGCCCCCTTAACATAAAAACAACAAGTTTCCTTTCCATCCTATCAGGTCTGTGTATACTTTGGTTTTATGTGCAGTTGATGTAACAAGGGCTTGGTACATCTAAATCAGAACATCACTGATTGTTTTTACAGGTAGCAGAAACAAAGGTTCTATACACCTACCCTATCCCCTAACCCCACCAACCTACAGGTCATCCTCCTTTATAGGGTCTACATGGCTCCACCCCCTGTCTGCCTCTCTTAATTACAAAGCCGGGGCATACATACAATACTTGTATTTCTGTTTCATCCTAAGCCTGACATTTACTTATATATCTCCACTACCTAAGACTTTCCTGCCCACACGTAGGCACACCAGGGCCAAAAACAAACAAACAAAATAATTCAACCTCCTTCCATCTCTAACCTTCACTTTCTTTCATCCGCTGCCATTCATTCTCCTTCCTAAAAAAAAAACTGCAATTCTTCTTTCATCCGCTACTCTCTCACAAAGTAGTGACCATCCCTTCCCCTCTTCTTCCATCTGCTTCTCAACAAACTCATAATGGACTATGACCACTGCAGGTACTGTGGGACTCTATTCAACCAAACAATGTCCATAATATAGGACACTGCCCCACATGTTATGCTCTGAGATATCTAAGAAACCAGCTCCATGCCACTTGGGCTGAAATTGCTTTTCTTAGAGCAAAGATTCAGGATACCATGCAGCACTGTACTCCACCAGTCCCTAAGCACACACCCCAGCCATGGATAACTCTACCACAGAGGGCAACTAAACCTGGGGACTGGCAGACAGTCAAAAACCATTGAGCTGCACGATCATACCGTAAGACAAATGATCCGATAAAAATGGCAAACAGATTCGAGCCACTGTCACCCATGCCATTCATCGAGGCACAAGTCACAGGGAGACCAGACCTACCACAGGGCTCATGTGAGCAAAAAACAAGCTACAGGAAGACACAGGACATAAACTGCAAATCACGTACTAGTCATAAGGGACTGTATGATTCTGGGAATAGAGTCTCACCTACAACAGAGAAAAAATACAAAAGTCACAGTCAGGTGCCTTCCAGGATCATCAGTGCACAGAGACACTAACCACATTGAGAAAATCATATGGAACACAGGATAAAACCACACATCTTAGTCCACCTAGGCACCAACGACCTGGCCAATTGTTCGGTGGAGGAGACCAAGAGGCATCTGATCTCTGTAGATGACAAACTTTCTCCTGTTTCATCAACTGTCTCATTCTCTGAGATTATTCTGGTATGGGAAAAAGGAGCTTGCAGGAAGAAGATCAGAGACAAAAGCACCTCTAAGCTCAACAATTGGCTCAGAGACTGATGTGCAGAGAGGGACTTCAAATGCATAGGGGACTGGAATACACTCTGAGAAAAGCAGCTCTTTTGATATGATGGCCTGCACCTCATCAAGGAGGTCACCTAGGTGCTAGGCCAGAAATTTGATATTTTCATTTCTAATTTAAACTATTTAATGGGGAGTGGGCAGCAGCACCCAAGGAACCACAGGGAACAACTTTTGCTACTCCCCAACAATCTCCTCTGAACACATAACCAGATCAAGACAACACTAACACACACCTTGTCAGAACACTTAAGGACCCTACAAGGCTACTTAGTATAAAGACAACGTCTCCTGCAAATATACAGAAAAAGGGAAGCTCGTCAGTGATTAATTCTAATCAAGGAAGGCATGCATTGTGTGTCAATGCTTGTAGCCTGGTGAACAAAATCCCGGATCTCACTGCCATAATGGTGGAGGCAGACCTGGACTGGGTTGCAGTCACAGAGATATGGTTCACCGAGAACCACACCTGGGATGTAGCAATCCCAGGATACACACTATTCCAAAGAGACTGCAAAGGTAAGAAAGGTGGAAGGGTTGCAATGTATGTAAAAAGTATCAATGCTATGGAAAACCAGGGACACAGCAGCAATGAGGAGGTGCTCTGGGTCACCCCCAGAGCAGGAAGTAAGGACCCTATCTGAGTTGGAGTTATATACAGACCCCCCAGCCCAGGGTACAGACTTGGACAGGGAACTCCTGGAGGCCATCCTACAGATGGCAGACAAAGGAGAACTGCTGCTGGTCGGTGATTTCAATCTACTGGATGTGGATTGACTCTCACACACAGCCTCTACAGAAAGGAGCAGAGAATTCCTCCTAGCATTAAAGTGAGCAGGACTAGAACAGTTGGTGGCCACACCAACATGAGAGGAAGCCATCCTGGATCTCATGCTCTCAAATAGCAACAGGATCTCTGACACAACGGTGGGCAGCAATCTGGGTACCAATGATCATAGGACCATCTGGATCATAACTACCAGTAAAGAGGAAGTCAGCCACAGCAGACTCAGGGTCCTGGATTTCAAGAAAGCTGACCTTACTCAAATGAGGGCTTCCATAAAACAAATACTTAGCAAGGAAACAGGGGGCACAATGGAACAGAGGTGGAAAGCCCTGAAGAAAGCTTTTCTCACAGTAACTGTCCAGTGCACAAAGCAGATCTCTAAGTCAAGAAAAAGGAGGAAACCACTATGGTACACCAAGGATGTAGAAACAAAAATAAAGGATAAAAGGAAAGCATTCAAGAGAATCAAGGATACTAACAATAAGGCAGATATGGAAGTCTACAAAACGATGCTAAAAGAGGCAGGGAAGGCAGAAAGGGCAGCCAAAGCCTAGACAGAAGATATAATTGCACGAGGAGTGAAGAAGGACAACAAAACATTTTATAGATACATCAGAGAAAAAAGGAAAACAAAAGGAGGCATCATTAAAATAGCAACCAAGGATAGCAAACAAGCAGAAAATGATAACGAAAAAGCAGAGATTCTAAACGGTTTCTTCTGCTCAGTCTTCACAAAAGAAGACAATAACAATGGACCCAAAATGCAGAACACAGGCAGACTCACCATAGAAGCAGCTGCTCGACCATTTACAGGAGACAGTGTCCTAAAAGTGCTTCTCAAATTAAAAGCAAATAAAGCAATGGGCCCAGATGAAATCCACCCTAGAATTCTGATGGAGATGGCACAGGAAATTGCAGGCTCACCGGCAGAAATATTCACACAGTCTCTAGAGAGTGGGGAAATACCTCATAACTGGAGAAGGGCCACAGTGGTACCCTTGCACAAAAGTAGAAGCAGGGAGGAGGTCGGAAACTACCGGCCAATGAGCTTGACCTCGGTAGTGGGGAAACTTATTGCGTGCCTACTTAAGGAAAGAATAGTGAAGATCCTTATGGAAACAGGGCAGCTAGATACTAAACAGCATGGATTCACAGCAGGACAGTGTCAAACTAATATGACTGAATTCTTTAAATTCTTTGACTGGTTCTCCAAAATAGTGACCCAAGGAGGGGTGGCAGACATAGTCTATCTAGATTTCAGCAAGGCTTTTGACACTGTCCCCCATAGAAGATTGGTCAATAAGCTAGAGCACTCCAGGTTAGGGTACAAAATAGTCAAGTGGGTTAAAAACTGGTTCCAAAATTGAATGCAGAGGGTCATAGTCAATGGAACACTGTCTGGTGAGGAAAGGGTGATCAGTGGTGTGCCTCAAGGATCTGTCCTTGGTCCAGTCCTCTTCAATATATTCATCAGTTGCATTGCTAATGGTCTGCAGGGTAAGGTATGCCTGTTCATAGATGACACATAGCTCTGCAACAGGGTAGATACAATTGAAGGAACGACAGCAATGGAAGCAGATCTAAAGAGCCTAGAAGCATGGTCTAGGGACTGGCAGTTGGAATTCAACACCAAAAAGTGCAAGGTCATGCACCTAGATAAAGGAAACCCAAAGAAAACATACACACTCGATGGTGAACAATTAACAGAAACAAAACTCGAACGGAACCTCAGAGTGCTTATTTCTAATGATTTAAAGGTGGGTAGACAATGTGAAAAGGTGGCACAGAAAGCTACTAGCATCCTTGGAAGTATTGGCAGGGGCATTACAAGTAGGAAGCGAGAGGTCATACTACCTCTGTACAGGTCCTTGATGAAGCCACATCTTGGGTACTGCATACAGTTCTGGAGGCCACACCTAAAAAAGGACATAGACCGCTTGGAGGCTATACAGAGGAGAGCTACAAAAATGGTACAGGAACTGCATCAAGAGCAATATGAATCTAGACTACAGCAACTGCAAATGTAATCCCTTGAACAAAGCAGAAACGGTGGGGATATGACAGAAACCTTCAAATACATAAAGGGCGTAAATAAGGCACAAGCAGAAAACCTCTTTCACAGAAACAAGACCAAGCGAATGAGGGGGCACAGTTTGAGACTGACAGGGTAAGTTTAAACATTCGTACATTCTTCATAGAGATGGTGGTGGATCCTTAGAATAGCTTACCACCAGAGGTTGTGGAGGCCAAAATAGTCACTGCTTTTAAACTAGCATGGGATAAGTACAGCGGTAATCTTGGAAGAAGAACGGAATGGGGGGGGATAGGCAATCTGGGCAGACTAGATGGATCATATGGTCCCCTTCTGATGACACGTTCTTATGTTCTGAAAAAAAGAGACCTGCCTTGCACACATCATTATAAAGCATCAGTACTGTAGCATGGCTGGTTTTCTACGCTTGATTCCCCAATTCTCTCTTTATGGCATCATAATTGTTTCCACAGAAGTTGACAGTGATACCACAAGCAGGTTACTGGGTTGTTGGGTGTACCAGAGAAAGCTGGGGATGTCTAGGGGGCCAGTGATCCTTATTTCATGTACAGTATATGTATACATAAAAAAGGACAAGCTAAATACCCAAAAACTATGTGTAACCACCCCCTACTGCCACTAGGGACAGGGGACTGGGTACCAGACTGCCAGATCCAAAGCCTTCTTTCTAGTAGTGACTCTGACCTAGATATTGGGGGGGTCTTAATGATAGAAAGGTAGCTGGTATAGTGCCATTGAGGAGCTGTAGCCCTGAGGTGGTTAGGACCTTGCACCTACCAGTTATCATTGTATCCACACGTTAGACTAGATCAACTCGACACCTAGCCACCTGTCTCAAGGGACAAGCCAAAGACAGTATCAATCAATTCAGTTTTATTGTGTAGCAAGAAAGCTATTACAATCATACATGTCCTAATAATTTAAAAAGTTAAACACCAGATGGTGTTCTAAATCTAATATTTACATTATTGTACAGTAAATTTGACCTTTAAATTTCTAATCTAAATACAGTACTATTAAACTAATCAGAGCCAGGGCTCTATTATACACATTCCTAGCATACATTACATAGTTTAGGATCAGAATGGAATCGTATTGATGAACTTTCATAACAATATGTTGAGCTTACTTCAGAATTTTAACTTATTACATAGTATAAAATCTGAGACATATGATAAAATCATGTTAAAATCAAACAGCAAACATAGTCTTAAATAATATTTAAAAGCAATCCAATTATATTTCAGTTAGCTGTACTAAGTACAACTTTGGGTTTATATTACAACTTATCTTAAGTTCATATTATATATTTAATCAACCCAATTTGTACTATCACGTTTCTTTTTCTTGTTTGGTCAGTATCATTTGAGTATTTAATAAACTTTTCAACTGACCATACATCCATAAACGAAAGAAATTTACTGTAGGGGTCAGATTATTAGATATTATTTTGACCAACCAGTTTATACTATCTGAATTCTTTTCTTTACTTGATTAATAGCATTGAGATATTTAGCAAGTCTTTCAACAGTCCATACATCCATGGTATGGAAAATAATTATTGTGAGAGTCATATTATCAATCTGGTAGAGATTAGTTTTAAAAGGTCTCAGCCAGTAATCTCGTATATTATTATACCAAGAACATTCCCAGATGATATGCATTAGGTTCTCTTCACCTCCTACATTACAATCACAATTGGGTGTATTTACACCTTTTTGCTTATATCGGCAAAGAAGCATATTACTTGGGCATTGTTCAAACTTGTAGTTTGAAACTATGGATCTTAATTTGGGATCTGTCAGGATCTCAAGATATGGTTTAAAGCCGAAATAATAGTTATTTTGAGCAAACCATTTTGAGTAATGAGAACTCTTGATTAATTCCAAATCTTTACAATTCCAATTAGTGGTTATTTTTTTCGATATATACTTCCTATATTTTCCACTAATTACAATACCCCTATCTACTGCCCTTTTAAGGTTCATCATTTCATGTTTCTGTAGAATATTAATTAATGATGTATACCATAAACTAGATTTATACCCCATTTTAAACCAGAGTTCTTTCTCTTTAAGTGCCTTCCTTACTAAATTAGATCCTTGTCTGGTTATTCTGGTCCAATAAGTTACTTTCCTGATTTTGATTTTTGCCCCGATATTTTCTATGCCCAGTTCAGGTCTTAGATACGAAGCTGGGCATGAGTGTCCCACCTTTAAAACTGAACGCAGGAACTTATATAAAGGTGACATTAATCTATTAGAATTCTGACACTCCCAAATATCAGATCCATATAACAACTGAGTTTCAAACTTAGATCTAATAGCTATTATTAATGGATTTATAGTCATACCCTCATATTTTACGTTAAAGCTAATCAATCCAGCTACAGCTTTCTTTAATTTATCTAAAAAGAAATCAATATGCAGTGTCCATTTACCATTCTCCTGGAATAATACTCCCAGATATAGATAGCTAGTTAATCTCTCTATCCTATCTTTCTCTATAAGCCAGAATGTAGAGTCCTTTTTTTCCCTTATTGAATATAACAACCTTGGACTTGTTCATATTAATTTTTAGTTTTAATTCAGAAGATTTGTCATAGATGTAATCAAGTTTCTTTTGTAGTCCAGATTTTGTGAGAGATAGAAGCACAACATCATCTGCATAAGCGAGAAGTGGGCATGAGATTGTGTCAATTTTTGGCGAATCAGAGGTGGCGATATCAGACTTTGATATCATATTATTAATATAAACGGAGAACAATAATGGGGCCAACACACACCCTTGTCTAACTCCCATATTAACAGTAAAGGTGGAAGATAAACCCCCTTGTTTACCAAGTCTGATTTTTGCCCAATTATTCTTATATAGCTGTGATATTAAAGCTACTAAATTCATATCTATTCCCCATTTTTCTAAAGTCATCCACAATGTTTCTCTAGAAATATGATCAAATGCAGAGGAATAGACAATAAACACTGCATATAGTTTCTGTTGTCTAATTATGGTGTATTTTTCAATCAGATGCTTCATAACAAATATATTATCTAATGTGGAATAATTAGCGCTAAAGCCTGCTTGATATTCTGCTAAGCCCCCCATTCTCATTACTTCAGTCTCCAGCCTTTCTAATAGAATTCTAGAGAATATTTTCAGATCTACATCCAGAAGGCTAATAGGCCTATACATACTCAGATCAGAAAGTCTACCCTTTTTGTGTATGGGAATATTTGCTCCCTTCCAGGAATCCGGGAAGGTATTTGAATTAAAGAGGGAATCCGGTCAATTAGTCACTGCTCCTGTTTTAGTCATATCATTGGCAAATAATAATAGCAGTGTAAGCGTTTTTATTTAAAATATGTAATTTTTCTACCTCTTTTTAAAGCTTTCTCCCCTTTTCATCGGTCTCCGTTTCGGCCGCCGAAAATCACCAGTGCACATGCGTGACTCGTGCCACATCAGCACCAGAAAGCGTCATCAATACTGAGACATGGAGGGCACATTGGAGAGTAGCACGTATGATTCTGGTGCTGTATTTTCCTCAGACAGCCATCCATTGTCATGTAGTGGTGAAGCTGATGACTGTGAATCTGATGATAGTTGGAATGAAATGGACATAATTTTCAATTCAATTCAATTAGTGTTTATTTATAAAGCGCCTTTCAAAATCAAGGCGCTGTACATGACAATAAAATCAAGATCAACAATAAACAAATAAACTATAAAGAGAAAGCAAAGTTAAAAAGATAAGTTTTTAAAGCAGTTTTAAAACTATCGACGGTCGGGCATTCTCTCAACCAATGAGGTAGAGAATTCCACAGGGTAGGAGCTGAGTAAGCAAAAGCACGAGATCCTGATAACTTCAAACGAACCCTGGGAATTCTAGCAATCCTCATTAAGGAGCGGAGGGGCGGAGGGGTGATAGGGAATCAGAAGATCTTTCAGGTAACCGGTCCCTGATCGTAGGGGCTTTAAAGGTTAGTAAACCAACCTTTAAGATGATACGCCATCAAGACAGGCAGCCAATGTAGTTCATGGCTAAACAGGCATAATATGACTGGTTCTCGAGGTCCCAGTCAAAAGCCTGGCTGCAGCATTCTGCACTAGCTGTAGGTGGCAGATATCAATCCCTGGAAGCCCTAGGTATAGGGAATTACAGTAGTCCAAACGGGTTGTAACAAAGGTGTGAACCAAAGTCGGAAGATCCTCCTGGGGAATCAGGTGTTTCACCCGGGCGATATTCCTCAGATGATAAAAAGAGGTTTTGACAACAGCTGAGACCTGAGATTTCAGGGTCAGACCGTCATCAAAAATAACGCCCAGATTTCGCACCTGTCGAGAGCTAGAGAGCGGCACCCCACCAAGTGATAAGCCTGGTGGATGTGCCGCACCCAAGCCCCTCCCAGGATGATCTGGGCCCACAACCAATACCTCGGTCTTATCCGGATTAAGCTTCAACCAGCTTGAACTCATCCAAATTCTGATTTCATCCAGACAGTTGTTAAGTACAGAGAGTGCATCACTCTGATCGGGGAGAAAGGATAAATACAGCTGAGTATCATCTGCATAGCAGTGAAAACTCAAGCTGTATCTCCTGATGATTTCTCCTAATGGCAGCATATACACTGCAAACAACATGGGAGCTAAAATGGACTCCTCATGTACCCACATGGTAGGAGAAGGTGTCAGAGGAATAAATTCCAGTGACAACTCTCTGAGACCTACCAGTGAGGTAAGAATGGAACTCATTCGTGGACTGTACCAGACAGTCCACAAAAAACCCGCAGCCGCTCCAATAGCACCTCATGGTCTACAGTGTCAAATGCAGCAGAAAGATCAAGAAGGACCAGAATGGTATAAGCCTTTCGATCTCTGGCCATTAGGAGGTCACCCAGACCGAACAAGGGCAGTCTCAGTACTATGCCTTTTCTGAAGCCAGATTGGAGAGTATCATAGACATTATGAGAGGTGAGATATTCATCCAATTGCAGTGCAACTGTTTTTCGATAACCTTACCAACGAATGGCAGGTTAGAGATAGGTCGGTAGTTAGCTAGACAGTCTGGATCCAGGAGGATTTTTTAAGGAGTGGATGAACAACTGCCTCCTTAAGGGGATTAGGAAAAACCCCCCTCTCCAAGGACTTCCAGACAATGTCAGCGAGAATTGGGTAGATGACTTCAACACATCCTACTAACAGAGGTGTAGGACCCGGATCCAAACTACAACTAGTTGGACGCATTGATTGGATGATTTTCACAATGTCTGCGAATTCCGGGTGGTGAAACTCCAACCAAGTAGCCCGGGGATTAAGTACAACCGGTTGCCCACCGTGACCCCCCAAAGGAGAGGTCGGACCGATGCCGGACCTGATGTCGCAACCTTATCTGCAAAGAAGCGAGCGAACTCCTCACATCTAAGTTGAGAAAAAGCTTCTCTAGGCTGAAGACAGACTGGATTGCACAGCCTGTCCACAGTCCGGAAAAGCTGAGCCGGTCGGTTCTTTGCAGCAGAAATCTCTCTGGACAGGAATTCTGCCTTCTTACGAGTGATTTCTGATTGGTAGCCATCATAATGGGCTAGCAATCTAAGCCTGTCGACATCAAGGCCCGATTTCCGCCAGGCTCTCTCCAGCCTTCGGCCTACTCGCCTTAATTCCTTCAAGGAGCCATCAAACCATGGACTCCTTGGACGGATAGTGAGAGGCCGAACACGAACAGGAGCAATTTTGTCCAGTGCATCTCCCACAGCCTTATTATAGGCAAGTACAAGATCCTCTGGACTCATGCATTCACCTGACAAACTCGATAGGTCCAATACTGCCGTAAGGTCACTGGGGCCAACACCCCTTAAAGGGCGGTATTGGACCATCTCCGTAGGGGCAGACCTATTAGAGGGGGCCCTGAAACTGAACCTTATGGTGTAATGGTCTGACCAATTGACTGGTTCCACCCCCAAATCAGTGATCTCCATACCCAAGAGAAAGACCAGATCTAGTGAATGACCTCCAATATGGGTAGAGGAGGTAACAACCTGTGTCAGGCCCAGTGTACTCATCAACTGGAGGAGACTTTGACCAAAATGAGAGAGTTCATCGTCGACCCAAGCGTTGAAGTCGCCCAGAAGAATTAATCTGGGAAACCTCAACACAAGGTCGACAATGAAGTCTGCAATCTCCTGTAGGAATTCGCCACCGTCACCTGGTGGACGGTAGACGAGGAGAATCCCACAACCTGCACCCTCGCCCAGGATATATTCAAAAGATCTGGTGTTCCCCAATGGAACATCCACAAGGCCCAGTTCAGATTTAAACATAATGGCCATACCTCCGCCCCACGATCCTGCCTTGGACGGTGTATTACGAGAACCCGGCTGAGCTGCCAAGGCCAATATAGGGTTAGCATTTTCATCCAGCCGTTCTCGGTAATGCAAGTCAGATCAGTTGACCCAACAAGATCAGCTACAATAGCTGTCTTGTTTTTAATAGATCTGGCATTGCATAACACCGCCAAGGCAGGATGAGATGTCGGGAAGACCTCGGTACTGTCCAATATTTTCGGACTTGGTATGGGGACAAGATAGAACAACCTCTATCTTGACCCATTTCACCCCAGGACGTCTTCTGGACCCTAAGACCCCAATCCGCTTCTCCTCCCCCACAAGGCCCAGCTTTCCACTCGTCTTCGCCTCTTTAGAATGCTAATGCCCACACCTAAAATAGGTGTCGGATGATAACGGTGGGCACTCAAAAAGGGCTAAGTTCCTGAGCCTGGTGGGGGAATAATGCCCAAATGTCATTATTAAACAAATCAGAAAAATAAGACTAACAATAAACCTAAAAATATCACAATTATAAACGCACTCTCCCCACTCTCTCTCACAGAGGAAGGGAGGGCAAGCCAAATAATCAAACATAAACCAAAAACAACGCAAAAATAACAAACAATAAAATAAAATAAAATACAGTAAATTTAAAACGTAATAAAATAACCTATTAAATATTAAACAAATTTACGATGATTCGTATTGCTTGAACCCCCTTGTCAGTGAAGGGTCCACTGATGATGAGCCTAGTTCTGAGGACATGAGGTCCTCACATGTTCCTCGTACCACCAATACTGACTGGTGAGGGATACAAGTGATATACGGTCTGTTCTGTTGTGAGGGCAAGGGGGAGGGGTGGTGGTGGTTGAAGGTGTTATGCTTGGTTTTGGGGTGGGCTGAAAATGCTATGCTTTGTGTCATTGCCTTGTAACAAGCATTGAATGGTTTTCAGTTTGGGGTGTGGGGGTGGTTACTGTGTAAGCATACCCTGGGACTCACGCTTCCTCAAGCAGGGTTGATTAGCACCAGTATCTTGTTCTTGTTGGTAAGGTCACAGGAATCAATGTTTGTGAATATTGTGCATTACTTTTTGTTGAGAATAGTCCCATGTTTTCAATTGGATACTAAGTTATAACAAATTAAATGTCATAACTCTCTATGGAAATACTGGGTTCCAAAAGGATGTCAGACCAGCATGCCTATTTTACCAATCTAAGTCTAGTTCATCTGTATTATGAAAATGTTGAATTTTGTTTATCAGACAAATGCTGGAATGGACAATACCAGGATAACTTATCATTTTTGTGAACTGTGACATCATCTCTGTATATTACTAGTATGTGGCAATCATTTTGGATACCTCACTATATTTACTGTGTGTTCAGTGGCCACACACACCTCTTTCTGTATGGTCCCTATGCACTATTGTGGTGTGGACATTGACCTATCCAGGTATACAGTGTGATGGCCTGAGTAGGACATAGAAGACATATAATAAACCCCCTACATGGTGGGTCATGCATTGTCAAGACGCCCCGTGTAAGACCTATGGCTGGTGGCTGAGGTGGTGATTGGAGGTCAATGCTGCCTCCTGCAATGATGGACCTGGAGTGGGTCACTGTGACTGTGGGAGGGGTTATGTTGGAGGTGTGGGGTCGGTGCACTTAACCTGTCAAGATGCCTGGGTGGTGTGGGGTGGTGGTTTTCTGACATTGCTGTTGTCGGAGGTGGTGGCATAAATTGGCCGGTGGCCGCATGAGCGTGTTGGGGTGATAGGGCAACAGGTACATAGCATGCACCGATGTGTGCTTGGTGTCACATTGCATCCAAGGGTTAGTCTGGCAGCAGTGGTGCCATTTGAATTGTGGGCTAACCATTGTTCGCAATGAATGAACAGTAGTGTGCACAGTGTGTGTTGAGAGCTTATGACATGGTTCTCCATGTTGTGCCCTGCGATCACAACCCCCACACCCCCTAGCCATCACTATGCACCATAATGCATAGCATGTACTGCTTGACAAGCAGTTGCCCGCCTATGACATGTTACTTATTGGTCAGCCAGGGGATCTGTCTCATTATTGCTTTGTGCCACCAACTGATGCATCCTGCATGTAGTTGCAATGGTGCGTGGTGACTACATGCCCAAGAGACGCGTGGTGAGACCACTACAGCCATTATTACATGGTGTCCAATGTCCCTTCTAAAACCTGGCGACAACAGAATTATCACTTTGTCTGGCTATGAGTGACTGTGTGGTAGTACAACTCTGAGCATGTTAATTGACAGCTACATGTGTTATACTGTATGTTGCAATGTTGTACTGATGGAAATCCACACCATGTAAAATGGTGTTGTGCTGTTCTACGTACGTCAATCTAGTTTGTAATGCTGTACTAGCTACTGCACGTAGGTAGTGCATTATTGCAACTCAGAACGTGATTGCGCATGCATCCTGCCTGATCTTCTCCCTCCTTTACAGTGGCCACTGCGGTGAGAGCTATTCCACTGAAGAGCACCCCAAGGAAAATAAAAATTGTTTTTTAACATACAGTGTGAAACAACAGTGAATGCCTAAGTATTGTTAAGAAGCTTCGTTTGTGCATATTGAGATTCCCATGGCGAACAAACCAAGTAGTCGCCATGGGAAGCTCTCGATGGACGAACCAGCTTGCTACCAGTACATAGGCATTCATTATTATCTATGTTAATTTGCACCTCAATGTATTGTGGAGTCTTAGAGGAAACTGACATTCTGTAATGTGGCTGTTCCTGTCAATACGATAAGCTTTGTTTATATTATGATGGCATACTGATATTCTTTATCTGTATTTGTCATGGTGTCAGTGTGGTCGGTGTGAAGCAGTGGAGAGAGAGAGCGAGAATGCCTATGTTGCCATGAAGTTCCAAGAGTAATGGACAAGATCAATGATGTTGAAAATGTTGACGGTCAGGACTTAGCTCCAGAATGCATAACAACACATCCTCGGTTCCCGATGTCTGTTACAGTCGGTGGGTGTTGCAGATAGCACTTGCAGAGTTCCGCCAGTATCACGGATGACAAAACTTGCCAATCAATGAGTATGTCACATTTTTCCTATTTTATGTCAAAGTACATCACATTTCATAAATTACCTTACTACTTGCTTTTGTGGCAGTGTATTCCTTGGACCTGCTGTGCTCCTGACTCACAAGTCAGGAACATAGATGGTCCTGTAACACAGACGGTTGAGTTGTTGTGCTTCTTATCTACTGCTGCTACACATGATACCTTTCTTGTTAAGCAACCTCATGTTGTGCTGATGATTGCTGGGATGTGGTGTGAGGAGAGCATGAGCAATCATTGCGATGTGCATCTTTCCTGTGCCGGGATGGTTATTTAAAGGGTTATGTTAATGTTCTATTTAATTATCCCTTGGGGGTCTAATGTGGCGTGAGGGGCATCCGAGTGTCATATTGCTACAGGAGGTGATTAACGTGAACAGTAACATAATCCCTGGGCGTACATTATGGTGCCGCAACCTGCCATCTGCTCAGATGTTAACAAGCACAGACGAAATGGTTACTTGAGTCACTAGCTGTCTCTCACTGCACTTTTTCACACCGGTTTAAAATTCTTCAGTTTACAGCTGTGGTATGACTTAGCAAGAGGCCAGGCTGTGACAGCTGGGGAAGGGGGTTAAAACCCAAATTGTTTGTTTTCAGTTATAGTATGAATCTGTAGGTGATGGGACAAGTGACCCACTGTTGACATGATGATGGTAGGTAATGGATATGATTTTATAAGTTAACAAGGTTCACAACAGGATTGGAGGAGGGAAGTAGTCTCTATCCCGGATTTATTATATTTTTAAATTTTGTGGTGATTTACTTTTTCTTCATAGTTTCATT
The DNA here is from genome assembly GCA_016271365.2 of Neoceratodus forsteri. Lineage (NCBI taxonomy): Eukaryota > Metazoa > Chordata > Ceratodontiformes > Ceratodontidae > Neoceratodus > Neoceratodus forsteri. The sequence continues at coordinate 901,993,968 of CM028135.1, read as the reverse complement.
TATTGCAATGGCCTTGGTCACGGTGCACCTCCCACTCACACCATAACCGGCCACTCTTCCAGAGCACCAGTGCCCTACTGCCACCTTCCGATCTCGTACCACCTTCTCCGAGCCCCAATTGCAACCTATCTTGGGTAGCTCTGCATATCGCTATGCCGGTAGGGTCTCTCTCTTCTGTGAGTTAATGACCTCACGGCTCACGTCGCATCCCTTGAGCTGTGGGGCTGGATCTGGGTTGGCTCCGGGGCTTCAGGTGGCAGGGGTCAAGGTGCTCAACATCCATCTTCTGTGGCCCGCCTACTGCAGTTTATGGCATTGCGTAAAACGCACAGGTATCCCTGGAGTGGTTCCGTGCAGGGTGCGTGTTGAGACAGCATGTCCTCAAGCTCACCACCAACCCTCCAGGCTCATTCTTGATCTAAGATACCTAAACAAGCACCTAGTCAAGGCAAAATTGAAAATGGGGACTCTGGGAATAATTCTTCCTTCTGTAAGGAAAGGATATTGGTTAGCATCCCTAGACCTCAAGAAAGCCTTCTTTCACATTCCCATCAGGTGCTCCCTCAGAGAGTACCTCAGGTTCGAACTGCCTTCAGGTCATTATCAGTTCACAGCAATGCCCCGCAGATCCCAATGCAGATCCCACCCCCTAGGGATGCTTATGGAATCCCTCCCTTTCAAGTCTCTGCTTCTGGTACACATGCTAGGTAGCATGAACCCCATTGAATACACTCTTACCATCAAGATATGGTCATTATTATTCTTTTCATCTTTCCGCGATGGCCACACCATGTACAGTGGCTGTCATTTCTGTGCAACACTGGGCATAAGGGATCCCCTGGCTGTCCTGGTTGGCCATCCCATTGGGTGGCCATATTGATCGCATATCTGTACTCCATGCTCCCACATGCAAACGTCATGGGTCCCAGGACCAGTGTGCTTTGGTACTGCACAACCCCCATTACGCACCTGTCCACAGATGTGGACATTCATGGGTGGGATACATGCTGACCTCCCATCCTTATGTACATAGGCCCCATTGTTTGTCCCAGCAGCCTGTCTGCCAGTGTATAGAAGTTATTCTTCAACTTTTATAAGAAGTAGTTGTCCACATTATTATAACACATTTCTAATATCACTGTTTCATCCACCTTCTCCCTTTTCACCATACTTAATCAATAAGGCATAACCAGGGGATATGTTAATGGTCTATTACTCACCCTCTAGGGGTATAATGTTGCATGCATCATAGCCGAGTGACACATGCCCCTAGAGGGTGATTACCTGACCATTAACATAACACTTGCGAGTGCCTTATTGCTATCATAATAAAAAAAGTTTTTATAAATAGTGTTAAACTTTGTTCAGCATATGATTAGTTTCTACGTGTATGTTAATAAAAGAATATACAATGGTGTGTGAAAATCCTGTAACCTCATCGGTAAAAACATGCCATATGACCGTGGGTAAATCCTGCCTTACCCACAGTTGAGGAATGGCATTTATTGAAAACATAAATGAACACATTTTAAACGTATTTTACACAAGGCCCCTTACTATAATCTAAATATGGCACTCCAGGGTGTGAGTTATTGGGTGATTTACCCACCTCTTCTTTGGTTAAGTCACTCGGCTGTGCCTTGTAGCACACCACAGAAGGTGTGGGTAAATCCTCATCCTGTTGTGCCTTACTGGTTAATTAACATACGTCTGACTGAATGCTTACAGCCAATCAGAAAGCTGTATTTCTCAGACTCTTTTAATAATCCATATTATTCATTGTTTCTTTATTGTCACCACATAATCATGAATCTTTTTATGTGTGATTTACACAGAAGGAATCGGTTTCTTGCCTACAGATGTTTTGTGAGGTGGTGCTGGGGCTGGCTTGGCCGCCACGTGACAGTCATTCTCCCCGCGTGTGTTGTGTCTGCCATCAGAAGACGCTGGAGTGGTGAACACTATACTGGTTTCCAGGATGCTAACTGATGGTAAGTATGAATGCAATGCTGAATTTCCATTGTGTAATAATGACTTTGGTAAGGAGACCATATTTGTATTGAAATTCATTACATTTGAGTAAACAGTCTTAAGATGTGTAATTGGAGGTTTATGAGGGGAGGTGAGGAAGCGCTCATTAATAGAAAGTGTTGTTTTGGCTCAGTGGTGCTGAGGGTTGAGGCACTGTATGCTACACCAGGCACCATGACGTTGACCTGGGGTCAGGAATGGACTCCTATCATTCGTGGGATGGCAGGGGAGGTAATGATTGAGTGCCGCAGCTCTCCTTCCTTGGGGTGATGGTTCTGTGCTGCAAAGCAGCACATTTAGAAGGGTCACATGTGCCCAGGGTGCTTGCCCAACAGGTCCCTCCTCCCCCCAACCGTGGCATGCACTGACGCCAAGTAGCATGGTAACCCTGCTGGCATCTGCCATTATCCCCACATGCTTGGTGTACATCCTGCATGACCCCCCCCCCATCTCCTGTGGTTGTCGCGGGGATGCCAGACAATCCTGTGCCCAACCCCAGAGGACAGCGGTACCTCAGACGCTGAATCCTCTTCCTTCCCTGCCAACCCCTGGCTCCCACACTTGCTCCCAAACCTGGGTCTATTGCGCAGTACGACATGCGCTGTCCAGTGACTCAACCCTTATTGCCACCGGTACGTCCACAAAAGTAGAGTCATTGACTGCCAACCCTTTCTGTTGACAACTTCAATTACTGTGAAACGGTAATACCAATGAGTTTGTCCTGCTCATTAATGGTAAGTCACCTACCCACCCAAAAACAGAAACACACATATGGACTACCTCCCCCCTTGGTTGCAAATGTGAGCCGGATGTATATGTGGCTCAACTACTTGTTTGATTTATACAGCATGTGTTGTTATATTTTCAGGAATACAAAACAAATATCTCAGTGATCACGTATGTCATATATTTAATATATTCACAGATGTGTATATCACAAGGTATATTTTTACAAAGTGTGCTTTGTCACAAAACGTATTGAACTGCTTTAGAATGATCGGCCTCAATAACATTACTACGCATATTCAAACACAAATAACGTAACAATAAATAAATACATAATTGTACTGTTATCACAGTACTTATTTTGCAGAACAGTCCATACAATAGGAGGGTTGTTTCATGTACAGTCGCATTTTACTTCCTTCTTCATGTATTTTAAAAAACATCAAAAACCATTGCCAGATTTAAAAGGCTAACTGGAAGATGCAACATTATAACAGTTGTAATTTTTTGGTTGGTATTGAACATAACAGTACAATTTCATTTAACAAGGCAATGTATTTCAAGCAAAGACAAACTTCATGGAGTGTACTGGTGAACGTTGTAATTCTCATTAACTGTACTGAAATATGTGCAGGGGCGGGAGTTAGAGGAGTGGGAAGGAATGCCGGCTGTGCATCGTATTCAAAAGTACAGCATCACGCTACAGGCATTAGCAAAGTTGGCGTGAATGCTGCAGTTAACCGACCAGCACAATTCCCAACACTCCTAGCCATAGTATTGATGTATTTTCCCTTTTAGTCTACTGGTCGCCCCACCCCCAGCATGATCCCCGACCCCTGGTAGCCACGAAACACACTGAAATCAGTGTTGTTCTACTGATGGAATTTCTAGCGAGACCAACGTTCCACCATACACTATAGTTTCTTACCGTTTATAATTTTTTTAACTGTAACACTTACAAGTCGACGTAACAAGACAAGGATTTCACAACATCAACTGTGTTTTTAGTCAATAACCACATTGACTGTCTGTTTCTGTCAAGAGGGTAAGTGAAGTCAGCATGCATCTTTATGCATTGTGGTGCAGACAGCACAAATTACTGTGCACAATCTGTTACCATACTTAGTGTTCAGCAGTATTCATTGTAGAATCATTACTGTGGTGCTCATTGGAATGCATATTCACTGTTGTAGTTGCTTCTCTCTAATGTGCACTGATCAGATTGTGCCACAACTTGGGTCCCAAACTTCTATATCAATATGAGCATCTTTATTCATTATTGGTGAAGTTCAGAGACTGATGCATACTTCCCTCGTGGCTCCTGGATCACTGAATAGTAAAGCTGTGGGGTTTTTTTTCCCAGATCTCTATGGCCTGATGTTTGTCTGATTTATTGAAATTCGATGTGAGGGTTGATGGTGCCGTCAAACGTTCCCATTTCTGACTCACAGCATTGTCAGTAACTCGTCTCTCAACATCATCCATTATAGCATAGATGAAGCCTGTGTGTACAAAAATAAGAATACATTGTACTGTATTATCTTGCAATATATGGTCATAAAATACTTATATTTCTCTTTTTTTCATTTACAGGTGTTTTTGGACTACTATCTGTGGAACTGGTGTCGACAGAACATTCTATGAAGATTGGCTGAAGTTATCACCATTTGCAACTTTAACCTTTTGAAATACAGACATGGACTAAGTCAATTTCATTTGATATGCATCTGTTTTGAAGAGTTCACATTATATAACTTGCAGATAAAGACAATCAAAGGACACTGTCATTTACTTTGTTCTTCAATACCTATTTGAAGTAAATAACTGTACTTTTTGTAGGTTAGAGTAACACTTTCAGACTGCTGTTGATTCTCAGTAAAACACATTTTACTGTTTTCTTACAAATGGATTTTGTGTATTTATTTGTCTTGCTGTCGTACACATCTCCTCATATGTAACCATTACATAACCAATATTAAATAAGCTCCCTGTTGAGTCACCGTATTATAGGCATATGAAAGGTGCAGTCATTGTTAATGGATTCATCATATGTGTTATTCATACCATATGTAGTCTGTGTCTTCACTGGTCTAACCACCTCCTTCCCCTTCTTACACTTTGGCATATCTATGCGGAACCTTTGCTGTCTGGTGCCATAAGTTGCCTGATTTCTGCTACCATTTTCATTAAAATGTAATGCGGCTGAGCCAGCCCGGTGGCGCTGAGGGTTGAGGCGCTGGACGCCACACCTCATGCCACGCCAGCGACCCGGGTTCAGGAATGGACTCGGGTCGGCCAGGGGAGGGAGGATCGAGCGTCCCAATGGATGCTGTCCTCCCTCAGGGGTGGGTTACCGACCCTGAGAAAGCCAGTGGGAGCACTGGCACTCAAGGGGGCTTGCGGCTCCATTCACGGAGTCAGGGAGGGGGGACGCTGACAGGTGCTTGAGAAAGACGTGCATCTGCACGTCGCCTCTCTGGACGTTCTCGCTCGCCCCAGCAAAGCCCCAGGGGCAAGGCTGAAGGGAGTACAGAAAATGGAAAAAACGCTCGGTGGTCCTAGATGAAGACTGCTCACCCAGGAGACCACCACCCAGGACAGACCCTGCTGTGCAAGAGAGGAGGAAGAGAAGCACTCTAGGGGCAGATCCGGGGAGCAGTGGATCCAGAAAAAAGGTATGAGCAGTCTGAAGGAGGGGAGGCCGAAGGCAGGAAGGTGGATAAATAAAGAACACAAAAAAAAAAAAATGTAATGCGGCTAACACAGTCCTGCATGAAAGAAGAGTGACACTGCCAATGTTATAATTTGTTTGACAGAATCAGCTAAAGTTGAACTTATTGATCCTTATTATACCTTGACTTGTAATGGTTACATATGAGAATATGGAAGGGTACAGAATTATTGGTTAAACGTGTGAGACAGTGAGGGATGAAGGATTTGGCTGTAGCCCAAAAATCCAGTATTCACATTGATATTGTAGTCATGAGGGGTTGCATGTGTGAAAGTTGTCCCATTAGCCACATGATAGCTTAGGCAGAAGGTGAAGGTATCAATGTTTGATTTCATGACTGTGGATGCACTTTCTGGAAACTGGTTAGCGGTGTGCTTAAAGAGGGTGAGAGTTGGGGGACAGGTCTCATCCTCAATGTTAGTCTGTATTGCAGTCCCACATGGCTCGTTCCTGAGCACGCTCATGCTTAACTAAGATATCTAATATCAGAAGTGGTATCAGGAGCAGGATGTTCATGTTTGTGGATGACTCAAAACTCTGGGTGGTGGAGGAGGAGGGAAAGCAGGATCTGCAGGAGGACCTGGACAGTCTTGGGAGATGTTCACGAGCCTTTACCTTACACTTTAATCCTGGGAAATGCAGTGTGCTGCAACTGGAGGCAAAAATCAAAGTTATGTACACACCTGGGGTGTGGTTTATTTATTTATTTATTTAGTTAAACATCAGTTTAGAAACCTTTGAGCCAGAGGCTCATTTACAAAGGTACCTCGTCACAAAGAAGACATCAGAACAGTAGTACAAGGGACAAAGTACTTACAAACAAAAAAGTTACAGTTCAATTACAATTTTGTTACAATAGAATACAATATCCAACGAAGCAAAAGATAACAATAGGTGCAAAACTTATGGTCGGGGGAGAGCTGGTGGGAGTAGAAGGGAGGGAGATAGAGGAGGAGGAATTAGTAGGGAAAGGAAGGGGGGGGAGCCGCTCAGTGAGCATTGTCAAACAGAGTATATATATATTTTTTTTTTTTACACTAGGCTAGCGGCAGTTGCATTTGTGAGAGCTAAGCAGGAAGTTTCTGAGCCTGGGCTTAAAGCAAGATAAGGTTAGTGAGTTTGAGACACTGGCAGGGAGGGAGTTATACCAGTGGGGCACACGGTAGGAATGCCCTCTGACCTTGAGAGGTCCTGGGTCTCGGAATAACTAGGTAGCTCTTGACGAGCTGCACGTGATCAGGGCGTGCAGTACGGTGAATGGAGTTGGATAGGTCTATGGGGGGATAGGCTACGAGGGCTTTAAAGGTGAGCTGGCATGTCTGATACATGAGTCGCTCTTCCAGGTTGAGTAGGTAGCCAGGGTGTACAGCTCACATGTGTGAGTGAGTCTGGGAGCACCAGTGATAAGTCTGCAGGCCTTATTAACTGTGAGGCAAACCTTGTTGAGGGCAGTCTGATCTGCTGAGCCATAGACCGGAAGGCCATAGTCAATGAGAGACATGACAGAGGAGGTGACAGCCAGCGGAGGGCATCAGGAGGGAGGCATTTCTTGTGCCGGTAAAGAATGCCTAGCCGTGAGTTGGCGACAGAATTTAGGGCAGATATATGTCCATGGAATGAAAGTGCAGGGTCAAAGGTTATACCAAGATATTTATAGGACTGCACCTGGTCAATGACGAGATTGGGTGTGGAGTGGACAGCTAAGGAAACTTGCTGTACTTATTTTGGGGATGGGAGAAGAGCATTGTTTTGTTTTCTAAGGTTGATAACAAGTGGTGCTCAGTGAACCAGGTAGCTGCAAGTCAAAGACTAGTTGAGGGAGTTCTGTAGCAGCATGGGGTCATGGAGGCAACAAGAACAGCATCATCAGCATAGAGAAGCATCTACCCATACAACTGCTGGGTAGGGAGTTAAGAAAGAGTGAGAATAGTAGGGTCCAAGAATTGAGCCCTGCGGCACCCCAGAGTGAATGGGGCATGTTTCAGAGAGAGTACTGTTGACTTTCACACATTGGGAGCGGGCGGAGAGATAGCTGGTGCACCAGGAAACAGGTCCTGAGGCAAAGCTTATTAGGTCGAGGGTGGAGAGCAAAAGAGGATGCAAAACGGTATCAATGCTTAGACAGGTCAATGAATAGGCACCAGCCAGGGCACCAGAGTCCAAGGAGGCATGGAGGAAGTTGGAAAATTCCAGGAGTGCTGTATTGGTACTATGACCTGCTCTGAACCCAGTGTTGTTCAGGGCAGAGAACATTGTACTTACAGAGGTAGTCAGAGACTTGGGACGCCAATTTTCTAACGCCTTAGAGAGGGGAGAGGATTGAGATGGGTCGGTAGTTACCCGGAAGAGTCCTGTCACCACCTTTATGGACAGGGGTAACTGTGGCAATCTTCCAGGCAGAGGGAATTGTCCGAGACAGAGTGATTTGTTGAAAATGCACGTAATAGGTGAGAGGACCTGATCCAGGACCTGACGTAAAAGAGCAGGGATCAAGTGAGTCATTACCGATGGTGTTACCTTTAGGCTTTTAGCAAGTAAGGCCTAGCTTCTGCATGGTGACACGACGAGGTGGAAAGAGGGGCGGCAATGGGTGGTGGTACAGATGGAGGAGGTGGACTGAAAAGTTACCAGGAAGTACTGAGCTTAAGGTCGGTAAAGGAGTTATTGAGGTGGGTGGCAATGAGGGCAGGGTCAGAGGAGACGGTACCATTGATGTTGAGAAAGAAGGAGAGGGGACTGGGAGTGACCATTCAGTTGCTTGATGTTGTCCCAGAAGCACCTGGGGTTCCCCCAGGAGGAGGTAAGAGAGGCTTGGTAGTATTCCACCTTTGCTTTGCGGATGGCCCAGGTGCACTGGTTGCGGGCGGCAGCATAGAACTGCCTGTCAGCTGAACGGCCAGTAGCAACAGCAAGGTGCCAAAGATTGTTGCGTTGCTTAAGTTGCCACAGTAGGGCAGGGGTGATCCAAGGGGCATGTTTCACTTTGGACCTCCTAGCAGTTATGGGAGCAAAGATATCACAGGCAAAGTTGAAAGTGCTTACAAAGAAGGCCAGGGCCAAGTCAATGTTGGTTGCCCTCGTCAGAGGGGACCAATCAGTGTGGGCAAGGAAGCGCTTAAGGCCTATGAGTCCCCCAGGCCTAAGCCGCCTTTAAGAGGTGGTTTTGACCGGGATGAGGGCTTAGGGGTTTCCCAGTTGAAAAGCACAGGGAGGGCTACTGAGGCAGTCAGGGAGGATTTGGATGTTGTGGATGCGGATTGGCCTGTTGGTGAGACCACATCCGAGGGGGTGCTTGTCCCCCCTAGGGTTTTTTTCTAGTAGGCTGTGTGACCAGTTGAGTTAGGTCAATTGAATCAAGCCTCCACGGGTGGGAGGAGGACGAGGGAGAGCCAGTTTATATTCAAGTCGCCCACCAAGATTTGGTCCGACGAGTTGGGTAGGGAGGTGAGGTAAGTCAATTAGTGGCCCAGGGCCTGGGATTGGTTCTTGGGGGTATGTAGAGCTAGGTTGAGAATAATGGGCCTCTAGCTGGGTCAGGGGACAGCTTTAGAGTAGTGCCTGGGTCTTATGGTCGAGGAGTCGGGCGAGTGGTAGCCCCATGAGAGAATCCTTCAAATAGAAGACACAGCCCCCAGCCTCTCTGCCGGCTACGTTCCAACCGTGGAGAGTGTAGCTGGGAGAGAGACATGAGAGTTAGAGGGAGGGAGACAGCCAGGTTTCAACCAGGGCAACAACATCAGGTTTATGAAGGCCACCCAGCAGTGTAGAGAGTCCAGTTTTTCAGGAGGCTACAGATGTTCGTAGAAACAATCGCGTAGGAGATTTCAGGGGGAGGACCAGTGCTGCCAGGCCGGGATTGGGGTGGACATTGCCTGACGGGAGCAGGGAGGAGGGAGGGCTGATCTGGGGGAGTGCACAATGGCGAGGATAGCATTTGATTAGAGAGGGGGTGATGAGGGAGGATGAGGGGTGATCACCAAGGAAAACAGCTACTAGAGAGCAGTAAAATGTGACAAGTGAGGTATTGGGAGCAAATTGTTCAAACTTAATCAGGCCCTCTAGTGGCAAACAATATAAGGAGCTAATGGAGAAGTTGTGTGTTGGGGGGAGATCAAGGTAGAAATTACCTGGTGTGTCGTGTAGTGACTCTCAGTTTTAAATACAGTTACAGGCAAATGCAAATAGTTTTAGCTGGTTCAAATGGGCTGTGGGCTATCAGGTACTATTGTGATTCAAAAAGAAGGTGATTACTAGCAGGGCAAACTGAAATTCTGCACACTGAAATGCACTTAGAAGTTAAACAGTCCCCAAATGAGTTTTCTGGGGTAATTCAGTTACAACTGGAAATGCACTTTACAAATTAACAAACAGTCCCCAGTGAGATTTGCACAGGGGGATTTCAGATAGAACACAGGTCCTGGGCTTGCAGTGACTCTAAGCTTTTAAAATACAGTTACAGGCAAATGCAAATAGTTTTAGCTGGTTCATTTTAAAGTTTCAAAATCAGGCACAAAAGTAACAGTTCTGTCTGCTTGAGCCTGGGCGGCAACTCGAGGTGCTACTCTGGCGGGTTCATGCGCTGAGCAGGGCTTTGTGGCCATTTCTGAAAAGCCAGATGGCCAGCGATGGTGGCAGCAGCCTGGATCAAAGTATAAATTACCTGGTGTGTCTCGGGTTCGGGGCTTCTGCGGGCAGGGAGGGCTTCAGAGCGGAGGCCTCGTGACCTCCGGTCTCCTCAGGGGAGGGGTGGTCTCATGGAGAATGAAGAGAGGGATTAAATATGCAGCACAGGCAAAAGATTAACTTGTTGGGGCGTGGCTGGTAGTGGGTGTGGGGAGAAGAGCAAATGGGTCAGGCTATCAGGTACTATTGTGATTCAAAAAGAAGGTGATTACTAGCAGGGCAAACTGAAATTCTGCACACTGGAAATGCACTTAGAGAGTTAAGCAGTCCCCAAATATGAGTTTTTCTCAGGGGGTAATTCAGTTACAACTGGAAATGCACTTTTACAAATTAACAAACAGTCCCCAGTGAGATTTGCATGGGGGATTTTAGCTAGAACACAGGTCCTGGGCTTGCAGTGACTCTAAGCTTTTAAATACAGTTACAGGCAAATGCAAATAGTTTTAGCTGGTTCATTTTAAAAGTTTCAAAATCAGGCACAAAGTAACAGTTCTGCTCGTTTGAGCCTGGGCATAACCCCTGAGGTGCTACTCTGGCGGGATTCATGTGCTGAGCGAGGGGAGCTTGTAGCCATTTCAGAAAAGGCGCCAGATGGTCAACGATGGTGGCAGCAGCCTGGATCAAGGTAGAAATTACTTGGTGTGTCTCGGGTTCGGGGCTTCTTCGGGCAGGGAGGGCTTCAGAGCAGGCTTGGTTGGAGGGGGAATGCAGGTTTCTAAGGGGAGAAATACCACCTGCTTTGTGGTAGATGTAACAATGAAGAACATGCAGCAGTGTAGAAGAGCTGTGCCTTTACCTGCATAACATCCCTTTGAATCCAAACACCACACTCTTTGGAGCATACTGTATAAGTAAGCTGTGAAAGTTCTCCAAAGATGATATCTGGTATGTGGGCAACAACTTTATGACATCGCGCATGACTGTAGTCACACTAAGAATTGCCTCTGCCTTTACATACGCTTTATCATCTGTTATAAAGATATGTGTGAATTCGAAGTATAATACTTTGTTGTTTACTGGATGTTCCATAGTCCATGAATATTACCTACATAACTGCATGATAATGGCATGCATTACATAGAGGATTGTGTATGAGCAGTCATACATAACAAGGATATTCTTGTATTGAGAGGTTTCCTTGGTAACAGATGACCTAGAGAGTGCAGCTTGACATGTACTCTGTTACCAATGGAACCTCAAGATACAAGAATTTCCTTGTTTGTGTATGAATACTCATACACAATCTTTTATAGTGTATGGGCAGTCACATCATAGAAAATCACAGAAAACCAGGGAGAGAAGACAACAGAGAGTAGACATGTTAGCATTTTCTTTTTGTTTTAACTGACACAGTGTGCTGCAGATGTTTCTGCAAGTTCAAGTTTTAAAAAAATGCAACTTCCAGCTCAACTGGATTGAGGAAAGCAACTATGTGGCAACATTCCAAGTTGTTATGCTGCAGCAGTGACATAGCTACTGCAGCATAACAGCTGTGATGACATAGCTACTGCAGCATTACATCTACATTCTAGTTATGGATTTCTATCCATAACAACTTTATACCATACACTATATAGATAAATATACACACTGTCCATGTAACATGCTGGTGTGTTTCTATCCTATCCATTCTCTCCCTTCTCTCCTCCAGTGACTACATATTCAAGTCCTTCAACCAGTAATCACAGGACTAGTGATTCAATCCATGTACCACCTTTGCTGCCCTCCTGTAAACCTTATGGAACCTGTGTATGTCCTTATGTAGGTAAATTCTCCAGAACTGTGCACTATACTCCTGGTGGAGCTGCACTACTGTCTTATTATGCAATAAGGCATAACCAAGGGTTATGATAATAGTATGTTAATTACCTTCTGGGGGTGTACTGTGGCACGAGGTGTAGCCTAGTGCAACATGCCCCTAGAGGGTGATTAACTGAGCATTAACATAATCCTTGGGAGTGCCTTACTGCTATTATAATAAAACATGTTTTTAAATAGTGTTAGACCTTGTTCAGCATATGGTTAAGCTTCTACATGTATGTTAATAAAGATTAACATAGTTGTTAGAAGGTTTGCAGCCAATCAGAAGCTGCATTTCTTAGACCCTTTTATAAAATACTTATGATATGACCTCTCTTTTCCTGGTGGTTATGCCCTGCCTATGCATCCCAGCTTGATTTGCTTTTACCTGCTGCCTTGTCGTACTCTTTCCAGGCCTTGTGTATTTGAAATGGTGATTCAAGATCACGGCTAAAACAAATCAAATAGCTTGAAATACTTTGCCTATTTCATAACAAATTGATATGATACACCCTTGTAATCTTCTACCCATACAGTACCTCAGTTGAACACAACTACTGTCATTTGTAGCAGTATAATTCAGATGGCCACAGCATAGATGTATGACTCATGAACCCATGAATTACAGTAATTATTTTAAATATAAACTGGAATGCATAATACTGTAGAATATTACTTGGTTGTAGCCACTTCCATTGTCTGTTCTCAAGGTTCAGTGGCCAATGAGATCATGTAGTGAACAGGCTGTCTTTGAGACTGTGTATGTCCTGGACATGATTAATGATAGATTTAAATTTTGCCAACATCAGTTACCCGTTCCCTATCAGTGGAACGCGAATCAATAAATCATATTTTTTATACTTGGGATCCACGACTTCAGATCTTCGAGATTCACTTCTGAGACAATGCCGCTTCCAATTTTTGGTGATTGCTTAAAAGTAAAAGACAGGTAACGTGATGAAGTCAATGAATGACAATGGTTGACTGAGTGGCCAAAAGAGGGTTACAAATAATTCTCATTAACTGTGAGCTTCCACCCGGCATGAGCCAAGCAGAAGGCCTTAGTTCACCTTCCCTCCCGGAGAAGGTGAGCAGTCTCTGGGATGCTCAAGCACTGTCTCCCCCACCCCGGCCGGCTAGCTGCCCATGCTTGTTCCCAAACCCTGGTCACTGGTGTCACGAGTGGTGGCACTACCACTGTGCTGGCAAGAGGGAGTGGGTATATTTGTGATTATACAATGTGGATATGAAAATCCTGTAACCTTAGTTTTCAAAACACATAACATGACTGTGATAAATCCTCCAGTATGGTTACTGCAGAAGTTTTATACAACTACAAAAAGAAAACAGAAAGTTGATCATTGGATAATATCAATATACCATGAAGGGCGTGGGTATATGGGTGGATTTACAAGCTCTGGTATGGTTCAGTTAAGCAATAATACACAACAGAGTGTGGGGTATTGGGGGTTACCTATGCCTTGTGTGGTGTATCATGAGGTGCAGCCCAGTGACTTAACCACACTACAAGTGAAAAAATCCTCAATAACTAACACCTTGGAGTGCTTTATTGCGATTATACCATGGACCCATGTGTAAAATAAAAGTGAAAATGTGTTTAATTATGTTTTTATAAATGGAATTTCTCAGCAGGTAATGTGCAGGATTATCTACGGTCATGTGACATGTTTTAACCAAACAGGTTACATGATTTTCATGCACCATTGTCTCAATGAGCTGCGCCTGTGACCAAACCACACCAGACATGGTAAATCCAGCAATATATCCACTCCCTGTCATGGTATAATGCTTAAATTGATGATTCAAAGTGGCGCCATACATGAAGTGCAGCACAGTATTATCCCACCATTACCCCCAAGTTCACAGCTGCCACATGTATCAATCAGTCATGTACTATGCCCATCCTGCTTCTACTACAGTCACACCTACCATTACTATTTACCCAAAACATGCGGTATGTGCCTGTCATTGTGCTGTTCTATTCACACATTACATTAGAAGACTTGGTTTGCTGGGGTAGAAGACTTGGTTTGCTGTCAAGGCACCTAGCTTCACCTGAGCTCTTTCCTTCAAGACTGCTTGAAAGGCAGAGTAGAGGAAATTACCAGAGCAAGGGAAAAGGATTAAGGCTTATTTGCCTAAGCAGATTTTACTGTGGTGTTGTTTTTTATTTTTTACTCATAGGGATTGCTACTGTTTGTTGCTAACATTTCATTGCTTTATTTTTCTCTGATTCAAATGGTTGTTGTTGGTATACCTCTTCTGCATTATTACAAGGTGTACCTACAGGTGTGTGCTAACAGATTACCTGTAATCTTCTGATTCAAATTGTCTTTGCAAGGTATATCTTCTGTTACTGCTTTTATTTTTCTCGTAGCAAAGCTGTTTTATAGGGTATATCTTCTCTGAAATTATTACTGGTGAGCTTATTTTGTGACTTTTTATCATTGGGCTAAGCAAAATTACTGTTTGACACTGTGTTTTATTTTATTCTTGTTTTTTTTTGTTGAAAAGGTTTGTTGTCTCAGAGGTGTTTCAGTCTCCTTCTCCATTGAAGGAGTTAATTGCTTTCCTCCCACAGCTTTTCCAAAGAATTAGGTGTATGTGGGGGTGGAGCTGGCAAACTGTCAGTAATTTCCAACAGAAAGAAGTGTTAAAAGGTCAGGTTAGTTGATATCTTGGAGGTGAAGACTTGGTTTGCTGGCCGAGGCAGATAGCTTACCTAGCTCTTTCCTTCTAAGACTGCTTGAAAGGCAGAGTAGAAAACTACCAGAGCAAGGAAAAGGATTAAGACTTTTTTAGCTAAGCAGATTTACTGTGTGGTGTTGTTTTTGTTTTTCACTCACAGGGATTTTTACTGTTTGTTGCTAACATTTCATTGTTTTATTTTCTCTGTAGCAAAGTGTTTCTTTCAGCGTTATCTGCTCTTGAAATTATTACAGGTGGTGCTTTACAGGTTTTGTAGTTTTATCTTACATTAGGATAAGCTTTCAGGGTTTCTGCATTTGTTGTTGACTGATTGTTTCTGCTCTTACCTCCTTGTTCTTTCATCTGTGGTTCTTCTTTTCAGCAGGGAAGTGCCCAACCACTCACCCCATCCCCAACCACCCCAACTACACTCCTTTTACAGGTACCACAGTTGTGACATTTTCTGTGGCAGAGCAGGAAGGGTGGATCAGTGAGCCTCCACAATGGTAGGCTCATTTACAGGGCACTAATAATTTAACTTGTTATAACAAGTTAAACAAAAACAAAACACAATCAAACCATTACTTGCATTTTTCCTTTTTCTTCTAATTACTCTGACTAGGTTATAATAGCCAGCAACTTATCTGGAATGGATATCATTAACTGCAGGTACTGTGGAACAATTTCAGAAGGACAGTCCTCCACACGATTTAGGACACTGTCCTACATGCTGGGCCTTTTGAAGATCTTAGGCTCAGTCTGGGCAGCATGGGCAGAGATTGCATGCCTCAAATTTCATATTCAAGAGGAATACATTATAAGAACCACCGCCATTTCCCCAGCATCCAACAGAAAAACCTTGACCGCAGAGGCAGTTGGTCCAGGAGGTTGGCAGGTGGTTGGGAGGGCAAATCGGTGCCCCATCACCTCTTTGCTCTCAACATATTACCTCTAAAACCATGTAAACACTACAAACGGGTATCTGCCTCATCTCTGAAATCAAACAAGGGCAGAAGACACTGCAGAGCAGGACACTGCAACACAGGAGCTTGCACAACAAAACTCACCCAAATCAGGAACCAAAACAAAAAAGCAAAAGGAAATCCAAAAACTTCTGATCATAGGAGACTCCATGATTCGATGAGTTGATACCCATCTCTCCAGCCAGGGTAATGGTCAATGTCTCCCAGGTACTTCAGCATGGAGAGAGACTGACCGCATTACTAAAATTGTTCACAAAACAGGAGAAAACATTGATGTCCTAGTACACATGGACTAATGATCTCACCAGCCAGTCAGTTGTGGAGACCAAGGACACCTGACCAGGCTGGGTGACAAACTATCATCCATTTCATCCAGCATCTCCTTCTCTGAGATCCTGCCAGTCTGGGAGGGGGAGCAGATGGAACGGAAGGTCGAGAAGGGGAGACAGGTAGCTAAACATGTGGCTCAGGGCTGGTGCCAGGAAAAGGACAGATTTGTGGGAACTGGCAACAGTTCTGGGAGCGAAAGTTCTTAATTTGATGGACTGCATCTGACTATGAGGGAGTCAGTGCATTGGGGCAGAAGTTTGATGTCTTTGCAGAATATTTAAACTAGCAAATGGGAGAGGGTGCAGCATCCCATATGTCAAATAGGAAGAACACCTCCCCTCAGCTAGTGGTCAAACGAGGGATTCAGCATGTTTGCAGTTCATTTGCATCACCAGGTAAGAAAAAGGTTTGTTCCCATACGATGTACTGGTTATGCAAACCTCACCCAACAACTAACACTCCAAAATTCCAATAGTAAGAAATCATGTACACAAATGCTCACAGCCTGGAAGTAAGATTCCAGACCTGCAGGCAATAATGTCAGAAGGCTAAACTGGACATAGTAGCAATTAGTGAGGCGTGGTTTACCAGTAACCACACTTAGAGACTTCAGTACCTGGCGTGTATTGTTCAGAAGAAGCCGAGGTGCAAAAAGGGGAGGAGTGGCCCTGTATGTCAATGAAAATATCAAAGCTACAGAAATTCAGATTACATATATGAGCCAGAAGAACTGTGGGTCACCTGAAAACAGGAAATGGGACATCCATAGAACTGGGGTTGTCTACAGGCCCCCAGACCGGGGAGGACATAGACACATTACTGTTAGAGATATAAAACATGACAGCTAAAGGGAGAGTTCTGATAATGGAATTGAACATTCCAGATACAGATTGGTCAATATCAGCAGGGACATCTGCAAGACTAGACATAGTGGATCCTAGGGGAGGTCCTCAAACAACTGGTTCAGCAACCCGCAGGGCAGGGCTACTTTGATCTGGTACTGACTAACGGGAAGGGCTGTAGATCTCCAGGTAGAAGGTCACTGGCCGTGTTGTATATGGTATGGTTCAGTTTATTACTACATCTAAATCATCCCATTCCGGCAAACATATGGGACTTCAGAGGGGCTGGCTTTGATGAATGGCCAACAGATTTGCTTGGCCCTGGCAAAAGAAACACAGGTGAGGGGTACAGGCAAAGTGGGCAAGCATTAAGGATGTGATACTGACAACATCCATTGTGTTAACAGAAAGGAAGTGCAAAGGCATGAACCACTTGGTTCTAAGTACAGTGGCAGAAGGTCAGAGCCAAAGACGCCAGGAAATATATAAGGAACACAGCGGGATGAAGATAGAGGGCTATCAAACGCCTTTATGGGAGGGAGGCAGTCAGGCAGGCAAAGTCCCAAACTGAGGAAACACTGGTAACGTAAAAGAAGGTGACAGACTTTCTAGATACATTGGTGAAGGAGGGTCAGAGGTGTTGTTAGTAAATGGAGAAAGGATATGTGAGGAGGAGGACCCTTAAAGGCATCTATCCTAAATAGATACTTTGCTCAGTATTTACTGAAGAGAAGGTAGGCAGTCTACAGCTCAGCATTGTGGACACAGGGGAGGGGAGGGCATTAACCTTCACAAAAAAAGGGTTCAAAGAGCTGGTTGCTCAGGTTGGATAAAGCAATGGGACCTGATGGCATACATCCGAGTGTCTTAAGGAGCTAAAGTGGAGCTAGCAAGCCATTAGCAGAACTGTTCAGTGAGTCTGAGCACAGGAGAGGTCCCAAGACTGAGGGCTCATGTGATCCCGCCTACAAGAGTGGTGCAGGGAGGAGGCGGAACTACAGACCAGCAGTCTCCTCGTGGTGGGCAAGATTATGGAGGCACCTTAAGAAAGGATAGCAACACCTGGAATCACATGGGGCTGGGATCCAAGACATGGTTACAAAGAAGGTCTGTCAAACTAATCTCATAGATTTCTTTGACTGGTAACCAAGTGGTGGACCAGGGGGCAGTTGATGTCGCCTGTGCCTTCAGCAGCTTTGACACTGTTTACATGAAGATTGATAAATGTTGGGTGGGCTCGGGGTGGGTCAGAGTTGGTCAGCTGGTGGCAAACTGGTTGTGGGGCGAAAACAGAGAGTGGTGGTAAATGGTATATCAGTCAGAAGAGATGCAAGTCACAAGTGGGGTACCTTTGTATCAGTCCTGGGGCCAGTCCTCTTGGCATCTTTTAGTGACCCAGATGGACTAGAGGTGAGCTTGTCTGTTTGTAGATGACACAAGATCTGCAACAGTGAATGATCCAGATGGGTGGCATGAGAAGATCTCTGATAAACTAGCAAATGGTCAGAAGAGTGGCAACTGAGGTTTAATGAAGTGTGAAAAATCATGCATAGGGAGAAAACCTGAAGCCACCTATGGGCTGGAGGAGTTGCTGTCACTGAGGAAGAGAGACTTGGGCATCATCATTACTGATGACTGAAATCATCCAAGACCCTAAAGCAGTAGGTAAGGCTAGGGGGTGTTAGGGTGTATTAGTAGGGGTATCATGTCATAAGAGGAGGTAATAATCCTCTTTACAAGACACTGTTAGGCCCCATCTGAGTACTGTGCAGTATTGAGTCGATCACATGACATTAACCAAATTGAGGCAATCCAGAGAAGGGCAACCAAATGGCAGGGACTGCTCAGAAGACATATGAGGACAGATTAACAGGCTCAGTCTGTACTTTGGGCAAAGGAGGAGAGGTGATATGATGGGGCATTCAAACACCTTAAGGCATTAACAAGGTGAAGGTCTAACATGTTAAATATAAGAAAATAGTGGAAGAGTATACAGCATGAGATTAGAGGGGGCAATTGCGAATGGGTGAAATTATTTTCAGAAAGGTGGTGGATGCATGGATGGCACCAAAAGTGGTGGCGAATACAGTGCAGGGCTTCAAACAGGTATGATGGGTATAAGGGCAATCCAAATGAGTATGAATAGATAGGCCACTGACAGAGCAAAGGTCATATGGCATTTTATAAGGTAGAAAAGGAATGGCAGACTGGATGGTTTTGCGGTCCTTTCGCCGTCAGCTTCTATGTTTCTATGTTTCTATTACAGACGCTTTTATATGTATTCAATGCAGTTTGTTTTCATATATTACAATGAAGACAGCGTGACCGTCGTAAAAAGCAGCAATCAATTTTTTTGTTCTGTGTCTCCATGGCTATCCTTAAATATGGATTTATCCATACTTTTCAAAAGTGCCATTGTATCAAAAATGGTGAATTCAGATGGTTTTCTCAGGTACTTCTGTATTGAGGGTGGCGGTCAGTCTACAAGGCACTGGATATACCTTCCCTTATATCCTGTGATCCCCATTTCAAGCCTTCAAGTCTATATTATTGCAGAACCAACCTTGACTACATCATGAGAAATAAATGTTCACTGACATTTGTTTGACTTACAATGACGTTGTAATGGCAGTATAACACCTAACAATAACAAACAATGAAACAACAAATAGGAAATAGCTGACTGGCTGGCTGGCGGCGGTCTCTGGTCTCCCCGCCGCAAAGCCCCGACCCCACATCTTGGCGACGCACATACCAATTAAAACTACGGTGGCCAATCCACCATTGACTTCCTGGATGAGGGGTGCATTGAGGTGAATAGATCTGCCACATTAACCTGGGAGAGTTGCAATGTGAGTAAGGGCTCTGAGTACAGAAGGTGGGCATATCGAATGGCATAAGAGACACCAGCGAGCAGGTGGCGGGGGGGACAGTGGAGCCAACAAAAGAAAAATGAATGCTGTCAGTGCTTTATGCGTTGATGTCATACCTGGACCCAAGTTGACTGTCATATTTTACAATCTGAAGGTCCATAAGGTGTTCCAAATTAGCACTATGGGTGTATCATCACCCATCACCACCAAGGTGCAGTCTCAGCTTTCTAACTTGATTTGTTGTGTGACTTTGGCCTTCCATCTGTCCATACGAAGATGGATGGTTGACATATTCGACAGTGTTGGGAACATAGTTGTCGAGTGTTATAAGGTTGATGCTGTTCATCGTCTTATAATTTCTGTGGAGGTGCCACTACATGCCATTGCTGTGGATAACATAACATTTCAGATGGGTAGTTGAAATGTATGGTTGAAATGTATAGTCTGCCATAGTCTGTACGCTATATGTATGTTGCACAATTATAATAGGCCTTGGCGTGAAATGGATGACTTGCATCTCTCTCAACACTGTGGTCATGTTTCAAATAGGACAAGACAACTTTAAACACCATAAATTTTCTTTCATTGTTTGTTTCTGCAGGAACTTGTCTGAAGAGTCCTGAAATGAAGTTCAAATTGATTATCAGGACACTATGTATACAATACCACATCATTTGCAACCAGAAATTTAGGAGATGCAAAAGACTGTGTTTCCCAAGAATAGTATAGTGTGTGCTGAAGAAAGACATCAAAGTTGTGATTGTTACACAGATTTGCGAAATGGAAACCTATCACTGCTTCATGCTGATTGTCCTGTGATACTGTGGAGATCTGTATTTCAGTTACTGGCAGACATTAGGAGTGGGTGCAGACGCATAGCATGGTAGCTGTGCACAGGTGTCATAATGCTGCACTATGAGGGGGACCGAAATAAGAAAATAAATGTAACTTGGGATGAGGTGACAGTGGTCCCTGGGAATACCCACATACAGTTCTGTCATAATCCCACCTTACTACATGGAGATCCTGAACTCCATCTGTGGTAAGATGAAGGTGAATCATGAGGCTGTGATTGGGGTCAGGACAGGTTGGTGACCAGGTAGGTGGCAGCCAAGCAAGCTATTGACAGACTTCCTGAACAAACAGTTTCGAAAAAACATATATAGTTTTGAAATCACTGTTTACACATTCCATTCTCTTCGCATGCATCTCAGTAGCCATATTTTAGCATCACTGTTATGTATACAGTCCATTATGTACATCCCACCACAATAGAGAATAATGGTCATTTGACCTCCGTCGAGGTGGTGTGACAAACCAATTCTGTGCTGCTATGTGCATTAAAGTAAAAGCATAAGTTCGGTTGCACACTTGAAATTTACAGGTATAGGGTTTGTAAATAAGAGGGTTAGCGCTGCTGTCATATGGTACATTGATGCATTGTCGTACCTGTAGGAACATATGTGAATATCAACTATTTGTTACAAGCAACGATACTGTACTGTGGTTTATTTCAGTTGGAAAAACACATAATAGGAAAGATGGACATTACATTTATTACTGAATGAAGACAGTAAACTTGAGACTTGTTGATGATGTGGTCTTTTCGTTATCAGTCATTGACGGTTCTGGAGAATCATTGTCATCTGAATCCCTCACCAGAGTATATTGGGAATCAGAAGGCATTGGTTGGTAACCATCCTGGGTATACAATTTCAGAAAGAAGGATCTGTCGTATGCAGTGTCAGTCATTTTGGTATTCACTAGATAACATGGAAGAACAAATGATAACCATTGTTACAGTACAGCTCTCCACCTCCATTGACCTTCCCCAGACCTCCACAGCAGTCCACTGTTGCACGGATACCACTTCTGCCAGTATGCATCACCCATACCACCCTCTCTGTAAAAATGTGTCTCATAACCCTCCGAAATGTCCTCCTCAGTTTTATATCACACCAGGTGTCCCTCCTCCTTTCTTTGAACATCCGTGTATGTACCTGTCTGTTGATTCCTTTCATTAGCTAAAGGTTTCATCTGTCAACTGTCTCTCTCTGTTCCAATGGTACATGTTCAGCTGACTCGGCATCCTGTTGTAGTGATCCACTTGCCCTTGATCATCTTTTTGCCCTGTGCTTGCTCCCCAGTAGCTTAATGACCCTCTTCAGATATGAGACACTACCTGCCAGAGTAGTCGGTGTGGCTTCATTGATTATACACAGTTGTAATAACCTACCTCTCCAGGATATGGCCCCGCATGTAACCAAGCATTTCGTTGCCTCACAGCTGCCTTCTACATTGTGCAGTTGTTCATTGACTGTGCCTTAACCCCAGATCCTTCTTCTCCTCTTCTTGGCACCTGCAACGCATCTGTAACCTCCTTGTATGTCTACAATGCAGCACCTTGCATTTTGCCAGTAACCACCAGTTGGAGTGTCTGCCAGGTTTGTTGCTTTTCCATATCATGCTGCGGTGTCTGACACCACCTAGGTCATCACCAACACTCCAGTCTCAGTGTCATCAGCAAGAACATCTTGCTGTTGCTGTCTATTGTCTATTTCTGATTAATATCCCACACAACAGTGGACCCAGACGGGCACGGAACAGCGCTGGTCACTACCTTGTGGGCTGACGACCCCCCACCACCATCTATTCTTCCGAGCAAGTTTTCGCACATCTACCAACTTGTACCACCCTGTGCCTTTTACCTACTTCTCAGCCTCCTGTGTGGCAATCTGAGTGACTATGAAGTCCGATACAGGACATCCACTGCATGCATATGTCTGTTGGCGGATGCGTCGGAAGTTTCGTATTGCTTGGTCAGGATTTATCCACGGTCATGTGACATGTTTTAACTCAAACAGGTTACATGATTTTCATGCACCATTGTCTAATGAGCTGCGCCTTGTGACCAAACCACACCAGACATGGTAAATCCAGCAATATATCCACTCCCTGTCATGGTATAATGCTTAAATTGATGATTCAAAGTGACGCCATACATGAAGTGCAGCACAGTATTATCCCACCATTTACCCCCAAGTTCACAGCTGCCACATGTATCAATCAGTCATGTACTATGCCCATCCTGCTCACTACAGTCACACCTACCTTACTATTTACTCAAAAAACATGCGTGTGTGTCTGTCATTGTGCTGTTCAAGCCCACACATTACATTAGAAGACTTGGTTTGCTGGGGTAGAGAAGCTTGGTTTGCTGGCCAAGGCACCTAGCTTCACCTGGAGCTCTTTCCTTCTAAGACTGCTTGAAAGGCAGAGTAGAGAAACTTACCAGAGCAAGGGAAAAGGATTAAGGCTTATTTTGCCTAAGCAGATTTACTGTGGTGTTGTTTTTTATTTTTTACTCATAAGGATTGCTACTGTTTGTTGCTAACATTTCATTGCTTTATTTTTCTCTGATTCAAATGGTTGTTGCTGGTATACCTTCTTCTGCATTATTACAAGGTGTGCCTACAGGTGTGTGCTAACAGATTACTGCTGTAATCTTCTGATTCAAATTGTCTTTTGCAAGGTATATCTTCTGTTACTGCTTTATTTTTTCTGTAGCAAAGCGCTTTCTTACAGGGGTATATCTTCTCTGAAATTATTGCAGGTGGAGCTTACATTTTGTGACTTTTTATCATTGGGCTAAGCAAAATTACTGTTTGACACTGTGTTTTATTTTATTCTTGTTTTTTTTTTTTGTTGAAAAGGTTTGTTGTCTCAGAGGTGTTTCAGTCTCCTTCTCATTGAAGGAGCTAATTGCTTTCTCCACAGCTCTTCCAAAGAATTAGGTGTGTATGTGGGGGTGGAGCTGGCAAACTGTCAGTAATTTCCAACAGAAAAGAAGTGTTAAAAGGTCAGGTTAGTTGATATCTTGGAGGTAGAAGATTGGTTTGCTGGCCAAGGCAGAGATAGCTTCACCTGAGCTCTTTCCTTCTAAGACTGCTTGAAAGGCAGAGTGAGAAACTTACCAGAGCAAGGGAAAAGGATTAAGACTTATTTTGGCTAACAGATTTACTGTGTGGTGTTGTTTTATTTTTCACTCACAGGGATTGCTACTGTTTGTTGCTAACATTTCATTTGTTTTATTTTTCTCTGTAGCAAAGTGTTTTTTCAGCGTATATCTGCTCTGAAATTATTACAGTTGGTGCTTTTCAGGTTTTACAGTTTTATCTTACATTAGGATAAGCTTTCAGGGTTTCTGCATTTGTTGTTGACTGATTGTTTCTGCTCTTACCTCCTTGTTCTTTCATCTGTGGTTCTTCTTTTCAGCAGGGGAAGGGCCCAACCACCTACCCCATCCCCAACCACCCACACTACACTCCTTTTACAGGGTACCACAGTTGTGACATTTTCTGTGGCAGAGCAGGAAGGGGTGGATCAGTGGAGCCTCCACAAGGTGAGCTCATTTACAGGGGCACTAATAATTTAACTTGTTATAAAGTTAAACAAAACAAAACACAATCAAACCATTACTTGCATTTTTTTCCTTTTTTCCTTCTAATTACTCTGACTAGGTTATAAACCAGCAACTTATCTGGAATGGATATCATTAACTGCAGGTACTGTGGAACAATTTTCAGAAGGACAGTCTTACACGATTTAGGACACTGTCCTACATGCTGGGCCTTTGAAGATCTTAGGGCTCAGCTCTGGGCAGCAGGGCAGAGATTGCATGCCTCAAATTTCATATTCAAGAGGAATACATTATAAGAACCACCGCCATTTCCCCAGCATCCAACAGAAAAACCTCTCGACCCAGAGGGCAGTTGGTCCAGGAGGTTGGCAGGTGGTTAGAGGGGCAAATCAGGGTGCCCCATCACTCTCTGCTCTCCAACATATTACCTCTAAAACCATGTAAACACTACAAACAGGTATCTGCCTCTGTCTCTGAAATCAAACAAAGAGGCAGAAGACACTGCAGAGCAGGACACTGCAGCACAGGAGCTTGCACAACAAAACTCACCCAAATCAGGAACCAAAACAAAAAAGCAAAAGGAAATCCAAAAAACTTCTGATCATAGGAGACTCCATGATTCGGGGAGTTGATACCCATCTCCAGCCAGGGTAATGGTCAGATGTCTCCCAGGTACTTCAGCATGGAGAGACACTGGACCACAATTAATAATTGTTCACAAAACAGGAGAAAACATTATAGTCCCTAGTACACATAGGGACTAATGATCTCACCAGCCAGTCAGTTGTGAGACCAAGGAACACCTGACCAGGCTGGGTGACAAACTATCATCCATTTCATCCAGCATCTCCTTCTCTGAGATCCTGCCAGTCTGGGGAGAGGGAGCAGATGGACGGAAGGTCAGAGAGGGGAGACAGGGAGCTAAACATGTGGCTCAAGGGCTGGTGCCAGGAAAGGACACAGATTTGTGGGAACTGGCAACAGTTCTAGGGAGCGGAAGTTCTTTAAATTTGATGGACTGCATCTGACTAAGGAGGAGTCAGTGCATTAGGGGCAGAAGTTTGATGTCTTTGCAGAATATTTAAACTAGCAAATGGGAGAGGGTGCAGCATCCCATATGTCAAATAGGAAGAACACCCCTCCCCCTCAGCTAGTGGTGGTCAAACAGGGATTCAGCATGTTTGCAGTTCATTTGCATCACCAGGTAAGAAAAAAGGTTTGTCTCCCCATACGATGCACAGGGTAATGCCAAACTCACCCAACAACTAACACTCCAAAATCTGGCTAATGGAAAATCATGTACACAAATGCTCACAGCCTGGGAAATAAGATTCCAGACCTGGCAGGCAATAATGTCAGAAGGCTAAACTGGACATAGTAGCAATTAGTGAGGACGTGGTTTACCAGTAACCACACTTGGAAGACTTCAGTACCTGGCTATGTATTGTTCAAGAAGAGACCGAGCAAAAAGGGGGGAGGAGGAATTCTGTATGTCAATGAAAATATCAAAGCTACAGAAATTCAGATTACATAAGGAGCCAGGAAGAACTGTGGGTCACCCTGAAAACAGGAAATGGACATCCATAAGAACTGGGGTTGTCTACAGGCCCCCAGACCAGGGGAGGACATAGACACATTACTGTTAGAAGATATACAAAACATGACAGCTAAAGGGAGGTTCTGATAATGGGAGACTTCAACATGCCAGATACAGATTGGTAATCTCAGCAGGAACATCTTGCAAGAACTAGACACATAGTGGATTCCTGCAGGGGAGGGCCTCAAACAACTGGTTCAGCAACCCAAGAGACAGGGCTATCCTAGATCTAGTACTGACTAACAGGGAAGGGATCACAGATCTCTCAGGTAGAAGGGTCACCTGGGGCCAGTGACCATTACATGGTATGGTTCGAATTTGG
This sequence comes from Neoceratodus forsteri, assembly GCA_016271365.2. Lineage (NCBI taxonomy): Eukaryota > Metazoa > Chordata > Ceratodontiformes > Ceratodontidae > Neoceratodus > Neoceratodus forsteri. The sequence goes on along the minus strand of CM028135.1, from coordinate 901,967,921 downwards.
CTACTACATCTAAATCATCCCATTCCAAGGCAAACATATGGGACTTCAGAGGAGCTGACTTTGATAAGATGGCCAACCAGAGTTAAGCTAGCCCTTGGCAAAAGAAACACAGGTGTGAGGGGGTACAGGCAAAGTGGGCTAGCATTAAGGATGCAATACTTGAAGCAATATCCCATTGTGTTAGAGCGGTGAAAAGGAAGTGCAAAGAAGAAGGAAACCACTTTGGTTCTCAAATACAGTAGCAGAAAAGGTCAGAGCCAAAAGGCTGGCCTTCAGGAAATATAAGGAACACAGCGGGATGAAGATAGGGAGGCATACCAAACTGCCCTAAGGGAAGCAGGGAAGGCAGTAAGGCAGGCAAAGTCCCAAACTGAGGAAACACTAGCACAAAACAGTAAAAAGAAGGTGACAAGACTTTCATAGATACATTAGTGAAAGGAGAAAGTCCAGAGGGGTATTGCTAAGCTAAATGGAGAAAAGGGAGCATGTGAGGAGGAGGCCCTTTTAAAGGCATCTATCCTAAATAGTTACTTTGCTCAGTATTTACTGAAGAGAAGGTAGGCAGGGCCCACAGCTCAAGCATTATGGACACACGGGGGAGGAGGTGGGCATTAATCCCTTCACAAAAGAAAGGTACTGCAAGAGCTTGCTAAGCTCAGGTTGGATAAAGCAATGGGACCTGATGGCACATCAGGGTACTTAGGAGCTAAAGGTGGAACTAGCAGAGCCATTAGCAGAACTGTTCAGTGAGTTCTGAGCACAGGAGTATCCCAGAAGACTGGAGAAGGGCTCATGTGATCCCGCTTCACAAGAGTGGTAGCAGGAGGAGGCAGGGAACTACAGACCAGTCAGTCTTACCTCAGTGGTGGGCAAGATTATGGAGGCAATTCTTGATGAAAGGATAGTGCAACACCTGGAATCTATAGGGGCTACAGGATCCAAGACAGCATGGATTTACAAAGGAAGGTCCTGTCAAACTAATCTCATAGATTTCTTTGACTGGGTAACCAGAGTGGTGGACCAAGGGAGCAGTTGATGTCTGCTTACCTTGACTTCAGCAAAGCTTTTGACACTGTTCCACATAGAAGATTGATAACTGAGTTGGGTAGGCTCGGGTGGGTCAAGTTGTGGTCAACTGGGTGGCAAACTGGTTGACGGGCAGAAAACAGAGAGTGGTGGTAAATGGTATACCAGTCAGAAGAGATGCAAGTCACAAGTGGGGTACCTCAGGGCTCAGTCCTGGGGCCAGTCCTCTCTAACATCTTCATTAGTGACTCCAGATGGACTAGAGGGTAAGGCTTTTCTTTTGTTTGGTAGATGACACCAAGATCTGCAACAGAGTAGATGATCCGATGGGGTGGGCAGAATGAGAAGAGATCTGGATAAACCAGCAAATGGTCAGAAGAGGCAACTGGATTTAATAAAAAGAAGTGTAAAATCATGCACATAGGGAAGAGAAACCCTGAAGCCACCTATAGGCTGGAGGAGTTGCTAGTAGTCACAAAGGAAGAAAGAGACTTGGGCATCATCATCACTTGATGACCTGAAATCATCCAAGCAGACCTCAAAGCAGTAGGTAAGGCTAGGGGTGTTAGTGTATTAGTAGGGGTATCACAAGTCATAAGAGGGAGGTAATAATCCTCTTTACAAGACACTGGTTAGGCCCCATCTGGGTATGTGTGCAGTATTGGAAGTCACATCTTCGCAAGGACATTAACCAAATTGAGGCAATCCAGAGAGGGCAACCAAAATGGTGCAGGGACTGCACTGAAGGACATATGAGGACAGATTAACAGAGCTCAATATGTATACCCTTGAGCAAAGTGGAGGGAGAGGTGATATGATGTGTTCAAACACCTTAAGTAGCATTAACAAGGTGAAAGAGTCCTAACATGTTTAAATATAAGAAAAATCAGTGACAAGAGGACACAGCATGAGATTAGAGGGGGCCAATTAAGGGGAATGTGATGAAATTATTTTCACAGAAAGGTGGTGGATGCATGGAATGGCTTACCACAAGAAGTGGTTTATGTAACAGTGCAGGGCTTCAAACAGGCATGGATGGGCATAAGGGAGCAATACAAATGAGTATGAATAGATAGGCCACTGACAGAGCAAAGGTCGATGGCACATTTATAAGGTAGAAAGGAAATGGGCAGACTGGATGGCCTGTGTCCTTTTTGTCTGTCAGTCAGCTTCTATGTTTCTGTTTCATTACAGACACTTTTTGATATGCATCCAATGCAGTTTTGTTTTCATATATCACAATGAAGACAGCGTGACCATCTGAAGAACAGCAATCAATTCTTTTGTTCTGTGGTCTACATGGCTATCCTAAATATGTGGATTTATCCAGTACCTTTCAAAAGTGCCATACATCATAAAAAATGGGTGAATTCAGGATGTTTTTTCTCTCAGGGTACTTCTTGTCTGAGGTGGCGGTCAGTCACAAGGCACTGGATTTGCTACCTTCCTTCCTTATATCCTGTAATCCCATTTCAAGCCTTCAAGCCCCATATGATATGCAGAACCAACCTCGTTGGACTACATCAAGAGAAATAAATGTTCACACTGACATTTCTTGTTTGACTCAGGCTGACATTAGTAATGGCAGTATAACACACAACAATAAACAATGAAACAACAAATGGAAATAGCTGACTGGCTGGTCGGGGGGATGGTCTCTGGTCTCCCTGTCATGAAAGCCCACGACTGACACATTTCATTGGCGCACATACCAATTAAGAACTACGGTGGCCAATCCCACCATTGACTTCCCTCTTGGATGAGGGTGCATGTGAGGTGAATGAATCTGCAGCCTAACCTGGGAGAGTTGCAATGTGAGTAAGGGCTCTGAGTAGAAGGTGGGCAGATCGAATGGCATAAGAGACACAAGCGAGCAGGTGGCTGGGGACAGGAAGAGCCAAACAAAAGAAAAAAAAAATGAATACTGTCAAAGTGCTTTATGCATTGATGTCATACCTGAACCAAGTTGACTGTCAATATTTTACGAATCTGAAGGTCCATAAGTGTATATGTTCCAAATTTAGCACTATGGCCGGGTGTATCACATCACCATCACCACCAAGGTGCAGTCTCAGCTTCTCTAACTTGATTTGTTGTATGACTTTACCTTCTCATCTGTCCATACTATGAAGATGGATGGCTTGACATATTTCGACAATGTTTCATAGAACATAGTTGTTAAATTCCTAAGGTTGATGCTGTTCATCAGTCTTATAATTTTCTGTGGAGAGGTGCCACTACATGCCATTGCCGTGGATAACATAACATTTCCAGATGGGTAGTTGAAATGTATGGTTGAGAATGCCATAGTCTGCCATAGTCACAACCGCTACATGTATGTTGCACAATTATAAATGGGCCCTTGACCGTGAAATGGATGACTTGCATCTCTCTCAACACTGTGGTCATGTTTCAAATAGGGACATAAGACAACTTTAAACACCATAAATTTCCTTTCAGTAAGTGCATTTGTTTCTGCAGGAACCTGTTCCTGAAGAGTCCTGAAATGAAGTTCAAATTGATTATCAGGACACTATGGCATACAATACCACATCAATTTGCAACCAGAGAGACTAGGAGATGCAAAGACTGTTAATGTTTCCCAAGAATAGTATAGTGTGTGCTAAGAAGAAAGACATCACAACATTCAGATTGTTACACAGATTCGCGAAATAGGAAACCTACATATCACTGCTTCATGCTGATCGGTGTCCTGATGATACCTGATGGAGATCCTGGTATTTCAGTTACACAAGCAGACATGGGAGTGGAGTGCAGTAGACGATAACATGGTAGCTGTGCACAGGTGTCATAGCATGCTGCACTATGAGGGGGACCGAAAATGAAGAAAATAAATGTAACCTGGGATGAGGTGACAGTGGGTCTCCTGGGGCAGATACTACCCACATACAGTTCCTGTCCATAATCCCAACCCTACCACATGGGAGATCCTGAACCTCCATCTGTGAGGAAGATGATGAGAAGCTGAATCATGAAATGATGATTCGTCACAGGACAGGTTACGGTGACCAGGTAGGGTGGCAGCCAGCAAGCCTACCTTGACAGACTGTCCATAAGACAAACAGTTATAAAAAAACATATATAGTTTGAAATCACTGTTTCACACCCACATTCCATTCCCTCTTCCCATGCATCCTCAATGCAACCATATTTCAGCATCACTGTTATGTATACAGTCTCATTAGGCATGTACATCCCTCTACCACAATAGAGAATAATCGTCATTTGACCTCCGTGGTTGGTGTGACAAACCCATTCCGTGCTGCTTATGTGCATTAAAAGTAAAAGTATAAGTACAGTTTACACTTTAAATGTACAGGTATGAGGGTTGTGCAAATAAGAGGCGCTATTTGCGCTGTTACTTGTATGGCTACATTGATGCATTGTATGCACCTGTAGTGAACATAATAACAGATATCAAACTACTCTGTTACAAGCAGCGCTATACTGTACTGTGGTTTATTTCAGTTAAGAAGAAACATGTCATAATAGGAAAATGATGGACATTACATTTCAGTACTGAATGGAAGACCAGTAAACTTACAAGGACTTGTTGATGATGTAGTCATCTACGTCATCAGTCATTGGCGGTTCATAGGAGGAATCATTGTCATCCCAAATGTCTCCCCAGAGTCATATTCAGAATCAGAAGAAGGCATTGGGGTTGAGGTAACCATCCTGGGTATACAAAGTTCCAGAAAGAAAGGATCTGTCTGTGTTGCAGCATCAGTCATTTTTACAGATGTATTCACCCTAAGATAACATGGGAAGAACAAATGGATAACCATTGCTATACAGTACAGCTCCCTCCACCTCCATTGACCTTCCCCAGACCCTTACAAAGCAGTCACTGTTACACTGGATACCACTTCTGCCAGTAATGCATCCCACCCAGCTACCACCCTCTGTAAAAAGTCTCCTCATAACCCTCCTGGAAATGTCCTCCCTCCAGTTTTATATCATGCCACCAGGTGTCCCTCCCTCCTTTACTTTGAACATCCGCCATGTACCTGTCTTGTTGATTCCTTTCATTAACTTAAAGGTTTCAATCTTGTCAATCCTGTCTCCTCTGTTCCAATGAGTACATGTTCAGCTGACTCAGCATCCTGTTGTATGGTAAGTCCACCAGCCCTTGATCATCTTTGTTGCCCTGTGCTGTACTCCCCAGTAGCTTAATGACCCTCTTCAGATATGGGCGACACTACCACGCGAGTACTCCCGGTGCGGCCTAGCCAAGTTACCTACACAGTGGTAGAATAACCTGCCCCTCTCCAGGATATGGCCCCTGCAATGCAACCAAGCATTTCGTTGGCCTTCACAGCTGCCTTCCTACATTGTGTAAAGTTGTTCATTGACTGTGTCATGAAACCCCCAGATCCTTCTTCTCCTCTGTCTTGGCTACCTGCAATTACTCCATCTGGTAACTCCTCCTTGGTATGTCACCCCACAAATGCAGCACCTGCATTTTGCCAGTAAACACCAATTGACAGGTGTCTGACCAGGTTTACAGCTTTCCATATCATGCTGCAGTGTCTGACACCACCTAGGTCATCCACCAAACACTCCAGTCTCAGTGTCATCAGCAAACAGACATCTTGCTGTTGCTGTCCATTGATATGTCTGCAATTAATATCCCACACAACAGTGGACCCAAGACCCGGGCACTGAACAGCGCTGGTCACTACCCTTGTGGGTGACAGCGACCCACCCACCACCACCATCTATTGCCTTCCTGTAGCAAGTTTTCTACACATCTCACCAACTTTCACCCACTCCTGTGCCTTCTACCTTACTTCCCAGCCTCCCATGTGGTACCAACTTGAATGACTAAGTGAAGTCCAGATACAGGACATCCACTGCATGGCATATTCCTGTTGGCGGATGCAATCTGGACCTGCTCTATGTTCACCCTCACTGCCGTCAAACCATGCTGAACTCTGGACCCCATGATTTCCCTGTCTGTCCCCCACCCATCCCGTTTCTGCTGTTTCACCACCCTTTGGTATTACCACCCTCTTCTCCTTAGTAAATAGTGAACAGAAGTAATCATTCTGCAGTTCTACATTAGTGGCCCCTGCTTCCACTCAATCCACCGTCCTTCGAAACCTTACTACATGGTCCTTACAGTTCCTTTTCTCCATGATGTACCTAAACAAGTTCTTCCGCCCCTTCTTAATACATTGTGTCATCCTGAGCTCCATAGATGCCTTGGCCACCCTTTTACTGCCAGTGTCACCTCTTTAGATTCTGTCAGGTACTACTCCATGTACTCCTTCTCCATGTTTTCTTGAACCTCCTAAAGGCAGCTATTTTCATTCTTACCTTTGCATGCCTCCTTGCTCACCAGCTGTTTCTTCACCTTGCCTTCTTTCTCTGGGCATGGCTGCAGTGTCTGCTTGCCTCCACTATACCCAGGTTTATGATCTCCCATCTCTGGTTATTGCCCAATACTAGATTAAATTCAGACCAGCTACCCTTTCACCACTTCCACCATCATCCCTAAGTCAGTCTTCCTGAAGTCAAACAACCAAGTGCCCATTCCACACCTTTTCATTTAATTTAGTTTTTGTTGACTGGGTAAGTGCACTACACAAATCCTACCTATTTTCAAGGCACGACCGGAGGGATACAGATGAATGCCAACTGACCTTGAACCAGATTAAGCTATTGGTGGTATTTTTAGTGAATGAGGGAATTTGTCCAGGACACGGGAAGTTCCCCACTCTGCTGCTGCATTTGCCGCCCAGTAGGGGACGGACAGCATTGTCAGGATGGCCACTCTGAGTGAGGATGCCAAGAAGGAGGATGTCTGCCTGGTGGGAGAGCTGGCCTCTGCTCCGACTGATAGCATACGGAGGCTGTTTCTCTTAATGTTTTGGATATGGACTCTGATACTGAATTTCAGGACTCATCGTTTGTACAACATATGGTTTGATTCTAAGGAAGAAGGGTCTACATTTACACCAGTATCAGTGAAACTTGGTGGGCAGTTGGAGTCTACTACCTTACCCCTGTTAGGCGCGCGGCTCTCATGCTATGACTATTGCTGCTTTAACTTCTTCTGGAGATTCACGAGAGCAGTGAGTTATTGACTTCTGATAATAATAATTTAGACTTTGCTGCTGCTGTCTTAGTTACCCTGATGTGGTCTCTGTACTTCCCAGTGAATTACGTCCCCAAATTGAACAAATTTCTGTTTCTACTGTATGGCGGGCGTTTTAAAACAGTCTTGCTTACCAGAATGCAGTGTGAAGTGTCAAGCGTCTGCAGAGCCTTTGTCAGCTACGCTCATTAAGTAAACAGCGCTTTGACAGCAATGTTTCCACTCCTGTCATACTCTGCCTGCTGCAACAGACTCTGAAGGTCCCTGCGAGTGCGTTGCATACCAGATTCTTCTTCTCGCTGTTGGGTGTTTCTGACTCTACAGCTGCTTCAATACAGGCTGGCAGTAAAGTCGCCAAGTCTAAGCGAGTGCCTACAGCTGAAAAGCGTTGTATGCTTTAAAAGAAAAGATCTTGCTCTTTCATACAACAAACATTTCCTTTGGGGTTTCACTCCACTGCCTTCTCCCAGAACGAGTCTGCACCATTAAGTAAAGCAGCTGGTTTGTTTTGAAAAGCCTATTACTGTGGAAACTCAAGGAAAGCCTGCTATTATCTATCAATCATCCACTATTTCCCAAATTGGGGCAACTGAATTTTCGTTTTCTGATAAGTCTGTCTCTCAACAGCCAAAACAAAATATTATGCATCCTACTGCCAGTTTCTTCCCTCTCATTAGTGATGTGACTCAGGAATTCTGGTCTCTGGACAAAGCTCTTCTGGGGGCTGGCTGGATGCAGGCTCCAACAGGTGTTTGGAAGCATGATCCAGTTTGGGATACTGAATTTTCCTTTCACAGCATTCTCCTGGTGGAAGCGGTCTCCCAGCAGAAGGTTTCAACTGACAGTTTAAAAATTGTATCTAAAGTGACTGAGACCACACGACCTACTTCTGCTATTGATCCTTCTATGGCTCAGGCTTCAGTACCCTCCACTACAAAAATAGATTTGCCTCTTCAGGTGAATGGTTCACTGTCACAGGAGTCCTCTTTACCAAACCCCATATCAGAAGCCACTTACGTCTGATCTATTTTCCTCTTCAAAGAGGAAGCAGCACCTCGACGGAATGCAGTCCGTTATACGTTATAAAGGAGCTTGAAGAAAAGGCCGGACAGATATTATGTGGGGAAAACTCTGCTGAAAGATTCTTTGTATTTTACTCCCATGATGTTTACACTTTTATTAACATTTCTGAGAAGATAACTTTTGATATAAGTTTTGGACACCTCATGGTTTGGACTTATTTTGGATCGATATGGTCAGGTGAAGTTTTCTCCCACATGGACCCCTTTTGGTTATACCTCTCTCTAAGCCATTAATTAATATATGTTACAGTTATGTTTAGAAATGAGGGGGTCCATGTGGAGGATATCACCTTCTGGGTATCACAAAAATGTGAGGGTATTAAGCAGCCCAGAACCTATTTTAGATTCGAATGTTTTTGGACAGGGGCTGAAATACAAAGTGTAAGCTGAGGCAATCTGAATCTGGGGTAGCATATTCAATTCCTCTTTGCTGGGAAGAGATAGGGTTTGTTTTTATGGAGGACAGCCGTGCTTGCTACAAATGTGGGTCTAGGGCTCACCTTTGAGTGTTTGTGACCAGCCACGTTGTAAAATTGTGGGAGTGGGGCATGTAATTATGCAATGTGTTAATAATTCAGGTGTGATCTATGTGAAAGAGTCTGGCCATAGTTTTCATGACTGTTCTTGGGCTGCTAAGAACAAGGTGTCTTGCATAAGTTCCGACCTTCTAATTCAGAAAGCCCAGGATGCTGCAGCCCCCACCTCCTCCCCTTTTCCTCCCCAACACTGTACCATCTCATTCCCTAATAAAAGCAAGAAAAGCCTGCAGGTGTGGATCGTACACCCTCATTTCTTCCAGCAAACTGGACAAAGGTGTACAACTGGGCCTGTTTTCAGTGGAGGAAAAAACCTTGCATGGGTTCACCTGGCCCTTGGATTTTCCTCCGTGTATGTTACACTGAGGAGGTCTCTGGGGTTACTGGGAAAGAATCTAAGGTTTCACTTCCCGGTCACCTTTGCCTAGACGAGATCTTCTAGGGAATTTGCATCCTAAATCTCCCCTTCTGCTCCCATCATTGAAAACCAGTAAATTCATATACAGCCCTTTTACCCCATGAGGGGACACTGAGATGGATTTGGAGATTCAGACTCTCAAAATCCTCTTTATTCACCCTGTCACAATCTGTGATAATTATAAAGAGAAAAAAAGAGAAAATATAGGGTTTGTTAATTTCTTTCTAACTTATATAATGAGGTTTTTCTGGGGTTCCTTTAACACTCACAGCTTGTTAAATACTGCTAAAAGGCAGGCTCTTTTTCATTATATATGATCAGCATATATCCGTGTGTTTTTTTAGGAAACTTGGATGTACTCTGGAACAGTTAACTTCCTTTATAAGCGAGACTGGGTTTGGGGCCCTTCCTTTGGTCCTTTGGAATGGACAGAGCAGACAGCATAGGCATTGTATTTAATTCATTTTCTTTTATAATCATAATTTAATTGACCTCATACCAGGTAGAGTTTTGATGTTGGATGGGGAATGGCATGTACGTGCTATCGTTTCATTAATATTTATAGCCTTCAAACAAAGGCTGGGAGAGTAGCCTGTTTCAAAACCATACAACCTTTTTGGTAACCTCTGTTAAGATACTATGGGAGGGATTTAACTGCACCATCACTAACTTGTCTAAAGAATAACAAAATATATTGTGATTCACATGCGCTAGCCAACATTGTTAAATTAGCTGGTTTAATTAATTGTCTTTCTTTTCTTCACATGGACCTCAATATTCCTTTAGAAAAGGAAAAGTTTTTCTTTAATAGATTGGGGCTGGATATTCAAACTGCGCCATTCTGAGGCTGCAGTTCTTTGGCTGCTAAAATAGTTATGCAGGGGTGTCACTAGGCGATATTCAAAGGAGTTGTGCTATTGAGCAACCCTTTGAATATCACCCCCAGCCACAGCCACTGCATGACGCAGTGAAACTTGCGCCACAGCAAGTTGTCAGAGTGGAGCATTCAACTTGCGGTGCTACCTTTGCGCCCATGTGCAAAAATCACTATATTCAAAAAGGTGACATGCAATGGGGCCATAATTCATGCAAGTGCTTAGGGGCCCATTTGCATCTGATTATGGCCCCATTTGCATGCCATTAGCATCGATAGGTGTGCGCTCCCGAGGATCTGCGCCTGGCCGCCCTGCCAGGCAGCAGCTGTCGAGGACCAACGCACTCCTGCAGCCCGATCGACGGGCAGCAATGTGGCTCCCCACTCCTCCCGTACATCTCCTGGTGGTGCAGTGGACGTAATGCTGATCGTGGGCAGAATGTAAAATGAACCCCCAACATGTTCCTAGTGCCCGATCGCGGGTAGTAAAGATGCACCCCCCCGAACATCTCCCTGGTGGTCCAGTGGACGTGATTGCCCGATCGCAGGCAGAATGTAAAATGCCCCCTGAACATGTTCCTGGTGCCCGATCGCGGGCAGTAAAGTGCCCCCACCCTGAACATCTCCTGTGTGGTCCAGTGGACCGTAATGCCGATCGCGGGCAGAATGTAAATTGACACCCACCAAACATCTCACAATTGGCTAGTGTCCCCCACACCCACCCATGACCCCCCACCCCGCTCCCCGCAGCCGGTGGCGGCAGCATCCTACCTCCGCCTGCCGCCCGCCGTTCTCTGATTAGGTTGGCCTGGCTGCCTGGTGGCGAGCAAGAACCAATGGGCGTAGCCCATACCAACATGATAGTCCAGATTTGTGAATGCATCATTATAACAAATCTGGACTGTCATGTGGTATGTGCTGCACGCCCATTGGCCTTGCTCTGCACCACCGGTGCGTGCAGAGTCCTACCGGCAGTCAGTCGGCGGGATGGCAGGGCGGCAGGCAGGTGGGATGCTGCCGCCACCGGCTGCCGGGGAGCGGGTGGTGGGCTCGTGGGTGGGTGGGGGACACTAGCCACCAGGGAGATGTTCGGGTGGGGGGCACTTTACTTACTGCCCACGATCAAGCACTAGGAACATGTCTGGGGTCTATTTTGCATTCTGCCCGCGATCGCTAATACGGTCCACTGGACCACCAGGGAGATGTTCGGGGGTTCATTTTACATTCTGCCCGCGATCGGGCATTACGGTCCACTGGACCACCAGGATGTGAACGGGAAGGGGGGAGCCACATTGATGCCCGCGATTGGGCTGGTGGGGGGGAGTACACTATGCCCGCGATCGGGCTGGGGGGGCAGGGATTGAGTTGGGGCCAGCCAGGTGGCAGCTGCTGTTGCTCCTGCAATACAGCAGCTCACCTGGGGTGGCCTCTACTTAAGCCTTTTTTTGGCTCAAGGTCCCAGGCTCAGGTTGTGGGTGCACCTGCACAACTCTGCACAGCCCGCCGAATATCGGGCTGTGCAGTTTATGCATGGTTCCTCCCTCCTGTTGAGTACATATTCATTTGCATTGCACTGTTGCTCAGCCTGTTTTCAGTGGCGCAACTGCCTCCTGCTGAATATCGCAGAGAATGGCACAATGTAGGACTTGAGCATGCGCAACCCTGTTGAGCATGGCGCCAACCCTTTTGAATATCTGCCAATATGTTTGTTTCTCCTGCTGCAGGTTCATTCTTTGAAATGATTCCTTGTGAATTCTCGGATCATTCTTTTCTACTATGTAAATTTCCAGTTACCAGGTTTTTTGAGCATAGGCAGGTTCGGTGGAAACTTAATAGTTCCATCCTAGGCTTAACCATATACAGTTAGGGTGAAATATATCCTAGAGGCCAGATTGTTAGTGGCTTTCCTTTATTCTAATTTGGGGACTGGTGGGTTGGAAACCAAGGCTGATTTACTGGAATTGGTTTAAAAACAGGGGTTAAAACAAAAATTATAATTTTTGAAATACTCTGTAACTTAGGCAGCAGCTTCAAAGACTCACTACTGTAGCATACACTTCACAATGGGATTATTCTGCTCAAATTGTTAAGTTACAGGAACAAATGAGGATTTTTCAGTATGATAGAGCTAAAACGTTGCAAGCTATACTAATCTAACGGCATTAAAAATCCCTATGGGAGATCCCTTTGAAGTTTGTAAAACCTTAAGGGATTCTCTAATATGGATTCACTAAAAGCCTGATAATTCTATGGCCATAACTGTTCCACAGTTAAGAGAATTAATTATAACTCATTTTCGGTCTTTGGAACCTTCCTTCCGATCTCTGATAAATCCATGCTTTCCTATTTAAGTGGTATTTCATTCCTTCTGAGTTAACAGAAGCTTCTAAATTATTGGAACCCATTTCTCGGAGGAAATCTTAAACGTTATACGGAATTTAAAACTCAAACATTTTACCAGGAATGGATGGCTTATCTAATAATTTGTATAATTTTTTTTCTATGGAGCTGGTTCAATGTCTTTTATTTTATTTCAGTATTTTGTTAAGAATACTGTGTTTTTTCCTTCATTTTCAGATGTATTAATAGTTTACTTATTTAAATCTGGGGATAAACACAGCATTAAGAATTAGGCGACCTACTTATCTTTAAATTCAGATTATAAAATTTTTACAAGTATTTTGAACAACAGACTGAAGAACTACGCTTAGGTTGGTGATTTCTCTTCCAATTTAGTGGGATACCAGACAAAAGATTCAATCAGCATTAATGATTGTGCGTGATGTCATTGAACACCTCTTAGTATCAGGCATCAGTCATTGTCTGGTTGTAGCAGATTTGGAAAAAGCATTTGATAGAGTACATTTACCCTTTTTGTTTTTAACTTTAGAACATTGTGGAGTCCTGCAAATAGTTAATTTAATCAGAATGCTATATCAACATAATAGTTGTTTTTCCTTTTGAAAGGTTGCACGGCTAACTGTTTTTTTTAAATACAGGAGTGCATCAGGTTGTCTTCTCAGCCCTCTTTTTCTATGTATTTTCATTGGACCCATTATTACAGACCTTAATTACGTTTCAACGTTGGACTGGAATTTCAGGCAATTTATCCCAGGATCAACATCTCCTATTACAGGCATATGCTGATGATTTAATTTTGTACTTTTCTTGACCAGACTTCTGTGCATATGTTTTGGGAGGCTTTTGATGATTTTTCAAAATGTCTAATGCTAAATTAAATTTGCAAAAACAAAGGGGTTGTTTATTGGGTGTAGGCCCAGTCGAGGTCCTTCGCAGAAGGGAATCCATATTACGTGAACCCCCTTAAAATTTTGGGTATCATGTTTGGTCTCAGAATATGCCAAGTTGACAACTGGAATCGGCTCTTCAGGTTGTGAAAATAAGGTAAATAGATGGAAGAAGTGGAAACTTTCAAAACTAAAACGCTGCGTACATGTGATTAAGCAGTTTCTTTTGCCCTGTTTGCAGTACATAGCTATGATTTTCCTGCTTCCTGTTAATCTAGAGACAAGGGTTTATTGTTTATTTTTCAAATGCTTTAGTAAACCGTTAAATCCGGTGAAGAGAGTCTATACTTATTTGAATATCAAATCAGGAGGACTCGGGATGGTGGACCTTTGTTTTTTATATTCTACTTTTTTTATGTGTACAGTTAGAAGTGGTTTAAGCTCAGCAAAAGGATGGGGGAAATTGGATTTCACGATCACTGGACAAATACTTTATGAATTGGCATGTTTTGGCCCTAAGTTGAACCCTCATGTCCACTCTTCCTCAATATTTCCAGGCAGGCTCAGAAATTGTACAAATGGGGAATTAGAAAGGAAATGATTTTTGAAAAATAAGACTAAAGGCTTTTACCAATTGATAATGTCAAATTTGTATCCTCAAGAGTCTTGTTTTAAGAATTGTCCTACAGCCCTCAGTTCTAAGGTTTTTGCTCAGTTAAACAGTTTCAGATTGCCTCATATACAATGGGAAACGTAGGTTGATTTTATAGTGTGTTGAATGTTCGGGTAATGCCAAATATAAGGTAATTGAAGAAAGGAATTGCTCTTATTTAGATTGCATTAATAAGGAGAGGAGACTATGAGCATTTTTTCCTTCAGTGTTCTTATTCCACGGGTTTGTGGTCTTGTTTGGCTAAATTATGGGGCTTTAAATGGCTATCTTTTCTTTCTCATGTGATGTTCTGATTCTAGGATGTTATCCAGTAAGTTTTTCATTTTCATGAAGGGACATTGTCTTTATTTTTTGTTGGTTACGTTTTACTTTATGGCAAGCTAGATGCCAATGGGTATTGTACCAAAGAAAAATGCCTTATATTGGTTTTAGTATATTAGTTACTAATGAACTTTTGAAATATATTCTCAGGAAGCAAAGTGGTTGGCTTCTGCTACACTCCTGAAGTGGTGGAAAGGTTTTCATTTTATAAAGTTAAGTAATGTATTTTCTTTTGCTTATTTTGTATTTTCTCCAAACAGTTTGTATTTCTATTATCTGATTAGTTCTTAAGTTTACTGTGTTGCTTTCTTATGTTTATTATTTCAATAAAAACTCCCTACTCTTTTCGATAAGTGCCATGGGATCTTTAACATCCACCTGAACTACCACCAATCCAGGCAGATGGGACCCTCGGTTTAACATCTCATCCAAAGACAGCACCTCAGAATTGCAGCACTTCATGCTGTACTACAGTGTCAGTACTGGATATTAACCTAAGTGCCGGATGTGGGAACTGAACCCACAGCCCTCTGATCTCCCGGCTCAGAGGCGAGTGTGCTACCTACTTGAGCCACTGACACTGACATGCACAACATGCACAAAGGATAGGAGGCACACCGACCCAGAACGCCACCCCAGCCACACACATGTCCATGGACCACACGCCCACTGCCTGTCCATGTGTGTGTGTCAGATGCTGAGCACCATTGCACATTGGTGTACAGCGCAATGCAGGCATCATCATGCACACACAACTGCGGAGAGCAGCCAGGAGGGTGTGCAGATGGACTGTGTGTCCGAGGCAGGGCCGGTACTCACCCGCACTGCCCACTGAAAGACACAATGCACACAGGGCAGCACCAGACAGTAGCCACGCTGGGAGACAGGTCAGTCATGCGACACAGTGCCCTGGCCGCCACAGATGTGTGGGAGGCCCCGCCGAGACCCGCCAGCACTGACAGGCCAACCACTGGCTTCATGGGTGGCACCGATGGTCCCCAGGGCTCCACTGTGAATGTGACCGAGCTCGCAGTAGGGGTCTGCAGCACACTGAACATGCCTGCGCCCAGGCATGCTCAGAATGCCCAGAGCTGAACCCGGTGTTGATAGGAGTGGTGCTCACACCATTAATCGGGAATGGGGTGGACAGTGAACTGCATGGTGCTCTGCGATGCATGGACACATGACTGTGTGCCCATTGTGGCCATGGACAGCAGTGAATGCCTGTGTCTGCCTGTCAATGGCAGCGCGTCACATCCTGCAACCGGGTCCATCCCTGCCAGGATCAGAGCATATCTGCTGCGACGCCTCCTCTGCCCACTCCAGAGCCGCACGCAGTGCATCCACTGACATCACAAGCCACATCTGCTGCTGGACTGATGCTTGCAGTAGGCGGGTGTGCTCGTCCAAGAGGTCATCTGCCCCTCGGCATCCTGTCCCGCAGGGGTGTGCAAGCCCTGATGCCAGCACCCTGAGGGTGGGCGCTGCACACCAGCACCAGGTCTGGGCATGTCCACAGGTGATGCACGGATGCCGCTGTTTGACCCTGTACCCCCAAGCCCATTGGCCAACTGCTGATGCTGCCCCTCCAGCTGCCGCTCCCCAGGGCTCAGTGGTGCCGCCCGCAGTGACCGCAACAGTCCCACTGTCCTGAACACACACCAGTGCTGCCCACTGTTGCTGAAGGCACAGGCTGGGACTGTGCTGACATGCAGGCCTCATGGCAGCACCACCCACAGCCATGGCCGCGATGTTACGCTGTGTGTGTCATCCCATGCACACACATGTCACTGCCCATGCCATTAGCGACATCATCATCAGTGATGGACCCGGCACTGGCCGGAGTTACAGCATGCTGGCATCCGTGGATGCTGGTATGCTGGGCCATGGGCAGGGCTTCCGACCTGTTCCAACAACATCAGTGTGGACAGCCAGGCGGGTCCACTGTCGCACTGAGCCACGTAAACCTGTGGAGGTGGATGGGCCCTCCATCTCCAGCTGACTGTCCTCAGTGGACAGGCCCACCACCGCTGACCCATGCAGACGCCAGGATCTGTAGGGAAACAAAGTTGCATTACTGCATGTGACCTACCCTGCCACCCCCCATAGACAGACCATGACCTACCATGCAGTGATGGGTTACCACCTGTCTGGAAGCCACCACCCGGAACACCCTCAATGGCACAACACTGCTTCCAGCAACCCTCTCTCCTCCTGTGGGGTCAAGTGTACCACCTCCGCTGTCCTCCACCTGTCACAGCTCATACTGCCCTGATGGCAGCCACCTTCTCCTTTATCCTCCTCCTGTTCTGTGCCCATCTTCTTTCTTGCACTCCTGCACAGAGCGCTAGTGGCTGCCATGCAGGTTCACTGCACGTGCCACCTCCTCCCATGCAGCAGCACGGGCTTCCAGTTGTTCCCTGCCGTCCACTGAGAAGTGCCCTGATCCAGGTAGGTTCAAACAGGGCATCGTCTCGGCCTTGGTAAAATTAGACCTCCTCCTCCCACCACTGTGTTCCTCCTCTCCCACAACTCTGCCTCGGTCATTTTTAGCCTGTAAGAATGACAGTTGTTACCTGTGATGTGCAGTCCCATGCATGTCCCTAAATCTACAGTCCACACTCCCAAACAGCATGCAACTCACCAATAGACTGCAGTAACCACTATCATGGCCAGTGAGCCCAATGTCACACTTTATAGCGCAATCCATGCAAATGAGGTGAGGCGTAACCTTAAATGGATGCAAATTGCAGTGCTGCACCATTGAATGGTTGATTAGCTGTTTGCTATATGACTCACTGAATATCGCGCTTGTTGGCGCTTATGCGAATTGTGTTGAACGCAAGGAGCCAAGGGCACAGTTCTGTGACATGTGCAGTACACACCTCACTGCGCATGCCAGGTTGCTGACACAGGCGCCTGCCACGCTGCTGATGTGCTGTGCACAGGAAGCAATGCAGGGCATGGCCACCATTGTGCCAGTGGTGCTACAGCGATGATCACCTACATGGCACTGTGGCACTGGGCCATCATATGCCACTGGGGCAACAGCCGCCAAGCCACTCACTGGAGGTACCACACAGGCAGCCAATCGCACTACACTCATTAGGTTCTAATGGCGCTGTGCCTGTCAGTGCGCCAGAGCCCTTAACCCTGTGCCCGACCTTTCTCCCTCAGGCGCCATGCGTCAGGCATGGGTGCACCACTATCACGTTGTTCAGTGACAGTGCAATAGGGAATGGCAGCGTTGTACCGTGCAGCATCTGCAAGTGGGGGAGCCACACTGCAGAGCACCATTTTTGCAGACTGAGCTAGGAGAATGGCACGTGCAGGAGGGCTGCACAGTGAGCCAGGTAGAACTTGGCCAACCTAGTGGCCATAGTGGAGCCACACCATGGAACACTGTTTGGGGAGGCCCCTGGACTGGTCCAGGAGCAGGCATGGGAGGAGGTGGCCACTACACTTGAGAGGAGGCCACTGGAAGGAGGAGGACAGCAGAACAGTGCCACCACAGGTATGGTGGACTCTTAAGTGTGGGAGGGAGCCAGACCTGCTAGCCCACCTGTGGGAACATGCAAGGAGGGGCACGGTGCCATGGCCAGGTAGGTGTACTTCTCAACACACTTTTATCTTCCATATGGGTATCACGGTTGTATGTGTCCAGCATATGGGGAGGGACCATCCGGTGTTGGCTGTGGTGGTGTTATCAGGTGTGGGGTGGGTGGGTCTGGCTGGGTGGGAGGGCACACACCTGGGGGTAGGGGGCTGCTCATGATTGTACTGATGTTCCTCCATGTTTGCACCACAGGGGTCGGAGGAGCGGCGCCTGCACATGAGCTGCGGCACCACCAAGAGGACAGGGAGGCAAGGCGGGCGATGGTCCACAGCGCCTGAGGGACTGGCTCAATGATGGCTAGTGCCATACCTCCATGATTACTATTGCATGCTGTGTAACAGGGTGGGCAGCGGGCATGGCCACCATCCGTTGACACCACTGCCATGCACGTGCATTCGTTACAGCCAGCACTGTCCAGTGGCAATGCATGTCTGGGAGTGCATCTGGTGGTCCATGTGTGCACTGGTACATGGCTGTGCCACTGCCTGCAATCATAGCCATGTCACTAAACGGCCACAGTGGTGCTGTGCGTGACTTGGTCGGTGTGTGTGTGCAGCGTTCTGCATGGCTGTATGCACCTGGGTGGGCAGGTCATGTGGACATGATCACTGTGGGCGGTCACACCATCACAGAGGCATGTCCCATGGCCGTATGCCATGCACAGTGGGTGGGCTGTAGGGCTGTGCATTCACACCTATTGACTGTGCTCCCTTGTCCTAGGTGTCCACCAGCTCATTGACATCAGGGAGGCATTGTGGGAGACCCTGCATGTGGCAAGGGCATCCTTGAAATACTACAAAGGATTGACCAGATTGGGGTCCTCAGGAGGCACCGTG
Organism: Neoceratodus forsteri; assembly: GCA_016271365.2. Classification (NCBI taxonomy): domain Eukaryota; kingdom Metazoa; phylum Chordata; order Ceratodontiformes; family Ceratodontidae; genus Neoceratodus; species Neoceratodus forsteri. The sequence continues at coordinate 901,949,167 of CM028135.1, read as the reverse complement.
GAGGAGCAGCCAGAGCCGGAGCAGGTTTCATTGACAGTCCCTCTGCCCTGATATCCCTACCCCCTGACCCACCCTCACACCCCTCCTTCCAGTCCCATTTGTTCACCCCTGCCCGTTACTCCATCTCACCTTGTTTGTGGCCTCCCCAAACGTTGTATATATTATTGTATATAGTTCATTTTGATATTTTGTTTGAATACAGATCTTTGATATGAATACTGTGGTGGTCTCTGATTTGCAGCGGGCTATAAGTGCTCAGCTGCAGTGGTGTCATGGCATCAGGGTGGTGCAGTTATGGGGTAAGTGTGTGTGTTCGGAGGGAGGTGACTATGGTGTGGGGGCCATCAGTCAGTGTCTGTGGTGTGTGTTGTGCCCTGTGCACTGGATGACTGTGTAGTGGTCCATGGTGCATGCTCTGTGTCCATGGTGCCCTGTCAGCCCATCCATGGCCTGTGCAGCTGACACCCATGCATGTCTGTGACCTGCACGGTCTGCTGGCATGTCAGTGGTGGCTGTCCATGCAGGGCAGCCACTGTACCCATCACAATGCTGGGTTGTCTCCTGTCACTGGTGTGGTGCATGTCTGCCTCCGGTGACACTGTGGCCTCCACAGTTGTTGACCCACCTCCATGCTGTGGCTTGTGTGTGTTGCAGGGATGTGCACCACTGTCTGTGACTTATGCTCGGGAAAATGCTGGTGGTGTACAGGTCCACAGTGCCTGGCAAGAGGTGGCTGGCACTCCTGTGCCATGGAGGACTGCAGGTTGTGTGTACACAGTTTACATGGGCCACGCTGGGGCTTGGTTGCCCCGCTACTGCATCCCTGTGTTGTTGTGCCCTTGGGTATGGGTGGGTGTCTGTCCATGCACTGTGTGACATCTGGTGGTGCATGCTTCCACGCACCACTGTGGGTATCTGCGCTTGGCTGTTGTGGCCAGTGCTGGGTTGGGGTGTGTCATTGGGAGAGTGCAGGGTGCTGTACCACTGGTGGTGGGGTCCGAGGCATGCCCTGTCCCGTGTGGGGTACATTGTGTGCCGATGCATGGTTGGTCTCAGCAGTACCTCGGGGCTGTGCAATGGTGTCACTGTGTATGCTGTCTCTTGCATCACTGTGTGCTGCCATCCGCAGATGGGTGCTTGTGGTGGGCTGCCTTGCATGGTTCTGTGGTGCACAGGGTTGCATTGTCACAGTGGGGGTGGTGGCATGCATGGGGTTTCCTGCAGTGGTGGACGCTGCTCCTGGGCAATGTGTCTGAGGGTCACAGTGCAGGTGTGCTCTGCATTGGGGATGGTGTGGCATGGGGTGGTCAGCCCTCCTTGTGTGTCAGTCACAGCTTGCCGGGTGATGGGGCACCATGGCCCGCTGTGGGTTGGTTGCTTGTCTCCATGGGCCAGTGGTTATTCCAGCCCTCCCCAGTTGTGCAGTGCATGGGGTGTGGGGACGATGTCTGTTCTGCTGTGTTCCTCTGCCCATCTGTGACATGGGTGGTGGGCACCTACTCCATGGTTGTGCAGTTGCATTGCCGCCTGCTGCTGGGGGCATTCCTGGTTATGCTATGGTACCTCTGACTGCTCAGCTGAACATCCCTTGTTGCACTATGGCATCTGATCTGCTCAGCTTTCTCCCTAGTTGCGCCTATGGCGAGGTGGTGCGATATTCAGTTGTCGTGCTGTAGGCACAGTTTGGCCAGCCTTAGTTTTTGAATATTGCACCTCTTGCACATGGGCGCAATGGACTTGTGCTTGTTCCTGCTATTGCGCACTTTTTGGGTGCAGTTTGAATATCTGGGCCTTTGTGTCTCTTTGTTCAACCGCAGTTAGCATTTTTGCCATAATTTATTGTGATATATAATCTTTTTCTGTTTGATCATTTGTTTATCATTCTTTTTTCTTGATTTAGTTTCTTTCAATACTGAATTAGTTCTAAGATTCCTATAATCCTTATTTAACCTTCTGATATAAGTTTTTTCTTTTTGCATTCTTTGTCAAACCAATTGCTTGGAGCGGCGCTTGATATCTGTGCTACATTCAAAATGGCTGAATATCTCTGCATACAACTGACTTTGCATCAGTGCTAGGACTGTATGTCCTTTTCCAGAGATCTACAGTGCTATCAGAGATGCAAGAATCAAGTAACAAAGTGGTCAGAATTTCATCTGTTCCCTGTTGCCAGATAATTATTTTATTCCTCTAATCTCGGAGTAACAAGGATAGGGCTATGCTGGTAATTTAAAATCTGTACTGGAGCACTAAGATCAAGAAGTAAGGAAAGTGATCACTCTCTGCATGCACGGGTATATTTAAAGATTTCCAACAGTCCAGATTTCCTGACCAGCTAGCAAAATCTCCCACTGAGGCTCCCTAGCAGACAAAATGTAACATCTCCTGCTATATCTCCTTTAATCTACCATTTAAGGGATAAAGCATGTTATCTATCATAAGTTCTATTAATTCTTCCCATTATTATTTAACTTATTATCTCTTGTATTCTGGCTAGGCAGATTAATATCGGCTAATATATGTGTAAACAGCAAATTATCTATTAAGCCATCATACTTAGTAATCCTTGCATTAAAATCTCCCAATAAGAGAATATTTATTGTAGGTAATTCCTGATAAACTTTTAAGACTATGTTCGCTATGTCATTCCATAAATCATTACAATAAAACACAGAATTCTCCAGTGGGACATAACAGTTAAGCACACAAATATCCAAGTCCCCAATCTTAAAATCTACTTCAAGTATATTATTATTGGAAAAGATTTTCCATGCTTGTCCAAACTTACCTATTTTAACAAAGACAATTAGACCACCTGAATTTCTTCCAAATTTAGAGTGCTTAATACCAGGGACCTGGAAACATTCATTGCCATTTAACATAATCACATCATTATTATTGTGCCATGTTTCCTGTAAACAAATAAAATCAGATTCCATAAGAACATTTCTAAAGTCTATATCTATACATGTGAGACCCAACCTGCAATATTCCATGACATAAATGTTATTCCAGACTTCCCAGTTGTAACCTCAGGGGAGGTGAATAGGTTGGTAATAGTCAATCTTCTCCATAACCTGCTAGATATAAGAACCTATTTTTTAATGGCACTTCAGGAGATCTGGTAATATCAGTATTCCTATTTATTGGATTCTTTGTTGTATTAAAACAATCCATAGCCACCAAATTAAGTCCCATACTATCTAAAATTGTAGTTTTTCCAAAATGATTTCAGCTAGTTTCAGGTTTGAGACTTTTATATCCACTTGTTTCCCCTACCCTTTCTATTTGCTAATATATCTCCCAGATCTTCCACTGGTATACTTAGGAAGTTTATCAGCAGATCTTTTATAGAGTTAGTTAATCTAATTTCATTTTCTTGTTTGAGTTTAGACATTCCAAACATGCTGAAAATAACCTGTTTTTCCTTATGTACTGTCTCTTTATTAAATAATGTGCGGTTGGGAAAAGTAATAATTAAATCTTTATCTTGGAACAGCCAATTGTTCATCCAAATGTAGTCTGCTACCCTCGGGGACAGAAACAGAATATCTATCATGGTAGCTTGTGAGATAGGTATGTTCTTGATTTCCAAAATATCTTTCTCTGAAAAATTGGTGTCAAAATTTTTATTTAGATACTGTAGAACCTCAAATTCATACTGAGATGGGTTAAAATTCCCAAATAACTGTCCCATATACTTTATTAGAGGGTAAGTTTCCACCCAGATAGATTGTCTAGTAGAAACTTCCTTCTCTACATTAGCTTCCATACACCTGTTAATCCGACATTAATGTTTTGTAGTCCTTGTACTTTTTCTTTTGGATTAATCAAGGACCCACATTGTTCATTGAGTTTTATTTCTTTCTCCAGAGTTCCGAGCTTAACTAACAGGTCAGAGTTAGCTGAGGTATCATGAAATGACAGAGGCTTACCCTGCAAAGATTTGTCATGCTGTGTTTCTTGTACATGATTATAACTATTATAACTGTCTTGAAACCTAGTTATCTGATTCCCTATCTTTCTCCCATTTTTCCCCACTGAAATCTCTTTTTCTTTTCTGATTTTTTTTTATTTGATCTTTTAGCAGCAATTTCCCTTACTGTCATTTCCGTATTTCAATTAGACCAAAATCCGCCTTTTTTATCCTGTTTTATCAGCATCTGTGGAGAATCTCACTTATCACTCTCAGCATCAGTTATGTCCACCCTTTATTTTCTTGACTGATGATTGTATCTATTTTAGCCCTATTAACCGCTACATCTACTTTTAGACTTTCCAGTATGGTCCTATTAGTAACTAGTTGTTCCAGTAGCAAAAATGTGCATTTTGAGGATTTTTTAATGACTCTATGAGGGAGTCACTTAAGTTAGAAGGATTATATTGATTATCTATTTCTCTTCTTGTTGCATTGCTCTCCCACATCATCTGCAAACTACAGATCCGTTGTTACATCATTCAGTTGTTTTAACCCAACAATGGTCTTTTGAAGTTCCATCATTACATCCTCCAACTTGGAGTTCATACCTTCTTTATCTATCTCCTCTGTTGAGTTTAATGACTCACAATAAGTGAAGTTTCGCACTTTTGGTGTCTTTTCCATAATAGGATATGTCATAGGAAGGTCCTTTCGTATTATGCCTCTTTAGCAATATTAAACTCCTTTTTCCTAAGTCTTCAAATTCTGTAATTGAATTTGTTGACTTATTCTCAGGGAAATGTTATGTACTTCACCTACCTCATAGTCATGGTCATAGTTGTTATCAAAAATAACTGAACTACCCTCAGCTACGCTATCTCTAGTATTAGAAGTTCCATGGCTAGAGCACTGCAGGTGGTCTGATTCACTATTCGATATTTGAAGTGCTGACAATAAATCTTTGGAGCTGCCCTTCTGCTGCGAGGGGGAGTAGCTAGACTCATTCTGGGGGTTGAGGTTTTAGTATTATTATATATCATATGTTCTGTTATTTTGACTGTCTACTAATAGACTTTTACTAGATTTACCAACCATCACCTGCAGGGGACACAGTATCGCACTTCATTCTTTGTTGCCTAGTATGCACCATTTGTTAGCCCCAGTTGAGTCTAGTAATGCTGCTGGTAGGATATCAAAATTCAATGAGCACCCAATAAACAATTTTCTAGGCAGGCATTTCAGTACTTCAGCACTTCAAAACTTAAGCACTCCAACAAATTAACATATTTTTAGCTATATGTAATAAAATAATCAATTGTTTCTATCTATCAAAAGTAGAAATGACTAAATGTCCAAATGTCCAGAGTTTTCCGATCTTCTTCCTTATTTCTTCAAACCTTATCTATTACACTGGAATGAATCAAGTAAAAACAAATGAACTTACTCTTATGTCATAAAAATTCAGAGAATTCAGAATCTCAAGATGATCTGGTTGGCAATAAAATAAAAATGTCGGTATAACATTAAACACATCAGAAGATGCTAAGCCATAGGGAAAAGCCAAGAAAACATCAGCTACTATACCCTAGTACCAATGAGAACCAAAGCACCAAACCTTGCTTAGAAAATTTCAAACGTAAATTATGGCGATTAGGCCTTCAAAATAAATATCAATACTCAAATTACTCGACGTGACTTCCTTCTATAAGGTGCAGAGTGAGTGTTGAATGCGGAGTAGCCACAAGACTGGCAAGTAAAAGACTAAGTCAGGTGACCCAGTGACTTTGTTCGGGGCAAAATTTAAGTTAAAACACAAACATCAAAAGAAGAAAGCCTAAAAATACAGAAAACACATAAAAACACATAAAGGAGTATGATTAATGGTGTTGCTGAAGTGCTTTTAAAGTTCCCTTAAAAACACCTTTTCTGGCCGAATACCAAATACTTAATAATGAATACTGAATACTTGGGACCCGAATAACTAATATTTGGGTCAATATTTGGGAAAAGGTATTTGCACAGCCCTAGTACTACAGTGCACTGCAGCGACAGCTGGCAGAGGTCAGCAGCACAGCAGCAAGCAGCAGAATGGGGAGAGCGTGGCAGACATGGGCATGTAGTGCCCAGATGCCATTGCACATCCAGCTCGGGGAGAAAACAGCAGAAAAATGGAAGTCTGAGCTCGGTGGCTCTGGCCATGCCAGCGCCCCCGATACCCAAGAGGATCTTGCTACAGGGTAGCATGAGTGATTAAAGGCTGCCCTGTGGGGGTGCCAGACCGGCCCAGGGGTGCGGGTGATGGCAGACAGGGACCATGAGGGATCACTCTGCAAGAGGAGGAAAATAGAGCTGATATAAAAAAATAAAGTGAAGATTTGTACAATCTATAATCCCCAAAAACTTGTTGTAAGGGCCTAAGGGATTTTTTGATTTTAGTTGGAGCATTACAGCCTGGGGTGATTTGATAATGGGATATTTCAATTTAAATTGGAACCCAGCAACTGAGCCAGAATCCGAATCCTTCATTACAAGTACTGGGTTTATTCAATTAACTAGTACTCTACACACTGAAATTTGGCAAGTGGGCGTCATACAATTTTGGACTGGATACTCACTAATAAATTAAATAGGGTAAAAGCTGGGGAGTATTTTCAGATATAATTATCGATCACAAGTCAATTTACCTTATTTGAAGTTTAGAAAGGTTAAGTTGCCCCCAAGGTACATAACTATTAGGAAGTTTACTGCTGAATTAACTGTAGACCTCAGGGAAGACCTGAGTCAGTTGATTGGTCCTATATAGATGCGATTCCTTCTGTGGAGGAAGTTGTGGATTTCTTTCATACTATTTTACTTAATTTACAAAATACTAATTTCCTAAGGTATCTAGAACAGTTAGGATTTAATAAATAAATGGATTTCACCTAATTTATTTAAACACATGAAACATAGGGATAAATTATAGCTTAACTATAAAAAACTGGTAGTCAAGCAGACTTAAATGAGTATCGTGAAAATAGAAATATTTGTAAAAGACTGATTAGACAGGCACAGTCTAACTATCATTTAAAAATCAGAAGGAGGGCTTAAATGATCCTAGAAGATTTGGGGATGCAATTAAGTCTATTACAAATCCTAAAACAAAACAATGACCTACTTCATTACAGAATGAGGGTATTGTTATTGTTGACCCCACTAGGATCAGTGAGCTGTTCCTTCATAAATTTACTGACTTAAGTGCTTACACAAAGAATTTTAAACAAAATGGTCATCAGACCCCAGTAAATACACAATCTTTTAGCACCTCCATTTACCTCCTTTTACTTTCTGTCAGTTATAATCAGGTTCTGAAACTTTTGAATACTATAGTGGTTTGTAAGAGTTCAGCTGGGATGTTTTGGAGCCTAGGTTTCGGAAATTGGTTGCTACGTACATCTATGTCCCTTGACAAATATTTTTAATTTATCCCTGATCACCAACAGATGGTGATTTTCCTATTTTTAAGGGAGGGCAGAGGGATAATGTGGACAACTATCGGCCTATATCACTTTTGCCAATCTTGGGGAAAATGTTGGAGAGGATAGTAAATGCCCAACATCTTAAGTATCTCTCCTCCTGTGGCCTCCAGTCTCCCATGCAGCATGGGTTTAAAAGGGTTATGGTACAAGTACAGTCTTGGCAGTGATCAAGAACCACATCAGTAAGGCAATTTGATGATAAGATGTTTCTGGTGCTGTGTTCATGGATCTGTCTAAGGCCTTTGATTTGGTAGATCACCCACTGCGCTCAAAAGGTTGGGAAACATAGATTAGCAGATTATCCAGTAAACTGGTTGCTGGTTATCTTGCCCAATGCCCTTTGAGAGTGAGTAATGGGGATCAGATGTCCAGTGTTGCTTTGATGACACAGAGCATGCCCCAGGGGTCTATCCTGGGGCTGCTCTGTTTACTTTATTCCTAGACCCTTTGCCAGCTGTTCTTCAAAAATGCATGCATTGATGAATGCTGATGATGTGATTTTGTATCATACTTCAGATTCAGTTGATGCATTGAATGAATCATTAGGTTCTGACTTTATTTCACTGGAAAATTGGTTCTGGGAACATAAACTATTATTAAATGGTTCCATGTTGCCATGGCGATAGGAATGCCCAACATCTTAAGTATCTCTCCTCCTGTGGCCTCCATGGTTATGGTTATGGTTATGGGTGTGGGCAGGACAGTAGTGTGGTGGGTAGGTAACTGGCTGGGTGGCAGGACACAGAGGGTGATGGTAAATGGCTGTCACCCACAGAGGGAAGAGTGACCAGTGGGTACCACAGGGTTCAGTGCTGGGACCGGTCCTATTCAACATCTTCATCAGTGACATGGAGCAGGACCTAGAAGGCAGAATTTCACTGTTCGCTGATGACACAAAGCTCTGTAACAGAGTAGACACACCAGAGGTGTAGACAGAATGAGAAGGGACCTGCAGAAACTTGAAGAATGGTCAGGGGTTTGGCAATTGAAATTCAATGCAAAGAAGTGCAAGATAATGCATATGGGGCACAAAACCCTGGCACAATATATCAGTTGGGGGTGAGGATATAGCATGCACCAAGCAGGAAAGGGATCTTGGGGTTATCATCTCTGATGACCTCAAGGTAGGGAAACAGTGACAAGGCAGCAGGTAAAGCAAACAGGATGCTGGGATGTATAGGCAGGGCATTACCAGCAGGAAAAGGGAGGTCATAATTCCACTATACAAGACACTAGTGAGGCCCACATGGAGTACAGTGTACAGTTCTGGAGACCATACCTACATAAGGACATAGACAGGGTAGAGAAGGTTCAGAGGAGGGCAACAAAGATGGTGCATGGATTGCAACACAAGTCCTATGAAGACAGGTTGAAGGAACTGAACATATACTCCTGGAGGAGAGGAGGGAGAGGGATATGATAGAGACATACAAGTATCTTACAGGGAGGAACAGGGTGCAGGAAAACACTATTTTAAGTGAAAAAGATGTTCCAGGACTAGAGGGCATGGGATGAAGTTGGAGGAGGGCGATTCAGAGGAAACATGAGAAAGAATTTCTTCACAGAACGGTGGTGGACAAGTGGAACACCCTGCCAGAGGAAGTGGTGGGGCTGAAACAATCACGGATTTAAGAATGCATGGATAGACATAAAGGAATTCTGGAGGTCAGAGTAAGGTGCAACAGACTTCTAGGAAAACAAACTGAACTTACAAGCTCAAATGGGCAGACTGGTGGGGCCATAGGCCCTTATCTCTGCGACACTGTCTATGTATTGATGTATCTATGTATCTATGAATGTCAGCAACCTCCCTACAGCAACACACGGTAGCTAACATCCCTGATGCGCCAGTGCTGGTCCCCAACCAGAAAATGCACTGACATACCATCGGTGGTTCATGCTTGGGCCAGCGATGCCCCCGCCCCCAGGTTTAAGGATTCCACTTCAGGGGCAGATCCGGGGAGAGCAACCAGACTCCAGAGTAGATGACTCTGGCATCACTTCAGCTACCTGGTCGACACTGGTGTCGGCGTGGTTGCTATCACTATAACAGCGCCACTGTAAGAGCATCGCAGTTACAACGGTATACCTTTTGGATAGTAAAAGACCAAATCAATGATTTTGGATCACACCCAAAACTATTTTACTGTTCCCCTTGACAATTGTTAATAGTTGGGGTGATTCGATTGAGCAGGCAACTTCCTTTAGATATTTAGGGATTTTGTTGGATCCACAGTTAACCTTTTCCCAACATTTAAAAGTAGCTAGTCATCAGGTCAATAGTAAAATTGGGGTCCTGTTTAGTTAAAAATGATCTGAGTCTGCCTGCTAGAACTGCTATCGGAAAGAGTTTACTTACCTGCCTTATTTTATCATTCTTTTCTGTTTACTCAGATTTCCAAATCAGATCTGTCATTAATAAGTACTACATTTAATGCTATATGTAGGTTTGTTTTACAACTATCTTTCAGGACACACCACTGTATATTATACAGTATACTGGACTGTTGCTGCCTAAATTCAGTTGTGAATACAGTCTACTGTCTCTAGTTGATAAAACTTATGTCAAGGAGTTATGTCTCCTTTATTTCCTGCTTGAACACAAAACAGAGGTTAGATCCTTGAGATCTTCAAAGAATTTTCTTTAGTCATCCCTAAGGTTAGGACTAGTATGGGGGCCGTGCCTTTAGTGTATGTGCAACTAGCTGTTGGAATGCTCTTCCAAAATGCTACAAGAAGGGATTAGTCATGCTTCCTTTAAAATAGGTCTTAAACAATTTTATCATGATCAAATGTGCTGTACTTGTTTTGTTTGATTTTGGTCTAATAATTATGTGTCCTGAATTGTAATGTATGTATTGTATTTATGGTTATGTTTTGTTATCTCATAAAACCAGTGACTTTTAGCCCCGGGTCATGTATGAAAAGGGCTTCGTACATACATTTACCTGGAAAACAAAAGTTTAAATAAAATGAAAAAAAAACAATGGAATAGGATGCGCGACAGTACCAGTCATTGAGTACTCAGGCAAGAGGGTTGCATATGAAGCCTAAGCAGACATTTACAAACAAAAAACATTTGTCTTATGGTTATTAGGTTTATTTGCTTTCTTTCTCCCAGCATCCCACTCCTTCAGGATAATCAAGCCCCAAGTACATGCTAGACTATTGGGTCCACTGATCCATAATCTGGAATCTACCTGCTATGGTGATGTTCCCCTACTGCCAAAAGGGAACAAAATATATGCAGGCTTGGGGCTAAAGATGGGGATAAAGATAGGGTGCTGAGAGGCCGGGTGGCATTGAGAAGGAAGTGCAGAAGCAATCAGCCTGTATTTTTAGGTAAGCTGCAACTGTTGGTCTCTTGCCCCTCCTTGCTCCCCTTTTCCCTTTAATAGAAGAATGCATGATGTGGCAGCTGTGGAGGAGGGCAGTGATCTGTTGATGGAGACAGATATTGCTTCTAGCATAGCTACACCAGACTATCACTCAGGAGTCACTCCACAGCAGTATATCATGCAGCCTTTCCTCCAGAATAACATCCAAGAGGATGCCTTTTCCTCTCTGCTCCTGATATCCCTTGTTTGGGGAATGAGCCTGAAAATCTGGTGCACCAGAGTGATCTCCTGCTGCTATGCACCACAGGACACACTAAGATTATTTTGTATAGTTTTTCTTGAAAGATCAAGGGTTTTATGCATTTTGTCTTACAGAGTAGTGCAAGAATTGTGTAAAAAAATGAAAAGTGAAGTGTGTAAGGAGGAAGGGGAGAAGGGTAGTATGGAGTCACTTTGATGCAAATCCAGGATTCCAAGAATAGGATTCTTAGAATGGGAGTGGTGTCAGGCCACCATCTCAGACGGAGGAGTTAGACAGGGAACTAGCAGGACAGATCAGGAGGACCTGCGAGGGTAGTGTGGTGATTGTGGGGACTTCAACATGCCAGGAGTGGACTGGAGCACCCCAAAACCAGGAACAGAAGGGAGCAGGTACTGGATGCCTTCCAGGACAGCTTCCTGCTGCAAATGGTCAGTGAACCAACCAGGTTAGGGAATACCCTTGACCTTGTGGCTAAATGGGGACTTTGTGAGAGAACTATAGTGGAGAAACCGCTGTCAGGAGTGGCCACCACTCAGTATGGCTCACATTGGATATGGGCAAGGAAGGAGTGGAATCTGGCACAATAGTGCTGGACTTCAGGAGGGCCAACTTTGGGAGGATGGGGAAGTGGTAAAAGGGTACCTGGCCAGAATTCAATCTAGTATGGACACTAACCAGAGGTGGAGCTCATAAAGCTGGGGATAGTGGAGGCAACCAAAACCTGCTGCAAAGCCCAGAGCAAGAAGGCTAGGGCTAAGAAACTGATCTGATTGAGCAAGGAGGTCATGGAAAGGTAAGGAGGAAAAGAGCTGCCTTTAGGAAGTACAAGAAAACAGGGAGGGGAGGACAGGGAGGAGTACTTGACAGAATCGAAGGAGGTGACAAGGGCAGTAAGGAGCCAAAGCATCTCTACGGAACTCAGGCTGGCACAAGGCATTAAGAAGGGGAGAAGGACTTTTTTAAGTACATCAGGAAAGGCTGTAAGGACCATAGTGAGGATTAGGAAGGGAGAGGGGTTGGGTGGAAGTAGGAAAGCGATAAGGCAGGAAGCACTAAAATGAGTACTCTGTTCAGTATTTACTAAAGAGAAGAGCGAGGTGACACCTAAGGTGGGAGAAATGGCAGAAGCAGGGTGGGAAGTGGTGACAGATAGGGAAATCATGGAGAGCAGAGTTCGAGAGGTTTGAAGGCACTGAGGGTGGACAAGGCGCCAGGGCCCAGATGGCATCCACCCCAGAGTACTGAAGGAGCTGGCAGAGGTCCTTGCGACCTTTGCAGACCTATTTAATGCCTCACTACATCTGGTGTGTACCTCAGGACTGGAGGATGGCTCATGTGGTGCTCCTCCACAAGAGTGGCCCCAAGGATGAACCCGGAAACTACAGACCAGTGAGCCTCACATCCACGTGGGTAAGCTAATGGAGACTATGCTGAAGGAGAGGCTGGTGGCCCTCCTAGAGGCCAAAGGACTACAGGACAGCAGACAGCATGGCTTCATATGTGGCAGATCCTGCCAAACCAACCTGGTCGAGTTCTCATGACTGGGTAACTAGGGCAACTGGACAGGGGCCATGCTGTGGATGTCCTGTATCTGGACTTCAGTAAGGCATTCAACCCAGTGCCACATGGAAGGCTGGGAAGGAAGTTAGTAGGCACAGGGCGGGTGCAAAGCTGGTGAGATGGGTAGGAAACTGGCTGCAGGGAAGGCAACAGAGGGTGGTGGTGGGTGGTGGGGGGAGCCTCACACCCAAGGGCAGTGACAAGTGGTGTTCCACAGGGCTCGGTGTTGGGACCAGTGTTGTTTGGGATATTCGTGCAGACATAACATGGGACATCAAGAGCAAGATCAGTCTGTTTGCTGATGATACCAAGGTAGGGCAGTGGTGGATGACCTGGGGATGGCAGGGGTTGCAGGATGATCTGGCAAAGCTTGAAACCTGGTCAGACACCTGGCAACTGGGGTTTAATGCCAAAAGTGCAAGGTGCTGCATTTTGGGATGAAGAACCCAAGGAGGAGTTACTAGCTAGGGGAGTGCAGCTAGCCCAGATAGAGAGAAGGATCTGGGGGTGCTCATTACAGGTCAATGAACAACTCGGCACAATGTAGGAAGGCAGGTGCAAAGACCAACAAAATGCTGGTTGTATTGCAAGGGGTATATCCTCGAGGAGGGAGGAGATGATTCTGCCACTGTATAGGTCTAGTTAGACCATACCCTGAGTACTGCGGCAGTGAACTGGCGTCCCAGATCTCGAAGAGGGACATTGTTACTGGAGGGGTGCACAGAGATGACAAAGATGATCAAGGGGCTGGGGACTTATCAATGAGAGGAGGTTGAAGGAGTTGATATGTACTCACTGGAGGAGAGGAGAGACAGGGGTGACATGATTGAAACCTTTAAATACATGAAAGGAATAAACAAGACAAGTACAGAGGGGCTGTTCAAAGTAAGGGAGGGAGGGACACCAGGAGCCATGATATGAGACTGGAGCGAGGAAGGTTCAGGAGGGAGATGAGGAGACACTTTTTACAGAGAGGGTGGTGGCTGGGTGGAATGCGCTACCTCCGAAGTGGTATGCAGTAGAACAGTGGACTGCTTCAAACGAGGATGGGACAGGACAAGGGGAGGGTTAATGAAGGGGAAGGGTGGAAGGGAGGGCAGCTGCAGAATAAGGGTAGAAGCTGCACATTCAAGCAGACTTGATAGACCTCTAGGCCTTTATCTGCTGGCAAATTTCATATGTTCGTATGTTCGCAAGAATCCTTGCTTGAGAAAGCCTCCTTTATCATGATCTGTTTTAATTTTGGGGATCTTAAATATAATGTGAACTTCCGATGTAAAGGGATGTATAAATAGTATTTCTGGAATACCATGAATAATAGTCTGTTTATTTATTTGGGAAGAATAATTAATAATAGGCACTGTCTCATGGTATTCAGCTTGGCAAGAGTTAGTGTTAAAAACAGTTAAAACTGTTTTCCCCTACACACCTCCCCTTTTTCAAGTGCCTGAAAGAGAAGGTATTTAATTGTTGACTGCTGGCACCCTTCCAACAGCTGACAATATCTTTCCAAACTCCCCATCCTAGCCCACTTCTATTCTCATTTAATTTTTTTCTATTTCGGCTCCTCTTGACCCCTTACCTTTTTGGGGCAGCTAGTAGTGTAATCAGTATCCAGGCTACAGAATCAACTCCTCCCGCTGTCTCCTCACCCAGACTGTTGCTGCTTAGTTCTTGCTCCACCTCCTTGTGTCCCTCCCACCTGGTAAAATCTGGCCAATAAATAAAGTACCGCACCGGATTTATAATACCTGAAGTTGCACTCTGGTGTGGTTGCAGGCAGCAGCCAGTCAATCAAAGCAGTAAGCATCAGCAAGGGGTGAGGGACCATGAGGGAGGGGTGCAGACAGTTATTACATTGACACTATGCTGGATTGGCTGCAGCATAGCATGAGAAGTACAATTAAATCACCTTAATGGTACACTCTGAGTGCATTATTATTCTTATAAAATGGCATTTTAAAATATTTAACTTTAAATGAAAAAAGAATAAATCATTTTAAAAGACAAAAATATCCATTGAACTTTGAAGACCAAAAACAGTTTATATTCTAGTAACTGTGGGTAGTAAAAACAATAAAAAATGAAAACCATGAGTGGCAAGCATTTTTATACGAAGAAAATGTGTTATCTTAATTGCATTCAAATCAATACAGGTACAGTATTTTAATGGGAATGTGTTCAAAACATTTAAACCTGCAAGGTTGTTTTATTTATTTATTTTTATTTATTTATTCATTTAGTTTTTTGTTTGTTTGTTTGTTTTGTTTTGACTGTGAAAGGAGGACCTGACAGTTCTGCCAATGTTCATCCTCATCCTGGGAGGTTAGATGCAGATAGAAACCAACATAAATTGAACCAGATTAAGTTGTTGGTGTTTGTTTATTTCTTAGTGAATGAGGAAATTTGGCCAGGATGCCATGAAAGTCCCCATCTCTTTTGAGGTGTGCCATATGATCTATAATGTCCACCTGAACATCCACCAGAACAGGCAAATGGGACCTCAGTTTAATACCTCATCTGAAAGACAGACTCTCAGAAGTGCAGCACCCCATCATGCTGCACTACATTGTCAATATTGGGATCATACTCAAGTCCCTGGTGTGGGGCTAGAACCCACAACCTTCCAATCTTCCAGCCTCAAAGGCAAGTGTAACTTGTTGAGCCCTGACACAGACAAAACTGTGGAGGGAGGAGTTAGATTTCTGAAACACCCATATGTGATTCAATGAATGTGCTTTTATGAACTTCAGGAATTTTTTTTGCAGATTGGTCTGCCTATGTAACAGTTTTCACACCTTTTCTCTTTGTTTATAGAGTATTACAAAAGGGTCTGAGAAATAGAGATTTCTTATTGGCTGTAAGCATTCTATCAGCCTTCTGTTAATCTTTTAGTAACATACATGTACTGTATAGCTTAACCATATGCTGAACAAGGTTTAACACTGTTAAAACAAAACAAAATAAAAAATGTTTTATTATGGAAGCACTAGCTCATCACCTTTTCTGGATAACACATTTTGGGATATAGTTTGTATGAAAGGTGCCAAATAACAACATTCTTCTACCATACTTTACTTTCTCTCATAAACTGACTCTGACGTAGTTTTCCACTTGAACAAAAATTACATTGCTTAGTATGCATCAGTCCTTCCAAAGTCCCCACAGGTTAACACCCAAAGATCTTCTGGTGCACCAAAAAGGATGATTGAAAACAGTTTGTATGCTGTCTGCCAGACAACAAAAATTAGCAAAACAACTCAGACGTGTGATGCAAATATTTAGCTAGCACTTGCTCAAGTTTATTGTAGGTAGGTACAAGTAGATGAACACACTAGCAGAAACAGCATGACTAGTGCAACAAGCATTTGTCAATGCCGAATGTTGTCTCACTGGCATTGGCATTGGTAGTGCAGGAGTTAGAGATGCATAATAGGAATGGCAGTGAAGTATGGAACTGATGCCAACCCCACCCCACCTTGCAGAGACTGACGAGGCGCTGGGGTTTGCCTTTAGGGTGTCAGCTATAATGCTCATGTCATTTTACCTCACCTACCCTGTAGACATTGACAAGGTTTGTGGTGTACTTTGGGGTCTTTGGGCCTTATACTTACCCCATTCCATAAGGAAATACACTGAGATGGGTGCAGTATAGGAGAATGGACCTCACCCTACACTGTAGACACTGACAAGTGTCATGGTGTGTTGTAGTCTTTTGGGTTTTATACTTACCCCCATTCCATAAGGAAATATGCTGAAACAGGCAGTATTGAGAACGGGTGAACATTAGGGCCAAACAGTCCAAGGCACACCTTGATGCCTGTCACTGGCTGCAGGTTGGGGGCAGGGTGGAATGGCATGAGCATTACAGCCAATGATCCCAAGTCACACCCCTGATGCCTGGCAGTCTCTGCAGAGGTGGGGTGTTACAGTTGGAAACCTAACGTTGTAGGAGTTTGTTGGTATTTCACTCCAAATTTTCAACATAGGCATTTTGTGACCACACCTCATGAAGAGCGGCATAATCAGTTTGTTTGCTGAAAGGTGGTTTTGCACAGCTGCATGCCATTTGGCGACACAGGGATGAAAACACATTTTGGGCAGGATGTGGAAAATGACAACTGTATCGTTAATGAGGAGGCCTAAAAATGGCAACGGTGAAAATCTGGAGTGAAAATATGAAAAGTGATGAAGTCATGAGCGTGGATAGAAACTGTGCAACACACGTCCATAACCCAATTGTTTTGGGATTTTTGAGCCACATTTTCAACATAGGCATTTTGGGACTTCCCTCATGAGCAGTGGTGCTGTGATTTTGTTAATCTGTCCCAAAGTTGGTTTCCACAGTGAACATGCCATTGTGTGCCACAGGTGCAATAAATACATTTTGGGCAGGCTGTGAAAAATGACAGCTGTACTGTTCATAAGGGGTATTAAAATGCCAGTGCTGAAAATCTGGCATGAAAATATTGCAAATTGTGAAGTTACAAGGGTGCGTGGAAACTGTGCAAGGCACGCTTGTAACATGTCATTTTATGGACTTTCATCACCATATTTTCAACATAGGCATTTTAGGACCTCTGCTCATGAACAGTGCCACCGTCATTTTCTCAAACTGTCCTGAAAACTGAGTTCACACAGCGATCGCGCTTATTCTGCGCTTGGATGTCGAAACACATTTTGGCCAAGATATGTAAAATGAGAGCTGTATGATTCATAAGGAGGTGTGGAAAATGGCAATTTTGAAAATCTGGAGAAATATTACAAATTCATGAAGTTACGCGCGTGCATGGAAACAGCGCAACGCACACTCGTAAAACAGCCATTTTTTTAATTTTCCCCAAATTTGCAGCATAGGCTTTTTTAAGCCCCCCTCATGAACTAGTGGCACTGTCATTTTGTTACTTAGTTCAGAAAGGTGATTCCGTCAGTGCCCAAAATCACCTCTCCGGACCGAATAACGCCATGACAGTGACCGATTCATGAGGAGGGCCCCAATAACCCCATGTTGAAAATTGTGCACAAATTCTACAAAATGCCTGAGTTATGCACCAAAGTTGAAAAAACCTATTTATGCCATAATACAGCTTACCAGCATTTCTTCAGTTCGTGGTCAGCTTTGAAGAGTGCAGACGTGTTCCCACACCTCTCAACTGCTATGAACTGCATAGTGCTATGATTTTCACATTCAAATTTACCCTTGCTCTGCATAGATTTACTGATGTTCCTCATAATGTTAGAGCTATTTCTGGACAAACTATTAAATCATTGAACTAAATTGATAGAAACATTCCTTATCACTAACTTTATGGGGCTCACTATCTGTAGACATATTATTGCTTAAAATAAGAAAGTGCTACACATTCTGGCCCTTTGCTATGATTTTGAAGGCCTGTGCTATGATTTTTAATGTTGTGAGGTTGAGAGGTATGGCGTTCCCGTCCACGAAGATCATCGCACGGACTCCAGAGGTAGGTGTGGGTGACGGGTGTGGGGAGGCAGGGGTGCGCAGAGGGTGGGTGCAGATTGGGGCAGGGAGGGACAGACCACGAGGACCATTTTCTTCTTTACAGATTAAAAAAAAAAACATTGCAGGACATTTTGTTTTACAGGGCATTTGGCACACTGGGGTGGGCTCCCAGCGTGCCACCTGAGTGTTGTTTGGGGGGCTAGCTGATGGGATTGGGCACCCCGTCGGTCTATAACAAATGGGGGGTGCATTATGCCGGCCAGAGGTGGGCTCCCCAGATTGGCATAAACTGGGTCAGGGCATGCGACAGAGTTAGGCACTCAAGTCGGCGTATTGTGACAGGCAGTGTGCCACCATGTTTAGGTTACTGTTTCACCAGGGAAGGTATGTCGGGAGGTGCCGCTGCATATGACGAGCTTTGCTGTCATTGCAGAGACCTTCCTTAGATGTGCTTGCACATTATGTATTCCTGGTGTGGCACCTGAATGTTGGCTTATTGGGAATGAGGGACACACCTACTGATGCATGCCCTGCATTCGCCCAATAGTGACCACACCTCCAAATCTGCTACTAATGCAATATGTTGGCTGATGCGCATGCGTGAGCCAACATAGAAATAGTTTATTAAGTGATAAGGCCAGAATCCTTCTAGTAAATTGTAAATGCTTAGGTGAGCTTTGTCTTCTATGCAGCCAAGGTCACTAAAATACCACCAACAGCTTAATCTGGTTCTGTAATTCAGTTTACATCTGTACAAAATTCTACTTCCCTTGCCCCCAGGTTGCACTTGGAAATGAGCTGCAGCACAGTGTGCCTCTCCCAGTCACAAACTTTCAAATAAATAAATAACTAGATAAGGCTGACTGAAGATAACCCTCAGAGATCTGTCTACCTACAATAATGCAGTATGTACATTGGGTGCTTACTATAATAGCAGATCACATCTTCCTGCTGCGTCCTTTATTATGTGCTGGAACTGTAGCACCTGACATTTGACATAAGGCCAGGAGAAGGGATTAGAAAATGAGCAGCAGATGGAAGCCAAGTGCCAGACATCCCACTGATAACACTGCTTTCCTATTTTGGGCTCACCATGACCCAAATCTGTAAGACCATCATAAGGACTAGTTGATTTTCCTCTGGGCTGATTTACAGATGAGGCACACTGATAAGTGCAGAGAAGGACAAAACACACGTTTGTGTCTTCTACTTTCAACCATTGCAGAGTATGTGAGAGGGTATTTCATACCACACACGCCTGCTTAAAGAAGAACCAGTCAAAATTATTTTATGGTGATTTTCATATACATCCCAAGATGCTTTGTATTACTGGGGTATGTGTGATTTGATATTTCTTTGAAGCCTGACTTTGTTGCCAATGCCCTTTCTGGGTAACCCTTGCCTAAGTGCTTTTGTGCTGAGGTTCTTTGTCTCTGTATCTGGTACCCATCCATATACCCCTTTTCCCAGAAAGAACAAACAGACACCAGTCTTGGAGGAAATAGCCACACATGTGTTTATTGATTGCAAACCAGATTGAGAGCAGTGTGTGCACGGAGGATCAATGGTCCGAGGTTACCAGGGCCAAGGCTTACTGGCCGCCCCACCACCAGGCACTGTTAGCCTTGCAGGATCGCTATACCTGCTGGAGCGGACTTGACCCTCATCTGGGTCAGACTACTGAGTTTCTGCATCCATGCCAACCAGAGTGGGGAGACCACGAGCCTTTTGAAGAATATGGCTTCTACCACCCCTGCCGACCATCCACTGTAATCGTGATCCTCCTGAGATGCCAAAAACGTGACTGCGACAAATTGACATTCATCTATGCCCTGACTATTTGCTCTACCCTATTTGGTTATCCGCTTCTAACTCAGTTTTAGCACCATTTTTGGAGAAGGTGAAAAACCCAGGAAACCCTTTTGTGAGGAAAAACCAGGAAAAGACACTCCCCAACCTCTATTGCGGTCACCCTTAAGGGGTCAGAAAGGGGCCCTAGCTGCCTGGCCTCCACTACCCTGCTTTTATGAGAGCAGCTGGGTGGGTAATCCTGAGAGGGTGAAAGGAGAAAGAGGCAGGCCTGCTGGCTACAGTCCCAAATATCCCTTTCTCCTCTCCCCACAGGATGTGACCCCCTTCCCATGTGGGAGGCCTTGGTGGTCCCTGCATCCAATCACTGGATTCCTCCTAGCCCCCTCGGGACCATCATCTGTTCACTTCCCTCCCCACCTTATACTGGGTCCAGGGAAGGATGGCCCCTAACAAAATACAGCTGCTGCAGTTGTTGCAGCTTATGCATTAGACTGTGTTCCCATTTTAGGCTCACCATGACCCAAACCTGTAAGGTTCATTTTCCCCAGGGTTGAGCTACAGATGAGGCACACTGTTGAGTCCCAAGAAGGATAAAGCATGTGCTGTGTCTTCTGTTTTCAAATTTTATGTGTGAGAGAGGCCATTTGGTACCATGCACCCCTGCTGATAGCAGAACCAATCAATAGTCTTTCGTGGTGATTCACATGTACTTCCCATTATGCTTTGCATTACTGAATGCAGTGTGACTCTGTGTTCTGCTGATAATAAGCCCAGTACAGGTTTAGTTGTGAAGGCAGGATAAATAGATTTTGTTGTTGACATTTCACAGTCATGTTGGATTGCCTTTCATGACTCCAGGAGAATGTATAAACAAACAGCCCATGATGGATTGAAGGGTGTGGGGGGGACGTCTACAACATTTGTATATGTGCCATCATGTGACAAGATTCACATATTCTGAAGAAATATATGGATAGTATTAATTTTAATCCCTTCAGGGCACTCAAGCATACCAGTGCACAGTGCATACTAACATACTAACATACTAAAATGCCAGCAGAATAGGCCTAACGGTCTTTCATGTCTGCTCGTTTGGTCAGTCCCCAGCCTGGGTGCTGACCTTGCTGTCCCTCTCGCCTTCTGGCTTCTCCTTCCCAGTTCTGGATATTCTTGCTGCATTGGATTTTGCTTCCAGAACCCTTCCCTGTACCTGTCCCACCCTCTTGAACCCCTCCACTGTCTCTGCCTCCACCAGCCCCCTAGGCAGTGCATTCCATGGCTCCACCACCCTCTCAGTGAAGTAGCACCTCCTCCTTTCTCCCTGAATCTTCCCCTCCAGCTTCCACCCATGCCTCTAGTGGCCTTCCTCCTTCCTTGAGCACCCCAACTGTTCCTCCCTATTTATCCTCTTCATGTACCTAAAGACCCTATCATGTCCCCAGTCCCTTCTCTCTTCCAATGTGTACATATTTAGCTCTTGAGCCTCCTCACAGGTCCTGTCCCCAAGCCCCAAATCATTTTGTTTGCCCTCCTCTGGACCCTCTCCAGGAGGTTAATGTCCCGCTTTAAGTGTGGCCTCCAAAACTGCACGCAGTACTCAAGGTGCGGCCTCACCAAGCAGTTATACAGAGGAGTATCACTTCCTCCCTTCTGGAGGTGATCCCTAGCAATGCATCCCAGCATCCTGTTGGCCTTGGCTGCTGCCTCCTACAAGTCTCAGAGTTGTTCATCTTGACATCCACCACCACCCAGGTCCCTCTCAGCCATCGAGACTTGTAGCATTCCCCCAGGGTGTACACTTGGCCTGGGTTTCTGGCCCCTCAGGTGGAGTACCTTGCATTTCCCTGCATTGAACCTCAGCTTCCACTTTCTAGACCATCTTTCCAGAGCTCCAGGTCCCCCTGTAGGGCCACCCTCCCCTCCTCCCCATCCACCACCGCCCCCAGTTTGAGTCATCTGCAAAGAGACTCATCTCACTCCTGATTCCTGTCCTTATGTCAGATACGTGCGCTGAACAGAAGGGGCCAGGACTGATCCCTGTGGGACCCCACTAATGACCCTCCTTGGGGATGAGACTATCCACCAACCGACCCTCTGGGTCCGGTCCTGGAGCCAATTGCCTATCCATCTGATCATCTGGTTCCCCACCCCATTTCTCCCAGCTTATCCAACAGGCCACGTGAGATCAGAGTCAAATGCCTTGCTGAAGTCTAGAAGAGGACAACCACTGGTCTACCCAGGTCCAAGGCACCTGTCACCCAGTCATAGAACTCCACCAGGTTTGTCTGACACGATTTCCGGGATTAATCCATGCTGCTCATCGTCCAGGCACCCTGACTTATCCAGGTCCCCCTAGCCTCTCCTTGACAATGCCCTCCATCACCTTGCCCACCACCAATGTCAGACTGACAGGCCTGTAGTTCCTGCCACCTCCCTTGATCCCCCTTGTGGATGGGCACTATATGCGCCACCTTCCAGTCTTGGGGCACCCACCCTGTCCTCAGAGAGATGGTGAAAAGCTCTGCCAGGGTTTTGCCAGGACATCTGCAAGTTCCTTCAGCACTCTGGGATGTAATTTATCCTGCCCCAGTGCTTTCTCCATCTTAAGGAAGCTGAGGCTTCCTCACTCTCTGCTGTGATTTCCACTTCAGTACCCTTCTCCTGCTTAACCCTCCCCCACCTGCCAGTGATGCCTCCCTCTCCCCAGACCTGCCGATCGGTAAGGGTCCCTCCTCAGTATCTCTGTCTCCCATGTATGATGCAGCACTCCATTTTCCCTGGTGAAAACTGAGGTGAAGTACTCATTTAGTACCTCAGCCTGTTCCCCGGGTCTTGTGCCCATCTCTCCCCTGATTTAATCCTGCTAATCTGCCCTTCACCCTTCGTTTTTCCCCAATGTATCTAAAGAACCCTTGTTCCCTCTCCTAATTTCCCTGGCCAGGTTCTGCTCCTTCCTTGCCTTAGCCGCCCTCACCACTCTAGTGGGCCTTCTAGCCATCAGCTCATACTCCCCTCGATCCCTTTCACCCCTTGAGCACTTGAATTGCTTATAGGCTGCTTTCTTTCCCCAAGACCACCTCCTGGACCTCCTGGTCCACCAACAGGGTTTTGGGCCCTACCGCATTTTCGTCTTACTCTTGCACAGGTGCTGGTAGTATCCTGCACCCCTCTCCTGATGATTTCCCACCTACTATCAGCGTCCATGTCTGACCCAATCCCATCCAAATGCTCCTTAGGATCCTTCCCATTTCCTTAAAATCCGCCCCCCTGAAGTCGGTTACTTCCATCTTTGTGCAGCCTTCTACCCCTCTAGGTCCAGGCAGAACCAGACCGTGGCATGGTCACTCCCGCCAATGGGTCCCTCACCTTTGGTACCCAATCTGGTCACTGTCTGCCAGGACCACATCCAGTACCTGCCTCCCTGGTCGGTTCCCTCACCTGCTGAGTTAGGAACGCATCTTGAAAGACATCCAACAACCTCTGTTCCCTGGTCACAGAGGATGTCATAGTCTCCCAGTCTGTTCCTGGCATGTTTAAGTCCCCCAACACCACCACGTTCCTCTGCCCAGTCTGCAGTGTCTCCAACATCTGCCACCAGACTGTCCTCCAGCTCCTCTGCCAGGGCAGGGGGTCTATACACCACTCCTATTTTTACTCTCTTGCCCCCCCTTGTTATCAAAGGTGACCCAAATCACCCTCCACGGTTCCCTCTGCCTCCTCTACTCCCCTATGCCAATGCAATTTTTGACTATCATTGCTACCCTCCTTCCCTTCCCTCCCCTGTTCTTCCCTGAACATAGTGTATCCTCAGGTTCAGGTCCCAGTCATGTCTTGCAGTGGCCCAAGTCTCAGTGACCCGCTGCCACATCTACTGCTCCTCAGTTAGCATAGCCTGGAGCTCAGGCATTTTATTGGCCATGTTCCTGGCATTTAGCAGGACTACCTTCCACCCTTTCCTATAGTTCCATTTCCCCTGCTCGTTCCCTATGGGGATTCTGTTTTCCTGGTCTGCACTTCTCTTGCCAGTTGGCCTTTCCTGCAATCCTCCTGATCCCGGAGGTGGAGACAGAGTCCTCCTTTATCGGCACCCCTTGACAGCCTTTTCTCCCATCCCACCCCTTCACAAGTTTAAACCCCACTTTCACCAATGAACCCTCTATTTTCAACTTAGGATTCCCTTCTCCAAATTGAGATGTAGTCTATCTCAGCATACAGCTCCTTATCCTCCCAGGTCTCCCCCAATCCCCATCAACCCATACCCTCTGGCCTCACACCACTCCCTGAGCCACTGGTTTATCTCCTAATTTTCCTTTTGTGTTTCCCCCACTCAGCCCTTGGCACTGCAGGATTGAGAAGGAAATCTGTGCATCCTATGTCATGACAGGCCCCAAGTGAGCTCCCCTGAATCTTGCCTGCATCTCTCAGCT
Organism: Neoceratodus forsteri; assembly: GCA_016271365.2. Taxonomy (NCBI): domain Eukaryota; kingdom Metazoa; phylum Chordata; order Ceratodontiformes; family Ceratodontidae; genus Neoceratodus; species Neoceratodus forsteri. The sequence continues at coordinate 901,924,861 of CM028135.1, read as the reverse complement.
CGCTATTTCCTCAATGTCATTTGTACCCAGGTGGACCAGTATGTCTGGGAACCCCACAAACCTTTGCCAGCTGATATACCTCGTGCTTAGCCCTGTGCACCGTTAGTCCAGGGAAGCATCTTGTTCTAACTGGCCAGGCTTCTCCTCCCTATCCCATTTGATACCCTGATCATAGAACTTTCTCAGCAGGAGCACTCCTGACCACTCCTTTCCTCCATTCCCCCTTCCATGTCCCTCATTCTTTCTACAGGCCCCTCCACCCAGCTGGCTCCATGTTCCTCCCCTTTCTGGGTGCACATGCCACCCCCTCCTTATTACCATGGCCACCCCTCCTCCAATTCTATGCCTCTCCTCCTCCTGGTATCCTTCTGTTCCTTGCTAATTCCCCTCACTGCTGCAACTGGTCCTTCTCCCCATCTGCTAAACTAGCCTGGCTCATCCTCCCTTCCTTCCTGTCTCCATTTTAGTTCCTCCTTGCTAGTCGTGCTCCCCTGGCCTAAACCCTCAGCTCCCTTTACTGAATCCTCCTTCTTCTGGTCCTTCTCCTTTACCTTTCCTCCCAACTGGTCCTTCTCCTTGCGCTTTCCTCCCCTCTTCCCCCTGCCCCTCCTGCTCTGATTCACTGCTCCCCCATTCTCCTGCATTCCAGGTCCCCACCTGTTCTTCCTGCTATCTGGCCCCTGCCTCCTGCCTGCCTCCCTCCCTTTCCCTCTCTAACTACCCTGTCATGGCTACATCACCCCCTCATCCTTGAGCAGAAGAAGAGAATTAGCGGTTACTGAGTGTAAGGTCTGATCCACTCCCCCACCTTGCTTCCTTCTGTCTAGCCCTGGCCATCTTCCTACTTCCCTGAATGTTGTCCCTCCGTCCCTTTGTGAGGGCCCCAGTTACCTGCCTGCTTCCTTGGTAGTGTCCTTTTGGACCCTCTCTGCCAGGTTCCTTTGTGACCCAGTATTCTCCTGCACTCCTTTCCCTATGCCCCCCACCCCCAGTGCTTGGTGCAGCCTGGGATTCCAGCCCCTTCCCCAACCATACCACCCCCTTCCTCGGCTTTCTCCTAATCCCCTGCACCTCCTCCCTAAGCTGTGCTAGCTGAGTGGCACACTGGGCAACCACCGAACTTCCAGCCCAGTCCAGTATCATGGCTGCTCCACACCCTGTGCACCCCACCACCCTCCCAAAGATGCCGGTCCTAATGATGTGTGGTTCCATCCCTTCCAAATAGATTTCCTTGGGTGAGCCACCAGGTTCCTCCCAGTCCAAGATACCCCTACTGCCTAATCAGGTCACCACTAATCTTAGAGACAGTCCCACTGTACACCAGTAACCCTGTTACTAGGTGCAGTACAAAACATTAAACTTATAAGGAAATGAACAACTCCCAAAGCTCCTCTCTCCAGCCTTTAAATCCTACCCCCAGTGGCTAGAACTACATGAGCTGCACCTGCAGCCTTTTCCTCCAATTGCAGGGCAGGTGTTCCCTATAAATTCGCAGACTTCTGGGAGGGAGGGTGGGGATTGTGGGTCTTGGGCAGACACCTGACTCGAGAGATAGTATCAGCCCTGTGTCTCCTCCAAGCCCAGCAGCCAAAGAACCAGGCCCAAGCAAATCCCACCAAATAGGTTTTAAATCAGAAGAAACAGGTGTCTACCAGCACAGCCTGTTACACAGTGAAACATCCACAAAAGAGCCCCACTTACAGCCACCAAATCAGTTTACAAACATCCAGCAGCACCCAAAACAATACCCTGCTAGCCCCTTAGAAGTAAGAAAGAAAATAACTAACCACCAAGTAAAATCCACAAGAACCCTGTGAAAACAACAGCAGCAGCTACTGTCCTGGAACACAACTGATCCTGTCCCCTTCCAGTTCTTTCTGACCTTGTGCTCACAAACAGGGACAGTGTGACAGGGTAACAGTGGGGAGCACCTGGGGAACAGTGACCACCAGTCATTGTGGTTTGAAATCACAGAAAGAGCAGAACCAAACCACACAAAAACACGTATCCTGGATTTTAGGGGCAGACTTTGGGAAAATGGGGGAGATTTTAGTATGTTAGTATGCATTGTGCATAGGAACATTTATATGCCCCAATTCTTAATACTAATCACCAAAAAAGGGCTGATATTTCTAAATTAGTGCAGTATAATACAGGTATAGGTAGCAGGCAAGAACTATTTGAGTCAGAGATGCTATACAAAGCTGGCCTTACTGTAATTTGAAAGGTTACCTTTGAAGAATTTCTATCAATCTATCCCCAAAAAGTACCACAGAACCAAATGAAACTCAATGTTTTAGCACATTGCAAATTGTTAAACATAATCTCTGTTTAGACCAACAGATTATAATTTTAAAAGTGACTAGTGCCCAGGTCATATAAAATCATTCCAGTGCCCTACAAACGTATCTTATCAATCATCTGCATGGCACATTTTGATTTACAAGCCTGGGACTGATCTGCTGTACAAGTTGGTTTGTGTTTGAGTAAATAAAACCTTCTACTATGCATATGAATGAAGCATCAGCTGGTTCTGCCTCTTCCATTATCATCTGATAAATGCTTATCCTAAGGCTTTTACAAGCTGTTAATTGTTGGCAACACCATTTGGTGCACAAAGGAAGGCATGGCATAACATGGGGATGAGAACATGTTAAGAGTAACAAAGGAAGAAATGTTTGAGAAGAAATGCTTGGGAAGCACTGTGCGGTGTTAAAGAGGCGACTATGCATGGGGACATAAAGGGTTGTTCACAGCTATAGGGTATAGGTGGTGGTGGCAAGATTCCAAACACGCTGTCCGAGTTTGTAGGCTAGAGCTCCACTCTTCAATCTATTCTGCTTCTGAATGGCACTATCCCGATAACTATAGAGACCCAGTTGTGCTTAGTACATCGAGCATGATCCTCCTACCTTCAATAGCTGTCAGTATTGGGCCAGTTTGTTCTAAGCTTCCTCCTCTGCATGCCACTACTAGGGTGAAACATAGCTTTAGGGGAATTCAGGGTAAGGGTGTGAAGCTGCCCAGAGCTAAACAGAGGATTGTGCCTCAGTACAGTTATTAGGATCAATAATTTTTATATGTTTGGTTTGAAAATAGACTCAAGAACATGCTGCTGATACTGTAGATCAGCTCAACTGCTTTTGAAAGATTGTCAATACAAAACAGAGTGCCCCCTATGAGGAGGAGTGGCACTGTATGTGAAAAATAACATAAGGGCCACAGAGATCCAGGAGGAACAAAATGGGGAGAGATACTGTGGGTTAGCTGGAAAGGAAAATGGGAACAGCCATCCTGCACAGGTGTGGTCTATAGACCACCAGCCCAGGAGGAAGAGACAGATAGGGAGTGAAGCAGCCATCCAAAGGATGGCAGACAAGGGTGAGGTAGTACTGGTTGGAGACTTCAATATTCCAGATGTGGACTGGAGCATCCCAGCAGCAGCATCAACTAGGAGCAGATTTATCCTGGACTCCTTCAGGGTGCCTTCCTCAAGCAACTGGTCATGGAACCAACTCAGTGAAGGCAATACTGGACCTTGTGTCACAAACAGGGACAGTGTGACAGGGGTAACAGTGGGGGAGCACCTGGGGAACAGTGACCACCAGTCATTGTGGTTTGAAATCACAGAAAGAGCAGAACCAAACCACAAAAACAAGTATCCTGGATTTTAGGGGGCAGACTTTGGGAAAATGGGAGATACTTGAAAGAGGCATTAAGAGGAATGGGATAGGAATCAGGGTTGAGGAACAGTGGGCAGTATTTAAAATAGGGATTACAAGAACAACAGAATTATGCATTAAGCAAGTTAGCAAAAGGAAAAGGAAGAGGAGACCATTATGGTTTTCCAAAGAGGTAGCAAAGAAAGTGAAAGCCAAAAGATTGCATTCAGGCAATACAAAAGACACAGGCAGAGGGGATAGGGAAGTACCAGGAGAAGCAAAGGGAGGCAGGGAGGTCAGTAAGGGAAGCCAAAGCTCAGACAGAAGAACACATTGCAAAATCAGTGGGTAGAGGGACAAAACCTTTACAGGTACATAAGTGAAAAGAAAGTCAAATGGAGGGATAGTGAGACTGAAGGGGAGGATGGGGACGCGTGGAGGATGACAACAGTAAAGCTGACATATTGAACAGGTATTTCTGCTCAGTCTTTACTGAGGAAGAGGAGGGTAATGGGTCTGAAGGGAGTACAAGGGGTGAGAATGGTGCAGAAATGGACACAAGTCCCTTTACACGAGAAAGAGTCCTGAAGGAACTGGAAGTAATAGAGTTGATAAAGCAATGGGGCCAGATGGGGTGCACCCCAGGGTCCTTAAAGAACTAAGAGAGGTGGTGGCTGAACCTCTGGCTATCCTGTTTAGCCAATCACTGGAAACAGGGAGGACCAAAGACTGGAGGACAGCAGATGTAGTCCCCTTATACAAAAGCAGGAACAAAGAGGAAGGGAACTACAGACCAGTCAGCCTCACCTCGGTAGTGGGGAAGATCATGGAAGCACTACTGAAGGAGAGATTGGTGGAACATCTGGTTGTCAAATGGACTACAGGACCCAAGGCAGCATGGTTTCACCAGGGGAGGCCGTCAGACCAACCTCATTGAATTTTTGACTGGGTGACTAGAGAGGTGGATCAGGGGAGGGCAGGGACATGGCCTCATCTGGACTTCAGCAAGGCCTTGACACTGTGCCACATAGAAGACTATTACACAAACTGGGGAATATGGGTGGGCAGGACAGTAGTGGGTGAGTAGGTAACTGGCTGGGTGGCAGGACACAGAGGGTGGTGGTAAATGGCTGTCACTCCACAGAGGGAAGAGAACCAGTGGGGTACCACAGGGATCAGTGCTGGGACGGTCCTATTCAACATCTTCATCAGTGACATTGCACAGGACCTAGAAGGCAGAATTTCACTGTTCGCTGATGACACAAAGCTCTGTAACAGAGTAGACACACCAGAGGGTGTAGACAGAATGAGAAGGGACCTGCAGAAACTTGAAGAATGGTCAGGGTTTGGCAGTTGAAATTCAATGCAAAGAAGTGCAAGATAATGCATATGGGGCACAAAACCCTGGCACAATATATCAGTTGGGGGTGAGGATATAGCATGCACCGAGCAGGAAAGGGATCTTGGGGTATCATCTCTGATGACCTCAAGGTAGGAAACAGTGTGACAAGGCAGCAGGTAAAGCAAATAGGATGCTGGGATGTATAGCAGGGGCATCACCAGCAGGAAAGGGAGGTCATAATTCCTCTATACAAGACACTAGTGAGGCCCCACCTGGAGTACAGTGCAGTTCTGGAGACCATACCTACGTAAGGACATAGACAGGGTAGAGAAGTTTCAGAGGAGGGCAACAAAGATGGTGCTTGATTGCATCACAGGTCCTATGAAGACAGGTTGAAGGAACTGAACATGTACTCCCTGGAGGAGAGGAGGAGAGAGGGATATGATAGAGACATACAAGTATCTCACAGGGAGGAACAGGGTGCAGGAATACACTATTTTTAAGCGAAAAGATGTTCCAGGACTAGAGGGCATGGGATGAAGTTGGAGGGAGGACGATTCAAAGGAAACATGAGGGAAGAATTTCTTCACAGAACGGTGGTGGACAAGTGGAACACCCTGCCAGAGGAAGTGGTGGGGCTGAAACAATCACGGATTTAAGAATGCATGGGATAGACATAAAGGAATTCTGGAGGTCAGGGTGAGGCAGCAGACTTCTAGGAAAACATAAACTGAACTTACAAGCTCAAATGGGCAGACTGGGTGGGCCATAGGCCCTTATCTGCGACACTGTCTATGTATCTATGTATCTATGCCACTAAGAGCCCTTCCTATGCTTCCAGGTTACACTGATGCAGGACAAATCCCTCCACCAGCTCAATCTCTTCTTAAGAACCAAAACACTAATAAAAAATGAAACCGTTACAAATGATTCCCAATCTAACATTAAGTGCAAATAAAATATGGAATTAGGGACAATTGTAGTGTTGATATACTGTACCAGTTCACAAATGGCCTGCTTTATCGGCAGTGATATTGAAAAGCAGAATGACACTAAACATCATAACATCGTTAGGTAAAGGTTCTATGTGATACTGGTGACTCAAAACAGCACCAACAAAAAGAGCGAGTGCACATAGTTGAAAATCAAAATGGTGATGTGCATTACAGCACCACCAGAAACAGTGACAGACACTTACTTTCTTTGTGGGGGTGATCTGCGGTTACTTTTAATGGGGCTATGTCCCTGCATCCCTCACACCCCCAACATAATAACCAACTCCGGGAGTGGCGATCTCAGGAGGGGAGAAACTCAAGGGGGATGTAGCTCAGGAGGGGACACAAGTAGGAAGTGGGAGAATGTTGGGGCCTGTGGGCAGGGGAATGAGGTGGGAAGGGCAGGCACAACAGGGAAACAGCCAAACAAAAGAAAACATTTTCCCACTGCCAGGTCCCGAACCCAGGTCTGCCAGCACCACAGGCAGTGACTCTGACCACAGGACCAGGCGGCCAACTTAGAAGTGGCCTGCAGAAGAAATGCCTCAAACTTTAAGCAAACCATCCCCCAGCTCACCCGACAGAAACAAAATCGCTATAGCACAAATGTGCTGTTAAAAAAACACCATCGCCGTTTTGCTATTCTTACCTTGCAATAACTGACTTGCTCTAATTGACTCACTGTATTCACAGAATACCGTAGTTAAATGAGTATTCCACATTTGGTTTCAGTAAGGGTAATTTAAAGTTCCCTTGACATTGTTAAGCAGATCTAAAAGACGCCTACCCCATGTCAAAGAAAATTGGAAACATAAATAATAAATAATGACAATTATAAAGATTAAATATGTCTTTTTATGTATTCAAAACTGCAGTGGCAAACAGGGTCACAAAGTAATTCAAGTTTTAGGGTAAATGATGTGATAAATATACAGGCTATCAGCCTGAAGTTATGTGGGGAAGAGCTCCTCCCCACGTCCTATTTAAATGTGCACGCCATATCTGCTTTGCTAAGAGCAAGTCATATCTGCTGTCGAAAGCCATCGCTGGTCTGTGGCTGCCTTCTCCACTCCCTCTACCATTCTTTTTGTCCTGGCTATTGTTGTCTTTTCTCCTCCCTCCTCCTTCTCCTCCCCTCCTGTGTCTCCTTTCGTCTATTTGTTTTCATCTTTTTTTTTGGGGGTTGTAGCTCGCTCTTCAGCGCTCTGCTGTTTTTCTGCCCTATTGCTCAATATTTCTATCCACCTGCCTTGTGTTTCTGTTTCCCCTTCCGAGCAGCCCAGTTCTGGCCCCAGTCCTCCACCGCTTCTCCATTCTCTCCAGGTTTGTTGGTCATGGACCGCTTACAGCCCCACCATTACCGCGACTGTGTTCCATGCCTCCCCGCTGCCACTATGCATCACCACCTACTCAGCATCATCACTCCTGCATGCACTATCTGCTCACTGCATTGAGCTCGTCTCCAGTCTGGATGCTGCTCCTGGACCTTCCAGCCAAGGAACGACTTCTTCTACTCCTGACTCATGGCAGCTGGCCCTTTCTTTGCTGCCACTAACACTGCTACTTTCTTTTCAGCAGCCAGCCGCCTCCTTCAGCCAGCGTGTCTACTGACATGCCAATACCGGCATTCCTGCTTTAAGCCTGTGCTTGTGTTCCTATGCTCCTCCCAGCTGTTCAGCCTTTCCTCATGCCAGGACCTCTGGATGATCCTTTACAATGAGCAACTGTTCCTCGGCTGGCCGGCAGCATTTCCTGGGATTGCCATCTAGTAATCAGCATTCATATACTTTCAAATTACTTGATTTATTTGTGCCAACTTGGGTATCTGCATACAATTATTCAGTTTGTGTGACTACTGGCAGTGCTGGTGACTTCAAGCTAACCATCAGGATTGGGATGCCTCTAATTTGGGGGCTTGTATTAAATGCTGTACTCCACCTCAATAATGCCCACCTTTTTGTGCTTGCTGCCCTTGTGGGTATGATCACCACACACCTTATACCTGTAGCTTCTGCGTAGTTTTACAGTAGCTACACTGAGCATCCTCCTGTGCCATGCAATCCATAGCATGAGTTTGGGAATTTATTTGCTTCCCAAAGACTTTGCAATTGTTCTGGCCACTTCTCAATGAAGTGATGTTACCATTCCCATAAATCACGCCTTGGGTACTTGCAGCACCACGAAGCTCCTCTGTGCAATGACATGCTAATTACGGTACCGTATTTGACCAGTTGCTTCTAGTCTGCTCGCAGTACTGCTTTCTCTACTCAGCATGGGTTTTGCGGTTCTGCTTGCCTTCATGGCCTTAGCTGCCACCTCCTGCACCTTCCTTCAGCTGACCTCCGTGGGGTTTCAGCTGCTCGTCCTACCTGCCTTCCTCAGTTTCCAGCTGACCTACGTGTGATCCGCCATCCTGGCTTACCTTGTTGGGGCTCCATTGCCTCTTTACTTACCTCATCAGTTAACCTACGGTGGTTCAGCTGTGCATGCTAGCTTACGCGGGGACTAGCTGCCACCTTGTACTTATCTTACTTTGCTAGCATATATCGCCTGGTCCAGATATACTAGCCTTCCTGGGTTTAACTACAACTCTATTTTCTCAGGCTGACATAAGCAATTATCATATCTCCTACAGTCCATCAGCTGACCTACATGTGGTCTAGCCGCATTTTCTATCTCATTGGACTTAGCTCCTTTCATTCCATGGATGCTTCCATCGGAGCTTCTTCATTTATTCAGACTTACCTCTCCAAATCATGCTTCCTACAACTTTACTTCTATTGGACTTCTGGAGTACACTAAGATATTCACCTCAGATTCCTGGGATGCTTCTTGCCAAGCTATAACACCTTCCTCAGAGTGATTATTACCACCTCTGCCAGAACACTCTGCCAGTGCTATTCCAATATTGCCTTCCTCTGTTAAACCAATCCTAAAAACTTTGATCTACAGTTTCAGAATGCTTACTTCTGGTCAAATTGCCATTTCATCCACCCAAGTATCTTCACTGCAATCCTGTCCAACCTAGATCTTCGGATATGACAGTCTACAGTGCCTTTCACAGCCTTCAAATTCTACTTCAATCCAGTATTACTCAGCAGCAAACTGACTCAGGATATGCTACCATTAGCAATGTCATTTATAATCTATTCCTTACTACTTCCCTGCTATTTTCTGCATTTCATGCAGCCAACATTACTATTACTTTATCTACCAATGCTTTAAAACTTGCCTCGCCTCATCAAGCGGAGGTTCACTACTCGCACTTCTAAGACCTCGCCTACAGGCCCAGAGGTCCCTCGATCTTATATATTATATTTTAATAGTTTTTCTCTATGACCTGCTTCACCATCAGGCCTGGGGCTAACTACTTCTATTCTCACCTGCCTCCGCCCAGCTTCGGGGCCTGGAGGTTCAACATTCCACTATACGCCTACCTGTCACCGTATCTGTCAGCCTTAGGAGCTCCATTCTACTATGGACTCATCCAGGATTGTTTAGCCATTCGTCATCTGTTTTGAATGCTTCTGCCTTCCACTTCAGATCATATGAATCACTACTACTACACCTACCTAAACTTCATAGAAATTATCCAATAGACCTTAAATCTCAAGAATCATGCCCTATGACTTCTTGGACTTTATGTCAATGCTACTTTATTCAACTTCAGCCTCTTCAGTCATCATCCATTTATGACGGAAGCCGACTATTTATTCCCTGTCAGATTATCCTTACCAAGTCAGTTCTAATATTTGTACCGTCTAGCTTGGACCGTGGTTATCTCCATCATTACGCAAATATTTGGATCACCAGATGAAGCTCTTCGATTTTTGAGCTTTACCATTTCTTCCTGTCTTTCGCTGTATACCTAACATAACCTATCCAATACTACTCTTCCGCTACTACTGCCTGCATCATGCAGCTGTACTTACTACTACAACTGACCTATGTACAGGTCCACTTATTACACTACTTGCTCATATTACCTGCTTGCCCTTACAGGCCTAGAGGTTCATCACGACTGATTCCTATTCCACAACCTACTTTCCCATCAGGATCTGGAGATACATTTACCTTATGTTTACATATCTGTACTAAGATCTATACACAATTCACTTACCTGCTTCCACTGCATCAGAGATTCGTACTGCTCCACACAATCCAGATCACGCAGCGTGCCCTGTTCTTATGCTTCATCACCAAAGCCTTCATTTACAAAGCTTGCAAAGAGGAATACTAACTATCTTCCTCCTACAACGGACATGGACACTAGCCTTGTTTACTGATTCTCCTTGCAGAAGACATTCTCACCTTATTGAGTAATCAAAATTAAAATGTTTGAGCTAAAAGCTGATTTACAAAGGATCATCATCACAAGGGTAGTGGAGGGTACATAGCTTGGAGTCCATAGCAGCTTAATAGGCATTGTCAAGAACATCTAATAGTAAGAAAAATGTGAACAGGAGAAATCAGTAAACATTCGCAATAGCATAGCAATGTAGGATAACATAGGCAAGTAACAACACATAACCAAAACAAAGGTACATAGTCAACGGGATTGGGTTCACATGTCATGCCATACAATTAATTAATTAGTCTCCATTTATTGCCATCCCCATGCCTACCATCGCCACTCCTGCCCTCACCATATCACTCCCTCTTAATAGTTTATATCTCACATCCTCTTATCTGTGACTTCTCAACCTCTTTTTCTTTTTTCTGTCCTCTCCTTCCTCCCACCTCCCTCCCCTGCTTTGAACTTATCTCACTACTATGTTCCTCAGGGTGAGCCAAACCGATCATCCTCACGCGCTCTACTCTGTAACTACTGTCTGCCTGTATGTATCTGCAATTCTGCCTGTGCTGTACATACTGCTTGTTTGTAAAATAATGTTATGTGAATCTGCACTTTTAATTGCATTTGTATTGTCTATGTCCAATTGCTGTACACAAAACCTGTACTTGTATTGTTATTCTCTACCAAAATTGTACCCACTCTATTTGTATGTCCCAGGACCACCTCGAAAATGAGCTTGCTCAAGGGTGTCTGCCTGGTTAAATAAAGATTTTAATTGATTGATTGATTGATTGATTGAATTAAGTGCTAAGTCAGAGTTAGGGCTAGTTTGAGAAAAATCAGAGGTGGAAGCTAGGCAGGATCTTGTATCGGGAGGAAACAGGAGATGGAGTTGTTCATCAGAACTGATACCTAAAGGTTACTAGGCTATAGCCAGAGGAGTCAGCCTAGGCATAGTAATCAGAAAGGGTAGAGGAACCAATCAGGATTAGGTAGTAGAAGAGGAATTGGGGAATGGCCCTGTCCATGGGAGACAGTGAGAGGATTCTCAAGGGACAGCAGGGATCCTGGGGCAGGCCCTCACTGTGCATAGCCTACTGGCTCTCCTGGGCTTGATTGGAATGCCCAAGAAAAGGTCAATTTATTTATTTTTTTTTATTGAATGGGTAAGTGCACTAGACAAATTCTGCCTATTTTCAGGCACAACCCAGGGAGGGGATACAGATGAAAGCCAACTGACCTTGAACCAGATTAAGCTGTTGGTGGTATTTTTAGAGAATGGGGAAATTTGGCCAGGCACCGGGAAATTACCAGTACTTTTGGTAGGGGTGCTGTTTCCAGTGACAGGATGAAGGAGGCCAGCAGTGCACTGGCAACCATGGATGAGCAAGGAGGTCTGCAGTCCCCTTGAACAAGGGTGGCTAGGATGCACCCACTGGTGGCCAGCAAATCACCCCATATCAAGGGATAATGCGCAAATGCATGGAGGCATCGGATATAGAAGATGATGAAGATGAAGGAGAAAAGATGTATGACACACCTGAGAGGTGCTAACTCTGCAAGAAAAGCAAAATGCCTAATGATGGAACTAAATAAAATAAACAACCAGATTCAGAATGCAAAAGAAGACAAGAAGAGGAACATAAACAGAAAAGATCAAATCTCTAACCAGGTAACCAAGAAACTGTAAATCCAAACAAGCTGTTTATAATCAGTAGCACCCAGGAATGCCCGGATACAGAACAGAGGACCACACCCCAAACACAACCAGGAGCACTAGAACGGCAAAATGAATGGTCACCAAAAACAGCCTTGCAGAATGCAGGCTGATTGGAAATAGATGCAGGAGCTGGATTCCTAGTGAGGATGTTTCAGTTACTAGGCAGAACACCCAAAAACAGGACACGAGAGACTGAACAAATGGAGTTTGGTAAAGTGAGGAAATCGAGCTCTGTACAGAGCTCTGCAGGTAGTACATTTGCTTCTAGTATAAACGAAACTGTAACAGCAGCTAATGAGACACAGGAAGACTGTACTGAACTCATAGATGAAAATGTAACTGACCTCCCCACCACCAAGCGAGACAGGCTCAAAAGGAGGGAAAATCCTAATCCTTCCTTTGCTAGCCTATTTCATAAGCCAGTAGAATTGGAAAAAGAAGGAATGCAATCAGACTAAGATGTATTGGTTCTAGAGACCCAATACCAGACAGATTCTTTATTGGGAAACAATTATTAAAACAATCATTGGGGTTCACCCCTCAGAAGTTTATGCCTTAATACTTGCACCAGGGAGGCATCTTTCGACATAAGTTTTAGAACACCAGCCATACTGGAAAGGTTCTGTGTAAATATGCAAATCTCAAAACAAACCCGTTGTAGGCTAACTTCATTGTCATCCACCTTACAAGACAACCATTTTGAGTAATAACCATCTTGTTCAGAAACGAAGTGTGACTATCACTGATGTCCTGTTCTGGTTAGAAAAACACAGTTCTGCACAAGGGGACCTGTTCCTATACAGGGTGATGAAGGTTTCTGGATGGGAGGGTGGAAAATAAAAGTAAAACTACACCAGACAGTAAAGCGATATAGTACACCTCCCAAACTGCTTCTACATAGGAAGAGATAAAGGGTTTTGTTCTATCTGGGCCAACAGAGAACCTGTTTTAAATGTGGATCTCATAGACACATTAGTACAAACTGTGATAAAATACAATGTTTTCATGGTGATGACATGGGTCACCTATAGTGCACACTGTTTCAAAGAACCAAATGTAATCTTTTGTGATGATCTAGGCCTGTGCTTCTGAATACCTATTGAATCATGTATATATTAAAAAAGTTAATATTGTATTGATTCTGTAAAATGTGTCCTGATAATTTCTTTGAATGTATTCACTTGCTGTTTTTGTCCTGTCTTTTGATGAATACTGTTTATGTCCAGGTCCATCTTGAAAATGAGCTTTGCTCAATGGTGTCTTGCCTGGCTAAATAACTAATTGATTGATTGATTGATTAATTGATTGATTGATTGACAATTTTACTGATTGCCTCTGGGCAGAGAGAAACAATGAAAATGCAGATTTTGGGGTGCAGGACTTTTTTTTTTTTTTTTTTTGAAATTATTATTTTTCTCCTTCCTGCCTGCCATCCCCAACCCTTCAGGAGCCTCAAGGTAGACATCCCTCTGCCTTCCACCCTGCCCATATGACCCCACAGGAACCCCATAGAGCTTATTTATCCCCCGAGCGGATGGGGCAGAGCCCCTACCCCAACAATCAGATTTCGCCGGTCCGGGGCCATCAGGTGGGTGGAGGCACATCGAGGGTACGCCTCTGGAGGCTCCATCTTCCCGCGATGGCAGGCATTTTCCACTTTCTCCCACCCCTACAGCATAGGATTCCTGACATCAAGGCGCAGAGCGCCGACGCCACACAGTATGTCAGCAGCTCTTCCCTTAACATTGGGGCTTGCAGTACTCCAAGCCTCCACTCAGAGTCAGACAAGTGTCTGGCTATAGCCTGACCCTCCCGGAGTAGGCGAGCTGTCATGGGACGCCAAGCCTAATCTCCCCAGCTGGCTCCACCAGTGACCCGAGTCCGCCTCCCCAACCCGGCTCGGGTGGGAGCAAGGTGTGGCGCCCAGTGCCTCAACCTTCAGCGCCACTGGCCGGGCCCTTGGGGTGCAGGACTTTATGTGAGGACTGCAAAAGAACTCATGGTGCCAATCCTCAGCCAACTGCGAAGATTAACTGAATGCTGAGAGCACACAAACTACACAGGGCAAGAACTCTTCTATAGAGGCCACAAACAGTAGGCCAACAAACAATGTGAACCAGCACCAACTACAGAAATTATGCAGGAAGAGATGCCCTTCCCCAGCAGACAGTAAACACTGAACCAGTTTTTCAACAGTTAAAAAGAAAAAGGGCAAAAAGAAGGAAAGGACTGCCAAAGGAAAACAGGCTGGACAACAAGAAGATAACATAGAGACTAAAAATAAATAAGGACCTTTGCAGTGGAAGACTTTGAAATTGAAAATGAGGGGATTCGACACCACCTCAATTTTGTCTTCACAGAATGAAACAATGGCTGACTCAGAACAGATCGAAACCACCAGACCAGGAGTCAGAGACCAACAAGAATCACAAGAGCTTCAAATAAAGTAAAATGAAACTTCCCCAATGAACCTGCATTTCGTACTCTTCACATAGCATCTTTGAGCATAAAATAGTCTTCTTTCAGAAAAAAAAAAACACAGCATGTTTGGGAACTTTTACAACTCGAATCTTGGCGTTTTCTATTTCAGGACACAAGACTAAATAATCCTCTGGTATCGAAACTGCGTAGAAGCTGGATATGGGGTCAGAGTTACTGGTCACAGGCATCAACAGGGCTTCAGGGTGGAGACTTGTTTCCTTTCCACTGTTAAGATTTTAAATCAAATAGAATTTTTCCTGGAACGCCCTACTCATAGGCATAAAAATAAACATATGGAATTCAGGATCATAAATGGACTGTACCGTGGCACTGAGGGTTGAGGCGCTGGATGCCACACCTCACTACACCAGCAACCAGGGTTCAGGAGTGAGCTCGAGCCTCCAGGGGTCGGGTCAGGAGAGGCATAATTTGGATTGAGCTGCCATCCAGCAGCTCTCCTTTCCCAGGGAGGTTGTTTGAACTGCGCAGCTTTGGTGGCCCCTAGTGGAGATTGGGGCTCGGCTGACGAGTGCACATTTCAGAGGGGTATGGCAGCAGTGGTGGACGTCCTGCAGGTGGGTGCAGGAATGCACCTGTGCTGCATTGGACATCATTGCACATCTGCACTGCTGGGAACATAGCAAGAAAGACCCTCTTCCATTGGTAGGCAAAGGTGGGTCTAGAGGTGGCACCCCAAATCCCATGCTGGTCACCAGAACATCCACTCTGGTCCCTCCTCCTGTCAGCAGCAGCCATTCCAGCACTATAGATAGTGCACCACTAAAGGAGAATGGTGGTTCTTCCTCAGGGACCTAGATCTGAGAGGTCAGGGTAGGCTGCACAGGGAGAGGGGTGCCCTCCACTGGAGAAGAGGATGAGAGGATGTCCGGCTTCAAGTCGGATGGGCAGAGCCAGCACACTGCACAATCATGCTGGAGAGAGGCTAATGGTAAGGGAGAATAAAAATGGAAAAAAAAGGATCATAAATGTTTATGCCTCAAAATCTATGTTTGATAGGGTTGAAGTTTTAAGAAAATTAAATCATTGCTCCTCACATCTAAAAATGTAATTTGGGGGAGGGTGATTTTAATTGTAGCCTGTTAGAGTCAGATAGAGGCTTACAGACCAGCAAAACATTTTGTGACACAAACTGCCTCAAAGATATGATAACTGAAATGGACCTGATAGATGTCTTTCATGCTCAGCAGAATCCACCACCACATACCTACTCTTGTGAAAAACGATCTACAAGGATAGATTATTTTTTTATAATAGAAAATTTGGAAATTCAAAAGGCAGAAGTAGTTACTGTAGCTTTTAGAGCATAGATTATTGTTACTCAGTTTAGGTAATTACCCAGAACAGCAAAGAGGGCCAGGACTTTGGAAATGTAATTTGAACCTCTTAGAAAACCCCTTAATAGTGACAGGACTTAAGTATGTACTGGAAGCATGACTCTCCATTTTTTCCTTTATGAAAACAGTACAGACTGGTGGGAAGACACTAAAAAGAAATAACTGATTATTTGAAAACAATGGGAAGGTTGAATGGAAAATATAAAACAGACAGGCAAAACTACTTTGGGAAGAATTGCAAAACTATCTTTGTTACAATATGAAGGAAATGGAATTTTACCGATAGGATAAAAGAACTAAAGAAAGAGCTAGCAACATTACAACATGAAAAATGAGAAGTTTAGAGAAACAACAACAGAACTGTACAAAGGGAAAAAAGTAACTGTTCCTTTAAATACTTGGAAATCTATAAAAGAACAAAGGATCATTTCATATTTAATAAATGAAGAAGGGAACACAGTCCGAAACAGAACAGATATATTATGAACAATAGATTTCTATACCACATTGTTCACAAGTGAAACACTCTCTATAGAACAAATAGAAGAATGACTAGTGCAACCTTCCAATTATTCCACACGGTGAATAATATCTAACAGCACCAATTGTGAAGCAGGAAGTTAGGGATGCAATTTACTCCTTAGGTACTGGAACTAAACCAGGATCAGATAGCTTACTGCATGAAATATATCAAATAATTTTGAAACACTACAGACCAAATTAACAATAGTTTATAATGATGGCTTGCAACAGGGGTGTTACGAGCACAATGAATACAGGAATATTACTATTATTATGTAAATCAGGTGAAAAGGGAACCTCAAGAACTGGAGACCTTTAACTTTAAAAACAGACAGAGGAAAATCTTCAGTAACAGGCTATCTCTAGTTTAAGACACCATAATATACCCAACACAATTCAGTGGAGTACCAACTCGAAAATATATGATGCACTAATTTTTCTTAGAGAAACTTAGCTAAAGGACAAAATGAGGAAATAATGGGATACATTATTAATATAGATCAAAAAGGCTCTCGATAGAGTAGAATATAAATATCTATGGGCAGTAATGAGCATACTGTTTCCACTTCAATTTATTTTGGGGATACAAACCTGTTACAAAACTTTGAGTATTATCCCCAGTATTAACAGTGCAACTGGAAAATAAATACCTGTAAATAGAGGAGTTTGGCAGGGGTGCCCTTTGAGCCCCTTTTATATATTCTCACCCTTGACCCATGATTACATACTTTAATCCAAAATTCACTCTTAGAAGGCCTATCTTAGGAACTGATGACAGAAACATTTGTTCAATTGCCTGTGCAGATAATCTAGGTATAATAATAGCAGATGAACAATCTTGGAACTGTGCATTATGACTAATTGCTGAATTTGAAACAGTTTCAAGTTTGCAGTTTAATCTAGAGAAAAGTTGTGTTATTCCTATAGGGCAAGCGCAGTATCAAATAGAAGAGCTTCTGGGTTTTCCAGTGATACAGAGATATCATAAAATGTTAGGCATTTATTTTGGAGGCCCTGACCCTCAAAAGTACAATTGGGACCTGGAATTGAAAGAAGGAGGTGATACAGTTGCCAAACGGAATAAATGGAAAATGAGAAAGAAGAAGTGAATTTATATGGTTAAAACTTTCCTGCTACCTATATTTACCTTCCTAAGTATGATTTTTCCACCTCCCAAAATGTTAGAGACTATGTTATATAGTATATTTTTCATTGCATATGGGGTAGCCAGTTAAATCCTCTGAAAAGGGTACCGCCTACCTACCCATAGCTGACAGTGGTTTAGATATGATAAACCCCATACTTTTCTTTGAACTGTCTTTTCATATACCACAATATTATCCCTTTTTATAAAATAAAGAAAAGATATGGGGGCCTTGGGTCTGGGATAGTCTGTGGAATTTTGTTCAGAACTGGGACCTAGAAGCCCTATCCCAAAACAGAAACATATGACAGAGCTCTTACCTATTTTTAGAAGTTTTCAGTAAAATAAAATTCTGGGCTATAATGAAGAAAGAACTTATGCAAGATGAAAAGAAAGCTATATAACAGAATATTAACCACACATTTTATAGAACCACTGGGGTATAAAGACAGGTCAACAGGAATTAGAAATTATATCTAAAAATTAATCTGTCAAAGAACCCCTGTGCACATGTGGGATTTTGTATGGCTCTGTGTTCACCTAAAATTAGGAGTCAAAAATAATATGAAACACAAAGACAAAAGGAAAGTTTCTGCCCTAGAGGAGGAGGTGTGCTGCACAGTATGAAATAATGAGGCATATTTTTTAGAATGTCCCTATGCCATTGCTTTTTGAAATATTTAAATACTGAAATGGTTTCCAGTCCCTTTATTATAGTTACTGCTGATGTGATTTTTTAGGCATTATCACTCAAAAATGGTAAAGGGTGATAATAGTACTTTACAGATAATTTTACTATGCATCACTTTCAATTGTATGACAGGCAAGGTGTGCCTTAACTTTAAGGCAACAGCGTAAAACAATTAAACAAGTATTCTATACAGACACACAAGATATACAAAGAATCCAAAGGTATGAAAAGAAACATAATTTGCCTGAACTAAATTGTGGTGTAGAAACACTATTTGTTGGGGAGAAACACAGGATGAAAATCTTCTCACCCCAAAACCTTAAAACAACAACATCTGTTTTCCTGTATAGACTGAAGACTACTTGTCTCGATAATTTGATAATCTATATGGTTAAAGTACCTATTGGGTTTTTGTGTATTTGAACTACTATTAGGCATAGCCTTGGAATGGAATTCTCATATGTTTGTTAAAACTTTTTTCTACAGCTATAATAGATTACTGCTGATAAATGCTTTATTATATTATGATTATTTACAGCAATGTGTGCTTTTGATTAATTTCACAGTACAATTCCACTTTGTTTTTCCTTTCATATTTTGAATATTTGAATATTCACTGCAATAATCCTAGAACCATTGCTAACTTTTTCAATAACAAATTCTCTGACTTAACTAGTTATGCCTCTTCTTTCTCTGCCCAACCAAACATATCCTCTCCCCAGAGGTCAATGGTTCTCATTTCTTCTTTAAGGCAGTCTCTAGAAATGATGTGCTTAGGTTACTAAACAAGACCTCTGACCACACTGCTGCAGGCTCAGATAATCTTGAACCCAAGCTCCTAAAGCTAGTTGCCCCTACATTGCTGCTCCCTTGGCAAGATATTCACGCTCTCCTTGTGTCAGAGCTTCATCCCTGATATATGGAAGGTAGCTAGGATTACCCCTGTTTTAAAAAAGAAGATCGCAAAGACTCCTCTAACTACAGGCCCATAGCCATTCTTTCAGTCCTCAATAAAATCCTGGAGAAACTGGTTGCCTCCCAAACTATAGACTTCCTCCAGAAACATGAACTACTTACCTCTGCCCAGCATGGCTTTGCAAGGGCCATAGCACTACTACTGCCCTTCTCAAATTCACATCTGATACCCTAGTGGCTATGGACTCTGGGCTTTTCACAGGGGCCATTTTCATCGATATGACCAAGGCGTTTGACCTAGTTGATCACTCCATTCTTCTAACCTCCCTGAGATCACTAGGTTTATCTGCTAATGTCGTAAGGTGGTTTGGTAGCTACCTGACTGATAGGACTCAAACTGTGAAATACAACTCTACTGTCTCGGACAAGACCACTATAAACATTGGGGTGCCACAAGGTTCCATTCTTGGACCTCTACTTTTTCCATATTCATAAATAACAACACCTGTAACCTCCTTAGGACAGCCTCCCTTTTATATGCTGATGACATTGTGCTTTACACTAGTGCAAAGAGCATCAATGACATAAATCTGTAACTCTCTTTGATTTCCAGCAAATCCAACAGTGGCTTTCTAGTCATGAGCTGTTCCTAAATGAGGCCAAAACCCAAGCTATGATCTTTGGATCACAGGCAAAACTCAAACTTTCCCACCCAAATTTCAAAGTCTCCTCCATGAATGGTTCAACAGTTGAGGTAGTAAACTCTTAAATATCTGGGTGTCACACTTGACCCGTCACTAAATTTTGACCTCCACATTAAACAGACCTGTAAGCTGGTCAATTAAACTGGGTATAGCCTACTGAACTGCTATGCATTCACGCCTCAGCTAGGCTTGCCATTGCCTGTGGCATACTCCTGCCCACACTTACTTATGGTGTTGCTACATTTACTTCTGCATGCAAATCTAGTTTTCAAAAGTGGAATGTCACATACAACAACATATGTCAATATGCATCCTCCTCTCATCAACTGAAACACCGCTGTCTTCTATATTCAGACCTTGGATGGCTTCCACCCTCTGAGACTAGGCTTTGTGCTTATGGCTCTGTCATTGACAATATTATCTGACAACAATTTCCCAAACCCTTAGCGACCTCTTCAAAATCTGATACCTTGGTATGGGCTGCAGTCTGCTGACAATGCTCACATAGTCATCCCCAGACATAACACCTCCTACAGAGCATGCGGCTTGCCTGTCATGCCCCCTTTACTGGAACACCCTCCCACTAGTCCTACATCAATCCACGTCCCACGTGTCCTTTAAGAAAGGGTTGTAACCATCTCAGCACTTATTGCAAGTACTCCTGTTTCAAACCACCCTAGCTCACAGCTACTCTCCTAGCATTACCTTTCCTGCCTCTTATTTTACCATGCCATACGCTAAGCACTTTTTTTCACCTGTTTTGACATACCTCCTCATCTTGTCTCATCCTAAACCCCATTTCTGGCCTCCTTACAGCTATGTTCCTACTCTATGCCTCCCTTGAATCCCCAATTTTCATTACCTATTGAATACTTTTATGTTTACAAATTGTTTCTTTTTCCCTCAGTTCAGTTACTGTATATGTTGTAGCCTCATAATTTGAACTTTTTTGCATATCTCTTTCTTTACTATAAATGCACCTACTTTGCCAGTATCTATGCTTTTCTGTAATATGTTGTCAAATATGTCAAACCAATTTTGTAATGTCTTTGCCTGTATTTCTCATTCTGTACTCTCCCAGGTCGTGCCTGAAAATAGTCATTGCTATGGCTAGTGCACTTACCGTAAAAATTACTAACTAAATCAAAATATGAATGTAATATTTTTTTTTTCCCCATTCATTTGTTATGTACACTATGTTCGACCTTGCTTCACTTTTTTTATATCGCTTATTGTTATAACTATTGATTTCAAATTATAATAAAAAATTCCCCTACTCTTTTCGAGAAGTGCCATGTGATCTTTAATATCCACCTGAACTACCACCAGAACAGGCAGATGGGACCTCGGTTTAACATCTCATCTGAAACACAGCACCTCAGGAGTGCAGCTCCCACCCCATGCTGCACTACAGTGTCAGTATTGGGATTTAACCCAAGTGCCTGGTGTGGAGATAAAACCCACAGCCTTCTGATCTGTTGGCCTCAGAGGCAAGTGTGCTACCAGCAGAGCCACTGACAAGGAGAACATGGAGGGTGAGAGAAAGGCACAAGATAGCATGTGAGAGGAAGCTACTGTAGTGACAGAAACCCAAAGGATCCAGGGACCAGAGTGGTCATGGTGGTCAGTTAAGGCCAAGCATGCCAGAATTCAGATAGGAGAGTTTACCTTCTCATTAATGAGGAGGGTTCCACAATGATTTAGTCCCTGAATAATCAAGGATGTTGAAGCAGTTAAACCCATTCAGTCAGGCCTTTGACAGGGTGCAGCATTGGTGTGGAGTTTCAGCAGTGTCATGCATGCCCAACGGTAGCATAGACATCAGGGGTTGCTGCACGTCCACTAATTTGGAAGGTGCCAAACAGAGCATAATAGAAATGTTACCCATTCTATATTGATGTTTTTGGTTCACCATGCCAATTATGATATCTAGAATAAGGAAACTACTTGTAGTTAAGGAATTTACTTAGGATTGTTAAGCCAGTACTGTAAGTGAGGTGAAGCCTCAGTAAACCCAGCATGTGTTGGGAACTAACAAGTGATAATGGGTCACAGGGACCAAGAGCTCTTGGAGCTGAAATGAATTAAGTATTGTTCTATGTGGCACCAGTACTAGTAAAAGGAGAGGAAAGAGCAACTACAGTACTTCCAAGTGGTCATTTTCCATCGATGTGTGGTTTCTGGCTCAGAAGTTCTTAGAAGGAGAATGTGAGCCATGTTTGATGATTGTTTGCAGGGATCCTGACCAGCATCACTCCATCTGAAATATCCCTTGACACAGGAGTACCCACCATGGGTCATGCCCACCCCACTGGGCACAGTCACTCAGCAATGTAAGAAATTAAAGGGTATATTCCAAAGCTGGGGCTACTCTGGGATTTGGAAGCAGTTTTGCATTCAAGGACCAATGTATTGTGTAAGAACAGATTTTCTTTGCAGCCAAGACATGGTCAGGGATTACAATGCCACAATGGTGGACAATAGTGAGTCTGTGCACTAGGACACAAAGGTAGGGGTAAGTCTGGTGGTATGTATTATTATAAATAGGTACATAGATACATAGACACTACAGAAAAGGCTGTTGGCCCATCCAGTGTGCTTGCCCTTCTTAACTATTTTGCCTTGCCCTAGTGGCAATTCTCCCTTTGTTACTGTCCCCTTATTCTTCCTAAACCCACATGCCTATCCAATCCCTGCTAGAAGCTGCTAATTGAATTGGCCTGTACCATTCCTCTGGTAGCTTATTCCAATTGTCCACCACCCTTTCCATGAAGAAATGCTTATGGGTGTCCTTTTGAATCTCCCCTGTCAACTTTAGTGAATTCTCTAATCTCTGTGTTTGAGATCAAGGAGAAGAGTTCCTTGGCATCCATTCTACTTATCCAATACAGGTGCTTGGATGTCTCAATATAGTCACCCCTTTCGCCTCTTCTTAATGATGTACATGTTTAAGTCCTGCAGCCTCTCCTCATACGTCATTTACCCTAGGCCATGGGCCATCTTAGTTGCCCCCCGCTATACTGCCTCCATCTGAGTGGAGCATGAGCAGAACAGGCACCAGTACAGTGACTTTTCTCACATTTGATGCTATAGACACATTACGGGCCATGAGAGTGTTGTGGGACATGAAGCCCTGAATCCAGTGAGCAGAACTGAAGTTGAGAAACCTGAGGATGCTTAGTACTAACTCATTTCAGTCTGAATGATTTGTTTTGTGATGCTCAGGGAGTGCTCTGAGGAGTAGCTTTTGTGTGTGTGGAGGGGGTGTTGATTCCTGTATCAGCAATGAGATAAATGTATTTATTTATTTAAAACTTGGAAACCAGGAAAGGCACACTGAGCCAAGGCTCATTTCCAGGTGTGACCTGGGGAGAGGGAGGGATATACACTGGTCGGAGTAGTACAACAATTAAGGCACTCATAGGTACAGTAAGACAATATACAATACTAACAAACATCCATTTAGGTTATAATAGTTGAGGTAGAATTTATGAAGTGCACAGTATATGTAGGTATTTGTAAACAGTGTTTCTATTGTGTGTAATACATTTTACAATATTGAAATAAGAGACAATTTTAAATTGGCAATATAAACTAGTAAAAACAAGCTAGAGTAGAATCTGCAATGGAGTGAAGGCTGGTGCAAAAGAAGGAAAGTTTAGGAATTTAGAAAAATAGGGAATTTAGTAGAGAAGCCATCAAAGAAAGATAAAGGGGAGTGAAAGGCTAAAAGGCACAGAGTACCAGGAGAGAGAGAAAGGGAGAGACAAGGACAGAAGAGCAGAGTGTGTGGGATCAAGGGGGGGCAGGAGGGTGGCAGTTGCAGAGGGCAAGGAGGAGCTAAGTTGTTGTTTTAGCATGGTAAGAGTAAGTGTTAGGTGGATAGAGTGGGGAGTCATTTCAGAGATCAAGGAGTCTCATGAAGAAAGCAGCCTTGCCTGCTTTGGTGACTGAGGGTGAAGATTGAAATTATGGGAATCACGGGTTTTGAGGGAGTAGCCTGACATATATGAGGGGAGAAGGAGGAAGGGAGATGGGGAGGGCTGAGAGCCAATACTTGCTGATGAAGGTGGCACAGTGTGCGAGACAGAGGTTTGCAAGGGAGGGAGGACAAGGCAGAGTATAGGGAGCAATGATGGGTTCAGTAAGGGAGGTTTGAAGCAAACCGACAGAAAGCGTTGAACAAGATATAATTAAGCAAGAGACAATTGGGGGCTGAGCTGTAGACAACATCGGCATTGTCTATCATGGGAGGATTAATTTGATATGAGTTCCTTACAGATTGGGAGGGAGAGGCAATCCTTGATTCAGTGCAACGCCTCCCAGTTTAGGGCTGAAGTTTGGAGTGGATGTAGTCGAAGTGCAGGGAGAAATCTAGCTTAGGGTCCAGCCAGACCCCCAGGTATTTAAAGGACTGCACAGTTTCTATCATTGCACCATCCAGGGAAAAGAAATTAGAAGGCAATGAGATCTTGGCCAGCCTTTGGGCAGAGCCGATGCCATGGCAACTGTGTTTTTGTGTTACATTTTAGGAGGTTTGCCTTGGGAAATGACAGTAGAACATCCTCAGACAAATATGCTGACAGGTCACATATCCTTTGAACATTACCCCACACATGCTGAGTTCCATGAGACTATTGAGAGGGACAGTGTCCTCTGGCTACAAAAGGGCAGTTACCATATAAGGTATGTGGTCCATGTGACAAATAGAAAACAGTTTTATCACCAGGAAATATGGGATTATGTAATTCTGCAGGCATCGAATAAAAAATGCATTGAGGAAAGGAATGAAATATGAGTACAGCGATTCTGACAAGGTACCATGTGAACAATGTGACAATTAACTGGTGCCTGTTTTATAAGCAGGAACTTAGCTGTATGTAGAAACACAGAGAGGATTTTTGGCTCATTTTCAGGATCATTCCATAAACAGGAGCTAAGAGGCTCAGAACAAAGTGCTTACTACAAGGCTTGCTCCCCATCCAATCCGTGAAGCGAGGACACTCCACAGCCTTTAAACAGGCCAATCAGAAGGCACATAAAGGAGCCCTTTGTCATCCAGGGCTTCAAATACCACTGGGAGAAAAATCAAACACCAGATTTCACTGAACACTTGGGATGAGAGCTCGTGGCAAGAGCCCTCCGAGAGGATTTGTGACTGATTTTCGGGATTGCTCCATAAACAAAAGCTAGCAGCTCAGAACAAAGAGCACCTACAAGGCTTCCTCCCCATCCAATCTCTTAGTGAGGCTGTACCCACAGCCCTTAAACAAGCCAATCAGAAGGTGCATACAGAGCCCTTTGTCCTGTGTTTCCACACCAAGCAGACCTTCATGCTAAGGACCCCAAAGGCTTAAGGACACACAAGACAGGATAGCAGAGTCTGCCCACCGGAGCCAGTCCAATGAGACAGCTGGCAGCTAGACACTCTGCTACTCAGTAGGTAAGCAGGGGAGCAGTAAAGGAGTAAAGTTGGGGCAGAATGTAATATAAGGAGGCAGGGTAGGGGTAAAAAATCTTTTAAAGAAAACAAAAGTTGGGACTAGGAGAAACACCATATCTAGGTAAGGTGAAATAAGGGTATAAAGTAAATTAAAGATGGGAATAGGGGAAACACTCATCTAGGGTAGGGGAAAAAGGGATCAGAGTAAGCACAACAGAAACAGTCAAGGTACAATATACAGATGCTGGGAGTGGTGTAGTGTAGTGGTTGTCGGTGGCAGTCTGCAGGGAGACTTACTGGAGACTGCAGTGCTGCCCTGTCTGTGTGCACCTCTCTAGGTTGAGGGAGGAGGTTGCTCGACTCCAGGCTGAGCTTGGCTAGGTTTTGGGAGGCCTTCTCACCCCACCCAGGACTCACCAGGTCTGTCACCATTGACTCAAAGGTTGCCAGTGAGGAGGTACAGCTGGACTATGGTGGGCCCGTGAAGGGTGAGGATGGAGGGTCAGAGGCACATCCCCAGATGGTACCACCACACAACTCATACACCACTCTGGCACAGCAGAACTGTCCCATGGAGGTGCCCTCAGTGGTGACCAGGAAGGATGTGGGGTCCTCCTTAGGAGAGGCCCCAGGCTGGGTGACAGAGGACCCCAGAGGAGAAGGGAACAACTCCTGGTGGGGACTCCATTGTTAGGGGATAGATTTGGGGACAGGGAGGGATGGGGAGAGGAGGTTAAGTGTCTACCTGTCATCACGGCTCACAGGGATGGGAAGCAGATCCTGAGGATCGCTAGGAAGCAAGATGGGAGGGGAGCTGGATGTCATTGTCCACCTGGGGATGAATGACCTGGCTAGGGATGAGGCTAGGAGAGTGCAGGAGGAGTTCAGGTAGCTGGGGAGGGGGTCTTGGCAGGCAGCACACTCAGTGGCCTTTCTGAAGTTGTGCCTGTCTATGGCAGGTGGGAGGATAAGGTACTCTGTACCAGGAACTTCAACCAATGATTGAAGGAGTGTTACAGAGAGGACGGTTTTGGCTACATTGGGGATTGGTCCCACCTGGAGGGATGGAGGCCTATACGGGAGAATGGCCTGCATCCATCCAGGAGGTGAAACACGGTCCTCAGTGAGCAATTTAAAAGTCGATTGACAAGCATTTAAACTAGTCGAGGAGGGTGGCAGAAGGACCTGGGGAGACATGAACATTTTTGATGAACAAGGCCCAGGTTTGGGCTGCTCACTAATTTCTTTTACCTGAAAATTTTCCTTAAAAACTATGGTAGTATCTATATTGTAATCCATCCCTCTCTGAGGAATGAACTTTCTGTTATTTGTCTCTGTATACTGGTACTTGTTTTGCTTGTATGACGTGGAACATTTGTAAAGAGCAGCTTGCTCAAAGGTTGTTTCCGATGATTGCAATAAATAAATAAATAAAGATATAAACTGTCCACCCCACAAGCAGAAGTAGCTAATAGGAAACCCTAAGGGAGGAAAAATCCTAAGGGTACCAAATAGCAGCAAACGAATATGGAAGAAATGAAGAGCTATAGGAATGAAGGCAGAAGGGGTAAGGAGAGTATGCAAAAGGAAAAAAGGAGGCTGACATGAAGAGAGGTAAAATAGTTTGAAGGCCATTGCAAGAATGCTCAGAATCTGGGTAATAAAATCCCAGACTTTGTGGCAATTATGGAAGAGGTTAACCTGGACATTGTCAATTTTACTGAGTCATGGTGCAATGAGCACCATGACTGCTATATAGCCATACAAGGCTATACTCTGTTCAGAAAAGTCAAGGAGGATTAGAAAGGGGTGGAGTGGCTCTTACATAAGAGATAGACAAAAGCAACAGAGGCACAGGGAATACAGGGAGGGTGGAAGCACTGTGGATCACCCTAGAGACAGGGGAATGGAACCACCATTCGAACTGGTGTGATCTACAGACCTCCAGCACAGGAAGGGGAAACAGATAAGGTACTAGTGGAAGCCAGCCAAAGATGGCGACTAATGGGGAGGTACTCCTGGTGGGGACTTCAATCAACTGGATGTGGATTGGAGCATCCCAGCTGCACCTTCAGCTAGAGCAGGGACTTTCTGGACTCCTGCAGGGGCATTCCTCAGGTAACTAGTAAGAACCCACTCATGAGGGAGCAGTATTGATCTGGTACTCACCAACGGGACAGCATTGCAGACGTCACAGTGGGTGCCCACCTGAGGACAAGTGATCACACAAGGTGTGGTTCAATATAATTACTGAGCCAGAATTGAACCACACTAGGGGAAGGTCCTGGTCTTTGGGAGGGTCAGCTTTACAAAGATGAGGGAATGCCTCAGGGATGTCCTGTCAGGGGTGGAGGGCAGAGGAGTGGAAGAAGTGGGCAAAACAAAACGGCCACAGGAAGTCAACAAACCTCTGCATCAGGCAAGTAAGCAAAAGAGGAAAAAGAGACTGCTATGGTTCTCAAAAGAAGTGGCTGGGAAGGTAAACACAAAAATGTTAGCATTCAGGAGGTACAAGGAGATGCAGAGGGAGGAGTATAGGGAGGTGTACAATGAGAAGCAGAGGGAGGAAGGGAAAGCAGTCAGGAGCACAAAGGCACAAGCGGAGGAGAAACAAGCCAGGAAACAAAGAAAGGAGATAAGACATTTTACAGGTATGTAAGTGAAAGGAGAAAGACCAGGTGAGGAACTGTAAGGCTAAGGATGGAAAGGGGAGAGAGTGTGGAGGAGGACAAAGAAAAGCAGAAATCCTGAACAAATATTTTTGCTCAAATGTTCATGGAGGAAGGGGATGGTGAAGGACCACAGATCCACTGAGGGAGTTGGGGATGGGAAAGGGAAGCTACTGGAGCCGAGTGTGGCAAGAACCACTGGAGGCCGGGAAGCGGAGTGGATCGGAGGGCAGCGCAGCCTATCAGCCAAGGAGCAGCAGAGGAGAGGAGAGGAGGAGAGGAGAGAGGAGATTTTGAAATCTCCCAGGTGGTTTCCAGCTTGAGTCAATTGGCAGCGCAGGGAGACCAATGAGGACACGTGCTAGGAGCCAATCGGGCAGAGCAGCAGCTGATTTCAACGAGCAGCTGGGATATAAGAGCTGGGCCCAGCCACTATACTGTGAGTCAGGGAGTGAGCATTCAGGTGGCAGGCACCACTGTGGTAGTTGGAGATGGGAAAGGGAAGCTACTGGAGCCAAGAGTGCTGCAGGAGCCGCAGGAGGCTGGGAAGCTGAAGTGGATCGGAGGCAGCACGGCCTAACAGCTGAGGAGCAGCAGAGGAAGGACAGCCAAGGAGCAGCAGAGGAAGGAGATTTTTGGCCCTGGCCCCAACCTCTATTAAATGGTCAAGGTGGGAGGAGCTAGGGTCACAGAGCAGCAAGAAGCACGAGCTGGGGAGCAGCAAAAGTGCCACCTACTACGGGTCGGGAGCTGAGCAGCTACTGGACTTGAGGAAGCTGGTGGAATTCAGATGGTGTGTAAGACTGACACTTTCGTTTACAGGGGTAAGGAGGAGCAGGGCATTTTGAGCAGTATCTTCAGCTTGAGCCCAAGCAGGCACTTCTCAGCCACAAGCGGCTGCCCCATACCTCTGGGAAGTGGCACTTCTTCTGCAGCCATCCCCACCATCATCTCCAGCCCTCCAGCTTTCAAGCCCGAGCAGGCACTTCTCAGCCACAAGTGGCTGCCACTGACCTCTGGGAAGTGGCGCTTCCGCCACCATCCCCACCATCATCTCCAGTCCTCCAGCTTTTGAGCCCAAGCTGGCACTTCTCAGCCACAGCGGCTGCCCTGGCCTCCGAGAGCAGCACTCTCCGCCACCATCCCTACCATCATCTCCAGCTCTCCAGGTATGCTCATCTCCTGAAAGCCAACCGGCTTGGGGCCACTGCCAGCTCCGCCAAGCTATTGACTGAGCGAGCAGACATGGGCCTCTCTGATTGAGTCAGCTTCGCAGAACTGTAGCATGCTATTGGCTGCCTTGGGAAGTCAAGCTAGGTCCTGCTGCAATCCTTAGCATGAGACCGGTGGTCCTCAGTGCGGGACCGGTGGTTTCTCCTCAGCTGCATTCTCAATCTAGCCTTTTGAATCTGAATCTAGCCTTTTGAATCTGCAATTTTTTCATTTTTGTGCCAAAGCGCTTTCTGAGACAGCTTAGTATTTTGGTATAGCCAGCTACTTTTACTGTGCTACATCTTTCTCTTGGCCACTTCGCTTGATAACATGTGTTATAGCCTGTTTCTGGATCTGTACAACTTGTAACAATCCGTGATACAGCGCTCTCTTGCCAGTTTCAGCACCTGCATAATTTATGTTAAACTTGACAGTGTTTCAGCGCTTTTAGTTCAGTTTCAACATTTGTAAAAATAAATTAGATCCTACTGTGTTACAGCCCGTTTTTAGATAAGGTCAAATCTGTAATGCTACAGCACTAGTACCCCTCCCCACCCTACTTTCCTTTCTGCTGTATCTTTCTCTCTCTCTCTTTCTTCCCCAGTCTGCTTTTCTCAACCATCGCTTACTACCTGAGGCCTGCCTCAGCAATCTATAATTATTTTGCTTCTGCTCAATTCCTTGCTGACGACACACAACCCACCCTGTCTTCCCCGCCCACTGATTTCCGGCCTGCACAGCTTTAATTAATCCATTCTCTCCCTGTTCTCTCTCTACAGCTTTTGAGCCTGAGCAGGCACTTTCAGCCAGCGACTGCCCCTGGCCTCTGGGAAGTGGCGCTTCCTGCTGCCATCCCCATCATCATTTCTAGCCCTCCAGGTCACGCTCATCTCCTGAAAACCAACCAGCTTGGAGCCCACTGTCTGCTCTGCCAACTATTGGCTGAGCAAGTGGCCAGGGCTCTCTGATTGGTCTGCTCAGAGAACTATAGCACGCTTTTGGATGCCTTTGAAAGCCAGCCTCGGGAAGTCAAGCTAGGTCCCTGCTGCAATCCTCAGCGTGGGACTGGTGGTTTCTCCCTCAGCTGCATTCTGAATCTAGGCTTTGAATCTGACTCTAGCCTTTTTGAATCTGACTCTAGCCTTTTGAATCTGAATCTAGCCTTTTGAATCTGAAATGTGTTTTCCCCACCCGCCCTAACCCCAGCCGCTATTAAATACATATAAGCTCCACCTCTCTTACCTCCCTTGTGCTCCCATTGACCTTTCAGTAGATCCCCTATCCTTCCTCACCAGAAAACGATGATTTTTCTCCCTGTTTGATGCTAACAAGGCCAGTCACCTCAATGAACATGCATTCATGCTTAATCACTCTTATATGGGTTTCTCTAACCTCCCTGCTACTTGCAAGTGATATTTGCACATCAATCCTGGTGGTTGACCAAGCAACTTTCCCCCTCCCCTCATGCTTAAACTCACATACCCCAATCCAAGTGTCTGTGCATGAAATCACTCTCACTAGTGAAATCCTCCTGACCATACTGTCTAATTATGAACATCGACTGCTCGGCCTAGTCGCTCACTCTCTCACCCTCCAACCACCCTGCCGGTCCCCACCAAACTGCCCTCTCTCACTCTAATACTTCTCTCTGGAGATATAGAACCCAACCCAGGCCCAACAAACACCCAAATGGTCCATGCAGATACCATCTGGACTAAGCCCTCAGACTAAAAATTGCTCACATAAATGTCTGCAGCCTCCCGTCAAAGCTTTCTGAGCTCGAGCTTGGGTAGCCCTGTACAAGCCATAGGTACTAGACCTCTCTGAGACCTGGCTAAACCCTCACACCTAAACTCCCACTTTCCATTACAAGGTTACTCACTCCCTCTGTGGGACAGACCATATCACTTGCACCGTCATTAGCTGCTCTACCCCCACCTCACCAAGAGAATGGCTCCTTGCTAAATTAATCCTGGGTGATGCAAAAAACTCCACATAGGCTGCTGCTATAACCCCCAAAAGGAGTCATCCAGGGCTATCCAATTTCTTGGATGCGTGGGCGCCTGACTCCCACAAGAGACTTGGTTGCTAAAGGAGATTTGAACCTCAAATTGCTGGATCCTCTGCACCAGATTATGTGATCCTGCTGAAGGAACAAAGTCTTGAACAACTTATCTCCACTCCCACTAGATACAATGCTCGTACACTGAACCACTCTCTCATTGACTGGGTTGCCACTAACCAAGCAGACTTAATCCTCCAAGCAGGCACAATGTCTGACTCCATCAGTGACCACACCCCGACCTATGCTGTAGTGTCCACCAAGTCAAACTGCCCCCTTACAAACTCCTGCCCTTTCAAAGGTTTGACTGCTAGGATTCTAAGCCAGTCCTCAGAGATATTATGGCAATAAACTGGTCAGCCCTCTACCACCACAGCAACATCTGTGATGCAGTCACCTTCTTTACCTCCACCCTCTCTTGCATACAGGATACATACTTCCCCTAACAACCAGAAGAGTAAGAGGTGGCTCACGTGCTAGGTAACTAGTGAACTCTGGCATTAATGAAAGACCAGGATAAAAATGGAAGGCGTACAAAGTGTCCCCTCACCACAACTCTGGAACACCTACCGTCAAGTGTGAAACTCTGCAAACAGACCACCAAATCACTCAAGCGACAATTGTTCCTAAAACAACAGAGAAACAACATGGGTAACCCTCAAACTTTCTGGGCTGCCATTGGATCTCTTCTAAATCCAAAATAGCCGGCAGAGAGCTCCAACACACATCCCCACTAGTATCATCTCTGACCCCACGAAGTGCGAATGCTTTCAACTATAAATTCACCGACCTACGAACATACTGAACTGCCAGCAGATAAAGGCCTAGGGTCTATCAAGTCTGCTTTCACGAATGTGCAGCTAGCACCTTATTCTGCAGCTGCCCTCCTTCCACCCTTCCCTTCATTAACCCTCCCTTGTCCTGTCCTCATCCTCGTTTAAAGCAGTCCACTGTTCTACTGCATACCACTTCTGCAGGTCACGCATTCCACCCAGCCACCACCCTCTCTGTAAAAAGTGTATCCTCATCTCCTCCTGAACCTTCCTCGCTCCAGTCTCATATCATGGCCCTGGTGGCCCTCCCCTCCTACTTTGAACAGCCCCTCTGTTCCCGTCTTGTTTATTCCTTTCATGTATTTAAAGGTTTCAATCCCGTCCTCTGTCTCTCCTCTCCTCCAGTGAGTACATGTTAACTCCTTCAACCTCCTCTCGTATAATAAGTCCCCAGCCCCTTGATCATCTTTGTCGCCCTCGCTTCACCCTCCAGTAACTTAATGTCCCTCTTCAGATCGGACGCCAGTACTGCATGCAGTACTCAGGTGTGGTCTAACAATGACCTATACAGTGGCAGAATCACCTCTCCATCCTCGAGGATATACACCTTGCAATACAACCCAGCATTTTGTTGGCCTTGCAGCTGCCTTCCTACATTGTGCCAAGTTGTTCATTGACCCTGTAATGAGCACACCTAGATCCTTCTCCTCCTCTGTCTCGGCTAGCTGCACTCCCCTAGCTGGTAACTCCTCCTTGGGTTCTTCATCCCAAAATGCAGCACCTTGCACTTTTGGCATTAAACCCCAGTTGCCAGGTGCCTGACCAGGTTTCAAGCTTTGCCAGATCATCCTGCAACCCCTGCCATCCCCTAGGTCATCCACCACCGCTACCAACCTTGGTATCATAAGCAAACAGACTGATCTTGCCTCGATGTCCCATGATATGTCTGCAATGAATATCCCAAACAACACTGGTCCCAACACCGAGCCCTGTGGGACACTGCTCGTCACTGCCCTGGTGTGAGAGCTCCCCACCCACCACCACCCTCTGTTGCCTTCCCTGTAGCCAGTTTCCTACCCATCTCACCAGCTTTGCACCCGCCTCTGTGCCTACTAACTCTTCCCAGCCTTCCATGTGGCACCAAGTCGAATGCCTTACTGAAGTCCAGATACAGGACATCCACTGCATGGCCCCTGTCCAGTTGCCTAGTTACCCAGTCAAGAACTCAACCAGGTTGATTTGGCAGGATCTGCCACATATGAAGCCATGCTGTCTGCTGTCCTGTAGTCCTTTGGCCTCTAGGAGGGCCACCAGCCTCTCCTTCAGGATAGTCTCCATTAGCTTACCCATGATGGATGTGAGGCTCACTGGTCTGTAGTTTCCCGGTTCATCCTTGGGGCCACTCTTGTGGAGGGGCACCACATGAGCCATCCTCCAGTCCTGGGTACACACCCAGATGTAGTGAGGCATTAAATAGGTCTGCCAAAGGTTCTGCAAGGACCTGTCCCCATATCTTAGCAAGCTCCCTCCTAGACCTTTTCTGCCCACAACCTACAATCAAACAACTTTCCTCCTCCTCACCAACCTCCACCCTGCCCCCACCTTTTCATTTCAGGGCCATTAACCAATCCGACACCATCAAACTACTAAAGGCTCTACAGGCTAAAGGAAGTTGTGGCAGTGATTTGTTGTACCTTGTTTTCCTTGGACTCATCTCACCAGCGGTTACTAAACCACTCACCTACATCTTTAATCTTGCCCTCACCACAGCTACAGTTCCAGTCTCTTGAAGCATGCCAATGTTGTGCCAATTTTCAAAGCTGGTGTTGCCCTATCTCTGGACAATTATAGACCCATCTCCTTCCTCCCCATCTAAGCAAACTGCTTGAAAAAATTGTGCATGCCCAACTATCAGAGCACCGGGAAAAACACAAACTCCTATGTCCCTTCAACATGGCTTCTGCAAGTAACATAGTACTTCATCTGCTCTGGCCATCCTCAGCAATCACGTGCTGAGGAATGGACCAGGAAAATCCATGACTGCAGTCTTCATTGATGTATCAAAAGCATTTGACCTGCTTAACCACCAGCTCCTCCACTCAACCCTGCTATGATCTGGCTGCTCCCCTGGACCTGCTGCCTGGTTCCACAGCTATCTATCAAACAGGTCTTAGTCAGTTACTATTGAACAGCATCCTCTGCTTCCTCCTGTACTCACTGGAGTCCCCAGGGCTCCATACTTGGGCCTCTGCTCTTCCATGTTCATAAATACACTCCCAGGGACAGTCTTAGCTGTAACACTCTTCTATATGCTGATGATCTAGTCTTATATCACAGCAGAAATTGATTGACTCCATCTCCTCTGCCCTCGTGACATAACTACGGCTCCACCCACAAATGGTTCCTCTCAAACAAACTCCTAGTTAATGAAAAGAAAACAAAGTCCATGATCTTCAGCTCTAAACCCTTCCTAACCAAGGCCACCAAAACCAGTTCCTCTTTCTTGGTATTCACCCCAGCTGGCCCTCCCTTGAGAATGTCACATCTTTTAAATACTTAGGTGTCACCCTCGACCCTCCCTCTCTTTTCTGAGCATGTCAATCATACCATACGAAGAAAACACCAAAAGTTGGGCTTTGCTTACCAACATAAACACTA
This sequence comes from Neoceratodus forsteri, assembly GCA_016271365.2. NCBI lineage: Eukaryota > Metazoa > Chordata > Ceratodontiformes > Ceratodontidae > Neoceratodus > Neoceratodus forsteri. The sequence goes on along the minus strand of CM028135.1, from coordinate 901,890,216 downwards.
CCTTTCTGCTGAAGCATGCCTTGCCATAGCACAGGGAAACCTATTACCCTCCTAGATTACTGCTCCCCAGTCTCACTCAGCCTATCCTGTACCCTGCTCTCATGGCTAAACTCAACCTGCAACTCTATATGTCGTTTGCCCTCCTAGCCCCTTTCCACTCCCATCACTGCTCTTCCACCAGTCCCTAGGGTGGCTCACATTGCAAGGTCATTTTGACTATGATCTGGGCTGTCTAGGGGACAATACCCTCTAAAACCACCACTTGTCCCCGTGATTCACCCTGCTGACAAAAGGGTGGCTGCTAGGAATCTTAGAGCTTCCTCAGTCCCTCCACTACAAGTACTCCACGTCACGACCTCTATGGAAAATCAAGCTTTCTCTCGCAGCTCCTCCTTATGGAACAAGCTCCCCTGACCATTCACTCACCTGCAACCCACCAAGCTTTTAAACAAAACCTGAAAGCCTGGCTCTTTATGGCTGCAAACTGTCACTGCAACATGCAAAGATGCTAGAGCCTAGAAACATTTGCTCTTCCATGAACAAGCAGCACTTACTTCTACCCTCTGTCTGATCTCCTTTGTTAGTTTCTGTACTCATCGCCTCTGCAGATAGTGCTTACTGTCTGTTACTACTAAGAGTAATGTATTTTGCCTCTCATGCAAGTTACCCTGAGCCTTGTAATTGTATACTGCTAATGTATGTAACCTATATTGCTGCTGTCACAGAAAATGTATGGAAACTGTAATTCAAAATTTATATACTGTTATTGTATGCTATTGTATGTAACTTATACCATCTGTCTTACTACTTGGCAGTGCATATTACACACTGTCCTATGCAACTGAATTAATTACTGTATGATTTTCCTCCCCACCACCACAAGCTGGATGTTGCATTTGTACTGTATCCTGTATGTACTGTATGTATTTGTGATCTTGTTGCCACTGCGTGGGTCGGGTCATGACTGAAAACAGTCCTCTGATTAATGCACTCCACCCCCACCCCACCCGGTTAACAAAGACATAATGAATAAATAAATAAATCTTGGCCTAGACAGCTGAATACTACTGGACTTGAGGACACGGTGGAATGCAGATGGTGAATAAGGTTAACACTTTTGTTTACGGGTGAGGGGAGAGCAGGCATTTTGAGCAGTATCTTGGCATAGACACTGTATATGTATGTGTAGGGTATCCTGGCGTAGACACTGTATTTATCACTGTCAGGTAAGTTTACTACTTTGGAGGAAGGGCTAGTTAAGCTAGCACAACTGGTACTAGTAATTTAAATTTTTATTGATAATACTGTGTTTGCTAGCATTGCCCTTTAATGATAGTTAAGTCTGCTTAACATGGATAGAATAGTGGGCTGTAATGGCGTGGGCGGTGGTTTGATGGACATTTTGTGGAAACTTGAGGTGTCCAATCTGTCACAGGCTGAGAAGGCCCAAGGAGGAGGTGAGGTGGCTTAGGAGTGAGTTGGAGAGGATGGGAGGAGGAAGGGCTGCTGGGGCATGGGCCACCCAGAGGGGATCATGAGGATACCACAGGGGAAGAGAGTTGAGTTAAGAGAGGAGGATGGGGGTGAGGAGCAAACCAAGCAGGAGTCTGGGCTCTGTATTGGGGGCCATGGTAGGAGAAGAGCGACACTTACAGCAAGGAAGTGGGGTCATGTGCAGTAATGGGCTTGTGGTCCTGGCGACATTGGTGGAGGGAGGAGGAGAGAGGAAGCTCCCCAGGAGGGACAGGGGAAGAAAGTAGGGTGGAGAAGAGGGCCAAAGGTAATAATAATAATAATTTGGGATGAGGGCACAGCAAGAACAGACAAAGGGAGTAGAGAGGAAGGAGAAAGGAACAGGAAGGGAGAGGATGAGATAGGCAGTGGGGGAGCCCAGGGAGGTTGGGAGGGAAGTGAAGGGTAGAGATGAGGTTGGGAGGAGAGGGGGACTGACCAGGTGTGTAGGGCAGAGGGAGCAAGGGGAAGGGCAGAGAAGCAAGGTGGTGGACTCCAGGGACGGATACTGAGGTAGTAGGGTGGGGCAGGAACGAGGAAGGACATGGGTGAATACTAGTACTGTGGAGTCTATACTAAAAGGGATAAGATGGGGCAGTAGGGGACAAGCACAGCCATATATGGATGGAGTGCATACCTGAGTTAACGGCAGGACAGGGCGGGCAGTCAATTTGAAGTGCTCATGAAGAGGTAGAAGGAAACCACATCTTGTGGTGCACGTGGTACAAATAACCTGTCAGGGGAGACTGTGAAAGTGGTGAGGAGAGGTTCAAAGGACTGGGTATAGTGTGTGAGGAACTGGGGGAATGTGTGGCCTTCTGAGGAGGTGCTCCCAGTACTGTGCATGAGTACGGCAAAAGGGGAGGATTAGAGAGTTCAACACATGGCTGGGGAATGGTGTCGATCCAAGGGGTATGGGTTAGTGGAGGCTGGGAACAAACCTGAGAGAACAATGATCTATACATAGGAGACAGGCTGCACTTGAGTGCGGAGGGAGGATTATTAAATGGATAGAGGGGTATATAGCAATAAAGGTGAGTTTAAACTAGGTAGGGGGTGGTGGGTGGACAGCTGGTAGGCAGGGTACCCACAGAGGTGAGCTTGATGAGCTTACCCCAAGACAATGGGGAGGAGTCAGGTAGTGGCACGGAGGGAGGAGGGAAAGGAGAAACTTGGTAAGGCTAGGAAGGATATAGGCTGGAAGGTGGTCACTCTGAATGCTAGGAGCCTAGGTAATAAGTTAGCTGAGTTGCAGCACTCTCTTGGCAGTGAGGAGGGTGGACATTGCAACCATCACAGAAACGTTAGCTACTCAGTACCAGGACTGGGATATGATGATCCCAGGGTACAAATTATTCAGGAAGGACAGGGCTAAAGGAAGGGGTGCATGACAATCTATGCGAGAAGGGATAAGGTGTACAAGAGGAGGGGGTAGGAAGGTAGAACAGAGGCCCTATGGATGCAGATTCAGGACTCAAGGGTAGGGCACTGAGGATGGGGTTAGTAAACAGATCTCCAGCACAAGAGGAGGACCTGAACAGAGAGCTAGCGAGCAAATCAGGAAGGTCTGTAAGAAGGGGTGCACTGTGGTGGTGGGGACTTCAACCTATCTGGGGTGGAGTGGAGCATCCTGCCACCACGAGTGTGAGGGAGCAGATCATACTGGAGGCATTTCAGACAGTTTCCTGGAGCAGCTGGTACATGAGCCTACTAGATTGGATAGGACTTTGGACCTGGTACTTTTAAATGGGGAGGCTGTAAGGGATCTGGGGTAGAGGACCCTCTGGCTAGGAGTGACCAGCACTCAGTGTGGTTCATGCTTAATATGAGTAGGAAACAGGGGTACAGAAGCTAGGGTGATTGATTTTAAGGGCAGACTTTGGTAAGATGGGGAAATTTGGGGTAAGCATCTGGCAAGCATTCATCCACGACATGGATGCTTTTCAAAAGCAGGGAGATTTTAAAGAGGCCTGGCAGAGGCCACTGGGGAATGCAAAGGTGCGGAGTAAGGGAGGAATGGCAAAGGAGCCCAGTTGGTTGACTAGGAGATAATGGAGGGGTAAGGGACAAGAGAAAGGTATTTTGGAAACTCAAGGCATCAGGAGGGAGGGGTGTGAAGGAAGAGTACACAAAGAAGTCCAGGAAGTTACCAGGCTAGTCAGGTGGCCAAGGCCTCAGAGAACTGAGACTGGCACAGGGGATTAGGGAAGGAGAAAAGGACTTCTTCAGATACAGTAGAGAAAGAAGGGAGAATGAGGACCAGATTGTGAGGATTAGGAAGGATGAAGGGTGGATGGAGAAGGGAGGGAAAAAGGCAGAGGCATTAAATGAATACTTCAGTTCTGTGTTCACGAAGGAGAAAGGAAGATACCCCAAGGGGGTAGGGGTAATGGAGGAGGGTGACTGACATGGGGATTATGGAGGACAGGGTTTTGGAGGGATTGAGGGCATTAAGGGTGGACAAGGCACCAGGATTGGATGGCATCCACCCGGGGTACTCAGGGAGCTGGCGGAGATTCTGGCGGGCCACTGACTAACCTGTTCAATACCCCTGGCTACAGGATACATGCCACAGGACTGGAGGATGGCCCATGTGGTACCCATTCACAAATGTGGTCCCAGGGATGAGCTGGGCAACTACAGGCCAGTGAGCCTCACATCGATTGTGGGAAGCTCATGAAGCCAATTCTAAAAGAGCAGTTGGTGACCTTCTTGGAGGACAATGGTCTCCAGGATGGTCATCAACATGAGTTTGTCACTGGCAGGTCCTGACAGACAACTCTAATTGAGTATTATGACTGGATGACCAGGGAACTGGACAGGGGCCACCCGTGGATGTCTTGTGTTTGAACTTCAGCAAGGCCTTTGATTCCATGCTGCATGGGAGGCTGGGTGGGGAGCTGGAATACATAGGGTGGGATCAAAGCTGGTAAATTGGATCATCAACTGGCTGAATGGAAGGCAACGGTGGTGGGGAGCTCTCATCACCAAGGAAGTGACAAGTGGGGTGCCACAGGGATCAGTGTTAGCTCAGTGTTGTTTGAGATATTTATAGCTGATATCTCAAACGGGGTCCAGAGTAGGATCAGTCTGTTCATGGACAACACAAAGATGGGAGCTATGGTAGATGACATTGAAGGTTGGAAGGGCTGCAAGAGGACCTAAACAGACTACAGGAGTGATCGGTAACATGGCAGCTGGGGTTCAATGCCAAGAAGTGTAAGGTACTGCACTTGGAACTAGGAACCAGGAGAGAAGCTATCAGCTGGGTGGGGTACAGCTGGAAAATAACTAGGAAGAAAGGGACCTGGGAGTGATTATAGCGGGCAGCATGAACAACTCGGCTCAGTGCAGGAGGGCAGCGGCAAAGCCAATAAGATGTTAGGTGTATAATGAGAGGAATCTCCTCCAGGAATAGGAATGTGATCCTCCCCTGTACAGGACTCTGGTCAGGCCTCACCTGGAGTACTGCGTGCAGTACTGGCCCATTCCCAGGGAAGAACATCAGGTTGCTGGAGGGTGCAGTGTGGGGTGACAAAGATGATCCAGGGTTTTGACGGAGGTCCTATGGAGGAGAGATTGGCAGAGCTGAACATGTATTCCTGGAGGAAAGAAGAGATAGGGTGATATGATTGAGACATTTAAATACCTCAGGGATAAATAAGGTTAATACTGGAAGGGATTTTCCAGCTTAGAAGAGGAGGGAGATGAGGGGCACCAGCTAAGGTTGGATAAAGGAATAATTAAGAAGGGAATCAGGAGGCATGTTTTCATGGAAAAGGTGGTGGACAGGTTGAATCCTCTGCCCAAGGGGTGGTGTCCTGTAGAATGGTGGGTGGCTTTAGAGGGTTGGGATAGGGTGAGGGGAATGATGAAGAGGTAGGGTGGCAGGGCAGCTGCAGAGTTGAGGGCTAGCTGCACAATCGAGCAGACTTGATAGACCGTATGGCCTGCTTCTGCTGGCATTTTCATATGTTCATATGTAAGAGACAGGAACATTTAAGGAAGGTACGTGGACACTAATCCATTTAAAGAGGAGAGAGTCCTAAAGGAACTTGCAGATCTGAAAATGAACAAGGCAATGGGGCCAGATGGGATACATCTAAGAATATTGAAGGAGCTCAGAGAGGTGCTGGCTCCACCTCGACTATACTGTTCAAGCACTCATTGGAGATGGGAGAGGTCCTGGAGGACTGGAGGCAAAATATGTAGTCCCACTTCACAAAGTCATAGCAGGGAGAGCTGGCAGTTACTGGCCAGTCAGCTTGACTGATAGTGGGGAAAAATTGGAATCACTACTGAAGGAAAGGATTGTGGAATATTTTGTAATCAGTGACTTACAGGATCTGAGGCAGCATGGATTCACTGGAGGAGATCATGTCAAACAAATCACATAGATTTCATTGACTGGTGACCAGGGAAGTAGATTAAGGTAAAGTGGTAGATGTGGCCTTCCTAGATTTCAGCAAGGCTTTTGACACCATTCAGCATAGGAGACTTCTAAACAAGCTGGGCTGCCTGGGAATGGCTCCAAAAGTAGTAAACTGGGTAAGAAATTGGTGGGGATGGGTGACAGAGGGTCGGGTAAACGGAGTTCACCGGAGGAAGGAAGGGTGACCATGGGAGCCACAAGGATCAGTACTGGGACCAGTCCTTTAATATATTTTTAAGCAACATTGCAGAGGTGCTAGATGGGAAGATATGCCTTTTGCAGATGACACTAAAATCTGAAATAGGGTAGACACTTAGGGGTGAAAAAATAAATAGGGATCTAAGAAAGCTTGAAGAATGGTCAAGAGTGTGAACTAAGTTTCAATGTGAAGAAGTGCAATGTCATGCACTTGAGGCACAGAAACCAGGGTGAAATACAAGATGGGGAGGATACTGATGGCCACCAAACAGGAAAGAGACTTGGGGTAATCAATTATATTGATGACCTGAAAGTGGCCAAATGGTGTGACAAGACAGTGGGAAGAGCCAGTGGGATGCTAGGATGCACAGGGAGGGTATCACCAGCAGAAGAGGAGGTGATAATACTGCTGTATAAATCATTGGTGAGACCTCATCTAGAGTACTGTGTCTAGTTCTGGAGACCACATCTCAGGAAGGACATAGACAGGGTGGAGGCAGTCCAGAGGAGAGCAGCTAAATAGTGCAGGGTCTGCACCAGAGACCCTAGGAGAAGAGACTAAAGAATCTCAAGATGTACACCTAGAAGAAAGGAAGGAAGAGAGAATATGATAGGAGACTTTCAAATACCTCACAGGTTTAAATAAGGTACAGGAGGGAGCATTTTCAGAGGAGATGCTCATGAACAAGGGACATGTCATGAAACTGGAGAGGGAAAACTTAAGGAAACGTGAACTTCTTCACAGAGAGAATAGTGGATGCCTAGAACAGCCTCTCAAGCGGAGGTAGTGGTGGTAGAAACTGCGACAGGATTCAAGAAAGCATGGGACAGGTACAAGGAACCTTAATGGTTAGGGAAGGGAGAGCTATGCTCGAGGTCAAGTAAGGTCTGCTGTGTTACAGTAGGTAGGAAAATGGGCAGACTAGGTGGGCCAAGTGGTCCTTTTCTGCTGTCAATTTCTATGTTTCTATGTTAAGATTGATTGTGTACTGTACATGACTGTAGTCTCCTAATATTACCCTGTCTGTCCATGAAAGACCCCTATTGGTATCCTTCCTTTCTACTTAAGGAAATCTCCAACCATGAAGTCAAAAATAACTCCAGCGAACCCTTGGCAAAACCAGAAATAGCAATGACTTCCCTACCTAAAACTGATTGCTCTCCTCTAAGAAATAGTTCTGCACTCACAAAATACTCAACCTGCCTCTGTAGTCACTCCTGTACACAAAAGTGGAGATCGACCCTCCATACTAACTACTGGCCCATTTCAAGCCTTCCCCTTTCTCCAAAACCCTAGAACAGATTGTCTCCAACCAACTCATGGGTTACCCTATCAGTACAATATCCCATGTCCCCAACAACATGATTTCCAGAAAGCACATATTGTTGCACTACCACAGCATTACTCGAGTACTCTGATTTTCCATGAGGCACTAGACAGGAGCCAAATAGTGGGGTCAATAGACATCAACCTCACAAAAGCTTTTGACACTGTCAATCACAGGATTCTGCTAGGCAACCCATACCACTGGCTTTCACCAGAAACTGTTGTGGTTCAAAACCACCTTACCCACAGAACACAAAGAGTAAAAATAAATTATACCTTCTCAGATAGCAGGCAGGTGAACTCTGGTGTCCCACAATGTTCCATCCTGGGTCTCCTCTATTCAGCCTGCTCCTCAACCAACTTCCCTATTATGCCCTGAAAAATCCTACTTTACTCTGATGATGCGGACATCTTTTCCAGTAGTCCACACCCACACCTGCTAGAAACTAACCTTCAAAAGCTTTGCCACCATTGAGGAATGGTTTTACCAAAACAAATTCCTTCTGAACTATAAAAGTAATGCTGTTCACGAACCCCCAAAGTAAATATAAATACAACCAACTGACAATACTTAACAACAAACAAGATCCATTTGACCAGGTAAACACCTTTAAGTACCTAGGCATCACACTAGGTAGTTCTCTTCCTATGCCCATCATATAGATCATGTTGTTAAGACTGTCAACACTAGAATTGGCCTGCTCTGTAGACACTAACATAGCATGACCACTGAAGCCTTGTCACTGGCTATCAAATGCTCAATTCTCTGTTGTTGATTATTGGCTAGTTGTGTCAGTGCTACTACTGACACGGCTCTTAAAAGGGTGAGAATGGCCTTAAATCCTGCAGGCTAATCCTAGGTGTGCACAGACTTACCCACACATGTGACCTATTTGCCCCTAACCAAGTGGCTAAACCTCCAGGGAGGATTAAGTACCGATATTCCTCCTTGGGAAAAATCCATCCTTGTATTAACTCCTGCCAGCCATTCAAAACCTCCTTAAACCTGCAACCAATCCTCACCAGACAAGAGGAAAGGCAAGAAATACTCTACACATCCCCTTTCACCACACGGTTCTAGCCAGCATTTCTTTGCATACAAAGCGCCATATTAGCTCAATGATCTCCCTTCTGATATAGTTACTGAGCCAAAGCTCAGATCTTTGAAGAATAAACTCCTCCAATACTTTAATGCACAAAGTGTTTGTGACTGCCAGCCTAATTCCCCACCTCCCCGTTTCCATCCCTATCTACTCCCACACCCTTTCCTTCCTATATTCCTCATTTCCTCCCTTTGCTGTCCTAATCACCTTACAAATCCCCATTCTTGCCTTCCCTTGCTATCTTCCATCCCAATGTTCCCCACCTCTCCATCCACCTCTTCAACCCCTTCACTGCCTCTTGACAAAGTCAACCTCTGACTGCCCACTACTCAACGCCTCACTATCTATTTATTCCTGGATCCACCTGTCTTTTATAGTCTAATTTTGTAATACTAAAAGTTTTCTATATAAAATTATGTAACGAATATTTTATTTTATCTTTTGTTCTGTTTTATCATTTGTCTACCTGTACCTGTAATTGTACCTGTCATGATGTAAAACCTTTGTGTAACCCCATTCTCAAGGGCTTACCTGAATTGTCCCATACGTCCCCTATTTCTCCTGTTTTCTCTGTTCCTCTGGTGTCCCATGTTTTCCCCACAAACTCCCTGTGCTTCTTCATCCTTTCTGCTCCCCAGGTACCCTTTTGCAGCCCTGTAGTTGTTTAGCCCTGTCTGGGCCCATGGAGTACACTCACGAGTCACCGGCATTCTCCTGAGCTGCTGGCAACCACATGCGCCTATAATGCATTGATGTACCACCTGCCAGGTTTGCAGTCTTTCAGAGAGTTGTTCAGTGGTCCCGGTTCCTCTCCTCTAGCATAATGGGGACTGGTGAACATGAGGAGTCATTGAGAACCACGGTAAAGTTTAATTAAAGAGTTTGCCCTTGGGGCACTAGCGAGGGCTTATGAATCAATTCATGAGCCCTCATGCATATCAATGAGTTGCTGCCTGCCACCTCAGAAGACAGGCTTTGGCAGCAGTGACAACAGAAGTACTGCATGCAGCTAATTAAAAGTGGGCTTGCTTTATAGGGACAGTTGGGGCTATTGTAAGATAAAGGTATTTGCCTTGGCTGCACCGGATATTGGAAAGTGGGGAACTGTTTTGAACTGCATAGATCTGAATGGGAGCTGACATATTGGTGATACTTTAACCTCATTCAGAAGTCAATATATAGGTGCCCAAAACTGAGCCAAAGGACATCTGGGAGAGGGAGTTTCCAAAATTCAGGCACCTAACTCATACCCCAATAAGCAAGCAGTAAATATTGATCTCTATGGTTATTGACAGGCTCAATCAGCCAATCAGGAGCTTGATTCTCAAGAGAAACCCAAGAACTTTCTGGGTTTAGTCAGTCTGTTGCGGGCTCTTCTCAAGCTAGTAGGATCCTGTCTGAGTGGAAGTGGACTTTCAGAGGAGAGGAAAGAGAGAGTAAGAGACTGGACTGATATTGAACCTCTCCAGGTACTGTGAGCTGTGTTGCCTTTAGGGAAAAGTAGCTGCTGCAGAGACCCTGTATTGATGGATTGCCTGTGCTGTTTTCATTTGGAAGTTGAACCCTTGCTACAGAGGACTTGTTTTACAGTTTGGGGCTCTGCTTAAAATTCTGAAGAGACAAAGCATCTCTGGTGCAGGGTGCTAGCCAGTTCTGTCACTTGGCTGTGTGGACTGAGCTGAGTGGCTGAGAGCTGTGTCCCAGCAGAAGCTGAAAGGAATCTTTTGTGAACAGTTAGAGCAGAAGGCAATAAAGTGAACAGGGTTTGCCTAGTTCTGAATTTCCTGTGGATTGCTATAGTCTGAGTGTAATTGAGGGCTAATACCCATGGGCACACTGGTACTGCTGTATATTTGGAAGCACTGCCTAGTTACAAGAGACTTGCAGAGTAAGTGCAGGGACTGCAGAGGGCTTCTGCATATTGGGAGTCCTCACCCAGAGCCAGGGAGGGAACTAGTTAACCCCTTCCAAGTGGGACCCACTGTCTGAGGAGGTCACCAGCACTTGCTGGGGTGCTAGGGCACCTCGATCCTTGTGGGGAACTGGGCTGTGGAGCCACTCCCAGGTATGAGCATTCTGGGGCTGTGGACCAACCTGCTGAGCTCTGCAATGGGCCACAATTGGCTGAAGGTGACAAGCTGCCAGACCTTCAATTAAGGGGACAAGCTGCATGACCTTCAAGCAAGATTCAATCTGCTGAAGAAACCAAGATCATCCTCTTTCCTGCCCAAAGCTTCATGAACTGAGGGAGCTCTGCATTCCAGGACATCTGGAAAATTGGTAGCCAGCACACTGCTGAGGTCTGCAAACCATGAGTACCCAGGATCTGGTTCCTGGACCTTGTTACAGGAAAGTGATTCTGGATTTAAGCATTTTTCCAACCTCCAGGGCCCCAACAGCCAATCAACCCACAGCAATGTCCAGGCCTGCACGAGTGGGTACCCCAGAGACTTCTTAGGGTAACACTGGTACCAGGGGTGGGTAGCCGGAAGTGAACTGGCCTATGGGCCTTATGTTACTGTTTATCAATTTTGTTACTAACCTCTTTTCTTCCCACAGCTATCCCTGTTCCAGGTACCCCTTTCCTGGCTTTCCCTTAATAAAGCTGTGAATTAACTGTCGGAATTGTTGTGTCTAGAGAGGCTCATTGCATTTGCTTTCTGAAAGTGCTATGATTTCTGTGGAAAAGGTGGTTGGGGATCCAGTGTGCAGAGTGGTTGGTCGGGGAGGTGGACTGGTGCTGTATCCCAGGGCTGTACCAACCAGTCATCTGACTCACTTATAATTTACTCTGGCTGGAGTCACTGCACTATTATTTATAACTTTGGGAAAGAACCCCCAATTGCTACCATAGCAGGATCCAGACCCCTTAACCTTTTTTCCAGTACCCACTTCATCCTGAGAGCACAACCTGATTTTTATTCATTCAAGAAATGAATATTTTTGTTGTTGCACTGAGTAGCTAGTTTAGCTGTATGCAGATTTTGTTTCCAGTTGAGAGGAGCACCACAGATCCGAAAATGGAAAACGCCAGGTATGAGCGCTAATTTAGCAAGAAATTTGTAAATGGCTTGTCCAAGAGGAGAATGGCATTTTCCTTAACCAGCACCAGCTTGGTCATAAACAGAATTACTGTGGAACTAGACACTCCTACGGATACTGGTACACAACCTCCAACACAGGAAGGTAAAGTTTGATCAATACTTAATCAACTAGAAAATGCTGTGATCAAATGAATAACCCTGCATTATAACAAAGAGTGGGTACCCTGGGGCTTGGTTTAACTAAGTTGCCAGCTTGTGGTCTGAAAAGATGCATTACAGGCAGAGATGGGAGTATAACCTCAAAAATTGTTCTACTGAACTTGTTAAAATACAAATAGATGAATATGAGTATAACAGAGAAGCAATACTAAAGGCAATAGAAGATTTGCACAAGCAATTAGAAGTACACAGCTCAAATCCATTAATTAAGGAATTAGATGCCAAATTAACTTCCAAGGCAAAGAAATGCGAGGCTGAACTAATTGACCGCAAAAACTAAACTCCTAGAGATTAACAAGATTATGTTAATGATTATATTTATAAATGGGACAATTCAACACATTCTTTTTCAAGAGGCCATAGGAAATCATGGGCAGATATAATAGGAAGCAATCAAGATTGAATACAGCCTCTCCTGCATCATCAAGGAGTGTAAGATTCTCCAGTCTAGAATCTACGAATGGAGATGAGTGTGTCCAATCTCTTCCAACAGAAAGAAAAACACCAGATGAAGAAAGAGAAGCCATGGAACAAAACAATTGAACTGTGTGTGTGTGTGGGGGGGTTATTTGAATGAAATGGGAAATCACTAGGCTTAACTAATTCATTTGCCTAAACATTCATTTAGTGAGGATCAATTAAGTTTGTTATCTAAGGGCTATCATTTGTTCCGTTCACAGTGCAGATGAGTTTCAAATATACTGTGATCTTTTCAGATGATTTTGAAAATTAAATATAAAAAGGGTTTTTTGCAGGAGAAATGAATGATTTGCAAGATGTTCAACCTGTTATGGTAATAAATGATTTGGTTTATGATGAGGCTGCTAATATTGGTCTTGCAGATACAATTAGTGAAACTGATTTCATTTCTCCTTTACAGGTACCAGAAGCAAATGTACACGTGGCAGTGTTGTTTCTGAAATTACTATTAATTTAGATGCTTCCAACATTGGTATCATAGATATAAACAGTGAAACTGACCTTGTTTCCTCTTGCAATTATCAGCAGTGAATGCAGATTTCGGTAGTGATGATTCTTAAACTGCCATTAATTTAGCTCACTTAGCATCCAGTAATGTTTCATCAGGTGAACTAAATATTCATCCTGATGCAGTTAAGCCAGTTATGAAAATAAACTCCACTTTCATTCCCCAAGCCTCCATAACAGCACTCTTGAATATTTCAGGAGCTGGTGTTACAAGACACTGCAGCTAGTTTAAAGAAAGCTAGAGAATGCAAACAATGTAATAATTTGTCTGAGGAGAGAGGATAGCAGTAACACAAATAAAAATGATGAAATACATTGTCATAAAACCCTTGGACAAAGGGGACACATAGTTATCATGGATAAAGATTTTTATGTACAGGAAGCACTGCGGCAGTTGGCAGATGAGAGTACTTATAGATTCTTACAAAGTAATCCCAGAAAAATTGAGTACTGGAACAGCTAAAAGATTTTCTGACAAATTCCTTGGATGAGGGATGGATTACAGGGATGATTTTGAGTTTTGGGATTGTGATAATCCAACCATTTTGGTGCTTTATCACATTCTAAAATACATAAGGACAGTGTTTCCCACCCGCATCTAATAATTTCAGGGTGTGGTTCATTATCTGAACCATTGAATGCATATATAGACAATTATTTACAACAAGAAGTGGTCCATTTGGACTCATACTTAAGAGCCACAACAGCTGTATTACAGGAATTCCAAAATGTTGCATGGCAGGGATCTTACTAGTGGGTTACCATGTAGTTATGGATCTTCACACTAGTACTGAACATACTATAGGTATCACAGCAGTTAAAGATAAGTTAGAAAGATCAAGTTTAAATTATCCTGTGGAATTTATTGTTTTGGGTCTGGAGTTTATCTTCAACACCAATTTCTTTCTTATTGATCAGGTTTTTATCAACAGATCCAAGGTACGGCAATGGGGTCCTCAGTTGCCCTCCTATGTCAACCTTTATGGGCTGGTGGAGGGGACACTCCAGGATCACACCGCAAACCCATTTCATAGTAAAATAATTAAGTTTAAATGTTTTATTGACTATAATTTGATTTACTTGATTTTGTGGAGTATTTAAATTGCAGCAATGTGGGGCTTTATCTTACAGTGCAATATAATAAAAGAGAAATTAATTTTTGGATTTATTTCTTATTGGTCAAATTGATACTATTGTACAAACTAAGGTATTTCATAAATAAAAACAGCTGGTAATAGTGTCCTTCATGGATATAGTTCTTATCCTAGACATACAGCAGAATCACCACCTTATGGCCAGCTTATCCATTTAAAATGGAATTGATCAGAGCCAGAAGATTTTAATGAAGCAAAGGAGGAATTTTTCTAGCTTGAGATCCAGGGATATTCTAAAAATATTTTGCAATCTGCCTTAAATAAAGTTAATAGAGTTTGCAGATCAGATTTGCTACAATATTGGTTGAAAACAAAACAGGATGAACGCATTATTTTTACTAGCACGTATGGACCCATTTCCATGGATATAAAGTCAATAGTCAAAAACATTGGGATGTTCTGAGAGCTGATAAAGACCTCAAAAAATACAGGAGTTGGGCCCTTTAGTTGCTTTCAAAAGGGCAAAATCTTGAGTGACCTTTTGTACACAGTGAATATAGAGAACCAGCACCAGCTAATATGTGGTTGGGGAGTAAGCCATTTGGCTTTTTTCCATGCAAAGATGCAAAACCTGTATAACAGCCCAGCAGTGTACTACTTTCACCAACCCTGGTAGATTTGGTTTTAAGGAAATAAAATTAACAACTTTATCACCTGCACCACAAAATTTGTTGTCTATGTCCTGAGGTGCTCCGTGGGAAAATGATATAGGACAGACCACCAGAACATTGATGTAGAGAGTACAGGAGCACTACAGGGCTATTCAAAGACAGGACTTGTCCCACCCACATCATACAGAAATTGACAATCTTTCTGAACATCATGTATCTTATGCAGAAATAGATCATGTTCCATATAGATTGAGGGAGGGATAGGTGTCTTGCTTGTGATAAAAATAATCCATGTGAATTTTCATATTAAAACTTTAAGGCCACATGGTTTCAATGACCAAATGGAGTGTTAATCACATATTATAAGTTAAATAATTGAAGGTATAATTATTTGCCTTTTCCTTCCTGTGTGGAGATGTTTAAAATGCAGCCCATGATGCTTTGCATTGTGTGGCATGTGTGATTTTGTATTTACTTGAAAACAGTGCATATCATATTGATAGTAAATGATTGAATTGTATATAAAAGAAAAAAATGTGCTTTTGTAAAATCAGAGTTAGTCTAGTGTACTATGGCACCATAGTATAACAAATAAATCTGTTTTTCTTCTGGTTCTTATTGCACTATTTTCACTGAAGCACTTTAATTTTACCTTGCTTGTCTCTGGTACCTCAGCAGTCCTGTTAGCAGGCAATTAGAAACTTTTCTTTTATAAAAAATGTTATGCAACAGGGCTAGTAAGAGCTGGGACATCAAAGCCAGCATTGGTATCATTGATTGGGTGTTTTAAATGTCTAAAGGGTTACTATTCATTGAAATGTAAATTGAATAATGGTGTGCACCTGAATTACACTGCATGGTAACACACTGGTACTGTGGATGGTCATGCACTCTAAGGGAGAGGTAGCATAACCCGAAGTGTAGATGCTGGCTAGGGTGTGAGAGTTGGAAAGTTTTATTTCACACTGTGTGCTAATATTTACTTTGCTTTCTTTAAGTATTGTACTTTTTTCAGCAACTTTTTATGTTATATAATAAAATGCTCTCACTGAATTTTCAAAGTCTGGAGTGCTAGATATGTTTTTATAATATTTTTATGATTGCCTTTAACCTGTACCAGGGACAACAGGCATGGTGGTAGCCACTGGCACATGACAATTGAGCTACATTTGTAAATGAGCTCATAGCTCAAAGGTGTTACTCAAGATGATTAATAAATGAATAAATATCTAGATATTTAGCTCACATTGTACTTGAGTAGGTTGCATATTTGTGCATGCAAACTAAATGGATATACAGTTGCAACTGAGTTATGTTGGTGGTGAGGAACACTTTTTATCATGGTGTAGGTGGCATTAGGGTCAATATCTGGTGTAATAGACAGTTGTAGATTACATTTTAATATTTTTTCAGATTTTGTGACACAGTAACTGGTGGGGCTGGACAAGTGGCGAGTGACCATGAAAGGTCACCTTCCATTATGGATGTGTTTGGCAAAATACATTTCTTAAGAAACAGAATGGAGTTGCATTGTAAATTCCAGTTCCGCCCACCATAGCTTATTAGCCATGAGATGGAGCTCTGCATGCCAACCTGCTTATTACTGACACAAAAGTAATTAAACTCACTTCTTCGCACCATGAATTTGATGATCAGCTAGATATTAGTGATAAGTGGCAGCGATAACAAAAGAAAAGTGGCTCTCTAGGCATCATGAGTTATTCCCCACCAGACCCACTGGACAGCTCTATAAGTGAAGCCACCAATATGGCAGAGCTGCCACATTCTACCACATGGTGTGATGCCTTGGACCCTGAAATGTATTCACGCTGGCAGAGCTAAAGATTTTCACAATGAAATCTAGTATCAGCTGTCCAGGATCTAAGTAGACAAAAGCTGCAGACAGAACAAACAGATCAACAACAGGCACTAACAGTGGTAGCAGAAAAATGGACTGCATTGTGAAGCTCACCCTAGCACTTCTATGGAAAATTCTTCAGCTTAAAAAAACTGCAATCTGTAGTGTTGCCTCTGGAGGAACAACCTCTGCATCCATGGACAGCCCAAGGGTTTAGAGGTGCTGGATATTTTAAGCTATATAGACACACTACTGCATACCTTCTTAACCTCCCTGCTGAGTTCACTTCCAAATCAGGAGAACACACATGACCTTGGTTCCTGACCCTAACCAATGACCCAGATCCATCGTGATGCAATTTTAAATTTTCTGAACCAAAGAAAAGTTCTTGCAACAGCCTGGAAAAGGGAGTCCTCACGTGAGAGCAACATTGTCTAAATATCAACCATGACAGTGCTCCTGCAGTGCAGCAGAAATAGCAAGCCTACTCTCCCTACCTCAAGGTGCTCAGGCAGGCAGGGTGAAATTTCAAATACCATTTCCAGCAAAACTTTGGGATCACTACTCAGATGGCACAGTGCTGTGCTATACGATGAAGGAGGCAAAAGCAAACTTGGCTAGGAGAAGCATTCCTGTTCCTTTTCCTCAGAGATCTTCTGAGCCCAATCTTGCTGGCAAGTGGCTCAAACCAAAGACCTGCCCCAGAAACTCTGCCCAGTCTCTCACCAATTCTCGGCTTTGCTCACTGGATTGAAGCTGTGAAGACATCCCAGCCCTAGGATCTCCAGGCCAACAATGACATTCTGCAGCAATTTTCTTAGTCCAAATGATTGAGCTTAATGAGTATTTCTGCCTGATTGCACTTGTACCTTTATTGCCCTGACTCATTTCAGGTAAGGATGGACCTCCTGGGGAATCTAAACTCCTTTGTAAGCCTGTTATTTCCTGGTCTACACTATATTGTCCTGCTCAGTCCTGAGACCTGCTCATACTAGGGATAGTTAATAATACTTATCTTAAACACTTATTGGTGTTAGGCAAGAGGCAGCTTCAGCTTCAAAAGGAACTTCAAGGGTTTACTCATTGAATTTCAGCTTGCAGTGTTATCTGTTATCATACCTTTGAACCATGATTGCAAGATATAGCTATCTCTTGGTTCAACCAGGATGGGTCCAGAATTAAGTACAAGTCCAAAGATCAGGCTCTAATGCCCAACTGTTAATAGTTACTGTGGCTCAATAATGTCCTACTCTATCTACTCCCCAATTGTACTGTGACTGAGTATTTGTTCTTGACACACATGCTTTCTGATATCACATTTCCTTTCCTAATTAAGATTGTCTGAGGTTAAGTGTTCTTTCTTCATTTCATTATTCATATATTGTGTTGAGTACCTCATATTCACACTTGCACTTGCTAAAGGTAAACCTGAACATGAGGCTATGGTACTTCAGTATTTTAATTATCTTATTGCTTTATCTACTCTTGCTCTTCTGCAACTGGTATGGAAACATCCTCTCTCGAAAATCTGTCCCTCAGACAGCTACTCTACCCTAGCAAGGAGGTTTCCCATTATTTCAAACCACAGGCTATTGGATCACACCTGTCCTCTCTTGCTTGCATGGAAAAGAGGCTCTGTAATCTTCTGGTTGCTACCTAGCAACTGTAAGGTTCTCACTTAAACAGATCTCTTACTGGTCCTTAAGTCTCTGGGATTATCAGCTATGCCTTCTGCTCAGTGGGGATATTGAAGAAAACCCTGGCCCATGGACTGCTATGAATTCTCAGTCAACACCTCAGTTGACTCATGAAAGGGACTAAGAATAGCCCACCTGAATGTGGGGAGTCTACTTCAAGCTACATAATGTGGAAGCTTGGGTTCTTTACATTGCCCAGATGTCTTGTGTATATCTGAAACTTGGCTGAAGCCATCCTGTCCTAATACACTGTCATATACATGGCTACAGTATGTTCAGAAATGATAGGCCAGGTGCAAAAAGCGGAGGTGCTCTTATATATTAAAGACCACTTGACTTGCTCAATTAGACTCTAGTAGTGAGCCCAGTCCTACTTCTGAATGGATTATTTTAGAGATTATCGGAGTCGGCAAAAATTCCATATAGGTTGTATCTACAATAACCCTGAGGGTAGTATAAATGGGCTCAAACACATAATGTGTGATCGCTAACCTGTCCCCTGCTAGGGACCTAGTTCTTGTAGGGATTTAAACCCAAACTGGCTGGAGGACAAGCAGATGGAGTATGCAGAGCTCCTTAAACAAATCAACCTGACTCAGTCGATCCGATCCTCCACTTGTTTCAAATCCAAATCCTTAACCACTATCTCATTGATTGGCTATTGACAAACAGTGAGGACATGTCCATTTCAGCTGGAGTTCTGTCTGATTCCATAAGTGACCATTCCTCTATTTATTGCACTTGGTCTTGCTACAAGAAGTGCCCACCAACCAGCTCATCTCTTTCAGAAACTTTCCATAGTGGACATGTTGGCCCTCAAATTGGACCAGAGGGAATAAATTGGTCAGACTTATACTCACTCACAAATGTCAATGCAGTACTGGGTTTCTAGTAGCTGCCCTTTCATCAATCCAAGATAAACATTTTCCCTCATCACGAGATGTATCAAGTGGGGACACTAAACAGATCTCTAAGGAACTGTTGGCTATCATGAAACTAAGATATAAGTATTGGGTTAACTACAAGACTCATCCCATTACAGAAGAACTTAACAACTATAGGAAGCTTACGAGTCAATGTACACGAGTCAAAATTTCTCAAGACCTCCTTTGTTAAGGCACAACAAATAAATAATCTTGGTTACTCCCGAAGCTTTTTGTGGTCAGCGAACCTCGGTATTGAAACCTCACCAAAAGCTAAAATACTATCAACCTGATCAATGATTCAGGTCTGCAATGGACCCTAAAACTATGTCTGACTTTTCAACAATAAATTAATGAATTGGCCAGCCCAGTGGTGCTGAAGGTTGAGGCGCTGGACTCACACCCTTACCATGCCTGCGACCCAATTTCAGGAGTGAGCTCAGGTCACCACCGGGTTGGCTGGAGTGGGAAGGGTGTGGTGCAGGATGGAGGTGCCATAAGGCAGCTCTCCTGTCAGGAAGGGATATCAGGTTCCTGGCTCTTGGCAGCTACTCAGTAGAGGCTAGGTGGTAGCGCCAAGCTATAAGGACCTAGCATTGAGCCAGGTGGTTGAAAGGGGCCATCACTGGGCCAGCACACATGTCTGCCTCCAAGAGCATGTGCAACCACAACTCGGGGTTCCAGGGTAATGGAGAGAAAATACAGAAGCACATGTTTTCCCCATGCCAAGAAGGCCAGGTGGTAACAGGGAGCAAACAGCTATATGGAAAAAATAAATTCATGAATCTTGAATCTCTCAACCCAGCTGTCGCTGACCTCCAACAGCACTCAGTCGAAATGACAAGGGATTGGAAATCTAATTGCATACCTTTCTATTTCAAAACCACCTCACCTCATGGGATTAGGCATCTCCTAGTACTCTATCTCATGTAGTGCAGGTAGTGATGTGCTCTGCCGTAGGTTCCTGAATCTAGTATCAGATTGCATTGCTAAACCCTTTCATTTATCATCAACCTGTCTCATCTACATCCACTATTCCTATGCTCTGAAGGAAGCCAGAGTAGTCCCTATCTACAAAATAGGTGACCCAATCTACCGAGAACTATAGGTCGGGTTCCATACTGCCACATATGAGTAAGATTCTGGAGAAAGCAGTGTTTCAACAAATCTCGGAATATCACAAACATATAACCTTCTATCTAGGACCAGCACGGCTTTAGAAAGGCTTCAGCACAACTACTGCAATCACTCAATTTACAGATCCTGTCCTTAGAGATGCTGATAAGGGAGACTTACTGATGCCATTTTCGTGGATCTAAGGCATTCGACATGGTAGATCATGATACCTTACTTAAGGAACTGGGCTTCCTGGATTTCTCACCAAATACCTCAAACTGGGTCCACAGTTACCTTACTAACAGAACTCAGATGATCCAAATTGGGAAGTCTTATCCAGCCACTTAGCATGAAACTGGCATTCCCAGAGTCCATACTTGAACCACTACTTTGTTCACTATTTGTCAATCCTCTGCTCCTTGAACCTTCAGATTCTCATAGGATTATGTATGTGATGATTTAATCAAATTCAGTAGTGACAAATCCCCTTTAATCAAAGCCTAACCCTAACTGATGACTTCTCAAAGGTGTATAAATGGTTCTCGAAACATAGACTCATTGTTAATTCTAAAAGAAAACAAAGACCATGCCATTTAGCTCGAAAAAGTAGGCTCTAGAGTCAAGAACTTAATCTTACCATCTACACCACTGATGGATCCTTAATAGAACATGTGAGAGATTTCAAGTATCTGGGGTGACTCTAGACCCTCCCTAACATTTGCTACCCATGTAGGACAGGCAATTAAAAGGGTGAACCAAAGACTAGGTGTTTGCTATTGGCTGAAACACCTACTTACTCCAGAAGCTAGACTAGCAATAGGACGTGGTGCCCTTCTTCCATTCCTTGATTACTGCTCTCCCATATTCTCTCCTACCTCACTGCAAATTATTAATAGATTGAATACAGCATATAACAATACAGTCTATATAGGTTTGTCACCCAAGACCCCTACTGCACCACCACTGCACCTTATATAAAATGATTGGGTGCCCCTCCAAGTCCGTCGACCAGTTATTTGGATCTCTCACATTCAAAATGCTCTCTCTTGCTGGACGTGTTTAGTGCACCTGTTTTGACCCACTGCTCTAAGTGGCTCTGTGCGCTATGCTGTCCCGTAGTTTCTTGTATTAATGTCACCCTACTTCCAACTGCTTCCCCAACCTGCTCTACCCTGCCTCCTTTCCCCACTCCCTCTCCTCCCTTTCTCCATGCTATATCCTACAGTTCCAAATTCCTCTGCCTTCTTGCTCTCTTTCCTTAGAATATAGTATGTAGCTATCTGATTGTATGACATAGTTGATGCTCAAACTTTACTCTTAGGCACTTCCGCACTTCAAATTGTCTGCTACTCTAACTGTAATCATGGGCACTTATCGTATGATTGTATAAAATCCTTCATCATGCCTTGTTACTGCAGCTGTTAAACTGTTATCCACTCCTCCTGTAATTCCTATATGTGATATGTTGTACATTTGTGACATTGTATTTTGCCTTGTATTTACACCTCTCTATGTTGTGACCTCCCGGCCAGGCCTGAAAATAGTCACTTCTGTTTCTAGTGCACCTACCCGCTTATCAAAAACGAAATAAATAAAACCCTACATGAAGGTGCCAAATCACTGCTTTTTGAACTCCTAAGCATCAAGAGAAACTCTTGCCTACTGAGATCTTCTTCTGGTTGCTTTCTAGAGGTTCGAAGCTATTAACTGTCATGGGGACAGGGCTTTCTAGGTGCAGCTCCTAAGTTTTGGAACTCTCTACCAGAGGATTTTATTTATTTATTTGTTGAAGATCAGTTTGCATAACCTTGAGTCAAAGACTGCTACAAAGGTATTGGCCAAAAGGTGGGGAGACGACACATAGAGTGGTGTTAGACAGGGATGACAGACAGGTTAGATACATAAATATACATTTGAGAGTGCAGACAGCGAGCTGTACTGGAGCAACTCTGTAAGGTGCTACATTGGTAAAACAACAGGAGATACGTTATTCAATTCTTCACTCTTCACTCCCTAGAATTCCTCCAACCTTCAAAAAAGAATTTCATTAATGCACTTATGACAAATGCATCTTGCAATGTTAAACATTTAGTATAAACAATGTTACTAAATCATTGTCTAGTTTCTGTTAATCACAGTCAATGTAAGTTGTTTCTTGAAATCGAAAGCTCCCACCCTGTCAATGTCTTTCCTGTATTACTGTACTTGGAATTTTTGCTATATCTCAATGCCAGTTTTTCTATGAAACTGTATTAACTATGTCATCAATTTTTGTTAATATCCTTCTATCTTGGACAATTGCTTTTGCAGTCTCTAAACTGCGTGATTGTTGTTTACTGTATTTGCCATCTATATGGCCTGGGGCATGCCTGAAAATGGTCCCTGGGGCCAGTGTACTCACCTGGTTATCAAATGCATAAATAAAATAAAATAAATACTGCGCCCCCTACCAGGAGCTTTAGCACATGCTGTCTGGGTGATAGCTTTCTTCTAACTCACTCCAGAACTGTCCACATGTTCCATAGTGGTATATCTTGCCAACCAGCAACTGGATATGGCTGGCCATCCATCAACAGATGTATTGCCTAAACAGTTGATCTTTATCTTGTAGGGCCGGCATGAGACCTGACTATGTGGGGGCAGGGGTCCATGCCTCACATTTCGATGGTAGCTTTTCCTGGGTGATGGGTAATGTCCTGCCTGTGGAAAGGACTGATTCAGGCCAGTCAAGTGGGATGTACTTCCCTGCACCACTCTAGCCACACCATCTGCCATGGGCTCAATGTTCAGATTTCACCCCACAGCCTAATCTGTCTGGTGCCCAGTCTCCACAATAACCATTTGTACTCATTGCTTACATAGTTTAGATGAAGTGGTGCCTGTGATGTGTGGGCCGGGAAGGTAGGGGTTTGGGATTAGCAGGACATATTTGTCTGGGGTTCTGTCTCCTCTATCACCCCTGCTGCCACTTAATGTACTGATCTGGACAACATTCCACTAACAGAACTTGCCTGAACCTATCAACGGCAGCCCTTTTCTGCAGCTTGAACTACAAACATGACTCATGCCTCTGCTCTGAACTGCATTTTATGGTTGCTGCATTAACTCAGGACCAGGTCCTTTCTGTGCCTTGGAGGCCCAAATGTTTGCCTGATACACCCATGTAACACTTCTACCATTCACCAGCATTGCCCAGGAGATAGGGATTACAGCCCAGCTCCATGCTGTAGAAGTAGACTTTGGTTGTTTGATTTGTCTGTTTTCATGGTTCCACTGCAGTTTTCCTGTATTGTCCTGTTGGCTTGATGTTACTTCATTGTATCCTTTTTAGGAGGACTAAAGCCCAAGGTTCAATGTGGGGAATAGTTCCTCCCACATCCCTAATAAAGGCCAGCCTCCCATGGCAGTTCCTGCTTAGGCGCTTTGTAATCCTCATCCCTTTGCAAGCGCCTGGCTCCTGCATGGTTTGTGTGGCTGAGCCTCCTTCCTTCCCTGCTCCTTGTTGTTTTCCTAGCCTGCTTGTTTATTCTGTTCTCCTCCTTTGTTCTGTCAGCCTCTTGGTCCTTCACACCCCCCTTGTTCCTTCCTGCTTATGCCTTCTTTTGTAACCCCCTGTCAGCGGCTTACCTGTGTACCCAACAGAGGCTAGTTTCCACAGGTTTTTGGTCCACCCCACATCTTTTTTTTGTCCAGGTCCCAGTGTTTTCTGGCTTGCACCTGTGCTTTAATCCCTCTTCTACCAGCCCCTGCATTGGTTTCAAAGGAGAGCAGGGCCAGAGGTAGCAAGTTCATGGAGCCACCGGCATTTGAAATGGCATCTGGTGTGTCGGCGTTCTATGCATGTGCACAAGAACATTTTCAAGTGTTTTTCGCGGCCTTCAGTGTGCCTCTGATGGTTTTGGTCCCAAGGTAATGTAAGAGAGGGACCACAGACACAGGCAAGACCAGACAGGTGGAGGAGAAGCAGTAGGAGGAAGATCTGTGGCCAATCATGCTTGGGCATTTGGGAGCCGCCTCATTAATATTCATAATGTGGCATCCCTTTAAAGTATGAAAAGCCTGTCTAGCGCTGGGGCATAAAGGTAGCACTAGGACAGGGAAAGGAAGAGGAATGAAATAAATAAAGTAAAGGTGTAAAAGGAGAGGCTGCTAGTCTGTGGAGGTGTAGATAAATAAAAGGATTCACGGACTGCAGCCAAAGGAAATAGAGTGTAGCTGTGCACTAGGACAATGTGTGTGAGCTGCCTAGGGGCTATATGAAATGGCAGCAGTGACTGAAAGAGGGCTGAAGGAAATGTTAAATGACGTAGTCACTTTATAGGAACAGGGTGGATACAGCTGTGTGGGGAAATAAGTGAATAAAACTAAAGGATTTTGCTGCAGAAACATTTTGAATCTTGAGACACTGCATAAATGTGGGACACTATTTACCCCAGCCACCATGTTGGGCAGCCATGTGACATCAGCCAGCCAACCACCAAGCCAGGATTCTTGCCAGGAACTCTGGGACTGATTGAAAGGGCTTTTGGGGAAAATACCGAGGAATGTTAAGACGCCTTTTCTGCAACAATAAGGAACTGAGCTTCATACCCATTGCCTAAGGACAGTGCCCCAGGCAATGAGGAGGAAGAAAGGGCTCCAAATAAAGCAGGGACTGTTGGGCATGGAGTAAGCTCAGTGGGAGCTCCCTCCCTCCTGCCCCTGGAGAGATTGGCACTGCTAGATGGGCCTGCCTGTGGGCTGCCAGCAATTGTCCCCAGGGCAGGGAGTGCCCGCCCCATAGGGAAAAGGAAGAAGTAGCTTGGCAGAGAGAAATGGAAAGCTGCAGGATGCTGAAAGTTCTGTGTTGTTCTGAGTTGCACCACAGTGATGAGAGAAGTGCAGCTCAAATGGAAAGGAAAAGCTGCAGATTGCAAGAGAGAGGTTGTGTCCCAAGCCTGAATAAAAGGATAAAGGTTGGATCTAAGCCTGGAAAACTACCAAGGTTGCATTCTGAGCCTGGAAAAAGAATGAAGGTTGCATCTAAGCCGGAAAGAGATGGGATACAGAGGATGAGGAACAAGAGAATATAAATATGCTGAGAGAAGACAAGGAAGAGTGAGCCTCTTCAACTTGGAGAATTGCCAAGTACCTGTTCGGTGAGTAAAGGGACTTTGAGTGCAGGTGATATGTGAGCCAGAGTGAGGATGTGGCTATGTTCAGGTTAAGAGACTGTGAAAGTAGAAGGGCAAACAGGTGCCTTTCTGAGTTGGATGCCTGTTGCCTGCTCCTGAAATACAGCAAGGAAAAGAGAGAAACAGATTGCTGTGACTACACACCGTGGCAGAGAGATAAGAGAAAGAGAAGCAGCAGAAGAGAATGTGCTGAATGTTTCTGCTGGCACCCAAGACCAGGTAGGGAACTTGCTAACCCTCATCAAGTTGAGTCTGCTGCTGCAGGGGTCATGGGTCTTGTGCCCGAGTGCTAAGTGCTCTGATTAGAGGAGTCGAGCCATGGGGCCACTTTTCAGTCTGGGTCCCCTGCTAGCAGGCCTTGTGCACGTGCTCTGTAACAAGGTCTGTAATGGGCAAGGGACAAGCTGCAAGATCTGCAAGAAGAGAGAGAGAGCAAGCTGCAGCTTCTGTGCTGCCTGTTTTAAGCTTTGGAGCCTGGTTCTGCGAGTGTTGCCATCCACTCCCAGGACTTCAGTTAACTGTGCCATCCGAGCACTGAATCTTCAGAACCATGAGTAAACAGCAGGAATTGCCTGCACCTGGGGACTGTATATGTTGGCCCTCTAGGGCAGGAGGTGGAGCTAAGGACTGGATAGAAAAGATAAAGGTTAGCTCTAACCAAAGAAGGAAGTGTAAAAGTTAAAGTTACTTAACTCAAGTAAGCGTGCCAACACTGGCTACCAGATGCACCTCAGGGCTGCAACTTTAAAACTGGGTACTCAGGTACTGGGCTTTGAGGAAATGGACTGGGACCTGTGGGTCTGGGTTTGGGCACCTGCAGCAGTTAGCTAGTTAGACAGAATGATGGTAGCATTGATTGAAACATGGGATTGGAATGGGAAAGGAAATGTGATTTGGGGAAATGCCAGTCTTTAAAATGCGTGTTGAACTCTATTTCCTTTTATCCCATCCTAACCCTCCTCCTTTGTAAATAAACCATGGAGTTATTGTTTTGCAGCAGAGATAAATACAGAGCCTATTTTAGTGAGCCTGTTATTGGATGAAATGGAAAATGTAAATGTTATAACTGAATGTGGGAGGTTCGAATCTTGGTAAGTCCATGTTGGGGTAACTGTTGAGGAAGTGGGTTAGTATGACATCCCAGGGGATTGTACTGCAGGTAACTAGACCCACTTATATGTACTCTGTGGAGGCACCACCATTTTATTTTAACTTTTGGGAAAGGACCCCAGAAGTTCGTGTATGGGAACCCAAGCCCCTTACTCGTGGTCAGGCCTGCATGGCAGAAACAGTGGCCTCTACAGGACAGTGCTGGAGATGGGCTACATTTTGTTTCATGTTTATTTCTCCTCTCATAATTATGTGCTCTGCTTCTGCCTTTCCACTTCCCCTGTATCCGTTGGGACTTTAGCCAGGCCTGCTGCCCATTTCGCTCTTCTGGTGCCCTGCATCCTCCCCACCCTGTTGCTTTTCCACTTGTTCCCACTCTCTGCTCGATCGCCTACCAATGGGGGCTCCTCCGCCTTTCTGCTTCTCCCTCATGCCCTTGTACTTGACCCTCCACTTCAGTACAGCGCCCACCCTCCTGCTCCCAGCTTGATTCCTTCCTGCTGCTGACTCTGCCAGGTGAGCTTTCTTCATTTATCCTCTTCCTTTTCTGCCTGTCTCTCACTGCATTGTCCCCGCTCTCTCTCCCATCCCTTTCCTGTTTCTTTTACTCTGTTTTGTCCCCTGCCTGCCTATACTGCCATCTCCAAGCCGTCTTTCCTCGCTCCACCCCTGTCCTGATCAGTTTGGCTTCAGCTGGTTCTGCTCCCTGGGCTGCAGCCTGCACCGCATCAGTATTCCTTGTATTTCCTCCCCCTACCTTTGTTGTGCTTCTGCTTGTCTCCCCACTTTGCTCTGTTGTTTATTGCCCCTTGGCTGGGGCTCCTGTGATCCCCCAGCTGCATTCATTTTCTGTCTCTTTACTGTGGCTGCATTTCCTTCTGCACCTGTTTTACCTCACTAGTAGGAGCCCTGGCATTTCTACTGTGCTTTCCTGCACGTTGTTCCCCCCACACCTGTACTTTACCAGCTTTTGCCCTAGTTTGCTCCTGTGGTGCTGTCATCCTGTTTTATTGTGGCTACTTTCTCTCATTGCTGCCTCACATGCAGCCTTGTGATCTTGCTGCCAGCCTCCAAACTAACACACACAACACACAAAAAAAAAACTATTCCCTTTCCAATCATATTCTTCCTCCTCTGTCCTGTAGCTCTACTTATCTGCCCTTGCTCTCCCTTCCGAGCTGCTCCCCTTTCCTGCTGCTTGCTTTTCCAATCCCTCTCCCCACCACTGCATCCATCATTCTTGCCCTTGTCCCTCTTCCCTTGTTTTTCTTTGGGGCTTCTCATGCTGGCATTCCATCTCCATCTCCATGCCCTTCTATCGATCAGTCCTGCTCTACTTTGACCCTATCCTGAAGCCTGCCATTCCTCAGTATTCACCCCAGGCTACCAACCGTTGCATCAACCTTCCCTAACAGTTTCAGGCCATCACCAATGCTACTCATATCTTAACATTTATTAGTCCCGCATTCTTATACCCTGCCTTACCTGTCATTCCTATGTCACCTTGTTATACCCTGCTTCACTTGGTGCCCTTCTCCTACATTCTAATTTCTTTGGCATTATACATGTCACTTTGTGTTTTGTCTGCTCATGTTCCCCAATATACTTATGGCTGTCCTTTAATATGACCTTGCCAGTAAAGCAGCCTCTTTTGGGGGTTCCTGCCATTCCACTCTTACTGTTGCTGTTTGGTCCCATGAGGCTTAGGTACTAGGGTGGGATAACAGATGGACACAACAGTCTGGTATAACTTTCAATGCACTATTGACAAGGCACAATGTTTATTTGTTCCAAAACCAACAAAGAGGAAATAGAGTAAAAGGCTCAAACCGTGAGCAAAATAAAGGCTATATAGTAAATAACATTCTGTACCATTGTGGCAAACTTAAGCATTCAGTTTCCACTTGTGTGATAAGGTCTTTTCAACCTTCTCCTCCCTGCTCAGAAAACACTGACCCTATCTGGCCAAATGCTGAACAGGTTAGCCCTTTATACCTTCACGAGTCATGTGTCTACAGCATCATCTTGTTTATATGAGTTTGTTTTTAGAGCTCCATTTAATTATATAATATAGGAGCTCATATTAATATTCACTATATCAGGTCTGAGCAAACAGAACATATTTTTAGTTACGGAGAACTTTAATCTCAAACAGGAACCATTTTCAGGTCTAAGGTAAGGTGTTGCAGTATAAAGGTAGACACAAGAGGCCACTGCCGCCCTATAATGCAAGCACACAGCAACTAGGCAAACAGAGCACACACCCTGCTTGCAGGAGTCTGCAGAACTTTGCTTCTTTTGGGAGTAAGTTTTAACTTAGTTTGCTTTCTTTCTTGACTCTGTCTGGTTATTTATTATTTTAATACAATAATGCCTTGTTACCAAGCAAATGAGACTAGTTGAGGTTTGTTTTTAAAACTTATGGGAATTCACCAGTGCAAAATTTGCACTTCCTAGTAAGAAAAGCTTAATTATGTAGCTCCAGTCAGAACAGCAGAGGAAGAGGGAAGTAGAAAAACTCCTGAAGGAGTTTTTTCCTTCAAAATGCAGCCTGTACATTTCCCTTTTAAAGTATTTATATTTTAAAATAATAGAGCGTTCCTGTTGCATTTTAACCAGTAGTCTTTGAGAGAAACACTTTTATTTAGCCTCTTCCTGATGGCTTGTGTTTCAGCTAACAACCTGAGTGTTACTCTTATACTCTAATGGGGCTGTAACTCAGGATAGCCTCCTATTTCATTTCAGCAGGGGAATAGCATTATTTTATTTAAACAACCCACTGCTAAGTCAGCAGGACACATATTTGCTGGTTGTTATGTGCTTTACCTATGCGCATGATAAATACCTATTTGAGGTTTGTTTGGTGTAAAGCCCAAAATATCAAAAGCTCAACACACTTTAAGGATTCTTTCTCAAGACCCATTTCTGATAATATAGCACTAAATGTAGCTACTTAAACTTTTAGCTACGGGTTAAATACCAGTCTGATTTTAAATTACCACACTTGTTAATACAGTGAGGTGGCTTGTAACATTCAGATATTTAACTGCTAGGCGATTATACAATGCCAGGCCCTTTTCTATCACCATGTTTTGACTGCACCTAGCCTTATTTTTGGACCACAGGAAAACTGAAAACAGCGGAGACAGAAAAGCTTTTAGATGTGGGGGGGGGCTCAGTGGTGGCCAACCATCTGAACTAATAGCATAAAGGACAATATAAAGAGGACAGAACTGTTGCAACAGTAGCATTTAAAGAGTGAGAAGGTCCAACTCAAGGAGCAGGCTTACTTTAACCAGTAGAAATCTACTAACTCCTTTTGAGAGGTTTGTAACACACAGTACCATTCTATATTTCCCTGTAAGAGGCTCTGTGCTTAGCCTCTGCATTTCTAAGTGTTTCACTTAGATTAGGCACTTTAAACACTTTTAATTCCTCTGCACTCATGAAGTTCATAGCTGCCCATTTATGCGAGCAACAAACATTAACCAGAACTTCTCTCTTGGGGGGCAGAACAGAAGAATTCAGCCCCTCCCACCCAGGGCCCACCTCTTACACTTAGCTAGTGGCTTCCCTGTTATTCCCAAGATGGGGACTGCGGCATCACGGTGGGGGCATTGTGGCTCCACTTAGCAGGAGCATGCTGTATGTAAGCTATGACTTTGCCCTGCTTCTTCCTACATGGCTTTCTGTCTTCCCTACATAAATCCAGGGCCGCAGTAATGGGGAGGAGTGGGAAGTTGTCCGGGGCCCTGAGCTCAGGAGGGGCCCACCTGAGGAGCTGCTGGTATTACCCTGGCATTAGCTGGTTTGGAAACGTGGGCCCATTTCAAGTGACTTGTCCGGGGCCCTAAAATTCATAGCTGCAGCCCTGCATAAACCATTGCCCTCGCAGTCTACATGGCCTTCAGATGTTCATTACATTCCTTTACTATGCTGCATGCTCCTCACTGGATTGACCTATCTCTGCCTTACTGGCACGTAAGGTAATCATCCTCCTCCTGTTCTCTACTTTCTTACTTACTGCCTGCCATCCCTTAGTCCTGCTTCTCTTGTTTCCTACCTCTCACCACACAGCTGTCAGCTGCTCTTTCCTTGCTAGGCCCATACCAGCAGTCCAACAGCCTCTTCCCTAACTCTGCCTACTGGAGGCATAGCAGGGCAGGTAGGCTTCCTCTGTCTACCAGGGATAGGGGCCCATTCCTCTACCTCCAGTCTCAACCAGTTTTCTACCAAGCTGACTTCTGACAGTCTCTTCCCTATCCCCTGCCTGGTGCGGCATTGAGTGAAGGTTGCTCACGACTACCAGGGATGGGAGCTCTGTCTTCAGTCTACTGTTTCAACTGACTGTATTCTATGCCTGATATCCAGTTACTGCATTCCCTTCAGGAACAGGAACACTGTACTCCATTTGCCTCCATTCTCCTACCTCACCCAACAACATCCTATACCTCCATGGGCTAGATGTACTTGTCCCTGCTTTTGGCCTCCTCCGTCATGGATTTGGACCCTGCCATAGAAACATAGAGTTTGACAGCAGATAAGGACTGCTTGGCCCACCTAGTCTGCCCATTTCCCTACCTATTGGATAAGCTGCAGATCATGGTTAACCAACAGCCTACTTCTTCCCACCCCCACTCAGAATTGCCTTATGTCTGTCCCATGCATTCTTAAATTCCCCACTGTTTTGACCCATGACCTCCTCAGGAAGGCCATTCCATGCGTCCACCACCCTCTGTGAAAAAATACTTTTCACACTTCCCTGAGCCGTCCCCTTCTTCTTCAAATTGTGTCCTTGTTTCTTGCAATACCTAATGTACTTGAGGCTTCTGTCATGTCCCCCTCTCCTTCCTTTCCTCAAGGTATACATATTAAGCTCCTTTAGTCTCTCTTCATATGGCTTCTGTTGTAGACCCTGCACCATTTTAGTTGCCCTCCTCTGGACTGCCTCCATCCTGTCTATGTCCTTGCAGAGATGGAGTCTCCAGAACTGCATGCAGTCTCCAGATAGGGTCTCACCAACTGTCTGTACAGAGGGATAGCAACTTCCTGTTTTCTACTGGTGATGCCTCTCCCTATACTTTCCAATAGCTCCCAGCCATCCTCACTGCTTTCTCACATTGCTTGCTTACATTTAGGTCATCTGATAAGACTACTCCCAGGTCCCTTTCCATTTTTGTTGTTGTCAATACCTACTCCCCATTGTATACTCTTCCCCTGGTTCTGCCAGTTTGTTCAGTCTCCATCTTCACATGATCCATCAGACTCCTGAACTTCCTTGCTTCTTGTCTTCCACCTCCTGCTGTGCTCCTGGGCATCATTGTTGTGACTTGCCTTCCAGCTCAACCTCCTCCAATCTCCAGATCTTCAGATCCGTACTGCCATCTTCTACCACATTGCTACGCTGGATGATTCCATTTCCTACTGCCTTCCTCTTGGACATCTCTGCCCATATTCCCCTTGTTTCCCACTGGATACGTGCTATTTGATCCTCTTCAAGGATGTGCACCTGAAGTCTTCCACAAGTTTTTCCTGATGCTCCCTTATCCCATCCAGTGGTCTTCCAGCAATAATTCAGTGCTTTTCCTATCTGCATATTCAATTAGCCATATCCTTGAGGAGTAAAACTTGCGCACCTCAACTTTGCAGCACCTTGTACCTGGATCCGCTTCTTGATTTGACATGGATCTCCACAAGACCTGATTCAGCTTTCTGCATTCTATTCCGGTATGCTGTGGCGCTTGCCCTTGTCCTGTACCTTTCCTACACCTGCCAATGTCGTTACTGCTGGCCTCAGACATTTTCTTCTCCAGCTCCATCCTTCAATCAGTGGACTTCTACTTGGATTTTCCCTCCATCCCAGGACTACTGCTTTCCTCCTTGCTGCACTTGTGGCTTGGGGCTCCTACACATTTGTTGTGTCTCATTTGGGCATTCCTACAACTATCGATGTCCAGCATCCCTGCCTGATCAACTTCTCCTACCTGTTCATTTGTCTCATACTCCTACCTCGTCCATCATAATAGCTCCCTTCCAATGTTCTACAGAGTACCTGTTCTCACCTGAGGAAACCTTCTTCCAGCAGCATTCCTTGAACAGCATGTCCTATAGTCTCTTACATCACTACAGTATCGTCAGTACTGCTCAATAACCTCCCAAGGACCCATTTCTGGAATCCCATTCAGATGGACTATAGAAGATCTCATCTCTCAACCAACTTTGCAGCATGCTACTCTATATGTTCTGTTAATTCAAGCAGTATGGGCATCACTACCTCCCATGTCTTCATAGGATCCAGGATTTATTGGCGTCTCCTTCACTCCTATCTTCTTACCTGGAAACATGACCCTAATCCCTTCCAAGATGTACCAGCTCTATAATAACCAGCACTGTTAAGGATAGCGGAACTGCAGGATGCCTTATAGCAGTACTGGTATTATCCATGATACCTTCTCCTCATAGTCTTCTCTTAAAGTGCTGACTCTGTTTGACCATGTTATTTGGCTTGTATTCCCTGAATAGCCATTGAATGTTCCTAAGACCATGTCCAGCTACCATCCCAGAACAAGTATCGTTGGATATCTGGTGTCTAGCTGCCTTGCTAAGTTACTCTATTCAAGCCACAATTCCTGGCCCCAGATGTCACTATGATTCATAAAAGTTATCTACATCTCTTCATCATGTTACCCTGAATCATGCCAGCTACCCATCCAGTGGTCCTTCTAACTCATCCATCAGGATTTACCTCCCATACTCCTCCAGTGAATACCATCACGAGAGAAGGCTGCCATTGATTCCTCTATCTGCACATCTGCAACTGACCCAGCCATCTCACTATCCCAGTTATGCCCACAACAGTCCTGCACCTGATTACGCATGCTTGGTACCCACTGCATTCTATGCTTGCTCTCAACTTCCCTTTGCCACATCAGTCTATAGACTTATTCAAAGACCCATTCTTGGGCTCCCTCAGCATTTTGACATTGGATGCTGTTAGCACTGCAAAGTCGCCCTGGCCACTTGCTCCTGCCATGGGCAGATTGAGCTGCAGCAATACCCATATCCACCATTTCCCACTAGCAGTCCTTCCTCAACATGAGCCTATGCAAATCTTATTATAGTAACAATAACTCTAGTCAACCCTCAAATTCATTGTTCTGAACTTTCCAATTATTCCATCGATATCCAGTTACCATCTCTACAGCATTTGCCACCTTCCTTCATTGGTCAAAATCTTACATGTTAACCCTCCTACCGGTACCCAAAGCTTCTGTCGAATCCTTCATCATCTCCATAGATGCCTTACATAGTGACATATATCGACATCACTGAACTCCAAGCCTTGACACCTTAATCTGGATGTCAAACCCTCTACAAAGTCTGATAGGTTACTTAAGATTTCATAACCCATCATTCTTTCCACACTTTAGAGTCTGGCAACTTATTTAACCAACTCCATACACTTCATACTCACATTGACTCTGCAACCCATTGAATATCAACCAATATCACATTAGAATCCTGGACCACATTCACCCCTTTTCCAGCTGGACTTAATCCATATTCAGGATCGGACAGTCCTTCAGAACAGCCCTGCCTCTTCAGCCTCAGAATTGACCTTCAGAACGCATCATTCAACAGGCTCTGAAGATGGAATATCATCTCTATAAACAGTTCACCTTACTTAGAAATTAGAATATGGTTGTAGAACCTAGGATCATCTCCTCTTAGTGTGCCCTGAGGATGGGCAGGTCAGTAGCCATGGGTCCTCAGAGGCTTTGTCCATCTGGGGGTTTCTCCTGCTTGCTACTGGTCATACTTTCCTGGGAGTTGGAAGGAGTATCTTTTGGGAGCTTTCTATTTCCCTTCTCACTACCAGCTTACATTGCCAAGGTGGGAATAGAGAAAAGCCAAAAGTAAACTACAGTTACATAAGCACTACTAACCCCATACTCTATTCACCAAAACATTGAATGGGAGGGTTAAAGCCGGGTTCAATGTGGGGGAATAGCTCCTCCCATACCTAATAAAGGCCAGCCTCTCATGGCAGTTCCTGCTTAGCGTGTTGTGAAAATCCACAATCCATCCCTGCCTCCTCCTCCTTATCCAGCACTCTACTCACCCTTGGTGCTGGGCTTCTATTCCTTACTCACTACCCAGTTTACTTACCAAGGGTGGGAATAGAGAAAAGCCAAAAAGTAAACTACAGTTACATAAGCACTACTAACCCCATACTCTATTCACCCAAACATTGAATTGATTACTTTCGGTTTCTCCACATTCAAACAGTGGGCTGCAAGTACTGGCTTTACTGGGAGGAGGCAGTCATTGCATTGGGGTGCCTTCTGACCTGGGGTTCCTTCAGGCTACTGGGCAACAGAACTATAGGTATTAGCAGCCCAGTGTTATGTATTATATCATTACTATGATGCAGCTCACAAAAATAATATTGTATAATGTCAAGGGGTACATAAACCTATAAACATTCCTGCCTCCTACAGTATTTCTGGTGGGAACAGGCAGAAATTATACTTAGGAGGAACACAAACAATTTCTTAAACTGGGTTATGTTCAGGTTTTCCTTTCTTTCCATCAGTCTGGCCATAGAAGGGGTCCTAACTTATCCGAAGGGCCTCCATTGAAATTCATACACTGCATGCAGACTCAGAAGGATGCTACATTATACCACAGGCACTCATTATGGCCAGCCCTTACACTAGTGAATAGCTATTTACCTCCAGGAACAGACAAGGGAGTCTTCCAGAAACTCTGAAGGTGTTACAAGGGCAGCTAATATGGGAGGGTGACATGAACTAACTCTTAACCCAGAGCAGGATGCCTCCTCTTCGGAGGCTTACCGATTATCCCCAGAGCAAAAATATGTGTGCAAAACCTTGCAACATATGGGGTTCCTGGATACATGGTGCCATCTAAACCCCTCTAAGATGGAGTACACTCACTATTAATCCCACCATGGCAGTTATGGCAGGTTGGACTATGTCCTGACTACAGTCAAGCATGTGGATACTCTATATGAGATTCAGAATGGCCTTTTCAACCTTTATGACTATTCCTTGGTCATTGCTCATTTTGCCTTAGGTAAACCCATGAACAGACCCATTGGCAGTTCCACCATCACCTGCTTCGAGATGAGGCTCTCACACACAGCTTATAGGATCACAGTCCACAGTATCTGCAGAATAATGACACCTCTGATGTCACCCATAGCATCCTTTGGGATGCCTTACAGACAGTGCTGTGGGGGCGGGATGATTGCCCATGCCTTGGCATTACATAAAGCCGGGAACATAAACTGAAGTTTGCAACAAATCCGCACACTCTGCAAATTTTTCATATGCATGGGACACCTCAATTCACTGATATTATTGGGAGTACATGAGCTCGCACTTTACGCTGCCTCAAGGTAGAAAGGACTTCGATAAAGTCTCCTGGCCTTTTCTTTGGAGCACTCTAGATTTTTGGATTCCTAATGACTTCACCACAATGCTGAAGACCCTTTATCATTGCCCTCAAGTGTATATCAGGTCAATGGTTCCCTCACACAGCCCTTCACCATGGGAGGCCACTTGACAGGGCTACCCTCTCTTTCCAGTTGTATTTACTCTCTATATAGATATTCAGCAGTCTCCTCAAACACATGATCTCCCATTGGAGGGTAGGAACTATGGAGTAGACCTCTTTGCTAATAATATCTTGTTAACAGTGTTGAACCCACTGCCTCCCTTCAAGCTGCCTGGGACATCCTAAAGTAGTTTGAAACCCCAGCAGTTTTCATCTCAATGAAAGCCCCTCATCTAGGGTATTAGATGGTGGTAGAAGTATCGGAGGAGCACTTTCAAACACAAGCAACCTTAGTCCAAAGCATTTGAAGCAAAGATATCTTGTTACTTGGGTTCTGGAATCGTGTGACTGGGAGTCACTGACAGGGGAACAGGCTCCTTCTCACCTGTGGGGCAATGGTGGTTAGAAAAGGCAGGCATGCACAGTCATTTTGAGTAAATTCATTGTCCACTCCAGAATCAAAATGCAACAAGCGATTTAATTAAACTTGAAAAAGGTAATAAGCAGTCCATGGAGCAGGGTATTAAGCGGTGGGTTGCTTTCAAAGACATCACTGAAAAATCTACGACAACGGCCTCTTGTGCTAGCAGACTATTTATTTCATGCAGATCTCCCTTCAGTTGTACAGACTAGAATTCCTGGCAGCATTTCTAGAGCTGTACAGGCCTCTAACCATGAGTTAGCATAAACATTGCGTCACTTCACTGACTCATATCTCATTCCTTCCTCTATTCATCTTTCTCTCTCTCTCTCTCTCTCTTCTGCAGTCACTGGCCTTTTCCTTTACTCTCTCTTCAGACTTTTCTATTCCTACATGAATACTTTGGCTTATAACAGCGCAAGACGTTTCTACTGTCCCAAACCTTTATACTCTCTCTACTTCATTTCCACCAGAATGACATTATACCTTCTCAGATTTTACACTTTCTCCAGCCCCAGGGCTATTTCTTACTGGAGCTTACTTTCTTTCCCTGTAGATCTTATTTCATACTTTAAATGGATATCCTTTAGCAAGAACTGAAGTATGAGAATCCTTTCAAAGATCCAATTGCTGATGCCTCGCTAGTAACTGGGCCTATTTTGGGTTTTGGGTACCCGAAACCTCGATTCCCAGTGCTAGCCAGCCTGCACACTCATGCAGTGATTCTAACCTCTGAACTGACTCTTCAGGGGACTTCTGTCAGTGCCACAGATCACCCAATGGACTGCCACCCCAATTGGGTCCCAAACATTACTTCCCCAGGAGGCAGTATAGCACAGTGGTTTAAGGCTCTGAGCTGAAAATCTGGTGACATCCAGCAGACCAGACCTGGGTTTGAATCCAACAGCTTCCACTTGTATACTGTGCAACCCTGAGCAAGTCACTTAATTTTCCTGTGCTCCCAGGTCACTCCTGTAAAATGCTTTCAGCAATGTGCTACTCCTGGTTAAACAACTAAATAAAAAAAAGAACTTTCTCCGCCTCCACAAGCGTCTCACTCTGTGGGTCCCAACTCTGTGCTGCCTCCAAACTGGGAAAAGGTAACTCTGCCACTGTTACACCCTTAACGGCTGGACTGCCACTCCCAGCCATGCCCCAGGCCCCATTTGCCATAACGGCCCACCACAGTATACAATATGGCCCAACAGCTGAAATACCCACAGGCAATACTTTCTTTTTAGGTTTATAGGCCCTGTTGGTGCTTACTCACCAAGGTGCCAAAGTTCACATGGCGGGCCTCCGATTTCATTTTCTCTCCCCAGGCTCTGGCTCCCAATTGCACTGACAGGCTCCCTTTGCTTTGCTCCATTGATCTGCTCCATTGCTACCCATCTCACGGTTCCTGAACCACCAGCTTTTCCATCACCACGGGTCTTCAAGGGTGGAGGCCATGGCAACAAGTGGACCACCCCAGCCACCCCACAGCCCTCAGCCAAATGTCTTGGTTGACCCCTCCCAGCTCCTCTCCCCAGATCTCTCTCTTGCTCCTATCTCTCCCACCTCTGGCATCAAAATCCTCAGCTATTTATACCCTTAGGGGAGGGCCCCCCACCATAAGCAAGCAGCACCACATCCCAGACTCAACATCACCACTAGCCTTCTTACTCCTAACTATCCCCTATCAACTAAAATTAACTAGTAAGCACCCAAAGGGTGCTTACATCAATACAAATAAAACTGAGGGCTTAACTTTAACTATACCCTAACCAGGCTCCAAAACCCGGCTCAGCATTAGGTGGAGTCGGAATTCTCTGAAATATCTCAGGGGTTCAAATTATGAAACACCATGACCACCTGGATATTCTTAACTATTAACTCCTTATAGCTGCCATATCTACAGATTTGGAACAGTGGACCACCTTAATCTAACCTGTTTAAATAAAGTAGAAGCCTAAAGACAAAATGTATTGTCTAGGACATTATACTACCTACAGACACTCTTGCTACAACCAGCATGGAGTTACTTCATAAACTGGAATAAGTTCCTCTCCCATTTCTATGGGTGGTAAGCCAACCATTCAAATCTCCTTCTGCATCTTTCCACAATGGAAGGGGGAGAACTTTCTAAATCTACAGCTCCATGCCTTAGCCTGTCAATTACAAGTAATCTGCCTCTGGACATCTGACAGATACCATGCCCACTGGAAAAACACAGACTGAATCATCTTCATGACAGAGAAGCCATCCTGTATGCATCTCCCAGGGCTACCTCCCTCTTTCTTGAATTTTTTACCCATGATGCCACTGTACTTTGTTCTTGGTGTAGGATATGGCACAGAACTTTCTAAGGGCCCAGGGCCCTATTAGATGCCTAAGCACAGGATGGCTCCAACCTCTAAATAGCATTGGCCCTTTTTATGGCACTGGGCTAGAAGGGGCTTATCTACTTATACCAGTGCCTCAATGCAAGAGGTGTGTTCCCATTCCAGGACCTGAGGGACAAATTACCTTACAACTTAGTACCTATATTAAAAAACAATATCCAAAGCAAAGGCACCCCAGACCCACTTCAAGTACTTTTTGCTAACTCCAACTCCACCAGTGGGTGGGGGCACCTAGTGGGTAGGCTTATGGACTCTACCATAACAGCCCTTCATAAACAAACAGCAGAGTTACACCACCCTGTGAGGAGTAGCAATGGCTTAAGTATGCCCTTACCACTTACTATCTGTGGCCCGCTGTCTAAAAGAGTTTGCATGGAAATGTTGGACTTGATCTTTTTTAGAACTCCTGTCATCCAAATGAAATATGTGGGGAGTAAGTGGTCAAATGCTGGCAGGCATGTGAGGAAATAAAAATCACTATGGTTCTCAAAGGAAGTGGCCAAGAAGGTAAGGACAGAAATGGTGGAATTCAGGAGGTGTAAGGACACAGAGGGAAGGAGACAGGGACATGTATCTGGAAAACAGAAGGATACAGGGAAAGCAATCAGGAATGCAAAGGCACAAACAGAAGAAAAATAGCCCAGGCAATAACAAAGGGGACAAGAAAGTTTTCAGGTACAGTAATGAAAGAAACAAGCATTTGTCAATGCGAATGTTTGCTTGCTGGCATTGGCATTGGTGGGGTGTGCCTTTGGGTGCGTCAGGCATAACGTCCATGCCATTTCACACACTCTACCTGCAGACACCGACAAGTGTCACGGTGTGCCTTGGGGTCTTTGGCCCTTATGCTCACCCCATTCCATCAGAAATACGGTGAGATGGGTGCAGTATAGGAGAAAGGAGTGACATTTGGGGCCAAAGAGTCCAAGGCACACCTCAATGCCTCTCACTGGCTGCAGGGCATGGGTGGGGTGAAATCTTATGAGCATTACAGGCGACAATCCCAAGTCACACCCTGATGCCTGTCAGTCTCTACAGGGTGTGGCGTTATGGTCAGAAACCTAATGCCTCAGGTGTTCGTTGGTATTTTCACTCCAAATTTTCAACTTGGGTTTTGTGAACCTCACCTTATGAATAGTGGCGATATCAGTTCATTAGCGAAGCTGATTTTGCACAGTGACTACGGCATTTGGCACCACAGGTGCGAAAACACATTTTGAACAGGATATGAAAATGACAGCTGTACTGTTCATGGGGAGGTGTAAAAAATGGCAATGTTAAAAATCTGCAGTGAAAATAGTAAAAAATGGTGAAGGCACAGCGTGCGTAGAAACTGCGCCAATGCACACCCTTAATGTAATTAGTTTGGGGATTTTTACAGCAGATTGTCAACACAGGCATTTTGGGACCTCCGCTCATGAACAGTGTCACTGTCATTTTCTTAATTTGTTCTGAACAGTGATTTCCAACAGCGACCACGCATTTCTGTGCAGAAAGTGTGAAAACACATTTCGACCATGTTGTGAAAACTTACAGCTGTACTGTTCTTAAGAAAGTATGGAAAAATGCCAGTGGTGAAAATCTGGACTGAAAATATTGCAAATTCATGAACTTATGAGGGCGTGGAAACAGCACAATGCTACGCTAGTAACACAGTCATTTTATGGACTTTTGCCATCAAATTTTAAACATAGACATTTTAAGACCTCTGCTCATACGCGGTGTCACTGTGATTTTCTTAATCTGTCATGAAACATTGATTTTGCATACCGACTGCATTGTGCACTACATGCTCAAATACACATTTTGGGAGATGTGAAACTGACAGCTGCACTGCTCATAAAGAGGTGTGGTAAAATGGCAATGTTGAAAATCTGGAGTGCAAATATTAAAAATTCACAAACTTACAAGCGTGCGTAGGAACTGTGCAATGCATGTAGTAAAACAGTCATTTTAGGAATTTTTCACCAAAATTTTCAACATAGGCATTTTAAGACCTCTGCTCATGAACAGTATCACTCTGATTTTCTTAATCTGTCCCAAACATTGATTTTGCACACGACTGCACCATTGTGTGCTACATGCATGGAAACACATTTTGGTGAGATGTGAAAATGACAGCTGTACTGCTCATAAGGAGGTGTGGTAAAATGGCAATGTTGAAAATCTGGAGAGCAAATATTAAAATTCATGAACTTACGGTGTCGCTAGGAACGCTATGCAATGCATGCTATAAAACAGTCATTTAGAATTTTTTTCCCAAATTTCAACTTATAGGGTTTTTGGGGGCCTACTTCATGAACTGTGACATTGTCATTTTGTCACGATGGTCCCAAAGGTGGTTTAACACAGTGACCGTTACAATCACCTTTCAGGAAAGAATAATGACAGTGCCAGAATTCATGAGGTGGGGTTCCAAAAACCCCATGTTAAAAATTGGTGAGAAAATTCCCAAAATGCCTGAGATATATATCAAAGTTGAAAAAACTATTTATTCCATTATACATCTTGCCAGCATTTCCTCAGTTCACGGTTGGCTTTGAAGAGTGCAGGCGTGTTCCTGGTCCCACCGATCGTCGCGCCAGATTCCAAGTAAGTATGGGGTGATGAAGTTGTGGGAGGCAGTGCACAGAGGGTGGGTGCGGGGTGAAGTCAGTCAGTGAGGGACCATTTTTTCTTTCTGGGTTTTTTCTTTTAGGAAGACAACGTGGGATGTTTGCCACGCTGGGTGGAGCTCCCAGCATGGCAGCTGGAAGTTTTTGGGGGCCAGCAGAGCTGATGGGGGATTGGGCACCTCTGTCCAGCTATAGAGGTTTGCCACACTGGGGTGGGCTCCCAGCGTGGCACCTGAAGTGTGTTGGGGGCAGCAGATGGACGTTTGCTGTGCTGGGGTGGGCTCCCAGTGTGGCACCTGGAAGGCTGTTTGGGGACTGTGGAGCCAACAGGGCACCCTGTTGGCCTTACAGATTGTTGCCATGCTGGGGTGGGCTCCCAGCATGGCACCTAAAACTCTGTTGGGGGCGCGAGTGCAGCCAATGGGGGATTGGGCACCCCGTCAGCTATACTGTGTGTGTGGGGGAGCTCATGAGCACACTGGGGGTGGGCTCCGGCTTGCTACTTGTTGGGTGGAGAGGCTATCTATGACAGCTCTTTCACTCAGTGCCGACATGGAGGCACTTTGCATACTATTTTTATTTTTATTTTTTATTTAGTTTTTGTTGACCAGGTAAGTGCACTAGACAAATTCTGCCTATTTTCAGGCACGACCTTGGGGAGGGATACAGATGAATGCCAACTGACATTGAACCAGATTAAGCTGTTGGTGGTATTTTTAGTGAATGAGGAAATTTGGCCAGGACACCGTGGAAATTCCCCTACTCTCCTGTAGGTGGACAGGCTGTCTTGCTGAGAGATGGCCACTGTGGGAGAGACTCAGAGGAGAAGGGCGCTAGTGTAGTGGTGAGGAGGCCTCACTGCTAGCTGAGCAACAAATGTCGGATTTAATGAAAAATAATCAGGAAACTGATGGAGAAGAAATCTTTCATGAGGCAAGTTCTTTGCCAGATATTTTCTATTGACTGAAAACGTTTCATATATGAAGGAGGACAGAGCGATGGAGAGAATGAGTTCCTTACAGCTGATAATCAAGCGGAGGTTCATTCGATTCCTAGGTGTACGCTACGCTCAAACAACTGTGCTGTGTTAATTGAGGTTGCAGCCAACTCTCCTGACAGGCCGAGCAAACAACCTGACAGCAGGAATGAGGAAGTAACTACAAAGAAATTTCTCCCATCAGAGGTGATTGGATGTCTGCAAACATTTCTTCTGATTTAAACAATGACAGTGTTACGGCTGGCAGAGATTTCACTAAATCTAGCGAGTGCCTAAAGCCTGATGTAGCAGAAAAGAACAAGCGCAGTGAAAGAAAATTACCCCCACTAGCGCACAGCAAAGGTTAACCCAACTTCTGGCTGTCACTTTCAAAGCTTGCCTTTTGCAGGGTCAGTACATCTAACTAAAGAAGTGGGGTTCGTTTTCAACCCCAGGTTAAATGGGGAGCTGATTCAGGTGTGCTTGCTCAGATTAAATACCAAACAGAGGCAAACCAACAAGAGGGGTGACGAATTTAGTTTTCTGCAGCCACTGGTTCCACAATCTCTAACTACAACCGCAGTAAGTGCTAAAACAGTGGTTCGAGAGAGTAAAGCAACAAGTAAAAACACTATAGCAGTAGCTACTAACCAAACTCAGGCCTCTGAAACACTGAAAGATCATGACAAGAACTGGTCGCCTCAAAGGCGCTCTTGGAAGCAGTTTGGGAAAAAACTGCCATGGGGGTTTGGACTCCTGACTCTGCATGGGACACTTCTTTAAATTTACAAACAAATTCCCTGAGTGAAACCTGGCTTCTTCCATACCATCTAACAGGGAAAATAAGGCTGAGGTAACCTCTGTAGGAGAAAAGTAAGCCTTATAGTAAACACACCTGTACAGCCTTCTACAACTCAACAGGCATTACAATCAAAACTGTCCCTACTATTCATAAAGAAGTAAACATGGATGAATAATGTTTTTAGCCAAACCTTTAATGTCCGAACTTTTTCTCATGCCAAACAGGAAGCAGCACTCGGTGGAATGCAGTTTGCATTCGTTACAAGGGAGGTCTGGAAGAAAGGCCTGACACATTATGTAGGAAATGTCTTATAAAAGATTCTTTGCATTTTCTCCCAGAGATGTATTTGCATTCATTAGTATCTCTGGAGAAGATAACTGTAAGTTTTCATACTGCTTATGCTTTAGACCTATTTTGGGAGAGGTATGGGTAAGTTAAATTTTCCCCACTTGCACCCCTTCTTAGTAATTCTTCTAACCAAGCCACTAATAAAAAATGTTACTGTAATGTTTAGGAATGAGGGGTCCATGTGGAAGACATAACATACTGGTTGTCCCAAAAGTGTGAGATACAAAGTGATCCTGAACCAATTTGGATTCGGAACAATTTTGGACAGGAGGTTGGAGGTATAAAGTTAAGTTAAGACAAGCTGATAAAGGTTGAGCACATCCCCAATGCTTTCCTGTTGGGCAGGGATAG
Source organism: Neoceratodus forsteri (assembly GCA_016271365.2). Taxonomy (NCBI): domain Eukaryota; kingdom Metazoa; phylum Chordata; order Ceratodontiformes; family Ceratodontidae; genus Neoceratodus; species Neoceratodus forsteri. The sequence continues at coordinate 901,846,272 of CM028135.1, read as the reverse complement.
AGGGGTATGCTTTTATAGTAGTCAGCCTAGAGCTTGTTACAAATGCAGGTCAAAAACTCATCTCTCTAGCACTTGTGATCAACCCAGGTGTGATAACTGTGGGGAAGTGGGTCATGTGACCATGCAATATACCAACCATACTAAATGTGACCTTTGTGAGGAACATGGGCATGCTTTCAAAGAATGTCCTTGGGCAGCAAAAATAAGGCCTCTTGTGGGAGTACTGACTTATTGATACAGCAAGCCCAAGATGCCATGGCTAAACAGGCAGAAACATCAGTAGAGAAGCTAACAATATCCCTCCTCAAGACTTAGAAATCATAGCTGTGGTGGAAGCAGTCCCTCCTCCTTGCTCCCCCAGTCCACAAACAAAACCTGCTGGAATAGCAAAATAGAAAGGGACTCAGAGCAGTTTGAGCCTGTTTGTTACAAGGACCCAGAGGATACAGAAGTTGCAGGTATAGGGAATACTCTCGGTCTCCTTACCCCCAGAAGATCTAGCAGGAACCTGAAAGCAACAGATGCACTTCACAATGAGTCAATAGAATCCCCGAACTCCTATGCTGCCTTATTCACCACTTGGGGTGACTCTGAAATGGAGGTCGGAGATTCTGACTCTCAAAAATCTACCTAGGAGAACTTAGGATCTCCAATAGAGGTTTATAAAGAAAAGAAAAGAAAAAAGGAAAAATAGAAGAAACATTACTTAAAACAGTTTAATGACAGTAAACCTATTGGGTTCATTAAATACACATAGTATTTTAAATAATGTAAGAAGACAAGCAGTTTTTCAATTTTTGCGATAAAACATCACTGTAAGTTTTGTGCAGGAAACATGGATGTTTGCATTGGAGCAAATAGCCTCTTTTAAAAGGGATTGGCCCTGGGTTCCTTCTTCTTGGTCATTTGGTAGAGACTGTGCAGACGGATTGGAATTTTATTTCCTTTCAATTTGTTTTACATAAATTAATAGATCTAGTACCAGGCAGAGTCTTAATAATAGATGGTACTTGGCATTACATGAATTGTAGATTCATTAACATTTATAATCCTCAAACTAAGGCACTCAGAATAGAATGTATGAAAGCAATACGACCTTATTTGGTAACCTCTCTAAATATTTTTGGGAGTTGATTTTAATTGCAGTCTACATTCAAAGGAATGCAAAAAGAAAATCTATTGTGCTTCTAACTGTTTTGAAGCTATAATGAAAATAGCAGATTTGGTTAATTGCAATCACTATTAACTGTTGATCCTAGTTGTACCTTTTGAAGGGAAAATTGGTTCAACAATAGATTATTTATTCACATCAAAAGCAATCACTGAGGGCAAATTTAAAACTGTTTCAGTGGAATTTTCTGATCACTTGCTAGTACAGGTTGAAATTGGGAATACGCCTTTAAAGTTATACCAGAAAATAGGTGGAAACTGAACACTTCCATTCTTAGAGAGGCTCTAGTGAAAAGTCAATAGTACTTATCCTGCAAGCTAGATTGTCTGTGGCATTTTATACTCTGATGATACTACCTGGTGGATAGAAACTAAAAGCGATTGTAGGAACTGGTTTCAAAAATATGGAATTCATCAGAGGAATTCTAATTCCTTTCCTATTTGAAACTTAGAACACAGTTACAGCATTTAATTACAATTGCAAATTCATCTAGAATAGATTTCTCAAATCAAATTGACAATATTAAATTACAGATGAAAGACCTTCAATATAATAGGACCAGAACTCTGCAGGCACTTATAACTAATCATTTAAAGAAAACTGTAATTGGAGACCGTTTGAACTTTGTAAAACAATTAGAGTCTTCAACTATGAAATATTTAGATTGGAATAAGATTAGAGTGGAAGATGACATTTCTATTAACTCTATTATTGAAACCCATTTTAATAACCTACAACCAAAGAAGTATCCATCTACAAAAGAAATAAGAGAATACCTGGGTCCCCCTCCCCCAGTTTTTAGATTCACAGGATGTTAATGACATGATGGTACCATTTTCTGATAAAGAAATTGAAACGGTCATCCATAATTTAAAAGATAACATTACTCCTGGTTTGGATGGACTATCCAATTTATTTTATAAAACCTTTTGTCGAAATCATTTCTTGTTTAAAACTAGTATTCCAATTTTTTTATGGTAAATTAATTCCTCCCACATTTGCAGAAGGACTTATGATATACATTTTAAATCAGGAGAAAGGGAGATATTAGAAACTGGAGACCTATCACAATTTTAAACTCAGATTATAAAATCTTTACTACTTTATTAAACAATAGATTAAAAATCTAGCTAATAAAGTGATTATGCCATTTCAATATTGTGGGCTTCCAAATAGGCAGATACAATCGGCCTTAACAATTATAAGAGATTTGATTGAGTCCTTATCTTTAGATGGTAGATCAGGTTGCCTACTTCGATAGATTTAGAGAATGCTTTTGACAGGGTAAAGCCACTTGTATTTGTTTACAGTATTAGAATTTTTTGGGAATCCTTGTCCTGATAATTAAGATTATAAAATCATTATATGACTCTGCTAAAGTATACCCAGTAATAAAGAGAACAGTAACAAAAGGTATTGTAATAAGAACAGGTGTAAGTCAAGGTTGTCCTCTAAGCCCCTTGTTGTATGTTTTACTGGAACCCCTAATAAGAGCAATAGCCATTTCACCAAAATGGGAACAGTTTAAAATGCCACAGTCTAATATTCAGTTGATTGTGCAAGCTTATGCAGATGATGTTTGTTTATTTTTAATAAACATGAGCAAATGGAAGAATTTTTAAAGAGTTCAAACTATTTTCAGTACTTTCTAATGCTAAATTAAATAAATCAAAATCTAGAGGGCTAATGATGGGAGTAGAACTCAATCAGTTATTAATTATAATAACATTAAAATATCTAAAGAACCTCTTTCCATCCTGGTATTCAGTTTGGGCCTCAAAATCTCCCGGGCGTTAACTGGCACCAAGCATTAAAAAAGTTAAAACAAAAGTGGCTGGATGGAAACAGTTTAAATTCTCAAACTAAAAAGAATTCAAATTCTTGAGCAATTTATCATGCCATGCTTACAATATGTAGCTCTCATCTTTCCTTTACCTTCTCAATATGAGACAAGACTTTATAGTTGTTGTTTCCAAATGTTATGGGGAATAGATTAAACCTGGTTAGGAGATGCTACACCTATTTAGCAAAAGAAAAAGGTAAGTTAGGAATGATAGATCCTATCATTTTCTGTCATGTGCTCTTTTTACCTATACAATAAAATGAAGATTAATATATCCTGAGAGTAGTGATGGGTTATGGATTGGGAATGCTCTAGGGCGATACATGAAAGCTTCACTCATTAGTGAGCAAAAATTAATCTGCATATTCATATACCATCATATTTCAGACCAGCAGCACAGAAACTTTATAAATGGCAGGTTACAAAACTGCAAATTAGTGCTAATGTCACAAAATCACTCTATAAGTCCATTATGACTCAAATCTAACCCACAAATCCCAGTTTCAAAAACTGTCCCACAGCTATGGATAGTAGGATATTAGACCATCTTAACAATCCTAGACTCCCAGATTATATGTGGGAAACACAGTGGCTCATTATGTATGACCAGTTAAATATAAGGGTACGGATAAATATAAAGCAAAGGAAGAAAGAAACTGTCCATATCCACAGTGTACAAATCAAGAAGAAACTATGGAACATTTCTTTCTATATTGTTCTTTGTCAAACCTCTATGGATCTATGCAGCAAAAAATGGAATTTGCAGTGGCTATCTAGGATGAATTATGATATTTTAGTCATTGGAATATTGCCACCTAGTTTTATTATTTATGATTATAGAACACTGATTTTTTTTTTTGCATGTTTACGCTTTTGTTTATGGCAGGTGAGATGCCAATGGGTAATTTATCAAAAGACAGTCACGTATGAAGGATTTTGCCAATATGTAATGAATGAATTACAGAAAGTATATTTAAAAGATAAGCAACTTTATAATGTAGATAAAGTTAAAATGTGGTGGAAGGGTTTTTCTCATATTATCAAATATAAATAGATAATTTTAAAAGAGACGTAGGCTATCCCTTTGTGTTACAAGTATTCTTGTTTAGTTCCTTTTTATTTCTCTCTGATTTTCAATATTGTATGTATTACATTTTGCTCTTTTGTGTTATGTTACTTATGCACTATTGTAAATAAAACCACCCTACTCTGTGGGAGGGTTCCCTCACATCCTGGCATTCAGCCAAGATGGCTGTCCATGGAGGAGCTGTGGAGGACATGGAGGTGTTGGAGGCAGAGGAGTTGGTCTCCTCCCATCTCTGTTTTGAGAAAGACCACATCTCATACTGATACTCTGCTGCAGCCTGCTGAAATGATTCCTTCTGTTACTTTGGATGCTTCCCTGTTTCTACTGAGAATCACTACCAGAAGAATTTGACTACAGATCCTTCCTCTGCTTTCCTGGTTATGCCTATGATGTCTTCTAGCTCTACTACAGTGACTACTAGTGAGTCTTCCCCTTCTACTTTACTGGATGTGGATGTGTTGCTCCGTGTTGAAGAGCAGCGCTATTTTGCTGCTAGACAGCGACTGTTGGCCTCAAGACTCAGCCTGCTTCATAACCTGCTACTCCCCCATGACTCACCATCTGTGAATGTGGTTTCTGATGCCTCCTCGCTGATTCTGACACTTCCGCATTCTTTGCCTGGTTCAGCGGACTCTCCCCACTCCCGACAGCCTGCACAGACTGCACCTCTCACTCCGCTTCCTTCAAGTATTTCTACTGCAATGGTATTTTCTGCTTCACTACCTCCTCTGCCCTGCCTGATGCATCACAACCAACAGACTGAGTCCATTGAGTTGGCTCTGGAAGCAGCGGGGTGGGAGAAGGATCAACCGTCGGGACTTGGCATTCTGGTTCCTCTCCGATTTGCACTCGATTGCCTGTGACTGAGACTTAGTGGCCCCTCCTGATTAGAAGGTACCTACTGATTCTTTGACCTCTCCTGCCTGCTGAACTTCTCTTGACCCCAAAATACAACTTTACGATTTGGCCCTTCTGCCTCTACACATATTGGTCGCCAGACTCCAGGCCCTGGTTCTTGCCCTGATCCTGCTGTTTCCACCTTTCCTTATCTATTACTACTTCCAAGATGTATGCTGCTTGTTTTCAACCCCTGTACAACAAGCAAAGAGACAATGCTGTCTGACTACAATACTTGGGAGGTTTGTCTGAATTTCCTGACCGCTTTTTGTTGGTCGCACCCTTTAAAAGACTCTATGAAGTTGCTGCCTTTGAAATCCATGCTTTAATACATGTTTCTTCAGAGACTCATTTTGATGTCAGTTTCAAAATGGTAGCTGGTTTAGAAAAGTTTTGGAGGAAATTTCATGAGCTTAAATTTCTCCCTTATGGGCCCCTTTAATGCCATTCCTTTGACTAAGCCTACAAGAAAACTGTTACCATTTTATTTCATAATGAGGGTGTGAGTTTAAATGATATCACTGTATGATTGAAGCAGAAATGTACTTTGCTTACTGACCCTGGAGGCTATTTTGACTCAGAGAATCTCTCGACAGGTGGGTGGAAAGGAAGGTTATGTCGACATCTGGTACTGGGATTCAGCATTTGCCTAACAGCTTTATGCTATGGAAAGATAGGAATTCCTCTTCTACCCAGGCTACCGAAAGCATGTTACAAATGTGGCTGTAGTAACCATATCTGTAGCATTTGCATGTCAGGATTAAATGTTCTGTCTGTGGTAACACTGGTCATACAGGTTCCCAATCGTGGATGAACACCTTTGCATCCTTTGTGATGAATTAGGGCACACCTTTCAGACATGCACCTGGGCAGCTCATAACTCCCCAACTCTGTTGGATGGGAGGAACAATGATTGATTATTACTGTCGCACAACACTCCTGACTGACTAACGACTTCCTACATCTCAGCATATACCCCCCCATTCTATTGTGCTGCTACTGATGCACCTTCTTTCTCACAAGGACAGCCTGTCCTCTTTTATCTTCAGAGTTACCTGCCCCTATTGTTACCCACCCTCCTGCCACTGATCCTGACGCTTCCACTCCAGAAGAAGAACCTGCTCCTGCATTCCCTAGCACTTGGTGACTTCCATAGACACCCCGAGCCCTTCATTAGAGTGGCGCGAGGGTCAAAAGAGGGACTTTCCTTCCTCTAAGGTTCTGAAGTCCTCTACTGTGACCCACACCAATAAATCTGAGATATTATGCCACCCTCAGGACAACATGGACTCTGACACATCCTCTGTCCTCTCATCTCATTCTGACTTGACTACAGACACAGAGGTGACCGTTGACAATCTAGGTTCCCAGAAGAGGAAAGCCAAGGCGAAGTTGAAGCATAGGGAGGGTACTCCTAAGAAAGGTAGACCCAGGTGATTTCTATTTTTTTTTTAGCCTTTGCTTTGCTCTTTCCCTTTAACCATGTCTTCTTTTTTCAGTATATACTGTTAATATCAACAGTATTAAAAACACCACGAAGAGGGATGAAGTTTTTCCTTTTTGTCTGGCTTAACAGCTGGCCTCGTCCTTTTACAGGATGTAATGCCACATCCTTCCGAAATTTACAAAGCCAAACGTGCCTGGATCTCAGGCCTTTCATATTGGTCCTTGGTCAAGACTCTTGTTCTGGTTTGGGTATTCTGTTTAGTGTTCCTGATGTTACTGTTATTAAAATATTAGATTTATACCTGGCCGACTTCTTTATTAGATGTTTTGATTTTTCTGTCTCTTTTCGAATAATTAATATATATGATCCCAAATCAAAACTCATAGGATTGAACTGCTGAGACTCATACAGCCTTATTTATACACGCCTATGCATGTGATTTTTTGGGGTGACTTCAATTGTGGTTTGTCCACCAACGATAAGACTTCTATTTCTAAAACTACCAAACTGTTTTGTGACACGAATTTCCTCAGACAATTGCTTCATTCCACACACTTGCATGATGCATATTTACCCTTCCGACCCGTATTGATTTTTTTCTTTATTTCTTCCCATCTCCAACTTTCTGGTGCTGTCATTCAGGTTGCTGAATTCTCTGACCATAATTTATTATCCGTTTCTTTTGGCCCTTCCCTGAAATCCTATTTTGGTCCTGGCATCTGGAAATTGAATACTTCTCTTTATCTGATTCATATCTGTTATGACAACTGACTGACTACATTACGAATCGGAAATCTATATTTTTTTGTATGACATTCCCTGGGTCTGGTGGCAGGACACAAAATCTGGACTCGGACTTTATTTAAACGTTACAGTAAAACTATCATGACTCTTTATATTTTCAATATCATAACACTAGACAACACCTACAGAAATTGCTTACTTACTCTCATGAAACAGGCCATGATTTCTCTGCCCAAGTTAGTAATCTTAGAAAGCCTCATGGACTATCATCTCCTGAAGGCTACTTCCATCCAACACCAACAGCATTATGGAACCTCTGGCACCAGTGACACTGTCTGCCCATATGCTACTATTAGGAAAGGGTGGCGTCAAAACTTTCGATACGCTTGTTTGATGATAATTTCTCCGAACTTACTGCTATTTCAGATATCAGAAATCGTGTTACTTGTTATACAGAACAGTTGTTCGGTCCTATGCCCCACAGCTATTTCAGACTATCTTTCCTTTATACAACTTCCTGATATACCCTCCTCTGTTGTAGACATGCTAGATGATGAGGTACATGCACAAGAAATCGAAGCAGTAATCAGGTCTTTATGTCCAGGAGTAACACCAGGCCTGGATGGTCTCCCAAATGAGCTCTATAAAATGCTTTCTACTGACTTGAGTTTTGAATTGGCTAAAGTGTATAATTCCATATACATTAGTAGTAGTAGTAGTAGTAGTAGTAAAATTTTTATTCAATTGACAAGCAAAAGAATAGGAAGCTCAACTGAGACAAGCTCATTTCCAGTGAGGTCCTTAATACATACATACATAATTGACATCATCATAAAAGAATATCACGAAAAACAACAACAGTAACAAAAAAAAAATGTTTACAATAACACTGACATCCATAGAAAACAACATTAACATCACAAATTCCTATTCATAAAGTGCAATTATGTAACATATTTTGGAGCATAGCATACATAATTACTCATCATTTAACCTTTTATCAGCTTCAGATTTAAACCAACTTTTATTTCTCCTAAATTAGGGCTAGAACTAATTGACCTCAAGTGAGTTGGCAATGAATTCCATATGTTAGGACCTAAGTAGAAAAATGTTCTGTACCCAATCCAGTCCTTCTTCTGGGCAAAACATATTCCATATCCTCAGCAGAGTGTAACCTCCTCTGATTATCCTTATCTGAAATTCATCAGTAATGTATTCTGCACTTCACCCTAACTGAATTGACCATATATGTCAAAACATGAAATATCCTTCTATCGTAAGGACTCATCCAGTTCAAAGACTGATATAGCTCTCTTCTATGGATTCTTTTAGGGACAGCCAAAATAAACCTAGCTATCTTATTAAAGAAAACATCTGTTTAGCTAACTGGGTTGAAGTTGCCCTATATAAATAATATCCCATAGTCCAACAAAAGGAATCAATGTAGCCATAGCTACTTGTTTCCTTACATTAACATCCATACAATTTCTAATTCTATAAAGTGCACCCAAACATCTACTAACTTTTTAATTGTACAATCTATATGAAAATCCAGCTCAATGATCTATCCAAATACATCTCTAAATATCTGTAACATTGGACTTGTTCAAGAGCAATGTTGTCCACAGTCACTATATTCAAATCCAAATCAGAATAGACTCTTTATTTTCCCAGAGAACAATAATACCTGGGATTGTTTTGAGTTAAGGGCAAGATTGATTCACTATAAAACAACTGGAGCTCATCAAATGCTTTTGAAGAGTTAATTCTATCTGAATTAATGATAACCCCTTCACATAAATAATAGTGTCATCTGCATACAGATGACACTGTACATCAGGATTAATTAAAACAAAATTATTCATGTATAAGTTAAATAATATTGGACCAAAATGGATCCTTGGGGTACCCTAGATATTATCTCCTGAAACCAGAATTCCACCCATTTATTGAAACCATTTGTTTCCTACCGTTAAATAAGCATCCAGCCACCCAATCACCTTCATCGAGACACCCAAAGCAGGTAGTCTGGACAGGAGGATGTTGTGGTCCAGGGTATCAAATGCCCTGGATAGATCTACAAAATTGCTCCCACCTACATCCCCCTGTCCAGAGCACCCACAATTCCCAGTAACCTTTAACAAAGCAGACGTTGTGCCATGCATAGACCTGAAACCAGATTGAAACTTATTAATCAGCTTACCATTTTCCAAGTAGGTCTGTAATTGTTTAGCTATCAATCTTTCAAACACCTTGGCTACTATAGGTATAATGATATGGCCTATAATTCTCCATTAAAGACCTACATCCATTTTTATAGACAGGAATAATTTTGGCCATTTTCCACATTTCAGGAATTTCCACATGTAAGGGACATGTTGAAAATATTAGACAAGGGATATGAAATGACCGGAGCAGCATATTTCAATAGAATATTAGGGATCTCATCTAACCCACCAGCCTTCCTAACATTTATTTTGAATAACGCATTTTGTGTTTCTAATGGAGATATTAATTCAAACTCAGACTCTTTGTCCTTTAAAGGGCAACTTCTGTAACTTTAATTTGAGGATTTAAGGGGGACTAGTCTTACCTTGTAATAAGGCTTTTTGCCCATAGTTGTGAAGAGTTTGTTAAAGCCATCCACAACCTGTGGGTCCCATAGGGACTTCAACTTCCCCAATTTTAAACTTCTCAGGGTAATCCACTTGTTGATCCCCTTTCACCTTTTTAAAACTTGCCAAAATTTCCTTGGATCATTAGTCATATTAGAATTTAGTTCCCTATTATGATAATCATTTTTAACCCTCTTAAGTTCACAATTATAATAATTCTGCATCTGTTTATACTTCACCCAATCAGCGTCCATTTTGTGGATTTAGCCACCTTCCTTGCCTTATCCGCTGTTTCTTAATTTTAAACAAGTAAGAATTATACCAAGGGAATTATCAAACTTTGTTTTCCTAATTTTTAGTGGGGCATGCCTATTACAAATTGTCAAGAAATCCTCCTGAAATAATCTCCAGGCATCAACAACTGTAGGAACTAAATCCAACCTTCCCAATTAAACTCATCCATCTCTAACATAAAATTTATATAATCAAAATGTTTGAATGATATATAATGAACTGATTTTACTGATCTCCTTATTTTTTTTTTTTTTTTTGCTTTCTAATAGCATATATCATCTGATGATCTGAAAGAGAATCTGAAAGAACACCACTAGCAATATACCTATCTGGGTCCTGATAAATAATAGATCTAATATTGTGGAGGAAAGTGGTTGTTTGGTATTAACTCTAGTTACCTCTACAATTAACTGAGTCATACCCAGAATATTACTCATCTCAACACTACTATGACTAACATCTACAGTTTTCCAGTCTTCGCTCATATCCCCAATTAACATAATCTCACATCTACTTAAATAATCACCCAAAAATCTTGCAAAACTTGAAACACTTCAGTACTAGCTTTGGGGACGATATATACCAGTAACATTAAAGGTTTACTAAATGGTAAATTAAATAATAATGGAAGAACTTCAGAACCACCCCATTCCAATTGGCAATTAACCACAGATACATCCAAAGAACTAAGTGCATAAATAATGCACCCCTTTGTTTGATCTTTCCTCCATAAATTATAACCATTCATATACACATATTATCAGAGATCTTATCAGATAACCAGGATTCTGTAATAATAACTACTTCAGGGCTATATTTAATAGTCCTTTCCTTAAGTGGTAAATTTTCCTTACTAAGCTACAGATATTAATGTGAACCACACACATCCCATCCTTTTTAAGATATCAGCTGTTTAATCAAATTCAATAATTGCTAGAGTTAGAATTTACAGAATCCAAATTAGTATAAGATCCTGGATTTGGATGAATATCCCACTTACAATCAAACTAATCATCATTACTATTTTACAAACTTTATATAACTGTGTTTTCAAAGATGTTTCTTACTATGATTAACTGTAAGATGATCCGGATAAACTGTAATTTGTCCCCAACCTACCAATAAACCTTTATATATTGAAATCCACTTAGTTAAATCAGATTCAAAATAATCAGTCAATATACCTGAGCAAATTATATAATTGCATAATCGATTCATACATTATGATAATCTTCCTTTTGATTTCAACATGGGCTGTTTATTTTACTTGTATAAAAAGGTGATAGGAGAGTACTCCAATTGGAGACATTTGTGCCTATTAAACACTGATTTTAAGATACTGACTAAAATCTTGGCACTCACGGCTTTCTAAGTTGGCTACCTATGTGATCTCCACTGCACAATCATGCAGCGACCCTGGGAGATACATTCAGGACCATATTATTTTACTTCAGGAATTATTTGAACGTGGAACTCCAATGTTTTACAGGTTTCATATTTTCCTAGACCAACAACAGGCTTTTGATTCTGTACATCATGATTTTTATGGTCTACTCTACGTCATTACAGAGTCCCTGAATATACCCTTGCCAGACTCCAGTTGCTCTATCGATCTGCCACTATTGTGCTCTTAGTAAATGGATGGAAAGGTCCTATGCTTCCTCTACATAGAGGGTTAGAAAAGCTGCCCTCAGCCCGCTTTTGTATTTTTTTTTAGATACTTTGCTTCATTCAATCAATGCAGCCTCGACAGTTTTGCCACTTCCCTCTGCCCCTATTCCATTTTAACTTATGCGGATGATATGAGTCTGATGGTGGCAAATGCTACTTACCCATTCTGCATTACAGCATTGTTCCAATTTTGGGTCCGCTTCTGGTGCAACCCTTTAATCTTGCTAAATGCATGGGTCGCAGACTGGGTCCTCCAATTCCAGGTGAGAATGAGGTTGTTGGCCTGATGATTTGTGATGAGCCTATTAGAATTTTGGGTGTTTTATATAGCAATGGCCCTTTAGATGTCCTTAACTGGACACCCAAACTGAACTGTGCTCAGTCTATGGTTTCCCATTGAATTCCTGGAAGATGTGAAAAAAGGATTTTTATGAGTAAGACTTACTTACTTCCTCTATTTCTTTTCCTGGCTTATATCCCCCAATGGCAATTCAAAACTAAATTGCTTAATATATTTTTCAAGCTTTGTGGGGCAGCTGCCTGAATCCTATTAAATGCCTGATTACATACTTACCCTTTCGGGATGGTGGCCTTGCCATGGTCCAATCTATTTTTTTACAATAGTATTTTTTGTTCCATAATGTTAGGCCCCTGCTGGTTAACCGGATAGGGAGTGGAGCCTTGGTTTCTTGAGTCCTGCGGTCCTTGGTTTCACAAGTGGGAACTTAATAAGTTGACAGTTTTGACATGTTCCCCAGATTCCTCGTTATGTTAGAGACACCTTTCTTTGATTGAAACAGTGGCAGGTTACTGGTCAGATGCTAGTGTCTGTCTCTCAGAAAGCCTTATATACTGTAGATATTTAGTAGAACGCTTTGTTTAGATGTTATTGTTTTTCCCAAATGCCCCAGCCATCATCTCCTGTTTTACTTACTTTTACTCTGTAACTCGTAGGATACCCAAAAATGTGGGACTTACACTGGCTAAGTTGTCATGAATGTATAAACGTTAAACATAACCATAAACATAAACACTACAAGACAGACTTTGTTCCAGACCTGAATGCCAGCAACAGGAAGAAACTATTTCACACCTTTTCTTTTTTATACTTACATCACTAACTTTTGACCTTATTAGCTGCCAGATGGCAAGAACCTTTGTTTGCTTTAATGAATTGTGAAATGTTGATGTATGTTTTTTTCATCTTCTTGGACACATTGGAATGTACATACTTTGAATTTGCTTTTGTGATCATCAAATGGCATATATGGAATGCTCGATGTTTATTTAATTTACAACACCAGGCTGTATCCCTTATCACTATTGTTCAGAGAATTTAACGTGATTTGAAGGACATATATTTCTCTGAAGTGAGGCATTTGTAGTCAGAATCCTTGCTGGACTTGTAGTTGTTACCATGAGATTACTGACTCTGATTTTCCTGTTACATAATTTCTCTGTTTGTACATTGCTTGTATTGTTTTGTTTTCTTTTCTGTTCAGTTGTTTTTCAATAAAAATTTCCCTCTCTTTCGATAAGTGCCATGGGATCTTTAACATCCACCTGAACTACCACCAATCCAGGCAGATGGGACCTCAGTTTAACGCCTCATCCTAAAGACGGACCTATGCAAATTGCCTACACGCTTGAGCACTTTCTTTTCAACTGTACACCACTGTATCTGTAAAAGCTGTCATAGACAGCTCTTACACTCATTGGCGTGGTGGGGCCGTGCCTGAAAAAGGCAGCAGGGCATTGGAAGTAGGGAGGCACACCTCACGAATTCGTATGGTGACACCATGTTTCTTGCACATGCAAACAAACATAAAAAGACTAAGGGTGAGATTGTGAAACTAAAATGGAAGGAGGAAAGTGCAGAGGGGCACCAAGAAAAGCAGAAATCCTGAACAAGTATTTGTGTTCAGTATTCACAGAAGAAGGGAAGGGGAGGAACCAAAGTTAGGCAATGGAAACACCACTGGGAGGGAGGTGGACATCGTCCTTTTAAGGAGAGAGAGTCTTAAAGGAACTCACTACTCTGAAAGTGGTCAAGGCAATGAGGCCAGACAGGATACATCCCAGAGTATTAGGAGAACTCAGGAGGTGCTGGCAGCATCACTGACAGACCTGTTTAACAGTTAGCTGGAAAGAGGTGTGGTACCAAAGGACTGGAGGAGGGTGAGTGTAGTCCCTCTCCACAAAAGTGAGAGCAGGGAGAAGGCTGGCAATTACAGGCCAGTCAGCCTGACCTTGGTGATGGGGAAGCTAATGGATTCAATACTAAAAGAAAGGTTTGTGATATATCTTGAATCCAACAGAGCACAGGATCTGAGGCAGCATGGATTCACAGCAGGAGGTGTTGTCAAACAAATCTGATAGATTTCTTTGACTGGGTGACAGGGAGGTGGATCAGGAGGGTGGTGGATGTGGCCTACCTAGATTTTAGGCAAGGCCTTTGACACCATCCCACATAGAAGGCTAGTAAACAAGCTGGAAAGCCTGGGAATGAGTCCCAGTGTGGTAAACTGGGTCACAAATTGACTGAGCAATAGGACACAGATGGTGGTGGTGAATGGAGTTCAATCTGAATAAAGGACAGTGACCAGTGGGATCCCACAGGGCTTGGACCAGTCCTCTTTAATGTCTTCATAAGCAACATTGCAGAGGAGCTGGAAGTAAAGGTGTGTTTCTTTGCAGACAACATGAAGATCTGCAACAAGGTTGACACTCCAGTGGGGTAGAAAATGAGAAGTGACCTAAGCAAGCTTAAGGGAGTGGTCAAGGTGTGGCAGCTAAGATTCGATGCTAAAGTACAAGATCATACACTTGGGGCATAGAAACGTGGGGAGGAGTAAGTGATTGGAGGACTGATTACCTCCAAACAGGAAAGGGATCTGGGAGTAATCATATCTGATTATCTAAAGGTTACCAAACAATGTGAGAAGGCTGTGAGGAGAGTCAGTGGAATACTGGGTTGCACAGGGAGAGGTATCTCCAGCAGAAGGAAGAGGTGGTGGTGTCACTGTATGGAACATTGGTGAGACCTCCTCTAGAGTACCGTGTCCGTTCTGGAGGCTGCATCTCTAGAAGGACATAGACAGAGTAGAAGTGGTTCAGAGAATGGCAACAAAATGGTGCATGGCTGCACCAAAAGTCATATGAAGGGAGACTGGAGGATCTCAATATGTATTCCCTGGAGGAAAGGGGGATATGATAGAGACTTTCAAATACCTCAAGGATGTAAATAAGATACAGGAGGGTAGCATCTTTAAAAAATAAAAGATGTTCAAGAACAAGGGGTCATGATATGAAAATGGGGGTAGACTTAGGGACAATGTGAGAAAGTATTTTTTCATGAAAAGGGTGGTGAATCCATGGAACAGCCTCCTTGCAGAGGTTGTAGGGCAAAAACAGTAGTGGAATTCAAAAATACATGGACAGACATGAAGGAACTCATAGAAAGAGGAAAAGCTGCAGATCATGGTGGGGATCTAAGTGTATATAAACAGGCAGGGAAAATGAGCAGACTAGGTGGGCCAAGGGTCCTTATCTGTCTTCTAATTATATGTTTCTATGAGTCCCAGGTGGACCAGGCACACATTTTCTGGGGCTACCCAGTCCTAGCACCATACTGGGTAACACTTGCCTAAATTTTAAAAGGCATGTTTGATTTCCCAGGCCTGCTCACCTGTATGTTGGTTTTAATGTATGTACCACCATCCATTGTGCAATTAGAGGGAGCAGCTGAGACTCCTCTTTATTTTGATCACGGAAGCAAAGAAAACTGTCACCAGACTCTGGCTTAAACCCTACCACTCCACAATAGCCCAATGGGCTACAGTAATAGATTCCTTATAGTATCACCTAGAAAAACAAACCTATTATTATTTAAAGGGACACTGTCAACTCCTTTAGGCCACAAACTGTATCTAGTTTAAAAAACATATTTTATGATTGTTCACATTCCGTAGAATGTGCTGATGAGGCTGGTAGTTTAATTCTGATTTCTTATTTCTTTTAAAAGTGAAAATAGACTGACCACCATACTGGTGTTACCATGCCAAATGTGTTTATTTACAACTTCTTAATCATCTTCTCCTGCATCTTTCCTGGACCTTGTAATACCCCCAGCACAGACTAGCAAATCAAGGTATAGGAGAGCAGAGAAGACTTTGCATTATGAGTAACTGCACTGCTTGGGGTGTTCCTCATATTCAGGAAGTGAGAAATAAGAGCAGATCAAGGATTTGTCAGTGGCTCAGCAGGTAGCACACTCACCACCTCTAAGGCCAGGAGATCAGAAGGCTGCAGGTTCTATCCCCACACCAGGTACTTGGGTTAAATCCCAATACTGACACACTAGTGCAGCATGAGGGGTGATACACTCCTGAGGTGCCATCTTTGGATGAGACATTAAACCGAGGTCCCATCTGCCTGTTCAGGTGTATGTTAAAGATCCCATGGCACTTCTCGAAAACAGTAGGGGAATTTTTTTTATTGAAACTTCAAAATAAATATCCAAACATGTTATTCAACACATGAGAAACAATACATAAACAAATCTTGAAAAGAAAATAAGTAATACATCATACAGTCATAGTAGGTATACTTTAAAACCCTGAATTATACAATAAAGCATCAGACAACAAACACAAATCTAACATTTCCAAACATAACATCTCTTATAACCAAGGAAACATGCACCAATACTTTTCCCAAGTTGATTTTTCCAAAGATTTTCCTCCTGAATTTTATTTTATGTAGTTCTTGTGTAATTATATGATACAATTCAGTCACGTGATCTGTTGTTGCTGAAAAATGAATCTACATCTGATCTGCCAAATCAAGTATAAAACAAACTAGTATTACATTTACTGTGCTACAGTTATATTTTACTCAGGAAGGGAAACATATCATAATATAACTATTTTGATGTTAGGTTATCAAAAGGTGAATGTTTCCATTTCTTTTTCAAAAGGTCCTAAATTTTAAAATAAAGGGACATTCCAAATACAAATGATCTACTGTTTCAATTGTAGTTATACAAGTATGACGAAAACAATAGTGTTCAGAATGCCTTTATGTTTGTGATTTCCTCTGGTGTTGATTTTTCCATGCATCCCTAACCAGAGAATATCCCACATTTTGGGAGAGGTTCGTTTATCTAATAATCTATTTTGAATTTGCTTTTTGTTTATGTATAGGATAGTGGAGAAGAAACTGTTCAGAAAAAATTCTGCCAGTACTTCTAAATATAAGGTTTTCCTTAAAAAATAAAAATTCATTATGTAATATCCCCATTTTCTCACATAATCAAACATATACTCCCAATATTGAGACAGTTTATACCGCCTTTTATTTGTATGAATAAATTCCTTGTTTTTCCATTCTGTTAAAATATCTGTTAACATTGGACATATCCATAGTGACCATGATTTAGTAAACCCTTTTAATAAGGGAAACAAACTAGTAGATATGAAAATAGTAAAAATAATAACAGGATTCGCATTCCTACCCCTCATTCTCTCTGATAGCCACATACAGAATATTCCATTTTACAGGTTAAGCCTACTGCCCAAAAACAGGAAAAACAGGCTAATAACATTGTCTCCAGATGTTTAGGAATGGGAAAATGTGGCTAATAAAAAGGGAAAGTAGGGACCAGAAATGTCTAAATCAGAAATATCCTTTTTAGTTTCCCATTTGCCACACATTATATTTACTAACCTTCAACCTTCCTTTATTTAAACAGTACTACCAATTATATTCTGCCATATTCCCAGGTACTACATATACTCCCAAAATTTTACAGGGGCTGTGGCAACCTGTAACTATTAATATCTTCTTCAATATCCCCAGTATTGTGTTAATTTAGACAAATGCTTTTAGAAGCATTTATAACAGAACCAATAATCTGAAGTAAGCAACATAAAAATTTAAAGGCCAGTATACCTGTTTTAGCATCCAAGACCACCAGGCATAAATCGTCTCAGTATGCTATAGATTTGACCCCTAAGCCAGGGGTTATACAAACACCTGTTATCAGAGGATTGGTTTATAATTCTAATAATAGGGTCTTATGTGAAAAGGTACAAAGGGAGACTTAGGGGGCACCATTGTCTTACCCCTCTTCTAATAAGGCATCTTTTCCCCACCAGTCATTTTCATAGGGCCAAACATATGCCAAGGTGTAGCAAATTTGTAACCAATTGAGAAAAATCTGTGGTATCCTATAAGTGCATAGAGTGAGCCATAAATATTTATGGGACACATTATCACACACCTTGGTTTGGTCAAAAGCTCAGCAAATATCCTGAAATGAGTTTCACTGTGTCTCTGCCCATCAACCTCTGATAAGAATTAAGGCATCAGTAATGTTCCTTCCAGGGACCAAACCATATTGTGAGGGATGCAAGAGATCCATAGCTGCCTTTGTAAGCCTTCTACACAACAGTTTAGAAAGGATTTTAAATCGATATTCAACAAAGTAAGCGGTCTCCAATTTTGAATCCATTTACGATCTCCTTTGTTAAACAAAAATATTAACATACCTTCATACATAGTTTCTGTCATCAGAAAAGCAGTAAATACTGTAAGCAGTTCTGTTGGTATACACTCCATAATATTTTATAGAGTTCACTAGGAAACCCACCTGATCCTGGTGCAGTATTGTTATGTAGAGACTTAATTACAATATTTAATTCAAAATTAGTTAATGCTACAGTCACGTCATCCATCTGTTGTGTCAGACAGGAGGGTCTGCAGCTTGCAATATTGTTTGCATCCTTCTGTTTGCAGGTACACTATTGCCAAATTGTTCTTCGATATATAATTCAAGTGTGTTTCTTAATGCCTTTATTATCATTTAAAAACTCTCCTCTTTAGTCTGTATTATAGTAGATTTCCTGGCAAGCAGTCAAGATTTACAATCTTCTGAAGGGTTTATTTGATTATTACTACCCTGTGTCCCAAAACGCTGCTCTTTTTCTAAAGTCTGCTGCCTATTATATTGATGTACTATCATTTCTGATTTAAGAGTTGCTATCTCTGTTGAGTAATCCAAATTAGTTTCAGCTTGTAAAGGGATTATATCATATAAATGATCAAGAATGTCAAATATGTTTGTTTTTGTTGCTATCTGTCTAGAAATCTGTTTAAAAAATCCTAAACAACATTTAGTGTCCTCCCACCATGAGATTATAGAATCATATAAAACAAGACAGATTGTCTATCTTGCAAAATTATTTTAAGATCTGTTAACACCTGTGGTAGGCATTAAATGGTGTTAGCTTCCAATATCCTTTACCAGCTGTTCTTGTGGGTGCGATGATACATGTAGACCTGTTAATGCATGATTGGATGTTTCCATTATTTTTGTGTCTGTCCAAATAATAAGTAAGGACTGGGAGACCAAACAACCATCTATTCCAGAAGATAATTTGCCTTTGAAAAGGTGTCAGAAGATAAGGAGGTGGTGACAAAAGTGTCCTTAAGGGTAGCTTTTTCATTAATTTATGTAAGGCAGCCTTATCACAGTAGATTTAATTTTTCTACCATCACTCTGTTTATGTGATAATGGATATTAAAGTCTCTTCCCCAAAATATTTGCCTACTAGTATAAAGGAAAGGTTGAATTTAATGTAAAAGTTCAATACATAGGGCCTTGGTTTGTGGGCATATAAACGTATAATTCTACATGGTAACCCTTGAAATAAAATATCTAATATGAGTATTCGTCCTGGGTCCAAATCAGTCATTTTTGTAATGTAACTTCTGTCATAAAGCAAATCCCTAGCCCAGAACACTGGTCATCTTCTAATGACCAAAATAAGAAGTACCCTGGTACCACTCAACAGTAGATTTTTTCAGGTAATGAATGCAAACAACTGTCTTGTAATAAAAATACATCATATTGTAATGATTGCAACAAAGCAAGAGTTACTTTCCTTTTATAGTCAGATTTAATACTGTTAGTATTTAAGCTGGCTAACCTAAAGAGTGGAAAAGCCAGTGTAACTTGTAATCACAGGCCCAGATATTCAAAAGGGTTGAGCATGGCGAACAGTGTTGCACCCGCGCAACCCACTGATGCGACCCAGTGCGATATTCAAAGGGAAAGCGCCTGCACAAATCCTGATGCGCCCAGAGCGCATCAGTATGTATACAGGTGCAGGTGGTGGTGCCCATGCATACCCTGCACAGCCCGATATTCAGCCCGGGATGTGCAGAGCCATGCATGAGCAACCCTACCTGCACCAGCACAAAGTTGATCCAAAAAAGGAACAACTGATGGCCACCCACAGGTGAGCTGCCACATTGCAGGGTATAATACGGCAGCTGCCACCTGGGTGGCCATCCGGCTCCCGCCGCACCTGGCAGCACTCCCATGCCCGATCATCGGGTATTTAAAAAAAAAAAAAACAATAAATCTGTCCAGTATCCCTGGTGGTCCAGTGGACTGTTTTGCCCGATCACGGGCATTTGTAATAAAGAAAATAATTGAATAGTTCTGGTGGTTCAGTGACGATCTGCTCGATCGCGGGCAGCATTTGTAACAAAGAAAGACTTGCGGATGCCTGTCCGAGCCCTACTCAGTTATCGTCAGCAGGCGGTAGCACATCTCTCGCTTCGCCACCATCCCGCCACACGACATCATCGGGCTGTACGCCCATTGGTCCACAGCATGAGCCAATGGTGTAGCACATTATGGTTCACATTCCAGATATGTATCCTATTCACATATCTGGAATGTGTATGGTAGTATGCAGTGCCCATTGGCTCACGCTGTGGACCAATGGGCGACAGCCCCTACCGATGGTATCAGTCGGCGGGTGGCGGGCGGCAGGCAGGTGGTGCTGCTGCCCGCCAGCTGACCGGGGAGCGGGGTGGGGCCCAGTGGGCGGGTGGAGGGGTACCACTAGACCACCAGGATATTGGACATATTTTTTTACAAATGCCCGCGATCAGGGAGATAGCGGTCCATTGGACCACCAGGGATATTAGACATTTATTTCTTTTATTTATAAATGCCCGCGATCAGGCAGATAGTGGTCCACTGGACCACCAGGGATATTGGACATTTATTTATTTTATTTACAATGCCCACAATCGGGTGGATAGCAGTCCACTAGGCCACCAGGGATATTAGACATTTATTTCTTTCATTTACAAATGCCCGCGATCGGGCAGATAGCGGTACACTGACCACCAGTGATATTGGACATTTATTTATTTTATTTACAAATGCCCGCAATCGGGTGGATAGTGGTCCACTGGGCCAGGATATTGGACAGAATATCTTTTATTACAAATGCCCGTGATTAAGCAGGCAGCGTCCACTGGACCACCAGGGATATTGGACATAGTTCTATTTTTATACAAATGCCCGCGATCGGCTGTGGAGCAATTGCCATCTGTAGGGGGATCGGTCCCCAACTGCTGCTGCCTGGCAGGCGCCAGGTGCAAGTCATCGGGATCGTGCACCTGCACACAATGAAGAGATGACATGCAAATGGCCCCATTTGGCGCCTTGCATACATTATGGCCCCATTTGCATGTCAAGTTTAATATCACGGTTGCTGTGCAGCGCAATGGAACTTGCACTAAGCGCATCCCGTGCTCCCTCTGGCCACTTGCGCTGGCACAGTGCCACTCGCCATGCACACTGCAGATGGCCAGGCTGCGATGTTCAGCGGCTGCTGAGCCGTGGCGCAGCTCCGTTTGAATATGGCCCGATCACACCCTGTGCAGCCAAGTTGCTCTGCACCCAAGCTTGCACCAACAGCTCACAGTTTGAATATCTGGGCCACAGTTTCTTTTTATTAGATTTAGTAATTCTTCTCTTCCCTTTAAAGTGACACCTACTGTTTCCTGAGGACCCAAGTCAGCAGGGGCTCACTTTGAGTTGACTGATAGGAAACATCAGAATCATCATTCATCATTGCTTCTCCTAACTTTGAAATGCCTCATATCGATTTTCTGTTGGAATCGGTTCCCCAGAGCAGTTTTAGATGATTTCTACGAAGAGTTCTGCATTGTTTGGGGCAGGAAGTGCCACTGTTAAATCTTCATTAGATATTATGGGAGAACAACTACAGTATGGAAAGGACCAGCCTCTGTAAACTGAGAGGAACTTTCCATAGGAATGGGGAGGGCATTGCTTTAGATGGGGAAACCTGTAAGATGGTTTCAGTACTGTGTCGGAATCATTTGATTCAGTGAGTACTGGTATGTGTTGTTCTGCATCATGATGTATCATAGGATTACTAGCAGGTTTAGGTTTCCTAACCGGCAGCCAGTCTCCTTCGAGCCGGGGTTAGGGTTGGGGGCAATTCGTAGCTCTACTGGAATGTGTTCTGGTAGCTCTATTCACATAAAATCTTGTTCTGCATAATCTGAAGCATTGTGCGAGTCCATGGACATGAAGGGAAAGAATGGTCATCTGCACCACATAAATTACAACTAGGTGGAACTGTACAGTGGCTTGCTATGTGCTCCAGAGCCCCACAAGAAACACATTTCAATTGATCATGCTCCAAATTCAAGTGCATGAGGACCCCACATCTGTAGGAGTCTAGCTGCACTGGATAGAATAATATGCCACAATCTCTGCCCAGAAAAACAGGCAAATGTTGGATGCCATCTTCTGTATGCTTTAACTGTATCCTAAACTTCCATCCCCCAGTCCAAAACCTGTTAACATCTATGATGGCTGCTGGCATCCCATTAACTGTGCAGCACTTTTCTAACCAATATAAGATGTTGTTCCATTAACCCCTTCATTTCGAAATAATACAGTTATAGTTTTGAAGGTCGGTTTGGTGATAGGGATAGCAATGAAAGGTTTCCATAAGGGTGTCTTTAACAGCGTAATATGCTGCCCAGAATTTATCCAGTAGACTAGCTGATCAGAAACCGATGTCATAGTTCTGATCCTCAGAGGCGTGAATGAATGTGTACACCTCTGCCGGGGAAAATGTAAAGAATCAATAATAAGTTCCTTGCCAACATAGTTTCTGTCTGGAGGTACATCTAACCCCTCTTTATATCGTAGGTGCACCACAAAGCATCGTTTGGCAACCTCCGCTGGTCATTTAAAAACTAGCATAACTAGCTGGTCATGGGGTACCTCTGACTCTAATACTGCTATCGTATCCAGAACATCATCCATAGCATCAGAATTATCCCTGTACCTGGTAATGTAACATTCATTGTACATGTACTTCGCCATCCTGAACAGCCTTGATGTGTTGTATGCACTCTACATCTCCAGGCGGTTCCTTCTCAGCCTGCGCTGTAGCTGCATGCCAGAAGCCATGAGAGAGAGAGAGAGGAGATATGATCGAAATCTAAAAGTTCTTGAGGGGACAAACAGAGTGGGATGGTACTGCCTGATCTCCAGGAACAGTAACACAGTGACAGGGAGCACAAATAGTGACAAGTCATGGGTGATAATTTAAGAGGAATGCCAGAGAGTTCCATGATTGAGCTCAGGAGATAATGTAAGAGGAATGTATGAGAGTTCCATGATTAAACACTGCCACCTGAGTGCCCCCTGAGTGCAGTACTAAGGGAATACTTTACAGCCAGGGTGTCCCGCCTTCCAATAAAACATTAAACAGAGGTCTTGTCTGCCTTTTCTGGTGGTTGTTTAGGTGGACATTAAAGATCCCATGGTAGTTTTTAAAAAGAGTAGCAGGATTTCATTAGAACAAAAGCATACAATAGATACAAAAACAATCAATCATTCAAAACAAATCTTACAATAATGGAAAACCACATACACCAAATAGTATTTAGACAGATTATATAGAGAACCCACCTGCTCCTTCCCTTCTCTCCCTCCTTGTCCTTCCTCCCTTTCTCTCTGTCCTAGGTCCCTGCCACCCCACCCCGTACCCACTATCTACTTAATCAATACCAGTAGCACCATGGGAATGCTCCACTTCTGATCAGTCCTCCCATGGGCCTCCACTTGGAAATAGCTGGCTGCTTCTTAACACCACTAAGATTGGTTTTAATGCCAGCCTATCCCTACTGTACCACACCGCATATCATTGGGGCTGTCATATGGACCTACCTACTGCCCATACACTAAAAGGAAACGCAATTATCACTACTGGACCCGCGCCTCTGTTCAATGAAGCTCCTCCTACTTCTCCTACTGATCTTGGGCAACATTCATCCGAACCCTGGCCCAGGCTGTTCAAGCTTTCTGAAAAAGGCAGGAGCACTCACCATCGCAACCATCAAAATCTGCAGCCTGTTACCAAAGCTTGATGCACTTCAAGCCTTTATCAGCTAACATAATCCTGATATCCTTGCTGTAGTTGAAACATGGCTGACACCCAAAAGTTCCTGATCGAGCAATTACCTTACAGGGCTGCAGTGTTTTCAGACTGGACCATGTGTCTAAAAGGGAGTGGGCTGCCATCTACATTAAGGATAATCTCCTGGGCACCGTGTTCCAACCCTGTCCCTGCCTCCTCAGCCCAGCTTCTACCCATTAAAATTCTTCAGGTCCCAATCAGAAGCCCTCACCATCGCCTCTGTATATATTCCACCTCGAGATCAAGATCTTGGCATCAAAGAAGTTCTTAACTTCATCAGCTCCCAACCTCCTGGCTGTGAACACATTCTCCTTGGTGATTTCAATATAAACTGGCTCGCATCTGATGTCTACACTCATAAGGATGCCCTTGTAGCTGCAACCTCTCACAATTGGTCACCACACCAACTCGGATAAATTACAAAACTGGCACCAGTACCCTGCTAGATTGGGTTCTCACCAATCACCCTACCAGGATACCTCATACCTCCGCTCACCCAGACTCTCTCAGTGACCACTCCCGTTATATGTGAATGGTCTAATAAATTTCAAAGCCACCCCATTTAATCATTACCAGCAGAGTCCTCCCCATGGTCAACTTACCCATCTCAAACAGTACCTATCCTTGCAAGACTGGCTGCCCATCTACAAAGCGATGGATGTTAACCCAGCCCTCAGCTACTTCATCACCGCCTTTAATAAGGCCTGTGACCTCTTCGCTCCTTCAAAAACAGAAAACAAAAGCCTTCTGTAACCCTTGAATAACTGTGGAGCTCCTTTCCAGCTGAAATCTAGAGACCACCTTTGGCAGTGGCTAAAGCCACAGGCAAACAATCTGACATCCAAAATACAAAATGCCCGTAATGCCTGCACGCAATCCATTCATCTCATGAAAAGCTCATATTATAAGGACGTCCTCACCAACACCTGGGAAATGGTTGTGCTTGGGACAATATCAAGGACATTACTGGGAAACAATCAAAGTTCTCTCCGGCCATGTTAATTGTTGAAGGTCCACTACCCTTGAACTCATGGT
The DNA here is from genome assembly GCA_016271365.2 of Neoceratodus forsteri. Lineage (NCBI taxonomy): Eukaryota > Metazoa > Chordata > Ceratodontiformes > Ceratodontidae > Neoceratodus > Neoceratodus forsteri. Next base: position 901,821,139 of record CM028135.1, on the reverse strand, counting down.
CATTGCAAATATCCTAACACGGCTTTACTGACCTCAGTACTGTTCTACCACTTGATTTCTTCACAGTTAGTCACACCCCTCTAACACACCCTGCACTCTGTCAAACCACCCTCATTTTACTTCAGAGATTAAGATGAATGAAGTCACCACCACATTGCCTCAGCCATTCCACTTCCAAAATCAGCAGTGACACCCTGGACCTATGCTGCTATCACTTACACTTGACGGAGGTCCTCAGTCCCCAACTAAAATTCTTAACCTCTCTCCACACCAGTACATTCCCTGAAATATGGAAAACTGTCACTGTGACCCCGTCCACAAAGTGGGGACAAGACCTGCCACTCTAACTACCGCCCGATCTCCATATTGCCACCACTATCCAAATCCCTAGAGCGTATTGTTGCGACCAGCTCACTGATTATTTGGACAAATATAATATTCTGTGCACACAACAGCACGGTTTTAGAAAAGGGCATAGTACCACCACTGCCCTGCTTGAATTTACGTGCAGTGATAGTTTCTTTGATAAAGGTCTTCTTACTGGGTTGTCTTCATCGACCTCTCAAAGGCATTTGACACGGTCCACCATCGCTGCTGTATGACTAACTACTCCTTGCTGGCCTCACATCATACTCAGCCCGCTGGTTCAGAAGCTACCTTGACAACCGCTGTCAAAGAGTAAAATTGCCAATGCTGTCTCAGACACCTTGCCTGTCCGCCCGAGTCCCTCAGGGTCCATACTGGGCCTCTCCTTTTCAGCCTCTTTTAAACTCCCTACCAATCCTGTTCAGAACAAATCATCCTGTATGCGGATGATGCTGTTGTCTTTTCTTGCACAAGGACCTTTCACCACTACAACACAGCCTCCAACTTGAATTCAGTGCTGTTGAAACATGGTTCTCCAATCATAAACTAGTTCTCAATCACAAGAAAACCAAGTCATTGCTATTCTGCAGTTCACATAACCATTACAAGCAACACCCCTGCCATCTCCACCAAGCTGGGACTGTCCTTGAACAAGTTTACTCATTCAAATACCTAGGGATTCTGCTTGACCCCAATCTTCCTGTATGGCTCACGTTGACAGCGTACTAAGCTGCCAACACACGCCTTGGATTACTCTCAACAGCAGTAGCACCTCACCCCAGAGGCCCTGAAGATTGCTGTCCAGAGCTCTGTGGTGTCAATTATTGATTATGGCCTCATTATCTATGGCTCCACCACGACATCCGCCTTCTGATGTATAGCAGTTGCACTTAACAAAGCATGCCGACTCATACTGGTGCCCACCGCCTCACCCACACCTGTGCCCTTTATGAACAATCCGGTTGGCTCCAGCTCTCCAACCGTATAAAGTATCTCACATGTGCTATGGCGGAAAAAATCAACCTGGCTTCTACACCCCTGGTGTTACTGACTTGTTACATCAAAACACCAACCGACAGAACACCAGGAGCTCGACAACCCAGATTCTACAAGTTCCTCACTGTCGAACCACACAGGGCCAATGCTCCTTCGCTTATAGGGCTCCTCATGGATGAATGGTCTCAGCCACATCATCTCCTCTGCCTCAACACTAGGTCTGTTCAAAACCAGGCTCCGGGCCCATCTCATTGCCTCTAACTCCTGTGGCTGCCTCTCCAGATGATGACCCACACAGCTTTAATCCTAATTTACATACTGCTTAACCCCAGGTCCCACCCAGTCCCCATCCTCCCAGCTTCTGAGGTGCCACTTCAAATCTCAGGTCTTCATGCCACCTCATTAGTCTCTCCTTGCCCCATTATAGCACTTATTCCCCCACCAAACCCCTTTCTCTTCTATCACTCCTTCCCATATATTTTTCGACAAATGCCTCTGGCTGCATCTTCATCCTCCCCTCCTCTTATCCCTTGTTTCTCTGCCACCGCTATGCATGACCCTACCCATTCCTTGTGGGCACATGCATCCTTGCTGTGTTCACCATTTTACTCTAGCTGCCTCTGTTAACTACCTACACTTCTCCTCCTCTACACTTTACTCTTCCTATAATTGACCCTCTCAATAGCACTGTTGTACATGAATTGTTTACTGTTATTTCACTGTTGCTTCCTTGTTGTTTGTCATTTCTGATGTGGAACCTTTGTAAAAGAGCCTTGGCTCAAAGGTACTTGTAATCCTAAAATAAATAAATAAATAAAAATAAAAGAGAACTTAATACATTTTCATTATCACTCTAGTCAAAATATAGGACAACTTTTTTTAAATTTAGGATCACTAACCTATGTCAGGCAATGAATTTTCAAAAGCCTTTCAAGAAGAACAAGACATTTTGCATAGAGTTCTGTTTCCTATTTTTCATAAACCTCTCTTAAAGTTACTTCACATGATTTCTTGAAAGAGATATATGTCATTCTTTGTTGCTGTAATACCATGCCGCACCTTGCCTGCCACAAATAATACTTGAGTCTGGCAAAGAATATTGCCAACATATGATATTTTAAAGGCTGTAAATATTCTCCTAAAATTATCCCTTTATAAATTAACCTCTCTAACCATGACCTCTGGTCTTTTCTCCCATCATTGTCTATATTTCTATGTTTCTAAGTTGCCACCTAGTTGCTAGAAATGTCCATAAGTTCTTTGTATAAGTGCATTCTAAAATAACATTTTCTATTGATGCATTCTGGATATGGGCACATTCTTTCTTCTAGTGATCTATATTTGTTGTTTCCTCATACATTTTATCTCCCATAGGAACATAACCACTGTATATCCCACATTATTACTGGGATTCTGTAGTTAACTGTTTAATTACTAGAGAAGATTTCTCAGGCCTACAATTTTTGAATTCTGGTTCTGGTTCTGTGAGGTAAACTTTCTCCATTACTGTGTGGTACAAATGTTTCCTTGATAAAGTAATGATATTAATAATAATAATAACTTTATTTATTCAGCACCTTTCAAAATTATCAAGGCACTTTAACAATAAAAATAGATAAACAAGATGAAGTTAAAACACAGTAAAAATACAAATGGTCAGTAAAAATTCAGTAAATTCAATGAAATCAATCAGAGTAGGCTTGGCCCACAGAAAAGTTTTCAAGGCCTGCTTGAAGCTCCCAACAGTTGTGCACTCCCGTAGCTGATGGGGTAGACAATTCCAAAGGGTTGGGGCCTCGTACATAAATGCATGGGCCCCAATGATTTTAAGGATATCCATGCAAACTCTAGCAACCCCTCATCAGCCTAGCGGAGCGATCGCCTAGGGCAGTAAGGGACAGAAGGCCAAGTCTGTGTAGGGCTTTATAAGTCAAGAGTCTGACTTTGAAGGTGATCAGCCACAGAATCAAGCATCCAGTGCAGTTCGTGCAGCACCGTGTGATGTGACATGTCTGGGGGTCCCATCAACAACCCAGCTGCTGTGTTCTGCACCAGCTGCAAGTGGTGGATATCAACCCCAGTAGCCTAGCTAAAGGGACTTGCAGTAATCAAGATGCAAGGTCACAAAGGCATGGACCAACGTGGGAAGATCACCAGATGGAACTAGGTGCTTGACCCTGGTGATGTTCCTCAGATGGTAAAAGGAAGACTTAATGACTGCTGACACCTGGGATCACAGTGTCAGCCCATCATCAGAATCTCCCCAGATCCTGCACCCATTCAGAGGCAGGAGACTGGGAACCTCTAAAAGCCCCATAGGCTGACCAACCCCTGATCCCTCTATCCAGTGACCGGATCCACAACCATCACCTCAGTCTTTCCTGAGTTCAACTTCAGCCAGCTGGAATTCATCCATTCCTGGATTTCAGTGAGGCAGTTATTAAATACCAAGAGTGCTCTAGCCTATTTGGGTGCAAAAGACAGGTAGAGCTGGGTATCATCAACATAGCAGTGAAACCTCAGCCCATACCATCTTACAATGTCTCCGAGGGCAGCATGTACACACCGCAAACAACATAGGGGACAATACTGAACACTGAGGGACCCCACTGACAGAGATAAAGGTCAGAGGAATAAATTCCCAACACCATCCTCTAGGTTCTGCCAGTGAGGAAGGACTTAAACCACCTGAGGACTGTACCAGACAGGCCACAGATGAACCTCAGGCATTCAAGCAGTCACCCCATGGTCCACAGTGTCAAACGCTGAGGAGACATCAAGAAGAACCAAGATGAAGTGCCTTTTCTGATCTCTCGCCATCAGGAGATCATTGAGCACCCAGACCAGTGCAGTCTTGGTACTAGCCCTCTTTGAAAACCAGATTAGAGAGGTGCATAGATGTCATGGATGGTCAAATGGTTCTCCAGTTGTAAAGCCTCTACCTTCTAAATCACCTTCCCACAAAGGGGAGGTTAGAGATAGTCTGTAGTTAGCAAGGCAGTCTGGTCCAGAGAGCTTTCTTTAGAGAGTGTCACCACCACCTCCTTCAGGAAGCTAGAGAACTCACCCAACTCAAGGGAGCACCAGATTATCCATACCAGGATTGGGCCAATGATGTCACAACAACCCATAATCAGGAGGTTGGGCATAGATCCAAACTAAGCATGTAGGATGCATATCCTGGACAATCCGCATGACATCCACGAACTCCAGTCAGTTAAAGGTAGTCCAGGAAAAGTGAAGGAGAGTGATTTAGCACTGATCAATAGCATCCCCATAGAGTGTGCTGGTTGGATCTCCACCCTGATGCCTGCCACCTTATCTGCAAAGAATCTGGCAAGCTCATCACACTCCATTGTGAAAAGTTTTCAGAACTGCAGACAGGCCGAGTTGCACAGCCTGTCCACAGTTCGAAAGAGCTGAGCCAGTTGGTTCTGAGCAGCAGCAATCTCCTCAGACAGGAACTCTGCCTTCTTACAGGAGATTGTTGATTGATAGACTTGATAATGTTCCATCAATCTAAGATGGTCAGCCTCCATTTGTATCTTCTATTTATTAAGTATCTGTATAGTTGGTATCATATAATAAGGTAACTGTAATCTGTTTGTGACTTTTAAGGGTTTGTCTGTCCATACCTCCAAAAAAATTGTCAAATTTGCAAGAAACATTTATTTATTTATTTATTTATTTCAATCTAGGATTACAATACCTTTGAGCTGAGGCTTTTTACAAAGGTTCCATGTCAGCATGTGCAACAGTCATCATTTTAGTTACAAACATATAGTCATTGACTTACAGACATGTAATAACCAGTACAAAGACTTGAGCTATGAGCAAGACAAGGGAAGGGGTGGGTGGTGGGGAAGTGAGGGTAGGAGATCGAGGAAGGAGGTGCAGGGGGTAAGGTGGAGTACAGGAGGTGGTTGGGGTGGGGCAGGAGTGGAGAAATGGGGAGGTGGGTGAGGGTGGGAGACAGTGCAGCCAGGGGCCTTGTCGAGGAATATGACAGGTATGGTGCTAGGGGTGCAAAGACTGATTGTAAGTGCTGGGTGCTGGGGCATTTGCAGCTGAAATGGTGGAAATGTTAAGATGGGCAATTGCAGGATACAAGCAGTGAGAGGCGCAGCTTGGATTTGAAGAGGCCAAGTGTTGGAGCAGTCGGTATGTCACTGGCAAGAGAGTTGAGCCAGTTGGATGCCCGATAGGTGAATGATCTTTGTCCTTGGGTCGATGCGACATCGTGGGATATGTAGTAGATGGGAATTGGATTCCTTGTAGTGACGTTCCTATGTCTAGGCTTAAGGAGGGCACAGACACCAGGTGGGGCCAGACCCATTATAATTTTCTTGACAGTGATGCAGGTTTGGTATTTTATGCATTTGTCCAGTTGAAGCCATCCAGATTGGGAACAAAGGTCACATGTGGAATGCGGCGATGTGAGCCAGTGATGAGACGACAGGCCTTATTCAGGGAGGTTGCAATACGTTTGAGAGCAGAGTTAGTTGCAGACCCATATATGATAAGACCATAGTCTATGATGCTGATGATGGAGGTTTGACAGCCAGTGCCAGTGCTTCTAGGGTTAGGTGTTTCCTATGCCGGAATAATATGCCTAACCTCGCATTGGCAGACTTTGCAACATTGTTGATATGGACAGTGTATGAGGTGGGGATCAAGGGTGATGCTGAGGTACTTGAAACGATTGTGTTTGCTCTAGGATGGCTCCTTGTTTGGTTGCAATGGATAGGTGGAGTTGTTTGTTTTGTTGTGCGGCTGCAGAAGACCATAGACTTGTTTTTTTCTGATTGACAAGCAGTTTATGATTTAGAAACCAGGATTCGATGGAGGAGAAGGCCTGCTGAAGTTTATTTTGTAATTGGATTGGATCAGGGTCCAAGGTGAGGATCACAGCATCGTCGGTGTAGAAATTATTTGTTCTGGGCAGCTGTCCAGTAGTGAGTTTAAGAATAGGCTGAAGAGGAGGAGTCCCAGAATGGAGCCCTAAGGGACTCCTGAGTGGACCGGTCTAGGGTCTGAGAGTGTATCAGCGATTCTTACTGTTTGGGACCGTTCTTCAAGGTAGCTCTTGAACCAGCCAATGGAGTCAGTTGACAGCCCAGGGTTCTGAAGCTGGACAAACAGGAGGCGGTGATTGACGTGTGTCAAGGCTTTGTGTTAAGTCAATGTAGATTGAGCCTAGTAGTTCACCGGAGTCAAGTGCATTGTGGATTGCACCAGTGAATCCAAGTAGGGCTGTGGAGGTGCTGTGACCTTGTGGAACCCATGTTGTTGCTTGCACAGGATGTTGTACGTATCCAGCTATTCTGTGTGCTGGTCCGAGACGATGCTCCTAGTGCCTTGGAGATGGTGGTAGGAGATAGGTCTGTAGTTATCGTGGGCAGTTTTGTCACCACTTTATGGATTGGGGTGACAGTGGCAGATTTCTATCTGTCCGGAACTGGCTAAGGCTGAGGGAGAGGTTGAAAATTCTGGTCAGAGGACTAAGCACTTCATCAAGTATGAGAGACAGGATTTTGAGATCAAGGGAGTCATACTGAATCTTGATTTGCCAAGGGCTTTGGTTACATATTTGCATACTTGGTGAGCCTTGACTGCTTTGAAGTAGAAGCAGGGGAGCTGGTGGGAGTAGTGTTCATTGGCGGACAGAGGGGCTTATCATCTTTGAAGTAGTAGTCCTGGGAAGGACAGTGCTGAGGTCGGTAAAGGCTTTGTTAAAGGTATCCGCAATGGTTTTTGGGTTGAGGGTTGTGGTTCTGTTGATGTTGAGTTTTGATGGGGGATATGGGTGGATTCCTCGTGAGTTCCTTTATGTTCTTCCAGAATTACAGACCATTGCCCTAGGAATTTGTGAGGGCATGCTTATAGTAGGCGGACTTCATTTGCGGATGGTTTTGGTGCAGACATTGCGCCATGTTTGTAGTTTTGGATGTTGTTTTGCCTTCCAGAGTTTCTGGCCAGCTCCCATAGGTGGTCTCTTGTTTTAGCATCCTGAGGAGGTCACCTGAGCCAAGGGTTACTGAGTGATTTGACTTTGCGTTTCTTAATAGGAGCATATGTGTCACAGGCCACAGTGAAGATGTTTATAAAGCGGTCAGGGCAGTGTTTACATTGGTTGCATTGAAGATAGAGGACCAGTCTTGATGGAGGAGGTGGGATTTGAGTCGAGAAAGGTGACCACTGGGTAGAACCCTGCTGGTGATAGTTTTGGTGGTTGTTTGATGAATTTATTTGACCAGGTGCAGCTAACAGGAGTGGTCGCTGAGAGAGTCAGGGGACATTAGTGTTAGATATCCGCAATGGGTGACTGGTAAGGATCCAGTCCAAGAGTGTGCTGGTGCCGGTCCTGTAATTTTTCCTGGTTGGTGAGTCAACCATTTGTGTGAGGTTCACTGCAGCAATGGTATCCCTGTGTGCACCAGCATCGGCCACAGGCTAGTTGATGTTGAAGTCACCTAGGAGGATGGATTCGTGTCCGTGGGAGTGACTTTACAAAGTCAAGAACAGCTGTTAGACCAGTTCCCCATTCTTTGGGAGGGATGTAGATGGTGGCAACAGTGAGGGTTTTGTTTTGGGCTCTGGGGAGGATTATCACTGGCAGTATCTGAGCAGTTGTGGGTTGGATTGAGGTAATGATGTGGTGCCCCTGTATGGAGTCTTTTAGGTACAGTAGAGCGCAGCCCCCACCTCTTTGGAGAGGCGATCCAGCTCTAAAGACATTGTAGCCAGGAAGGCTGATTGCATGGTCTGGTACTGATGGCGTGAGCCAGGTTTTGACAACCGCCAGGATGTCAGGGCTGTGCTGGCTGGTGAAGGCCTGTAGGGCATCTATTTTAGGAAGGAGGCTGCAGATGTTGATTGATATGAATGAGAGGGCACCTGAAGGCTTGCTCAGATTAGTAGCTTTAAAGCAGAATGGGCCAGGGTTTGGGTGCATGTTTCCTGACAGCATTAGGAGGAGGAGGACTAGCCTCAAGGAGCTGCAGCATATTTCTTTAAGGGAATGCTTTCACCTGCAAGCATCTTAGGAAATTGCCGAGCATCAACGATAGTGGGTGAGGGTAAGCATAGACAAGAGGGACCAGAGTGGAGGGCTAGGACCAATGTGGGCATAGGACAGTTTCAATGCAGTAGGATGGACCCTGGGCAAAGGGCAGTGACCAGTGTGCTGCGTGCCTAAGTGGAGGAAGGATGTAGGAATGTGGAAGCTGTGGGGGAGGAGGAAAGCAGGTTTTGGGGCATGCAGTAGGGAGGAAGACAGGCAAGAAGAAATAGAATAGGAGGTAAAGAATGGTGGAGGCACATGATTAAGGTGGGATTTGGGGTGGGGTGGAGGAGAGGGTTAAGACAGGCTGGCGGGGATAGGAGAATGGGGTGGAAGAGTAGTAGCTGGATCAGTGGGAAGTGAGGATACAGCCAGGAAGGCCAAGCAGCCAGGGACTGTGTCTTTCAGAGGGTATACTTTTTTCCTAATGAAAGACCAAGAATCCTCTAGTGGAAGGTCTGTATAACCTGCTAATGGAAAAACTAGCCACTTAAAAAAAAAAAATAGAAGGTGATGGCAGAAAGGGACCCCAAGGCACACTAGTCTGCTCAAGAATTTTAGGTTACTACCCCTCCCTGTTGCCCGTTCTGACATTGACACCTTTGTGCCTATCCCAAGCTCTCTTGAAGCCCTGAAAGTTTTGGCTCCTATAGCCTCAGGGGTAGACTGTTCCAGTTATCTACCACCCTCTCTGTGAAGAACAATTTCTAACATTTGTCCCAAACTTGTCCCCTTTCAGTCTCAGATCATGTCCTCTTGTTCTACTACCCTCCTTGAGATTGAAGAGTTTATGTTCCTGACCCTTGTTTACCCGTGATGTACTTGAATGTCTCAATTGTGTCACCTGTCTCCCTCATCTTTCTGAGAAGTACATGTTTAAGTTCCTCAGCCTTTCCTCGTATGGCTTTTGGTGCAGTCCCTCAATCATTTTTATCACCTTCCTTTGTACTGTCTCCAACCCATCTATGTCTTTTAGAGGTACAGTCTCCAAAACTGAGCATAGTACTCCATGTGGGTCTGACCAGTGCCCTGTACAGTGGCAAAACCACCTCCCTCTTTCTGCTCATGATTCCTCTCCCAATGCAACCCAGCATGCCACTTGCCTTTAGTGGCACCTTTTCACACTGTCTTCCCACTTTAGGTCATCTGATATTATGATTTAATTTCAATTTGTATTTGTTAACTGGGTAAGGACACAGGAACAAGTCCATTTTCAGTTCTGACCCAACAATGAACAAAACAGATACACAAAATCACAACATACAGAATTAACTGCTTAGATAAAACATTTGCAAATCTCCAAGAAGTATAAATATGCCTTAAAATTTTGTTTACAATGTTGAAGTGAGGAAGAGGAACGCATTCTAAAGGCAAGGCTCCTTTCCTCTATTTTACTTATTTAGTTTTTGCTAACTGGGTTAGGTGCGCTAGCCAAAGTTGACTATTTTCAGGCATGATCCAGGAGAATACATACATAAAATGAGATGAGATTATACAATACGTAGTATATAGTACAGGTACATAGTACAGGCAGGTTAGAATACAGATCAAGTCAGACAGTACTCAAGATAATACATATAGCTATGCAGAGATAACAAAAGTGACATTAGTACATGCAAATAACAACTGAAACTCTAGAGAGCACATAGACTGTAGGACTCTTTCTTGCTTGGTAGGATGGGCACTAAATGGCTGGAGGAGGCACACGCTCTGAGCACTGAGGAGTAATGCACAGAAGCAGGACTGCTGGGTCAATTTCTTTCTTTTAACAGGTATACCACCATTGCCTGACATGCAGTCTTTCCAGTAAATCTTTTACCTTCACCAGCTTGTGGTCTGCTCCTGTTATCTTTTCCTTACTTCCCTAGGGAGGAACGCCATCCACAGTGGAGTTTGGCTGGAGCCTGGAGAGTGAGGTGGGGCCTTTGGAAAGCTGGGCTGACAGCCCAAGACAGCCAGAGAGGAAACTGCCTTGAAAGGAGTGAAGAAGGAGTGATGAGTGAGGTGTATTGGAGCAAGGGGAACCAGAACCAGACAGCAAGAGAGTTAGCAGACAGTAGACTTTCTTCATTCTGCAGAGACTTGGCAGAGTTTTTGCAATGAAAATAAAAGAGGAGTTTTATTGTTTGATTTGGGGCAATTCTCTTTATTGGATGGTTTACTGAACTGTGTAAAGGTGTCCTGATGGAGGAGTGAGTGGTGGGGGATGAGGCTGGAGATCTCGGTGACCAAAGGAATCAACAATGGCGATCGGCTTGCCACGAGGTGGCTAACTCTACCTCTGAGACCCTGGGACTTGAGGGATGATAAAACGAGTATTTCTATTGTTATTTTATTTTAACTTGCTTTTAACTTTTACTATAACTTCAAAGCACTGAACTAACACAGCATCTTTAGGAATTGGGCTCAGCGTTGGAAGTTTATATATTTATGGCAGCAACAGAGGGTCTAAAAGTTAAGGCAAAGTACTTAAACTGAGATTTATTTTAAAACTCACTTATTTAATGCCAGCTCTTTTTTAAAAAAGAAATAGATTTAACATTTTTGAGTATGCTAGGAATCTCAGGTCACGTGACATATAATATAAAGGTACATGCGTGGAATTTTGGCATACACATTCATCATTTGAGTTGAGTAGGATTGCAAACAGAGAGGCATAGCATCAGTCGTGGTTGCTCGAGTCTGCACCACTTTTAGATTGGAGTTCCTGGAGATTTTTGATGAAGTAAGTCTACTTTTGGCAGTGCACATTTTATTAAATATTTAAAATTGAACTTAGCCTATAAAAGTGAGTTTATTTTCCTCTTTCCCTATTTGCTGTAGCCATATAATAATTCTATATCTTTCAGAGGCTAGCAATTGTTTGGAAAGGAAGCACTAATTAGGGCCCTGAGCTCTCTTTCTAAGAAGTGAAATTACAGCAATATCTGAAAATAAAAGCTCAGCAAAAGAGGAAAAGTAGGTTTAGATTTTCTAGATTCATCCTCCCTTTTTTTTTTCCTTTTTTTAGGGACAAATAATGCTTTTATTGCATTTTACTCAGAATAGGTTTCAAAGTGGCATTTTCTTTTGTTTTAGTGACGATGTGGAATAGAAAGAGGGTCTTAGGCTATCTTACAGGCAGATTGACTCATCCAAAATTTTATACAAAAGAGACTGTAAAAGATCAATCAGCCTCTGAATTTGAAACCAGTATAAAGACAGGAACAAGTTCTTCATAAGGATTATCTAAAAGCATCTCTGTTAAACCTACAAACTGTATATATTGATATGTTTAGTTTAGTTTAGTTTATTGTTCTAGAAATTATTACCTTTGAGCCAATGGCTCTTTTACAAAGTTTCCACGTCATCAGTTTACAAACAAACAAGACATGTTACATAGAATGGTCAGCAAATTATAAAGGTTTCAATATGCCAGTATAATACAGTACATCACAGGATAAAACAAAACATTGGAGGAATGATCAAGGTGGGAAGGGTAGGAGGAGATATGGGGAGAGGAGCAGACTAGTAGTTAGAGGTATTCAGATGCCTTGTCAAGAAAGGAGCAGAAGAGGAGGATGAAAACAGTAAAACAGCCATGAGGGAAGAATCATTAGTCAAGGCACTAGTTTATTAATCTTTGCAGCTCTACTAGATTTTTAGAATTGAAATGTGTATATAGTGAATGAGAACCAACAAGCGTGATGTTACTGGTGCAATAATCTACACTTTTAGGACTCTTGTGCATTTAATATAGGGGACTAATGATATCTGCTTTAAATTGCATAAGATTTACAGACCTTGAGATTGAACAAGTGAGCCTGGTTTGGGGTTACCCTCACTGCTGCTGCCATTTAAACTTAAATTACTCCTGTATGACATTATATCATTTTGCTTTATAAAGATTATACTACTGTCAGAATGAAAGAAAAACTGCCAATGGTATTAAGAAACAAAAAAAAAGGTTATTGAACAAGAGACAGCGAAACATCATAAGCAAGAATGCAAAAAAGTCTACTACATTACCAGTAAATAATAAAATGATTCTGGAATACACAAGTTACCTTACTAAGGAATCCTAGATGATACAGCTAACCTCCTCACCTATAATGGAGGACAGAAGAGGTGAAATGAGAAAGGATCATTTCTACTAAAAAAAATCAAAGTACTAGAATCTCCAATAGCAAAACACTTTGTCAGTCAGTGCCTCCTAGAATAGACCTTTAGTGATATTGTGCAACAAGGGAAAACACTAATTCAATAAGTGAAAAAGGGAAAACCACCCCTACCTTAAGGATTGTAAGAAATTTCTAACTCCATACTTGATAAAACACAGGACATTAGACCCCTCTAGAAGTCAAGAGGAGGCATGTCTTAGTCAAAGCAAGAACCTGAAACAAGATTTGAGGAAGAATCAGCTGAGGGATCTGCTCTTACTTTTCTGAATTAAAACCCACCTTGGAGAAAGAACTTAGGATGTAAAATGGCTTTTATCCAGAATAATTTTCTTTTAAAGGAAATTTTACTAGTCCTAAGGGAACAAACAAATGGAACTGGGGGTAGATAAAATAGATGCTCATAAAGATATTCTACAGGGCAGAAATCTGGATAAGGGCTTTCAGTGTAATCCCTCAATTGGAACAGTAAGTAGAGAAAGACAAAGAAGTGCAAAAATAAAAAGATGAATATAAGGTAAAATAAATAAGAATCAAAAAGAAATTAAAGCAACTACAATAGAGATACAAGAAAGAGAAACAGTGGAAATTAAACAAGTAGTAGAGGATAAAAAAGAAAGGGAGGTTGATAAAGGAATGATGGTACAGACCAAACAGACAAAAAGAAATATTAAATTGCTAGCCAGACCAACAAAAGGAAGGAGGATGGGATACTAAGAAATGAAAACATAAAAAAGAAAGAAATGGATAAACAACCCAAAGATAATTCTAGAAAGGCAGTAAGGATAAAACAAAGAATCAAGGAATCATCCTGAGAGGCAGGATAAAAGAAAACTAGATACAATTTTTATAAAAGGTATCTCAATGGCTAGACGGAAACTCCTTCCTTCTCAAAATTACAATATATAATATACTAAAGCCTCTAATGAATGAAAATTTAAGATGGGATAATATATCCTAGGTCTACAGATACAAAGCTAAACTGGCTAAGAGGAAATTTGGCTGGTGGTTAACTCTGGCAAAGTTAGAGAGAAGATCCTGGACAGTTGTATATTACTGGTGGATAATGGTATTTATTTAAATGACACTTTATCAGATATTCATGTGTCCCCAGAAATAATTCAAGAAAATAGGCAAGGAGAACAAAAACAGGATGGAAATAAAACTAGGAAAGTATGACAAGTATGTATTACTAAATATATACAAAAAGGAGAAACAGAAGAATTCTCATTAAAAGGTACACCAGAGAAAGAAATATACATAAGAGGTAGAAAGGTTCTAGGGACAGAATAAATAATAACTGTCTGCTTGACTCATGTTCTAAGAGTCTGACAGAACTTGAAAACAATAACTCTGCTGATTCTGTGAGGTCTGAAGAAGCAGAGTCATTGAAAGCTATATTCATGAATGACAAATAGCCATTGAAAAGCATAAAGGTCAACAACAAAAATAACCCTTATACTGACTGACTATAATCCAGTAAATAAGAGCATCAAAAGACCTTCTCAATTGTCTCCTTGAATATTGCAGAATTTTGAACAAAATAGATGTTAAATCTTGGATAAAGGAGATTAAGAATCATAATATCATACTCCACAAGAGACCTGGATGGGGAGTGAGCAGGAGATTGTAATAGAAGGATATACTAAATTTGAGATTAAAGGCAAACAGCCTAAAAATAATTGTGGTTAGAATAGGAGGTATTATGATCCTGATATCTACAAATATAAAAATTATAAAATGCTATTATTATTCAGAAGGACCACTGCCTCATATCTGTCCTGAGTTTGACACATTCTCTAAACCGCTGTATTCTGAATATATATTTTGAACCATCACTGTCTATTCAAATGATTATGCAAGAATTAGAAGGCTTAGAAAGAGAACTGGTGTTACTTAATGATAAATTTGAGGATATGATAACATTAGGCATGGGTTATCTAAATGCCCAGACTGGAAGCAACCTTTAGCTAGAGAAGAAATTGATCAAGTATTGGCATAGGAGAAAGACACTCTTAGATAAGGTGGTAAACAGCATGGGCAGAATTATTTTAAACTGGCTGAGTGATAACTCTTACATGTGATTAATAGCTGTGTCAAAGGGGACCTTAATGGTGATTTTACCTTTTCTCTACAGTATCAGGGAAAGGCTTGACTTTAGACTATGCATTTATTGACACATTCATTGGTATTTAATTGACTCTTTCAAAGTAAGTCAAAACTGTACAAGTGAGCATTTATATACTGTACTGCAATTAAAAGGGAAAGTGAAAGAAAGGAGAAACTACAAGCACAGGAAGATATGTTTTTGTTTATAATGATAAAAATTAAATGGAATCCACTAGTCAATGACAATATACTAGACCTGCAAGATAGTCTAGTAGTGCAATCTTTACTTGTAGTAATAGAAGATGGGCAAGGACTGATCGAAATTTTAGTGCTCTCCTTGATTATATCAGTCAACAGTCCCAAAGTCAGAAACCAAATACAGGAAAAACTATTGGCAGAGATAAAGCTCCCTGGTTTGACAAAGAGTGTAAGAAGATAAAGTCAGATATTAATAGGGCAGGAAGAATAGCAATAATACAACCAGAATTGTTGCTATTTAAAGGGTGCAGCAATGAAAAGGAATATAGAAAATAATAAAAAAAAAAAAAAAAAGACAACATCATGTCCATATGTGGGGCAACTCCAAGATGCAATAATGCAGAAAGACAATAAGCAGTTCTGTACACTTATTGCATATGGTGAAGCAAAAATTATTAATAATATTGAGACTGTAATTCCAGCAAATAGGTGGGTGGAATTTTATAATAAATTATATGACGAGCAGTTATTCCCTCAATATAAAGATCACAAACCAGTAGTCACAGAAAGAGAATGTACGCTACAAAATATAGAGGGAAAAACTGTCAATGGAAGAAATAAAAGACACATTATTAAACAAAAGAATAATAAAGCACCGGAATTGACGGCCTTCCAGCTGAAACTTTAAAGTAAATATTGAATGGTGGGCCAATATTTTGCATACTGTATTTCTGTATATAATAAAAACAATATGATTCCTCAAGAATGGCTAATGTCAGAGATTGTGCCTATATTTAAAAAAGAAGCTAGATCAATGCCAGAAAATTATAGACCTGTTTCCTGATCTGTTTATCTGGACAAATATTTTCGAGAGTATTATTACAAAGACTCCTGATTGGATGGAAGCAAGGGGTGTCCTAACAGATAACCAATTTGGGTTTAGAAAAGACAGAGGTACAACAGACAATATATTTTTACTAGATTACCTGGCTAATAAACAAAGTAAATTGAGGAAAGGAGGTTTATACGGATGCTTTCTCGATTTAAAGAAAACATTCAATAATGTTAGTCGTGAGACATTATGGAAAATTCTAATAGCCTGGGAAATTGATTCTAAACTACTGAATTTAATTATTACCTTACATAGTAATACATTTACTAGTATTAGGTACACAAGGGATGGAAAACTTACAGAAAAAAGTTTGGTTAACAGAGGACTCAAAAAGGATGTTTATTGATGCCGCCCTTTTTAACATATATATAGACCACATTATAAGAGAAATAAATAATCACAATGTAGATGCTCCAAACATAGATGGCTTAAAAGTTAGTGTTTTAGCTTATGCAGATGAAGCAGTGCTTATATCAAAATCAGCTGCTGGTCTACAAAAGTGATAGATATAGTAGCTAGGGTCATTATGAAACTATCACTTGAAATAGAGTGTGAAAACTCTAAAATAATTAAGATAGGAAAAGTCTGCAGAAAAGATGTGTTTGGAAACTAAAAGATATTGAGTTCCTGGAAGTAAAAGAATATAATTTCCTCCACCCCTCACCCCTGCTTCTTCTCTGCTCATGCATCTTCAAGTTCTTCCCTGCTCCTTCTCACATTCCCTCTTCCACCCTCCACCCATTCTCTCATCTCATGCCACCTCTTTGCAACTTCCTCCCTCCTTCTCCCTGTGTTTTTTTCTCTCTTACCTTTCTCTCACCCATATTACTCTCTCCCTTGGTTTTGACAAGGCCTGCTAGGCTGCCCTCTCCTGACTAAACACCACCTTTTCTCCTTATACTAATAATTTGTCTTCCTCCCTCACTTCACCAGCACTCCCTTTCTCTCTGCACTAACCCCATTTCCTCCTCCACCTCCCCATCCTCTCATCTCTCTATCCCCATTACCTCCTTTGCAATTCCACTCCTTCACTCTCCACTGCCTGTGCAACTCATCTCGTTCTCCTCTTGTTTCTCCCATCCTCCACCTTACACCCATTACTTTCTCTCAGATTTTGACAAGGCCTCTAGGCTGCTCCTCTTCTAGCCCACTCTACTGTTATATTGAGCAACATTCAGTGCTATTTTGATTGCTTTTGATGTATTAATTTTTAAGTATATTCCTGATATCTGCTATTTACTTATCTATTGTTTACCTTGTTTTATTTTTGTACTACTGACGTGGTACCATTGTAAATGAGTTGTATTGCTCAAAGGTGTTGTAATCCAAGACTCAATAAATAAATAATTAATTAGGAGGACTAATAAATTAAAAACTAAAATGGCAAGAACATATAGAACATAATAAAAGTAAAGGAGACAAATTGTATTGGGTCTGAATAGATTTGGAAAACTTTTTGCCAATAATTCTTTTGAAGCAGTAAAAGAGCATATGTTGCAAAACAAAATCAGTTATGCTATATACAGCAGAGATATGGGGACTAGAAGAGAAGTCTCAATATTGGAACCAGTTCAAAATTTATTGATCAGAAATAATTTGGGTTACCAGTAGCGTGTATCAGGTGGTCACTTAACAGCAGAAGCGGCATGATTTCATTGGCTTTATCAGCCAAAATCAGATCCTGAATTATTGGCAAAACTTGTAAAAATGCAGATATTACCCTTAGATATGCTTGTTGGACAGAGGCAAAAGATACCACAGTGAAGGGATAGGTTATGACTCGGTTTAAAAAACTAGATGTTGATGTAAAAAATCTGAATGCATTCATTTTTGACAATAAACAGATGTTGACTCCTATGTAGGACAAATAAAAATCAGATGGAAAGATAATGAAATCCAGAGGGATGAAGCAAAAATAAATTCTTATTCTATGTTCACACTGTATCAAATAACAATTTAGGACTCCAGCAGCCAGGATTACTTATCCTGGAGCAAAATTTTTACATAGAAAAATCTTTGCTAGGATGAGATTTGATATTCATCTGCACTATCGACCACAAATGATACTGTGGGAAAAAATCAAAGAACAAAAAAAGTGTAAGTGTAATGAACATTGTTATTTAATCACTGACCATCTATTATTAGACTTTAATCGATTAACTGATCTCAGAACAAAATGGATCAAGCCATTAACATGCAATATTTCTGGTAAGAGAAGGAGGATATTGTACAAAAATTTATAGAGGTAATGATATGTTATATTCTTATGCTACTATTCACTTTTATCTGGGAGCGTGCAATATTATGAAGTTTTAAATTAATTGTGACAAAAGCAATGACTGAATTTGATATTTTGCTGAGTGATTGTATTTGTATATTTTGTTATACGTCAAAAGTGTTTGTCCTTTGGAATATACACTTGTGTTCAATAAAATGCGCTTTCTTACAAAAGGCAAGGCATTCCAAAGTTGAGGGCTGCTACCAAGAATGCCCTTGCACCAACTTTCGACTGAAATGAAAAGCTTGTTAAAGAGTACCACTGTAAGAGCATAGATTACAGACAGGAAACCTTATATCAATTAAATCTGACAATGGGTACCTGGTTTTGAAAAATAGATCCCAGATCATGTTTCTGGCTGGTCACCACTAGTCTCCCCAGATAGTACTCTGTTTTAAGGTTGCTCTTCCTAGGTGCATAGCCTTGCATTTTTTGGCATTGAATTTCAGCTGCCATGCTGCAGACCAATCTTCCATTTTTTAAGGTCTGATTTCATTTTCATTACTCCTGTTGGACAGTCTACTCTGTTGCATATCTTGGTGTCATCCGTGAACAGACACACTTTCCCCTCAAGTCCCTCTGCGATGTTGTATATGAAGACATTAAACAGTGGAGGCCCCAACAGGGAGCCCTGGGGCACCTCCCCAGTGGTAATCCCACCTGACAGTGACTTTTCAACAATGAGGTCCCCTACAGCGACTACAGTGCCACATCACTGTAGGGAACCCACTGGAACCCAGCACTGTCTGTTGAGGGTCCTGCACCCCAAATCAACTCTGAATTGGAGTTGATAATCCTAAGTGGGGGTGTGTGGGGTGCAGCCCCACATGGGGGTTTGGGGTTGAAGCCCCTCAGAAAACACTTGGTGCCAGAGGAAACTGGCAGCCAACTGCAAAATGTGGTCGACCTGCCTGTTTCACTGTCAGGGCATTCAACAAAAATGTTGTCAAACATGCATTGTGGATGCCCTACTGGTTACCTTCTGTTCTGCTGACAGTGTGTTGTTTACTTGCATCCTCTGTGTTCTACCATGCAGCCCATTTTTACCTACAGTACCACCTCCTGTCCCACCCCATACAGTCTAACTTCTTGATTAGCCTTCTGTGTGGAACTGAGTCAAAAGCTTTGCTGAAGTTCAGGTAGACCACATTGATGATGCCTCCATTGTCCACTGCCTTGGTTACCCAGTTGAAGAATTCTATTAGGTTTGTTTGGCATGATCTTCCTGCCATGAACCTGTGTTGCCTATAATCCTGTTGTCTGCTGGATTCAAGGAATGCTATTATTCTCTGCTTGAGTAGTGATTCCATCAGTTTTCCCACTATGGAAGTGAGACTCATTGGACAGTAGTTTCCTGCCTGCTCCCTGAAGAATCCATAATTTAGCCTTAAAACATTCTGGTTGAGGTGCAATTTTTCAGTGCTCTCAACCAAAATATAGTGTGCACAGATACAATTGGATTCAGCTTATTAATACCTCCCTTATTCTTTGGAAGGTAAGTCATGTCTATTTTGATAGGGTTCAGTCTGCTTCCCCAAAGCAACTGAAAAAAGATGCTGCAAAGTCCAGTTTCAGATTTGTTCAGTAAAGGATACACATAGCTTACATATAGTAAAATTGAGAGTATAAAGGACTTCAAAATATGTGCACTTTTCTGTTTAGACAGTCTCCAACTTTTCCATTTACTTGCTTTCAGCTCACAATTAGTTAGAAATTTATGTCAACCATTTCACCTGGGCCAAACATTATCCCTAAAATTTTAATTGGTTCCTGCAAAATTTGAAACCCCTCAAGCTGTTGTACTACTTGTGATTGTATCCCTAATTGAATACCTTACTTTTGTCCTAATTCAGTCTAG
Source organism: Neoceratodus forsteri (assembly GCA_016271365.2). Taxonomy (NCBI): domain Eukaryota; kingdom Metazoa; phylum Chordata; order Ceratodontiformes; family Ceratodontidae; genus Neoceratodus; species Neoceratodus forsteri. Next base: position 901,801,222 of record CM028135.1, on the reverse strand, counting down.
CTCCTTATATTGAAGTGTAAATCAATATCATCTACAACAGCTGTTACACTTGTTGTAGTATAGGAATACACATACATCATCTGCATAAGCAATTACTTTAGTACCCCTAGGTGGCCAGGAACCTCAAGTCCCTTTATTTTGTTTGTTGAATAAGATTTCTGAGAAAAGGATCCAGGGCAAAAGAATATAGTAAGGGGCTTAGTGGGCATCCTTGTTTTACCCCTGCCTTTACATATATTTCCTTTCCTGTTTTTCCTAACACATATGGTGTAACTGTTGTAGTCTTATATACATTTTTCAACCACTTTACAATTTTTTCTGGAATACCATATGTTAACAGTACCTGAAAATATATTTTTTTCATTTATTTAAATATTTGGTGACTGGGAAAGACACGCTGAGCCAGGGCTCGTCTTCAGGTGCGACCTGGGGATCATGGTTCAAGGAAACAAAGTGTGTATAGTAGATTGTACAAGGCAAAATCTAGTACAAGATGAATACAAGCAAAATACAATATTTACAGCAATATACAATATTTACAGTGACAATCATACTCCAGTAAATTTGATGAGCACTGAAACGATGTAAGAAACCACAATGGTTCTCAAAGGAAGTGGCAGTGAAGGTTCAAGAGAAAAAGAAAGCATTCAGGAAGTACAAGAAATCACAGAAGGAGCAGGACAGGGAACTGTATTAGTTAAAAGCAAAGGAAGCTGGGAAGGCAGTCAGAACAGCAAAGGCCCAAACCGAGGAAAAGATAGCCAACTCAGTTAAGAAGGGGAAAACCTTTTATAGGTACATCAGGGAGCAAAGGAAGACCAAGGGAGGGCTAGTGAGGCTTAATAAAGAGGAGGGAGGGTGGGCAGAGGGTGACTGTGAAAGGCAGAGATACTAAACAAATATTTTGCTCAGTATTTACAAAGGAAGTGGGGAGGTACTTAAAACAAACAGTAGAAACACTCTGGATACAGAAGTTGATACCAGCCCATTTACAGAAGAAAGGGTTCTGAAAGAACTCTTAAAACTGAAGGTGGACAAAGCAATGGGGCCTGATGGGATTCATCCCAGAATTCTAAAAGAACTAAGGGTAGAACTAGTGACACCACTGACTACCCTCTTTAACAAATCATGGGAGGATGGGGTGGTACCGAGGACTGGATAAGGGCAGATGTGATTCCCTTCACAAAAGTAGGAGCAAGGCAGAAGCAGAAAACCACAGACCTGTTAGTTTAACCTCAGTGGTAGGGAAAATGATGGAATCACTTCTGAAGGAAAGAATTGTTGAGTATCTAGAGGCCAGAGGGGCTCAGGACCCAGGCAGCATGGATTCACAGCGGAAGGTCATGCCAGACAAATCTGATAGATTTCTTTGACTGGGTGACCAAAGTAGTAGATCAGGGAGGGGCTGTGGACATGGCCTACCTAGACTTTAGCAAGGCATTTGACACAGTCCCACACAAAAGATTAATATACAAGTTAACCAGCCTGGGAATGGGTCCCAAGATGACAGCCTGGGTAAAGAATTGGTTGCAGAATAGGACACAGAGTAATAGTAAATGATGTCCACTCTGAAGAAAGGGGGTTACTAGTGGGGTACGCAGGGTTCAGTATTAGGACTGGTCCTCTTCAATGTCTTTAAAAGCAACATTGCAGAGGGACTGGAAGGAAAAGTATGTCTCTTTGCAGATGACACAAAGATCTGCAATAGAGTTGATGCACAAGGTGGGGTGGAAAGGATGAGAAGGGACTTGGCAAGGTTAGAGGAATGGTCAAATGTATGGCAGCTTAGATTCAATGCTAAGAAGTGTAGGTGAATGCACCTGGGAAACAAAACCAGGGAAGAGTAACAATAGGGGTGAGATACTAACAAAACAAAATGGAAAGGGACCTGGGGTAGTCATATCAGATGACCTAAAGGTGGACAAGCAATGTGAGAGGGCAGCAAGGAGGGCTGGGGATACTGGGATGCATAGGGAGAGGTATCACCAGTAGAAAACAGGAGGTTATTATCCCTCTGTACAGACAGTTGGTGAGACCTCATCTGAGTACTGCGGCGGTTCTGGAGACCCAATCTCAGTAAGGACATAGACAGGATGGAGGCTGTCCAGAGGAGGGCATCTAAAATGTGCAGGGTCTGCACCGAAGACATATGAAGAGAGACTTAGGGCTGAATATGTATAGCCTCGGGGAAAGGAGGGAGAGGGGGGGACATGATAGAAACTCAAGTATCTCAAGGGAATCAACAAAGTCCAAGAGGGTAGCATCTTTCAAAAAGAGTGTGCAAGAACAAGGGGACAATTTGAAGATAGAAGGGGTGACTCAGAGGTAATTTAAGGAAGTATTTTTCACAGAGAGGGTTGTGGATGCATGGAACGGCCTTCGGAGGAGGTTGTGAGTCAAAAACAGTGGTGGAATTCAAGCATGCATGGGACAGTCATAAGGCAATTCTAGGGTGGAGGTAGGAAGAAGTAGGCTGCTGGTTAACTAGGATCTGCAGCTTATCCAATAGGTAGGAAATGGGCAGACTGGGTGGGCCAAGCGGTCCTTATCTGCCATCAAAATCTATGTTTCTATGTTTCTATGTAACAGCAAAAACTGTCACACTAAAATGCTTCTTTACAGGAAAACAGTGTATCTTGGATCTGGCTGGATTGGAGAGCAATGAGACAATTGCTTACATGGTGTAAAGTGGCACAATGCTCAGCTTGATAGCTCAGGGATAGACAATACAATGCTAAGATGATTTAATGGGAGCAAGTAGGGTAAGGTAGGAGCAGGAGCTGCATTTTGACTGATTGGTGAGTGGTAGAGTTGTGTAGCAGGAGCCTGGGTATTCCAAAAGGAGGGGTCAGTAGTGGAAGGCAGATTTGCCCATGTTCGAAGAGGGAGGGAGAGAGAAAGAGTGTGAGTCCTTAGAGCGTAGGGAGTATGACAAGGCTGGGGTAGGCTTGAGGAGGAAGAGATATATGAGGGAGCAGGCTGAACTAGTATTTAGCAGTTTTAGAAAAAACATGGTTAATTCTGTTGAAGGCCTTACTCTGGTCCAGCGATAAAAGCAGCTTTGGGATTTTATTCCTGGTATGGTATTCCCATACCTCCTTAATATCTAAAGATTTCCCTGTACTGTTCTTTGTGGCAATGAGCAAGTTTGTGCTAAGTGTATCACATATTGAACTACTTCTAATCTATTATGTAATATTTTTGTTAAAATCTTAAAATCTGAGTTCAAAAGATAAATTGGTCTCCAGTTCTGAATTGGTGAATTCACTGCATTGCTCTGTATCAACTGTAATAATTTGTCTTGTAGTGATAGTTTACTTTCATGCTGGGTCTTCTAACCATGACCCTTGACCTGTTTGTCTGTATATTTGTGATTATTTTGCTACCTTCTTCTCCTACCATGTTCCCTTCCTGGGTCACTCCTGGAAATGAGCCTCAGCTATGGTGCTTTTCCCAGTTATCAACTTTTAAATAAACAAATAAATGATGCCCTGTCACCTGATTTAAATAAAAATATTATCATCCCTTTTGTAAAAGTTGCTGGAATCTGGGAACTGGATAAAAAATTTGAAAAACACTATAATAAGTAATTCCACTATCTCTTCTTTAAATGTTTTACAAAACTCATTGGAAATCCCATTCCATCCTAGTGAAGACCGTAACTTTTAAAGAGCTTACCCTTTTCTACTTTTTGACTCAGAATAGGAGACACTAGTGATTCCTTGTCTTGTTGATTTACCTTACTTCCTATTTTCTTCAAGAAAACCTTTATATCTTCTAGATTCATTTCTTCTACCTTGTGATCCTTACATAAATATTGTTCTGCTATTTTCAAAAGTTCCTCTCTATCTGAAAGGAAATTTCTCTTATTATCTTTCAGTATAGTGAAATTGGATGCCGCTAGCCATTCTTTGCATGCAAGACAAGGGTCACTAAATAGAGTCTTTGGGTGTCATTGCTCAATTCGGCATGCAAAGTGCATACTCTATCGTTATTGGTAGTTTTGCATCTCTTGTTTTAATTTTCTTATCTGAACTGAGAAATGCTATTAAGGAAAGAACTTTTGTAGCTCATTTCGTAAATGTAAATATTTAAGGAATATTTTCCTGTGCTTGTTCTTGTGGAAATTCTGCATCCATGTTTTTATCTGAGTTTTTAGTATCATCTCACCATTCTCCTATGTCATTATAAAGACACAGTATAGATTGACTGGCTATTAATACTTGTTTAATCTTTTTGTACTGCTACTTCTTTTAAAGGGTCAACGTTCATTCTCAATCTCATGTGCTTAGGAATATTATTTGTCTTACTACCATCTTTCATCAAACGATTAAGTGGTCAGAAAATTTACAGGCATAGTATGAGTTTTAAGCACATTCACATTTTTAGAGACAAATATGTAGTCTGTTCTGGTGGCTAAACTTTCTAAAGCATTTATTACCAGATCCATCAGTTTATGACAATCCAGTAAACCAGCAATGCCTACACATTTTTCAAAACACAGAATCCCAATATATTTTCTTCTCCCGCTAACTCAGATTCAGAATCTAACATACAATTGAAATCACCCCTAGAAATACCTGTTTGGAAGTGGCTAAGAAAGGGTGTCATTTTTCAATCAGGGCTCCCCACTCTGATTTAATCTCAGGTGCATAGACATTAAAAATATGCTTGGCTGCCCTTTCCATATGCCATCTAAAATCAGTCCTCTTCTGGGCATCAAATCCACAAATTTTTATTCATTCATTCCTTCTTTATTGAACGACAATTAGTCATGACAATTTACACAGTACAAAAGTCTAGTATGCATCTTGTTAGTCTGTTTAAAACACATTCATGCTGTATTTATAAAATTTAGTGAAACATTACAAACCTATGAAATTCACAAGTTAGTCAAGGATCTTAAGGAATTAGACTCTGACAGACGCCAGGTATCTGGATAATTAGGTTTGAATTATGAAGTTTGTGGAAAGATGATGTTGATTTCAAACTCTGTAAGAATTAGAAAGACAGTGCAATACTGCCAAATCATTAGAGTTATATAATGTGGAAATAATATCATCTAGATCTATATCTAAGATTTGCAAGAATATGACCAAGCCAATAGTTTTGTTGTTGTTTGAAAAGGGACACAAGGTTAGATGTTTCAAATCATACTCAGTTCCACTTCAACATTTACAATATAGACAGCTGTATCCAGGTCTTTTTGCCTATAGTAAATATAATTTGCTTAACAACGTTACATCTTATACAAGGTGAGTACTTTGCAATCAGTAGGGTTGTATATCAGTCTTAAATAAGGTACTAAAGCATACTGTGTTTTAATTGTTTTATACCAAGTAAAGCATTTGAATGTTGAAATTCTGGCAAGATCCTGAGATAGTGCAACATCTTGTATTCTGGTTTTAAGTATAGCAGTTATTCCTTCTTTTGGACGAAGATATACTTCATTTAGTAAATAGCCCAGGCGAGTGGAAAAAGTTGTTCTTTGATTAACTTAATTTGAGAAGCATATGAAGCCATTGTGAATATCATTAATTTGTTCATCTATTCTAGATACATTCTTGGGAGATGTTTCTGAATGAGAAAAGAGACCTAATAGAAAGCGAAGACTTCTTTCTTTAACTAGCGAGGATAAAGAGCATTGCCTAGTTCAGCTTTAACTACCTCTGCAATTGCAGAGTTAGGTACACCAAGAATATATCTGAGTATTTTATTATGGGTTATTTCTACGGGTAAAATTTAGCAGATCCTCAGATTTCTGAAGCATACAAGGTAAGTGTTCTAATTTTAGTGTTTAATACAGTAAGAATTCCTTTTATGGAATCTTTGCTTAACTTGGCATTGAAGATTTTAAGAGCATTGAAAGCACTTATGTTGCTAGTTGATGCTAATTTGATAAGATTCCTCCAAAATAAGTTGCTCAAGAATCTAACACCTAAATAATCATAATATGTATCGGTAACCTAAGGTTACGATACATATTATGATCAGTAACCAAAGGGTTGTTGTCTAAAAATAATTTATGTTTATTATTAGGTTTAAACCCAAAATAAGTAATTTAGTAGCATTACTACACAATCTCGAACACATTAGCCCAACACACTTTAGCCAATGTCACATTCCCGAAACTTACATGGAGTACAAGCAAAATCCATGATCAGGATGTTGTGTTTCAGGAATATGGCTTTGGGCTAATGTGTGTGTCGGCAATGAGTGCCGGATCTAGTAGTAGATCCATCCAGCAAAGAAGTTAAAATTAAAACAGAATCATCAGCATATACCTGTCCATTAATTTGTTAAGTGTGAAATCTGTACCATTAAATAAAATGCCTAAACTATCGGCCTTGTCTTCACCAAAGAACCAAAATGATGGCCCCCATACCCAATCACTTCGATTTGATTAAGTAGGAAAACTAAGTACCTCAGGTTTCCTGTAAAAAAATTATGTTTAGGTCATTATCCTTTAAATATGAAAAAATAACCTTCCTTTTTTTCACATTCCAGATGCTACACACGTTAAAGGTAGCTGCTTAAACTGCTCCATTTAGCATAACAAAACTTAATCTAAAACCAAATCATCATATTCCATCAGTTGGTTCCAATATCTTTTTTTTTTTTTTTTCTTCTGCTTTCCAGTGTTCTGAGTAAGTTCTGAAGCTGATTGTGAGGATTTGGTTGAGGAAGCATCAGAATCTGAGTTCCCCAGTTTATTTTATCTGATAATAGAGTAAACCGATTATCCAGGTGAATGTCAATTTTTTTGTACTCCCAAAGATTTTCTTGTACTTCTTCTACATGCAACAGGCACTGACCAATCTTGTTGTGGTGGCATATTTAATGTGTCTCCAAACAATTTTTCATATTATCATCATGCAGTTCTGTTGCCCTAGTGGTATCCTTTGTTTCTGTTCCTTGTGTTTTTCAGGCCCCTGTTTTTTCTTGCATTGTGCTTTCTCTATTACAATCCAGCTCTTGAGCTTGATTGTCACTGGTTATTTGTTGTGACAGAGCAGTACTACTTACTGAGGAATGCAGTTCCATTTCTTCTTGGGCTTCTTCCTGGGCATCAGAAGCAGGGGAATTACACCTTCATGAGTAAAGGACACTGTTCTGGGAAGACCTACGCTTATCTCTTCTCCTTTGTGTGGTCTTTTATCATATCTTCCTGATCGACTCCATCAGTCCATTCATGCGCAGCGCCAGGGACAGTTCTGAAAACATGCCCTCTTCCATTACACAGGTTGCATCTGTTACAGTTTTTGCATTGTGTGCTGATACGGTCAAATTCACTACAAAGTCCACATCAGAATTTGTCACAGGTACTTGAAAGATGGGTTCAGGCACCACATTTTATATCAGGCCTTGGGTTGTTCAGAATAAAAGCACACCTTTATCCCTCCCTAGAAAGAAGCTGTTAGGTAGATGTGATATTCCTCCTCATTTTGTCATAATTTTACTCTGAAATGCCATCCACCAGTCCAGAATCCTCTGAGTCTATTTTAAGCCTCCAGTGCATCCAGAATCTCATATCTGTGTTGCAGCCAATGCAAAATATCACCAATATTTACTCCTTCATTTCTGAACATAATGGTGACCTGCTTTGTCATAGGTTTAGTTAAGCTGATGACCATGAAAAGAACTCATAATGGAGAAAATTTCAGTTGGTTATACTTAATCCAAAATGCTCTAACCCTTGAGAAGTATTAAAACTCACATCAAAATTACCATCTCCAGATACATGAATTAAAGCATATACTTTGAGGACCCAAAGCTCATTGTGTCTTTCAGTAACTTCCTTCCAACATATGTCCAGTGTGGTCTAGGTTCTAAGCCTCCTTTGTATCATATGCATACCGCATTTTATTGGGGGCAGGTTCTGTCCTGTTTTGAATAATCCACCACACAGTAATAGTAGCTTGAAGTTTATTGCCAAATTGTTACAGCAAACAAAACTTTGAAAGAGTGAGTGCTATGCAGTGTGTAACCCTCTCCTGTTAGGGCCTAAATGATTTATGATGAGCGCTTCTTCAGGGACGGCCCCCACCTCAAGTGTCTACACTTATATAGGAAAAGTGACTTAGAGTGACAGTGTTCATAAAAACATATACTGTATATCTTAAACTAATTGAAACAACCATACAGAAGGTAAAGGACTTCATAAAACAGATGTGTATGACTAGAAAAATGCCATGAAAATAAGGTAGGAAAAAGTGTTCCTATTTATATGGCTATAAACTAGAAAAACAGCATCTAATTGCTTTTATTAGATAGGTAATTGGCAAAATAAAATGTTACCATGTATCAGAAAGCCATAGGAAACAGATGCAGCTCATTTATATCAAAACAACTGTTACTGGGTTCACAGTTTCATTCTGGTGTGTCAAGGCTACATTCCAAAGGAGAACATGACCTGTGGCTGTAAGGTACAACAGAAAATAAAATAAAATGAAAAATCAAGCTATATTTACATAGGACATTTTCAAAAAGGGAAAGGGGCTATTGTTTAACCAGGAGTAGCACACTGTGCCAAAGCTTGTTTCAGACACGACCTGAGAGCACAAGAAAGTTAAGTGACTTGCTTAGGATCACACAGTATGAACTAGATAGCTGTGGGATTCAAACCCAGGTCTCCACATCTGCAGCTCAGAGTCTTAACCCACTGCGCTTATACTGCTTCAAAGGAAAGGGAAAGTGATTTTTTAGAGAATTACAATGTAACTATTCAGTTCACTTATTTAAATCACTATTTTCATAAACAAAAACCTCTATGGACATTCTGAGTTACTTAATCCACAGTACATCACAATTTACTACATTGATATCTCTCAGTATAGGCTTATTTAATGTCTCTGACCTTTTTATTCCTTCTAAGATAAGGCATGATGTCAAATGATCATTGAGGCCTGGGAAAATAAGATCTCCCTGTTGGAAAACACAAAACGCTTCTCACATAGAAGTTTGTTTTCTATGTCACCCTCTAGGTCCTAATGTGACTTTTCAGTACCACAAACCTGAAACATGTGTGTCCATTCTGATATCCCAACATGTTTGGCAAAGGCATTTTAATACTCCTTGTAGCAGATGTCACTCAAATGTTCACACGCATGCTGTTTTAAAGAGCATGAGGTTTTGCCTATGTAGAAGGCCTTACAGAAACATGTTGCCATGTATATTATTGCCTGTCAGTGGGTTTGTGAAAAGATCAGTGGTAATAGTACCATCATTGTTTTTAACAATTTTAGATCAAAAAATTATTTGTCTAGGGTCCTGTTGTACTGTAAATTTGAGATTTGGATAAGAGTCGTGAGATATTTAACAAAATCCTTAAATTCTGCTCCATACCATGCCACACCATCAGGACATCATTGATATAATGCCTCCAGAGGTCTATCCTGTTCTAGTCATACACATCTGTTTTTATGAAGTCCTTCACCTTTTGTGTGGTTGTTTTGATTGGTTTAAGATCTATACAGTATGTTTTGTATGAACACTGTCACTTTAATTCATTTTCCTATATAAGTGTAACCATTTGAGGTGTAGGCCATCCCTGAAGAAATGTACATCGCAAAATCGGTTGGGCCTAACAGGGAGAGGGTTGTGCACTACATGGCACTTTCGCTCTTTAAAAGTTTTGTTTGCTGTAACAATTTGACAATAAACTTCGAGCTACTATTACTGTGTGGTGGATGCTGCTTTTTCTTCACATTCTGGACTGCTCTCCTTACAACTGTGGCACACCGGCATTTGGAGCCACCTTCCTGCAAGTCTCTATTTTGAATAAGTCTGCAAAGCTTTTAGTATGTTGGGGGCTCCACCTGGAATATTCCTTTTTCTGATGAATTTTCAACAAAGGGCTCTTTCTCCTGTGTGATTGTCAGTATTTTGTCCATTAATGTAGTATATCATTGGCCTTGCAGTATTAGTGGTATATGTTACAAGAGGCACTTGATGTTCCCATACTATCACTGTGTGTTGTTGATTAGGCCCCAGCCTTATAAACTACAGTTTTAGAAACCCTGCAAGATTCACCCCTAAAGTATTTAATGTGTTTGACAGTATCTTAGGGTTGTCCTGTAGCACTTTTCTGCTGAATGTGCTGTCCCATTGCATCTCCATTTCTCTCTCTCTCTCTCTCTCTCTCTCTCTCTCTCTCTCTCTCTCTCTCTCTCTCTCTGTCTCTCCTCTCTCTCTCTCTCTCTCTCTTTCTCTCCATCCAAATCTCCCACCAAAACCACTGGCATTCCAGATTCAGATTCTTGAGAAAAGGATGCGCGTCCCAGGCAGGATCTGGAACCCATTTACCATCATCTGATTTTGTCCACCCTGCATTTTTAATACCTTTCTCGTGACAAGTTTGTATCTGGATATTGCTATTTCTATACACCAAACACTGCTTCCACTCGAGTTCCTGCTGACATCAGTATCCTTTGATCACTTCTCAGCTGCTTGTCAGCCGCAGCTCAGTTTCTCAATTTTGCAGTGAGTTTTTCCTTCTGCAGTATGTCCATATCATCTGTTCTGCATCCCTTTACTGTCCCCGAGGTAAAATCCTGTTGCAATTCCTCTGATATAGGGCTTCTTTTGTTTGGAAAACCGTAATCCATGTTGAACTATCATTGCTTCCAGCATTTGTCTTTGGGCTGACAGTTCTCGCTCTAACTGTGCCTCTGCTGCTGCAGTATCTTCTACATCAATACCGCCTGTAAAATTCACTGTCGACTGCTTTTAGATTCTGAAACATTTGCAGGATTCTTCTGATGAATTTCTGTTCCATTGGTTACCAGAGTCTCAGTCACAATAACGCCGTCCCTCCTGTCTTACACCAGCTGGGAGAAAGGACATCTCCACAGCCTGCTGCAGCTCCATTTCCACTACAGCCTCCAAACTCCATCCTGAAAGTGGGCCAACAGCACCTCTCCCAAGAGTAGAAGAGTTTTATTGGAAATGAAGTCAGACAAAAAGACAGGCAAGTCACTGTAAATAATTACAAATAAGAAGGTGAGAGAAAAAAACACAAAAAAGAAAACCTAAGGAACCTGTTCCATATCCTGTACTCCATCTGTATGCTAGTGAGAAAAAAAAGATCATAGAAACATATTAGGAGAAAAAGTAAATGGAAAGCATCTAGGAAAGATTACATCTAAACTTTAACTTTCCAATATGCAATAAAAGTTTCATGTGAACATAACTGTCACTCTGATTGATGAATATCTACTAGAGTAGATGCAATTATTCATACAACAGAAAGGTAGGTAGTCTGTATTTGCTGTACCATGAATTACACCTTGCCTGCTAAAATCAAATTTTAGGCAGACATAAATTGGAAAAGAAGAGTTGTGGAATTTTCCTAGTGTCCTGACCAGATTTTGCTTTGTTCATTAAACAAATACCACCAAAAGCTTAATCTGGATAAATTTCAATTGGTTTACAACTGTATCCCCCACCCCCACCCCAACAAGACTGAAAATGGGCAGAATTGTCTAGCCCTGCATATCTGTTCAACAAAAACTAAAATACAATTATTTGGGGCAATGTGGAGCCAAGCAAGGTGGCCACGCAGGACTAGCACTCTACATATTTTGACTTTTATCTAACTTCAAAACTTGCTTTTCTGGGCATTTCAGCAGAAGCAAAAGTGCACTTCAGCACTTGGAAAATCTGCTTTACCAGAATGGTGAATCCTAAGAAGGATGAAGTACAGCAGGAGGGAGATAAAAGCAAGACTTCTTCTGGACTGCCAACACAAGGATGCTCTGGGCCACATTGCAAATGCAGCTGAGAACAAGGTGGAAGAAACACTGCAGAGTCTCTGTATGAAAATCAACCGTCTCATCTCCAGAGCTGTAGGACTGGCAGAGAAATCTGATAATTTGATTCATTAACAGACAAAGTGATTAACCTGAGATAAATGAAAGTTTTGTCAAAACAGAATTGACTGAGACTATGAATTGTTCAGAGTCGGCCATGGGCACTATGTCCAATCTCATTTAAGAAAACACACATCTCAAGTCTCATCTGGAGACACTAGAAAATCAAGTGAGAGCAGCAAATGTGCAAATTGTGGACATGCCAGAGAGGAGTGAAGGGGACAACTTAGTGCTGTTCCTAAAAGAATGGCTGGAGCCACAACTTGAGAACCCCTAACAGAACACCCCACAAAACATAGAAACATAGCATTTGATGGCGGATAAGAACCACTTGGCCCACCCAGTCTGCCCATGTTCCCTTCCAAGTCATTACCACAGACCATACTTGATCCACCGCTCTCCTCCCCTTCCTTTCCACTCTGACTCCTTATGCCTATCCCAAACATTCTTAAACTCCACTACTGTTTTTAGGTATCCCATGATATGGTGAGTCAAATTGAGTGACTCAGTTTGACTGCCTGTGATTATAGCAACCATTACAGAATAGCAAGGAGCAGTTATAGTGAGGTTGAAGGTGCAATACTGCAACAGCAAGAATAGAGCGATCGGGAATGGAAGCTGTAATGACTGAGGATATAGGAGAATGTTTGGCCAGGCAGTTCACAGCTGGCCATTTGGTGTTGAGTTATGACAGATACCTCTGGTGTGGAGACCCAGATTCAGAGCTAGGTGGGTGGGGGTAATTGTTTTTAGTGAGTCGTCATTCTTTTGTTTTTTGTATTTTTCCTATTGTGCCACTCAATATTTTTGACGAACATCCCTAGCCCTCCTGAATGTTGTCCCCGTTACTGGTGATGTGCTCCTCAATAGCCCACTCCCAAATGCTCCCCTGTACCCCAGTGCCAACCCCCGGAATTGGTTATATTTATAATGGGGGCACGGGGCACAGCCCCCAACAAAATATTACTATATATCGCTCTCGTAGAGATTCTGTTAATCTATCATTGTTAATGTATGCAGGGAAGTCTACATTGCTGTTATTGAAATTGGTGATGAGCACTGATCTTTTGCTGGTCATTGTTTTGCGATCGCTGATATGACATGGAACCCTGTTTTCACTCCACCACCTCTGCTGGAAGGCTGTACCAGGAATCCACCACTCTTCTATGAAGAAGTACTTTCCACATCTCTCCTGAAACTACCTCCCAGCTTCATAGCATGCCTTCTTGTTCCTGAGCACCTTTATTCTGAAAACACTTCCCTCCTGTACCTTATTTACCTCCACGAGGTATTTAACGGTCTCTATCATAGCCCCCTCTCCTTCCTCTCTTCCAGGTGTACGTACTGAGGTGTTTTCCTGTGATTCTGTGCTTCCTGTGGTCTTGCAGTCCATTGGAATCAAGATACTGTACCAGTTTTTCTTTCAGTAGGGTTTCAAATTGCCCCCCACTGAAGTGAAACTGACTGACTTACAGTATAGTTGCCAGCCTCCTCCATGCTGTTGCTCCTTTTAGATGGACCCCATCAGCCTTTCTCCAGTCCTCCAGATCCATACCTGCTTCCAGTGAGCTGTTGAACCAGACTGTCAGTGGGGAAGCTAGCATCTCCCGGTTCTTTTCATACCCTAGGTGTATCGTGTCCGATCCCATAACCTTGTCCACCTTCAGAGCTGCAAGTCCTTTCTGGACTCTTTCCTGAGAAAATGGACTTATGTCCACCCTCCCTGTTCTTGCTACTCCCTAGTCCATCCCCATTCCTCTTGTGCGAAGCCTGAGCAGAAGTAACTGTTTAGGATGTCAGCTTTTGTTTTTGGTCTTCTTCTGTGCAATCTCCCTTCTGTCCTTATAATCCTCACTATGCCCTCCTCTTGCTTTCCTCTTCTCAGATATATATATACATATATATATATATATATATCAGAAAAGTCCTATCCTTTAGAAACCCCTCTGGTGATACTTTCTCTCTGTGATTTTCCTGTTTCCTTCTGCTTTACCTGGTATAGCTGTCTTTCCTTCCTCCTCTGTGTTTTTATGCCCCGAATGCCACTCTTTTTCCTTCACCAACTTTGCAACTTCCTCAGAGAGCCACAACAATATCTTTTTCCTTCTGCTTTTACTCACTTTCTTCTTGCAGAGGTTGGTTGCTTTAATTTTCCCTCTCTTATTTTTCCCTACTGTGCATCTACTCCTCCCCAGCAACCTTTTTAAAGGAGATTCTGAGTCTTGTATTTCTTTAAAATCCACCCTCCTGAAGTTCAGGAAACTCATCCTCATGTGGTTTGCCTCTGTTCCTGTCTTTATATTAAACTACACTGGGGCTGGCCTGCCACGCTGCTGCAGAGCTTACAACTTGTGACACCAATGTCGGGTTCAGAAGCAAGCCTGGGGTGTCAGGAGGGCCAGCTGGGAGGGTCATCGACATCCATGGGACTGCTCTCACTTGGGGGAAGGGTGCAAAGCCCAGTGTTTGCCTGACTTCTGGCAGAAGTGGGGGAAAGTCAGCTCAGGCAAGATTTTTGGGAGCTGTGGCAGACATCAGTGCAGGTCATGCAGAAGTGTGTGGCATGCACCATGATGTCACTACATATCACATCTCCTGGGACAGAACAACAGAAAACACTGGCAGCAGGATGCTGGAGGGTATTGCAAGTCCCATATCCAACTAGCGGACTCGCCAGCCTGAAATGGATCTGGACAGCGGTGGGGACTAGGGACCCCTGCTGACCCCACTGGGGGGGCAAGCCATGGGGGAAGATGGCTGGTCATAAGTCCTGGCAGAGGTTGGGGGTGATTGGGTTGGAGCACTTGCCCAAAGGAGGCCATCTGAGGTGGAAGAGATTTGAAAAACTACACTGTTCGGTGATCACTGGTGCCCAGTTGACTGTCCACAGTGACATCTGTAACACTGTTCCTGTTTGTAAGCACCAGATCCAACACTGCCCTGTCCCTAGTGAGTCCTTTGACTAGCTGCCTGCTTGAAGCCAAAGTGTGCCTAAAAAAACTGGGGGCTCAGACAGCCTCGCCACACTGTATTGGTTTTGCTGTGTATCTTTTCAGTGATGCCTTCTGTTTTTAATTGTACTGCACAAGAAAGCACCCAAACAGCAACAGTACTGTGGTTGCCCAGCTGTTGTTAAGGGCCAGTGTGTCTGCAAGGAGGGCCAAACTCCAAATGCATACTCTAGGAAACAAAGGTAACCATACTGGTAGAGAATCTGAAGACACATTTCTCCTCTGGAAATGTACTCAGTTTTCTTTGTTGGAGTTGAAAATACAGTTCAAAACAAGACAATTTTGCCAGTAGCCCATGACATGGGAGTCAGTGATTGAGTGCTTGCAATATGGCAATTCAATTCTGGTGCATGTCATGGGGGCTACCGATGAGGCAGGGTAACTGGATGGGGTTGGTCGGCGATATAGCAACATAATGTCGCTACACGTACGCGCCAAGACGGGGGAGTGAGCTCACTTAGCAAGGGGTGGGAGGGGTTTTGAGGGTGGTGCTGCAGTGGGCTGCCGAGCTGGCCCTGTGGCATGGTGGGTGGGTTCATGGCTTGGATGGGCAGGGTACTGGGTTCAGTCCGCCGCTGGTGAGTTTTTGTTGAGCCCGCCTGAATTTTTATTTTTAAACGCTTTACACTTCCCGACATGCACCCCCGGAGTTGAGCATCCTTAGGTAGGGGGGGTGCAAGGGTGCAGCCCTCCGCATGAAACATTAAAATGCAAGTCCCCAGCGCCATTTTTTTATGCACTGGGGAGTCAGAGTACCAAAATAGATTTTCAGTGCTCTGACTTCACCATAACACTGATTGCCTTTCAGCAGTCGCCATTATGACATGGAACCATTTTGCCAAAGTAATAGTGCAGGTAATAAACAGAAAAAGAAGAACAGTGCCCAAACTCCCTGGTGCTGTGCTTTGAATAGGGCTTCATCAGGACATGGGGTTTGTTATGGAACCATCACATTTAAAGCTGCTCAGGACTGTGATGTCTCAGTATGCTTCATTACAGTAGCGTAGCAAATTCCCAGAGGGCCTGGGTGCAAGGCGATATTACAGGGCCCCTCCCCAGTTTTGAATAAACATCAAAATTATGATTTGGGCCCTTCAAACCTTGTGGGCCCTGGCACCTTGTAGCTATGCCTCTGCTTCATTACCATAGTGTATACCAAAAAGAATAGCAAGCAGCAGGTAATTTATGTTTACAAGCAAAACATTAAACCCACTAACAAAGGGGGCAACACTGTGATGATGAACAGGGGTTGTACAGAGAGATTGCTTTAAATCTACTGAATGATGAGAACTGTTATATACACTTGACAAAAGATCCCAGAGCCAGTTTTAAGGGGTACATAACACACTCTTGAAGGATGCTAAACAAGTGTTTCATTACTGTTGCTGATCTGTTTTAGGCCAATGTGAGAAAGAACTGGTATTAAACCTCTCAGTTAACATCTACTTAAAAATATTGTAAGTTGGTGCCACTACATTGATGCTACAGTGTGAATATATTAATTTTGTATGTATTTTTTTATTCTTTAGTAAACAAGTAAGGCCAACTGGGCACAATTGTCTGTTTTCATGGGCAACCTGGGAGCACTGGAGATTAAGTGACTTGCAGAGAGTCATACATTATGCAAGTGGAGGTTGGGAAATCAAGCCCAGGTCTGCTGGATGTACCAAGCTCATTCACAGCTCATTATTCTAACCTCTAGGCCATACTGACAGTTCCATATGGCACATGGCTTGGCAAGGCACAGTAGAGGAGGTCACTTTATTTATGAACTGGCTCAGTAATAACAACATCAAGTTTAAATTCACCCATGTAATTGACAAAGTAAGACTACATTTTCTAGAATATTCTAGAGAGTAATTAGTTACAAAAACAGACTGCCATTCACTAAAAATACCACCAACAACTTAATCTGGTTCAAGGTCAGTTGACATTCATCTGTATCCCCCTCCCGGATGCGTGCCTGAAAATAGGCAGAATCTTCCTATTGCATTTACCGGTCAACAAAAACTAAATAAAATAAATAAATAAATAAATCCGCTACTACAAGCAGGTAGAGAACATCCAGAGATGGCATTAGGCACAAAGCAAACCAAGTGACCACTTGGGACACCAACACAGAAGAGCATTGAAGTAGAATATATAAGCAGAGATTAGCATGAAATGCAAACATTTTAATATACTGTTAAAAACAAAACTGTTGTTGTCACCCTTATGTTCAGAGAATTTTACCATGTTTTAGATGTGGGTGTGGCAGAATGAATGAGGGGCTGTGGGAGTAGAGCAGCAGGGTACCACAAGTGTTTCTGCTTGGGGCACCATTAGGTCTAAAACCAGATCTGTGCAAATCCACATACTAGAGTTTACTCTATACCATACAGTCAGTTTCTAGGAATCTGTAGAAACTGTTTTGACATAACAGATTTGGAATTATAGATGGTAGCTCTAAGAACCAGATTCTTGGACTGGTTTATTCTTATGATAACTGACAGAAAGCATCGGTAAGAGCAAGAAGTCTTAACAGAAGTGACTTGCTCACCAGAATAGAGAACCAGCATTGATACAAACACTGTGTCTTTTGTAACTGAACATAATAACTTACATGGTCAGATTGTGAGTGGTATAACAAGCATTTGTCAATGCGAATGTTGCTTGCTTCTATGTGCTGTTTAGGTATTTGGAAGTGATAGTACCATGCCTAAGAACTGTCATGTGCCCCCCAAGACATCCACTGTGTCTTTCTGTTCAGTATTCACAGAAGAGGGGAGGAGCAAGGGTCACAGCAGTACAGCAGTTGCCAAGGCGGTGAAGAGGTGGACAATAGTCCAGTCACAGGCAAAGGAATCCTGCAGGGCTGACTAAATTGAAGGTGGACAAAGCGATGGGACCAGATGGCATACACACAAGGATATTAAGAGAACTGTGAAGGGAGATAGCAGTACCTCTGGCAGCCATGTTCACTGAGTCATTCAACACAGGGGTATCAGAGAATTGGAGGAGGGCACATGTGGTCCCTCTACTCTCTAGGTGCTCAAGGGATGTCTGCACGACCAGGCGGTCCCTTGAGGTCCGTAGTCTGTGGGATTATTTGGGCTGCCCTTCTCCTAGGTGGTGGATGTTGAGAACTAACCCGGTGCTGTCTGGGCCTGCTGCAGACACAGAGGATTTTTGTTATAGCGAGCATGGGAGAAGAACTTCATGTGGACTCCTTTTGGCTGGTTCTGCTAATGAACTCCTCCTCGAACAACTGCTGACCTGGTTTGAGACATTTTCTTCTCCTCTTCTTTTGTCTGGCCCTAAGATGATGGTCCTCTTAAAGCAGTGAGAGTGCTTTTGTTTTTACTCATTTATATTGCTGACCTCCAGGAGGCTCAGGTGAGAGCTAGTAGCCTCTTGGATGCTCTATGATACCTTACCCCCTGAAGTGAGAGTTTGTGGGGGTGTTTACGTTCATCAACTGGCATGGAGAGACTAAATGGATTGTTCTATGGACCTTTTATGAATGATTGGAGATGTTGTTATTTTTATAGAGTGTTGGGTTTTATTTTGGGGTGGGGTTGTAGTTTTATAAGGTGGTTTTGTAATTGCTAAAGTGTTGTGGGAGTATAGTTTTTTAATTGGAATTACTGCTGATATAGAGTAGGCAGTACATGTTGGGACCATTCTTCAGTGGTCAGGCACTACTTCCCCCTCCAGGTTGAGGGACCTATGCCCTTCTATCGCCCCTCATTGCAGCCCATGGTATATATGCATTGTCATGCCTTGGGATTGCTCAGAACAGTCGGAGGGCTGGGCCCCAGGACCTGGCAGAAGAGGCGCGGGGTGGGCGATTGGGGTAGTGAGATCAAGGAGGTGCCCCAGGAAAAATGGGTCCAGAAAGGGGTCCTCCTGCCTGGTTCCCATACCTGAGGGATCCATGGGTAGTGGGCAAGTAGCCCGCTCTTCCATGGCCTTTCATCCAACCCAGGCGGTGTTATGCAATGCCAGGTCAATAAAGAACAAGACAGCAATTACTGCTGATCTTGTTGAGACATCTGACCGGTCTGTATCACCAAGACCTGGCTGGATGAAAATGCTAGCACAGTTTGGAGTCGGCGGTTCCAGCTTGGTACTCTGTGATACACCGCTCGATATTGGATCGTAGGGGCGGGGTGTAGCTATCTGTTTTAAGACAGAACTGGGCCTTGTAGAGGTCCCAGTGGGACCACCAGATCCTTTGAGTGTATCATGGGAGTAGGTGTGGGCAGTAGGATTCTTCTCATCTACTGTCCACCCAGAGATGGGAACGTTTTCTGCAGGAAGTTGCGGACTTCATGGTCAACATGGTGTTGGAATCCTCCAGGTGGTTGGTCCTGGGGATTTCAATGCCTGGGTCAACAATGAACTCTCACATTTTGGACAAAACTTCCTCCAACTGATGATTTTGTTGGGGTTCACACAGATAGTTACCGCTGCTACCCATATTCAGGGCACTCCTTGCATCTGGTATTCCTCCTGGGGATGGAGGCCACTGACTTGGTGGTGGAACCAGTTGGATGATCGGACCATCACTCCATAGGGTTCAGTTTCATGGCTTCCCATGAGACCCACCCCTTTGGAGATGGGGGCATTACCCCAGAGGGTCTGATGGCAGTGCTGAACCTATCAGTAGACCATTAGAATGCATGGATCCAGGAGACCTAGTGGTGCACTATAATAGTATGGTGCTAAGGGCCCTGGATTCCATAAGTCCTGCCGAGTTTGCCTGCTCCCATTTCACCCTCGGTCCCCTGGTTTGATGGGACTTTGAGGAAGATGAAGAGAGCAGGGCGAAGGTTGGAACATTGTTGAGGAAATATGGCCTTCCTTTTGGGTAAGGTTATTGAAAAGGTAGTTGTATTGCTTGAGAACTTTCTTACCACCCAAAAGTCTATGATCCTCTCCTGTCCCGTTTCAGGAAGAGGCATAGTACCAAGATGGCATTGGTTCAGTACTTAATATCTCCTAATAGTGAGGGATTAGAGGAGCGTTCAGTCTTGGTCCTCCTTGATCTCTCTGCAGCATTTGACACCGTGGATCATGAGGTGCTGCTGGAATGCCTGTGGCTACTCTGTGGACTGTCAGGGACAGTCCTCAGGTGGTTCCATTCTTTCCTCACAGGCAGGACTCAGAGGGTGGTATCAGGGATTTTTTCCTCAGCCCCTTCTCCTGCCTTGTGGGGTGCCACAGGGATCCGTGCTGTCCCCATGTTATTCACGGTGTATATGTTGCCGTTGGGAGACATTATAAGGTGGTATGGGCTGAGTTTTCACTGCTATGCAGATGACACTCAGCTCTACATGTCCTTTGTGCCCGAACAGGATAGTGTGGTCTTGGTCTTTAACAACTGCCTCACTGAGATTCAGGACAGGATGAGTGCAAACTGGTTGAGACTGAATCGGATAAGACTGAGGTGTTGGTGGTGGACCCAGGCCAGCAGGTAGAAAGTTGACTCCTGGGCAACTGTCAGGCCTTATGCTGGGGGCAACCAGTTGAGACCTTCTGAACAGGTGCAGAATCTGGGCATTGTGCTTGATAATGATCTGACGCTAAAAGCACAGTTGTCAGCAGTTGTCAAGTCTTCATTTTTCATCTGAGAAACATCGCCTGGATAAAGCACCTTGTTCCACCTGGAGACCTCCCTACATTGGTTCACGCCTTTGTGTCCTCTCGTCTTGATTGCTGCAATGCTCTATACCTAGGGTTACCAGGGTGGATCTCCATCACCTGCAGCAGGTGCAGAATGCTGCAGCCAGGTTGTTGACAGGGTTGTCAAGAACTAGCCATATCACACCCATGCTATGCGAACTGCACTAGCTGCTGGTGTGATGGAGGATCTGTAAGATCACGTTGCCGACCTTTAAGACCCTACATGGACAGGGACTGGGTTACTTGCAAGACCTCCTTGGCCTTATGCCCCTCCACTCACTCCACTGACGAGGGATTGCTAGAGGTTCAGAGGTCCGTCTTCAGACATTAGGTGCGAGGGCTTTTCTTTTGTAGCCCGACCTGTGGAACTCTCTACCTCAGCAATTTGAGAGTGCCTGTCCATCGAGACTTTTAAATCCTCATTAAAAACATATTCATCTGAATTGGCATTTGGGGATAATTTTAGTCTTATGACTGCTGTCTTACTATTATTTTAATGTTTTATCTGTTTAAATGTTGTTCTGAATTGTATATGCACTTTGGTTTTGAAAGCGCTTTAGAAATAAATTTTGATTGATTGATTGATTGATACACAAATCCAGCAGCAGGGAGGAGGTGGGGAACTATAGGCCGGTCAGCCTCACCTCAGTAGTGGGAAAGATCATGGAGACATTGCTTAAAGAAAGGATAGTGGGGTATCTAGAAGCCAGCAGAGCCTAGGACCATAGGCAACATGAATTCACAGAGGGAGGTCATGTCAGACAAATCTGGTTGATCTCTTTGACTGGGTGACACAGGAAGTAAATCAGGGTGGGGAAGTTGACAACGTTTACCTTGATTTCAGCAAAGCCTTTGACACCATCCCACATAGAAGGCTGATAAACTAGCTGGGAAAGCTGGGCATGGGGAAAGGGTGATAAATGGGGTTAGAAACTAGCTAACAGACAGAAGGCAGAGAGTTATGGTAAAGGGGTGCAGTCTGGGAGGGGGTGACCAGTGGGGTGCCACAGGGTGCGGTCCTGGGGCCAGTCCTGTTCAATGTCTTCATTAGTGACATTGTAGAAGGGCTGAAGGAAAGGTCTGCCTGTTTGCAGGTGACAGCAAGATCTGTAACTCAGTGGATACCCCAGAGGAGTGGAGAAATAAGGAGGACCTGGGAAGCTTGAAAAATGGTTTGAGGACTGGCAACTGAAGTTTAATTCAAAAGTGCAAAATTATCCACCTGGGACACAGAAACTCTGGGGAAAGCTACAGGATGGGGGAGGAGTTGCAGACAATCAAAAAGAAGGAAAGAGACCTGGGGTTCTTATTTCAGATGACCTGAAAATGTCAAAGTGCTAAGGCAGCTGGGAGAGCCAGTGACATGCTTGGGTGCATAGGCAGGGGTATCAACAGCATAAGGAGGAGATAATGATGCCATTATATAAAACCATGGTCAAGACTCACATGGAGTACTGTGTGCAGTTCTGGAGGTCGCACCTTCATAAGGATATTAACAGGCTGGAGATGGTCCAGAGAAGGGCAAATAAGATGGTACAGAGCTTGCAACACAAGACTTATGAGGAGAAATTAAGGACCTCAACATGTACTTACTGGAAGAGAGGAGGAAAGCAGGGATATGATAGAAACATTCAAGTACCTCAAGGGTATAACTATAACTACTGAGGCACGCAGGAGACAGCTGCTATGGGCACATGTGCCAGCTTCTGTGTGATATTCTTTTGTTCTTATAAATCTGTAATGCCAGTATTTAAGTAACCACATGACCACTGCCTTCTGTAGGCAATTTTACACAGTTATGCCTGGTGTCAGGGCACGAACAGGGGCTCACCAGATTGTGTTGCCATTTGAAAAACTTCATACAGTGTTCTTTACTGGTAAGCATTTTGGAAAGCTGGTGAAAGTCTCACAATTTTATTATGATTTATCTCCTTTGTCTGTCCCCTTGGTCCCCCATCCCCATGCCCCAACAGTCATCGGTGGCCACAGCTGCAGCTTTTTCTTGCCAAGATGGTGGGTAAGCAGCTGCCTTCACAGTCTGTGAAGTCTGAAGTCTTTCAGTGCTGCTTATTGGTCATCTTCCCGCACAGGCAGGCACTGCCAGCCCAAAACTAACTCAGGACAAGCAGCTTTCAAAGTGGTGAAGAAATGGGTGAGCAAGAATCAAGTACTCATTCAGATTCGACGTCGATTTTAAGATCAGCATACCGGTGTGGACACTGCAAATAGAACCCAAGCTCTTTAAGCAGCCTTATGAAGAGTAAAGGCTTCCCGCAGCACTGAGGTTCTGTCTATTGTACTGTAAGTGGGCTGCATCTAATTCGTAATTTACTGTACCTTACATCTGGATATGGTAGACCAACTTTAAATAAACACTGCACATGAATGAACACATGATGCCATAGAAACATAGAATTTATCAGCAGAAAAGGTCCTCTCAGCCCTCCCAGTCTGCCCAAGTGTTCTCTACCACTTTGGTTCTCAAATACAGTAGCAGAAAAGGTCAGAGCCAAAGGATGGCCTTCCAGGAAATATGAGGGAACAGCGGGATGAAGATAGGGAGGCTTACCAAACTGCCCTTAGGGAAGCGGGAAGGCATTAAGGCAGGCAAAGTCCCAAACTGAGGAAACACTGGCACGAACTGTAAAAGAAGGTGACAAGACTTTCTATAGATACATTAGTGAAAGGAGAAAGTCCAGAGGGGTATTGCTAAGCTCAAAGGAGAAAAGGGCATGTCAGGAGGAGACCCTGTAAAGCATCTATCCTAAATAGATACTTTTGCTCAGTATTTACTGAAGAGAAGATAGGGCAGAGCCCACAGCTCAGACACCATGGACACAGGGGAGGGAGGTGAGAACTCTCCCTTCACAAAGAAAGGGTCCTACAAGAGCTCGCTAAGCTCCAGGGTGGACAAGGCAATGGGACCTGATGGCATACATCCCAGGGTACTTAAGGAGCTAAGGGTGGAACTAGCAGAACCATTAGCAGAACTGTTTAGTGAGTCTCTGAGCACAGGAGAGTCCCAGAAGACTGGAGAAGGGCTCATGTGATCCCGCTCCACAAGAGTGGTAGCAGGGAGGAGGCAGGGAACTACAGACCAGTCAGTCATACCTCCGTAGTAGGCAAGATTATGGGCACTCCTTAAGGAAAGGATAGTGCAACACCAGGAATCCATAGGGCACAGGATCCAAGACAGCATGGGTTTACAAAAGGAAGGTCCTGTCAGACTAATCTCATAGATTTCTTTGACTGGCTAACCAGAGTGGTGGACCAAGGGAGTAGTTGATGTCGCCTACCTTGACTTCAGCAAAGCTTTCGACACTGTTCACATAGAAGATTGATAAATAAGCTGGGTAGGCTCGGGGTGGGTCAGAAGTTGGTCAACTGGGTGGCAAACTGGTTGGCGGGCAGAAAACAGAAGGCGGTGGTAAATGGTATACAGTCAGAAGAGATGCAAGTCACAAGTGGGGTACCTCAGGGATCAGTCCTGGGGCCAGTCCTCTTCAATATCTTCATTAGTGACATTGCAGATGGACTAGAGGGTAAGGCTTGTCTGTTTGCAGATGACACCAAGATCTGCAACAGAGTAGATGATCCAGATGGGGTGGGCAGAATGAGAAGAAATCTGGATAAACTAGCAAAATGGTCAGAAGAGTGGCAACTGGATTTAATGCAAAGAGGTGCAAGATCATGCACATAGGGAAGAGAAACCCTGAAGCCACCTATAGGCTGGGAGGAGTTGCTGGCAGTCACAAAGGAAGAAAGAGACTTGAGCATCATCATCACCGATGACCTGAAATCATCCAAGCAGACCTCTAAAGCAGTAGGTAAGGCTAGGGGATGTTAGGTGTATTAGTAAGGGTATCACAAGTCGTAAGAGGAGGTATAACCCTTTTACAAGACACTGGTTAGGCCCCATCTGGAGTACTAAGTGCAGTACTGGAGGCCACACCTTCACAAGGACATTAACCAAATTGAGGCAATCCAGAGAAGGGCAACCAAAATGGTGCAGGGACTACATCAGAAGACATATGAGGACAGATTAACAGAGCTCAATATGTATACCCTTGAGCAAAGGAGGAAGAGAGGTGATATGATCGAGACATTCAAACACCTTAAAGGCATTAACAAGGTGAAAGAGTCTAACGTGTTTAAATATAAGAAAATAGCAGGACAAGAGGACACAGCATGAGATTAGAGGAGGCCAATTAAGGGGAATGTGAGGAAATTCTTTTTCACAGAAAGGGTGGTGGATGCATGGAACGGCCTACCTCAGGAAGTGGTGGCTATGAATACAGTGCAGGGCTTCAAACAGGCATGGGATAGGCATAAGGGAGCAATACAAATGAGTATGAATAGACAGACCACTGACAGAGCAAGGTCATATTTATAAGGTAGAAAAAGAAATGGGCAGACTGGATGGGCCTCACGGTCCTTATCTGCTGTCAACTTCTATGTTTCTATGTTATTTGTAACTCCTGCCTGTATATGTTACTGTATGTCTTATTCTGCCTCGCCCATCAGGACCTCCTTGTGAATGAGCTTGCTCAATGGATTTTTCTTGCAATGAACTTAAACTTACTCCTCCTCCATAGCCCTATTGATCTCCGTTGACCCCTCCTTCCCCTTTTTCTAATATACCTCTATGTTTATCTCATGCATCCATCATGCCCCCACCATTTTAGCCTCCACCACTTCTCCTGGCAGTCTGTTCAAGGCATCTACCACCCTTTCAGTAAAGAAATATTTCTTCACATCTATCTCAACCCCACCCCACCCCCACCCCAGCTTCATTGTATGCCTTCGTTTGGGTGCTCATCCTCATTTGAAGGAAACTCCCCAACTGTACCCTGTTTACCCCTGTGAGGTACTTTGCAGGTCTTGATCATGTCACCTCTCACCCTCCTCTCTTCCAGAGTGTACATGTTGAGATTCTTCAGCCTTTCCTTGTAGGGATTCCTGTGAAAATCTTGAACCATTTTAGTTGCCCTCCTCTGGAAAACCTCCACCCTATGTCCTTTCTGAAGTGTGGACTCTAAAACTGGACACAGTACTCCAGCTGGGGGTATATCAGGAGCGATACAATGGCAGCACAACATCCTCCTCCTCCTACTGGAGATGCCACTCCTTATGCACCAGAATCCAATTTGCCCTGCCCATAGCCTTGTCACACTGTACTGCCACCTTGAGGTCCTCTGATATAATAACCTCAAGGACCCTTTCATGTCTATTGAGTATCAGTAACCCCCATCCTATAATCAGCATTGGGGTTCTTATGCTCTAGGTACATGATTTTAGACTTGTTGGCATTGAACCCCAACTAAGTAAGAAAATGGAATTGGTTTGAATGAATTGCAGGCTTTTAAGCAGCTTTTGAGAGTGTGTATGTGTGTGTGTGGGGGCTCTGCTACTTTAACTATTTGCTTTTGATTTTGGCTTCAAATCAGGTGCACTCCTGTAAACAGATAAAACATGTTTAAGAAAGACTCATAAGAAATGTGATAAAGTCTTTGTACATTAGCCAGGGCTGAGCTTGCTGAACCCTTAACATTGCATTGCAGACAGGAGATGCAGCCTGTTCCTAATTAATGAGATTCCCACTGGTCAACTGTGAGCCTCTTATGGGCCAGAGCTCACTACACAAGCATTTGTCAATGCTGAATGGTTGCTTGCTGGCATTAGCAGCAGGCGTGCAGGAGTTAAACAGATAGGGCCTGATTCTCAAAGCCCTCGTTGGAGCCTGAGGTGCCTCGCCAAACAGATATGGTGCAAGGTGCTGCCCATCCATGACCGCCCTCCATGTGATTCACAAAGGTGGCCTGCGTTGACTGCAGGCCACCTGCTAACAGGACTTGCATCTGCCCTGTGCCCTGCAGTGCACTGCGACACAGCAGTAGAGGGACTGCGAGCGACCGAGCTGCATCCTGCAATTCACAGACATCACCCAGCAGGAGAAATTCTAAGTGCCCTTAGACCAGCCAGGGCAGGCATAGGGGACTTAGACATTCTCCTGGATGACATGCCTTTGTGTGGCACACCATGGGTGACGGTCCACCACCATTCACCCCAGTGAGGCCCCATATGTGTGGCCCCATCCTAGTGGTCCAATGGATCCCTCACAGCTCCCGATGCCACCTATGTACCATCAATACCCCATACTGATGTTGCCCATACTGCAGCGGCTCCCCGATCCCTGATGCCTGGCCCATCGGGCGCTACCACAGCACCAACTTATGGTGGCATGGTGCCCACCCATGCCCTAGCAGGTGGTGCCCACCCCCCATACACCAGTCCTTACTACTCCACGGCTCCCAGCACATCCCACCACTCACCTCTGTGGCCTGGCGCCAATTGCACCGAACATGGTGGGGACCCTGACCCACCAGGTTGGGTCCACATGCCCATTACCTGGTGGGACGAGGGTCCCGTGTTAGTCTCTGGTGGCCTGCAATGGACCCATGTGGTGCACCAGGGGTTTGCCACAGGGTTCAGTCAGCATAGCGTAGGGACTTAGCTTCTGGGACCTCTCCTGTACCTGAATCAGGTGCAGGGTCCCTGAGTGCACCGGGCATTGGTTCAAGCTGCTGTTTGCCGCAGCTTGTGTCGAACCACGGGCCCCTATGAGAGAATCGGGTCCATGCAGTATAGGAATGGCAGTGAAGTACTGAACCGGCGTAACCCACCCTCACCATGCAGAGATGGACAGGCATTGGGGTGTGCCTTTGGGTGCAAATCGCCCTGCTTGATCATGACATTTCACCTCACCCTACCCTGCAGACACTGGCAAGTGTTGAGGTGTGCCTTGGGTGTTCGGGCTTTACTCACTCACCTCATTCCATAAGAAATATGCTGAAATGGGTGCAGTATAGGAGAATGGGGTGAACTCTGGGGCCAAGAGTCAAGGCACACCTCGATGCCTGTCACTGGCTGCAGGTGTGGGGGTGGGGTGGAATGGCATGAGCCTTACCGTCGACAATCCCAAGTCACACCCTGGCGCCTGTCAGTCTCTACAGGGTGGGGCGTTATGGTCAAAACCTAATGCCCTGGCGTTTCTTGGTATTTTACTCCAGGTTTTCAACATGGGCTTTTGTGATCCCACGCATGAACAGTGATGCTATCAGTTCATTAGCCAAAGGTGATTTTGCACAGTGGCTGCACCATTTGGCACCACAGGTGCGAAACACATTTCAAACAGGATGTGAAAAATGACATCTGTACTGTTCATGAGGAGGTGTAAAAATGGCAATGTTGAAAATCTGGAGTAAAATATAAAAAACTGGTGAAGTTATGAGTGTGCATAGGAACTGTAGCATACGCTCGTAAAGCAGTCATTTTGGAATTGTTTCACCAAAGTTTCAACATATGGTTTTGAGGGCTACCTCATGAACAGTGTTGCTGTGATTTTCTTACTCTGTCCTGAACATTGATTTCACAAATCGACCGCTCCATTATGCGCTACATGTGCAAAAACACATTTTGGGTGAGATGTGAAAAATGACAGCTATACTGTTCATAAGAAGGTGTGGTAAAATGGCAGTGTTGAAAATCTGGGTGAAAATATTAAAATGCTCAAAGTTACGTGCGTTCGTAGGAACTGCACAATGCATGCTCATAAAACAGTCATTTTGGGATTTTTCACCAAATTTTCAACATAGGATTTTGGGGCCTACCTCATGAACTGTGGCACTGTTGTTTCGTTAATCGGTTCGAAAGGTGGTTCCGTGCAGTGACCGTGAAATCACCTCGGATCGAATAACAAAATGACAGTGACTAAGTTCATGAGATGGGGTCTCAAGAACCCTATGTTGAAAATTTGGTGAAAAATTCCAAACATGGCCGAGATATGCACCAAAGTTGAAAAAAACAATTTATTCCATTATACAGCTTACCGGCATTTCTTCAGTTCGCTGGTCGGCTTTGAAGAGTGCAGAAGTGTTCCTGGTCCACCAAAATTGGCGCTGGACTCTGGAGGTAAGTATGGGGTGAGGTGGGGTGTGGGGAGATGGGATCGCAGAGGGTGGGTGCGGGTTGGGGAGGGAGCAAGAGAATCAATGAGGGATAATTTTTTCTTCTAGTGTTTTTTACAAAGATGTCAGGGGACTTTTGCCACTCTAGGGTGGGCTCAGGCGTGGCACCAGGAAGTTTGTTTGGGGTGGCAGTGGAGCCAACAGAGATGGGCACCCGTGAGTCATGCAGACTTTGCCACAATGGGGTGGGCTCCCAGCATGGTACCAGGAAGTTTGTTAGGGGGCAGTGGAGCTGACGGAGTTGGGTGCCCCGTGAGCCATATAGACTTTTGCCACACTGGGGTGGGCTCCCAGCGTGGCACCTGGAAGATTTGTTTGGGAGGGCAGTGGGCCGATGTGGATTGTGCACCCCATTGGCCATACAGTGTGCAGGGGCGCATGAGCCGAGGGGGATTGGGCACTCCCTCAGCACACAACAAATGGGAGGTGCATCATGCCGACCGGGATTGGGCTACCCCGTCGGCAAATGAACTGGGGAGGATCATGCAGACAGAGGATTGGGCACCCCATCAGCTTTTGTTTTATTTATTGAAATGTTTCACCAGGAAGGCACACTGAATGGTGGGTGGCGGCTTTCCATCGGCCGAGGGGACTGTGAGAGGCCAGCGGGCATTGTCACTATGGGACACCCACAATGCATCAAAACAGCTGATTGCATAGTGGCGTGGCCAAATTTCTTTATGCATTGTGGCATGTTCATTAACTGCTGTCATCAACGGCATGCTCCTCTATTGACACACAGAGAACAGCCCTAGAATGGACTGCTGCCATTTGGCACTACACTGCCATGCCTCCATAACTAGCTTTTGAAGGAAGCTGAGCCAATGTGTTTCTTGCACATGCGTACAAGCAACACAAAAAATACTGTCCAGTTTCACACAGTAACCCTTCCTTCCATGCCCTTGTAATAGGCAACACTCCCAGAGTTACTTTTAGTAGGGGCAAGAATTTAAGGACATCCTTATCCACAGACCATTTGGTAAAGGTGAAGAACAACGCCATTGGCTTCCACCTTCACCCAAAGGCCACTTTAGATGTGACAGTTGCAGTGTGTGCAAATACTCAAAGCAATATAAAATCTCACAAACCCTACTACTCCCAGTAAGGCTGAGATAAAAGAATTTATTAACTGCTGTACCACATTACGTGGTATATGTTTGACCTTCCCTCTGGTGAGCTTTATGCAAGTGCACTTATGCCGACTAGAAGTGTGCATCCAGGAACACATATGTTCCATTATGAGTGTCAAACTGGACAATCTTGTGGGTGAGCATTTTCAGGAGCAGCATGTTTCACATCGCATCACTTTACAAGTTGTGGGCACTGAACATGTGGCCCTCCTAAGAGATAGGAAGACTGACTGCAGATGTTACTTTAAAATGAGAGTAAATGGATCTTTACGCTTTCAAGGCTGAAGACCACGGTCTGAATGGTGAGCGGATAAGAGACCATTCTTATTTATAATGTCATGTAATGAACTTTGACTTTGATTTTGTTTTGACTTAAAAGTTGTCACTGTATTGATCTTTGTATGTACTAAGTATATTAACTATTGATATTTATCCTTCCCTTCTAGGTTCCCAGTCTGTCTTTGGCTTTACTAGGCCCCAACTTTGGATGCTTTGGGTCTGGTTTGCAGATCACCTGGAGGCAGCTTGAACCCACCTATCTCACATGGAAGGATGATCACACTCCAGTGACCTGATTACATCCGTTCTCTTTATTTAAGCTCTAAGGGGTTTGCACATTTAAATACATGCTTGGTCAATCTGTTCTGAGTCATAGGATTTATAGATAGATAGCCATGCCATTATACTGTGAAAAGCAATAGTTGATTAAGAGAGATAAGCTGTTAAACTTCACAGAATACTGATTAGTACTAAGTTTTGATGCAGTGACCTGATTACGTTTCACTCTTTATTTCCCTTGAGCTCGAAGGCACCAGCTTACTACTACACTTGCTTATCTAATCTATTCTGGTCACAGTTTCATATATAGACAAACATGCTTAAATATTTATAGCAAGTGATCAATCAAAATGTATTTCTAAAAGCACAATTCAAAATTTATCAAAGCGCCTGTAGAAACATAATAAAAAGATTAAATTCAGCAAACAAAATAATTAAAATTAAGTAATTAAAAGAGCAGCAAACATTTTAAACTTCAGGAAATTACATTTTAAAAAGGCGTGTGTCAGCGCAGATTTAAAGGTCTCAGCAGTCAGGCAATCTTTAACCCGATGAGGGTAGAGAGTTCCACAGGTTTGGGCCAAATGCAAATTATCTGGCCCCTGAGGTCTTCAAATAGACCCTGGGAACCTCTAGCAGTCCCTCATTGGAGGAGTGGAGTGGGTGGAGGGGCAATAGAAGCAGAGGAGATCTTGCAAATATCACAGTCCCTGTCCACGTACAGACTTATAGGTCAGTAATCCGACATTGAAGGTAATCCTCCACTGGACCAGCAGCCAGTCGGGCCATGGATCACAGGTGTGACATGGCAAGATCTAGAAAAATCAGTCGACAACCTAGCCGCCGCTTTCTGCACCAGCTGCAGGCAGTGGATGTCCACCCTGGCAACCCTAAGTATAGGGCATTGCAGTAGTCAAAGCAGGAGATCACAAGCGTGGATCAATGTTGGAAGATCATCATTGGGTGGGTTTATCTGGGCAATATTCCTCAGATGATAGAATGAGGTCTTGGCGATGACCGATACCTGAGATATAAGCATCAGACCACCATCAAGCATAACACCCAGATTCTGCACCAGTCAGAGGTCATCAGCTGGCTTCCTCTCAGCCCAGGTAGCTGGCCAGCAAACAACCCCTCTACTTAATGACCTGGGTCCACAACCAACACTTCAGTCTTATCAGGGTTCAACCTCAACCAGTTGGCACTCATCCAGTCTTAGCTCTCAGAGAGGCACTTTTAAGTGTCTACTTTTCCATTTGCAGATTATACTGTAAAGCTACTAGAGGGCAACAACACATGTAGGTTGCAATCCTCTTGCTACTGCTCCCCAACACTTCTGTCCTGCAGCATTCATACCTAAATTCTTAGCCTTTTGCCCCTGTCTGTAGTGTTCCTTGCACCATCACCCAGGCTATCAATAGGCATACCGTGGCATCAAAACCAGGGTTTGAACCAGGTACCTTTCACTCCAAAGGCAGCAACCCTACCACTGCACCACTGTGTCTGCCACAATGTTAGGTGTCAACAAGACCCACTCATACTTGCCCATGGTCACATCTGCCAGCACATGCTCCTCACAACACCCACCCACCAACTAACCATACTGTTGTTAACAACGTTTATCAACTCAACAAACCCCCCAGTTGCCTCTGGTATGTACACCTTTGCTGCTGGGGGCACCTTACCCTCATAGCCCTCTGTCACCTTGTCTTTCCCCATAGCCCCCTGCCCCTCCCTCTACCCCTCCACCCATCTCTCTGTGCCTTGAGCCCTCCTTGTCTGTTCCTCCACCTGGCCATCCCAGCCCTCACACAACTGCCCATTCCCTGCTCATCAATTTCTAAGATTGCCAGCTGCCGCTACCTGGCAAAATGCCACAACTCATGGCCTTTGTCAGGATCTTCCACTGCTTCTTCTACTATCTGGCAATGTTCAACCCCAATCCTGGCTCCAGCAGTGCTCCCCAACTGCGGTCACCTGTAGAGCTCGAATAGTCGCTTATGAATATATGCAGCCTGCCTAAATAAATGGCACCTCTGCAATGCTGGACAGTACAGCACCAACCAGACATTCTGACTTTAACAGAAACCTGGCTGTCAGCCAAGACCCAGACTCATTTGTCTGTATTCCTAGCTACTCTCTCATTAGGCTTGATCATAACGGCAAGAGAGGCAGTGGCTGTGCCTTCTATGTAAATAACTCAGTGCATTACCAAGCCATGCCTGCACCCTCCCTAGACCATGGTGCCCAAGCCCTCTCAATAAAACTCTCCCCTGACACAAACTGTGCTCCTCTTACTCTCACAGTCACCTACATCCCACCCGCAGCCAATCCCTGCCTGTAAAGCACTCTCTGACTATCTAGCCAGCCACCCCCACAAAATGGAACAAATCCTAGTTGGGGATCTCAACATAAACTGGCTGGTGAGCTCATCAACCTGCATAAGATACCTTTGCTGCACTAAATATGACTCAACTGGTATCCCAGCCTACAGGGCCAACCCCACTAATGAAACCCACACCTACTAGATATTCAGCGCCTAATCACCCCCACCATATTACCGACCTGGGTGTTCTACCCAATGCCATAATGACCACTCCCCAATCATCTTCAGCTGGTCCTGTCAGCTACCTAAACCACCACCAAATATCACCTTTCATCATCGACTATGCCCAGGAGGCTAGCCAGACTCAAACAATATCTAATTAACTGGGACTGGTTCCTAGTTCCCAAGCCCAGTACATAGATGATGCATTGCACTAATTCACCACCACCTTTAATACTGCCTGTGATGCTTTTACTGACCATCAAAGTGACCACTAAGAAGCGTAGTACCCCTGGATCACCCTAGAACTCCTACAACAGTTCAAAATGCGTGACAACCTCTGGCATTGTGCCACTGCCTCTGATTTGCTAAGCAATAGGCAGGCCTATAATGCTGCCCTCAATAAATGTACCAGGGCAATCCGTAAGGCCAAGGTGAAGCACTACAGAACTGCTCGACACCTCCTGGGGTAGCACAGAAAGTTCTGGGATAACATCAAGAAGCTTAATGGTCACCTTCCTCCTCCCCCACTCCTCTCTACCTCGTCCCCCCCTTCTGTCATCCTGACCTCAGTCTCTGCCTGGCCCTCTTTCTTTCTCCCCATCTACTCTCCCTCCCCTTATCTTCTCCCCTCTGCCCTGTTCCTTATTCAATAACCACTCTCATCCTCTCCCTCCCCCATCTAGCTCCCTCACCTGGTTCCTTATCTCCGCTACCCTGGTTCTCATTCCCTCCCTTTTGGCATCCAACCTATGTATACTCCGTCTCTTCCCACACCTCTACACCCTCCATTCCCTACATGTGCCCATGGGCCTGGTTGACTGGTAACAGTAATCCAGCGCACAGTCTACTTGTCTCGGTATTCAGAGTCCTTGTCAGTCGCTATGGTTCTTGTCACTCCATCTCTTCACATTTCTGACCCTTCAGAACTACTGTTGCTATATCAGTTTACTATTTGCAAACTTTTGTGTCACTTACCCTGTATGCCTGCTAAATATTGTGTTACTTATTCGTCTCTGCTCATAGTGCTGACCTTACTGAATCACTGTTACTAGTTCAATTCACTATCTGCTAAATATTGTGTTACTTATCCTGTATTACTGCAAAATATTGTGTTAATTTTCCTGCAACTCCTTATAATTCATTGTCCATGCTTATGTTGACCATGCTTGTGTATTGCTATTCTTATGTATTTTTATTTATTTAGTTTTTGTTGAACAGGTAAGTGCACTAGACAAATCCTGCCTATTTTCAGGCATGACCCAGGGGGGATACAGATGAATGCCAACTGACCTTGAACTAGATTAAGCCTGTTACTTGGTATTACTTGGTATGAAAGAACAGAAGGAGGCCAAGCCCATCGAGACTGTTCCCACACTATGTGGGACATTATTTATTTATTATCTGTTATCTGTATTTTGCCCTCCCAGGTCCACCTTGAAAAGAGCTTTGCTCAATGGTGTTCACCTGGTTAAATAAAGATTTTGACTGAGTGATTGATAATGGTAAATCCTGCTCTCCTACCCTCACAACTTAGTGTTAATGGTACTACCACCACAGACACACTTCACATAGCTAAATGCCTCAACTCCACCTTCTCAGACATCAGCACAGTCCTCCCTAGCAACTTTTTATCCATTCTGCCTACCTCACCACCAGAGCTCCTCCACCCCTTCAAACTCAGAGTCATTACCCTACAGGAAAGCCTACCTGTCCAAAGTCATCCAGAGCTCCAAGTACTGCAAAGATGCCTTCAATAAGCGTATCCTATACCTTGCGCTAGACTCAGTTATCTCCCACTCACAGACCTTCTAAATCTATCCCTGCACCTGGGCCAGTTCCCAACCTCATGGAAAATGGCAGTGGTAACACCAATATTGAAATGTGGTGACAGCTCTCTCCCAAACAACTACTGACCCATCTTGATTCTCCCCCACTTTCTAAAGCCCTTGAAAAGATCATGGCCAATCAGCCCACTAACTACCTCCTCACACACAACTCTATGTAGGGAGCAGCATGGTTTCAGAACTGGTCCATAGCACTACAACCCTCACAGAATTTGCTAACTCCCTGCACTCCACGCTTGACAGGGGCATTTCGCAGGGGCCGTGTTTATAGACCTCTCAAAGGCCTTCGGCGCAGTTTCTCATCCCCTCCTTCTAACACATTACAACAAATTGGGGTTTCTCAATGTCCACTCTCATGGTTCTCCAGCTATCTTTCATCTAGAACCCAATGTGTTAAAATTAATACTGTAATACCATATCTACTACTGCATGCTCAGGAGTTCCCCAGGGACTATCCTGGGTCCCTGCTATTCCAGCATCTACCTCAATGCCCTGCCTAAATCCTGCCCTGGCAACCTTCTCCCCACGTGGACGATGCTGTTCCTTATGCCACACACCTGATCCTCTCTTCTCAGCGCACTTACAAAACTCCTTCTCTCAGATTGAACACTGGTTTGCTGAACACAGATTGGTGGTCAACATTAAAAAACTAAGACGATGCTCTATGCCCTCTGCCAAAACAGATCAAAGGATTTCCCCTGGAAATGCTCTCTACCTCTCTCATCCCACTGGAACAAGTCTAAAGTGTAAGTATCTAGGTATTACATTTGACTCTTCCCTCTCATTCCACGAACATATAAAATCCTCACCCTGTCACCAACACCCACATTGGTCTCCTTACAGACATAAAGACTACCTGCCACCTGAAGCATTTCACCTAGCCATTACCTCCTCAGTCTTATCACTGGTAGACTATGGCCTCACAATCTATGCTGCCGTCGACCCTACTACGCTTCATCAAATACAAGTAGTCATCAATAAGGCCTGCTGGCTCCTCTGGTGCTGACAGAAACACACTCCTGCACCCTATACATGCTCACCAATATCCTCTCCCTTGAGGAAAGACTATTACAGCAGACCTGCCTCTTCACCAAAAAATCCACCTGGGTTTGATCCCAATAAGTGTCATGGCTTCTCTTCAGGTAGCCACCATCTCAGTGTCACACGAGCTGACCCAAAAACTATCTGGAAGGTGCCTAGGTCAGGACCACCCTGGCCTAGTGATCCTCCCCCTTAGAGCTCCATCCTGGTATAATGCCCTCCCACCGGCTGTCACATCAATCACCAGTCTTGGTCCCTTTAAAGCTGCCTTAAGGGTCCATATCCTCTCCTCACATCAATGCCAGTGTAACCAGTATCCTGTGGATCGTATACCACACCACTAGGCCATGCACCCATCCTTGGCCAGGCAGTGGCGAGCCCTCACTATTTCTAGCCTACAGGCTCCTCACCTCCCTCAGTTACTATATAGTTGCACTGGACTATGAATGCATTGTATTATGTATAAGACAAGGCCTCCCTGAGGAGGCTTACTACCAACTCATATCATGCATTACTTTAACTACCAATTGCATAGGTCTTAACTGCTTAGGTAAATATGTCGATAGCTCTGCCCTGTATAAGCTACCAAATGTATAGGCATTAACCCGTTCTCATTGTATTTATACTCTGTATGATTGATCACCCACATTTATTCTATGTATGTACTGTATGAATGTCTATGTTTTATTCTGACGTGGAGCCTTTGGAAGCGTGTCTATAACTCAAAGGGTTATAATTCGATTTCCTAAATAAATAAAAAATAAAGACCAAGGCAGCATCACCCTGTTCAGGTACAAAGGACATGTATGCTGAGTATCATCTGCATTGCAGTGAAAACTCAGCCCATACCACCTATAATGTCCACCAATGGCAGCATATACACTGCTAACAACATAGGTCATAAACTGGAGCCTTGCAGCACACCACAGGATGGGGAGAGGGGCGAGAAACAAATCCCTGACACCACTTACTGAGTCCTGCCCATGAGGAAAGATTGAAACCACCTGAGGACTGTACCTGACAGACCACAGATCAGCTGCAGGCACTCAATAACATTCCATGGTCCACAGTGTCAAATGCCACAGAGAGATCAAGAAGAACTGAGATTGAACGGCTCTTCTGATCTCTCGCTATCAGGAGATCATTAACACCTGAACCAGTGCTGTCTCGGTACTATGCCTCTTCCTGAAACCTGACTGGAGAGGGTCAAAGACATCATGGGTGGTATGATAATCCTCCAACTGCAACATGACCACCTTCTCGATAAACTTGCCCATGAGAGGCTGATTAGAGGCAGGTCTGTAGTTAGCGAGACAGTCACAGTCTTCAAAGAGAAACACCACTGCCTCCTTCCAGGTGTCTGGAAACACCATCTCCAATGTGCACCATACTATCTCAGCTAGGACCAGTCTGATTACTTCCACACCCCACAAGGAGGTGAGTTGGACCCAGGTCCAGACTACAGTAGGTCAGTTGTACACCCTGGATAATCTTCATGATGTCAGTGATCGTCGGCCAGTCAAAGTCGGACTAGACAAACTGGGCACCTGCAATCTCCCACCGACCACCACAACATCCATTACAGCACGCTGCACAGATCTCCAACCTGATAGTGATAATCTTATCTGTGAAAAATTGGTGAACTCATCCCACTTATTTTGCGAAAACACTCCACAATTCTGAAGACAGGCTGGATTGCACAACCTGTCAACAGTATGGAGCCAGTTGGTTTCACGCGGTGGCAATCTCCCTGGACAGGAACTCTGGCTTCTTACAGGAGATGGCTGATTGATAGTCCTTATAATGGGCCATCAATCTAAGTCTGTCATCAACCAGGCCAGATTTCCACCTGCAGCACTCCAACCTTCGCCCCACTCGCCTAGCTCCTCAAGGTCCCATCAGGCGAAGGGGACTGAGGGTGAAGGATGAGGGGCAAACTCAGACAGGAGCTATGGAATCCAGGGCATCCATCACTGCCTTGTTATAGGCTGGTAGCAGATTTCCTGGGTCCAAGCTTACACTCGGTCTACCGATGGGTCAGTGCTGCCTTAAGACCATCGTGGGTCAAATCCCTTAAAGGGTGGTACCAGACCATCTCCATAGGGCAGGTCTGTTGGGGGAGCCTCAAAACTGAACCTTTTAGTGTGATGGTCAGACCACCCAACTGGCTCCACCACCAAGTCAGAGAGTTCCATCTCAGCAGGAACACCAGGTCCAATGAGTGACCTTGACTGTGGGTCACAGAGGTAACTACCTGTGTAAAGCCCAACAAAATCATCAGTTGGAAGAAGTCTTGACCAAATTGCGAGAGTTCGTCCTCGATCCAGGCTTTGAAATCCCTCAAGACCATCAAGGGACTTTAATACCATGTCGATGACAAAGTCTGCAACTTCCTGCAGGAAATGCTTCCGCCCAAGGTGAATGGTGATCAGAAGTATCCTGCAACCTGCAACCCATGATACACTCGAAGGATTTAGTGACCCCAACTGGCACATTTGCAAGGCCCAGTTAAAACAAATGGCTACACCTCCCACCCCATGATCCAGCCTCGGTCGGTGTATCACTGAGTACCCGGCCATAACTGCTGATTCAAAATGGGACCAGCATTTTCATCCAACAAGATCTCAGTGATGCATCAGGTCCAATGTTCCAAGATCAGCAATCACTGCTGTCTTGTTTTAATCAGACCTGGCGTTACATAATACCATCTGAGTAGGATGGGCAACTGAGGTAGACTCGTTGTTGCTCACTGAAAGTGGAGCCCTTGGGTATGAGACCAGTCAAGAAGGACTCCTCTCCTGGGCCCATTTGCCCCAGGGCATCTCCTTGACCCCAACCCCAATCTGCCCATCCTGCTCCACACTCAGGCCCAGCCCCCACCCCGCCACCTCCCCAACTACCCCAAGGGTGATAATGCCTATACACCTCAGTGGGCAGCATGGGGCATTTGAAAGGTGGATCCCTAAGCCTGGTGGAAGAGTAGTACCTGACCTGAGAAGATCTATGACCTGAAATGATCTGACCCACAAGTGGTTAAAAGGAGAATTTAAGTAATGAGCTGAGAGATTAATAATGGCAGCCCATGCTGGCCATCAACACAACAGTTGGATTTCGCCTGCGCCGCCGGTGACCCGGGTTCAGGAAGCGGACTTGGGTCGCTGGAGGGCAAGCTGGGAGGAGAAGGAGGAGCGCCCACTGACAGCTCACCTTCTCTGGTGGGATGGTGAGGTGGCGGTCGGTGTCTGCTAACCCCTAAGCGGAGGCTGGGGGTTCAGCGCGACATCTGACCCTGGCAGCAGGAGGAGACAGACATCAGCGTAAGCCTAGAGCGTCATGGCATGTCTCTCCTCAGAAAACCACCAAAAATGGTGCCCTGGCCGGTCAGATGGCGGCCCCAGATCCTCATTCCGCACTCACGGACCTCCATCAGCCACCTCATCAGCACTCCAGGGTGGTTGGATTTAGCCTAATAGGCTCTTCCCCTATGAAGGTAAGGGACCCTCCCGATGAAGAGATGTGTTGGGGATACCTGGGCTGGCTGCAATGTGGGGCGGGTGGGGTCGGTGTGCACCGGGTAGGGTAATCCATGGGGGCCTGAAGGAAGTCCAGTCAAATGCGTGCGTGGGGAGCGACATAAATACCATAATACAAAAAAAAATAATGGCAGCCCAAGATAGTGGATTACGCAAAAATGGTTCATATAATCCATAGAAAAACAGTCACGTGCAGGTTCTGCAGTACAGAATAAGAAACAGTTGTGCATCTTGTAACTGGATGTAAAGTACTCATGGCAGAAGGCCTGTATACTGAAAGGCACAACAATGTAGCAAGACTGATCCACTGGAAACTATGCAAACATTATAACATACAGGTAGTAGGAATCACTAGAAACATGAACCACAAATAATCACAGAGAATGAAGAAGTAATGATCACATGGGATCACCCAATACCAACTGCCAAGAAAGTGGAAGTGAGAAAACCAGATATTGTAATACAAGAAAAAGAACAAAGGTAGCACTGCTGATCGAAAAAGCCACCACTAGTGACTACAGTGTCCTGCATACAGAGACACAAAATCATGAAATACAAGATATGCAATCAGAAACCAAACTGATGTAGAATAAGGACACAAATTGTTCCAATAGTGCTTGGAGCAGTGGGACTAATGCAAAAGAACTTTCAGGGACATTTAAATATGCTACCAATATTTGTGACTCTTTATGAACTGCAAGGAAGCCATCTTGGGAGCGTTGCATGTGCTGAAATAGCTCTTAGCAAACATTAAAGACTAATACAGTGCTGATTTCCTGAGTTTTGAATATGCCTGGCTTAAGAATGGGGTCCATTCTCATCCGGTACCAAAAATCCTGAACATTTGGAGACACAAACCCGGATTAATTTCATGGGATAAATCCCATGAAACATGTGCTAACAAGTTCACATGATTACATTTTGCATGAGCATATTTTGACAGTCAACCTCCTCTAGCTAGGTTGACCATGGCAGATCATCACACACTGGTGCCTTGATCCGCTACAATACAGTTTTAAAATGTGACCCTTTTGCCTTCCCAAAGTTTTATATCCTTGACATTTGTCACTCCATCATGTGCTAAGCATGTATTTATAGCTAGCAAAATGTACCAAGGTATGTGGACACCTGAAATTATCAGACTGATACACAGATAGCTACAGTATGCAACAAGTTGTTTGAAAGTTTCCATGATTAGTCTGTGCACCTATCAATTTACTTATGGATGGCACACAATAAACTATAGTGAAGAAACTAGCTCATGCTGATTTATATTATCAGATGAGGTTTGACAAGGTTGTCAACTAAGACCTGATTTTCTCATTTGAATTAGTGATTGCTGTTTAATTCTCTCTTGAGCTCCAAGAGAACAGCTTACTGTAAGACTTGCTTATCTAATCTGCTCAGAGTCACAGATTTTATTTGTAGATAGCCATGCTGACACACTTGGAACAAGCAAGAGCATACACTGAGACATGCACTGGCAAAATCACAGGACTCTGTTTTGCAAGCATATCTTGACATTTGACCTCCTTCTAATTGGGTTGAGCTATGGCAAGGCTCTGCACTTTCTTGTTACCAAATTTCCTTCAAACACAATTCAAAATGTCATGTTATTTTCTATCTCAAGTTTTATATTCTAGATCTTTGCCACCACATCATATCATTAGCATGTACATATGGCTTATTTATTTATTATTTTTTGTTTACCAGGTAAGGTACACTAGACAAGTCTGAGCCTATTTCAGGTAAGACCCAGGAGAATACATCAGGTAATAAAATCACAAGAAGAATACATGACATAGTTAGCAGTCAATGTGAAACAAGCAGGGACTAGAATGCAGAAGCATACAACAAAAAGTTATATGAAGGGATATAAAACCATAAATGGAAGTGAGCGTATAAAGGCACATAGCAAGAGGAAGAACAAATACATAATAAAATAGTAAAATCTCAAAATAACACATGAAACCAAAAAGCAGGGAGCTAATCTGTGCAGTGACAGACTGACAAGCATAACAGATATATGTATGCAGTTTGAAAACCCATGTGAAGGGAGACTGCACATTTCAAGGAGCACGAGGTTCCAGTATTTTGGGACAAAGACAGGAAAGCATGTTCCGTATTTTAATGAGCATTTTGGAACTTATAGCAGTGCTGTCCCCACCAATTTAAGTAAATAGACTTGTTGAGGTGCAGAGGGAGGTGAATAGGTGGGTGGGGAATCTTAATAGATCACCAATGGGATGTAATTGGAGCCGGTGGTGGAGCCAGCAAGGAGGGGTATGTGGAGAAATGGTGAGTGAGATGAGGGAGCAGTGGCAGATGTTGTACAGCACCTCTCACTTGTTAAGGGCTGCTTTGCAGGCATGGGAAAAATAATCTGACAGTATTGCTGGTGTGGAAGGAAGATGCCTGGGCAATTGCAAGCTTGACCTTTGGTATGAGGGAACATTTTGTGTGGTAAGCTAGGCCAAGCCTAGAGTTTACTGCTTTACTGATCTAGGAGATATGGAGAGAAGTCCAGGCCTGAATTGAGGGTGAACTCAAGGTATCTGATGTCAGTCACCATGCAAGGAGGGACCCATCCTTGCTTAGGATGGAAGAGGAGTTGAGTCAGATCAAATTCTGACCTGTGATTCAAATAGGATGGCTTTAGTCTTTGAAGGTTGAGGTTTAGCAAATTGTATTAAGTTGTGGGGATACCTGCTA
The DNA here is from genome assembly GCA_016271365.2 of Neoceratodus forsteri. NCBI lineage: Eukaryota > Metazoa > Chordata > Ceratodontiformes > Ceratodontidae > Neoceratodus > Neoceratodus forsteri. The sequence goes on along the minus strand of CM028135.1, from coordinate 901,759,281 downwards.
CAATACAATGCAAAAATGTATTAAAAATCCCGTGATTAGCTTGTGCATCTATCAGTTTATTTATGGCACTACACTATATTTAAATTTAGTCAGAAATATCAGCAAATATGTACTTAGGCTACAGTCAGGAAACTAGCACTTGCCCATTGATGTTATCAGATCAGGTTTGACAATGTTATCAACTGATTTTCCCACTTGATTTAGCAATTGATATTTGAACAATGGTTGTTTCTGCACTATAAGTGTTATTGTTTTTGAAATCCAAAGACTTCTATTGCTTATTCAAGACACATTAGTTAGTATTATATTTTAATGGAGTATTTTCACTTATTCTTCATTTTAGGATCACCATCACAATTATAAGCAGCCAGTTTATTTTAACTGCAGTGGCTACAATTTAGCATTTATGTGATTTTAGATTATATTATGCTAATAAGCGAGACTAGTACCATTACAGTCCTAAGGCAGCTTTAAAGGTGGTGTGTTGCTTCATGCCTAAATCCTGCCACATCATGAAGCTGTATTCTAGCAAAGTGACAGGGCATTAGGGCACAGTTCTTCTTGTCCATGTTCATCACCTGCATTGTTACTTTGACATACTTGTCTTCTTTTGCATCATATTATCTACTCCAGTAAAGGAGACTGAAGTACATTTCCAGGAGTGCAGTCGGATTTTCTGCTCTCTACAAATGGAATTGTATAGGAAAGCAGATTGCATTACCTATGCATTTCAAGTTTTGTGATGAGTGCCACACTTTATTTTGCAGTTGTGATGTTTGTTTCCTTTTGTCGCTGAGCCTCAGCTGACAGTGTCCATATTTTTCTTGGGTTTTTGAGACTGCACATAGCTCCTGCAGTCACCAGTGGATTGAATATGTCAGTCCTCAGGTAATAGCTGCTACCAATACCCTCTGTGTAATTCTGGAGGAAGTCTTACACTGGGTATACCGTTTACCTTGTATTTCACTGTCAACACAATATCTATTCTCTGAGAATCTCTCAAAGACTTGAATCCACTTTGCTTTCAGAGATGAAAATGAGATGCACTCAGATCTTTCTTACAAAAATAAGCTGTATTTATTCTGGCACACAATTTATATAAATGTAGCATTGTAAGCAAGGAATCTGACTTACAGGAGCTAGAGATGCCACCTTATGACCACATTAGCAGACATAGCAGTGTTAGTGGCTCTGCTGGTTGCACACTCACCTCTGAGGCAGGAAGATCAGAAGGTTATGGGTTCTATCCCTACACCAGACACTTGAGTTAAATCCTAATACTGACACTGTGATGAAGCACCCTGCTCTCCTGAGGTGCTGTCTTCGGATGAGATATTAAACTGAGGTCCCATCTGCCTGTTCTGGTGGTAGTTAAGATGGATGTTAAAGATCCATGGCACTTTTAATTTGTAGATAGTATGAATCAGATTTTAATTGACTAGATAGATAGTTTTATATATATTATGTTGTATGGATAGTGCTTCTTGTTTCAATTTTGTACTCAATATTTTAAAAGTGTTGTACTGTGTTTTGATTGTGAAGCGCTCCGAGTCTCTGGAAAGCAGCACTATAGAAATAAAGTATCTATCTATCTATCTATCTATCTATCTATCTATCTATCTATCTATCTATCTATCTATCTTCTAGAAAGAACAGGGTGTTTAATACAGAAAAGTAAAAATAAAAGAATAGCTTAATTCAGTTTACAAATAAAAATAAAGACATGACTCATAAACAGAATATGATATCTGGTACTATGAAATAAATGCCTAAATTATTCTATAATAAGGCAATCATGTAATTGGTATATCCGAGTTAGTAACCCAATGTATATTTCTCCAAGCAGTATTGAGCCATCTACTATTCAGTGTTTTGGCATCTGTAAAATTTATATTTTGCAGTTCAGTAGTAATTCTTGTAATCATTTCAGTATGATCAATCCATTTTGCTGTAGTGTGAATAGACATCTTACATTCCAAATATACCACTTTATTACAGTACAGATCAAGTGGAGTGTACTCTTATTCCATTTATTTACAACCTTAGTATAGTGCCCAAACATTATATAACCTCATGAGAGACACCTTGAGAACCAAGGCTACTGCCACTCTTGAGAGGGTCATCAAACCCATTTATGTGTGTACAGGTGAAAAAATATGTTCTATATTTTCTATTTCCTGGTTGCACTGTATTCTGTGTATATTCTTTCCTCCATCTGTTTATGTTTTTGATTTGCCCTACATTAATTTTGCATGACAACTTAACCAGTGTAGGTCCCACATATTTTCTGGTATCCTTTTTCTTTTAATAAACGTATTAATGAGGGGAGATATTGTTCAGAACATAGAGGAAAGGTAAACTATTCCTGAATATGATGTGTTTGGATCAGAAATACAATTCCTTTCTATGATTTGTCAATACTATTTGGTATGGGGCGCTGGTGGCACTGAGGGTTGAGGCGCTGGACACCACACCTCACACCACACCAGTGACGGATTCGGGAATGAGCCTGAGTCATCAGAGGTCAGCCAGGGGAGGAGAGGACTAGAGCTGGCTGCCAACTGACAGCCCTTTACTTGGGTTAGGGTAGCAGGTTCCTTGGAGCTTGGCTGCCCTCTGGTGGAGCCGGAGGAATGGCGCCTCTCCAAGGACCTTTGGTGTATGCAGATTGGGGGAGGGAGGAGGAAGAGACCCCATCTGGGCTGTGGTGTATGTGCACCTCCACATGCATCGCTACCACTTCCAGGGTCTCGGGTGCTTAGGACCAATGGGGATGAAATGGAGGAAATCGTGGGGGTCCACAGAGGATGATGCCTCCGGACTGGCTCAGGGATCTGCCAGGGCACACATGGTGCTATAAGCCCCGAAGACCCGAGTCCAGTAGGGTGGTGGACGACGAGGAGGACCTGCCACTGAAGGATAAAGAGAATAAAAAAAATACTATTTGGTATGTAATGTTCCAAATTTTAATTTTAAAAGATTTCTCTATTATATTCAGGTGTGGCATAGAATGTCGAAAAAGTCCAGTGCATCCTTGCTCCCATTGATAGAACCACTGTAAACAAGATGAAAATAAAAGGATCCACACTTGTCCAGTATATACTACTAAAGGTTTTAGATGAGTGATAAAAGATACTATAAAAATGTGATGGGATGAACCATCACTGATTCCCTTGGAAGACAGGTAGATATGTTCTGTTTCTTTTAATAGAGCTCAATCTGCTGCCCCATACAGCTTGGAAAAAATTCTCAGTATGGTTGTCTCCAAAATCTTGGGTGGGAAATGTATAACTGATATATAAAAAGGGGTATTAAAAAGATTTAATAAGATGCACTTTTTTTGTTTACTAAGCTGCTGACTATTCCATTTGGCCACTAATTGTTTGCCTTGTTGTGTTTTTGGTTCCCAGTTCAATAAGTTAGAATTATCAGTATCATAAATAATACCCAATATCTATAGGTTCCTTAGTTACTTCTATATTTGCTATATTATTATACCTGGGATCTTCCATTTCAAGCTGGTTAACAGAACTTTCGGTGAGGTTGAGTGCAACTCCTGAATAAGACCTATAATGTTTACAAATCTGAATTGCTGCTTCAATAGAATTTGTGTCCTTTACTAATAAGCAGAGATAGTCTGCATATGCAATTGCAGCATATGTTATTGAGACTTCTTCTGTGCTGAGGCAGTATATATCTGGTGATGAGTTTAATAATCTTAATAAAGGGTCAATACAAAAGGCATAAAGTAAGGGTCTTAAAGGACAGCCTTGTCTGACTCTGAGAACTGGAACCATAGGACCTTTCCATCCATTCATAACAGGTATGACATTAGCCATTCTATACAGACACTTTATCCAGTCAATAAATTTATCAGGTGTATACAGTATGCCTGTAATACTGCCCAGAGAAAATCATGAGTGCCAGAATCAAAAGTCTTGTGTTGGTCAATAGAAATGACAAAACCAGACAGTGGACCTTTTTCCCCATACTCAAATAATTCTCTCAGTAAAATCAAATGATCCATAATCTTTCTATCTGAAAATGTACATGTTTGAGCTGATGATATCCAATATCGTGCCACCTGTAAAGTCTTGTATTTAAAATTATTGTCAATACCTTAAAATCTGTATTAAGGAGACTTGTAGGTGCCAATTGTTGATATCATATATGTCTCCTTCTTTATAAAGATAGATTAAATGAGCATTAGTCATCCTATGGGACGGTGATTGAGAATTTAAAATACATAAAAATACAACAGCTAGTTCTTCAACTAATTCTGACCCAAGAGTTTATATAATTCACTTGTTAGTCCATCTCCCCTGGAACCTTATCCAGTGGTACAGATTTAATGCTGCTTCTGTTTCTATTGGAGTTATACATTGTGTTAGGTGTAGAGCACCCTCTGGTGAGCAAGTAGGATGTGGAAATTGTAAAAGAAATCTTTAGTTTAGTTGATTGTTCTAGGAATTACTACCTTTGAGCCAGAGGCTCTTTTACAAAGGTTCCACGTCAATTAGGTACAGTACAAAAAGGTTACATAAATAACACAACAATTTGTGCTGTGTCAAGAGATAGAAAACATATACAAATACATATCAAATAATTTGTGCAAAAGGACATGAAATATCAATAATCACATTATTATTACAAGAAAGAGGTCATGCCAGATTAGGAGAAACAAATAGGAAAAAGTCCAGAACAGAGAGGGTAAGTGAAAGGTGTGGGGAGCAGACAATAGCAGGAGAAAAGGTTTCCCAAACATGTCTTTGTCAAATATCGGAACAGGGTGGGTAGTGAGAAAATAGGAGGTTTAATCAGGGCAGTCACAGGAGCTGGAGGTGGCAAGGTGAGAGAACAGCCTTGATTTGAAAATACCTAGAGAGATGGGCAGTAATATGAGTGCTGAGGGCATTTAGCCAGCTGTGGGCACGATAGGCAAATGATCTTTGCCCCTAAGAAGTCCGGCATCGGAGGACTTGGAGAGGCTGGTGTTCTGATCTTCTGGTAAAGCGGTGCTAGCGCTCGGGCATAACAGGTCTTGGATACAAGGTCGAGGAAGGCCCAGAGTGGATTTTTCACCATCAGGCAGGTAAGGTACTTTATCCGGTTTGAGAGTTGCAACCAACCAGAGTCAGCATAGGGTTCACATGTGTGGGTACGTTGATGTGCACCAGTGAGCAGCCGACAGGCCCTTATTTAGGGATGTTGTAATGCGACTAAGTGCTGTAGTAGTGGCAGATCCATATATAACTAAGCCATAGTCAACGACTGAGATGATAGAGGATTGGATGGCAATCCTCAGTGCAGAATGGTAAGAGCTGTCGGTTCCGATACAGAATCCCAATTCATTGATTAATAGTTTTTGCTGTACTATCACTGTGAGTTGCAAAGGTTAGGCCTTGATCAAAGTTGAGTCCAAGTTATTTGAAGATTGGCACTTGTTCAAGGGTATTTCCCAGGTATGTATTAATGGTGAGTGGGACTTGCCACTTCTTGTTTCTTGGTTAGAAGAGCATGGATTTAGTTTTTGTGGTTTAGAACCAGCTTATGTTCAAGGAACCACATCTCAACTTTGGAAAAAGCCTGCTGAAGGTTGAGGTGTAAGAGGTTCAGATCTTTATGAGTGGCAAGAATCACGGCATCGTCGGCATAGAGGATTATTTGTTCAGGGCAGGATTTGGGGAGGGAGTTTAGGAAAGGCTGAAAAGGAGGGGCCCAGGATGGATCCCTGAGGAACTCCTGAGCAAACCGGTTTTGAGTCTGAGAGAACTCCAGCTACTTTTACAGATTGAGGCGCTGAGCAAGGTAATTTTACCCAGTCACCAAGACCCTACGAGCCCTAGGGATAGTAGTTGTTTGATAAATAGGCCATGGTGTACTGTATCGAATGCCTTGGTTTAGTCAATGTAGACTGCTCCAGTTAGGTTTCCTTTGTCCATGGCATTGTGGATTGCTCCTGAGAATTCAAGTAGGGCAGTCAATGTGCTGTGCCCTTTCCTAAATCCATGCTGCTGAGTGCATAGGATGTTGTGCTTTTCAGGTAGTCTGAAAGTTGGTCTGCCACCATGCATTCAAGGGCCTTAGAGAGGTGGTAGTATTGATATCAGTCGATAGTTATCAGGCAGTGACTTATCACCACTTTTGTGCACGGAGTGACAACTGCAGCCTTCCATTTCCTAGAATTGGCTGTAGCAGAGGAGAGATTGAACATTTTTGTGAGGGGAGCAGTTTAAGGTCAATAGTGTCGCTGCTTGCTCGGGACTTAGAAATGGCCTTCTTGGAGTCACGTGATGCAGAGGAACTGAAAGCAGCTTGCTGCTGAGCTCCCACCCTCCGCCTCTAAAATCATTTATTTTACTACGATAAAATTAGCCTTTTTAGGCTAATTGCAAGCTGTAAACATTGCTGATCACTTCAGTGATACCCAAGCTGTATAGGGTGGCGATTGGTGGCCTTAAAAGGGATCGCGAAGATGGACTCAGAAATGAAAACTGCTGGGGTAAAGCATACTCCCCAGCTTCACCAAGAAAGCTTCCAAAAAAGCTAGGAACGCTAATCCAGGACAATCGACCAAGCAATCGGCTAGTGGAGCTCAGGCAATCCTTTGACGGAGGACCGATTCCTCCAAGAACTGACCCTTTTAAAGAACGCTACAAGAGATCTCGATGGAGATTAAATCACTGAGGAATGATTTCGCTGATCTCTCGAGGAGGGTTGGCGATTCGAGCAAGAACAACCTCCCTAGAGCACTGGCAACTCAAAGTGGATCCAGAAATCATCAAATTAAGACAATTAGTCCAAAATTACAGGTGAAAACCGAAGATCTAGAGGGCAGGAGCAGGAGGAATAACGTCCTAATCCTAGGCCTCCCGGAATCGGAAGAAGGGGACATCATACACTTCACACAACAATTCTTCAACAAAGTAATAGGCCCTCTCCTATAAACCAGCAGTATCACATAGAGAGGGCCCACAGATCCCTTAGCCTAAACCGCCATCGGTGCTCCTCCCAGACCCATTATCGTTAAATTCCTCAGCTACCTAGAGCGACAACATGTCCTAACTAAGGTCAAAGAGCTGGAAGCAATCCACTGGAATCACACCAAACTGAGAGTCACTCAGGATCTCCCTATGAAGTCCGACAAAACGTGCAGCGTTTCATCCGATTGTCAAGAAGCTTATCGCTATGGGCAAGAGCTTTAAAATGAACTACCCGCCAAACTCTTGATCCTGATTGAAGGCACATGGCATGCATACGAGTCCGGAGCATGCCTCGACTGAACTATCTAAGCGTTTCCCGGACTTGTTTAAATGACACTATCACTACTTGGAACCGCATCTGTTTCTATATTTCAAATGGCTGTTTATCATTAGCTACTCTTAAACAAGTATCTTTTGGTCGGATATTCTTAGGACGAAATAGTTAGGCAGTTACCTGTTTTAAGGTCAGCCGGTGGTCCCAGGCGGGTGGGTGACTAGAGTTGGTGAGGCAGCGAGACCTAGTCGGCCTGCCACTTGCTTACAGCCTGTGTGCTCCTCCGAATCCTTCCTGGGCACTGACAAGCGGGGCGTGTTTCCGAGGGCGCTTTTACTGACGGACGTTGGGTCCGACAGTAGTGCTCCTCCCATACTTCCACGTCTCGGTTTCGGTCAGAGCTCCGATGGCCCTGTCGGCTCAACTCAGGTGTCCTAAGCCAGCTGTATTCCTCTCAGGTACTTTTTTTTTATTCTCCTTTGGCTCTCGCGTGCTCATTCTAGGTCTAATGGTGGTCTAATGGCGACAATATTTCCTGAAGGTACAACCTGACTATGGAGGCCCCTTTATGACAGAACTATATCTCTCATTGACCTTAATCTCCACTGATTGGAGAGGCTGGGGGTGGGGGTTTGGGCAGATGAGTCGCCTCAGAACCCTGCTTCTCGGCCGTGTTGGGGATATGGGGTACCAGGGCGGTACAGACTGCATGGGATAGTCCCTTTTCCTTCGGTTGGATGCCAGCAAGCGTGGATTTTTTAATCCGTCTATAATGTGGTCTCCAGGGTTTTCAGAGAATGTTTATGGTACCCATGGGGTGGGGACAACTTCGGTTCTGTTCTCTGATGTTATGGTTCTCGTGTTTCTGGGGGTTAATTGTAAATAGTTTATTGTGTTTGAGGGGCAGAAAATGGGGAGCTAGGGGAGATGCCGCCCGTCAGGAAAACTAAGTAGCAATGTTTAAATTTCGATTGGACTCTTTCAATTTCATCAGTGTACTGCTCATTAACCTTTGTTGCAGTGGATTTGTTGTACGTTAACACTAGGGGGCAGGGCGGTGTCAGGGGAAATTAGAAGGTGTCACCGCTATTCAGATTATCTATGGCATTACATGATCCAGTCTGTATCAATATCTTCAACTCGATCTACAAATGGCCTCAGAGCATATTAAAGTAGCCACTTGGAATGTTAGAGGTATTCGGGAGGCAAACAAAAGAAACCAGATACTTTTAAACTGCTCCTTAATTGGAGTGGATATACTCTTCTTACAGGAAACCCATGTCACAACAGTGGAAGCCAAATCCTTAAAGTCCAGAGGGTTTTCCCAGGTTTTGTAGCAGGTGAAACTACAGACTCCAAGGGGTAGCCATATGATTAAACGTAATGTGCCTTTTATACCAGGGAAATGTGTTCAAGATCCGGGGGCAGATACGTGTTTGTGCAGGGACTCCTTTACAATACAGACATAGTTCTCGGGGCCATATATGGTCCTGTCGGGCGCGATATTGATTTCTTGATGCAATTAACAGACAAGCTGAGTGCCTTTCTACCAGCACCTTTTATTCTAGGGGTGACTGGAATATTGCCCCATCACAAGAGTTAGACAAAACTTATAGGCCCTGAAATCCCCATCACCAGCACAATTGGCGCTGAAGGAACTGTGTGACATGTTGGTTGGAGGACCCTTGGAGATTGTTAAATCCTTCCACTAGGTGTTACACTTTCTTCTCCCGGTCCACAGCTCCTGGTGAGACTGGATTACATTTTGGTGAGCACCAGTTTTATAGCTAATATCTCCCTCACGGGCATTGAGCCTATCGTTATTTCTGACCATGCACTAGCTTGGATTAAACTTGCATCAACTTCCCCAGGAGGCGACACCACATGGAAGCTCAATACCCAGATCTTGAAAGATGAACAGACCAGCGCCATATTCGAGCACTAATCCGTTCTTTTGGAAACCAATCAGGGCTCAGTTTCCAGGTATGACCTAGTGTGGTGCTCATTAAAATGTTTTCTCAGGGTGAATTCATTAAAATATCCTCTAGGAGAAAGAAGCTCAGGGTTGAGAAACTTGCCCTTTATCTAGCCAGATCAAATTGGCGGAAGAATCCTTTCTTCCTCCAAGTCCCAAAAGACTCTTGAAAACCTATACAAACTTAAGGATGAATATGAAGATCTAATTAAAGAAAAACTGAATTTGCCATTCTAAAATCCAAGACAAAATATCTGGACCAGGGTGAGAAACCAGGGAGGTTATTGGCCCTTAGACTCAAAGAAATAGAGTTCCAGACTAATCCCGCTTTGAATGCAAATGATGGCTCCATTAAGACAGCTCCCAGAGACATTGCGGATGTCTTCAAAACCTTTACCAAGACCTATATGAGGATAAATCAGGTTCGTCCTCAATCCCTGATATCAGACCCTTTTAGAGAATACCCCCTGCCCCAACTCACGGAGGAACAATGCGCCTTGCTTTCAGCCCCCATAACTTTGGGGGAGGTGGAGGGCCGCCATCACCAATCTAACCCAGATAAAGCCCCGGCCCAGATGGCCTACCCTCTAACTTATAGGACCTTCCAGCAGTGAATTAGCATCGGCTCTCTTAGACCTTTTTAACTACATTTTTCCTCTGAGCCACTGGACCCTTCCTTACTAGAAGTCATCATAATTTTGATTCCCAAAACAAACAAACCTTCCTTGGACCCAGCCAATTATAGACCCATCTCATTACTCAACTGTGATGTCAAAATTTTGTCCAAGATTCTTTCCTGCGCATTAAGCAGGTGTGGCAGTCAATACTAAGCCGAGAACAAGTTGGCTTTGTCCAAGGCAGATCGGCAGCAGACCATATGAGGGTTCTCTCATATATTTTCATGAAGCCCAAAATACCCAAGTACCCATGGCCTTAGTGTAGCCTTAGATCGGAAAAAGCCTTTGACGCGTAAACTGGGAATTTTATGGGCTACACTAGGTAAATTGGCTTTCCAAATAGTTTTATTCAGTGGGTCAAGGCATTTTATAGATTTCCCTCGGCTAGAGTTTACTGCAATGGGGTGTTCTCACCCGATTCCTATTGTACTGGTACCGACAGGGATGCCCCCTATCGCCATATCTATTCAATCTCTATTTAGAACCCTGTTAGTACGTAATTAAAACTTCACCCAATATCCTTGGTTGTGCCATTGCCCAACAAACGTTAACACTGTCAGTCTTCATGGACGATATCCTATTACACCTTACCAACCCAGCTGATTCTCTGTGAGAGGTCTTAGAGATAGTAGAGCAATTTGGCATTGTTTCAAATTATAGATTAAACTTATCCAAGTCGAAATATTCCCCTCAGTCCCTACATGCTCCATTCTAATGTGGTTCAATTTGGTATGAAATGGACCCCACATCTTAAATACTTGGGTATCTATTTGGCCCGAGAGGAGGGATAGTCAAGAAACTTAATTTAGAAGATCTAATTGATAAAATCCAATCCGACCTCAATAGGTGGGACAAGCTTCCTTTATCCCTAGGGGAAGAATCAACATAATTAAAATGAGCGTCCTGCCGTTTATTTTACCCCCTATCTACTAGACATTTGGCTTCCTAAAGCCTTCTTTCAGAAGGTACATTCAATGCTGACTAGATTTATCTGGAATAAAAAACACTCCAGACGATCTTTTTCAAACTCTGTTTACTCAAAGATAAAGGAGGCCTACGTCTGTCAAATTTTGAATACTATTACTGGGCCAGTCACCTGATTAAAATGGGTAAATAGGCTTGGCTCTCATAATGCCAACCATATGCCCATATAAACTAATCTAGATCTTAATCTCATGGGAAAACACAATATTGACCCTCAAGTATCTTTTACTACAGCTTTTCTGCTTTACCTAGGGATGTTCAAAACTCGGTGGTAGGGTGTCGGTGAAAGTCTTAAACCAGTACTACTCTACCGCCAAAATCCAGTATACGAAAGACCCGGCCAACCACTGGTTTTAATCCCAATATCAAGATTGGGACTAGTTGGCTGACACCACTATGGTTACTCCAGATCCAAGAATGTCTGGTTGAAGATTTGTATGTACAAGGTTGTCTTGGCACCTCAGGTGAATTGATGGCAGTTCTGAACATTCCTATAAAGATTTTCAAACTACATCAACTGAGGCACCTTATAGGTAAAGAATTTGGCATTCAGCTGTCAACCCCAGAATTAGACCCCTTTTGACCCAACTCAAAGTGTGCAACCAAGTCTCATGGCGTGTCAAATCTATATCTACACCTCATGCTTGCCAAAACCCCAGATGCGTTACTAGGCTCTAAAATTTGGCGTCCATAATCCAGGACCCTCCTTCTCTTGGGGTCAAGTTTGGCAGGACCTATACACATATAACACTTTAGACAGGAATAGGCTCATTCAGTTCTACATTATTAATAACATGTATTACACACGTTGAAAAGGCCAAATTTGACAGTTCTAGTTCCCCAACTGCACCAGGTGTGGTAAGAACTGGGTAGTATCCCCACGTGTTTTGGTACTGTCTTAAGGTAGCCCCACTATGAAAAGTATCCGTGACAACCTAGATCCAAGTCTAGGATTGAACAAACTTTTACCCTGAAATCTGTATACTGGTCAGCTATTCCAGTATCAAAGTCAAAGAGAGGAAGTACCACATAGCTTTTATTTCAATAGCAGTCAAAGACTAGTGCTTCGCCACTGGTTGGATCATTCAGAATTTCCTACTATGATTGGGTAGAAGAAATGTCCTCTGCTTCAAAATTGAGAGATTAATAGCTAGCTCTAGGCATACTCTACCTGCTTTCCAAAGGAAATGGGGCAAGCTTTACGCTCTGTATCTTCATTGAACCCTAAACCCTGGATCTCACGGCTGCTAAAATTCCATAGCTAGATATGTCTCCCTCCTCATTGTTTACTATTTCTAGTTAGAGGCTAAACTCTACTAGAGTTAAGTAACCATTGCATCTAAGAACAGGCTGAAGTTTCTCTGAAGCATGTAGTTTTCCTTTTCTTTCTCTCTTTTAGCGGTGATGCCTTCTGGGGAGGGTGGGGTGGGGGTGGGGGGATGAGCACTTTGTGGTTTCTATACACTGTGTATGTATCTGTTTTCATTGGGATACTCTGATGTATTCTTGTTCGAATCTGTTCTCACCTTGCTGTTAAGTAAAATGAATACAATGAGAATTTCAAAAAAAAAATGGCCTTCTTTACATATTTATAGACTTCATGTGCCTTTACTAGTTTGAAATGGAAGGGTGGTTTGGTTGAGAGGCAGTAGTAGAAGTAGAAATTGGAGGGTCAGCATCAGTGAAGAAATCAGATGAGAGGACACCACTAAGGTCCGTGAAGGTATCATTTAGGGTGTTTGCAATGATCTCTGGGTCTAATGTAGTGGTTCCATCCACATTCATTATTGTAGGAGAGGATTTGGACTGCTGACCCATGATATTTCTTATGTTGTCCCAGAAGGATTTCCCTTCACCCCAGGAGTTGAAGAGGGCATTCTTGAAGTAGGAGCTCTTCATCAAGCGGATCTGTTTAGTACAGTGGTTGCGAGCCTGTTTATATTTTTGGATGTCCGACAGAGTGCCAGTAGCTCTTGTAGTGGCCCAGAGGTGATCCTACTTTTGAGTTGTGCCAATAGCTTCGCCATGAGCCAAGGATTGTGAGTGCTTTGATTTTGCACTTTTTTACTGGTGCATAGGTGTCACAGGCAGTGTTGAAAGTAGTAATAAAGTAATCAAGGGCTAGGTCAACATCTTGAGTTTTGTAAATCAAGGACCAGTCTATCTGCCTAAGACAGGTCTTGAGATGAGTAAGGTTGCCATAAGGTGGACTCTGCTATAGATGGTTTTGGAGCGGCTACTGAAACTTATTTGTCCAGGTACATATTATTGAGAGTGATCACTGAGCGAGTCAGGAGAACACTTACATTGGTTATACAGGTAGGGTGGCTGGTAAGGATCCAGTCAATGAGTGTGCTGGTCCCTGATTTGTAGTTTTCCTGGTAGGGAGTTTACCACTTGTGTTAAATTTGCTGCTAGGATAGCATCTTTGTTTGACCCTGCATCAGGAGCAAGCCAATTTATATTAAAGTCCCCAGGAGAAGGAGTTCGATGTCAGAAGGTTGTGACTTACAACTCGAGGACAGCCTGTAGGCGGAATCAGGATCTTTTGGTGGGATATAGACAGCAGCAATCGTGAGGACTTTGTTTTGGGCACCAAGTAGTATCTTGATAGGAGGAGTTGCACTGAGGTTTCTGTGGTGGGGTAAGAACCAGGAGACAGGTGAGGTAGTCCTTTATATAGATTGCACACCACCACCCTTTTGAGGTCCTATCCAGCCTGAATATCTGATAGATGTAAGTGTGATACAGAGCCTGAATATCTTGTAGCCTTGTATAGAGATGGCATGATCCGGATATTGGCGTCAGCCAAGTTTCGGCGATGGCAAGGATATCCGGGTTGTGTTGGCTGGCAAGATTTGAAGGAGGCCAGTTTTGGGAGGAGACTGCAGATGTTTAAGGTAGCGATTTTGAGCCCCCTCCATTTGGCAGGCTTTGTTGTACTGTAGGAGACAGGGCCAGGATTTGAGTGGACACTTCCTGATATCAAGAGGAGGAGGGTAGGAGTTTAAGAGACAGTTGCCGTACTTTGTAGTCAATAGAATTACACTTCTGAGGCTTATACGGCTTGGACCAGTGCAGGCATCTAGGGTCCCAGAGCAAGGAGGTTGTTAGTAATAGAGGACGATATGCCCATTTATCCTTGTTGTAGCTTGTCAGTTGCACCCAGTCACAGATAGGTACCTGGTGGTTAAGTCAAAAGCCAAAAGAATGATCAACAGCTGAGGTCCAGAGTCACTGAAATGTTAAAATTCCTGAAGGTGATTAACTGTGCCTGCACATATGCAGGATGTGAAATCCTTTGTCTGTATGCTTCTTTGTCATTCAAACAGGTTGCTGAAAAGCCCACATACAGATCATGGAGCAGGTCAGACGAAAATGTGGATTCCAGCAGGACCCAGAGTCACCGAGTTTGTCAGATGTAGTTGCTTCACTTATGTTTTGCTTGGGATAGCTTCCAAAAGTTGATTTTAAAATGAAAATAAAGATACCTGATGATGATTTTTGCAGAAATCAGTCCAGGAGATGTAGTGAGCAAGAATGGTATAGTTACCACAAGCAGAAAAACATGTAAATCCACAAAAACTAAGCTACAGACACAGACAAACACAAGCAGCCACCACACAGACCCAGGGGTGTGGTTTTAGGCCCATGTCTTCCATGTCAGGAGGCTGTATGGATGCAGATTGATTAAGCTGTAACGTATATTGTGTGACAATATTAGTTATATTTTGATTATTAGTGCATAATCTATGATTACTGTCCCACAGTCCATCTACAGTATTTGTTTCTTTTGTTTGTTTTTTGTTTGTCTATTACTGTTGTTACAATTCTCATATGGATAAATCTGTCTTTTCTTTTCTGTTTACCAAATTTCTGTTGATGCTGTAAGTGCTAAGCTTGTTTTATATGGAATTCAGTCATAAATTTTTATATTAGTAATTTGTCTAGTGAAAATTGTGTCCGGTAGTATAGGATAGAGTTAAAAGTTTCTGTAGTGGCTGGCCCACCGGCGCAGTGGTTGGATTTCCGCTCACGATGCGGCAACCGGAAGTTCAGGAATGGACCTGGGTTGTCGGAGGAACCAACCGGGGGAGAAGGATATAGCATTCCATTGATGGCTCTCCTTCTCCGGGAGGAGGTGGGGAAGTGTACAGAGCAATGAGGACCTCTGGCGGAGGCCGGGAGGCACTCACGCCACCGCGCTATCAACAGGGAGGCGGGGTGGACAATGGCATCATTAGACATCCCCGCCTCTGAAACTCAGGAAAAAGAAGTAGGCAGGTGGGTCCATTGTCTGAGTAAAGGCCTCCCTGGGGCCCGATTAGCTGCCTTTGCCCATCTCCGACTAGATACTTATTCCATGGCACAGATGAGAGGCCGATGCCACAGCCTACGCCCTCTGGGAGTAGCGGGAGTGACTGGGACAAGCAGCAGTAGATGGCAGTGGAAGTCCCAGGGTGTGACCAGAGCTGATGGCCGACAAAATGGACCCACAGGATAAAGAAAGTAAACAAAAAAGTTTCTGTAATTGAATTCTGTTTTGTAAGTATTCATAATGTCTCATTTGGAGAGTTTGGCTTTCTTGCTTTAATAGACTTGCAATATCTGAGACTGTATCCTCCACACAGAATTGGGTCATCATACATAATATACGCTGATTTGTGTGCCATTATGAAAGGCATCACAGTTTGTTTAGAGTCAGGTTTTTGTAGTAGGGTATAGTTAAATTTCAGGTGCCAGGACCATGGGGGTATGTTTACATTACCTAGTTTTATGTGTACTGTGTTATGATCAGAAAATTCTGCCGCTTGTGTTTGGGCTGTCTGGATTGTTAGAGAAGGGGTAATAAAATCTATCTATACATGTTGCTAATGAGCCTTTATGAAATGTTGGGTCTGGTTTGCCAGAGACTAGTCTGTAAGCATCCTGTAAGTTAGTATTTTGTACTATTTTTGAAGAAAGGCCATATCGCAATATACTTTTTGTTCTTGTGTTTTACCTTGGTCTGCCAGGGAAAAACACAATTAAAATCACTACCAAAAATAATATTTTGTACGGAATAAAGATAAGGCTGCACTGTTTGAAAAGTTCCACTCTTTCTGCTTTTGTTTGAGCAGCATATATATTAATAAGCCTGAATAAAACATTCTGAATCTTAACATCCAATATAAGTGCTCTACCAGTACCAAATCTACCAATGTAATAAGTTTAAAGGAAATGTTTGCAAACAAAATGGCAACACCAGAACAGGTGTCTACCCCAGGACCAATGTGAAGGACCCACATACTGCTGTGAAATAACCTGACATATTTCATGTGTAATATCTTAGTGTCTTGTAGGAAAAAAATTCCTGTAGTTAAAGCTTGCAGAGGTGAAAAAAAAATGGAAGTTTTTTCCAGGAGCTTTAATACTATTAACATTAGCATATAATGGGATTGACTGTACTATTTAAAATGGAGGAAAATAGTAGCAGGAGGGAGAGCGCTAAGTTTTTCAACTTCATGGAGGTTTAGATTTGCTGCTTCAAGTTTGCCTAGTGTATTTTGCTTGGCTTTTGCTTTTGAAGGTTTTGAGAAGTGTCAGATTTGTCAGAAATGGGGTCCTCTCTGTCAAACGTTACCTCAGGTAATGAAGACCAAACAAAAGAATTATCAGAATCATTCCCTGAGATTCCTCTCATGTTAGTCAAAACATTAATCTATTAGATACAGGAAGTTCCGTTGTTTTTGGGACTTTAGGATGGGGTTGTGTCCAAGACTGTCTGCATCTTGTGGCTGATGTACTTGTTCCCAACTCCTTGGATACTGTGTGTGAAGGTGGTGGCATCTCACTAGGTGTGGGGGGTCATGTGTTCCTTCTGTAACATCAGTCATGTCAGTATCCTGTACTATGGGGGTTCTGGCTCTTGTGGTGCAGTAACACCGGAGGAGATTCTGCATCCTGTGGCCCTATGACCTCTGGAGCGGGTCAGCAGTGTTGTCTCCCTGTACTGGTTCAAAACTAGTGCTAGGCAGGGAGGCAGGCTGTAGTGTATCTCCTCTGAGCTATGGCAATAAGTAGTCTTTTCCTTTCACTATCTGTTTGCCTGGGCTGGTTATGTGCTGCCCAGAGACATGACTGATAAGAATGCCCTTTCCTATCACAGAAATTACACATTTTTCACTTCACTCACATAGCACTGGTGTGTCCAAATTCATTGCATAAAGCAGACTGCTAATATGACCTGTTTCACCACATCGATAGCATGCTTTTGGTTGTCCAGCATAGAACAGGACACCTCTATCTCAACCTAAAAAAAACAGCTTGGAAGATGTTGCAGTCCCTCTTCAGTAGTATTCAGTACTATCCTAATCTTTCAGCCCACAGTCCAAATTCTTTCCTCATCGAATATTGCTTTTGGGTTACCCAGTACTGTACATCTCTGCTTGAGCCAGCGTAAGAGGTGAATCACACTGACTCCCTCATTTCTGAAAAGTACCATAATTGTTATATTAACAGGTTTAGTAAATGGTATAACTTGAAAGGAACCCAAAATGGAGTGTTTTTAAGTTCTGATACAATGTCCAAAATGTGTGAAGTCCATTAGTTAGTTTGAAACTGACATCAAATGTTGATTCCCTGACATGTGGATGAGGGCATATATTTCTGTGGCTGAGAAATGCATGAAACTTTTAAGCAGGTTTCTAGCAATATATAACCTATCAGGAAAAGTATCCAGTCCACCTTTTAAATAAGCAGAACAGCATTATGTCTTTTGATGGATATACAGGTTATCTAAAGAAGAAGCATGAGACCATGAACTTCCTGTACCTGGGCCAGGTGTAGAATCATTGGTAAAGGACTGTTCATTTTGAGGCCTATTTGATCTGGAGGTGGAAAGACTGAGCTGTGCTGGGTTTTCTTTGGGGCCTTGTTTCCTCCATGCTTTCAGAGTTCTCCAAATGAGGAGGTGGGAGGGGGTTCTGAAATGGCAGTTGTGGATTCTGAGTTAGATTAAAGTCTCTGGATAGATGTAAGTGTGATACAGAGCCAGCAATAGTATCACCTTCAACAGTCTCCATGCACTGATCTGTAACATAACATGGAAAGCATTGTGTTCAGTAATGTCTTTAGTTTGGTCATCCAGCAATGTTGGCTATCTCAAGGGATTTGAATGGAGAAGAGCCAGAAACCCAGTGTCCTGTCTGTTGGGATTTTTCCCAACCAACTTCCTGAAAGGCAGAATCAATGGGCCATATAACTTGTTTGTTAGGTTGTGACTTTTTATTTGGGTCTCTTCTTAGGCCAGACATTTCTAAGTCTGTTTTGCCATTCTGGGCAAGACCTCTGCAACATTCTGCAGCATTTGTCCTTCAAATACAAATAAAGGTGTGTCTGCTGTACCTGCTGTGAAGAAAAATGCTCTGGCCTGTATCAAGTTCTTAGCAGTGGATCCCTGCATCCGAGATGCTGTGGGCAGCATCTGCTGCGGTGATGAAGCTGTGCCTGAGGTCTGTAGCTGCGTCAGAGCAGCCAGAAGAGCTTCCACTCACTGATGCAGGCCATTTTTTATCTGGCGCTATAGCCGCTTGAAGTTCGATTTGCCATTGTCTGAAATGTTCCTTTTCTGCCACAAGTAGTGCTTGTAACTCAGTTGCCACATTTGTTTGTACAATATCTTGCCCAGTTTCCTGTATGGTAGTCCATGTCAACTGTAACCTCCCGTCACCACTATGCAGTATGGTGTTACCTTCTGGAAGATCCATCTCTATATTAGCATGTTAAGCAACACACCTCTCCTCTGTAATCTCCAACATTTGTGCAGCTTCTTCTACTGAGGACGCAGCATCAAAAAAGCTTGGTCTCTAGAGTTAAATAGGCAGAGGAAGAGACCAACCTCCACCTCCTGCACATCCATCTCTCCGAGGGTTTCAGCCTAAGTGACCATCATGGTAATTAGAGGTTCCCCACAGGTGAGTAGGGAATTTTATTGAAAGGTGGGCTTCAATACAACAACAATACAATATATACAATTTTAATTATTACGCACAGTCAAAGAAATACAAGAAAAAACTGGAAAAAGAAGATATCATATACAATAGGATATAATTAACCATATAGTGAATTTGATGTCTATTGTAATTATAAATTAAAATAACCATCACCCAATATCACCCCTGCAGAATGCTTACACACGCCTATGCCTTCTTTCGGATAGAAATATTCATAGAAAGACATTTTATGTTATCCATTTATCACAATTCACTCACAGGCAGTTAACTCTTTCTCTTGGACAGCATTCTATGTCCTTTTGCACCACTCCTTGTAATGTCTTCTGTACCTTAACAAGAATTTCTATAGAGGATGCCATTTTCTACTGTAGAACCTACATACATCTTGCCTGCCAAATGAAATACCAAATATAGCAAACACTATATAAATAGTGTCAGGGTGATATTTACCCCAGATCCCAATTGGGGGCATGAAATAGAGTATCATATGAAAGAGAGAGAAACAAAGGCTCCTCCCATTATTTGGCTATTAAAGCCCAGAAAGGTTTCACATAAGCACAATCCAGAAATGGGTGTTGTTGTGTTCCTAACACTTGAATATGGATATCTCTAGGGCAGTATCTATCTGTCAGCTGCTTGTTCTTATTGTTGTTGTTATGCACACTTAATCTTCCAAAGTTCCTCAACCAAATACTACCCACACATAGGGAGGTAACCTTGTTTTGGACAACTGCCTAAGTACCCTTTATTTGTGTATCCTGACAGAGAGGGAAGGACACCTCAGCCTGGCATTCTGTTTGTAAGATGGCTTTATATATAGTCTTTCTGTCTGATGTTAGAAACTGTGTAGCTGTTAGTCCCCATTTCATAATAGTCCTTATACTGTCCAGACCGTACTGGGGAATTGAGTCTATCTGGTTAAGAAGTCTTGGTTTCCAAGCTCCCATGGGAGAGGCAGTAATCTAATCACATTTTTATCAAGGGATTCCATATCTTATTACCTGGTTTTAGCGTAACCCCAATATTATAACAAGCAAATATACTATGAAAAATGCAACAGGGTGTACCATGTTGACCCTCCTCGGGAATATTCCTATATGTAATTTCATTTAATTGGGTTCCACCTAGAACCCCAAAATGCCTGGAAGAAAATACTAAATATACTAGTAACCAATCTTGATGGGGGAAAACATTTTGTTGTCCTTTACAACCTGCTACCACTCTGTTGGCACATGTTGTGCATTTTCCCAATTTGCAAAGTGATATTACCTGGGCTAAACTGACTCCCAGTATAAAAATAGGATCTTGAGAAATCGAGATATCTGAAATGGTACCCGACCTGGGAAAAGTGGCTGCACCCAGAATCACTCCCTTGCTCTTATTCAGACTGATACTGAACCCAGACATACCAGAGAATTATTGCAAAGTGTTAGTTAAAGTAACCTCACAAGAATCTGGTGCCAATCTAAAACAAGATCATCTGCATAAGCTAAAATTTTAATTGGGTCCATACTAATGATGGGAGAAAATTCTTTATTTAATTTGCTAATAATATTTTATAATCAGAATATCTATGCCAAATGCATAAAGTAATGGACTGAGGAGGCAGCCCTGATATACCCCTCTGCAGATATTGATACATTTCCTTGCCAGCCATTAACATTTGGGACTATAACAACTCCCTTATACATGCTTTTGATCCAATCAACAACTTTTGGAATTCCAAAGCCAAAAGAGTAGAGAACAGAAACTCATGTGCCAGCCTATCAAAGACCTTTTCATGGTCTAAGCCAAGCATATAACCCTGTAAACCACCCTGTTCTCCTCTAGAAAATAATTCTCTAAAGACTATTATGTTATCATGATGTTTCTAGTAGGCACAGCAAGTTTGAGAGGTACTAATCAGAAGATCGGATACTTTCATTAATATAGCCAATAGGATTTTACTCAGAATCTTAAAATCAGTGTTTAGGAGACTCAAAGATCTCCAGTTTTCAATTTCTGTCTTATTCCCTTTTTATATAGCAAAACCAAACTGCTTCTTGCATCCTCCGGATGACACACATGTAGTGTGAAACTAGTTGAGGTTGGAGCCTGTACTGCACAGATGACCTTTGATTGATCGTCAATAAATAAAAGTTGTTTATATAGACCTAGGTGCCATTGTTTCTGTACTTTCTTCACTGAAGCAGCATACTGTGTAGCTGACAACATGTGGTTAGAAAGCATTGCTAAAGCTAGAGTTAATTCTTTACTAAATGTTTTATAGAATCCTGCCCCATGCTATCTGAACCAGGGTCTGTATCAGACATAAGATGGCAAATGACATTTTCTACTTGCCCCAATGAAATCTCTTTCAGTAGCCCTTGTGAGTGTTAAGGTCTCTGAGCCCTGGTTAGATTCTTGGCAGTTGTAGACTAGCAAAAGAGACATTGACAAATGACATATTTGATAATAAACTTGTTTATTACACAAAAGATAATTAGTTGCCCTAAGCAGGTCTTACCATTAGACACTAGTAGCGAAGTTTCACAAATTCCCTTGGGGTGAAGATGATCTCGAGGGGAATATGTAAGACAGTAGGTTATATGGTTCTGATTATTACCATAGTTACCAAAAGACTAGATACATAAAATAAGCTGTATTGGCCAAAAGTGTGGAGGCTTCACAGTGTTATCTATTGTTATACATTATTTGTAAAGTCAGCTAGAAATATAGAACAAAGGGCTCATTCATACAAGCTACAGAATGTAGTGTAGTACTGCATAAATCCACATAGTGGCAGTGTTGGCTGTGCAATAACTTCTAAGAGGCTAAACAAAGACACACGTGTGTCTTGGTTCATTGCTTGTAGCATGTTTCATAGCGTAAGCTATATAGATTACAACTATACCCCTGGTTACTTACTCTTATACGGTAAGTGCCAATGCCCTATATGTTAGTGCACTAGGTATCATAACATACATATACAGTATATATATGCATATATATATATATATATATATAGTCTAAGGTGAACAGTGGTATCCAATTAGAGCGTGGGGTCCTCGCATAACATTCTCCCCTTGTTTCCATACAGAAAAGGCAACAACCCTATGGGAAAGCAGTTGGAGCAATAGTCTAGGTCTGATATTTGGGGTAGATTAAGTGAGTCTAGGTAACCCTGGGCCTCTGAAGTTTGTGACCTAATACCAAACTGTGACTCTACATACTGTTCTACTACCTTTAAAATGTCTCCTGAGGTGTAAACTGCTTGCCCTGCAGCTGTCTTCAATTCTGTTATTACCTTGCAGTCGACCCTAGCTTTGCATTCTAAAGGGGTCCAGGGACCCCTTTTAACCTGGGTTTCAAACAGAAGTTCTTGATTCAAGGACTTGGCTCTGTCACACTGTAAAGAAGACATCTGTGCATTGATATTGTTGATTTAATTGAGAGCTGTAGTCACATTTAGTTATTTCAGATTGCAATATTAAATGCTGCAACTGATTTCATAACTAAAGATGCATAAATAATCTCTGTTGGCTATATTATTGGCTCTATTCTGAAAGAGTGTTTGCCAAGACTCTTTCATGTCCTCCCACCAATCCACAGGATCTTCATAGCATTCCCATACTGAAATTCTATCCAACCATTTGCACCTCAACATTTTTAGTACATCTGGATCTTCCAGAAGAGGCTCATTGAGTCTCCAACTGTTTTTCTTGTATCTTGGGGAATTGTCCCAAGTAAACTGAAACTCAATGGAAATGTGGTCTGAAAATTACATGCTCTTGCTGACGCTAACACAGTTAAAACTGAAGATATAAAAATAAAATCTATACGTGTCTTTAAAGTTCCCTGAAATATATATACCCTCCTGAGGGTGTTGGCTTTGTAGGCATCTATTAGACCTGCAGTGGAAACTATATTCTCTAATACCAAAGAGTCACAGAATAACTTGTTTGTCTGCAGTTCTCTATCCAAGTATCTTAACCCACAATTAAAGTCTCCTAAGCATAGGAGAAGCCGTGAGGTATGTAGAAAGGGCTGATTTCCTTAAACAGAGATACTCTCTGTGCCTTGTGTTTGTGGCATATGTAGCAATCAGTCAAAACCTCTCATTCCTATATGAAATGTCTATAAGTAAAGCCCTTCCACAGTGGATTTCTACCAATCTGGAAACTTTAAACATGGGATTAGAAAAAGAATACCCACCCACCCCATCACAGGTGTCTTCCCGTGGACCAGAAAGATGGTCCAAGAGTCCAGGCCTTTGAAGCCTGTTGAAGCTCACTATGTGTTTTCAACTGGGTGTCCTGAATACAATAGATATCACTTCTACCTTGCAAAAAATAACACCCCAGTCCATTTCTTCTCACTCTTAATACTATTTACTTAAGGGTGGATATTGTGAGACATTGCATCAGAGTTTGTAAGAGTGTAAACATACAACTTTAAGGAGTCTTAGAAAGCCTCCTCTGCCTAGTATGCTTTATAATGGAACTCCTCCATATCAGTTGTGGTGGAAGCTATGAGGAGGTATCTGACTCTTCTTTGCCTAAATCACCTTCTGGTGGGGTAGTAGACAGAATCACATATTTATTCCTTTGCCATGAGGAGGAACTCACCCCTTTGCACTCCCAGGATTCCTAGTGGTTTGATAGCCAAGGACTTCCCTAATCTAGAACATTTTTCTGGGCAACTGACTTGAGAGACTTTTCTTTTTGGGGGGCAGCAACTCTGAAACAGGCATTTCCACTGTGTTGGGAAGGACAGGCTGGACATCCACCACCATTTGGGCATCAGAATTCTGAATAACTTTCAATTGAGGTTCTGGAGCAACTCGATCTGGAGCAGCCCTCTCTACCTCCAGGGTTTCACTAGCTGTCCTAAGACTTTCTTCTGCCACCCTTTAGCCAAACAGCAAGATGGCTGCAATGCTGCTCCACTCCCTGTAGCTGTAGTTCTGCTGTCAACTGGCATTTTAGTCCAGTGAACATGCTACCGAAATGAGTGTTGCTTTTACTTATTTTAATAAATGGTGAAAGAAACTCAAGCTGATTTTAGCCATTTGGTATAAAATGTTATTGATTTTTTATCTTGAAACTCCAGTATGGCATCTATAGTTGGTAGCTGGCGCCCTGATGGTGTTCTGAATCATTTTGAGTAAACAGATACCTCCTGTTTCTCAGCGAGCTGCTGACTGAATTGGCCACTGGAGAAGATTTTTGGCTTGGAAGTAGTCGGAGACTACAGGGAAAATGTTTCTGGGTGTTTTGAATAAAAGGTCTCCTGTTACGATGGCTTGTGGAAAAGGAAGAAGTCTGCAGATGCACAGTTTGTGCTGAAATGCTTGAAACTTGCTTTAAAGAGGTAGGCTACCATTGCCTAGGGCCTGAGGGTCTATCTTTATTTTTGATGTTAAATTTACTATGCTCAGTTGAGAATCTATTTCTTTCCTTTTTCCTAGAATCTCACAGTCTGAAGAAGACTTGGTGCAGAGAAACAGGAGAAGGAGATGTATGGCTTAAAAATGATTAAATCAACAGGAACGCTTAATATGTTGAAAATGCTGACATAAGCATATAGCATATAAGTACTGGAGTTATGAGTTACTACCTGGAAACACCCTGGATGAAAAGTAGGAGCCTATGTTAATAAATGTTTATGGTAATGTTGTTTTGTGCCAGAAACATGAAGAAGGGTGATCCAGCAATTATAATTGCTGATTTGTGGGTGCACTTTTTGAGGTACATTTGCAATTTTCTACAGAGTGCCCCGATAATATTTGAAAGTGCCTTAATGTGTCTAAAACACATCTATTCACAAGTGAGGACTTAGTACTTCTGTACAAATTGCATCTTATTGATGACTCAGCATAATCATGAGGGCTCTTGGTTGCCTGGGCATTAGGACTCCTACCTGAAAATATTACTGACTTGAAGTCAGCTATCTGTCTAGCAGGACTTCTGTTCAAGAAGCCTAAGTATTGAACGCCCTTTTGAGTATGTGGTACTTGAGGAGCCAAGCACTGAACCTACAGGACCCTGGAGCATGTCCTTGCATTTGGAAAACTAGTGAAAACAGGGTACACTGAATACTACTTATAAAAGTTTGTTTAAGAGTTTAATGAACATTTTATAGAGTCAGTATCAGTTAATTTAAGAATATGACTCTAACTAACATGGGACCCCTGAGAATATAAGAGTCCTTTAGGCATCATTTATGTTAACAAACTGTGTAATGATTTGTACTATTTTATATTGGCTTGCACTGTGAATTGTTTAACTAGGGAGATGTTAGTCCAGGTTTTCTTAGGCAGGTGATGAGAGTTTTGATAAGAGCTTTTAAGTATAAAATCAGCAGTTGTTAAATGCTACTAAATGCTGTTAGTTAAGAAAGTGCAACTAACCCTGCATCTGTTCAGAGCACTTTCATGGACAGGGACATGATACCAATATTAATTAGAATTTTTGTGAACATGTAAAATCGAAATCTGTGATGTGCCCTTAGGATTGACTGGATATTTCTCAGTGTAAATACCAACACTGGCTAATAAGGCCCTAGGACCAGCCTGTGGCCATCTGGTATCAGGTAGGACAAAATTACCCATTATGGTGGTCTCACCAGTGACAAGGAACCCCATTATTGTACCTAAGGAGTAGTCAATAGGAGAGTCTGGATCTGGGGTAATCAATGGGAATGGAGCAGCATGCATCACATGGTGCCCCAATGGACAAGCCTCAAGGCCGCCATGTCCAACTGGTCATCAAGGAGGTGCAGATGTAACATGGTGTGGGTGGATGGAACCAAGCTATAACATGGAGTTCTATCATATGCCCCAACAGCAGCCGACAGGAATAGCTGGATGGGGGTGACCTTCGGGACATGGAGCAGCAGGTGCTGCATGGCACCCTAATGGATATACCCTCAATGCCAGCAAGTACAATTGACCTCTAGGTAGGATTGGGCAGGACATGTGTGACCAGATGGGCTGCCCAGATACATGTAGTTTCATTAATGCCTCAGGTATGGCCATAGGAGTGGCTGTATAGAAGGTGGTCCTAGGGTACAGAGCAGCATGCACTACATGGTACCTCTGATGGTTACCCTACAAATGCAGTGTGTCCATTTGGCTGCCAGACAGGTACAGATGGGACAGGATGTGAGTGGACAGGGTAAACTCAGAGGGGACAGATTGGACTGAAATGGTGCCATTTGGACTTAAGGCATTGCTGTCTTCTGGCCTCACTTACAGAATGTTGGTTCGGACTGATTACTAGTCTGCCTAAATTATTAGTTTGAATATAGAGAGGTTTATATGACCACTCTAAATTTAAAAAGTGAACCAATAGGGGTCAACTGATTAAAGTAGATCTTGCAAAATATATTAGAGCTTAAATTGTGCATCTTACACTGTAATAATTTACAAACATAATAACTTGAGATGCTTATCTTAATAATTGATTGATACTTTCAGATGTTTTAGTACATCGTTTTGTTAAATAGGCATTAAATGCCAGTAGACTATTAATAGTAAAGTCAATTCTTGTTATACAGTAAATATTTGGTGTCAGAAATCTGCTGATATTGTAATGGATTGTTTTGCATCTTCTTGTATTTGTATTTAATAATGTACCTTTAATGTAGCATGTATCATGTTTATAATAACCTTTATGGTCAAACAAATAAACTATCACTACACCTTTTAACCTGCCACTTGGCCATTATCAATCAAACTCCCATGGGAAGGACAATCATCCCTATTATGAGAGGCCCAAGGACACTGCCCATAAGCATGGCTAGTAGGTTCACAAGGATTACACTTAAATAGATTTAAGCAGTTTGCAGCGACATGACCATACTCCAAACAATGATTGTAGTGCAAAGTATCACAACCAGAGCTTAAATGGGTGCGTGACCCATATTTAAAAGCAGGATCAGGGTTGCCCTGCATAAAGAGGATCTGCGGTCTTTACCCAAAAAAGCTATTTGGGAGATGTACTGGGCCATTATTAGTTGTGAACAATTTCACTCTTATCCTCTACCCACCATCTCAGATCTGCTCAGTACAGTAGATGGCCTACTGATAAGTCACATCACTGTCATAGCCAAAAGGATATCTTCTACATTGACCCCTTCATTTTAAACATGACCGTTATATTCTTAACTAAGCCTAGTAAGAGGTATTGCCAAAAAGGACTCCAGGCTGGGGAGTTTTTAAGGGTCTGATACGTGACCAGAATCTTTCTAGACTAGAGACATTTTTAAAACTAACATCAAAATTGGAGCTGCCAATATGAATCAGGATGAATATCTCTGAGGAAAAAACTTCATCAGCCCTTTGAGCAAAATTCAGAGACTCTAACCCCATTTGTAAATCAAACATACTGGATTCCTTCTAGAGCTGGGTCACCCTTATTCTGAAATAAATCAGACAATTTAAACATGAGATCGAACCGAGGTTGTTGGTTAGGGTCACCCATTACCTGTTCTGAAGGACCCAGTCTTATGGGCTCTTCTTCAACCAACGTTTGTTTCCTATCATCTAAGGAGGGAGCAGATGCTCCACAGTGGTAACATTCTCAACATTAGATTGTGCAGACACAGAAACATTTTTAATAAGTTCAGTTGGAGCTCATAGTATTAATTGCTGAGGTGGCCACCTGTTGAAATGTTTCTTGAGCAGGTTGCTGATATCTTTTGAACCATAGGATCCAAAGGATCTGGGATCCATTGTCTGTTTGCCCTTGCACCCAGCCCACATCCCTGAGTTCATGGACTGGGACCAGTTCCCAGTACCAATCTCTGTGTTCCTTGGGAGAGGTGACATAACCAAATTGTCTGAGTTAGTAGCGGTATGTATGCATGCACTTTGTGATATAACCTTTGACCTGAACTGAGAAGATTTCTTAAAACCTTTTTAACAGTAGTATTGCCCTTGGTAGTCCCAGTCTTACTGGCTGATGCCAAAGGCTGCCATTGTGCTCTAAGTCTGTTTCAGCCTACCTTAACTTTTTCCATAACTCCATTCTGTGGAGAGTTTCTGGCTGGCTGTATAACCTAGAGGTTAGAGGAACGAGGTGTGAACGAGCTTGGTACATCCAGCAGACTAGACCTGAGTTTGATTCTCACAACTTCCACTTGCATACTGTGTGACTCTGAGCAAGTCACTTAACTACCCAGTGCTCCCAGGTCACCCCTGAAAACAGGCATTTGTGCCTAGTGGGCTTACCCGTTACCAAAGACTAAAATTAAAAATAAATAAATAAATAAAGCCACATGGTCATTTTACTGCCAGCCATTTGTAAAGCTCCTCCATCTGTAAGTGATGTTGTTTCAAACTCTATGGTGCAAGGGCGGTGGGAGCCACAGAAGCCTTTGGTGATACAGCATCATCAATCGGTTGACTCAGTTTGACAGAGCAGGCGGCTGAATTGACAGGTGACGTTTGTCCCTTATTTTATTCAACGAGCCTGTAGTTCTGACTTTTACACAAATACTTTATTTTCTCTTTGTTCAATTTTTTCACCAACAAACTTTCCAACAGCTCGGTAGGCTCGGTAGCAGAACAGTTCACAACAGCATTCATCACCTTAGGATTAACTGTAGAAACAGTTTCTCTCCCAATTCTTCTGTTGAAAGAAACACATCAGTCGCTATGTTATCTTCTAAAAGTCTGCAGTCACCATAGCAGCATCAATGGCCTCTTGTGTCGCTTGACCAGGAAGGAGGCCTGCTCACCTGTCTCCTCCACATCCATCCTATCCTCCAACTCCACAGAAGTGGACATCTTGGAATGGATGGCCAAGGGTTCCCCTACGTCAGAGATGGGGCATTTTTTATTAGTATCTCCAAATATAAAGTATAAAATAAAGCTTCTGTATCACACAGGCAATGCATACATTTCAAGGGAAAAAAATTAAAATTAATAATAAAATAATAAAAGATGCAATTACAACTGACATTCTCCTACCAGTATTACAACAAATTGCAGTACACATTCTAAACAGAGGTACATAACAGAAATATGTAAAAAAGTAAAACACTTTTGAGAGAATCCTAAACATCCCTCATACCCAGAGATCAAACATAAATGCTAATCCCTTGTCTCAAAATGAAATGATGGCATGAAACATATTATCTACACAAAAGAGGTGCTGTTCTCATGGAAAAAAAAACATCTAGGAAACACAAAGGAACACACTAAAATAATACCCACTCCCTTCCTCACTTGCTCATTACTATTCTGCACACACTTCTTTACCTATATTTTGGGGAAAAAGGAAACCTCTCCACCATAAAAACAGTTGTTTTAGGATGTCATTTGCAATCCAAATGACATACTTTTTAAAGCATTCTCACAAATGAGACACAGTATATTAAAAGGCATTTTTCTCTGTTTTAAAAAACTGGCATTGGGCTTGCTACAAGTAATACTTTAAACAAGTAAAAAACTTCCAAAGTCCCCACATCACATCTTAACAGAAGGGAGCCAAGATTGCTCAAAACTATTTCTTCATAAGTTAAAGATGTTACCCACTGCAAATCCCATCTCCTGGCTGCATATCCCCAAAAATGTGAGGAATAGTTACAAGAAAACAAAAATGCTCCATGGTTTCTGTGTGTCCTCACACTCAGGATGGGGACAGTGTTGTTCCTCAGAGCCTTATGCTTATTATTCTCTTTAACCTGTAGTCTCTCATAAGACACAACCACAAAATATCCCACATCTTCTGAGGAATTCTCTTATTCTGCAACAACTTACATAGTACCTGCCATTTACTGGAGGCACAATTCTTGAAAACAGGGTGATGTAACCCTACACTTCCTAACAATCTCCAAAATAATTGTTTCCACTTGGACTTCAGTAGCTCCTCTCTAGTTACTCGCCATTTTATCAATTTCAGTAAGGAATGTCTCCAACAAAAAGGTATATTCATTTCGGAACTAATTTAGGAGGAACATCTAGCCATTTAATCAAAAATCCAAAAGTAAAATCCATAACTATGCCTTTGCCTTGGAATCATCGGTGCAAAAAGCAACTCGATAGAGGTTACCCAAAACAAGGAATGAAAAATATAACAGGATTCACCATCCCCAATCCTCCATTTGTTCTAGGCAAATAAGTGTACACCCTCTTGACTGGATCCAGTCGACTCTCAAAGCATCAGAAAGAAAATATTTAAAATCCTAGTGTCATAACATGGAGGGAGTGGAAAAACTGTATGAAGCAGGTGGGAATCAAAACTCGCTTTAAATGTGCAATCTCTTCTATTTAAATAAAGTCCACCTTTTCCATCATTGGACTTTCTGGTCACAAACCTATAGACCTATCTTCCAGTTTATCTGGGCGTTATCCCCCTGTCCAAATATTAATCACAACACTTTTATAGGCCCTGTTTCAGCCCTGATCCTGCCAAATCAGAACACTGAAGAGTAGGATTACCTAACTGTAAACCCATACATTTTCCATATTCAGCTGAGCTCCTGAAACTGCCACATAACTATCCAGATCCTTTAACATATGTTGGGTGCCCCTTTCATCTCTTATAAACCCACACACATCGTCCGCATATGCCAATACTTTTGTCTCAACTTCCTCCTGACTAGATATCCAATGAATCAGTGGATTTTGTAAAACTTTCTAATGAAAGAATCCAAAGCAAATAAATACAAAAGAGGACTTCAAGGACCCCTGCCTAACCCCAACTCTGACTAGTAACGTTCTCCTTCTCTTCCTTGTAAGAAAGGTATAATGGATGGCAGACCATATCATTTTTAAGCTACCATATAAAACAAGGGGAATACCATAATACTTCAGTACTAAAAATAGAAAACCATGGTTCACCCTATTGAATGCCTTGCTTTGATCTAGGAAAGCAAAAACCCAGTACTGCATTTATTTTGCTATACTCAATGACATCTCTAATAATAATCAAATTATCTTGGATCTTCCTCCCTGGTAAACAGCAAGTCTGTACTGGATGAATTCATTCATTCAGCTCGACTCAAAGTCATTTTTGCAATAAGGAAGTTAGAATTTTAAAGTCTGCATTTAATAGACCACTAGGCCTCCAGTTTGTTAATTTCTGCCTAACACCACCCTTAAGTAAAAAGATACAAACCCTTCAAGAAGGAACTAGAGACCTCTTCCTCACTCATTAAGACTGTATTATATATTCTAGCCAGTAAAGGAGCCAAAATATCCTCATATTCTTTATAAAATTCATATGGTATCCCATCTTTCCTGGTGATACTCCTGCTTTCAATGTCCTTATGATTCCTGCTACCTCAGTTGTTGAAATGGGATTCAATAAAAGTTGCCAAGTAGACCTAGACAGTGAGCACACTTGTAACTCCTCTAAGAAATCAAGTACTTCCTGGTTTGGAACTGGATGTGTAACACTAAACACAATTAAATAGTCCTCTAATGCCTGCCTGAGCTCTTAATGTGATGTAAGCACCTGCCCTGTATCAGTGATTATGTTGGAAATGTGTGAAGTTTGCCTTCTATCTTTACAAATAGAACAGGGATTTATATACAGCGTTTTCTGGGTCCCAAAAGCCATAGCCACTTGTAAGGATATGGCCCTGTCGTATTGATATTTCTTCATCTTACTCTTTATTTCAGCTACCAGAACTGTGTTACCTACCCCTGTTTGGTATGTGTCCAAATATAATTGATATAAAGACTTTCTCAACTGCTGATACTGCAAAAACAAGAATTCACCTGATGTTTTCCATACTGAGTAAAACATTCCCTTATATCCACTTTAGTTTCCTCCCACCGTATTGCAATATTGTCATATATACAGACGGTGGACACTCTGCCATGAATAAAGTCGAAATCTGACTACTAAGCCTCAGATCCAGCAACAAAGATATATTCAATCTCCATCTACTGATTGGTCTCATATAGTTATTGTACAACCACACCAGCACGCTCTATACGCTGCTGCTGTTTACTGTGAATGCTTGTGTGAAACTTTGAAGTGTACTGGTATTTGCTTTGTTGTGTACTTTATGTTGAGCCCTAGTTTCCTGTTGCACAGAACCAGGAAGAGACCTGTAGTTCATTGGAAACAGCTAAAACTTGCTCAAAACTTCTGGGGGCATTGCATAGCGCTATTGTAGCGCCTACACTGCTCATTTGCTATTTGGTGCACATTTTTAAAGTTTTAAAGCACATTTTGGGAGCATAGGTGCCATGGCCCTGATTTGTATGTCAGGGTCACAGTCTGCTGTAAAGCCAACCTCTCGGTGAGCAGGGAGCACGCGATGCCATGTGCAGAAACACATGTCTGCATGTGTTCTGTGTGTGTTCAGCATGAGCATCGTGAGCAGGTAGATGCTAAAGGAGTATTAGACAGCACAACGGTGGACTACCATAGCTATCTGTGTTTAGTTTGATTTATGGTTTGTGGCTTACTCATGTAATATAAAGTCTAAATATGCCTAATACTATTACGCCTGTAAACATCTCTGGTGGCATTCAATGCATAGTATGTCACATGTACAATATCACTGAGGCTGCAAACACTGCAAATAGGTTTCCTTGCTCTAAATGTCTCTAAAGCAGGCAGCCACAATGTTTAAATGCTAGACTGTCAGAACTTGAAGTAAGTCAGAACCACATGCAGGCTAGATTTCAGGCACTCAGTCAAGTTCCTCCTTGTGTCATAGCCAACCACCCTGGCTCTAGTGGTATGCCCCTGCCTGCTTCTGTCCTCATAAAGCCAATGGCTGTACTGGTACTACTTTGTAATCACATGTTGTCGGTGTTAGAAACGCCTAGGAAAAATGACTGTACTAACAACCCAGATGAACATTGGTATGAGGGACAAGATAAAAGGGCTTATAAAAAGGATGTAAGGCCACACATTTTCTCTGACTACAAATAATAGATTCAACCTCTTGAATGAAGTTGAGGATACCCTTGGGCCTTCTTCTAAAGAGCAGGGAACATTTCAGTGTCCTGGCCAACATTCCCCTTCCATAAACCGGTTCATGTAATTATCAAGGCTGTGTGTGGGTGATGATGTGCGATATGGCCGCCACCACACATTCAGTCACTTCACTGCCAGTCTAGCATTGTTTGTAAGGACTTTGGAATACTGTGTATGAAAAGCGCTATATAAATGCTGATTCTCTTCTTCTACTACACCTCTGGATGGTACCTGCACTAACTCGTCAGCCACTGTTCATACTTGTAACATGTCTGAGGTACCTAGCAGTTACCTTGGCCCTCTAGCTTCTGTTCCCCACCCCATGTTCCACTAGTACCACTGGATGTCTCTCCTCCTGTACCAGTGCTTGAAACAGTGCATCCTATAGTAAATTGTTCTGTCCCAATGGAAACACCCCAAATTCCTAGTGACACTCAAAGGCAAGTGTTTGTTCTAGGTGATTCCATCATTAAATACCTAGATAAGGCCATATGCGACCCGATAAGACCAATTGTACATGCTCCAGCTTTAGGCGCTTAAGATCGCTAACATCTCGAGCTTGGTAGATAATATTTTAGCTAATGGTAGTATTAATCCATTGGTGGTTCTCCATTTTGGCACTAATGATTTCTGGCATTCAGGCATAGCAGAAATAAAAAAGATCTCATTGCCCTTTCCAACATAGTGGTGGACATTGGTTGTGAGATTGCATTTTCTGAAGTCTTGCCTGCCCCAAGAGCTTCTTATGAGTTTAATAATGAAATACATAAATGTAATAATTGGCTCAGCCTGAGATGCCTCAAGCAAATCAAGCATGTCTTACTCTCTAGGAAGAATTTGTTGGTAGATCAGAATTTTTTGTAGAGAGCGGCCTTCACTTGGGTCGAAAGGGGAACCAAGTACTGGGAGAACAAATACTGAAATATATCAATAAGCATTTAAACTGCTTGATCTGAGGGAGAGATTAGCCCCCGCCCCCCAAGGTCATCAGCTAAAGCATATAGCCATAGCCAGTCAAACAAATTGAAATGCTTGTACTTCAATGCCAGGAGTCTTAATAGCAAACTTGGCGAGTTAAAGGTCATACTAACAACTGATAATATAGATGCTGTACTGATTACAGAAACTTGGGGTGATGAGAAATCAAGTTGGGATCTCTCATTGCCTGGGTATATTCTGTTTAAACTTAATAGACAACATAAAAGGGAGGTGGGTCGCTATTTTTCTTAGAGACTCATTACAATCAGTCGAAATTTCTAATAAAGTTAAGTGCCCTATTAGCCCTTCTGAGTCAGTATGGATCAAAATGTTACTGAATAAAAATCAACATATCATTTTAGGTGTTTGTTATAACCCCGATGCATCCACTGAGTATCTTGATATAATCATCAAAGAAACAGAAACAGCTAGTTCTTTAGGGGATATTATACTTACAGGTGACTTCAACATAAGTGAGATTGACTGGAAAGGGCATACTGTTATGTCCAGTTTTGGGAAAAATCATTTAATATATGCCAACACTGCCACCTTACTCAGGGTGAAGAGCAACCTACCTGGGGAACATGTTAGACCTCATTCTTCATAGCAGAAGTCTAGTACTAAATAACTTAACTATATCCTCACCAATTGGTAATAGCGATCACTGTTCCATCAGTTTTGATTTAGAACAAACAGTAGTTTTGTTAAAAACAGTACCAAAATATACTTGTATGAGAAAACATTACTAACATTAAAACTGGTTTAGATAGTATAGATTGGTCATCTATTTTAAATACCCTAGGAACTTGTTTCAAAACATTACATAAAACAATTACTGTTTTAAGGGACACCTATATTCCAACTATATCAAAAATTCATCTAAACAATGCAAACATAAATGGAAGAATAACTCAATAAAAAACGTATAAAAAATAAATAAATGTCATGCAGCCTACTTAAAATCCCAAATCCCAACCAACCGGTGCCTATACCTTTATATTCAAAAAATGTAAAAATAGTAACAAAAGGGCAAAAAACTTGGGAGCTCAAATTAGCATCCAATGCAAGTAAGGACAACAGTAAATCCTTCTTTGCTTATATTAACTCTCTTAAGAAACCCACATGTCAGGTTGGTCCTCTTCAGGTAAATGATACTTTAATTCATGACCCTCATGATATGGCTAATCTATTTAATACTAATTTTTGCAATATATTTCAAAGTAGTCAAAGCTAATATGATCAAAGACACCACGGGTAGCTATATAACTTTATCTGAAGTAGACATTCATGCAAAATTAACCTCACTTAAAGGGAACATCAGTGCATCTCCAGATAATGTATCAGGTCCCTCTTGTACCTATTGGCTGACAGCTTGTCCTTGCCTCTCAAACCGCTATATGATCAGTGTATTAATAACAACTTTGTCCCTGAGCTTTGGAAAATGGCATACGTAGTTCCCATTCACAAGAAAGGTCCCAAGAAACCACTGAGAAAATTACAGACCAATTAGCCTAACTTCCCTATGTGAAAATCCTGGAAAATGTGATTAGGACTTGATTTCTTCCACCCTGTCTAAACTGGATGCTGAACAACATGGTTTTAAGAAGGGCAGTAGTTGCTTGACCAACTTACTATGTATTTATGAAGATGTCAATCTACAGCTTGACAACAGATACCCTATGATGTGATTTATATAGACTTCAGTAAGGCTTTGACCTTCTTCCTCACTGAGCACTGTTACATATACTATACTTATTTGATATCAACCACAGTATAGTGAGATGGATAGCTAACTTGTTGACATACAGAACACAGCAGTTCTGATAAATGGACAGCTTTGTGATAGTGGGTCCAGAATAGTGAGGTTCCACAGGGTTCTGTTTTGGCCCCTGCTCATTTCAGCTTTTTATAGCTCATATAACAAACAACTGCTGTTCAAATATCATTGAATACACAGATGACATCAAAATCAGTGGACTATGTTCCAATTCAGAGCAAATAGCATCCATTCAGAATGATCTCGATCATATGTCTAACTAGATTACTACATGGGGATGAAACTAAATCATAATAAGTGCAGGGTTATGCATTTTGTACCAATGACCCCTCTCATGCATATATATTAGATGCCAGAGTGTTGACAAGCACTGGTATAGACAAAGGTTTAGGGTCTTGGTATCAGATGATTTCCTTCCCCATTCACATATTAATGGAGTTATTCTTAAGGTTAACAGGATTATCTGGTCAATAAAGAAAATAGCAAATCAAGAGACAGAGATATACTAATGCCCTTATATAGAGCCTATGTTCGCCCACTTTTAGATTTCTCCTCTCAGTTATAGTGTCCCTTTAGGAAACATGACATTATGCAGCTGGAAAAAGTACAAAGAGGTTACAATAAACTTGTGAGAGGTCTACATAATGTCACTTATGAAACCAGACTTAGTTCCCTGAACCTAATGTCTCTTTCAACTCGATGTTTAAGAGGGGGCCTTCTTCTGTATGACATCATGATGGATCCTTATTTACTGACCAGTCTAGGTGTAGTGTTCAAGGATGACATCTATAATTTTAGAGGTCACCCACCCAGTTACAATGCAGAAAATTCAATTTAATGCCATGAAAATTCTTGTATACCTTATGTATTATCAAACCCTGGAATGCATTACCATTAGAGGTGATTACTAGTAGTTCCAAAACAATGTTCAAACCATGTTTGGACACCTTGATCATTTCTGGCATATCTATTATGTTATTATTAAACAACAGGAGCAATTATGAGCCTCATGGATCCTTAGCTCTTGCTCGATCTAAGTATGAATCTAAGTATAGTAAGGGTGTAATGAAACTACTGCTTTCACTAATAAATGATCAGAAAACTCTACCAGTATAGCTTCAGTATGCTGCAGAATAATAGTCTTTGTCACAAATATATAATCAATCTTTGCACAAAAGGAGCTTCTAAGAAAGATAAATTTAATCTCGGGCTTGGCCTTCAGAAACATCTAGTAGGTCAGTCACTGCAAGAAATTTTTAAAGGCATTAGAATCATTATATACCTTCTTACCCTTTCCTTGTGATCCTGAGTATCCACCGTACAATTAAAATCCCTCCCACATACAGATTTTTGCCATCATTAAACAAAGCTGCACAAGATTGAACAACTCCACCCTATCAGTTTTGACCTGTGGTCCGTACACCACAGTAAAGCAGCTCAGGTAAAACTGCCATAAACCATCCACTTCATGGAACCAAATCCACCAGTTTTGGAACCAAAAGCAGAACCTGAAAACAACACCCTACCCCATCTGCTCTTTCCAGGCTGAAGGACCAATACGAAGGCCCCCAGGTCGTTATTTTGAACCACATTCAGCAATGAAATAGAATCCAATCATGTTTCCTGTAAAAGATGACATCAGTTTTCAAATTATGCAAATAAGAAAACAGGCTAGAACGTTTGTAAGCATTCTTTATGCTACAGGTGTTTAAAGAGACCAAAGAAAAATTGTTAATTCATAAAAAAGAAATGAAAATGGGAAAGAAAAGCTCATGAAGACTTTTTTCTTCTTTTCTTTTCCTCAATTTTCGATGAACCTTATGATTTTCCTCTCGTCCAGTTGTTCAAAACTGACAGTGTGTCTGAAAAATTATCATCCTTATCTGAAGTAGGCTCTATTTCCATATCCAACCCATCATATTCATTGCTACATTCCAACACATACAGTGCCTGATCCACCTTGGCACTATGTAAACTTCTTCATCTGTCAGCTGGTTGAGACCAGTCGGGGGCATATCCATGCTGCGTTTGGTCGGCTGAACAACCTGGTCAATGACCAGTGAGATCAGCTCTTTAAGATCCTGTACCTTCTCCACACTTTCCTCTGGTGGGGAGGAGGGGTTCTAATTTACCACTCTGAGCCAGACTACCATGGGACTCATGACCCAGGGGTGGGGGTTGGGGTTGTGTCTCATGGCTAAACACTATAGCTACCTCTTGTTCAGCCTTTTCTGTTGTGCAGACCTCATCAAATCCTCAAGGTTAATCGTGCACCTCTTGTTATGAGCTGCCCATGGACAGTCCCTGAACACATGTCCATGTTTCTCACACAAATTACACTTAGCATGGTTAGCACATTGCATGCTGATATGATCATACTCTCCACAGATACTAATTACACCTCATTTGTCACACATATTGAGAGATGTGTCTGGGCCCCACATTTGTAACAAGCCTTGGGTTGGCCCAGATAAAAACACATCCTCTGTCTCTACCAAGAACAAAACTGTTGAGATATGAACTACTCCTCCAGAACCACCTGGGAGGTAGGCTTTAAATTTCCACCCACCTGTTCAAAAGTGCTCAGAGTCCATGATGGCTTCAGGTGCACTAAGCACATCACATTTTGTTGCAGCCAGTGTGCGATGTCAGAGACATGTACATTCTCATTCCTGAACATCACTGTCACAAATAATAACAGAGGTTTACATAAAGGAATGGCAATGAAGGGGGACCACAATGGAGAAAACTTAAGTTGGTTGTACAAAGACCAAAAGCTGTCCAGGCTGTGGTTGGTGAAAGCTAATATTGAAAACATTCACCAGATATGTGTATGAGGCATACACCTCTGGCGCCATAAACCTCATGCTGTCTTTAATCAAGTTTTACCCATGAATAGCTGATCAGGACTGGGTTCATACCCCTTTGTATCTTAAACACACAGCATTTCACCTGGGTAAAGGTTCATTTCTATCAAGAGCTCTGAATGCCTCAGTCTTTGACTTCTCAGCCTGGAGAAAGAGGAAGGAGAGCCTGTCTCGGTCTTGAGCCCCTGTTCAGATGCCCTCCCTCTCCTCTCAGACCATGCACTGTTACCAGTAGAAGGTATAACTGGAGCTGTCAAGGCAGGCTGGCTCCCATGAGCTGAGTTTTCAGAAACCCCTTCAGTGTCATGTACATGTCCCTCTTGCGCATTAGGCTGCATCTCCCCTGAATTGTCTGGGACCCCCCATATCAGTTCTTACATCTATATTTACAGAATCTTGACTCTTCTGCTCCTTTATCAACACAGGAATTTCTCCCTGATTAAGGTCTCTGTCATCCTCGATGTAGTGATTACATCCCCTCACAGTCCCATGGTACATTCCCCACCTGATGAACTGCCTCCCATTCCAAACCAGTCTCACCCCTATCTAGTACTGCACCTGTAGGTAAAGAAGTCTCTGAAGATAAATCCACAGTCTGCAATAAATCCCAGGAAGGATCCAGCTCCCAACCACCAGTGTCAGTTTTCCACCATCCCACTCCCTTCAACGCATTATCTGAGGACCAATCCTTGGTTTCCACTATTTGTTGACCTGCATTTAGATTGAAGGTTGTACGCTTTGCTCCACCATCATTTCTGGCCTCTGGGGTTCAGGTTGCATGACGTCATCCACCGATCAAATGTCGCTACTCCTATCAGTCACATCCGCTTCCTGTTCCAATCTCAAAACCACCTTGGCCTGGGAGCATGTTGCAGTAGGCAGGCCCTCCAAGATTAAAGTCTTCCAGGAATCCTGAGGAGATACTGTGCTGCCTTCTTCCGAACTCCAGCCTTACGTCTGAGTATTCCTCTTGTCCTGTGCCAACACTGTAAGTAGAATTCGCACTCAGCCATATCCTTTTTAACTGTTCTTTCTCCACCACTAACTCCAGGTCCATGTCAGAATCTGACTCTGCCAAATAGAGTTCCACCTGAGGCTTGAAACTGCAGTCTCCTCCTGTCGTCTCCCGAACCTGTTCAGGTTCAGCAAGGATTCCATAGACACAAAAACCATGTCTAAATTGAGTTTTCCATTCTTTCCACTACCGTAGGGTTAGACGACTCACTTCTTGCATGCTTCTCCCTCAGCTTGCCAACTGTCTGACGATTCCATCAGGGAGCAGGTTACAGCTCCTTTCTTCAGAGTAGGGAAAAGTATTTATTAAAACTATACTCCAACATTTACAGTATAGCTTTAGTTACAAATCACTTTTATATATTCCAGTAGAACATTCAAGGCTCTTTTCCTATTTATTCATCCAATACAGTTAATATTTTTCCATAATTGCTTCCCTCTTTCTTCTCCAAATATTGTGCATTCATACTGAACTTACCTATCTACCTCATCCTGTATTTTGAATATCAAGTCTTGATAGTAAGTGTTTTACTCTGTATAAACCTTTGGCATCGAACTTGCCAAATTGCCCATTTAATTATTGCAAATAACAAATAAACTGTACTTCTTTCTAAATTATTCCATGCTTTTGTTACTTGACCATAAACTAATATCTCATATATTATTTCCGAGAACTCTGCCATGCCCCATATTTGGGCTAAAAGGTGCCAAAAGGCTTTATAAACTAACATTCAAATAACATATGTTTCACAGTTTCTTCTTGATCATAACATTATTTTTCCAAACAAATCCTTTCCTCCACTTTTTGTGTTTTAAATCTTCTAACATTTATTTTCCCATGGCTGTATATCCACACCACTTCTTTCATATTTTTAGGTATTCTCCTTTCTAACATAGCTTCCAATAATATATTTGTGTTTACACCTTTATCCACTTTGAAAACTGGGTCCTCATAGCAATTTTCTTCTACAATTTTTTTTGTAGTTTAAGTTCGTTTTTAGTCTGGATTTCATCTTTTGATATCTTCCATTGTGCTATATATCTTCTACACACATTTATATACCTTGGGAGTTTAGATTGGTTACACACATTCCTTTCTTTCTTCCTAGCTTTGTAACAATATTTGTCCCCCATTCTTGTACCAAATGCATCCACATACTGTGTTCATTTTGCATAATGGCCTGATATTAGCATAAACAAATATATTAATAAAAATATTATTGGGTGCAGCATATTTAAGCCTTCTTCTGGAATAGAGCCTATATGTATGTGCCCTTTTAATAGGATTTAATCTGCTTCCCATAACCATGTAAAGAATAGTCCTAGTATTTTGGTCTATATCTGCCATGGAACTGGAAAAATGTATGCCATATACAAAAATATTAGAACAATAAAGGTCTTAAGCATGTATATTCTCTTTCTCTCATCATATTCCATCCTTTCCATTTATTCACTTTACCCAGAGCGATTTGGAATTTTCTCTGCCAATTTTCTCTCATAGGATCCTCTCCTACAAATATAATTCTAATATTTCAAACCTCCCTTGCACTACTTCTATATCTCCTTTATCTAACACCCCTATTTTCCTAATGGTATTATTTTACTTTTACCTTTATTTATTTTAATACCAGTACATTCTTTAAATCTTTCAAAAATCTGTAATGCTTTTTTACTAGAAGCCTGATCTTTCATTAAAAGCAAACAATCATCTGCATTGGTGCAAGTTTTATGCAGCTCTCTACCTTTCCATTCTATTGCACAAATCTCTTTCTCTGTTTGTATCAACCTTAATAAATGGTCTAAACAGGGTATATACAAAAGAGGGCTTGGGGGCACCCCTGTCTACGCTCATTATGAATGTACATTGGGATCCTAGATAACCGTTAATCATTGGGCACACTTGTGCTTCTATATAAAGCTCTTATTAATTTAATCAGTTCTCTTGGAAGATTATACATACCTAACATATCCCAAATATATTCATGTTTCACAGTATCAAATGCTGTTTCCTGATCCAATGCATACAAACATCCTTCTAATTCCTCTATGTCACCTTTGTTTATTATTTCTCTGAGGTATATTAAGTTCTGTCTGCTGTCTCTTCCAGGTAGAGCACACATCTGTGTTTCCAAAATTAAATGAGGAGCATATTCTACCAATCTCCTATTTATAATCATTGCCAGAATCTTGTAATCTGCTGTCAATAAACTTATAGGTCTCCAATTCTTAATATTTAGCTTTTCTCCTTTTTATGCAAAAGATGACGATCCCGTTTCATAGATTTCTGT
The DNA here is from genome assembly GCA_016271365.2 of Neoceratodus forsteri. Classification (NCBI taxonomy): domain Eukaryota; kingdom Metazoa; phylum Chordata; order Ceratodontiformes; family Ceratodontidae; genus Neoceratodus; species Neoceratodus forsteri. The sequence goes on along the minus strand of CM028135.1, from coordinate 901,717,542 downwards.
AATCATACCTGTCTGAAAGATGTTATTATAAACTGTGGTAAACATCAGTGTTATTATCTCTTCAAATTTTTATAAAGGCATTCGGAGCCAGCCCAGTGGCACTGAGGGTTGAGGCACTGGACACAACAGCTCACGCCACACCTGCAACCTGGGTTCTGGAACAGAGTGGGGTCACTGGGGCTGGCAGGGAGAGGAAGGTTGAGCATCCCACAACTGCTCTCCTTCCTCTTGGGCAGGTGGGTGCAATGCATTGTGCTGTAGCAGCAACTGGTGGATTCCAGCTGCAATACAGATGCCTCTCCTGAATGGGGAAGTGTGGTGGGCGTCAGCATGGCCATGCTCTGATGCCATTGCACATCTGGCTCCCAGGGGCAAGGAAAATGGCAGAAAATAGCAGGGCAATCTCAGTGGCTGATGGCTGTGCCCACGCCACGGACATGAAGGTGCCTTCACCAGGACTTGGCCAACCCTGTGTGCAGGGGCATATATCCACCAGCCAGACCTGGTCTGGGAGTGCTGGTGCTGGCGGCCGGAGATTGCTGGGTCTGCTCCACAGGCGCTAAAAACAGAAATAAATAAATAAATAAATAAATAAATAAATAAATAAATAAATAAAAGGCATTTGGAATCCAGTCTATCCCAGGAGCTGTATTATTCGTTAATGCATGAATGGCTTCTTTCACTTCCCATCTGTAATTGGTTCTCTTAATATTTCTTTATCTATTTCTGCAATCTCTGGTACCTGTACCCTTTTAATATATTATCTATCTTTTTTCCCTTTGGGGGTTGGAAATTTCTGTCTCAAATGTTCCTGTACTACTGTCTTCATATTTCTTATATCACTGTAAGCCTTACAATTGATATCAGCTAAACCCACATCACTCTTTTTCCACCCTATCTTTATTATCAATAAATGGGTTTGTCTGAGCCTTACGTCCCTCTGTTCCACATTTTGTGTAATAATCAGCAATTTTATTCTGTTGTACTGAAATTCCACATTTGTTCCTTTAATTCAGTTATTTTACTTGAGTGATCTTCCCCATCTGAATACTGATTAGATATTTCCTTGTATAATTTTGCTCTCAATCCTAACTATTTCTGGTATTTAGATTTTCCTTTTCTTTGTGCTATCGCCATCGTAGTCTCCTTTATATCTTTTTGATGTCTTCCACCATTTTGCAGTGTCCTCATATAGATCATATACTGTCCATCTAGTGGAAAACATGTCAAGTAGTTCTTCCTGTACCTCATTATCCTCTAAGTGCTCCTTGTTCATCCTCCAATACCCTCTGCCACATATCATGGTATTTGTTACATTTATATGTAACCCTACAGCTGCATGGTCTGCTGTTTCTGTAGGCATCATATATGCTTTACTAACTGACATGTTTTGGAACAAACCAAAAATCTATTCTGATAACAGCTTACCCTTAAAATAAGTATGTCCTGCCAGTTGCTTTTTATTTTAAAGCATCCTCCATATTTGCATTCTTTAAGATTTTCTTTAAGCACAACGAATCACAGAATATTTTTTTTGTTTTCTGCCCCAATCCCACTTTCTATCCCACAATTAAAATCTCTTCCCATAAGGTCAATTTTGCCGTATGCAAATAAGGCTCTATTTTCCCCATCAGTTTATTTCTCTCTAGCTTAGATTGAGGATTATAAATATTTATTAGTCTTACTGTTATTCCTTTATAACAGCGTCTACCATCATTGCCGTTCCAGGGGCTATATCCAGAACTTTCAAACGCTAACATCCTGTGAAAAAAAGTAATACCCAGACCAGAACATTTTCCTCTCCTATGGACCAAATAGATGGACCCCATCTCCAGTCCCTTTGTGCTGCATTTAGGTCATTGATTGTGTATAATCTAGTATCTTACAAAAATGCAAAATTCAGATCACCAAGTACTGCAGATCTGTTCCGTACACTATTGGCATTACAGGATATACAATTTAAACCTGCCATGTTTTTACATGGACCCACTTTCTAGCCTATTTTGTCTTTCTTTTTTTTTTGATGCTTACAATCTACTGAATCAGTATCCGATACATCCCTTTCCCCTTCATCTGATAAGGAGGTGTCAGAGTCTTCCTCCATGGTCACCCATTCTTTATCCTGCAGAACTGTAAATTTATTGCTTAATTTTACTTCTTCTTCTTCTGTATTCATTTGTTTTGTTCTGTCTTTTCAGCCCTTTTGATCTGGTGACTATTGTAAAAGTTTCCTGAGCTGTTTCTTATTGCTTGTGTCTTTTGATCAGGTTGTTCGTTTGACTCTCTATTTGTATTTTTTACAACTTGCAAATGAGGCGTGGAGCGGTTTCATGGCAAGCCTCTCTTCTTTTTTCCTTTCATCAGCTGCCCTATTGTGCTTCCATCACAATTTTTCTTGTTTTGCTTTTTCTGTTTTTGCCAAGGCCAAGTAAACATCATGTTCTCCTTGTACTCCAGGGTCAGGGCTGTTCTGTGCTGCCCATGGACAATTATTGAAAATATGTCCTATCTTTCACATAGGCTACACCTTATGGGATTTTACATACTGCTCCATATGACCAATCTGACCACATAAACTACATTTACTTTTCACAGGTGTTCCTTAAGTGACTCTTATCCCCATATCTGTAGCATGCCCAAGGCTGGCCTGCATAGAACACTATTCTCTGTCTCTCCCAAACAAAACAATTGGGTAGGTGTAAAAATTCTCCATTTAACTGTCAAAGTACCACCTTAAATTTCCACCCACCAGTTCATAGATTTTTTTGATCTAAAATTGATTCAGGAGGCCCTTTTAAGTCACATTTTTGTTTTAGCCAAAATGAGATGTCAGCCATGTTTAAGGTTACCACCTACTCGGTTTTGACCGAATGATTAGAGTTTTCTAGGTCCAGATTAGGTCCTCCTGTTTTCACCATTGCAAATTCGGTTTTATGGTGGGTCAAGCAGCACCTGTTAGATTCCCCACTAACTGTTTCATTTTCTTCTCATCTGACTGTAAGCAAGTGTCTGACATTTCAGTGTGCTTGCTTGCTTGCAGTGCATGCTAATCAGGAAGTGCCTTCAAGGAGCAGGGCACTTAAAGAGCCAAATGTGTCCCTGTCTGCTCAGTTGTCACCTCTAACTTCACACCAGCAAATTGGAAGATTATTCACGGGAAGGGTAAACAATACCACCTTAATTAACACCTTCATTTTCTGAAACCAGATAGGCACCACATTAGGGTAGCTTCCTGTCCCAGTATGGACTGTACAATGTGTTTCAGAAACTTTACCTGCTAATCCAGTTTTATTTATTCAGAGGTAGTACATTTCAGTCATTTTGAATGCTCACATGCTTGTAAAACAGATTCTGTTAAATCATTCACCATTTTACTTGCATGGTCAGATTACAAACACATTCTGATGTCATGCAGACCTCTTTGTATACCAGTCAGTCTGAGAGGTGTAAAGTAGGGCTATTAAGACCATTAGCAGCAAATCAAACTAATCCTTTTCAGACTGCATTGTGAGTATGGTCTTTGACTGCTGTGATAAGGAATACTTTTATACCTTTAAATGTTCACTATTTTTCTTTTAGGGTCTGTCCTATATTTTAATATTTTTTACCCCTTTATTATAAATTAATAATCTAATATTTTATTTCATTTCTAGCAATACTATGTCTCTCTCTCCTCAGTAGTTATTGTTGTCAATTTTCATACTACCTGGATATTCCAGGAAGACCAGTCCAGGCCTTTCAGATGAACAGCACAGAATAATGTGGCTAATGTCATGCTAAACTACAGAAATGAGAAAAGGGAGAGAGAGAGAGCAGTAGTTAATGAGATGACAGAAACACAATCTAGATTTGATGGCACTGCAAATTTAGGCAATTTATCAAAATTGTTCAAAACATCATTGTTTTTTTACCAGAAGAGACACCCTAAGCTAAAGCTTGTTTACAGGTGCAACCTGAGAGCACAAGGAATTAAGCGGTTTGTGTAGGGTCACAAAAGTATGCAAATTTGGGCTGTAGCATTCAAACCCTGGTCTTCAGAATTGCAGCTCAGAGCTTTAGAGGAAAATCACCCAAAACTTGAAAAAATATATGTTGTGCAGTGTTTTAATTTGTATATGAAGTTCTAATGTTTTCTTCCGTCTGACTGGTATTAGTAGTTTTCCCAAATTAGCCTGCTAGCTTTATGCTAGCTTACGACCCTAGGGATCTTCATACCTGATAAGCGTAATTGTATTTCTTGTTCCCACAGTACATCTTGTCTCATGTGACTATGATGCAAGAGATCAACATTCAGCACACACATGCCAAACAAACGAAATATCTTGGAAGCTTTACAAGCTGCATAAAATTACCAGCAGCAAAGTTTTCAGGACAGTAAAACCTTTAGGATGAGGGTGGTCACCAGCTGAATTCTACAGATTTTAAAATATAGCCATCTCTATTGTTGTGAACTGATTGTAATGCAATGCTTTCTGCTGGATTTATGGGCTCTGCTACATCACCATCACATGAAACAAGGTGAATTGTAGGACAAAGAAATGCAATAAAGCTATTTGATATTCTGATCTCCAGGGGTCATAAAACTACCCTAAAGCTAGCAGGCTAATTTAGGAAAAACTCCTAATACCAGTCAGAGGAAGGAAACACTATAACTTCACATACAAATTAAAACACTCTGCACAGCATATATTTTTCAAGTTTTGGGTGTAGTTTTCCTTTAAACCACTCGCTATCTGCCTCCATGCTACATATCACATATCATGCTATCTGCTATGTATGACTGACATGGAAAACAAAATAGGGTATTTAACAGCATAGAATATTTCCTACCACTTTTAAAACCTTCTCTGACATTACAAATAACTTTAGAGTAGGAGCAATGGGAGGGACAGTAGCACATCTTAAAATGGCAGATGATATTTGTAATTACATCTCGTCCACCATTACTGGTGTAGTTTATTTATTTATTGAAAGAGTTTTATCAGAAAAGGCCACCTGACCCAAACTAGCCAGTTGTCAAAGGTGTCCTTGTAGTCACTGGATTTGTCTGGTAAACTGTGTACACAGGATGGAAAGTCCCTGAATCCCTCTCTAACCCCACCAAATGTTAACACACACTGACATTTAAAATATTTAAATCTAAATCAAACAAACCAAAAATAATAATCATGATGTAATTTAAAGAAGTTGTACACAATGTTATATCAGCAGCAATTCTGGATAAATCAAGTGAATCAGAGTCCAAGCGATGCCCTCATTAGTCATAAAGGGGTGGGTTAGGGGTGGAGTTTGGGGTGTGGGTTAGTATTCGGTGTTCATCTCATCCAAAGGTGGCAACCCTAGCTATGTTCACTCTTTATTTCTAAATAAAATCATTACAATTTTAAAAGCTGGTTTTGTTAGAGGATAGCATGAACTCTTTCCATAAAGGTGTGTTTTTAACTTGGTGATATAACTTCAAAACCTTTCAAGGCCTGTAGGAAACTAATGTCATATATTACATCCCTGGGATGTGAATCAATGCATAGATTTCGTAATCATAGTATTTCATATTGTTTTTGAGCAATTGTCTCCCTTCAAAAGTCTGTCTGGTGCATCAGAAGGTAAGCCTCTGAACTTTAAATGGACTGAGTTTCTCCTTTTAGCAGGTTCACTTATTCTATTCATGACTTCAGGAAAAAATTTTCTCTAACATATTCACCCCAAACATTTTTACCTTTGGGTGTTTCTTGCTCACTCTGTTCTTTTCTATTTGTAGTGTTTATCTTCTGTATCCACAGATGTATCCATTTCCCCGTCCATTATTGGGTCTGTCATCTCAGCTACTTCATTTATGCTCTCTTTTCTTTTTCTTCTATGTTTTGTGGCACTACCTTTTCCTCCCTTCATTACTTTTATTCCTAACATCCTGTGATATGGTAACATTTTCATGCATCTCATTTGGCCTATTTGGATCCCACCTTTCCCATCTGGTGTTCTTTTCCATCCAGCATTTACTAAGGCATCAGCCACCCAATCTGGTATGTCAGGAAAATCAATCACTTGATTATTTTTATCTTTATTTTGCTCATCCTTTAAGTCCTGATTTGCATTTTCTTTCTGCTGTTGCATTTTTAGAGTTGCTTTGCTTGAAACCTTCTGTTTTAGTTTTCCTTTCAAATCTATACTTTTATTTGCTCTTTTCAAGACGAGCCATTTTGACCTTTGTGGCTTTTTCTTTTCAGATGCAGTCTCAAAAATATTTCTCACTCGTTTCTATGCATTCCCCACTAACTGAAGGAACTGCTACTGGCCATGAGCCTGCTGACAGGCCTCCTCCCTCCTGTCACTTTTCAGCTGTTTAGCTGCACTTTTTTACTCCCTCAGCTTTTCTTGTCTGAACCATAATTAGGCAATACAAATTGCTTAGGGACATTACCTACACCTCTATCTCCACAACATTTTCTTCATGTGCTGCTGTTTTAAACTGCTCCGGTTCCATGGGCTTTACCGCTTGTCGCTCCTCTGTTTTCTGCTGGACATAGCTGCACTCTCTTCATCTCCATTTCTTTAATCTCCTGGTCTCTCACTCCATTAAAGCCAAGGAGGAGACCGCTCCTCAGCCTCAAGCACGTCTGTACTGATTCAGTACCTCAGCAACTGACCACCATCAGTTCTCCAGCAGAGCCCCTACAGAAACAGTAGGGAGTTTCCTGGTGTCCTGGCTAAGTTCCCCCATTCAGTAAAAATATTACCAGCAGTTTAATCTGGTTTAATGTCAGTTGGCATCCAACTGTATCCCCCTCCGGGATGAGGCTGAAAATAGGTAGAATTGTCTAGTCCTCCTTTCCCAGTCAACAAAAACTAAATGAAAAACATTGGGGATAAGCAGTTTTGCCTTGAGTAATGCATATGCTGTGGGAACATGCTCCTAGGCTCAGATAGAATTAGGATGGTGATGGCATATCTGTATGTGTGCAACTGATCTAGAATAAAGTTTCTACCTTCTTAAATTTTGGACTCATCTGTTTTAATTCACCACAATAAATCGCATTGTTTTGGGCACAAGAGGTTAAACATCTTGGTTAAAGTTGCAGTAAATGGACTTCCAGTGATGTCAGCGCAATGATGGCTGCTTAGCCCTGGAGCTCCGCACCCCAGCTGGTAACAAAACTGATAAATCACCCAAGCAGAATGTCTTCACTGGCCAAAACTAAGAAAAATAGATTGGGGCGACCCCAGCTCATTCAAGCCCAAAAATTGAGAGCTCTAGTTCGGGGATCAGAAAGATGTGTCGGATTCATCAGAGATGTCTTTTGACTTATTTCAGGCCGACCAGCAGGGGAGGACCCAGATGCAGATCTAGTGGCTACAATCAAGCAAACGGCGCCACAGTCAATAAAATTGATCAGTCCTTGGCTGATCTTAAAGCAGATATTAATAATACTAGCCACAAAACTGATCAGCTGGAGTTATGTGCCACCCAGGTCACTGAGCAGTCAGATTGCCAGGACCACCTGATTCTCTACCTGTTAGCCGTGAGGCTCACCACCGTCTGGATGACCTGGAAGGCAGGAGTCAGCGGCAGAACCTTCGGTCTATGGGGTCCCTGAGGCTCAGAAGACAAGTATCCTACAGTGATGGCCTTCCTTCAAAGGCTTTTTATGGAAATTATGGAATTTCCTGCAGAGTTTGCTATAGAGATGGATCGGGCACAGAGCTCTTGTTCCCAAACCCAGTAGCCCAGACTTAAGACCGACTCGATTGTTGCCAAGCTAACATCCTATAAGGTCAAGGAGGAGTTACTACAGAGAGCCTGGCAGAGGGGCCAGTTGAGCTACTCCGGATCCCGAATCTCACTGGACAATGACCATCACGACAGCAGTCCAGGAGTCGAGGAGAGCCCTCTGGCCGATTGTTAAACAACTCGACTAAAGGTATCAAAGCGCTAGATTTTGTATCCAGCAAGGCTGCAGGTGATCACAGAAGCAGGTTCTACAAGTTTTCCTGGATCTACTGGCTGCCACTTCATTCCTGGGCTCCCTGGGATTGCCTCCCCCTCTCACTAAGGAAAGGCTAGAGAAGGACTTACTGCCGGCTTGGTCTGTGTCACAGAGAGGGGCTTCTAGGCCTGGCACATCATAGAGGTCCCATCAGACACAAACCTGCTAGCAGATGTTTCAGCCCTGCTTAGAAGATATGGTGACCCTCTAGGATGGATAGGAAGGCGCACATCTACTGGAGGATACACTGGGAGCTACTCAAAGGATGTGCAACCAGACTCAGTGAACACATGAAAACTTAATGGATGTTTAATTTATCTCTTTGCTGCTCTTTTGGGAGACCCTTTTCTCCTCCCTTACTTCCCCTCTGCCAGGATAATGCCTTTTTCTAACCGGTGCACCTGGGACTCTCAAGGCAATTGAACTACTCCCTCTAAGTACGTACTTAATATTTGTATGATTTCAGGCACTTGGTAAGGCATGCTGTTAGTAAACCTTTTGGGTGTGCGAGGGGAGCAGGACGCGGCGCCTTCCTCTGGGGGTGTTGGTATAGGCGTGATTTGGGAGCTGCGTGAAAGGGCTTAGACCTTGCGGGACCTGTGATGGCCTGGTCTGCTGGGAAATGTTGGCGGGGCTACATCCTGATGTAGTATGGGATGGGCCATTGGCTTTTATTTCCCCTAAGGACGAGCTAATTATTGTCCCTTTGGGAGAAATTAGAGGTGCCTCCTCCTTCCCTGCATCCGGTTGGCTGGCCACCTGCATTCTCCAGACACGGTGGTTTTGACCCACATGCACTAGGCTTTAACCTGTGTGGGAAGGAGTGCGTGGAGGCCTCGGACTGAACGCGTAACATATGCCCTATCTCTATTATGTATGATGGGGCATTTTGCCCCACGAGACTTACGCTAACTAATGATAGGGGTTTGGGATTCTCAGCTGGAAAATATTAATTCAGTCCGGACGTCTGGGGATGAGCTATGCCTCGCTATTGGAATGGGGGGACAGGTGGGGATGCTGGTGGGGGCTGTGGTGTGGGAACACGGCATAGGAGGAGACCTCACTTACTGCCGGGCATGCCCCTGGCATCTGCCTGCACAGTCGGGCTGTGGGGGACTCTGGGTGTGCTCGCGCTCCTCCTGGTGGAAGGTGGTTGGGTACTTTATGCCTGCCCATCGGGGGTGTCTCCTTCCTTCTCGGGTCTGGGTATTTTTGGCCTGGTTTGGATGGGGGTGCACACCCCAAGTTTCTGCTTGAGTCTGGTGGGCCTCTGGGACCCCTTCAAGGTCCTGGTGAGCGGGTGACCCCGGGAGGGTCTTACCTAATAGGGGTCTATGCTTTTCATACTGAAATTATTGGATCCAGTTGATTCAGGGACTCCTGTTTGGACCCATTTGCCAGCGGGGAGCCCCCTCCCCACATTTGGGCAAGCCCCTGTTACTCAAGCTTAATGATACCCCCTTGGGCTGGCAATTCCTAAGATATAGTTACATTATATTATTAAGGTGATGTCAGTTGTAATGACATTTATGCTGGCCTGGTTGGGGCCCCCCAGGGTAGGGCAGCCTAGATATTTCCCGGTGATCTAGAGGTAAGCTCGATATAGGGATTTTACCCTAGAGCCTGGGGGCCTTCCCTTTATAACAGGAGGGCGACTCCCCATACTGCATTTTGCAGTTACCTCACTGCTGCACAAACATCATCATCAGCCCTTGAAGTCACTTAAAATTTTGTATTTGGAGAGGAGCACCCGGCTTATATAATCTGGATGCCCCTCTCCTTACTGCCTTGGAATGCCCAGACAGGGTTCTGGGTATTGTATATAGTTAGTGTGTTATTTGAAGTTCTGTGGAATGCACACAGATTTTTCAACGCTTGAATATCTCCACCTGAATTTGTACAGGTGAGAGGTACGTCTCCCTGGACTCCTCTGTTTCTCCGGTACTACTGGGGAGCCTAGATGGTACAAGCTGAGTTTGAGGTCCTTTGGTCCCAGAGTGGTCCTGGGAGATGGAGGAACTCCTGGGTAGTTTGGCTGGGACAGACCTAGCTTTGTTTAAAGTTGATGAGATAAAATAATACAGTTCAGTCCACAGGTTTATTTTACGGGCATTTGTTGTGATACATTATGGTTAATATATATAACAGAGAAGAATAAGATTCAAAGGAAAGAGACAGCCATGACTTTCTGACAAATACATCAGAGATACTAGTATTCTACCAGGAACATTTACTGTTAAGTACAGAGGTAGAGATTGTCTGGAAAATAAATGGCGATAAGCACTTATAAGTATACTCACTGAATGTAAATGGTCTGAGCAGTCCAGTTAAGAGGTCCAGAATGATAATGTTAGCTAGGAGTCAAAGGCTGATATAATTTATTGGCAGGAAACCCACTTAACCGCAGAGGAGCATGAGAAGCTCCAGGTAGGGCCTATTCGCAGGTCTTTGCCTCGGCTATGCCAGAGGGAAGGAAAGGAGAGTTGCCATACTGGTCTCCTCACTTCTTCCATTTCGAAAATTAAAGAATGGATCGATCCGGCCGGTAGGCTGGTGATAGTCCAGGGATTTTATGTGAGCAGAAAGTGACCCTGGCTAACATCTACCTCCCCGGCCTCGAACTCGCAGGCGATCCGTCACTTGTTGGATAAAGTGATGGAGATGGCGAGGGATTCTGATCTTGGCGGGGATTTTAACATTGCTCCAAATCCAGCTTTGGACACCACAAAGATCCAGCTCGGCACGCAATAGGCTTCGGATACATTTTTTACACGATTTGTAGAGGGAGTGGGATGGCTAGATACATGGCGGTTTTTACACCCTAGAGACAGGGGCTACTCTTTTATTCTGTAGTCCATGGGACGATACAAGAATTGATCATTGTTATACGAGAAGGAACAGCTCGACTCTGGTCGAGGCTACATTGGGTCCTGTAGCCCACTGGATCATGCGCCACTTATCACCAGTGGAAACTGGGCTTAGAGAGGCGCAACACTGGGTGGAGATTTAACCCTATACATCTAAAAAGTGAACAGTTCAAAGAGTTCCTCAGTGATAAGATTGCAGAAATTATACGGGATAACTCTAGCCAGGAGATTTCATCAACTATTCAGTGGGACACTTTAAAAGCAGTTCTAAAAGGCCATTTAATAAAGTATTCCGCTGGGCTGGCGAAGGCACAGAAGGAAAGACAGCTACAGCTGGAAGAGACACTTCAGTTCCTTCAGCTAGCTCATCAGCAAGGTGATGATTCAGTCCTCCCCAGATAAAACAGACCAGGAGCAATTTAGATTCCCTGTGCCTGCAGCAAACAGAGTGGCCTTGCATATCTCAGGCAGAGATATGGTGAGATTGTCCTTGAGCCTCTCGGTTGTTGGCATACCGCTCTGTCAACATCGCAAACTGTCCACAATTGCAATGATAAAGGATCCTGTGACAGGAGAGTGTCACCAAATTCAAAAATATCACTCAAGCCTTCTGTCAATATTATAAGAACCTGTATACACCGGATCATGTGACAGACCAGGGGCACTGAGTCTTTCCTAACGGCCTTAAAGCTACCCACACTTGGCCTTGAACAGCAGAACCTCCTGATGAGGCCAACTCGCTGAGGAGCTAATGTTGGTCATTTCAAGTCCAAGACTCAGAAAGCCCCGGCCTGGATGGTTATGGGTCCAAGTTTTATAAAGGCTCGATGCAATCATTCAGTGGGCTTCTTCTGGCAGCGTTTAATGAGGTCTTCTCAGGTGAACCCCCACCCAGCTGGGTACGCCACAATCTCCGCTATTCCCAAACCGGTAAGGACCCATTACACTGTGGTTCATATAGACCAATATCGGTCCTGAACTCGGACTATAAATATTTTATGTCCATTCTGTCTGGTTGGTTGGAGCCCATCTTGCCGACTCTGGTTGGACTGAACCAAACTGGATTTGTAAGCTCCAGGTCAACCTCAGATAACACCAAGAGCTGCACTTGGCTCACGAGATGCAATCCGAGAGGAATTATCGGTCCTTCTCAGCTTAGATGCTGAGAAGCCTTTTGATCGGGTATCGTGATCATTTTTATTTGCCACAATGACCGCTATGGGCTTCCTGGGGTCCTTTTAGCCATTCTTCAGAAAATCTATTCGTCCCCAAAGGCGTGTGTCAAACATCCGGACACCACTCTGAATATTTCCACTTTTTAGGGAACGTGTCAGGCTGCCCTTGTCACCAGGCCTTTTGCCATTTTTATTGAGCCTCTAGCCCAGGAAATTAGAGGGTCGCCTGAGATTTTGGGAGTGAGTATAGATGGGACAGAACACCGGTAGCTCTCACATGGATGACGTCCTGCTCTTTCCTCACTAAACCGAACGATCAATACCCTCCATTTTCCGTCTTTTGGAAGAATTGCGCTCACATTCAGGCTACAAGTTGAATACCAATAAGACGGACATCCTCACCTTTCACTTCACTCCTCTGAAACATTGAAGGAGAGGTACCCTTCGCTGGGGTTCACTAAGATGAAATACTTGGGATCTATCTTTCGCACCAGGCAGAGGATGCATTGATAATAACTACCACCCTTTACATCCCAGATGAAGCAAGACTTTGAGAGGTGGAACATCCTCCCACTGAATATGCTTCAGCGCATTGAAGTGATACAGATGGTCACCCTCCTGAGGGCTCTCTATTTATTTCAGAATGTACCTATTAATCTGCCAGATAGCCTCTTTAAGGTTTGGAATAAGGCCCTGGTGAGATTCGTATGGATGGGCAGACGCCTAGAATCAAGTTGGAGATCCTCCATCTTCCCAAGGAGAAGGGAGGCCTAGCCCTTCCAACCTAAAGTTGTATTATTGGGCATCCCATCTCTCCTTCATATCACAACACTTGATTGGGGTGACCTCAGCCAGGTGGATGGAGATTGAGGAGGCGTGCTCCTGATCGGGAATATCACAAAGTCATCCTACACAAGAATCCACCCACGGCAGTGAGCCTATTTGGGATCCGTGGGTTCGATACAGACACAGGTCTGGGGTAAGATGCGAAGACTTTGGGGATTACCTCCTTTCTAGCCATTCTTTGCCCAATGGATTTGTTAGAGGATTTTCCCCTGCTTTCACGGGCCATACTTTTAGGGTGGAGGCATACCCATCTTCTGCTGGCTTTAGCAGCTACGGGTGGGCCCCAATTTTAAAGAATTTGGGAGATTAGCCAGGAATTTCATCTACGTTGATCGGATTTTTTTCGATACCTGCAGCTACTGACATTACTTTGAATCCTCCCCTTGATGTCCGTACTCAGGAGGCATATCCTCAGGTGATCCGAGTGCTTCAGCAAATAATAAATTCTCAGGAGTACCACATCTGGTTTCAGTGTTATATAAGTCCTTGATGGAAACAATGGGGGCACATCAAGGGTAAGGGAAAAGTGGAACAAGGAACTGGGATCCCAAATCACATCTCAGCAGTGGGAAGTTCTCTGGCATATGGTATTGAAACCACATGCTCTCATTCTTGGAGGTTATTCGCATGGCAATTACTGATGAGGGTTTTCCGGCACTCTGCACAACATCGCACTATGGCACTACCCACTCAGCAGCGTGTTGGCACTATGTGTGAGACTGCAGCCCATCATTCTCATATTCTCTGGTTCTGGCCAAAACTGCAGCCCTTTCTGCTGGCTTTATTTGAGGAGTTGGAGGACCTCTTTGGTGCTAGACTTCCTTATAATGGTGAATTTTTATCCTGCATTGCTTCCCTCCTGAGTTCGAGATCCCTATACCTGTTACCTATTAAATATCCTTCTCCATGCAGCGAAAAAGCTATTACTAAATGCTGGCTCACAGTGGAACTGCCTACTCTTTCAGGCTGGAGAGATAGTGCATCCTATATACAGATCAGAAAAATAACCCATAATTTAAACAACCAGGCGGAGCTGAATACCTTAAAATGGAGGAGATGGATCATATATATTATGACTAAGGACCCACATTTTGTACTGTAGGATAGTACCTCTCTTGCTTGACTGCTCAGTCCATGGTATTTGGGCCTCTGGTCCCAGCTTGAACATTGCAGGGCACAACCAGAATCAGTTAACTGGGGCTGGGGCTGGAGGTTGGGAGAACTCAGGAAATGAGTAGTAAGGAAATGCTGAACGATATTATTCTGGGATAGTAGGCTTAAGGCTACTTATACATCTGGTACTGATTCAGTAAGGCTATTAAAATAACTGAGTGTGAAATTTTGTTAATAGACCTGTATCTCTGTATGATGGATGTAAGGTTTTAATATGTATAATGGACTTGACTGTCAAATGTAGTAGAAACTGTAAGGATCTTCTAATAAAATGATATTTACAAAAAAAAAAGTTGCAGTAAATGCATCCATTCTATGAGATTTCTCTCTCTCTCTCCCCAATTTCCAGGCTTGACTAATGTCACACTTAGACTGCCCTTTTCAGACAAAGTGTTCTGTATTTTAAAACTACCTAGCCACACATGTACAAAACATTAGGTCTGCACCATTTGTTTCCTGCCCACATTTTGTGACCTCTTGCCCTGAAGTGTAGGTGTCTGTGATCTCTTAAGAACAGCCATGTGTGTTATTATAATAAAAAAGTTGCATGGTCATGTGACATGATTTTATGACCATATGTGTTTCCTTTCTGCACAGAAAACAGTTTTTCTAAAAGTGGGCAACATACTTTCCCAAGAATGCATGTCTTTCATCAAAGATGTAGCAGTGACAAGCGAAAAACTTATGTAAGGTTTGTGGTTTGCTACCACCTGGATGTGTAAACAGGAACTCTGGTAATCAGAATATGAGATTTTAGTCTGTGATGGCAAAAAGTATCCAATAGTTTCATTACATTTCCTCTCCTACTGTACCTATATGCAAAGGCACATGCTGTTACAGTACAAATAACTGTTTTTTTCATTTGTTTTGTTTTATGCTGCCTGGTGATAACCGGCATCTGCATAAGTATTCTACTTCCTGACTGGCGCTGCACTGACATATTGTATCACAAGTCAGTAAGGCAGTACTCCTTGATTCTATGAGTGATCAGATTTGGGAAATCTATTTTGCTTGCATCCATCAGATTATCAGAAATTCCAATTCTGAGTCCAATTTCATTCTA
Source organism: Neoceratodus forsteri (assembly GCA_016271365.2). Classification (NCBI taxonomy): domain Eukaryota; kingdom Metazoa; phylum Chordata; order Ceratodontiformes; family Ceratodontidae; genus Neoceratodus; species Neoceratodus forsteri. The sequence goes on along the minus strand of CM028135.1, from coordinate 901,702,436 downwards.
ATGCCATTTAAGACATTGGAATCAGAGTTGAAATTGGAATTTGCAGTTTCAGTTTTAGTTAAACCTCCACCACCCAGAAAATTAATAGAATGGACTTCTTGCTAAGGACAAAGACCCCCCTTTGCCCCACCTTTTTTCTCCCATCCCTGACTTCCTTACACTAGGTGACTGCTGCTGCTACACTGGGAGACCCCTCTCCCCAGCAACACTACTCTCAAGTTGCCCCCCACCCCACTAGCCAGCCCAGTCCTCCTGACCTGATTCCATTGTCACTGACAAGACAAAACTAAAACATACAACAATCCGCGGCTGAGCCATTATGGTCCTCCCTATCTGACCTGGAGGAGCAACTGAGGTAGCCAACCTGAAGAAAATCCTGTGTTCCAGCTACTATGCCAGACACACTGAGGAAGGCATCATGGCAAGCCAGGGTTTTTCAGGTTATCTAATGTAGTTGTTTTTCCCAGGTCATATAGGAAGGACTGTAATGGCTGGGTCAGGGTTGTTTGTTTTAGCTCGTCAACCTCACTGGATTGAGATAAGAAAATAACCTTTTAGAATGGAAGTTGGTCAGGACTGGGCTGACTAGTGAGGGACAGCTTCAAGTAGGGTATGTGTGGTAATTGGCAGCACTGGTGGTTTGATTGCTTGGCAGGGAGTCGCTTAAGTTTCTTTGTGCCATGGAGGAATTATTTTATGACCTGTACCCTGCCCCTGACTCTTTTTACTTCTAAAGTTGGACCATCTTACCTCCTGTCCACCAGTGCAGCAGTAGACACTTAAGGTAAGGGAGCCTTGGAGGGAGAAACTAGGGTGGGAGAAGGGAGAGGCCTTTGTGCTAAGCAAGGGTCTTCTTTACTGTGAGTATTACATAAGGAGAGGTTTAACTAGTAGTAAGATTGGAAATCAGAATCGCAGGATTGTGATCAGATTATGATTATGATTCTGCATCTGACCCTGTTTTTCAGAATTAGGATTTTTGGCCTTCTATTCTAAAACTCCAAATTCTGATAACAGCTCAGAATTTGAGGTATCTGGTTCTGTGAATTGGAAAATGAGTAACTCTTCTAGATTCCTCCCACTCATTTGGTGTAACCACGGTACACAGTCCAGTACCTTTCATACAGGTACATTTGTAGTGTCTGTTGAGCCTGCAGAATGCTTAAACATTCATTCTCAGCTGCAGTACTTGCCATCTCCCTGGCATATAGCTTCCTGATTTTCTACACTATCAGTTGTAGCTCTCACGCATGTGCATTGGCTCAGCATTGCCCTAATACCCTGGTCCAAAGCATCTGTATGCACAATGAATACCAGCTGATAGTCTGGAATAGCCCATACTGCTGATTGACACACCACTGTGAGCAGAGTATCCTTGAGCCCAGTGGACCTCACAGCCATACCAGTGATGTTTGAGTAGATCCTGTCGAAATCACAAGAGCCCAAATGATGGTTCCTCTTACAAGTACAGATGCAGCCCCTTATGCTACAAGTTCAGTACAATAAATTGGAGCTCTGTCCCATGGACAAGAAAGGATATGTAACACCACCATTGCAGCCCTGAAATCTGAAATTAGCCTCTACTGGGCCAAACTCAACAATCTCAAATTCCAGGGTCGATGGAACAACCTTAGAATCAGCTGGCCAGGGTACCAGAAGGCATAAAGGGAGGAACACTACTGAATTTTAAAATAATCTGCTTCAACAGCTAATTGGACATTGTGGCCGATCTAGACATTGAGTGCACTTGTCATTCCCTTGGGCTGAAGCTAAAACAAGCAGAGAGGCATTGTCTCATCCTGGTCTATCTACTTAAATAGAGAATTAAAGTAAAGCTGCTGCATCTTGCTAGAGAGGGTGGCCCTATTCTGGAACAGACACCAATCCCTTTATGTTAAGACTTTTCAAAATCTGACTGTGATGAGGTAAAGTTCTCTATAGTCAGAAAGATGCTGCAACATTTGGGTATTAAATACAGGATGGTGTGACATACCTACTTAAAAAATTGACATGAAGGGTGTACTGAATGACTTCTTCACAGCAGAGAAAGCAGAGGCAGAGGCAGGGGGCACAATTTGAAGATAGAGGGGGACGGCTCAAAGGTAATGTGAGGAAGTATTTTTTCACAGAGAGGGTTGTGGATGACGGAACAGCCTCCCTGAGGAGGTCATGGAGTCAAGAACAGTGGGGAATTCAAGAATGCATGGGACAGGCATAAGGCAGTCCTAGTGGAGGGTAGGAGGAAGTAAGCTGTTGGTTAACTAGGATCTGCAGCTTATCTGTTAGGTAGGAAAATGGGCAGACTAGGTGGGCCAAGTGGTCCTTATCTGCCATCAAATTCTATGTTTCTATGTTATGGCTAGGTGCTGATCTGGGCTCTGTCAGTGCTCTATGATCCTCTAACAGCCACACCTCACTCATCTCACAAACCCCCAGAAGCAGCGTGGATTGAGCAGCTAGGAACAATGGTTCAGGATGAAGGCCACGAGTGTCAGCACACACAAACTCTGGCACTGGCCCAGTGACAGCAACAATGGAGCCTAAACCAGAAGAAAGAAGAACCAGCTGCAGCAAAGGGAGTACCATGTCAAGAGGAGCAGAAGTAGGGTTCTAAAGGCTCCACACTGAGTCTGGCATCTCCAAAAATTAGAGGCCCACTAAATCCATGCCAGACAAAGCTCAATGTCCAGCCCTCTAGCTACAGCTTTAAAGGTACCGGGCTGCATCCATCCTAAAATGAACCACAGCCACACTAGTTGATCCAATATAGTGAAACATCTGGGCTATGGCAGCAAGCAGGGGCAGATGGACACTACTTATCCTCCTCCATTGTAGAGCCTAGGGTGACTAGGGGTCAGGGTGCAGGAAACACTATTTTAAGCGAAAAAGATGTTCCAGGACTAGAGGGCATGGGATGAAGTTGGAGGGAGGACAATTCAGAGGAAACATGAGAAACAATTTCTTCACAGAACGGGTGGTGGACAAGTGGAATACCCTGCCAGAGGAAGTGGTGGGGGCTGAAACAATCACTGGATTTAAGAATGCATGGGATAGACATAAAGGAATTCTAGAGGTCAGGGAGTGAGGCAACAGACTTCTAGGAAAACAAACAACTACAAGCTCAAATGGGCAGACTGGGTGGGCCATAGGCCCTTATCTGCCGACACTGTCTATGTATCTATGATTGCAATGTGATTTGCAATAGTAACTGCACTGTACTGTATGTCACCATATGTACCAGGACTTTATTTAGTAGGGTAGAAATATCTGTGATAGCTGCTTTTAACTGACCATATCTAGGGTAATATTTGCAGGAGCGAATATCAATAGGAGCACACTGTGCCTGTTTTATTTCAGTACACAAACGCTCAGGAAGGCAGCACTACAGGAGTAGCTTATTTAAAACCAGTAAATTAATGAATAATGGAGCCAAAGGAAAAGGGCAAGAAAGATTTATTGCTTGATCACAGAAATGGACACTTAACCCCAGTGCTTCAACTTTATATTAGCCTTCATCAGAGTGTGGGGCTAAGGGTACAACCAATGTTTATTAAATACAGTGGCCCAGATATTCAAAAGGATGCGCCATGCACAACAGAGATGTACCAGCCATGCGAAAAATGTGCCATTGTGCAGTATTCATGATGAGCAGCCTGCGCATACGAGTTGCAATGCTGAAGAGCCTAATAGTAATGAATGCATGTGCAACCGTGAGAGGAGGAACCAGAATAAATAGCGAGTGCGATATTCAACAGCATGCGCCATGCGCAATAGGGGAGCTAAAGAAGTTGCGTGATAGCGAAATTATCAAAAATAAAAAGGAACAAGAGAGACGAAGAACGCTACAGGAAGCCAGAGGTGGGAGCGAGGTGACAGGAACAAGGCAGAGGGTAGCAGTGAGCAGGACTGGGCAGGAGCAGAACAGAGCACACCTGGAATCAACTAGGAACAGGAAAGGAGTAGGGAGCCTGTGCCACTCTGTAGGAGTGATAGGGAAGTGCCACAGTGGACTGAGGGCAGTGGCAGTAGGCAGGACAGCCAAAGGCCAGGGGTGTACCCAGTGCAGGGGAGCATCACAAACAGACAGCGGGAGGAACGGGATAACAGCTGCGGGGGAAACCAGCCAGGACATGGCAGTGCCACTTCCAGTTGGAGGGTAATGAGGGGTGTGAGAAGGCAGGCAGCAGGGGCGCTGCCGTGAAGGCCCATTGGTGTTACACCCCAACAGGGTACCGAGCCCCGCACCACCTTCAAATACTACTCTGACACAGAGATTGGGGCCAGTACCACCTGAACCAGGCGATCCTGAGGTGGCTCTGTGAGCTGTGCAGTGATGAGATGCAGGCACCCAAACGACGGAGCCATGGTCTGTCAGTGGAGACAAAGGTGACAGCTATCTTGTGCCTGCTCACCACGGGCACCTTCTAGAGACCAACAGGGGACACAACAGGCATAACCCAGCCAGCCGTGGTCACGCCTACTCACACAATTCTCAGCGCACTGCCGCACATGCTGCAGAGTACATCCGCTTCCCCAGCACACAGGGAGCATACAGCACACATACAAGAGTTCCACAGGGTAGCACGATGCCTGGCATGCTCGGGGCCATTAACTGCACCCATGTGGCCATCCACACACCACCTGGCCTGGACAGTGTGCCACATAAAACCGGAAGGGGTATGCCAGCATCAACTGCCAGGTGGTGCAGGCCAGGGGCACATAACCAATATCTGTGCCACTCACCCTGGGGAGCACATGATGCCTTCATCTGGCACCAGTCAGCACTGTGCCACAGGTTCGAGAGTGGGGACATCCCCACTGGCCACCTAGTGGGTGAGTATGCACATCACACAGGATGACATGAGCAGATGTGAGGGGTGCATAGTCAGAGGTGCCATGGGTACCAGCCTTGACGCCCATGGCAGAGCAACATAGACCACCATACTAATGTCCACCTTCTACACACAGGTGACAGTGGCTACCCATTCTGGCCCTGGCTGCTTACACCATACCGCACCCTGCAACCCCATCGCAGCTATGGTACAATGAGGCACACGCCACAACACGGAATGTCATCAAGCGAGTGTTCAGAATACTGAAGGCACGTTTCTGTGCCTGAACACGCCTGGCGGTGCCCCTACAGTACAGCCCCCGAAGGTCTGGTGGCTATTCCTGGCCTGCTGCATCCTGCACAACATGGCCAATGACTGTGGGATAGCCGTAGAGGTTGAAGAGGGGACAGCGGTGGGGAAGATGAGGACACCGGTCCAGACGATGATGGGCAGCCACCCCTAGGTGAAGGGACCCCACCTGATCTGGATGTCACAGCTGCACCAGGACACCATCACAGAGGAGCACTTGACCAACACAGGTAGGTTACTGGGCTATGTGCAACCACCAATGGCAAGGGCACAACCCATAGACAGGTATGGACGAACCCTGGGGTGGATGGTGGCAAGGGAATGGGTCTGAGCGTGGAACCGCACATGCCATCAGGGATGGGCAGGGCCAACATGACACGTGCTCACACACACACACACACACACACACACACACCCCACAAGACATGCACAAGGGTAGAAGGCACGCCAACCACGATCGCAACCCTACCCACACACAGGTCCACACATGACTACTTCCAGTGACCATCACTGTGTGTGTGTCTCAGATGCTGGGCACCTTTGCACACTGGTGGACAGCGCAACGCAGGCATCATCATGCACACACCACAGTGGCCAGCAGCCGAGGGTGTGCACAGGGACTGTGTGTGTGCAGGGCTGGTACCCCATCCGTGCATTGCCGATACACAACACACTGCACACAGGGCAGTGGCAGACAGAGGCCATGGTGGGAGACAGGTCAGTCACGTGGCACAGTGCCACGGCTGCCACGGATGCGTGGGCGGCCTTGCTGAGACCTGCCAGCCATGCCAGGCTGACCACTGGCCTCATGTGGTGGCACAGACGGTCCCCAGGGTGATGCTGTGGGAACGTGACCACGCTCATGCAGGAGTCTGCAGCTCACCGAACATGCCCGCACAAGCATGCCTGGTATGCCCACAGCCAAACCCAGTGTTGACATGGAAGGAGTCGCACGACACGGAAGCGGGGTGGACATGACCCTGTGTGGTGTCTGCAGCACATGGGCAATGAACTGAGTGCTCGATGTGGCCATGACAGCTGTGAATGCACGGTTGTCTGTCAATGGCAGCGGTCACATCCTCCCGCTGCCGGGTCATTCTCTGCCAAGAGCAGACCATTATCTCTGCTGCGCCGCCTCCTCTGCCTGGTGCAGAACTGCACTGAATTCATCCACCGCAGTCACAAGCCGGAACTGCTGATCCACTGAAGCCTGGAGTAGGCGGCTGTGCTCATCAAAGAGGTCATCCACCGGTTTGGCATGCTGTCCCTCATGGTGTTCCTGGCCCTGCTGGACAGCACCCTTGATGATGGGCACTGCACACCAGAGCCATGCTGGGGCACATCCACACGTAGCACTGCCACCGCCCTCGACACTGTCCCCCATCACCAGTGGCAGACGCTGGCACTGCCCTCCGGCCGCCGATCACCAGGGCTCATCGTCTGCCACCACAGCGGCTGCAACAGCCCCACTCGGCCTGACGCACACCAGTGCTGACCTCTGGGGCATACAGGCACAGGCTGGGACTGTGATGTCATGCAGGCCTCCACGGCGGCACCACCCATGACTATGCCCATGCCATTTCCTGCTGTGGGACCATCCTGCATCCCACACGTATCACTGCCCGGGACGTGTGATCCCTCATTATCAGTGCCAGATCCAGCACCAGTCCATGTCCCAGCATGCTAGAGTCCATGGTCGCTGTCATGCTGGGACACAGACAGGGCCTCGTCCGCACCAGCACCACCATCTTCAGTCTGGACAGACAGACAGGCAGGTATGCGGTGGTCCTGTCCCTTGGACACCTGTGGAGGTGAATGGGCACTCCACCGTGTCCAGGGCATCACCTTGGTGGACACACCACCACCACTGACCCATGTAGACACTCCAGGAGCTGTAAGGGAACACAGTAGCATTAATGTCTCCACCCTACCCTGTGGCATTCCCCACTTCCCACACAGTGACAGCACAGGACCTACCATGCAGTGACGGGTTGCCACCCATCTGGAAGCCACCACCTGAATGCCCTCTTGGCACACGCTGCACGCTGTCGGTCACCCACCTCCTATGGTATCAGGCATGGCATATCCAGCTGTCCACCATCGGTTGCAGCACATGCTGCCCTTATGGCAGCCACCTTGTCCTTATTCTCCTCTTGTCCGTGCTGACCTTCTTTTTACAGTCCTGCACGGACGGCTGGTGGCTGCCATGCTGGTTCTGGCCACGGCAACCTCACCCCATGCCACAGCACGAGCCTGTGGTGTTCCACGCTGTCCGCTGAGCAGCAATTCCCTGTTGAGATAGGCCTTGAACAGGTCAACTGATTCTGCCCGAGTGAAGTTGGGCCTCCTCCTCTCCCACATCCCTGTTCCTCTTCTTCCTCACATTCAGTCATTATAGAGCTCTGGGAATGACAGGTGTTACCTTTGAATGTGGAGTCCCATGCCTCTCTCACAAACCACAGATCACACTTCCAAACAGCATGCAATCTACTACAATAGACTGCAATACCTATGTCCTCTGCAGCCCCATGTTGTATTTATATAGCGCAAGAGACGCAACTATAAGTGGATGTTAATGCAGTGGCTGCGCCATGGAATTGCTGATGAGCTGATTTGCATATGCTGGCTGACTATCATGCTGTTGCGCCTTGTGCAATTGTATTGAGCGTGCTCAGGCAATAGCACAGCTCTGTGATGTGCGAGTAGGTGCCACACAGCACATGCCCGGGTGCTGACACCGACGCCTGCCATACTGATGACGTGCTGAGCACAGGAGGCAGTGCAGGCATGGCCACCACTGTGCCAGTGGCACTAGTGCTCTGGTCTCACATGTGGCACTCATGCCCTGGAGCACTGTAGGTGCCATGGTGCCACAGTGTGGTAGGCCACTGCAGGGCATCACACACAGGCACCCTACCATGCTACATGCAGGAGTCCCAATAGCGCTATGGCCGGTCTGTGCGTGACAGACCCTTGACCCTGTGGTCAACCTTTGCCCCAAAGATGCTATGCATCCGAGTGGGTGCACCCCTATCGCACTGTTCGTGACAGCACAATGGGGAATGGCAGCGCTGTACTGCACAGCATCTGCACGTGGGGACGTGCGCTACAGAGCACCATTTTGTTATCTGGCCTACATGGATAATGGCACAGGAGAGCACCACAATGGAGTGCACTAGAGCTGGCCAACCTTGTGGCTATTGTTGAGCCCCATGTTGGGGCCCTGTTTGGAGAGGACCCACTGGATAGGCCACAAAGTGTCATGTGGGAGGAGGTGGCAGAGGCCATGGAGGAGGCCACAGGGATTGCCCGTGGTGCTGGAGCAATTTGCCACCCGGTATGGGGACCTCCGATGGAGGGACCCAGATAGGCTGGGGCGACTACAGGCACGCGCCAGGTGAGGCGCCATGCCATGGCCAGGTAGGTACTCCATCTATACACTGGTAGCATCCGCTCATCCAGGTGTGGGTGCACGTGTCCACCACACAGGGGATGGGAGCCATCCAGTGTGGGCAGTGGTCATGGTGGTGGTGGGGTTGTGGCATGGCTGGGCTGTGTGGATCACACACCAGTGGGGAGACTTTGCTACTGGTTAGTACTGATGTTCCCTTTCCATGTTTGCACCCTAGGCCCTGAGGAGTGACATTGAGCTAGGGAGGCCAGAGCTGAGCGTGAGAGAGATGATGCACAGTGGCAGGGACGTGGCGGAGGAGCCTTGGGACAGCAGCACCCAGCTGTTGTGGATGCAGGTGAGTGCCTTTTTCCAATAACATCTGTGCATGCTGTGTTGCAGGGTTGGTGGCGGGCATGGCCAGCAGCCCTTGTACCACCGTGCACACCTGACCTCAGCACTGTCCTGTGGCAATGTGTGGGGTGGGTGTCACTGGTGATCCGTGCATGCACTGGGTACATGGCTGTGCCACTGCTTCGCACCGCATAGCCTATGTTACTGTACCGGCTCGGTGGTGTTGTGCGGACATGGGCGGTGGTGTGCAGCAGTCCAGACATGTGGGTGCCTGGATAGGCAGGTCTTGTAGATGCGGTCACTGTGGGTGGTCGCACACCATCACGAGGTGTGGCCCATGGTTGTATGTCATGCACAATGGGTGGGCTGCAGGGGATGGACAGTCACGCGTATTGACTCTGCTCCCTTGTCCTAGGTGGACATCACTGGATGGTGATGGAACATGGTGTGCAGGAGCTGCTGCAGCAAGCATAGCGTCCCTGGCAATTCTACAGCGGATGGAGGCGGAAGAGGGGTCTGGCGATGCAGTAGTTGGAGCACCACAGGAGTGGAGGCGGGCAGGCAATAGGCCCTCCATGCCCCTGAGTGACCTAACCCCTGGACCCACCTCACACCCTTCTTCCCTCTCCCATTTGTTCACCCTGCCCCATGACTGCCCCTCACCTGGTTTGTGGCCCTTCCCCACCCTTGTATATAACTGTATATATGTTTTATTGTTTATACTGTTCATACACATTTGTTATGACAACTGTGGTGGTCTCTGATTTGCAGCAGGCTACAGGTGCCTGGCTGCAGTGGTGTGCATGGCATCAGGGGTACATAGATACATACATAGATACATAGACAGAGTCGGCAGATAAGGGCCTATGGCCCACCCAGTCTGCCCATTTGAGCTTGTAAGTTCAGTTTGTTTTCCTAGAAGTCTGTTGCACCTTACCCCTGACCTCCAGAATTCCTTTATGTCTATCCCATGCATTCTTAAATCCTTGATTGTTTCAGCCCCACCACTTCCTCTGGCAGGGTGTTCCCTTGTCCACCACCGTTCTGTGAAGAAATTGTTTCTCATGTTTCCTCTGAATCATCCTCCTCCAACTTCACCCCATGTCCTCTAGTCCTGGAACATCTTTTCACTTAAAATAGTGTTTTCCTGCACCCTGTTCCTCCCTGTAAGATACTTGTATGTCTCTATCATACTCCTCTCCTCCTCTCCTCCAGGGAGTACATGTTCAGTTCCTTCAACCTGTCTTCATAGGACTTGTGATGCAATGCATGCACCATCTTTGTTGCCCTCCTCTGAACCTTCTCTACCCTGTCTATGTCCTTACGTAGGTATGGTCTCAGAACTGTACACTGTACTCCAGGTGGGGCCCTCACTAGTGTCTTGTATAGCATATATATTGTATAGGGTAGTGCAGGCATGTGTGTGTGTGTGTGTGTGTCCAGCAGGGACCCACCTATGGTGTAGGCAGGGGACCCGGTCTCTGTCTGTGGTATGTGTGTTGTTCTCTGCACTGGATGCCTGTGTGCAGTGGTCCATGGCACATTCACTGTGTCCATGGCGCCCCTGTCAGACTGCTCATGGCCTGTGCAGCTGATACCCTTGCATATCTGTGCTATGCATGGTCTACTGGCATGTCAGTGGTGGCTGTCCATGCTGGCCACCCCTGTACCTGGTGCAATGCCAGATTGCCTCCTGTCACTGGTATGGTGCACGCCTGCATGTGGCCTCCGCTGTTCTTGTCTTCCTCCATGCTGTCGCTTGTGTCTGTTGCAGGGAATGTGCTCCAATGTCTGTCACTTGTGCTCCAGCCGCATGCTGGTGGTGGATGGATTCATGATGCATGCTCAGAGTGGCTGGTACACCTGTGCCATGGAGGGATGCTGGCCGTGGGTACATGGCTCCTGTGGCCACATGCCAATGGGTTTGTTGTCCCACTATTGTGTCCCTGTGTTGGTGTGCCCTTGGGTATGGGTGGGTGTTTGTCCATGCATTGTGTTGCATCCTGTGTGGCCGTGATAGCCTGCACCACTGTGGGCATCTGTGCTGGCTGTTGGGGCCAGTGCTGGGACACAGTGTGTGCTAGGTTGGTGTGCAAGATGCTGTACTGCTGGTGGTGGGGTCAGGGAAGGCTCTGTTGCATGTGGGTAAATTTCATGTGCCGGGCGCAGGGTCAATCTCTCAGCTGTGCCTCGGGGCCATGCAGGCGACACTGTGTCTGCAGTTGTTGCATCAGTGGTTGCTGCTGCCTCTGCAGGTGCTCATAGGGCTGTTGCATGGCTCCATGGTGTGCAGGGTTGCATTGTCACAGTGGGGGTGGTGGCATGCATGAGGGGACATGCACTGTTGGGTGCTGCTCCTGGGCAGGGTGTCTGGGGATCACTGTGCAGGATGTACTCTGCATTGGTGGGATGGTGTAGAACGGGTGGCGGACCTTCTTGTGTTCCGTCACAGCTTGCCAGGGCGTGAGCTGGGGCACCATGCCCTGGCTGTGGAATTGTTGCTGGTATTCATGGCTGGTGGTTCTTCCAGCTCACCCTCAGGTTGTGTGGTTCATGGAGTGTGGGGGTGCTGTCTGTTCTGTTGCGTGCTCCTATGCCCATGTCTTCCATGGGTGGTGAACCCCCGCATTCTGTCCCTGTGCATCCCTGATTGTGCTGATGTGTTGCTACCCTGCTCCACTGCACATTCCTGGTTGCAACATGGTGCAGTTGGCACAATATTCAGTTGCGTTGCACAACCGTGATCTTGGCATGTGCTGTGTTTTAATATCGCCGTGTTGTGCATAGGCACACTGCACTTGGCGCCTACTCCTGCTATTGCGCTACTTTGAGGCGTAGTTTGAATATCTGGGCCAGAGTATTTAATGCTGCCATTATATAATATAATGAATTGCATCCAGAGAGTGTCTGCCTGCAATCATAAAATAACAGTTAATAACTGCCCAACACCACAGTGCATTATTACACCAAACCTAAAATACACTGTATAAACAAAAACATTTCTTCTGTTAAAAAAGAAAAGTAAAAGAAAAGATGACAATTTAACAGGGCTGTGCAAGTGGGAGGCGAGTAGAGGTCAGAGCCGCATGAAGAAAATGTTATATAAGGCAAGTTACTGCACTAAAGAAAACAGAGTGCAGACAAATGCTGTAATTCGAAAAAAAAGTGCTAATGAAAAAGGGGATAGAGTGAGGTCGAGACCTGACAGCTACAACAGAGAAAAGACTAAAACAGACATAGAAGGGGAGGTGGGTGAAGTGAAGAAAGAAGAGGCAGAAGTAAAGGGAGACTAGAAACAACAATACATTCTTCTAGGAAATAGCAAATCCAAAATACAAGAACAAAGTAATATAAAGTAACAAAATAAAAATTAATGAAAATAATTGATCAGGCTTAACAACATTCTAAAAAAGGTTGCCATATTGATTATTAATTATTTTTATTACGAGGGTGAGCAAAATGTTCACCCAGGCAGAAAAATAAAGATAAGTAATTAGAATAATTATTACAAGAATAAGTAAAAGGATTATCCAGGCAGCATGATAAAAACAACTTATGGATTAGTTTTATTACAAGGATAAGCTAAATGCTCATCCAGGCAGCACGTCACAAAACTTCTTACAGGAATGGAATGGTATCTATTGAATCATTCAAACCAGAAGGCAAAAATGCTTATAAAGTCTATATCCAGCACATCCTTTTGAAAAAAAATGTATTCTGTCTACACCTTTTTAGGTACCCTGACATGTTCTATGCCAGTAAATCTAAAGCAAGTTAGTAAGTTAGTTAGGTGAAATTTTGTAACTGGGAGAGCACACTGAGTCGAAGCTTGTTTCAGGTGTGACCTGGGAGAAAGGGAAAGAGGGTAGTGCTAAATATAAAGACAGATTACAATTACATAAAACATTCAGGTAAAAAACATAAGGTGCTTGAAAGTATAACATAAGAGTAGTATGAATTGAAATAATGCATGGTTATTTACACAGCAAATTGATATAGGCAAAAACTATAAGTAGCAGCAAAATTAACAGGAAAGATGGATACAAATCATGCAAAAAGGGAGCAAGGCACTAGTAGTATGCAATAAAATTAGACATGTGGGAAAAGTACAGTGAGTAAAAGACATGTTAAATAGGGGTGAACAGAGCCTCTGCCCAGCTGTCAAGAGGAGGAAGGACAGGAGCAAGTGGGAGAGGGATTGGGAAAGCATGCGTTTTAAGCAGTGAAGGGATGAAGCTAGAGAAAGGGAGATTGGAAGTCAGTTTCAGAGGGAGGGAGGGAGACAATAAAAGAAAGTAGCCTGCCCCAAACAGGATGTAGGATGCGAGAGAGAAGGTATGTGAATCTCTGGAGTGTAGCAGATAGGAAGAATGGGATAAGGGGAGAGGAGAAAGGAAAGGTAGGAGGGGAGGATCTAAACTAGAATTTGAGATAAGGGTGGTACTGTGATGCTGCCAGTGGAGTGAAGAGAGAGAATGCAGAGGGAAGAGTAGATGGAACAGTGTGTGTGTGTGTGTGGGGGAGCATTAGAGGAAAATGCCAAAAGGTATTAAAGAGGGAGTCCAGTCTAGAGAGAAATGAGGCAGGGTGGAGTCAAAGACCACACTGGCATAGTCAAAGACAAGGAGGATGATTTCAGTAAGCAGCTCATGGTGGACAATAGGAGAGAGGAATCTTTGTTCAGATACATGGCTCCTAGTTTGGGAAGGAGTTTAGAGTAGATATAGTTAATATGGAAGGAGAAATCGAGTCAACTATCCAACCAGATGCCTAGATATCTGAAGGCAGGGACAACATAAAGAGTAATGTCATCAAGTGTGCAAAAGGAGGGAGGGAGAACGTCTGGCAAGTTTCTGTGAGGTACCAATGTCATGGACACAGTTTTTTTTTTGTGTTTACCTTAAGTTGATTTGCCTGGAACCAGTGTAGAACCTCAGAAAGTCACTCTGTAGCCGAGGCGCCACCCCAGAGTTGAAGGTCCAGAGACATAAAGGACTGTGTCATCGACGAGAGATGGATATGGAAAGAGACACAGACAGAAAGAAGGTCATTTAAAAGATCAAGAAGAGGACAGGTCTTTGATGATATTGTGCAAAATTATTGCCAACTGAAAGTCAGGATTCATGTTGAGTACTGAGCTGATATGTCTTGATGCTTTGACATAAGATACATATGGTACATTCAACACAGACAGTAGACCAGGGACAAATTATGGCATATAATAATATTTATTGCAAAAACATTAATGCAGACATTAGTGTTGAAGAATGCAAACACACAAAGTACAGAAATCAAAAACATTAGGTTTTGGGTCTCAGGAGTCTGGGCAAATCTGTGGTAGGTGTTCTTTGGTTTGTCAACCATAATGCCCCAGCCCATAGCCTCGGGTGTAAAGCAAAAGGTACAGTTTCAAGCCAGTGCCTCACAGTAATATACTCTTTGGAGTTAGAGAAATATGGCTTGCCACATGTTACCAACATAACTAGTCAGCTTTCTTCATGCAGGATGAAGAAAAGAGATCTCCATGAGCTTGTTTATTCAGGGAAGAGGTGGGCATTAGGGTTAACAACCCCAAGGAAAACCCCACCACAGCTTCGCCAAGACCCTGAGACCCAAAACCTAATGTCTTTCATTTGCCTACTTTGAGTGCTTTCCACACCCTAATGTCTACATTAGAGGACACTGTCAACATGTTCTTCATCATATTATTTCTACTTACAAAACTTACATTTTATGATTGCTTACCTTCCTAAAATTCATTGATGTTGTGGTTTGTTTTGTCTGTCTCCTTGTTTAGTAGAACTGAAATGCATGCTAAATATAGAATAACGAATGGGGAAGTGTGTGATATGAGAATTTAATGCACACCGAGTGTGGGATGCCACATAATAAATAATTATAATAATTCTTTATTTTTATTGCGCCTTTCTCAAACCAAGACACCTATACAATCAACATTCACATAAAACAGTAAAATAAACAGTGATTCAATGACTACTGAATTCATAAAATACAATAAAATATCATCATCGGGTAAGCCATTAACCACAAATGGGTCTTTAAGGTTTTAAATTCCTCCATGGATGTGCACTGCTGAAGCGGATGGAGTAGAGAATTCCAGAGGGATGGGGCGTGTACATAAAAGCCCAGGCCCCAAAGATTTTTAAAGAAATCCTCAGGATCTCTAGCCCCTTGTCCATGAGCGGAGCAATCACCTGGGGCAATATGGTACCAGGCTCTTTCAAGTAGTCTGGGCCCAGTCCATGTAGGGCTTTATAAGTCAGAAGACTGACTTTAAAGGTGATCTGCCACTGTATTGGCAGCCAGAGCAGTTCGCGCAGCAGGAGAAATATGACAGGTACAAGGAGTACCTGTCAACAACCGGGCCGCAGCATTCTGCATGAGCTGCAAGAGGCAGATATCAACCCCTGGTAGCCCTAGATACAGGGAGTTGCGTAATCAAGGCATGAGCTCACAAGTGTGGACCAATGTAGGCAGATCACCAGATAGAACTAGGTGCTTAATCCTGGAGATATTCCTCAGTTAGTAAAGGATAATTTGACAACTGCCGACACCTGCAATTGCAGTGTCAGCCCGTCATCAAAATCACCCCAGGTTCTACACCATTCAGAGGTAGGGAGCTGGGCACCTCCCAGAAAAGTCCTGAGGGCAAGCCAGCTCCATACCTCTATCCGTGACCCGGTCCACAATCATCACCTGCCTTCTGAGTTCAACCTCAGCCAGCTTGAATTCATCCAGTTCTGGATTCAGTGAGGCAGTTGTTAAATACCAAGAGAGCTCTATCCTGGCCAGGCGCAAAGGTAGGTAGAGCTGGGTATCATCAGCATAGCAGTGAAACCTCAGCCCATACCTCCTTACAATGTCTCAGAGGGCAGCATGTACACTGCATGAACAACATGGGGACAACACCGAGCCCTGAGAAACCCCACAAGACAGAGAAACTGGGCCAGAGGAATTAATCCCGACACCATCCTCTGAGTTCTGCCCATGAGGAAAGATCTAAACTACCTGAGAACTGTACTAGACAGGCCACAGATGAACCTCAGGCATCCGAGAAGCACCCCATGGTCCACAGTGTCAAATGCTGAAGAGAGATTGAGAAGAACCAGGATGGAATGGCTCTTTCAATCTCTTGCTATCAAGAGATCATTGAGCACCTGAACCAGCGCTGTCTCTGTACTTTCCTCTTTTGGAAATCAGACTGGAGTGGTTCATAGATGTCATGGATGGTCAAATGCTTCTCCAGTTGTGTGGCCACTACTTTCTCACTTACCTTCCCACAAAGGGAGGTTAGAGATTGGTCTGCAGTTAGCATGGCAGTCTGGGTCCAAAGAAGCTTTCTTCAGGAGGGCGTTACCACCGCCTTCTTCAGTGAGCTAGGAACTCACCCATTTCCAAGGAGCACCAGACTATCTGTGCTAGGACTGGGCTGATAATATCACAACAACCCTTTATCAGGAAGTTGGGCCCGGATCCAAACTACAGCATGAAGCGATACCTGGACAATCCCATGACATCACTGAACTCCGCTGGTCAAAGAAACTCCAGGAAGGCCTAGGAACTGTGACCAGGTGCCAATTCACAGCTTCTCCCATAGAGGATACAGGCTGGAATGCTGTCCTCATGTCAGCCACCTTAGACACAAAGAAGTGAGCAAGCTCCTCACACTCAGCTTGTGAAAAGGTTCTTCAACCTGCAGGCAGGCTGGGTTGCACAGTCTGTCTACAGTTTGAAAGAGCTGAGCTGGTCAGTTCTGAGGAGCCGCAATCTCCCAGACAGGAACTCAGCCTTCTTATGGGGGTTGCAGAATGATAGAGCTGATAATGTTCCATCAATCTAAGATGTTTAGCATCAAGGGTGGATCTCCGCCAGCAGCACTCCAATCTTTGTCCTTGTCACCACATCTCCTCAAAGACCCATCAAACCATGGGGACTGAGGTGAAGGGCAGAGGACAAACACAGACAGGAGCAATGAAATCCAGAGCTGAGGAGATGGCTTTATTATAGGCCAAAACCAAGGTATCTGGGTCACTGCTCACTCCAGAATGTCCGATCAGGTCAAGCACTGTCGCCAGGCCCTCAGAGCTACATCTCGCAAAGGGCGGTACCTGACCATCTCCCCAGGGAAGACCCAAAGGGGGCACAAAACCTGAACCACACAGTGTAATGATCGGACCATCTGACAGGTTCCACCTCAAATCAAGGCTTCGATCTCCAGGAGGAAGACTAAGTCCAATGAATGACCACCTTTATGAGTGGCAGAAGTAACAACTTGTGTAAAGCCCAAAGATGTCATTAATTGGAGGAAGTGTTGTCCAAATTGTGAGAGTTCACATCAACCCAGGCGTTGAAGTCAACCAGACCATCAGCCTGGGAGACCGAATGCCATGTCAATCATGAAGTACGCTACTTCCTGCAGAAACCACTTCTCATCACCTGGTGGATGGTAAATGAGGGCGATTCTGCAATCCACACCTGCCACTACAGTACAATCAAAAGACTCAGCCTCCTCAACTGGTATACTCGTGAGGCCCAATTTGGTCTTAGAATAGACTGCAACCCCACCCCTGCAGTCCAACCTCGGGCCATGTTACACTGAGTACCCGCTGGAATAGCAGCCTCTAATATAGGGCCTGCATTCTCATCCAGCCAGGTCTCAGTAATGCATGCCAGATCCACTGACCCAACAAGATCTGCAATAATTGCAGTCTTGTTCTTAATGGATCTGACGTTACACAACACCGCCAGGTAGGACGGGCTTCTGGGGCTGCTTGGACTGCTTGCCCACCAGTATTGGTGGTGCCTATGGGTGTGGAAACCAGACAGGAAGAACCCCATTCTAGATTCCATTTCACCCCAGGGCATCTTCTGGATTTCACTACCCCAATATGATGGACCCGCTCATTCAACCTCCACTGTTCACACCTCGACCCCTCCTCCCCTGCGCAATACCCAGTGCTCTACAGTGCTGGTAGGTGTCGATAGCTATAATGGAGGGAGGAGAAAGAGCGGAGGGCACAAAGAGCAGAGGACTAATAGCGCACGACCATGGGGACAGGCCTCCTACACATGCTAAGACCCAAAACAACCCTGAGTAAATCCCTACTTAAGTAACTAATTAAACCCCAAAATTAAAACAAACCCTAGTAATTTCTGAGACTCCTCACACGCCTCACTGGGAGGAGAGACTCAGGAAATAAAGTTAACTACCCTCCCACCAAAAACAAATATATAATACAATGACATTACAATAAATTAAAATTTATAAATTAAAATTTATAAAAACAACAGTCCAAGCTCCAAAATCTCTAAATGAGCAATGTATATGGTAATCCAAGAGAATGATAATATATCACCACAAGGAGTCCACTTCCAGGAAGTCCAAATACCAGAAGAACAAAACAATGTGGATAGAACTTGACTGAAAATAACTAACCAAAACTGAAATCACCTTCCTTTCACTAAGTAAGAAATGGACCCCAAAGGGTTTATCAAAGCATCCACACCAAGGGTGTGCATTAAATTTCATATGCACACTCCTTCATTTTTAATTTTATATAATTTGCTGGTGAGCAATTTTTTCTAATGAGTGCAGTGACCCACAGAGACACACACACACACACACACACACTTTCTCTCCTCCTATTCAATCCCCCACACACACACACCAATCTATTTTTGGGGCCTACTTCAGCAGCCCACACACAACAACCCTAAATGCAACAGGTAGTTGCAGCTTCCCAGCTCCCACTTCAGATTCCGCAGCCGTGCAGCAGTCCCATCTAGTACTGTCCTTCTCCTTTTGCCCCTTAGCTGACAACAGCACAGCAGCTTCCAGCTCACGCTACCTCTTGATGTGGGCAAGCAGCAAGGAGTGCTCGCTGGTAGCATGTGTCTCGTAAAGCTGGCGACGGAGAAACTGACACTTTTTTTTTTATATGCTTAACGTAGTATAAAATGGTAGGATCAACCAGATAGCTAAAAAAAAGATTACATGAAGGCGAGGGTTTTCTTGGTGGCTCCTCAATAATAAAGATACGGAACTGCCACATTTCTTAAAATAATAAACATCTCTGTTTTGTTTGAAATCCTGAAACTATTCTTTCTGAATACTTCTGAACATTAGAAACACCCCCAAACAGTGCTGTCCTCATGATGCAATAGCCTCCTAAACTCCCACTGCATCCCAAGTGGCAAGACTATGTTGGTGGTGTTTCAAGCCCAGGAAGGATTCAGCTGGAGTTGATCAAGAAATTTAAACAAACCTGCTTTTGTTTGGTAACACTAATATGTTAGGCAGTCTGTTTTCACTTTTTAAAAGAAAAAGAGAATCAGCATCAAACTACAGCTACATCAGCAACATTTACATAGTGCTGGCAATCATAAAATGTATTTTTTTAACTGGGGACACCTTGAGGTCTAAGGGGTTGACAGCTGGCCGGTGGTGCTGAGGGTTGAGGCGCTAGATGCTACACTCACGGTGCACCGGTGACCCGGGTTCGGGAGTGAGCCCAGGCGCTGGGGTCGGCAGGAGAGGGAGTTGGATTGAATGTCCGGAGGACTGCTTCCTCTCCCTGGGAGGGACCCAGGGTTTCCCCAGTGCATTAGTGGCCCCGATGGAGACCGGGGTACTACATGCATGGGACCAAGAATTAGGGATGAGCGAGGCAGGCATCTATGAGTGTAGGCTGTGTGCTGATGCCATTGCATGCCATGCTCGTGGGGAAAGAAAAGAGGAAAAGCCTCCTACACCATCAGTGAGATGACGGTGGCCCCAGGGGAATTGCCCACATCGCAAACTCCAGCCCAGACACGCCCAGATCTCTCTCCATGGGCCATCCCGATGACAGCAGGTAAGGCACTTCACACTTAGAAGTCTACCACCGTGGGAGGGCAGAATCAGCCCCAGAGATGGTACCGGGGTCAAGCCTTCCTGTGGTCATTTGGAGGGAGGAACCCTGGGAGATACGAAGGTTCAGGCTGGGAGTAGGGTGACCTGGACACTCCTGAAGGATGTCCGGGTGAGGTGTATAAAGAAAATAATAAAAATAAAAAGGGGGTTGACAGTGTCCCTTTAATATAGCTTTTATTATGAATTTTCCTTCTTTTGTGATAGTGGAATTGCATTCTCATTAAAATAAAATAAACAAAATAGTGGAGATATTTCTAGGCCTGCTTCACCAGTCAAATAACAAGCAGCAGGTAGGGGCCTGTTGGTGATGTGGAACATACAGCGACAGGACTTTCATCCTACCAACTACTCTTTCCCCATTTATCTTGCCAACCCACCTGTCCTGATGTAGTGCATGGCCCCATTGGGCCTCGCATGCATGTTAACACCCTTGTGAGGAAGACTCCCAGCCCACCCCAAGTTTTGCTGTGTGGCAAAACACTATGCTATCCTTACCAGGTTAGGAGTGGTGGCACGCTGCCCAGTCAGCTCCATGAGCTCATCCCCAAACTCAGTCACTGTTAGGGAAGACAACACAATACCCACTGGGACAACAGCCAGCCCTGCACACGTTTCTTCATAATATTTTTTTACATTCTGATCCCACATTTTCAAGGGATCCATCGTTTCTCGACACTTGGATGCCCAACAATATTTTACCTAACTCTGTTGTCCTGTCAGGGGCGGAGCCTGACATTAATAAGCTCAACAATAATTAGCCCAACTTTGTATAGTTTGCCTAATAGTTGTGGAACTGTTCCTTTATCTGCTCTGTACTTAGTTCTGCCACATGATACAGATGCATGTTTCACAACAAAACAAACTGCAGTGTAAGCAACAAGCAGCAAACCGGAGTGCATGCCTTATTATTACGATGCCATAGACAATTATGTGTGAAACTGCAAACTGTGCCCCGAGACAGTTTTGTACCTCTGGCATTTGTTTGGGATGTTGATGCCCATACTCAACATTTTTCTCAATTCAGTAAACATTATTTCATTTAATGCTTTTGCAAAACTCAGTCCGCAGACCACTACATGAAGTGTCACCAAGTTCCTGATGTACATGATGTTTGCTCAGGTATGTTGTAATTTTTTCAGCAGCAGCTGTTTAAATTCAGGATAGGGCGAGAGACATTTCTGCTTTTCATTTCAGCTTTTCAATTCGAGTTTTACTTTGCAACAATATTTCAACATTATGTTACGAGTTTTTCTGTTGTGATTAGTTGAGGACTCAGTCGTTCAGCAGCAGGAACTGTGGTACCATAAAAACAGCAGTGCTAACTATTGCCGGGTTTGGTTGTCAGTAAAAGACCAAGGTAAGATGAAAGTTGGGAATTCAGTGTCGGGAAAATATATCAGGCAGTTACATGTCGGAAGATGTACTAGATCCATTTTCAACATAGTCATTGACTTCTTCTGAACATGACAGGTGTCATTTATGAAATACTTGCCAAAATGTAATTTCATGTCACATGCAAAACACGCTTTGGCCAGGATTTGAAAAACAACACCCATCATGTTCATAAGGTGATGTGAAAAGATGCCTATGTTGAACATTTATAATCAAAATATTGAAAATTACCAAAGCTATGAGCCAGTGTTGAAAATATTCAATGTCATAACTTTCTAGTATTTTGATGTTACTCTCAAATTTTCAATATCATCTTTTATAACCTCCCTCATGAACCCAGTACGTGACATTTTCAAATCTCACATGAAAGGTGATTTCATGAAGTGATTGGAAAATCACTTATCTTGTTCCTGAGATGGACTCAAAAGTCATATTGAAAATTTGGTCACAAATATTAACAAGTATTTGTCAATGCCAAATGTTGGCTTGCTGGCATTGGCATTAGTAGTCTGAGAGTTACAGAGATGCATAACAGGAATGGCAGAAGTATTGAACTGATGCTAACCCCACCCCACCTGCAGAGACTGACAGGCATTGGGGTGTGCGTTTGGGTCATCGGCCATAACACTCATGCCATTTCACCTCCACCCTACCCTGCAGACACAGCAGGTGCGCAGTGTGCTATGAGGTCTTGGGGGCTTACGCCACCTCATTCCATAAGGAAATACATTGAGATGGGTGCAGTATAGGAAGAATGGGGTAAACTTTGGGGTCAAGACTCCAAGGCATACCTCAATGCCTGTCACTGTCTGAAGGGTGGGGGTGGGGTGGAATGGTGTGAGCATTACAGCCGACAATCTCAAGTCACACCCCGACACCTGTCAGTCTCTACAGGGTGGGGCATTATGTTGGAAACCCTAATGCCCTGGTAAAATATATCTTACCCAAATTTCACCATGGGCTTTGTGCCCCACTACGAACAGTGGCACCATCAGTGCATTACCTGAAATGTTATTTTGCACAGCAAGTGCACCATTTGGCACCACAGCTGCAAAAAAAAAAACATTTTGGGCAGAATGTGAAAAATAACAGCTGTACTGTTCATGAGGTGGTGTGAAAATATGAATGTTGAAAATCTGGAGTGAAAATCTGAAAAATTGGCAATGTTACGGCATGCATAGAAACTGTGCGTACACCCTGTATGATATTTTTTTTTATTTTTTTCATCAGATTTTCAACATGGGCATTTTTGGACCTCCTCTGAACAGTGTCACTGTGATTTTGTTATTCTGTCCCAAAAGTTGATTTCCACAGCAAAGCACCATTCTACGCCACAGGTGTAAAACACGTTTCGGATAGGATGTGAAAAATGGCAGCTGTACTGTTCACAGGAGGTGTGAAAAATGGCAATGTTGATAATCTGGAGTGAAAATATAAAAAATTGGTGAAGTTACAAGCATGCGAAACTGAGCAATGCACGCCATAACATTGTTTGATTTTTTCACTAAATTTGCAACATGGGCTTTTTGGGACCTCCCTACATGAACAGTGACACTATTGTTTTGTTAATTGGTCCCAAAAGGATTCCATGTAACGACCCATAAAATCACCTTTTGGGACTGAGTAGCAGACTGACAGTGACATGTTCATGAGGTGGGGGTCCAAGAACCCTATGTTGAAAATTTGGGGCCAAAATTCCAAAAAAGGCTGAGCTATCAACTCAAATTGAAAAAAAGCTTACCATCATTTCTTCAGTTTGTGGTTGGCCTTTGAAGAGTGCAGACGTGTCCGTGCTGCAGAGGATCACTGCTCCTGACTTCCGGAGGTAAGTATGGGGTGAGTGTGGGTGCAGGGAGGTGGGTGCGAGAGGTAGACCACAAGGACCATTTTTGTTTTACAGGTTAAAAATAAAAAGACTATGGGGACTGTTTTTCTATTTTACAGGGGAAACAATTAAAAATATTAGGCACACTGGGGTGGGCTCCCAGTATACCACAATGGGGGTATGCCATTGCCAACACAGGGATTGGGCACCTTGTTGTTGGCAAAAACACAGACAGGTTGGGGATGCATCCGACACTGGGAATGGGCATCCTGGTGTCAGAAATAATTATTTTGGCACACTGGGTGGGTTCTAGTGTGCCACAAATGGGGGCATGCCGATACAGGGATGGGGCACCCCGATGTCTTCTACGGGACTGTGTGGCAGAAGCCGCCATGTTTCAACACACTGGGGTGGGCTCCCAGTGTGCCACATAATGGGGGACATGCTGACATGGGAGTGGGCGGCACCCAATGCCGAACTTTCCGGGGAGTGTGTGTCAGGCAGCAGGAGTCGTCATTGTGGAAAGCCATGCAGCAGCTATTTCACTAATTGAAATGTTTCACCAGGAGAGGGCACACTGAAACTCCCTGATGAACTCCAGCCATGCACATTACTGTGCACCCGTAATGCGCATGGCTGGAGTCTTGTCACCGCTGCTGCAATGAGGAAATTGCACCTTATTGAAGCGCAGATTTCTTTCAGCTCCGTGGCTCTCTTCAAAACAGCTGTCATCTCCAGCATGCTCGCTGACTGATGGCTGAGGGCTTCCACTAAAGCATCCCTGGCATTTGCCAAAACATTGACACACCTCTGAAAGTACTTCTACTGCAAGATGTTGCTTGTGCACCTGCAAGCCAACATAAAAATGACTGAGTTATGAGTAAAAGTTCAAAATGCATTGAAAATACAGTGACCACACTTGCCATGTTTTACTCAGTTCCTAGTCAGCTCCTTAGCAGCAGGATGTGTCTCTGATCCAGGAGGATATTCGTCATTGGACTCCTACTATGTAAGTTAGAGTGAGGAGTGTGAGGGGTAGGTTTTGAGTGGGGGTGGGGAAAGAGGAGAAACTTGCAGTGCAATAGACATTAAGGGATGGTTTTCTTTGTTATAGGTCCTAAAACAAGACCATGATGGACATTTTCTTGTTTGCAGGTGCCAACACTGAGGATTGGGCTGTTAGGCACCCCAGTGTCGGTGACATTTATTAGTAAAAAAAAAAAGTAAACGTGGATCCAACGGCCGGATTCATTAGCACCCACCACCACCTTACAACCACAATTGAAGTTGGTCCGAGGAGGAGGAACGTGATGGCTGCACTGTGTCAGTGCACTTAGGGTGCACAGGTGTGGTGATGTGTGGCCCCATCCTGTCTCACAGACCAATGTATGGACACTAAACAGTGTCCCTCAGTGCATGCACAATGCATGCACCAATTCAGAGAAGCCACAGTAACATGAAATAGACTCACACATTTATTTGTCTTTTTTTTCCATTTACCTTCAGAATATTTAATTTGTGCACAGAGCATGCAAAAACTGACCTTTTTTTATTATTATTTATTTATTTAACAAATTGAAAGACCTTTGAGCCAAGGGCTCTTTTAAGAGGTTCCACATCAAGTCACAAGAAAAGCAAATTACAATGGATTCAGTAAGTAGCACAACATGAGAAAAGTAATTACATAAACAAAAGAACAATATGGCAAGATAAATATTGTGTAAGTGCAACCAGTGGCCTTGTCTGAAGAGGAGAAAGGCTTACAAGGAGAGAAGTACAGTGGGTAAATTGGGGGTGGAAGGAGCAAAATAAGAGCAAGGAGGAGATGCCACAATGAAGTTTAAGCAGGAAAGACCCCAGGGCGAGCGCAGAGGGAGAGAACAAGGTGAGGAAACAGAGGAGAGAGAAGAGGAAGTGGGAGGGAGGGTAAGGGAAGGGGGATGAGGTAGAAAGAAATGAGGGCAGGAATGAGAAAGGATAAGGGACAAAGTGATGTGGTGGAATAGTGCCACAGGAGCATAGGGCTATACAGAGGCAAATAGTAAAAGAGGGAGGTCCCAGTGCATTTAGCTGCCAGCAGAGATTAGGTATAGCAGTCACAAGAAACTCTGAAAACTAGGAATTGATGCAGCTTCTGCTTAAATGGTCCAAGGTTGCAGTTGTCGCAATCGCAGGAGGAAGGAATTAAATAGTAGCAGCTCTAACTGTAATGGATTGCTGTCGGAGCGAAGTTCGACAGCGAGGATGGTAAAGGTTTGGCTCACAGAACTTTGTGTGCTCCGAGTGCCCCAGAAAGGACTGAAAAGCTAAAGGGAACCTGATGGTAGGAGATCAAGATCTGTCTTCTTAGCCAGAAGGCAGGCTTGATATTCAATGCGAGCCTGAGTTGAAGCTAGTTTGCTTGTTTGTAAAGGTCACAAGTGTGAGTACGATACGTTGCACCAGTTAGTAGACAGCATGCCTTATTCAGAGCTGTGGTGAGCCGATGTAGGGTTGTGTCTGTGGCAGAACTATAAATGACCAAACCATAGTCAATAATAGACATAATTGAACTTTGGATAGCCAATCTAAGCGCGTGTCGGTGGTAAGGTAATGTTTATGCCTGTAGATAGAGGCGAATGTTAACTACCTTGGCAACATTCTCAACATGATTGGAGTAGGAGAGCATACTATCCAGAGTAACTCCTAGGTATTTAAAAGATTGAGTCTGATCAGGATAACACCGCACTGTTTTAATCACCAATTATTTGGCTTTGTGCTTGATGTGGGTACCATGAAAGAGCAAGACCTTAGTTTTTTCTGCAGTTAAGCACCAACTTATGAGAGATGAACCAGGACTCAGCTTCAGTAAAACTTTTCTGAAGTTGGGCCTGAAGGAGGGTAGGATCAGCAGTCTTTGAGAAAATGACTGCATCATCCACGAGAGAGTACTGGTTCAGAACAGGATGACGGAAAATTATTGAGGAAGGTGCTAAATAGAAGGGGTCCCAGTAGCGATCCTAGAGGAACCCAAGAGCAGACAGGCAGTTTAGCAGAAAGGGCAGACCCTATTCTCACCTGCTGTGTGCAGTTTGCTAGACAGCTGGAACCACTTTAGGGCTTCTGAAGATATACCAAGCCCAGCAAGTTGATGTATCAGCAAATGGTGATTGTGTCAAATGCTTTAGACAGGTCAATAAAGGTTGCACCAACAAGTCGACCCTGATCAAGAGTATGGTGAATGAAACCTGTGAATTCCAGTAGGGTTGTAGATGTGCTGTGCCCTTTCTGAAAACCATGTTGTTGGACACATTGTAGGTTGTATTTTTCCAGGTACTCCACAAACTGGTCAGCAACAATCCTTTCAAGTGTTTTGGACAGCGGGGAAGAATAGATATTGGCCTATAATTCCCAGTTAGTAAGCTGTCCCCACTCTTAAAAACTGGTGTAACCAGAGCAGATTTCAGATCAGGGGGAATTGTGAAAGTATGAGGGAGCAACTGAGAAGCTTGGTGATTAGGGATAGAACTTCATCTAGAGTTAGGGTAAGAAGTTTTAGGTCAAGGGAATCACTGCTTGTCCTTGTTCCTCCTAGAACTTTACATAGGTAGGTCTTGGTCTCGCTTTCTGAGATAGCTTTGAAGTAGAAATATGGATGGGTAGAGGCCTCTTCTGATTTGGTGGATGCAGGCCTGTGCTGGGTGGTTCAAAGAAATTTGGGGTAGAGTTTGGCTAAGGTCTGTGAAAGATGAATTAAATATGTTGGCAATTAACATGGGGTCATGGGTGATAGACCCATCAACATTTAACATAGTTGAGCCTGTTTGGATGCTTTCCCAGTGATTTCTGAGAGGTTTTCCAGAAGTTTTTCCCATCAGCCCAGGTCTTGGCAAGGAAGTCCTTATAGTAACTCGCTTTGTGCTCATGGATAGCCTTAGTAAATGCATTTCTGGCCATCTTATAGGCCTGTATGTCAGGTTAACTGCCAAAGGTCCTGGCCCTATGCCAGAGGTGGTCAAGATCTTTCATTTGAGCCAGAACACTAAAAGAGATCAAGTCCCTGATTCTATGTGTCCTTAAAGGGCATGGATGTCACAGGCTTCATTGAAACGTTCAATGAAGTATTGTAGACAGAGTCAACATCAGGTGCGGTTTCAATGTAGGACCAGTCTTGTTGTCGGAGGAGAGACTTTAGTGGCTGCAGGTAGCCACGGAAGAGCACTCTACTTGTGTTTGTTCTGGCAGGGGCTTGATAAATTTGTTAGACCAATAACACTTGGTAGGAGAGTGATCACTGATAGTGTCTGGCAATACTTCAGAGTGGGAGATATGTGTTGGATGATTCATTAGGACCTAGTCCAGGACTGTGCTAGTCCTAGTCTTATAGTTTATCCTGGTTCAAACTGTTATTAACTGGGTAAAGTTCAAGCCTGTTAACTCATCCCTATGCCTTCTGGCACCTGACAAGAGCCAGTTGACATTAAAGTCACCTAACAGCATGGTTTCTGTGCCTTGTTTTAAACTAATGATGCAGTTCATTAGGGTTTTAGGCCCTGTTTGGCAAGGTCTGGGGAATATAGACTGAGCCAATGTTGAGGACCTTGTTGTGTGCACGAGCATTACCTTAACATCAAGGATCTGAATATCCTTAGCTGGTTCAGGGAGGGAAAGTGGATAGGCCAACAATGACGCCTTTAGGTATATGGCACAGCCACCTCCTCTTCTAGATAGTCTGTCCTGTCTGAAAAGTGAGTAGCCTGGTAGGATGATGGCAGAGTCAGGAGTAGATGGTGACAGCCATGTTTCGATGCCTGACAGGATGTCGGGATCATGTACTACAACCCAAGCAGTGAGGGCATCAAATTTTTTAACAGACTGCAGATGTTCATACTGGCCAGGACAAGGGTACCCTGTTTTTGTTGCCAATGACTCCACATGAAGGGGGCCTAGATTAGGGTGTACCTCCCAGAAATAAGAAGAAGAAGAAGAAGAATGAAGTGATTCAGGAGTTGTTTTAGTAAATAGAGGTAAGGGGACTAGATTTCCTCTTTAAACGCATTTAACAGGGCCCGTGGGAACAGAGTGACTTTTAAGCAGCACAACAACAGTGGGGTCAATAGAGGACAGACAACTTTGATGTTTCATGTGCAGCCTGCTGTGGTACAGCTTCCATGGGAAGAAAGGGGTGCAGTATGTTACATCGACACTGGTGACCATGCCAAGTGTGATACAAGGAAGCTCTGTGGTAGGGAGACCAGGGGTGTGAGATATGGGGTGCCACCCTAATGAGAGTGGGGCCCAAAGTGTGAAGAAAAGCACCAGAAATAGTTTCCCACCTTGTGATGCCATTGGACAAGAGAGGAACCTAGAGAGGAACCAAGTGAGGTAAAATAGGATTTAGTAGGAGGCAGTACAAGGAAGGTATATAGCAAGTAAAGCAACTGTGACTTTAAGGGTAAACTTTTAGATGAAAGAACAAGATCCCTCTAGTGACAGATCTGTATAACTTGCTAATGGAAAACTAGCCAAAAAAAAACAGTAGTTTTAAGTATAAGGAGCAATTGTGGCATCAGGAAGAATTAGCCAGGGGAAACCCCACTGAGATGCAGCAACAGAGGGCAGTGTCCAATCAGGATGTGGCTGTGGAACACGCCAACAATTGAACCTGATGGCTGAGTTCTGTCGTACCTTTGTAGGGTAGAGGAGCTTTCTTCCAGGCAGACCAGCTGAGCAGCGCAGTTGGAGGCTTAGTTAGAGCTCGCCACACCGGCAAGGCTTCAGAGGCGGCAGAGATCAGATCTGTACTGGAGGCAGTACCCAAATTGGGCCTGCACTGAGGGGAAAGAGACAAGCAAGAAATTAAATAGGAGCTAGAGAACTCTGGGTAGGGGTAGGACACAACAGCAGAGATAGAAGAACAACAGGATGTATGAGATGTATGGGCTTACAGATTAACTTAACAAAGGGGTAGAAATGGCCAAGGGAAGAGGAATGAAAATGAATTTGCAGCTAAAACGGTGGTCTTGTTGCCACTGAGTCTGGGAGGGGCTGCAAGGCTATACAGAATTTGATGCTAAACCTATTTAATAGCTTTCAAATTCTACTATATGAAATGCTAAATGTTTTAAAACCTTTAATGGAAACAAATGAATTAATCAGTAATTTAGCAGCATTGGCCTGAATATAGTAACATCACTAAGCTCAGGAACTTAACAGTCCTTTAAAAGCAAACAAATTAAAAAACAGAAAACAATAGTTTTAAGTATAAGGAGCAATTGTGGCATCAGGAATAATTAGCCAGGGAAAAGCCACTCAAGATGCAGCAACAGAGGGCAGTGTCCAATCAGGATGTGGCTGTGGAACGCTACCAAACATTGTTTAGTTTAGTTTATTGTTCTAGAATTATTACCTTTGAGACAATGGTTTCTTTACAAAGGTTCCACGTCATAAATGTACAAACAATACATGTTACATAGAACGGTCAGCAAATTATAAAGGTTTCGTAAGCCAGTATAATACAGTACATCACAGGAAAAAACAAAACATTGGAGGAATGGTCAAGGTGGGAAGGGTAGGAGGAGATATGGGGAGAGGAGCAGACTAGTAGTTAGAGGTACTCAGATGCCTTTGTCAAGAAAGGAGCAGAAGAGGAGGATGAAAACAGTAAAACAGCCATGAGGGAAGAATCATTAGTCAAGGCAGTCACAGGAGCTAGAGGCTGAGAGGTGAGAGTAAAGCATAGATTTGAAAGCTCCTAGTGACGTGGAGGATGTAATGAGTGAACTCAGGGCATTGTACCAGCTAGGGGCACAATAGGCAAAAGATCTTTGGCCCTGTGTGGTCTGGCATCTGGGGACCTGGAGAGGCTGGTGTTCCGATCTTCTGGTGGGACGGATGCTGGTATTCGGCAAAGTAGGTCTTGGATACACAGCGGAGTGCAGCCCAAGATGGATTTTTCTGCCATCAAGCATGTGGAGGTACCTTAAGCGATTTGAGAGTTGCAACCATCCTGTTCCAGTGTAGAGTTCACATGTATGAGTACGTCTTTGCGCTTCAGTGAGCAGCCGACAGGCCTTGTTTAGGGCAGGTTGTGATGCGCCTTAGTGCAGTGGTAGTGGCAGAGCCATAGATAATTAAGCATAGTCTATGATTGAGATTACAGAGCTTTGGATAGCAGTCCTCAGAGCAGCTTGGGTAAGGAATTGCCGGTTTCGAACAGGATACCAATGCGCTGGTTCACCGTTTGCTGTGTTATCAATGTGGGTCATGAGGTAAGACCTTGATCAAAGGTGATTCCAAGGTATTTAAATGTTGACACTTGTTCAAGGTATTTCCTGGGTATGTTTTGATAGTAAGTGGAATTTGTCTTTTCTATTTTGTGGACTGGAGAAAAGCATGGATTTTGTTTTTGTGTGATTTAGGACCAGCTTGTGATCTAGGAACCACTTTTCAACATTGGAGAAAGCAAGTTGCAGGCTCTGGAGTAAGGGTTTCACGTCCTTATGAGAGGAGACAATCATGGCATCGTCAGCATAAAGGATTATTTGTTCGGGCAGGATTTGGGGAGAGAGTTTAGGAAAAGGCTAAAAGGAGGGGCCTAGGATTGACCCCTGTGGAACACCTGAGAGGACCGGTTTGAGTCTGAGAGAACTTCTGAGATTTTTACTGATTGACAGCGTTGGGCCAGGTAACTAACCTATCACCTGGTCCTTCTGAGAGCCCAAGACTGTGTAGTTGTGTGATAAGTAAGCTATGGTGCACAGTATCAAACACCTGTGTTAGGGTCAATGAAAACAGCTCCAGTTTGATATTCTTTGTCCAAGGCAGTGTGAATTTCTCCTGAGAATTCCAGTAAGGGTAAGGTGGTTGACGTACTGTGTCCTTTCCTAAATCCATGTTGCTGCAAGCAGAGTATGTTATACTTATGCAGGTAGTCTGAGAGTTGGTCAGCCACAATGCGCTCTAGGGCCTTGGAGAGGGTGGAAGTATAGATATAGGCCGATAGTTTCCTGGTAGGGACTTGTCGCCACTTTCAACACTGGTGTGACTATAGAAGACTTCCATTTGCTGGGAAATTGACTAAGGCAGAGGGAGAGATTGAAAATTTTGGTGAGTGGGTGCACCACCTCTTCCAGGGTAAGGGACAGAATTTTAAGATCAATAGTATCACTGCTTGCTCTGGATTTAGAGATAGCCTTTTTATATATTTGTAGACTTCATATGCCCTTAACTATTTTGAAGTGGAAAAGTGGTTGGTCAGGTGAGGTAGGAGATGTTGGTTTTGGCGAGTCCGTGTCAGAGAAGAAGTCCGAGAGGACCCCACTGAGGTCAGAGAAAGTTTTATTTAAGACCTTTGCCATGACCATTGGGTCTAGGGTAGTTGTTCCATTGACAGTCATTATAGTGGAAGAGGATTTGGACTGCTTACCATGATATTTCTGATGTTGTCCCAGAATGATCTCCGTCACCCCAGGAGTTTGCGAGGGCATTTTGAAATAGGAGCTCTTCATTAGTCGGATTTGTTTTGTACATTGGTTTCGTGCCTGTTTATACTTCTGGATATCCGTCAAAGAGCCTGTGGCTCTGGCTATGGCCTAGAGGTGGTCCTGAGCTTTGAGTTGGGCCAGTAGTTTGGCCGTGAGCCAGGGATTTGAGAGCCGTTTGATTTTACGCTTTTACTGGTGCGTAGGTGTCACAGGCAGTGTTGAAAGTTGTGATAAATAATCTAGGCTGTGTCAACATCTAGAGTATTGTATACTGGGGACCAGTCTTGCTGTAAAAGACAGGTCTTGAGCTTAGTAAGGTTTCCATGGGGTAGCATTCTGAGATTGAGATGGTTTTGGAGGTGGTTTTGAACTTTTTGTCCAGGTACAGATCACAGGGAAGTGGTCACTGAGAGAGTCCGGGAGAACAACTGTGTTTTTATGCAGGCTGGGTGGCTAGCAAGGATTCAGTCAATAAGAGTGCAAGTTCCAGTTTTGTAGTTTTTTTCTAGTGGGGAGCTCACCATCTGGTTAGGTTAGCTGCTAGGATAGCATCCTTGAGGACCCAACATCTGATGCGAGCCAATTTATATTAAAGTCACCAAGGAGAAGGAGCTCAGTGTCAGGTGGTTGCGATCTTACAAATTCAAGAACAGTCTGGAGGCCGGACCCTGGATCTTTAGGAGGATATAGACAGCGGCCACAGTAAGCACTTTATTTTGGGCACCAAGTCAACAACTTGACAGGGAGAAATTGCACAGATTAGTTAGTGGTGGAAAAGCAGAAAGGGTGGCTAGAGAGGTTGTCCTTAATGTAAATATCACAACCCCCCCTTTATTAGTCCTGTCCAGTCTGACAATATTGTAGCCTTGTAGTGAGATGGCATGGTCCGAGTGCTTGGTGTCAGCCTGGTTTCAACAATGGCTAGTATGTCAGGATTGTGTTGACTGGCAAAAGACTTGAAGGATGCCAGTTTTGGAAGAAGGCTACAGATATTTAAGGTGGCGATGGTGAGACCCCCCTCCGTTTTGCTAGATTTGTTACCCTGATAGAAACAGGGCCAGGGTTTGGATGGACACTTCCTGATATCAGAAGGAGGAGGAGCAGGAGTTTAAGGGACATCTGCCACAGCTCATAGTATGACATGTAATGCCTCTGTTTCTTGTTACTTTGAGTACAGTGTAGTCATTTAGGGTCCCAGCATAGGGTAATGGCTAGGAGCAGGTGTCGATTTGTCAACTTTCCAGCGGCATGAGCTGTCATTTGCACCAATCCTTTGTAGGAGGGTGCCACAAGTGAGGGTAGGGAGGGTTTGCCATGGTGCCAGGTTGCTGGTATCGAGCTTGAGTGGTTAGTGTGAGAGGTAGAGGAGACTGCAAATGTTAACTGTAGCAAGGGTGAGTGTTCCTGAGTGACCTCATGGTGAGCTACTGTGGACCAGAAAACTGATTGTTACTGTAGATCAAAGACCCAGAAAGTGTTAAATTCCTGAAGGTGATGAACATTAGCCTAGGGCATATGCAGGATGTAAAATTCCTTTGTTAGAATCTTCCTTTTGTTCTCCAAAACAGTTGTGAATAGACCTCAGAGACAAGCACACATCCTTTAAGAAAGTCAGATGGAAATGTGGATTCAATGCAGCACTCCACAACCCAGAAACTTGTATAAAAGATTTACTGACCTCACTTTTGCTTGATGATGTCTTCCAAAAAGTTGATTTATGATGAGAATGCCTATACCTGGTGGTGATGTTTTGTAGTTTCTAGTCCAGGAAATGTTCATAGATGTTATGTCCAAGAATGGTCCAGTTCCTCCAAGTAGAAGCACATGAAAACCATGAAAAACCACAAAAACCACAAAACCACAAAAACTAAACTACTGACAGAGACAAACACAAACATCCAGCCACACTGATGATGAGATCCTCTGGAACCTGACTGCGGAGTCCTGTCGCACGCTGCAGGGTAGAGGAGCTTTTCCAGGCAGACCAGCTGAGCAGTGCAGGTGGAGGCTTAGTTAGAGCAGTCCACACTGGGCAAGGATTCGGGAGGCAGCAAAGATCGGATCTGTGCTGGAGACAGCACCCAGATTGGTCCTGCACTTTTAGGGCAGAGGAGCTTTCTTCCAGGCAGACCAGCTGAGCAATGTAGGTGGAGGCTTAGTTAGAACACATCAAATACAGAGCTGTAAAGAACAATAGCACACACCTTTGGGGCAAATTCTATCAAACCTACAAGTTTCAGGTTTGAAATGTACCTAGTTTTTAGTTATAGGTCAGTAAAAAGGCTTTAATTGTGGACAAGTTTACATTTTTTGCACCTGTATAATTTTGCTCCAGTGAACCAATTTCCATGAAATTTCATGAACTAGAGATCCGGCACCAACTTTGTGCCTGCCAAATTACAAGTAAATCAGTTGAATGGTGAGAAGTTATTAAGAACAAAAACCAGGGTTTAACATTATTTATTTATTGATTGATTGATTGATTACAGTCTCGGATTACAGCCTTTGAGCTTTAAGCTCATTTACAAAAGTTACATGTCAAATAACAGACAAATCAAAACAGACAACATTTTACAAAGAGGTTGTGGAGATAAGCACACTAATATGATAAGCACAATAAACACATATTCAATAATAGCAATACTTATTAATAGCAGAAAAGGAATAAGTACAACACAATGTATAGAACAGGAGAAATGCATTTCACAAGGATTAATCAGTCACAAAGAGAAAGGAAGGTGAATCAGTTATATGCAGGAGACTAGCAAGGCCAGTAACCTTTGTCAATAATGGGGATTGATGGTGAGGGGAAATGGGTGTAGGAGGATGTGAGAAGGAGTGGTTTAGGTAGGAGCAATGCTTTGAGGGTACAGCAGAGTATGTAGGGATTTTAAAAGATAGGGTAAGGTGGTTGAAGGGTGTCGGTATCAAGAAGGGAAAGAAAAGAGCAATGATAAATGGATCTGACCTGAATCTGATAATTTACTTATTATTTATTTAGCTTTTGTTGGCGGGTAAGTGCACTAGACAAATCCTGCCTATTTTCAGGCACGCACCCGGGAGGGGATACAGATGAAAGCCAACTGACCTTGAACCAGATTAAGTTGTTGGTGGTATTTTTTTAGTGAATGAGGGAAATTTGGCCAGGACACCGGGAAATTCCCACTCTTTCGATAAGTGCCATGGGATCTTTAACATCCACCTGAACTACCGCCAATCCAGGCAGATGGGACCTCGGTTTAACGCCTCATCTGAAAGACGGCACCTCAGAAGTGCAGCACCTCTCATGCCGCACTACAGTGTCAGTACTGGGATATTAACCCAAATGCCAGATGTGGGAACTGGAACCCATAGCCCTCTGATCTCCGGCCTCAGAGGCAAGTGTGCTACCTACTGAGCCATTGACACTATAATATAATCCTATATCCTATCCTATATAATACTTACTGAAACCTAATATACAGGCCTGAATAATGAGCTTAAGCAGTTTCGAATTCTCAAATTTATATTTTTTCTGGTTGATAGGAGACACAAAATCCTTCCCTCTCAAACCGTATTTGCAAATATTGCATTTGCCAGACACTGTGTACCATAGACCCTTAATGCCAATGTACCCAGGAGCACGTTAGGTCTGTACTCACGCGAATCCTGATACTCCAGTTGGCAGTCACTTTGCGATAACATCAAGGCAATTAAAATTGCTTTAGATTTACTGGCATATAACTCTCTCTCCTTTGAACCTTCCCTTTTCCCTTAGTGCTGACGCTCAGGCCTGGAAATTGTAAGGTTCTGCCTCTGCACAAAGGAAGCAACTCCCCACCATTGGCAACTCCAGGACCACCTCACTCTCCCTCTCTTGCAAAACTTCAGGATTGCTGACTTCCTTCACCCTCCAACCTCATCTCTCCCTTCCAGTTTGGTTTTAGGAAGCACCACTCCACAGTCCCCTCCTTGCTGCATGTGACTGATACTATCCTCACTGGGATGGATCAGGGACACATCACTGTGGCTATATTTATTGATCTGACTAAAGCTTTTGACTGGGTGTCCACCTACTCCTGCTGGACAAGCTAAGCTTTGCTGGCATCTCAGCTCCTGCTGTGGACTGGTTGCAGTCCTACCTCATGGGCCATCAACGGTCGGGTTCAGGTGGGATGCGTCCTGTCCTCTCTGCTCCCATCCTAGCCAGGGTCCTACAGGGCTCTATCCTGGATCCTATCCTTTCTCAATTTTCTTCAATGACATGCCCTATGCTTGTGTCTCCTGGCATATCCATATGTATGCTGATGTCACAGTAATTTGCACTTCTGGCTCCTCATCCACTGCTGTTAAAGATATACTCCAGCAAGACTTCCACAATGTTCTGTGCTGCTTTCATGCCAACCAGCTCCAGATCAACACCAAGAAAATGGTGTCTATGACCTTGGCACCAGTCAGAAACTGGCCAAGCTTATCCCCTACCTATCTTCTCCACACTAATCTTGAAGGAGTCCCACCTTCAAAGAACTCGTGTGTGGCTTGATAGTATGCTTGACTTCTCTGCCCAAATTGATGCCATCCACACTAAGCTCCACCCCAAACTCACCACCCTCTACAGCAACAAGGATTGCCAGTCTTCCCAGTTCCACCAAAAGTTGTTCACCAAAATGGTTCTCCCAGTCTTCGACTATGTGGATGTGATCTATGGCACTGCTCCATCCTCTTCCCTTGCCGGAGTGGACACCCTCTGGAATGCTTTCAGCTGCTTTGCTACCAACTCATCCACTCATATTCATCATTGCTCCCTCTACTTCTCCCTTTCCATTCTCGCTTTCCTTTCACATTGCTAGTCCAACAGCAAGTCTTTCATATCTAAATACTGATTTGGGTCCCTCCTCCTGCTTCTCCTCACTCCTGTCTCCCATTCCACCCCCACATTCTCTCCACTCTCGGGATCCATACCATTTCCATTCCCCACCCTCGTAGCTCTGCTAGGCAAGCTGCCTTCTCCTACCACCTCCCTCCTTTGGAACCTGCTCCTCCTCTGTCTGCCTTTCTCCTCTGTCCTGGCCCTTAGATACCTCCTAAGGCACCTCCTGGTCCAACATGTCCCTGTCAACACCCCCTCCTGACTTCCCTCCCACCTCCCATCTGCCATCTTGCACACCCCTATTATTAGGCTGTGACAGAGGCTGATTACTGTCAAGCTGCAGCACTACATGTCCCCTCAAGTCACTGCACACTATATTCTGTACCTGCAAGACTGCACTACAAGCCCTTGCCATGACCAGTAGTAGTTGTTTGCCTGTTCATGCTTCTTTGCCTTTGCACTTTAAGTTATTACTGTAATTGCTTACTGATGCATCATTGAAATCTTGTTTTGTTTGTTCTCCCCTCCCCCCACCCACCGGTAGACACACCTGAAAATAAGCCCCAGTTCAGTGTGCCTTTCCCAGTTAGCAATTTTCAAATAAATTAACAAAACAGAACACTTTAGGGCACCCAAAAGGGGTGTAGACAGAATCAAGATTCTTTTACAAAAGAAATTGCGCTGTGTATACTTTACAAGCATTGTTTCCCTTGGTTTGAATGATTCAATAGATATCATTCCATTCCTGTAAGACGTTTGTGACTTGCTGCCTGGATGAGCCTTTAGCTCATCCTTGTAATAAGTCTAATCCATAAGTTGTTTTTCTTCATGCTGCCTGGATGAGCCTTTTGCTAATCCTTGTAATAATTATTTTAATTACTTCTCTTATTTTGCTGCCTGGATGAGCATTTTGCATACCATTGTAATAATAATGATCAGTATGACAACCTTTTTCACAATGCAATTAAGTCTGATGAATTATTATTTTCCTTAATTTTGATTTCTATTACTTTGTCCTTGTATTTTGGGTTTACGATTTCCTACAAAAACATACTGTTATTCCTAGTCTCCCTATACTTTTGCCTTTTCTCCCGAACCCCCAAGTCTGTTTCAGTCTTTTCTCTGTTGTAACTGTCAGGTCTCAACCCCATTCTACTCCCACCCTTTTTCACTGCACTTTTCCAAAGTGCAGCATTTATCTGCACTTGGATTTTGTTAGCAGGAAATATTGACTTATATGAAATGTTCTTAGTGGGGCTCAGACCTCTTCATCTCCTGCATGCAGAGCCTTATTAGTTTTTCATCTTTCCTATTACTTATTCTTTTGGGGCAGCTGAACTACACAAGGGTGAGGGTTCTGGACTTCAGGAGGCCAATTTGAAAAGATGGGTGAATGCCTCAGGAACACCCTGGCAGAGGGAGGACTTGGTGGGGTGAAGGAACGTGGGCAAAGCTAAAAGGGCCATAATGAAGGCAACAAACCTGAGTCAGGCAAGTGAGCAAAAGCAAGAGGAAAAAGAGTCCGCTATGGTTCTCAAAAGAGGTGGCTGGGAAGGTAAGAGAAAAAAGACAGCATTCAGGAAGTACAAGAAGACACAGAGGGAGGAGGATAGGCAGGTGTATTAGGAAAACAGAGGGAGGCAGAGAAAGCAGTTAGGAGCGCAAAAACACAAACGGAGGAGAAAATAGCCCAGGTGATGAAGGAGTATAAGAAATTTTCAAGTATGTAAGAGGAAAAGAAAGACCAGGGAGGGACTGTAAGGCTAAGAAGGAAAGGAGGGGTTTCTGTAGAGGGGAGCAGGAAAAGCAGACATCCTGAACAAATACTTTTGTTCAGTGTTCACAGAGGTATGGGAAGGTGAGAGGCCACAGAAAAGTAACAGGAGCATTGAAGGAAGGTGGACACTAGTCCATTTTCAGAGGAGGAGTCCTGAAGGAACTCACTAATCTGAAAGTGGACAAGGCAATTGGGCCAGATAGGTACATCCAAGAATATTGAGGGAGCTCAGAAATATGCTGACTGCAACCTCTGAAAGTCCTGTTCAACTACTCACTAGGGACAGGAGTGGTATTGGGGACTGGAGATGGGCAGATGTAGTCCGCTTCACAAAAGTGGGCATTGGGAGGAGGCTGGCAACAACAGGCCAGTCAGCCTAACCTCGATGGTGGGAACTTAATGGAATCACAACTGAAGGAAGGAGTTGTGGAATATCTTGAATCTAGTGGCTTACAAGATCTGAGGAAGCATGGATTCACTGGGAGAGGTCATGTCAAACAAATCTGATAGATTTCTTTGACTGGGTGACCAGGGAATTGGATCAGAGTGGAGCGGTGGATGTGGCCTACCTAGATTTCAGTGAGGCCTTCAACACCATTCCACATAGGCGCCTCATAAGCAAGCTGGGCAGCCTAGGAGGGGTCCAAGGTGGTAAACTGGATAAGGAATTGGTTGAGGATAGACGACAGAGGGTGGTGGTAATCAGAGTTCACTTGAGGAAGGGAGGCTGATCAGCAGGGTGACACAGGGATGGGTACTGGGACCAGTCCTCTTTAATGTCTTTATTAGTGACATTTCAGAGGGCTGGAAGGAAGGTATGCCTTTTGAAGATGACACTAAAATCTGCAATAGGGTAGTGGAAAAAATGATTAGCAATCTAAAAAGCCAAAGGAGTGGTCAAGGCGTGGCAGCTATGTTTCAATGTAAAAAAAAAGTGAGTTGCAGCTGGAGTACTGGGACCAGTTTTGGAGCCCACACCTAAAGAAGAACATCAACAGACTGGAGACAGTCCAGAGAAGGGCAACAAAGATGATAAAAGACTACATGAACTGATATATAAGGAATGCCTGAAAGAGCTGAAGTTATTCTCACTGGAGGCCAGACAAGGGGGGGACATGATCGAGACATTTAAGCACCTGAAAGGCATCAACAAGGTGCCATACTCGGAACTGTTTACTAGGTCCCATAACTCTAATACTAGAGGGCACAACTGAACACTCAAAGGGGGATGTTCAGATGTGATGTCAGGAAGTTTTTTTCTCTGAGGGTGGTGGCACCTTGAATAGTTACCCGCCGAGGTGGTGGAGGCCTAAACAATCACCTCCTTCAAACTCGGTTGGGACTGGACATACATGCAACACAGGGTTGAGGGTGGAGACTCATCTTAAATAAGAGTTCAGTGCTAGCAGGCATGGCCCAACAGTTGTCCATGCAAAGAAATGGGAAGACTAGAGGGACCTTTGGCTCCTTCTGCCATCACCTTTCTATGTTTCTAGTGCAAATCATGCAGTTAGGGTACAGAAACCCTGGGGCAGAGTACAAAAGGGATTGGTATTAACAACCACCAAACAGGAAAGATACCTGGTGGTAATCATATCTGATGACCTAAAAGTGGCTAGACAGTGTGACAAGGCAGTGGGGAGGCTAGTGGGACGCTAGGGTGCATAGGAAGGGTATTACCATCAGAAAGAGGGAGGTGGTGTTACCGCTGTATAAATCACTAGTGAGACCTCCCTAGAATACTGTGTCCAATTCTGGAGATCACATCTCCAGCAGGCTATAGACAGAGTGGGGTGGTCCAGAGGAGAGAATCTAGAATGGTGCAGGTCTGCATCAAAAGCCCTATGAGGAGAGAGACTAAAGGACCTCAATATGTATACCTTGGCAGAAAGGGGGGATATGATATTTCACGGTATAAAGAAGGTAAAGAGGGAAGCATTTTCAGAAAAAGATGCTTAAGAACAAGGGGTCATGTTATGGAGCTGCAGGAGGATAGACTCAGGGAGATGTGAGAGTATCACAGAAAAAGTGGTGAATGCCTGGAATAGCCTCCCAGAGGAGGTAGTGGGGGCAAAAACTGAGCAGGATTCAGGAATGTATGGGATGGCACAAGGGAACCTTACAGGTAAGGAAAGGGGGGTAATGCTGGAGATCAAGTAGGGTCTGCAGTGTTACAGTAGGTAGGAAACTGGGCAGACTAGGTGGGCAAGTGGTCCTCATCTGCCGTCAAATTCTATGTCTCTATGTTAAGTTATTAATTTTTCTTTTTATGCATGAGATGAGCTTTGGGTACAGTTTACTACGTGACTCCATTATATATATCGCACCATGTCCTGGTGTCTTACATGATAAGAATATTTTCTCATACTGTTTTGGGTTAGAGGACCATGAAGTGAAGCCAAGCGTTCTTTTAGCCCCTAAACAGCACAAGATAATGTTCTTTCATGTAAGATACACAGGGCACTATACTTATTATTATATTATGAAGCAGCATATCTGCCAGCGAGTCAGACACTGTAATTCATCTTAAACAACTGAATTTATTTCTGTTTGGTTGTGCTCTCCCCTCTCCACCTACATGACTTAATGGTGCATTCCAAAGTGGAAGATTTACTGACACTGCTTACACAGTGGTTAATGGTGGCAAGGTATACAGAGCGGTGGAGCAGGTTTACTCTGTTGAACTTCACAGTTTATAAGAAAGAGCATCATGTTTTAAATTGCCTACAGTTCAGACTTTTACTAGCACTGATTTCTGTTTCACAACTGAAGCCACAGCATTTCTGACCAAGACAGTATCGACGTGGCATAAATCAGCTGAATGGAGGAGCATGAGGTGCCAACTCGTGCTGCATAAGAGGTACAGTAATCTTTTTTTTCAATCAGTATTTTCTCCCTTCTGAAACAGCCAGATGGCACCCCCAGCCCCATTACTGACCTTCTCACAGACTTACCTGTTAAGGGGCCATGTACATAGAACCCTTTGGGTGGTGGCCACCTGTGTCAGTCATCACAAAACCTGCAGGGGGATGCTGGCTAGAGTAGTCCAGTATCATTTTCTTCCAGTTTTCTCCTGGACTAGAGTATTGGGATGAGTGCACCAGCACATCATGCTCCAACCCATCCTTTGCATTCTGTGTGCACTCCTGCTATGCCACTACCCAACTTCTGCCAGTTAGCAGTCCCTCCAGTGGAAACTAGTGTCCCCCACCATGAGGAAGGACAGCTGCCATCCAGTGCTCAGTCATCCTCATCCTGCGGCCCACAAAGCAGTCCTCATCCATTTGTAAGATTTTTGCAGGAGATAAGCCTGAAGGTAAAACTCACTAACACAGATGAGCAGAAAATTAGTTTTGTTCCTCCTTCATAATACTACAAAGACAGAAGCAATAAGATAAATCTTAGTAATAGTACAAAGGCAGAAGCAAAGAGATAAATCTTACCAATCAGTATGTAGAGACAGTCATATACCAGTGTGGAAGCTGGCTGCTTCTGAGGATCCCAAAAGGGCTTGGTTGTGTACTACAATTATATGCTGCAAATAAGAGAGTGTCCGGTTAGCGGAGTAAGAAGCTTACAGATGTCAGTGTGTTTCTGTACTGTGTACCTTTGTCAAAACATGGGTGTTCTACACCCAGGACCACTGCCTTTGTATCAGTTATAGGTATTTGCTGAGTAATCTAAATTAGAAGAACAATAGGTTCTTATCATAAATTTTGCTAGGCTAAGCATACTGACTTTGAAATATAAGTGGCGCCACAGATCACAGAATATTATACAATTATATAACCATGTTATGTCAGGCAGCTAATTTCACAGCTATTGTTAGATGTCCTTCTAGGTCAATGGTACACATTTCTGGCTAACTCAATAGGCATTTGGCTGAACAGGAGATTCCTGACTAAGCCCTAATATAGAACAACATATCAGTACATTGGTGATCATTAGTGCATAATACATGACAATACAGTCTCCCTTGTCTGTCAAGGTAGTAGTGAGTGTCCTCATATGGGGCAGCAGGGCAGGCTAGTCTAACATTCATGAACCTGAGCCACCAGGGCGATAGAAGCTGAACCACTACTATACTGGGCTGGCTCGAGGTACAGTAATTTAGTGCTCTGATTGACTGAGGCAGTTACACTGCTTTATAATTAGATGTTATATCATTGTACCTTTAAATACTGTGTATTTAATGAGCATTGGTTACATCATTAGCCCAGCTCTCAGACAAAGACTCATATAGAGTCGATGCACTCTGCGAGTTAGTACTACCTTTTCTTTGAATGAGCAATCAATCTTTCTTGCACTTTACTTTTGGCTCCCTCATTCACTAATTTACTGGTTTAAAGTGAGTTGTCCTCCTGGAATGCTACCTTCCTGTGTTTGTCTGTACCATATATAGTCTGTAATGGTTTACTCTAGTAGTGAGTAGCATCCTGTATGCTTATTATTCTGGTATGCTCCAGGGATCGCTTATCCAAGTGCCGTACCCTAACTTTCTCAACTGCTGCTCCCTTCTGATGATATTATGGAGGTTACATACCTCATTGGCTACCAGTCCTCAACCTTGTCGTGGTTGCCTCTACCCCACCACCTGGAGTGGGAGGGAACTCACACTGTCAGTGAAGGTTGTGGTGAGATAAGGACATACTTCCTTATTCTAATCATATTTCATGGTATTTTATGTGAGAAATGCATCAGAGATGCCCATGGTGGTCCAGTGTAACTTGCAAGGATCATGGGTACAAAGAAAAGCCATGGGCTCAAACAAATGGTGTAATTTATTGTTACTAGGCAGAGGATCTGTTTACTGCTAGTCTGGGACTAGAGTTTAATTAAATCATTTAGAAGGAGACAAAATAATAATTAAGCATAACTGGGAGGCCAGGTGGCCCAATTTGCTTGAAAAAGGCCAGGACCTAGAGAAGCCATGATGTCTGGACCCTTTTTGTTTTGAAAGGTCTACACTGACATAGTTTCATTACAAACAAATGGGCTATCATATAAGTAAATGGCTGTACTGAGGTAGCTTAATTACAGCCATTTCAAAGGAGGGAGCTGGGTGGTTCCTAAAATTCTGGTTTAGGCTAGATGACCTCTGAGTCTTTTTTTCCTCTTATATTCAGAAATGCACATTTGTTGTTTTTATAAAATATTAACATCTGATTGGTTGCATAGCCATAGAGATGGAATGCTAGCCAATCACAGGATAAACCACTGTCCATTAGACCTGCCTTTGAGAAACCCATAAAACAAAGGTGCAAGACTGTATCTGGACCTTTGTACTTGGGAACCCTGTCTGCTTAGAGAACAGAGACATTTCTTCTCAAGACTTCTCCTGGATTAAGAGCCAAGACTTCAGCTACCACTTTTAAGAACACTTTGCACTTCAAATTCAGCAACTAAGGAGTTGAGGTAGAACTTTCAAACTAGAATTCTCAAAGTTTAGTTTAGACTCTGTGGATGCAATGAAGGGAATGAAATATGAAAGGTCCCAGGAGGAGTCTGTGGGGCTTTGAACCAGTCTCTGCATTTCTGGGAAAATACATATAATAGGGTG
This sequence comes from Neoceratodus forsteri, assembly GCA_016271365.2. Lineage (NCBI taxonomy): Eukaryota > Metazoa > Chordata > Ceratodontiformes > Ceratodontidae > Neoceratodus > Neoceratodus forsteri. The sequence continues at coordinate 901,658,749 of CM028135.1, read as the reverse complement.
TATAGGACCTCCAAAAAAAGCCTATACACACCTGTGGCTTTCTGGTTCATTGTACAGTGGCTGAGAGTTCTATCCCAGGAACATGGACTCAAGACTATATTTGTACCCCTTGCATGGAGAGAGGGAACCCTGGATTTTCTCGTGATGCTCAATTGTGAAACAATGAACATGGTAAAAGGACAGAGGGGTATCTCTGATCCTTGTCACAGGAGGGATTTGCTGTAGCTCAGGAATTTCAGCCCCACAGGAGTGGGCTTGTGACAGAGGGGAGCAGTACTAATTGTCCCCAGCAGCATCACTAACATGCTAGCTGTATGCTCAGATAAACCAGTGAGGGCAGGTGTCATGGAACACCCACCTTTAGCCAGTAAGGGAGTGTTCCTCATTTGTTTCAGCATTTATTAGTACTTCATTTTATGCTCCACCTTCTGTTGTCTTTATTGGATATCACAAGTTATAGTAATGTTTAGTCAGGGAATGTGTTAACTGAACAGTTACTTTTTCACAGCTATGGTTCCAGACTATCTCCCCTTACAGAGTCCTGATGTCCAATGGCCTCCACAGCAGCTACATTTCCATATGTCACAGATAGTGTACTTCAAATTTCAGTTTGGGTGAAGGTCCTTCTGAATGCCAAATGTGTTTTGCAATGCAATACTTATCTAATGTTTCAAAGGTGCATATTATTCAAACAGAGGTGCCTCAAGGGTCACCTCTGTATGATCACAAGTAGGCTGTCTCACCCTGCTCACTTTTTAATGCCCCCACCCCAATTTCAGTTTTCTCACTTTATATATCAGTTTTGGTACCCTGTTTTAACTCTGGTAGTCTTACAATGCCTTGACACAATTAATAAAACTTATGACCCAAAATGTCCAGGGAAAACAACCCCATAAAGTGGGAAAAAATCTAAGCCTACCTCAGAAAAGAAAACCCACACTTTACAGGGAGGTAACCCTAAAACTTAAAAGAGAGTCTGAAGATAGATACTGGCTACCACTTTTTCTAAACAAAAACGGGGAGTGGCCATCCTTTTTACAGATGCCAGCTTAAGCCATCAAGAATAAGGCAACAGTTCCTTTCATGAAATTTGCTGTAGGAGAGACTGAGAGAGCATAAAGCAGCAGTATTTGTTGGTCGACAAAATCCTATCATTTAGTTTTTAGCAATAATACCTTCTGACATAATTAGATTCATTATTAGTATCATTTATTTCTCTTGGGTGTTTTTAAACAATTTTCATTTCTATTTTATAAATAATGACTCAAATAATTAAAGAAGATCACCATTAGCAATTTTAAAAACCTTCCCTTGACATTACCTTTGACTTTACATGCTAGATTCACACTGTGACTATATTAGGAGGGTGATGCTAGCACACATTTCTAATGGTGAGCAGCCCAGCACAACACCAAAATGTTTAGTTTATTCATAGTGCCCAGACAGCAGGGATTTCTTTAAACTTCTTATCTTGGTTTAGGAGGTGATACAATAAAAAGAAAATTGGCTATATTTACATTTTTGCCAGGGATATATTATTACTAAAATAAACTGTATTATGATTTTTTCCTACCGCTAACAAATACTGCTAGTTTGGCTGATGGTGGTTATTACTAACCGCATATGAAAACATGGGTACAGATCTAATACTTGCTTGATGGGCAGCTGACAAATTCAGTAGACATAAACATAGGTATCAAACAATGATGCCCTTGGGCTCCATCTCTATATAACCTTTTATAGAGAAAATATTAAAACATTTGCATGATCCAAATTTTTGCAGCCTCTCACTACTTGGAAAATCATGTTCCACACTTGCATATACAGGCAATTTAATTCTCTTGCCTCTCACTAGTGGGCATGTGTGAAAACTAGCAACACTGGAACGATTAACAAATGAGATGAAATAAATTACTGTATAAATATAAAGAAAGTTGAATAACAGTATTTGCTTCTAATAGAAAGAAACATCCATGGTATCTCAATATTAATCCACTTCAACAAGATAAGGAATATATGTATTTGGTGCTGATATTGCAGCTGATATTAAATGAAGCAAGTATTTAAATTATTATGCTGAAAAGTCAATAATATAAAACAAGGTTTGCTAAAATTTATTTACAGATATTGTGGATTAAGTAATGACCCAGCGTTAGCAGCAGTTAATGCAAAGTTAGTCTCAATTCTTTTTTATAATGCAGGAATTTGGGCTTCTAAGACTCCATTGGCATTTGATAAAATTTAAAACATTTTTACAACTCTCTTCTATGGACAAATATATCTAGCTCTATTTGTTATGTAATGGTAGAGTTAGTAAAGTTAAACTCTGCTATTGCCAACTTGAAAGCATTTGCATTCGCTTTGTTTATATTGTTTTGTTCCAGTTCTGAACAAAAAGTGGTACTGAATAAAAAAGATTCACAGCAAAACAGGAAAATGTTAGCGTAATGAATAAAAATGTTGGCTTTGTCTTCAAGAAAAAATAATATATATGTCTAAAGGCACTCCAAATAACTATTAAAAATGTTAGTCTCATTATGTGCATGTACATTGTTTTATCTCTGGGATTATGTCTTAAAATTAATTGTTTTAAACAAAACCTGTTTATTTTTTTTTATTTAAACTTTTGTTTACTAGGTAAGCTAATATGACCCAAGGCCCATTTTCAAATGAGACCTGGGACCTTAATAAATACAGTCAAGATGTCAATACAATACATAAACAAACAACAAATATGAAATGTAAACAAACATTAAAAGCAATCACATTTCAAAGTCTTTAGATAATGCTATTTCAAGCATACTTTAAAGCATCATGGCTAACAGTTTGTTGCAACTGAGTTGGTATCCTATTCCAATATGTGAGGGCATAATTAGAAAAAGCATGCATACCCATCTTCAGTTTAGTTTTTGAACAACTAAGCTTAAGGAGGCATTAAAACATAGTTCCCTGTCAGAATATTTAATCACTCAGTAAAGAAAATAAAGGAGAAAATGAACCCAGAGCTGTATTATTGTGTATTAAACAGTTTAAACTATACTGACAATATAAACGGGGGAGGGGTAGCCTATGTTATTTTTTTATTCTGATTAATACATAGGAATATGACATGGGCTGACTTAAGATGTCATTTATATCTTCATGAGAGGGTACTGGTCAGTTCTATGTGATAACAGGGATCACAGAATGGCGATTGCCATTACAGCGAGTGTACATTGCCATACCCTCCCACATACAGTCCCTCCCTCCCTCCCCACACTTGTGCATGCATGTACGTGTGTAGCTTCCTCTCACCTACCTCTCCTACCCTGGTATCTGAGTGCTACCTGCCAGGTAGCCCTGAACATAGGCATCATAACTGAGTCACTGTTTTCTATGGCGCTCAATGCGGAGCTGTGTTCACTGGATACTGTACTGATCAGTTGATATCTCATGAGTGGTGAGGCAATAGACCAATACCCTCAGTATCAGTGTCAGTTTTAGGGAATGGTCAGCAGCTATATCCCATCTAGCAACGTTTGAGAAATGGACACTTATGAGCAACAGCGGACTGCATAGTTATGAGAACATTTAAGTCCCTTCCTTGCAAACCCACAGCAAAGCACCTGTATGAAAAGGTCTAAATGGGATACATGGTTAAGTGCTATTCTCCTTAGTGTAATTACTGTATTTGATTTATTGTTTGACCTAATTCACTATTGTAATTGGCTTATGCGGACTTTATTTAGAAACATAGAAACAGATTTTGTCAGCAGAAAAGGACCTTTAGGCCCATCCAGTCTGCCCATTGTCCTTGCTTATTCCTTTCACCACTGACCCTAGTTAGTCATAACTGTCAACACTCCCTCCCTCATTCCTCTATCTAATATGACCTTGTGCCTATCCCTGCAGGCTTGAACTGATTTACTGGGTGAAACATATTTTTGAAAAGCAATTTTCATTTGTAAGAAACTACAAAATGATAGCTGTTCTGCTTGTACATGTAGACTGAGCATGCTCAGTGTGACCAAAAATGAGTGAGATAAATTTCTAAGCCTGCTCAGTGACAAGCTTCATTTATCTTACTCACGCTGCCCAATATAAAATGTTTATCTTGGCAAATTTATTTTCTGCTTGTTGTATAATTCAATGGCCCATGCAGCCAGAATGATGTTATGCTTGTGCAACTGTGTTACTTTGTTTGGCCATTAGCCTTTCTATTCCAGAGGAATTACCACCTGTAGGGATACCAAAGGCAAGAAATCCTCGAAGAAGGTTCCACCCCTAGAGGTGCTGTGGGATGATTCCCTTGGCTAAAAGGTACCTTAGGAAGCATCCCAAGGAAAGAGGCGATGCCACTGAAGGAGATGGGGAGGATGGTGGGGCAAAGAAAAGTGCTTAAGAGAGAGGCTCGAGGAACTGCTTTATGTAGCACCGAAGGGGAGGGCTGGCTGCTTGTCCTTTGAACTACAGGCATAGCCTTCCACTTCAATGGCCCACGCAGCCAGTATGACGTTATGCTTGTGCAACTGTGTTGCTTGATTTGGCTGTTCATGCTCTAGTCCAGAAGAATTATCACCCTGTAGGGGTACTAAAAAGACAAGGAACCCTTGAAGAGGGTTCCACCCCTAGAGGTGCCAAGGGACAATTCCTTGGCTAAAGGCACCTTAAGAAGCATCCCAAAAAGAAATGTAGTCGTATGAAAGCATGTTAGCACTCAGTAGCTGTGAGGCATAGCAGTAGATTAGGCACCAGGCAGCTTGATAACGTAATAAGATGTGTAGGTTAGCAATGGCATGAGTACAATGGGTTGCACTAGATTAAGTGAGCCTTCTAAGGAGAGAGTGAATGGCAAATAGAGACAGCATCCACCTCCATCCAACAGCAGAACCTACCTAAAGGAACTAGGGAACATTAACTATGGCTAACTAATGTTTATGACCTGAGGCATAGATGAGAAAAAAACCTTTGAGGAGGAAATCTTGAGGATCCAAGGCCTGGGTCACCTTCCCTCCAGGCTTGGGATGTTTTGTTGTGACAGCTCTGCTGCTGCAATTTAGAAACCCAGTTAACAGGGCGTGGAAAATATTCCAATTTGGAGGAAAGCTTCACTCGATCCCTCTAACGGGAATACTGTGAAAGGTTGTGAGGGTGCTCTGCTACATCAGGGGCAACCATGGCAAGAGGAGGAGAGCAATGACTGCTGAGGCACTTACCTGGCCTACTCACCCTAAAAACAAACCAGGTGAACCAGAGGCAGTCGAAGGGAGAATGCGGTGAAGGTGCCTTTTAGAATACTAGAGCCAAAGAGATCACTGTAACCACCCTTCATGGATAGTCTTAAATTCTACACCAGGAGCTGCCATTGAATCTTGAATGGATAAAGCCAGGTCCAGAGCAAGGACATTCCCAACTATGGGCCAGGTGAGAAGGACCCTGCCCCAAGTCAGGCACACTCAAGATGCGAACTCCATAGGTGCAGAACAAGACTGTTGGCTGCAGGAGGCCCTACACCATGGAATGGTTATAGCTGGTATGCAATGACAATTGAGGAGGAGCTCAAGGAATGTTGAGTGATGGGACTCACATAGGCCAGACATGGAAGTAGCGAGTGTTGAGCAAATTAAATTGCCTAAGAAATGAGTGGACCTGCACGTAAGTCAGTCAGCAGAGTAAGCAAATGGTCAGACCTCCATGGAGGTCGAAGGAGCAGCAAATATGAATAGTAGGGCAAGACAGCCTGGCCGTCAAGGAACCCAGTAAAAGGTAACAAAATATGTGGAGGATTTTAGCAGTGAAGGCAGGATATGAACATGAGTTAAGTATGCCACATGGGGCTAGGCTGTCCAACAACACCTCCAGTCCCCCGCCATAGGAAAAACAAGAAAGTGATGAGAAGGCACCGTGACCCACATGCATGTAGTAAAACAAGTTTACAGCATCAGCAGTAGCTTAGCTGACCTCCAGAGTATAACAGCAGTGTGCAAACATAATAGAGCAGCATCGGTATTGAGTAATTATGAGTTATAGGGTAGCATTTTGAATGAACATAGACTGTAGGAGGCAACGTCAGAAAGCAACAAATGGCTAGGCAGTGCACTGAAAACAGCAGCAATGAGGTACATGGTATAAGTTCAGGAAGCAGGAATGAGCTGCATGGGCTAGGGTCCGAGTGAGCCTGAACCAGGTGAAAACAATTAAGATGCATAGGATGGAGAGCAGCAGCAGGAAGCAGCTTAAGTTGAAACACACAGATAACGATTGCAGTTGCATTGTGAGTAAATGGGAGCAAGCAGCATGAGCTCTGAATTAGCAAAAATTCAAGGAGTTTTGAAACAGAAGCCCCCGAAAAAGAATGCAAATCAAAAGACACAAAACACAGAAGAACAGGGAACAAACAACACAAGAAGTGACAGCCAGAGGCAGCAATACAAACCAAAAGCAAGAGAACAGAAAAACATAATTTCAGCAGAACTGAGCAGGCCAAACAAAGAAAGATGGGGATGAATCCAGCAGGCCACAGAGGAGACGACAGACCAACAGAGCGTCCGTTGCAAAGAAAAAGTGCTTGAGAGAGAGGCTCAGAAGAACTGCTTATGTAGCACCGGAAGGGGAGTGGCTGGCTGCTTGTCCATTGAACTACAGGAATAGCCTTCCAAGTAATAGTAAATCACAACATGATAGAAATTCAAAACCTTGTGGCATCCTAAAATAAAACATTTTTACAGCTCTGGCATGATCTCAGCTTCCCATTGGGACTGTCTATGAAAATAAGTAAGCCCACTTTGGGCTCCTTACTGACACATTGGACTACATATCCAGTTCAAACTAGGGGAGGGGTTAATTTAGTCTGCCCTCACTAAACCACAAATGGCACAGTTCTTAAACAGCAAAGGTGTGGAAACATAACTGGGAATATCTATGGCCCTGAAATGAACCAGATGCCTCAGTATGCCCACAAGATAATCCAAGATGTACAGTATCAGTGATACAGAAAAACCCTCTTTATAGGTAGTACCATATCACAGAAGTGCAGAAAATGGACACGTTGCAGTCTGGCATTTCTTGGAGCTATCAAGAGGCCTCCAAAATGTATTACTCATATTGGGGCCTATGCACTAACAGGTGGGAAGTACGTGCGGGAGGGCATATCCCACCTGGTAACTCCAGCACCTGCAGACAGGTGCACACTAGCTGTATTCATCAGTGGCCGCCACCTGTCTGTGGGCCTGGTGCCCAGGTTCATACAGAGCAGCCAGGGGTGGAATCATGGACTCCAGTCAGGCATCCAATCGGATGCCAAGCATGTGTCCCACAGTGGATCCCTAGCACAAGAGGGCACGGATCTGGGTGTGTTAATGGCAGGCACCCAGACCCAAGCAGTCCAGCCTCATTGGCCGGGGACCCCAGCCCACGCCCTAGTAGCATACCTGTACAGTCCCCAGTAGGACCCCAACCCAGCCCATGGCCACCCCCAACACATGCCATTCAGGACCCCAGTGATGCAGCAGTAAACCCCCACCCAGCACATGTCATCCCTGACCCGGTGCATGAACAGCAGGTGGACCCAGTACCTGGCAGCTCCATCTCCAGTACACAATGCTGCCCCCCACATGCAAGCCTGTCCCCAAAGCTGCCAATGCACAGCCCCTACACCTGCAACAGTTTGCCAGGTTCCCATTCACAGTGTAGGACATATAGGCCACCCCCACACAGGCGCATTCCCCAGGACCCACAGTGAACCAAGCTATCAGGGCTCCGTAAGCATGCCCTGTGTATCAGTGCAGGGTCATGCAGAAGTGGACTATCCTGTTGCACCCCCCCACCACCACCACCCAACCCAGTACCCCAGTGCCTTCATTGGTGGCCAGTGGTGTCCCCCATGGCACTGCAGCCCATCCCCATCCCGTGCCGAGAGCCGGTGCTTCTTCACTAGACGGCCAGCGGCACATCCCTCCACACACCTCCTGGCCGATGGCCATCCAAGTGATGCTGGTAGTGTACCACTATATATGGGCAGCGCACTCCCAGTATCACTTGGAGGGCCAGCAGCCGAGAAGGTGGGAGAATGCTGCTGGCCATCCCATGAAGCGCACTGGCTCTCAGGCACGGGATGAGGGTGGTCGGCAGTGCCACCGTGGGAGTGTCTGCAGTGGGCTGGATCCCTATGTGTGTGCATGTAGGTGAGGATGGGGTTTGGCTGTCATGGGGCCAGGGCACAGATGAGTGATGGGTGGGTGGCACTGGGTTGCCTGTGGGATGGGTGCTGGGGACCTGTTGGTGGGGACAGTGGCTATCCACTAGGACCTAGTGGTTGTGGTCTGTGTGCACAGGGTGCATAGGGCACTTACAGCAGGGTTCTCATGGTGTAATCTGCACCCTCCTTCACACCCCACAGGCAGCACTATGCACCTTAGTACATGGTGCGTGGGGCTGGCAGGCCCCACCTGCCCCAGCACGTTGTCAGTATGGCCAGGCGATCAGGTGTGTAGGAGTTGGCGGCCCTGAGTCATGCATCCCATGTGGGGCACAATGGTACAGAGTGGCTACACTCCGCAGATCCACAGCGCATAGCCACTCCATCCATTCATGAATAGACACCAATATTGGGGCTACAGAGTTACATGCATTGCAGAAACAGGTCATATAGTTTTGTGCTACAATTTTGCAGGTTCAAGTTCCCACTGATCCCAGATTCTCAATTTTAGGAAGCACTGAAGGCAAAAATTACCTGCATTACACAGTGGTGCCAAAACATGGCTACTACCTGAAACAATAAATCATTTTATGATGGATGTTTACCTTGCTGCCAGTTTTAGGGAAAGGTCAGCAGCCTTGTTCCATCTGGCAATGTCTGAGAGATGGCCAATTGTGAGCAACAACAGACTGCATAGGTATGAGGACGTGTGAGCCCCTTCCCTGCAATCCACAACAAAGAGCCTGTGTGAAAAGGTCTAAATGGGATACAGAGTTAAGTGCTATATATGCTTATTGTTGTAATTATTTTGGATCTGGGAAGACAGAAGATGGAACCCAAAATGTCACAGGGCAGAAAAAGGGAAAAGGAGGGTGGGCACAAGCTGGAAGTAATATGCACAAATGCCCTAATCTGGGGAACAAAATCCAAGACCAAATGGCATTAATGGAAGACACAAACCTGGACATAGTAGCTATTACACAAACATGGTACACAGGAATCATGACTGAGATGTTACCATACCAGGATACACTTTTTAGGAAGGATAGGGAAGGGAGAAGGGGAGTGGGATAGCTATGTATGTGAAGGAGGGATTAAAACAACAGAGGCTCAAGGGTTACAACAAGGAGCAGAGGCACTGTGAGTCACCCTGGAGGTGGGAAAAGGATAGCCATTCACACTGGAGTAATTTACAGGCCTCCAGCACAGGAAGAGGAATCAGATGAAGCTATTGTGGAAACCATCCACAAAATGGCAGTCAAAGGAGAACTGCTACTAATGGGTGACTTCAACCTGCCTGAGGTAGATTGGAGCACTCAGACTGTGAGTATAACAAGGGTCAGAGACTTCTTGACTGCCCTGAATTGAGCAAACTTAAGACAGCTTATAGCAGAACCAACCTGCAAGGAGGCTATACTGGATTTGGTCCTGACCAATGGGGACAGGATCACAGATGTGGAAGTGGGAAGTCCCTTGGTATCAGCAACCACAGGACAGTATGGTTTAAGGTAACCACAGTGTAGGAGGCAAGCCATACAAGGATAAAGGTCCTAGATTTCAGGAAGGCTAACTTTAAGGAGATGGGTAGAAATCTTAAAAGAGTCCTAACAGCGGAAGGTACAGGAGATGTGGAAAACAGTGGTCTAGACTCCAGAGAGTCATAACAGAAGTAACAGTTCACTGTGTCAAAATGCATAGCAAAAGTAAAAGACAGGAAAGACCATCAAGGTTCTCAAAAGTAGTGGCGAGATAGTAAGGGAAAGAAAAGAGCCTTCAGAAGATACAAGGAAACACAAAAGGATGAGGATAGAGAACAATATCTGGAGAAGCAGAGGAATCTGGGAAAATAATTAGAAGGGTTAAAGCACAGACAGAGGAAGGTATAGCCCAGGTTATTAAGAAGAGTGACAAGACCTTTTCTTCAGATACATTAGCTAGAGGAAAAGACCAGAAATGAGATTGTTAGGCTGAAGAAGAAAGGAGGAGAAAGGATGGAGTATGACCTAGAAAAGGCTGAGATACTGAACAAGTACTTTGCTCAGTATTCACCAGAGATGGGAAGGTTGAGGGAACGAGACTCATTAAGAGGGGTATCAGGGAGGAAGGTAGACACCAGCCCATTCATAGTGGAAAGAGTCCTAGAAGAACTCAGGAAAATAAAAGCAGATAAGGCAATGGAGCCAGATGGGACCCACCCCAGAGTACTAAAGGAACACAGAAGTGCTGGCGGAACCATTGGCAGCCCTTTTCAATGCATCGCCACAGATGGGGAGGTACTTGAGGACTGGAGGAGGGCAGATGTGGTCCCTCTCAACAAAAGTGGAAGCAGAGAGGAGGCAGGCAATTACAGACCTGTAGCCTGGACCTCAGTAGTTGGGAAATTAATGGAGTCCTTACTTAAGGAGAGGATTGTGAAGTTTCTGTAGGATAGCAGGGCACAGGATCCAAGGCAGCATGGATTCTCAGTGGGAATGTCCAGTCAGACAAATCTGATAGATTTCTTTGACTTGGTGACCTGGGTGGTAGATTAGGAGTGGCAGTGGATGTGGCCTACCTGGATTTCAGTAAGGCCTTCAACACTGTCCCACACAGGAGATTGCTAAATAAATTGGGAAGCCTGGGAGTGGGTCCTGCTGCGGTAAAGTGGGTTGGGAACTGGCTAAGGAACAGGACTCAGAGGATGGTGGTAAATGGCATGAAATCTGAGGAGAGGGAGGTGACTAGTGGCATGCTACAGGGTCGGTGCTGAGGTCAGTCCTATTCAATGTCTTCATTAGCAACATTGCAGTGCATCTGGAGGAAGGTGTGCCTCTTCAGCACAGGGTTATAATGTCGCAAGACATTATGCCGCAGCAATATACTGTGCAGCTAATACAGCACGCTATATTGCAAGCGTATATGTCTTTCTTAAGTGGGGGCTCCTGCCCCCATGCTCCCTCAAACCCCCCAACTAAAATAACCAACTCTGGAGGTGGGAGAACACTTAACTTCACATAAAGTGAGAAAAATAAAACAATTACTTGCATCCGGGACCAGGAATCAAACCCAGTCCCAAATGTACCACCTCCATCCCTTGCTGCCTGTGGCTCATCCCGTCAAGCAACGGCAGTGGCTCACTGGCCCCATCTCCCAGCACAGGTCTCATCCCCTACCTGGGAAGGGTGAGAGGGTGCACTACCGCATATACACTCTTTACAGTTTTGCACCTCGCTTCACCCTACCATGCTGCTCCTGTGCGTGGTTTTAATGTACACTATTAAGTGTATGAGATACTGACCCAGTAGATGCCTCTTCGAAGATGACACCAAGATCTGCAACAAACTGGACACACTGGAGGGGTGAAAAAATGAGAAATGACCAAAGCCAATTAGAGGAGTGCTCAGGTATCCGGCAGTTGACTTTCAATGCTAAAAAGTGCAAGATCATGCACCTGGGTCACAGGAATCCAAGGAGGAGTACAGGATGGGTGGGAAATTCTGGCCACCACAAGTCAGGAGAGAGAGCTGGGGTTATCATATCTGATGATCTGAAGGTGACCAAACAGTGTGAAAAGGCAGTGGGGAGAGCAAATAGAATGTTGGGGTGCATAGGAGGGGCATAACAAGCAGAAGGAAAGAGGTGGTGATGCCACTGTACAGATCACTGGTGAGGCCTCAGTGGAGTATCTGTGTCCCATTCTGGAGACCACATCTCCAGAAGGACATTGACAAAATAGTGGCAGCCCAGAGAAGGGCAATGAAGATGGTACATGGACTGCACCAGAAGCCCTATGAGGAAAGACTTAAGGACCTTTATATCTATTCACTTGAGGAAAGAAGGAGAGGGAGATATGACAGAGACTTTCAAGTACCTTAGGGAAATAAACAGGGTACAGGTGGAAAGCATATGTCAGAGAAAACTGTGCACAAGAACAAGGAGGCATGATATGAGGCTTAAGGGTGGAATACTCAGAGGTGATGTTAGGAAGTACTTTTTCACTGTAAGGGTGGTGGAGCCATGGAACAGCCTTCCAGTGGAAGTGGTGGGGCAAAACAACATGAGGGTTCAAGAGTGCATGGGATATACATAAGGGTACCCTGGAGATGTGCAGAGCAGGATAGTCGAAGAGAAAATAGGATCTGGGGCTGCAGCAGTGAGTAGGGAAATGAGCAGATTAGGTGGGCTGTATGGTTCTTATCTGCTGGCAGATTCTATGTTTCTATGGATTTATTGTTTGACCTAATTCACTATTGTAATTGACCAGTACTTATGAGGACTTTATATAGAGAAACAGATTTATTCTGCAGAAAAGGATGTTTAGACCCATTCAGTCCAACCCTGGTCCCTGCCTGTTCCATTCACCATGGACCCTAGTTGGTCATAGGTCTCACTCCCTCACCTCATTCCTCTACCTAATGTGCCCCTGTGCCTACCCCTGCATGCTTGAACTAACTTGCTGGGTGAAACATGTTTTGAAAAGCAATCTTCATTTGTAAGAAACTAGAAAATGATGGATTTTCTGCTTGTACATGTAGACTGTACGTGTGTATGACTAATTTGTCACTAAAAATCTTATAAACTCAAAGGATGAATATTGTGAGCCAAGCGGTCCTTTTCTGCCAACAGATTCTGTTTCGCTTATGCCAATATCCTTGCTGAATAACAGATAAAACTAAACATGGCGGTAACGTGCTCAGTGTTTTATTTCAAGCTTCAAGTGGTTAGCAAATAAGACCATGAGCATGTTAACCTTGGTGTTTGCTGTATGTTATCCAGCAAGGATACTGTGTGAGTGCATGCAGTTTTTTGTTTTTCTTGGTTACATGTGTACTGTCTGCACCATGACTCCAGGAAGAGCAGCTCTGTTCGAGTCAAGATTTTGTTTCAGTGTTTCTATGTCACCTGGTTTAAATAGACCATTATCATACTAAACAGCACCTCCGATTTTCTGCTTTCTTGCCATACCGTTTAGTGTGGTATTAAGCTATTCCACAAGGCCATTCCCCCATGGGTGATATGGAGAGTTTCTAAGCTGTTTTTACTCCAAATTTTTCACCAAGGTTCACCATGAGAAGCGGACATGAAGTTTGTACCTTTGCCTGATGTTTTGTAGAAAGAGATTCCAGCCCTATTGGTCCTTACAAAACAGTAGAGGAGGAATTGGATACGTTTATTGACTAACAAGTGTCTTGTGCAAAGATGGATTATTGCGGCTACACAGGTCCCTTCTTCAGGTGAACCTGAAGAAGGACCTGTGGGCCCCGAAAGCTTGTGTATAATTCCATCTTTGCACAAGACACTTGTTGGTCCAATAAAAGGAATCAAACCTTCCATCCTCTACCTTTGCCTGACAACGCTTCTGGGAAACCCATTCAGGTAAAAATCTCCAGCAATGCACCTGCCACATTATTTGCCTCCATAGAGGACATGGCAACTGTCTCTGGGTAACTACCACCATTATGTACTTTTTTCTATGTAACTGGCATTAGTCAGGGATCCCTCAATGTTCTCTGTGACCCTGTGGTAAGACTCATCTATGACAGTTAATGTTATTACTTCTTCCTTAGCACTGTCTCCTATTTCTCCTTTTTCTGGGAATATGAACATGTGTTGCAATAATTGGTGACATTCTGAAAGATGTTTGGCCAGTATAAATTCTCCAACAGCCACCTTCTCCCTGATTTTGCCCCCTCCCCACACGATAACCAGTAAAAGGGATATTATGAGCCAGAGATAGTAGTTGTTTCTGGTACTCATGTGGGACTACAACCTTTGTGCACATCCCTTTTCTCTGTATTATGTTTTCTGTGCCACTCTGTCAGCAACATCCCCTCCTTAAAGTACAGTGTAAAGGGCACTTCTCTGAGTTTCTGATCACCCTGCAACCTCCCTTAGTTTGCTCAGAGTCAGGTCCATCTGCTGTGTAGTCACACTCTTTGCAATGGATACTTTCCCATGAATTACAGGGTCCCTGTGTTCAAAGGAATATACACTTCAGTGTAAACCCTTTGTCTCAGGCTGTGAGGAATCTGTAAACCCTGTTGCTGCGCCTCCCCTACACTATCCCTATTCTCCATTAATTAGAGTGGATCCCCCTCAGGTTTGACTCCTGTTCCTGCACTAGACCAGACTGAGACTTATCAGGAGCACCACTTGAGTCCCCATATTTGTCTCCAATGCAAGTACTGTACATTATATGAGCTTCCTGTTCTCCCATGGCAGTAGTTGCCACTTAGCATTCGAAGCCTCTGACCACTCTGCCAGCCCATGTTCCATGTAAGCTGTGATGAAGTAACCCTCCTCCACCTTTCTGCATTTCTGTGAACACCTCTGGCACCCCAGCATGTCCTTTGTGCTCCCACCTGTGACCTTGCTGATCCACAGGCACTGTACTAACTCCAGATTCTAACCCCTGTTCTGCTGCAAAATTGTTTTGCTCTGCCCTGGGTTACTGCTACTCGGCTCTCTGAAATTCAGCTTCCTAGGACTATGCTGAATGTACACTCTGCTAATACCCCCACTTCTATTAGCCTGTGGTACTACTCACACTGTAAACAAACCTGGTTCTATGTCATAATGGCGATAGCGGCGACCATCATTATGGAGCGGTACATCGCCGAAAATCAGTTTTAATGATATCACATCCTGGCACACACAAAAACAGCACTGGGACTTTGAATTTCAATGTTAATGTGGGGGTCTGTGCTCCCAACAGCCCCTACTAAAGGATTCATAACTCCAGTGGAGTGCATGTCGGGGAGGTGCAAATCTGGGGAAAATTTTCAGGCTGGGCGCACAAAAATGTAGGCACACCCAGACCTGAACAGCAGTGTCAGTGGCTCAGTAGGTAGCACACTTGCCTCTGAGGCTGGGAAATCAGAGGGCTGTAGGTTCAGTTCCCACATCTGGCACTTGGGCTAATATCCCAGTACTGTCACTGTAGTGCAGCATGAGAGGGTGCTGCACTTCTGAGCTGCCATCTTCGGATGAGACATTAAACCAAGGTCCCATCTACCTAGATTGGTGGTAGTTCAGGTGGATGTTAAAGATCCCATGGCACTTATCGAAAAGAGTAGTGGAGATTTTTATTGAAATACATCAGAAACACATCAAAGATAATCCAAACCAACAATGATACATGCTTATCAAAAGGAAAAAAAAAACAGAAAAGAAATTTACAAAACTCAAAAAAATTCAGATCAAAATTATATAAATAATCTTATTTATATTTAATAAAATAAGTGAAACCCTTCCACCATTGTAGCACCTGACATGCATAGTGTTTTAAGCAATCTGATTTATAAATATCTTGAAGTTCTTACAAACTAATATGCTCAAACATTCAGAAGACATCCTATTCTGATGTAACACCCATTGATAACGAGGCTGCCACAGATAAAATCTAAGGCAGCAGAAAACACTATTACAGGTCTGATGGAACTGAGATAATCCTGGTCCATATTTCCCCACCATCAGTATATCATACGTCAGAAAGCAGAGTCAATTTAATTTCCATTTGAATGCTAAATAATTCCATAAAGCAACTGTATAAGAACAGTGTAATAAGAAATGCTCCATAGTTTCCATCTGTGCTATAATGCTCCATATAGGGACTATTTTGTTCTGTAATGCTTTTATGTTTAGCGTTACCCTTTATATTCAACCTCCCATAGGCTGTAAGCCACAAGTTCTCCCACATTTTCTGAGGAATTCTTGAAAGTGTTAACTGGTGGAGAATGTAATGGTTATCTGCTGAGGCACAATTCTTAAAATAGGGTTCCTTAGGATAATTTCTATCAATGATATCTTGATATAGAGATTTTGTGGAAAGTGTGATGGGACCATTTTCATGATACCCCATTTATATAATTTTGAGCAGCTGGCAAAAATAGGGGAATATTAAGACGTGGATGTGTTTTGGTGCTATTTGTAGCCATGACTTAAAATATACAGCTAGGCCTTTTGTCATCCAAGCCTTTGAAATATTGTCCCTGCTGTGTAGTATAGTGCCAACCAATGCTTGAAAAATAAAGCATGGAGGAAAACAACCGTTCTATCATGTTGAGACCCCTTTTGAGATCCAAATAGGTATGATTGCATTAAATGGGATTTAATTTTGAGCCTATAACATTTGAAAGCATAGCCTATAGAACCTTGCTTCCAATTTGATGGGTAATGGACATACTGTAATAATGGTAAAATAAACTTTTTAATATAGCAATTTGCTTAATTTTGAATATTTCCCTGTCTCCATCTGTTCACCTTCTGTTCTGCTTTGATAATAGATTTTTCCCAATTTTTTCAGGAAAATTATGTGGTCCAAAAGTGATCCCCAATATTTCTAAAGGAGTGGAAGATATAGGCAGTCCATACCAGATGGAATCAGGATGGACATTAGGCCCAATAAAAAGACCTTAGTCTTCCCCATATTCAATTTGGCATTTGAAACCTTCTGATAAAGTGCAGTTTCTTGTACAAAAGATTAATTTGTCCAGGATCTGAAAAAAGCACAGATATCATTAGCATAAGCTTAAACGATAAGACATGAGGGATGCCGAGCCCAGTAATTCCAGTCCATTTCGAGATGCTACAGCTGAATGGAGTAGAGGATCAAGGGAAAACTATACAGCAAAGGGCTCAAAGGGCATCCTTGTCGGACTCCAGAGTGTACTATGAACTTTTGTCCGACTACACTTTTAAAAGAGGTCGGATTGTAAAAACAGAATATAATAACTGCAATTGAGATATAAAAAGTGATGGAATTGTAGCCTTTAATACTACAAACAAATATTTATGTAAAACTCTATCAAAAGCTTTTTCCTGATCTACTGTCACCGCACAACCAGACACTCCTGAAATATTACAATGATAAATGATATCCCTTATGGTCCCTAGGCTTGTTGAATATTTTATCGGGTAAACCTGCAATACTGAACTGGAGTTGGCACCCTGGAGGCATACGCTTAAGCAAGTGTTTAACATATGTACCAATATTTTATAATCAGTATTCATCAAAACTATAGGTCTCCAATTATTTATTTGAGTACGGTCCCTTTTTATAAAGCTAAAATAGAAGTTCTTCAGAAAATTAGGGATGTATAATGTTATTAGTAAATCAATAATTGTAAGTAATAAATAAACAGTCTACCAATTAAATAAATTATTTATAGAAAGAGTGAGAGATACCATCCAAACCTGGAGCAGGATGAAGCCATAATGCTTTAATAGCTTGTGTAATTTCTATTTTAGTGATTGGAGATTGTAAATTGTGTACTTCTATTAGGAAATTGGGATCTCCACTGACGTTAAAACTTATTTATGTCGGAGGATAAAATATTACTGACTGATTCAAGAGAACCATAATGTCTCCAAATTTCAGCCTCTATGTCTACTAAAGAAGTAACTGTTCTGCCATCTGGGGTAGTTAAAGACTCAAAGAGCCTGTATGTTTTAAATCTTTACAGGCTTCATAGGGTCACCTATAGACGAGGATTTTGTGCTATGATTCAGAAGAGACTGAATTGATCTTGCTCTGGTAGATTCAAAACTTTCATGGCATCCTTTACTGTGGAAATCTGACTAGAGTAATCATAATTGGATGAATTTGATAAAGTAATTAATTTATGCAACTGTTGTCTAAGGGATAAATAGTGCAGAAAGGCTGCATTTCTCTTTTTTTCCATATTTAGAAAACCACTTTTTATGTCAGCTTTGGTGTCCATCCACCATTCACCTTTATCAGTATATAGACATTCAACCGACAATCTAGCATGAAACAAAACTGTTACCTCCTGAATAACCACTGGATCACTTAACATAGAGTCATTAAGCTTCTATCTGCCATAAAGAGTAGATTTTGGAACAAAGTGATGCATGGAAAACAACAATAACAAATGGTCTGAAAAGTAACTGGAATCATAGTTAAAGAACCTTTAGGAACATTTGCTGATATGAAGATATAATCAATGGTCGAGAATAATTGTTCCATGTATAAGTAAACTTAGGGCCTTTAGTATTTAGTAAATGACAATTGAATAACCCAGCCAAGAAATCATCTGAGATAATGCATGGGAATTACAATATATATTTTTTTTGTATCTTCTTTTTTCGCTTGTCCCCTGTAACCAAGGGACAATTAAAATCACCACGCAGAAATATTTTATAGTGTGTAACTAAGAAAGGTTGGATTGCTCTTATGAGATTTACTCTTTCTGCCTTTATTTGGGCAGCATAAACTGAAATAAAACGCAGTCCATATTATTCCATAGACCATCTAAAATCAAAGCTCTCCCTGGTATCAAATCATATATTTTACGGAGAGAAAACTGAAAGAATGAAAAAGGACCCCAACCCCATCAGCCACATTCTGGCCGAAAGACCAATAGGATGGACCCCAGACCCATTCCCTCTTAAAAGAATGAATCTGATCTGCAGCATGCATCCAGGTTTCTGAATTAAACAAACATCTATGGCTTTATCATATAAAATTTGAAACACAACCTTTCATTTTCATAATTTAACAAACTATGAACATTGAAGGAGCAGACTAAGCCACCAGTCATTCAAAATTCCATTAGAAAGAGTACCTAGGTCTTTTTCCTCTTTTTTTTTTTTTCCCTTTATAATCACCATCTACATTTTTTTCTGACCTTGGTCATTAAAGGATTTTTGGAATCGGAATCCCGCACTTCCATTTCAGAGTCTCCCAAGGGGTAAACAAGGCAGCATATGAATTTTTAGATTCCACTGAGGTGGGGGATCCAAGGAATGGATTTAGAAAATCTAGAAGATCTTCTACAAGGCAAGGAGTCTGAAAAGTTACACTAGTACCATTTTTTGTGGAATGGGTATATCTGAATAACAAACTGGAGTGAGCATATCTAGTTTCACAATTTGTTGTACTGGAGCCTGGTACAAAACCTCTTGTGATTCTAAATCAATAGAAATCACAAAGGATCTATGGATGGAGTTTGGAGATGTAGAAGAAGGGTGGGTTCAGGAAGATCCTTGTGTGGGATTAGAGAGACCAAAGGGGTGGGGAGGTTTTAGAAATATCATTTGAGGTACTGGGGCCGGGCTGAGCAGGGTCCGCCAAATCTTGTGCTTGCTGGATGAGAAGCTCAGGGCTAATACAGCTTGTTTTGTTACGGGCTGCCCAAAGGCAGTCACTGAAGACATGACCACATTCCTTGCAAAGGTCACAACGAGTATGGTTAGCATATTGCATAATGCTGTGACCAATTTCCCACAGTTGTTGCAACGGGGTTTGTCACAAGTGCTTGAAAGATGAGCGAGAACTACACCTATAGCAGGCCCGGGTTGACTTGCATAAAAACAGACCCCACGGTCTCTGCCCAAAAGGAGGGAGTTTGGAATATGCTCTATTCCTATTTCACCCTGCCATAGTTTTACCTTGTACTTCCACCCCCAGTCCAGAAAAGCTCTCCATCCAAAATGACTTCTGGTGAACTGAGTATTTCACATTTCTGTGATAACCAGCATGTGATATCTTCGACATGAACTCCCTCAATTTAAACATAACGGTCAATACTTAATTAAAAGTTTAATCAGAGGTATAACTACAAAAGTGGTCCATGTCAGAGATGTCTTGACTTGCCCGTATTCTCCCAGAACAAATCTAGTGCATAAGATGTTGAAAACTAACGTCATAATTATCCTCTCCTGAAATATTGATAAAAGCAGGAACTTCCTTTGAGAGAAATGCAGAGAATCCTTTAATAAAATTTTCCCCACATGATATCTATCAGGTCGATTTTCCAAACCCCTTATATCTTATCCGCAGTGCATTCTCATGGGAAGCAGCCACTTGTTTCATATTAGAAAAAGCTCAGACAGTAAGGGTTTAGATTCTCATGACTGGTCTGACAACAAAGGAGGGGTTTTCCAACCCCTGTGCTCCAGGTAGCAAAGGTGGAAAAGAGTCAGTAGAGACTATTTTAGAGCTGTCCTGAATCAGTTCTGAGGCAGGGGACACAATTGTAGTATTAGAGTCAGAATGAACAGGAGTGTTTGATACAGGCCTGGAAGAAACTCCAGGCATCCATTCTGCTGTGGCTTGGAAGAAAGAAATATCCACGTGGGTCTGGAATCCATATCCCTTTGTGGATCTAGTCCATCCTGCCCCTGAAAGGGGCTTTTGCAGTGTCCATGAAGCCATCTCAGAAATCTAGTACAGCACTCTCAGATTTTTGTTCCCAAAGAAAAAGTCTGTAGAGTTCTCTTGTGTGTTTAACTTGGTTTGGTAGATTATTGCCGTCCCCTGTTCTGCAGGGTTTGGTTGTCTAAAACAAACCCTGCTGTTTTTGAAAGTGTAAAGTCCAGGGGAACCACTGTAGGATATTTCATGTGGTACCCCAACTACTGAATCATGCACCTTTGCTCGCAGGGTGAGCTGATGTATTCACCTGCAAGTCAGACTCTAAGCCCTCGCTTGTTTTCTTTGACACCCAGGCCTTTGCTACAGAAACCTTCTGGCTCATTATTGACAGCTGCGCTTGAGCCGTCAGTGGCTTGAAAAGACTGGGAGCCAGCGCTCAGCCTGTGAGTTAACTTGAGTGTTTTTAGACCCAGACACGGTCCCAAGATCAGAAAAGGGAGCTAGTAAACCGAAGTCTTCAGGCTTTTGGCACACACCATTAAAGGTGTTATAACTGCCAGCCTTGGAAATAGACACATCAGAGCAGGCATTTACTGGTGCAGTAGGTGGCTTAGAATGAATCGGTAGCTGCGATTCAGCTTGTGAACAACCTTGAACATTTTTTCATGCACTGTACCATAAACAGAAAGGGAACAGGTGGACTAGAAACTTTAGGCTTTTGGCACTCACCACTAAAGGTGTTTTTACTGCCAGCCTTAGAGAAAGCATTTGAAAATTCACCCAGCTCCACTGCAGTAGATTCAGGAACAGCTGTGCGTCTGCTAGTTTGACAGGCCTGAAATTGGTTGACAGAAACTGCTCCAGACTATAAAATATTTAGTTTTTCTTCCAAACATTGCTTTTCCAGCAAATGATGCTCCTCTTCAACTAATACAAGATGAAAAATGTTTGTTGTGATTCCAAGTTACTTGCTGTATCTTTTTCAATATCCAAACCAGGTTCCACACATAATCCTTCTGTAGACATTTAAATATCCATACTATTATCTCAGGGATAGTAGTACTTTCACCCAAATTTTCATCTTCAGCCCCTGTTGAATTCAGACCAGAAGAGGAGGCCTGCTGTCCTATCTGCAACACTTCCGCGACCAGGATCCATGGGAGCCGCCATCTGGTCACACAGGAAAATGGGTCCCTCTTGCTCACAGGAAGCAGAGTAGGGGAATTTCCCAGTGTTCAGGCCAAATTTCCTCATTCACTAAAAATACCACCAACAGCTTGATCTGATTCAAGGTCAGTTGGCATTCATTTGTATCCCCTCCCTGGGTCGTGCCTGAAAATAGGCAGGATTTGTCTAGTGCATTTACCAGGTCAACAAAATGAAATAAAAAAAATGAACCCAGAACCCTCACACAGCTTTAGGCTGCCACCCACCACCACACTACCAGGGGCCAGCTTGGCAGACCCATACCAACCACGCCAGGCCAACCCTCCTTTCTGTCATGCTTGCTCCCTCCCGCACGTATATACATATGGCGAAGTCCTGTCACTATATGCGTGAGTCTCCCATCCTGTCGCCTTCCTCCCACCCCTCACCTGTCCTTCCTGCACCGCAAGTAGGTCATCGCTTTGTAGGCACCACTTGCAGCTAGCTCACATCACAGGATACCAGCCAACCTTTGCCATAGGTATAATGATAACCTGCCTATTTTCAATGTGGATCCTAGCTGTGCAACCAGTCAGAAATAGATATAGGATTACAAAACTGTCTGCCAAAGAAAAGCTAACCCAGTTTCATGCATACATGAGACCCTTTGACAGTCAGTGCAAAATTATGCAAATTCTGGGTTTAATTACTGGGCATGGACCCAACAGCAAAAGGAGATATCTGCACATTCTCTTGTCTTGAACATTCTCTTGTACTCCCTCACTTGTTTTTATATTTTCTACATTCATAAGCGGATGTCCATTCTTACCATATTAAATATTAGGTTTGTTTTTATTCTGCATAGAGGAATTCGATCTGTTGATACTAATACATGGCAGGTTGCCATGAATAAGTGAAGTTTGTACCTTGTATATTTAGTGTCGAATTTCCCTCACCCCAAATTTCTTGTTTATTTTAGAGAAGCTTGCCACATATCAATAATCTCCCCGTGCTGCCTTGGTAAGGTTCTCTGGTTACAGTTTTGCGCCTAACCTGTGCATCCTCACATCATTCAGAAATTGTTACAGTGATATCAATTCTGTTATTTGCTCATATGTTATTACATTCACCCTTCTAACCATCTGTCACAAAAGTCTTGCAATTCATTTGCGGATTTTGCAAAAGTCGTATCTGTTTTTTCTTTCAGGTACACATTTATTTATTTATTTTTATTTTACTCTTTGGCAGCAAGGTAAGGCCCACTAGGCACTACTGCCTGTTTTAGGGGCAACTGGGTGGTTAAGTGACTTGCTTAGAGTCACACAGTATGCAAGTGGAGGTTGTGGAAACAAACCCGAATCTGCTGGATGTACCAAGCTCATTCACAGCTCGTTACTCTAACCTTTAGGCTGTACTGCCAGTCATTTTCAGTCTATAGTTCTCTGAGTAAGTTTGTACCTTAACGTGGCCAATTTCAGTGTACTATAAACATCTGAGTCCTCATTAGACAGTTTAGCATATGCTTTTAAATGTCTGCTTGAGGGTAATGAGGCCCAACGGCAGCCCAGACACTTTCCTCAAATTTATGTAATGTACATAACCTTTCAAAGTGTGTAAGAAATGAAGTTACTGTATACTTCCCCGGTATGGAAGTCCTTGGACCATGTCAAAGGTTTCAATTTGTACCCATCTCTGCTGAACTATTGGGTTGTAGCTTGGCAAGTTCCAGATGACCTTTCAATGCCTTTAGTTCTGCATTTGCTATTGCTCTTACTGGCACAACTTTTACAGAAAGCTTGACTCCTATGAGCACAATTTTTGAAAAATTTTCATCTATTCAGAAAGTTTAATCCTACTGTGTGCCACACAAAATGACATTTGTTTACTTTTAGGGCTCTCCCTATTTATGTAACCAGGTTACTGGATGCTAATGGTACTCATTGAAAAGGTTACATTTGGGTCACTGGGGAATTGTCCATGTTCATGCTTGAATAAATAAAGCTAATTACTTCTACTTTACTACTACCAAGCCTCAGCTGGACTTGTTCCTTTTCCCCTCACTTTCCTGACTGCACACAGCTCTTGCACTCACCAGTGGACTGAGTGCCTCAGTCATGGGGTGGTAACTGCCACCAGTACCCCTGTGTAATCTTGACAGAGAACTCACATTTGGTAATCCTTTTAGACAAATTTCTACATTGCAAGATAGTCTCTATGTGTCTTTATGAAGAAAGATGAAGCCTGTCTGCTTTTCAGAGAGAACAATGATATGCACATCGATCTTTCACGCTCACCCTGCAGTGTAAGTTTCAATCTCTAAGGGACTACCATGTGTGTGTTTATAATAAAAGAAGTCTTATGAATATACAACAAGCTTTTCACTAATTTTTTTTTGCTTCTTCTTGGAAAGAGTTCTTGTAATACTGGACAGCAACATCCATCCAGGGGATGCATGTCTTACATCAAGGATCTAGAAGTGACATGCAAAAACTTGTGTAAGGTTTATAGCACAGTTGCCACCTGGCTGGATAAGCAGGATCTCTACTTAACTGAGTCTAAGATTTATTCAGTCATGACAGAAGATAATTGTTAACTGCATCCAATCAAAATATCTAATATTTTTGTACCATTTAGGCATTTTGTTTTGCATTATGGTGCAACCAGAAGTTGGGATACTTGAAGAACAACACTTGACAGATTTGGAATTATAGTAAAATCCTAACTGGGGTGGGTTGGACTTGGACTCTAAACATCAAGTGGGAAGTACTGTCAAGCATATTTCTCTGTCTGGGATGTGTTATTCTACTTATGGGAGATCATTTTCAATAATAAATTAATCAGGGTGTTTTCTACTGCAATTTCAAGAGAGCCAGGAAGTAATCAAAAATGTTAACTTACAACAATGTAATGTCAACTTCTAGTTCCGCCTTCATCCAATAAGGATGTGAGGATTATTGCTCCATACCCTCCAGTATAAATTTTAGGAATTCCGCAGCTGACATCCACAGCTATACAGCACAATAGCCAGCTGTGAATACCTCTGTGATGCCATCAAAACCAGGCAAAACAAAATGTTGTTAGAATTTCTACAGCTGGTAACCACAATGGAACCACAAGACACCAGGACCGCCAGACACAGCCAGTCTATCTCCACCACATCAGGCCACCAGAGTGATTGCAGTGAAGGGGAGGGAGCTGACTCTTCTACCATCACTTCCAAATGGCTCTTTCAAGAATTGGGCATAACAGAAAATTAATTCATGATAACACAAAATGCCTTCTTAATTTAATTATGTGGCAACAGCGGACAAAAAATCCAACATTGGCCATGTTTATGTATGCAGAGAAGGCTTTTAACTGGGTGGTGGGAGTTTCTGTGCAGGACTCTGGAGGAGATGGGGCTGTGACCGGTTTTGAGACAGCATAGATATGCTCTACAGTTCATACCAAGCCACAAGCAGAGTGAATGGTGTAACATCTCCACAGTTCCACCTACAGCGTGGAACAAGACAGGGCTGCCCTCTCTCCCTCTGCTCTTGCTTTATGCATTGAACCCCAGCAATAGCAGTTAGGAGCAATGATAATATGCTAGGAATTACAGCAGGGTAGGACTCATAAAATATCTCTATGTTGGCAACTTCCTCTTCTTTCTCACCTCACCTCAAACTTCTGTGTCTGCACTGTTGCATGAGTTGGATAGCTACTGATGTGTCCTGTACTACAAGATAAATATTGAAAAATCCAAAGGAATTAAACTAAATGGAACTCTTCCAAAAAACTCCAAAATTCCATTTAAATAGGCTGCTAATAATACAGTATGATACCTAGGAGTTAAAATAACCCTCATATCAATTTACTTTTCAAGCTTAACTATAACAGACTTTGAGCAGAGGTAAAACAGATTTGGCCAGATGGGAGGTCCTTCCACTCTCTATAGGGATTAGAATAGCCACCTTCAAAATGAACATTCCACCAAGGTTTCTGTTCCTGTTTCATGCCTTACCCATCAACATTCCAGATTTATTCTATAAGCTAATAAATAAAACAATTATGGGTTTTGTATGGAAGAGGGAAGACGTAAACATAGAACAACTGGTAGAGTGCTCTCTTTCCTAAGGAGGGAGGGGCTTGGTGATGGCTGACTTGAAATTATACTACAGTAGAACCCGATTATCCATACTGCTTGTGAGACATAAGTTTAGTTCGGATAATCGGGAGTTCATTAGTGAGGGAGTATCATTTTTCCTTTTTTTTTTTTTTGTGTGTGTGTTCTTTTCTTCATGCTTGTGCAGTAACAGTGCATTATATTTATATATATATATACTGTATATGCTTGTGCAGTAATAGTGCATTATATTTGTGTGTGTGTGTGTATATATATATATATATATATATATATATATATATATATAGTATATGCTTGTGTTCTTGTGGTACTTGTGCTAACTGTGCTTATTGTGGCTCAGTAACAGAGACTGCACAGTACTGTATTCACTTAAAATGCTCCATGATGGGTTTTGTTTCTGAGCACCCAACCATGCTTGTGTGGCTTTTGCTCTTAGACTGCGTAGCAGCAGTAATTTCATTGGGTCGCATTCCTCCTGGTTCTCTAGCCACAGTAAACACTGATTGAAGCATTCATCTGCTTCACTGTGGCTAGGAACCTTAGTCTGGCTGTCTGGTTCCACTCACTTCACCCCCCTCACCACTGTCATCTTCACCCTCACCCTCTCCTTGCCCTGTTTTCTGACCTGTGACTGCTGCGATGATCATGTCATCATCCAAATGCTCGTGACCATCTTTGTCCAGGTCACAACTGCCACTCATTTATCTCCTCCTCGAGATGCTCAGCTTGAGTTTGCTCACAAGCTCGGTGTCCTCAATGTCTGTTCTTCTCACCATGGCAACCGCCTTTGTCAGGTGTACAGCTTGCACCTATCGCTGAGTCCTTGACCTGAGACGTGCCTCTCCAATGGGATCCTGTGGTGTTTTTCTTTTTCTCTTGCAGTCCTGACTTAGCCCAAGCCTTCGCTATTGTCTCTGCCAGCACATTATTCCATGCCTCACCAGCCATGTAAACTGTATCCTTAAGCATAAGTGCCTTGATAATGTCTTGTAATGGCACCTCATGATTGCGGTCATCAAGAAGTGTTTGCAGCAATCTCCTGCAGTAATTTTTTAAAGATTTCCAATATGCCTTGGTCACAGGGCTGCAGTTTAGAGGTGGTGTTTGGGGAAGAAACAAGCAGGATATGGTGCCATCTCTTGTTTTATCACAGGCTTTTCAGGGTGGGCAGGAATTGTCTAGAAGCAAATTGCTTTACTGGGAGATTTTTAGAATGGAGGAATCACTTCACACTAGGCACAAATGAGTTCTTGTACCAATTTACAAAATCCCACAGTCCATCTAAGCATTTCTTTGGGACTCATACTGGACTGGGAGGTTGCCCATGTTTACAAGTGTAAAGCACCTAGGTTGCTTTGACTTGCCAATTAGAAGGGTTTAGCTTGTAACTGTCAGTAGCATTAGTACAGCCCAGGATAGTCACCCTCTCTTTCTGCTTCTTAAAACCTGGGGCAATTTTCTCTGATCCACCCACCAATGTTTTGTCTGGCAGGCATCGCAAAATAATCCTGTCTCATCAGCATTTTAAAGCTGACTGAGACAAATGGATGTTGGCGCATTAGTTTCAAGCAGTTGTTCTATGAACAGCTCAATACTCTCCTCGGCAGCATTAATTTTTCACCACAAAGCCGTAATTGTCTTATGCCATGCTCCTTTTAAATGATCTAGCCAGCCATCACTGGCTACAAAGGAGGACTGGCAACCAAGTTTGTGATGAAAAATTAGAGCCTTTCTTTGAGAACTGGCCCAGAGATTGGGGTGCCCTTCTCCCACTTCTGCACACTGCTACATGTTCTTATGGCTCTCGGTCCAATACAAGCCTTCCATAGTCATAGCTAAGGACTGAAGTTTTTCCTTCACATCCTTTATATTAGTGACAGTGGACTTTCCAATGCCGTATTCTGCTGCTAGCTCAACAGGTCTTTTGCCGCTTTCTAATCACTCTAAGATCCTGAGCTTCTGTGCTACAGTAAGCACTTCCATTTGCCAGACATGGTGTATGCTCCTACAGTATCTAACAGTCAACCAATGCTAGACTCTTATATACAGAGTAGCTGAGTCTGCAATTCTAAACAGCTGTGGTGACAAGATTTAAAGCAGGATTACAGCAGGATTAGTCAACACAATATTGCCACTGAAAACAGTGGAGAAATAGGGTGACATAGCCTGAGTTCATTAGATAGGGATTTTCGGTTTACGAGGTTTGGATTATCGAGATTCCGTCTAAGATCAGGGGAAAAGGAATCGATATCAGATGCCTATAAAACTCTTTTGGGTGCCGCAATCAAGTGGTGGATGATCTGAGGGTTAAGTGTTGAGGAAATTGTTGGTGAAAGCAGAAGTACAGTACAGATGAGACAGCAGCAACTTTTGAAACCACAAAATGGTTTCAATATGAACTGTAGCACCCACTAAATGTCATTATCAGATTGGAAAGGATGTACAGTATGTGATTCACTAGTTGCTGTGAATGTAATGACCTTTTTATGTATGTACTACATGGACTTGAAGACATTCATTGCTGTATTTTTGCTGTTAATTTGCAATAAAGCTGTGTTTTAAAAAAAGAATATAATGTCATCGATCATCATTTCCTGTTTGAAGTCGTGGAAATGGAGTGCAGGTAGAAGGCAGTGCTCTGTGAGTTTGTTGTTTTACAGCTTTCATTTCTGTCATTTTTAGTTCTTAAAAGCTTTGCTGAATATCAGTGTGTTCTGGCAACAGTAAGAGGATGTTAGGGACACAGTAGTTTTGTTCTGTGTTTTTCTTTTCTTATTTTCATTGTTTCTGTTGATCTTCTTGGTGTATATGTGCTTCTACAAATGTATCCTGGGATCCAACAGCCTCCATAATGTAGCTTTGTCTCCTTGAAAACCAGGGGTGCATGCAGAGGGCATCCACATACCTGGTGGTGAGGTGTCGGGCTGCCTGTCAGAGGTTGTACCAAAGCACATAGGGAAGTGCACCTCTTCACTAAGGGGCTGGCCTAGGTTCTTTGATGGTTCTTAAGGAATGGGAAATCATATGTAGCATCCCTTCCTGAATGTCTAGGGGCCAGATGTTCCAGGGAAGGGGTCCCAGACAATTGACTCCTCACCAGCATTTCTCTCACCAGAAAGCATCGAATAAATATATCTTACCTTGAGACATTTTTGCATATGTCCCAAGACTCAATCAACTATGATTTCTCCCCAACTAATCAGGTTTATTCTCCTGAGCCCGTGAATGATTAACAGGTTCAGGGTCCCAATTACTTAAGGAAAATGAATACATCTCCATGGGGCTTAAACTTTTACATGGTTCACTTGAGAGAGATACTTTTAGGGCAGTAATTAGGCAATGCAAGAATCTTCAACTGGAACAGAACTACAGCAGCAGACCTTTACTCAGGACTGACAATTCCTCTCAAGCCACCAGAAGCATGAAGCTTCCTTTCACTCACTGGTACTGGTAACTACCTGTTCTAACTCTGCCTCTACTCTCATTTCCTTTTGGCAGATTTGTGGAGCCTAATCCCCATTTCCCCATACACTGGCCCTTCCCTTGCAGTCTGCTAGTTCCTCAGCTGCCTCCTGCCAAATGCGGCCTCCATCTCACTCTGGCTCCTAGTCCTGGACCAGCCTGGTCCCTTTTCAGCTTCTTTCTTTCACTCTCTTTAACTGGCATCCTGATCAGTTTTACTGGAGCTAAACCTCCCAATAAGCAGTCATAGTGTCACTATTTCTTTAATTTTCTTTCTTGTTGCCTGAGCTGTGCAACCACGAGGGACTTGGCCTAGAGGGCCTCAGCACTTTCACCTGCCTGAGGACCCACCCAGGAATTTAACCCCAGAGCCACAAGACCAGCCCCTCCACACAGGCCCCATTTTGGGTAAGGCCCGCCTTGCCATCATCCTAACTCCCAAGCCACCCTGCCATGCATGGACAAAGTCGGAACTGCTGCCACCAGTAGTGACCCCTGCAGAGACCCTGCCAACACCTCTGCAGCCCAACAACCCAGGAAACTACACCAACAAACTGGGGCCTAACCGCCCCAGGGTCCTACTTTGCCTACCCACAAACTTGCTTCCTGGATGCTTCACCACCCAGCCCCTCAGAGGCCCACGACCCATATGACCACAGACTGCCTCTCCAGTGTCCTCCCTTGGATGCCCTCCCAGGGGCCTGGTACATCACTGCTGAAAACTACCAACACCACCCAAAAGGGGCCCTCTTCTCACTGCCCTACTGTAATGCCCACTGATCTCTGTCCCTCTCTCTCTTCTATACATCCCCTTATATATTCCCAGTCTGCTTCCCCCAAGTGGTGGTCAGCAGAAATACACCTCCCAGGGCATTGAAACATCTCTATGCACCGGGAAAGGAAGGGGACCCTAATGGTGAGCAACAAGCCCTTTGAAATAAGGGGGATTGCACATAAAAGACATAATTAGCACAGTGGCTGAACCTGGGAAAATTATAGGTAGTTCCTCCATGACACTCGAACACTAATCACTGAGCAAGGGACATTTACTCAAGCTGCCCAACTTGATTGAAATGGATCCAAAGGGCTGCTGTGTGACCTAGGCTCCAGGATCTCGCCACCTTCTCTAAACTGTAGTCAACAAACAAAAAAACAGGCTCCTTTCCTAACAGTAGGAACCTAAAAATTAATCCAAACTTTCAATACACTGTTCTCTTGAAACCTCAAGGTCAAGACAGGGCACTCATACTTGAAAGTTGCTTGACAAAGAAGGGAGCTGCAAGATACCATAGAGGGCACGGTTTGATTTGATCTGGAGTCCTTTCTAATTTGATCTCTTCTCCCTGCAGAAATATTTTTAGTGTTGTTTCTAATGTCTGTATTGTTGCTCTGATCTTGAAGTCTTGGGATGAAATGTTCATAATATTACACCAAGACACTGATTATGCTTGCTCACTCAAAAATTATATGGGAACTGAGTTTAAAGTGGATTTTCTGAAAGCATCTTTATTGTATACAGTGTTAGCATGCTGTATTAAAGAAAGAGGTTAAATAACACCAAGTAATGTATTACATCAGAGTTCATTTTAAATAAGCCACATATTAAATGATGTTTGTAGGATACTGTATTTATGCAAATGATGTTTGCAGCTTATTGAAGCCTATATATATATATATATATATATATATATATATATATTCTTTGCAAAAACTATGTTAATGCATCAATTAGGGTTGATATCAAACCATAACAAACTCTGGTCAGAGCCAACACATCTGCATGAAGCTATTAAGAGAGCATGGAGGTAACTGTGAAAGGGTCTCCATGTTATGGAGTTCAGGGTGTAAATGTTCACTGCATCCAAGATGGTTACTGGAGTTCACACATGTGCCCTAAGATACAGTGGCCATCTTGGGCACAGTAAGCATTTCTGCCATGACATGGCAAAATGTGGAAGTATCACATTAAAGAAGTTCACCTGTGAGGGGAGGGTTCTGCACTGCAAAGAGGAACTGCAGCTGTGGAGGGAGAGGCAGCAGAAAAAAAACACACCACCAATGATCTCTACACTGAGGACAAATGGCGATCACTGTAGAAGAGAACTGAGACTGAATACAGTAATTGTCCTTCTGTCTGCTAGAGCGATAGCAACATGTCTACAGTGCTCCACCCATGCAGTCATAAAATCATTACAACAGTATGATAGTCGGGTGCTTCAAGGCATCAGAAGGAATTCTGTTTCTTTTCATGATTTTTGGGGGTTACAAATTATATGCTGGGGACCGGTTGTGTTTAGATAACACTGCAGATTAGCAAACATGGTATACTGGTTGTGATAGACTGGTATACTATCAATAAACAAAAATTCCCGACCGCTGAAAACACAAGTGGAGTGCTGGGATTGGGAATGTCAAGGTGCTAAACTGCTCACACTGTCTCTCACTTTCTGTGTCTGTCATCACATGGTGCCATTACCTTGCCCCCCACCTGGATTGCCAAGCACAGCTAATGTCACAGCAGATCTATCGGAGAAGAGATGTACAAGACTGTATGGACAGACAGCAGGAGACAGACACAATGCCCCACCACCACCACCACCAAATCTGCTCACTGTGTTGTGGTGAGAGACACAAACCTGGCAAAAATACATTGCACTGACAGTCACTATATGGTGGGACAGATATGAATGTGGTAAAATACATTGACAGTGAGTAGGAGCATCATCCCTGGTTGCTCTTCACATGAGAGAGAGAGAGAGAGAGAGAGATAGCCTTGTGATGGTGAACAGTTGTTGTGTCTCTATTTAAATTATGTAAAGCACATATACATGTAAAGAAATGGCTATGTTGAACATTTTGGGGTTAAAAAGGATACGTAGAGGACGGAGCATGCAGGGTCTGGCAGAGGAAGCGAGTGGAAAGGAAACAAGAAAATAGAGATTTCCCCAAAAAATTAAGCATAACTCTACAACTATGGTTGGACAGGGCATGAGGGAAGAATTGGACAAAACACAGGCAGAGAGAGAAAAGTGAAGGAAAGGATTGTTATACAGACATAGATGGAGAGGACAAAAGGAGGGAGGGCAGGACATGGCAGACAGAGGGAGCAGCATAGAGAACAACAGACAAGGTTTAATGAAGAGATATGGCAGATGGAGGAAGTGGTGGGACAAGCCAGAGAGGGACAAGGAGGAGAAAAAGAGGTAATTTTACAGCAGAAATATCAGGCATAACTATTATGAAACAGAGGAACATCACAGAAAAGAGGGAGGGAGCAGGAGGAAGGAAGAATAAAAAAGAGATTCCTCACAAACAAATCAGCATTACAGTGATGGAGAAACATGGCAGAGGAAGGAGTGGGTGGAACATGGCAGGGAGAAGGCTTGAAAGGAGAAAAATGATGATTGCTGAAAGAAATTTGACATAACTAGTAAGATACAGCAGGACCTGGAAGAAGGAGGGAGCATTTGAGAGGACAAAATTCATATTTCAGAATTAAAAAGGAAATCTAATAAGAAACAAAGGGACATGGATAGGAAGGGAATGTCACAACACAGGAGAGGGAAGGAGCAGTGGAGTGAAAAGCAGTGGGATTTCAACTAAAACAGGCATAACTAACAAGAAATGGTGTGACAGGGTAGATGGAGGGAGCAGGCTGGACACAGAAGAGGTAGGGAGTTAAAGGAAACAAAGAGGACATAACTCTATAGCCACAGAGGAACAGGGCAAACAAAGTGAGATGATGTGGCAGTACACAGCCATGAGAGGGAAGGAGGAGAGAGAAAAGCAGGAATTACTGAACCAAAAAATGGGCATAACTAGTGTGAAATGAAAGGGCATGGTAGTTGGAGGGAACAGACAGGACACAGCATAGGGAAGGAGCAACAGGTAGAAATAAAACAGGGATTCTTGAACAAAAATAACAGGTATTTCTAACAAGAAATGAAGGTGCCTTGTAGAGGAAGCAAGCAGGAGGGAGGAAAAATGTGGATTTCTGAACAAAAAGAGCATAAATCTTAAGTCACAGAAGAACAGAGCACAGGAATGGAATGGGCGAAGATGACAAAGTGAGGGAGCAATATGAAAAAAGTAAAATTTCTCACAAAAATGCATGCATTACTCTTCAGAGACAGCAGAGGGAGGGAGGAACATGACAAATCAGAGTGAGGGACTGGGAGAGGAAGCAAGCAGTAGTTTCTTACAAAAGGTAAAAGGCATGACTCTACAGCCACAGATGACAGGGCAGAGGGGAGGGAGCAAGTTGAACATGTAGAGGAGGGATTGGGAGGGAGAAATGCAGGTAAGACACAAAGAAACTGGACAGAGGGAGGGAGCAGGAAACTGGAAAAATGCAGATTTCACAAACAAAGAACAGGTATTACTCTCAGCCAAGGTATGAAATGGCAGATGAAGGGAGCAGGTGGAGGAGAAAACCAACAGGGATTTCATAAAAAAACATAACTAGCAAAAATGGTGGGACATGGCAGAGCAAGTGAGAAAAAGTGGAATTTCTGAACAAAATGGGCATTGCTTCACAGCCAATGAGGTAGAGAACAGAAGAATAGAAGACACTCAGGAGGAGAAGGGCTTGGTGGAAGGCCGAAATCTGATCTTAGGTCACATGTGCATCAAGCAGCCTATCAGGTGTACATAACCCTAAGGTAATGGATCTGAGAGTGCCATGGATATACAGACAACACAATGGTCTGGGTGAGAGACAGTGGAAGGGGGCAGAAGACAAAATGGAGATTGCTGAATAAAACAAGTCTAGGATGGCTTTGCAGGAGATGCAATACCCATTTACAGCTGGGTCATGCTAATCATGTTTCACAACTGCAAAACTGTGAAGCCAACTGATTTCTTTTCTCAACAACTATCGGATTTGAATCAGGGTTTCTGACTCCCCAAACCTGTTCTATAATCATCTGAGTAAGTGCCCAATTCTTTGGATGTGGGTTCACTGTTATTTATGGTGAGCTCCCCATCACAGTGCAGTTCATTTGGAAGTGATCACTGGTAATTACTATAGAAATCAGAATGTAATATTTATGAAGATAACTTACATGAAACAGAAGGACAGGTAAAAGAGAAGGAGCAGGCAGAACATAGCAGAGGGAGCATGACAGAGAAAAGACAGTGGGGATTTCTGAATCAGAAGAGCATAACTAAAAAGAATCAAAGGGACATAACAGAGGGAGCAGCTGGGACACAGCAGAAGTAGGGAGAATGAGGGAAACTAAGCTGATATTTCTCATAAGAAACAAGACATTAGTCTACAGCCATGTAGGGACATGGCAGAGTAAGGGAGGGAAGAACACAGCAAATACAGGAGTGGGAGGGAGGAAAAAGACAGGGAATTCTGAACAAAATGTCACCATAACTATTCAAACAGAGAGGGATAGGTCAGAGGAAAGGAGTGGATAGCACACCACAAGGGAGGGAGCTGTATCAAGAGAAAAAAGAGGATTTCTCAGAAAGGAAAAAATAGGCATAACCCTACAACCACAGAGTGACATGTCAGAGAGAAAGAGTGGAAAGGAGGGGGAAGGGACAAGATTTCACCACACACACACACAAAAGCTGCATGTAAGGTATTTGTGCCTTTGTATAGAAACTGCATTTATATACAGTCAGTGTGTTACTATGAGTGGCAACACTTGGAGATGGTTAAGAACAGAATCACAGTTATACCAAAGTCAGAAATGTGAAATGCTGCATTGTCTTTTAGTCAGTGAGTTTCATGTACAAATGAAAAGATAAACGCTGAAGTACATATTTCAAGTGTCCCTGATTTTCAGGACATCCCGATTTTGCCTCAAAATTTTACTCTGTCCTCCTAAAATTTGTGTTTTTGTGGCTAAACAGGGGACTGTAAGCACAAAACAATGTCAAGCATTAAAGTTATAGACTTGTTCTTCTTTAGAAAATGCATTGTGCACTAAGCCCCATATTCTACCAGCTTTCTGGGTGGATATCTCTAATTTTGAAGATGTGTCCCTGATTTTGGTCCTTTGCCCCTGATTTTTTAAGCCTTGTCCCTGATTTATGAGGCAGGAGGTTGAGAGGTATGCTGAAGTAATTTATTGAAAATTCACAATGCAACATGTTTTACTGCCCTTTGTTCTGTGACTCAATGGCATAACTGGGCGGGGGAGACATTGTCTGGGAAGACCGATACATGTTTGCCAGTCCCTGCATCCACATATTGACTTGTGAAGGGGACACTTTGAATCTAATCTAGGTCCTCCAAGTTTCATGTGACATGTTTGTGTATGCTATACCTGTCACACCCTTATTTGAACTCATTCCTGCTGCACACAGACTCCTAATCACTCTATGGTCAGTTTTCTTCTTCCTTCTTAGAATACTCTTATTTAAAAAAATCCTGTCATTTCTTACTCATTCAGAGCTTCCAATTCCTCCTCATGCAGTCCTGATCTTGACACGCTGACCTCTGTCCATCACTGAAACTCAAGTCATAAGGAAATGTAAGCAGTTGCTTTAATTTGCTTATGACATGATTTTTGTGAGATGGATAAAGGTCAGAGTTTCAGGATCAGGACTGTGAGAGATGAGGAATTGGGTGCTGGGATGAGCTTGAGATCACGCTTTTTTTCTTCACCAAAACTATAAATGGCCACCAAAATAATATACACGTAGTCAATGTAAACGGTCACTAAGTGTAGAGTGCCTGTGTAAATCCATTATTTGTTAAAGCCTCATGATTTTAGTTTCAAAAGTTTTGAATTGGTAGACCAGCATGAAGCAGATTTCTGACACACATTATATGCATTTTGCAGAATGCTTGAAAGGCTTATTCAAAAGGTTTAATAACTCAAAAGATTTTTTAAAATACAAAATTAAACAGTATTCTGTTTTCATTGGCTTACAAACCTTCAATACCAGCAAGTATAAGATAACGATCAAGTCATAGCATTAAACAGTTTGCAAATGAATACTTCCAATAAGGAAAAAGAAACAAATGGTAAGGTGTGCTAGTTCAACTGTCCAGTGAAATATGAGGGAATATGAACAGTTAATTGCAATTGACAACAGAGACTGAACTGGTGCTGCACTCTGAAATGTGGGTTGTTTAGAAACTATTTTTTTTACATATAGCAGTTTGTAATTTAAGTTTCTGCTTGCACCTTGAGTGAGCAAAGCGGCAATGAATGGAAAGTAAAATAAGGAATCAATCATGTGCTGACAGAAATGCAACTTTTTTGCCAAGCCAGGTCATTCGATTATATATCACGATCAATGACAGACTCAAATGAACCTGAGTTGAGAAAATATCCAAACCTCTTGCTTAGGATCAGGCTCATTAATGTCTCTTAAAGTAAATACTGAGAAAAAAATACCGGAGACGTACTGTATCCTTCTGATCTCAAAAGGCAATTTTATTACACTGGCATACAATAATATAAGTGAAAAGAAATTAATTAAAATACTTCCTTTGATCATTAATGAACAGGAAATTCCTTGCTCCACTAACAAGAATATGGTGAAATTAGTACAGACTTCTGTAGTTGATACGGTAGGAAGGAACTGATAGCCTGCTTTCTCATATTGTCTTCAGTGTGGCATTCCAATTTAACACCGTGAAGAACATATTTGGTTTAGAAACTGACAAATGCACCCCCACCCCTTGTTCTTGTTTCTTCCTTTTACAGAAATGTGTGTCTTTCTTCCTGTCAGTGTTGGTCACTTGCAGGCTGGGGCAAGAGGGTAGTAGGTCCTTTGAAGGCACTGCTCATTTGCTGACACATTCACATTGAAATTAGTTGCAGACTCTCTGATCATCTGGGCGCAATAGAAACTACCAGTGATCAGACTGTCTCCAGCATAATTATTCACTTCAATGTATCTCTCTGGCACCATCATAAGGCACTTCACATCTTCCCTGGCTGGACCATTCCATAGTGTACTTTGATCTCTGCCACTGGCACCTTCCTTCCAGTTGTTAAAATATCTCTGTCACACCCTCCACTGGCAAGTCATATACCATTGAGGAGAGAGTGCATTTCTCCATGTCATTTTCAAACTGCCCCTCTCATCAGTAACAGTTCACCAAGACAAATGGTTTTAAATAAAAAAAAGTTTAAATTCACATTTTACCTACTTGAAATAAAACTATAATAAGTTCATTCAACCTTTGCAACAAAACTGATGTTTAGAAACAGTTTAGCTGTTACTTAACTTCTGAATGCCTGTACTTTAGATAGAGGCAGCACATCTGTGGGTTTGTTTGTACATACAACACATAAGAAGTGCTATCTAATGCTATGTCGGTTCACTTCAAACTAATGTATATATATATATATATATATATATATATAGAAAGCCTGCAACAGATCACCAGTGCTATAATGTATTCTCGATCCTGCTTCAGTGTATGACTGATAGACATACACGTCGATCTCAAATCTATTAGTGAATATGTGCTGACCTGGGTATATTTTTATTAAGATTTGTTTAGGTGACTGTGTTTTTTCCTTTGTAACCCTGCAAGACATTGTTGCAAGCAGGTAAGTTT
The DNA here is from genome assembly GCA_016271365.2 of Neoceratodus forsteri. NCBI lineage: Eukaryota > Metazoa > Chordata > Ceratodontiformes > Ceratodontidae > Neoceratodus > Neoceratodus forsteri. Next base: position 901,621,206 of record CM028135.1, on the reverse strand, counting down.
GTACATGGCTTTTTGAGAATGAATTAAAGCTCTCAGTCTAAATTGTCTGTTAACAAGAAAATATACATTTTGAGTAACAAGAATGGACCATGAGGTAGGTGACATTTACTTCTTGTCCCTGAACAGGCTGCTCCAGCCTCACCCACGGTCGGCCGGCACCCAGCCAGCCACTGACCAAGACCAGGACACCCGCCTGCAGCTCCTCGGAAGCTGCTTGTCCCTGAACAGGGCTGCTCCAGCTCACCCACGGTCGGCCGGCACCCAGCCAGCCACCGACCAAGACCAGGACACCACCTGCAGCTCCTTGGAAGCTGCTTGTCCCTGAACAGGGCTGTTCCAGCTCACTCCACGGTCGGCCGGGCACCCAGCCAGCCACCGACCAAGACCAGGACACCTGCCTGCAGCTCCTTGAAGGTACAGGACAGCGCAGCCAATCGGAACACGGATGCTTCCAGCAAACCCACTCTGATTGGCAGGAGTTTTCCCTGCTATAGACACCTGGCACTTTGTTAGATTTTTGATAGAACTAAGCACATTTCAACTGTGTTATTAGGAGTTTTCAACTGTATTAGCTGGATTGCAATTTCTACTACTGTTTTAAAGTGCTTACCTCTTCTGTCTGACTGCTCTTCCTGCAGTGCCCCCCAATCCAAGCACTCTGCCTTGGTGCCGATAAGTCTAACTACTTTTTTTTTTTTTTGTCAAGTGGCTAGTTTTCCATTAGCAGGTTATACAGACCTGCCACTAGAGGGATTCTTGGTCTTCTACATAAATCACTGTATTCATTCGTGGGCAATATGGCCTGCATTATCATTCTACTTCTTTCCGGTTCTGCTACAAGGGGACTTGAGTCTGAAGGGTGGATGGCCACTAACTAAGCTGCTCCTGCTCTCCTTGTTCCCATTTCTGCTGTATTTTCTCATCTAGGTTTTAAGTGAGTACCTAGGTGGGCAAATTTCTTGCCTAGAAAATATTGCACTAATACAAATCACAAGACCACTCAATCTGGGACCATGGCTCTCCTTATTGTGTTTTATTGCTCCTAAGGTGCAGAGTTTTCAGCAATACAGTGCAATTCAAGTACCTCAATGCAATTCAGTTCTCCAATGTACCTTATTAATACCTAATGTTATAACAGTCTACCGTGCAGACACTATGTCATTCTCCTCTCCCTTTAGCCTATTCCCCGGTTAGCCTACACCCCTTGCTACTGTCCTCACCTATGTCTACCTAAGCACTTACATTGATCACGATCAACTGTCATTACAGTGGTGCCTCTTGCACAGCACGATATGGGTTGCTCAAGAAATAAAAAGCAGTCTCCATTCTTATAAGCTCCTTAAAGAAAGTTATACTTCTGCTTCTTCTGCTCAGGAAATGTGGAGCTCAACCCTGTCCCCCCCACAACTTACCTCGCCTATTGATTTTGTTGAGGCCACAGGTCTCAAAATGATGATGGTCAACATTTTAAGCCTGCCTAAAAACTTGTACAGCTGCAAGCCTGGCCTGCACACATTAACCCAGACCTTATCATAATTACTGAGTCATGGTTAAAAAGACTCACACTGATCAACAAATATCACTGCAGGGCTACAATTTATTTAGAGCAGATAGAGAGTCTAGAGGCGGGTGTGGTTATTCTACGCCAAATCTAAGTACTTGGTCACCAATATTAGTTGCAAATCTCTAGCCAAGGAATTTGAGTTAGTTTCATTGAGCCTTCATCTCCCTCCTCGAATGTATCACTATCCTAAGTGGCTATAGACCCCGTCTGGTGGTGATGAAGTCCTTAATCTTTTGAAATCCATGTTCGTAGATGCAAAAACTGAAACAATATTTCTAGGAGATCTAAATACGGACTGGCTGTCACCTAAATCACATGGCCTCAAACCCTTTGTGACGAGCTAGGTCTTGGGCAATTAGTCAGTGAACCTACTAGGAACAACACTCTAAATACTGCCAACAGTTCCATTATAGTTGTGGTACTAACCACCCATCCACACAAAATATCTCATTTGGCAGTGTTTCACAATGACATGAGCGATCATGGAATTGTTGCTGTATAAGATCTCAAATTAAGGCTCGTCCAAGACCCATCTTTATAACAAAAGATCCTTCGCAAATTAGTGTAGTAAGCTTCCTATCTGACCTGAGCATGATCAGATAGCAAGATCTTTACCTAGCCAAAGATGTCAACAAGGCAGCTTGCATCCTTAATGACAAACTCACTACAATAATAAATATGCATGCCCCTTTCATCAAAGTAAGGGTACGGAACAATTCCAACCCTTGGTTCACCTTGGATCTCAAGGCAGCCCTTATAGCTCGAGATAAGCTCTGGGCTAAAGCTAGACATTCCAAAGAATCTTCGGATTGGCAGGCCTTTAGAACAGTCAGGAATAACTGTGTGAAAAACTCGCTCTGCTAAAGCTAACTATTATATTTCTACTCGAACAAGCTAAAGGTAACCCTCATAAAATATGGAAGACTATCAAAGCTATAGAAGGACGGCCCATGGCCCTCTGTCCCAACAAAGATAGTTGCAAGTGGCAAGATTGTGGAAAACAAGTCCCTAATCGTGGAGGAACTTAACTCCCACTTTGCCACAGCTGGATTAGCTTTTGACTCGTCATCTTATGCTGGTGCTGCGGTGAGCCAGCATACCCCTCCCGCCACATCTAGTCCTGCACCCATCCCCTTCCAACTGCTGAGATAACTTATCAAGAAGTAGAAGATTCTCTTAACTTAGACACCAAAAAGTGCAGGGGACGCATGGCTTGGAACCCTTTTCCTAAGGTCAGGCTACACCCATCTCACTGCCCCAATTCTCCACATCTTCAATCTTTCCATTACATCTGCTACTGTGCCGTCCTGCTGGAAATCAGCACATATCCTCCCTCTATTTAAATCTGGTGACCCATGTGATGTAAACAACTATAGGCCTATCTCCATATTGCCTATCCTTTCTAAAGTTCTCGAAAACTGATCCATATTCAGTTAAAATCTCACTTGGAACCTTTCTCTCTCATTAACCCAGCTCAATCTGGCTTCCGGGCTAATCATAGCACAATCACTGCACTAGCAAAAGTAACCAATGATTGGATCTCTGCTATAGATGCTAAGAAGGTAACTGGTGCAGTCTTTTGGACCTCAGCAAAGCTTTTGATACTATTGATCACAAACTATTAGTCAATTACTTTGCAAAGCTGGGTGCCACATACCATACCACTCAGTGGTTCTCTAGCTACCTAACTGGAAGGTTCCAAAAGTAAAAGCGAAGGCTTTTTTCTGCTGCCTTGACAGTTGCAAGAGGAGTTCCCCAAGGATCCATCTTAGGCCCTATCTTTTCTCTGTACATTAATGACTTAGATGCTAACATATCTACGTCAATCTGCACTTTTTGCAGAAGATACTGTGTTGTATACTTCTGGCTCATCGTTATCTGAAGTCAAGGGGTGCTTCAAGCAGACTTCGCACAACTGAGCATAATCTAATAAAGCAAAGCTTCTGCTCAATGCTAAGAAGACTAAAGCGATGATATTCTCCGCAGTGCTGTCTCAGGCCCCCAATACCCCTGCCCAAGACTTCATTGTCACCACGCTAAACAAGCCTGTGGAAGTTGTAACCAAATTTAAATATCTAGGTATCTGGATCGACAATAAATTATCTTTCAGTGACCACGCCAAAGATGTCTCTAGAAGGTTAAAAGCAAGGTTAGGTTTCTTCTACAGAAATAGGCCCTTTTCCCCTTGAAACTCGAAACAAGCTTGTACAGGCCACTTTTCTCCCCTACTCGACTATGGTGATGTAATCTATTCCTCCACCACTCTTGCAAATCTAAGTAAACTGGACATCCTTTATCACCATCGCTTATGGTTCATTACTAACTCCCTTACCCGTTAGCGCCACTGTTGACTTATATGCAGCTGTTGGTTGGACATCCCTACTACTAGACGCCTGCTCCATGCTGGGCTATGGACTCTTAAACTGCTCCTGCAGAAATTGCCAAGCTATCTCTTCCCTTATTGGTATCTCACATAGTGCATACTGCTAAGAAAATCTGACTTTATTATGCTTGACATACCAAGGACGCTGGACTTCTTTGGTAAACGTATATTGCATATGCCCTTCCCTCCATTTGGAACCAATTACAAACCGTGCTGAAACTAACTAGCACAGTTTCAATAAATTTCTACAAATCGCTAAGTTCAGCCAAAATAAAAGACACCTGTAACTGTCATTAAGTCTCTTCTTTCCCCATGTGTGCCATATTTATCCACTGGTAAGGTATAATTGGTTTGTCATATTAACTGCTTTCCTTCCCTTCTACTCCTGGCTTTATCTTTGCTTACTCTCCACTGCTACTCTATCAAATCACTCCTCCCCCATATCAGTTGTAGACTGTTGTTTGTTCTAGCTGCCAAAATACTGTATATGTATTGCACACACCAGTCATCATGTTTCATTTATCAGTATGCAACCTTAAGTCACTTCCCTGTCTCATATCAATGTTTACCACCTGCGGTCACCCTATGTGGTACCCTTGTATGTATAACCAGCCTGTATCATGTAACGTGCATTTCATAGTATACTGTTATTACCTATCTGTGTTGGTACTTTAAGTGTTTATGTCACAGGACCTCCTTGTGAATGAGTTTGCTCAATGGAGTTTTCCTGCAATAAACTTGAACTTGAACTTGAACTTCAAAGAGACTTACCAGCAATACATTATAAAACCACGGAGTGATAAAAAGAAAAACTGAGCAAGTGATATCAGCTTCTTATGCTTAAAGTATGGCTATGTTAGGAAAATATATAGGTAAAACTTCAGTACAATGAATGTAATATATAATCTGACTTCTTACAGATTGTAACTTCAAATAATATCTATAATATATATATATATATATATATATATATATATATATATATAAATATATATATATATATATATATATATATATGTGTGTGTGTGTGCTTTTGTTTGCAAAAACACCATAGTAAAGTAAACCAACTGCACATTGTGCAAACAGTTTATTGTTTTAAACATAAACCTTTTAGTATTTTATACATAAATTTGTAGATGTGCTTTTGTTTAGCCAAAAAAAACACCATAGTAAAGTAAACCAACAACACATCGTACTAATCGTTTGTTTTACACTTATAAACCCTTTTAGTATTTGACTTTCAAATCACATATTTCTAAATGGTTGAATGCAGCAGAAAATTCAGTATTTGCTTTTCATATGAACCAGTCGCTAAGGGAAACAATAAATTATATTTTTGGTATTGTAAAATATTTAGGAAGACACTTAAAACTAGTAGGCTGCTTAAAAAAGGGCACAGGTCAGACTAATTTATGCTTTCATTCAAGTTGTAACCTGCCTTTCTGGGTCTGTTTCCTTTGTTTCAAGTTACTGTTCACAAAACTGTTTGGGTTCACTACTCAAAGCAGCTGAATAAATACTCTTGAAACAAAATGGTAACACACCCTGACAGGCAGGTTATAACTCTCTTGCTTTTGGGTAGTGTGAGTGCAATAGGTGACACAGAGTCTTGCTGGTGTTCCAGTGATCAGTTGAGCAGTTCTACAGGATGGTTCTTTAGAGGAATTGTATATTTATATATTGGGAGACCCTTCTCCCTAGTAAATAATAAAGCTATTGGGGGGTCTGTTTACTAATTTGCCAGAATCCTCTCCTCCTTAAAAGGTAACAGTGTTTCTAAGGGGTTGTGAATTTAGTACTTTGGTAGATCCTATCTCTACCACAGTATTTAATGGAGTTACCATGGAATGGGGTAGTAGTTTAAAGGGACACCACCATACCTCTCAACTTCTTTTCTGTGTAAATCAAGGACAAGGCTTAAAAATCCAGGATAAAACATCAAAATCAGGTACACATCCACCAGAAAGCTGATAAAATAAGGGCATGTGTTCGCTGAAGAAAATGTCTGAAAATTTACTGTTTGTGATTATTTTGTGCTTAAGTCCCACTGTTCAGTCAGGGATATACATGTTTGAGAAGGGAGAGTATAACATTTTGAGGCGGATCAGGAACAGTTGAGAGATATGGCCTCTCTGTCCCACACTGGTTTACAGATCATAGTCATTCAGTCAGTGCCCTCAACCAAATATAGGAAAGCAGGTCGATTGACTCATCTCAGCTTCAGAAATGTATTAGTCCGCACCCCTTTTAGTAGCGCATTGGGCTTTTCTAGATACTGTAAAAGTCTAAGGAAAGAGCTAGTTTAGTGAAACCATATCATTGTTGCAAATCTCTTTGAAACTGTTTAATTACTCCAGGATGGTCTGTCCTTTACTGTGTGAACAAAGGGAAGATAGACTCCATCTCCCTCATTTAAATGAAATGCCAGTGACCCGCATCCCTAAACCATCACTTATTCTTAGCAAGGAGTTGCAAAGCCTGATGCCACCAGACTCAGCAGGAAAAGAAAAACAAAACTAATATGAAATAGTTTCAGATCATTCAGGATAAAGTATTTAAAAGAACACCTGTTACTTATCATGAAGATGGCGTGTGTGTTTGTGTTCTGGTAGATTTCTGTCACACTAGAAACGTCATTGTAGGATTACAGCCAACCACAAATCTACTTTTATAATTCAGTTTCATTGCATGAGTCACCAGCCAATCAAAATCCTTAGGTGTCTAGCAAGAAAAAAAATGTTTGGGACAAAGGAAAACTCTTATATAATTGACTTTTATGTTACAGTGAGAGAATTAAAGTTAAAAGATTATCAATGACAATATTTTTGTTACTAATAACCTTTTTCATTTTAATGCTCTCAGTGTAACATCCAAGTCGATTAAGTAAAAGTTTTCCTTCTTATCCTTTTTTTTCTTGTTAGACACTCTAAGGATTTTGATTGGTCAGTGACTCATGCAAGAAATTAAAGTGAATTATAAAAAGATTTGTGGCTTGCATAAAATTCTACAATAATGTTCTAAGAAGGGACCCAAGCGGACCTTTGCCATTTAGAATGGGCCCTCTGTCTATCTGAGGGACTGTACGTAATATTTTATACATGAGGACATTGTAACAGAAAAATATTTGAATTATAGAAGCCAATTCTTGAATTTCTGGATGTGTAAGGTGCCTTAACCTGTTCCTGTAGGGGACAGCTAAATCATCAAAATAACTTTCCCCTTTGCAGGCCAGATTACATAGAATTAAGGATTTAGTGGGTCAGGGCTGCTTCTTTCTGGCACCTTTGATCCAGTATATTTCCCGAAGCATTATTGCACCTTCCGGAGGGACTGATAATAATCTGACCTGCGGGGCAGTTCAACTCTGCCACAGTATATGCTGGTGGTGTGAAGGTTTGGATAGCTCAGCTATTTGGGACTTTTTTTATCTGCAGCAAATCTTTCTTCATAAATAAAAGAGGTTGCTGATCCAATAATGGCACAGAAACTGCAAGCTGAGGTAAGAGATCTTGATTTAAAAGAGAGCAAAATTACAGCAGTCAGTCTTGTCTGAGCAGTAGAGAGAGGGCCCTAGAGATGTGCCATCACCCTGGCACAGAAACTGCACATACAAGGTGAAATAATCAATTTGTTTCCATTCTTCCATCTTGGCAAAGAGGGTCACCAATGATTTTAATTGAATTAGAAACATAGAAACATAGACTTTGATGGCAGATAAGGACCGCTTGGCCCAATTAGTCTGTCCATTTCTTACCTACAGGATAAGCTGCAGATCCTATTTAACCAACAGCCTATTTCTTCCTACCCCTGCAATAATTGCCTTATGTCTGTCCCATGCATTCTTGAATTCTCCCACAGTTTTGATCCCACAACCTCCTCAGGAAGGCTGTTCCATGCATCCACCACCTCTCTGTGAAAAATACTTCCTCACAATTCCCTGAGCCCTCTCCCCAACTTCAAATTGTGTCCCCTTGTTCTTGCACATCACTTTTTCTGAAAGATGCTACCCTTTTGGACTTTGTTGATTCCACTGAGGTACTTCAAAGTTTCTATCATGTCCCTCCTCTCCTCTTTTCCTCAAGGGTATACATATTAAGCTCCTTTAGTCTCTCCTCATATGGCTTCTCTTGCATACCCTGCACCATTTTAGTTACCCTCCTCTGACTGCCTCCATCTTGTCTATGCCCTTGCAGAGAAGGTATGTCCAGAACTAGATACAGTACTCCAGATGGGTCTCATCAACTGTCTGTACAGTTGGGAAAACAACTTCCTGTTTTCTGCTGGTGATGCCTCTCCTATACATCCCAGTATCCCCAGCCCTCCCTACTGCTTTCTCACATTGCTTGCTAACCTTAAGGTCATTTGATATGATTACCCCAGGTCCCTTTCCATTTTGTTTTTGTTACTACCTCTCCTACAATGTGTAATCTGCCCTTGGTTTTTGTTTCCCAGGTGCATTATTTTACACTTCTTTGCATTGAATTCAAACTGCCATACTTCTGACCATTCCTTCAATCTTGACAAGTCTCTTCTCATCATTTCCTCACCTCCTTGTGTATCAACCTTGTTGCAGATCTTTGTGTCATCTGCAAAGAGGTATACTTTTCCTTCCACTCCTCTGCAATGTCACTTATAAAGACATTAAAAGGACTGGACCCAGTACTGAACCCTGCAGTACCTCACTAGTAACTCCTCTTTCTTCAGAGTAGACTCCATTTACAATCACCTTCTGTGTTCTGTTATCCAGCCATTGTTTTACCTAGGCTACCACCCTGGGATCCACTCCCAGGCTGGTTAATTTGACTATTAATCTTTTGTGTGGGACTGTGTCAAATGCTTTGCTAAAGTCTAGGTAGGCCATGTCCACAGCCCCTCCCTGTTCTACTACTTTGGTCACCCAGTCAAAGAAATTAATTAGATTTGTCTGACATGACCTTCCGCTGTGAACCCATGCTGCCTTGGGTCCCAGCCCCACTGACCTCAGGTACTTAACAGTTCTTTCCTTCAAGTGATTCCATCACTTTCCCTACCACAGAGGTCAAACTGACAGGTCTGTAGTTTTCTGTCTCTGTCTCTGTCTTGCTCCCACTTTTGTGAAGGAAATCACATCCGCCTTCCTCCAGTCCTCAGGTACCACACCATTCTCCCATGATTTGTTAAAAGGGTAGTCAGTGGTGTCACTAGTCCTCTCCTTAATTCTTTTAGAATTCTGGGGTGAATTCCATCAGGGCCCATTGCTTTGTCCACCTTCAGTTTTAGGACTTCTTTCAGAACCCTTTCTTCTGTGGAAGGACTGGGATTGACCAAGCCGTAAGCACTTAGGTTCACATTGTGCAATGAAAGTCTGACACATGTCTCCTTCATCATCTGTTCAGTATGGGAACTGACTACATTATACAGATGTTATTGCATCTATATACAACAAAATCTGTGTATCATACTGTAGGTTTACAGGGCCAGTGGCAGGTATATGCTCACCATCCCATTGCAAGAAGACTCCAGTTCCTCCCAAATTTCTGGCAAAGCCACAAATAGAAGGTTGTGTGATCCAGTAATCAGAACACTGCATTACGAACCAGAAGAACCATGGGTTCCTATCCCACCACAGCCACTTGCTCATCCCGGCTACCTTGAGCAAGTCCTGTACCTTCTGTGCTGTGTTTCAAATTAATAAACAGTTGTAAACTGACTAGAAACCTAACCAGGTTTAGAAATGGGAACTCAGTGAAAATAACGAGATGTCGATGCCAATCAATAGTCATAAACATGAATTGTTTAATCATTTACACAAACTGAAAGTCTTTATTTGAGACAGTGCTCAGAAGCGATTTTCTGTTATAATTAACATACTAACATACTATTTGCCAACAGATTAGGCTTACGGTCTATCGAGTCTGCTCGAACCTCAGACCCCTAGTTGAGTGCCGAGGCCCTCCCTCCCATTGTGTTCCAGGAACCCTATCATCCATCCCCACCCCTGGGACAGGCCATCATCTGATACATCCACTTTCTGTGTCTGTCCCACCTCTCTTGAAGCCCTCCACTATGGATCTCTGAACCAGATCACCAGGCAGTGCATTCCAAGGGTCTACCACCATTCTCAGTGAAAACCTCCTGTTTTCCCCTCACCCTTCCACCTTCCAACTTCAAACCATGCCCTCTGGTGATACCTCCCTGCTTTAGTCTAAAGATCCCTCCATGTTTACCTATTTATTCCCTTGAGGTACTTGAAAACCTCAATCATGCCCCCCATCTCTCCTCTCCTCTCCTCCAATGAAAACAGACAGAGCTCCTCAAGTCTGTCCTCATATCAAATCCCTAGTCCTCGTATCATCTTAGTTGCCCTCCTCTGTACCTCTCCAGGAGCTGTATGTCCCTCTTCAAGTGTGGTCTCCAGTACTGTACACAGTACTCAAGGTGTGGTCTAACCAGTCCATTGTACAGCGGCAGAATCACTTCCTTGCTCCTAGAGGTGATCCCCTCACGATGCATCCCAACATCCTGTTTGCCTTGCTAGCCGCTCTCCTGCACTGCTCAGAGTTATTCATACATGCATCCACCATGACCCCTAGGTCTTTTTCCCTACTAAGGCCTCCAACGCCTCCTCCCAGGGTGTACCTGTGTTTAGGTTTCACCAAGATGTAACACCTTGCACTTTGGTGATATTGAAATTTAATTTCCATGTGTGAGCCCAGCTTTCCAGGGTGTCTAGGTCCCTTGCAGGCCAATCTCCCCTCTTCTTCCTCAACTACTGCTCTCATCTTGGAGTCATCAGCGAAGAGACTCATTTCACACCCTATACCTCCCTGATGTCCGATATGTATGCATTAAACAGGATCGGACCCAGGACCGAGCCCTGCGGTACCCCACTACCAACCTCTCTAGGGTTCGAGAGCCCCCACCGACCACTACTCTCTGGGTGCGCCCAGCTAGCTAGTTTTCAATCCATCTGACCATCAAAGGGCCTACTCCCAACCCCATCAGTTTCTCCACCAGACCATTGTGGGGACAGAATCAAACGCCTTGATGAAGTCCAAGAATAATACATCCACAGGCTTTCCCTGTCCAGTTCTGATGTTACCCATTCGTAGAACTCCACGAGATTGGTTTGACATGATTTACCTGGCACAAACCCATATTGCCGACTATCCAGACCTCCCACTTCCTCCAAGTACACCCCCAATCGTTCCTTTAGTATACTCTCCATTAATTTTCCCACCACTGAGGTCAAACTAATGGGTCTATAGTTACCTGGTACTTCCCTCGACCCCTTTTGGACTGGCACCACAAGTGCCTCTCGCCAATTAGTATATAAGCTTCATAAAGTGTGTGTATTGCAGGTGTATACCATATATAAGGTAGCCACAGACATTGCCAGCTATTTCCAGTTATTTCATGAAATTTCTGAAGAGTTCCTCTCTGCTGCCTCTACTGTGGAAATGCAGAAAGCAGGAGAAATTTCTGAAATATCACAGAAATTTCAGGAACAAGCTGACAGTGTCTGTGGCTGCTGCTGTAATGTGTCCTACAATGCAGGTGTCTGGGTTGTTTTCAGTACCCTAACTTTAGGATTAGCTGAAAACAGATATTTGATTCAACCCATGTCCTGGTAAAAATAAATTAAAGATAATTGTATTTAAAGTCGGAAAGGCATTCTTGCCAGCCTGCCCGGCACAGCGGCTGGATTTCCACTTAGACAGCAGCGACCCAGGTTCGGAAACGGACTCGGGTTGCTGAGGGACAGTCAGGAGAAGGAAATGAGCACCGACGATGGCTCACCTTCTCAGGGGGAGGGGATATGCAGCATGGCACCTGCTGACTTCTGGCGGGGCTGGGAGTACAGCAGGATGTCGGCCCCAGTACACTAAGGGGAGTGACGGACATTGGCATATACCTTGATGTCAGTGGCATGCCACTTCCCAGAGAAGCATAGTGGAAAATGGTGCCAGGCCAATCGGTGATGACCCTCCAGAACCCTCACCACGGGCTCCCAGACCTCCACAGGCTATCCCAGCAGCACCCTGGATCATTGGTTGGCCACCAGGGCCATTCTCCTACAGAGGTAAGAGACCCACCTGGTGAAGGGATACACTAGGGTTACCTGGGGTTGGCTGTGATATAGGCGGTAGGGGTCGGAGAGTAGCCATGGTGGGAAGTTTGTGTGGGGGCCCGAAGGAGAGACCGGCAGGGTGTGGTGGAGGAGTAAAAAAAGTTGGAAAGGCATTCTTGCCCTCCCCTTCATAAGCAAAGACCAATTATGCTGTATAAACATGCACTCATTTATAGGCAATGCCCACCACCATACAGCTAGGGGTGCCATGTGATTCCAATCAAAAGCAGAAAATTGCCCAGGTGTGCACTGATGTCCTACACTTGCTTCATGTCTACTGTCTGAAATGGAAACATTTTAGTTTAGTTTTCAGCTGGTGGGGAAGGTGGTGCTGTGAAAAAATAAATAGAATGTTGTTAAATTGTTGGTATCTATTAGGAATCTGCAATTTTGGAACTAAGATATACACGGAGCTAGTGTTTCCGATGAATTTTTGATATTTGTCTTGTGAATAATTTCCAGAGGATATATTGAAGTTACTGGAAGATACACAAACATCAGGAATCCCTGTACGGGTCACTTACTGTACCTGCAGTCCATGGGGTAGTTAGGGAGATGGGTAGGTGAGTGATTATAGCATGTATTTATGTTACTTACTTTTCACCCAATACATACATACATACATGCATTGATACATTTATTTATTTAGATGTTGTTGACTGGGTAACTGCACTAGACAAATTCTGCTTATTTTCAGGCACAACCCAGGGAGGGGGATACAGATGAATGCCAGCTGACCTTGAACCAGATTATATTGTGGCATTGCAGTAGTGTATTGCAGAACAGTTCCTAGAAATGCCTGGTGTCATATTGCAATCAAAATATTGATGTGACGAGATATGGTAAATAGGGCAGATTAAACCAACGCCACTACATGGCAGTGAAAAGCCACCGTTTATGAGTTGTGTACTAAATATGTGTGAGACAGCACTGTGGATCTGATACCTGCCACAGGATTGCAACTTATTTACATCATTTTATTTTCAAGACCCCCAAACACACACACACACACACACACTTTAATCCAATCAGTAAAACAGGATTTGATATGAATGTGCTGTCCACTGAGGTTTCACAATAATTTATGACATGTATCCACACTGCTGTCTCATCACTCTGCTGCTCAGTCTGCTCCAGTCAAGCACATGAATTGGGACTGAGGAGGGGGAGCATACAGCGCACAGTGGGCGGCTGCGGAGGGTTTGTTTTACAACTATGACAGGTATGCTGTACTGACTGCCTGGAGTTGGGCGACCCTGTGCTACACGCCTATACAAAGCCCCCAAAACTCATAAAAATGTTCCATTTTTCAAACCCAGTGATTTGCAGGGTAACCCTGCTAATTACCTGTGAGCTATGAATTAGGATTTCAACCACTTCAAAGCATGTAGGCTACAATTGGCTCTAAACAGAAGGAAAGCTAGAACAAAAGCTAGCTTCTCCAGGTTGAGGCTTCTTTGTTACACTTCAGCTTAGGACTGGCATGATCCCTACTCCACTTTTTTTTTTGCACCACCAGCAAGATATCAAACAATGGAATTCAGTAACAATCTAGTTAACCTCGTGTACTCTCTCAGGTCACAGTCTCGCAAAGCCTGCTGTATGGGTAAGGAGACCGTGAAATCTATGTACGAGGCACAAAGCTCTCCTGCTCAGTATGCTCCAGTCAGGCACATGAATTGGCACCGAGGGGTGGGGCATACAGCCACAGTGGGTGTCTGCGGAGGTGGTTTGTTTTCACAAATGAGTAAACTGCATTTGGGGTGGGGTGGAGCTCGGGTGAGTTAAACATACTCTTATGGAGGGACCTCTCCAGAGATTAAGTGCCAAGAAAACAAGAGCTCTTCAACTACTATACCTCATACAGTCAGCATAGTAATTGGGCTCTCCAGGAAGAAACTATTTTTACACTTTATCATGTTGTACGGTCAGAAAACACGATGTATGTCCTTTTCAGATGCAAAATGTCTGCAGGCTATGCCCACTGCAGACATAAGAAGAGAAGAAATACCGCATTAACTCCTCTTGGCTCAAAGTTTTTTACTGCCGTTAATTGAATTGTTTTTTTTTGTTTTATTATACTGCAGTGGAGGGGCTGTTATCTAAGGAAAAAGTGCTACTTAACTCAGTTGCTAGATTTGTAGTAAAATCCCCACAAAGGTCCATCATTGTACTCTTCTATAGCAAGTGGGCTGGCTTCCTCTGGATGGAAGATATAAACTCCAAATGGGTTTATTGGCAAAAAGGGTGATACTTAACAGAGTCCCAGACTGCTTTTTTTCAATTTTTAAACAACAGTACTCCAGTGTTAATACACAGTCAACAGATAATTTTTCTTTTGCATCCCAAGAATGCGTATCTGCTAGGACAAAATACATTATCTTATATATTACCTACTTTTTAATACAATCCAGTCTGTTTTGACTGTGTGAATCTTTCCTTGTGCTCTTTTAGGCATAGGTTGAAAGAGTATCTATTTACTGAGTGCATGTGTAAATGTTTTGAATGATGATGTTGAGACATATTCATAAGTATTGTTTTTGTGTATATTTTTTTTGTTTGTATTTTTATGATGTATGTTTTTATACTGTATTCATTGTTATTTGTACACTGATCACCCATGAAAATGGCTCATTTTGGCTCATGGTCCTACCAGTATAAATAAACAACCTGGGGCATGCGATGAAGCTGGTAGGGGAATTTAAAAGAGATGTGAGGAAGTACTACTTCACTGAAAGGGTGGTAGACACCTGAACAGACTGCCAGCAGAAGCTGTGGAGGCATAAATGTGGGGTGTCAAGCATGGGATAGACATTGGGGTATATTAGTATACAGGCAGGGAAGAGCGAGGGTTGCCAGAGACAAGTTCAGGTCTGCAGAGACAGATTAGGCAGGAACAGCTGGACATACTGGTGGGCCAAGTGGTTCTTTTCTACTGAATAAGTCTATGTTTCTAGGTTCCTCCTCTTCCTACCTGTGTAGTTCCCTGAAGCCCCTCCTGACTTGTCTCTTACCTTCTTACTGTCATCATTCCTGGTCTCTGTCAGTTTCCTCTCATCCCTTACCAGAGTCATATCCTCTTCTTTCATCTTGTCCCAGTCTCTGTCTTTTGCACCCCTGCCACAGGGGATTTTTTCTGCTTGGGTCCCCTTATCTTGACATTTTACCATCTCATGGAGGGAATTGTTGCTTCCTTTGGTTTACTCGCCCCAGCTAGTTTAAATGTTCATCCAAGTAGTATTCAGATCTCCCACCAAGGACTGCAGTCCTAGAAGTATGCAGGCCATCTCCTTATAGAGACCCATATCCTCCCAGGTTGGCCCCAAGTCCCCACATAGTCTATCACACAGAATATATATATTTATTGGCAGAACTAGAATAACTGCCACCTAAATATGTTGTTAATAACAGATTGCAGGGTAAATGGTCAGCACCTCCTGTACAGCACCAATGAGCCTCTTGCTGCTTTTTACAGCTGCATAACATGACCTATGCTGATGTATTGCTGACATGGGGATGAGAGAAGGTTACTGAACACATTTCATTATTGAGTGGGCAGACAGCTGATCCAGCGGTCTCCCCTCATCCTACTTGGGTGTGATTATGCAATGCCAGGTCGATGAGAACAAGACTGCCATAATGGTGGACTTGATTGCCTCAGTAGACCTGGCTTGCATCACAGAGACCTGGGTGGATGAAATGCCGCTCATTCCATAGGCGGCAGTGCCAGCTGGGTACTCTGTGATGCACAGCCCGAGGAAGGATCGCAGAGGTGGGGGGTGACAGTTTGTTTTAAATCTGACCTGAACTTCACAGTACTACCTATGAGTCCCACGGGGTCCTTTGAGTGTGTTGCTGTGTGAGGGTGTCCTGGCATGGGTTACAGGATCCTCCTGCTCTATTGCCCCCAGGTAGGGAGGGTGAATTTTGAAGGAGATAGGAGAGCTCATCACTGGTCTGGTGTTGGAACCCTGAGATGGTTAATTCTCAGGATTTCAATGCCTGGGTAGATGACGGGCTTTCCATATTTGGTAATGATCTCCTAGGAGCATGGAGGGCTGGGCCTGGCACAATGTTACCTCAGTGATCCACTCACATGGCCACACATTGGACTTGGTGTTTTCATTAGGTCTTGAGATCACTGACCTTAGAGTTGATCCAGTAGTTTGGTCGGATCATAGCACCATGAGGTTCAGGTTTGGGCCCCGAAGCCCTTGCCTCTGTGAAAATGGTTTGGTACTGCCCTTTGTAGGGTTTGTCCCCATTAGAGCTATTGGCAGTGCTGGACCTATCAAATGTGGGGATTGTATGCGACTGGAACAGAAGAGGCAGTGGTGGCATATAATAGGCCGTCTGGCCGCTTTCAATTCAATCACACCCATTTGTGTCCAACCCTTTCTACTTGTAAGAGACCTTCCTGGTTTTATTGGGGCTCAGGGAGTTAAAGATTAAGGGTCGGAGGTTAGAGAGATGGTGGAGGAGCTTGGCCTGATGGAGGACAAACTGGCCCTGTATCCCATTATAAGGAGTATCAGGGGCAATCTCCTGTAAGAAGACAGAATTTTGTCAAGGGAGATTGCTACAGCAAGAAACAGACCAGCTCTGTTCTTTTGCACAGTGTATGGGTTATTACATCTTGCCTGCCTCTGTGTAGGAGAGCAGGTTCAAGCACTAGGTGCAGTAGGTCACTCTGTTTTTGCCGACAAAGTGTCTGCTATCAGAGCCAGGATCTCCTCTGGTGTTACTCAAAGGGATTGCAGGGTCCAGTCTGAGATGTTGCGGAACACTCCTCCTGCCTAGGTTGAGTTCAATCCAGTTGGGGTGTATGAGGTGGTGAAAGTTGTCTCAAGACTGAAGCCAACACATTGTGATCTGGACCCAGGTCCACACAACTTTTGGTTGGGTGTATGGACCTGATTGCACCTGTTGTTGCAGAGATCATCCAGAGTTCCTTGAGAACTGGGGTCTTCCCATTGGCCTTGAAAGAGGCCTTGGTTAGACCTCTTTAAAGAAACCCTCACTGGACCCAGACTGTCTCACCAACTACAGGCGGTCTCTAACCTCCCATTTTTAGGGAAGGTTAAGAGAAAGTACTGGCTAGTCAGCTTGTGGAACGTCTTATCTCCTCCTCCACCTATGAGATTTTCCAGTCTGGGTTTAGGGCTGGGCATAGTATGGAGACCACCCTGGTGAATGTGCTTAATGATCTCCTAATGGCGAGATGGGGAGAACATTCCATCTTGGTCCTCCTGGATCTTTCAGCAGCATTTAACACTGTGGACTATGAGGTGCTACTTGACTGACTGTGGTTCTGGTATGGCCTGTCCAGTAATGTCATCAACTGGTTCAGGTCATACTTCCAAGGTAGAGTACAGAGGGTAGGGTGGGTTGGCCTCATCTAGCCTTGGGCCTATTACCTGTGGTGTTCCAGGGGTCAGTCTTGTCGCTCTTTATTGTTCATGGTGTATATGCTGCCATTGAGACATTATCAGGTGGTATGGGCTGGGTTTCACTGCTATGCAGATGATACACAGCTATATTTGTCTGGTGCACCAAGTAACCAGATGGTGGACTCTGTATTTAACAACTGCCTGTCTGAGTTCTGGACTTGGATGTCCCATAACTGGTTGAGACTAAACCCAGACAAGACAGAGGTGCTGGTGGTGGACCCGGATCATTGTGGGGAGGATGGGGCTTGTGGAAACCACCTAGTCTTATACTGGGGGTGCCGCTGCCCCATCCTAACAGGTGAAGAATCTAGGTGTGATCCTTGATAGTGGCTTGACACTTGATGCTTAGGTGTCGGCCATTGTTAAGTGGATTTTATCATTGGAGAAACATTGCCCAGATTCGAACCTGTTACCCCAAGGACCTAGCCTCAAAAGTACATGCTTTTGTAACATCCAGACTGGATTACTACAATGCTCTGTACCTAGGGCTATCTGGAGGAAACCTCCACTGACTACAGCTGGTGCAGAACGTGGCAGCAAGATTGCTGATGGGTGCTTGTAGTTATGATCATATCACACCCGTCCCTCTGCAAACTGCACTGGCTGTTGGTTAGGTGGAGGATTGCCTTCAAGGTCAGATTACTGACCTATAAAACCCTACATGAAGGGGACCAATTATTTACAAGATCTCCTTGTGCCCCACCATCCATTCCGGCTCTCCATTTCACCGAGGGTTGTCTCCAGGATATTTCTAGGTTAAAATGTGCCACTCTGGTGATTGAGCATTCTCGGTGGCTGCAGCTACTCCACGGAATTTGTTACCTAAACAGCTGTGGGAGGCACCCTCGTGAATACCTTCAAAAGGACTAAAACATATTTATTTAACCAGGCTTTTAATCTGAATGTTTAGATAATCTGATTTTATTGAAAGTGATAGGATAGATGGTTGTTATCCATTATGTTAGGTTGGAAAAGGGTGTTGATTAAAATGTTATTCATTGTGTATTTTAAAATTGTTATATTGTATTCTGATTGTGAATTGCTCTGAGTCCCTGGAAAGGGGTGCTATATAACCAGCAGACCAGACCTGAGTTTGAATCCCACAGCTTTCACTTGCATACTGTGTGACCCTGAGCAAGTCACTTAACCTCCTTGTGCTCCCAGGTCAGTCCTGTAAAAAGCTTTCAGCTTAGTGTGCTATACCTGGTTAAAATAACTAAAAAAAAAAGTATCTATCTATTGGTTGAACGTGGAGTTCCTCAGGGCTCTGTCCTGGGGCCCTTACTGTTCTTAATATACATCAAAGATCTTGGAAAGTTTGTGGGGAAGCTTTTATCATTTGTATGCAGATGATACAATAATTTATGTTTGTAATCCATCTATAGAGGGGGTACAAGCAAGTCTTCAACATAGGTTTTTGTAGTCTTACAGACTATTTTGCCAAAAAATAAAATTGAGATTAAATACCAATAAGACTAAGTGTATGCTTTTGGGGCCACTAATTCTGGTGTGGCAGAAAATGCTTAAATATTGCAGATGGAAATGGGGTTACTCTGGAGAATGTTGATTCATATAAATTACTTGGGTTTTTGGTTGAATCAACTTGCAACAGGTAAAAGCATGTTGATTACTTGATACCCAAGTAAACAAAAGGGTGGGCTTTCTTTTGAAATAAAAATAGTATGGATGCAAACACATTAAAATTAATAACTCCACACAGATTTTTCCATTAATTGATTATGGCAGTATTTTGTATGTGGATGCCACATGTGACAGGTTGCAAAGGCTAGATACTATATATGCTCATTTAGCAAGGCTCATACTAAATTAATTTAAATATGTTCATCATTGTGAACTTTACCAGAGGCTAGATTGGTTTCGTTAGCAGCCAGAAGGGAAATACACACTCTAATCTTTACATATAAGTGTGGACTGGGTGTGGTTCCAGCCTATTTGAGGGATAAACTTCAGTTCAGGAACTACAATTTTCCCCTTAGAGGAATCTTAGAGGGAGCATATGTAGGAAATGTTAGTCCCATTTACAAGGAAAACATGCTGATAATTTCTTTAGTAAAAGATTCCAAAAACCTGGAATGTTCTTCCAAGTAAATTTAGATATAAGAATATTAAGGCACCTTCATACAAGTTTTAAAAGGGTACTTGTTTTCTTTTTGTGACCTTGTGTATGTTTTAAATGAGTGATTGTAATTAATAAATATATGTGTTATGTATGTATGCTTTTGTGTGATTTATATGTATATGATGTTTATATGTTTATGATTTTTTGTAAAAGTCACCATTGTTAAATGAGCTTGCTCTATGGTTCAACCTATAATAAACAAACAAACAAACAACTGGTTGAAAGGGCTGAGGCTGGGGTGAAGGTGCTGTGGCATGAGTCACCAGCTCCAGTCGTAGAACGGACAGAGTGGTGTTCTGGTGCACAGGTAATACCTTGTGGTGGGCTGGGAAGCCTTCCTCACAAGGTGTTGATGTGTGTGTTGAGGCCTTGATGGTCCTGCATGCTGTGTCAGATATCCTTTATCAGAATAAAGCTCTAGCAGCCATTTTGGCTCTGACCAGAGTTTGTTACTCTAGGGCACTCTGCCAGGACTAAGTTTAGACAATCATGTAATCCTGCAACTGCAAAGATCTTTGACAAAGCACTCAGAAGCTGGAGGTGTGAAATGTTGGGCTCAATGATGGCACTTAGTTTTGCTGTGCTTTTTGTATTTTTTTGTACACATTAACTCAGCATTTAAGTATTTGCTTTGGTATTTGAGAGATGAGCCTTTTGATTGTGTGCAGGTAATCCCCATTAGAGTATGATCATAGGCACCTGGACAACCAAGGTTAAAATGCTACAAAGTTGACATTACACTAGTATCTTAATTACTGGGGAGAAAAGGCATGCCCAAATGTGTCTGAGTTCACAACATCAGAATTGTCTCTTAATTACTTGAAAAATAAGGACATGTACAAACATGTCTGGTTAGGAACTGGAAATATTTTCAAGTTTGTTCATTAAGCAAATCATTAGACATTCAGTGACTATTGCACGTACAGTATATAGGTCGAATGAGACAAAGTAAAACCATTAGTCCATAAAGTACATCTCCTTGTTTTCCTAACAATTATAACCTGAAATACTGTGGTCCCTAGGAATTTATCCGATCTAAATTTATAGCCATGCACACTATCTGCACATAGCATAATCTCTAACCGCCTACAAAATATTATCATATCACTCTAAGAGTGAAATCATGTTTGTACATATAATTTTTGCACATTTCTATCTTTAGCTTTATACAGTGATGTCTTGTTCTAGACACATGAGCTCTGTTGAACAGGTTACTTTTCCTAGTGGAACTGTTCAAGTTTTTGAATGCAGCAATTAAATTAATCTTCCCCTTCTCTTTGTGAAACTGAACAATCCCAGCTCCTTCAGCTGCTTTTACACAGAAGGTTAAATTCCCTGGTCCTTTGGTCAACTTTACTACAGTAATGTTCCCCACCAGTGCCCCAGAAAATCAGCTTGTGCACTATTTTGGAGGCTGTTGCTCAGGATTTTTCTCACAAGAACTGCGCCTGGTTTTAAATGTACAGTAAATAGGGTGGATTCTGCTTGTATGCATATTATTATCACTCCCTTTCCAGTACTTGGGGTATACACTTTTAGTACTGGCTACACAGGGCTACCTTCATTAGCTTGTAAAGGGTGTATGCGCTTTGTACTGGTGCCATTTGAGTTGTTTACAGTTTCTGAAAGTTCCTGCCCAGGAAACTGGACAATTTCAGAATATCCTGTTCTTAGGCAGTATAGCACAGTGGTTTAAGGCTCTGAGCTGCAAACCTGGAGACCTGGGTTTGAATCCCACAGCCCTCACTTAACACTGTGTGATGCTGAGCAAGTCACTTAACTTACTTTGTGCTCCCAGGTTGCACCTGTAAACAAGCTTCAGCTTAATGTGTCTCTTCTGGTTTAAAAAAAGCAAAGCTGTTTCATAAACAAGAGGCCCCAGCCTATCTGGGTTGCTACTGTATGTCCTATGGGTATGAAAAAGAGACCTTCGACATTAAATTAAAGAGGAGAGCTGGCAGAGGAGAAATTCACATTGTGAGAGGCAGGTTTGCCCCACTGCTGCTCTGGCTGTGACTGGCCAGAGAGGACTTGCCAGGCTTGGGATATGGGAAAAAGAAAGATACTATATTTGTTTTATCGGTGCAGCTGTTACTTCTATGGTCAGTGTTTTTCCTGATCTTTTTCAACATTATGACCCCATGCCCCTGACACAAGCAGCTGCCCCCAAATAAAAAGAACAACTGTGCTGCAGAATGATGCAAAAATTAATATTTAAAAGTGCTGCTATCTCTCCTCACAGTCATGGATCCTCACTCCTGTTTCACACAAGGTCATGCACCTGATCGGTTGCAAACCCATTCTGCCATCTAGCAGTGAAATAAAATAAAGCAGAACTAAGACAGCAGCTTCTCTGTGTCCTAGAAATTGAACTACCCAGAGAAACCACAGGAAACT
The DNA here is from genome assembly GCA_016271365.2 of Neoceratodus forsteri. Classification (NCBI taxonomy): domain Eukaryota; kingdom Metazoa; phylum Chordata; order Ceratodontiformes; family Ceratodontidae; genus Neoceratodus; species Neoceratodus forsteri. The sequence goes on along the minus strand of CM028135.1, from coordinate 901,599,162 downwards.
TTTTTTTTATGAATTACAGCAACAGAGAGAAACAGTGTTGGAGGTGGTGGAGTGGAGGGGGAGCAAAAGAAAATAATGGCTCTGTCGGGGGGCAACAGGAGATGGAATGCCACAAAAACAGAGGGGCTACTTTACAATAAATTGATGTAAACTTCATTTTTACTGTATTTTTAAATTTCTTTTCATTTTATTAAATGCCATATAAAAATGTCACAGGAAGCCCATTTTCTAGTGCAATAATACCCTCCAGGGTAGGCAGTATGGGCAATACTAGATCTTCCAGGTGTCAGGCCTCATTACACCCCTGGGTGGTCCAGTATTGCCTCAATACCACTAACCCTGTTGGGTATTCTTGCTTGCTGAGAAGTCTGAGTACTCATATGTGACAGTACTGAGTTGGACAAAACATTAACTCCTAAGCCTGGAGCATAGTGTTTGTAAATAAATGGTGACTCAAACAAACAAATCTAAGTATGAGGGCCTGTTTTCACCAGCCTAATGTTAGGAAAAGTGATAGAATGCTGTAACTAATATCAGTAATTTCAAAGTGAGAGTTGAAAAGATGAAAATTTATGAAGTAATGAACTAATTAATTAATTATTTGAATTTTGATGACCAGGTAGGCCCACTGAGAAACGACAGTCCTTTTTCATGGGCAACCCAAAATTAGGTACCTACATTAAGAGAGAAAGAAAAATATACAGCAGTTACAGACTAGAAAGATAAAGATAAGGAAATTAATTATACAGTACATACAATGTACAGCAGAAATGAGTTACAATCATGAGCATCACAAAATATACATTCAGAGGTAAGTATCAAGAACACAGATTATAGCAACACACTGTGCATAGTGAAGCAATTTGGGAAGTGTCCAGAGCCCATCGAGAGGATGGTGAGCATTCAAGTCCTGCCTGGAGAGATAAATCAGCAAAGAATGAAACAAGTCAATAGTTGCACTTACAGGGGTCACCACACTGGAGAAGGCTTTGAGCCTTTTGTTTAAAACTGAGTAAGAGTGGTGCAGCTAAGAATCTTATGGGGTAGCAAGTTCTATACAGAGGGGTTAACAAAAGGAGAAGGATCTCTAGCAGGTGCTGATTGTGCTCTGGGGATTTTAGCAATGGGCTAGCAGTGGATCCCAGGAGTCTCACGTGTTGTTTAGGCTTGATTACACTAGAAAGACTAGTAGGTGCAGTAAGCTTCATTAACTTAAAGGTAAGGTAGTACATAGGATATTGCAGTCTAGTTTCAAAAGAGGGCCACCCAGTGCAGCAAGCACTCCAGAGCAGTGGTCTCGGAGTGGGCACCAACTGCAAATCTTCCAGTTCTGTAATAAAGTGTTTTAGCCTGCCTAGCTTGTATTCTTGAATGGACTGAAGTACTGGAGCCCATAGAAGAAGAGACATTAGGGTGCTGTTTGCAATGACTAGACGAGCAACCCTAGAAATGAAGGGATAAGCCTGTAAAGGAGGCCAAGCTCTGGTGCAGTGTTTGACACTACATCCACATGATGTACAAAGGTCATGTTTTGGTCTAGCGCTACCCCAAGGTACTGTATTTGAATGACTCTACAACCTTAAGATGAGTGCCTCCACTAGTAGCCAGCTTAAGAAAGTGTCTCTGAGTTCCTAGCCTCCTGTGACCACAGAGTATGACTTTGTTGGGTTTTTTTAACATTGAGAACCAGTTTATTTAACTGGAATCAGTTTTCAAGATGCTGGAAGTCACGTTCCAGGTTTTGTTAAGCCAATTAATGTCTGCAGATCTATATAAAATAGCATATCTGCATATTACTGTACTGTGTCCCCACCACATTTGAAGGGCATATCATTTCTGAAGAGGAAAAACAGGAGGGGACCAAGGATAAAGCCGTGTACACCATCCACTATCACCCTAAGATCCAGTGCTACCCTGTCACTTTACCATTTGTTTCGGTCAGACAATTAATTAGTGAACCAGCTGCAGGCGAGGTCATCAAGGACAATAGCCTTTAGGTTAGATACTGTAATAATAGGTTATTATTGACCAGGTCAGATGCCTTGGTCCGGTTGACAAAAACTGCACCTGTAGCCGTATGATTCTCCATGGCATTGAGAACGTTGAAGTCACATGCACTAGGGCAGTGTCAGTGCCATGATTCTTATGGAAAACATGGTGAATATTGGTCAGTGAGTTATTATACTCAAAGTAGGCCTGGAGTTGGTCATACATTAGCCTTTCCTGTATTTTGGCAACAGAGCAGAGACTGGTCTATAGTTTTCAATAACATCTCTCTCTCTCTCTGTCCACCTTTGTGGATGGAAACCACAAGTGCCACCTTCCATTTTTCAGGGACAGTTCCAAGCAGGAGAGATTTGTTGATGAGATATTTGAGGGGTGGCAATTATGGGTGCTACAATTTTGAGGAACTTGGGCTCCCAGTCATCAAATCCAGATGAGCTTTCATTTTTATACCTTAAAGGTATTTGATGACTTCCTTCCTGGTTACTAGTCTAAGGAGGTAATTAGGCTGAGGTCCAAGTTTTGGCAGTTGGTAAGAAGGCAGTGGTCCCTAATTGCTTGCATAAAGTTCATAGCCAGTCACCTGGTTTAATAGAAAGGTGCCTAGCCATGGCCATTAGAGAAGCCAGTGCCGCTTTTCCCAATAAGTGCCGTATCCTAAGGACACTTCATGGCAAGATTTTCAATTTGTCATAAGTTCAATAGGTCCTGATCCTAAAAGTGTCCTGAGAGCACCCGATTCACCCAAGTGAAGGCACCAAATCATGAACAGAATTGATTACTCAGTATCACACACACACTAAGAACCCAGGCCAGCCCCTCAGTGTAAAGGGACCTGTCCTCAAGGCCCCAGTATGGGACCATAGACCACCCTACACCCCATCAATGTACATCCGGTTAAAATAGATACACCACCAAGATCCAGTGGTATGCACTTGCATGTCCCCTGAGGACCATGGATTTGTTCCAGGAAGAAGAAGTTCTAAATTGTGAAAGGCAAGAAAATAATTACAGCCGATAGGATGCTGTTGCTGGGTAATAAGTTTTTCTCAAAATATCCCACCATAGGGCACCTGAACTTTTTATTGGGACAATAGGGGTACCTGAACCTTTACTGGAACTGTGCTTGAAAGTATCATGTGTCTGCCAGAGACTGTTTGCAGGATGTGCACACTCCATATGCACACTAGATGTTGATCTCAGAGCCCCTGGTACCAGTGTTGGTGTCGTCTAAATGCCTAAAAGATCGCTTAGGTTGTAGCAACCAGGCACACATGGTAGGCCTGTGAAAGCATGTTCTGACCAACATGGGCCCCACCAGTTCTTAGGTAATGAACTTAAGACTAAGAACCTGTTGGTCTCCCTCAGACTGTAAATCAAATTACATACTGTTTCATGGGTATATTTCTGACCCTGCAGAACTTCCCCAGTGTGGACTCTGGATCTATAACTAGCACCCTTACCTTGCCTAGGTATGAAAGGATTGTGAAGTGAGAGAAACCACAGCCAGTATGCCTGACAGAGTGTTTGATTCCATGACTATGCAGCAGACATTTGATGCCAAGTAATAACCATGATCAGCTTATCAGCTGTCCCTGTCACCATACTGGAGCTGGTGAGTCAGGGCTGTCATCATCCTTGAGTGGGAATACATCTGTTATACCTCAATGTCTGCAGTGCAAGCAAATTTATATCCACCCACCAGACGTGATGTTCAAGTGGCAAGATATTCAAATGTTTTTCCTACAGCTTGTCAAAGGGTGGACCACGGCCCCACTCACATAGTGCATGATCCTGGATCTGGCAGTGGAACAGATGGCCAAACAGCTGTAACTGAAGCCACTACCCACCTTTATAGTGCCCAGGGTTGTGACATAGATCATAACTGGAGAAGAAAAGGAGGAAGAGTAGAAGCCAGCCCTTCTGCAGTGTGAAGCAGGACCAATGGTACCAAAATGGCTGTGCAGCACCATCAACCCTTATGGTTGCCACCACTAAAAAGTTTACGCATGCTGGAAATGGAAGTCACTACTATTTTCAACATCCCAGAATGGGAGAATCTACAAGTTTCATTTTTCCTAGTAGGGGAGCAACAATTTGTCACCTACTGTCCTACCGATCAAGGGATTAGGAAGCCACAAGAACTGGTATCATATTATCCTAATTGTTTTTTCTCGGTGTTATTTTTTCCAGGACCCTGTGAATGCTATTCTTCTTCCTCCACTCCTGACTGGAGCATACTGCTCAACTGCTATGAATTTCATATATAACTATGATTTTTACACTCAAATTCACTCTTGCTCCCTGAAGATTTACCAACATTCCTCATCTTAGAGCCTTTTCTGAAAACACGGACTATTAAAACATTGATCTAAATTAATAGAAGCATTCCCAACATGTGGGCCCCACAGTTCTCAGACATATTGGGCTCGATTAAAGGGTCAGGAATGACACGAGGTGCTTGTATTAAAGAGATATGATGCAAGTGGGGCCCACTGCCCTGCATCTTGCAACCATTTCCAATTTGTTAACTGTGCTTATGCATGATGGGGGGACTGCCTGTGCCAGATGGGCTTGCACCATGCTTGAGGCAGATGCATGGCTGTGCCATGGCAGAAGGGGGGCTTATGGTACAACAGTCATTCAGCATCCTCTACTTTGGGATTTCTGAAGCCCGCCAAAGTCCACAGGAACCACCTGAGTTTAGATCAGCCAAAACTATTCTAATGACATTGTGTGCTGCCACCATCCCAATCGATGTACAGCCAAAGAGACTGTACAGTATAGTACATTAGGAAGCTGGATGGTAGCCAGAGTGCAGTGTTATGACTGGAGGGTACAGAGGAAGGGTGCAGTGTGCCTGTCTGTTGACCACTGCCACAGTGCTGTGGTGAGCATGGCGTGACAGCATAGACGGTGGTAGGTCACTATGGTAGGGATGAACCCTGGTGACTGTTACAAAGCGGCACCATGTCACAGGCTATGGATGACATGCATCTGCATGTCTGTTCTGCTGTATGTGGGACATGTGGTGCTGGGGGACAGACTGCAACACACAACCAGTAGACATGTACCAGCAGGTTGCACTGCTGCCAGTGTCAGAACAAACATGTCAGGGTATGTGAGTCTGAATCCTGGTGAGATCTGATGTTGCAGGCAGTCTGGGGTACCTGACAGTGGATGAGCAGATGGCAGGCTGTCCACCATCACCACACACCATCTGCATGTGGTACCAGTGCCATACTGTGTCATAGGTGGTGTGTTGCCACAGGTAGCACCCTGGGGAATGACGGGCCACCAAGCAGCCAGACAGTACAGCACCAGCACTAGAAGCACTGGAGGGGTCACATCTATGGGTCTGGTGCACTGCTGTCACTGTTCTGTCCAGCTGTATAGTAATGCTATGCCACAGGTCCCTGTCATGCAGGCTGTGCTCATCATTGCCAAAGTGGTGTGCAGTTCAGGGAGCAATGCATGGAGTGTTGCTTGTGACTGTGTAGCAGTGCAGACAGTTGGGAGGGACACATTGATGCTTGGTCAGTGGGGTGAATGTGTATGCGTGTGGGCATGGGGCACCATACCAACTGCTGCCTCCATAGGGATATTTGTAATGTCTTGCAGCCAGGTGATGGCTCTGTGACTGTGTCATATCCCAGCCTGCTGCCAGCACCTGTGGTCCCCTGACCAATGACTTCCTGTCTTCTTCTTGCTCATGCTACATGGGTGGGACCTTATTGTGTCCCTCTGACAGACTCTGGCTTGCCTGCTGCCATTCCTAAATCTGGGACCACAGATCTATCATACTGTACATGTTAGGCACCATACAGGTGAGTGCTATGGAACACTATGGACGGCTACACTACATTGGGCACAACTGTTCACGCCTTGCCTCACTGCCATGTCCAGACACCAGACAGCCTCTGACCCGGGGTCATGCGTGAGGGTGACACATCATTGGGAGACCTCTATGCTTGCAGGGTCCATTACTGGACAGTTTATGTTCAGTACACATTGGCACATAGGGCCAGCTGTCTATACACCAGCGACTTGAAGGATGCCTCCGTCAAACCTCCCTCATGCACCAGCTGTTTGCGCATGGGTCCACTTGCGGCATCTTTGGTGACTTTGTCACTGGGACCCTGTTGCTACCAAAATATGACACAGGGTCCTTGATGCACCAGGGTTTGCTGAAAGCAGGAGTTTTTTTCTGCCTTGTGTCACTCCAAGGAGAGTTTGAAAATTGGGTCTATTGTCTTTTAAAATAAGAAAGTACTACATTCTGGCCATTTGCTCTGAATTTTGAATACCTGTACTATGCATTTTAATGCTGAGAGGTGAGAGGTATGCCAGCCAGGAGAGTGGGCCCTGGAATGAAGGATTGGCACCTTGAAAGAAATAAAACTGTTCATGACACTGTATACACAGAACTAGGACTATATATACTGGGTGGCATGCCCACCAAGCTATTAAGGGCCACAGTGCTTTGAACTTTGTTCTTCCACTAGGACGGAAATTAATACTTGCATACTACACAGCACTAGTGTGTGCTGTACCATTGTTCAATCATTTTATAAATAACTGTTTAGCTGGTCCTCTGATATCAGTTACTATGGATCCCACTCACTGGATGGATTACTGGCCAAAATTCTTATTTATGTCCAAGCACTGGGGCTAGGTAAAGTATTCCAAATAGCAGCAATATTACTAAAATACAGGGCAGTGAATTATGGCCACTGTCCACATGCCTGAAGTGGAGTCTGCAAAATATATATTTTTGGCCTCATACATGCATAGTGTCCCAGGAGACACACGTATCTAGTCACAGGGACACAAAACACGGTAGGTTTGCCTCAGGGCTTCCTAGGTTGCCAGGAGCCCTTTAAACAATTATTCACCCTGACTCATAACCTGCAATACATACCACTATTTACATTCTATACATATGCAATCATTTTAGATCTCTCAAACTGAGCCAGGTATCGTGCAGCAGTGGTGCAATGACCCACTCTATAGGTGCTAGTGGTCTACCCCCACAAAGGGAAGTCTGAATACATTGGCTAACTCTCCCATACTCCTCACAATCTACCCTCTGCTCCATCCCACTGTGGGGCCCACATTCTATTAAACTTTATGGGCACAGAACATACCTGGTGGCCCATGCTCAGCACATATGTGTGGCCTCTATCCTGGAGCATAAGGCATCAACACGATGGATAAAATACTTTTCCTTGATTTGTCTATGGCTCTATTTGTGTGACCCAAGGCAGCGCACCACCTTGAAGCTTGGAGTGGTCTTTCAAGAACCCCAGGCTACTTCCTTTGGGTAGACCCCCCACACACTACTCCATTTCATCCTTGAGACCTTGGGGCCTCTTCAGACTCTTAGCTCTCTTTCTCTTCTCAGATCTCCTTGTTCTCAAATCTTAGCATTGGTACCAAGTCTCAGAATCTCTCCAGCTCAGGTAGGGTCTCATACTGGTTGCTTCTGGCAAAGAGCACCTCTTCTCACGGGCGGGGGACGCTGCTACTCTGTTTCCCTCTTTTTCATCTCTCTTTACTTTCAGGCTAGCTTCTGCCCTCATTTGAGCTGAGTGGTCAAGCTCAGATCAGGAACTACTGAATGTGCAGATACATGCCCTTCTTATTAGGGCTGGGAGGGGCAGGTTGCAATCAAACAGGCACCAGTCACTGAGTCGCATACAGGGCATGTGTTGTGACTCAACAGCCCAGTACTGCTGACAGGAAAGAAGCTTGAAGTGTTCTAGCATCAAGAACATTTAGTAGCTTGACAATTAGGGTGACAGGGCATGAACAGGCAGAGGGTAAGAACCTGTTACAACTGATTGGTGCATTTACGCTTAGTGCTCTACTGAATGTAAGTATCACATTGAGGATTGTGTTATTTGATGTGCACATCAATGATATAACCTCACAGATTGCCATATAAAACACTGGTATTAAGAACCCATATTTTCAATGCATTTTTATATGTTTATAAATAGTTATGCTTCATTTTCTAGCCGACAAGTCTCATAGATAGGTCTCCAGAAAAGTGTATCTGCAACATTTGAGTCTGCAAATTCATGCATGCACAAGGCAAGGACCTGCCTAGTTCTTGAAATGCATGGCATTTTCTAGCAAGGACCAGTTTAGGGCGTGAAAGCATTAAAAAAGCAGGAGTAATGATGCTAACTTATTTGTTGCCTGTGCTGTAGATATACTGAAAGACAAGCCAGTCCATAAATGCAGTATGCTGCAGGTTTATGATAAGTGGGAAATGTAACAGAAACAGCCATGATCCTGGTACTGTGCTCCTGTATAGCTGATGGGTGACTGAAACAGAAGTCTCCCTCTTGTGTTTCCTGACATCCTGTGTGAACTAAAGTTGGTACTACACCCTGAGTTGGGGTAGGTGTAACTATTATTGGCAGTACATAGGTCTGCCAGTTTAAATCCAACAGATTTGGGGATTTGGCACTGAGGAAAAAAGAGAAGTATATTGGATCTTCACACTTAATACCACCAACCCATCTGTTGGATTAAATGAAGAGTGCGATTGAACCTTTTTTTTCTGAAACATAATTTTGTTCTCAAATATGTGATTAGTTAGTCTCTCCTTTCTCCTTCTTTTACTGTGTACCCAGTAATTTTGGTCCTTCTGAAGTGTTAAATAAAACTATGACTTCTTGATTACTTATGATTTTAATCCTGTGATGGGGTAACCCCTGACCAAGGAGTTAGCTTGAAGTTGCGCCAGGTGGTTGTGAGCTCACTAGACCACCTAGCAGCTCTCATTATTTTACATCTTGTTCAGAGGTTACTCTGCACCTGAATTCAGGTAACTTACGTCAGCATGACGATATTCCCCACCACCACCCGCGATAGTTAAATGCGAAAAGATCTATGTATTGCTGATAAAGGTAGCAGCAGGCACATAGTATGCCAGTTACAGCCCTAAGTAAATTATTACTGAGTTATTTTACCTTAAAGACTTGTGCTTTATGCCAGAAAGCAAAAGATTTATAAAAAGTATTATATATCTTTTGTAGCAGCGGGGGCGCATAGTGCGCCAGTTACAGCCCTAACATTGAGAGGCTTTTTGCTGAAATAAGCACTGAGAGGCTTTTTGCTGAAACGCGATACTTTCGAGAAGACATAAACCATTTTACACAGCTTTAATGCCAGTGACAGTCTGCGTGACAAGCTCTTCTCCTAGCATTTTTAGGTATTACAATGTAAATTTTTTGATTGAATAACAATCCGCTTTTATAAAATGATCTTTTATTTAAATAAACATTAATTATTGATGTTTTTCAGATTCGAGCAACAGACATTTATGAGGCTTGAAGGATTGTCAGAAGATATCCAATAATTTTAAAAATAACAACAAGTGTTAAACATTATTTGAAACTAAAATAGGTAAAGATGATAACACAAGTTTAATATGTATAGAGATGTCACGACTGGGATATATGTCTTTAATTATTATTAAGTCAATTAAGGTATCTAATTTATTTTTCATTATTTTCCAGCGCTGAGATGGCCCATTATTGAAATATTAGATACACCATATATTTAGTGGTAAGAGTAATTAAGACTCATTTACATCGATAAATCCATTTTATTTATCTTATTCATTTATTCATATTTTTTGCTTTTGAAGCTTCATTGCAGAAGTCTAGAGACTTTATAATCAGAGAAAGTTTGGTTATCCAAATTGGACACGATTACTTTATTGAATAACAAGCAATTCCTAAATAAGGTAATAGTACATTTATATGTTTTTAGTATGAGGGTTCATGGGGACTTTGTTGTTCTCAGTCCTGGGGATGTCTCTCAGAATAGGCTAATCATGAATTGATTTTATATAACTAATGCATGATAGTGGTATTTATTGGGTGAAATAATACAATGATTACTATAGAATTCTCAACACATTGTGACCCATAATTAGTACAGATGTTTCAGTATGATAAAAATATGATTATATGAATTGAATATTCATTATGTTTTTATTTTTTCATTTCTAGTAACACAGTGGCCTGATGAAGTGGGATCACCACAAAACTGTTGCCTGTTGTTTTGTGTAATGTGACCTGAATAAAAATTTCATATAGTTACATTTAAGGTGGAGTTCATCCATTCCTTTTTTTCAATAATTTTTTTCAGAAATCTTGATCTAAAGAGATATGTTGACCATCAAGTAATAGCACCTTGTGTTTCCAGGCTGTTTGCAAAATATATTGCCTGTCTATGTAGTTCAATATCCGCACTATGATGGATCGAGGCAAGCATTCTGTTCCTTGGGCTTTGGAATTAGTGATATGTGAGCTCGTTCAGTGATAAATGAGAAATCCTCTGGGTGTTTCAGGACAGATTTTAAGACATGAAGCAAAAGTCCTCCATACAAGAATAAGACTTTCCATACCTTCAGGGACTCCATATAGGTGGAAGTTATTCCATCTGGAGCGTTTCTCTTCATCATCCAGTTTAGCGTGTAACTCCTTTTCCCTGGTTAGTAGGTAGAGGATTGTGCGGTCGCTGGCCAACCACGCCAGAGAGGAGCCCAGGGCCTGCCTCGCCTGCCTTGTTGCATTTGTCTTCGCCTTCAGATCTGCTCTTATGTCAGCTACTGAGGACTCAACCCAGTATAGAGCTTTTATTATACCATCTAATTCTGTCATAATAGTGTGCAGATCTATTGACTCCTCCCATCCTCCAAGTCAGCTATGCTGTTGACTGGAGAGATGGGTCTGAAGTCCTCTGTCGGGCCCTGTGTTTTATCCAAATCAATCAGCGCTTTCAGCTTAGCTGCCTGTGAGTTTTTCCTCGGCTTTACCGACACCATCCTCCGCTATACTTTCCCCACACTCTTACCCACCTTTTACTGTTTTTACCAGTGCTTTTAACTTTATTCAAGTTGCAACCTCTGGAGCACCACGGCCTATGCAGCCATCCATTCAGTGACATCACTGGAAGATACATCAGTTAGGGTTAAAGTGACAAAGTAGGAAATGTGCTGTTAGGGTTTTCAACCCTAACACCCACCCCACCCTACAGACACTGACAGGCATTGGGGTTTGCCTTGGGTCATCAGCCCAATGCTCACCCCATTTCATAAGTAAATAAGCTGAGATGGGTACAGTATAGGAGAATGAGGTGAGCATTAGGGCTGATGACTCCAAGGCACACCTCTAATGCCTGTCAGTATCTGCAGGGTGTGGGTGAGGTGTTAGAGTTGAAAACCCTAACAGCACATTTCCTACTTTTGTCACTTTAACCATATCTGATGCATTAATGGAGTTTTGCAACTAATTTCCTTACTTTTGAGACAGTAAACGTATCCTCATTTGCCTGAGGGAGTACAGGGCCCTGGGCCAAACTGTCAAGACTGTCATGATATTATCCTACCTCAGGTACCCAGTGCAGAAAATGTTCAAATCCCTGCCAAAACAGAAATCTGTGCAACTGTGTCATTCCACGCCATAGGTACAAAAGCACATTTTAGCCAGAATTTGAAAAATTACACCTGTGACATCCATGAGGTGGGATAATAAGAAGGCAATCCTGAAAATGTGTGGTCAAAATATTGAAAATTCCCAAAGTTGCGTTGCGAAATTGCAACAAATGGTCATGACTCTTCCATTTTTAATAATTAGATATCAAATTTTCAACATAGCTTCTTATGACCTCACCTCATCAACAATATGACTGTCATCACACAAATCCCACTGGAAAATTGATTTCACCAACCAACCATGAAATCACCTTTCTGGCAGGAGTTGCATAATAACAGTCCTATTGTTCATGAGGTGAGGTCCCCAAAAGGCCATGTTGAAAATTTGGGGTCAGAATCTCAAAAATGCCAAAGTTGTGCATAAAGTTTACCCCCATTGAAATACAGTACACTGGACTGCATTTACCTTAGTTTCTCATATTGCAGTCACCGGTTCCAGCAGCAAGGCGTGTCTTCAATTGGAAGAGTGGATCTCGAACCTGGTACCTCTTCAGGTGAGTGAGGGTGTGTGGGGTGTCAAGGGGATGTGGGAGGTGGGTGCCAGTGGGAAGTCAGGTGGGGGTGCGGGTGTGATTGGCAATGGACTTTTTTACAGTTAAAAAAAGACCAAAAATAAATTGAGGACAGTTTTCTTACTTTCAGCACCTAAGGGACATGGCAGAGTGGGTGATGCCACTAGATACCAACAACACAAAAAAATGGGTATCGGGCATCAGGGATCTGGGAGGGAGGGCCACTAGACCACCAGGAAATTTGATATCAGGTATCAGGGAGGGAGGGCCACTAGACCACCAGGAATAAAAATTTTATACATATAAAAACTGTGAAATGGAGAATTATTGCATTATTTTTCACCAAACCTTCAAACGGCACATCGGGATGCTGGGTGGGGTTACATATATAATGGGGATTGCAGGGGAGGAGTTACTCAAACAAGCACTGTTCAGCTGCAAATTGTGGCATAACACTGGTGTTTCACACTGCAGCCAAACTCTTTTTCACAATTTGTGAAAAGAAATGGTTGTTTCACAAAGCAAGTGCCATAATTTGAGGCAAAGCAGTGGCTCCATAAAATAAACACATTTCTGACCATTCTATTGAGAAACTGACCCCAGAATCTGATTCCTCAGGCCCCAAATATGTAAACACAGTTGTTGGTGCATACCAAGTAGCAGTACTTTAAAAAATTTTTAACTTTGTTTGCCTGCTAACTAAAAACAAGATGGGAGCAGCACAAAGAACATACCTCATTTGAGAAAGAGAATGACACTTTTGCAAAAGAAAAACATGCTTACATGGGACAACTAACTTTTCCATAGGAAATAATGGGAAACTTTTAAGTTTAGTAACTTTTAAGCGGATTTTATTTTCACAAAACCTTCAAAAGGCACATCTGTGACAGAGCCAATATACATTAACAATTTCAGCCCAAACTCCCAAGCCATTTCTGAGAAACAGCATGACAAAGAATTTGCACAAAATGGTAATTTTCAAATGTATTGACACTCCGCATCTCCGTACCTGCACATTTGACTAGAATGAAACTTGACACATCAAGAGATCTTTGTCTCCAATGGCGCATGTAACATTTCATGTGAAGCGGTTAAACAGTTGTAAAGTTGTTAAAGTGCAAAATTTGGGGTTTAACATAGAAGTGACCATTGAACCTTAACTATAACTAACTGTTGAACCCTATCGCTCCCCTATAAGACAGATATATATATATATATACCAATTGCTTACATGTCATGATGATAACCATGCCTGTACCCATGCCTGCATCCACTGCTTTTCTTTTACCGTGCTTGTAAGCCATGCCTGCATCCACTGCTTTTCTTTTACCATGCCTGTAACCATGCCTGTATCCACTATTTTTTTTACTGTAACCACCTCATGATTTAACTCACAATGCCTCAAATGTTCCTTATGTCCTTGTTCATTCTTATGTAACATATCTACGGGTTCGGGAAGGATGAGGTTACCTGGCACAAGGGACCTAGGTTTGGCTACTCTGCACAGGGCACCCAAGTAAATCCAACTACAGGAAGCAAGAATTGTAATGTCCAGAACCAGAATTGGGATTTTTCAGTCTGGCTTTATTTATTAACTAACTGAACATAAACAAAGCATTGCATGGACCCCCAAAGGGCCTACGTTACTGTATGTGCAGATTAGAGGTTAACACAGCGGTCCATTTGAGGAATGAACACATTTCTACAGTCGTCTGGCTTTGGACCCACCAGGCACTCAGCCCAGACTTTGCATGTGCATTGGATACATAGCTCGACTGGCCCGCCCCTGCCGCCATCTGACTGACGGTCCACTTGAAGAATGAACCCAAACTTTACTTGGAGAGACATCCCATCAAACAAGGAGGTTCCCAAACTGTGGCTCCCACACCACTTGAAGTCTGCGACTCCTAGAGAGATTTGTTTCGTGACTTCCAATCGAAACTCCCATCAAACAAGGAGACTCCCATCCAACAAGGAGTGATTTTCCCATTCTGTGGCTCCCCACACCACTTAGAGTCTGTGACTCCTAGAGATTTTCAAGTTGCACCCACGCCTGGGTACCCACCCCGTCACTGGCCAAGTGCATGAGGCAAGTAGCAAAACACAGAAGAAATCCATAGAGGTGGACCTGGTTACTAAAGATGGGGGTTTCCCACCTCCAGCTCCCACAGCCCATACCTGGCCATTTCTCTGGACACACAGAAAACTTTAGACTTTAAATGTAGATTGAACGGTGGATGACCTGAAGCACCCTCTACAGCGTAACTTTAAATCCATTTAAAACTTTAAACTGTTTGACTGCTCTATTTGTTTGTCCTAGTTTGACATAGTCCTCCCAAATAGCAGTCCACATTCATTTCCTAACTGAAGAAAACAATTTGTTTGCCCCTTCAAATGGAGCCAAACACTCACCCATTCGTTGCAGGTGCCCCACAAGCTAAGTACTGTAACCTTTGCTGTTATAAAAGAACAGACAAAACAAATCAGGCAGCTTCCTTCCATGGTGGGAGAAGAGATTGCCCTGGAACCCTAAGAGAACTCCCCTGGAGGGAGGGGGCACTGAGACTGGGGAACGGGTTCCACCACTTTAAAAAGGTAAACACAGGAACACTTCCTTCTTTTCTTAGTGAGAGATCAACAGCAGACTGATGCTTTCTTCTTGCTTAAGGACAAACGGAAGACTACCTTTGAATTTCCCAAAGTTCTAAACTCAGTCCCTGAGCTGTAGATTCCAATGTGGCTCATGCAGCTGCGACAGTTCTATAGTGATGTCATCTCTCAAGTCTCAGCTGTGACTGAGGACAGAGTGAGACAGTGTGAAACCCATTTAACTGGAGTTTCACAGCTGTGTTTCCTGCCTACCACTTAGTCTTACTGGGATTCCTAGTAACCCGGGTAACAAAGGGGTTACACTCGCCTCTTGACCAGGAAAATGACTGTCCCCAGTCATTATGCACCCGGCCTTAGGCCATCCCACCTTATGTGCCACTCAAGTGGAGGAGGGTGATCAGGCCCTCCTACCATGCGCAAGCACAGGTAGGCAACACTAAGGGCCTAGAGTCCCATAGCTGACATGTCAGCCTCTACTCTATCCACTTACTATGGACACCTAGTGGCTCTGGTAGAACCGTCCAGAGCATAGCCCTGATAGATCAGCAGTGCAATCCCTATGTCCGCTCAGGACCAGAGCCTGTCTATCCCCCTAACCTCTAGGGAAAACCTATCTGCCTCAAACATAATATCCCAAACAAAACAAAACCCAGGGACCTCCCGACCTTGGACAGCCTGCAACTACAACCATTAGCAATAAAACAGTACATTTAAATTCTACACCATAACCACTGACGAGGAACTCCGATGAGCCCTCCTCCTCTTCTTGTCTTCTCTTCTGTCTTCCAGGAACACCTGTAAGAAAAGACAAAACAAAAAAACATCCTAATCTGCATGTACAGTCTATCTAAACAACAACAACAACAACAGCCCTTACCATGCAGAAAAAAAAAAAAGCACTGAACAATCCCAAAAAGAAAATTATTTTTTTAGAAAAGGTAGAAAAACAGTATTTACATTAAAGTACAGTAATGACATTGGTAACAATACACCTTTGGGGGGATGGAGTGCCCTAAATGTCCCAACTAGTGACTACAAGGCCAAGGCCAGTCCATTAGAGTCTCTCCTGGGCCGGAGCCCCATGAACATAGTCCTTTAAGGCCATAATCCCAAAGGAAGAGTCTTTGCAGACAGTTCACACACTGTTTGAAGTCTGTAGTGTAGGATGTGTATTGCAATGTCATAAAGATAGAATAAAAGATTTTTCGGACTTACCAGCCTCTTGAAGTATTCGGATTTCACAAACCTGGCCCCTTCCAAGACTCTCCCTGGCAGCATTTCTTCTGATACAGCTGGGCGACATCTTCCGGGAACCCACAGGAGTGCACATCTGGAAACAGCTGGGATGATGTCATAACTGGAGAAGGAACCTTAGAACAGGAACAGAAAGAGAAACAGCTGGTCCGTGTCATCTGATTACCAGGTGATGAACAGGAAACAGCTGGACTGGTGTCTCTCTGGATCTGAAGTCATCTGGTGGTGCCAGTAGATGGTTGCTGAACAGGACAGTACACTGTGGACTGAAGAATATGGGGCACCTGATTCCTTGTTTATTCATATTGGCAGTTCAATAAGGGCACTTCACAGTCTTAATGTGGCAGTATTGACTACCACTGCTCAGCTCTCCATTTTGTAGGCACGGGCTTAATTACTGGGAGGTTCTTGCACTGAGGCCAATAGTAGAGGGGTCAGGGGCTTGAATTATTACTCTGTCTGGGCGCACATAATTCACACAGTGGGAGACTTCAGGGTCCCTCTCTGTCCACTATTCTCACTCTGTCCATAAACAGTGTCCTGCCTCTCTTCCACTGTGTATACTTTTCATGGAACAGTCTATTCTTTACATGCTGGTTAGCCCCAGGATGCACATGTTTCATTGCTTCATCCCAGATCCAGGATTTCCTGCAGTTCTCAATCTCCTCCCAGACTCTCCGAGGAAAGGTAGGAAGGTCATACCAAAGATTTCATTGGTCTTTCTACGAACCAGTCTCTCCTCTTTACTTGCTTTGGTCAATCTGAGACCGCTGGCCTGACTTGGGGTGGCCAGTCCTGGTTCTGCCAACCAGATCCTCAATGAAATTAAAACGGATCCTGACTTTTTCTTTTTCTGGTGAAGCCAGGCAGTGGCATCACCACTATCTTGAACACATTCCTCCGAGGCAAGATCTTGAGGCTGTGTACCCGTTCCTTTCTCACAAGGCCACATAGGTTCCACCTCATCTTCCTCTTCACTGAGGATCTGAGCCCAGGATTGAGCAGTAGTTCTCACCCCGAGACTATCCATTCATCACTGGGAGCGGAGGCTCACACCTCCCATTCAAAGGCCTCCGCATCTCATCTTCACCTTCAAGACTTGGGCTAGGCCCCCAACCCAGGGACTATTGATGCTTTATCTGAACTTGCCTTCTGAGATCCAGCATCCAATGCTTCAATTTCAGATTCAGTCTCTAATTCTGCACTCTCTAACTTTGTGCCACACTCCCGAGGAGTCTTCCTCCACAGGCTCCGCCTGTGTGCTGCCAACTGCAGATTCTTGAAGTTGTGTCCATGTGGGAGCCAAATCAATTTGAGGCGCTTTATACAAGCCATCATTTTTTAGACATCCAGCACAGTGAGGAATCATGAAGACATCCTTCCAACACTCAAGCACATCTGGCATACCTGCACTGGATAATTAGGAATTGCCACATCAGGAGGAGTTGCCCTCTATAGCACCAATTTTCAATATCTCTCAATCTATTTACTGCTGTTGTTACTGCAACCCGGCATGATCCGGTAACGAGCTGGTCCTGAGGCCATAACTGCAGAAAAACTAACAAAAGTTCACTGTAACTGAAAGTCCCACTTTAAAGAACACACTCTGTAGCTTTAAAATGGCTCCTCTGCTGCTGTGTTTACTTTACTACCCCACCCTGTAATGGCAGCGCAGCACTCTTGTGCATCAACATTCAGACTCTGGGTCAAGCCACTGCACCCGATTTACATCCGCTACTAATAACTTTTACTCAAACTACACAACTTGCTCTGTTCTGGCTGTTCACACATTTAGAGGATTTTCCTTGGACTTTTCACATGCTGGCAACATTCATTTAATTACAGTCCTTTAACTTCAGGTATCAGCACAGGATTGCCTGCTTCTACTAGTGTTGCACTTATTTTACAACCCACAGTCTCTCTCTGGCTGCAACCTTTAAACTGAGGCTACTTTCATTGCTATGCACACATTTAATGGCTTTACAGACTTGCACTTGCCAGCAGGACATCACACAATCGCTACTTGCAAAGCGACTATACTGCTGCACACACATTTTATATGGCATTACTGAAAATCACTGATTTGAGCAGTTTTAATTGTTTACTCACTGTTATTGTAGCAGATTGCTGCGATGGGGTAAAATGGCCTGCAGCCAGATTTTGAAGGCCTCAGAATGCAAGCGGGCGGGCAGTCTCCGCGATCGTAGTATTAACCACACAATTCACTGATCCCACGATCAATAAGCGGGTTGAGCCCGATTTTTAACTGGAAAGTCACTTTTTACTGTTTACAGTGCTTTGAACACTTCGAACGCTCCTCCACTGCCAGTACATGCACTACCCTCTGTCTCCTCTCGAATGCTGAGGTAATCACAGAAGAGCTGACTGAGGGGTGGGACTAATGGCAAACTGACCAACCACACGATGCCATGCAAATGAGCCTCTTCTTCCTCATGAGGGCCTCTCACGGTGATCATTGAGCAGGCAAATTTAAACTGAAAAGATGCACTTTTTTTTTCTTCAACTGACTCTATCGGCGGAGCCCATTTCAACCATGTAACATTGCCATTAACTCTGCAGTCTCTAGCATTGCACAGAAAGCATTTACAACGTCAGGCATAATTTCTCTGTTGCTACCCCTAGTTTTCCACACTTTCCTTCACAGAACTTTATTTTAAAACTGACAAATGCTGTAAACTATATTGATGCAGGACAAGGACACACACTTTGGCTTTACAGCTCCCTGGTAAACAGTTGCCTTTTTTAAACAGCAGCACAAGATTCACAGCACACAGCAACACACTAGGGAAATTGCTTCAACTTTTTGGGCTACCGACTGCCAGATAGCCAAAACACTAGCCTACTTGTCCAAGCACCTTCCTTCCCTGAACAAATCCAAAGCGGTGCTCCATTTTGTAACATATCTACGGGTTCGGGAAGATGAGGTTACCTGGCACAAAGGCCCTAGGTTTGGCTACTCTACACAGGGGCACCCAAGTAAATCCAACTACAGGAAGCAATAACTGTAATGTCCAGAACCAGAATTCGGATTTTCAGTGTGGCTTTATTTATTAACTAACTGAACATAAACAAAGCATTGCATGGTCCCCAAAGGGCTATGTTACTGTATGTGCAGATTAGAGGTTAACACAGTGGTCCATTTGAGGAATGAACACATTACTACAGTTGTCTGGCTTTGGACCCACCAGGCACTAGCCTGGACTTTGCATGCGCATTGGATACATAGCCCGACTGGCCGGCTCCCCTGCCGCCACTCGACTGATGGTCCACTTGAAGAATGAACCCAAACTTTACTTGGAAAGACATCCCATCAAACAAGGAGGCTCCCAAACTGTGGCTCCCACACCACTTGAAGTCTGCGACTCCTAGAGAGATTTGTTTTCGATTTCCAATCGAAACTCCCATCAAACAAGGAGACTCCCATCCAACAAGGAGTGATTTTCCCATCCTGTGGCTCCCACACCACTTAGAGTCTGCGACTCTAGAGAGATTTTCAAGTTGCACCACATCTGGGTACCCACCCCATCACTAGCCAAGTGCATGAGGCAAGTAGCAAAACACAAAAGAAATCGTGAGGTGGACCTGGTTACTAAAGATGGGGGTTTCACTTCCTGCTCCCACAGCCCATATCCGCCAGTTCTCTGGACACACAGAAAACTTTAGACTTTAAAATGTAGATTGAACGGTGGATGACCTGAAGCACCCTCTACAACGAACTTTAAATCCATTTAAAACTTTAAACTGTTTGACTGCTCTATTTGTTTATCCTAGTTGACATAGTCCTCCCAAATAGCAGACCGCATTCATTTCCCAACTGAAGAAAACAATTTGTTTGCCCTTCAAATGGAGCCAAGCACTCACCCATTCATTGCAGGTGCCCCACAGGCAGTACTGTAACCTTTGCCGTTATAAAAGAACAGACAAACACAAAATCATGCAGCTTCCTTCCATGGGAGAAGGGATTGCCCCTGGAACCCACAGAGAACTTTTTTCCCCCCAGAGGAGGGGGGGCACTGAGACTGGGAGCGTCTCCCACTTTAAAAAGGTAAACACAGGAACACTTCCTTCTTTTCTTAGTGAGAGATCAAACAGCAGACTGATGCTTCCTTCTTGCTTAAGGACAAATGGAAGACTACCTTTGAATTTCCCAAAGTTCTAAACTCACTCCCTGAGCTGTAGATTCCAATGTGGCTCATGCAGCTGCGACAGTTCTATGGTGATGTCATCTCTCAAGTCTCAGCTGTGACTGAGGACAGAGGAGACAGTGTGAAACCCATTTAACTGGAGTTTCACAAGCTGCCTTCCCTGCCTACCACTTAGTCTTACTGGGATTCTAGTAACCCCAGGTAACAAAGGGGTTATACTTATAACTTGTATTGTTATCCCGGTCACCCCTGAAAAGGGACCTTTGGGGCTCAGTGGGCCTACCCAGTCACCAAAATTTAATAAATAAATAATAAAATAATAAATAAATAATATATATATATTCATACACCTGATGTTTATTTTCCCATCTTATTTTTACCGTCTATGACTGAAATTTTTTATCCCGCTTATTTTTACCTTCTTCCAGGTTGCTCCTATTTTTAAGGTCCTTCTAGTGGTTGCTCCTTCTGCCTGCCAGATTCACTTCCATGCATGCACTGCCACTGTCAGATCCCAGGGTATCCCCAACTTCAGCTCTGTATCTGTCTCCACCTGGGTCCCCTTTCCTGCACAGCCATTGTAGAGGAAGGAGAAGCACCTTGTGACTTGAGCAGGAGTTGGTGATGGGCACACTGCCAAAGGGAGTCTGATGTTGTGGGAGGAGGTGCATGGAGGCCATCATCTGGTATTTCCAGACAGGCCAGCCAATTTTTCCAAATTTACTCTCCACCTCCCCACCCCCATAGTGATGAGGAAGCTTGTGGTTGATCTGGGGTTGACTGACGTACATGGTCATACACACCACATATGGTATCTCCACCACACCTCCACCAGGAGCCACTAGCAGAACAGTGCTTCATCCTCCCTACCACCCAGGATGAAAGCATCCAAGCAGATGCTTTGTGTTCTCTTTGCCAGTCTCTGCTCCTGATGTCCTGGGCTTGTGATATAAACCCGGGTTGCCAGTGTGCTAAGGAGTCCCCCAAAGATCAGTGCCACAGAGCCAGCACCACCCAAACTTTCTAAAAAGCAGATATATAGGCAGACGTGATGACCCAATGGTGACACGCTATGCGTGTGCAGGTGACCCATGTTCAGGAGCTGCAAAACTGCTCCATCAGAGCAGAAGCGTCAGTTACTGTTCTCTGTTTTTTTTTTCCCTGAGGTACAGGATCCAGTTGTGCATCACAATTGAAGCAACAGTACTCTGTAAAACAAAAAATGGAATATGACCGTAAGTGTTCATAACTAATTTAAATTGCCTACTCTACTTTATCACACAAAACATAATTGGAACAGTGGTGTAAGTCATCAACAGTTGTAATGCCAGCGGTTAGGGAAGAGTGATAACTGGTTACTAGGTAACGCAGTCTCCAGGGAAACAATTGTCAAAGTTCACAGCACTACAGTATGTGCAAGATGGATGCTTATGGATCTACAAGTACCTCATGCACAGGAAAAGACAATGGGTTTCTGAATTAAATGTAGTACAACAGTTGCAATGAGAAGTGGGAGTGAGAATGAGCCATCTTGATTCAGGGAGAAGCCTCAGAGAACCAGCCTAAGAAAGGTGCATGGTACCTGGGATAAGATTTCATGTAGAGAGCCTTGGAACAACCTCAGAGAGAAACACAGTAAAGGTAATGAAGCCGCTGAGTATGTAATCAAAGGAATTCCGCTTCACATTAAAGTGAATTACAGGAAAAAGGCATCGTTTGAAGATCATTTTCTCACAGAAACTTTACAGTTGGGAATGTGTCTGAGCTGAACCAGAGATTCAGAAAACTTCAAGGAGGTGTGACTTAGGGGTCCTTAGAGCTACTGAGTTCCAAAATAATTCAGCTAAATGTCCAGAAAGTCAGATTTCAACAAAACTTATGAGAATCACCTTAAATAAGCTTTTAAATGAGACAGCATGTATTTAAACACTTAAGTACAAGTTGCCATTTTTCCAGAAAGGAAAAGGGAAAAGGACTGTATCCTCTCACAGACCAGCAACTAATTTATGAAGAATGTTCAGAATTTAAAAGGGGCTACACAGCCCAATTTCAGGAAGATCAAGCAGGGAGAAGAAACTGGCAAGACCAGACCAGACCAGACCAGAAGGGAGATCACTTAGGCTATACAGGCCTACAGGAAGTGTAGGGCTTTGAGGAATCAGCCTCTAGCAGAGATTAGGTAACAGAGGATCCTCTGTATCCCAGAGCAGTGACAGTAGCCAGGTGAATGGGACCAAGTTAAGGTTAGCTATTGCCTGCTACACTGAGGTACCTGCATGCCAGTGAAGTTTTTCCAAGATGAGTAACTATTTCAGCAGTTCCAGCCCAGTGAGGCTAAGCACCAACTGTCTCCAAGAATCATCACCACCAGAGGTTCACAGTTCATCTCCAGTTCTAGCATCAGATGAGGATTTTGATTTTATTTGTCATTTTAAAGAAGGCATTTGCTTAAGTGGCATTTACCTAAGAGACACAACTTTTTTTCCATAGGTAATTTGTGTTTTTTGGTTTTCTCCCAGTCCCAAGCCCTCGATCCCGATGTGACACACGCACATGGAGGCATGTGCAGGCCACACCCCACGGATGCCCCACCCTACTTGCTGCCCATTGTTACTCTGTGCTCGTCACTGAACTCCATCCAGTGACAGTGGGACTATAGGTGGGTGACTCACCAGGAAAGGAGAGCCAGCACTCTATCCTGCTCTCACCCCCACCCCGAGCTGGCACACTGATGACCCAAGGTCATTCCCCAACCCAGGTTGCCGTGTAGCATGAGGTTAGGTGCTCCATGCCTCAAATCTCAGCACTACCAGGCCAGCACCTATGAGACACTATTTAAAGAGAGTATTGCTAAAAGGATTCAAACTAAATAGATGGGAGGGGGTGACCCAGGCCCTTACTCTTAAACTCACTTTGGGACTCTCCCAAACACCCCTTCTTATTACAGCTGTGTACATTCCTTCCAGGGACCAGAAGGTGGCCTTCCACTCAGTACTGTCCTACTTGTCCACCCTCCCATCCAGTACTGAAAAAATCTTACTGGGACTTTAATATTAATTGGTTAGTTAAGGCTGCTCGAGCCACTAGTCGATGCAGCCGCTGCCCAAGACCTTACTCAATTAGTCACTTCCCCACCCACCTTAACCAGCGCATAGGGTCTTCATCCCTGCTAAACTTTGTGTTCACCAATCGCTTCCACAAAATTATAAACACAACCATTCTCCCAAATGCTCTTAGTGACCACTCCCTGTTCTCTGCTCCTGGACCGCAAAGCACCCAGATCTCCTACCAAAATAACCTTACAACGTAAACTGGGCCCTGGAAAACTTGCCCTTCTTAAATCACACCTCAGTTACATGGATTGGTACTTCATAATGAACACCTCGACCCTGATATGGCCTCTGACCTCTTTATCCTCTCTTTCAACACCATATGCAACAAATATGCCCCACCTACCCAAAGGATGGTCAAAGGCAACCCGGTGCTTGGATTTCAGACCACATCCTGGCCCTTATGCAGACTAGAGATTCACTGTGCACTCTCCAATGAGACTGACCTGTCTGCTGTTAGACAAAAATACAGAGAGGCCCGGAACAAATGCACGGGCCCAACACAAGGCATAAGCTGAGTATTATAAATCCTTCTTAAATGCTACCTGGGGCTCAGTACACAAATTCTGGAACAACATCAAGGATATCTGTGGAAAAGACCTCAACCCGTCCCTAACCAGATAATGGTCGACAGGTGCATGACATCTGATCCTACCCGTATAGCTGCTCTTCAACAACACCTTCACAAACCTTGACCACATTCTCCCCCAATTTCTTCAACCTCCTCAGCCAGCTCCCCTTCCCTCAAAGTCTCCCCTTCACCTACACTCAGATACACCCAAGTCTGCAGAGCCATACCTTAAAAAGCCCTAAGTCATTCCAGTTACAGTAGTGACACCCTTGACCTGAAACTCCTGCGGCTCACCCTGCATAAGGTCCTCTACCCCTCACCCATATACTGAACCGCTCCCTATGTCAGGGTATATTTTCATCTAGGTGGAAATCAGCCTCCATCACCCCTATATTTAAAAGTGGTGACCGTACTTATCGCAATAACTACCGCCCATCTCCATTCTTCCTCCCTATTCAAGGCCCTAGAGCAGATTGTCTCTGATCAGCTCACTGACCATCTCAACAAATACAACCTACTCTTGAGCAACAGCATGGCTTTCAGAAAGGCCACAGTACTACCACTGCCCTTTTCCAGTTTACCACACACATCCACTCCACCCTGTACAGGGTCATATCACTGGCGCTGTTTTCATCGACCTCACTAAGATGTCTGACACCGTCAACCACTCCTTCCTGCTAACTACCCTGTCCAACATTGGTTTCTCCTGGGACGCCCTTGGTTGGTTCTCTGACTACCTCTCTAACCACTTCCAGCAGGTCAAAATTGGTAACACCTTATCCAAAAGACTGCCTGTCCTCTCAGGTGTCCCACAAGGGTCAATACTAGGACCTCTACTTTCAGCCTCTTCCTTAACTCCGTCCCCATGGCATGCCCCAGCAACTTGTTACTATACATGGATGTTGCTGTCCTATTCTCCTCTGACCCTGACCCCTATTAACTCCATCGTTCCTCCAATCCACCTTTTAACTATGCTGAAAATTGATTCTCTGCACAGTGCCTTATTCTCAACTATAAGAAGACTAAAGCTATGCTTTCTCTCATCCACTAACACCCAGAAGGCGCTTTGCCCCAAGTTCTAACTGCCAATCGGACCCCTTTGGAGCTAGTCACCTCCTTCAAGTACCTGGGCATCACATTAGACCCTGCACTCAACTTCTACCAACATATCCATCTCCTGTCAAAAGCCCTCAATGTTAGGCTGCATTTACTGTATCGCTTCAAGCACTGCCTTACCCCATATGCCCTTAGGCTCACCATCTTCTTCTCTGTACACTCCCTGCTCAACTATGCATACTTATTTATAGTGCTGCAAGCACCTCTGCCCTATATAGACTTCATCTCTCCTCAATAAAGCATGTTGCCTCATATCGGGATGTAATCATCTCACTCATACATGCTCCCTCTATAACTCCACCAACTGGCTCAATCTCGATAATAGGATCCAAGTTCCACACCTGCCTCATGGCTAAAAATTACCTCGGCCTCTCCCCATGGGCTCGCCCTCCCCTTAGTCCACCCGGCCCCAAAGCTCAAGCACACTCGATGTTCTGCAAGCCACTCCTCTTGTTTCCATCCTGCCGCACCTCACAATTCCAAAGGTTCTTCAGCTTCAGAGCCCCTCCCTCATGAACAGCCTTCCAACATGGTTTGTAAATAAAAATAGAATTGGCCCTTTCAAAACCTATCTTAGGGACCACCTCCCGACCTCAAATACCTGTGATTGTTACTAACCCCTACCTCTCCCCTTCCCCACTGACCAATGCCACTGGGCTGCCTTCCTAGGCTTCCAGTCCCAAGACATATCTCTGAGCCTTACCATATATCTCCAACTGTACTAATTTACCCAGTTTCTGATTGTTAGTCTTCACCGTTTCCTTATATTCATTGCTGAGTCGGTTTCTCATTGAATTGTCATGTAAAGTCTGTCTGTACTGAATTTCTGTGACGTGGAACCTTTGTAAATGAGTCTTTGACTCAAAAGTATTTCTGATTCCTCAATAAATAAAAGTAGAAATATTGTTAGCCTGTAACCATTAATGTGAATTTATTAAATGCTTAGCTTTAAAGGCACCTCCTTCAGTCTGCCAGCTGATTCTGTGTATGCCCTGATGGTGGTGGGCAAGACCCAAGGTAATGCCCATGTCTGGGGGTGTATTAGTGTTACAGCTCCCCAGGAGCTACCTTGCCAATAGTTATGGCACAGTTACCATTCTTTCATCACACTTCCACAGAGACAGAGATTCAGAAATACAGGTGCAATGACAACTCAGCATCCAAAGTGTCAGTTTATGGGGCTGATAGGAGGGAAGTAGCAGAATTTGGAAGGCCATGTGCACAAATGCTTGTAGTCTGGGAAATAAAATCCAGACCTAATGGCTAAATGGCAGAGGCTGTCCAGGATATTGTCGCTATCACTGAGTCATGGTGCAGTAAGAATCATGACTGGGATATAGGTATACTGGCTAAACTCCGCTTAGGAAGGACAGGATAGGTAAGAAGGGGAAAAGTGGCTCTTTCATGAGGAGTGGCAAAATCAACTGAAATACAGGGAAGGGAGAGGCACTGTGGGTCACCCTAGAACCAGGAAATTAAGCCGCTATTCACACTGGGGTGATCTACATAACTCCAGCACAGAGGGAGGAGATGGGCAAGGTTCCAGTGGAAGCCATCTGTAAGATGGCAACTAAGGGGAGGTGCTGCTGGTGGAGACTTCAATCTGCCAGATGTGGATTGGAGCATCCCAGCTGCTGTTTCAGCTAGGAGCAAGGACATCTTGGACTCTCTGCAGGGGCATTCCTCAGGCAAATAGTAAGAAAGCCCACTCATGAGGGAACAATATTGGACCTAGTACTCACCAACAGGAACAGTGTTACAGACGCCACAGTGAGTAACCACCTGGGGACCAGTGATCACTGAATGGTGTGGTTCAATATAAGACCAGTGGCTGAGCCGAGCTACATGAAAGTGAGGGTCCTGGACTTCAGGAGGGCTGACTTTACAAAGATGGGGGAATGCCTCAGGGATACCTAGCAGGGGAGGGACTTAGGTGGAGTAGAGGAACTGTGGGAGAAACTCAAAGGGGCTACAGTGAAGGCAACAAACCTCTGAGTTAGGCGTGTAAACAAAAGCAAGAGCAAAACACCACTAAACATAGAAACATACTGTAGACTTTGATGGCAAATAAGGACTGCTTGGCCCACCTAGTCTACCCATTTCCCTACCTATTGGATAAGCTGCAGATCCTAGTTAACCAACAGCCTACTTTCTCCTACCCTCTAGAATTTCTTGATGTCTGTCCCATGTATTCTTGAATTTCCACACAGTTTTGATCCCACAACCTCCTCAGGAAGGCCATTCCATGGCCCACCACCCTCTCCATGAAAAATACTTCCTCATGTTGCCTCTAACATCCCCTTAATCTTTAAACCGTGCCCCTTGTTCTTGCATATCTCTTTTCTGAAAGAAGCTACCCTCTTGGACTTTGTTGATTCCTTGAGGTACTTGAAAGTTTCTATTACGTCCCCCTCTCCCTCCATTCCTCATGCGTATACAAATTAAGATCTTTCAGTCTTTTTATATTGCTTCTGGTGCAGACCCTGCACCATTGTAGTTTCCTGTCTATGTCCTTGCGGAGATGGGGTTTCCAGGACTGCATGCAGTACTCCAGATGGGGTCTCACCAACTGTCTGTACAGAGGGATAACAACTTCCTGTTTTCTACTGGTAATGCCTCTCCCAATGCATCCCAGTATCCCCTAGCCCTCCTTACTGCCTTCCCACATTGCTTGCATACCTTAAGGTCATCTGATATGACTACCCCAGGTCCTTTCCTTTTGTTGTTGTTAGTACCTCCCCCATTGTGTACTCTTCCTTGTGTTTTTTTCCCTCAGGTGCATTACTTTGCATTGAATCTAAGCTGTCATACTTTTGACCATTCCTCCAACCTTGCTAATTCCCTTTTCATCCTTTCCACCACCCTTTTGTGTTTCAACCCTGTTGCAGATCTTTGTGTCATCTGCAAAGAGGCATACTTTTCCTTCCAGACCCTCCGCAATGTCACCTATAAAGACATTAAAGAGGACCAGTCCCAGTACTGAACCCTGCGGTACCCCACTAGTAACCTTCCTCTCTTCAGAGTGTACTCCATTTACTATTACCTTCTGTGTCCTGTTGTCCAGCCAATTTGTTACCCAGGCTACCACACTGGGACCCACTCCCAGGCTGGCTAAATTGTTTATTAATCTTTCGTGTGGGACTGTGTCAAATGCCTTCCAAAAGTCTAGGTAGACCATATCCACAGCCCCTCCCTGGTCTACTACTTTGGTTACCCAGTCATCAAAATCTATTAGATTTGTCTGACATGACCTTCCCACTGTGAATCCATGCTGCCTTGGGTCCTGTGCCCTGCTGGCTTCTAGGTACTCAACAATTGTTTCTTTCAAAGTGATTCCATCATTTTCCTACCACTGAGGTCAAACTAAAAGGTCTATAGTTCCCTGCCTCTGCCTGGTTCCCACTTTTCTGAAGGGAATCACATCCACCCTCCTCCAGTCCTCAGGTACCACACCATCCTCCCATGATTTGTTAAAAGGGTAGTCAGTTGTGTCACTAGGTCTCCTTATTTCTTTTAGAATTCTGGGTGAATCCCATCAGGCCCCATTGCTTTGTCTGCCTTGAGCTTTAGGAGTTATTTTAGGACCCTTCTTCTGTGAATGGACTGGTATCGACCCCACTGTCCAAAGTGCTTCTATTGTTTGGTTTGGGTACCTCCCGCTTCTTCTTTTGTGAATACTGAGCAAAAGTATTCATTCAGTATCTCTGCCTTTTCACTGTTATCCTCTCCCCACCTCCCTCCCATTTATTACGCTTCACTATCCCTCCCTTGGTCTTTCTTTCACTCCCTAATGCACATATAAAGGTTTTATCCTCTTCTTAACTGAGTTAGCTATTTTTCCTTGGTTTGGGCCTTTGCTATTCTGACTGCCTTCACTGCTTCCTTCTGCTTTAACCGATACATTTCTCTGTCCTGTTCCTTCTGTGATTCCCTTATACTTCCTGAATGCTGTCTTTTTCTCCCTAACCTTCCTGCCACCTCTTTGAGAACCATAGTGGTTTTTACTTTGTTTTGTTTTATTTGCTTCACACAAAGGCTTGTTGCCTCTGTGATGGCAGTTTTGATTTTTCCCATTGTTCCTCTACCCCTTCTTTCTGCCCATTTGCTAGTGCATTCCTTAGGCACTCACCCATTTTGCCAAAGTCAGCCCTCCTAAAGTCCAGTACCCTCACTTTTGTATGGTTTGACTCTATGGCTGTGTTTATCATGAACCACACTGTTTGGTGGTCGCTTGTTCCCAGATAGCTACCCACTTCTAAATATGTGATCCTCTCTCCATCCCCATTTGAGAGTACTAGGCCTAAGACTGCTCCTCCCGAGTGGGCTCCAACACTAGCTGTCTTAGGCATGCCCCCATAGGGCATCAAGAATGACCCTGCTGGACTTCCGTGACATCATGGCAGCGCTACCAGCCTGAGAGTCGAGCTCCCCTCCCGCTAGAACTGCAAATTCTTTTAAACTATAGAAAAACAACAAATAAAACCACAAAATGCACGCCTGGAGGTGTTAAACATGACAAAGGTGACAAAGGGTGTATTAAAGGAGCAGCTAAAAGGATGGGTAGGGCTGGATTGCTGGAGAACCGACAGGCCAGAAGCAGGAGCTCCTCGTTACAAGCCAACGTGGTTCTGGCTACGATACAGAGGGTGAAAGGAGATCTTGTCTCGCCTCCCGCTGAACAACTGCTGCAAGAGATTCAAGACTCTCGTCAGAGAACAAAAGGAGTTCTCGAAATTGAATGAGAAGTTGAGTAAAATGGAGCAGCTTATAGAGGGGCAGAGGAGAGAATTACACAAGTTGAGATGGCCAGAGATACTCAGCACAGGCAGTGGGCTCCTTAGTCCATCACACCCCAGCCTTGCTAGCTAAATGTACTGATCTGAGGCAAGATCCAGGAGAGATACTCTCCAGCTGTATGGGTTGGATGAGGGTGCGGAGATTCAACTGATGGCACTGTTTATTGAAGACCTGCTAAGGGATGTGCTGGAGCTACCAGGAGACTACCAGATGAGGGTGGAGAGGGCACATAGATCTCTGATCCCAAACCTACAGAGCCAACCGCTAGACCCTGTTCTATCATAATTAAGTTTGCAAGCTTTCATGTGAAGGAGGATATGCTCAAAAGGGCATGGCAAAAGAAGGAACTTAAGTATTTGGACTCTCGCCTTACACTAGATCAGGACTATCCCCGAAATTCAACGGGCTAGACAAAGATGGATGCCTTAATTTAAGTTGTGCAGAGAGCTTCAACTTCGCTTCCAAACACCCTTTCCAGCGAAATTCATAATTTTTGGGTGGATGGCCCAAAAGTGTTTAATAAAGTGGAAGAGTTAAACAAGACTCTGAGGGAAAAAGGAATCCAGGTACCCCACCAAGAGCAGGAGCGCACTAAAGGAACGCAGATGGAACCGATGGAGTGGCATTCAGTTGTAGGAGGCAAGAGGAAGGCTGGGACATCTCTGGAGGTGGTGTGTCTTTTCTGGAGAAACTGAGCAGAGGAAAACTTCTAAACAGAGGGAACCTGGTCTGCAGGATTCACCAACAGCTTCAGAAGGCTGAAACATAAGTATAGACAGGATTTTGTACTTTCTGAGTTGAATGTGCTCCTTTTGAGGGAAATAATGCGATGGAGACATCAGAAGTTAAGGGAACTGAACTGCATGCGAGGCCCATAGGGGTCTCAGGCATGGCGGTGGGCCTCCGAAATAAATACAGGATGATGGACTTGAGACTGAACTGATAAACACTAAGCTAGAATATCTCTGTATGTTCATTTGGGCCCCATTTATGCATTATTAGATGGCTCGGCCTCTACCGGTAGTTCGATCACTGGTGGCTCTTAAATGGTCACGGGCTTCCAGATCATAGCAACTCGGATCTGATGGGGTCAGGGTTGAAATTTGGGTTCACTATATGTTTTCAGAGGGATATATATAAGAGGCCTTTGCTGTGATCAGACATTGGTATTAACTGGGATGCGGTTGGGGAAGAAAGCTCTAAGATTCTGTTGGGTGGAAGGACGCTGTCTGGATGCTCAATTTAATAATAAACAGGGGCCTAGATAGTTTATTAGACCCCAGAGGGCTCCACTCCCCAATGGAAAGTCTGGGAAGGGAGAAAAGAGATCTGCATTATCAGATTTCCTACCTTGAAGCATAATATACTCTGCAAAATAGTTATATTTAGTGCCCTGTTGGCACTGGTTCTTTGGTTTTAGAGGGTCTCACTGAAAGGGAATATGTTCGTGATATGAAATGGCTGGCTGGCGGATGGGCAATAATGAAACAAGTTGAAGGTTAAGAAAATATAGCAATGGATAGAGATAGGATATTTTGTTCTTATAATGTCCACGGGTTGTTCAGCCCGGTGAAGAGGGCAAAAGTGCTCAGCTTTTGGAAGAAAAAGTTGTAGATTTTATATTTTACAAGAAACTCATTTGTCTCCACAAGAACATGTGAAGTTGGGTTCCATGGGGTTTGGTTTTAGTGCCACGGCTTCATATAAGAATGGACATAGGGGGTTGCAATTCTGATCCTCAAGGGTACCCTGTACATAAAGACAGGAGAGCTGGTGGACAGAGAGGGAAGATTTGTACTTATGAGGGGCACTTTTTTAGGTAAGCCACTGACCCTTGTCATGTGTATTTTCCCCAGCTCACAGACAGCAACACATCTAAACTTTTTGACCATTTTACAGGGGGGGCACAGGGAGAGGTAATTTGGGAGGGACTTAAATTTAATTTTCAATCCAGCATTGGACTCTACTTCACAAATAAAAAAGAGCAAGGCATAGCCAAAAAGTGAAAAGGTTGGTAACTGAATTGGGGTATGTGGATATCTGGCACCATCTAGAGGGGAAAGAAGGAATACACTTTTACTCAAAGGTGCATGAAATATATACAAGACTGGATTACTTCATGGTTCCCAAGGAAATGGTTGGTCAGGTCAGGAGGTCTCGATGGGGAATTCCTGCTGTCTGATCATGCCCCATTTTTATGACAGTTTCATTTGGGGAGTTTAGAAGGTCTACCTTTGAGGTTGAACTTGTCACTGTTGCAGGATAGGAGGTGGCGGAATCTATAGCTCGAACTTTGAACAAACACAGGTGGAAAATGATCTCCCAGGACCTCCCCGACTGTGTTGTGGGATGCTATAAATGCAGTTATAAGGGGAGAGTTTATAAAATGGTCAAGCAGAAGGAAAAGGGAAAGAGAGGCTAAGAAGGCTGAGTTAATATCACATAAGCATAATGTGAGGCCCAGCAGAAGATTAAATTAGACAAGGATAGGACCAAATTACTGAAACAACTTAAGGCTAAATTAATGAATCTTCTTGATTATGGGGTTGAGCAGAAGCTTCTGTTTCTTAAACAGAAGTATTATGAAGGAGGACCTAGGTCTTTGAGATTGCTGGCAGCTAGACTCAGGGTACAGAGGAGTAAGGCCACCATACAGGCAGTACAGCATCCCCTGGATAACTGTTTGGTTAAGGAAACCGATTCCATAGTGGAATCGTTTAGGCCTATTATTCCAACCTTTATAGGCAAGGTGTTCAGCCTTCAATGCTCAGATCAAAGATTTCCTAGGAGGCTAGTTCTCCTTCGGTTTCTGAGGAGCAGGTAACTTGGTTGAACAGATTGATTGAAGATGGGGAGGTGCTGGGGCTATTAAGAACCTCAAGACCCTCAAGTGTCCAGGGACTGATGGATTGCCTGGGGAGTTTTATAAACATTTTGGTGGAAGGTATCCCGTTGCTGGGTAAATTATTCCGATTCCTACAGGAGAAGAGAGTGAGATTCCTCCTGGTCCCAGGCACAATCTCAGTGATACCCAAACCCAGCAAAGACCCTGTATTGTGCTCCTCCCACCGTCCCATTTCAATTTTAAATATTGACTACAAATTAATGACTTCGATCGTGACTAAGAGATTACAAACACTGGTACCCTTAGATAATTGGCCTTGAACAAACAGGGTTTATTCCAGGTCATAGGCTCAGGATAAATTTGAGGAAAACATTCCTTCTAATTAATCATATAGTTAGTTCAAAAAATCGGCTTTACTGGTTAGCATTGATGCAGAAAAGCCTTCGATAAAGTGTCTTGGAGGTTTCTGGAGGAGGTCCTTGCTTCATTTGGGTTGGGAGGGCTTTTCAGACCTTGATTTCCAAGATCTACAAATCTCCCACAGCATATATTAGAGTGAATGGTCATCACACTAGGGGTTTGGTTTGGAGAGGGGATGAGGCAGGGTGCTCCTGCTCTCCCTCTTCACTCTCTATATTGAGCCTTGGCTCAGAGCATTAGGAAGGATGTCGGATCGGGGGTAGAATTTGCAGGTTGTCAGAATAGGATATCTCTTTACACAGATGATGTTCTCCTTTATCTGGAAGATCCTGAGACATCCCTTAGAAGGGTAATGAACAGACTGGCTCAGTTTTCTGAGATGGCAGGCTATTTATTGAACACCGCTAAAACAGAGGTCTTGAGGTTTAGATATGTCCCCACTCAGGAAATTAAGGAAGCCTACCCTATGAGATGGGATCTCACTAAATTAAATATTTGGGATTATTAATACAACTCCCTGCACAACTAAAACCCTGAACTTCTCCCATGGTGCAGCAGTTAAAAAATTATTTCAAAAGATGGGGTCTATTGCCTCTTTCACTTCACAGTAGGGCGATGGCTGTAAAGATGAATGCTCTGCCAAGATTTCTGTATTTGTTTCAAGGCACTACCTGCTTGGTGACTAGAAAGGACTTGGAAACATGGCAGAGAATGCTAATGAATTTTATTTGGGCAAATAGGAGACCAAGAGTGAGGCAACATACTTTATTTCTTCCAAAGGAGGAGGGGGACTGGGGTTCCATGGCTTGAGGGTTACTGGGAAGCCACACATCTGAGAATAGCTCTGTTGTGGGGCATGCCTCATATAGGGTTATATGGGAGGAGATTGAGTTGGCTGCATGTCCCTCCTTCCTGCAGTACAGTTCAACCTGAGACCTCATAACAGCACGAGAGGGATATATCCCACTACTCGAACAATGTGGGAGGAGTGGAGGAGGGGTACCAGGAGGGAAAGAAAACATGGTGGTCATTGGAGATATGGCTGGTGGGCAATTGATCCCTCATTTGGCCCGGCACAATGGGATACTTGGTTTTGGATAGAGCATGAAGAGGGTTACAGGCACCATGGCAGTTATTAGAGGGTGGGGGGTTAATATCCTTTGAGGTAGCCCAGAGAGTTTTTGGTCTCTCCCCAGAGATAAAATGCACTACTGTCAAATTGTTAGCTTTATTAGTAAAAACTTAAGCTGGAGCATAGAACAGGCTTTGAGGGGACAGTGGAATGTATCTTTGAGGACATCTGGAAGGCTGAACACCCCACTGGAGTTATCTCTCAACTATACAAGAGGAATATTACATATACATAGATACATAGACAGTGTCGGCAGATAAGGGCCTATGGTCCACCCAGTCTTCCATTTGAGCTTGTAAGTTCAGTTTACGTTTTCAAGAAGTCTGTTGCCCTTACCCTGACCTCCAGAATTCCTTTATGTCTAGCCCATGCATTCTTAAATCCCATGATTGTTTCAGCCCCACCACTTCCTCTGACAGGGTGTTCCACTTGTCCACCACCCGTTCTGTGAACATACGAACATACTAAATTTGCCAGCAGATAAAGGCCTAGAGATCTATCAAGTCTGCTCAATGTGCAGCTAGCAACCCTTATCTCTGCAGCTGCCCCTCCCTTCCACCCTTCCCCTTCATTAACCCTCCCCATGTCCTGTCCCATCCTCGTTTGAAGCAGTCCACTGTTCTACTGCATACCACTTCAGCAGGTAACGATTCCACCCAGCCACCACCCTCTCTGTAAAAAGTGTCTCCTCATCTCCTCCTGAACCTTCCTCGCTCCAGTCTCATATCATGGCCCCTGGTGGCCTCCCTCCCTTACTTTGAACAGCCCCTCTGTACTTGTCTTTTTATTCCTTTCATGTATTTAAAGGTTTCAATCATGTCACCCTGTCTCTCCTCTCCTCCAGTGAGTACATGTTCAACTCCTTCAACCTCCTCTCGTATGATAAGTCCCCCAGCCCTTGATCATCTTTGTCACTCTGCGCAGCACCCTCCAGTAACTTAATGTCCCTCTTCAGATACGGACGCCGGTACTGCACGCAGTACTCCAGGTGTGGTCTAACTAATGACCTATACAGTGGCAGAATCACCTCCTCCCTCCTCGAGGATAACCCTTGCAATACAACCCAGCATTTTGTTGGCCTTTGCAGCTGCCTTCCATCGTTTCCTCTGAATCGTCCTCCCTCCAACTTCATCCCATGCCCTCTAGTCCTGGAACATCTTTTCACTTAAAAATAGTGTATTCCTGCACCCTGTTCCTCCCTGTAAGATACTTATATGTCTCTATCATATCCCTCTCTCCTCCTCTCCTCCAGGGAGTACGTGTTCAGTTCCTTCAACCTGTCCTCATAGGACTTGTGATGCAATCCATGCACCATCTTTGCTGCCCTCCTCTGAACCTTCTCTACCCTGTCTATGTCCTTACGTAGGTAAGGTCTCCAGAACTGTACAGTGTACTCCAGGTGGGGCCTCACTAGTGTCTTGTATAGTGGAATTATGACCAACCTTTCCTGCTGGTGATGCCCTGCCTATGCATCCCAGCATCCTATTTGCTTTACCTGCTGTCTTGTCACACTGTTTCCTGCCTTGAGGTAATCAGAGATGATAACCCCAAGATCCCTTTCCTGCTTGGTGCATGCTATATCCTCACCCCCCAACTGATATATTGTGCCAGGTTTTTGTGCCCCATATGCATTATCTTGCACTTCCTTGCATTGAATTTCAACTGCCAAACCCTGACCATTCTTCAAGTTTCTGCAGGTCCCTTCTCATTCTGTCTACACCCTCTGGTGTGTCTACTCTGTTACAGAGCTTTGTGTCCTCAGTGAACAGTGAAATGCTGCCTTCTAGGTCCTGCGCAATGTCACTGATGAAGATATTGAATAGGACCGGTCCCAGCACTGATCCCTGTGGTACCCCACTGGTCACTCTTCCCTCTTTAGAGTGACAGCCATTTACCACCACCCTCTGTGTCCTGCCACCCAGCCAGTTACCTAACCACCACACTACTGTCCTGCCCACACCCATATTCCCCAG
Source organism: Neoceratodus forsteri (assembly GCA_016271365.2). Taxonomy (NCBI): domain Eukaryota; kingdom Metazoa; phylum Chordata; order Ceratodontiformes; family Ceratodontidae; genus Neoceratodus; species Neoceratodus forsteri. Next base: position 901,563,135 of record CM028135.1, on the reverse strand, counting down.
TTTGTGCAATAGTCTTCTGTGTGGCACAGTGTCAAAGGCCTTGCTGAAGTCCAGATAGGCCATGTCCACTGCCCTCCCTGATCCACCTCCTAGTCACCCAGTCAAAAACTTCAATGAGGTTGGTCTGACACGACGTCCCCTGGTGAAATCATGCTGCCTTGGGCCCTGTAGTCCATTGACAACCAGATGTTCCACCAATCTCTCCTTCAGTAGTGCTTCCATGATCTTCCCCACTACCGAGGTGAGGCTGATTGGTCTGTAGTTCTAAACATATTAAACATATTAAAGTACACACAAGCTATATTAAAATGGCTTGGGAACAAGAAATGGCCGATCTATCTCTGAAGGAGTCTGGGAAAAACTTGGAGTAACATCTGGAGGATTTCCTCCTCCCTCCTGGAAGGAGTTTATGGGAAGGTAAGGGTGAGATATTTCAGGGTGCTAGTGGTGGTCGCTAAACAACATAGGGGTCCTCCCAGAATGCTGGAGGAAGTGTGGAGGGATACAGCCACCCACGAACACATCTTTTGGTCTTGCCCACTATCACTCCATTTTGGTCAATGTTGACCACTTTGCTTAAGCTGATCTTCCAGATTCAAGGACAATTGGGCCGAGGAGTCTCCTACTGGGAGAACCTCCTGCAGAAATTAAGGGGTGATATAAATATTTATGGCAAATTTTAATTGTAACAGCTTTAAAAGCTATAATGAGGCGATGGTTGTAGCCTCTTCCACCAACAAAGAGGACTGGTTGGAAGTGGTGGGGCAGGTTCAGAGGATGGAAGAATTAACATTTAAGATTCAGAGGAGAACTGCAGTTTATGTGAATTGCTGGACCTGTTGGACCATTTGGGTAGGTAGGTTATAGTTTAAGTTCCATTGAGAACAAATAGGCTTTATTATAACAGGGCCAGGTTCCTTTTTCCCCAGTTCTTACTTATTTCTTTTCTTCCTTTATTCCCAGAGGATTTAGATGGGTTGGGGGTGGGTTCTCACAATGTCGGGCAAAGCTGAGTGGCCCGGGCAGTGGGGACAGCCTGTACCTCCTAATAAGTAATGGGGTAAGGGTACAAGGTGCCTCCTGTTTGCTTCTGGGTGTGATGGTAAAGGAACTACAGAACCTTCCCACATTAGAAAGAGATATAATAATGTAGAGAGCTATATAGAGATGTGAGACCCTATGTTTGTATGTATTTGTATGTTTTTATATTTTGTTTGTTATATTTGTCTTCCTATGAATTAAGCCATATGTTTAATAAGGGAATATCTATGGCTACAAAAACAGTAAAGATGGATATGAAAATTTTAGGTGGCTGAAAGCAGGAGGATATACACTGTTATCTGAAGTACTGTATTTGGATGCAAAAGCAATATAACCTGTAAACTATAATGTAAGAACCTACTCAATAAATGGAGTATAAAAAAAAAGAATGACCCTGCTCTTGGATGTGGCTGCAGTAAATATGCTCCAGTTAACATCTGGCACATTCAGGTCCCCATAAACAATATTGCCCTTTTTCTGCCATTCTAAGGATGCCTTCTATCATTTCCATGACCATTTCCTCCCCGAGACAGGGGTCTCTTTGCCAACCCCATGTGGCTTGGTTCTCAAAGGAGGTGGTGGGGAAAGTAAGGGCAAAATAGTTGTATTCAAGAAGTATAAGGAGACTCAGAAGGAGAAGGACAGGAAGTGTATCAGGTGAAGAAGAGGGAAACATGGAAAGCAGTCAGGTACACAAAGGCCCAAACGGAGGAGAAAATAGCCCAGGCAGAAAAGAAACGGGACAAGGCATTTTCCAGGTACATAAGTGAAAGACAAAATACCAGGGAGGGATTGTAAGGCTAAGAAGGGAGTGTGGAGAGAGAAAAGGACAAAGCAGACATCCTAAACAAATATTTTTCTCAGTAGTCACAGAAGACGGGAAGGAGAGAGACCACAGATAAGAACAGGAACATCAATGGAAGGAAGGTGGACACCAGTCCATTTATGGAGGAATGAGCCCTGAAGGAACTCGCAAAACTGAAAGTGGACAAGGCAATGGGCTAGACAGGCTACATCCAAGGATATTGAAGGAGCTCAGAGAGGTGCTGTCAGCACCACTGACAGTCCTGTTCGACCACTCGCTCGACACTGGAGTGGTTTCAGAATACTGGATGTAGTCCCACCTCACAAAATAGGAGCAGAGAGGAGGCTGGCAACTACAGGCCAGTCAGCCTGACTTCGGTGGTGGGGAAATTAATGGAATCACTGCTGACGGAAAGGATTGTGGAATATCTTGAACCTGGCAGTGTACAGGATCCAAGGCAGCATGGATTCACAGGAGAAGGTCATGTCAAACAAATCTCTTTGACTGGGTAACCAGGGAATTAGATCAGGGTAGAGCAGTGGATGTGGCCTACCTAGATTTCAGTGAGCCTTCAACACTGTTCCACGTAGAGAGACGATACACAAGCTGGGCAGCCTCGGAGTGGGTCCTAAGGTGTTAAAATGGGAAAGAAATTGGTTGCAGGATAGGGGCAGAGGGTGGTGGTAAACGGAGTTCACTCCAAGGAGGGAAGGGTGACCAGTGGGTGCCACAGGGATCAGTACTGGGGCAGGTCCTCTTTAATGTCTTTATTAACAACACTGCAGAGGGATTAGAAGGAAAGTATGCCTTTTGCAGATGACACAAGGATCTGCAACAGGGTTGACACTCCAGGGGTGGAAACAATGAGGAGGGATCTAAATAAGCCTGAGGAGTGATCAAGAGTGTGGCAACTAAGATTCAATGCAAAGAAGAGCAAAACCATGCACTTGAGGCACAGAAACCCAGGGGCAGAGTAAATGATGGGGTCTGGTACTGATGGCCACCAAAGAAGAAAGGGACCTGGGGTAATCATATCTGATTACCTAAAAGTGTCAAGCAGTGTGACAAAGCAGTGGGGAGAACCAGTGGGATATTGGGGCACTGTTGCAGGTATGTGGGTATAAAGATAATTCTGGACACTGTATTAGGGTACAACACACCCGCAGTGTGTTGTATTTATACAGAAATAATAATTTAGAGACCTGCAGGGTCTCTTTAATCTTTAATTTGCTAAATGTATTGTGTTTAGTTTATCTTGCAGCCTTCTCCTTATTCTGAGGGCTACTCTAACTGTATAGCATTTCCACATGCATAGGGATGTTCCTGTCCCTTTAAATCATTTGTTTTCTATATTGTAGCAGAGCGGCAGACTGCTAGACAATCATTATCTAGCTGCTCTGCTTTGGGGCTCTGCATAGCTTTGGTAAGCCCCTTTTTATTTCTTTTTGTACTGGACTGTAACTTTTATATCCAGGGACAGCATAGTCCCTTTTTATTTTCAAGCTCACTTTTCAGAGTGCACAGATTACTCGGGAAGCCTGCCTCTCTAGCAGCATGGACTGGCACAGCCTGCAGGGGAGTTCTATGGTTCGAAAGAACCTCTTTGAAACTCCCCTTTTTTTTTCATAATTTGCGACATTTTTTCATTACTTCTGTTTATTTTGTGACTGTCTCAGAGTGCTTATGCACATGATGAACCCAGCACTTTTTCTCTGCATGCATGCCCTCCCATCTGCTACCTATCAGCTTCCTCAGTGCCAGTAAGATGACTGGAGCTGCTTTGTGAGTCTTTCTCTGCACCGTCCCCCATGACTGGCTGGCCAACTGCAGCTCACGCCAGCATCATGACTGTGACTGGAATACAGCACGCCGCTGCCACAATTCACACTGTTAGCTATCACTCAAGGAAGATGGAGCATGGCGGCAAGTTCAGAGACGACATCTCCAGGAGAGCAAAAAGAAGTAGAGGACATCGACTTATAATATTATCAGTCACCAGCAGGTAAATTTTGCTGGCCACTATTGCCAAAGATGTGTCCCTTAGTAACTGCATATCAAGGGATAGGCTGTGCAGTTGAGCAAGGAGCTGTTCAGTGGGTGGGCTGAAGATTTAGAAATAAATTACTTAAATCCTCCTCTATACAAAGTTGTCATGTTTCATATGCCTGTTTTAACTTTTCATAAGTTAAGCAAAAGAGGTACCACAGTGGAAAGGCAATGCAAGTGTTTGGAAGGGACTGGCTGGGATCTACACTGCCACTTCCCCATCCTCTCTCTGTATTCTCCTCCTTGGTCCTCCTGTTGTCCCCAGTAACCACTATTCCCTTCATTATGTCCCAGCCCTGCTTGAATCCTCTGATTGTTTTACACCACAATTCAGCCGACAGATTGTTCCAAAGTTCCACCACCCTTTCTGTAAAGTAGTACTTTTCACATCTCTCTGAACGCATTCCTCCTGTTAATTTCCATTTGCATCCATGTGACCGTGAATTGGTAAACAGGCTTTATAAATAATACCCCTAGTTCACTTTAATTCCTTTAAGGAACTTGAAGGTCTTATCACATCTAGTGCCTTGAGGCACTCCTCAAGGATCTGCCTTGCTGTCCCTGAATAATTTTTGTTACTCTGTGCTGCACTGTCTCCAACCTATCCTTATCCTTTCTGAGGTGAGGACTCCAGAACAGGGCGCAACACTCTAGGTGAGGCCTCACCAGGGATCTGTAGAAGGGAAGTATTACCTCCTTTCTTCTGCTATCAGTACCCCTATCGATACATCCTAGCATCCTGCTAGCCTTGCTGTAGGCCATGCTGCACTGACTCAATTGCTTAAATGGTATATTGAGTTGGGGAGGGTGAGGGTTATAGTAAGGGTAAAGGGAGCTCAGATATGAGTTATATAGACTTAAAATAAGCCACAATAGAGCATACCATGAGCCCATGGTTCCTGGGAGCTTATCAGCCCCAGACCCCTGCTCTAGAAGCAAGCCAGCACTGCAGTAAGTTAGTAGTGTACAATACCCAGCCAAACCAGCTACAGACTCCACATTGAGGTTCAGTGCATATGTGTATACATACACAGAGACATACACACACACAATCTGTGCCTCCCAGATAGTAATAATTGTCCTTAGAGCAGGAGGTGGAGGGAGCTCACAAATGAGTTGTTTTGGTTTAAAATAAGCCACACAATGAGCCACAGAGCATCTAGTACCCCAGAGCTTTTGGGGCTTGGCACCACTAGACCCCTTACCTACACACCAGTAGATACAGCTGCAGATTTTAAAACTGATAACATAATATATGTGAGACAATGCCTTATATATATTATAGTAGCAGCATCTTTGCGCTCCGGTACTGAATACATATATGTATTCACCCTGCAGCCAGCCAGATAATAATTTTGCTTAGAGCAAGAAGTGTAGGAGATCTCATATATGACTTCTTTAGCTTCTCAATAAGCCACAAAATGCACCACAGAGCATCTAGGACCCCATGGCATCTGGGGTCCTGGTGGCCCTAAGACCCACAGCTATCTTTTAAAGGTTGCAGACCATAAGCCGACCCGGTAGCACAGAAGGCTGAGGCGCTGGTGCCTTACCTCATGCTACACTGGCGACCTGGGTTTGGAACAACCTTGGGTCACGGGGTGCCGCTTGGGGAGGGCTGGAGGGATTGAGCCCTGGCTCTCCCTCCAAAGGGTGGCTGCCCTCTCATCCACAGTCTCACTCCTACCGGGTGGAGGTCCAGTGGGTGAGTAGGTGGTACAGGCAGTGATAGAAGTCAGGAGGGGTGGAAGGGCCACCAGATCCTGACGTGTGCCTCCATGCGATACATGCATGTGTACACCGTGGGCCGGGGGTAGGGAAAACAGAAAATGAAAAATGTATATGAAAAAATAAAATAAAAGGTTGCAGACTGCATAAAAGAACCCCTTGGAAAAATCCTGGCAACGCCCTGCTGCTGCACATGCCACAGACTCCTCCATGGCTGGCTGGCACAATTTGACAGTATATTTTATGCAAAGTCAGCAGCCGGGAGTCCTAATAATACAGGGGCATCAGTAATTATTTACACAGATACTGAGTGGCAGCAAAAGTAAAAGTTAAAGTTTGCCACTTGGTTTAAACAGTTCCTGCTTTGATGCAGTATTTCTTTGGCATAACACTCTACATAACAGAGCGGCAGCAAAATAATTTAAACAAGGGAGACATAATGCCACTTAATTTGTACCCATAATCCACCTACCTAAGTGGACATTATTTTGTATTAACTGCCACTTTAAACATTTCTGAACATTCCTGTACCATATACATAGAGACTAAGCATTTTGCTTCTTCACTTATTTAAGTACTGCCACACTTTAAATGGTTAAAATGGCACAAAATGTACTCTATGCACTTTATTTATTCTTATGCATTTTATTCAACCAACACCTTATATCTCTTTTAAGGCACTGTATATCTTTGGCATTAAATGTCATAAATGCAACTTATTTCATTCCTGCCAGCTAGCTTTAGTCTGGTGCATGATTTTAGAGAGTTCTTGGTGAGGGATGGATATATAGAAACTAGAAATAAAAGTAGTAGGAAAAAGTTTTAGTGAGAGATAGAAAAGACAGACGTAGGTGGCCAACCTATGCCAGGGGCAGAAAAAGGTAAAGTATAGTATAAGAAGAGACTGTCGTGAAACGGATTTCAGTAGGAAAAGAAGAACATAGAAAAGGCATCCCCAGTGGGGTTATCGGACTGGCAGACGAGTTCTGCCACAGGTGCATAGGAGGGGTATCATCAGCAGAAAGAAGGATGTGGTGATACCACTTTACAAATCACTGGTGAGACCTCATCTAGAATACTGTGTCCAGTTCTGAGGCCACATCTCTGGAAGAATATAGGCAAGTAGAGGCGGTCCAGGGAGGGCAGCTAAAATGTTGCAGGGTATGCACCAAAAGTCCTATGAGGAGAGACTATAGGACCTCAATATGTACACCCTGGAGGAAAGGTGGAAAGGAGGAATGTAACCCTAGGCAGTGCTATCCTGAGTTATTACCCTGCCTGTATGTCTGAGCACAGGTTAAGGGGCCTGGACTCAGTATTGAGGTGCCTCCACCCAGAGTAACAGTATTGGGGTGTCTTCCAACTTGCTATAGCCCTCTGGAAGCTATAACCACCCACCAACTCTCCTAGTGGCTCTGTACCTACAACAGTAGTTAACACACAGTCAGTATTTAGCAGTAATGATATGCACACATCCTTCATACTTACCACCAGGGATGGACCTTCAGCAACTTCCCTCGAGACCCCCTGTAAAATAAGGTTAGCAATACAGCTGCATACTTTCAATACTGTAACCCAACTAATAATATGCACACTAGCCAGGTTAAATGTGAAAAAGTTAATCAGGTTTATTTAGGGTTGTGAACAAGAAAGGGGCATGAATTTAGTCAAATGATCTGTGTTCTAATTTAAATCAGGTTTTTCGCATGCACTTTAAGTCCCAGGTATATAGTTCAACAACACTAGGTACCCAGGATAGAAAGTTGGCTAGCCAGAGGCATTGCCTGGGGTGGCCGGCGTTGCAGCTGATGTTGGGACCCTTGATGGAAAGAAAGGCAGTTAGCATGCAAAACAACAAGATGATCATTTGTAATCTGAGATGGTTGGCTCAGTCTCTTGAAAACCCAGAGAGCAAATGAAATCAGATTGGTACCACAGATGATTTAAATACCTATTGCAGGAAGCTACCCTGAGTGTACTCATGCTACCAAATTTCTGCAGGAAGGCAGGTGATAAGGAGACCTCGTGGTGTTCACCGATGAGCATGGGGAAGCAGACACACGCACCTCTTCTTCATGGCCTTTCCTCCAGGTGGCCGCAACCTGTGAGTTGTTGTGCAGGGGCTGGATCCCAAAGCTAGTGTCTCACTGAAATAGTTGCTAGTGCAGGGCAATCGGTCTGGACCGGACTGGCAAAGGCCCAGGCAGGACAAGCAAATTGGCAAAGTTTGTTTGATTCTTGTTAGTGAAGCCTCCAGCTGGCATAACAGGTTGAGTTGTAGGCAAGCAGGTCTCAACCCACGAGAAACATTCAGCACATTCAAATAAAGCAGTACTAGCTTTGTACAGTTCGGATATAGTCTAGCGCAGTTATAGTGGGGGTTGCAGGAAGTAGGCTGTTGGTTAACTAGAATCTGCAGCTTATCCAATAGGTAGGGAAATGGGCAGACTGGGTGGGCCAAGTGGTCCTTATCTGCCGTCAAAGTCTATGTTTCTATGTAGTTGCTAATACAGTAGATTCACTGAGCAAACCTCTCAATCCCAAATTTGTGTCAGCACACTAGCTGGGCGATCACTTCACAGAAGCTAATCTTCAGTCCAAAACACAAGTGGTACTAATAAACTTATTTTTTCTTTCTACGCAGTTACAGGCATAAATCAGAACAAGTCCGACTTCTGATATCAGGCAGTCCCAGACAGAAGAAACATGGCAGGAGGCAAGTTAGGCCTCTTCCTGCCTGTTCCCCACGCTCTGTTCAGGGCCCAGCTTCTTGAAAACTCAAGCTGTTCACACTCCAAACTCCAACTCTAACTGCTTTACTCTTTTTGCAGTACTGGGGATTTCCTTGTAATCAAGGATTTGGGTTGGCTGGGGAAACTGTCAGTCAGTTAGGGATCCCCTCCAGATTAGTTTTGATGCCAACCTAAAACTAGTTTTCCTTCCCATAAGACACTTGGGCCAGGATCCATTTTAGGTCCCTTGAGTCCTATTGGTCCAATTACTGGAGATGCCAGACCTAACAAGGTGGCTTCCATTCCAAGGGCATATGCTACAAGGAAAGCAGGTTAAACAAACTCCTTTAATTCAAATATAACAACATGTACCTAATGTAAACAGTAAATAAGTACAGTTTCCATACGGGCTCCCTCTGCACTATTATCGACTGCAGAGTGGAGCAAACCAGAGCAGTGGCTGGCTGGTCACAAGCATTAAATTATTCTGACCCAGCTCAGACCATTCACTATACACATATTAGCTAAGTTCTTAAAGGGACAGGCGTGGAGGCTCAGCATGGCACTCACACGTAAAGAAACAGGGTCACACAAAGACAGGACATCAGCCTAGCAGTAGGCATTGAGGAGCCGAGGAAGACAACTAGGTAAACCCCAAATTAGTGGGGGTTACACTCTTCCCAGCCTGGAAAAACATGGTGTCCACATCAAGTCTACACATAATGCACATTTCCATTTAGAAACAACTACATGCAAATACATGCATGAAGGTATATACAAGTTGCAACCATAAACTGTTTCATTGGTATACTATAAATGTTCATTTCTGATGCATCAATGAAAATAAGCTAGCTATAGCAGCAGTACTACTATACCCTTTGCATTTTGCAAGAAATACTGCATAAGAACATTTTCATTTTCCAGAAATCTGTTCAAGTAGCTAAACACATTATTTGTACAACCCTTGTTTGTATTACTCCTGTACACTAACCCACATGGTTTGGGGCCTAATCCTGTCAGCTAAGCTTGGGCTGCAGAGGCAAAGGTCATTAGCATACTGACTGGTGGTTTTGCTATCAACTTAGAGGTTGCAGTGTAACCTAGTTTTGGAAGAGAATTCTCAGAAATGTAAATCCTTTCAGGATTTATCTAACTCTAAAAATTGATTAGCGTTTTGCTCATAAAAGTGCTAAATCTTTGAGAAAATGCATAGTTCTTGCCTCACTGTGTTTAACAAACACAGCACTTCTAGAAAAACTATATAAATACTTTCTGTATAGTTAGTATAGTCCCAAGAAAAAACTGCTAATCAATTATTTAATACCCTGCCTTTGATGAGCGACATTCATGGAAGATCTACAGGCCTTCCTGGGGAATCATAACTAAGGCGCACTACAGGATTTATGGCTCTTCCAGATTTTCTGGGAGGGCAGACACAGGCTCAGTCCTTTTGAAATTTGCATTTGGGTTGATCAGTTCTGGCTCATTGTCTAACAATAAGTTAGCTTCTGACGAAAGGGGTGCCTCTGCACTGGCTGCTTGTTCAGAACTAGAAGGAACACTTTCATTGACTTGTTCTGTGCATTCTAATTCAGAGGAAACACTTACATTAACTTGTTCTGAAATTCCAGGTTCTGTCTTCAGGAGGAAATTCCATGGAATTTAAATCACGTAATACATTACTGATATTGGCAGAATCGTCATTTTCATTGACATCATTGCACATCATGATATCAGACTCACTAGTTTCAGACATTTCAGGTTCATCTGGTATGTGCTCTTGTGGTCAGGATTTTCCTCTTGAGGTTCCAGTTAGTTCCACGAGGATACAAGGAGTCAGCTATATCAGAAGTAACACTTTGCACCTCACTTTTCAGGGGACACAGGAATAGTGGAGAGGGCTGGAGGATTAGGCAGTCCTGAAGGTCCAGCCTCATCTCCCATATTACACAGGAGTTTCCTTGAAACAACAGGCTCAGTTCATAGGATGGATAATAGGTGACCCCACACTCACTGTAATCAGATTCAGACTGGCAGTCAGTTTCAATGAGAGCAAGGCTGGTGGAAGGCTTTGAACTCTGAACAGCAGGAGGAGAGTTTAACTATCTTCTTTGGCTGCAGCTTGAGTCACAGGCCGGGTGGGGCAGTATCTTGGGGTGCAGGATCAATGATGATTTACCCAATTGGTAACAAATGATTTCTGTGCATTGTCTTTACAGCTCTTGGGTCGTTCTCTGACTCACTTTGTATACTGGCATTTCCTCCAGCTTGCTGACAACAATGTATGGGGTGTGATGCCCCTATCGGCTATCTTGTGTTTTCCATACAATCCCAAATTTCTTAACAAGACTCGATCTCAGGTTGCAGCTCTTGGGCCTTAATACATTTCTAATGCCTTTCTTTGTTTGCTAAGTTACTCTTTGCAGCCATGTTGTATGCAAACTGATAAGCAGGGGCACTGGAAAATTCTGGAGCGATTTTCGTACTATTTCCATGATTCGGGGCCCCCCATGACCCCAGCGCGATATTATGGATGATTTTGGTAGTGGAGGCAGGTCTCTCTTATCCCTGTCCCTGCTGCAGCATGGCTCTGTCATTCCGTTGGCACTTGAGAGGCTACTGGCTCTCTCCTTTGTGCCTGAATTTCCACTTCAGGGTTGTTCCACCCCTGCCCGTTGGCGTCTGAGGGGAGGCGGAACACTCGATGCAGATAGAAACCTGCCTTTTTTTTTCCTGTCCCCACTCAGGTTCACGCAAGCCCTTGAAATACGGCTTGCTTAGTGGGGACAGGTATTTCACTGAAGACCGACCGCAGCGGGCGACTCAGACCACCATTGAGGACCCAGACCACCACCGAGGAGTGAGGGGAGTAAGCCAGTAAGTACCGCTGGCATTTTGAGACGAGGAGGGACATCAGAGTGAGCGACCCAGACCACCAGAGCAACAGACACCCTGACGAGTGAGGAGAACAAGCGAGTGAGGAGGGAGTAGGATGCAAGAAGCAAGAAAAACTTCCAAAAGAGCTGTGCATCGCTTTTTTTTTTTTGTGTTGCTTGAGCCTGTAAATTGCCCTTCCTGCAACTGAAGGACTGCCCAGAGTGCCTGACTGAGCCTGGAGTGGTAAAACTTAAGGTAAGAAACACTGTTGTTTTGTTTGGCATGTGGAGTTTGGGAGATGGTATGGTAGTGAAATTATGTATTTTTATTTTTTTTTACAAGGGCTGGAGGGGCTAATTTCCTGGGGCGGACGAGCAGGCTGGCACAGAACAATTTTTTCTGCATGTGTGCCAGTCCGGCAGGTCTGTTCCAAGCTCCAGTCGCTTGTTGTTGATGGTCGGTGGAGGGTCAGGCCTGGCGGACTGGCCTCATGCAGGAAAAAGTTGTTCTGGCCTCAGGTGATGGTGGGCATGGGGGATGAGCAGGCTACCAGAACAATTTTTTCTGCATGTGTGCCGTCCGCAGGTCCATGCCAAGCTCCAGTCGCTTATTGTTGATGGTCGGTGGAGGGTTGGGCTGATGGACTGGCCCACATGCAGAAAAAGTTGTTCTTGCCTCGGGTGATGGTGGGCATGGGGCAGACGAAGCAGGCTGGCCCGAGAACAATTTTTTCTGCATGTGCCAGTCCGGGTAGGTCCGCAAGCAAGCCCAGTCGCTTGTTGTTGATGGTCGGTGGAGGGTCGGGCCTGGCTGACTGGCCCACATGCAGAAAAAAGTTGTTCTGGCCTCGGGTGATGGTGGGCATGGGGCGGAGAGCAGGCTGGCCCAGAACAATTTTTTTCTGCATGTGTGCCAGTCCAGCAGGTCCGTGCCAAGCTCCAGTCGCTTGTTGTTGATGGTCGGTGGAGGGTTGGGCCTGATGGACTGGCCCACATGCAGAAAAAAGTTGTTCTGGCCTCGGGTGATGGTGGGCATGGGGCGGACGAGCAGGCTGGCCCAGAACAATTTTTTTCTGCATGTGTGCCAGTCCGCAGGTCCGCGCGCTTCCAGTCGCCTGTTGTTGATGGTCAGGGAGGGTTGGGCCTGGCGGACTGGCCCACATGCAGAAAAAAAAAATGTTCTGGCCTTGGGTGATGGTGGGCATGGGGCGGATGAGCAGACTGGCCCAGAACAATTTTTTTGCAAGTGTGCCAGTCCGCAGGTCCATGCCAAGCTCCAGTCGCTTGTTGTTGATGGTCGGTGGAGGGTCGGGCTCTGGCGGACTGACCCACATGCAGAAAAAATTGTTCTGGCCTCAGGTGATGGTGGGCATGGGGTGGACGTGTAATAATGCTTAAAGAAATCAAGAATCGATTGTCAGTTTTATTTAATTGTAACAGTGCTTGCATGAATCAAGAATCAATCATCAATTTTATTTAATGTAACAGTGCTTAAAGAAATCAAGAATCGATCGTCAGTTTTATTTAATGTAACAATGCTTTAAGAAATCAAGAATCAATCATCAATTTTATTTAATTGTAACAGTGCTTGCAAGAATCAATCAACATCAATATGTCTCAGCCAAATGCCAAGCGTCCGTGTCTGTCTCGCGAGGAGGCCAAACAGCTCCATCTTTCCTACACTGTGCGCGCCATTGATCGGGTCATTCTGTATCCTGGCGATCTGTATGAGGATGGGGCCAGCTGTTCTGCAAGTTCTGCTGTCAAGCTGTGGGTTATCTTCGCAAGCATACAATCGACCTGCACATGAGAACACAAAACATGTGGATCGAAAGCTGCAGCAATGAAGAAGAAAACAAGACGGTATGTATACAGTATTTATACACAAGTGTCACATTTATCTTTCTGTGCGGGTGAGTGTGTGGGTGGGTGAGTGTGTGTGGTGTGTGCGTGTGTGTGTGTGGGTGAGTTTAGTGTGAGTGGGTGAGTGTGTGTGAGTGGGTGAGTGTGTGTGGGTGAGTGGGTGAGTGAGTGGGTGAGTGGGTGAGTGGATGAGGTGTGGGTGTGGGTGTGGGTGAGGGTGAGTGGTGGGTGAGTGGGTGATTGTGAGTGTGTGGGTGAGTGAGGTGAGTGAGGTGGGTGTGGGGTGAGTGTGGGTGGGTGGGTGTGTGTGTCGGGTCTATCACTTTTTACATTACCTTTTTTTTCCACTTTACAGGCAGTACCATACAACGACAGCAGTCACTGGCGTCTTGTTTATCGAGAGCAACATCAGCCACTGAGGATCGTAAAGAATTTGTTCTGACTTCGTAAGATGCCTGACACATGCAGACATTCCTCTGGAAAAGCTCCAGCCTTCGAACAGTTCCTCTGTAAATACACAAAACATGGTGGAAGTTTTCCTGGGTCCACACAGCTACGCTCTACATACCTTCAGGAGCTTCACCAAAGCATGAGGACTATGTAAGAAAGCTGGTTGAAGATACTGACCTCTACTTAATATTGGATGAAACTACAGATGCCTGTGGACGTAGCATTTTTGGAGTTCTGGCACAGCCTCTGACAAGGGTCAATGAACAGCCGGTGTTGATAGGACTTGAGCTTTTGGATCGTGTGAATCACACCACTGTCTCCCAAGCTGTGCTTCGTATTTTAAATGAGAATGGCATAAATTTTGACAAGGTGTTTGCATTGCCACAGACAGTGCCAGCTATATGCAGAAAGCATTTAAAACTATTCTTCCGGCATATTCTCGAACGCTGTGCATGCAACTTGTATTGCACATTTGCTAAATTTGGTTCTGGAACTCTGGTCCACAGTATTGGAAGACCTTAATACTGTGGTCAGCTTGATCAAAAGGTTTTCTGTCAGAGCCCCATGCATGCCATCAATATTTAGAATTTCTAGAGGCAAAGGATGGCATTGTTCCAAAGATGCCTGTATATGCTGTGCTGACCCACTGGTGCTCCTGGGTAAAGGCAGTCAATTATCTGGCTGACTATCTGCCCCACGTGGCAGACTTCATAAAAATACTTCATCAGATGCAGCTTCATTTAAAAAACTCAAAATGGTATTGTCAAGTAGGCTTGATGTGCTTGTAGCACAAGCCACATTTGTGTCGGAACACTCTAGTGAGCTTGTGCAACTCATCGAAGAGCTGCAGGCAACAACGGTACCCCAAGGGCACAGCATTTTTCACGACTGAATCACCTACACTTATTTTTAGATTTCTGTGCCACAGCTGGCATAGATGAATACAGGCCTAAGACTGTGGAAAACTCTCAGTGTGTCAAGAGGGCGAGAGAGCTGCCTGTGTCTATTTGTTCCAACAAGTGATGTTGAGAGCAGTCAAAACTGGACAATGTCATCAAAGGACACCCTCAAAGTATGTTTTTCAGGCAGCCCGTGTCTTTGATCCGCTACAATTTCCTATGCTGGACAAACAAAAAGACAGCTATATCACTGGCATACTGGGGCTTGCAGACATTTCACCTTTTGAGTGGCATGCTTATACGAATGCTTGCCAAGTCAGTACCACCAGACTTTGAAATTGCAGCCTGGTGGGAGTCTCAGTCACCATCGCTGGGCAAACTGGCAGCCTTGGCAAAACGTTACATTTGGATGCCTGTCAGCACTGCCGACATAGAAAGAACATTTTCTGTTTACATAGACCTTCTGAAGGACAATAGAAGAACTCTAAAAGAAAATAATGTAAAATTGCTATTAATGCTAAAATACAACAAACATTTTTAAATACTGCTGAATATTATGCTTGCATTATTTCAGTTGGTTGGCAAACCAAGCAGAAGACCGGGTTTCAGAAGGAGGTTAAGGAAGCAGCCCAGGTTCACACAGTATACTAGTGGAGATTGTGGGAATCCAATCCATGTCTGCCAGATATACTACACTCTGGGCTATACAGACAGCCCAATATGTACTTTTTAGTAACTGTTTTCTGCTGGTTCAAGATAGGGGACCTCGTGACAGCGAAAATTGGGGAACAGATTATGTAACTTTTTGTGCGTGTGTAAACGTGTTCATTTTTATGTGTTTGGCTGGGGTTATGCATTTGGGATGGAGTTTCTATTTGTTCTTTTATATATATATATTTTTGTAAAGTTTTATGGTGGGTGGATTGTGTAAAATGTGGTGTTCACAAAGAATAAAGTGTGTGTGCTTTTAAAATAATGTGTGGCTTTTGTATATCAAAATCTGAACTATTTGACTAACATAAGTGAGACTGCGCAGTGCTCCGCAACTTTCCGCAATTTTGACCCCAAAAGTCCCACAAGTTTGTCCACATTTCTCCACAATTTTCCAGTGCCCCTGCTGATAAGTATGGTTGAGCTGAGTTTTGAGTTTTGTTCATACTGGAGATAGTTGTCTGCCTTGACTCCATCAGGGATACAAAACAGATATCTAGTGGAAAACCTTGCTTCTCGACCAAACATCAAGTGGTAGGGGAAACCCAGTTGCATCGTTACAATTACAGTTACAGGCATGAACTAACGTACTTATTTTCTGACTCCATCTCAGCTTATCTCTGGGATGAAGTGTACCTAGTACGTCTAGTAATGTTCAATTAAATCTTTCAGGCTGGGGATCGCAAGAGGGTGATAAGGGATAGTTCTGGATTCTCCCCCATCCAAGTGAGAGTATTTCTTTAATCAGATGGCTTTCAAAGCCTCCCTGATCAGAATGAATCTCTGGGGGCACCATAATGGACAAAGAATTTTTCTATCAGTACCTTGGCTACAGTGGATGCCTTTTGACTTTGGTTGACAGGCCTGAGCTTAGCGAAAATGGTCAGTCACTACCAGCACATTACCAATGTTCTTTTGGTCTGGTTCTAAGCATAAAAAGTCAATACATACAAGTTCCATGGGTGCACTGGTGGAGATGTTAACGAGGGTGCAGTCCTCTGAGGCTGAGCTTTTCTCTGAAGGCAATGGTTGCAAATTTTGATGTGAGTCTCAATGTCAGCACCCATTTTAGGCCAATAAAATGGGCATGGGCTAAGTCTGAAGTTTGGTCACAACCCAGATGTCCCATTTGATCATGGAGGGCAAGTAAAACCACTTGATTGAAGGCAGTAGGTAGCACTAGCTGTTGTTTGATAACTTGACCTTGTCTATTCATGGTCTCTCCGTAAATCAGTTTGTTATGCAACTTTAACCTGGGCCCTCCTGAAACAGCAAGGCAGTTCTTTGGTCTTGGAAATGACGTTTGGACACGATTTTGTCAGCATTTATGGCATCCAACACAGGTTTAATCATAGGATCTTGGATTGTGCCCATTGGATGTCAGTGGGAGTACTGAGAGCTAATGTTGTGAAACTGCAATATGCTGCAGGAACATAGGTGTCAGGAGGGCCCAAGCAATCAACCAGGCAATCAACTGTTTCAGAGGATGGTTGTTCATCTTTATCAAACTTTGGCAAAGAGCTTTAACAGATTGTTCAGACATTCTCACCCACTCATATTTGGATTCAGGCCTTCTAGAGAGAGAGCATCAGCGTCAATGTGATTCAGGCCTGAGCGATACTGTACATGCTACTGAGGGGGTGCAGCGCAGAGCGACAAAGATGATCAAGGGTCTGGGGGACTTATCATACGAGAGGAGGTTGAAGGAGTTGAACATGTACTCAGTGGAGGAGAGGAGAGAAGGGTGACGATTGAAACCTTTAAATACATGAAAGGAATAAACAAGACAGGTACAGAGGGCCTGTTCAAAGTAAGGGAGGGAGGGACACCAGGGCCATGATATGAGACTGGAGCGAGGAAGGTTCAGGAGGGAGATAAGGAGACACTTTTACAGAGAGGGTGGTGGCTGGGTGGAATGCGTTACCTGCTGAAGTGGTATGCAGTAGAACAGTGGACTGCTTCAAACGAGGATGGACAGGACAAGGGGAGGGTTAATGAAGAGGAAGGTTGGAAGGAGGGCAGCTGCAGAATAAGGGTTGCTAGCTGCACATTCGAGCAGACTTGATAGACCTCTAGGCCTTTATCTGCTGGCAAATTTCGTATGTTCGTATGTACTGAACAGTCATAAGTGCTGATAACCAACGGTGCCCAGTGGCATCTAACTTGGCCAAGGTTTGAACATATGGGGGTTGTTGTCAATTTTCTCCAGAATCTTTGCACCATAAAGGTATTCATGAAATTGATCTACTATGGCCCATTTTAATGCAAGAAATTCTAATTTGTGTACTGCGTAGTTCTTTTCAGAGGGGTCAGCCTCCTGCTGGCAAACACCACTGGGCATAGTTCTTCCTCACACTGCCAGTAAAGCACAGTTCCAAGTCCCTTTAAGCTAGCATCAGTGTATAACACATAAGGCTTGGTTGGATCTGCATAAGCAAGAATAGGAGTATGGTTGAGCCAATGAATGATATCGTAAAAGGCCACATCATACTCTTTAGTCCAACTTGTCCCGAAAAGTTCATTTGTTCTGAAACTGACTTTTTCCTCTTTACAGCACTCTTTTGTATTTTCAGTTTGTTGGCAGGTACCCTTGTTAGATTGAGCAAAGGGCGGATGACTTTGATATAATCTTTCACAAATCAATGATAATAGCTGCAGAACCCCAAGAATATTTGCAGTTCCTTAAGAGTGTTTGGCTTGTAGGCCAGCCGGTGGCACTGAGGGGTGAGGCACTGGATGCCACACTCACACCACGCTGGAGACCCGTGTTCGAATGGACAGGGCGCTGGGAGCTGGCAGGGGAGAAGGATTGCCTCCTCCTCCGGGGAAAGGGTGACTTAGCTCCAGCGTCCATTTGCCCTCTGGTGGAG
This sequence comes from Neoceratodus forsteri, assembly GCA_016271365.2. Lineage (NCBI taxonomy): Eukaryota > Metazoa > Chordata > Ceratodontiformes > Ceratodontidae > Neoceratodus > Neoceratodus forsteri. Next base: position 901,545,114 of record CM028135.1, on the reverse strand, counting down.
GCTGGAGGGCAGTGCACTGCGCTGCTACAGGGTGGAGCTGGGACAGACATTGGAGTTTCTCGCCATGTCACTGCACATCCCACAGCTCCAGGGTAAAAACTCCACACACAAAAAATACTGGGGCCCTACATATGAACTGGCTCAGTGTTCCTGGTCCCTCTGGCCAGCTTCAGTTCCACCTTTGGTGGTCCCACTTGGGAGAGCATCCCGAGTATGAGGGGCCGTGCTACCAGAGTTAGGTGAGCCTGTTCACGGGACTAGGAGAGCCCCAGTGACAAAATATGTAAAAAAAAAAAGATTGTTTGGCTGTGGCCAGGTCATCAAAGCTTCCACTTTGCTTGGATCCATTTGAATTCTCAGAGGACACAATGTGGCCTACATTTTCATAGAGTGCTGGAAGAATTGGCATTTTTCGATAGACGGTTTTAGCCAAAGTCCTCCAATCGGTCCAGAACCTTGATCAAACGGGTCTCATGCTCTTGGAGGGTCTTGCCAAACACAGTGACATCATCCAGGTAAACAAGGCATGCTAGTAGATTCATGTCTCCCACAGCTCACTCCAGAAACCTCTGAAACGTGTCAGGTGCTCGGAAATGCCTTGAGGCATGCGTAGGAATTCGTAAAAACTCAAAGGACAGAGGAACACTGTTTTTCTCTATCTTCAGGTGCCATTGGGATCTGGTAATACCCGCTCTGGAGGTCTAGCAGAGAACCACTGGCTTCCATTAAGGCAATCAAGGGCATCCTGAATGTGTGGCATGGTATATTAGTCTGGTATGGTTCTTTGATTCAGTGTCCGTAGTCCACACACATTCTCAATGAGCCATTCTTCTTTCAGACTACCACCATAGGACAGGTGTATGGGCTATGAGATTCTTGTATAATTCCGCTGCTAGCATCTCCTGAAGGTGGCATCAAACATCATCAAAGTCTGCTGGTGCCAGTCGGTGAGATCTTTTATGGAATGGCCTCTCGTCATGAAGTCTGATGTAATGCTCTGCACTAGCGATGCACCTGCCATCCCAGTCTTTCAAGGAAAATACTTTGCTCCACTGGGCCAGCTTTTAGCTAACTTTTGCTCTCCACTCTTCAGGAATGGGGATTCCCCAAAGTTGAACAGATCAGGAGTTACATCTTCATCCTCTTCAGTGTGTCGCTTGCTAGGCAGCACAGTAGTATCTGCACAGTACGCAGTAGCCAGAGTGCAGCATTGATTGACTCAATATCCAAGTCAGACATGTTTTGGATTTTCACCACCACATGCTGAGAATAGGCGTGAGCTCGGGCAGGCAAGATGCTAGACTTAACTAGCAGTCCTCTGGCAGTTTCCCTCTTCCAGGGCATCCAGCATGAGAATCTTGTTCTTGACATCTTTCTTGATTAGTACTTCGCCACTAACAGTGCACTGAACATTGAGTGGCAATACAAGTGGTGCTTGATCTTTTTCCACATGATGCCTACCACCTTGTCCTTATTGATCTCCTTGTCTTGCATCTGTAAATCATATGCTCCAAGACACTATGGCAGGAATGTGCAAGGCCCATCCAGTCTTCCTCGATTGCTTTTCCTGGTAAAGTTGAGCTAGTCTGCCAAACATGTGGGCATTAGTGCTGATTAACAGAGAATAGCACCATACATTACAGTCGGTGGGCATACCAGAGCCAAAGTCTCTACTGGTTAGTCCGCCAGCAACAGCAGTAGGAAAGGATAACCACAGTCATACATAACCCAGGTATAGGTAAGATTTGTTTCTCAACCCCACACACATGAAGTCCTTCAAGGGGTAGAAGTGGAAGGTCAGACAAGTGTTGGTTGCACCAATCTTTGAACACAATAGTGACCTGTGAGCCACTGTCTTGCACAGCTCAGGTTGAAATGCCATTAACAGTTACGGTAGTCTCCATGGAGGGGCCCACCATCTCAGACCAATCCAGAGGGGCAGGCTTGGTGGGCTGGTCCACAGCAGTTTTGGAAGAAAAGGATTTTCATGATAGGCCTTGTTGTGGCTTTATATTGCTTTGTCGGACCAGGTTGAGCAGCTTGGTAGTGACTCGCCATAGATCTTCTGGAGCATTGCAAGCTCATTTGGTGTGCCCATATTCTCTGCACTGGTAGCAAAATACCTTAGCTCTGTGGTCAGAAGGATGGGTCAGTCTTTTCAAGGTTGTAGAGATTGGGGGCAAGCCCTACTCTCTTCCTTTGGCTTAGATTCAGGCTCAGCTCCCCATAGTCCATCCAAGGGGCAGAAGGTTGAGTGGCATAACATAGCTCACAATCCTCATTTCTTCTACCATGTTGGGGTCAGCTTAAGACTCAGCAGCAAGGACACTGGCCCCAGTACAGACAGGTGGAGCTTCACAAACAGGCTCAGCCTTGGTGGGGCAAAGTTCATGAGTTTTAGCCTGTTCAGCCACGGCTTGCCTGCTGGCTTTCAGTTCTTTCAATTCTTTCAACACACTGACTATAGGTTTATCTGGGGTCAGGCAGTTTGTGCAAACCCCAGCATAGGGTCCCAACCATTATCTTGTTCTCTACCTCCCGGATTTCTTTCATTAACCAATAGAATGGTTGGCTTTGCAATCTTGAAATTTTAGCTTCAGTATGAGCACACTCAAATAGCAGGCAGACTTAAGGATGTGTTCCAATCTGGCACAATTTAGTTCATTAACTGAGATGTCCCCTTCGGCTCACAAAAGCAGACAGTCACAAATTTTCCACAGTTTAGTAGACTTAAACTTCCACATCAAGTCCTCTCCTGATTCAGTACTACCCTTCTAAAGCAGATAAATACTCAGCAGCAGAGGCCTCGGAATTGGTGGATAGGAGGAAGCAGATGGCCTCCAGTGCAGGGCCCCTTAAACTCTCCATTAATGTTTTGCATTTTTCCCTTCAGAACCTTGCCACTCTTGGATTGGGGGTGGCATAGTCCATCTAGGTTTCAAGTTGCCTTCTCTCACAGGAACAGGAACGGCCCCTAGAAAACAGCCTGAGCCTGCGATAAGATTCGAGGTGCACTGAGGGTATTACAATGGGAGATGCTGCAATGGGTGATGCCCTGGGTGAAGACGGGAGGCTGGAGGAGAATGTAGGGAGTGACCTCCTCAGAGTCCTCCAAAGTCATCCGCAAGTCCTTAACCATCTGCCCTTCCTCAGTTAAAAGTCTTGATAACTTCTCACTAAATCCTTCTACCTTTGGGAACCCCACAGCAGAAGATGGGCCACTGTATACGTGAATGACCCTCCACTTCATCTGGGATCCCTTGGGCAAAATAACAGTGGGTACTGTTGCAGGGTCTATAGGAAGGCTACATGAAATGAGGGCCATTAGAGTCTGTTCAAACTGGTTTGGGTCCCACCTCGCACTGAAACCTTCCACAGACACTTAACCTTTCCCATGGTTTCTATAGTAGCATTAGTAGTCCCCATGGGGATGTCTAGTAACAATAAAGCATTGTGGGGTCAACCCTTCTGCTTCACTCCACCCCATCATGTGGCTCACAACCAGTTTATGGGGAGAACTTTTCCACTTGGCAATAGTGAGCCCCTCCATCTCAAATTTTCCTCAAATTGCAACTGACTGAAATTTTCTTTTAGCTATTAGGGAGCACTAATCCCAGTGATGCCTTCAAGATGTAACCCTAGGCAGCGCTGTCCTTGAGGTTACTACCCTGCCTGTATGTCTGAGCACAGGTTAAGGGGCCTGGATTCAGTACTGAGGTGACTCCACCCAGAGTAACAGTATTGGGGTGTCTGTCTAACTTGCTATAGCCCTCTGGGAAGCTATAACCACCCATCAATCCTCCTAGTGGCTATGTACCTACAACAGTAGTTAACACAGTCAGTATATTGCAGTAATGATATGCACACACCTTTCACACTTACCACCAGGGATGGACCTTCAGCCCCTGAGACCCCTGTAAAATAAGATTAGCAATACAGTTGCACACTTTCAACACTGTAACCCAACTAATAATATGCACACTAGCCAGGTTAAATGTGAAAGATAATCAAGTTTATTTAGGGGTTGTGAACAAGGAAGGGCGTGAATTTAGTCAAATGATCTGTGTTCTGATTTAAATCAGGTTTTTCTGGCATGCACTTCAAGTCCCAAATATACAGTTCAGCAACACTGGGTACCCAGGATGGAAAGTTGGCAGACTGACAAATTTGTACTCTCCAGGAGTCTGATCATCTCCCAGTAGAATTTAAATTTGATTTTCATAAACAAAGATCCTCAAAAAGCACTCATGGACATGAAATCTTGATTATTCAAAATCAGAAAAGGATAAATTGAGTACTGATTCTGGCAATAGTATTCAGATTTACTCAAGCTGGACTTTTCATGGAACTTGGATCAAAACTCTTGTCTTCAAATACAAGGGAACTTTTGTTATGGCACTCGCTGGAGTTGTTTTCCAATCTCATCATCCTAGTCAAGCATGCATCACAAGTCCTCAGCAAAGCAGATGTGGAGTAGAAAGGAAGAAAGAACCCCATACACAGGTATCAATTTACTTTTGTTCCCCTCACCACACAGTACATGACTTTTACCAACAACTGTACTATAGGGTAAGGAGATGCTGTGGCAGGGCAAGCCTTCATTTACTCATGGTTCTCCCAGACCAGGGATCTCACTCAAAGAACAGGGAAAGGCCCAGTTGCAGTGAATCCCTTTCTGCCTGGTTTCAATCTCCTCCTCCTCACTTGAAAAGCTAATGGTACCAAAAGACACAGACAAGAAAATCATAAAAATTTTAAGACATAGTCAGTTGTAGCTTTTTATTTCCAAAGTATTTTTTTCCTTTTGCTCACTGGAAACTTTTCTAAGCGGTAATATTGTGCTGGACGTATGGAACAGCTCTCAGCTTGGCAGCTAATATATCTATCTCTGTTCCCCTTGCTACATCTTCAACGCTAGGATCTCACTGCCAGTGACATCACAGGCGCACTGACCTGGCAGCTACTGAGTGGTTATTCCTGAGCAGCAGTGATGTCACAGTCAGTGAGGTCACAATGCTGAATATGTAATGGGGGAACAGAGCTAGAGGAGGAAGTAGGCTGTTGGTTAACTAGGATCTGCAGCTTATCCAATAGGTAGGGAAATGGGCAGGCTGGCAAAGCGGGCTCATTCGTCAAATTGTATGTTTCTATGTTAGATATGTCAGCTGCCAGGAGAGTACAGTTCCATGCATCACACCTACTAACATCAGGTAAACAATCTTGTATTTAACCAAAGGGAAAAGAAAAGTACCTCAGATATGAAAGGTAATGGTTGACTGTTTTTAAAACTAATATTAGTTTTAGGCAGTACACTAGCTCTTTAAGACCTCTGGTGTCGGTTGGCAAATGGGAGTTTTTTTCTGGTCCTAGTCAGACATCTCCTGGCCTGTACATTTAGCAGATGATCTTCATATGGCACATAGTAGCTTAGCCTGTGAAACCCAATCCATATCTGACCAACACACCACATCCTGCCATCCAGTCCCTAGTATGTTGCAATGACCTGTACCAGGCGGTGGTACTGACTAAGCAGCTTCAAGTCTAGCTGTGGTCACAGTGTGGCTATTCAGGTCTGTAGTACAGTAAAGTCTCTCAAACAGCAGTTGCAGCCCTCAGCTTCAGTTTGGGCTGAGCTAGCACATGATTACTTCATTTTATACGTAGCAACAGGTCATCTGTGGCAGAAGCCTGCTCTGTCTCTGCAGCAGCAAAGCAGGCCTAGGCTGTTTCTCTCAACAGCACACACCTCTGTTCTTTCATGCTCAGCTGCAAACTAAAAGAGTTCTGGAACAGCCCCTGCAGTTCACTGGGAAACAGAAGAAGAAGAATCAGCATTTATAAAGTGCTTTTCATACACAATGTATCCCAAGTGCTTTACAAGCAGTGCCAGACTAGTAGTGAAGTGATCGAATGTATAATGGCTGCTCCTGATTGGCTTTTAGAGCTGTCAGTTGTTATTAACAAGTCTGGAGACCTGCCATTAGACAGGTGGTTTGATGCAGCAAAGGCAGCAGAATTAACAAAATCCACTACAAATATATAAATCTTTGTCACTCCCTCTGATCCTGATTGGTCAACCAGTCACCTTCTGACACCATCACCATGCTGCTGCAGGTCAGAGGTGATGGCTACTAAATTTGTAGTCCATAAACAATTTTACAAGGCCAGTCTGGTGGCATTGAGGGTTGAGGCGTTGGATGCCACACCTCGCACCACGCCGGCGACCCAGGTTTGGGAACGAGCCGGGTTGTCAGCAGGGGAAGTGGATGACTGCACTGATGGACTGTCCCTCTCTCCCAGGGTGGGATCCAGGGGTTGCTCGTGCAGCAGGGACCTCTGGTGGAGACCAGAAGTACCACTAGCACTGAGGCCCTACAAAGGGGCGGAGTGCAGTGGACGTCAGCGACCAGATTTTATCATGTGAATTTATTGCACATCACTGTGTTTATAAACGTTTTTCCCTGTATGTATAACTGTTTTATATAATTGTATGATGTATCTGTTGTGTATCAACTGTTGAACCTTGACCTTATCAGGTCCGTCCGCTTGAATAAATAAAGATTTGATGATGATGATGATGATGAAGATCACGTGGACATAATTGCACATCTGCACTCAGGGAAACCACATGAGAAAAATCCCCATCCTTGGGGATAAGGCGAGGCACCTCTGCCCCACCAGGCCACACTCCCAACACTGGGCACTCTCCTCTTCAGGGCCAATCGCCCAGCTCGGCACTCCAGATTATAGACAGAGCACCCTGGGCAGATAGGGCGGCCCCACCTCAGGGGTTCAGAGTCAGGGGATCCATCGGGCTGGTGCAAGGGAAGGAGGTGTCTCAGGTGGGAGGTAGAGCCTGGAGGTTATGAAGGATACCAGAGAGTTCCCTGAGGATGGAGCAGAAATAGAGTTGAAAAAAATAAATAAAGCAGTTTTTACGAAATGTCTTTGCTTACACAAAGGTCAGTTTGCTAAAATATTTTGGGCCACAGACAAGTCCTGTACTGGTGTGCATGCATGTATGATTTGGGGCAGCAAATGGGAGATTCCCGATTCAGTCAGGAGTACTGATGCATTAGCTCTGGAAGCGGCAGATGATGGCTTTGATGTACGAGTGCTGGAAGCCTTAAAGGTAAAGACAAACACACAGGGCACTCATGCATACAGGAGCCAGTAGAGAGCAGACCAAAGAGAAGCAGACAGAGCACACACAAAGAACACACTCCAGAGGCTGTAATAACTCACTGAATTTATTGCCAAAAGCAAAAAAGGCAGAAAAAGTGTGGCACAGAATTACCCAGCACTTTCTATCTATACCAGTTATGCTTCATCAGGGAGCAGGGCTAATATGCAATGAAGATAAATATCTTGTCATAGTGCTAAGCATATCATGAATATTTCATTAGTATGTTTATCAATTCTTGCTATGACTAAGACAAACATCTGAAGCTAACCCAGAAACCAGAAAGTGTGAACACAGCTCCCTAAACATAAAACAAATGAAAGGTATCCCACAAAGTAAATAAAATAGTGGCTAAAACTAAAGTCTAAGGGATATAAAAGCAGCAGTACAAGTGAAAAGAGGCTTTCAGCAACCCCATATACAGTGTATTATGTCCCAAGAAAGATTCTGAATGCTTAAATGGCTAAATAATTTGATAAGATGTACTGACGAACAACAAAATAAGGACTGTAAGAAGAGAAAGCAGGAAAGAAACATAAAAATAAATACAAAAGTACAAAGGGGAGGTTAAAAAGGAAAGGGATGGTCACCAGCAAAGTAAAACAACATGAAAAGAGGTAATTAAGAGTATACATAAAAAATTAAAGAATGGAAACACACAGACCAAGGCAGGAAGCACCCACAAGAAAAGTAAACAATAACATCACAGAGTTTTTGTTTTTAAACCAATCAATTTAAGAAATTTCTAAAGAAACAATTAATTCTGACATTTCTGGAACTGCATAATAGGTGCTCATGAAAACAGCACCACAATCTGTAATAAGAAAAGAATCAGCAACTAAATATTATTCATCATAAATGTAAAGTAGAAGAAAAACACATTAATCCAGATATAAAAAGTCTGAAGCAGAGGCACAGTGTTGAGGTGATCATTATGGCCTCATTGATGCGAGAGCCTTTTGGGTGAAAATCTTCCTTGACTCATGTTGAAGAAAAACTCTTGTTCTGTTCCCCACTCCTGGGTGAAACATAATCAGTTTCTGTGAATCACACAGGTCTGGTATCACTGTTATGGCATTCAAAAATGCAGCCCATGGGGCTATCTGGTTGTGAATTTATGATGGAACACACATGTTCCTGTATTCTTTTCTCAAAGCTGACTGTACAGCAATTGTAGAAAAAGGGATATTGCCACATCCCTCCAATCTTCAACCAGAGAAATTTAATTGAACTTTGCTAAACATGTTGTGCATATTGGGACCCAAGATTAAGGCCAAGTGGAGCCACAAATGAGTGCACTTGTGCATGCACATAACTGAACAAAACTGACACTACAGGGTACTTTCTTTATTTTAGTTTTTGTTGGCCAGGTAAGTGCACTAGTCAAATTCTGCCTATTTTCCGCACAACCCAGGGAGGAGGATACAGATGAATGCCAACTGACCTTGAACCAGATTAAGCTGCTGGTGGTATTTTAGTTCACTTGCCATACTTTTCAATGTTTGGCAGGAAGACTTGATTAACCATTTATAGTGTATGGTAGAAAGTTATTCTAGGTAGAAATCCATACCCAGAATAATGTTGTCGTGCTGCAGCACCTACGCTATTTTGTTGTTGTGCTGCACTAGAAAAGCAACTACTGCAGCACAATTTGAACGCATTCTCGCACCATGCCCGCTGAAGCTGTGGCTGCAGTCACTAGCACTGTGTGAGTGAAAGTGGCAACAGTTCACACTGCTCTAATTTTCTAAGAATGGCAGCCGTGGTATTTTCAAAGCACTGTTACTGTTAAAAAACTGTTACCAGTTGACTTGTTTGTTCTGTTTGTATGTTTTTTCTTCATATCAGTGCTTGTAAGTTCCTCTGATTCACTGACTGCCATGAATTATAAAAGTGAGTTTTTAAATTACATCAATTAATATTTCTTGTGTTTATTGAGACCATACACTATAAAAGACAATGTATGTTCGCTGTACACAACAAGCATGAGTAGCCATCTCGAGGTTGCCATGGCTGCCGAAAACCTCGAGCTTAGCTCTTTGAGGTTTAAAACAGTCGCCATAGCAAACTCTTGATGGCTACACATGCTTGTTGTGCATAGAGGAACATACATTTGCCTCTGTATTGGTGTTTTAGAGTCTCTGTCGATCGAGCATGACTGGAGAAACACCTCCAATATGTCCAGCAACTAAGAATCAGTTAAATACAGTCTACCATTTGGCCTCCGGAAATAACCAGAAACCAGAACAGAGCCAATAAAGAGTAGTATGATAAAAAGGCGAAGGTACATTAACTGTTGCCTGCTAGCAGAGCTTGTTATGGAACCTAGAACTGCCCAAAAGTACAAGATTGTGGACAGCTGTGGCAACACCCATTACGTTGTGTTGGAGCAACTACAAGACATGACAGTCTACAGACTATGACTGGAAGGAGAGTCATGTGGGACTTGAATAATCCACAGAAATCACTTGCTGTTTATTGGGAAAATAGACATCTAGAATCTGAAGTGCCTCAGTAGCTGAAAACTATACCTGCTTCAGGCAGAAAGAAAACTAGAGCCAAAGAAAGGTCCATTGTCACCCTAGCAGTAATGAACAGACTCATCAGACTAGAAGTAGAACACATGCAGTATTACTATACCATGGATAGTCCCAGTTTTATATGAGAAGTTATTCCTTGGGAGGAATCCAACAACTCTGCAACCCAGTTGGATCCAAATGCAGAACATTTCATGCCTTCAAATACAAAGCTAGCACATGAGGTGGAGAACATCACAGAAGAGGGTGGAGAGCACCCAGAACCAAAAGACCTAGTAGAGCTGACTAGGAATGAAAATACTCCTATGCTGGTCATGGAAATGGGAATCATGACCGAATCATCCCCATTATGCCACTCTGAAGAGCGTGAGATACTTAATCAGACTGACATATTATGCCCCCTAATGCTTCTGCCAACCTGCCTTTGCATGTAGCACACGAAGGATATATCCAACACCCAGATCATTGCCCTCTATAGTGTCTTCTGCTACCCCAGGTGACTCATATCCAATAAGTACTAATCATGTGGGAAAGGTTTGCTAAGATGGTCTAAGGCAGGAATCACATGTTCATACAAGATATTACATAACTGTTGAAATATACTGTGCCTAGACAGGAACTACTGTATTTGTCAAGATAGTTTATGTGTTGTTGTATATTTAGACTCTGTCCTTTCCTGTTGACATTAATGTGGATGTTAACTGCAACAGCAGTGGAAGAGCATAACCCCTATGGGTGCTTTACCTTTAGAGGAAAACTACTTGCAAAAATTATAAAAACAGATGTGCACTGGGTTTGTGTTTCTCTGATGATCCTTAGTGTTCTATTAACTGTGTCTGTAGCAAGTTTTTCTTTTGTTACTTTTCTCTGCAAGTTTTATAGCCCCTGTGGATAGCCATTCAGGCCTCTTTTATTGCCTTTGATCTGTTGGAATTTTCCCAGAATGTCTCTGAGAATTACATGAATTAAATATAGCATTAGAACTAAGAGCCTGGGATCCTAGATACAATCTAGTCACACAATCTAGCTGAAACTGCTTGTGAAAGTTAACTGCCTTGAAAAGGTGTTTGCCCTCCCTCCTCAGCAAGTCAGATTTTGTAAGAGCCAGCTGTTGTTATTCTGGATGTGTGGTAATTTTCTTTGTAAAGTGGTGTTACTAGGTGATAATACAGTCAATATATCTTTGAAGAACTTAGGTCTAATCACATAATTCCCAGAGGCATTCTGGGAAAATTCCAAAAATGAAAGGTAATAAAATAATCTTGAATGGCTACCCCAGGAGCCATAAAACTGGCAGGAAAAGTCAAAAAAAAAAGCTTGTCACAGACACATGGAACAGAATACCAGGGACCATCAGAAAAACAAACACAGTTCGGTGACGCTTGAGAGTTGAGGCACTGGATGCCACACTCATGCCACGCCGTGACCCGGGTTCAGGAATGCGCCTGGGCTGTCGGGGTCAGCAGGGGAGGGAGAGGACTGAGCATCCGGAGGACAGAGCAGGAGGGAGGGGTCCATGCTCAGCTCATGACTGCATTCTGGCAGCAGCAGGAGGCACAGAAAGCACAAGCATCCAGCAAGGGGTTGGGGAGTGGTGACTTTGGCAGTGAAGCCATGTTGCCAGGGTGCATGCCATTCCCCAGTACAGGGAAATGCTCTCCGGGCTCCGGGACGATGGAGCACTGGAGCAGATCTCGCGTGGCCTCGCACCTGCCCTAGCCTTACAGCTCTCGGCGCAACCTGGATTGTTGAGTTGTAGCTGCCCCACCTCATCCCCACCTGAGGGGGAACCGTGGCTTTATGGGGTGAATGAGAAGGTCTCAGGTAGGTGGCAGAAGTGGGGCAGTCTCCACAGGTGCTCCTGATGAAGCGGAGCTTGGGGAGGTGGGGCAAAAAGTGTGCTTAAAAAAAGAAAACAGAAACACAATGCACAACACGTGTGTTTGTAATTTTTGCACGTAGTTTTCCTTTTAGGCTCCCTGTAGTTTCACACATCAAGTTTGACAGCTGCCGCCAATGGAGCTGCTATCTCAGTGCTATGGAAGGAACCAGGAATTTCCCTGATTGCTGCCCTGACTGAACTGGACATGTAAATGTACCTGCACAGGACTGGTTTGTGGTGTGAATCATTATAAACTTCAGGACTATTTACAAAAAAAGGATGTTGTGGAGGGATTTCTTTAGACTACAAAACAGTGGCCATCTTCATAACCTCTAACCCGAGCTGGCATAGCGATGGGGTTGAAGGTGACTGGCAAACCTATCAGGGTTGGACTGCCTGAGCAAAACCCTCATCAGCTTATGGACATGAAATAGACTTATTTAATTTTAGCATCTTTGCAGCATCCAGTTGTCTTTAGTGTGACAGTCCTCCAGGCCAGTATAACTTTGACTGACACCTCTAAACAGCCAGTATGGAGCTGCAAATCCCAGTGAACAGCAGAGGCTGTTCCAGCACCATTCTGACCTGCATGAGATTCAGACAGGAGATGTGCCTGTGTACTGCTAAACTGAACCTGTAACTGTGCAGAGACATTCTGCCTCTTTCCCATGGACTAACCAAGAGAACTGAGAGCAGACCACTTGCTGAGAAAAAGTTGCATGTAAGCTCAATGCAAACCTAAGCGTGAGGTTCTAGCAAATTATTGAGATACTTTTGTTGTGCTGCAGCTGAGACAGCTGAATCATGACCTCAGCTAGTTTATAAAGCCGCCCAGCTAGTACCACAGTCTAGAGCTGTTACTGCCACACACTAGGGACTGGATGCTGGGGCATGGTGTGTTAGGCAGGTAGGATAGGTTTTCACAGGGCTGAGCTGCCCATTAGGCATAAGAGGATTGTCTGCCAAATGTGGAGGTGAGGAAAGGCCTGACTGGAGACAGAGAGAACTGAAATCTGCATCAGCTGACATCAGAGGCCTCAGAGGAAAAGAAAGATAATGAAACTATCCAGACAGAAACTCACTGCAAACTGTACTATCACCACAGTGCATTGAGGTTGATCCTGGTCTGGGAAACTGTGCATAAAGATGAGGGCTTGCCCTGCAACTGCATCACTGCATATCATATTTGGAAAACCATTTACTGGACTAGGCTATCTGACCGGAAATACAGGTAGCCCTTGTTGGTTATGACCCTTTGGGTTTGGTGTTTTCAGCTGCAAAGCACTGCTTATTATTACATCACCACGGGTCAACCAGGTGCAATGTCATCAACCTGCTATGTTTCCACAGCTGGGCATCCAGAGAAGCACAAGGAGCATACTAGTAGTATGGCAAGAGTAAACACTGGTACCAGTGGTGAGAGGGTAGTGCCGTTCAGTGCAGATGGGCAGAAAAGGCAACTGTACTGTGCATGTGGTTTGTTGGTGAATTAGAATAGGGATGAGCCTAGAAGGGCACTTGAAGCCACAGCCTCACATTATGTCACTTGGCTATGCCTTGAAGGGTGAGGGAAGAGCAGCCCTGTTACTGTAGGCTGACGATGGAAAGGTGCAGAAGGACTAGCCAGAACTATATCTACTATTTCATTGCTTAACCCTCTTTTCCTCATCAGGGCCTTGATGTGATCCTAATAAAGACCTTGTTATTTGGTTTCTAATCACTGTCTATATATATATATACTATTTTAAAGTATAAGTTGTATGCATTGTGGGGATTGTCACTGCATTGAGTTACTTCACAGATCGTTGATCTCGTGGGCGGTACTCTATTCAGGTGGTGGTACTGTACATACACCCAGTCCACTTAAAGCTTTCTGTAGGTTGGTGGAGGCTCCATGCAATTTCATTCCAACTTTGAATATGAATCTCCCAGTAAGGAATTTACCAGACTCAGACCCTCAACCTTGTTGGAGCCCAAAAGACAGGGGTAGCTACTGCAACATTAATGGCATCCAACTGACATCACTGAAAAGAAAAAGCTGAATTAGTGTGATGGAGTGAGTCTAAGGCAACAATAAGGATTTTATCAAAGGAGCATGGGTCTACAACATGATATATTTATGGATACTATGGACATGGTAGGAGGAACCTTAGGGTGAAGGATGTCCCAAGTTTATGGACAAGGAGGTAAAAGTGAGATCACAGTTAAGGGAGACCAAAGAGCTGAGGCAGTGATTTAGGTGTGCACCCTGTCCAAGAAGAACATTTCTATCTTTTTTCTGTCTTTTAGAAAGTCAGTTGAAGAGTTAAACTAAAGTTAGGAGGAGTTAACATGGTCAGTGCAGGCAGACAGAGTGAGAAAATCAGGAGCTTGGAAGAAATCAAAAATGTTTAGTGCTGGGTGCTGTCAGCACTGAAAGTATAGTTAATGTGATTTTGTGATTTACAGCAAAGTATTTACAGTTAACATCCATTACCCCCCACACACACACACACACATTCACACATACCCACCCACACACACACATTTAAATTTCTGGCCCTTTTGTGTTATTACTACAGACATTTTGTTTGAATACAAGCTCTTTGCCCTTAGACTTAATTTGGTGCTGCTGCTTTTCCTGCCTTAAATTCACAATCCTCTACTCGTGGCATTAAAATCAATTCCATGGCAACAAGCTGTGATGTCATAACAGAGCATACTGTACCTCTCAATGTCCCACAGTATGAGGCATTTCTCATTTTACCACATTATATTTCTTTGCTACATCCACCCTCGTGGAAAAGGTTCTTCCTTCATAGGGACTGGGATATTTATTTCAGTTTTAGAGTAGAAATTTATTTTGTTAACCTCATGGAATGCTCAGCATCGAGAAGAGGGTGTGCTGGAGGTCTGTATCTCACTATGAAGGATCTCTAGTGTAAACAGAACCCAACTTCCATGAGAACACACTCACTGTTGCTTGTTCTCTGTAAAGAACTGTGTTGTGATGGAAACAAACATCTATGAACTTTAAAAAGCAAAGTTTAATGACAAAAGCAGCATATTTGTATGCATGTGACAGGATAATTACACTGTAGTTATATGTTTGTTGCATGCAAGTACATTGTAGTTGCAGTACAGTTACAGTGTACTTACACTGTACAGTGTAGTTAAGCAACACTTAAAATAAAGTGTAATCAGATTTGTAATAGCGATATCATCTTGAGTTATTATCCTTATCAAGGAAAACATGACTTTTGGAATACTAAGTGCACTCAGCTGTATCTCAGCCCTTTAACATTCCAACAAGTTATTATTTCTGCCCAACCTATCATTAGAACTCAGAATGCAGTGAAAGGTTGGTGGTGCTGTTTAAGCAAACAGCACAGGCTCAGATATCACTCTCCAACCATGGACCCAAATGGCTCAATGAACTCCCCAAGGAACTGATCGAGTGTAGTAAGGTCAGCTAATTCAGATCAGGACTCTGTGCCCACCTAGCCCTTGAGAATGTCTGCAAATGCATCCACTAACCCCAGATTACTACTGCTGCCTACCACCCCTGGTGGTAGGATACTGGGTAAAATACTTTGTTGCCCCCACCTCATGTCACCACTGCCCCCGCCACCAGTCCCCGCCTCACCCTCCACTGACCTACTCCCATGCCACCCTCCTCCTTCCACCAGCCTATCCTTCCTCTTGCCACCCCAATCCCCATCCCCTGCTCTTCCCCATTAAACAATTCGCCTCCTTCTCCACCATCACCCCTACGCCAAATTCCCCTCCCCCATAAAGCTCTCCTCAGTCAAAGAATAGCTGGCAAAGTCTCCTCCGCAGCTTCTATACAGAGCATTGCTAAGGATCATTAGTCCTCAAGCACCACCTGCACTTACTCAGTTATTGCCTCACTCTCAATCTGTCCTGCTCTGGATACAGTTTCCACTAATTATTACTGTTTTTTTTGCAACCACTATTTATCGTACACCCCTAGGAAACCACAATGTAAACCAACTATGGAATCTGCAGATCCCTATATAAACTAACTGTTGTTTGTTTGTCTTGTGTATATGACTTGGGATCTTTGTAAATGAGTTTCAGAGTCAAAGGTATTAATCCCAATATTAAATAAATATATAATAAATACATTTCCCAGTTAAGAATCTCAGTCTCAGACCTTACTGAACCCAGCATATGATGCTAAAGCAAAATTAAACTTGCACAAGTAACTGCACTAGTTTTTGAGCGTGTCTCCATGTTTGATAACGCATCCCACATTTTGAGGACCATTGCCCCACATTTTGATACATTGAGAGCTATGCAGCAGAGGAGTGTGACTCAAGGAAAAGCAGCAGGGACAGATGAGATACAGTAGCAGGGGCAAAAGTCTGATTTCTGCAAATATCTTTTGTAATTAAGATTGGAATTTTCTGAAATTTAAATTTTGGGAATAAGATTTGAGTGCAGCTGATGACAACTATCAGTATTGTGCAGACAACTGGAAAATGACTTTAAGTCTGAAAACAGAGATGAGATGCCCACAGCAGAGAACATGAGACACATTGAATAAAACAAAGGGCTAAAGACAGAATGTTGGGGAAATCATACAGGAGGGTTCAGTGCAGAGGGAACAAAGATAAGAGGAAATGAAAACTACTATAGTAAAATGAATTGGGCTTTTAATTTGCATTGGAAAAGAAACAAAAATCACAGGAGGATGGGGCCCACCAACTATGGTATTAGAAGGAGCAACTGCAGTGGGAGTCTGGAGGAAGATTTTGCATCATATACTTTGTTGGCTTACTTTTATGCATTTACATTTTCCAGAAGCAGTCCTTCCCACAAAGTCATACTTTTCAACTTACTTCCTGAGCCAGATTCATGGAGTTGCACTTCCCATTTTCACCACTCACTGACAGTGAACAACTTCTGTTACAAAACACTCTTAATTCTAAACAGATGGTACCAGCAACTGTAGATATACAGAAGCTATTGAGTGGTTTATTATGTTCTGGGTACATGTATGGGGTACACTACATTCAGAAAGGCCAGGGCTGTGGGGTGGGAGGAGCAGCACTCATCATTAGGAATGGCATAGGGATAAGCAGGGTGGAGGGGCAGAGGGAAATGTGGAGGCATTATGGGTCACCTTGTGGGCACTGGGGGCAAGAGGGCAAAACATTCCCATGCTGACAGAAGATCTAGAGGAAGGCCTGTTGACAAATGTTAGGGACCACTGCGGTCAAGGGGAGGTAGAACAGTGATGCTGGGTGACCTAAACATGCCAGGGGCTGATTGGGAACTATGACGTCCTCATCAGCCAGGAAGCAGTGACTACTGGATGTCTTCCAGGATGCCCAACTGGTGGTTGACACAATGAGGGAGGGACGTACCTGGATGTGGTCCTGTCGGACTGTGATCTGGTTAGGGACCTAGTGGTAGGGGATCCATTAGCGGGAGTGATCATGCCACGGTCTGGTTTTCCTGGACCTGGGAGGAGGAGGAGGAGAGAAGATCACTCAAAATGGTGGTAGTGGACTTTAGGGGTGTAAACTTCAGAGTATGGAGCAGATCCTTAAGGGTCACTTGAGGGATCAGGCCAGGCATGGACACTGAAACAGGTAGGAATTATAAAGGGACTTCAGAAAATTACCAAGGCCTGCACAAAGGTGTGATGCAAATTTGGTAGGACCCAGAAGCTGAGCTGGTGGACAAGGGAGGTCCAGGAAGGTGAGGGAGAAGACGGCTACTTATAGTTGATACAGGCACCGTGTGGGGTTATGGACAAGGGGAGTATAATATGAAAGCCAGAATGGTCACCAGGGTGGTGGAGCTCAGCCAGGGTGAGGATGGAGCAGAGGTTGTCACAGGATTAGGAGAGATGATAAAGGGTTCTTTAGGTATATCAGTGAAAGAAGGAAAGTGAAGGGACAGATTAGGAGACTGAGGTTGGGGAGTGGTGTGCTGAGGAGGCTGAGGAGCAGACAGAGGTACTTAACGATTACTTTGCCTCGGTCTTCACTAGGGAGGATGGTGGGGTTGCACTTATGGGGGGACAGGTTGAACCAGCAGTTGGGAGGGGTCATGGATGTTGAACTTCCTGTTGGTAGGGTGTGGGAAGCCCTCAAGTCCCTAAGAATGGAGAAGGCACCGGGTCCAGATGGTCTTCATCCCAGGATGCTAAGGGAATTGGCCGATGTCCTGGCTGCACCCCTGGTGGACCATTTGAACTCTTCCCTTCAGATGGGAAGGGTGTCTCAGGATTGGAGAATTGCCCATATCATGCCTATCCACAAGGGTGGCTGACGAGATGAGGCTGGAGCTACAGGCCTGTCAGTCTGATGTCAGTGGTAGGCAAATTGATGGAGACCATCTTAAAGGAAAGGTTGGGGGTGTTTCTCGAGGCATGTGGCTACCTGGATGATCACCAGCATGGCTTTGTTCAGGCAGATCATGTCAGACTAACCTTGTGAAGTTCTACGATTGGGTGACAAAGGCGCTGGACCAGTGCAGGCCGGTGGATGTCCTCTTTCTAGACTTCAGCAAGGCATTTGATTCGGTGCCTCATCCTGGGCTGCTGGATAAACTGGGGAAATGGGGGTGGGGAACAGATGGTCAGGTGGATAGGGAACTTGCTGGCTGTGCATTTTCAGAAGGTGGTGGTGGGGAGGTTTCATCTCCTAGGTGGGTCATTAGCGGGTCCCACAGGATCAGTACTGGACCCACTCCAGTTTAATGCTTACATCTCAGACATCATGAATGGTATCAGGAGCGAGATGAGCCTCTTTACCAATGACCGAAGCTGGGGCAGTGGTGGATGGGGAGGAGGTAGAGTAGCCCTACAAGGGACATGGAGACTCTGGAGGTGGCCACACACCTGGAAACTGAGGTTTAATACGGAGAAATGCAGAGTTGTCCACCTGGGGCTCAGGAACCCAGCTCACATGTAGACCTTTGGGAGGGGAGACACTGCAGGCTTCGAGAGGGAAAGAAGGACTTGGGGTGGCTGTGGACAGCAAGATGAACAACTCTGAGCATTGTAGGAGGGCTGTGGCCAAAGCAAATAAAATGCTGGGGTGCATCGCCAGGGGGATAACCTCGAGAAGCCGGGAGGTGCTTCTCCTCTGTATAACTGCCTGGTTAGACCGCACCTTGGATACTGCATGCAGTGTTGGCATCCGCTCCTGAAAAAGACATTGCTGTCCTGGAGAGGGTCCAGAGGAGGGTGACCAGGATAATACAGGGTTTAGAAGAAAGGTCCCATGAGGAGAAACTTGAGGAGCTCAGCTTGTACTCCCTGGAGGAGAGGAGGACAGAGGGATATGATCGAGGTCTTCAAATACCTTAAGGGGTAAATAGGGTAAGCCCAGTTAGGTGTCCAGCTAAGGAAGCAGGGCCACCGGGGCACCAATTGAGGCTGGTTGGAGGGGACTTAGGGGTGACAAGGAGACAATACTTCAGTGAGAGGATGGCAGAACCTGGAATGAACTGCCTGCAGAACTGGTGGATGTAGATACTGTGGGGGTTCAAGCGAGGCTGGGACAGGTATAGTGGGAAGGTGAAACTGAGTAGTGCAAAACTGGAGGAGAACTTCAGTCGGGGTTGGGGGTTCACGGAGGAGGCGAGGATGGCAGCAACAGTGCCCCTAAAGAGTATTGATCTCGAAAGGACTGCTTAGACCCTGCTGGCATTTTAGTATGTTAGTATGTTTTACAGAGCAACCAAAACCTTTAAATTCATTTTCTGAAAGTATTTATTCTTTACTGGGAAGGTCGACTGAGATTGTGTTCTATTTTAGCAACATTGCATTTATTTATGTGTTTGTACTGTACTACCCGTAATTTCAGTGCAACATGTCAGGAGTACAAATGTACAGTGCATATGCTGTAGTTATTACTTTCTTTTAGTTAAATAACCCAGTTAAGAAATGCAAATTCAATTACTATTAATCTGCATTACTTTATACCACCTCAATCCACCCAGTATAGGATTGCACTGCACTAATCAATCAATGTGGGCCCTTGAAGTCAATATACAGTAAGTGCTTGTACTACTTTGGGTTATTTATTCAGTCCACTCTAAATGGGATCAATTGACAGAAGTAAATGACTCAGCAACCACTGTAAATGCTGTGATCTTTAACCCTTAGAGTACCAAATAATATGACCATCTGCTTCTAAAACATCTGCCTTTTAAGGTACTTTATGTGTCCATATTTGCCCTAGTCATGGTTCTAACTATTGCTACTTAACATACTTGTAGCGAAAAACATTACACTTCCCATCTAATGCTTGTGTATGTATACTGTTGCACTACACAATCTGAGAAGAAGAATAATATGCTTTATTGCACTAAAGAAATAACTAAAACAGGACAAGTGAATAATTCTAGCCCCACTTATCAAATAGCCTTCAATATTCATCAACACTGTCTTTTATGTCATGTTTGAAATTTATTGCTGGTTGAAAGTTCTAAGAAACCATTTTATGTATTTGTACATTCAGATGATCCTGATCCTTTGTTTCTGTCTATCATTTTCAACCTTCTGATTATCTTTTCCTTTTAAAACACTTTTATTACTTTCTTACAGCTACAAGTACTTCACATTTTCCTCTTCAATGATTGCAATGCCTGTTTCAAGGTTTCTTGAACAGTCCATGATGTAAGTTTAGAAAGCCTGCTAAAGTATTGCAGCAGACATCCATTTGTCTGTGTCCCTTCCCCATAAACTGTAGTTAGGCAAGTAGAGTCACACCCCAGGGGTGGAGAACAAACCTTGGCACTACCCTCGAAGAGGGAAACACAGGGGCCACTCACAGGGCAGTGCTCATCTTGAGGGCGATGAGAGATAGATGGGTAAAAAGAGCTGAAGCCAGCAGCCCCTCTTCCTCCTCCTCTCTTCAGATCCTTTTAGCTCTCTATCTCCAGCAGATAGCAGATCCAGACTCCACTGCTGACAGGATAGATCAGGACCTTTGGCTTTGCAGCAAGGTAAGAACTTAAGAGGCCTGGATGGCTTGGTTTAAATTGGTCCTGCCAGTCAAGTGGGCTACTGCTTGTAGGCTGAGAGGAATGTTGATAAGGATTGTGTTAAAAACATGTATAATAAGTGCATGTACTGTATCTTTATTGACTCCATTCCATTTAGCAGATTTAAATTTTCAGTGGGTAGGAGGAGAATGAACCATAAGAGCAGGCTTACGAGCAATTAATAGCACTGCAGACTGTGAGTAGCATTGCCATCAAAAGTGAGTCTGGTTTAGTCCCAGCCAGTGGTGCACAGCGGTGTTACAACACAGGCCGCCACATGATGAGCCTAACAGCCTCAGTATCTTGAATGGTCACCAGCTGTGAGCCAGAAGCTTGACTTTGTTGGGGAGGGGAACGGGTGCTCTTAGCAGGAGCAAGTGAGACTCGGGTTATCTGGGTTAGAGTAAGTAGCTCATGAGCCGGGCACCGATGGACACCACCTGCAATGTAGTGGGTGGCATTCTCCCAAACCCAGGTTGTCAGGGAGCAGCATACTAACAACATCCCACCCCCATCCCCACTATGCCAGCCCTCAAGCTGAGGAAAGGCAGCCAGGATTGCTTGCATTCACACTCAGTGTGCAGAATATGTCCTTGTCAGGGTTTTGGAGCAAGGAATAGACTGTCAGATAGGGAGCAGCTTGCTTCCTTTAGGAGTTGAGACGCAGATGTCGTGGGATAGTTTACTTGCTTTCCATTATGCTGATTCTCAAAACAAACTCTGATCAGAGCCGATATGGCTGTGGAGAGCTTTTGGGATGCTTTTACCCATTATTTCTAATGAATTTGCACAATGCAGATCTGTGGGAGGGAGTTTCAATGCGGTTCTTTCTTTACACATTTTACAATGTGTTTTCCAAGAATATGCCTGCTGATTGCTATATATTTAGCCTGGATAGTTCACAGAAGAAATGGCATCTTATTTTCAGTGGGGAGCTGTGTAAAATCAGAACACACTAAAAACAATATTTTACATCTGGGGATAGATTAAGTGCTGGATCGATGCATGTGCAGAAAGATGTGTTGCACAAAGAGGGTGCATCGGTCGGCACCGATACAACATTCAAAGAGAATGCGCCACCGGTACAGGGTGTGCATACAGTGAAGTCCACCAGGATGAAGCACAGCACTGCAGAATTATGCAGTAAAGTTACTGCAGCAAACAATGCAATTTCAAATGGAGTTAATCCCTTTGTCATGCAGTAAACCTGTGACACTGTGCTTCATCCTGGTGGGCTTCATAATTCTTTGACAATGTGACCCTGGACAGGAGTCGCAGTGCAGGTGGCCGCCAAGTCAGGTGCATCAAAGGTGACCCCGACTAAATATCTTCTGGGGAATGCATAGCACATACTGGTATGCGCCACAGCCCCCATGGAAGTATATTCAGCCCAGGAATGCAAATGAACTAACTGAGCATGCAGGGTGCAAAGTGGCCTTATGCATGCTCATTACCTCCCATTTGCATGTTGGCATGGGGATGAACACACTGGAGCAGCTCTGCCTCAAGCCCTGACCTGATCACTCCCATGTGGAAAGGCCCTGAAGTCTCTGGTGGTATAGTGCCTCCCCACCCATTCCACCAGCCTGTTGGTTCCATATTGTACATTTACATTTGCACTTACGTTTGTCTTACCGTTTGCGATATTGTTTCCGTTTGCATCACTGTGTGCGTTACCGTTTGCGTGTGCGTTACCTTCAGCGTTACTATTTTCTTTTACCTCCTGTTGCCATTACCATTTTGCATTTACGTTACTATTTCTGTTTTGCATTTTCGTTATTGGCTGCGTAACCATTTTCATTTCGTTAACACTTGTGCTTCCATGCATGTCTGTGACGTTGTAATACTTGCTCTACTATGGTACTTCTGTGCATTTACCAATTTTCATTTGACATCTGCATATGTTTTTGCAGAATGAAGCACCTAAGAATGTATTTTTCACCACTGGCAAAGTCTTCGCCGTGCTGCTCTCCTACTGTTGAAGAGATTTGGATAAGATTTGGTATACATGGAGTGGAATGATGCATCTATTTATTTACCAATTTATATTTTACTGGTACATACAGTTTTTTAAGAGTGCAGTGCAAAACATTCTGTTTTGCTATTTTTCTGCACTGTCTTGCACAAGGCATAGTGCAGCCACTGTGTGGTTGACTGGTCTGACGCTTTTCAAGTAGAGAGCCCTTTTTCAAGGAACATGACAGTTTTTGTTTGGTGGAAAATGTTGTTCCATTCCAGAGTTATAAGCGCTGAAGTTGACCCCTTTGCAGTCAGAGATTTTTGGCCATGAGTTCCACCATTTTACCGCAGATTCAGTCAGCGATTTCCACCGCTTTGTGATGGAAGACTTCTTAAAGGTGCAGAAACTTAAAACGGAATATCTCTGGAACAGTTTGGTCTTTCACATGAGATTTGAAGGGTGCTGAGTGCATGTCCTGGAGATGTGAATTATGCTGTTTACATGTTGGGAAATTAATTCACTGCAGAGATACTGCATGACGACATCTCATTTTGCACATAGAGTTATGCGTGGTGCTAGTGGCTTGAAATTTATAGCATAGGTAGCCCTAGTGGTACGGAGTTGCCTTTCAGTGGTTTGGTTCACATTAGTCTATGTGCCGTTATCTTGGAAACAAAGCAGATACAGACTTTTTGCTTCTGTTGGATCACATTGCTTTGTGCAGTTATCTCGAAATGAAGCAGATACAGACTTTTTTACTGTTGACTCACATCGCCTTTGTGCTGTTATCTCAAATACGGTAGATACAGACTTTTCGCTACTGTTAGCTCAGATCACCTTTGTGCCGTTATCTCGAAAACTAAGCACGATACAGAGTTTTCACTACTGTTGGATCACATCACCTTTGTCCTGTTACCTTGAAATGAAGCAAGGTACAGACTGTCTCTGCTACTGTTGCCTACATTAGCTTCTGTTACTGCTTTCCCCATTTATATTACCGCTATGCTTTACCTTTATGCTTTCCTCTACCTTTTTAGTGTTACGTGTTTATGCTTTCCATTTCCATTGCCATTTCTGTTTCTATTTATGTTTGCATTACTTTTACTATGACTGTTAGCATTTGGGGTTACATTTAAGGATAGTAAGGATTAGGAAGGGGGTTGGGTGGAAGCAGGGTGCGATAAGGCAGACACACTAAATGAGTACTTCTGCTCAGTATTTACTAAAGAGAAGAGGGGGTGACACCCAAGGGGAAGAAATGGCAGAAACAGGGGGAGGGGTGACAGATGGGAAATCATGGAGGGCAGAGTTTGGGAGGGTTTGAAGGCACTGATGTTGGATAAGGCGCCAGGCCCAGATGGCATCCACCCCAGGGTACTGAAGGGCTGGCAGAGGTCCTTGCAGGATCATTGGCAGACCTATTTAATGCCCTCACTACATTCAGGGTATGTACCTCAGGACTGGAGGATGGTCATGTGGTGCCCCTCCACAAGAGTGACCCCAAGGATGCACCAGGAAACTACAGACCAGTGAGCCTCACATCTACCGTGGGTAAGCTAATGGAGACTATCCTGAAGGAGAGGCTGGTGGCCCTCCTAGAGGCCAAAGGACTACAGAACAGCAGACAGCGTGGCTTCATATGGGGCAGATCCTGCCAAACCAACCTGGTGGAGTTCTATGACTGGGTAACTAGGCAACTGGACAGGGTCATGCAGTGGATGTCCTGTATCTGGACTTCAGTAAGGCATTCGACTCGTGCCACATAGAAGGCTGGGAAGTAAGTTAGTAGGCACAGGGCAGGTACAAAGCTGGTGAGATGGGTAGGGAACTGGCTCCAGGAAGGCAACAGAGGGTGGTGGTGGGTGGGAGCTCACACCCAAGGGTAGTGATGAGCGGTGTTCCACAGGGCTCGTGTTGGGACCAGTGTTGTTTGGGATATTCATTGCAGACATATCATTGGACATCAAGAGCAAGATCAGTCTGTTTGCTGATGATACCAAGGTAGGAGAAGTGGTGGATGACCTAGGGGATGGCAGGGTTGCAGGATGATCTGGCAAAACTTAAAACCTGGTCAGACACCTGGCAACTGGGGTTTAATGCCAAAAGTGCAAGATGCTGCATTTTGGGATGAAGTACCCAAGGAGGAGTTACCAGTGTGGGAGTGCAGCTAGCCCAGACAGAGGAGGAGGAGAGAGGGGTCTGGGGTGCTCATTACAGGGTCAATGAACAACTCAGCACAATGTAGGTAGGCAGCTGCAATGGCCAACAAAATGCTGGGTTGTATTGCAAGGGTGTATCCTCGAGGAGGGAGGAGGTGATTCTGCCACTGTATAGGTCATTAGTTAGACTGCACCTGGAGTACTGCATGCAGTACTGGCACCCATCTGAAGAGGGACATTAAGTTACTGGAGGTGGTGCAGTGCAGGGTGACAAAGATGATCAAGGGACTGGGGACTTATCATGTGAGAGGAGGCTGAGGGAGTTGAACATTTACTCACTGGAGGAGAGGAGGTACAGGGGACATGATTGAAACCTTTAAGTACATGAAAGGAATAAACAAGACAGGTACAGATGGGGCTGTTCAAAGTAAGAGAGGGAGAGACACCAGGGGCCATGATATGAGACTGGAGGGAGGAAGGTTCAGGAGGGAGATGAGGAGACACTTTTTACAGAGAGGGTGGTGGCTGGGTGGAATGCGTTACCTGCAGAAGTGGTATCCAGTAAAAGTGGACTGCTTCAAAAGGGGATGGGACAGGACAATGAAGGGGAAGGGTGGAAGGAGGGCAGCTGCAGAATAAGGGTGCTAGCTGCACATTTGAGCAGACTTGATAGGCCTCTAGGCCTTTATCTGCTGGCAAATTTAGTATGTTCGATGTTCGTATTTTACTGTTACCATTACCTGTTTTCCATTTTCATTTGTGTCACCACATTGTTACTGTTTATGCTTATGATACCATTTACATTACCACTTGCATTTCTGTTTGCATTACCATAACAGTTAGAGCTTGCATTTGCATTCAAGTTTCTGTTGCTGTTACACTTACCATTAGCATTTACATTTCACTCACCGTTACCGTTACTCTTAGCGTTAGCATTACTGTTACAGTTATTACGTGACATGGACAGTATGGTGGAAGCGAGGGCCCGAGGGCCCCATGCTCCACCAATCGCATTCCATTCACTATTTATATTGCACATTCTCAAAAGAAGGAAATTCATTGCAAAAAAACTCTGTTTAATGCATCAGTTAGGGTTGTTCCACAGCAACAAAAGTGAAGAAATTTGTTTTTAGGGTTGCCACCCTTGCACCCCATGCCCATCCTGCACCCACCAACAGGCATCGGTGTGCATTGGGATGTCGGCTTAACCTCACCCCATTCTCCTATACTGCACCACCTCAGCTTATTTACAGATGGAATGGGGTGATAATTAGGGCAGATGACCCCAATCGCCGCACCTGTTGGTGGGTGCAGGTGGGCGTGGGGCAAGGTTTGGCAACCCTAACACCATACCCCCTCACTTTTGTCACTGTGCAACAACCCTAAATGATGCATTAAACAGAGTTGTTTGGCATGAATATATATATATATATATATATATATATATATACAGTACACACACACACACATATATGATATTTTTGCATCTTATATTTGTTGGTTTTCAGACAAATTCTAATAGACTTTTTTCTGTCCACCTGATGGAATCTTGAATGATTTAAGTAAAGGTTATTATTTCATCAAGGCCTTTATCCAGCAACTCATTAAATACACACCAGTATATCATATTATAAAATGGCAGTTGTTTGATCAGGAATTTTATAAATGGTATAAGTTATTTTTGTCACATCTATGTTGGTCCAATAAAAGGTATCAAATAATTTGCTTCTGTATCACATTAGATGAGGTCTCCCTTGCCTAGAGTTTGACTGCTTCTCCACTCTTCCCCAAACACACACACACACACACACACACTCTTACTATAAGAGATCTCAGTAGCTCTTATCTGTTATGTTTGGGAAGCAGGTCACAGCCCTTTCTGTCAAAAAATAAATTTATGTATTTAGTCTGGGTAGTTCACTGAAGACCTGGCATTTTATCAGATAGGTCTTGAGAGGTTAAAGCAGCATAAATCTTTACAAAATTTGCTGAGAATGGGTAATATTTATGAGGTATGAATCTTTCTTGAAAGACATTCATCCCCAACTAAATTAGTAGCAAAAATGTATAAATGCTAATCATTTAAATGTGCAAGCTGTTGCATTAAGGGTAAACAAATCTCCAGTTTAGTAGGCAATCAATATTTAACAAGCTGTTTTAGTTTCCTAATGGCCATCAGATTAGCAGCTTGGAGTTATGTTCCAACATTCTAAACAGAAAGAAGAGATTATTTTATTTTAGTTGTCATAGTGATTTGTAGATGTGGAAGAATACATTGAAATGTCCAAAAATGAGTTCCACAAACTCCATTTTCAAGTTACAGATAGCAAATGGCTGTATCCTTCACCCACAGCCATAAAAAGGAGGGACTAAACAGAATTACTGCTAGCAGGCAAGCAGTGTGTAACTCCTAGGGTTTAAACAAATAGTGGCATTTTGAGCTGCATTGGAATTTGGGAAGGCTTTCCCAGTATCAGTAAAATGATAGAGCATGCTCAAACATTCTTGTCTTCGAGAGGACATCATCAGCAGTAGGATAAATATTATCACAGTATAAGGACATTACTAGAAATTAATGTTCTTCAGTGTGGCGTCCCTCATGGGTGGGCTTACACCAAAAGTTTTGCCATCAGTATAATGCAGAAAGACTCAAAGGGTTTCTAGCAGCCTTAAAGTATCTGTTGTCCATCAGCATCTCACTGACCTTAGCAGTTGTGACTGCTCTGCTTAGGCTTGTGGCTTTGTTTCACCTCTCTCTCTCTCCTCCCTTGCTACCCTCCCCACCTCTCCACTCTCCATCCTCTCCTACTCTCCATCTCTCCCACCCCACCTACCATTCTACCCCTGCCTCACCTCCCACCTACCATTCCACCCCTTTCCGGCCCCTCTCCTCTTGTCTCCCTCCTAGCACCCTATCTCTTGTTGCTCCACCCTAGACCACCTAGCACTTATCTTTCTGTTCTTGCACTGATGACAATGCCAAACTCTTGACTGCCTACCCCTTATCCCCACCTCTCCTCTTATCCCCACCCCTTGCTCTACTTATGTTACCCCTAGGATAGTTTTCATTTGTATCTGTGTCTTGCTATATATACACCTGTATTACATAGATACATAGACAGTGTCAGCAGATAAGGGCCTATGGCTACCTAGTCTGCCCTGTTAATTGTGCATTGTTATTTGCCACTGACTGTTTGCTACTGTGCTAGTCTATACACATGTACTGTCTTTTGCTACTAAGTTAACCTCCTGACCTGTATTGTATCTTATCACTGTTTGCTTCTATGTTAACCTCCTGACCTTGTATTGTATCTTACCACTGTTTTGCTTGCACCCATTGCTGATGTGGAACCTTTGTAAAGGAACCCTAGGTTCAAAGGTATTTGTAATCCTAGTAATTAATAAATAAATAAATGAAAGAATCACTGAGAATAATGCAGTTCTAGCACAGGCAGCAAGGTATTTTAAACTTAATATTCACTGGTGATTTCTGCATTAAAGAAGTATATAATACAGAAGCAAAGATGAAAACTTTTGTCCCACTCTCTGCAGCAAAGTAATTATTTTGATGTGCCAGAACCTTTTCAAGTATCAAAAGGAGCTCAGAGAAAGTTTTCTAAGCTAAAGACCTAAGTGTCGATCCAAACATGATCAGAAAATCCTAACTGCAGGGAGCTGTGTAAAAAAAGATAAGGTAGGGGTTTATCAAGAGATTAAATGCAACTACTTCTGGATCTGAGCTGCTCACCTGCACCTACAAGGAAGCTATATAACACTATAATAGAGGTGTCACACAGGCACAAATAGTGTCTGAAGTTTGAAACTTTTACTTTGGTTTTCATTTAAGAAAATCCACCATAGCCATATATCATTATATCGTGAAATGTTGTCAAAAGCCAGTCTGATGTTTTTTGTTGTACTGTATACCGAGTGTCCTGCTGTTAGACAGGCTGTCCCACATGCACAGCTCCTCACACTCCATACAGTCCATGATTTGCTTTAGGAACAGGGGTGCAGTCTCAGGGCAGGGACCTTTCTGGCTGTTGTTCTTGTGATCAACCCTGAGGGATTGCCATGGGGTGGAGCAGGGAAGCCACAGGCCCCCAACCCCATGCCCAGGTTGCTCACAGCTATCCAGCATTTTCATGATGGGTGCTGAGCCTCATTTTGAAATTATTTTCACAGTTCTCTGAGGGACTAATATGACAGTGGGGGTGGGAAGTCAAGTCAACATGGGTTGATGGACACAGGCACAGTCAGTGGTAGAATGCAGACTGCCATGTGGCAGGCCCAATGCAATATCAGTTCAACAGGATCCCTCTACTTCATTATGTGGGCCTCACTATGGCCTTAAAGGTTTTTCCTCCAGAGATCATGGTGCCTGGGAGCAGCATCCCTCCCCATAAGGAGGCAGGAGTCAAAGGGGGCAACAGAATTATCAGCACTGGGGTTTTCATGGCACAGAGAGTTTGCTACACAAGGGACAGGTCTTGAAGGTGAAAATCATTATCTAAATAATCCCAGGTGCTCACCAAAGTAAACCGCCATGCAACGTTGACTACACGGTGGTGGTCAGAGTGCCCCCAAGCTAGTGGTGGCATGCAGTAGCTATTGGTATCTCCCTGGCATTCCTTTCAGTAGCCATCCCTCTTTTCTCTAAAATGAACACTCAATTGTGCAGCGAGAATGACTGTTGGTATTACACAAGTTTGAGACTTAGGTAATCCAAGCGCTTAGCTAGGCTTTGTAAGTGATTTCCAAACTAGGGGCCAATTTCTTATGAAGTCTTGGAATTGCAACAACAATGCAAACTGGCTGAGACAAGTATGTTATCCTGAGGTTGGAGGAAGGCTCAGTTCAGAAGGGAACAGCATGTGTCTGATTGGCAAAGATGTTAATTCTCCTTACCCTAATTTGGTTAACATATATGTATATATAATAAACATATACATATTTATGCAATAGGTGTGGACATAAATCCTATGTGATAAGTCTGAGCTACTATGAGATAAATTCAAAATTTAACATTTATACACATAGTAAATGCATCATCACAGATTTATATATATAGTAGATATGTCACAATCACTCTGGAACTCATTTAGAACGTTCAGCCTCAGTACCAGTACTAACTATATTCAAATGCAAATAACTTTAAAACGAAAAAGATAGCATAGTGCTGTGAGCATGAAAGGTGTGCAGCACAAAATTATCTACAAAATGAGTGGTATTTCATTTATAGATACTGTATAGATTTTTTTATAATTAGCAAAAGAGCAGAAAATGAAACTTTTTGTTCACATTTTGACAAACGTATGCAAAAAGATAAACAATCAAAAGCAAATGTCCCTGCACTGACAGAAAGCATCCCAATTGCATTTTTGAAATATATAATGATGAGCTGTCAGGTAAATTATTTATTCTGAGCTTAGGTTGTTTGACCTCAGACATCTCACTCATAGCTTACACCACTCGCAGGTTACCCGAGGTCAAACAGCACTTGTGTAGATCAATCATTTATCTGATAGCTCACCATTGTTTATCATATATATATATATATATATATACAATACACACACATAATAGGGGTGTGTTGTGTTTGTTGATAATAAATTCATGTATTTCACCCCAGTGAGATAAATGGTTGATGACATAGCTATAGTGGAAATATTTACATTTACACATATAGTAGCTATGTTATCAGCCGATATTCTCACTCCATCTCCAAATACCCAGTGAAATCTGGAACTTGTTTTAAATCTGAAAGTGAAATGTTTCAGGTACCTAATTAACCAGCTGGTGGGAATTCTTCATTCTGTGGTTGCGGTTTCAAAAACACCAGAAGCCTGCAACAGTACACTACTGTCTGCACCTAATAGTAACAAAAAACAGTAGTTGTAAAAGTACCTTAGCTTATCATAATGATCTACTCTAAATTCATTCCTAATGCTTCCAAAAGCACACAGATCAATAAGACAAGCAGCCTAGTACATCCAGAGGACCTTACAACTCCACATCATTTCAACCAACAGGAGAACATCCACAGAATATCCACATTGCCACAAGGAATCTCAGCATGTTTCAGCAATCCCAGTATTTCTGCAAGACACAAAACCTTTAATATAATACAAGAATTGCAGCTTACATTTTTTTCTTACATTGTAACTGTATCATAGTAGTCAAAAAATAAATACTAAATATTTCTTTTTACTTCACAGGTCATTCCACGAAAGTCCACCTAAAGAGACCAAAGCAACTGTGCAGTGATTCAGACTCTGACTAAGCAGTAATCTTCCTGAAACCACCACGTATGTGTTTCTCACCAGTCTGTTACACTTCAGTCACAGTTACAGCGTCGTTGATGTTTATGTCTGTTTTGTCATCTCCGATTTTATGACGGTTTCACGAATGTAGCACTGAAATATTGTAAAATGAAGCACTACCCAAACACAAAACTAAAATAAAAACAATAAATAAATGTTATTTTCCCATATAATCAAAATAAAACTCCATAGTTTCCACGTCAAGCATGGCGATTCCACAACGAAACCAGGAAGTTAGCAACACACAGATATCTTGCCCACAAACAGAAACGCACCAAACGGACACTGCTCTCCCCAATACACAGCTAAACACACCAATTACAATCTGTAGCAGCCTTCCTCTTGAATCAAAACCCACAGACGACTACACACTATATCAACCAATGGCACAACAATAAAAACACATAACCAGTCGTTATCAGACACTACTAAAGACTGGCACACTGACAGTAAGCAGCCAAATCACAGCGCAATCACTTCAACATACAAAATAACACTGACAAAACGTGACTCTAAAACACAGAACTACAGCCAAAAACACTCCTGCCCTATTGTATAATCGACATGATGGGCAGGAGTTGAATATGGAAAATATTCTCACTCCTGCATCCTGAGGCATGGTTATTTCACTCGTGCTTCAGCACTTGTGAGATACCCATGCCTCACTCTGCAGGAGTTAGAATATTTTCCATATTCCACTCTGTCCATCATGTATCCCATATATACTATATATATATATATATATATATATATATATATATATATGCAAAAAACTTTGTTAATGCATCAGTTAGGGTTAAAAGCGACAAAAGTAGGAAATGTGGCATTAGGGTTTCCCTAACACCCCACCCCCACTCTGCACAGACGAAGAGGTGGATCGGAGTGGCATTGGTATCTCCATCCCCAATGCTCACCACATTCTGTTAGGAAATAAGCTGGCAGTCATAGCATAGGAGAATTGGATGAGCGTTAGGACTGGAGATGCCAGTGGCACCCTCCATCCCTCTTTGTCTGTGCTGGGTGAGGGTGGGGTGTTAGGTTGGAAACCTAATGCCACATTTCCTACTTTTGACACTTTAACCCTAACTGATGCATTAACGAAGTTTTTTGAAATTTATTTCCTACTTTTTAAGATAGTATAATAGTATGTTTATTTTAATGTGGAACCGCAAGGTCCTTCAGACCCTGCACTCCCATCCCTCCACAGATGCACATAAGTATCTAGCAGTGGATACGCAGTGGCCTCTGGCCCCTGCACTTCCACGCATCAAGTTACAAGCAGGCATAGTGAAATTGCAACTAATAGTCATAATGCCATCTTAAATAATTTTCATCCAAATGTGCAACATAACCTTCTTATCAACTCATTGCATGTACCTGGTACAGTAAACCTTCAAATCCCCATCAAAATGTAATTCTGTGCAACTCTAATGCCATTCTGTGCTACAGGTGTGGAAAACATTTTGGCATGATTTGAAAAATTACAGCAGTACTATTCATGAGGTGGTGTGAAAAATGTCAATGTTGAGAATTGGAAGTGATAATATGACAAATTGCCAAAGTTACGCACTTGCATAGAAAAATTCCAATGACTGTGCATAAACTGGGCATTTTTAGGTATTTTCGCACCAAATTTTCAACATGGTTTGGGCACCCACCCATGAACATTTACATCTATCATTTTGGTACTGGGTCCCAAATGTGATTTCATGCAGCAACTGCGCCATTCCATATCACTGCTCCTTATACATATTTCGGGCAGAATATGAGAAAAGACTGTTCATGAGGTAGTGTGAAAAAATAGCTATATTAATATTTTGGGTGAAAATATTAACAACTGCCAAAGTTATGCGAGTGTAGTAGCAAAATTTCAATGACCATGCATAACTCAGGTGAATTTTAGTATTTCGACCAAATTTTCAACATAAGCTTTTTGGACTCATCTCATGAACACTGGTACTGTCGTTTTGCTAATCAGTCCAGAAAGGTGATTCCACACAGTGACTTCAAAATCACCTTTGGGACCCAATAACAAGATGACAGTGACAGTGTACATGAGTAAAAGACTATGCTGAAAATGTGGTGTAAAAATTCAAAGAAATAGCCGAGATATCAACATAAGTTAAAACGCCATTGACAGCCATTATACGGTGCTTACCTTGATTCTTCAGTTCGCGGTTCGGCTTTGAAGAGTGCAGACGATCCCGGGCCACAGAAGATCACAGCCAGACCTCTGGAGGTAAGTATTGGGTAAGGGTGGTGCTGGGAGGTGGTGTGCAAAGGGAAGGTCAAGATGGGGAGGGGCAGGGAGACAGCAATAGACCATTTTTTTTTCAGGGAAACAGAAAATCAAAATTGTATCAGGGACTGTTTTCTTTTCTACAGGAACATTTAAAATATTCTGGAACACTGGGGTGGGCTCCAAGGGTTCCAAGGTACTGGGGATTCAAAACTGGGGACACTGGGAGTGGCTACCCAGTGTCCCACACTGTCAGGGGAAGAATTTCAGTGACTGCTGATGCAGGGATTGGGCACTTCATTATGTCCACAAAAACACAGTAAAGGGGTAGGACATAACTGCAGACACTGGGAGTGGGATACCCAGTGTCCCACACTGTCAGGGAGGGGCTACTGCCGACATGGGGACTGGACCTCTGATGTTGGCACAATATTAAAATAGTGTGCTACAGGAGGCAAGGGTTATCTGACACTGAGAGTGGGCATCCTGGAGTTGGAATATATTATTAATAAAATAAAAAGAAGGGATGGCGATCAGAGGGCAGGTGGGCCACTAGACACCAGGGAATTGATAGGGACAGTGATTGGGGAGTGAGGGGTTAAACTAGACACCAGGGAAAACATTGCTGAAGGTTCCTCTCAGCTAAACTGGGCACTCCAGGATTTCGGGTGCCCAGAAAAGGCATTTCTGGCAGTTATTTTAAAACTAAGATCAGAATCTAGCTAAATTGGTCCCATTTAGCTAAGTTCTGGTGTTTTTTTTAAACTGACAATAGTTTTATGTATTTTACACTTTTTAGTTGATGGGAGAAAAACAAGATGTCGTCTCACGACCAATGATTTTTTCACGAAGAGTGATTCAAAATCTCGCAAGCAGGAATGCTCTTGTGAGACTCAATCCTTCTTCATGACATGAAATCCTCCTTCCAAAAAAAGACCTCTATCCTAGAAATTGAATGTTCAGCAAAGTCCCATTGAATATAATAGAAACTAAGAAACTTAATAACTTTGCAACCAATTAATATTATTACACAAAGTTTTCACTGTTTGTTCTTCTACTAAAGTTTTTATACCCAGCAAATATCATGCAGCAAATTCCACATCATTTGGCTGCAAGGCAATGAGGAAAAACTGCAAAATGGGTTGATTTTTACTTTTTTTCACCATCCAGATCTCAGAATCTGCACATCCGACTGGAACAAAACTTGCACATCAAGAGATCTACCCCACAGGACAGCGCATACCACATTTTGGGCAAATCCACTGATTAGTTGCAAAGTTATTAAAGTGTGCCATTTCAGGTTTAATATAGAAACTGTTGCTCAGCCCTAACTATAGAGGCACTATCGCACCTCATATAGATATATAGATATATATGTGAGTGTGAGTGTGTGTGTGTGTGTATGTGTGTGTATTATAGGGTGCAGTCATGCCCCTGCAGTTAGGATTCAACAGTGACTTCTATGTTAAACCTGAAACTTTGCACTTCAATAACATCAGAACCATTTAAGCATTCACATGAAAGTTTGCATGCACCATCAGGGACCACATATATCTTTATGTGGCAAGTTTCATTCTGGTTGGATGGCTGGGTGTGGAGATATGGAGTGTCAAAAATGTGAAAATTACCATTTGTTTGTCAAATTTTGTCACACCACTGCGCATCAATGGCGTTGAATTTTGGTTTGAAATTTTAGGGTAGAAAGGTCCTGGGTCCCAGATATGCCTTTTGAAGATTTGGTGAAAAATATTAATACATTTCAAGTTACTAATTTCAAACTTTCACATTATTTCCTATGGGACCAGTCAGATGTCCCACTTGAAAAGGTTTCTTTATCGCAATGCTAAAACCTTTTGCAAATGCAGGATCTTTTGCCACAAATGAAGAATCTTTTCCATGCTACCACCATCTTGTCATCAATTAGTGGTGACAACAAAATTAAATACCTAAAAAATACACAGGTTTAGTACACACCAACAGTTGTGTTTACCTAACCGAACCTGTAGAATTCGATTCTGGGTTACCTTTTGATAACTTCCTTATAAATGTGCTTTTTAAGATGCTGAAATCCTTTTCGCAAATTGTGAAAAAGAATTGTGAAACAGGATCCTTTTTCACAATTTGCAAAAATTATTTTTCTTTTCCACAAATTGCAAAAAGGAACTACAGAAGGATTCCTTTTTCACAATTTCCGAAAAGGAATTTTAAGACAGCCATTTATTTGTCATTCCACAGTTACCATATGGTTTGTGATTTTGGTCTGAAATGTTCAGGGTACAAAGGGCTTGCCCTACAGATGTGCATTTTGCTGGTGTGGTGAAAATAAATTGCTTTGTTCTGGAGTTCTTGGGTTTAAATTTGCTTAATTTCCCATAGGATAACATTACAATGTGAGGTGTACACAGCTGTTTCTTTGTCACTCCGCTGTGAAGAAACGTTTGCAATTTTGCTTTGAAATTTTCAGGATACAAAGGGTTTGTTCCACCAATACATCTTTTGTTGGTGTTCATTAAAATTTATTAATTTGGTGCCAAGTTACTGTACATAGGTTTCAAATTTTGTTGTGTTTTCTATCTATAGGCTAACATTGCATTGTGAGGTGTTTCTTTGGTGCTGCACACATGTATACGAGGACAGGGCCCAAAAGGCCCTGCGCTCCCACAGGCAAGTAAAGATACCATTACACTATCTCAAAATTGATACACAGATGGGAGCCAAGAGTAACTAGAGGGCCCTGCATTGCCACACACAAATATGGATACCATTATGAACTGATGGGAATGCAGGGCCTTCACTGGGAAATAGGGATACAATTACAGTATCTCAAAATTTATGGATGGATGGCACAGTGTGCTCCCATATGCACATACAAATATCATTATGGAGTGATGGGAGCAAAGGTCTATAGATGGATGGCAGTGCAGGGCCCAGATATCCCTGCACTCCCACATGCAAATATGCATAGTATTAATGAGTGATGGGAGCAGGGAAATAAGTTACAATTACAATCTATCACAAATTATGGATGGATGACAATGCAGAGCAAGAGTCCCTGCTCTCCCACAAGCAAATAAGGCTACAATTATACTATCTCAAAAAATAGAAAATTCTTTGCAAAAACTTTGTTATTGCATCAGTTAGGGTTGCAGTGACTGAAGTTGGGAAATGTTATTTTCTCATGTAATGGGGTGAGCGTTAGAGTTGACAACCCTAGGCACACACCCCATGCCTGTTGCTGCATGCAGGGTGGAGGTGGTGTTAGGGCTGGAAACGCTAACACCACATTTCCCAACTTCTGTTGCTGCAACCCTAACTGATGCATTAATGAAGTTTTGCAAAACTCTCTCCCTGTCCCATTCTCTCTATAGATAGATATAGATCTATAAAATAGTGGAGCAGTCCATATAATCTTATAGAAATCATGGCCAAAAGCAGAGCCCTGATACTGTATTCTGTCTCAAACATATGCATATCCATTGGGATATACATAGGCGCATGCCCAGTAACACCACTTGACTTTTCAAACATGATTTGTATAAGTTTTAGCCCTTGTTTTTAATAAACAAAGAGTTTCCCCAGTTAGGCACTCCTCAGAGACTTAAAATATGTAACTAGATGAACTGGGATCATTGAAGGTGAGCATGAGCCTCCAGGGCTTCAACGCTGTGGTGATGCAGTGGTTGTTCAAAACTAGTGCTGTAGCGGGATCAATATGGGAGTTCAATTTTTTGGGGCTATTGATCCTTTGGCTGGTCTTTATCCATTAGTTATGCTTGGATTTACTGCAAACTGCCAAAATACCAAAATACTCCATCAGAGAATACAGGAACATATCAGGGATATGAAACATTGAAAACTCAATATACCAACGAGGGAACATTTCTTGCATTTGCACAATGGTGACACTGATCATTTATAATTCATGGGTATTGAACATGTTGAATCTGATTGGGGTGACAAAAACTACCCAAGCAGGAAAGCTACTGGATATTGGGGATTTTCAGCATTGAACTATTAATTTAAATAAATAATTTGAATTTGACTGTTGTAATTTTGTTGTCACAGACGCTCTCTAACTCACCATTTCAACCAGTATATTGGCAGTACCTTAATTAAATTGAGCTATTCTCCTCACAACTGTCGGCCAAATTTGTGCTCTCTCCCTTTGGGAGTTAGCATCTTAAACCTAGGGCTGTTTCAAACCCCTGCTACACTGTGCTGCTAGCTCGGACATTATCTGAGGTTGACATATTTTTACTTTATTTCCAAAGACTCACACTAAGAGTAGGAACACATTCTGCTAAATGTTTGGTGATGGTTACTTATGCTGTGTTGAGACTAAATTATGAATTAAGGTGTGTGCATAGTGTACAGCCACGCCTTACTGTCGATTTACAAAGTTTACAGCTAAGTCTTACTGATGAATTTTACTCTGTACTGCATCTTGCCTGCCCTCCCTCCTTTGTCTTTCTATCGCCTCCTACTAAAATCTAACTATGAGCCACCTCCTTTATCTGTTTAAACCATGCCCACCCTTTCTTCTCTCTTCTTAACCCCTGGCTGAACAGGGCAACCAGCCCATGGAGCAGCTCCCGGCTGTTTTGCCATGCAACAAACTGCAATATGACATAGCCTGGACAACCTCAGAGACTGCACCACTGGTTTTCAAACTTGGCGCCTTTTTACTGAACTCACTTGCTGGAAATTTCTATCCTACACTTTAAGCATGGACTGCAGGGGTACTTTACCTTCATTGATAAAACTCTGCTCTTTGTAATCAGCAGCCTTATATCCTCTAATTGCTCAAAGTTTGGTATTTCCAGAATAATTGCTAAAGTTTTTAGGCTATCCTTAAAAAGAAAACTACTAAACTCAGGCTTTTCTAAGCTGAGCTCAGAGCCCTGGCTGCTCACTCCTGGGATTTTCAGCCCACCCTCTCCCTCACCTCCAGCCATAATTAAGTACACTACTTGGCTTGGCAGAGAACACCAGGAGGAAGTAGTGCTGTGTAACTGAACTTCTCTACTGGGTCTAAAGAAGTAGAACTCTTCTACTGGGACCTTAAATTTAGGGTAAAACACAAACAAACAAAAAGTTAGTGTGTTTGAGTTAGCTGAAGTGAATGGTTATCTGAGCAGTTATCTAGGTGTAAATCTCAGGTGGCTGAAGGGGATTGTTATCTGTGCAATTTAATTACATGTAGAAATATATATTAAGTGAGGGGTGGCTTAGCTAGAAGGAAGCTAGATTTAAACACTGCCCTAGATAGATTCTGCCAGAAGCTTGGCAGAGAACACCAGGAGGAAGGAGTGCTGTGTGACTGGACTTCTCTACTGGGACTACATTGTCCTCCTCCTCCCTCCTCTCCCATCCCACCCAAAGCTAGTTCTACTTTTATAGGCACAGGATTTGACTGACAACAGGAACTTCCTGTTTGGGAGCAGGAAGTGAGTGATCACAGAGCCACCAAAGACTCACCATCCTAGAAGGACAAGAGTAGCCTCTGGCCCCCTAGCTGCTGGAGGTCTGCCTCTGAGCAAGTAAGGGGTCTACTGAGATATAGGATCTTCTTGTCCAGAACACGACAATCAGGAGCTTAAAGGGCACAGAGGCAGTAAGTAAATAGGGAGAAGAAAAACAGGGGAAAGAGTAAGGATTCCAAACAACAGTGAAGGGCCAAAATAAGACATGATGGGAGTGGGAGTGCAGTGGCTGTGAAGCAGCAGTCTTCTGGGATGTTCTGGAGAATGCAGTGTTGTCCCATCTACAGGCACCTCTCTGGGCTGAGGGAGGAGCTTGCTCATCTCCAGGCTGAGTTGGCCAGGATTTGTGGGACCTCCTCTTCCATCCAAGGACCACCAGAGCCACTGCCATTGCCTCAGAGGTTGCCAAGAAAGAGGAGCAGTTGGACAACAGTGGGCTCAGGAGGGTGAGGGTGGTGGAACAGAGGCGCATCCCTCCGTTGTACCTCTCCACAATTACTATGCCATTCTGGCAAAGTGTGGTTCCTCTATAGAGGCACCCACAGTGGAGACCAAGGAGGATGCTGGGAACTGCTACAAGGAGACCCACAGGAGGGTGACACGGGACCCCACAGCAGAAGGAAATAACCCTGGTGGGGACTCCATTGTTAGGAAGGTAGAACTGGGGAGGAAGGGTAGAGGGAGGTAAGGTGCCTGCCTGGCACCATGGCTTGGACGGACAGGGAGCGAATCCTCAGGATCGCCAGAGCAGCTGCACAGGAGGGAGCTGGATGTCATTGTCCACCTAGGGAGAAATGACCTGGCTAAGGAAGGGATCAGAGCAGTGCAGGAAGAGTTTGTGGAGTTGGGGGGGCCTAGACAAGTAGCACGACAGTAACCTTCTCGGATGTGCTGCCTGTCTATGACATAGGTGAGACTAGGGTGCTCCACACCATGGGATTCAATCAGTGGTTGAGAAACTGGTGCAGAGCTCAGGGACTTGGCTTCATTGGGGACTGGGAGTCCACCTGGAGTGATGCAGGCCTATACTGGCATAATGGGCTGCATCTGTCCAGAAGAGACCAGGATCCTAGGTGATAGGTTTAAATGCTTCATTGGCAAGCATTTAAAGCTAATGGGGAGGCACTGGAAAGTAGCAGAGAAACTCTAGCCCCAAAAAAAGTCAGGGTAGTAAGTGAGGTAAACACCAAGTCAGAGATGTCAATAGGAGAAGGGCTGAAGTAAATGGAGAAAGTGACAAAGGCAATACGGACAGGGATGGGGCAAAGGAGTAAGGCCATCAGGAAATGGAGGGTAATGAGTGCCAATGCCTGTAGTCTGGGCAACAAGCTCCCTGAACTGGTGGCCTTGATGGAAGAGGATGCCTGGATATTGTAGCAGTCACAGAAACATGGTACACAGAGAACCACAACTGGATGTTAAAATACCAGGATACATAACATACAGGAGAGATGGGGAGGGATAAGAGGGGGAGGAGTAGCTCTCATGTAAAGGAAGGATAAAAGCAACTGCACAAAAGAGTAAACAGGGAGGAGAGAGGCACTGTGGGTCACCTTAGAGACTGGAAATAGCACCACAATCCATACAGGGTTGTATACAGACCCCCATGTCAGGGGAGGAATGGACAAGAATATGATAGAAGGCATTCTTAGGATGGCAGAGAAAGGGAGATACTGTTGAAGGGAGACCTGAATATGCCAGATGTTAACTGGAGCACATTTTCTGCAGCCACATCCAAGAGCAGGGCCATTCTCGATGCCCTATAGGAGGCATGACTCAGACAGCTAGTTTCAGAACCCACTTGTGAGGGAGCAATCTTAGACCTTGTACTCTCAAATGGGGACAGTGAGAGGATCTCAGATCTAGAAGTGGGTTGCTATGTGGGAACAAGTGACCATCAAACAGTGTGATTCATGATAAACTCAGCTACAGAGTCAAGCCATTCAAAAGTGAGGGTACTGGACTTCAGGAGGGCTGATTTTGGCAAGATGGAGAGTGCCTTAGAAAGCACTAGCAAACAGGCTAGAAGGAGGGTGGGGCAGCAATGGGAAAACATCAAAACTGCCATCACAGAGGCATCAAGCCTTTTGTGAAGTAAATAAACAAATCAAATGAAAGAAAAAGCCACTATGGTTCTCAAAAAGAGGTGGCGGGGAAAGTCAGGGAAAAAGATAGCCTTCAGGAAGTGCTGTATAAGGAAACACAGAAGAAGCAGGACAGAGAATTGTACCAGTTAAGGCAGAAGGAAGCAGGAGGAAGTCAGAATAGCAAAGGCCCAAACTGAGGAAAAGACAGCCAACTCGGTTAAGAAGGATAAAACCTTTATTGGTACATCAGGAGCGTGAAAGACAAAGGGAGGGATAGTGTGGCTGAATAGAATGGATGGTGGGTGGGCAGTGAGGACAGTGAAAAGCAGGGATACTGAATGAATATTTCTGCTCAGTATTCACAAAAGAGGAAGAGGGGAGGTGCCAATCCAATTAACAGAAGCACTCTTGATAGGGGGTCGATCCCAGTCCTTTCACAGAAGAAACGGTTCTGTAAGAACTCCTAAAACTAAAGGTGGACAAAGCAATGGGGCCTGACAGAATTCACCCAGAATTCTAAAAGAATTAAGTGGAGAACTAGTGAAACCACTAACTACCCTTTTAACAAATTATGGAGGATGGTGTGGTACCTGAGGACTGGAGGAAGGCAGATGTGATTCCCTTCACAAAAGTGGGACCAAGACAGAGGCAGGAAACTACAGACCTGTCAGTTTGACCTCTGTAGTAGGGAAAGTGATGGAATCACTTGAAGGAAAGAACTGCTGAGTACCTAGAGGCCAGTGTGGCACAGGACCCAAGGCAGCATGGGCTCACAGCGGGAAGGTCATGTCAGATGAATCTAGTTGATTTCTTTGACTGAGTGACCAAAGTAGCAGATCAGGGAGGGGCTGTGGACATGGCCTACCTAGACTTTAGCAAGGCATTTGACACAGTCCCACACAAAAGATTAATAGTCAAATTAACCAGCCTGGAAGTGGGTCCCAGGGTGGTAGCCTGGGTAAACATTGGCTGGACAACAGGACACAGAAGGTAATTGTAAATGGAGTCCACTCGAAGAAAGAGGGTTACTAGTGGAGTACCGCAGGGTTCAGTATGGGTCCAGCCTTTGTAATGTCTTTATAAGTGACATTGCAGAGGGACTAGAAGAAAAAGTATGCCCTTTGCAGATGACACAAAGATCTGCAACAGGGTTGATACACAAGGAGGCGTGGAAAGGATGAGAAGAGACTTGGCAAGGTTGGAGGAATGGTCAGAAGTATGGCAGCTTGAATTCAGTGCAAAGAAGTGCAAAACAATGCATCTGGGAAATGAAACCAGAGGAAGATTACACAATGGGGGAGGTAGTAACAACAACAAAATAGAAAGGACCTGGAGGTAATCATATCAGATGACCTTCATGTTAGCAAGCAATGTGGAGAAGGCAGTAGGGAGGGCTGGGGATACTGGGATGAATAGGGAGAGGCATCCCAGTAGAAAACAGGAAGTTGTTATCCCTCTGTACATACAGTTGGTGATACCCCATCTGGAGTACTGCGTGCAGTTCTGGAGACCCCATCTCTGCAAGGACATAGACAGGATAGAGGCAGTCCAGAGGAGGGAGTAAAATGGTGCAGGGTCTGCAAGAGAAGCCATATGAGGAGAGACTAAAGGAGCTTAATATGTATGCCCTTGAGGAAAAGAGGAGAGGGGGGACATGATAGAAACGCTCAAGTACCTCAGTGGAATCAACAAAGTCCAAGAGGTAGCATCTTTCAGAAAAAGAGATGTGCAAGAACAAGGGGCACTATTTAAAGATAGAGGGTGGCGGTTCAGAGGCAATGTGAGGAAGTATTTTTTCACAAAGAGGGTGGTGGACGCATGGAACAGCCTTCCTGAGGAGGTTATGGGGTCTAAAACTGTGGGAGAATTCAAGAATACATGGGACAGACATAAGGCAATTCTTGTGGGGTAAGAAGAACTAGGCTGTTGGTTAACTAGGATCTGCAGCTTATCCTGTGGGTAGGGAAATGGGCAGACTAGGTGGGCCAAGCGTCCTTATCTGCCGTCAAAGTCTATGTTTCCTATGTTTACTTGCCATGCCCCTCTGAGCCTTAAAGGGTAAGCACACCTCCAGTACTTAAAGGACAAGTACCATAAGCTGACTACAACTCTTCTACCCTTTGGAATTAGACATTGAACGCTATTACAAACCCCTGCAATTATTATAAAGCTTCCTGCCACCTAGGGGTTGCATCGATTTAAAGAGACAGTAGTAGGATACATAGTGATCCTACTTTGAGTACATTAAATTGAACACCTCTTTTTAGCCAGCATCTCCCAAAACACAACCTGGCTATCCTAGCTGCACTTTTCATCTACAAGCCACCGGA
Organism: Neoceratodus forsteri; assembly: GCA_016271365.2. Taxonomy (NCBI): domain Eukaryota; kingdom Metazoa; phylum Chordata; order Ceratodontiformes; family Ceratodontidae; genus Neoceratodus; species Neoceratodus forsteri. The sequence continues at coordinate 901,501,922 of CM028135.1, read as the reverse complement.
AACTTGTGCTACTATACCACTGGCATAGTTCAGTGTACTCCAATAGGATAGCATATATACAGTTCTTCTTCCTTTATGGTTGCCTGTTCCTCCTCTTGCCTCACCCCACCCATAAAACCTTAGCAACCTCCTCTAAATATGGAGTGCCACATGTAACACTTCCTAGGAATACAAGTACTCAAAACATACTGGAACAGACTTCTTACCAGTTGCCATGCCTTTTTACCAGCCTACGCCAACAGACTTCTTCCAGACACCCTTTCCAATATTTGCTAGAATGGCACTGAATGCATTGTCCCTTTTAGGCAATGATCTATTCCCACTAAGACATAGAAACATAGAAACATAGAATTTGACGCAGATAAGGACCGCTTGGCCCATCCAGTCTGCCCATTTCCCTACCTAATGGATAAGCTGCAGATCCTAGTTAACCAGCAGCCTACTTCTTTCTACCCCCACCCCTAGAACTGCCTTATGGCTGTCCCATGCATGCTTGAAGTCAACCACTGATTTCATTCCACAGCCTCCAGAAGGCTGTTCCATGCATCCACAACCCCTCTGTGAAAAATACTTACATTACCTCTGAGCCACCCCATCTTCAAATTGTGCCCCTTGTTCTTGCACACCTCTTTTTCGAAAGATGCTACCCTTTGACTTTGTTGATTCCCTTGAGGTACTTGAAAGTTTCTATCATGCCCCTCCCTCCTTTCCTCAAGGCTATCATATTAAGCCCTTTAGTCTCTCTTCATATGTCTTCAGTGCAGACCTGCTCCCATTTTAGTTGCCCTCTCTGGACAGCTTCCATCTTGTCTATGTCCTTGCGGAGACTGGGTCTCCAGAACTGCACACAGTGCTCCAGATGGCGTCTCACCAGCTGTCTGTACAGAGGATAACAACTTCCTGTTTCTACTGGTGATGCCTCTCCCTACGCATCCCAGTATCCCCCAGCCCTTCTTACTGCCCTCTCACATTGCTAGCCCACCTTTAAGTCATCTGATCTGACTACCCCAGGTTCCTTTCCATTTTATTGTTATTAGTATCTCACCCCCATTGTGTACTCTTCCCTGGGTTTTTGTTTCCCAGGTGAATTACCTTGCACTTCTTAGCATTAAATCTAAGCTGCCATGCATTTGACCATTCCTCTAACCTTGCCAAGTCCCTTCTAATCCTTTCCACCCCACCTTGTGCATCTACTCTGTTGCAGATCTTTGTGTCATCTGCAAAGAGACATATTTTCCTTCCAGTCCCTCTGCAATGCTTATAAAGACATTGAAGAGGACCCATCCTAATTCAAAACCTCACCTACAAAATGGCATAAAACATGCATTATTAAGGGACTTATAATCGGACTTAGAAAATCGTTAGTCTTCTTATTATTATGTTCCAGGAATGTTGAACTAAACCCTGGTCCCCTATAATTCTACATGCCCCTTCAGAGCTACCTCAACCTAACGGCATTAGCTTCCTTCACCTAAATGTCTGCAGCTTGCTAAAGAAAATGGACTTGATACAGGCTTGGGCATTTCACATCCCCAGATATATTTGTGATCTCAGAAACTTGGCTTAGGAGTTCCACTCCTGACTGCAGCATCAATATCCCTGGCTACAATGTACTCAGGTCAGATAGACCAACTAGGGTGGGGGTCACTATCTTTTAAAGAGAGGTTTGCTGTACCATTTATTGACATATCCTCCACCCCTAAGGAGTCTGAGAGCATTACTGTGAAGCTAACACTTTCCTGAGGAAACCATAGCAATAACTGCCTGCTATAGACCACTGTCTGGTGGCTTGAATACTAGTCCACCTCCACAACCATTTGGAGAAGGCCAGTTCAGAATGCATTATTATAGGGACCTAATTTCAACTGGAAGAATGAATGCTTTAAAACTCTAAAGGAGTTTTGTGATGAGCATGGCCTGTCACAAATGAACCTTGATGTCACCCACCCTAATAGCAAAACCCAAACCGCAGCGCCTCCTGGATTTAATTCTTGTTAACAAGCCTCACAATATATGCCACGCAGGGTATTCCATAATGATGTAAGCGATCATAGTGCTATAGTCTGTGTAAGGTATACTCCCAAGCTTAACTCAACTTCTTTCTTCAAAGTCAAAAGATGCCTAAGGAATTTTAGTCAGGCTGCCTTCCTATCAGACCAAAACAAGATTACATGGCAGGACTTTTATTTAGCTACATCAATCACTGAGGTCCATAACATCCTCCAAAACTTCGTCAGGGATGTGATTGATAAGCAAGCCCACCTTACCAAAAGCAAGTCCAGAAAAGGTCATCCCCTGGTTTACACCTGCCCTTAAAGTAGGTCTTAAAGGCAGAGACAAGTTGTGGAGGAAAGCCAGAAAACGAAAACTGATTCTGTCTTATGCTCCGTGACGCTAGAAACTCCTGCACTAAACTTATTAGAGCTGAGAAAGGTCTCTATTTCCAATCTGTCCTTGAAGAGAACAGAAATAACTCTGCCAAATTCTGGAATATCCTAAAGGAGGTCGAGTGCACCATCTTCCTCTCCCCTGCCCACCAAGTTAGTGGTTGGAGACGTCACATATACTGAAAAGGCTGACATTCTGGATCAACTCAATAATCACTTGTCACAGCAGGGCTAGCATTCAGCACCTCACCCTTCAGTAGGCTAGCTACACAGTCTCTGCCCGATGACGCCCCTCACCCTGCCAGCACAATGAATCAGAAGACCTCCTTTTGTTTTAGCCCTGTAACCTTTAAGCAGGTTAAGGATCTATTGTTGGCACTGAATACAAAGAAAAGCACTGGGGCAGACCTTTTAGAGCCTTTTTCAAAAAGTAGAACATTTTCAATTACCCGCTCCCAGCACACACTTTTTCAATCTTTCCTTTCACTAGGTAACCTCCCACCAATCTGGAAAATCGCACATATCCCTCTCTTCAAGTCTGGGAATACATGTGACCTAAACAATTACAGGCCAATTTCCCACTCCTCATCCTATCAGAACTGCTGAGAAGTTAATTAACCAACAGCTAAGGGACTTTCTGGAATCTAAGAACCTATTAAACCACATTCAATCGGGTTTCAGACCAAAGCACAGCTCTGTATCTGCCCTCACCAAAGTCTCTAGTGATTGGCTAAATGCAATGGATGCAAAGGAGCTCTTCTACAACTTGTTTTAGACCTAAGCAAGGCCTTTAATACTGTTCACCATAACCTGCTATTGGCCGCTTTGAGCCACCTTGGACTTGATGATACCTCCATGAAATGGTTCAACTGTTACCATACCAACAGAATGCAACAAATCAAAGACCAAGGTGGCCTCTCGCTGCTTAAAATTCTACCATGTGGAGTACTGCAAGGCTTCATACTGGGTCCTATACTCTTCGCGATCTATATTAATAACATTGACTCCCAAATACACAAGGCACATGTGCATCTACTTGTGGATGACACGGTGATATACACAGTGTGCTCTTCCCCGAGCTTACATTCAAGGGCTGCAACATGAATTTGACATCCTGCAAAACATTTTCTGCAGCTGAAGCTCCTCCTTAATGCAAGCAAAACAAAAGCTATGGTCATCTCCCCAAATCTCGCACTCCAACGACAACCGTACACCATCGTAGGATACTCACCTTACTTGATGAACCAATTGAAATTGTTGACAACTTTAAATACCAAGATTTTTGGCTAGACAGCAAGCTTAATTATACGGTACATTTGCAGGAACTAGCCAAAAATTTGAGACAGCGCCTGGGCATCTTCTATCGTATTAGACATCTTCTCACATGCGAGGCAAAAGACACTGGTCTAAACAACCTTCCTACCTTTACGTGACTTCGTGGACATCCTCTATAGCCACTGCCCAGTATCAGTCCAAAGTAAATCAGACATCCTATACCACCATGCCCTGAGATTCATATCTAGCACTCCTTTAAACACCCACCACTGTCAGCTCTATGAGATGCTTGGCTGGTCTCTCTTTACTATCAGGAGGAAGAGGAATGCATCCCTTGGTTTCGCAGGGCAATTACAAATAAACTTCCTTATTATATCTCCAATCTATTTAATTGAAACTCAGGGACCTACTGATGGAAACGCTACATATTTATTATGTTTGATGTCCCCAAGATCCAAACATGATCTGGCACTGCTCTATTAGTTTTGCTCTTCCCTCCCTTTGGAACTCCCTGCAGAAGACACTTAAGATTGTTACGTACCGGGATATCCATTTTCTTTTTTTTTTTTGAAATTTCTGTTTATTCCTCCTTCCCAGCCTGCCACCTCCAACCCTTCAGGGGACAACTGGACATCCCACTGCCGGAACCCTACCCATGCAGACCCTGGCCCCACATGGAGCATGGATTACCCCCGAGGCGGGTGAGGTGGGGCTCAAATCCCGTTACTTCGTTTGGTCAGTCTGAGGTCTGCTGGGTGGGCACAGGCAAATGTGGAGCACGGCCATGGTCCTCCCATCTCCCGGATGAGGCAGGCTTGTTTCCGCATTTCTCCTCCCTCCCCAGCAGCAGGTAACCTCCCCGACATCATGACGCACGCATCGACGTCCATGCTGCTCAATGGCCGCCCATCCCCAAGTGGAGCTTGCAGTTCCCTCGAGCCTGTGCTCGGGGTCATGCAAGTGTCGGGCATCGGCGAGATCCCTCCCCGGGCGAGGCTGTCGTTGGATGCTCCAGCCCTATCTCCCCCGGCCGACCCACCGATGACCCGAGTCCGCCTCCCAACCCGGGTCGCCAAGGCAGTGTAGGTGTGGCGGCCCAGCGCCAACCTCAGCGCACTGGGCCTAGGGATATCCATTTTCAAGTTTCTCCTCACAGCTGCCTTGAGAAAAACTTGCTCATGTCATAGATAATTGCTCAAGACCTTGCTTTCCCAATCTGGCTTTTTGTTTGTCAGGTCATTCCTAGCACTTCTGCTCCTCTTCCCCTTCCCCTACCCATTCTCCTCAACCACCCTGTTCCTCCCCTTTCTCATCTCTCCACTCCTTGTTTCCTCTTTAGCACATACTTAATATCGTCTGTTGTGTTGTATTATTACAGGTTACTATAGTTTTGTAGCAGTATTCCCATGTTATCCTTTGTGCCTGTAATTTGTATATACTGTAAAATGCACAAAATGTATCATCGACTGTATTCAAATGTTGTATATGTTGTGTACGTTATATCTATACCTTTGTATTGTTGTCCACTGTAATTGTTGTCCAGGACCACCTTGCAAACGAGCTGACTCAAAGGTGAAAAGCCTGGTTAAATAAAGTTTGATTGATTGATTTCTCCTGGGGTCCCTTTCACCTAAAGGTCTGAACTGAGACTGGGATCTAAAACCTTACTTATAAACAATCTCCCTTCCTTTTTTTTGAAGTAAGGTTAAGAATTTACTGATTTTCTCTTGCTTTTTGATTTTGCAGTTCTGCTGTCCTATGATCACTAACATTCACTAGCAAAATGCTCTAGGTGAACTTTTATATTTTAAGGAGGCATCATTTAATGCATTGCTACTGAACTGCAGAACAGTTTGCTTGATGATGGGTACTGCATTTTGAATGTGGTATTTTTGTACACATTATCTTGTATTGTATTATCCATTTTTCCTGTTAGCAAGCTGTAGGTTTAAATCCGCCATTAGCAAATTGTGCTATGTGAACTATTATTATTTTAAGGAGCTTATCATTCACCGCATTGCTATTGGACTGTAGAACAGTTTGCTTGATGTTGTGTACTGTAACGTTTTTGAATGTAGTATTTTTGTACTAATGCTTTTGTATTGTATTGTTCACATGTTTTTAGTAAACTGTAGGTTTAAACCGCTTTGCCCATGTTCACGATATAATTGAAATGGCTCACTCAGTTGGTGGATGCCATAATTTGGAGGTATTTAAAGCAGAGATCTTTCACCAGAAACCTGCACCCTGATAAAGACTAAGTGCTGAAGCATCAGGGTGACTGGTGATTACAGACAGTTTTAAACTTCACCTTTACCCTTTATTTTGTACTAAATTAAAGTTTATATTTTTATCTTGCAAGAAGTGGTGTGATTTTTGCATTTTTCTGAGTGCGGGGTCACTTGAGTATGGTATTTAAACCACCAGAGGCCAAGTCTGTTATTAGCACTATCCTCTATGTGAGTTGCACTGACTTGGGGCAGATGTTTTGAACTTATTATTTTTCTTCTTTTGTGGTTGAGGCTAGGTCTGCAATGTAGCAGATTGGTTCCTATATTCTATGTTAGAGGTTAGTTTAGCACAATACTGGGGATAGGAGACCTGAATTTTAATATTAATTAGCTCAGCTCTTAAAGGAGAAGACTCCTGTATATTTATGATTTGGATATGTCTGATGTATTTTTATACATTACATCAAGTACTGTACATATGTCAATAACAGATCAGTCATTTCTTCTGCTACAACACATATCTAGAGTGTGAGGCTCTGACACAAGGTAGTAAAGTGTCAAGCAAGCCTCCATTTACATGCAAATGAGTCACTTGTAATATAGCCCCTCCCATTCCTTGATGTCACTGCAGCAACAGTGCAGAAGAAAACATAAGGGTATCAATGCTGTCCATCCTGAATGTAGTTTAAGTTTGCAGTGGCTTAAGACAGTTCTGTCATGCAACTCATACAGGGAGTAGTACTTGTAGCCTTAATACTGTATGTGTAGAGCAAATAATACATCTAATAGTATTTCATTCACAGGAAACAAAATCTGTTTCTATGTACTGTTCATTTCTCTTGTGAGACAGTTGTAATATGTGGAGAGCAGCAGACTGAATCAGTCAATCAAGCAGTTGATCAGTCAATCTGTATTGAACCAGATGAACACCCTTGAGAAGATTCATTTACAAGGTGGGCCAGGGCAGTTTCCCAAAGGATCACACAGGACTGAATTCCTCCTTTGCACAAATGTTACACACCCCTTCAGCAGCCTGAAAGTGGAAAGCTAGATCACTTACTTTATAAAGTGCATTGTTTTACATTTCAAATGCTCCTTAAATCTGAGTTTCTGACTGGAAATACCAAGATACTGAATGCATGTGACATGGGAGGAATGAGCTAAGCAAATACAGAGCACTACAAACACTGAGACTGATTAGTTTCGTTACCTACAACAGCTGAAGTATAGCATCTGATTTGTGAGGACATCCTACTTCAAATGCTGGCATTACAAAGTGGGGGGTGGCCACAGCTTGTCCTCAGTACTTTCAAAGTGAAGTGCTGCAGCTCTCACATCACTGCTAATGATTTCTAATGGGAATGGGGCACTTTAAAGTCATGGACCTGAGGGGCCATCACTGTTCTGAAGGAGGTTAGGGGAACTTGTTAGGGGTTAGAGTCAGGGACTCTAGTAGGATCTGAACCAGAGTCTCCCAGTTCTTGTGCCTGTGCTTTAACCATTAGATTTCCTTCATCCATATGCTACAGCTGATACTTTCCTGGTAACTTATTCCTTGTTATAGCTGAACTCTTTGTTGCCTTACAGCAGCCATCCAATCACTGACTGCCTAGTTACGAAGGGAAAGAGGCATATTTGCAAATTGTTTCTCACTGCTGGTGTCAATCAAAACAGAGAATGCTAACACACAGAGAACATAATACAACAGCTGAATAATACCACTTAAAACCCTTCTTGTACCTAGAGTCATTTATTGGGTAAACTGTTTTTGCTAACAGAAACAGTAACACAACATATACAGACACTTCCTATGTGAATACTGTATATACTCAAATCAGTGCTGCATCACACTCACATGGTCCTAGTCCCTATCAGACCTGCACTTCAGGATGTGCACAACATTTAAAGGGTTCCTCCATTACTAGTGGGGAACCAAACACTGTGGGTTTGGTTTACTGGTAGAACTGCATTTAGTGCAGCACCGCTATCTGCTGCTCTGATGACATCATCCTCCAGCAACGTTGATGGTAAAATGGAGGACAAACAAATTGATAACTTCTGGGGCTATATATTTTAATTTATAATCTAGATTTGGACAGCAATAGGACTGCTGTCAGCTGCAGGAGGCACAAACAGTTACACATAAGGAGTTGGGGACAATATTGGTGTGAAACTATGGGACTTCCCTTTAATATCAGAAGTACCAAAGAACTAGTGCTGGCATCCGATCCAGAATAGGACCATCCTGGCCAGGTCACACTGACCCCACCTGGCACTGTGCATCATCTACTGTCATCAGTCAGTTACACAGAAATGTGACGAGAGAAAGACCCCATAGCCCATTTAGTCTGCCCAACACCCTACCTCCTCCCTTCTGTTGTGCTTCCACCCTCTTTCCCAACCCCTTAAATTTATCCTAAGCCCTCTTGAACCCTCCACTGTTTCAGCTGCCACTACCTCCTCTGACAGCTTGTTCCAGGCTTCCACCACCCTCTCCATGAAAACTGTCCCCTGACTTTACCTCTGTATTGCCCACCTTCCAGTTTGAGGCTATGTCCTCGTGTTCGCTCCTTCTTCAATTTGAACAAGCTATCACCCTCCACCTTATTTATTCACTTCAGATACTTAGAGGTCTCAATCATGTCCCCTCTCCTCCCAGTCTCCAGAGGGTACAAATTCAGCCCTCTCAAACTTCTCTCATAGGGTACATCCTGCATCCCTCGTACCATTTTGGTTGCTCTTCTCTGTATCCTCTCCATCAACTCAACATCTCTTCATAGGTGAGGCCCCAGAACTGCACCCCATACTCCAGATGTGGCCTAACCATGGTTCTGTATAATGGCATTAGCACCTCCCTCTTCCTGCTATTAAAACACCTCACAATGCAGGCCAACATTCCATTTGCCATCCCACTGTCCGCTTCGCTGGCTGTCCACCTTGAGTCCGCAATACCATAATCCCAGGTCCCTTTCTGTTTCCTTCTCCTTAATCACCACCCCCAAGGGAGGTGTCCCTCCTATTCCTCCTCCCCAGGTGCATCAGCAAGTACTTTTGTGCATTAAACTTCAATTTCCAGGTGTCAGACCACCTCTCCAGCCTCTCAGGTCCTGCCTCATGGAGCGCACTCCACTAGGTGAATCCACCCTATTGCAGACCTTTGTATCATCTGCAAACAGGCACCCATCTTCCAGACCCTCCGTTAGGTCACTAACATAGATGTTAAAGAGTATTGGTCCTAGCACTGACCGTGGCACCCCATTGGTCACTGCCCGTTCCTGGAATGTATCCCATTTACCACCACCGTCTGACTCCTTCCCTTCAACCAGTTTTCCAACCACCTGGTGATCCTGTGGTCCACCCCTAGTCTGTCCAGCTTATGCACCATTCCACCATGCAGAACAGTGTTGAAGGCCTTATTGAAATCTAGATAGGCCATGTCCACCACTCCTCCCTGGTCCACTATCTGTGTCACCCCTTGAAAAACTCTATCAGCTTAGTCTGACAGGACCTTCCCTTGGTGAAGCCATGCTGCCTGTCATTCTGCATGCCATTCATCTCAAGTATTCTATCAACCTGATCTTAAATAGTGTTTCCATCACCTTCCCACCACTGAGGTAAGACTAATGGGATGGTAGTTTTGACCTCATCCTTCCACCCCCATGTAGTGCGACCACCTCTGCCCTCTTCCAGTCTGTTGGCACCACCATTGTGACCAATGACAAGTTAAACCACTTCGTCAGATGCAGCGCCAGTTCATCCTTCACCTCCTTGAGAACCCTTGAGTGTATTCCATCAGACTCCATTGCCTTGTCTACCCTAAGTTAATCCAGCTCTTCCTTCTCGTTCAGCTGTGAATTTTGCCATACCCACCTACCAGTGGCTGTCACCCTCCCACCCGTCCTGATCCCTGCCTCTCTTTCCTCCATGAAGATTGAGTCGAAATAGCTATGTAATGCCTCTGCTGTTTCAAAATTCCCTTCCAGTATTGTTCCACTTTCCCCTCATCCTTATAGTCCCATGCTGTGCCCTGCTCCTTTTCTCAACATACCTAAAGAGTTTTGTCTCCCTCCTTGCCTGCTTCACTGTCCTCTTCTCAGTGGCCTCCTTAGACCTCCTTATCTTTTGTCCTGCCTCCTTTCTTTTTCCCTGTCCTCATCCTGTTGTGTTCTCCTGTACCTCTTGAATGCTCTAGTCTTCTCCTTGACCCCTAATGCCACCTCTCTAGTGAACCACAGAGGTCTTTTCTGTCTTCTATTCTTTCTTACCCTAATTATACATGAGTCCATGGCTTTAAATACCCTTTCTTGAGCACTGCCCATAATTCCTCCACCCCCACATCCCCTATCCTCAACATTTCTTCCCTAACTACCTTCCTCATTCCATGAAAGTCAGTCTTCCTGAAGTCCATTACCTTGGTTCTCATCCTAACCCTCTCCCAGCCCGCTCTCACCACCCTGAACCTGACAGCCCTGTGGTCACTGGTGCCAAGCTCTTCCCCCATCCTCCACATTGTCCCCATTTGTGAGGACCACATCCAACAGGTTTACACCCCTAGTGGGCTCACTGACCCTTTGCTGCAGGAATATGCCTAAAGAGCCTCTAAGATGCCCCTGCTCCTTGTGGAGATTTTTGTCTGGGCTTCTCAGTTGATGTCGGAAGGTTTAAGTCCCCAACTAGCACAATTTCACCTTTCCATGCATCCTAGCTACTGATTCTACAAAGTGTCCATTCTCTTCCTCCTGAACAGGAGGCCTATAGACTACCCCATGAGCAGGTTTTCCCCTGTCCCATCTAGGGTGACCCCATTATCTCTGTTTTCCCCTCGTCATCCTGCCCTTCCATGGCCCCAACCCTTCCCTGACATATAATGCGCCTCCCCTCTTCCCTCCCAATCCTTCCTAAACAAATGATACCCTGGGATCACTGTCTCCTAGGCGTGGTGCTCATTCCACCAAGTCTCACTCACTCCTACAATGTCTAGGTTCTCCTGTATCATGGTGGCTTCCAGTTCTCCCATTTTGTTCCCCAGGCTCCTGGCATTTGCAACCAAAGCCCTTCAACATGTAGCCCCATCCATCCTTCCCTGCTGCTAACTGTTCCTTGATGAGTTTTTGTGTCTTGGGGGAGGCTGATAGCCTCTGCTCTGCCTCACATAAGGATGGCCCTGTGTAGCCCCCATTTAGTTTAAATTGAACTTCCTTACCATGAAGTCCCCAGTTTATTCTTTAGTGCAGCTGCCCTGAAGAGCTCAGGTGCAGCCTGTCTTGGCATACAGACCTCCTCCTCCTCCTCCCATGTAAAGCCCCAGTCACCTATCCAGCTGAACCCCATCCGACTGCACCAACCTTGTAGCAACTGTTGAATGCTCTTATCTTTTCCTTTCTGGTGTGTTTGCTCTTGGTACTGGCAACACCTCAGAGAAGAAATGGAAGGAAAAACAGTGTTGCTCCTACAGAACCTAGCAAGTTCCTCGAACCTTGCCTGTACCTCCATCAAACTATTCCCTCCAAGTCATTTGTGCCCAGGTGAAACACCAGCTGTGTCCTTTCATCCTGCTGCTTACCCAGGAAGGAATATGATGCCTCACCTCCAGCGCCATCATCCCTGGCATGCACTCTACCCATACTGCATTGTTTTTTGCTCCTTCCTTCCCCATTTAGCCTTAATTGTGGGTCCTCCAACAGTGCCACCCTACTGCCGCTTGCTTCCTGGGTGTCCTTTTGGACTCTAGCTTTGTGTTGTGGGGTTTGGCTCCCTTTGGACTCCTCCTCATGTTCCATCCTGAATTGGTTTCTGCCCCTGCTCATCTTTTGTTCCCCATCACCTAACCTATCCTGACTTTACCCACACCCAGCATCTGTCCATCTTCACCCTCTCCTTTAGCCTTTCCTCAGACTCCTCTCCTGTACCTCTTCATCCCTTGTGCTTCCGTGACTTCCTTCATCCCTAGAAACCCCTCCTGCATCACTGCTTGAGCATAAGCCAACTTCACCTGACCCCCCATCTGCTCCTGGCCTTCCCCATCTGCATCACTGTGTGAGATTGTGCCAACTGTGCTTGATCCCCTTCAACTGTTCCTGTCCAGCCTATCTTTGCAGAAGGTTTTGAGCACCATACCCCACTTGGGGAAGTCTTCCTCCGCACCACCTGCCCTGTCTGCATATTTCCCTCTCCTGCACTCAGCCTGTCACATGCCCCAGCCTCCTACTGCAGCTCCTGCCCTGCAGGGTTTCCTCATGTTCATTTTCAGCCTCCCAGGAGCTCAACTCCAGCTCTTCCAGTGTTTCCTTCCTGCCCTTTCTTATGCTACAGTTCCCCTAGTGCCACCCTCTGGTGTATCCTTAAAATGTCCATCCCCTCCTCCACCCCTTCCCTGTATGCGTGCCTGCCCCTCCTCCCCTTTCACTGCACCTGAGATCTTTCCCCATGTCCCCCAGCCACTCTGCCCCTTCTCTGATGGCCCCTGCCGACCCCTTCCTCCCAATGTCTCGACTAGAATACATAGGGGGCAAAGTTATTGTTACTTCCGCCCTCTGGCCCATTTCACCTATGCCTGTGTCATCCTTAATTCTGGGCATCTGTCTGCCTTTTCCTGAGCCTACTGTCTTCCACTCCTCCTGATCCCCGGCTGACCCCTTTTCTCTAGCTACAGGCATCATTTTGTGCCACTAGACTTCCTGCTGTCATTTCCCACTGACCCCTTTCCTCCTGTCTCAGGCATCCCTGTGCAAACTCTGGACTTGCTGCTGTCTGTTATCACCTCTGGTCTATCCTCTGGATCCCTTCATCCTCTCCCTCCCAAGTCCTTGACTTCTGGAACAGTGCATCTGATCCTCCAGTGAATCCACTCAGCCCTTCCCACTCCTTCCTTGGCTTATACTGTCCCTGTCTCTCTACCTTCATTTCCCAGCTTCCCCCATTTAACCCCCACCTTAGCTTCGCCACTTCCTCCCTCAGCTGAGTGAGATGCTTACACATCATACAACCCCCATCCTCCAAGCCCAATTTAGGATCATAGCTGTTCCACAGCCACTGCACCCCACCACCCTGCCAAGATTCCCTCCTTGGTCACTCCTCCTCTGTGCTGCCCTACCATTTCTTCCATGATACTCAGACACAGTCCTAAAATCACACCTTATGTATTTTTGGCTCCAACCTCACTCCCCTCCTCAACCCCAACCCACAGTCATGACTTTTAGAAAATAATAAAGCATGTGCAAACCACAGGCATCAAGAATTATTAACCCTAGTCACCGAGTTCAAGTCTAAGTCATCAAGTTCAAATCCAAGTCCCTAGCACCTCCAGTGTCAGTAGTCCAAGATCAAGTTCCCAGCACCTCCAGTGTCAATAGTCTTGACCCAGTTCATTTCACCTCAATTTCAGCTCTTTTGTGAAGGATTTCTTAGTGTCTGTGTCAATTTCCCATATCCACGAGGTTGAAGTCCAAGTCCCTGTGGAGAAATGCAGGACCCAGCTCCTTTGCTCAAACCAGCTCCTCACAGTGATTTCCTTAGCTCAGGACCCTCCTTGCTCCTCTTTTCAGTCCTTCTGTGTACTCAGCCACTCCCCTTTAGACTAGCCTATCAGCTCCTCCACTTCATATATGGCTCCTCCTTCCCTCCATATTTAATAGAGGCCAGGGTCGGGAGGACAGTGGGAACAAACACATCTCTCAGCTCTGCAGTCTGGCTGGCTATTTAAAGCCTGACCCTTGGCGCCGCTCTTCCTGATTGGCCCGATCCTACACCGTGGACTGTGGTTGGTTGGCCATACTTGCTACAGTCACCGAACTGCGACCTGCACCCTTGCTAGTTCAGCTCAGCTCTCCTTCCTCTGGTCGCCGACTGCAACCCCACTGCCAACTGCAGCCACAGCTCGCGCAGCTCTCCGCTCTCCTTTCTCTGGTCGCTGACTGCAACCCACTCCCCCACTGCTGACACAGCTAACAAACACAGCTCTCAGCTCTATGGTCTGGCTGGCTTTTTAAAGTCTACTGCCTTGGCACCTCTTTCCCTGATTGGCCCAATCCTACACGCGGTCTGCAGTTGGCCGACTGTCTTTGCTTCAGTCACTGAACTGCGACCTGCAACCCTTACTAGTTCAGCTCCAAACAGCTCAGCTCTCCTTCCACTGGTCACTGACTGTGACCCATTACCGACTGCAGCCACAGCTCCGTTGCGCTCTCCAGCTTTCCTTTCTCTGGTCACCAACTGTGACCGCCCCCTATTCACTCACTTTCATCCATCTGCAGCTCCCTCTCTTCTTTAGAGTGAGACACTAATCCCGGACAAATCCAGAGGAAGTGTGACAGGCTTTGCTTTACTGACAAAACAAAGAAATGCTATAGCAATTGTTGCACAAAAAAACTAATTAACTGAGGATCTAGTTGAAGGATAATAAAATTATAGATGGAGGCTCAAATATACAAAAAGACAGACACACACAAAGGCAACACTGCTGGCAGGAAGTGTAAGCACTGACGACAAGTACAACTACTGTGGTTCAGACAAAGGAAAGTAATGAGAAGAAAGAAAATTTACAGTATGGTTTATAAATAATGCAAGCACATAAAGGTGAAATACCAACTAAAACAGAATGAGCAGTGAACTTATAAAGGAATATGGCTCATAAATGAATGAAGTACTACATAGGAGGAAAGGAAACTGGAAAATCTTTAAAATCTTGGCAAAATGGGAAAAGATGGAAAATCATAAAACACACAGAGAAAATAGTTGATATCACTGACAAAATACATCAAAGCAGTAGATATGGACAAGAGTAATAAATAAGGGGTTAAACAAGTAAAGAAGCTTGACAGTGCTGCTCATAGAATGTACAACTGTACAACAGTGCTGGCCCAAATTGGGTGCTGCCTCCAGCACGAATACTATCTCTGCTGCCTCCGAAGCCTTGCCGGTTGGTTGGCTCTAACTAAGCCTCCACCTGCACCACTCAGCTGGTCTGCCTGGAAAAAAGCTCCTCTACCCTGCAAAGTGCAGACCCAAATTGGGTGCTGTCTCCAGCTCAAATACTATCTCTGCTGCCTCCCGAAGCCTTGCCTGGTTGGTCGGCTCTAACTAAGCCTCCACCTGCACTGCTCAGTAGGACTGCCTGGAAGAAATCTCCTCTACCCTGCAAAGGTACAACAGGACTCAGCCATCAGGTTCAATTTTTGGCGCGTTCCACAGCCACATCCTGATTGGACACTGCCCTCTGTTGCTGCATCTCAAGTGGCTTTTCCTCAGGCTAATTCTTCCTGATGCCACAATTGCTCCTTATACTTAAAATGACTGTTTTCTGTTTTTTTTTTTTTTAAGTGGCTAGTTTTCCATTAGCAGGTTATATAGATCTGCCACTGAAGGGATCTTGTTCTTTCATTTAAAAAAGTCTACCCTATCAAAGTCACAGTTGTTTTACTTGCTATATACCTTCCTTGTACTGCCTCCTACTAAATCCTATTTTGCCAACATTTTCTCTTATCACTACCTCTCCCTGCCTGTTTCTTTTTTTCTTTTTTTCACCTCACACCAGCTAGAGTTCCCTCCCCACCTGCTCCTTCTCCTTCTCTCCCTCTTTGTCCTTCCTCCTTTGTTCTTTTCTCCCAACCCCTGCCACCCCCACCCCGTACCCACTGTCTACTTAATCAATACCAGCAGTATCTTGGAAACGCTCCACTTCTCAACCAGTCCTCCTCATGGGCCTCCACTTGAAATATCTAGCTGCTTCTTAACACCACTAACATTGGTCTTAATGCCAGCCTATCCCTACTAAATCACATTGCATATCATCAGGGCTGTCATATGGACTCTACCTCTACGCCCACATGCTAAAAGGAAACACAAATTATCACTACTGACCTGGACCTCTGTTCAATGAAGCTCCTCCTACTTCTCCTACTGATCTCAGGCAACGTCCATCTGAACCCTGGCCCGGGCTGTTCAAGCCTTCTGAAAAGGCAGGAGCCCTCACCATCGCAACCATTAACATCTGCAGCCTGTTACCAAAGCTTGATGCACTCCAAGCCTTTATCAGCCAACATAATCCTGACATCCTTGCTGTAGTTGTAACATGGCTGGCACCAAAAGTTCCTGATCTGGCAATTATCTTACAGGGCTAAAATGTTTTCAGACTGGACCATGTCTCTCAAAGGGAGGGGCTGTGCCATCTACATTAAGGATAATCTCCTATGGCACCTCATTTCCAACCCCGTCCTTGCCTCCTCGGCCCAGCTTCTACCCATTAAAATTCTTCTAGGTACCAATCAAAAGCCCTCACCATTGTCTCCGTATACATTCCACCTCGAGATCAAGATCTTGGCATCAAAGAAGTTCTTATCTTCGTCAGCTCCCAATCTCCTGGCTCTGAACACATTCTGCTTGGTGATTTCAATGTAAACTGGCTCGCATCTGATGTCTACACTCATAAAGATGCCCTTGCAGCTGCCAGCCTCTCACAATTGGTCACCACACCAACTCGGATAAATTACAAAACTGGCACCAGTACCCTGCTGGACTGGGTTCTCACCAATCACCCTACCAGGATCTCTCGTACCTCCGTTCTCCCAGACTCTCTCAGTGACCACTCCCGGTTATATGTGAATGGTCTAATAAATTTCTAAAAGCCACCTCCTATAATCATTCCCAGCAGAGTCCTCCTCTGTGGTCAACTTACCATCTCAAACAGTACCTATCCTTGCAAGACTGGCTGCCCATCTACAAGGTGTGGGATGTTAACCTAGCCCTCGGCTACTTCATCACCGCCTTCAATAAGGCCTGTGACCTCTTCACTCCTTCAAAAATGGAAAACAAAAGCCCTCTGTAACTCTTGGATAACTCGGCACTCCTTTCCCAGCTGAAATCTAGGGACCACCTGTGGGCAGTGGCTAAAGCCACAGGCAAACAATCTGACATCCAAAAATACAAACATGCCCGTAAAACCTGCACAAAATCCATTAGTTTCATGAAAAGCTCATATTATAAGGACGTCCTCACCAACACCTGGGGAAATGGTCGTGCTTTCTGGGACAATATCAAGGACATTGTTAGAAACAATCAAAGTCCCCTTCAGCCATGTTATTGTTGAAGGGTCCACTACCCTTGATCCCATGGTCATTGCAAATATCTTTAACACAGCTTTTACTGACCTCAGCACTGTTTTACCGCCTGATTTCTTCACAGTCAATCACACCCCTCAACACACCTCTGCACTCTATCAAACCACCCTCATTTTACTTCAGAGAGACTAAGATGAATGAAGCTCACCGCCACATCGCCTCAGCCATCTCCACTTCCAGAATCAGCAGTGACACCCTGGATCTCAAGCTGCTATCACTTACACTACGAGGTCCTCAGTCTCCTAACTAAAATTCCTAACCTACCTACCTTGACAACTGCTCTCAAAGAGTAAAATTGCCAATGCTATCTCGGACACCTTGCCTGTCCCTCCGAGTACCTCAGGGTCCATACTGGGCCCTCTCCTTTTCAGCCTCTTTAAACTCCCTACCACAATCCTGCTCAGAACAAATCATCCTGTATGTGGATGATGCTGTTGTCTTTCTATACAGGACCTTTCACCACTACAATACAGCCTCCAACTCAGATTCAGTGCCATTGAAACATGGTTCTCCAATCATAAACTAGTCCTCAATCACAAGAAAACCAAGCCATTGCTATTCTGCAGTTCACATAACCATTACAAGCAACACCCTTGCCATCTCCACCAAGCAGGGGACTGTCCTCGAACAAGTTTACTCTTTCAAATACCTAGCGATTCTGCTTGGCCCCAATCTCTCCTATATGGCTCACATTGACAGGTGGCTAAAGCTGCCAGCACGCCTTGGATTAATCTACAAGCACAGGCAGCACCTCACCCCAGAGGCCCTGAAGATTGCCGTCCAGGAGTTCTGTGGTGTCAATTATTGATTATGGCTTCATTATCTATGACTCCGCCATGGCGTCCGCCCTCAGACGGATAACAACTGCACTTAACAAAGCATGCCGACTCACAACTGGTGCCCACCGCCTCACCCACATCTGTGCCCTTTATGAACAATCTGGATAGCTCCAACTCTCCAACCATATAAAGTATCTCACATGTGCTATGGCGGAAAAATCAACCTTGGCCTCACACACCCGGTGTTACTGTCTTGTTACATCAAAAACACCAACCTACAGAACACCAGGAGCTCAACAACCCAGATTCTACAAGTTCCTCGCTGCTCTAACTACGCAGGGCCAATGCTCATTCGCCTACAGGGCTCCTCTCTATGATGAATGGTTTCAGTCACACCATCTCCCTACCTCAACACTAGGTCTGTTCAAACCAGGCTCCGGGCCCATCTCATTGCCTCTAGCTCCTGTGACTGCCTCACCTAGATGATGACCTACACAGCTTTAATCCTAACTTATATACTGCTTAACCTCAGTCCCCTCCCCCAGCTCCTGAGGCACCACTTGGAAACTCAGGTCTACATACCACCTCATTAGTCTCTCCTTGCCCCATTATAGCACTTATTCCCCCTCACCCTGCCTTTTTCTCCTTCCATTTTATTTTTCAACAAATACCTCCAGCTGCATCTTAATCCTCCCCTCTCCTCTCATCCCTGTTTCTCTGCCACCCCAGGCGCTGACCTTACCCATTCCTTGTAGGCACATGCGTCCTAACTGTGTTCACCATTTACTATAGCTGCCTCTGTTAATTACCTACACTTCTCCTCCTCCTCTACACCTTAGTCTTCCTATAATTGACCCCTTTCAATAGCACTGTTGTACATGAATTGTTTACTGTTATTTCACTGTTGCTTCCTTGTTGTTTGTTATTTCTGACGTGGAACCTTTGTAAAGAGCCTTGTTTCAAAGGTACTTGTAATCCTAGAATAAATAAATAAAACTGCATAGTTGCAAAGTGCCGTCTAGAACAGAAAACACAGTGAAGTTGCAGGGCAATGCAGCTTGTAAAGTATAGGGAGCCCAACATGAGGAGAAAGAGGAATAGATACAGCAGCAGATCATAGAAAAGAGTAAGGCACAAAGGATGAATGGTACAACAGAACATAAGGAGAAAGTTATATAGAGGAAGGGAGAGAAAGGGGGTGATAAAGTAACAGTAAGATCGCTACTTTAATAATATGCAGGTACTCAAAAGTATCAGGTAAAAGTGCTGGCTAGTAAGGACATTTCATTGGACAAGTAACAAAAATAAAAAGTGAAACAAAAGGTGGTGGTGTCTTTCTTCAGTTATAATTAATTTCAGTGGGATACCCTGACAGGAGGAGAGAACTTGGGTGGAGTGGAGGAACAGTGGGCGAAACTAAAGCTGTAAAAGGGATAGTGGAAGGCACGAACCTCTGTGTCAGACAAGTAAGCAAAAGAAAGAGGAAAAGGAGACTGCTATGGTTCTCAAAGGAGGTGGCTGGGAAGGTAAGGGCAAAAAGTTAGTATTCAGGAGATATAGGGAGACACATAGGAAGGAAGATAGGAAGGTGTATCAGGAGAAGCAGAGAGAGGCAGGGAAAGCAGTCAGAAGCGCCAAGTTGCAAACAGAGAAGAAAATAGCTCAGGCAGAACAAAAGGGACAACACATCTTTCAGGTACAGTATGTAAATGAAAGAAGAAAGCAGGGAGGCATTGTTAGGATAAAGGGGTAAGGAGGACAGTATGTGGAAGGGGACAAGTAAAAAGCAGACATCCTGAATGAATACTTTTGTTCAGTGTTAACGGAGAAAAGGAAGGAGAGGGACTACAGATAAATGTCAAGGCGTTGAAGGAAGGGAAGTGGACACTAGTCCATTTACAGGGACAGAGTCCTGAAAGCACTCATAAATCTGAAAGTGGAGACCCAGTGACGTCAGTGGTCTGAATGGATGCTTGATTTGGAGCTCCATTCCTGGGTGTGCAATCTGTTGTAATCAATCACTTAATCTACCAGTTTTGCTGTATCTAGCCACAAACACATCAGCTGAGACCTCTGCTAATGAGGCACACCAAGAAAACAGAGTCGGCAGGTTCAGTAGTCCCTGCTTTGGCACAACATTTCAGTGGCCTACTGTGTCTGAGCGCCCAGCTCCTTCCCAGTCTTCATTACTCACTGGTTTAGCGGATGACGGAAATGAATCAGGCTCAGACACCAGTTCAACAATCTCAAGATCAGACAGTCAGAAAATACTAAAACTTCTCCAAAATATTGATGGGAAGGTTAAAGGAATCCCAAGAGATTTTAAAAAGCTAGAAGCCTGCACCTCCTGTACATAAACCCAAATGGAGACAGTTCAAAATGAACATATGGCATTCAGGAGATCCTTAGCCTACCTACATTGGAGTGAATGGGCACTTACTGTCTGGGCTGAAGATGCTGAAGCCAGGGTCCATAGAAAACAATATTCGGTCTTTGACATACCAGAAGGCAGCTGAATAAGATGATACGCCCAATTTATGGATTGCTGGCTGAGGAAAGAGTTGAACCTAGAGGAGGACTTCGCTCTGATATTGAGTGAGTATACCGGTGGTAGCACCTAAATCTAAACCTGGGGCTTCTCCGAGATCCGTCATTATTAAATTCCTGAAGTACCCAGTCAAAGATCAAATCCTGAAAATGGCCTGAAGAAAAAAAGACTTAAATTTAGACAGGTCCAGGGTGTATGTTGACCAAGATTACCCTCCAATCATTTTTGCCAGAAGAAAGTGCTATTTGTGGTAAAGCAGCTCCGGGACTGTGGAATGGAAGCCCAACTCAGATACCTTGCTAGACTCTGGGTGGAAGACAAGGATGGAATTAAGCTGTTTGAAAACCTATTTGCGTTGGTTCCTTTCTAGAAACCACCAGGATATCCCTCCCAGACCTGAAAGAAGACAAATCCGAACAGGAAATTGAAGAGTTGCTGTGCTCAGTGGCGCCGGAGGACAATGATCAGGCAAGTCAAAGATGGACTCCTTGCTTCCTCTACACTTTGACATGGCACGTTGGATTACCCCAATAAGAACACTTGAACATTTCCCCACTTTGTAAAGAGGTTTGACTACTACTCATTAGTGCACAGGTTCACTTGCCTTGCCGAATTTCTGTGTGGGTACTGTATGCTCGAAAGAGCGAGGTATATTACTGCACCTTTTCTTACATTTTGGTGTGTCTGCATTAAATTGAAATTAGTGGTGGGGAACTTTCTTTTTCTAATGATGGTTTCTGGGTCCAACTTCCTGCTGTACAGAACCCAGTCTGTCCCATCGCAAAATCTGCTCCCTTACATTCAATTTCAACCGCAATAGAAACTGAGGCATGTTACCCCCAACACTTCAGCTCAACTTTGTGAGACGTAACACCGCAATCGTGTAGAGCCACACCCATGCAAGTACAGTACCTTTATTTAAGACTTTGTGTATAACTAGCCTGACTTCTGGATCAAATGTTTGACTCAGCAAAGGATCTGCAGAGATAAGCTATACCAGAGAGTCAGGACACTGTTTCGGGTCTATAGATGGGACAATAGATTTTCTGCAGATGAATATTCCTGCTAGACACGGTGCAGCTCTAAAAGGTTTTTGATTGGGTTATAGTTACATTGGATGATTGTGAAATTATGTTGTGTAAATCCACATCCTCTAACTTTCAGGCAATTTCTATTTTAGACCAGAGCAAATGCGGTGATTGAAAATTTTCTTTTCTTTTGTTAAACTAGCACTCGAGGTGGGCCGTGGGACTTTCTGTTTTACTTGCACCTCATTGTCTCTCACTTGACTGTGCAAGTTTGGGACAATATCAGTATGTCTTGAATCTCAGGAGGCTTCCTAACAATGTTTTTTTTGTCCCTAAGGCACACGGCCTGCCTTATGAGTAGATTGTACACCAGGGTTGCCGCTTATTGGGCATCAGACTCTCAGAACACATTTCACTCAGAGGGAACTGGTCCAGGGTTTTGGCGAGGCTGGAACCAATGATCCTTGCCCCAACTTGTTGGTTACTCCCTTGGGGATTTCACCCCCTTAAAGGAAGTCATTAGGTCCTCATAACAAGTAGCTAGTGGTCGCTGGGGATTTTCCAGGTACACCACTACTTCTACATATTGTTAACCCCTAAAGTTCACTTGGGGCTTTTTGTTGTTATTTACTTGTTCGTGATGTTACTTATTGTGAGGGTTTTATTGTTCATGTGTGATAACATTTTTCTTTTTCATTTTCTATCCCAAGGAAGATGACATTGGTGGAGGGCTAGAGTAACCAGTTTTAAGAAACCACTTAGGTTTCCCATGTTTGGTTTCCAAATGGCTAACCTCAAGATATGCTCCATTAATGTGAAGGGCATAAATAGCATGGTTAAGTGCACTAGAATCTTAAATTAATTGAAAAAGAAGGTTGTGATTTTGCCTCCTTTTGGGAAACTAGGCTTTCTGCCTCAGAGCATTTGAAACTGCAGAGGTCCTGGTGGGCTCGGTATGCAGATGCCCACCCACAGACCAAAAAGGCAGGGGTAGCAGTGCTAGTTTGCAGTGGTCTGCCCTTCCAGGTACAAAAAGCTTGTAACTGCTGGCACTGGAAGACCAGTGCTACTTTCAGGAATATATAGCGGTCCTCCTTTACATGATCTTAGTCTATGCCCCCACTCCTCCCATGGGAGAATTTTTTAGTTCCCTTTTCACACGATTTCTGAACTCCCGGAGGGACAGATACTGTGTGTTGGAGACCGAACTGTGTGGAGGACCTGAGGATTGATAAAATCCTCCAAATGTTGGAGGCTTGAGGGCCTGCTCTCGCTCCTGAAAACCTTATGTGCAGAGTCTGGGTTGGTTGGCTCTATGATGCCAGTTCAACAACCCTTTATTGACCGGCATCTCACTGACAGGAATCATGTCAACTGCAAGTTGAAATTAATATGATTCCTGTGTGTCTCCCGTCCATTTTTTTTTATTGGGGACTTCACCCCAAAACCCCCATGTGGGGCTCTGCCCTTTCCCCATCTTTAGGATTATCAACTCCAGTCAGAGCTGATTTGGGGTGGGGTGCTGGACCAGGAGACAGTGTGCCCAGGTCTCAGGCACACCAACACAGCGGTCTGTCGGCAAAGTGTCGATTTTGCTGACAGGGTTGTAGTTCGCTGTTGTTGGTGTCACTGTACATGGGCATACCAGGTTGGTTGACCCTGGTGGTTGCAAAATCCCAGCGGGTGGATTTCACCTTTCATTCAGCAGCAACCAACTCATACTCCAAACTGGATAGGTTTTACACTCAGAAGGGGCTAGCATATATTTTCATGATATCCAGATCCATCCATTAACTTTCTCGGACCATGCTATGATCTCAGCCCACCTCAGATGGTGACCACTGAGAGGCATAGCCACTGAGATTTGATCCAGAGCTTTACATGACAAGGGATATGTAAACTGTACCAGGGAGGTACTAAAGCACTATCTTTTGAAAACACAGAGGCTGACTGCCCTCTGAAATTTATTTGGGATGGACTAAAGGCAGTTGTTCGGGGCCACAATTGCATATGCTTCCCACAAAACAAACACCAGGCCCATCTCAAGGAAATTACAGAGCTGATCACCCCTCGAAACAGAACATAAATGTACTAGACAGGCTTCTCTCTCAAGCAACTCCAAAAGCTAAAGCTGAGCACAATTCTTAATGTTAAGGTGTATGGAGAATACACTAAGATACACCAGGCAACATTATGAGTGGTATGGAGAGGGCGGGCAGGCTGTTGGCTAATGTCTCCATAAACAGGAGGCAGATAGATACATTCTGCTCATTCACCCAGCTGACCCCACCTTGGCCACAGTCACCTGACCCTTACAAATAGACAATGAATTTCTCCTGTATTATATAGTGAGGAGAGAAAGCCAGATCATGCCTAGAAGATTCATGATTTTTCAAATCAGGTACTCCTACCTAAACTATCCATAGAACAAAAAACGGCTTGAGACTGCTGTTTTAGAAGCTGAAGTTACCTTGGTAATTAAGTCTCTCAATGCAGGTAAGGCACCAGGTCCAGACGGCTTTACAGCTGATTTCTATAAATGTTTCTCAGGTAGAACTGGCCCCTTGCTAACAAAACTTTGCAAAGTGGCCCATGTAGAAGGGACGACTCCAGACACCTGGAATGATGCCCTGCTTACAGTTATACCTAAACCAGGGAAGGATTTAACATTCTGCTCTAGCTTTAGGCCAATATCATTGCTGAACGAAGATGTAAAAACTTTGCCAAAATCATTGGTACACATCTTCAAAAATAATAACTTCCTGGTCCACCCTGATCAGACAGGATTCATCCCAGGCAGACACATTCGGACAATATTCGCCTCCTCCTAAATACTCTATCTTCCACCAGATCTCCATTAGATAAGATCCTGCAAGCAGTGGTATCATTAGACGAGAGAAGGCATTTGATCGATTGGATTGAGTTTATTTAGATAGTACTTACAAAAGTTCGATTTGGTGATGAATTCCATAACTGGATCAAGAATCTTTATAGAAATCCAAGTGCCCAAATAAAAGTAGATGGGTTCACATCTCCTAACTTTGAAATTAAGAGAGGTACCAGACAGGGCTGCCCGCTTCTTCTCCCTGCTATTTGCCCTTAGTATGGAGCCCTTAGCAGCACCTTATACAGCAGTCTCAAGCATTTTAGGGAATTAAAGTGGAGGAGTCAGAATTGAGAATTTCATTATATGCAGATGATACCATTCTATGTTTCAAATCCATCCCAGGCACTTCCCGCATACTTGGTCTCTTAAAGCAGTTTGGAGAAATCTCCAGATACAAGATCAATGAAACTAAAACTGAGATGATCCCAGTGGTGTTGCATCAGGGAACTCCTCCCGGATATGGGTCATCTTAAATGGGCTAGATCCAGATTCAGATACTTAGGGATTTGGATCCCAAGGTACCTAGGAAATTATACCATTTTAATCACCAAAAATTACTTCAAGAGATGCAAACAGATTGTAACCGATGGAGAGAGTTGCCACTTTCCTCTCTGGTAGAGTCAAGATCCTGCAAATGAATGTACTGCCATGTTTTCTTTTTTGTTTATGTCCCTGCTGCTTAGACCACCTAGGATGTTTTGAAAGCTCTAAATCCACTATCTCAAAATTAATTTGGGTGGGAAAGACCCCCAGGTCAAAGTGGAAGGTACTTTTGGCATCCAAGGACAGTGGGGTTAGGTTGCCAGATTTTCTAAATACTTCAGGGCGGCCAACTGCAAGCCCTGATGCCCGATGGAAAGAGCAGACCCCTTTATGGGTATGTAACCCTAGGTGGCACTATCCCTAGGGCTACTACCCTGCCTGCTTGGCTAGGAGCAAGTTAAGGGGCATGAGTTCTGAAACAGGTGCCTCCACCCAGAGGTCAGGGTTGGTAGTGGCCAAGCTAACTTGGGCACATCCCTCTGGGACACTGTAACCCCTCTTTCCTTACTAGTGGCTGGAACAATACACAATAATACGCTTTACAATACACCCTGATACACCGCTGACAAGTACTCACACTGTTTGCACTTACCACCAGGGCTTTCCTTTGCCTCGACCCTGAGGACCCCTGCAAAACAAGGTTATACACAGCAAATAACAGCAGTACAGTACTCTTGCACAAACTGGAACCACAGTCAGGGTAAATGCAAAAGAGTTAGATCTGATTTATTTAAGGGACTTGAACAAGGGAGGGCATAATCAGGTTAATTTGCTTAAAGGCTGTTTCAATCAAACAGTTATGCATGCACTTCAGGGTCCATAATAGTCACACACTCTGGGTACCCAGGTGAAGAAGAGGTGGGCTAGCCAGGATCGTTGCCCGAGGTAGGCCGGCATTGCAGCTGGTTGGGGCCTGTGATGGAAGAAAACAACATGCACCACACACACTAATTGTAATCCGAGCCGGAGGCTGTTTGTAAAGAAAATAAATAACAAGACAAACAGATGACACACTTAGATTAAGCTTGTTGTTGCAGGAGCTACCCTGATGGTTACTCATGATACCCAAGACTGGACACAGGCTGGACGAAAATTGAGACTGCAGGTGGTTGATCTGGAGTGCCAGGAGAAGCAGGGCCGACATGATTCACGAGGCATCATTCCTGTTCAAGCGTGGAGCAGGGGCTGATCCCGGTAGGTCTCTCGTCGATGGCTTTCTCTGTGCAGTGGGTAGTCTGGCAGGGCCAGTGTGGCAAGGCCCAGGCCATATGGAGATGAACATGGTTTCAGTCCAGTTGAGCTGGATACAGCTTCCAGCAAGCAGAACACAATTCATACAGTGGAGAACCAAATCACAACCCACTATAAACACACAGCACATTTACATGTAAGGGATTCTACCATACCAGGCAAAACCACTCTCGGTCACACCGAAAGTCTCTGCACACACGGGAGTTTAGAGGTAGCTGGAAATCCTGACAGGCTGATGCATTCAGCAAATCTTCAGTCTTCTTCAGGTTGATCCTGGTCACAACTCAGTGGCTTACTTCATTCTCACAAACTCGGATTCAGTCCGAACTGATTCTTCTCCTCCTCAGGGCAGCAGGCAGGTATGCAGGCCAAACTCAGGCCTTTCCACAGAGACTGTCTCGAGCTGTTGCTTCTTCAGCTCCCAACTTAGATCTGACTCAACTGCCAGCAAGCCTGGGAATTTCCCAAGATCCAAAGGTTCGGTTGGCTGATTCATCTGTCAGTCACTACAGGAGCTCCCCTTCAGGTGCAAAAGGCGCCAAAAGCCCAAAACTACAATTCCTACAGATTCTAACTCCAGACAGCTCCTGTAGTCCGGCTCCATTTTAGGTCCCACCAGTACTGATTGGTCCAATTCGCAGTCCTGGGCCAAAATAGTGGTGATAAGCAAACAGTCCTTGCTGCAAAGAAGGCAGGTTAGACAAACTACATTATCATTATCACTCTAAATGATTTTCAGAAAATAGTTACGTCTTTCAACAGAGCTCCTCTCAGATTACTTATGACTACAATCCTGGCAGCTCTTAAAGAGACAGTACACAGAGGCTATACAGGCACTCTCTGGCAATCACATTTAAACTGCTAAAATGCAGGACACCAGCCTGGCAGTGAGCATTTAGGCAAGCTTAAGGAAGACTTTTTGGGAACCCCCATTTGTGAGGGGTTACAGGTAGAAACAGAAAACTGCTCTTTATCATTAGTCAACATACAGTAGATGACATGCTTCTTATGGATAAGACCAGATTTCAGAAAGTGTCCATTGACAATCCCTGGACCTCCATTCTGAAGGTTATTTGGTGGGAGGTGTGCCAGACATTTAATTTATCAATGAGCCTGCAGGCCATAACCCTCTGCAAAGTTATCTAGACTTTCTTCCTTATAAATGGGATACTAGCTTTGGACTGGGCCTGGAGATCTTCAGCTGCTGGATCAATTTTATATTGGAGACATCTTAAAATCTTTTCAGCAGCTGAGAGAAGAATTCGATATACCCCATAAAGATCTATTTTTGTATTTGTAGCTCAAACATTACTTGTTAGAAGACAATACAGGCTCACAGTTGATTATGGCTCCTAACCCTTACAGGAGTGCATATTCACTCTGGCCCAGAGCTCAGATGCTAGGAGAAAGTATCCAGGATTATAGCACTGATATCTACTTTGGAGTTGGATCAACTGTCCCATATCAAGGAGAGTTGGGCTCAGCAGGTGGGAGTCAGAATGGATGACCTCGGGTGGCGGATGGTTTGGCAAGGAGTACACTAACTATGGCTTCTCCATTTTGGAGACAGTTCAGGTGGCGAGTGATCCTTTGCTATTTCCGCACTCCAGTGGTCACCAAACACTTTGGCAAACATGCGTCGGACTCATGTTGGAGAGGCTGTCAAGACAAAGGTATGCATAACATATGTTCTGGGATTGCCCCAAATTAACAAATGACTGAGGTTCGATTAGGGACACAGTGGGTAAGATTCTTGATATCACCCCCAACAGAACTTCAGCAGTGGCTCTTTGGCCTCCCACCTGTTACCTTGAGGTCCAAAGCACAACAGTATTTGTATTATGTGTTTGTAGCAGGGGCTCTAAGGCCATAACCCACTGTTGGCTTTTGACTAGAAAACTTACTTTGGACTACTAGTATAACATCTGTCTTAGAATATTGGAAATGAAGTGAATTACTGCCAAGCTTCGATTACAGTTGGATAAGTTCAAAGGTAGATGGCTTCCTTTCTTACACTACAAAGCATCCAGAGAGCACATGGATATATCAGAAATTTGACAGAACAAATGTAAACTATTTGGATTGAATGGACTTTTATTGTTCTCAACACCCGCTCAGTGTCCCCTCCAGCTAATGTCAGTGATCCATAAGATCAATTGATTACAGTCATTTCTGGGATAAAATCTTGATGTATTTACCCTCCCTTCCCTTTTCTTTACTATTTTTTTTTTACTTTTTTTATTTTTTTTCTTATGATTATTTTAAAGTATCATCGAAAAGGTAGTGATTCTGTTATGTAAATAAATTTGATTGCTCTGTATGTACATGTTTTATATCCTGTTAATGTTATCTGTGTTATAAACAAAGAAAATTCAATAAACTACGATTTCAAAAAATAAATCTGAAAGTGAATAAGGCAATAGGGCCACACCAGATACATCCAAGGATACTGAGGGAGCTCAGAGAGGAATGGTGACATCTCTGACAGTCCTGTTCAACCACTCACTGCAGACGAGAGTGGTCCTGAATGACTGGAGAAGGTCAGACAAAGTCCCCTTCGCAAAATGGTGAGCAGGGAGGAAGCTGGCAATTACAGGAAAGTAAGCTTGACTTTGGGGTGGGAAATTAATGGAATCACTACTGAAGGAAAGGATTAGAATACCTTGAATCCAGTGGCTTACAGGATCTCAGGCAGCATGGATTCACTGGTGGAGGTCATGTCAAATAAATCTGATAGATTTCTTGACTGGGGCCAGGAATTAGATCAGGGTGGAGTGGTGGATGGGCTACCTAGATTTCAGTAAGGCTTTGACACAGCTCCATATAGGAGACTCATAAACAAGCTGAGCAGCTTAGAAGTGGGTCCAAAGGTGGTACATTGGGTAAAAATTGGTTGGGGCTAGGCGCAGAAGGTGGTGGTAAACGGAGTTCACTCTGAGGAAAGAAGGATGAACAGCGGGTGCTACAAGGATCAGTACTGGCACCAGCCCACTATAATGTATTTATCAGAGAAATTATAGAGGGGCTAGAAGGCAAGGTATGCATTTTATGGATGATATTAAGATTTGCAATAGGGTAGGCATTCCAGGGGTGGTGGTGGAAAAATGAACAGGGATCTAAGAAAGCTTGAGGAGTGGTCAAGAGGTGGCAACTAAGTTTCCAATGCAGAGAAGTGCAGAATCAAGCACCTGGGGCACATAAACCCAGGGGTGGAGTACTAAATGGGGGAGGGTACTAGTGACTGTCACAAACCCACTTGAGGGTCAGGTCCACTGAGCTCACAGTGCCCACCCCTAAGTGCAATCCATGACAGGGAGGGGAAACAGGGGATACCTCTGCATGTCCTTCTATAGTACTCACTGACATCACAACTGAACACACACAACAAAGTCCCAGGGTCCCTTCTTTACTCTGGATCAGGGTACAATACTAGTCTCGAGTCTTATAGCCAAATATAAACCCTTCTTGGTTATTACACCAAGGGGAAGATCCAGGCATTACTTCTTCTGGATAGCGTTGTAAACCATGATTCTCCCACAAGGCATGCAATAACATAGAAACATAGAAACAATTAAGTTGACGGCAGAGAAGGACTGCAAGGCCCATCCAGTCTGCCCATTCCTTTTTACCTTATAAATGTGCCATCAGCCTTTGCTCTGTCAATGGCCTATCTATTCATACTCATCTGTATTGCTCCGTTATGGCTATCCCATGCCTGTCTGAAGCCCTGCACTGTATTCATATCCCACTTCCTGAGGTAGGCCATTCCATGCATCCACCACTTTTCTGGAAGAAGAACTTCCTCACATTACCTCTTAAACAGCCTCCTTCTAATCTCATGCTGTGTCCTCTTGTCCTGCTATTTTTCTTATATTGAAACATGTTAGACTCTTTCACCTTGTTAATGCCCTTAAGGTGTTTGAATGTTTCGATCATATCACCTTTCTCCCTCCTTTGCTTTAGGGTATACATACTGAGTTCCATTAATCTGTCCTCAGATATGTTTTCTGATGCAGTTCCTGCACCATTTTGGTTGCCCTTCTTGGACTGCCTCAATTTGGTTAATGTTCCTTGTGAAGGTGTGGCCTCCAGTACTGCATGCAGTACTCCAGATGGGGCCTAACTAGTGTCTTGTAAAGAGGGATTATTACCTCTCTTATGACTTGTGATACCCCTACTAATACACCCTAACATCCCCCTAGCCTTACCTACTGCTTTAGTGGTCTGCATGGATGATTTCAGGTCATCGGTGATGATGATGCCCAAATTTCTTTCTTCCCTTGTGACTGCCAGCAACTCCTCCCAGCCTATATGTGGCTTCAGGGTTTCTCTTCCCTATGTGCATGATCTTGCACTTCTTTGCATTAAACCCCAGTTTCCACTCTTTGACCATTTTGCTAGTTTATCCAGCTCTCTTCCCATTCTGCCCACCCCATCTGGATCAGCTACTCTGTTGCAGATCTTGGTATCATCTGCAAACAGACAAACCTTACCTCCAGTCCATCTGCAATGTCACTGATGAAGATATTGAAGAGGACTGGCCCCAGGACTGATCCCTGGTTCAAATCCTCACAGACCCTTCCTTGAGACTTCAGTATTTTCCTATCTTTATCCAGACTTTCCTTTCAGACTCTTTGTTCATTTTCTAGCTTATGATGGCAGCTCTTAGCAATATCAGTTTAGTCACAGATTATTTCTGAACCCTCCCACAGTCACACACACAATATAGAAATCTCGCTCAGGCAGGTTTCTTAAACAAAACAAATGTCTTTACTAAATAAGTAAATAATTGTCATACATTACAACAAAAGGGTTTGATCAATTTGGTCACAGAATAACACAAATAAAAAGTGGGTATGTACACACAAAAGAAAACACCTTAAAACTGTTAACTAAGTTCTACTTTAAGTTAGTAGTGGATTGAAGTCCAGGAAAAGTAAATGAAAGTTTTAGTTTCTTTTGATAGCAGTCTTGCTTTGTGTGTCAGGAGGAGTGTCCCTGAAGATGCTCAGCAAAAATGAGAGCAAATGACTGATTCAGTTCCTTATATAGCCAGAGGAAGCCTGAAAAAGAGGTGGTGGGGACGTTAGAGAGAAAAATAGCATTCAGGAAGTATAAGGAAACACAGAAGAAGCAGGACAGAGAACTGTACCAGTTAAAGCAGAAGGAGGCAGGGAAGGTAATCAGAATAGCAAGGGCCCAAACCAAGGAAAAGATAGCCAACTCAGTTAAGAAGGGGATAAAATGTTTTATAGATACATTAGGGAGTGAAGAAAGACAAAGGAGGGATACTGAGGCTGAATAAAGAGAGGGAGGGTGGGTGGGAGAGAGGGACAGTGAAAAAGCAGGGATACTGAATGAATATTTCTGCTCAGTATTCACAAAGGAAGAGGAGGGGAGGTACCTAATCCAGTCAATAGAAGCACTCTGGATAGGGGTTGATATCAGTCCTTTCCTAAAACTGAAGGTGGACAACACAATGGGGCCTGATGGGATTCACCTAGAATTCTAAAAGAACTAAGAGGAGAACTAGTAACACCATTGACTACCCTTTTAACAAATCATGAAAGGATGGTGTGGTACCTGAGGACTGGGAGAGGGAAGATGTGATTCCCCTTCACAAAAGTGGGAGCAAGACAGAAGCAGGAAACTATAGATCTGTCAGTTTGACCTCAGTGGTAGGGAAAATGATGGAATCACATCTGAAGGAAAGAACTGTTGAGTACCTAGAGACCAGTGGGGCACAGGACCCAAGGCAGTGTAGATTCACAATGGGAAGATCATGTCAAATGAATCTAGTCAATTTCTTTGACTGGGTGACCAAAGTAGTAGACCAGGGAGATGTTGTGGACATGGTCTACCTAGACTTTAGCAAGGCATTTGACATAGTCCCGCACAAAGATTAATAAACAAATTAGCCAGTCTGGGAGTGGGTCCCAGGGTGGTAGCCTGGAAAGAATTGGCTAGACAACAGGACACAGAGGGTAATAGTAAACGGAGTCCACAGTGAAGAAGGGGGTTACTAGTGGGGTACCACAGGGTTCAGTATTGGGTCCTGTCTTTTAATGTCTTTATAAGTGACATTGCAGAGGGACTGGAAGGAAAATATGCCTCTTGCAGATGACACAAAGATCTGCAACAGGGTTGATACACAAGGTGGGGTGGAAAGGATGAAAAGACCCTTGGCAAAGTTGGAGGAATGATCAAATGTATGACAGCTTAAACTCAATGCAAAGAAGTGCAAAGTAATGTACCCGGGAAACAAAACCCAGGGGAAGAGTACATAATGGGAGGTGAGATAATGACAACAACAAAATGGAAAGGGACCTGGGGGTAGTTATATCAGATGGCCTGAAGGTGGGCAAGCTATGTGAGAAGGCAGTAAGGAGGGCTGGGGATACTGGGGTGCATAGGGAGAGGCATCACCAGTAGAAAACAGGAAGTTGTTATCCCTCTGTACAGACAGTTGGTGAGCTCCATCAAGAGTACTGCATGCAGTTCTGGAGACCCCATCTCGCAAAGACATAGACAGGGTGAGGCTATCCATAGGAGGGCAACCAAAATGATGCAGGGTCTGCACACCAGAAGACATACAAAGAGAGACTAAAGGAGCTTAATATGTATACCCTGGAGGAAAGGGGGGACATGATAGAAACTTTCAAGTACCTCAAGGGAATCAACAAAGTCCAAGAGAGTAGCATCTTTCAGAAAAGAGATATGCAAGAACAAGGGACACAATTGGAGATAGAGAGGGGACAGCTCAGAGGTAATGTGATGAAGTATTTTTCATGGAGAGGGTTGTGAATGCATGGAATAGCCTTTCTGAGGAGGTCATGAAGCAGAAAACGCTGAGGGAATTCAAGAGTGCATGGGACAGACATAAGGCAATTTTAGCGGGGGTAGGAGGAAGTAGGTTGTTGGTTAACTAGGATCTGCAGCTGATCCATTAGGTAGGGAAATGGGCAGACTAGGTGGGCCAACCAGTCCTTATCTGCCATCAGTTTCTATGTTTCTGTCTGATCCCAAAGGTGGTCTTCTTTCAGGCCAGCAGATGTCACTCTTGCACTTTCTCAATGACACAATTTTCTGGCTACCTTGTGATGTCATACTCCCTGACAATTATGCCACCTGTAAAAGAATTCACAATAGCCTGCCAGAATGGATATTTCTGTCCTTTCCTTTCATCTCATCAAAGGCAATATACTATGACAGTTTCCTGAGACCAAAGCATCCTGCCTTTGAGGGCATAAAGGATAACTCCTGAACATTTTATTCACCTCTGTTTCCCCAGTTAGTTAACCAAGGAAATATGTTTTATCAGATACCCCAAGCCTTTGACAAGTAATTGTCAGTTTCCTGGCAAGCAAGTTAGTCAGAAATCCAGTTTCTCTGACTATCCTATGAGACCTTTCCTTAACATTGGCATTCTTGTGGCATGTACATATACACAAAATATAACAGAATATAATATCATATATCTGTACATCTGATGAGCAGTGGCATAGCTCACCACAGCAACCACCAAACATGAAAGAGACCTGAGGGTAATTATATATAATGACCTAGAGGTGGCCAAACAGTGTGACAAGGTAGTGGGAGAGCCAGTGGGATGCTTGAGAGCATAGGAGGTATTGCAAGCAGAAAAAGTGAGGTGGTGATATCTCTGTATAAATCACTTACAGTACTGTGTCCAATTCTGGAAACCACATTTCCAGAAGGACACAGACAAGAGAGGTGGTCCAGAGGAGAGCAACTAAGATGGTGAAGGGTCTGCATCAAAAGCCCTCTGATGAGAAAGTGAAGAACTTCAATATGTACACCCTGGAGGAAAGGAGGGAGAGGGGATATGAAAGAGACTTTTAAATACCTCATGGGCATAAGTAAGGTTCAAGAGGGAAAATTTTCAGAGAAAAAATGTTCAAGAACAAGGGGGTCGTTATGAAACTGAGGGGGGGTAGGCTGAGGGAGATGTAAGGAAGTACTTCTTCATTGAAAGAGTGGTGGATGTCTGTAACAGCCTCCAGCTTTTAACAAAATACCACCAACAGCTTAAAAATCTGGTTCAGTTTCAGTTGGCATCCATCTGTATCCCTCTCCCGGGACAAGGCTGAAAATTGGCAAACAATTGTCTAGTCCTCCTTCCCGGTCAACAAAAACTAAATAAATAATAAATAAAAAATAAAGCAGAGCTGGTGGGGCTAAAAACCATAGTGAGGTTCAAGAAAGCATGGGATAGGAATAAGGGAATCTTAGAGGCAAGGAAAGAGGAGGAAAAGTTGGAGATCAAGTAGGGTTTGCAGTGTTAGAGTAGGCAGGGAAACTGGGCAGATTAGGTGGGCCAAGCAGTCCTTATCTGCCGTCAGACTCTATGTTTCTATGTTTTGGATGACTATCAAATAGGGGAATGAATTTAACTAGTTTGTCTTTAAAGTCAGCTCATGCCAGAACTACAACTCCAAGAGTGGCAGTCATCATCACCATGAACTTTCTAAATTAGGGGATGATTACCATTGCAACTCCTCCCGGTTTACAAGCTTAACAATTTGCTCTAGTGAAGCGTTCTGGACTTCAGCATTACTGCAACACTCAGCATGGTTACACTGCAAGCCATTCATGTCATGAGGGAAGAATAGCCAAATGTCGAGGGATCCTTGGCATATCATAAGGAACTGGGGTTGTGTATATGGTTGGCTTTGGGTCAGCTGCAAACGCAATTGTACAGTACCTTGAGCTGCTGAATGGTGGTTTATCCCCAGGCCTAAAAAGTTCAAAAAAATTTAAAAATATAAATAACTCTCTCTCTCTCTCTCTCTCTATATATATATATATATATATACACATACATATATGTATATTATAACATAAGTTTAGGGGTCACATCAAAAATTGCAGTGTTGGGCACAGGGACCGTGTATCAATGGACAGCTGTAGTTGCTGGGAAAGGAGATTTGGGATATC
The DNA here is from genome assembly GCA_016271365.2 of Neoceratodus forsteri. Classification (NCBI taxonomy): domain Eukaryota; kingdom Metazoa; phylum Chordata; order Ceratodontiformes; family Ceratodontidae; genus Neoceratodus; species Neoceratodus forsteri. The sequence goes on along the minus strand of CM028135.1, from coordinate 901,466,921 downwards.
ACTGTTCCTAAAGTGTGCTGTTCTGTATTTGCCAAGTAATTTGAGTCTGGGACAAACCAGTGGGCATTTAACAGTAGGTCAGACTTATTGGTTTGGCAGCACCCCACCGGATGAGTTACCTGACACTTGGGGTAAGGCAGTTGTTTTATAGCTGGACCAGTATTCCAGACCAGAGTCTATCAACAGGCAGACAAGCCAGCTAGAAACATAGAAGTTGACGAGCAGATAAGGACCGCAAGGCCCATTTAGTTTGCCCATTATTTTTCTACCTTATGAATGTGCCATAGGCCTTTACTCTGTCAATGGCCTATCTATTCATACTCATCTGTATTGCCCCTTATGCCTATCCCATGCCTGTTTGAAGCCCTGCACTGTATTCATATCCACCACTTCCTGAGGTAGGCCGTTCCATGCATCCACCACCCTTTTGTGAAAAGAACTTCCTCATATTACTCCTTAATAGGCCTCCCTCTAATCTCATGCTGTGTCCTCTTGTCCTGCTATTTTTCTTACATTGAAACATGTTAGACTCTTTCACCTTGTTAATGCCCTTAAGGTGTTTGAATGTTGTAATCATATCACATCTCTCCTTCTTTGTTCTAGGGTATATACACTGAGCTCCATTAATCTGTCCTCATATATTTTCTGATGCAATCCCTGCACCAATTTGGTTTGCCCTTCTCTGGACTACCTCAATTTTGTTAATGTCCTTGTGAAGGTGTGGCCTTCAGTACTTCACGCAGTACTCAGATGGGGCCTAACCAGTGTCTTGTAAAGAGGGATTACTCCTCCTCTTACAATTTATGATACCCCTACTAATACACCCCAACATCCCCTAGCTTTACCTACTGCTTTAGTGGTCTGCTTGGATGATTTCAGGTCATCTGTGATGATGATGCCCAAGTCTCTTTCTTCCTTGTGACTGCCAGCAACTCCCTCCCAACCTATGGTGGCTTCAGTTCCCTCTTCCCTATGTGCATGATCTTGCACTTCTTTGCACTGAACCCCAGTTGCTACTCTTCCACCATTTTGCTAGTTTATCCAGATCTCTTCTCATTCTGTCCACCCCATCTGGATCATCTCTCTGTTGCAGATCTCGTGTCATCTGCAAACAGACAAACCTTACCCTCCAGTCCATCTGCAATGTCACTGATGAAGATATTGAAGAGGACTGGCCCCAGGACTGATCCCTGAGGTACCACACTTGTGACTTGCATCTCTTCTGACTGAATACTGTTTACCACCACTCTCTGTTTTCTGCCCGTCAACCAGTTTCCCACCCAGTTGATCAACTTGACCTACTCTGAGCATACCCAGCTTGTTAATCAATCTTCTGTGTGGAACAGTATTTGAAAGCTTTGCTGAAGTCAAGGTAGGCGACATCAACTGTCCCCTTGGTCTGCCACTCTGGTTACCCAGTCAACGAAATCTATGAGATTAGTCTGACAGGACCTTCCTGTTGTAAACAAATGCTGTCTTGGATCCTGTGCTCCTGTGGATTCCAGGTGTTGCACTATCCTTTCCTTAAGGAATGCCTCCATAATCTTGCCCACTACTGAGGCAAAACTGACTGGTCTGTAATTCCCTGCCTCCTTCATGCTACCACTCTTGTGGAGCGGGATCACATGAGCCCTTCTCCAGTCTACTGGGACCTCTCCTGTGCTCAGAGACTCACTAAACAGTTCTGATAATGGCTCTGCTAGTTCCACCCTTAGCTCCTTTAGTACCCTAGAATGTATGCCATCAGGTCCCATTGCCTCGTCCACCCTGTGCTTATCAAGCTCTTGTAGGACCCTTTCTTTTGTGAAGGGACTAGGTGCACCTCCCTCCCACCTGTGTCCATGGTGCTGGCGTGGGCCTGCCCACCTTCTCCTCAGTAAATACTGAGCTGACGTATCTTTAGGATAGATGCTTTTCCATGGTTCCTCCTCCTCACACTCCCCTTATCCCCTTTGATCTTTAGTACCTCTGGACTTTCTCCTTCACTAATGTATCTATAGAAAGTCTTGTCCCTTCTTTACTTTTCATGCTAGTGTTTCCTCGGTTTGGGCCTTTGCCTGCCTTACTGCCTTCCCAGCTTCCCTTAGGAAAGTTTGGTATGCCTCCCTATCTTCATCCCGCTGCATTTCCTTATATTTCCTGAAGGCCAGCCTTTTGGCTCTGACCTTTTTGCTACTGTTTGAGAACCAAAGTGGTTTCCTTCTCCTTTGCACTTCCTTTTCTCTAACACAATGGGATGTTGCTTCAAGTATTGCATCCTTAATGTTTGCCCACTTTGCCTGTACCCCTCACCAGTATTTCTTCTTGCCATGGCTAGCTTAACTCTGTTGGCCATCTTATCACAGTCAGCTCCTCTGAAGTCCCATATTTTGCCTTGGAATGGGATGATTTAGTTTTAGTGGCCAAATTGAACCATACCATATGATGGTCACTGGCTTTAGGTGACCTTCTACCTGGAGATCTGTGAGTCCAAGGCAGAGGCATGTCCTATCCAGGTAAGACACCTGCACACAGAGCCAACAGGGATAACAAGCAAACAAACAAAAAAATTGGCAGAAATCGTAATTAATAAGTAAATGAATAGTTCTGCTAGATTAGATTACTTAGAAAACTACATATATCTTCAGATATACATATAGAATAAACATCAAGGTATTTAGGAACATGGGTGAAAAGTCGACCAGCTCAGCAAGGCCTACTAATGGACCAGGAGTAGGCACAAACTCAGCTCTCCTAGGGGCCCATATTAGGCACAAAGGGTGGCTGTTTAAGAGCCCATAAGCAGTACTATCATATCCTTTCTGCAGCCTCTTCTTGTTTCAGGGTGCCAGGAATATGATGGACAGCAGGAAACAGCCTTCTGGGAGCTTCGTAGATTCAAAGGTTTTTGGTGGACCATGGGCTCCTGGAAAAGCTGAAGCACCGATCCACTGACTATGTCCATGGCATAACAATTCACTAAACCACGCCCAGTACAGCTGAGGTCTTCTCAAGTGAGAGAGCCCTGGCCTGCGGGATCCCAGGTTGAGGAACAAGAAGGCATTTTTAAGCTGTGGTTGGTACTCCAGATGTCCAGCCAGAACACTGAAGAGTACAATACCCAATCATGCAGGTTTGGGCAGCAATGACTTCCAGGACCCAGGAGCTTGTGGATAGTGAGATTCAGACCATGGGGTGGTAGAAGTCCCAAGTGTTTACACGATGTTCGTCTATAATTGCTTTAATTTTTGTTGTCTTGCTCTGTTCCAGGTTCCCTTGAATGCCCCAGGCACATGGCTCTGCAGACATTCCTTCATCTGCCAGGCAGCAGAGAAAGTGGCTCACCATCCTGTGGGAGGAAGAACTATTGCTGCCATGGAGAAGTTGCTAAGATACAGGATGAGCAAGAGAAGCATGCACTGGAAGGAACTTTCCCCAGGGATGGCAGCAGAGGCCCAGCAAAGGAAGTCACTGGACATCCATGTGTTTCAGCTGGGTTTGTATAACCTGGCACTCCAGTAAACCACGATCTGCTCTTAATGATGAAGGAAGCCCTGCAGTCCATAACAAAAAGAGGCCTAGAACTAAGATCATTTGGTTCCAGTCAACCAATACACTAGCATGAAACTGACTCACAGATAAGGAAACACATGCATTCATGCCAATAGAGAAATTCAGCCATTTAAGGGGTCAAGTGGGGAAATGTGATTCAGAACAAGGACATTAACACTTTCTTCCAAGGACTTGAGGCCAAGGATGGTGTGCATTTATATGATGATGGACAGGACTTTATGTTGGACTGTATCTAGCTAGTCTTGGAACAACAATTGGATTTGAGCTGCTTGGAGGATCAGACTGCGCCCATCCTGTGGTGGCTTGTGAGTATCACAGACCAATGGTACAAGGGAAAGGGGGATGAGTCGAATTCTCCTGAAGGGCTCATCTCCTCTGATTGGCATGAGGATTGAGGGACTGCAAGACCTGGACCTGGTTGGGGGTTACAGTCTAATCTCATCAGGCTAGCCTGTGAGTGCTGCCACACCATATGGAGGTGGTCACTTGCTATTCAACCACATGACTTCTCTAATCTTGTGGCTGGGCACCAATGCAAGAGGTACACTATTCCTTGGTCCATACATAGAATGGTTTGCTCTTTAATGGAAGGGGGTGCTGGGGCCAGAGCTGTCTGCAAAATCTCCCAGCTGCATATGCCACTCCAGTACTGTAATATCTTGAATAACGAATGGCTGCAGCCATTTCTCCCAGATCATGTGTGTGTGTATTTATTTAAGAGAAATGGTACGGGATTAGTGACACAAAATAAAGTCTGCCAAAGTGTTGTGGCAGATGTCTATCTGTCCGTGTCCCCTTCCCCATAACCTGTAGTTAGGGGTACCAGATCAACACAGAGCTACAACAACAGCATGACAATAACCATGCTGTGTAAAATGCTAAAGCATTCAGAGCAACAGGGGTATAACAGCTGTAGGGAATTACCACTACCCCTGTTGCTCTGTGCGTGCATATGCAGTGATGAAGGTTATGTATGTGGTGCCTGGTTGAGCCGCTCCTATGGTGGAGTGGCTAAGACACCAGCACATGGCAGGGTTGGTGACCTGGGACCATGAATCGGTTCCCTCCAGGTCTCTCAGTGTTGCCACTTTTTGTTTTTAATTAAATGTTTCCCCATCCTGGAGTTTCGCCCCATCCCAAAGTCTACATAAAGTCCACATCCCCTCAGAATTTGTAATTTAAAGTCCCATTATTTTCAATGGGGCGCTGTTTGTGTTGTGGTCAGTGTTTTTCCAACCTTATTTAGGAATGCAGCTGTGTTGCTTGCAGCATTTATTGCCGCGCTGTTTTTGTCAACAACATCATGACCCAGTGCCTAGTTAAGCAAGAGTAGGGTCACACTCTGGGGGTGGGAACAAACCCTGACACCACCCTCTGAGGAGAAAACACAGGGGCCGCCGGTGGTGGCCAGCTTGGGGGAGAACAGAGAGAGGGTTAAAAGAGCTGAAGCCATTAGCCCCTTCTCTCTGCCTACCTCTTCAGATCACCCACTCAACCCACCCTCATAAAAGCAGGGTTAGGGTTGGCCTGGTTAGGCAGGAAACCTGTTGACCCAGTGGGGTGACAGCACTAGGGTCAGGGACTGAATGTTTCCACAGTTTTCCCCTCAAAGGTTTTTCTTCTGAGTTTTTTGCCTCCTCCAAGGGAATAAAGAGTTACTCTGATACAGAAGCCAATTTTCACAGTCATGTAATATGGTAGCTTGGGAGTATCGCAGACCGATGGTACAGGGAAAAGGGGGATGAATCAAATTCTCTCATAGGGCTCATCTCCTCTAGTCAGCATGAGGGGCTGGGGACTGCAAGAACTGAACCCTGGTTAGGGGGTCACAGTCCAACCTGTCAGGCTGGCACTTCAAAGTGCCACGGTACCAGACGGGGTGGTCACTTTCAACTTGGCCACATGGCCTCTTTCGCTCTTGGGGCTGGGCAACAATGCAAGAGGTACATCTATTCCTTGACCTGCACAAGTGTTGACCCTTCAGTTGAATGGGAGCGCTGGGCCAGAGCTCTCTGCAAAATCTCCCAGCTGCACATGCCACTCCAATACTGTAATATCTTGAATAACATATGGCTGCACCCATTTCTGCAAGACTGTGTGTATGTGTATGTGTGTGTGTGTGTGTGTGTGTGTGTGTGTGTTTATTCTGGGCAAGGGGTATGGGATTACTGAGACAGTACATGGTTCTGCAATGTTATTTAATCAGTGCAGCACAGGTATCACAGAATGTTTAGTGAATAACCTGAACAGAAATTAAAGGGTGCGAAGGTGGCCAGTGGCCAAGCTGTAAAAGCTTAATTGTGGAGCTCCACAAGTTGCAGTGAACTTTCGACAAAACTACTTTTATATACATTGAAGTGGCTGGACTTAATAGTTTTGTTTGGTAGATTAAGGCATAAGCTACTAAATGATAACTTTCTTAAACAGATTGAACTAAAACTTCTTGAATTATGGGGCAAAGTAATAAGTTGGCAAAGAATCCCAAATGCACATGACCCAAAGAGAAAAACAGGATGACAGCAACACGGAGGATGGGGATTCTCTACAGCCCTCTAACACTGTACTCCTCAGGCCCATTCACAGCCTTGATAAGAAGATGGAGGACTTTGCCATGCAGTTCAAACAAATGGATACCTGGGTTGGAGCCTTGGCAGAGGAAACTAAAAGTGCCTCAACAAAGCTCTGACGGTTTTGGCAGGTTTAACTAAAGAAAACCATCAGCTATGGAGATGGCTGGAAAACTTGAAGAATGCTGCTCAAGCAACCATATGAATTCTGGGCCTGCCCAAAGGATCAGAAGGAGAGATGCCTAGATCATTTTAAAACCATGGTTGGTGAACCTACTTCATCTTTGGAGGATTTTAACATACAGAGAGCCTCAGGGATTGTACCATGTGGTGTGTGGCTGTGAACAAATTCAAGAGAACAGTATCCTCCTTGAATTAAGATCAGCTTGGGAGTGAGACATCATTTTATCAGCAGCTAAAAACTTAAACCCACTTAAGTGGAATGCTCATCCTATCCACATACAGTATTCCCTGACTCAGGCTATGCAAGACATATGAGGTGCAAGAGTTTAGACAGGATTCAAGTGTGTCTTAGGTCCCTGGGAGTACACCATGCTTTGTTGCTGCTGACATGCCTCAGGATTGTATATGGAGGTAAAAGTTTTCAATTTTCTGACCCTCAGATGCCTCAAAGCTGCTAGACAAAATAGAAAAACTATTTTCTGTGAGGAATGAAGAGTCAACCTCAGAAGCAGAGGTGGATGCCTAAAATAAGTTACCATAACCAGCAGAGTCATGGGATGTCTAGGTGAGAGGGATGCTGTTTTCACATTGAAGAACTATGTAGAACATGTAGGTTCTGATTAGCTACTCTATATTTTCAGGCTAAAATGTGTTTAATATTTGTATATATACTGTGTATATATATTATAGTGGCAACGTAGTGCCACTATAGTTAGGGTTGAGAGCCATTTACATGTTAAACCCAACATTTTGCACCTTAATAACTTTGCAACTGTTTGACGGATTAGCCTGAACTTTGGAATACATGATCAAGACCCATACGCCTTTGGGAACTGCCAAGTTTTGCATCAGTCGCATATCGACTGTGGAGCTATTAAACATGATCTGCATGCACGTTTGCACTTTTCTGAATTTTATCATTCACAGGTGCACGGTTTGTGCGATCGTCCGAAATCTTCTAGGGAACGTGGCAGCCGGGTCCCCAATGTGCCTTTTGAAGATTTCTTGGAAAAATATTAAACGGTTCAAAAGTTATTCAAAAACAAGTTCCCATTATAAGTCAATGGAAAGTTAAAAAAAGTTCGAGTGTGTCACAAATGCAGTTTTACTTTCGTAAATGGCCCTTTACTGTCACAAATCCGCCATTTTGTTTTCAGTTAGTGATCAGAAAAATGATTGGCATTTAAAATTGGGACCCTCTAGCAACCTAATTCTTTTGTATTCACCTAGTTGGACCCCTGAGGATGCTAGCCATGTCTTTATTTTGGGTAAAACACCCAGAAATATGTTTTCAAATTTCTGGAAAAGTACTTTGCAAAGTACTGTCGCATTTGCAACACTGTCGAATGACTTTATGAAAGCTTTCGCAAACTTCAACAGTACTTTCTAGGCTGTGGAAAATGACAGCAATTCTTTGGCACCCTGCTGCAAAAGAATGGTTTGATATTTTGGCCTTAATTTGAAGAAACACAGCCGACATCTTACAGATGTGCCTTTCAGTGTTTTGTTGAAAAAATATTACATGGCGGCAAAGTTACAGCACTCCAAAGTTGATGCTTTTCCCATAGGATAACATTACGGCGTCCAACACATTACAGGAATCCTTTGCGCCCTGCTGCAAAATAACGGTTTGGTCTTTTGGCTAAAATTTGAGAGAACACAGCCAACATCCCACAGATGTGCCTTTTGTGGTTTAGTGAAAAATATTACAGGGAGCCAAAGTTATGGCACTCTGAACTTCTCTTTTTCCTATAGGATAACATTACGTGGCGTTCGCAGCCTTTGAGGGCCGTTATCTCCAGAAACGGTGCAAGATAAGGGACTTTTCATCAGAAAGATGCTTAACCCCTGACAGGGGCTAAGAATAAAACTACCCAGGAAAGTCATAAATCATATGTCTTTTAAATTTTTTTCTACGTTGTACGGTTCCTGAGATATAAGCAATTTAGTATTCCAACCCCTCATTTTCTGCTCTGAGAACTATTATTATCCATATATTCTTTGTACTCACTGTCTTTCTCTATGCTGCTTTTGGGAAAACCAGCCTGTGCGCTTCCATTACTGTTACTGTTACCGTTTCCGCTATGTGTTCCATTCGCTTCACTTAACGTCTCACGCCACGCCACCATGTGCTACCCTTTGTGTTTTCATTTGCGCCTTTGCATTGTTTTTAACATTTCTGTCTACACTACTGTTTCTTTTCTGTTTCGCTTTGCATCACCATGCACATTACCATTAGCGTTCGGGCACAATGTTACTATGTGACAAGACATCACATGGCAAGCATGGGACCCAAAGGGCCCGTGCTCGCTTCGCCATCACATTCACTATTTCTCGTTATCATTCTCAAAAGAAGGAAATTAGAGGCAAAAACTCTGTTTAATGCATTAGTTAAGGTTGTTCCACACCGACAAAGCGAGGATTGGTGTAGGGTTGAAAGCCCCCCGTGATCCCCCACACCTCCAACCGCATCGGGTGCACATTAAGTTGTCGGTCCTAACTCTCACCCCATTCTCCTACACTCTGCTTCTTTACACATGTGATGGGGTGAGAGTTATGGCTGACAACCCTAATGTGCACCCATGCTGGTTGGGGTGGGGGTCCAAGGGGGCTTCAACCCTAACACCAAATTTCTCACTTTTGTCGGTGTGGAAAAACCCTAACTAATGCAATAAAGGAGTTTTTTTCCTCTAATATATATATATATATATATATATATATACACACACACACATATATATATATATATATATATATATATATATATATATTGCAAAAACTGTGTTAATGCTCTAGTTAGAGTTATAGCCACAAAAGTAGGTAAATATGGTGTTATGGTTTCCAAACCTAACACCCCACCCCACGCTGCACACACTAACAGGTGTTGGGGGTGTTTTGGGGCTATCAGCCCCACCGCCACCCCATTCCATAAGTAAATAAGCTGAGTTGGTTACAGTATAGGAGAATGGGGTGAGCATTAAAGCTGACAACCCCAAGAAATACCCTGATGCCTGTTGGTGTGTGCAGCATGGGGGTGCGTGAAGTTTAGAAACCTAATGCCATATTTCCCTACTTTTGTGTCTGTACCTTAACTAGAGCATTAATGCAGTTTTTTTAACAATTTATTTCTTACTTTTGAGATAGTATAATCATACCCTTATTTGCCTTGGGAGCACAGGACCCTCTGGGCCCTGCACTCCCTTTCCTCCATAGATGCAAATATATATATATATATATATGTATGGGGTCAAAACATTGAACATTTCCAAAGCTAAGAGTGTACGTAGTGAAACTGCAATGAGTGGTCATAACTTTGGCATTTTTACATATTTTTACCCAGAATGTCAGCATAACCATCTATTACCCCACCTTATGTACCCAGTACAGAAAATGTTTGAATCCCACCAAAACAAAATTCAACGCAATTGCAATGCCATTCTGTACCACAGGTGCAAAACACATTTTTGGCCAGGATTTGACAAATGACAGCTGTGACATACGTGAGGTGGGGTAATAAGAAGGCTATGTTGAATATCTGGGGTCAAAATATTGAACATGTTTCAAAGTTATGAGCATGCATAGCAAAATTGCAACAAATAGTCATAACTGGCATTGTTACATATTTGACCTCAAATCTTCAACATAGCCATTTGGGGACCCCACCTCATGAACAATATAACTGTCATTATGCAAATCACTTCCAAAATGTGAATTCTCCAAGTGAACAGAAAATCACCTTTCGGGTGGGAGTTGTATAATGACAGTCATATTGTTCATGAGGTGGGCCCCCAAATGGCTATATTAAAATTTGATGCCAAAATGTCAAAAATGGCTGAGTGATGAATTAAAGTTGAAACTCCCATTGAAATACATTGAACTGCATTTACCTTAGTTTCTCATATTGCAGTCGCCAGTTCCAGCAGCAAGACATGTCTTCCATCAGAGAGTGGATCTTGAATCTGGGACCTTTTCAGGTGAATGAGGGTTTGTGGGGTGTACTGATGGGTGTGGGGCGGTGGGTGCTGAGTAGAGAGTGGGAAGTGGGAGTGGGGGATGATCAGCAAGGGACCTTTTTCTTATTTTACAAGTTTAAAAAAAATCTTTGAGGACCATTTTCCTAATTTCAGCTTTTGTCAGCAATGGGAGGGTGGGGTGGGGGTGCCACTAGATACCAGTCATCAAAACTTTCATAATGGGGACACCAACTGGAGGGGCACTAGACACCATGGAATAAGAAAAACAATTGGGGTGACTAGACACCAGGGAATAAGAAAAATAATGGGGATGGTGATCGACTGGTGGAGGGTGCCACTAGACACCAGGGAGCAAAACTTAGATAACAAGGATGGCGATCAGGTAGGGGTGTGCCACTAGACACCAGAAAACAAACAAGATAACAGGTGGGGTGCTGCTAGACATCAGGAAACAAATATAAAATAACAAGCAACATGCAAGGGCTTTTGGTGCCTTACCCATTAAGTCAAATAGTAGTAAAAACAATGTGTTAGTAAGAATTTTAATAAAGAAGTAAATTGTCTCCATCTTCCACTAACAATGCTGGTTTGTTTTTTTGTGTGAGATTAAATTTGAAAGTAACAAATCCTGCCTTTTGCTGCCAGCATGCAAATGGATCATAACTGGTTAAAGTTTTGCAAAACAAATATTTATAACTGTTTTACCAACACCAGTTTTCAGTAGAAAGTATGGCATTTCTCATATCTGTCCTTTCCTTTTGATCCAAGTATGAGCTTAAAGAACGGAAAAGAGTGAATACAGTTCCTGAGAGCATCCGATTTACAGCTATTATCTTCAAAAATATATTACGCGTCAACTGATTTCTAACCTTCTAGCCTGTATCAGAAATGAATGGTGCCCTGCAGTCCTGGCTTCCTGGATCTTCCACTGGCAAATGAGGCAACTTGAGTCCCCTGGGAAGTAAATGAGCTACAGCAGTGAATACAGCTGGGGTGGCTCACAGCTCACTCTACAGCAGGCAGCACGAGTTCAGCTGTGGCTGCAGAAAAGGAGAAATTCTTGCTCTTCTCATACAGAGAATGTGGAAGTGCTCCTCTCACTAAGCTGGGCACCCAGGAATTTGGGTGCCCAGAAACATATTTCTGGCAATAATCATAATAAACAAACATCAGAATCTAGCTAAATAGCTCCTGTTTAGCTAGGTTCTGATGATTATTAAAAATCCAAGCACTTTTATGCATTTTCCACGTTTGTTAGTTTGTGGAAAAATCAACAAGATGGCAGTTGGCATGTTTTATAAAATGTTTGGTGCCGTGCCAGCTCAGTGTCATGAAAGTAAAACCCAGCATTAGCGGCATCAAATTTTACTTTGCTACAGAATGTTATCTGAAAATCTCTACGCTCATGCTCAGGTCAGAAAACACTAAAACTAAAAGCCTAATAACTCTGAAACCCTTTGATATTTTTTCACCAGCCCTGTCAAAGGCACTACCATGGGACATGACACATGTCCCCTGCAAGTCTGGGGCAAAATTCATTTCCATGTAGGCTGCAGGTGAGAAAAAAAACAAACAAAAAAAACCAATGTTTAGTATAGGAAAGCAGTTTATTTTTTAATTGACACAGATGAATCTCAGAAATTGCACAAGCTGCTGTCATAAAATAGCACATGTCAAGATCTTGCCTACTAGACAACACATACAAAATTTCAGCTCATTTCGTCAAAGGAGCCAAAGATATTAATGTGCAAATTTTGAGGTTTAACATTAAACAGGCTACCTATAATATATATATTTTTGTTGTTTTGGCACCACGCAGAGCCTACCTTCTAAATAAAGATGGCATTTTGGCATACCTGGTATTAAACTAAACAGCACCTCCCCCTTCATCTCTAACCTGAAGGACTTTTCATGCCTTTATATCGCTGAAAGGCTGGAGACACTATTTTTTTTTTTTTTCTATTTATTCTTTATACCCCTGCAGCTTGGTAGCCGGTACCTTCTGCGGTCATGCTTCCACCCCACTTGACCTCGCGCCCTTCCGATACCCGTGGCTTACCCCCGGTGGGGGCTGCAGCACTGGGGACACATGCGCAGGCGTCCGGACTAGGTCGGAGGGCTGGCCTGAGGGGCTAATTGAAGCTGTGACCGCTTCATCAAGGGCCCCGCGGCATTCTCCCTTTTTTCCTTTTTCCGGGAGGCGGACGTAATGACGCTGGAGCGCCCTGCCCCGCCTCCTATACACACTTGTTGAGGTCGTAGTCGCGGGCTGCACCTGGTCTCCACCAGGAGTCGCAGCAGACCCCAGCACTTCCCTCATCCCTCCCCCGAGAAGGAGAGCAGTCCATAGGACGCCTATCCTTTCTCCCCTGCCGGCCCTCCAGCGACCCGAGTCCGTTCCGAACCCTGGTCGCCAGGCGCCAAGCGGAAATCCCACCGCTGCACCGCAGGCCAGCCCTTGAGACACTATATACTGGCATTACTTCTGCAGCAAATTGTGCTACATTTAGGTGATTTCACCTGCCAGTAGTAGAACTTACATGTTTTTATATTTTAGTGAATGCTCAGGTTTAACTGCTCATTTTGTAAAAGCAGAATCCACAGTTTCTCAGTTTACTGTTCTGAGTCTCAAATGTTAAAATGCTTATGCCTTGCATTGTTAGTGATAACTTATAAATTACTGGCTTCTCTTGAGAAGAATTATCAGTTAATTATAGAGTGTCAATGTTGACTCATATTGCTTAGTTTCTGCAACAATTGTGATCTCTAATAATTAAGTATTAGTGCTTATTCTATATAGAATAAAGTAGGGGTGGTGTGTTTAACGAGGTTTACACACACCGAGGGAGTTAAATGCTTCATAAACCCTGAGGCCGAAGCTCGAGGGGTTTGTGTAAAGCATCTAACCCCAAGGGTGTGTGTAAGCCCTGAGTTTAAACACACTACTCCATATTTTATTTTATATAATTAATGGCTTCTCCCTTTTGGCCACCGTAATTATATAAAACAAAATCAGCAGTTTCCGTGTATACGAGTATGCACCACTTTATTTTATGTATGGCTGGATTTCATTTTCATGTGCTTCACTTATTTTTTTTTTTTATTTTCAAAAGCCCCCATCTGTAAAACCAGTGCTCATTTTGATTTTTTAAATTTACTCACCACCGTGTTTCTTTGGTGGCTCCATTGTAGGAAGGAAGTGCGAGCCAGGAAGGGAGATGCTGGTGTAGGCGCATGTGCAGAGGAGGAGAACCATACGCCGTGTTTGCTGTTATAAGCGCTTCTTTATAATGGCAGATTACGCCACGGTCTCTCAATGGCAAAGGGAGAGCCATTAATTATACCTATTTTATAGTTAATAAGGGATGATGAACCCTGAATACTGGGTGACAGATATCAACATGTTTTGATATCATCCTGCTCATGGCTGCAGAGGTCACTTATTTTGTTTATTAATGGAAAACGTCGAGTTAATACGTGATTATAACTCTAACATATATATTGTAGGAATTGTAATATTTTCCTCCACATGTTGTAACAAGGGATAAGGGCATATTAATTGATTCATTACTGTAAGAATACTTTCATTAGCCAACAGGTGAAAAGTATTTTCTAAATGCTTTCCTGTATGCAAATATCTCTGTATTGGCTCACATAAATTGCAATAAAATATAATTTAAAAAGGATATTAAAGCATGCAGATCTAAGGCAGACTCTATAGATAGCACTGAAAAATAAAATGAATAATTTTCTGAATCACAAAACAGCCCAAAACATGCCAGAATAGTGGACATAATTGAATGGAAGATGCAAGAGAATGCTTTAGGACATTTCAAATAATGTCCTATTATCTTTAAATATGGAAAGTGGTGAGATGTGGTAGTGCACTGACCTGTGAAACAGGAGATCTCCCTTCATTGTCTGTGTGACTATAAATATCACTGGACCTCACACCCCACCTCCTGTGCTTTAATCCCCTTAGCTATACTTTTGAATCTGGAAAAAAGCAGGGCCACTGAAAATGAGATGTTGCATCTCAGTTGGACTATCATGGCAAAGAAATTGGAAAATTTCAATTTTTTATATGTATGCGTTGCTGTTCACTTAAATGTTTAAGAAAAAGATATTAAGGAACAGTTCTTCTCATTCCTAACTTTATGAACAGCTGGCATTACAGCAACCAAGACACAAGAATGCCAGTCCTTTTTTTCTCTTCAGTTGCTGAATTTTAAACCTATTTCCACCCATCTCTTTTCAAGTGCATAAATGCATGTAAAGGGTTTGACAATACTCTAAAAGCAAAGGTTTTGAACAAAGGTTACATATTTAGAGAACTTTGCCCATGGATTGGTGGGGTAGCCATTGACTTTCATCATGCCTTCCACTGAGTGATACTTAAACTGCACTTGCCCATGCATCTTTCAGATGCTCAGTTTATTAATGCAGCTGCACGGCTGCCAGTTCACTGCTTTCATCTGCCCCATCCTTACCTCCCCTCATTCTGGGTTGCTGCTGCTGTCCACCCATGTCTGACCACCAAACTCTACTGTCTTCTCTTCATTGGATGACTCATCATGCTACCACATGCTGTGTCAGTTTTTTCAGTCCTAGTTACCAGGTCCCTCCATGTGCTGCTCTGTTTCAGCCTGCTCCAGCTACCTGGTTCCTTCAACAGTATTATGCAGGGGCTCCTCTTTTGCTTCAGCTCCTGCCACCTGCTGCCATCCCTATGTAAGCAATAAGGCATGATGGGGTGTGCATAGAACACATTTTACCACATGGCCAGGGGTGTAATAAGGCATGAGGCCAAAGGCTGAGTGACTTTAGCTACTAGCCGTGCGTGTAAAATGTGTTCCACACACATCCCAGAGTGCCTTATTGTGCTTATAAATGGGCTCCTTTTTAAAAACTTTTTACAGTTGGGAAAAGCATGTTTATATGTAAAAACAATAGATTTACTTGTATACATTTATAATAAAATAGTCCTTCCACTCATTACAAATGATGTCACTGATGATGATGTAATTGTATTATTGCCTACTTTCTTCTTCCTTTTTTTTTTTCCCACATTCAAGATACGGTATGTTTATCATAGAATGTTTACCATGAAATACATGGCTTCAAAATTCTGCTCAGTTCCATTGGCAGAATGTTTCTATCCTAACACTCTGTACACACAGACAACAAAGGCCTTTATTACAGCCAGAGACTCAATTATCTCACTGTCAGGGCAAGAAGAAGACAGTTCCTGATAAGCAGGTAAATATAGAAGTGGGATTTTCACTGTCAGCAAAGAAACAGTCGTAGTGAAAACTATAAACAATACTTACTGTTTCTAATTTGTTTATGTACTTAAGGAAAGTGTGATAATCAGGAAACTACAGTTAATTAATTTGTTTTATTATTTATTTAATGTAGTTTTATTTTTAGGCCCAGATGAAGTTTTTTTACAGTGTAAAGGTAGCAGCCATGTTTGTGGTGGAAGATAAGTTCTGGCTGTACAGGCTAACTAAATTTATTTATTTATTTATTTAAACTTTGGTAACGGGTAGGCCACTGGCACCTTACGGTCCCTTTTCAGGAGCAACCCGGTTTAGTTACATGTACCTAGAGGAGGAAAACCAATGCAAATGGAAATAAGTACAGTACAACAAGGCTTTACAAAAGGAGCGTGAACAAACATTGAGGTACAGAAACTGATACGACCAGTACTCAGACTTTATGGTACATACAATTGACAGTTGAAAAGCCTATAAGTGCGTAGGGGCAGTTCTACCTCCAGATGGAGCAGACCCATCCGCTCATATCCCACTGTTCTTTAACAGGGAAACACCTGCATTTGGTCCCCTGGCAGTATTCTAAGTGAGGCAGCAGCACTGAGCCCTTTCCTAGGTGTGCTTTTAGCCCTTCTTAAAACCCTCGGTGGTGGAAATGCCTGTGTTCCAAATGCCCATTGATCTGGTTTCCAGACTCTTCACAGTCCTTTTTTAGTCATGTGTAAACCATATTTTACACAAATAACAGCCAATCAGATTCCATGATTTTACCCTGCCATTTTATAATTTTGTTTTAGTGTGCCCTGGGTGGCCTGCCAGCAGCCCATCTTTCTGCTGCTGTGTGGCCCTGTTTGCTGCTGCTGTTCTCCATACTAGTTAGAAGTCATCCTTCCTACCCTGCTCCCTCCAGACAGCTGCTGGCTTAAGCCTTGAGTGCTGTGGCTGGTGCTTATCTTCTGCTTGGCCTCAGCCCCTCAAAGCTGGCCTTCTTCTACCTCAGTCTTGCTGTTCCCCACTTAGTTTCCTCACACTGCCTACTGGCTGTTGAACTACATCTGTGTCTTCACCGCCCTTTGAACTCTCCACTCATTCCCTCGCAATGTATACTAAGCTATGCCTTCTTTACCATACTGTTTACCCCAGGCATTCACCCACTTTTATACTACCTATGCTAGCAGTCACTTCCTCAACCTATAATGGCTTCCTTCATACAGTCAACCTACATGGGCTCCTCATCTGCCTTATTCTCATTATCAGCAATAAACCATATTTATCTCCTGCCCTAAAGGGCTATCCTTGGGGACCATGCACCCAGGGGGTCAATTTGCTCACTGCATCTATGAAGTTCACATCTTAAGGGACTGATGCTCGCTAGGCAGGAGTCCTTTAGCTGTGCAGATCAACTCAGCAGCACCTCTTTTCACTCCCATCACCCCTGCCCCAACTTAAGGAAGACATTTGACATGGAGGGAGGGATCTTTAGCCATACAGACTAACTCAGTGGCATCTTCTTGTGTAGTATTTATGACTTCCTGAATCTTGGGGTGAAATCTGTCCATGTGAGGGCTTTTTTAGCTGTGTAGATAGACTTGATGGCACCTCTCAGTGATTTTTTTCTTTATGTTGTCTCCTGTGCCTTGAGGTGGGAACTTCTGTCGTGAGGGTCTCTTTGGCAGCACCTCGCCTATGGCCCACCTGGTCTCATCTGTATTCACCTTCCTTTAGTCCTCTATCAGCATCATCAGTCATATGTTAGACCTCCTTTGTACCCAGGATTAGTCAAAAGCTGCCCAGCAGTCACTACTCTTGTCCTCTCCATGTTTTGCAGGTAAGGCCCTTCACAGGTGAAGGGACCCTCTAGATGTGCAGATTAACTTGGTAGCACCTCACAGTGTTATCCCATTAGAACTCCTCCACTGAACTGGATTCCAAATTCAGGTCTTGGTTCCCCAGAGGTTTTCTTCATAGAAGAGGTCCTCTCCTCTGTGCTGAAAGTCATAATTTTAATATTAATTGATTTTCCACTGACAATTATAGCTGGATGGTGGTCCTACATTTCAATCTTGGCATTCCCTTCTCAATACTGGTATTCCTTCTCAGGCTCCATCTCTTCTCTCTTACAGGAAATATTGTAAGTGCTCATCTGTTTATTCTTTGGGCCTTCTTCCCTAAAGTATTCTTGGTCTAAGGGACCTTGTCCCAGCAATACCTTTAGGGGTGGAATCCTACTCAGGAGGATTCCTGTTTCTTCTAGAACTCAAAAATGTAGCAGTCCCTATAGCAGGGCAGAGAGCATAAGCCAAAGTTACAATGATGTTGCACAAGCATTTTTCATACTACCTACCTCCCTCTGTGACACTTGGCCAGTTGGTTATGATTGTTCTATGATATTTGTAATATAGAATGTGGTATGTGTGTCTCACATGAGACATCCTGTGCTATGGGTGCCCCCAGATCAGTGAAGTGCCAAGTGACCTGAAACTAGAAGGTAATTAAAAGACTAGAGACTTAATTAAGGGTCTTCTGTTTTCCTGTCTTAATTAGAACTGACACAGCTGCCAGGATATAGGGCTCATAAACTTTTATGACGTCTTAGAGAAAAACATGTTATACCACCATGGTGCTAAAGTTGTAAAAAAACCTTTGCTGCCTTGGGAACAGGAAACCACACAAGATCAAAGGAAAGGCTTGATTAAAGACTGTCATAATTTGGGAACTTAGTTTTGCTGAAGTAACAGTATTTAAAATATCTCCTGACAGGAAGATCATTGTTTGTATATTTTTATATTCTAAAAGGAGAAGCTAGATGACATCATAGAAGGGTGTATGGAGAGAGAGAGAGACAGTTTTGACATCACAGAAGGAGCATGTGAGAGAGAGACAGTTTAACTAAGACTTGTTTCTGATCTTTGGGACATCTTTTGGATTCTAAAGACACATGATCTCTGATCTAACTTAAGCACTGTAAAGATGTAATACATTAGATAAAAAGATCTAACTGTATGTTGGTAGGAGTTTGTCTGTAGTTTTCCTTGTTTTTCTTTAGGTGACTGTATGCTCTTTGATATATTGTTCTGTATTTACATTTTACATATTTTTATCCATTTTAAGTAAACCTTTTAATTGAAAGATACTGCCTGGGTCTTCCAAGTTCTTTATTTTGCATGTGATGTACAGAGGGTTAAGACTGACAAAACTGTTCAAGAGCTTGATGGTGTTACTAAATTGGGAAAAGGTATGAATAGTCCTCAGGTCTTTTATAGAGTTTTAAGGGTTCATTTTGGATACCTGGTTAGGTGCCCTTAGGTGAGCGATATCTTGCATCCCCGAGGAGAAGATTATCTGCACCAGTACATTTGGGTATGCTAGCATAGGTTCACAGTTTGAATCCCCCAGAATTTGAGACTAAAGGTGATTCAGACCCACAAGCAGACAGGAGGGTTATCCTGTCTGTTACCTGTTCACATTACTGCGCTCGGAGGTTGGCACTGTGGGAGCAGAGGGCCTGATCTGCTCAGTGTGTTTGTGACAGATTTGGTTGGCAGCAGTGTGGATAAATTTGGTAACGCAAGCTTTAACTGTTCAGTGTGTCAGCTTAATACTGTGCAGCTCACTTGCAAAATAAGGTAGTGATTTATTTTTAAAAAGGAAAACAGAACTATTTCATTTTGCTTACAGTCAAGTTCCTAACTGCTTTATTTTTTTTCTAAAGTGCAAGTTAGAGTATCTGTAGTTAGGGGAAGAAGATGGCTTTCAACTACAATGGGGACACTGTAGACTATTTGAAGCAGTTGTGCCAGGACAGAGGAATCCTGTATGAGGGGACAGCCACCAAGCAGAACCCCATGGATGCTCTGATGGCAGCAGATGCCCAGAGCATCGAGTCACAGACTGTGACTGTAAGGGACCAAATCTTGAGCATGGAGGGGCCAGTGGCCAGTGCAGTGTCCAGATCTGGTGAGGATGACAGCAGGGTCAGTGCCAGCGAAGGGCCACAGCAGGGGATGGTCACAAGCATTCTGGAGCCAGAAGCAATCAAGCTGCAGACTGAGTTGCATAGGACTCAGCTGGAGTTCCAGAGGAGGCTGATTGAGAACGGTGAGAGGCAGAGCGAGAACAGCGGGAGGCTGACCGGGAAGAGCATGAGTGCCAGAGGTGACATGAACTAGAGAAGGTACAACTCCAACCACCAGCACCAGAGCAGGTAAGTGGCTTGGGTTTAGCTGGAACTACAGGACTGGGTTACAAATTGAATTCCAAACTGATAGCTGAATTTATAGAGGTGGAAGATATGGATGCCTTTTTAAATTCCTTTGAAAATGTTTGTATTCAGGCTAAAATTCCAAGAGGGTCCTGAGCTTTCAGCTATCCCGCTACTTACCAGGAAAGCTCGGGATGCATTGGGTCAAATGAACAATGAGGACAGTAATAATTACAGCAAACTTAAAGCTGCACTTTTAAAAATGTTTGATTTAACTGTAGAAGCATACAGAGCTAAATTCTGTAAGCTCAGGAGAAGCCCTGACATAAGCTACAAGGAGCTAGCCACAAAACAACATCAAATGTTTAAAATGTTGGTGGGAAGGAATTGAAGCAAACTCTGTAGATAAAATTGAAAATGCAGGTTTTTAGAACAGTTTTTGGGCATGCCCAGCAGAGATGAAAACCTGGCTGGAGGACTGAGATCCCAAAACAGTGCAAGAGGCTGCTGAACTCTTGGACCACTATGCCAAGAACAGACCTGCTCTGAGACAATGGGTGGGCGTGGCAGCACAGAAAGGGAAAAGCGCGCTTCAGGGCAGCTAAAACCCTCACTGCCTCCACAGAAACCAGTTAGCCCCAGGTTTCAAAGAAAAGAGTTCTCTGAAAAAGAAACGAATATTGGTTTTGTAAGAACATGGGCATATTGCCAGCCAGTGTCCCAAAAGGGCAAGCAATATGCAGAATGGGCTATGAAAGAAGTAGGTTGTTTATGTGTCCCTGGAAGCATGCCTGTGAAGATGAGGGAACACATGAACCCAGTCACGTGAATGGAGTACAGACACAAGGGTTAAGGGACACGGGCATCCCTGATATTGTTAAAGGGATCTGGTATAGCCTGGTCAGCTTATACCCGACAATTTGTAACTGTACAAGAATTCACTTTAGTGGAGAAAACATTGCCACTCACTAATGTTCTCCTAGATTGGGGTGAAACCAGTGAAACTGTGCAACAGGTGGCTGTAGCCAAAACTTTAGCAGTTGATGTCATCCTTGGCAACAATCTCAAACAGGGATGGTGTGTGCAGTTACCCATAGCCAAGCAGTAAGAGAAAATTTTAGTTCCCTGGACCCCACAGAAGTCATTATGGAAACCACTGGAAGGCTGGTTCCCAGCCTGTATGTCCTGATATGGAGACTAATGAAAAGGTAGAAATTTCCCCAGTAGCAGTTAACCACACAGCTTTGGAGGGTTACTCCAAGAAGGAGGAGTGACCCATTGTCAGAGGGTTAGGGAGGACAGTGATCCTGAGTGACGTGACACTAGTGCTAGGGATCCTAGTTTAGAGACTGAAGGATCTGTCCCATACCTTGGGATGTGTAAGGAGTTTGCAGCTGCTCAGAAAAGTGACCCTAGTCGAGAGTAGCTGAGGGCTTGGGCAGACTCTGACAGAGCACAGGAGGTGACGGTAAACATAAGGTTTATTGGGAAAATGGACTGATGTATATTCAGGCTGTGAAGACAAAGGAAGAGGTGATAGGCAGGCAGCTTGTCATTCCCCAGAGATACCATGAGCAGTTGCTCAAGATTGCACATGATATTCCCTTGTCTAGTCATCTGTGAAACGTGCACTGTGTAGTGGTTGTTCCAGAATTTCTATTGGCCCAACTTCACCCAGCAGGTGAAGGAGTATTGCGAGGTCTTGTCACGGTGCCAGGAAATAGGGAAGGCAGGTAAGAAAACCCAAGCCACCCTATTTCCCTTGCCCATAGTGGAAGAGCCATTCCAGAGGGAATGGATATTGTAGGCCTTTAAATACCCCCAGCTCCTCCGGAAGAGGTTCATCCTGACTGTGGTGGATTATGCCACCCGTATCCAGAGGCAGTCGCCCTATCCTCACTGAGGACAAAGTGACAGATGCCTTACTTGGGATTTTCTCCTGTGTTGGGTTTCCGGAGGAGGTTATCACTGATCAAGAGGGTTTCTTCATGTTGGACCTGATGAAATGTTTGTGGGAGAAGTGGGTGGTGGTGTGCAGGCGCACGACACCTATCACCCCAAGCCAATGGGCTTGTGGAAAGATTTAACGGTACTCCTGAAGTCAATGTTCCAAGCATTTGCTGAACAGTATGGGAGGGAATGGGAGAAATACTTTCCCATCTGTAATTTGCATACAGGGAGGTGCCCCAAGAGGCGACAGGATTTTCCCTCGAGCTCTTATATGGACGCTGGGTACGTGGGCCCTAGACTTGATCCAGGAGGACTAGAAAGGCAAGCATGCCACCCAGGGAACTCCCATAGTGGATTACGTCCTTAGGTTTAGGAAAGGCTGAAGAAGCTTACAGGGACAGCCCAGAGCAACCTGGCAGCTTCCCAACAGAAATGAAAGTATGACTACACAGCCAGAGCTCGCTCATACACGGTGGGTTAGGAAGTCATGGTCCTTATTCTGGTCCAGAAAGACAAACTGCAGGCTGAGTGGGCAGGACCATACAAAGTAGTTAGAAAGGTAAATGACGTGAATTATATCATAGAGTTACCTGACAGAAGACATACAGAGAATGCACCATGTCAACATGATGAACCCATATGCTAATAGGGCTGACATGGTGTTTGCAGTATGTAGTCCTGGGGAAGGGATGGACGAAGGAGACCCCTTCTGGACTTGCTGGAAGAAAGCAAGTGGGAGTCTCTCTGGAGGCAGTTAAATTGTCACCCCAGCTGGTCCTGGACAAGATTCAGGAAGTAAGGGAGGTTCTAGCAGACTTTGCCCCACTGTTTAGCACCAAGCCTGGACTAACCCCTTAGCAACACACAATGTGGAGACAGGGACACAGATGCCCAAACGGCGGACAGCATATCGGGTGTCAGAGGCTGTCCAAAAAGACATTAGGAGGGAGGTGGAGGAAATGCTGGATTTAAGGGTAATCCAGAGATCCCGAGCCCCTGGGCCCACCCGTAGTCCTCGTACTCAAGCCAGATGGCTCTACTCATTTCTGTGTGGACTATCATGGACTGCATGCAGTCACAAAGTCAGATGCCCACCCAATGCACAGGACAGACAAACTCCAGACAAGTTGGGAGGGCGACATACCTTATGACTATCACCTGACAAAGGAGTATTGGCAGGTAGAGTTAATGGACTGAGCTAGGGAGAGGTCGACTTTCATCACTCGATAAGCTTATTTGAATTTAAAGTAATGCCTTTCAGAATGAAGAATGCCAAAGGTTGGTGAACCAGGTGTTAAATGGTGCTGAGGAGTACGCCGTGGCATATCTGGAGGACACTGCCATCTTTAGTGCCAACTGGGAGGAATACCTGTCCCACCTTAGGGAAGTGCTGGGCAGGATACAGAGGGCCGTCTCACTGTCAAAGCTGAGAAGTGCCAGATGGCCATGGCTGAAGTGGCATACCTCAAGCATGTTGTAGGCCAGGGACAGCTCTGTCCTAACCAAGTAAAAATAGAGACAATCAAGGCATGGCCAGACCAGAAATGCAGAAGCAGGCCAGGAGCTTTCTAGGGACAGCAAGGTACTATAGGAAATTTCTACCCAATTACAGTGCCCTGGCTGCTCCTCTTCTGACCTGGTGAAGAAAAGTTGCCTAAGAAAATTACCTGGGTACCAGCCTGTGAAGAAGCCTTTACCAGACTGAAGGAGGCACTGCAGTGCTCCTGTATTGACAAGTCCTGACTATAGTCCAGACTGACTCCTCAGACATGGGTATTGGGCAGTACTGAGTCAGACATTCAACCAAGGAAAAGATCACCCTGTAGTGTACCTGAATAAAAGTTACTTCCCAGGGAGCAGGCTTACTCTACTGTGGAAAAAGAGTGTCTTGCAGTAGTGTGGGCCCTAAAGAAGTTGGAGCCATATTTATATGGGCAGCATTTTGAGGTACAAACTGACAACAACCCTTGGTTTGGCTGACGTAAATGGTAAAAACTAATGGTAGACTGTTACGGTGGAGTCTTGCCTTGCAAGGGTATGACATGACAATCTTACATAGGGCTGGAGTGACCAATCAGAACACTGATGGCCTTTCACATCTATATGAAGAGTGAACTGATTTGGGAAGCTTATCCCATGCAGGGACAGAGCCCCAAATTCAGTCTAGGTGGGAGGATTGTGACGCTTGGCCAGCTGGTTATGATTGTTCTATGATATTTGTAATATAGAATGTGGTATGTGAGTGTCTCACATGAGACATCTTGTGCTATAGGTGCCCCCACAGGTCAGTGAAGTGCTAATGACCTGAAACCAGGAAGTAATTAAAGACTTGAGACATAATTAAGGGTCTCCTGTTTTCCTGTCTTAATTAGAACTGACACAGCTGCCAGGATACAGGGCTAGTAAACTTTATGATGTCTTAGAGGAAAAACATGTTGTACCACCATGGTGCTAAAGTTAAAACACCTTTGCTGCCTTGGGAACAGGAAACCACACAAGAGCAAAGGAAAGGCTTGATTAAAGACTGTCATAATTTGGGAAATTAGTTTTTGCTGAAGTCACAGTACTTAAAATATAACCTGACAGGAAGATCATTGTTTGTATATTTTTATATTCTAAAAGGAGGAGCTAGATGACATCATAGAATGGGTGTGTGAGAGAGAAACAGTTTAACTAGGACTTGTGTCTGATCTTTGGGACATATCTTTTGGACTCTTAAGAAACAAGATCTCTGATCTAACTTAAGCACTGTAAAGAGGTAATACATTAGATGGAAAAGATCTAACTGTATGTTGGTAGGAGTTTGTCTGTAGTTGTCCTTGTTTTTCTTTAGGTGATTATATGCTCTTTGATATATTGTTCTGTGTTTACATTTTACTTATTTTTATCCATTTTTAAGTAAACCTTTTAATTGAAAGATACTTCCTGGGTCTTCCAAGTTCTTTCTTTGCATGTGACGATAGACTATAGAGGGTTAAGACTGACAAAACTGTTCGAGGGCTTGATGGTGTTACTAAACTGGGAAAAGGTAAGAATATACCTAAGGTCTTTTATAGAGTTTTAAGGGTTCATTTTGGATACCTGGTTAGGTGCCCTTAGGCTAAAAGACATCTTGCATCCCCTGAAGAGAATATTATCTGCGCCTGTACATTTGGGTACGCTAGCATAAGGTTCACAGTTTGAATCCCCCAGAACTTGAGACTAAAGGTGATTTGGATTTACAAGCAGATAGAAGGGTTACCCTGTCTGTTACCAGTTCACATTATCGCTCTGAGGTTTTTTTTTTTTTTTATTTATTTAGTTTTTGTTGACCGGTAAGTGCACTAGACAAATCCTGCCTATTTTCAGGCATGACCCGGGGAGGGGATACAGATGAATGCCAACTGACCTTGAACCAGATTAAGCTGTTGGTAGTATTTTAGTATGGTTGGCACTGTGGGAGCAGAGGGTCTGACCTGCTGAGTGTATTGTGACACCTCCACAAAATGATTTGCCCTCCATCATCATTCAAATCCTATTAAACCTTACTAAACCATTCCTGTGTTCCTAAGCATCCTACATAGGGAGTCTTATGGTCCATTGAACTAACATAAATGGCTATTTGGCAGTAGTCATTATGCAAATTCAGCTAGGAGGAACTGGAACCTGGAAGAAGAGCATTAGAACCAGTCAGGTGACGGTAGGTATATACTGATTGCACAAGTAAATTTCGACTGAGGGCAAAATGAAACAGCATTTTATGTTATTTTTGTTTCAGTTTCTTTACCCAGAAAGTCCATCTGAGCTGCAACATCTGATAATCAGTGAGGCCCTGCTCATACAGTACCCAGTTTTACAGCTCAAAGGATGGAAATGCATTGCTGGACACGTGACTTACTCAAGGACACACAATGAGCCAGTGGCTGTGATGAGGATTATAACCTATGAACTGCAGTTTCACAGTTTAGAGCTCTAAATATTCAACCACTCTTCCTTCCCTAGACTACGCTGCCTTCCCTAAATGTATCTTCTATCTTCCTGGTATGTGTGGGTGGTTAGAGATTAGCTGCAGGTAGATTTAGTGGAATACTTGGTTTGCATCACAGTTAACGCTTTTGTTTTAATAGTAAAGTCTGCTGAGTGGATTTTATATTTCTATTTATTTTAAAGCTAGCAAAATTCAGTTTTTCTAAATAAATAAAACAAAGGCAATGAAGTTGTATGTTTTATTATAAAGTCAAAATATCATCTCTTCTCTTAAGTATTACCAGCAAAAATATAATGAACCAATGCACATCTAAAATTGTAAGGAAAGTGCTATGGTATGAAAACACATTAAAATAGTCTAAATCCAATTCCATGCCTAGTGTCAGTATAAAATATTAAATCGGAACCTAAAAGTATCACTAGTATAATATTAAATCAGACTGGTTATAAAACTAGCAGCAGTATTAAATCAATCCAAGGTAAGTCTGAAAGTGCTGCTGCTACATACTATAACATACTAAATTGATCTGAATTTCAAAGTGCTACTGCTACAAAATATTGAATCATTATGGCCATACATCATGCCTTACTGCAATGTCAAGAGTCAAATCAAAATCTTTTCAGTGCAGCAGACTAGCATGCTGAGCCTTCACAACTGTTCCATTAAATTCTGCAATTACTAACCCTAATTTCTTTAGCTGTTCATGCTGTTTTATTGAAGCATCATGAAATAATTAAGGGACATAGTCTTGCAGTCATGGACTCACTTTGATAATTTTACTATACCATATCATATTGTACCAATAATGAAATGTAACTATATTCAGGAGTATAGGGTCAGCCAGGTAAAGTCAACACCTGAATTAACTGATTTAGGGATCAGTTCTGAAAGTGTGCAGATTACATAAATGCCAGATGTACAGTGAGTAGGCTGCCTCAGCCCTGTGCATAGCAAAACCCCACTACATGTGTCCATCCTAGTTGTGTTCCAGTCACTACTGGCTAGGGTAGGATTGTAGGTCTGAAAGTGCTCTACAGTACATCAGCATTTTGGAGTCCTTTGGCATACAGAGGTCTGACAGAGTGCATAGGCTACATGACCAGAAGTATTGCTGTGGTGGTTTCTTCCCTCCCCAAATTGATAATGGGCCATTTTCTACAGGCAGATACTCCTGTCCTCTAGCATTCTAAGAAGGGCTGGGATAAAGAGGCATCTCAAGAGCTGACTTTTCAATTTGCTTCTCATTTTCTGAACTGAAAGGGAATATGGTGACACTTGCTATTTCCAAGGATACTGTAGTCCGTATAGAACAGGGGTCCAACACTACTGGATTCAAGCATTCAATTGGATTCCTCTGTCCAGCCAAGCTCTGTTCACTACTGTTCCTATGCTACATCAGGCACTCTGTAGTTACACTAAGAGGGTTGCCAGCAGTGTATCTGAGTCACTTACCTTTAGAGGCAAGAATGCAAAGTGAAACGGCACTTGCAGACTGCTTGGCATACAATATGTAGTGGTCTGCTTTCAGAACCAGGCTGTTAGGTTAAGATAATAATGATCAACACACTTCATATATACAGTATATGTGTGTGTGTGTGTGTGTGTGTGTATATATATATATATATATATATATATATATATATATATATATATATAGTGTGTGTGTGTGTGTGTGTGTATATATATATATATATATATATATATATATATATATATATGCATGCAAAAACTGCATTTAATGCATCAGTTAGGGTTGAAGCAACAAAAGTGAGGAAATAAAACATTATGGTTGAGCCCCTAACCCCCACACACACCCCACACCCATATCCTCCACAGACGACAGATGCCGGTAGTGCATGGGGTCATGGGCCCAACTTCACCTCATTCCATGTGTAAGCAGGTTGACATGCTACAGTAAAGGAGAATGGGGTGAGAGTTAGGCTCATGACCCATTGGCACACCCCAGCATCTGTTATAGTCACGCCAAAGAATTTTTATATTTTAAAAGCTATTTTTTACCTAAACCAGACAAACCAAAGGCATAGCTTTGTAGAGGGCATCACCCTGAGCAAAACCCATGCCTCATTTGGCCCAAAAGTCACCTGTGGAGAAAGCTACAGCATTTTGTTTGGAGGAAAACTGAAAACAAGATGGCAGCTCATGGACAAGGAATTTTTCTGATGGACTAGGATTACAGATCAATCCCCATCCGCGAGGTAACAAAAATCCTAGTCTGTCAGCTTAATCCTGATCCGTGAGGGATATCTGGTCATGCCATCATGGACATCTGGTCACGCCATCATGGACATCTGGTCACGAATGACGGACAAGGCTTATGTAACCAAGATCATCTCGCAGACTAGGATTTTGTCAGCTCACGGACTAGAATCGTTAGTGAGTCACGGTCAAAGAATTTTTACATTTTATAAAGCTATTTTTGACTAAAACCAGGGCATCACCCTGAGCAAAACCCATGCCTCATTTGGCCCAAAAATCACCGTGGAGAAAGCTATGACATTTTGTTTGGAGGAAAACTGAAAACAAGAGGGTGGTCCATGGACAAATTTTTCTGATGGACTAGGATTTTTTTAATTCTAGTCTGAAAGGACAAAATCTTTGACTGTGAAACCAATCCTAGTTCATCAAAATACATATAAATTCTGGAGTGAACTGGCATGCTCAAAACTCCAAAATTAAAATGTAATAACTTTTGAACGGATTAAGATGTTTTACCAAACCAATGCTGGATTGTTCCTTGATCCAAACTCTTTCTATGTTCCAAATTTCAGACCAAAAGATCACACAGTGTGGTCACAGTGTCATGGCAAAAATGCGCCAAAAGTGGCGAAACAATTTATTTTGCATTTTGCTGCGCAGAAACTGTAAGTCCGATCGAACACAACTTGGTAAATCAAGAGATCTACCATACTGAATATGTATTACACATTTTGTGCAAATCTGTTGGACAGTTGCAAAGTTATTAACGCAAAAAATTGAGGTTTAACATTAAAGTGCCTACTCAACTTAACTATAGGGCACCTCGTGTCTATATATATATACACACATATATATATATACTGTAGTCCAGACTATGTTTGCATCCCATAATGTTCGCTGGTCCAGGTGCTGACACTTTTTCGGTTGTTATCGTTCACGCCATACCGATTAACACTTGCATTCAATGATTATCGGTATGACAATGTTTTTAAAATCGCAAACATAGCTTAAAATAAAAATCAGTTAACATTTTCTGACTACAGTATATATATATATATATATATATATTTCATCCTGCTATCTTACAATGCATGGTCCTTTGCAGTATGTAGACATATAGTGTATTCCCCACCCAGGTATGCTGTTTCCTTCTTAACAGCTCTACCTGGTGGGCTGGGTTCGGGAGAATATGTCACCGGTACATTGGCTAGGTTTGGCTACTCTGCAACAGGGCACCCAAGTAACTCTGGACAAAGGAAGCAATAACTGTAATGTCCAATACCAGAAGTGGGTTGTAAAGTGTGGCTTTTATTCACATCCAACAGAATGAACAAAGCATAGATGGACCTCCACGGGCTACACTCCTGGTGATGCAGATTTATGGAGACCAGAACACATCCTATTCACTTTAGCCCTCAGGTTTTGAAACACACTGGGCACACAGCCCGAACTTGTACGCTGCTCTGGGTATTCCCTGGCTTGGCTCTACTCTTGACACCTTTCCATATAGCATGGAAACATTTACTGGTGGCTCCTAAACCACCTATGAGCACTTCTGGCTCCATCTAGGAATCTTCCTCATCAATCCCACGTCTGGGTACTTTCCTCAGGCACTGGCCAAGTACCTGAGAAAGCTACAGGTGTCGCAGCAAACCCGTAGAGGTGAATTTGGTTACTACTGATGGGGGTCTCCCACCTCTCACTCCCATAATTCATACCCGCCATTTCTCTGGACTGTAACACCTCATCCTGGAAAACACTTTGCTGTGTAGATTCTCTTTAAATGTATTCACATGCAATCTACTGTCTTTACATCCCATTTGTGCTGAACTTGAACATACTTATAAGTGACTGTGTCCATTACTCTAGACCCCCACAGAGTTAAGCAGTCCAATCTCCACATCTTCCAAACTGTACTTGGCTGGCTTTTCCTGACCCCACAGTAACAGTCATTTTAGTTTCATTTTGTTTCAGGTGAAAACACATTGGCCTTTAGCAGAGCGAACTCACCCCTTGGTTGCAGGTGCCCCACAGGCATTTTATCTCCAAAGAAATCTCATCCAGAACTTCCCGTGCCTCAGCACGAACTTAACTCAGGCAGCTTTTTTTTCCTAGCTAGACCGGGCGCGCTCTGGAAGCAGGCTGATTCTTCCCCCATCCCCACAGGGATGGGGACCTGAACCACTGAAAGCGGCCTCTACCACTTCACTGTGCTCTTCTTGTGTTCCTCTTCAGGTGAGAACACACACCTATACAAAAATAGCTCTTGACAGAGCTTAGAGCACTGAGAGCCTGCTTACAGCAGAGCACCTCATTCCTCTACTGCATACTGCAACAGACTCTACTGAACTGACTTCAAATTCCCCAGTGTTCTACTCTAACCTCCAACTGCAACATTCCAGTGTGGCTTATGCAGCTGCGACAGTTCTAAATGATGTCATCCCTCAGTCTCAGCGGAGACAGAGAACAGAGTGAGACAGTGTGAATCCATTAAACTTGAGTTTCACAAGCTGCCTTCCTGCCTACCACTAGGTCTTACTTGATTCTAGTAGCCCCGGTAACAGGGGGTTACACTTACCCTGGGCCAGGAAAATGACTGTCTGCAGTCATTAGTTAACCAACCTAGGCCATCCTACCCTATGTGCTACCTATGGAGAGGGGTGATCAGGCCCCTCCTACCATGTGCTAAGCACAGGCAGACAACAATAGGGCCCAGGGGCCATTGGCTGATGCATCAGCCTCTACTCTACCTGCTGACTATGGGTACCCAGTGGCTTTGGAAGAACTGTCCACAGCATAGCCCTATTAGATCAGTACTGCATCCCCTACAGCCATTCAGGCCACAGCCTGTCTATCCCCCTAGTCCTCTAGGGAAAACTATCTGCCTCTAACTTAAAATTCTGAAACAAAACAAACAGGGACCTCCGACCTGGGACACCATGTAACCACACACTAGGAGCTAATACCATACACTATGCATTACTCTCACTCCCCCACAAACAAACCTGCAGAAGAAAAAGTTACACAGTAACAACAACAACAACAGTACTTCAAACACTACACTGTAAAGCACTACTGAAGAACTCCGCTGAGTCCCTCCTCATCTTCTTGTCTCTCTTCTATCTTCTTCAGAACACCTGCAAGAAAAAGAAAGACAACACACACCCTAATCTGCATACACAGTCTATCTAAACCCCTACAATCTGAACACTGAAGAATCCCCAAAAGATTTTTTAGAAAAGTAGAAAACAGTATAAACATTAGAAACAGTAGAAAACAATGACATTGTTTACATACACAATATTTGGGGGATGGGGTGCCCTAAAAGTTCCATCTAGTGACCACAGTGCCCAAGGTAAGTCCATTAAAGAGACTCTCCTGGGCCGGAGCCCGTGAAGCACAGTTCTAGCAGGCCAAAGTCCCAAGACAGAGTCTTTGAGGACAGTTCAAATATCTGGAGTCTGCTATGTAGGTGTGTACTGCAATGTCATAAGAACAGAAAAGTCTGGACTTACCAGTCCCTTGTAGAACAACACGATACCACACCTGGTCCTCGGCCAAGACTCTCCTGGCAGCATTCTTCCAATACAGCAGTGCGGACATCTTCCGGGAAACAACAGGAGGGCACATCTGGAAACTGCTGGGCTGATGTAATTTCTGGAGATGGAACCTTGAAACAGGAACAAAAAGGAAAACACTGGTCTGAAGTCATCCGATACCCAGGCGATGAATCAGGATACAGCTGGGCTGGTGTCCTCTCTGGATCTGAAGTCATCTGGTGGGCCAGTCGATGGATTCTGGAAGGCCAATACACTGTAGAACTGATGAATGTAGGGCACCTGGTTCCTGGGATGCCAGTCTGGCGGAACAGCATAGGTATGGCAACTGCTGGAGTGGCAGCACTGGCTACCACTGCTCTGCTTTCCATTTGGTAGGCATGGGCACATTCTCAGAAAGGTCTTTGCATTGTGGCCAATAGCACAACGGGTCAGGTGCTGGAATTATTACCCCATCTGAGTGCTCATAATTCACCATGAAAGGTTTCATGTCCCTCTCCATCCACAATTCGAACAGTATCAATAAACAGTGTCCTGCCTCTTTTCCACTGGCTGTCTTTTTCTTGAAACATTCTGTTCTTGACATGCTTGTTTGCACCAGGATTCACATATTTCATTGCTTCTTCCCAAATCCAGGATTTTCTGCTTTTTCAATCTCCTCACAGACTCTCCGAGGAAAGGTGGAAAGGACATCTCATAGATTTAATTTGCTTTCCTACGCACTAGTCTTTCTCTTTACTAGCTTAGGTCAACTTGTGACTCTGGCCTGGCTTGGGGGTGGTCAGTCCTGGTTCTGCCAGCCACGCATTCTTAACGACACAAAAATGGATCCCTGGCTCCTTGTTGCACAGCCAGGGCAGTGGAATCACCGCCTCTTCCATGCTCCTCTGAGGCAAGAGCTTGAGGCTGTGTACCAGTTCCTTTTCACAAGGCCACATAGGTTCCCTCTCACCTTCTTCCTCACTGAAAATCTGTGCCATGAAGTGAGCAGTCGTCCACACTCCTAAGACTGTCCACTCTTTCGCCAAGACGGAGGTCGAAACCTCCCATTCAAAGGTCTCCTCATCTCGCCTTCACCTATGAGACTTGGGCTAAGCCCCTCTCCAAGGGTCTACTGATGCTCTTCATGAAATGTTCTCTCTGCAACTCAGACTCTGAAACATCAGCACATTGTTCTGTCTGTAAATCCCACACCTCTTGCTTCATGCCACACCTGAGGGGTTTTCTCCAACAGGCTCCGCCTGGTGCTGTGTGCTGCCAACTGCAGATTCTTGAACTTTGTCCATGTGGGAGCTAAATGAATCTTGGGCGCTTTAAACAAACCATATTTCTCTAGGCACCCAGAACAGTGAGGTACCATGAAGACATCCTTCCAGCATTTAAGCACATCACACATACTGCACTGGATATCCAGGAATCGCCACATGAGGAGTCAGTCATCCTGTAGTAACATCTCTCAATGTCCCTTAACTTGTTAACTTACTGCTATCACAGCCCAGGCACGATCTGGGTAACGGCTGGTCCTGAAGCCACAACTGCAGAGAAAACAAACAACGCCACTTTTATTTCAAGTCCCACATCACTGAAAACTTTCTCTTTCAAAATGGCTCCTCTGTTGCTGTGTTTACATTACTACCCCACCCTGTAATGGCAGCAGCACTCCTACATCAACATTCTGTAATTGGGTCAAGCACTGCACATCCGATTTATACACTCTACTGATAACTTTGCTCAAACTGCACAAACTTGCACTGTTCTTTTTCTGGCACATTTATATGATTTACCACAGACTTTTTACTCGCTGAAGACATTGCTCTAGCTTACAGTCCCTTAAAGCCTCAGTATTTCATAGCACAGGATTGTTTGTATTTCTTGCTGCACATCTGATACAACTCACAGTCTCTCACATGGCTTTGAAAATTATACTGACACTGAACCTATAATTATGTTCACAGTCAATTGCTTAGAACTCTTGCTTTTGCTGGTAAAACTTAATACAGTCCTTCTTTGCAAAGTGATTACACTGCTACACACAGATTCAGCTGGCTTTTGGTGAAATCACACAGTTTGAGCAATTATTTCTGTTGGTACTCACTGTTATCAGTAGCTGTTTGCTGCAATGGAAAATGGCCTGCAGCCAGTCTTGGAGGCCTCAGGAAAAAGCGGGTTGGCAGTCCTGCAGATCGTCCCTCTGAACACCACACTCACAGTCCAGTCGATGAAGTTGAGCTGAATTTAAACAGAAAAGTCATTTTTAACTTTTTACAGCACTTTCAATCACCGCACGCCCTCCTGGTAAGCCAGTTCACAGTCCACTCACTCTCCTCTCGAATGCTGTGCAGTCACTCTAGAGCTGGCTTGGGGGACTGATTGCAGTCTCACCAATCACTTGACACCATGCAAATGAGCCTCTTTCCTCTCGAATGCTCTTCTCCTCACAGCGATCGTCGAGCAGGCAAAATTTAAACTGCAAACCACACTTTTTTTTTTTTTTAACTGACTCTATGGCAGGAGCACCATTTTAACCATTTTCCATGCCCATTAAGCACAATAAGTCTCTCAGTCCACTAGAAAGCATTTCCAATATCTAGGGCACAATTTTCCTTTTGCTACCCACAGTTTTTCACACTTTTCTTTGTCACAAATACTTTTAAAAGCTGGCAAATGCTGTAATTTGATGCAGGACAAGGGCATACACACTCAGGCTTTACTGTTCCTTGGTAAACAGTTGGCATTTTAATAGCAGCACATGGATAACAGCACACAGTGGCACATTAGTTAAACATTGCTTCAGTTGTTTTAGACTACTCACTGCCAGATAACCAAAATGCTAGCCATTGTCTGAGCGGCCTTTCTTACATTCCTCCCAAATTCCAAACCCAAATCCTCAGCGGTGCCTCCATTTTGTAACCCCCACCCAGGTATGCCATTTCTATCTTGACAGCTCTACCTGGTGGGCTGGGTTCGGGAGAAATATGTCACTTGGCACATTGGCTAGGTTTGGCTACTCTGCAACAGGGCACCCAAGTAACTCCGGACAAAGGAAGCAATAACTGTAATGTCCAATACCAGAACTGGGATTCTAAAGTGTGGCTTTTATTCACATCCAACAGAATAAACAAAGCATAGATGGACCCCATGGGGCTATACTCCTGGTAATGCAGATTTATGGAGACCAGAACACATCCTATTCACTTTAGCCCTCAGGCTCTGAAACACACTGGGCACACAGCCTGAACTTGTATGCTGCTCTGGGTATTCCCTGGCTTGGCTCCCTTGCCAGCCCTTTGGACACTTTCCATATAGCATGGAAACATTTACTAGTGGCTCCCTAAACCACCCTATGCGCACTTCTGGCTCCATCTGGGAATCTTCCTCATCAATCCACGTCTGGTACTTTCCTCAGGCACTGGCCAAGTACCTGAGAGAAAGCAACAGGTGTCCCAAAGCAAACTCGGAGAGGTGAATTTGGTTACTACTGATGGGAGTCTCCGCCTCGCTCCCATAATTCATACCCAGCCATTTCTCTGGACTGTAACACCTCATCCTTGAAAACACTTTGCTGTGTAGATTCTCTTTAAATGTATTCACATTCAATCTATTGTCTTTACATCCCATTTGTGCTGAACTTGAACATACTTAATAAGTGGCTGTGTCCATTACTCTAGACCCCCACAGAGTTAAGCAGTCCAATCCCTACATCTTCCAAACTGTACTTGGCTGGCTTTTCCTGACCCCACAGTAACAGTCGCTTTAGTTTCATCTTGTTTCAGGTGAAAACACATTGGCTCTTTAGCAGAGCTGAACTCACCCTTGGTTGCAGGTGCCCCACAGGTGTTTTTCTCCAAAGAAATCTCTGTCCAGAACTTGGTGCCTCAGCACGAACTTAACTCAGGCATCTTTCTTTTTCCCTAGCCAGACCAGGGGTTGTCCCTGGAAGCAGGCTGATTCTTCCCCCATCCCCACAGGGATGGGGACCTGAACCATTGAAAGCGGTCTCTACCACTTCACTGTGCTCTTCTTGTGTTCCTCTTCAGGTGAGAACACCCACCTATACAAAAAATAGTTCTTGACAGAGCTTAGAGCTCTGAGAGCCTGCTTACAGCAGAGCACCTCATTCCTCTACTACAGACTGCAACAGACTCTACTGAACTGACTTCAAATTCCCCAACGTTCTACTCTAACCTACAACTGCAACATTCCAGTGTGGCTTATGCAGCTGCGACAGTTCTAAAATGATGTCATCACTCAGTCTCAGCTGAGACTGAGAACAGAGTGAGACAGTGTGAAATCCATTTAACTGGAGTTTCACAAGCTGCCTTCCTGCCTATCACTAGGTCTTACTGGGATTCTAGTAACCCGGTAACAGGGGCTACATTAGGTTGCCTTACTGACTCCAGTATACTGTATTTACTTTGAAAGAAAATAAATTAGATACATTTTAAAGCAGATTAACTATACGAATATTTTCAAACTTGTGTAAATGTTCTTATGTTTTTAGTTACTGTATCCACTAGTTTTAATCATGTTCCAGCATGTAAATGCTATAATCATTTCTGTCTGCTGACACAGATATCCTCTTCTGCTGTAGCGTACTTAATATACAGTATGTACTACTTTCAGTCTTACAAAAGAAAGAAGTGACATGTACAGTACAAGTGGATCTCTGCAGAATTTACTAATTTCAAATAAGGGCTAGATATTCAAAGGAGTTGTGCCTGGTGCAACTCCAGAAATGCACCCTGGAGCAATATTCAAAGGGGGATGTCGCTGTGCAATTTCCGATGCACCTGCAGTGCAAAGATAATGTATGCAGCACATCTCCAGGCATGCCCATGCATTTGCAGCACATCTTGATATTCAGCCGAGATGTGCGGTTGCATCTGCTGGCACATCTTGTAGATGTGCCACATACATGGGCACAAAGTTGCTCTGTAAAATAGGCTAAACTGGTAGCCACCCACAGGTGGGCTGCTGTATTGCAAGGCACAACATAGCAGCTGCCAGCCCCTGAGTGGCTACCCGCAAGCACCAAGTCCAATCCCTGAACAGTGCAACATAATGATCCCTGGTAGTCTAGTGGTATCCCTCCCATCCCTGAGTCCCAATCCCCATAAATGAAACAACACACTCATCCCTGGTAGTCTAGTGGTCCCCTCCTGCCCAGTACCCTAATCATTGTTAATACAACAAAATCCCCATCCATGGTAGTATAGTGGTACCCCTCCCACCCAGTACCCGATCATTGGCAAAACAATAAAATCCTCATCCATGATGGTCTAGTGGTACCCTCTCCCACCTGGTACCCTGATCATTGGTAAAATGATAAAATCCCCATCCATGGTGGTCTGGTGGCACCCCCCACACCCCACCCATACAGGACCCCCAACTGTCCTGCTCCCCACCAAGGTCATCGGCAGGCAGCAAACCCCACCCACTCACCTCTATGGCTGCTTGACAAATGACAGCTTACAGTAACATCTCCAAGCACATTTGGGTCCACACTGTCGACCAATGGGCTTGGAGATATGTATAATAGTCATTCACAACTTTATGAATGAATTCACAAAGTTGTGAATGACTATTACAGTACACACTGCAAGCCCATTGGTCGACAGTGTGGACCAGTGAGCTTGCAGGTGTTACTGTAAGCTGTCATTCGGTGGGCAGCCAAACAGGTGACTGGGTGGGTGTGCCCACTGATGACATGGATGGGGAGTGGTGGGGATTTTATCATTTTACTTAATGATTGGGGTACTGGGCAGGAGGGGGTACCACTAGACCACCATGGACAAGGATTTTATTATTTTAACAATGATCGGGTACTAGGTGGGGAAGAGGTACCACTAGACCACCATGGACAGAGATTTTATCATTAAAAATTATTGGAGTACCAGGCAGGGAGAGGGGACCACTAGACCACTATGAATGGGGATTTTATCATGTAAACAATGATTGGAGTACCGGCAGGAGGGAAGGACCACTAGACTACAAGGGATTAGTGTGTTGTGTCATGTATGGGGGATCGAGACTGGGATAGGAGGGAGGCCACTAGACTGCCAGGACTCAGTACAGCAAGCATGTGCAGGGTGCTCAGGCACATTTCACCAGGCCAGCCCTGCATAACTCATGCAAATAAATACTACTATCTCCACATGCAAACCAGTTCATTCTGGTGTCCTGCAAGGGTCTATACTTGGCCTCTACTCTTCACCCTCTTCCTTAACTCCCTCCCTAAATCCTGCAGTGGTCACATGCTGCTATATGCAGATGATGCAGTTATTTTTGGAAACATCCTCATCCTAATTCCCTTCAATCAGCTCTACAGGGCCAATTTAGGGAGATAGAAACCTAGTTATCTGAACACCGCCTTATAATCAACTACAAGAAAACAAAGACCATGATATTTGCACACCACCAAAGCCCCCATTGTCACATGCCCCTAGTGATAAAAAGCACCCATGACTCCACTCTTGAGCAGGTCCCATATTTCAAATATCTTGGAGTCACCTTAGACACCTCCTCTCCTACCACTCTCACATCCAACAGGTCACCTCCTCTATTAACACTAGATTAGAGTTCCTTTACAGGCATAAACACTGCCTACCCCCAGGCCATGCACCTCGCTGTGTCCTATCTGTACTATCCTTGGTAGACTACAGAATTATCATATATGGATCAGCGGATCAAACTGCCCTGTGCAGCATAGACATCACCCTTAATAAAGCTTGCCGTCTAGTCTCAGGATGTGTCAGGTTAACACACACATGTGAGCTTTATAATCAGACAGGCTGGCTAAATTTCCAAAG
The DNA here is from genome assembly GCA_016271365.2 of Neoceratodus forsteri. Taxonomy (NCBI): domain Eukaryota; kingdom Metazoa; phylum Chordata; order Ceratodontiformes; family Ceratodontidae; genus Neoceratodus; species Neoceratodus forsteri. The sequence goes on along the minus strand of CM028135.1, from coordinate 901,428,668 downwards.
CAGCCTTAAGTACTTTACCTGCCTCCTTTCCAAAAGATACAACAAGCAAGCCCCATCGGCCTCCACCCACTGATCCGCACAGCCCCCATAGACGGACCTTAAGACACACAGCAAACTCTACCCTTCTAGTTCCCCACTGTAGAATCTCACTTGGACAAAGATCCTTCCACTATCGAGCCCTCTATGGCTGAACAGTCTACCATCCTCCATCTCCATGACCCATAGTCTCAGCCTATTTAAGTCAGGTCTCAAAACCCTGCTCCTTGACTCAGCAGCCTGTGACTGTAATTAGTCTCACACACATACTGCTGCCACCCCACACCATAATTACAGAGACAACTGTTACACAGGAGCCTACTCTAACCTGTAAATTATCCTGTAGCAAATGGTTAGTCTGATGCCACCCCCATCCTATGTCCCCTCTGTCCAGCTATTGTGACTCTAGGTCCTTCAAGATCCTACAAACTGTATCCTGTATTAGCACTGACCAGGGAACTTCTGTATGCTCCCAGTTGATGTAATCCACATTATAAGCTAAAACCAGGACCATCGGTCTTTGTATTATTACAAGATACTTGTATATTTGTGATACCTGTATATATCTTATTCTTGTATTTTTACTCTGTATTTTTACTTTCATTGATGTGGAGCCTTTGCAAATGAGTCTATGACTCAAAGGATTGTAATTCTGATTCTATTCAATAAATAAATAAAATAAATGGGGCCATAATGACATACAAATGGCCCCATTTGCACCTTTGCATGCATAATGACTCCATTTGCATGTTCAGGTCTGAATATCTGGAAACTGCACCCAGCTCATCTCCAGATCCGCAGGCGCATTCTCATTCCTGGTATTCAGACCTGTCTGGGATGTGCCGTGCATTGTATTTGTGCCACCCACATATTTTTATATATTCAGAAGAGATGCCAATCGCTCATCTCTTTGACTATATCCTTTGTTGCTCCAGCGAACTTAGTTGCGTGGCTCAACCACTCTGCACCATTGCCAGAGTATTTTTCAATATCGGAGCCAAAGTCATCCATTAGCCTTTGCAGAATGTTTTCTTCCTTTGAATTCCTAAATAGCTTGACAACCCTAGTTATCATCTGCATAATTGTTAGGCTCAGAATGTTATGCTCATGCCTATGTCCTAATTATGTAACAGTTCATGTCATGGCTACTTTCTTTTACATTTAATTTTTTATTCCATTTTAGAATACCCTTTTAGTCTTTCCTGTAAAATACATTTTCCCACTTCGAGTCTTCTGTTCTTCAGTATTTTCTAGATTTCTCCCTACATTTTCTGCTATATGTTCAGCTGTATATAAACACCACATTTTTAATGTAACTTTCTTGTGACCAAGATAAACTACTAAAGCCAGCCTGGTGGCACTGAGGGTTGAGGTGCTGGACACCACACCTACACCACACCAGCAACCCAGATTCAGGAGCAAGCCCAGGTGCTGGGGTTCGAAGGAGGGAGATGGATCAAGCATCCATAGGACAGCTCTCCTCTTCCTGTGGAGGGATCCAGGGTCTTCCCGTGCAGTAGAGACCCCAGTGGAGACCGGGGTACTATTAGCATGGAATAAGAATTGGGATGAGCACAGTGGCATCTATGGGCAGCTATGTACTGACACCATTGCATGGCTGTGCTTGTGGGGCAGGTACAAAGAAGAAAATCCCTCTGGACCACTGGTGAGATGACAGTGGCCCCAGTGGAACACGAATCCCTAATGATGGCCCAAGCATGCCCAGGACTCTTCATAGCTGACCTGGACGACCAAAGGTAAGGCATCTCACACTTAGGAGATGACCACCAGGGGAGGGCAGAACCAGCCCTGGAGGTGATCTGGGGTCGGCCCTGCCTAGGTCATTTGGGGAAAGAGCCTGGGAGATGCGGGGTTCAGGCTGGGAGTTAGGGTGTATCCATATGGGCACCCTGAAGGATACCTGGCTTCGGATGCATAAATAAAGTAAAAAAAAGATCAACTACCATGCAGCAGAAAGTTCTACCCAAACTTATTTGACAAGAGCATTTTTGCTGAAACATTTACATTTTGTTTTGTACAAGTATCACTAATAAATAGAGTAACTGTTGATAATTCTTAAAAACTACATTAAGATAATGTTAGAGTCATGGACAAACCACAAAATGTAAAGAAATAGGAATTTAGGATTAAAATTACCCTAACTCCACATGGTCTGTATAAGCAGGATGGTAAGATTTTCTTTCTGGTACCTGGGTTATTGACACCCCAGTTCTGTGCAGAACCCAACCCAACTAACAACACTTGAAACCCAATGATCTTGCTTACACAGACCAAGTGCATTTGTAGAATAACAGAATTAAGGGACTCAGTGGTTGAGTTATGTTAAATTTGTTAATCCAAACTTGTAAGTACAAAACACTCAGCTATGACTTTTATCCCTAGACCCCTACACAGATTAACTGTTTATTTGCCATGTCTAATTTTATAAGTTAATAGGGACTCTAAGTTATATGTCACATGGACTGGGCAAGCTGCCATGAGATTTCAACTACCCAGGCTCTGGAATAGTCCATCCTCCTCCATTACCCAGTCCTCCAACATTCATACCTCCTAATCACTGATTAAGCAGCACTATAATAATGACAGAGCTTGTTTATTACTTGCTGATATTACTGCCTATATTACTCTGTTTGCCATTGCCTCAGTGTTATTTATTATTCATTTTTATGATTTGTTGTGAATTCTTCCTAATACTGCACCTTGCACCTGTTTCCTCATACCTTCCCCTTTCCCTCCCCAAGTCACATTTGTCAATGAGAATGTTTCATCTTTGCATTGCTTATTTGGTAGAATTATTTTGAATAAATAAAATAAAATAAATAACACACTTAAGTACGAGGGCAGTGATCTTAACTCACAGTCTTCAAAAGCCCAATTAAGTAATTATAATAACAAAACAATGTTATTCATAGAATCATTGAAATCTGTTGGCAGAAAAGGACCCCACGGCCCATCCAGTCTGCCTGAATCCCTCCCAGGAAGACCCCTCCCACCATTCCCAGCCTACCCATTCAGAAAACTGTTCATTATTCTAGTAAAACAGCACAGGTGAGCAATGATTAACCTTTCTACCCATATTTCTGTGTTTTAAAGTTAAAAACAGTAATCGTGAAATGAGTTATCTGGGGACCAGTGACCATCGCACAGTATGGTTTAGGGAAATTGATGGAAACACTATTGAAGGAAAGAATTGTGGAACACCTGGAATCCAATGGACTGCAGGACCTGAGGCAACATGGCTTTATAGAGGGAAGGTCATGCCAAACAAATCTAAAATATTTTTTTGACTGGGTAATCATGGTGTTGGATCGGGGAGGGTGGTAGATGTGGCCTACTTGGACTTCAGCAAGGCCTCTGACACCATTCCACATAGCAGGATGGTAAACAAGTTGGGTAGCATGGGGTGGGCAATAAGTAGGCAACAAAGGTAAGAAACTGATTAGAGGATAGGAGGCAGAGGGTGGTGGTAAATGAAGTTCACTCTGAAAAGGGAGAGTGACCAGCAGGGTACTGCAGGGGTCAGGACTGTGGCCAGTCCTCTTTAATGTCTTCATTAGTGACATAGCAGAGGAACTGGAAGGAAAGATCTACCTCTTTAGGATGACATCAAGATCTGCAACAGGGTGGACATCGGAGGGTGCACAGGATGGAAAGAGACTTGAAATGACTGGAGGAGTGATCACATATTGTCAGCTAAGGTTTAATGCAAAAAGTGCAAAATAATGCACTTGGGTCACAGAAACAGAGGTGCAGTACAAAATGTGGGGAGAGAGATACTAGCAGCAACCAAGCAGAAAAGAGACCTGGGGATAATCATATCAGAAGGCCTGAAGTGGTCAGACAATGCGATAAAGTAATTGGGAGAGCTAGTGGGATGCTGGGATGTAGAGGAGGGGTATTACCAGCAGGAAGAGGGAAGTGGTGTTACCAATATATGCGCTTTAGCAAGACCCCACCTGACTACCGTGTCCAGTTTTAGAGGCCACATCTCAGGAAAGACATAGACAGGATGGAGGCCATCCAAACGAGGGCTACTAAAATGGTACATGGTCTACATCAAATGTCCTATGAGGAGAAGCTAAAGAAATTAAACATGTACACCACGGAAAAGAGGAGGGAGAGGCAGATATGATCAAGATCTTTAAATACCCACGGTGTAGATAAGGTACAAGTGGGAGGTATTTTTCAGAAAAGGGTGCTCCAGAACAAGGGCCACAATAAGAAGCTGGAGGGTAGGTTTAGGAGAGATGGAGGAAATACTTCTTCACAGAAAGGGTGGTGGATGTCTGGAATGGTCTTCCAGCAGAGGTTGCTGGGGCAAAAAAGTGGAGGTATTCAAAAAGCCTGGGAGTCATAAGGGATAGGTAAGGTGGCTGAGAAAGTCCCATAGACCTGAAGGGTCTGCAGTGTAAGCAATGCAACTAAAAAGAGCAAACTGGATGGGCCATGCATCCCTTTATCTGCCATCAGCTTCTATGTTTCTTTGTAATAAATGTATTTTTTTGCTAACATCTATACATTTATTATTGTGGGTTTAATGACATGTCTAATAGTTAGTCACATGCTGAAATTAAGTGCATTAAAGGCCTGAGAAATGCCATTATTCCACAATTTAACACACACTAAAGCAGATACTGTAACTGTGTTTATTAAATGATAAAATACAATATTGCAGTCATTACTAGCCACATGCACTATAAGAGTAAATTCACTTAAACTTCACTTCTCTGTTGTCTCACTGGAATGAATATTCATGTAAAACCATTGTTATACTGTAAGGAGTGACTTCAGGAGCAAATCAACACATAGATCAATACACAAATAAATGTTCTAAATTAATGTTAAACATGTTAACATTTGTGTTAATAAAATAAATCAATTTAATAAAGATTACAAACTACTTTTTACTTTAAATGTTCTGTGTAAGGTGTTTATCTGTCCAAAGAATAATAATTTATTTGGTTTGTACTTTTAAACAATAATTAAAGAGAAATGCACACTTAGTCTGTGTAAGCAAGGTAGTCAGGTTTCATAGTGTTGTTAGTTGGATTGGGTTCAGCATAGAACTGAGGTTTCCAGTAACCAGATACGAGAAAGATAAAATCTTACTATCTTTGCTTGCACATAAGGGTGGAGTTAGGTAATTTTCAACCATAACTCTCATTTCCTAAAGTTTTGCAGATTGTCCACAACCCCAATGTTATCTTAACATATTTTTTCTGTTTTGTAACTCAAATTTATTGAAAAGCAGAAGATTACAATGCAGCAGGATGTGTAACATCATTACAATGCATTGGTTACAGCTTTCAAAATGTCTTACTTTTTATTTGTATAGTTATAGTAATCCTGTTTGAGCTGATAGATGGGTCCTTGGTATGGTCAATTTTTGTTTGTGGAATCCAGAATGTCATTGCTTTTTAAAATGAATTTAATGATGGATAATTTACTACATCGCATTACGTAGCTTAGCATTACATTTTTATTTATATGAGATACAATGTGTTTATTTGAAATAAATGTTAGTGCTGAGAAAGAAATATCTGCCCTGAAGACAAGGGAAGGGATATACTGGCTAGCAGTGGTAATGCATAAATAACACAACATTTTCAACCACTCAAATGGATATATTTTTCAGTAAATAAATAAAATAAATCAAAATAAATCAATTTAATTTTTCTCAATGCCAAATGTTCCCACTGTATTGCTTGTTGTACTAGGTCTTGTTTGTAGACATTTTACTACATATTTACCCAAGATAGACCAGATGAGATGTAATATGTCATTTGTAACAAGGTCCTGATTTTACACAGTTCTATACTGCATTTAGCCAGCATAGCAGAGGTGAGATGATATCTTATTTTAGTGTGAGGCTGCTTTTATAATGTATTTTCTAGGACACATAATTTTAGATGCAACATCTCCTTTTCAGTGGGGATCTGTTGTAGGATCCTGTTTCTACACAGTTTTTCAATATATTTACCCAGGATAACCCAGGTGAGATGTAATATCTCATTTTCAGTAAGGTCCTGCTTTAACACATCTTTGTACTGTTTTTACCCAGGAGAGCACAGCCCAGATGCTATCTTGTTTTCAGCAATAAAAGGAAAAAAATCAATTTTGTCAGATCCCACACTGTATACTGATGGGGCAGGTCAGAAGGAGGCTACTGATGTGCTATTTTGGCAGGAGGGAGAAATGAGGGAAGAAAGAGGATGATAATTAACAAATCAGTTATTGTGCAATTTGAAAATGTTCCTGCAAGTTGTGGAACAAGCAGATGGCGGGCAGCATTAAAATGTGAGAGGTTGGAGGGTGGTATAGCACCAGGGGTTGGGATTATAAAAAATTATGTGTCCATCCCTAGCCCTGATAGTGGTGGAGTGGGTCAGAAGGGTGCCACTGATGCTTTGTTACAGTGGAGGCAGAAAAGAGAGAAACAGGATGATGTTAATAATAATAATAATAATAATAGTTATTTTACAATCTGATCATGCTCCTGCAAGTTGTGGAGTGGTTTGGGGGCAAGGTGAGAGGCTGCGATGTTGTGGGTGGTATGGGGTGACAGTATAATTCCAAAAAATTCAGTTGTATCTAACCATGCTCCTGATCATGGTGGAGCACATTGTAAGGGGACCACTGATGCTCTGTTTCTATGGGATGCACAAAAGTGAGAAGCAAGGATGAGATAATAAAAGTAAGATATTTTGCAATCGGATTCACTCTCACAAGTTGTGGAGTAGGTGGGGGCAAGTGGTGAGACTGGAGCTAGGTGGTATAGTGCCAGGTGTGCAGAGTATAATAATAATACTAATTTTAAAAATTCAGTTACATCCAACCCATGGTTCATGGATCATGCTTGGGCAGGTCAGAAAGGGACCACTGATACGTTGTTTCAGTGGGAGAGACAGAAAAGGAGAAACAAGAGGATGATGATGATGATGATGATAATAACGTTATTTTGCAATCTGACCATGCCCTGAAAGTTGTGGAGTTGGTCAGGGCGAACAAGAGATGAGAGTTTGGGGCAGGCGAGACAGTGCCAGGGCTGGGAGTACACTAAACAAGAAAAAATCAATTTTACCTGACTCTACTCCTGATTTATGGTGGAGCTGGTCTGAAGCATGTCACTGATGCTCTGTTTTGGCAGGAGGGAGAAAAGAGAGAAACAGGATGCTAATTAAAAAGAAAATTATTTTGCAGTGTGCCCATTCTCCTGCAAGTTGTGGAGCAGGTTGGTTGGAGGGGCAGGCAAGTGGTGACAAGTTAGAGTGGGTGGAGCGCACTGGGGTTGGGGAATAATACTAACAAAAAAATTGTTGAGTTCAAACCCTGCTCCTGATCATGGTGGAGCAGGTCAGAAGGGTGCCAAAGATGCACTGATTCGGCAGGAGTGAGAAAAGAGGGAACAAGAGAATGATAAAAAGTAATTTTGCAATCCGATCATGCTCCTGCAAGTTGGGGGACGACAACAGCTGAGAGGTTGTGTGGGTGGAAGAGTGCCAGTGGCTGGAAGTATAATATCCCTCATCACACTATCCCACTCAACTTGCCACATCCAGGTCTGCTACCAAAATGAGTAACAGGCCTTCCATCGCTTGCACCCAGACCCCTGGAACTCTCTTCCCTCAATCAATACACGGCCCACTTCCACTTCAGTGTATACTCTTGTCTCTAAGTCTCTCCTAATAGTTGTTGTAAAATTGATCATATAAGCAGAACTTCCTGTATAATCTGTTCCTCACTCACATGTTTGTAATGTACTGTTATCACTGTGCTTTGTTTACAGAACTGTAATCTGCTCTCATGGAAATGTTTACTGAATTATTTGTTCTTGTGAAATGTAATCTCCTAAGTTGTGCCTGAAAATAGGCACATTGCTGTCTAGTGCACTTACCTAGTAAACAAAACCAAATAAATAAAAAATATATATATTAAAAAGAAAATCAATTGTTTCTGAAATACTGATGGGTGGGTTGGAAGAGGCAACTGATGCTCTGTTTCGTGGAGGAAAAAGACAGAAGCAAGGGATGATAATAAAAAAATGATGATACAAAAAATGTTATTTTTGCAATGACCACACTCCTGCAACTTGTGGAGTGGTCGGGGGCAGCAAGTGATCAGAGGTTAGGCAGGTGTAGAGCACTAGGAGTTGGGAATATAATACAAATGAATCAGCTGTATCAGACCCCACTCTTGGTAGATTGGGTCAGAAGGGGCATCTGATGCACTGTTTTTGGGAGGGGAAAAGGGAGAAACAAGATGAGGGATGATAATAATAAAATAAATAAATAAATGTTATTTTGTAATCTGTCCATGCTCATGCAAGTTGTGGAATGTGTTGGGGTGGGGGAATGGCAAGAGATAAGTGGTTGGGGTGGCTGTCTGGCAGAGTACCAGAGGATGGGAGTGGGTTGGAAGGGGACCACTGATATGCTGTTTCAGTGGGAGGTAGAAAAGTGAGATGCAAGGCATGACAATAATAATAATAATAATAAACTAGTTGTTCTGCAATCTGGCCAAGTTCCTTGAAGTTATGGAGCAGGTCATTGGGGATGTGACAAGAGCTGAGAGGTTAAGGTGGGTGTATTAGCATCATGGACTGGGAGTATACTAAAAGAAAAAATCAGTTGTATCTGACATCACTCCTGATTATGGTGGAGCAGATCAAGCAGGCCGCTGATGCTCTGTTTCAGCGAGATGGAGAAAAGAGGGAAATAGGATGCTAATTAAAAAAAAGTTATTTTGCAATGTGACCAAGCTCCTGCAAGTTGTAGAGCAGGTTGGTTGGAGGAGGTGGGGCAGAAAAGTGAGACAGGCTGTTACTTCAAACAAGGAGAAGGTATACTGGGATGGTGGTGACCTCAATTAATATAACAATCATCCACAGTACAGGAATTGGGCACTCACCAGCCAACAAGAATAGTGACTCCACAGCTTTCTTCAAATATTAAAACATTTCTTATAAAACAATAAAAGACCCACCTGCAAAGACACATTTCGGATTAATTCAATTCCTTTATCAAATGTAATAATTATGACATAATAAATAGAGAATGACTGCACTGTTCTTCCCCACCATGACCATCTATTTCTTCTGCCACCCTCACATCACACCAAATTCATTTAACTAGAATACCCTCGGATGAGCTCAGAGGCGTGTCAGTAAGAGACATATGATTGGTATTAACTAACATAGCCACATATGGTAGAACATCCATGCAAACCTATTTTCGTCACCCATTCCACTTACTACTCCATTATTCTGCTACCCCCCACTATGCCACATGTATAAACAGAATACCTCAACCCATCACTTCACTAAGCTTCTTTCTTCCCCTCCCGTACCCACTCAAGTTTGTTAATAAGCTACAAATAAGTGGTATAACCCCAATAAATTTGCTTCACCACCCCATACTCATCCCTTTATCTGGCTGCAGAAACCCCTTCCTTTACCACCATCTTACACAAAACACCTCCTTCTCCCCTCAAAAGCCCCCCCAAACCCAGTTAAAATCATTTAGAACCTGTAATATGGGAAAACTGTCCCTATTTGTGAGAGTATGTCCTTACTCTTCAAGTCTGTGATTAGAATGAATGGTAAGTAAAGTATATCCTTGAAGTGATATTTGATTGGCTGATAATCAGCCAATCAGTTATTATTACTAGGATATAGGTCACTACCAATCATTTGATCACAGACTTGAAGAAAGAGGATGAGCTCTCTCTCAGACGGGGACAGATTTTTTACAGGTTCTAGTCATTTAAACTTGAGTTTGGGGGCTTTGTTGGGGGAGAAAGTGTTTTTGTGCAAGATGGTGGTAAAGGGAGGTGGGGTTCTGTGACCAGATAAAGGGACAGGTAGGAGGGAGGTGGGGGGTAACTTGTGTTTGTGGGGGATATACCAGTATTTGTGTCTTATTAATAAACTAATAAACTTGAATGGGTATGTGGGAAGAGGGAAGTAGGGGCAGCCTAGGCCGATAGCATGCCTCCCATCCCAGGAGAGGAGAGCAGTCTCTTGATGCTCAAACTTCTCCCTCCGAGTTGATCTCCAATGACCCGAGTCTGTTTTCAAACCTGGGTCGCCAGCATGGGCAAAGGTAAAGTGCATGGCTGCTCAGCTTTCTTCACCACCGAGCTGGTTAACAGTTTGGAATTTTGCTCAGACATTTTTAGGGTAGAAGGGTTTACCTTAGTAAGGTGCCTGTTTTTGGTATAGTGAACAAATATTAATCTGTTCATGAGTTATAAGGATCTGAAATTTTGGTTCTGAGCATGCTCAGTAGGATCTTTCATTTATATTTCTGATATGAAAGAAGACCAGACTTAGTATTTTTCTCATGAAAGAAGATTCCTCTTTGTGAGCCCAGATTCTTCTTTCATGAATAAAAAATCTTTTGTATGGCAGTCATCTTGTTTAAAAAACAGATTAAAGAGAGAAAACAAACACATGAATCTAGTTAAATAGGACCCTTTAGCTAGATTCTGGAGTTTGTTTTTGAAAAAGACCCTGAAATATGATGTTGGGACATCCTAAAATCCTAGGTAAAAGGCTTAGTGCTGCGGCTCATTCTTCTTTCGTGAGCTGAACTTCTTCTTTTGTGAGTCTCATGAAGCAAGAATTTTGTCTCATGAAAGAAGAGGGTGGAACTCAGTTTTTTCATAGTTCTTTGTCAGGTCATATGAAAGAACCATGTGAAATCACAGCTGGAGTCATGCTGCCGGCTTCAGTTGGACCAGTGAGTTGCCTGTATCTATCTATCTATCTATCTATCTATCTATCTATCTATCTATCTATCTGTCTATCTATCTGGCTGTCTATCTTGCTATCTATCTTGCTGCTATCTGTCTATCTTGCTATCTAGCTGTCTATCTACTCTATATTTTAATACTTTAAGCGGACTGGGGTGCCCACTGTCTATACTGCTTTGTTCCTAAACCAAACAATAGAAGCACTCTGGATAGCACCACATAAGAGGCACATAAAGGCTGAAGGGACTTTGCTTGTTGTGTGCCATCTGTATGTAGTCACAGTAATGTTATTCAAGATAGTACTGACTGGGGTAGGCTTCAAGCTGGGGATGCTGCTATTGGGAAAATAATGCAATATGTAAAGGTTAAAGAAGGTGTACCTGTTAATGGTGGGGTGGGCGTGAGACATTCCTCATGGTATGAAGTGCAAAGGATATTCTTACCATGCATGGTCCAATCCTCGCACTCCAGAGAGTAGATTCCAGGTAGTAGTGCCACAGATCTATCGGCAGCAGGTGATAGAGACTGCACACTCCAGTACCTGTGGAAGGCACTTAGGAAGATGAGGGATGCTGGCTAATTTGTTGCCCCACTTTTACTGGCCAGGCGTGTACAAACAGATTACAGCCTACTGCAAGGCCTGCTCTGTCTGCCGGTCTATGTTGGTAACTATCAGGTTGGCTGAGGAGAAAAGTGCCTGTACACTCATTAGGAAGGTGGTGGTGGTGGTGGTGGCATATTGAAGGGATAAAGCCAACTGGGGAATAGAATGGAGTTCCTGGAAAATGAAGGTTAACCTTCCTCCTTGGCTAGGTGGTGCATAAAAGTAAAAAGTGTTTAGGTGTACTGGCACAGTTAATTATGAGGTTGAGACCCTGATTGAAGAAACGCTAGTAAGATATACCATGCTAATCTCCTAAAAATGGGTTGTCTGTGTCTGTGTGGAGACTCGCCTGGAGTCTGTGGTGGAGCAGGACCTTCCAGTATTGACCAAAAGTCCCTTCAGCCTTTATATATGCTCTTCTTTCTTAATTGGAGTCATTTCCCCAAATAAAGTATCCTTAGTCACAGTTTCATCTGAGGTGTTGCTCACATCTGTACTGGCATCTCTTTTCTCCAGCAAATAGCAACCAGGGAATTTAGGCAATACTGGAAGGTCCTGCTCAGCATAGACTCCTCCTCCAGCTGTGTCTGGAAATTGTCATCCTCTGATTCTTCCTCCAAGCCTCCTGAGGGGCATAGCTTTGTCAGTTTAATGTCTTTCAAACAATCTGTGTTTTGCTGATCTGTAGGCACTGTACTAGTTCCTCCACCTATAATAGCTTGCAAGGCAGCCAGCCATAGATGTCTGTCTTCTTTCTCTCTCTTTTCTCTCTGCTCTGCCTCTACTCTTTCTGAGTCTCTAATCATTGAGATATTTTCTCTCTGCTCCTCTGTCTCTATTTGTTGTATCGACCACCATTTGAACAACTTAAACATAGTTCTTGGTTCTGGTGCTGCTTTATTGTCTTCTCCCATCTCTGGTGGCTTCGCAGTCATACTCCTGGTGGTGATTCCAGCTCTTCTTTACTGGATCCATGCTGTTCTGCATATGCTTCCCAAGTTCCAGGTCTGGAACCCACAAACTCCTGAGTTACAGTATGCACGGCTTAAATCCAATAACTTCTGACACCATATGTGGAGAGGTTTCTGATGTGGTGTGGCTTCTGACACAGAATGGCACCAGTTGTAACTAAACCAGATGCCTCTATCACCAAATATTTTGAGGCTTATAGGCCAGGAAGCATGAGCAGTCCAGACGGTTGTAGAAAAACTACAAGTGGTGATTTATTGTACACAAACCAAAAACAAATAAGCTAATTGGAAAACATCAACATCTCTCATCTAGTCTCTCCAAATCAATCTCTCCAGCAGGAAATAAAGTGGCCTGTCCTCTGCTGAAAATCTCTCCTTCTTCTTATTGGCTGCTGGTGAGTCTCCACACAGACTCCAAGTCAGTCTCCACAAAGACACAGACACAGACAGGCTCTTGTAGCTGCCGTTGCCAGGCGTACAATTGTGACCTGTTTTGTTGCTAGACATAACACTGTGATGCACCTTGTAGGTGGCTAGACCACTGTGACCGATTACATCAGTCTGATGTCACACTCTGTCATAGCTGCCAGTTTCAGCCATCATTTCACTATCTCTGTGTTATGTATCAGGAACCCAGCAAGTAAGAAATTAGAAAATTACAATTAGTACAGTAGCAGTAATGACTCATGCAGTCTAATAGAGAGTTAGAAAAGACAGAGATAGAGATAGAAATAGTAATAGGATCCTTGCTTCTGGTTTCCTCCTGTACAACACACATGGGACATGGCCTAATAGGAGTCCTGTCACGGGTCGATACCAGTCCATTCACAGAAGAAAGGGTCCTGAAAGAACTCCTAAAACTCAAGATGGATAAGGCAGTGGGCCTGATGGGATTCACTTGAATTCTAAATGAACTAAGGGAGAACTAGTGACACCACTGACTACCCTTTTAACAAATCATGGGAGGATGGTGGGTACCTGAGGACTGGAGGAAGGCAGATGTGATTCCCTCCACAAAAGTGGAAGCAAGGCAGAGGCAGGAAGCTACAAACTGGTTAGTTTGACCTCAGTGGTAGGGAAATGATGGAATCACTTGAAAGAAAGAATAGTTGAGTACCTCAAGGCCAGCAAGGCACAGGACGCAAGGCAGCATGGATTCACAGTGGAAGGTCATGTTAGACAAATCTAATAGATTTCTTTGACTGAGTGACCAAAGTAGTAGATCAGGAGGGGCTGCAGACATGGCCCACCTAGACTTTAGCAAGGCATCTGACACAGTCCCTCATAAAAGATAAATAAAAAAGTTAGCCAGCCTGGGAATGGGTCCCAGGGTGGTAGCCTGGGTAAAAAATTGGCTGGACAACAGGACTCAGGGGGTAATAGTAAACAGAGTCCACCCAAAGAAAGGGGGTTACTAACGGGTACTGTAGGTTCAGTACTGAGGCCGATCCTCTTTATTATCTTTATAAGTGACATTTCAGGGGACAGGAAGAAAAATTATGCCTCTTTGCAGATAACACAAAGATCTGCAACAGGGTTGGTACACAAGGGGAGTGGAAAGGATGAGAAGGGACTTGGCAAGGTTCGAGGAATGGTCGAAAGTATGGCAGCTTAGATTCATCGCAAAGAAGTGAGCATGCACCTGGGAAACAAAAACACAGGGAAGAGTAGACAATGGGGAGGTACTAACAACAACAAAAATGGAAAGGGACCTGGGGTAGACATACCAAATGACCTAAAGGTAGGTAGGCAATGTGAGAAAGCAGTAAAGAGGGCTGGGAGGAATACTGGGATGCATAGGGAGAGGCATCACCAGTAGAAAACAGGAAGTTATCATCCCTCTGTACAGACAGTTAGCAAGACCTCATCTGAGTACTGCGGCAGTTCTGGAGATCCCATCTCCACAAGAACATAGACAGGATGGAGGCAGTCCAGAGGAGGAGGAGCATAAAATGGCAGGGTCTGCACCAGAAACCATAACAAGAGAGACTAAAGAAGCTTAATATGTATACCTCAAAGAAAGGAGGGAGAGGGGGCACATGATAGAAACTTTCAAGTACCTCAAGGAATCAACAAAGTCAAAAGGGTAGAATCTTTCAGAAAAAAGAGATGTGCAAGAACAAGGGGCGAATTTGAAGATAGAGGAGGACGGCCCAGGGGCAACGTGAGGAAGTATTTTTCACAGAGAGGGTGGTGGATGCATGGAACAGCCTCCTGAGAAGGTCATGGGGTTAAAACAGTAGGGGAACTCAAGAATGTATGAGACAGACATAAGGCATTATAGTGGGGGGTATGAGGAAGTAGGCTGTTGGTTAACTAGGATCTGCAGCTTATCCATTAGGTAGGAAATGGGCAGACTGGGTGGGCCAAGTGGTCCTTACCTGCTTCACTTGCCCTCCTCTTCAGGTCGCCTGCTCCATTTCTTAATATATGTGGCAGCAGCGGGGTGCCCATTCCTTTGCCTCAAAGATCATCCTGACACTGGGGCTCATCCTCAGTGACCTTTTTTTTCTAGATAACCTGAAAAAGAAAATGTTCCATTGGCCATATGCCCTCAGACCCCTCCCATCCCACCATGACCCCTACTCAGCACTCCCACCCCATACACCCTCACTCACTTAAACATGACCCATGAAAACCTAATGTGACATACTGTGTATTGTGAAACTGCATGACTGCACTTTGTCCTATTGAACTGAATGTATGAATTATTATTCTTCAGAGTGAAAACTGTTGTACAAACTGTAACTAGTATTGTTCATGCTGCTTGCACATGAATTCCATTAATTGTATGTAACTTACCCCAGATTGATCCTGAAAAAGGACGCAAGTCTCAGAGAGCTAAACTTGTTACTAAAATCCAGTGAATAAATCCACTGTCCGATTAAAGATATGTCTTGCTGCTGAAACTGGGACTGCAATATAAGAAAATAAGCAAGTCTGGTTTAAATTATTTCAATGGAGTTTGAACTTTTAGTCATAACTTTGTCATTTTCTAATATTTTACACCAAATTTTCAACATCGTTTTTGGGACCCCAACTCATGAACAAGGGTTGTGAAATTATTCAAATTCATTGAGAAATGTGATTTTGTGATTGCTGTGTGAAATCAGTGCATGGATGTAATTTTAACACCTCACACTGGTTGTTGTGCTGCGTACCTGGATGATGTCATGGTGTACAGTCCAGACTGGAAAAGCCACCTGGAACACCTACGAGCAGTTGTCAAAGCTATCAAAAATGCAGGTCTGACTATTAATCCTACCAAATGTGCATTGGGCATGCAGGAAACCAGATATTTGGGCTGTGTTGGGAAATGGAGAAGGTTAGAAGTTTCTAAAATAGAAGCTGTAGCTAACAGCCCTGTCCCTAAAACAAAGAAACATGTCAGGTTGTTTTAGGGCTGGCTGGTTATTATCGGAGATTTGTTCCAATTTTGTTGAGTTAGCTACTCCCTCACTGAACTCATGAAAGAACAATACCCAGATAATGTGAACTGACCCCAGAGGTGATGAAGCTTTTGTGCCAATAAGGCTGCATTATGTTCAGCCCATTTTAAGAAGCCCAGACTTTGAGAAACCATTTTTGTTACAAACAGATGCATCAGAGGGGCCTAGGTGCAGTTCTGAGTCAAAATATAGAAGGGACGGAACATCCTATTCTGTACCTAAGTAGGAAGTTGCATGACAGAGAGAAAAGGTTTGAGATGATTGCAAAAGCTATTGAAACTCAAGAGGTTACCTGAGTGCAATTTTTAAGCCTTTTGCAGAAGAGCTATGGAAAAGGGGCTCAGTTCTGGGACACTGTGTTACTGCCAGCACCTGCCTGAAATATACTAGAACATTTTAGAAAAACAGGATGCTTGTTAAGAAAGGGGTTGCAAGGACTTATAAGAGAGCTGCAATTGCTTGCAAAAAGAGGGACACAGAGATTGAAGGAACACTCAGATGCATCTTCTATTTATTCTGCCTTTGTAAATAGTTATTCTGAACAATTTTATTTTTTATGTTACTGCTAGTACTAATAAAATTCTTGTTGCGAATTTTACAACTGCTCCTGTTTTTCCTATGCTTCCTGACCTGTGCCTCGACGACAAACGGAAGTGCCTTTTAAAGCAGACATTCACATGTGTTAATATGAGTTGATGAACTGCTGATATAAAAACTGTGTGTTCTCTGGAGTGTCTCTCTATGTACTTAAAGGAATGTGAGGTTGCAGGAGATATTAATCTGGATATTGCAAATCTACCAAACTATTCCTTTATTTAAAATGAGGTTGTACACTAAATATATATATATATATATATATATATATATACAGTGTATATATATATATATATATATATATATACACTGTATATATATATATACTCTGTACTTGAGGACATGTGTGTTTGATAATTATTTTAACTTATTCATTGTCTTGTATGTATTTTAATATGTATTTCAATAGTTCATGTTTTATTCAGGAAGTGTTAGTTACATTGCTTAGACTTGAATGTGATGACAATGCAGGATGCATTATTAAAAGTAAAATAGATATAGCCATTCCTCTTAACAAAAACTCTAAATCTTGATTGGGATGCCTGCAAATGTCTGGGTCCAAATCCTCCATATACAGGTTATATGCGGATTTGATCAGAGGCTTTTCTGTAGAATCAGCATGTTTGTGGACACAGGCACTCCAAGTGGATACAATGGAATGGGATTGGGAAAAATCTGGTCGCTTCCTTCAAATTCTTTAACACTGTCAATCTAAAGTTAATACATTTTAAGACACTTCATAATCTTTATTACACACCTTATCAGAGACATAAAATGTATCTGGCTGTCACACCTACATGCCAAAAGTTCATGTCCACTACAGGAACATTATTACAATGTTTTGGGGTTGCCCTTTAGTTCAAACCTCTGGAAAATAAAAGACGTGTTTAATAATCATCCCATTTTTAATCATATAACAATAAACACATGCATTATAGGTCATTTTGAACCAACTTCCACATTTATTTTTATTTATTTGTATTTCAGATGACACATTTGAGCCGAGGCTCTTTACAAAGGTTCCACGTCAAGGCAATAAGGTACAAAACATAACATTATCATTACAATGGAACTTTCAAAAAAAAAAGACAAATAAGGTTACAATAATAGTAGCCAAAGGCATTGTCAAGGAATTGTGTTGCGAAGTTAATTATACAGTACAAGTCATAGCTTTGTTAGAGTGGGTTAGTGGGAAAAGAGAAAGAAGAGTGGTGGTGAGGGGTGGTATGGGAGACAGAGAGAGGGAGGAGGGAGAAATGGGAGGGCATTGTGCTGGGTATGTGGTAGATGGGAAACAGCAAGGAGGAGGAAAGGGGATGAAAAGAAAAGGAGACACATGGTCACATGAACAAAAACAAACACTCATGCTGGTAGACGTGGCAGCCAGGCAGATTATTTTAAAATACTGTCTGGAGAATAAAATGCCAGAGATACAAGAATGGAAAATGCTATTACTGATTTGCTCAAAACAGAGCATTTAGCTCTAACATTGAGTGAATCACCCAAGAAGTTTGGCAAAACTGGGTCACCATATACCAGGTCTTGACTAGGACATAGCAATTATAACTTAGAAAGGATCTATCACAATTATTGAACGGAATCCATCGACCCTGACACTTTAAATTCATATGACAGAGAGTATTAATAATAAATTCATAATCCTATTTGATATATGAGAGGACTCAAGATGAGGACTACCTACCTATCTCTTCCTGCTACCTTTGAACCCTTATATAGTTATAATATAATCAATTTTGAGATATATTTCTGGTGCTCCTCTATATACCTTTTCAGTACATTTATACTAATGGTGGTTAAAATAAACATATACTGTTATATGTCTTTAAATTAATTATTAATCAATTATTAATTTAAATGTTTATCTCTTGTTTCTTGTTCATTGTCTTTTTGTGTACAATGCATTTTACGATAAGGATTCATTGACAACTGTATGCATATATGTTTTATTCTTTGTTGTTGATTTAAAAAGAATCAATAAAAACCTATTGATAAAAACAATGCAGGACGCATGAAAACTGATAAGTTAGCAATTACTAATTATTAAATGTGCTCCCAGCACTTGAGATAATCCACCAGTGGATTCAATGACAGATAAGGACCAAGTATAAATTAGAGGCTAAAATAATTAATATGTTTTAGGATAATCAGAACACTTGATGTTTATCTTTGATGGGCCCTGTTTGCTACTTCTACTATGGTTTGGGGATGGCCTGTTTGGACCAGAGTGATTCAATAATTTTATCAGTAACAAGGAAAGGTTTCTTTCAGATTTATTTATAGTTACTTTCATGTCCACCAAAGTACAGGAATTTTGGGGTTAAAAGTACTAGTGGTCCAGATGTGTATACTGGAACAGGACCCATGATACCCCACACTTTATTGGCATAATGATTTCCAGGATCCTAAATTCCAAAGTGAAGTAAACTCTGACCATAATTGGCTTAAATGGAACATCCCTGGGCTATGCAGCTAGGGTGGATTAGTACTTGAACCTACCATGGTGTAGTGATGCCTCATGGTAAAAGGAATTTAAGAGACATCGCTACTTTCAATGTGGAGAGGGGTTGATATAGGTGGAGTCCCGCAAACTGCATTAGAATACAAGTCAGAGTTAATCCTGGATACTACCTGAAATGTGTCACATGTAACTGATGACAGGCATGTTCTGATGGAAAGCCCAATACTTGGAAAATGGGAATCTTCTTGTATTCTTTCTTGGTTCTAATGTTCTACCCTGCTAGATAGTGAAGGGCCCATATGGGTTTATTCATCAATCTATCTCAAGTGTGTTTTCAGTGAGAATTAGACCGAGGTTAGCTCAGGGCATATAGTCTAGAAATCATAAATTGCAATTATACTATGAAGGTATAAGATGGTTTACTAGATTTTGATCTGATTTTGCTGATACAACTCATATGATATTTATTATGCTGCTGCTTGGTATTTGTTATGGTATTTAACTCCACGCATTATTCTTAACTGCATCATGTACAGTTTTTATTTAAAGTGACGATTTAAGTGTCTTCTTCTCTGTAACATTGTAATAGCCTAGGGTGACTAACAATGGCTTATGCATATACGAACATACGTATGAAAATATGAACATATAAATCTGCCAGCAGAAACAGACCACCCAGTCTATCAATGTCTGCCCAAGTGCAGCTAGCACCCTAGATTGCAGCTGCCCAACCCCCTCCCCATCTGTCATTCCCATAACAGCCTCAGCCCCTCCACCCAGACCCTACCTCTTGCTTTGTCCCACCTCTTAAAACTCCCTACTGTCTTGTATGATACCACCCCTCTGGTAGAGTGTTCCATTTAGACACCACCCTCTCCGTAGTAGTGCCCCTCATCTCCCTCCTAAATCTTCTGCCCTCCAATCTTAGTCCATGCCCCTCATGTCCCTACCCCTTCTCAGTTTAAATATCACTTCAGTGCTAACATTATTTATCCCTCTCAAATACTTGAACATTTCAATCATAACCCCTATCCCTCCTCTCCTCTAGTGTGTACATATTCAGCTCATTCAGTCTGTCTTCGTAGGCCCTGCACTCCATCCCCTGTAACATTGTTGTTGCCCTCCACTGCACACCTTCCAGTAAATTAATATCCCTCTTCAGCTATGGCCGCCAGTATTGCACACAGTACTCCAAGTGCAGCCTGACCAAAGATCTGTAGAGGGTCAGAATCACCTCCCTATGCCTGGACGAGAACCCCCATGCAACACAGACCAGCATCCTGTTCACCTTAGCTGCTGCTTTCCTGCATTAGGCAGAGTTGTTCATGCTTCCTGTTACCAACACTCCTAGGTCCTTCTATTTCTCAGTGATCCCCAGCCTCACCCCTCCCAACCTATAGTACTCCTTGGGGTCTTTTCCTCGAAGTGCATAACCTTGCAATTTTTGCACTGAATCCCAGCTGCCACTTCTCCGACCATACCTCCAATTTGGTTAGGTCCCTTTGTAGATGTTCCCATCCATCCTCTTCATCCACCACTGTCCCCATTTTGGTATCATCTGTGAACAGACTAACCCAGCTCCCAACTACATATGCAAAATCTGAGATAAAGAGCCCAAGTAGCACTGGGCCCAGCACTGAGCCCTGCAGCACACCACTTGTCACTGGTCTAGGTGTCGAGAACTCCCCCCACTACCACCCATTGCAGCCTCCCCTGCAGCCAGTTCCTTATCCAGTTTGCCAGCTTCGTCCCTACCCCCAGAGCAGTCAGCTATATTGCTAACTTGGCCTGATTTTATGTAATATATGGTATTTCTATAAGTGATTGGTAAATGTTATGTACACTTTGTACAATTCTTATTTGCTGGATGACTGTAAAATAGAAAGCTGATAATGGAGCACCAGGAATTGTGTGGTGCTATAATTCAAAATAGTCAAAAAACAAAACAAAAAGAATAAGCACCCACACAGCAATAGAAACACATGGGAGCGCTGTAAATAATTAAGCCATAGCATTTATGTAATGGACGTGCAAAAACAAACAAATGATGGCTAATACAAAAGATTTTTTGACTGTAAATTTTTTCTTCTTTGTTTCATAATGACTTTCAGTCAAACGAATAAACTAAACTTTGAAACAGTATGTGAGTAGCTGAGAAGTACGCAGTGAATAAAAGTGCTGAATAAAAGCCAGGGCATTTGTCTTTATTTCAAGTAGAATTATAAAATACTACAGCCAGGTTCATGAGGTGGGGTCATAAGAAAGTTATGTTGAAACTTTAGTACAGAAATATGGTAAAATGACCAAGTTATGAGCGAATGTTAACATTTGTTTTGAACTTCCACAGTCTGATGGACTCCACATCTGCATCTTTAGCTGCTAGGAAGTGGTCCACAGCCAGAGTGATACCTGGGCCCTGTGCATCTGCATCTGTAGGCACACAGAAACGCCAACTAGATAGACTCCTCACTTGGCATGGAAGTGAAGGGCCCACAGGCTCCTGTGATTCTGCACCCAGAAGGTCTCCTCACTTGAAACAGGGCTTGGATGATCCTGCTCATCTGCATCTGTAGCCACATGGAAGTACAGGGCAGGAGGGCCCTGAGCTTCCACAGCCAGATGGATCTGTTTACACACATCCTGAAGTGATCTGCATGAATGAGGATACAATTCCACTATTTCAAAAAAAAAAAGGAAATTCATTGCAAAAACTGTGCTACTGCACTAGTTAGGGTTTAACTTAAGACAATAAAAGTAGGGAAATGTGGCATTTGGGTTTCCAACCCTGACTTCCACACACACACACCCAAGCTGAAAAGGACAACCCAACACAAGCAACCAGACACCAATCATCAGGAAGACAAACAAAATATAACTGTTTCCAGGTAACACAATGCAGTAGCACTAACGTGCTGCCTTTGTGGATTGTATCTGTGGCTGCATAAGCACAGTCCCCACAAGGGCATTTGCTTAAGCCACACCTGTGTGCACATCATGCAGTGTGTTCTACAGACAGAAGGCCCCATGATGCCTGCATCTCTGCAGACAGAGGTACTCATGCCAGCTGTATGAGTACCTTGCTAGATAGCATGATCCGCTAGTGCATGGTTTTCTATATGTAGTTGTGTAACTGAAAACCTGCTACTGGTGTGTATGTCTTACACCAATAGCTGCAAAATGCAGACCCATCAAATGTGTGTATATCTTATAGTATGCATGAGTACCTGATGCTGCAGAAGCATTGTACCCTTATGGGCCTGCACTTCTCCAAACAAAAGAATTCTTGTAATTTGGGTATCATGGATTTATATCTGTGGCTGTGGGGGCCTCTTCTTCTGCACAGTGAAGCAGGGTTGTGATTTGGGTATCCTGGATTTCTATCTGCAGTGACAAGTCAGTGTGTATGTCTTGCAGTATGCATGCTGCAGATACAAATCCATCAATGTAGCACATCAGCTACTGCATTTGTGTCATCTGGAAAAACAGTTGTATGTTGTTTGTCTTATCCGATGATGGCTGTCTGTGGTTGCTTGTGTGGTCTTGTCCTTTGCTGCTGGGGAGAGATGGGTTGAAACCCTAACCCTGCATTCCCTTCTTTTGTGGGGTTAAGTCGACCCTAACTGGTGCATTAACATAGTTTTTGCAAATAATTTTCTTTTTAGATAGTGGAATTGTATCTCATTAGCACAGGTCCTTGGGATGTGCATGAACAGAATCAGAGGTGCAAGGCCCTCTGTCCCTGTGCCAAAGGAATACTACATCTGTCTATGGAAGTGCAGGGCCCTGTGGCAATGGACCTCATGAATTTATTTATTTATTTTGTTTTCAGAAATACCTTTGAGCCAGGGGCTCATTTGCAGAGGTTCCATGTCAGAAAATGAAAATAGAGGAAAACAGTTACAATCATTTGAGAAAAATACACTTGGCAAATACACAATGGGTACATACAAGGTTACAATTGCTCAAAATAAGGTGTGGAGAGCATAGCCAGACATGTTTTAAAAACAGTTCTTTTGTGTAAGTGCAGTGAGGACAAAGCAGCAGGTAGTTGCCTTACTCCTAAATGTATGGAAGGGGCAGCATATTGAAATGTAAGGAGGAGGAGCTACAGTATTACTGCAGAGAGAATAAGTGAGAGAGGAGAGGGAGCAGAATTGCTGGGAGGGAGAAGAGGTAGATGGCTGCAGTAAATAAAGAGGGTGGATAGGGTATAAGGAGGAAACAATGAGCCAAGGGGGGTTGATGGGTAAAAGAAAGGGGTTGTAGGGGGAAGGGTACAGCAGGAAAGAAGTAGAGAAGGAAAAGTGGCTCTTGATGATCGAGAAGAGGTATGGGGAAAATAGAATAGGACTAGGTTTGTAGGGATAAGAGAGGGGGGGATGGGGGCCTAGATATAGGAGGAGTGTGGGGGAAGAGACAGTAAGTGGCTACTAACAAGAGATAAAGGTGGGGATGAAGGATGTTAGATCCCACAGTCACAGCCACTGGTAGATGCTAGTAATTTATGGGATTTTCTGGTGGGCTGTGGATATGCAGGGCCATCTGATTCCCTGTGCTTCCATGTGGTGACAGATACAAATGCACAGGGCAAAGAGTCGATCTGTCAGCTGAAACACAAAGCCATCTACAGTTATTTATCCAAGATAGCCCACCTGAGAATCATTATTACATTTTAGTGTGTCCTGGTGCTGTCCATTTACAGTGAAGCTCACTAGGATGAAACCAATTCTGCAGCATTTTGCAGCACTCTGCACATGCTGCAGCAGAACCTATTGAAAACAATGTAATTTAAATTTCAATTAGTCCTTTTGTCATGCAGGAAACTGTGACATTCACTTCATCCTGGCAGTGTCACATTTTCCTGCATGACAAAAGGGATTAATTCCATTGAAATTACATTGCTTACTGCAGTAACTCTGCTGCAGCATACTGCAGAATACCTTAGAAGTGGATTTCATCCTGGTGAGCTTCACTGTACATAGCTGGCTCAAGCTAAGCACTGTGATGTTAAGTAAAGAAAATCACTTAGAGCAATGAGATGTTAGTAGAAAATAAGATGCCCACCCATTTTGGGCATCTGTGTATTTTAATAATTTACATACATGTATGAAATGAACCATGTCCATGACAACAACAGGGGCAGCTCCTATTTGGCTCATGAGCAAAATGGAACAGATTTGTCAGTGGGAAACCACTCTAGCATGACACCGACCATGCCAAAGTACCTACAGTAAATAACACGTCTCTTGAGCCTTGCAATGTTCTGTGGAGACTTTTATAATTGAGCTGGAAAATAACATACTTCTGTATTGTATGCACTGGAAAAACAATATTTTTGGCCTTGTTAATCATGAACCCCGTGAGATCAAATTTGATCAATTTTAATTTGTCAGAAGACATACATAAAATTAATTTATTTAGACACATTACACAATTACCATTTGGTGTACCAGATATCGCTAGACATTACTACTGTATGCAAATGTGACTGTTAACATGGAATGTCTGGAAGCGTGCTTTCTACATATGATCCAAAGAAATGTTTACTGCTAATTATAGTCTGTGAAATACACTATGCAAACTCTGTTCCCATGCTTCTTACTTAAATAAAAAATCCTCTTTGATGAGCTAGAGAATCGATAGCCTTTCATTACATGTTCAGTAGCAATGTGTGTTCGTGTGACAATAAAAGCTCATTTACTTTTCACATTCATGGTAGCTATATGGAAGGATGCATGGGGAAGTAAGGTGGAAGGGTCAGAGATACCTATGGGGGAAGGGATGGGGCAGACTAGATAGGCCAATGGGGTCCTTTTCTGTTGACAGGTTTCTATGTTTCTATGTTTCTTACAGGACTGGTGGTGTAGCTCAGTCAGGAACATGTGGACTTCAAGCAGATATTTACAACTGTGCAGGAAGTGAATGGGTGGGGAAAGCACAGCACTGAGGATCAGTTTGAATGCAATGTTGTCAGCATGTTTTCATGTATGGATGTCAGTGAAAGTGTCAACATAATTTATTTTGTATTGTAATGTTATTTGATAGTATTGTAATTTAAATAGAATCATGATCAGAACTAGACGGAAGGCATAGTCGGTCAAAAGAATGCTAATTTGTAAAGTGAAGGATTAGTCAGAGTACAGTTTGTCTGACACCACTCTTGACCTCTTTACATATTTGGGGAGACAGAGAAAAATAGTTTTGACTCTGGGCCCTTTCAATTAGGTTCCCTACATTCCACAAAGCATTGGGATGCTATTATGGTTAAACACTTTGAATGTCTTTCTAATGTTGAATGTCTCTCTAATGTTTTTAGTGACTTTGAAGTAATTGTCTGTTGCAATATGACATGTATATAATAGCTACCTAGAGCTAATAGCTACATGCAAAGAATGAGAACTAACTGGAGCCATTGGATCGAGCCCCACCCCACCTCACTACCACAAAGAGAGAGAGAGAACACACACACACACTGGAAACTGATTATGTGGATTGGAGCCCTTCTGAGCAATAAAGCAGGTCAGTGACAAATATGATTTTTGTATTCTCTTAAAAATACTTTCTAGGTATAGACATTTTGTTTGAAAAAATTAATTGTGTATTGTATCTTTCTTGTACTGAACCGACTGAAAATACTGCTGCTGGAACCTGTGGTGATTCACCCTACTGAAACCATTCAAAATAATAAATAAATACACAAATAAACATAATAATTCAGTTTGAAGCCTCTTCAAATTAATCTTGGTTATAAATTGGCATGTGTTTAATGTTAGATGTCAAAATGTGGAACACTCTTGGGATGGTACAGCAAGACATCCCCACCCCAACCCAAATATACAAATAATGCCAACTGATTTACATTGGAGCCCTCTGAACAGTGCAGCAGCCTTGATTATTATTATTATGTATTTTTGCATTTATTGTACATATTTGTAAAGCCTTTGTATTATTTGTATTTTTAATTTATGCATTTGTGTTTCTGCAAGACACAGGGCCAATTTCACAGCCACAACAGAAAATGGTGCTGCTAGAATGAGAGGTGGAATTCAACCCACATTCTTCCCAAACTAATAAATTAAGAAAGTCAAAATCTACAGAGTGGTGCACACTGGAGTAATGCTACATCATAGATCTGCTGCTACTACTATTCATTCTTTGCTTGAATTTATGCTATATTTCATTAGACATCGTATAAACAGAGGTAGCATAGCGGCAGGGCACCTAGAGGGACTGGTAGTGGCCTGGCTATGGCATATTGGAGGACTCTGAGGGATATGGCTGGTTGTAGCATCAAAGGGGCATAAACAGAGAATCCCAAAAGTTCTGTAGCAGTAGATGTTCTGTTTGAGAAACTTTTTACTTGTATTTTTATGTTTTGGCTAAAATTTTAACATTTATGAACTGAGGTAAATAAAACAAAAAGAGTACAGTACTTGTAATCTAAGTAGAACTGGCAGAGCAGACTACTGCATTTTAGCTGCCCCCATCAGCCACATTTAGTATTGTTAATATATAAAATAGTGATGCTAATGTTTGCTCCAATTTCCATTATGGTCTTGAGTTTTTATCCCATACTTTGTGCAGTGTTAAACTTCTTGATTTGAGAACCACTGAATGACTGCGTCCAATGGGTATACTTTCAATATATTTTATAAAATAGTTAGTCACTTCTCATGTCTTCAAAATTCTGAAGTGACATATGCAAAACACTGTTTGCAAATAACAATTACAGTGTGCATGCAAGACAGAGCAAATTGCTCAAGTGATTTCCTCTCCATTCCTGCCTGACATCACTTTCAAGAATTTATAACACTGGGGTGGGGGATGTGGCCTGGCTGTGCTGAAGATGGCTGCTTGATTCTTCATCTCCTGGATTCACCAAATATCATCATCCATCCTACAGATTCCAGACTTTCTACCTTCACCAACATCTGAGATCTTACTATATGTACATCGCAGAACAGCTCTAGTATTGTATTTTTTGCCTCATAATTACTGAACGTGTTATCTACAGCTTTTCAATTTGTCTGTTAAGGCCTACAATAATGGCGGACCAATCTCCACATAACAGTTCTCTTAATAGAGTGGAGGCAATGTTCCAGCAACTAATAAGTGAGATCAATGTATTATAAATTACATCTCAACAAAATATCAATAATATGCATGCACTTGATCAAAAATCTGATGTTAAAGCATCTCAAAATGAAGATTCCATCAACACATTACAGGCTACCATCAGGGAACAGGACAGAGTTATTAGGAACAATCAGGACAAAATAGATGATATTGAAAATAGAAAGAGACATAACAATCTTAGATTTCTCAGATTTCCTGAAGGTGTTGAACTAGGAGATACCAGTGCTCTTCTAACTCATGTACTTCCTTCTTTGCTTAAATTACCAGCCAGCCAAGACCTAACCATCAAGAGATCTCACCGCACCTTAAATCCAAGGCCTGGACCTGACCAGAAACCCAGGCCCATCATTGCCAGATTTCTAAACCACGCACATACTGAACTGATTCTTCAAAAAGTGAGGCAATTAGGTGTACTTACTTGGCAAGAAAATAGAATCCTAATTTTCAGAGACTATTCTAAAGAATTATCTAACAAATGAAAAGCTTACAACCCCATTAAAATGATCCTTCATCAACGTGGAATTAAGTTTGACAGCGTTACCCTGCAACAATCGTCTTTTTTGAATGACTCTACCAGAGATTTCAGTACCCCAGAATCTCTCTCTGAATTTCTGAATGTGATACAGCCTACACTTACATTGCCTTGCGATGCTAATGCAGCTCATTCCTGCTCCAGCACAAACACTCCACAATCACAATGTCTTGTTCTTCCTGCTGAAACTATCCTTCGGTCCCTGAGAATCTGTAGCCACCATGTCTGCTACTGCAGCTCCTGCCAGAAGCTCTGCATGAATACAAGAATAAAAAGCATCTGGTTCCTTTCTAAATAAAATGCCTGCTGTTCAAATAATATTTCCACCTCTCCAGCTTCCCATTCGGAATGTCACATCAGTTTTCTACTCCTCTTAACTTGTCTAACAAATTCTCCCCACTCCAAGAAGATCTGCTCCAAGAAGATCTGCACTCATCTACGGAGGATCTGAGTGAGACTGTATCCAACACGTTTACTCAAGACCGAAGAAACTGTCAATGGTAATGACTCTCCCAACTCTTTCTGGGCTGATCTTGTGTCCTGCTCTCCTTTAAATCCTCCGAACCACTCAAAAAAAAAGAGAAGAAAATTGAAGAGCAAGGCAACCTGAGGCTTTTCCACTAAACCAAATTGTAAATAAATACCATGGCCCATAATTAGAAGTGGCTTAGCTGTTTCTCACCAGAATCCCTCCTCTTAGCACCACCTCACTCGATTCCTTTGGTGTATTTACCTTAAGCGCAGTCTCTATCGCACCCAATAGGTTTGGAACACTTAAATATGGTAAATCGCTATCACTGCTGAGAAGCCTTTATCTGTCTGTGGGAGGTGAGCCAATTGATACTGGAGTTATTTAATCTCGTGGGACTTACTCTCAATGTATTCAAAGATTAAAAAATATATATATACTGTATATATACCCCAAATATTGGCTCCTTTGCACTTTTTCAAATAACTCACAATTTCCTCTAAACGTAAGTTGAAATTAACAACAGTATTTGGTCTCCACAATTCTTTATTTCTCTGTTAATATTACAGAACCTTTGTTTTTGATTCAGAATTTAAAATATCCTTTTAAATCAGAAAATGAAAAGAAATGGCATTGACAAAATTATTGACACCCTAGACTTAATATTTTGTAGCACAGCCTTTGGTCAAAATAACTGCAGTCAACCACTTCCTATAGCCATGGATGAGCTTCCTGCACCTCTCTACTGGCAGTTTGGCCCACTCTTCTTGTGCAAACTGCTCCAGTTCTCCCATATTTGAAGGTGCCTTCTCCCAACTGCTGTTTTCAGATCTCTCCACAGGTTTTCAATGGGATATAGATCTGGACTCATTGCTACACTTCAGAACAGTCCAGCATCTTGTCTTGAACCATTCCTGGGTGCTTTTTGAAGTGTGTTTGGGGTCATTGTCCTGCTGGAAGACCCATGACCTTGACGGAGACCCAGCTTTCTGACACTGGGTTCAACATTGCGCTCCAAAATGGCCTGGTAATCTCCAGATTTCATGATGCCATGCACACGTTCAAGGCACCCAGTGCCAGAGGCAGCACAGTAACCCCAAAACATCACTGAACCTCCTCCATGTTTTACTGTAGGGAAGGTGTTCTTTTCTTTGAAGGCTTCATTTTGTTTTCTGTAAACATAGAGATGATGTGCTTTACCAAAAGCTCTAATTTGGTCTCATCTGTCCACAGGACATTCTCCCAGAAGGATTTTGGCTTGTTCAGGTGTGTTTTGGCAAACCCCAGTTGGGCTTTCTTATGTCTCTCTCTCAGCAGTGGGGTCCTCCTGGGCCTCCTACTATATAACCCCTTTCATTGAGTTGGCGACAGATGGTGTGAGTTAAAACTGTCATACCTTGTGTCTGAAGGTCAGCTTGAATATGTTTGGCAGTTGATCGAGGTGCTTTCTGCAACATTCGAACAATCCTGTGCTGCAATCTTCAATCAAGTTTTCTCTTGCCGGCCACGTCCAAGGAGGTTGGCTACAGTGCCATGGGCCTTAAACATCCTGATAACATTACGTGCAGTGGAAACAGGAACATCAAGGTCTCTGGAGATTGATTTGTAGCCTTGAGATTGTCCATGCTTGGCTACAATCTTCTGTCTGACCTCCCCAGACAATTCTCTGGCTGTCTTTCTTTTCTCCATGCTCATTGTGGTACACACAGTGACACAAAACAGGAGAATGAGTCCTTTCTCTATTCAAACTGGTTGAATGAGTGATTTTTATATTGCAGGCACCTGCAACTCACCACAGGTGAGTTCAATTCAAAGTGAAGGAGAATCACCTGCTGGAAATCTAATTATTTCTAACTACTTCTAAAGGTGCCAATAATTTTGTCCAGGCCATTTAAGGATTTCTGTGTGGAATAAGCTAAGACTTACTAAATTTTTCTGCTTTTTGTGTTTTATTCCACTGCAAACCAAAGAAATACATATGTGGATACCAAAATATTTTTAATTTCAACAATTTTCTGGAAGGAATGGTGCATTATTACAAAAACTGCAAGGGCGCCAATATTTTTGGCCACAACTGTATATAAGAGAATAGAATAAATATTTCAATGATTGGAAGATCTCTTCTAATTAATCCTTGTGTGGTGCCAGACATTAGTATATATAATTGCTATTTACATTCCTAATTTTCATAAGCTTTAGCGCCACGTTGGTCAGGCGCTATATACATACATACATATATAGAGTTTTGTATTTCATATCAGTGTGCCCTTAACCCCTACAATTATAGTATTTTTCCACATAAACCCTATCATTTTGAATGTGGAGGATGATTAGACAAATACTCTAAAATCATTTACTTATTTAATATTTATGTTGCATCACTTCTGGTATGTAGTGCATCAGGTGTTTTCCCATTATATCACAGATTTTGCACCAAAGGATGCTCCCAATTGTATTTCTATACATTGAGTTTTCCACCTTTTCACCTTATTCCTCATCCTATTTTCTTCCAAATCATTGGAACTTATAAAAACAAGCATTTGTCAATGCCAAATGTTTGCTTGCTGGCATTGGTAGTGTAGAAGTGACAGAGCTGCATAATAGGAATGGCAGTGAAGTATTGAACTGAAGCCAACCCCACCACCACCCTGCAGAGAGTGACACACATTGGGGTGTGCCTTTGGGTCGTCAGGCATAACAGCCATGTCATTTCACCACACCCTACCCTGCAGACACTGACAAGTGTCACGGTGTGCCTTAGGGGTCTTTGGCCCTTATGCATACTCCATTCCATCAGGAAATATGGTGAGATGGGTGCGGTATAGGAGAATGGGGTGAACTTTGGGGCCGAAGAGTCCAAGGCATACCCGATGCCTCTCACTGGCTGCAGGGTGTGGAATGGTATGAGCATTACAGGCAAGAATCCCAAGCCACACCCCTGATGCCTGTCATTCTCTACAGGGTGGGGCGTTATGGTTGGAAACCCTAACACCTCAGGCATTCGTTGGTATTTTCACTCCAAATTTTCAACATGTTTTTGTGACCTCCCACTTCATGAACAGTGGCAATATCAGTTTGTTAGCCAAGCTGCTTATGCACAGCAACTACGGCATTTAGCACCACAGGTGCAAAACACATTCGAACAGGATGTGAAAATGACAGCTGTACTGTTCATGGGAGGTGTAAAAATGGCAATGTTGCAAATCTGCAGTAAAAATATTTAAAAACTGGTGAAGTCACGAGCGTGCAGAAACTGTGCAACGCAACCTGTAATGTAATTAGTTTGGGGATTTTTTACAGCAGATTGTCAACACAGGCATTTTGGGACCTCCGATCATGAACAGTGTCACTGTGATTTTCTTTATCTGTTCTGAACAATGATTTCCCACAGCGACCACACACCTCTGCGCTGAAAGTGTGAAACACATTTCGGCCATGTTGTGAAAAATGACAGCTGTACTGTTCATAAGGAAGTGTGGAAAAATGGCACTGGTGAAATCTGGACTGAAAATATTACAAAGTCATGAACTTACGAGGGTGCATGGAAACTGTGCAATGTTCACTCCTAACACAGTCATTTTATGGACTTTTGTCACCAAATTTTCAACATAGCCATTTTAAGACCTTTGCTCATGAACAGTGTAACTGTGATTTTCTTAATCTGTCCCAAACATTGCTTTTACACCGACTATACCATTATGCTTCATGTGTGAAACACATTTGGGTGACATGTGAAAAATGGCAGCTGTACTGTTCATAAGGAAGTGTAATAAAGTGGCAATGTTGAAAATCTGGAGTGAAAATATTGAAAATTCGCAAACTTACGAGCGCAGCATAGGAACTGCTCAGCAGCGTGCTAGTAAAATAGTCATTTTATGAATTTTTCACCAAATTTCCAACATGGCTATTTTAAGACCTCTGCTCATGAACAGTGTCACTGTGATTTTCTTAATCTGTCCCATACATTAATTTCGCACACGACTCGCCCATAGCACTACATGGGCAGAAACACATTTTGGGCAAGATGTGAAAATGACAGCTGTACTGCTCATAAGGAAGTGTAATAAAATGGCAATGTTGAAAATCTGGAGTGAAAATATTGAAAATTAGAAACTTCACAAGTGTGCATAGGAACTCAGCAACACACACTTGTAAAACAGTCATTATTAGAATTTTTTCACCAAATTTCCAACATAGCCATTTTAAGACCTCTGCTCATGAACAGTGTCACTGTGATTTTCTTAATGTGTCCCATACATTGATTTCTTCATCAACTGTGCCATTGTGCGCTACATGGGTGGAAACATGTTTTTGGGTGAGATGTGAAAATGACAGCTGTACTGCTCATAAGGAAGTGTAATAAAATGGCAATGTTGAAAATCTGGAGTGAAAATATTGAAAATTACGCCAAACTTGCAAGCGTGCATGGAACGCTGCACCAACGCCGCCTCATCTAAAACAGTCATTTTTGAATTTCTTTGCAAATTTTCAACATACAGTAGGCTTTTTAAGACCTCTGCTCATGAACAGTGTCACTGTGATTTTCTTAATGTGTCCCATACATTGATTTCAGTACACGACTGCACCATTGTGTGCTACATGGGCGGACACACGTTTTGGGCAAGATGTGAAAATGACAGCTGTACTGCTCATAAGGAGGTGTGGTAAAATGGCAATGTGGAAAATCTGGAGTGAAAATATTGAAGTCGCGAAACTTACGAGGTGCACAGGAACTGCTAACGCCACGTCGTAAAAAGTCATTTTAGAATTTTTCCACCAAATTTCAACATAGATTTTTGAGAGCCCACCTTATGAACAGTGACAGTGTCATTTCGTTACTCAGTCCTGAAAGGTGATTTCACGCAGTGACTGTGAAATCACCCTTTGGGCCCGATTAACGCCATGACAGTGACAGCACTCATGAGAAGGGGTCCCAAAACCCATGTTGAAAATTTGGTGCAAAATTCCCAAATGCCTGAGATATGCATCAAAGTTGAAAAACCCTATCTATCCCATTATACAGCTTACGGCATTTCCTCAGTTCACTGTCGGCTTTGAAGAGTGCAGACATGTTCCTGGTCCACCAAAGATCGTCGCACCAGAGTCCAGAGGTAAGTATGGGGTGGGGGTGGGGGAGGCAGGATGCGCAGTCAGTGGGCGTGGGTGGGCTGGGTGAATGCTGAGGGAACATTTTCTTGTTTACAGGTTTGGTTTTTAACAGGAAGACGACGTGGGACATTTGCCATGCTGAGGTGGGCTCCCAGCATGGCAGTTAGAAGGTTGTTTGGGGAGCTGGAGCTGATGGGGATTGGGCACCCCTGTCGGCCATATGGACTTGTGCCACGCTGGGGTGGGCTCCAGTGTGGCAGCTGTAAGGCTGTTTGGGGTCTGGAGCGACGGGGATTGGGCACTCCCCATCGCCCATACGGATGTGTTGCCACACCAGAGTGGGCACCCAGCATGGCATCTGGAACTCTGTTTCGGAAAGCGACAGCAGCCGATAGGGGATTAGGCACCCCATCGCTATACAGTGTGCACATGGGGCGAGCACACAGTATGCGTGCACGTGTGTGTAAGGGGGGAGCACACATGAGCAGGCGATATCTTAGCACTACTCACTGAAGCGTAGCTCCTCCTTCAGCTGTATGCCACTGCATTTTCAACTGCTGTCATAGACAGCTCCAGCAGTGAGTGGAGAACGCGATCCGCCTGCAAACACACTGACTGAATTGGAAGATGCTGACACACCTCCAAAAACTTGAATGATGGCACTATGTTTCTTGCACATGCGTGCAAGCAAACATAATGAGTCCCAATACACTGATGCACTATGAACCTATAGTACATACTGCATTTCCTAACCTAGCTTATGTTGGTTAATACATTGGGCATCCTTTTATCTGGCTCACACTGTTCCAGCATTATGTGCCATCATGTTGGTTTACTTTATTTAATATTGGACCTATTATTAGGTCCAAGCTAATTCACTTTGTCTGGAATTTAACACCATTATATAATTATCCTTTTTATTTGTTAGAATTATGTTTTGGTTCTTTCCAGGGTAATGCTTAATTACTTCAGCACAAATCTCAATTACACTTCTTTAATATACTGCTATATAAAGTTTAGTATCTAAAGATTATAGGGTAAACCGTATCTTGAGATTCACTAATTACTCTACACGCCTAGTAGTGTAGAGCGAGAGTCCTAGTATATTTACCAACTCTTCACTGCTCTGCATTTCATAAAAGTTTCAAATTAATATTCTTGTTACTGAGTTCATACTAATGTTTGTTGGTTCTAATGTTTAATTACTTGATAGTCCTATCACTTTACTCTCCCTCTATAAGACAAAATGAATACAAATACTCAACCATCTTAAACCCATACAACTTAATGGCCCTGCATACATTTGTTTATTATATATATTTACCTTTTGAATCTGTGACATCCTCCAAATTAATGGTATTGAGTCCTCATTCTTATTTGTAACTAATTACCTTATATATTTGTACCATGAATGATCTAATCTTACATTCATGGAATGTCAAGGACTCAACTCACCTTGTAAATGCAAGCAAGTACTTACCTATCTTAAAAGCATAAAACACATGTTGCTTTCTTACAAGAAACTAAACTTTTACCAAAGGATGTCGACAGACTTAAAGGGACTGGGTCAGTCAAGTATATCGTCATCTTCTCTATCCAAAAACATGGAGTTGCTATCTTATACATAAATCTTTAATTGGCCCCCATAAAAACCATTAGAGACCCGGATGGTAGGTGGATTATAACCCTATTAAACACACAGCAGGTCCGCTTATGTTTGTGAATGTATATGCACCCAACTTTGATTCACCTATTTTCTTCCATAATCTATCGCAACAAATCATGATTAATAATAAAATAATTCACCTATTCTTATTGGTGGTGACTTTAACCATTACAAGCATCTTTAGACAGAAGTAACTCATCACATGATGCCCACCACCGTAGTATTAATGCTCTATCAATGCTTATGAAGGATTTAGGTCTCTCTGACATTTGGAGACTACATCGTCCCAGACAATGAGATTACACCTTTTATTCCTCTTTACATAAATCATATAGTAGGCTTGATTATTGGTTTCTTCTCCCTCATTACTGAAAAAACTATTGATACGATGATTCTCCTATTGTTATATCTGATCATGCCCTATCAGTTTGCATCTACTCTGGGGTCCACCTTCTTCTAAATCCCCATCTTGGTGTTTAGACCCACTTTTACTCAGAGGCCCTGAATTCACTCCTTGGATTAAAACCCAGATTCAAGATTTTCTTTCTGTAGCCCCTTGTTACCCAGGGTTACTAGAATCCCAGTAAGACCTAGTGGTAGGCAGGAAGGCAGCTTGTGAAACTCCAGTTAAATGGATTTCACACTGTCTCACTCTGTTTTAAGTCTCAGCTGAGACTGAGGGATGACATCACCATAGAACTATTGCAGCTGCATGAGCCACAATGGAATCTGCAGCGGGAGTTGGAACAGAATGTTGGGAGGTTTGAACGGTAGTCTGTAGGTCAGTTGGAGTTGGGAGCTTGCTGTGAAAGCAGCACAGCAGCTCAGTGTAGGCTCTTGGAGCCTCAGCCCTGACAGAGGGCTACATTTAGGTAAAAGTGTGTGTCTCCACCAAAAGAGAGACACAGAAGATAATGTAAGTGGTGGAGACCACTGATTCAGGTCTCAGTGCCCCTCCCTCCAGAGATAGGGGCAGGAAAAGGGTTTCCTGCATATTCCTGGGCAACCCCTGGTTCTGCTACTAGTGGAGAAGCTGCCTATTTGTTCCAGAGTTTTGGAAAACAAGAAGACTTGTGAATCGCCTGCGGGGCACCTGCAACCGAGGGTGAGTGTCTGTTCTTACTAAAGGGCCTATGTTTTTCACCCTGGGACTTGTGTGACATGTGGCGATTGGACTACTGAAATAGTGGGAGGCCTAAAGTAATAGGTTTAGCCAAAAAGTAAAAGTATGTTCCAGTCCAGCACTTGGGAAGTCAAAAGACATGTAGAGGAGATGTGACACGTCTACCCAGTAATCTATATTGCCAAGTTTCAGTAAAGGAATTGTTTAGTTTCCAGAGAAATGGCCGGTATGGACTGTGGGAGCTGGAGGTGGAGACCCCTATCTTTAGTGACCAGGTCCACCTCCAGATTTGCTCTGTGGTTCTGCTTTGCCTCATGCACTTGGCCAGTGATGGGGAAGTACCCAGACGTGGGATTGGAAGGAAAATTCCCTCTAGGAGTCGAAGGCTCTAAGGTGGTTTGGGAGCCACAACAGGATAACTGGTTCATTTCCCAAAATGGACATGGATCAAGTGGCCAGCGGGGAGCCGGGCCAGTGGGGAAAACCCAAGTAGTGTACAAGTCAGGCTGTGTACCCAAAGCTGCGTGCAAGTCTGGGCTGTGTGCCTGGTGGATTCAGAGCCTAAGGGCTGGAAATAGTGAGAAGTGTTCTGTTGTCTCTAATTTGCATTACCAGGAATGTAGCCCGTGGGGTCAGTCTATGCTTTGTTTGTTCAGCTTGGATGTGAATAAAAGCCACACTGAAGAATCCCATTCCTGGTTCTGGACATTACAGTTATTGCTTCCTGTGTTTGGATTTACTTGGTGCCCCTGTGCAGAGTAGCCAAACCTAGGCACCCTATGCTGAGTAACCTTATCCTCCCAAACCCAGTCCCCACCAGGTACTGCTGTCAGCTTCAACAGCATGCCACCTGTCATTTTGCTAAAAGGCAGGGGTCCGGGGTTACATTTCTATTAACGATACTCCAGATATTCTCAAGGTACTATCTGGGAAGCATTAAAAGTCACTATTAGAGGTAAAATTATTAGTTATGCAGCGCATAGAAAGAAATTAAGAGAACAACAATTAGCTAATTTGGAAAAATCTCTTAAAGAAAAAAACCCAATACTATAAATTAAATAAACCTGATCATAATTCACAGCTTCATCTGGAAATTCTACAATTAAGAATTAAAATTAACGAGTTGATATCCAGGAAAGCTGAACTTGCCCTTTTAGGATTAAACACGATTATTGGGAACAAGGGATAAATACAGAAAGTTGCTCTCTTACCAGCTAAAAACTCAACAGATGCAGAGACATATAGCAGGTCTAAAAGATCCATCAGGTCAGACACACACAGACAACCTTTCAATCAGTCGTATTATGCAATCCTTTTACCATCAACTATACTCGCAACCTAATACTACAAATCCCAACCTAATACAACATTTTCTGGAAAAATTAATCTACCCCACCTATCCCTTCAGGACAAAGCTATGCTTGATAAACCAATCACTTTACAGGAAATCCAAACTGCTTTATCTTCATTAAAAATCGTAAATCACCTGGCAGTGATGGGTTCCCTATTGATTTTATAAAACCTTATCTGACACTCTTTGTCCTGTATTAGTCAATGTATTCAAGAAGCAACCTTAAAAGAAAACTCCCATGCACAATGACCGAAGCCATTATAACAGTCTTCCCAAAAAAGACAAAGATCCTTTTCTTCCTTCAAACTATAGACCATCTCACTTCTTAATACTGATGGAAAAATATTTGCCAAATTATTAACTCTCCACTTAGAATCTTTAATGACTAAACTCATCCATACTTCTCAATCAGGATTTATCAAAATAGAAATAATTCGATCATCTTCGTTCATTACTCAATTTAATCCACAAAGAAAAACTCTTAAAACCCTGCAGCTGCAATAGCCATTGACTTTGAGAAAGCATTTGACTCTCTCAATTGGAATATCTATATCAGGTGCTATCTCATTTGACTTTGCAAATAATTTTGTGCTTGGATTCAATTATTGTATACCTCCCTTCAGCTCGAGTTCTAACAAACTCTATTTTGTCCTCCTCCTTTTACTTAGCAAGAGGCACCAGGCAAGGATGCCCTTTATCTCTTTCATTGTTTATACTTGCCATGGAACCTCTTTCTGCATCCCTACGTCAATCTGGTACAATTAAAAGCAACACTATTGGTAATTCTCAATATACTTCACTCTCATATGCAGATGATTTCCTTATTTTACTTGAAAACCTCGAAAGTTCTGGGCAACCTTTAGTTAAACTACTAAATGATTTCACCTCCTCTCTGAACTAGCTCTAAACCTTAAGAAATCCAAAATGCTACCTTGAATACCCTTTGTAGTCCCTCATGAATAACTCATTAGGCTTTCATTGGCGCCCCAAGGTATATCTTATCTTGGCATTCGGATTACCCTGACATTGAATAAATTATGGGATGCTAATCTTTCCCTTGTTAACCAGTATCCAAACAACACTTGATAGATGGAAGCTACTTAAACTTTCTTTTAATGGTAAAATTTCCACCATTAAAATGTCTATAACTCCTAAAATATTATACCTATTTTCCAATATCCCTTTAATACTTCCCTCTAGTTTCCTTACCAAAATAGATAAAATTATCAGCAGCTTCATTTGGGTAGGCAAAATACCTAGATTTAGTCATAACAAACTTAGATCCCATTGGTCAAAAGGTGGCTTTGGCCTTCCTTGGTTCCAAGCCTACGTATGGTCTTTCTGTACATCTCAAACAATTAAATGGTTTAACAAACCCAACATCCAGTCTCCTTTATGGGTCAATATGGAAACATCCTTATGTCCTGGTAATGTGGCGACTTCTTTCTTTATAACACCCTTACCTCTTCTTTAAAGTCTCACCCTACCATAGCTGCTTCTATATTCTATTGGAAAATCATTCACAAGCATATTAAATCAAACCCCAAACCCTTAGCTTACACCCCCATCTGGGGTAACCATCATATATCTCTTTGATAATCACCCCATTTTTGTCGTGCCTGGGAAATAAGGTATTCTCTTTTGCAGGATATGCTTGAACCCCAAGTCATAAAAGTTAAAATCTTACACCAACCTATGAGGTGTATGGAATCTTCCCATCAGGATTTTTGAAATATCTACAGCTTCGCACCGCATGCAACTCTTACCTCGCACCCTTCTCTATCAATTGTCTGTGTGATAAGCACATCTCTAAATGGATAAAACAACATCCAATTTAAATAGCACTGTTTACAAAGATATTTGTGATATCCTTCCTGACTACTCTGTCAATGCTAAAAACAGATAGAGTACTTTGCTACAATTTAATATCACCAATGCACAATGGTCCAGATGTTGGCTTTCCTATCACAAATCCTTTAATGATAAACACAGTTCCCTCATTCAAACCAAGATCCTTCATTTGTGATACAGAACTCCTGTTGTATTACAGATGTTTATGAAAATGGGTTTATTGAACAATAACAATTGCTGGCGCTGCAATTCCCTCAATGGGGATTAATTGCATATCTTATGGCACTGTCCCTCATACAAAAGATTTGGCACTGTATTCACAGATTTGCAATGAAAGTGGTAGGTCAACCTTTACACTGGACCCTAAACATTGTATTCTTGGTATTTTTAATTATCATTCTTATAAAATGTCATATTCATAGAGCAGATGGTTAAATATACTCTTCCTTCAAGTTATACGCACAATCCTCATGCATTGGAGATCCAACATAATCCCTACCCTTCCCGGTATCATTAACCAACTATTGCACTATGCCTCTCTGGACCATATGACATATATTTTGCCTGACCAACTCATGTTATATAATAATTGTTGGCAGGGCTTTTTAATTTTTGGAATCAACTAAATCTTCCAACACCAATGTATGGACTTAATATATATGGATTTTCCCCTTTTACTGATACCTCATTTTGGTCTCGCTTTTTTCCCTTTTCATTGTTCCTTCTCTCCTTCCTAATTTTCTTATATAACTTTTCTTTCCTATACTCTGTTTTCAATCGTTTCTTTATTACTCCACAATCCTTTACGAATGTACTTTTTTTCCTTTTCACAGCATCAGATATAATTATGTAACATTTTAATATAAACCATTTCTAATCATACTATCCGCTTTAAGTTCACTATGAATGTCAAGTGCCAATTATATGACCTGTATTGTTTACTATATCTTAAACCATAAGCTCCTTGTATTATTGTAGCAATGTTATTATATACTGCCTCAATATTTAAAAAAAAAAACTTACATTGTACTGTACTGTAAGAGGTTTGTCTGTATATCTTTGAAAATTAATAAAAGTTTAACTGTATTAAATAATTTATAACACTGTCAAATTGCCTTCATTATAATTTAATACTACCAATGATAAGACAGCCACTTTGAAAGAGATGGGCCATACATACAAAACATGATTACTAATATGCACACAAACATGAGAAAGACCTGGTTAAAGTGTACATCAGACAGTATAAAAAGATCGGACCATTGGCACAGCAGTAGCGCTACCACTTGTGGTGCCAGCGAGCCAGGTTCGGAAGCAGACTCAGGTTATCGGGGTCCAGCCAGAGGGAGGAGGATGGAGCAGCCAGAGACTGCTGTCCTCCTCCAGGGTGGAAGGGTTGCCACCTCCACTGCAATACCACCACCTGGGTGACCACAGGTGGAGGTGCAATTCGAGGTGCTGTGGGTGGGAGGAAGCCAGCCGAGTTCGGAGTGGCCACATGCTCTGCGTGCTTGTGCTCTTTGGTCCTTGTTGCAAGCGGCATCCTTGGGGATGGAGTGTAACTAAGGTGGAAAAGTCCCACAGCTAGCCTGACAATGGCCTCCTGTACCTTGTCCATGAGAAGACTGAGACCTGATGATTCTGGAGGCTGCCTGACAAAGACAAATAGCAGGTAAGGGGAGTAGATAGGGAGCTGCTGTCTCCTTCCCTGCTGGGGGCAAGCCTAGGCAGCATGGAGATAGGCACCAGGAGCAGGTCGGGAGTAGGCCTAACCCAGCACTAGATATCTTGGAGGACCCTGAGGAAACTGCAGTGACACGGGGCAAAAATAGAGAATATGAAAAAAGACAGTATGAAAAGACAATAACTTATCTTTCATGAAAACTGTGGTATGAACATCACCTTGTTTATGTATACTTACAGAAAGTTATATCTAATGGCAAAATGTAAAGAAATCCAATAGCACACTATTTTTTTTACTTACTATGAGCAAATAATATCAGTTCATGTTCAAATTACTACAAATAAAATGATTGCTGGGCTGGAGGGGAGATGCTAATAGTTGCTTTACAACTCACAAAATAAAATTCAACATCCTGTGATGAATATAATATGCTATGGATTTCATCAAGTCCTTGCCATTAGATGAAACTTTCCGTAAGTATACATAACACAAGGTAATGTTCATACCAGAGTTTTCCTGGTAAGCTTTTTAGATTGAATCGATATTAGAGGCTCTCCAGTGTACCCAGAAAAAGCAATTTTGCAAGTTGCCCAGTGATTCATTCAGTTACAATAAGTAATATGCCTGCATGTAAACTACAAATCAAAATCCAGCTACAATCGAGAGGAAAGTGTACAAATAACAAGCAGCAGACAGGTAACACTGCAAAGTCTTTTAGTGCCTGTGGCACCTAAAATACAGAAAACAGCCTGCAAAACACCAGTACAGAATACGGTCCCCTGATGAAATAGCCTTCGGGTGAATGGCAGGCTAGCTTTCCTTTCTGTGATTGGAACTGTGTACTTTGGTATTCTATACTGGTGTTTTGCAGGCTGTTTTCTGTATTTTGTGTGCCTGGGGCATTAAAAGACTTCGTAGCCTAACCTGTGTGCAGCCTGTTATTTGTACACTGTCCTATCAAGTGCAGCTGGATTTGGATTTGTAGTTTACAGAGAGGCAGATTACTTATCCCAACTGTGAATGAATAGAAACATAGAAACATAGACTTTGATGGCAGATAAGGACCACTGGCTCACCCAGTCTGCCCATTTCCTACCAACTGGATAAGCTGCAGATTCTAGTTAACCAACAGCCTACTTCCTGCCACCCCCACTACAATTGCTTTATGTCTGTCCCATGCATGTTTGAATTCCCACACTGTTTTAAGACCCAACAACCTCCCCAGCGAGGCAGTTCCATGCATCCACCACTCTCTCCGTGGAAAAAAAAATGTCCTCACATTACCTCTGAGCCTTACCTCTCTTTTTTAAATTGTGCCCCTTGTTCTACACATCTCTTTTTCTGAAAGATGCTACCCTCCTGGACTTTGTTGATTCCCTTCAGGTACTTGGACGTTTCTATCATGTGCCCCTTTCCTCCTTTCATCAAGGGTATACATATTAAGCCTCTCAGACTCTCTTCATATGGTTTCTGATGCAGACCCTGCACCATTTTAGTTGCCCTCCTCTGGACTGCTTCCATCCTGTCTATGTCCTTGCGTAGATGAGGTCTCCAAAACTGCACACAGTACTCCAGATGGGGTCTCACAAACTGTCTGTACAGAGGATAACCACTTCCTTTTTCTACTTGTGATGCACCTTCCTATGCATCCCAGTATCCCCTGGCTCTCCTTACTGACTTCTCACATTGCTTACCCACCTTTAGATCATCTGATATGACTACCCCAGGTCCCTTTCCATTTTTGTTGTTAGTACCTCCCTGCTATTGTGTACTCTTCTCCTGGGTTTTGTTTCCCAGGTGCATTACTTTGCACTTCTTTGCATTGAATCTAAGTTGCTACATGTCTGACCATTCCTCCAACCTTGCCAAGTCCCTTCTCATCCTTTCTACCCCACCTTGTGTATCAACTCTCTTACAGATCTTTGTGTCATCTGCAAAGAGGCATACCTTTCCCTCCAGACCCTCTGCAATGTCACCTATAAAGATGTTAAAGAGGACTGGACCTAGTACTGAGCCCTGAGGTACTCCACTAGTGACCCCCTTTCTTCGGAATGTGTTCCATTCACTATTACCCTCTGTGTCCTGTTGTACAGCCAGTTTGCTACCCAGGCTACCACCCTGGGACCCACTCCCAGGCTGGCTAACTTGATTATCAATCTTTGTGCGGGACTGTGTCAAATGCCTTGCTAAAGTCTAGGTAGGCCATATCCACAGCTCCTCCCTGGTCTATTACTTTGATCACCCAGTCAAAGAAATCTATTAGATTTGTCTGAGATGACCTTCCTC
Organism: Neoceratodus forsteri; assembly: GCA_016271365.2. Classification (NCBI taxonomy): domain Eukaryota; kingdom Metazoa; phylum Chordata; order Ceratodontiformes; family Ceratodontidae; genus Neoceratodus; species Neoceratodus forsteri. The sequence goes on along the minus strand of CM028135.1, from coordinate 901,385,555 downwards.
CTGTAAATCCATGCTGCTTTGGGTCCTGTGCCCTGTTGGCCTCTAGGTACTCAACAATTCTTTGTTTCAGAAGTGATTCCATCATTTTCCCTACCACTGAGGTCAAACTTACAGGTCTGTAGTTTCCTGCTTCTGCCTTGCTCCCACTTTGTGAAGGGAATCACATCTGCCCTCCTCCAGTCCTCAGGTACCACCCCATCCTCCCATGATTTGTTAAAAAGTGTGGTCAGTGGTGTCATTAGGTCCTCCCTTAGTTCTTTTGGGATACTGAATCACAATGGTTTAGGAATCACTGGGCAACTTGCAAAATGCTGTTCTGAGTATGCCAGACAGTGCCTTTTATTGATTTCGATTTAAAAAGTGTACTGGGAAAACTCAGGTAAGAACTATGTATCTGTATGTATGTCTGTCTGTCTGTTCTATCTATCTATCTAGCTGTCTGTCTATCTAGCTATCTATCTATCTGTCTGTCTATCTATCCATCTAGCTGTCTATTTATATCCCTTGTAGCCGTCCTGGAGAACCCCTGATTCAGGTTTTGTTAAACAAATCTTCATTTTTTTCCTTGGAAAAGGAGGTCAAGGAAGGAAAAGATTAGGGATGGAGAGAGAGAAGCCCATTCTCTATCCCCAACCCCAAATGCTGTCACACACATTTCTTTTCCTATTTTTCTTTAACCTTCATAGCACCCACCTGTTGTGAGAAAGCAAGGAGATGAAAGATCGATGAACCGCAAGGTTTTCTCTTCCGACTACTGCCACACAATTTTATTTAACAACATTAAAAACCTGCTGAAACAAGATTTTGTCAACCAGAAGGAGAAAGAAAAACACTGTGTGTTGTTCTATCCCTGAACACTGCCCCTAAATGCTGCCACAAGCAATTTTTATTTCTTTGTACATTTATAAAAGTAGAGATATTTGAGAATGGACGAGCTGAAGAGAAAGTGAATGAATACTGCCTTGAATGCCGTCATTTCATCTACACAGGAGGTGGGTGAACTGAAACTGAAAGGAAATTTTTATGTAGGCCCCCTCCCCATTGTCTAGTGGGTATGATGGTAAATTATCCGAGGGAGTGGCAACCACACAGCAGAAAATTAATTACCAGAAAATGGCTGCATTTACTCAGTCCATAGCCTCGAACTTCAGAGGTGCCCTCACTTAAGGTTACTGGCTGCTGGAAAGGAATGGTGGTTAATTGACATGCAACAGTTCATACATGAGTCCAATGTCCACACAAAATTTAGAAATAAAATCCATTTAATGCAGTGGGGCAGAGGCAACATCAATTACTCCATGGAGCCAGTGGGTTCATGGGGCCAACAAACAAGTTCACTGGCACAAATAGTACCAAGAGGTATAGTGGTACATGACCTGATATGGTCGCCCACTAAATGTATCATTCTGAGAGTCAAATCAGGCTTCGCAGTGGCAGCAGCATAATTTGGTGGGCTGAATAAGGCAAAGTTACATCCTGAATGGAGCTTCTGTCTAAGTCTCTACTCTTTCACTTCTCAAACATGACCAAGGTCATTTTACAGGAAGGCACATTTCTCAGCCCTTCCCAGCACTACCTGACTACTCAAAACATCCATGACGGGGACACTCAGCTTTTCTTTTTCTCAGCCGCAGCTTGACTGATCCACTAGTCACTTCAGCACTTCTCTCGGTATCATTCCCACAGCTCCGTGAACTCTCAAACATTGAAGTTCACTCAAATCAGGCCACTGATATTCAATCAAGCAGATTACTACGAGCACTTTGGTAGGTCACTGCAGCTCTCTCATTACACTAATCCCAAATCTCTGCTCTCACCAAGGGCAAGTTCAGCTCCCGCTGTCACATAGGACCTTGTCAGACTGGAGCCAGGGTCTCCTAACAGCAACCACATTTCTGCCACAAACTGGGCCGCCGCCAACCATACTACCGAGCTGGTCCTGGCAGGTGCGGGTGGGAAATCACCCCCACCCCAGCTGCTTACTCCTCCTCCCTTGTTTGTTGTTCTCCAAATGGATCTCTTCAGTTCCCCAAGATCTCCCCATTTATACCACCCCTGCCTACTCTGACCTTTTGACCCACAGGCAGTCCCTGGTGATGACTGGAGTTAACCCTTTAATTTTCTAGTAAGCTCCCAGGGCTTACATTTATGTAACACTTTTTAACAAATCATGGGAGGATGGGGTGGTACCTGAGGACTGGAGGAGGGCAGATGTGATTCCCTTCACAAAAGTGGGAGCAAGGCAGAAGCAGGAAACTACAGACCTGTAAGTTTGACCTCAGTGATAGGGAAAATGATGGCATCACTTCTGAAACAAAGAATTGTTGAGTACCTAGAGGCCAGCAGGGCACAGGACCCAAAGCAGCATGGATTTACAGGAGGAAGGTCATGTCAGATGAATCTAATAGATTTCTTTGACTGAGTGACCAAAGTAATAGACCAGGGAGGGGCTGAGGATATGGCCTACCTAGACTTTAGCAAGGCATTTGGTACAGTCCTGCACAAAAGATTAATAATCAAGTTAGCCAGCCTGGAGTGGGTCCCTGGGTGGTAGCCTGGAGTAACAAACTGGCTGCAAAATAGGACACAGAGGGTAATAGTGAATGTAACACATTCCGAAGAAAGGGGGTCACTAGTGGAGTACCTCAGGGCTCAATACTGGGTCCAGTCCTCTTTAACATCTTTATAGGTGACATTGCAGAGGTCTGGAGGGAAAGTATGTCTCTTTGCAGATGACACAAATGTCTGTAAGAGAGTTGATACACAAGGGGTAGAAAGGATGAGAAGGACTGGCAAGGTTGGAGGAATGATCAGATATATGGCAACTTAGATTCAATGCAAAGAAGTGCAAAAGTAATGCACCTGGGAAACAAAAATCAAGGAGAAGAGTACACAATAGCAGGGAGGTACTGACAACAACAAAATGGAAAGGGACCTGGGGGTAGTCATATCAGATGATCTAAAGGTTGGTAAGCAATGTGAGAAGTCAGTAGGAGAGCCAGGGGGATACTGGGATGCATAGGGAGGGCATCACAAGTAGAAAAAGGGAAGTGGTTATCCCTCTGTACAGACAGTTGGTGAGACCCCATCTGGAGTACTGTGTGCAGTTTTGGAGACCTCATCTACGCAAGGACATAGACAGGGTGGAAGCAGTCCAGAGGAGGGCAACTAAAATGGTGCAGGGTCTGCATCAAAAACCATATGAAGAAAGACTGAGAGGCGTAATATGTATACCCTTGATGAAAGGAGGGAAAGGGGCACATGATAGAAATGTCCAAGTACCTGAAGGAATCAACAAAGTCCAGGAGGGTAGCATCTTTCAGAAAAAGAGATGTGTAAGAACAAGGGCACAATTTAAAGATAGAGGGGACGGCTCCAGGAGTAATGTGAGGACATTTTTTTTCATGGAGAGAGTGGTGGATGCATGGAACCACCTTCCTGGGAGGTTGTTGGGTATAAAACAGTGGGAATTCAAACATGCATGGGACAGACATAAGGCAATTGTAGTGGGGGTGGCAGGAAGTAGGCTGTTGGTTAACTAGAATCTGCAGCTTATCCAGTAGGTAGGGAAATGGGCAGACTGGGTGGGCCAAGTGGTCCTTATCTGCAGTCAAAATCTATGTTTCTATGTTCTATGTTTCTATGTATTTAATTATTTAATTTTATTTTTCATTTATTCTGTAGAAGCGATGCTGCAGCTGGGTTTAAAGGAAAACAGAGATAGCGGGGTAGTTTACAGGCATGGAAGTTGACAGAGAAAGCCGCACTATAGTGAAAGTACAGCTGGTGTTGTGGAAGTCAAGCAATGTCAAATGCCAAATCCAAATCCTGCTGCACTCAAGAGGACAGTGTACAAATAACAGGCTGTACACAGGTTGACCAGAGTCTTTTAATGCCTCTTACACACAAAATACAGAAAACAGCCTGCAAAACACCATTACAGAACACTGGTCCCCATGGCTGAAGCCTTAAATGGCGCCGGGGTAACTGTCCTTTCTGTGTTTGGCATTGTGTACTCCGTATTGTGTACTGGTGTTTTGCATGTTATTTTCTGTATTTTGTGTGCCAGAGGCATTAAAAGACTTCACAGCCTAACCTGTGTGCAGCCTGTTATTTGTACACTTTCCTCTCAAGTGCAACTGGATTTAGATTTGGCATTTTGATCTGCTTGGGGCCAGCCAGCCCCCTTCCAGCAGCACTGACTATAATTTCACTATAGCATGGCATCTCTTTGAACTTCCATGCCTGTAACACTCCCCGCCTTCTGTTTTCCCTTTCAATCCAGCTGCAGCACTGTTTCACAGAGTAAATAAATAAATAAAATTCAGTAATTAAATACATAAAAACTTCCTTTCAGTTTTCAGTACACCCCTTCTGTACAGATGAAGTGACAGCATTTAGGGCAGTATTCTTTCACTTTCTCCTCACCTTGCCCATTCTCAAATGTCTCTACTTTTTTAACACTTCTACCTTGCAGCCACAGTCCTGCTCCACATCCAGCCACCACTCCTCTCCACCTCGACCTCGAAACTTGCATGCCCAGCTGGCAGATGCATCTACACCTGCAAAGGGGCCCCGTAGCCCCCATGCCGGCGAGGAACCAGTACTGGCACATGCCTCCAGGCATTGTCGGCCGGTGAACTGCAGCCATCAAGCTGCGCCAGACCTGTGCTGCCATTTTTCCCATTTTCTCCCCAGTGGGATCACGGATGTGCAATGATGTTCGGCGCATATATGTGCAGGCGTCCGCCACGGTCCCCCTCAGTTACTCAATCGCATGCAGTACCTCCAGGCATCCCAGGGGTCGCCACAGTGTGGTGTAGTTTCCCCAGTCTACCCAGGACTAGGAGAACTGTCTCCTGATGCTCAATCCCAGTCTTCCCCTGCTGACCCCGATGACCAAGCTCATTCCCAAACCCGGTTCGCCAGCATAGCATAAGGTGTGGCATCTGGCGCTCAACCCTCAGCGCCACCGGCTGGCAAATGTCTCTACCTTTATAAATGTACAAACAAATAAAACTGCAAGTGGCAGCATTCAGAGGCAGTGTTCAGGGGATGGTTTACCTATAGCATGGCAACATCTACATCACCGACATCCCTGACATTGACAGACACAATGTCGAAAGTGTCGGCACTGTACTGTCGGGGATGTCAGTGTGTTGTTTTTCTTCAGGGGCTATTGCCCTAGACCACTCCCTCCCACACCCCAGTATTTATTTATTCAACTTGAGTTAGAGTTGCCTCAGTGAGGTGAAACACTGGGAAATTCAGTGCCGGTGTCAGCAGGAACCATCACAGTGACCTGATGCTTTCTGTCGATTTCTGTCTCTGTGATGGTCTTCACTGTAGAAGTTTTGTTGTGCAGTCAGCACACCTTCAGGGATAAGTAACAATACACAGTGTTTCTCTTTCTTCTTCTGGGTCACAAAGTCTGTTTCTTGCAGGTTTTAAATAAGTATGAGGCAGCAGTTGAGAATGAGAAATCCTTGCAGTTCCTCTATTATTCTTCTCCTCATTCAGTGTCCATTTCTCACAACAGGTGGGTGCCAAGAGGGATAACAGAGAAAAAAAACATAAAGTGTGCTGCAGCATTCATGAATGACAAAATCTTGTGGTTCCTCCTTTTTCCTCTTCTTGTTTTCTCACAACAGGTTGGTACTATGAATGATAACGAAAAGGGGAAAAAAGGAAACATGTGTGACAGCATTTGGGGGCCGTGGTTGGGGATAGAGAATGCATGGCTTCTCCCTCTCTCCATCTCAAGTCTTTCCTTAATTTGTGTGGATAACATACAAAATCTATAGGGAGAAAGGTGTGTTGCTAGTTTAAAAGGCAGTCCCTATTGTCAGGGGTTTCTGACCAAAATGTAAGGGATGGTGCCTGATGAAACAGTAAGGATAGGAAGAGAAGGAGGGGAAGGGAAAGAAGAATGAGGAATCATAGGAGGAAGGGCAAGAAGGAAAAGTGGGATCCTGGAAAGAAGGGTGGTACTGAAGGGGGGGTCAAAAGGCTAAGACAGGAGTGAGAAAGTCAACAAGAAGGGGTATATAAGGAGAAGGAAGAGTAGGATCACCTTTCTTTGCTAAATTGCAATTTGGTGGCGCTTCTAACATATTCGGTTGGCAGCATTTTCCCATGGAGTTTTAAAGGACTTTGGACTTGGAAAGCAAGGTAAGGCTGAAGGCAAGACGGTTATAACAAAGTCACAGCCAGGCTGGGAAATTTCAGTCAATAAAGGGACAGTAAAACACTGCAGGATTGCTCAACTCTGAAAGCCCGTGAAAGTTATTTTGAACAAGGTATTTGGCTTCATTGTAGATGTCAAAAGTTCCGAGATATGAATATTTAAATCATCTGTAAATCAACACAAGGCAGCAGCCATTTCATGCAATCATAAAACAGACAGTAATGTCACTGAGGGCAATCTGTAATTAACAACATACAGCTTGCCCTCAGTGACATCACTTCTGTTTTAAGAGTACATGAAATGGCTGTTGCTATGATTTGATTTACACATTACTAAGCTATTCATATCTCAAGACTCCTGTCCTCTACAGGTAAACCCAATACCTCATTGAAAGATCTTGTCATGGACTTCACAGTTTGAGGACCCCTGCAATGTTTACTGTCCCTTTAAGGATTAGACTTATTTGAACTGGAAAAAAGGAAAAGAAAAGAGAATCCTAAGTAGGGGCATTATTTCAGGATGTTCTGGTTTTTGGTTCAGGGTAGCAGAGATATAGGTAATTAGCTATGCTTACTGCATTAGGTTTATAAATCCAGCCACTGTTTAGTTTGTCCTCTTTATGCTTTACAGGAGGGTGCTGCAAGGTTATACATAGACCATATGTCCAGTTACTTCAAAATGTAGGAAATGGGGATGAAGGTTTGTATTTCCCTATTCTCCAAGAAGGCGTGCTGAGTCTTCTACAAACACTCACTGAAAAAAGAAGGGTTATAGGCCATTGCTCTCAAAAATATTGAAACTGGTACCTGTTGAAATCTCTGGCCCTTTAACATATTTGTTTAATTTGACTATTTCTAAGGGCACCGTGCCTTCAGTTTGGAAGGAATCTATTGCAGTTCCTATTTTTAAATTAGGGACAGGACAAACGTAGTGAACTATAAGCCCATTTCACTTTTGCCAATATTAGGGAAATTACTGGAGAAATGTGTCTTTGGGCAACTGGAGTCCTGTCATGATTCAATGGGGTTATTGGTTGAGCAGCAGCATGGTTTTAGATGGGGCTATGGGACAGTGACAGCTCTGGCTCTGGTCGGGTTGTCAAGCACCATAATTGATGCTTGTGGTAGGGGATTGGCGGGTGCAGTGTTTGTCGACCTGACCAGGGCCTTCACGTATTCGACCAAGTTTTACTGTTGCATAAACTATATTCCCATAGAATTAATGGGACAAGTCTGGAGTGATTTAGAAGTTATCTTAGTGCAAGGGTGCAGAAGGTTAGGATAGGTACTGTAATTCCCTATCTGAACCACTGCAGACAAGGTCTGGTGTCCCTCAGGAATCAGTACTGGGGCCATTACTGTTTTCTGTCTTTGTGAATAACATGCCTGAGGTGTTCACGGAGACAGAATGTATGCTATATGCTGACGATACGGTCTTCAATAGCTCAGGCCAATCTATTAAAGAGATTCAAAAAGCTCTGCAGAATGATTGCAATAAACTGACAAAGTGGTTGATACAGAATAAGCTGAAATTGAATGAGAAGAAAACAAATGTAATGTTGTTTGGGACAACGAGAGGTTGGTCCGGGCTGAGAGATCTGTCTATCAAAGGTAGAAATCGGTTGAGATCTCTAGGATGCAGTTGTTCAAATATCTAGAGTCCATCCGGACCCGCATTAAGCCTTATAGGCCATTTGGAGAAAATAGGAAAAAATACTCCAGAAGTTGGGCTTCCTGTACAGGAATATTACTGCTTTAACTGATTAGGCATGTATAGCAATAGCTAAACAAATTCTGTTGCCAACTTTAGATTGTGGAGCAGTTTGGTATAGGAATCAGGTAGCTTGTTTATAAATAAGTATCAACTTATTTTGAATAACAACTGTTGATTTGGACTGAAGGTTCCAACAAGGACCCATCACTGTTTTTTTTTTTTTTTTTTTTTTTACGAGAAGATGAATGTTCTTCCACCAGCACAACAAATTGAGTATACAGCAGCAGTTTTTGCTTTTACAGTTTACTGTAGCCCCTACCCCTTGTCTTTCCATAAAATTTACTCAGCATAATAGTTAATATTCTACTAGACATAAAATGGATTCTGTTTTCTATCAACCTTACCAAAATTAGCCACAAGTCAACACTCTTTTACTTGGTTTGGCCCCACACTTTTAAATAGTTAGTCAGCCTTAATTAAAACTGCAAAAATGTAAAGCACTTTAAACATTTACCGAATGTTCACTACTCTAAGAATAATTTATGTATCTGTAAGTCTGATGAGCAGTAGATATGTTTTACTAGTTTGTGGTGTTTGTTGATTGCCTATTATGTTCATTTTGTACTGTATTGATTGTCAGGCATGACTGAAAAAGAGGCTGCCTTAGTCACCTCCTGGTAAAAATAAAAAATAAAAAGAATGTGGCTGGAGTAGGAGAGGCGAACCCCCGTTCAGTAAGGCTCCGATGGATAGGTTGCATAGTTGGGATGAGATGGCAATGTGGGGGTTGGAGGTAGTAGTTTGAGCAGGGTGGCATGGCAAGAGTTTCAGGCATGGGCTTAGGAGGTTGAAGTGGCGGGTCTTTTGTGGACTGAAAAAAAAACTGGAGCAGGAGAAGTACTACTGTAAGGAGAGTTGTAGTGTGAGGAAATTGGGTGAAATGCAGGCCACAAGGGAGACAGGGCTCCAGTAGGCATACAGATGGCGCAAGGGCCACAAAGTTGAAGGAATCCCTTGCCAGCAGGATAAAGATGCCGAGGGTTTTGTTTTCACAGGCAGAGAAGGGTGGAGGATCTTTGTGATGCGTGTCGTGCAACAGGTGGCTGCCATCTTCATCACGGTGGCCAGCCAGTGCGCATGTGTGAGAACAAGGTGGCCACCATTTTGAGTGGAGCACCCAGATACAACGTGCAGATAGTGTTTGGCAGCATATATAATCAAGAAATGAGTGTAGTGGTGCATGAGGACACAAATTTGACTGCAACAATGACCAATAGGGCAATATGAATGAGGGACATAATAAGGTGCACTAGTTGCGGCAGTGGGGCAAAGCAGACAATCATACAAGGGCACATGGTCAATGCTGCACAGTTGAGGGCGCATGTAAAAAATGGAGGTAGGTTCCTTCTGGCAAGTGGAGGCATTTATTAACAGAGATTGGTACCCATCCATAAAAAGTGGACCAAAGGATGAGCTGGGTAATTACAGGCCGGTAAGCAACTTCCATCGTGGGGAAGCTGATGGAAACAATACTTAAGGAAAGGCTGACCTTTATGGAAGACAATGGGCTCTAGAACAGTCACCAGCATGGGTTGGGCTCCAGAAAATCCTGCCAGATGAACCTAGTTGAGTATTACAACTGCGTCACGAGGAATTGGTCAAGGGTCATGCAGTGAATGTCATATACTTGGACTTCAGTAAGGCCCTCGATTCAGTGCCATATGGAGGTTGGAAGGGAAGTTGAGATACGTGGGGTGGGAACTAAGATGGTAAATGGATTGAGAACTGGCTGCAATGGAGACTGCAGAGGGTAGTGGTGGTGGGGGACTCTCATCTCCAAAGGCTGTGATGAGTGGGGTGCCACAGGGATCGGTGCACTGGGGCTAGTGCTGCTTGGAATATTCATAGCGGACATCTCGCATCGCATCAGGAATAAGATCAGTCTCTTCAATGACGATACCAAATTGGGGGTGGTGGTGGTCAATACAGCAGATTGGCAAACTGGTGGACTCGTTGGAAGCGTGGCAGTTGGGGTTCAATGCGAAAAAGTGCAAAAATCCTGCACTTTAGACAGCAATGAACACAGGAGGATTACCAACTGGGAGGGGTGCAGCTAGGTTCCACCAAGGAGGAGAAGGAGCTAAGGGTGGTTGTAATAAGGAAGATGAATAATACAGAGCAGTATAGAAGGGTGGCAGTGAAAGCCAACAGGATGCTGGGTTGTATCATGAGGGATCTCCTCCAGGAGCAGGGAGGTGATCCTGGCTCTCTCAGGGCAGGCCACACCTGGAGTACTGTGTGCAATTCTGGCAGCCATATCTGAAGAAGGATGTGAAATTACTGGAAGTGGTACAATGCAGGGCAACAAGGATGATCCTGTGATTGGAGGACAGAACATATGAGGAGGGCTGAGAGAGCTGAACATGTACTCCTTGGGAGAAGAAGGGACTGGGAGATATGACTGAGACCTTTAAAGTACGTAAAGGGATAAACAAGGCAGGCACTGAGGGGATACTCAGGCTGAGGAGGGGAAGGACACAAGACGGCATGGCCTTAGATTGAAGGGGGAAGATTTAGGAAGGAAATGAGGAGACACTTTTCAAGGAGAGGGTCGTGGCAGAATGAAATGCTCTACCGGAGGAGGTGGTAGCCTGTAAGGCAGTGGGTGGTTTCAAAGAGATGGGACAAGGTGAGAGGGGTGGTAATTGGGGAGGGGCAGGGCAGCTGCAAGGTGAGGTGCCAACTGCACACTCAAGCAGACTTGATAGACCAGGGACCTATTGCTGCTGGCAATTCATATGTTCGTATGTTCATACTGCAGGAAAACCAGTAATGCAAGAGGCATTATGAGGGACAGTGCATTCCATCAATGCTGTACAAGTGGGGGGCATGTTAAAGTAGAGTGGTATGACAAACAAGACATATTAAAATGGTTGTTATTAAAAAGAATAATAAAAGGATGTTATTTTCTTTTGGTAATGGCAGGAACTGGTTCATGGTACATGTTTAACAAGGGGCATGACTAAGGGCTGGATATACAAGCATTTGAATAGCATGGGAATAGCATTGCATTTAAAAAAGGGAAGCAGGTCACAGACAGCATGTCTGCGAATAGTTTATACTATTTGTTCTTCTTTTGGAGCTTGGCAGGCTTGGCATCAATGCAAGGGAAGAATACTGGAGGGCAAGTGCAGGCCTCAGTGAGGATCTGGTGAAGCAGGCGCCGAGACGATGAGGGAGGTCCAGGCAATGCTGGAGGTGGCAAAAAGGAGGCTAAAAAAGAAGCCAGATGGGAAGAGGAAGGCACCAGCAAGGGCAATGACAAGGGGCAAAATGACACCCTAGAATGGGAGCCAAGGAGCATCAGGGCTCAGAGTAAGGATGATTTGGCTGATCTTACAGGAGAAGTGAGTTTGAAGGAATATGTGGAAGGGATCATTGGGGCAATGGGCAAGAATGGTCTGGGGGGCTGGAGAAGATGACCTGGGAACTTAAAGGAAAGAGGGAGGGGCAGGGCGGAAGGGCAGGTGGGGACCTGGCTAGAAGATGTGGGAGGAAGGGACTCTGGGGTCATAGTGGGGATCACATGCCACAGACATTAAAGAAAAGATATGGAGAGGGAGTATATAGATATTTTTGCATTGGTTGATAAGGAGGCAGCGAAGAAATATGAGGAAAGGAGCGGATAGGGAAGACAGAGATGGCAGCAGCTCTGGCAATATTGAAGCGTATACAGGAGGATAGGAATTTTAAAGGGAAGACCTTGAGGCTAGCTTACAGATTTCATATATTTTAGTGCTATCATGCTACAGAAACAGCCAGAACTGGCCATTCCTTTACTGTCATATTTGCTGATAATATGCTATGCATATAAAACTGGTAGGGATATGGGCAGTTACAATATAATGAGAAGTTTGCAGAGGATGGCATCCATGGGGATGTAGAGTGGGATACCAGGTACCTGGACATCTGGTTTGAGATAATGATGGTGCAAATGGCAGGTGGGGGAGGGGATGAAAATGGTTATGGAGAACCAACAGAAATTATGTTGGGGTTACAACAGGCCCAGTGCTCTTGGACTAACTGAAGGTAAAAGCATGCATGCTTGAAATATGCAGGGTAGCATCCGCTTTCACAATGCAGGAGTAAATTGATAAGTTTGTGGGACAGCCCTACAGGGGCAGCCCTTTTGGGGAGCTATGGAGAGCAAGGGGAGGGCTTGGACAGAGAGGAGAAGAGGGTGAGTTAGCAGAGAAGGGTTTTGGTTCAAGCAATGGAGAGCAATATGGGGCAAGGGACAGAAATGGGGAGGTGGGTTGGGATGGCTAGGACACCAATTAATAAGGAGTTATTTGAAGTATGGACAGACGGTACTCAGACAGGAGGCACAAAATTATCATGGAAGGTTTCACATAAGGGTTTAAATTTTGGTATGTGGGGCATAGGAGACTGATGCAGGTGCAGAACCTGGGGTCAATAAAGGAAAGGAAGTGACAGTAGTGGAAAGATGCAGAAGAGTTGGTGGCGAAGAAAGGATGGAGGGCCCGTTAAGGAACCTCCTTTCAAGGAAGCTTAGGGTATCACCACTGGGCTTGGTGCCAAAGAAACAACCGGGGAATTCTTGCTGATCCACCACTTGCCGCTTTCCGGAAGGAAATCAGTCAATGACTTTATTGGGGATGAGCAGAGGGTGGTGGCCTATGCGTGCTGGATCAGGTGGGGCAATGATTCGGGTGGTGGAAGGGTGTGACTAGCAAAAACAAATATAGAGGCCGCATTCAGGCTGCTTCCCATGAGGGAAGAGGATTGGAAGCTGCTGTGTCTTAGGTTTAATGGGTGTTACTATTTCGATAAAGCAATGCTGATGGGATGTTCAGTGGCTTGAGCCACTTTTGAAATGTTTAGCACATGGCTACAGTGGGCACTTGAGGGAACAGTCACGGGTATGAGGCGGTGATGCATTATTTGGACGATTTTCTGCTGATAGGATAAAGAGGAGGATGGGGCCACTGACATGCTTTGGTGCTTCTGTGAACTAATGTGGCAAGCTAGGGTCCCACTAGCAAAAGGGAAGACTGAGGGTCTGGCATAAGATGGAATTTTGGGGACAGAGGTGGACATAGAAGCAGGGGCATTCAGGTCACCCAGAAGCAAGGTTCAGAAGCTACACAAGTTGATAGAAAGGGTAAAGAGCAAGAGAGGATATCTCTGGTAGTGGTACAACAGTTGCTGGGGCACCTTAATTTTGCTTGCAGGGTGGTAACCCAGGGCAGGGCCTTTATACCCGGTTGGTGAGGGCAACAGAAAGGGCAAAGTGACTCCCATCATTGGGCGGCTTTTTTCAAAGGGGTGAAGTATAATAATTTGGGGAGAACATCTTCAGAATCAGAGGGTAGTGTTTTGGTGCGATAACAAGGCAGTGGTGGAAGTATTGAACTGCATGCAATGCTGGTGACCGGGTTCAGGAACAAGCCAAGGGAGCTGCAGAGTCAGCCGGGAGGAGGATTGAGCACCCAAGGGCGCCCTCCTCTGGGGAGGAGGGATTCCACTCTGTGTGACGCCGCCACCTGGGTGCACATGGGTGGAGGTGCAGCAGGCGCACCATGTGGGAGGAAGGGCGTCAGCTGGGGTCTGGAGTGGCATCACGTCTCAGTGTATGCATGCCTCTATGGACCTCATTGGTCAACAACATTCTCAGGGATAACAGTAATTTAGCAAGATTAGGGGAGGTCAATAAAGGTTTATGGCATGGTCAGCTGCTGAAGGGGACAGCAGTTGGGAACCATGAGAGTATGGGAAACTGGGGGCCACAGTGGGCTGCTGAAGGGGACAGCAGTGGGTGGCTAGGTGTTCATGGATGTTTTCAAAGAAGGGTATGGACATGAAATGGGTTGCCAATGGAGGGTTACAGAGTGGTATTATATGGTAAGATATAGGCATATAGAAAGAAGAGGAAAACAGGGTGGGGAGGCAAGGGAATAAGAGAGCTGGGTAAAGGATATAGTGGGCCCAGGGGTACTGGGCGGTAAAGCAAGACACAAGCTGGGTGTGCACCCAGCTGTGTTGGCACCTCATGGGGTTTTTCATCCCAAAAAGGACCGTGTGGGCATTGGGCATGCCCAAGATCCACTGATGTATGTATTAAAGTATTGGTGGTGTAAATAAAAGTTTTGTTAAGGAATTGTGTGAATAAAGTATGCCAAGTGAGCACCCAAGGTTGTATGTGGTGTATTATTTTGGGAAGGGTGTCCCATGACAAAAGGTTTTGTTTTGTTTTTTGTTAGAGTGAAGGTGAAAGTATCTGCTGTAAACAATCGGCTGATGAACTAGATATTTTCTAACTATTATAAAACTAATGTTCCAGGAGCTAAGGGAACCAGAATGAGAAAAGGCAAAATATAATGCAACCACCCACAGAGATAGGAGTTTGAGCACACTGTCGATATTAATTAGTGACAAAACACAATGCTAAAAAACACATGAGTACAAACCCATGTAGTGTAACCCTGCTAAATCAAACATGTCAATAGGTTGTATGGAATTCAGAACTTTTGAGAAAGTGACAGCAAGTGTAAAAGACATTGCAGCTAAGTTGTAAAATTGCCCACGTACTCTGACTCTTCGCTGTACCCTTTCCCTTCTGATCAAAGTTTGGTGTGTACAACAGTCTTTTTTCTTTTAACAGTTTATCGATTAAGCATTTATAGTGTGGTGTAGTTTAGCATGTCTTGCTATTGACTGTCAGACTATAGTGCTACACAGAAAGGAGTTTATTTTAAATCTGAAGTTCAAAAGGCAATAATGGAAAACATTTACCTGTATTTTATAGCTATAAGATGCTTCCAGGACTGGCTGACTTCATGCTGACAGAAGCAGTCGGTCCTATGACAGGTGCTTTACTAATAATGGGCTCCATGCATTAAGCCTATGCACTCACGTATTTGAGGCATGTAGGCAACACTCACGCTGGGTATGCAAATCTCTGGCAGCAATAAAAATGCACACCAGCCTGTTCCACAACAAATCCCCAGCTGTGCAGAAAGCAACACATTATGCTTGGTCAGGGAAGTGTCAGAGGTGTGCTGGCACTCTCATATTCACAAAGGCGTGAGTGCCACACACAGAGTGTGCAAGTTACAGCAAGGGGGACCCTGCCATACAGTAAGTATGTTATGCACCCAGCCCTTACACACACAAAGCCCTGCAAATGGCATGGATACAGGTACAGCATACCCCACAACAGTCCCTGCTGGTTGGGGACATCCATGTTGAAGCCACATGTGTCCCCATACCCTCTGTGGTGGTGTGACAGAATGTTGGGGGTGTAGCATGACTGAATGCCATGCAGTCCAGTTTCAGATGTGGATGGCTGCAGCACAGGCTCTGTACACTAACACACAATTCTGGTAGTGCCCTGGTTGAATGGTACTGGGTTGTACAGTGGGTCACTGAGGTTGGCTCTGTGTCCCTGCTGCAATTCTGCCATCTCCTGATTGGTAGGTGATGAAGCAGGGTGGTATGGAGTTCAGTCTTGTACTGGTGCATGCCTACATGAACCCATGGCATATCTCTCTCTCTCTCTATCAGGGTGGGTGCCAGCCTGTTCCTAAGGTTGGATGGAATAGGGTGGTGCATGGTGACATGGCATGGGTGCACCAATATCACATGGGCAGGTAGTCCGTGAATGCCCTGTAGCCATGGTACACACATATGCCCAACATACCCTGGCCCCGTGCCCCCATGAATCAGTGACAGGTCATAACATCCGTGAGGGGCACAGACCCTAATGCAGGGACACATCGCATACATTGGTACTATTCATGTAGACAGCCAATAGGATACAACCATTTGTGTATGGTGCCTATTCTGTGAATGCCCACATTCATAACAGTAATGGTTGCCAGTCGTGGTGCCCCTACACCCCACTCGCCTACACTTAACCCAGCCTGTACAAGAGTGAGAGGACATGGCTGGGGCATGGGCAGGGTTGTCCCTGCACATCAGGGACTGTTGCATGGTATGTTGCCTGGTGGTGGTGTGGTACCTACAGTGTGGCATGGCATGCACTGTACCCCACCATCAGTGTCCCATTGACACATGTGCTGTTGTCTGCCCATCCAGTGTTGCACCACTGTACCCTGTGATCCAGGGCAATATGGCCATATGTGTACCCAAACAACTTATGGGTGCCAACAGTGTCCCTAGACATCTGTGGGGTTCTACACCTTCTCATGCACCTGCAGGGGATCATAAGGGATCCATTCAGGGACCCAGGGCAGGCATTTGACTGGATGCCCACCTGTATCCTGCACTCTGGCCCCATGTAGACTTGAGCCAGCAACACATGGCTGCATGCTGGGGGCAGGTCCGCAGACAGGTGGCCAACTATAGTAAATACTGGCCCGTGCTCATCTGTCCATGGGCATGGAGCTGCATGGGTGGGTATGTGCCTATTACATGTATTTTCCATCCCTTTAGTGCATAGAGCCCATTGAGACTAAAGGGAGTGGTTATTGAATGGCACCAAAATCTAATATCAGGCCTGCCATTGTAAACTAATAGGCAGCGCATGCTCTTTAGTGTAAAAGAGGACTTTGCCATATCAAGTCGGCTCTGTAAGCATATCTGTCCCTAATAATAACCCTGCTGTATTTACTTAATATAAACAAAAATCTGTCATGACAGGACTCTTACTCTATAAGAATGGAAGTCTGAGATTTTGAAAGTGAGGGCAAGTGCAATTGTAAGACATTGTATCTAAGTTGTGAAAATGCTGAAGTAGTGCATCAGGTTCCACCACAGATCAGCAGCTCACTGCCCTCACTGCAGCCCACAGTATGACTTCCAGCTGTGGCTGCAAAACTCAAGAAAACCCTGCTGTTCTCATACTGTATACAGAACCGGGTGAACAGCTCCTCTCGCTCAGCTGAGCACCGTGGATTTTGGTGTCCCCAGAAGAGGTATTTCTGGTGGGTATTTCAAAAACAAACACCAGAATCTAGCTGATCGAATCCCATTTAGGAGGTTCAGGTGTCTGATTTTTCAAAATGTATCATTTTTTTGTGTTTTCGATGTTTTTGTGCATGAAAGAAAAAACAAGATGGTGGCTAGCACGATCAGTATTTTTCCACACAATCGGTATTTGTTGCAGCATGACAGGTAAATCATGAAAATAAGGACATACAATCATTTTTTATTACTGTTCATGTCAGGACATTAACCCTAAAATCCTTATAACTCTGGAACCTTATAATATTTTCTCACAAAACCTCCTAAAGGCATACCCTTGGCATAGGCCCCTTCAACCCTGAACATTTCATTTAAAAATTGCACACTGTTTAGGCTGTAGGTGAGAGCACAAATACCCAATGTTAAGTATAGGAAACCAAACGTTTTTTTCTGTTGTTTGGTGCTCTGTATCTTCAAAACTAAACAAGATGCCATCATGAAACTTGTCACTTCTTGAGACTCTGACAGCCTGACTGTGCATGCCAAATGTTGGTCTGTTTCATAAAATGACACCAAAGTTATTAAGGTGCAAATATTGGGGTTTAACATTAAACATCCTACTCAACCTTAATTATAGG
Source organism: Neoceratodus forsteri (assembly GCA_016271365.2). NCBI lineage: Eukaryota > Metazoa > Chordata > Ceratodontiformes > Ceratodontidae > Neoceratodus > Neoceratodus forsteri. The sequence goes on along the minus strand of CM028135.1, from coordinate 901,368,068 downwards.
GCACTAGCGCCCTATAATACAAAAGTAGCCACAGGATATTGATATAACCACTGTTATGAACATATGTGCATTTTACTGTCAATATAAACTCTGCAAACATTGTAAAAAAGAATGCTGCAAAAGGCTGTTTTCTTATTAATCTGTGCTATCTATATACAGATGACTGCAGTCAGTGAATAAACTGACAGGCATACAGATGAACACAATACATCAATTTTAAGAAATTCAGACAGAATGTTTAATACATTAGTACATTTTAAATACTGTAACATAAAACAAAAATTATCTGAGTGGCTACAAAACACAGTGCATGGACAACGTCAGGGTTGTTTCAACGTGAAGTGGTGAATGAAGTTGTTGACTGCAGAATGAGTGGAGACAAATTAAAATACGAGTCATCTAAATAATTACGAAATGCATCAAATAACATAAATAAGACACACAGGAACATTTTAGAATGTTATGTTACATTTATTTAGTGATAAAACTGTGCTACTCTATTTCTTCCACATCTCTAAACCTGATCTTTATGATTCCCTTCAACTTTTAAAACTTAAATATCTAAAATTTTAAATATACCGTTCACTCCAAACCCTCTAGAAATTCCTTCATGACCAAACTATTTAGACACATCAAGTTTGAAAATTTTAAGTTCTATTGTTTCTTTCTCCAAATGAGTACAAAATGTTAAACTTTTATAATCCACTGTAGAACATCACAGTTTGGCGATCTCATTCTAATGCATGCCTGATGTTAACTCAAAATCCAATTTTAAACTTAAATGCCTAAAACTAAACAAGATATGAACTTCTAACCACAGAAATCCATCTACACAAATCCATATATCAAACCAAGTTTCCCAATTAAAACTTTTATACTTTGTTCTCTACATGACAGCAAACATTTATAACATCCAAACTACTGACAAAAATACTGATCTTCATTCAACAGTATTGAAACTCTTCTGCACATGCAGAATGTTAACTCAGAGCCTGATTCCTCACCAGCCAAGAAAGGCGAAACATGATTTTCAAACATAAATATCTTACATTGCACATAACTCTCAAACATCATCCGCCCTGCCCGAGGAAATCTTTCCCCACCTACACAACCACACAAAATTTTACTGTTCAAAGTTTTATGGAGTTTTCTTTAGACAAAAGCAGAAATTCAGATAAGAGCACATTAAAATAATTTTTTCATACTTTGATAACCCTAAAATACTGAACTAATTTCCATGTAACTTTCAGATATTGTAAATTTTGCCACAAATAAGTCCTGAAAGTTTCATGCAAATCTGTGAAACTATCTTCCTGCAAGTAGTAATAAAAAGAAAATGGTTTTAACATAGAACCCACTATTGACCCTAACTATAACATTGAGTTTGCATACTTGAGTAATTACATTGAATTATTTTTTTAAACCGTATTTTTGTATTTCTTATTTTTAGATTATCAAGCATTGTACCGTATATGCCTTGGTACAACCCTCCTGCAACAGCAGGTGGGATGAATGTCATTCCCCATAAAGAATTAGTTCTAAGATGTTTTGCAACATTTAATTTGACATACAAGCATCTTCAAACCTTGTTGCAGGACAGAGCCTACCAACCTCTAAACTGAGACCAAATAGTAGTCCTTTCAGCATTCGATCTAAGGTCTATCTCAAATAGTTTATAGTACACATTAGAAATTGTTACTGTATATAACAGAAGAAATAAAACAAAACCATGTTAGATGGAGCAGAGAATGATGACTTAGAAAAGGTGCAGGTACTAACATGTTCATGTGTGTGTGTGTGTGTGTGTGGGGAGGGTCATTGTACATCCTGATATTTTAGCCAGTGTTTTTACTATGCTTTCATTTCTTATGTCAACACACTGCAGATATTTTATCAGTGTGTTCAAGGAGAAAGTCTGAGCTTTAGCGATCATGGGCACTACCCATGTAATCCAATAAATTTGGGCTGCTTGGCAGGATCCTGTCATTGAAAAGGAATCCTGTCCATGTGGTATACTAAATTAACCAGTTCAATCCATTCCAATTGGGGGTGCAGTCTGTAACCAGTGTCTAGTAATTGCCTTCGTAAGGTGAAAATGAGAATATTAAACATGTATTATTTTGCCTTTGTCTACCAGGACTCAGGGTCTAGTCCCAAAGAACAATATAATTACACTATTTTCTAACATCAGAGTTCAATCCATGCCAAAAACATATGGTGTTACATGGTGACACAAAATGAAATGTGGCACCACATGAAATATGGAGTACATTAACATTCAACTCACCTTTAATTGCTGCCCCTTTAATTATTTGGTTATTTAAGAGTGTGAGAGAGATAGAGAGAGAGTGTGTGTGTGCAATATGTATATCTTGAGGAAAGGAGGGAGAAGGGGTACGTGACACAAACTTTCAAGTACCTCAAGGGAATCAGTAAAGTCCAAGAGGGTAGCATCTTTCAGAAAAATAGATGTGCAAGAACAATGGGGCACAATTTGAATACAGAGGGAATGGCTCAGGAGCAATGTAAAGAAGTATTTTTTCCCAGAGAGGTGGTGGACGCATGGAATAGTCTGCCTGAGGAGGTCGAGGAGGGCAAAACAGTGGGAAATCTCAAAATGCATGGGACAGACATAAGGCAATTCTGGTGGGGGGTAGGAAGAAGTAGGCTGTTGGTTAACTAGGATTAGCAGTTTATCCAATAGGTAGGGAAATGGGCAGACTAGGTGGGCCAAGTGGTCCTTATCTGCCATCAAAGTCTATGTTTCTATGTGCATATGTGTGTGTGTGTGTGTGTGTGTGTGTGTGTCTTAGTGCTCATGAAAAGTGCCTGATTGACAGCACTGAAATCTGAAGCCCTCCGCTTATCCACGACAGGTACAGCACGAGCAGTTATTTATTTATTTGAAAATTGGTGACCAGGAAAGACACCCTGAGCTGAGGCTCGTTTGCAGGTGTGACTCAGGGAAGGGAATAGAGCAACAAAATACATAGCACAAACACAGTCTGCAGTTATAATAAAGAGCAATCAAAGAACACAAATTAGTTAACAGCAGTAAGAGCAAAATGAGCAATCAGGCAGAAACAACAAATAAGGTGTTTCAGCCACCCCTACACTGGGGTAGGAGGCAAATGTAAGGGAACAGTCAACCAGAGGGAAAACAGGAGCGGAGGGGGAGTTTCCAGCTGATACCTGAGAAAGCCAGGGAAGGCAGAAGAGGAGGGAAGAAGGAAGTTTATTCCAAAGTGATGGAGAGGACAGGAAAAGGCTATTTGTCCAGTAGAGGAGTGGGATGAGGAATAGTGAAGGTGCAAGGATCCCTAGAGTGGATGAAGCAGGAAGTAGAGGGATGAGGAGAGGCATGATGAGAGGTATGAGGAAAGGACCTAAATCAGTATTAGGATATGAATGAGGCACAGTGGATATGGTGACATGAGGGTAGAGGAGAAGAGCTAAAGAGGAATGAGGTGAGCAGTGATGAGTACGAGACGGGGAATTGTTCCAAAGTGGCAGAAGGAGGTAGAGGGTTTCCAGTCTGGCAAGGGAGGACACCTCTGAAGAAGACCCACATGGTTGAAGCACCAGACTTTCTTCTGTTGCGACTTTGTTTGTCCAAAGAGCTCATATAATAAAGGATTAAAATTTATCCAGGCTATGGCTAAGGCTTTTTCCTCTCGGTGATACTTTGTGATTTTCTGAGGTAGAAGTGCCATAGACCACATTCACATAGTCAAAGATCAGGAGCACCATTTTAGTGACAAGCTCACAGTGGACCTGCAGAGATAGACAATCTTTACTGTAGTACAAGGCACCAAGTTTAGGTGGAGCATGGCATGGTGGCACTAATGTGGGCAGAGAAGTCAAGTTTACTATCTACACAATGAGGTACTTGAAGGATCAAACCACTTCTAGGGGGTGCCATCCAAGGTGGAAGAGATAGGCAGAGTTGGGAGTCTGGCAAATTTCTTGCTGGTGCCAAAGGTCATAGACACAGTTTTATTTGTGTTGACTCAGAGTTAGTTAGATTGGAACCAACACAAGACATTGTGGAAGTCATGCAGGAGCAGACCTTCCACAGCTGTGATAGAGGGTCTGGAGGTATAGAATACTGTGTCATCTGCATACATGTGTATATGCAAGTTAGCAGAAGCTGAGGGAGGTCATTAAGGAAGATGGAGACTAGGACGTGCCCCAGGACAGAGCCCCCCACCCCTGTATGGGAAGTGGAGGTGACAGAGTGCTACTAACCCTACTGACTCTGATGGCCTGAGAGGGAAGAATGGAACTAGTCGATAGCAAGAGCTGAGAGGTCAGTAGAACTCAGATTAGCCAGGAGGAGTGGATGGGACACTGAGTCAAAGGTCTTGGCCAGATCAATGAAAATGACAGCTTTGATATGCCCTGATCCATCCTTGAGAAGACAGTCAGTCACACACAACAGGGAGGAGGCGGTGGGTGATACTTCCAGAAGTCAGACTGGAACAGGGACAGGAAATTAGTGGAGGATAGGAAATGCGGCAAGTGTGGTTTGGATAAGCTTCTCATGCAGCCTAGCAAGGAGGGAGTAGGAGACTGGCAGAAGTTCACCCGGAGGAAGGGTCCCCTTCTCTTTGTGGAGTGGAAGGACTTTGGCCAACTTCCAGGACTGAAGGACAGCACTGAGAAAGATGGAGAGGTTGAGTCAATGGGCCAGAGAAGATTCTATGGCAAGAGCAGAGATATGGAGTAACTTAGGATCCAGCCCATTAGGGCGTGGATTTGCAAAGGTTAAGGGAGTAAAGGGCAGTGAGGATTTCCTGGGTAGTAACTGGAGGAAAGAGGAAACTCTTGGAGAGCAGAGGACAGAGAATGTGAAGTGGAGTGGTGGAGGCTGGAGGGTGCATGGAAGGGATAGAACAAGTAGTGAAGAACTCAGTGAAGTGAGCAGGAACTGAGGAGGGACCAAACATCAGAGAACCACTTACCAGAAGGACTAGAGGGTTGACTGGGTGGGAGGGTTAAAGAGACAATGAAATACCTTCCAGAACTTTGAAGGGTGTTAAGGTTGTTCTGAAGGTTGGCCTTGAAATATTGCAATTCGCAACCTGGATATCCTTTGTACAGGAATTCCTGATAGTGATGTATAAGAGGAGATCAGAAAGGGTGTGAGATGATTTGTAACATGTCCATGTAAAAACACGGGACTTGCATTGGTCAATGATTTCAGGGGTAATCCAGGGGTGATGATGAGTTTTGACCCTAGATTTTCTAAGTGAGCGTGCTTGTCCCAAACTGAGGAGAATTTTGAGTGAAACGGAGAATGCAAGTCAGTATCAGTGACACAGGTATGGCTGTCTAGTCTTCAGCAGCAATGTCACCCAAGAGAGCAGAGGTGTTGAGTGACCAGAGGGACCTGGTCCAGATATATTTGGGGAAGGGCAGGTGCCAGATCTTCATGATGAAGAATGTCATGCAGTGGTCTCTGAAAGCATCCGGCAAGATACCTGCTGCAACAAAATGGTGGAGGTGGGAGAACAGAACCCAGTCCAGGAGGGAATGGTTGTGAGAGTTGAGGTAGAGTCAGGTGGGTTCAGTGATAGTCTGTATGGGATTTAGGGACTCAACCTTGTGGGTGGTCAGCCTGGAGGCCTGGGAGAACCAACTGACACTGAAGTCCTCCAGCAGGATGAGTTCACCAGTGGAGGCATAAGAGGTGATGGTGGAGGGGAATCAATTAGTGAGAGAAGGATATTCTTGGTGAGGTATAGAAAACCCCAAAGAAGATGGGTATAGAGGATGGGAATGATAGCTGATGAGGAGGAGGAATTCATGGAGTTACAACCTCTATGATAGCCATGGTGCAAGCCAGGCTCTGGCAGGCATAGATGACAATACCATCCCCATGTTTTCTCCTGTCCTGCTGGAAAGATGATAGTCAGGGAGGGACAGGATAGCATCTGGGATCCTGGATGAGAACCAGGACTCAGAGATACAGTGTATGTCGGGAAGTTTGCGAAATCCAGACAGACAAGAGGTCAAGTTTTTGAAGAAGACTCAGAGCACAGAGATGAAATAAGCTCAGGCGTTTAGCAGCTGGGGAGGCGGAGAAGGAGCGAGAGGAGGGACCAGCGTTGGACTCCATGTCACCAGACAGGAAAGAGTAGAACAGGAGCAAGAGCATGGAGTGAGATTTCCGCACCTCAGAGCAGGGAGGTAAGGAATGGTGAGGAAGGAGCAGTGGAAGCTCAAGGTTGGGAGGGCACAGAGAAAATCAGTGTGGCTAGGAAAGGAAGAAGGTAAATGGGAGGAAAGAGGGAGGGATGGATGGGTGGAGGGAAAGGAAAAGGAGGGAGGTAGGTAGTATGGGGAAGAGGAGGAGTAGGAGGGGTAGTATGAACGGGGAGGAGGGGATGTGAACAGGAGGTGAGATGCAATAGCCATCAGTTATACAATAGTTACATTGCAAGCTTCCCAACACCACCCTGCCAATGTGCCTCAACGTTGTCATGGAAAGATCACCACATAGGTAAGAAGGCAATTCAGACTCCAAGCACATTCAGTCCTTGGTCTCTCATGTGATACCGTGAATGATGGTGCCAATTAGTGCCAATTGTGTTGGTAGTTTTGTGATGTGGACACCTTCTCACTGGGAACTCAACTGAGACCACCACAAGTCATTTCACCCAGGCTACTGAACAGTGCTCAGGTGATAATGGCTGTCAGCCACTACTACTGACCTGGGCTGGATTTAAACCCGTGACCTAGAGGTGAGAGGCTGACCAACCCCACAAGTCCATAAGCCACCCATTTCCATAACTGCCAGCCCTTTAAACACATAGAACACTGTTGTAGCAAACTGTTGCCCTGCTTGGCAGTTCCTTTTAGATGCCAGGGTACTAAAGAAACCCCAGTCTGAGTCAATGCCTCATAGAGTGCTTAAGCTCCCTGTAGCTGAATAAAGAAGGTTTCTGCTACAATCCAGTCTCGCATCCACTTAGTTTATTTCTGTACCAGTACAGTGAGAAATGAAATCCATACATACTGTACAGCAACAGTGCAGTGTTAGAATAAACAAGGGATTAGCAATGGCAGGCCTGAAGAGAGGCAAGAGTTCAAGTGGAAGACCAGCAAATGATGGAGAATGTGACCCTTCTCCTGCCCTAGCTCCAGCCCAACCACTACCATCTGTTCCCAACCATTCCATGCTCGGTGAATTTCCCAGTCCCCTCTCCGGTCCAGGCAGTGTAAAATCTGACCCCACCGGCACATCAGCACTGACTTAAAAGGAAAATGTTTCTTTCCTCACCTCAAAGGAGTGGAAAATGTTCATTATGCTTTCCCCATTTGATATTGGGATGCTGTTGGTTCAGAATAAATAAAATAAATCCTCTGCTTTATGCAATAACTGAGCTCCTGGTGCTCTCTCTCTGTAGCAGCATTCGCTTTATGGCTGTATCTGTCTGTAGTTCATGCCTCCAGCTACTTGCTCTACGCCCTGTCCTTGCTACTGTGCCCTCCTCAAAACAGCAACTCTGCTCCACTTGACACCCACAACCTCTCCTGGATTCTGGACACAAAAGCAGAAGAAAGACAACTCCCAGTCTGAACATAGTGGTACCTCTAGGCTACATGTACGGGCCTAACACTGTGCCCTCCAATGCACTTCTCTTTTATGACTCACTACCATGACAATGCATACCAGTGGCAGCACTACACACAGATAACTGTCCAGTGGGCCCTCAGTATTGCTTTTCCTGAGAAGCTCAACAGAAACTCCAATAACTGTTCTGCTGCTGACAGGTTCTATGCCCACTCCCACAGGAATTTTCAACTGCAGCTCAATGGGAACAGTCTCTCTTCCATTCGGCAAGACTACTTTCCCAAGCTAGCACCCCAGCCTTGGACATCAAGGCCTTATCCAGTACTTCATATAGCAAACTAAAAGCTGTGGGATAAGCACTGCACAACCGTGGCTACAACTGCCACCACACTAAAGAGACTTTTACACTACAGCCTACCTGGGCGTTGCTGTCTTGAATCAGCTTGCTCTGCTCTACTCTGATCGCACCACTGCCCTTTTGTTTCACACACCACAGTTCTGCAGTGTTCCTGATGTCCTTCCCCTGGGGCATTTCCAGTGGAGGGGTTAGTAAATGGTAATGGCACTAAGCGCAAGTGAAGCAGCATTTTACATGCTTGCAAAACCACCTGCACCGCTGCACTCACTCCTTGTTCCCAACAAATCGCGGAATGGTTTGTGCTACAGAGCAGTCTGCAATGCTCCAACAGTTTTACACTGCCAGATCTGCACTGATGCAATTCATCTGCACTGCTGGAACTGGTGCAGATCTGGTAGTGTAAAATGTCCTTATACAGTCAGTTTACTTTATGTTCCACTCCTCCCTGCTTGCTGCATCTCACAAAAGCTATCCAGCCCTGATCAAACCATGTTACATTTTAATTAAGGAAAGAGAGGAAAACAAACCTAGACTTGAGCAGCACAGTAAAAAAAGATGATGGAATAAACAGGGACCACATAAATATATACAGTAAATAAGCTCAGACAGTGCAAGCTTGCTCATGAACCTCATAGCCCATTTTGAGAATGACAACAGTGGCAGGAACCATCATTGCTGGAGTAAAGGGAGATGCCCAGCATCAACCTTGAACACAGTCTACCATTATTATGGCTGCTTGGCAACTAGTAGACTTCGTGTGGGCTACACAAGAGTAGATCTATAGGAAGGAAGCAGGACAATTACCCGGTGACTGATTAACTACTTTTGAGTGTGCCTCCACCTGTGCTCCAGATAAGGTCAAATACACATTAGTATTAAGTTAATATCATACTGTGCATGCATGGACAGTAGAATCCGGATAGCACTGTAAAATCCAGTGCAAAGGCAAATTCAAGAAACAATCAGCTTGTAGCTGGTAAAGCGAAATTGAAGTTTCCTGCATGAAGAAAGCACCAGCAGCAGTGGGTGTTGATCAGCTTAAAACTGCTAATATGTATAAGGAGAGCACTACCCTGAAACTGAGCTTCAGTTATATCTACTGAATATTATTCCCTTACAAGCAGTGGGTGGCACTATAATGCTTCATACACATTTAGTGGTTTTAGGCAAATTCTTTTTCACTGCTGTTCCTAGTCTGCTTGTCATTTCACCCCAAGCAGGTTGCTCTTTCTGAAGTCAATGTAAATGCAGACATATTATGGTTGTTTTTGACCGAATAAAAGATGTGCTTTGGAGTCAAGTCCAGGCAGGTTCCCAGGATGATGATAGTAATCACTACTGATAGCTCCACAGAACAATAAGTCTCCCCATTAATTAGCTATTTAAATCTTTATATTATGCTTGTTAAATACAAGTATATTTTATATAACACTTGGTCAATATCTGCATTTTATCTCGTACAATTTCAATAACTTGTATGTGCATTGATATTTCTAACAAAATATGCTAACTAGCTCAGGAAGAATTGATGTTTGAAATTAGTAGAGCGTTGATGTTATGATTTTCACCACCTGACACCTATACAAATCACTATACTTCAAGCTATGAGATCCACGATCCTCGGTGCAGAGCTGGTGCTCACAGAATGGGGATTAGCTACCCCTACAACAACGAAACAAGGGGCTTCTGTAGCGCACCAGAACATCCACTTCAAAGATGAAGAAACCAGTTCCATATTCCATGGAATACTGAAACGTTTAGTTTCTTCCATCTTTAGTGGATGTTCAGAAGCATAAAAAACTCTGTCTCATCCTATAAGGTACTTTTTCTCAGTTGCTCTGGTGGAGCAAGCATCATGGTCTCAAACAGCACCAGTTCTAAGTTCCAAAGAAAAGCCGAAAATGTCTGAAACTAAAGCAAGTTTAAATTGCTATTTCTTTTAAAATTTTTTATTATTATTTTGCATTTCTCTGCATACCAATATAAATTTAAAGTTATACTCTGTGTGGAGGGACAGAGGCAGGGCAGGAGAGAAGATCCACCAAACTTATTTTCAATTTTCCATATATGCCCTTCTATTCTCCAGCACCTGTTTCCCTCAGGAGCACCTGAGGACCACACAACCCCAATACTCTCACCTGCTGTCACCATCACCCATTGAGCATTGACTCTACCCCTGCCCTGCGACGGGTATGAGAAGCAGGGTGGATTCAACCCCAGTCTTTGTGCATCACCAAGAGGCACTGTCTGCTCACAGTGTGGGGGCCGAATACAACAGGATCCATCATCTGCCATGCTGGTGCCTTTTTTCTGGTTTTCTCCACCACTTCGTAGATGTCTGAATCCAACAGGTTCATATGGAGGCATGCCCAAGTGCACACCAGCCATGAGCCCTTCTGACATCCACCTTTCCACTGCGCTACTACCTGCACTCACCCAGGTGGCAGCACTGCAGCAGAGGCTGTGATCCTGCCTCCACAAAGGACAGCATTCTGTGGGATGCTCAGTCCCCCAAGTAGGCCCTTCAGAGGGCCACCTGGGATTATTCTCAAACCTAGGTCATTGGCATCATGAGCAGCAGCTTTGCCAATGTGCTGATAGGCTGGTGATCCACCAAACTTTACCACCTATAAAGATCTATCAAACAATTCAATTTATTTCAACCTTGTCATATTTCATTCAAAATACAGTTTTGTACTGGCTGAAGATTAAAACTTCAGCCAAGTCTTTCTATATACACCACACTTAATTTATTAGAAAATTAAAAAGCAGAGCATGACAATTCTTTTGCCCAGTTTACAAAAGAATTCCTCCTCTTCTGTGTCAATGGCAAAAATCTTCAAGAAATAGGATCCAAATAAAATTAAACTCATTGGGTCTGGTGGGGAGAGGATATCCAACACACATATTAGTACATATTTGGGATAATAGTAATTATGAATTAGGACCTTATTGCAACCCCGACATGCAACTTTTTTTGTATAATATTTTTATTTGCTTTTCAACTTCAACAGACAATCAAATATACAACTTATTCATTCTACTGCCAATGTCATACATTATAGTAATCAGCCTTTTCACGTCATTACCAACTATGTTCCATTCCATTTAAGCTTACTTAAATTAAATTAGATTAAATTAAATTAACTTAAATTAAATTAAAGTGAGCGATGCAACCAGTATACTCATGCTTTTTACATCCAATCCTTTTCTCATTCCTATTTTTCCTCCATCCTTTACTTCATTCCTTTTTATCTTCCTTTTACTCTACTTGAAGCGTTTCCACTGCCCCCTTTTTTTACTGCTTCATTCTGCTTTCTATACACCATCTCTCTTCCTCCTTCCCTATCTCAGCTTATGAAACCTTCCCATAATACCCAACTCTCTTCCTCTGACAAAGAAACCAAAAAGGGCCCATTGCCTTGTAAATCCTTTCTCCCTTCCCCCATCACGTAGGTTAGCCTCTCTAGCCCCAATGTCTGCAGCACCATCCTCCACCACCCTTGGACTGTCGGTGCAACTTGTGAGACCAAGTATTCTGGATCCCATGATGGGCCAGAACATATAGTACCCTAATCCATCTAGGTAATAACGTCCATTCCTCCTCTTCTCCATCTTCCACCCCAAATAAACATCCCAAAGGATCCAATGGCAACTCCCTCTCAGCAGTCTTTCCCCTCTGGACCCACATCCTTCCAATATTTCTGCAGTATCGGGCACTCCCAAAAACAGTGCATATATATCCCTGTCCGACCCACACCTTCCGCATAAAAGCGATACTTCAGGGTGTGCCTTATACCACGATCAGCGATGGGTGGTACACCCTGTGGATAAATTTAAAATATGCCTCCTTATATTTATTGCATGCCATAATCCAAGAATGCATTAGGAGACAATAATTTCAATTTTAATCCATTATGCCCCTACGAGGTCCCGTTACCACAATTTTTTAGTTCTTAGCATTCTATCAGGAAGTATGACCTTTCCTCTCTTCACCTTGGCCTATAAACCCTTCCTCTTGATTTTGAGCTGCATAGATCATTACCTCCACGAGTCCATCTCATATATCCCTTTATTCTCCTTGCCCAGACTTCCCATATATGCCCTGGTTTGTAAATACCTGAACCTATCTCTCATCACCTCCTGCAGTTCCTGTAATGAGCAGAACCGACCTCCCACTAATAGGTGCCCCAGACTCCTTATTCCTTTTGCTCCCATTTCCCAAAGCCATGTCTTCCAACCCTGGCAAGAAGTAGGGATTACCGCCACAGGCATTAATAGTGTCTCCTTTCCTTGTGTCCAACCTTTTCTCCTTAACGCCTTCCAGGCTAGTAGTACCTGCACTACCAGGGGTTGACTTATTTTCCCATCCTATCAGCCAGCCCTTTACTATGGAGATCGCCGTTATTTTACCATGGGCCATTCCCTGTTCCAGTTCAACCCAGCTGGCAACCTTGGGTTTATGTACCCAATCCACCATATATCTTTGCTGTATAGCCAAAAATTGTTTCCCAAATCTGGGAAGTTTAAGCCCCTTTCTCTCTATCTGCCTTTAGCCTCCCAAACTAACCCTCGGGCACTTCCTTTCCAAATAAAGGTAGTGAAGGCCTTCTCCAACCTGTGTACATCCTCCTAGACAGTCCCAGATGTAGCATCTGTAGAAAGTACAAAATCCTAGGCAGCACGTTCATTTTATTATATTAATTCTGCCCAGCCATGACACGGGTAGCTGCATCCACCTTCTTAGATCCACTGTGATAGTTTTATCAATTTGGTGTAGTTTATGTTATATAGGGACCCCAAGGATCTGCCTACCTGGACCCCTAAATATGTCAGACTCATCCCCACCATCTTGAGTCCCCATTGTCTTACCTCTTCTCAGCCCCTTAAACCACATTACTTTCGACTTTCCCAAATTAATTTTGTAACCGAGAATATCCCAAACTCCTCTACTAGCGACAGAAGTGGGAACCGATCGCCTAGGATCCTTCATAAACAACAGCATATCATCCACGTATAGTGCCAATTTATGTTGTGACCTCCCTTCCCCCACTCCCTGTATGATCCGCAGTCTCTGACTGCTACAGCCAAAGTTCTATCATAGCGCAAATAATAAGGGGAGGCGGGCAGCCTGCCTCATGCCTCTCTCCAAATTAAACCTCTCCGACCTACTTCCATTTACTACCACCTGCACCGGGGCCATCTATACATCGCCTTTACCCATCCCAGGAATGGTTCACCCAGACCAAACCTCCCCAGTATTTCAAACAGGTAGTTCCATTCCACCCTGTCAAATGCTTTTCCGCTTCCATTGAAAGGATCCTATATCTTCCTTTCCCCAGTTCACTCTCAAAGTATATTAAGCAGTCGTCTCATATTATGATATGACTGTCTTCCTTTAATAAACCCCGTTTGGTCGGGTGAACCATCCCCAGGAGTGTCTCCTCCAGTCTACAGGCCTGAACTTTAGCTAATATCTTCAAATCACAATTTAACAGTGATATCGGCTGATACAAGGCACATAATTGCAGATCCTTCCCTTCCTTTGGTATGAGGCATATGACAGCATCATAACATGTATCTGGCAAGCTAATCTCTTCCATCTCTTTATTTTGCTGGAACACTTTACACAGCACCCTGCAGTTCAGGCCCCATCAGTTTATAATACTCCACGGATACCCATCCGGTCACTAGCTTTCCTTCTGCAATTTTGGATAGCTTGCATCACCTCCCCTCCGTTATTGGTTTCCCTAACTTTTCCCTCTGTGCCTGCGTGGCTTTCAGAACTTTTATCTTCCCTAGAATTCTAAAATCTTTTCTTGTGTTCCTATATCACCTGCCTGATATAATCGTTGAAAGAAGGCCTAGAAGGCCTTCTGCATTCCTTATCCTTGCTCTGCAAGGTACCCTGATCATCTCTCACCCCAAAATTCTATTCATCCTCTTACTCCCTTCATAAGATTAACCACCATTGACCCTGGTTTATTTCCCCATTCAAATATATATCTCTTGTTAAATAAGCCAGCTCTCCCTGCTTCCAATCTCAAGTGTGCATTCAAAACCTCCCTCACCATGTCCAGCATTTGGATGGTCTCCCCTTTTCTCCATGAGCCACCCTCATTTCTAACTTCTTTACTTTATTTTCCAGCTCACTTCTTTGTGCCCTCTGTTTCCTCTTTATCCGAGATACATATTCAATAATTACTCCCCTCATGAACATCTTGCCCGTTTCCCAAGTATATTTTCGAGACCCCCTCTTTATCATTTGTTGCCATAAACAAATCCCAGCTGTCCTCCAGATGCTTCCTAAATTCCTCATTCTGAGCCATACATGTGGGAATTTCCATGAGGGGGGGATCCCTGTTTCTCCCTCCCTTGTACTTTCATTACCACCATTACGTGGTCCAAAATATGTATAGGGCTGAGTCGTGTCTCCCATACCGAGCATACCATTCCCTCATGGCGTAAATGTAATCTATCCACGTCCATGTTTTGTGGGGTTCGAGTAAAGCGTATACTCCCTCACTCCCGGGTTTGCTGTTTGCCATACATCTACCAAATCTAGTTCTGCCATTCCCTCTTGCCATTGTTGCATCCCCCTGACATTCTCCCTTTCCCTTCAGAGTGGTCCATTTTTGATTCCATTGCCCAATTCAAGTCCCCTCCCCCATTATTAACCCGGGAATTGCTCCCAAACCAGTAAATCCAGGAAAGAGGCATAAAATTGGTAATCATGTACCGCCAGGGCATACACCGATCCTAAGATGATCTGCTCCCCATCCAGGGATCCTGAAATAAAATAAATCTCTGCTCCTTGGTGTCCCTAAGTACCCTCTGCCCTCCAAGTTCAGGCCTTTATGTATCAATATGGCTACTCCTCTTTTACGTGCCGAGGCAGATGCCGCATAACACTTCCCACCATCCTCGGGCCAGTTTGGCGTGCTTTGCCTCTGTTAGGTGCGTTTTTGTAACAAACTATTTGGGATCCCCTCTTTTGAGTGCTATCAACAGCATAGACCTCTTTACTAGATTTATAATACCTCGAACATTCCAAGTAATCACATTAATACTTTTGCTAACAGACATTGATATATGTTATTTCTTTCTCTTCACCTTCACTTTTACCACTAATAGCATGATAATCTTGTATACTTAGTTTCATTGGTTGCACTTTGTTCATACAAAAACAACAGTATCAAAACAAACAATCTCAACAACATTTTAAACATATAACTTTGTACATGTTTCCCCACCTTCCTTTCTTCCTTTGTCCACTAACTCCTCCAGTCCCTACCATACCTCCTTCCTTAACCTTTTCACTACTTGCTCCTTCCCTCTATCCCTAATCTGATTCCTCCTCCCTCTTCCTCCTTTAACTCCCCCATCTCTCATGTTACAACTTTCCTTCACCTCCGCCTCCTTCCTCTCCTTGAGATAACCCCCATCCAAACATACCCCTTCCTTCCCTCTCCCCTCAGCTTGTTTATCTCCCTTCCCTTAGACACTATCAGTCTCCACGACTCAGTGTCTGCCTCATCCCAGATACTGAAAGAGCGCTCCCCGCTCTCCCTCCAGAGCCAGTTTAACTTTGTTTCCCTCGCCCGTAGCTTCACCCTTTTAACTATCCCCTTCCTTGCAGTAACCTCCAAGTTTCCTTTCCCCTCTCGTCACCATTTCCCCCCACTGCTGTCCTCCATGCAGCCCCCTTCTTTTCAGTTTGAAGCCCTTCCCTTCCTTTATCCCTGTGCCTACATTGGTCTCCCCCTTGCCTGCACCACGGGTACTGCAAGGAAATGGTTGGAGTTATCAGAAAGGACAAGCAGGAGATTAGGCCATCTTAAAAAGCCAGCGTGCCAAGCCCCTCTCCCGCCCGCCCTCCTACCTGTACCCATATGCTTTTCCAGCCAGTCTCTCTCTTCCGAGCATCTCAGGCCTTCCTCTTCACATCAGTATTTCTGTTTGCATAATGTTGGCTCCTGTCCCACAATGGCACTTCAAACAGCCTTCACAAATGCCCCTTCAGTTCTCTAAGCCACCATCAGGACAGTCTGCCAGTCTTATCAATTTACAGTGCCCCAGTCAATTTCCACAAACAGCGGTTGCAAAATAAACTTTTCAGTAATCACTCTTTTCCTCCAGCACAAACTTGAACATCGATACTACAGATCAAAACACAAGCGAATGGTAGCTGCAAATACAGTCTCTCCTTCTTTGCTTAAATATCTAGACAGAGTTCCTAACTCCTTTGCTCACTTCCTGGGCCATTCCTCAATGAACTTTTGCCTCAGATTCTTCACAAATTCCTCTGCTTTTCCACCCCCAAAAAGTCGTGGCCCCTTAGTGTTTTAGTTTTAAAGTGGCCGGGTACACCAGGAAGTTCTCAGTCTTCAGGTCTCGTAGTTGCTGCATGGAGTTATTAAACAACTTCCTTCTCTTCAGCAGCGGGCTGATAATCCTGCGACATATATAGACGGTGGCCCTCATACTCCAACTTCCTTCTCTCCACAAGCCTTCAGCACTAGCTGTCTGTCTTGAAAGTGGTGGAAACTAAATATTATTTGCCTCAGCGGCTGTTCTTTCATTGGCTTGGGCATCACAGCCCTATGAGCCCTCTCAAGCTTAAACTTCCCTTTCGGGCTGGAGGCCCAGCAAGCCAGAGCAACACTCGTAAAAAATCCAGTGCACTCTCCCCTCCATACCCTCTGGCAAACCTCTCAGCCTCAGATTTAATCACCTATGATAATTTTCTTGGTAATAAAGGCTGCTTTTAAGTCGTTCAGCTCCTTTTGGAGGCCACAACCTGCCCAGGAGTCGCCAGCAGCTCATCCTCCACATGTGAGATTCTCTCCTCCATCTCTGAAATTCTACCGCTTGCACCACCTGTTATTCCTGGATTTCCTGGGTTTTAAGTCCATCTTCCCTTCAAGTTTTATTAAACAGGGCTCCAACACTGTGATGACCTGCCCTGTGACTTCTCTCCCCAAAGCAGCAACCTCCGCCGCTGACAGTGATACCAGGCCGCTACCATCTCCCCCTTTCTTTGCATTTTTTGCTGCAGTCCTCTGGCTTTGAGGCTCCCAAAGTCAGACAGTCATCCATCCTATGTTAATACACCACAGGGTATAAGTTTTCTGTACTCTCGGGCACTTTTAACTTTTATTTTTACTTTTAAAGCTGTGTGAGGGAGCAGCGTGGAGATTCACATCTGATCAGCTAGCTGCTCATTAGCACCCCAAGTCACAACTTTTAATCAAAGTACCAATGGTAGACTTCTGGTTCTGGTTCCTGCAAATGGAAGCCTAGACATCGTAGCTCAGACTCACCTAACAAACAATCCAGTGTCACCCACAGTTAAAAATGGCATCCTGTTGAGAAATCGCAGCATTACCGAATATATGATGCCTACAAAACAAAAAAACAACGATGGGATGGGAGAGCGCTTCCCAAACCAAAACAAAGCCAGCAAGGTCCACAACTACAGGCCGCATTCCAAGAGGACATCGTGAACCTGACAGCTCAAACACCATCCGTTAACACAGAAGAAGAAGAAGATATACAATCACCTCCAAAACGCTATGCAGCACCTTAAAACAAATAAATGAGACTCTCACCAGACTGGGAAAAAAGTGTCAGAAGACAGACAGAAGATATCGGATTTAAGTGAAAAGCGGGCCAGTTGGAATCCGTGGTCTCTGAATACACCAATGCTTCAGACCTCCACAATTCTGCCGTGCTAGAGTAACATCACAGAGAACTAAATCTCCAACAACTGGAAGATTTGGAGAACAAAATAAAAGAAATAATCTGCGGCTACGGATTACCTGAAGGAACCTAGTCAGGGAACATGGTGCAGTTCATGGACAGTTTTCTAAAAGAAATACTGAACATTCCAAAGAGAGAGACCTAGGGATAATTAGAGCTCACGCTCCCTGGTCCTTAGACCTAAAGACCCCAAGGCCTTGATTCATAGTGATGGCCTTCATGGACTATCATATTAAGGAGGACATACTGAGGTCTGCCTGGTCCAAAAACAAATACCTTTGGCGATGTCCATTTATTTTTTGACCAAGATTATGCACCCTAAACATTGGACCATAGACAGAGAGCATTTCAAATAGTTAAGCGCTACGACAAGCAGGCCATCAGATCCAAATCGACTATCCAGCAAAGATAAAAATACATACGGAGGATGGCTGGCAAAGATTTGCAGAGCTTGAAGATGTTAGAGACTGGACCAGGAAGCTCGGCATCCAAATTCCAGAAGAGGGCACTATGAGGAGGGAGAAAGCCCTCAGGATGAGAAACTGGCAGACAAGCGGAACCAAAACATGAGCACAAGGGAACAGGGAGCACAACCAACATGTGGGACAGTGTCACATCTAGAGTGATCCCCAGAGGAAGAACTGAACACTACATCAGTGCAGAGGGATCGAGGAGAGGCGCGGATACTTGACTGACCTAAGTTTACAATATTGAGACCCTAAATGTTTTACTACTGAATGGGGTGGGATTTCTTATCCCATGTCTTCGCTACTTCCCTCTGCATAGAGAGGAGGGTCAGGAAAGAGAATAAACCGCACAGCCAAATTGTGCATCCATCAAAAGAACTACGACTGTTTTCAAATACTATATTAATTGAGACTTTTGAATATCCCTTAGGAGGATATCAGCCCCAACAAAAATCAGGGACATAGAGAAAATGTAACAGTCTCTGGAGATAACCAGACATTGAGTAAATGCAATTTAATGAAGAGGAGGCAGGATAACACTAAATGCACGTCAAATTATTGGTTGGTTCCCACATGGCTCATGTCAGGCGGCCGCATGGGGAGGGTTCAGGAGACCCCAATTGATTTAAGTCATATTTTTAACATAGCTGGAACTGATAAAGGTGGGGGCCTTGGGCGGGTGTGGGGCGTGGGGCTGCTTCTGGAGTTGTTGTCCGGGGGTCAATCTACTTCCCTGGGCCCCTGCCCGATCCCTGTACAGGCATAAACCAGATTGTGGATTTTTGGAGGGGCCTGTGGAGGGCTCTAAAATATTTAAATATGCCCCTAGAGCGGCACATCTTAACTAAAATGGCTTCAATTTCAGATTATGGAGACAACGAGTCCAATACAATAAGCGGGTTGGGGTGAGTGGGGGTGATTCAGAGGATCCTCATACCACTCCAAGCTTTAACAAAAGGAACATTTAGGGCTTTTAAGTCTATGGAATGGACTGGGTTTGATCCGAGGAGGTGTAATTTTGGAGTCCTCCTGTGGGTAGCCTCCCATTTCCTAATTATATCACCTCAAAAGGAAAACTGGAGAATCTTTACCATCTGAGGGGCCTAACAGGGATCTCCGGGAAGCTCTCGGTTGGCGATGCTCAGACATGCCTCTGCTGCTGCATGGCGGGACAGTGACCTACCCCACCTAAAGTATTATTTAACCCTGATCAAAAGCACAGTACTTGAAATAGCAAACCAAACATGAGAGTTGGAAATGGGGACGGCAGCTCCCCAGAGGTGGCGGTTTGTATGTGGGCCCTGCCGGGAACTAAGCTATATTGCTATAAAAGGGGAGTAAAGTACGAGTTGTAATCATTACAGCCTTTTTCTCATCCTAGCAGGTGATGACTCTAAGCCCATCTAGAATAACACCGGGTTCGAGTGGGACAGTTCTGGAAGGGGGTAGTCAAGTAACAATCTCCTACCTCGCCTCATAGAATACATCCGAGAAGCGAGGATTGAGGTATATTCTAACCTTGAAGTACCAACAAATGAAAAGGCCACTTCTACAGTGGCAGGTTGTAAATAGTTTTGTTATTTATATTGGTTCAAAATTTATGATGTCATGTTTCGTTATTTTAAAAAGGCAACTCATATCTTCCAGAGAATTAGACAGAACCTTCCTGATATAATATGGGGACTTAAAAGTTGTTTCCTGTATGGATAGAGTCCACCCTTGTATGGGTGGTTACTTTCATTAATAAAGCTCGCTATCTTGACTTGTACAGTACAATATATTCCTGTATGATTACAAAGTGATCCTATACCTGTTAAAAATTGAAATAAAAATTGAAATAAAATAAAGTAAAAAAAAAGTTGCTTCCTGGAACGTCAGAGGGTTAATAGCCCTATAAAATGGGCCCAAATTATCCAGGAACTACAAAGACAGCATGCAGGTGTCACACTTGGAAGCTCAAGAACATAAGAAATTACAGTAGTAGTTAGTAATGGGAGGTATACACTGCAGATTACCAGACACACCCACACTGTAGAGGAGTGGCAATTTTGATATGTGGAACATCTCCTTAACATTAAACAGGTAGACACAGACCGGAAGGGAGATATGTAAGGATACATGGAGAATATAGAGGACAAAATTGCATTCTCCTAAACATTTATGCCCCAAATGAAGACCTAGAGTGAGCTACCTTTCTGACAAAAGTTATTACTGAGATGGTAATGGACCTCCAAAGTCTGATTGCCATGGAGGTGATTTTAACTCGTGATGGACTTGCAGTAGATAAGAGTGGGATCCATGTCAGCCGCCCCTCTCGGGCAGGCAGAGTATTAACTTGAATATGCTCAGAGCTATCACTAGTAGATGGATGGAGATTTACTCATCTGAAGGAGAGAGACTATACCTATTATTTTCCTAAATACAGAATGTACTCCAGTATTGATTTTTCCTGGTGCCCTCAAATGCACTGTAATATGTCATGGACACTTGGATAGGTAATATCTCTCTCTCAGATCACACCCCAATTTCTTTAGAAATGGAATTAGCCCTAAGACCACCAGAGTCCCTTTGGAGACTCAACATCAGCTTGTTATCACAAAGAGATTTTAAAGATTTAATCCACAACACTACTGAAACTTTCCTCAGACAGAACCTTCCCGAGGAGACTGAGGCAGGGGTAAGATGGGACACCCTTAAGTGCTGCTTGAGAAGTGAGATAATCAAATATGCTTCATGGAGCAAAAGAGCTAAAATAAAAGAAAGGATAGATTTAGAACAAAAAATGTCATAGCTAGAGGCATTACAACAGAGTACACTAGACAATTCGATAAAAGAATATTTAGACCAAAGCAAATATAAACTTAACAAGATATTAGATGCCCAAATAGAGGGACAACTCAGACACTCTAAACAAAAATATTATGAACTTGGCAACAGGGCAGGGAAACTGTTAGCGTGGTAAGTGCATAAAGAAGTGACATCCAGAGCAGTGCTGCAGCTGAAGGACCTAGGGATGGTACCCCTACCATATCTCCCCTCCAAACAGTAAAACATTTCCAGAAATGTTATGGGGACTGTAGAAGGCTGAGAGAGGCCCAGATCATCAAGAGAAAGTCTCCAATTACCTTAAAAACTGCAAACCGAAACTATCAGAAGATCAACGTTTAAGTTTAGAATCTAACTCACAGAATCAGAGATAATACAGAAGATTAAACAACTAAAAATGAAAGCTCTGGGAACAGACAACTTTGCAACAGAATTTTATGAACATTTTAATGGAATGTCGGTCCCTACTTTGGGAGCAGCTTTCAATGAATTGATGAGGGAAGAGGGGCAATCCCAAGGTCTTGGAATCAAGCACAAATTTCAGTTATCCTTAAACCAAACAAAGACCTCAAAGACTGTAGATCTTATGACCTATTTTCCTACTTCTGTCAACCTAAACATTTTATGGGGATTCTGGTGGACTGCCTGCAAAGACCATAGGCTCTTTAGTACATAGAGATCAAACCGATTTCATTTGGTAGATATTTACAAGACAATATCAGATGCCTGTTAAATATACATTTAAAAACAAAAGAATTTTGCAGAACACGATTATATAGGTTTACTCCTTATTCTGTTTACTTCTGTGTCCTGTAACTTCAATAATAGCAGTGCTGCTTTGTCAGAATGTTAAACTAAAAGGAAAAACAACACGCCATGGCAGGTTGTTTAGAAACCAAGCTGTACTCTGAACAAACACTATTCTCTTTTTAGTGTTTTATGTAAAGTTTTATATTTATCATAGGCATACATACTGGGGATCCTTGATTCCCACCTGTTTATACACTTTTACAATTGTTGTTTGTATGTTTCCTCTGAGGAAGGCGTACAACATCAGAAATGTCAGTCTAAGCGTCATGGTGGTTCCACGTCACAGCCAGGATCGGAAGCAGGAGAAGGAAGCACATAGCAATGACTAATTTACATGCTCCAAGTACACTTTAAATATCAAATGCTATCCTCTGTCAGAAACGCGAATGAAGATAAAATGAAATTTGGAACCCTTTGTTTGCACTTTAACTCCATCATGGATTTAGGCAATTGAGCCAAGAAGGATGTGCGTTTTGGGACAATAGTAAGAAATGATTTCATAAGTAAACTGCAAGTATTTTTTCCATACCAACAACACTTGTAAAAGTGTATAAGCAAGTGGGAGTCAAGGCTCCCCAGTAAGTATGCCTATGATAAATATAAAACTTTATCATAAAAACACTAAAAGAGAATAGCATGTTTGTTTTAGAGTGCAGCTAGGTTTCCTAAACAACCTGCTTTACATGAGTTGTTTTCCTTTTTAGCCTGTTAAATGTAGTCTCAGCCCAAAAGACTAAGAGAGAATTCCAACTAGCCATCAGAATTGACGCTGAGAAGGCATTTGATAGAGTGGACTGGACTTTTGGATTTAACCTAAAACAATTTGGTCTGGGTGATAAATTCTCTGGGGTAATAAGGGTGCTATATAAGGCCCCAGAGGCCTGAGTGAAACTTAATTGCTCCCTCTGAGACAATTCCCCTACAGAGGGGCACAAGGCAGGGCTACCCCTCTCTCCTTTACTTTTGCTCTCTCCCTGGAGCCCATGGCTATTGAAATCAGATCCCAACAGAACATAAGAGGGGTAAGGGTGGAGGGACAGAGCAGAAGATTGCACTTTATGCCGCGATTCTTTGTTTTTGTGGCAGAACCAGAGACATCTTTTCCATTGCTTCTGCAAACACTAGAATCATATGGGGCCCTAGCAGGATATAAAATTAATCTCACTAAATCTGAAGCATTGCTCCTAAGTGGTACCCCTCCCAGAGGTTTAAAACCAATTTCCCACAAGCATGGGCACCTAAAACACATTTTGATACCTAGGTATTAGAATCTCCATAGATATCTCTCAGCTGTACAGGAATAACTACCTAAAACTTTTCCAAGAACTGCAAGCAGATTTGGCCAGATGGCATATTTTGCCCTTGACACTCTATGGCAGAGTACAAGCTCTAAAAATGAATGACTTGTCCTGCCTGATTTTCCTTTTCATACCCTTCCAATTCAAATCCCCAGGGTTTTGGACACAGTTACAAAAGAAACACAGCATTTCATCTGGGCCAAACGCCAAGAATAACAAAACATTTTGCAGGCTCCTAGAGATAGAGAGAGCTTAGCTCTCCTGAATTTCTACCAACACTACTTGGCAGCAACAGAGGCACAACTATGCACATGGGCAAAGCGTAGGGAGGATTCAGGCTGGTATCAGTTAGAAGAAGCAGCCCTAAAGGCTGGGTCCTGTGGGCACTACCAACAAATACCATACCCACCATATTTGGGGAGCACAAACAATCCCTGGATACATCACTCCATCAAGGTACTAATTAGACTCAGAAACTTACACATACACCAGAAGGCCTGGGACCCCTATGCTTGATCAAATATGACCTGACTTTTGACCCTCCCAGGACGGATCCAGGGTTTAGATTTTGGGCGCTCGAAACTAACAACATTTGCTCAGTGCCTTGATGACAGGGCTTTATGTCATTTGCTCAGCTGACCACCAAGTTCTCTCTATGGAGGAGGATCATTACAGATAGATGCAAGTACAGCATTTTGTGTTGACTCTAGGGTCATGCTGCAGATAAGAAGAGAAGAGAAAGAACAGAACTAGAATATTTATTTTATTTTTCTGTAACACTTAGGACAATTCTCACTCCCTCTCACAACTATTCAGAGTTCTAAACACACAGGCTCCTGTACAACTTGGGATGGTGAAGGAGAAGTGGAAACAGAATTAGACATTTCTATATCACCGAATCACTGGATCAAAATACTTTCAAAGGGATGGGGGTCACAAGCTCTCCTACGTGGAGAGAATTCAATGGAAGGTCATATTGAGATTTTCCTGACCCCAATGGTCACAAAACATTTCAACACTCATCACTCAGACCTGTGTTGCAGGGGTGTGGCAACAGGGGACCCATACCCACATCTTTTGGACTTGCCCTAAGATCCAGGGATTCTGGCGTTCTGTCCATGCACAGTTACAGAGGCTTACAGGCCTCCAAATACTTTACAGGAGAGGACCTAGTGTTGGGCCTTCCCATTGCTCTTCAGCAATAAGATAGCAAACACACCAGCACAGATTTTAAGTGTGGCGCCTAGGCGCGTGAATATCTAAGTGGCTGCCCCCTTCCCCACGGGTACAAGAGTGGAGATCCAGAGTAACAGACCTAGAAAGAATGGAACACATCACTAGTAAGCTAAGGTTGCAGCAAGAAAGGTTTCAACAAATATGGACCCTTTGCACCTAGAGACAGGCGCTATTAATCAGACTAGTTAACAGTTAGAGAGAAAGGCAGATCTGAAATATAGTTTAAGTTGCCTTACAGAGTTACTTAGAAGTTAGTTATTTTATGTTGACCTATTTTAAGAGAAACAGGTTGGAAATAATATATGCAAAGTAAAATAGGTTGGACACATCAACTGTTAAGAAACATTATGGTAACTAGAGAAAGACTAGATAATGCTGAATCAATCAATCAATCATTATTTATCTATAAAATAGCACTATTCCAGAACATAGCTAGTACAAACCATAAAATCGTAAATAATTACCTTTATAAAAACAGCTGCAACAGATCAAATAAAATCAGGGAACAGCAAGCTAAATAAATTTGTTTTTAACTCAGATTTAAAGCTCTCAACTGTCAGGCACTGTTGAATCTGGTGAGGTAGAGAATTCCACAGGGATGGGGCTGCAGATTCAAATGCACAGGCCCCAAATGATTTTTAACCTTATCTTTATTCCTCCTTACCATACCGTCCCTCCACTCTTTCAGACACCCTCAATTTGCCTTCCACACATCTCCATGGTACCCCAGAATTTGCTCCTAGAGTGGTCACCATCTCAATGATTCCTTAGGTGTCCCTGTACACCCCCGGTGGGCAGGAAGGAACCCACCGATCCTACCCCTAATAACGGCTGAGCTGGTGATTCACATTGGAGTCTGCCCTGGTGAGTGCCTGATGACATGGACCAGGTCGGAGGAGTCGTCACCTAGGAGGACGGGCTCCATTTTCTCCTGTTCTGCCTATCCCTGCAGTTGCTGGAGACACTGGGAGAGCCAATGAGGAGGCACGACATATGCTGCTCCTCCCTGGCTCGGCCAGCACTTCCCTCCTCTGTGTGTCCTGTCTCGCATCGCCATTCCCCGGTTCACCCAGGGAGGTGGCGATATAGCAGCGGGACAGACTGGCAGCCTCCCAGAGAGGAGAGCCACCGCTGGTGCTCAATCCTCTCTTCCCTGCCGACTCGATGGCCTGGGCTCGCTCCCGAACCCGGATCGCCGGGCGTGGAGCGAGGTGTGGCATCCAGCGCCTCAACCTCAAGCGCCACTGGGCCGCTCGCCCAGATGACTTTAAACGAGCCCTGGGAATCTCTAGCAATCCCTCGTGGGTGGAGCAAAGTGGCTGGGAGGGCAATAGGGATGAAGAAAATCTTGCAGATAACTCGGACCCTGTCTGTGTAGGGCCTTATAGGTCAGTAAACCCACTAAACGCGGATTCGCCACTGAATAGGCAGCCAGTGCAGAGACGAGCACCGGCATGACATGACAGCTATGAGGGGCAGCCCAGTCAACAGTCTAGCTGCTGCATTCTGCACCAGCTGCAGGCGGTGGATATCAACCCCTGGTAGCCCTAGGTACAGGGCATTACAGTAATCAAGGCGCAAGGTTACAAAGGCATGAACCATAACTGGTAGGTCATCAGGTGGAACTAGGTGTTTGATCCAGGCTACATTCCTTAGATGATAAAAGCAGTCTGACAACAGGTGACACCTGATGTTTAAGCGTCAGTCCATCATCCAGAATCACACCCAGATCCCACACCCATTCAGAGATCATCAGCTGGCGACCACCAAGCCAAAGCCCTGAGGCTGCCCGCCGCCAAACCCTCTACCCGATGGCCGGGTCCACCACCAACACCTCAGTCTTGTCTGGATTCAACCTCATCCAACTGGCACTCATCCAATCCTTAATCTTGGAAAGGCAGTCATTAAAACAGCCCCCGATTGGGCACAAAGGACAAGGTAGGCCGAGTATCATCTGCATTGCAGTGAAAACTCAGCCCATACCACCTTACAATGTCTCCCAATGGCAGCATATACACTGTGAACAACATGGGGACAGTACAGAGTCTTGTGGAACCCCACATGGCAGGAGATCTTGTCAGAGGAATAAACCCCATATACAACTCTCTGAAACCTGCCAGTGAGGAAAATGAAACCATCTGAGGACTGTACCAGACAGTCCACAGATTGATCCAGGCACCGACCAACACCCCATGGTCCACAGTGTCAAATGCCCGAGAGATCAAGAAGAACCAAGATGGAATGGCTCCTCCGATCTCTTGCTATTAGAAGATCATTGAGTACCCAAGCGAGGGCCGTCTTGGTACTATGCCATTTCTGGAAACTGGACTGGAGAGATCGTAGATGTCATGGATGGTCAGATGATCCTTCAGCTGCAGCACGACCACCTTCTCGATAACCTTACCACGAAGGGAGGTTAGAGATGGGTCTGTAGTTGGCAAGACAGTCTGGGTCGAGAGGTGGTTTCTTAAGAAGGGTACCACTACTGCCTCCTTCAGGGTCTTTGGAAACACCCCAGAATCTAACGAACACCAGACTATCTCAGCAAGGACCGGGACGATAGTCTCAACACATGCCACAAGGAGACACGCTGGCCAGGGTCCAAGCCACAGCTGGTCGGCCACAAAGACTGGATAGTCTTCATGCATCCCCGATTGTTGGCTGGCTGAAGTCAAACCAGACAGACCGAGAAGCTGCCACCTCCCCGATCACCGTCTGCCCCCATGGAGGCGTATCGAGCAAATCTCAGACCTGATGTCGCAAGCTTATCGGCAAAAAAGCGAGCAAATTGTCAAGATTTCCCTCCCGACAAAGTTTTTCGGGACGGCAGACAGACCAGATTGTACAGTCTGTCTATAGTTCGAAGAGCTGAGCCGGTCTGTTGTGTGCATCAATCTCCCTGGACAGGAACTCTGCCTTCTTATGGGAGACAGCCGATTGGTAGTCCTTATAGTGGGCTAACAATCTAAGTCTATCGGCAACCAGGCCGATTTTAGCCAGCGGCGCTCCAGCTTGGCCCCAATTTCCTCAGCTCCCTCAAGGTCACATCAAACCAAGGGGACGGAGGGTGCTGGAGTAAGGATGAACACGGACAGGAGCGAAGAACCTAAAGCTCCAGTCACAGCGTTATTATAACCCCAGACTAGGCATCTGGATCACTGCTATCCCTCGGCAGCCCGATAGGTCAGGACCACCAACAGGCCTCGGGGAATAAACCCTTAAAGGGTGGTACCAGACCATCTCCGCAGGGGGTAGACTTATGGGGGAGGCCTGGAAATTGAACCTTATGGTGTGATGGTCCGACCAACTGACTGGCTCCACCACCAGATCAGAGGTTTCCATATCCAGAAGGAGACCAGGTCCAAGGAGTGACCATACTTATGGGTCACAGAGGTAATCACCTGTGAGAAGCCCAGCAAGTTCATCAGCTGGAGGAAGTCTTGACCAAACTCGAGAGTTCATCGTCGACCCAGGCACTAGAAGTCCCCAGCACCATCCATCCGGGGACTCCAATACCATGTCAACGATGAAGTCCGTGACTTCCAGCAGGAATTGCTTCTCACCCCGAGTGGACGTAGATGAGAATAATCCTGCACCCCACACCTGTGCCAACGATACATTCCAAGGACCGGTCTCCCCACTGGCACCTCCACAAGGCTCAATTCGATCTAAAACCGATTCCGATCTAATAAGAAAAGATAGTCATATAAGATATCTGTGAAATTGTGAAACAATGCAATGTATTGTTGACTATACGTGAAGATAAAAAAAAAAAGAAGTTAAAAAAAAGTACCAATGGTCCTTGGTAGGACCAAGGTCTGAAGGAAAATGCACACACACACACACACACACACACACACACACACACACACATATACATTACAGCTTGCAGTAGCAGTGCTTTGCTCCAGAGGGTTTTCAATGTTGCAGTACATGCATTGTGTCTCCTGCTCCTAGAGGGTTTGCTTGATGTTGCCACCAGCAGCAATGGTCCTGTTCGCAGAGGGCCTTTATAACTGTTGCCCCCAGTTGCAGCAACTCTCCTGACTGAAAGTTACATCAGCTGCCCCCCAAATATATACAGCATCACACCCTCAGAATGTTGTCTTGTTGATTAAACTATCCCCCCAAAAAAATTACATTAGCAGTAAAAGTGCTGGAGAAATAGAAGTGTGACCAACATGGTGAACAGCTGAGAGTGAGATGAGGACATTCCTGTCAGGGACTACCAGGTGTGTGTTGGACAAGCCTGCTTGTGCCTGCTGTGCAACTGAATAGGAAGAAAATTCCAGCCAATACTACAGTCCGCTGATTGCAGACTGCACAACTGAGGATGTCCTATTCACTCAGACAAAAGTAATATTAATCTCAAGAAAATTAACAGGCCGGCTCAGTGACAGGGAGGGCTGAGGCATTATGCCTCACCTCCTGCCACTCCGACGACTTGTGTTTGCAGTGTGAGTGGGTTGCTGGGGTTGGCCAGGAGAGGGAGGATCGAGCACCTGGAGGACAGCTCTCCTCTGCTGGGAGAGAGAGAAACAGAGGCTGGCACTTTCTGATACCTAGCAGTGGCTTGGTGTCAGGCGCCTGGGTTCATACATTAGGGACGGGGGTGGAGTAGTTGGCTGGCATGCTGTGGGTGGAAGCACCCATAACTCATGGCCATGGCCGACGCCAAAATGTTCTCCGCCTCCAGGGGCGGAAGGGAGAAAAGCCAGAGGAGAAAATGTCCCAGGCCTGGATGTATGCCGACCTCGCAGGTGCTGCTCCAGCTGAATTGCAGGCACCTCCAGAAACTGGATCTGTGTTGGTGGGAGGAGGTTGAGGGATCCCAGCTGCCCCACCATGGAAGGTAAACCATGGAGGATGACAGGAGGTGCACTATGGCCAGGGGAGCACAGGGCTGGGAGTCGGCGAGATGGAGGGTCACTCAAGATGAGGGATAAAGAAAGTAAAAAAATAATAAATAACAAAGGTACTGACAGGACCCAAAGGAAGTGCTTTGTGTTATATAGATAAAATATTACTGACTTGCTTTACATTATAAGTAAATGGGGTCACCAGATGTCATTTGGCAAATCAAAAGTGTTGTCTTGTGACTTCTTAGGACCATGAAGCAAAGCCAAAGCGATTCTGGGACCCTAAGAACTTATTACTGGATGCTTTTACTATAATTAGCTAAGAGACATTTCTGGAGCCCCATTGACTTTTTATTAACCCTTATAATAAAAGACTTGCTGCTCTGAATCTTATGTCCTTAGAACAGAGGCAACTTAGAGGAGACCTACTGTTTGGAAGAGACATAATTATGGATGCACTCTTAATGAATGAATGTGGACTGGAATTTAAACCAATAGCAATCAATACTCGTGGTCATCCACTTCAGCTTATGAGGAAAAATGTAATACAAAAAAGCTAATTTCTTTTCTCACTGAATAATTGAAATATGGAATAAACTACCCTATCTGTTGTTATAGCAGAAAGTAAATACACCTACAAAAAGATCAGACATTTTCTCCAATGTGGAAATACTAAATAATTTCTTCAGTTGTATGTAAGTTTGGGAGTTCTATGGGCTAGTTGCCTTTTACTTCTTTTCATCCTCAGTATGATCTTTAGTATGATCTCCATGCAGTAAACTAAGTAAAAAAATGATTTTACACATAAAAGTACACATTGGTACCAGCCCCTCGTGGGTGTGGGCTGGTACCAATTGTACTCTTGTGTGTAAAAACATTTTTTAATTACTGCTTACTGCTGTATAGCAGAGTGTGTCAGACTGATTTTGCTGACTTCAAGCAGTTTATGTAATTACACATCCCATAAACCCTGCAGCTGACATCTGAGGAGGGCTGTAGCAGTGGGAGATGCAACAGTCTGCAGTGCATGTTAGAGCTTTATATAGCTCCAATCAGATGTTTGCTGGTCCTGCTTTTCTCCTGGGCTAATACACTAGGCAGGCTCTACATGCAAATGACCACATTTGTCATGCAAGGTGCTAAGCAGCCATTTTCATGGCATGATATGGCCATTAGCAGCTCTGTTCAATGCCTCTACATGTATATGTGCACGAAAGCTTTGTGCAGAGTTTTGGCCTTTGCCCCCACTCTAGCCTGATCCCTGTACACTAACATATAAATCCCTGGCAGTCTAGTGATACCACTCTCATGTTCCAATCCTCATTACAAAATTAAATTATCCTGGTAGTTTAGTGGTACCCCCATCCTGATCCACACTGTAAAAAAAAATTACCCTGGTAGTCCCTTAGTACTTCTCCAATACCGAATCCCATTGTGAAATGAAATTACCCTAGTAGTCCACTGGTATCCCTCCCTCCCCAGTCCCGTTGTGACATTACATTCCCCCAGCCTGGTCCATCCACTCAGTACTAGGAATGATCAGATATCCATTTTGTAAATGGATATCTCAGATTCCAGCCAAATTTTACATTTTATATGGGATTTAGATATTGAAATCAGAGTTCCAATCCAGAATCCAAGATATGTTGCATTTTCTAAATAAAATACTACCTCTCAGTGCCCCGGAGGCCTGTTGAATAGCCAGCACCACCCAACACACCCAACCACCTCGCCCCCAAGTCCCTTATGAAGTACAGTTAAGTCTGTAAACTTCAGTGTGCTAGTGCTTTTATAAATACATTTTATTTGTATTCGTTAGTAACAGTAAGACCCACTGGGCACAAGACCCATTAACAGGGTGGCCTGGGGGCACTGAGAGGCTAAGTGACTTGCTCAGAGTCACAAAATATGTAAGTGGAGGTTGTGGGAATCAAACCCAGCTCTGCTAGAGTTACCAAGCTCATTCACAGCTCATTACTCTAACCTCTAGGCTCTATTGCCAGCCCCATACAACATACAGAAACAGAAATGAACATTCCTGTCAACACTCACACCAATAGACAAACTAACTACCCACCTCCCCCAACCCTGTAAGTGTCCCCAGTCCCCAGTTTTACTGACAACCTCCCTCCCTACACCCTGTGGCCCCCACCTCCCTCCTGCCCCTAAGCTCCATATGAAAAACTTTGTTTTGTTCCTTCATTGTTTGTTTTTAAACTCATTCTCCTCTGAACAATTTCTTCTTATTTGAAAAATTGCCCATATAGTGTATGAACTTCACCACATCTGATGGATGGGCACTTTGACTGTGTGAATCATATTGGCAGTGCTTTCTTTCCTGAACCCCTGGGACCCCATAACAGTATGGTCCAAAATATGCACCTCTTTTTAAGTTCACTGTGCATGCACTCGCAGCGAACGTCTTACTATAAGAGTGGCTTTTGAAGGGTGTGACACTGTGCAATGCAAAGTGGTCTGCAAGGCCACAGTGCCACACCAACCATTAGCCAGGCTGATTGTGACACCGCTTTGCCTTGATGGGTGTTAACTTTGTCTAGTTGAAAAGAAAAGGCTGAACCAAACTTATGGTGGCTTTTTCTACCATCTGCAGGACACTGCCTAGCAAACTGTTCCGTGTCCTGATCAGCCTGGCTGATGTCACCCCCACCTTGCCACTCCACCAGTCCCTTCCCTCATTGTTCATACACTAATCCTACTGGCCCCCACAGTGTTTTCCTGAAAGCAGGAGCACAGACTCATAATGCTACCAAATTTACAGGTTTGACCAGGACAGTCCCGATATCAAAAGCATTTCTGAAAATCAGGTAATTGTCCGGTTTCAGATTTTCATCCTGGTACCGCCACCACACTCCATGCCCAGAAACTGCTGCATTCTAACATGATACTGCGCTAAGACTACCAGGCCATGCAACACCACACTTCTCTCCAGTTCCATTCTACCATTCATGCCTTCGCCCTTAACTAAACCATTTTCCCTGGTCTAGTGGCACCCCACTCTGATCACAGTTCCTGGTGTCATGTGGCACCCTTCGCCCTCTGATCGTTGTCCCTGGTGTACTGTGGCACCCACCTCCGTTTGCCGCCCTCATACTCCACCCCCACCCAACAACCCGCTGTTTATGTTATACTGCCAATATCGGAGTGCCCAATCCCCATGTCAGCTTTACAAGCCCCCAGTAGTGTGAGACACTGGGGCCCACCTCAGTGTTCCAGTATATTTATTTTAACTATTATCCTGTGAAAAAGAAAAACAGTCCCCGGCATCTTTTTTTTTATTTGTTTACCTGGAAAAAAAGCGGTCCCTTGTCGTCCCGCCATCCATCCCGACCTACCACTGAGCACCCACCACCCCACACACACCTACCCTATACTTACTACTCAGAGTTGAGGGCTGTCATCTTCTATGGACTGGGTCATGTGTGCACCTTAAAGCCAAACCACAAACTGAGGAATAAAGGTAAGTCCCATGTAATGTATTTCAATTGCATTTTAATATATTTTATTTATTTATTGAATTTTGATGACCGGTGGGCCCCTGAGCCCCTAAGGTCCCTTTTTCAGAAGCGACCTGGTACTCAGAAACAGTACAATACAGTCAGGTAGTACAGGGTGCAGAAAGTAGACATGAAATTCAAGGTTACATTAAAGGCAATATATTGAACATAAATTGCAACAACTGAGGGAGTTGAGGCATGCTTTTGGAGTCATTTTTGGGTGATAAAGGAGAGGTATTGGTGTAGGATGTGGGACGAGGTGACTATTCAATACCCTGACAATGGCACGAGCTTGCCCAAAGCAGGTGGGACTTGAGCCTTGTGCAAAGTGTAACATCAATGGGGCTTCCTGTACTAAAGGTGAGAGAGTGTTCCACAGCTTAGGGGCAGTGTGAGCAAAGGATTTGCCTCCCATGTTATTCTTGACTCTGGGGATTGCTAGTAGGGACTGACCGGTGGTCCAGAGTATACGAGGGTTAGACTTAGGAATGATTATTCTTGTAAGGCTAGGTGGGGCAGCTGGGTGCTGCAGTTTCTAAGCAAGACAGAGCAGGGGGTACTGAAGATGATCCTCAAAGGAAGGCCATTGAAGCTGGGCCAGCGAGATGCGGGGTGGCTTCTTGGGTGGCTCAATGTCATGAACCTCACCACCTTGTTGTACAGGACTTGAAGCCTGTCGACCTCATGCTGACATACCCTGAATTACAGGGACAGCATATGTTAATGTGGGAAGGAGGACACTGGAGGCAATTGCTCGCCTTGCCTCTGGAATAAGTTGTTTTTAGCTAGTACAAGGTGCCAAGTTTGCCATGGATTTACCTAGTTACCTGGTCTATGTGGGACTTAAGGTGAGACCTAGGTCGATAGTTAGCCCAAGGTATTTTATATTTGTCTACAATGTCTATACTCTTTCCAGCGAGGAAAGTTAGTTATGAGGAATTGGTCCTAACCTGGCTGAGGGATCTAGGGCCAAACAGCAAGTCTTTGTTTTTGCTTGTTGAGGACCATTCTGTTAGATGTAAGCCAGGTCTCAAGTGTATTTTGGTCCCTTGGAGGAGAGGGCCCAGGTCCTGAAGGGTAGACATGGACCAGTAGATGACTGTATCATCAGAGTATTGAACAACTGAGCTATCCCTGCAGTGACGGTTGAGGTCGTTTGTGAAGAGAGAGAACAGGAGGGGCAAGAATTGAGCCCTGAGGCACCCCTCCTTGATGGGAAGAGGATCAGATAGCTCTCCTTCCAAATGACCTCTGGGACTGGAGCTCTGATAGGTAGCTCTTGAACCAGTTTAGGGCCTGGGCATCAAGAGCTATGCCATGAAGCTTAGTTAGAAGAAGGTTGTGGTCCACAAGATCAAACACCTTGGACAGAGCTATAAGATTGCACCCATCGACATGCCTACATCCAATGCCCTGAATACGTCCACTGTGAGATTGATGAGTGCCGTATCTGTCCCATGGTTTGCCCAAAAGCCATGCTGTGAGGGGCTAGGAGTTAGTGGAGCTCAAGGTAGTCTCTCAGTTGCCCGTACACTAGCCTTTTTGCAGTTTAGCAAGGGTACATAGCAGGAGATGGGCCTACAGTTGCCAATTTGTTCACATGAGCCACCTTGTGAATGGGGACCACATTGCTTACCTTCCACTGGCAGCGGAATGTAACCTTCAAGTACAGACCTGTTGATGATCCAGGTCAGAGGTTTGGTAAGGACTGCACCTTTCCTTGAGTAACCTTGGGCTAATTCCATCAGGGGCCTCCAGAGCCTTTGTTTTTGAGGGTTTTAAGTAACTTAAGGACCTCACTCACCTTGACTAATCTGAGGTGAAACTGTGGTCTTTTCAGACTGGAGGACGTCGAGATCTGTAAAGGCTTAGATGGGGCAGCGCTAACTTGTAATCATTGAGGTTGGTGAAGTGGTGGTTGACTGTTGAGGCTATTTGTGGCAGTCACTGACACGCTGTCCTTGTACCTCTATTGGACCTAGTGCCTCCTTGGAATTGCCTTAAGCAGTTCATAGATGTGTACAGAAAAGCTTGGGTTCCCAGGTTGGACAGTTGGAGGTGAGATACATACTCCTTTTCTGCAAGTTTGACGGCTAGCTTACATTTATTTCTTAGGGTTTTGTAAGCAACCAGATCTGCAAAAGAAGGAGAGCCGGAACGCCTTCCAGGCCTTGTCCCTGCTTTTCATCTGAGATTTCACTGAGAGAAAGATCCACTTGTGCAGCCTCCCTTTGTTCTAAGTTTTTAAAGAGGGCAAAGAATGGGCGCTTTGAGTAGTAATTCTTGGAAGTAGGCCAGGCCTCATCCAAGGTCATGAGGAGCCCATGGGCTCGAGTCCAGGTTACTTAGGTAGTCATAAACCTTTGTGGACGTGAATTGGAGAACTCACGCACCGTGAGTAACCTGGGAGGAATCTTTGGTGCACTGTTCTTCCAAATACAGAAAATTAGGGAGTGGTCGCTGATAGTGTCTACCAATATGCCTGCTTTCATGTTGAAGGGACTGGATACCAGAGCCCAGTCAAGAGTAGTGTGGTTTCCAGTTTTAGAGTTGAGTCTGGTGGGTAGAGAGATAACCTGTTCCAGGTTTGCGTCATGGATCATTGCCTTGAGGACTTTGTTGGGGTCAGAGGTCCAGTTCAGTTTGAAGTCTACCATAATGGGAGTTCATTGGTTAATTCACAGCCAACTGATTTGGTGATGCTCTCAAGAGCAATTTGGGCTGTCGTGGGGGTTATAGACACAGCCGATGGTGAGATGCTTAGCTTGACGAGGGTCTTGACCGAGGTTAGGCGGATGAAAATAGACTCCCCATCCCTGGCAATTCCCAAGGTTGGGCTTCAGTAGTGCCACATTTAGAGTCTCTTTCACATAGATTAGAACTCCTCCGCCTCTCTTTTTGCCCTGTCTTGTCTGAAGGTTTTGTACCCTATGGACTAATGTAGGGACTAATGATCTCGCCAGCTGGTCAGTTGTGGAGACCAAGGAACACCTGACCAGGCTGGGTGGCAATCTCTCATCCATTTAGTCTGGCATCTCCTTCTCTGAGATCCTACCAGTCTGGGGGGGCAGATGGACATGGTCTAGGATGTGGGCCTTAAGCCAGGTCTCCGAGATAGCAAGGATATCTGGCTTGTAGAGATCTAGCCAGGCTTGGACCTCGTGAATTTTAGGTCAAAGGCTGCAGGCGTTCATGTCGCTATCCTTAAGCCTTTTGATGATGCCCAGTGAAGATCCTGGGGTGGAGACAAGGATATCTGGCTAATGGAGGCCCAGTTTGGCTGAACATCACTTGCATGGAGTAGTAGAAGAGCAAGTAGTCGTACTCAACACTTGCCTGACTGGGGGTTTTGAGATGTTACAGAGCCTTCTGCATGCTTCATGGAGCAACATGTAGTAGGTGCCTCTTTACCAACTCGTTGCTATGAGAAAATCGTTCTTTGTTGTGGGAGAGGTCCAGTAGTAATGACGACAAGACTTGGGGTTGTTGAGATTTTGCCTCGTGGGGTCGAAATGTCCATGCCCTATGCACATGTCCACCCAGTGGAGGTACAGTATGTAAAGATATGATATCTTTGGCATTTTTTGAATTTTTTCACCAAATTTTCAACATGGCCTTTTTGAGACCCCAACTCATAAACACTGTCACTGTTGTTTCATTAATCAAGCCCAAAAGGTGATTTTGAAGTTGCTACATGAAATCACCTTTCAGGAATGAATAATGAAATTTCATCACCAGTGTTCTTAAGGTGGGGTCCAAAAGGTCATGTTGAAAATTTGTGAAAAAATTCAAAACAATGGCCGAGTTATTTATCGATCATTGAAATTTTTATGCACACACATAACATTGGTAATTTCTAATATTTTGACTTCAAATTTTCAACATAGCCATTTTTCACACCACATCATGAACATTACAGCTCTCTTTTTCACATCCTGTCCGAAGCGTGTTTCCACACCTGTGGCGCAGAATGGTATTTTGGCATGATTTGAACATTTTCACCTACTGGGATTATGAGGTAGGGTAATAAGAAGACTATGTTGAATTTTGGGTCAAATATGACAGAATGCCAAAGTTATGGCCATTCGCTGTAATTTTGCTATGCCTGCTCATAACTTCGAAGTGTTAAATATTTTGACTGAATTTCAGCATTGCCTTCTTATTACCCCACCTCATGTATGTCACAGCTGTCATTTTCAAATCCTGACAGGGCTGCATTTCTGCACCTGTGGTGCAGAATGGCATTGCAGTTGCAGAAT
Organism: Neoceratodus forsteri; assembly: GCA_016271365.2. Lineage (NCBI taxonomy): Eukaryota > Metazoa > Chordata > Ceratodontiformes > Ceratodontidae > Neoceratodus > Neoceratodus forsteri. The sequence continues at coordinate 901,331,099 of CM028135.1, read as the reverse complement.
TATGTTTTGCTTATGAATCTGAAATTTTCTGTACCAGGCATGAGGTAAGGTTATAAGGTGGCTATGCTGACAATTTGGCCACTGTTGTTCTATAAATGGAAGCGCAGGCGCTTGAAGGGTCCTGTGTTCTCACAGCTACATATTGTAAAATGTATGCATCTACAGACGGATGGGAGGTAGGACGCAGTATGTTTGTTTTACTGCCATTCCTGCAGCAAATGGAGGTTCTCCCATGCTTCCTGAATTACCTAATCGGGTCCGAAGACATGAGGGAGGGACCTCAGATACCTGAGCAAAATAGAGGTTCTCCCCATACTTCCTGAATTACCTAATCGGGGTCAAGAGACATGAGGAAGGGACCTGAGGGGCAGCAAAAGTAGTTTTTAAAAAGAGCTAAAAAGCGATGTAAATAAGCCAGCAGCCGAGACTACTGGGAACCGAGTCCTGCCCCACCAAGTACAACTGTAATAACTAATGATGAACGTTTGCCATTGGCAAATGCTTGTTTATTTATTGTAGTTGTGAATTTTAAATTAAGCCTGTTGTTACTGTTATGGACTTAAGAAATATATTATTTTTTCAAGAGTAGGCTTTGTGCTCAATAGAGGGCACATATGTTAGTTTCTAAGAATTGAATGTACTCTTATAGATACTGTGTTATTTAATTATTTTATTTAAACTTTGATAACCAGGTAAATGCATTGGGCCACGTGGCCCTTCTACAGGCATAATCTGGGCAAGAAAAACACAATATACAGAAATACAGCATACTGTACACAGTTCACAACATTCCAAAGCAAAAAGGAAAGCCAAAACGCTCTGATCATAGGAGGCTCCATGATTCGTGTAAGTTGATACCTATCTCCAGCCAGGGTAATGGTCAGATGTCTCCAGGTACATCAGCGTGGAGACACACTGACTGCATGACTCAAAACTGTACAGGAAGCAGGAGAAAACATCGACGTCCTGGTACACATAGGGGACTATGATCCGCCAGCTGGTCAGTTGTGGAGACCAAGGAACACCTGACCAGGCTGGGTGACAATCTATCATCCATTTAGTCTGGCATCTCCTCTCTGAGATCCTACCAGTCTGGGGGAGGGGCAGATGGACAGAAGGTCAGAGAAGGGGAGATAGGGGAGCTAAACATGTGGCTCAAGGGCTGGTGCCAGGGAAAAAGACACAAATTTGTAGGTAACTGGTAACAGTTTTGGGAGTGAAATTTAATTTGATGGACTGCATCTGACTAAAGAGAGTCAGTGCATTGGGGCAGAAGTTTGATGTCTTTGCAGAATGTTTAAACTAGCAAATGGGGAGAGGGGTGCAGAACTGACACGTCGAAAGGGAAGAAAACACCCCTCTCCCTCAGCTAGTGATCAAACAGGAGTTCAGCATGTTTGTTGTTCATTTGCATCACCAGGTAAGGAAAAGGTCTGGCTCCCCAACGATGCACAGGGAAATGCCAGACCTCACCCAATGACCAAAACACCAAAATCTGGCCAGTGGAAAATGTGTGCACATGCTCGCAGTCTGGGAAACAAGATCCCAGACCTGAGGCAATAATGACAGAGGCTAAACTGGACATAGTAGCCATTAGCGAGGCACGGTTCACCAGTAACCTACAGTTGGGAGACTTCAGTATCTGACTATGTACTGTTCCAGAACAGACCGAGGTGCAAAAAGAAGGGGTGGAGTGGCCCTTTATGTCAATAAAATATCAAAGCTACAGAAATTCAGATTACACATAAAGAGCCAGAAGAATTGTGGGTCACCCTGGAAACGGGAAATGGGACAGACATATGAACTGGGGTTGTCTACAAGCCTCCAGACCAGGGGAGGACACAGACACTATTGTTAGAAGATCTACAGAACATGATAGCTAAGGAGGAGGTTCTGATAATGGGAGACTTCAACATGCCAGATACAGATTGGTCAATACCAGCATGAACATCTGCCAGAACTAGACACATAGTGGATTCTCTGCAGGGAGGGACTCAAACATCTGGTACAGCAACCCACAAGAGACAGGGCTATCCTAGATCTAGTACTGACTAATAGGAAAGGATCACAGATCTCCAGATAGAAGGTCACCTGGGGGCTAGTGACCATCACATGGTATGGTCTCAATTTGCATGACTAGAACCAAATCATCCCATTCCAAGGCAAAAATATGGACTTCAGAAGAGCTGGACTTTGATAAGATGGCCAATAGAGTTAAGCTAGCCCTTGGCAAGAAGAAATATAGGTGAGGGGGTACAGGCAAAGTGGGCAAGTATTAAGGATGCAATACTTGAAGCAACATCCCATTGTGTTAGAGAGAAAAGGAAGTGCAAAGAAGAAGGAAACCACTCTGGTCTCTCAAAACAGTAGCAGAAAAGGTCAGAGCCAAAAGGCTGGCCTTCAGGAAATATAAGGGAATGCAGCGGATGAAGATAGGGAGGTATACCAAACTTCCCTAAGGGAAGCTGGAAGGCAGTAAGGCAGGCAAAGGCCCAAACCAAAGAAACACTAGCACAAACAGTAAAAGACGCTGACAAGACTTTCTATAGATACATTAGTGAAAGGAAAGTCCAGAGGGTATTGCTAAGATCAATGGGAATAAGGGGCGTGTGAGGAGGAGGACCATGTAAAAGTATCTATCCTAAATATATACTTCTGCTCAGTATTTACTGTACTGAGGAGAAGGTAGGGCAGGGCCCACAGCTCCAGTACCATGGACACAGGGGAGGGAGAGTGCACTAGTCTCTTCACAAAAGAAAGGGTCCTACAAGAGCTCGATAAGCTCAGGGTGGACAAGGCAATGGGACCTGATGGCATACATCCCAGGGTACTAAGGAGCTGAGGGTGGAACTAGCAGAGCCATTATCAGAACTGTTTAGTGAATCTCTGAGCACAGAAGAGGTCCCAGAAGACTGGAGAAGGGCACATGTGATCCTGTTCCACAAGAGCAGTAGCAGGGAGGAGGCAGGGAACTACAGACCAGTTAGTCTTACCTCAGTAGTGGGCAAGATTATAAAGGCACTCCTTAAGGAAAGGACAGTGCAACACCTGGAATCCATGGAAGCACAGGATCCAAGACAGCATGGGTTTACAACAGAAAGGTCCTGTCAAACTGAGCTCATAGATTTCTTTGACTGGGTAACCAGAGTGTGGTGGATCAAGGGGAGCAGTTGATGTCACCTACCTTGACTTCAGTAAAGCTTCAATACTGTTGCACATAGAAGATTGATTAATAAGCTGGATAGGCCTCAGGGTGGGTCAGAAGTTGGTTAACTGGGTGGCAAACTGGTTGGCAGGCAGAAAACAGAGAGTGGTGGTAAACGGTCTACAGTCAGAAGAGATGCAAGTCACAAGTGGGGTACCTCAGGGATCAATCCTGGGACCAGTCTTTTCAATATCTTCATCAGTGACATTGCAGATGGACTGGAGGGTAAGGTTTGTCTATTTGCAGATGACACCAAGATCTGCAACAGAGTAGATGATCTAGATGGGTGGGCAGAATAAGAAGAGAGCTGGATAAACTGACAAAATGGTCAGAAGAGTGGCAACTGGTGTTTAATGCAAAGAAGTGCAAGATCATGCACATCGGGAAGAGAAATCCTGAAGCCACCTACAGGTTGGGAGGAGTTGCTGGCAGTCACAAGGGAAGAAAAGACTTGGGCATCATCATCACAGATGACCTGAAATCATCCAAACAGACCACTAAAGCAGTAGGCAAGGCTAGGGGATGTTGGGGTGTATTAGTAGGGGTATCACACGTTGTAAGAGGGAGGCAATAATCCCTCTTACAAGACACTGGTTAGGCCCCATCTGGAGTACTGTGTGCAGTACTGGAGGCCACACCTTCACAAGGACTTTAACCAAATTGAGGCAGTCCAGAGAGGGCAACCAAAGTGGTGCAGGGACTGCATCAGAAAACATATGAGGACAGCTTAACGGAACTCAATATGTATACTGTGGAGCAAAGGAGGGAGAGAGGTGACAGGATTGAAACATTCAAACACCTTAAGGGCATTAACAAGGTGAAAGAGTCTAACATGTTTCAATATAAGAAAAATGGCAGGACAAGAGGACACAGCATGAGATTAGAGGGAGGCCAATTAAGGGTAATGTGAGGAAATTCTTTTTCACAGAAAGAATGGTGGATGCATGGAATGGCCTACCTCAGGAAGTGGCGGATATGAATACAGTGCATGGCTTCAAACAGACATAGGATAGGCATAAGGGAGCAATACAGATGAGTATGAATAGATAGGCCATTGACAGAGCAAATGCCGATGGCACATTCATAAGGTAGAAAAGAAATGGGCAGACCAGATGGGCCTTGCAGTCCTTATCTGCCACAACTTCTATGTTTCTATGGGGAGAGGGTAGACTTGGATAACATGCACAGATCTCCTGTGAAACCAAATCCAAACTACAAATATACCAGAATTATATTTGCAAAGTTCTTAAGATATCATGACAGAGAAAAGTTGCTGCAAGCAGCTTAAAAGGAAGATGCTAATAAGTTTCAGAACAGTCAGATACTTATTTTTCCTGTATTGGGCTGTGACTATCAGGAAAAAAGGAATGAGTACAGAGAAATTAAGAAGTTCCAATGGGAAAAGCACATTCCCTTCTCCTGTCCAACCCCAGCTACTGTATGTTTAAAGAGCTGAACCTGCAAACAGCAAGGGTAACACAGAGACTGAGAGAGGACCTCCAAAAAATAATGCATACATACTTACAAAATAATGATAAGGAGAATGCAGATAGCTCACATGGCTTACAAGGAAGTTAGAATAAATAGGAATGATACCTTCAGGATTTGATAAATACAACTAGAAACATGAAATAAAATGTACGCCTATGGGGGCATGGATTTATAAACCCAGGTGCGGCATGGTACCATTATGCACAGTGTGTACAGGGTCAGGTGGAATGACTGTTAACAAAAGAAGGAGGTAAGGAAAGAAGCACTAGCTAAGAAACTATCCTTTCTTGACTCAACCTCTCTTTCCTATTTCTTAATACCTTTTCATTTTCTCAGTTAAACATTTCTAGATTCATGCCTGGAAAACAAGATGGGTGATCCAGATAAGGCAACATCTAAAATATTGGACACATGACTTGAGGTGAATAGGATCCACTTGTCTAGTAAGTTCGTCATTGGGAGGATATAATCAGAGGTATAAAGGTGCTAGAGATGGCTTTGAATGCAGTGTCACATGGAAGAAATAACATAATGACTTGAAATACCAATGTTATAAACAACCCAATTAAGAAAAAATTATTTAAACTGTGAAAATAATGAAATTTAGCCTGCCTTCTCCTGCAGTAACCCACTTGATAGAAAATGAATTTGTAAAATGTAAAAAATTATGGGGATGGGATTCATACAAAATACAACAGCAAAGCTAGAGGTTCGGTCATCTTATTTTCCCAAAAAGCAATACAAAATTGAAAACATTAATAAGGATTTAAATACAAAATATATAATTTGCCATGTTATGATAAATAACACAAAATATCAGTTACTAGTACTTACGGTCCTAATGAAGATGATCCAGAATGTGACATCATTTTATACCATTTGGCACAATACCCACAACCATTTATAGTGGGGATGACTTTAATACCATTTTAGATCCAAATGGATAAAGCAGGTCCCCAGTTAACCAGCTCAAAACAGTGAATAATATACAAACAAAGATGGAATCACTGGACCTGACTGACTACTGGAGATATAACAATAAAACATTTATAAATATGAATTTTACTAAAATAAATTTCAAACACACTCTATGATAGACTGGATTCTAGGATCCAGATGTTTTCATACAATGGATGAGATATACATTATGAGGGAACACTGTTATCTGACCACTCTGCTATATTAGGGTCTGTATATTAATAAATGACAGAAAAATAGGAGATGGGTAATGGACCCATTATTAATAAAGGATCCAGTATTTAAAGAACACATAAAAGAAAAATAGACCACTATGTAAAGGGTAATAATGCTGGAGAAATATCACACAATATTGTATTGAATGCTTTAAAAGCTGCAATTATGGGAAGTTTACTGCACCTCTCCACCCTGCCATCCAGTAAACTCCAGGGCCTGTACAATTAACTCTCCACCAGCCCTAGTCCCAGCAGCATACTTATGGGGTTGGGGGCATCATGGGCATGGCTGGTATTTGCACCTTGCCTGTAGGGGTATGGCAGTCCATAGAGGAACAGCAGCAGCAGATGCCATATCGGTGGACCTGCACAATCCACTGCAGAGCCAACTTGGGCCAGTGATCAGCCACAATGCCTCAGCGCAGTCCACTGCTCCCACTTGTGTCTTTTTTTTTTTTCTGCAAATTACATTTTATTGAAATATTTTTAACATGACAGTTATTTTACCAAAAAAAGACAGACAAATGGCCAGCCAGTATTACTTTAACAACAGTCTGTCCAATATTAGATAACACTAGTGCGCCCACTAAGTGAACACACACACACACAGAAACAAACCTATTAAAACTATACAGAGTCCCACTACAACCCAGAAAGTCAGAAGTCATAAAAGTCCAACTGACTAAGATGCCCAATTGACTCATCGTGAGGGCACCCCAGACCCAAACCCCTCTAATAGAAATAACTAACACCCTCCAATACTTACAGGAATAAACAAAACATTCAGCTGGCCAAACCAGGAATACACTAATTAGACAACTAGTAACATAACATCAAATACATACACAATAAATTGACCCAATATAATAACAAAGAAACAAGAACAGAATCAAGCCAAAACAGCAAGGCATATGTAGTACACAGTGGTCCATCTCTCCTAATTCAGATTAGGAAAGGGCGATAATTGAGCTGTACCCAAGCAGGAGCTACCTATGCACCACTAAATCTGAAAGGAACGTAGGGGAGAGATATAAACACTGCTCCAACTACCATACACAACCCTATACACACTGTCCAAAACATGTCTGGGTAGTGAGACCACACTTGAGCAAATAATGCAGCTTTCCCTGCAGCCCTATAGGAAAAGTCGTTCATGACCAGCCAGTTTATAAAGACTATCCTCCCATTCTGCCAAGGTAGGGACTTGCTCAGAATGTCACTTCCTAAGAATGAGGCGCTTGGCCTCAGTCATTGCAGCCAAGAACACACAGTAAAGGAGTGTTCTGAAGAGGGAGATGATTGGTATCACCCAAAAGCAACAAAGAGGCATCCAAGGGAATTAAACGGTCAAGGACTTCCAAGATCTTTTCCCCAATCAAAGTCCACCATTTGGCCAGTTTGGGACAGGACCACAAACTATGCAACAGATTACCTGATCTGCTGATGACATCGCCAACACTCAGCGTGGTCTACTAAATTAATTTTACACAGCAGATCAGGGTCCTGTACCAAAGGTGCAGAATTTTCCATTGTACAAGCTTTCCTTTAAAATCTCGATTCCCTAGAAAAACCAACAGCCATTCTAGTCAGCCTCCAACAGGGACTGCCTAGTTGTTTCTCCCAACGTGCTTCAAAGTTAAAGTTGAAGGGGTGTGGAGCTGAAGCAGCCCTTTGTAAATCTGGCCTATCTTAGGTTCAAGGTAAGGACATCCCACCCCTGCCAAACTCAGAATATCATCCCATATACCTTTAACAGAAGCTGGAGTTGTGGACCCACAACTGAGGAAATCAAATGCCTACTTTGAAAATACTTCCACAAATATGACTATGTAACGAAGCCTGGACCTTAACAGCAACAAAAATCCTTACATTGCCCCGTGTCTAGATGGAAAAGGTCAGCAACCCACTGGAAACCTCCTTGAGCCCACTGAGACCAATAGATATGCTCCCCTCAATCTGCAATTTAGGGTTGTTCCAAAGGGACAACAAGTGAGATGAGGAGATTTCTGCTATGCAGAATCAACAGCTCAGCTCTTCTGGACTGTTGACAGATTGTGCAATCAATCTGTCTTCAGCCTGGAGGAGCCTTTTCTCAGGCTAAATGTGAGGAATTTGCTCGATTCTTCGCAATAAGGTTGCCAGCATCAGGTCCGGTATCGGCCTGGCTCCCCCTACGAGGGATTATGGAGGTCGGCAGGATGTGGTGAGCACTCGTCTGTCTGGATAGACTTTAGCCGACCTGAGTTCATGGACATTGTAAAGTTCGTCCAGGCTCAGCGCCCAAACCAACTATGAGTTTGGATCCGGACCTACACCTATTAGTGGGCTGTGTAGATCAGATCTGCCCGATTCTAGCTGAAATTGTCTGGAGCTCCTTGGAGCAGGGGAGGGGTCTTTCTTGATCCCTCAAGGAGGCAGTTATACGACCACTCCTTAAAAACCTCTTTGGATCCACACACTGTCTAGTTAACTACTGTCCTGTCTCTAACCTGCCATTTGTGAGTAAGGTTACTGAGAAGGTGGTTGTATTACAACTGGACGATCACCTTATGACCCACAATGTCTCAGATGCTCTCAGTCTGGATTTAGAAAGAGACACAGCACAGAGACACTGCACTTGTCAGAGTATTGAATGATCTCCTAATAGCGAAAGATAGAAAGGCTCGTACCATCTTGGTCCTTCCTGATCTCTCTGCAGCATTTGATACTTTGGACCACGGTATGCTTTTGGAGTGCTTGCTTGCTCTGTGGGCTGCTGGGTACAGTTCTCAAATGGTTTTGATCTTTCCACAGAGAGGTCTCAGAGGATGGTCACTGGAATTTATTCCTCTGGCACCCTCTCCTGTCCTCGCAGGCCACAGGGCTCCATACTGGCACCCATACAGCGCAGTGTATGTTGCCATTGGGAGATATAATCAGGTGATACAGTTTGAGTTTTCTGCTACACAGATGATACTCGACTGTATATGTCCTTTCTGCCCAGACAAGTTGATGCAGTCTCTGCGCTAAACAACTGTCTGACCGAGTTCAGGGACTGGATGAGCACCAGCTGGCCGAGACTGAATCAGGACAACACTGAAGTGTTGGTAGAGGACCCAGGTCATCCAAGGGTGAGTTTGGGGGCTGAACAGGCATCTGACCTATGGCTTGATGGTGTTCAGCTCATTACCGCAAACCAGGTGCATAACCTGGCGTTATTTTTGATAACGACTTAACCTAAAATCTCTGGTGTTGGCTGTGATTAAATCCTCATTTTACAATCTGAGGAATATAGCCCAGAAGAAACACCTGGTTCCTCTGAATGACCTTCCAACACTGGTCCATGCCTTTGTCACCACCCGCCTTGACTACTGCAATGCCCTCTACCTAGGGCTTCCTGGGTTGATATCCATCGTCTGCAGCAAGTGCAGAATGCAGCGGCCATGCTTCTGACTGGTACATTGAGGGCCAGCATGTCATGCCTGCGCAAACTGCACTGGCTGCCTGTTCAGTGGCAGATCCCGTTTAAGGTTGGCTTGCTAACCTTTAAGCCCCAGAAACAGAGACCTGGCTGCCCGAAGATCTCGAACTCTACTGCCCCCTTCATCCCTCCAATCCGCCGACAAGGATTGCTAGAGATTCCAGGGTTAGTTTAAAACATCTGGTGCCAGTACTTTTTCCTTTGTGGCAACTACCCTGTGGAATTCTCTACCACGTCTGTTAAGAAAATGCCTGACCATCGATAGATTCAAAATTGACTTAAAAACATATTTGTTCAATTTAGCTTTCCCAGGACGAAATTTAATTTATTTATATATTTATTATTTTAGACTAAATTTTCATGCTGTATATTGTATTTTAACTGTGCAGTGCCTTGGATTTTGAAAGGTGCTACAAATAAAGATTTGATTGATTGACTGATTGAGTGAATGGGGCCTGCCACTGCGACACAGCCAGTTATGATACCCCTTTACAGATGGCTCCCACGTACTACACAGCAATACCGCTCGAGACACCACCCTTCATTGTTAAATAGGGTTTTTGTACCTAACCAATAAAGCATGGGAGGGATTAAGTTAATAGTCTGTGAATTGTCCTGTATTGGTGTAATGTGGCATGTGGTGTGACAAGATGCCACTGGTACATAGATGTTGGTTGACTAAACATTAACTTTTAAATAGGCCATGAACGTCTTGTAACCTCATTGGTGAAACAATGTCACTTAACTGTTGATTACATCCTGAAAACCACATGTCATTTAAAACACATTTTAAAAACAAATAAAAACAATTTCATAAGTGTGATACAATGCACTGTGTGTGGTCATAAGGGAATAATGATTTTCTGTGGTTACTGCACTTGGCTATGCCTTGTACCTAACAGCAACACAAGGTGTCCATTATTCCTTTACAACAGCATACCTTGTCATGTGTTATCCCTTACATAACCCCTGTGTTTCTTTATATATATTATATTGAAACCTTGTCACCATACAAGCCCGACATGTATGTCAGTCAAAAGATTAATGTACGTCCTGTTTTTCATGTTTGCAGCTAATTAATAGCAGGTTGATTGCTGTTCTTTGGCTTTTTATTCTTGATGGTGCACTTGCTTTTGTACACAGTTCAGTTGGATTGTATTATGTTTTCTTGTAAATAGGTTAATCGTTGTGGTTGACAGTTCAACAATATAAAATAAACTTAATTTTAAAAAGGCTATATCTTTCTTACTCTTTTATAACAATAAACAGTATGTGAAATCACACAGTGAATTGCAGATTTTGCTGTTACCCTTGGACATCGCCTTACATCAAAGTAGCATTTAATGTGAGGTTGTGTCTTTCACATATGACTTACCCTGTACATGGCGATCAGTTACTAACTTTACAACCTGGCAGCCATTGGACTGCAGGTTCAAAACCCTTCTTAAGACCTTTAAGCTGAATGGCTGTTGAATTCTTCACCTGTGCGCACTGTGCTGAAAAGTCAAAATAACATTTGCATTACTTTACAAGAGCAGTATTATTGATATATTATTTGTTATCGAGTAAGAATCACGAATTAAAGATTAAGCAATAATTCATAAAGTTCGGTTAGTCCAGCGGACTATTCTCAACCCTTTGAACCATTATGTGGCACTGACGAAGGAAGGTTACTATAATACCACCAGTGTGATTATGTAATCAGTGTTACAACAGACAGAAATGTGAGGATGTAAACAATGGTGATTTTTGTTGCACCTTAAAGAACAACTTTCTCAGAGCTTTAATGCCCCCAAAAGCATAACTAAAGCTTACCTAAGCAGAAGTCCTAGGAGGCCCATATTTTATTTTTAATAGCTCCTATTTTAGAAGGAAGGGATCATATTTTGGCTCCACAGAGCCGATCGCCTCATCCCTTCCTGATAGCACTTTCATCTGCAATCTGCTCCCATGTTTTGTGATGTCATGATTTGTAAAGTGCGGGGCATGCTTCCATAGAAATGAATGGGGGCTGATTTTAAAGTTAAATTTATGTTGTTTAGATGGCTGTTTGGAACAATCATGGCACTGCTGTAACTAACAAGGACCTTGTTAGTTAAGTGGTGGCCATGATTTGTTCAAACAGCCATCTAAACAACATAAATTAACTTTAAAATCAGCCCCATTCTTTCTCAAGCCCCACGATCTACAAATCGTGACATCACAAAAATGTGACGGGTGCAGAACGGGAGGATCACTGACTGAAGTGTTGTCAGGAAGTGGAAGGGATCAGCGCAGCTCAGCTCTAAGGAGCCAAATATGATCCCTTCCCTTCTAAAATAGGGGCTTTAAAAATAAGATATGGGCATCCTAGGACTCCTGCCTAGGTAAGCTTTAGTTATGTTTATCATGCTAGGGACCTAGATAGTTGCTCTTTAAAGAACTAGTGTAATTCCTAAAACTAATATTAGATTTTAAAAGCAGCCAACCATTACCTTTTATATCTGAGTACTTTTTCTTTCCCTTTGTTTAATTAGAAGATTGTTTACCTGATGTTAGTAGGTGTGATGTGTGAAACAGCTCTTAGCCTGGCAGCTGACATATCTTGCTCTACTGCCCCAAAACTACATCATCAGCATTGTAGCCTCAGTGACATCCTGCTGCTTGAGAACAGCAAGCGAGCCACTGCAGGTAAATCACCTGTGATGTCGCTGTCAGTGAGATCATAATGCTGATGATGTAGTGTGGGCAGTGGATGGACATGTCAGCTGCCAGGCTAAAGCTGTTCCACATCCAGCACAATATTATCACATAGAAGACTTTCTGATGAGCAAAAGGAAAACACTTCAGAAATAAAAAGTTACAACTGACTACTACTTAAAATTTGTATTATTTTCCTGTCTGCCTGTTTTGGCTCCACTAGCTCTTTCATTAAAGTGATAAGATGAAAATCCAGAAGGATGTGGAAAACATAACACCACTGACCCTGCCCGTAATGAAAGCAAATAGCATATATCATTGCAGCTCATTATAACTGTTGCAAAATATTAGAAAAGGCAGAAAAAGAAATGGGCAGACTGGATGGGCCTTGCGGTCCTTATCTGCAATCAACTTGTATGTTTCTATTTAAGGATACACATACTTCTATTTTACAGTTACTCCGTCACTAACTGGTACAGTCATGATAAAATGGATGACTGCTTGCAAAGTTCCACAATCACACAGTGTACATTAATGGGACATTTAATCATAGTCTAGTGCCAGCGCAGTAGCAACGGTAACAATACAGCCTAATATGCTGGTGACATGGGTTTTAAACAAAGTGTTGTTGCTGGGTGTCACTGGGAGAATGGTGGCATCAGGACTGAGTCTACAGGACGGGAGGTCTGATGCTTCACTCTGCAACCTAGGAAGCTACAGTAGGTGACAGTGTGAGCATAAGCAGTTCACAAAGAGGGTGGCAGATGTGATACAGTACATGTGTGCCTCCCTATGGCATGCAATGCTGACAGCACCACAGGATGGGAAACTAAGAAAATGGAAAAGAGGAGCAGACACTATAAAGCGATTGCCGCAACCCACTGTCCTGCACCATTGCTTGGAACATCTGACTGACTCTGAATCAGATTTCCATGGAGGGAGTTGGAGGAATATAGATTTAAGAAAATATATATTGTATTTTAAACTAACCTGTACTAGCTAGAGGCAAATAATTTTGTTCCTTTTGAGGTTCATCACTGTGTACAGACCAAATTTTGCTGAATGGCAGGTGAGTCACACCTTCGACACCTCCCAAGATTAGTCCTTTGTCTTTACATTCCATCATAAAATTACTTTGCTGTCACCCCATGCATTGTTGACAAAGGAATTTCATAAGACTTTGCAGATTATGGTATGTCATTAATGAGGTGTATGGAATTTTTAAAATGTCAAACACACTGCTTTGGATGGTGTAACCCCACTACAAACAAGTTCTAGGCAGAGCCAATATGGCTGTGGTGAGCTTGATGAAGGTTGTGGAATGAGCGCCGCCAAATACCATTCCCAAGATGGCGGTGGTGGCAACGCAACCGCGGATGCTCAGCACTCACGCACATGTAGTTGCGGTGAATGGCATACTGCCATTCCCAAGATGGTGGTGCACCAACAGAACTGTGCATGCACAGTTCTCATCCAGAATGTGGACACAGCGGCCAAAATAGTGTCGCTGTAGCTCTGTAGTGAGCCACTGTGGCGGGCTGTTTCAAGCTCTTTTGGAGTTTAAGTAGGGATAACTTCAAAACTCTAATAGAGGTGTGCCACTGTCGCTTGTTTTCAGAATGATCCCAAAACAGCTGCGGGCTCTGCCCACAGCCATAAAAACGAAGTATATGTCAACAGATTATCCCGCTGCATATTTCCACGTAATTGCTGGCTTTGCTATATAAAGTGTGACCACATTTGCACTTGCTTCCTAAAGTAATCATTCTTCTAGTTATTTTGACAATATTAGATACAGTCTTGACAAGCATATCTGCGCGGTCTTTGAAAACAAATGACAGACTATTTTGATACAAAGAAGTGATCATCATCACTTGGTGTCCCAGAAAGGCTGGCAAGAGGGATACACTTAAAATGGTCTTGTGACTTTTTAATCCATCTATTAATAGAGCACATTACTACTCATAGTCACTATCACTGTCAGTGGAGTTGCTCAATGAGCTATTTTCCATAAAAGAATAGCTACTTCTATCATCAGAATCAAAGTTGAATTATGAAATGGGTAGAAAGAATGCTGGCTCCTGATTGGCCAAGAGCAGCCTTCAGCTGGGCCATTATCCCAGTACAACGAGGCCAGCTAAAAGTGATATGTTTAAAAAGGCATAAAATATACTAAAAATGACCCATTTCATAACTGTAATAAAGGCCTCAGGATGTGATGGTGGGCTAACGGCCCTTCTCAGGTGGTGGAAGCACCCGGCTGTGCCTCGTGCTTCAACTCCACCTGAGGTGGGCCATTATCCCACCATTACACATCCCCCTGTCATGCCTTATTGCTTAATTGAGTGGTTGCACTGTATTCTTCACTGTGCTGATACAGAAATCATTTCGGTTAAATTTTGGAATATAGAAAAGTCTGAATTCAACGTGTTGTTTGCTGGGACTTCAGAATTGCCTGATACTTGACATTTCTTTGCTGTTTACCGGCAATGTCATATATTATACAAATTGATGAATTTGGAGTAATGATTTCAGAATCACTGTAGTTTTTTCAAGTGTTTTCTCCTCCAATGGAACAGAGAAATCCATCTTCTTAGGTTCCCAAAGAAGAATTACAAAGTTTGTCTGCAAACTCCTTATGACCAACACAAACACTGTCCATGATATTAACATCAGAATCAGAAACTTTATTTTCTATCGCCTGTTGTCATTGCTTTTACCTGACTCATTCAGTAGAATCAGCAAGGACATAACTGTTTGTAACGTAATAAATCAAGAAAATGTCAAGATTAATAAATGAATAGATCAAACAAGTATGTAGCAAACTTTGCAGTACTGTTCTGAATTTACTTTTGTTTTGCTACACACATATAAAAACACACATAAAATCACCCCAAAATGACAATGTCACACACACACACACAAAATATATAAGACAAATTAGTAAAAAGAGTAGATTGTATACATTTTACATTACATAAACAAAAGCATATCCACTGTTCATTGGTATATGGGTATGGAATTTGCTGTATCCATACTGTCTGAAGTATCTCAATACTGCACTTGCAAGGGAGTGGGTGATGGGAGATGGGCGTGGAAGTATTATCTGGACCAAACAGATATCTCCAGGAGATATGTTTCTTAAGCAATATAGGGATTTAGCAGTCTGTTAATCCCCTAGGGGTGTAATGTGGCATGAGGCACGGCTGAGTGCCATACTGCCTATAGAGAGTGATTGACTGATAAACTCCTAAGACTGCCTTATTGGTATTATATCAGATTACTCAAAGAAAACTGTGAAAAATGTACCTTTTGAATGTTTTCCTCATTAAAATGTCGATTTTAATAAAATAGTTCATTTGTAAATTTGGGTCATTCAGCAGTGATACAGGATGGAATGCTGACAGGAAGAGTTCATGCGCCATGGTGATCAGGGTGTACATGACAGTGTAAAAGAAAATGTAACAGTCTCGGAATGTTGTCAGCCAATCAGATTACTGCATTTTGGAGACCATTCTTTTATAATATGTGCTTGCTGTGTTCCGTGTGAGTGTATAACCCAGTTCCACTTACCCCAAACCCAAACTTGAAGCCAAATGTGGGAGGCAACCTAGTTTACTTTATACTAACACAACAGCAAACCTTTAATCCCAGTGTTGCAGACCTCACATGAATCCCACAATGTTGTGAGTTTCACAGGACAAGCAGACAAGAAACCCATACTACACCATTCAGTAGGTTTTATTTTAAGCTACAAAGACTTGAACAGAAAAAAAAAAAATTGTATATAAGCAATTAGCAAGAAATTAAGCAACAGTCTCTTTCAAATACATTTGTACCAATGCGCTCTCATTAGAAGAACATTAATGACAGTCTTTGGCTTTCCCTTAGAAGGGGTGCTGGAAAGGTATGTTCTTTGGACAGTTCCTTTTTAGCTGATACCCTCAGTACAGCAGTCCCAATTTCAGCTTGGCATATAACCATTCCAGATGATGACAGTTTATATAGTTCTTATGAAGACATGCACACACATTAGCCACTCAATGAACCCACAGCCCCGCAGGTAAAATGTCACTCCCAGCCCTTTTATTCTCTTGCACGAGATGAGATGTTAATTAGTGAGTTTTTGGCAAGGACTTGCACTCTTTACAAACATTCATTTTATCTGATCCACGGGAGAATGAGTGAAGTTTGCTGCATTCTCTCCTCAATGGTCTGTCCGATGTAAATATTTGGAGCTGGTGGGAGTCTTATTCCTGAAGGACTTGTTGTATCATGAATCTGAGGCATGGTAGATGGCATAGGATTCTACATGTTGTCTTTCTCCTGAGGTCCTGTAAGTTCAACTTGCTGCAGACAGATGTGTTGCTGTAGAGCGATGTGATATGGTAGTACCTACAAATCAAAAGGTACTATGCATGCCTTGGTGATGGTATCAGATGTTGAGAATACCATACTGATGTTGTTGGATGTTCCAAACCCTATAGTTGGTGGCATTGTTGGATGTTAAAATACTACAGTTGATGGCATTAGATGTTAAGAAATGACATATCTCTTTTGAGAAATGGTCATATATTTACACAGTACATTTTACAGAGCAAACATTTTTCATCTCATTTCATCAGACATTAAGATGGCTAAATTGAATTTTGCTTACATTTCAGCTAGGAATATTTGATAAGCATGATTTCACAAAGTCAACAAAACATAGTTTGAACCTTGTTCTAATTCATAACATTTTAACCCATACTGGTTTTGTAACAAGAAATGCTAGAGGCACTACTGTTTCATTTACCACAATGGCTAACACAGTTGAGGTACTTGCTGATGCACATTTGCGCTGCTATCTGTGTGATGTCCTTAAACAAAATTCAAAGTGACATTGCATTCTTACACTAGCCTGTAGAAACCAAGCATATCTCTATGCAGCCTTGAACACAGAGGGACATATTCAGAGCCATGCAGAATAGATGCTCTGGCTGGCTCTTATTGTATATTCAAACAGTATGCCACGATCGGTACTGATGTGCACATCTGAATATCCACTTTGGATGCGCAGCCCATAGCAGGCAACCGCCGAGTCCCGCATACACAAATCCAGGGACTGTTGCATACCGCCAGTGGCTATGTGTGGTGCATACCTGGATGCACCATGACCCCAAGCATGATATTCAGCCAGGAAATGCTAATGAGCTCACTGCGCATGCGTGGCACAAAGGAGCATCTTGTATGCTCATTACAAGCCCATTAGCATGGCTGTGCTCGCTGAATGCTCCTGGCACCCAGCAATCGCAGTGTTAAAACAGAACACTCCACATAACCCTGGTAGTCTAGTGGCACCCCGATTGTAAAGAATATAGCATCCCTGTATTTCCCTGGTAGTCTAAGTGATCTCCCCACGATCTTGAACCTTGTCCGTAATATAACATAATGTTATGACCTTCCTGTTGATCTAGTGGTACCCTCCTCTCAGCCCGATCACCCAACAGACAAATTACTCTCCATATTTGCCTGGTAGTCCAGTGCTTCCCCATACAGCTCTGATCATAACAGACAAATTAATCCCATATTTCCCTGGTAGTCAATGAGCCCCTACCACTGAGACACCCACACCCACCCCACTCCCCAGTCCTAGCATGGCCAATGAAGCGGCAGGCAACAGAACTCACAAGCATACCTTCATGACTGCCCACCAACCAAGCTGTCAGAGGTATTGTAGTGCATACATAGCTATCATTCTGTGACAGCTCAGTCATGGCAGGCAGCCGTGGAGGTGTGCGTGGGTGGGTTTTGCTGCCTGCTGGCTTCATTGGCCATGCTGGAATGGGGTAGCGGGGTGGGGTGTGGGTGCCTCAGTAGGTGGGGGTGGGGTCCTCTGTACTATCAGGGACATATGGGATTTTGTCTGTTATGATCGGGGCTGTGAGGGAGGGGGGCCACTAGACTAACAGGAAATATGGGGATACTATTTTCTTTTACAATTGGGATGGTAGAGGGTCCACTAGACTACCAGGGATGTTCTGAATTTAATAATTTATATGGAAGGGTTTGGGGATGGGAGGGGTTGCCCTACACTGTGGGGATGGGCTCAGGGGTGATTCATGTTGCAATCAGTGATCGGGGATGGGAGGGGTTGCCACTTGACTGCTGGGCCGGGCAGGCTGCTGTGCACCTGCCTGCACAGCCATGGCTCACCTGTGGATGGATGGCCAATTTAGGCCTGCTTTCATGGTGGATCTTTGTGCGCATATCTCTGGACAGTGAGGGGCGCATTCTGGGAATGCCCCTCTACTCATGCAGCATACATTACATTTGGGCACAGACCCATTCCCTTGCAGCTGGTGCATCCCGCTGTTTTGAATATTGCGCTGCTGTGCATTGCTTGGGGTTACGTAGCACATCTCCAGTTTCTCAGGATGTGCCTGCATATCCTTGAATATGGAGCCTGGAAATTATATGAAGCTCAAAAACATAGATGATGCTGGCAGAAAAGACTGATGATCCATCCAGTCTGTCTGTGGTTCCCTATCTATCCCTGATACCAACTGTCGCCAGGATACTAACCCTCACTATATTCCCCATTCTCCTCCCTGATACTACTGCCTTAGTAGTCACTATAGCCTGAAACAGCTTGCAGAAAACTAAACAGGCATTTCCAACCTAAAAAATGACAGCCCTAGAATTCAAGATCTAACTCGACCTGAAAATATATGACCCTATATTGCTCACAGTACTCCAGTCACTAAAACATAAATCCAGTGATAATCTACAACAACAGCAAGTGAATACAGCTGTCTGTCATCTAAGTGGCAGTGTTTTCAACTCACTGTCTACACTTACTTCATCAACTATTCAAAAGCTTCATCAACCATTCAAAGCGGAGGACACATAATAGCAGTGACATCAGTCACAATAGTAACACACTTGAAAGAGGGAAGCAAACGCCATGTCTCTTACCACTGGAGGACACATGGTAGTGGGCAGGGTCATCTGACACATCAGGACCAAGAAGTGGTACGATCAATATGCCATAACCAAAAACAATGTATGAATTAACACTTCATTGGGCTAGCAGATACTAAAGGATATGTTCTGACATACTGTCATGCCATGCTGAATTCAGATTGAGTACAGCATCATACACAATGCACTGAGCAGGCACTGCACTGCTACTTGTGTTCATCAATGTTGCAGAGTCATGGTGGTTGCATGTACACTCAATAAAAAGGCATAAGAGTCTATTGCTGAAGCCAGCACTGTGGTGCAGAGGGTTGAGTTGCTGGATGCCTCACTTCCCCACCGCACCTGCAACCAGAGTTTGAGAACAGAATCTGATAACTAGGTGTTCAACAGGGAAGGAAGAGGATCAAGAATCCACCTGACTGCTCTTCTCTCTCTCCCAGGAAGGGAAGAACAGCCACATCACTTATACAGTGCCACCACCTGGTGGCGTTGTGGGAATAGCAGTGGGAGCAGCTCAGTAGCAGTCCACTAGCAACATGTGCCACAGTATGTGTGCACCTCCACTCACATGCATGTAAGCATTATTGCATGCCACTGGTCTGGGAGGAAAACAAGGACAAAGCTGGATGGAGCAGGCATCCATGATGCCCCTGTCTGTCAGTATCAACCCACACCAATACTTGGGACCTCTGTCCAAACTTCTGGATGTGGACTTAAGGGGTTGGGTGGAGGATGTCCTCCTTCTCCTGGCCTTGACACAGGGAAAATCTGTGAGGAACCTCATGGGTAAGAGTAGGCCCCAAGGAGGTGGTTGCCAGTCAGGTTAGGAAGGGCAGAAGAGCACTGCCTGTCCCCAGAGTTGGAAGAAAAAAGCTGTTGAAAAAAAAAAAAAAGATTCTGCTGCCATGCTGTAGCACTGCAGACCAAGTTGCACTAAGCCCCATGTTAAAAAAATCTATAAATAACAGAGTCAAGCTCAGAGATATAGATGATGTTATGACGTAGCTGAATATTCAATATAAAAATCCATATTGAAATAAAACAACATTAACTGAGACACAGACATAACAATACATGCTATTCAAATAACACGCATTCAATCCCATTTAATCAATACCATAAGTTTATGGAGACACTGGAGGTCCTTTAATGGATATGAGGTGTTGCCTTGCATGTCTTGGGGCAAGAGAACTGTGAATCGAAGCTGAGAAGTTCTGGTGGCCTAAGGATGCAAGAGACAGCACTCTTGTATGCTAGTGTCCTATAAACTTATTATAGATCAGAGTGCCAGTTACTTTTTTGTAGACTTTATTTATTCTTCTCAAAGGTGGAGGGACGGTGCCAAATCCTCACTTCAACCTGTTTACATGGACTCTCAACACTCATCCCGACTGGCATCCACCTCAGCTGCAGAGCGAGGAGGACCATGGCTTGCCCCACAAAGCCCCGGTAGTAGCGCGAGACCAGGAGATGAGACCACATCACCTTGAGCCCCGCCCAACTTAAGCTGGGCTTTGTTCGCCGGAGAGTGGTAGCCCATCAGGGGCATCATGGTGCTCACTGTGAGGGCTTTTACTTAAGTTCCTGGGGCACAGATGTGCAGTGCCATCCAGGGTGCGGTGAACACACTCCCATGCTCACCCGCATGATGTCACTGCTGCCTACCCCAGTTACCAGGTGTCCCTGCTGCAGCAACCTCCAGTCTCTACTGGGGTCGCTGAGTGCCAGGGACACATACCCCATCCCTCCCAGGAGAGGAGAGCAGCCCTCTGACACTCAATTCTCTCTTTCCCGGCTGACCCCCGGCGACCTGAGTTGGCTCCTGAACCCAGGTCACTGATGTGGCAGTCCGTGCCTCAACCCTCATCGCCACCGGGTCAGCTCCAGTTGTTTCTTTTAGATAACTTTTACTTCGGTACCTGACAGTGTAGTGGAGCAGCCTTATGAGAAGCCTGTTAGTTGACTGAGTGCATGAGATACTCTTAATGGAAATAAGTGTCTTCATATGCGACTGAAAGAAGCGCTGTGACTGGATGGGGTTGCCACATGGCACTCCCACGAACAATAATGATAAATAAAACATGTGATGGTGAAAGCCTTACCTCAAAACATCTTCTTTTCAAATATGCAGACCTCTTCCTAGGAGGCGACTGCAGTACTGTTTTGTCCAGGAAGAACAGGCATTGGTCAATGCCAAATGTTTCTTGCTTGTATTAGTTGTGTAGTTGCTGGGCATAGATAGCATAGAGGCTAACATCAGCAAATTAATAACACAAGTTATAATAGTGAAATTGGCATGATTGGGAAATTAAGAGGTTCACATAGTATTGTTGCTTTCTTATACTGTGACCTTGAATTTTCATATTAGCAATTTTATTACTCCAGCATATACTGTAAACATTACAGGTGTCATTTATGAAATGTGACCCAAAACATCAGTTTGTGGAATGACCATGAAAACAGGTTTTGGTGTGGGATTTGAAAATGACACCTGTCATGTTCATTCAATTGGACTGAAAAACATGACTATGTTGAAAATGTGGGTTCAAAAAGTAAGACTATAGCAATGGTGTGCGTTGATGAAAAATTTAAATGTTTATTCATAATTTTAATATGTATACCCCGAGGAAAGGAGGCGAGGGAGACATGATAGAAACTTTCTTTTTTTTTAAATTATTTTATTGAAAATTTTCCGTTTTAACAAACACATCAACATTTATACATTTTACATGTACAACATTCAAAATGAAAAGAAAACACACAACATTTAATTAGACAAGGCAATCTATGTGTCCTTAATACAAGAGCTAAAGAAAAATGAAAAACATAATTCTATATAAATAACTGGCCAGAATTTATAATCACGAATTAATAGTTCCATCTAATACAGAAGTTCTTATACTGTATCTGTACATACATATACATATATATATTATATATATATATATATACTATATATATATTATGGTAGCATGGTAGTGCTACCATAGTTAGGAATTGAGGAACAACGTTTAAGGTTAAAGGTGACATTTTGCACCTTAATAACTTTGCCACCATTCAATGGATGTATCTGAAATTTGGCAGGTGTCATTGGGTATGGTAGATCTTGGGATGTGTCAACATTCATACTGACGTATATCTCTGACTGCAGTATTAGCGACAACGAAAAGTGCAATTACACTTTTTGCAAATTCTTTGCTCTCACCTACAGGTTGCACAGTTTGTGCGACCGGTCCGACTAACTTCAGGGAACGTGCGCCACGGTCCCCAATGTGCCTTTGAAGATTTCATGAAAAATATTGAACGATTCAAAAGTTATTCAAAAAACAAGTTCCCATTATATGTCAATGGAAACGTTAACAAAAGTGCAACACTTTCGAAAATGCACTTTTGGTGTTGCAAATAGCCCTAGTAGTGTTGCAAATCTGTCATGTTGTTTTCAGTTAGTGATAAAAAAATGCTTGGCATTTAAAATTGGGACCCTCTAGGGACACAATTCTTTCTGTGTTCACCTAGTCGGGCCCTGAGGATGCTAGCCATGTCTTTATTTTGGGGTAAAACACCCCAGAAATATGTTTTAAAATTTCTGAAACAGTAATGCTGCAAAGTAGTGTCGCACCTGCAACACTTTTGCAAATTTTGTAAAAATTGATGCAAATTAGACACTACTTTTCCAGACTATGGCCAAAATGACAGGAGTTCTTTGCCGCCTGCTGCAAAAAGAAAGGTTTGGTCTTTGGGCTGAAATTTGAGGGAAGGCAGCCAACATCTCACAGATGTGCCTTTTGTGGTTTGGTGAAAAAATATTGCATGGCTGCCAAGTTACAATACTCCGAGCTGGCGTTTTCTCCATAGACTAACATGGTGGCGTCGTTGCCACCTTCGAGGGCTCGTATCTCAAAAACTATGCAAGATACAGATTTTTGTTGCAAGTTACATAGCCCTGTGGGCTATGTAATAACAAAAACAGCCAGGAAAATCATGATTTTGTTAAATTTAAATTTTTTTTTCTACATCATGCGGTTGCTGAGATATTAGCAATTAAGTACTTACAATGTGCGTTTTCAGCTTGATGCCCATTACAATGCGTGTATTCTTTGTATTTACGCATGTTTCTCTATGCATCTGTGTAACAGGGGTCCTGTTGTGGAAGTATAACCAATCACTTAAAGATGCAATAACCCCCCATTATTTCTTTTCACTCTATCCTATCCTCTATTATATTTCAATATCTATCCTATACTTTCTTGTCAGGGTGACCAACCTGGCAATCTTCTATCTATCCTTTACTGTCCCTTTTTTCTTTTCTGTCAGTACTTAATTGCATCTTAAAAAAAAAAAAAAACATATATACTGAAAAGCTATGCTCAGCAAAACCTTCAGTGGCTACTGGGAGAAGCAGTCCAACAAGCTCAGTGTCCCAAAGCAAATGTCAAGAAGGAGCTGTTTCATTTGTAAACAAAGAGCCTCTAAACAGGAGAGGGCTGAGTTGTGAAACAAGTATCTGCTGCAACTTCAGCTAATAAGTTAGAAGCAGTGGCTGTAAAACTAAGAAACTGGAACAAAAAAAGGTATTGTACTAAAATAAACTGTTACCTGGTGCCCATGTTGGTTGCAGAGGTCCTTCTATAGGGCAGGCAACTCATGAAATGGCAGCTTATATGGTCTCAAGGAGGTGATGTCAGAAGGGAGGAGCTAAGCTAATGGTCTGACATCATAGTCCTATAATTAAGTCTATATTTTTGTTTTAGGACCTTGTGAGGAAATAAATGTTTTTTTGGGTAAACCCTCAAGTGCTAGAATGATACTAGTTGGTTTATATATATATATATATATATATATATATATACGAAAATGCCATTGTTCATCTTAATTAAGGTATCACGATGATTGATGAGGTCACCCTGTGGCATTATAAAAGGTTCCTCTAGGAGAAACAAAAGAGATAGGTGGTCAGTAAGGTTCTGGCAAGGAGAAAGGTTCTAAGAAGTAATGTGCAAGTTTCCACATTGTTTGAGAGAGGGAAAGAACTCAGAATTCTGTAGAGTAATTTTTTGCAAGAATTATCTCCTGATGTTTGAAGAGACATATGCATTTTTTATGCATCCTATCTGGTTGTATGATCTGTTTATTGGGACCCACACTACCACAACTGGTGTCAGAAGTGGGATTCCAACCTCTGGGGTGTCAGAAGGTACTCCAGAGGGGTGTTATGCTGAAAATACCCTAACAGATGCAACAACCAGAACAAGTGGAGTTGGATGCATTACATCTGACCAGGTCTGTCAGATTGAAGACTGGTGTCCAGTTGTTGCCAGGGATTGAACCTGCTACCAGACAAAGAAATATGGAAGAAGGCCACAGCTGCAGCTGGTAATCCAAAGAAGGAGGAAAGCCAGATGACCCCAGCACCGGAGGATCCAAGTGAACTACTGAAATGGCTTTATTTCGCCAACTGAGATGGGCAGAGAGAAGAAGACCAGAGACAGAGGGATGAAGACCGGAGGATACAGGCTGAAGAGAGACAGAGACAAGATGAAAATGGACGGCAACCTTAAAAGCTATCCAGGACATGACCCAGGGGCAGATGGAGAGATCTGTTCCTAGAGACATTAAATTAACTAAGTTGGCAGGGTGGATGATATTGAGGCCTATTTGACAACTTTCGAGAGGGTGGCCCCAAACCTGCAACTGGCCCAGAGACCAATGGGTGATTTGTTTGGTCCCATACCTCCTGGGACGGCCTAACTAGTCTACAGCCAGCTAAGTGGGAGCTGATAGCTCAAATTATGACAAAGTCAAAGAAGAAATTCTTTGCAGATATAATATCACACGGAGACATACAGGCAACGATTTGGTCTCAGAAAATGGCAAGCTTGGATACCCCAAGAGAAACCTATGCCCTTTGAAGGACTATTGTGGAAAATGGCTACAACCCACCACCAAAACTGTAGACCAAATCATGGAACTGATAAAAATTGAACAATTCATCCAGATATTACCTGTGGAAGTGCAATTATGGGTAAAGAACATAAACCGAGACAGCCGAAGACACCATTAAGTTGGCAGAAAGTACCTAGCAGCAAGAAGTACCTGAGCCAGAGGTAACCAGGGCAATCCAGGACCATCTAATGCGCTGGTAAGACCACCTTTTAATGCTTCTACTAACCAGAGACAGTTCTATCGAAGGGAGAGAGATGGGAGAGTTCCATATGCAGAAATAATATGCCATGGTTGTCTTGGAAAAGGGCATATTGTAAAGAACTGAACAAATAAAGATCTGATTTAGCACATCTTGCCTAGCAAATTTTGGGTATGTGACCTCTGTGGGTATTGGGGAACAACAGACTTTGGTTTGCTGGACTCAGGCAGTATACAAACCTTGATCAGGGCTGATCTAGCACTGAATATGCCCCAGAGTGATTCAAGTACTACTGTGCGGTGTGTACATGGAGACATACACCGATACCCTACAGCATGTCTTAATATAACTGTAAATAAAGAAAGCCATGACATGTTGGTAGGCCTTGTTCCATGACTCCCAGTACCTGTCATTGTTGGGCAAGACTTTCCTCATTTTGACCTTTTAATGCAGCAGCAGCAGACTTCTACAGGAACTGTTAATGTGGTTACTAGGTCCTAGGCCAAAACACAAGACTTACAGGAGGTCTTTCCTTTTGATAATGGTTATTTTGAGACTGTCAGTAAGGACAAAAAGTCCAAGAAGACTAGGCAAAGAGAAAAAAGACTTGAATGAAAATCATCAGGCTAAAGGTCAACTTAATATCCCAGAAACTCTAGTGCAAGATATTATACAGGACCAAAAATGCGATGAATCTTTAACATCTTATATTTACAGGTGGACAAGGTTGGACATCCTGGACAATCTCGATTTATTATCAAAAACAATATCCTGTATAGAGTTGTTGTAGAGCCTGGTACAAATGAGGAACTTAAACAGTTAGTGGTACCCAGTAAATATAGGGAACAAATAATGCACTTGGCACATGATATTCCCATGGCTGGTCATGAGGTAGAGACCGGACAGTACAACGTATTCTATCTCAATTCAGTTGGCCAGGGGTCCACCAGGATGTTGCAGCCTATTGTGAGGTCCTGTCCCAGTGCCAATTAGGTTGCCAAGGGAGGAAGAAAGATACGATGCCCCTACAACCTATACCATATGTAACTACTCCATTTGACAGGGTGGCAATGGATGTGGTGGGACCCTTATTAAAAAGTTCTAAGGGAATCAGTATATTTTAGTCATTTGTGACTACACAACCAGTTACCAGAAGCAATACCAATGAGGACGGTTACTGCCCTCAGTATTGCAGAAGAACTAGCAAAAGTCTTCAGCAGGATAGGAATACCCAAGGTTATCCTGACAGACCGTGGTAGTAATTTTTCCTCCATCATGCCGCAAGAACTATACAAATTCGAAGGGTATCTGCTGTTAGAACATCCCCATACCATCCCCAAACTGATGGGTTAGTGGAAAGATTTAACAAGACAATGAAATGTATGCTTCAAGTATGTGCAGGAAGAAGGCGGGACTGGGATAAGTTTTGCCCTATTTGATGTTTGCCTATGAGAGGTGCCTCAGGCTACTACAGGGTTATCCCTTTACCATGTTATATGGCGTAACCTAGGGTCCCTTAGATGTGGTAAAGAGAGCATTGGAACAGGGGTCTAATGTAGCATGCAAAATATACTTGAATACATGACTGCATTGAGGAAAAGGCTAGTGAAATATGTGACTACAGCCCATCAAAATGTTGACCAGAAACAACTCAAACAGAAAGGACATTATGATATGGGCTTAAAGCATAAAGCATTTAAACCTGGGAAAAAGTGTTGCTATTGTTACCCTCCACTGAAAATAAATTGCTCATGCGTTGGCAAGGACCATATGTGATCTTACACCAGGTAGGCAAGGTAAACTATGCCATTGAGATGCCAGGGCATAGGCGTGTAAAAAATTTACCACGCCAACCTGCTGAGAAAATGGGTAGAAAAAACAGAAACCCCAGTGTTGTATATCCAGACCGATCCTGATAGAGCAGAGCTAGATATAGTATATGACAGGATTGATAAATCTGTTACTGACACTAAAGTGCATATCAATCTTGACTTAAACCCTGCAAGAGATTGAGATTGATCATCTCTTGGAGTATTTCACATGTACATTCACAAAGAATCAGGGAGAGCCAAAGGCGTAGTCCATGAGATCAGAGTTACCCAAACCAAACCAATTCATCAGAAGCCATATAGATTACCAGAAAAGATCAGGCCAGAAGTAATGGCTGAGATAAAACAAATGGAACAAGCAGGAGTGATAGTTCCTTCACATGATCCTTGGTCCTCTCCATTAGTAGTCGTGCATAAAAGGAAGGGGCATCAGGTTATGCTTAGATTTTAGGAAAATTAATGAAGTATCTGAGTTTGATGGGTATCTGATGCCACGCTCGATGATCTCCTAGATCAGATTGGGTCTGCAAGATACATAAGCACCTTAGATTTAACAAAGGCTGGCAGATTCCATTGGCCCCAAAACCCAAGAATTAACTGCCTTCTGTACCCTCTTGGTCTATATCAGTTCACTCTGATGCCGTTAAGCCTAAATGGAGCCGGCTACCTTTCAGCGGTACATGGATCATGTCTTGAGACCTCACAGGGCTATAGTGCCTTATTTGGATGATGTGGTCATCTATAGCCCCAACTGGGAGACTCATCTATTACAGCTTAGTGCTGTGATACAAAGCATCCAGGATGCTGGAATGACCATTAACCCATCCAAATGTGCTATAGCTAAGACAGAAACACGCTATCTGGGGTTCATTATTGGACATGGGAGGATTAAGCCAGAAGTAGATAAAATTGAAGCTGTGCGGTCCCCTACCCATGACAAAGCGCCATGTCAGGTCTTTCCTTGGTCTGGCAAGTTATTATAGATGCTTCATCCGGATTTTTCCACCATTGCTACTCCTCTCACAGATCTGACCAAAAACATTTTCCCAATAAAGTAAAGTGGAGTCCGCCTGTGATGAGCAAGGCCACTGTTTTCATTTTACGGAAAATCCGGTAAAATTCGGAATAGGGCTGCCTGAAAACCAGTAAAACTAAGATTTCATGGAATCTGGCATTTTCTATCAGATCAGTAAATCTACAAAAGTCTGTTTTCTCTTAATTCCTTCCTGTACTGTTTTCAGTTGCGTTATTTAATGCTCTGTATATTAAGCCTTCTTAAATTCTGATTATTTATGTACATACTAAAGAATGATAACAGAATCCTGGTAAAATCCGGAAATTAAGTAACAATCACGGTGAAATTCCGGAATCTTAAGTCTTGAAAGCGAATTTAATTGTTTTAATCACCGTAAATCAGTGGCCTTGGTGATGAGGCATTTAACAAAATCAAGGCCATCCTATGCTCAGCTCGGTGTTATGTAGCCCTGATTTCACTGAACCATTTGAATTACAGGCGGATGCCTCTGACACAGGCATAGGGGCAGTATTGACCCAGCATAGCCAGGAGAGAACACCCCATCTTATACCTCAGCAGGAAATTACATGAGAGAGAGAAGATATTCTACAGTGGAGAAGAATGTCTGGCCATCAGTGGGCAGTAGAAGCCCTGAGATATTATCTTTGGGGAAATCAGTTTCGATTATAACAGATCATAATCCCTTATGCTGGCTAAATTTGATGAAAGATAAAACGCCCACATTTTAAGGTGGTATTTATCATTACAACCTTATAAGTTCACTGTACGACATAGAGCTGGTTCTCAGCATCAAACGCTGATTTTTATCACGCTTTGGTGCTGATCCAGCTAATAACTCTATTCCAGATACAGATAATGGAATTGTATGTGTATCACAAGGTGCCAAGATGGCACAACCCAGGAAAAGTATGACTTGTAAACAGTATTGTCTGATTTGGAGTAGTGTTTTGAATACTGTTTATCTTTAAGGGTCCCTGTGGGAACTTCTGGAGTGGGTGGGCGGAAGTTCCAACCCTTCACAGGGTGAGGGTTTCAGTCAACACAACAAACATTATGTTGCCTTCTTGTGGTGGGAGGAGTGTAACGGGGGTCCTGTTGTGAAGTATAACCAATCACTTAAAGATGCAATAACCCCCTCATTATTTCTTTTCATTCTATTCTATCCTCTATTATATTTCAATATCTATCCTATACTTTCTTGTCAGGGTGGCCAACCTGGCAATCTTCTATCTATTCTTTACTGTCCTTTTTTCTTTTCTGTCAGTACTTAATTGCATCTTGTTAAAAAAAAAAAAAAAAAAAAACAATACATATGTATTGAAAAGCTATGCTCAACAAAACCTTCAGTGGCTACTGGGAGCAAGTCCAACAAGCTCAGTGTCCCAAAACAAATGTCAAGAAGGAACTGTTTCGTTTGTAAACAAAGAGCCTCTAAACAGGAGAGGGCTGAGTTGTGAAACAAGTATCTGCTGCAACTTCAGCTAGTAAGTTAAGAAGCAGTGGCTGTAAAACTAAGGAAACTGGAACAAAAAAAGGTATTGTACTAAAATAAACTGTTACCTGAGTGCCCATGTTGGTTGCAGAGGTCCTTCTATAGGGCAGGCAACTCATGAAATAGCAGCTTATATGGTCTCAAGGAGGAGTGATGTCAGAAGGGGAGGAGCTAAGCTAATGCTCTGACATAATAGTCCTAAAATTAAGTCTATATTTTTGTTTTAGGACCTTGTGAGAAATAAATGTTTTTTGGTAAACCTCAGTGCTAGATGGACTCAGAAATGAAAACTGCTGGGGTAAAGCATACTCCCCCAGCTTCACCAGAGAAAGCTTCAAAAAAAGCTAGGAACGCTAATCCAGGACAATCGACCAAGCAATCGGCTAGTGGAGCTTCAGGCAATCCTTTGACGGAGGACCGATTCCTCCAAGAACTGACCCCTTTTAAAGAAACGCTACAAGAGATCTCGATGGAGATTAAATCACTGAGGAATGATTTCGCTGATCTCTCGAGGAGGGTTGGCGATTCGGAAGCAAGAACAACCTCCCTAGAGCACTGGCAACTCAAAGTGGATCCAGAAATCATCAAATTAAGACAATTAGTCCAAAATTACAGGTGAAACCAAGATCTAGAGGGCAGGAGCAGGAGGAATAACGTCCTAATCCTAGGCCTCCCGGAATCGGAAGAAGGGGACATCATACACTTCACACAACAATTCTTCAACAAAGTAATAGGCCCCTCTCCTATAAACCAGCAGTATCACATAGAGAGGGCCCACAGATCCCTTAGGCCTAAACCGCCATCGGGTGCTCCTCCCAGACCCATTATCGTTAAATTCCTCAGCTACCTAGAGCGACAACATGTCCTAACTAAGGTCAAAGAGCTGGAAGCAATCCACTGGAATCACACCAAACTGAGAGTCACTCAGGATCTCCCCTATGAAGTCCGACAAAAACGTGCAGCGTTTCATCCGATTGTCAAGAAGCTTATCGCTGCGGGCAAGAGCTTTAAATGAACTACCCCGCCAAACTCTTGATCCTGATTGAAGGCACATGGCATGCATACGAGTCCGGAGCATGCCTCGACTGACTATCTAAGCGTTTCCCGGACTTGTTTAAATGACACTATCACTACTTGGAACCGTATCTGTTTCTATATTTCAAATGGCTGTTTATCATTAGCTACTCTTAAACAAGTATCTTTTGGTCGGATATTCTTAGGACGAAATAGTTAGGCAGTTACCTGTTTTAGGTCAGCGGGTGGTCCCAGGCGGGTGGGTGACTAGAGTTGGTGTAGGCAGCGAGACCTAGTCGGCTGCCACTTGCTTACAGCCTGTGTGCTCCTCCGAATCCTTCCTGGGCACTGACAAGCGGGGCGTGTTTCGAGGGCGCTTTTACTGACGGACGTTGGGTCCGACAGTAGTGCTCCTCCCATACTTCCACGTCTCGGTCTCGGCCAGAGTCTGGCGGCCCCGTCGGCCCAACTCAGGTGTCCTAAGCCAGCTGTATTCCTCTCAGGTACTTTTTTTTATTATTCTCCTTGGCTCGCGGCTCATTCTAGGTCTAATGGTGGTCTAATGGCGACAATATTCCTGAAGGTACAACCTGACTATGGAGGCCCCTTTATGACAGAACTATATCTCTCATTGACTTAATTCTCCACTGATTGGAGAGGCTGGGGGTGGGGGTTTGGGCAGATGAGTCGCCTCAGAACCCTGCTTCTGGCCGTGTTAGGGATATGGGGTACCAGGGCGGTACAGACTGCATGGGATAGTCCCTTTTCCTTCGGTTGGATGCCAGCAAGCGTGGATTTTTTAAATCGTCTATAATGTGGTCTCCAGGGTTTTCAGAGAATGTTTATGGTACCCATGGGGTGGGGACAACTCGGTTCTGTTCTCTGATGTTATGGTTCTCGTGTTTCTGGGGTTAATTGTAAATAGTTTATTGTGTTTGAGGGCAGAAAATGGGGAGCTTGGGGGAGATGCCGCCGTCAGAAAGCTTAGTAACAATGTTTAAAATTTCGATTGGACTCTTTTCAATTTCATCAGTGTACTGCTCATTAACCTTTGTTGCAGTGGATTTGTTGTACACGTTAACACTTAGGGGGGGCAGGGCGGTGTCAGGGGGGAAATTAGAAGGTGTCACCGCTATTCAGATTATCTATGGCATTACATGATCCAGTCTGTATCAATATCTTCAACTCGATCTACAAATGGCCTCAGAGCATATTAAAGTAGCCACTTGGAATGTTAGAGGTATTCGGGAGGCAAACAAAAGAAACCAGATACTTTTAAACTGCTCCTTAATTGGAGTGGATATACTCTTCTTACAGAAACCCATGTCACAACAGTGGAAGCCAAATCCTTAAAGTCCAGAGGGTTTTCCCAGGTTTTGTAGCAGGTGAAACTACAGACTCCAAGGGTAGCCATTATGATTAAACGTAATGTGCCTTTTATACCAGGAAATGTGTTCAAGATCCGGGGGAGATACGTTTTGTGCAGGGACTCCTTTACAATACAGACATAGTTCTCGGGCCATATATGGTCCTGTCGGAGGCGATATATTGATTTCTTGATGCAATTAACAGACAAGCTGAGTGCCTTTCTACCAGCACCTTTTATTCTAGGGGTGACTGGAATATTGCCCCATCACAAGAGTTAGACAAAACTTATAGGCCCCTGAAATCCCCATCACCAGCACAATTGGCGCTGAAGGAACTGTGTGACATGTTAGGTTTGGAGGACCCTTGGAGATTGTTAAATCCTTCCACTAGGTGTTACACTTTCTTCTCCCCGGTCCACAGCTCCTGGTCGAGACTGGATTACATTTTGGTGAGCACCAGTTTTATAGCTAATATCTCCCTCACGGGCATTGAGCCTATCGTTATTTCTGACCATGCACTAGCTTGGATTAAACTTGCATCAACTTCCCCAGGAGAGCGACACCACATGGAAGCTCAATACCCAGATCTTGAAAGATGAACAGACCAGCGCCCATATTCGAGCACTAATCCGTTCTTTTTTGGAAACCAATCAGGGCTCAGTTTCCAGGTATGACCTAGTGTGGTGCTCATTAAAATGTTTTCTCAGGGGTGAATTCATTAAAATATCCTCTAGGAGAAAGAAGCTCAGGGTTGAGAAACTTGCCCTTTTATCTAGCCAGATCAAATTGGCGGAAGAATCCCTTTCTTCCTCCAAGTCCCAAAAGACTCTTGAAAACCTATACAAACTTAAGGATGAATATGAAGATCTAATTAAAGAAAAAACTGAATTTGCCATTCTAAAATCCAAGACAAAATATCTGGACCAGGGTGAGAAACCAGGGAGGTTATTGGCCCTTAGACTCAAAGAAATAGAGAGTTCCAGACTAATCCCCGCTTTGAATGCAAATGATGGCTCCATTAAGACAGCTCCCAGAGACATTGCGATGTCTTCAAAACCTTTACCAAGACCTATATGGATAAATCAGGTTCGTCCTCAATCCCTGATATCAGACCCTTTTTAGAAATACCCCCTGCCCAACTCACGGAGAACAATGCGCCTTGCTTTCAGCCCCCATAACTTTGGGGGAGGTGGAGGACGCCATCCGCAATCTAACCCCAGATAAAGCCCCCGGCCCAGATGGCCTACCCTCTAACTTCTATAGGACCTTCCGCAGTGAATTAGCATCGGCTCTCTTAGACCTTTTTAACTACATTTTTTCCTCTGAGCCACTGGACCCTTCCTTACTAGAAGTCATCATAATTTTGATTCCCAAAACAAACAAACCTTCCTTGGACCCAGCCAATTATAGACCCATCTCATTACTCAACTGTGATGTCAAAATTTTGTCCAAGATTCTTTCACTGCGCATTAAGCAGGTGTGGCAGTCAATACTAAGCCGAGAACAAGTTGGCTTTGTCCAAGGCAGATCGGCAGCAGACCATATGAGGGTTCTCTCATATATTTTTCATGAAGCCCAAAATACCCAAGTACCCATGGCCTTAGTCGCCTTAGATGCGGAAAAAGCCTTTGACCGCGTAAACTGGGAATTTTTATGGGCTACACTAGGTAAATTTGGCTTTCCAAATAGTTTTATTCAGTGGGTCAAGGCATTTTATAGATTTCCCTCGGCTAGAGTTTACTGCAATGGGGTGTTCTCACCCCGATTCCTATTGTACTCGGGTACCCGACAGGGATGCCCCCTATCGCCATATCTATTCAATCTCTATTTAGAACCCCTGTTAGTACGAATTAAAACTTCACCCAATATCCTTGGTTGTGCCATTGCCCAACAAACGTTAACACTGTCAGTCTTCGCGGACGATATCCTATTACACCTTACCAACCCAGCTGATTCTCTGCGAGAGGTCTTAGAGATAGTAGAGCAATTTGGCATTGTTTCAAATTATAGATTAAACTTATCCAAGTCCGAAATATTCCCCCTCAGTCCCTACATGCTCCATTCTAATGTGGTTCAATTTGGTATGAAATGGACCCCACATCACCTTAAATACTTGGGTATCTATTTGGCCCGAGAGGAGGGGATAGTCAAGAAACTTAATTTAGAAGATCTAATTGATAAAATCCAATCCGACCTCAATAGGTGGGACAAGCTTCCTTTATCCCTAGGGGGAAGAATCAACATAATTAAAATGAACGTCCTGCCACGTTTATTTTACCCCCTGAGTCTACTAGACATTTGGCTTCCTAAAGCCTTCTTTCAGAAGGTACATTCAATGCTGACTAGATTTATCTGGAATAAAAAACACTCCAGACGATCTTTTTTCAAACTCTGTTTACTCAAAGATAAAGGAGGCCTACGTCTGTCAAATTTTGAATACTATTACTGGGCCAGTCACCTGATTAAAATGGGTAAATGGCTTGGCTCTCATAATGCCAACCATATGCCCATATGGCTTAATCTAGATCTTAATCTCATGGGAAAACACAATATTGACCCCTCAAGTATCTTTTACTACAGCTTTTCTGCTTTACCTAGGGATGTTCAAAACTCGGTGGTAGGGGTGTCGGTGAAAGTCTTAAACCAGTACTACTCTACCGCCAAAATCCAGTATACGAAAGACCCGGGCCAACCACTGGTTTTTAATCCCAATATCAAGATTGGGACTAGTTGGCTGACACCACTATGGTTACTCCAGATCCAAGAATGTCTGGTTGAAGATTTGTATGTACAAGGTTGTCTTGGCACCTCAGGTGAATTGATGGCAGTTCTGAACATTCCCTCTCAAAAGATTTTCAAACTACATCAACTGAGGCACCTTATAGGTAAAGAATTTGGCATTCAGCTGTCAACCCCCAGAATTAGACCCCTTTTGACCCAACTCAAAGAGTGTGCAACCAAGTCTCATGGCGTGTCAAATCTATATCTACACCTCATGCTTGCCAAAACCCCAGATGCGTTACTAGGCTCTAAAATTTGGGCGTCCATAATCCAGGGACCCTCCTTCTCTTGGGGTCAAGTTTGGCAGGACCTATACACATATAACACTTTAGACAGGAATAGGCTCATTCAGTTCTACATTATTAATAACATGTATTACACACCGTTGAAAAGGCCAAATTTGACAGTTCTAGTTCCCCAACTGCACCAGGTGTGGTAAGGAACTGGGTAGTATCCCCACGTGTTTTGGTACTGTCTTAAGGTCCTCACTATGGAAAAGTATCCGTGACAACCTAGATCCAAGTCTAGGATTGAACAAACTTTTACCCTGAAATCTGTATACTGGTCAGCTATTCCAGTATCAAAGTCAAAGAGAGGAAGTACCACATAGCTTTTATTTCAATAGCAGTCAAAGACTAGTGCTTCGCCACTGGTTGGATCATTCAGAGATTTCCTACTATGATTGGGTAGAAGAAATGTCCTCTGCTTCAAAATTGAGAGATTAATAGCTAGCTCTAGGCATACTCTACCTGCTTTCCAAGGAAATGGGGCAAGCTTTACGCTCTGTATCTTCATTGAACCCTAAACCCTGGATCTCACGGCTGCTAAAATTCCATAGCTAGATATGTCTCCTCCTCATTGTTTACTATTTCTAGTTAGAGGCTAAACTCTACTAGAGTTAAGTAACCATTGCATCTAAGAACAGGCTGAAGTTTCTCTGAAGCATGTAGTTTTCCTTTTCTTTACTCTCTTTTAGCGGTGATGCCTTCTGGGGAGGGTGGGGTGGGGGTGGGGGGATGAGCACTTTGTGGTTTCTATACACTGTGTATGTATCTGTTTTCATTGGGATACTCTGATGTATTCTTGTTCGAATCTGTTCTCACCTTGCTGTTAAGTAAAATGAATACAATGAGAATTTCAAAAAAAAAGAAATGGCCTTCTTTACATATTTATAGACTTCATGTGCCTTTACTAGTTTGAAATGGAAGGGTGGTTTGGTTGGAGAGGCAGTAGTAGAAGTAGAAATTGGAGGGTCAGCATCAGTGAAGAAATCAGATGAGAGGACACCACTAAGGTCCGTGAAGGTATCATTTAGGGTGTTTGCAATGATCTCTGGGTCTAATGTAGTGGTTCCATCCACATTCATTATTGTAGGAGAGGATTTGGACTGCTGACCCATGATATTTCTTATGTTGTCCCAGAAGGATTTCCCTTCACCCCAGGAGTTGGAGAGGGCATTCTTGAAGTAGGAGCTCTTCATCAAGCGGATCTGTTTAGTACAGTGGTTGCGAGCCTGTTTATATTTTTGGATGTCCGACAGAGTGCCAGTAGCTCTTGCAGTGGCCCAGAGGTGATCCCTACTTTTGAGTTGTGCCAATAGCTTCGCCATGAGCCAGGGTTTTGAGTGCTTTGATTTTGCACTTTTTTACTGGTGCATAGGTGTCACAGCAGTGTTGAAAGTAGTAATAAAGTAATCAAGGGCTAGGTCAACATCTTGAGTTTTGTAAATCAAGGACCAGTCTATCTGCCTAAGACAGGTCTTGAGATGAGTAAGGTTGCCATAAGGTAGGACTCTGCTATAGATGGTTTTGGAGGCGGCTATGAAACTTATTTGTCCAGGTACATATTATTGGAGAGTGATCACTGAGCGAGTCAGGGAGAACACTTACATTGGTTATACAGGTAGGGTGGCTGGTAAGGATCCAGTCAATGAGTGTGCTGGTCCCTGATTTGTAGTTTTTCCTGGTAGGGGAGTTTACCACTTGTGTTAAATTTGCTGCTAGGATAGCATCTTTGTTTGACCCTGCATCAGGAGCAAGCCAATTTATATTAAAGTCCCCAAGGAGAAGGAGTTCGATGTCAGAAGGTTGTGTACTGACAACTCGAGGACAGCCTGTAGGCCGAATCAGGATCTTTTGGTGGGATATAGACAGCAGCAATCGTGGAGGACTTTGTTTTGGGCACCAAGTAGTATCTTGATAGGAGGAGTTGCACTGAGGTTTCTGTGGTGGGGTAAGAACCAGGGAGACAGGTGAGGTAGTCCTTTATATAGATTGCACACCCACCACCCCTTTTCGAGGTCCTATCCAGCCTGAATATCTGATAGATGTAAGTGTGATACAGAGCCTGAATATCTTGTAGCCTTGTATAGAGATGGCATGATCCGGAGTATTAGGCGTCAGCCAAGTTTCGACGATGGCAAGGATATCCGGGTTGTGTTGGCTGGCAAAGATTTGAAGGGAGGCCAGTTTTGGGAGGAGACTGCAGATGTTTAAGGTAGCGATTTTGAGCCCCCCCCCCCTCCATTTTGGCAGGCTTTGTTGTACTGTAGGAGACAGGGCCAGGATTTGAGTGGACACTTCCTGATATCAAGAGGAGGAGGAGTAGGAGTTTAAGAGACAGTTGCCGTACTTTGTAGTCAATAGAATTACACTTCTGAGGCTTATGCGGCTTGGACCAGTGCAGGCATCTAGGGTCCCAGAGCAAGGAGGTTGTTAGTAATAGAGGACGATATGCCCATTTATCCTTGTTGTAGCTTGTCAGTTGCACCCAGTCGCTGCAGATAGGTACCTGGTGGTTAAGTCAAAAGCCAAAAGAATGATCAACAGCTGAGGTCCAGAGTCACTGAAATGTTAAAATTCCTGAAGGTGATTAACTGTGCCTGCACATATGCAGGATGTGAAATCCCTTTGTCTGTATGCTTCTTTGTCATTCAAACAGGTTGCTGAAAAGCCCACATACAGATCATGGAGCAGGTCAGACGAAAATGTGGATTCCAGCAGGACCCAGAGTCACCGAGTTTGTCAGATGTAGTTGCTTCACTTATGTTTTGCTTGGGATAGCTTCCAAAAAGTTGATTTTAAAATGAAAATAAAGATACCTGATGATGATTTTTTGCAGAAATCCAGTCCAGGAGATGTAGTGAGCAAGAATGGTATAGTTACCACAAGCAGAAAAACATGTAAATCCACAAAAACTAAGCTACAGACACAGACAAACACAAGCAGCCACCACACAGACCCAGGGGGTGTGGTTTTAGGCCCATGTCTTCCATGTCAGGAGGCTGTATGGATGCAGATTGATTAAGCTGTAACGTATATTGTGTGACAATATTAGTTATATTTTGATTATTAGTGCATAATCTATGATTACTGTCCCACAGTCCATCTACAGTATTTGTTTCTTTTGTTTGTTTTTTTGTTTGTCTATTACTGTTGTTACAATTCTCATATGGATAAATCTGTCTTTTCTTTTTCTGTTTACCAAATTTCTGTTGATGCTGTAAGTGCTAAGCTTGTTTTATATGGAATTCAGTCATAAATTTTTTATATTAGTAATTTGTCTAGTGAAAATTGTGTCCGGTAGTATAGGATAGAGTTAAAAGTTTCTGTAATTGGGCTGGCCCACCGGCGCAGTGGTTGGATTTCCGCTCACGATGCCGGCAACCCGGGTTCAGGAATGGACCTGGGTTGTCGGAGGGCCAGCCGGGGGGGGAGAAGGATATAGCATTCCATTGATGGCTCTCCTTCTCCGAGGGAGGGTGGGGAAGTGTACAGAGCAATGAGGACCCCTGGCGGAGGCCGGGAGGCACTCACGCTACCGGCGCTCATCAACAGGGAGGCGGGGTGGACAATGGCATCATTAGACATCCCCGCCTCTGAGAAAACCAGGAAAAAGAAGTAGGCAGGTGGGTCCATTGTCTGAGTAAAGGCCTCCCTGGGGCTTCGATTAGCTGCCTTTGCCACATCTCCGACTAGATACTTATTCCATGGCACAGATGAGAGGGCCGATGCCACAGCCTCGCCCTCTGGGAGGTAAGCCGGGAGTGACTGGGGACAAGCAGCAGTAGATGGCAGTGGAAGTCCCAGGGGTCGTGACCAGAGCTGATGGCCGACAAAATGGACCCGCCAGGATAAAGAAAGTAAACAAAAAAAAGTTTCTGTAATTGAATTCTGTTTTGTAAGTATTCATAATGTCTCATTTTGGAGAGTTTGGCTTTCTTGCTTTAATAGACTTGCAATATCTGAGACTGTATCCTCCCACCACAGAATTGGGTCATCATACATAATGTACGCTGATTTGTGTGCCATTATGAAAGGCATCACAGTTTGTTTAGAGTCAGGTTTTTGTAGTAGGGTATAGTTAAATTTCCAGGTGCCAGGACCATGTGGGGGTATGTTTACATTACCTAGTTTTATGTGTACTGTGTTATGATCAGAAAATTCTGCCGCTTGTGTTTGGGCTGTCTGGATTGTTAGAGAAGGGGTAATAAAAATCTATCTATACATGTTGCTAATGAGCCTTTATGAAATGTTGGGTCTGGTTTGCCAGAGACTAGTCTGTAAGCATCCTGTAAGTTAGTATTTTGTACTATTTTTTGAAGAAAGGCCATATCGCAATATACTTTTTTTGTTCTTGTGTTTTTACCTTGGTCTGCCAGGGAAAAAACACAATTAAAATCACTACCAAAAATAATATTTTGTACGGAATAAAGATAAGGCTGCACTGTTTGGAAAAGTTCCACTCTTTCTGCTTTTGTTTGAGCAGCATATATATTAATAAGCCTGAATAAAACATTCTGAATCTTAACATCCAATATAAGTGCTCTACCAGTACCAAATCTACCAATGTAATAAGTTTAAAGGAAATGTTTAAAACAAAATGGCAACACCAGAACAGGTGTCTACCCCAAGGACCAATGTGAAGGACCCACATACTGCTGTGAAATAACCTGACATATTTCATGTGTAATATCTTAGTGTCTTGTAGGAAAAAAAATTCCTGTAGTTAAAGCTTGCAGAGGTGAAAAAAAAAATGGAAGTTTTTTCCAGGGAGCTTTAATACTATTAACATTAATAGCATATAATGGGATTGACTGTACTATTTAAAATGGAGGAAAATAGTAGCAGGAGGGAGAGCGCTAAGTTTTTCAACTTCATGGAGGTTTAGATTTGCTGCTTCAAGTTTGCCTAGTGTATTTTTGCTTGGCTTTTGCTTTTGAAGGTTTTGAGGAAGTGTCAGATTTGTCAGAAATGGGGTCCTCTCTGTCAAACGTTACCTCAGGTAATGAAGACCAAACAAAAGAATTATCAGAATCATTCCCTGAGATTCCTCTCATGTTAGTCAAAACATTAATCTATTAGATACAGGAAGTTCCGTTGTTTTTGGGACTTTAGGATGGGGTTGTGTCCAAGACTGTCTGCATCTTGTGGCTGATGTACTTGTTCCCAACTCCTTGGATACTGTGTGTGAAGGTGGTGGCATCTCACTAGGTGTGGGGGGGGTCATGTGTTCCTTCTGTAACATCAGTCATGTCAGTATCCTGTACTATGGGGGTTCTGGCTCTTGTGGTGCAGTAACACCGGAGGAGATTCTGCATCCTGTGGCCCTATGACCTCTGGAAGCGGGTCAGCAGTGTTGTCTCCCTGTACTGGTTCAAAACTAGTGCTAGGCAGGGGAGGCAGGCTGTAGTGTATCTCCTCTGAGCTATGGCAATAAGTAGTCTTTTCCTTTCACTATCTGTTTGCCTGGGCTGGTTATGTGCTGCCCAGAGACATGACTGATAAGAATGCCCTTTCCTATCACAGAAATTACACATTTTTTCACTCTTACTCATAGCACTGGTGTGTCCAAATTCATTGCATAAAGCAGACTGCTAATATGACCTGTTTCACCACATCGATAGCATGCTTTTGGTTGTCCAGCATAGAACAGGACACCTCTATCTCAACCTAAAAAAAAAACAGCTTGGAAGATGTTGCAGTCCCTCTTCAGTAGTATTCAGTACTATCCTAATCTTTCAGCCCACAGTCCAAATTCTTTCCTCATCGAATATTGCTTTTGGGTTACCCAGTACTGTACATCTCTGCTTGAGCCAGCGTAAGAGGTGAATCACACTGACTCCCTCATTTCTGAAAAGTACCATAATTGTTATATTAACAGGTTTAGTAAATGGTATAACTTGAAAGGGAACCCAAAATGGAGTGTTTTTTAAGTTCTGATACAATGTCCAAATTGTGAAGTCCATTAGTTAGTTTGAAACTGACATCAAATGTTGATTCCCTGACATGTGGATGAGGGCATATATTTCTGTGGCTGAGAAATGCATGAAACTTTTAAGCAGGTTTCAGCAATATATAACCTATCAGGAAAAGTATCCAGTCCACCTTTTAAATAAGCAGAACAGCATTATGTCTTTTGATGGATATACAGGTTATCTAAAGAAGAAGCATGAGACCATGAACTTCCTGTACCTGGGCCAGGTGTAGAATCATTGGTAAAGGACTGTTCATTTTGAGGCCTATTTGATCTGGAGGTGGAAAGACTGAGCTGTGCTGGGTTTTCTTTGGGGGCCTTGTTTCCTCCATGCTTTCAGAGTTCTCCAAATGAGGAGGTGGGAGGGGGTTCTGAAATGGCAGTTGTGGATTCTGAGTTAGATTAAAGTCTCTGGATAGATGTAAGTGTGATACAGAGCCAGCAATAGTATCACCTTCAACAGTCTCCATGCACTGATCTGTAACATAACATGGAAAGCATTGTGTTCAGTAATGTCTTTAGTTTGGTCATCCAGCAATGTTGGCTATCTCCAAGGGATTTGAATGGGAGAAGAGCCAGAAACCCAGTGTCCTGTCTGTTGGGATTTTTCCCAACCAACTTCCTGAAAGGCAGAATCAATGGGCCATATAACTTGTTTGTTAGGTTGCGACTTTTTATTTGGGTCTCTTCTTAGGCCAGACATTTCTAAGTCTGTTTTTGCCATTCTGGGCAAGACCTCTGCAACATTCTGCAGCATTTGTCCTTCAAATACAAATAAAGGTGTGTCTGCTGTACCTGCTGTGAAGAAAAATGCTCTGGCCTGTATCAAGTTCTTAGCAGTGGATCCCTGCATCCGAGATGCTGTGGGCAGCATCTGCTGCGGTGATGAAGCTGTGCCTGAGGTCTGTAGCTGCGCCAGAGCAGCCAGAAGAGCTTCCATCACTGATGCAGGCCATTTTTTATCTGGCGCTTATAGCCGCTGAAGTTCGATTTGCCATTGTCTGAAATGTTCCTTTTCTGCCACAAGTAGTGCTTGTAACTCCAGTTGCCACATTTGTTTGTACTAATATCTTGCCAGTTTCCTGTATGGTAGTCCATGTCAACTGTAACCTCCGGTCACCACTATGCAGTATGGTGTTACCTTCTGGAAGATCCATCTCTATATTAGCATGTTAAGCAACACACCTCTCCTCTGTAATCTCCAACATTTGTGCAGCTTCTTCTACTGAGGACGCAGCATCAAAAACGCTTGTCTCTAGAGTTAAATAGGCAGAGGAAGAGACCAACCTCCACCTCCTGCACATCCATCTCTCCGAGGGTTTCAGCCTAAGTGACCATCATGGTAATTAGAGGTTCCCCACAGGTGAGTAGGGGAATTTTTATTGAAAGGTGGGCTTCAATACAACAACAATACAATATATACAATTTTAATTATTACGCACAGTCAAAGAAATACAAGAAAAAAACTGGAAAAAAGAAGATATCATATACAATAGGATATAATTAACCATACAGTGAATTTGATGTCTATTGTAATTATAAATTAAAATAACCATCACCCAATATCACCCTGCAGAATGCTTACACACGACCCTATGCCTTCTTTCGGATAGAAATATTCATAGAAAGACATTTTATGTTATCCATTTATCACAATTCACTCACAGGCAGTTAACTCTTTCTCTTGGACAGCATTCTATGTCCTTTTGCACCACTCCTTGTAATGTCTTCTGTACCTTAACAAGAATTTCTATAGAGGATGCCATTTTCTACTGTAGAACCTACATACATCTTGCCTGCCAAATGAAATACCACAATATAGCAAACACTATATAAATAGTGTCAGGGTGATATTTACCCCAGATCCCAATTGGGGGGGGCATGAAATAGAGTATCATATGAAAGAGAGAGAAACAAAGGCTCCTCCCATTATTTGGCTATTAAAGCCCAGAAAGGTTTCACATAAGCACAATCCAGAAATGGGTGTTGTTGTGTTCCTAACACTTGAATATGGATATCTCTAGGGCAGTATCTATCTGTCAGCTGCTTGTTCTTATTGTTGTTGTTATGCACACTTAATCTTCCAAAGTTCCTCAACCAAATACTACCCCACACATAGGGAGGTAACCTTGTTTTGGACAACTGCCTAAGTACCCCTTTTATTTGTGTATCCTGACAGAGAGGGAAGGACACCTCAGCCTGGCATTCTGTTTGTAAGATGGCTTTATATATAGTCTTTCTGTCTGATGTTAGAAACTGTGTAGCTGTTAGTCCCCATTTCATAATAGTCCTTATACTGTCCAGACCGTACTGGGGAATTGAGTCTATCTGGTTAAGAAGTCTTGGTTTCCCAAGCTCCCATGGGGAGAGGCAGTAATCTAATCACATTTTTATCAAGGGATTCCATATCTTATTACCTGGTTTTAGCGTAACCCCAATATTATAACAAGCAAATATACTATGAAAAAATGCAACAGGGTGTACCATGTTGACCCTCCCCCCTCGGGAATATTCCTATATGTAAATTCTCATTTAATTGGGTTCCACCTAGAACCCCAAAATGCCTGGAAGAAAATACTAAATATACCAGTAACCAATCCTTGCGGTGGGGGGAAAAACATTTTTGTTGTCCTTTACAACCTGCTACCACTCTGTTGGCACATGTTGTGCATTTTTCCCAATTTGCCAAAGTGATATTACCTGGGCTAAACTCGACTCCCAGTATAAAAATAGGATCTTGAGAAATCGAGATATCTGAAATGGTACCCGACCTGGGAAAAGTGGCTGCACCCAGAATCACTCCCTTGCTCTTATTCAGACTGATACTGAACCCAGACATACCAGAGAATTATTGCAAAGTGTTAGTTAAAGTAACCTCACAAGAATCTGGTGCCAATCTAAAAACAAGATCATCTGCATAAGCTAAAATTTTAATTGGGTCCATACTAATGATGGGAGAAAATTCTCTTATTTAATTTGCTAATAATATTTTTATAATCAGAATATCTATGCCAAATGCATAAAGTAATGGACTGAGGAGGCAGCCCTGATATACCCCCTCTGCAGATATTGATACATTTCCCTTGCCAGCCATTAACATTTGGGACTATAACAACTCCCTTATACATGCTTTTGATCCAATCAACAACTTTTTGGAATTCCAAAAGCCAAAAGAGTAGAGAACAGAAACTCATGTGCCAGCCTATCAAAGACCTTTTCATGGTCTAAGCCAAGCATATAACCCTGTAAACCACCCTGTTCTCCTCTAGAAAATAATTCTCTAAAGACTATTATGTTATCATGATGTTTCCTAGTAGGCACAGCGCAAGTTTGAGAGGTACTAATCAGAAGATCGGATACTTTCATTAATATAGCCAATAGGATTTTACTCAGAATCTTAAAATCAGTGTTTAGGAGACTCAAAGATCTCCAGTTTTCAATTTCTGTCTTATTCCCCTTTTTATATAGCAAAACCAAACTGCTTCTTGCATCCTCCGG
This sequence comes from Neoceratodus forsteri, assembly GCA_016271365.2. Taxonomy (NCBI): domain Eukaryota; kingdom Metazoa; phylum Chordata; order Ceratodontiformes; family Ceratodontidae; genus Neoceratodus; species Neoceratodus forsteri. The sequence goes on along the minus strand of CM028135.1, from coordinate 901,286,694 downwards.
ATGACACACATGTAGTGTGAAACTAGTTGAGGTTGGAGCCTGTACTGCACAGATGACCTTTCGATTGATCGCTCAATAAATAAAAAGTTGTTTATATAGACCTACGGTGCCATTGTTTCTGTACTTTCTTTCACTGAAGCAGCATACTGTGTAGCTGACAACATGTGGTTAGAAAGCATTGCTAAAGCTAGAGTTAATTCTTTACTAAATGTTTTATAGAATCCTGCCCCATGCTATCTGAACCAGGGTCTGTATCAGACATAAGATGGCAAATGACATTTTCTACTTGCCCCAATGAAATCTCTTTCAGTAGCCCTTGTGAGTGTTAAGGTCTCTGAGCCCTGGTTAGATTCTTGGCAGTTGTAGACTAGCAAAAGAGACATTGACAAATGACATATTTGATAATAAACTTGTTTATTACACAAAAGATAATTAGTTGCCCTAAGCAGGTCTTACCATTAGACACTAGTAGCCGAAGTTTCACAAATTCCCTTGGGGTGAAGATGATCTCGAGGGGAATATGTAAGACAGTAGGTTATATGGTTCTGATTATTACCATAGTTACCAAAAGACTAGATACATAAAATAAGCTGTATTGGCCAAAAGTGTGGAGGCTTCACAGTGTTATCTATTGTTATACATTATTTGTAAAGTCAGCTAGAAATATAGAACAAAGGGCTCATTCATACAAGCTACAGAATGTAGTGTAGTACTGCATAAATCCACATAGTGGCAGTGTTGGCTGTGCAATAACTTCTAAGAGGCTAAACAAAGACACACGTGTGTCTTGGTTCATTGCTTGTAGCATGTTTCATAGCGTAAGCTGCATATAGATTACAACTATACCCCTGGTTACTTACTCTTATACGGTAAGTGCCAATGCCCTATATGTTAGTGCACTAGGTATCATAACATACATATACAGTATATATATGCATATATATATATATATATATATAGTCTAAGGTGAACAGTGGTATCCAATTAGAGCGTGGGGTCCTCGCATAACATTCTCCCCCCCCTTGTTTCCATACAGAAAAGGCAACAACCCTATGGGAAAGCAGTTGGAGCAATAGTCTAGGTCTGATATTTGGGGTAGATTAAGTGAGTCTAGGTAACCCTGGGCCTCTGAAGTTTGTGACCTAATACCAAACTGTGACTCTACATACTGTTCTACTACCTTTAAAATGTCTCCTGAAGTGTAAACTGCTTGCCCTGCAGCTGTCTTCAATTCTGTTATTACCTTGCAGTCGACCCTAGCTTTGCATTCCTTAAAGGGGTCCAGGGACCCCTTTTTAACCTGGGTTTCAAACAGAAGTTCTTGATTCAAGGACTTGGCTCTGTCACACTGTAAAGAAGACATCTGTGCATTGATATTGTTGATTTAATTGAGAGCTGTAGTCACATTTAGTTATTTCAGATTGCAATATTAAATGCTGCAACTGATTTCATAACTAAAGATGCATAAATAATCTCTGTTGGCTATATTATTGGCCCTATTCTGAAAGAGTGTTTGCCAAGACTCTTTCATGTCCTCCCACCAATCCACAGGATCTTCATAGCATTCCCATACTGAAATTCTATCCAACCATTTGCACCTCAACATTTTTAGTACATCTGGATCTTCCAGAAGAGGCTCATTGAGTCTCCAACTGTTTTTCTTGTATCTTGGGGAATTGTCCCAAGTAAACTGAAACTCAATGGAAATGTGGTCTGAAAATTCACATGCTCTTGCTGACGCTAACACAGTTAAAACTGAAGATATAAAAATAAAATCTATACGTGTCTTTAAAGTTCCCCTGAAATATATATACCCTCCTGAGGGGTGTTGGCTTTCTGTAGGCATCTATTAGACCTGCAGTGGAAACTATATTCTCTAATACCAAAGAGTCACAGAATAACTTGTTTGTCTGCAGTTCTCTATCCAAGTATCTTAACCCACAATTAAAGTCTCCTAAGCATAGGAGAAGCCGTGAGGTATGTAGAAAGGGCTGGATTTCCTTAAACAGAGATACTCTCTGTGCCTTGGTTTGTGGGGCATATGTAGCAATCAGTCAAAACCTCTCATTCCTATATGAAATGTCTATAAGTAAAGCCCTTCCACAGTGGATTTCTACCAATCTGGAAACTTTAAACATGGGATTAGAAAAAAGAATACCCACCCCACCCCATCACAGGTGTCTTCCCCCGTGGACCAGAAAGATGGTCCAAGAGTCCAGGCCTTTGAAGCCTGTTGAAGCTCACTATGTGTTTTCAACTGGGTGTCCTGAATACAATAGATATCACTTCTACCTTGCAAAAATAACACCCCAGTCCATTTCTTCTCACTCTTAATACTATTTACGTTAAGGGTGGATATTGTGAGACATTGCATCAGAGTTTGTAAGAGTGTAAACATACAACTTTAAGGAGTCTTAGAAAGCCTCCTCTGCCTAGTATGCTTTATAATGGAATCCCCCCCCCCCCATATCAGTTGTGGTGGAAGCTATGGAGGAGGTATCTGACTCTTCTTTGCCTAAATCACCTTCTGGTGGGGTAGTAGACAGAATCACATATTTATTCCCTTTTTGCCATGAGGAGGAACTCACCCCCTTTGCACTCCCAGGATTCCTAGTGGTTTTGATAGCCAAGGACTTCCCTAATCTAGAACATTTTTTCTGGGCAACTGACTTGAGAGACTTTTCTTTTTGGGGGGCAGCAACTCTGAAACAGGCATTTCCACTGTGTTGGGAAGGACAGGCTGGACATCCACCACCATTTGGGCATCAGAATTCTGAATAACTTTCAATTGAGGTTCTGGAGCAACTCGATCTGGAGCAGCCCTCTCTACCTCCAGGGTTTCACTAGCTGTCCTAAGACTTTCTTCTGCCACCCTTTTAGCCAAACAGCAAGATGGCTGCAATGCTGCTCCACTCCCTGTAGCTGTAGTTCTGCTGTCAACTGGCATTTTAGTCCAGTGAACATGCTACCGAAATGAGTGTTGCTTTTACTTATTTTAATAAATGGTGAAAGAAACTCAAGCTGATTTTAGCCATTTGGTATAAAATGTTATTGATTTTTTTATCTTGAAACTCCAGTATGGCATCTATAGTTGGTAGCTGACGCCCTGATGGTGTTCTGAATCATTTTTGAGTAAACAGATACCTCCTGTTTCTCAGCGAGCTGCTGACTGAATTGGCCACTGGAGAAGATTTTTGGCTCGCAGAGTAGTCGGAGACTACAGGGAAAATGTTTCTGGGTGTTTTGAATAAAAAGGTCTCCTGTTACGATGGCTTGTGGAAAAGGAAGAAGTCTGCAGATGCACAGTTTGTGCTGAAATGCTTGAAACTTGCTTTAAAGAGGTAGGCTACCATTGCCTAGGGCCTGAGGGTCTATCTTTATTTTTGATGTTAAATTTACTATGCTCAGTTGAGAATCTATTTCTTTCCTTTTTCCTAGAATCTCACAGTCTGAAGAAGACTTGGTGCAGAGAAACAGGAGAAGGAGATGTATGGCTTAAAAATGATTAAATCAACAGGAACGCTAATATGTTGAAAATGCTGACATAAGCATATACGCATATAAGTACTGGAGTTATGAGTTACTACCTGGAAACACTCCTGGATGAAAAGTAGGAGCCTATGTTAATAAATGTTTATGGTAATGTTGTTTTGTGCCAGAAACATGAAGAAGGGTGATCCAGCAATTATAATTGCTGATTTGTGGGTGCACTTTTTGAGGTACATTTGCAATTTTCTACAGAGTGCCCCCGATAATATTTGAAAGTGCCTTAATGTGTCTAAAACACATCTATTCACAAGTGAGGACTTAGTACTTCTGTACAAATTGCATCTTATTGATGACTCAGCATAATCATGAGGGCTCTTGGTTGCCTGGGCATTAGGACTCCTACCTGAAAATATTACTGACTTGAAGTCAGCTATCTGTCTAGCAGGACTTCTGTTCAAGAAGCCTAAGTATTGAACGCCCTTTTGAGTATGTGGTACTTGAGGAGCCAAGCACTGAACCTACAGGACCCTGGAGCATGTCCTTGCATTTGGAAAACTAGTGAAAAACAGGGTACACTGAATACTACTTATAAAAGTTTGTTTAAGAGTTTAATGAACATTTTTATAGAGTCAGTATCAGTTAATTTAAGAATATGACTCTAACTAACATGGGACCCCTGAGAATATAAGAGTCCTTTAGGCATCATTTATGTTAACAAACTGTGTAATGATTTGTACTATTTTATATTGGCTTGCACTGTGAATTGTTTAACTAGGGAGATGTTAGTCCAGGTTTTCTTAGGCAGGTGATGAGAGTTTTGATAAGAGCTTTTAAGTATAAAATCAGCAGTTGTTAAATGCTACTAAATGCTGTTAGTTAAGAAAGTGCAACTAACCCTGCATCTGTTCAGAGCACTTTCATGGACAGGGACATGATACCAATATTAATTAGAATTTTTGTGAACATGTAAAATCGAAATCTGTGATGTGCCCTTAGGATTGACTGGATATTTCTCAGTGTAAATACCAACACTGGCTAATAAGGCCCTAGGACCAGCCTGTGGCCATCTGGTATCAGGTAGGACAAAATTACCCATTATGGTGGTCTCACCAGTGACAAGGAACCCCATTATTGTACCTAAGGAGTAGTCAATAGGAGAGTCTGGATCTGGGGTAATCAATGGGGAATGGAGCAGCATGCATCACATGGTGCCCCAATGGACAAGCCTCAAGGCCGCCATGTCCAACTGGTCATCAAGGAGGTGCAGATGTAACATGGTGTGGGTGGATGGAACCAAGCTATAACATGGAGTTCTATCATATGCCTCAACAGCAGCCGACAGGAATAGCTGGATGGGGGTGACCTTCGGGACATGGAGCAGCAGGTGCTGCATGGCACCCCTAATGGATATACCCTCAATGCCAGCAAGTACAATTGACCTCTAGGTAGGATTGGGCAGGACATGGTGTGACCAGATGGGCTGCCCAGATACATGTAGTTTCATTAAGTGCCTCAGGTATGGCCAATAGGAGTGGCTGTATAGAAGGTGGTCCCTAGGGTACAGAGCAGCATGCACTACATGGTACCTCTGATGGTTACCCTACAAATGCAGTGTGTCCATTTGGCTGCCAGACAGGTACAGATGGGACAGGATGTGAGTGGACAGGGTAAACTCAGAGGGGACAGATTGGACTGAAATGGTGCCATTTGGACTTAAGGCATTGCTGTCTTCTGGCCTCACTTACAGAATGTTGGTTCGGACTGATTACTAGTCTGCCTAAATTATTAGTTTGAATATAGAGAGGTTTATATGACCACTCTAAATTTAAAAAGTGAACCAATAGGGGTCAACTGATTAAAGTAGATCTTGCAAAATATATTAGAGCTTAAATTGTGCATCTTACACTGTAATAATTTACAAACATAATAACTTGAGATGCTTATCTTAATAATTGATTGATACTTTCAGATGTTTTAGTACATCGTTTTGTTAAATAGGCATTAAATGCCAGTAGACTATTAATAGTAAAGTCAATTCTTGTTATACAGTAAATATTTGGTGTCAGAAATCTGCTGATATTGTAATGGATTGTTTTGCATCTTCTTGTATTTGTATTTAATAATGTACCTTTTAATGTAGCATGTATCATGTTTATAATAACCTTTTATGGTCAAACAAATAAACTATCACTACACCCTTTTAACCTGCCACTTCTGGCCATTATCAATCAAACTCCCATGGGAAGGACAATCATCCCTATTATGAGAGGCCCAAGGACACTGCCCATAAGCATGGCTAGTAGGTTCACAAGGATTACACTTAAATAGATTTAAGCAGTTTGCAGCGACATGACCATACTCCAAACAATGATTGTAGTGCAAAGTATCACAACCAGAGCTTAAATGGGTGCGTGACCCATATTTAAAGCAGGATCAGGGTTGCCCTGCATAAAAGAGGGATCTGCGGTCTTTACCCAAAAAAAGCTATTTGGGAGATGTACTGGGCCATTATTAGTTGTGAACAATTTCACTCTTATCCTCTACCCACCATCTCAGATCTGCTCAGTACAGTAGATGGCCTACTGATAAGTCACATCACTGTCATAGCCAAAAAGGATATCTTCTACATTGACCCCTTCATTTTTAAACATGACCGTTATATTCTTAACTAAGCCTAGTAAGAGGTATTGCCAAAAAAGGACTCCAGGCTGGGGAGTTTTTAAGGGTCTGATACCGTGACCAGAATCTTTCTAGACTAGAGACATTTTTAAAACTAACATCAAAATTGGAGCTGCCAATATGAATCAGGATGAATATCTCTGAGGAAAAAAACTTCATCAGCCCTTTGAGCAAAATTCAGAGACTCTAACCCCCATTTGTAAATCAAACATACTGGATTCCTTCTAGGAGCTGGGTCACCCTTATTCTGAAATAAATCAGACAATTTAAACATGAGATCGAACCGAGGTTGTTGGTTAGGGTCACCCATTACCTGTTCTGAAGGACCCAGTCTTATGGGCTCTTCTTCAACCAACGTTTGTTTCCTATCATCTAAGGAGGGAGCAGATGCTCCTACAGTGGTAACATTCTCAACATTAGATTGTGCAGACACAGAAACATTTTTAATAAGTTCAGTTGGAGCTCATAGTATTAATTGCTGAGGTGGCCACCTGTTGAAATGTTTCTTGAGCAGGTTGCTGATATCTTTGAACCATAGGATCCAAAGGATCTGGGATCCATTGTCTGTTTGCCCCTTGCACCCAGCCCACATCCCTGAGTTCATGGACCGGGGACCAGTTCCCAGTACCAATCTCTGTGTTCCTTGGGAGAGGTGCCATAACCAAATTGTCTGAGTTAGTAGCGGTATGTATGCATGCACTCCTTGTGATATAACCTTTTGACCTGAACTGAGAAGATTTCTTAAAACCTTTTTTTAACAGTAGTATTGCCCTTGGTAGTCCCAGTCTTACTGGCTGATGCCAAAGGCTGCCATTGTGCTCTAAGTCTGTTTCAGCCTACCTTAACTTTTTCCATAACTCCATTCTGTGGGAGAGTTTCTGGCTGGCTGTATAACCTAGAGGTTAGAGGAACGAGGTGTGAACGAGCTTGGTACATCCAGCAGACTAGACCTGAGTTTGATTCTCACAACTTCCACTTGCATACTGTGTGACTCTGAGCAAGTCACTTAACTACCCAGTGCTCCCAGGTCACCCCTGAAAACAGGCATTTGTGCCTAGTGGGCCTTACCCGGTTACCAAAGACTAAAATTAAAAAATAAATAAATAAATAAAGCCACATGGTCATTTTTACTGCCAGCCATTTGTAAAGCTCCCTCCATCTGTAAGTGATGTTGTTTCAAACTCTATGGTGCAAGGGCGGTGGGAGCCACAGAAGCCTTTGGTGATACAGCATCATCAATCGGTTGACTCAGTTTGACAGAGCAGGCGGCTGAATTGACAGGTGACGTTTTGTCCCTTATTTTATTCAACGCAGCCTGTAGTTCTGACTTTTTACACAAATACTTTATTTTCTCTTTGTTCAATTTTTTCACCAACAAACTTTCCAACAGCTCGGTAGGCTCGGTAGCAGAACAGTTCACAACAGCATTCATCACCTTAGGATTAACTGTAGAAACAGTTTCCTCTCCCAATTCTTCTGTTGAAAGAAACACATCAGTCGCTGCGTTATCTTCTAAAAAGTCTGCAGTCACCATAGCAGCATCAATGGCCTCTTGTGTCGTTTGACCAGGGAAGGAGGCCTGCTCACCTGTCTCCTCCACATCCATCCTATCCTCCAACTCCACAGAAGTGGACATCTTGGAATGGATGGCCAAGGGTTCCCCTACTGTCAGAGATGGGGCATTTTTTTATTAGTATCTCCAAATATAAAGTATAAAATAAAGCTTCTGTATCACACAGGCAATGCATACATTTCAAGGGAAAAAAAATTAAAATTAATAATAAAATAATAAAAAGATGCAATTACAACTGACATTCTCCTACCAGTATTACAACAAATTGCAGTACACATTCTAAACAGAGGTACATAACAGAAATATGTAAAAAAAAGTAAAACACTTTTGAGAGAATCCTGCAAACATCCCTCATACCCAGAGATCAAACATAAATGCTAATCCCTTGTCTCAAAATGAAATGATGGCATGAAACATATTATCTACACAAAAGAGGTGCTGTCTCCCATGGAAAAAAAAACATCTAGGAAACACAAAAGGGAACACACTCAAAATAATACCCACTCCCTTTCCTCACTTGCTCATTACTATTCTGCACACACTTTCCTTACCTATATTTTGGGGAAAAAAGGAAAACCTCTCCACCATAAAAAAACAGTTGCTTTAGGATGTCATTTGCAATCCAAATGACATACTTTTTTTAAAGCATTCTCACAAATGAGACACAGTATATTAAAAGGCATTTTTTTCTGTTTTAAAAAAAACTGGCATTGGGCTTGCCACAAGTAATACTTTAAACAAGTAAAAAAAACTTCCAAAGTCCCCACATCACATCTTAACAGAAGGGAGCCAAGATTGCTCAAAACTATTTCTTCATAAGTTAAAGATGTTACCCACTGCAAATCCCATCTCCTGGCTGCATATCCCCAAAAATGTGAGGAATAGTTACAAGAAAACAAAAAATGCTCCATGGTTTCTGTGTGTCCCTCACACTCAGGATGGGGACAGTGTTGTTCCTCCAGAGCCTTATGCTTATTATTCTCTTTAACCTGTAGTCTCTCATAAGACACAACCACAAAATATCCCACATCTTCTGAGGAATTCTCTTATTCTGCAACAACTTACATAGTACCTGCCATTTACTGGAGGCACAATTCTTGAAAACAGGGTGATGTAACCCTACACTTCCTAACAATCTCCAACATAATTGTTTCCACTTGGACTTCAGTAGCTCCTCTCTAGTTACTCGCCATTTTATCAATTTCAGTAAGGAATGTCTCCAACAAAAAGGTATATTCATTTGCGGAACTAATTTAGGAGGAACATCTAGCCATTTAATCAAAAAATCCAAAAGTAAAATCCATAACTATGCCTTTGCCTTGGAATCATCGGTGCAAAAAGCAACTCGAATAGAGGTTACCCAAAACAAGGAATGAAAAAATATAACAGGATTCACCATCCCCAATCCTCCATTTGTTCTAGGCAAATAAGTGTACACCCTCTTGACTGGATCCAGTCGACTCCCCCAAAGCATCAGAAAGAAAATATTTAAAATCCTAGTGTCATAACATGGAGGGAGTGGAAAAAAAATCCCTGTATGAAGCAGGGTGGGAATCAAAAACTGCTTTACAATGTGCACCCTCTTCTATTTAAATAAAGTCCACCCTTTCCATCATTGGACTTTCTGGTCACAAACCTATAGACCTATCTTCCAGTTTATCTGGGCGTTATCCCCCTGTCCAAATATTAATCACAACACTTTTATAGGCCCTGTTTCAGCCCTGATCCCTGCCAAATCAGAACACTGAAGAGTAGGATTACCTAACTGTAAACCCATACATTTTCCATATTCAGCTGAGCTCCTGAAACTGCCACATAACTATCCAGATCCTTTAACATATGTTGGGTGCCCCTTTCATCTCTTATAAACCCACACACATCGTCCGCATATGCCAATACTTTTGTCTCAACTTCCCCTCCCTGACTAGATATCCAATGAATCAGTGGATTTTGTAAAACTTTCCTAATGAAAGAATCCAAAGCAAATAAATACAAAAGAGGACTCAAGGGGCACCCCGTCTAACCCCAACTCTGACTAGTAACGTTCTCCCTTCTCTTCCTTGTAAGAAAGGTATAATGGATGGCAGACCATATCATTTTTTAAGCTACCATATAAAACAAGGGGGAATACCATAATACTTCAGTACTAAAAATAGAAAACCATGGTTCACCCTATTGAATGCCTTGCTTTGATCTAGGGAAAGCAAAAAACCCAGTACTGCATTTATTTTGCTATACTCAATGACATCTCTAATAATAATCAAATTATCTTGGATCTTCCTCCCTGGTAAACAGCAAGTCTGTACTGGATGAATTCATTCATTCAGCTGCGACTCAAAGTCATTTTTTGCAATAAGGAAGTTAGAATTTTAAAGTCTGCATTTAATAGACCACTAGGCCTCCAGTTTGTTAATTTCTGCCTAACACCACCCTTAAGTAAAAAAGATACCAAACCCTTCAAGAAGGAACTAGAGACCTCTTCCTCACTCATTAAGACTGTATTATATATTCTAGCCAGTAAAGGAGCCAAAATATCCCCATATTCTTTATAAAATTCATATGGTATCCCATCTTTCCCTGGTGATACTCCTGCTTTCAATGTCCTTATGATTCCTGCTACCTCAGTTGTTGAAATGGGATTCAATAAAAGTTGCCAAGTAGACCTAGACAGTGAGCACACTTGTAACTCCTCTAAGAAATCAAGTACTTCCTGGTTTGGAACTGGATGTGTAACACTAAACACAATTAAATAGTCCTCTAATGCCTGCCTGAGCTCTTAATGTGATGTAAGCACCTGCCCTGTATCAGTGATTATGTTGGAAATGTGTGAAGTTTGCCTTCTATCTTTACAAATAGAACAGGGATTTATATACAGCGTTTTCTGGGTCCCAAAAGCCATAGCCACTTGTAAGGATATGGCCCTGTCGTATTGATATTTCTTCATCTTACTCTTTATTTCAGCTACCAGAACTGTGTTACCTACCCCTGTTTGGTATGTGTCCAAATATAATTGATATAAAGACTTTCTCAACTGCTGATACTGCAAAAAACAAGAATTCACCTGATGTTTTCCATACTGAGTAAAACATTCCCTTATATCCACTTTAGTTTCCTCCCACCGTATTGCAATATTGTCATATATACAGACGGTGGACACTCTTGCCATGAATAAAGTCGAAATCTGACTACTAAGCCTCAGATCCAGCAACAAAGATATATTCAATCTCCATCTACTGATTGGTCTCATATAGTTATTGTACAACCACACCAGCACGCTCTATACGCTGCTGCTGTTTACTGTGAATGCTTGTGTGAAACTTTGAAGTGTACTGGTATTTGCTTGTTGTGTACTTTATGTTGGAGCCCTAGTTTCCTGTTGCACAGGAACCAGGAAGAGAGCCTGTAGTTCATTGGAAACAGCTAAAAACTTGCTCAAAACTTCTGGGGGCATTGCATAGCGCTATTGTAGCGCCTTACACTGCTCATTTGCTATTTGGTGCACATTTTTTAAAGTTTTAAAGCACATTTTGGGAGCATAGGTGCCATGGCCCCTGATTTGTATGTCAGGGTCACAGTCTGCTGTAAAAGCCAACCTCTCGGTGAGCAGGGAGCACGCGATGCCATGTGCAGAAACACACATGTCTGCATGTGTTCTGTGTGTTCAGCATGAGCATCGTGAGCAGGTAGATGCTAAAGGAGTATTAGACAGCACAACGGTGGACTACCATAAGCTATCTGTGTTTAGTTTGATTTATAGGTTTGTGGCTATACGCATGTAATATAAAGTCTAAATATGCCTAATACTATTACGTCTGTAAACATCTCTGGTGGCATTCAATGCATAGTATGTCACATGTACAATATCACTGAGGCTGCAAACACTGCAAATAGGTTTCCTTGCTCTAAATGTCTCTAAAGCAGGCAGCCACAATGTTTAAATGCTAGACTGTCAGAACTTGAAGTAAGTCAGAACCACATGCAGGCTAGATTTCAGGCACTCAGTCAAGTTCCTCCTTGTGTCATAGCCAACCACCCTGGCTCTAGTGGTATGCCCCTGCCTGCTTCTGTCCTCATAAAAGCCAATGGCTGTACTGGTACTACTTTGTAATCACATGTTGTCGGTGTTAGAAAGCGCCCTAGGAAAAATGACTGTACTAACAACCCAGATGAACATTGGTATGAGGGACAAGATAAAAGGGCTTATAAAAAAGGATGTAAGGCCACACATTTTTCTCTGACTACAAATAATAGATTCAACCTCTTGAATGAAGTTGAGGATACCCTTGGGCCTTCTTCTCAAAGAGCAGGGAACATTTCCAGTGTCCTGGCCAACATTCCCCTTCCCATAAACCGGTTCATGTAATTATCAAGGCTGTGTGTGGGTGATGATGTGCGATATGGCCGCCACCACACATTCAGTCACTTCACTGCCAGTCTAGCATTGTTTGTAAAGGACTTTGGAATACTGTGTATGAAAAGCGCTATATAAATGCTGATTCTTCTTCTTCTACTACACCTCTGGATGGTACCTGCACTAACTCGTCAGCCACTGTTCATACTTGTAACATGTCTGAGGTACCTAGCAGTTACCTTGGCCCCTCTAGCTTCTGTTCCCCAACCCCCATGTTCCACTAGTACCACTGGATGTCTCTCCTCCTGTACCAGTGCTTGAAACAGTGCATCCTATAGTAAATTGTTCTGTCCCAATGGAAACACCCCAAATTCCTAGTGACACTCAAAGGCAAGTGTTTGTTCTAGGTGATTCCATCATTAAATACCTAGATAAGGCCATATGCGACCCCGATAAGACCAATTGTACATGCTCCAGCTTTCGAGGCGCTAAGATCGCTAACATCTCGAGCTTGGTAGATAATATTTTAGCTAATGGTAGTATTAATCCATTGGTGGTTCTCCATTTTGGCACTAATGATTTCTGGCATTCAGGCATAGCAGAAATAAAAAAAAGATCTCATTGCCCTTTCCAACATAGTGGTGGACATTGGTTGTGAGATTGCATTTTCTGAAGTCTTGCCTGCCCCAAGAGCTTCTTATGAGTTTAATAATGAAATACATAAATGTAATAATTGGCTTCGCCTGAGATGCCTCAAGCAAAATCAAGCATGTCTTACTCTCTAGGAAGAATTTGTTGGTAGATCAGAATTTTTTTGTAGAGACGGCCTTCACTTGGGTCGAAAGGGGAACCAAGTACTGGGAGAACAAATACTGAAATATATCAATAAGCATTTAAACTGCTTGATCTGAGGGAGAGATTAGCCCCCGCCCCCCAAGGTCATCAGCTAAAGCATATAGCCATAGCCAGTCAAACAAATTGAAATGCTTGTACTTCAATGCCAGGAGTCTTAATAGCAAACTTGGCGAGTTAAAGGTCATACTAACAACTGATAATATAGATGCTGTACTGATTACAGAAACTTGGGGTGATGAGAAATCAAGTTGGGATCTCTCATTGCCTGGGTATATTCTGTTTAAACTTAATAGACAACATAAAAGGGAGGTGGGTCGCTATTTTTCTTAGAGACTCATTACAATCAGTCGAAATTTCTAATAAAGTTAAGTGCCCTATTAGCCCTTCTGAGTCAGTATGGATCAAAATGTTACTGAATAAAAATCAACATATCATTTTAGGTGTTTGTTATAACCCCGATGCATCCACTGAGTATCTTGATATAATCATCAAAGAAACAGAAACAGCTAGTTCTTTAGGGGATATTATACTTACAGGTGACTTCAACATAAGTGAGATTGACTGGAAAGGGCATACTGTTATGTCCAGTTTTGGGAAAAAATCATTTAATATATGCCAACACTGCCACCTTACTCAGGGTGAAGAGCAACCTACCTGGGGGAACATGTTAGACCTCATTCTTCATAGCAGAAGTCTAGTACTAAATAACTTAACTATATCCTCACCAATTGGTAATAGCGATCACTGTTCCATCAGTTTTGATTTAGAACAAACAGTAGTTTTGTTAAAAAACAGTACCAAAATATACTTGTATGAGAAAACTGACATTACTAACATTAAAACTGGTTTAGATAGTATAGATTGGTCATCTATTTTAAATACCCTAGGAACTTGTTTCAAAACATTACATAAAACAATTACTGTTTTAAGGGACACCTATATTCCAACTATATCAAAAAATTCATCTAAACAATGCAAACATAAATGGAAGAATAACTCAATAAAAAAACGTATAAAAAAATAAATAAATGTCATGCAGCCTACTTAAAATCCCAAATCCCAACCAACCCGGTGCCTATACCTTTATATTCAAAAAAAATGTAAAAATAGTAACAAAAAGGGCAAAAAAAACTTGGGAGCTCAAATTAGCATCCAATGCAAGTAAGGACAACAGTAAATCCTTCTTTGCTTATATTAACTCTCTTAAGAAACCCACATGTCAGGTTGGTCCTCTTCAGGTAAATGATACTTTAATTCATGACCCTCATGATATGGCTAATCTATTTAATACTAATTTTTGCAATATATTTCAAAGTAGTCAGAAAGCTAATATGATCAAAGACACCACGGGTAGCTATATAACTTTATCTGAAGTAGACATTCATGCAAAATTAACCTCACTTAAAGGGAACATCAGTGCATCTCCAGATAATGTATCAGGTCCCTCTTGTACCTATTGGCTGACAGCTTGTCCTTGCCTCTCAAACCGCTATATGATCAGTGTATTAATAACAACTTTGTCCCTGAGCTTTGGAAAATGGCATACGTAGTTCCCATTCACAAGAAAGGTCCCAAGAAACCACTGAGAAAATTACAGACCAATTAGCCTAACTTCCCCTATGTGTAAAATCCTGGAAAATGTGATTAAGGACTTGATTTCTTCCACCCTGTCTAAACTGGATGCTGAACAACATGGTTTTAAGAAGGGCAGTAGTTGCTTGACCAACTTACTATGTATTTATGAAGATGTCAATCTACAGCTTGACAACAGATACCCCTATGATGTGATTTATATAGACTTCAGTAAGGCTTTTGACCTTCTTCCTCACTGAGCACTGTTACATATACTATACTTATTTGATATCAACCACAGTATAGTGAGATGGATAGCTAACTTGTTGACATACAGAACACAGCGAGTTCTGATAAATGGACAGCTTTGTGATAGTGGGTCCGTAACTAGTGAGGTTCCACAGGGTTCTGTTTTTGGCCCCTGCTCATTTCAGCTTTTTATAGCTCATATAACAAACAACTGCTGTTCAAATATCATTGAATACACAGATGACATCAAAATCAGTGGACTATGTTCCAATTCAGAGCAAATAGCATCCATTCAGAATGATCTCGATCATATGTCTAACTAGATTACTACATGGGGGATGAAACTAAATCATAATAAGTGCAGGGTTATGCATTTTTGTACCAATGACCCCCTCTCATGCATATATATTAGATGCCAGAGTGTTGACAAGCACTGGTATAGACAAAGGTTTAGGGGTCTTGGTATCAGATGATTTCCTTCCCCATTCACATATTAATGGAGTTATTCTTAAGGTTAACAGGATTATCTGGTCAATAAAGAAAAATAGCAAATCAAGAGACAGAGATATACTAATGCCCTTATATAGAGCCTATGTTCGCCCACTTTTAGATTTCTCCTCTCAGTTATAGTGTCCCTTTAGGAAACATGACATTATGCAGCTGGAAAAAGTACAAAGAGGTTACAATAAACTTGTGAGAGGTCTACATAATGTCACTTATGAAACCAGACTTAGTTCCCTGAACCTAATGTCTCTTTCAACTCGATGTTTAAGAGGGGGCCTCCTTCTTCTGTATGACATCATGATGGATCCTTATTTACTGACCAGTCTAGGTGTAGTGTTCAAGGATGACATCTATAATTTTAGAGGTCACCCACTCCAGTTACAATGCAGAAAATTCAATTTAATGCCATGAAAATTCTTGTATACCTTATGTATTATCAAACCCTGGAATGCATTACCATTAGAGGTGATTACTAGTAGTTCCAAAACAATGTTCAAACCATGTTTGGACACCTTGATCATTTCTGGCATATCTATTTGTTATTATTAAACAACAGGAGCAATTATGAGCCTCATGGATCCTTAGCTCTTGCTCGATCTAAGTATGAATCTAAGTATAGTAAGGGTGTAATGAAACTACTGCTTTCACTAATAAATGATCAGAAAACTCTACCAGTATAGCTTCAGTATGCTGCAGAATAATAGTCTTTGTCACAAATATATAATCAATCTTTGCACAAAAGGAGCTTCTAAGAAAGATAAATTTAATCTCGGGCTTAGCCCTTTCAGAAACATCTAGTAGGTCAGTCACTGCAAGAAATTTTTTAAAGGCATTAGAATCATTATATACCTTCTTACCCTTTCCTTGTGATCCTGAGTATCCACCGTACAATTAAAATCCCCTCCCACATACAGATTTTTTGCCATCATTAAACAAAGCTGCACAAGATTGAACAACTCCACCCTATCAGTTTTGACCTGTGGTCCGTACACCACAGTAAAGCAGCTCAGGTAAAACTGCCATAAACCATCCACTTCATGGAACCAAATCCACCAGTTTTTGGAACCAAAAAGCAGAACCTGAAAACAACACCCCTACCCCATCTGCTCTTTCCAGGCTGAAGGACCAATACGAAGGCCCCCAGGTCGTTATTTTGAACCACATTCAGCAATGAAATAGAATCCAATCATGTTTCCTGTAAAAAGATGACATCAGTTTTCAAATTATGCAAATAAGAAAACAGGCTAGAACGTTTTGTAAGCATTCTTTATGCTACAGGTGTTTAAAGAGACCAAAGAAAAATTGTTAATTCATAAAAAAAGAAATGAAAATGGGAAAGAAAAGCTCATGAAGACTTTTTCTTCTTTTTCTTTTTCCCTCCAATTTTCCGATGAACCTTATGATTTTCCTCTACGTCCAGTTGTTCAAAAACTGACAGTGTGTCTGAAAAATTATCATCCTTATCTGAAGTAGGCTCTATTTCCATATCCAACCCATCATATTCATTGCTACATTCCAACACATACAGTGCCTGATCCACCTTGGCACTATGTAAACTTCTTCATCTGTCAGCTGGTTGAGACCAGTCGGGGGGGCATATCCATGCTGCGTTTGGCCGGCTGAACAACCTGGTCAATGACCAGTGAGATCAGCTCTTTAAGATCCTGTACCTTCTCCACACTTTCCTCTGGTGGGGGAGGAGGGGGGGTTCTAATTTACCACTCTGAGCCAGACTACCATGGGACTCATGACCCAGGGGTGGGGGTTGGGGCTGTGTCTCATGGCTAAACACTATAGCTACCTCTTGTTCAGCCCTTTTCTGTTGTGCAGACCTCATCAAATCCTCAAGGTTAATCGTGCACCTCTTGTTATGAGCTGCCCATGGACAGTCCCTGAACACATGTCCATGTTTCTCACACAAATTACACTTAGCATGGTTAGCACATTGCATGCTGATATGATCATACTCTCCACAGATACTAATTACACCTCATTTTGTCACACATATTGGAGAGATGTGTCTGGGCCCCACATTTGTAACAAGCCTTGGGTTGGCCCAGATAAAAACACATCCCTCTGTCTCTACCAAGAACAAAACTGTTGGGGATATGAACTACTCCCTCCAGAACCACCTGGAGGAGGTAGGCTTTAAATTTCCACCCACCTGTTCAAAAGTGCTCAGAGTCCATGATGGCTTCAGGTGCACTAAGCACATCACATTTTTGTTGCAGCCAGTGTGCGATGTCAGAGACATGTACATTCTCATTCCTGAACATCACTGTCACAAATAATAACAGAGGTTTACATAAAGGAATGGCAATGAAGGGGGACCACAATGGAGAAAACTTAAGTTGGTTGTACAAAGACCAAAAGCTGTCCAGGCTGTGTGGTTGGTGAAAGCTAATATTGAAAACATCTTCACCAGATATGTGTATGAGGCATACACCTCTGACGCCATAAACCTCATGCTGTCTTTAATCAAGGTTTTACCCATGAATAGCTGATCAGGACTGGGTTTCATACCCCCTTTGTATCTTAAACACACAGCATTTCACCTGGGTAAAGGTTCATTTCTATCAAAGAGCTCTGAATGCCTCAGTCTTTGACTTCTCAGCCTGGAGAAAGAGGGAAGGAGAGCCTGTTCCGGTCTTGAGCCCCTGTTCAGATGCCCTTCCCCTCTCCTCTCAGACCATGCACTATTACCAGTAGAAGGTATAACTGGAGCTGTCAAGGCAGGCTGGCTCCCATGAGCTGAGTTTTCAGAAACCCCTTCAGTGTCATGTACATGTCCCTCTTGCGCATTAGGCTGCATCTCCCCCTGAATTGTCTGGGACCCCCCCCATATCAGTTCTTACATCTATATTTACAGAATCTTGACTCTTCTGCTCCTTTATCAACACAGGAATTTCTCCCTGATTAAGGGTCTCTGTCACTCCTGCGGTAGTGATTACATCCCCCTCACAGTCCCATGGTACATTCCCCACCTGATGAACTGCCTCCCATTCCAAACCAGTCTCACCCCTATCTAGTACTGCACCTGTAGGTAAAGAAGTCTCTGAAGATAAATCCACAGTCTGCAATAAATCCCAGGAAGGATCCAGCTCCCAACCACCAGTGTCAGTTTTCCACCATCCCACTCCCTTCAACGCATTATCTGGGGACCAATCCTTGGTTTCCACTATTTGTTGACCTGCATTTAGATTGAAGGTTGTACGTCTTTGCTCCACCATCATTTCTGGCCACTTCGGGGGTTCAGGTTGCATGACGTCATCCACCGATCAAATGTCGCTACTCCTATCAGTCACATCCGCTTCCTGTTCCAATCTCAAAACCACCTTGGCCTGGGAGCATGTTGCAGTAGGCAGGCCCTCCAAGATTAAAGTCTTCCAGGAATCCTGAGGAGAGATACTGTGCTGCCTCTTCCGAACTCCAGCCTTACGTCTGGAGTATTCCTCTTTGTCCTGTGCCAACACTGTAAGTAGAATTCGGCACTCAGCCATATCCTTTTTTAACTGTTCTTTCTCCACCACTAACTCCAGGTCCATGTCAGAATCTGACTCTGCCAAATAGAGTTCCACCTGAGGGCTTGAAACTGCAGTCTCCTCCTGTCGTCTCCCGAACCTGTTCAGGTTCAGCAAGGGATTCCATAGACACAAAAACCATGTCTAAATTGAGTTTTTCCATTCTTTCCACTACCGTAGGGTTAGACGACTCACTTCTTGCATGCTTCTCCCTCAGCTTGCCAACTGTCTGACGATTCCATCAGGGAGCAGGGTTACAGCGCCCCTTTCTTCAGAGTAGGGAAAAGTATTTATTAAAACTATACTCCAACATTTACAGTATAGCTTTAGTTACAAATCACTTTTATATATTCCAGTAGAACATTCAAGGCTCTTTTCCTATTTATTCATCCAATACAGTTAATATTTTTCCATAATTGCTTCCCTCTTTCTTCTCCAAATATTGTGCATTCATACTGAACTTACCTATCTACCTCATCCTGTATTTTGAATATCAAGTCTTGGATAGTAAGTGTTTTACTCTGTATAAACCTTTGGCATCGAACTTGCCAAATTGCCCATTTAATTATTGCAAATAACAAATAAACTGTACTTCTTTCTAAATTATTCCATGCTTTTGTTACTTGACCATAAACTAATATCTCATATATTATTTCCGAGAACTCTGCCATGCCCCATATTTGGGCTAAAAGGTGCCAAAAAGGCTTTATAAACTAACATTCAAATAACATATGTTTCACAGTTTCTTCTTGATCATAACATTATTTTTCCAAACAAATCCTTTCCTCCACTTTTTGTGTTTTTAAATTCCCCTTAACATTTATTTTCCCATGGCTGTATATCCACACCACTTCTTTCATATTTTTAGGTATTCTCCTTTCTAACATAGCTTCCAATAATATATTTGTGTTTACACCTTTATCCACTTTGAAAACTGGGTCCTCATAGCAATTTTCTTCTACAATTTTTTTTTTTTTTGTAGTTTAAGTTCGTTTTTTTAGTCTGGATTTCATCTTTTGATATCTTCCATTGTGCTATATATCTTCTACACACATTTATATACCTTGGGAGTTTAGATTGGTTACACACATTCCCTTTCTTTCCCTAGCTTTGTAACAATATTTGTCCCCATTCTTGTACCAAATGCATCCACATACTGTGTTCATTTTGCATAATGGCCTGATATTAGCATAAACAAATATATTAATAAAAAATATTATTGGGTGCAGCATATTTAAGCCTTCTTCTGGAATAGGCCTATATGTATGTGCCCTTTTAATAGGATTTAATCTGCTTCCCCCATAACCATGTAAAGAATAGTCCTAGTATTTTGGTCTATATCTGCCATGGAACTGGAAAAATGTATGCCATATACAAAAATATTAGAACAATAAAGGTCTTAAGCATGTATATTCTCTTTTCTCTCATCATATTCCATCCTTTCCATTTATTCACTTTACCCAGAGCGATTTGGAATTTTCTCTGCCAATTTTCTCTCATAGGATCCTCTCCTACAAATATAATTCCTAATATTTCAAACCTCCCTTGCACTACTTCTATATCTCCTTTATCTAACACCCCTATTTTCCCTAATGGTATTATTTTACTTTTACCTTTATTTATTTTAATACCAGTACATTCTTTAAATCTTTCAAAAATCTGTAATGCTTTTTTACTAGAAGCCTGATCTTTCATTAAAAGCAAACAATCATCTGCATTGGTGCAAGTTTTATGCAGCTCTCTACCTTTCCATTCTATTGCACAAATCTCTTTCTCTGTTTGTATCAACCTTAATAAATGGTCTAAACAGGGTATATACAAAAGAGGGGCTTGGGGGCACCCCTGTCTCGCACCATTATGAATGTACATTGGGATCCCTAGATAACCGTTAATCATTGGGCACACTTGTGCTTCTATATATAAAGCTCTTATTAATTTAATCAGTTCTCTTGGAAGATTATACATACCTAACATATCCCAAATATATTCATGTTTCACAGTATCAAATGCTGTTTCCTGATCCAATGCATACAAACATCCTTCTAATTCCTCTATGTCACCTTTGTTTATTATTTCTCTGAGGTATATTAAGTTCTGTCTGCTGTCTCTTCCAGGTAGAGCACACATCTGTGTTTCCAAAATTAAATGAGGAGCATATTCTACCAATCTCCTATTTATAATCATTGCCAGAATCTTGTAATCTGCTGTCAATAAACTTATAGGTCTCCAATTCTTAATATTTAGCTTTTCTCCTTTTTTATGCAAAAAGATGACGATCCCGTTTCATAGATTTCTGTAATCATACCTGTCTGAAAGATGTTATTATAAACTGTGGTAAACATCAGTGTTATTATCTCTTCAAATTTTTTATAAAAGGCATTCGGAGCCAGCCCAGTGGCACTGAGGGTTGAGGCACTGGACACAACAGCTCACGCCACACCTGCAACCTGGGTTCTGGAACAGAGTGGGGTCACTGGGGGCTGGCAGGGGAGAGGAAGGATTGAGCATCCCACAACTGCTCTCCTTCCTCTTGGGCAGGTGGGTGCAATGCATTGTGCTGTAGCAGCAACTGGTGGATTCCAGCTGCAATACAGATGCCTCCCTGAATGGGGGAAGTGTGGTGGGCGTCAGCATGGCCATGCTCTGATGCCATTGCACATCTGGCTCCCAGGGGCAAGGAAAATGGCAGAAAATAGCAGGGCAATCTCAGTGGCTGATGGCTGTGCCCCACGCCACCGGACATGAGAGGTGCCTTCACCAGGACTTGGCCAACCCTGTGTGCAGGGGGCATATAATCCACCAGCCAGACCTGGTCTGGGAGTGCTGGTGCTGGCGGCCGGAGATTGCTGGGTCTGCTCCACAGGCGCAAAAAACAGAAATAAATAAATAAATAAATAAATAAATAAATAAATAAATAAATAAAAGGCATTTGGAATCCAGTCTATCCCAGGAGCTGTATTATTCGTTAATGCATGAATGGCTTCTTTCACTTCCCCATCTGTAATTGGTTCTCTTAATATTTCTTTATCTATTTCTGCAATCTCTGGTACCTGTACCCCTTTTAATATATTATCTATCTTTTTCCCTTTGGGGGTTGGAAATTTCTGTCTCAAATGTTCCTGTACTACTGTCTTCATATTTCTTATATCACTGTAAGCCTTACAATTGATATCAGCTAAACCACACATCACTCTTTTTTCCACCCTATCTTTATTATCAATAAATGGGTTTGTCTGAGCCTTCGTCCCCTCTGTTCCACATTTTTGTGTAATAATCAGCAATTTTATTCTGTTGTACTGAAATTCCCACATTTGTTCCTTTAATTCAGTTATTTTACTTGAGTGATCTTCCCCATCTGAATACTGATTAGATATTTCCTTGTATAATTTTGCTCTCAATCCTAACTATTTCTGGTATTTAGATTTTCCTTTTCTTTGTGCTATCGCTATCGTAGTCTCCTTTATATCTTTTTTGATGTCTTCCCACCATTTTGCAGTGTCCTCATATAGATCATATACTGTCCATCTAGTGGAAAACATGTCAAGTAGTTCTTCCTGTACCTCATTATCCTCTAAGTGCTCCTTGTTCATCCTCCAATACCCTCTGCCACATATCATGGTATTTGTTACATTTATATGTAACCCTACAGCTGCATGGTCTGCTGTTTCTGTAGGCATCATATATGCTTTACTAACTGACATGTTTTTTGGAACAAACCAAAAATCTATTCGTGATAACAGCTTACCCTTAAAATAAGTATGTCCTGCCAGTTGCTTTTTTATTTTAAAAGCATCCTCCATATTTGCATTCTTTAAGATTTTCTTTAAGCACAACGAATCACAGAATATTTTTTTTGTTTTTCTGCCCCAATCCCCACTTTCTATCCCACAATTAAAATCTCTTCCCCATAAGGTCAATTTTGCCGTATGCAAATAAGGCTCTATTTTCCCCATCAGTTTATTTCTCTCTAGCTTAGATTGAGGATTATAAATATTTATTAGTCTTACTGTTATTCCTTTTATAACAGCGTCTACCATCATTGCCGTTCCAGGGGCTATATCCAGAACTTTCAAAACGCTAACATCCTGTGAAAAAAAAAGTAATACCCAGACCAGAACATTTTTCCTCTCCTATGGACCAAATAGATGGACCCCATCTCCAGTCCCTTTGTGCTGCATTTAGGTCATTGATTGTGTATAATCTAGTATCTTACAAAAATGCAAAATTCAGATCACCAAGTACTGCAGATCTGTTCCGTACACTATTGGCATTACAGGATATACAATTTAAACCTGCCATGTTTTTACATGGACCCACTTTCTAGCCTATTTTGTCTTTCTTTTTTTTTTTGATGCTTACGAATCTACTGAATCAGTATCCGATACATCCCCTTTCCCCCTTCATCTGATAAGGAGGTGTCAGAGTCTTCCTCCATGGTCACCCATTCTTTATCCTGCAGAACTGTAAATTTATTGCTTAATTTTACTACTTCTTCTTCTTCTGTATTCATTTGTTTTTGTTCTGTCTTTTTCAGCCCTTTTGATCTGGTGACTATTGTAAAAGTTTCCTGAGCTGTTTCCTTATTGCTTGTGTCTTTTTGATCAGGTTGTTCGTTTGACTCTCTATTTGTATTTTTTACAACTTGCAAATGAGACGTGGACGGTTTCATGGCTTGAAGCCTCTCTTCTTTTTTTTCCCTTTCATCAGCTGCCCTATTGTGCTTCCATCACAATTTTTTCTTGTTTTGCTTTTTCTGTTTTTTTGCCAAGGCCAAGTAAACATCATGTTCTCCTTGTACTCCAGGGTCAGGGCTGTTCTGTGCTGCCCATGGACAATTATTGAAAATATGTCCTATCTTTCCACATAGGCTACACCTTATGGGATTTTTACATACTGCTCCATATGACCAATCTGACCACATAAACTACATTTTACTTTTTCACAGGTGTTCCTTAAGTGACTCTTATCCCCATATCTGTAGCATGCCCAAGGCTGGCCTGCATAGAACACTATTCCTCTGTCTCTCCCCAAAACAAAACAATTGGGTAGGTGTAAAAATTCTCCATTTAACTGTCAAAGTACCACCTTAAATTTCCACCCACCAGTTCATAGATTTTTTTGATCTAAAATTGATTCAGGAGGCCCTTTTAAGTCACATTTTTGTTTTAGCCAAAATGAGATGTCAGCCATGTTTAAGGTTACCACCTACTCGGTTTTTGACCGAATGATTCGGTTTTCTAGGTCCAGATTCGGTCCTCCTGTTTTCACCATTGCAAATTCGGTTTTTATGGTGGGTCAAGCAGCACCTGTTAGATTCCCCACTAACTGTTTCATTTTCTTCTCATCTGACTGTAAGCAAGTGTCTGACATTTCAGTGTGCTTGCTTGCTTGCAGTGCATGCTAATCAGGAAGTGCCTTCAAGAGCAGGGCACTTAAAGAGCCAAATGTGTCCCTGTCTGCTCAGTTGTCACCTCTAACTTCACACCAGCAAATTGGAAGATTATTCACGGGAAGGGTAAACAATACCACCTTAATTAACACCTTCATTTTTCTGAAACCAGATAGGCACCACATTAGGGTAGCTTCCTGTCCCAGTATGGACTGTACAATGTGTTTCAGAAACTTTACCTGCTAATCCAGTTTTATTTATTCAGAGGTAGTACATTTTCAGTCATTTTGAATGCTCACATGCTTGTAAAACAGATTCTGTTAAATCATTCACCATTTTACTTGCATGGTCAGATTACAAACACATTCTGATGTCATGCAGACCTTTGTATACCAGTCAGTCTGAGAGGTGTAAAGTAGGGCTATTAAGACCATTAGCAGCAAATCAAACTAATCCTTTTCAGGCTGCATTGTGAGTATGGTCTTTGACTGCTGTGATAAGGAATACTTTTATACCTTTAAATGTTCACTATTTTTCTTTTAGGGTCTGTCCTATATTTTAATATTTTTTACCCCTTTATTATAAATTAATAATCTAATATTTTATTTCATTTCTAGCAATACTATGTCTCTCTCTCCTCAGTAGTTATTGTTGTCAATTTTCATACTACCTGGATATTCCAGGAAGACCAGTCCAGGCCTTTCAGATGAACAGCACAGAATAATGTGGCTAATGTCATGCTAAACTACAGAAATGAGAAAAGGAAGAGAGAGAGAGAGAGCAGTAGTTAATGAGATGACAGAAACACAATCTAGATTTGATGGCACTGCAAATTTAGGCAATTTATCAAAAATTGTTCAAAACATCATTGTTTTTTTTTTTACCAGAAGAGACACCCTAAGCTAAAGCTTGTTTACAGGTGCAACCTGAGAGCACAAGGGAATTAAGCGGTTTGTGTAGGGTCACAAAGTATGCAAATTTGGGCTGTAGCATTCAAACCCTGGTCTTCAGAATTGCAGCTCAGAGCTTTAGAGGAAAATTACACCCAAAACTTGAAAAAATATATGTTGTGCAGTGTTTTAATTTGTATATGAAGTTCTAATGTTTTCTTCCGTCTGACTGGTATTAGTAGTTTTTCCCAAATTAGCCTGCTAGCTTTATGCTAGCTTTACGACCCCTGGGGATCTTCATACCTGATAGCGTAATTGTATTTCTTGTTCCCACAGTACATCTTGTCTCATGTGACTATGATGCAAGAGATATCCAACATTCAGCACACACATGCCAAACAAACGAAATATCTTGGAAGCTTTACAAGCTGCATAAAAATTACCAGCAGCAAAGTTTTTCAGGACAGTAAAACCTTTAGGATGAGGGTGGTCACCAAGCTGAATTCTACAGATTTTAAAATATAGCCATCTCTATTGTTGTGAACTGATTGTAATGCAATGCTTTCTGCTGGATTTATGGGCTCTGCTACATCACCATCACATGAAACAAGGTGAATTGTAGGACAAAGAAATGCAATAAAGCTATTTGATATTCTGATCTCCAGGGGTCGTAAAACTACCCTAAAGCTAGCAGGCTAATTTAGGAAAAACTCCTAATACCAGTCAGAGGGAAGGAAACACTATAACTTCACATACAAATTAAAACACTCTGCACAGCATATATTTTTTCAAGTTTTGGGTGTAGTTTTCCTTTAAACCACTGCGCTATACTGCCTCCATGCTACATATCACATATCATGCTATCTGCTATGTATGACTGACATGGAAAACAAAATAGGGTATTTAACAGCATAGAATAGTTCCTACCACTTTTAAAACCTTCTCTGACATTACAAATAACTTTAGAGTAGGAGCAATGGGAGGGACAGTAGCACATCTTAAAATGGCAGATGATATTTGTAATTACATCTCGTCCACCATTACTGGTGTAGTTTATTTATTTATTGAAAGAGTTTTATCAGAAAAGGCCACCTGACCCAAACTAGCCAGTTGTCAAAGGTGTCCTTGTAGTCACTGGATTTGTCTGGTAAACTGTGTACACAGGATGGAAAGTCCCCTGAATCCCCCTCTCTAACCCCACCAAATGTTAACACACACTGACATTTAAAATATTTAAATCTAAATCAAACAAACCAAAAATAATAATCATGATGTAATTTAAAGAAGTTGTACACAATGTTATATCAGCAGCAATTCTGGATAAATCAAGTGAATCAGAGTCCAAGCGATGCCCTCATTAGTCATAAAAGGGGTGGGGTTAGGGGTGGAGTTTGGGGGTGTGGGTTAGTATTCGGTGTTCATCTCATCCAAAGGTGGCAACCCTAGCCATGTTCACTCCTTTATTTCTAAATAAAATCATTACAATTTTAAAAGCTGGTTTTGTTAGAGGGATAGCATGAACTCTTTCCATAAAGGTGTGTTTTTAACTTGGTGATATAACTTCCAAAACCTTTCAAGGCCTGTAGGAAACTAATGTCATATATTACATCCCCTGGGATGTGAATCAATGCATAGATTTCGTAATCATAGTATTTCATATTGTTTTTGAGCAATTGTCTCCCTTCAAAAAGTCTGTCTGGTGCATCAGAAGGTAAGCCTCTGAACTTTAAATGGACTGAGTTTCTCCTTTTAGCAGGTTCACTTATTCTATTCATGACTTCAGGAAAAAAATTTTCTCTAACATATTCACCCCAAACATTTTTACCTTTGGGTGTTTCTTGCTCACTCTGTTCTTTTTCTATTTGTAGTGTTTTATCTTCTGTATCCACAGATGTATCCATTTCCCCGTCCATTATTGGGTCTGTCATCTCAGCTACTTCATTTATGCTCTCTCTTTTTCTTTTTCTTCTATGTTTTGTGGCACTACCTTTTCCTCCCCTTCATTACTTTTATTCCTAACATCCTGTGATATGGTAACATTTTCATGCATCTCATTTGGCCTATTTGGATCCCACCCTTTCCCATCTGGTGTTCTTTTCCATCCAGCATTTACTAAGGCATCAGCCACCCAATCTGGTATGTCAGGAAAATCAATCACTTGATTATTTTTATCTTTATTTTGCTCATCCTTTAAGTCCTGATTTGCATTTTCTTTCTGCTGTTGCATTTTTTAGAGTTGCTTTGCTTGAAACCTTCTGTTTTAGTTTTCCCTTTCAAATCTATACTTTTATTTGCTCTTTTCAAGACGAGCCATTTTTGACCTTTTGTGGCTTTTTCTTTTTCAGATGCAGTCTCAAAAAATATTTCCTCACTCGTTTCTATGCATTCCCCACTAACTGAAGGAACTGCTACTGGCCATGAGCCTGCTGACAGGCCTCCTCCCTCCTGTCACTTTTCAGCTGTTTAGCTGCACTTTTTTTACTCCCTCAGCTTTTCTTGTCTGAACCATAATTAGGCAATACAAATTGCTTAGGGACATTACCTACACCCTCTATCTCCACAACATTTTCTTCATGTGCTGCTGTTTTAAACTGCTCCGGTTCCATGGGCTTTACCTCGCTTGCTCGCTCCTCTGTTTTTCTGCTGGACATAGCTGCACTTCTCTTCATCTCCATTTCTTTAATCTCCCTGGTCTCTCACTCCATTAAAGCCAAGGAGGAGACCGCTCCTCAGCCTCAAGCACGTCTGTACTGATTCAGTACCTCGCAGCAACTGACCACCATCAGTTCTCCAGCAGAGCTCCCCCTACAGAAACAGTAGGGGAGTTTCCCTGGTGTCCTGGCTAAGTTTCCCCCATTCAGTAAAAATATTACCAGCAGTTTAATCTGGTTTAATGTCAGTTGGCATCCAACTGTATCCCCCCCTCCGGGATGAGGCTGAAAATAGGTAGAATTGTCTAGTCCTCCTTTCCCAGTCAACAAAAACTAAATGAAAAACATTGGGGATAAGCAGTTTTGCCTTGAGTAATGCATATGCTGTAGGGAACATGCTCCCTAGGCTCAGATAGAATTAGGATGGTGATGGCATATCTGTATGTGTGCAACTGATCTAGAATAAAGTTTCTACCTTCTTAAATTTTGGACTCATCTGTTTTAATTCACCACAATAAATCGCATTGTTTTGGGCACAAGAGGTTAAACATCTTGGTTAAAGTTGCAGTAAATGGACTTCCAGTGATGTCAGCGCAATGATGGCTGCTTAGCCCTGGAGCTCCGCACCCCAGCTGGTAACAAAACTGATAAATCACCGCAAGCAGAATGTCTTCACTGGCCAAAACTAAGAAAAATAGATTGGGGCGACCCCAGCTCATTCAAGCCCAAAAATTGAGAGCTCTAGTTCGGGGGGATCAGAAAGATGTGTCGGATTCATCAGAGATGTCTTTTGACTTATTTCAGGCCGACCCGCGCGAGGAGGACCCGCATGCAGATCTAGTGGCTACAATCAAGCAAACGGCGCTCACAGTCAATAAAATTGATCAGTCCTTGGCTGATCTTAAAGCAGATATTAATAATACTAGCCACAAAACTGATCAGCTGGAGTTATGTGCCACCCAGGTCACTGAGCAGTCAGATTGCCAGGACCACCTGATTCTCTACCTGTTAGCGCGGGACCGTGAGCTCACCCACCGTCTGGATGACCTGGAAGGCAGGAGTCAGCGGCAGAACCTTCGGGTCTATGGGGTCCCTGAGGGCTCAGAAGACAAGTATCCTACAGTGATGGCCTTCCTTCAAGGCTTTTTATGGGAAATTATGGAATTTCCTGCAGAGTTTGCTATAGAGATGGATCGGGCGCACAGAGCTCTTGTTCCCAAACCCAGTAGCCCAGACTTAAGACCGCACTCGATTGTTGCCAAGCTAACATCCTATAAGGTCAAGGAGGAGTTACTACAGAGAGCCTGGCAGAGGGGCCAGTTGAGCTACTCCGGATCCCGAATCTCACTGGACAATGACCATACGACAGCAGTCCAGGAGTCGAGGAGAGCCCTCTGGCCGATTGTTAAACAACTCCGGACTAAAGGTATCAAAGCGCAGATTTTGTATCCAGCAAGGCTGCAGGTGATCACAGAAGCAGGTTCACAAGTTTTCCTGGATCTACTGGCTGCCACTTCATTCCTGGGCTCCCTGGGGATTGCCTCCCCCCCTCTCACTAAGGAAAGGCTAGAGAAGGACTTACTCGCTTCGGCTTGGTCTGTGTCACAGAGAGGGGCTTCTAGGCCTGGCACATCATAGAGGTCCCCGCACACAAACCTGCTAGCAGATGTTTCAGCCCTGCTTAGAAGATATGGTGACCCCTCTAGGATGGATAGGAAGGCGGCACATCTACTGGAGGATACACTGGGAGCTACTCAAAAGGATGTGCAACCAGACTCAGTGAACACATGAAAACTTAATGGATGTTTAATTTATCTCTTTGCTGCTCTTTTGGGAGACCCCTTTTCTCCTCCCCTTACTTCCCCTCTGCCAGGATAATGCCTTTTTTCTAACCCGGTGCACCTGGGACTCTCAAGGCAATTGAACTACTCCCCCTCTAAGTACGTACTTAATATTTGTATGATTTCAGGCACTTGGTAAGGCATGCTGTTAGTAAACCTTTTGGGTGTGCGAGGGGGAGCAGGATGCGAGAGCGCCTTCCTCTGGGGGGGTGTTGGTAATAGGCGTGATTTGGGAGCTGCGTGAAAGGGGCTTAGACCTTCGCAGGGACCTGTGATGGCCTGGTCTGCTGGGAAATGTTGGCGGGGCTACATCCTGATGTAGTATGGGATGGGCCATTGGCTTTTATTTCCCCTAAGGACCGAGCTAATTGTTGTCCCTTTGGGAGAAATTCGAGAGGTGCCTCCCTCCTTCCCTGCATCCGGTTGGCTGGCCACCTGCATTCTCCAGACACGGTGGTTTTGACCCACATGCACTAGGCTTTAACCTGTGTGGGAAGGAGTGCGTGGGAGGCCTCGGACTGAACGCGTAACATATGCCCCTATCTCTATTATGTATGATGGGGCATTTTGCCCCACGAGACTTACGCTAACTAATGATAGGGGTTTGGGATTCTCAGCTGGAAAATATTAATTCAGTCCGGAACGTCTGGGGGATGAGCTATGCCTCGCTATTGGAATGGGGGGGGACAGGTGGGGGATGCTGGTGGGGGCTGTGGTGTGGGAACACGGCATAGGGAGGAGACCTCACTTACTGCCGGGCATGCCCCTGGCATCTGCCTGCACAGTCGGGCTGTGGGGGGACTCTGGGTGTGCTCGCTGGGCGCTCCTCCTGGTGGAAGGTGGTTGGGTACTTTATGCCTGCCCATCGGGGGGGGTGTCTCCTTCCTTCTCGGGTCTGGGTATTTTTGGCCTGGTTTGGATGGGGGGTGCACACCCCAAGTTTCTGCTTGAGTCTGGTGGGCCCCCTCTGGGACCCTTTCATAGGTCCTGGTGAGCGGGTGACCCCGGGAAGGGGGGTCTTACCTAATAGGGGTCTATGCTTTTCATACTGAAATTATTGGATCCAGTTGATTCAGGGACTCCTGTTTGGACCCATTTGCCAGCGGGGAGCCCCCTTCCCCCCCACATTTGGGCAAGCCCCCTGTTACTCAAGCTTAATGATACCCCCTTGGGCTGGCAATTCCTAAGATATAGTTACATTATATTATTAAGGTGATGTCAGTTGTAATGACATTTATGCTGGCCTGGTTGGGGCCCCCTCAGGGTAGGGCAGCCTAGATATTTCCCCGGTGATCTAGAGGTAAGCTCGATATAGGGATTTTACCCTAGAGCCTGGGGGGCCTTCCCTTTATAACAGGAGGGCGACCCTCCCCATACTGCATTTTGGCAGTTACCTCACTGCTGCACAAACATCATCATCAGCCCTTGGAAGTCACTTAAAATTTTGTATTTGGAGAGAGGAGCACCCGGCTTATATAATCTGGATGCCCCTCTCCTTACTGCCTTGGAATGCCCAGACAGGGTTCTGGGTATTGTATATAGTTAGTGTGTTATTTGAAGTTCTGTGGAATGCAACACAGATTTTTTCAACGCTTCGAATATCTCCACCTGAATTTGTACAGGGTGAGAGGTACGTCTCCCCTGGACTCCTCTGTTTCTCCGGTACTACTGGGGAGCCTAGATGGTACAAGCTGAGTTTGAGGTTCCTTTGGTCCCAGAGTGGTCCTGGGAGATGGAGGAACTCCTGGGGTAGTTTGGCTGGGACAGACCTAGCTTTGTTTAAAGTTGGCGTAGATAAAATAATACAGTTCAGTCCACAGGTTTATTTTACGGGCATTTGTTGTGATACATTATGGTTAATATATATAACAGAGAAGAATAAGATTCAAAGGGAAAGAGACAGCCATGACTTTCTGACAAATACATCAGAGATACTAGTATTCTACCAGGAACATTTACTGTTAAGTACAGAGGTAGAGATTGTCTGGAAAAATAAATGGCGCATAAGCACTTATAAGTATACTCACTGAATGTAAATGGTCTGAGCAGTCCAGTTAAGAGGTCCAGAATGATAATGTTAGCTAGGAAGTCAAAGGCTGATATAATTTATTGGCAGGAAACCCACTTAACCGCAGAGGAGCATGAGAAGCTCCGAGGTAGGGCCTATTCGCAGGTCTTTGCCTCGGCTATGCCAGAGGGAAGGAAAAGGAGAGTTGCCATACTGGTCTCCTCACTTCTTCCATTTCGGAAAATTAAAGAATGGATCGATCCGGCCGGTAGGCTGGTGATAGTCCAGGGGATTTTATGTGAGCAGAAAGTGACCCTGGCTAACATCTACCTCCCCCCGGCCTCGAACTCGCAGGCGATCCGTCACTTGTTGGATAAAGTGATGGAGATGGCGAGGGGGATTCTGATCTTGGCGGGGGATTTTAACATTGCTCCAAATCCAGCTTTGGACACCACAAAGATCCAGCTCGGTACGCAATAGGCTTCGGATACATTTTTTACACGATTTGTAGAGGGAGTGGGATGGCTAGATACATGGCGGTTTTTACACCCTAGAGACAGGGGCTACTCTTTTTTATTCTGCAGTCCATGGGACGTATACAAGAATTGATCATTGTTATACGCAGAAGGAACAGCTCGACTCTGGTCGAGGCTACATTGGGTCCTGTAGCCCACTCGGATCATGCGCCACTTATCACTCAGTGGAAACTGGGCTTAGAGAGGCGCAACACTGGGTGGAGATTTAACCCTATACATCTAAAAAGTGAACAGTTCAAAGAGTTCCTCAGTGATAAGATTGCAGAAATTATACGGGATAACTCTAGCCAGGAGATTTCATCAACTATTCAGTGGGACACTTTAAAAGCAGTTCTAAAAGGCCATTTAATAAAGTATTCGGCTGGGCTGGCGAAGGCACAGAAGGAAAGACAGCTACAGCTGGAAGAGACACTTCAGTTCCTTCAGCTAGCTCATCAGCAAGGTGATGATTCAGTCCTCCCCCCAGATAAAACAGACCAGGAGCAATTTAGATTCCCTGTGCCTGCAGCAAACAGAGGTGGCCCTTGCATATCTCAGGCAGAGATATGGTGAGATTGGTCCTTGAGCCTCTCGGTTGTTGGCATACCGGCTCTGTCAACATCGCAAACTGTCCACAATTGCAATGATAAAGGATCCTGTGACAGGAGAGTGTCACCCGAAATTCAAAAATATCACTCAAGCCTTCTGTCAATATTATAAGAACCTGTATACACCGGATCATGTGACAGACCCGGGGCGCACTGAGTCTTTCCTAACGGCCTTAAAGCTACCCACACTTGGCCTTGAACAGCAGAACCTCCTGATGAGGCCAATCTCGCTGGAGGAGCTAATGTTGGTCATTTCTAAGTCCAAGACTCAGAAAGCCCCCGGCCTGGATGGTTATGGGTCCAAGTTTTATAAAGGCTCGATGCAATCATTCAGTGGGCTTCTTCTGGCAGCGTTTAATGAGGTCTTCTCAGGTGAACCCCCCCCACCCAGCTGGGTGTACGCCACAATCTCCGTCATTCCCAAACCGGGTAAGGACCCATTACACTGTGGTTCATATAGACCAATATCGGTCCTGAACTCGGACTATAAATATTTTATGTCCATTCTGTCTGGTTGGCTGGAGCCCATCTTGCCGACCCTGGTTGGACTGAACCAAACTGGATTTGTAAGCTCCAGGTCAACCTCAGATAACACCCGAAGAGCGCTGCACTTGGCTCACGAGATGCAATCCCGAGAGGAATCATCGGTCCTTCTCAGCTTAGATGCTGAGAAGGCCTTTGATCGGGTATCG
This sequence comes from Neoceratodus forsteri, assembly GCA_016271365.2. NCBI lineage: Eukaryota > Metazoa > Chordata > Ceratodontiformes > Ceratodontidae > Neoceratodus > Neoceratodus forsteri. The sequence goes on along the minus strand of CM028135.1, from coordinate 901,253,307 downwards.
TGGTCATTTTTATTTGCCACAATGACCGCTATGGGCTTCCCGGGGTCCTTTAATAGCCATTCTTCAGAAAATCTATTCGTCCCCAAAGGCGTGTGTCAAAACATCCGGACACCACTCTGAATATTTCCCACTTTTTAGGGGAACGTGTCAGGGCTGCCCCTTGTCACCAGGCCTTTTTGCCATTTTTATTGAGCCTCTAGCCCAGGAAATTAGAGGGTCGCCCGAGATTTTGGGAGTGAGTATAGATGGGACAGAACACCGGGTAGCTCTCTACATGGATGACGTCCTGCTCTTCCTCACTAAACCCGAACGATCAATACCCTCCATTTTCCGTCTTTTGGAAGAATTCGGCTCACATTCAGGCTACAAGTTGAATACCAATAAGACGGACATCCTCACCTTTCACTTCACTCCCTCTGAAACATTGAAGGAGAGGTACCCTTTCCGCTGGGGGTTCACTAAGATGAAATACTTGGGGATCTATCTTTCGCACCAGGCAGAGGATGCATTGGATAATAACTACCACCCCCTTTACATCCCAGATGAAGCAAGACTTTGAGAGGTGGAACATCCTCCCACTGAATATGCTTCAGCGCATTGAAGTGATACAGATGGTCACCCTCCTGAGGGCTCTCTATTTATTTCAGAATGTACCTATTAATCTGCCAGATAGCCTCTTTAAGGTTTGGAATAAGGCCCTGGTGAGATTCGTATGGATGGGCAGACGCCCTAGAATCAAGTTGGAGATCCTCCATCTTCCCAAGGAGAAGGGAGGCCTAGCCCTTCCCAACCTAAAGTTGTATTATTGGGCATCCCATCTCTCCTTCATATCACAACACTTGATTGGGGTGACCTCAGCCAGGTGGATGGAGATTGAGGAGAGCGTGCTCCCTGATCGGGAATATCACAAAGTCATCCTACACAAGAATCCACCCACGCTTGGTCGACCTATTTGGGATCCGTGGGTTACGTACCAGACACAGGTCTGGGGTAAGATGCGAAAGACTTTGGGGATTACCTCCTTTCTAGCCATTCTTTGCCCAATGGATTTGTTAGAGGATTTTCCCCCTGCTTTCACGGGCCATACTTTTCGGGATTGGAGGCATACCCATCTTCTGCGGCTTTCGCAGCTACGGGTGGGCCCCAATTTTAAAGAATTTGGGGAGATTAGCCAGGAATTTCATCTACGTTGATCGGATTTTTTTCGATACCTGCAGCTACGACATTACTTTGAATCCTTCCCCCTTGATGTCCGTACCCAGGAGGCATATCCTCAGGTGATCCGAGTGCTTCAGCAAATAATAAATTCTCAGGGAGTACCACATCTGGTTTCAGTGTTATATAAGTCCTTGATGGAAACAATGGGGGGGGGGCACATCAAGGGTAAGGGAAAAGTGGAACAAGGAACTGGGATCCCAAATCACATCTCAGCAGTGGGAAGTTCTCTGGCATATGGTATTGAAAACCACATGCTCTCATTCTTGGAGGTTATTCGCATGGCAATTACTGATGAGGGTTTTCCGTACCCCGGTACTAACATCGCACTATGGCACTACCCACTCAGCAGCGTGTTGGCACCTATGTGGTGAGACTGCAGCCCATCATTCTCATATTCTCTGGTTCTGGCCAAAACTGCAGCCCTTTCTGCTGGCTTTATTTGAGGAGTTGGAGGACCTCTTTGGTGCTAGACTTCCTTATAATGGTGAATTTTTTATCCTGCATTGCTTCCCTCCTGAGTTCCGAGATCCCTATACCTGTTACCTATTAAATATCCTTCTCCATGCAGCGAAAAAAGCTATTACTAAATGCTGGCTCACAGTGGAACTGCCTACTCTTTCAGGCTGGAGAGAGATAGTGCATCCTATATACAGATCAGAAAAAATAACCCATAATTTAAACAACCAGGCGGAGCTGAATACCTTAAAATGGAGGAGATGGATCATATATATTATGACTAAGGACCCACATTTTGTACTGTAGGATAGTACCTCTCTTGCTTGACTGCTCAGTCCATGGTATTTGGGCCTCTGGTCCCAGCTTGAACATTGCAGGGCACAACCAGAATCAGTTAACTGGGGCTGGGGCTGGAGGGTTGGGAGAACTCAGGGAAATGAGTAGTAAGGAAATGCTGAACGATATTATTCTGGGATAGTAGGCTTAAGGCTACTTATACATCTGGTACTGATTCAGTAAGGCTATTAAAATAACTGAGTGTGAAATTTTGTTAATAGACCTGTATCTCTGTATGATGGATGTAAGGTTTTTAATATGTATAATGGACTTGACTGTCAAATGTAGTAGAAACTGTAAGGATCTTCTCTAATAAAATGATATTTACAAAAAAAAAAAAAGTTGCAGTAAATGCATCCATTCTATGAGATTTCTCTCTCTCTCTCTGCCCCCCATTTCCAGGCTTGACTAATGTCACACTTAGACTGCCCTTTTCAGACAAAGTGTTCTGTATTTTAAAACTACCTAGCCACACATGTACAAAACATTAGGTCTGCACCATTTGTTTCCTGCCCACATTTTGTGACCTCTTGCCCTGAAGTGTAGGTGTCTGTGATCTCTTAAGAACAGCCATGTGTGTTATTATAATAAAAAAAGTTGCATGGTCATGTGACATGATTTTTATGACCATATGTGTTTCCTTTCTGCACAGAAAACAGTTTTTTCTAAAAGTGGGCAACATACTTTCCCAAGAATGCATGTCTTTCATCAAAGATGTAGCAGTGACAAGCGAAAAACTTATGTAAGGTTTGTGGTTTGCTACCACCTGGATGTGTAAACAGGAACTCTGGTAATCAGAATATGAGATTTTAGTCTGTGATGGCAAAAAAGTATCCAATAGTTTCATTACATTTCCTCTCCTACTGTACCTATATGCAAAAAGGCACATGCTGTTACAGTACAAATAACTGTTTTTTTTCATTTGTTTTGTTTTATGCTGCCTGGTGATAACCGCATCTGCATAGTATTCTACTTCCTGACTGGCGCTGCACTGACATATTGTACAAGTCAGTAAGGCAGTACTCCTTGATTCTATGAGTGATCAGATTTGGGGAAATCTATTTTGCTTGCATCCATCAGATTATCAGAAATTCCAATTCTGAGTCCAATTTCATTCTAATGCCATTTAAGACATTGGAATCAGAGTTGAAATTGGAATTTGCAGTTTCAGTTTTAGTTAAACCTCCCACCACCCAGAAAATTAATAGAATGGACTTCTTGCTAAGGACAAAGACCCCCCCCCTTTGCCCCACCTTTTTTCTCCCATCCCTGACTTCCTTACACATAGGTGACTGCTGCTGCTACACTGAGAGACCCCTCTCCCCAACACTACCTCAGAATTTTGCCCCCACCCCACTAGCCAGCCCAGTCCTCCTGACCTGATTCCATTGTCACTGACAAGACAAAACTAAAACATACAACAATCCACGGCTGGGCCATTATGGTCCTCCCTATCTGACCTGGGGGGGGGGAGCAACTGAGGTGGCCAACCTGAAGAAAATCCTGTGTTCCAGCTACTATGCCAGACACACTGAGGAAGGCATCATGGCAAGCCAGGGTTTTTTTCAGGTTATCTAATGTAGTTGTTTTTTCCCCAGGTCATATAGGAAGGACTGTAATGGCTGGGTCAGGGGTTGTTTGTTTTAGCTCTCGTCAACCTCACTGGATTGAGATAAGAAAATAACCTTTTAGAATGGAAGTTGGTCAGGACTGGGCTGACTAGTGAGGGACAGCTTGGCAGTAGGGTATGTGTGGTAATTGGCAGCACTGGTGGGTTTGATTGCTTGGCAGGGAGTCGCTTAAGTTTCTTTGTGCCATGGAGGAATTATTTTATGACCTGTACCCTGCCCCTGACTCTTTTTACTTCTAAAAGTTGGACCATCTTACCTCCTGTCCACCAGTGCAGCAGTAGACACTTAGGTAAGGGAGCCTTGGAGGGAGAAACTAGGGTGGGAGAAGGGAGAGGCCTTTTGCTAAGCAAGGGTCTTCTTTACTGTGAGTATTACATAAGGAGAGGTTTAACTAGTAGTAAGATTGGAAATCAGAATCATGAGGATTGTGATCAGATTATGATTATGATTCTGCATCTGACCCCTGTTTTTCAGAATTAGGATTTTTGGCCTTCTATTCTAAAACTCCAAATTCTGATAACAGCTCAGAATTTGAGGTATCTGGTTCTGTGAATTGGAAAATGAGTAACTCTTCTAGATTCCTCCCACTCATTTGGTGTAACCACGGTACACAGTCCAGTACCTTTCATACAGGTACATTTGTAGTGTCTGTTGAGCCTGCAGAATGCTTAAACATTCATTCTCAGCTGCAGTACTTGCCATCTCCCTGGCATATAGCTTCCTGATTTTCTACACTATCAGTTGTAGCTCTCTACGCAGTGTGCATTGGCTCAGCATTGCCCTAATACCCTGGTCCAAAGCATCTGTATGCACAATGAATACCAGCTGATAGTCTGGAATAGCCCATACTGCTGATTGACACACCACTGTGAGCAGAGTATCCTTGAGCCCAGTGGACCTCACAGCCATACCAGTGATGTTTGAGTAGATCCTGTCGGAAATCACAAGAGCCCAAATGATGGTTCCCTCTTTACAAGTACAGATGCAGCCCCTTATGCTACAAGTTCAGTACAATAAATTGGAGCTCTGTCCCATGGACAAGAAAGGATATGTGCAACACCACCATTGCAGCCCTGAAATCTGAAATTAGCCTCTACTGGGCCAAACTCAACAATCTCAAATTCCAGGGTCGATGGAACAACCTTAGAATCAGCTGGCCAGGGTACCAGAAGGCATAAAGGGGAGGAACACTACTGAATTTTAAAATAATCTGCTTCAACAGCTAATTGGACATTGTGGCCCGATCTAGACATTGAGTGCACTTGTCATTCCCTTGGGCTGAAGCTAAAACAAGCAGAGAGGCATTGTCTCATCCTGGTCTATCTACTTAAATAGAGAATTAAAGTAAAGCTGCTGCATCTTGCTAGAGAGAGGGTGGCCCTATTCTGGAACAGACACCAATCCCTTTATGTTAAGACTTTTCAAAAATCTGACTGTGATGAGGTAAAGTTTCTCTATAGTCAGAAAGATGCTGCAACATTTGGGTATTAAATACAGGATGGTGTGACATACCTACTTAAAAAATTGACATGAAGGGTGTACTGAATGACTTCTTCACAGCAGAGAAAGCAGAGGCAGAGCAAGGGGCACAATTTGAAGATAGAGGGGGACTGCCCAAAGGTAATGTGAGGGAAGTATTTTTTCACAGAGAGGGTTGTGGATGCACGGAACAGCCTCCCTGAGGAGGTCATGGAGTCAAGAACAGTGGGGGAATTCAAGAATGCATGGGACAGGCATAAGGCAGTCCTAGTGGAGGGTAGGAGGAAGTAAGCTGTTGGTTAACTAGGATCTGCAGCTTATCTGTTAGGTAGGAAAATGGGCAGACTAGGTGGGCCAAGTGGTCCTTATCTGCCATCAAATTCTATGTTTCTATGTTATGGCTAGGTGCTGATCTGGGTCTCTGTCAGTGCTCATGATCTCTAACAGCCACACCTCACTCATCTCACAAACCCCCAGAAGCAGCGTGGATTGAGCAGCTAGGAACAATGGTTCAGGATGAAGGCCACGAGTGTCAGCATCACAAACTTGGCACTGGCCCAGTGACAGCAACAATGGAGCCTAAACCAGAAGAAAGAAGAACCAGCTGCAGCAAAGGGAGTACCATGTCAAGAGGAGCAGAAGTAGGGGTTCTAAAGGCTCCACACTGAGTCTGGCATCTCCAAAAAAATTAGAGGCCCACTAAATCCATGCCAGACAAAGCTCAATGTCCAGCCCCTCTAGCTACAGCTTTAAAGGTACCGGGGCTGCATCCATCCTTAAAAATGAACCACAGCCACACTAGTTGATCCAATATAGTGAAACATCTGGGCTATGGCAGCAAGCAGGGGCAGATGGACACTACTTATCCTCCTCCATTGTAGAGCCTAGGGTGACTAGGGGTCAGGGTGCAGGAAAACACTATTTTAAGCGAAAAAGATGTTCCAGGACTAGAGGGATGGGATGAAGTTGGAGGGAGACAATTCAGGGAAACATGAGAAACAATTTCTTCACAGAGCGGTGGTGGACAAGTGGAATACCCTGCCAGAGGAAGTGGTGGGGGCTGAAACAATCACGGGATTTAAGAATGCATGGGATAGACATAAAGGAATTCTAGAGGTCAGGGGTAAGGGGCAACAGACTTCTAGGAAAACAAACAACTTACAAGCTCAAATGGGCAGACTGGGTGGGCCATAGGCCCTTATCTGCCGACACTGTCTATGTATCTATGATTGCAATGTGATTTGCAATAGTAACTGCACTGTACTGTATGTCACCATATGTACCAGGACTTTATTTAGTAGGGTAGAAATATCTGTGATAGCTGCTTTTAACTGACCATATCTAGGGTAATATTTGCAGGAGGCAATATATCAATAGGAGCACACTGTGCCTGTTTTATTTCAGTACACAAAACGCTCAGGAAGGCAGCACTACAGGAGAGTAGCTTATTTAAAACCAGTAAATTAATGAATAATGGAGCCAAAGGAAAAGGGCAAGAAAGATTTATTGCTTGATCACAGAAATGGACACATTAACCCCAGTGCTTCAACTTTATATTAGCCTTCATCAGAGTGTGGGGCTAAGGGTACAACCAATGTTTATTAAATACAGTGGCCCAGATATTCAAAAGGGATGCGCCATGCACAACAGAGATGTACCAGCACAAGTACGAAAATGTGCCATTGTGCAGTATTCTGGTGATGAAGCAGCCTGCGCATAAGGATTACTGTCATAAGAGCCATATAGTAATGAATGCATGTGCAACCGTGAGGAGGAACCTGAATAAATAGCGAGTGCGATATTCAACAGCATGCGCCATGCGCAATAGGGGAGCTAAAGAAGTTGCGTGATAGCGAAATTATCAAAAATAAAAAGGAACAAGAGAGACGAAGAACGCTACAGGAAGCCAGAGGTGGGAGCGAGGTGACAGGAACAAGGCAGAGGGTAGCAGTGAGCAGGACTGGGCAGGAGCAGAACAGACACCTGGAATCAACTAGGAACAGGAAAGGAGTAGGGAGCCTGTGCCACTCTGTAGGAGTGATAGGGAAGTGCCACAGTGGACTGAGGGCAGTGGCAGTAGGCAGGACAGCCAAAGGCCAGGGGTGTACCCAGTGCAGGGGGAGCATCACAAACAGACAGCGGGAGGAACGGGATAACAGCTGCCGGGGGGGGAACACCAGCCAGGGACATGGCCAGTGCCACCTTCCAGTTGGAGGCAGTAATGAGGGGTGTGAGAAGGCAGGCAGCAGGGGGCGCTGCCGTGGAAGGGCCCATTGGTGTTACACCCCCAACAGGCAGTACCGAGCCCGCACCACCTTCAAATACTACTCTGACACAGAGATTGGGGGCCAGTACCACCTGAACCAGGCGATCCTGAGGTGGCTCTGTGAGCTGTGCAGTGATGAGATGCAGGCACCCAAACGACGGAGCCATGGTCTGTCAGTGGAGACAAAGGTGACAGCTATCTTGTGCCTGCTCACCACGGGCACCTTCTAGAGACCAACAGGGGACACAACAGGCATAACCCAGCCAGCCGTGTCACGCCTACTCACACAATTCCTCAGCGCACTGCTGCCACATGCTGCAGAGTACATCCGTTTCCCCAGCACAAAGGCGGAGCATACAGCACACATACAAGAGTTCCACAGGGTAGCACGTATGCCTGGCATGCTCGGGGCCATTAACTGCACCCATGTGGCCATCCACACACCACCTGGCCTGGACAGTGTGCCATACATAAACCGGAAGGGGTATGCCAGCATCAACTGCCAGGTGGTGTGCGCTGCCAGGGGGCACATAACCAATATCTGTGCCACTCACCCTGGGGGAGCACATGATGCCTTCATCTGGCACCAGTCAGCACTGTGCCACAGGTTCGAGAGTGGGGACATCCCCACTGGCCACCTAGTGGGTGAGTATGCACATCACACAGGATGACATGAGCAGATGTGAGGGGGTGCATAGTCAGAGGTGCCATGGGTACCAGCCTTGACGGCCCATGGCAGAGCAACATAGACCACCATACTAATGTCCACCTTCTACACACAGGTGACAGTGGCTACCCATTCTGGCCCTGGCTGCTTACACCATACCGGCACCCTGCAACCCCATCGCAGCTATGGTACAATGAGGCACACGTCACAACACGGAATGTCATCAAGCGAGTGTTCAGAATACTGAAGGCACGTTTCTGGTGCCTGAACACGTCTGGCGGTGCCCTACAGTACAGCCCCTCGAAGGTCTGCGGGCTATTCCTGGCCTGCTGCATCCTGCACAACATGGCCAATGACTGTGGGATAGCCGTAGAGGTTGAAGAGGGGACAGCGTGGGGAAGATGAGGACACCGGTCCAGACGATGATGGGCAGCCACCCCTAGGTGAAGGGACCCCACCTGATCTGGATGTCACAGCTGCACCAGGACACCATCACAGAGGAGCACTTGACCCAACACAGGTAGGTTCTGAGCTATGTGCAACCACCAATGGCAAGGGCACAACCCATAGACAGGTATGGGCCGAACCCTGGGGGGTGGTGGCAAGGGAATGGGTCTGAGCGTGGAACCGCACATGCCATCAGGGATGGGCAGGGCCAAACATGACACGTGCTCTCACACACACACACACACACACACACACACACCCCACAAGACATGCACAAGGGGTAGAAGGCACGCCAACCACGAATGCAACCCCTACCCACACACAGGTCCACACATGACTACGCCCAGTGACCATCACTGTGTGTGTGTCTCAGATGCTGGGCACCTTTGCACACTGGTGGACAGCGCAACGCAGGCATCATCATGCACACACCACAGTGGCCAGCAGCCGGGAGGGTGTGCACAGGGACTGTGTGTGTGCAGGGCTGGGTACCCCATCCGTGCATTGCACGATACACAACACACTGCACACAGGGCAGTGGCAGACAGAGAGGCCATGGTGGGAGACAGGTCAGTCACGTGGCACAGTGCCACGGCTGCCACGGATGCGTGCGGCCTTGCTGAGACCTGCCAGCCATGCCAGGCTGACCACTGGCCTCATGTGGTGGCACAGACGTCCCCAGGGTGATGCTGTGGGAACGTGACCACGCTCATGCAGGAGTCTGCAGCTCACCGAACATGCCCGCACAAGCATGCCTGGTATGCCCACAGCCAAACCCAGTGTTGACATGGAAGGAGTCGCACGACACCGGAAACGGGGGGTGGACATGACCCTGTGTGGTGTCTGCAGCACATGGGCAATGAACTGAGTGCTCGATGTGGCCATGACAGCTGTGAATGCACGTGTCTGTCTGTCAATGGCAGCGGTCACATCCTCCCGCTGCCGGGTCATCTCTGCCAAGAGCAGACCATTATCTCTGCTGCGCCGCTCCTCTGCCTGGTGCAGAACTGCACTGAATTCATCCACCGCAGTCACAAGCCGGAACTGCTGATCCACTGAAGCCTGGAGTAGGCGGCTGTGCTCATCAAAGAGGTCATCCACCGGTTTGGCATGCTGTCCCTCATGGTGTTCCTGGCCCTGCTGGACAGCACCCCTTGATGATGGGCACTGCACACCAGAGCCATGCTGGGGCACATCCACACGTGGTGCACTGCCACTGCCCCTCGACACTGTCCCCCCATCACCAGTGGCAGACGCTGGCACTGCCCCTCCGGCCGCCGATCACCAGGGCTCATCGTTGCCACCACAGCGGCTGCAACAGCCCCACCGGCCTGGACGCACACCAGTGCTGACCCTCTGGGGCATACAGGCACAGGCTGGGACTGTGATGTCATGCAGGCCCTCCACGGCGGCACCACCCATGACTATGCCCATGCCATTTCCTGCTGTGGGACCATCCTGCATCCCACACGTATCACTGCCCGGGACGGTGATCCCTCATTATCAGTGCCAGATCCAGCACCAGTCCATGTCCCAGCATGCTAGAGTCCATGGTCGCTGTCATGCTGGGACACAGACAGGGCCTCGTCCGCACCAGCACCACCATCTTCAGTCTGGACAGACAGACAGGCAGGTATGCGGTGGTCCTGTCCCTTGGACACCTGTGGAGGTGAATGGGCACTCCACCGTGTCCAGGGCATCACCCTTGGTGGACACACCCACCACCACTGACCCATGTAGACACTCAGGAGCTGTAAGGGAACACAGTAGCATTAATGTCTCCACCCTACCCTGTGGCATTCCCCCACTTCCCACACAGTGACAGCACAGGACCTACCATGCAGTGACGGGCTGCCACCCATCTGGAAGCCACCACCTGGAATGCCCTCTATGGCACACGCTGCACGCTGTCGGTCACCCACTCCTCCTATGGTATCAGGCATGGCATATCCAGCTGTCCACCATCGGTTGCAGCACATGCTGCCCTTATGGCAGCCACCTTGTCCTTTATTCTCCTCTTGTCCGTGCTGACCTTCTTTTTACAGTCCTGCACGGACCGCTGGTGGCTGCCATGCTGGTTCATGGCACGTGCAACCTCACCCCATGCCACAGCACGAGCCTGTGGTGTTCCACGCTGTCCGCTGAGCAGCAATTCCCTGTTGAGATAGGCCTTGAACAGGTCAACTGATTCTGCCCGAGTGAAGTTGGGCCTCCTCCTTCTCCCACATCCCTGTTCCTCTTCTTCCTCACATTCAGTCATTATAGAGCCTGCGGGAATGACAGGTGTTACCTTTGAATGTGGAGTCCATGCCTCTCACAAACCACAGATCACACTTCCAAACAGCATGCAATCTATCTACAATAGACTGCAATACCTATGTCCTCTGCAGCCCCATGTTGTATTTATATAGCGCAAGAGACGCAACTATAAGTGGATGTTAATGCAGTGGCTGCGCCATGGAATTGCTGATGAGCTGATTGCATATGCTGGCTGACTATCATGCTGTTGCGCCTTGTGCAATTGTATTGAGCGTGCTCAGGCAATAGCACAGCTCTGTGATGTGCGCAGTAGGTGCCACACAGCACATGCCCGGGGTGCTGACACCGACGCCTGCCATACTGATGACGTGCTGAGCACAGGAGGCAGTGCAGGGCATGGCCACCACTGTGCCAGTGGCACTAGTGCTCTGGTCTCACATGTGGCACTCATGCCCTGGAGCACTGTAGGTGCCATGGTGCCACAGTGTGGTAGGCCACTGCAGGGCATCACACACAGGCACCCTACCATGCTACATGCAGGAGTCCCATTAGCTTATGGCGGGTCTGTGCGTGACAGACCCTTGACCCTGTGGTCAACCTTTGCCCCAAAGATGCTATGCATCCAGATGGGTGCACCCCTATCGCACTGTTCGTGACAGCACAATGGGGAATGGCAGCGCTGTACTGCACAGCATCTGCACGTGGGGACGTGGCGCTACAGAGCACCATTTTGTTATCTGGCCTCATGGATAATGGCACACAGGAGAGCACCACAATGGAGTGCACTAGAGCTGGCCAACCTTGTGGCTATTGTTGAGCCCCATGTTGGGGCCCTGTTTGGAGAGGACCCACTGGATAGGCCACAAAGTGTCATGTGGGAGGAGGTGGCAGAGGCCATGGAGGAGGCCACAGGGATTGCCCGTAGTGCTGAGCAATTTAGCCACCGGTATGGGGACCTCCGATGGAGGGACCCAGATAGGCTGGGGCGACTACAGGCACGCGCCAGGTGAGGCGCCATGCCATGGCCAGGTAGGTACTCCATCTATACACTGGTAGCATCCGTCCATCCAGGTGTCGTGGTGTGCACGTGTCCACCACACAGGGGGATGGGAGCCATCCAGTGTGGGCAGTGGTCATGGTGGTGGTGGGGTTGTGGCATGGCTGGGCTGTGTGGGATCACACACCAGTGGGGAGACTTTGCTACTGGTTAGTACTGATGTTCCCCTTTCCATGTTTGCACCCTAGGCCCTGAGGAGTGACATTGAGCTAGGGAGGCCAGAGCTGAGCGTGAGAGAGATGATGCACAGTGGCAGGGACGTGGCGGAGGAGCCTTGGGACAGCAGCACCCAGCTGTTGTGGATGCAGGTGAGTGCCTTTTTTTCCAATAACATCTGTGCATGCTGTGTTGCAGGGTTGGTGGCGGGGCATGGCCACCAGCCCTTGTCCCCACCGCCGTGCACACCACACGGTACACTCAGCACTGTCCTGTGGCAATGTATGTGTGGGTGGGTGTCACTGGTGATCCGTGCATGCACTGGGTACATGGCTGTGCCACTGCTTTCGCACCGCATAGCCATGTTACTGTACGGCCACGGTGGTGCTGTGCGGGACATGGGCGGTGGGTGTGTGCAGCAGTCCGCATGGCTGTGGGTGCCTGGATAGGCAGGTCTTGTAGATGCGGTCACTGTGGGTGGTCGCACACCATCACAGGGGTGTGGCCCATGGTTGTATGTCATGCACAATGGGTGGGCTGCAGGGGGATGGACAGTCACACGTATTGACTCTGCTCCCTTGTCCTAGGTGGACATCACTGGATGGTGATGGAACATGGTGTGCAGGAGCTGCTGCAGCAAGCATGAGCGTCCCTGGCAATTCTACAGCGGATGGAGCGGAAGAGGGTCTGGCGATGCAGTAGTTGGAGCACCACAGGAGTGGAGAGCGGGGCAGGCAATAGGCCCTCCATGCCCCCTGAGTGACCTAACCCCCCTGGACCCACCCTCACACCCCTTCTTCCCTCTCCCATTTGTTCACCCCTGCCCCATGACTGCCCCCACCTGGTTTGTGGCCCTTCCCCCCACCCTTGTATATAACTGTATATATGTTTTATTGTTTATACTGTTCAATACACACATTTTGTTATGACAACTGTGGTGGTCTCTGATTTGCAGCAGGCTACAGGTGCCTGGCTGCAGTGGTGTGCATGGCATCAGGGGTACATAGATACATACATAGATACATAGACAGAGTCGGCAGATAAGGGCCTATGGCCCACCCAGTCTGCCCATTTGAGCTTGTAAGTTCAGTTTGTTTTCCTAGAAGTCTGTTGCACCTTACCCCTGACCTCCAGAATTCCTTTATGTCTATCCCATGCATTCTTAAATCCCGTGATTGTTTCAGCCCCCACCACTTCCTCTGGCAGGGTGTTCCACTTGTCCACCACCCGTTCTGTGAAGAAATTGTTTCTCATGTTTCTCTGAATCATCCTCCTCCAACTTCACCCCATGTCCTCTAGTCCTGGAACATCTTTTTCACTTAAAAATAGTGTTTTCCTGCACCCTGTTCCTCCCTGTAAGATACTTGTATGTCTCTATCATATCCCCTCTCTCCCTCCTCTCCTCCAGGGAGTACATGTTCAGTTCCTTCAACCTGTCTTCATAGGACTTGTGATGCAATGCATGCACCATCTTTGTTGCCCTCCTCTGAACCTTCTCTACCCTGTCTATGTCCTTACGTAGGTATGGTCTCCAGAACTGTACACTGTACTCCAGGTGGGGCCTCACTAGTGTCTTGTATAGCATATATATTGTATAGGGTAGTGCAGGCATGTGTGTGTGTGTGTGTGTGTGCAGCAGGGACCCACCTATGGTGTAGGCAGGGGACTCGGTCTCTGTCTGTGGTATGTGTGTTGTTCTCTGTGCACTGGATGCCTGTGTGCAGTGGTCCATGGTACATTCACTGTGTCCATGGCGCCCCTGTCAGACTGCTCATGGCCTGTGCAGCTGATACCCTTGCATATCTGTGCTATGCATGGTCTTCTGGCATGTCAGTGGTGGCTGTCCATGCTGGCCACCCCCTGTACCTGGTGCAATGCCAGATTGCCTCCTGTCACTGGTATGGTGCACGTCTGCATGTGGCCTCCGCTGTTCTTGTCTCTCCTCCATGCTGTCGCTTGTGTCTGTTGCAGGGAATGTGCTCCAATGTCTGTCACTTGTGCTCCAGCCGCATGCTGGTGGTGGATGGATTCATGATGCATGCTCAGAGTGGCTGGTACACCTGTGCCATGGAGGGATGCTGGCCGTGGGTACATGGCTCCTGTGGCCACATGCCAATGGGTTTGTTGTCCCACTATTGTGTCCCTGTGTTGGTGTGCCCTTGGGTATGGGTGGGTGTTTGTCCATGCATTGTGTTGCATCCTGTGTGGCGCATACTTCCGTGCACCACTGTGGGCATCTGTGCTGGCTGTTGGGGCCAGTGCTGGGACACAGTGTGTGTTTAAGTTGGTGTGCAAGATGCTGTACTGCTGGTGGTGGGGTCCGGGGAAGGCTCTGTTGCATGTGGGGTACCTCATGTGCCGGCGCAGGGTCAATCTCTCAGCTGTGCCTCGGGGGGGCCATGCAGGGCGACACTGTGTCTGCAGTTGTTGCATCAGTGGTTGCTGCTGCCCTCTGCAGGGTGCTCATGGTGGGGCTGCTTTGCATGGCTCCATGGTGTGCAGGGTTGCATTGTCACAGTGGGGGTGGTGGCATGCATAGGGGGACATGCACTGTTGGGTGCTGCTCCTGGGCAGGGTGTCTGGGGATCACTGTGCAGGATGTACTCTGCATTGGTGGGATGGTGTAGAACGGGGTGGCCGGACCTTCTTGTGTTCCGGTCACAGCTTGCCAGGGCGTGAGCTGGGGCACCATGCCCTGGCTGTGGAATTGTTGCTGGTATTCATGGGCTGGTGGTTCTTCCAGCTCACCTCAGGTTGTGTGGTTCATGGAGTGTGGGGGGTGCTGTCTGTTCTGTTGCGTGCTCCTATGCCCATGTCTTCCATGGGTGGTGAACCCCTGCATTCTGTCCCTGTGCATCCCTGATTGTGCTGATGTGCTGCTACCCTGCTCCACTGCACATTCCTGGTTGCAACATGGTGCAGTTGGCACAATATTCAGTTGCGTTGCACAACCGTATCTTGGCATGTGCTGTGTTTTAATATCGCCGTGTTGTGCATAGGCACACTGCACTTGCGCCTACTCCTGCTATTGCGCTACTTTGAGGCGTAGTTTGAATATCTGGGCCAGAGTATTTAATGCTGCCATTATATAACATAATGAATTGCATCCAGAGAGTGTCTGCCTGCAATCATAAAATAACAGTTAATAACTGCCCAACACCACAGTGCATTATTACACCAAACCTAAAATACACTGTATAAACAAAAACATTTCTTCTGTTAAAAAGAAAAAGTAAAAGAAAAGATGACAATTTAACAGGGCTGTGCAAGTGGGAGGCGAGTAGGTCAGAGCCGCATTAAGAAAATGTTATATAAGGCAGAATTACTGCACTAAAGAAAACAGAGTGCAGACAAATGCTGTAATTCGAAAAAAAGTGCTAATGAAAAAAGGGGATAGAGTGAGGTCGAGACCTGACAGCTACAACAGAGAAAAGACTAAAACAGACATAGAAGGGGGAGGTGGGGTGGAAGTGAAGAAAAGAAGAGGCAGAAGTAAAGGGAGACTAGAAACAACAATACATTCTTCTAGGA
Source organism: Neoceratodus forsteri (assembly GCA_016271365.2). NCBI lineage: Eukaryota > Metazoa > Chordata > Ceratodontiformes > Ceratodontidae > Neoceratodus > Neoceratodus forsteri. Next base: position 901,237,804 of record CM028135.1, on the reverse strand, counting down.
AATAGCAAATCCAAAATACAAGAACAAAGTAATATAAAGTAACAAAAATAAAAAATTAATGAAAATAATTGATCAGGCTTAACAACATTCTAAAAAAAGGTTGCCATATTGATTATTAATTATTTTTATTACGAGGGTGAGCAAAATGTTCACCCAGGCAGAAAAATAAAGATAAGTAATTAGAATAATTATTACAAGAATAAGTAAAAGGATTATCCAGGCAGCATGATAAAAACAACTTATGGATTAGTTTTTATTACAAGGATAAGCTAAATGCTCATCCAGGCAGCACGTCACAAAACTTCTTACAGGAATGGAATGGTATCTATTGAATCATTCAAACCAGAAGGCAAAAATGCTTATAAAGTCTATATCCAGCACAATTCCTTTTGAAAAAAAAATGTATTCTGTCTACACCTTTTTTTAGGTACCCTGACATGTTCTATGCCAGTAAATCTAAAGCAAGTTAGTTAGTTAGTTAGGTGAAATTTTGGTAACTGGGAGAGGCACACTGAGTCGAAGCTTGTTTCCAGGTGTGACCTGGGAGAAAGGGAAAGAGGGTAGTGCTAAATATAAAGACAGATTACAATTACATAAAACATTCAGGTAAAAAACATAAGGTGCTTGAAAGTATAACATAAGAGTAGTATGAATTGAAATAATGCATGGTTATTTACACAGCAAATTGATATAGGCAAAAACTATAAGTAGCAGCAAAAATTAACAGGAAAGATGGATACAACTCATGCAAAAAGGGAGCAAGGCACTAGTAGTATGCAATAAAATTAGACATGTGGGGAAAAGTACAGTGAGTAAAAAGACATGTTAAATAGGGGTAGACAGAGCCTCTGCCCAGCTGTCAAGAGGAGGAAGGACAGGAGCAAGTGGGAGAGGGGATTGGGAAAGCATACGTTTTAAGCAGTGAAGGGATGAAGCTAGAGAAAGGGAGATTGGAAGTCAGTTTCAGAGGGAGGGGAGGGGAGACAATAAAAGAAAGTAGCCTGCCCCAAACAGGATGTAGGATGTGCGAGAGAGAAGGTATGTGAATCTCTGGAGTGTAGCAGATAGGAAGAATGGGATAAGGGGGAGAGGAGAAAGGAAAGGTAGGAGGGGAGGGATCTAAACTAGAATTTGGAGATAAGGGTGGTACTGTGATGCTGCCAGTGTGAGTGAAGAGAGAGAATGCAGAGGGAAGAGTAGATGGAACAGTGGTGTGTGTGTGGGGGGAGCATTAGAGGGAAAATGCCAAAAGGTATTAAAGAGGGAGTCCAGTCTAGAGAGAAATGAGGCAGGGGTGGAGTCAAAGACCACACTGGCATAGTCAAAGACAAGGAGGATGATTTCAGTAAGCAGCTCATGGTGGACAATAGGAGAGAGGGAATCTTTGTTCAGATACATGGCTCCTAGTTTGGGAAGGAGTTTAGAGTAGATATAGTTAATATGGAAGGAGAAATCGAGTCAACTATCCAACCAGATGCCTAGATATCTGAAGGCAGGGACAACATAAAGAGTAATGTCATCAAGTGTGCAAAAGGAGGGAAGGGGAGAACGTCTGGCAAGTTTCTGTGAGGTACCGAATGTCATGGACACAGTTTTTTTTTGTGTTTACCTTAAGTTGATTTGCCTGGAACCAGTGTAGAACCCTCAGAAAGTCACTCTGTAGCCGAGGCGCCACCCCCAGAGTTGAAGGTCCAGAGACATAAAGGACTGTGTCATCGACGTAGAGATGGATATGGAAAGAGACACAGACAGAAAGAAGGTCATTTAAAAAGATCAAGAAGAGGACAGGTCTTTGATGATATTGTGCAAAATTATTGCCAACTGGAAAGTCAGGATTCATGTTGAGTACTGAGCTGATATGCTCCTTGATGCTTTGACATAAGATACATATGGTACATTCAACACAGACAGTAGACCAGGGACAAATTATGGCATATATAATAATATTTATTGCAAAAAAAACATTAATGCAGACATTAGTGTTGAAGAATGCAAAACACACAAAGTACAGAAATCAAAAACATTAGGGTTTTGGGTCTCAGGAGTCTGGGCAAATCTGTGGTAGGTGTTTCTTTGGTTTGTCAACCATAATGCCCCCAGCCCATAGCCTCGGGTGTAAAGCAAAAGGTACAGTTTCAAGCCAGTGCCTCACAGTAATATACTCTTTGGAGTTAGAGAAATATGGCTTGCCACATGTTACCAACATAACCAGTCAGCTTTCTTCATGCAGGATGAAGAAAAGAGATCTCCCATGAGCTTGTTTATTCAGGGGAAGAGGTGGGCATTAGGGTTAACAACCCCAAGGAAAACCCCACCACAGCTTCGCCAAGACTCCTGAGACCCAAAAACCTAATGTCTTTCATTTGCCTACTTTGAGTGCTTTCCTACACCCTAATGTCTACATTAGAGGGACACTGTCAACATGTTCTTCATCATATTATTTCTACTTACAAAACTTACATTTTATGATTGCTTACCTTCCCTAAAATTCATTGATGTTGTGGTTTGTTTTGTCTGTCTCCTTGTTTAGTAGAACTGAAATGCATGCTAAATATAGAATAACGAATGGGGAAGTGTGTGATATGAGAATTTAATGCACACCCGAGGTGTGGGATGCCACATAATAAATAATTATAATAATTCTTTATTTTTATTGCGCCTTTCTCAAAACCAAGACACCTATACAATCAACATTCACATAAAACAGTAAAATAAACAGTGATTCAATGACTACTGAATTCATAAAATACAATAAAATATCATCATCGGGGTAAGCCATTAACCACAAATGGGTCTTTAAGGACTTTTTAAATTCCTCCATGGATGTGCACTGCTGAAGCGGATGGAGTAGAGAATTCCAGAGGGATGGGGCCGTGTACATAAAAGCCCAGGCCCCCAAAGATTTTAAAGAAATCCTCAGGATCTCTAGCAACCCCTTGTCCGTCGAACGGAGCAATCACCTGGGGCAATATGGTACCAGGAGCTCTTTCAAGTAGTCTGGGCCCAGTCCATGTAGGGCTTTATAAGTCAGAAGACTGACTTTAAAGGTGATCTGCCACTGTATTGGCAGCCAGAGCAGTTTGCGCAGTACCGGAGAAATATGACGGGTACAAGGAGTACCTGTCAATAACCGGGCCGCAGCATTCTGCATGAGCTGCAAGAGGCAGATATCAACCCCTGGTAGCCCTAGATACAGGGAGTTGCAGTAATCAAGGCATGAGCTCACAAAGGTGTGGACCAATGTAGGCAGATCACCAGATAGAACTAGGTGCTTAATCCTGGAGATATTCCTCAGTTAGTAAAAGGATAATTTGACAACTGCCGACACCTGCAATTGCAGTGTCAGCCCGTCATCAAAAATCACCCCCAGGTTCTACACCCATTCAGAGGTAGGGAGCTGGGCACCTCCCAGAAAAAGTCCTGAGGGCAAGCCAGCTCCAATACCCTCTATCCGGTGACCCGGGTCCACAATCATCACCTCCGTCTTCTCTGAGTTCAACCTCAGCCAGCTTGAATTCATCCAGTTCTGGATTTCAGTGAGGCAGTTGTTAAATACCAAGAGAGCTCTATCCTGGCCAGGCGCAAAAGGTAGGTAGAGCTGGGTATCATCAGCATAGCAGTGAAACCTCAGCCCATACCTCCTTACAATGTCTCAGAGGGGCAGCATGTACACTGCGAACAACATGGGGGACAACACCGAGCCCTGAGAAACCCCACAAGACAGAGAAACTGGGCCAGAGGAATTAATCCCCGACACCATCCTCTGAGTTCTGCCCATGAGGAAAGATCTAAACTACCTGAGAACTGTACTAGACAGGCCACAGATGAACCTCAGGCATCCGAGAAGTACCTCATGGTCCACAGTGTCAAATGCTGAAGAGAGATTGAGAAGAACCAGGATGGAATGGCTCTTTCAATCTCTTGCTATCAAGAGATCATTGAGCACCTGAACCAGCGCTGTCTCTGTACTTTGCCTCTTTGGAAATCAGACTGGAGTGGTTCATAGATGTCATGGATGGTCAAATGCTTCTCCAGTTGTGTGGCCACTACTTTCTCACTTACCTTCCCACAAAGGGAGGTTAGAGATTGGTCTGCAGTTAGCATGGCAGTCTGGGTCCAAAGAAGCTTTTTCAGGAGGGCGCACACCGCCTTCTTCAGTGAGCTAGGGAACTCACCCATTTCCAAGGAGCACCAGACTATCTGTGCTAGGACTGGGCTGATAATATCACAACAACCCTTTATCAGGAAGTTGGGCCCGATTCAAACTACAGCATGAGGCGACACCTGACAATCCCTATGACATCACTGAACTCCGCTGGTCAAAGAAACTCCAGGAAGGCCTAGGAACTGTGACCAGGTGCCAATTACAGCTTCTCCCATAGAGGATACAGGCTGGAATGCTGTCCTCATGTCAGCCACCTTAGACACAAAGAAGTGAGCAAGCTCTCACACTCAGCTTGTGAAAAGGCTCTTCGAACCTGCAGGCAGGCTGGGCTGCACAGTCTGTCTACAGTTTGAAAGAGCTGAGCTGGTCAGTTCTGAGGAGCCGCAATCTCCCAGACAGGAACTCAGTTCTTATGGGGTTGCAGAATGATAGAGCTGATAATGTTCCATCAATCTAAGATGTTTAGCATCAAGGGTGGATCTCCGCCAGCAGCACTCCAATCTTTGTCCTTGTCACCACATCTCCCTCAAAGACCCATCAAACCATGGGGACTGAGGGTGAAGGGGCAGAGGACAAACACAGACAGGAGCAATGAAATCCAGAGCTGAGGAGATGGCTTTATTATAGGCCAAAACCAAGGTATCTGGGTCACTGCTCACTCCAGAATGCTCCGATAGGTCAAGCACTGTCGCCAGGCCCTCAGAGCTTACATCTCGCAAAGGGCGGTACCTGACCATCTCCCCAGGGGAAGACCTACAAAGGGGGGCACAAAACCTGAACCACACAGTGTAATGATCGGACCATCTGACAGGTTCCACCCTCAAATCGAAGGCTTCGATCTCCAGGAGGAAGACTAAGTCCAATGAATGACCACCTTTATGAGTGGCAGAAGTAACAACTTGTGTAAAGCCCAAAGATGTCATTAATTGGAGGAAGTGTTGTCCAAATTGTGAGAGTTCGTCATCAACCCAGGCGTTGAAGTCAACCAGGACCATCAGCCTGGGAGACTCGAATGCCATGTCAATCATGAAGTACGCTACTTCCTGCAGAAACCACTTCTCATCACCTGGTGGATGGTAAATGAGGGCGATTCTGCAATCCACACCTGCCACTACAGTACAATCAAAAGACTCAGCCTCCTCAACTGGTATACTCGTGAGGCCCAATTTGGTCTTAGAATAGACTGCAACCCCCAACCCCCTGCAGTCCAACCTCGGGCCATGTTACACTGAGTACCCGCTGGAATAGCAGCCTCTAATATAGGGCCTGCATTCTCATCCAGCCAGGTCTCAGAATGCATGCCAGATCCACTGACCCAACAAGATCTGCAATAATGCAGTCTTGTTCTTAATGGATCTGACGTTACAAACACCGGCCAGGTAGGACGGGCTTCTGGGGCTGCTTGGACTGCTTGCCCACCAGTATTGGTGGTGCCTATGGGTGTGGAAACCAGACAGGAAGAACCCCATTCTAGATTCCATTTCACCCCAGGGCATCTTCTGGATTTCACTACCCCAATATGATGGACCCGCTCATTCAACCTCCACTGTTCACACCTCGACCCCCTCCTCCCCTGCGAACAATACCCAGTGCTCTACAGTGCTGGTATGTCGATAGCTATAATGGAGGGGAGGAGAAAGAGCGGAGGGCACAAAGAGCAGAGGACTAATAGCGCACGACCATGGGGACAGGCCTCCTACACATGCTAAGACCCAAAACAACCCTGAGTAAATCCCTACTTAAGTAACTAATTAAACCCCAAAATTAAAACAAACCCCAGTAATTTCCCTGAGACTCCTCACACGCTCTCACTGGGAGGAGAGACTCAGGAAATAAAGTTAACTACCTTCCCCACCAAAAACAAATATATAATACAATGACATTACAATAATTAAAATTTATAAATTAAAATTTATAAAAACAACAGTCCAAGCTCCAAAATCTCTAAATGAGCAATGTATATGGTAATCCAAGAGAATGATAATATATCACCACAAGGAGTCCACTTCCAGGAAGTCCAAATACCAGAAGAACAAAACAATGTGGATAGAACTTGACTGAAAATAACTAACCAAAACTGAAATCACCTTCTTTCACTAAGTAAGAAATGGACCCTAAGGTTTATCAAAGATCCCACACCAAGGGTGTGCATTAAATTCATATGCACTCCTTCATTTTTAATTTTATATAATTTGCTGGTGAGCAATTTTTTCTAATGAGTGCAGTGACCCACAGAGACACACACACACACACACACACACTTTCTCCCTCCTATTCAATCCCCCACACACACACCAATCTATTTTTGGGGCCTACTTCAGCAGCCCACACACAACAACCCTAAATGCAACAGGTAGTTGCAGCTTCCCAGCTCCCACTTCAGATTCCGCAGCCGTGCAGCAGTCCCATCTAGTACTGTCCTTCTCCCTTTGCCCCTTAGCTGACAACAGCACAGCAGCTTCCAGCTCACGCTTACCTCTTGATGTGGGCAAGCAGCAAGGAGTGCCTCATTGCAGTATGTGTCTCAGAAAGTTGCTAACGGAGAAACTGATACTCTTTTTTTTTTATATGCTTAACGTAGTATAAAATGGTAGGATCAACCAGATAGCTAAAAAAAAAGATTACATGAAGGCGAGGGTTTTCTTGTGGTGGCTCCTCAATAATAAAGATACGGAACTGCCACATTTCTTAAAATAATAAACATCTCTGTTTTGTTTGAAATCCTGAAACTATTCTTTCTGAATACTTCCTGAACATTAGAAACACCCCCCAAACAGTGCTGTCACTCATGATGCAATAGCCTCCTAAACTCCCACTGCATCCCAAGTGGCAAGACTATGTTGGTGGTGTTCCCAAGCCCAGGAAGGATTCAGCTGGAGTTGATCAAGAAATTTAAACAAACCTGCTTTTGTTTGGTAACACTAATATGTTAGGCAGTCTGTTTTTCACTTTTTAAAAGAAAAAGAGAATCAGCATCAAACTACCAGCTACATCAGCAACATTTACATAGTGCTGGCAATCATAAAATGTATTTTTTTAACTGGGGACACCTTGAGGTCTAAGGGGGTTGACAGCTGGCCCGGTGGTGCTGAGGGTTGAGGCGCTAGATGCTACACCTCACGGTGCACCGGTGACCCGGGTTCGGGAGTGAGCCCAGGCGCTGGGGGTCGGCAGGAGAGGGAGTTGGATTGAATGTCCGGAGGACTGCTCTCCTCTCCCTGGGAGGGACCCAGGGGTTTCCCAGTGCATTAGTGGCCCCCGATGGAGACCGGGGGTACTACATGCATGGGACCAAGAAATTAGGGGATGAGCGAGGCAGGCATCTATGAGTGTAGGCTGTGTGCTGATGCCATTGCATGCCATGCTCGTGGGGGAAAGAAAAAGAGGAAAAGCCTCCTACACCATCAGTGAGATGACGGTGGCCCCAGGGGAATTGCCCACATCGCAAACTCCAGCCCAGACACGCCAGATCTCTCTCATGGGCCATCCCGGTGACAGCAGGTAAGGCACTTCACACTTAGAAGTCTACCACCGTGGGAGGGCAGAATCAGCCCCAGAGATGGTACCGGGGGTCAAGCCTTCCTGTGGTCATTTGGAGGAGGGAACCCTGGGAGATACGGAAGGTTCAGGCTGGGAGTAGGGTGAATTCCAGTGGACACTCCTGAAGGATGTCCGGGGGTGTAGGTGTATAAAGAAAATAATAAAAAAATAAAAAGGGGGGGGTTGACAGTGTCCCTTTAATATAGCTTTTTATTATGAATTTTCCTTCTTTTTGTGATAGTGGAATTGCATTCTCATTAAAATAAAATAAACAAAATAGTGGAGATATTTCTAGGCCTGCTTCACCAGTCAAATAACAAGCAGCAGGTAGGGGGCCTGTTGGTGATGTGGAACATACAGCGACAGGACTTTCATCCTACCAACTACTCTTTCCCCCATTTATCTTGCCAACCCACCTGTCCTGATGTAGTGCATGGCCCCATTGGGCCTCGGCATGCATGTTAACACCCTTGTGAGGGAAGACTCCCCAGCCCACCCCAAGTTTTTGCTGTGTGGCAAAACACTATGCTATCCCTTACCAGGTTAGGAGTGGTGGCACGCTGCCCAGTCAGCTCCATGAGCTCATCCCCAAACTCGAGTCACTGTTAGGGGAAGACAACACAATACCCACTGGGACAACAGCCAGCCCTGCACACGTTTCTTCATAATATTTTTTTTTACATTCTGATCCCACATTTTCAAGGGATCCATACGTTTTCTCGACACTTGGATGCCCAACAATATTTTACCCAACTCTGTTGTCCTGTCAGGGGCGTGAGCCTGACATTAATAAGCCCAACAATAATTAGCCCAACTTTGTATAGTTTGCCTAATAGTTGTGGAACTGTTCCTTTATCTGCTCTGTACTTAGTTCTGCCACATGATACAGATGCATGTTTCACAACAAAACAAACTGCAGTGTAAGCAACAAGCAGCAAACCGAGTGCATGCCTTATTATTACGATGCCATAGACAATTATGGTGAAACTGCAAACTGTGCCCCGAGACAGTTTTGTACCTCTGCATTTGTTTGGGATGTTGATGCCCATACTCAACATTTTTCTCAATTCAGTAAACATTATTTCATTTAATGCTTTTGCAAAACTCAGTCCGCAGACCACTACATGAAGTGTCACCAAGTTCCTGATGTACACATGATGTTTGCTCAGGTATGTTGTAATTTTTTCAGCAGCAGCTGTTTAAATTCAGGATAGGGCGAGAGACATTTCTGCTTTTCATTTCAGCTTTTCAATTCGAGTTTTACTTTGCAACAATATTTCAACATTATGTTACTGAGTTTTTCTGTTGTGGATTGCTGAGGACTCAGTCGTCTAGCAGCAGGAACTGTGGTACCATAAAAACAGCAGTGCTAACTATTGCCGGGGTTTGGTTGTCAGTAAAAAAGACCCGAAGGTAAGATGAAAGTTGGGAATTCAGTGTCGGGGAAAATATACGTCAGGCAGTTACATGTCGGAAGATGTACTAGATCCATTTTCAACATAGTTTGTTGATTTCTTCTGAACATGACAGGTGTCATTTATGAAATACTTGCCAAAATGTAATTTCATGTCACATGTGCAAAAACACGTTTTGGCCAGGATTTGAAAAACAACACCCATCATGTTCATAAGGTGATGTGAAAAGATGCCTATGTTGAACATTTATGATCAAAATATTGAAAATTACCAAAGCTATGAGCCAGTGTTGAAAATATTCAATGTCATAACTTTCTAGTATTTTGATTTGTCACCCCAAATTTTCAATATCATCTTTTTATAACCTCCGCCTCATGAACCCAGTACGTGACATTTTTCAAATCTCACATGAAAGGTGATTTCATGAAGTGATTGGAAAATCACTTATCTTGTTCCTGAGATGGACTCAAAAAAAGTCATATTGAAAATTTGGTCACAAATATTAACAAGTATTTGTCAATGCCAAATGTTGGCTTGCTGGCATTGGCATTGGTAGTGCAGGAGTTACAGAGATGCATAACAGGAATGGCAGTGAAGTATTGAACTGATGCTAACCCAACCCCCACCCTGCAGAGACTGACAGGCATTGGGGGTGTGCGTTTGGGTCATCGGCCATAACACTCATGCCATTTCACCTCACCCTACCCTGCAGACACTGACAGGTGTCGCAGTGTGCCTTGAGGTCTTGGGGCTTTACGCTCACCTCATTCCATAAGGAAATACATTGAGATGGGTGCAGTATAGGAGAATGGGGTAAACTTTGGGGCCGAAGACTCCAAGGCATACCTCAATGCCTGTCACTGTCTGAAGGGTGGGGGTGGGGTGGAATGGTGTGAGCATTACAGCCGACAATCTCAAGTCACACCCCCGACACCTGTCAGTCTCTACAGGGTGGGGCATTATGGTTGGAAACCCTAATGCCCTGGGTGTTTGTTAGTATTTTCACTCCAAATTTTCACCATGGGCTTTTTGTGACCCCACTTCATGAACAGTGGCACTATCAGTGCATTACCTGAAATGTTATTTTGCACAGCAAGTGCACCATTTGGCACCACAGCTGCAAAAAAAAAAAACATTTTGGGCAGAATGTGAAAAATAACAGCTGTACTGTTCATGAGGTGGTGTGAAAATATGGTAATGTTGAAAATCTGGAGTGAAAATACGAAAAATTGGCAATGTTACGAGCATGCATAGAAACTGTGCGATGCACACCTGTAACGCAATCATTTTTTTTTTTTTTTTTTCACCAGATTTTCAACATGGGCATTTTTGGACCTCCTCTTGAACAGTGTCACTGTGATTTTGTTATTCTGTCCCAAAAGTTGATTTCCACAGCAAAAGCACCATTCTACGCCACAGGTGTAAAAACACGTTTGGGATAGGATGTGAAAAATGGCAGCTGTACTGTTCCACAGGAGGTGTGAAAAATGGCAATGTTGATAATCTGGAGTGAAAATATAAAAAATTGGTGAAGTTACAAGCATGCGAAACTGAGCAATGCACGCCATAACATTGTTTGATTTTTTCACTAAATTTGCAACATGGGCTTTTTGGGACTCTCCACATGAACAGTGACACTATTGTTTTGTTAATTGGTCCCAAAAGGGGATTCCATGTAACACCCATAAAATCACCTTTTGGGACTGAGTAGCAGACTGACAGTGACATGTTCATGAGGTGGGGGTCCCAAGAACCCTATGTTGAAAATTTGGGGCCAAAATTCCAAAAAAAGGCTGAGCTATCAACCTAAATTGAAAAAAAGCTTACCATCATTTCTTCAGTTTGTGGTTGGCCTTTGAAGAGTGCAGACGTGTCCGGTGCTGCAGAGGATCACTGCTCCTGACTTCCGGAGGTAAGTATGGGGTGAGTGTGGGGTGCAGGGAGGTGGGTGCGCAGAGGTAGACCACAAGGGACCATTTTTTGTTTTACAGGTTAAAAAATAAAAAGACTATGGGGGACTGTTTTTCTATTTTACAGGGGGAAACAATTAAAAAAATATTAGGCACACTGGGGTGGGCTCCCAGTATACCACAATGGGGGGGTATGCCATTGCCAACACAGGGATTGGGCACCTTGTTGTTGGCAAAAAACACAGACAGGTTGGGGATGCATCCGACACTGGGAATGGGCATCCTGGTGTCAGAAATAATTATTTTGGCACACTGGGGTGGGTTCCCAGTGTGCCACAAAATGGGGGGGCATGCCGATACAGGGATGGGGCACCCCCGATGTTGGCTTTACGGGACTGTGTGGCAGAAGCCGCCATGTTTCAACACACTGGGGTGGGCTCCCAGTGTGCCACATAATGGGGGGGACATGCTGACATGGGAATTGGGCACCCCAATGTCGGCTTTCCGGGGAGTGTGTGTCAGGCAGCAGGAGTCGTCATTGTGGAAAGCCATGCAGCAGCTATTTCACTAATTGAAATGTTTCACCAGGAGAGGCACACTGAAACTCCACTGGTAACTCCAGCCATGCACATTACTGTGCACTGTAATGCGCATGGCTGGAGTCTTGTCACCTGCTGCTGCAATGAGGAAATTGCACCTTATTGAAGCGGCAGATTTCTTTCAGCTCCGTGGCTCTCTTCAAAACAGCTGTCATCTCCAGCATGCTCGCTGACTGATGGCTGAGGGACGCCCCCACTAAAGCATCCCTGGCATTTGCCAAAACATTGACACACCTCTGAAAGTACTTCTACTGCAAGATGTTGCTTGCGCACCTGCAAGCCAACATAAAAATGACTGAGTTATGAGTAAAAGTTCAAAATGCATTGAAAATACAGTGACCACACTTGCCATGTTTTACTCAGTTCCTAGTCAGCTCCTTAGCAGCAGGATGTGTCTCTGATCCAGGAGGATATTCGTCATTGACCCCTACTATGAAGTTAGAGGTGAGGAGTGTGAGGGTAGGTTTTGAGTGGGGTGGGGAAAAGAGGAGAAACTTGCAGTGCAATAGACATTAAGGGATGGTTTTCTTTGTTATAGGTCCTAAAACAAGACCATGATGGACATTTTTCTTGTTTGCAGGTGCCAACACTGAGGATTGGGCTGTTAGGCACCCCAGTGTCGGTGACATTTTATTAGTAAAAAAAAAGTAAACGTGGATCCAACGGCCGGATTCATTAGCACCCACCACCACCTTTTACAACCACAATTGAAGTTGGTCCGAGGAGGGGAGGAACGTGATGGCTGCACCCTGTGTCAGTGCACTTAGGGTACACAGGTGTGGTGATGTGTGGCCCCATCCCCTGTCTCACAGACCAATGTATGGACACTAAAACAGTGTCCTCAGTGCATGCACAATGCATGCACCAATTCAGAGAAGGCCACAGTAACATGAAATAGACTCACACATTTATTTGTCTTTTTTTCCTACTTACCTTCAGAACATTTAATTTGTGCACAGAGCATGTGCAAAAACTGACCTTTTTTTTTTATTATTATTTATTTATTTAACAAATTGGAAAGACCTTTGAGCCAAGGGCTCTTTTACAGAGGTTCCACATCAAGTCACAAGAAAAGCAAATTACAATGGATTCAGTAAGTAGCACAACATGAGAAAAGTAATTACATAAACAAAAGAACAATATGGCAAGATAAATATTGTGTAGAGTGCAACCAGTGGCCTTGTCTGAAGAGGAGTGAAAGGGCTTACAAGGAGAGAAGTACAGTGGGTAAATTGGGGGGTGGAAGGAGCAAAATAAGAGCAAGGAGGGAGATGCCACAATGAAGTTTAAGCAGGAAAGACCCCAGGGGCGAGGCGCAGAGGGAGAGAACAAGGTGAGGAAACAGAGGAGAGAGAAGAGGGAAGTGGGGGAGGGGTAAGGGAAGGGGGGATGAGGTAGAAAGAAATGAGGGCAGGAATGAGAAAGGGATAAGGACAAAGTGATGGGTGAGTGGAATAGTGCCACAGGAGCATAGGGCTATACAGAGGCAAATAGTAAAAGAGGGAGGTCCCAGTGCATTTAGCTGCCAGCAGAGATTAGGTATAGCAGTCACAAGAAACTCTGAAAACTAGGAATTGATGCAGCTTCTGCTTAAATGGTCCCAAGGTTGCAGTTGTCGCAATCGCAGGAGGAAGGGAATTAAATAAAGTAGCAGCTCTAACTGCAATGGATTGCTGTCGGAGCGAAGTTCGACAGCGAGGGATGGTAAAGGTTTGGCTCACAGAACTTTGTGTGCTCCGAGTGCCCCAGAAAGGACTGAAAAGCTAAAGGGAACCTGATGGTAGGAGACCAAGATCTGCCTTCTTAGCCAGAAGGCAGGCTTGATATTCAATGCGAGCCTGGAGTTGAAGCTAGTTTGCTTGTTTGTAAAGGTCACAAGTGTGAGTACGATACGTTGCACCAGTTAGTAGACAGCATGCCTTATTCAGAGCTGTGGTGAGCCGATGTAGGGTTGTGTCTGTGGCAGAACTATAAATGACCAAACCATAGTCAATAATAGACATAATTGAACTTTGGATAGCCAATCTAAGCGCGTCGGTAGTAAGGTAATGTTTATGCCTGTGTAGAAGGCGTAGGCGAATGTTAACTACCTTGGCAACATTCTCAACATGATTGGAGTAGGAGAGCATACTATCCAGAGTAACTCCTAGGTATTTAAAAGATTGAGTCTGATCAAGGATAACACCCGCACTGTTTTTAATCACCAATTATTTGGCTTTGTGCTTGATGTGGGTACCATGAAAGAGCAAGACCTTAGTTTTTTCTGCAGTTAAGCACCAACTTATGAGAGATGAACCAGGACTCAGCTTCAGTAAAACTTTCTGAAGTTGGGCCTGAAGGAGGGTAGGATCAGCAGTCTTTGAGAAAATGACTGCATCATCCACGTAGAGGAGTACTGGTTCAGAACAGGATGACGGAAAATTATTGAGGAAGGTGCTAAATAGAAGGGGTCCCAGTAGCGATCCTAGAGGAACCCAAGAGCAGACAGGCAGTTTAGCAGAAAGGGCAGACCCTATTCTCACCTGCTGTGTGCAGTTTGCTAGACAGCTGGTGAACCACTTTAGGGCTTCTGAAGATATACCAAGCCCAGCAAGTTGATGTATCAGCAAATGGTGATTGTGTCAAATGCTTTAGACAGGTCAATAAAGGTTGCACCAACAAGTCGACCCTGATCAAGAGTATGGTGAATGAAACCTGTGAATTCCAGTAGGGTTGTAGATGTGCTGTGCCCTTTCTGAAAACCATGTTGTTGGACACATTGTAGGTTGTATTTTTCCAGGTACTCCACAAACTGGTCAGCAACAATCCTTTCAAGTGCTTTGGACAGCGGGGAAGAATAGATATTGGCCTATAATTCCCAGTTAGTAAGCTGTCCCACTCTTAAAAACTGGTGTAACCAGAGCAGATTTCAGATCAGGGGGAATTGTGAAAGTATGAGGGAGCAACTGAGAAGCTTGGTGATTAGGGATAGAACTTCATCTAGAGTTAGGTAAAGTTTTAGGTCAAGGGAATCACTGCTTGTCCTTGTTCCTCCTAGAACTTTACATAGGTAGGTCTTGGTCTCGCTTTCTGAGATAGCTTTGAAGTAGAAATATGGATGGGTAGAGGCCTCTTCTGATTTGGTGGATGCAGGCGCTGTGCTGGGTGGTTCAAAGAAATTTGGGGGTAGAGTTTGGCTAAGGTCTGTGAAAGATGAATTAAATATGTTGGCAATTAACATGGGGTCATGGGTGATAGACCCATCAACATTTAACATAGTTGGAGCCTGTTTGGATGCTTTCCCAGTGATTTCTGAGAGGTTTTCCCAGAAGTTTTTCCCATCAGCCCAGGTCTTGGCAAGGAAGTCCTTATAGTAACTCGCTTTGTGCTCATGGATAGCCTTAGTAAATGCATTTCTGGCCATCTTATAGGCCTGTATGTCAGGTTAACTGCCAAAGGTCCTGGCCCTATGCCAGAGGTGGTCAAGATCTTTCATTTGAGCCAGAACACTAAAAGAGATCAAGTCCCCTGATTCTATGTGTCCTTAAAGGGGCATGGATGTCACAGGCTTCATTGAAACGTTCAATGAAGTATTGTAGAGCAGAGTCAACATCAGGTGCGGTTTCAATGTAGGACCAGTCTTGTTGTCGGAGGAGAGACTTTAGTGGCTGCAGGTAGCCACGGAAGAGCACTCTACTTGTGTTTGTTCTGGCAGGGGGCTTGATAAATTTGTTAGACCAATAACACTTGGTAGGAGAGTGATCACTGATAGTGTCTGGCAATACTTCAGAGTGGGAGATATGTGTTGGATGATTCATTAGGACCTAGTCCAGGACTGTGCTAGTCCTAGTCTTATAGTTTATCCTGGTTCAAACTGTTATTAACTGGGCAAAGTTCAAGCCTGTTAACTCATCCCTATGCCTTCTGGCACCTGACAAGAGCCAGTTGACATTAAAGTCACCTAACAGCATGGTTTCTGTGCCTTGTTTTAAACTAATGATGCAGTTCATTAGGGTTTTAGGCCCTGTTTGGCAAGGTCTGGGGAATATAGACTGAGCCAATGTTGAGGACCTTGTTGTGTGCACGAGCATTACCTTAACATCAAGGATCTGAATATCCTTAGCTGGTTCAGGAGGGAAAGTGGATAGGCCAACAATGACGCCTTTAGGTATATGGCACAGCCACCTCCTCTTCTAGATAGTCTGTCCTGTCTGAAAAGTGAGTAGCCTGGTAGGATGATGGCAGAGTCAGGAGTAGATGGTGACAGCCATGTTTCGATGCCTGACAGGATGTCGGGATCATGTACTACAACCCAAGCAGTGAGGGCATCAAATTTTTTTAACAGACTGCAGATGTTCATACTGGCCAGGACAAGGGTACCCTGTTTTTTGTTGCCAATGACTCCACATGAAGGAGGGCCTAGATTAGGGTGTACACTCCCAGAAATAAGAAGAAGAAGAAGAAGAATGAAGTGATTCAGGAGTTGTTTTAGTAAATAGAGTGTAAGGGGACGAGATTTCCTCTTTAAACGTACTTTAACAGGGCCCGTAGGAACAGAGTGACTTTTAAGCAGCACAACAACAGTGGGGTCAATAGAGGACAGACAACTTTGATGTTTCATGTGCAGCCTGCTGTGGTACAGCTTCCATGGGAAGAAAGGGGTGCAGTATGTTACATCGACACTGGTGACCATGCCAAGTGTGATACAAGGAAGCTCTGTGGTAGGGAGACCAGGGTGTGAGATATGGGGTGCCACCCTAATGAGAGTGGCTCAAAGTGTGAAGAAGCACCAGAAATAGTTTCCCACCTTGTGATGCCATTGGACAAGAGAGGAACCTGAGAGGAACCAAGTGAGGTAAAATAGGATTTAGTAGGGAGGCAGGCATGGAAGGTGATATAGCAAGTAAAGCAACTGTGACTTTAAGGGTAAACTTTTAGATGAAAGAACAAGATCCCTCTAGTGACAGATCTGTATAACTTGCTAATGGAAAACTAGCCAAAAAAAAACAGTAGTTTTAAGTATAAGGAGCAATTGTGGCATCAGGAAGAATTAGCCAGGGGAAACCCCACTCGAGATGCAGCAACAGAGGGCAGTGTCCAATCAGGATGTGGCTGTGGAACACGCCAACAATTGAACCTGATGGCTGAGTTCTGTCGTACCTTTGTAGGGTAGAGGAGCTTTCTTCCAGGCAGACCAGCTGAGCAGCGCAGTTGGAGGCTTAGTTAGAGCCGTCCACACCGGGCAAGGCTTCAGGAGGCGGCAGAGATCAGATCTGTACTGGAGGCAGTACCCAAATTGGGCCTGCACTGAGGGGGAAAGAGACAAGCAAGAAATTAAATAGGAGCTAGAGAACTCTGGGTAGGGGTAGGACACAACAGCAGAGATAGAAGAACAACAGGATGTATGAGATGTATGGGCTTACAGATTAACTTAACAAAGGGGTAGAAATGGCCAAGGAAGAGGGAATGAAAATGAATTTGCAGCTAAAACGGTGGTCTTGTTGCCACTGAGTCTGGGAGGGCTGCAAGGCTATACAGAATTTGATGCTAAACCTATTTAATAGCTTTCAAATTCTACTATATGAAATGCTAAATGTTTTAAAACCTTTAATGGAAACAAATGAATTAATCAGTAATTTAGCAGCATTGGCCTGAATATAGTAACATCACTAAGCTCAGGAACTTAACAGTCCTTTAAAAGCAAACAAATTAAAAAACAGAAAACAATAGTTTTAAGTATAAGGAGCAATTGTGGCATCAGGAATAATTAGCCAGGGGAAAAGCCACTCAAGATGCAGCAACAGAGGGCAGTGTCCAATCAGGATGTGGCTGTGGAACGCGCCAAACATTGTTTAGTTTAGTTTATTGTTCTAGGAATTATTACCTTTGAGACAATGGCTCTTTTACAAAGGTTCCACGTCATAAATGTACAAACAATACATGTTACATAGAACGGTCAGCAAATTATAAAGGTTTCAGTAAGCCAGTATAATACAGTACATCACAGGAAAAAAACAAAACATTGGAGGAATGGTCAAGGTGGGAAGGGTAGGAGGAGATATGGGGAGAGGAGCAGACTAGTAGTTAGAGGTACTCAGATGCCTTTGTCAAGAAAGGAGCAGAAGAGGAGGATGAAAAACAGTAAAAACAGCCATGAGGGAAGAATCATTAGTCAAGGCAGTCACAGGAGCTAGAGGCTGAGAGGTGAGAGTAAAGCATAGATTTGAAAGCTCCTAGTGACGTGGAGGATGTAATGAGTGAACTCAGGGCATTGTACCAGCTGGGGCACAATAGGCAAGATCTTTGGCCCTGTGTGGTCTGGCATCTGGGGACCTGAGAGGCTGGTGTTCCGATCTTCTGGTGGGGACGGATGCTGGTATTCGGCAAAGTAGGTCTTGGATACACAGCGGAGTGCAGCCCAAGATGGATTTTTCTGCCATCAAGCATGTGGAGGTACCTTAAGCGATTTGAGAGTTGCAACCATCCTGTTCCAGTGTAGAGTTCACATGTATGAGCGTCTTTGCGCTTCAGTGAGCAGCCGACAGGCCTTGTTTAGGGCAGGTTGTGATGCGCCTTAGTGCAGTGGTAGTGGCAGAGCCATAGATAATTAAGCCATAGTCTATGATTGAGATTACAGAGCTTTGGATAGCAGTCCTCAGAGCAGCTTGGGTAAGGAATTGCCGGTTTCGGAACAGGATACCAATGCGCTGGTTCACCGTTTTCGCTGTGTTATCAATGTGGGTCGCAAAGGTAAGACCTTGATCAAAGGTGATTCCAAGGTATTTAAATGTTGACACTTGTTCAAGGGTATTTCCTGGGTATGTTTTGATAGTAAGTGGAATTTGTCTTTTTCTATTTTGTGGACTGGAGAAAAGCATGGATTTTGTTTTTGTGTGATTTAGGACCAGCTTGTGATCTAGGAACCACTTTTCAACATTGGAGAAAGCAAGTTGCAGGCTCTGGAGTAAGGGTTTCACGTCCTTATGAGAGGAGACAATCATGGCATCGTCAGCATAAAGGATTATTTGTTCCGGGCAGGATTTGGGGAGAGAGTTTAGGAAAAGGCTAAAAAGGAGGGGGCCTAGGATTGACCCCTGTGGAACACCTGAGAGGACCGGTTTTGAGTCTGAGAGAACTTCTGAGATTTTTACTGATTGACAGCGTTGGGCCAGGTAACTTTTAACCTATCACCTGGTCCTTCTGAGAGCCCAAGACTGTGTAGTTGTGTGATAAGTAAGCCATGGTGCACAGTATCAAACACCTGTGTTAGGTCAATGAAAACAGCTCCAGTTTGATATTCTTTGTCCAAGGCAGTGTGAATTTCTCCTGAGAATTCCAGTAAGGGTAAGGTGGTTGACGTACTGTGTCCTTTCCTAAATCCATGTTGCTGCAAGCAGAGTATGTTATACTTATGCAGGTAGTCTGAGAGTTGGTCAGCCACAATGCGTTCTAGGGCCTTGGAGAGGGGTGGAAGTATAGATATAGGCCGATAGTTTCCTGGTAGGGACTTGTCGCCACTTTCGAACACTGGTGTGACTATAGAAGACTTCCATTTGCTGGGAAATTGACTAAGGCAGAGGGAGAGATTGAAAATTTTGGTGAGTGGGTGCACCACCTCTTCCAGGGTAAGGGACAGAATTTTAAGATCAATAGTATCACTGCTTGCTCTGGATTTAGAGATAGCCTTTTTTATATATTTGTAGACTTCATATGCCCTTAACTATTTTGAAGTGGAAAAGTGGTTGGTCAGGTGAGGCAGTAGGAGATGTTGGTTTTGGCGAGTCCGTGTCAGAGAAGAAGTCCGGCGGGAGGACCCCACTGAGGTCAGAGAAAGTTTTATTTAAGACCTTTGCCATGACCATTGGGTCTAGGGTAGTTGTTCCATTGACAGTCATTATAGTGGAAGAGGATTTGGACTGCTTACCCATGATATTTCTGATGTTGTCCCAGAATGATCTCCCGTCACCCCAGGAGTTTGCGAGGGCATTTTTGAAATAGGAGCTCTTCATTAGTCGGATTTGTTTTGTACATTGGTTTCGTGCCTGTTTATACTTCTGATATCCGTAAAGAGCCTGTGGCTCTGGCTATGGCCCAGAGGTGGTCCTGAGCTTTGAGTTGGGCCAGTAGTTTGGCCGTGAGCCAGGGATTTGAGAGCCGCTTGATTTTACGCTTTTACTGGTGCGTAGGTGTCACAGGCAGTGTTGAAAGTTGTGATAAAATAATCTAGGGCTGTGTCAACATCTAGAGTATTGTATACTGGGGACCAGTCTTGCTGTAAAAGACAGGTCTTGAGCTTAGTAAGGTTTCCATGGGGTAGCATTCTGAGATTGAGATGGTTTTTGGAGGTGGTTTTTGGAACTTTTTTGTCCAGGTACAGATCACAGGGAAGTGGTCACTGAGAGAGTCCGGGAGAACAACTGTGTTTTTTATGCAGGCTGGGTGGCTAGCAAGGATTCAGTCAATAAGAGTGCAAGTTCCAGTTTTGTAGTTTTTTTCTAGTGGGGGAGCTCACCATCTGCGTTAGGTTAGCTGCTAGGATAGCATCCTTGAGGGACCCAACATCTGATGCGAGCCAATTTATATTAAAGTCACCAAGGAGAAGGAGCTCAGTGTCAGGTGGTTGCGATCTTACAAATTCAAGAACAGTCTGGAGGCCGGACCCTGGATCTTTAGGAGGGATATAGACAGCGGCCACAGTAAGCACTTTATTTTGGGCACCAAGTAACAACTTGACAGGGAGAAATTGCACAGATTAGTTAGTGGTGGAAAAGCAGAAAGGGTGGCTAGAGAGGTTGTCCTTAATGTAAATATCACAACCCCCCCTTTATTAGTCCTGTCCAGTCTGACAATATTGTAGCCTTGTAGTGAGATGGCATGGTCCGGAGTGCTTGGTGTCAGCCTGGTTTCAACAATGGCTAGTATGTCAGGATTGTGTTGACTGGCAAAGACTTGAAGGGATGCCAGTTTTGGAAGAAGGCTACAGATATTTAAGGTGGCGATGGTGAGACCCCCCTCCGTTTTTGCTAGATTTGTTACCCTGATAGAAACAGGGCCAGGGTTTGGATGGACACTTCCTGATATCAGAAGGAGGAGGAGCAGGAGTTTAAGGGACATCTGCCACAGCTCATAGTATGACATGTAATGCCTCTGTTTCTTGTTACTTTGAGTACAGTGTAGTCATTTAGGGTCCCAGCATAGGGTAATGGCTAGGAGCAGGTGTCGATTTGTCAACTTTCCAGCGGCATGAGCTGTCATTTGCACCAATCCTTTGTAGGAGGGTGCCACAAGTGAGGGTAGGGAGGGTTTGCCATGGTGCCAGGTTGCTGGTATCGAGCTTGAGTGGTTAGTGTGAGAGGTAGAGGAGACTGCAAATGTTAACTGTAGCAAGGGTGAGTGTTCCTGAGTGACTCATGGTGAGCTACTGTGGACCAGAAAACTGATTGTTACTGTAGATCAAAGACCCAGAAAGTGTTAAATTCCTGAAGGTGATGAACATTAGCCTAGGGCATATGCAGGATGTAAAATTCCTTTGTTAGAATCTTCCTTTTGTTCTCCAAAACAGTTGTGAATAGACCTCAGAGACAAGCACACATCCTTTAAGAAAGTCAGATGGAAATGTGGATTCAATGCAGCACTCCACAACCCAGAAACTTGTATAAAGATTTACTGACCTCACTTTTGCTTGATGATGTCTTCCAAAAAGTTGATTTATGATGAGAATGCCTATACCTGGTGGTGATGTTTTGTAGTTTCTAGTCCAGGAAATGTTCATAGATGTTATGTCCAAGAATGGTCCAGTTCCTCCAAGTAGAAGCACATGAAAACCATGAGAAAACCACAAAACCACAAAACCACAAAAACTAAACTACTGACAGAGACAAACACAAACATCCAGCCACACTGATGATGAGATCCTCTGGAACCTGACTGCGGAGTCCTGTCGTACCGTTGCAGGGTAGAGGAGCTTTCTTCCAGGCAGACCAGCTGAGCAGTGCAGGTGGAGGCTTAGTTAGAGCAGTCCACACTGGGCAAGGATTCGGGAGGCAGCAAAGA
This sequence comes from Neoceratodus forsteri, assembly GCA_016271365.2. NCBI lineage: Eukaryota > Metazoa > Chordata > Ceratodontiformes > Ceratodontidae > Neoceratodus > Neoceratodus forsteri. The sequence goes on along the minus strand of CM028135.1, from coordinate 901,216,143 downwards.
TCGGATCTGTGCTGGAGACAGCACCCAGATTGGTCCTGCACTTTGTAGGGCAGAGGAGCTTTCTTCCAGGCAGACCAGCTGAGCAATGTAGGTGGAGGCTTAGTTAGAACACATCAAATACAGAGCTGTAAAGAACAATAGCACACACCTTGGGGGCAAATTCTATCAAACCTACAAGTTTCAGGTTTGAAATGTACCTAGTTTTTTAGTTATAGGTCAGTAAAAAGGCTTTAATTGTGGACAAGTTTACATTTTTTGCACCTGTATAATTTTGCCCCAGTGAACCAATTTCCATGAAATTTCATGAACCAGAGATCCGGGCACCAACTTTGTGCCTGCCAAATTACAAGTAAATCAGTTGAATGGTGAGAAGTTATTAAGGAACAAAAACCAGGGTTTAACATTATTTATTTATTGATTGATTGATTGATTACAGTCTCGGATTACAGCCTTTGAGCTTTAAGCTCATTTACAAAAGTTACATGTCAAATAACAGACAAATCAAAACAGACAACATTTTACAAAGAGGTTGTGGAGATAAGCACACTAATATGATAAGCACAATAAACACATATTCATAATAGCAATACTTATTAATAGCAGAAAAGGAATAAGTACAACACAATGTATAGAACAGAGAGAAAATGCATTTCACAAGGATTAATCAGTCACAAAGAGAAAGGAAGGTGAATCAGTTATATGCAGGAGACTAGCAAGGCCAGTAACCTTTGTCAATAATGGGGATTGATGGTGAGGGGGAAATGGGTGTAGGAGGATGTGAGAAGGAGTGGTTTAGGTAGGAGCAATGCTTTGAAGGGGTACAGCAGAGTATGTGTAGGGATTTTAAAAGATAGGGTAAGGTGGTTGAAGGGTGTCAGGTATCAAGAAGGGGAAAGAAAAGAGCAATGATAAATGGATCTGACCTGAATCTGATAATTTACTTATTATTTATTTAGCTTTTGTTGGCCGGGTAAGTGCACTAGACAAATCCTGCCTATTTTCAGGCACGACCCGGGGGAGGGGGATACAGATGAAAGCCAACTGACCTTGAACCAGATTAAGTTGTTGGTGGTATTTTTTTTAGTGAATGAGGGAAATTTGGCCAGGACACCGGGGAAATTCCCCTACTCTTTTTCGATAAGTGCCATGGGATCTTTAACATCCACCTGAACTACCGCCAATCCAGGCAGATGGGACCTCGGTTTAACGTCTCATCCGAAAGACGGCACCTCAGAAGTGCAGCACCTCTCATGCCGCACTACAGTGTCAGTACTGGGATATTAACCCAAATGCCAGATGTGGGAACTGGAACCCATAGCCTCTGATCTCCGGCCTCAGAGGCAAGTGTGCTACCTACTGAGCCATTGACACTATAATATAATCCTATATCCTATCCTATATAATACTTACTGAAACCTAATATACAGGCCTGAATAATGAGCTTAAGCAGTTTCGAATTCTCAAATTTATATTATTTTCTGGTTGATAGGAGACACAAAATCCTTCCCTCTCAAACCGTATTTGCAAATATTGCATTTGCCAGACACTGTGTACCATAGACCCTTAATGCCAATGTACCCAGGAGCACGTTAGGTCTGTACTTACTGCGAATCCTGATACTCCAGTTGGCAGTCACTTAGCACGATAACATCAAGGCAATTAAAATTGCTTTAGATTTACTGGCATATAACTCTCTCTCCTTTTGAACCTTCCCTTTTCCCTTAGTGCTGACGCTCAGGCCTGGAAATTGGTAAGGTTCTGCCTCTGCACAAAGGAAGCAACTCCCCCACCATTGGCAACTCCAGGACTACCTCACTCTCCCCTCTCTTGCAAAACTTCAGGATTGCTGACTTCCTTCACTCCTCCAACCTCATCTCTCCCTTCCAGTTTGGTTTTAGGAAGCACCACTCCACAGTCCCCTCCTTGCTGCATGTGACTGATACTATCCTCACTGGGATGGATCAGGGACACATCACTGTGGCTATATTTATTGATCTGACTAAAGCTTTTGACTGGGTGTCCACCTACTCCTGCTGGACAAGCTAGCTTTGCTGGCATCTCAGCTCCTGCTGTGGACTGGTTGCAGTCCTACCTCATGGGCCATCAGCGGTCGGGTTCAGGTGGGATGGTCCTGTCCTCTCTGCTCCCATCCTAGCCAGGGTCCTACAGGGCTCTATCCTGGATCCTATCCTTTCTCAATTTTCTTCAATGACATGCCCTATGCTTGTGTCTCCTGGCATATCCATATGTATGCTGATGTCACAGTAATTTGCACTTCTGGCTCCTCATCCACTGCTGTTAAAGATATACTCCAGCAAGACTTCCACAATGTTCTGTGCTGCTTTCATGCCAACCAGCTCCAGATCAACACCAAGAAAATGGTGTCTATGACCTTCGGCACCAGTCAGAAACTGGCCAAGCTATCGCCCCTACCTATCTTCTCCACACTAATCTTGAAGGAGTCCCCACCTTCAAAGAACTCGGTGTGTGGCTTGATAGTATGCTTGACTTCTCTGCCCAAATTGATGCCATCCACACTAAGCTCCACCCTAAACTCACCACCCTCTACAGCAACAAGGATTGCCAGTCTTCCCAGTTCCACCAAAGTTGTTCACCAAAATGGTTCTCCCAGTCTTCGACTATGTGGATGTGATCTATGGCACTGCTCCATCCTCTTCCCTTGCCGGAGTGGACACCCTCTGGAATGCTTTCAGCTGCTTTGCTACCAACTCATCCACTCATATTCATCATTGCTCCTCTACTTCTCCTTTCCATTCTCGCTTTCCTTTCACATTGCTAGTCCAACAGCAAGTCTTTCATATCTAAATACTGATTTGGGTCCCTCCTCCTGCTTCTCCTCACTCCTGTCTCCCATTCCACCCCCCACATTCTCTCCACTCTCGGGATCCACATACCATTTCCATTCCCCACCCTCGTAGCTCTGCTAGGCAAGCTGCCTTCTCCTACCACCTCCCTTCCCTTTGGAACCTGCTCCCTCCTCTGTCTGCCTTTCCTCCTCTGTCCTGGCCCTTAGATACCTCCTAAGGCACCTCCCTGGTCCAACATGTCCCTGTCAACACCCCCTCCTGACTTTCCCTCCCACCTCCTATCTGCCATCTTGCACACTCCCCCTATTATTAGGCTGTGACAGAGGCTGATTACTGTCAAGCTGCAGCACTACATGTCCCCTAAGTCACTGCACACTATATTCTGTACCTGCAAGACTGCACTACAAGCCCTTGCCATGACCAGTAGTAGTTGTTTGCCTGTTCATGCTTCTTTGCCTTTGCACTTTAAGTTATTACTGTAATTGCTTACTGATGCATCATTGAAATCTTGTTTTGTTTGTTCTCCCCCCCACCCACCCGGTAGACACACCTGAAAATAAGCCCCAGTTCAGTGTGCCTTTCCCAGTTAGCAATTTTCAAATAAATTAACAAAAACAGAACACTTTAGGGCACCCAAAAGGGGTGTAGACAGAATCAAGATTCTTTTACAAAAGAAATTGCGCTGGGTATACACTTTACAAGCATTGTTTCCCTTGGTTTGAATGATTCAATAGATATCATTCCATTCCTGTAAGACGTTTTGTGACTTGCTGCCTGGATGAGCCTTTAGCTCATCCTTGTAATAAAGTCTAATCCATAAGTTGTTTTTCTTCATGCTGCCTGGATGAGCCTTTTGCTAATCCTTGTAATAATTATTTTAATTACTTCTCTTTATTTTGCTGCCTGGATGAGCATTTTGCATACCATTGTAATAATAATGATCAGTATGACAACCTTTTTCACAATGCAATTAAGTCTGATGAATTATTATTTTCCTTAATTTTTGATTTCTATTACTTTGTCCTTGTATTTTGGGTTTGCGATTTCCTACAAAAACATACTGTTATTCCTAGTCTCCCTATACTTTTGCCTTTTCTCCCCGAACCCCCCCCCCCAAGTCTGTTTCAGTCTTTTCTCTGTTGTAACTGTCAGGTCTCAACCCCATTCTACTCCCACCCCTTTTTTCACTGCACTTTTTCCAAAGTGCAGCATTTATCTGCACTTGGATTTTTGTTAGCGCAGGAAATATTGACTTATATGAAATGTTCTTAGTGGGGCTCAGACCTCTTCATCTCCTGCATGCAGAGCCTTATTAGTTTTTCATCTTTCCTATTACTTATTCTTTTGGGGCAGCTGAACTACACAAGGGTGAGGGTTCTGGACTTCAGGAGGGCCAATTTGAAAAAGATGGGTGAATGCCTCAGGAACACCCTGGCAGAGGGGAGGACTTGGGTGGGGTGAAGGAACGGTGGGCAAAGCTAAAAAGGGCCATAATGAAGGCAACAAACCTGTGTCAGGCAAGTGAGCAAAAGCAAGAGGAAAAAGAGTCCGCTATGGTTCTCAAAAGAGGTGGCTGGGAAGGTAAGAGAAAAAAAGACAGCATTCAGGAAGTACAAGAAGACACAGAGGGAGGAGGATAGGCAGGTGTATTAGGAAAACAGAGGGAGGCAGAGAAAGCAGTTAGGAGCGCAAAAACACAAACGGAGGAGAAATAGCCCAGGTGATGAAGGAGTATAAGAAATTTTCAAGTATGTAAGAGGAAAAGAAAGACCAGGGAGGGACTGTAAGGCTAAGAAGGAAAGGAGGGCTCTGTAGAGGGGGAGCAGGAAAAGCAGACATCCTGAACAAATACTTTTGTTCAGTGTTCACAGAGGTATGGGAAGGTGAGAGGCCACAGAAAAGTAACAGGAGCATTGAAGGAAGGTGGACACTAGTCCATTTTCAGAGGAGGGAGTCCTGAAGGAACTCACTAATCTGAAAGTGGACAAGGCAATTGGGCCAGATAGGTACATCCAAGAATATTGAGGGAGCTCAGAAATATGCTGACTGCAACCTCTGAAAGTCCTGTTCAACTACTCACTAGGGACAGGAGTGGTATTGGGGACTGGAGATGGGCAGATGTAGTCCGCTTCACAAAAGTGGGCATTGGGAGGAGGCTGGCAACAACAGGCCAGTCAGCCTAACTCGATGGTGGGAACTTAATGGAATCACAACTGAAGGAAGGAGTTGTGGAATATCTTGAATCTAGTGGCTTACAAGATCTGAGGAAGCATGGATTCACTGGGAGAGGTCATGTCAAACAAATCTGATAGATTTCTTTGACTGGGTGACCAGGGAATTGGATCAGAGTGGAGCCGGTGGATGTGGCCTACCTAGATTTCAGTGAGGCCTTCAACACCATTCCACATAGGCGCCTCATAAGCAAGCTGGGCAGCCTAGGAGTGGGTCCAAAGGTGGTAAACTGGATAAGGAATTGGTTAGGGGATAGACGACAGAGGGTGGTGGTAATCAGAGTTCACTTCGAGGAAGGGAGGCTGATCAGCAGGGTGACACAGGGATCAGTACTGGGACCAGTCCTCTTTAATGTCTTTATTAGTGACATTTCAGAGGGGCTGGAAGGGAAGGTATGCCTTTTTGAAGATGACACTAAAATCTGCAATAGGGTAGTGTGGAAAAAAATGATTAGCAATCTAAAAAAGCCAAAGGAGTGGTCAAGTGCGTGGCAGCTATGTTTCAATGTAAAAAAGTGAGTTGCAGCTGGAGTACTGGGACCAGTTTTGGAGCCCACACCTAAAGAAGAACATCAACAGACTGGAGACAGTCCAGAGAAGGGCAACAAAGATGATAAAAGACTACATGAACTGATATATAAGGAATGCCTGAAAGAGCTGAAGTTATTCTCACTGGAGGCCAGACAAGGGGGGACATGATCGAGACATTTAAGCACCTGAAAGGCATCAACAAGGTGCCATACTCGAACTGTTTACTAGGTCCCATAACTCTAATACTAGAGGGCACAACTGAACACTCCAAAGGGGGATGTTCAGATGTGATGTCAGGAAGTTTTTTTCTCTGAGAGGGTGGTGGCACCTTGGAATAGTTTACCATGCGAGGTGGTGGAGGCTCAACAATCACCTCCTTCAAACTCGGTTGGGACTGGACATACATGCAACACAGGGTTGAGGGTGGAGACTCATCTTAAATAAGAGTTCAGTGCTAGCAGGCATGGCCCAACAGTTGTCCATGCAAAGAAATGGGAAGACTAGAGGGACCTTTGGTCTCCTTCTGCCATCACCTTTCTATGTTTCTAGTGCAAATCATGCAGTTAGGGTACAGAAACCCTGGGGCAGAGTACAAAAAGGGGGATTGGTATTAACAACCACCAAACAGGAAAGATACCTGGTGGTAATCATATCTGATGACCTAAAAGTGGCTAGACAGTGTGACAAGGCAGTGGGGAGGCTAGTGGGACGCTAGGGTGCATAGGAAGGGGTATTACCATCAGAAAGAGGGAGGTGGTGTTACCGCTGTATAAATCACTAGTGAGACCTCCCCTAGAATACTGTGTCCAATTCTGGAGATCACATCTCCAGCAGGCTATAGACAGAGTGGGGGTGGTCCAGAGGAGAGAATCTAGAATGGTGCAGGGTCTGCATCAAAAGCCCTATGAGGAGAGACTAAAGGACCTCAATATGTATACCTTGGCAGAAAGGGGGGGGGGGGATATGATATTTCACGGGTATAAAGAAGGTAAAAGAGGGAAGCATTTTTCAGAAAAAAAGATGCTTAAGAACAAGGGGTCATGTTATGGAGCTGCAGGGAGGATAGACTCAGGGGAGATGTGAGGAAGTACTTCACAGAAAAAGTGGTGAATGCCTGGAATAGCCTCCCAGAGGAGGTAGTGGGGGCAAAAACTGTAGCAGGATTCAGGAATGTATGGGATGGCACAAGGGAACCTTACAGGTAAGGAAAGGGGGGGGTAATGCTGGAGATCAAGTAGGGTCTGCAGTGTTACAGTAGGTAGGGAAACTGGGCAGACTAGGTGGGCCAAGTGGTCCTCATCTGCCGTCAAATTCTATGTCTCTATGTTAAGTTATTAATTTTTTTCTTTTTTTGTACGCAGATGAGCTTTGGGTACAGTTTACTACGTGACTCCATTATATATTAATACGCACCATGTCCTGGTGTCTCTTACATGATAAGAATATTTTCTCATACTGTTTTGGGTTAGAGGACCATGAAGCGAAGCCAAGCGGTTCTTTTAGCCCTAAACAGCACAAGATAATGTTCTTTTCATGTAAGATACACAGGGCACTATACTTATTATTATATTATGAAGCAGCATATCTGCCAGCGAGTCAGACACTGTAATTCATCTTAAACAACTGAATTTATTTCTGTTTGGTTGTGCTCTCCCCTCTCCACCTACATGACTTAATGGTGCATTCCAAAAGTGGAAGACGTACTGACACTGCTTACACAGTGGTTAATGGTGGCAAGGTATACAGAGCGGGTGGAGCAGGTTTACTCTGTTGAACTTCACAGTTTATAAGAAAGAGCATCATGTTTTAAATTGCCTACAGTTCAGACTTTTACTAGCACTGATTTCTGTTTCACAACTGAAGCCACAGCATTTCTGACCGAAGACAGTATCGACGTGGCATAAATCAGCTGAATGGAGGAGCATGAGGTGCCAACTCCGTGCTGCATAAGAGGTACAGTAATCTTTTTTTTTTCAATCAGTATTTTCTCCCCTTCTGAAACAGCCAGATGGCACCCCCCCAGCCCCATTACTGACCTTCTCACAGACTTACCTGTTATGCGTCATGTACATAGAACCCTTTGGGTGGGTGGCCACCTGTGTCAGTCATACAAAAACCTGCAGGGGGGATGCTGGCTAGGAGTAGTCCAGTATCATTTTCTTCCAGTTTTCTCCCTGGACTAGAGTATTGGGATGAGTGCACCAGCACATCATGCTCCAACCCATCCTTTGCATTCTGTGTGCACTCCTGCTATGCCACTACCCAACTTCTGCCAGTTAGCAGTCCCTCCAGTGGAAACTAGTGTCCCCCCCACCATGAGGAAGGACAGCTGCCATCCAGTGCTCAGTCATCCCTCATCCTGCGGCCCACAAAGCAGTCCTCATCCATTTGTAAGATTTTGCAGGAGATAAGCCTGAAGGTAAAACTCACTAACACAGATGAGCAGAAAATTAGTTTTGTTCCTCCTTCATAATACTACAAAGACAGAAGCAATAAGATAAATCTTAGTAATAGTACAAAGGCAGAAGCAAAGAGATAAATCTTACCAATCAGTATGTAGAGACAGTCATATACCAGTGTGGAAGCTGGCTGCTTCTGAGGATCCCAAAAGGGCTTGGTTGTGTACTACAATTATATGCTGCAAATAAGAGATGTCCGGTTACCGGAGTAAGAAGCTTACAGATGTCAGTGTGTTTCTGTACTCGGTGTACCCTTGGTCAAAACATGGGTGTCTACACCCAGGACCACTGCCTTTTGTATCAGTTATAGGTATTTGCTGAGTAACTAAATTAGAAGAACAATAGGTTCTTATCATAAATTTTGCTAGGCTAAGCATACTGACTTTGAAATATAAGTGGCGCTACAGATCACAGAATATTATACAATTATATAACCATGTTATGTCAGGCAGCTAATTTCACAGCTATTGTTAGATGTCCTTCTAGGTCAATGGTACACATTTCTGGCTAACTCAATAGGCATTTGGCTGAACAGGAGATTCCTGACTAAGCCCTAATATAGAACAACATATCAGTACATTGGTGATCATTAGTGCATAATACATGACAATACAGTCTCCCTTGTCTGTCAAGGTAGTAGTGAGTGTCCCTCATGGGGCAGCAGGGCAGGCTAGTCTAACACATTCATGAACCTGAGCCACCAGGGCGATAGAAGCTGAACCACTACTATACTGGGCTGGCTCGAGGTACAGTAATTTAGTGCTCTGATTGACTGAGGCAGTTACACTGCTTTATAATTAGATGTTATATCATTGTACCTTTAAATACTGTGTATTTAATGAGCATTGGTTACATCATTAGCCCCGCTCTCAGACAAAGACTCATATAGAGTCGATGCACTGCGGTTAGTACTACCTTTTCTTTGAATGAGCAATAAATCTTTCTTGCACTTTACTTTTGGCTCCCTCATTCACTAATTTACTGGTTTAAAGTGAGTTGTCCTCCTGGAATGCTACCTTCCTGTGTTTGTCTGTACCATATATAGTCTGTAATGGTTTACTCCTAGTAGTGAGTAGCATCCTGTATGCTTATTATTCTGGTATGCTCCAGGGATCGCTTATCCAAGTGCCGTACCCTAACTTTCTCAACTGCTGCTCCCTTCTGATGATATTATGGAGGTTACATACCTCATTGGCTACCAGTCCTCAACCTTGTCGGCTGCCTCTACCCCACCACCTGGAGTGGGAGGGAACTCACACTGTCAGTGAAGGTTGTGGTGAGATAAGGACATACTTCCTTATTCTAATCATATTTCATGGTATTTTATGTGAGAAATGCATCAGAGATGCCCATGGTGGTCCAGTGTAACTTGCAAGGGATCATGGGTACAAAGAAAAGCCATGGGCTCAAACAAATGGTGTAATTTATTGTTACTAGGCAGAGGATCTGTTTACTGCTAGTCTGGGACTAGAGTTTAATTAAATCATTTAGAAGGAGACAAAATAATAATTAAGCATAACTGGGAGGCCAGGTGGCCCAATTTGCTTGAAAAAAGGCCAGGACCTAGAGAAGCCATGATGTCTGGACCCCTTTTGTTTTGAAAGGTCTACACTGACATAGTTTCATTACAAACAAATGGGCTATCATAAGTATAAATGGCTGTACTGAGGTAGCTTAATTACAGCCATTTCAAAGGGAGGGAGCTGGGTGGTTCCTAAAATTCTGGTTTAGGCTAGATGACCTCTGAGTCTTTTTTCCTCTTATATTCAGAAATGCACATTTGTTGTTTTTATAAATATTAACATCTGATTGGTTGTAGCCATAGAGATGGAATGCTAGCCAATCACAGGATAAACCACTGTCCATTAGACCTGCCCTTTGAGAACCCATAAAACAAAGGTGCAAGACTGTATCTGGACCTTTTGTACTTGGGAACCCTGTCTGCTTAGAGAACAGAGACAATTTCTTCTCAAGACTTCTCCTGGATTAAGAGCCAAGACTTCAGCTACCACTTTTAAGAACACTTTGCACTTCAAATTCAGCAACTAAGGAGTTGAGGTAGAACTTTCAAACTAGAATTCTCAAAGTTTAGTTTAGACTCTGTGGATGCAATGAAGGGAATGAAATATGAAAGGTCCCAGGAGGAGTCTGTGGGGCTTTGAACCAGTCTCTGCATTTCTGGGAAAATACATATAATAGGGTGTATAGGCCCCCCCCCCCAAAAAAAAAGCCTATACACACCTGTGGCTTTCTGGTTCATTGTACAGTGGCTGAGAGAGTTCTATCCCAGGAACATGGACTCAAGACTATATTTGTACCCCCTTGCATGGAGAGAGGGAACCCTGGGATTTTCTCGTATACGTTCAATTGTGAAACAATGAACATGGTAAAAGGACAGAGAGGGGTATCTCTGATCCTTGTCACAGGAGGGATTTGCTGTAGCTCAGGAATTTCAGCCCCACAGGAGTGGGTTTGTGACAGAGGGGAGCAGTACTCATTGTCCCCAGCAGCATCACTAACATGCTAGCTGTATGCTCAGATAAACCAGTGAGGCAGGTGTCATGGAACACCCACCTTTTAGCCAGTAAGGGAGTGTTCCTCATTTGTTTCAGCATTTATTAGTACTTCATTTTATCCACCTTCTGTTGTCTTTATTGGATATCAAGTTATAGTAATGTTTAGTCAGGGAATGTGTTAACTGAACAGTTACTTTTTCACAGCTATGGTTCCAGACTATCTCCCCCTTACAGAGTCCTGATGTCCAATGGCCTCCACAGCAGCTACATTTCCATATGTCACAGATAGTGTACTTCAAATTTCAGTTTGGGTGAAGGTCCTTCTGAATGCCAAATGTGTTTTGCAATGCAATACTTATCTAATGTTTCAAAGGGTGCATATTAGTTCAAACAGAGGTGCCTCAAGGGTCACCTCTGTATGATCACAAGTAGGCTGTCTCTACCCTGCTCACTTTTTTAATGCCCCCACCCCAATTTCAGTTTTTCTCACTTTATATATCAGTTTTGGTACCCTGTTTTAACTCTGGTAGTCTTACAATGCCTTGACACAATTAATAAAACTTATGACCCAAAATGTCCAGGGAAAAACAACCCCATAAAGTGGGAAAAAAATCTAAGCTACCTCAGAAAAGAAAACCCACACTTTACAGGGAGGTAACCCTAAAACTTAAAAGAGAGTCTGAAGATAGATACTGGCTACCACTTTTTCTAAACAAAAACGGGAGTGGCCATCCTTTTACAGATGCCAGCTTAGCTCATCAAGAATAAGGCAACAGTTCCTTTTCATGAAATTTGCTGTAGAGAGACTGAGAGAGCATAAAGCAGCAGTATTTGTTGGTCGACAAAAATCCTATCATTTAGTTTTTTAGCAATAATACCTTTCTGACATAATTAGATTCATTATTAGTATCATTTTATTTCTCTTGGGTGTTTTTAAAACAATTTTCATTTCTATTTTTATAAATAATGACTCAAATAATTAAAGAAGATCACCATTAGCAATTTTTAAAAAACCTTCCCTTGACATTACCTTTTGACTTTACATGCTAGATTCACACTGTGACTATATTAGGAGGGTGATGCTAGCACACATTTCTAATGGTGAGCAGCCAGCACAACACCAAAATGTTTAGTTTATTCATAGTGCCCAGACAGCAGGGATTTCTTTAAACTTCTTATCTTGGTTTAGGAGGTGAATACAATAAAAAGAAAATTGGCTATATTTACATTTTTGCCAGGATATATTATTACTAAAATAAACTGTATTATGATTTTTTCCTACCGCTAACAAATACTGCTAGTTTGGCTGATGGTGGTTATTACTAACCGCATATGAAAACATGGGTACAGATCTAATACTTGCTTGATGGGCAGCTGACAAATTCAGTAGACATAAACATAGGTATCAAACAATGATGCCCTTGGCTCCATCTCTATATAACCTTTTATAGAGAAAATATTAAAACATTTGCATGATCCAAATTTTTGCAGCCTCTCACTACTTGGAAAATCATGTTCCACACTTGCATATACAGGCAATTTAATTCTCTTTGCCTCTCACTAGTGGGCATGTGAAAATAGCAAAACTGGAACGATTAACAAATGAGATGAAATAAATTACTGTATAAATATAAAGAAAGTTGAATAACAGTATTTGCTTCTAATAGAAAGAAACATCCATGGTATCTCAATATTAATCCACTTCAACAAGATAAGGAATATATGTATTTGGTGCTGATATTGCAGCTGATATTAAATGAAGCAAGTATTTAAATTATTATGCTGAAAAGTCAATAATATAAAACAAGGTTTGCTAAAATTTATTTACAGATATTGTGGATTAAGTAATGACCCAGCTTAGCAGCAGTTAATGCAAAGTTAGTCTCAATTCTTTTATAATGCAGGAATTTGGGCTTCTAAGACTCCATTGGCATTTGATAAAATTTAAAAACATTTTACAACTCTTTCTATGGACAAATATATCTAGCTCTATTTGTTATGTAATGGTAGAGTTAGGTAAAGTTAAACTCTCTGCTATTGCCAACTTGAAAGCATTTGCATTCGCTTTTGCTTATATTGTTTTGTTCCAGTTCTGAACAAAAAGTGGTACTGAATAAAAAAGATTCACAGCAAAACAGGAAAATGTTAGCGTAATGAATAAAAATGTTGGCTTTGTCTTCAAGAAAAAAAATAATATATATGTCTAAAGGCACTCCAAATAACTATTAAAAATGTTAGTCTCATTATGTGCATGTACATTGTTTTATCTCTGGGATTATGTCTTAAAATTAATTGTTTTAAACAAAACCTGTTTATTTTTTTATTTAAACTTTTGTTTACTAGGTAAGATATGACCCAAGGCCCATTTTCAAATGAGACCTGGGACCTTAATTAATACAGTCAAGATGTCAATACAATACATAAACAAACAACAAATATGAAATGTAAACAAACATTAAAGCAATCACATTTCAAAGTCTTTAGATAATGCTATTTCAAGCATACTTTAAAGCATCATGGCTAACAGTTTGTTGCAACTGAGTTGGTATCCTATTCCAATATGTGAGGGCATAATTAGAAAAGCATGCATACCCATCTTCAGTTTAGTTTTGGAACAACTAAGCTTAAGGAGGCATTAAAACATAGTTCCCTGTCAGAATATTTAATCACTCAGTAAAGAAAATAAAGGAGAAAATGAACCCAGAGCTGTATTATTGTGTATTAAACAGTTTAAACTATACTGACAATATAAACGGGGGGAGGGGGTAGCCTATGTTATTTTTTTTTTTATTCTGATTAATACATAGGGAATATGACATGGGCTGACTTAAGATGTCATTTATATCTTCATGAGAGGTACTGGTCAGTTCTATGTGATAACAGGGATCACAGAATAGCGATTGCCATTACAGCGAGTGTACATTGCCATACCCTCCCACATACAGTCCCTCCCTCCCTCCCCCCACACTTGTGCATGCATGTACGTGTGTAGCTTCCTCTCACCCTACCTCTCCTACCCTGGTATCTGAGTGCTACCCTGCCAGGTAGCCCTGAACATAGGCATCATAACTGAGTCACTGTTTTTCTATGGCGCTCAATTGCGGAAGCTGTGTTCACTGGATACTGTACTGATCAGTTGATATCTCATGAGTGGTGAGGCAATAGACCAATACCCTCAGTATCAGTGTCAGTTTTAGGGAATGGTCAGCAGCTATATCCCATCTAGCAACGTTTGAGAAATGGACACTTATGAGCAACAGCGGACTGCATAGTTATGAGAACATTTGAAGTCCCTTCCTTGCAACCCACAGCAAAGCACCTGTATGAAAAGGTCTAAATGGGATACATGGTTAAGTGCTATTCTCCTTAGTGTAATTACTGTATTTTCGATTTATTGTTTGACCTAATTCACTATTGTAATTGGCTTATGCGGACTTTATTTAGAAACATAGAAACAGATTTTGTCAGCAGAAAAGGACCTTTAGGCCCATCCAGTCTGCCCATTGTCCTTGCCTCATTCCTTTCACCACTGACCCTAGTTAGTCATAACTGTCAACACTCCCTCCCCATTCCTCTATCTAATATGACCTGTGCCTATCCCTGCAGGCTTGAACTGATTTACTGGGTGAAACATATTTTGAAAAGCAATTTCATTTGTAAGAAACTACAAAATGATAGCTGTTCTGCTTGTACATGTAGACTGAGCATGCTCAGTGTGACCAAAATGAGTGAGATAAATTTCTAAGCCTGCTCAGTGACAAGCTTCATTTATCTTACTCACGCTGCCCAATATAAAATGTTTATCTTGGCAAATTTATTTTCTCGATTGTTGTATAATTCAATGGCCCATGCAGCCAGAATGATGTTATGCTTTGTGCAACTGTGTTACTTTGTTTGGCCATTAACCTTTCTATTCAGAGGAATTACCACCTGTAGGGATACCAAAGGCAAGAAATCCTCGAAGAAGGTTCCACCCCTAGAGGTGCTGTGGGATGATTCCCTTGGCTAAAGGTACCTTAGGAAGCATCCCAAGGAAAGAGGCGATGCCACTGAAGGAGATGGGGAGGATGGTGGGGCAAAGAAAAAGTGCTTAAGAGAGAGGCTCGCAGGAACTGCTTATGTAGCACCGGAAGGGGGAGTGGCTGGCTGCTTGTCCTTTGAACTACAGGCATAGCCTTCCACTTCAATGGCCCACGCAGCCAGTATGACGTTATGCTTGTGCAACTGTGTTGCTTGATTTGGCTGTTCATGCTCTCTAGTCCAGAAGAATTATCACCCTGTAGGGGTACCAAAGACAAGGAACCCTTGAAGAGGGTTCCACCCCTAGAGGTGCCATGGGACAATTCCCTTGGCTAAAGGCACCTTAAGAAGCATCCCAAAAAAGAAATGTAGTCGTATGAAGCATGTTAGCACTCAGTAGCTGTGAGGCATAGCAGTAGATTAGGCACCAGGCAGCTTGATAACGTAATAAGATGTGTAGGTTAGCAATGGCATGAGTACAATGGGTTGCACTAGATTAAGTGAGCCTTCTAAGGAGAGAGTGAATGGCAAATAGAGACAGCATCCACCTCCATCCAACAGCAGAACCTACCTAAAGGAACTAGGGAACATTAACTATGGCTAACTAATGTTTATGACCTGAGGCATAGATGAGAGAAAAAAAAAAAAACCTTTGAGGAGGAAATCTCTGGGGATCCAAGGCCTGGGTCACCTTCCCTCCAGGCTTGGGATGTTTTGCTTAGTGACAGCTCTGCTGCTGCAATTTAGAAACCCAGTTAACAGGGGCGTGGAAAATATTCCAATTTGGAGGAAAGCTCTCACTCGATCCCTCTAACGGGAATACTGTGAAAGGTTGTGAGGGTGCTCTGCTACATCAGGGGCAACCATGGCAAGAGGAGGAGAGCAATGACTGCTGAGGCACTTACCTGGCCTACTCACCCTAAAAACAAACCAGGTGAACCAGAGGCAGTCGAAGGGAGAATGCGGTGAAGGTGCCTTTTCTAGTAGAATACTAGAGCCAAAGGAGATCACTGTAACCACCCTTCATGGATAGTCTTAAATTCTACACCAGGAGCTGCCATTGAATCTTGAATGGATAAAGCCAGGTCCAGAGCAAGGACATTCCCAACTATGGGCCAGGTGAGAAGGACCCTGCCCCAAGTCAGGCACACTCAAGATGCGAACTCCATAGGTGCAGAACAAGACTGTTGGCTGCAGGGAGGCCCTACACCATGGAATGGTTATAGCTGGTATGCAATGACAATTGAGGAGGAGCTCAAGGAATGTTGAGTGATGGGACCTCACATAGGCCAGACATGGAAGTAGCGAGTGTTGAGCAAATTAAATTGCCTAAGAAATGAGTGGACCTGCACGTAAGTCAGTCAGCAGAGTAAGAATGGTCAGACCTCCATGGAGTCGGAGGAGCAGCAAATATGAATAGTAGGGCAAGACAGCCTGGCCGTCAAGGAACCCAGTAAAAGGTAACAAAATATGTGGAGGATTTTAGCAGTGAAGGCAGGATATGAACATGAGTTAAGTATGCCACATGGGGCTAGGCTGTCCAACAACACCTCCAGTCCCCCGCCATAGGAAAAACAAGAAAGTGATGAGAAGGCACCGTGACCCACATGCATGTAGTAAAACAAGTTTACAGCATCAGCAGTAGCTTAGCTGACCTCCAGAGTATAACAGCAGTGTGCAAACATAATAGAGCAGCATCGGTATTGAGTAATTATGAGTTATAGGGGTAGCATTTTGAATGAACATAGACTGTAGGGAGGCAACGCTCAGAAAGCAACAAAATGGCTAGGCAGTGCACTGAAAACAGCAGCAATGAGGTACATGGTATAAGTTCAGGAAGCAGGAATGAGCTGCATGGGCTAGGGTCCAGAGTGAGCCTGAACCAGGTGAAAACAATTAAGATGCATAGGATGGAGAGCAGCAGCAGGAAGCAGCTTAAGTTGAAACACACAGATAACGATTGCAGTTGCATTGTGAGTAAATGGGAGCAAGCAGCATGAGCTCTGAATTAGCAAAAATTCAAGGAGTTTTGAAACAGAAGCCCCCCGAAAAAGAATGCAAATCAAAAGACACAAAAACACAGAAGAACAGGGAACAAACAACACAAGAAGCGCACAGCCAGAGGCAGCAATACAAACCAAAAGCAAGAGAACAGAAAAAAACATAATTTCAGCAGAACTGAGCAGGCCAAAACAAAGAAAGATGGGGGATGCAAGTTCCAGCAGGCCACAGAGGAGACGACAGACCAACAGAGCGTCCGGTTGCAAAGAAAAAGTGCTTGAGAGAGAGGCTCAGAAGAACTGCTTATGTAGCACCGGAAGGGGGAGTGGCTGGCTGCTTGTCCATTGAACTACAGGAATAGCCTTCCAAGTAATAGTAAATCACAACATGATAGAAATTAAAACCTTGTGGCATCCTAAAATAAAACATTTTACAGCTCTGGCATGATCTCAGCTTCCCATTGGGACTGTCTATGAAAATAAGGTAAGCCCACTTTGGGCTCCTTACTGACACATTGGACTACATATCCAGTTCAAACTAGGGGAAGGGGGTTAATTTAGTCTGCCCTCACTAAACCACAAATGGCACAGTTCTTAAACAGCAAAAGGTGTGGGAAACATAACTGGGAATATCTATGGCCCCTGAAATGAACCAGATGCCTCAGTATGCCCACAAGATAATCCAAGATGTACAGTATCAGTGATACAGAAAAAACCCTCTTTATAGGTAGTACCATATCACAGAAGTGCAGAGAAAATGGACACGTTGCAGTCTGGCATTTCTTGGAGCTATCAAGAGGCCTCCAAAAATGTATTACTCATATTGGGGCCTATGCACTAACAGGTGGGAAGTACGTGCGGGAGGCGCATATCCCACCTGGGTAACCCAGCACCTGCAGACAGGTGCACACTAGCTGTATTCATCAGTGGCCGCCACCTGTCTGTGGGCCTGGTGCCCAGGTTCATACAGAGCAGCCAGGGGTGGAATCATGGACCCAGTCAGGCATCCAATCGGATGCCAAGCATGTGTCCCACAGTGGATCCCTAGCACAAGAGGGCACGGATCTGGGTGTGTTAATGGCAGGCACCCAGACCCAAGCAGTCCAGCCTCATTGGCCGGGGAACCCCCAGCCCACGCCCTAGTAGCATACCTGTACAGTCCCCAGTAGGACCCCCAACCCTAGCCCGTATGGCCACCCCCAACACATGCCATTCAGGACCCCAGTGATGCAGCAGTAAACCCCCACCCAGCACATGTCATCCCTGACCCGGTGCATGAACAGCAGGTGGACCCAGTACCTGGCAGCTCCATCTCCATAGTACACAATGCTGCCCCCACATGCAAGCTGTCCCCAAAGCTGCCAATGCACAGCCCCTACACCTGCAACAGTTTGCCAGGTTCCCATTCACAGTGTAGGACATATAGGCCACCCCCACACACAGGGCATTCCCCAGGACCCACAGTGAACCAAGCTATCAGGGCTCCGTAAGCATGCCCTGTGTATCAGTGCAGGGTCATGCAGAAGTGGACTATCCTGTTACACCCCCCACCACCACCACCCAACCCAGTACCCCAGTGCCTTCATTTGGTGGCCAGTGGTGTCCCCCATGGCACTGTAGCCCATCCCCATCCCGTGCAGGCAGAGTGCTTCTTCACTAGACGGCCAGCGGCACATCCCTCACACACCTCCTGGCCGATGGCCATCCAAGTGATGCTGGTAGTGTACCACCTATATATGGGCAGCGCACTCCCAGTATCACTTGGAGGGCCAGCAGCCGAGAAGGTGAGGATATGCTGCTGGCCATCCCATGAAGCCGCACTGGCTCTCAGGCACGGGGATGAGGGTGGTCGGCAGTGCCACCGTGGGAGTGTCTGCAGTAGTGGGCTGGATCCCCTATGTGTGTGCATGTAGGTGAGGATGGGGGTTTGGCTGTCATGGGGCCAGGGCACAGATGAGTGATGGGGTGGGTGGCACTGGGTTGCCTGTGGGGATGGGTGCTGGGGACCTGTTGGTGGGGGACAGTGGCTATCCACTAGGACCTAGTGGTTGTGGTCTGTGTGCACAGGGTGCATAGGGCACTTACAGCAGGGTTCTCCATGGTGTAATCTGCACCCTCCTTCACACCCCCACAGGCAGCACTATGCACCTTAGTACATGGTGCGTAGGGCTGGCAGGCCCCCCACCTGCCCCCAGCACGTTGTCAGTATGGCCAGGCGATCAGGTGTGTAGGAGTTGCGTGCCCTGAGTCATGCATCCCATGTGGGGGGCACAATGGTACAGAGTGGCTACGCTCCGCAGATCCACAGCGCATAGCCACTCCATCCATTCATGAATAGACACCAATATTGGGGCTACAGAGTTACATGCATTGCAGAAACAGGTCATATAGTTTTGTGCTACAATTTTGCAGGTTCAAGTTCCCACTGATCCCAGATTCTCAATTTTAGGAAGCACTGAAGGCAAAAAATTACCTGCATTACACAGTGGTGCCAAAACATGGCTACTACCTGAAACAATAAATCATTTTGCGATGGATGTTTACCTTGCTGCCAGTTTAGGAAAGGTCAGCAGCCTTGTTCCATCTGGCAATGTCTGAGAGATGGCCAATTGTGAGCAACAACAGACTGCATAGGTATGAGGACGTGTGAGCCCCCTTCCCTGCAATCCACAACAAAGAGCCTGTGTGAAAAGGTCTAAATGGGATACAGAGTTAAGTGCTATATATGCTTATTGTTGTAATTATTTTGGATCTGGGGAAGACAGAAGATGGAACCCAAAAATGTCACAGGGCAGAAAAAAGGGAAAAGGAGGGTGGGCGCACAAGCTGGAAAGTAATATGCACAAATGCCCGTAATCTGGGGAACAAAATCCAAGACCAAATGGCATTAATGGAAGACACAAACCTGGACATAGTAGCTATTACACAAACATGGTACACAGGGAATCATGACTGAGATGTTACCATACCAGGATACACACTTTTTAGGAAGGATAGGGAAGGGAGAGTGGGGGATAGCTATGTATGTGAAGGAGGATTAAAACAACAGAGGCTCAAGGGTTACAACAAGGAGCAGAGGCACTGTGAGTCACCCTGGAGGTGGGAAAAGGATAGCATTCACACTGGAGTAATTTACAGGCCTCCAGCACAGGAAGAGGAATCAGATGAAGCTATTGTGGAAACCATCCACAAAATGGCAGTCAAAGGAGAACTGCTACTAATGGGTGACTTCAACCTGCCTGAGGTAGATTGGAGCACTCAGACTGTGAGTATAACAAGGGTCAGAGACTTCTTGACTGCCCTGAATTGAGCAAACTTAAGACAGCTTATAGCAGAACCAACCTGCAAGGAGGCTATACTGGATTTGGTCCTGACCAATGGGGACAGGATCACAGATGTGGAAGTGGGAAGTCCTTGGTATCAGCAACCACAGGACAGTATGGTTTAAGGTAACCACAGTGTAGGAGGCAAGCCATACAAGGATAAAGGTCCTAGATTTCAGGAAGGCTAACTTTAAGGAGATGGGTAGAAATCTTAAAAGAGTCCTAACAGCGGAAGGTACAGGGGGAGATGTGGAAAAACAGTGGTCTAGACTCCAGAGAGTCATAACAGAAGTAACAGTTCACTGTGTCAAAATGCATAGCAAAAGTAAAAGACAGGAAAGACCATCAAGGTTCTCAAAAGTAGTGGCCGAGATAGTAAGGGAAAAGAAAAGAGCCTTCAGAAGATACAAGGAAACACAAAAGGATGAGGATAGAGAACAATATCTGGAGAAGCAGAGGGAATCTGGGAAAATAATTAGAAGGGTTAAAGCACAGACAGAGGAAGGTATAGCCCAGGTTATTAAGAAAGGTGACAAGACCTTTTTCTTCAGATACATTAGCTAGAGGAAAAAGACCAGAAATGAGATTGTTAGGCTGAAGAAGAAAGGAGGAGAAAGGATGGAGTATGACCTAGAAAAGGCTGAGATACTGAACAAGTACTTTTGCTCAGTATTCACCAGAGATGGGAAGGTTGAGGGAACGAGACTCATTAAGAGGGGTATTCAGGGGAGGAAGGTAGACACCAGCCCATTCATAGTGGAAAGAGTCCTAGAAGAACTCAGGAAAATAAAAGCAGATAAGGCAATGGAGCCAGATGGGACCCACCCCAGAGTACTAAAGGAACACAGAAGTGCTGGCGGAACCATTGGCAGCCCTTTTCAATGCATCGCCACAGATGGGGGAGGTACTTGAGGACTGGAGGAGGGCAGATGTGGTCCCTCTCAACAAAAGTGGAAGCAGAGAGGAGGCAGGCAATTACAGACCTGTAAGCCTGACCTCAGTAGTTGGGAAATTAATGGAGTCCTTACTTAAGGAGAGGATTGTGAAGTTTCTGTAGGATAGCAGGGCACAGGATCCAAGGCAGCATGGATTCTCAGTGGGAATGTCCAGTCAGACAAATCTGATAGATTTCTTTGACTTGGTGACCTGGGTGGTAGATTAGGGAGTGGCAGTGGATGTGGCCTACCTGGATTTCAGTAAGGCCTTCAACACTGTCCCACACAGGAGATTGCTAAATAAATTGGGAAGCCTGGGAGTGGGTCCTGCCGTGGTAAAGTGGGTTGGGAACTGGCTAAGGAACAGGACTCAGAGGATGGTGGTAAATGGCATGAAATCTGAGGAGAGGGAGGTGACTAGTGGCATGCTACAGGGGTCGGTGCTGAGGTCAGTCCTATTCAATGTCTTCATTAGCAACATTGCAGTGCATCTGGAGGGAAAGGTGTGCCTCTTCAGCACAGGGTTATAATGTCGCAAGACATTATGCCGCAGCAATATACTGTGCAGCTAATACAGCACGCTATATTGCAAGCGGTATATGTCTTTCTTTTGCGGGGGGCTCTGCCCCATGCCCCTCAAACCCCCCCCCAACTAAAATAACCAACTCTGGAGGTGGGAGAACACTTAACTTCACATAAAGTGAGAAAAATAAAACAATTACTTGCATCCGGGACCAGGAATCGAAACCCAGTCCCAAATGTACCACCTCCATCCCTTGCTGCCTGTGGCTCATCCCGTCAAGCAACGGCAGTGGCTCACTGGCCCCATCTCCCAGCACAGGTCTCATCCCTACCTGGGAAGGGTGAGAGGTGCACCACCGCATATACACTCTTTACAGTTTTGCACCTCGCTCTACCCTACCATGCTGCTCCTGTGCGTGGTTTTAATGTACACTATTAAGTGTATGAGATACTGACCCAGTAGATGCCTCTTCGAAGATGACACCAAGATCTGCAACAAACTGGACACACTGGAGGGGGTGAAAAAAATGAGAAATGACCAAAGCCAATTAGAGGAGTGCTCAGGTATCCGGCAGTTGACTTTCAATGCTAAAAAGTGCAAGATCATGCACCTGGGTCACAGGAATCCAAGGAGGAGTACAGGATGGGTGGGAAATTCTGGCCACCACAAGTCAGGAGAGAGAGCTGGGTTATCATATCTGATGATCTGAAGGTGACCAAACAGTGTGAAAAGGCAGTGGGGAGAGCAAATAGAATGTTGGGGTGCATAGGGAGGGGCATAACAAGCAGAAGGAAAGAGGTGGTGATGCCACTGTACAGATCACTGGTGAGGCCTCAGCTGGAGTACTGTGTCCCATTCTGGAGACCACATCTCCAGAAGGACATTGACAAAATAGTGGCAGCCCAGAGAAGGGCAATGAAGATGGTACATGGACTGCACCAGAAGCCCTATGAGGAAAGACTTAAGGACCTTTATATCTATTCACTTGAGGAAAGAAGGGAGAGGGGAGATATGACAGAGACTTTCAAGTACCTTAGGGAAATAAACAGGGTACAGGTGGAAAGCATATGTCAGAGAAAACTGTGCACAAGAACAAGGAGGCATGATATGAGGCTTAAGGGTGGAATACTCAGAGGTGATGTTAGGAAGTACTTTTTCACTGTAAGGGTGGTGGAGCCATGGAACAGCCTTCCAGTGGAAGTGGTGGGGGCAAAAACAACATGAGGGTTCAAGAGTGCATGGGATATACATAAGGGTACCCTGGAGATGTGCAGAGCAGGATAGTCGAAGAGAAAATAGGATCTGGGGCTGCAGCAGTGAGTAGGGAAATGAGCAGATTAGGTGGGCTGTATGGTTCTTATCTGCTGGCAGATTCTATGTTTCTATGGATTTATTGTTTGACCTAATTCACTATTGTAATTGACCAGTACTTATGAGGACTTTATATAGAGAAACAGATTTATTCTGCAGAAAAGGATGTTTAGACCCATTCAGTCCAACCCTGGTCCCTGCCTGTTCCATTCACCAATGGACCCTAGTTGGTCATAGGTCTCACTCCCTCACCTCATTCCTCTACCTAATGTGCCCCTGTGCCTACCCCTGCATGCTTGAACTAACTTGCTGGGTGAAACATGTTTTGAAAAGCAATCTTCATTTGTAAGAAACTAGAAAATGATGGATTTTCTGCTTGTACATATAGACTGTACGTGTGTATGACTAATTTTGTCACTAAAATCTTATAAACTCAAAGGATGAATATTGTGAGCCAAGCGGTCCTTTTCTGCCAACAGATTCTGTTTCAATATGCCAATATCCTTGCTGAATAACAGATAAAACTAAACATGGCGGGTAACGTGCTCAGTGTTTTATTTCAAGCTTCAAGTGGTTAGCAAATAAGACCATGAGCATGTTAACCTTGTGTTTGCTGTATGTTATCCAGCAAGGATACTGGTTGAGTGCATGCAGTTTTTTGTTTTTCTTGGTTACATGTGTACTGTCTGCACCATGACTCCAGGAAGAGCAGCTCTGTTCGAGTCAAGATTTTGTTTCAGTGTTTCTATGTCACCTGGTTTAAATAGACCATTATCATACTAAACAGCACCTCCGATTTTCTGCTTTCTTGCCATACCGTTTAGTGTGGTATTAAGCTATTCCACAAGGCCATTCCCCCATGGGTGATATGGAGAGTTTCTAAGCTGTTTTTACTCCAAATTTTTCACCAAGGTTCACCATGAGAGCGGACATGAAGTTTGTACCTTTGCCTGATGTTTTGTAGAAAGAGATTCCAGCCCTATTGGTCCTTACAAAACAGTAGAGGATGGAAGGTTTGATACCTTTTATTGGACCAACAAGTGTCTTGTGCAAAGATGGAATTATACACAAGCTTTCGGGGCCACACAGGTCCCTTCTTCAGGTGAACCTGAAGAAGGGACCCGTGTGGCCCCGAAAGCTTGTGTATAATTCCATCTTTGCACAAGACACTGTTGGTCCAATAAAAGGAATCAAACCTTCCATCCTCTACCTTTGCCTGACAACGCTTCTGGGAAACCCATTCAGGTAAAAACTCCAGCAATGCACCTGCCACATTATTTGCCTCCATAGAGGACATGGCAACTGTCTCTGGGTAACTACCACCATTATGTACTTTTCTCTATGTAACTGGCATTAGTCAGGGATCCTCAATGTTCTCTGTGACCCTGTGGTAAGACTCATCTATGACAGTTAATGTTATTACTTCTTCCTTAGCACTGTCTCCTATTTCTCCTTTTTCTGGGAATATGAACATGTGTTGCAATAATTGGTGACATTCTGAAAGATGTTTGGCCAGTATAAATTCTCCAACAGCCACCTTCTCCCTGATTTTGCCCCCTCCCCACCGATAACCAGTAAAAGGGATATTATGAGCCAGAGATAGTAGTTGTTTCTGGTACTCATGGGACTACAACCTTTGGTGCATCCCTTTCTCTGTATTATGTTTTCTGTGCCACTCTGTCAGCAACATCCCTCCTTAAAGTACAGTGTAAAGGGCACTTCTCTGAGTTTCTGATCACCTTGCAACCTCCCTTAGTTTGCTCAGAGTCAGGTCCATCTGCTGTGTAGTCACACTCTTTGCAATGGATACTTTCCCATGAATTACAGGGTCCCCTGTGTTCAAAGGAATATACACTTCAGTGTAAACCCTTTGTCTCAGGCTGTGAGGAATCTGTAAACCCCTGTTGCTGCGCTCCCTCTACACTATCCCTATTCTCCATTAATTAGAGTGGGATCCCCCCTCAGGTTTGACTCCTGTTCCCTGCACTAGACCAGACTGAGACTTATCAGGGAGCACCACTTGAGTCCCCATATTTGTCTCCAATGCAAGTACTGTACATTATATGAGCTTCCTGTTCTCCCATGGCAGTAGTTGCCACTTAGCATTCAGAAGCCTCTGACCACTCTGCCAGCCCATGTTCCATGTAAGCTGTGATGAAGTAACCCTCCTCCACCTTCTGCATTTCTGTGAACCTCTGGCACCCCAGCATGTCCTTTGTGCTCCCACCTGTGACCTTGCTGATCCACAGGCACTGTACTAACTCCAGATTCTAACCCCTGTTCTGCTGCAAAATTGTTTTGCTCTGCCCTGAGTTACTGCTACCTCGGCTCTCTGAAATTCAGCTTCCTAGGACTATGCTGAATGTACACTCTGCTAATACCCCCACTTCTATTAGCCTGTGGTACTACTCACACTGTAAACAAACCTGGTTCTATGTCATAATGGCGATAGCGGCGACCATCATTATAAGCGGTACATCGCCCGAAAATCAGTTTATGATATACATCCTGGCACACACAAAAACAGCACTGGGACTTTGAATTTCAATGTTAATGTGGGGGTCTGTGCTCCCAACAGCCCCTCACTAAAGGATTCATAACTCCAGTGAGTGCATGTCGGGGGGAGGTGCAAATTCCGGGGGAAAAAATTTTCAGGCTGGGCGCACAAAAATGTAGGCACACCCAGACCTGAACAGCAGTGTCAGTGGCTCAGTAGGTAGCACACTTGCCTCTGAGGCTGGGAAATCAGAGGGCTGTAGGTTCAGTTCCCACATCTGGCACTTGGGCTAATATCCCAGTACTGTCACTGTAGTGCAGCATGAGAGGGGTGCTGCACTTCTGAGCTGCCATCTTTCGGATGAGACATTAAACCAAGGTCCCATCTACCTAGATTGGTGGTAGTTCAGGTGGATGTTAAAGATCCCATGGCACTTATCGAAAAGAGTAGTGAGATTTTTATTGAAATACATCAGAAACACATCAAAGATAATCCAAACCAACAATGATACATGCTTATCAAAAGGAAAAAAAAACAGAAAAGAAATTTACAAAACTCAAAAAATTCAGATCAAAATTATATAAATAATCTTATTTATATTTAATAAAATAAGTGAAACCCTTCCACCATTGTAGCACCCTGACATGCATAGTGTTTTAAGCAATCTGATTTATAAATATCTTGAAGTTCTTACAAACTAATATGCTCAAACATTCAGAAGACATCCTATTCTGATGTAACACCCATTGATAACGAGGCTGCCACAGATAAAATCTAAGGCAGCAGAAAACACTATTACAGGTCTGATGGAACTGAGATAATCCTGGTCCATATTTCCCACCATCAGTATATCATACGTCAGAAAGCAGAGTCAATTTAATTTCCATTTGAATGCTAAATAATTCCATAAAGCAACTGTATAAGAACAGTGTAATAAGAAATGCTCCATAGTTTCCATCTGTGCTATACGTTCCATATAGGGACTATTTTGTTCTGTAATGCTTTTATGTTTAGCGTTACCCCTTATATTCAACCTCCCATAGGCTGTAAGCCACAAGTTCTCCCACATTTTCTGAGGAATTCTTGAAAGTGTTAACTGGTGGAGAATGTAATGGTTATCTGCTGAGGCACAATTCTTAAAATAGGGTTCCTTAGGATAATTTCTATCAATGATATCTTGATATAGAGATTTTGTGGAAAGTGTGATGGGACCATTTTTCATGATACCCCATTTATATAATTTTTGAGCAGCTGGCAAAAAATAGGGGGGAATATTAAGACGTGGATGTGTTTTTGGTGCTATTTGTAGCCATGACTTAAAATATACAGCTAGGCCTTTTGTCATCCAAGCCTTTGAAATATTGTCCTTGCTGTGTAGTATAGTGCCAACCGAATGCTTGAAAAATAAAGCATGGAGGAAAACAACCGGTTCTATCATGTTGAGACCCCCCCTTTTTGAGATCCAAATAGGTATGATTGCATTAAATGGGATTTAATTTTGAGCCCCATAACATTTGAAAGCATAGCCTATAGAACCTTGCTTCCAATTTGATGGGTAATGGACATACTGTAATAATGGTAAAATAAACTTTTTTAATATAGCAATTTGCTTAATTTTGGAATATTTCCCCTGTCTCCATCTGTTCACCTTCTGTTCTGCTTTGATAATAGATTTTTCCCAATTTTTTTCAGGAAAATTATGTGGTCCAAAAGTGATCCCCAATATTTCTAAAGGAGTGGAAGACATAGCAGTCCATACCAGATGGAATCAGGATGGACATTAGGCCAAAAAAAGACCTTAGTCTTCCCCATATTCAATTTGGCATTTGAAACCTTCTGATAAAGTGCAGTTTCTTGTACAAAAGATTAATTTGTCCAGGATCTGAAAAAAGCACAGATATCATTAGCATAAGCTTAAGCATAAGACATGAGGGATGCCGAGCCCAGTAATTCCAGTCCATTTCGAGATGCTACAGCTGAATGGAGTAGAGGATCAAGGAAAAACTATACAGCAAAGGGCTCAAAGGGCATCCTTGTCGGACTCCAGAGTGTACTATGAACTTTTGTCCGACTACACCTTTTAAAAGAGGTCGGATTGTAAAACAGAATATAATAACTGCAATTGAGATATAAAAGTGATGGAATTTGTGCGCTTTAATACTACAAACAAATATTTATGTAAAACTCTATCAAAAGCTTTTCCTGATCTACTGTCACGCACAACCAGACACTCCTGAAATATTACAATGATAAATGATATCCCTTATGGTCCCTAGGCTTGTTGAATATTTTATCGGGTAAACTAATACTGAACTGGAGTTGGCACCCTGGAGGCATACGCTTTAAGCAAGTGTTTAACATATGTACCAATATTTTATAATCAGTATTCATCAAAACTATAGGTCTCCAATTATTTATTTGAGTACGGTCCCCTTTTTTATAAAGCTAAAATAGAAGTTCTTCAGAAAATTAGGGATGTATAATGTTATTAGTAAATCAATAATTGTAAGTAATAAATAAACAGTCTACCAATTAAATAAATTATTTATAGAAAGAGTGAGAGATACCATCCAAACCTGGAGCAGGATGAAGCCATAATGCTTTAATAGCTTGTGTAATTTCTATTTTAGTGATTGGAGATTGTAAATTGTGTACTTCTATTAGGAAATTCGGGATCTCCACTGACGTTAAAAACTTATTTATGTCGGAGGATAAAATATTACTGACTGATTCAAGAGAACCATAATGTCTCCAAATTTCAGCCTCTATGTCTACTAAAGAAGTAACTGTTCTGCCATCTGGGGTAGTTAAAGACTCCAAAGAGCCTGTATGTTTTAAATCTTTACAGGCTTCATAGGGGTCACCTATAGACGAGGATTTTGTGCTATGATTCAGAAGAGACTGAATTGATCTTGCTCTGGTAGATTCAAAAACTTTCATGGCATCCTTTACTGTGGAAATCTGACTAGAGTAATCATAATTGGATGAATTTGATAAAGTAATTAATTTATGCAACTGTTGTCTAAGGGATAAATAGTGCAGAAAGGCTGCATTTCCTCTTTTTTTTCCATATTTAGAAAACCACTTTTTTATGTCAGCTTTGGTGTCCATCCACCATTCACCTTTATCAGTATATAGACATTCAACCGACAATCTAGCATGAAACAAAACTGTTACCTCCTGAATAACCACTGGATCACTTAACATAGAGTCATTAAGCTTCTATCTGCCATAAAGAGTAGATTTTGGAACAAAGTGATGCATGGAAAACAACAATAACAAATGGTCTGAAAAAGTAACTGGAATCATAGTTAAAGAACCTTTAGGAACATTTGCTGATATGAAGATATAATCAATGGTCGAGGAATAATTGTTCCATGTATAAGTAAACTTAGGGCCTTTAGTATTTAGTAAATGACAATTGAATAACCCAGCCGAAGAAATCATCTGAGATAATGCATGGGAATTACAATATATATATTTTTTTTTTGTATCTTCTTTTTTTCGCTTGTCCCCTGTAACCAAGGGACAATTAAAATCACCACGCAGAAATATTTTATAGTGTGTAACTAAGAAAGGTTGGATTGCTCTTATGAGATTTACTCTTTCTGCCTTTATTTGGGCAGCATAAACTGAAATAAAACGCAGTCCATATTATTCCATAGACCATCTAAAATCAAAGCCTCCCTGGTATCAAATCATATATTTACGAGAGAAAACTGAAAGAATGAAAAAGGACCCCAACCCCATCAGCCACATTCTGGCCGAAAGACCAATAGGATGGACCCCAGACCCATTCCCTCTTAAAAGAATGAATCTGATCTGCAGCATGCATCCAGGTTTCTGAATTAAACAAACATCTATGGCTTTATCATATAAAAATTTGAAACACAACCTTTCATTTTTCATAATTTAACAAACTATGAACATTGAAGGAGCAGACTAAGCCACCAGTCATTCAAAATTCCATTAGAAAGAGTACCTAGGTCTTTTTCCTCTTTTTTTTTTTTTTCCCTTTATAATCACCATCTACATTTTTTTCTGACCTTGGTCATTAAAGGATTTTTGGGAATCGGAATCCCGCACTTCCATTTCAGAGTCTCCCCAAGGGGTAAACAAGGCAGCATATGAATTTTTAGATTCCACTGAGGTGGGGGGATCCAAGGGAATGGATTTAGAAAATCTAGAAGATCTTCTACAAGGCAAGGAGTCTGAAAAAGTTACACTAGTACCATTTTTTGGTGGAATGGGCATATCTGAATAACAAACTGGAGTGAGCATATCTAGTTTCACAATTTGTTGTACTGGAGCCTGGTACAAAACCTCTTGTGATTCTAAATCAATAGAAATCACAAAGGATCTATGGATGGAGTTTGGAGATGTGAGAAGAAGGTGGGTTCAGGAAGATCCTTGTGTGGGATTAGAGAACCAAAGGGGGTGGGGGAGGTTTTAGAAATATCATTTGAGAGTACTGGGGCGGCTGAGCAGGGTCCGCCAAATCTTGCGCTTGCTGGATGAGAAGCTCAGGGCTAATACAGCTTGCTTTGTTACGGGCTGCCCAAAGGCAGTCACTGAAGACATGACCACATTCCTTGCAAAGGTCACAACGAGTATGGTTAGCATATTGCATAATGCTGTGACCAATTTCCCCACAGTTGTTGCAACGGGGTTTGTCACAAGTGCTTGAAAGATGAGTGCGAGAACCACACCTATAGCAGGCCCGGGGTTGACCTGCATAAAAACAGACCCCACGGTCTCTGCCCAAAAGGAGGGAGTTTGGAATATGCTCTATTCCTATTTCACCCTGCCATAGTTTTACCTTGTACTTCCACCCCCCAGTCCAGAAAAGCTCTCCATCCAAAATGACTTCTGGTGAACTGAGTATTTCACATTTCTGTGATAACCAGCATGTGATATCTTCGACATGAACTCCCTCGTTTCGAAACATAACGGTCACATACTTAATTAAAAGTTTAATCAGAGGTATAACTACAAAAGTGGTCCATGTCAGAGATGTCTTGACTTGCCCGTATCTCTCCCAGAACAAATCTAGTGCATAAGATGTTCGAAAACTAACGTCATAATTATCCTCTCCTGAAATATTGATAAAAGCAGGAACTTCCTTTGGAGAGAAATGCAGAGAATCCTTTAATAAAATTTTCCCCACATGATATCTATCAGGTCGATTTTCCAAACCCCCCTTATATCTTATCCGCAGTGCATTCTCATGGGAAGCAGCCACTTGTTTCATATTAGAAAAAGCTCAGACAGTAAGGGTTTAGATTCTCATGACTGGTCTGACAACAAAGGAGGGTTTTTCTCAACCCCTGTGCTCCAGGTAGCAAAGGTGGAAAAGAGTCAGTAGAGACTATTTTAGAGCTGTCCTGAATCAGTTCTGAGGCAGGGGACACAATTGTAGTATTAGAGTCAGAATGAACAGGAGTGTTTGATACAGGCCTGGAAGAAACTCCAGGCATCCATTCTGCTGTGGCTTGGAAGAAAGAAATATCCCACGTGGGGTCTGGAATCCATATCCCTTTTGTGGATCTAGTCCATCCTGCCCCTGAAAGGGCTTTTTGCAGTGTCCATGAAGCCATCTCAGAAATCTAGTACAGCACTCTCAGATTTTTTGTTCCCAAAGAAAAAGTCTGTAGAGTTCTCTTGTGTGTTTAACTTGGTTTGGTAGATTATTGCCGTCCCCTGTTCTGCAGGGTTTGGTTGTCTAAAAACAAACCCTGCTGTTTTCGAAAGTGTAAAGTCCAGGGGAACCACTGTAGGGGATATTTCATGTGGTACCCCAACTACTGAATCATGCACCTTTGCTCCATGAGAGTGAGCTGATGTATTCACCTGCAAGTCAGACTCTAAGCCCTCGCTTGTTTTCTTTGACACCCAGGCCTTTGCTACAGAAACCTTCTGGCTCATTATTGACAGCTGCGCTTGAGCCGTCAGTGGCTTGGAAAAGACTGGGAGCTGCGTTTCAGCCTGTGAGTTAACTTGAGTGTTTTTAGACCCAGACACGGTCCCAAGATCAGAAAAGGGAGCTAGTAAACCGAAGTCTTCAGGCTTTTGGCACACACCATTAAAGGTGTTATAACTGCCAGCCTTGGAAATAGACACATCAGAGCAGGCATTTACTGGTGCAGTAGGTGGCTTAGAATGAATCGGTAGCCTGCGATTCAGCTTGTGAACAACCTTGAACATTTTTTTCATGCACTGTACCATAAACAGAAAGGGGAACAGGTGGACTAGAAACTTTAGGCTTTTGGCACTCACCACTAAAGGTGTTTTTACTGCCAGCCTTAGAGAAAGCATTTGAAAATTCACCCAGCTCCACTGCAGTAGATTCAGGAACAGCTGTGCCGTCTGCTAGTTTGACAGGCCTGAAATTCGGGTTGACAGAAACTGCTCCAGACTATAAAATATTTAGTTTTTCTTCCAAACATTGCTTTTCCAGCAAATGATGCTCCTCTTCAACTAATACAAGATGAAAAAATGTTTGTTGTGATTCCAAGTTACTTGCTGTATCTTTTTCAATATCCAAACCAGGTTCCACACATAATCCTTCTGTAGACATTTAAATATCCATACTATTATCTCAGGGATAGTAGTACTTTCACCCAAATTTTCATCTTCAGCCCTGTTGAATTCAGACCAGAAGAGGAGGCCTGCTGTCCTATCTGCAACACTTCCGCACCAGGATCCATGGGAGCCGCCATCTTGGTCACACAGGAAAATGGGTCCCTCTTGCTCACAGGAAGCAGAGTAGGGGAATTTCCCCAGTGTTCAGGCCAAAATTTCCCTCATTCACTAAAAATACCACCAACAGCTTGATCTGATTCAAGGTCAGTTGGCATTCATTTGTATCCCCTTCCCCTGGGTCGTGCCTGAAAATAGGCAGGATTTGTCTAGTGCATTTACCAGGTCAACAAAAATGAAATAAAAAAAAAATGAACCCAGAACCCTCACACAGCTTTAGGCTGCCACCCACCACCACACTACCAGGGGCCAGCTTGGCAGACCCATACCAACCACGCCAGGCCAACCCTCCTTTCTGTCATGCTTGCTCCCTCCCACTTACGTATATACATATGGAGAAGTCCTGTCACTATATGCGTGAGTCTCCCATCCTGTCGCCTTCCTCCCACCCCTCACCTGTCCTTCCTGCACATAAATGGGTCATCGTTTTGGTAGGCACCCACTTGCAGCTAGCTCACATCACAGGATACCAGCGAACCTTTGCCATAGGTATAATGATAACCTGCCTATTTTCAATGTGGATCCTAGCTGTGCAACCAGTCAGAAATAGATATAGGATTACAAAACTGTCTGCCAAAGAAAAGCTAACCCAGTTTCATGCATACATGAGACCCTTTGACAGTCAGTGCAAAATTATGCAAATTCTGGGTTTAATTACTGGGCATGGACCCAACAGCAAAAGGAGATATCTGCACATTCTCTTGTCTTGAACATTCTCTTGTACTCCCTCACTTGTTTTTATATTTTCTACATTCATAAGCGGATGTCCATTCTTACCATATTAAATATTAGGTTTGTTTTTATTCTGCATAGAGGAATTCGATCTGTTGAGTACTAATACATGGCAGGTTGCCATGAATAAGGTGAGTTGTACCTTGTATATTTAGTTGAATTTCCCTCACCCCAAATTTCTTGTTTATTTTAGAGAAGCTTGCCACATATCAATAATCTCCCGTGCTGCCTTGGTAAGGTTCTCTGGGTTACAGTTTTGCGCCTAACCTGTGCATCCTCACATCATTCAGAAATTGTTACAGTGATATCAATTCTGTTATTTGCTCATATGTTATTACATTCACCCTTCTAACCATCTGTCACAAAAGTCTTGCAATTCATTTGCGGATTTTGCAAAAGTCGTATCATGTTTTTCTTTCAGGTACACATTTATTATATTTATTTTTATTTTACTCTTTGGCAGCAAGGTAAGGCCCACTAGGCACTACTGCCTGTTTTAGGGGCAACTGGGTGGTTAAGTGACTTGCTTAGAGTCACACAGTATGCAAGTGGAGGTTGTGGAAACAAACCCAAATCTGCTGGATGTACCAAGCTCATTCACAGCTCGTTACTCTAACCTTTAGGCTGTACTGCCAGTCATTTTCAGTCTATAGTTCTCTGAGTAAGTTTGTACCTTAACGTGGCCAATTTCAGTGTACTATAAACATCTGAGTCCTCATTAGACAGTTTAGCATATGCTTTTAAATGTCTGCTTGAGGTAATGAGGCTAGCAGACATGAGACACTTTCCTCAAATTTATGTAATGTACATAACCTTTCAAAGTGTGTAAGAAATGAAGTTACTGTATAATTCCCCGGTATGGAAGTCCTTGGACCATGTCAAAGGTTTCAATTTGTACCCATCTCTGCTGAACTATTGGTTTGTAGCTTGGCAAGTTCCAGATGACCTTTCAATGCCTTTAGTTCTGCATTTGCTATTGCTCTTACTGGCACAACTTTTACAGAAAGCTTGACTCCTATGAGCACAATTTTTGAAAAATTTTCATCTATTCAGAAAGTTTTCAATCCTGCTGTGCTGCCACACAAAAAATGACATTTGTTTACTTTTAGGGCTCTCCCTATTTATGTAACCAGGTTACTGGATGCTAATGGTACTCATTGAAAAGGTTACATTTGGGTCACTGGGGAATTGTCCATGTTCATGCTTGAATAAATAAAGCTAATTACTTCTACTTTACTACTACCAAGCCTCAGCTGGACTTGTTCCTTTTTTCCCCTCACTTTCCTGACTGCACACAGCTCTTGCACTCACCAGTGGACTGAGTGCCTCAGTCATGGGGTGGTAACTGCCACCAGTACCCTGTGTAATCTTGACAGAGAACTCACATTTGGTAATCCTTTAGACAAATTTCTACATTGCAAGATAGTCTCTATGTGTCTTTATGAAGAAAGATGAAGCCTGTCTGCTTTTCAGAGAGA
This sequence comes from Neoceratodus forsteri, assembly GCA_016271365.2. Classification (NCBI taxonomy): domain Eukaryota; kingdom Metazoa; phylum Chordata; order Ceratodontiformes; family Ceratodontidae; genus Neoceratodus; species Neoceratodus forsteri. Next base: position 901,182,000 of record CM028135.1, on the reverse strand, counting down.
ACAATGATATGCACATCGATCTTTCACGCTCACCCTGCAGTGTAAGTTTCAATCTCTAGGGACTACCATGTGTGTGTTTATAATAAAAGAAGTCTTATGAATATACAACAAGCTTTTCACTAATTTTTTTTTTGCTTCTTCTTGGAAAGAGTTCTTGTAATACTGGACAGCAACATCCATCCAGGATGCATGTCTTACATCAAGGATCTAGAAGTGACATGCAAAAACTTGTAAGGTTTATAGCACAGTTGCCACCTGGCTGGATAAGCAGGATCTCTACTTAACTGAGTCTAAGATTTATTCAGTCATGACAGAAGATAATTATTAACTGCATCCAATCAAAATATCTAATATTTTTGTACCATTTAGGCATTTTGTTTTGCATTATGGTGCAAGTTGGGATACTTGAAGAACAACACTTGACAGATTTGGAATTATAGTAAAATCCTAACTGGGGTGGGTTGGACTTGGACTCTAAACATCAAGTGGGAAGTACTGTCAAGCATATTTCTCTGTCTGGGATGTGTTATTCTACTTATGGGAGATCATTTTCAATAATAAATTAATCAGGGTGTTTTCTACTGCAATTTCAAGAGAGCCAGGAGTAATCAAAAAATGTTAACTACAACAATGTAATGTCAACTTCTAGTTCCCCTTCATCCAATAAGGATGTGAGGATTATTGCTCCATACCCTCCAGTATAAATTTTTAGGAATTCCCGCAGCTGACATCCACAGCTATACAGCACAATAGCCAGCTGTGAATACCTCTGTGATGCCATAAAAACCAGGCAAAACAAAATGTTGTTAGAATTTCTACAGCTGGTAACCACAATGGAACCACAAGACACCAGGACCGCCAGACACAGCCAGTCTATCTCCACCACATCAGGCCACCAGAGTGATTGCAGTGAAGGGGAGGGAGCTGACTCTTCTACCATCACTTCCAAATGGCTCTTTCAAGAATTGGGCATAACAGAAAATTAATTCATGATAACACAAAATGCCTTCTTAATTTAATTATGTGGCAACAGCGGACAAAAAAATCCAACATTGGCCATGTTTATGTATGCAGAGAAGGCTTTTAACTGGGTGGTGGGAGTTTCTGTGCAGGACTCTGGAGGAGATGGGGCTGTGACCGAAGTTTTGAGACAGCATAGATATGCTCTACAGTTCATACCAAGCCACAAGCAGAGTGAATGGTGTAACATCTCCACAGTTCCACCTACAGCGTGGAACAAGACAGGGCTGCCCTCTCTCCCCTCTGCTCTTTGCTTTATGCATTGAACCCCCAGCAATAGCAGTTAGGAGCAATGATAATATGCTAGGAATTACAGCAGGGTAGGACTCATAAAATATCTCTATGTTGGCAACTTCCTCTTCTTTCTCACCTCACCTCAAACTTCTGTGTCTGCACTGTTGCATGAGTTGGATAGCTACTGATGTGTCCTGTACTACAAGATAAATATTGAAAAATCCAAAGGAATTAAACTAAATGGAACTCTTCCAAAAAAACTCCAAAATTCCCATTTAAATAGGCTGCTAATAATACAGTATGATACCTAGGAGTTAAAATAACCCTCATATCAATTTACTTTTCAAGCTTAACTATAACAGACTTTGAGCAGAGGTAAAAACAGATTTGGCCAGATGGGAGGTCCTTCCACTCTCTATAGGGATTAGAATAGCCACCTTCAAAATGAACATTCCACCAAGGTTTCTGTTCCTGTTTCATGCCTTACCCATCAACATTCCAGATTTATTCTATAAGCTAATAAATAAAACAATTATGGGTTTTGTATGGAAGAGGGGAAGACGTAAAACATAGAACAACTGGTAGAGTGCTCTCTTTCCCTAAGGAGGGAAGGGGGCTTTGTGATGGCTGACTTGAAATTATACTACAGTAGAACCCTGATTATCCATACTGCTTGTGAGACATAAGTTTAGTTCGGATAATCGGGAGTTCATTAGTGAGGGAGTATCATTTTTCCTTTTTTTTTTTTTTTTGTGTGTGTGTTCTTTTCTTCATGCTTGTGCAGTAACAGTGCATTATATTTATATATATATATACTGTATATGCTTGTGCAGTAATAGTGCATTATATTTGTGTGTGTGTGTGTATATATATATATATATATATATATATATATATATATATATATATAGTATATGCTTGTGTTCTTGTGGTACTTGTGCTAACTGTGCTTATTGTGGCTCAGTAACAGAGACTGCACAGTACTGTATTCACTTAAAATGCTCCATGATGGGTTTTGTTTCTGAGCACCCAACCATGCTTGTGTGGCTTTTGCTCTTAGACTGCGTAGCAGCAGTAATTTCATTGGTCGCATTCCTCCTGGTTCTCTAGCCACAGTAAACACTGATTGAAGCATTCATCTGCTTCACTGTGGCTAGGAACCTTAGTCTAGCTGTCTGGTTTCCTCCACTTCACCCCCCTCACCACTGTCATCTTCACCCTCACCCTCTCCTTGCCCTGTTTTCTGACCTGTGACTGCTGCGATGATCATGTCATCATCCAAATGCTCGTGACCATCTTTGTCAGGTCTCACTTCAGACTCATTTATCTCCTCCTCGGAGATGCTCAGCAGAGTTTGCTCACAAGCTCGGTGTGTCCTCAATGTCTGTTCTTCTCACCATGGCAACCGCCTTTGTCAGGTGTACAGCTTGCACCTATCGCTGAGTCCTTGACCTGAGGCGTGCCCTCTCCAATGGATCCTGTGGTGTTTTCTTTTTCTCTTGCAGTCCTGACTTAGCCCAAGCCTTCGCTATTGTCTCTGCCAGCACATTATTCCATGCCTCACCAGCCATGTAAACTGTATCCTTAAGCATAAGTGCCTTGATAATGTCTTGTAATGGCACCTCATGATTGCGGTCATCAAGAAGTGTTTGCAGCAATCTCCTGCAGTAATTTCTTTTAAAGATTTCCAATATGCCTTGGTCACAGGGCTGCAGTTTAGAGGTGGTGTTTGGGGGAAGAAACAAGCAGGATATGGTGCCATCTCTTGTTTTTATCACAGGCTTTTCAGGGTGGGCAGGGGAATTGTCTAGAAGCAAATTGCTTTTACTGGGAGATTTTTAGAATGGAGGAATCACTTCACACTAGGCACAAATGAGTTCTTGTACCAATTTACAAAAATCCCACAGTCCATCTAAGCATTTCTTTGGGACTCATACTGGACTGGGAGGTTGCCCATGTTTACAAGTGTAAAGCACCTAGGTTGCTTTGACTTGCCAATTAGAAGGGGTTTAGCTTGTAACTGTCAGTAGCATTAGTACAGCCCAGGATAGTCACCCTCTCTTTCTGCTTCTTAAAACCTGGGGCATTTTTCTCTGATCCACCCACCAATGTTTTGTCTGGCAGGCATCGCAAAAACAATCCTGTCTCATCAGCATTTTAAAGCTGACTGAGACAAATGGATTGTTGGCGCATTGGTTTCAAGCAGTTGTTCTATGAACAGCTCAATACTCTCCTCGGCAGCACTTAATTTTTCACCACAAAGCCGTAATTGTCTTATGCCATGCCTCCTTTTAAAATGATCTAGCCAGCCATCACTGGCTACAAAGGAGGACTGGCAACCAAGTTTGTGATGAAAAATTAGAGCCTTTTCTTTGAGAACTGGCCCAGAGATTGGGGTGCCCTTCTCCCACTTCTGCACACTGCTACATGTTCTTATGGCTCTCGGTCCAATACAAGCCTTCCATAGTCATAGCGAAGGACTGAAGTTTTTCCTTCACATCCTTTATATTAGTGACAGTGGACTTTCCAATGCGTATTCTGCTGCTAGCTCAACAGGTCTTTGCCGTTTTCTAATCACTCTAAGATCCTGAGCTTCTGTGCTACAGTAAGCACTTCCATTTGCCAGACATGGTGTATGCTCCTACAGTATCTAACAGTCAACCAATGCTAGACTCTTATATACAGAGTAGCTGAGTCTGCAATTCTAAACAGCTGTGGTGACAAGATTTAAAGCAGGATTACAGCAGGATTAGTCAACACAATATTGCCACTGAAAACAGTGGAGAAATAGGGTGACATAGCCTGAGTTCATTAGATAGGATTTTCGGTTTACGAGGTTTGGATTATCGAATTCCGTCTAAGATCAGGGGGAAAAAGGAATCGATATCAGATGCCTATAAAACTCTTTTGGGTGCCGGCAATCAAGTGGTGGATGATCTGAGGGTTAAGTGTTGAGGAAATTGTTGGTGAAAGCAGAAGTACAGTACAGATGAGACAGCAGCAACTTTTGAAACCACAAAAATGGTTTCAATATGAACTGTAGCACCCACTAAATGTCATTATCAGATTGGAAAGGATGTACAGTATGTGATTCACTAGTTGCTGTGAATGTAATGACCTTTTATGTATGTACTACATGGACTTGAAGACATTCATTGCTGTATTTTTGCTGTTAATTTGCAATAAAGCTGTGTTTTAAAAAAAGAATATAATGTCATCGATCATCATTTCCTGTTTGAAGTCGTGTGAAATGGAGTAGCAGGTAGAAGGCAGTGCTCTGTGAGTTTGTTGTTTTACAGCTTTCATTTCTGTCATTTTTTAGTTCTTAAAAGCTTTGCTGAATATCAGTGTGTTCTGGCAACAGTAAGAGGATGTTAGGGACACAGTAGTTTTGTTCTGTGTTTTTTCTTTTCTTATTTTCATTGTTTCTGTTGATCTTCTTGGTGTATATGTGCTTCCTACAAATGTATCCTGGGATCCAACAGCCTCCATAATGTAGCTTTGTCTCCTTGAAAACCAGGGGTGCATGCAGAGGGCATCCACATACCTGGTGGTGAGGTGTCGGGCTGCCTGTCAGAGGTTGTACCAAGCACATAGGGAAGTGCACCCCTCTTCACTAAGGGGGCTGGCCTAGGTTCTTTGATGGTTCTTAAGGAATGGGAAATCATATGTAGCATCCCCTTCCTGAATGTCTAGGGGCCAGATGTTCCAGGGAAGGGGGTCCCAGACAATTGACTCCTCACCAGCATTTCTCTCACCAGAAAGCACGGAATAAATATATCTTACCTTGAGACATTTTTTGCATATGTCCCAAGACTCCAATCAACTATGATTTCTCCCCAACTAATCAGGTTTATTCTCCTGAGCCCGTGAATGATTAACAGGGTTCAGGGGTCCCAATTACTTAAGGAAAATGAAATGCACATCTCCATGGGGCTTAAACTTTTTACATGGTTCACTTGAGAGAGATACTTTTAGGGCAGTAATTAGGCAATGCAAGAATCTTCAACTGGAACAGAACTACAGCAGCAGACCTTTACTCAGGACTGACAATTCCTCTCAAGCCACCAGAAGCATGAAGCTTCCTTTCACTCACTGGTACTGGTAACTACCTGTTCTAACTCTGCCTCTACTCTCATTTCCTTTTGGCAGATTTGTGGAGCCTAATCCCCATTTCCCCCATACACTGGCCCCGCTTCCCTTGCAGTCTGCTAGTTCCTCAGCTGCCTCCTGCCAAATGCGGGCCTCCATCTCACTCTGGCCCTAGTCCTGGACCAGCCTGGTCCCTTTTCAGCTTCTTTCTTTCACTCTCTCTTTTAACTGGCATCCTGATCAGTTTTACTGGAGCTAAACCTCCCAATAAGCAGTCATAGTGTCACTATTTCTTTAATTTTCTTTCTTGTTGCCTGAGCTGTGCAACCACGAGGGACTTGGCCTAGAGGGCCTCAGCACTTTCACCTGCCTGAGGACCCACCCCAGGAATTTAACCCCAGAGCCACAAGACCAGCCCTCCACACAGGCCCCATTTTTGGGTAAAGGCCCGCCCTTGCCATCATCCTAACTCCCAAGCCACCCTGCCATGCATGGACAAAGTCGGAACTGCTGCCACCAGTAATGGACCCCCTGCAGAGACCCTGCCAACACCTCTGCAGCCCAACAACCCAGGAAACTACACCAACAAACTGGGGCCTAACCGCCCCCCCAGGGTCCTACTTTGCCTACCCTACAAACTTGCTTCCTGGATGCTCTCACCACCCAGCCCCTCAGAGGCCCACGACCCATATGACCACAGACTGCCTCTACCAGTGTCCTCCCTTGGATGCCCTCCCAGGGGCCTGGTACATCACTGCTGAAAACTACCAACACCACCCAAAAAGGGGGCCCTCTTCTCACTGCCCTACTGTAATGCCCACTGATCTCTGTCCCCCTCTCTCTCTTCTATACATCCCCCTTATATAGCTCCCAGTCTGCTTCCCCCAAGTGGTGGTCAGCAGAAATACACTCCTCCCAGGGCATTGAAACATCTCTATGCACCGGGAAAAGGAAGCGGGGACCCTAATGGTGAGCAATAAGCCCCCTTGAAATAAGGGGGGCTTACACATAAAAGACATAATTAGCACAGTGGCTGAACCTGGGAAAATTATAGGTAGTTCTCCATGACACTCGAACACTAATCACTGAGCAAGGGACATTTACTCAAGCTGCCCAACTTGATTGAAATGGATCCAAAGGGCTGCGTGGTGACCTAGGCTCCAGGATCTCGCTACCTTCTCTAAACTGTAGTCAACAAACAAAAAAAAACAGGCTCCTTTCCTAACAGTAGGAACCTAAAAAAATTAATCCAAACTTTCAATACACTGTTCTCTCTTGAAACCTCAAGGTCAAGACACAGGGCACTCATACTTGAAAGTTGCTTGACAAAGAAGGGAGCTGCAAGATACCATAGAGGGCACGAAGTTTGATTTGATCTGGAGTCCTTTCTAATTTGATCTCTTCTCCCTGCAGAAATATTTTTTAGTGTTGTTTCTAATGTCTGTATTGTTGCTCTGATCTTGAAGTCTTGGGATGAAATGTTCATAATATTACACCAAGACACTGATTATACTGCTCTCACTCAAAAATTATATGGAACTGAGTTTAAAGTGGATTTTCTGAAAGCATCTTTATTGTATACAGTGTTAGCATGCTGTATTAAAGAAAGAGGTTAAATAACACCAAGTAATGTATTACATCAGAGTTCATTTAAATAAGCCACATATTAAATGATGTTTGTAGGATACTGTATTTATGCAAATGATGTTTGCAGCTTATTGAACATATATATATATATATATATATATATATATATATATTCTTTGCAAAAACTATGTTAATGCATCAATTAGGGTTGATATCAAACCATAACAAACTCTGGTCAGAGCCAACACATCTGCATGAAGCTATTAAGAGCATGGAGGTAACTGTGGAAAGGGTCTCCATGTTATGGAGTTCAGGGTGTAAATGTTCACTGCATCCAAGATGGTTACTGGAGTTCACACATGTGCCCTAAGATACAGTGGCCATCTTGGGCACAGCAAGCATTTCTGCCATGACATGGCAAAATGTGGAAGTATCACATTAAAGAAGTTCACCTGTGAGGGGGAGGGTTCTGCACTGCAAAGAGGAACTGCAGCTGTGGAGGGGAGAGGCAGCAGAAAAAAAAACACACCACCAATGATCTCTACACTGAGGACAAATGGCGCATCACTGTAGAAGAGAACTGAGACTGAATACAGTAATTGTCCCTTCTGTCTGCTAGAGCGATAGCAACATGTCTACAGTGCTCCACCCATGCAGTCATAAAATCATTACAACAGTATGATAGTCGGTGCTTCCAAGGCATCAGAAGGAATTCTGTTTCTTTTCATGATTTTTTGGGGGGGGGTTGCAAATTATATGCTGGGGACCGGTTGTGTTTAGATAACACTGCAGATTAGCAAACATGGTATACTGGTTGTGATAGACTGGTATACTATCAATAAACAAAAAATTCCCGACCGTTGAAAACACAAGTGGAGTGCTGGGATTGGGAATGTCAAGGTGCTAAACTGCTCACACTGTCTCTCACTTTCTGTGTCTGTCATCACATGGTGCCATTACCTTGCCCCCCCCACCCGGATTGCCAAGCACAGCTAATGTCACAGCAGATCTATCGGAGAGAGAGATGTACAAGACTGTATGGACAGACAGCAGGAGACAGACACAATGCCCGCCCCACCACCACCACCACCAAATCTGCTCACTGTGTTGTGGTGAGAGACACAAACCTGGCAAAATACATTGCACTGACAGTCACTATATGGTGGGGACAGATATGAATGTGGTAAAATACATTGACAGTGAGTAGGAGCATCATCCCTGGTTGCTCTTCACATGAGAGAGAGAGAGAGAGAGAGAGAGATAAAGCCTTGTGATGGTGAACAGTTGTTGTGTCTCTATTTAAATTATGTAAACATATACATGTAAAGAAATGGCTATGTTGAACATTTTGGGGTTAAAAAAAGGATACGGTAGAGGGACGGAGCATGCAGGGTCTGGCAGAGGAAGCGAGTGGAAAGGAAACAAGAAAATAGAGATTTCCCTCAAAAAAATTAAGCATAACTCTACAACTATGGTTGGACAGGGCATGAGGGAAGAATTGGACAAAACACAGGCAGAGAGAGAAAAGTGAAGGGAAAGGATTGTTATACAGACATAGATGGAGAGGACAAAAGGAGGGAGTGGGCAGGACATGGCAGACAGAGGGAGCAGCATAGAGAACAACAGACAAGGTTTAATGAAGAGATATGGCAGATGGAGGAAGTGGGTGGGACAAGCCAGAGAGGGACAAGGAGGGAGAAAAAAGAGGTAATTTTACAGCAGAAATATCAGGCATAACTAATATGAAACAGAGGAACATCACAGAAAAGAGGGAGGGAGCAGGAGGAAGGAAGAATAAAAGAGATTCCTCACAAACAAATCAGCATTACAGTGATGGAGAAACATGGCAGAGGAAGGGGAGTGGAACATGGCAGGGAGAAGGCTTGGAAAGGAGAAAAATGATGATTGCTGAAAGAAATTTGACATAACTAGTAAGATACAGCAGGACCTGGAAGAAGGAGGGAGCATTTGAGAGGACAAAATTCATATATTTCAGAATTAAAAAAAGGAAATCTAATAAGAAACAAAGGGACATGGCATAGGAAGGGAATGTCACAACACAGGAGAGGGAAGGAGCAGTGGAGTGAAAAAGCAGTGGGGATTTCCGAACTAAAACAGGCATAACTAACAAGAAATGGTGTGACAGGGTAGATGGAGGGAGCAGGCTGGACACAGAAGAGGTAGGGAGTTAAAGGGAAACAAAGAGGACATAACTCTATAGCCACAGAGGAACAGGGCAAACAAAGTGAGATGATGTGGCAGTACACAGCCATGAGAGGGAAGGAGGGAGAGAGAAAAAAGCAGGAATTACTGAACCAAAAAAAAATGGGCATAACTAGTGTGAAATGAAAGGGCATGGTAGTTGGAGGGAACAGACAGGACACAGCATAGGGAAGGAGCAACAGGTAGAAATAAAACAGGGATTCTTGAACAAAAAATAACAGGTATTTCTAACAAGAAATGAAGGTGCCTGTAGAGGAAGCAAGCAGGAGGGAGGAAAATGTGATTTCTGAACAAAAAGAGCATAAATCTTAAGTCACAGAAGAACAGAGCACAGGAATGGAATGGGCGAAGATGACAAAGTGAGGGAGCAATATGAAAAAAGTAAAATTTCTCACAAAAATGCATGCATTACTCTTCAGAGACAGCAGAGGGAGGAGTGAACATGACAAATCAGAGTGAGGACTGGGAGAGGAAGCAAGCAGTAGTTTCTTACAAAAGGTAAAAGGCATGACTCTACAGCCACAGATGACAGGGCAGAGGGGGAGGGAGCAAGTTGAACATGTAGAGGGAGGGATTGGGAGGGAGAAAATGCAGGTAAGACACAAAGAAACTGGACAGAGGGAGGGAGCAGGAAACTGGAAAAAATGCAGATTTCTCACAAACAAAGAACAGGTATTACTCTACAGCCAAGGTATGAAATGGCAGATGAAGGGAGCAGGTGGGAGGAGAAAAACCAACAGGGATTTCATAAAAAAAACATAACTAGCAAAAAATGGTGGGACATGGCAGAGCAAGTGAGAAAAAAGTGGGAATTTCTGAACAAAAATGGGCATTGCTCTACAGCCAATGAGGTAGAGAACAGAAGAATAGAAGACACTCAGGAGGGAGAAGGGGCTTGGTGGAAGACCGAAATCTGATCTTAGGTCACATGTGCATCAAGCAGCCTATCAGGTGTACATAACCCTAAGGTAATGGATCTGAGAGTGCCATGGATATACAGACAACACAATGGTCTGGGTGAGAGACAGTGGAAGGGGGCAGAAGACAAAATGGAGATTGCTGAATAAAACAAGTCTAGGATGGCTCAGCGGAGATGCAATACCCATTTACAGCTGGGTCATGCTAATCATGTTTCACAACTGCAAAAACTGTGAAGCCAACTGATTTCTTTTCTCAACAACTATCGTGGGATTTGAATCAGGGTTTCCTGACTCCCCAAACCTGTTCTATAATCATCTGAGTAAGTGCCCAATTCTTTGGATGTGGGTTCACTGTTATTTATGGTGAGCTCCCCATCACAGTCCGGATTCATTTGAGTGATCACTGGTAATTACTATAGAAATCAGAATGTAATATTTATGAAGATAACTTACATGAAACAGAAGGACAGGTAAAAGAGAAGGAGCAGGCAGAACATAGCAGAGGGAGCATGACAGAGAAAAGACAGGGGGATTTCTGAATCAGAAGAGCATAACTAAAAAGAATCAAAGGGACATAACAGAGGAGCAGCTGGGACACAGCAGAAGTAGGGAGAATGAGGGAAACTAAGCTGATATTTCTCATAAGAAACAAGACATTAGTCTACAGCCATGTAGGGACATGGCAGAGTAAGGGAGTGGGAAGAACACAGCAAATACAGGGAGTGGGAGGGAGGAAAAAAGACAGGGAATTCTGAACAAAAATGTCACCATAACTATTCAAACAGAGAGGGATAGGTCAGAGGAAAGGAGTGGATAGCACACCACAAAGGGAGGGAGCTGTACGAAGAGAAAAAAAGAGGATTTCTCAGAAAGGAAAAAAATAGGCATAACCCTACAACCACAGAGTGACATGTCAGAGAGAAAGAGTGGAAAGGAGGGGGGAAGGGACAAGATTTCACTCACACACACACACAAAAAAGCTGCATGTAAGGTATTTGTGCCTTTGTATAGAAACTGCATTTATATACAGTCAGTGTGTTACTATGAGTGGCAACACTTGGAGATGGTTAAGAACAGAATCACAGTTATACCAAAGTCAGAAATGTGGAAATGCTGCATTGTCTTTTAGTCAGCGAGTTTCATGTACAAATGAAAAGATAAACGCTGAAGTACATACCTCTCAAGTGTCCCTGATTTTCAGGGACATCCCTGATTTTGCCTCAAAATTTTACTCTGTCCCTCCTAAAATTTGTGTTTTTGTGGCTAAACAGTGGGGACTGTAAGCACAAAACAATGTCAAGCATTAAAGTTATAGACTTGTTCTTCTTTAGAAAATGCATTGTGCACTAAGCCCCATATTCTACCAGCTTTCTGGGTGGATATCTCTAATTTTGAAGATGTGTCCCTGATTTTGGTCCTTTGCCCCTGATTTTTTTAAGCCTTGTCCCTGATTTATGAGGCAGGAGGTTGAGAGGTATGCTGAAGTAATTTATTGAAAATTCACAATGCAACATGTTTTACTGCCCTTTGTTCTGTGACTCAATGGCATAACTGGGCGGGAGGAGACATTGTCTGGGAAGACCGATACATGTTTGCCAGTCCCATCCACATATTGACTTGTGAAGGGGGACACTTTGAATCTAATCTAGGTCCTCCAAGTTTCATGTGACATGTTTGTGTATGCTATACCTGTCACACCCTTATTTGAAACTCATTCCTGCTGCACAGACTCCTAATCACTCTATGGTCAGTTTTCTTCTTCCTTCTTAGAATACTCTTATTTAAAAAAATCCTGTCATTTCTTACTCATTCCAGGCTTCCAATTCCTCCTCATGCAGTCCTGATCTTGACACGCTGACCTCTGTCCATCACTGAAACTCAAGTCATAAGGAAATGTAAGCAGTTGCTTTAATTTGCTTATGACATGATTTTCGGTGAGATGGATAAAGGTCAGAGTTTCAGGATCAGGACTGTGAGAGATGAGGAATTGGGTGCTCTGGGATGAGCTTGAGATCACGTTTTTTTTCTTCACCAAAACTATAAATGGCCACCAAAATAATATACACGTAGTCAATGTGTAAACGGTCACTAAGTGTAGAGTGCCTTGTGTAAATCCATTATTTGTTAAAGCCTCATGATTTTAGTTTCAAAAGTTTTGAATTGGTAGACCAGCATGAAGCAGATTTCTGACACACATTATATGCATTTTGCAGAATGCTTGAAAGGCTTATTCAAAAGGTTTAATAACTCAAAAGATTTTTTTAAAAATACAAAAATTAAACAGTATTCTGTTTTCATTGGCTTACAAACCTTCAATACCAGCAAGTATAAGATAACGTATCAAGTCATAGCATTAAACAGTTTGCAAATGAATACTTCCAATAAGGAAAAAGAAACAAATGGTAAGGTGTGCTAGTTCAACTGTCCAGTGAAATATGAGTGGAATATGAACAGTTAATTGCAATTGACAACAGAGACTGAACTGGTGCTGCACTCTGAAATGTGGGTTGTTTAGAAACTATTTTTTTTACATATAGCAGTTTGTAATTTAAGTTTCTGCTTGCACCTTGAGTGAGCAAAGCGGCAATGAATGGAAAGTAAAATAAGGAATCAATCATGTGCTGACAGAAATGCAACTTCTTTTGCCAAGCCAGGTCATTCCGATTACATATCACGCATCAATGACAGACTCAAATGAACCTGAGTTGGAGAAAATATCCAAACCTCTTGCTTAGGATCAGGCTCATTAATGTCTCTTAAAGTAAATACTGAGAAAAAAAATACCGGAGACGTACTGTATCCTTCTGATCTCAAAAGGCAATTTTTATTACACTGGCATACAATAATATAAGTGAAAAGAAATTAATTAAAATACTTCCTTTTGATCATTAATGAACAGGAAATTCCTTGCTCCACTAACAAGAATATGGTGAAATTAGTACAGACTTCTGTAGTTGATACGGTAGGAAGGAACTGATAGCCCTGCTTTCTTATATTGTCTTCAGTGTGGCATTCCAATTTAACACCGTGAAGAACATATTTGGTTTAGAAACTGACAAATGCACCCCAACCCCCTTGTTCTTGTTTTCCTTTTTACAGAAATGTGTGTCTTTCTTCCTGTCAGTGTTGGTCACTTGCAGGCTGGGGCAAGAGGGGTAGTAGGGTCCTTTGAAGGCACTGCTCATTTGCTGACACATTCACACATTGAGAAATTAAGCTGCAGACTCTCTGATCATCTGGGCGCAATAGAAACTACCAGTGATCAGACTGTCTCCAGCATAATTATTCACTTCAATGTATCTCTCTGGCACCATCATAAGGCACTTCACATCTTCCCTGGCTGGACCATTCCATAGTGTACTTTGATCTCTGCCACTGGCACCTTCCTTCCAGTTGTTAAATATCTCTGTCACACCCTCCACTGGCAAGTCATATACCATTGAGGAGAGAGTGCATTTCTCCATGTCATTTTCAAACTGCCCCTCTCATCAGTAACAGTTCACCAAGACAAATGGTTTTAAATAAAAAAAAAGTTTAAATTCACATTTTACCTACTTGAAATAAAACTATAATAAGTTCATTCAACCTTTGCAACAAAACTGATGTTTAGAAACAGTTTAGCTGTTACTTAACTTCTGAATGCCTGTACTTTAGATAGAGGCAGCACATCTGTGGGTTTGTTTGCAATACAACACATAAGAAGTGCTATCTAATGCTATGTCGGTTCACTTCAAACTAATGTATATATATATATATATATATATATATATAGAAAGCCTGCAACAGATCACCAGTGCTATAATGTATTCTCGATCCTGCTTCAGTGTATGACTGATAGACATACACGTCGATCTCAAATCTATTAGTGAATATGTGCTGACCTGGGTATATTTTTATTAAGATTTGTTTAAGGTGACTGTGTTTTTTTCCTTTTGTAACCCTGCAAGACATTGTTGCAAGCAGGTAAGTTTGTACATGGCTTTTTGGAGAATGAATTAAAGCTCTCAGTCTAAATTGTCTGTTATCTGTTAACAAGAAAATATACATTTTGAGTAACAAGAATGGACCATGAGGTAGGTGACATTTACTTCTTGTCCCTGAACAGGGCTGCTCCAGCTCACCCACGGTCGGCCGGCACCCAGCCAGCCACTGACCAAGACCAGGACACCGCCTGCAGCTCCTCGGAAGCTGCTTGTCCCTGAACAGGGCTGCTCCAGCTCACCCACGGTCGGCCGGCACCCAGCCAGCCACCGACCAAGACCAGGACACCCGCCTGCAGCTCCTTGGAAGCTGCTTGTCCCTGAACAGGGCTGTTCCAGCTCACCCACGGTCGGCCGGCACCCAGCCAGCCACCGACCAAGACCAGGACACCTGCCTGCAGCTCCTTGGAAGGTACAGGACAGCGCAGCCAATCGGAACACGGATGCTTCCAGCAAACCCACTCTGATTGGCAGGAGTTTTCCCCTGCTATAGACACCTGGCACTTTGTTAGATTTTTGATAGAACTAAGCACATTTCAACTGTGTTATTAGGAGTTTTTCAACTGTATTAGCTGGATTGCAATTTCTACTACTGTTTTAAAGTGCTTACACCTCTTCTGTCTGACTGCTCTTCCTGCAGTGCCCCCCAATCCAAGCACTCTGCCTTGGTGCCGATAAGTCTAACTACTTTTTTTTTTTTTTGTCAAGTGGCTAGTTTTCCATTAGCAGGTTATACAGACCTGCCACTAGAGGGATTCTTGGTCTTCTACATAAATCACTGTATTCATTCGTGGGCAATATGGCCTGCATTATCATTCTACTTCTTTCCCGGTGCTGCTACAAGGGACTTGAGTCTGAAGGGTGGATGGCCACTAACTAAGCTGCTCCTGCTCTCCTTGTTCCCATTTCTGCTGTATTTTCTCATCTAGGTTTTAAGTGAGTACCTAGGTGGGCAAATTTCTTGCCTAGAAAATATTGCACTAATACAAATCACAAGACCACTCAATCTGGGACCATGGCTCTCCTTATTGTGTTTTATTGCTCTAAGGTGCAGAGTTTTCAGCAATACAGTGCAATTCGAAGTACCTCAATGCAATTCAGTTCTCCAATGTACCTTATTAATACCTAATGTTATAACAGTCTCACCGTGCAGACACTATGTCATTCTCCTCTCCCTTTAGCCTATTCCCCGGTTAGCCTACACCCCTTGCTACTGTCCTCACCTATGTCTACCTAGCACTTACATTGATCACGATCAACTGTCATTACAGTGGTGCCGCTCTTGCACAGCACGATATGGGTTGCCAAGAAATAAAAAGCAGTCTCCATTCTTATAAGCTCCTTAAAGAAAGTTATACTTCTGCTTCTTTCTGCTCAGGAAATGTGGAGCTCAACCCTGCCCCCCACAACTTACCTCGCCTATCGATTTTGTTGAGGCCACAGGTCTCAAAATGATGATGGTCAACATTTTAAGCCTGCCTAAAAAACTTGTACAGCTGCAAGCCTGGCCTGCACACATTAACCCAGACCTTATCATAATTACTGAGTCGTGGTTAAAAAAGACGAACACTGATCAACAAATATCACTGCAGGGCTACAATTTATTTAGAGCAGATAGAGAGTCTAGAGGCGGGGGTGTGGTTATTCACGCCAAATCTAAGTACTTGGTCACCAATATTAGTTGCAAATCTCTAGCCAAGGAATTTGAGTTAGTTTCGCTGAGCCTTCATCTCCTCCTCGGAATGTATCACTATCCTAAGTGGCTATAGACCCCGCCTGGTGGTGATGAAGTCCTTAATCTTTGAAATCCATGTTCGTAGATGCAAAAACTGAAACAATATTTCTAGGAGATCTAAATATGGACTGGCTGTCACCTAAATCACATGGCCTCAAATCCCTTTGTGACGAGCTAGGTCTTGGGCAATTAGTCAGTGAACCTACTAGGAACAACACTCTAAATACTGCCAACAGTTCCATTATAGTTGTGGTACTAACCACCCATCCACACAAAATATCTCATTTGGCAGTGTTTCACAATGACATGAGCGATCATGGAATTGTTGCTTGCATAAGATCTCAAATTAAGGCTCGTCCGCAACCCATCTTTATAACAAAAAGATCCTTTCGCAAATTCAGTGCAGTAAGCTTCCTATCTGACCTGAGCATGATCAGATAGCAAGATCTTTACCTAGCCAAAGATGTCAACAAGGCAGCTTGCATCCTTAATGACAAACTCACTACAATAATAAATATGCATGCCCCTTTCATCAAAGTAAGGGCACGGAACAATTCCAACCCTTGGTTCACCTCTGGATCTCAAGGCAGCCCTTATAGCTCGAGATAAGCTCTGGGCTAAAGCTAGACATTCCAAAGAATCTTCGATTGGCAGGCCTTTAGAACAGTCAGGAATAACTGTGTGAAAAACTCCGCCTGCTAAAGCTAACTATTATATTTCTACTCTCAACAAGCTAAAGGTAACCCTCATAAAATATGGAAGACTATCAAAGCTATAGAAGGACGCCCATGGCCCTCTGTCCCAACAAAGATAGTTGCAAGTGGCAAGATTGTGGAAAACAAGTCCCTAATCGTGGAGGAACTTAACTCCCACTTTGCCACAGCTGGATTAGCTTTTGACTCGTCACCTTATGCTGGTGCTGCGGTGAGCCAGCATACCCCTCCCGCCACATCTAGTCCTGCACCCATCCCTTCCAACTGCTGAGATAACTTATCAAGAAGTAGAAGATTCTCTTAACTTAGACACCAAAAAAGTGCAGGGGACGATGGCTTGGAACCCTTTTTCCTAAGGTCAGGCTACACCCATCTCACTGCCCCAATTCTCCACATCTTCAATCTTTCCATTACATCTGCTACTGTGCCGTCCTGCTGGAAATCAGCACATATCCTCCCTCTATTTAAATCTGGTGACCCATGCGATGTAAACAACTATAGGCCTATCTCCATATTGCCTATCCTTTCTAAAGTTCTCGAAAAACTGATCCATATTCAGTTAAAATCTCACTTGGAAACCTTCTCTCTCATTAACCCAGCTCAATCTGGCTTCCGGGCTAATCATAGCACAATCACTGCACTAGCAAAAGTAACCAATGATTGGATCTCTGCTATAGATGCTAAGAAGGTAACTGGTGCAGTCTTTTTGGACCTCAGCAAAGCTTTTGATACTATTGATCACAAACTATTAGTCAATTACTTTGCAAAGCTGGGTGCCACATACCATACCACTCAGTGGTTCTCTAGCTACCTAACTGAAGGTTCCAAAAGTAAAAGCGAAGGTTTTTTTCTGCTGCCTTGACAGTTGCAAGAGGAGTTCCCAAGGATCCATCTTAGGCCCTATCTTGTTTTCTCTGTACATTAATGACTTAGATGCTAACATATCTACGTCCAATCTGCACTTTTTGCAGAAGATACTGTGTTGTATACTTCTGGCTCATCGTATCTGAAGTCAAGGGAGTGCTCAAGCAGACTTGCACAACTTGCATAATCTAATCAAAGGCAAAGCTTCTGCTCAATGCTAAGAAGACTAAAGGATGATATTCTCCGCAGTGCTGTCTCAGGCCCCCAATACCCTTGCCCAAGACTTCATTGTCACCACGCTAAACAAGCCTGTGGAAGTTGTAACCAAATTTAAATATCTAGGTATCTGGATCGACAATAAATTATCTTTCAGTGACCACGTCAAAGATGTCTCTAGAAGGTTAAAAGCAAGGTTAGGTTTCTTCTACAGAAATAGGCCCCTTTTTCCCCCTTGAAACTCGAAACAAGCTTGTACAGGCCACTTTTCTCCCTACTCGACTATGGTGATGTAATCTATTCCTCCACCACTCTTGCAAATCTAAGTAAACTGGACATCCTTTATCACCATGCGTTATGGTTCATTACCAACTCCCTTACCTGCTCGCAGCCACTGTGACTTATATGCAGCTGTTGGTTGGACATCCTTACTACTAGACGCTTGCTTCATGCTGGGCTATGGACTTAAACTGTCCTGCAGAAATTGCCATGCTCATTCTCTTCCCTTATTGGTATCTCATAGTGCATACTGCTAAGAAAATCTGACTTTATTATGCTTGACATACCAAGGACGCTGGACTTCCTTGGTAAACGTATATTGCATATGCCCTTCCCTCCATTTGGAACCAATTACAAACCGATTGAAACTAACTAGCACAGTTTCAATAAATTCTACAAATCGCTAAGTTCAGCCAAAATAAAAGACACCTGTAACTGTCATTAAGTCTCTTCTTTCCCCATGTGTGCCATATTTATCCACTGGTAAGGTATAATTGGTTTGTCATATTAACTGCTTCCTTCCCTTCTACTCCTGGCTTTATCTTTGCTTACTCTCACTGCTACTCTATCAAATCACTCCTCCCCCCCCATATCAGTTGTAGACTGTTGTTTGTTCTAGCTGCCAAAATACTGTATATGTATTGCACACACCAGTCATCATGTTTCATTTATCAGTATGCAACCTGTAAGTCACTTCCCTGTCTCATATCAATGTTTACCACCTGCGGTCACCCTATGTGGTACCCTTGTATGTATAACCAGCCTGTATCATGTAACGTGCATTTCATGTATATACTGTTATTACCTATCTGTGTTGGTACTTTAAGTGTTTATGTCACAGGACCTCCTTGTGAATGAGTTTGCTCAATGGAGTTTTCCTGCAATAAACTTGAACTTGAACTTCAAAGAGACTTACCAGCAATACATTATAAAACCACGGAGTGATAAAAAAGAAAACGTGAGCAAGTGATATCAGCTTCTTATGCTTAAAGTATGGCTATGTTAGGAAAATATATAGGTAAAACTTCAGTACAATGAATGTAATATATAATCTGACTTCTTACAGATTGTAACTTCAACAAATACTCCATAATATATATATATATATATATATATATATATATATATATATACATATATAAATATATATATATATATATATATATATATGTATGTGTGTGTGCTTGGTTTGCAAAAACACCATAGTAAAGTAAACCAACTGCACATTGTGCAAACAGTTTATTGTTTTAAACATAAACCTTTTAGTATTTTATACATAAATTTGTAGATGTGCTTTTGTTTAGCCAAAAAAACACCATAGTAAAGTAAACCAACAACACATCACATCTAATCGTTTGTTTTACACTTATAAACCCTTTTAGTATTTGACTTTCAAATCACATATTTCTAAATGGTTGAATGCAGCAGAAAATTCAGTATTTGCTTTTCATATGAACCAGTCGCTAAGGGAAACAATAAATTATATTTTTGGTATTGTAAAATATTTAGGAAGACACTTAAAACTAGTAGGCTGCTTAAAAAAGGGCACAGGTCAGACTAATTTATGCTTTCATTCAAGTTGTAACCTGCCTTTCTGGGTCTGTTTCTTGTTTCAAGTTACTGTTCACAAAACTGTTTGGGTTCACTACTCAAAGCAGCTGAATAAATACTCTTGAAACAAAATGGTAACACACCCTGACAGGCAGGTTATAATCTCTTGCTTTTGGGTAGTGTGAGTGCATAGGTGACACAGAGTCTTGCTGGTGTTCCAGTGATCAGTTGAGCAGTTCTACAGGATGGTTCTTTAGAGGAATTGTATATTTATATATTGGGGAGACCCTTCTCCCCCTAGTAAATAATAAAGCTATTGGGGGGGTCTGTTTACTAATTTGCCAGAATCCTCTCCTCCCTTAAAAGGTAACAGTGTTTCTAAGGGGGTTGTGAATTTAGTACTTTGGTAGATCCCTATCTCTACCACAGTATTTAATGGAGTTACCATGGAATGGGGTAGTAGTTTAAAGGGACACCACCATACCTCTCAACTTCTTTCTGTGTAAATCAAGGACAAGGCTTAAAAAATCCAGGATAAAACATCAAAATCAGGTACACATCCACTCAGAAAGCTGATAAAATAAGGGGCATGTGTTCGCTGAAGAAAATGTCTGAAAATTTACTGTTTGTGATTATTTTGTGCTTACAAGTCCCACTGTTCAGTCAGGGATATACATGTTTGAGAAGGGAGAGTATAACATTTTGAGGCGGATCAGGAACAGTTGAGAGATATGGCCCTCTCTGTCCCACACTGGTTTACAGATCATAGTCATTCAGTCAGTGCCTCAACCAAATATAGGAAAGCAGGTCGATTGACTCATCTCAGCTTCAGAAATGTATTAGTCCAAGACCCTTTTAGTAGCCATTGGGCTTTTCTAGATACTGTAAAAGTCTAAGGAAAGAGCTAGTTTAGTGAAACCATATCATTGTTGCAAATCTTTGAAACTGTTTAATTACTCCAGGATGGTCTGTCCTTTACTGTGTGAACAAAGGGAAGATAGACTCCATCTCCCTCATTTAAATGAAATGCCAGTGACCCGCATCCCTAAACCATCACTTATTCTTAGCAAGGAGTTGCAAAGCCTGATGCCACCAGACTCAGCAGGAAAAGAAAAACAAAACTAATATGAAATAGTTTCAGATCATTCAGGATAAAGTATTTAAAAGAACACCTGTTACTTATCATGAAGATGGCGTGTGTGTTTGTGTTCCTGGTAGATTTCTGTCACACTAGAACGTCATTGTAGAATTTTTAAGCAAGCCACAAATCTACTTTTATAATTCAGTTTCATTTCTTGCATGAGTCACCAGCCAATCAAAATCCTTAGAGTGTCTAGCAAGAAAAAAAAATGTTTGGGACAAAGGAAAACTCTTATATAATTGACTTTTATGTTACAGTGAGAGAATTAAAAGTTAAAAAGATTATCAATGACAATATTTTTTGTTACTAATAACCTTTTTCATTTTTAATGCTCTCAGTGTAACATCCAAGTCGATTAAGTAAAAGTTTTCCTTTTATCCCAAACATTTTTTTTCTTGCTAGACACTCTAAGGATTTTGATTGGTCAGTGACTCATGCAAGAAATTAAAGTGAATTATAAAAGAAGATTTGTGGCTTGCATAAAAATTCTACAATAATGTTCTAAGAAGGACCCAGTGGACCTTTGCCATTTAGAATGGGCCTCTGTTCATCTGAGGGACTGTACGTAATATTTTATACATGAGGACATTGTAACAGAAAAATATTTGAATTATAGAAGCCAATTCTTGAATTTCTGGATGTGTAAAGGTGCCTTAACCTGTTCCTGTAGGGGGACAGCTAAATCATCAAAAATAACTTTCCCCCCTTTGCAGGCCAGATTACATAGAATTAAGGATTTAGTGGGTCAGGGCTGCTTCTTTCTGGCACCTTTGATCCAGTATATTTCCCGAAGCATTATTGCACCTTCCGGAGGGGACTGATAATAATCTGACCTGCGGGGCAGTTCAACTCTGCCACAGTATATGCTGGTGGTGTGAAGGTTTGGATACAGCTCAGCTATTTGGGACTTTTTTTTTATCTGCAGCAAATCTTTCTCTTCATAAATAAAAGAGGTTGCTGATCCAATAATGGCACAGAAACTGCAAGCTGAGGTAAGAGATCTTGATTTAAAAGAGAGCAAAATTACAGCAGTCAGTCTTGTCTTGAGCAGTAGAGAGGGCCCTAGAGATGTGCCATCACCCTGGCACAGAAACTGCACATACAAGGTGAAATAATCAATTTGTTTCCATTCTTCCATCTTGGCAAAGAGGGTCACCAATGATTTTAATTGAATTAGAAACATAGAAACATAGACTTTGATGGCAGATAAGGACCGCTTGGCCCAATTAGTCTGTCCATTTCCTTACCTACAGGATAAGCTGCAGATCCTATTTAACCAACAGCCTATTTCTTCCTACCCCCTGCAATAATTGCCTTATGTCTGTCCCATGCATTCTTGAATTCTCCCACAGTTTTTGATCCCACAACCTCCTCAGGAAGGCTGTTCCATGCATCCACCACCCTCTCTGTGAAAAAATACTTCCTCACAATTCCCCTGAGCCCTCTCCCCAACTTCAAATTGTGTCCCTTGTTCTTGCACATCACTTTTTCTGAAAGATGCTACCCTTTTGGACTTTGTTGATTCCACTGAGGTACTTCAAAGTTTCTATCATGTCCCTCCTCTCCTCTTTCCTCAAGGGATACATATTAAGCTCCTTTAGTCTCTCCTCATATGGCTTCTCTTGCATACCCTGCACCATTTTAGTTACCCTCCTCTGGACTGCCTCCATCTTGTCTATGCCCTTGCAGAGAAGGTATGTCCAGAACTAGATACAGTACTCCAGATGGGGTCTCATCAACTGTCTGTACAGTTGGGAAAACAACTTCCTGTTTTCTGCTGGTGATGCCTCTCCCTATACATCCCAGTATCCCCCCAGCCCTCCCTACTGCTTTCTCACATTGCTTGCTAACCTTAAGGTCATTTGATATGATTACCCCCAGGTCCCTTTCCATTTTTGTTTTTGTTACTACCTCTCCTACAATGTGTAATCTGCCCCTTGGTTTTTGTTTCCCAGGTGCATTATTTTACACTTCTTTGCATTGAATTCAAACTGCCATACTTCTGACCATTCCTTCAATCTTGACAAGTCTCTTCTCATCATTTCCTCACCTCCTTGTGTATCAACCTTGTTGCAGATCTTTGTGTCATCTGCAAAGAGGTATACTTTTCCTTCCACTCCCTCTGCAATGTCACTTATAAAGACATTAAAAAAGGACTGGACCCAGTACTGAACCCTGCAGTACCCCACTAGTAACTCCTCTTTCTTCAGAGTAGACTCCATTTACAATCACCTTCTGTGTTCTGTTATCCAGCCATTGTTTTACCCAGGCTACCACCCTGGGATCCACTCCCAGGCTGGTTAATTTGACTATTAATCTTTTGTGTGGGACTGTGTCAAATGCTTTGCTAAAGTCTAGGTAGGCCATGTCCACAGCCCCTCCCTGTTCTACTACTTTGGTCACCCAGTCAAAGAAATTAATTAGATTTGTCTGACATGACCTTCCCGCTGTGAACCCATGCTGCCTTGGGTCCTATGCCCCACTGACCTCTAGGTACTTAACAGTTCTTTCCTTCAGAAGTGATTCCATCACTTTCCCTACCACAGAGGTCAAACTGACAGGTCTGTAGTTTTCTGTCTCTGTCTCTGTCTTGCTCCCACTTTTGTGAAGGGGAAATCACATCCGCCTTCCTCCAGTCCTCAGGTACCACACCATTCTCCCATGATTTGTTAAAAAGGGTAGTCAGTGGTGTCACTAGTCCTCTCCTTAATTCTTTTAGAATTCTGGGGTGAATTCCATCAGGGCCCATTGCTTTGTCCACCTTCAGTTTTAGGACTTCTTTCAGAACCTTTCTTCTGTGGAAGGACTGGGATTGACCAAGCCGTAAGCACTTAGGTTCACATTGTGCAATGAAAGTCTGACACATGTCTCCTTCATCATCTGTTCAGTATGGGAACTGATTACATTATACAGATGTTATTGCATCTATATACAACAAAATCTGTGTATCATACTGTAGGTTTACAGGGCCAGTGGCAGGTATATGCTCACCATCCCCATTGCAAGAAGACTCCAGTTCCTCCCAAATTTCTGGCAAAGCCACAAATAGAAGGTTGTGTGATCCCAGTAATCAGAACACTGCATTACGAACCAGAAGAACCATGGGTTCCTATCCCACCACAGCCACTTGCTCATCCCGCTACCTTGAGCAAGTCCTGTACCTTCTGTGCTGTGTTTCAAATTAATAAACAGTTGTAAACTGACTAGAAACCTAACCAGGTTTAGAAATGGGAACTCAGTGAAAATAACGAGATGTCGCATGCCAATCAATAGTCATAAACATGAATTGTTTAATCATTTACACAAACTGAAAGTCTTTATTTGAGACAGTGCTCAGAAGCGATTTTCTGTTATAATTAACATACTAACATACTATTTGCCAACAGATTAGGCCTTACGGTCTATCGAGTCTGCTCGAACCTCAGACCCCTAGTTGAGTGCCGAGGCCCTCCCTCCCATTGTGTTCCAGGAACCCCTATCATCCATCCCCACCCCCTGGGACAGGCCATCATCTGATACATCCACTTTCTGTGTCTGTCCCACCTCTCTTGAAGCCCTCCACTATGGATCTCTCGAACCAGATCACCAGGCAGTGCATTCCAAGGGTCTACCACCATTCTCAGTGAAAACCTCCTGTTTTCCCCTCACCTTCCACCTTCCAACTTCAAACCATGCCCTCTGGTGATACCTCCCTGCTTTAGTCTAAAGATCCCTCCATGTTTACCCTATTTATTCCCTTGAGGTACTTGAAAACCTCAATCATGCCCCCATCTCTCCTCTCCTCTCCTCAATGAAAACAGACAGAGCTCCTCAAGTCTGTCCTCATGCCAAATCCCTAGTCCTCGTATCATCTTAGTTGCCCTCCTCTGTACCCTCTCCAGGAGCTGTATGTCCCTCTTCAAGTGTGGTCTCCAGTACTGTACACAGTACTCAAGGTGTGGTCTAACCAGTCCATTGTACAGTGGCAGAATCACTTCCTTGCTCCTAGAGGTGATCCCCCTTACGATGCATCCCAACATCCTGTTTGCCTTGCTAGCCGCTCTCCTGCACTGCTCAGAGTTATTCATACATGCATCCACCATGACCCTAGGTCTTTTCCCCTACTAAGGCCTCCAACGCCTCCTCCCAGGGTGTACCTGTGTTTAGGTTTCCAGCCAAGATGTAACACCTTGCACTTTGGTGATATTGAAATTTAATTTCCATGTGTGAGCCCAGCTTCCAGGGTGTCTAGGTCCCCTTGCAGGCCAATCTCCCCTCTTCTTCCTCAACTACTGCTCTCATCTTGGAGTCATCAGCGAAGAGACTCATTTCACACCTATACCTCCCCTGATGTCCGATATGTATGCATTAAACAGGATCGGACCCAGGACCGAGCCCTGCGGTACCCCACTACCAACCTCTCTAGGGTTCGAGAGCTCCCCACCGACCACTACTCTCTGGGTGCGTCCAGCTAGCTAGTTTTCAATCCATCTGACCATCAAAGGGCCTACTCCCAACCCCATCAGTTTCTCCACCAGACCATTGTGGGGGACAGAATCAAACGCCTTGATGAAGTCCAAGAATAATACATCCACAGGCTTTCCCCTGTCCAGTTCTGATGTTACCCATTCGTAGAACTCCACGAGATTGGTTTGACATGATTTACCTGGCACAAACCCATATTGCCGACTATCCAGACCTCCCACTTCCTCCAAGTACACCCCCAATCGTTCCTTTAGTATACTCTCCATTAATTTTCCCACCACTGAGGTCAAACTAATGGGTCTATAGTTACCTGGTACTTCCCTCGACCCCCCTTTATGGACTGGCACCACAAGTGCCTCTCGCCAATTAGTATATAAGCTTCATAAAGTGTGTGTATTGCAGGTGTATACCATATATACAGTGGTAGCCACAGACATTGCCAGCTATTTCCAGTTATTTCATGAAATTTCTGAAGAGTTCCTCTCTGCTGCCTCTACTGTGGAAATGCAGAAAGCAGGAGAGAAATTTCTGGAAATATCACAGAAATTTCAGGAACAAGCTGACAGTGTCTGTGGCTGCTGCTGTAATGTGTCCTACAATGCAGGTGTCTGGGTTGTTTTCAGTACCCTAACTTTTAGGATTAGCTGAAAACAGATATTTGATTCAACCCATGTCCTGGTAAAAAATAAATTAAAAGATAATTGTATTTAAAGTCGGAAAGGCATTCTTGCCAGCCTGCCGGCACAGCGGCTGGATTTCCACTTGCGACAGCAGCGACCCAGGTTCGGAAACGGACTCGGGTTGCTGGAGGGACAGTCAGGGGAGAAGGAAATGAGCACCCGACGATGGCTCACCTTCTCAGGGGGAAGGGGGGATATGCAGCATGGCACCTGCTGACTTCTGGCGGGGCTGGGAGTACAGCAGGATGTCGGCCCCAGTACACTAAGGGAGTGACGGACATTGGCATATACCTTGATGTCAGTGGCATGCCACTTCCCAGAGAAGCATAGTGGAAAATGGTGCCAGGCCAATCGGTGATGACCCTCCAGAACCCTCACCACGGGCTCCCAGACCTCCACAGGCTATCCCAGCAGCACCCTGGATCATTGGTTGGCCACCAGGGCCATTCTCCTCACAGAGGTAAGAGACCCACCTGGTGAAGGGATACAC
Organism: Neoceratodus forsteri; assembly: GCA_016271365.2. Taxonomy (NCBI): domain Eukaryota; kingdom Metazoa; phylum Chordata; order Ceratodontiformes; family Ceratodontidae; genus Neoceratodus; species Neoceratodus forsteri. The sequence goes on along the minus strand of CM028135.1, from coordinate 901,155,811 downwards.
TAGGGTTACCTGGGGTTGGCTGTGATATAGGGCGGTAGGGGTCGGAGAGTAGCCATGGTGGGAAGTTTGTGTGGGGGCCCGAAGGAGAGACCGGCAGGGTGTGGTGGAGGAGTAAAAAAAAAAGTTGGAAAGGCATTCTTGCCCCTCCCCTTCATAAGCAAAGACCAATTATGCTGTATAAACATGCACTCATTTATAGGCAATGCCCACCACCATACAGCTAGGGGTGCCATGTGATTCCAATCAAAAGCAGAAAATTGCCCAGGTGTGCACTGATGTCCTACACTTGCTTCATGTCTACTGTCTGAAATGGAAACATTTTAGTTTAGTTTTCAGCTGGTGGGGAAGGTGGTGCTGTGAAAAAAATAAATAGAATGTTGTTAAATTGTTGGTATCTATTAGGGAATCTGCAATTTTGGAACTAAGATATACACGGAGCTAGTGTTTCCGATGAATTTTTGATATTTGTCTTGTGAATAATTTCCAGAGGATATATTGAAGTTACTGGAAGATACACAAACATCAGGAATCCCTGTACGGGTCACTTACTGTACCTGCAGTCCATGGGGTAGTTAGGGAGATGGGTAGGTGAGTGATTATAGCATGTATTTATGTTACTTACTTTTCACCCAATACATACATACATACATGCATTGATACATTTATTTATTTAGATGTTGTTGACTGGGTAACTGCACTAGACAAATTCTGCTTATTTTCAGGCACAACCCAGGGGAGGGGGATACAGATGAATGCCAGCTGACCTTGAACCAGATTATATTGTGGCATTGCAGTAGTGTATTGCAGAACAGTTCCTAGAAATGCCTGGTGTCATATTGCAATCAAAATATTGATGTGACGAGATATGGTAAATAGGGCAGATTAAACCAACGCCACTACATGGCAGTGAAAAGCCACCGTTTTATGAGTTGTGTACTAAATATGTGTGAGACAGCACTGTGGATCTGATACCTGCCACAGGATTGCAACTTATTTACATCATTTTTATTTTCAAGACCCCCAAACACACACACACACACACACACTTTAATCCAATCAGTAAAACAGGATTTGATATGAATGTGCTGTCCACTGAGGTTTCACAATAATTTATGACATGTATCCACACTGCTGTCTCATCACTCTGCTGCTCAGTCTGCTCCAGTCAAGCACATGAATTGGGACTGGAGGAGTGGGAGCATACAGCGCACAGTGGGCGGCTGCGGGAGGGTTTGTTTTTACAACTATGACAGGTATGCTGTACTGACTGCCTGGAGTTGGGCGACCCTGTGCTACGTCTAATACAAAGCCCCCAAAACTCATAAAAATGTTCCATTTTTCAAACCCAGTGATTTGCAGGGTAACCCTGCTAATTACCTGTGAGCTATGAATTAGATTTCAACCACTTCAAAGCATGTAGGCTACAATTGGCTCTAAACAGAAGGAAAGCTAGAACAAAAGCTAGCTTCTCCAGGTTGAGGCTTCTTGTTACACTTCAGCTTAGGACTGGCATGATCCCTACTCCACTTTTTTTTTTGCACCACCAGCAAGATATCAAACAATGGAATTCAGTAACAATCTAGTTAACCTCGTGTACTCTCTCTCAGGTCACAGTCTCCAAAGCCTGCTGTATGGGTAAGGAGACCGTGAAATCTATACGAGGCACAAAGCTCTCCTGCTCAGTATGCTCCAGTCAGGCACATGAATTGGCACCGAGGGGTGGGGCATACAGCCGACAGTGGGTGTCTGCGAGGTGGTTTGTTTTCACAAATGAGTAAACTGCATTTGGGGTGGGGGTGGAGCTCGGGTGAGTTAAACATACTCTTATGGAAGGGGACCTCTCCAGAGATTAAGTGCCAAGAAAACAAGAGCTCTTCAACTACTATACCTCATACAGTCAGCATAGTAATTGGGCTCTCCGCGGAAGAAACTATTTTTACACTTTATCATGTTGTACGGTCAGAAAACACGATGTATGTCCTTTTCAGATGCAAAATGTCTGCAGGCTATGCCCACTGCAGACATAAGAAGGAGAGAAATACCGCATTAACTCCTCTTGGCTCAAAGTTTTTTACTGCCGTTAATTGAATTGTTTTTTTTTTTGTTTTATTATACTGCAGTGGAGGGGCTGTTATCTAAGGAAAAGTGCTACTTAACTCAGTTGCTAGATTTGTAGTAAAATCCCCACAAAGGTCCATCATTGTACTCTTCTATAGCAAGTGGGCTGGCTTCCTCTGGATGGAAGATATAAACTCCAAATGGGTTTATTGGCAAAAAGGGTGATACTTAACAGAGTCCCAGACTGCTTTTTTTCAATTTTTAAACAACAGTACTCCAGTGTTAATACACAGTCAACAGATAATTTTCTTTTGCATCCCAAGAATGCATTAGCTAGGACAAAATACATTATCTTATATATTACCTACTTTTAATACAATCCAGTCTGTTTTGACTGTGTGAATCTTTCCTTGTGCTCTTTTAGGCATAGGTTGAAAGAGTATCTATTTACTGAGTGCATGTGTAAATGTTTTGAATGATGATGTTGAGACATATTCATAAGTATTGTTTTGTGTATATTTCTTTTTGTTTGTATTTTTATGATGTATGTTTTTTATACTGTATTCATTGTTATTTGTACACTGATCACCCATGAAAATGGCTCATTTTGGCTCATGGTCCTACCAGTATAAATAAACAACCTGGGGCACTGATGAAGCTGGTAGGGGAATTTAAAAGAGATGTGAGGAAGTACTACTTCACTGAAAGGGTGGTAGACACCTGGAACAGACTGCCAGCAGAAGCTGTGGAGGCATAAATGTGGGGGTGTCAAGCATGGGATAGACATTGGGGTATATTAGTATACAGGCAGGGAAGAGCGAGGGTTGCCAGAGACAAGTTCAGGTCTGCAGAGACAGATTAGGCAGGGAACAGCTGGACATACTGGGTGGGCCAAGTGGTTCTTTTCTACTGAATAAGTCTATGTTTCTAGGTTCCCTCCTCTTCCTACCTGTGTAGTTCCCTGAAGCCCCCTCCTGACTTGTCTCTTACCTTCTTACTGTCATCATTCCTGGTCTCTGTCAGTTTCCTCTCATCCCTTACCAGAGTCATATCCCCTCTTCTTTCATCTTGTCCCAGTCTCTGTCTTTTTGCACCCCTGCCACAGGGGGATTTTCTCTGCTTGGGTCCCCTTATCTTGACATTTTACCATCTCATGGAGGGGAATTGTTGCTTCCTTTGGTTTTACTGCCCCCCAGCTAGTTTAAATGTTCATCCAAGTAGTATTCAGATCTCCCACCAAGGACTGCAGTCCTAGAAGTATGCAGGCCATCTCCCTTATAGAGACCCATATCCTCCCAGGTTGGCCCCAAGTCCCCACATAGTCTATCACACAGAATATATATATTTATTGGCAGAACTAGAATAACTGCCACCTAAATATGTTGTTAATAACAGATTGCAGGTAAATGGTCAGCACCTCCTGTACAGCACCAATGAGCCTCTTGCTGCTTTTACAGCTGCATAACATGACCTATGCTGATGTATTGCTGACATGGGGATGAGAGAAGGTTACTGAACACATTTCATTATTGAGTGGGCAGACAGCTGATCCAGCGGTCTCCCCTCATCCTACTTGGGTGTAGTAAGGCAATGCCAGGTCGATGAGGAACAAGACTGCCATAATGGTGGACTTGATTGCCTCAGTAGACCTGGCTTGCATCAGAGACCTGGGTGGATGAAATGCCGCTCATTCCATAGGCGGCAGTGCCAGCTGGGTACTCTGTGATGCACAGCCCGAGGAAGGATCGCAGAGGTGGGGGGTGACAGTTTGTTTTAAATCTGACCTGAACTTCACAGTACTACCTATGAGTCCCACGGGGTCCTTTGAGTGTGTTGCTGTGTGAGGGTGTCCTGGCATGGGTTACAGGATCCTCCTGCTCTATTGCCCCCCAGGTAGGGAGGGTGAATTTTTGAAGGAGATAGGAGAGCTCATCACTGGTCTGGTGTTGGAATCCCTGAGATGGTTAATTCTCAGGGATTTCAATGCCTGGGTAGATGACGGGCTTTCCATATTTGGTAATGATCTCCTAAGGAGCATGGAGGGGCTGGGCCTGGCACAAAATGTTACCTCAGTGATCCACTCACATGGCCACACATTGGACTTGGTGTTTTCATTAGGTCTTGAGATCACTGACCTTAGAGTTGATCCAGTAGTTTGGTCGGATCATAGCACCATGAGGTTCAGGTTTGGGCCCCGAAGCCCTTGCCTCTGTGAAAATGGTTTGGTACTGCCCTTTGTAGGGTTTGTCCCCATTAGAGCTATTGGCAGTGCTGGACCTATCAAATGTGGGGATTGCTTGTGCGACTGGAACAGAAGAGGCAGTGGTGGCATATAATAGGGCCGTCACAGCCGCTTTCAATTCAATCACACTCATTTGTGTCCAACCCTTTCTACTTGTAAGAGACCTTCCTGGTTTTATTGGGGCTCAGGGAGTTAAAGATTAAGGGTTGGAGGTTAGAGAGATGGTGGAGGAGCTCTGGCCTGATGGAGGACAAACTGGCCCTGGTATCCCATTATAAGGAGTATCAGGGGGCAATCTCCTGTAAGAAGACAGAATTTTTGTCAAGGGAGATTGCTACAGCAAGAAACAGACCAGCTCTGTTCTTTTGCACAGTGTATGGGTTATTACATCTTGCCTGCCTCTGTGTAGGGAGAGCAGGTTCAAGCACTAGGTGCGAGTAGGTCACTCTGTTTTTTGCCGACAAAGTGTCTGCTATCAGAGCCAGGATCTCCTCTGGTGTTACTCAAAGGGATTGCAGGGTCCAGTCTGAGATGTTGCGGAACACTCCTCCTGCCTAGGTTGAGTTCAATCCAGTTGGGGTGTATGAGGTGGTGAAAGTTGTCTCAAGACTGAAGCCAACACATTGTGATCTGGACCCAGGTCCGACACAACTTTTGGTTGGGTGTATGGACCTGATTGCACCTGTTGTTGCAGAGATCATCCAGAGTTCCTTGAGAACTGGGGTCTTCCCATTGGCCTTGAAAGAGGCCTTGGTTAGACCTTTAAAGAAACCTCACTGGACCCAGACTGTCTCACCAACTACAGGCCGGTCTCTAACCTCCCATTTTTAGGGAAGGTTATAGAGAAAGTACTGGCTAGTCAGCTTGTGGAACGTCTTATCTCCTCCTCCACCTATGAGATTTTCCAGTCTGGGTTTAGGGCTGGGCATAGTATGGAGACCACCCTGGTGAATGTGCTTAATGATCTCCTAATGGCGAGAGATGGGGAGAACATTCCATCTTGGTCCTCCTGGATCTTTCAGCAGCATTTAACACTGTGGACTATGAGGTGCTACTTGACTGACTGTGGTTCTGGTATGGCCTGTCAGTAATGTCATCAACTGGTTCAGGTCATACTTCCAAGTAGAGTACAGAGGTAGGGGTGGGTTGGTCTCTATCTAGCTTTGGGCCTATTACCTGTGGTGTTCCAGGGGTCAGTCTTGTCGCTCTTTATTGTTCATGGTGTATATGCTGCCATTGAAGACATTATCAGGTGGTATGGGCTGGGTTTTCACTGCTATGCAGATGATACACAGCTATATTTGTCTGGTGCACCAAGTAACCAGATGGTGGACTCTGTATTTAACAACTGCCTGTCTGAGTTCTGGACTTGGATGTCCCATAACTGGTTGAGACTAAACCCAGACAAGACAGAGGTGCTGGTGGTGGACCCGGATCATTGTGGGGAGGATGGGGGCTTGTGGAAACCACCTAGTCTTATACTGGGGGGGTGCCGCTGCCCCCATCCGAACAGGTGAAGAATCTAGGTGTGATCCTTGATAGTGGCTTGACACTTGATGCTTAGGTGTCGGCCATTGTTAAGAGTGGATTTTATCATTGGAGAAACATTGCCCAGATTCGAACCTGTTACCCCAAGGACCTAGCCTCAAAAGTACATGCTTTTGTAACATCCAGACTGGATTACTACAATGCTCTGTACCTAGGGTTATCTGGAGGAAACCTCCACTGACTACAGCTGGTGCAGAACGTGGCAGCAAGATTGCTGATGGGTGCTTGTAGTTATGATCATATCACACCCGTCCTCTGCAAACTGCACTGGCTGTTGGTTAGGTGGAGGATTGCCTTCAAGGTCAGATTACTGACCTATAAAACCCTACATGAAGGGGGACCAATTTATTTACAAGATCTCCTTGTGCCCCACCATCCATTCCGGGCTCTCCATTTCACCGAGGGTTGTCTCCAGGATATTTCTAGGGTTAAAATGTGCCACTCTGGTGATTGAGCATTCTCGGTGGCTGCAGCTACCCTACGGAATTTGTTACCTAAACAGCTGTGGGAGGCACCCTCGGTGAATACCTTCAAAAAAGGACTAAAAACATATTTATTTAACCAGGCTTTTAATCTGAATGTTTAGATAATCTGATTTTATTGAAAGTGATAGGATAGATGGTTGTTATCCATTATGTTAGGTTGGAAAAGGGTGTTGATTAAAATGTTATTCATTGTGTATTTTAAAATTGTTATATTGTATTCTGATTGTGAATTGCTCTGAGTCCCTGGAAAGGGGTGCTATATAACCAGCAGACCAGACCTGAGTTTGAATCCCACAGCTTTCACTTGCATACTGTGTGACCCTGAGCAAGTCACTTAACTTCCTTGTGCTCCCAGGTCTGTCAAAAGCTTTCAGCATTGTGCTATACCTGGTTAAAAATAACTAAAAAAAAAAGTATCTATCTATTGGTTGAACGTGGAGTTCCTCAGGGCTCTGTCCTGGGGCCCTTACTGTTCTTAATATACATCAAAGATCTTGGAAAGTTTGTGGGGAAGCTTTTATCATTTGTATGCAGATGATACAATAATTTATGTTTGTAATCCATCTATAGAGGTACAAGCAAGTCTTCAACATAGGTTTTTGTAGTCTTACAGACTATTTTGCCAAAATAAAATTGAGATTAAATACCAATAAGACTAAGTGTATGCTTTTTGGGCCACTAATTCTGGTGTGGCAGAAAATGCTTAAATATTGCAGATGGAAATGGGGTTACTCTGGAGAATGTTGATTCATATAAATTACTTGGTTTTGGTTGAATCAACTTGCAACAGGTAAAAGCATGTTGATTACTTGATACCCTGGCAAAAACAAAAGGGTGGGCTTTTGGAAATAAAAATAGTATGGATGCAAACACATTAAAATTAATAACTTACACACAGATTTTCCATTAATTGATTATGGCAGTATTTTGTATGTGGATGCCACATGTGACAGGTTGCAAAGGCTAGATACTATATATGCTCATTTAGCAAGGCTCATACTAAATTAATTTAAATATGTTCATCATTGTGAACTTTACCAGAGGCTAGATTGGTTTTCGTTAGCAGCCAGAAGGGAAATACACACTCTAATCTTTACATATAAGTGTGGACTGGGTGTGGTTCCAGCCTATTTGAGGGATAAACTTCAGTTCAGGAACTACAATTTTCCCCCTTAGAGGGAATCTTAGAGGGAGCATATGTAGGGAAATGTTAGTCCCATTTACAAGGAAAAACATGCTGATAATTTCTTTAGTAAAAAGATTCCAAAAACCTGGAATGTTCTTCCAAGTAAATTTAGATATAAGAATATTAAGGCACCTTCATACAAGTTTTAAAAGGGTACTTGTTTTCTTTGCTGAGACCTTGTGTATGTTTTAAATGAGTGATTGTAATTAATAAATATATGTGTTATGTATGTATGCTTTTGTGTGATTTATATGTATATGATGTTTATATGTTTATGATTTTTTTGTAAAAGTCACCATTGTTAAATGAGCTTGCTCTATGGTTCAACCTATAATAAACAAACAAACAAACAACTGGTTGAAAGGGCTGAGGCTGGGGTGAAGGTGCTGTGGCATGAGTCACCAGCTCCAGTCGTAGAACGGACAGAGTGGTGTTCTGGTGCACAGGTAATACCTTGTGGTGGGCTGGGAAGCCTTCCTCACAAGGTGTTGATGTGTGTGTTGAGGCCTTGATGGTCCCGTGCGCTGTGTCAGATATCCTTTATCAGAATAAAGCTCTAGCAGCCATTTTGGCTCTGACCAGAGTTTGTTACTCTAGGGCACTCTGCCAGGACTAAGTTTAGACAATCATGTAATCCTGCAACTGCAAAGATCTTTGACAAAGCACTCAGAAGCTGGAGGTGTGAAATGTTGGGCTCCAATGATGGCACTTAGTTTTGCTGTGCTTTTTGGTATTTTTTTTGTACACATTAACTCAGCATTTAAGTATTTGCTTTGGTATTTGAGAGATGAGCCTTTTGATTGTGTGCAGGTAATCCTGCATTAGAGTATGATCATAGGCACCTGGACAACCAAGGTTAAAATGCTACAAAGTTGACATTACACTAGTATCTTAATTACTGGGGAGAAAAGGCATGCCCAAATGTGTCTGAGTTCACAACATCAGAATTGTCTCTTAATTACTGGGGAAAAAATAAGGACATGTACAAACATGTCTGGTTAGAACTGGAAATATTTTCAAGTTTGTTCATTAAGCAAATCATTAGACATTCAGTGACTATTGCACGTACAGTATATAGGTCGAATGAGACAAAGTAAAACCATTAGTCCATAAAGTACATCTCCTTGTTTTCCTAACAATTATAACCTGAAATACTGTGGTCCCCTAGGAATTTATCCGATCTAAATTTATAGCCATGCACACTATCTGCACATAGCATAATCTCTAACATCCTACAAAATATTATCATATCACTCTAAGAGTGAAATCATGTTTGTACATATAATTTTTGCACATTTCTATCTTTAGCTTTATACAGTGATGTCTTGTTCTAGACACATGAGCTCTGTTGAACAGGTTACTTTTCCTAGTGGAACTGTTCAAGTTTTTGAATGCAGCAATTAAATTAATCTTCCCCCTTCTCTTTGTGAAACTGAACAATCCCAGCTCCTTCAGCTGCTTTTTACACAGAAGGTTAAATTCCCTGGTCCTTTGGTCAACTTTACTACAGTAATGTTCCCCACCAGTGCCCCAGAAAATCAGCTTGTGCACTATTTTGGAGGCTGTTGCTCAGGGATTTTTCTCACAAGAACTGCGCCTGGTTTTAAATGTACAGTAAATAGGGTGGATTCTGCTTGTATGCATATTATTATCACTCCCCCTTTCCAGTACTTGGGGCATACACTTTTAGTACTGGCTACAGGGCTACCTTCATTAGCTTGTAAAGGGTGTATGCGCTTTGTACTGGTGCCATTTGAGTTGTTTACAGTTTCTGCAAGTTCCTGCCCAGGAAACTGGACAATTTCAGAATATCCTGTTCTTAGGCAGTATAGCACAGTGGTTTAAGGCTCTGAGCTGCAAACCTGAGACCTGGGTTTGAATCCCACAGCCCTCACTTAACACTGTGTGATGCTGAGCAAGTCACTTAACTTACTTTGTGCTCCCAGGTTGCACCTGTAAACAAGCTTCAGCTTAATGTGTCTCTTCTGGTTTAAAAAAAAAAGCAAAGCTGTTTCATAAACAAGAGGCCCCAGCCTATCTGGGTTGCTACTGTATGTCCTATGGGTATGAAAAAAGAGACCTTCGACATTAAATTAAAGAGGAGAGCTGGCAGAGGAGAAATTCACATTGTGAGAGGCAGGTTTGCCCCACTGCTGCTCTGGCTGTGACTGGCCAGAGAGGACTTGCCAGGCTTGGGATATGGGAAAAAAGAAAGATACTATATTTGTTTTTATCGTGTGCAGCTGTTACTTCTATGGTCAGTGTTTTTTCCTGATCTTTTTTCAACATTATGACCCCATGCCCCCTGACATAAGCAGCTGCCCCCAAATAAAAAAGAACAACTGTGCTGCAGAATGATGCAAAAATTAATATTTAAAAGTGCTGCTATCTCTCCTCACAGTCATGGATCCTCACTTCCTGTTTCACACAAGGTCATGCACCTGATCGGTTGCAAACCCATTCTGCCATCTAGCAGTGAAATAAAATAAAGCAGAACTAAGACAGCAGCTTCTCTGTGTCCTAGAAATTGAACTACCCAGAGAAACCACAGGAAACTTTTTTTTTTATGAATTACAGCAACAGAGAGAAACAGTGTTGGAGGTGGTGGAGTGGAGGGGGGAGCAAAAGAAAATAATGGCTCTGTCGGGGGGGGCAACAGGAGATGGAATGCCACAAAAACAGAGGGGCTACTTTACAATAAATTGATGTAAACTTCATTTTTACTGTATTTTTTAAATTTCTTTTTCATTTTATTAAATGCCATATAAAAATGTCACAGGAAGCCCATTTTCTAAGTGCAATAATACCCTCCAGGGTAGGCAGTATGGGCAATACTAGATCTTCCAGGTGTCAGGCCTCATTACACCCCTGGGTGGTCCAGTATTGCCCAATACCACTAACCCTGTTGGGTATTCTTGCTTGCTGAGAAGTCTGAGTACTCATATGTGACAGTACTGAGTTGGACAAAACATTAACTCCTAAGCCTGAGCATAGTGTTTGTAAATAAATGGTGACTCAAACAAACAAATCTAAGTATGAGGGCCTGTTTTCACCAGCCTAATGTTAGGAAAAGTGATAGAATGCTGTAACTAATATCAGTAATTTCAAAGTGAGAGTTGAAAAGATGAAAATTTATGAAGTAATGAACTAATTAATTAATTATTTGAATTTTGATGACCAGGTAGGCCCACTGAGAAACGACAGTCCTTTTTCATGGGCAACCCAAAATTAGGTACCTACATTAAGAGAGAAAGAAAATATACAGCAGTTACAGACTAGAAAGATAAAGATAAGAAATTAATTATACAGTACATACAATGTACAGCAGAAATGAGTTACAATCATGAGCATCACAAAATATACATTCAGAGGTAAGTATCAAGAACACAGATTATAGCAACACACTGTGCATAGTGAAGCAATTTGGGAAGTGTCCAGAGCCCATCGAGAGGATGGTGAGCATTCAAGTCCTGCCTGGAGAGATAAATCAGCAAAGAATGAAACAAGTCAATAGTTGCACTTACAGGGGTCACCACACTGAGAAGGCTTTGAGCCTTTTGTTTAAAACTGAGTAAGAGTGGTGCAGCTAAGAATCTTATGGGGTAGCAAGTTCTATACAGAGGGGTTAACAAAAGGAGAAGGATCTCTAGCAGGTGCTGATTGTGCTCTGGGGATTTTTAGCAATGGGCTAGCAGTGGATCCCAGGAGTCTCACGTGTTGTTTAGGCTGATACACTAGAAAGACTAGTAGGTGCAGTAAGCTTCATTAACTTAAAGGTAAGGTAGTACATAGGATATTGCAGTCTAGTTTCAAAAGAGGGCCACCCTAGTGCAGCAAGCACTCCAGAGCAGTGGTCTCTGGAGGGCACCAACTGCAAATCTTCCAGTTCTGTAATAAAGTGTTTTAGCCTGCCTAGCTTGTATTCTTGAATGGACTGAAGTACTGGAGCCCATAGAAGAAGAGACATTAGGGTGCTGTTTGCAATGACTAGACGAGCAACCCTAGAAATGAAGGGATAAGCCTGTAAAGGAGGCCAAGCTCGTGCAGTGTTTGACTACTACATCCACATGATGTACAAAGGTCATGTTTTGTCTAGCGCTACCCCAAGGTACTGTATTTGAATGACTCTACAACCTTAAGATGAGTGCCTCCACTAGTAGCCAGCTTAAGAAAGTGTCTCTGAGTTCCTAGCCTCCTGTGACCACAGAGTATGACTTTGTTGGGTTTTTTTTTTAACATTGAGAACCAGTTTATTTAACTGGAATCAGTTTTCAAGATGCTGGAAGTCACGTTCCAGGTTTTTGTTAAGCCAATTAATGTCTGCAGATCTATATAAAATAGCATATCTGCATATTACTGTACTGTGTCCCCACCACATTTGAAGGGCATATCATTTCTGAAGAGGAAAAACAGGAGGGGACCAAGGATAAAGCCGCAGTACACCATCCACTATCACCCTAAGATCCGAAGTGCTACCCTGTCACTTTACCATTTGTTTCCGGTCAGACAATTAATTAGTGAACCAGCTGCAGGCGAGGTCATCAAGGACAATAGCCTTTAGGTTAGATACTGTAATAATAGGTTATTATTGACCAGGTCAGATGCCTTGGTCCGGTTGACAAAAACTGCACCTGTAGCCGTATGATTCTCCATGGCATTGAGAACGTTGGAAGTCACATGCACTAGGGCAGTGTCAGTGCCATGATTCTTATGGAAAACATGGTGAACATTGGTCAGTGAGTTATTATACTCAAAGTAGGCCTGGAGTTGGTCATACATTAGCCTTTCCTGTATTTTGGCAACAGAGCAGAGACTGGTCTATAGTTTTCAATAACATCTCTCTCTCTCTCTCTGTCCACCTTTGTGGATGGAAACCACAAGTGCCACCTTCCATTTTTCAGGACAGTTCCAAGCAGGAGAGATTTGTTGATGAGATATTTGAGGGGTGGCAATTATGGGTGCTCAATTTTGAGGAACTTGGGCTCCCAGTCATCAAATCCAGATGAGCTTTCATTTTTATACCTTAAAGGTATTTGATGACTTCCTTCCTGGTTACTAGTCTAAGGAGGTAATTAGGCTGAGGTCCAAGTTTTGGCAGTTGGTAAGAAGGCAGTGGTCCCTAATTGCTTGCATAAAGTTCATAGCCAGTCACCTGGTTAATAGAAAGGTGCCTAGCCATGGCCATTAGAGAAGCCAGTGCCGCTTTTCCCAATAAGTGCCGTATCCCAAGGGACACTTCATGGCAAGATTTTCAATTTGTCATAAGTTCAATAGGTCCTGATCCTAAAAGTGTCCTGAGAGCACTCCGATTCACCCAAGTGAAGGCACCAAATCATGAACAGAATTGATTACTCAGTATCACACAACACTAAGAACCCAGGCCAGCCCCCTCAGTGTAAAGGGACCTGTCCTCAAGGCCCCAGTATGGGACCATAGACCACCCTACACCCCATCAATGTACATCCGGTTAAAATAGATACACCACCAAGATCCAGTGGTATGCACTTTCGCATGTCCCCCTGAGGACCATGGATTTGTTCCAGGAAGAAGAAGTTCTAAATTGTGAAAGGCAAGAAAATAATTACAGCCGATAAGGATGCTGTTGCTGGGTAATAAGTTTTTCTTACAAAATATCCCACCATAAGGGCACCTGAACTTTTTATTGGGACAATAGGGGTACCTGAACCTTTTACTGGAACTGTGCTTGAAAGTATCATGTGTCTGCCAGAGACTGTTTGCAGGATGTGCACACTCCATATGCACACTAGATGTTGATCTCAGAGCCCCTGGTACCAGTGTTGGTGTCGTCTAAATGCCTAAAAGATCGCTTAGGTTGTAGCAACCAGGCACACATGGTAGGCCTGTGAAAGCATGTTCTGACCAACATGGGCCCCGACCAGTTCTTAGGTAATGAACTTAAGACTAAGAACCTGTTGGTCTCCCTCAGACTGTAAATCAAATTACATACTGTTTCATGGGTATATTTCTGACCCTGCAGAACTTCCCCAGTGTGGACTCTGGATCTATAACTAGCACCCTTACCTTGCCTAGGTATGAAAGGATTGTGAAGTGAGAGAAACCACAGCCAGTATGCCTGACAGGAGTGTTTGATTCCATGACTATGCAGCAGACATTTGATGCCAAGTAATAACCATGATCAGCTTATCAGCTGTCCCTGTCACCATACTGGAGCTGGTGAGTCAGGGCTGTCATCATCCTTGAGTGGGAATACATCTGTTATACCTCAATGTCTGCAGTGAAGCAAATTTATATCCACCCACCAGACGTGATGTTCAAGTGGCAAGATATTCAAATGTTTTTCCCACAGCTTGTCAAAGGGTGGACCACGGCCCCACTCACATAGTGCATGATCCTGGATCTGGCAGTGGAACAGATGGCCAAACAGCTGTAACTGAAGCCACTACCCACCTTTATAGTGCCCAGGGTTGTGACATAGATCATAACTGGAGAAGAAAAGGAGGAAGAGTAAGCCAGCCCTTCTGCAGTGTGAAGCAGGACCAATGGTACCAAATGGCTGTGCCAGCACCATCAACCCCTTATGGTTGCCACCACTAAAAAGTTTACGTCATGCTGGAAATGGAAGTCACTACTATTTTCAACATCCCAGAATGGGAGAATCTACAAGTTTCATTTTTCCTAGTAGGGGAGCAACAATTTGTCACCTACTGTCCTACCGATCAAGGGATTAGGAAGCCACAAGAACTGGTATCATATTATCCTAATTGTTTCTTTCTCGGTGTTATTTTTGCCAGGACCCTGTGAATGCTATTCTTCTTCCTCCACTCCTGACTGGCCAGCATACCGTTCAACTGCTATGAATTTCACATATAACTATGATTTTTACACTCAAATTCACTCTTGCTCCCTGAAGATTTACCAACATTCCTCATCTTAGAGCCTTTTCTGAAAACACGGACTATTAAAACATTGATCTAAATTAATAGAAGCATTCCTTAACATGTGGGCCCCACAGTTCTCAGACATATTGGGCTCGATTTTCAAAGGGTCAGGAATGACACGAGGTGCTTGCATTAAAGAGACATGATGCAAGGGGCCCACTGCCCTGCATCTTGCACCATTTCCAATTTCCTAACTGTGCTTGCGCATGATGGGGGACTGCCTGTGCCAGATGGGCTTGCACCATGCTTGAGGCAGATGCATGGCTGTGCCATGGCAGAAGGGGGCTTATGGTACAACAGTCATTCAGTATCCTCTACTTTGGGATTTCTGAAGCCCGCCAAAGTCCACAGGAACCACCTGAGTTTAGATCAGCCAAAACTATTCTAATGACATTGTGTGCTGCCACCATCCCCAATCGATGTACAGCCAAAGAGACTGTACAGTATAGTACATTAGGAAGCTGGATGGTAGCCAGAGTGCAGTGTTATGACTGGAGGGGTACAGAGGAAGGGTGCAGTGTGCCTGTCTGTTGACCACTGCCACAGTGCTGTGGTGAGCATGGCGTGACAGCATAGACGGTGGTAGGTCACTATGGTAGGGATGAACCCTGGTGACTGTTACAAGCGGCACCATGTCACAGGCCATGGATGACATGCATCTGCATGTCTGTTCTGCTGTATGTGGGACATGTGTGGTGCTGGGGGGGACAGACTGCAACACACAACCAGTACGACATGTACCAGCAGGTTGCACTGCTGCCAGTGTCAGAACAAACATGTCAGGGTATGTGAGTCTGAATCCTGGTGAGATCTGATGTTGCAGGCAGTCTGGGGGTACCTGACAGTGGATGAGCAGATGGCAGGCTGTCCACCATCACCACACACCATCTGCATGTGGTACCAGTGCCATACTGTGTCATAGGTGGTGTGTTGCCATACAGGTAGCACCCTGGGGAATGACGGGCCACCAAGCAGCCAGACAGTACAGCACCAGCACTAGAAGCACTGGAGGGGTCACATCTATGGGTCTGGTGCACTGCTGTCACTGTTCTGTCCAGCTGTATAGTAATGCTATGCCACAGGTCCCTGTCATGCAGGCTGTGCTCATCATTGCCAAAGTGGTGTGCAGTTCAGGGAGCAATGCATGGAGTGTTGCTTGTGACTGTGTAGCAGTGCAGACAGTTGGGAGGGACACATTGATGCTTGGTCAGTGGGGTGAATGTGTACGTTGTGCAGGGCATGGGGGCACCATACCAACTGCTGCCCTCCATAGGGATATTTGTAATGTCTTGCAGCCAGGTGATGGCTCTGTGACTGTGTCATATCCCAGCCTGCTGCCAGCACCTGTGGTCCCCTGACCAATGACTTCCTGTCTTCTTCTTGCTCATGCTACATGGTGGGACCTTATTGTGTCCTCTGACAGACTCTGGCTTGCCTGCTGCCATTCCTAAATCCGGGACCACAGATCTATCATACTGTACATGTTAGGCACCATACAGGTGAGTGCTATGGAACACTATGGACGGCTACACTACATTGGGCACAACTGTTCACGCCTTGCCTCACTGCCATGTCCAGACACCAGACAGCCTCTGACCCGGGGTCATGCGTGAGGGGGTGACACATCATTGGGAGACCCTCTATGCTTGCAGGGTCCATTACTGGACAGTTTATGTTCAGTACACATTGGCACATAGGGCCAGCTGTCTATACACCAGCGACTTGAAGGATGCCTCCACAAACCTCCCTCATGCACCAGCTGTTTGCAGCATGGGTCCACTTATGCATCTTTGGTGACTTTGTCACTGGGACCCTGTTGCTACCAAAATATGACACAGGGTCCTTGATGCACCAGGGTTTGCTGAAAGCAGGAGTTTTTTCTGCCTTGTGTCACCCAAGGAGAGTTTGAAAATTGGGTCTATTGTCTTTTAAAATAAGAAAGTACTACACATTCTGGCCATTTGCTCTGAATTTTGAATACCTGTACTATGCATTTTAATGCTGAGAGGTGAGAGGTATGCCAGCCAGGAGAGTGGGCCCTGGAATGAAGGATTGGCACCTTGAAAGAAATAAAACTGTTCATGACACTGTATACACAGAACTAGGACTATATATACTGGGTGGCATGCCCACCAAGCTATAAGGGCCACAGTGCTTTGAACTTTGTTCTTCCACTAGAGAAATTAATACTTGCATACTACACAGACACTAGTGTGTGCTGTACCATTGTTCAATCATTTTATAAATAACTGTTTAGCTGGTCCTCTGATATCAGTTACTATGGATCCCACTCACTGGATGGATTACTGGCCAAAATTCTTATTTATGTCCAAGCACTGGGGGCTAGGTAAAGTATTCCAAATAGCAGCAATATTACTAAAATACAGGGCAGTGAATTATGGCCACTGTCCACATGCCTGAAGTGGAGTCTGCAAAAATATATATTTTTTTGGCCTCATACATGCATAGTGTCCCAGGGAGACACACGTATCTAGTCACAGGGACACAAAACACGGTAGGTTTGCCTCAGGGCTTCCTAGGTTGCCAGGAGCCCTTTTAACAATTATTCACCCTGACTCATAACCTGCAATACATACCACTATTTACATTCTATACATATGCAATCATTTTAGATCTCTCAAACTGAGCCAGGTATCGTGCAGCAGTGGTGCAATGACCCACTCTATAGGTGCTAGTGGTCTACCCCCACAAAGGAAGTCTGAATACATTGGCTAACTCTCCCATACTCCTCACAATCTACCTCTGCTCCATCCCACTGTGGGGCCCACATTCTATTAAACTTTATGGGCACAGACATACCTGGTGGCCCATGCTCAGCACATATGTGTGGCCTCTATCCTGGAGCATAAGGCATCAACACGATGGATAAAATACTTTTCCTTGATTTGTCTATGGCTCTATTTGTGTGACCCAAGGCAGCGCACTCACCTTGAAGCTTGGAGTGGTCTTTCAAGAACCCCAGGCTACTTCCTTTGCAGACCCCCCACACACTACTCCATTTCATCCTTGAGACCTTGGGGCCTTTTCAGACTCTTAGCTCTCTTTCTCTTCTCAGATCTCCTTGTTCTCAAATCTTAGCATTGGTACCAAGTCTCAGAATCTCTCCAGCTCAGGTAGGGTCTCATACTGGTTGCTTCTGGCAAAGAGCACCTCTTCTCACGGGCGGGGAGACGCTGCTACTCTGTTTCCTCTTTTCATCTCTCTTTACTTTCAGGCTAGCTTCTGCCCTCATTTGAGCTGAGTGGTCAAGCTCAGATCAGGAACTACTGAATGTGCAGATACATGCCCCTTCTTATTAGGGCTGGGAGGGGCAGGTTGCAATCAAACAGGCACCAGTCACTGAGTCGCATACAGGGCATGTGTTGTGACTCAACAGCCCAGTACTGCTGACAGGAAAGAAGCTTGAAGTGTTCTAGCATCAAGAACATTTAGTAGCTTGACAATTAGGTGACAGGGCATGAACAGGCAGAGGGTAAGAACCTGGTTACAACTGATTGGTGCATTTACGTTTAGTGCTCTACTGAATGTAAGTATCACATTGAGGGATTGTGTTATTTGATGTGCACATCAATGATATAACCTCACAGATTGCCATATAAAACACTGGTATTAAGAACCCATATTTTCAATGCATTTTTATATGTTTATAAATAGTTATGCTTCATTTTCTAGCCGGACAAGTCTCATAGATAGGTCTCTCCAGAAAAGTGTATCTGCAACATTTGAGTCTGCAAATTCATGCATGCACAAGGCAAGGACCTGCCAGTTCTTGAAATGCATGGCATTTTCTAGCAAGGACCAGTTTAGGCGCGTGAAAGCATTAAAAAAAGCAGGAGTAATGATGCTAACTTATTTGTTGCCTGTGCTGTAGATATACTGAAAGACAAGCCAGTCCATAAATGCAGTATGCTGCAGGTTTATGATAAGTGGGGAAATGTAACAGAAACAGCCATGATCCTGGTACTGTGCTCCTGTATAGCTGATGGGTGACTGGAAACAGAAGTCTCCCTCTTGTGTTTCCTGACATCCTGTGTGAACTAAAGTTGGTACTACACCCCTGAGTTGGGGTAGGTGTGCAACTATTATTGGCAGTACTAGGTCTGCCAGTTTAAATCCAACAGATTTGGGGATTTGGCACTGAGGAAAAAAAAGAGAAGTATATTGGATCTTCACACTTAATACCACCAACCCATCTGTTGGATTAAATGAAGAGTGCGATTGGAACCTTTTTTTCTGAAACATAATTTTGTTCTCAAATATGTGATTAGTTAGTCTCTCCTTTCTCCCTTCTTTTACTGTGTACCCAGTAATTTTGGTCCTTCTGAAGTGTTAAATAAAACTATGACTTCTTGATTACTTATGATTTTAATCCTGTGATGGGGGGCGAACCCCTGACCAAGGAGTTAGCTTGGAAGTTGCGCCTCAGGTGGTTGTGAGCTCCACTAGACCACCTAGCAGCTCTCATTATTTTACATCTTGTTCAGAGGTTACTCTGCACCTGAATTCAGGTAACTTACGTCAGCATGACGTATATTCCCCCACCACCACCCGCGATAGTTAAATGCGGAAAAGATCTATGTATTGCTGATAAAGGTAGCAGCGAGGCACATAGTATGCCAGTTACAGCCCTAAGTAAATTATTACTGAGTTATTTTACCTTAAAGACTTGTGCTTTATGCCAGAAAGCAAAAGATTTATAAAGTATTATATCTTTTTTGTAGCAGCGAGGCGCATGGTACGCCAGTTACAGCCCTAACATTGAGAGGCTTTTTGCTGAAATAAGCACTGAGAGGCTTTTTGCTGAAACGCGATACCTCGAGAAGACATAAACCATTTTACACAGCTTTAATGCCAGTGACAGTCTGCGTGACAAGCTCTTCTCCTAGCATTTTTTAGGTATTACAATGTAAATTTTTTTGATTGAATAACAATCCGCTTTTATAAAATGATCTTTTTATTTAAATAAACATTAATTATTGATGTTTTTTCAGATTCGGAGCAACAGACATTTATGAGGCTTGAAGGATTGTCAGAAGCATATCCAATAATTTTAAAAAATAACAACAAGTGTTAAACATTATTTGAAACTAAAATAGGTAAAGATGATAACACAAGTTTAATATGTATAGAGATGTCACGACTGGGATATATGTCTTTAATTATTATTAAGTCAATTAAGGTATCTAATTTATTTTTTCATTATTTTCCAGCGCCGAGATGAGCGCCCATTATTGAAATATTAGATACACCATATATTTAGTGGTAAGAGTAATTAAGACTCATTTACATCGATAAATCCATTTTATTTATCTTATTCATTTATTCATATTTTTTTTTGCTTTTGAAGCTTCATTGCAGAAGTCTAGAGACTTTATAATCAGAGAAAGTTTGGTTATCCAAATTGGACACGATTACTTTATTGAATAACAAGCAATTCCTAAATAAGGTAATAGTACATTTATATGTTTTTAGTATGAGGGTTCATGGGGACTTTGTTGTTCTCAGTCCTGGGGATGTCTTCAGAATAGGCTAATCATGAATTGATTTTATATAACTAATGCATGATAGTGGTATTTATTGGGTGAAATAATACAATGATTACTATAGAATTCTCAACACATTGTGACCCATAATTAGTACAGATGTTTCAGTATGATAAAAAATATGATTATATGAATTGAATATTCATTATGTTTTTTATTTTTTCATTTCTAGTAACACAGTGGCCTGATGAAGTGGGATCACCACAAAACTGTTGCCTGTTGTTTTGTGTAATGTGACCTGAATAAAAATTTCATATAGTTACATTTAAGGTGGAGTTCATCCATTCCTTTTTTTTCAATAATTTTTTTCAGAAATCTTGATCTAAAGAGATATGTTGACCATCAAGTAATAGCACCTTGTGTTTCCAGGCTGTTTGCAAAATATATTGCCTGTCTATGTAGTTCAATATCCGCACTATGATGGATCGAGGGCAAGCATTCTGTTCCTTGGGCTTTGGAATTAGTGATATGTGAGCTCGTTCAGTGATAAATGAGAAATCCTCTGGGTGTTTCAGGACAGATTTTTAAGACATGAAGCAAAAAGTCCTCCATACAAGAATAAGACTTTTCCATACCTTCAGGGACTCCATATAGGTGGAAGTTATTCCATCTGGAGCGTTTTCTTCATCATCCAGTTTAGCGTGTAACTCCTTTTCCTGGTTAGTAGGTAGAGGATTGTGCGGTCGCGCTGGCCAACCACGTCAGAGAGGGAGCCCAGGGCCTGCTCGTCTGCCTTGTTGCATTTGTCTTCGCTCTTCAGATCTGCTCTTATGTCAGCTACTGAGGACTCAACCCAGTATAGAGCTTTTATTATACCATCTAATTCTGTCATAATAGTGTGCAGATCTATTGACTCCCTCCCATCCTCCAAGTCAGCTATGCTGTTGACTGGAGAGATGGGTCTGAAGTCCTCTGTCGGGCCCTGTGTTTTATCCAAATCAATCAGCGCTTTCAGCTTCAGCTGCCTGTGAGTTTTTCCCCGGCTTACCGACACCATCCTCCGCTATACTTTCCCACACTCTTACCCACCTTTTACTGTTTTTACCAGTGCTTTTAACTTTATTCAAGTTGCAACCTCTGGAGCACCACGGCCTCATGCAGCCATCCATTCAGTGACATCACTGGAAGATACATCAGTTAGGGTTAAAGTGACAAAGTAGGAAATGTGCTGTTAGAGTTTTCAACCCTAACACCCCACCCCCCACCCTACAGACACTGACAGGCATTGGGGGTGTGCCTTGGGGTCATCAGCCCTAATGCTCACCCCATTTCATAAGTAAATAAGCTGAGATGGGTACAGTATAGGAGAATGAGGTGAGCATTAGGGCTGATGACTCCAAGGCACACCTCTAATGCCTGTCAGTATCTGCAGGGTGTGGGTGAGGTGTTAGAGTTGAAAACCCTAACAGCACATTTCCCTACTTTTGTCACTTTAACCATATCTGATGCATTAATGGAGTTTTTGCAACTAATTTCCTTACTTTTTGAGACAGTAAATCGTATCCTCATTTGCCTGAGGGAGCACAGGGCCCCCTGGGCCAAACTGTCAAGACTGTCATGATATTATCCTACCTCAGGTACCCAGTGCAGAAAATGTTCAAATCCCTGCCAAAACAGAAATCTGTGCAACTGTGTCATTCCACGCCATAGGTACAAAAGCACATTTTAGCCAGAATTTGAAAAATTACACCTGTGACATCCATGAGGTGGGATAATAAGAAGGCAATCCTGAAAATGTGTGGTCAAAATATTGAAAATTCCCAAAGTTGCGTTGTAATTACAACAAATGGTCATGACTCTTCCATTTTTAATAACTGAGACATCAAATTTTCAACATAGCCTTCTATGACTCCACCTATCATCAATATGACTGTCATCACACAAATCCCACTGGAAAATTGATTTCACCAACCAACCATGAAATCACCTTTCTGGCAGGAGTTGCATAATAACAGTCCTATTGTTCATGAGGTGAGGTCCCAAAAGGCCATGTTGAAAATTTGGGGTCAGAATCTCAAAAAATGCCAAAGTTGTGCATAAAAGTTTACCCCCCATTGAAATACAGTACACTGGACTGCATTTACCTTAGTTTCTCATATTGCAGTCACCGGTTCCAGCAGCAAGACGTGTCTTCAATTGGAAGAGTGGATCTCGAACCTGGTACCTCTTCAGGTGAGTGAGGGTGTGTGGGGTGTCAAGGGGGATGTGGGGAGGTGGGTGCCCAGTGGGAAGTCAGGTGGGGGGTGCGGGTGTGATTGGCAATGGACTTTTTTTTTACAGTTAAAAAAAAGACCAAAAATAAATTGAGGGACAGTTTTCTTACTTTCAGCACCTAAGGGACATGGCAGAGTGGGTGATGCCACTAGATACCAACAACACAAAAAATGGGTATCGGGCATCAGGGATCTGGGAGGGAGGGCCACTAGACCACCAGGAAATTTGATATCAGGTATCAGGGAGGAGGCCACTAGACCACCAGGAATAAAAATTTTATACATATAAAAACTGTGAAATGGAGAATTATTGCATTATTTTTCACCAAACCTTCAAACGGCACATCGGGATGCTGGTGGGGTTACATATATAATGGGGATTGCAGGGAGGAGTCGTTACTCAAACAAGCACTGTTCAGCTGCAAATTGTGGCATAACACTGGTGTTTCACACTGCAGCAAACTCTTTTCACAATTTGTGAAAAGAAATGGTTGTTTCACAGCAAGGGCCATAATTTGAGGCAAAGCAGTGGCTCCCATAAAATAAACACATTTCTGACCATTCTATTGAGAAACTGACCCCAGAATCTGATTCCTCAGGCCCCAAATATGTAAACACAGTTGTTGGTGCATACCAAGTAGCAGTACTTTAAAAAAAATTTTTAACTTTGTTTGCCTCGCTAACTAAAAACAAGATGGGAGCAGCACAAAAGAACATACCTCATTTGAGAAAGAGAATGACACTTTTGCAAAAGAAAAACATGCGTTTACATGGGACAACTAACTTTTCCCATAGGAAATAATGGGAAACTTTTAAGTTTAGTAACTTTTAAACGGATTTGTATTTTTTCACCAAAACCTTCAAAAGGCACATCTGTGACCGAAGCCCAATATACATTAACAATTTCAGCCCAAACTCCCAAGCCATTTCTGAGAAACAGCATGACAAAGAATTTGCACAAAAATGGTAATTTTCAAATGTATTGACACTCCGCATCTCCGTACCTGCACATTTGACTAGAATGAAACTTGACACATCAAGAGATCTTTGGTCTCCAATGGCGCATGTAACATTTCATGTGAAGCGGTTAAACAGTTGTAAAGTTGTTAAAGTGCAAAATTTGGGGTTTAATATAGAAGTGACCATTGAACCTTAACTATAACTAACTGTTGAACCCTATCGCTCCCCTATAAGACAGATATATATATATATATACCAATTGCTTACATGTCATGATGATAACCATGCCTGTACCCATGCCTGCATCCACTGCTTTTCTTTACCGTGCTTGTAAGCCATGCCTGCATCCACTGCTTTTCTTTACCATGCCTGTAACCATGCCTGTATCCACTATTTTTCTTTACTGTAACCACCTCATGATTTAACTCACAATGCCTCAAATGTTCCTTATGTCCTTGTTCATTCTTATGTAACATATCTACGGGTTCGGAAGGATGAGGTTACCTGGCACAAGGGACCTAGGTTTGGCTACTCTGCACAGGGGCACCCAAGTAAATCCAACTACAGGAAGCAAGAATTGTAATGTCCAGAACCAGAATTGGGATTTTTCAGTCTGGCTTTATTTATTAACTAACTGAACATAAACAAAGCATTGCATGGACCCCCAAAGGGCTACGTTACTGTATGTGCAGATTAGAGGTTAACACAGCGGTCCATTTGAGGAATGAACACATTTCTACAGTCGTCTGGCTTTGGACCCACCAGGCACTCAGCCCAGACTTTGCATGTGCATTGGATACATAGCCCGACTGGCCCGGCTCCCCTGCCGGCCACTCGACTGACGGTCCACTTGAAGAATGAACCCAAACTTTACTTGGAGAGACATCCCATCAAACAAGGAGGCTCCCAAACTGTGGCTCCCCACACCACTTGAAGTCTGCGACTCCTAGAGAGATTTGTTTTCGTACTTCCAATCGAAACTCCCATCAAACAAGGAGACTCCCATCCAACAAGGAGTGATTTTCCCATTCTGTGGCTCCCCACACCACTTAGAGTCTGTGACTCCTAGAGAGATTTTCAAGTTGCGACCCACGTCTGGGTACCCACCCCGTCACTGGCCAAGTGCATGAGGCAAGTAGCAAAACACAGAAGAAATCCATAGAGGTGGACCTGGTTACTAAAGATGGGGGTTTCCACCTCCAGCTCCCACAGCCCATACCTGGCCATTTCTCTGGACACACAGAAAACTTTAGACTTTAAAATGTAGATTGAACGGTGGATGACCTGAAGCACCCCCTCTACAGCGAACTTTAAATCCATTTAAAACTTTAAACTGTTTGACTGCTCTATTTGTTTGTCCTAGTTGACATAGTCCTCCCAAATAGCAGTCCACATTCATTTCCTAACTGAAGAAAACAATTTGTTTGCCCTTCAAATGGAGCCAAACACTCACCCATTCGTTGCAGGTGCCCCACGAGCGAAGTACTGTAACCTTTGCTGTTATAAAAGAACAGACAAAAACAAAATCAGGCAGCTTCCTTCCATGGTGGGAGAAGAGGATTGCCCCTGGAACCCACAGAGAACTCCCCTCCCCCGGAGGGAGGGGGGCACTGAGACTGGGGGAACGGTCTCCACCACTTTAAAAAAGGTAAACACAGGAACACTTCCTTCTTTTCTTAGTGAGAGATCAAACAGCAGACTGATGCTTTCTTCTTGCTTAAGGACAAACGGAAGACTACCTTTGAATTTCCCAAAGTTCTAAACTCAGTCCCTGAGCTGTAGATTCCAATGTGGCTCATGCAGCTGCGACAGTTCTATAGTGATGTCATCTCTCAAGTCTCAGCTGTGACTGAGGACAGAGTGAGACAGTGTGAAACCCATTTAACTGGAGTTTCACAAGCTGTGTTTCCTGCCTACCACTTAGTCTTACTGGGATTCTAGTAACCCCGGGTAACAAAGGGGTTACACTCGCCCTTGACCAGGAAAATGACTGTCCCCAGTCATTATGCACCCGGCCTTAGGCCATCCCACCTTATGTGCTACCTGCGGAGGAGGGTGATCAGGCCCCCTCCTACCATGCGCAAGCACAGGTAGGCAACACTAAGGGCCTAGAGTCCTATAGCTGACATGTCAGCCTCTACTCTATCCACTTACTATGGACACCTAGTGGCTCTGGTAGAACCGTCCAGAGCATAGCCCTGATAGATCAGCAGTGCAATCCCTATGTCCGTTCAGGACCAGAGCCTGTCTATCCCCCCTAACCCTCTAGGGAAAACCTATCTGCCTCAAACATAATATCCCAAACAAAACAAAACCCAGGGACCTCCCCGACCTTGGACAGCCTGCAACTACAACCATTAGCAATAATAACACAGTACATTTAAATTCTACACCATAACCACTGACGAGGAACTCCGATGAGCCCCTCCTCCTCTTCTTGTCTTCTCTTCTGTCTTCCAGGAACACCTGTAAGAAAAGACAAAACCAAAAAAAACACATCCTAATCTGCATGTACAGTCTATCTAAACAACAACAACAACAACAGCCCTTACCATGCAGAAAAAAAAAAGCACTGAACAATCCCAAAAAGAAAATTATTTTTTAGAAAAGGTAGAAAACAGTATTTACATTAAAGTACAGTAATGACATTGGTAACAATACACCTTTGGGGGGATGGAGTGCCCTAAATGTCCCAACTAGTGACTACAAGGCCCGAAGGCCAGTCCATTAGAGTCTCTCCTGGGCCGGAGCCCCATGAACATAGTCCTTTAAGGCCATAATCCCAAAGGAAGAGTCTTTGCAGACAGTTCACACACTGTTTGAAGTCTGTAGTGTAGGATGTGTATTGCAATGTCATAAAGATAGAATAAAAAGATTTTTTCGGACTTACCAGCCTCTTGAAGTATTCGGATTTCACAAACCTGGCCCCTTCCGAAGACTCTCCCTGGCAGCATTTCTTCTGATACAGCTGGGCGGACATCTTCCGGGAACCCACAGGAGTGCACATCTGGAAACAGCTGGGATGATGTCATAACTGGAGAAGGAACCTTAGAACAGGAACAGAAAGAGAAACAGCTGGTCCGGTGTCATCTGATTACCAGGTGATGAACAGGAAACAGCTGGACTGGTGTCCTCTGGATCTGAAGTCATCTGGTGGTGCCAGATGGTTGCTGAACAGGACAGTACACTGTGGACTGAAGAATATGGGGCACCTGATTCCTTGTTTATTCATATTGGCAGTTCAATAAGGGCACTTCACAGTCTTAATGTGGCAGTATTGACTACCACTGCTCAGCTCTCCATTTTGTAGGCACGGGCTTAATTACTGGGAGGTTCTTGCACTGAGGCCAATAGTAGAGGGGGTCAGGGGCTTGAATTATTACTCTGTCTGGACGCACATAATTCACACAGTGGGAGACTTCGCGTCCCTCTCTGTCCACTATTCTCACTCTGTCCATAAACAGTGTCCTGCCTCTCTTCCACTGTGTATACTTTTCATGGAACAGTCTATTCTTTACATGCTGGTTAGCCCCAGGATGCACATGTTTCATTGCTTCATCCCAGATCCAGGATTTCCTGCAGTTCTCAATCTCCTCCCAGACTCTCCGAGGAAAGGTAGGAAAGGTCATACCAAAGATTTCATTGGTCTTCTACTAACCAGTCTCTCCTCTTTACTTGCTTTGGTCAATCTGAGACCGCTGGCCTGACTTGGGGGTGGCCAGTCCTGGTTCTGCCAGCTTCGCATCCTCAATGAAATTAAAAACGGATCCCTGACTTTTTCTTTTTCTGGTGAAGCCAGGGCAGTGGCATCACCACTATCTTGAACACATTCCTCCGAGGCAAGATCTTGAGGCTGTGTACCCGTTCCTTTCTCACAAGGCCACATAGGTTCCACCTCATCTTCCTCTTCACTGAGGATCTGAGCCCAGGATTGAGCAGTAGTTCTCACCCCCGAGACTATCCATTCATCACTGGGAGCGGAGGTCGACACCTCCCATTCAAAGGCCTCCCGCATCTCATCTTTCACCTTCAAGACTTGGGCTAGGCCCCCAAACCTAGGGACTATTGATGCTTTATCTGAACTTGCCTTCTGAGATCCAGCATCCAATGCTTCAATTTCAGATTCAGTCTCTAATTCTGCACTCTCTAACTTTGTGCCACACTCCCCCGAGGGACCTTCCTCCACAGGCTCCGCCTGTGTGCTGCCAACTGCAGATTCTTGAAGTTGTGTCCATGTGGGAGCCAAATCAATTTGAGGCGCTTTATACAAGCCATATTTTTGTAGACATCCAGCACAGTGAGGAATCATGAAGACATCCCTTCCAACACTCAAGCACATCTGGCATACCTGCACTGGATAATTAGGAATTGCCACATCAGGAGGAGTTGCCCTCTATAGCACCAATTTTCAATATCTCTCTCAATCTATTTACTGCTGTTGTTACTGCAACCCGGCATGATCCGGTAACGAGCTGGTCCTGAGGCCATAACTGCAGAAAAACTAACAAAAGTTCACTGTAACTGAAAGTCCCACTTTAAAGAACACACTCTGTAGCTTTAAAATGGCTCCTCTGCTGCTGTGTTTACTTTACTACCCCACCCTGTAATGGCAGCACTCTCTTGCATCAACATTCAGACTCTGGGTCAAGCTCACTGCGCACCGATTTACATCCGCTACTAATAACTTTTACTCAAACTACACAACTTGCTCTGTTCTGGCTGTTCACACATTTAGAGGATTTTCCTTGGACTTTTCACATGCTGGCAACATATTCATTTAATTACAGTCCTTTTAACTTCAGGTATCAGCACAGGATTGCCTGCTTCTACTAGTGTTGCACTTATTTTACAACCCACAGTCTCTCTCTGGCTGCAACCTTTAAACTGAGGCTACTTTCATTGCTATGCACACATTTAATGGCTTTACAGACTTGCACTTGCCAGCAGGACATCACACAATCGCTACTTGCAAAGCGACTATACTGCTGCACACACATTTTATATGGCATTACTGAAAATCACTGATTTGAGCAGTTTTAATTCGTTTACTCACTGTTATTGTAGCAGATTGCTGCGATGGGGTAAAATGGCCTGCAGCCAGATTTTTGAAGGCCTCAGAATGCAAACGGGCGGGCAGTCTCCGCGATCGTAGTATTAACCACACAATTCACTGATCCCACGATCAATAAGCGGGTTGAGCCCGATTTTAACTGGAAAGTCACTTTTACTGTTTACAGTGCTTTGAACACTTCATGAACTCCTCCACTGCCAGTACATGCACTACCTCTGTCTCCCTCTCAATGCTGAGGTAATCACAGAAGAGCTGACTGAGGGTGGACTAATGGCAAACTGACCAACCACACGATGCCATGCAAATGAGCCTCTTCTTCCTCATGAGGGCTCCTCTCTTCACGGTGATCATTGAGCAGGCAAATTTAAACTGAAAAGATGCACTTTTTTTTTTTCTTCAACTGACTCCACGGCGGGAGCCCATTTCAACCATGTAACATTGCCATTAACTCTGCAGTCTCTAGCATTGCACAGAAAGCATTTACAACGTCCAGGGCATAATTTCTCTGTTGCTACCCCTAGTTTTCCACACTTTCCTTCACAGAACTTTATTTTAAAACTGACAAATGCTGTAAACTATATTGATGCAGGACAAGGACACACACTTTGGCTTTACAGCTCCCTGGTAAACAGTTGCCATTTTTTAAACAGCAGCACAAGATTCACAGCACACAGCAACACACTAGGGAAATTGCTTCAACTTTTTGGGCTACCGACTGCGAGATAGCCAAAACACTAGCCTACTTGTCCAAGCACCTTCCTTCCCGAACAAATCCAAAGCGGTGCCTCCATTTTTGTAACATATCTACGGGTTCGGGGAAGGATGAGGTTACCTGGCACAAAGGCCCTAGGTTTGGCTACTCTACACAGGGGCACCCAAGTAAATCCAACTACAGGAAGCAATAACTGTAATGTCCAGAACCAGAATTCGGATTTTTCAGTGTGGCTTTATTTATTAACTAACTGAACATAAACAAAGCATTGCATGGTCCCCCAAAGGGCTATGTTACTGTATGTGCAGATTAGAGGTTAACACAGTGGTCCATTTGAGGAATGAACACATTACTACAGTTGTCTGGCTTTGGACCCACCAGGCACTCAGCCTGGACTTTGTGATGGACATATACGACTGGCCCGGCTCCCTGCCGCCACCGACTGATGGTCCACTTGAAGAATGAACCCAAACTTTACTTGGAAAGACATCCCATCAAACAAGGAGGCTCCCAAACTGTGGCTCCCCACACCACTTGAAGTCTGCGACTCCTAGAGAGATTTGTTTTCGAACTTCCAATCGAAACTCCCATCAAACAAGGAGACTCCCATCCAACAAGGAGTGATTTTCCCATCCTGTGGCTCCCCACACCACTTAGAGTCTGCGACTCCTAGAGAGATTTTCAAGTTGCGACCCACATCTGGGTACCCACCCCATCACTAGCCAAGTGCATGAGGCAAGTAGCAAAAACACAAAAGAAATCCGTAGAGGTGGACCTGGTTACTAAAGATGGGGGGGGGTTTCACTTCCTGCTCCCACAGCCCATATCCGGCCAGTTCTCTGGACACACAGAAAACTTTAGACTTTAAAATGTAGATTGAACGGTGGATGACCTGAAGCACCCCCTCTACAACGAACTTTAAATCCATTTAAAACTTTAAACTGTTTGACTGCTCTATTTGTTTATCCTAGTTGACATAGTCCTCCCAAATAGCAGACCGCATTCATTTCCCAACTGAAGAAAACAATTTGTTTGCCCCTTCAAATGGAGCCAAGCACTCACCCATTCATTGCAGGTGCCCCACAGGCGAAGTACTGTAACCTTTGCCGTTATAAAAGAACAGACAAACACAAAATCATGCAGCTTCCTTCCATGGTGGGAGAAGGGGATTGCCCCTGGAACCCACAGAGAACTTTTTTTCCCCCCCCCCCAGAGGGAGGGGGGCACTGAGACCGGGGGAGCGGTCTCCCCCACTTTAAAAAAGGTAAACACAGGAACACTTCCTTCTTTTCTTAGTGAGAGATCAAACAGCAGACTGATGCTTCCTTCTTGCTTAAGGACAAATGGAAGACTACCTTTGAATTTCCCAAAGTTCTAAACTCACTCCCTGAGCTGTAGATTCCAATGTGGCTCATGCAGCTGCGACAGTTCTATGGTGATGTCATCTCTCAAGTCTCAGCTGTGACTGAGGACAGAGTGAGACAGTGTGAAACCCATTTAACTGGAGTTTCACAAGCTGCCTTCCCTGCCTACCACTTAGTCTTACTGGGATTCTAGTAACCCCAGGTAACAAAGGGGTTATACTTATAACTTGTATTGTTATCCCGGGTCACCCCTGAAAAAGGGACCTTTGGGGCTCAGTGGGCCTACCCAGTCACCAAAATTTAATAAATAAATAAATAAAATAATAAATAAATAATATATATATATTCATACACCTGATGTTTATTTTCCCATCTTATTTTTACCGTCTATGACTGAAATTTTTTATCCCGCTTTATTTTTACCTTCTTCCAGGTTGCTCCTATTTTTAAGGTCCTTCTAGTGGTTGCTCCTTCTGCCTGCCAGATTCACTTCCATGCATGCACTGCCACTGTCAGATCCCAGGTATCCCCAACTTCAGCTCTGTATCTGTCTCCACCTGGGTCCCCTTTCCTGCACAGCCATTGTAGAGGAAGGAGAAGCACCTTGACTTGAGCAGGAGTTGGTGATGGGCACACTGCCAAAGGGAGTCTGATGTTGTGGGAGGAGGTGCATGGAGGCCATCATCTGGTATTTCCAGACAGGCCAGCCAATTTTTCCAAATTTACTCTCCACCTCCCCACCCCCATAGTGATGAGGAAGCTTGTGGTTGATCTGGGGGTTGACTGGACGTACATGGTCATACACACCACATATGGTATCTCCACCACACCTCCACCAGGAGCCACTAGCAGAACAGTGCTTCATCCTCCCTACCACCCAGGATGAAAGCATCCAAGCAGATGCTTTGTGTTCTCTTTGCCAGTCTCTGCTCCTGATGTCCTGGGCTTGTGATATAAACCGGGTTGCCAGTGTGCTAAAGGAGTCCCCCAAAGATCAGTGCCACAGAGCCAGCACCACCCAAACTTTCTAAAAGCAGATATATAGGCAGACGTGATGACCCAATGGTGACACGCTATGCGTGTGCAGGTGACCCATGTTCAGGAGCTGCAAAACTGCTCCATCAGAGCAGAAGCGTCAGTTACTGTTCTCTGTTTTTTTTTTTCCCCTGAGGTACAGGATCCAGTTGTGCATCACAATTGAAGCAACAGTACTCTGTAAAACAAAAAAAATGGAATATGACCGTAAGTGTTCATAACTAATTTAAATCGTTTGCCACTCTACTTTATCACACAAAACATAATTGGAACAGTGGTGTGTAAGTCATCAAGCAGTTGTAATGCCAGCGGGTTAGGGAAGAGCGTATAACTGGTTACTAGGTAACGCAGTCTCCAGGGAAACAATTGTCAAAGTTCACAGCACTACAGTATGTGCAAGATGGATGCTTATGGATCTACAAGTACCTCATGCACAGGAAAAGACAATGGGTTTCTGAATTAAATGTAGTACAACAGTTGCAATGAGAAGTGGGAGTGAGAATGAGCCATCTTGATTCAGGGAGAAGCCTCAGAGAACCAGCCTAAGAAAGGTGCATGGTACCTGGGATAAGATTTCATGTAGAGAGCCTTGGAACAACCTCAGAGAGAAACACAGTAAAGGTAATGAAGCCGCTGAGTATGTAATCAAAGGAATTCCGCTTCACATTAAAGTGAATTACAGGAAAAAAGGCATTCGTTTGAAGATCATTTTCTCACAGAAACTTTACAGTTGGGAAATGTGTCTGAGCTGAACCGAGAGATTCAGAAAACTTCAAGGAGGTGTGACTTAGGGGTCCTTGGGGCCACTGAGTTCCAAAATAATTCAGCTAAATGTCCAGAAAGTCAGATTTCCAACAAAACTTATGAGAATCACCTTAAATAAGCTTTTAAATGAGACAGCATGTATTTAAACACTTAAGTACAAGTTGCCATTTTTCCAGAAAGGAAAAGGGGAAAAAGGACTGTATCCTCTCACAGACCAGCAACTAATTTATGAAGAATGTTCAGAATTTAAAAGGGGCTACACAGCCCAATTTCAGGAAGATCAAGCAGGAGAAGAAACTGGCAAGACCAGACCAGACCAGACCAGAAGGGAGATCACTTAGGCTATACAGGCCTACAGGAAGTGTAGGGCTTTGAGGAATCAAGCCCTCTAGCAGAGATTAGGTAACAGAGGATCCTCTGTATCCCAGAGCAGTGACAGTAGCCAGGTGAATGGGACCAAGTTAAGGTTAGCTATTGCCTGCTACACTGAGGTACCTGCATGCCAGTGAAGTTTTTCCAAGATGAGTAACTATTTCAGCAGTTCCAGCCCAGTGAGGCTAAGCACCAACTGTCTCCAAGAATCATCACCACCAGAGGTTCACAGTTCATCTCCAGTTCTAGCATCAGATGAGGATTTTGATTTTATTTGTCATTTTAAAGAAGGGGCATTTGCTTAAGTGGCATTTACCTAAGAGACACAACTTTTTTTCCATAGGTAATTTGTGTTTTTTTGGTTTTCTCCCCAGTCCCCAAGCCCTCGCATCCCCGATGTGACACACGCACATGGAGGCATGTGCACGTCACACCCCACGGGATGCCCCACCCTACTTGCCGCTCCATTGCTACCTGTGCCTGTCACTGAACCTCCATCCAGTGACAGTGGGACTATAGGTGGGTGACTCACCAGGAAAGGAGAGCCAGCACTCTATCCTGCTCTCACCCCCACCCCCGAGCTGGCACACTGATGACCCAAGGTCATTCCCGAACCCAGGTTGCGGTGTAGCATGAGGTTAGGTGCTCCATGCCTCAAATCTCAGCACTACCAGGCCAGCACCTATGAGACACTATTTAAAAGAGTATTGCTAAAGGATTCAAACTAAATAGATGGGAGGGGGTGACCCAGGCCCTTACTCTTAAACTCACTTTGGGACTCTCCCAAACACCCCTTCTTATTACAGCTGTACATTCCTTCCAGGGACCAGAAGGTGGCCTTCCACTCAGTACTGTCCTACTTGTCCACCCTCCCATCCAGTACTGAAAAATCTTACTGGGACTTTAATATTAATTGGTTAGTTAAGGCTGCCGAGCCACTAGCTCCATGCAGCCGCTGCCCAAGACCTCACTCAATTAGTCACTTCCCCACCCACCTTAACCAGCGTACAGGGTCTTCATCCCTGCTAAACTTTGTGTTCACCAATCGCCTCCACAAAATTATAAACACAACCATTCTCCCAAATGCTCTTAGTGACCACTCCCCTGTTCTCTGCTCCTGGACCGGCAAAGCACCCAGATCTCCTACCAAAATAACCTTACAACGCAAACTGGGCCCTGGAAAACTTGCCCTTCTTAAATCACACCTCAGTTACATGGATTGGTACTTCATAATGAACACCCTCGACCCTGATATGGCCTCTGACCTCTTTATCCTCTCTTTCAACACCATATGCAACAAATATGCCCCACCTACCCAAAGGATGGTCAAAGGCAACCCGGTGCCTTGGATTTCAGACCACATCCTGGCCCTTATGCAGACTAGAGATTCACTGTGGCACCTCTCCAATGAGACTGACCTGTCTGCTGTTAGACAAAAATACAGAGAGGCCCGGAACAAATGCACGTGGGCCCAACACAAGGCATAAGCTGAGTATTATAAATCCTTCTTAAATGCTACCTGGGGCTCAGTACACAAATTCTGGAACAACATCAAGGATATCTGTGGAAAAGACCCCAACCCGGTCCCTAACCAGATAATGGTCGACAGGTGCATGACATCTGATCCTACCCGTATAGCCGCTGCTTTCAACAACACCTTCACAAACCTTGACCACATTCTCCCCCCCAATTTCTTCAACCCTCCCTCAGCCAGCTCCCCTTCCCCTCAAAGTCTCCCCTTTCACCTACAATCAGACACACCCAAGTCTGCAGAGCCATACCTAAAAAGCCCTAAGTCATTCCAGTTACAGTAGTGACACCCTTGACCTGAAACTCCTGCGGCTCACCCTGCATAAGGTCCCTACCCTCACCCATATACTGAACCGCCCTATGTCAGGGTATATTTTCATCTAGGTGGAAATCAGCCTCCATCACCCCTATATTTAAAAGTGGTGACCGTATTTATCCAATAACTACCGCCCATCTCCATTCTTTCTCCCCATTCAAGGCCCTAGAGCAGATTGTCTCTGATCAGCTCACTGACCATCTCAACAAATACAACCTACTCTATGCAGCAACAGCATGGCTTTCAGAAAGGCCACAGTACTACCACTGCCCTTTTCAGTTACCACACACATCCACTCCACCCTGTACAGGGTCATATCACTGGCGCTGTTTTCATCGACCTCACTAAGATGTCTGACACCGTCAACCACTCCTTCCTGCTAACTACCCTGTCCAACATTGGTTTCTCCTGGGACGCCCTTGGTTGGTTCTCTGACTACCTCTCTAACCACTTCCAGCAGGTCAAAATTGGTAACACCTTATCCAAAAGACTGCCTGTCCTCTCAGGTGTCCCACAAGGGTCAATACTAGGACCTCTACTTTTCAGCCTCTTCCTTAACTCCGTCCCCATGGCATGCCCCAGCAACTTGTTACTATACATGGATGTTGCTGTCCTATTCTCCTCTGACCCTGACCCCTATTAACTCCATCGTTCCCTCCAATCCACCTTTAACTATGCTGAAAATTGATTCTCTGCACAGTGCCTTATTCTCAACTATAAGAAGACTAAAGCTATGCTTTTCTCTCATCCACTCAACACCCAGAAGGCGCTTTGCCCCCAAGTTCTAACTGCCAATCGGACCCCTTTGGAGCTAGTCACCTCCTTCAAGTACCTGGGCATCACATTAGACCCTGCACTCAACTTCTACCAACATATCCATCTCCTGTCAAAAGCCCTCAATGTTAGGCTGCATTTACTGTATCGCTTCAAGCACTGCCTTACCCCATATGCCCTTAGGCTCACCATCTTCTTCTGTACACTCCCTGCTCAACTATGCATACTTATTTATAGTGCTGCAAGCACCTCTGCCCTATATAGACTTCATCTCTCCCTCAATAAAGCATGTTGCCTCATATCGGGATGTAATCATCTCACTCATACATGCTCCCTCTATAACTCCACCAACTGGCTCAATCTCGATAATAGGATCAAGTTCCACACCTGCCTCATGGCTAAAAAAAATTACCCTCGGCCTCTCCCCCATGGGCTCGCCCCCTCCCCTTAGTCCACCCGGCCCCAAAGCTCAAGCACACTCGATGTTCTGCCAAGCCACTCCTCTTGTTTCCATCCTGCCGCACCTCACAATTCCAAAGGTTCTTCAGCTTCAGAGCCCCCTCCCTCATGAACAGCCTTCCAACATGGTTTGTAAATAAAAAATAGAATTGGCCCTTTCAAAACCTATCTTAGGGACCACCTCCCGACCTCAAATACCTGTGATTGTTACTTAACCCCTACCCTCTCCCCTTCCCCACTGACCAATGCCACTGGGCTGCCTTCCTAGGCTTCCAGTCCCAAGACATATCTCTGAGCCTTACCATATATCTCCAACTGTACTAATTTACCCAGTTTCTGATTGTTAGTCTTCACCGTTTCCTTATATTCATTGCTGAGTCGGTTTCTCATTGAATTGTCATGTAAAGTCTGTCTGTACTGAATTTCTGTGACGTGAACCTTTGTAAATGAGTCTTTGACTCAAAAGTATTTCTGATTCCTCAATAAATAAAAGTAGAAATATTGTTAGCCTGTAACCATTAATGTGAATTTATTAAATGCTTAGCTTTAAAGGCACCTCCTTCAGTCTGCCAGCTGATTCTGTGTATGCCCTGATGGTGGTGGGCAAGACCCAAGGTAATGCCCATGTCTGGGGGTGTATTAGTGTTACAGCTCCCCAGGAGCTACCTTGCCAATAGTTATGGCACAGTTACCATTCTTTCATCACACTTCCACAGAGACAGAGATTCAGAAATACAGGTGCAAATGACAACTCAGCATCCAAAGTGTCAGTTTATGGGGGCTGATAGGAGGGGAAGTAGCAGAATTTGGAAGGCCATGTGCACAAATGCTTGTAGTCTGGGAAATAAAATCCCAGACCTAATGGCCATAATGGCAGAGGCTGTCCAGGATATTGTCGCTATCACTGAGTCATGGTGCAGTAAGAATCATGACTGGGATATAGGTATACCGGGCTAAACTCCGTTTAGGAAGGACAGGATAGGTAAGAAGGGGAAAAGTGGCTCTTTTCATGAGGAGTGGCAAAAATCAACTGAAATACAGGGAAGGAGAGGCACTGTGGGTCACCCTAGAACCAGGAAATTAAGCCGCTATTCACACTGGGGTGATCTACATAACTCCAGCACAGAGGGAGGAGATGGGCAGGTTCCAGTGGAAGCCATCTGTAAGATGGCAACTAAGGGAGGTGCTGCTGGTGGAGACTTCAATCTGCCAGATGTGGATTGGAGCATCCCAGCTGCTGTTTCAGCTAGGAGCAAGGACATCTTGGACTCTCTGCAGGGGCATTCCTCAGGCAAATAGTAAGAAAGCCCACTCATGAGGGAACAATATTGGACCTAGTACTCACCAACAGGAACAGTGTTACAGACGCACAGTGAGTAACCACCTGGGGACCAGTGATCACTGAATGGTGTGGTTCAATATAAGACCAGTGGCTGAGCCGAGCTACATGAAAGTGAGGGTCCTGGACTCAGGAGGGCTGACTTTACAAAGATGGGGGAATGCCTCAGGGATACCTCTAGCAGGGGAGGGACTTAGGTGGAGTAGAGGAACTGTGGGAGAAACTCAAAGGGCTACAGTGAAGGCAACAAACCTCTGAGTTAGGCGTGTAAACAAAAGCAAGAGCAAAACACCACTAAACATAGAAACATACTGTAGACTTTGATGGCAAATAAGGACTGCTTGGCCCACCTAGTCTACCCATTTCCCTACCTATTGGATAAGCTGCAGATCCTAGTTAACCAACAGCCTACTTTCTCACCCCTCTAGAATTTCTTGATGTCTGTCCCATGTATTCTTGAATTTCCACACAGTTTTGATCCCACAACCTCCTCAGGAAGGCCATTCCATGCGCCCACCACCCTCTCCATGAAAAATACTTCATGTTGCCTCGAACATCCCCTTAATCTTTAAACCGTGCCCCTTGTTCTTGCATATCTCTTTTCTGAAAGAAGCTACCCTCTTGGACTTTGTTGATTCCTTGAGGTACTTGAAAGTTTCTATTACGTCCCCTCTCCTCCATTCCTCATGTATACAAATTAAGATCTTTCAGTCTTTTCATATTGCTTCTGGTGCAGACCCTGCACCATTGTAGTTTCCTGTCTATGTCCTTGCGGAGATGGGGTTTCCAGGACTGCATGCAGTACTCCAGATGGGGTCTCACCAACTGTCTGTACAGAGGGATAACAACTTCCTGTTTTCTACTGGTAATGCCTCTCCCAATGCATCCCAGTATCCCCCTAGCCCTCCTTACTGCCTTCCCACATTGCTTGCATACCTTAAGGTCATCTGATATGACTACCCCAGGTCCCTTTCCCTTTTTGTTGTTGTTAGTACCTCCCCCCATTGTGTACTCTTCCCTTGTGTTTTTTTTCCCCTCAGGTGCATTACTTTGCATTGAATCTAAGCTGTCATACTTTTGACCATTCCTCCAACCTTGCTAATTCCCTTTTCATCCTTTCCACCACCCTTTTGTGTTTCAACCCTGTTGCAGATCTTTGTGTCATCTGCAAAGAGGCATACTTTTCCTTCCAGACCCTCCGCAATGTCACCTATAAAGACATTAAAGAGGACCAGTCCAGTACTGAACCTGCGGTACCCCACTAGTAACCCTCCTTTCTTCAGAGTGTACTCCATTTACTATTACCTTCTGTGTCCTGTTGTCCAGCCAATTTGTTACCCAGGCTACCACCCTGGGACCCACTCCCAGGCTGGCTAACTTGTTTATTAATCTTTCGTGTGGGACTGTGTCAAATGCCTTGCAAAGTCTAGGTAGGCCATATCCACAGCCCCTCCCTGGTCTACTACTTTGGTTACCCAGTCATCAAAATCTATTAGATTTGTCTGACATGACCTTCCCACTGTGAATCCATGCTGCCTTGGGTCCTGTGCCCCGTTGGCCTCTAGGTACTCAACAATTGTTTCTTTCAGAAGTGATTCCATCATTTTTCCTACCACTGAGGTCAAACTAAAAGGTCTATAGTTCCCTGCCTCTGCCTGGTTCCCACTTTTCTGAAGGGGAATCACATCCACCCTCCTCCAGTCCTCAGGTACCACACCATCCTCCCATGATTTGTTAAAAAGGGTAGTCAGTTGTGTCACTAGGTCTCCCCTTATTTCTTTTAGAATTCTGGGGTGAATCCCATCAGGCCCCATTGCTTTGTCTGCCTTGAGCTTTAGGAGTTATTTTAGGACCCTTTCTTCTGTGAATGGACTGGTATCGACCCCACTGTCCAAAGTGCTTCTATTGTTTGGTTTGGGTACCTCCCCCGCTTCTTCTTTTGTGAATACTGAGCAAAAGTATTCATTCAGTATCTCTGCCTTTTCACTGTTATCCTCTCCCCACCTCCTCCCATTTATTACGCTTCACTATCCCTCCTTGGTCTTTCTTTCACTCCCTAATGCACATATAAAGGTTTTATCCCCCTTCTTAACTGAGTTAGCTATTTTTTCCTTGGTTTGGGCCTTTGCTATTCTGACTGCCTTCACTGCTTCCTTCTGCTTTAACCGATACATTTCTCTGTCCTGTTCCTTCTGTGATTCCCTTATACTTCCTGAATGCTGTCTTT
Source organism: Neoceratodus forsteri (assembly GCA_016271365.2). NCBI lineage: Eukaryota > Metazoa > Chordata > Ceratodontiformes > Ceratodontidae > Neoceratodus > Neoceratodus forsteri. Next base: position 901,116,671 of record CM028135.1, on the reverse strand, counting down.
TTCTCCCTAACCTTCCCTGCCACCTCTTTTGAGAACCATAGTGGTTTTTTACTTTGTTTTGTTTTATTTGCTTCACACAAAGGCTTGTTGCCTCTGTGATGGCAGTTTTGATTTTTCCCCATTGTTCCTCTACCCCTTCTTTCTGCCCATTTGCTAGTGCATTCCTTAGGCACTCACCCATTTTGCCAAAGTCAGCCCTCCTAAAGTCCAGTACCCTCACTTTTGTATGGCTTGACTCTATGGCTGTGTTTATCATGAACCACACTGTTTGGTGGTCGCTTGTTCCCAGATAGCTACCCACTTCTAAATATGTGATCCTCTCTCCATCCCCATTTGAGAGTACTAGGCCTAAGACTGCTCCCTCCCGAGTGGGCTCCAACACTAGCTGTCTTAGGCATGCCCCCATAGGGCATCAAGAATGACCCTGCTGGACTTCCGGTGACATCATGGCAGCGCTACCAGCCTGAGAGTCGAGCTCCCCTCCCGCTAGAACTGCAAATTCTTTTAAACTATAGAAAAACAACAAATAAAACCACAAAATGCCGCCTGGAGGTGTTAAACATGACAAAGGTGACAAAGGGTGTATTAAAGGAGCAGCTAAAAGGATGGGTGGGGCTGGATTGCTGGAGAACCGACAGGCCCGAAGCAGGAGCTCCTCGATTACAAGCCAACGTGGTTCTGGCTACGATACAGAGGGTGAAAAGGAGATCTTGTCTCGCTCCCGCTTTGAACAACTGCTGCAAGAGATTCAAGACTCCCGGTCAGAGAACAAAAGGGAGTTCTCGAAATTGAATGAGAAGTTGAGTAAAATGGAGCAGCTTATAGAGGGGGCAGAGGAGAGAATTACACAAGTTGAGATGGCCAGAGATACTCTGGCACAGGCAGTGGGCTCCTTAGTCCATCACACCCTAGCCTTGCAAGCGAAATGTACTGATCTGGAGGCAAGATCCAGGAGAGATACTCTCCAGCTGTATGGGTTGGATGAGGGTGCGGAGATTCAACTGATGGCACTGTTTATTGAAGACCTGCTAAGGGATGTGCTGGAGCTACCAGGAGACTACCAGATGAGGGTGGAGAGGGCACATAGATCTCTGATCCCAAAACCTACAGAGCCAACCGCTAGACCCTGTTCTATCATAATTAAGTTTGCAAGCTTTCATGTGAAGGAGGATATGCTCAAAAGGGCATGGCAAAAGAAGGAACTTAAGTATTTGGACTCTCGCCTTACACTAGATCAGGACTATCCCCCCGAAATTCAACGGGCTAGACAAAGATGGATGCCTTAATTTAAGTTGTGCAGAGAGCTTCAACTTCGCTTCCAAACACCCTTTCCAGCGAAATTCATAATTTTTTGGGTGGATGGCCCAAAAGTGTTTAATAAAGTGGAAGAGTTAAACAAGACTCTGAGGGAAAAAGGAATCCAGGTACCCCACCAAGAGCAGGAGCGCACTAAAGGAACGCAGATGGAACCGATGGAGTGGCATTCAGTTGTAGGAGGCAAGAGGAAGGCTGGGACATCTCTGGAGGTGGTGCGGTCTTTTCTGGAGAAACTGAGCAGAGGAAAACTTCTAAACAGAGGGAACCTGGTCTGCAGGGATTCACCAACAGCTTCAGAAGGCTGAAACATAAGTATAGACAGGATTTTGTACTTTCTGAGTTGAATGTGCTCCCTTTTTGAGGGAAATAATGCGATGGAGACATCAGAAGTTAAGGGAACCGAACTGCATGCGAGGCCCATAGGGGTCTCAGGCATGGCGGGTGGGCCTCCGGAAATAAATACAGGATGATGGACTTGAGACTGAACTGATAAACACTAAGCTAGAATATCTCTGTATGTTCATTTGGGCCCCATTTTATGCATTATTAGATGGCTCGGCCTCTACCGGGTAGTTCGATCACTGGTGGCTCTTAAATGGTCACGGGGCTTCCAGATCATAGCAACTCGGATCTGATGGGGTCAGGGGTTGAAATTTGGGTTCACATATGTTTTCAGAGGGGATATATATATAAGAGGCCTTTGCTGTGATCAGACATTGGTATTAACTGGGGATGCGGTTCGGGGGGGGGAAGAAAGCTCTAAGATTCTGTTGGGTGGAAGGACGCTGTCTGGATGCTCAATTTAATAATAAACAGGGGCCTAGATAGTTTATTAGACCCCAGAGGGCTCCACTCCCCAATGGAAAGTCTGGGGAAGGGAGAAAAGAGATCTGCATTATCAGATTTCCTACCTTGGAAGCATAATATACTCTGCAAAATAGTTATATTTAGTGCCCTGTTGGCACTGGTTCTTTGGTTTTTAGAGGGTCTCACTGAAAGGGAATATGTTCGTGATATGAAATGGCTGGCTGGCGGATGGGCAATAATGAAACAAGTTGAAGGTAATAAGAAAATATAGCAATGGATAGAGATAGGATATTTTGTTCTTATAATGTCCACGGGTTGTTCAGCCCGGTGAAGAGGGCAAAAGTGCTCAGCTTTTTGGAAGAAAAAAGTTGTAGATTTTATATTTTTACAAGAAACTCATTTGTCTCCACAAGAACATGTGAAGTTGGGTTCCATGGGGTTTGGTTTTAGTGCCACGGCTTCATATAAGAATGGACATAGGAGGGGGGTTGCAATTCTGATCCCCAAGGGTACCCTGTACATAAAGACAGGAGAGCTGGTGGACAGAGAGGGAAGATTTGTACTTATGAGGGGCACTTTTTTTAGGTAAGCCACTGACCCTTGCCGCGGTGTATTTTCCCCCTAGCTCACAGACAGCAACACATCTAAACTTTTTGACCATTTTACAGGCGGGGGCACAGGGAGAGGTAATTTGGGAAGGGGACTTAAATTTAATTTTCAATCCAGCATTGGACTCTACTTCACAAATAAAAAAAAAAGAGCAAGGCATAGCCAAAAAAGTGAAAAGGTTGGTAACTGAATTGGGGTACGTGGATATCTGGCACCATCTAGAGGGGAAAAAGAAGGAATACACTTTTTACTCAAAGGTGCATGAAATATATACAAGACTGGATTACTTCATGGTTCCCAAGGAAATGGTTGGTCAGGTCAGGGAGGTCTCGATGGGGGAATTCCTGCTGTCTGATCATGCCCCATTTTTTATGACAGTTTCATTTGGGGAGTTTAGAAGGTCTACCTTTTGGAGGTTGAACTTGTCACTGTTGCAGGATAGGGAGGTGGCGGAATCTATAGCTCGAACTTTGGAACAAACACAGGTGGAAAATGATCTCCCAGGGACCTCCCCGACTGTGTTGTGGGATGCTATAAATGCAGTTATAAGGGGAGAGTTTATAAAATGGTCAAGCAGAAGGAAAAGGGAAAGAGAGGCTAAGAAGGCTGAGTTAATATCACATATAGCATAATGTGAGGCCCAGCAGAAGATTAAATTAGACAAGGATAGGACCAAATTACTGAAACAACTTAAGGCTAAATTAATGAATCTTCTTGATTATGGGGTTGAGCAGAAGCTTCTGTTTCTTAAACAGAAGTATTATGAAGGAGGACCTAGGTCTTTGAGATTGCTGGCAGCTAGACTCAGGGTACAGAGGAGTAAGGCCACCATACAGGCAGTACAGCATCCCCTGGATAACCGTTTGGCTAAGGAAACCGATTCCATAGTGGAATCGTTTAGGGCCTATTATTCCAACCTTTATAGGCAAGGTGTTCAGCCTTCGAATGCTCAGATCAAAGATTTCCTAGGGAGGCTAGTTCTCCCTTCGGTTTCTGAGGAGCAGGTAACTTGGTTGAACAGATTGATTGAAGATGGGGAGGTGCTGGGGGCTATTAAGAACCTCAAGACCCTCAAGTGTCCAGGGACTGATGGATTGCCTGGGGAGTTTTATAAACATTTTGGTGGGAAGGTATCCCCGTTGCTGGGTAAATTATTCCGATTCCTACAGGGAGAAGAGAGTGAGATTCCCCCCTCCTGGTCCCAGGCACTAATCTCAGTGATACCCAAACCCAGCAAAGACCCTGTATTGTGCTCCTCCTACCGTCCCATTTCAATTTTAAATATTGACTACAAATTAATGACTTCGATCGTGACTAAGAGATTACAAACACTGGTACCCCAGATAATTGGCCTTGAACAAACAGGGTTTATTCCAGGCCGTCAGGCTCAGGATAAATTTGAGGAAAACATTCCTTCTAATTAATCATATAGTTAGCTCAAAAAAATCGGCTTTACTGGTTAGCATTGATGCAGAAAAAGCCTTCGATAAAGTGTCTTGGAGGTTTCTGGAGGAGGTCCTTGCTTCATTTGGGTTGGGAGGGGCTTTTCAGACCTTGATTTCCAAGATCTACAAATCTCCCACAGCATATATTAGAGTGAATGGTCATCACACTAGGGGGTTTGGTTTGGAGAGGGGGATGAGGCAGGGGTGCCCCCTGTCTCCCTCTTCACTCTCTATATTGAGCCCTTGGCTCAGAGCATTAGGAAGGATGTCGGGATCGGGGGGGGGTAGAATTTGCAGGTTGTCAGAATAGGATATCTCTTTACACAGATGATGTTCTCCTTTATCTGGAAGATCCTGAGACATCCCTTAGAAGGGTAATGAACAGACTGGCTCAGTTTTCTGAGATGGCAGGCTATTTATTGAACACCGCTAAAACAGAGGTCTTGAGGTTTAGATATGTCCCCACTCAGGAAATTAAGGAAGCCTACCCTATGAGATGGGATCTCACTCAAATTAAATATTTGGGGATTATTAATAGCAACTCCCCTGCACAACTAAAAACCCTGAACTTCTCTCCCATGGTGCAGCAGTTAAAAAATTATTTCAAAAGATGGGGTCTATTGCCTCTTTCACTTCACAGTAGGGCGATGGCTGTAAAGATGAATGCTCTGCCAAGATTTCTGTATTTGTTTCAAGGCACTACCTGCTTGGTGACTAGAAAGGACTTGGAAACATGGCAGAGAATGCTAATGAATTTTATTTGGGCAAATAGGAGACCAAGAGTGAGGCAACATACTTTATTTCTTCCAAAGGAGGAGGGGGGACTGGGGGTTCCATGGCTTGAGGGTTACTGGGAAGCCACACATCTGAGAATAGCTCTGTTGTGGGGGCATGCCTCATATAGGGTTATATGGGAGGAGATTGAGTTGGCTGCATGTCCCTCCCCCCTTCCTGCAGTACAGTTCAACCTGGCAGACCTCATAACAGCACGAGAGGGGATATATCCCACTACTCGAACAATGTGGGAGGAGTGGAGGAGGGGTACCAGGAGGGAAAGAAAACATGGTGGTCATTGGAGATATGGCTGGTGGGCAATTGATCCCTCATTTGGCCCGGCACAATGGGATACTTGGTTTTTGGATAGAGCATGAAGAGGGTTACAGGCACCATGGCAGTTATTAGAGGGTGGGGGGTTAATATCCTTTGAGGTAGCCCAGAGAGTTTTTGGTCTCTCCCCCAGAGATAAAATGCACTACTGTCAAATTGTTAGCTTTATTAGTAAAAAACTTAAGCTGGAGCATAGAACAGGCTTTGAGGGGACAGTGGAATGTATCTTTGAGGACATCTGGAAGGCTGAACACCCCACTGGAGTTATCTCTCAACTATACAAGAGGAATATTACATATACATAGATACATAGACAGTGTCGGCAGATAAGGGCCTATGGTCCACCCAGTCTTCCCATTTGAGCTTGTAAGTTCAGTTTACGTTTTCCAAGAAGTCTGTTGCCCCTTACCCCTGACCTCCAGAATTCCTTTATGTCTAGCCCATGCATTCTTAAATCCCATGATTGTTTCAGCCCCCACCACTTCCTCTGACAGGGTGTTCCACTTGTCCACCACCCGTTCTGTGAACATACGAACATACGAAATTTGCCAGCAGATAAAGGCCTAGAGATCTATCAAGTCTGCTCGAATGTGCAGCTAGCAACCCTTATTCTGCAGCTGCCCCTCCCTTCCACCCTTCCCCTTCATTAACCCTCCCCATGTCCTGTCCCATCCTCGTTTGAAGCAGTCCACTGTTCTACTGCATACCACTTCAGCAGGTAACGCATTCCACCCAGCCACCACCCTCTCTGTAAAAAAGTGTCTCCTCATCTCCCTCCTGAACCTTCCTCGCTCCAGTCTCATATCATGGCCCCTGGTGGCCTCCCTCCCTTACTTTGAACAGCCCCTCTGTACTTGTCTTGTTTATTCCTTTCATGTATTTAAAGGTTTCAATCATGTCACCCTGTCTCTCCTCTCCTCCAGTGAGTACATGTTCAACTCCTTCAACCTCCTCTCGTATGATAAGTCCCCCAGCCCCTTGATCATCTTTGTCACTCTGCGCAGCACCCCCTCCAGTAACTTAATGTCCCTCTTCAGATACGGACGCCGGTACTGCACGCAGTACTCCAGGTGTGGTCTAACTAATGACCTATACAGTGGCAGAATCACCTCCTCCCTCCTCGAGGATAAACCCCTTGCAATACAACCCAGCATTTTGTTGGCCTTTGCAGCTGCCTTCCTTACGTTTCCTCTGAATCGTCCTCCCTCCAACTTCATCCCATGCCCTCTAGTCCTGGAACATCTTTTTCACTTAAAAATAGTGTATTCCTGCACCCTGTTCCTCCCTGTAAGATACTTATATGTCTCTATCATATCCCCTCTCTCCCTCCTCTCCTCCAGGGAGTACGTGTTCAGTTCCTTCAACCTGTCCTCATAGGACTTGTGATGCAATCCATGCACCATCTTTGCTGCCCTCCTCTGAACCTTCTCTACCCTGTCTATGTCCTTACGTAGGTAAGGTCTCCAGAACTGTACAGTGTACTCCAGGTGGGGCCTCACTAGTGTCTTGTATAGTGGAATTATGACCAACCTTTTCCTGCTGGTGATGCCCCTGCCTATGCATCCCAGCATCCTATTTGCTTTACCTGCTGTCTTGTCACACTGTTTCCCTGCCTTGAGGTAATCAGAGATGATAACCCCAAGATCCCTTTCCTGCTTGGTGCATGCTATATCCTCACCCCCCAACTGATATATTGTGCCAGGGTTTTTGTGCCCCATATGCATTATCTTGCACTTCCTTGCATTGAATTTCAACTGCCAAACCCCTGACCATTCTTCAAGTTTCTGCAGGTCCCTTCTCATTCTGTCTACACCCTCTGGTGTGTCTACTCTGTTACAGAGCTTTGTGTCCTCAGTGAACAGTGAAATGCTGCCTTCTAGGTCCTGCGCAATGTCACTGATGAAGATATTGAATAGGACCGGTCCCAGCACTGATCCCTGTGGTACCCCACTGGTCACTCTTCCCTCTTTAGAGTGACAGCCATTTACCACCACCCTCTGTGTCCTGCCACCCAGCCAGTTACCTAACCACCACACTACTGTCCTGCCCACACCCATATTCCCCAGTTTGTGCAATAGTCTTCTGTGTGGCACAGTGTCAAAGGCCTTGCTGAAGTCCAGATAGGCCATGTCCACTGCCCTCCCCTGATCCACCTCCCTAGTCACCCAGTCAAAAACTTCAATGAGGTTGGTCTGACACGACGTCCCCCTGGTGAAATCATGCTGCCTTGGGCCCTGTAGTCCATTGACAACCAGATGTTCCACCAATCTCTCCTTCAGTAGTGCTTCCATGATCTTCCCCACTACCGAGGTGAGGCTGATTGGTCTGTAGTTCTAAACATATTAAACATATTAAAGTACACACAAGCTATATTAAAATGGCTTGGGAACAAGAAATGGCCCGATCTATCTCTGAAGGAGTCTGGGAAAAAACTTGGAGTAACATCTGGAGGATTTCCTCCTCCCCCTCCTGGAAGGAGTTTATGTGGAAGGTAAGGGTGAGATATTTCAGGGTGCTAGTGGTGGTCGCTAAACAACATAGGGGGTCCTCCCCAGAATGCTGGAGGAAGTGTGGAGAGGATACAGCCACCCACGAACACATCTTTTGGTCTTGCCCCACTATCACTCCATTTTGGTCAATGTTGACCACTTTGCTTAAGCTGATCTTCCAGATTCAAGGACAATTGGGCCCGAGGAGTCTCCTACTGGGAGAACCTCCTGCAGAAATTAAGGGGAGTGATGATAAATATTTATGGCAAATTTTAATTGTAACAGCTTTAAAAGCTATAATGAGGCGATGGTTGTAGCCTCTTCCACCAACAAAAGAGGACTGGTTGGAAGTGGTGGGGCAGGTTCAGAGGATGGAAGAATTAACATTTAAGATTCAGAGGAGAACTGCAGTTTATGTGAATTGCTGGACCCGTTGGACCATTTGGGTAGGGTAGGTTATAGTTTAAGTTCCATTGAGAACAAATAGGCTTTATTATAACAGGGCCAGGTTCCTTTTTTCCCCCAGTTCTTACTTATTTCTTTTTCTTCCTTTATTCCCAGAGGATTTAGATGGGTTGGGGGGTGGGTTCTCACAATGTCGGGCAAAGCTGAGTGGCCCGGGCAGTGGGGACAGCCTGTACCTCCTAATAAGTAATGGGGTAAGGGTACAAGGTGCCTCCTGTTTGCTTCTGGGTTGGATGGTAAAGGGAACTACCAGAACCTTCCCACATTAGAAAGAGATATAATAATGTAGAGAGCTATATAGAGATGTGAGACCCTATGTTTGTATGTATTTGTATGTTTTTTATATTTTGTTTGTTATATTTGTCTTCCTATGAATTAAGCCATATGTTTAATAAGGGGAATATCTATGGCTACAAAAACAGTAAAGATGGATATGAAAAATTTTAGGTGGCTGAAAGCAGGAGGATATACACTGTTATCTGAAGTACTGTATTTGGATGCAAAAAGCAATATAACCTGTAAACTATAATGTAAGAACCTACTCAATAAATGGAGTATAAAAAAAAAAAAGAATGACCCTGCTCTTGGATGTGGCTGCAGTAAATATGCTCCAGTTAACATCTGGCACATTCAGGTCCCCCCATAAACAATATTGCCCCTTTTTCTGCCATTCTAAGGATGCCTTCTATCATTTCCATGACCATTTCCTCCCCCCGAGACAGGGGTCTCTTTACAACCCCCATGTGGCTTGGTTCTCAAAGGAGGTGGTGGGGAAAGTAAGGGCAAAATAGTTAGTATTCAAGAAGTATAAGGAGACTCAGAAGGAGAAGGACAGGGAAGTGTATCAGGTGAAGAAGAGGGAAACATGGAAAGCAGTCAGGTACACAAAGGCCCAAACGGAGGAGAAAATAGCCCAGGCAGAAAAGAAACGGGACAAGGCATTTTCCAGGTACATAAGTGAAAGACAAAATACCAGGGGAGGGATTGTAAGGCTAAGAAGGGAAGTGTGTGGAGAGAGAAAAGGACAAAGCAGACATCCTAAACAAATATTTTTTCTCAGTAGTCACAGAAGACGGGGAAGGAGAGAGACCACAGATAAGCAACAGGAACATCAATGGAAGGAAGGTGGACACCAGTCCATTTATGGAGGAATGAGCCCTGAAGGAACTCGCAAAACTGAAAGTGGACAAGGCAATGGGGCTAGACAGGCTACATCCAAGGATATTGAAGGAGCTCAGAGAGGTGCTGTCAGCACCACTGACAGTCCTGTTCGACCACTCGCTCGACACTGGAGTGGTTTCAGAATACTGGATGTAGTCCCACCTCACAAAAATAGGAGCAGAGAGGAGGCTGGCAACTACAGGCCAGTCAGCCTGACTTCGGTGGTGGGGAAATTAATGGAATCACTGCTGACGGAAAGGATTGTGGAATATCTTGAACCTGGCAGTGTACAGGATCCAAGGCAGCATGGATTCACAAGGAGAAGGTCATGTCAAACAAATCTCTTTGACTGGGTAACCAGGGAATTAGATCAGGGTAGAGCAGTGGATGTGGCCTACCTAGATTTCAGTAAGGCCTTCAACACTGTTCCACGTAGGAGACACGTACACAAGCTGGGCAGCCTCGGAGTGGGTCCTAAGGTGTTAAAATGGGAAAGAAATTGGTTGCAGGATAGGGGCAGAGGGTGGTGGTAAACGGAGTTCACTCCAAGGAGGGAAGGGTGACCAGTGGGGTGCCACAGGGATCAGTACTGGGGCAGGTCCTCTTTAATGTCTTTATTAACAACACTGCAGAGGGATTAGAAGGGAAAGTATGCCTTTTTGCAGATGACACAAGGATCTGCAACAGGGTTGACACTCCAGGGGGGTGGAAACAATGAGGAGGGATCTAAATAAGCCTGAGGAGTGATCAAGAGTGTGGCAACTAAGATTCAATGCAAAGAAGAGCAAAACCATGCACTTGAGGCACAGAAACCCAGGGGCAGAGTAAATGATGGGGGTCTGGTACTGATGGCCACCAAAGAAGAAAGGGACCTGGGGGTAATCATATCTGATTACCTAAAAGTGTCCAAGCAGTGTGACAAAGCAGTGGGGAGAACCAGTGGGATATTGGGGCACTGTTGCAGGTATGTGGGTATAAAGATAATTCTGGACACTGTAATAGGGTACAACACACCCGCAGTGTGTTGTATTTTATACAGAAATAATAATTTAGAGACCTGCAGGGTCTCTTTAATCTTTAATTTGCTAAATGTATTGTGTTTAGTTTATCTTGCAGCCTTCTCCTTATTCTGAGGGCTACTCTAACCGTATAGCATTTCCACATGCATAGGGATGTTCCTGTCCCTTTAAATCATTTGTTTTCTATATTGTAGCAGAGCGGCAGACTGCTAGACAATCATTATCTAGCTGCTCTGCTTTGGGGCTCTGCATAGCTTTGGTAAGCCCCTTTTTATTTCTTTTTTTGTACTGGACTGTAACTTTTATATCCAGGGACAGCATAGTCCCTTTTTATTTTCAAGCGCTCACTTTTCAGAGTGCACAGATTACTCGGGGAAGCCTGCCTCTCTAGCAGCATGGACTGGCCACAGCCGTTGCAAGGGGGAGTTCGTATGGTTCGAAAGAACCCCCCTTTTGAAACTCCACCCTTTTTTTTCATAATTTGCGACATTTTTTTCATTACTTCTGTTTATTTTGTGACTGTCTCAGAGTGCTTATGCACACATGATGAACCCCAGCACTTTTTCTCTGCATGCATGCCCCTCCCATCTGCTACCTATCAGCTTCCTCAGTGCCAGTAAGATGACTGGAGCTGCTTTGTGAGTCTTTCTCTGCACCGTCCCCCTATGACTGGCTGGCCAACTGCAGCTCACGTCAGCATCATGACTGTGACTGGAATACAGCACGGCCGCTGCCCACAATTCACACTGTTAGCTATCACTCAAGGAAGATGGAGCATGGCGGCAAGTTCAGAGACGACATCTCCAGGAGAGCAAAAAAGAAGTAGAGGACATCGACTTATAATATTATCAGTCACCAGCAGGTAAATTTTGCTGGCCACTATTGCCAAAGATGTGTCCCTTAGTAACTGCATATCAAGGGATAGGCTGTGCAGTTGAGCAAGGGAGCTGTTCAGTGGGTGGGCTGAAGATTTAGAAATAAATTACTTAAATCCTCCTCTATACAAAGTTGTCATGTTTCATATGCCTGTTTTAACTTTTCATAAGTTAAGCAAAAGAGGTACCACAGTGGAAAGGCAATGCAAGTGTTTGGAAGGGACTGGCTGGGATCTACACTGCCACTTCCCCATCCTCTCTGTATTCTCCTCCTTGGTCCTCCTGTTGTCCCCAGTAACCACTATTCCCTTCATTATGTCCCAGCCCTGCTTGAATCCTCTGATTGTTTTTACACCCACCAATTCAGCCGACAGATTGTTCCAAAGTTCCACCACCCTTTCTGTAAAGTAGTACTTTTCACATCTCTCCTGAACGTACCTCCTGTTAATTTCCATTTGCATCCATGTGACCGTGAATTGGTAAACAGGCTTTATAAATAATACCCCGCAGTTCACTTTAATTCCTTTAAGGAACTTGAAGGTCTCTATCACATCTAGTGCCTTGAGGCACTCCTCATAGGATCTGCCTTGCTGTCCCTGAATAATTTTTGTTACTCTGTGCTGCACTGTCTCCAACCTATCCTTATCCTTTCTGAGGTGAGGACTCCAGAACAGGGCGCAACACTCTAGGTGAGGCCTCACCAGGGATCTGTAGAAGGGAAGTATTACCTCCTTTCTTCTGCTATCAGTACCCCTATCGATACATCCTAGCATCCTGCTAGCCTTGCTGTAGGCCATGCTGCACTGACTCAATTGCTTAAATGGTATATTGAGTTGGGGAGGGTGAGGGTTATAGTAAGGGGTAAAGGGAGCTCAGATATGAGTTATATAGACTTAAAATAAGCCACAATAGAGCATACCGTAGCCCATGGTTCCTGGGAGCTTATCAGCCCCAGACCCCTGCTCTAGAAGCAAGCCAGCACTGCAGTAAGTTAGTAGTGTACAATACCCAGCCAAAACCAGCTACAGACTCCACATTGAGGTTCAGTGCATATGTGTATACATACACAGAGACATACACACACACAATCTGTGCCTCCCAGATAGTAATAATTGTCCTTAGAGCAGGAGGTGGAGGGGAGCTCACAAATGAGTTGTTTTGGTTTAAAATAAGCCACACAATGAGCCACAGAGCATCTAGTACCCCAGAGCTTTTGGGGGCTTGGCACCACTAGACCCCTTACCTACACACCAGTAGATACAGCTGCAGATTTTAAAACTGATAACATAATATATGTGAGACAATGCCTTATATATATTACAGTAGCAGCATCTTGCTGCGCTCCGGTACTGAATACATATATGTATTCACCCTGCAGCCAGCCAGATAATAATTTTGCTTAGAGCAAGAAGTGTAGGAGATCTCATATATGACTTCTTTAGCTTCTCAATAAGCCACAAAATGCACCACAGAGCATCTAGGACCCCATGGCATCTGGGGTCCTGGTGGCCCTAAGACCCACAGCTTCTTTTTAAAGGTTGCAGACCGCAAGCCGACCCGGTAGCACAGAAGGCTGAGGCGCTGGTGCCTTACCTCATGCTACACTGGCGACCTGGGTTTGGGAACAACCTTGGGTTACCGGGGTGCCGGCTTGGGGGGAGGGCTGGAGCGGGATTGAGCCCTGGCTCTCCCCTCCAAAGGGGTGGCTGCCCTCTCATCCACAGTCTCACTCCTACCGGGTGGAGGTCCAGTGGGTGAGTAGGTGGTACAGGCAGTGATAGAAGTCAGGAGGGGTGGAAGGGGCCACCAGATCCTGACGTGTGCCTCCATGCGCATACATGCATGTGTACACCGTGGCCCGGGGGGGTAGGGAAAAAACAGAAAAATGAAAAATGTATATGAAAAAAAATAAAATAAAAGGTTGCAGACTGCATAAAAAGAACCCCCCTTGGAAAAATCCTGGCAACGGCCCTGCTGGCTGCACACATGCCACAGACTCCTCCATGGCTGGCTGGCACAATTTGACAGTATATTTTATGCAAAGTCAGCAGCCGGGAGTCCTAATAATACAGGGGCATCAGTAATTATTTACACAGATACTGAGTGGCAGCAAAAGTAAAAGTTAAAGTTTGCCACTTGGTTTAAACAGTTCCTGCTTTGATGCAGTATTTCTTTGGCATAACACTCTACATAACAACGGAGCGGCAGCAAAATAATTTAAACAAGGGAGACATAATGCCACTTAATTTGTACCCATAATCCACCTACCTAAGTGGACATTATTTTGTATTAACTGCCACTTTAAACATTTCTGAACATTCCTGTACCATATACATAGAGACTAAGCATTTTTGCTTCTTCACTTATTTAAGTACTGCCACACTTTAAATGGTTAAAATGGCACAAAATGTACTCTATGCACTTTATTTATTCTTATGCATTTTATTCAACCAACACCTTATATCTCTTTTAAGGCACTGTATATCTTTGGCATTAAATGTCATAAATGCAACTTATTTCATTCCTGCCAGCTAGCTTTAGTCTGGTGCATGATTTTAGAGAGTTCTTGGTGAGGGATGGATATATAGAAACTAGAAATAAAAGTAGTAGGAAAAAAGTTTTAGTGAGAGATAGAAAAGACAGACGTAGGTGGCCAACCTATGCCAGGGGCAGAAAAAGGTAAAGTATAGTATAAGAAGAGACTGTCGTGAAACGGATTTCAGTAGGGAAAAGAAGAACATAGAAAAGGCATCCCCCCAGTGGGGTTATCGGACTGGCAGAGCGCAGTTCTGCCACAGGTGCATAGGGAGGGGTATCATCAGCAGAAAGAAGGATGTGGTGATACCACTTTACAAATCACTGGTGAGACCTCATCTAGAATACTGTGTCCAGTTCTGGAGGCCACATCTCTGGAAGAATATAGGCAAAGTAGAGGCGGTCCAGGGGAGGGCAGCTAAAATGTTGCAGGGTATGCACCAAAAGTCCTATGAGGAGAGACTATAGGACCTCAATATGTACACCCTGGAGGAAAGGTGTGAAAGGAGGAATGTAACCCCTAGGCAGTGCTATCCCTGAGGTTATTACCCCTGCCTGTATGTCTGAGCACAGGTTAAGGGGCCTGGACTCAGTATTGAGGTGCCTCCACCCAGAGTAACAGTATTGGGGGTGTCTTCCTAACTTGCTATAGCCCTCTGGGAAGCTATAACCACCCACCAACTCTCCTAGTGGCTCTGTACCTACAACAGTAGTTAACACACAGTCAGTATTTAGCAGTAATGATATGCACACATCCTTCATACTTACCACCAGGGATGGACCTTCAGCAACTTCCCTCGAGACCCCCTGTAAAATAAGGTTAGCAATACAGCTGCATACTTTCAATACTGTAACCCAACTAATAATATGCACACTAGCCAGGTTAAATGTGAAAAAAGTTAATCAGGTTTATTTAGGGGTTGTGAACAAGAAAGGGGCATGAATTTAGTCAAATGATCTGTGTTCTAATTTAAATCAGGTTTTTCTGGCATGCACTTTAAGTCCCAGGTATATAGTTCAACAACACTAGGTACCCAGGATAGAAAGTTGGCTAGCCAGAGGCATTGCCTGGGGGTGGCCGGCGTTGCAGCTGATGTTGGGACCCTTGATGGAAAGAAAGGCAGTTAGCATGCAAAACAACAAGATGATCATTTGTAATCTGAGATGGTTGGCTCAGTCTCTTGAAAACCCAGAGAGCAAATGAAATCAGATTGGTACCACAGATGATTTAAATACCTATTGCAGGAAGCTACCCTGAGTGTACTCATGCTACCAAATTTCTGCAGGAAGGCAGGTGATAAGGAGACCTCGTGGTGTTCACCGATGAGCATGGGGAAGCAGACACAACGCACCTCTTCTTCATGGCCTTTCCCTCCAGGTGGCCGCAACCTGTGAGTTGTTGTGCAGGGGCTGGATCCCCAAAGCTAGTGTCTCACTGAAATAGTTGCTAGTGCAGGGCAATCGGTCTGGACCGGACTGGCAAAGGCCCAGGCAGGACAAGCAAATTGGCAAAGTTTGTTTGATTCTTGTTAGTGAAGCCTCCAGCTGGCATAACAGGTTGAGTTGTAGGCAAGCAGGTCTCAACCCACGAGAAACATTCAGCACATTCAAATAAAGCAGTACTAGCTTTGTACAGTTCGGATATAGTCTAGCGCAGTTATAGTGGGGGGTTGCAGGAAGTAGGCTGTTGGTTAACTAGAATCTGCAGCTTATCCAATAGGTAGGGAAATGGGCAGACTGGGTGGGCCAAGTGGTCCTTATCTGCCGTCAAAGTCTATGTTTCTATGTAGTTGCTAATACAGTAGATTCACTGAGCAAACCTCTCAATCCCAAATTTGTGTCGCACACTAGCTGGGCCGATCACTTCACAGAAGCTAATCTTCAGTCCAAAACACAAGTGGTACTAATAAACTTATTTTTTCTTTCTACCGCAGTTACAGGCATAAATCAGAACAAGTCCGACTTCTGATATCAGGCAGTCCCAGACAGAAGAAACATGGCAGGGAGGCAAGTTAGGCCTCTTCCTGCCTGTTCCCCTACGCTCTGTTCAGGGCCCAGCTTCTTGAAAACTCAAGCTGTTCACACTCCAAACTCCAACTCTAACTGCTTTACTCTTTTTTGCAGTACTGGGGATTTCCCTTGTAATCAAGGATTTGGGTTGGCTGGGGAAACTGTCAGTCAGTTAGGGATCCCCCCTCCAGATTAGTTTTGATGCCAACCTAAAAACTAGTTTTCCTTCCCATAAGACACTTGGGCCAGGATCCATTTTAGGTCCCTTGAGTCCTATTGGTCCAATTACTGGAGATGCCAGACCTAACAAGGTGGCTTCCATTCCAAGGGCATATGCTACAAGGAAAGCAGGTTAAACAAACTCCTTTAATTCAAATATAACAACATGTACCTAATGTAAACAGTAAATAAGTACAGTTTCCATACGGGCTCCCTCTGCACTATTATCGACTGCAGAGTGGAGCAAAACAGAGCAGTGGCTGGCTGGTCACAAGCATTAAATTATTCTGACCCAGCTCAGACCATTCACTATACACATATTAGCTAAGTTCTTAAAGGGACAGGCGTGGAGGCTCAGCATGGCACTCACACGTAAAGAAACAGGGTCACACAAAGACAGGACATCAGCCTAGCAGTAGGCATTGAGGAGCCGAGGAAGACAACTAGGTAAACCCCAAATTAGTGGGGGGGGGGTTACACTCTTCCCAGCCTGGAAAAACATGGTGTCCACATCAAGTCTACACATAATGCACATTTCCATTTAGAAACAACTACATGCAAATACATGCATGAAGGTATATACAAGTTGCAACCATAAACTGTTTCATTGGTATACTATAAATGTTCATTTCTGATGCATCAATGAAAAATAAGCTAGCTATAGCAGCAGTACTACTATACCCTTTGCATTTTGCAAGAAATACTGCATAAGAACATTTTCATTTTCCAGAAATCTGTTCAAGTAGCTAAACACATTATTTGTACAACCCTTGTTTGTATTACCTCCTGTACACTAACCCACATGGTTTGGGGCCTAATCCTGTCAGCTAAGCTTGGGCTGCAGAGGCAAAGGTCATTAGCATACTGACTGGTGGGTTTTGCTATCAACTTAGAGGTTGCAGTGTAACCTAGTTTTGGAAGAGAATTCTCAGAAATGTAAATCCTTTCAGGGATTTATCTAACTCTAAAAATTGATTAGCGTTTTGCTCATAAAAGTGCTAAATCTTTGAGAAAATGCATAGTTCTTGCCTCACTGTGTTTAACAAACACAGCACTTCTAGAAAAACTATATAAATACTTTCTGTATAGTTAGTATAGTCCCAAGAAAAAAACTGCTAATCAATTATTTAATACCCTGCCTTTGATGAACGACATTCATGGGAAGATCTACAGGCCTTCCTGGGGAATCATAACTAAGGCGCACTACAGGATTTATGGCTCTTCCAGATTTTCTGGGAGGGGCAGACACAGGCTCAGTCCTTTTGAAATTTGCATTTGGGTTGATCAGTTCTGGCTCATTGTCTAACAATAAGTTAGCTTCTGACGAAAGGGGTGCCTCTGCACTGGCTGCTTGTTCAGAACTAGAAGGAACACTTTCATTGACTTGTTCTGTGCATTCTAATTCAGAGGAAACACTTACATTAACTTGTTCTGAAATTCCAGGTTCTGTCTTCAGGAGGAAATTCCATGGAATTTAAATCACGTAATACATTACTGATATTGGCAGAATCGTCATTTTCATTGACATCATTGCACATCATGATATCAGACTCACTAGTTTCAGACATTTCAGGTTCATCTGGTATGTGCTCTTGTGGTCAGGATTTTCCTCTTGAGGTTCAGTTAGTTCCACGAGATACAAGGAGTCAGCTATATCAGAAGTAACACTTTGCACCTCACTTTTCAGGGGACACAGGAATAGTGGAGAGGGCTGGAGGATTAGGCAGTCCTGAAGGTCCAGCCTCATCTCCCATATTACACAGGGAGTTTCCTTGAAACAACAGGCTCAGTTCATAGGATGGATAATAGGTGACCCCACACTCACTGTAATCAGATTCAGACTGGCAGTCAGTTTCAATGAGAGCAAGGCTGGTGGAAGGCTTTGAACTCTGAACAGCAGGAGGAGAGTTTAACTATCTCTTTTTGGCTGCAGCTTGAGTCACAGGCCCGGGTGGGGCAGTATCTTGGGGTGCAGGATCAATGATGATTTACCCAATTGGTAACAAATGATTTCTGTGCATTGTCTTTACAGCTCTTGGGTCGTTCTCTGGACTCACTTTGTATACTGGCATTTCCTCCAGCTTGCTGACAACAATGTATGGGGTGTGATGCCCCCTATCGGCTATCTTGTGTTTTCCATACAATCCCAAATTTCTTAACAAGACTCGATCTCCAGGTTGCAGCTCTTGGGCCTTAATACATTTCTCGTGCCTTTCTTTGTTTGCTAAGTTACTCTTTGCAGCCATGTTGTATGCAAACTGATAAGCAGGGGCACTGGAAAATTGCGGGCGCGATTTTCGTACTATTTCCATGATTCGGGGGGCCCCCCATGACCCCAGCGCGATATTGCGGATGATTTTGGTAGTGGGAGGCAGGTTCCTCTCTTATCCCTGCTCCCTGCTGCAGCATGGCTCTGTCATTTCGTTGGCACTTGAGAGGCTACTGGCTCTCTCCTTTGTGCCTGAATTTCCACTTCAGGGTTGTTCCACCCCTGCCCGTTGGCGTCTGAGGGGAGGCGGAACACTCGATGCAGATAGAAACCTGCCTTTTTTTTTCCTGTCCCCACTCAGGTTCACGCAAGCCCTTGAAATACGGCTTGCTTAGTGGGGACAGGTATTTCACTGAAGACCGACCGCAGCGGGCGACTCAGACCACCATTGAGGACCCAGACCACCACCGAGGAGTGAGGGGAGTAAGCCAGTAAGTACCGCGGCATTTTGAGACGAGGAGGGACATCAGAGTGAGCGACCCAGACCACCAGAGCAACAGACACCCTCTGACGAGTGAGGAGAACAAGCGAGTGAGGAGTGGGAGTAGTGGATGCAAGAAGCAAGAAAAAAACTTCCAAAAAGAGCTGTGCATCGCTTTTTTTTTTTTGTGTTGCTTGAGCCTGTAAATTGCCCTTCCTGCAACTGAAGGACTGCCCAGAGTGCCTGACTGAGCCTGGAGTGGTAAAACTTAAGGTAAGAAACACTGTTGTTTTGTTTGGCATGTGGAGTTTGGGAGATGGTATGGTAGTGAAATTATGTATTTTTATTTTTTTTTTTACAAGGGGCTGGAGGGGCTAATTTCCTGGGGCGGACGAGCAGGCTGGCACAGAACAATTTTTTTTCTGCATGTGTGCCAGTCCGGCAGGTCTGTTCCAAGCTCCAGTCGCTTGTTGTTGATGGTCGGTGGAGGGTCGGGCCTGGCGGACTGGCCTCATGCAGGAAAAAGTTGTTCTGGCCTCAGGTGATGGTGGGCATGGGGGATGAGCAGGCTACCAGAACAATTTTTTCTGCATGTGTGCCGTCCGCAGGTCCATGCCAAGCTCCAGTCGCTTATTGTTGATGGTCGGTGGAGGGTTGGGCTGATGGACTGGCCCACATGCAGAAAAAGTTGTTCTTGCCTCGGGTGATGGTGGGCATGGGGCAGACGAAGCAGGCTGGCCCGAGAACAATTTTTTCTGCATGTGCCAGTCCGGGTAGGTCCGCAAGCAAGCCCAGTCGCTTGTTGTTGATGGTCGGTGGAGGGTCGGGCCTGGCGGACTGGCCCACATGCAGAAAAAAAAGTTGTTCTGGCCTCGGGTGATGGTGGGCATGGGGCGGACGAGCAGGCTGGCCCAGAACAATTTTTTTCTGCATGTGTGCCAGTCCAGCAGGTCCGTGCCAAGCTCCAGTCGCTTGTTGTTGATGGTCGGTGGAGGGTTGGGCCTGATGGACTGGCCCACATGCAGAAAAAAGTTGTTCTGGCCTCGGGTGATGGTGGGCATGGGGCGGACGAGCAGGCTGGCCCAGAACAATTTTTTTCTGCATGTGTGCCAGTCCGCAGGTCCGCGCGCTTCCAGTCGCCTGTTGTTGATGGTCAGGGAGGGTTGGGCCTGGCGGACTGGCCCACATGCAGAAAAAAAAAATGTTCTGGCCTTGGGTGATGGTGGGCATGGGGCGGATGAGCAGACTGGCCCAGAACAATTTTTTTCTGCATGTGTGCCAGTCCGGCAGGTCCATGCCAAGCTCCAGTCGCTTGTTGTTGATGGTCGGTGGAGGGTCGGGCTCTGGCGGACTGACCCACATGCAGAAAAAATTGTTCTGGCCTCAGGTGATGGTGGGCATGGGGCGGACGTGTAACAATGCTTAAAGAAATCAAGAATCGATTGTCAGTTTTATTTAATTGTAACAGTGCTTGCATGAATCAAGAATCAATCATCAATTTTATTTAATGTAACAGTGCTTAAAGAAATCAAGAATCGATCGTCAGTTTTATTTAATGTAACAATGCTTTAAGAAATCAAGAATCAATCATCAATTTTATTTAATTGTAACAGTGCTTGCAAGAATCAATCAACATCAATATGTCTCAGCCAAATGCCAAGCGTCCGCGTCTGTCTCGCGAGGAGGCCAAACAGCTCCATCTTTCCTACACTGTGCGCGCCATTGATCGGGTCACTCTGTATCCTGGCGATCTGTATGAGGATGGGGGCCAGCTGTTCTGCAAGTTCTGCTGTCAAGCCGTGGATTATCTTCGCAAGCATACAATCGACCTGCACATGAGAACACAAAAACATGTGGATCGGAAAGCTGCAGCAATGAAAAGAAAACAAGACGGTATGTATACAGTATTTATACACAAGTGTCACATTTATCTTTCTGTGCGTGGGTGAGTGTGTGGGTGGGTGAGTGTGTGTGGTGTGTGCGTGTGTGTGTGTGGGTGAGTTTAGTGTGAGTGGGTGAGTGTGTGAGTGGGTGAGTGTGTGAGTGGGTGAGTGGGTGAGTGAGTGGGTGAGTGGGTGAGTGGATGAGGTGTGGGTGTGGGTGTGGGTGAGGGTGAGTGGTGGGTGAGTGGGTGATTGTGAGTGTGTGGGTGAGTGAGGTGAGTGAGGTGGGTGTGGGGGTGAGTGTGGGTGGGTGGGTGTGTGTGTCGGGTCTATCACTTTTTTACATTACCTTTTTTTTTTTTCCCACTTTACAGGCAGTACCATACAACGACAGCAGTCACTGGCGTCTTGTTTATTGAGAGCAACATCAGCTGATGAGGATCGTAAAGAATTTGTCCTGGACTTCATAAGATGCCTGACACATGCAGACATTCCTCTGGAAAAAGCTCCAGCCTTCGAACAGTTCCTCTGTAAATACACAAAACATGGTGGAAGTTTTCCTGGGTCCACACAGCTACGCTCTACATACCTTCAGGAGCTTCGCCCAAAGCATGAGGACTATGTAAGAAAGCTGGTTGAAGATACTGACCTCTACTTAATATTGGATGAAACTACAGATGCCTGTGGACGTAGCATTTTTGGAGTTCTGGCACAGCCTCTGACAAGGGTCAATGAACAGCCGGTGTTGATAGGACTTGAGTTTTTGGATCGTGTGAATCACACCACTGTCTCCCAAGCTGTGCTTCGTATTTTAAATGAGAATGGCATAAATTTTGACAAGGTGTTTGCAATTGCCACAGACAGTGCCAGCTATATGCAGAAAGCATTTAAAACTATTCTTCCGGCATATTCCCGAACGCTGTGCATGCAACTTGTATTGCACATTTGCTAAATTTGGTTCTGGAACTCTGGTCCACAGTATTGGAAGACCTTAATACTGTGGTCAGCTTGATCAAAAGGTTTTCTGTCAGAGCCCCATGCATGCCATCAATATTTAGAATTTCTAGAGGCAAAGGATGGCATTGTTCCAAAGATGCCTGTATATGCTGTGCTGACCCGCTGGTGCTCCTGGGTAAAGGCAGTCAATTATCTGGCTGACTATCTGCCTCACGTGGCAGACTTCATAAAAAATACTTCATCAGATGCAGCTTCATTTAAAAAACTCAAAATGGTATTGTCAAGTAGGCTTGATGTGCTTGTAGCACAAGCCACATTTGTGTCGGAACACTCTAGTGAGCTTGTGCAACTCATCGAAGAGCTGCAGGCAACAACGGTACCCCAAGGGCACAGCATTTTTTCACGACTGAATCACCTACACTTATTTTTAGATTTCTGTGCCACAGCTGGCATAGACGAATACAGGCCTAAGACTGTGGAAAAACTCTCAGTGTGTCAAGAGGGCGAGAGAGCTGCCTGTGTCTATTTGTTCCAACAAGTGATGTTGGAGAGCAGTCAAAAACTGGACAATGTCATCAAAGGACACCCCTCAAAGTATGTTTTTCAGGCAGCCCGTGTCTTTGATCCGCTACAATTTCCTATGCTGGACAAACAAAAAGACAGCTATATCACTGGCATACTGGGGCTTGCAGACATTTCACCTTTTGAGTGGCATGCTTATACGAATGCTGCCAAGTCAGTACCACCAGACTTTGAAATTGCAGCCTGGTGGGAGTCTCAGTCACCATCGCTGGGCAAACTGGCAGCCTTGGCAAAACGTTACATTTGGATGCCTGTCAGCACTGCCGACATAGAAAGAACATTTTCTGTTTACACAGACCTTCTGAAGGACAATAGAAGAACTCTAAAAGAAAATAATGTAAAATTGCTATTAATGCTAAAATACAACAAACATTTTTAAATATTGCTGAATATTATGCTTGCATTATTTCAGTTGGTTGGCAAACCAAGCAGAAGACCGGGTTTCAGAAGGAGGTTAAGGGAGCAGCCCAGGTTCACACAGTATACTAGTGGAGATTGTGGGAATCCAATCCATGTCTGCCAGATATACTACACTCGGGGCTATACAGACAGCCCAATATGTACTTTTTAGTAACTGTTTTCTGCTGGTTCAAGATAGGGGGACCTCGGGTGACAGCGAAAATTGGGGAACAGATTATGTAACTTTTTGTGCGTGTGTAAACGTGTTCATTTTTTATGTGTTTGGCTGGGGTTATGCATTTGGGATGGAGTTTCTATTTGTTCTTTTTATATATATATATTTTTGTAAAGTTTTATGGTGGGTGGATTGTGTAAAATGTGGTGTTCACAAAGAATAAAGTGTGTGTGCTTTTAAAATAATGTGTGGCTTTTTGTATATCAAAATCTGAACTATTTGACTAACATAAGTGGCACTGCGCGTGCTCCGCAACTTTCCGCAATTTTGACCCCAAAAGTCCCACAAGTTTGTCCACATTTCTCCACAATTTTCCAGTGCCCCTGCTGATAAGTATGGTTGAGCTGAGTTTTGAGTTTTTGTTCATACTGGAGATAGTTGTCTGCCTTGACTCCATCAGGGGATACAAAACAGATATCTAGTGGAAAACCTTGCTTCTCGACCAAACATCAAGTGGTAGGGGGAAACCCAGTTGCATCGTTACAATTACAGTTACAGGCATGAACTAACGTACTTATTTTCTGACTCCATCTCAGCTTATCTCTGGGATGAAGTGTACCTAGTACGTCTAGTAATGTTCAATTAAATCTTTCAGGCTGGGGATCGCACAGAGGGTGATAAGGGATAGTTCTGGATTCTCCCCCCCATCCAAGTGAGAGTATTTCTTTAATCAGATGGCTTTCAAAGCCTCTCCCCTGATCAGAATGAATTCTCTGGGGGGGGGGCACCATAATGGACAAAGAATTTTTCTATCAGTACCTTGGCTACAGTGGATGCCTTTTGGACTTTGGTTGGACAGGCCTGAGCGTAGCGAGTAAAATGGTCAGTCACTACCAGCACATTACCAATGTTCTTTTGGTCTGGTTCTAAGCATAAAAAGTCAATACATACAAGTTCCATGGGTGCACTGGTGGAGATGTTAACGAGGGGTGCAGTCCTCTGAGGCTGAGCTTTTCTCTGAAGGCAATGGTTGCAAATTTTGATGTGAGTCTCAATGTCAGCACCCATTTTAGGCCAATAAAAATGGGCATGGGCTAAGTCTGAAGTTTGGTCACAACCCAGATGTCCCATTTGATCATGGAGGGCAAGTAAAACCACTTGATTGAAGGCAGTAGGTAGCACTAGCTGTTGTTTGATAACTTGACCTTGTCTATTCATGGTCTCTCCGTAAATCAGTTTGTTATGCAACTTTAACCTGGGCCCCTCCTGAAACAGCAAGGCAGTTCTTTGGTCTTGGAAATGACGTTTGGACACGATTTTGTCAGCATTTATGGCATCCAACACAGGTTTAATCATAGGATCTTGGGATTGTGCCCATTGGATGTCAGTGGGAGTACTGAGAGCTAATGTTGTGAAACTGCAATATGCTGCAGGAACATAGGTGTCAGGAGGGCCCAAGCAATCAACCAGGCAATCAACTGTTTCAGAGGATGGTTGTTCATCTTTATCAAACTTTTGGCAAAGAGCTTTAACAGATTGTTCAGACATTCTCACCCACTCATATTTGGATTCAGGCCTTCTAGAGAGAGAGCATCAGCGTCAATGTGATTCAGGCCTGAGCGATACTGTACTGCGTTACTGGAGGGGGTGCAGCGCAGAGCGACAAAGATGATCAAGGGTCTGGGGGACTTATCATACGAGAGGAGGTTGAAGGAGTTGAACATGTACTCAGTGGAGGAGAGGAGAGAAAGGGGTGACGATTGAAACCTTTAAATACATGAAAGGAATAAACAAGACAGGTACAGAGGGCCTGTTCAAAGTAAGGGAGGGGAGGGACACCAGGGGCCATGATATGAGACTGGAGCGAGGAAGGTTCAGGAGGGAGATAAGGAGACACTTTTTTACAGAGAGGGTGGTGGCTGGGTGGAATGCGTTACCTGCTGAAGTGGTATGCAGTAGAACAGTGGACTGCTTCAAACGAGGATGGGACAGGACAAGGGGGAGGGTTAATGAAGAGGAAGGTTGGAAGGAAGGGGCAGCTGCAGAATAAGGGTTGCTAGCTGCACATTCGAGCAGACTTGATAGACCTCTAGGCCTTTATCTGCTGGCAAATTTCGTATGTTCGTATGTACTGAACAGTCATAAGTGCTGATAACCAACGGTGCCCAGTGGCATCTAACTTGGCCAAGGTTTGAACATATGGGGGGGTTGTTGTCAATTTTCTCCAGAATCTTTGCACCATAAAGGTATTCATGAAATTGATCTACTATGGCCCATTTTAATGCAAGAAATTCTAATTTGTGTACTGCGTAGTTCTTTTCAGAGGGGGTCAGCCTCCTGCTGGCAAACACCACTGGGCATAGTTCTTCCTCACACTGCCAGTAAAGCACAGTTCCAAGTCCCTTTAAGCTAGCATCAGTGTATAACACATAAGGCTTGGTTGGATCTGCATAAGCAAGAATAGGAGTATGGTTGAGCCAATGAATGATATCGTAAAAGGCCACATCATACTCTTTAGTCCAACTTGTCCCGAAAAGTTCATTTGTTCTGAAACTGACTTTTTCCTCTTTTACAGCACTCTTTTTGTATTTTCAGTTTGTTGGCAGGTACCCTTAAGTTAGATTGAGCAAAGGGCGGATGACTTTGATATAATCTTTCACAAATCAATGATAATAGCTGCAGAACCCCAAGAATATTTGCAGTTCCTTAAGAGTGTTTGGCTGTAGGCCAGCCCGGTGGCACTGAGGGGTGAGGCACTGGATGCCACACCTCACACCACGCTGGAGACCCGTGTTCGGGAATGGACAGGGGCCGCCGGGAGCTGGCAGGGGGGAGAAGGATTGCTCTCCTCCTCCGGGGAAAGGGGTGACTTAGCTCCAGCGTCCATTTGCCCTCTGGTGGAGGCTGGAGGGCAGTGCACTGCGCTGCTACAGGGGTGGAGCTGGGGACAGACATTGGAGTTTCTCGGCCATGTCACTGCACATCCCACAGCTCCAGGGTAAAAACTCCACACACAAAAAAAAAATACTGGGGCCCTACATATGAACCGGCTCAGTGTTCCTGGTCCCTCTGGCCAGCTTCAGTTCCACCTTTGGTGGTCCCACTTGGGAGAGCATCCCCGAGTATGAGGGGTCGGTGCTACCAGAGTTAGGTGAGCCCGTTCACGGGACTAGGAGAGCCCCCAGTGACAAAAATATGAAAAAAAAAAAAAAAGATTGTTTGGCTGTGGCCAGGTCATCAAAGCTTCCACTTTGCTTGGATCCATTTGAATTCCCTCAGAGGACACAATGTGGCCTACATATTTCATAGAGTGCTGGAAGAATTGGCATTTTTCGATAGACGGTTTTAAGCCAAAGTCCTCCAATCGGTCCAGAACCTTGATCAAACGGGTCTCATGCTCTTGGAGGGTCTTGCCAAACACAGTGACATCATCCAGGTAAACAAGGCATGCTAGTAGATTCATGTCTCCCACAGCTCACTCCAGAAACCTCTGAAACGTGTCAGGTGCTCCGGAAATGCCTTGAGGCATGCGTAGGAATTCGTAAAAACTCAAAGGACAGAGGAACACTGTTTTTTCTCTATCTTCAGGTGCCATTGGGATCTGGTAATACCCGCTCTGGAGGTCTAGCACAGAGAACCACTGGCTTCCATTAAGGCAATCAAGGGCATCCTGAATGTGTGGCATGGTATATTAGTCTGGTATGGTTCTTTGATTCAGTGTCCGGTAGTCCACACACATTCTCAATGAGCCATTCTTCTTTCAGACTACCACCATAGGACAGGTGTATGGGCTATGAGATTCTTGTATAATTCCCGCTGCTAGCATCTCCTGAAGGTGGCATCAAACATCATCAAAGTCTGCTGGTGCCAGTCGGTGAGATCTTTTATGGAATGGCCTCTCGTCATGAAGTCTGATGTAATGCTCTGCACTAGCGATGCACCTGCCATCCCAGTCTTTCAAGGAAAATACTTTGCTCCACTGGGCCAGCTTTTAGCTAACTTTTGCTCTCCACTCTTCAGGAATGGGGGATTCCCCAAAGTTGAACAGATCAGGAGTTACATCTTCATCCTCTTCAGTGTGTCGCTTGCTAGGCAGCACAGTAGTATCTGCACAGTACGCAGTAGCCAGAGTGCAGCATTGATTGACTCCAATATCCAAGTCAGACATGTTTTGGATTTTCACCACCACATGCTGAGAATAGGCGTGAGCTCGGGCAGGCAAGATGCTAGACTTAACTAGCAGTCCCTCTGGCAGTTTCCCCTCTTCCAGGGCATCCAGCATGAGAATCTTGTTCTTGACATCTTTCTTGATTAGTACTTCGCCACTAACAGTGCACTGAACATTGAGTGGCAATACAAGTGGTGCTTGATCTTTTTTCCACATGATGCCTACCACCTTGTCCTTATTGATCTCCTTGTCTTGCATCTGTAAATCATATGCTCCGCACACCATGGCAGGAATGTGCAAGGCCCATCCAGTCTTCCTCGATTGCTTTTCCTGGTAAAGTTGAGCTAGTCTGCCAAACATGTGGGCATTAGTGCTGATTAACAGAGGAATAGCACCATACATTACAGTCGGTGGGCATACCAGAGCCAAAGTCTCTACTGGTTCGTCTACGCCAGCAACAGCAGTAGGAAAGGATAACCACAGTCATACATAACCCAGGTATAGGTAAGATTTGTTTCTCAACCCCCACACATGAAGTCCTTCAAGGGGTAGAAGTGGAAGGTCAGACAAGTGTTGGTTGCACCAATCTTTGAACACAATAGTGACCTGTGAGCCACTGTCTTGCACAGCTCAGGTTGAAATGCCATTAACAGTTACGGTAGTCTCCATGGAGGGGCCCACCATCTCAGACCAATCCAGAGGGGCAGGCTTGGTGGGCTGGTCCACAGCAGTTTTGGAAGAAAAGGATTTTCATGATAGGCCTTGTTGTGGCTTTATATTGCTTTGTCGGACCAGGTTGAGCAGCTTGGTAGTGACTCGCCATAGATCTTCTGGAGCATTGCAAGCTCATTTGGTGTGCCCATATTCTCTGCACTGGTAGCAAAATACCTTAGCTCTGTGGTCAGAAGGATGGGTCAGTCTTTTCAAGGTTTGTAGAGATTGGGGGGCAAGCCCTACTCTCTTCCTTTGGCTTAGATTCAGGCTCAGCTCCCCCATAGTCCATCCAAGGGGCAGAAGGTTGAGTGGCATAACATAGCTCACAATTCCCTCATTTCTTCTACCATGTTGGGGTCAGCTTAAGACTCAGCAGCAAGGACACTGGCCCCAGTACAGACAGGTGGAGCTTCACAAACAGGCTCAGCCTTGGTGGGGCAAAGTTCATGAGTTTTAGCCTGTTCAGCCACGGCTTGCCTGCTGGCTTTCAGTTCTTTCAATTCTTTCAACACACTGACTATAGGTTTATCTGGGGTCAGGCAGTTTGTGCAAACCCCAGCATAGGGGTCCCAACCATTATCTTTGTTCTCTACCTCCCGGATTTCTTTCATTAACCAATAGAATGGTTGGCTTTGCAATCTTGAAATTTTAGCTTCAGTATGAGCACACTCAAATAGCAGGCAGACTTAAGGATGTGTTCCAATCTGGCACAATTTAGTTCATTAACTGAGATGTCCCCCTTTCGGCTCACAAAAGCAGACAGTCACAAATTTTTCCACAGTTTAGTAGACTTAAACTTCCACATCAAGTCCTCTCCTGATTCAGTACTACCCCTTCTAAAGCAGATAAATACTCAGCAGCAGAGGCCTCGGAATTGGTGGATAGGAGGAAGCAGATGGCCTCCAGTGCAGGGCCCCTTAAACTCTCCATTAATGTTTTGCATTTTTCCCCTTCAGAACCTTGCCACTCTTGGATTGGGGGGTGGCATAGTCCATCTAGGTTTCCAAGTTGCCTTCTCTCACAGGAACAGGAACGGCCCCTGAAAACAGCCTGAGCCTGCGATAAGATTCGAGGTGCACTGAGGGTATTACAATGGGAGATGCTGCAATGGGTGATGCCCTGGGTGAAGACGGGGAGGCTGGAGGAGAATGTATGGGAGTGACCTCCTCAGAGTCCTCCAAAGTCATCCGCAAGTCCTTAACCATCTGCCCTTCCTCAGTTAAAAGTCTTGATAACTTCTCACTAAATCCTTCTACCTTTGGGAACCCCACAGCAGAAGATGGGCCACTGTATACGTGAATGACCCTCCACTTCATCTGGGATCCCTTGGGCAAAATAACAGTGGGTACTGTTGCAGGGTCTATAGGAAGGCTACATGAAATGAGGGCCATTAGAGTCTGTTCAAACTGGTTTGGGTCCCACCCTCGCACTGAAACCTTCCACAGACACTTAACCTTTCCCATGGTTTCCTCTATAGTAGCATTAGTAGTCCCCATGGGGATGTCTAGTAACAATAAAGCATTGTGGGGGTCAACCCCTTCTGCTTCACTCCACCCCATCATGTGGCTCACAACCAGTTTATGGGGAGAACTTTTCCACTTGGCAATAGTGAGCCCCTCCATCTCAAATTTTCCTCAAATTCGCAACTGACTGAAATTTTCTTTTAGCTATTAGGGAGCACTAATCCCAGTGATGCCTTCAAGATGTAACCCTAGGCAGCGCTGTCCTTGAGGTTACTACCCCTGCCTGTATGTCTGAGCACAGGTTAAGGGGCCTGGATTCAGTACTGAGGTGACTCCACCCAGAGTAACAGTATTGGGGGTGTCTGTCTAACTTGCTATAGCCCTCTGGGAAGCTATAACCACCCATCAATCCTCCTAGTGGCTATGTACCTACAACAGTAGTTAACACAGTCAGTATATTGCAGTAATGATATGCACACACCTTTCACACTTACCACCAGGGATGGACCTTCAGCAACTTCCCTGGAGACCCCCTGTAAAATAAGATTAGCAATACAGTTGCACACTTTCAACACTGTAACCCAACTAATAATATGCACACTAGCCAGGTTAAATGTGAAAAAAGATAATCAAGTTTATTTAGGGGTTGTGAACAAGGAAGGGGCGTGAATTTAGTCAAATGATCTGTGTTCTGATTTAAATCAGGTTTTTCTGGCATGCACTTCAAGTCCCAAATATACAGTTCAGCAACACTGGGTACCCAGGATGGAAAGTTGGCAGACTGACAAATTTGTACTCTCCAGGAGTCTGATCATCTCCCAGTAGAATTTAAATTTGATTTTCATAAACAAAGATCCTCAAAAAGCACTCATGGACATGAAATCTTGATTATTCAAAATCAGAAAAGGATAAATTGGAGTACTGATTCTGGCAATAGTATTCGAGATTTACTCAAGCTGGACTTTTTCATGGAACTTGGATCAAAACTCTTGTCTTCAAATACAAGGGAACTTTTGTTATGGCACTCGCTGGAGTTGTTTTCCAATCTCATCATCCTAGTCAAGCATGCATCACAAGTCCTCAGCAAAGCAGATGTGGAGTAGAAAGGAAAGAAAGAACCCCATACACAGGTATCAATTTACTTTTGTTCCCCCTCACCACACAGTACATGACTTTTACCAACAACTGTACTATAGGGGTAAGGAGATGCTGTGGCAGGGCAAGCCTTCATTTACTCATGGTTCTCCCAGACCAGGGGATCTCACTCAAAGAACAGGGGAAAGGCCCAGTTGCAGTGAATCCCTTTCTGCCTGGTTTCAATCTCACTCCTCCTCACTTGAAAAGCTAATGGTACCAAAAGACACAGACAAGAAAATCATAAAAATTTTAAGACATAGTCAGTTGTAGCTTTTTATTTCCAAAGTATTTTTTTTCCTTTTGCTCACTGGAAACTTTTCTAAGCGGTAATATTGTGCTGGACGTATGGAACAGCTCTCAGCTTGGCAGCTAATATATCTATCTCTGTTCCCCTTGCTACATCTTCAACGTTGTGATCTCACTGCCAGTGACATCACAGGCGACTGACCTGGCAGCTACTGAGTGGTTATTCCTGAGCAGCAGTGATGTCACAGTCAGTGAGGTCACAATGCTGAATATGTAATGGGGGGAACAGAGCTAGAGGAGGAAGTAGGCTGTTGGTTAACTAGGATCTGCAGCTTATCCAATAGGTAGGGGAAATGGGCAGGCTGGGCGGGCAAAGCGGGCCTTATTTGCCGTCAAATTGTATGTTTCTATGTTAGATATGTCAGCTGCCAGGGAGAGTACAGTTCCATGCATCACACCTACTAACATCAGGTAAACAATCTTGTATTTAACCAAAGGGAAAAGAAAAAGTACCTCAGATATGAAAGGTAATGGTTGACTGTTTTTAAAAACTAATATTAGTTTTAGGCAGTACACTAGCTCTTTAAGACCTCTGGTGTCGGTTGGCAAATGGGAGTTTTTTTCTGGTCCTAGTCAGACATCTCCTGGCCTGTACATTTAGCAGATGATCTTCATATGGCACATAGTAGCTTAGCCTGTGAAACCCAATCCATATCTGACCAACACACCACATCCTGCCATCCAGTCCCTAGTATGTTGCAATGACCTGTACCAGGCGGTGGTACTGACTAAGCAGCTTCCAAGTCTAGCTGTGGTCACAGTGTGGCTATTCAGGTCTGTAGTACAGTAAAGTCTCTCAAACAGCAGTTGCAGCCCTCAGCTTCAGTTTGGGCTGAGCTAGCACATGATTACTTCATTTTATACGTAGCAACAGGTCATCTGTGGCAGAAGCCTGCTCTGTCTCTGCAGCAGCAAAGCAGGCCTAGGCTGTTTCTCTCAACAGCACACACCTCTGTTCTTTTCATGCTCAGCTGCAAACTAAAAGAGTTCTGGAACAGCCCCTGCAGTTCACTGGGAAACAGAAGAAGAAGAATCAGCATTTATAAAGTGCTTTTCATACACAATGTATCCCAAAGTGCTTTACAAGCAGTGCCAGACTAGTAGTGAAGTGATCGAATGTATAATGGCTGCTCCTGATTGGCTTTTAGAGCTGTCAGTTGTTATTAACAAGTCTGGAGACCTGCCATTAGACAGGTGGTTTGATGCAGCAAAGGCAGCAGAATTAACAAAATCCACTACAAATATATAAATCTTTGTCACTCCCTCTGATCCTGATTGGTCAACCAGTCACCTTCTGACACCATCACCATGCTGCTGCAGGTCAGAGGTGATGGCTACTAAATTTGTAGTCCATAAACAATTTTTACAAGGCCAGTCTGGTGGCATTGAGGGTTGAGGCGTTGGATGCCACACCT
The DNA here is from genome assembly GCA_016271365.2 of Neoceratodus forsteri. Classification (NCBI taxonomy): domain Eukaryota; kingdom Metazoa; phylum Chordata; order Ceratodontiformes; family Ceratodontidae; genus Neoceratodus; species Neoceratodus forsteri. The sequence goes on along the minus strand of CM028135.1, from coordinate 901,084,724 downwards.
CGCACCACGCCGGCGACCCAGGTTTGGGAACGAGCCCGGGTTGTCAGCAGGGGAGGTAGTGGATCGAGTACCTGATGGACTGTTCTCCTCTCCCAGGGTGGGATCCAGGGGTTGCTCGGTGCAGCAGGGACCTCTGGTGGAGACCAGAAGTACCACTAGCACTGAGCCCTACAAAGGGGCGGAGTGGCAGTGGACGTCAGCGACCCAGATTTTTATCATGTGAATTTATTGCACATCACTGTGTTTATAAACGTTTTTTCCCCTGTATGTATAACTGTTTTATATAATTGTATGATGTATCTGTTGTGTATCAACTGTTGAACCTTGACCTTATCAGGTCCGTCCGCTTGAATAAATAAAGATTTGATGATGATGATGATGATGAAGATCACGTGGACATAATTGCACATCTGCACTCAGGGGAAACCACATGAGAAAAATCCCCATCCTTGGGGATAGGCGAAGGCACCTCTGCCCCACCAGGCCACACTCCCAACACTGGGCACTCTCCTCTTCAGGGCCAATCGCCCAGCTCGGCACTCCAGATTATAGACAGAGCACCCTGGGCAGATAGGGCGGCCCCACCTCAGGGGGTTCAGAGTCAGGGGATCCATCGGGCTGGTGCAAGGGGAAGGAGGTGTCTCAGGTGGGAGGTAGAGCCTGGAGGTTATGAAGGATACCAGAGAGAGTTCCCTGAGGATGGAGCAGAAATAGAGTTGAAAAAAAATAAATAAAGCAGTTTTTACGAAATGTCTTTGCTTACACAAAGGTCAGTTTGCTAAAAAATATTTTGGGCCACAGACAAGTCCTGTACTGGTGTGCATGCATGTATGATTTGGGGGCAGCAAATGGGAGATTCCCGATTCAGTCAGGAGTACTGATGCATTAGCTCTGGAAGCGGCAGATGATGGCTTTGATGTACGAGTGCTGGAAGCCTTAAAGGTAAAGACAAACACACAGGGCACTCATGCATACAGGAGCCAGTAGAGAGCAGACCAAAGAGAAGCAGACAGAGCACACACAAAGAACACACTCCAGAGGCTGTAATAACCCACTGAATTTATTGCCAAAAGCAAAAAAAGGCAGAAAAAGTGTGGCACAGAATTACCCCCAGCACTTTCTATCTATACCAGTTATGCTTCATCAGGGAGCAGGGCTAATATGCAATGAAGATAAATATCTTGTCATAGTGCTAAGCATATCATGAATATTTCATTAGTATGTTTATCAATTCTTGCTATGACTAAGACAAACATCTGAAGCTAACCCAGAAACCAGAAAGTGTGAACACAGCTCCCTAAACATAAAAACAAATGAAAGGTATCCCACAAAGTAAATAAAATAGTGTGCGCTAAAACTAAAGTCTAAGGGATATAAAAGCAGCAGTACAAGTGAAAAGAGGCTTTCAGCAACCCCATATACAGTGTATTATGTCCCAAGAAAGATTCTGAATGCTTAAATGGCTAAATAATTTGATAAGATGTACTGACGAACAACAAAATAAGGACTGTAAGAAAGAGAAAGCAGGAAAGAAACATAAAAAATAAATACAAAAGTACAAAGGGGAGGTTAAAAAGGGAAAGGGATGGTCACCAGCAAAGTAAAACAACATGAAAAAGAGGTAATTAAGAGTATACATAAAAAAATTAAAGAATGGAAACACACAGACCAAGGCAGGAAGCACCCACAAGAAAAGTAAACAATAACATCACAGAGTTTTTGTTTTTTAAACCAATCAATTTAAGAAATTTCTAAAGAAACAATTAATTCTGACATTTCTGGAACTGCATAATAGGTGCTCATGAAAACAGCACCACAATCTGTAATAAGAAAAGAATCAGCAACTAAATATTATTCGTCATAAATGTAAAGTAGAAGAAAAAAACACATTAATCCAGATATAAAAAGTCTGAAGCAGAGGCACAGTGTTGAGGTGATCATTATGGCCTCATTGATGCAGAGCCTTTTGGGTGAAAATCTTCCTTGACTCATGTTGAAGAAAAACTCTTGTTCTGTTCCCCACTCCTGGGTGAAACATAATCAGTTTCTGTGAATCACACAGGTCTGGTATCACTGTTATGGCATTCCAAAAAATGCAGCCCATGGGGGCTATCTGGTTGTGAATTTATGATGGAACACACATGTTCCTGTATTCTTTTTCTCAAAGCTGACTGTACAGCAATTGTAGAAAAAGGGATATTGCCACATCCCTCCAATCTTCAACCAGAGAAATTTAATTGAACTTTGCTAAACATGTTGTGCATATTGGGACCCAAGATTAAGGCCAAGTGGAGCCTTACAAATGAGTGCACTTGTGCATGCACATAACTGAACAAAAACTGACACTACAGGGTACTTTCTTTATTTTAGTTTTTGTTGGCCAGGTAAGTGCACTAGTCAAATTCTGCCTATTTTCCGGCACAACCCAGGGGAGGAGGATACAGATGAATGCCAACTGACCTTGAACCAGATTAAGCTGCTGGTGGTATTTTTAGTTCACTTGCCATACTTTTCAATGTTTGGCAGGAAGACTTGATTAACCATTTATAGTGTATGGTAGAAAGTTATTCTAGGTAGAAATCCATACCCAGAATAATGTTGTCGTGCTGCAGCACCTACGTCATTTTGTTGTTGTGCTGCACTAGAAAAGCAACTACTGCAGCACAATTTGGGAACGCATTCTCGCACCATGCCCGCTGAAGCTGTGGCTGCAGTCACTAGCACTGTGTGAGTGAAAGTGGCAACAGTTCACACTGCTCTAATTTTCTAAGAATGGCAGCCGTGGTATTTTCAAAGCACTGTTACTGTTAAAAAACTGTTACCAGTTGACTTGTTTGTTCTGTTTGTATGTTTTTTTCTTCATATCAGTGCTTGTAAGTTCCTCTGATTCACTGACTGCCATGAATTATAAAAGTGAGTTTTTTTAAATTACATCAATTAATATTTCTTGTGTTTATTGAGACCATACACTATAAAAGACAATGTATGTTCCGCTGTACACAACAAGCATGAGTAGCCATCTCGAGGTTGCCATGGCTGCCGAAAACCTCTCGAGCTTAGCTCTTGAGGTTTAAACAGTCGCCATAGCAAACTCTTGATGGCTACACATGCTTGTTGTGCATAGAGGAACATACATTATTCTCTGTATTGGTGTTTTAGAGTCTCTGTCGATCGAGCATGACTGGAGAAACACCTCCAATATGTCCAGCAACTAAGAATCAGTTAAATACAGTCTACCATTTGGCCTCCGGAAATAACCAGAAACCAGAACAGAGCCAATAAAGAGTAGTATGATAAAAAGGCGAAGGTACATTAACTGTTGCCTGCTAGCAGAGCTTTGTTATGGAACCTAGAACTGCCCAAAAAGTACAAGATTGTGGACAGCTGTGGCAACACCCATTACGTTGTGTTGGAGCAACTACAAGACATGACAGTCTACAGACTATGACTGGAAGGAGAGTCATGTGGGACTTGAATAATCCACAGAAATCACTTGCTGTTTATTGGGAAAATAGACATCTAGAATCTGAAGTGCCTCAGTAGCTGAAAACTATACCTGCTTCAGGCAGAAAGAAAACTAGAGCCAAAGAAAGGTCCATTGTCACCCTAGCAGTAATGAACAGACTCATCAGACTAAGAAGTAGAACACATGCAGTATTACTATACCATGGATAGTCCCAGTTTTATATGAGAAGTTATTCCTTGGGAGGAATCCAACAACTCTGCAACCCAGTTGGATCCAAATGCAGAACATTTCATGCCTTCAAATACAAAGCTAGCACATGAGGTGGAGAACATCACAGAAGAGGGTGGAGAGCACCCAGAACCAAAAGACCTAGTAGAGCTGACTAGGAATGAAAATACTCCTATGCTGGTCATGGAAATGGGAATCATGACCGAATCATCCCCATTATGCCACTCTGAAAGACGTGAGATACTTAATCAGACTGACATATTATGCCCCCTAATGCTTCTGCCAACCTGCCTTTGCATGTAGCACACGAAGGGATATATCCAACACCCAGATCATTGCCCTCTATAGTGTCTTCTGCTACCCCCAGGTGACTCATATCCAATAAGTACTAATCATGTGGGAAAGGTTTGCTAAGATGGTCTAAGGCAGGAATCACATGTTCATACAAGATATTACATAACTGTTGAAATATACTGTGCCTAGACAGGAACTACTGTATTTGTCAAGATAGTTTATGTGTTGTTGTATATTTAGACTCTGTCCTTTCCTGTTGACATTAATGTGGATGTTAACTGCAACAGCAGTGGAAGAGCATAACCCCCTATGGGTGCTTTACCTTTAGAGGAAAACTACTTGCAAAAATTATAAAAACAGATGTGCACTGGGTTTGTGTTTCTCTGATGATCCTTAGTGTTCTATTAACTGTGTCTGTAGCAAGTTTTTCTTTTGTTACTTTTCTCTGCAAGTTTTATAGCCCCTGTGGATAGCCATTCAGGCCTCTTTTATTGCCTTTGATCTGTTGGAATTTTCCCAGAATGTCTCTGAGAATTACATGAATTAAATATAGCATTAGAACTAAGAGCCTGGGATCCTAGATACAATCTAGTCACACAATCTAGCTGAAACTGCTTGTGAAAGTTAACTGCCTTGAAAAGGTGTTTGCCCTCCCTCCTCAGCCGAAGTCAGATTTTTGTAAGAGCCAGCTGTTGTTATTCTGGATGTGTGGTAATTTTCTTTGTAAAGTGGTGTTACTAGGTGATAATACAGTCAATATATCTTTGAAGAACTTAGGTCTAAATCACATAATTCCCAGAGGCATTCTGGGAAAATTCCAAAAAATGAAAGGTAATAAAATAATCTTGAATGGCTACCCCCAGGAGCCATAAAACTGGCAGGGAAAAGTCAAAAAAAAAAAGCTTGTCACAGACACATGGAACAGAATACCAGGGACCATCAGAAAAACAAACACAGTTCGGTGACGCTGAGAGTTGAGGCACTGGATGCCACACCTCATGCCACGCCGGTGACCCGGGTTCAGGAATGCGCCTGGGCTGTCGGGGTCAGCAGGGGAGGGAGAGGACTGAGCATCCGGAGGACAGAGCAGGAGGGAGGGGGTCCATGCTCAGCTCATGACTGGCCTCTGGCAGCAGCAGGAGGCACAGAAAGCACAAGCATCCAGCAAGGGGTTGGGGAGTGGTGACTTTGGCAGTGAAGCCATGTTGCCAGGGTGCATGCCATTCCCCCAGTACAGGGAAAATGCTCTCCGGGCTCCGGGACGATGGAGCACTGGAGCAGATTCCTCGTGGCCTCGCACCTGCCTAGCCTTACAGCTCTCGACGCAACCTGGATTGTTGAGTTGTAGCTGCCCCCACCTCATCCCCACCTGAGGGGGGGAACCGTGGCTTTATGGGGTGAATGAGAAGGTCTCAGGTAGGTGGCAGAAGTGGGGGCAGTCTCCACAGGTGCTCCTGATGAAGCGGAGCTTGGGGAGGTGGGGCGCAAAAAAAGTGTGCTTAAAAAAAAAAGAAAAACAGAAACACAATGCACAACACGTGTGTTTGTAATTTTTGCACGTAGTTTTCCTTTAAGGCTCCCTGTAGTTTCACACATCAAGTTTGACAGCTGCCGCCAATGGAGCTGCTATCTCAGTGCTATGGAAGGAACCAGGAATTTCCCTGATTGCTGCCCTGACTGAACTGGACATGTAAATGTACCTGCACAGGACTGGTTTGTGGTGTGAATCATTATAAACTTCAGGACTATTTACAAAAAAAAAGGATGTTGTGGAGGGATTTCTTTTAGACTACAAAACAGTGGCCATCTTCATAACCTCTAACCCGAGCTGGCATAGCGATGGGGTTGAAGGGTGACTGGCAAACCTATCAGGGTTGGACTGCCTGAGCAAAACCCTCATCAGCTTATGGACATGAAATAGACTTATTTAATTTTAGCATCTTTGCAGCATCCAGTTGTCTTTAGTGTGACAGTCCTCCAGGCCAGTATAACTTTGACTGACACCTCTAAACAGCCAGTATGGAGCTGCAAATCCCAGTGAACAGCAGAGGCTGTTCCAGCACCATTTCTGACCTGCATGAGATTCAGACAGGAGATGTGCCTGTGTACTGCTAAAACTGAACCTGTAACTGTGCAGAGACATTCTGCCTCTTTCCCATGGACTAACCAAGAGAACTGAGAGCAGACCACTTGCTGAGAAAAAGTTGCATGTAAGCTCAATGCAAACCTAAGCGTGAGGTTCTAGCAAATTATTGAGATACTTTTGTTGTGCTGCAGCTGAGACAGCTGAATCATGACCTCAGCTAGTTTATAAAGCCGCCCAGCTAGTACCACAGTCTAGAGCTGTTACTGCCACACACTAGGGACTGGATGCTGGGGCATGGTGTGTTAGGCAGGTAGGATAGGTTTTTCACAGGCTGAGCTGCCCATTAGGCATAAGAGGATTGTCTGCCAAATGTGGAGGTGAGGAAAGGCCTGACTGGAGACAGAGAGAACCGAAATCTGCATCAGCTGACATCAGAGGCCTCAGAGGAAAAGAAAGATAATGAAACCATCCAGACAGAAACTCACTGCAAACTGTACTATCACCACAGTGCATTGAGGTTGATCCCCTGGTCTGGGAAACTGTGCATAAAGATGAGGGCTTGCCCTGCAACTGCATCACTGCATATCATATTTGGAAAACCATTTACTGGACTAGGCTATCTGACCGGGAAATACAGGTAGCCCTTGTTGGTTATGACCCTTTGGGTTTGGTGTTTTCAGCTGCAAAGCACTGCTTATTATTACATCACCACGGGTCAACCAGGTGCAATGTCATCAACCTGCTATGTTTCCACAGCTGGGCATCCAGAGAAGCACAAGGAGCATACTAGTAGTATGGCAAGAGTAAACACTGGTACCAGTGGTGAGAGGGTAGTGCCGTTCAGTGCAGATGGGCAGAAAAGGCAACTGTACTGTGCATGTGTGGTTTGTTGGTGAATTAGAATAGGGATGAGCCTAGAAGGGCACTTGAAGCACAGCCTCACATTATGTCACTTGGCTATGCCTTGAAGGGTGAGGGAAGAGCAGCCCTGTTACTGTAGGCTGACGATGGAAAGGTGCAGAAGGACTAGCCAGAACTATATCTACTATTTCATTGCTTAACCCCTCTTTTCCTCATCAGGGCCTTGATGTGATCCTAATAAAGACCTTGTTATTTGGTTTCTAATCACTGTCTATATATATATATACTATTTTAAAGTATAAGTTGTATGCATTGTGGGGATTGTCACTGCATTGAGTTACTTCACAGATGCGTTGATCTCGTGGGGCGGTACTCTATTCCAGGTGGTGGTACTGTACATACACCCAGTCCACTTAAAGCTTTCTGTAGGTTGGTGGAGGCTCCATGCAATTTCATTCCAACTTTGAATATGAATCTCCCAGTAAGGAATTTACCAGACTCAGACCCCTCAACCTTGTTGAGCCCAAAAGACAGGGGTAGCTACTGCAACATTAATGGCATCCAACTGACATCACTGAAAAAGAAAAAGCTGAATTAGTGTGATGGAGTGAGTCTAAGGCAACAATAAGGATTTTATCAAAGGAGCATGGGTCTACAACATGATATATTTATGGATACTATGGACATGGTAGGAGGAACCTTAGGGTGAAGGATGTCCCCAAGTTTATGGACAAGGAGGTAAAAGTGAGATCACAGTTAAGGGAGACCAAAGAGCTGAGGCAGTGATTTAGGTGTGCACCCTGTCCAAGAAGAACATTTCTATCTTTTTTCTGTCTTTTAGAAAGTCAGTTGAAGAGTTAAACTAAAGTTAGGAGGAGTTAACATGGTCAGTGCAGGCAGACAGAGTGAGAAAATCAGGAGCTTGGAAGAAATCAAAAAATGTTTAGTGCTGGGTGCTGTCAGCACTGAAAGTATAGTTAATGTGATTTTGTGATTTACAGCAAAGTATTTACAGTTAACATCCATTACCCCCCCCCCCACACACACACACACACATTCACACATACCCACCCACACACACACATTTAAATTTCTGGCCCCTTTTGTGTTATTACTACAGACATTTTGTTTGAATACAAGCTCTTTGCCCTTAGACTTAATTTGGTGCTGCTGCTTTTCCTGCCTTAAATTCACAATCCTCTACTCGTGGCATTAAAATCAATTCCATGGCAACAAGCTGTGATGTCATAACAGAGCATACTGTACCTCTCAATGTCCCACAGTATGAGGCATTTCTCATTTTACCACATTATATTTCTTTGCCCTACATCCACCCCTCGTGGAAAAGGTTCTTCCTTCATAGGGACTGGGATATTTATTTCAGTTTTTAGAGTAGAAATTTATTTTGTTAACCTCATGGAATGCTCAGCATCGAGAAGAGGGCTGTGCCTGGAGGTCTGTATCTCACTATGAAGGATCTCTAGTGTAAACAGAACCCAACTTCCATGAGAACACACTCTCACTGTTGCTTGTTCTCTGTTGTAAAAGAACTGTGTTGTGATGGAAACAAACATCTATGAACTTTAAAAAGCAAAGTTTAATGACAAAAGCAGCATATTTGTATGCATGTGACAGGATAATTACACTGTAGTTATATGTTTGTTGCATGCAAGTACATTGTAGTTGCAGTACAGTTACAGTGTACTTACACTGTACAGTGTAGTTAAGCAACACTTAAAATAAAGTGTAATCAGATTTGTAATAGCGATATCATCTTGAGTTATTATCCTTATCAAGGAAAACATGACTTTTTGGAATACTAAGTGCACTCAGCTGTATCTCAGCCCCTTTAACATTCCAACAAGTTATTATTTCTGCCCAACCTATCATTAGAACTCAGAATGCAGTGAAAGGGGGGTTGGTGGTGCTGTTTAAGCAAACAGCACAGGCTCAGATATCACTCTCCAACCATGGACCCAAATGGCTCAATGAACTCCCCAAGGAACTGATCGAGTGTAGTAAGGTCAGCTAATTCAGATCAGGACTCTGTGCCCACCTAGCCCTTGAGAATGTCTGCAAATGCATCCACTAACCCCAGATTACCAACCCTGCTGCCTACCACCCCTGGTGGTAGGATACTGGGTAAAATACTTTGTTGCCCCACGCACCTCATGTCACCACTGCCCCCGCCACCAGTCCCCTCGCCTCTCACCCCTCTCCACTGACCTACTCCCATGCCACCCCCTCCTCCTTCCACCAGCCTATCCTTCCTCTTGCCACCCCAATCCCCATCCCCTGCTCTTCCCCATTAAACAATTCGCCTCCTTCTCCACCATCACCCCTCCGCCAAATTCCCCTCCCCCCCATAAAGCTCTCCTCAGTCAAAGAATAGCTCGGGCAAAGTCTCCTCCGGCAGCTTCTATACAGAGCATTGCTAAGGATCATTAGTCCTCAAGCACCACCTGCACTTACTCAGTTATTGCCTCACTCTCAATCTGTCCTGCTCTGGATACAGTTTCCACTAATTATTACTGTTTTTTTTTGCAACCACTATTTATCGTACACCCCTAGGAAACCACAATGTAAACCAACTATGGAATCTGCAGATCCCTATATAAACTAACTGTTGTTTGTTTGTCTTGTGTATATGACTTGGGATCTTTGTAAATGAGTTTCAGAGTCAAAGGTATTAATCCCAATATTAAATAAATATATAATAAATACATTTCCCAGTTAAGAATCTCAGTCTCAGACCTTACTGAACCCAGCATATGATGCTAAAGCAAAATTAAACTTGCACAAGTAACTGCACTAGTTTTTGAGCGTGTATCTCCATGTTTGATAACGCATCCCACATTTTGAGGACCATTGCCCCACATTTTCGATACATTGAGAGCTATGCAGCAGAGGAGTGTGACTCCAAGGAAAAGCAGCAGGGACAGATGAGATACAGTAGCAGGGGCAAAAAGTCTGATTTCCTGCAAATATCTTTTGTAATTAAGATTGGAATTTTCTGAAATTTAAATTTTTGGGAATAAGATTTGAGTGCAGCTGATGACAACTATCAGTATTGTGCAGACAACTGGAAAATGACTTTAAGTCTGAAAACAGAGATGAGATGCCCACAGCAGAGAACATGAGACACATTGAATAAAACAAAGGGCTAAAGACAGAATGTTGGGGGAAATCATACAGGAGGGGTTCAGGTGCAGAGGGGAACAAAGATAAGAGGAAATGAAAACTACTATAGTAAAATGAATTGGGCTTTTAATTTGCATTGGAAAAAGAAACAAAAATCACAGGAGGATGGGGCCCACCAACTATGGTATTAGAAGGAGCAACTGCAGTGGGAGTCTGGAGGAAGATTTTTTGCATCATATACTTTGTTGGCTTACTTTTATGCATTTACATTTTACCCAGAAGCAGTCCTTCCCCACAAAGTCATACTTTTCAACTTACTTCCTGAGCCAGATTCATGGAGTTGCACTTCCCATTTTCACCACTCACTGACAGTGAACAACTTCTGTTACAAAACACTCTTAATTCTAAACAGATGGTACCAGCAACTGTAGATATACAGAAGCTATTGAGTGGTTTATTATGTTCTGGGTACATGTATGGGGTACACTACATTCAGAAAGGCCAGGGCTGTGGGGGGGTGGGAGGAGCAGCACTCATCATTAGGAATGGCATAGGGATAAGCAGGGTGGAGGGGGCAGAGGGAAATGTGGAGGCATTATGGGTCACCTTGTGGGCACTGGGGGGGCAAGAGGGCAAAACATTCCCATGCTGACAGAAGATCTAGAGGAAGGCCTGTTGACAAATGTTAGGGACCACTGCGGTCAAGGGGAGGGTAGAACAGTGATGCTGGGTGACCTAAACATGCCAGGGGCTGATTGGGGAACTATGACGTCCTCATCAGCCAGGAAGCAGTGACTACTGGATGTCTTCCAGGATGCGTTCCTTGCCCAACTGGTGGTTGACACAATGAGGGAGGGACGTACCCTGGATGTGGTCCTGTCGGACTGTGATCTGGTTAGGGACCTAGTGGTAGGGGATCCATTAGCGGGGAGTGATCATGCCACGGTCTGGTTTTCCCTGGACCTGGGAGGAGGAGGAGGAGGAGAAGATCACTCAAAAATGGTGGTAGTGGACTTTAGGGGTGTAAACTTCAAGAGTATGGAGCAGATCCTTAAGGGTCACTTGAAGGGGATCAGGCCAGGCATGGACACTGAAAGCAGGTAGGAAATTATTAAAAGGGGACTTCAGAAAATTACCAAGGCCTGCACAAAGGTGTGATGCAAATTTGGTAGGACCCAGAAGCTGAGCTGGTGGACAAGGGAGGTCCAGGAAGCGGTGAGGGAGAAGACGGCTACTTATAGTTGATACAGGCACTCGTGTGGGGTTATGGACAAGGGGGAGTATAATATGAAAGCCAGAATGGTCACCAGGGTGGTGAGCTCAGCCAGGGTGAGGATGGAGCAGAGGTTGTCACAGGGGATTAGGAGAGATGATAAAGGGTTCTTTAGGTATATCAGTGAAAGAAGGAAAGTGAAGGGACAGATTAGGAGACTGAGGTTGGGGAGTGGGTGTGCTGAGGAGGCTGAGGAGCAGACAGAGGTACTTAACGATTACTTTGCCTCGGTCTTCACTAGGGAGGATGGTGGGGTTGCACTTATGGGGGGGACAGGTTGAACCAGCAGTTGGGAGGGGTCATGGATGTTGAACTTCCTGTTGGTAGGGTGTGGGAAGCCCTCAAGTCCCTAAGAATGGAGAAGGCACCGGGTCCAGATGGTCTTCATCCCAGGATGCTAAGGGAATTGGCCGATGTCCTGGCTGCACCCCTGGTGGACCATTTGAACTCTTCCCTTCAGATGGGAAGGGTGTCTCAGGATTGGAGAATTGCCCATATCATGCCTATCCACAAGGGTGGCTGACGAGATGAGGCTGGAGCTACAGGCCTGTCAGTCTGATGTCAGTGGTAGGCAAATTGATGGAGACCATCTTAAAGGAAAGGTTGGGGGTGTTTCTCGAGGCATGTGGCTACCTGGATGATCACCAGCATGGCTTTGTTCAGGCAGATCATGTCAGACTAACCTTGTGAAGTTCTACGATTGGGTGACAAAGGCGCTGGACCAGTGCAGGCCGGTGGATGTCCTCTTTCTAGACTTCAGCAAGGCATTTGATTCGGTGCCTCATCCTGGGCTGCTGGATAAACTGGGGGAAATGGGGGTGGGGGAACAGATGGTCAGGTGGATAGGGAACTTGCTGGCTGTGCATTTTCAGAAGGTGGTGGTCGGGGGGGAGGTTTCATCTCCTAGGTGGGTCATTAGCGGGGTCCCACAGGGATCAGTACTGGACCCACTCCAGTTTAATGCTTACATCTCAGACATCATGAATGGTATCAGGAGCGAGATGAGCCTCTTTACCAATGACTCGAAGCTGGGGGCAGTGGTGGATGGGGAGGAGGGTAGAGTAGCCCTACAAGGGGACATGGAGACTCTGGAGGGGTGGCCACACACCTGGAAACTGAGGTTTAATACGGAGAAATGCAGAGTTGTCCACCTGGGGCTCAGGAACCCAGCTCACATGTAGACCTTGGGAGGGGAGACACTGCAGGCTTCGAGTGGAAAGAAGGACCTTGGGGTGGCTGTGGACAGCAAGATGAACAACTCTGAGCATTGTAGGAGGGCTGTGGCCAAAGCAAATAAAATGCTGGGGTGCATCGCCAGGGGGATAACCTCGAGAAGCCGGGAGGTGCTTCTCCCTCTGTATAACTGCCTGGTTAGACCGCACCTTGGATACTGCATGCAGTGTTGGCATCCGTTCCTGAAAAAAGACATTGCTGTCCTGGAGAGGGTCCAGAGGAGGGTGACCAGGATAATACAGGGTTTAGAAGAAAGGTCCCATGAGGAGAAACTTGAGGAGCTCAGCTTGTACTCCCTGGAGGAGAGGAGGGACAGAGGGATATGATCGAGGTCTTCAAATACCTTAAGGGGGTAAATAGGGTAAGCCCAGTTAGGGTGTCCAGCTAAGGGAAGCAGGGGCCACCGGGGCACCAATTGAGGCTGGTTGGAGGGGACTTAGGGGTGACAAGGAGACAATACTTCAGTGAGAGGATGGCAGAACCTGGAATGAACTGCCTGCAGAACTGGTGGATGTAGATACTGTGGGGGTTCAAGCGAGGCTGGGACAGGTATAGTGGGAAGGTGAAACTGAGTAGTGCCAAAACTGGAGGAGAACTTCAGTCGGGGGTTGGGGGGGTTCACGGAGGAGGCGAGGATGGCAGCAACAGTGCCCCTAAAGAGTATTGATCTCGAGCGGACTCGCTAGACCCTGCTGGCATTTTAGTATGTTAGTATGTTTTACAGAGCAACCAAAAACCTTTAAATTCATTTTCTGAAAGTATTTATTCTTTACTGGGAAGGTCGACTGAGATTGTGTTCTATTTTAGCAACATTGCATTTATTTATGTGTTTGTACTGTACTACCCGTAATTTCAGTGCAACATGTCAGGAGTACAAATGTACAGTGCATATGCTGTAGTTATTACTTTCTTTTAGTTAAATAACCCAGTTAAGAAATGCAAATTCAATTACTATTAATCTGCATTACTTTATACCACCTCAATCCACCCAGTATAGGATTGCACTGCACTAATCAATCAATGTGGGCCCCTTGAAGTCAATATACAGTAAGTGCTTGTACTACTTTGGGTTATTTATTCAGTCCACTCTAAATGGGATCAATTGACAGAAGTAAATGACTCAGCAACCACTGTAAATGCTGTGATCTTTAACCCTTAGAGTACCAAATAATATGACCATCTGCTTCTAAAACATCTGCCTTTTAAGGTACTTTATGTGTCCATATTTGCCCTAGTCATGGTTCTAACTATTGCTACTTAACATACTTGTAGCGAAAAACATTACACTTCCCATCTAATGCTTGTGTATGTATACTGTTGCACTACACAATCTGAGAAGAAGAATAATATGCTTTATTGCACTAAAGAAATAACTAAAACAGGACAAGTGAATAATTCTAGCCCCACTTATCAAATAGCCTTCAATATTCATCAACACTGTCTTTTATGTCATGTTTCGAAATTTATTGCTGGTTGAAAGTTCTAAGAAACCATTTTATGTATTTGTACATTCAGATGATCCTGATCCTTTGTTTCTGTCTATCATTTTCAACCTTCTGATTATCTTTTCCTTTTAAAACACTTTTTATTACTTTCTTACAGCTACAAGTACTTCACATTTTCCTCTTCAATGATTGCAATGCCTGTTTCAAGGTTTCTTGAACAGTCCATGATGTAAGTTTAGAAAGCCTGCTAAAGTATTGCAGCAGACATCCATTTGTCTGTGTCCCCTTCCCCATAAACTGTAGTTAGGCAAGTAGAGTCACACCCCCAGGGGTGGAGAACAAACCTTGGCACTACCCTCGAAGAGGGAAACACAGGGGCCACTCACAGGGCAGTGCTCATCTTGAGGGCGATGAGAGATAGATGGGTAAAAAAGAGCTGAAGCCAGCAGCTCCCCTCTCTTCTTCCTCCTCTCTCTTCAGATCCTTTTAGCTTCTCTATCTCCAGCAGATAGCAGATCCAGACTCCACTGCTGACAGGATAGATCAGGACCTTTGGCTTTGCAGCAAGGGTAAGAACTTAAGAGGCCTGGATGGCTTGGTTTAAATTGGTCCTGCCAGTCAAGTGGGGCTACTGCTTGTAGGCTGAGAGGGAATGTTGATAAGGATTGTGTTAAAAAACATGTATAATAAGTGCATGTACTGTATCTTTATTGACTCCATTCCATTTAGCAGATTTAAATTTTCAGTGGGTAGGAGGAGAATGAACCATAAGAGCAGGCTTACGAGCAATTAATAGCACTGCAGACTGTGAGTAGCATTGCCATCAAAAAGTGAGTCTGGTTTAGTCCCAGCCAGTGGTGCACAGCCGGTGTTACAACACAGGCCGCCACATGATGAGCCTAACAGCCTCAGTATCTTGAATGGTCACCAGCTGTGAGCCAGAAGCTTGACTTTGTTGGGGAAGGGGGGGAACGGGTGCTCTCTAGCAGGAGCAAGTGAGACTCGGGTTATCTGGGTTAGAGTACAAGTAGCTCATGAGCCGGGCACCGATGGACACCACCTGCAATGTAGTGGGGTGGCATTCTCCCAAACCCAGGTTGTCAGGGAGCAGCATACTAACAACATCCCACCCCCCATCCCCACTATGCCAGCCCTCAAGCTGAGGAAAGGCAGCCAGGATTGCTTGCATTCACACTCAGTGTGCAGAATATGTCCTTGTCAGGGTTTTGGAGCAAGGAATAGACTGTCAGATAGGGAGCAGCTTGCTTCCTTTAGGAGTTGGAGACGTGCAGATGTCGTGGGATAGTTTACTTGCTTTCCATTATGCTGATTCTCAAAACAAACTCTGATCAGAGCCGATATGGCTGTGGAGAGCTTTTGGGATGCTTTTACCCATTATTTCTAATGAATTTGCACAATGCAGATCTGTGGGAGGGAGTTTCAATGCGGTCTTTCTTTTACACATTTTTACAATGTGTTTTCCAAGAATATGCCTGCTGATTGCTATATATTTAGCCTGGATAGTTCACAGAAGAAATGGCATCTTATTTTCAGTGGGGAGCTGTGTAAAATCAGAACACACTAAAAACAATATTTTACATCTGGGGGATAGATTAAGTGCTGGATCGATGCATGTGCAGAAAGATGTGTTGCACAAAGAGGGTGCATCGGTCGGCACCGATACAACATTCAAAGAGAATGCGCCACCGGTACAGGGTGTGCATACAGTGAAGTCCACCAGGATGAAGCACAGCACTGCAGAATTATGCAGTAAAGTTACTGCAGCAAACAATGCAATTTCAAATGGAGTTAATCCCTTTTGTCATGCAGTAAACCTGTGACACTGTGCTTCATCCTGGTGGGCTTCATAATTCCTTTTGACAATGTGACCCTGGACAGGAGTCGCAGTGCAGGTGGCCGCCAAGTCAGGTGCATCAAAGGTGACCCCGACTAAATATCTTCTGGGGGAATGCATAGCACATACTGGTATGCGCCACAGCCCCCATGGGCGATATTCAGCCCAGGAATGCAAATGAACTAACTGAGCATGCAGGGTGCAAAGTGGCCTTATGCATGCTCATTACCTCCCATTTGCATGTTGGCATGGGGATGAACACACTGGAGCAGCTCTGGCCCCCAAGCCCTGACCCTGATCACTCCCATGTGGGAAAGGCCCTGAAGTCTCTGGTGGTATAGTGCCTTCCCCCACCCATTCCACCAGCCTGTTGGTTCCATATTGTACATTTACATTTGCACTTACGTTTGTCTTACCGTTTGCGATATTGTTTCCGTTTGCATCACTGTGTGCGTTACCGTTTGCGTGTGCGTTACCTTTAGCGTTACTATTTTCTTTTACCTCACTGTTGCCATTACCATTTGCATTTACGTTACTATTTCTGTTTTTGCATTTTCGTTACTGGCTGCGTAACCATTTTCATTTGCGTTAACACTTGTGCTTCCATGCATGTCTGTGACGTTTGTAATACTTGCTCTACTA
Organism: Neoceratodus forsteri; assembly: GCA_016271365.2. Lineage (NCBI taxonomy): Eukaryota > Metazoa > Chordata > Ceratodontiformes > Ceratodontidae > Neoceratodus > Neoceratodus forsteri. The sequence continues at coordinate 901,068,200 of CM028135.1, read as the reverse complement.
TGGTACTTCTGTGCATTTACCAATTTTCATTTGACATCTGCATATGTTTTTTGCAGAATGAAGCACCCAAGAATGTATTTTTCACCACTCGTGCAAAGTCTTACGCTCGTGCTGCTCTCCTACTGTTGAAGAGATTTGGATAAGATTTGGTATACATGGAGTGGAATGATGCATCTATTTATTTACCAATTTATATTTTACTGGTACATACAGTTTTTGCGTAGTGCAGTGCAAAACATTCTGTTTTTGCTATTTTTCTGCACTGTCTTGCACAAGGCATAGTGCAGCCACTGTGTGGTTGACTGGTCTGACGCTTTTCAAGTAGAGAGCCCTTTTTTCAAGGAACATGACAGTTTTTGTTTGGTGGAAAAATGTTGTTCCATTCCAGAGTTATAAGCGCTTGAAGTTGACCCCCTTTGCAGTCAGAGATTTTTTGGCCGCGAGTTCCACCATTTTACCGCATTTTCAGCCGCGATTTCCACCGTTTTGTGATGGAAGACTTCTTAAAGGTGCAGAAACTTAAAAACGGAATATCTCTGGAACAGTTTGGTCTTTCACATGAGATTTGAAGGGTGCTGAGTGCATGTCCTGGAGATGTGAATTATGCTGTTTACATGTTGGGAAATTAATTCACTGCAGAGATACTGCATGACGCACATCTCATTTTGCACATAGAGTTATGCGTGGTGCTAGTGGCTTGAAATTTATAGCATAGGTAGCCCTAGTGGTACGGAGTTGCCTTTCAGTGGTTTGGTTCACATTAGTCTATGTGCCGTTATCTTGGAAACAAAGCGAGATACAGACTTTTTGCTTCTGTTGGATCACATTGCCTTTGTGCAGTTATCTCGGAAATGAAGCGAGATACAGACTTTTTGCTACTGTTGACTCACATCGCCTTTGTGCTGTTATCTCAAATACGATGCGAGATACAGACTTTTCGCTACTGTTAGCTCAGATCACCTTTGTGCCGTTATCTCGAAAACGAAGCACGATACAGAGTTTTCACTACTGTTGGATCACATCACCTTTGTCCTGTTACCTTGGAAATGAAGCAAGGTACAGACTGTTCTGCTACTGTTGCCTACATTAGCTTCTGTTACTGCTTTCCCCATTTATATTACCGCTATGCTTTACCTTTATGCTTTCCTCTACCTTTTTAGTGTTACGTGTTTATGCTTTCCATTTCCATTGCCATTTCTGTTTCTATTTATGTTTGCATTACTTTTACTATGACTGTTAGCATTTGGGGTTACATTTAAGGATAGTAAGGATTAGGAAGGGGGTTGGGTGGAAGCAGGGTGCGATAAGGCAGACACACTAAATGAGTACTTCTGCTCAGTATTTACTAAAGAGAAGAGGGGGGTGACACCCAAGGGGGAAGAAATGGCAGAAACAGGGGGGAGGGGTGACAGATGGGGAAATCATGGAGGGCAGAGTTTGGGAGGGTTTGAAGGCACTGATGTTGGATAAGGCGCCAGGCCCAGATGGCATCCACCCCAGGGTACTGAAGGGGCTGGCAGAGGTCCTTGCAGGATCATTGGCAGACCTATTTAATGCCTCACTACATTCAGGGTATGTACCTCAGGACTGGAGGATGGCTCATGTGGTGCCCCTCCACAAGAGTGACCCCAAGGATGCACCAGGAAACTACAGACCAGTGAGCCTCACATCTACCGTGGGTAAGCTAATGGAGACTATCCTGAAGGAGAGGCTGGTGGCCCTCCTAGAGGCCAAAGGACTACAGAACAGCAGACAGCGTGGCTTCATATGGGGCAGATCCTGCCAAACCAACCTGGTGGAGTTCTATGACTGGGTAACTAGGCAACTGGACAGGGGTCATGCAGTGGATGTCCTGTATCTGGACTTCAGTAAGGCATTCGACTCGGTGCCACATAGAAGGCTGGGAAGTAAGTTAGTAGGCACAGGGGCAGGTACAAAGCTGGTGAGATGGGTAGGGAACTGGCTCCAGGAAGGCAACAGAGGGTGGTGGTGGGTGGGAGCTCACACCCAAGGGTAGTGATGAGCGGTGTTCCACAGGGCTCGGTGTTGGGACCAGTGTTGTTTGGGATATTCATTGCAGACATATCATTGGACATCAAGAGCAAGATCAGTCTGTTTGCTGATGATACCAAGGTAGGAGAAGTGGTGGATGACCTAGGGGGATGGCAGGGGTTGCAGGATGATCTGGCAAAACTTAAAACCTGGTCAGACACCTGGCAACTGGGGTTTAATGCCAAAAAGTGCAAGATGCTGCATTTTGGGATGAAGTACCCAAGGAGGAGTTACCAGCTTGGGGGAGTGCAGCTAGCCCAGACAGAGGAGGAGGAGAGAGGGGTCTGGGGTGCTCATTACAGGGTCAATGAACAACTCAGCACAATGTAGGTAGGCAGCTGCAATGGCCAACAAAATGCTGGGTTGTATTGCAAGGGGTGTATCCTCGAGGAGGGAGGAGGTGATTCTGCCACTGTATAGGTCATTAGTTAGACTGCACCTGGAGTACTGCATGCAGTACTGGCACCCATCTGAAGAGGGACATTAAGTTACTGGAGGTGGTGCAGTGCAGGGTGACAAAGATGATCAAGGGACTGGGGGACTTATCATGTGAGAGGAGGCTGAGGGAGTTGAACATTTACTCACTGGAGGAGAGGAGGTACAGGGGGACATGATTGAAACCTTTAAGTACATGAAAGGAATAAACAAGACAGGTACAGATGGGGCTGTTCAAAGTAAGAGAGGGGAGAGACACCAGGGGCCATGATATGAGACTGGAGGGAGGAAGGTTCAGGAGGGAGATGAGGAGACACTTTTTTACAGAGAGGGTGGTGGCTGGGTGGAATGCGTTACCTGCAGAAGTGGTATCCAGTAGAAAAGTGGACTGCTTCAAAAGGGGATGGGACAGGACAATGAAGGGGAAGGGTGGAAGGAAGGGGCAGCTGCAGAATAAGGGGTGCTAGCTGCACATTTGAGCAGACTTGATAGGCCTCTAGGCCTTTATCTGCTGGCAAATTTAGTATGTTCGTATGTTCGTATTTACTGTTACCATTACCGTTGCTTTTCCATTTTCATTTGTGTCACCGCTACTGTTACTGTTTGCGTTTGCGATACCATTTACATTACCACTTGCATTTCTGTTTGCATTACCATAACAGTTAGAGCTTGCATTTGCATTCAAGTTTCTGTTGCTGTTACACTTACCATTAGCATTTACATTTCACTCACCGTTACCGTTACTCTTAGCGTTAGCATTACTGTTACAGTTATTACGTAGACATGGACAGTATGGTGGAAGCGCAGGGCCCGAGGGCCCCATGCTCCCACCACCGCATTCCATTCACTATTTATATTGCACATTCTCAAAAAGAAGGGAAATTCATTGCAAAAAAAACTCTGTTTAATGCATCAGTTAGGGTTGTTCCACAGCAACAAAAGTGAAGAAATTTGTTTTTAGGGTTGCCACCCCTTGCACCCCATGCCCATCCTGCACCCACCAACAGGCATCGGGGTGTGCATTGGGGATGTCGGGCCTAACTCTCACCCCATTCTCCTATACTGCACCACCTCAGCTTATTTACAGATGGAATGGGGTGATAATTAGGGCAGATGACCCCACCGCGCACCTGTTGGTGGGTGCAGGGTGGGCGTGGGGTGCAAGGTTTGGCAACCCTAACACCAAATTTCCTCACTTTTGTCACTGTGCAACAACCCTAAATGATGCATTAAACAGAGTTGTTTGGCATGAATATATATATATATATATATATATATATATATACAGTACACACACACACACATATATGATATTTTTGCATCTTATATTTGTTGGTTTTCAGACAAATTCTAATAGACTTTTTTCTGTCCACCTGATGGAATCTTGAATGATTTAAGTAAAGGTTATTATTTCATCAAGGCCTTTATCCAGCAACTCATTAAATACACACCCAGTATATCATATTATAAAATGGCAGTTGTTTGATCAGGAATTTTATAAATGGTATAAGTTATTTTTGTCACATCTATGTTGGTCCAATAAAAGGTATCAAATAATTTGCTTCTGTATCACATTAGATGAGGTCTCCCTTGCCTAGAGTTTGACTGCTTCTCCACTCTTCCCCCAAACACACACACACACACACACACACTCTTACTATAAGAGATCTCAGTAGCTCTTATCTGTTATGTTTGGGAAGCAGGTCACAGCCCTTTCTGTCAAAAATAAATTTATGTATTTAGTCTGGGTAGTTCACTGAAGACCTGGCATTTTATCAGATAGGTCTTGAGAGGTTAAAAGCAGCATAAATCTTTACAAAATTTGCTGAGAATGGGTAACATTTATGAGGTATGAATCTTTCTTGAAAGACATTCATCCCCAACTAAATTAGTAGCAAAAAATGTATAAATGCTAATCATTTAAATGTGCAAGCTGTTGCATTTCGAAGGGGGTAAACAAATCTCCAGTTTAGTAGGCAACTAATATTTAACAAGCTGTTTTAGTTTCCTAATGGCCATCAGATTAGCAGCTTGGAGTTATGTCTCCAACATTCTAAACAGAAAGAAGAGATTATTTTATTTTAGTTGTCATAGTGATTTGTAGATGTGGAAGAATACATTGAAATGTCCAAAAAATGAGTTCCACAAAACTCCATTTTCAAGTTACAGATAGCAAAATGGCTGTATCCTTCACCCACAGCCATAAAAAGGAGGGGACGAAACAGAATTACTGCTAGCAGGCAAGCAGTGTGTAACTCCTAGGGTTTAAACAAATAGTGGCATTTTGAGCTGCATTGGAATTTGGGAAGGCTTTCCCAGTATCAGTAAAATGATAGAGCATGCTCAAACATTCTTGTCTTCGAGAGGACATCATCAGCAGTAGGATAAATATTATCACAGTATAAGGACATTACTAGAAATTAATGTTCTTCAGTGTGGGCGTCCCTCATGGGTGGGCTTACACCAAAAGTTTTGCCATCAGTATAATGCAGAAAGACTCAAAGGGTTTCTAGCAGCCTTAAAGTATCTGTTGTCCATCAGCATCTCACTGACCTTAGCAGTTGTGACTGCTCTGCTTAGGCTTGTGGCTTTGTTTCACCTCTCCCTCCCCTTCTCTCCTCCCTTGCTACCCTCCCCACCTCTCTCCACCTCTCCATCCTCTCCTACTCTCCATCTCTCTCCCACCCCCACCTACCATTCTACCCCGTCTCACCTCCCACCTACCATTCCACCCCCTTTCCCGCTCCTCTCCTCTTGTCTCCCTCCTAGCACCCTATCTCTTGTTGCTCCACCCTAGACCACCTAGCACTTATCTTTCTGTTCTTGCACTGATGACAATGCCAAACTCTTGACTGCCTACCCCTTATCCCCACCTCTCCTCTTATCCCCACCCCTTGCTCTACTTATGTTACCCCTAGGATAGTTTTCATTTGTATCTGTGTCTTGCTATATATACACCTGTATTACATAGATACATAGACAGTGTCAGCAGATAAGGGCCTATGGCTACCTAGTCTGCCCTGTTAATTGTGCATTGTTATTTGCCACTGACTGTTTGCTACTGTGCTAGTCTATACACATGTACTGTCTTTTGCTACTAAGTTAACCTCCTGACCTGTATTGTATCTTATCACTGTTTGCTTCTATGTTAACCTCCTGACCTTGTATTGTATCTTACCACTGTTTTGCTTGCACCCATTGCTGATGTGGAACCTTTGTAAAGGAACCCTAGGTTCAAAGGTATTTGTAATCCTAGTAATTAATAAATAAATAAATGAAAGAATCACTGAGAATAATGCAGTTCTAGCACAGGCAGCAAGGTATTTTAAACTTAAGTATTCACTGGTGATTTCTGCATTAAAGAAGTATATAATACAGAAGCAAAAGATGAAAACTTTTGTCCCACTCTCTGCAGCAAAGTAATTATTTTGATGTGCCAGAACCTTTTCAAGTATCAAAAGGAGCTCAGAGAAAGTTTTCTAAGCTAAAGACCTAAGTGTCGATCCAAACATGATCAGAAAATCCTAACTGCAGGGAGCTGTGTAAAAAAAAAAAGATAAGGTAGGGGGTTTATCAAGAGATTAAATGCAACTACTTCTGGATCTGAGCTGCTCACCTGCACCTACAAGGAAGCTATATAACACTATAATAGAGGTGTCACACAGGCACAAATAGTGTCTGAAGTTTGAAACTTTTTACTTTGGTTTTCATTTAAGAAAATCCACCATAGCCATATATCATTATATCGTGTGAAATGTTGTCAAAAGCCAGTCTGATGTTTTTTGTTGTACTGTATACCGAGTGTCCTGCTGTTAGACAGGCTGTCCCACATGCACAGCTCCTCACACTCCATACAGTCCATGATTTGCTTTAGGAACAGGGTGCAGTCTCAGGGCAGGGACCTTTCTGGCTGTTGTTCTTGTGATCAACCCTGAGGGATTGCCATGGGGTGGAGCAGGGAAGCCACAGGGCCCCCCAACCCCCATGCCCAGGTTGCTCACAGCTATCCAGCATTTTCATGATGGGTGCTGAGCCTCATTTTGAAATTATTTTCACAGTTCTCTGAGGGACTAATATGACAGTGGGGGGTGGGAAGTCAAGTCAACATGGGTTGATGGACACAGGCACAGTCAGTGGTAGAATGCAGACTGCCATGTGGCAGGCCCAATGCAATATCAGTTCAACAGGATCCCTCTACTTCATTATGTGGGCCTCACTATGGCCTTAAAGGTTTTTCCTCCAGAGATCATGGTGCCTGGGAGCAGCATCCCTCCCCATAAGGAGGCAGGAGTCAAAGGGGGGGGGGGCAACAGAATTATCAGCACTGGGGGTTTTCATGGCACAGAGAGTTTGCTACACAAGGGGACAGGTCTTGGAAGGTGAAAATCATTATCTAAATAATCCCAGGTGCTCACCAAAGTAAACCGCCATGCAACGTTGACCACACGGTGGGTGGTCAGAGTGCCCCCCAAGCTAGTGGCATGCAGTAGCTATTGGTATCTCCCTGGCATTCCCTTTCAGTAGCCATCCCTCTTTTTCTCTAAAAATGAACACTCAATTGTGCAGCGAGAATGACTGTTGGTATTACACAAGTTTGAGACTTAGGTAATCCAAGGCGCTTAGCTAGGCTTGCAAGTGATTTCCAAACTAGGGGGCGCTCGAATTTCTTATGAAGTCTTGGAATTGCCACAACAATGCAAACTGGCTGAGACAAGTATGTTATCCTGAGGTTGGAGGAAGGCTCAGTTCAGAAGGGAACAGCATGTGTCTGATTGGCAAAGATGTTAATTCTCCTTACCCTAATTTGGTTAACATATATGTATATATAATAAACATATACATATTTATGCAATAGGTGTGGACATAAATCCTATGTGATAAGTCTGAGCTACTATGAGATAAATTCAAAATTTAACATTTATACACATAGTAAATGCATCATCACAGATTTATATATATAGTAGATATGTCACAATCACTCTGGAACTCATTTAGAACGTTCAGCCTCAGTACCAGTACTAACTATATTCAAATGCAAATAACTTTAAAACGAAAAAAGATAGCATAGTGCTGTGAGCATGAAAGGTGTGCAGCACAAAATTATCTACAAAATGAGTGGTATTTCATTTATAGATACTGTATAGATTTTTTTTATAATTAGCAAAAAGAGCAGAAAATGAAACTTTTTGTTCACATTTTTGACAAACGTATGCAAAAAAAGATAAACAATCAAAAGCAAATGTCCCTGCACTGACAGAAAGCATCCCAATTGCATTTTTGAAATATACAATGATGAGCTGTCAGGTAAATTATTTATCTGCACTTGTGCTGTTTGACCTCAGACATCTCACTCATAGCTTACACCACTCGCGAGGTTACCCGAGGTCAAACAGCACTTGTGTAGATCAATCATTTATCTGATAGCTCACCATTGTTTATCATATATATATATATATATATATATACAATACACACACATAATAGGGGTGTGTTGTGTTTGTTGATAATAAATTCATGTATTTTCACCCCAGTGAGATAAATGGTTGATGACATAGCTATAGTGGAAATATTTACATTTACACATATAGTAGCTATGTTATCAGCCGATATTCTCACTCCATCTCCAAATACCCAGTGAAATCTGGAACTTGTTTTAAATCTGAAAGTGAAATGTTTCAGGTACCTAATTAACCAGCTGGTGGGAATTCTTCATTCTGTGGTTGCGGTTTCAAAAACACCAGAAGCCTGCAACAGTACACTACTGTCTGCACCTAATAGTAACAAAAAAAAACAGTAGTTGTAAAAGTACCTTAGCTTATCATAATGATCTACTCTAAATTCATTCCTAATGCTTCCAAAAGCACACAGATCAATAAGACAAGCAGCCTAGTACATCCAGAGGACCTTACAACTCCACATCATTTCAACCAACAGGAGAACATCCACAGAATATCCACATTGCCACAAGGAATCTCAGCATGTTTCAGCAATCCCAGTATTTCTGCAAGACACAAAACCTTTAATATAATACAAGAATTGCAGCTTACATTTTTTTTCTTACATGTGTAACTGTATCATAGTAGTCAAAAAAATAAATACTAAATATTTCTTTTTTACTTCACAGGTCATTCCTACGAAAGTCCACCTAAAAAGAGACCAAAGCAACTGTGCAGTGATTCAGACTCTGACTAAGCAGTAATCTTCCTGAAACCACCACGTATGTGTTTTCACTCCAGTCTGTTACACTTCAGTCACAGTTACAGCGTCGTTGATGTTTATGTCTGTTTTTGTCATCTCCGATTTTATGACGGTTTCACGAATGTAGCACTGAAATATTGTAAAATGAAGCACTACCCAAACACAAAACTAAAATTAAAAAACAATAAATAAATGTTATTTTCCCCATATAATCAAAATAAAACTCCATAGTTTCACGTCAAGCATGGCGATTCCACAACGAAACCAGGAAGTTAGCAACACACAGATATCTTGCCCACAAACAGAAACGCACCAAACGGACACTGCTCTCCCCCAATACACAGCTAAACACACCAATTACAATCTGTAGCAGCCTTCCTCTTGAATCAAAACCCACAGACGACTACACACTATATCAACCAATGGCACAACAATAAAAAAACACATAACCAGTCGTTATCAGACACTACTAAAGACTGGCACACTGACAGTAAGCAGCCAAATCACAGCGCAATCACTTCAACATACAAAATAACACTGACAAAACGTGACTCTAAAAACACAGAACTACAGCCAAAAACACTCCTGCCCTATTGTATAAATCGCACACATGATGGGCAGGAGTTGAATATGGAAAATATTCTCACTCCTGCATCCTGAGGCATGGTTATTTCACTCGTGCCTTCAGCACTTGTGAGATACCCATGCCTCACTCTGCAGGAGTTAGAATATTTTCCATATTCCACTCTGTCCATCATGTATCCCATATATACTATATATATATATATATATATATATATATATATATATATGCAAAAAACTTTGTTAATGCATCAGTTAGGGTTAAAAGCGACAAAAGTAGGAAATGTGGCATTAGGGTTTCCCTAACACCCCACCCCCACTCTGCACAGACGAAGAGGTGGATCGGAGTGGCATTGGTATCTCCATCCCCAATGCTCACCACATTCTGTTAGGAAATAAGCTGGGCAGTCATAGCATAGGAGAATTGGATGAGCGTTAGGACTGGAGATGCCAGTGGCACCCTCCATCCCTCTTTGTCTGTGCTGGGTGAGGGTGGGGTGTTAGGGTTGGAAACCTAATGCCACATTTCCCTACTTTTGACACTTTAACCCTAACTGATGCATTAACGAAGTTTTTTGAAATTTATTTCCTTACTTTTTAAGATAGTATAATAGTATGTTTATTTTAATGTGGAACCGCAAGGTCCTTCAGACCCTGCACTCCCATCCCTCCACAGATGCACATAAGTATCTAGCAGTGGATACGCAGTGGCCTCTGGCCCCTGCACTTCCACGCATCAAGTTACAAGCAGGCATAGTGAAATTGCAACTAATAGTCATAACTGTGCCATCTTAAATAATTTTCATCCAAAATGTGCAACATAACCTTCTTATCAACTCATTGCATGTACCTGGTACAGTAAACCTTCAAATCCCCATCAAAATGTAATTCTGTGCAACTCTAATGCCATTCTGTGCTACAGGTGTGGAAAACATTTTTGGCATGATTTGAAAAATTACAGCAGTACTATTCATGAGGTGGTGTGAAAAATGTCAATGTTGAGAATTGGAAGTGATAATATGACAAATTGCCAAAGTTACGCACTTGCATAGAAAAATTCCAATGACTGTGCATAAACTGGGCATTTTTAGGTATTTTCGCACCAAATTTTCAACATGGCCTTTTTGGGACACCACCTCATGAACAATGGCACTATCATTTTGGTACTGGGTCCCAAAATGTGATTTCATGCAGCAACTGCGCCATTCCATATCACTGCTCCTTATACATATTTCGGGCAGAATATGAGAAAAGACTGTTCATGAGGTAGTGTGAAAAAATAGCTATATTAATATTTTGGAGTGAAAATATTAACAACTGCCAAAGTTATGCGTGTGCGTAGCAAAATTTCAATGACCATGCATAACTCAGGTGAATTTTGGTATTTCGGCACCAAATTTTCAACATAAGCTTTTTGGAACCCCATCTCATGAACACTGGTACTGTCGTTTTGCTAATCAGTCCAGAAAGGTGATTCCACACAGTGACTTCAAAATCACCTTTTGGGACCCAATAACAAGATGACAGTGACAGTGTACATGAGTAAAAGACTATGCTGAAAATGTGGTGTAAAAATTCAAAGAAATAGCCGAGATATCAACATAAGTTAAAAACGCCATTGACAGCCATTATACGGTGCTTACCTTGATTCTTCAGTTCGCGGTTCGGCTTTGAAGAGTGCAGACGCATCCCGGGCCACAGAAGATCACAGCCATAGACCTCTGGAGGTAAGTATTGGGTAAGGGTGGTGCTGGGAGGTGGGTGTGCAAAGGGAAGGTCAAGATGGGGAGGGGGCAGGGGAGACAGCAATAGACCATTTTTTTTTTCAGGGAAACAGAAAATCAAAATTGTATCAGGGACTGTTTTCTTTTCTACAGGAACATTTAAAAATATTCTGGAACACTGGGGGTGGGCTCCAAGGGTTCCAAGGTACTGGGGATTCAAAACTGGGGACACTGGGAGTGGGCTACCCAGTGTCCCACACTGTCAGGGGGGGAAGAATTTCAGTGACTGCTGATGCAGGGATTGGGCACTTCATTATGTCCACAAAAACACAGTAAAGGGGGGTAGGACATAACTGCAGACACTGGGAGTGGGATACTCAGTGTCCCACACTGTCAGGGAAGGGGGGGCTACTGCCGACATGGGGACTGGACCCCCTGATGTTGGCACAATATTAAAATAGTGTGCTACAGGAGGCAAGGGTTATCTGACACTGAGAGTGGGCATCCTGGAGTTGGAATATATTATTAATAAAATAAAAAAGAAGGGGATGGCGATCAGAGGGCAGGTGGGCCACTAGACACCAGGGAATTGATAGGGGACAGTGATTGGGGAGTGAGGGGTTAAACTAGACACCAGGGAAAACATTGCTGAAGGTTCCTCTCGCTAAACTGGGCACCCAGGATTTCGGGTGCCCAGAAAAGGCATTTCTGGCAGTTATTTTAAAAACTAAGATCAGAATCTAGCTAAATTGGTCCCATTTAGCTAAGTTCTGGTGTTTTTTTTTTAAACTGACAATAGTTTTATGTATTTTACACACTTTTTAGTTGATGGGAGAAAAAAACAAGATGTCGTCTCACGACCAATGATTTTTTCTTACGAAGAGTGATTCAAAATCTCGCAAAGCAGGAATGCTCTTGTGAGACTCAATCCTTCTTCATGACATGAAATCCTCCTTCGCAAAAAAAGACCTCTATCCTAGAAATTGAATGTTCAGCAAAGTCCCATTGAATATAATAGAAACTAAGAAACTTAATAACTTTGCAACCAATTAATATTATTACACAAAGTTTTCACTGTTTGTTCTTCTACTAAAGTTTTTTATACCCAGCAAATATCATGCAGCAAATTCCACATCATTTGGCTGCAAGGCAATGAGGGAAAAACTGCAAAAATGGGTTGATTTTTACTTTTTTTCACCATCCAGATCTCAGAATCTGCACATCCGACTGGAACAAAACTTGCCACATCAAGAGATCTACCCCACAGGACAGCGCATACCACATTTTGGGCAAATCCACTGATTAGTTGCAAAGTTATTAAAGTGTGCCATTTCAGGTTTAATATAGAAACTGTTGCTCAGCCCTAACTATAGAGGCACTATCGCACCTCATATAGATATATAGATATATATGTGTGAGTGTGAGTGTGAGTGTGTGTGTGTGTATGTGTGTGTATTATAGGGGTGCAGTCATGCCCCTGCAGTTAGGATTCAACAGTGACTTCTATGTTAAACCTGAAACTTTGCACTTCAATAACATCAGAACCATTTAAGCAATTCACATGAAAGTTTGCATGCACCATCAGGGACCACATATATCTTTATGTGGCAAGTTTCATTCTGGTTGGATGGCTGGGTGTGGAGATACGGAGTGTCAAAAAATGTGAAAATTACCATTTGTTTGTCAAATTCTTTGTCACACCACTGCGCATCAATGGCGTTGAATTTTGGTTTGAAATTTTTAGGGTAGAAAGGTCCTGGGTCCCAGATATGCCTTTTGAAGATTTGGTGAAAAAATATTAATACATTTCAAGTTACTAATTTCAAACTTTCACATTATTTCCTATGGGACCAGTCAGATGTCCCACTTGAAAAAGGTTTCTTTATCGCAAATGCTAAAACCTTTTTTGCAAATGCAGGATCTTTTGCCACAAATGAAGAATCTTTTTCCATGCTACCACCATCTTGTCATCAATTAGTGGTGACAACAAAATTAAATACCTAAAAAATACACAGGTTTAGTACACACCAACAGTTGTGTTTACCTAACCGGAACCTGTAGAATTCGATTCTGGGGTTACCTTTTTGATAACTTCCTTATAAATGTGCTTTTTTAAGATGCTGAAATCCTTTTTCGCAAATTGTGAAAAAAGAATTGTGAAACAGGATCCTTTTTCACAATTTGCAAAAAATTATTTTTCTTTTTCCACAAATTGCAAAAAAGGAACCACAGAAAAGGATTCCTTTTTCACAATTTGTGAAAAAGGAATTTTAAGACAGCCATTTATTTGTCATTCCACAGTTACCATATGGTTTGTGATTTTGGTCTGAAATGTTCAGGGTACAAAGGGCTTGCCCTACAGATGTGCATTTTGCTGGTGTGGTGAAAATAAATTGCTTTGTTCTGGAGTTCTTTGGGTTTAAATTTGCTTAATTTCCCATAGGATAACATTACAATGTGAGGTGTACACAGCTGTTTCTTTGTCACTCCGCTGTGAAGAAACGTTTTGCAATTTTGCTTTGAAATTTTCAGGATACAAAGGGTTTGTTCCACCAATACATCTTTTGTTGGTGTTCATTAAAATTTATTAATTTGGTGCCAAGTTACTGTACATAGGTTTCAAATTTTGTTGTGTTTTCTATCTATAGGCTAACATTGCATTGTGAGGTGTTTCTTTGGTGCTGCACACTATGGTATACGAGGACAGGGCCCAAAAGGCCCTGCGCTCCCACAGGCAAGTAAAGATACCATTACACTATCTCAAAATTGATACACAGATGGGAGCGCAGGTCTCAGAGGGCCCTGCATTGCCACACACAAATATGGATACCATTATGAACTGATGGGAATGCAGGGCCTTCACTGGGAAATAGGGATACAATTACAGTATCTCAAAATTTATGGATGGATGGCACAGTGTGCTCCCATATGCACATACAAATATCATTATGGAGTGATGGGAGCAAAGGTCTATAGATGGATGGCAGTGCAGGGCCCAGATATCCCTGCACTCCCACATGCAAATATGCATAGTATTAATGAGTGATGGGAGCAGGGAAATAAGGTTACAATTACAATCTATCACAAATTATGGATGGATGACAATGCAGAGCAAGAGGTCCCTGCTCTCCCACAAGCAAATAAGGCTACAATTATACTATCTCAAAAAATAAGGAAATTCTTTGCAAAAAACTTTGTTATTGCATCAGTTAGGGTTGCAGTGACTGAAGTTGGGAAATGTTATTTTCTCATGTAATGGGGTGAGCGTTAGAGTTGACAACCCCAAGGCACACACCCCATGCCTGTTGCTGCATGCAGGGTGGAGGTGGTGTTAGGGCTGGAAACGCTAACACCACATTTCCCAACTTCTGTTGCTGCAACCCTAACTGATGCATTAATGAAGTTTTTGCAAAAACTCTCTCCCTGTCCCATTCTCTCTCTATAGATAGATATAGATCTATAAAATAGTGGAGCAGTCCATATATAACTTATAGAAATCATGGCCAAAAAGCAGAGCCCTGATACTGGGTATCTGCCTAAACATATGCATATCCATTGGGATATACATAGGCGCATGCCCAGTAACACCACTTGACTTTTCAAACATGATTTGTATAAGTTTTAGCCCTTGTTTTTAATAAACAAAGAGTTTCCCCAGTTAGGCACTCCTCAGAGACTTAAAATATGTAACTAGATGAACTGGGATCATTGAAGGTGAGCATGAGCCTCCAGGGGCTTCAACGCTGTGGTGATGCAGTGGTTGTTCAAAACTAGTGCTGTAGCGGGGATCAATATGGGAGTTCAATTTTTTTGGGGGGGCTATTGATCCTTTGGCTGGGTCTTTATCCATTAGTTATGCTTGGATTTACTGCAAAACTGCCAAAATACCAAAATACTCCATCAGAGAATACAGGAACATATCAGGGATATGAAACATTGAAAACTCAATATACCAACGAGGGAACATTTCTTGCATTTGCACAATGGTGACACTGATCATTTATAATTCATGGGTATTGAACATGTTGAATCTGATTGGGGGGTGACAAAAAAACTACCCAAGCAGGAAAGCTACTGGATATTGGGGATTTTCAGCATTGAACTATTAATTTAAATAAATAATTTGAATTTGGACTGCTGTAATTTTGTTGTCACAGACGCCTCTCTAACTCACCATTTCAACCAGTATATTGGCAGTACCTTAATTAAATTGGAGCTTACTCTCCTCACAACTGTCGGCCAAATTTGTGCTCTCTCCCTTTTGGGAGTTAGCATCTTAAACCTAGGGCTGTTTCAAACCCCCTGCTACACTGTGCTGCTAGCTCCGGACATTATCTGGAGGTTGACATATTTTTTTACTTTATTTCCAAAGACTCACACTAAGAGTAGGAACACATTCTGCTAAATGTTTGGTGATGGTTACTTATGCTGTGTTGAGACTAAATTATGAATTAAGGTGTGTGCACAGTGTACAGCCACGCCTTACTGTCGAATTTTACAAAGTTTACAGCTAAGTCTTACTGATGAATTTTACTCTCTGTACTGCATCTTGCCTGCCCTTCCCCCTCCTTTGTCTTTCTATCGCCTCCTACTAAAATCTAACTATGAGCCACCTCCCTTTTTATCTGTTTAAACCATGCCCACCCTTTCTTCTCTCTTCTTAACCCCCTGGCTGAACAGGGCAACCAGCCCATGGAGCAGCTCCCCCGGCTGTTTTGCCATGCAACAAACTGCAAGGTATGACATAGCCTGGACAACCTCAGAGACTGCACCACTGGTTTTCAAACTTGGCGCCTTTTTTACTGAACTCACTTGCTGGAAATTTCTATCCTACACTTTAAGCATGGACTGCAGGGGTACTTTACCTTCATTGATAAAACTCTGCTCTTGTAATCAGCAGCCTTATATCCTCTAATTGCTCAAAGTTTGGTATTTCCAGAATAATTGCTAAAGTTTTTAGGCTATCCTTAAAAAAGAAAACTACTAAACTCAGGCTTTTCTAAGCTGAGCTCAGAGCCCTGGCTGCTCACTCCTTGGGGATTTTCAGCCCACCCCTCTCCCTCACCTCCAGCCATAATTAAGTACACTACTTGGCTTGGCAGAGAACACCAGGAGGAAGTAGTGCTGTGTAACTGAACTTCTCTACTGGGTCTAAAGAAGTAGAACTCTTCTACTGGGACCTTAAATTTAGGGTAAAAAAAAACACAAACAAACAAAAAGTTAGTGTGTTTGAGTTAGCTGAAGTGAATGGTTATCTGAGCAGTTATCTAGGTGTAAATCTCAGGTGGCTGAAGGGGATTGTTATCTGTGCAATTTAATTACATGTAGAAATATATATTAAGTGAGGGGTGGCTTAGCTA
Organism: Neoceratodus forsteri; assembly: GCA_016271365.2. NCBI lineage: Eukaryota > Metazoa > Chordata > Ceratodontiformes > Ceratodontidae > Neoceratodus > Neoceratodus forsteri. The sequence goes on along the minus strand of CM028135.1, from coordinate 901,051,849 downwards.
GAAGGAAGCTAGATTTAAACACTGCCCTAGATAGATTCTGCCAGAAGCTTGGCAGAGAACACCAGGAGGAAGGAGTGCTGTGTGACTGGACTTCTCTACTGGGACTACATTGTCCTCCTCCTCCCCTCCTCTCCCCCATCCCACCCAAAGCTAGTTCTACTTTTATAGGCACAGGATTTGACTGACAACAGGAACTTCCTGTTTGGGAGCAGGAAGTGAGTGATCACAGAGCCACCAAAGACTCACCATCCTAGAAGGACAAGAGTAGCTCTCTGGCCCCCCCTAGCTGCTGGAGGTCTGCCTCTGAGCAAGTAAGGGGTCTACTGAGATATAGGATCTTCTTGTCCAGAACACGACAATCAGGAGCTTAAAGGGCACAGAGGCAGTAAGTAAATAGGGAGAGAAGAAAAAAACAGGGGAAAGAGTAAGGATTCCAAACAACAGTGAAGGGGCCAAAAATAAGACATGATGGGAGTGGGGCAGTGCAGTGGCTGTGAAGCAGCAGTCTTCTGGGATGTTCTGGAGAATGCAGTGTTGTCCCATCTACAGGCACCTCTCTGGGCTGAGGGAGGAGCTTGCTCATCTCCAGGCTGAGTTGGCCAGGATTTGTGGGACCTCCTCTTCCATCCAAGGACCACCAGAGCCACTGCCATTGCCTCAGAGGTTGCCAAGAAAGAGGAGCAGTTGGACAACAGTGGGCTCAGGGAGGGTGAGGGTGGTGGAACAGAGGCGCATCCCTCCGTTGTACCTCTCCACAATTACTATGCCATTCTGGCAAAGTGTGGTTCCTCTATAGAGGCACCCACAGTGGAGACCAAGGAGGATGCTGGGAACTGCTACAAGGGAGACCCACAGGAGGGTGACACGGGACCCCACAGCAGAAGGAAATAACCCTGGTGGGGGACTCCATTGTTAGGAAGGTAGAACTGGGGGAGGAAGGGTAGAGGGAGGTAAGGTGCCTGCCTGGCACCATGGCTTGGACGGACAGGGAGCGAATCCTCAGGATCGCCAGAGCAGCTGCACAGGGGAGGGAGCTGGATGTCATTGTCCACCTAGGGAGAAATGACCTGGCTAAGGAAGGGATCAGAGCAGTGCAGGAAGAGTTTGTGGAGTTGGGGAGGGGCCTTAGACAAGTAGCACGCACAGTAACCTTCTCGGATGTGCTGCCTGTCTATGACATAGGTGAGACTAGGGTGCTCCACACCATGGGATTCAATCAGTGGTTGAGAAACTGGTGCAGAGCTCAGGGACTTGGCTTCATTGGGGACTGGGAGTCCACCTGGAGTGATGCAGGCCTATACTGGCATAATGGGCTGCATCTGTCCAGAAGGGGAACCAGGATCCTAGGTGATAGGTTTAAATGCTTCATTGGCAAGCATTTAAACTAGCCAATCAAGGGGGGGAGGCACTGGAAAGTAGCAGAGAAATCCTAGCCCCACAAAAAAGTCAGGGTAGTAAGTGAGGTAAACACCAAGTCAGAGATGTCAATAGGGAGAAGGGCTGAAGTAAATGGAGAAAGTGACAAAGGCAATACGGACAGGGATGGGGCAAAAAGGAGTAAGGCCATCAGGAAATGGAGGGTAATGAGTGCCAATGCCTGTAGTCTGGGCAACAAGCTCCCTGAACTGGTGGCCTTGATGGAAGAGGGATGCCTGGATATTGTAGCAGTCACAGAAACATGGTACACAGAGAACCACAACTGGGATGTTAAAATACCAGGATACATAACATACAGGAGAGATGGGGAGGGGATAAGAGGGGGAGGAGTAGCTCTCTATGTAAAGGAAGGGATAAAAGCAACTGCACAAAAGAGTAAACAGGGAGGAGAGAGGCACTGTGGGTCACCTTAGAGACTGGAAATAGCACCACAATCCATACAGGGGTTGTATACAGACCCCCATGTCAGGGGAAGGGAATGGACAAGAATATGATAGAAGGCATTCTTAGGATGGCAGAGAAAGGGGAGATACTGTTGAAGGGAGACCTGAATATGCCAGATGTTAACTGGAGCACATTTTCTGCAGCCACATCCAAGAGCAGGGCCATTCTCGATGCCCTATAGGAGGCATGACTCAGACAGCTAGTTTCAGAACCCACTTGTGAGGGAGCAATCTTAGACCTTGTACTCTCAAATGGGGACAGTGAGAGGATCTCAGATCTAGAAGTGGGTTGCTATGTGGGAACAAGTGACCATCAAACAGTGTGATTCATGATAAACTCAGCTACAGAGTCAAGCCATTCAAAAGTGAGGGTACTGGACTTCAGGAGGGCTGATTTTGGCAAGATGGGAGAGTGCCTTAGAAAAGCACTAGCAAACAGGCTAGAAGGAGGGGTGGGGCAGCAATGGGAAAACATCAAAACTGCCATCACAGAGGCATCAAGCCTTTGTGTGAAGTAAATAAACAAATCAAAATGAAAGAAAAAGCCACTATGGTTCTCAAAAAGAGGTGGCGGGGAAAGTCAGGGAAAAAAAGATAGCCTTCAGGAAGTGCTGTATAAGGAAACACAGAAGAAGCAGGACAGAGAATTGTACCAGTTAAGGCAGAAGGAAGCAGGAAGGGAAGTCAGAATAGCAAAGGCCCAAACTGAGGAAAAGACAGCCAACTCGGTTAAGAAGGGGATAAAACCTTTTATTGGTACATCAGGGAGCGTAGAAAGACAAAGGGAGGGATAGTGTGGCTGAATAGAATGGATGGTGGGTGGGCAGTGAGGGACAGTGAAAAAGCAGGGATACTGAATGAATATTTCTGCTCAGTATTCACAAAAGAGGAAGAGGGGGAGGTGCCTAATCCAATTAACAGAAGCACTCTTGATAGGGGGGTCGATCCCAGTCCTTTCACAGAAGAAACGGTTCTGTAAGAACTCCTAAAACTAAAGGTGGACAAAGCAATGGGGCCTGACAGAATTCACCCCAGAATTCTAAAAGAATTAAGTGGAGAACTAGTGAAACCACTAACTACCCTTTTTAACAAATTATGGGAGGATGGTGTGGTACCTGAGGACTGGAGGAAGGCAGATGTGATTCCCCTTCACAAAAGTGGGACCAAGACAGAGGCAGGAAACTACAGACCTGTCAGTTTGACCTCTGTAGTAGGGAAAGTGATGGAATCACTTCTGAAGGAAAGAACTGCTGAGTACCTAGAGGCCAGTGTGGCACAGGACCCAAGGCAGCATGGGCTCACAGCGGGAAGGTCATGTCAGATGAATCTAGTTGATTTCTTTGACTGAGTGACCAAAGTAGCAGATCAGGGAGGGGCTGTGGACATGGCCTACCTAGACTTTAGCAAGGCATTTGACACAGTCCCACACAAAAGATTAATAGTCAAATTAACCAGCCTGGAAGTGGGTCCCAGGGTGGTAGCCTGGGTAAAACATTGGCTGGACAACAGGACACAGAAGGTAATTGTAAATGGAGTCCACTCTGAAGAAAGAGGGGTTACTAGTGGAGTACCGCAGGGTTCAGTACTGGGTCCAGTCCTTTGTAATGTCTTTATAAGTGACATTGCAGAGGGACTAGAAGAAAAAGTATGCCTCTTTGCAGATGACACAAAGATCTGCAACAGGGTTGATACACAAGGAGGCGTGGAAAGGATGAGAAGAGACTTGGCAAGGTTGGAGGAATGGTCAGAAGTATGGCAGCTTGAATTCAGTGCAAAGAAGTGCAAAACAATGCATCTGGGAAATGAAAACCCAGAGGAAGATTACACAATGGGGGGGGAGGTAGTAACAACAACAAAAATAGAAAGGGACCTGGGAGGTAATCATATCAGATGACCTTAAGGTTAGCAAGCAATGTGAGAAGGCAGTAGGGAGGGCTGGGGGGATACTGGGATGAATAGGGAGAGGCATCCCAGTAGAAAACAGGAAGTTGTTATCCCTCTGTACATACAGTTGGTGATACCCCATCTGGAGTACTGCGTGCAGTTCTGGAGACCCCATCTCTGCAAGGACATAGACAGGATAGAGGCAGTCCAGAGGAGGGAGTAAAATGGTGCAGGGTCTGCAAGAGAAGCCATATGAGGAGAGACTAAAGGAGCTTAATATGTATGCCCTTGAGGAAAAGAGGGAGAGGGGGGACATGATAGAAACGCTCAAGTACCTCAGTGGAATCAACAAAGTCCAAGAGGGTAGCATCTTTCAGAAAAAGAGATGTGCAAGAACAAGGGGACACTATTTAAAGATAGAGGGGGGCGGTTCAGAGGCAATGTGAGGAAGTATTTTTTCACAAAGAGGGTGGTGGACGCATGGAACAGCCTTCCTGAGGAGGTTATGGGGTCTAAAACTGTGGGAGAATTCAAGAATACATGGGACAGACATAAGGCAATTCTTGTGGGGTAAGAAGAACTAGGCTGTTGGTTAACTAGGATCTGCAGCTTATCCTGTGGGTAGGGAAATGGGCAGACTAGGTGGGCCAAGCGGTCCTTATCTGCCGTCAAAGTCTATGTTTCTATGTTTACTTGCCATGCCCCTTCTGAGCCTTAAAGGGGTAAGCACACTCTCCAGTACTTAAAGGGACAAGTACCATAAGCTGACTACAACTCTTCTACCCCTTTGGAATTAGACATTGAACGCTATTACAAACCCCCTGCAATTATTATAAAGCTTCCTGCCACCTAGGGGTTGCATCGATTTAAAGAGACAGTAGTAGGATACATAGTGATCCTACTTTGAGTACATTAAATTGAACACCTCTTTTTTTAGCCAGCATCTCCCAAAACACAACCTGGCTATCCTAGCTGCACTTTTCATCTACAAGCCACCCGGGAAACTTGTGCTACTATACCACTGGCATAGTTCAGTGTACTCCAATAGGATAGCATATATACAGTTCTTCTTCCTTTATGGTTGCCTGTTCCTCCTCTTGCCTCACCCCACCCATAAAACCTTAGCAACCTCCTCTAAATATGGAGTGCCACATGTAACACTTCCTAGGAATACAAGTACCTCAAAACATACTGGAACAGACTTCTTACCAGTTGCCATGCCTTTTTACCAGCCTACGCCAACAGACTTCTTCCAGACACCCTTTCCAATATTTGCTAGAATGGCACTGAATGCATTGTCCCTTTTTAGGCAATGATCTATTCCCACTAAGACATAGAAACATAGAAACATAGAATTTGACGGCAGATAAGGACCGCTTGGCCCATCCAGTCTGCCCATTTCCCTACCTAATGGATAAGCTGCAGATCCTAGTTAACCAGCAGCCTACTTCTTTCTACCCCCACCCCCTAGAACTGCCTTATGGCTGTCCCATGCATGCTTGAAGTCAACCACTGATTTCATTCCACAGCCTCCTCCAGAAGGCTGTTCCATGCATCCACAACCCCCTCTGTGAAAAAATACTTCCTTACATTACCTCTGAGCCACCCCATCTTCAAATTGTGCCCCTTGTTCTTGCACACCTCTTTTTCGAAAGATGCTACCCTTTGACTTTGTTGATTCCCTTGAGGTACTTGAAAGTTTCTATCATGCCCCTCCCTCCTTTCCTCAAGGCTATCATATTAAGCCCTTTAGTCTCTCTTCATATGTCTTCAGTGCAGACCTGCTCCCATTTTAGTTGCCCTCTCTGGACAGCTTCCATCTTGTCTATGTCCTTGCGGAGACTGGGTCTCCAGAACTGCACACAGTGCTCCAGATGGCGTCTCACCAGCTGTCTGTACAGAGGGATAACAACTTCCTGTTTTCTACTGGTGATGCCTCTCCCTACGCATCCCAGTATCCCCCCAGCCCTTCTTACTGCCCTCTCACATTGCTAGCCCACCTTTAAGTCATCTGATCTGACTACCCCCAGGTTCCTTTCCATTTTTATTGTTATTAGTATCTCACCCCCCATTGTGTACTCTTCCCCTGGGTTTTTGTTTCCCAGGTGAATTACCTTGCACTTCTTAGCATTAAATCTAAGCTGCCATGCATTTGACCATTCCTCTAACCTTGCCAAGTCCCTTCTAATCCTTTCCACCCCACCTTGTGCATCTACTCTGTTGCAGATCTTTGTGTCATCTGCAAAGAGACATACTTTTCCTTCCAGTCCCTCTGCAATGTCGCTTATAAAGACATTGAAGAGGACCGGTCCTAATTCAAAAACCTCACCTACAAAATGGCATAAAACATGCATTATTAAGGGACTTATAATCGGACTTAGAAAATCGTTAGTCTTCTTATTATTATGTTCCAGGAATGTTGAACTAAACCCTGGTCCCCCTATAATTCTACATGCCCCTTCAGAGCTACCTCAACCTAACGGCATTAGCTTCCTTCACCTAAATGTCTGCAGCTTGCTAAAGAAAATGGACTTGATACAGGCTTGGGCATTTCACACATCCCCAGATATATTTGTGATCTCAGAAACTTGGCTTAGGAGTTCCACTCCTGACTGCAGCATCAATATCCCTGGCTACAATGTACTCAGGTCAGATAGACCAACTAGGGTGGGGGGGTCACTATCTTTTTAAAGAGAGGTTTGCTGTACCATTTATTGACATATCCTCCACCCCTAAGGAGTCTGAGAGCATTACTGTGAAGCTAACACTTTCCTGAGGAAACCATAGCAATAACTGCCTGCTATAGACCACTGTCTGGTGGCTTCGGAATACTAGTCCACCTCCACAACCATTTGGAGAAGGCCAGTTCAGAATGCATTATTATAGGGGACCTTAATTTCAACTGGAAGAATGAATGCTTTAAAACTCTAAAGGAGTTTTGTGATGAGCATGGCCTGTCACAAATGAACCTTGATGTCACCCACCCTAATAGCAAAAACCCAAACCGCAGCGCTCTCCTGGATTTAATTCTTGTTAACAAGCCTCACAATATATGCCACGCAGGGGTATTCCATAATGATGTAAGCGATCATAGTGCTATAGTCTGTGTAAGGCATACTCCCAAGCTTAACTCAACTTCTTTCTTCAAAGTCAAAAGATGCCTAAGGAATTTTAGTCAGGCTGCCTTCCTATCAGACCAAAACAAGATTACATGGCAGGACTTTTATTTAGCTACATCAATCACTGAGGTCCATAACATCCTCCAAAACTTCGTCAGGGATGTGATTGATAAGCAAGCCCACCTTACCAAAAGCAAGTCCAGAAAAAGGTCATCCCCCTGGTTTACACCTGCCCTTAAAGTAGGTCTTAAAGGCAGAGACAAGTTGTGGAGGAAAGCCAGAAAAACGAAAACTGATTCTGTCTTGCGTTCCGTATCGCTAGAAACTCCTGCACTAAACTTATTAGAGCTGAGAAAGGTCTCTATTTCCAATCTGTCCTTGAAGAGAACAGAAATAACTCTGCCAAATTCTGGAATATCCTAAAGGAGGTCGAGTGCACCATCTTCCTCTCCCCTGCCCACCAAGTTAGTGGTTGGAGACGTCACATATACTGAAAAGGCTGACATTCTGGATCAACTCAATAATCACTTCGTCACAGCAGGGCTAGCATTCAGCACCTCACCCTTCAGTAGGCTAGCTACACAGTCTCTGCCCGATGACGCCCCTCACCCTGCCAGCACAATGAATCAGAAGACCTCCTTTTGTTTTAGCCCTGTAACCTTTAAGCAGGTTAAGGATCTATTGTTGGCACTGAATACAAAGAAAAGCACTGGGGCAGACCTTTTAGAGCCTTTTTTTCAAAAAGTAGAACATTTTCAATTACCCGCTCCCAGCACACACTTTTTCAATCTTTCCCTTTCACTAGGTAACCTCCCACCAATCTGGAAAATCGCACACATTATCCCTCTCTTCAAGTCTGGGAATACATGTGACCTAAACAATTACAGGCCAATTTCCCCACTCCTCATCCTATCAGAACTGCTGGAGAAGTTAATTAACCAACAGCTAAGGGACTTTCTGGAATCTAAGAACCTATTAAACCACATTCAATCGGGTTTCAGACCAAAGCACAGCTCTGTATCTGCCCTCACCAAAGTCTCTAGTGATTGGCTAAATGCAATGGATGCAAAGGAGCTCTTCTACAACTTGTTTTTAGACCTAAGCAAGGCCTTTAATACTGTTCACCATAACCTGCTATTGGCCGCTTTGAGCCACCTTGGACTTGATGATACCTCCATGAAATGGTTCAACTGTTACCATACCAACAGAATGCAACAAATCAAAGACCAAGGTGGCCTCTCGCTGCTTAAAATTCTACCATGTGGAGTACTGCAAGGCTTCATACTGGGTCCTATACTCTTCGCGATCTATATTAATAACATTGACTCCCAAATACACAAGGCACATGTGCATCTACTTGTGGATGACACGGTGATATACACAGTGTGCTCTTCCCCCGAGCTTGCATTCAAGGAGCTGCAACATGAATTTGACATCCTGCAAAAACATTTTCTGCAGCTGAAGCTCCTCCTTAATGCAAGCAAAACAAAAGCTATGGTCATCTCCCCTAAATCTCGCACTCCAACGACAACCGTACACCATCGTAGGATACTCACCTTACTTGATGAACCAATTGAAATTGTTGACAACTTTAAATACCAAGATTTTTGGCTAGACAGCAAGCTTAATTGTACGGTACATTTGCAGGAACTAGCCAAAAATTTGAGACAGCGCCTGGGCATCTTCTATCGTATTAGACATCTTCTCACATGCGAGGCAAAAAAGACACTGGTCTAAACAACCTTCCTACCTTTACGTGACTTCGTGGACATCCTCTATAGCCACCACTTTATAGGTAGGTTTTTCAAGGAATTAATGTATGAGAAAAATAGTTTTGTTATTTGATTTTTTTCATTAACTGACAAACTGTATTCAAATGTAATTTTGGACTTTCTTATAGCAGCTTTACAAAGCTTTTGTGCTTTTTTAAATATAGTCCAATTATGACTGGATTTAACTTTCAGACAGTTTTTGTATTTCATATCTTTATTTTTTATGAGTCTCTTAATGGATTTAGTTATCCATTTTGGCTGAATCTTACCCTTAATAAATGTGGTTTTCTGTGGTATAAACACATCCCTAACATATGACAAGGTGCTATAAAGTAATTCCCCCAAATCCTGGATAGAGAGATGAGCATGTTCATGCTCCCTGTCAATCTGATTTATCACATGTTCAATCCCAGGGATATTTGCTCGCTCATACACATATACCAATTTAGATTCCGATTGTATAATTATGGGACATTTCAGCTTACAGGATATAACACTATGATCACTTTTACTAAGCGGTGCCTCTAAAGAGATGTTACTAATCTAAATACTGTCATGATGAAGAATAATATCTAAGATGTTATCATCTCTAGTAGGTAGACGAACACTCTGTTGTAGCTGTACCTGACAGCATGTTACCAACAGCTGTTTACTACTTAAGGATACCGCTGTGTAGTTTTGCCAATCAATATCAGGCAGATTTAGATATCCTAGTAAGATTACTTTCCTATTACACATGCTCATCCTATTTTGTGTGACACTGCTTCTATATATGTTATTGTAGCAGTTAGGGGCCTATAACAGACACCTGAGATAATTGATGACATTTGCTTATTGTTAAATTTAACCCAGATGGTTTCTGTTACACAATCATGTTTTTGATTTGTTTGAAGATATCAGAACCCCAAGGAATTTATTTGTTACTATAAGAGCACCACCGTCCCTTTTATCAACCTGTTTGAAAGAGAACATATCAAATCCCTGAATGCTAGGGTCCTGATCCGTTTAGTATGTCCCACCATGTTTCAGTAATTGCTACTATATCAGCCTTTGTAGTAGCCATTCTAGAAACTAATTCATTAAACTTATTATTCAGACTCCTGGCATTTAAACTTAAAATATTTAAATGGGATTTGATGTTTTGACATCATTTTCTAAACAAACATGGAGCATACTTATTGTTTATGGCCCCCTGCCACCCAAATTGTAGTTTAAATGATGGTCAATAACATCAGAAATAACTTTCCCCATAAGATTACTTCCCCTTTCGCTCAGATGTAATCCGTCCATACTAAACAAATCAATCCACCCACAAAACTCTTCCCAGTATGTAATACAACCGATATCTTGGTCCAAACACCAATTTCGTAACCAATTATTAAGAATTATTTAGAAGTTGTGTCCCTCAATCCCCAATGAGCCAGCATGCTAGCACTGAGATAAGTACTATGCAAAGTGCCACCAACTTGAGAGAAATGTGCCGCTGCAATCAGAGAGAAGCTTTGTCATGCAGTGACACAGATGACATGCCTCCTGAATGTGCCTTTCCTGCATGAAACATTTTAATAAACATGGCGTCCTGCCATCAGCACACAATCCCCAAAGAAGGCCATCGGAGGTGCAATCCCCATGTCGGCATGTCCACCACCCCCCACACTGTGTGGCACACTGGGAGCCCACCCCAGTGTGCTGCCACTCAGAGAAAGCTGCCTGTGTTGGCATGTTCCTGCCCCCCGCCTCACTCCCACTGTGTGGCACACTGAGAGCCCACCCCAGTGTGGCCAACATCACGCCCCCGTGAAAGTCATGAGGCACACTGGGAGCCCACCCCTGTGTGCCCAACATTTGTTTTATTTCACCTATAAAGAAAGAAATGGCCCTAAGAGGTCTGGTTTGCTTGTTTTTGTACCTAAATGAGAAAACGGGTCCGTTGTCCGTGGCACCTCCCTCCCCAACCCGCACTCAATTCGCTGTGCACCCCACCTCCCCACACACACCCTCACCCCATACTTACCTCCGGAGGTCTGGCGCTGAGATCTTCAGTGGAGCAGGAACATGTCTGGATTCTTCAAAGCCGAACTGCAAAATGAAGAAATGCCGGTAAGCTGTATAATGGCATAAATGGGGGGTTTCAACTTAGGTGGCTATCTCAGCCATTTTTTTGAATTTTGGCTCCACATTTTCAACATGGGGATCTTGGGACCCCACCTCATGAACACATGCACTGTCATCTTGTTATTTGGTCCTGAAAGGTCATTTCACGGTCACTGTGCAGAATCACCTTTCGGGACCGATTAACGAAACAACAGTGGCACTGTTCATGAGGTGGGGTCCCAAAAAGCCTATGTTGCAAATTTGGTGAAAAATTTAAAAAATTACTGTTATGAGTGTGCATTGCGCAGTTTCCACGCACGCCATAACAACTCTGATAATTTTTATTATTTTCACTCCAGAGTTTCACCATTGCCACTTTCTCATGCCTCCTTTATTTTATTTTTTATTTATTTAAGTCTAGGAGTACAAATACCTTTGAGCGAGGCTCTTTTACAAAGGTTCTAAGTCAATTACAGTAAACACAATACAACAAGGAGAGATACAATGCAGATATATGGATAAACTGGACAAAATTGGGTTCACATGGGAAGACAAAGTGGAAAGTGGAATATGGCACAGTGGGGATGGTGGATACATGAGAGCAGGGAGCAGCCAAAGGCATTTTTCAGACATACAGAGGGGTGTAGAGGCTGACATGTAAGGAACAGTATGGGGGGGAAGTGCTAGAGTGGAGAAGGGGGAGGAGCAGGAGGAAAGGAAAGGGTGGGAGGAAAGGGAAGAGGGAAAAGAAAAAGGGGGTAGGGTAGGGTATAATGTGTGGGCTAAAGTAGAGTGTTCATAGGCAGAGCAGGAAAAAATGTGGGAGTCGCCAGTGAGATAAGTGCATGGTGTTGATCTGAAGAGGACTAAAGGGGCTGGTAATATGTAGCAGTCACATTAGCTGGTAGTAATGAGATGGCGATGGAGCGTGGATTTGAAAGGGCTGAGTTTTGACATAGAGGAGATGTCTGCACTGAGTTTGTTTAGCCAGCTAGGCCCCTTATGGGCAAAGGATCTTTGTCCCTGGGAGGTGCGGCAACGGGGAACTTGGAGCAGTTGAGTTTCAGATCTCCTGGTATTGCGAGAGAGTATTCAGGCGTTGCAGTAGATCTTGGACACCGGAGGTGTGAGACCCATGGTAACTTTCTTAGCCATAGTACATGTTAGATACCTTATGTGGTTGGACAGTTGTAGCCATCCGTTTATGCATATAGGTCATTATGTATGTGTCAGATGGTGGGCACCAGTGATGAGCCTACAAGCCTTGTTGAGAGATGTCGATATTTGTCTAAGCGTAGAGGGTGATGCAGAACCGTAGATGATTAGGCCGTAATAAATGATGGAGACCACTGAACTCTGGACAGTGATCCTCAAGGCATCCGATGTAAGGTGACGTCTGTGGCAGTAAAGCAGGCCTAGCTGAGTATTTGCAGTTTTGGCAACAAAGTCAATGTGGGAGCCATATGACAGGTTTGGGTCCAGATGAATCCCGAGATATTTAAATAACTGAACTTGCTCAAGGATGCTTCCGAGGCTAGTTGTGAGGGAGAAAGGATGGAGCCTGTGCTGGTTTTGGTGGCTGTTGAAGAGCATAACTTTGTTTTTTTATGGTTTAGGACAAGCTTATGCTTGCTAAACCAGTTTTCTACGGTGGCAAAGCCTTGCTGAAGATTGTGCTGAAGTGGTTCAGGTTCCTCGTGAGAGGTGAAGATTACTGCATCATCAGCATAAAGAATTATTTGCTCAGGACAGGACTGGAGAAGGGTGTTCAAGAAGAGGCAGAATAGCAGGGGGTCCAGGATTGACCCTTGGGGGATTCCAGAGTGAACTGGTCTGGCATCAGAGAGGACCCCATTGATTTTCACTATTTGTGTCCGATTTTCTAGGTAGCTACTGAACCAGTCGGTAGCGTCAGGGGAGAGTCCAGAAGACCAGAGCTGTTCAATTAGCAGACAACGATGTATGGTGTCAAACGCTTTGTCAGATTTACGAAAATGGCCTGGTTAGCTGACCTTTATCCGGAGTGGAATGTAGCTCACCAGTGAATTCTAGTAGGGCCGATGATGTACTGTGGCCTTTTCTAAAACCATGTTGTTGAGGACATAAGATGTTGTATTTTTCAAGGGAGTAAGTAAGTTGGTCTGCCACAATGCATTCCAGAGCCTTTGAGAGAGGAGGAAGTAGGGAGATAGGACGATAGTTTCCATGGTTGGTCTTATTACTGGTTTTGTGGACTGGCGTAACAGTTGCAGCTTTCCATAATTCTGGGAATTGGCTGAGACTAAGGGAGAGGTTGAAAATATGAGTAAGTGGACCAAGGACCTCATCAAGGGTGAGAGATAGTAGTTTGAGGTTGAGTGAGTCCCTGCTAGCTCTTGACTTGGATATTGCTTTAGTGATATATTTGCGGGCTGCATGCTTCTTTACAATTTGGAAATAGAAAGGCAGGAGGTTTGATGGGTTGGATAGCTACATGAGACAGTACAGCTGCCATTTTTCACATCTTGCCCAAAATGTGTTTTCGCACATGGCACACAATGGTGTGGTTGCTGTGGGAAATCAGCGTCGGGACAGATTAACAAAATCACAGTGAACTGTTCATGAGCGGAGGTCCCAAAATGCCTGTGTTGAACATCTGGCTAAAAGCCCCCAAATAATTGCATTACGGGCAAGCGTTGTACAGTTTTATGCTTGATTATGACTTCGCCAATTTTTCATATTTTCACTCCAAATTTTCAACATTGCCATTTTTACACCTCCTCATGAACAGTACAACTGTCATTTTCACGTCCTGCCAAAATGTGTTTTCGCACCTGGGCTCCAAATGGCGCAGTCACCAGCAAAATCACCTTTTGGCTAATGAACTGATAGTGCCGCTGTTCATGAGGCGGGTCACAAAAGCTCATGTTGAAAATTTGGAGTGAAAAAATAAAATGCCCAGGGTGTTAGGGTTTCAACTGTAACGCCCCACCCTGTAAAGACTGGACAGGCGCCTGGGTGTGCCTTGGGATTGTTGGCTGTAATGTTCATAGCTGTTCCACCCCACCCCAGCAGCCAGTGACAAGCATTGAGGTGCGCTTTGACTCTTTGGCCTCAAAGTTCACTCCCATTCTGCTATACTGCACCCATCTCAGCATATTTCCTTATGTAATGGAGTAAGAGAAGCCCAAAGACCCCAAGGCACTTGTCGGTGTCTGCAGAGTAAGGTGAGGTGAATGGCGTGAGCGTTATGGCCGATGACCCAAAGGCACACCTCAATGCCTGTCAGTCTCTTCAGGGTGGGGTTGGGGTTGGCGTCAGTTCAATACTTCACTGCCATTCCTATTATGCATCTCCCTCTAAGTCCTGCACTACCAATATCAATGCCAGCAAGACAACATTCAGCATTGACAAATGCTTGTTTTAGTTGTTGCAGATGCCGCCAACACCTTCCTTTCCAAGTACTCACTGGCATCAGTGGTATTCCACCCTTCCATCTACTCTCTGGTTTCCAGTGGCAGCCCTGCCTCTCTCCATAACATGCACTTCCTGGCACCCTCCCTCTTCTAAGTACTTTCTGGTGTACTGTGGCAACCCTTCCCCATGCACGTTCTCCATGGTGTTTAATGGCACCTAACCTCCCACCTTAACCTGCAAAAGGTGCAAGCACAAATCCTTCGGTCACATCTCCAGCGGCGTTATCTGACTCACACAATTATAATACCAATTTACCAGTTGAAATATTGGTATAGTAATTAGTGACATTTTGAAAATCATGGAAGTACTGCATTGATGTACCCCTCATGTGATTTTCAGAAACAGCTTAATTACTGTACCAATATAACCACTGGTAAATTGGCACTGTACTTTGTATGATTTAGATGTCGCTGGCAGAGGTGAGCAGAGAATTGTGCCAGCTGCTGTTTCAGGTCTGGCATGCTCTGGGGTTGCCACTAGACAGCAAGAAAAACTTGCAAAGGAATAGGGAGAGGAAGGGGTGTCACTGAACGCTAGGGATGGGACACAGCAAAGTGCCTGCTATCACATGCAGCAATCCCCATTCTACTGCTGAAGCAGTCGGGCACAAATAAGGGCCCCCTATCATGGCTGGCAATCCTCGTCCCCTACAGGGGCGGTAGGGATACAATAGATAGTCTGCCTTCCAGAGCAGCCATACGACCCTCCCTCCTCCACTCCAAAGAATTATTCAAGGTATTCCACTCAATGCAGAATCAGCTAGAGACCACCCAATCCTTGTTTTGATATTCCGGCCTTGACAGTATGTGTTGCATGCAAGCAAGGGGTATGGTGTGATAGAAGATTGGAGGTCAACATGGAGTAACACAAGCCTATATGGGGGTCAACATGGAGTGACACAAGCCTATATGCCCCAGATAGGTTGCACCTAAATGGGGATGGGAAGGTGCTGCTCAAATGTAAACTGGATGATTATGTGGACAGATGTTACCATTTAAACTAAACGGGGGGGGGGGGGAGGCAGGGAAAAGCCCGGCTGTTGAGGCAGGTGGCGGGGGAGAGCACAAAGCCCTACACACATAGCAAGAGGGTAAAGGGGAACATATAGGAAAGGAGGAGAGAGAGGGGCATGGAGGGTTATGTGTGCGAATGCCAGAAGTCTGGGTAGAAAGATCCCTGATCTAACGGCAAAAATGGCAGAGGAGGGCCTTGCCATAGTGGGGTAACAGAAACGTGGTGCCACTAGGAGCAGGGATGGGAAATGGAGATACCAGGGTGCAAATTGTTCAGGAAGGACAGGGAGGGAAAGGGGGGGTTGCACTCTATGTAAAGGAGGGTATCAGAGCATCAGAGTTGCAGGGTAAGTGGGGAGAGGCAGAAGGACTCTGGGTCTCGTTGGCGGTGGGGAAGGGGAGTCAGTGCGTATGGGGTTGGTGTATAGACCCCCAGCGCAGCACGAATCTGCACATAGAAGTATGGCCGACGAGTTTGTGAAAATGGCAGCAAGGGGGGAGGTGATGCTGATGGGGGATCTAAACCTACCAGACATAGACTGGAACACCCTTTCAGCTGCTTCAACCAGCAGCAGGGAAATATTGGACTCCCTGCAGTTGGCCCTCCTAAATCAACTGGTCAGGGAGCCAACAAGAGTAGGAGCTACTCTTGATCTAGTCCTGACAAATAGGGAAAGGGTGGAAGAGCTATCGGTGGGGGAACATCTCTGTACAAGTGACCACAAAACGGTCAGGTTTAAAATGAGAAACACTGCAGAGGTTCACCACTCTAGGTTAAGGGTCCTGGATTTCTGGAGGACAGACTTCAGGAGAATGGGGGAAATAGTGGTGAGGGCATTGCAGGTGGTGGGGGAGTTGATGGAGGTGGAGGCAAAGTGAGGGTGGATAAAGGAAGCTATTGTAGGGGCCACTGATGTCTGTGCTGAGAGAGAGAGAGAGAGAGAGAGAGAGAAAATAAGAGGAGGAGAAACCTCTGTGGTATATGAGGGAAGTAACAGAAAAGGTAAGAACAAAAGGAAAGCCTTTAGGAGGTTCAAGACAACTGAGATGGAAGTGAACAGGGTAAAATACCAGGTGAGCCAGAGAGAAGCCGGGGTAGAGGTAAGCAGGGCAAAGGCACAGACAGAGGAGCGAATAGCGAGAGGGGTCAAAAAAGGGGATAAGACTTTCTTTCGATATGTAAATGAAAAGAGGAAGACTAGGCAGGGGATTCTCCAGTTAAGAACAAAAGAGGGTGAGGCGCTACAAGGAGACAGAGAAAAGGCAGACCTACTAAACACCTATTTTTGCCCTGTGTTCAAGAGAGAGGAAGAAGGAGAAGAAGGCAGCAGAGCAGGAAATGAAATGGCTGGGGGGGGGGTGGAGATGAGGCCGTTTCTTGTGGAGGAAATATTGGAAGAACTGGGCTGCGTGAAGGTGGACAGGGCAATGGGGCCAGATGGGGTGCACCCAAGGGTGTTAAGGGAGCTGAAGGAGGTACTGGCGGTGCTCTTGACTGCACTCTTCAATTGGTCCCTGGAAATGGGGATGGTACTGGAGGCAGGCAAATGTGGTCCCTCTGCATAAGGGGGGAGGGAGGGAGGAAGTGGGAAGTTACAGGCCCGTGAGTTTGACATCAGTGGCAGGCAAGCTCATGGAGAAGCTAGTAAAAGGCAGGATCATCAGCTACCTGGAGACAAATGGCCTGGTGAATCCAAGACAACATGGGTTTACTAGGGGTAGATCCTGTCAAACAAATTTAATAGAGTTTTTTTGACGGGGTCACCAAGGAAATAGATCAAGGTAGAGAGGCAGATGTAGGTTATTTGGATTTCAGAAAGGCATTTGACTCAGTGCCCCATGGGAGGCTGCTGTGTAAAATGGCAGGGCTGGGGATGGGGCAGAGGGTAGTCAAATGGGTGGGAAGCTGGCTGGGGAAAAGGAGGGTCATAATAAATGGGGTGGCATCCTGGGAGTTCAAGGTCACGAGTGGGGTCCCTCAGGGATTGATGTTGGGGCCCCTACTGTTCAATATATTCGTAGGGAACATCATGGAGGGCCTGGGGGGGTGAGTATGTTTGCGGACAATATCAAATCTACAATAGGGTGGACACAGAGGAAGGGGTGGAACAAATGCAGAGAGACTTGAGGCATGGTCAAAAAGGTGGCAGCTTGAATTCAATACAGAAAAATGTAAAATCATGCATCTGGGCTTCAGAAATCAGAAGGCAGGGTACCGTATGGGGGGTAGAGATCTAGAGGAGACAGAACAAGAAAGGGACCTAGGCATCATTATATCTGGGGACCTGAAGGTGGAAGGGTAGTGTGGGAGGGCAGTGGCCAGGGAGAGTGGAATGCTGGGATGCATAGGAAGGGGGATCACCAGTAGGAATAGGGAGGTCATAGTACTCTTGTACACCCATTTAGTTAGACCACACTTGGAGTACGGAGTTCAGTTCTCGAGGCCATACCTCAGGAAGGATGTGGGAAGGATAGAGGGTTCAGAGGAGAGCGACAAAAATGTTAAAAGGGTTAGGCCACCTATCCTATGAAGAAAGGTTGAGAGATCTGAACATGTACTCCCTGGAGCAAAGGAGGGAGAGGGGGGACATGATTGAGACTTTCAAGTACCATAAGGGTATAAACAGGGTGCCAGGAGGGAGCATCTTTAAGATGAAAGGAAAACCGAGGACGAGGGGGCATAGCCTGCAGGTGGAGGAAGGGCAGTTAAGGGGTAACATTAGAAAATACTATTACACAGAGAGAGTGGTAGAAAAGTGGAACAGATTCCCAGAGGCAGTCGTTGGAGAGGAAACAGTGAAGGGATTCAAAAGAGCACATGGGACAACCACATGGGAGTGTTAGGTGGGGAGGCACAGGTGCAAGCAGATAGCTGGGCAAATGGGCAGACTTGGTCAGCCTAGTTCGGTCCTTTTCTGCCCTCACACTTCTATGAATCTATGAAACTCACAGGAGTCCAGCTCCCACCATCCCCTAAATTACATTTCTTGAGCTCTGTTTGTCAAGTATAGATCTCTGCTTCAAGTTCATCAGCATCCTGCATTTTACATATACAAATACCCGCCACACAAAAGCAAATGAAACATGTTGGTCCATGCCAATAGTCTCCATTTGGCTCAGTTTCTCCGTTCGAACAATTCCAGCGCTAAGGTTTTCATCCCTGCAACCGCGGGAAAGTTTTAAGGAGGGGAACGCGCGCGCGTGTTTTTCTGACGCATGCACAATTCATTTCAGACTTCTTCAAATTAGCATCCAAGCGAGTGGAACGTTGTGCGTAAAGCGCTATTACAAGAAAGTAGTGTTTTTCGTGTCTGTGGGCTAAATAACTCTAGCTAGTCATATTTAGAATATAGTTTAATTTCAAGATGAGCCTGGATTCATTGTTTCAGCACATTCTGGTCACGGAGCAGCAGGTGCAAGAAAAACGTCGCATTATTCATGAAGGTCAGCTGGCAGGCTGGGTATATTTGTTGATTGGGAAAGGCACGTTCCGATTGGGCCGTGGCCACGTATGTTTGGTTGTAGGGAGGTGGTTGAAAATCTATTTAGTTATAAAATTTAACCGCGAAAGAGGCACTGAACTACCAACAAGTGGTCAAATTTAGGTGGTGGGATCTCGTACGTAACACTTTTTTTATTGGTGGGGGAACTGTCATTTGGCTTGTCTGTTGTACTTTTGGAGAAAGATGGCAAGACGGGTGCAGGAAATCTTACATTTTAAGAGAATGTGGAACTGCGTTCCTGAACTCCTGCCGATTTAACCACTTAGGGTAACGGGCAGCAGTTCGTTTCAGTGTTTTTTTTTTTGGGGTACAATAGTGCAATACATTTAAAACTGTGCTGAATCAGTAAGTCATTTTCAGTAGACTTCTTTTTAAATACTGATTCAACTTTTATTTCTTTAGCTATAGGGCTTTTTAGTTATCGTAGTGATGAGTTCCCATTTCTATGCTCCTTATAAGAACCATTTCAGAACTGTCCCTGTTCTACTCTTCTAGTGTTGGCACAATGCACCCGTGTTCTATTTCAAAACTCTGTGTGCTTTGGGACATAAACTACAGCATACAGTGCTAAAATGGTACTTACCAACAGACTGCAAAGCAGAAACAAACTCTTGAGGTTACTAAAAGGCCTGTGTAGATGGAACAATAACAGAATGTGAACCAATACTTACAAACCAGCCTCTACTGAAAACAAGCATTTGTCAATGCTGAATGTTTGCTTGCTGGTATTAGCATTGGAAATGCAGGCGTTAGACAGATGCAGAGTAGGAATGGCAGTGAGTATTGAACTTCGTAGCCTACCTCCACCCTGCAGAGACGGACAGGCATTGGGGTAAGCGTTTGTGTTGTCACCTATAACATTCATGCCATTGCACCTCACCCTATCCTGCAGACACTGACAAGTGTTGAGGTGTGCCTTGGGGTGTTGGCTTTACAGTCATCCCACTCCATAAGGACATAGGCTGAAATGGGTGCAGTATGGAATGGGGTGAACTGTGTCCGAAGAGTCGAGGCACAACTCAATGCCCTGTCTGGCTAGGGTAGGCGTTGAAATAGCATGAGCATTACAGTCAGCAATCCAAAGGCACACCCCTGATGTCTGTCTATCTGTAGCAAAGGGTCGGACGTTCTGGTTAGAAACCATAGCGCTTGACCATTTGTTGGTATTTGCAGTACAAATGTTCAACATGGCCATTTTGTGGCCTCCACCTCATGAAAATATTTGGGACCTCTTCTCATGAACAGTGGCACTGTGATTTTGTCAATGTGTCCCAAAATTTGAGTTTCCACAGTGACCGTGCCATTGTGCGCCAAATGCATGAAATTACAGATCGGGCAGGATGTGAAGAATGACAGCTGGTACCATTCATAGGGAGGTGTGAAGAGATGGCAATATTGAAAATCTGTAATGAAAATATTAAAAATGCTCAAACTTCTGAGTGTACATGGAAACTGCGCAACGCATGCGCGTAACATAGTCATTTAGTGGATTATTTCACCAGATTTTCAACATAGGCATTTTGTGATCTCTGCTTATGACGAATACTGTCACTATGATGTTTTTAATCTGTCCCGAACATTGATTTCCCACAGCAACCGCAGTATTCTTCGCCAGATGTGTAGACGCATATTTCGGGCAGGATATGAAAAATGACAACTGTACTGTTCTTACGGAGGTGTGGAAAAATGGCAATGTTGAAAACCTGGAGTGAAAATACTACAAATTTGCGAAGTTACAAAGGTGCATAGAAACTACACAAAATTGTAACACAGTCATTTTATGGACGTTTGCCACCAGATTTTCAACATAGGCATTTTAGGACCTCTGCTCATGAACAGCGACACTGTGATTTTACATCCGAACACACATGTGAACATACGAATCTGCCAGCAGAACACTCCAATCTGTCTATGTAAGTCTGCCCGAGTGTGCAGCTAGCACCCTAGATTGCAGCTGCCCAGCCTCCTCCCCAGCTTTTTCCAGCCCCTGCCCCACCCGACTCTTTCTCTTGCTTCATCTCACTCCTTAAAGCTATTGACTATCCTACATGTTACCACCCCCTCTGGCGGCGCTTTGGAACTAGACACCACCCTCTCAGAGAAGTAGTGCTTCCTCATTTCCCTCTTGAAACGTCCCCCTTCCTATCTTAGTCCATGCCCCCTCGTCTGTCTTCCACTCCTCAGTTTAAACACCCCCTTGGTGCTAGGTTTATTTACCCCCTCAGGTAGTTAAACGCTTCAATCGTATCCCCATCCCTGCTCTCCTCCAGTGTGTACATGTTCAGCTCCATCAGCCTAACTTCATAGTCCTTTCATCCCCTTTAAGATTTTTGTTGCTGTCTTTTGCATCCCCTCCAGTAACTTTATATCTCTCCTCAGGACCGGTATAGCCTCCAGTAGTGCACACAGTACTCTAGGTGTGGTGTGACCAATGATCTGTAGAGAGGTAGGATCACATCCCTGTGTCTGGATGAGAACCCCCTTGCGATGCATCCCAGCATCCTGTTTGCCTTCGCTGCTGCTTTCCTGCACTGGGCTGAGTTGTTCATGCTCCTAGTTACCAACAACCCTAGGTCCTTCTACTCCTCTGTGATCCCCAACCAGTAGTCCCTCTTCTGGTTCTCAGCCCTGAAGTGCATCACCATACACTTCTATGCACTGAATCCTAGCTGCCACTCCACCGACCATGTCTGTAGTTTGGTTAGGCCCCCCTGCAGTTTTTCTCATCCATCCTCTTTGTCCACCACTGTCCCCAATTTGGTATAATGTGCTAACAGACTAACCCTGCTCTCCAGTCCGTGTGCTGTATCAGAGATAAAGAGCCCAAATAGCACCAGGCCCAGCACTGACCACTGCGGCACCCTGCTTGTCACTGCTCTTGGTGCCGAGAGCTACCCCACCACCCACTGCACTCTTCCCCTGTAACCAGTTCTCTATCCATTTAATTAGACCACCTTCCACCCATACCCCTCCTTCTTGTCACTCTTCTCCTTGGCCTGTGTCCCTCCTCCCGGTAGTCCACACCCTTTCTCCTCCTTATTCTTATCAGGTGGTGGTGCCTTCTGTATTATACTCAGACCACTCTGCCCGCCCCCTCCCAGGGTTACATCTTCACTGCCGTTACATATATCTAGGGGGGTGAGCTCATTAGGCTCCCCGGTTCGGACCTTTCTACCAATCACAGTCTTTTGGCTACCCCCCACTAGTTTAAATCCAGCTTAGTAGAGATATACCCCTCCAATCCTGCCTTTAATACTCCCCTCTCCTTCCTGCTCAAGTGTACCCTGTCCCCCGTGTACAAGTCACTACCCCCCCAGACCCTACCGCAGTTAGTCACTAACCCATAATTTTTGGTGTGGCACCAATCCCTCAGCCACTTGTTGAACTCGTCAAGCCTACCCTTCCTCCCCATGCTTGCACATGGTACCGGCAGTACCTCTGAGAATGCCACCGACGCCCCAACCCCCTCACACTGCCTGCCCAATTACTCAAACCTTCCCTTCACTACTTCCACAGTCCCCCATGCTAAGTCGTTTGTACCCACATGCAACACTAAATGAGGTTTCTTCCTCCCCCTTGCTGCACACTTGAGCAGTGCCTGCCCTGCCCCTCCTGCAGTCAACCTGGGGATAGCTTCAACCCAAATATGGCTGTGCCTTTCCCCCCTGCCACTTCATCTTACCCCTTTCAGTATAGAATCCCCCAGGACGAGTACCCCTCGTCCCTTACCCTTTCCCATCTAATGCCCCTTCCACCACCCCAGTATTTGTTCTTCCCTGCCCCTTACCCCTGCCAACTGCTCCCTCGGTGACTTCTGTATCTGTACCCCCTACTTCTGCCTCACTCCTTTTCTCTACCTTATTCCTCCCATCCCCCTTGAACACCTTCCCAGCCTAACTGCTTCCTACTGGGCTTCCCATGTCGACCTCCACTCCTCCCCTGCTGATTTCCAACCCCTCTCCTATCCTCGCTGTTGTAGATTTAGAGCTCCCGTTCCCTTCTACCCCGATAGTGATGCCCTTCCCATCCTTCCCCCTTCCCGTAGCCTTCTCTCCTCCAGTCACCACCCCTTTTTCCTTATTAGCCCCCTTCTACCCTTTCGTCCTCGCTATCTCTTCCCCTACATGTTGCCATCCCTCTCATGCCCCGTTTGTCCTCAACCCTTTCAGTATGTTCCTGCTCCCCCTCTCTCTCCCATAGTAGAGGTTCGAATCTATTCCTAGTTGATACCCCTCCTGCATCTCTTCCCCCTGTCAGTTCCCCCCTCGTACTTGTTCCCCTCTGTGCCACGCCTGGTACATCCCTACCCGCAGCCATCTGCTCTCTCCCCAGTACTCCTCACGGTCTCTTCCTCCCCTATCAGGAGGCCCCCCCTCGCCTCGGGCCCCCCCTCCCTTCTCCACTTTTTTCTGTTAGTGCCTCTGATACTGGGGTCAGTTTCACCCCCTAGTTCTTCCTCCATCCCCCTTTGCCATCCCCTATCTGTCCCCCAACTAGGATGCCTACAATTTTCATCTGCCCTGCCACTTAGACTCCTTCCTGACCTCCACAGTGCCTCCCTCATACTAGCCAGTCATCTACAGATCATACACCCACCCATCCTCCAAGCCCAGTCCAGGCTCATGGCGGACCCTCATCCTGTACACCCCACCACCCTTCCAAAGATGCCCGCCCTATTGACATGTGGCACCTGCCCCATTTTGGCCCCCATCTTATTTTACGGGCTCTTACTCCCAGGTTCTGTACCCTACTACAACTATTGGGCCCCTGTTTACTCAAATTCCTGCCCCCCCCCACACACTAGTCCCCCTACTACTCCCTTGCGGACCATGTTAATTCACTCTCAAATCTCATCCATTAGATACTGTATTACTGTAGCAATCCTGAACCTTCCTTGTCCATTTTTCACCCCTCAGCTACAATACTTTTTGTTCTCCGCTCTCATATAATTTTACTTAGCCCAGTTAGAAATCCTATTGCACTCCAAGTATTACTCAGCTCAGATAAATAAACAGAACAAATAAATATGTGTTATCACAGCAATTGTAACAAGATAGCCCAGTATTTAGCTCAGTTAGAGAAATAAACAGAACTAAATTTGTATTTTCTCTCTCCAGGCTTCCTTACTCTTGGGCTGTACCTCCTGATGCTGGTTGTAGGCAGGACCAAAGATCTGCAGCAGGGGGATGAGAAGCCCTCCACATCCAGTTGTCTCCAGTTTACTTCCTGCCTTCAGACGGGCAGGTACTCTGCAAGCAGTGCTCTGTCCACATGGCAGAGCTGAAAACAGCAGACTGCAAGTCCTATCAGTTTCAATTATCTTGGGCATTAGTAGCTGACTTTCAGTGCTCCTGCTTGGGCTCCAGTCTCAGCCTTACAAGCTGCACAGACTAGCCACATTTCACAGTTGTGTTCTTTTCCCGCAATTTTGGACTGGGCTGTCCACATCTACCCGGCAGCACTAGGTCAGTAATCTAGAGCTTAAATCTGTCCCAGTACAGTTTTAGCATTTGGGGCTGAAAATCAGCACCGGAGTGTAACAACATGCATTCCTCTCACAGAGGGCAGTCCTGATTGTTTCCCATCGGCGGCTGGCTTTGGACTCCCTCAGCTGCCTCGTTGATGGTGTCACACTCAGCTAACGCCCGCCTCAGTGTCGATGGCTGGCGCCTTGGGATCCCCAGCTGATCTTCAACGGGACATGCTCTGCTAATACAGATCAGAGTGTGGATTTTAGGTAATTGGGGGCTCAACAACAGCACCAGAGTGCTTAATCAGGACTCACTCCCTTCCAAGGGCAGCCCTGAGTTTTTTCCTGCCGACGGCTGGCACTTGGGTATCCTCAGTCGCTCGTCGAGGATGGCATGCTCTGGGGCTCAACAACAGCACTGGAGTGCTTAATCAGGACGTACTCCCTTCCAAGGGCATCCCCGAGTTTTTTCCCGTCGACTGCTGGCGCTTGGGTATCCTCAACCGCTCATCGATAATGGCATGCTCAACTAGGTAGAGCGCCGTCGATGTTCACCTTTCTGTATTGTAGACGAAGGCGGAGTACAGGAGGAGCGCTTATTCCTGAGAAATTCAAAGAGCAGTATGCCTCCCGGGGCAATAAAACAACAGCACCAGAGTGCTTATTTATTTATCCCTGGGACAATGGCAGTCTTCGGGTGGTTTTAGTCGATGGCGGCCATTCCGGTGTCCTCAGCCACTCAATCGACGATGGGACTGCCCTGCTCACTCAGCCACCTGGACATTCAGCGTATTCTTGGGAACTAGTGCTGCAGGCTATTAAGACCACTGCCAGGGATCAATGGCTCAACGTAGAACGGTCACCCCCCCCCCCCAACAAATGTTTTCATCATACAAGGAAAAGGGAGCTCACTATCTCACCCTTAAAGGGCCAGCAACGATTCGGGCAACTCCAACAGGAAAACTCCAGGGGGAGGGGGGTACACTTTAAAAAAGAGGAGTAGGAGCATGGTCTCAGGCAATCCTTCCAGGGCTGCACAGGGGGATTCATTCCCACTTCTAATGGCTTTTGCTGGGCCTAATTGAAGAGGCAGTGTCTGTGAATGTCGAGGGACTCCCAGGAGGCATCCCGCCTTGACTCAGTCCGATAGCCATCAGGACGGACAGGTCTCAGCGAGCAGCACCCACCAGATACGAGACAGCAGCAGCCTTAGAGACCCAGCAGTCTGCAGTTCCATCTCTTGCCTCAGTCCCACAGGTAAAATAGGGCACCTGCTTTGGACCCTGCATGCTTCACATACACCTCAGGGTCCGCTAGATGGGAGACCCCACAAGAGGGCATAAGGAGGAGGTCCCCATCCAGTCTTCTTCTGAAGAGGAGCAATTGTCCTCACATCATTATGGTCTCAAAGTAACTCTAGGGGCACTAATAAGGGGAGTGCCACAGAGAGTGGTCCCCGGACTCATTAGAATCTCTAGCCTGGAGGGCCTAATCTTTTTCATAACCCAGATCCTAGTTGGATTTACCTTGGATCTCCCAGGATCCCACCCAGCCAAAACAGGCTCTTCACCTGGCAGCTGCAGCCAAATCTGGCCACAGCCTCCCTCCCTCAGACATAGAGGGCTTGCAATGAGTGAATGGCAAGATCCAGATCGACGTATCCAGTGGCCTGGTGGCTATCTAAGCTGCTCAAGTGGTCAGAAGCAATCTGCAAAGGGTTAGACTGCTTTTCCCAGGGGATAGAAAAGTGGACACCGATCTCAACTAGTCCGTAAAGCCTCAGCTATGTCTCAAGGTAGCAATCATAATCTTTCTTTGGCCAGAGCCACTCGGTCAGAGCCCCTGGATTGGGCCATCTCAATTCGCCGTAGACCCAGAGAAGAACATGCCTATTTTTCACTGGCTGCAATTTAATGGGTTTGGCTTAGGATTACATGCTAACATACTAAAAAGCCAGCAGAATAGGCCAAATGGTCTGTCTTGTCTGCTCGAAAGCCAGCAACCTAATGGCTGCTCGCCTTACCACCACCTCCCAGCTCCCAATAGGATCTTCTTTAGTTTCAGTTTCTCCTTGTACCTGTCCTACCCCTTCTTGAATCCCTCCACTGTGCCCTCCTCCACCAGCCTCCCAGGCAATGCATTCCATGGCTCCACCACCCTCTCAGTGAAAAAATGCTTCCTACACTCCCCCCTGTAGTTCCTTCCCCCTCCAGTTTCCACTCATGGCCCCCGGTTTTTCACCGCTTTAGCATAAAAAGCTCATTGGTTTCACTCCTGTTTATTCCTTTTACATACTTGAAAATCTCAATCATATCTCCCCTGTCCCTCCTCTCCTCCAGTGAGTAAAGCCTAAGCTCATCCAGTCTCTCCTTATAGGCTTCCCCTCCATGCCCTGAATCATCCTGGTCGCTCTTCTCTGGACCATCTCCAGCAGCGCTATGTCTTTCTTCAGATGAGGTCTCCAGAACTGTACACAGTACTCGAGCTGCGGCCTCACCAAGGCATTATACAGTGGGAGGATCACCTTCCTCCTCCTGGACGTAATTCCCCTGGCTGTGCAGCCCAGTATCCTGTTTGCTTTGGCTGCAGTTCTTCTACAGTTTTCACAGTTATTCATTTTTGACGCCTATCACCACCCTTAAATCCCTTTCTCCCAATGTAGCTAGTGTGACCCCCCAGGCTGTATTCATGACGGGTTTTTAACCAATGTAGCACCATACATTTCACGGCATTAAATTTCAGTCCCCACCTTCTTGACTACCCCTCCAGGGTATCCAGATCCCCTGGACCGCCTCCCTCGCTTCACAGTCCACCAATGCTCCCAGTTTTGAATCATCCACAAAGAGATTCAACCGATTCCTAACCACCCTCCCTATATCTGAGACATAGGTGTTGAACAAGAGTGGCCCCAATACCGAATCCTGAGGGACCCCACTGATTACCTTCCTGGGAGAGGAGAGTATCCCAGGCACCATTATCCTCTGTAAACACACTGAGAGTCAGTTTTCAACCCAATCGAGCTCCTGTCCTCCCACCCCATCTCCCTCATCTTTTTTATCAGCCCATAATGTGGTACTGAATCAAATGCCTTGTTGAAATCTAGGTATAGGACGTCCACCGGCCTATGACTGTCCAAGGCCCCTGTCACCCAGTCATAAAACTCTCCGAGATTGGACTGACATGATCTCCCCGGAACGAAGTCATACTGTTTATCATCCTGGTGCCCTAACCATTCCAGCTGCTTCCCAGTCCTCTCCTTGATAAAGCAGTCCATTACTTTGCCTACCACAGACGTTAGACTAACAGGCCTATAATTCTCATATCCTCTCTAGACCCCCCCCTTTATGACTAGGCACCACATAAACCACCCTCCAGTCTTGAGGCACCCATCTTGTCTGCAAAGAGGTATTAAAGAGTGCAGCCAGTGGAGCTGCCAGCTCCTCCGCCAATTCCTTCACAACCTTCGGGTGTAGCCCTTCCGGCCCTGGTGCCTTATTGGTCTTCAGCATCCGAAGGGCCTCCCTCACCCTATCCACTGTGATTTCTTCCCCCTCACACCACCTCCTCACGCCTTCTGGGTCTGTTCCTATCTGTACTCTAGCCTCATTCCGTCCTTTGGTCTCAGACCGACTTCTCACTTTAGCTGAATGCTCTTCACTCCCATCAGCCTGTAGGGATCCCCCCCGTCCCATTTTCAAAGTGAGGCACAGTACTCATTTAGCACCTCTGCCTGTTCCCCTGCTTCCCAAGCCCATCCTCCCATAATTTAATCCTACTGATCTGCATTCTCTCTTTTCACTTCTCTTTTATATATCTATAGAATACTACCCACCTCCCGGATATCCCTAGCCAGGTTATGCTCCATCCATGCCTTGGCTGTCCTCACCACTCTGGTGACCTCCTGGCTGATATTTCTACACTCCTCACTCCTTGTCCCCCTTGGAGTGTTTAAAACGTCATAAGCAGCCTTATCCCCTCACTGCCTTCTGCACCCCTAGTCCACCAACATGGCTTACTGGTTCTCCCATGCTTTCACCTTAATTTTGCACAGTATTTAGTGCCTCCTGTACTCTCTTTTAATGGTCTCCCACAATCTTCCAGCATCCATGTCCGGCCTAATGTTGACCAACACCTCTCTCTAGAATCCTACCCATGCCCACAAATCTGCTCCTGAAGTCTACCACTACTGTGTATGGACGATTTTCTTCACCTCCTATATACAGCAGAAACCAGACTGTGGTATGGTTTCTCACCCACCAGTGGACTGCACACCTCCAGGCCTCTTATCTGATCACTGTTCGCTAGGACAACATCCGCCCTCTCTAGTAGGTTCCCACCTGTTGGACCAGGAATGCATCCTGAAGCACGTCCATCAGTCGCTGTTCCCTGGCTACAGAGGCTTTCATGGTGCCCCAGTCCACTCCCAGCATATAAACGTCCCACATGACCACCACTCTACTCTTACCAAGGTCACAATAACCCTTGATGTTCTCAACCAGTTTATCCTTCAGAGCCTCCTCAATTGCGGGGGGCCTGTATACCACCTCTATTTTCAGTTTTTTCCTCCCCTCATTTGCAAGGTTACCCAAATCGCCTCCACTCCTCCTTCAGCCTCCTCCACTCACGACAACACCATTTCTGACTTATCGCGCAACCCCTCCCCCTCTTCCCACTCCCCTGTCTTTCCTAAATATCTTGTAGCCCTCCAAATTTAGGTCCCAGTCTCATTTCTCTGGGTGGTCCATGTCTCTGTAATTCCCGCCACGTCTGCTGATCCCTCAGCCAGCATAGCCTGTAACTCAGGCATTTTATTGCTCATGCTCCTGGCACTAATTATTACTGTCCTCCACCCCGATCTCTCCTCCCTATCCAATCTCCCCAGCCCTGCGCAGTCCTTATTCTGCCCAATTTTCCTTAGATTTGCATCACATTCCCCCTCACTCTTCAATTGCCCTAGACCTGGACCCACAAACAGCTTCCCTGGGGCCAATCTTTTATTTGACCCTCCCCCCTTACAAGCTTAAACCCCACCTCACTCCTATAAAACCAGCAAGTTTTAGTTTCAAGATCTCCCTTTTCTCCAGATTGAGATGTAATCTATCCCTGGCATGTAGCTTCTTACCCTCTCAAGTATCTCCCCAGTCTCCCACCAGCCCATATCCTCTACCATGCACCAATCCCTAAGCCACTGGTTCACCCCTCTGAGTTTTAGTTTGCTGTCCCCTGCTGCCCATGGCGCTGCAGAATCTTCAGAGAAGGAAATTTTGCTTCCTATAGAATGACAAACCTCAGCAGTTCCCTGAACCTAGCCTGTATTTCCACGCCACAGTTCCTTCCAAGTCATTTGATCTCAGATGTACTAGGAAGTCCGGGATCCCCACATTCCAGTGCTGTCGAGTATAGATGGAATTTGGCCTTGTGTAGGGATAATCCTGGCATACATTTAGCCTTGACTGGGCCACTTTTATTTTGCCCCACCCCCTCCCACTGGATACCCCTGGTCATGGAATCCCCCAGCTGTATCACCTTCATCTCACCCCCCACTTTGCTAGCTCATTTTGATCCTTCCAGACTCCTCCTCCTCCTATCATCAAACCCCTGCTTACTCCTGCCTCTCCCATCAGCCTGGTAATCTTTATTAGCCCATTTAGATCCATCCAGGCTCCTCCTGTCGACAACCCCCTGCTTACTCCTCCCAACTCCATCAGCCTGGAGCCCACCCTCATATACTAGCCCTACCATACTCCTACCTGCCACTGCCAGTTTGCTCCTCACCCCCCCCAATTTCCCAGGAGGCCAGAGAATGCCCCCCCCAATTCCACCCCCATCACCCTTCTTGAGCTATAATCCTCCAATCCCTCACCTGAGCAACCTTCCACTAATTTTTCTTTTTCTTCATCCCCTCCTTCCGGACCCACACTTCCCACCTATCAGCTGAAATTCTCCCACCCTACTCTCCACCCTTCCATGAAACTTGTCTCAAGCTGACCTCTCTACTGCCCCCCAGATTGACTTCTCCCAACCTGGACATCAGCCTGACCACAATTCTGCCACCTTCCACCCTGTCCTCACTCAATGCCCCCATCTACCATATTTCCCCAACCTAGGCTTCTGTCCTCCTCCTCCATCCTTTCCTATGATTCCGCACCCTCCTCTGTCTCTCACCCCTCTCAGCTTACTGACCAAACCTCCTGTCCTCTTGCTCTCCCTCACCATCAGCCTCTTCCACATCATCTCCCCGGATATAATAGGGTGAAACGGTTTGCAAGTGTGATGCTTGCCCCCGTTTTGCTCTCTTCTACTCCTCCTTTCCTCTTTTTCTCCCTCCGAGCAGCCCCCTCCCTACAGAATGCTTCCCGTTCATTGCTTGTTCCCCTCACCTCCAGAGTGACCATATGGTTCACTTATCCCCTGAGATGTGCCCTTTTTGCCTATTCCACTTGCCTTTTGAGACGTGCCATTTTGACCACGTCTAGTCATATATGATCTATACCCCACCTTACCTCCCCATCCTTCCCCCTCCCCCATTCCAGCTGCTTTCTGATCCCCCCCCAAAGACCCTCCAGTTGAAAACACGCTGGGCACCCTCCAAACCTCCATGCCCAATTTAATATTATGGCTGCCCCATACCCCGTACATCCTATCGCCCTGCCAAAGATGCCCACTCTGACTACCCCAAGCCCACCCTCATTTTAGTTATAAGCAACATGTCCCCCTACCAGCAGTAATATACTGTCAAACTTACACAGCCCCCACCAGTGATCACTGCACACACACACACACACACACACACACACACACACACACTGTCTCACACGAGATACCCAGCAATAGACAATTCTCATCAATATGCCCCCTTAATAATCAACAAGCCCACACAATACCCCTCAGTTTTACACCATCAAAGCCCAGCAAGACCCCAAGAATTAATCTGAAACCCCCACAGTAACCACTAAGTCCAAGCCAGCACAGTATATGATAAGAAGCATATGCCCACGCCCCTCCAGCCAGCAACAAATCCGAGCTTTCTAAATCTCAGTCCCAAACACTCACACCATGACCTCCACCAATGATCCGCCCCCTCAGACCATTTAATAGAGGTCAGGGCCGGGGTGGTGTTGTGGGACACAATTACAGCTCCTTAATGGGTGGTGAGGTGACTGGGCCCTTATCTAGAAACATAGAATTTGACGGCAGATAAGGACCGCTTGGCCCACCTAGTCTGCTCACTTTCCTACCTAACAGATAAGTTGCAGATCCTAGTTAACCAACAGCTTACTTCCTCTTACCCGCCACTAGGACTGCCTTATGCCTGTCCCATGCATTCTTGAAGTCCCCCCAGCCGCAAATCAAAATTGGTGTGCTCACTCCCGATTGGTCCTTCAAGTTCAGCTGTTCCTTCAAGCTCCTTGTCCGGCTGATCGATTTCAGCCATCGGGAAGTCCGCCCGTCGACCCTGGTGTTTTCAGCTGCCGACTGCAGCCCCCACCCTCCTCTTCCGATGCTGCCAGCAATTAGCTCCCTGTATCCCTGGCCCGTCGCCGAATGCAGCCGCCGGGAATCCATTCCATCACCCCCTGATGCCTTCTTCAGCTGCCGATTTCAGCCCCTACTCCTCCCACCTTCTGATGCCAGCAATTGCACCTCCTTAATGGGTGGTGAGGTGGCTGGGCCCTTATCTAGCCCAGCCGCAAATCAGAATTGGTGCCCTCACTTCTGATTGGTCCTTCATGTACAGCTGCTCTCTCTCAAGCCCTGGCCCGCTGACGATTTCAGCCGCTGGGAAGTCTTCTCCTGTGTCCTCTCCTCACAGCTCTGTGCCCACTAGCCCTGGCCCACTGCTGAATGCACCAGCCAGGAAGTCCACTTGTCACCCCGGTGCTTTCATCAGCTGCCGACTGCAGCCCTGCTCCTCCCGCCTCCGATGCTACCAGCAATTAGCTCCCCTGTAGCCCTGGCCCTATGGTGCCTTGAGCCCCTATGTTGGCTTTAAAATCTAGGACTGCACAGAAAGGTTTTATTTTTCTAGTGTAGTTCTTTAATCCTTATAGTTCGTTACTCCTTAATATGCATTTTGTCAAAAATAAATCCTAGACTTCCTTGAAGATATCTTTTGTTACCCCTGGTCCTTCTGAAGTTACTGGCTAGGCCGCCTACTATCACATTGCTATGCTTACCAAACAACTTCCACAGTGCACATCAGTATGTCACTTTAGGCTTCTTGGTGTACCCCCAAAGAAACACCCTTTGTTGTCTGATGAGGTGATCAACATCAAATCCAAAAGAAGTCTTCTGATCATATATTTCCTCACCTTGGAGGAAAAGCGCTTGTTATTCACAGTAAGAAAATTGAAGTGTTGCGTACAAAAAATAAAATGTCACAACTGACATCAAGTTGGTTCTGTTATAAAGCGATCTGCTAACTTCTCATCAAAACACGATAAAAGATGAAATCCACAGTATTATTCGCACGACTGTAAAGGAGACTGCCAGGTTTAATGAAGATGATAAAGGTTCGATCAGCAGTGAGTGAATCCTGAAATCAGAAGCCAAGAAAGGCCCACAACAGTATGAACGTGTGAGGAAGATGTGCACGTTGGCTCTTGCAGCCAACTTTGAGCTACTCCATAGTAAATGTCAACAACAGCACGAGGGAGCGAGCGAGAATGCCACTTTCAGACCTCTCGCTGTTCGCTCCCCAGCAACTTTCACAGCCTTCTGGAGCTCACAACAACAGCCTCTGGACTTGGCAAAAGTCAGATGTAGCTTAGATCTTGGCCCTCTGAATTCACTAGTGTAGGTCTGTGTTTCGCAGCTGTTTTGGTTTTGTTATATTGTGTTTTGAATAGATTTTTGCCGCTTTCTCAGCCTTCGCCTTAAAACGGCTCCACATCGACCAGCAATTATGCCACAGCTGTATAGGAGGAGGAGGTGAGGAGTGCCATTCGGTCCATGTCTTATCATACCTTGGCTGGCTGCAACCTCTGGCTTCAAACCTGACAGTCAGGCGCCTCTGCATCAAGCCAGTTGGATCTTGCACCCTGTGAAGGTATTTCCCTGTCGGTTCAACCCTTAAGAGGCAGCAAAGGAGTCTGGGGAGCTGGCAAAGGTGCACACGCACTATCAAGAGGCAGGGGCCAATCTTTGTCCTCTGGCCCCAGACCCATTCTTCGTTACCAGGATTACATTAAAGGTCAAAATACTAATCAAGAAAAGAACATACTGTTCGGGCCCTGCCTCGAGTAGCAGGCAGACATTTGAACATTTTCTCGAGGAAGAGGTCCAAACCAAGCCGGTCAGAAGGGTCCTAGACATTATCAGCAAAGTTGGGCTATACAAGCCCCCTACCTCAGGTGATGCCCTCCCCTATCTATGGCATGTGATGCCCTCCCCCTATCTGTGGCAACCCATATAAAAGACAGGCGATGATACAGGCCTCACTTAGACCTTCGCAGGCGCAGGATATTTTCCCATCAGCTATCCAAGTGGGAGGTGTCTCCTTATTCTCCATCATGCCAACTTGCACAGGGGGATTCAGGCCAGTCCTAGGCCTCTAATTCCTGAATAGATTTGTCCACAGCACACCTTTCAAGGTGGAAATCTTGTCATTAATCAGGGAGTCGCGAAAGGGAGTTTTCCAGCATCCTCTGCCGGCAACATGCCTATTTACATATTCCCATTCAGGAACTACATAGACTCTATCTCTGGTTCAATGTGGGGAAGCAGTACTTCAAATTCCAAACTGCCATTTGAGTTTTCCCTCAGACCCACAAAAATTATTAAAGGTGCTAGTAGCGGTCATAGCCCACAGAGACCCATCAGCCCAATCAAGCAAAATTTGTAGGGCTCTGTCAGAGCTCATCGAGGAGATTTTCACATCTTTCCCCTGTCTTGCATATCTTCTTCATGCAGCCCATGGGGACAGATTAATCTCTCCTCCAGCGAGGGTCTCAGAGGACAGACGTCATGAAAGGTCGCAAGTTGGGCCTTCACACCAAATCCAGATCATGACCAGTGCAAGCCTCAAGAGCTTGGGGCTCACCTGCATTAACTATCACCAAGGCAGGCAATCACTGTTAGAAACAAGGTGCAGCATAAACGTTTCTCGATGAGAGCAGTAGGCCTCGCTCTGGGGCCTCTGAACAGCAATTCCTCAATGACGGTGAACTGGATCCAACTGACAATCTGACAACGTGGTATACATCGACCACCAGGGTGGCAAAAGAAGCTCAAAAATGGTAACCGAGTCCCCTCTTCTCTTCAGGGGGATGATTACTATGGAACAATGTGTATTTCTGGACAGGAAATGACTCAGTCGCTAGGCGTTTCTTTCAGGGGAATGGGAGGTGAAGGATAGTGCCTTCCACACCCCAACAGAACAGTGGGGCAATCCTCAAGACAGATCTTTCGCCTGCGGGCAGAAGTCCAAGGTGCAGCAATTCTGCTCCCTGGCAAGGGGCGATCCAGCGGTGGCTCAGGACGCCTTTTCCCTAAACCGGGATCAGTTCGATCTCCTGTATGCCTTCCTCCAATACTGCTTCTATCAAGACTCCTCCACAAGGGGCTCTGGACAGCGCAGTCATGATTCTAGTTGGTCCCTTACGGCCCTTCCGCACATGGTTTCAGACGATCATTCAATGGATTCAGACTATCATTCATCTGTCGAGGCGACCACCTCTAACCTTCAATTTCAGCCCAGACCTCCTCTATCAAGGTCCGGTTCTACATTTTAATTTGAATGCTGTCTCTATCTAGGCCTGGAGATTAAGCAGGAAAACTGTCAAGGAGCTAGGCTACACAGCCCCTGTGGTGATGGAAAGGATGTGGAACCCATGTCTTGCTTCTTCCTCTGAAGGGTATTATAGAATTTGGTGGAAATTCTGGTTCTGGCGCCATACCAAACACATGCAGAATTCTCCCATATAACGCCTGCACGATTGCAGCTCCATTTAAGAGGGAGTGGACAAAGGACTGCCAACCAGCCACCTTACAAGTTCAGGGTCTTGTGTTAGGGGCATTCTTGGTGATGGATTAAGGGGAATCGTTGGGCCCATGTCTGGAAGTTTCTAAAGACAACAGCAAAATACCCTCCAATCAAACAATGGCTCCACCTCTGAGTCTTAATCTGGTTCTCTAGGCTGTGTCCAAGGCTCCTTTAGAGCATCTGTAAGAGACATCCCTTGTGCAGCTCAAAATAAAGGCCGCTTTTTTCTCATATAACTAGTCAAAAAGTCGGGAGAATCAGGAAGTGGGAGCAGTGAGAGCCGTACATTGTCTTTCATCAGGCTCTGCGGTACTCCGAACGGATCCAGGTTGTTGCCTGAAGTTAGGTCTCTTACATTATAACCAAGGGTTCTTTCTTGTTTCCTTCTGCCCACTTCCTAAAAGCAATCCGAAAAGGGAATTTTATCCACTAGAACCAAGAAGAGTGATGAAAATGTGTATTAAGAGAATGGAGACTGTTCAAAAGTTTGTTAGTTTTAACCACAGGCCAAAATTGGGGGTAACAAGGATTCAAAAGACTCTATAACCAGATGGATTCTATCTGTCATCTCCACAGCTTATGATCAGGCTGGAGTTCTTGCCTGGCCCAGTGAGAGCTCATTCCACCAGAGTTGTGGTCCCTTTGGGTGCTTACTTCTGAGAAGCATCTCCAGCAGCCTTATGCATAGAGGCCACTTAATCGTTCAGTCTGTATTTGCAAAATTTTATAGTCTGGATGTGATGTCCTCAACGGAGACATCCTTGGGCTGATGAGTGCTTTAGGCGGTGGGGAACCCTTAAGGGCACTTGACATTCTTCCCACCCAGGACATCCCTGAGATGGGGATGTACTGCTTTGTTATATCCCATGAGTAAGGAAGCCCGGAGACCAGCTTAGGAGAGAGAAATCGAAATTTAATTACCTGTAAAGTTTCTTTCTCAGACGGCTGGTCTCCGGGCTCCGGATTCCCTCCCAGAATGTATATAGTTGTCAGGCCTCACAGCCAAATTGTGCCGTAACCTTTTTGTGTTTTTGTTTCCAAGTTCTCTTAGTATTGCCTCAGGGGTACTGTGTTAGAAACAACTGGATGTGGAGGGCTTCTTATCCCCCTGCTGCAGATATTTGGTCCTGCCTACAACCAGCATCAGGAGATACAGCCCATGAGTACGGAAGCCCAGAGACTAGCTGTTGGAGAAAGAAAATGTACAGGTATTTAAATTTCAATATTACAGCAATCCTAAAAGTATACAATTATTGCTTTGTTTCCACTCAGAGACCCTGCTGTAATATAGGACCACAGAGGAACCTGGGTGGGAGGGTGGGCAACTCTAAAGTCCCAGCAGAGCTCCATTGAGCTCACTCACTCACCCTCTCTCACTTGCTCATTTTATTTCTCCTGATGCTGCAGACTGCTCATTTGTACTGGGCTCCAGCCTGTGTTGGCACTTTTTTTACCCACAAAGAAATCTGCAGCAGTCCCAACAGAGCTCTGTTGAGATCGCTCACTCCCCCTCGCTCACTCACTCGTTCTGTTTCTCCCAGCGCTGCAGGCTACCTTTTTTTGTACTGGGCTCCTGCCTGTGCTGGTGTCTTTTTCTGCCCACAATGAAATCCACAGCAGTACCGACAGGGCTCTGTTGCGCTCTCTCACTCACTCGTTCTGTTTCTTCTGGTGTTGCAGGCTGCCCTTTTGTACTGGGCTCCTGCCTGCATTGGCGCCTTTTTCTGCCCACAAAGAAATCCGCAGGAGTCCCGACAGAGCTCAGTTAAGCTCGGTTACTCCCCCTCTCTCACTCGCTCGATCTTAATCTGTCCCAAACACTGATTTCCCAAAGCGACTGCGCTATTCTGTGCCGGAAGCGCAAAAACACATTTCGGCCAGGATGTGAAAAATGACAGCTGTACTGTTCATAAAAAAGATGTGAAAAAATACCAGTGTTGATAATCTGGTGTGAAAATATTACTAATTTGCGAAGTTATAAGGGTGCGTGGAAAGTGCGCAACGCATGCTCCTAACACGGTCATTTTATGGACTTTCAGCAGAAAATTTTCAACATAGCATTTTAGGACCTCTGCTCATGAACAGTGTCACTGTGATTTTCTTAATGTGTCCCGAACACTGATTTCCCACAGCGACCGCGCTATTCTGTGGGGGCTTGTATTTCCTTCCTGGTTGTTGTAAGATTGTTAATGTGTGTGGAATGTTGTGAAGCCACTGAAGGTTGATGCTCAATTTGCGGGCAGATTGAACTTTTGCGCCACAGGCATTGTCTGCAGCCCTATTGTCTTCAGGAATGAGATTGTTTGATGGCTGGAGGACGTTTTTAATTATTTAGAGGTACAGTTTTAGAATTGGAAGATTTGTTTTACTACTTAAATACAGTTTCAAAGTTGTGCATGTGAAATAATGTAAACTAGGCAGTCAAGGTTTTTAAATTTACCGCAGCTCCGTTTCCTAAGCGGTGATGGAAAATGGTAGCGGCTCCTTTGATGTGCGAGGGAGGCAGTGATATCTGTACGATGGCAGGGGCTAAGGTTGTCTGGTACCTTTTCCCATGGGTACACTGGCCAATTTATCATGGCGATAAGGTGCCAGCCAACCAATCAGGTTGCAGGGGATAGGGTTCTTGGATTTAGCCCATTGTATAATATGTGTTTTGTGAGTTCCTTTGCTTTCAAAATGAAACTGACTCATGCGGTTTCTAGAGGTTCTAGAATGACCTTGGAACTATGGTAGAACAGCATTTTGAAAGGGATGGAATTCTATACAGAACAACACTCCACACTATATAGAGAATAATGTGTGGTCATCGGTGGCTAACCAGTTTGTTAACCATCGAGAAACACTAATGCTATACAAAAGTTGACAAAAGTAAATAAATTAGAATTAAATAGAAACAAGTGTACTGTTATGCATTTAAGAAAGACAAATAAACAACTCATCTTATAAGATAGACACCACCGAATTAAGGAAAACAACAGAGGAAAAAGACTTAGGGATTATAATTACTTCAGATCTAAAATTTAGTTCCCATCGTAATAAAATAGTGAAGAAAAATAATCAGATACTGAATTGCATATTGAGGCACATTGCCAGTAGAGATAGGCAAGTGATTATGCCCCTCTATAGTGCCCTGGTGAGACCCAACCTGGAGTATTGTGCTCAGGTATGGACTCCATATAAAAAAGGAGATGTTCATAGCTTGGAGCGTATTCAGAGAAGGGCTGCTAGATCCATCAAAGGGTTAGGAGATATGTCATACTCTGAAAGGTTAAAGGAGCTAAATTTGTTTACTCTGCAGGATAGAAGAACTAGGGGAGATTATTTTGTGTTATTTAAGTGCTTACAAGATGATGCTGTATTAGCCGACCTAGGGTTGACCCCCAAAAAATCAAAATATGAACCCAGGGGACATCAGTTTCAATTAACAATTCAAAAAATGGCATACTCTTCCGAGAAAGCATTGGTTTAGCCAGAGAGTGGTTCCTGGCTGGAACTCTTTACTGGCAGAAGTGGTAGCCAGTACTAATATGGATATTTTTAAATCTAGATTAGACAAGTATCTTCTTGGTAAATATAAGAAATGATAGATTAATGTTCAATACATAAAATAAAGGCAAGCTGTAGGGACGCAAGTCTAATTAGCTTGAAATTACGTATGAACCTATGAGAAGTTGCCAGGGCGACCATGTAAACCTCGAGAGCGAAGTCCGAGAGGTTTAGGTCGCCTTGGCAACCTTGAGATGAGTTAACAAAACGGTTACCCATCGATGTACCATACATTATATTTCATAGTGTATGGTACAATTTAGGTTTTATACAAAGGAAAGCAGTTCTTTACTGCAGTTTTGTTTTATGTTGCCACTGCTCTGCCCTCACCACCGTGGCTGTTTCACTGCCGTCCGATCCATTTGCGCGCATGCCCAGACTGTTCCCGGTTGTTAACCCATCAATGTGATGTACCATCGATGGGTTAACAACATTGTGACGTCACACTGATGGTAAAACATTATTATAAAAAGGTAGCTTTCTACCTATAACGACGTTCTACCGTACATTATAACCAGGTGTCCCTATGGGGAAAAAATGCTAACCAGTTACAGTGTGCATGTTCCAGTTCTGGTGGGAGGATGCAACTCTGCCCCCCCCCTTTTTTTTCTACAGCAGTGTTTCTTTCAATCCAGATCACCTGGATTGTTTTCTAATGTTGTACTAATTGATTTTCCAACACAATAAAATCTGGCACTCACCAGCTATAAAAAGGACTACTCATCTTTCTCTCTCCTAAACTGGTTTCTGGACTCATAATTGAAGGGATTAGCCCGGGATTATGTGGGGGAAGAGCTCCTCCCCCACAGCCTATTTAAATCTACCAGCTGACTTCTGCTCTGCTTAGAGCGAGTTGCACTGTCTGCATGGTGGTGCTGGTGCTCGGATGCGTTTTCTCTGTTCTGTTTGCCTGTGTTCTTCCTTCCTCGTGTTTCTCTCTCACTGCCCCCCCTTCTTCGTTTGTGTTTTTCTTGTTTGTTTGTTGTTTTTTTTTTCCATTTCTGCCTCTTTCTGGACCGTGTTCAGCGGTCTCTGCTTGGCTCTTGCCTTTTGCTTAAGCATTCTGTTTCTACTTCCTACCTTCCCTTTCTACCGCAGCTGCCTCCATGCCTGCTATAGTTCAGGCCCTACAGCCTGCCTTGCTGGCTGCCTCCTCGCCTTCTTCACAACCTCCATGCTGGTTTCCCCTGCCTGTTGCTCCCTTACCAGCTGCTGTTGTATCTCCTGGTGCCAACCGCAGCTCTGAGTATTTCCATTGGGTCCCTGTCACTACTGCTTTGATGGTTTTGATCCCTCTACGTCTGACCAGTGGCCGTGAACTTTTCTGCAGCCTTGCCGGCTTCTCTTCCTGACCGCTCCAGTTCTCCGGTTGTGTCTCCGCCAGTGTTCCCATTAAGGCTGCAGATCTGGGGGTGCGCTGCACCCTCTCCAAAAATTTTCAGGGGTACAAAATAAATTGTAAGGTTCATTCTACCATTTGTACAACATTTTGTGGGGGTACATATACTTCAGGCAGAAGTATTTGGGGTACAGGTACCCCTTCACACAAAAATGTACTTTGATTCTCATAATTTGTACTTGAATCAAGTACAGATGGGGGTAAATGGAACACTGGTCTCCGCTGCTCTGGCACCTTGACTGGCTTGGACACTGGTTAGCGGACTCAGCAGCATAGATTAGTCCATTGTCGTTTTGCTAGTGCTTTGAAGCCAGCCTACGTTGCACCGCTTCTCCAGACCTCTGCTGCATACCTGGTGTTGGAACCTTCGTCCATATATGCCCAATGGCTTTCGCCGGTGTCGGGCTGCCTCAGGATCCTGTCTGGCCCGCTTTAGCTGCTAGCTTGTGACTTTCTTAGGGGAGAGGGGTGTTACTTCGGATTCTGCTCAGGCTGGATTGTTATGCTTGTAGTGCTTTTGCGCATTTCACTGAGCGCTAAATATAAAGGGAGCTAATTCCAACGAAGACACTTCTAGTCGTAGCTCTTCTGGTCCTTGCTACTCAAAACCACGGCTTGATTTGCTGTGGATACTCTACCATCAGCGTGTGTTCTTTCACTGTACCTGTTACACTGCTAACCATGGATAATTTCCCATCTTCATTACTGTATTAGCACTCAAGTCCTGTTTGCTTTGTTTATTGCTCTCTTCTGCTGCAAGGTGCAGGCCCCTGCTATGT
Organism: Neoceratodus forsteri; assembly: GCA_016271365.2. NCBI lineage: Eukaryota > Metazoa > Chordata > Ceratodontiformes > Ceratodontidae > Neoceratodus > Neoceratodus forsteri. Next base: position 901,010,947 of record CM028135.1, on the reverse strand, counting down.
TCTTCCATCTGCCATGCATGCTTTGTGCAGCAGCCCTCTTGGGCTCCTCTCTCGTCCTGCTGGCTGTTTCTCGTGCCATCCATGGGTATAGTTGATACTGCCTGCGACATCTGACCTCTGGATGGTTAACTTGCTTAATTTGACTCAATACATCATCCAGAGCTTCTCCATATCCTTCCTCTTACCAACTTCTCAGCCACTCCATCGATTTGACCATTCCAGGACATTGGTTTAGTCAAGCCCTCCAGTGCTGGTTGCCTGCAGCTCCTACTTGCTGGTTCTCACTCTCCTTCAGTTCATCATCATCTGTACATTGTGGATCGTTTCAAGCCTTGCCTCAAGACTTACCTCGTTATCCTTGGATATTTACCATGCCGTCTAGCTTGAGTCTTATCTGCTCCTACCTCACTTGAATGACTACTCGCTGCGTGGCAGCTCACCAAGAGCTCCCTACTATGGGTTCACATTGGATGTTTGCCATTTATCATGAACTCTTTGGATGCTTTGCCCTCTTCTTGCTACTATGCTTACCTAATGCAGCTTACTCCTACAACTTATGCAGGTTCACTTTTTAACATGCTTGCTTATGCTACTTCCTTCGCTCTTCAGGACGTAGGAGTCCTTACGACCAACATGCCAATGCAATATACTGCGTTCCTCATGTACTTGGCATCCTTCTAACCTATGTTTACATATTTAATGCGAGCTGCTTACCAGACCATGACTCTCTGCAGTACATGCAGTTCAACATTTCCATTGCATTATCTACTACTGCTCTGCATCCTGCCTCGCCCTCAGAGCCAGAGGTTAGCCATCGCATGTAGTCAGGCATGTGCCCCTATGGGCCCGGAAGTCCTTTGTTCCTATATTTGCACCATAATTGCCTGCTTCTACGACTTGCCTTCGCCCGTTGGGCTGGAAGGTTTACCTACTAATCTTCTGCTTCTACGACTTGCCTTCGCCCATCGGGCTGGGAGGTGTATCTACTTCTACTCTTGCCTGCTCTCCCAGCTCGAGCCTGGAGATTCACAGATTTACGACCTGCCTTAGCCCTTCAGGCTGGGAGGTTTACTTACTTCTGCTTGCTTCTCGCTCTGCTCGGGCTTGGAGATTCTCAGATTTGCGACCTGCCTTCGCCCCTTGCTGGGAGGTTTCTTGCTTCTGCTCTTCTGCCGCGCCCTGCTCAAGCCCTGGAGATCCTCACTTTTTATTATGCGCCTATTTGCTGCCGTGTCAGCCGACCAGAAGCTCCTTTCATGGATTTCATCTGTCGTTTGTTCTTCATCATATTTTTTTGGATGTTTTGCCCTGCTGCCTCAGCCGTGGAATTGCTGCTGCTTCCTTTCCAGGACTTGGTTGTCGTCTCCTGCAGACTTTTATTATCATGCTTGTGCTCTACCGAATTCAGGCCTGTGACAACGCTACTTCATTGGATTCCGCCTCTTCAGTTATCTCCATCTCGGACTCTTCGGGTTTCGTCTGGTTTTCATGCCTCAAACTTTGCTTACCTTCAGTTCTCCATGTTATTCCTCTCGTCCAGTTGCCATATCTCAACCTCAGTCTTTTCCATGTGATTATGTACCTCTTCAGCTGATAGATTCCTGCGCATCGTCAGGGGGCTGTCTACCATGCTCGATTTCTGCCAGCAGACATTCCTGGGTCTAGCTGCACTTCCCATACTGGGATCAGCCATGCGTCTCCTATCTCACCAGCTGTCGGTTCAGCTACGTTTTCTTCAGGGGCTGGTTGCCACATCCTGTTCCTTCTCATTTGCCTGCGTTGGTGCGATCCTGCTCCTACTACCTCTCACTTCGGATTAGCAGTCCAACTGACTTATTTATTTTTTTGGGCTTGCCATATTCTACTACTTGGATGCTTCATAACCTCGCACCAGTGTCTCTGATTATCCTATACAGCCTGCCATTATTCCAGCTCAGCTCTACAGCCGTTGCTTTCATATCAATTCCTAAAGACTATACTATACTTATCAGAATTGGATTAGTCACTCGATAGCCTGGCCTCAAGCCTTCTTTTATTCCTCGTACTATACAAGCCCTATTATTAGAAACCTGGAAGTCGTACTACTTCTATTCGTCCTGCCTCGTTGACGTCAAAGCTTGGATGCAACTATTTTCTGGTCTTCTGTATTGAGTTCGTCAGTCATCAGCTTCATCTCCACCATCATACAATTCCATGGATCATGCCCTCTATTAACCGAAGTCCAGAAGAAGGTTCTTTATATATCCACTCTCCATTATTCTGAATTGTACATGGATTCTCGGACTCAGACTTTATTAGGAGGAAATTACTTCACTGGACATTTACAATTCAGTTCTTTCTTAAACTCTGTTTATCTGGATTAAATTCTATAAATTAGAATTCAGATTTAGCTTATTAATTTAGTTTAATTAGGATCTCTCTCCTTTAGTATGCCCAGAAGGATGGGCAGGTCAGTAGCCATGGGTCCTCAGAGGTTCCCCCAAGGGAATTTTTCCTCTCCTGAGTGCTACTGGTCACACTCTCCGGTGTTGGAGAAGGTGATCGTTTATTCCTATCATTAGGTGTTATCATGCACGACTTCTTCAGCATTCAGTTAAAGAACAGTCGTTGATATTTGTATTCTTTTTGGGGCTTTCATAATTCTAATCCAAGCTTCCTTCCTACAGGTGGGATACAGAGAAAGGCCAAAACCATCAAATATTATCAATCGACTCAATTCAAGCATCCAAGTTCCTAAGCACAAATCATTCTATACTACTACCTAGTAAACATTGTCCTTTAATGCTGGCCTCTGTATCCAACAACCATCTTCTTCATTCCACTATGTATGTTACATAAGCACGGCTATGACCACATACAATTGAAGGATTAGCTCGGATTATGTGGGAAGAGCTCCTCCCCCACAGCCTATTTAAATCTACCAGCTGACTTCCGCTCTGCTCAGAGCGAGTTGCACTCTCCCACCATCCTCCCCGACACCTCCTCCTTCTGCGGCACTCTTATCCCACCGGGGGCTTTCATAATTCTAAACCAAGCTTCCTTCCTACAGTTGGGATACAGAGAAAGGCCAAAACCATCAAATATTATCAGTCAACTCAATTCAAGCATCCAAGTAGCCAAGCACAAATCATTCTATACTACTACCTAGTAAACATTGTCCTTTTAATGCTGGCCTCTGTATCCAACAACCTTCTTCTTCATTCCACTATAAATGTTACAGAAGCACTGAGCTATGAACCACACATAACTAGTGGGAGGTACTTCCTGGAACCACGTGACAGGCAGGAAAAAGATCTATGCAGGAGGACCAGGTCCTCCGCTCTGCATCCTGTAGCTCTCAGTTTACTTCCTGCCTGCCATGAGACAGGTTCTCTGCAGGGGCTCTGCTACTGTGGGGCAGAGCTGAAGACATCTAACTGTAAGTGCAGTTTACTTCTCATTAGAAGAGGATTTTCAAGGGGAAAGCATCACAGGAGCAGGAGCTCCAGAGTTGCCTCACACATCGTCTAGGGCCCCCAGTCTCAGCCATGCATGCTGTGCAGACTGGGCCCTTCTCTCCTGTTTTTTCCGCACTTGAGGCATGACTTCCCCCCTTCCCCAACTGTCATTACTGGGACAACACCTTGCGCTGCATGTTTATTTTTACTTCTCATTAGAAGAGGATTTTAAGGGAAGCATCACAGGAACAGGAGCTCCAGTGTTGCCTCACAGATTGTCTAGGGCCCCCAGTCTCAGCCACGCATGCTGCGCAGACTGGACCCCTTCTTTCTGTTCTTTCCCGTGCTTTGAGGACATACTCCCCAACAACACTGGGCCACCAAGGCAGCGCCACATCAATGGGCCCCACGGTCTGCAGGCCGTTGACTAACGAGGAAGCCCCTAGAACACCACGCGGCAGCAGGAACTTCAAGAGCTGCTCAGTATTCTCATCAGCGGCCCTACTGCTCAGGCCACCGATGCTGCATTCCATCAATGAGCCCCCTGGTTTGCAGGTTTGTTAACTAACAAGGGGAAGCTGCTAGATTACCCCTCAGCAGCATGAGTCGCTCAACTGTCCCGGCTCACCGGCGAAGAACAGGCCCTTCATTTCGGCTCAGGTGGAGCTGCGCTGCAGCCCCTCGTCAACAAACTGGCGGTCTCAAGCAGAAGTGGTTGTCCGTAGATGAGCCCCCAGCCTTGGGCTCGCCGTTGTTTGATGGAGGAATCATATGGGAGTGGTAGCGCTTCCCAGCACGGGGGGCTCCATTTTGGCTCAGGAAGAGCCGCGCTACTTGCATCTCATCGTCAGGCTCTTGGAGCGGGCACACTCCACTGGAGCAGGGCCTTTGTTTCGGCTCAGGAAGAGCTGCGCTACGCTGGCTTCCCATCAAAGAGGTAGCGCTTCACAGCAGCAGGGGGCTTTATCGCAAAGGTAGCGCTTCACAGCAGCGAGGGGCTTTATTGCAAGGTAGTGCTTCACAGCAGCAGAGGCTTCATTTCAGAAGAGCCGTGCTACAGCACATCACAGCTAACCTTGCTACAGCACCTCATTGCTGGCCTCCTTACAGCACCTTATTACTGGCCTCTTGGATCGGGAGTGCTCCACAGTATCAGGGGCTTCATTTCAGTAACAGTGGCTTCATTGCAGCTCACAGTGTGGGGTCGAGCCTGTGCTAACTCGCCTAGGTAATGTCTTCGAGCCCATTTGGACAGATAAGCCCTTGCTCCAGGTGGCAACAGTAATAGGATTTAAAACAGGCCCAGGCCACCCTCCAGTACCAGGGGCTGTTGGGAGCATAGCACAAATTCTTCAGCTTGCTGTGCTTAAATGAGACTCCCACAAGCTCGGAGGTGGTCCGGAGACATCCACCCTGCTATCACAGTAACCAGCCCCGGGCAGCGCAGACCCATCAGCCCTTCTCATCATGCCTCGATTCTTCATAGATCGTAGGGTCGACGGGAAGCCTACTCCAAATCCTCAGACCAGAGGGACCTCCCCCGTACCATAGGAGAGGAAGAGGTCACATAGTAGTAGCAGAATCGAGGATATCCACAGTGAAAAACATCCATTGGTCAGACCCCCAAGTCCTCCTTAGGCCAGTTAGTCCCCCTAGAGGAAGGGGGGGTTAATGGGTGCCGTTTCTTCCTCGGACGGCTCTCCATCCAGAAACTTAGTTCTGGATGACCTAGAATTCTTCATTAGGCGGCTAAGTGAAGAGTTTCCCTGGAAGTCTCTCTCTTGTCAACTCCCAAACCCAGACAGGTTGCCATGCCAAACAAAACAGAGAATACAGATGTATAGATATATATATATATATATATATATATATATATGTATATATATATCTCACCGGAAGTGGGACGGGGCTTCTCTGTGGGACCCAGGGGATACAAAGGGGGATGCTCCCCTCACAAGGATGCTTTAGTCCTCCGCAGCCTCCCTTAAGGCAACTGCAGCCGACCTGTTCTCTTAAGGCAGCTGCAGGCAACCTGAAGGCAGCTGCAGCCGACCTGTTCTCTTAAGGCAGCTGCAGGCAACCTGTTCTCAGCATGAGCTGCCCTGCCATAGGCCTGCATGAGCCGCACTACCGTGGGCTACCACCCAGGCTTTCCAATTTACTGACGAGTCAGATGTAAGCAAGCCCAGCCAACCGGTGGCAACATGAGCCACATTATCATGGGCCAATGACCTGGCATTCCAGTATGCTGATGAGCCAGATGTAAACAAACCCACCCTGCAGCAACTATAGCTCGGGACTGTTCTCTACATTCTCAGCTGAGGTCTAGAAGGAGGCTGCCAGAGGCACAACAAGGGCCATGCTTTAACCCACCTCACCTCGCCTCGACATACCTAAGGCTACAGTCATGGCAGGCAGATAGGTCGCCAAGGCACAATAGGGGAATGCTCCCTGTGGGGGATATCTCACGTTCGGATAGTCTCTAAAGGGAATCCAGAGAGACGACGTAAACCTAACTACCTCAATCCAGGAGCAGGTACAGACCCTGATCGCGGGGATACAGTTAGAGTATTCAAAACCATACATACTCAGGGCACACATTAAGTCAGCCTTCGGCAGACCATACCGGGGCATCTCTTGCATCCAGCAGAGGAACTGCATTGGGTACCCTCTCCCATATCGGCACAGAATATGTCGGATCTCCAAACACAGACCATTTACAGGCGGCAACAAACAGTGAGTGCCCTGCACAGAAAGGTACTTGGACATATACAGTCTATCCATCTAAGTCCCAAACTGATATGGAGTTTTCAGCACCATGGGTCTTAGACTGTCGGATCAAATTCATCCACCACGGACATTCCAGATGAGTATCCTTGCATCCACCTTCCAGGGAATTCCATCAGGGAGTTCAGCTGGTCTCAGATTCTAGGGGCATTTCGCATATCCTATATGGGCGTCACTATGGTCAATGCCCACAGTGCGAGGCGAACAGTTCTGACAGTGGCTGAGGTCACCCAATGACTCTCCCTTATAGGATTCCTGATCATCGAATCAGCTCTCTTCCGCCATCCAAAAATCCGAATTTGAGGAGTAATCTTCTGCACATCCCAAATTGAGTTTCCCTATGGATTCTAAGCTTGGGGACCTCCGGGTTCCTGCAGTATAGACCAAATGGCCCAATGCCTTTCAGACCACACCCTCAGGCAGCTTACGGGGATGACTGTCCCCAAGGGAGTCTTAGCTCCCAGGGCTCTGATTCTCATGCGTTCCTAACAGCCAACCCTACAACATAAAGGGTCCCAGTCAAAGGTCAAACTGGGCCAGCACATTCAAGTATACAGCCAGTCAAACTACTCCCATTGGGACCAGCCATGGGTCAGCCTGAGCCAACGAATTCAAGGTTATTGCCATGTGGAAGTATCTCTGCATTAGGGGACTCTTTGCTTCAACCTCATGAAGGGTCACAAGCAGGGGCATCCTCACCAGGGGAGAATTATTACCGATACCAGCCTTCAGGGCATGCAAGTAGTCAACGGCAGAGACCCACTACAACATTAACATACTGGAGCTCCCCCCTGACATTTCAGAATTTCGGAGCACAATTCTCCAACCAGGATGACCTCATCCTCAGTCAGTTGATTCACAAGGGCCTGCACCTATCACAAGGGAGGTCCGTGAGCTCTCGGATGATACAAGAAAGCACTTTTGCTCTTCTAACGGGCAGAGCATTGCCTGGTGAGCTTAGTGGCCGTATACATCCTGGGTCAGGAGAACATCATGGAGGATTGGCTAAATCGGGATGTTCTCCCAGGCAAATGGGATCTAAAGGTCAGTGCCTTCCACCTCCTTGCTGCATGGTAGGACCTCCTGCAGGTAGTTCTTTACTGGTTGGTGAAACGTCAAAGTTCCCCAGTCCTGCTCACTAATCAGGGTCAAGCTGACCATAGCATAGGATGCATTCTCCATAGGCTGGGGACCCTGCAATCCTCTGTACAACTTTCCCAAGAATCCAATTCTGCTAATCCCAAAGCTCCTGCACAAGATCACCCTGGATTAGGTGGAGCCGAAGCTCTTCCACAAGATCACCCAGAATTAGGTGAAGCTATCCTCAGACATTGGAAAATCATCCTGGTCCTCGGAACCCTCACCAAGACCCCTCTGGAGCTCATTAAGGAAACGTCTGTCATCCTCCTCACGATGAAGGTTGTCTTCTTGCAGCACTCACTTCAGCCCACGGTATCAGCAGATAGGAGCTCTGTTTTCCAAGGAATCATACACCATGCTCTACAGAACTCAGTGATTCCACGAACATATCCATCTTTTTGGCCGAAAGTGTTATCTCCTTTCCTCGGCTCACCAGAATTGAGCCTCCCTGCCCTACGTCTCAGCCCTAAGAGTGAGAAGGACACGGAAAGTCTTCTGGGCTAGAAGAGCTCGGAAGTCATTATATGACTCCAAGTCTATTCATCATCACCTTCAGGGCCAAATTTGGGCAAAGAAGCCTGAAAAGTCTCTTGGACCAGATGAATATATCCTCTTCTCAATCACCTTCTAACACGTAGGGGTTTTCTCTGATGGGCCCATGGAGGACACCTTTACTTTGAGCAGTGGCTATCTCCTGGGTGGAACTCAGAGAAGCCTTCTAGCAGTCTTTCACAGAGTGACCACTTGGGCATCCATCCATTCCTTGGCAAAGCTCTACAGATTGGATGTGTCTGCCTCAGCTGAGACACCCTGTGGTTAACTGGTCCATTGAGGCATCCCTTGGTTAACTGGTCCCTCCATTGGTGAGGACCCACAAATGTCTGCAACATTCTTCCCATCCGGGAAGCTAAGGGATGTACTGCTTTAGTAGATCCCACTAGTTATGAGCCTGGAGACCAGCTTAGAGAGAGAAATTTAAATTGAAATACCTGTAAATTTTCTTTCTCCAACTGCTGGTTTCCTGGCTCCTCCCTTCCCAGAATGTTGGATGTTGACCATCTGGCCTGAAGGTTTTAGGTCGGCTCTTCCAGGCCGTAAGTACATATTAACATTTCTTCTGATTGTTTCTCAGTGATGTTTTACTGCAGGGGACATGCTTTGAAACGAACTGAGAGCTACAGGATGCAGAGGGGAGGATCTGGTCCCCCTGCAGAGATATTTTTCCTGCCTGTCACGTGGTTCCAGGAAGTACCTCCCACTAGTTATGTGTGGTTCATAGCTCAGTGCTTATGTAACATTTATAGTGGAATGAGCCCGGAGACCAGCAGTCGGAGAAAGAAAATTTACAGATATTTAAATTTCAATTTTCCTTTAAAAATTCAAAACAACATTTATTTATAGTAATCCATGACAGACGTACAGTGTAGCTGTGCATGCCGAATGAGTTCCGGATACTTAAAGGATTTAAGTATCCGGAACTCGTCATGCTAACAGTATGCATCTGTCATATTACTAAATAAATGTTTTGAATTCTCAAAGGAAAAAGATAGTAGTCCTTTTTATAGTTGGTGAGTGCCCAATTTATTGTGTTGGAATTCTTTTTTTTTTAATTAGAAGTTTTATTTTTAATCAACAAAGGATAATATACATACTAGTAATGCAGCATATTATACAATACATTAAATCTGCAGTTTGATGGTAATACAGTTATATTAACTCATTAGAGCAAAACATTTCTGCAGATTCAGCTATTAAAGGACAGGCTTATGTCAGTCAGTATGGTAATAACTCTTGTGGATCTTATTATGCAATATGTTATATATAATATATAGCAGTATTGTTGAGATTCAATATTTTAAGTTGCACTAAGTCCTAATGGTTAAATCATTATTTAGCTGGACGTCTATTTCTCAGAAGTGAAAGGAAAGGGGGCAGACTTTCTCAAAAACATGTTACTTATTACTTACTGTTTCAGCAACTCTTTCATTATTAGCTACCAAACCTACACTATTAAACCATTTGTTAACTGAGGGGGTTGAGAGATTTCCAGTGTCATAGTAGTAATCTTTTTAGGGCAAGGGATGCATGCAAAGACCCAGTATTTTTGCGGACTGCTTAAAAGGTATCTGTGTATCTATACCCAAAATAAACAGTTTACTTGAGAAGGATAGGCTGACATTGGTTAATTCCCACACATTTCATGCACCATACTCCAAACATTTTTAATGACTGTACAACTCTAAAACACGTGCATGAGGTCTGCATGTTTTGTCTGACACCTCCAACAAGGGCCTTCCTGTAAATAGTGCATTTCTTCTAAGCGTTTAGGGGAGTAATAGTAATAGTGAAGAATTTTAAATTGAATGGTCAGTGGCGGAGGAAGAGAAAGATGGGCCCCAGTGCACGTTGTAATTTTGGGCTCCCACCCTCATACCGGCGCCTCAACTCCCCCGGCTGGGCCCCCCCCCCCCGATTTTTTTCTTTACCTGCTTACAGGCAGCACAGCGGAACATAAACAAAAAAAAAAATTCCAACACAACTAATGTTGCTGCAGTGCAGCTAGCCTGCGTGCAAACAGTAAGTCAGGTTTGTAGTGCCTCTTGGGGAGTCGGGACTTGGAAGGGACCTGGTCAACTCAGCAAGAAGAAGCAGTGACTTTCTTGACTCACACTCACAGTCTCCTCCAAGCTCCACTCCGGAGAGATCTAAAGTTAGAACACATTTTACACGAACACAACAGCCACTAGTGCATTAACAACATTATTAGAGCAAGGCAGAAGGGCCAGGCGCCCAGAGCAGGGGCAAGAAAGAAAAGAACAAAAGCAATTTAAAATTGTGGGTTAAGCGGCTGGAGTCCGGCTGAGTTCCCAGTCTTTGCCTTGTAACAGCAACAACCAACAGCAAGCATTGATTCACACAGCGGTCCGGTGCCGGTCCTGTCATTAAGATAGAGAACTAAGTACTTAACTTAAGCAGCAGAGCAGCAGCAGATCAGAAGGATGAGCTGAGGTCACAGCGCAAGAGGAGCAGGCAGCTAGGGGACTCGACTCGGATCAGCTGTCTGTGACTGTGTCATCTGTGAGACTGTGGGGGTCAGTGTCCGACTGGAGATGGATATGATTCTTCGGGACAGGACAGGTCACTGCATCTGCAGTACTCTGCTGGGGCTGATGAGTAGTAAGTGTGTGTGTATACTGGGCTGGATGGGTTGAAATAGAATTTATTTGTTGGCACTGTCAGTCCATCACTGGGAGCCGGTGGGAGGGAGGTCGGGGTGGGGTCGAGACCGAGTCTGAGGATTGGAGGGGGTGGGAGGGTCGGTTGGTGCGATAGGGGGCTGGGGCGCTGCTGCTAATGCTGAGCTGACACTTGGCTGAAGCTGACCTGCTGTGATGTCAATTTGCTGTGGCCGGGGGGAGTCAGGGATGGGCATGGGGAGAGTCAGGACCATATAGGGAGGGACGGCATCGGCAACAAGCACAAGCAGGCAGGCAGGACTTTTAGCCAAGGAGGGATAGTCGGAACCGCAGCAGCTAGCTGCTTGGTCTGGTGGGTCGGGCGTCACGAGTCTCTACTCTGCTGCCATCTGCAGTACATCGTCGGGCTGCACAGCGCACACAGGTCGGGCACGGCAGCCACTGACAGCTCAGTCAGTGAGCAAGCTGTGACTGTCTGTTTTGAAAAGTGTACTGTAAACTGAATATTTTATTGGGCCCCTAAGTATGTCGGGCCCCTGTGCCGTTGCACCGGCTATTCCTCCGCCACTGTGAATGGTCCTACCTTGGACCTCTCTGCTACTTAGAAACCAATGCATTTAACCAGGTTCTTAACCATTCCTGTTCTGTCAGAATCTCTCCTAGTTCTGATTCCCACTTCAATTTGGATGCTTGTGAAGGTGAAATAGTGTTTTCAGTGTTAGTTATGAATTTATAACATATGCCAGCTTCTTTTTATCTGCTCCTATTCATTGTGTTTAGGAAGAGTAAAATTGGGTGCTAGAACAGAGCTCTGCAATGCCTTCCTCAGTTTCAGATAGCTTGCAAACTGAAACTTTTGCAACTTAAATGTATTCCTTACTTCCGCAAATGAGAGCAACGTTTGACTTTCCTCCCCTGTTAGATCCCCATACTTGTTATTCCTGTCTTTAACCGATACCCTTCATACAAAGGCCTCCACCATATCCTATATTTGTATTGTTCCAAATCGTAGTGAGTTTAGTGGGAAAGCTTGCAAAACCAAGAATATTCTTAACTTCTTCAATCGTGCAACGCGAGGAAGCGATACAGGGGTTCTCTTTAATTTGCTTCGGAATCTTAATAAATAGCATATTAGAAAGTTTCTCCACTGACATCCACATTGGATTATCAGCTCTATTTTCGTCAGCAATGTGTTTAACAGCTTGCTTAAATAAAAAAGAAATATGATATTTTTTTCCAATTTGGTACAGCAAAGCCTCCTTCCGTCCACGGGCTTCTAAGTTTCTTAATAGAAAATTCTAGGTGGCTTGGCTCCCCATAAAAAGGTCCTCATCAGACTTTGTAGTTGCTTAAACATCTTATTAATTCTTAGTGTGATACTTTGAAAGAGATAAAAAAAAAAAAAAACCTTGAGCTGCCATCATTTTAATTTTTTTAACACACTGTTTCTTCGCCTCCTACCTGAGGAACTCTCTCCAGCATCTGCCTAACCCACTCTCTACCTCCCGCTGTAGCAACCGCAGCTACTCCCTCACTCCGACCAGGCTACACCCCTGGATCTAAGCCCCCAAGGGGGAAGGGCTGCCCTATCCTCCCAGGACACTCTATCTAATAGTGTAGTGAGCCTGTCGGAGCTGGGGGCCTTGGAGAGTGAGGAGCCCATTGTTGGGAGTGTGGAACAGGTGGCAGTGCTTTCGCCTATCCTCTGGAGGGGGTTTTCTGTTTTTCCTCCATTTCCCTTGATGCTCGATCGTGCAGTGGCGTCAGTGGCACTAGTGCAGGCGCCTGCGCCCAGCACCGCCCCCTCGCAATGCGTGCAACGCAACTCGGTGTCCCTGGTCTCCACCAGAGGTTGTCCCTGCTCACGGCGCATCCCTAGAGCCCTCCCAGGAAGAGAGAACAGTCCTCTGGGCGCTTCGATCTCTTCCCTCCCTGCGAACCCAGCGCCCAAGCTCGTTCCGAACCCGGGTTGCGGTGTGGGCGCAGTGTGGCATCCAGCGCCTCAACCCTCTGCGCCAGCGGGCTGGTGGCTCTGCCATCATTTTATTAGCATTAATTTTGCCCCATAAATATGGATGCAAGTCTTGCCATTTTAAAAGATCACATTTCAGAGTTTTTAGCAAAGGCGAAATGTTCAGCTCTATCACTTTACCTCTATCCTTGACTATTGTGAGCCCAAGATATGTAATTTGATTTTTAAATTGTTCCTTTTGATCCAGTCCCCCTACCCCTATCGTTTTTATAGGTCGAGGACTGATTGCTAAAATTTGCGTCTTATTCCAGTTTAAGCTCAGCTCAGATATTTGCGAGAAATCCTCTAACAATTTACTTAGGGTATTAAATAAATCCTCAGAGTTAATAGTTGAAATTAGCAAGTTGTATTATTAGACACACTATTTGTTTTGATTCCACGTATTCTCTTCTTATCTGTGATTTTCCTAATCAGCGGTTCTATGGCTAAAATTAATAAATATGGAGATAAAGTGCAACCCTGCCTGGATCCTCTGAAAAGGTTGAACTGTTCTGATATTAGGCCATTCGTTATTACTCTGGCTGTGGGTCTATTATATAGAGTCTTAACCCAAGAAATCATGTTCTCCCCTACATTTGTATGCGGTAAAACAGATATTTCCATTTCAGGGAATCAAAGGCTTTGCAAAAGTCCAAAGCCACTATAGCTGCTGGAGTGTTCAATTTAGAAGCTGACCAGATAACATTTAACAGTCTTCTAACATTATCTGCCCCGATCTTCCTGAAACAAACCCAACTTGTTCTTTGCCTAATAATTGAACTAGATGCGTTTTAAGTCTAGTTGCCAGAATCTTTGAAAGGAGTTTGTAATCCACATTCAGAAGTGAAATGGGTTTGTAATTTTCACATGCCAATGAGTCTTTACCTTATTTTAAGATAAGGATGATATAAGCCACCCTCATAGAATCAGGTAGTGCATTTCTGACCGGTATCTCTTTAAGCATTTCTAAGAGATATCTACAAGTCTGAACAGTCAGACGTTTATAAAATTCTGCCAACAAACCGTCTGGGCCTGGTGCTTTATTAGAAGGTAGCTACTTCATGGCCAGTCCCACTTCCTCTGTGCATATAGGTTTGCTCATACCTTCCTTTTCAGCATCTGGCAAAGTTGGGATTTTGGCTGATTTAAAATAGTCCTCTTATATTATTATCCGGGGCCTCCTCGAAACTGTGGTATAACTTTAGGTAGAAGTCTCTAAATTCATTATTTATTTCTTTGTTAGTAATCGCAACAGAATTTCGATTTTTTTCTGATGCCTGCTATGACATTTTGGCTTTGTCTTGCTTTAAGTCTGTACGCCAATAAATTGCCTACCTTCTCACCCATTTCCCAGTATGACTGTCTTGTTCTAAACAATGCATACTCAGCCTAAGCTGAGTAAGCCTTATTATCTCATATTTTAAACTGGTAATTTTAAATAATAGTTGCTCATCTGAATTGTTTTTGCATTTTGAAATCCTGCCCAAGCAAGTGTAACTCTTTCTCTGCTAAGTCCCCCTGAGATTTCTTCTTCTTAAAAGATAAAAAACTTATTATTCTACCTCTAACGAATGCCTTAAAGACATCCCACAAACACGCATAGGAGACTTCTCCGTTGTCATTATTTTGGAAATATCCTTCAATTTCTTTACCCAGCCAGAGCTTAAAATCAGTGTTATTTTAAAAAAAGAGTTATTCATCTTCCATCTCCTAGATTTCTCCTGCCCTCCCCCAATAGAAACTGATAGTTTTAAAAGTGCATGATCTGAAATAATGATATCATTTAAGCAGACGCTGTTGACACCTCCTATCAAGTATTAGCATAAAGAAATCAATCCTGCTGTACGAGTTATGCCTAGCCGAATAAAATAAATTATCTGTCTGTAGGGTGAGCGAGTCTCCAGGTTTCTACCAGATTTAAGTCCTCAATCATTTTGTGAAGGGAGAGTTGGGATTTAGATTTGTCCCTAAGTGTGGAGATTCTGTTTCTGTCAAGAATGGAGTTCATAACTTCGTTGAAGTCCCCACCCAGTATGATTTCATGGTCCTTAATGGAGCCAATCCTGGTAGAAATGTGGTCAAAAAAAGAGTGTCTCTGAGTATTAGGGGCACACAAGTTTTCAGTGACTATTTTGCATCTGTCAGTGGAGCCTTTTAGAATCTGGAATCTACCCTCTGTGTCTGCATAGTGATCAGACGTGATAAACTTAACTCCTTTCGTTATCAGAATCACTGTACCTCTCTGTTTTGAGGTAAATACACTGTATTCTACTGAGGCTACCCAAGATCTAACTAGTTTTGCAGCTTCTATAGGTAATAAATTGTTCTTGAAGTGGTGCAGTGTCAGTCTTGATTTTATGATAAGATCTTTTGCACTTAACGGGGACCTTAACCTTTTACATTCCACTTTATTCATTGTAATTTCTAGTAACCACCAATTTATGAGTTTGTCAGGAACAGTAATTAATAAGGCTTAACAAATAACTTTTAAAATATTAGTTAACAATAAATAGTAAAATAAATAAAAAAAAACAAGGAAAAATTGCTCCCTAGATGAGTTTCAGCAAGTTCTGAATCAGATACAGATTATAATCTAAATTAAGAATCAAAGAGATATAACTCTACTAGCAAAGATTATGCTTTTAGGAGAATGTTTAAAAACGGTGAAGTCAGGTTCTAAATAACCTCAAAATGGAACTATAAAGAACAATAAAATACTGTAAATACTGTAAATGATGAAAACCAAAACAAGTACAGAACTACAACCAGTAGGTTGGAATCTACTGTATTGCCAGTACCCACTGAACTCCTCCAAGTCCAAGGTGGTGAAGGCGTTGATAACTAGTAGTGTAAACAAGTATGACAATGGCGTCTTCAACCCACAAATTAATTTCTAAGTGAGCTCTTAATTCATAAATTTTAAAGCAGTATGTGTCACCAGTTACAGCAGATATAAGCAACTGGCCACTGGAATTTGTACACAGCCAATACTTTGCCTGAGCCCCAGGGATATGAAGGAAAGGAACACTGTGTATTAGGACAGGGGAGGAGAGAGAGGGAGAAAAAAAAAACACATGCTGCACTTCATCATCTAGATGCCCAGCTTCACTTAACCAATTAACTTGTATAATTTGGAATTTTCTGTGCTAGGAGTTTCTGGCTAATAAAAGCACGTGGGGAGCATCCCATTTTTGGCTGTTAGCTCCTATTTTAAATTCAGAATCACCAAATTCCAATGCAAGCTTCAGCCAGACAAGTCAAATCATTTCCATATTATTATTTTTTCATTTGCTGCCTTTATCGTCAGAAAAGCATATATAATTGCCTAGCACCAACATTCTTACTAAACATAACGGCATCCACAGAATTTAGTTTTGTTTCAGATTTTCATATTGAAACCAAATAAATATTGGCAGCAAAAATAAAATAATATTAAATAAAACTAAATGTAACAATACAGCAGCAGATTAGTAACGGGGGCATCAAATCCACTGGGTTCAAGATCATACTATAATAATATATACGTTTTTGATAACTTGTCCAAAAGTGGTTATTCATAAGCTGCCCTTGAAATTCTCTCTTCCCTCCAATTTAATGGATTTTTCTTATTTTTAGCCAACTTTAAGATTTCCTCCTTAGTGGTAAATCGAAGAAAGTAAGCCACAATAGTTCTGGGTCTCCCATTTGTAGCCTTAGGACCCAAGGACCTATGGGCACGTTCAATCTCGAGTGGCCACGGCCATTGATTCCCCCAACAAGTCTGGAATAAAATGCTGTAGGAAATTCACCATATTACCTCTTTCCAAACCTTCAGGAACGTCTATCAGCCGTAAATTATTACGGTGCTCCCTATTCTCTAGATCATCTACCCTATACAACAAGTAAATACAAAATCACACATGCCCACACATTGCAAAGCATCATGGGCTGCATATGCAAATCACCACAGAATGTTATGCTGGTCCAACTTTAAGCAGAATTGCATGGTGCCAAAATGCTTCTCACACAGTTTGCAAAGGGTGCTAACAGAAGACATAGACACTTGTTTTGTCCTACCAGGACTCATCAGTATGCCTCGTCTGTTTGACACCCCAGTGGAATGGACCAGCTACCCTTAAGACAGTGCGTCTTGGATATGTTGTGGTGAACCCATTAAAATAAAAAACTATTTAAAAGACAAAGACATGTGTGATTTTGTATTTTCTTGAAACTTGGCTTCCCAGCCAAATGCCCTTTGGGGTAACCCTTGCCTCAGTGTTTGTGCACAGAGGTTCTTTGTCTTTTAAATAGTTTTTTATTTTAATGGGCTCACCACAACATATCCAAGATGCACTGTCTTAAGGGTAGCTGGTCCATTCCACTGGGGTGTCAAACAGACGAGGCATACTGATGAGTCCTGGTAGGATGAAACACGTATCTATGTCTTCTGTTAGCACCCTTTGCAAACTGTGTGAGAGGCCTTTTGGCACCATGTAATTCTGCTTAAAGTTGCACCAGCATAACATTCTGTGGTGATTTGCATATGCAGCCCATGATGCTTTGCATTGTGTGGGCATGTGTGATTTTGTATTTTCTTAAAACTTGGCTTCCCAGCCAAATGCCCTTTGGGGTAACCCTTGCCTCAGTGTTTGTGCACAGAGGTTCTTTGTCTTTTATACAACAAGTAGGTAATCTGACTGCTCTGTTTCTGGTTACTTTCTGTAAATAATCCTCCGTTTCTCTCTTCTAAGCTGGTCTCCGGGCTTCATTAGGCCTGAGGGGCTGTACCTCCTGATGCTGGTTGTAGCAGGACTAAAGCTCTACAGCAGGGTGATAAGAAGCCCTCCACATCCGGTCATCTCCAGTTTACTTCCTGCCTTCAGTGAAGCAGGTACTCTGCAGCAGAGCCCTGTCACACATGGCAGGGCTGAAAAGACTGTAAGTTTGCTTTGTTTTGGATTCTGCTTTCACTTATTCCGCTCTAAGGACGTGTTATCACCCAGTCTCAGCCTTGCAAGCTGCACAGACTGGCCCCATTTCTCAGCAGCCCGTTTTTCCCACGATTTTGGGAGATGACTTAACGGTCACTAGGAGCCTGTTCAAGAGGGGGCGAAAGCAACACAGGAGTGGGCAGAAAAATCCCTGGCAAGGGACTGCTCAGCACCGGAGGGTTTATCGAGCCCTGCAGTTCCATTTTTTCTGACCGACGAGTGGCTCTGGGGAAACGTTTCAGCTGCTCATGGACAGCACATCTCGTCGGTGCAGTTCTAGCACCAGGCGCTAGTCAACGGCTAGACCTCTCATCAACGAGCACTGAAGGGGCCTCGCAGCTGTAGTGCATTCCACGCGCCAGGCTGCTCGTCGATGAGCACTGAGGAAGACATGGAGTGATGCAATTCAGTAGTGCTGCAGCGCTGGGCAGGAACGTTACCTGGGGATTAGCACCTGTGGACCTTCTCCTGCCACCCCATAAACAGCACAGGGTACCTCAAAGGCCAGGATTTCTGTACTTTTGGGAAATAAGCAGCAACATCGTGCCTTAAAGGCCAGGATTTCAGTACTTTTGGAAGGAGACCAGTTCTTAAAAGGGACAGCACCAACATATGTGACTCGACAAGGGGGGGGGATTACATTGTCTTCAGAATCATGGCCTCAGCAAAATCTAGCAGGGGCAAAAAATGTCAATGCTGCAAATCCCCACTCCTGATCACCTTTGCTGGCTCACTCTGCCTCACATGTGAAAAGCGAGCGGCTGCTAATGGGGAGGACTCAGCGGATGCAACCTCTCTGTCGGCAGACAAATATCCAAGAAAGGTCTGAATGACCAGCTACTTCCAGGTTGGAGCGAGCAGCAATGACCAGGGATACACAACCATTGACCCACTCCCTGGACCCCGAACTTATAGACAGGTTAAATAGGGATTTTGCTATGGACCCTTCTTGCTTTGAATGGCATCCTCACAAGGTCCCCTGATATGAGACCCCTCAAAAAGGCTAAAAGAAAAAGCACCCCCTTCCTATCCTCATCTGACGAGAGGGGGCTCTCTTCGCATCGCTCTGACAAGAAGAAGAAATCCAGAGATGGGCAGATCGTCCAAAGAGGATGATCACCATTCCTCTCGCCACAGGAGGAGGAAGAAAAGGTCTCGTTCCTGGAGTAGATCTAGGGGCATGCACAATGGCGAACGTCGCAGGGGATATTCCCCGGACTCCTCAGTCACCAGTCCCTCCACTGAGGAGGGGGAGATAGTAGGCTTCTCATCAGACTCCGACGACTCTCCACCCAGAAATTTTGACCTGGAGGACCTAGACTTCTTTATTAAAAAGGTCATATCCGAGATGCACCTCGGATCGTCTCCGCCTGTCACTTCCCAACTGAAACAGACTTTTCACTTGGCATCTGCCTCCAAACAGGCTACAGCCTTCTCTATACCCCGTGCCACTGAGGACCTGCTAAAAGAAGAATGGTAAGGCCCAAAACACGCATATCTGGTCCCCCGACGGATCTCTAAACTTCTGAAGTTTGACAAGAAGCAATCCAAAAAGTGGTTAGACTGCCCCAGAATCAACCCCTTGATTTCTGACCTAACCAAGAAAACAGTCATCCCAGCTGAAAGAGGGGCTTCTCTAAGGGATCCAGTAGACAGAAAGGTGGACTCCTCACTCAAAAAAGCCTTCCAGGCTTCGGCAACTTTTCTCAAGGCAGCCACGGCAAACCTGTTCTCCGCGAGAGCCGTCCTATCCTGGGCATTGGACTTAGCTTTTCAAATCGCGGAGGATCCAGAAAAGAACTCCCCCATTATCCTTCAGCTGCAATTACTGGGGTTGGCCTTGGCCTATGCAGCAGATGTGTTGGAAGAGGCGGTCAGGTGTGCTGCACGGAAGATGTTCTACCAAACCTCGGCTCACCACAACCTGTGGCTTTGGGCCTGGCAAGCAGATGCATCCTCAAAGAACCATTTGGTGAATGCACCTTACAAAGGCGACCTCCTGTTTGGATCACTGCCGAAGGAGGCGGTGAAGGAATCTGGCAAAAGAGCAAAGGTGCACATGCCCCAGTCCAGGGGCCGGGGGCAAAGCATGGTCTTTGGGTTCAATACACAGATCTTACTTGAAGGGCTCTTGCAGTAGGTAATTACATATAGGTCTGGCGTCTGCAGGTGGCAGGACCCACGAAACATTTCTAGCTAGCAGTCTCTGGCGAGGGACCGTCCCCACGTCAGGTGACTGGTGTCAGGAGACGTCTGCATAAAGGGGCAGTCCCTCACGCCCGTCTTCCAGTTCTTTCCTGCCGTTAGCTTATGCCAGCGCCTCGCGGAAAAGTTCCCTGCTCGTCAGGCTCCTTCGTTGGTATTTTAACCGAGTGTTTTCTATTTTTTCTTATTCTTCGTCAGGTATCTGTCGGTGTATGTCGTCCCCTACACTCTCCGAGCACAAAAACACGTGCGACTCATCGGTGCCAACTACCACACAAGGGCCGGCCATTCCCCATGCCTTTTTGCCTAAGCCCCGACCATCCGGTGGAGAAGTGCCAGCACTGCCTCAGCTTTAACGCGGCCACCCGGAGAAGGCGTCAGCAGTCCCTGGAAGCCCACATTTTGAAAAAGAAAATGAGCTCCATGGAGAAAGAACTGAAAAAGCTTCAGCAGGCGTTGACTTCCCCTGAAGGCCATCGCAAGAAAAAGGATAAAGAAAGGCACCAGGACAAGGGCTCCTCTCCCACCGCGTCTTCCTCGGGAGTCGCCGTGAAACAGGTAACGTCCCCGGGGGACCGCTCCACGATGGCCGCCTTAGAGGCTTCTAAGGCGGCATCAGCCCACCCGTCTGGCTCACGCTCAGCGGGCCCTTGAGCGCCTCCAGACTCTTGGAGGCCTCCGCTCCCAGTAAAGCCGTGGTTTCGCGGCCTGCTAGTCTGACAGCTCCGATAAGCCGGACGTCGGCTCCTCCAACACCCGCATGGAGAAGGTCGGTAAGTCGCCCGACTCTTCGGGGCGGCGCCCGGCCCCCATTCTGCCCGACCAGACTGCCCCTCCATTGCGGCCTACCTCCGGCAAAGGGTCCGTTAAGTCAGACGCCGGCCCCTCTGGCGCCTGCCCGGATCCCGCTGCTAAGCCGCACGTTGGTTCGCCCGATGTCCGCTCAGCGGATGAGCTGATGCTGGACCCCCCCACGTCCATCGTTCCTGGCTCCCTGCAGCTTTCGCTGCTCTCCGGGGACCCTGAGTCTCCTCAGCCCGACCCAAGGATTTCTCCCCCCCCCATCCCCGGGTGACGCTGAGGTTCCTGTTCCACCTCTGTCAGACCGTCCACCTTCTGGTCCGACAGATCTGACATTGGTTCCCTGGATGCTGGCTCTTCGGCCGCCGGCCCCAATGCCGGTATTGCCGATGCTGGACGACATCCCGCCCCTTGATGTCGCCACGATGCCAGGTCCTCCGCACCCCCGGGCCTTCCACTCCAGAACCGCTCGTGGGGCCTCTGTCCGGGCCGTCTGCTTCGGCAGCTCCTCCGGCTCCTGGGTACCCGACCCCATGGTTTCCGACGCTGCCATACCCGGGACCGCAGTATCCGGAGCCTCAGTACCCGGTGCCAACACATCTGACGCTGCAGTACCCGTTTCCTCAATACCAGACACCGGGCTTCCCACCGTCGGGTTATGGATACATGCCTTTTGGGTATAGTCCATGCCGTATGCCCCTCCTCCACCGCCCCTCAGCGCGGTGGACTTGCAGGAGACTCTGGCCTCCTGGTGGGCTGAAGCCAAGGCTCAGTTCACCAGACAGGTGGAGAGTCATCTTTTGACGATGGTGCTGGTGCTGGTTCTCGTACGTCCACGATGACACACTCCCTCCCTACCTCTGGACACCAGGGCTAAACCCTCTTGGTCCAGAGAGGGGCAGGACACGCTTCCCCGAGGAATTCCCAAGGGGTCCGTTCCTCCCCCTCATTGGGAGAGGGAGTCTACCTCTTCCTCATCTTCTTCTTCCTCGGACACGTCGGATCCTTCCGACGGTTGTTCCGAGCAAGACGATGAGCCACGCTCTCCGTCCAAGCCCTGGCCAAGGACTCTTGGGAAGTCTCCTCCGGAGGATCCTTCCTTCACGGAGTTGCTGCGGAAAATCCAGGAAGTACATAAGTGGCAATCTTTGGAGCCAGACCCCCAGCGTAAAAAGCTCGCTGAGCATCTGGATCTGCCTGTGACAGCTCCCACTTTGGTGCCACCCTGGATCAAGCCTCATGCTGACCTTATTACCACTATATGGAAACAAACGTCGGCCTTAGCCCCACTTCCCAGGAAGTCGAACAGGATATACCAGGCTCCAGAAGGAGTTGACTATTTAGACTCCCACCCTCGAGCTGACTCGGTTGTGATTAGCGCCGCTCATGGCCGGTCAGCTCAACCCAAACATCTTAGATTGTCTCCACTTGACAAGGAATCCCGCCTTCTGGACCAGTATGGCAAGAAGATTTTTGCTTCTTCCACTCTGAGTATTAGGGCCCTGAACTCGGCCATGTGGGGGATTACCAGAAGGTGATTCTTAGTGAGGTGGAATCTAAATTGGACTCCCTTCCGGACTCTCAGGTCAAGCAGGAAGTGGCTGACCTTTTCCGCTCTGCACATTAGGCCAGTCAGCACATTCTTCATGTGACCTACGATGCAGTGGACACTGCTGGTAAGAGCTCAGCTTTCGCCGTAGGTCTTCAGCGCCACGCTTGGCTCCGAGTGTCAGGGTTGGTCCCGGAAGTGCAGTCCGCCATCCAGGAAGCACCCTTCCTGGGTTCAGTGCTGTTCAGGGGTGATGTCAAGGACATCATCACTGACCTGCAAGAGAAGGGGACGGCACTGAAGTCTATGGACTCCATGTATCATCCCCATCAATCGCAGCGCCGTCCATTTCTCAGACGGAATTGGCCCAAAGCGAGACCACAGGGAAAGAGGGCCATTAAGCGTCGGGCCCCACCAGCTGCCAAGCCCCCCGCCCAAAAAAGCAGTGGGAGCTTCAGCTGCGGCGCTGCCCCACACCACCTGACTCCTTCCCTCTCCCACTACCTCCGGGCTTCCCAGAGGAATTGGTAGGAGGGAGGTTTTCTCTCCACCTTCCAGACTGGGAGAGGATGACATCAGATTCATGGGTGCTCCAGCTAATCGCAGAAGGACGCTCAATAGAGTTTCTGCAGAAACCACCTTGTCACCCTCCCCAAGGTCGTCATACCTCGGAACATCTTTTTCTGGTCCAGGAAGAAATTTCAGCACTTTTGCTGAAACAGGTGATAGAACCTGTCCCTCTTTCTCTGCAAGGAACAGGTTACTATTCCCACTTCTTTCTGGTCACGAAGAAGACGGGAGATGTAAGACCCATTCTAGATCTCAGTTCCCCTAAACATTTTCGTGGAGTACAAGAGGTTCAGGATGCTCTCACTGCAGAGCCTTCTGCTGCTCCTCCGCTCGGGCGAGTGGCTGTTCGTTTTGGATATGCAGGACGCTTACCTGCATATATCTATCTGCCTGTCTCACCGCAAATATCTCCGTTGTGCTTTCCAGGGGGACCACTACCAGTTCAAGGCACTTCCATTTGGCTTCTCCTCGGCCCCTCGAGTATTTACCAAATGCCTTGCGGTGGTGGCGGCCCACCTGCGTACTGGGGGGGGTACAGGTTTTCCCCGTACCTGGACGATTGGCTCCTGGCGGCCTCGTCCAGGGAGGAACTCCTGCACTGCCTCTCCCTCACCCAGCAGGTCTTTGCCTGTCTGGGTATTACCATCAACCATTCCAAGTCTCACTTGATCCCATCCCAGAGGCTCCAGTTGATTGGGGCAATTCTGGACACGACCCTAGGCAGGGCCTTCCTGCCACCGGACAGGCGGCCCACTCCAGACTCAGATAAACCTGTTGTCTGACTGCAGGCGGTCAGTGCAAGGTCAGTTCTTCACCTCCTCGGGCTTATGGCGGCTGCTATCCTGACAGTCCCTCGCTCGGCTCCACATGAGGTCTCTCAGTGGACACTTTGCTCTCAATGGGATCAGTTGGTAGACAGCTTGGACCAGTTGGTCCTAGTCTTCTTTCCCATGATTCGAGACTTGCAGTAGTGGATGGTTCGAGAGAACCTTCTTCAAAGAGTTCCATTCTCCTTCCTCCTCCCTCCCAGTCTCTGACCACAGACGCCTGGTGAAGGTTGGGAGCCCATGTCGGTCCACATCGGACCCAGGGCTCTTGATCCAAGCTCGAACAATCCCTGCACATCAATGTGCTTGAGCTTTGGGCGGTGCTCTATGCTCTTCAGGCTCTCTACCTGCATCATCTTATTCCAGGCCACCTAGCCGTCCAGACGGACAATATGTGTGTGGTATGGTACATCAACAAACAGGGCGGGACTCAGTCCTACCCTCTTTGCAGGGAAGCAATGAGAGTCTGGGATCTGGCAGCACAACACGACCTTCACCTCATGGCAATTCATGTTCTGGGGGTCGAGAACTCCTTAGCAGACACACTAAGTCGCTCATCCGCTCAAGCTCACAAGTGGGAACTGGATCAGGGGGTCCAAGACGATATCTTCCTAGGTTGGGGAACATCTCGGGTGGACCTGTTCGCTTCACCTCTAAACTCAAAGCTTCCTGACTTCTGCTCGCTCGTTCAAGAGCGAGGCATTTTCTGGAGAGATGCTCTGTCTCTAGATTGGAGGGATAGATTCATCTATGCCTCCCCCCCCCCCAGATTCCTCTGATCCCGCGTGTCTTGCAGAAACTCGGCTCGAAGGGACACGAATGATTCTGATCGCTCCTTTTTGGCCCAGGCAAGTTTGGTTCTGTCTCCTGCAACAGTACTCAGAGGAACCTCCTCTTCCTCTTACGCTGTCACAAATTTTATTGACCTAGGATCAGGGGACCCAGTTACATCCAGGTCTCAAGTCCCTTCAACTGCATGTGTGGCTCCTGCAGACATAGCTCAAGCCCGCTTTGGGGTTTCTTCCCAGGTGGCTGAGATCTTCGGAGGCCAGGAAATCCTCCACTAGATCTACTTATGCCATGAAGTGGAAACGGTTCTCAATCTGGGCCGCTTCAAAAGGCTTTGAACCTTTCTCCTGCTCAGTTGGGCGATGGAGTACCTGCGCCATTTCTTCGACCTGGGTCTTAGTCACTCGTCGCTGAAGGTACACATGGCGGCCATTTCGGCCTACCACGTCCCCTTTGCAGATAGGACGTTTGCTCAACTGGAAGTCTCTAAGACTTTCCTCAGAGGGGTTCTTCACTTGAGACCCCTTATCCGAGTTCCCGCCCCTCCTTGGGATTTGAACTTCGTTCTTGAGAAACTTACTTTGCCTCCTTTTGAACCGGCGGCCTCAGCAGACATGAAGTTCCTTTCATGGAAGACGCTCTTCCTAGTGGCCATTACCTCTGCTCGGAGGATTTCCGAGCTCCAGGCCCTGATGTGTAAAATCCCGTACTTGATTTTTCACAAGGAACGTGGGCGCCATAGCATCAATCCTAAGTTTCTCCCCAAGGTGGTAAGGAATCTATATTGAACCAGTCCATAGAGTTACCTGTTTCTTTACACAGTATTCCAATCAAGGGGAGTATCTACTTCATACTATGGATGTCCACCAGATTCTGAGATACTACACTAACAGAACAAAGGTTCTCAGAAAGACTGATCAACTGTTTGTCTCTTTTGCTCCCAAAAGAGAAGGCAATGCTGTTTCTAAGCAATGTCTGTTTAAATGGTTGGCTCATTGCATCACTTTCTGTTACAAGTGCAACAAGACTCTAAGGGTCAAGTAAGAGGATACTCCACCAGAGGAGTCGCTGTCTCAGCGGCATGTTTCAAGAACGTGTCAGCGGCGGACATCTGTGCTGCCGCCACTTGGACTTCTGTCCACACATTCACTAAACACTACAGTTTGTATATTGCCTCTCGCCGTAGAGCAGGCTTTGGGCTTGCTGTTCTGCAAGGCCTCCTTTCTTAAGGCCTTCATAGCTAGAGGATCTACTTGAGTAGCTTTCCTCCTCTTGTGTGCTTCTTCTTATTCCAGACTGCTTGGGACTCAGTCCTATATGTAATTACCTCTGCAAGAGCCCTCTCAGTAAGATAGTATAGTTACGTAAGAACTTTCACTGTAACAGTAGATCTTCAAGAGAGGCTCTTGCAGTAGGTAATTCTCTCCTGCCCTCCATCCCCCAAGCTTTTTCAGCTCCTTTTCCAGTGAGGGAACTATCCGCCTTCTCTCTCTTGGTCCCTTGTGGCCTGTGGTGGGAAAAGAACTGGGAAGGCAGGCATGAGGACTCCCCTTTATCCCGAAGTCTCCTGGCCGCGGTCACCCTGACTATGGGGCAGTCCATCACCAGAGGCTGCTAGCTAGACATTTTACTTGAGTCCTGCCACTGCCGACGCCAGTCCTATATGTAATTACCTACTGCAAGAGCCTCTTGAAGATCTACTGTTACGGTAAGTTCTTATGTAACTGTACTTTTTGTGACAGAGGTTACAAAATGGGGCAAAACTCCAACTTTTCTGGGAAAAGAAAATGGTTCTTCCGAAACCAGCGTTATTTCAGATGGGTGGATCCGGTAGAGGTGAAAGCACTAGAGACAACGAAAATGGCAACAAAAAAATCACACTGAGGCTATGCGGGCCCATCCTCAAGTCGGGGGCAGACTTGCAGAATTCCTCGAGGAATGGGCCCAAACCACATTGGACAGATGGGTTCTAGACATTACTAGCAAGGGTTACCTGATTAAGTTTGAGTCCAAGCCCCCATTACCTCATATGGTGCCTTCCCCCATCTCAAACAACTCATTCAAAAAGCAAGCGATATTGCAGGCTATCACGGATCTTCCACAAGCGGGGGCTATTGAACAGGTTCCCCCTGAAGAGGTCAATCGGGGGGGTCTCCTCCCTATTTTTCATCGTGCCCAAATGCACAGGAGGTCACAGACCAGTCCTAGACCTCAAATTCCTGAATCGGTTTGTACGCGGCAGACCATTCAAAATGGAAACTCTGTCCTCAATCATCCAGGAAGTGTAGCAAGGAAATTTTCTGGCATCCATCGACTTGCAATATGCCTACCTCCATATTCCTATTCACAGTCTGCACAGACAATATCGCAGATTCAAGGTAGGAAGCAACACTTCCAATTAAAACTCGGCCTTTCATCAGCCCCAAAACCTTCTCGAAGGTATTGGTAGCAATGGTAGCTCACCTTGGAACCGAGGATCCAGCTTTTCCTTACCTGGGACGATATCCTCATCAAAGCCCCACAGCTCAATCAAGCGGTGCAGGCAGTGGCGGAAGTAGTTTTGTCATCAGCCGGAAGAAGAGTTCCCCAATCCCGAGCCAGAACCTGAACCACCTGGGGGCAGAATTCAGGACGCAGGCCAACAATCCTGCCCGAGACAAAATTCAGGGACCTGCTGAAGCTCATCAACAAATTTCAAACGACCGCTCAACTGCCAGCCCAGTCTTTATGCAGCTAATTGGGACTATTGTCACTGGCAGATTCGGTTCCATGGGCTGTAGTGCACATGCGACCCATTCAAACGCATTTGCTCAGGCTGTGTTCTCAGTCCGGGCACAGTCAGCACCAGCTCATCCCAGTTTTTCAGCAGATAAAATCTTCCCTCCGATGGTGGTCTCAGAGGGCAAATGTTATGAGGGGACGGCTGAGCCATCCACATCAAACAAGAATCACAACAGATGCAAGCCTCGGGGTGGGGTGCTCACCTGGACCAGATGTCAGCCCAAGGCAAGTGGTCACTGACAGAATCAAGGTGCAGCGTAAACATCCTAGAGATGAGGGCAGTTCGCCTAGCCCTGATACACTTCCATCAGCAAGTATGCAACCAGGACGTGTTGATTCTAACAATCAAACAACCATGGCCTACATCAATCATCAGGGTGGCACAAAAAGCTCAAAAATGCTTCGAGAATCTCATCTCCATTTCCAGTGGGCAGCAAAACACCTGGCACGTATATGAGCCGTGTACATACCAGGACAGGAAAATGTCACAGCAGACTGGTTAAGCCACCAAGACATCCTCCCGGGAGAATGGGAGCTGAAGGACAGCACCTTCCAACTCCTAATAGAGTGGTGGGGCAATCCCCAGGTAGATCTGTTTTGCATGCTGACAAAACTCCAAGGCACAGCAGTTCTGCTCCCTGGCCAGAGCAAGCTAGCACTAGCTCAGGATGCCTTTTCCCTAGACTGGGTCACTTCGGCCTCCTGTATGCCTTTCCCCCAATTCTGCTGCTATCCAGGGTCCTGCACAAGCTGTCCCGGGACAGGGCAGAGATGATTCTAGTCAGCCCCAGGTGGCCTCGCCGCCCCTAGTTCCCACTCCTCATTCAGCTGTCAAAGGGACCACTTTTTACTTTCCAGCTCAGCTCAGACCTTCTTCATCAGGGCCGGCTCTACACCCCCAGTCTGAGCAATCTGTCCTCTTGGTTTCAAGCTTGGTGGGAAACCTTCAAAGAGTTAGGCTACACGGCTTTGGTAGTTGAAATGATGGTAAATTCTTGGCCTCTCTCCTTCTCTAAGATGTATTATAGAATCTGGAAAAATTATTGTTCGCTCCACTCTAAAGATATACAGGATCACCCAATATCCCTACTGGTGCTTTTACATTTTCTTCATGAGGGATTTGACAAAGGACTGCAGCCAGCCACCTACTAGTTCAAGTTTCTGCAGTGAGTGTGCTCTTGTTAGTAGACTCACTGGGATCTCACCCTCATGTCGGGAGGTTTCTAAGAGCAGCAACATTAAAGCGCCCTATCAATTAAGCCACCGTACCACCTTGGAGGCTTAATCTGGTTCTTAAGGCCCTAACCAAAGCACCTTTTGAGCTTCTGAAGGAAACTTCAATCATGCATCTTACAATGAAGGTGGTTTTCCTGGTAGCTATTACGTCAGCCAGGAGAATCAGTGAACTGGGGGTGCTGTCTACCAAAAAGCCGTACACTGTTTTTCATCAGGACTCTGTGGTGCTCTGGACAGATCCAGGGTTTTTACCTAAGGTTAT
The DNA here is from genome assembly GCA_016271365.2 of Neoceratodus forsteri. Lineage (NCBI taxonomy): Eukaryota > Metazoa > Chordata > Ceratodontiformes > Ceratodontidae > Neoceratodus > Neoceratodus forsteri. The sequence continues at coordinate 900,982,385 of CM028135.1, read as the reverse complement.
GTCTCCTTTCCATTGTAACCAAGAGCTAATCCTTCCTTCTTCCCTCCCTCCTGTCCTCACCCGATAAACAAAAGGAAAGAGAGTTTCATAGTCTAGATCCGAGGTGAGCAAACAAAAGATATATTAAGAGAATGGAGGCTATTCACAAAACATTGAGCTTGTTCATTTTAACTGCAGGCCAAAATGTGGGTAAAAAAGCTTCAAAAGACTCTATAGCCAGATGGATTAGATTGGTAATCACTATGGTGTATGATCAGGTTGGAGTAGCTCTACCTTGTCCAGTGAGAGCCCATTCCACCAGAACTATGGCCACTTCATGGGCGAACTTCAGAGAAGCATCCCCAGCAGACTTATGCAGAGCGGTCACTTGGTCATCCATTCATACGTTTACAAAATTTTACAAACTGGACGTGATGTCCTCAGCAGAAGCATCCTTTGGCCGCTGAGTGCTTCAGGCGGTGGTGGAACCTTAAGAGCACTTGACATTCTTTGCATCTGGGACATCTAGGGATGCACTACTTTTGGATATCCCAGGTATAATGAAGCCCGGAGACCAGCCTAGAAGAGAGAAATCGAAATTTAAATACCTGTACATTTTTTTTTTCTCTGACGGCTGGTCTCCAGGCTTCGGATTCCCTCCCAAGAATGTATATAGTTGGCTGGCCTCAGGGCCAGTTATGCCGTAACTTTTTTGTGTTTTTGTTTCCAAGTTCTTGTAGTATTGCCTCGGGGGACTGCGTTAGGAATGACTGGAGACAACGGATGTGGAGGGGTTCTTATCCCTGCTGCAGAGCTTTAGCCCTGCCTACAACCAGCATTAGGAGGTACAGCCCCCCAGGTGTAATGAAGCCCAGAGACCAGCCATTGGAGAAGGAAAATTTACAGGTATTTAAATTTCGATATTCGTGAGGTTGCATATTTTCCCAGCGTTTGCCTCAATTTTTGCAGATATTTCTTCACTGTGCTTGGCTAAGGCTGTTGTGATCTCTAATTGCAAGTCAGCAAGTATTACTTTCAGTTGTTGTATGTCTCTTTTGCTGGCATTAACATTATCCAGGCTACACTCCTGGTTAATTGGAGCACTTCTGACATCTGGTGCTTTTGAAGTACCGTCTGACATCGCTGAGCAGAGCTGAGGCGAGAAGCCCGAGATACTTAAAAGATAATAAAAGTAAAAATATTTTATTCCCGTATGCGATTTTCCCCTGACAGGTAGCTGCTATGTTCTGACAAATGAAAACAAACTTACTGACTAATTAAATGCCAGAATGAGCATAAAATATTATTTAGTCGGGGGTGAAGAGCCAGCATGATATAGTCAGTCCTCCCATTACTTTCAAGCGCAGCACGTGCTCCCATTGTGTTGGAATTCTGAATTTTTATCGTGAGCACCACCATTCTAGTGTGCACTATCCAGACATTGGTATACTAATTGGTGGTGTTTGAGGTATTGTGGTTCACTTCAGAGCTGCATTATGGGGTCTGATCCCCAGTGTCTCCTTCCTGTAATTACAACACTGATTGTATTCCCCAGAATGCGAATGGAAGCAAGCTGTACTTAGCACAGTGTGCTTTCCTGGACAAGTAACATTAAGTAAAATGTCCATTATATGTTGTTGTTGTTGTTGTTGTAAAATTTTATTTTTATACAGGAAACACATTTGTTGGGACATCAGTCCCGTTTTCAACAAAGTCCTGGTAATAAATAACATACAATTATACAAAACATCACTTCACAATACATTTAAATATTTTACTTAAAACAGGTACATGATAATTGCAAGTATGCCCTTAATTTTTTATTAAATACGGATGAATTTGTAATTACCTTCAATCTATGGGGCAATTTATTCCAATAATAAGCTACTGTATTTTGGAGCATTTCGTTTCCATACCTATTCTGAGATCTAGTCATGGGGATTTCTTTACCAAAGGATCTTGTCTGCATAGTTAATATCCTATCATCTTTAAAAATAATGTGATCAACCAAACAATGTCTAGGTTCATCTTTCAAGATTTGATAACACTGTTTATACCAAATATAGACCCTTCTCTGTTTTGGGTCTAACCAATTTAATTTTTATATAGATCACAATGATGCACACCGTAGCTTCTTTTTGTTATAAATTTACTCATTTTATAATAAACCTGATTTACTTTATTTAATACTGTAATGCCAGAATGCATATATAGTATAGACCCATATTCTAAAACTGGGATTAATAGCTGCCCAACCACTTTCTCCCCTACCTTCTTTGTCAGGCTCCCTGCTACTCTTCTTAATACCCCTAATTTTTGAGTTACCTTTCTCACTTGTATACTAACGTGTTCTGAATATTGTAAACCACAATCAATCTGTACTCCCAGATATCTATAAGTATCAACTACTGTAATCTGTTTATTCCCTGCCAAATTAATATTAAGTTCAAATTTCCCTCTATTTTTCGACCCTCCAAATACCATACCTTAATTTTTTTTGAATTTAATAACAGACCATGGTTATTAAACCAGGTCTGTAGTAAGTTTATATCCTGTTGAAGTTTATGTGTTAATTGATCCATATTATCAGCAGATGCAACTATTACAGTATCATCTGCGTACATTCTGACATCACAGTTTTCTATTTGCCTTGGAAGGTTATTCACATAAACATTAAATAAGAGGGGCCCAAAATAGAACCTTGTAGGGACACCTCGAAAAAACTTCACCTTGATCTGAGGCAATTTCTCCCAAAACAACACATTGTCTTGATCAGATAGATATGATTTAATCCACGCTAATGTTTCATCTTGAATACCCAATTCAAACAGATCAAGCAACAATAATTCGTGTTGAACCAAATCAAGCATGTACTTAAGTCAACAAACACGGCCCTGTACATTTACGATTCAATGATGTTGTTACCAAATCATTAAAATCAAGCAAGGCCGTGCTTGTTGACTTCCTTCGAAATCCATGTTGGTAACTAGTCATTAGTTCATTATCTTCTAGATACACCGTCAATTGTGTATGAACTAATTTTTCCAGAATTTTAGACAATATGGGCAATATGGCAATTGGTCTATAATTCGATACCAATGTATTTCCTCCTTTAAAGATTGGTATTATTTTACTTATTTTCCATACCTTTGGGACCACAGAACATTGTATACTCCAATTAAATAAATATGTAACAACTGGAGCAATAATGTCGGCTCCATATCTTAAAAATTTAGCATCAATTTCATCTAGACCTCAAGATTTTGAGACATTCAAGTTTCTCAATTCCTTTTCTACTTCGTTTACCATTACCTCTTTAAATTTGAATTTAAATCCAAGATCAATCTTATTCATTGTTTCCTTATTTCTTTTTAATTTGTCCAAGGAAATTTCAGATGTCTTTTTAATTAATTTAGGAATATTTAAATCAGGCAGATCAATGAAGTATGCATTAAAATAATTTGCAACTCCTTCTTGCAGTATGCAGTATTTGTTGGGGCCACCACACTGTGAATGCAAGATTTTACTCTTTAGCAGATTAATCAGCTTCTGGATTGAAGTAGGGTGTGAAGAAGAAGAAAAGACAAATGAGCATTAATATATTGCTTTTCATACACAATGTATGTATCCCAAAGCGCTTTACAAGCAATGCTAGCCTGATAATGAAGTAACTGAATGTGTAGTGGTGGCCATATCGCATCAGCACCCACACAGCCAGGACAATAGCATGAACTGGTTTATGGAAGGGAATGTTGGCCAGGACACCAGGAAAGTCCCCTACTCTTGCAAGAGTGCCCTGGGTTTTACTTCCACTGGGACAGCACTAGGATGGGTAGAAGGGACCTCGGTTTGACATCTCATCTGAAGGATGGCACACCCCAGCAGTACAGCTTCCCCCTAATACTGCACTCTGATACCAGCGTTTTAGGTGCAAGTCAAATCGCGGTGTGGGACAGGAACCCATGACTTTCTAGTGCAGAGGCGGATGTGTTACCTATTGAGCCACGTTCAGTTGGTACATCTAATCTTAATCGCAAAAGGAATCCAGATCCTCCCACAGTACTGTGAAATAAGGGATAAATCACCTGGAACAGCTTCTAAGGGGATGGGATGAGGGAGGGGTGCAGCTAGACAAAAAGAGTGCTTCAAAAGGGACGGGAAGGGTGCTGCTACTAAACACGAGGTAGGAGTAGGAAGGTTGCATGAGGGAGTGGGTTGAGGGAGAAATCAAAGTGGATTGGGTGAGGGAGGCCCTTCAGAAACTAAAAACGGATAAGGTGCCGGGGCCGGGATGGATTACATCCGAGGATTATGAAGGAACTGGCGGAGGTACTGGCAGCTCCACTGGTTGCACTCTTTAACACGTTCTGCAGACGGGATGGGTACCACAGGACTGGAGGGTGGCTTAAGTAGTGCCTATACATAAAGGGGGGGTCTCGGGAGGAGATGGGAAATTATAAGCCTGTCAGTCTGACGTCTGTGGTAGGCAAAGTAATGGAGGGCTTTATCAAGGAGAGGCTAGAGGCTTGGGAGGCAGTTGGAAAGGTTAGGACACCAGGATGATAAACAGTATGGCTTCGTCCCTGGGAGATCGTGTTAGGCCAACCTCGTAGAGTTTTATGACTGGGTGACGGGAGCCTTGGATAGACATATGCCGTAGATGTCCTATACCTAGATATGAATACAGTGCATGGCTTCAAACAGACATAGGATAGGCATAAGGGAGCAATACAGATGAGTATGAATAGATAGGCCATTGACAGAGCAAATGCCGATGGCACATTCATAAGGTAGAAAAAGAAATGGCAGACCAGATGGGCCTTGCAGTCCTTATCTGCGCAACTTCTATGTTTCTATGGGGAGAGGGTAGACTTGGATAACATGCACAGATCTCCTGTGAAACCAAATCCAAACTACAAATATACCAGAATTATATTTGCAAAGTTCTTAAGATATCATGACAGAGAAAAGTTGCTGCAAGCAGCTTAAAAGGAAGATGCTAATAAGTTTCAGAACAGTCAGATACTTATTTTTCCTGTATTGGGCTGTGACTATCAGGAAAAAAGGAATGAGTACAGAGAAATTAAGAAGTTCCAATGGAAAAGCATTCTCTTCTCCTGTCCAACCCAGCTACTGTATGTTTAAAGAGCTGAACCTGCAAACAGCAAGGGTAACACAGAGACTGAGAGAGGACCTCCAAAAAAATAATGCATACATACTTACAAAATAATGATAAGGAGAATGCAGATAGCTCACATGGCTTACAAGGAAGTTAGAATAAATAGGAATGATACCTTCAGGATTTGATAAATACAACTAGAAACATGAAATAAAATGTACGCCTATGGGGGGCATGGATTTATAAACCCAGGTGCGGGCATGGTACCATTATGCACAGTGTGTACAGGGTCAGGTGGAATGACTGTTAACAAAAGAAGGAGGTAAGGAAAGAAGCACTAGCTAAGAAACTATCCTTTCTTGACTCAACCTCTCTTTTCCTATTTCTTAATACCTTTTCATTTTCTCAGTTAAACATTTCTAGATTCATGCCTGGAAAAACAAGATGGGTGATCCAGATAAGGCAACATCTAAAATATTGGACACATGACTTGAGGTGAATAGGATCCACTTGTCTAGTAAGTTACGTCATTGGGAGGATATAATCAGAGGTATAAAGGTGCTAGAGATGGCTTTGAATGCAGTGTCACATGGAAGAAATAACATAATGACTTGAAATACCAATGTTATAAACAACCCAATTAAGAAAAAAATTATTTAAACTGTGAAAATAATGAAATTTAGCCTGCCTTCTCCTGCAGTAACCCCACTTGATAGAAAATGAATTTGTAAAATGTAAAGAATTATGGGGGGATGGGATTCATACAAAATACAACAGCAAAGCTAGAGGTTCGGTCATCTTATTTTCCCAAAAAAGCAATACAAAAATTGAAAACATTAATAAGGATTTAAATACAAAATATATAATTTGCCATGTTATGATAAATAACACAAAAATATCAGTTACTAGTACTTACGGTCCTAATGAAGATGATCCAGAATGTGACATCATTTTTATACCATTTGGCACAATACCCACAACCATTTATAGTGGGGGATGACTTTAATACCATTTTAGATCCTGAAATGGATAAAGCAGGTCCCCAGTTAACCAGCTCAAAAACAGTGAATAATATACAAACAAAGATGGAATCACTGGACCTGACTGACTACTGGAGATATAACAATAAAAACATTTATAAATATGAATTTTACTAAAATAAATTTCAAACACACTCTATGATAGACTGGATTCTAGGATCCAGATGTTTCCGTACAATGGATGAGATATACATTATGAGGGAACACTGTTATCTGACCACTCTGCTATATTAGGGTCTGTATATTAATAAATGACAGAAAAATAGGAGATGGGTAATGGACCCATTATTAATAAAGGATCCAGTATTTAAAGAACACATAAAAGAAAAAATAGACCACTATGTAAAGGGTAATAATGCTGGAGAAATATCACACAATATTGTATTGAATGCTTTAAAAGCTGCAATTATGGGGAAGTTTACTGCACCTCTCCACCCTGCCATCCAGTAAACTCCAGGGCCTGTACAATTAACTCTCCACCAGCCCTAGTCCCAGCAGCATACTTATGGGGTTGGGGGCATCATGGGCATGGCTGGTATTTTGCACCTTGCCTGTAGGGGTATGGCAGTCCATAGAGGAACAGCAGCAGCAGCAGATGCCATATCCGGTGGACCCCTGCACAATCCACTGCAGAGCCAACTTGGGCCAGTGATCTAGCCACAATGCCCCAGCGCAGTCCACTGCTCCCACGTGTGGTTCTTTTTTTTTCTGCAAATTACATTTTATTGAAATATTTTTAACATGACAGTTATTTTACCAAAAAAAAAAAGACAGACAAATGGCCAGCCAGTATTACTTTAACAACAGTCTGTCCAATATTAGATAACACTGGTGCGCCCACTAAGTGAACACACACACACACACAGAAACAAACCTATTAAAAACTATACAGAGTCCCACTACAACCCAGAAAGTCAGAAGTCATAAAAGTCCAACTGACTAAGATGCCCAATTGACTCATCGTGAGGGCACCCCAGACCCAAACCCCTCTAATAGAAATAACTAACACCCTCCAATACTTACAGGAATAAACAAAACATTCAGCTGGCCAAACCAGGAATACACTAATTAGACAACTAGTAACATAACATCAAATACATACACAATAAATTGACCCAATATAATAACAAAGAAACAAGAACAGAATCAAGCCAAAACAGCAAGGCATATGTAGTACACAGTGGTCCATCTCTCTAATTCAGATTAGGAAAGGGCGATAATTGAGCTGTACCCAAGCAGGAGCTACCTATGCACCACTAAATCTGAAAGGAACGTAGGGGAGAGATATAAACACTGCTCAACTACCATACACAACCCTATACACACTGTCCAAAACATGTCTGGGTAGTGAGACCACACTTGAGCAAATAATGCAGCTTTCCCTGCAGCCCTATAGGAAAGTCGTTCATGACCAGCCAGTTTATAAAGACTATCCTCCCATTCTGCCAAGGTAGGGACTTGCTCAGAATGTCACTTCCTAAGAATGAGGCGCTTACTCAGTTATTGCAGCCAAGAACACACAGTAAGGGAGGTTCTGAAGAGGGAGATGATTGGTATCACCCAAAAGCAACAAAGAGGCATCCAAGGGAATTAAACGGTCAAGGACTTCCAAGATCTTTTCCCCAATCAAAGTCCACCATTTGGCCAGTTTGGGACAGGACCACAAACTATGCAACAGATTACCTGATCTGCTGATGACATCGCCAACACTCAGCGTGGTCTACTAAATTAATTTTACACAGCAGATCAGGGGTCCTGTACCAAAGGTGCAGAATTTTCCATTGTACAAGCTTTCCTTTAAAATCTCGATTTCCCCTAGAAAAACCAACAGCCATTCTAGTCAGCCTCCAACAGGGGACTGCCTAGTTGTTTCTCCCAACGTGCTTTCAAAGTTAAAGTTGAAGGGGTGTGGAGCTGAAGCAGCCCTTTGTAAATCTGGCCTATCTTAGGGGTTCAAGGTAAGGACATCCCACCCCCTGCCAAACTCAGAATATCATCCCATATACCTTTTAACAGAAGCTGGAGTTGTGGACCCACAACTGAGGAAATCAAATGCCTACTTTGAAAATACTTCCACAAATATGACTGAGGTAACGAAGCCTGGACCTTAACAGCAACAAAATCCTTACATTGCCCCGTGTCTAGATGGAAAAGGTCAGCAACCCACTGGAAACCTCCTTGAGCCCACTGAGACCAATAGATATGCTCCCCTCCAATCTGCAATTTAGGGTTGTTCCAAAGGGACAACAAGTGAGATGAGGGGATTTCTGCTGCAGAATCAACTGCTCAGTCTTCTGGACTGTTGACAGATTGTGCAATCAATCTGTCTTCAGCCTGGAGGAGCCTTTTCTCAGGCTAAATGTGAGGAATTTGCTCGATTCTTCGCAGATAAGGTTGCCAGCATCAGGTCCGGTATCGGCCTGGCTCCCCCTACGAGGGATTATGGAGGTCGGCAGGATGTGGTGAGCACTCGGTCTGTCTGGATAGACTTTAGCCGACCTGAGTTCATGGACATTGTAAAGTTCGTCCAGGCTCAGCGCCCAAACCAACTGTAGTTTGGATCCGGGCCCTACACCCCTATTAGTGGGCTGTGTAGATCAGATCTGCCCGATTCTAGCTGAAATTGTCTGGAGCTCCTTGGAGCAGGGGGAAGGGGTCTTTCTTGATCCCCTCAAGGAGGCAGTTGTACGACCACTCCTTAAAAAAACCTCTTTGGATCCACACTGTCTAGTTAACTACTGTCCTGTCTCTAACCTGCCATTTGTGAGTAAGGTTACTGAGAAGGTGGTTGTATTACAACTGGACGATCACCTTGTGACCCACAATGTCTACGATGCTCTCCAGTCTGGATTTAGAAAGAGACACAGCACAGAGACACTGCACTTGTCAGAGTATTGAATGATCTCCTAATAGCGAAAGATAGAAAGGCTCGTACCATCTTGGTCCTTCCTGATCTCTCTGCAGCATTTGATACTTTGGACCACGGTATGCTTTTGAGTGCTTGCTTGCTCTGTGGGCTGCTGGGTACAGTTCTCAAATGGTTTTGATCTTTCCACACAGAGAGGTCTCAGAGGATGGTCACTGGAATTTATTCCTCTGGCACCCTCTCCTGTCCTCGCAGCCATTAGGCTCCATACTGGCACCCATACAGCGCAGTGTATGTTGCCATTGGGAGATATAATCAGGTGATACAGTTTGAGTTTTCTGCTACAGATGATACCGACTGTATATGTCCTTTCTGCCCAGACAAGTTGATGCAGTCTCTGCGCTAAACAACTGTCTGACCGAAGTTCAGGGACTGGATGAGCACCAGCTGGCCGAGACTGAATCAGGACAACACTGAAGTGTTGGTAGAGGACCCAGGTCATCCAAGGGTGAGTTTGGGGCTGAACAGGCATCTGACCTATGGCTTGATGGTGTTCAGCTCATTACCGCAAACCAGGTGCATAACCTGAGCGTTATTTTGATAACTACTTAACCTAAAATTCTCTGGTGTTGGCTGTGATTAAATCCTCATTTTACAATCTGAGGAATATAGCCCAGAAGAAACACCTGGTTCCTCTGAATGACCTTCCAACACTGGTCCATGCCTTTGTCACCACCCGCCTTGACTACTGCAATGCCCTCTACCTAGGGCTTCCTGGGGTTGATATCCATCGTCTGCAGCAAGTGCAGAATGCAGCGGCCATGCTTCTGACTGGTACATTGAGGGCCAGTCATATTACGCCTGTGCTGCGCAAACTGCACTGGCTGCCTGTTCAGTGGCAGATCACGTTTAAGGTTGGCTTGCTAACCTTTAAGCCCTACAGAAACAGAGACCTGGCTGCCCGCAAGATCTCGACTCCCTACTGCCCCCTTCATCCCCTCCAATCCGCCGACAAGGGATTGCTAGAGATTCCCAGGGTTAGTTTAAAAACATCTGGTGCCAGTACTTTTTCCTTTGTGGCAACTACCCTGTGGAATTCCTACCACGCCTGTTAAGAAAATGCCTGACCATCGATAGATTCAAAATTGACTTAAAAACATATTTGTTCAATTTAGCTTTCCCAGACGAAATTTAATTTATTTATATATTTATTATTTTAGACTAAATTTTCATGCTGTATATTGTATTTTAACTGTGCAGTGCCTTGGATTTTGAAAGGTGCTATACAAATAAAGATTTGATTGATTGACTGATTGAGTGAATGGGGCCTGCCACTGCGGCCACAGCCAGTTATGATACCTTTACAGATGAAAAACCACGTACTACACCTTAATACCGCTCGAGACACCACCCTTCATTGTTAAATAGGGTTTTTGTACCTAACCCAATAAAGCATGGGGAGGGATTAAGTTAATAGTCTGTGAATTGTCCTGTATTGGTGTAATGTGGCATGTGGTGTGACAAGATGCCACTGGTACATAGATGTTGGTTGACTAAACATTAACTTTTAAATAGGCCATGAACGTCTTGTAACCTCATTGGTGAAACAATGTCACTTAACTGTTGATTACATCCTGAAAACCACATGTCATTTTAAAACACATTTTTTAAAAACAAATAAAAAACAATTTCATAAGTGTGATACAATGCACTGTGTGTGGTCATAAGGGAATAATGATTTTCTGTGGTTACTGCACTTGGCTATGCCTTGTACCTAACAGCAACACAAGGTGTCCATTATTCCTTTACAACAGCATACCTTGTCATGTGTTATCCCTTACATAACCCCTGTGTTTTCTTTATATATGTTATATTGAAACCTTGTCCACCATACAAGCCCGACATGTATGTCAGTCAAAAGATTAATGTACGTCTGTTTTCATGTTTGCAGCTAATTAATAGCAGGTTGATTGCTGTTCTTTGGCTTTTTATTCTTGATGGTGCACTTGCTTCTTTGTACACAGTTCAGTTGGATTGTATTATGTTTTCTTGTAAATAGGTTAATCGTTGTGGTTGACAGTTCAACAATATAAAATAAACTTAATTTTAAAAAAGGCTATATCTTTCTTACTCTTTTTATAACAATAAACAGTATGTGAAATCACACAGTGAATTGCAGATTTTGCTGTTACCCTTGGACATGCGCCTTACATCAAAGTAGCATTTAATGTGAGGTTGTGTCTTTCACATATGACTTACCCTGTACATGGCGATCAGTTACTAACTTTACAACCTGGCAGCCATTGGACTGCAGGAATTCAAAACCCTTCTTAAGACCTTTAAGCTGAATGGCTGTTGAATTCTTCACCTGTGCGCACTGTGCTGAAAAAGTCAAAATAACATTTGCATTACTTTACAAGAGCAGTATTATTGATATATTATTTGTTATACGAGTAAGAATCACGAATTAAAGATTAAGCAATAATTCATAAAGTTCGGTTAGTCCAACGGACTATTACTCAACCCTTTGAACCATTATGTGGCACTGACGAAGGAAGGTTACTATAATACCACCAGTGTGATTATGTAATCAGTGTTACAACAGACAGAAATGTGAGGATGTAAACAATGGTGATTTTTTGTTGCACCTTAAAGAGCAACTTTCTCAGGCTTTTTAATGACCCCCCCCCCCAAGAAGCATAACTAAAGCTTACCTAAGCAGAAGTCCTAGGAGGCCCATATTTTATTTTTTAATAGCTCCTATTTTAGAAGGGAAGGGATCATATTTTGGCTCCACAGAGCCGATCCGCACTTATCCCTTCCTGATAGCACTTCAGTCTGCAATCTGCTCCCATGTTTTGTGATGTCATGATTTGTAAAGTGCGGGGGCATGCTTCCATAGAAATGAATGGGGGCTGATTTTAAAGTTAAATTTATGTTGTTTAGATGGCTGTTTGGAACAATCATGGCCACTGCTTAACTAACAAGGACCTTGTTAGTTAAGTGGTGGCCATGATTTATTCAAACACCATCTAAACAACATAAATTAACTTTTAAAATCAGCCCCATTCATTTCTATGGAAGCACGCCCCACGATCTACAAATCGTGACATCACAAAACGTGTGAGCGGGGGTGCAGAACGGGGGAGGATCACTGACTGAAGTGCTGTCAGGAAGTGGAAGGGATCAGCGCAGCTCAGCTCTAAGGAGCCAAAATATGATCCCTTCCCTTCTAAAATAGGGGCTTTAAAAAATAAGATATGGGCATCCTAGGACTCCTGCCTAGGTAAGCTTTAGTTATGTTTATCATGCTAGGGACCTAGATAGTTGCTCTTTAAAGAACTAGTGTAATTCCTAAAACTAATATTAGATTTTAAAAGCAGCCAACCATTACCTTTTATATCTGAGGTACTTTTTCTTTCCCCTTTGTTTAATTAGAAGATTGTTTACCTGATGTTAGTAGGTGTGATGTGTGAAACAGCTCTTAGCCTGGCAGCTGACATATCTTGCTCTACTGCCCCAAACTACATCATCAGCATTGTAGCCTCAGTGACATCACTGCTACTTAGGAACAGCAAGCGAGCGACTGCCAGGTAAATCACCTGTGATGTCGCTGTCAGTGAGATCATAATGCTGATGATGTAGTGTGGGGCAGTGGAGTTAGACATGTCAGCTGCCAGGCTAAGAGCTGTTCCACACATCCAGCACAATATTATCACATAGAAGACTTTCTGATGAGCAAAAGGAAAAACACTTCAGAAATAAAAAGTTACAACTGACTACTACTTAAAATTTGTATTATTTTCCTGTCTGCCTGTTTTGGCTCCACTAGCTCTTTCATTAAAGTGATAAGATGAAAAATCCAGAAGGATGTGGAAAACATAACACCACTGACCCTGCCACCGTAATGAAAGCAAATAGCATATATCATTGCAGCTCATTATAACTGTTGCAAAATATTAGAAAAAAGAGAAAAGAAATGGGCAGACTGGATGGGCCTTATGGTCCTTATCTGCAATCAACTTGTATGTTTCTATTTAAGGATACACATACTTCTATTTTACAGTTACTCCCGTACCTAACTGGTACAGTCATGATAAAATGGATGACTGCTTGCAAAGTTCCACAATCACACAGTGTACATTAATGGGACATTTAATCATAGTCTAGTGCCAGCGCAGTGGCCAACGGTAACAATACAGCCTAATATGCTGGTGACATGGGTTTTAAACAAAGTGTTGTTGCTGGGTGTCACTGGGAGAATGGTGGCATCAGGACTGAGTCTACAGGACGGGAGGTCTGATGCTTCACTCTGCAACCTAGGAAGCTACAGTAGGTGACAGTGTGAGCATAAGCAGTTCACAAAGAGGGTGGCAGATGTGATACAGTACATGTGTGCCTCCCTATGGCATGCAATGCTGACAGCACCACAGGATGGGAAACTAAGAAAATGGAAAAGAGGAGCAGACACTATAAAGCATTGCCCGCAACCCACTGTCCTGCACCATTGCTTGGAACATCTGACTGACTCTGAATCAGATTTCCATGGAGGGAGTTGGAGGAATATAGATTTAAGAAAATATATATTGTATTTTAAACTAACCTGTACTAGCTAGAGGCAAATAATTTTGTTCCTTTTGAGGTTCATCACTGTGTACAGACCAAATTTTGCTGAATGGCAGGGTGAGTCACACCTTGAGACACCTCCCAAGATTAGTCCTTTGTCTTTACATTCCATCATAAAATTACTTTGCTGTCACTCCCATGCATTGTTGACAAAAGGAATTTCATAAGACTTTTGCAGATTATGGTATGTCATTAATGAGGTGTATGGAATTTTTAAAATGTCAAACACACTGCTTTGGATGGTGTAACCCCACTACAAACAAGTTCTAGGCAGAGCCAATATGGCTGTGGTGAGCTTGATGAAGTTATGTGGAATGAGCGCCGCCAAATACCATTCCCAAGATGGCGGTGGTGGCAACGCAACTGCGGATGCTCAGCACTCACGACATGTAGTTGCGGTGAATGGCATACTGCCATTCCCAAGATGGTGGTGCACCAGCAGAAACTGTGCATGCACAGTTCTCATCCAGAATGTGGACACAGCGGCCAAAATAGTGTCGCTGTAGCTCTGTAGTGAGCCACTGTGGCGGGCTGTTTCAAGCTCTTTTGGAGTTTAAGTAGGGATAACTTCAAAACTCTAATAGAGGTGTGCCACTGTCGCTTGTTTTCAGAATGATCCCAAAACAGCTGCGGGCTCTGCCCACAGCCATAAAAACTGAAGTATATGTCAACAGATTATCCCGCTGCATATTTCCACGTAATTGCTGGCTTTGCTATATAAAAGTGTGACCACATTTGCACTTGCTTCCTAAAGTAATCATTCTTCTAGTTATTTTGACAATATTAGATACAGTCTTCGACAAGCATATCTTGCGGTCTTTGAAAACAAATGACAGACTATTTTGATACAAAGAAGTGATCATCATCACTTGGTGTCCCAGAAAGGCTGGCAAGAGGGATACACTTAAAATGGTCTTGTGACTTTTTAATCCATCTATTAATAGAGCACATTACTACTTCATAGTCACTATCACTGTCAGTGGAGTTGCTCAATGAGCTATTTTCCATAAAAGAATAGCTACTTCTATCATCAGAATCAAAGTTGAATTATGAAATGGGTAGAAAGAATGCTGGCTCCTGATTGGCCAAGAGCAGCCTTCAGCTGGGCCATTATCCCAGTACAACGGGCCAGCTAAAAGTGATATGTTTAAAAAAGGCATAAAATATACTAAAAATGACCCATTTCATAACTGTAATAAGGCACTCCAGGGGATGTGTGATGGTGGGCTAACGGCCCTTCTCAGGTGGTGGAAGCACTCGGCTGTGCCTCGTGCTTCAACCCACCTGAGGTGGGCCATTATCCCACCATTACACATCCCCTGTCATGCCTTATTGCTTAATTGAGTGGTTGCACTGTATTCTTCACTGTGCTGATACAGAAATCATTTCGGGTTAAATTTTGGAATATAGAAAAGTCTGAATTCAACGTGTTGTTTGCTGGGACTTCAGAATTGCCTGATACTTGACATTTCTTTGCTGTTTACCGGCAATGTCATATATTATACAAATTGATGAATTTGGAGTAATGATTTCAGAATCACTGTAGTTTTTTTCAAGTGTTTTCTCCTCCAATGGAACAGAGAAATCCATCTTCTTAGGTTCCCAAAGAAGAATTACAAAGTTTGTCTGCAAACTCCTTATGACCAACACAAACACTGTCCATGATATTAACATCAGAATCAGAAACTTTATTTTCTATCGCTCTGTTGTCATTGCCTTTACCTGACTCATTCAGTAGAATCAGCAAGGACATAACTGTTTGTAACGTAATAAATCAAGAAAATGTCAAGATTAATAAATGAATAGATCAAACAAGTATGTAGCAAACTTTGCAGTACTGTTCTGAATTTACTTTTGTTTTGCTACACACATATAGAAACACACACATAAAATCACCCCCAAAAATGACAATGTCACACACACACACACACAAAATATATAAGACAAATTAGTAAAAAAAGAGTAGATTGTATACATTTTACATTACATAAACAAAAGCATATCCACTGTTCATTGGTATATGGGTATGGAATTTGCTGTATCCATACTGTCTGAAGTATCTCAATACTGCACTTGCAAGGGAGTGGGTGATGGGAGATGGGCGTGAAGTATCTGGACCAAACAGATATCTCCAGGAGATATGTTTCTTAAGCAATATAGGGATTTAGCAGTCTGTTAATCCCCCCTAGGGGTGTAATGTGGCATGAGGCACGGCTGAGTGCCATACTGCCTATAGAGAGTGATTGACTGATAAACTCCTAAGACTGCCTTATTGGTATTATATCAGATTACTCCAAAGAAAAACTGTGAAAAATGTACCTTTTGAATGTTTTCCTCATTAAAATGTCGATTTTTAATAAAATAGTTCATTTGTAAATTTGGGTCATTCAGCAGTGATACAGGATGGAATGCTGACAGGAAGAGTTCATGCGCCATGGTGATCAGGGTGTACATGACAGTGTAAAAGAAAATGTAACAGTCTCGGAATGTTGTCAGCCAATCAGATTACTGCATTTTGGAGACCATTCTTTTTATAATATGTGCTTGCTGTGTTCCGTGTGAGTGTTATAACCCAGTTCCACTTACCCCAAACCCAAACTTGGAAGCCAAATGTGTGGGAGGCAACCTAGTTTACTTTATACTAACACAACAGCAAACTTTAATCCCAGTGTTGCAGACCTCACATGAATCCCACAATGTTGTGAGTTTCACAGGACAAGCAGACAAGAAACCCATACTACACCATTCAGTAGGTTTTATTTTAAGCTACAAAGACTTGAACAGAAAAAAAAATTGTATATAAGCAATTAGCAAGAAATTAAGCAACAGTCTCTTTCAAATACATTTGTGCCAATGCGCTCTCATTAGAAGAACATTAATGACAGTCTTTGGCTTTCCCTTAGAAGGGGGGGTGCTGGAAAGGTATGTTCTTTGGACAGTTCCTTTTTAGCTGATACCCTCAGTACAGCAGTCCCAATTTCAGCTTGGCATATAACCATTCCAGATGATGACAGTTTATATAGTTCTTATGAAGACATGCACACACATTAGCCACTCAATGAACCCACAGCCCCGAGGTAAAATGTCACTCCCAGCCCTTTTATTCTCTTGCACGATGAGATGTTAATTAGTGAGTTTTTTGGCAAGGACTTGCACTCTTTTACAAACATTCATTTTTATCTGATCCACGGGAGAATGAGTGAAGTTTGCTGCCATTCTCTCCCTCAATGGTCTGTCCGATGTAAATATTTGGAGCTGGTGGGAGTCTTATTCCTGAAGGACTTGTTGTATCATGAATCTGAGGCATGGTAGATGGCATAGGATTCTACATGTTGTCTTTCTCCTGAGGTCCTGTAAGTTCAACTTGCTGCAGACAGATGTGTTGCTGTAGACGATGTGATATGGTAAGTACCTACAAATCAAAAGGTACTATGCATGCCTTGGTGATGGTATCAGATGTTGAGAATACCATACTGATGTTGTTGGATGTTCCAAACCCTATAGTTGGTGGCATTGTTGGATGTTAAAATACTACAGTTGATGGCATTAGATGTTAAGAATGACATATCTCTTTTGAGAAATGGTCATATATTTACACAGTACATTTTACAGAGCAAACATTTTTCATCTCATTTCATCAGACATTAAGATGGCTAAATTGAATTTTGCTTACATTTCAGCTAGGAATATTTGATAAGCATGATTTCACAAAGTCAACAAAACATAGTTTGAACCTTGTTCTAATTCATAACATTTTAACCCATACTGGTTTTGTAACAAGAAATGCTAGGGGGCACTACTGTTTCATTTACCACAATGGCTAACACAGTTGAGGTACTTGCTGATGCACATTTGCGCTGCTATCTGTGTGATGTCCTTAAACAAAATTCAAAGTGACATTGCATTCTTACACTAGCCTTAGGAAAACCAAGCATATCTCTATGCAGCCTTGAACACGAGGGGCATATTCAGAGCCATGCAGAATAGATGCTCTGGCTGGCTCTTATTGTATATTCAAACAGTATGCACGATCGGTACTGATCGCGCACATTGTCTGAATATCCACTTTGGATGCGCAGCCCATAGCAGGCAACCGCCGAGTCCCGCACAGCACAACCAGGGACTGTGCTGCATACCGCCAGTGGGCTATGTGTGGTGCATACCTGGATGCACCATGACCCCAAGCATGATATTCAGCCAGGAAATGCTAATGAGCTCACTGCGCATGCGTGGCACAAAGGAGCATCTTGTATGCTCATTACAAGCCCATTAGCATGGCTGTGCCCGGCTGAATGCTCCTGGCACCCAGCAATCGCAGTGTTAAAAACAGAACACTCCACATAACCCTGGTAGTCTAGTGGCACCCCCGATTGTAAAAGAATATAGCATCCCTGTATTTCCCTGGTAGTCTAGTGATCCTCCCCCCACGATCTTGAACCTTGTCCGTAATATAACATAATGTTATGACCTTCCCTGGTAGTCTAGTGGTACCCTCCTCTCAGCCCCGATCATAACAGACAAATTACTCTCCATATTTGCCTGGTAGTCCAGTGCTTCCCCCATACAGCTCTGATCATAACAGACAAATTAATCCCCATATTTCCCTGGTAGTCCAATGGACCCCTACCCACTGAGACACCCACACCCCACCCCACTCCCCCAGTCCTAGCATGGCCAATGAAGCCGGCAGGCAACAGAACTCACAAGCATACCTTCATGACTGCCCACCAACTAAGCTGTCAGAGGTATTGTAGTGCATACTGCAAGCTATCATTCTGTGACAGCTCAGTCGGCAGGCAGCCGTGGAGGTGTGCGGGTGGGTTTTGCTGCCTGCTGGCTTCATTGGCCATGCTGGAATGGGGTAGCGGGGTGGGGTGTGGGTGCCTCAGTAGGTGGGGGTGGGGTCCTCTGTACTATCAGGGACATATGGGGATTAATTTGTCTGTTATGATCGGGGCTGTGAGGGAGGGGGGGCCACTAGACTAACAGGGAAATATGGGGATACTATTTTCTTTTACAATTGGGGATGGTAGAGGGTCCACTAGACTACCAGGGATGTTCTGAATTTAATAATTTATATGGAAGGGTTTGGGGATGGGAGGGGGGTTGCCCTACACTGTGGGGATGGGCTCAGGGGTGATTCATGTTGCAATCAGTGATCGGGGATGGGAGGGGGTTGCCACTTGACTGCTGGGCCGGGCAGGCTGCTGTGCACCTGCCTGCACAGCCATGGCTCACCTGTGGATGGATGGCCAATTTAGGCCTGCTTTTCATGGTGGATCTTTGTGCATATCTCTGGACAGTGAGGGCGCATTCCTGGGAATGCCCCTCACTCATGCAGCATACATTACATTTGGGCACAGACCCATTCCCTTGCAGCTGGTGCATCTCCGCTGTTTTGAATATTGCGCTGCTGTGCATTGCTGGGGGTTACGAGCACATCTCCAGTTTTCCAGGATGTGCCTGCATATCCTTGAATATGGAGCCTGGAAATTATATGAAGCTCAAAACATAGATGATGCTGGCAGAAAAGACTGATGATCCATCCAGTCTGTCTGTGGTTCCCTATCTATCCCTGATACCAACTGTCGCCCAGGATACTAACCTCACTATATTCCCCCATTCTCCTCCCTGATACTACTGCCCTTAGTAGTCACTATAGCCTGAAACAGCTTGCAGAAAACTAAACAGGCATTTCCAACCTAAAAAATGACAGCCCTAGAATTCAAGATCTAACTCACCTGAAAATATATGACCCTATATTGCTCACAGTACTCCAGTCACTAAAACATAAATCCAGTGATAATCTACAACAACAGCAAGTGAATACAGCTGTCTGTCATCTAAGTGGCAGTGTTTTCAACTCACTGTCTACACTTACTTCATCAACTATTCAAAAGCTTCATCAACCATTCAAAGCGGAGGACACATAATAGCAGTGACATCAGTCACAATAGTAACACACTTCGAAAGAGGGGAAGCAAACGCCATGTCTTACCACTGGAGGACACATGGTAGTGGAGGCAGGGTCATCTGACACATCAGGACCAAGAAGTGGTACGATCAATATGCCACTTAACCAAAAACAATGTATGAATTAACACTTCATTGGGCTAGCAGATACTAAAGGATATGTTCTGACATACTGTCATGCCATGCTGAATTCAGATTGAGTACAGCATCATACACAATGCACTGAGCAGGCACTGCACTGCTACTTGTGTTCATCAATGTTGCAGAGTCATGGTGGTTGCATGTACACTCAATAAAAAAGGCATAAAGAGTCTATTGCTGAAGCCAGCACTGTGGTGCAGAGGGTTGAGTTGCTGGATGCCTCACTTCCCACCGCACCTGCAACCAGAGTTTGAGAACAGAATCTGATAACTAGGTGTTCAACAGGGAAGGAAGAGGATCAAGAATCCACCTGACTGCTCTTCTCTCCTCTCCCAGGAAGGGGAAGAACAGCCACATCACTTATACAGTGCCACCACCTGGTGGCGTTGTGGAATAGCAGTGGGAGCAGCTCAGTAGCAGTCCACTAGCAACATGTGCCACAGTATGTGTGCACCTCCACTCACATGCATGTAAGCATTATTGCATGCCACTGGTCTGGGAGGGAAAACAAGGACAAAGCTGGATGGAGCAGGCATCCATGATGCCCCTGTCTGTCAGTATCCAACCCACACCAATACTTGGGACCTCTGTCCGAAACTTCTGGATGTGGACTTAAGGGGGGTTGGGTGGAGGATGTCCCTCCTTCTCCTGGCCTTGACACAGGGAAAATCTGTGAGGGAACCTCATGGGTAAGGTAGGCCCCAGGGGAGGTGGTTGCCAGTCAGGTTAGGAAGGGCAGAAGAGCACTGCCTGTCCCCAGAGTTGGAAGAAAAAGCTGTTGAAAAAAAAAAAAAGATTCTGCTGCCATGCTGTAGCACTGCAGACCAAGTTGCACTAAGCCCCATGTTAAAAAAAAATCTATAAATAACAGAGTCAAGCTCAGAGATATAGATGATGTTATGACGAGCTGAATATTCAATATAAAAATCCATATTGAAATAAAACAACATTAACTGAGACACAGACATAACAATACATGCTATTCAAATAACACGCATTCAATCCCATTTAATCAATACCATAAGTTTATGGAGACACTAGGAGGTCCTTTAATGGATATGAGAGTGTTGCCTTGCATGTCTTGGGGCAAGAGAACTGTGAATCGAAGCTGAGAAGTTCTGGTGGCCTAAGGATGCAAGAGACAGCACTCTTGTATGCTAGTGTCCCTATAAACTTATTATAGATCGAGTGCCAGTTACTTTTTTTTTGTAGACTTTATTTATTCTTCTCAAAGGTGGAGGGACGGTGCCAAATCCTCACTTCAACCTGTTTACATGGACTCTCAACACTCATCCCGACTGGCATCCACCTCAGCTGCAGAGCGAGGAGGACCATGGCTTGCCCCCCACAAAGCCCCCCGGTAGTGACTAGACCAGGGAGATGAGACCACATCACCCTTGAGCCCCCGGCCCAACTTAAGCTGGGCTTTGTTCGGCCGGGAGAGTGGTAGCCCATCAGGGGCATCATGGTGCTCACTGTGAGGGGCCTTTTTACTTAAGTTCCTGGGGGCACAGATGTGCAGTGCCATCCAGGGTGCGGTGAGCACACTCCCATGCTCACCCGCATGATGTCCACTGCTGCCCCTACCCCAGTTACCAGGTGTCCCCTGCTGCAGCAACCTCCAGTCTCTACTGGGGGTCGCGAGTGCCAGGGACACATACCCCATCCCTCCCCAGGAGAGGAGAGCAGCCCTCTGGACACTCAATTCTCTCTTTCCCCGGCTGACCCTCGGACGACCTGAGTTGGCTCCTGAACCCAGGTCACTGATGTGGCAGTCCGCGCCTCAACCCTCATCGCCACCGGTCAGCTCCAGTTGTTTCTTTTAGATAACTTTTACTTCAGTACCTGACAGTGTAGTGGAGCAGCCTTATGAGAAGCCTGTTAGTTGACAGGTGCATGAGATACTCTTAATGGAAATAAGGGTACTTCATATGCGACTGAAAGAAGCGCTAGGACTGGATGGGTTGCCATGGCACTCCTACTAACAATAATGATAAATAAAACATGTGATGGTGAAAGCCTTACCTCAAAACATCTTCTTTTCAAATATGCAGACCTCTTCCTAGGAGACGACTGCAGTACTGTATTTGTCCCAGGAAGAACAGGCATTGGTCAATGCCAAATGTTTCTTTGCTTGTATTCGTTGTGTAGTTGCTGGGCATAGATAGCGTAGAGGCTAACATCAGCAAATTAATAACACAAGTTATAATAGTGAAATTGGCATGATTGGGAAATTAAGAGGTTCACACATAGTATTGTTGCTTTCTTATACTGTGACCTTGAATTTTCATATTAGCAATTTTTATTACTCCAGCATATACTGTAAACATTACAGGTGTCATTTATGAAATGTGACCCAAAACATCAGTTTGTGGAATGACCATGAAAACAGGTTTTGGTGTGGGATTTGAAAATGACACCTGTCATGTTCATTCAATTGGACTGAAAAACATGACTATGTTGAAAATGTGGGTTCAAAAAGTAAGACTATAGCAATGGTGTGCTGATGAAAAATTTAAATGTTTATTCATAATTTAATATGTATACCCCGAGGAAAGGAGGCAGAGGGAGACATGATAGAAACTTTCTTTTTTTTTTTTAAATTATATTTTATTGAAAATTTTCCGTTTTTAACAAACACATCAACATTTATACATTTTACATGTACAACATTCAAAAATGAAAAGAAAACACACAACATTTAATTAGACAAGGCAATCTATGTGTCCTTAATACAAGAGCGCTAAAGAAAAAAATGAAAAAAAAACATAATTCTATATAAATAACTGGCCAGGAATTTATAATCACGAATTAATAGTTCCATCTAATACAGAGAAGTTCCTTATACTGTATCTGTACATACATATACATATATATATTTATATATATATATATATATACTGTATATATATTATGGTAGCATGGTAGTGCTACCATAGTTAGGGTTGAGGAGCAACGTTTAAGGTTAAAGGTGACATTTTGCACCTTAATAACTTTGCCACCATTCAATGGATGTATCTGAAATTTGGCAGGTGTCATTGGGTATGGTAGATCTTGGGATGTGTCAACATTCATACTGACGTATATCTGACTGCAGTGTCAGCGACAACGAAAAGTGCAATTACACTTTTTGCAAATTCTTTGCTCTCCACCTACAGGTTGACACAGTTTGTGCGACCGGTCCGACAACTTCAGGGAACGTGCGGCCACGGTCCCCAATGTGCCTTTTGAAGATTTCATGAAAAAATATTGAACGATTCAAAAGTTATTCAAAAAACAAGTTCCCATTATATGTCAATGGGAAACGTTAACAAAAAGTGCAACACTTTCGAAAATGCACTTTTTGGTGTTGCAAATGGCCCTAGTAGTGTTGCAAATCTGTCATGTTGTTTTCAGTTAGTGATAAAAAAAATGCTTGGCATTTAAAATTGGGACCCTCTAGGGACACAATTCTTTCTGTGTTCACCTAGTCGGGCCCTGAGGATGCTAGCCATGTCTTTATTTTGGGGTAAAACACCCAGAAATATGTTTTAAAATTTCTGAAAAGTAATGCTGCAAAGTAGTGTCGCACCTGCAACACTTTTGCAAATTTTGTAAAAATTGATGCAAATTAGACACTACTTTTCCAGACTATGGCCAAAATGACAGGAGTTCTTTGCACGCCTGCTGCAAAAAGAAAGGTTTGGTCTTTGGGCTGGAATTTGGAGGGAAGGCAGCCAACATCTCACAGATGTGCCTTTTGTGGTTTGGTGAAAAAATATTGCATGGCTGCCAAGTTACAATACTCCGAAGCTGGCGTTTTTTCCCATAGACTAACATGGTGGCGTACGTTGCACCTTTCGAGGCTCGTATCTCAAAAACTATGCAAGATACAGATTTTTTGTTGCAAGTTACATAGCCCTGTGGGCTATGTAATAACAAAAACCTAGCCAGGAAAATCATGATTTTTGTTAAATTTAAATTTTTTTTCTACATCATGCGGTTGCTGAGATATTAGCAATTAAGTACTTACAATGTTCGTTTTCAGCTTCGATGCCCATTACAATGCGTATATTCTTTGTACACACTGTGTTTCTCTATGCATCTGTGTAACAGGGGGTCCTGTTGTGAAGTATAACCAATCACTTAAAGATGCAATAACCCCCCCCCCATTATTTCTTTTCACTCTATCCTATCCTCTATTATATTTCAATATCTATCCTATACTTTCTTGTCAGGGTGACCAACCTGGCAATCTTCTATCTGTCCTTTACTGTCCCTTTTTTCTTTTCTGTCAGTACTTAATTGCATCTTGTTAAAAAAAAAAACATATATACTGAAAAGCTATGCTCAGCAAAACCTTCAGTGGCTACTGGAGAAGCAGTCCAACAAGCTCAGTGTCCCAAAGCAAATGTCAAGAAGGAGCTGTTTCATTTGTAAACAAAGAGCCTCTAAACAGGAGAGGGCTGAGTTGTGAAACAAGTATCTGCTGCAACTTCAGCTAATAAGTTAGAAGCAGTGGCTGTAAAACTAAGGAAACTGGAACAAAAAAAGGTATTGTACTAAAATAAACTGTTACCTGAGTGCCCATGTTAGGTTGCAGAGGTCCTTCTATAGGCAGGCAACTCAAGAAATGGCAGCTTATATGGTCTCAAGGAGGAGTGATGTCAGAAGGGGGAGGAGCTAAGCTAATGGTCTGACATCATAGTCCTATAATTAAGTCTATATTTTTGTTTTAGGACCTTGTGAGGAAATAAATGTTTTTTTGTAAACCCTCGAAGTGCTAGAATGATACTAGTTGGTTTAATATATATATATATATATATATATATATATATATAAGCTTGAAAATGCCATTGTTCATCTTAATTAAGGTATCACGTGATTGATGAGGTCACCCTGTGGCATTATAAAAGGTTCCTCTAGGAGAAACAAAGAGATAGGTGGTCAGTAAGGTTCTGGCCAAGGAGAGAGAAGGTTCTAAGAAGTAATTGTGCAAGTTTCCACATTGTTTGAGAGAAGGGAAAGAACTCAGGAATTCTGTAGAGTAATTTTTTTTGCAAGAATTATCTCCCGATGTTTGAAGAGGTGTGACAGATTAACACCATTTATTTTTCCTTTCTGTATATATTAAATTTAGTATTTTTATTTATTTATTTTTTCTTCTTGAATAAAATGATAAATGCAGACATATGCATTTTTTATGCATCCTATCTGGTTGTATGATCTGTTTAGTGGGACCCACACTACCACAACTGGTGTCAGAAGTGGGATTCCAACCTCTGGGGTGTCAGAAGGTACTCCAGAGGGGGTGTTATGCTGAAAATACCCTAACAGATGCAACAACCAGAACAAGTGGAGTTGGATGCATTACATCTGACCAGGTCTGTCAGATTGAAGACTGGTGTCCAGTTGTTGCCAGGGATTGAACCTGCTACCAGACAAAGAAATATGGAAGAAGGAGCCACAGCTGCAGCTGGTAATCCAAAGAAGGAGGAAAGCCAGATGACCCCAGCACCGGAGGATCCAAGTGAACTACTGAAATGGCTTTATTTACGCCAACTTGAGATGGAGCGCCAGAGAGAAGAAGACCAGAGACAGAGGGATGAAGACCGGAGGATACAGGCTGAAGAGAGACAGAGACAAGATGAAAAATGGACGGCAACCTTAAAAACTATCCAGGACATGACCCAGGGGCAGATGGAGAGATCTGTTCCTAGAGACATTAAATTAACTAAGTTGACAGAGGTGGATGATATTGAGGCCTATTTGACAACTTTCGAGAGGGTGGCCCAAACCTGCAACTGGCCCAGAGACCAATGGGTGATTTGTTTGGTCCCATACCTCTCGGGACGGGCACAACTAGTCTACAGCCAGCTAAGTGGAGCTGATAGCTCAAATTATGACAAAGTCAAAGAAGAAATTCTTTGCAGATATAATATCGGCACGGAGACATACAGGCAACGATTTCGGTCTCAGAAAATGGCAAGCTTGGATACCCCAAGAGAAACCTATGCCCGTTTGAAGGACTATTGTGGAAAATGGCTACAACCCACCACCAAAACTGTAGACCAAATCATGGAACTGATAAAAATTGAACAATTCATCCAGATATTACCTGTGGAAGTGCAATTATGGGTAAAAGAACATAAACCCGAGACAGCCGAAGACACCATTAAGTTGGCAGAAGAGTACCTAGCAGCAAGAAGTACCTGAGCCAGAGGTAACCAGGGCAATCCAGGACCATCTAATGCGCTGGTAAGACCACCTTTTAATGCTTCTACTAACCAGAGACAGTTCTATTGAAGGGAGAGAGGTGGGAGAGTTCCATATACAGAAATAATATGCCATGGTTGTCTTGGAAAAGGGCATATTGTAAGGAACTGAACAAATAAAAGATCTGATTTAGCACATCTTGCCCTAGCAAATTTTGGGTATGTGACCTCTGTGGGTATTGGGGAACAACAGACTTTGGGTTTGCTGGACTCAGGCAGTATACAAACCTTGATCAGGGCTGATCTAGCACTGAATATGCCCCAGAGTGATTCAAGTACTACTGTGCGGTGTGTACATGGAGACATACACGATACCCTACAGCATGTCTTAATATAACTGTAAATAAAGAAAGCCATGACATGTTGGTAGGCCTTGTTCCATGACTCCCAGTACCTGTCATTGTTGGGCAAGACTTTCCTCATTTTGACCTTTTAATGCAGCAGCAGCAGACTTCTACAGGAACTGTTAATGTGGTTACTAGGTCCCTAGCCAAAACACAAGACTTACAGGAGGTCTTTCCTTTTGATAATGGTTATTTTGAGACTGTCAGTAAGGACAAAAAGTCCAAGAAGACTAGGCAAAGAGAAAAAAAGACTTGGAATGAAAATCATCAGGCTAAAGGTCAACTTAATATCCCAGAAACTCTAGTGCAAGATATTATACAGGACCAAAAATGCGATGAATCTTTAACATCTTTATATTTACAGGTGGACAAGGTTGGACATCCTGGACAATCTCGATTTATTATCAAAACAATATCCTGTATAGAGTTGTTGTAGAGCCTGGTACAAATGAGGAACTTAAACAGTTAGTGGTACCCAGTAAATATAGGAACAAATAATGCACTTGCACATGATATTCCCATGGCTGGTCATGAAGTTAGAGACCGGACAGTACAAGCGTATTCTATCTCAATTCAGTTGGCCAGGGGTCCACCAGGATGTTGCAGCCTATTGTGAGGTCCTGTCCCAGTGCCAATTGGTTGCCAAGGGGGAAGAAAGATGATGCCCTACAACCTATACCATATGTAACTACTCCATTTGACAGGGTGGCAATGGATGTGGTGGGACCCTATTAAAAGTTCTAGGGGAATCAGTATATTTTAGTCATTTGTGACTACACAACCAGGTACCCAGAAGCAATACCAATGAGGACGGTTACTGCCCCTCGTATTGCAGAAGAACTGGCAAAAGTCTTCAGCAGGATGGGAATACCCAAGGTTATCCTGACAGACCGTGGTAGTAATTTTTCCTCCATCATGCCGCAAGAACTATACAAATTGCAAGGGGTATCTGCTGTTAGAACATCCCCATACCATCCCCAAACTGATGGGTTAGTGGAAAGATTTAACAAGACAATGAAATGTATGCTTCAGAAGTATGTGCAGGAAGAAGGCCGGGACTGGGATAAGTTTTTGCCCTATTTGATGTTTGCCTATAGAGAGGTGCCTCAGGCTACTACAGGGTTATCCCCCTTTACCATGTTATATGGGCGTAACCCTAGGGGTCCCTTAGATGTGGTAAAGGAGCATTGGGAACAGGGGTCTAATGTAGCATGCACAAATATACTTGAATACATGACTGCATTGAGGAAAAGGCTAGTGAAATATGTGACTACAGCCCATCAAAATGTTGACCAGAAACAACTCAAACAGAAAGGACATTATGATATGGGCTTAAAGCATAAAGCATTTAAACCTGGGGAAAAAGTGTTGCTATTGTTACCCTCCACTGAAAATAAATTGCTCATGCGTTGGCAAGGACCATATGTGATCTTACACCAGGTAGGCAAGGTAAACTATGCCATTGAGATGCCAGGGCATAGGCCGGTAAAAAAAATTTACCACGCCAACCTGCTGAGAAAATGGGTAGAAAAAACAGAAACCCCAGTGTTGTATATCCAGACCGATCCTGATAGAGCAGAGCTAGATATAGTATATGACAGGATTGATAAATCTGTTACTGACACTAAAGTGCATATCAATCTTGACTTAAACCCTGCACAGAGATTAGAGATTGATCATCTCTTGGAGTATTTCACATGTACATTCACAAAGAATCCAGGGAGAGCCAAAGGCGTAGTCCATGAGATCAGAGTTACCCAAACCAAACCAATTCATCAGAAGCCATATAGATTACCAGAAAAGATCAGGCCAGAAGTAATGGCTGAGATAAAACAAATGGAACAAGCAGGAGTGATAGTTCCTTCACGCAGTCCTTGGTCCTCTCCATTAGTAGTCGTGCATAAAAAGGAAGGGGGCATCAGGTTATGCTTAGATTTTAGGAAAATTAATGAAGTATCTGAGTTTGATGGGTATCTGATGCCACGCATCGATGATCTCCTAGATCAGATTGGGTCTGCAAGATACATAAGCACCTTAGATTTAACAAAAGGGTACTGGCAGATTCCATTGGCCCCAAAACCCAAGAATTAACTGCCTTCTGTACCCTCTTGGTCTATATCAGTTCACTCGATGCCGTTAAGCCTAAATGGAGCCGGCTACCTTTCAGCGGTACATGGATCATGTCTTGAGACCTCACAGGGCTATAGTGCGCTTATTTGGATGATGTGGTCATCTATAGCCCCAACTGGAGACTCATCTTTACAGCTTAGTGCTGTGATACAAAGCATCAGGATGCTGGAATGACCATTAACCCATCCAAATGTGCTATAGCTAAGACAGAAACACGCTATCTGGGGTTCATTATTGGACATGGGAGGATTAAGCCAGAAGTAGATAAAATTGAAGCTGTGGCTAACAGTCCCCTACCCATGACAAAGCGCCATGTCAGGTCTTTCCTTGGTCTGGCAAGTTATTATAGATGCTTCATCCCGGATTTTTCCACCATTGCTACTCCTCTCACAGATCTGACCAAAAAACATTTTCCCAATAAAGTAAAGTGGAGTCCCGCCTGTGATGAGCAAGGCCACTGTTTTTCATTTTTTAACGGAAAATCCGGTAAAATTCCGGAATTAGGGCTGCCTGAAAACCAGTAAAAACTAAGATTTCATGGAATCTGGCATTTTCTATCAGATCAGTAAATCTACAAAAAAGTCTGTTTTTCTCTTAATTCCTTCCTGTACTGTTTTCAGTTTGCGTTATTTAATGCTCTGTATATTAAGCCTTCTTAAATTCTGATTATTTATGTACATACTAAAAGAATGATAACAGAATCCTGGTAAAATCCGGAAATTAGAGTAACAATCACCGGTGAAATTCCGGAATCTTAAGTCTTGAAAACGGAATTTAATTGTTTTAATCACCGTAAATCAGTGGCCTTGGTGATGAGGCATTTAACAAAATCAAGGCCATCCTATGCTCAGCTCCGGTGTTATGTAGCCCTGATTTCACTGAACCATTTGAATTACAGACGGATGCCTCTGACACAGGCATAGGGGCAGTATTGACCCAGCATAGCCAGGGAGAGGAACACCCCATCTTATACCTCAGCAGGAAATTACATGAGAGAGAGAGAGAAGATATTCTACAGTGGAGAAAGAATGTCTGGCCATCGAGTGGGCAGTAGAAGCCCTGAGATATTATCTTTGGGGAAATCAGTTTACGATTATAACAGATCATAATCCCTTATGCTGGCTAAATTTGATGAAAGATAAAAACGCCCACATTTTAAGGTGGTATTTATCATTACAACCTTATAAGTTCACTGTACGACATAGAGCTGGTTCTCAGCATCAGAACGCTGATTTTTTATCACGCTTTGGTGCTGATCCAGCTAGTAACTCTGTTCCAGATACAGATAATGGAATTGTATGTGTATCACAAGGTGCCAAGATGGCACAACCCCAGGGAAAAGTATGACTTGTAAACAGTATTGTCTGATTTGGAGTAGTGTTTTGAATACTGTTTATCTTTAAGGGTCCCTGTGGGAACTTCTGGAGTGGGTGGGCGGAGTTCCAGCCCTTCACAGGGTGAGGGTTTCAGTCAACACAACAAACATTATGTTGCCTTCTTGTGGTGGAGGAGTGTAACGGGGGTCCTGTTGTGAAGTATAACCAATCACTTAAAGATGCAATAACCCCCCCTCATTATTTCTTTTCATTCTATTCTATCCTCTATTATATTTCAATATCTATCCTATACTTTCTTGTCAGGGTGGCCAACCTGGCAATCTTCTATCTATTCTTTACTGTCCCTTTTTTTTCCTTTCTGTCAGTACTTAATTGCATCTTGTTAAAAAAAAAAAAAAAAAAAAACAATACATATGTATTGAAAAGCTATGCTCAGCAAAACCTTCAGTGGCTACTGGGAGAAGCAGTCCAACAAGCTCAGTGTCCCAAAACAAATGTCAAGAAGGAACTGTTTCGTTTGTAAACAAAAGAGCCTCTAAACAGGAGAGGGCTGAGTTGTGAAACAAGTATCTGCTGCAACTTCAGCTAGTAAGTTAAAGCAGTGGCTGTAAAACTAAGGAAACTGGAACAAAAAAGGTATTGTACTAAAATAAACTGTTACCTGAGTGCCCATGTTGTTGCAGAGGTCCTTCTATAGGGCAGGCAACTCATGAAATGGCAGCTTATATGGTCTCAAGGAGGAGTGATGTCAGAAGGGGAGGAGCTAAGCTAATGCTCTGACATAATAGTCCTAAATTAAGTCTATATTTTTGTTTTAGGACCTTGTGAGAAATAAATGTTTTTGGTAAACCCTCAAGTGCTAGAATGATACTAGTTGGTTTAATATATATATATATATATATATATATATATATATATACATATATATATATATATAAGCTTGAAAATGCCATTGTTCATCTTAAATAAGGTATCACATGATTGATGAGGTCACCTGTGGCATTATAAAAGGTTCCTCTAGGAGAAACAAAAGAGATAGGTGGTCAGTAAGGTTCTGGCCAAGGAGAGAGAAGGTTCTAAGAAGAAGTAATTGTGCAAGTTTCCACATTGTTTGAGAGAAGGGAAAGAACTCAGGAATTCTGCAGAGTAATTTTTTTTGCAAGAATTATCTCCTGATGTTTGAAGAGGTGTGACGGATTAACACTATTTATTTTTTCCTTTCTGTATATATTAAATTTAGTTGTTTTTTTTTTCTTCTTGAATAAAATGATAAATGCAGACATATGCATTTTTTATGCATCCTATCTGGTTGTATGATCTGTTTATTGGGACCCACACTACCACAATCTGTTCGGCAAAAACAGGGTGTTGCGCTTCCATTACTGTTACAGTTTCCACTTGCATTTATGTCCCCGTTCATGTTACTGCCCCGTGTATGCCACCCGTGTTCATTATCCTTTGCGTTGTCATTTGCGCTTGCATTTTCGTTACTGTTAACATTTGCATTTCCACTACTGCTTCTGTTTGCGTTTTTGCTTGCGTCACAGTGTGCATTGCTATTTGCATTTCTGGCAGCTCTTTCATTTGCATTTCCATTTCTCTTTCGTTTTGCGTCTTTCTTGCTGTTACTGTTACCATTTGCGTTTGCAATTGTGTTACTGTGCCTGTGCGTATTACGGTTTGCGTTTCCATATGCGCTTGCGTTTCCTTTTGCGTTTCTGTTTCCTTTGCTGTTATTGTTGCTGTTAAAGTTACAATTTGCATTTATAATTGCAGTACTGTGCCCGTGCGCATTTTGATTTGCGTTTCTGTATGTACTTCTGTTCCTGTTTCCATTTCTGTTTCCTTTGGCGTTATTTTTCATGTTAACTTTACCATTTGCATTTACAATTGTGGTACCGTGCCTGTGCACATTACGGTTTGCATTTACATGTGTGCTTGCATTCTCGTTTCCGTTTCTGTTCCCTTTCGCTTTCTTTTTGCTGTGACACTTAACATTTCCATTTAAAATACCACTGCCATCACTGTTCGTGTTACCAGTTGTATTCTGTATGCGCTTCAATGTTCATTTGCGTCATTGTTCAATTCGGCATGACTTTGCGTTTGCGTTTCAATTAACGTTTCCTTTACCATTTATGTTTGCATTACCATGTGCGCCACTGTTGGCACTTCTATTTGCATTGCTGTTCCTGTTACTACGTCACAAGACATTGGGTCCCAAGCTCCCATCGCCTCATTACATTCACTATTTCTTGTCATCATTCTCAAAAAGAAGGGAGATTAGAGGCAAAAAACTCTGTTTAATGCATCAGTTAGGATTATTCCACAGCAATGAAAGTGAAGAAATTTGGTGTTAGGGTTGAAAGCCCCCCTTGGACCCCTCCAGCCCACCCCCCCAACCGGCATCAGGATGCGCATTGGGGTCGTCGGTTCTAACTTTCGCTTCATTCTCTATTCCTCAGCTTCTTTACACATGTGATGGGGTGAGAGTTAGGTTACGGCGACACCAATGTACTTCAGTACCCGGTTGAAATGAGAAATCAAAGAAATTTCAATCTAACCAAATTCCTCACTCTTTGTCGCTGTGGAACAACCCTAACTGATGCATTAAACGGAGTTGTTTGCCTCTAATATATATATATATGTATATGAGGTCTGGAACATTCTTTAGTAAAAGATATGGGGGGGCGACCTACCTTCAGGTGCCTGAGTTATTAATATTAATTCTTAATTTGTTCTCGGCTACCCTTGCTCTGCTAGAATATCAATTATATTTTGGTTTTGTTTGGATGCCAGATAATAAAAGATGGGTTACCAGCAGCTCACAAATTTATCTTGCTTTAGTCATAATTTAGCTGTCATACATTCCATGACTAGTATACGTGTGCAGTTTTCTAGCCATGCATTGATGGTAGGTGGTGTTGAGGTCAACCACCTTTTTGTCAGAGTTTTAAGAGCCACTACCACCAAGATGTTATATAAGTAATGTTGCACTTTTGAGAATATTGCTGTTGGTGGTAACTCCAATATCCAGTATTGAAACTCTATAGGAATTTCTAGTTCCAGAATGCTCCCAATCTCTACCCCATTTCACTCCAAAATTTGGTCACCATGGGACAGGACCAGAGCACATGGATATACGTGCCTGTCTCCAGACATCCTCTCCAACATCTGTCTGATGGGTGATCCCCCAAGTGTTTGGTCATAGTTGGTGGGCGAAAATGCCTAATGGCTACACGCCATTTAAAGTCCTTCCGGGGGGGGGGAGCTGTTGTAGTAAACACACTGACCCAGACCTTTATCTCGTCTTCCTCTGACAGAACCCCATTGGTTTCCAAATGCCATTTTTCCTTTATACTGATTTCACTACATCTGGTTCTGAGTCCATAAAAGGCCTGACAATCTTTGAGACTCTGCCTCTTGCGTCTAAGGTTTGGACTAAACTCAAGATTTGCTGTGTTAATTTGTTTTGTGTATCATTTATCTGACCACTCTGTGTCTGGTCTAACAAGTAGTGTCTAAGCTGTAAAAAATAAAAATGATCTCTAGGAGATAGATTAAACTCCTGCCACAAATGCTCAAAGGATTTAAGTGTTGTTCCTAGGAAGAACTGTCCTATACAATATAAACCCTTATTCCCCCACCTTTTAAATCCAGCATCTAGCTAGGGATTCACTGGGTGCCCTAGAGTTGCCTTGCTGATTATACCTTCAAGCCAGATATACTAAACAGCTAATATAGAGCAGACTTGTTTAATTTTGTGGTATTGGATCTAATTGCTGATTATACCTTAAAGCCAGATATACTAAGCAGCTAATATAAAGTCAGACTTGTTTAATATTGTGGTATTGGATCTAATTGCTGATTATACCTTAAAGCCAGATATACTAAGCAGCTAATATAGAGCAGACTTGTTTAATATTGTGGTATTGGATCTAATTGCTGAGTATACCTAAAAGCCAGATATACTAAGCAGCTAATATAGAGCAGACTTGTTTAATATTGTGGTTTTGGATCTAATTGTGCTTGTAACTGAAGGTATTAGGATAGCTGGGTACTAGTGTGACCTCATTTTGGAATAGCCCTGTTTGCTTAGAGTGGAGCCCCTTTGTGTAAGTCACAACATTTTCTCCCACTGCATAGTAATGAGAGGCTTTGTTTTCTCCACTACATAGGCAGCCTCTCCCCCAAGCTCATTGCCAACCGTAGCAGGCACTCGGGACAAACAAGCAACACAAGCAGCTCACCTGAGGAGCTGAGGAAGCCGAATTTCCAGCCTGATTACTTTCAAGGTAAAAGCCTCTTCTCTTCATCTGGGCGCCTGCAGTGGGCGCTAGCCAGCGGTGCTTCGCGCCATCTGCCCCACCCACCCAGGGGCGGCTGTCAATTTAAGGATCCACCCCCGTGACATCACATCCGGTGACATCACGTCCTGTTGCCCAGATCCTATCTCCCTACTTTCCCATTTGCAGGTTATACCTGCTGGCCACTAGAGAGACCTATGCTCCCTCGCTACTTCCTACTCCTACCTGTACAGTACTCCTTCCCTTGGATCTTGCTCACCACAATGTATTGGCCCTGCCTCACGCTCTACCTGTGCCTATCCCCACTAGCAGTGCACTTGCCCACTTACCCATCTGCTACTCCGCACTGTGCCCTGGCACCCCTCCCTCCCCTTGCTCCTGAACCTGCTCTCTTGCCCCTTGGGACCTCTGTGTGTCTTAGTCCTCCCTGCCCTTCCCCTAGCTTCCTCCTCGCCTCAGGCACATCTGGGTGTCTTCTTATTCTTGCTTTCCCTTCCTGTAGCACCCTGCCCACCCCCTGCTCCCTTAACGTCCCCTCCCCCCATGTCAATCGTAGGAAAACCTCTCACCATCTCCCAGCCAGGGTGTTAGTCATGCTACTACTCCTGTCAGGGAACATTTATCCAAACCCTGGCCCGGTTCCCAGGAGCTCCCCGACTAGCACCACAGGCCTATGCATGGTCTCCATGAATATCTGTAGCCTCCTAAAAAAGTTTGACTCACTACAATGCCTGGTCCACATCAATTAACCCTGATGTCATCGCTCTGGTTGAGACTTGGCTGTCAAAATCTTCCCCTGACTCCCTGGTCTCCCTTCCTGGTTTCACCCCTCTTCCGGTCCGACCGTATTGGGAGGCAGGGTGGCGGCTACGTATTTATGTCAAGGAATCTCTCCCGTACTAGCCCTGCCTACTCAATCCTTGACTCCAGGGCCCAGGCACTTACGCTGGAAACTAACCTCCTGACCCTTTAAAGGGACCCCTTTATCTGACTACTACATACGTGCCCCCCAGGGACCAAACGCAGTCCATTGCCTCTCTTACAGAATACCTTTCCTCACTACCTTCTTCCGCTGATCAAATTCTGGTGGGTGACTTAAATGTCAACTGGCTCCCCCCTCAGTCCCTCCTCCTCCTCCTCTACCCGTGACTCCTTTTCTGCAATAGACCTAACACAACTAGTTACCCGACCTACCAGGACTAACCCCAAGAGAGGCTCCAGTACCCTGCTTGATGTGGTACTCACCAACTGCCTTAATCGGATCCCCAATGTACAAGTCCTCCCAGACTCTCTCAGCGATCACTCCCCATTCTATTCCACTGGTCATCCTCAGTCCCCAAACCCATAGCACAGTCCACATGCTGGCGTCTAATACCTGGTGGTCTGACAAAACTTAAGGACCTTCTGTCCCAAATTGACTGGTCTCCTATACAGGCAACTCCTGACAGTGACACAGCTCTCTCCTTCTTTACCCAGACTTTTAATAATGCCTGTGATATCTTTGCCCCAATGTAGGCCCGCTGTTCTAAAGGCAGAATGCCCCTGGGTAACCCAGCTTTGTTCCACCAACTCAAACATAGGGACAACCTATGGCACCATGCCGTTGAGACTGGCCGGCCTAGCGACAGGCAGTTATATGCTGCTACTCGAAACAAGTGCACTCGGGCCATCAGAAAGGCCAAGTCTGAGCACTATCCGTCCTCACTCACAGCCTCATGGGGGAACCCCAGAACCTTCTGGGAAAACATTAAACAGTTAAATGGGAGTGCACACTCCCCCCACCCACCCAGATCAACATTAATGGCGTGATCTCTTCAGACCCAGCCCTCATAGCCAACCACCTCAACACCTCATTCACTGACCTTAGCCCTATCCTCCCTACAAATTTTTTTGACCCTTCTCCCCCAGCACCTGCCATAAATCTTTCTCGCCCTAATTTTCTCCTCCGCCATATTTCTGCCCAAGAACTTAGGCCGCACCTTGTCACTGCCCTCAAGAGTAATAGTAAGGGCAGTGACACCCTAGATCTGTGTATCCTACGGCTGGTCTTAGACACAGTCCTTACCCCGATCACGTGCCTCATCAACCACTCTCTTTGCCTGGGGAAGGTTCCAACTGCCTGGAAAGTCACCACAGTCATCCCTATCTTTAAAGGTGGTGATAGGACTGTGGCTGGAAACTATTGGCCAATCTCCATTCTCTCCTCTCTCAAGGCCTTGAAAAAGTGGTAGCCTCTCAAATCTCTGACTACCTCTCCACCTACAATGTCCTATGTCCTGAGCAGCATGGCTTCCGGGCGGGCACAGTACCAACACAGCCCTCCTAGAGTTCTCCAACTTTCTCCCTCCTCCTTAGACACTGGTTCTCTGGCTGGTGCGGTCTTCATTGACCTCTCTAAAGCTTTCAACACTGTCTCCACCCCTTCTTCTTGATGCCCTTAGTCTCTCTGGTTTTGCTGCTGGGCCTATCTCCTGGTGCACCAGTTATCTGTCTGACTGCTCACAGGCGTGTAAAATTAATGGGACCTACTCAGACATCTGTCCCATCTTTTCTGGGGTTCCCC
Organism: Neoceratodus forsteri; assembly: GCA_016271365.2. Taxonomy (NCBI): domain Eukaryota; kingdom Metazoa; phylum Chordata; order Ceratodontiformes; family Ceratodontidae; genus Neoceratodus; species Neoceratodus forsteri. The sequence goes on along the minus strand of CM028135.1, from coordinate 900,945,709 downwards.
AGGGCCATTCTGGGACCCTTACTATTCTCCCTTTACCTTAACACCTTTCACGCTCTTGCAGGGAACATTCTATTGTCACGCTGATGATGCAGTCATCTTTGCCTCAAGTCGTAACCCTATTGCCCTCTAGGACTTGCTGCAGGAGTCCTTCACTGAAGCCGAGGGCTGGTTGAGGAACATAGATTGGTGATAAATCTTAAAAAAACAAAACCATGTTCTTCACTCATCCTCAAAACAAGTCCTGCAACTTCAAACTCCTCATTCCTCTGGGTCCTCTTTCCCACTCGAACAAGTTTGCTCCTATAAATACCTAGGGATCCATTTTGACCCCTCCCTCTCCTTCCATGGACACATCGCTGCCCTAGCCACTGCCACTAATATCCGATTGGGCATCTTACATTGGTATAAACATGCCTCCCCAGAGGCTCTTCGACTCATGATCACCTCCTCTATCCTATCCTTAGTGGATTATGGACTGCTGGTGTATGGTGCTGCTGATCAGACGCACTCCATAAAATCGCTTTCTCTGAATAAGGCCTGCAGGTTAATTACTGGGGCACCTAGGCTAACACACCTGTCTACTGTACACTAAAGCGCTGGTACTTGATCTTGATGAGCGCCTCAAATATCTGATCTGTACCCTTACAAAAAAGATCCTCCTTGGGCTATCTCACGTGGATTGACCACCACCATCCGCGCTCTGTCCCACTAGTTCATACTCGGACCTCTGGGAAAACCTCTCTTGTTATCCCTAGAGCTAGGACCTCTCACGGCCAAGAGCCTTCAGCTTTAGGGCCCCCTCCTGGTTCAACACACTGCCCCCTCCATCTCCGAAGCTCCAACTATATCGTGCTTCAAAACATCCTTACGGAACCACCTTGTTAACACCCAAAGCTGTAATTGCCACTAGTCAAAGTTGTACTCAATACTAATGACAAAGCTTACTACTAAGCTGCTAAGGACAACATAACTCTGGTATTGTTTGCATCAATCCTACCTGTACCAGCTTGTTTGTATCTATGTCTTAAGTTACTGTTATACTGTGTTATACTGTTATACTGTGTATTTTCGTTTGTCTTACTGTGACAAAGTACCTTTGTAAATGAGCCTATGGCTCAAAGGTTTTCCAAACTGCTGTCTAAATAAATAAATAAATAAACAAATTCTATACAGGCTCGTAATGGCATATTTGTAGAAATATTACAGGTAAACTGATACTTTCTACAGACCTCCACCCAAATCTGTTTGAGGGACAAGGCCCAGGGGTTTGCCGTATCATTAGTCAAAGGCTTCTTTCATCCACATGTATTATGTCCCCCATCTTCACAATATCTCTGGTGTCTCGTTCCAGTACCACCCACTTGGGGGAAATCTTCTTTTTGTAGATGTGGTATAAGATGTTGCAACTAGGTGACCCAAAAATATTGTTTAAAGTCTGGGAAGGCAATCCTCCCTTGACTTTTAGGAGCAATTAGGAGGGGCCATCTGATTCTGGGCTTCCTCCCTCCCATATAAATTTAGTTAAAATAGATCTAAGTGCTTTGCAAAATGTATTTGGAGGTTTGATAGGGACTGCCGAAAAGAGAAATAAAAAACAGGGCAATAGATTCATGCATATCACTTCAATTTTTCTAAACAATGATAAGGGAAGTTCTTTCCATCTCTCACAGTCCACCTGTGCCTCTCAAAGTAGCTTGAGATGGTTGGCCTAGTAAAGTTTTTTTTAATGTTTTTTGGTATCCACACCTCAGGTATCTAAACCCATTAATCGCACATCTCAGCTTACCAATACTGGGTAATTGAGGGTTCCCTCCCTGTCCCACTGGAAGAACCTCTGTTTTGGTCTCATTAACCTTAAAACCAGAGACAGAGCCAAAGTAATTTAGGAGCTCAAGGACCTTAGGGACTCCTCTACCTGGATTTGAAATATAAACGAGGGTATCTTCTGCATATAGGGATATCTTAATTTCTCCCCCATCATGATGCCCTCATATTCAGGGGCTTGGCAAACCAGGGCTGCAAGAGGTTCAATACTCAGGGCAAATAAACAAGGGGGATAGTGGGGAGCCTTGCCAGGTGCCCCTTCGAATATGAAAAGAATTAGACAATATCCCATTTATCTTAATCTGGGCTGAGGGGAAGTTACATAAATTAGAGATCCAAGACCAGAACTTGGACCCAAATCCAAATCTGTCCAGGGTCGCATCTAAGGACATCCAGTCAAGATGATCAAATGCCTTCTCTGCGTCGATGGACATCACTGCCACAACATCATCTGGGGAAAGGATCTTGCAGAATGTAACACATTCAGAAGCAGACGGATATTATCCTGGATATGTCTACCCGGGATAAACCCTTTTTGTTCATGATGTACCAGTGAGGTGATTATCTGTTGAACTTTTGAGCTGATTGTCTTAGCAAAGATCTTGGCATCCTGGTTCAAAAGGGAAATAGGGTGGTAGCTAGAGCATAAAGTATCATCTTTCCCTGGTTTGGGCAGCACTGATATTATTGCTGTATTCCAGTTGTCTGCCGTGGCATCATTTTTGTGTGCCACATTATAAATCCTAGTGAGTAACAAGACCAGTTCTTTGGAGAAAGTGGTATAAAATTCCACTATGCATCCATCTGGGCCTGGGCCTTGCCAACCTTGAACGACTTATTAGCTTCCAGGACCTGGGCTTCTGTGAATAGGGTTTCCATAAGTTGTTTTTGTTCCTCTGATAGTTTAGGAAGATTTACTCTCTGAAAACACTCTGCAATTCTACCTGCATGGGCCTCTTGCCTTTCCTGGTCATAAAGCTGTGAATAGTACTGGAGAAATTAATTTGCTTTCTCCGTGGGAGAGGTTGCAACACTTTTATCTCCCTTCCCTTTATTCTGGAAATGTATCTATCTGCTTCTTGTTTTTTAAGATGGAGCGTAAGAAGTCTACCCGCTCTGTCTCCCCATTCATACTATTTTTGCTTAATAAAGTAAAGTGCATTCCCTGTCTGATGAGATAGCAAATTGTTTACCTCTTCTTTCACTTTTTTAAGTTTAGATAAAAGTGCCGGGTCCCTGGTTCTTTTATGTTCAGATTCTATCTGCCCTAGTATCTCTTCTGCTTTCAATAAAGCAGTCTGATGCTGTTTCTTTTTATAGGAGGCGTATGAGATAGCATGCCCCCTTCCCACTGCCTTAAGACTATTCCATATAAATTTAGATGTGGTACCTTTTTCTGTATTCTCCCCCAGGAAGTCCTTAATAATGTTTCTGGTGGATATTATAAAACCTTCATCGTGCAGTAGGCCTACATTTAGTCTCCAATGCCCCTCACACTGGTGAGCTCCTGACCTTAGGTCATACAAAACCATGGCATGATCCGACAAAGTCATAGGGTGTATTATTATGTCATGGATTATATGTGCCCATTGTTTTTGTTTATATAATCTATCCAATCTAGAATAGGAGTTAGAGACTGTTGAGTAGAACATAAATTCTTTTTGATTTGGGTTTTGAAGTCTCCAGGGGTCCACATATCCCCCTTCCATTCTCAATAGCTTTAGTAATTTGGAACCAGCCCGGTGCCCTCCCGCTTGACCAGTGCTTCTATCCATAACTGAATCTTCTATACAGTCCCAGTCCCCTAAACATAACACATGTCCCTCTGGAAGTATAGAAAGTAATTGAAACACCCTTCTAAAGAACTCACTAGATGGAGGGGTTGGGGCATAAATTGCAATCACATGTATAGGGTGTCCCCTGAGGATCCTAAAAAGCTGTACCAGTCTTCCATTTCCCTCTGTATGTATCTGGGTCACCTGAAAAGATAGCCCTTTTCTTAGTAATATTGCCACCCCTGATCTCTCTGCCTCCTCATGGGAGTCAGCGTACACATTTCCAACCCACATCCTACGAAGTTTTAAGTGCTCAGTTGCAGATAGTTTGGTCTCTTGTATACACGCTATATCACATTTGGTTCTTTGTAACTACTGTAAGATTTTTGTTTGTTTTACCACATTATTTACCCCTTTCACATTCCAAGTACATTTTTTTTAATTTATCCATAGTTAGTAGGTGATAGAAGTCCTTCTATCCCATTCCCAGCTTCTTCCCCTATCCCTCCCCCTTCTCCTGTCTTCACCAGTTCCTGGACCAAAAGAAAATGTCAATATATCACAAAACTAAACACACAGACAAACATTTAGCTTAACTTGAACCATAAATCTTACCCAACTGTCTTGAACACAGACAGAACAATAACAAAACACTTAAGAAATAATGTACAGCAGAAGACAAAAGTCTTCCACAGGCACCTGTCGGCAACTTTGTAAAGGCTTGCACCCTCAAGAGAGCACCCTGATTAACAGGGTATAGATAGCAAGTGGATTGAAGTACTCACTTGTTTGTCTTCTCACGAGGTGGACCGCCGGGATCCTGGTGCGTGAATGCCTCAGAGGTTGTTCAATGCTGGAATCAAGAGATCACACAGACCTTGGGAGCTAGGTGTGCGGCCCAGAGGTAATCGTCACACCCAAGTGTCTATGTACAAATTGTGTCTCTTATGCCAGTCCCTATGTCTCCTTGTTTATCGACCATGTCTGAATGGTATCGGGGGTACTCATGAGACAGGCATTGTCCCACTTTGCCTTCTCTTTCATTTCTTTTAGCAATAAAACCATCTTGTAATTTGGCAAATTTGTCCCACATTAACACCCCCATTTTACACTTGTATTCATACTCCGGGGACCTGTACTATCTATTGCAGGCCTGAGATATCCAGTCTAGAAATAAACTAATAGTTCTTTGTACAAACTCTGTCAACATTGGAGCAATAGATTTGGACCAGTCCAGATTTGTCATGTCCAGGGTTTCATACACTTCTTCCCAAATCACCCTCTTTATATCCCAAGCAACCAACTCATGCCCATCGCCTTAAACCCCAAGAATCCTTATGTAAATCACTCTTGCTCTAAAACTGTGTAAAAGAACTTGCCACATTAAAGGATTTGCCCCGAGGGAAATGTGTCTCAGAAGTTCAGATCCAGTCCTAGTAGACCCTGCCTTGTTGCGATTATGTTAGGGGGGAATGTAAACTCGTAGCACCGGACAAGGTGTAACTTAAAATCAACCGTACTGGATTGTGCACTCACATGCAATCCAGTTCCTCCAGGTCTGAAACGTTCTCTCATTTCCAATCCAATGTGGGAGATATCCCCAAACTGTGCAATAAACAAACAAGTATCCAGATTTTTTGAAGGAATCCAACAAATAAAAAACAGAGGCTCTAACCTTATCTCCTGCCCTTCAAACATCAGTCAGGTAATCGTTTTCAGACCCATATCAAACTAAGGCATTGCCATTCACTTTAAACAGCTTCACTTTTTCAGGTCATCTGGTTTTTCTTTAACCACCTAGAGAGATCAGAGTGCAAAGGAATTACACTACTTGGGTGACTTTTATTCATCCCCTTAGCAGAGGACCCGTTGGACCACAGTAACACTTTGATCTCCCTCTCTGCCACCTGTTCTTTAAAATCTGGCATAACCACATTTATGGATTCAAGGTAGGAAACAGCTGTCACTAATGTATCAAAACATTTTACCTTATCTTTATCCTGGATCCATAACTGAGCTGGATACCAGACTTGCGCCCTGACCCCTTTTTCTTTAAGCTACTTAACCACTTGTGGCACCTTTTTCCTCTTGACCAGAAGTAAGGGAGGATAATCTTGGTCTGCATACACCCACGACCATCCAAACTGAGGTCTTTTTTGGCCCAAGCTAGCCTCAGTATTTTCTCTTTTGCCGAGTAACTTAGGAATTTGATAATAATGGATCGGGGGGGGCTCCCTGTTTTGGTTTGGGAACCACTGCTCTGTGCACCCATTCTATGCCCAGTTTGGGATCTTCAGATCAGTCTAGCTCTTTTTGTAACCAGCAGGCCATGAATTTGGCAGTGTCTTCTTGCTCTGCACCTTCCTGTATGCCAAAAATTTGAATATTATTTCTTCTTAAGCGGGCCTCCCCATCCTCCACTCGGGTAGTCAGGTCTCTTCCCTTCCCATATAAGTATGCTATGGAATGACCAGAGTTCAGCTGACCTTCCATCTCGGCTGTTCATTTCTCTAGTTTTTCAAAATGTTTGAGTTCTGGATACCTTGCCATCTATGCGATAAAGCATTCTCATGACTGTGTGGGTATCTACTCTACGACTTGTTGAGTCTGCTGTGGAGCTGTAATCCTCTTCTTCCTCTCCTGAACCCACCTTGAGAGTAGATGAGTGGGAGGCCACGGTTCTGCTATCTCTAGGCCACAATTTTGCGAACTCCATTTTCTACGGTCCAGGAGTACGCTTATTATAACTTTAAGATCTTTTCATGGGTATACCAACTCGGCAATTCAGCGAGATTACAACTAGTGACAAATTGTTAAATCTGATGACTGACCGCAACAGATTCTACCACCAGGCATTCAGCTCTCAGAATCAGGCATCCATAACCAACGTTGACGTCACCGGAACTCCATGATAGAAACTTTCAAGTACCTCAACGGAATCAACAAAGTCCAAGAGGGTTGTATCTTTCAGAAAAAGAGATGTGCAAGAACAAGGGGGCACAATTTGTAGATAGAGGGGGGGATGGCTCAGGGACAATGTGAGGAAGTATTTTTCACAGAGAGGTGGTGGATGCATGGAACAGCCTTCCTGAGGAGGTCATGGGGTCAAAAACAGTGGGGGAATTCAAGAATGCATGGGACACACATAAGGCAATTATAGTGGGGGGTAGGAGGAAGTAGGCTATTGGTTAACTAGGATTTGCAGCTTATCCAATAGGTAGGGAAATGGGCAGACTGGGTGGGCCAAGCGGTCCTTATCTGCCGTCAAAGTCTATGTTTCTATGGTTCTGTGCTTTTTTGGACATTTTGATCCCTAAATTTTCAACAGTCTTTTTATGCTATCACCTTATGAACGTAACAGGTGTTATTTATGAAATCATGGCCAAATCATCATTGTGCAACACAAACCTGGCAAGATGTTTTGGGCCAGATTTGAAAATTGACTCCTGTCATGTTCATGAGGTGGGGTGACAAAAAGGCTACGCTGAAAATATGGAGTCAAAACATTCAAAAATAACAATGTTATGAGTGAACATTGAAAATGTTCAATGTTTTTTCATAACTTCATTTTTCTGGCACTTTTACTTAAAATTGTCAACATAGCATTTCTATGACTCTAGCTTATGATCAGGACAAGTGGAATTTTTTACATTTCATTCAAAAGGTGATTTTGCAGAACGAGTGCAACAACATTTTTTAGAGGTGATTTGAAAAATTACACCTGCCTTTTTTTTGAAGTGGGGTATAAAAGGGATGTGTTGAAAATGTGGGGTCAAAATCTAGAAAAATAGCAAAGTTATGAGTAAACATTGAAGAATTTCAATGCTGCTTCATAACTTAAAGAGCAGGTTTTCACTTAAAAAACACCCCTCCCCCTTCCCCTATTCTGTAGCTTACCCTCTGGTTTAAAGATCCTTATATGTGCAGAATGTATTTGTTTAATATATTTCTAGTATGATCACTTGTAAAAACCAGAATGGAGACCCACAGCCAGGGCTCCAGATAAGGTGAGTACCGACCTGTTTTACTCACCTCATTTTAGGAAATACTCTTAAGTTTTTTTTTAATGAGTACCAATACTCGCCCAACATTTGTAAATGCTCCACACTCCGTAAACTAGTGCTTCATAACATAACCAATGATTCAAAAGGAGCATTTTTTTCCATATTTAAAACACTCGTACACATCCCAGTTTTGTTTTACTCACTATATTTTAAACAAACTGGTGAGTAAATTACTCCTACCTGCCAACATTAGCTGAAGTATTGTTGGCACCTGATCAATTCTTATCTAGAGAAAAACTACACTGGTTTTAAAAAAGTACTCCTCGCTCTCTGTGCAGACATTTGTACACATCTGGATTTGGTTTTACCCACCTCACTTTCAAAATGAGGAGCAAAGTACTCATCCCAAAAAATCTTATCAGGAGCCCTGCCCGCAGCCCAAATGCCCATACTTCCTTATTAGTAGGCACGACCCCATGCTCGCATGTTATGTGATATCAGTCCTAGAACAGCACAGGGCATGCCTCATAGGCTATAATGGGGCTGGTTTTGGCTTTTGGTTTTAAACACTTTTATGTGGAGAACCTTGTTAGTTGAGTGGTGGCTTTCTTTTCTCAAAACTGGCACACAAAAGTGTTTAAAAACTAACGCCAAAACAGGCCCAAATATAACCTAATAATGCTTCTAAGACTGACATCACATAATGTCTGGCGTGAAAACATGCTACTAATAAGGAAGTATGGTGTTTTAGCCACGGGTCTCCGTGCTGGTGTTTATGAGTGATCATACTAGAAATATATTAAAGAAATGAGTGCTGCACATATAAGAATTTTAAAACTGGAGGGTAAGCAACAAAACTGGGGAAGGGGGAGAGGGATGTTTTTTAAGTGAAAACCTGCACTTTAATTGCTTTTTGAGATTTTGACCCCAAATTTTCAACACAGTATTTTTATTTATTTATTCATTTATTATACTCATTTATTAACTGGGTGGGTACAATGGTCCCAGGGACAATTTTCAGGCATGACCCGGGTCATTGAAATTGCACGAAAAAGTGAACAGTTAAAGAACATACATTGCAAGAATTATTATCATGGAATGATACAGTCGATTAACCCAGACAAGATGTATTTAAGTCACCAACAAACAAACACAGAAGTACCAATTCAGAGATACAATTAATGTAACAAAGTAAGGAAAGAGTGAATAGCAGCAATAAATAATAACATACACAATTTACAGAATATACAGTATAACAGTGACTCAATGGTACTGACACAAGAAAGGAAAACAGACTGGCAGGACTAGTAAAAATCTGCACTGAGAAACACAAATAAACTGCACTCTTTTAGCTCATGAAGCCATAAAAAATGCACTTACTGCATAGATGAATTCCAGCCATCCAAAATCCGGACTGAGATATTCCTTTACCACCATACCAGGGGCTTCACTTACAGGCAGAGGTAGGTGTGAGGGCAATCCTATAGTGCGATTTGAAAAGTGAGTTTAAGTTTAGAGAGCAGAGGGGAAATAGGCAAGCTGTTCCAGTGCCTAGAGGCGGCAATGAAGAAAGCCTTTTATTCACAGGTGGCAGCCTGGGGAATACTCTAGGAGAAGATGTGAGGAGGGACTGATGGGGAACTCATGGCAGATTTGTGGGGCCAGGCAGCCAATGGGCTGTTAGAGAGAGCAACGATGAGTGGACTAAGGGGCCAATTAAGCAAACCTACAGATTCTGTTGTAAGTTGGGTTGACTCTGGACATTTTGGAAGATAAGATTTGGGTGTAAATAGGGGGCAGTAGTCCAGAAGGGGGAGTAGCGAACTAAACTATGGCCAACCACACTTAAGGGGTCAGAAGGTCCTTTATCCTGAAGCTGATGCTCAGGTTCCGATTCACTCATCTAACCATGAGGCACTGTGATTTGAACAGATCATGGTGGGGTCAAGTGTGACTTCAAGGTATTTGAAGGCAGTTACTTGTTCCAGGGAGTTCCCATCTGGAGACTGGATGTTTAAGAGATCCGAGGACTTAATACCCCACAACATCTGGAAAGTCTGGCTTTGGACCCAAACAGCATAGCCTTAGTCTTCTTGGCATTGACAAGAAGCTTATTTTTTGAGGAACCACATCTGGGTGGTGTTAAACTTCTCTGAGAGGGTAGAGGATATTTCAGCAGGGTCTTGACACTATGAAAAAGAATCAAGTCGCCTGTATAAAGACATGTATGGCAATCCTTGCATTCCTTAGGGCGGCAGTTAACAAATAGGGAGAACAAAACTGATCCAAGTATAGATCCTTGAGGGACCCCACTTTTGATAACCAGTGTGTTGGAGGTGGCTCTCCTGTACAGAGCACCTGAGTTTTCTCTGTAAGGTAATGACAGAACCAGGATGTGGTCACAGTGGAGAACCCAGAGAGATGCAGTCTGTCTAGTAGGATACTGTGGTCCACTAGATCAAAGGCCCTTGTTAGATCCATGAAAATGGCATCACCTTTTGATCAAGACCGGTGAAATTTTTAAAATCATTTCCAAGATGTGATTTTGCGCACTGATTGTGAAAACATTGCTTGGGGGGAGGAGGGATGAAAAAGTTTACCTAACTGGTTCATGAGGTCGGTAAAAAAGGTCATGTTGAGAATTTGGGGTCAACATGTCAAAAAATAACAAAGTTATGAGTAAACATTGAAGAATTTTAACATTGCTTCATAACATTGTTTTCTTTATTTTTTTATTTTTATCCCACAAGGTCTTTTTATTTATGCATTTGATAACCACGTGAGTGCACTGGTCTCAGGAGCCATTTTCAAGCATGATCTGGGCCATTAAAATGGCGCATAAGAGTAAACAGTAAAAACATATACATGACAAGAATTACTACAAGCATTCAACAATATAGTCAATGAACTCAGACAAGGTACACACAAGTCACCAACCAAAAAATACAGATGCATAACCCATCAAGGTTAAGACAGTGAGAAACAATGATAAATAATATTAATGCACACAATTTACAGAACATACAACAGCAACTCAAAGGTACTGACACAAGTAAGAAAAAGACACCAGCAGGGCTAGTAAAAATCCGAATCCAGACATTCTTTGATCCCCATATCAGGGTGCACTTGCAGGTAGAGGTAGCTGTCAGGGCAATACTATAGTACGATTTGAAAAGAGGGTCTCAGTACAGAAAGCAAAGAGAAATTCCATGGGGCTACAATGGAGAAAGACTTTTGACCCATACAGGTGGCAACCTGGGGATAATCTAGAAGAAGATGTGAGGAGGACCTGAAGCTAAGGGGAGCAGCCCTTGGGCTTCAGGGGGACTGACAGTGGAAAGGACTCCTTCTCCAGAAGAGATCTATCAACTGCCACTGCCTCAGATGTTGCCCAGAAGAAGGAATGGCTGGATGACAGTGGGCTCAAGGAGGGTTAGGGTGGTGGAGTGTAGGCACATCCCAAAACCGGTTCCACTACAGAACTCCTACACAGCCCTGGCAGAGTGGGAATGTCTCAACAAGGCACCTGCAGTAGTGGCCGGAGGGGATGTGGGAGTCCTCCCCAGTGGAGGCCCAAAGGGGTGTGACAGAAGACCTCAGAGGAGGAGGAGGAGGAGGAAGCAAATCCTCGAGGGTGACTCCATTGTTGGGGAGTTAGAGTTGGAAGCAAGTTGTGAGGAGGAGAGGGAGGTTTGGTGCCTTCCCGGCACCACAGCATGCAGGGATGGAAAGAAGATCCGAAGGATTGCTGAAGCAGAAGGAAGGAAGGCAGAGCTAGACATCATTGTCTATCTGGGGACAAAGGACCTGGCTAGAGATGAGCCAGCTGTAGTGCAGGAAGAATTTTTTTTAATTTTTTTATTTTCTTCTTTTTGGGGCCGGACTCCCCTAGCCCTACGAACAGGCTCGCCTGTCTCCCAGTAGCCTTGCCCCTCATACTCGGGGAAGCCCCCCCTTGAGTGGGACCACCAAGAGCAGAACTGTCATGGCCAGAGGGGACAGGCACCAGGAGTGGCTCATACGTGGGGAGCCGGCATTTTCCGAGATTGCTCCCGACGGGCGAGGGCAATACATGACACAAGCAGGAGGAACCGCACACTTACGTGCATGCTCCCCTCAATACATCTGCACCTCGGCTCCCCATGCTGCACGGCGCTTGCTCCCCAGCCTCCACAAGGGGGCAACCAGGCGCCGGTGCTGCATGGCCCCCCCTCCCCGGAGAAGGAGAGCAGTCCTCCAGATGCTCGATCCTTCCCCTCCCCTGCCAACCCCTGGAGGTCCGTGCCCGTTCCCGAACATGGGTTACCCATGTGACATGAGGTGTGGCATCCAGCACCTCAACCCTCAGTGCCACCGGGCTGGCCAGGAAGAGTTTAAGGAGTTGGAGAGGGGTCTTAGGCAGGTGGCACAATCATTGGCCTTCTCAGAAGTGCTACCCATCTTTGACAAAGGGGACAACAGGATTCTCTGCACCAGGATCTTCACATCTGGTTGAGGAATTGGTGTGGACAGGAAGGTTTTATGTTCACTGGGGACTGGGACCCTACCTGGAGGGAGAGGGGCCTGTACAGGGAAGACGACTTGCATCTATCCAAGAGAAGCTGCAATCCTCAGTCAAAAGTTTAAATGCTACATTGGCAAGCATTTAAGCTAGCCGGGGAGGGGGGGAGATGGGTTTAGACTGGGAGACAGAAACTGATCCCCTGCACAAGTTCCTGAGGCTAACTACAGAATTCCGTAGGAAGTGGAACTCAGAAGGAATCAAGTAAAATGTAATCCAAGAAGTAGAAGAAAAGTTTAAAGCTGGGGGCATGACAAAGGAGGGCAAAGGGCAAAGAAGAGAAAATGATAGCACCATCTAGGGAGCCATGTGTGCCAATTTTATTTATTTATTTATAGAAATGTTTCACTAGGAGGGCACACTGAACAAGTTGCTCATCTCACAGTGTGACCTGGGGAGGGGGGGGAGGGATTACATAGGGTTGTGAAGGATGATCAGTTACAATAGTATGTGGGTAGTACAAACAATACAACATTGTAAGATTGTGCAACAGTTGGAACACAAGGTATTGTACAATAAACAGTAGAGGAACATTAGGTAAATTATAATACATGTCCAAAATCATACAAAAGAACATATAAATGTACAAAACAGTAATAATGCGATAGAACCATTTATAGTGCATGAGTGTACCAGGAGCAGGCTCGAGGTAGTACGCAAGTGCTGTTGAAGTAAAAAGGATGGGGTTAGGTTGTACACACTGGTGACCCAGAAGAGCAGGTGAAGAAGAGAGGGGGAGAGGCAAGAACTGAATATGGGGGAGAAGGGGTAGCCATTTCCTGATTTCCCCCCTTCAGGGTGTTGAGAACCCTGCCTGGGGGGTCATGGTAGGAAGGCAGAAACTGGGGATATGTATTAAGGTGGGTTAAAGTAGGAACAGCTGGGGAAAAGGTAATTGTGTAGAGCAGAGTAGGGGAGTAGTTGGAGGAGGAGTGTCATATCTCAGGGGGGAGGGAATTCCAGATTTTAGGGAAATGATGGGCGAAACCAGTCTGACCGATGAGGGTGGAGCAGCGAGGGACCATCAAGGTGTGGGGGTCATTTGATCTGAGAGAGTGGGTGGGGGAAGGTGGATTGGAGAGAGAGAGAGAATGAGAGATAGGAGGGGAGCCCCTCGAACCAGAATTTGGTGGTTAGTTTGGCACAGTGAGAGATGCGTCTGTGAGATAGTGGAAGGAAGGTTAGAGAGCGATAGAGTTCACAGTGGAGGGAGCGGGAAGGGGAGTCGATAGTAAAGCGGCAGAAGGAGTTAAAGAGAGCGTCCAACCTACTAGGGAAGATTTGGGAGCAGCACCATAGACTACGTCACAGTAGTCAAAGATGGGGAGTATCATCTTCTGCACAATTTCGCACCTTGCAGTCAGCAGGATGCAACTACAATTCCTGTACAGAGCACCAAGCTTGGGACACAGTTTCTTGAGGATAGCATCGATATGCACAGAGAAGTTGAGGTGCTGCTCCAGTCAAACTCTCAGATATCTAAATAAGGATATGCTCACAGTCTGGGCAGCAAAATTGCAGACTTACAGGCCTCCATGGCAGATGCTGACCTGGACTTAGTAGCCATTACAGAAACCTGGTTTAATGAAAACCAGAAATGGGATGTGGCTATACCAGAACATAATCTGTTTAGAAACACCAAACAATTTTCTCAGTGCAGTCCAGCCATTGCGAGGCAATTTTAAATCAAGAAGGAAATGTGAAACAAAAAGTGTGGCTTCCACTGGGACTTGAACCCAAGCCTCTGGCGTACCATGCCAGTGCTCTAACCCCTACGCTATGGGACGCTCAGTGATTAGCAGGCTTCTGGGCTTCCCCTGAGGCACACACATTCTTTTCCAGGTGTTGCATAACCAGCAACTTAAGCATATGTCAGAAACACCAAACATATTTTCTCAGTGCGGTCAAGCCACTGCGAGGCAATTTTAAATCAAGGAGGAAATGTGAAAGGAAAAGTGTGAGTCCCACTGGGACTTGAACCCAGGCCCCTGGTGTACCATGCCCGTGCTCTAACCCCTAAGCTATGTGAGGCTCAGTGATTAGCAGGCTTCTGGGCTTCCTTGAGGCACACATATTCCTTCTAAATGTTGCGTAACCAGCAACTTGGGCATATGTCAGAAACACCAAATAACTTTTCTCAGTGCAGTCAAGCTACTGCGAGACAATTTTAAATCAAGGAGGAAATGTGAAAGAAAAAATGTGACTCCCACTGGGACTTGAACCCATTCCCCTGGTGTACCGTGCCAGTGCTCTAACCCCTAAGCTATGGGAGGCTCAGTGATTAGCAGGCTTCTGGGCTTCCTTGAGGCACAAGCATTCCTTTCTAAGTGTTGCGTAACCAACAACTTAGGCATATGTCAGAAACACCAAACAACTTTTCTCAGTGCAGTCAAGCTACTGCGAGGCAATTTTAAATCAAGGAGGAAATGTGAAAGGAAAAGTGTGATTCCCACTGAGATTTGAACCTAGGCCCCTTGCGTACCGTGCCAGTGCTCTAACCCCTAAGCTATGGGAGGCTCAGTGATTAGCAGGCTTCTGGGCTTGAGGCCATGATTCTTCTAAGTGTTGCATAACCAACAACTTAGGCATATGTCAGAAACACCAAACAACTTTTCTCAGTGCAGTCAAGCTACTGCGAGGCAATTTTAAATCAAGGAGGAAATGTGAAAGGAAAAGTGTGACTCACTGGGATTTGAACCTAGGCCCCTGGCGTACCGTGCCAGTGCTCTAACACCTAAGCTAAGGGAGGCTCAGTGATTAGCAGGCTTCTGGGCTTCCTTGAGGCACAAGCATTCCTTTCTAAGTGTTGCGTAACCAACAACTTAGGCATATGTCAGAAACACCAAACAACTTTTCTCAGTGCAGTCAAGCTACTGCGAGGCAATTTTAAATCAAGGAGGAAATGTGAAAGGAAAAGTGTGACTCCCACTGGGACTTGAACCTAGGCCCCCTGGCATACTATG
This sequence comes from Neoceratodus forsteri, assembly GCA_016271365.2. Lineage (NCBI taxonomy): Eukaryota > Metazoa > Chordata > Ceratodontiformes > Ceratodontidae > Neoceratodus > Neoceratodus forsteri. Next base: position 900,930,582 of record CM028135.1, on the reverse strand, counting down.
CCAATGCTCCAACCCCTAAGCTATGTGAGGCTCAATGATTAGCAGGCTTCTGGGCTTCCCTTGAGGCACACACATTCCTAACTGTTGTGTAACCAGCAACTTAGGCATATGTCAGAAACACCAAATAACTTTTCTCAGTGCAATCAAGCTACTGCGAGGCAATTTTAAATCAAGGAAAAAATGTGAAAGGAAAAGTGTGACTCCCACTGGGAATTGAACCTAGGCCCATGGCAACAGTGCCAGTGTTCTAATCCCTAATTTATTAGAGGCTCAGTGATTAGCAAGGCCTTCAACACCATTCCACATAAAGACCTTGGACACCATTCCACATAGAAAGCTGGTAAACAAACTGAGTAGCCTAGGGATAGGTCCTAAAATAGTAAAATGGGCAGACAGTTGGCTTAGTAATAGGAGCCAAAGAGTGTTGGTAAATGAGATACACTCTGGAGAGGGCAGGGTGACTAGTGGCGTGCCGCATGTGTCAGTATTAGTTCCGGTCCTCTTCAATGTCTTTATTAAATGCCAGGAGCTTGGGCAATAAAATGCCTGAGCTCCAGGCGATGCTAACTGAGGGAGCAGTGGATGTGGCAGCGGTCACTGAGACTTGGGCCACTGCAGGACATGACTGGGACCTGAACCTGGAGGGTTACACTATGTTCAGGAAGGACGGGGGAAAGAAGGGAGGAGGTAGCAATGATAGTCAAAAACTGCATTGGCATAGGGAGAGTAGGAGGCGGAGGGAACCGTGGAGGCGATTGGGTCACCTTGATAACAAGGGGCAAGAGAGTAAAATAGGAGTGATGTATAGACCCCTGGCGGAAGAGCTGGAGGACAGTCTGGTGGCAGATGTTGGGAGACACTGCAGATTGGGCAGAGGAACGTGGTGGTGTTGGGGGACTTAAACATGCCAGGAACAGACTGGGAGACTATGACATCCTCTGTGACCAGGGAACAGAGGTTGTTGGATGTCTTTCAAGACGCGTTCCTAACTCAGCAGGTGAGGAACCAACCAGGGAGGCGCAGGTACTGGATGTGGTCCTGGCAGACAGTGACCAGATTGGGGGCCTGGAGGTAAGGGAACCATTGGCGGGGAGTGACCATGCCACGGTCTGGTTCTGCCTGGACCTAGGAGGGGTAGAAGGCTGCACAAAAACGGAAGTAACCAACTTCAGGGGGGCAGATTTTAAGGAAATGGGAAGGATCCTTAAGGAGCATTTGGATGGGATTGGATCAGACATGGACGCTGATAGTAGGTGGGAAATCATCAGAAGAGGGGTGCAGGATGCTACCAGCACCTGTGTAAGAGTAAGACGAAAATGCGGTAGGGCCCAAAAACCCTGCTGGTGGACCAGGGAGGTCCAGGAGGTGGTGCAGGGAAAGAAGGCAGCCTATAGGCAATTCAAGTGCTCAAGGAGTGAAAGGGATCGAGGGGAGTATGAGCTGATGGCTAGAAGGGCCACTAGGGTGGTGAGGGTGGCTAAGGCAAGGAAGGAGCAGAACCTGGCCAGGGAAATTAGGAGAGGGAACAAGGGGTTCTTTAGATACATTGAGGAAAAACGAAGGGTGAAGGGGCAGATTAGCAGGATTAAATCAGGGGAGAGATGGGCACAAGACCGGGGGAGCAGGCTGAGGTACTAAATGAGTACTTCACCTCAGTTTTCACCAATGAAAATGGGGGTGCTGCATCATACATGGGAGGAGACAGAGATACTGAGGAGGGGGGCCCTACCAATCGGCGGGTCTGGGGAGAGGGGGAGGCATCACTGGCAGGTGGGGGGAGGGCTAAGCAGGGAGAAGAGGTACTGGAAGTGGAAATCACAGCAGAGAGAGTGAGGGAAGCCCTCAGCTCCCTTAAGACGGAGAAAACACGGGGGCCGGATAAATTACATCCCAGAGTGCTGAAGGAACTTGCAGATGTCCTGGCGAAACCCCTGGCGGAGCTTTTCACCATCTCTCTGAGGACAGGGTGGGTGCCCCAAGACTGGAAGGTGGTGCATATAGTGCCTATCCACAAGGGGGGATCAAGGGAGGTGGCAGGGAACTACAGACCTGTCAGCCTGATATCGTTGGTGGGCAAGGTGATGGACGGCATTGTCAGGGAGAGGCTGGGGGGGACCTGGATAAGTCAGGGTGCCTGGACGATAGACAGCATGGATTCATCCCGGGGAAATCGTATCAGACAAACCTGGTGGAGTTCTATGACTGAGTGACTAGTGCCTTGGACCTGGGTAGACCAGTGGACGTCCTCTTTCTAGACTTCAGCAAGGCATTTGACTCTGTTCCTCACGTGGGCCTGTTGGATAAGCTGGGAGAAATGGGGGTGGGGAACCAGATGATCAGATGGATAGGCAATTGGCTCCAGGACCGGACCCAGAGGGTCGTAGTTGGTGGGATAGTCTCATCCCCAAGGAGGGTCATTAGTGGGGTCCCACAGGGATCAGTCCTTGGGCCCCTTCTGTTCAACGCCTACGTCTCTGACATAAGGACAGGAATCAGGAGTGAGATGCGTCTCTTTGCGAATGACTCGAAACTGGGGGTGGTGGTGGATGGGGAGGAGGGAGGGTGGCCTCACAGGGGACCTGGGCTCTGGAAAGATGGTCTAGAAAGTGGAAGCTGAGGTTCAATGCAGGGAAATGCAAGGTACTCCACCTGGGGGCCAGAAACCCAGGCCAAGTGTACACCCTGGGGGATGCTACAAGTCTCGATGGCTGAGAGGGACCTGGGGGTGGTGGTGGATGTCAAGATGAACAACTCTGAGACTTGTAGGAGGGCAGCAGCCAAGGCCAACAGGATGCTGGGATGCATTGCTAGGGGGATCACCTCCAGAAGGAGGAAGTGATACTCCTCTGTATAACTGCTTGGTGAGGCCGCACCTTGAGTACTGCGTGCAGTTTTGGAGGCCACACCTAAAGAGACATTAACCTCCTGGAGAGGGTCCAGAGGAGGGCAACCAAAATGATTTGGGGCTTGGGGACAGGACCTATGAGGAGAGGCTCAAGAGCTAAATATGTACACATTGGAAGAGAGAAGGGACTGGGGGACATAGAAACATAGAAACATGGACTTTGACAGCAGATAAGGACCGCTAGGCCCATCTAGTCTGCCCATTTCCCTACCTACAGGATAGGCCACAGATCCTAGTTAACCAACAGCCTATTTCTTCCTACCCCCCACAAGAATTGCCTTATGTCTGTCCCATGCATTCTTGAATTCTCCCACAGTTTTAGACCCCACAACCTCCTCAGGAAGGCTGTTCCATGCATCCACTACCCTCTCTGTGAAATAATACTTCCTCACTTTGCCCCTGAACCGCCCTCCTTCTATCTTTAAATTGTGTCCCCTTATTCTTGCAAGTCTCTTTTTCTGAAAAATGCTACCCTCTTGGACTTTGTTGATTCCACTGAGGTACTTAAAAGTTTCTATCATGTCCCCCCTCTCCCTTCTTTCCTCAAGGGTATACATATTAAGCTCCTTTAGTCCTCCTCATATGGCTTCTCTTGCAAGCTCCTTTAGTCTCTCCTCATACAGCTTCTCTTACATGATAGAGGTCTTCAGGTACATGAAGAGGGTAAATAGGGGAGGAACAGTCAGGGTGCTTCGAAGGAAGGAGGAGGGGGCCACTAGAGGGCATGGGTGGAAGCTGGAGGGGGGAAGATTCAGGGGAGAAAGGAGGAGGTGCTACTTCACTGAGAGGGTGGTGGAGCCATGGAATGCACTGCCTAGGGGGCTGGTGGAGGCAGAAACAGTGGAGGGTTCAAGAGGGGGTGGGACAGGCACAGGGGAAGGGTTCTGGAAGCAAAATCCAATGCAGCAAGAATATCCAGAACTGGGAAGGGAGAAGCCAGAGAAGGCGAGGGGGACAGCAAGGTCAGCACCCAGAGTGGGGGCTGACCAAACGAGCAGACACGAAAGACCGTTAGGCCTATTCTGCTGGCATTTTAGTATGTTAGTATTAGCAATACTGCAGAAGGACTGGAGGGGAAGGTATGCCTGTTCATGGATGACACAAAAATCTGCAACAGAGTAGACAGACTGGGGGGGTTGAAAAAATGAGTGAGGATCTAAAAAAGAATGGTCATGAGTTTGGCAGCTAAGATTCAACGCAAAAAAGTGCAAAATCATGCAGTTAGGGCACAAAAACCCAGGAGCAACTTACCAACTGGGGGGGGGGGAGAATAAGCAGTCACAAAACAGGAAAGAGACCAGGGGAGGGGTTATCATTTTTGATAACCTGAAGATAGCGAAACAATGTGACAAGGTAGTGGGAAAGGCTAGCATAATGCTCGGATGCATAGGGAAGGGGTGTCACCAGGAGAAAGAAGGAGGTAATATTACCCCTGTATAGATTGCTAGTGAGAGCCCACCTAAAGAACTGTGTAGAGTTCTGGAGGCCCCATCTCTAAAAGGGCATAGATAGCATGGAGGCGGTGCAAAGGAGGGCAACCAAAATGGTGCAGGGCCTGCATCAGTGAAAACAGCAAAGTTGTAAGTGAACGAAAACTCCAACATTGCACCATAACTGTTGTTTTTTTAAGATTTTGACTATTTTAAACATAGTCTTTTTATGACCCCACCTTATGATTGACATGTGAAACTTTTTTTCAGTCCCGTCTGAAACATGATTTCGTAGAATGACTGCAAAAACAAGTTTCAGGGGGATTTGATAAATTTCATGTACCTGCTTCATGAGGTGGGTTAAAAAAAGGCCATGCTGATCTGGTCTGGTGGCGCTGAGGGTTGAGGAGCTGGATGCCACACCTTGCGCCACACCAGCAACCCGGGTTCGGGAACAGACGTGAGTTGCTCGAGGGTCGGCAGGGATGAGGAATGATCGAGCGTCCATAGACAGCTCTCCATCCCCAGGGAGGGGGGACAGTGTGGCGCATTGCAGACTGACACCCCCAGCAGTGGCTGGGTGTAAAAACAAGCATGCCACCAGAACAAGGTGGGGACCCATGTCCAGGGTGTGACCATTTGCCCATTGTACATTCGTAGGCCCCAGGGAAAGAAACTAATGGAAAATGGAGCTGGAAGCTCCATGATGGCCCGGCTGTGCCTTCACTGACTCCTGAAATCTGGACACTGGCTTCGGGGAGGGAGAAAGTCGGCGCTCTACCCCAGCCCTGTAAATGGGGAGTAACCCTGAGGATCTCCCAGGGAGGGATGGCATGGGGATGCCAGGACCGGAGAGATGAGCTTGTCAAGGGAGAAGCAGAGCCACCTGCCAGCTCTCGGGGAGGGGTGAAACTGCATATATATATATATATATATATATATATATATATATATATATAGAGGCCATGTAGAAAATTTGTGATAAAAATATTAAAAAAATGACAAAGTTATGTGTAAAGGTTGGAGACGCATTAAAAAGCCATCAACTGGTCTTACCCTTTTTTGGTCAGTTTGCGGCTGATTTTTGTAAGCATTCCCCAATGCCTAAGGCAGAAAGTTAAGATGTATGTATTTAAAAGGTGGTCTCTCAGGCATGAGAGATGTGGGGATGGAATATATTCATCTAGATCTGCTCATGGACACAAACTGAGAGAGTTAAAAAATAGGTGTTTAATGGTCCCCCTTGGGACTTCCGGTGATGTCAGCATACTAATGATAGCTTAACTCCCGTAGCTCTGCAGCCCAGAACAAGAATCTAAAGGCATCCACCCATAATTCAGCATGCAATCTCCAGCTAAAGCCACCAGGTCAAAAGCAACCGCACCAAAGAACAATCAGACTCCAATTACAGTTGATGCTACAACAGTATAAACCTGCTGCATCAAGCGGGACATCTGAGGAGGGAGCCATCATGGTGCTCTCGGAAGAAACTGAAGAGAGCTGTTCACAACTGGTGGCCTCAATACTGCAAACTGCCAAAACGGTTACTAAAATTGTAGCAGGACTAGCAGAATTAAAAGCAGACATTCATAAAATAGAACATCAAAGACAGACAAATTAGAGGTGGGTCTGACCAGCACGATGGAGCAATCTGATAGACATGATCACCTTTTGCTGCATCTGATGGCCAGGGAAAGAGAATTACCGATAAAGTTGGACGACATAGAAGGGTCCCGCCAGCGCCAAAACATAAGGGTATATGAGATCCCGGAAGGGGCTGAGAAGGGGTCTGCTGACATTATCACTTTTCTACAACGGGTGCTCCAAGAATCCCTTAAACTGCTGGCGGATTTCGATCTCGGTATGGACCGAGCACACCGCTCCCTGGCACAGTGACCCACGAATCCCAACGCCCGACCGAGGTCTTTTGTAGCTAAGCTGTCCTCATACCTGTTGAAGGAGGAGATAATCAGAAGGGCTTGAAGGGTGTGCTTGATCTCCTTTGGGACACACCGCATCAACACAGACAATGATTACACTACAGCGGTTCAGGAGAGTAGGCGAACCATGTGGCCGATTCTAAAACAGTTGAGAGCGAAAAATGTAAAGGCCCAAGTAATGTACCTGGCCAAATTGAAATTGAGAATGAAGATCTTTGAGGACCTTGTGGCCACCTCCTGCTACCTGGAAGACCAGTGGATCGTGGTGCCAGCACTATCGAAGAAGCGTCTTGAGAAGGAGTTAATGCACTTGGCATGGTCGGTTGCAAAGAAAGGCGCCACGAAGAATCAGCAAGGCAGGCAAGCACACCAAACTACCCTGAGGGCTGATGTATGCTCCCTGTTGAAGAAATATGCATCAGGGGTGCAGCTGAAAGGAATCGTTGCCCAAGACAGGATGGGACAGGGGTCCCAAGAATAGCCGATGATGAGTTCACAGGGAAGAGGAACCTGAAAAAGTAACTGAGCGCTTTATTACTGGAATTTAACATGTGCGTGTCAACTCCCCCGGGATACATGCACAAACAAAAGGTACTGAATGAAATATGGGACTCTCATAGGGAGTAGTTGGTGGGGCAGTGAGGAATGGGAGGGCTCGTGCTTGGGAATCCTGTATGGGCCATTTCAATTACTGGCGGGGATGTGAGGGGGAACACATTCCTAACACTCGGACTGCTGCTGATCCTGTTCTGATAAGATAACGGAGGGTTCCTCATCATGGGGGGGGTTGATATGGAGGAGAGGTGGAAGTAACTGAGCATAAAGGGAGGGGATTGGGAGGGGTCAGACATTTGCCACTTAGTCTGAATTATCACCAGCCATGGACAGCAACAGAAGACTGCACGAATATCCACAAGTGTGGACATGATTTGAACTCCCACAATGTGCTGGTTAACATGTATAAGGAACTGTTACAGCGGAGGGGGGAGGGGTAGAAGTTTCCGTCATTAAGGAGGGTGGATGCCTTTATTTTGAAATGGGGGGGGAAGGGGTGAAGGGAGGGGCTCCTGTATCCTCCACTTATGGATAGGCAGGGAAGTAAAGAGGGGGGTTTTCACCAGAAATGTTTTGCTTACTGAAATTAGTAATGCTGATGTTGGTTTTGCCTTGGGGGGGCTGCACCCCAAAAATACCCTCTGCATAGGCCAGGTCTATATCACCAAAAAGGAATGAGTGCCCCAAAGGAGGCACACACCAGTCTCTCTGACTACAGGATGACTGACCAAGGAAGCACATACACCTGGAGGCAACTCCACAGGATGTGTGGAATGCCTACTGAACAGAAGGAAGGGGCAGAAGTAAAAAGTATTGTTGAAAGGTTTAAATGGACCATGGACTGGGGGAAGAGTTTTCCAACACGGACTTGGAAGAGCCCAGGGTGGAACTCTCCCCAGAAGTTCCCGTCCTCTGTGTTTTTTAAGTTTTATAAGTTAATAGAGATGTTTGAGACCCGATTGTTTAAAAGCAGGCCTGAGGTTACAGCTATGGTTGTACTCCCACCTAGTGGGACAAGTTTGAATTATGTCAGTGGATTTAAGATGTTTGTTTCCCATTGCTGGGTTATAAATTGTTACTATTTGATATGCATTTGGAGGCACCAAACTGAATTGGAAATGGGGAGGGTCACCTACAGAGAGAGGCATGTGGAAGGAGGGAGGCTGAAAGGACAGAGTGTTGAGGGCAGAAGGATTAAGGGAGGGGATATACCCCCATACAACAAGAGGGTTAACAGATAACTAATGATAAAGGATGAATATAAGGATGCCACAGATTAAAACTAAATTATTGTCCTATAATAAAAATGGAATAAAGCACCCTGTTAAAAGACAGAAATTACAAACATTTCTCTGGAGCCAGAAGTGCGATATCAGTTTCATACAGGAGACCCACTTGACCCCTGTAGAGGCACTGAAGTTGAAAAGTAAAAGGTTTCCGGGTCTCTATCATGCATCCCTACCAGGAGGCAGGAAGAGAGAGGTAGCAATCCTTTTATCGTCCTCCCTTCCCTTTGAGGAGGAGGAGGTGGTGGTTGATGAAGGGGCCTGTTATGTGATGGTGGAGGGAAGGATACAGAACGTTCAGGTTACTCTAATAAATGTATATGCCCCTTCGGGTTCTGCCATCACCTTCTATTCGGACTTACTTAAGAAAATAGCTAAGAAAGCAAGGGGATCATTATGGCAGGGGGGGACTGGAATGTTATACTCGACAGGGGGCTTGACACTAATAAATAAGATAGAGATAGAAAAGGCCTTGTATTATTTAAAGCAGACCTTCTACAAAGGTGGCCCTAGGGCAACCAGGTGATTGGCTCTTCACTTAAGGCAACAAAGGACCAGGGTCAATATAACGGGCCTGCAACACCCAGATACTGGCCAGATCTCACACAGGTGGGAAAAGATAGCAGACTCCCATGTAGCCTATTATAAAAAGTTATATAAACCTCAGGCAGAATCACAATTGAAAGAAGTCACAGACTTCCTTTGAAGTCTAGGACTAACCAGGCTTACCGACACACAGAGACAGACCCTGCTTGCTCAGGTTTCCTGAGCGGAAATTCTGCTGACCATACAGAACTTAAAGGGGGGGGCAAATGCCTGGGCCCAGATGGCTACAGCAATGAATTTTATAAAGCCTTTACCTATGAGATTGTGCCTCTGCTGAAGGATACTTATGATCAGATCTGGCTGGAGGGAGAGGGGGTTCCCCCATCCTGGAATTACACCATCATCTTGGTCAAACCAAAAGAAGGCAAAGACCCTCAGGAATGTGGGTGATATAGACCCATATCACTCCTAAACTCAGATTATAAATTTTTTATGGCTACAGTAGCAGCTAGACTCAACACCATCTTACCAGAATTAATACATCAGGACCAAACTGGTTTCATAGAGGGGAGACAAGCCCTGGAGGGAGTTAGATGTATTATAAATATAGTAGACTTCATTAATAAACATCATATACCCACATGTATAATGAGCCTGGATGCCAAAAAGGCGTTCGACAGGGTCACTTGGGACTTCCATTTTGCAGTCCTGGGCCTAATGGGTTTCCCTCCAGCATGTATAGATGCTATTAAGGCACTCTGTGCATCTCCACAGTCCTGTGTGAGTGTCAACGGAGGCATATCGCAAAGATTCAACTTGGGGAGAGACACTCAGCAGGGGTGCCCACTTTTACCCCTGCTTTTTGCAATATATATCGAGCCACTGGCACAGGCTATCAGGGAGGACCGAGGCATTGGGGGAATTAGGATCGGAGGGGATGAACATAAAATATCCCTGTATGCGGATGATGTCCTTTTGTATTTGTCCACTCCAGACAAATCTATCTCGAAGGTGTGGGAAATATCATGTAACCCCTAGATGGCGCTATCCCAAGGGCTACCACCCCTGCCTGATTTGCCACTAACAGGTTGAGGGGCCTGGATCCGATGGCGGGTACCTCCACCCAGAGGTCAGGGTTTGCAATAGTTAAACTAACTTGGTCACAGCCCTCTGGGACACTGCGACCCCCTTTTCTTCCTACTAGTGGCCCACACAATATATCAGAATTACCTTCACAGTATACACTTACCCCCAGGACTGGCTCGGACAGTGTGACTCCTGGGACTCCCTGTAAAATAAGATGATACAGTGCAAAAACCACAGTACAATACTTTAACATAGACGAATACCTCAGGCAGTGTAACTTTGCTGAAACAAACAGATCTGATTTATTTAGTGGGATATAACAAGGACAGGGGGAAATCAGGTTAATTAGTTTAAGCATTAATAATCACAGTACTGTGCACATATTTCAGAATCCCAAATGTCCCTAATGTCACTCTTACTGGGTACCCAGGTAATAAGAAGCTAGCCTATTTGGTGCAGCTGGTTGGGGCCCTGAAGATGGAAAATGCATGCACAATACCCAAATTGTAATCCGGAGCCGGTAGGCTCAGTTCATGGAGAAAGAAAGGAAAAGTAATCAGATGGAACACTTGCAATTAGATGATGACAAGGAGCTACCCTGATTTGTATTCACAAATTCAATGCTGAAACTGAATGGAAGGCAGATTGTCCTGGATTGCCAGGCGGAGCAGACCATGTGGACAATGTCCTTGTGACTGGACCCCAAGGCAGTTCAGAGCAAATGGATGTAGTCTGGATTAAGCTGGGGTTTACTTGCAGCTTCATGCACTCAATTCACTGTACAGGGGATTTGAAACGCGAGTCCCCACTAGCACTACACACATTTATATGGAAAAAGAGTACTATACCAGGCAGGCTGCTTCTCTATCCCGATCGCAATTACTGCACAGTACCCGGGAGAACACACAGCAGATTCAGTTCCTGACAGATCGAGCACGATTCAGCAATTTCTCCAGTCTTCTACAGGGTGAGCCTGGTTTCTACTTTTCAGATCTCCTTGATCCTCTTCACAGATCAGATTCAGTCCAAACAAGCACTTGCACAAGCTGCAGATCGAAACTTGGGGCCTTACACGCATTTCCCGACTAAAACTGCGCACCAAAGGAGCACAGGGCTCCTTCCCTCTTCACTGCCAGAGCTAAACTGAGACTCCAGTAGACAAAACCGGGCACTTCCTTTGAGTTCCTCCCAGTTCTTGGCTGGATTGGCTGTCACTCACAATAGCCTCCCCCTGTTGGTGCAAAAAGGCGCCGAAGTCCAAACTACATTTCCCAGAGTCACTCCCATACAATCCTCTGGTGGCTGGCTCAGATTACGAGTCCAAGTTCTGATTCATCCACAGGCACCATTTTAGAGCTACCTTAACCCACACTGATTGGTCCAGTTCAGCAGTTCAAAACTAGAATGGGGAACTTGGCAAACACAGTTCTGATTGCAAAGAAAAGCAGGTTAGACAAACTGTATTTTCATTATTACTCTAAATGATTTCTGGCAAACAGTTACATCTTTCAGATAGGTTCCCTTTGCACTCTAGTGACTGCAAAAACAGTGAATTGCAGCAGCAGGTGGGACTCAAGCAGAGAAACACACAGTTCCCCTATACAAACTAATTATGACTGCAAGCAGACAGCTCTTAAAGAGACAGTACCAGAGGCTCTAAAAACACTCACAGATATATGACTTAAACGCCAAACACCATTCAGGCTCGGAGCATTCAAGCAAGCTCCTGGAAGTCTTTTGGGAACCCCCATTTGCAGGGGGGTTACAATTAGATAAATTCAGTCAGTACTACTCTGGGTATGCCCTTAATAAGCTGAAAACATAAATTATCAGATTCAGTTACACTCTCTCTCAAACTGTACAGCAACTGATTCCACTGAATTGTAATAGCCAAAAATTAAATACCTGGGCATTCAAATCCCCAGGAATCTTTCCACTCTTTTTTTTCCTCAACTATGAGCCTCTAATGTCTCAATTAAAAGCGGACATTAAGGTATGGGGCCTTCTGAATCTGCCATATTATCTTGCAAAGGAATTGTGGCCACTTAGGTGGCTTGTGTGGGACACATCATTCTTGCCTTCTGGACAAGACCTCACTTTTCGTAGGTGGGACAGACTGGGTCTAACTACGCACCAGCAGTTTATGGATGGTCCCAACATACAGGAATTTGGCCAGATTAGGGAGAGATTTCAACTGAGACAGAGGGATCACTACCAATTTCTGCAGGTCAGATCACACACATATAGGCCCTGCAACGAAGCTTCGGTGGGAGCATCCCTCCAGGGAAGTTAAGACAGATGATAGAGGGAATACTAACCCAACAGAGAAAGAAAGGCCATATATCTGCAATATACGACTCTCTTAGAGACAGGAGTAGTGAGTACATTACACCTCTCAGGGAAAGGTGGGAGACAGAGCTAGGAGAACAAAAAACAGGGTGAGAAATGGAATATAATTTGGGCTCAGACGAACAGGACCACTTACTCTCCAATTTGGAGGGAGTTCGAGAGGAAGGTTAGGGCTACATTTTTTATAACCCCTGCACTTAAAAATAAATGGGATAGGAAAGAGTTGGCCGCCTGCTGGAAGGGATGTCAAGAGGTTCAAGCAAATCACTCTCATATATTTTGGCAGTGCCCCAAACTGACTCAGTTCTGGGAAGACATAATACAGAGTCTGAAAGACATCTTTAACATGACAGACACACTAGGTACTAAACACATGGTGTTGCGGTTGATACCAGAGGAAGTAAGGGGGAGGGAGAGATAAAATATACTTGTGGAACATACTAGTGACGGCTGCACATAAAACCATTACTAGAAAATGGTTGTCCCCTGGGCCTTCTTCCCTGCAGCAATGGATTTCCATAGTCCAGGAGATGGAAGAGCTGACCTGTAGAATAAACTTCAAAGGGCAGAACTTAGTGTTCAGAAGGACACTATGGATGCTGTGGAGGGAAGCCAGGCTGCCTGGGGGGAGGGGGGTGAGACCTGAGAGTTAAGTACAAGGTGGATGTGAAACAGGTATTAAAGGGATTGACCCAGAAAATAGACCATGGGGTGAGAAGATGAGATAAAGGTAGCCCTTATTTATGTGATGAGAATGTGTGGTGATGCTCAACTTGATAGTCTCTGTATGGAATGACCTTCTCAATTTGTACAAAGATAATTGATCGTTGTAATGGTGCCTGATTATGCAATAAACTTGAATTAAAAAAAAATGGTCCCCCCTTAATTACACTGAGCTTCTTTGTCTTGATACCCACTATAGAACTGTGTTTTGTAGCATTGTTCAGAAACCGTTATTTTTAATATTGTATAGGTATTCATTTCAAAGCATGTGTATCACTATGTATCTGTATGTAACCATCAAAATTTCAGGACAACTTTGTTAAACAGGGCTTATAGTCCTACAAGTTCGATCCTGCTGGAAAATAAAGGTTTTTATCTATTTATCTATGCCACCCCCTTCCTTGGATCACCAGCTGGGCTTTGCTAGGTCAGCCTTCCAAACACATAGCTGCCACACCCCTCCATTTCCCTGCAGGCTGGCACCAAGTAAATTATATTCACCTGCTGATGTTGCCTCTCTGTCAGACTGCCATGGAAGATCCCATCTGAGGAGCAGCTCCCCAGTATGTCTCCCTCGTTCCTTCTCTTCAGCAAGGAGCTCTGTAGCAATCTGCACCCTCCTGTCTACCACCAGCTTCTCTCTATGTGTATACACACATACAAATGCTGATGTAGGTTGTAGCAGAGTAGCAGCCGCCACATCATAACAAAACACACACATACACACACACACACACACACACACACATATATACACATACACACCCTATTCACATTACCAGCAGTGGCCATAGGAACGATCAACTCCAGCAAGACCTGTGGTAGAGTAGCAACCCTAGCATAACATAACTCCCCTCAGTCACACTACCAGCTGGCCAAAAGCTCAAAAACAGTCACAGACTGAGCCTCTTTCCTTGATAAGCCAGTGACCGCACTGACTCAGAGAGCCTGAATGCTTAATACTTTTCTCTGGGTTCAAGTCCAACGGATATCTCTGCCCTCTGCTGCCACTCACCTAACTCTAACTACAGATTTTCTGAGTCAATCAACAAAGTTTATTGTGTGGCTAATAAGCCTTGCAATATAAAAAGACTAATCAAATACAAAACTGTAAAAATCACAAATATTATCACATCCATTAGACTTTGAGAAATCATAAATTATACATTTTATCTATTGACAACTATAAAAAGCTTATCTAAGATTGCATTTAAACACAATAGGAACAAACCAAGTACACAATCAAACAACATTCATATTCCTCCTAGCTTTTTCTATTGCTAGAAAATATTTTTCAAGCCATTCTAGTGACCAAGAGTCTCTTGTATGTAATAATATGTTAGTTAAAAGCTTTTTATCCATCACATACAATTCATTCAAAAAGGGACCCAACCAGTAGGCCCTTTGTAACTGATATCAGCTACATTCCCATAATACATGTTCAAGGTTTTTTATCCCCCCGTTAGTACAATCACAATCCCCAGAAACAATACCTTCCACTTTATATCGATAAAGAAAAACATTGCTCTTGGCTTGTTCAAACTTATAATTAGAAAACATGGTTCTAAGTCTGTTATCTGTCAAGATTTCCAAATAAGGTTTTAAACCGAAATAATAGTTGTTTTCTGAGAACCATTTTGAGTATCGAGAGTTCTTAATTGTAGATCCTTAATGATCCAGTTATTGACAATCTTTTGTAATGTATAGTTTATATTTCAAGCTTAAAAAATACCTTTTTCTGTTATCTATTTTAGATTGCACAATCCATTATCCTCCATAGTTTTCATTAAGTTTGTATACCATAATTTTTGTTTGATATTCATTTTGTACCATTTTTCCTTTTCTTTGAATGCTAAGGACACCAAAGCCAATGGTTCTTTCCTACTCAAGGTGAGCCAAAAATTAACTTTTCAGGATTCCACCAACACGTGAAGATTATTTAACCCCAATTCAGATCTCAAGTAAACAGCTGGACAGGAATGTCCTACTTTTAATATGGAATGTAGATAAGTATGTAATGGAATAAGCAACTTATTTATATTAGTCATTTGCCATATTTCAGAGGCATAAAGTATTTGTGAGTTGAGTATGGCTTTTATGACTTTTAGCAAAGGTTTTAAAGACATCCCCCCATATTTTAAGTTAAAATGGACCAAACCTGCTATTGTGCTTTTTAACTTATTTGATAAGGATTGAAAATGATTTGTCCAATTTGTGTTTTCCTGGAAATCAACCCCCAAGTACTGATATCCCCATACTCTTTCTAATCTTTCGTTCCCTAGTGTCCAAAATGTGGAACATCTCTTTTGCCCCTTGGAAAAAACTAAAACTTTTGTTTTGTTCAAATTTATTTTTAAATTTAGATTAAATTATTTTAAAGATATATTATCAATGTTCTTTTGTAAACCCGCTTTTGAAAGGGAGAAAATAACAATGTCATCAGCAAATGCCAATAAAGGACATTTGCACATATTTATATTTGGAATATCAATAAATTCCTCAGCACTCTCCTTCAACATCTGGTCAATATATAAGACAAACAGTAGGGGAACCAAAACACAACCTTGTCTCACACCCCTATTCATTTTTATAGCCGAGGAGATACTACCTCTCACTCCCAATCTGATGTTGGCCCAATTGGCCGTATATAGTTGGGAAATGATTGAGACCAAATTATAGTCTATACCCTAATTAATAGTATTTTCTATAATAGTTCTCTTGAAATAAGGTCAAAGGCAGAGGAGTACTCCACAAAAAGGGTGTATAATGGTTGCCCCCTAATTTCTACATATTTTTCAATTAAATGATGTAAAACAAAAACATTATCCAAGGTGGAAAAGCCAGGGCTGAAACCCGCCTAGTAAATGGACAGGCCTCCAGTTCTTTCAACCTCTTTTTTTAGTCTTTCTAAGATAGCTCTTGCAAATAACTTTGAATTAACATCTAAGAGGCTAATTGGCCTATACATAGAAGGGTCTCTAGTACTACCATTTTTGCGGATTAGAATAATCAAAGCTCCGTGCCATGAAACTGGTAAGCTATTTGAAAAAATACATTTATTGTAATATTGTGTAAGAAATTTACACCAATTGAATGTAAACGAGAGAAAAACTTCTGAAGGAATATCATCCGGTCCAGAAGCTTTATATCGTTTCAAAAATGCCAATAAAAAAAAACTTCATCTAATGTTATTTCTGCAAAACTCTGGTTAACATTAAATACTTCCACATTTTGTTCAGAAGGGTAAAAAAAAATTGGAGAGAAGTGGGATATCCACTTATCTTCAGTAATGTAAGTATCAAATTCTCTTTTATAGTTAAGCAATAAGGCACAATAGGGTGTGGTATATCATGGGATATCGTCACGCCTCGGGTGGTTGGGAACGAGGCCGAGGGCTGAGTGCATCCAATGACCTAAGAAGTGATGATATCCCATGATATACCACACCCTGGAGTGACTTATGGCTATTATGAACTGAGTTTGAATCTTCATAAATAAAAAAATAAAACAAACAGGTTTTTAAACATTTTATGAACAAGTTTCTGGGTGATGTAGAAGTACATTTTGAAAAATTAGTTCTCAGACAGAACTGAGCAAGGAGGCTGGTGGCGCCGGAACTTTTTTGAAGCCGTGATGATGTAGCCCGATATCATCATGGCTTCAAAGAGCTCTCTGCCAATCAGATTCCTCTATTTACGCTCCTTAGTTCATAATGATTGTTACCCTTGTCCAGAAACTTTTTATATAATTTTGCTGAACATCCAGCATAGTACCCCATAGCTTATCATAATAAAGTTTTTTTTTAATTTTGATTAGCAATTTGTATTTCTTTTTTTCTAGATTAAGATTCTTTAGATTTTGGTTACTTCGAGTTAGTCTGTAATCTTTGAGTAAGCCTTTAATTTGTAACTTCTTACTTTTACATTCCTTATCAAACCATGTGTATTCTCTTATATGTTTAACGTGACATTCTAGCACAGACCTAATCCTTGAAAATAAGTTGTTCAAATATGCAGTAAGGTCCACCAATTCACTATTTTGTAATAACTTATAGTCCATCATGATAACTGAATCCTGCAGTATTTTGTCTATTTCAACTTGTGATCTTTCTTGCCATATAATTCTTTTATTCATTCTAATTTCTAGAATAAGCAAGGGACAAGGAACCACATTTTCAGATAAATTATTAATCTTATTTTTTAATTCTAAAACTAGGGGGAGATGATCGCTTTCTGGTCTTACTTAGATATCTAACCTTTCCCACTGATTTAATGAGCCAGACCAAAGTATATAATCAACTATAGATGCTCCTCTGGTTGAAACACAGGTAAATTGTCCATCATAATCCCCTTCTAGTCTGCATTCAATGGATATAACAAAAAATTCCACATATAATCAATCAACTTAGTACCACTATTATTTGTTTTTTCGTCCTTGGAAGTTCTTTTCAACACACC
The DNA here is from genome assembly GCA_016271365.2 of Neoceratodus forsteri. Lineage (NCBI taxonomy): Eukaryota > Metazoa > Chordata > Ceratodontiformes > Ceratodontidae > Neoceratodus > Neoceratodus forsteri. Next base: position 900,913,305 of record CM028135.1, on the reverse strand, counting down.
TTCATTAGATTGGCTAATGATCGAGTTGTCAATTAGACCATCAAATGCTCCAATACGTGCATTAAAATCTCCTAATACACAGAGTTTAGCTCTTGGATAATAATGAATTAATCTTAAGGTATCATGTACTAGATTGAGCCAAATATTCTCAGTATAATGTTCTGAATTCTGTGGAGGAATATAACAATTAAAAACAAGAAAGGATTTACCCACAAATATTAATTCTAGCACAATATAGTTATGATGTTGAAAAAGTTCTGTAACTTTATCAAAAGATCCCAATTTAATAAAGGTTAATAAACCTCCAGACGGTCTCCCAAATCATTTAACCTTTGCACACTGTCTGGAAATGCACTGATAGCCATTTAGACTAACTTGATCATTCTCAGTATGCCATGTTTCTTGCAAACAAATTAAATCATGCTGTTCTAAAAATCTTTTGCAATCTGGATCATTAATTTTTGAATTTCAACCAGCCATGTTCCATGTGATAATAGTGCAGCCTTGCATGGGATTATCCCTGGTTAAACTTTCCTGAAGTTAATTAGTTTCATAACCTGCTATGGCTGAAAATCTGTTGGATAATGGAATAGGCATTTGACATTTTGTCCATTTTCAACAGCCCAAATTGAATTGACTAGAAACTCGTCAGCTTCAACCAAATTTAAGTCCAATCCATCCAATTTAATATAATTATTCATAATCATTTGAGCTAAATGGACGGTTGGTATCCAAATATATATCTGACTTTCACTGTGTGGTTTTACAGCAACGATATCACCATGCTCATCTATTGGGATCCACATAAAGTTAACAAAAAGGTCCCTCAATGCCTTAGACAAAACTACAGAATTTTCATTGGGGAGATTAGGCAAGCCAAATAGGCATAACATTTTACCTTCACTGCTATTAGATATACCTTTATTAAACAAGGATCTATTTGGAAATGTAAGAATTATTGGCTGGACAACAGGACACAGAAGGTAATTGTAAATGGAGTCCACTCTGAAGAAAGGGCGGTTACTAGTGGGGTACCGCAGGGTTCAGTATTGGGTCCAGTCCTTTTTAATGTCTTCATCAGTGACATTGCAGAGGGACTAGAAGGAAAAGTATGCCTTTTGCAGATGACACAAAGATCTGCAACAGGGTTGATACACAAGGAGGCGTGGAAAGGATGAAAAGGGACTTGGCAAGGTTGGAGAATGGTCGAAGTATGGCAGCTAGATTCAATGCAAAGAAGTGCAAAATAATGCACCTGGGAAACAAAAACCCAAGGGAAGAATACACAATGGGTGGGGAGGTAGTAACAACAACAAAAGAGGAAAGGGACCTGGGGGTAATCATATCAGATGACCTTAAGGTTAGCAAGCAATGTGAGAAGGCAGTAGGGAGGGCCAGGGGTATACTGGGATGTATAGGGAGAGGCATCATCAGCAGAAAACAGGAAGTTATTATCCCTCTGTACAGACAGAGATTGTTGGTGAGACCCCATCTGGAATACTGTGTCCAGTTCTGGAGACCCCATCTGCGCAAGGACATAGACAGGATAGAGGCAGTCCAGAGGAGGGCAACTAAAATGGTGCAGGGTCTGCAAGAGAAGCCATATGAGGAGAGACTAAAGGAGCTTAATATGTATACCCTTGAGGAAAGAAGGGAGAGGGGGGACATGATAGAAACTTTTAAGTGCCTCAAGGGAATCAACAAAGTCCAAGAGGGTAGCATCTTTCAGAAAAAGAGACTTGCAAGAACAAGGGGACACAATTTAAAGATAGAAGGAGGGCGGTTCAGGGACAATGTGAGGAAGTACTATTTCACAGAGAGGGTAGTGGATGCATGGAACACCCTTCCTGAGGAGGTTGTGGGGTCTAAAACTGTGGGAGAATTCAAGAATGCATGGGACAGACATAAGGCAATTCTTGTGGGGGTTAGGAAGCAATAGGCTGTTGGTTAACTAGGATATGTGGCCTATCCTGTAGGTAGGGAAATGGGCAGACTAGATGGGCCTAGCGGTCCTTATCTGCCGTCAAAGTCTATGTTTCTATGTTTCTATATATCCAATTCCTGTAGCAAGTTTCTGTTGATCCAAAGGTAATTTGCTACTCTAGGAGTCAAAAACATCACTTCTATAAGTGCAGCTCCCAATAGGGGAATACTAACATCAATGATATCTTCTTCTCTTAGCTCTATACTGAATTTATTACCCAAGTAATGTAACAATTCCTTATCATTTACCAAGGATTCAAAAAGTCCCCATTTCAAGGGGCCATAAAACCTAACCAGGGGGTAGATATTGATCCAATCCTCCTGGAAACGACCTGATAGTTTAGTAGAAATAGGTGGTACATCAATATTTTTTTTACTTTTATTACGGGACTTACTTGTAGATTCCAAAGATGTATCCCTTTTCTCCAGTAGCTCTGTAGATTCTGTAGAATGCCCTTTTTCTATACCATTGGGAAGATCTATTTGAGCTGTTAACTTGGAAACTTCTTTCCCCAATAGATCTAATGCAGCAAAAATGTCTGGACACTCTTGTAATGAACCAGAAGCTACAGTATTATTAGATTTTGGTGCAGTAGAAGAGCAAGTTATTTCTCGATGTGCATGTTTGTGACCTAAATATACCTTAATATCTGGTACATTAATAGATTTCTTTTTTGACAACATTAGATCTTTTTCCTGTTGATCTTCATTACAGGAGTTACCTTTAGAATCAGGAACATTCACTAGATTACCTAACACTGGTGGATTTTTACATTTTGTAGTTGCCCCACTGATATTAACTTTGTTCTTGTTTTCATATTTCTCTTTATTTTTCCCCTTATTTTTCTTTTGATTTTTTTTTAACTTTGGATTTCTACTAGAAAGCTCCAGAGTAGCGGGAAATGTAATTTCACCAAAGTAAGGTCTAATCATATCCTCTGTATCTGATTTATTTACAACTTGATCTATCTTTGTGTCACTGGTTGAAAATTAGTCATGCTGGGCTTGTCTTAAAGTAAGCAAGCTATCAATTTTACATCTGTTAACTGCTACTTCAGCCCTAAGGGCATCCAATAGATTTTTATTGATAACCAACTGTTCCATTATAATCAAGTGGGCATTATAAGGATTTTTTAATAACTCAATCAGATCACTATCCAGGCAGGATGGTTTAACAATTTCCTGATTTTCTTTATTCTGATTATAGAATGGTCTGGATCTAGTTCCTGGAAAGCTTTTAACATTTACTGAACAATCCAATGATTTAAGTCCTTCTATAGTTTACTGTAAATCTGTAATAACATCCCCCAGTTTAGAATTTGCATTAAGAAGTGAGGAAGCTTCGTGTTTGTCTCCCAATACAGAATGGTATACATCTTGTTTCAGATTAAAGACCCATTGTTGTGAAACCACTTCAACTGAACCCTCCACCTCAAATTTATCCTGGGCAAAGTGAACATTATCAGAAATTTTCCTATGCTGCTGAGTATTAGGGGATTTGTTGAAACTGCCTTCAAACAATGAAATGAAACCAGAGGCTCCAAAGCTCACAAGATCTTCATGTGTATAATCCCCACACTCCCCAATATCTGGGGGAACATAATGATCTAGTTTCACCCCAGAACAAAAATCAGCATTCAAATGATCATGGGCTTGAACCTCCACAACAGATGCATTTGAAAACAATCTTAGAGTGGAGGTTCTACTCATTGAAGGAAACAAGTGGTCAGTTATTTTAGACTGCCTTGACTTCTTGTTAATTAATAATTCATGTAAGAGAGAAACATTCTCCTTTTGCTGTCTCTGTAAATGGGTATTCACCATGATTCTAACAAATTGTTTGGCTACTGGGGTACCCCAGTCCTATGGTCAGATCAAAGCAACCCACAACTAACACCGAATACAAAAATGAGGAAAAAATGTAATAGTAATAGAATATAATAATATAATATCTCGTAAACAAAACCTTAAATTTGAGAGTGGCAAATAACTCTGCCCGTAGGTGACCAAGGAGTCTAGAACTGTTCCGTTATATTCTGATCCCAATTTAATAAAGGTTAATAAACCTCCAGACGGTCTCCCAAATCATTTAACCTTTGCACACTGTCTGGAAATGCACTGACAGCCATTTAGACTAACTTGATCATTCTCAGTATGCCATGTTTCTTGCAAACAAATTAAATCATGCTGTTCTAAAAATCTTTTGCAATCTGGATCATTAACAGGAGCATGAGAAAAGAAGTTCCCAAAGTTGCTTTCCTTCAGACACAGTCCTTAGGACACCAACAAGTTGTTGTTTCAAATAATTGGTCCAAATATTAGTAATGCAATAAAACAAATGGTACCACTGGATGCTGACAAGCCAAAGAAACAGACGAGAAGGTGAACCAATAGATCTTCTGCAGTTCAGTTTACTTCTGCATTTACAAAGTTTGTCGCAGATTTTCACAATATCTTTCTCTTCTATTCCACTCAGAGAATACACAGAAAAGTCGCTGGATAACACTACAATAAAAAAATACGGAACAACATCATAACAACAGAATAGGGTATAATATTCAGGCAAAGAAAAAATAAGGGAAATTCAATCTAAAATTAGTTTAAATGAATTGTCAAATGTGGTCAATTTTTAATTTATAGCATTACAATAATTCAGGCAAAAAAAGAAAAAAGTACAAAGCGTAGATTAAGCAGTCGTGAGGTACGCTAGCCACTCGGTCAAACCTAATTATGAGTTCAAAAACTCCTAAAGGATTGACTGAAAAGTACTAAAAAAGAACACCTATGTGGCTAAATAAAATCACTTTGTGGATTAATGCTCTGATATTTGTCAAAATAAAGCTAGTAAACTTACTTGCTTATAGAGTACTCTAGAACTCTAAAACAGTGCAATAAAGCAACCAGTTGATCAGGCAACAGAATGGCAAAAGCCGGAAGATAAACCTGGTAGCAACCGCTGTTAGTTCTTTTTAGATGTTTGATAAAGGCTCTCTTGTGTTGAAAATAAGATCTTCAGACACATCAATCATGCTTCAATACCCTGGACTTCATCCCAGAAATAGGAGTACAGTTTTAGATGTAATGACACAAAAATCACGGCTATATTTGTTTGAAGCCAGAGGTCAAATACCACCACGACAAGCAAAAAGCAAATAAAATGTGTTTGGAGGAGCAGGGCTTTATAGCCAGTCTCTCCCCCCCAGGAAACTAAACACACTTTTTTCACGTGCTGTATAATTAAGTCAATTAAATCAATTAAGTCCAATCAATCCATGGCAGGAGCTAAGAATTGAAAGTGAGATAATCAAATAGGCAATAGAATTGTTCAATCATTCAATCAATCAGTCAAGTTAAAGAAGGTTAGATCAAAAATAGTCAAGATAATCAAAGTCTAATAGGATAGTAGATAAAATAAATAATCAGAGAACAGCACTCAGTTGTCCATAGTTAAATGTAATAATAAATGCCTCCACAGCACATAACACTTAATAAAAATGGTAAGAGATATTTAAAAAAGTGGTTTACTATACTATAAATTCTTAAAACCAAGAATAACAAAAATAGTATAATAATCACACAATGGAAAGAAGTTTTAATTAAAAAACAAAAATTTGGAAATGAAAAATGGTAAAACTCCATAGAGCGTTTCTCTACATGTTCAATTCAAAAAAAAAAAAAAGAAAACACATACACAGACATAAAGTGTACAAATATGTATTAATCCTCAAATTAAAAGTTTTCCTTAATGGGAGGAAAATAAAAAATAATAGAATAAAACACAGTCTGTGAGCACAGTGGACTGAATGCCTCTCGTATGCTCCTGAGAGAGCGGGCTGCCTGTTGCCCTCTGCACTCCAAGCTCCCCCAAGAACACCAAACAACACAGACTGAATTTTTCCAATACTGGTGCACAAGATGTCCTGGTAAGATGGTACAATTTCACCACAGGCTGCTTAATATGGCAACGATGGCATACCTGTTATAAGTAAAAATTAACCTTGATACCACCCTGCTAGAGCGGCCCACTCCACAACTGAACAGCGTGCAGCACCTCCACTCCCTCTTTTCACTACAGCAGGTGGTGCTACATCGATCTTCTGAGTCAGAAGTTCAGACAGCTAACTACGAACAATGAAATTAAGTTCTATTTTGATCCTCTGAGGATGTCTGCCCAACCAAGTCGACCTCTGAATGGGGACTGTATCCAGTTCACTCCATCCGACAACTCTGTCAGTCTGCTCTCCTCTAGTAAATGCCTCTGAGTCCGCTGCTGCCACTCCAATTCAGCACAAACTGCTGGTTACCTAACAAAACACTGTGATCTCTCTAAACCAAGGAAAAGAACTTCAGGATGTTTTCAATTTATTTATTTTGAAAAGCCTGCTGATCCACCCCCACACCAACAGCATAATCCTACTACATAATTAGGTATGCCGCCTGGCCTTCTTGGATACCAGTCGGTGACCACCTGTACTCAGGCATATCTGGTACCCCGGTCTCAAATTTACAGTAAAAGCTATAATGGCCCATGGCCCACCACCAGCAGTAGAGACAGACAGAGAGAGAGAGAAAGAGGATTTGAGAGTTATACAATAAGTAGTGACTGAGTTCTTATGCTACCCCACTGAAAATATTTGTTTGCAATAGCATACACAGCAAGGAGAAGACTGATGATGTTGCTGCTCAGCTGGCTGTTGGGTGGCATCTTGTAAATGAAAGGATGCAGCCACACTATGATAGCTGCGTCTGCATCCTTTCAACTACACCAAGTTTCTGTCCATCAGCCAGGCTGAGCATCATCATCAGCATGCTCCTCATTGGCCAGTCACTTGCATGCCTCCTGCAGGCTCAGCTGCATTGGTTGCTACAGTGTCACATCTCCCCAGCCTCAGCTCTGCTAGAAGTCTCAGTATGTTTGCTTTGCACATAAGCAGAAATAAATGTGGTTGGCACAGCATCAGCTTCCAGTTTTGCTTCTCCACAAGTCCACCCAAGAAATGCAATTTTCAGAAGATCACAGTGGTATGCTATCCCCACATTTTCAAAGGAGATGCGTGGCCCAAAATGGAGATGCGCCGCACATCTGTGGATGAGCCGTAATGCATTAATAATGTATGCAATACAAATAGAGGGGGCGTTCCCATGAATATGCCGTGCATACCTATATTCAACCAGAATGTGCGGTGCATCTTCCGCACATCTCAGAAATGAGCCGACCAAAGTTGGGCATATAAAAAGATGGCCTAAATTGGTCAGCCACCCACAGGCAGGCCGCAGAGCTGCAGACAGGCCATTTGAAGACAGTTCTCAGAGGTGCACCAGAACATGCTACAGGCACCCACACAAAGCTATCATGCCAGGATAGACATACCCAGAGTCACAGGTGCTGTGTCACCATTAGTACCATCCAGGGAGCAACACCCTACACCGCACCCTGGACAAAGACACCCAGCAACCACATGCCAGCACTGTCAGGTGCCCCCCAGACACACCAGAGGAGCAGACAGCCACAATGCAGCAAATGTACTGGGGGCCATGGCCTGCATCTATGCGGCCTGCAGGGTGCCACTTGGCAGTGGCATGCACCCAGAGTGCCGTCTCCAGGTAGCCTGGTGGGTGGGTGGCAGCCTGGCATAGGCCAGGGACTGATCTGTGGCACACACCCCCAGTGGTATACCATAGGTGCACACATGTGGGACCCACCCACTTGGGTACCTCATCACCTCTGCAAACTGCCATTCCTTGCAGTCATCACCATGTTCCTCTCATATGGGGCATGTGGGGCACTGCAGGTGACTGTATGCTGCATATGAAGCAGGTGTATCACATGACTGTGGTATACTGATCAGACTATCACCCTGTGCCCTCCCTGTTGCATGTCCAGGTGGGCCCCTGTACCCCAGTCCAACCCTATAAATGGCTATGGGTAATAGCACTGTACCCAGGCCAATGCAGTCCACCCACAAACAAACATACCCTCACACCTATCTGATAGGCTGCAGTACCTCCTGTTCACCTTTGTGAAGTGGTGGGGCAGCCCTGCAAAGCTGGAACTGAGCATGTCCAGGGTATGCAAATGGCCTGAACACATTCCAGTAATGAGCTGAGCATGTGGGGGATGGGCTTGGAATGTGCAATGAGGTCATTTGCATGTCCCAGCTAGATACTGTAACTCTACTTTCATAGTAGCTTCATCATGCATTTTCCCCATACTCCGCATAGGGATCAGGTCACCTGCTACACCGCACATCCCCCACCATGCAATCGCGCATCTTTGGGATAGTCAACCAGACATGCATGGGTGCATCTCACAGCACATCTTCTGAATATCTCATTATTTTGGGACGGCACATCTCAGATGCGCGGCACAGGTACTTGCACGAGTTTGCAGGGGACTTTTGAATATGGGGGCTCTACTCTTTTAAAATCAGCTGAGCAAACACAAATGTATTTGAATGGCTTGAAATTCTTATGGCGACAAAATTAACCCACAATTTCTTCATGTTAGCTTAATGAAGGAAATTAAAAGAAAATAAGTTCACAGCCACTTTCATTTTTCCACCCAAACACCACCCAATAAGGCATGTTTGACAGATATGTTACCAACATTTTAAAATATAAATATAAAACATTTGCTTGAAAAAAATAATCTATTTATATTTTAGAAAATAGACTTTTAAAAAACATCTTCATTCAACAGATTGTACCCTATTGTGTACTGAGCTAATAGAAACATAAAAGCAGAGTGTCGAAATTCCCTCCATCTCAGTTTTATATCATTACTTTTCTCTCCATAAAACAGTAATGCATTAATTTGAGCCACTCATCATTCTAATAATTTTAACCAATAAATTTAGCTTTCAAATCTTAACACAAACACAAAAAATGTTACACGAATAAGTGTACAGTAATTATAGTCTACTAGCATGCTTTTCATTGAAAAATGCCACACATTTTGTTACACAGCTTGGGGCAGGGTATATACTGCAGGAAAAAGCAACATTATTGTGCAAATACACTTTGGAAACCTTGACATACAGTTATAAATGTGCCTCAATAAAAGTTTATTTCTTTATGCTGTCATTAGAAATAGAACATAAGCTATGCTGTCAAACAAAATCATTAGGGCAGCAGGACAGGAGGCCGAGCTAGATGTCCTTGTCAACCTGGGAACTAATGACCTGGCTAAGGATGGGACTGGGATAGTGCAAGGGGAGTTTAAGGAGCTGGGGAGGGATCTTAGACAGGTGCACGCTCAGTGGCTTTCGCTCAGGTGCTGCCTGTCTACGACAGAAGGAAGGAGATGGATCTCCATACCAAGACCTTCAACTCAGGGTTGAAGGCATGGTGCAGAGAGGAGGGGTTCAGCTACACTGGGGACTGGAGATCCACCTGGAGAGATAAAGGCCTTTACAGGGGTGATGGCTTGCATCCATCTGGAAGGGGAACTGCAGTCCTCCATGGACAGTTTAGATGTTACTTTGATAAACATTTAAACTACCTGAAGGAGTTGTGGCAGAAGAAATTGGAGAGGCAGTAACCACTCCCCCCATAGGCTAAAGTAGAAAGTAGGGAGAAGCCAAGGGGAATGGAATCCCCCAGGATGGAAATTAATAAAGGAAGGATGGTAGAAATGAAGGGGGATGGGAATGGAAGCATTAAAAGCAGAAGTGGAAAGGAGACAGGGCAAAAAGGAAAGAAGGGGGCTACCAAGCAGAGTGGTCAGTAAAATCTGGAAGGCCATGTGTACAAAAACTAGAAGTCTAGGAAATAAAACTCTGGACATAGAGGCTATAATGGCAGGGGCCAACCTGGATATTGGGGCCATTACTGAGTTATGGTGCACTGAAAATAATGACTGGGACATGTCCAGACCAGATTATACTCTGTTTAGGAGGTACAGGATGGAAAGGAAAGGAGGGGAGTGTGGTGCTTTATGTGAGGGAAGGCATAAAAGCAATGGAGATACAGGGAATACAGGGAGGTGTAGAGGTACTGTGGGTTACCCAGAGATAGGGAATGGAGACTTTATTCTCATTGGTATGCTCTACAGACCTCCAGCAGAGGGGGAGAAGTTAGATAAGTTACTGGTGGATACTACTGGCAAGATGGCAGAAAAGGGGGAAGTGCTGTTGGTGGGGGATTTCGATCTGACGAATGTAGACTGGAACCTCCCAGCCACAGCTTCAGCTAGAAGCAAAGTCGTCCAGGACTCCCTGCAGAGGGCAACACTCAGGCAACTACTCATGAACCCACTCGTGATGGGGCAATACTGGACCTGGTACTCACTAACAAGGACAGTGCTACAGACATCGAGGTAAGAGATCACCTGGGAACAGCGATCACTGCACAGTGTGGTTAAATATAACAAGACAGTGGGCAGCTTCAAAAGAGGCTGAGATAGACTTAAGGGGAAGGCAATGGTCATGGGGGATAGGTAGAAAGGATGGGAGGAGTGGGAAGGGGTGGCAGAGTCAGAAGCTTAAGCAGTGGATTCTGCAATACTAGCATACAAGACAGAACAAATGGCCTTATTCTGCTGGCTTTTTCGTATGTTTATATTAGTTTGGCTGTGGAACTGAACCATACAAGGTTGAGGGTCCGGGACTTCAGGAGGACAGAGTTTAAAAAGATGGGTGAATGCCTCAGGGAGGACCTGGCCGGGGGGGTATGACCTGGGTGGGGAGAAGGACAGTGGGTGAAGCTAAAAAGGGTCATAGGGAAGGCAACAAACCTCTGCATCAAGCAAATGAGCAAAAACAAGAGGATAAAAGAGACCACAATGGCTCTTGAAAGAGGTGGTGGAAAAAGTAAAGACTAGAAGGGTAGCATTCAGAATGTATAAGGAGACACACTGAGGGAGGAGCATAGGAGATGTATGCTTATACTTAAAAGGGTACCATTTAGAAGGAATATGGAGACATAGAGGGAGGAGCATAGCGAGGTGTATCGGGGAATCAAAGGGAAGTAGGGACAGCAGTAAAGAACACGAAAGTGCACACTGAGGACAGAATAGCCTAGGTTGTGACGAAGGGAGACAAGACATTTTTAGGTATGTAAGTGAAAGGTGGAAGACCAGGGTTGGGATAGTAAGATTAAAAAGGCAGGGGGGACTGTATAGTGGAGGACCAGGAACAGGCAGACATCTTGAACAAGTACTTTCGTTCTGTGTTCACAAAGGAAGGAGAAGGGGAAGGGGCAGAAAAAAGTAACATAAGCATGGAGTGAGGGAGGTGGACACTAGTCTGTTTTCAGAAAAGAGTGTACTGAAGGCATTCACTAATCTGAACGTGGACAAAGCAATGGGGCCAGATTGGATGCATCCCAGGGTGCTGGGGGAGCTCAGTGAGGTACTGGCTGCACTGATATAATCCCACTTCAAAAAAAGTAGTAGCAGGGAAGAAACTGGCAGCTATAGGCAGTCCGCCTGACATCAGTGGTGGGAAAGTTAATGGAGTCACTGCTAGAGGAAAGGATTGTGGAATATCTTGACTCCAATGGGCTACAAGACCTGAGGCAGTATGGATTCACGTGGGGGGAAGGTCGTGTCAAACAAATCTGATAGATTTTTTTGACTGTGTGACCAAGAAATTAGAGCAGGATTGAGTGGTTGACATGGCCTACCTAGATTTCAGTAACGCTTTTGACACCTGCATATACGAGGGTAGTAAGCAAGCTGGGCAGCTTAGGAGTGGGTCCAAAGGGCACTCTGTCAAAACCCCATGACGAAAAATGGTGCATGCAAAAAAACATGTGGTGCGGTCCATGTACTCTTGCACAATCCAAAATCACGCTAGATTATAAAAACAAACTCCGAGACTGCACACACGTTTATGTCTATATGGTCTTTGAATGCGAATTTATGCGGTCAGGGTTTTGACCAGAAGGTAATTGTAAATGGAGTCCACTGTGAAGAAACAGGAGTTACTAGTGGGGTACCGCAGGGTTCAGTACTGGGTCCAGTCCTTTTTAATGTCTTTATAAGTGATGTCGCAGAGGGACTGGAAGGAAAAGTATGCCTCTTTGCAGATGACACAAAGATCTGTAACAGGACTGATACACAAGGAGGCGTGGAAAGGATAAGAAGGGACTTGGCAAGGTTGGAGGAATGGTCAGAAGTATGGCAGCTTGGATTCAATGCAAAGAAGTGCAGAATAATGCACCTGGGAAACAAAAACCCAGGGGAAGAGTACACAATGGGGGGGGAGGTAGTAATAACAACAAAAATGGAAAAGGACCTGGGGGTAATCATATCAGATGGCCTTAAGGTTGACAAGCAACGTGAGAAGGCAGTAAGGTGGGCTGGGAGGATACTGGGATGTATAGGGAGAGGCATCCCCAGCAGAAAACAGGAAGTTGTTATCCCTCTATACAGACAATTGGTGAGACCCCATCTGGAGTACTGCATCCAGTTCTGGAGACCCAATCTCTGCAAGGACACAGACAGGATGGAGGCGGTCCAGGGAGGGCAACAACTGGTGCAGGGTCTGCAAGAGAAGCCATACGGAGAGACTAAAGAAGCTCACATGTATACCTTGAGAAAAGGAGGGAAAGGGGGACATGACAGAAACTTTAAGTACCTCAGTGGAATCAACAAAGTCCAAGAGGGTAGCATCTTTCAGGAAAAAGAGATGTGCAAGAACAAGGGGACACAATTTGAAGATAGAGGGGGGACGGCTCAGGGGCAATGTGGGGAAGTATTTTTTCACAGAGAGGGTGGTGGACGCATGGGACAGCCTTCCTGAGGAGGTTGTGGGGTCTAAACCTGTGGAAGAATTCAAGAATATATGGGACAGTCATAAGGCAATTCTTGTGGGGGGTAGGAAGAAATAGGCTGTTGGTTAACTAGGATCTGCAGCTTATCCTGTAGGTAGGCAAATGGGTAGACTAGGTGGGCCAAGCAGTTCTTATCTGCCATCAAAGTCTATGTTTCTATACCGGTCCAAAGGTGGTAAACTAGATGTGAATTTGGTTATGGGACAGGCAGCAGAGGGTTGTGGTAAATGGAGTTCACTCCGAGGAAAGGAGGGTGACCAATGGGGTGTCTCAGAAATCAATGCTGGGACTGGTCCTCTTTAATGTCTTTATAAGTGACATTGTAGAGAAGCTGGAAGGGAAGGTCTGCCTCTTTGCAGATGACACCAAAATCTGCAATAGGATGGACATTCGAGGGGGATGGAAAGGATGAGCAGACCCCAGAGAATACTGGAGGAGTGGTCAAGGGTCTGGCAGCTGGGTTTCAATGCAAAAAAGTGCAAAATAATGCACTTAGGGCACAGAAACATGGGGCAAAGTGCAAACTGGGGAAAGTGGTACTGATGATCACCAAGCAGGAAAGAGACCCGAGTGTAATCACACTGAATGACGTAAAAGTGGCCAGGCAGTGCAACAGTGCAGTTGGGAAGGCTGGTGGGAAACTTAGTGGGGTGCATAGGGAAGGGTATCACAAACTAAAAGAGGAAGGTGGTATTACCTCTGTACAGGCCGCTAGTAAGACCACACCTACAGTAGAGTACTGTATCCAGTTCTGGAGACCACATCTCTGGAAGGACAAAGACAGAGTGGAGGTGGTCCTGAGGAAGGCAGCTAAAATCGTGCAGGGTCTGTATCAGAAACCCTAGGAGGAGAGACTTAAGGACCTAAATATGTACACCATGGAAGAGACAAGGGAGGGTGGATACAATAGAGACCTTTAAATTCCTCACGGGGGTAAAACAGGTACAGCAGAGAAGTACTGTATAGGTGCTCAAGGATAAGGGGGCATGATAAGAAGCTGGAGTGGGAAGATTCAGGAGAGATGTGAGAAAATATTTCTTCATAGAAAGAGTGGTGGAGTTCTAGAACAGTCTTTCAGTGAAGGTGGTGGGGCAAACATTGTGGTAGGGTTCAAAAATGCATGGGATAAGCATAACAGAAACTTAAGGAAAGAGTGACTGGACTAGAGATCAAGCAGGATCTGTGGTGATACTATAGGCAGGGAAAAATGAGCAGACTAGGTGGGCTTAGAGTCTTTATCTGCCAGCAAACTGTCTGTCTCTGAAACCAACCCCACCTTTAATTGCTCCTTTGAAACTGCATGCACTTTTTACAAATACTGATGGTGGGGAACAGAGTGTAGGAATACCTAAAACCTATAACACGCTCACCCACACATACTCACTCCGGTGAGTTTTTACATATTCATTTACTGATTAGACCAAATACAGAAACATCAGCACACACTAAGTTGCCAAATGCAGTGGCTATACATACATCTCCCATCCAGTCTGACTCGCTCTTTGGATGTCATCACGGTGGCATCTGGAAACACGAACACACTTGCTGGATGCCACAGTGTTTGAAAAGAATATAAAATGAATGAAAAAGACAATATAGATATGGAGAGAATGGAACTACCAAACTAAATGAAACCAGCACAGCAATTAAAATATTTGGTCCTCTACTGAATTTGGAAGAACGAAACTTCAGGAGTACTGAGAAAGAAAAAAAAACTATTTACTTGTTTTTTAATGATCTTTAACAATAACATTTGGTTCAGGTATACTATGGCTACTGTACCTTTTCACCTATGGAATTTTATTTCCCATTCTATAAGTGTGACCATTCTGCATAATACAACTGTTTGTTAGTGCACACTGATCTTCCACATTAACATTGCAAACAGTTCATAGCATTTTTTTATGCTGTCTTGTGCATGCGCAAGCAACATCTTGTGGTAGTAGGAGAAATGCAGAGGTGTGTCAGTGTTGGCGAATGCAGGCCAGCTACGCTTTACTAAAGTTCATACATACTAAGGTGTATGATGAGCAAAAAAACTACATAGCTCATAATGGCTCACATACTAACCAAATTAATAATAAGCTACTAGGTTTGTGGTTAGCAGATAACCATCCAGTCTGGATTTAAATGTCTCTTTATTCTTACTTACTACAACATTTAAATGTAGATTGTTCCAGGGTTTTATTACCCTTAACATGAAAAAGTATTTCCTATTAAGGTAATTGAATGATTTATATTCTAGCTGTAATGGGTGACCTCTAGTATCATAAGGTGAGTCCTTAAAACTCAATCCTAAGTCTACCATCAACTCTGGATCCTGAATTATATCATAAAGATACAATAAATCTCCAGGCAACCTTCGAGTTTCCAAAGAGAACAAATTTAAGCTGCTCAACCTAGATTTATAAGAAAGATGTCCCATGCCTTTCAAATATTTCGTAAATCTACATTGTACTTTCTCCACTTGATGAATGTTCGTTTTCTTATATGGGCACCAGAGTAGTGATACTTATTCCAAATGGGGCCTAACATAAGCGTTGAAAAATGGCATAAGTACCTTTGGTTCCCTAGATGTTATGTTAAGCTTAATAGACCAAATAACCTTATTTGCTTTATTAACCATATAGTTCAAGTGATTTGAAAACTCCATATTGTCTAATACCACAATTCCCAGATTTTTCTCATCAGTTGTTTTATTAAGAGGTACTTGCCCTAAACTATATGTTCTCAAGGTGTTGGTGTTACCCAAATGCATAACCTCACAATTGGATATATTAAGCTTCATATCCCATTTATCCACCCATTCAGAAATCTTATCAAGATCTCATTGGATGGTGGCAAATTCTGAATCACTGGTACATGGACCGCCTATTTTGATGTCATCCGCATATTTGATACTTAGTGAAAGACACTGTGATGTAAGATCAGCAACAAATGCTTGGAATAAACAAAGGTCCAAGTACAGAGCCCTGTGATACCCCACTGGTAACACCACCAACCTCAGATAAATATCCACTTATACAGACCTTTTGAGTATGGTTAGATAACCAGTTCTTTATCCATGTTATAATTAATGGTTTCCCTTTTTTCCATAGGGAAACCGTGGTGTAATTTGCCGTAATGAAGAAGTGTTCATTACGGCAAACACGCGCATGGTTTCCCTCACTGTGCGCATGCACCCGCCGTACCTCCTCGCTTTACCAACATCTCTGATCACGGAAGTGCTAATGGAACAGCAAACCGTCATCCGAACTAGGCGGCAAGTAGGGAAAACAAACTGAAAATCTGCCTGAATATTTTAAATAAACTCATCCCTCAGGGCTGCGCATAAGATAAAAAAAAATGTAATTACAAATCAAACTCCCGACTGTGGCCATGTACTTCAACCTAACAGGACCAGGGCTGCACATCAGTACTGTATTTTATTTTACATAATTGCTGAGGTGAAAAAAGGAAAACCCAGCAATTATATAAAATAAAATATGGCTGAGGTGTGTAAACTCGAAGTTTACACACACCCGAGGGGTTAGATGCATGTCATAAACCAGCATCTACCCCCTCGGGTGTGTGTAAACTTCTCATTACACACCCCGACCCATACTTTATTCTATATATAATATATGGATTGATATTTAATTTTTCCAATTTTACAATAAGGGCCCAATGAGGCATGATACCAAAGCTTTGCTAAAATCCAGGAAGATAACACTGCATGAAATACATGCATCTACTACTGAGCTAATGATCTCATAAAAGCATAATAGGTTAGAAAGACAACCTCTGCCTTTTCAGAAACCATGTTGTTCCAAGTTGACAGCGTTTAGAACAGGAGTTAATATATCTCTGATAAGACTCAAACATCTTACAAATGTGAGATGGAAGGCTTATTGGTCTGTAATTGGAACAGTCAGATGTTAAACCATTTTTGTATATGAGAATGACATGAACAGTCTTTCATTGAATGGGAACAAAACCTTCCTTCAAACAGGATTCAAAAAGTAATTTTAACAGAGTCAGTAAACATCCAGATAGGAGATATACTAAGTGACCAGAAAGATTATCTGGTCCAACACTTGTTTTACCTTTTTGAAATGTTCTTTTCTTTTCGATGTCACTTAATTTAAACTGTATAATGTCATATCCTCTATTTTCAGTGGAAGGTATTCATCTATCCTGGATTGTAAATTGGTTACAAAATACTTTATTAAAGGTATTGGCCATATCCTTTGGATCTTATATACTAACATCATCCACCAAGAAAGGCCCCACTTTATAGGTAGGTTTTTTCAAGGAATTAATGTATGAGAAAAATAGTTTTGTTATTTGATTTTTTTTCATTAACTGACAAACTGTATTCAAATGTAATTTTGGACTTTCTTATAGCAGCTTTACAAAGCTTTTGTGCTTTTTTAAATATAGTCCAATTATGACTGGATTTAACTTTCAGACAGTTTTTGTATTTCATATCTTTATTTTTTATGAGTCTCTTAATGGATTTAGTTATCCATTTTGGCTGAATCTTACCCTTAATAAATGTGGTTTTCTGTGGTATAAACACATCCCTAACATATGACAAGGTGCTATAAAGTAATTCCCCAAATCCTGGATAGAGAGATGAGCATGTTCATGCTCCCGTCAATCTGATTTATCACATGTTCAATCCAGGGATATTTGCTCGTCTCATACACATATACCAATTTAGATTCCGATTGTATAATTATGGGACATTTCAGCTTACAGGATATAACACTATGATCACTTTTACTAAGCGGTGCCTCTAAAGAGATGTTACTAATCTAAATACTGTCATGATGAAGAATAATATCTAAGATGTTATCATCTCTAGTAGGTAGACGAACACTCTGTTGTAGCTGTACCTGACAGCATGTTACCAACAGCTGTTTACTACTTAAGGATACCGCTGTGTAGTTTTGCCAATCAATATCAGGCAGATTTAGATATCCCAGTAAGATTACTTTCCCTATTACACATGCTCATCCTATTTTGTGTGACACTGCTTCTATATATGTTATTGTAGCAGTTGGGGGCCTATAACAGACACCTGAGATAATTGATGACATTTGCTTATTGTTAAATTTAACCCAGATGGTTTCTGTTACACAATCATGTTTTTTGATTTGTTTGAAGATATCAGAACCCCTAAGGAATTTATTTGTTACTATAAGAGCACCACCGTCCCTTTTATCAACCTGTTTGAAAGAGAACATATCAAATCCCTGAATGCTAGGGTCCTGATCCGTTTTAGTGTCCCACCATGTTTCAGTAATTGCTACTATATCAGCCTTTGTAGTAGCCATTCTAGAAACTAATTCATTAAACTTATTATTCAGACTCCTGGCATTTAAACTTAAAATATTTAAATGGGATTTGATGTTTTGACATCATTTTCTAAACAAACATGGAGCATACTTATTGTTTATGGCCCCCTGCCACCCAAATTGTAGTTTAAATGATGGTCAATAACATCAGAAATAACTTTCCCCATAAGATTACTTCCCCTTTCGCTCAGATGTAATCCGTCCATACTAAACAAATCAATCCACCCACAAAACTCTTCCCAGTATGTAATACAACCGATATCTTGGTCCAAACACCAATTTCGTAACCAATTATTAAGAATTATTTAGAAGTTGTGTCCCTCAATCCCCAATGAGCCAGCATGCTAGCACTGAGATAAGTACTATGCAAAGTGCCACCAACTTGAGAGAAATGTGCCGCTGCAATCAGAGAGAAGCTTGTCATGCAGTGACACAGATGACATGCCTCCCGAATGTGCCTTTCCTGCTGAAACATTTTAATAAACATGGCGTCCTGCCATCCAGCACACAATCCCCAAAGAAGGCCATCGGAGGTGCAATCCCCATGTCGGCATGTCCGCCACCCCCCACACTGTGTGGCACACTGGGAGCCCACCCCAGTGTGCTGCCACTCAGAGAAAGCTGCCTGTGTTGGCATGTTCCTGCCCCCCGCCTCACTCCCACTGTGTGGCACACTGAGAGCCCACCCCAGTGTGGCCAACATCACGCCCCTGGAAAGTCATGAGGCACACTGGGAGCCCACCCTGTGTGCCCAACATTTGTTTTATTTCACCTATAAAGAAAGAAAATGGCCCTACGTAGGTCTGGTTTGCTTGTTTTTTGTACCTAAATGAGAAAACGCAGTCCGTTGTCCGTGGCACCTCCCTCCCCAACCCGCACTCACTTCGCTGTGCACCCCACCTCCCCACACACACCCTCACCCCATACTTACCTCCGGAGGTCTGGCGCTGAGATCTTCAGTGGAGCAGGAACATGTCTGGATTCTTCAAAGCCGAACTGCAAAATGAAGAAATGCCGTAAGCTGTATAATGGCATAAATGGGGTTTCAACTTAGGTGGCTATCTCAGCCATTTTTGAATTTTGGCTCCACATTTTCAACATGGGGATCTTGAGACCCCACCTCATGAACACATGCACTGTCATCTTGTTATTTGGTCCTGAAAGGTCATTTCACGGTCACTGCGCAGAATCACCTTTCGGGACCGATTAACGAAACAACAGTGGCACTGTTCATGAGGTGGGGTCCCAAAAAGCCTATGTTGCAAATTTGGTGAAAAAATTTAAAAAAATTACTGTTATGAGTGTGCATTGCGCAGTTTCCACGCACGCTCATAACTTCGACAATTTTTAATATTTTCACTCCAGAGTTTCACCATTGCCACTTTCTCATGCCTCCTTTATTTTATTTTTTTTATTTATTTAAGTCTAGGAGTACAAATACCTTTGAGCCGAGGCTCTTTTACAAAGGTTCTAAGTCAATTACAGTAAACACAATACAACAAGGAGAGATACAATGCAGATATATGGATAAACTGGACAAAATTGGGTTCACATAGGGGAAGACAAAGTGGAAAGTGGAATATGGCACAGTGGGGATGGTGGATACCGCAGGAGCAGGGAGCAGCCAAAGGCATTTTTCAGACATACAGAGGGGTGTAGAGGCTGACATGTAAGGAACAGTATGGGGGGGAAGTGCTAGAGTGGAGAAGGGGGAGGAGCAGGAGGAAAGGAAAGGGTGGGAGGAAAGGAAGAGGAAAAGAAAAAGGGGTAGGGTAGGGTATAATGTGTGGCTAAAGTAGAGTGTTCATAGGCAGAGCAGGAAAAATGTGGGAGTCGCTAGTGAGATAAGTGCATGGTGTTGATCTGAAGAGGACTAAAGGGCTGGTAATATGTAGCAGTCACATTAGCTGGTAGTAATGAGATGGCGATGGAGCGTGGATTTGAAAGGGCTGAGTTTTGACATAGAGGAGATGTCTGCACTGAGTTTGTTTAGCCAGCTAGGCCCCTTATGGGCAAAGGATCTTTGTCCCTGGGAGGTGCGGCAACGGGGAACTTGGAGCAGTTGAGTTTCAGATCTCCTGGTATTGCGAGTATTCAGGCAGGGTTGCAGTAGATCTTGGACACCGGGAGGTGTGAGACCCATGGTAACTTTCTTAGCCATAGTACATGTTAGATACCTTATGTGGTTGGACAGTTGTAGCCATCCGGTTTGCGCATATAGGTCACATGTATGTGTCAGATGGTGGGCACCAGTGATGAGCCTACAAGCCTTGTTGAGAGATGTCGATATTTGTCTAAGCGTAGAGGGTGATGCAGAACCGTAGATGATTAGGCCGTAATAAATGATGGAGACCACTGAACTCTGG
Organism: Neoceratodus forsteri; assembly: GCA_016271365.2. Taxonomy (NCBI): domain Eukaryota; kingdom Metazoa; phylum Chordata; order Ceratodontiformes; family Ceratodontidae; genus Neoceratodus; species Neoceratodus forsteri. The sequence goes on along the minus strand of CM028135.1, from coordinate 900,892,838 downwards.
ACAGTGATCCTCAAGGCATCCGATGTAAGGTGACGTCTGTGGCAGTAAAGCAGGCCTAGCTGAGTATTTGCAGTTTTGGCAACAAAGTCAATGTGGAGCATATGACAGGTTTGGGTCCAGATGAATCCTAGATATTTAAATAACTGAACTTGCTCAAGGATGCTTCCGAGGCTAGTTGTGAGGAGAAAGGATGGAGCCTGTGCTGGTTTTGGTTTGTTGAAGGATAACTTTGTTTTTTATGGTTTAGGACAAGCTTATGCTTGCTAAACCAGTTTTCTACGGTGGCAAAGCCTTGCTGAAGATTGTGCTGAAGTGGTTCAGGTTCCTCGTGAGAGGTGAAGATTACTGCATCATCAGCATAAAGAATTATTTGCTCAGGACAGGACTGGAGAAGGGTGTTCAAGAAGAGGCAGAATAGCAGGGGGTCCAGGATTGACCCCTTGGGGATTCCAGAGTGAACTGGTCTGGCATCAGAGAGGACCCCATTGATTTTCACTATTTGTGTCCGATTTTCTAGGTAGCTACTGAACCAGTCGGTAGCGTCAGGGGAGAGTCCAGAAGACCAGAGCTGTTCAATTAGCAGACAACGATGTATGGTGTCAAACGCTTTGTCAGATTTGAAAATGGCCTGGTTAGCTGACCTTTATCCGGAGGAATGTAGCTCACCAGTGAATTCTAGTAGGGCCGATGATGTACTGTGGCCTTTTCTAAAACCATGTTGTTGAGGACATAAGATGTTGTATTTTCCAGGGAGTAAGTTGGTCTGCCACAATGCATTCCAGAGCCTTTGAGAGAGGAGGAAGTAGGGAGATAGGACGATAGTTTCCATGGTTGGTCTTATTACTGGTTTTGTGGACTGGCGTAACAGTTGCAGCTTTCCATAATTCTGGGAATTGGCTGAGACTAAGGGAGAGGTTGAAAATATGAGTAAGTGGACCAAGGACCTCATCAAGGGTGAGAGATAGTAGTTTGAGGTTGAGTGAGTCCCTGCTAGCTCTTGACTTGGATATTGCTTTAGTGATATATTTGCGGGCTGCATGCTTCTTTACAATTTGGAAATAGAAAGGCAGGAGGTTTGATGGGTTGGGATAGCTACATGAACAGTACAGCTGCCATTTTTCACATCTTGCCCAAAATGTGTTTTCGCACATGTGGCACACAATGGTGTGGTTGCTGTGGGAAATCAACGTTCGGGACAGATTAACAAAATCACAGTGAACTGTTCATGAGCGGAGGTCCCAAAATGCCTGTGTTGAACATCTGGCTAAAAAAAGCCCCCAAATAATTGCATTACGGGCAAGCGTTGCACAGTTTCTATGCTTGATTATGACTTCGCCAATTTTTCATATTTTCACTCCAAATTTTCAACATTGCCATTTTTTTACACCTCCTCATGAACAGTACAGCTGTCATTTTCACGTCCTGCCAAAATGTGTTTTCGCACCTGGGGCTCCAAATGGCGCAGTCGCTGTGCAAAATCACCTTTTGGCTAATGAACTGATAGTGCCGCTGTTCATGAGGCGGGGTCACAAAAAGCTCATGTTGAAAATTTGGAGTGAAAATACCATAAAATGCCCAGGGTGTTAGGGTTTCCAACTGTAACGCCCCACCCTGTAAAGACTGACAGGCGTCTGGGTGTGCCTTGGGATTGTTGGCTGTAATGTTCATGCTGTTCCACCCCCACCCTGCAGCCAGTGACAAGCATTGAGGTGTGCCTTGGACTCTTTGGCCCCAAAGTTCACCCCATTCTGCTATACTGCACCCATCTCAGCATATTTCCTTATGTAATGGAGTAAGAGTAAAGCCCAAAGACCCCAAGGCACTTGTCGGTGTCTGCAGAGTAAGGTGAGGTGAAATGGCGTGAGCGTTATGGCCGATGACCCAAAGGCACACCTCAATGCCTGTCAGTCTCTTCAGGGTGGGGGTGGGGTTGGCGTCAGTTCAATACTTCACTGCCATTCCTATTATGCATCTCCCTCTAAGTCCTGCACTACCAATATCAATGCCAGCAAGACAACATTCAGCATTGACAAATGCTTGTTTTAGTTGTTGCAGATGCCGCAACACCTTCCTTTCCAAGTACTCACTGGCATCAGTGGTATTCCACTTCCATCTACTCTCTGGTTTCCAGTGGCAGCCCTGCCTCTCTCCATAACATGCACTTCCTGGCACCCTCCCTCTTCTAAGTACTTTCTGGTGTACTGTGGCAACCCTTCCCCATGCACGTTCTCCATGGTGTTTAATGGCACCTAACCTCCCACCTTAACCTGCAAAAGGTGCAAGCACAAATCCTTCGGTCACATCCTCCAGCGGCTGCCATCTGACTCACACAAACTACAATACCAATTTACCAGTTGAAATATTGGTATAGTAATTGTGTGACATTTTTGAAAATCATGGAAGTACTGCATTGATGTACCCCCTCATGTGATTTTCAGAAACAGCTTACAATTACTGTACCAATATAACCACTGGTAAATTGGCACTGTACTTTGTATGATTTAGATGTCGCTGGCAGAGGTGAGCAGAGAATTTGTGCCAGCTGCTGTTTCAGGTCTGGCATGCTCTGGGGGTTGCCACTAGACAGCAAGAAAAACTTGCAAAGGAATAGGGAGAGGAAGGGGGTGTCACTGAACGCTAGGGAATGGGACACAGCAAAGTGCCTGCTATCACATGCAGCAATCCCCATTCTACTGCTGAAGCAGTCGGGCACAAATAAGGGCCCCCTATCATGGCTGGCAATCCTCGTCCCCTACAGGGGCGGTAGGGATACAATAGATAGTCTGCCTTCCAGAGCAGCCATACGACCCTCCCTCCTCCACTCCAAAGAATTATTCAAGGTATTCCACTCAATGCAGAATCAGCTAGAGACCACCCAATCCTTGTTTTGATATTCCGGCCTTGACAGTATGTGTTGCATGCAAGCAAGGGGTATGGTGTGATAGAAGATTGGAGGTCAACATGGAGTAACACAAGCCTATATGGGGGTCAACATGGAGTGACACAAGCCTATATGCCCCAGATAGGTTGCACCTAAATGGGGATGGGAAGGTACTGCTCAAATGTAAACTGGATGATTATGTGGACAGATGTTACCATTTAAACTAACAGGAGGCAGGGAAAAGCCCGGCTGTTGGAGGCAGGTGGCGGGGAGAGCACAAAGCCCTCACACACATAGCAAGAGGGAAGGGAACATATAGAAAGGAGGAGAGAGGGCATGGAGGGTTATGTGTGCGAATGCCAGAAGTCTGGAGTAGAAAGATCCTGATCTAACGGCAAAAATGGCAGAGGAGGGCCTTGCCATAGTGGGGTAACAGAAACGTGGTGCCACTAGGAGCAGGGATGGGAAATGGAGATACCAGGGTGCAAATTGTTCAGGAAGGACAGGGAGGGAAAGGGGGGGTTGCACTCTATGTAAAGGAGGGTATCAGAGCATCAGAGTTGCAGGGTAAGTGGGGAGAGGCAGAAGGACTCTGGGTCTCGTTGGCGGTGGGGAAGGGGAGTCAGTGCGTATGGGGGTGGTGTATAGACCCCCAGCGCAGTCCTAATCTGCACATAGTATGGCCGACGAGTTTGTGAAAATGGCAGCAAGGGGAGGTGATGCTGATGGGGATCTAAACCTACCAGACATAGACTGGAACATTTTCAGCTGCTTCAACCAGCAGCAGGGAAATATTGGACTCCTGCAGTTGGCCCTCCTAAATCAACTGGTCAGGAGCCAACAAGAGTAGGAGCTACTCTTGATCTAGTCCTGACAAATAGGGAAAGGTGGAAGAGCTATCGGTGGGGAACATCTCTGTACAAGTGACCACAAAACGGTCAGGTTTAAAATGAGAACACTGCAGAGGTTCACCACTCTAGGTTAAGGGTCCTGGATTTCTGGAGGACAGACTTCAGGAGAATGGGGGAAATAGTGGTGAGGGCATTGCAGGTGGTGGGGGAGTTGATGGAGGTGGAGGCAAAGTGAGGGTGGATAAAGGAAGCTATTGTAGGGGCCACTGATGTCTGTGCTGAGAGAGAAAGAGAGAGAGAGAGAGAGAGAGAAATAAGAGGAGGAGAAAACCTCTGTGGTATATGAGGGAAGTAACAGAAAAGGTAAGAACAAAAAGGAAAGCCTTTAGGAGGTTCAAGACAACTGAGATGGAAGTGAACAGGGTAAAATACCAGGTGAGCCAGAGAGAAGCCGGGGTAGAGGTAAGCAGGGCAAAGGCACAGACAGAGGAGCGAATAGCGAGAGGGGTCAAAAAAGGGGATAAGACTTTCTTTCGATATGTAAATGAAAAGAGGAAGACTAGGCAGGGGATTCTCCAGTTAAGAACAAAGAGGGTGAGGCGCTACAAGGAGACAGAGAAAAGGCAGACCTACTAAACACCTATTTTTGCCCTGTGTTCAAGAGAGAGGAAGAAGGAGAAGAAGGCAGAGCAGGAAATGAAATGGCTGGGGGGTGGAGATGAGGCGTTTCTTGTGGAGGAAATATTGGAAGAACTGGGCTGCGTGAAGGTGGACAGGCAATGGGGCCAGATGGGGTGCACCCAAGGGTGTTAAGGAGCTGAAGGAGGTACTGCTGTGCTCTTGACTGCACTCTTCAATTGGTCCCTGGAAATGGGGATGGTACTGGAGGCAGGCAAATGTGGTCCCTCTGCATAAGGGGGAGGGAGGGAGGAAGTGGAAGTTACAGGCCCGTGAGTTTGACATCAGTGGCAGGCAAGCTCATGGAGAAGCTAGTAAAAGGCAGGATCATCAGCTACCTGGAGACAAATGGCCTGGTGAATCCAAGACAACATGGGTTTACTAGGGGTAGATCCTGTCAAACAAATTTAATAGAGTTTTTGTGACGGGTCACCAAGGAAATAGATCAAGGTAGAGAGGCAGATGTAGGTTATTTGGATTTCAGAAAGATTTGACTCAGTGCCCATGGGAGGCTGCTGTGTAAAATGGCAGGGCTGGGATGGGGCAGAGGGTAGTCAAATGGGTGGGAAGCTGGCTGGGAAAAGGAGGTCATAATAAATGGGTGGCATCCTGGGGTTCAAGGTCACAGTGAGATTTTCTCAGGATTGATGTTGGGGGCCCCTACTGTTCAATATATTCGTAGGGAACATCATGGAGGGCCTGGGGGGGTGAGTATGTTTGCGGACAATATCAAATCTACAATAGGGTGGACACAGAGGAAGGGGTGGAACAAATGCAGAGAGACTTGAGGCATGGTCAAAAAGGTGGCAGCTTGAATTCAATACAGAAAAATGTAAAATCATGCATCTGGGCTTCAGAAATCAGAAGGCAGGGTACCGTATGGGGGGTAGAGATCTAGAGGAGACAGAACAAGAAAGGGACCTAGGCATCATTATATCTGGGGACCTGAAGGTGGAAGGGTAGTGTGGGAGGGCAGTGGCCAGGGAGAGTGGAATGCTGGGATGCATAGGAAGGGGGATCACCAGTAGGAATAGGGAGGTCATAGTACTCTTGTACACCCATTTAGTTAGACCACACTTGGAGTACGGAGTTCAGTTCTCGAGGCCATACCTCAGGAAGGATGTGGGAAGGATAGAGGGTTCAGAGGAGAGCGACAAAAATGTTAAAAGGGTTAGGCCACCTATCCTATGAAGAAAGGTTGAGAGATCTGAACATGTACTCCCTGGAGCAAAGGAGGGAGAGGGGGGACATGATTGAGACTTTCAAGTACCATAAGGGTATAAACAGGGTGCCAGGAGGGAGCATCTTTAAGATGAAAGGAAACCGAGGAGCGAGGCATAGCCTGCAGGTGGAGGGAGGGCAGTTAAGGGGTAACATTAGAAAATACTATTACACAGAGAGAGTGGTAGAAAAGTGGAACAGATTCCCAGAGGCAGTCGTTGGAGAGGAAACAGTGAAGGGATTCAAAAGAGCACATGGGACAACCACATGGGAGTGTTAGGTGGGGAGGCACAGGTGCAAGCAGATAGCTGGGCAAATGGGCAGACTTGGTCAGCCTAGTTCGGTCCTTTTCTGCCCTCACACTTCTATGAATCTATGAAACTCACAGGAGTCCAGCTCCCACCATCCCCTAAATTACATTTCTTGAGCTCTGTTTGTCAAGTATAGATCTCTGCTTCAAGTTCATCAGCATCCTGCATTTACATATACAAATACCCGCCACACAAAAGCAAATGAAACATGTTGGTCCATGCCAATAGTCTCCATTTGGCTCAGTTTCTCCGTTCGAACAATTCCAGCGCTAAGGTTTTCATCCCTGCAACCGCGGGAAAGTTTTAAGGAGGAACGCGCGCGCGTGTTTTTCTGACGCATGCACAATTCATTTCAGACTTCTTCAAATTAGCATCCAAGCGAGTGGAACGTTGTGCGTAAAGCGCTATTACAAGAAAGTAGTGTTTTTCGTGTCTGTGGGCTAAATAACTCTAGCTAGTCATATTTAGAATATAGTTTAATTTCAAGATGAGCCTGGATTCATTGTTTCAGCACATTCTGGTCACGGAGCAGCAGGTGCAAGAAAAACGTCGCATTATTCATGAAGGTCAGCTGGCAGGCTGGGTATATTTGTTGATTGGGAAAGGCACGTTCCGATTGGGCCGTAGCACATATGTTTGGTTGTAGGGAGGTGGTTGAAAATCTATTTAGTTATAAAATTTAACCGCGAAAGAGGCACTGAACTACCAACAAGTGGTCAAATTTAGGTGGTGGATCTCGTACGTAACACTTTTTTATTGGTGGGGAACTGTCATTTGCTTGTCTGTTGTACTTTTGGAGAAAGATGGCAAGACGGGTGCAGGAAATCTTACATTTTAAGAGAATGTGGAACTGCGTTCCTGTGAACTCCTGCCTGATTTAACCACTTAGGGTAACGGGCAGCAGTTCGTTTAGGTTTTTTTTTTTTGGGTACAATAAAGTGCAATACATTTAAAAACTGTGCTGAATCAGTAAGTCATTTTTCACAGTAGACTTCTTTTTAAATACTGATTCAACTTTTATTTCTTTAGCTATAGGGCTTTTTAGTTATCGTAGTGATGAGTTCCCATTTCTATGCTCCTTATAAGAACCATTTCAGAACTGTCCCTGTTCTACTCTTCTAGTGTTGGCACAATGCACCCGTGTTCTATTTCAAAACTCTGTGTGCTTTGGGACATAAACTACAGCATACAGTGCTAAAATGGTACTTACCAACAGACTGCAAAGCAGAAACAAACTCTTGAGGTTACTAAAAGGCCTGTGTAGATGGAACAATAACAGAATGTGAACCAATACTTACAAACCAGCCTCTACTGAAAACAAGCATTTGTCAATGCTGAATGTTTGCTTGCTGGTATTAGCATTGGAAATGCAGGCGTTAGACAGATGCAGAGTAGGAATGGCAGTGAAGTATTGAACTTCACGCCAACCCTACCTCCACCCTGCAGAGACGGACAGGCATTGGGGTAAGCGTTTGTGTTGTCACCTATAACATTCATGCCATTGCACCTCACCCTATCCTGCAGACACTGACAAGTGTTGAGGTGTGCCTTGGGGTGTTCGGCTTTACAGTCATCCCACTCCATAAGGACATAGGCTGAAATGGGTGCAGTATGGAATGGGGTGAACTGTGTGTGTCCGAAGAGTCGGAGGCACAACTCAATGCCTGTCTGGCTAGGGGTGGCGTTGAAATAGCATGAGCATTACAGTCAGCAATCCAAAGGCACACCCCTGATGTCTGTCTATCTGTAAAGGGTCGGACGTTCTGGTTAGAAACCATAACGCCCGGCCATTTGTTGGTATTTGCAGTACAAATGTTCAACATGGCCATTTTGTGGCCTCCACCTCATGAAAATATTTGGGACCTCTTCTCATGAACAGTGGCACTGTGATTTTGTCAATGTGTCCCAAAATTTGAGTTTCCACAGTGACCGTGCCATTGTGGCGCCAAATGCATGAAATTACAGATCGGGCAGGATGTGAAGAATGACAGCTGGTACCATTCATAGGGAGGTGTGAAGAGATGGCAATATTGAAAATCTGTAATGAAAATATTAAAAATGCTCAAACTTCTGAGTGTACATGGAAACTGCGCAACGCATGCGCGTAACATAGTCATTTAGTGGATTATTTCACCAGATTTTCAACATAGGCATTTTGTGATCTCTGCTTATGACGAATACTGTCACTATGATGTTTTTAATCTGTCCCGAACATTGATTTCCCACAGCAACCGCAGTATTCTGCGCCAGATGTGTAAACGCATATTTCGGGCAGGATATGAAAAATGACAACTGTACTGTTCTTACGGAGGTGTGGAAAAATGGCAATGTTGAAAACCTGGAGTGAAAATACTACAAATTTGCGAAGTTACAAAGGTGCATAGAAACTACACAAAGCACGCTTGTAACACAGTCATTTTATGGACGTTTGCCACCAGATTTTCAACATAGGCATTTTAGGACCTCTGCTCATGAACAGCGACACTGTGATTTTACATCCGAACACACATGTGAACATACGAATCTGCCAGCAGAACACTCCAATCTGTCTATGTAAGTCTGCCCGAGTGTGCAGCTAGCACCCTAGATTGCAGCTGCCCAGCCTCCTCCCCAGCTTTTTCCAGCCCCTGCCCCACCCGACTCTTTCTCTTGCTTCATCTCACTCCTTAAAGCTATTGACTATCCTACATGTTACTACCCCCTCTGGCGGCGCTTTGGAACTAGACACCACCCTCTCAGAGAAGTAGTGCTTCCTCATTTCCCTCTTGAAACGTCCCCCTTCCTATCTTAGTCCATGCCCCCTCGTCTGTCTTCCACTCCTCAGTTTAAACACCCCCTTGGTGCTAGGTTTATTACCCCTCAGGTAGTTAAACGCTTCAATCGTATCCCCATCCCTGCTCTCCTCCAGTGTGTACATGTTCAGCTCCATCAGCCTAACTTCATAGTCCTTTCATCCCCTTTAAGATTTTTGTTGCTGTCTTTTGCATCCCCTCCAGTAACTTTATATCTCTCCTCAGGACCGGTATAGCCTCCAGTAGTGCACACAGTACTCTAGGTGTGGTGTGACCAATGATCTGTAGAGAGGTAGGATCACATCCCTGTGTCTGGATGAGAACCCCCTTGCGATGCATCCCAGCATCCTGTTTGCCTTCGCTGCTGCTTTCCTGCACTGGGCTGAGTTGTTCATGCTCCTAGTTACCAACAACCCTAGGTCCTTCTACTCCTCTGTGATCCCCAACCAGTAGTCCCTCTTCTGGTTCTCAGCCCTGGCGATCACCATACACTTCTATGCACTGAATCTAGCTGCCACTCCAATGACCATGTCTGTAGTTTGGTTAGCCCCTGCAGTTTTTCTCATCCATCCTCTTTGTCCACCACTGTCCCCAATTTGGTATAATGTGCTAACAGACTAACCTGCTCTCCAGTCCGTGTGCTGTATCAGAGATAAAGAGCCCAAATAGCACCAGGCCCAGCACTCACCACTGCGGCACCCTGCTTTGTCACTGCTCTTGGTGCCGAGAGCTACCCCACCACCCACTGCACTCTTCCCCTGTAACCAGTTCTCTATCCATTTAATTAGACCACCTTCCACCCATACCCCTCCTTCTTGTCACTCTTCTCCTTGGCCTGTGTCCCTCCTCCCGGTAGTCCACACCCTTTCTCCTCCTTATTCTTATCAGGTGGTGGTGCCTTCTGTATTATACTCAGACCACTCTGCCCGCCCCCTCCCAGGGTTACATCTTCACTGCCGTTACATATATCTAGGGGGGTGAGCTCATTAGGCTCCCCGGTTCGGACCTTTCTACCAATCACAGTCTTTTGGCTACCCCCCACTAGTTTAAATCCAGCTTAGTAGAGATATACCCCTCCAATCCTGCCTTTAATACTCCCCTCTCCTTCCTGCTCAAGTGTACCCTGTCCCCGTGTACAAGTCACTACCCCCAGACCCTACACGGTTAGTCACTAACCCATAATTTTGGTGTGGCACCAATCCCTCAGCCACTTGTTGAACCTCGTCAAGCCTACCCTTCCTCCCATGCTTGCACATGGTACGGCAGTACCTCTGAGAATGCACCGCCCCCACCCCTCACACTGCCTGCCCAATTACTCAAACCTTCCTTCACTACTTCCACAGTCCCCATGCTAAGTCGTTTGTACCCACATGCAACACTAAATGAGGTTTCTTCCTCCCCTTGCTGCACACTGAGCAGTGCCTGCCCTGCCCCTCCTGCAGTCAACCTGGGATAGCTTCAACCCAAATATGGCTGTTGCCTTTCCCCTGCCACTTCATCTGCCCCTTTCAGTATAGAATCCCCCAGGACGAGTACCCCTCGTCCCTTACCCTTTCCCATCTAATGCCCCTTCCACCACCCCAGTATTTGTTCTTCCCTGCCCCTTACCCCTGCCAACTGCTCCCTCGGTGACTTCTGTATCTGTACCCCCTACTTCTGCCTCACTCCTTTTCTCTACCTTATTCCTCCCATCCCCCTTGAACACCTTCCCAGCCTAACTGCTTCCTACTGGGCTTCCCATGTCGACCTCCACTCCTCCCCTGCTGATTTCCAACCCCTCTCCTATCCTCGCTGTTGTAGATTTAGAGCTCCCGTTCCCTTCTACCCCGATAGTGATGCCCCTCCCATCCTTCCCCCTTCCCGTAGCCTTCTCTCCTCCAGTCACCACCCCTTTTTCCTTATTAGCCCCCTTCTACCCTTTCGTCCTCGCTATCTCTTCCCCTACATGTTGCCATCCCTCTCATGCCCCGCTTGTCCTCAACCCTTTCAGTATGTTCCTGCTCCCTCTCTCTCCCATAGTAGAGGTTCAGATCTATTCTAGTTGATACCCTCCTGCATCTCTTCCCCTGTCAGTTCCCCCTCATACTTGTTCCCCTCTGTGCCACGCCTGGTACATCCCTACCAGACCATCTGCTCTCCCCAGTACTCCTCACGGTCTCTTCCTCCCTATCAGGAGGCCCCCCTCGCCTCGGGCCCCCTCCCTTCTCCACTTTTTCTGTTAGTGCCTCTGATACTGGGGTCAGTTTCACCCCTAGTTCTTCCTCCATCCCCTTGCCATCCCTATCTGTCCCCCAACTAGGATGCCTACAATTTTCATCTGCCCTGCCACTAGACTCCTTCCTGACCTCCACAGTGCCTCTCATACTAGCCAGTCATCTACAGATCATACACCCACCCATCCTCCAAGCCCAGTCCAGGCTCATGGCGGACCCTCATCCTGTACACCCCACCACCCTTCCAAAGATGCCCGCCCTATTGACATGTGGCACCTGCCCCATTTTGGCCCCCATCTTATTTTTACGGGCTCTTACTCCCAGGTTCTGTACCCTACTACAACTATTGGGCCCCTGTTTACTCAAATTCCTGCCCCCCACACTAGTCCCCCTACTACTCCCTTGCGGACCATGTTAATTCATCTCAAATCTCATCCATTAGATACTGTATTACTGTAGCAATCCTGAACCTTCCTTGTCCATTTTCACCCTCAGCTACAATACTTTTTGTTCTCCGCTCTCATATAATTTTACTTAGCCCAGTTAGAAATCCTATTGCACTCCAAGTATTACTCAGCTCAGATAAATAAACAGAACAAATAAATATGTGTTATCACAGCAATTGTAACAAGATAGCCCAGTATTTAGCTCAGTTAGAGAAATAAACAGAACTAAATTTGTATTTTTCTCTCTCCAGGCTTCCCTTACTCTTGGGCTGTACCTCCTGATGCTGGTTGTAGGCAGGACCAAGATCTGCAGCAGGGGATGAGAAGCCCTCCACATCCAGTTGTCTCCAGTTTACTTCCTGCCTTCAGGCGGGCAGGTACTCTGCAAGCAGTGCTCTGTCCACATGGCAGAGCTGAAAACAGCAGACTGCAAGTCCTATCAGTTTCAATTATCTTGGGCATTAGTAGCTGACTTTCAGTGCTCCTGCTTGGGCTCCAGTCTCAGCCTTACAAGCTGCACAGACTAGCCACATTTCACAGTTGTGTTCTTTTCCCGCAATTTTGGACTGGGCTGTCCACATCTACCCGGCAGCACTAGGTCAGTAATCTAGGAGCTTAAATCTGTCCCAGTACAGTTTTAGCATTTGGGGGCTGAAAATCAGCACCGGAGTGCTTAACCAACATGCATTCCCTCACAGAGGGCAGTCCTGATTGTTTCCCATCGGCGGCTGGCGCTTTGGACTCCTCAGCGGCTCGTTGATGGTGTCACCCTCAGCTAATTCAGCCGCTCCTTGTGCAGTCGATGGCTGGCGCCTTGGGATCCTCAGCTGATCTTCAACGGGGACATGCTCTGCTAATACAGATCAGAGTGTGGATTTTAGGTAATTGGGGGCTCAACAACAGCACCAGAGTGCTTAATCAGGACTCACTCCCTTCCAAGGGCAGCCCTGAGTTTTTTCCTGCCGACGGCTGGCACTTGGGTATCCTCAGTCGCTCGTCGAGGATGGCATGCTCTGGGGCTCAACAACAGCACTGGAGTGCTTAATCAGGACGTACTCCCTTCCAAGGGCATCCCCGAGTTTTTTCCCGTCGACTGCTGGCGCTTGGGTATCCTCAGCCGCTCATCGATAATGGCATGCTCAACTAGTACAGCCGCTCGTCGATGTTCACTTTCTGTATTGTAGACGAGCGTGGCAGTACAGGAGGAGCGCTATTCCTGAGAAATTCAAAGAGCAGGCGTCTCTCCCGGGGGCAATAAAAACAACAGCACCAGAGTGCTTATTTATTTATCCCTGGGACAATGGCAGTCTTCGGGTGGTTTTTCGTCGATGGCGGCCATTCCGGTGTCCTCAGCCACTCAATCGACGATGGGACTGCCCTGCTCACTCAGCCACCTGGACATTCAGCGTATTCTTGGGAACTAGTGCTGCAGGCTATTAAGACCACTGCCAGGGATCAATGGCTCAACGTGAAACGATCACCCCCCCCCCCCAACAAATGTTTTCATCATACAAGGAAAAGGGCTCACTATCTCACCCTTAAAGGGCCAGCAACGATTCGGGCAACTCCAACAGGAAAACTCCAGGGGGAGGGGGGTACACTTTAAAAAAGAGGAGTAGGAGCATGGTCTCAGGCAATCCTTCCAGGGCTGCACAGGGGGATTCATTCCCACTTCTAATGGCTTTTGCTGGGCCTAATTGAAGAAGGCAGTGTCTGTGAATGTCGAGGACTCCCAGGAAGGCATCCCCGCCCTTGACTCAGTCCGATAGCCATCAGACGGACAGGTCTCAGCGAGCAGCACCCACCAGATACGAGACAGCAGCAGCCTTAGAGACCCAGCAGTCTGCAGTTCCATCTCTTGCCTCAGTCCTACAGGTAAAATAGGGCACCTGCTTTGGACCCTGCATGCTTCACATACACCTCAGGGTCCGCTAGATGGGAGACCCCACAAGAGGGCATAAGGAGGAGGTCCCCATCCAGTCTTCTTCTGAAGAGGAGCAATTGTCCTCACATCATTATGGTCTCAAAGTAACTCTAGGGGCACTAATAAGGGGAGTGCCACAGAGAGTGGTCCCCGGACTCATTAGAATCTCTAGCCTGGAGGGCCTAATCTTTTTCATAACCCAGATCCTAGTTGGGATTTACCTTGGATCTCCCCAGGGATCCCACCCAGCCAAAACAGGCCTTCACCTGGCAGCTGCAGCCAAATCTGGCCACAGCCTCCCTCTCCCTTCAGACATAGAGGGCTTGCAATAGGAGGAATGGCAAGATCCAGATCGCACGTATCCAGTGGCCTGGTGGCTATCTAAGCTGCTCAAGTGGTCAAGAAGCAATCTGCAAAGGGGTTAGACTGCTTTTCCCAGGGGATAGAAAAGTGGACACCGATCTCAACTAGTCCGTAAAAGCCTCAGCTATGTCTCAAGGTAGCAATCACCAATCTTTCTTTGGCCAGAGCCACTCAGTCCAGAGCCCCTGGATTGGGCCATCTCAATTCGCCGTAGACCCAGAGAAGAACATGCCTATTTTTCACTGGCTGCAATTTAATGGGTTTGGCTTGGGATTACATGCTAACATACTAAAGCCAGCAGAATAGGCCAAATGGTCTGTCTTGTCTGCTTTCGAAAGCCAACAACCCTAATGGCTGCTCATGCCCTACCACCACCTCCCAGCTCCCAATAGGATCTTCTTTAGTTTCAGTTTCTCCTTGTACCTGTCCTACCCCTTCTTGAATCCCTCCACTGTGCCCTCCTCCACCAGCCTCCCAGGCAATGCATTCCATGGCTCCACCACCCTCTCAGTGAAAAATGCTTCCTACACTCCCCCCTGTAGTTCCTTCCCCCTCCAGTTTCCACTCATGGCCCCCGGTTTTTCACCGCTTTAGCATAAAAAGCTCATTGGTTTCACTCCTGTTTATTCCTTTTACATACTTGAAAATCTCAATCATATCTCCCCTGTCCCTCCTCTCCTCCAGTGAGTAAAGCCTAAGCTCATCCAGTCTCTCCTTATAAGGCTTCCCCTCCATGCCCTGAATCATCCTGGTCGGTCTTCTCTGGACCATCTCCAGCAGCGCTATGTCTTTCTTCAGATGAGGTCTCCAGAACTGTACACAGTACTCGAGCTGCGGCCTCACCAAGGCATTATACAGTGGGAGGATCACCTTCCTCCTCCTGGACGTAATTCCCCTGGCTGTGCAGCCCAGTATCCTGTTTGCTTTGGCTGCAGTTCTTCTACAGTTTTCACAGTTATTCATTTTGACGTCTATCACCACCCTTAAATCCCTTTCTCCCAATGTAACTAGTGTGACCCCCCCAGGCTGTATTCATGACGGGTTTTACCCAATGTAGCACCATACATTTCACGGCATTAAATTTCAGTCCCCACCTTCTTGACTACCCCTCCAGGGTATCCAGATCCCCTGGACCGCCTCCCTCGCTTCTTCACAGTCCACCAATGCTCCCAGTTTTGAATCATCCACAAAGAGATTCAACCGATTCCTAACCACCCTCCCTATATCTGAGACATAGGTGTTGAACAAGAGTGGCCCCAATACCGAATCCTGAGGGACCCCACTGATTACCTTCCTGGGAGAGGAGAGTATCCCAGGCACCATTATCCTCTGTAAACACACTGAGAGTCAGTTTTCAACCCAATCAGCTCCTGTCCTCCCACCCCATCTCCCTCATCTTTTTATCAGCCCATAATGTGGTACTGAATCAAATGCCTTGTTGAAATCTAGGTATAGGACGTCCATCGCCCATGACTGTCCAAGGCCCCTGTCACCCAGTCATCATAAACTCCCAGATTGGACTGACATGATCTCCCCGGAACGAAGTCATACTGTTTATCATCCTGGTGCCCTAACCATTCCAGCTGCTTCCCAGTCCTCTCCTTGATAAAGCAGTCCATTACTTTGCCTACCACAGACGTTAGACTAACAGGCCTATAATTCTCATATCCTCTCTAGCCCCCTTATGACTAGGGCACCACATAAACCACCCTCCAGTCTGAGGCACCCATCTTGTCTGCAAAGAGGTATTAAAGAGTGCAGCCAGTGGAGCTGCCAGCTCCTCCGCCAATTCCTTCACAACCTTCGGTGTAGCCCTTCCGGCCCTGGTGCCTTATTGGTCTTCAGCATCCGAAGGGCCTCCCTCACCCTATCCACTGTGATTTCTTCCCCCTCACACCACCTCCTCACGCCTTCTGGGTCTGTTCCTATCTGTACTCTAGCCTCATTCCGTCCTTTGGTCTCAGACCGACTTCTCACTTTAGCTGAATGCTCTTCACTCCCATCAGCCTGTAGGGATCCCCCCCGTCCCCAATTTCAAAGATTGAGGCACAGTACTCATTTAGCACCTCTGCCTGTTCCCCTGCTTCCTAAGCCCATCCTCCCATAATTTTAATCCTACTGATCTGCATTCTCTCTTTTCACTTCTCTTTTATATATCTATAGAATACTACCCACCTCCCCGGATATCCCTAGCCAGGTTATGCTCCATCCATGCCTTGGCTGTCCTCACCACTCTGGTGACCCTCCTGGCTGATATTTCATACACTCCTCACTCCTTGTCCCCCCTTGAGTGTTTAAAACGTGCATAAGCAGCCTTTTTACCCCTCACTGCCTTCTGCACCTCCCTAGTCCACCAACATGGCTTACTGGTTCTCCCATGCTTTCACCTTAATTTTGCACAGTATTTAGTAGCCTCCTGTACTCTCTTTTTAATGGTCTCCCACAATCTTCCAGCATCCATGTCCGGCCTAATGTTGACCAACACCTCTCTCTTAGAATCCTACCCATGCCCACGAAATCTGCTCCCCTGAAGTCTACCACTACTGTGTATGGACGATTTTCTTCACCTCCTATATACAGCAGAAACCAGACTGTGGCATGGTTTTCACCCACCAGTGGACTGCACACCTCCAGGCCTCTTATCTGATCACTGTTCGCTAGGACAACATCCGCCCCTCTCTAGTAGGTTCCCCCACCTGTTGGACCAGGAATGCATCCTGAAGCACGTCCATCAGTCGCTGTTCCCTGGCTACAGAGGCTTTCATGGTGCCCCAGTCCACTCCCAGCATATAAACGTCCCACATGACCACCACTCTACTCTTACCAAGGTCACAATAACCCTTGATGTTCTCAACCAGTTTATCCTTCAGAGCCTCCTCAATTGCGGGGGGCCTGTATACCACCTCTATTTTCAGTTTTTTCCTCCCCTCATTTGCAAGGTTACCCAAATCGCCTCCACTCCTCCTTCAGCCTCCTCCACTCACGACAACACCATTTCTGACTTATCGACAACCCTCCCCTCTTCCCACTCCCCTGTCTTTCCTAAATATCTTGTAGCCTCCAAATTTAGGTCCCAGTCTCATTTCTCTGGGTGGTCCATGTCTCTGTAATTCCCCGTCTGCTTTGATCCCTCAGCCAGCATAGCCTGTAACTCAGGCATTTTATTGCTCATGCTCCTGGCACTAATTATTACTGTCCTCCACCCCGATCTCTCCTCCCTATCCAATCTCCCCAGCCCTGCGCAGTCCTTATTCTGCCCAATTTTCCTTAGATTTGCATCACATTCCCCCTCACTCTTCAATTGCCCTAGACCTGGACCCACAAACAGCTTCCCTGGGGCCAATCTTTTATTTGACCCTCCCCCCTTACAAGCTTAAACCCCACCTCACTCCTATAAAACCAGCAAGTTTTAGTTTCAAGATCTCCCTTTTCTCCAGATTGAGATGTAATCTATCCCTGGCATGTAGCTTCTTAACCTCTCAAGTATCTCCCCAGTCTCCCACCAGCCCATATCCCTCTACCATGCACCAATCCCTAAGCCACTGGTTCACCCCTCTGAGTTTTAGTTTGCTGTCCCCCGTTGCCCATGGCGCCGGCAGAATCTCAGAGAAGGAAATTTTGCTTCCTATAGAATGACAAACCCTTGCCAGTTCCCGGAACCTAGCCTGTATTTCCACGCTCACAGTTCCCTTCCAAGTCATTTGATCTCAGATGTACTAGGAAGTCCGGGGATCCCCCACATTCCAGTGCTGTCGAGTATAGATGGAATTTGGCCTTGTGTAGGGATAATCCTGGCATACATTTAGCCTTGACTGGGCCACTTTTATTTTGCCCCACCCCCTCCCACTGGATACCCCTGGTCATGGAATCCCCCAGCTGTATCACCTTCATCTCACCCCCCACTTTGCTAGCTCATTTTGATCCTTCCAGACTCCTCCTCCTCCTATCATCAAACCCCTGCTTACTCCTGCCTCTCCCATCAGCCTGGTAATCTTTATTAGCCCATTTAGATCCATCCAGGCTCCTCCTGTCGACAACCCCCTGCTTACTCCTCCCAACTCCATCAGCCTGGAGCCCACCCTCATATACTAGCCCTACCATACTCCTACCTGCCACTGCCAGTTTGCTCCCTCACCCCCAATTTCCCAGGAGGCCAGAGAATGCCCCCAATTCCACCCCATCACCCTTCTTGAGCTATAATCCTCCAATCCTCACCTGAGCAACCTTCCACTAATTTTTCTTTTTTCTTCATCCCCTCCTTCCGGACCACACTTCCCACCCTATCAGCTGAAATTCTCCCTACCCTACTCTCCACCTCTTCCATGAAACTTGTCTCGACTGACCTCTCTACCCCCCCCAGATTGACTTCCCCAACCTGGACATCAGCCTGACCACAATTCTGCCACCTTCCACCCTGTCCTCACTCAATGCCCCCATCTACCATATTCCCCAACCTAGGCTTCTGTCCTCCTCCCTCCATCCTTTCCTATGATTCCGGCACCCTCCTCTGTCTCTCACCCCCCTCTCAGCTTACTGACCAAACCCTCCCTGTCCTCTTGCTCTCCCTCACCATCAGCCTCTTCCACATCATCTCCCGGATATAATAGGGTGAAACGGTTTGCAAGTGTGATGCTTGCCCCCGTTTTGCTCTCTTCTACTCCTCCTTTCCTCTTTTTCTCCCTCCGAGCAGCCCCCTCCCTACAGAATGCTTCCCGTTCATTGCTTGTTCCCCCCCCCTCACCTCCAGAGTGACCATATGGTTCACTTATCCCTGAGATGTGCCCTTTGCCTATTCCACTTGCCTTTTGAGACGTGCCATTTTGACCACGCTAGTCATATATGATCTATACCCCACCTACCTCCCCATCCTCCCTCCCCATTCCAGCTGCTTTCGATCCCCCCAAAGACCCTCCAGTTGAAAACACGCTGGGCACCCTCCAAACCTCCATGCCCAATTTAATATTATGGCTGCCCCATACCCCGTGACATCCTATCGCCTGCCAAAGATGCCCACTCTGACTACCCCCAAGCCCACCCTCATTTTAGTTATAAGCAACATGTCCCCCTACCAGCAGTAATATACTGTCAAACTTACACAGCCCCCACCAGTGATCACTGCACACACACACACACACACACACACACACACACACACACACTGTCTCACACGAGATACCCAGCAATAGACAATTCTCATCAATATGCCCCCTTAATAATCAACAAGCCCACACAATACCCCTCAGTTTTACACCATCAAAGCCCAGCAAGACCCCAAGAATTAATCTGAAACCCCCACAGTAACCACTAAGTCCAAGCCAGCACAGTATATGATAAGAAGCATATGCCCACGCCTCCAGCCAGCAACAAATCCGAGCTTTAAATCTCAGTCCCAAACACTCACACCATGACCTCCACCAATGATCCCCCTCAGACCATTTAATAGAGGTCAGGGCCGGGGTGGTGTGGACAAATTACAGCTCCTTAATGGGTGGTGAGGTGACTGGGCCTTATCTAGAAACATAGAATTTGATCGGCAGATAAGGACCGCTTGGCCCACCTAGTCTGCTCACTTTCCTACCTAACAGATAAGTTGCAGATCCTAGTTAACCAACAGCTTACTTCCTCTTACCCGCCACTAGGACTGCCTTATGCCTGTCCCATGCATTCTTGAAGTCCCCCCAGCCGCAAATCAAAATTGCTGTGCTCACTCCCGATTGGTCCTTCAAGTTCAGCTGCTCCTTCTCAAGCCCTTGTCCGCTGACGATTTCAGCCATCGGGAAGTCCGCTCCGTCGACCCTGGTGTTTTCCTCAGCTGCCGACTGCAGCCCCACCCTCCTCTTCCGATGCTGCGCAATTAGCCCCTGTATCCCTGGCCCGTCGCGAATGCAGCCGCGGAATCCATTCCATCACCCCCTGATGCCTTCTTCAGCTGCCCGATTTCAGCCCCTACTCCTCCCACCTTCTGATGCGCGCAATTGCACCTCCTAATGGTGGTGGAGGTGGCTGGGCCTCATTCAGCCCAGCCAAGAAATCAGAATTGGTGCCCTCACTTCTGATTGGTCCTTCATGTACAGCTGCTCTCTCTCAAGCCCTGGCCCGCTGACGATTTCAGCCGCTGGGAAGTCTTCTCCTGTGTCCTCTCCTCACAGCTCTGTGCCCACTAGCCCTGGCCCACTGCTGAATGCACCAGCCAGGAAGTCCACTCTGTCACCCCGGTGCTTTCATCAGCTGCCGACTGCAGCCCCTGCTCCTCCCGCTCTCCGATGCTACCAGCAATTAGCTCCCTGTAGCCCTGGCCCTATGGTACTTGAGCCCCTATGTTGGCTTTAAAATCTAGGACTGCACAGAAAGGTTTTATTTTTCTAGTGTAGTTCTTTAATCCTTATAGTTCGTTACTCCTTAATATGCATTTTGTCAAAAATAAATCCTAGACTTCCTTGAAGATATCTTTTGTTACCCCTGGTCCTTCTGAAGTTACTGGCTAGGCCGCCTACTATCACATTGCTATGCTTACCAAACAACTTCCACAGTGCACATCAGTATGTCACTTTAGGCTTCTTGGTGTACCCCCAAAGAAACACCCTTTGTTGTCTGATGAGGTGATCAACATCAAATCCAAAAGAAGTCTTCTGATCATATATTTCCTCACCTTGGAGGAAAAGCGTTGTTATTCACAGTAAGAAAATTGAAGTGTTGCGTACAAAAAATAAAATGTCACAACTGACATCAAGTTGGTTCTGTTATAAAGCGATCTGCTAACTTCTCATCAAAACACGATAAAAGATGAAATCCACAGTATTATTCGCGCGACTGTAAAGGAGACTGCCAGGTTTAATGAAGATGATAAAGGTTCGATCCAGCAGTGAGTGAATCCTGAAATCAGAAGCCAAGAAAGGCCCACAACAGTATGAACGTGTGAGGAAGATGTGCACGTTGGCTCTTGCAGCCAACTTTGAGCTACTCCATAGTAAATGTCAACAACAGCACGAGGGAGCGAGCGAGAATGCCACTTTCAGACCTCTCGCTGTTCGCTCCCCAGCAACTTTCACAGCCTTCTGGAGCTCACAACAACAGCCTCTGGACTTGGCAAAAGTCAGATGTAGCTTAGATCTTGGCTCCTCTGAATTCACTAGTGTAGGTCTGTGTTTCGCAGCTGTTTTGGTTTTGTTATATTGTGTTTTGAATAGATTTTTTTGCCGTTTTCTCAGCCCTCGTCTTAAAACGGCTCCACATCGACCAGCAATTATGCCACAGCTGTATAGGAGGAGGAGGTGAGGAGTGCCATTCGGTCCATGTCTTATCATACCTTGGCTGGCTGCAACCTCTGGCTTCAAACCTGACAGTCAGGCGCCTCTGCATCAAGCCAGTTGGATCTTGCACCCTGTGAAGGTATTTCCCTGTCGGTTCAACCCTTAAGAGGCAGCAAAGGAGTCTGGGAGCTGGCAAAGGTGCACAGCATATCAAGAGGCAGGGGCCAATCTTTGTCCTCCTTTGCAGACCCATTCTTCGTTACCAGGATTACATTAAAGGTCAAAATACTAATCAAGAAAAGAACATACTGTTCGGGCCCTGCCTCGAGTAGCAGGCAGACATTTGAACATTTTCTCGAGAAGAGGTCAAACCAAGCCGGTCAGAAGGGTCCTAGACATTATCAGCAAAGGTTGGGCTACAAGCCCCCTACCTCAGGTGATGCCCTCCCCTATCTATGGCATGTGATGCCCTCCCCCTATCTGTGGCAACCCATATAAAAGACAGGCGATGATACAGGCCACTCTAGACCTTCGGCAGGCACAGGATATTTTCCCATCAGCTATCCAAGTGGGGAGGTGTCTCCCTATTCTCCATCATGCCAACTTGCACAGGGGGATTCAGGCCAGTCCTAGGCCTCTAATTCCTGAATAGATTTGTCCACAGCACACCTTTCAAGGTGGAAATCTTGTCATTAATCAGGGAGTCGCGAAAGGGAGTTTTCCAGCATCCTCTGCCGGCAACATGCCTATTTACATATTCCCATTCAGGAACTACATAGACTCTATCTCTGGTTCAATGTGGGGAAGCAGTACTTCAAATTCCAAACTGCCATTTGAGTTTTCCCTCAGACCCACAAAAATTATTAAAGGTGCTAGTAGCGGTCATAGCCCACAGAGACCCATCAGCCCAATCAAGCAAAATTTGTAGGGCTCTGTCAGAGCTCATCGAGAAGTTTTCACATCTTTCCCCCGCTGCTTGCATATCTTCTTCATGCAGCCCATGGGGACAGATTAATCTCTCCCTCCAGCGAGGGTCTCAGAGGACAGACGTCATGAAAGGTCGCAAGTTGGGCCTTCACACCAAATCCAGATCATGACCAGTGCAAGCCTCAAGAGCTTGGGGGGCTCACCTGCATTAACTATCACCAAGGCAGGCAATCACTGTTAGAAACAAGGTGCAGCATAAACGTTCTCGAGATGAGAGCAGTAGGCCTCGCTCTGAGGCCTCTGAACAGCAATTCCTCAATGACGGTGAACTGGATCCAACTGACAATCTGACAACGTGGGTATACATCGACCACCAGGGTGGCAAAAGAAGCTCAAAAATGGTAACCGAGTCCCCTCTTCTCTTCAGGGGGATGATTACTATGGAACAATGTGTATTTCTGGACAGGAAATGACTCAGTCGCTAGGCGTTTCTTTCAGGGGAATGGGAGGTGAAGGATAGTGCCTTCCACACCCCAACAGAACAGTGGGGCAATCCTCAAGACAGATCTTTCGCCTGCGAGCAGAAGTCAAGAGTGCAGCAATTCTGCTCCCTGAGCAGGCGATCACAGCGGTGCTCAGGCGCCTTTTCTAAACCCGGATCAGTTCGATCTCCTGTATGCCTTCCTCCAATACTGCTTCTATCAAGACTCCTCCACAAGGGCTCTGGACAGCGCAGTCATGATTCTAGTTGGTCCCTTACGGCCCTTCCGCACATGGTTTCAGACGATCATTCAATGGATTCAGACTATCATTCATCTGTCGAGGCGACCACCTCTAACCTTCAATTTCAGCCCAGACCTCCTCTATCAAGGTCCGGTTCTACATTTTAATTTGAATGCTGTCTCTATCTAGGCCTGGAGATTAAGCAGGAAAACTGTCAAGGAGCTAGGCTACACAGCCCCTGTGGTGATGGAAAGGATGTGGAACCCATGTCTTGCTTCTTCCTCTGAAGGGTATTATAGAATTTGGTGGAAATTCTGGTTCTGGCGTCATACCAAACACATGCAGAATTCTCCGATATAATCGCCTGTACGATTGCAGCTCCATTTAAGAGGAGTGGACAAAGGACTACAACCAGCCACCTTACAAGTTCAGGGTCTTGTGTTAGGGGCATTCTTGGTGATGGATTAAGGGGAATCGTTGGGCCCATGTCTGGAAGTTTCTAAAGACAACAGCAAAATACCCTCCAATCAAACAATGGCTCCACCTCTGAGTCTTAATCTGGTTCTCTAGGCTGTGTCCAAGGCTCCTTTAGAGCATCTGTAAGAGACATCCCTTGTGCAGCTCAAAATAAAGGCCGCTTTTTTCTCATATAACTAGTCAAAAAGTCGGGAGAATCAGGAAGTGAGAGCAGTGAGAGCCGTACATTGTCTTTCATCAGGCTCTGCGGTACTCCGAACGGATCCAGGTTGTTGCCTGAAGTTAGGTCTCTTACATTATAACCAAGGGTTCTTTCTTGTTTCCTTCTGCCCACTTCCTAAAAGCAATCCGAAAAGGGAATTTTATCCACTAGAACCAAGAAGAGTGATGAAAATGTGTATTAAGAGAATGGAGACTGTTCAAAAGTTTGTTAGTTTTAACCACAGGCCAAAATTGGGGGTAACAAGGATTCAAAAGACTCTATAACCAGATGGATTCTATCTGTCATCTCCACAGCTTATGATCAGGCTGGAGTTCTTGCCTGGCCCAGTGAGAGCTCATTCCACCAGAGTTGTGGTCCCTTTGGGTGCTTACTTCTGAGAAGCATCTCCAGCAGCCTTATGCATAGAGGCCACTTAATCGTTCAGTCTGTATTTGCAAAATTTTATAGTCTGGATGTGATGTCCTCAACGGAGACATCCTTGGGCTGATGGTGCTTTAGGCGGTGGGAACCCTTAAGGGCACTTGACATTCTTCCCACCCAGGACATCCCTGAGATGGGGATGTACTGCTTTGTTATATCCCATGAGTAGGAAGCCCGGAGACCAGCTTAGGAGAGAGAAATCGAAATTTAATTACCTGTAAAGTTTCTTTCTCAGACGGCTGGTCTCCGGGCTCGATCTCTCAGAATGTATATAGTTGTCAGGCCTCACAGCCAAATTGTGCCGTAACCTTTTGTGTTTTTGTTTCCAAGTTCTCTTAGTATTGCCTCAGGGTGTACTGTGTTAGAAACAACTGGATGTGGAGGGCTTCTTATCCCCTGCTGCAGATATTTGGTCCTGCCTACAACCAGCATCAGGAGATACAGCCCATGAGTACGGAAGCCAGAGACTAGCTGTTGGAGAAAGAAAATGTACAGGTATTTAAATTTCAATATTACAGCAATCCTAAAAGTATACAATTATTGCTTTGTTTCCACTCAGAGACCCTGCTGTAATATAGGACCACAGAGGAACCTGGGTGGGAGGGTGGGCAACTCTAAAGTCCCAGCAGAGCTCCATTGAGCTCACTCACTCACCCTCTCTCACTTGCTCATTTTATTTCTCCTGATGCTGCAGACTGCTCATTTGTACTGGGCTCCAGCCTGTGTTGGCACTTTTTACCCACAAAGAAATCTGCAGCAGTCCCAACAGAGCTCTGTTGAGATGGCTCCTCCCCTACCGCTCCTCCTCGTTCTGTTTCTCCCAGCGCTGCAGGCTACCTTTTTGTACTGGGCTCCTGCCTGTGCTGGTGTCTTTTCTGCCCACAATGAAATCCACAGCAGTACCGACGGGCTCTGTTGCGCTCTCTCACTCCTCGTTCTGTTTCTTCTGTGGTGTTGCAGGCTGCCCTTTTGTACTGGGCTCCTGCCTGCGTCTAGCGCCTTTTTCTGCCCACAAAGAAATCCGCGAGTCCCGACAGAGCTCAGTTAAGCTCGGTTACTCCCCTCTCTCCTCGCTCGATCTTAATCTGTCCCAAACACTGATTTCCCAAAGCGACTGCGCTATTCTGTGCGGGCGCAAAACACATTTCGCCAGGATGTGAAAAATGACAGCTGTACTGTTCATAAAAAGATGTGAAAAATACCAGTGTTGATAATCTGGTGTGAAAATATTACTAATTTGCGAAGTTATAAGGGTGCGTGGAAAGTGCTAGCATGCTCCTAACGGTCATTTTATGGACTTTCAGCAGAAAATTTTCAACATAGCATTTTAGGACCTCTGCTCATGAACAGTGTCACTGTGATTTTCTTAATGTGTCCGAACACTGATTTCCCACAGCGACCGCGCTATTCTGTGGGGGCTTGTATTTCCTTCCTGGTTGTTGTAAGATTGTTAATGTGTGTGGAATGTTGTGAAGCCACTGAAGGTTGATGCTCAATTTGCGGGCAGATTGAACTTTTGCCACAGCATTGTCTGCAGCCCTATTGTCTTCAGGAATGAGATTGTTTGATGGCTGGAGGACGTTTTAATTATTTAGAGGTACAGTTTTAGAATTGGAAGATTTGTTTTACTACTTAAATACAGTTTCAAAGTTGTGCATGTGAAATAATGTAAACTAGGCAGTCAAGGTTTTTAAATTTACCAGCTCCGTTTCCTAGCGGTGATGGAAAATGGTAGCGGCTCCTTTGATGTGCGGGGAGGCAGTGATATCTGTCACGATGGCAGGGGCTAAGGTTGTCTGGTACCTTTTCCCATGGGTACACTGGCCAATTTATCATGGCGATAAGGTGCCAGCCAACCAATCAGGTTGCAGGGATAGGGTTCTTGGATTTAGCCCATTGTATAATATGTGTTTTGTGAGTTCCTTTGCTTTCAAAATGAAACTGACTCATGCGGTTTCTAGAGGTTCTAGAATGACCTTGGAACTATGGTAGAACAGCATTTTGAAAGGGATGGAATTCTATACAGAACAACACTCCACACTATATAGAGAATAATGTGTGGTCATCGGTGGCTGAACAGTTTGTTAACCATCGAGAAACACTAATGCTATACAAAAGTTGACAAAAGTAAATAAATTAGAATTAAATAGAAACAAGTGTACTGTTATGCATTTAAGAAAGACAAATAAACAACTCATCTTATAAGATAGACACCACGAATTAAGGAAAACAACAGAGGAAAAAGACTTAGGGATTATAATTACTTCAGATCTAAAATTTAGTTCCCATCGTAATAAAATAGTGAAGAAAATAATCAGATACTGAATTGCATATTGAGGCACATTGCCAGTAGAGATAGGCAAGTGATTATGCCCTCTATAGTGCCCTGGTGAGACCCAACCTGGAGTATTGTGCTCAGGTATGGACTCCATA
Source organism: Neoceratodus forsteri (assembly GCA_016271365.2). Classification (NCBI taxonomy): domain Eukaryota; kingdom Metazoa; phylum Chordata; order Ceratodontiformes; family Ceratodontidae; genus Neoceratodus; species Neoceratodus forsteri. The sequence continues at coordinate 900,866,705 of CM028135.1, read as the reverse complement.
TAAAAGGAGATGTTCATAGCTTGGGCGTATTCAGAGAAGGGCTGCTAGATCCATCAAAGGGTTAGGAGATATGTCATACTCTGAAAGGTTAAAGGAGCTAAATTTGTTTACTCTGCAGGATAGAAGAACTAGGGGAGATTATTTTGTGTTATTTAAGTGCTTACAAGATGATGCTGTATTAGCCGACCTAGGGTTGACCCCCAAAAAATCAAAATATGAACCCAGGGGACATCAGTTTCAATTAACAATTCAAAAAATGGCATACTCTTCCGAGAAAGCATTGGTTTAGCCAGAGAGTGGTTCCTGGCTGGAACTCTTTACTGGCAGAAGTGGTAGCCAGTACTAATATGGATATTTTTAAATCTAGATTAGACAAGTATCTTCTTGGTAAATATAAGAAATGATAGATTAATGTTCAATACATAAAATAAAGGCAAGCTGTAGGGGCGCAAGTCTAATTAGCTTGAAATTACTGTGTGAACCTATGAGAAGTTGCCAGGGCGACCATGTAAACCCTCGAGGCCCGAGTCCGAGAGGTTTAGGTCATATAGCAACTGAATGAGAGTTAACAAAGCAGTTCCCATCGATGTACCATACATTATATTTCATAGTGTATGGTACAATTTAGGTTTTATACAAAGGAAAGCAGTTCTTTACTGCAGTTTTGTTTTATGTTGCCACTGCTCTGCCCTCACCACCGTGGCTGTTTCACTGCCGTCCGATCCATTTGCGCGCATGCCCAGACTGTTCCCGGTTGTTAACCCATCAATGTGATGTACCATCGATGGGTTAACAACATTGTAACGTCACACTGATGGTAAAACATTATTATAAAAAGGTAGCTTTCTACCTATAACGACGTTCTACCGTACATTATAACCAGGTGTCCCTATGGGAAAAATGCTAACCAGTTACAGTGTGCATGTTCCAGTTCTGGTGGGAGGATGCAACTCTGCCCCCCCTTTCTACAGCAGTGTTTCTTTCAATCCAGATCACCTGGATTGTTTTCTAATGTTGTACTAATTGATTTTCCAACACAATAAAATCTGGCACTCACCAGCTATAAAAGGACTACTCATCTTTCTCTCTCCTAAACTGGTTTCTGGACTCATAATTGAGAGGATTAGCCGGGATTATGTGGAAAACTCCTCCCACAGCCTATTTAAATCTACCAGCTGACTTCTGCTCTGCTTAAAGCGAGTTGCACTGTCTGCATGGTGGTGCTGGTGCTCGGATGCGTTTTCTCTGTTCTGTTTGCCTGTGTTCTTCCTTCCTCGTGTTTCTCTCTCACTGCCCCCCCTTCTTCGTTTGTGTTTTTCTTGTTTGTTTGTTGTTTTTTTTTTCCATTTCTGCCTCTTTCTGGACCGTGTTCAGCGGTCTCTGCTTGGCTCTTGCCTTTTGCTTAAGCATTCTGTTTCTACTCCTACCTTCCCTTTCTACCGCAGCTGCCGTTCCATGCCTGCTATAGTTCGCGTCCTACAGCCTGCCTTGCTGGCGTCTCTCCTTCGCCTTCACAACCTCCATGCTGGTTTCCCCCTGCCTGTTGCTCCCTTACCAGCTGCTGTTGTATCTCCTGGTGCCAACCGCAGCTCTGAGTATTTCCATTGGGTCCCTGTCACTACTGCTTTGATGGTTTTGATCCCTCTACGTCTGACCAGTGGCCGTGAACTTTTCTGCAGCCTTGCCGGCTTCTCTTCCTGACCGCTCCAGTTCTCCGGTTGTGTCTCCGCCAGTGTTCCCATTAAGGCTGCAGATCTGGGGGTGCGCTGCACCCTCTCCAAAAATTTTCAGGGGTACAAAATAAATTGTAAGGGTTCATTCTACCATTTGTACAACATTTTTGTGGGGGTACATATACTTCAAGCAGAAGTATGGGGGTACAGTGTACCCCCTTCACACAAAAATGTACTTGAATTTCATAATTTGTACTTGAATCAAGTACAGATGGGGGTAAATGAGAACACTGGTCTCCGCTGCTCTGGCACCTTGACTGGCTTGGACACTGGTTCGCCGGACTCCAGCAGCACAGATTAGTCCATTGTCGTTTTGCTAGTGCTTTGAAGCCAGCCTACGTTGCACCGCTTCTCCAGACCTCTGCTGCATACCTGGTGTTGGAACCTTCGATATATGCCCAATGGCTTTCGCCGGTGTCGGGCTGCCTCAGGATCCTGTCTGGCCGCTTTAGCTGCTAGCTTGTGACTTTCTTAGGGAGGGTGTTGCCTGATTCTGCTCAGGCTGGATTGTTATGCTTGTAGTGCTTTGCGCATTTCACTGAGCGCTAAATATAAAGGGAGCTAATTCCAACGAAGACACTTCTAGTCGTAGCTCTTCTGGTCCTTGCTACTCAAAACCACGGCTTGATTTGCTGTGGATACTCTACCATCAGCGTGTGTTCTTTCACTGTACCTGTTACACTGCTAACCATGGATAATTTCCCATCTTCATTACTGTATTAGCACTCAAGTCCTGTTTGCTTTGTTTATTGCTCTCTTCTGCTGCAAGGGTGCAGGCCCCCTGCTATGTTCTTCCATCTGCCATGCATGCTTTGTGCAGCAGCCCTCTTGGGCTCCTCTCTCGTCCTGCTGGCTGTTTCTCGTGCCATCCATGGGTATAGTTGATACCTGCCTGCGACATCTGACCTCTGGACGGTTAACTTGCTTAATTTGACTCAATACATCATCCAGAGCTCTCTCCATATCCTTCCTCTTACCAACTTCTCAGCCACTCCATCGATTTGACCATTCCAGGACATTGGTTTAGTCAAGCCCTCCAGTGCTGGTTGCCTGCAGCTCCTACTTGCTGGTTCTCACCTCTCCTTCAGTTCATCATCATCTGTACATTGTGGATCGTTTCCAAGCCTTGCCTCAAGACTTACCTCGTTATCCTTGGATATTTACCATGCCGTCTAGCTTCGGTCGTTATCTGCTCCTACCTCACTTCGAATGACTACTCGCTGCCGTGGCAGCCTGCCAAGGGCTCCCTACTATGGGTTCACATTGGATGTTTGCCATTTATCATGAACTCTTTGGATGCTTTCGCCCTGCTTCTTGCTACTATGCTTACCTAATGCAGCTTACTCCTACAACTTATGCAGGTTCACTTTTTAACTTACTTGCTTATGCTACTTCCTTCGCTCTTCAGGACGTAGGAGTCCTTACGACCAACATGCCAATGCAATATACTGCGTTCCTCATGTACTTGGCATCCTTCTAACCTATGTTTACATATTTAATGCAGCTGCTTACCAGACCATGACTCTCTGCAGTACATGCAGTTCAACATTTCCATTGCATTATCTACTACTGCTCTGCATCCTGCCTCGCCCTCAGAGCCAGAGGTTAGCCAGCATGTAGTCAGGCATGTGCCCCTATGGGCCGGAAGTCCTTTGTTCCTATATTTGCACCATAATTGCCTGCTTCTCGACTTGCCTTCGCCCGTTGGGCTGGAAGGTTTACCTACTAATCTTCTGCTTCTACGACTTGCCTTCGCCCATCGGGCTGGGAGGTGTATCTACTTCTACTCTTGCCTGCTCTCCCAGCTCGAGCCTGGAGATTCACAGATTTACGACCTGCCTTCGCCCTTCAGGCTGGGAGGTTTACTTACTTCTGCTTTGCTTGCTCGCTCTGCTCGGGCTTGGAGATTCTCAGATTTGCGACCTGCTTTCGCCCTTCGGGCTGGGAGGTTTTCTTGCTTCTGCTCTTCTGCCGCGCCCTGCTCAAGCCCTGGAGATCCTCACTTTTTATTATGCGCCTATTTGCTGCCGTGTCAGCCGACCAGAAGCTCCTTTCATGGATTTCATCTGTCGTTTGTTCTTCATCATATTTTTTTGGATGTTTTGCCCTGCTGCCTCAGCCGTGGAATTGCTGCTGCTTCCTTTCCAGGACTTGGTTGTCGTCTCCTGCAGACTTTTATTATCATGCTTGTGCTCTACCGAATTCAGGCCTGTGACAACGCTACTTCATTGGATTCCGCCTCTTCAGTTATCTCCATCTCGGACTCTTGGGTTTCGTCTGGTTTTCATGCCTCAAACTTTGCTTACCTTCAGTTCTCCATGTTATTCCTCTCGTCCAGTTGCCATATCTCAACCTCAGTCTTTTCCATGTGATTATGTACCTCTTCAGCTGATAGATTCCTGCGCATCGTCAGGGGCTGTCTACCATGCTCGATTTCTGCCAGCAGACATTCCTGGGTCTAGCTGCACTTCCCATACTAGGGATCAGCCATCGTCTCCTATCTCACCAGCTGTCGGTTCAGCTCACGTTTTCTTCAGGGGCTGGTTGCCACATCCTGTTCCTTCTCATTTGCCTGCGTTGGTGCGATCCTGCTCCTACTACCTCTCACTTCGGATTAGCAGTCCAACTGACTTATTTATTTTTGGGCTTGCCATATTCTACTACTTGGATGCTTCATAACCTCGCACCAGTGTCTCTGATTATCCTATACAGCCTGCCATTATTCCAGCTCAGCTCTACAGCCGTTGCTTTCATATCAATTCCTAAAGACTATACTATACTTATCAGAATTGGATTAGTCACTTCGATAGCCTGGCCTCAAGCCTTCTTTTATTCCTCGTGACTATACAAGCCCTATTATTAGAAACCTGGAAGTCGTACTACTTCTATTCGTCCTGCCTCGTTGACGCCAAAGCTTGGATGCAACTATTTTCTGGTCTTCTGTATTGAGTTCTGTCAGTCATCGCTTCATCTCCACCATCATACAATTCCATGGATCATGCCTCTATTAACCGAAGTCCAGAAGAAGGTTCTTTATATATCCACTCTCCATTATTCTGAATTGTACATGGTTCTCGGACTCAGACTTTATTAGGAGAAATTACTTCACTGGACATTTACAATTCAGTTCTTTCTTAAACTCTGTTTATCTGGATTAAATTCTATAAATTAGAATTCAGATTTAGCTTATTAATTTAGTTTAATTAGGATCTCTCTCCTTTAGTATGCCCAGAAGGATGGGCAGGTCAGTAGCCATGGGTCCTCAGAGGTTCCCCCAAGGGAATTTTTCCTCTCCTGAGTGCTACTGGTCACACTCTCCGGTGTTGGAGAAGGTGATCGTTTATTCCTATCATTAGGTGTTATCATGCACGACTTCTTCAGCATTCAGTTAAAGAACAGTCGTTGATATTTGTATTCTTTTTGGGGCTTTCATAATTCTAATCCAAGCTTCCTTCCTACAGGTGGGATACAGAGAAAGGCCAAAACCATCAAATATTATCAATCGACTCAATTCAAGCATCCAAGTTCCTAAGCACAAATCATTCTATACTACTACCTAGTAAACATTGTCCTTTTAATGCTGGCCTCTGTATCCAACAACCATCTTCTTCATTCCACTATGTATGTTACATAAGCACCGCGCTATGAACCACACATAATTGAAGGGATTAGCCCGGGATTATGTGGGGGAAGAGCTCCTCCCCCACAGCCTATTTAAATCTACCAGCTGACTTCCGCTCTGCTCAGAGCGAGTTGCACTCTCCCACCATCCTCCCCGACACCTCCTCCTCCTGCGGCACTCTTATCCCACGGGGGGCTTTCATAATTCTAAACCAAGCTTCCTTCCTACAGTTGGGATACAGAGAAAGGCCAAAACCATCAAATATTATCAGTCAACTCAATTCAAGCATCCAAGTAGCCAAGCACAAATCATTCTATACTACTACCTAGTAAACATTGTCCTTTTAATGCTGGCCTCTGTATCCAACAACCTTCTTCTTCATTCCACTATAAATGTTACAGAAGCACTGAGCTATGAACCACACATAACTAGTGGGAGGTACTTCCTGGAACACGTGACAGGCAGGAAAAGATCTATGCAGGAGGACCAGGTCCTCCGCTCTGCATCCTGTAGCTCTCAGTTTACTTCCTGCCTGCCATGAGACAGGTTCTCTGCAGGGGCTCTGCTACTGTGGGGCAGAGCTGAAGACATCTAACTGTAAGTGCAGTTTACTTCTCATTAGAAGAGGATTTTCAAGGGGAAAGCATCACAGGAGCAGGAGCTCCAGAGTTGCCTCACACATCGTCTAGGGCCCCCAGTCTCAGCCATGCATGCTGTGCAGACTGGGCCCCTTCTCTCCTGTTTTTTTCCCGCACTTCGAGGCATGACTTCCCCCCCCCCTTCCCCCAACTGTCATTACTGGGACAACACCTTGCGCTGCATGTTTATTTTTTACTTCTCATTAGAAGAGGATTTTAAGGGGAAGCATCACAGGAACAGGAGCTCCAGTGTTGCCTCACAGATTGTCTAGGGCCCCCAGTCTCAGCCACGCATGCGCAGACTGGACCCTTCTTTCTGTTCTTTCCCGTGCTTTGAGGACATACTCCCCCAACAACACTGGGCCACCAAGGCAGCGCCACATCAATGGGCCCCACGGTCTGCAGGCCGTTGACTACGAGAAGCCCTCAGAACACCACGCTGCAGCAGGAACTTCAAGAGCTGCTCAGTATTCTCATCAGCGGCCCTACTGCTCAGGCCATCGATGCTGCATTCCATCAATGAGCCCCCTGGTTTGCAGGTTTGTTAACTAACAAGGGGAAGCTGCTAGATTACCCCTCAGCAGCATGAGTCGCTCAACTGTCCCGGCTCACCGGCGAAGAACAGGCCCTTCATTTCGGCTCAGGTGGAGCTGCGCTGCAGCCCCTCGTCAACAAACTGGCGGTCTCAAGCAGAAGTGGTTGTCCGTAGATGAGCCCCCAGCCTTGGGCTCGCCGTTGTTTGATGGAGGAATCATATGGGAGTGGTAGCGCTTCCCAGCACGGGGGGCTCCATTTTGGCTCAGGAAGAGCCGAGCTACTTGCATCTCATCGTCAGGCTCTTGGAGCGGGCACACTCCACTGGAGCAGGGCCTTTGTTTCGGCTCAGGAAGAGCTGCGCTACGCTGGCTTCCCATCAAAGAGGTAGCGCTTCACAGCAGCAGGGGGCTTTATCGCAAAGGTAGCGCTTCACAGCAGCAGGGGGCTTTATTGCAAAGGTAGTGCTTCACAGCAGCAGGGGGCTTCATTTCAGAAGAGCCGTGCTACAGCACATCACAGCTAACCTTGCTACAGCACCTCATTGCTGGCCTCCTTACAGCACCTTATTACTGGCCTCTTGGAGCGGGAGTGCTCCACAGTATCAGGGGCTTCATTTCAGTAACAGTGGCTTCATTGCAGCTCACAGTGTGGGGTCGAGCCTGTGCTAACTCGCCTAGGTAATGTCTTGAGCCCATTTGGACAGATAAGCCCTTGCTCCAGGTGGCAACAAGTATAGGATTTAAAACAGGCCCAGGCCACCCTCCAGTACCAGGGGCTGTTGGGAGCATAGCACAAATTCTTCAGCTTGCTGTGCTTAAATGAGACTCCCACAAGCTCGGAGGTGGTCCGGAGACATCCACCCTGCTATCACAGTAACCAGCCCGGGCAGCGCCAGACCCATCAGCCCTTCTCATCATGCCTCGATTCTTCATAGATCGTAGGGTCGACGGAAGCCTACTCCAAATCCTCAGACCAGAGGGACCTCCCGTACCATAGGAGAGGAAGAGGTCACATAGTAGTAGTCAGAATCGAGGATATCCACAGTGAAAACATCCATTGGTCAGACCCCCAAGTCCTCCTTAGGCCAGTTAGTCCCCCTAGAGGAAGGGGGTTAATGGAGTGCCGTTTCTTCCTCGGACGGCTCTCCATCCAGAAACTTAGTTCTGGATGACCTAGAATTCTTCATTAGGCGGCTAAGTGAAGAGTTTCCTGGAAGTCTCTCTCTTGTCAACTCCCAAACCCAGACAGGTTGCCATGCCAAACAAAACAGAGAATACAGATGTATAGATATATATATATATATATATATATATATATATATATATATATATCTCACGGAAGTGGACGGGGCTTCTCTGTAGGACCCAGGGGATACAAGGGATGCTCCCCTCACAAGGATGCTTTGTCCTCCTGGCCTCCCTTAAGGCAACTGCAGCCGACCTGTTCTCTTAAGGCAGCTGCAGGCAACCTGAAGGCAGCTGCAGCCGACCTGTTCTCTTAAGGCAGCTGCAGGCAACCTGTTCTCAGCATGAGCTGCCCTGCCATAGGCCTGCATGAGCCGCACTACCGTGGGCTACCACCCAGGCTTTCCAATTTACTGGCCAGAGTCAGATGTGGGCAAGCCCAGCCAACCGGTGGCAACATGAGCCACATTATCATGGGCCAATGACCTGGCATTCCAGTATGCTGATGAGCCAGATGTAAACAAACCCACCCTGCAGCAACTATAGCTCGGGACTGTTCTCTACATTCTCAGCTGAGGTCTAGAAGGAGGCTGCCAGAGGCACAACAAGGGCCATGCTTAACCCACCTCACCTCGCCTCGACATACCTAAGGCTACAGTCATGGCAGGCAGATAGGTCGCCAAGGCACAATAGGGGAATGCTCCTGTGGGAGTATCTCACGTTCGGATAGTCTCTAAAGGGAATCCAGAGAGGCAGCGTAAACCTAACTACCTCAATCCAGGAGCAGGTACAGACCCTGATCGCGGGGATACAGTTAGAGTATTCAAAACCATACATACTCAGGGCACATTAAGTCAGCCTTGACCAGACCATCCGGGCATCTCTTGCATCCAGCAGAGGAACTGCATTGGGTACCCTCTCCCATATCGGCACAGAATATGTCGGATCTCCAAACACAGACCATTTACAGGCGGCAACAAACAGTGAGTGCCCTGCACAGAAAGGTACTTGGACATATACAGTCTATCCATCTAAGTCCCAAACTGATATGGAGTTTTCAGCACCATGGGTCTTAGACTGTCGGATCAAATTCATCCACCACGGGACATTCCAGATGAGTATCCTTGCATCCACCTTCCAGGGAATTCCATCAGGGAGTTCAGCTGGTCTCAGATTCACAGGGGCATTTTCGCATATCCTATATGGGCGTCACTATGGTCAATGCCCCACAGTGCGAGCAGACAGTTCTGACAGTGGCTGAGGTCACCCAATGACTCTCCCTTATAGGATTCCTGATCATCGAATCAGCTCTCTTCCGCCATCCAAAAATCCGAATTTGAGGAGTAATCTTCTGCACATCCCAAATTGAGTTTCCCTATGGATTCTAAGCTTGGGGACCTCCGGGTTCCTGCAGTATAGACCAAATGGCCCAATGCCTTTCAGACCACACCCTCAGGCAGCTTACGGGGATGACTGTCCCCCAAGGAGTCTTAGCTCCCAGGGCTCTGATTCTCATGCGTTCCTAACAGCCAACCCTACAACATAAAGGGTCCCAGTCAAAGGTCAAACTGGGCCAGCACATTCAAGTATACAGCCAGTCAAACTACTCCCATTGGGACCAGCCATGGGTCAGCCTGAGCCAACGAATTCAAGGTTATTGCCATGTGGAAGTATCTCTGCATTAGGGGACTCTTTGCTTCAACCTCATGAAGGGTCACAAGCAGGGCATCCTCACCAGGGAGAATTATTACCGATACCAGCCTTCAGGGCATGCAAGTAGTCAACGGCAGAGACCCACTACAACATTAACATACTGGAGCTCCCCTGACATTTCAGAATTTCGAGCACATTCTCCAACCAGGATGACCTCATCCTCAGTCAATCGAGCCACAAGGGCCTGCACCTATCACCAGGGAGGTACATGAGCTCTCAGATGATACAAGAAAGCCCTATTGCTCTTCTAGCGGACAGAGCATCGCCTGGTGAGCTTAGTGGCAGTTTACATCCTGGGTCAGGAGAACATCATGGAGGATTGGCTAAATCGGGATGTTCTCCCAGGCAAATGGGATCTAAAGGTCAGTGCCTTCCACCTCCTTGCTGCATGGTAGGACCTCCTGCAGGTAGTTCTTTACTGGTTGGTGAAGCGTCAAAGTTCCCCAGTCCTGCTCACTAATCAGGGTCAAGCTGACCATAGCATAGGATGCATTCTCCATAGGCTGGGGACCCTGCAATCCTCTGTACAACTTTCCCAAGAATCCAATTCTGCTAATCCCAAAGCTCCTGCACAAGATCACCCTGGATTAGGTGGAGCCGAAGCTCTTCCACAAGATCACCCAGAATTAGGTGAAGCTATCCTCAGACATTGGAAAATCATCCTGGTCCTCGGAACCCTCACCAAGACCCCTCTGGAGCTCATTAAGGAAACGTCTGTCATCCTCCTCACGATGAAGGTTGTCTTCTTGCAGCACTCACTTCAGCCCACGGTATCAGCAGATAGGAGCTCTGTTTTCCAAGGAATCATACACCATGCTCTACAGAACTCAGTGATTCCACGAACATATCCATCTTTTTGGCCGGAAGTGTTATCTCCTTTCCTCGGCTCACCAGAATTGAGCCTCCCTGCCCTACGTCTCAGCCCTAAGAGTGAGAAGGACACGGAAAGTCTTCTGGGCTAGAAGAGCGCGGAAGTCATTATATGACTCCAAGTCTATTCATCATCACCTTCAGGGCCAAATTTGGGCAAAGAAGCCTGAAAAGTCTCTTGGACCAGATGAATATATCCTCTTCTCAATCACCTTCTAACACGTAGGGGTTTTCTCTGATGGGCCCATGGAGGACACCTTTACTTTGAGCAGTGGCTATCTCCTGGGTGGAACTCAGAGAAGCCTTCTAGCAGTCTTTCACAGAGTGACCACTTGGGCATCCATCCATTCCTTGGCAAAGCTCTACAGATTGGATGTGTCTGCCTCAGCTGAGACACCCTGTGGTTAACTGGTCCATTGAGGCATCCCTTGGTTAACTGGTCCCTCCATTGGCGGGGGACCCACAAATGTCTGCCAACATTCTTCCCATCCGGGAAGCTAAGGGATGTACTGCTTTAGTAGATCCCACTAGTTATGAGCCTGGAGACCAGCTTAGGAGAGAGAAATTTAAATTGAAATACCTGTAAATTTTCTTTCTCCAACTGCTGGTTTCCTGGCTCCTCCCCTTCCAGAATGTTGGATGTTGACCATCTGGCCTGAAGGTTTTAGGTCGGCTCTTCCAGGCCGTAAGTACATATTAACATTTCTTCTGATTGTTTCTCAGTGATGTTTTACTGCAGGGGACATGCTTTGAAACGAACTGAGAGCTACAGGATGCAGAGGGGAGGATCTGGTCCCCTGCAGAGATATTTTCCTGCCTGTCACGTGGTTCCAGGAAGTACCTCCCACTAGTTATGTGTGGTTCATAGCTCAGTGCTTATGTAACATTTATAGTGGAATGAGCCGGAGACCAGCAGTCGGGAAAGAAAATTTACAGATATTTAAATTTCAATTTTCCTTTAAAATTCAAAACAACATTTATTTATAGTAATCGCATGACAGACGTACAGTGTAGCTGTGCATGCCGAATGAGTTCCGGATACATAAGATTTAAGTATCCGAACTCATTCGATGCAGCTACACTGTACGTCTGTCATGGATTACTACAAATAAATGTTTTGAATTTTTAAAGGAAAAGATGAGTAGTCCTTTTTATAGTTGGTGAGTGCCCAATTTTATTGTGTTGGAATTCTTTTTTTTTTTAATTAGAAGTTTTTATTTTTAATCAACAAAGGATAATATACATACTAGTAATGCAGCATATTATACAATACATTAAATCTGCAGTTTGATGGTAATACAGTTATATTAACTCATTAGAGCAAAAACATTTCTGCAGATTCAGCTATTAAAGGACAGGCTTATGTCAGTCAGTATGGTAATAACTCTTGTGGATCTTATTATGCAATATGTTATATATAATATATAGCAGTATTGTTGAGATTCAATATTTTAAGTTGCACTAAGTCCTAATGGTTAAATCATTATTTAGCTGGACGTCTATTTCTCAGAAGTGAAAGGAAAGGGGGCAGACTTTCTCAAAAACATGTTACTTATTACTTACTGTTTCAGCAACTCTTTCATTATTAGCTACCAAACCTACACTATTAAACCATTTGTTAACTGAGGGGGTTGAGAGATTTCCAGTGTCATAGTAGTAATCTTTTTAGGGCAAGGGCGACTGCAAAGACCCAGTATTTTTGCGGACTGCTTAAAAAGGTATCTGTGTATCTATACCCAAAATAAACAGTTTACTTGAGAAGGATAGGCTGACATTGGTTAATTCCCCACACATTTCATGCACCATACTCCAAACATTTTTAATGACTGTACAACTCTAAAACACGTGCATGAGGTCTGCATGTTTTGTCTGACACCTCCAACAAGGGCCTTCCTGTAAATAGTGCATTTCTTCTAAGCGTTTAGGGAGTAATAGTAATAGTGAAGAATTTTAAATTGAATGGTCAGTGGCGGAGGAAGAAAGATGGGCCCCAGTGCGCGTTGTAATTTTGGGCTCCCACCCTCATACGGCCTCAACTCCCGGCTGGGCCCCCCGATTTTTTCTTTACCTGCTTACAGGCAGCACGTGGAACATAAACAAAAAAAAAAATTCCAACACAACTAATGTTGCTGCCAGTGCAGCTAGCCTGCGCGTGCAAACAGTAAGTCAGGTTTGTAGTGCCTCTTGGGAGTCGGGACTTGGAAGGGACCTGGTCAACTCAGCAAGAAGAAGCAGTGACTTTCTTGACTCACACTCACAGTCTCCTCCAAGCTCCACTCCGGAGAGATCTAAAGTTAGAACACATTTTACACGAACACAACAGCCACTAGTGCATTAACAACATTATTAGAGCAAGGCAGAAGGGCCAGGCGCGCCAGGGGCAGCAGGGCAAGAAAGAAAAGAACAAAGAAGCAATTTAAAATTGTGGGTTGCAGCGGCTGAGTCCGGCTGAGTTCCCAGTCTTTGCCTTCGTACACAGCAACAACCAACAGCAAGCATTGATTCACACAGCGGTCCGGTGCCGGTCCTGTCATTAAGATAGAGAACTAAGTACTTAACTTAAGCAGCAGAGCAGCAGCAGATCAGAAGGATGAGCTGAGGTCACAACAAGGAAGGAGCAGGCAGCTAGGGACTCGACTGGGATCAGCTGTCTGTGACTGTGTCATCTGTGAGACTGTGGGGGTCAGTGTCCGACTGGAGATGGATATGATTCTTGGGACAGGACAGGTCACTGCATCTGCAGTACTCTGCTGGGGCTGATGAGTAGTAAGTGTGTGTATACTGGGCTGGATGGGTTGAAATAGAATTTATTGTTGGCACTGTCAGTCCATCACTGGGAGCGGTGGGAGGGAGGTCGGGGTGGGGTCGAGACCGAGTCTGAGGATTGGAGGGTGGGAGGGTCGGTTGGTGCGATAGGGGGCTGGGGCGCTGCTGCTAATGCTGAGCTGACACTTGGCTGAAGCTGACCTGCTGTGATGTCAATTTGCTGTGGCCGGGGGGAGTCAGGGATGGGCATGGGGAGAGTCAGGACCATATAGGGAGGGACGGCATCGGCAACAAGCACAAGCAGGCAGGCAGGACTTTTAGCCAAGGAGGGATAGTCGGAACCGCAGCAGCTAGCTGCTTGGTCTGGGTGGTCGGGCGTCACGAGTCTCTACTCTGCTGCCATCTGCAGTACATCGTCGGGCTGCACAGCGCACACAGGTCGACGCGGCGGCCACTGACAGCTCAGTCAGTGAGCAAGCTGTGACTGTCTGTTTGAAAAGTGTACTGTAAACTGAATATTTTATTGGGCCCCTAAGTATGTCGGGCCCCTGTGCCATGCACGGCTATTCCTCCGCCACTGTGAATGGTCCTACCTGGACCTCTCTGCTACTTAGAAACCAATGCATTTAACCAGGTTCTTAACCATTCCTGTTCTGTCAGAATCTCTCCTAGTTCTGATTCCCACTTCAATTTGGATGCTTGTGAAGGTGAAATAGTGTTTTCAGTGTTAGTTATGAATTTATAACATATGCCAGCTTCTTTTTATCTGCTCCTATTCATTGTGTTTAGGAAGAGTAAAATTGGGTGCTAGAACAGAGCTCTGCAATGCCTTCCTCAGTTTCAGATAGCTTGCAAACTGAAACTTTGCAACAAATGTATTCCTTACTTCCATAAATGAGCAACGTTTGACTTTCCTCCCTGTTAGATCCCCATACTTGTTATTCCTGTCTTTAACCGATACCCTTCATACAAAGGCCTCCACCATATCCTATATTTGTATTGTTCCAAATCGTAGTGAGTTTAGTGGGAAAGCTTGCAAAACCAAGAATATTCTTAACTTCTTCAATCGTGTACCGCGAGGAAGCGATACAGGGTTCTCTTTAATTTGCTTGAATCTTAATAAATAGCATATTAGAAGTTTCTCCACTGACATCCACATTGGATTATCAGCTCTATTTTCATCAACAATGTGTTTAACAGCTTGCTTAAATAAAAAAGAAATATGATATTTTTTTCCAATTTGGTACAGCAAAGCCTCCTTCCGTCCACGGGCTTCTAAGTTTCTTAATAGAAAATTCTAGGTGGCTTGGCTCCCCATAAAAAGGTCCTCATCAGACTTTGTAGTTGCTTAAACATCTTATTAATTCTTAGTGTGATACTTTGAAAGAGATAAAAAAAAAAAAAAAAAAAACCTTTGAGCTGCCATCATTTTTATTTTTTTAACACACTGTTTCTTCGCCTCCTACCTGAGGAACTCTCTCCAGCATCTGCCTAACCCACTCTCTACCTCCGCTGTAGCAACCGGCTCTCCCTCACTCCGACCAGGCTACACCCCTGGATCTAAGCCCCCAAGGGGAAGGCTGCCCTATCCTCCCAGGACACTCTATCTAATAGTGTAGTGAGCCTGTCGGAGCTGGGGGCCTTGGAGAGTGAGGAGCCCATTGTTGGGAGTGTGGAACAGGTGGCAGTGCCTTCGCCTATCCTCTGGAGGGGGTTTTCTGTTTTTCCTCCATTTCCCTTGATGCTCGGTCGTGCAGTGGCGTCAGTGGCACTAGTGCAGACGCCTGCCGCAGCACCGCCCCCTCGCAATGCGTGGCAACGCAGACTCGGTGTCCCCTGGTCTCCACCAGAGGTTGTCCCTGTCACGGCGCATCCCTAGAGCCCTCCCCAGGAAGAGAGAACAGTCCTCTGGACGCTCGATCTCTTCCCTCCCCTGCCGAACCCCGACGAGCCAAGCTCGTTCCCGAACCCGGGTTGCCGGTGTGGCGCGAGGTGTGGCATCCAGCGCCTCAACCCTCTGCGCCACGGGGCTGGGTGGGCTGCCATCATTTTAATAGCATTAATTTTGCCCCATAAATATGGATGCAAGTCTTGCCATTTTAAAAGATCACATTTCAGAGTTTTTAGCAAAGGCGAAATGTTCAGCTCTATCACTTTACCTCTATCCTTGACTATTGTGAGCCCAAGATATGTAATTTGATTTTTAAATTGTTCCTTTTGATCCAGTCCCCTACCCTATCGTTTTATAGGTCGAGGACTGATTGCTAAAATTGCGTCTTATTCAGTTTAAGCTCAGCTCAGATATTTGCGAGAAATCCTCTAACAATTTACTTAGGGTATTAAATAAATCCTCAGAGTTAATAGTTGAAATTAGCAAGTTGTATTATTAGACACACTATTTGTTTTGATTCCACGTATTCTCTTCTTATCTGTGATTTTCTAATCAAGCGGTTCTATGGCTAAAATTAATAAATATGGAGATAAAGTGCAACCCTGCCTGGATCCTCTGAAAAGGTTGAACTGTTCTGATATTAGGCCATTCGTTATTACTCTGGCTGTGGGTCTATTATATAGAGTCTTAACCCAAGAAATCATGTTCTCCCCTACATTTGTATGCGGTAAAACAGATATTTCCATTTCAGGGAATCAAAGGCTTTGCAAAAGTCCAAAGCCACTATAGCTGCTGGAGTGTTCAATTTAGAAGCTGACCAGATAACATTTAACAGTCTTCTAACATTATCTGCCCGATCTTCCTGAAACAAACCCAACTTGTTCTTTGCCTAATAATTGAACTAGATGCGTTTTAAGTCTAGTTGCAGAATCTTTGAAAGGAGTTTGTAATCCACATTCAAGTGAAATGGGTTTGTAATTTTCACATGCCAATGAGTCTTTACCTTATTTTAAGATAAGGATGATATAAGCCACCCTCATAGAATCAGGTAGTGCATTTCTGACCGGTATCTCTTTAAGCATTTCTAAGAGATATCTACAAGTCTGAACAGTCAGACGTTTATAAAATTCTGCCAACAAACCGTCTGGGCCTGGTGCTTTATTAGAAGGTAGCTACTTCATGGCCAGTCCCACTTCCTCTGTGCATATAGGTTTGCTCATACCTTCCTTTTCAGCATCTGGCAAAGTTGGGATTTTGGCTGATTTAAAATAGTCCTCTTATATTATTATCCAGGCCTCCTCGAAACTGTGGTATAACTTTAGGTAGAAGTCTCTAAATTCATTATTTATTTCTTTGTTAGTAATCGCAACAGAATTTCGATTTTTTTCTGATGCCTGCTATGACATTTTGGCTTTGTCTTGCTTTAAGTCTGTACGCCAATAAATTGCCTACCTTCTCACCCATTTCCCAGTATGACTGTCTTGTTCTAAACAATGCATACTCAGCCTAAGCTGAGTAAGCCTTATTTATCTCATATTTTAAACTGGTAATTTTAAATAATAGTTGCTCATCTGAATTGTTTTGCATTTTGAAATCCTGCCCAAGCAAGTGTAACTCTTTCTCTGCTAAGTCCCCCTGAGATTTCTTCTTCTTAAAAGATAAAAAACTTATTATTCTACCTCTAACGAATGCCTTAAAGACATCCCACAAACACGCATAGGAGACTTCTCCGTTGTCATTATTTTGGAAATATCCTTCAATTTCTTTACCCAGCCAGAGCTTAAAATCAGTGTTATTTTAAAAAAAGAGTTATTCATCTTCCATCTCCTAGATTTCTCCTGCCCTCCCCCAATAGAAACTGATAGTTTTAAAAGTGCATGATCTGAAATAATGATATCATTTAAGCAGACGCTGTTGACACCTCCTATCAAGTATTAGCATAAAGAAATCAATCCTGCTGTACGAGTTATGCCTAGCCGAATAAAATAAATTATCTGTCTGTAGGGTGAGCGAGTCTCCAGGTTTCTACCAGATTTAAGTCCTCAATCATTTTGTGAAGGGAGAGTTGGGATTTAGATTTGTCCCTAAGTGTGGAGATTCTGTTTCTGTCAAGAATGGAGTTCATAACCGTTGAAGTCCCCACCAGTATGATTTCATGGTCCTTAATGGGCCAATCCTGGTAGAAATGTGGTCAAAAAAAGAGTGTCTCTGAGTATTAGGGGCACACAAGTTTTCAGTGACTATTTTGCATCTGTCAGTGGAGCCTTTTAGAATCTGGAATCTACCCTCTGTGTCTGCATAGTGATCAGACGTGATAAACTTAACTCCTTTCGTTATCAGAATCACTGTACCTCTCTGTTTTGAGGTAAATACACTGTATTCTACTGAGGCTACCCAAGATCTAACTAGTTTTGCAGCTTCTATAGGTAATAAATGTGTTTCTTGAAGTGGTGCAGTGTCAGTCTTGATTTTATGATAAGATCTTTTTGCACTTAACGGGGACCTTAACCTTTTACATTCCACTTTATTCATTGTAATTTCTAGTAACCACCAATTTATGAGTTTGTCAGGAACAGTAATTAATAAGGCTTAACAAATAACTTTTAAAATATTAGTTAACAATAAATAGTAAAATAAATAAAAAAAAACAAGGAAAAATTGCTCCCTAGATGAGTTTCAGCAAGTTCTGAATCAGATACAGATTATAATCTAAATTAAGAATCAAAGAGATATAACTCTACTAGCAAAGATTATGCTTTTAGGAGAATGTTTAAAAGCAGTGAAGTCAGGTTCTAAATAACCTCAAAATGGAACTATAAAGAACAATAAAATACTGTAAATACTGTAAATGATGAAAACCAAAACAAGTACAGAACTACAACCAGTAGGTTGGAATCTACTGTATTGCCAGTACCCACTGAACTCCTCCAAGTCCAAGGTGGTGAAGGCGTTGATAACTAGTAGTGTAAACAAGTATGACAATGGCGTCTTCAACCCACAAATTAATTTCTAAGTGAGCTCTTAATTCATAATAATTTTAAAGCAGTATGTGTCACCAGTTACAGCAGATATAAGCAACTGGCCACTGGAATTTGTACACAGCCAATACTTTGCCTGAGCCCCAGGGATATGAAGGAAAGGAACACTGTGTATTAGGACAGGGGAGGAGAGAGAGGGAGAAAAAAAAAACACATGCTGCACTTCATCATCTAGATGCCCAGCTTCACTTAACCAATTAACTTGTATAATTTGGAATTTTCTGTGCTAGGAGTTTCTGGCTAATAAAAGCACGTGGGGAGCATCCCATTTTTGGCTGTTAGCTCCTATTTTAAATTCAGAATCACCAAATTCCAATGCAAGCTTCAGCCAGACAAGTCAAATCATTTCCATATTATTATTTTTTCATTTGCTGCCTTTATCGTCAGAAAAGCATATATAATTGCCTAGCACCAACATTCTTACTAAACATAACGGGCATCCACAGAATTTAGTTTTGTTTCGTATTTCATATTGAAACCAAATAAATATTGGCAGCAAAAAATAAAATAATATTAAATAAAACTAAATGTAACAATACAGCAGCAGATTAGTAACAGAGGGGCATCAAATCCACTGGGTTCAAGATCATACTATAATAATATATACGTTTTGATAACTTGTCCAAAAGTGGTTATTCATAAGCTGCCCTTGAAATTCTCTCTTCCCTCAATTTAATGGATTTTCTTATTTTTAGCCAACTTTAAGATTTCCTCCTTAGTGGTAAATCGAAGAAAGTAAACCACAATAGTTCTGGGTCTCCCATTTGTAGCCTTAGGACCCAAGGACCTATGGGCACGTTCAATCTCAGTGGCCACGGCCATTGATTCCCCAACAAGTCTGGAATAAAATGCTGTAGGAAATTCACCATATTACCTCTTTCCAAACCTTCAGGAACGTCTATCAGCCGTAAATTATTACGGTGCTCCTATTCTCTAGATCATCTACCCTATACAACAAGTAAATACAAAATCACACATGCCACACATTGCAAGCATCATGGGCTGCATATACAAATCACCACAGAATGTTATGCTGGTCCAACTTTAAGCAGAATTGCATGGTGCCAAAATGCTTCTCACACAGTTTGCAAAGGGTGCTAACAGAAGACATAGACACTTGTTTTGTCCTACCAGGACTCATCAGTATGCCTCGTCTGTTTGACACCCCAGTGGAATGGACCAGCTACCCTTAAGACAGTGCGTCTTGGATATGTTGTGGTGAACCCATTAAAATAAAAAACTATTTAAAAGACAAAGACATGTGTGATTTTGTATTTTCTTGAAACTTGGCTTCCCAGCCAAATGCCCTTTGAGGTAACCCTTGCCTCAGTGTTTGTGCACAGAGGTTCTTTGTCTTTTAAATAGTTTTTTATTTTATTGGAGGCTCACCACAACATATCAGATACTGTCTTGAGAGCAGCTTCAATCCATTCACTAAGGAGTATCAAACGAACAATTATACTGATAGTCCTATTAGAATGGCTCTTGTATCTATATGTCTTCTGTCTTTCCTGCTTTATAAGCTTTTTATGTGGTTTACACAGCACCATGTATTCTGTAAAAATTACACCAACTTATAACATTCTGTGTGTTACATATGCAACCATGTTGTCTTTACGTAATAATGAGCATGTATTTTCAAAACAGCTTCCCAGTAAGTGCCCTTTAGAGTAACCCTTGCCTCAGTGTTTGTGCACAGAGGTTCTTTGTCTTTATACAACAAGTAGGTAATCTGACTGCTCTGTTTCTGGTTACTTTCTGTAAATAATCCTCCGTTTCTCTCTTCTAAGCTGGTCTCCGGGCTTCATTAGGCCTGAGGGCTGTACCTCCTGATGCTGGTTGTAGCAGGACTAAGCTCTACAGCAGGGTGATAAGAAGCCCTCCACATCCGGTCATCTCCAGTTTACTTCCTGCCTTCAGTGAAGCAGGTACTCTGCAGCAGAGCCCTGTCACACATGGCAGGGCTGAAAAGACTGTAAGTTTGCTTTGTTTTGGATTCTGCTTTCACTTATTCCGCTCTAAGGACGTGTTATCACCCAGTCTCAGCCTTGCAAGCTGCACAGACTGGCCCCATTTCTCAGCAGCCCGTTTTTCCCACGATTTTGGGAGATGACTTAACGGTCACTAGGAGCCTGTTCAAGAGGGGGCGAAAGCAACACAGGAGTGGGCAGAAAAATCCCTAACAAGGACTGCTCAACACCGGAAGGTTTATCGAGCCCTGCAGTTCCATTTTTCTGACCGACGAGTGGCTCTGGGAAACGTTTCAGCTGCTCATGGACAGCACATCTCGTCGGTGCAGTTCTAGCACCAGCGCTAGTCAACGGCTAGACCTCTATCAACGAGTACTGAAGGTCGTAGCTGTAGTGCATTCCACGCGCCAGGCTGCTCGCCGATGAGCACTGAGGAAGACATGGAGTGATGCAATTCAGTAGTGCTGCAGCGCTGGGCAGGAAGCGTTACCTGGGGATTAGCACCTGTGGACCTTCTCCTGCCACCCATAAACAGCACAGGGTACCTCAAAGGCCAGGATTTCTGTACTTTTGGGAAATAAGCAGCAACATCGTGCCTTAAAGGCCAGGATTTCAGTACTTTTGGAAGGAGACCAGTTCTTAAAAGGGACAGCACCAACATATATGTGACTCGACAAGGGGGGGGGATTACATTGTCTTCAGAATCATGGCCTCAGCAAAATCTAGCAGGGGCAAAAAATGTCAATGCTGCAAATCCCCACTCCTGATCACCTTTGCTGGCTCACTCTGCCTCACATGTGAAAAGGCAGCGGCTGCTAATGGGGAGGACTCAGCGGATGCAACCTCTCTGTCGACGCAGACAAATATCCAAGAAAGGTCTGAATGACCAGCTACTTCCAGGTTGGAGCGAGCAGCAATGACCAGGGATACACAACCATTGACCCACTCCCTGGACCCCGAACTTATAGACAGGTTAAATAGGGATTTTGCTATGGACCCTTCTTGCTTTGAATGGCATCCTCACAAGGTCCCCTGATATGAGACCCCTCAAAAGGCTAAAAGAAAAAGCACCCCTTCCTATCCTCATCTGACGAGAGGGGCTCTCTCACATCGCTCTGACAAGAAGAAAATCCAGAGATGGGCAGATCGTCCAAGAGGATGATCACCATTCCTCTGCCACAGGAGGAGGAAGAAAGGTCTCGTTCCTGGAGTAGATCTAGGGGCATGCACAATGGCGAACGTCGCAGGGGATATTCCCGGACTCCTCAGTCACCAGTCCCTCCACTGAGGAGGGAGATAGTAGGCTTCTCATCAGACTCAGCGACTCTCACCCAGAAATTTTGACCTGGAGGACCTAGACTTCTTTATTAAAAGGTCATATCCGAGATGCACCTCGGATCGTCCATCTGTCACTTCCCAACTGAAACAGACTTTTCACTTGGCATCTGCCTCCAAACAGGCTACAGCCTTCTCTATACCCGTGCCACTGAGGACCTGCTAAAGAAGAATGGTAAGGCCCAAAGCAGCATATCTGGTCCCCGGCGGATCTCTAAACTTCTGAAGTTTGACAAGAAGCAATCAAAAAGTGGTTAGACTGCCCCAGAATCAACCCCTTGATTTCTGACCTAACCAAGAAAACAGTCATCCCAGCTGAAGAGGGGCTTCTCTAAGGGATCCAGTAGACAGAAAGGTGGACTCCTCACTCAAAAAGCCTTCCAGGCTTGACAACTTTCTCAAGGCAGCCACATCAAACCTGTTCTCACGAGAGCATCCTATCCTGGGCATTGGACTTAGCTTTTCAAATCGCGGAGGATCAGAAAAAGAACTCCCCATTATCCTTCAGCTGCAATTACTGGGGTTGGCCTTGGCCTATGCAGCAGATGTGTTGGAAGAAGCGGTCAGGTGTGCTGCGGAAGATGTTCTACCAAACCTCGGCTCACCACAACCTGTGGCTTTGGGCCTGGCAAGCAGATGCATCCTCAAAGAACCATTTGGTGAATGCACCTTACAAAGGCGACCTCCTGTTTGGATCACTGCCGAAGGAGGCGGTGAAGGAATCTGGCAAAAGAGCAAAGGTGCACATGCCCCAGTCCAGGGGCCGGGGGCAAAGCATGGTCTTTGGGTTCAATACACAGATCTTACTTCGGAAGGGCTCTTGCAGTAGGTAATTACATATAGGTCTGACGTCTGCAGGTGGCAGGACCCACGGAAACATTTCTAGCTAGCAGTCTCTGGCGAGGGACCGTCCCCACGTCAGGTGACTGGTGTCAGGAGACGTCTGCATAAAGGGGCAGTCCCTCACGCCCGTCTTCCAGTTCTTTCCTGCCGTTAGCTTATGCCAGCGCCTCGCGGAAAAGTTCCCTGCTCGTCAGGCTCCTTCGTTGGTATTTTAACCGAGTGTTTTCTATTTTTTCTTATTCTTCGTCAGGTATCTGTCGGTGTATGTCGTCCCCTACACTCTCCGAGCACAAAAACACGTGCGACTCATGCGGTGCCCAACTACCACACAAGGACGGCCATTCCCCATGCCTTTTTTGCCTAAGCCCCGACCATCCGGTGGAGAAGTGCCAGCACTGCCTCAGCTTTAACGTGGCTACCCGGAAAAGGCGGCAGCAGTCCCTGGAAGCCCACATTTTGAAAAAGAAAATGAGCTCCATGGAGAAAGAACTGAAAAAGCTTCCACAGGCGTTGACTTCCCCTGAAGGCCATTGCAAGAAAAAGGATAAAGAAAGGCACCAGGACAAGGGCTCCTCTCCCACCGCGTCTTCCTCGGGAGTCGCCGTGAAACAGGTAATGTCCCCCCCCGGGGGACCGCTCCACGATGGCCGCCTTAGAGGCTTCTAAGGAGGCATCAGCCCGCTCCTCTGGCTCACGCTCGGGCCCTTCGGGCGCCTCCGGGCTCTTGGAGGCCTCCGCTCCCAGTAAAGCCGTGGTTTCGCGGCCTACTAGTGCGAGCAGCTCCGATAAGCCGGACGTCGGCTCCTCCAACACCCGCATGGAGAAGGTCGGTAAGTCGCCCGACTCTCCGGGGCGGCGCCCGGCCCCCATTCTGCCCGACAGACTGCCCCTCCATTGCGGCCTACCTCCGGCAAAGGGTCCGTTAAGTCAGACGCCGGCCCCTCTGGCGCCTGCCCGGATCCCGCTGCTAAGCCGCACGTTGGTTCGCCCGATGTCCGCACAGTGGATGAGCTGATGCTGGACCCCCCCACGTCCATCGTTCCTGGCTCCCTGCAGCTTTCGCTGCTCTCCGGGGACCCTGAGTCTCCTCAGCCCGACCCAAGGATTTCTCCCCCCCCCATCCCCGGGTGACGCTGAGGTTCCTGTTCCACCTCTGTCAGACCGTCCACCTTCTGGTCCGACAGATCTGACATTGGTTCCCTGGATGCTGGCTCTTCGGCCGCCGGCCCCAATGCCCGGTATTGCCGATGCTGGGCGACATCCGCCCCTTGATGTGCCCACGATGCAGGTCCTCCGCACCCCGGGCCTTCACTCCAGAACCGCTCGTGGGGCCTCTGTCCGACCCGTCTGCTTACGGCAGCTCCTCCGGCTCCTGGGTACCCGACCCCATGGTTTCCGGCGCTGCCATACCGGGACCGCAGTATCCGGAGCCTCAGTACCCGGTGCCAACACATCTGACGCTGCAGTACCCGTTTCCTCAATACCAGACACCGGGCTTCCCACCGTCGGGTTATGGATACATGCCTTTTGGGTATAGTCCATACCCGTATGCCCCCTCCTCCACCGCCCCCTCAGCCGCCGGTGGACTTGCAGGAGACTCTGGCCTCCTGGTGGGCTGAAGCCAAGGCTCAGTTCACCAGACAGGTGGAGAGTCATCTTTTGACGATGGTGCTGGTGCTGGTTCTCGTACGTCCACGATGACACACTCCCTTCCTACCTCTGGACACCAGGGCTAAACCCTCTTGGTCCAGAGAGGGGCAGGACACGCTTCCCCGAGGAATTCCCAAGGGGTCCGTTCCTCCCCCTCATTGGGAGAGGGAGTCTACCTCTTCCTCATCTTCTTCTTCCTCGGACACGTCGGATCCTTCCGACGGTTGTTCCGAGCAAGACGATGAGCCACGCTCTCCGTCCAAGCCCTGGCCAAGGACTCTTCGGGAGTCTCCTCCGGAGGATCCTTCCTTCACGGAGTTGCTGCGGAAAATCCAGGAAGTACATAAGTGGCAATCTTTGGAGCCAGACCCCCAGCGTAAAAAGCTCGCTGAGCATCTGGATCTGCCTGTGACAGCTCCCACTTTGGTGCCACCCTGGATCAAGCCTCATGCTGACCTTATTACCACTATATGGAAACAAGCGTCGGCCTTAGCCCCACTTCCAGGAAGTCGAACAGGATATACCAGGCTCCAGAAGGAGTTGACTATTTAGACTCCACCCTCGAGGCTGACTCGGTTGTGATTAGCGCGCTCATGGCGGTCAGCTCAACTAAACATCTTAGATTGTCTCCACTTGACAAGGAATCCGCCTTCTGGACCAGTATGGCAGAAGATTTTTGCTTCTTCCACTCTGAGTATTAGGGCCCTGAACTCGGCCATGTGGGGGATTACCAGAAGGTGATTCTTAGTGAGGTGGAATCTAAATTGGACTCCCTTCCGGACTCTCAGGTCAAGCAGGAAGTGGCTGACCTTTTCCGCTCTGCACATTAGGCCAGTCAGCACATTCTTCATGTGACCTACGATGCAGTGGACACTGCTGGTAAGAGCTCAGCTTTCGCCGTAGGTCTTCAGCGCCACGCTTGGCTCCGAGTGTCAGGGTTGGTCCCGGAAGTGCAGTCCGCCATCCAGGAAGCACCCTTCCTGGGTTCAGTGCTGTTCAGGGGTGATGTCAAGGACATCATCACTGACCTGCAAGAGAAGGGGACGGCACTGAAGTCTATGGACTCCATGTATCATCCCCATCAATCGCAGCGCCGTCCATTTCTCAGACGGAATTGGCCCAAAGCGAGACCACAGGGAAAGAGGGCCATTAAGCGTCGGGCCCCACCAGCTGCCAAGCCCCCCGCCCAAAAAAGCAGTGGGAGCTTCAGCTGCGGCGCTGCCCCACACCACCTGACTCCTTCCCTCTCCCACTACCTCCGGGCTTCCCAGAGGAATTGGTAGGAGGGAGGTTTTCTCTCCACCTTCCAGACTGGGAGAGGATGACATCAGATTCATGGGTGCTCCAGCTAATCGCAGAAGGACGCTCAATAGAGTTTCTGCAGAAACCACCTTGTCACCCTCCCCCAAGGTCGTCATACTCTCGGGAACATCTTTTTCTGGTCCAGGAAGAAATTTCAGCACTTTTGCTGAAACAGGTGATAGAACCTGTCCCTCTTTCTCTGCAAGGAACAGGTTACTATTCCCACTTCTTTCTGGTCACGAAGAAGACGGGAGATGTAAGACCCATTCTAGATCTCAGTTCCCTAAACATTTTCGTGGAGTACAAGAGGTTCAGGATGCTCTCACTGCAGAGCCTTCTGCTGCTCCTCCGCTCGGGCGAGTGGCTGTTCGTTTTGGATATGCAGGACGCTTACCTGCATATATCTATCTGCCTGTCTCACCGCAAATATCTCCGTTGTGCTTTCCAGGGGGACCACTACCAGTTCAAGGCACTTCCATTTGGCTTCTCCTCGGCCCCTCGAGTATTTACCAAATGCCTTGCGGTGGTGGCGGCCCACCTGCGTACTGGGGGTACAGGTTTTCCCGTACCTGGACGATTGGCTCCTGGCGGCCTCGTCCAGGGAGGAACTCCTGCACTGCCTCTCCCTCACCCAGCAGGTCTTTGCCTGTCTGGGTATTACCATCAACCATTCCAAGTCTCACTTGATCCCATCCCAGAGGCTCCAGTTGATTGGGGCAATTCTGGACACAACCCTAGGCAGGGCCTTCCTGCCACCGGACAGGGCGGCCACACTCCAGACTCAGATAAACCTGTTGTCTGACTGCAGGCGGGTCAGTGCAAGGTCAGTTCTTCACCTCCTCGGGCTTATGGCGGCTGCTATCCTGACAGTCCCTCGCGCTCGGCTCCACATGAGGGTCTCTCAGTGGACACTTTGCTCTCAATGGGATCAGTTGGTAGACAGCTTGGACCAGTTGGTCCTAGTCTTCTTTCCCATGATTCGAGACTTGCAGTAGTGGATGGTTCGAGAGAACCTTCTTCAAAGAGTTCCATTCCTCCTTCCTCCTCCCTCCCAGTCTCTGACCACAGACGCCTCGGGTGAAGGTTGGGGAGCCCATGTCGGTCCACATCGGACCCAGGGCTCTTGATCCAAGCTCGAACAATCCCTGCACATCAATGTGCTTGAGCTTTGGGCGGTGCTCTATGCTCTTCAGGCTCTCTACCTGCATCATCTTATTCCAGGCCACCTAGCCGTCCAGACGGACAATATGTGTGTGGTATGGTACATCAACAAACAGGGCGGGACTCAGTCCTACCCTCTTTGCAGGGAAGCAATGAGAGTCTGGGATCTGGCAGCACAACTCGACCTTCACCTCATGGCAATTCATGTTCTGGGGGTCGAGAACTCCTTAGCAGACACACTAAGTCGCTCATCCGCTCAAGCTCACAAGTGGGAACTGGATCAGGGGTCCAAGGCGATATCTTCCCTAGGTTAGGAACATCTCGGGTGGACCTGTTCCTTCACCTCTAAACTCAAAGCTTCCTGACTTCTGCTCGCTCGTTCAAGAGCGAGAGCATTTCTGGAGAGATGCTCTGTCTCTAGATTGGAGGATAGATTCATCTATGCCTCCCCCAGATTCCTCTGATCCAGCGTGTCTTGCAGAAACTTCGGCTCGAAGGGACACAGATGATTCTGATCGCTCCTTTTGGCCCAGGCAAGTTTGGTTCTGTCTCCTGCAACAGTACTCAGAGGAACCTCCTCTTCCTCTTACGCTGTCACAAATTTTATTGACCTAGGATCAGGGGACCCAGTTACATCCAGGTCTCAAGTCCCTTCAACTGCATGTGTGGCTCCTGCAGACATAGCTCAAGCCCGCTTTGGGGTTTCTTCCCAGGTGGCTGAGATCTTCGTGGAGGCCAGGAAATCCTCCACTAGATCTACTTATGCCATGAAGTGGAAACGGTTCTCAATCTGGGCCGCTTCAAAAGGCTTTGAACCTTTCTCCTGCTCAGTTGGGCGATGGAGTACCTGCGCCATTTCTTCGACCTGGGTCTTAGTCACTCGTCGCTGAAGGTACACATGGCGGCCATTTCGGCCTACCACGTCCCTTTGCAGATAGGACTTTTGCTCAACTGGAAGTCTCTAAGACTTTCCTCAGAGGGGTTCTTCACTTGAGACCCCTTATCCGAGTTCCCGGCCCTCCTTGGGATTTGAACTTCGTTCTTGAGAAACTTACTTTGCCTCCTTTTGAACCGGCGGCCTCAGCAGACATGAAGTTCCTTTCATGGAAGTCGCTCTTCCTAGTGGTCATTACCTCTGCTTGGAGGATTTCTGAGCTCCAGGCCCTGATGTGTAAAATCCCGTACTTGATTTTTCACAAGGAACGTGTGGCGCTGTGCACCAATCCTAAGTTTCTCCCCAAGGTGGTAGCGGAATCTACATTGAACCAGTCCATAGAGTTACCTGCTTTCTTTACACAGTATTCCAATCAAGGGGAGTATCTACTTCATACTATGGATGTCCACCAGATTCTGAGATACTACACTAACAGAACAAAGGTTCTCAGAAAGACTGATCAACTGTTTGTCTCTTTGCTCCCAAAGAGAAGGCAATGCTGTTTCTAAGCAATGTCTGTTTAAATGGTTGGCTCATTGCATCACTTTCTGTTACAAGTGCAACAAGACTCTAAGGGTCAAGTAAGAGGATACTCCACCAGAGGAGTCGCTGTCTCAAGCGCATGTTTCAGAACGTGTCAGCGGCGGACATCTGTGCTGCATACTTGGACTTCTGTCCACACATTCACTAAACACTACAGTTTGTATATTGCCTCTCGCCGTGAAACCAGGCTTTGGGCTTGCTGTTCTGCAAGGCCTCCTTTCTTAAGGCCTTCATAGCTAGAGGATCTACTTGAGTAGCTTTCCTCCTCTTGTGTGCTTCTTCTTATTCCAGACTGCTTGGGACTCAGTCCTATATGTAATTACCTACTGCAAGAGCCCTCTCGAAGTAAGATAGTATAGTTACGTAAGAACTTACCGTAACAGTAGATCTTCAAGAGAGGCTCTTGCAGTAGGTAATTCCTTCCTGCCCTCCATCCCCCTAAGCTTTTTCAGCTCCTTTTCCAGTGAGGGAACTATCCGCTTCTCTCTCGTCTGGTCCCTTGTGGCCTGTGGTGGGAAAGAACTGGGAAGGCAGGCATGAGGGACTCCCCCTTTATACCGAAGTCTCCTGACGCCGGTCACCTGACATGGGGGCAGTCCATCACCAGAGGCTGCTAGCTAGACATTTTTACTTGGGGTCCTGCCGCCTGCCGACGTCAGTCCTATATGTAATTACCTACTGCAAGAGCCTCTCTTGAAGATCTACTGTTACGGTAAGTTCTTATGTAACTGTACTTTTTTGTGACAGAGGTTACAAAATGGGGCAAAACTCCAACTTTTCTGGGAAAAGAAAATGGTTCTTCGAAACCAGCGTTATTTCAGATGGGTGGATCCGGTAGAGGAAAGCACTAGAGACAACGAAAATGGCAACAAAAAATCACACTGAGGCTATGCGGGCCCATCCTCAAGTCGGGGGCAGACTTGCAGAATTCCTCGAGGAATGGGCCCAAACCACATTGGACAGATGGGTTCTAGACATTACTAGCAAGGGTTACCTGATTAAGTTTGAGTCCAAGCCCCATTACCTCATATGGTGCCTTCCCCATCTCAAACAACTCATTCAAAAGCAAGCGATATTGCAGGCTATCACGGATCTTCCACAGCGGGGCTATTGAACAGGTTCCCCTGAAGAGGTCAATCGGGGGGGTCTCCTCCCTATTTTTCATCGTGCCCAAATGCACAGGAGGTCACAGACCAGTCCTAGACCTCAAATTCCTGAATCGGTTTGTACGCGGCAGACCATTCAAAATGGAAACTCTGTCCTCAATCATCCAGGAAGTGTAGCAAGGAAATTTTCTGGCATCCATCGACTTGCAATATGCCTACCTCCATATTCCTATTCACAGTCTGCACAGACAATATCGCAGATTCAAGGTAGGGAAGCAACACTTCCAATTAAAAACTCGGCCTTTCATCAGCCCCAAAAACCTTCTCGAAGGTATTGGTAGCAATGGTAGCTCACCTTCGGAACCGAGGGATCCAGCTTTTCCCTTACCTGGACGATATCCTCATCAAAGCCCCACAGCTCAATCAAGCGGTGCAGGCAGTGGCGGAAGTAGTTTTGTCATCAGCCGGAAGAAGAGTTCCCCAATCCCGAGCCAGAACCTGAACCACCTGGGGGCAGAATTCAGGACGCAGGCCAACAATCCCTGCCCCGAGACAAAATTCAGGGACCTGCTGAAGCTCATCAACAAATTTCAAACGACCGCTCAACTGCCAGCCCAGTCTTTATGCAGCTAATTGGGACTATTGTCACTGGCAGATTCGGTTCCATGGGCTGTAGTGCACATGCGACCCATTCAAACGCATTTGCTCAGGCTGTGTTCTCAGTCCGGGCACAGTCAGCACCAGCTCATCCCAGTTTTTCAGCAGATAAAATCTTCCCTCCGATGGTGGTCTCAGAGGGCAAATGTTATGAGGGGACGAAGGCTAGGCCATCCACATCAAACAAGAATCACAACAGATGCAAGCCTCGGGGGTGGGGTGCTCACCTGGACCAGATGTCAGCCCAAGGCAAGTGGTCACTGACAGAATCAAGGTGCAGCGTAAACATCCTAGAGATGAGGGCAGTTCGCCTAGCCCTGATACACTTCCATCAGCAAGTATGCAACCAGGACGTGTTGATTCTAACAATCAAACAACCATGGCCTACATCAATCATCAGGGTGGCACAAAAGCTCAAAAATGCTTCGAGAATCTCATCTCCATTTCCAGTGGGCAGCAAAACACCACAGCACGATATGAGCCGTGTACATACCAGGACAGGAAAATGTCACAGCAGACTGGTTAAGCCACCAAGACATCCTCCCGGGAGAATGGGAGCTGAAGGACAGCACCTTCCAACTCCTAATAGAGTGGTGGGGCAATCCCCAGGTAGATCTGTTTTGCATGCTGACAAAACTCCAAGGCACAGCAGTTCTGCTCCCTGGCCAGAGCAAGCTAGCACTAGCTCAGGATGCCTTTTCCCTAGACTGGGTCACTTCGGCCTCCTGTATGCCTTTCCCCCAATTCTGCTGCTATCCAGGGTCCTGCACAAGCTGTCCCGGGACAGGGCAGAGATGATTCTAGTCAGCCCCAGGTGGCCTCGCCGCCCCTAGTTCCCACTCCTCATTCAGCTGTCAAAGGGACCACTTTTTACTTTCCAGCTCAGCTCAGACCTTCTTCATCAGGGCCCGGCTCTACACCCCCAGTCTGAGCAATCTGTCCCTCTTGGTTTCAAGCTTGAGTGGGAAACCTTCAAAGAGTTAGGCTACACGGCTTTGGTAGTTGAAATGATGGTAAATTCTTGGCGCCCCTCCTCCTTCTCTAAGATGTATTATAGAATCTGGAAAAAATTATTGTTCCGGCTCCACTCTAAAGATATACAGGATCACCCAATATCCCTACTGGTGCTTTTACATTTTCTTCATGAGGGATTTGACAAAGGACTGCAGCCAGCCACCTACTAGTTCAAGTTTCTGCAGTGAGTGTGCTCTTGTTAGTAGACTCACTGGGATCTCACCCTCATGTCGGGAGGTTTCTAAGAGCAGCAACATTAAAGCGCCCTATCAATTAAGCCACCGTACCACCTTGGAGGCTTAATCTGGTTCTTAAGGCCCTAACCAAAGCACCTTTTGAGCTTCTGAAGGAAACTTCAATCATGCATCTTACAATGAAGGTGGTTTTCCTGGTAGCTATTACGTCAGCCAGGAGAATCAGTGAACTGGGGGTGCTGTCTACCAAAAGCCGTACACTGTTTTTCATCAGGACTCTGTGGTGCTCTGGACAGATCCAGGGTTTTACCTAAGGTTATGTCTCCTTTCCATTGTAACCAAGAGCTAATCCTTCCTTCTTCCCTCCCTCCTGTCCTCACCCGATAAACAAAAGGAAAGAGAGTTTCATAGTCTAGATCCGAGGTGAGCAAACAAAAGATATATTAAGAGAATGGAGGCTATTCACAAAACATTGAGCTTGTTCATTTAACTGCAGGCCAAAATGTGGGTAAAAAGCTTCAAAAGACTCTATAGCCAGATGGATTAGATTGGTAATCACTATGGTGTATGATCAGGTTGGAGTAGCTCTACCTTGTCCAGTGAGAGCCCATTCCACCAGAACTATGGCCACTTCATGGCGAACTTCAGAGAAGCATCCCCAGCAGACTTATGCAGAGCGGTCACTTGGTCATCCATTCATACGTTTACAAAATTTTACAAACTGGACGTGATGTCCTCAGCAGAAGCATCCTTTGGCGCTGAGTGCTTCAGGCGGTGGTGGAACCTTAAGAGCACTTGACATTCTTTGCATCTGGGACATCTAGGGATGCACTACTTTTGGATATCCAGGTATAATGAAGCGGAGACGACCTAGAAAGAGAAATCAGAAATTTAAATACCTGTACATTTTTTTTTCTCTGGACTGGTCTCCAGGCTTCGATTCCTCCAAGAATGTATATAAGTTGGCTGGCCTCAGGGCCAGTTATGCCGTAACTTTTTTGTGTTTTTGTTTCCAAGTTCTTGTAGTATTGCCTCGGGGGACTGCGTTAGGAATGACTGGAGACAACCGGATGTGGAGGGGTTCTTATCCCCCTGCTGCAGAGCTTTAGCCCTGCCTACAACCAGCATTAGGAGGTACAGCCCCCCAGGTGTAATGAAGCCCAGAGACCAGCCATTGGAGAAGGAAAATTTACAGGTATTTAAATTTCGATATTCGTGAGGTTGCATATTTTCCCAGCGTTTGCCTCAATTTTTGCAGATATTTCTTCACTGTGCTTGGCTAAGGCTGTTGTGATCTCTAATTGCAAGTCAGCAAGTATTACTTTCAGTTGTTGTATGTCTCTTTTGCTGGCATTAACATTATCCAGGCTACACTCCTGGTTAATTGGAGCACTTCTGACATCTGGTGCTTTTGAGTACCGTCTGACATCGCTGAGCAGAGCTGAGGCGAAGCCGAATACTAAAGATAATAAAAGTAAAAATATTTTATTTCCGTATGCGATTTTCCCTGACAGGTAGCTGCTATGTTCTGACAAATGAAAACAAACTTACTGACTAATTAAATGCCAGAATGAGCATAAAATATTATTTAGTCGGGGTGAAGAGCCAGCATGATATAGTCAGTCCTCCCATTACTTTCAAGCGCAGCACGTGCTCCCATTGTGTTGGAATTCTGAATTTTATCGTGAGCACCACCATTCTAGTGTGCACTATCCAGACATTGGTATACTAATTGGTGGTGTTTGAGGGTATGTGGTTCACTTCAGAGCTGCATTATGGGGTCTGATCCCAGTGTCTCCTTCCTGTAATTACAACACTGATTGTATTCCCAGAATGCGAATGGAAGCAAGCTGTACTTAGCACAGTGTGCTTTCCTGGACAAGTAACATTAAGTAAAATGTCCATTATATGTTGTTGTTGTTGTTGTTGTAAAATTTTATTTTATACAGGAAACACATTTGTTGGGACATCAGTCCGTTTTCAACAAAGTCCTGGTAATAAATAACATACAATTATACAAAACATCACTTCACAATACATTTAAATATTTTACTTAAAACAGTACATGATAATTGCAAGTATGCCCTTAATTTTTATTAAATACGGATGAATTTGTAATTACCTTCAATCTATGGGGCAATTTATTCCAATAATAAGCTACTGTATTTTGGAGCATTCGTTCCATACCTATTCTGAGATCTAGTCATGGGGATTTCTTTACCAAAGGATCTTGTCTGCATAGTTAATATCCTATCATCTTTAAAAATAATGTGATCAACCAAACAATGTCTAGGTTCATCTTTCAAGATTTGATAACACTGTTTATACCAAATATAGACCCTTCTCTGTTTTGGGTCTAACCAATTTAATTTTTTATATAGATCACAATGATGCACACCGTGCCTACTTCTTGTTATAAATTTACTCATTTTATAATAAACCTGATTTACTTTATTTAATACTGTAATGCCAGAATGCATATATAGTATAGACCCATATTCTAAAACTGGGATTAATAGCTGCCCAACCACTTTCTCCCCTACCTTCTTTGTCAGGCTCCCTGCTACTCTTCTTAATACCCCTAATTTTTGAGTTACCTTTCTCACTTGTATACTAACGTGTTCTGAATATTGTAAACCACAATCAATCTGTACTCCCAGATATCTATAAGTATCAACTACTGTAATCTGTTTATTCCCTGCCAAATTAATATTAAGTTCAAATTTCCCTCTATTTTTCGACCCTCCAAATACCATACCTTAATTTTTTTTGAATTTAATAACAGACCATGGTTATTAAACCAGGTCTGTAGTAAGTTTATATCCTGTTGAAGTTTATGTGTTAATTGATCCATATTATCAGCAGATGCAACTATTACAGTATCATCTGCGTACATTCTGACATCACAGTTTTCTATTTGCCTTGGAAGGTTATTCACATAAACATTAAATAAGAGGGGGCCCAAAATAGAACCTTGTGGGACACCTCGAAAAACTTCACCTTGATCTGAGGCAATTTCTCCCAAAACAACACATTGTCTTCGATCAGATAGATATGATTTAATCCACGCTAATGTTTCATCTTGAATACCCAATTCAAACAGATCAAGCAACAATAATTCGTGTTGAACCAAATCAAGCATGTACTTAAGTCAACAAACACGGCCCTGTACATTTACGATTCAATGATGTTGTTACAAATCATTAAAATCAAGCAAGGCAGTGCTTGTTGACTCCCTTCGAAATCCATGTTGGTAACTAGTCATTAGTTCATTATCTTCTAGATACACCGTCAATTGTGTATGAACTAATTTTTCCAAATTTTAGACAATATGGGCAATATGGCAATTGGTCTATAATTCGATACCAATGTCTTTCCCTCCTTTAAAGATTGGTATTATTTTACTTATTCCATACCTTTGGGACCACAGAACATTGTATACTCCAATTAAATAAATATGTAACAACTGGAGCAATAATGTCGGCTCCATATCTTAAAAATTTAGCATCAATTTCATCTAGACCTCAAGATTTTGAGACATTCAAGTTTCTCAATTCCTTTTCTACTTATTTACCATTACCTCTTTAAATTTGAATTTAAATCCAAGATCAATCTTATTCATTGTTTCCTTATTTCTTTTTAATTTGTCCAAGGAAATTTCAGATGTCTTTTTAATTAATTTAGGAATATTTAAATCAGGCAGATCAATGAAGTATGCATTAAAATAATTTGCAACTCCTTCTTGCAGTATGCAGTATTTGTTGGGGCCACCACACTGTGAATGCAAGATTTTACTCTCTTAGCAGATTAATCAGCTTCTGGATTGAAGTAGGGTGTAGAAGAAGAAGAAAAAGACAAATGAGCATTAATATATTGCTTTTCATACACAATGTATGTATCCCAAAGCGCTTTACAAGCAATGCTAGCCTGATAATGAAGTAACTGAATGTGTAGTGGTGGCCATATCGCACATCAGCACCCACACACAGCCAGGACAATAGCATGAACTGGTTTATGGGAAGGGGAATGTTGGCCAGGACACCAGGAAAGTCCCCTAC
Source organism: Neoceratodus forsteri (assembly GCA_016271365.2). Classification (NCBI taxonomy): domain Eukaryota; kingdom Metazoa; phylum Chordata; order Ceratodontiformes; family Ceratodontidae; genus Neoceratodus; species Neoceratodus forsteri. Next base: position 900,831,946 of record CM028135.1, on the reverse strand, counting down.
TCTTTGCGAAGAGTGCCCTGGGTTTTACTTCCACTGGGACAGCACTAGGATGGGTAGAAGGGACCTCGGTTTGACATCTCATCTGAAGGATGGCACACCCCAGCAGTACAGCTTCCCCCTAATACTGCACTCTGATACCAGCGTTTTAGGTGCAAGTCAAATCGCGGTGTGGGACAGGAACCCATGACTTTCTAGTGCAGAGGCGGATGTGTTACCTATTGAGCCACGTTCAGTTGGTACATCTAATCTTAATCGCAAAAGGAATCCAGATCCTCCCACAGTACTGTGAAATAAGGGATAAATCACCTGGAACAGCTTCTAAGGGGATGGGATGAGGGAGGGGTGCAGCTAGACAAAAAGAGTGCTTCAAAAGGGACGGGGAGGGTGCTGCTACTAAACACGAGGTAGGAGTAGGAAGGTTGCATGAGGGAGTGGGTTGAGGGGGAGAAATCAAAGTGGATTGGGTGAGGGAGGCCCTTCAGAAACTAAAAACGGATAAGGTGCCGGGGCCGGGATGGATTACATCCGAGGATTATGAAGGAACTGGCGGAGGTACTGGCAGCTCCACTGGTTGCACTCTTTAACACGTTCTGCAGACGGGATGGGTACCACAGGACTGGAGGGTGGCTTAAGTAGTGCCTATACATAAAGGGGGCTCCGGAGGAGATGGGAAATTATAAGCCTGTCAGTCTGACGTCTGTGGTAGGCAAAGTAATGGAGGGCTTTATCAAGGAGAGGCTAGAGGCTTGGGAGGCAGTTGGAAAGGTTAGGACACCAGGATGATAAACAGTATGGCTTCGTCCCTGGGAGATCGTGTTAGGCCAACCTCGTAGAGTTTTATGACTGGGTGACGGGAGCCTTGGATAGACATATGCCGGTAGATGTCCTATACCTAGATTCTAGCAAGGCGTTTGATTCAGTGCCCCACAATGGATTGATGATAAAAATTGGGGAGTTGGGGGTGGGAGGACAGGAGCTCAGTTGGGTTGAAAATTGGCTTTCGGGGCATTTAAAATGGGTAGTGGTAGGAGGGATACTCTCCTCCCTCAGGTAGGTAATCAGTGGGGTCCCTCAAGGTTCAGTTTTGGGACCACTCTTTTTCAATGCCTATGTCTCGGATATGGGGGGGGGTTAATAATAGGTTGAGTCTCTTTGCGGACGATTCAAAACTGGGAGTACTGGTGGATTATGAAGAAGCGAGGGAGTCAGTCCAGGGGAATCTGGATACCTTGGAGGGGTGGTCAATGAGGTGGGGACTGAAATTTAATTTAAATTTAATGTAAATATAAGGTACTTCATTTGGGGGTAAAAACTCGGCCATGTATACACCCTGGGGGGGGGTCACACTGCAAGCCACATTGGGAGAAAGGGATTTAGGGGTGGTGGTAGACGTCAAAATGAATAACTCTGAAAATTGTAGAAGAACTGCAGCCAAAGCAAACAGGATATTGGGCTGCATAGCCAGGGGTATTATGTCCAGAAGGAGAGAGGTGATCCTTCCTCTATATAATGCTTTGGTCAGGCAGGAAGCTTGAGTACTGTGTACAGTTATGGAGACCTCATCTAAAGAAGGACATAGCGCTGCAGGAGAGGGTTCAGAGGAGAGCGACCAGGATGATTCAGGGCATGGAGGAGAGGCCTTTTGAGGAGAGACTGAAAGAGCTTGGGCTTTACTCACTGGAGGAGAGGACAAATGTGGAGACATGATAGAGGTTTTCAAGTATGTAAAAGGAATAACCAGGAGTGGAACCAAGGAACTGTTTAGGTTAAAGAAGGGGGGGGGACAACCAGGGGCCATGAGTGGAAGCTGGAGGAAATTACAGGGGAACATAGGAAGCATTTTTTCACTGAGAGGGTGGTGGAGCCATGGAATGCGCTGCCCGGGAGGCTGGTGGAAGAGGGCACAGTGGAGGGCTTCAAGAAGGGGTGGGACAGGTACAAGGGGAAACTGAAACTAATGAAGACCCTCTTGGGGGCTGGGGCGGTGGTAAGGCGAGCAGCCACTAGGTTGCAGGCTTTCGAGCGGACAAGACAGACCATTTGGCCTATTCTGCTGGCTTTTAATATGTTAGAATCAAAACATAAACAGCTTCCATTTCATATTTAAAATGCCTTTTTTTTTTTTTTTAATTTGTGATACCCATGTTTATATGCATGGTAACTATCTCCAGGGCTTTTGGGTTGTGCTGTAATAAGCCATGTCCCAGGTGGCTGAAAACATTCTGCTGTGCCTTGTGCTTCACAGCCAGCTGGCAACATGTGCTATGCAGTTTTTCCCCTAGAAAAAAATTGAAAGGATGGGGGCATTTGTCAAGCAACACAGGAGTTATTCACACAGTCCACTTCTTGGATCTTTGATTTTTCTCTTTAATTTTTTTTATCGGAGTCCACTTAGTTTTATTTTCCTTCTGCATATGTCTCTGTGGTTCCAGGTCACCTTTCCTTTGATGTTTTCTGTGGGGTCCCACAAATGTGACTGTAACAATAGTGGGGAAAGGATGGCTGCACCCCTTATACATAATGCTTTAGGGGAAACCCTGGTTATGTATGTCATAAGACATGCCAGGGTGTGTAATTATAGATATAAAGTTGAATGATTTGTGTATGCTGTAAATGCAGAGTGCCTTTAGACACACTTGAGAAGTGTTACTATTTAATCAGAAAGGCATGACAGGGTGTACATTGTGCTGGGATAGTAGCTCGCTTTCGGGTGGGTTGGAAACCCGAAGGCAAAAGGCCGAAGAAATACTGTTATCCCAGCACAACGCACACCCTGGAGTGTCTTATTGCGATTATGAAATGGATCGTTCATGGTGAGTAAAATCATGTTTAAAGTTTTTTATATAAGAAGTTATAAAAAAGAAAAATGGGGAAAAGTAAGACAGTGTTTCTAAGAGAGAGACATAAGGAGCTGAAAGTCATGTGTGCTAACGCAAGAAACCTAGGGAGTAAAATTCTTGACCTTGAAGTAGTCATTATTGGTTGTGGAGGCAGACCTGGATCTGGTGGTCTTAACAGAGTAATTCTGCACTGACAACCATAGCTGGGAAGTGGCCATAATCAGACTACAGCATGTTCCAGAAGGACAGGAAGGAAATGGGGAATGGGGGTTTGCTTTATGTGTGAGGGAAGGTACATAGAGAGACAGGGACACAGGCGATAAGGAAGGACTGGAGGCACTGTATGTTTCAGTGTGCAATAAATGGCCAACAAAGGAGCTTTTGATTGCAGAAAGATTCTTTGTTTCTGTCGAGCTCACGCACACCATGTACAGCAAAATACCTTAGTCATTAAGCACAGGAAGGAAGGAAGACACTCTCTGGCTTCCTAGATCAACTGTCTCTGAGTGAATAATCAGATTTCAAATATAAAATAGAGAGGGCTAGAGGGTGGACTCCAGTGGCTTAGTTGAAGCCATGCGTCCGCCATATTAGAGGAGGGTTGAGGTACCGGTAGATAACAGGAACCCTTCTGGAAATGGAAGATAACAGCAGTGGCACACTGTTTTGATGGAAATCTGCTATTCCAGTTGAGTAACAAGCACCACTGAAAGCAGGGAAGTGATGAAGCAGAGGCACATTGTGGTGACAAAAGCAAGGTATGCTCGTTTGTCCTTTACTTATATAAGCAGCGCATTACTCGATTTTTGTAAAAATTGTGCCAGTGCCATCATCATAGTCCACTAGCTCTCTCTAGTATGTATTTGAACTTTATGTGAATCATTAAACTATATGGGGTTCACTAAATACAGTGATAGAGCTCCCCCTAGTGGTTGCGAAGCCATATGTCGTAACATCCTCCTTTACTTAAATTAAGCTAGCATGCTTTCTTGAGGTTAAGCCTACTGTAATTATATGAGAGATATGTATTTTTAGCCAGTGAGAATAAGTTTCTGTTGGTTAGTCTGCCACAAACTACAAAGAAATGTCCACAAAGTTGGTTATTCGCCTAAAACCTACCCACAGTTGGTTAATCAACCTGTAGCCACAACCACAGTTAGTTACACCTCCAACACCAAAAAAAAAAAAAAATGGCGTCAGAACAGCCCTCCACGTCAGCAGCTTCTGAACAGGCATGCACAAGGTTTCAAACCCTGATGGAAGAGGAAAAAGCCACCATACTTCTAGAAAAAGGGAAAAAAAATGAAATGTCAGGGCTCGAGTTTAGCAGTATTCTGGTACATTTTGTGTACCAAATGTCATCATACAGGAATGTTAAAATTCGAGCCCTGGTGCTCCGCCTGAAATACCAGGATTGTTTTGTGCATTAGACCCGACAGTGGGGGGCCCAATCTACGTGTTGGTTCTAGCCCCCCCCTTTCTAGTACTTTGGGACACTGGGGAGCCCACTGCCAGTGTCCCGAAATGTTCTAGTAATCACCTCACTGTATTAAAAAAAAAAAGAAAATGTTCCACCGACGTCATTTTGTTTTCCTGTAAAAAAAAAAAAAAAAAAAACAGTCCCTCGTCATCTCCCTGTCCCGAACCTCCCACTGATTAACCCACCACCCCACCCCACCCTTTGTCCTATACTTACCATCCAAGGTCGGCGGCTGTCATCTTCTGTGGGCTGGGACATGTCTACACTCTTCAAAGCCGAACCGTGAAGTGTAGAATCAAGGTACATGCTGTGTAATAGCTGTCAGTGGTGTTTTCAACTAATGTTGATATCTCGCCCATTTTTCAATATTCTTGCACCAAATTTTCAACATGGGTTTTCTGGCAGCCCACCTCATGAACACTGGCACTGTTGTTTCGTTACTTCGTCCCGAAAGGTGATTTACGCAGTCACTGTGTGGAATCACCTTTGGGATCAATAATGAAACAGTACCAGTGATCATGAGGTGGGGTCTAAGAAAGCCCATGTTGAAAATTATCTGCAATGACCAAACGCCGGGGAACGTGCAGTCGTTGAAATATTTCTACGCACGCTCGTAACTTCGGCAATTTTCAATATTTTCACTCCAGAATCACAACATTGCCATTTTTTCACACCCCCTCATGAACAATACAACTGTCATTCTTCGCATCCTACCCGAAATATGTTTTCGCACCTGTGGCGCAGAATTATTTAGTTATTTATTTAAGAGTTTTACCAGGAAGGCATACTGAGTGGAGTACTGCTCGATTCCAGATGCATCCATGGTCCGGTCATTGTGCAAAATCACCTTTCGGGACCAGTGAAAGAAATGACAGTGGCACTGTACTCTTCATGCGGTTGGGTCCCAAAAAGGCCATGTTGAAAATTTGGTGAAAAAAACTCTTAAAAATGGCCGAGTTACATGCAGGTGTTCAAAATTTTCTAAGCAAGCGTGTAACATAAAAACCCTATTGAATTTAGGCGGAATACCAAATTTCCAGGCCGGATACCAAAATTCTGAATCTGGTATTCCGCCAAGAATACCCCCTTATTTCCCTTAAATTCTACCCCTGAATGGGCAGCAAAAATATTAAGAGGTGTCTCCTAATAATATCAGAAAGTCTCCATGTGAAACATAATCTAGAATGCTATTACTTTAGTAAGAAAGACGGTAATGGCAAATTACCACACAGTTTTTAACAGAAACACTAACACAGTTTGAAATAAAAAGCACTATTTTGAGTAAGAATACTCAATTTAAATATAAAAGCACCTCAGAACAGTGTTCCTCACAGTATGTATCAAGGACAAGGCATGCTGCCTCCCCGCCCCCAAATCACAAAGACCGCATCTTACAAGCAATCAATCAATCAATCAGAATCTTTATTTATCCAGGCGGGTACCATTGAGCAGGGCTCATTTGCACGATGGACCTGGTCATACAAAAATCATAGTACAGTAACATGGTAAAACATAATGCAATATTATACAAAGAAGAAAAATATACATATGTACATCAACATTTGAGTGAGAGGGCCTTTACAGCAGATAGGCTCATAAGTGGGTACAGCCGGACTGTTCACTTAAAAGGAGAGAGAAAGGCAAGAAGAGGGATACCAGCTTAGGAAGAAATGATGGGGTTGGAATAGTTAACTGGCATACTTCAGGGAAGGGGTGGGACTTGGCCATGGCTAAAGAGAGGCAGAAAAGCCAGTATTTTGGTAGGGAGAGAGAGGCAGGGGCAGAGGCAGGGCGGTAGGCAGGATGGGCAGGAGGGAAACTGGAAAATAGGTAAGCTAGCGATGTGGGAAACAGTTGCAGGATTCATTCATGGAGCGGTCATAGAGCGACTTGAAAATATTCAGGCTAACAGGACAGCTCAGCTTCAAGTTTTTTTGCATATTGTTCCATGAGGAAGACACCGAGAAACTTATGACAGCTCTGCTGAAATTAGATTTGACCTTGGGTAATTGCAAGGCAATTATGGAATAGCTTCTTAGAGCATAGGCACCTATCACACTCGGGAATACAATCAGAGAAGTATAGGGGGAGCTTGTTGGTAACCACTCTGAAAGCCCATAGAGCAGCATTTCTATTTCTCCTATAATGAAGGGAAGTCCAGCCCACCACAGTGTACAAGGAGCAATGGTGTGTGGAAAGTGGAAGGCCTGTTATGAACCTGATTGCTCTGTGGTATGGGGTATCCAACTTAGCCAGGGTAGAGGCAGTACAATGGCTATAGAGATGGTCCACGTAATCAATTAATGAAAGGAACGTGGCTTGAACCAACCGCTGCTTGGCATCCCTAGTAAGGAAGTGGTTAATTCTGTAGAATAGTCCTAGTCTTTGTCTTAGTTTCTTCTGTAGTTCTTTGAGATGTTCCGAGAAGGAGGGTTTGTAGTCGAGCCATACACCTAGATATTTGAAAGTTGGCACATACTCTAGATTTTGTCCAAGTACTGTGGTAATCTGAGGGATAGCCCCAACGCAAGTGGGGTTCGCCGCATAGGAGGAAGGGGAAAAGAGCATCGCTTTTGTTTTTTTCGCATTGAGCAGAAGCTTTTTGCTTATGAGCTGGTATTGCAATAGGTTAAATTCAGCTTGGAGGTCTTCACAGGCTGCTTCCGGTGTATGACGACTCAAAGTACTGTGTCGTCAGCGAACAAGTGGGTATTGGCTTTATTGATGATGTCATCGATGTTGTTAATGTAAACTGCGAACGACAGGGGACCGAGGATAGACCCCTGAGGTACACCTCTCTGTAGGGGTGTAAGTGGCGAAAGATTACCTTCAGCCTTAACCTGCTGTTTCCATTCCGCAAGGTAGTGATAGTCAGCAAACCAGCACATAGAGTTAAGATCCAGATCTAGGTTACATAGGGAGGAAAGAAGCAGGCTATGGTCGACTGTGTCGAAGGCCTTAATTAGATCCAAAAATAAAAACGGTACAGACAAAATTCCTATTGTCAAGGTTAAACAAACTGCAGACTTGAATTCCCTTCCTTAACATCTTCATAAAGCATGTCAAAATGAGAAAAGAAAACACCACACAGAATTCCCTTCTCTGCAGGGCGTGACATATCCTTCCTACCCAACGGTAAATTCGGCCCAGTGCTTTGCGATCTGAAGGAAGGAAGACTGTAGAACTGTAATTTAAGTTCCCCAACAAAATTTCGGGACAGTTTAGAAGATCTGTTAATATTAATGTGCCCCGGGATGTGGCCTGAGCTGGAGAAGATGGCAGCTTAATTCTGTGAGCTCCCTACACCCTGCTACTTATCTGGTCTTATATCTTGTCTAATATTCTAAACTGAAAAAAAAATCAATGGATTTTAACAATAAAAAATCTTAAGGTATATCAGAACTGTTTCATACCTTGCTAAATCCAGTGGGGCGCGAGGTAGACCGTCTGGGAGAAGTACACAGGAGCAGCTCGACATCCTCGCTCATCCCCGACATGGCAGTTGCAGCAGCGCAGAAAAGGGAACCCGCCCTAAATGAAATCGGGGACATGTTTGAAGCCATGATCCTAAAAATGGACAAACTCTAAGCTGCGGTTACTAATACAACTTCCGACATTATCGATCTGTCACAGTGTATCAATGTCACAGAGCAGTGCCTTGTGGACCAAGATGAAATTATTCACTGCATGGACGCTAAACTCTGTGACCAGGACAAGGCCCTGCATCATTTATGGATCCGGGTTGAGGATCTCAAGAACCGAAGCCATAGAAACAACTTACAGCTTGTCAGGTTCCTGGAGGGGGCGGAAGGGCCCGACATGGTTCTTTTCTTACAAAATGAGTTACCCAGTCTCCTGGGGTGGCAGGGGGCAAGGGCACTTGGAAGTTGATCGCTCCCACCGATCGTTGGCCCCTAGACCACCACCTGGGAGCAGACCCAGACCAGTACTTGCCTGCTTCCTGCGCTTCAGGGACAGGGAGGCTATCCTGTCAAGCGCTCGGGCGAAAGGAGTCCTGTAGTGGAGAGGTGTAAAAATTACAATATTCGCCGATTTCTCACAAGAGCTTTCAGCCTGTCAAAGAGCCTTCACTCTCGCCCAGAGAGCTTGTGCTGACCTGGGGTGGAGTGTGCCCTATGCTACCCTTAGAATCCTCATCAGTGGAACACCCAGATTTTTTGATACTCCAGAGGCGTCCGAAGCATTTCTTCATACACATGCTCCTAAGCTCAGTTGGGGGCAAACAAAGAGGCACTTGCAGACCTACTAACCAGGTCCGTTGAGGTGAACGCATGGACTGCTCAGCTCCGGTGACAAACCTCCAGGCTCCTCAGGCCTCTCTGCTGGAGCCCTCATCTCCTAAGTCACAACCGGCTCTAAATCCTCCTAAAGGGAAAAGGAACCAGAAAACCCCAAAAAACGAAGGCACTGGAGGGTGGTCATCTGGACAGATCGCCCAGGCTCCGCTCCCAGTGCCTCAGCAAAAGCCAGGAGTTGGTAGACTCTGACGAGACTCAGAATATCCCTCCTGACTCCAACCGATACAGGCCTCTGACTTTCTTACCAGTGGATGGCTTGGTGGAACCAGAACTGCCTGGGGACAGATCCATATCTCTGACTCCAACCTCCCACTCGGGGACCCACTCGTGGGCCAACAGGCCTGACAATCCTCTGGCTGTAGAAGCTAACCTACCGAAGGCTCTCAGAGAGGGCCCAGCCACAGATGCAGAGGACTGACTTGTATTGAGAACTTTCTCCCGCTGGGTTTTGGCAATGAGTCGGGACTGTTCTGACTTCCCAGTCATGACCTCTTGAAGTCGCATACAGGTATCTGGGATTCCAGGGGGGTGGGGTTTACAAGTTGGGAGCAGCAAGGTAACTAGCTGCGAGGTAACTGCGTTTAAGTGCCAACAACCTCCAATCCCGAGTTTGGTTCAGGCCTCTTTACGGGGTGCCGCCATTTTGTTGTATGGCCAGGCGTCCTGCACACGTTGTAATATTAAAGGGGCCTCTACATTGGCTATTTCTCTCTCCTTAGCTGGTCTCCAGGCTTCATTACGCCTGGGGGGCTGTACCTACTGATGCTGGTTGCAGGCAAGACTATAAACTCTGCAGTAGGGGGGCCAGAAGCCCTCCACATCCGGTTGTCTCCAGTCTACTTCCTGCCTTCACCAGAGCAGGATCTCTGCAAGCAGTGCTCTGTCACAGTGGCAGAGCTGAAGAGACTGTAAGTCAGACAATTCTTTTTGGATTATTTCTCTTCATGGGACAGCAAAGAGTGTTTTAGACTCTAACTGGAGCTAAATTGGGCTGCTTCTGAGTGGGTTCCCATCTCAGTCGTGCAAGCTGTACAGACGAGCCCCACTCCTCTGCAGCAATTTTTCCCACGGTTTCTGGGGATCAAGAGGACCAAGGCTGAATTATGCTAATGAGGGGGCAGAACGGGATTTCTCGATGCACTAACTGGAGGCTTCCCCTCACCAGCGCTAGTCTTCTCACGTCGACGGCTAACTTATTTACTATCTGTCACCCATCGACGGTGTTGCTTGTCGACGATACCTTTTTCATCAATGAGCGCTGCATTCCTCGTCGACACTCAGGAATAGGAGCGCCATCATTCGTATCCCCATATCAACCTAGGGGACTTGGGGAAAGCAGGACATAACTTCCCTGGGACTCCAGCCAGTGCCATCATTTCTGCCCCCCCCCAGTTTAAGGGGGCTTGAGGCATTTGCACCACAGATCTTGTCACTTAAAGGGAACTGCCTCAGTTTGGTAGGATTTCAGGGGCATAGCTGCATAAAACCCTATTGCTGGGAGCATGGCTTCAGATAAGCCTGCCAGGGACGGAAAATGCCAGCGCTGCACATCCCCGCTTCTGATTACTTTTGCGGGCTCACTTTGCCTCACATGTGAAAAGGCAGCAGCGGCTCAGGGGAAGAATCAGAAGATATTTCCCCTTCCTCGGCTCTGATGGACTGCCAAGACGGCCTCCAGGTCAGAGAGAGCAATAGCCAGGTGAGAGACCTAGCAGACCGGGGCCCACTCTCTGGACCCAGACCTTGTAGACAAGTTAAATAGGGCTTTTGCTCTGGACCCTGCATGTTTCGACTGGCAGCCTCCAGGGTCACCAGATACAAGACCTCATAAGAAGGCAAAGCAAAAAAGGACCTCCTCCCCATCTTCTTCGACAAAGGGCATGTGCCCTGCTATGAGAAAAAGAAAAAATCTCGATGCACGTACAGGTCAGCTGAGCAGGAAGTTCACCATTCTTTGCGTAACAGAAGGAAGAAGGGGTCTCGTTCCTGGAGTAGATCCAGGGTTACGCACAAGGGAAGGTGTCACAGGGACCATTCCCCGGACTCCTCGGATGACGGCTTCTCCCCTGAGGAGGGTGAGATTGTGGACTCATCATCTGATTTGGACAACTCCTCATCCAGAAACTTTGATCTGGATGACCTAGATTTTTTCATCAAGAAGGTCGTATCTCAGATTCACCTGGGACCCACCCAGAGGCTTCTTCCCAGCTGAAACGCATCTTTCGATTAGCCTCAGTTTCTAAAGAGATCACAGCTTACCCTATCCCTCCAGCCATAGAGGAATTGCTAAAAGAGGAATGCAAGGTCCCGAACACACGTACCAGTCCCCCGACGGATCTTTAAACTTATGAAGTTTGATAAGAAACAATCTGGAAAGTGGTTAGACTGCCCCAGAATTGACCCCTTGATTTCTAACCTGACCAAGAAAACAATCATCCCAGCTGAAGGAGGGGCTTCTCTAAGGGACCCAGTAGACAGAAAGGTAGATTCCTTACTCAAAAAAGCCTTCCAGGCTTCTGCAACTTATCTCGAGGCAGCCACGGCAAACCTGTTCTCCACTAGAGCCACCCTATCCTGGGCCTCAGATTTAGCCCTTCAATTCACAGAGGATCCTGAAAAGAACTCACCCATTATCTATCAGCTACAATTAATGGGGTTGGCCTCGACCTGTGCAGCAGATGTGTCGGAAGAGGCAGTCTGGTGCACTGCACGGACCATGTTCTACCAAACCTTGGCTTGCCGCAACCTTTGGCTTCGGGCCTGGCAAGCAGAAGCATCCTAAAAGAGACACTTGATGAATGCACCGTACGAAAGCAATCTCCTGTTTGGATCAGCTCTAAAGAAGGCGGTGAAGGAATCTGATGAAACAGCTACGGTGCACATGCCCCAATACAGGGGCCGGGGCAAAGCGTGGCTCAAGATGTAATGTTCATGACAGGGGTTACTACAAGAGCCAAAACTCCAATTTTTCTGGGACAAGAATTTGGTTTTCCCATAACCAGCGTAATTTCAGAGGGGGTGGATCTGGTGGAGGTGAAAGCACCAGAGACACTGGGAATAGCATCAAAAAATCACAGTGAGGCCATTCGGGCCCATCCTCGAGTCAGGGGCAGACTTTCAGAATTCCTCGAGGAATGGGTCCAAACCACATCAGACAGATGGGCTCTAGAAATTATCAGCAAGGGTTACCTAATAGAGTTCCGAGTCCAAGCCCCCACTACTTCACGTGGTGCCCTTCCCCATCTTAAACAACTCATGCAAAACACAGGCAATGCTGCAGGCTATCACAGATCTTCTACATGTGGGGGCTATCGAATAGGTTCCCCCCCCCCAAAGAGATCTATCGGGGGGGGGGGTCTACTCAGTATTTTTCATGGTGCCCAAACGCACAGGAGGACACAGACCAGTCCTAGACCTCAAATTCCTGAATCGCTTTGTACGCAGCAGACCATTCAAAATGGAAACTCTGTCCTCAGTCATCAAGGAATTGCATCAAGGAGATTTTGTGACATCCATCGACTTGCAAAATGCCTGCCTCCATATTCCTATTCACAGCCTGCACAGGCAATATCTCAGGTTCAAGGTAGGGAAGCAACACTTCCAATTCAAAACTCTTCCTTTTGCCGGCCCAGTGACACTGAGGGTTGAGGAGCTGGATGCCACAGCTCACACTATGCTGGCGACCCGAGTTCAGGAGTGAGCTCGGGTGCCGGGGGTCAGCAGGGTTGGGGCGAGGATCGAGCGCCTGCTGGGCTGCTCTCCTCTCCTCTCCCGGGGGGGAGGGCTGGGGCTTGTCTGGTGCATCAGTGGCTCCCGGTGAAGATCGGGGGCGCTGCAGTGTGTTGGCTGCATGTCTGCATGGCTGACGCAGGCAGGGTTGCCGTATGCCTTATGTCAGACTACACCACGCAGGGGGAGGAAGGGGGGAAAGGGCACCAGAACATGGGAAAAGCCTGCCTCTGCAGGGTAGGCGATGGCACCTGACCCCCATGCCCACCCGCAGATCCACCTTTCGTGGCCTTCCAGTTCCTCCGCCCGGGCCCTAACCTACAGCCAGAGTCTTATCGTTAAGAGTGTCCAAAGTGGAGGGGTGGCCCCACCCCGGAGGGATTAAGCGGGGGGTACTGGCTGTGGGGGAGAGGAAGCTCTGGATTGAGGGGATCTCAGGCAGGCAGGAACAGGCAGTATGCCTGAGAAGGTCTGTGGGCCGTGACCAGAGCGAAAGATAGTTGACAAAAAATAATCTTCCTTTCGACCTTTTATCAACCCCAAGAACTTTCTTGAAGGTACTGGTATTGGTGACAGCTAACCTTCAGAACTGAGGGATCCAGCTTTTCTCTTACCTGGACGATATCCTCATCCTCATCAAAGCCCTGCAGCTTAGCCAAGTGGTACAGGCAGTGGCAGAAGTAGTCCAATGCCTCTCGGCACATGTCATCAACCAGAAAAAGAGTTCTCTAATCCCGAGCCAAAACTTGAACCACCTGGGGGCAGACTTCAGGACACAGGCCATCAAAGTGTCCCCCTCTTGAGACAAAATTCAGGGACTTGTTGAAGCTCATCAACAAATTTCAAACAGCTGTTCAGCTGCCAGCCCAGTCCTTTATGTAACTAATCAGGACTCTAGTGTCACTGGCAGATTTGATCCCCTGGGCCCTAGTGCACATGCGGTCCATTCAGGTGCATTTGCTCAGGCTGTGGTTTCAGTCCAGACACAGCCAGCACCAGCTCATCCCAGTTTCTCAGCAGATAAAAACCTCCCTCTGATGGTGGTCTCTGAGGGCAAATATCATGAGGGGGCGAAAGCTAGGCCATCCACACCAAAAAAGAATCTCAACAGATGCAAGCGTCGGGGTGGGGGATCCACCTGGACCAAATGTCTGCCCAAGGCAAGTTGTCACCGATAGAATCAAGGTACAGCATAAACATCCTAGAGATGAGGGCAGTTCGCCTAGCCCTGATACACCTCCATCAGCAAATACGCAACCAGGATATGTTGATTCTAACGGACAGTCAAACAACCATGGCTGACATCAACCATCAGGGCAGCACAAAAAGTGCAAAAATGCATCGGGAGTCTCTTCTCCTCTTTCAGTGGCAGAACAACACCTAGCAAGTATAAGAGCCGTGTACATACCAGGACAGGAAAATGTCACAGCAGACTGGCTAAGCTGCCAGGACATCCTCCTGGGAGAATGGGAGATGAAGGGCAGCGCCTTACAACTCCTAACAGAGCGGTGGGGCAATCCCCAGGTAGATCTGTTTGCATGCTGATGGAACTCCAAGGCACAGCAGTTCTGCTCCCTGGGCAGAGACAAGCTAGCACTAGCTCAGGACCCCTTTTCCCTAGACTGGGGACACTTCGGCCTCCTGTATGCCTTTCCCCCGATTTCACTGCTATCCAGGGTCCTGCACAAGGTGGCCCGGGACAGGTCAGAGATGATTCTAGTCTGCCCCAGGGTGCCTCGCCGCCCATGGTTCCCACTCCTTATTCAGCTGTCGAAGGAACCGCCTTTAACCTTCCAGCTCAGCCCAGACCTCCTTCATCAAGGCCCAGTTCTGCACCCCAATCTGAACAATCTCCTTCTCGGCTTGGAGATTGAGCGGGAAACCTTCAAAGAGGCTACACAGCTCCGGTTATTGAAATAATGGTGAATTCTTGGCACTCCTTCTCCTCTAAGGTGTACTGTAGAATCTGGAGAAAATTCTTATTCTGGCTCCAATCCAAGGATATTCAGGATCATCCAATATCCCTACCGGTGTTTTTGCAATTTCTTCATGAGGGATTTGACAAAGGACTGCAGCCAGCCACCTTACGAGTTCAAGTTTCTGTACTGGGGGCACTCTTGTTGGTAGACTCAGGGGATTCTCTGGGTTCACACCCTCATGTCAGGAGGTTTCTAAGAGCAGCAACATTAAAGCGCCCCCCTATCAAGCCAATGGTACCACCTTGGAGACTTAATCTGGTTCTCAAGGCCCTAACAAAAGCGCCTTTTGAGGCTGTCAAGGAGGCTTCACTCATGCATCTTACAATGAAGGTGGTTTTCCTTGTAGCTATTACTTCAGCCAGGAGAATCGGTGAAATAGGGGTGCTGTCTACCAAAGAGCCATACACTCTCTTTCATCAGGATTCTGTGGTGCTCCGGACGGATCCAGGGTTTTTACCTAAGGTTATGTCTCCTTTCCATCGTAACCAAGAGCTAATTATTCCTTTCTTCTGTCCTCACCCAAAAAACGAAAAGGAAAGAGGGTTTCATACTCTAGACCCGAGGAGAGCAATCAAAAGATACAGTAAGAGAACGGAGGCTATTCGCAAAATGTCAGACTTGTTCATTTTAACTGCAGGCCAAAATGTGGGTAAAAAAGCTTCAAAAGACTGTAGCCAGATAGATTAGATCAGTAATCACTATGAGACACAGAACTTTAGCGTGCAAGCACTGAGGCAATGGTTACCCCAAAGGGCACCTGCCGGGAAGCCAAGATCTTACTTTGAGAGGGTTCCTGCAGTAGGTCTTCACATATAGGACTGCGCCCCCTGGCGTCCGATCCGAATGGCAAACTTGTAAATAGCAATCATCAGCGGGGACTGCCCCCGACGTCAAGTGATGTGACGTCAGCTCAGCTATAAAAGTGGGTGGTCCCGTGCCTGCCCTCTAGTTCTTTCCTGCCGTCGCCTCAGTACATTCGTCCATGAGATAGAACAGCGATCACGTCCGTGTTTGTCGAAGTTTTCGTCCCCTCATAAAAACGTTTTCCTCAGAAATTTTTTTGATTGACGTTTTCTAGACAGAAGAAGAAGTGCTCAAAGTGTGGAGCCCAAATCTCCGCGGGAACGACCATTCCCACTGCCTCCTCTGCTTAGGTTCCAAGCACAACACCGAGGAGTGCTCCATCTGCCAGGCCTTCAACTTGGCAACTCTAACCAGGAGCAGACGGACCCTCGAGGCCCACCTCCTGACCAGAAGACTGGCGTTGATGGAAAAGGAGCTCCAGGAATTGAGGGATAGGTCATCGTTGCCGGCCCCAAAAAAGAAGAAGAGCAAGGAGAAGCGCCAGGACAGGAGTCCGTTGCCACGCGGGAGACCTACCAAAACCGTGAGTACTCCTTCTGGTACCCCATCTGCCTCTTTGGGCTGGACACCTTCTCCATCTCCTGCCGAGGGGAGCTGGCAGCCGGGGGTAGCCTCTCTGGAGGTCTCTGTTAAGTCACCTCTTCGCCTTGCCGATAAGCCTCCCCTCAACCCAGTCGAAGGGCACATGGCTCCAGCTGATCAGTCTAGCGGTGGTCTCCTGACCACCACTAGCCCGGCGCGGTCCGATTAGTCAGACGACGGCTCCTACGTCGCCCGCCTGGACTTATCCACTCTTCTGTCGGGCTCCGGTTTGGCCCCCAACTTCGGACAGACTGAGCGGCAGAGCGACACTTCGTCCCACTGGGTTATTCATCCCAGGGACTCGCCACCCGATCCTCAGCTCCGTTTTCCAGCAGGATCGCAAACCGACCTGTCGTTGGGGTCCTTCCCGGATCTTCTCCCCTCGCCAGGTCTACCGCCGTCCCCGGACAGAAGTCCGTTGCCGGCTGGGGATCCCTCCATGGTGCCTCCTCCCTTGGGACCTTTGGGGGTCCTCCCGGATCCCCTGCCACCTAGTGGCGCTATGGCACATCCCCCAGTAGGACCAGATCCGTCTAGTGGGTTCCTGTGTCCAGAACCCCATGTCCCATACCGGACTGGCCCTGTTAGCTCCACGCAGTACTTGACGCCAGGCCTTGTGCCCCCTTGAGGTATCCTGAGTACTCCTATTATCCACAAGCAATGCCAGGTTTTCAGTACCCCTTGTGGCAATACCCTCAGTACCCAGGCTACCCTAACTTTCAGCCTCCTCCTCCTCTGCCACCCCTGGTGCCGGACTGTGAGTCGGCCCTCCAATGGTGGCAGGATGCCAGGACCCAGCTTCTAATGGAGATCAGGCAGTCTGTGGGGGACATACCCCTACCAAGGGCCCCCCTCCACCACCTCCTTCCGGAAGAGCTTCGGGCACTTTAAGAGTGGGATCTGTTGGGTCTGATCCTTCCATCCTCAGTGGCTCCGAGCCCTCCGACACGGAGCCCGAGTCCAAAGTTTCGGACCCCAGATCTCCCGTTGAGGTCCCTCCTAAGGAGTCCTCAAAATCTCCTCCAGAGGACCCTTCCTTCGGAGACCTGTTACGCACAATCCAAGCAGCTGGAGGCTGGCCTTCGAAAGAGGTGGATCCACAGCGTAAAAGACTGGCGGAGCACCTGGATCTAACTACTTCTGATCCCATCCCTCCATGGATGGGCCTTCATGAGGACTTGGTGACCATGATATGGCAGCAGCCGTCCTCCATCCTAGCAGTCTCTTGAAAGGCGGATCATACGTATTATCCCCCGGAAGGGATCCAACATCTCACTACCCATCCAAAAGCTGACTCCATGGTAATCACGGCCACTCACGACCGGTCAGCTCAACTGAAACACCTGAGCTCTTCGCCTCCGGACAAGGACTCTCGTCAGTTGGACCAGTTTGGCTGGAAGATTTATTCTTCTTCCTCTTGCACCATTCGGTCCCTCAACTATGTCTCGCACATGGTTGCTTTCCAGAAGGCCTCTCTTTCAGAACTGGAAAGGGACCTCCTGGAGGTTCAGGATGAATCCCTTAGGAAGAAACTTCTGGAAAAGGTCAGGATGGGAAGATCCTCATTTCGTCATGCACTGCGTGGAACGTACGACTGTGGACTCGGTGGCTAGAGCGGCACCATGGGGATCTGTCTCCGCCGCCTCTCCTGGCTACGGATCACAGGTCTGGCACAGGATGTCCAGTCTTCCCTTTTGGACACCCCTTTCAGGGGTTCCGTCTTCTTTGGCGGCGATGCCAAAGACATTATCAGAAGGCTGCAAGAAAGTGGATGATCCTTAAGAGATGTGCGCTCTGTGTACCGGACGGGACAGAAAAAGCAGCCTTTTCGCCATCAAAAAAGGTGGAACAAGAACCAGGGTAAACGTCAGGGAAAAAGATTCGCCCCTGGCTCAGGAGCACAAACCCCCCCAGGCCAGGTTCCCCAAACCGGCCTCGGGGGCAAAAGCCCCCCTTCTCTCGGCATCCTGACTACTTTCACCTCTTTCCACTCGCTCCTTTTAAGTCAGGTGGAACCAGTTGGAGGGAGGTTCGGCCTCCACCTGGAGGGGTGGAGGTTCGTCACCACAGAGTCTTGGCTGCTTCAGCTCATCCAGTGGGTTGACTCGATAGAGTTCTCTGCGATCCCAGCCCCTCTTCCGCTGGGACGGTCTTTCTATCCCTGGCATCAGGTCCCCATTGTCTCTCAAGAGATCCAGGTGCTTCTACTGAAGAAGGCCATAGAACCCGTCCCTCAAGACCAGTTAGGAAGGGGATTTTATTCCCACTTCTTCCAAGTCCCAAAGAAAACGGGCGACCTGAGACCGATTCTGAACCTCAGCATGCTAATCATCTTCGTCGAGTACAAGAAGTTTCATGTGTTGACTCTTCAGGGGCTCTTCTCCCGCTCCATCCAAACTCCTGGCTGTGCTCCCTGGATATGCAGGATGCCTATCTGCACATCCCTGTCCTCCCGGCCCACCACCACTTTCTCTGTTTTGTTTTTATGGAGAACCACTTCCAGTTTTGAGTGCTCCCCTTTGGCCTTTCCTCAGCCCCTCGAGTGTTCACGAAATGTTTAGCGGTGGTGGTGGTGGCGCTCCTACGCCTCCAGGGCATTTATGTCTTCCCATACCTGGATGACTGGCTCCTCGCAGCACCCTCTCCTACCAGCCTGAAAGAGTCTCTCTCTCTCTGAGCTTGTTTTCTCTTCTGGGTATCCCGGTCACTCTGCCCAAATCCCAGCTAGTACCATCCCAACGGCTCCAGTTCATCGGAGCAGTACTAGATACAGTTCAGAGCAGAGCGTTTCTGCCCTCGGATCGAGCAGAGACTGTAGTTGCTCAGGCCACTCTTGTGTCCCAGGCTCGGTGGATCCCAGCACATGCCGTGCTCCGTCTCTTGGGACCGATGGCAGCGGCCATTTCCACAGTGCTCCAAGCCAGACTTCACATGAGGGTCACCCAGTGGTCTGTCCGAGTCCAGTGGGACCAGAGGACAGATGACATGAGCCAAAAGGTCATGATCTCTAACAGCCTTCAGAGAGATCTTCGCTGGTGGCAGGATCTCTCCAACCTATCCAGGGGAACACCCTTTCCTTCCCCTGTCCCAACCCAAATCCTCACCATGGATGCCTCAGACTCGGGCTGGGGAGCCCATCTGGGGATTCACAAGACACAGGGGTCTTGGACTGACCAGGAGCTCATGATCCACATCAACGTTCTGGAAACCAGGGCAGTTCTTTACGTCCTCCGGGCGTTCCAGTCTCTCTTGGTACCAGGCTCCCTTCTGGTCCAGACAGACATGTCCACCGTATGTTACATCAACAAATAGGGAGGAACTCGCTTGTACCTTCTCTGCAGAGAAGCAATAAGGGTTTGGTACTGGGCGATTCGGCACAGCCTTTTCCTGACAGCAGTCTACGTCCCAGGCATAAGCAACGTCCTGGCATACGGTCTCAGTTGATCAGTAGCCAGGGCTCACAAGTGGGAACTAAAGTCAGAGGTGGTCGAAGAATTCTTTCTTCGTTGGGGTCGACCAGAGATGGATCTGTTCGCCTCCCATTCAACGCAAAACTACCCAGCTTCTGCTCGCTTGTTCGCGGGCATGGTGCTTTTCGGCGAGACGCACTGTCTCTCTTGGACAGGGAGGTTTCTCTACGTCTTCCCTCTCTTTCCTCTTATTCAGAAGGTTCTGGTGAAACTTTAGCAGGAAAGAGCGCATGTGATCCTCATCGCTCCTCTCTGGCCACACCAGATTTGGTATCCTCTACTACAACAGCTGGCATCGGAACCTCCTGTCCCCTTGCCGTTTTCACATGACCTTCTGGCTCAGGAGCAGGGAACCATGGTGCACCCAAGTCTTCAGTCTCTCCACCTTCATGCGTGGCACCTGTGGACATAGTGATCTCCCGCTATGGTGTCTCCTCGCAGGTGGCACATATCTTAGTAGAAGCCAGAAAACCCTCTACTAGATCCACTTATGCCATGAAGTGGAAAATATTTCGATCTGGGCCCTAGCAGGGTGCTGGGATCCCTTTTTGTGCTCGGCAGCCCAAGTGTTAGAGTACCTCGCACATTTATCTGAGACGGGCCTTAGCTACTCCTCCATTAAGGTCCATCTCTCTGCAGTATCGGCCTACCACCTTCAGGTGGAGGGCAAAACCTTGGCTCAGCTGGAGGTTGCCAAAACGTTTCTGAAAGGCATCCTTCACCTGAAACCTCCGATCTGGAATCCCTGTCCCCCTTGGGACCTGAATTTCATGCTCGAGAAGCTGACTGTACCCCCGTTTGAACCAGCTTCTACTTGCAACTTACGCTTCCTTTCCTGGAAGACAATATTTTTAGTCACAGTCACTTCCGCCAGAAGGGTCTCCGAGTTTCAGGCTTTTATTTGTAAGGAATCCTATTTAATTTTTCATAAGGACAGAGTAGTTCTTCGGACAAACCCTTCTTTTCTCCCCAAAGTGGTCTCAGAAACCACTTTGAATCAGAATGTAGAATTACCAGTTTACTACCCTCAACATTCCAACAAGGGGGAGGGGGGAATACTTGCTGCACACCTTGGATGTGCACCGGATTCTGAGGTACTACACCAACCGAACTAAAAAGGTTTGTAAATCCAACCAACTCTTTGTAGCCTTTGCTCTCCAGTGCCAGGGCAAGGCCATCTCCAAATAGACCATCTCTAGATGGTTAGCCAACTGCATCCACTTTCCTTACAAGAAATATGGGAAGTCCCTTCTGAGGGTAGTAAAAGGTCCCTCCACCCGTAGCGTGGCTACCTCTACTGCCTTTTTCAGGAATGTGTCTAAAGCAGAGATCTGTGCAGCGGCCACGTGGTCGTCTGTTCACACCGTCACTAAGCATTACAGTCTGGACATTGCCTCTAGGCGCAGAACTGGCTTTGAGCTTGCAGTTTTGCAGGGCCTTCTGTCATGATTTCCCTTGGCGACTTCTCCTCCCGGATGCACCTCAGTATTATTTACTTAGGGACTGCTTGGTATTCAGTCCTATATGTGAAGACCTTCTGCAGGAACCCTCTCGAAGTAAGATACTGCAGTTACGTAAGAACTTACCGTAACATTAGATCTTCGAGAGAGGTTCCTGCAGTAGGTCTAGTTTCCCCACCCACCTTCCCCCAGCTCCTAGATGTTTTTTCCTTTATTTTTCATCCTGCCTAGCCCTTGGGTCTAGAGAGGAAGCAGGGTCCTAGGAGTCTTTACTCCTATTTTATTCTTATCTTTCTATAGGTCTCCAGTGGAAAAGAACTGGAGGGCGGGCGCCTGACGTCAGGGGCGGTTCCCGCTGATGATTGCTATCTACAAGTTTGCCGTTCGGATCTGATGCCAGTTGGTGCAGTCCTATACGTGAAGACCTACTGCAGGAACCTCTCTCGAAGATCTACTGTTACGCTAAGTTCTTACGCAACTGCAATTTTCAAAGAAATACAAAATCACACATACCCCATAATGCAAATCACCACAGTATATTATGCTGGTTCGACTTTAAGCAGAAATGCATGGTAGCAAAAGGTCTCTCACACAGTCTGCAAAGGGTACTAATAGAAGACACATAGACGTGTTTCATCCTACCAGGACTCATCAGTGTGCCTTGTCTGTTTGACACCCCAGTGGAATGAACCAGCTACCCTAAGTTGGTCTATTTGGGTTATGTTGTGGTGAACCCAATAAAAACAAAAAAACAAGCTAAAAGACAAGGAACCTCAGCGTGCAAGCACTGAGACAGTGGTTACCCCAAAGGGCACTGGCCAGGAAGCCAAGTTTCAACGAAATACAAAATCACACATACCCCCATAATGCAAAGCACCATGGGCTGTATATGCAAATACAGTATATTATGCTGGTTCAACTTTAAGCAGAAATGCATGGTACCAAAAGGTCTCTCACATAGTCTGCAAAGGGTGCTAACCAGACACATAGACGTGTTTTGTCCTACCGGGACTTATCAGTGTGCCTCGTCTATTTGACACCCCAGTGGAATGAACCAGCTGCCCTAAGATGGTCTGTCTGGGTTATGTTGTGGTGAACCCGATTAAAAACAAAAAACAAGCTAAAAAACAAAGAACCTAAGCGTGCAAGCACTGAGGCAATGGTTACCCCAAAGGGCACTGGCCAGGAAGCCAAGTTTCAAAGAAATACAAAATCACACATACCCCCATAATGCAAACCACCATGGGCAGTAATCAGTACGGCTTATGATCAGGCTGGAATAGCTCTACCTGGCCCAGTGAGAGCCCATTCCACCAGAACTATGGCCATTTCATGGGTGAACTTCAGAGATGCATCCCCCGCAGACTTATGCAGAGCGGCCACTTGGTCATCCATTCATACGTTTACGAAATTTTACAAACTGGATGTGATGTCTTTGGTGGAAGCATCCTTTGGCCGCCGAGTGCTTCAGGTGGTAGTGGAACCCTAAGGGCACTTGACATTCTTCCCTATCCGGGACATCTAGGGATGCACTTCTGTTGGATATCCTAGGCGTAATAAAGCCTGGAGACCAGCTTAGGAGATAGAAATCGAAATTTAAATACCTGTAAATTTTCTTTCTCCGGCTGGTCTCCGGGTTTCAGATTCCCTCCCAAAATTTATATAGTTGGCTGGCCTCACAGCCATCTATGCCATAACTTTCTTGTGTTTTTGTTCCAAGTTCTTCTAGTATTACCACAGGGGGACTGCATTAGAAATGACTGGAAACAACCGGATGTGGAGGGCTTCTTGTCCCCCAGCTGCAGAGTTTTTAGTCCTGCCTGCAACCAGCATCAGGAGCTTAGAGCTCCCCAGGCATAATGAAGCCCAGAGACCAGCCGTTGGAGAAAGAAAATTTACAGGTATTTAAATTTTGATTTACTTTTCATTTGCAAGTTCTTTTCTAGGGTTCCCCTCTCCTTAGTTAGTCCCCCTATTTGAGCCTGTTATTATTCGAGTTAACCTGGACAAGCGGGGGTTGAGTTGGTTAAGGTATATCAATGCACCTGTTTTTCCCCAGTGCTATGGGGACTTAATATAACTTGAGACAGCATAGGACTTATATTAAAATCTGCTCCTTGTTCCGAAGGTACCCCGACCAGCCCAACTCTCCAGCCCCTGAACACTTTGCAATGGCTACAGTGCAGGACCAACTTTACAGGTTTCCTCCGGGCCCGGTGGGGCTGTAGCAAAAGTATGCTATTACTGTTGGTCTTGTTTCTTGGAGGGATGAGCTTGCTCACCCCCGGCATCTACATAGTTTACTTTTAAGGTTCACAGTTAAGGGTGTAGGGAAGGACAGTGAGCTGTCTTAGAAGTTTACACTCTCTTGACCCCCAGTGACTTGCACCAGGTAGCGCCTGGGCCACTGGTTAGCCGATATAACTGGTGCCTGCCGGTCTCACTAAGGTTAAATAGGTGTAATTTTACATAGTCTGTTTTTATTTGGTTTATATCTTGCTGTTAATTCCTACTGTCATTGTTGTTTAAAGTGTGTTATCATATTTAAGCATCTGATTGTTGGGTGATACAGTGCAACTAACATAGCAGTGCAAATTGCACCATAGGGTTGTACGGACAGATGAGGAATCGGTGTCTTCCACAAGGGGCAAAATATGTCACAGGTAGGGCTAAGGGCACTCCCTCAGCTCCAAATAACTCTGATTTGTGGGCAGTTGAAAGCTGTGTCTCAGATGGAGGTAAGCCTAGTCTCTTGCAATGTGAGGGGGCTCAATTCTCCGATTAAAAGAAAAAAAAGTACTTACACATCTTAAAAAACTGGGGCCCCAAATAGCCTTCCTCCAGGAGACCAAGCTTGCCCCAAGGGAGGCATTAAAACTAAAGCAAGGATGGGAGGGAGGAGAGGCACACAGTGCTGCACCTTCTCACAAACGAGGAGTCTCTATACTGTGGCATAAAAATCTCACTTGGAAGATCAGTAGGACTCAGAAAGACAGAGAGAGACGATGGGTACTGGTGGAAATGGCAACTCCCCAAGGCTTCTTGATTCTGCTTAATATGTATGCTCCAAATCAAGATGCCCCAGAGTTTTTCCACCAGATCAACTAGACCCTTTCGGACTTTAATATCAATCACTGTCAAGTGCTAGTTGGGAGGGGGGGACTTCAGTCTTACTCTGGACACTCCTTCCTAGATGCATGGTGCATGAAAAACCCAGGGGTACGGGACTACACCTGTTTCTCATCCTCCCATGGGTCCTCTAGTAGAACTGACTTATAGCTCACCCCCAGCATGATTTACCATAAGGTCACTAAGATACAGACACATCAAATAGTGATCACAGATCATGCCCCACTAAAGATCAGGCTGGAGTGGAGCTCAGAGGAACACCCTGCTTCCTCATGGCGGCTTGATGTCCTATTGTTGGAAGACCCTCAATTTCAGGCCTGGATTCCCAGGGAATCCAGTGCCTACTGGGATACAAATGACACCGGGGATGTTTCCGACTTTACCCTGTGCGAGGCATACAAGGCTTCCATCAGAAGTCATATAATTGCCTTTGCCTCGACTAGGATGAAAAGAAAGATGGAACAATCCGAACTTGAACTCTGCCTGGCTGTTTTGGAAAATAAAAGAAAGTGGCGCACACTAATCCACCACAGTCTCCACTAGCACAACTTGCCAGTGCCAGAATCAGCCTTAATCTTCACCTAACCAGACAGGCTGAGTTCAACCTCAGGAGAATTAAACATTCCTACTGGTAGGGAGGTGAGAAGTTGGGCAGACTCTTGGCTTATCGCTTTAACAGAGTCTGGAGTAATCCAGGGGTTGCAGGGTCCATTTATTTTTTGTTTTCACGAGGGCATGTTTATTACAAGTGGTATTGAATTTCATAATAAAGAGGCTGGGGGCATCATCCACGTCCTTGGCTCCAAAGAGGTCAGACCAATCAAGACATTGCAAGTCTCCTTTCAGTTGAGGCAGGTGCCCTTTGAGAAGCACATGGTTGGCTATAGTTCTGGGTGGGGGTTTGAAGTAGTTGTTGTTCCAGGTGTATATAACGGAGGAGTGATCACGTAGGGAATCAGTGAGGATGGTGGTGTTGAAGATAAGTGCAGGTCGGTTGGAAAGAACCCAGTCCAGAATAGTGCCAGTACCCATTTTGTTATTGACTCTTGTTGGTGTATCAACCATTTGGAAGAAGTGGATGGCAGTCAAAGTGTCCTTGACAGTGGCAGCAGCAGGGGAGAGCCTGTTGATGTTGAAGTCCCCTAGTAGCACAATTTCAGAGTTTAGGCTCAGGGTACTGATAAAGTCCATCAGGTCACTGGTTCCTGCTGCTGTTGTTTTGGGTGGGATGTAGACTGTGAGTATCGTAAGTGCCTTGCTGTGAGCTCCCAGCAGAAGTTTGATGGACAGAATTTGCAGGTTGACACTGCAGCTGGGGAGGGGTAGGACATGCCCTGGAGAGAATCCTTGGTATAGACGATACAGCCACCACCTCTTTTAGAGAGTCAGTCTTGAGTGAATATGGTGTACTCAGGCAGTGTTATGGCAGCATTCGGCGTCTTGGGTGTTAGCCATGTTTCCACCACTAAGAGGATGTCGAGGTTATGCCGATTAACCCACACTCTCAAATTGTCCAATTTGGGAAGTAGGCTGCAAATGTTTAAAGCAAACAGCATGAGCTCTGCTGATTTTTGTAGCAGCATGTTCTGATTACGAGATGGGCCTGGGTTTGGGTGTATATTGCCCGAAAGTACAGTAGGAGGAGGAGTAGTAGTAGCAGCAGGCGAGTTGTGTGGTCCAGTAAGAGTTTATAATTTCTTGATTGTTGCCTTTTGCTGGCTGCAAGTACTTTAGTGGTGCTAAAGTGGGCATTGAATCCAGGGATGAGTAGTACCAAGGAGGGATATTTTGAGTTACAGCACTGTGACCAGGTCCTGGGATGCCCATGCTGGGTGTAGCTTTTGGACCCCTGGTAGGGGGAGGTGATTGAGACATACATATTAAGGACTGTCTTCTGGTGGTTAAGATGGGAGGAAGGAGGCAACCTGGTGCACGGAGGTCCCATTGAGGATAACAGAGTGAGCGTGACAGTGCATAATAGGGTCCCGAATGTCCTAGTCTACATTGTGATGCACAAGCCTCAGGAATGAGGTACTACCCCATAGAGACACTACAAACAGGTATCTGCCTCTATCTCTGAAATCAAATAAAGAGGCAGAAGACACTGCAGAGCAGGACACTACGGCACAGGAGCTAGCACAACAAAACTCACCCAAATCAGGAACCAAAACAAAACAAGCACAAAGGAAATCCAAAAAACTTCTGATCATAGGAGACTCCATGATTCGGGGAGTTGATACCCATCTCCAGCCAGGGGTGATGGTCAGATGTCTCCCAGGTACATCAGCATGGAGAGACACTGACCGCATTGCTAAAATTGTTCACAAAGCAGGAGAAAACATTGATGTCCTAGTACACATAGGGACTAATGATCTCGCCAGCCGTCAGTTGTGGAGACCAAGGAACACCTGACTAAGCTGGGTGACAAACTATCATCTATTTCGTCAGGCATCTCCTTCTCTGAGATCCTGCCAGTCTGGGAGAAGGGAGCAGATGGACGGAAGGTCAGAGAGAAGGGAGATAGGGGAGCTAAACACGTGGCTCAAGGACTGGTGCCAGGAAAGGACACAGATTTGTAGGGAACTGGCAACAGTTCTGGGAGGCGAAAGTTCTAAATTTGATGGACTGCATCTGACTAAAGAGGGAGTCAGTGCATTGGGGCAGAAGTTTGACGTCTTTGCAGAATATTTAAACTAGCAAATGGGGAGAGGGGTGCAGCACCCCATACGTCGAATGGGAAGAACACCCCTCCCCCCTCAGCTAGTGGTCAAACAGGAATTCAGCATGTTTGCCGTTCATTTGCATCACCAGGTAAGAAAAAAGGTTTGTCTCCCCATACGACGCACAGGGGTAATGCCAAACTTTACCCAACAACTAACACACCAAAATCTGGCCAATGGAAAATCATGTACACAAATGCTCACAGCCTGGGAAATAAGATCCCAGACCTGCAGGCAATAATGTCAGAGGCTAAACTGGACATAGTAGCAATTAGTGAGACGTGGTTTACCAGTAACCACACTTGGGAGACTTCAGTACCTGGCTATGTATTGTTCCAGAAGAGACCGAGGTGCAAAAGGGGAGGAGTGGCCCTGTATGTTAATGAAAATATCAAAGCTACAGAAATTCAGAATACACATAAGGAGCCAGAAGAACTGTGGGTCACCCTGGAAACAGGAAATGGGACAGCCATACGAACTGGGGTTGTCTACAGGCCCCAGACCAGATGGAGGACATAGACACATTACTGTTAGAAGATATACAAAACATGACAGCTAAAGGGAGGTTCTGATAATGGGAGACTTCAACATGCCGGATACAGATTGGTCAATACCAGCAGAAACATCTGCCAGAACTAGACTCATAGTGGATTCCCTGCAGGGGGAGGGCCTCAAACAACTGGTACAGCAACCCACAAGAGACAGGGCTATCCTAGATCTAGTACTGACTAACAAAGAAGGGATCACAGATCTCCAGGTAGAAGGTCACCTGGGGGCCAGTGACCATCACATGGTATGGTTCAATTTGGCTACTACATCTAAATCATCCCATTCCAAGGCAAAAATATGGGACTTCAGAGGAGCTAACTTTGATAAGATGGCCAACAGAGTTAAGCTAGCCCTGGCAAAAAGAAACACAGGTGAGGGGGTACAGGCAAAGTGGGCAAGCATTAAGGATGCAATACTTGAAGCAACATCCCATTGTGTTAGACAGAAAAGGAAGTGCAAAGAAGAAGGAAACCACTTTGGTTCTCAAATACAGTAGCAGAAAAGGTCAGAGCCAAAAGGCTGGCCTTCCAGGAAATATAAGGGAACACAGCAGGATGAAGATAGGGAGGCATACCAAACTGCCCTAAGGGAAGCAGGTAAGGCAGTAAGGCAGGCAAAGTCCCAAACTGAGGAAACACTAGCACGAACAGTAAAGAAGGTGACAAGACTTTCTATAGATACATTAGTGAAAGGAGAAAGTCCAGAGAGGGTATTGCTAAGCTTAATGGAGAAAAGGGAGCATGTGAGGAGGAGGACCCTGTAAAGGCATCTATCCTAAATAGATACTTTTGCTCAGTATTTACTGAAGAGAAGGTAGGGCAGGGCCCACAGCTCAGCATCATGGACACGGGGGAGGGAGGTGAGCACTACTCCCTTCACAAAAGAAAGGGTCCTACAAGAGCTTGCTAAGCTCAGGGTGGATAAGGCAATGGGACCTGATGGCATACATCCCAGGGTACTTAAGGAGCTAAAGGAGGAACTAGCAGAGCCATTAGCAGAATTGTTTAGTGAGTCTCTGAGCACAGGAGAGGTCCCAGAAGACTGGAGAAGGGCTCATGTGATCCTGCTCCACAAGAGTGGTAGCAGGGAGGAGGCGGGGAACTACAGACTGGACAGTCTTACCTCAGTAGTGGGCAAGATTATGGAGGCACTCCTTAAGGAAAGGATAGTGCAACACCTGGAATCCATAGGTGCACAGGATCCAAGACAGCATGGGTTTACAAAAGGAAGGTCCTGTCAAACTAATCTCATAGATTTCTTTGACTGGGTAACCAGAGTGGTGGACCAAGGGGGAGCAGTTGATGTCTTCTACCTTGACTTCAGCAAAGCTTTCGACACTGTTCCACATAGAAGATTGATAAATAAGCTGGGTAGGCTCGGGGTGGGTCAGAAGTTGGTCAACTGGGTGTCAAACTGGTTGACGGGCAGAAAACAGAGAGTGGTGGTAAATGGTATACAGTCAGAAGAGATGCAAGTCACAAGTGGGGTACCTCAGGGATCATTCCTGGGGCCAGTCCTCTTCAACATCTTCATTAGTGACCTTGCAGATGGACTAGAGGGTAAGGCTTGTCTGTTTGCAGATGACACCAAGATCTGCAACAGAGTAGATGATCCAGATGGGGTGGGCAGAATGAGAAGAGATCTGGATAAACTAGCAGAATGGTCAGAAGAGTGGCAACTGGGATTTAATGCAAAGAAGTGCAAAATCATGCACATAGGGAAGAGAAACCCTGAAGCCACCTATAGGCTGGGAGGGGAGTTGCTAGCAGTCACAAAGGAAGAAAGAGACTTGGGCATCATCATCACTGATGACCTAAAATCATCCAAGCAGACCTCTAAAGCAGTAGGTAAGGCTAGGGGGTGTTAGGGTGTATTCGTAGGGGTATCACAAGTCGTAAGAGGGAGGTAATAATCCCTCTTTACAAGACACTGGTTAGGCCCCATCTGGAGTACTGCGTGCAGTATTGGAGGCCACACCTTCACAAGGACATTAACCAAATTGAGGCAGTCCAGAGAAGGGCAACCAAAATGGTGCAGGGACTGCATCAGAAGACATATGAGGACAGATTAACAGAGCTCAATATGTATACCCTTGAGCAAAGGAGGAGAGAGGTGATATGATCGAGGCATTCAAACACCTTAAGGGCATAAACAAGGTGAAAGAGTCTAACATGTTTAAATATAAGAAAAATAGCAGGACAAGAGGACACAGCATGAGATTAGAGGGAGGCCGATTAAGGGGGAATGTGAGGAAATTCTTTTTCACAGAAAGGGTGGTGGATGCATGGAATGGCTTACCACAGGAAGTGGTGGCTATGAATACAGTGCAGGGCTTCAAACAGGCATGGGATAGGCATAAGGGAGCAATACAAATGACTATCACTAGATAGGCCACTGACAGAGCAAAGGCCGATGGCACATTTATAAGGTAGAAAAAGAAATGGGCAGACTGGATGGGCCTTGCGGTCCTTATCTGCCGTCAACTTCTATGTTTCTATGAGAGAGGGAGAGAGAGAGTGTGAAACCTGAGAGAAGTAGGGTCAGGTCACTGGGAGAGAGAAAGTATATTTAATAAAAGAAGGAGGTGCGGGAGTGGGCCAAAAATCACCAGAGAGAGAGCGAGAGCTTCACACAGTAAGAGCTGCAGTGATCCCAGCTCTTCACCCTGCTTAAGGACTTTATCCAAAGTAATGAAATAGAAATAGGGACAGTCCGAAGGCACTGCTCAGTTGGAGAGATAGTCTGTTAAGCTGCCCCCAGGTCCAATAAAGCAACTTCAGTTTCAAATTGCACTATACCTTAGGTGGTGGGGAGCAGGCAGGTGGCTGATGCCTGAACCTATGCACTGCACACGACCAATCGTCCAAACCTAAATATCTCATTACCTCTCCCCGATAAGGAATCCAAGGTACTTGATCTGTTAGGGAAGAAGATATATTTTCCATCCACTTTGGCCATCAGAGCACTTAATTACGTGGCCTACATGATGATCTACCAGAAATCTATCCTGGGTCAGTTAGAATCTAAGTTAAACAAACTTTCTGACTCTGAGCTTAAGGAAGACATGGCAGGCATGGTGAGGTCAGCCAGGTCTGCTAGCCTTTACACCATGAGGGCCACTTATGACGTGGTGGACATCTCAGCAAGGGGAACAATAACGGCTGTCAGTCTACGGAGACACTCTTGGCTAAGGATCTCCAGCCTGGCACCTGAAGTGCAATCATCAATCCAGGATGCCCCGTTACGGGGCCCTGTTCTTTTCTTGAGGGGATGTCAGACATTATCACAGATCTGCAGGACAAAGGCAAGGCTTTGCGTTCTGTCCATTTCATGTATAAACCCCCTCAGAAGCAGAAAAACATTTAATTGGCAGCAGCATCAACAGCAAAGGCAGCAGCAAAACCGGTGTCGAAACAAATGTCGGGCCCCTTCGGCAGGCATGGCTCCCCCAGCAAAATCTCATAGAGCCTCGTGAACTGCTCCCTCCAACCTCCCCACCGCCTCCTGACTCGATCAGGCATCTCTCTCCCCTGGACGGAGCCCTAGGGGAATTGGTAGTTTGCAAACCACCTGCTGGGTTAGGAGGCTGTCACAGCAGGCTTGTGGTTTCTTCAAATGGTGGCCCGAGGGCACACAGTAGAGTTTACAGAGAGACCACTGAACCATCCCCAGGTCCCTCTTTTTGCCCTCCACCTCACGTTCAGCTGGTAAAAGAGGAGATGGACTCTGTTGTTAAAAGCGGCAATAAAGTACGTCCCTCCAAGTCAGAGAGGAAAGGGGTACTACTCGCACTTCTTCCAGGTCCCCAAGAAGACGGGTGACCTCAGACCTATACTAGATGTCAGCAGCCTGAACCTCTTTGTAGAATACAAAAGCTAATGCTATCCCTACTGAGCCTCATTCCCTTAATACACCAGGGACAATGACTATGTGCACTGGATATGCAGGATGCCTACCTCCATATTCCCATTTTTCCACCTTACCGCAGATTACTCAGATTCTGTTTTCAGGGAGAGCATTTCCAGATCAGCGCTCTACCCTTTGGTTGTCGTCAGCACCCAGGGTGATCACGATGTGCCTAGCTGTGGTGGCAGTGGCCTTATGCAGGCAGGGTATCAATGTGTTCCCCACCTCGAAGATTGGCTTCTCTCAGCCCCGTCGAAGGAAAGCCTAGACAGATCCCTATCCATTGCCCTGGACCTTATTCAACAGGTGGGCATTTCGGTCAGCTATTCTAAATCTCACCTTATCCCTTCCCAACACCTCCAATTTATTGGAGCATTGTTGGACACAGTTCATGGGAGAGCCTTCCTCCCACCAGACAGGGTGGAGACTCTCCATCGTCAGGCACATCTGGTGGCTTGCCAGAGGCGGACCTCCGCAAAATTGATCCTGCACCTGCTGGAGCTTATGGCAGCTGCTATACCCACAGTGCATCTAGCCAGACTGCACATGAGGGTTACACAGTGGACTCTGAGCACAGCGAGCTCAGAGATCAGATGACCTGGATCACAAGATCTGATTTCGAACCCAATGGTTTGAGACCTTTTATGGTGGCAGAACCTGGACAGCCTTCAACAGGGTGTTTTGTTCCAGTTCGATCTGTTTGATTTTCCCACCCAGACCCTGACGACAGATGCCTTGGGACTGGGGTGGGGAGCCCATTTGGGTACACACCGGACTCAGTGGTCTTGGTCTCCCAGTGAACTTTTGCTTCATAACAACGTACTGGAGATGAGAGCTGTGCTGAATGCCTTAGAAGCCTTCCAACACCTCCTTCAGCTGGGACTGCTCATGATCCAGACGGACAATGTGTGTAGTTCGGTGCATAAACAAACAAGGAGGCATTCGCTCATACCCACTCTGTTGCGAAGCAATGAGAGTATGGTATTGGGCAGTACAACACAGTCTCCACCTCATAGCGGTGCATGTACCAGGCATCCAGAACGTCCTGGTGGATGCACTCAGCCGTACTGAAGCCAGAGCTCACGAATGGGAGCTGAAACAGTCGGTGGTAGATCACATTTTCGAATGCTGCACCCGACCAGACCTTGATCTGTTCGCATCCCTATTCAACGAAAAACTACAACATTTCTGCTTGCCTGCTCCTGGGCGTGGTGTTTTTTGGCGAGAGGCGCTGTCTCTTTGCTGGACGGGGAGGTTCATGTACACCTTTCCTCCCTTCCACTACTACAGAGGGTATTCCTGAAACTTCAGGCAGAGGGAGCACATTTAATTTTGATTGCTCCCTCGTGGCTGCAGCAGATCTGGTTCTCTCTGCTTCAGCAGCTGTCAGTGGAACCTTCAGTTCCTCTGCCTATCTGCCAAGATCTCGTGACCCAGGAACAGGGCACCCTGGTTCATCCAGGCCTGCGATCCCTTCACCTACATGCGTGGCACCTAGTGACATAGCTGCCACTCTCTTTGGAGAATCTCTGAGAGTGGTGCAGGTTCTAGTGGAGGCCAGAAAGCTGTCCACTAGAACCACCTGTGTGATGAAATGGAAGAGATTCTCCATTTGGACCACGTCCAAGGAGTGGGACCCCTTCTGGCCGGTTCTGCAGGTCTTGGAGTATCTGTTGTACCTCTTCAACCTTGGCCTTAGTTATTTGACCCTGAAGGTCCATTTATCTGCCATTTCTGCCTACCACATCCCAGTGGATGGCAAAACCTTGGCTCAGTTGGAAATATCCAAGTCGTTCTTAAAAGGGATCCTTCACTTGAAACCCTCAGTCAGGTGCCCTGCTCCTCCCTTGGATTTGAACTTTATTTTGGAAAAACTCATTCTTTCTCCATTTGAACCAGCTACGAGTTGTGATATGCGCTACCTTTCATGGAAAGCGCTCTTTTTAGTTTCCAATACTTCGGCTTGAAGGATTTCCGCGCTTCAGGCCCTGATGTGTAAGGAGCCTTATTTGATTTTCCACAGATGGTGGCTCTGTGTATAAATCCTAAGTTCTTACCTAAGGTGGTTTCCGAGTCCACCTTAAATCAGACCATTGAGTTGCCGGTGTACTACCCTGAGCATTCCAATTGGGGTAAAGCAATTCTACACAATCTTGATGTACATAGAATTCATTGCTGCATGAACAGGATGAAACCCGTCCGTAAAACTGGCCAGTTATTTGTTTCCTTTGCGCCCAAAAGAGAGGGCGCTGCAGTTTCAAAACAGTGTTTCTCCAGATGGTTGGCAAACTGCATTACCTTTTGTTAACAGAAATATAACAAGCCATTTCTTGGGGAAGTAAAAGGACACTCGGCCAGGGGCATGGCTGCCTCTACTGCTCGTTTCAGGAACGTCTCTGCCACAGACATCTGTGCAGCTGCCACTTGGAGTTCTGTCCACACCTCCACCAGGCATTACAGTTTGGATATTGCTTCTAGGCTCAGAGCAGGCTTTGGCCTAGCTGTTCTTCAATGACTCTTGTCCTAAGACCCCCGTTTCCTGCAGACATGTTCCTACCTCCCATGTCTCAGACTTGTCTGATTTTGACTGCTCGGGACTCAGTCCTATCTGCAAGTACCTACTGCAAGAGTCCTCTTGAAGTAAGATGGTACAGTTACATAAGAACTTACCATAACAGTAGATCTTCAAGAGAGGCTCTTGCAGTAGGTACTGCTTTACCTCCCACCTTCCCCCTCAGTTTCTTCTACTACTTTTCCCTTCATAGCTTCATAGCTCCAGGAGCCCACAATTTTCCCTGTGGTACTAGCGCATGGCATTGTAGTCCTATCTGTGAAGTTCTTGTGTAACTGTACTTTTCTTACCCCAGTAGTTCTTTAACATCAGTTACTTTAGGAGTTAGCTGGCTAGGTGCAACTGCCCTGGAGGTATGCCTTTAAGAGAAATTTAAATGAGCTTTGGGCAATAGCCAGTCAAAAACCAGGAGGGGGAGTGAGCTGAACGAGAGCTGCCTGAAGGCTTCTGAATTTTCTCTTAGCTGGACTGAGCAACATTGCCCCTGAGGTGCCTCTCAACTTTCCTTGTTGACAGCCTCCTAGCGCTTATCTGGGTAAAGTTTTCTTCATGTTTCATTCTCCATAGTGTGCTGAGTGAAAGTTTTGCATTTTTGTTAGCGCTGTGCTAAATTTTAGTTTTTAGTGCATCTGTGCTAGTTTTACTTCATTTTTACCGTGACTGCTCGTTTCCTTCATGAATTTTACCGCGGGTGCATAATTTGGATGATTCCTTCCTTTTTTGACCGAATTTTTGAAGGAACCATCGAAATAGGGACAGTTGCCTTGTTTTTACCTCAGACTTCGTGGTTTTTACCACGAGGCACCCCTTTGGAATTCAGACCTCAACAGTGCCTGGGGGTTTCTCTCAGGATTGGCAATTAATGAGATACCCAATTATTTAGGAAGAAAGGAGACCTATGGTATCTTCTGTCACAGGACTGGCCACACTGCAGTCAACAGCAGCATGTTGCACTTGACAAGAATTATTGGGTTTTCTATTAAGATTGGCACTGGTATAGATCCCAGTACTACAACCACAAAAAAAAAAGGACACTTACAATAGACAGTTAATTAACTGGGGCAGGACTGATCGGTGGCATTTCACAAAAAGCCTGCACTCGGTTCGCAAGGTCCAGGACTACCTGGTACACTTACAGGCGTCAGGCTTAAAACCACCCTCCGGTCTATCTTTCGGTGGGAAATGCAAAAACATTTTTTTCCCACGCCATATTTAAACAGTTTTTCAAAGGCCTTTTGCACCTCCGGCCTCAATTCAGGGAGCCGGTCCCTTCTTGAAGCTTGAACCTTTGCATAGACAGGCGCATGAAGCCACCCTGCGAGCCTATGTCCACTGCTCACATCAAGTTTGTAACTTGTAAGACAGTCTTGCTGGTAGCCATCACCTCTGGCAGGAGGATTTCAGAGCTACAGGCCCTGTGCACTGAGCCAAAGGTGGTTTGAGTTCCACTTGAACCAGTCCATTACCCTGCCTGTCTTCTTTACCAAGAAATCCACTCCTGGCAATCAAAAGCTCCACAGCTTGGAGGTCAAAAGAGCCATCTTTTACTACCTAGAGCATACTAGACCATCTAGAGGCTCTTCCACTCGGTTGTTCCTCACCTACGGGGATGTAGGCAGAAGACCACCAGCTACCAAGAGAACTATTTCCCATTGGTTGATCTCTTGTATTAGATTCTGCTATGAGAAAACTGATCACCAACCTCCAGTGAGGCTCAGGGCCCATTCCACCAGGGGCACTGCAGCCTTGCTCATAGCAGCAGGGGACATTCCTCTCTTGGACGTCTGCTAAGCAACTACCTAGAAATCTGTGCACACCTTTGCGAAACGCTACAGTCTGGATGTGCAGACCAAATCCATTGCCAGATTTGGTAGGGCGGTTCTGCAGATCCTCTGTCCTACGTAGGTTTTCTGCCCACCTCCCACTTGGTACTGATCGGTAGTCTGCTAAAGTTAATGATGCTAAAGGACTCTTGGGGTAAGAAGAAAAAATTACTCACTGCAGTAATCTTCTTTCTTCCAAGGGGTCCTTTAGCATTAGTAAGCTCCCACCCTTCCTCCCCGTTTCACCTATTGGAGAAGGGCTCTGTATCACATCTCTTACCAAATTTGGAGTTTCTAATTGAGGAGTTTTTAACGTGTGTTGTTTCTGTTTACACTTTTGTGGACATTTGCATGTTTTTTGAATCCTGTTCTTTATTTGGGGCATGTGCCCTCATTTTCCTTTGAAAAAATTCTGAAGCCTTTAGGTAGCTCTCACTCAGCTCACTCCCCTCCTGGTTTTTGATTGGCTATTGCCCAAAGCTCATTTAAATTTCTCTTAAAGGCATACCACCTGGGCAGTTGCACCTAGCCAGCTAACTGCTAAAGTTACTGGTGCTAAAGGACTTCTTGGAAGAAAGAATATTACTGCGGTGAGTAGTTTTTTCTTTTGCACTAACCTATTGCAGCATCACTGTCTGCTATTCATTCTACTATTGCACTTTTGTGTACTTGTCACTCGTACATCAAATAAGAAGCAGCTTTATTCCATAGTCAGCAGCAAAACTTTAACCAGCTTGACAAAAAAAGCATATACAGATTCTTAGGATGAATACTCAAAACAACAAAAGTGCAGTAGTGCAGTGAGTAGCAGGGAGCAATGCTGTGCCATATTGGGGCAAAAACCATTAACGTTTCACTCCAGAAGCAGAGCTTCATCAGAGTTAGTAACTTAATGTAGAAATGCCCTCATAGTACCCACCACCAGTGATGTGTACAAATTAAAAATTAAAAACAATGAATGTGACACATCCTCAGAATATGAGGATGCATGTATAAAATTATAACCGGCAATTAAGGTAATGAAAAGTATAATATCAAATCGTGTATAAACTACCCGAATGGCATATTTTCATAATTGGTTAGTGAATGTAATTAGAAGAAAGCTTTACATAAAAACTACAATGTCAGGAATTATAAATTTAAATAGAAGTACATTTCGTGGATGTTGGGGTGAAGCACTGAGGATATAAAATGTACAGGTATTCATTTATATATCCCTTCTCTTGAGTGACATTTTATTTAGGACTGTGGAACCAATGAACTCTGTAGTACAATGATTCCAGATGTCAGGAACCTGTTCAAAAAAATTCAAGACCACGGCGGAACAGGCCGTATTTCTGCAGTACAGGATACTCAGAAATCGGTGTAAGAAGGCTATTAGGGTGGCCAAAGGGGAATTTTGCAAATCTGTGCTGCTGCGCACAGCTAGGGACCCCAGGAGGTTCTGGAGAAACATTAAGAATATAGTCAGTTGGACCCCGGGCGGTGAGACCTCGGATATGATCATCGATGGTGCCAGTTGCAACAACTCCCTGACCATCGCAAATGCATTCAACCAATACTTCTCAGACCTATCTACCTTTACCTTGTGACTCCCCCATGGGGGAGGGGAAAAGGGTGAAAAATGGGCCGCACCATCCTCATCTTACCTGCCCCTTCTTTTTAAGGTGGTGGCGGTGCAGGAGGTGCAGAGACTGCTCTT
This sequence comes from Neoceratodus forsteri, assembly GCA_016271365.2. Taxonomy (NCBI): domain Eukaryota; kingdom Metazoa; phylum Chordata; order Ceratodontiformes; family Ceratodontidae; genus Neoceratodus; species Neoceratodus forsteri. The sequence goes on along the minus strand of CM028135.1, from coordinate 900,794,822 downwards.
GGGTCTCTACCACGTCTCGAGTACTGGACATGATGGATTGGAGCCGAAACTTCTGAGTCTTGGTGCTAGTGAGATTGCCCTCATGGTAACCCATATCTTCAATCTGTCCCTGTCGTCAGATGTCATTCCGGAAGTATAGAAAGTAGCCAGGGTGGTCCCAATACTTAAACAAGGAAACCCCAAACTCATAGAAAACTACCGTCCAATATCCATACTGTCAGCGGTCAGCAAACTTCTCGAGAAGGTCGTGTTAGGGCAACTCTCGGAGTACTTGCAGTCTCATGACCTGTTGTCCCCTGAGCAGCATGGCTTTAGGAAAGGGCACAGCACAACTTCTGCCCTTGTCACGGTCTCATCTTGGATCAGAGCGGCTATGGACCAAGGCAAACTCTCTGGAGCCATCTTTATAGATCTCTCGAAGGCCTTTGATCTTGCTGATCACACCATGACCTCCACCCAGCTCAGCTCCTGTGGTCTATCACCTGAGGTGCTCAACTGGTTTTCCAACTATCTAAGCGGCAGACAGCAACTTGTTAAGTATGGGAAGCAGTTCTCTGACACTATCCCTGTTACCATGGGTGTCCCACAAGGCTCCGTCTTGGGGCCCCTGCTTTTCTTCATATTCGTGAACAAACTCGCGGCTGCTGCTATCCACTGCAAGCCTATCCTTTATGCAGATGACCTGGTCATCCTGACTCACTCCCCTGAGATAGGGATCATAAATCACCACGTGTGCGAGGACTTGAGGAACATCCAATCCTGGATATTGTCACATAGGTTGGTTCTAAATCTCAGGAAAACCCAGGCCATGCTCTTTGGGTCTCAGGCCAAGATTAAGGCCGATCCTACTCCACTATCTGTTTCTGGTGTCGACCGGGTCAAGATCCCAGTTACTGACAACTTTAAATACCTTGGGGTGACGCTGGACCCGCAGCTTGACCTTGGCCGTCATATTCAGAATACTTGCAAGACTGTAAACTGCAAACTGGGTCTGGCATACAGAGCAAAAAGTAATCTTACTCCGGCAGCTGGGATTGCACTTGCCAGAGGGGTGCTCCTACCCTCGCTCTGCTGTGGGCTCCTCTTGTTTGCCCCCTCATCCAAAGTCCACCTCACTAGGTGGTCCACTGCCTACAATAATGTCTGCCACTTCGCACTGGCTGCCCCCGTCTCACTCACCATTGCGACCTTTAAAGCAGGCTAAATTGGCTCTCACCTGCTAACCACATAGACTTCGTCTTAGGGTGCTTCACCGGAAAGGTCCATGGCACTGGCACCCCTCCAGGGCTTGCGAAATTTCTTGTCCCATCCGTCTCCTCCTCCTACTCCCTCAGGTCCCAGGGACAGGCCCTCCTCAAGACACCAGCTACATGGACTCAAATGGGTGAGCGGGACTTTGCTGCATTCGCTCCCAGATTGTGGAACTCCTTCCCTGCCCAGGTCCGTGCCGCGCACTCACAGATGTGTCTCCGTTCCTCCCTGTGGAACCATCTCAAACTTGCCTCAGCCTGTGGCTGCCCCAAACCCCCGTGAATTGATCCATCACAGCACTCCTCTGCTCTGGAGCTACTCCTGGACAAAAGACCAGACTCCAAGAGGTTGCTAAGCTGTATATAGTGTCACATCTGAAGGATTTCGATACTGTGCCCCTGGAACTGCTCTTGGCTTCCATAAGGTGTTTATTTTGTTATGTTAATACTGTATAATCTATGCCTTACCATGTTTCGTATGCTGTGTTGAATCTGTATCCTCACATGAACTGTAACACGTCTAATTTGTACAGTGTCATTGTATGTACCTAAATCTATTATTCCTGTACTCTCCCAGGTCATACCTGAAAATAGGCAATTGTCTTGTCTAGTGTACCTACCTGGTTAGTAAAAGCTAAATAATAAATAATAAAAAGCAGGACATTATTATATCGGATGCTTAGGCATAAGAGATCTATACTTGGGGGGCGGTTGCTATAGCCCAGGTGTGAATGATTGCTTTGAACTTGTGCACTTTCTGTATGATTTCTATAGACATTCTTTATTTCCAGTATATGGAGATGGCATACTTTACAATAGAAGTGTTTCTTTATTGTATTATAACTAAATAAGCATGTGATAAAATAATGTCCTGCTTTTTATTGTTTCTTAGAATACATGCCTGACATGTGCAATTTGTATTGCAGAGTTCATTGGATCCACAGTGCTAGAGAAAATGTATCTCAAGAAAAGGAATATATAAATGAACACCTGACCATTTTATATCCTCAGTGCTTCACCCCAATATGTGTAAAATGGACTTCTATATAAATTTACCTTTCTTGATACAGCTGTTTTCTGTACTTCATACCTTATTAATGTGTTAATTGACAGCAATTAGAGGCTCTCATGGTATGCTAACTAAACCAGTGTAAGCAAGTGTTCATTTTTATTCTATTTAATCTGATTACTTCATTGTAGCACATGCATTCTTTTCTTCTCATTATGTCTGTGCTATCTGCTGTGCTGCTCCTACAAGATGCTGCCTGGTAAGCGCACATTTAACTCTAGCTAATAAAGTAGAAATTATAAAAGCAATGGAGAAAATCCCAAAACTCAGCATTAGGGACTTAAGCACTCACTTCTCCATTCCAAAGTCGACTATCTCAGACCTAAGCAAAAACAAAGAAACTCTGTTAGCCGACTGGCACGACAATCAGAACCCTGTGCGAAAGTGAAAACGGGAGGGGAACGATACCAACCTAGAGGAAGCCCTCCTTCTTTGGTTTACCAACGCCAGAGAGAGGGAGGCATTGATTTCTGGTCATCTGTTGCTGCAAAAGGCTGACCAGCTTGCTAGGGCTCTTAGAAAAAATTATTTTAAAGCAGCAGACGGCTGGTTGAGTAGCTGGAAAATTAAGCAATAAATCATGACAGGGTGTGGGTTATGCTGGGTGCGGCCGAGTGACCAAACCTTGCCAGGCGTGGGTAAATCCCCATATACCCCACACCTTGGAGTAGTTTATTGTGATTATACAATGTCCCCCTTCCTTTACTATAACATAAAATAAAAATATAGTTTGTTATTTTCACTAGTTTTCACTCAATATATTGCAGCAGCAAAAAAAATAGTTCCCTTTTGCTGGGTAGAATATTGCCTCACATATGTTTCAGCTAGAAGACTGTCTGAGCGTTTAGTTTTTTTTTTATTATGAAACCCCATCCTCACAGAAGTCACTTACTGAGGGAGCTGCCCACTAGACTGTAGGATTCTGCCGTCAGTTTATTTAGTGTCATTAAAGTTAAGATGCTGACAGCGCGCCTGCTGCCACAGCGCTGAAGCCGTGGGAGGCTTGTGATCGGGTCCCTCCATCCTTGTTCAACTAATGATATTTTTTAAGCCTCTGAGGAATTCGTAAGTGGAGAAAATGTTTGTTTTTCAAAAACATGAAGTAAAATTTATATAAATGATAGATGAAAACCCAAGCGCATGCCTGTGCATATGCATTGCGATATGCATAGGCGCATGCTCAGTATCACGCCTCCTCTTTTCCGCAGTGATTTCTGTGCTTTAGCCCTTGTTGGTACTGTAATTGACAAATACTTTTCTCTGTTCAGCTTTGTTGAAAGTGCTGAAAATTCGTGATTGTGGATATGTTTTACTTTTTTCCTAAGGCACAAATCACTTGTTCGTGGAGGTCGACCAAGTAGTTCTCAGAGATGAGGGAAGGGAGCTGATTCCACGGTCATAGGTGGGCGGGGTGGAAGTGGTTACAAGGGAACGATTTTACAGTGCCAGAGTGTTTTAGCTCTGAAATGGGTATGGGAGTGTTGCTTTGTAGGAATTTTACTTTTAAATTTGGTGTGCTGCAGTGGGACTTGTGCGAGAGTCGCGAGACCTCTGTTTACCAGTGTTTCAGGATGGCGGAGTTCCACTTTCGTGGTCGGGGGAGTCACACTAATTCCAGAGATGAAGCTGGCTGGCACCTTTTGCATTGGTAATGCTGAATTTTACAACGCTGCAAAGGTGCCAGTCAACCAGTCAGGTGTCTGATTTTTAAAGCCCATTGTATAATGAGGAATAGCATGTTTCAGGAGAATTCATGGTGAAAAGCTAAACGCTGACAGCAGCGCTGCTGAAGTCTGGTTGAGAGATGTTTTGCCAGATCTCCTCATGGGTTACACACCTGATAACATCTTCAACACAGATGAGACGGGGCTTCTTTTTTTAGGTGTGTGAGTTACAGTACATTAGCTTTCTGGTCTGAAACATCTGTGGGACTTAAGAAAGCAAAGGAGCACATTACAGTTTTTCTGACCTGCCATATGTCAGGTATAGGGGAAAAAAAAACTCCCATCGTCATCGGGAGAAGCGCTCAACCAAGGTGCTTTAGGGGGTCTGCAACCTCCCAGTAATTTACTGACACAATAAGACGGCTTGGATGACGGCCAGCATTTTCACCTCCTGGTTGCATGATTGGGATCGAAGTTTACAATCGCGAAAGATAGCACTGCTGATAGACAACTGCAGCTCTCACCCCACAGTCAATGGCTTGAGGAACATTAAGCTAGTGTATCTGCCCTCAAACACTGCCTATCTAATGCAACCCTCAGGGGATCATCTACAGCTTCAAGAGAACAATGTGTCACTTATGAGGGAGTGCCTGTTTGATATCTTGGATGGTGAAGAAGAGATCACAGTGTCAGGTTGTGTGAGGCATATCAATTTGCTCGACTCTGTTCGCCTGATACAGCAAGCATGGCACAAGGTGTCTGTGGAAACTATACGCAATGTTTCCGAAAGGGCGGATTTGCTACCCACTAAGAGATTGGCTTAGTCCAGAGGAGGAGCATGAAGAGACCAAGGAGATAGATTCAGCTGGACTAAGATCGCAGGCAATGGAAGAGTTATGTCTCATAGGAAATGAATGCCAGCAGATGGAGGTGGATGACATCGAGGAGGCTGTCGCAGAATTGACAGAAGAACCACAAAAAAGAAGAGGGGGATGAACAAATGGAAGAGAATGACGATGAAGGGCCTGTAACACCCGCTGATGTCAGGAGGGCACTTCTTACACTGCAAAGAGCAGCTGAGCAGAGGGATGACCTCGTTTCACACTGGGATCAGCTGGCAACTATGGCAACACTACAAAATCAAAGAAGCAGACACTCCCAACAGGAACAGTAACAAAGTAGGCTGAACAGTGCGGCGCATAAGGCACATAGTACATTTTTTTAATTTTGTTTGATTTGCTTTGGGTTTAAAAAAAAAAAGTCTGAAAACCTGTTTTTTTTTGCAAAAAGCAACTAATCACTAAAATATATACAATTCATATGACAGCAGTGACTGACTACTGTCTGTTTCATGTTTGTTTGTTCGTTTTGTTTCCAGCTTGTGTCCACTTGCGATCGAAAATGTTTTTCGATATAAAACCATGTAACGGACGCCGCATGTAATGGACAATATGTACTGGGTCAAATTAGTCCATTACAAGCAGCGCATACTGTATTGTGGTTTATATGTAAAACTTTTTTTGATAATTACATATACTAACCAGCTGTTGAAAATATGCCTTGTGGGTAGTTAATACCAGGTTTGATGTTATACTTTTCATTACCTTTATTGCCTCTTGTAACTTTATGAGCCTGCTCGTATCCTGAGGATGTGTCACATTAGTAACAAACTGCTAATATCTCTTCCATATATGACACTATGCCATATTATATATAATATGACAAATTTTAACTAGAGCCTTTAACAACAAAACACTGTACTAATTTCTGATGTCGTGAACATTCACTAAAATCTTTTTCCAGCCGTATTGGCTCTGACTAAGAGTTTTTATTTTTTTTTTTTTTGCTGTTACCTTATCCGTGTCCATGCAGAACTTCAGTTGGATTCCAGATATTCCACAGGTGCATCCCTTATTAATGATGCTTGCCAATTCATGGCTGCCAGAGTCATTTCTTCTGCAGGAGATCAGACACCACTCTTAGGTTGCTGGAATACTTCATTCTCCTGTTCAGTGAGCCCGCTGCTCAATAAATGATATGACTTGGTCTCGTAGACATTATGAAGCATGCAATAGTAGAATCGTGGTAGTGCACGCTCCAGGTCAGAAATATAGCGATTTTTGACCTGGGATACGGATTACCTTGATCATACTATTGTGATTGTATGGGACGAGCCCTCCTGCTGTCCTGCACCCTGGAGTTCTGTGACGCGCCTGTTTCACTTTGCTGCATTATGAAGCGTGCAACAGACCGCAATAATGAGTGGAACATTCTCGATGCTGTGTTCAACATGCTTAGACACCTCCACCTCCCCTTAAGGCATCCAGCGGTGCACTCCACAACCATATGGGCTTTACTGAGCCTATAATTGAAGATTCTTTTCCTTGGACTTGTGTAGTTAGGTTATGGCTTCATCAACCAAGGTAGCAAGGGGTATGCTGGGTCCCCTGATCAGGGCTCCAGATAAGATTTTTAGGGATGAGTATTGTACGCCTCATTTTTTAAGTGAGGTGAGTAAAACCAAATTCTGATGTGTACAAATTGGCTGGGCAGAGTGGAGTGAAGAGTACATTTTAAAAACAATGTAGTTTTTTTCTAGATAAGAATTGATCAAGTGACAACAATGCTCCAGATAGTCTTGTCAGGTAGAAGTAATTTACTCACCAGTTTTAAAATATAGTGAGTAAAACAAAACTGAGATGTATACGGGTGCTGTAAATCTGGGAAAAAAAACTCATTTTGAATAATCAGTTATGTCATGAAGTCCTATTCTTTGGAGTGTGGAGTAAAATTACAAACGTTGGGTGAGTTCTGGTACTCATTAAAAAAAATTCTGAAGAGTATTTCCTAAAATGAGGTGAGTAAAACAGGTTGGTACTTCCCTTATCTGGAGCCCTGCCCCTAGTAATACAGCAGATACATTGGTTCCATTGATGTCACAACACAGCAATGGGAATAACTTTCCACTTTAACTAAGTCAGAATATATTGCTGTTTTTAAAGACACTTGCATCATGAGCCTTCTCAGGCCATCCAGCATTTATAGTTATAAACTGGTATTGATAGCCAACAACAGCTTGCATCACAATAGAACAGTACGATTTTCTGTTGTAGTGCTCCATGGCATTTCCGGGGGGGTGGGAATTGGCAAATGTGTCCCATCAGTAGCACATCCACAATTGGGAAAAACCCACAACAAATCGAAACCTTGCACTGTCTCAGGCACATTAACAGAGATCAGTTCAGGCACAAGGACTTGAACTATGGCTTTGCAGACCTGAATTACGATCCTGCCAACTGTGGATCTGCCCACTCCAAACAGTTGACTTAGTGCCCTGTACTTGACATTTGTGGCCAGATACCGTTATGTGGTTGCTAACCTTTTCTCTACTGGTAGTGCCAGATGCAGCCTAGTGTCCCTTTTTACAATATGCTGCCATAGTTCTGCGCACAAAAATCTAAACGTGGCTCTGCTCATTCTGAAGTTTGCCAGCTACTGTTTTTGACCATGTGTTGAGAACTATGTGGTCCCACCATGTTGTACTTCGCTCCACACACCACTCTCCACAATCAACAGTGCCAGCTGCACATGAGCGTATCACGGCATTATGCAGCACCGTGATACTTTCACTCATCTTTTTTCTCATTATTAGAAACCTAGCTGATCGTTCTCCTCTGCTGCTTTAGCCAATTAAATGTTATCTTTAAAATTATGAAATGAGCTGTCAACAATATAATCAGGAAATGAATCACAGAGAGCGTCATGTTGCTGGGCACTGTGCTCATTAGCAGCCACCTGATGCATCCTAGTAAAACATCTTCCAGTGTTCTGCGTCCCACCATTGCATTGGGGGATGGAGGTCTAACTCGCGAGCAGCATGTCTGTGTAGCGAGTTGTATTTGAGCTTGACCTGCTTTCCTTGCTGGCAGTATGAACGGGCGCTTAACCATGTTACAGCATGGTCCCCAGAAATGTGAACACAGAAACACTGTATTTTTATTTTCTAGTGTGGACAGGGATTTACAGACCAACTATTTAAACTGTGGTCTAAGGGGCTGTAATTTATTCTCATTCCCTGTATCAACCACTTTGATATTCAAGTTAACCCTTTTCATATTTGTTTGGGCTGAATAAGTAAAGTTGTTAGCTGATTAAAAACACAGTCAAGATCAGTATTAACATGGGAGGCTTTAGACGACCCGGATCATGAGAACATGATATCAACATTATCTACAAGTGACCTTTCCATTTTAATAAACCTCTTGGACCAAAATTCAACGACAGAAACCACAAAACTTAGCATCTCTGGTGAAATGAAATCAAGGCCCAGCATGGACAAGGACTAATTTTTTTCAAGTGATGATTGGGCACAACTTAATGAAGAACTGGTGTCGATAACATTTACAAACAGCAATGCTCTTATCTGGGAGATAAATACAATCCCCATCTTTAATAGTGACTATAAATTCAAAAGAAGACAGACTTTCCTTTTAATTGTACTGGTTGCAGGACTCTTCTACCACTGGGATCTTCCCTCTCAGGCTTCTGTAGATGTAGGAAATAGGCTTTTGGCGCAGGAGAGACAGGTCCCACTCTCAGAGGATTGTGCCAGTCTTCTTCCTGCCTTCACAAAAGCAGGCAGCTTCAGCACATGGCTGTCATTCTGTGACAAAGATACAAGCTTTTTTTTTTTTTCTTCAGCTTTGAAGACCTAGTGCCTTGAGATTGTGCACCTGGTGCTAGGGAGATGTCCCTGCACTGAGCTGGCTCTCCTAATTACCACTTCAGAAGGGGCTCAGCAGATGGAGCCAAGTTGCATGGTCTGGTAACCCTCTGCCCCTCACTCGACTAGCATTTGAGGAGCATCCAGCTCGCAAAGTAGGATATCTGTGTTAGAGGAGCATCTAGTGTGCAGAAGAGGATATTGGTTTTAAAAAATACAACTCAGCAACCAGCATACACAGAATATTTGCATTGGAGGAGGATCGATCATTAGCAGGGGTGGTGGTCGTGCCCTTGAGTCGAGTAGAGAGATGTTGGATTGCAGTGTCCTGCTCAGCATCACACATTGCCAGTTACAGTGAGTACTAGCATGGGGGAGTGATGGCCTGTTATTCCTGCTGGATCATTTCTCTCGGCATGGAGGGCCTTCACGTCTGTTTTTAGGAAACTGAAGGGAGCGATGCACACACAGCGGACAAAGGTGTGGGAGTTTCCCACTTGACAGCTATCTTAGCACACCACTTTCCCACTCCTCTAAACCGTGCTTTTACTCTGTGGCAGTCAGAGGCTTCGTTCTTCCACCTCTCGTGCGACAGTCAGTCTGAGTTGGGCTGCTCTTCTCCAGGACTTGTCAGCAGTGTTCATATTGGGGTTAAGCAGTTGCCTCAGGGACATTGGTTGTTCTGCCCTGCAGTATCCATGTGGGAGGCCAGCGTCTAGGGGGTGAAAAGCAAAAGATATCAGGGGTTGGACTGTGCGAAAATAACATTCTACTAGTGGTATTTCCGTGAAAGTTGGAATTTCGCTTCCGCAAAATTTCGGAATGCACTTTGGCAACTTTTGCAGAAATTCCGACTTTTGAACAGCAGCATAAATTATGAATTGTGGATTAGGTAAACTGTGGACAGAATTTCTGCAGTAATCAGATCTGAGGAATTTCTTTCCGCAGTGTAAAGGGACACTGTCACTCTCATTTTCTGAAAAATGTGTTTTGTTTTTCTTTTAAAATTAGCACATGCCCCCAGGGTATTAAATTATGCAGGGGTCGAAATAACCACCTGTCTGCCTGTCCCAGACACCCAGTTATCCTCAGAGACAGCTGGTTTCATTTATCTGCCTGCCCCGGGACAGGCATCAAGTGAAAAAGCATTAGTGGGCACTAGGACCAAGGAGATGCTGCCACCTGTATGGATGGGCTGTGGACATCCAACATCATGGTGTCACCTGTTGAAAGATGTCCATTCAACCAAACATCCAGTGATGGCCTCTGCGGTGTGACCAGCAGTTTCTTCAGGCCGCAGAAATTAAAACAGTGCTGTGGCAGGACTACACTGCACGTGTGTTCCTGTCATTGTACATGTGCAGTTGTTGGACTTCCTTTTGCTTTCTGCACTTCATACCTCATTTCTCTGTGTGCTATACTTGCAGTAACAGCCCAAAAATGAAAATTATGTACCTACCGTAATTCTTGATCTTCTCTTGTATCTTCACCATTCATTACTGCTTGAGTTGTACCGGAGGCGTGCACCCGCTATGGGAGATTTTTTTTTTAGGTTGGCACCAACGCGCCACCCCGACAACAAACATTGCGTCACGCGTGAGGGGTGGCCGCGAGGCCGCAGACCTCCTCCATCTCAGTTCTGTAGCCAAGAGGTGGGAAAAGGATAAGGAGAGCGAGGAAGAGAGCCGAGGCCGAGGGACAGAAAAAGAAAGGATATAAACTGAAAAAGGAATAAGCCAGTAGAGGACAGAGAGAAAGAGAGAGAGAGAGAGTATGCCTACCCTAAGGGACCGCAGGACCTCCCTTCTGGTGCGGCTCCAAGGGAGTAACAGATAAAGAGAAAGAGAAAAAGGAAGTAGAAGAAAGGGAAGAAAACAAGGGATGTTGAGAGGGGAGAACACTGCCCATAGATATATTGGTTGAGAGGTTTATAAGCTCGGAACCAAAAACAAGGGAGCCAGAATCCCTCCTGATAGGACTGAGAGAAGGTTCAACTGAACCGCTTGTACAGCTTGGTCCCAAAGGCAGATTTTCTAACCTCCCATCATCCCAACCCCCTACACTCTAGCTGAGAGCTCACAGACTGCCCAGGCAGAAATTCTGTTCCGGAAAGAAGCGCCCAACGAGGAAGGGGAATAAGCTCCTTAGCACCTTGTTAAGTGCCAACACAGATGTGTGTGGGGAGGGAGTAAGCCCTACAGAAGGCAGTTTTGTATAAAAGGATAGAGTGGGAATTCATTCAGACTCCCTGAAGGCAAGGCAAGAACAACAGCTCAAGGTAAATGAAGCGCCAGAAGCACCAACCAGAAGAAGCTGACAAAATATTAATTAATACCTGCCAGAGGGAACCTGAAAATTGGGACCATGCCATATAGGGACGGTCTCTTCAGCTGTGAACTGGACAACATGGCTAAGAAGCCAAGAGGTTACCCCTAGGGGCAATCAGAATGAGTTCCCTTAGGATAGAATAAATCCTACTCGTTCCCCTTTACCTTGAGGAAAAGGGATCCGTCCAGAGAAGAATGGAAAATCGAGATAGGGTTTTTTTTTTTTTTTGGCTTAAAGACCAACGAGGAAGGGAGAGGAATGAGTAGGGAGGGGGAGACGTCACAGTAGGAGGCCACTGAGGGGAAGGTGGACGGGTATCAGTAATGAATGGTGAAGATACAAGAGAAGATCAAGAATTATGGCAGGTACATAATTTTCATATCTTCCCTTGTCAGTCTTCACAATTCATTACTGCTTGGGTGAGTACCAAGCCCCCCCAAGGGGGGGATAATAGAAACTCTGAGGGAACAAGACCCTCAGTTTCCTGCTGGTAGGAAACAGAAGGGAAAGACTCTGGGCTAATCAGACGAGAAGGCTATGTCGGAGGAGAGCTAGGAGGTGTCCCCCGGGGACGGGGAGATGGAGGAAGCCCCTGCAGAAGCCTCCTGTCCCTGGAGAAAAAAAGATTGCCCCCCGGAAAGCGGAGCAAATCACCCTACGCTGGGCCAGGGGTGATAACCTTGACAGACGAAGCCATGCCGTCCGTCTAATACAGATCGCTGTCCCTGCAAGCCTGGAAGCCACCTCATTGGTGTCGTAATATGCCCTTGCTTGGTGTCTTGCCAGCTTCAGGCATATAGCAGAGAGGGCAATGGCCTGTCTAGATTGCTTGGAATCAGGCATTGATGCTAGAAGCTGGGATAGCATCGACCATAAATGCCTATTGTAGACAGCATGGTGTGCCTGATGTGAGGCAATGCACAGCATTGCACGAGAAGAAGAGAACACCCTTCTCCCCCACCGGTCAAATTGTAAGGAATCTGAATCCAGTGGGCGGTCGTGCGCCAGGCGGTGGCACTCAGAGGGAGTTTCTAGAATGCCAACCTCAAGGCAGGTTGGGAAGAGAACCTGAACTCCAGTGGGCACAATACCTTCTCTGCAGTCTGCTGGGCTGGAACAGGGACGGCTGGTGACTGCCAGGAACAGATAGACATCTCCTGGAAGGAATAGGCCAGGACAGTACCACCAAATGCAGGCACTGAATTCACTGAGGAATTCACGCATCTCCCGTTCGGTATTGTCTCACCTAACAAAGGAAATATGAAGATCCCTCACCATCCTCGAAAGGAATCGCTGATATTCAGTGAAATCAGCATTTGAGGAGAGATGAGCAGGGGGTTCCTCTCCCTCCGAGGAGGAAGACGAGGAGGAAGTCGAGGAAGATGGGGAGCTCGACTGTCCAGAGGACTCCTGCGATGGTGGGGATAGGTGAAACACCCGCTCATGCATACATCTAATGTAAGAGGGGAAGGCCGCCGCAGAGCCTCTGAACGTCTCCCAGGATAATGGGCCCGTAGGACCGACATGGCCTGGGAGAGGGGGTGGCTGCAGAGGAACGGGAGAGGGACACCTCACGATGGCAACTGTCCTCTGCTGAGGCTCTGAAATCCAGAAAACGGAGCCTGAGCTGGCGTGGTCCTGGACAACAAACCAGGTTGCAGAACAGAACCCCGGGGATGCGAACCCTGGAAGAGCCTAGTAGGGGATCCTCCCCTGTGACGAACCTGGGGCTGCATGGGTCCAGAAGGGCAGCCCACAGCAGCGCCACAAGAGAGGTCCCTGGAGCCCGAGAGGGAAAGATGGGGCCCAGTGCTGACTACCACACCCGAGGGTGGCAGGTGGACAGGCGCCTCATCCCGGACTCTCAACCCCCGGACTCGAGAACTCCCTCCTCCTGGACCCCAGTGACAACCCACCTGAGCAGGTGCAGCAGCACTGGGATCGGCAGCTACTGCAACCCCCTCAGGAGGAAGAGCCCCTCCCCCCGCCTCACGCCTTCCCCTCAGGGACTCCAGACCACCACCAGCCTGGGAGGCCTCAGGAGGGACAGCAGAAGACAGAGGAATAGGCATGCTGGGCTGCCTAGCACCTCGTCACTGGGAGACCCTGACTCCGAAGAGTCGGGTGCCAGGGCTGAAGCCACGTCTGAATTATCCTCCTCCAAGGAGGGAGAGACCAGCTGGACCTCAATACTGGCCACCCCAGGGGTCTCAGAGAAAGCGGCACCACGAGCGATGTTAGTGCTGCTACAGCGCCAGGTGGCCTGATGCACCAGAGACACCGAACCTGGTCCTGACTCCCCAATGGCGTCAGTCAGACCCGCGGCACCACCCTTGGCACCAGGACCTGACTTGGCGCTACTAGAAGATTCGACTGGGCCCACGGCGCTGTGAGCGGCACCGAGAGCCAATACGGCACTGTCCCGATCACTGGCACTGCGAACTGCGCTGAGATCTGGAGCGGCGCCGGAAGGTGGCATAGAGGGTCCACCGGTGCTGGGCCCAACAGACCTCGGCCTTGACATTGAGGGAGCCTGCACCTCTGAAGAGGTGACTGCCGAGGTGGTGTCTCCACCGTAGCCCTGGGAGGGACCACAGTGCTCCTCCGATACCGCAAAAGAGGCCTCCTCCTCGGGAAGACTAGAAGATGAGGAGGCCTCCTCCTGTCCAGACTGTATAGGCCTGGGAGGGGACCTGGAGGAAGGGTCTAGAGATCTTACCTGGGAAGCCCTGGAGTGACGCTGTCCCCCAAAAGTCGGTGGAGCCTTGCCAATCTTGAATGCACGGACTTCTAGCATGCGACAGTCCATCGAGAAACAGCCGTCGCATGAATCCATATCATGGTTGGGTCCCAGGCAGCAAAGGCAAACATCATGCCGGTCTGTAACGGAAAAATGCTAGCCACAGGCGCACCGACGCATAGGGGTACGGCCCACTTTCGACTTACGCTTTGCTCCCGAACCGGACATGATGCGAAAACAATATAAAACACAGAAAAGCTCCCGGAGCCATGAAAAAGAAAGGAACAATCTTACCAAAATCAACGGCGTCTGGAAGAACTACTTGGAGAGAGGAGTCGCGACAAGTAGGCCTCTGACGCAGACGAAAAACTTCATGCGTAGCAGGCGTAGCCTCGACGGTGGGAGAAACAGAACTGAGATGGAGGAGGAGTCTGCGGCACGTAACGGCCACCCCTCGCGCATGACGCAGTGCGTTGTTATCGTGGGCGGTGCCGTTGGTGCTGATCTAAAAAAAAAAAATCTCCCATAGCGGGTGCGCGCCTCCGGCACAACCCAAGCAGTAATGAATGCTGAAGATTGACAAGGGAAGATCAAACTCTTGTTCAAAGGCAGCAAGTTTTGGCGATGCAAATTACAGACGTTTTTCAGAGCTGTCTGCTAACTAAGAGGGGCCTGGGTAAGGCTAATTAAAACCATTGTAAGTGCTAGAAAACAGCATTTGAAAGTCCCTTTCAGGGCAGAGAGGGTGAGACTCAGTATTTAGGGATTAGAAGAGGAACTTAAAGGATAGACAACCACTTAAAAAAACCCCTGTCAAGTCAGGAAGGGTTCCAGAGGCAGAAGATGGGAAGGAAGGCTGAATAAATGCCCTTGACTGGGTAGAGGAGACTTTTAGTGTTCAGACTATAGGAAGCTGACCGACTTGTCAGGACAGAGCAGAAATTAGTTAATTAAGGTCCCTTGTCAGGGTTCTTGCTGAGCAGGAAGGAGAAGTAAATTAAAAGCCCTTGTCAGGGCAATGAACTGGGACACACTTGTTAAGTCCTTTTCAGGGCCATGTACCAGCCAGTGGGTAATCTTTAGTAGCCCTTTTTAGGGCACCTTACAGTGGGCATCATCAGTTATTAAACCCTTTCAGGGCACTGTACCAACCAGGGGACACACTAGTTATTAGCTCATATTTGGAAACAGAAATGTAAAATTAGTAAGCAAACAAACAAAAAAATTCAACAGGACAAGTGCAGTTTTTATGGGACAGTCAAAATGAATACTGCACCTGTCCCTTGGACAGCCATCTACAAAAAATTATTTCTAGCCCTGAAATTATGGCATCACTAAACTATACTGTACTGCACATGTGTCTCCAAAAAATGAGGCAATATTCAAATTTATTTATTTTTAACTGAAAAATGCATTCACAGTCACACTGGTGTTATCATACAACCACAGACATGTTGTTTGCATTTTTTCCCCTGCAACATTCATCGGCTGTTGTGCCATTTGGACTACGAGCTGGTTCCTGATGGAGTTCAATGGCATGACAACTGAATGCACTGTTAGCTTGCTTTGTCAGTGATAAATCTCGAGCTTCAAATACATGTCAGGCACTGAGGTAAAGTATGTTGCAGTCAGTGCTGAATAATACTGTTTTTATCTGTACATATTCATTAATTTGACATGTTATTTTTGGTGCAGTTTCTCACATGTATTGCAGTATTTGTATTTTTTATTGAAATTCTCTGGATTTTGTATACAGCATACTCAGGACATGAAAACACAGGATAACAAATGCCCATTTTGACGCTCATATCTGTCAGACATCACTACTATCCCACCCCAACTGTCAGAGTCTTGCAATGGTGGTGCCAAATAACCAAGCCCGTACTCATTCACTTCCCACCTGAAGGTATTCTGAAGGTCAACTCTACGTTCCACACATGCCAGGAGTTAATTTCTCCTTCTTGGTGCCCTCATCCTACGAACAAGAGAGGCAGTTGCATTAATTGGACATCAGTTCTACTTGGCTTGGGCAAAGGATCTCTGGTAGTCCCCTTGCCTGTTTGTCCTGCTTGAGAGTGAAAGAAAAGGAAAGAGAGCTTTTCCATGTACATCATCCAGATGGTTGGAGTGATGCATTATGCAGGCCTATTAGCTGGGTGGTAGACAAGCCTCGGAAGATATTAATGGCTACTCACCTCTTGGGCTGAGAAAGCCAAGGCCTCTCTTGTGGATATCTGTAGGGCACATGGTCCTCTGTCCTCACATTCACAAAACACTACAGAATAAACCTGCATGCCTCTGCAGATGCTGTCTTTTTTTTTGGGGGGGGGTCATTTTTACTTGTCAGGATTTTTTAGAGTAATTTGACAATACCATGCCCCGTAGCTGTAAGGCACTGTTTGATAGAACTTTAGATTGTAACAGCTTGCAGGGTAGAAGAACTTAAAGGCAACAAGGGTTGGAGAATTTCATATCTGGATATTTGGTTTCCTCAAATTTTTTATGCCCTTCCATCTCCATCCCCTCCCTTATTTTCTTTTGTCTGTTTGAGGGCAGAGTTTACTTTTGAGCCCAGTTGTTCTATATGTACTGTAGGTTGGGATAATGTTTCTCCTTATTCTATCTTTATAAGATGATTGGGCTTTAATGTCCTTCTACAGCAATAAGCAACTGGTGTAAGTGGCAGGAGCTGCAGGTTATATTCATGGGGGTGGGGTCTTCACGTATTGTAATAACCTGTGTCTTCTTCAGATTGGGGTGTGCCTCCATTTCTCCACAAGGTGGAGCTGTTCCCCAAGTAGTGACAGTGTACAGGCTGTCAGGCTGTGGAAGACTCCGAGAAACCAAATTTCTAGATATGAAATTCTCCATTTACCTTACTTAGTTTACAATCTCTCTTCCTCATTCTTCTGAGTCACTGAGCACCCACTGCAGCCCAATTGCAGTTATTTTTCTTTGCTGACACTTGTACAAGTTAAGGGGGTTGGTGTATATATGTGCAGTACTGCCCCACTTAACATGTACAAGTTCCTGCCTGCACAGTGGAATAATTCTATGTAAAGGTTATTGCTTCCCCTCGATGTACCGTGCGCCTGTTAGTAGCACTACAACCCCTTCACAAACTTAGTAAGGTAAATATTCATAGACTCCATTTGCAAACAAATTCTAACTATACTTGATTTAGGTCCTCAGGCAGGCAACTCCTTGCCATGAATTGTTGAATTAACTCATTGTACCCTGGGTGGCCATTTTGTATCAGGTTAAGCAGTAGATGGTTCGGACTTGAATCGGAACTGTTGGGTGCAACGTGTTGGGACATAATGGTGTCAGCAGTTACTTTAAGATCAATGGCAACCATTTTACACATTGTTGAAAAAGTCTGAATTCAAGTCCCTGTATCATGAGCAGTTTTCTGAAAATGTCATGGTATTTGGTTTTGTGGTTTTCTTTAAATCGGCATTTGTTAACTTGTTCTACACTAACTGGAAACGGGCTGTTTCTGTCCTTCTGACTGAGCCTTGGAGAGTGATGACATCATATTGGACTAAGCTACTGCTGCAGCAGCGCAAGTCCCTGCTTGACTGAAGAGCTGTAAACTTTCTAAGTAGAGCAGTCTGTAGAATTATATGTGTTCAGATGAATTAGCTGAAAATCTGTACTTTTGTTCTTCTAAAAAGCTGGTCATTTGAGTTTCATTGTTGAATTGAAGTGGTATGCATTTGAGAAATCAGCTTATCTGTATCACAGCTCTGTGAGTTCTGTCCCATCAAAACTCCATTTTTTTTCTAGCTGTATAACACTGGGTTTTTATTTATTGGATATAAAATATATGTAATGTTTGTTAATTCATACAAGTAGTTTGTCTTTGATGTAACCTCAATGAATTGGTTCATGTAAGTGTAACCCCTAGATGGCGCTATCCCAGGGGCTACTACCCCTGCCTGATTTGCCACTAACAGGTTGAGGGGCCTGGATCCAATGGCGGGTGCCTCCACCCAGAGGTCAGGGTTTACAATAGTTAAACTAACTTGGTCACAGCCCTCTGGGACACTGCAACCCCCCCTTTCTTCCCACTAGTGGCCCACACAATACATCAGAATTACCTTTCAGTATACACTTACCCCCAGGACTGGTTCCGCACTGGACCTCCTGTGAAATAAGATACAGTGCAACAATCACAGTACAGTACTTTAACATAGACAAATACCTCAGGCAGTATAACTTTGCTGAAACAAGCAGCTCTGATTTATTTAGGGAGGATATAACAAGGACAGGGAAATCAGGTTAATTAGCTTATCACTCTACTCATCTACCTATGGCTCTGTGCACAGGCTCATCCCTATCAGTTACTGTCCCTGGGTACCCAAGCCCTAGTGGCTAGTCCAAACTGTGGCAGCTGGTAGGGGCCCTTTCACACAGAGAAAAGGAGAATTAAACAGTCAGCAGTACAGTAATTCCATTTGGATTTAATGTGGCATTCAACAGGAGCCACCCTGAATTAGTACTCACGACCTCCAAATAAGATAGGGTCCTTCAATGTCAGCAGGCTACTCTTGAGCTCCAAGAGACTCCTCACATTTATATGGTAAACAGTCACAGGCAAAGTCACTTAATGGCAGCAGGATTCACTTGAGGTACACAAACCTCTTCACACATTTATATGGTAAAAGAAAGCACTATACCAGGCAGGCTGCATCTGTATCCCGATCGCATTACTGCACAATACCCGGGAGAACACACAGCAGATTCAGTTCCTGACAGACCGAGCGCACTTTTCAGCAATTCCTCCAGTCTTCACAGGGTGAGCCTGGTTTTACTCTTCAGATATCCTTTGATTCTCTTCACAGGACGGATTCAGTCCTAACAAGCTGCAGACCGGAACTCTGGACCTTACACATGTTTTTTGATTAAAACTGTGCACTGAAGGAGCACAGGTTCCTTTCCCTTCACTGCCAAAGCTCAACTGAAACTCCCAACAGACAAAACGGGCACTTCCTTTGAGTTCCTCCCAGTTCTTGACTGGATTGGCTGTCACTCACAATAGACTGCTGCTGTTGGTCCAAAAAGGCGCCAAGTCTAAACTACATCTCCCAGAGTCACTGCCCATACAATCCTCTTGTGGCTGGCTCAGATTATGAGTCCAAGTTCTGATTCGTCCAAGGCACCATTTTAGAGCTAGCTTACCCCACACTGATTGGTCCAGTTCAGCAGTTCAAAACCAGAATGGGAACTAGGCAGACACAGTTCTGACTGCAAAGAAAGCAGGTTAGACAAACTGTAATTTCATTATTACTGTAAATGATTTCTGGCAAACAGTTACATCTTTCAGATAGGTTCCCTTGCACTCCTAGTGACTGCAAAATGGAGTGAATTGGCAGCAGCTCGAGTGGTACTCAAACAGAGAAGCACACAGTCCCCCATACAAACTAATTATGTCTGCAAGCAGACAGCTCTTAAAGAGACAGTACCAGAGGTTCTAAAAACACTCACTGATAAATGGCTTAAACGCCAAACACCATTCAGGCTTGGAGCATTCAAGCAAGCTCCTGGAAGTCTTTTGGGAACCCCCAATTGCAGGGGGGTTACATAAGAACAATTGTTTTCCTTGGATTGAAAAACAGGTGCCTGCCGCATTCTGCTGTATCAGGCACATGTACTATATGAACTCACAAATTTCAGTTCTTTGATGGTTTCTGTGTGAAAATACATTATATATATATGTATATATAACTAGAAACACTATATGGCATCCTGATGCCCTCATCTCCTGCCTACAGTTGAAGCAGCTGCACTCTGCTGCCCCGTCACCTGCCCCATAAGCGAGACTGCTGTACCATGCTGCCCACTCTCTTATCCCATAGAGTTAGGGCTGCTGCACCCTGTTGTCCCCATCTCCTGCCTGAACAATCAGGGCCACAGTATCCTGATGCCCTGTCTGACTAGTTCTGGTTGCTGCACCCTGATGCACTTTGTCTACCACCCCCCAGTAAGAGCTGCTGCACCATATTGCGCCCCCCCCCGTGTTTGGCACCACAGTCAGGGCTGCTGTGCGCTGCTATGTCCTAGAGTCCCATGCCTTCACATTTGGAGTTGCTGAACCATGCTACCAGAGTTGGGGCTTTTATTGCACCTTGCTACCTACTTCCATTTTCCCAAATGGTCAGGGCTGCTGCACCATGCGCATCCTGTCACACAGTCAGGGCTGCTGTACCCTGATGCCTCCCCATGTCCTGCCCCACAGTCAAGGCTTCTGCACAGTGCTGTAGTCTGTCCCCTGTTCCTGTCTACATAGTCAGGGCTGCTGTGCCCTGCTACACCCTACAGCCCCGTGCCTCCACTGCCCAATGATTCTACAGTTAGTGCTGCTGCACCATGCTGTCCTCTACCACCAAAGTCAGATTTTTTTGCTGCACTGCCCAAAAGAAAAAAAACAGAAAAATACTTTCATCGTATGTTATGGGGGTGAAGGACAGAAGGCAGTTGGGTGCAAAAGTCCCAGCTGTTCAGCCAGGAGACAAGGGAGGCATTAGGGTACAGCAGTCCAAACTGTTGGACAGGGTGCAGCAGCCACATCTGGGTGGAACTGACACAACTTTGGAGGCAGAGGACAGGGTACAGCAAATGCATTAATTCTTGTGGCAAGTGGCAGCATGGTGCAGCAGCTCTAACTGTGGAGGCAGTGGGCTCTAGGACACAGCAGGCCACAGCGGCCCTGCCTGAGTAGGCAAGAGGTGGTTGCAGCAGCCTTGAGTGAGGTGGCAGGGGACTGTGGACAGGATAGTACAGAAGCATTCACTGTGGGGCAGGACACAGGGGATCATCAGGGTACAGTATCTCTTAACAATGGGATTGGATGCACATAATGCAGCAGCCCTGACTGTTCAGGCAGATGATGAGGGCAACAAGGTGCAGCAAGCTCAACTGTTTGTGAGAAGACAGTGGGCAGCAGGGTGCAGTTTCCTCGCTTGTGGGGCAAGAGACAGGGGGCTTGTGGGGTAGAGGATGTGGCAGCAGAGTGCAGCTGTCTCAACTATGGCGCAGGAGATGGTGGGCATCAGGATGCTCTATACTGTTTCTAGTTATACATTCAAACAACATGAAGTCTTGTTGTATTCTGACTATATGCAGTTAGCCCCAGTACTTGAACTGCTCTGGAGAGGAAAGGGTTAACTCTATGCCAGGGCATAGAATGTTGAGCTCGAGCTCAGTTTTCAGACCTCTGTCCCATGTACTCCTCAGTGTAACTGTCAGATTGTTTACTCCGCCTAACTGAGAAGTCGCTTCAGAGATCCTCTCCTTCGTTTCGGTTCGGTTCAAGTAAAAATCAGTTGGTTTTATCTGCCATTGAATTATTTTTCAGTATTCTGATCTCTGTCCACGGTACAGTAAGTGTACTTACTAGGTAGTTTAGAGTTTTGTTGGTAGAAATTGTTTTTTGTTCGGTTTCTTTTCGGTCAGTTTGGTTGGGAACCGAAGCAATTCTGTATTGTTTTTTCTGATAATTTTTTCTACCTTTTGTATTATGGTTCCCGGTACCTATCTTTTAACTTACCCGTGACACAGTTGGAACCAATAGGTTTGTAATTGCCTGTCTTAAACGCTGGTAAGGGTAACTTATTATTTTTAGGCATGTCTGAGAGACCCAAAATGAAAACCAGTCCCACTGGGTTTCAGCACTGCACCAAGTGTGGGGAGGCCTTTGCTAAGGCTGATTCCCACCTCATCTGTGTTTATTGTCTGGGGTTTGACTGCCAAATTTGCAAAAACTTTCCTAAAGCCACTTTAGAAAAATGTTTAAGTAGGCTGAAGGAAAGGGAGGCCTGGATATCCGCTGACCTGGATGGCCAGCCCGGTTCGGTTCCGACTGAACCTGAGGGGATGCCCACTGACCTGTGCGATATCTCCTCGGGCCAAAGGAGAGCCGATTCTGCGGAGTCGGTTCCGTCTAAGAGAAAGCGCAAGTCAGCAGGTTCAGATCCCAGTTCACATTTTCTGACCGCTGATGAAATAGCTAAAGCGATTGCTGTTGTACAATCGCTTTGTCCGGTTCCGACTGAACCGACTGGTTCCGATCCAAAAATGGTCGGTTCAGTCAGAAGTTTCTGCTTCTGAATATGACCCTGAAGCAGTTTATAAGGGCGATTGGAAAGGAGAAGAAGATTATGAAGCTGGCATCTCCGCAGACAGGCCTTCTCGTGTGTCTCCTCCCAGACTTTCTGAGTCCTCCTCCCATTTCTTGTTTTACAAGAAAGTGGCTGATACCCTCCAGCTTCCTGTGGAAGAGGTTGAACAGGATCAGGAGGAACCTGACTATGTTGAGATGATGGATGCCCCAGAGTCCAAAAGGGTGTCTATCCCTCTGCATAAATCCCTGGGGAAACGGACACAAAACATTCTTGAGTTTCCAACATCCATGCCCTCTGAGAATAAAAAGATGGACAGGAGGTATACCTTGTCAGGTCCTGGGATGGAATTCCTTACAAATCATTGCAGCCATGTTGGGGTAGTGCATGTTGCAGCCTGTAACAAGGCTAATATTCCCCTTGCATCTCACCACCCAGATAAGGATTCCAGGAAAGTGGATGCCATGGCAAAGAAACAGTACTTGGCATCCTCTTTGGGGCTCAGGCAAGCTAATTACATGGCATATGCAGCCAGATACCAGAAATCTATATGGGATACGGTTCTGGAGATGGCTAAGAATGCCCCTCTCCAGCTGGCCAAGGAGCTGAAGCAGGTGGCTGTGGATGGTATAGAGGTATCAAAGGTCCAGTTTCATGCTGCTGTTGACTCGGAATGATGTACATTCTAGGGTTATGGCTACATCTGTCTCCCTAAGGAGATTTGCTTGGCTCAGGTGTACCAATTTATCACAGGATACCCAGACTAAGGCCATGGATTTTTCTGTCACAGGTAATTGTTTGGAGAGCAAACAGAGGCTTGCATGAAAAAGAAGGATGAATATAGGACCACCTACAGGAGTGCTGCAGCCAAGGAAAAGCAGGTTACTCCTCAGAGGCAGCAATCTAGGGCTGGCAGGGGCAGATCTTTTCTAATGCCTCCTCTTCTTTCCAGCAGAGGGAGTTCTTTAGGGGAAGAGGCAGGATGGGTGTGACCAGGACTCCATCCTCCACTCAGTCTAAGCCCCCTGCCAAATAGACACCCTGATGTGTCAGTCAGGGTCTCCTTCTCAGTTCCAGTAGGGGGCAGGCTGGCTCACTACTTCCAGGCCTGGAAGTCTGTTACCTCAGACAAATGGGTCCTGAAAGTAGTGAGCCAGGGACTTGCTCTCAGTTTCAAAAAGTTCCCAAAAATAAGAGCAAAGTCTTTCAGTCCTCCCTCTCCCTTGGAGACAAAGGCCTTAGAAGCAGAAGTCTCCTCTCTACTACTTCTACAAGCAGTAGAGAAGGTAGCTCCTTATCACAGGGAAAGGACTGTATTCGAATGCTTTCTTACCCGAAAAAAGACAAATGCAGGTCTCCAATGTAAATGCAGCAATAGCATATGGCATTATAGGCAGAATCCCGGACCTGTCCGCTCCGTGTTGGACCCCCCGAGTTAGAACTTAAGTGGGGGCCTTGAGGTGCAGCCTCCAATCTAAAAGTAGCCCCCAACAGAACAAAAGTTAAAATAGTAATCGCGCAAGAACGTGATTAAGACGCACAGTATTCTGCCATGCGACATTTTGACAATGTACCAAAAAAGACAGGGGCGTGGCGATCCATCCTAGATCTAAGATACCTAAATTAAACATATACTAAAGCCAAAGTTCAAAATGGTGACTCTGGAAATAATTCTTCCCTCTCTGAGACCAGGAGACTGGCTAGCCTCCCTGGATCTCAAGGATGCCTATGTCCACATACCTATCAGACATTCCCACAGAAGGTACCTCAGGTTCGAGTTGCCCTCAGGCCACTACCAGTTCAGAGCAATGCTTTTCGGCCTAACATGCCTTGCCTTCTTAAGACTAAAGCAGGGCGGTATCACCAGAGGGCATGGTTTGAAGTTGGAAGATGGAAGGGTGAGGGGGGAAAGAGGAGGAGGTTTTTCACTGAGAGGGTGGTGGACCTTGGAATGCACTGCCTGGCGAGCTGGTTCAGAGATCCACAGTGGAGGGCTTCAAGAGAGGGTGGAACAGACACAGAAAGTGGATGTATGTATCAGATGATGGCCTGTCCCAGGGGGGTGGGGATGGATGATAGGGGTTTCTGGAACACAAGGGAAGGGAGGGCCTCGGCACCCAACTAGGGATCTGAGGTTCGAGCAGACTTGATAGACCGTAAGGCCTAATCTGCTGGCAAATAGTATGTTAGTATGTAACATCTGCTCCAAGGGTGTTCACCAAGTGTCTGGCAGTAGTGGTGGCCTTTCTCAGGAGACGAAGCTTTTTACTGTTCCCTTACCTGGATGACTGGCTCATAGTGGGTCAGTCCTCAGACCAAGTCAAGTCAGCTCTAGAGGTCACTCAAAAGCTTCTGGACTCCTTAGGATTCATCCTAAATCTAGAAAAGTATGTTCTGGAACTAGCCCAGCTTCTCACATTTATAGGGGTGGAACTGGACATTGTCCAGGCCAAGGCTTTTCTTCTTCTTTCAAGGGTTCAGTCCCTCATTACCCTGGCTTCCTCTTTTTGTCCACTAGTGTCTCAGCCAGCCAGGCACTTCTTACAGTTGCTAGGCCACATGGCAGCTTGCACTGTAGTAGTGCAGGGGGCAAGGTTTCAAATGAGAGATATTCAGTTTCAACTCAAATCTTTTGGGTCTCAGAAAAAAGACCCTCTCTCCAAGTTAGTTCCAGTGTCTCAAACTCTGGTTCAGGCTCTCCAGTGGTGGCTGGAGGAGGACAATCTAAGGCAAGGTGTTCCCCTTCCTGAGTCAGGCTCCAACAGTGATTCTCACCACGGATGCTTTCCTTCTGGGATGGGGAGCCCGTCTAGACCAGCTTACTGCTCAGGGAACATGGTCTCATCAGGAGTCTCTCCTGCACATAAATCTTCTCAAACTCAGGGCTGTCTTTCTAGAACTTCAGACATTCTCAAACACAATCCAGGGGAGAGTGGTGCAGATCAGGACAGACAACACCACAACCATGTGGTACATCAACAAGCAGAGGGGCACTCGGTCCTCGGCCTTGTGCACCGAAGCCATGAAAATATGGTCACTAGCTTATTCCCTGCAGGTTTCCCTGACAGCTGTGCATCTCCCAGGGAAGGACAATGTACTGGCAGATGCTCTCAGCAGGATTTCTCAAGGTCACCACAAATGGGCCCTGAATCCTCTAATTCTTCAGATCATTTTCAAGAGGTGGGGCACTCCAGAGATAGACCTCTTTGCAGCCCTGGACAGTCATCAGCTTCACACAATCCAGAGCAATACCACGAACTACAATGGACCAGAGCGAGTATGCAGCACTTCCTAAGAAAGGTGGCCGACCTTCTTAAACGAAAAGTCCACAGGTGAATGAAGTGCGCAACCTTGCCTACCACACCAGCGTTATAGGTATCCAAGATTGTGGAGAAAAGAACACAGTCCACAGAATTATATCCATGCAGTGCAGGGGACTGCAATTTATTCAATCCAATATTCCAC
Organism: Neoceratodus forsteri; assembly: GCA_016271365.2. NCBI lineage: Eukaryota > Metazoa > Chordata > Ceratodontiformes > Ceratodontidae > Neoceratodus > Neoceratodus forsteri. Next base: position 900,769,460 of record CM028135.1, on the reverse strand, counting down.
AAAACGATTTAAATTACAAAAGGTGGGTAAAAGAAACTCTGCAACAAACGAACCCCTAGCGCCTCGACTCTCGTGAGTCTTCAAAGGGGGTAGAGCGCACAGGTATTCATGTCTATTTAAATTACATTCTCATTACTATGTACGAGTGTCTGACCCAAATTTTTAAAGGGCACTACACAATTTTATGTGACAAATTCCATTTTATGTAAAAAACCAAAATCAAATTCAAAAGGATTAAAGGAGAGAAAAAGGTTATTTTATATGTATAAAGCAATATTAAATCGTTTTGTGGAATATTGGATTGAATAAATTGCAGTCCCCTGCATTGCATGGATATAATTCTGTGGACTGTGTTCTTTTCTCCACAATCTCGGATACCTATAACGTTGGTGTGGTAGGCAAGGTTGCGCACTTCATGCACCTGTGGACTTTGCAATCATCAGTTTCCCCTATTCTGCTGCATACCCACCTCTTTTGGGGTCTGTTTCTCAAGATGCCCTCCTGTTGGATTGGACAAGCATGTTTCTGTATGCTTTTCCTCCTTTTCATCTGGTATTCAGAGTTCTGGTCAAGATCAGATGTCAGCCTTGCACTGTGATTCTAGTGGCTCCAGACTGGGCCAGGCAGCCTTGGCACTCCCTACTATTGTCACTGTCAATTCCAATTTGTCTTCCCAGACAGTACAATCTTCTCACCTCCTCGCAAGGGAGGATGCTGTATCCCAACCTTTATACTCTCAGACTCAAAGCTTGGCTCTTGAGGAGCTAGAATATGCAAGCCTGCAACTTTTCCAGTAAGTCTTGGACATTCTTAAGGTTAGTAGGAAGACTTCTGTTAGAAAAACTTACAATTCCAAATGGAAGAGATTTGGTTTCTGGTGTTCTCAGAGGCATATTCAGCCTGATTCAGCTGACATTGCCACTGCTTTGGACTATTTGGTGCATCTTAACAGTTTGGGCCTCAGGCCTACCACTCTCAAAGTGCATTTGGCGCATATCTCTGCCTTCCTTTCAGCTGGGAAGGGCTCTTCCCTAGCCTCCTATCCAGTTTTCAAGAAAATTTTCAAAGGTCTGGTTCATATCAGTCACGTCTTTAGGGACCTTACTCCTGTTTGGGATCTGAATATCTGTATTGCACAGCTTATGCAGCCCCCATTTGAACCATTATCTTCAGCTGAGCTGAAATACTTGACTTGGAAAACTGTGATCTTACTTTGAGAGGGCTCTTGCAGTAGGCATTCACATATGGACTAAGCCGCCAGGTGTCAGGACCCCATGGAAAAATTTCTAGTTAGTAGTCTCTGGCGGGGGACCATCCCTACATCAGGTGACCGGTGTCATACGACATCGGTATAAAGGGGCGGTCCCCCATGCCTGACTTCCAGTTCTTTCCTGCCGTCAGCTTGTGAAAGTTCCTCGCTGTAGAAGAGCTCTCATCAGTCATTCGTCGGTCTCTACGTTTTTGAACTTTTCGACCCATTTTCTCTATTTCTTGATTTTTTCCAAATAGTTCGCTGTGTATGACGTCCACGATGTCCTCTGAATCCCATAAAAACAAGTGCGACTCGTGTGGTTCCCACGTCTGGGCCCAGACCACCCCATGGAGAAGTGCCAGCACTGACAGAAGTTCAACTCCGCTACCTGCAAGAGAAGGCAGCAGAGCCTGGAAGCCCATATCCTTAAGAAGAAAATGACCTCCATGGAAAAAGAGTTAAAAAAGCTAAGGCAGGCGTCTGCTTCCCCTGAAGATCATAAGAAAAAGCGCAACAAGGAGAAGCATCGGGAGCGGGAATCGGCTTCCACAGCAGCTGCAACTTCGGCTGGAGTCGCGGCACTCAAGGTAACATCCCCTCCAGGGGATCGCTCCACGATGGCCATCTTGGTGATTACCAAGAAGGCGTTGCCTCTCCCGTCCTGCTTGCGCTCAGGCCCTTCGTGAACCTCTGGGGCAAAGGAGGCCTCCGCTCCCATGAAGGCCATTTCTTCCTCGCGGCCTTCTGGTCAGAGCGGGTTCGGTAAGTTGGACATCGGTCCCACCGACAATGCCCAGACAAGGCTGTAAGCCGCTATTCTTCGGGAGTACCCAACCAAAACACCCCAACAAGGCCGCATCCTCTTCGCAACCGTCCTCGGGTACTGAGTCTGATAAGTTGAACGCCGGCCCCTCTGACGTCCACCCAGATTCAGCCGATAAGTCGGAATATACTAAGGCTCATAGAAATGACTGTTCACAGCTATTTCTCACTTATGGAGAAGTGAGAAAAGGTAAACCTGCCACTAAGAAAACTGCTGCCAGGTGGATTGTCTCCTGTATCCTGTTCTGCTACTCAAAATTGGGGAAAGAGCCACCCTCAGGCCTGAGGGCTCACTCCACCGGAGGTACAGCTGCTTCGGTCGCAGCAGCTAGAGACATACCCTTAGTGGAAATCTGTAAAGCTGCCACCTGGAAAACTGCTCACACATTTACTAAGCATTATTCTCTCGCCATTCAGTCAAGAAGTGATGCTAGGTTTGGCACAGCAGTGCTGCAGAGCCTATTCCCAAAATAGGTTCTGTAACTCCCTCTTCCAAGGGGGTACTGCTTGGTAGTCTGCATATAGTCAGAATACAGCAAGACTTCATGCTGTTTGAAGAAAAAAATTACTCAGCATAGTAATGTTGTTTCTTCTAATGGAGGCTTGCTGTATTCTGACCTCCCCTCCTAGAACCTAGCTATTTTGGGATGTGGTTTGGCAGGTGCAATGCTGCACCCCAGAGGTGTACCTGGGTCACCTCTTCTTTTAGAATTTTTTTTTATTTTTTTTTTTTATAATTTTAACAATAAATTGTTAAGTTTACTACCTGCTTGGATTCTTTTTGGGGTTCTCGACTTCAGTCTTTTAGACCCCAACAATCTGTTTATTGCCTTTTGTCACAAAATTTCTAAAACAATTTCTGTTTAATAGTTAGCATAGTGCTCGTAAGAATCTGACAGTTACACTGAGGAGTACCTGAGACAGAGGTTTGAAAACCAAGCTCAAGCTCAACGTTCTATGCCCTGGCATAGAGTTAACCCTTTCCTCTCCGGAGAAGTTCAAGTGCTGGGGCTAACTGCATATAGTCAGAATACAGCAAGACTCCATTAGAAAAAACAACATTACTATGGTGAGTAATTCTTTCTTATGTGTTTTCACACAGAAACTATATCAATGAACTGAAATGTATGAGTTCATAGAGTACGTGTGCCTGAAATAGCAGTGTGGCAGACACCCGTTTGTCAATCTGAGAGGAAAAGAATTGTTCTTACATGGACCTATTTACTGAGGCTACATCAAAGACACACTACATGTATGAATTAACACATTTTAGATTTATTTTATATCCACTAAATAAACAGCCCAGTGTTGTATAGCTAGAAAACAAAACACAAAGTTTTGATGGGACAGAACTCACAGCTGTGATATAGGCCCTGTCCACACTACGCCTCTGTAACGTTACAGAGGGTGTAAAACGTTACCGTAACAGGTCGCGTTTACACCTGTAACGTTACAGGAGGCGTTTTCGTAACCGTTGTTGAAACCACATATGAGGTGGTTTCAACAACGGTTATGAACCTGTCCCGCCCCTGGTAACGCGTTACTGGCGTATAGTGTGGACTGCTGCCGGTAACGGTCTCCTGCAGGGCACCAAGCGCAGCGCTGGGCATGTGGGGATCCGCGCCGCTGTAACGTCGCCCGGATCCGGATGTGTGGACCGGCGGTGCCGGTCCCGTAACGGACACTGCTGAGGTGTGGACGCACTGCACCGCTCCGCGGCCGTAACGGATTGCATCCGTTACCGGGCGCAAGCAGTGTAGCGTGGACAGGGCCATAGACATGCTGATTTCTCAAACACATACCCCTTCAATTCAGCCGTGAAACTCAAATGACCAGCTGTTTAGAAGAACAAAATGATAGATTTTCAGATAATTCATCTAAACACATACCAGAGACTGAGTTAGTAAAAAACCTTTGACAGCAAACAATTAATTCTACAGACTGCTCTAATTAGGAAGTTTACAACTCTTCAGTCAAGCAGGGACTTGCACTGCTGCAGCAGTAGCTTAGTCCAAAATGATGTCATCACTCTCCAAGGCTCAGTTGGAAGGACAGAAACAGCCTGACTGTTTTCAATTAGTGCAGACCAAGTTAACAAATGCTGATTTAAAGAAAACCACAAAACCAAATAGCATGACATTTTCAGGAAACATTACTCATAACACATGAACTTGAATTCAGACTTTTTTTTAACAATGTGTAAAATGGTTGCCATTGATCTTTAAGCATAACTTGAGAGAGTTGCAAAGTTGCCCTGTGTGTTAAGTTATCGCAGCGACCATTTATTGCTACAGATAGTTGCTGTGCAAAATATAGACCCCAATTTTGTACAGTATGTAGTGCGCAAATTAAATTTTAATATATGCATTGCATTTTAATTTTATGCAAAGTGGTGCTTCTGTCCAGTGTTAAGCAGTATTTAATTTATGTATTTTGTGAGATACTTGGTATGACAGGAATTATCTTCCAATGCTTTTGCAGGGGAAAGCCCAGAAAGATTATGGGTAGTGAGAACTAGGAGATATGTGTTAAGCTGTTAAAGGCATTCATTGTGGATTTATATTTTTGAAAATGTTATAGTATTGTATTAGAACCAAAAATCAGAAATGTTTATAGTTTTATTACAGTTCTTATAAAAAAAAAGTCATACATTTTATTTTTGTAACTTCTATTTATGCACCTACTGTACGGCGGGGGCATACTTGACCCCCTAGCTGCCTTGTGCGCAGGAGCCCAACTGCACCCCACAAGCCAGCCTCTGCCTCGGAAGCAGAGTTGGGGAGGACCGTGGCTCTACCTCTCATGGAGGAGCCCCCACCGGTGGCCCGAAGTGGGAGAGAGAGAGAGAGACTGCATCACCCTTGGGTCCCCACCTTGGCTTACTCCGGGCATTGTTTGGCCTGTGGGGAAGGTCCCCCATCATAGGCTTCACTGTGCTCATCAGGAGGGGTTTTTCCTTGCTTACCCCTTCGGGACGTGGCATGCAGTGGCTCCTGTGTGGCTGTCTTCTGCGGCTCCTGCCCCTGGAGCCTGCCATCGTCCCGCCCCCTACTACGTCCCATGTTCTTGTGTTGTCCCTGGTCTCCACCAGAGGCCACTACAGTGCTGGGAACTCCCTGCAAACCACCCCTGGGAGAGGAGAGGAGTCCTCCAGATGTTTCATTTCCCTCCTGCCCCAGCCAACTCCCAACGACCTAGGTCCGCTCCCAAACCCGGGTTGCCAGCTTGGTGCGAGGTGTGGCGTCCAGTGCCTAAACCCTTAGCACCACTGGGCCTTCCAGTCATGCATTTCTTTAAAGGAAGACTATCATTATGGTAATATCCACTCCACAATCCTTACCCCCAATTAGGCTTTTTGCAATCCAAAAAATTTTCCAAAGCTTTCCAACTCACAAAATTTTATTTTTGAAAGATACACAATAAGACAACATGGCAGGCACTGTTCAGTGCCATTTCCTATTACAGTGCATTGCAGTTCTGGTCCACTGATTATAATTTTATTAAGGTGTAACACAGACAGCAATGAAATCTCATTTATAGGTTGGTTACATTAGTGGTCATTTAAAAAAAAGAACAATATAACAACTCTAGATGTGATAATGTTGTTTATTACAGTCAAAGCGGAATTGGCTGGATCTCATGAACAACTGAAAAGTACTGCTGAACAGCTGAATATAGCAAAATTAAAGTTAGAAACCAAGGTACAGTATGTCACGTTGTAACAATATTTTCCCTTGTACAGTTTCCTTAATACATTTTCCTATTTTTTCAGCATTTGTCTTCCAACAGAAAATGAGAACTGTGTAGTACAAGAACCCACGGTGGGTGGGTGGCTATCAGTCAAGGAACACCAAAAGAAAATCGGTAGACACTGATTCCTTAGTATAAGATGATTGTTCTGCATGTATATTCAAGGGGTAATATTGAAATATGACCAGAGTATCAAGAAATAAAAGTACATTATGGAATAAATGGTTCACCGTAGCAGTTCTGCTACAGTATGTTATACAGCAGTACAAGTGTAACAAGCATTTTTTAAAGTCAGCTGGCAGCTAATAATATTAAAATTATTAGCATAAAAGTTAAATTATCTTTTAAGTACTTCATAGCCTGTGCAGTACATTTGTTCTTTATTTTGTCATCTTACTCCCTTGCATGCCTCCCATGGCATTTCTAAACCAATCTGGATAATTCACAGCTGTTGGTGTTTCTTAGTAAGAAAAAAAGTAATATTTTGTTGCTGTACTTCATTGCATTGCTGCTTTAATAGGTGCTAGATTGTCGTATGATGAGAGTGTTGCATTGTTGGTTTGTTTTTGTTTACCAGGTAAGTCTCAAGGGTCCCATTGACAGGGACAACTGGGCTTCATAGAAGCAGGGACAACAATACCAATAATAAATCACATTAAATATTCTGCAGAATAGTTTACCTGAGATTATTAAAATAACTCTACATAGGTGCTTTAATAATAGTGTAAAAACAATCGTAATAGAACATATCCATGTTTCAAATGGGCCAACCTCTGACTTGCTTAGATACAGTCAAGCTGAGCAGTCACATTCAAATTTCTTGCTTAAAATTTTCTTCAGACCTGTTTTTTCTGAAATGACCCTTGTCTCTCAGTTGGGTAGCAGACTATTCAAAATATCTGGGCAATTGACTGACCTGTCACTGTTTTTGTTCTTGTTGCATTTATTAACTTCGGAGTATAGGATCTAAGATTTTGTATATGGTCCTCTACAGGCAATAATTTATATAAACACTTGATAGTTTAGTCTGTAAAGTGTTATGTATCATTATACTTATAACAAATTTATGCTTGGCTCTGACTGACAACCAGTGTAAATCTTTGTTAACAAACAGGGATGCGTTATTGGAGCTAGCATAAGTATAAATCTACCAATTCTGTTTCAGAATTTATTTACATGTTAAATGTGGCCTTAGTCCCTGAGCTTGTTAAATATCCATAATTAAAGCCTACTAATACAATTCTATGAGTCTTACAACTAATGTTCTTATTTAAAGAGCAGCTGACGCCTTTAGGAAAACTTTGGGAAAACATAATATTTAGACACAATTCTGCTTGTATATCATGTGTCTTCTATAGATTTATCCTTTATATTACTTAGTACTAAAGAAGTTCCCACAAAACAGGATCACTGTTCCTTAGAATTCATCTGTCTCTATAGCATAGTCCTTACTTGAAATGATAATGCCGTTATGCCATCACAGCCTGTTGCCATGGGAATCACTTTGATGTCACAAGCATCGTATTGTTGACATCAGGTTGGAAAGAAGCAATAGGAACTGATTAACCCTCAAGGAACAGTAATTCTGTTTTCATGCATCTGACCTCAATAGTAAATAATGGGAATAAGAAATACAGAGCTCATGAGAAATACAAGCTGCTTTGTGTCCAAACAGTATGTTTCTCGAAGTTCTCGAGGTATCTGTGGCTCTTCAAACAGTGTTTTAACCCTCTATAATAGAGCCAGCTTGATGAAAATAATTTTGGTATTCTGTATTGCTACTTATCAGCATGTAGGAAAAATATCTGGGGCTTCTGTATAGTTAACAGAACTGACATTTATTTGGTAATTGACAAAAACGTCTGGTTAAAAAAAGACATTCAGGCTTATGGTCTCAACGTTTTGCGCACATGCGCTTTATCAAGAGACTGCCATGCATTGTCTTTGTTTACTATTTATATTGCACAATTAAAGATACAGGCACCAAAAGACAGTACAAAGTGCAGTGTGCATTGTGCTGGAAAAGATCCTTTTGAAGGTGTTCACTAAAAGTGCCAAAAGTGCTACACATAATATGAACAAGATTTGCTACATAACAGTACAAACATACAACATACACAGTGACAACTGAACACATAACTGAAAATGTAGCCAGAGTTTTCTCATAATACTAATTGGGAAACCTGCTGCACCAGTTAAATTGTATGTTATCTCACATACTTAAAGGGACAGTAAACATTGCAGGGGTCACTCAAATTGTGAAAGCTCTTGAAAAGATATTTCGAATGAGGCACTGGACTTCCTTGTAGGTGTCAGGAGTCCTGAGTTATGAATACCTAAATCATCTGTAAATCAAAACAAGATGGCAGCCATTTTAAAACAGGAAGTGATGTCACTGAGGGACAAGCTGCATTTTGTTAATTACAGCTTGCTTCTCAGTGACATCACTGTTGGGCTCATGATTCAATGAGATGGCTGCTGCCTTGTTTTGATTTACAGATGATTTAGTATTCATAACTCAGGACTCCTGACACTTCAAGGTAAGCCCAATACTTCATTTGGAAGATCGTTTTTATGGGCTTTCACAATTTGAGTGAACCCTGCAATGTTTACTGTCCCTTTAAACCGACATGGTATATGATCCGTAAAGCTGGGAAACGAAATTAAGAGATTGCAGAGAGAGACTTCCCTCCAACATCCTGCACACAGTCATGTGCTAACTGAAGCAGAATACATCAGTGTCCCAAATTTCATATTCAGAGGGCTAAATACTTCCTGGTCACAATTAATCTGTCTTTTGAGATTCAGCAGGCTTAGATCCTGTGGCTAGAATGCATCCAAGAGCTAAAAAATACAGGAAAAAAATGTTAATACAATCATGCAAATTATAAAAATACTGTAATTTCAAGTTTGTTATTCAACCCGTGGGGGTTATTGTGTGTCTTAAAAATCCAGTAAGACACTTTCTTGCATAGGAGTGCTTCCAGGTCACTCCCCTGTACACTCAAGGACACTTTCTCGATGCCAACAAATGTCCACTCATGTATGGACGGACCTAGGGGCCACTTGTATAACATGAGTGGACAAGGCAGATTCAAGACTGCAGCCTTGGCTACACTGCTTATGTTCCTCTATTCTTACTGCAAACTTACACTTAATGTGTCCAACATAGAATTGCACCACACGTACGTGAAGCCAAATAGATCACACAAGTTGCGTCACATTGATAAATCTCTTCATTTGTATGGCCTCACCAGTAGTAGGGTTCTGAAAACTGGAAGTTTGACAAGGGTTTGGCCATGCAAGACAGTTGAGGGGTGAATTTTTGCCCTTTCAGACATTTGGTAACAGGAGGCTTGGAGGAGCCTACTTCATTTTCAGGACAACAGTAACAGAGGTGCCTTCACTCTCAGATGCAGTGGAGGTACAGGCAGGAGAGATGGACATTCACAAGGAAGGTTTGTGGGCCCTTTTCTGCCTCCCTTCCCTTGGTGAAAGACTGTTGAACCTTACAAGCAATGGGTCTAGATAACTTCTTCAATTCTGGTTCTTATGTATGCCATGTAATTTTCTTCGGTGTCCACAAGAGGGCACTACATCGGTCCAAGGTTCCTCTGAATAAGGTAAATCAGTGGGCTGCAAGCCAGGCTCCAGAATGCTTGTTCCCAGGGCTAGAAATATTTTTTTGTGGATGGCTCTCCAAGTGGCAGGTGCAATATTAATGTTGACTGTCCCACAGAATTTGTAGCTGTCCTGTTGATTTTTGTTTACTAATCTCACATTTCTGTTTCCAAATATAAGCTAATGATAACTAGCGCACCCCCTGGCTGGTGCAGTGCCCTGAAAAGAGCTTAATGATTGATGATGCCCTAAAAGGACTGCTAAATATTACCTGCTGGCTGGTATATGGCCCTGAAAATGACTTCACAAGTGTGCACCCAGTGCACTGCCCTGACAAGGGCTTTTAATTTACTCCCCTTTCTGCTCAGTGGTAGCCCTGACAAGGGCCCTTAACTCCCTTTCTGCTCTGCCCTGACAAGCCAGTAAGCTTCCTTTGCTCCTGTGTATAGCCTAGGCACTGAAAGTCTTCCCCTACTTAGTAACTCTGAAAAGGGCTTTCAGCCAGCCTCCCCACCTCTTGTCTGTGGAGCCCTTCCTACCCTGACAGGGAGTTTTAAGTAGCTGTTTCAGCCCTTTACATTCCTCTCCTAATCTCTAAATACTGTACTAAGTCTCTCCCTCTTTTTGCCTTGATTGTCTGCTCTGCAAAGGGATTTCAAACATGGTTTTTTTATCCCTTACAATGGATTTTAATGAGCCTTACCTAGCCCCTTGTTAGTTAACAGACCGCTCTGAAAAGAGTCTTTAATTTGCATCCCCAAAACTCTGCTGCCTCTGAACAGGAGCCAGTCTTGGGCTGCTACTACAAGTACAGAACACAGAGAAATGTGGTGTACAGTACAGAAAGCAAAAGAAAGACCGGTAACTGCACATGCACGGTGACAAGGAACATGTGCGCAGTCTATTCCTACCGTGGCTTGGTTTTCATTTCTGTTGCTTAACGAAACTACTGACTGCACAGAAGAGCCATCCTGGGATGTTGGGTTGAATGGACATTTTTCAAAAGGTGACACCATGATGTTGGAGCATCCTTAGCCCAGCCTTAAAGTTAGCAGCATACTTAGGAACGTGGCACTAATGCTTTTCCACTTGGTGCCTGTCCCAGGGACAAACAGAGAAATTAAACCAGCTGCCCCTGGGGAAAACTGGGTGTCTGGGGCAGGCAGACAGGTGGTTATTTTGACTCCTGCTTGTTCCGGATAGACAATAACCCCAGTTTCCCCCAGCAAGAAGGAATCAAGATTCTACTACATTTGCTTCATAGTTCCTAAGAGGTCTGGCGTCCATTTGATTCTAGGAGTGAAGTGGCTAAACAGGTTTGTCAGGCACACAACACTGATGGAATCCCTATGGCATCTGCCCACTTAAAAGCGGAGTCACACTGCAGCACAGTGACTTTTGAAACTGCAACATTTACAAATACTCTGCTACTGAGTCCCTCTGAGTGTTCCTGTACCGTTCTTCTCCAGTGATTTACTCCCCTCACCATTACTGGCTGGTGGTAACTCAGTGGTGAAACTCCCCCCCCCCGCTCTCTGTGAAGGCCACCTTTTGCCTGTCACCCTGGCATTCCCCAGGACTTTCATGGGTCCCTCCCTTGTTTATGCAGAGCTTTTCCCCTTCTGGCATGGGTGATGGAGGCCCCACCTTATCTTCTGACACAGACAGGATCCGGTTGGGATGAGGCCGTGCCTGAGTATCCAGGTGCAGGGCCTGTAGACCAAGTGGCTTCATCCTTCCGACGGGGAGTGTTTTTTCAGTTGCGTTCCCGAGTTCCCTGGGGCATCTGTGTCAAGGGCGCACCAAATACATCCCCACATGAGCATGTGGCATGCAGCGCCACCGACGCACCCTTCCCACTAGCTGCACTGCCACCTGTTATTTGGCAGGTGGCAGTAGAGCAGCGGAGCTGGCTGCCTTCTTCCCACAGACGGAAAGCATCTGTTGAGACGCCAGCCAACCCCCGGCAGCTTAAATTCATTTTCAGACTTGGACTGCCAGCATGGGAGAAGTATGGTGCTAAGTGCCTCAGCCCTCTGTGCCTGTGGTCCGGCTAGGTAAACATTTTAAAAATACTCTGGTCTGATTGTGTCTTTTAGTACACTGCCTAACTCTCCTGTTACCAATGATTTCTATGGTAGTATCCTAAGGCTTACCCTGTAAATCATCCCTGAATGGATACTAAATCTACTGGTCTGTATTACTGTGTATCCCTGCGTGGATAACTGAATTTTAACTCTGTACTTTGTTCCACTGTGGTTGTATCCCTTTTGTTGTTGTTTATCTGTAATCTCCCGGGTCATGCCTGAAAATAGGGAAGTCTTTGCCTAGTGCACTTACCCGGTAACCAAAAAGCTAATAAATAAATAAATTCTGATTGCTCCTGTACTATCTCTCCCAAGTCATCTGCTCAACTGTACTAGGTCTCTCTCTTACCAGCTGGTGGCAGCTGTCAGGGAAGGAAGCTTGTCAGAGATGTTGGTGTAGGTGGGGCTTCAGCCTGCTTAAAAGCAGAGTAACTAGGCGTCACAGAGATTACTTGTAAATGAAACACCCACAAATACTCAGGCCTGTTTAGTCCTTTTGACTGCTCCAGTACTATTCCTCCCAAGTCATCTCTTCAACTTTACCAGATCTCCTTTACCTGCTGGTGGCAGGTGACGGAGGGGAGGTGAGGCCGGTGATTGTGGACGTGGAGCTTTACTTATAAAAACTTCGGGCTGTTTAGCCCATTTGACTGCTTCTGTACTGTCCTTTCTTAATCATAAAACTGCCTAAAATCTTTTACGGTAATTTTAAAGTGGTTGTGAGTTTTGTTGGTTATCCTGTTTTAAAGTTAATAATTTAATATTTTCTTTTGTGGGGAAGGTTTCTTATTTTAATTATTTTGGGTTTTAATTTTGTTTTAGCTGAACTTGATCATTTTGATTTCCATGATGAAACAAACTTTATTTATTCTAGAATATTATCTAGTAAGACTCTGACTTTGCATCAGACCACTGAAATGCTGATGTGACACTGCTACTTTTTGCCACTTGTTGCTAAATCCACCAGGTTAAAATGGATCATACCTAATTATTCAGGGTATTAAATAGCTGGTATAGCGTAGCAAAATGCTACTCAAAACAGGTGGTAATGCTAACCGTTTCCAGGAATGAGTAGCAATAGACTGCTAATCATATTTTCTGAGTAAGTATATGGCACAGGACACTATGTGAATAAAAATAGATTTTATTTTTAATTTTGCTAGTCTGTGCCAGATGTTATGCATTTTCACAACTGATTAGCACTTTCACGTACAAAACTACTAATTGATTTTTTCAGCTTATTTAAAACCCTGTTATTGTTATTCAGTTATTAATCCTGTTGGTGACATCTTCAGATTTTTTATCTGGAGATGCTGAGTAAAATCCTGGGCCTTAACCTAAGATAAAATTAAAGGTTATGTTTTATATATCTTAATGCTAGTAGTTTGCTTAAATATTTATCTGTATTGCTCAACATTGTCAATGGGGAAGGTAGTTAATACATATGGGTTAATGTGCTCCCTCACTGGGCTAGTGGTATAGCTCCAAAACTGTGACCTCAGCACAGACCCCCAGGGACATGGTACATTCCATCTGCCTTTCACCTCAGTTCTTGCTGTAACACTGTAAGGGGTAACTCACAGAAGAAGCCTTTGGAAAATTTTAACAGTGTTTGTTAGTTTTTGTTTAGAATTATGTAACTCTGGGCAGGTTTGGGCTTCCTGGTGACAGGGAGCACCCCTGAATTTAGAAATCATGCCTTTTAAGCTGAGGCTTTCAAATTGGATAATTTGCCAGTTAACTTCTCTCCCAGTACCTGGAGGGAGGCCACTTGCCTCCTAGGGTGTTAGTTATCAGTTGTCTCTGCAGGTTAATGTAGCTTGGTGCTTCAGGTAAGTGATTTTTATTGGTCTTTTGTTGTTAGGTTCCTGCCCTCCCTCCCACAGTGTCCATCAGCATGTGTTGTCTGTTCCCTCCTTGTTCCTTTGAGGGGAGGGGGGTTGGTCTCTAGCTAGTTAGAAAGCCCTCTTTATGTTTGCTTGCACGCATGTGCAAGAAACATAGTGCCATCATCTGAGTTTTCGGAGGTGTGGCAGCCCTCTTCCAAGTCAGGCAGTGTGTTTGCAGGCGCGGCGGCAGTTCTCCAATGCCTGCTCGAGCTGTCTATGACAGCAACCCAAAATGCAGTGGCGTACAGTTGAAAGGGGGAGCTACGCTTCAGTGAGCAGCGATAAGATATCGCCTGCTCATGCGCGCTCCCCCTACACACACCCACACACGCGTATCGGGCGGCTCGCCCCCAACACCGTGTAGCCTACAGGGGTGCCTAACTCGCCGGGCCGTGCTGCGCCTAAAAACAGAGTTTTGTATGCCACGCTGGGTGCCCACCCCAGCTGCACATGTCGCCGACGGGGTGCCCAATCCCCGCTCGGCTCCACGCCCCCCACACACACCAGTTAGTCCTGCGCCACGCTGGGAGCCCACCCAGCGTGGCAAACGCCCCGCCGCCGCCATTTAAAAACACCTGAAACTCAAAACGGTCCTCGCTGTCTCTGCCCTTACCCGCGCTTCACCCACTGCGCACTCCTGCCTCCCTCACACTTTCACCCCTATACTTACCTCCGACTTCCAGCGCAACGATCTTCGTGGACTGGAACATGTCTGCACTCCTCAAAGCCGACCGCGAACTGAGGAAATGCCAGTAAGTTGTATAATGGGATAGATAAGGTTTTTTCAACTTTGCTGCATATCTCAGGCATTTTTTGGAATTTTTGCAGCAAATTTTCAACATGGGGTTTTTGGGACCCCTTCTCATGAATGATCTCACTGTCATGGCGTTAGTCGGCCTCGAAGGGTGATTTCGCGTCAACGCGCCAAATCACCTTTGGGACCGAGTAACTAAAACGACACTGCCACTGTTCATAAGGTGGGCGCAAAAGCCTATGTTGAAAATTTGGTGGAAAATTAATAAAAATGACTGTTTTATTTAGCGCGCTATGCGAGTTCCTGCACACGCCGTAGTCATAATTTTCAATATTTTCACTCCAGATTTTCAACATTGCCTTTTACCACACTCTTATGAGCAGTACAGCTGTCATTTTTCACATCTTGCCCAAAACGTGTTTCTGCCCAGGTAGCGCACAATGGCGCAGTCGGTGTGCGAAATCAATGTATTTGACACATTAAGAAAATCACAGTGACACTGTTAATGAGCAGAGGTCTTAAAATGACTACGTTGAAAATTTGGTGAAAACTTTCCTAAAAATGACTGTTTTATGAGTGCGCGTTGCGCAGTTCCTACGTACGCTTGTAAGTTTGCGAATTTTTAATATTTTCACTCCAGATTTTCAACATTGCTATTTTATTACACTTCCTTATGAACAGTACAGCTGCTATTTTTCATGTCGCCTAAAATGTGTTTCAAGACATGTAGTATAATGGTGCAGTCGAAAAGTAAAGCAATGTTTGGACAGATTAAGAAAATCACAGTTACACTGTTCATGAGCAGAGGTCTTAAATGGCTATGTTGAAAATTTGGTGACAAAAGTCTGTAAAATGACTGTGTTACGAGTGAGCATTGCGCAGTTTCCACGCACCCTTGTAAGTTCATGACTTTGTAATATTTTCAGTCCAGATTTTCACCAGTGCCATTTTTCCACACTTCCTTATAAACAGTACAGCTGTCATTTTTCACAACATGGCCGAAATGTGTTTTCACACTTTCAGCGCAGAGATGCGTGGTCGCTGTGGGAAATCATTGTTCGGGACAGATAAAGAAAATCACAGTGACACTGTTCATGATCGGAGGTCCCAAAATGCCTATGTTGACAATCTGCTGTAAAAAATCCCCAAACTAATTACATTACGGGTGTGCGTTGTACAGTTTATGCACGCTCGTGACTTCACCAGTTTTTTTAATATTTTTACAGCAGATTTGCAACATTGCCATTTTTTACACCTCCCCATGAACAGTACAGCTGTCATTTTTCACATCCTGTTCGGAATGTGTTTTGCACCTGTGGTGCTAAATGCCGTAGTCGCTGTGCATAAGCAGCTTTCGCTAACAAACTGATATTGCCACTGTTCATGAGGTGGGGTCACAAAAAAACCATGTTCAAAATTTGGAGTGAAAATACCAATGAATGCCTGAGGTTTTAGGGTTTCCAACCATAACACCCCACCCTGTAGAGAATGACAGGCATCAGGGGTGTGACTTGAGATTCTTGCCTGTAATGCCATACCATTCCACACCCTGCAGCCAGTGAGAGGCATCGAGGTATGCCTTGACTCTTCGGCCCCCAAGTTCACCCCATTCTCCTATACCACACCCATCTCACCGTATTTCCTGATGTAATGGGGTGCGCATAAGGGCCAAAGACCCCAAGGCACATTGTGACGCTTGTCAGTGTCTGCAGGGTAGGGTGTGATGAAATGGCGTGGCTGTTATGCCTGACGACCCAAAGGCACACCCCAATGCCTGTCACTCTCTGCAGGGTGGTGGTGGGGTTGGCTTCAGTTCAGTACTTCACTGCCATTTCTGTTATGCAGCTCTGTAACTTCTACACTACCAATGCCAATGCCAGCAAGCAAACATTCGGCATTGACAAATGCTTGTTCTGTATCTGGGACTGTGGTATTTTAAGCCTTACTTGGGAACTGAATTTTTTTTCTGTGCTGGCCATATTCAGTGCATGTTGGAAGATCCCACCCCTCCTCAGTCCCCCCCCCCCCACAGTGTGTCTCCAAGGGTATTGCCTGTGTTTTTATTTTTTTTTTCTTGGAGCTGGGCACTGTTGCCATTCTCCGCCACTGTTTTGCTGGTGGACTTACTTTAGGCAGCTCAGTACTTTTCCATGTGTCTGCCTCTGCTTATGAACCGCACGGCCGTTCACTATTGCTGGCAAGCTGCCAGCATGTGTTTTGCACCTTTTCTGATTGTGGTGGCTGACAGTTATTTTTCCTTTTTTGGCTTGTGGTCTCTACAGCGAGCATTCATGCAGTGGCCAGGTGTGCTTCTGCCCAAATGTGGTTAAGTTGCACGCATCAGTGTGACCGAGTGCGCTCTACAAGGCTTGCCCAGTGCAGTCAGCTGAGGTAGAGCAGTTTCCTTTTGTGTTAGCTGAATGGAGGCAGCCGCTTCATCAGGGCAGTAGCGGCTTAACCGCAGCACTTTTGTAGGGACAGCGTTTGCTTGTGAAGCAGCCCAAGATTCTTCATGTGTGGGCATTTTTCTTCATCTGTCAGGGGCCAACCAAGCGCAGTGTGAGCATCCTGGTGAGGCAGTGCCAGCAAGTTGACTCCTGCCGCAGACAACTGGGAGGGGGGTTATCAACCTGCCAGAGGAGCAACACCTTTGTTTTTTATCTAATTTTCCCTCTGCAGCAATGTCCCTAGAGTGGGTTGCTGGCCGGTAACATTGGCAATAAAGTCTAGAGGTTCGCTCGCTGAGCTACAGACATGGACATCAGTCCAGCTTTGGGTTGGCTCTCACAGCTACTTAATGTATCCAGGGCTGGCAGTATGTCCTAGAGATTGAGAGTAATGAGCTGTGAATGAGCTTGATACATCCAGCAGTTCTGGGTTTGATCCCCACAATCTCCACTTCTTTTATTCAGTCCCAGCTCGCTGATTTAACAGCTAGAGGGGATCATGACAGATCCATCCCCCACTTTTTTTCTGGGAGTCCCTCCTCCTTTTTGTTTTTGTTTTCCTTCTTCGGTCACTGTGATGTTTTTGCAGTGAATTGTGAGCCACAGGGCCTATGTCGGAGCTTGGGTGAGGGGCCACGCCCCAGAAAAACTCACCATGTAACCGCAGTTCTCGAGGCTTATTTACTGTATGGTCATTTGTGATGAGGTGTGAGCTCAGGGCCCACTCCACAGATAGGAGGGTCAAGCCCAGGCAGTTTTCCCCCACTAGGTTAAAATTCTGTCAGTCTGCATCTTAACAGCTTAGGTGGCAATCTGTGGTCTGAGCTGATGGGCTATGTAATTAGCAAGCTGTTTCACTGGGGCTAATTTGGAGTTGAGAGGCAAGTCTGTGGGTTTATTGCTCCTTTAGGGCAAAGGATTTCCCCACTGTGTGTGGTTTCTCCTTGCTGGTTTTATTTCGGCATTGTTGGACGAGTTTACTACTTAATCCATGGGCAATTAGAAGGCTGGTGTCCTTATGGCACAGCTGTGCAAGCATGTTATAGCTCATATCGGGAATGAAAAAAAAAGCGGAATGATAGTGTGCCTTAGTTATGCCTGGCCCTCTAATGGGGAGGGGGTCACTGCAGTGTCAATGTGTGTTTTACAGCCAAAGAGCCTTTTCTTCCATGAACTGCCCTTCCTTTACCAATATTGTTCTGGCAGCATGGCATATCGTAAACCAGTAATGATAGATGTAAGAACTGCAGTAGGACCAGGAGGTCCTTTGGGGTTTCGGTTTCCTACACTATGTAATCCAATTTAACTTTTCTGTTTCAGTCCCTTCCAGCCGGACCCTTGAGCTGGGGTAAAAGGGGGGGATGTACCTATAGTATTATTGGTAGTGGTAAGGTTGAGTTACACAATGTCTTATCAGGTTATTTTGTTTATCTCAGAGGATCCGCAGGACGAGCCAGTATAGACACTTGCATACATTCGGATCCCTCTGCTCAGGGGAGGGTCCCTAAAGGGACGTCCATGTGCACCACAGCAGAGCAAATTTGCTCACATGATTTGCAAGTGACTCCTGATCTCAGCGGTAGCTCAAGAGGAGGACATCTGGGGATATAACTGCAATCCTGACACACAAACCATCTGAAGGCAGGTGCATCTCGTGGAACGAAGGAGGTGACCAGTGACCAGAGGCACTCCCTTGGTATATAACTTGAAGGAGGGGCCTGTGCCCTGACTTGGTATAACATTTTCTGTGCTTGTGGTGTGTGCCGCTAATGACCTCTACAAGGTTTTGGTCTGTAGTCTACAACCTCTGTGTATAGGGCAGGTCTGGAAAGGTACAGGGTGACCATATCCCAGCTGAACTTGGAACAGCCTGTGCTGTTGTACAGCCTCTGGGCTCGTCCATTTGTGATGTACCCCGTGTACTCTGTGACTCCTGAGATACTGGCAGATCTGTGGGGTGCACCACCTTGCCCTATAGTATTATACGAATTTTCAGAGGTTCGGGTCAAGGGCAGCAGGGCATGTGGCCAAAAATGTCAGTGTAGGTGCAGGAGGTGCCTCCTCGGAGTTCTCACTTTAGCTTTTCTGGACATGTTCTGGGGACTTAGGAGGTTAAAAGACACAAATAGTTTGGTCGGTATCATCTTTTCTGTGATGCCCAGGTATAAGGTGGTTGCACCACTGGTGGACCATAGACTTTGTTCCTTTCAGCTGGACAAGGCAGTACCATATCGGTGTTTCTGAGAACATGCCTTGCATCTGGAACAGTCATGTACATCACACAGTCTGTTCATTCTCAAGTTAGTAGTCAGCTGCATGTAAAGTGGAAGCTGTACACAGTGGGCACCATTCTCTGCTTTTCTTTCCAGGTGGCAGCATCCTCTGGTAACCCTTATTTTTTGTTAGTTATGAGGCTAGACTCGGTTTTTCATTCTGTTTCAGGTTTATGGTTTTCTTTGGAATGGGTTGCCCAGCACATTACAGTTGAAGCAGGAGCCTGTCAGTATTGACAGCATACTAGGGAGTTCCATCTCCCAGGGACATCAAGTGTGTGCCAGTTGTAGTGCTCTATAGCCCCACCTACTGCTTAAAAGCAGCAGTTGTTACCATTCCATGCAACTGGCAGGTGTCCTGGATTTTTTTTTTCCATGGTAGTCCCACTTAAGTTGGAGCCAGTAAGTTGTTCCTTCTGAGCTCCGGCCTGGATAGGGAACTACTGCAGAGCCAGTGGCAGAGGTGTCTTGACGGTTGGTACATGTTCGGCCATGGCAACAGATAGAGGACTTCTCCTGCTGACCAGTGTTCACTTAGGATGCACTGGATGGAGTGCTCTCAGTGTGGCACTTAGCAGTGTGTTCTTCTCCCGAAGGCTCTGCAGATCTTTGCTTGTCTTGGCCAGTCTTGATACGGAAGGCAACCTATTGTTCCATTGGGGGGGGGGACCCCAGAGGTATTTGTTTGCGGATGGGAGCCCTGTTGTTGGCTGGCTGCCTGCTAAGGGCAATTATGGACAGAAATACTGTGGAAGAGGTCTGGGGCCACCAGCAGCCATGCCTGTGGCTCATGGTTCTTGTCAAAGGTAAGGTTTGTCTCGACGTCGCTAGAATACTAGGTGGACAAAATGCAAATCGCACTTAAAAAAACAAAAGCAAGGTGAAGTTATAAATGGCGTATTCTGTCCCCCTTCCACTCCGGCAGGTAGTGCCTCACCACCCTGCTCCCCACCCCACCCCTCCCGACTGGTGACTGGCACAGGCCTCCGCTCTCCACCACGGCCAGCCACTGACTAAGCTGTCAGTGAATGATGTGTACTTGTGCAAGTATGCGCTCTTTCACTGACAGTCTAGTTGGCATCCAGCCATGGTACAGACAAAGCAGAGGGTCTGTGCCAGCTGCCGACTTGGGGTTAGGGTTTTGTGGGGGGGGCAGGTTGTGGGGGCACCACCTGCCAGGTTGAGGGGGTTGGGGGTCCACTAGACACCAAGGAATTGACTACCTGTTTTTTTTTTTTATTACAGGGGATGGGGGACAGGGAAGGGGGTTCACTAGACACCAGGGAATTAACTACTATAGGGGATCAGGATGGGGGAGGACCACTGGACACCAGGGAAAGTGTAACATTCCGTGGGGCGGGTGATCGGGTGGATGGAGGGACCACTGGACACTAGGGAATCATTATGTCAAGATTGGGCATGGGTGCGAGTGGGGTGTGGGACCACTAGACACCAGGGAATCATTGTGTCAAGGTCGAGCGTCGGTGTAGGTGGGGGAAAAGAGTCCAAATACTGAATAATAAAAACTGTATACAGAACAACTATTTAACACTCTGTTTGGAAAATACATAAACTGTGTCTTCAGGGTGCTATAGTGCGGTATAGTAGATAGCACCAGCGTGGGTATACCACTGGTGGCAGTGCTCTATGCCCAGCTGTGAGCCCCTCCCCCCACCTGCACCCATGTCCGATTTTGTCATAATGATTCCCTGGTGTCCAGTGGTCCTGACCCCACCTGCACCCATGCCCAAGCTTGACATAATGATTCCCTGGTGTCCAGTGGTCCCTCCCCCCTCCTGATCACCCGCCCCACATCATGTTAAACTTTCCCTGATGTCCAGTGTTCCCACCATCCCGATTCTCTGTAGTAGTTAATTCCCTGGTATCTAGCAGACACCTCTCACTGTCCCCGATCCCCTGTAAGAAAAAATAATCAAACAAAAAAAAAAAAACAGGTAGTCCATTCCCTGCTGTCTAGCAGAACCCCCCACCCTGGCAGGTAGTGCCTCCCCACCCCACTCCTCCTCTCACCCTGCCCCGAGTCAGTGACCGGCGCAGCCCTCGTCCGGAAGCCAGTTGACCTGTCAATGAATAAATACATGCTCATTTATTGACATGATGGCCGACTGTTGTGGAAAACAGAGTGCTGTGCTTGTCGCCGTACTTGTACAAGTATGCGCTCATTCACTGACAGCTCAGTCGGCGGTCAGCCGTGGTGGAAATGAGGTTCGGGGTCACCATGCCACGCCCCCCCCAACCGATTCCCAACCTCAAGCTGGCGACTAGCACAGCATTCTGCTGTCTACCACAGCCGGCCACCATGTCAATCGAGAGAGATGCATACTTATTCATTGACAAATCAGTTGGCACCTGCTGTGGTGGAGAGCAGAGAGCTGTGCTGATCAGCACTACACCAGGAAAGTGTCACTTACATCGGGCCGACAGTCGGCAGGGGTTGGGGACCACTACAGACCAGGGAAAGATCGGGTCTGGGATCGGCGGGTTGTGGGGGGGGGGCCACTAGACATCAGGGAAAGTTTTACTGTGAACAACTTCTGTGCAAAACTCCACTGGCGGAGTTGCCAAATTCTACACCACAAATTTGGACTATAATTACACTGTGGATTAATTCAACGAAATTAGGAAAATCCTGAATTAATCTGTAGAGCGGAGTTTCCCCAACTGTACACATCACTGAATATAGATAGATATGTCACCTGACTGGCTGAGAGCTGTTCCACACATCACACCTAACATCAAGTAAACAATGAGTCTTCTAATTGACCAAAGAGAAAAAAAAAATACTTATAAAAGGTAAGGGTTGACTGCTTTTAAAAACTAATACCAGTTTTAGGCATTCAGTAGCTCTTTCAGTTGGCTCCCTTGGTCTGGTGAGTGAAATAGCCTGATGCTTAACTCTCTTTTCTTCTGCTCTTCATGTTTTTCTGTGTGTGTGCAGCTTGTTCAAAATCTACAGTTCCTCTACATCCACTCAATTCTGAGATTATCATTAAGTTTTGTAAGTTTTTATTGTTCAGAAAATTCCAGAATTTGGATATTATTTGGTTCTGAGTACTGAAGCCACGTTCACATTCTACACTAGCCACAGGTATGACCATTGCAGTCTGATAACTTTTCAAACTCAGGAAACACACCTGGGTGCTCTTTCAGTACAACTTCAGCAAACTGCTGGACTGACAAAGATTGGTAGTAGTCATTTGTGACCGTGATCTGTTTTAATAAAACAAATTCCCTTTTTGCAGATTCTGTAGCTAGGTCAGAAAAGTGTAATGTCTCAATATTCTGTCTAGAGAGTCTTCACCATACTGAAATCATCTGGATGCTGCTGTTTCGATACTGCAACTCTCTTGGGTTCTAAAATGTCTTGGGGGGAAATGTCTGTCCAGTTCATCAATTAAAGCACTGATGTATGTGCTTTTTATGTTGTCAGAAGCTGGTCTGCGAGTGTAAATGTTGAAGAATTTCTCACCTTTGTACTTATTGCCTTCAAGATCAGTATCGAAAAATTGTCTTTCTTATGGACCTGGGTTTTCAATTAAAGACCTTACAGCCTGTTTAGTACTCGTGACCATTGGTAGCACAGTGGAGAAATTGAGATTTTCCCTTAGGAAATGTTTTGAAAGAGATGCAGTATGTGACAAGATGTCCGGAATTACGTGAGAAAGAGCCACAAAGTTAAACTGATGGACAGACAGCAACAGTCCTTTTGCTTTTTCACTATCAGGTGAATTGGAAGAAGACATATTTATTTATTTAAAAGTTTTACCAGGAAGGCATACTGAGCGCAGCGAACGCTCTGTTCCAGATGTGTCCTGGGGAAGGGAAATTGGAGAGAACTATACATGTAGTATAACATTACATTGATGAAAAAATATACAGAGTACAAGAAACGAGATATGCTTGCCACATGGCAAGGAGTAGCTAATAGTGCAAAAACGCCAGTTTTGGAGCTAAAACCAGGGCCACTCGCCTCAGCAGTAAAGGGAATTCTTATGAAAGCGAAACACACAGACAACAAATATACATTTGAGGCTGATGGCTGCTATAGGGCTAGCTGTGCAGGCGGAGATGAAATGCTGTCGAGAAGAAGGTTAAACTGCAGTGAGGATAAGAAGGCCTGAGCTCAGTTGGGAGGAGTTCCACACGTGAGGCATGCGGTACTTGAAGGCATGTTGACCTCATGGAGCCATGGAGGTCATATGAGGAAGTTGGTAGCTCAAGGCCGGGTGTCTGAGGGAGTAAGTTGGAGGAGTTTGGGTAGCTAGAGTAGCTGCTAGGTAAGGGGAGGAATGGGTCCAGCATTTCGATATTAACCTTGGTGCAGTGTGCTGTTCTCCGATCATGTAAAGAAGGCAGGTCTAAGGGATCTATAAAGGCCACAGTGGTGAGTTGTGGGCGGGCCGGTCAAGGCGGCTTGGCAGAAAGAATGGAAGAGGGTCAAGCCTGGCA
This sequence comes from Neoceratodus forsteri, assembly GCA_016271365.2. Lineage (NCBI taxonomy): Eukaryota > Metazoa > Chordata > Ceratodontiformes > Ceratodontidae > Neoceratodus > Neoceratodus forsteri. The sequence goes on along the minus strand of CM028135.1, from coordinate 900,746,095 downwards.
AGGGAGGATTTGGAGGTCGTGCTGTACACAACGTCCCCATAGTCAAATAGTGGGAGAATCATTTTCTGTACAATTTCTTTCTGGGTTGGCAGTGGGATACAACCTCTGTTCCGATATAGGGCGCCCAATTTTGGGAGAAGTTTTTTTGTGGATCGCATCGATATGGACTGAGAAGTCGAGATGTTGATCGAGCCAGACTCCGAGGTATCTGAACTAGGTGCAGGTCTCCGAAAGGGACCCATCTAAGGTATGGAAGGCTGGGGAAGGGAGGAGAGGAGAGGACACGGGAGAGCCTTTGCCTAGTCCCGAAGGTAAGTGAGATGGTTGTCTTCGGATTGAGAAACAGCTGGTTGGAGCAGAACCAGAGCTGAATTGCATTAAAGTCCTGCTGGAGTCTAGCTGACACTTCAGCAGGGGAGGGACCTGTGGCATAAAGTACAGTGTCGTCGGCATACATGTGTATGGCCGAGAGGGGGCACACTGAGGGCAGGTCATTCAGGAAGATAGAGAAGAGTAGCGGGCCAAGGACCGAGCCTTGGGGAACCCCTATTGTAATAGATAGGGGGGGTAGAGGAGTGAGATCCGATTCTATCTGATTGTTGCCTCCCTACCAGGTATGAGTGGAACCAGTTGGTGGCCTTACCTGAAAGGCCGGCGAGGGTGAGTTTGGATAGCTGGAGTGAGTGGGAGACCATATCGAAGGCCTTAGCTCGGTCGATGAAGATAGCTAAGGTGACGTGCCCTTTTTCCATGCCAGTGAGGTTGTCGTTTGTTAGCCTTAGAAGGGAGGTGATAGTGGAGTGCGACTTCCTGAAGTCAGCCTGGTATTGAGAGGAAGGAGGAGGAGTCAGGGAAGGTGGATAGTTGTCCAAGAACAAGTTTTTCCTGAATTTTAGCTAGAATAGGGAGCAGGGAGATTAGACGGTAATTACCTGGCGAGGAGGGGTCGCCTCCTTTAGGGAGGGGGATGACAGTGGCAAGCTTCCAAACAGCAGGGAGTTTGGCGAGAGAAAAGAGAGATTATAGAGGAGGCCAGTGGGTGGCGGCGGTCGTGGCAGATGATAGGTATAGCATCCTGAAGTCGAGGCCTGAGGGGCATTTACCTTGGTTGGGTTTAGTGACCGCAGGGCTGTTAGTACCTCTGCTGGGGAGACCAGGCGAAATGAGAAACTGGGGGACCGTGGAGGGGGTGGCATGGGGGGGAGTGGGATCGTAAGGGGTGTGGGTTTGTGGGTAGTAGGGAGGAGGCGCAGTTAGTGATGAAAGTGTTGAGAACGGTGGCCACTTTACCTGGATCTGTGACCATGGAGCCAGCAACATTTAGGGCAGGGGTGGGTGGCTGGGAGGGGGGAGAGAGTAGCGACTTCATTGTCTTCCAGAATTTAGCTGGGTGGTTGAGGTTTGAGTGGAAGGAGACCTTGAAGTAGTTGGCTTTAGCCTGATGAATTATCTGGGTGCATGCATTGCGGAGTGTGCGGTAGTGTTGGAGTACTGCTTGTGACCCAGTACCTTTGTAAGATTTCCAAACCTTGTCTCTAGCATGGAGTTGATCTATAATGTTAGCGTTTATCCAGGTAGATGGGTGCCTCTTACCCTGGCTCTTCTGAGAGGTGCGTAGTGATCCCAGATTATGAGAAATTTAGATTTGAAAAAGTCCGTGGCCAAGTCAATGGTGGAAACATGCTGGATGTATGACCAGTCAGTGTTAGATAGCTCATTTAGAAGTGCGGGCAGGTCTAGTGATTTGTAGGACCTGGTGAGTAGAGTTCGTGGGGGAGGGGCCTGGGACTTAAATATTTTCCATATTATGTAAATCATGTGGTGGTCGCTTAAGGAGTCGGGTAGGAGACCGGCTTTTAGAACCCGTTGGGGGTGGGTGGTGAGGGCCCAGTTGAGTAACGAGTGGTTTAGGGATTTATGATTTAGGCGGGTGGGTTCCATGATTTGTTGGGAGAGGTTTAGTGCAAACACCTGGTTTTTGAGCTTGGAGCTTGTGTTTGAGAGCCAGTTAATATTGAAATCACCAAGGCTGTATAGTTCGCCCTTGAGGCGAGTGATTTTAGGGTGCCTAGGTGTTATAGGATGGGGTGCTGGGGTGTACCGGGGGAGCAGTAGGACCCCACTACATATAGTGCATATTCATATGTTCTAACACATCTCTTAACAATTTAAGAGTCCTGCATACAATAGACACTGCACCATAAATGGATAGCCACTGAACTGCGTGAGGCTGACAGTACTTCAGAACTGGTTCTTGCAGCTGTCTTTGTAGTTCATGCAATTTGTTGCTTCTAATAGCAGAACTACTGAAGAAAATAAAAATGGACTGCAAGTCTTGTTGATGTTTTTGCACTTGTTTCACAGACTGAATTGAATCACTGGCACACAAAGCCAGCCAGTGGGCTGTACAGTGTACTCCAATCAGTTCAGGGTTATAATCAGTTCTTAGTCTTTGCACCACACCTTGATGAAAACTCATCACAACTGATGCTCCATTAATACAGACAGCAGCAACTTTTTTTTATCAGTAATGCCCTTTTCATTCAGAAGTTGACAAAGTGCTCCGTAAATAGTCTCAGCCCTTCCATCACGATAACTTCTGTGTTGCAGTAAAAGCGAGTATATGGGCTATTATACAATGGCAAGAGAAAATCCTGGTCCTTGATTGGTCAGAGTGGGACTGGACCCGGGATGTTATCCCAGCATAACATCCCGGCCCTAGTCCCAGTACAGTAACGGCCGCATCGAAAGTTTAAAAAAAAATCCATCCACAGCTGTCCGTTGCTTCCTGCTCGCACTAGAAGTGAAAGCCGCATCGGGTTTCACAGCAGGCACAGCTCAATGCCCCCAAACAAGCCTCGCTTATTTCGTAACAGGAAAAAACTAAAATCAAAGCTGTCTTCATGATTACCGAGCGCTTAGCGTGACAATAGTCTGCGCTTTCTCCTCCGTGCCCCGGTACCAACACCATCATCTGCTCGCACTGAAAGTGAAAGCAGCATTATAGATTTGCAAAACAGTAGGCACAGCTCTCACACGCTCCCCAAACAAGCTTTATTTATTTCTAAAAAGAAAGAAAACCTGAAATCAAAGCCGCCACAGCAGTCTCCGCTCTTTCTCAGGTGCCCGACTATTCGCCTGTTAGCTGTAACGCTCAACTCATGTTTCTTCTACGTTTTTTTTTCTTTAAATACATGAACCAATAGCAGGAGAAAAACAGTGAAGAAAGGAACCCAGTAGGAGAACACCTAGAGGAGCGGGTTGTGGGGCACACTTATTAGAGACCTGCAACAGACACACAGAAAAACAGCTCCACCTGCTGTACAAACAGTATAAGGCACTATTTTTCAAATCCGCATCCTTCCACAATAAAAAAACTAAAAAATACAATTAAACACTATTTTTTAACCATTTTCTAATGTAAATGTAAACGAAGCCACTGTATATTAGAATAACGCCCTCCAGGGCGGGGTTGGGATATCCGCCTTGGTGTTGATCACCGCCGCTGGCCCTCGGCCCAACCACCCAAGGTGGGATGTTATCCCAGCATAACACCCACCCTGTCGGGCATTATTCTTTATTGTTGTCCAAGTATCGTATGTAAATTGTGAGTCTCTTGATATTGCTGATGTCTGTGGACTCTTCTAGTATCAAGCTTACCACTAGGCTGTTCTTCACAGCAGCATCCACCTTTTCCACCATGGTCTGTGCAATGTTCTCATGCATTGTGGACAGTCCAGCTGCATTCATGTAGGTGCCATAAGCCCCATCTCATTTTAAGTCTTTCAGGAATGGACATTCCATTTCCTTTAGAAACAGCACATATTTGATAAACATTGTGTAAGGCAGTTCATTTTTAGCAACAAAATATGTGTTTCATAAAATCCCTTTAAGTTGCTCATCACTGTGCAGTAACCTTTTCTGTTGCCTTTGCCATTGCCAGTCAGTTTGATTCACAGTCCATTTCTTTTTGTTTTTAATGCTTTAGTATGAGCATTGCTACCAGAATGTCTTATTAGGGTCGATGTCTTGTAACAAGTGCTTTTAAAAGGAATGGATGTATAAGATTTACAAACAGAACAGCTCATCTAACTGCTGTCTTTGTTGAACAGCAACCAGCTGTATATAGTTAGCCACCTTTGCTGGGATTTATTTTGTGTAATTCTGGTGCTGTGTAATAGTGGGCTACTACCCCTGCGTGGTGGGCTCAAATGAGATTGAAGGGCCTGGACTCTGTTCTGATGGTGATTGGGGGGGTTCTTTCACAATTAGAAATACATAGCGCAGTGCCTCCACCCAGAGTGAATTAAAGTGGGCCAGATATTTGTAGGATATAACCCCTTGGGATGCTGTACCTACCCACCACCCCTCACACTTACCCCACACATGGAACACCATGAACTGCAATGTAACTCTGTGTTGCATGCAGTTGTTTGCTATCGCTAATAATATGCTCACAGGACACCAGTATATAAAAAGGTTAACCATAAATTTATTTACACTGGGGTAGGGGTAGGGAAGGAAAATTTGGAAAAGGAGAAAACCAGCAACAACTGTTGCAATGCAGAAAACATGGGCAGTAGCAACAGCGATTGTGCCCACCCCCCACGAACAACATACTGTGTAAGCCTACCTCCCCATTAGTACCAGTGTCCCTAAAGTCTACCTGGCTACCCAGACAACGAATAGTGCAGGCCTGTAAATGTTGCTGTGGGTTGGCTGGCATTGGGGCCCTTGGGAATGAAGAAGAAGAAGAAAAGTCTTTAGTTGCTTTAACTTGTCTTGAATAACCCCAGCCAGTGCAGGTCCTGGAATTACTCATGGTTCTGAAGACACAACTGTGGACCGCAGTGATGGCAGCTAGCAGTGAAGGAGCTGGGGCTGTGAACAGCAGAGCAGGGTTGGTGGCTGACAGGATGGTCTTGCAGCTTGTCACCTTGTATCTTGATTGCTGAGTCTAGCAACTTGTCACCTTCTAGCTGAAGGGTTTCTTTCACAAACATCACAGGATGCAAATTGCAACAGTCCTGAGCACCATAACACTGATGTTCCCCAGACACAGAAACTCAGTGGCTTCACTGTTGCTGATACGATCTCTGGCAGTCACTTCAGTCTCTTAGGGAAAAAACAGTCTGTCCCTCTTTCTAGGCTGAGGGCTTTCTCAGGGTGCTGAAGGAGCTGTTCCCAAACAAATTGGTCACTCTGGCTGTATGCCCTCCTCACTTGTGGAGAGCCTCAGGAGAATTGCCCCTGAGCTGTAACTGTCCCTGGGGTCTCGGAAAAGAAAAACATCTTTTGATTGGTTGAATGCCATTATCTGTCTGTGAAATTAATATTCAGTAAGGCCACTGGATGCCTGATTGTTGGCCAGTTTGGGTGCCAAGATATTGGCCATACCCCCAGGATTCATTTCAGATATTTATCTATGTTGGACACTGACCCACTGGGTATAAAAAGTAAGAGTCAAATGAAAGAAATAATGGGTCATATTGTTCAACCGAGCCCAGATTCATAAAACAGCAGTTTAAAAACTCTATAACAGTGAGACGGTTGTCCCCAAGGTAGAAAAAAAGGTAGGTTAAAATTAAAAACTGTGTGCCCTTACCTAGGAGCCATAGCTGCAGTCCATGAAGGCTCCCAGAATGCTGATTGACTGGTAAAGGGGTCAAAGGCTCATAAAATGGCTGCTGATGTAAACCGTTTAAACAGGTCCCAACTATAAAAGTCTTTGGCAGCCCACAGTATTATTTTTCATTTATTTGCCCCATGGTCCATTAGTAGCTCCTCTGCCCCGTCAACTGACAGCGCAGTGGGGTTTCCGAGGAGCTTCCCCAGCCAGTTGCTACCTTCATTAGACTGTCCCCCCAGACAGCAGGCAGGCTCTGAGGTTCTGAGAGCACTAGCTATATTTAAATAACAGGTGCCTTATGCCACATCAGAGTTTATTTTCTGCCTCCTCTTGCCCCTCCCATATGTCTCTGTACCCCAACCCTGATTAGCTGTTGTGGGGGTCAGAGCACACACAGGGAGGGGAGCTGTTAGACAACCACAATGAGCGGTTCAGACTATGAGTGCCATAGCACTATTCTGCGCATGCGCACCCCACCAGCTTGCAAATTCACAAATGCGAGCCACGCAGCAGTACGCCTGGTCACCTTGCCAAAAATGGGTGAGTTAATTGTTTTAAACATGTGCTCCTCTGGCCCCCCTTTTCAGGAACTGAACACCGGGAGCCAGCAGGAGGCAAAAGAAGAGCAAGGGAGCTGGGACAAGGCAGCAGAACAAAATGGGAGGAGGGCAAAGACACTCTGGTAAGCCCCAACCTAGGGGGGGTGGGAGGTTACACTCTCCCCCCTACTTAAATACTTGGCATCCATGCCAAGCCCTTACCAGGGTCATGGTACCAAGAATATTAACATTAACATGTAAACAGGCTAATCTAACTAGACAGTGGATTCCTAACTAGTATAGGCAATCACAAACAGTATAGCCTAGACAAGTGCTAGCTATTCTAAGCAAAGAGAACAAATACTGAAAACGTTTCATGTTCTTACTTGACCATGGTCATAGCATTAAATGCACATGACAGACTTCTTTTAATCTCTAGAAGATTGGCAATTTGCATAATACCATATCAACATTTTACCCTCCCCTCTTACTTTTTAGTGTTGTACCCGCTCTGGGTGGCTTAGCATTGGAAGGGCATTCAATAATTCTAGGCAGACATCTTGGAGTGATATATACGCCGTTGTGGACAACATGTAGCAGCAGATCAGTTGGAACCCCAGGAGAGTCATATGTAAGTTTCAACAGAAGTTTGATTGTTTTTTAGAGCATTGCAGTGGCACTTGCACTTCTTCTTTGGCATCAGGGTTAGCTACTCCCTGCTCCTCGATCAGTGATGCGACATCCTCTGTCAAAGTGGGTTCCACAGCTTCCTCTGGCACCTTCTGTCTTCAGGTTCTTCAAGTTCTACAGTCTCTTGCTCTGGCTCTGCAGGTTCTTCACTGACTGCCTCTGGTGACACACCCTCGGATGGATGCCTCTTCTCCAGAGTGGCATCAACAGTTGGTTCAGGGGTTGAAAGTAAAGTTAAGGAGCAGCTGATACCTTTGAAAAAAACATCAGAAAACATTCTATTTAGACACAATTCAGCTTGTATTTTGTCCATCATCTATAGATTTCTAATTGCCATTATTTATTACTAAAGAAATTTCCTCAAAAACAAGATCTTTAGCCATTGGAGTCCCTCTGCCTTTATAGCTTATTCCCAACTTGATGTCATAATACTCTGTTGTGACATCACAATTTGTTGCCTCTGGAACAACTGTGATGTCACAAGCAGAGTATTATGACAACAAATTTGGAAGAAGCAATAGGAGCTGGTGAACTTTCAAGGAACACCTATCCTGTTGTCATGCATATGACCTCAGTAATAAATAATGGGGATAAGAAATACAAAGCTGATGAAAAATATAACCTGCTTTGTGTCCAAATATTATGTTTTTAAAAGTTCTTCTCAGGGCGTTGGTAGCTCTTTAATTGCTCTGTTGCAGGTGCGTTTGTCACTCCATCTCTTACTTCAGGTGTCCCTTGAAATGGACTAGCAAGTTCTGGTGTGGGATAGTAGTATACAGGCTGATAAACTGCTTCTCCGTCGGACTCGGGTGTCCAAACATTCTGGCTGTACTTGTTCTTCAAGATTTGCTGGGACTACCCCGGATTGCTGGGCACTCTGTTTGCTTTTGCGTTTTCTCGTGACAGACCTTGTCACTGGAGGTTTAGGTGGTCTGACGACTCGCTCTCATTTGTGGTGACCCTCTGCCCTATTGGTAGAAAATGATTTAGATGAATTGTTCTATAACCACTGGTGTGTCCCTTGGGACAAAGCTTGTAGACAGGCATGTCCTGTCATTTCTCTATAATGCTATAATAGGTGGTACTTATGCTTTTCCTGGAGTCCTAAGTTTCTCATTAATACTTTGTCACCAGGTAACAACTCATGAGCTTTAACTTTCTTGTCATGTCTGTCTTTGTTTGCATGATTTCTTTTTGCAGCAGTTTCAGCAGCTAATTTGTAGGCAGAATGTAGTTGCTCTTTCAGTTATTTTACATACCATTAGTAGGTTTCTGCTCGGGTGCCGTCAGCAGAGACACCAAAACAAATGCCCACAGGTAGTCTGGCTTTTCTGCCAAACATTAAATAGTAAGGTGAAAATCCAGTAGCATCGTTCGTAGTACAGTTGTAGGCGTGTACTGAGGCACTCACTTGTTGATTCCATCTTCTTTTATCTTTGGGGTTCAGAGTTCCCAACATGTCGAGTAGAGTTCTGTTAAATCTTTCAGGCTGAGGGTCGCCTTGTGGATGATAAGGGGTAGTACTTGATTTGCTGATACTCTTCCATGACAATAGTTCCTTGATTAGAAGATTCTCAAAGTCCCTCCCTTGGTCGAAGTGAATCCGCTGAAGGGCCCGTAATGGACGAATAACTTTTCTATAAGAACTTTAGCAACAGTGGAGGCTTTTTGGCTCTTGGTGGGGTAAGCCTGTGCGTATCTTGAGAAATGGTCTGTAACTACAAGTGTATTGACTATATTTTTGGAGTCTGGTTCCAGACTGGGAAATTCTATACAGACGAGTTCCAGGGGAGCAGTAGTTACAGTGTTGACTAAAGGGATATCCCTCTGTGGCTGAGTTTTCCTTTGTAAATATCTGCTGCAGTTCTTGCAGTATTTCTTTATGTCACTTGCCATGCGAGGCCAGTACAAATGGGCACATGCCAGGTCTAATGTGTGGTCATTTCCTAGGTGGCCCATGTCATCATGCAGCGCATAGAGTACAATTCATTTAAATTTTCAGGCAATACAAGTTGTAAGCGAGGACATTCTTGGGGACCTTGGACTTGTCAATATAGCAAGTTGTCTTTCATTTTCAGTTTAGGCCACTCTTTTTACATCAACTTCTCATCCGGGTTATATGTAGCTACTTGATTGGCCTCACCCCCTTTGGCTAGAGTGTGGACAGTTTCCTGAATAACTGGATCTGACCTTTGTTCTTTTTGCAGATCTTGGGTAGTGAGCTGAAGCAATGAACTTAAGTCGATAGAAGCTAAGTTGCAGTATGCAATTGGTAGGCAGTCTCCTGGTGCACCAAGGGCGTCCACCAAACAATTTGTATTGGCAGTAGATGGGGGTTCATTTGTATCGAACTTTTTACAAAATGCCTTTACCGTTTACTCTGGTATCTTCACCCAAAACAGATCACTTTTTCCAGTTGCTGCTGGTCATCTGACTAGCACATCTGCGTCTGTGTGATTTAGCCCAGGATGATATTGTACGCAATAATCATAGGTTTAGAGTACAGACAACCAGGAGTCCTAGGAAAGAGTTGACAATCACTCACCCAACTTACAATAGCCTGACACCGTTTGCCCGACAATCACTTGCCTGACAACAGAAATTTGCCCATGGTGGAGGTGATTATATTTAAGTATAGGGGTGCAAAGCCCCCTAAAATGTAAAATCACCTCTGCGGCGGGCAAATTTCTGTTGTCAGGCAAGTGATTGTTGCCACATGGTGTTGGGCTGTTGTAAGTCGGGCGAGTGACTGTCAGTCTTTTGTAGTAGATCCCAGACAACTTTCGTAGTAGACCGCAGATAGCCATCTGTGTCCGGCCGCATCAAGCTTTGCAGTTGTTTGTATGTACTTTAAAGGATTACCTGTTGTCACGGTAATATGTACTCTGTTACAGGTACTTTTGGAACTGGTCCATTATTGCCCATTTTAGTAAAATAAACTCTAGTTTGTGCACCAGGTACCTTTTCTCTGCACTGTTGAGATTTCATCAAACAAATTTCACAGGTCGCAATCCTTCTGGGTAGCTTTGATACAGCACATCCCCAAGCCTGCTGAAACTAGCGTCTGTATGCAGCTCGGCATAGGCGAGTACTGGTGCATGAGTCAGATAGTAGATTATGTCTTCGAAAGCCTGATCGTAATCGGCAGTCCCAACAAATCCCAAATGGCTCAGATGGTTTAAAGTATGATTTGGGTTCAGTAATCTTGTCAGAAGTTTTCTTCCCTTTCCAGGTAGGCAGATAACCTTGAGTCAGGTTCAAGAAACGGGATATAAATTATTTTCCAATAACAGAATTGGCAAATAAGGGAGTGTGGTCTGCATCTATGTTAATAATAACATAGTTTGGCATCAGATATCCCCAACCAAGGACATGGCTAACAGTGTAGAAAGTGTCTGGATACAAATACAGTTCAAAAACAGGCCTAGGATTATATTTGGAATTGTTATAGAACACCAAACTCAAATACAGAATATAATAATACACTAATGAGTGATATTACGTCAGCTTCTGATGTGAGAGATACCATAATAGTTGGTGATTTTAACTTTCCTGGCATCAACTGAGATAATCAGGAACATCTAACCAAGAATGTGACTTTCTCACCCCAGGAATACGCCAATATTCCTAACTCTTATGCAGTATGCCTTTAAGCCAGATCTGCCTGGAGATGGAACGGTATGCTAATGATGGAATCATTGGCTTGTACCACTTTTTCACATGCTGCCACCTATCAACTGCCTACATTCTAACCCTCAGATTTCTCTCTCCGCCTGTCAAGACTAGATGCTCAGAGATTCTCTCCTCATCATCTCGCTCTGAAACTTTAAAAAATACATGCAAGTATTATTTTATTTTCATTTGCTGCACTTATCTTTTGTTTGTAGTAAACCGTTTGCTTTATTTTGGTTAAATTGCTTATTTTTCTTGGTTTCTCCCGGTTTGGGATAACTGGTGGAAAACCGGGTTTTTTTAGTCTTAGCTGAGTTTTTTCTGACTACAAACTCCTTTATTTGTGGTAAATTGTTTATTTAAATTAGATTTTGGTAACCGCTAATCCTGGTTCCTTTTTCTCTCGGTTCCCGGTTCCCTGATTGGCTCCTGAATTGACCGCAACCGATAGATTGGTTTTAAAAAAAGTTAAATTTAATCGCGGTTTGCGATTTCTGGGTTCTTTTGTTTAAAATGTCTGGCAAACCTAAGAAAAGGACCGGTGAACCCGGTTTCAAAAATTGCACAGAGTGTGGAGAAGTGTTTGCCAAGGCAGATAAACACACTTCTTGTGGTGTTTGCCCTGGTTATGATCATTTAAAGACAGACTGTGAAATCTGTAAAACGTTTACTGAGAAAACGCGTGAAAAACATTTGGAAAAGCTTAAAAAGAAGTTGCCTCCACCTAAGGGTCTTTCTGGCTCTGAGCAGACGACACCCTCAGTGGCTGTGGGTGAAACCACACAAGCCACAAATTCTACCCCTAATACGGGTACAGTGGCCATCACATCAAAAAGGCCTGCTGAACCGGCTAGCTCTCCAGTTCCCATGAAAAAGACCAAAAAGACAAAACACACTGAACCCCTTGCTTTTCAGCCTATGGGAATTCTGTGTCTATAAGTATGCCTACTCCTCTGGAGATTGCACAGGCATTTAAGGTCTTGCAGGCCTCACAGGGTCTGCTGCCTGCTGGACAGCAGGCTACAGTTCAGACCCCTGCCGAGTCTACCTAGTTCTCCCTGCATGAGGCAAGGGAAGAGTATGGGGAGTATGAAGAAGAGGATGAAGGAGAGCCTATAGAGCCTGAAGTCTCTCCTGAGCAGAAGTTTGGCTCTCATCCCAGGTCGTCAGAAGACTATTCAACTCATTTTTCCTTTGTTAGGAAAATGGTAGATGCTCTGGATATCTCTACCACTGAGGTGATAGAGGATAAGGAGGAGGCAGAGTATCTAGAAATTATGGGGTTAGCACCCACCAAAAAGTTATTGCTGCCTATAAATATGCTTTTTAAAAGCTCCTCCAGACACCTGGGTCTGTTCCACCTTTGGATAAAAGGCTGGACAAAAAGTATCAGACAGGGAAGGGGCTGAATTCTTATTCTCCCACCCTGACCACCAGGGGGTGGTACAAGCTGTAGCCTGTGACAAGGCTAAAGTACCTCTTGCCTCTCACCCAGCTGAGAAGGATTTGAGGAAAATAGACACCATGGCCAAAAAAGGCTATTTATCCACTTCTCTGGCCATAAGACAGGCTAATTTCCAGGCCTGTGCGGCCCAGTACCAAAAATTCCTCTGGTGGTCTGTCATAGCTATGGCAAACAAGGCCCCTTCTAGTCATTCAGCAGACCTTGCTAAGACTGCCAGATTTGGCTTGGAGGCTGCTAAATATCAGTTATTTTTTTTAAATAACTTTTTGTCCCCCCTACATCCTGCAGACCCGACTCTTCGGGACCGCCAAGGAGTCATCCTCCTGCCTCACTCGCCCTACCCAGACTCCTCTCTTGTCCCCATGTAATCAGGGTTTCCTGCCGGGGTCAAGGGGCAGGCAAGCACCTCGATACACTCATTTTGTCGGACCGGAGGTAGTCTGGCAGGCGAGGGCATATTGAGGTACCCCGGCTCTCCTTCTTCCTGAAGCTGCAGCTGCTCGCTTTTCTATGTGGGAAGTGGCACGCACCCTACACCAAGGCATAACTGCCGCATCGCCACTCCCCTGTCCCTCTACGCCTGCTCTGGCGCTTGTCATGACCACTGGGCCACTGCCAGAGGCCAGTCAAGCACCGCGTGGCCTCCTTTCCTCCCGGAGAGGGACAGCTGTCCTCCGGACGCTTAATCCTCTCCCAACCCCCAACGGCCCAGGCTCACTCCCGACCCCGGGTCACCGGCATGGCACGAGTTGTGGCATCCAGCACCTCAACCCTCAGCACCACTGGGCCGGCAATTATTAATTTCTAATGGCAACAGACACCAGTGACACTGTTGCCAGGTGGATGGCCAGTACAATTGCCCAGAGAAGGTTTGCCTGGTTAAGAGCCACACACCTTACTCAAGACACTTAGAATAAGGCTCTGGATTTTCCAGTTGAGGATAATTCCCTCTTTGGAACGCATACAGAGGCCTATATGAAGAAAGTGAGCGAGTACAAGGCCACTTACAGGAGCAACTCTGCCAAAGAAAAGGCTCCCCCATCCACAAGACCATATGGAAGGGGAGGCAGGGGCAGACGGTTTCATTCCAGGTCTTTTTATCAGGCCATGGCTGTACCCCAACTACAACAGTACCCTCACAAGGGTACTTCAGAGGCAGGGGCAGAAGGGGCTCCAGGCGTGGTTCCCATTCTCAGCTCCAGGCAAAGCAGGATCCGTGACTTGTCCTCCCAGGCCACTTCCCCACTTCCAGTAGGGTGCAGACTGTCTCACTATTTCCAGGCTTGGAAACAGATCACCATAGACAAGTGGGTCCTGGAAATAGCGAGTCAGGGATTGTCCCCAAGCTTCAAATCCCTTCCCTCCTTAAGAACCAGAGCGTTCAAACCAGCTTCCAATGCTGAAAGAAAGTTGCTGAAAAAGGAGGTTCAAAACTTATTGCTGTCAAAAGCAGTGGAACCCGTGCCTCCATAGCAAAAGGGAAAGGGGTTTTATTCAAGATTCTTCCTCACAACAAAGAAAAATGGGGAGTGGTGGCCTTTCCTAGACCTAAGGGTGCTAAACAGGCACTTAAATAAAGCCAAGGTTCAGAATGGTAACCTTGTCACTGATTCTGCCAGCTCTCCAAAAAGGAGATTGGCTGGCATCCCTGGACCTAAAAGATGCTTATTTCTAAATCCCCATAAGGGAGTCTCACAGAAAGTACCTCAGGTTCAGACTCCCTTCAGGTCATTACCAGTTTTCAACCCTGCCATTTGGTCTCACTTTAGCTCCAAGTGTGTTCACAAAGTGCCTGGCAGTGGTCATGGCACACCTGCAAAGGCAGGGTGTCACAGTGTTCCCATATCTGGACGACTGGTTGGTGGTGGGAAAATTACTGCAACAGGCAGAGGAACATCTACAGCTCACCCAAGGACTTTTGGAGACTCTGGGTTTTCTGGTAAATCTCAGAAAGTCAGTCCTTCTCCTTGCACAAGTGCTGCAGTTCATAGGAGCAGAATTAAATACCCAGGAGGGCAGAGCTTTCCTACCTCTGGACAGAGTAAAAAGTATCTTGCAAATGGCAGGCTCCTTCAGCCTGAACAAACCAAAAACTGTAAGACAGTTTCTGCAGTTACCGGGCCACATGGCAGCTGCCACTGGCACAGTTCTAGGTTCCAGGTTCCAGATGAGAGACATCCAATTCCACCTAAGAGCTCATTGGTGTCAAAGAAGGGATTCTTTCTCAAAGATGGTCCCAGTAACAAAAACGTTACTTCTGGCCCTTCAGTGGTGGAAAGAGGAAGCCAACCTCCGAGAGGAGGTTCCCTCCCAAAAAGAGCCCCCGTCAGTGATTCTCACAACAGATGCATCATTACTAGAGTGGGGTGCCCACCTAGGGGATCACACTACTCATGGCACTTGGTCAAGGGCAGAGTCGCTCCAGCACATAAACCTGCTGAAGCTCAGAGCGGTGTTCCTGGCACTGCAAGCCTTCACACCACTAGTTCAGGGAAGGGTGATACAGGTCAGAACAGACATTACCACCACTATGTATTACATAAACAAGCAGGGAGGAACAAGGTCGGATCCCCTCTGCACAGAAGCCATGCGAATTTGGACTCTGGCCTACTCCTTAGGAGTCTCTTTTCAGGCCATTCATCTGCCAGGCAAGGACAATACCCTAGCAGATGCCCTGAGTTGAATCAGCCAGACCCATCATGAATGGACCTTGAACAGACAGGTGGTGGAAGTTATTTTCAGAAGGTAGGGCACTCCAGAGATTGATCTTTTTGCATCCCATGAAAGTCATCACCTGATACAGTATTGTTGCAGACCCCCAGCTATGGGAACAGTACCCCTGGATGCTCTGATCCTGGACTGGTCAGGGAGGTACCTGTTTGAGTGCCCTCCATTCCGTCTGGTGTACAGGGTGCTACTCAATCACAGGGCCCAGTCAGTCACAATGATCCTGATAGCCCCAGGCTGAGCCAGACAGCCATGGTACTCTGTACTGCTCTCCATGTCTGTGGACGAACCAATACACCTTCCCCGGAGGCACAACCTGCTAACCTCCAGTCAGGAGAGACTCCTGTACCCAAACCTCAAGTCACTCGGACTCAAAGCATGGCTCTTGAGGACCTAGAGTATGCGAACCTGCATCTATCTGAAAGTGTCCTGGATATTTAAAGGGGGTACAGAAAACCTTCCACCAAGAAAACCTATGCCTCTAAATGGAAAAGATTTTCTCTCTGGTGCTCCACCTGGAATATAGTACCAGCTCAGGCAGGGGTTCCATCTGTGGTGGACTACTTTACTCATCTGCATTCATTGGGCCTGCAGACCACTACTTTAAAAGTTCATTTAGCTTCAGTGTCTGCTTACACTTCAGCTGGGAAGAATGCCTCTATGGCATCAAGTTCTATCTTTAAAAGGTTCTTTAAAGGTATGGTCCACCTGCACCCCCCTACCAGGCAACTGGTGCCGGCCTGGGATCTAAATATCTGTATTGCCAAACTCATGGGTCCCCCTTTTGAACCCATGCCTTCAGCTCCTTTGAAATATGTCACATGGAAAACAGTTTTCATAGTGGCAATCACGTCTTCCAGAAGGATCAGTGAGCTCCAGGCTCTCTGTATTGAGCAGGACTACATTTCATTCCACAGGGACAAAGTGATCCTGCGAACTAACAGAAAATTTCTTCCAAAGGTGGTCTTGGACTTTCATTTGAACCAGTCCATTACCTTTCCTGTTTTCTTTGCTGAGCATTCAAGCTCTGATGAGCGTAGGCTGTGCAGTCTTGATGTCAAGCAAGCTCTTAGCTACTACATGACAGTCACCAAGGCCCATAAGCAGGACAATAAGCAACTGTTCTTGACCTATGGGGATGTGGGAAAAGGAAATCCAGCATTTAAGAGGTCCATTTCTCGCTGGATAGTCCAGTGTATTCAATTTTGCTATTCGAAAACTGGGAAGGAGGCCCCAGCAGGGCTGAGAGCCCATTCCACAAGGGGTACAGCTGCTACTATAGCAGCTACCAGGGATGTTCCCTTGTTGGACATCTGTAAAGCAGCTATCTGGAGAACAGTGCACACCTTTTCCAAGTATTATAGCCTGGATGGTATACCGTCACCGCAGCGACTCCGGCACTGCGAAGACCATCACAGCAATAGGAATCGGGCAAAACCCACACGTCGCTGTGATGGTCTGTGCAGTGACCGGTGGGTGTCTCCCCCCCCCGGACCGGGGGGGGGGTTCAGGGGGTGCAGCCCCTCTATTGTATGCACAGACATTTCTGAGGCTACAGTGCCAACAGTCGGCATCATAGCTGTTGCTGTAGGGGATGTCGGTGCTAGTGCTGTCGAAGCGCTATGGTAAAACCAGCCTGGATACACAGGCTAGGTGTGATGCCAGGTTTGGCACAGCTGTCCTGCAGAACCTGATTCCAAAATAGGTTCTGTGCCCACCTTCAAAGGTACTGCTTCTTAGTCTGCATAAGAATTAGGAATATTGGAGTATTCCTGGGGTGAGAAGAAAATATTATCACAGTAATCTTGTCTCTTCCAGGGGGATACTCCAATATTCATAACTCTTCTACCCTGCCTCCCCTGCTAGAACCAGTGGCCTCTGCACTCCATGCGGTAATACCAGGGGTATGTGTGCCACAATCTAGATTTTATATTTGGAACTGTGTTTCAATGGTTTTTCCCTCTTCAGGTGATTCTGACATTGGGGGTGTTTTTGTTAATGTTTTTTCCCCTCCAGTTAGAGGTTCTTCTGGGTGTTTTATTATTATCATTATTATAGATAATTATTAAATTCCTTTCGGGCCCTGTCTTGTCAGGTATCCACGAAATCTGAGGGTTAGAATGTAGGCAGGTGATTGGTGGCAGCGTTTAAAAAAGTGGCATGAGCCAATGATTCCATCATTAGCATACTGTTCCATCTCTGGGCAGATCTGGCTTAAAGGCATGCTGCATAAGAGTTATGAGTATTAGAGTATCCCCTAGAAGAAACAAGATTACTGTGGTAAGTATTTTTTTCTTCTGGATGCATTAGCTAGCCAGGGGCTCCACCAAATGGTTACCAATGCCACTAGAGGGAACAACATATGAGAACTTATCCTTAGAAACATCGAAGACTTTCAGAAATAACTATACGTAAGGTTGTAATATTTTCATGGAGAGCATGAATTTCATGATTTCCGTGAAATTGGTAGTTCCCCGTGAAAATCACCAGTTGTCAATTGCCTTTATTTCCTATACATAGACTTGAGCTTTGTACAGTTGTACAGTTGCTTAAAAAAACATGCATTTGCTCATTCTGCCTTGCATGCTGTCTCAATACTGAAATGCTGCCATGCTGGGGCAGAGACTAACTAAGACGTTAAACCGAGGTCCCATCTGCCTGGATTGGTGGTAGTTCAGGTGGATGTTAAAGATCCCATGGCACTTATCGAAAAGAGGGGAATTTCCCCGGTGTCCTGGCCAAATTTCCCTCATTCACTAAAAATACCACCAACAGCTTAATCTGGTTCAAGGTCAGTTGGCATTCATCTGTATCCCCCTCCCCCGGGTGGTGCCTGAAAATAGGCAGGATTTGTCTAGTGCACTTACCCGGTCAACAAAAACTAAATAAATAAATAAATAACAAGCAGCATCTCTCACTGACTGAATCCAAGGAACCGCTAGCTTAAATTGCATGTAAAATATAATTTAGAAGTAAAGCTTGGTCGACTGTGTAAGTACCTTGCCTTAGCGACTAGCCTGTACGAGCAGAACGTGGCTCCTACTCCTTCCCTTCATCCTGCAGCCAGCATGCTCTATTTTTTTCCACTACCTGCATAGCTCCACTTCGGCTTAGCTGGCAGTTTTGCATTCATTCCATGAGGGATGTCTTTGCTCCCCTGCAACTATCTTATTACTCAAATGCTGACATGCACGGGCGGAGACAAGCAAGCATCATCTCTCTCTGACAGAATGCCCTGGAACTGCCAGCTGAAGCTGCCTATAAAATAAAGAACTACCTGAACTACGAGTCTGAGGCACACTACTTGTCTGAAAGATGGCCCCCAGTCCTGTTGTGTGGTACCTGCAAATAACCTACTCTTAATATGGGCACTTAGCAATTAATTTCTAGCATTTTAGGGCTTTTTTGGGTGGTTACAATAATGTGATTGGGTTTTAGAGATGTGCCATGCATGAGCCGTGAAAATAGCATTTTTTTACCGTGCAGGAGCCGTGAAATATGCAAGTTTTTACCGTGAAAAAAATTGCAGCCCTAACTATATGCTGTCCTTCAGGAGGTAGTGCTCACAATACAATCTTGTGCAGCATAACATCATGCAGAATAAAATCATCAGGTATACAACTTATTAGGGCTTATGATAAGGCAGACTTCAGCAGCATTAGAGACACCATAAAATCTATTAATTGGGAACTCATGACATCAAACCTCTTTGTAGAGGAAAGCTGGACTCTTCTTAAAAATATTATACTGGAACTTGAGAAAAAATTTGTTCCAAGAAAGAAGAAATATAACAAAAGGGGTAGGGTCCCACGTGACTTGCCCGAGCTATTAAGCATCAAATTATTAAAAAAGAAAAGGCATACAAGAAATTCAAAAAGGACAGTACTTTAACTTCAAGCAGTCGCTACAAAACTGAGCTGAGGAACTTAAAAAACATGATAAAAAAAAATGAGAAGAGTAAAACTGAATTCAAAATTGCTCATACCAAGGGCAGTAACAAAGCTTTCTTCTCTTATGTTAATAGCCACAAAAACGAGTCTAAAGAGGTAGGCCCCATTACCCTAAATGGCTCTGTAATAGAGGACAACAAAACAGCCAACATCATTAATGATTTATTTTGTTTAGTATTCAATGAAAAGGCACAGGTCTCAACACCTTATAATACTATAGACAGCAATAAAATGTACTTCACTGGAGATTAAATTGATTCATCTATTAACAAATTAAAGGTAAACACCTCCCCTTGACCTGACAGTATCCACTCGAGGTTTCTATTAGAAATGTCTTCTGCTCTATCACACCCAATGTCAATCCTTTTCAATAGGCCCATTGAATCCAGGGAGGTGCCTTCTGACTGGAGAACAGCTATTGTTGTTCCGATGTATAAGAAGGGAAATAAAAGGCTGGTAAACAACTACAGATCTATTAGTTTAGCATCCCTCTGCTGTAAAATAATGGAAAGGCTACTAATGACAATAGAATCTGAGATTCGGTCCGAGGGATTACCAGACATCAACCAGCACAAATTTACCAATGGATGTTTGTGCACAACAAATTTAGTTACTTTGTATAACAATGTAAGTTCAAACAACATGAAGTCTTGCAGTATTCTGACTGCATGCAGTTAGCCCCAGCACTTGAACTGCTCCGAAGAGTAAAAGGTTAACTATATGCCAAGGCATAAACCGTCGAGCTCGGTTTTCAAACCTCTGTCTGTGGTTCTCTGAAGTCTAACAGTCAGATTTCTTACTCTGCCTAACTGTGAAGTCGCTCCGGAGATCCCTCCTGCGCTTGGGTTCAGTAAAAATTCGAATCAGTCGTTTTTTCAACCGCAGTTCATAATTCCTTCGGTATTCTTACCTCTGTCTTGGTAACAGTAAGTGGTAGTAGTAGCTAGTGGTATTTTGTGACATTGTTAGAAATTGTTTTGTCTTCTGTTCTTTTCTGGTTGGTCTGGTTCAGAACCGAAACCTATTGTTTTTTTTCTGTTCTGTTGTAAAATATTTGTGGTTTTCCGGTACTTATCAATTTCTAAAAAAAATCTGGACTTTGTAGGATTTTTTTAACAGACTTGTGACACGGTTGGAACCGACAGGTTTTAGTTACCTGGCTTGAAAGCTGACAAGAGTGACTTTTCTGATTTTCGGCATGTCTGAGAAACCCAAAAAGAAAATCTGTCCCACTGGGTTTAAGCACTGTACCGAGTATGGGGAGGCCTTTGCTAAGGCTGATCCCCATCTCGTATGTGTTTATTGTCTGGGGTTTGACCACCTCAGGATAAACTGCCAAATTTGTAAGAACTTTCCTAAGGCCACTCTTGAAAACTGTTTGAGTAGGCCGAGAAGTCCGTTGATCTTGATGGCCAGCCAGGTTCGGTTGCTACTGAACCTGAAGGGGTGCCTACTGACCTGGGCGATACCTCTTCAGGCAAAAGAAGAGCTGACTCTGCAGAGTCGGTTCCGTCAAAGAGGAAATCAGCCAGTTTGGATCCAGCAACTCATGTTCTGACCGCTGAGGAAATAGCGAAAGCGATCTCTATAGTGCAGTCACTTTGCCTGGTTGTGACCGAACCAGCATCGGTTCAGAGGTGATCGGTTCGGTTGGAGGTTTTTGCCTCAGATATTGATCTGGAGGCATACTATGAGGGCGATTGGGAGGAAGAGGATGAAGGAGGAGAGTTTGAAGGCATAGATGAGCCAGTAGAGCCTGACATCTCCCCAGACAGGCCTTCCAATGTTTCCCCTCCAGTGCTTTTCTTGAGTTCTCTCACTTGTTTCATGGTGGCTGAGACTTTCAGCTTCCCATGGAAGAGGCTGAGCAGGATCAGAAGGAGCTCTCTTTGACTCTGGAACATCCATCATTTCCACATAATCAGGCTCCTTCTGATCCTGCTCAGCCTCTTCCATAGGAAGTTGAAGAGTCTCAGCCACCGTCTTATAGAACAAGAAGTGGGAGGGGGACTTTCCCACATCCTTTCCTCCTGTGGATAAAAAAATTAACAGGAGCTATGCTTTATCAGGCTCTGGCATGGAATGCCTTTCAGCACATTGCAGCCATGTTGGGGTAGTGCAAGCTGCAGCCTGTGACAAGGCTAGTATTCCCCTGGCATCTCACCCCCAGATAAGGATTCCAGGAAAGTGGATGCCATGGCTAAGAAGCAGTACTTGGCATCCTCTTTGGGTCTCGGGCAATCAAATTATATGGCATATATAGCCAGGTACCAGAAGCTGATGTAGGATACGGTTCTGGAGCTGGCTAAGAATGCCCCTCCCCAGCTAGCCCAGGAGCTGGAGCAGGTGGCTGTAGATGGTATAGAGGCATCCAGAGTGCAATTTCATGCTGCTGTGGACTCGAATGATTTGCATTCTAGAGTCATGGCTACATCTATCTCCCTGAGGAGGTTTGCTTGGCTTAGATGTACCAGCCTTTCGAAGGATACCCAAACTAAGGCCATGGATTTCCCTGTAACTGGTAATTCTCTTGGGAGCAAACAGAGAACTACATGAAGAAGATGGATGACTGTTGGACCACCTATAGGAGTGCTGCAGCCAAGGAAAGGCAGGTCACTCCGCAGAAGCAGAAATTCAAGGCTGTCAGGGGCAGGCCTTTTCATAGGCCTTTTTACCAAACTCAAGCCCCCTCCTCTTCATTCCAGCAGAGGGGGTTCTTTAGGGTAAGAGGCAGGCATGGGATGACTAGGACCCCATCATCCACGCAGTCTAAGCCCCCTGCCAAACAGACACTCTGAGGTGTCGGTCAGGGTCACCTCCCCAGTTCCAGTAGGGGACTGGCTGTCTCACTACTCGCAGGCCTGGGAGTCTATTACTTCAGACAAATGGGTCCTGGAAGTAGTGAGCCAGGGACTTGCTCTCAGTTTCAAAAGGTTCCCAAAAATGAGAGCAAGGTCCTTCTGTCCTCCCTCTCCCTTGGAGACAAAGGCCTTAGAGACAGAAGTCTCCTCTCTTCTGCAAGTAGTAGGGAAGGTACCTCATTGTCACAGGGGAAAATGAATGTACTCCAGATACTTCCTTACCCCAAAAAAGACGGGAGTGGTGACCCATTCTAGATTTAAGGTACCTGAACAAACACTTAACAAAACCAAAATTCAAAATGGTGACTCTGGGAGTAATTATTCCCTCTCTGAGACCAGGAGACTGGCTAGTCTCTCTGGATCTCAAGGATGCCTACTTCCACATACCTATCAGACATTCCCACAACAAGTACCTCAGGTTCGAGGTACCCTCAGGCCATTACCAATTCAGAGCTATGCCTTTCGGCCTAACATCTGCCAAGTAAGAAGGGTCTTACTGCTCTGGTGTAGTCTTTGACAAAATGCCTGTAATGTCTGCTGAATCCAAGAAAGCGATATAACTCCTTCAGATTAGTGGGCTTTGGCCAGGTGGTCAGGGCTTCGACTTTGCTTTGGTCTGTCTGGATACCTTCAGCCAGCACAATATGTCTGACATATTTAACAGAAGTTAGAAATAACTGGCATTTATCTATGGAGAGTATGAGCCCGAGCTCCTCCAAATGGTACAAAACTTTAATAAGTCTTGTCTCATGCTCATCTAGAGTCTTGCCAAATACAGTTACATTGTCCAGGTAGATTAAACATTCTAGCAGGTTCTCTTCCCCCACAGCTCTTTCCATTAGCCTCTGGAAGATAGCTGGTTTGCTGGATGTCCCTTGGGGCATCCGCAGGAATTCATAAAATCCCAATGGACATATAAAGCTCGTCTTCTCCTGATCTTTGGGGGTCATAGGTATTTGGTAATAGCCACTCGTAAGATCAAGTACGGAAAGCCATTCACTCCCATTTAGGCAGTCTAAGGCATCTTGCATGTGGGACATGGTGTACTGGTCAGGGATGGTTTGTTTAGTAAGGGTCCTGTAATCAACACACATGCACACAGCTCAATTCTTTTTTCTCAGCACCACTATTGACAAGGTATATGGGCTACGAGATCCTTGTATAATGCCAGCTGCCAACAGTTCTTGTAGATGTCTTCTTACATCATCAACATCAGTGGGTGCTAACTGGCAAGATCTTTCCTGATAAGGGCATTCGTCATGCAGCCAGATGTGTTGCTCTTCTTCAGTCACACATCCTATTTCCCACTCGTGGAGGGAGAATACTTTGCTTCTCTTAGCTAGCTTGCTGCTGATACGAGTTTTCCACTTGTTGGGTATAGGGGAGTCACCAAATCAAACATGTCTGGAGCACGGCCAGTTGGACAGTGGTCTTGGGTTGGAGTAGGTTGCACATCCATTTCTGCACAGTAGACTAGAGCCAGCGTGCATCCTTTTTTGATGACAGTGCCTCTGTCAGTCACATTCTTCACTTGGACAGTAACTCGTTTGGCATAAGCATGAGCTCTGACGGGCAACACACTGGGCTTTACCAGTAGTCCTTCGGGTAACCCGTTATCTTACTTCGAGAGGGTTCCTGCAGTAGGTCTTCACATATAGGACTGCGCCCCCTGGCGTCAGGTTCCAACAGCAAAATTGTAGATAGCAATCATCAGCAGGGACCGCCCCCAACGTCAGGTGACATGACGTCAGCCCGACTATAAAAGGGGTGGTCCCACACCCGCCTTACGAGTTAGAACAGTGATCAAATGCCTGCAGCGTTAGTCGAAGTTTTTCGCCTAATAATTTTCTTTTAGCTTTTTTGACGATTGATGTCTTCTTGACCAAAGAAGAAGTGCTCAAAATGCGGCGCCCAGATTCCGCACAGGGACGACCATTCCCTCTGCCTCTTGTGCCTAGGCCCCAGGCACAACACTGAGGAGTGCTCCATCTGCCAGACCTTCAACCAAGCAACTCAGACCAGATGCATGCAGACCCTTGAGGCCCACCTCCTTACCCGACGTCTGGCGTAGATGGAAAAGGAGCTCCAGGAGTTGAGGGAAAGGTCGCCGTCCCCAAGAAAGAAGAAGAGTAAGGAGAAACATCGGGACAGGAGCCCGTTACCACACGAGAGGCCTCCAAAAACTGTGAGTACTGCTTCTGGTACCCCGTCCGTCTCTTTGGGCCGGGCACCTTCTCCCCCTTCTGCTGAGGTGAGCAGGTAGTCGGGGGTCGCCTCTCTGGAGGTTTCTGTTCAGTTGCCTCTCAGCTTGGCCGATAAGTTACCCATCGACTCTGTCAAAGGGCACTTGGCCCCTGCCAGTAAGTCTAGCAGCAGTCTTCCGACCTCCTCTAGCCCGGTAAGGTCCGATCAGTCGGACGACGGATCCTCCGTCACCCGCCCGGACCCTTCCACTCTCCCGTCGGGCTCCACCTTGGCCCCCGACGTTGGACAGAGTGAGCTGCAGAGTGACTCATCATCCCTCCGGGTTCTTCGCCCTAGGGATTCACCACCTGATTCTGTGTTCTTCCTTCTGTCAGGATCGCTGATTGACCTTTCGTTGGGGTTCCTCTCAGAACTTCCCCCTTCGCCAGGTCTTTTGTCGCCCCCAGACAGGAGTCCGTCGCTGGCTGGGGATCCGTCCATGTATCCTCCCCCCTTGGGACCTTCTGGAGTCCTTCTGGATCCTACGCCACCTAGTAGCGCTTTGGCACCTCCCCCGGTAGGTCCAGAACCTTCAGGTGGTTTTCCGGGGCCAGATCCCCTTATCCCACTACCGGGCGGCCCACCGTCTGCTCCTCAGTACCCGACACCAGGCCATGTGCCCCCGATGCCGGGATATCCTCGGTACTCCTATTACTTTCAAGGACTGCCTGGGTTATCATGATCCTTCATGGCAATATCCCCAGTACCCAGGCTACCTGGGCTTTCAGCTTCCTCCACCTCCACCTCCACCCCCTGGTGCCAGACCACGAGTCTGCCCCTTTGTGGTGGCAGGATGCCAGAACACAGCTCCTCACGGAGATCAGGCAGTCAGTGGGGGACATCTCCCTGCCGAGGGTCCCCCTCCACTGCCTCCCTCAGGACGGGCTTCGGGTGCTCTCATTGTAGGATCATCTGGTGTGGATCCTTCCATCCATAGTGGTTCTGAGCCCTCCAACACGGACTCTGATTCCGAGCCTTCGGACCCTAGGTCCCCCATTGAGGTACCGCCCATGGAGTCCCCAAAATCTCCTCCAGAGGACCCTTCCTTCGGGGACCTTTACGCACCATTCAGGCAGCAGGAGGTTGGCCTTTTAAAGAGGTGGATCCCCAACGTAAGAGACTGGCAGAACACCTGGATTTAACTACTTCAGATCCCCTTCCCATCCCTCCTTGGATGGGTCCTCATGAGGATCTGGTGACCCAGTGGTCTCCAGAAAAGCGGATTGCACTTATCCCCTGGAAGGGATTCAGCACCTCACCACACATCCTAAGGCTGACTCTTTGGTGATCATGGCCGCTCACGACCGGTCAGCCCAACCAAAACACTTGAGCTCCTCGCCTCCGGACAAGGACTCCCGTCAGTTGGACCAGTTTGGCAGGAAGATTTATTCCTCTTGCGCCATCCGGTCCCTCAGCTATGTCTCTCGTGTGGTTGCATTCCAGAAGGCAACCCGCTTAGAACTGGAAAGGGACCTTCTGGAGGTCCAGGATGAAACCCTTCATAAAAAGTTACTGGACAAGGTCAGGATGTGAAAGTCCTCTTGCTGTCGTGCATTGCGCGTAACGTATGACTCCGTGGACTCACTGGCTAGAGCGGCAGCTACGGGGATCTGCCTCCACTGCCTTTCTTGGCTAAGGATAGCAGATCTGGCACAAGACGTCCAGTCCTCCCTTCTGGACTCCCCTTTCAGGGGTTCCGTCCTCTTTGGTGGCGATGTCAAAGATATTATCACTGGGCTGCAGGAGAGCTGACGCTACCTTCGGGATGTCTGCTTCATGTACCAGACGGGGCAGAAAAAGCTGCCTTTTTGTTGTCAAAGAAGGTGGAATAAAAACCAGGGTAAGCATCAGGGCAAAAGACGTGCCCCCGGTTCAGGAGCACAAACCTCCCAGGCCAAGTTCCCCAAGCTGGCCTCTGGGGCAAAAGCTCCCCTCGGCATCCTGACTCCTTTCCACTCCTTCTGCTACCTCCATTAGGCAAGGAGGAACCGGTGGGAGAGAGGGTCGGCCTCCACCTGGAGGGGTGGAGGTTCATCACCGCAGAATCTTGGCTGTTACAAATCATCCAGCGGGGTCACTCGATAAGAGTTTTCTGAGATTCCGGCCCCTCTTCCGCTGGGACGGTCTTTCTATCCAAGGGATCAGATCCCTATTGTCTACCAAGAGATCCAGAGCCTTCTGCTAAATTAGGCCATAGAACCCATCCCTCCAAATCAAATAGGAAGGGGATTTTACTCCCACTTCTTCCTAGTTCCAGAGAAGACGGGGGATCTGAGACCAATCCTGGACCTCAGCACGCTAAACCTCTTTGTCGAAGTAGGTTTCACATGTTGACCCTTCAGGGGCTCCTCCCCCCAGCTCCATTCAGGTTCTTGGCTGTGCTCCCTGGATATGCAGGATGTCTACCTGCACAGCCCTATCCTCCCATCCCATCGCCGCTTTCTCAGTTTTACTTTCCTGGAGAACCATTTTCAGTTCCGAGCACTACCCTTTGGCCTTCCCTCGGCCCCTTGGGTGTTCACTAAGTGTTTAGCGGTTGTTGTGGCTTTTCTTCACCACCAGGGCATTTATGTTTTCCTATACCTGGACGACTGGCTCATTGCAGCACCCTCTCCGTACAGCCTGAAAGAGGCTCTCTCTTTTCACTCTGAACTTGTTTTCTTTGCTGGGTGTCACGGTCAACCTGCCCAAATCCCTGCTAGTACCATCCCAACGGCTCCAATTCATTGGAGCAGTACTAGATACAGTTCAGAGCAAGGCTTTTCTGCCATCGGATTGGGCCGAGACTCTAGTTGCTCAAGCCACTGTCGTGGCCCAGGCTCGTTGGATCCCAGCACATGCTGTGCTCTGTCTCTTGGGACTGGTGGCAGCAGCCATTTCCACAGTGCCCCTGGCCAGACTTCACATGAGGGTCACCCAGTGGTCTCTCCGAGTCCAATGGGATCAGAGGACGGACAACATGAACCAGAAAGTCATGATCTCCAACAGCCTACAGAGAGAGATCTTCGCTGGTAGCAGGATCTCGCCAATCTGTCAAGGGGAACTCTTTTTCCATTCCCCTGTTCCTACACAAATCCTCTCCACAAACGTCTCAGACTCAGGCTGGGGAGCCCATCTGGGGATACACAAGACACAGGGGTCTTGGTTCGACCTGGAGCTTATGCTCCACATCAGTGTTCTGGAGACCAGGGCAGTCCTTTACGCCCTCCAGGTGTTCCAGTCACTTCTGGTACCGGGACCACTTCTGGTCCAGATGGACAACATGTTCACTGTCTGGTACATCAACAAGCAGGGAGGAACTCACACGGACCCTCTCTGCAGAGAAGCAATGAGGGTCTGGTACTGGGCAGTTCAGCACAGCCTTTTCTTGACAGCAGTTCAGGCATAAGCAACGTTCTGGCAGACGGTCTCAGTCGATCAGTAGCCAGGGCTCACGAGTGGGAGTTAAAGCTAGAGGTGGTCGAAGACCTCTTTCTTCGATGGGGTCGTCCAGAGATAGATCTGTTCGCCTCCCCATTCAATGCAAAAATACCCAGCTTTTGCTCGCTCCCTCGGCATGGTGCTTTTTGGCGAGACGCACTGTCTATCTCCTGGACAGGGAGGTTTCTTTATGCCTTCCCTCCCTTTTCTCTCATTCAGAAGGTTCTGGTGAAACTTTAACAGGAAGGAACACATGTGATCCTAATTGCTGCTGTCTGGCCATGCCAGATTTGGTATCCTCTTTTACAGCAACTAGCACTGGAACCTCCGGTCCCCTTGCCGTTTTCCCATGACCTTCAGACCCAGGAGCAGGGCACCTGAGCCTTCAGTCTCTCTACCTTCATTCGTGGCACCTGTGGACATAGCGGTTTCCCGCTATGGAGTCTCCTCACTGGTTGCTCATATCTTAGTAGAAACCAGAAAACCATCTACTAGATTCACTTACGCCTGAAGTGGAAGAGATTCTTGATCTGGGCCCTAGTAAGATGCTGGGATCCCTTTTCATGCTTGGCAGCCCAGGTGTTCGAGTACCTCACACGTTTATCTGAGACTGGCCTTAGCTACTCATCCATTAAGGTCCATCTCTCTGCGGTGTCGGCCTACCACTTCCTGGTGGAGGGCAAAACCTTGGCTCAGCTGGAGGTTGCCAAAACTTTTCTGAAAGGCATCCTCCACCTGAAACCTCTGATCTGGAATCCCTGTCCCCCCGGGACCTGAATTCTATGCTAGAGAAGCTGACCGTACCTCCGTTTGAGCCAGCCTCTCGCTGCTACATGTGCTTCGTTTCCTGGAAGACTTTGTTTCTAGTCGCAGTCACTTCTGCCAGATGGGTCTGTGAGCTTCACGCGTTTGTCTGCAAAGAATCCTATTTAATCTTTCATAGGGACAGATTAGTCCTTTGGACTAATCCTTCATTTCTCCCCAAGGTGGTATCAGAAACCACTCTTAATCAGAGTGTAGAACTGCCTATCTACTATCCCCAACATTCTAACAGGGGAATACCTGTTGCAGACTCTGGATGTGCACCGGATTCTGAGATACTACACAAACCGGACTAAAGAGGTTTGTAAATCCAGTCAGCTATTTGTAGCCTTTGTTCCCCAGTGCCAGGCAAGGCTATTTCCAAACAGACCATTTCTAGATGGTTAGCCAACTGCATCCATTTCATTTACCAAAAACATGGGAAGTCCCTTCCGGGGCAGTTAAGGGTCACTCCACTAGGAGGGTTGCAACTTCTACTGCCTTTTTCAGGAATGTGTCTACTGTAGAGATTTCTGCAGCGGCCACATGGTCGTCTGTCCACATCTTCGCTAAGCATTACAGTCTGGACATTGCCTCTAGGCACAGAACTGGCTTTGGTCTCGCAGTTTTACAAGGCCTTCGGTCATAAATTCCAGTTGGCGACTTCTCCTCCTCCCGGATGTGCCTTTGTATTGTTTCCTTTGGGACTGCTTGGTATTCAGTACTATATGTGAAGACCTACTGCAGGAACCCTCTCGAAATAAGATACTGCAGTTATGTAAGAACTTACCGTAACAGTAGATCGTTGAGAGAGGTTCCTGCTGTAGGTCTAGTTTCCCTCCCATCTTCCCCCTACTCCTGGAGTGTTTCCTTCATTTTCATCCTGCCTAGTCCTTGGGTCTAGAGAGGAAGCATTTTCCTAGGAGTGCTTTACTGTTTCTGTTTTCTACTTACCTTTCTCTAGGTCTCCAGTGGAAAAGAACTGGAGGGCGGGCGTGGGACCACCCCTTTTATAGTCGGGCTGACGTCACATCACCTGATGTCGGGGGTGGTCCCCGCTGATGATTGCTATCTACAAGTTTGCCGTTGGAACCTGACACCAGGGGGCACAGTCCTGTATGTGAAGACCTACTGCAGGAACCTCTCTCGAAGATCTACTGTTATGGTAAGTTTTTACGTAACTGCAATTTCTTCAGGTGCATCCAATATCAGTAATTGTTTTTTACTTCCTTTTTGAAACGTATCACACCACTGATCCCACACTCAGCGTTTAGTGATAATAAGATTTCTTCGCATCCCTTCGCCAAAGTGTTCCTACTAGGTCATCGTGGTCCTCAGGGAGGGTCTTGGTCTGTTTCTGATATGCTTTTTCCACGAGAGCGTGCACTCGTAGTGTTTGTCCTTTATGCTTCTTTTCCTCCTCATGACATAGTAGATCTAGCTGGCCACACATATGAGTGTTCGCTCCAATGAGAATGGGCATACCATCATACATCACTGATTCTGGATATATTAAGGCCAGGGTCTCCACAGGATCCTCAACTCCAGTTATTTTGGATGGAAAAAAAATGTTTCATACTTTGACAAATTCCAAATAGGGGTAAGTCTTGTCACTCAATCCCCATATGTTCAAGCCATTAAAGGAGCAGTACTATGAAAAAAAAAAATGTGCTTTTTTTGACCATTTATTCCCTGTGCCCTGCTAATCATATACGTGGTATACTTTCTTGCCGGCATTGCACTATCGCAGAGTAAATTGCTCGGTTATTCTCTCCTTTTGTTTACATTTCTGCCACTAAGCATGTTGCACTGGAACCCCCTCTACTGCCAACTGCACATGTGAATGACTTGCAGGGACATCGGGAATGGTCAGCAGATGGTCCCTCTGCTGTTGTCAAAAGACGTGATGTGACCGATAGAAAAAGCGGAGCTGAAAATTAGTCAGCCATCATATTTGTTGTAGCACTACAACAATTAAAATAAATTGCAAATATCTAAAAAACTAAAAATGACTGGAAAAAAACATTTACAGGTATGGAAACTGGGACTTTGGCCACATGCTTACAGCTGAAAAACAGAATTTTGATAACTCGCGTCCTGATTTTGTAGTACTGCTGCTTTAAGGGGCATCAGTGGGTGCTTTGACAGGTGTTTATTATACCATCCCTTGAATATTATGGTCACTTGGGAAGCACTGTTCAGACTAGCTCTGGTGGACACTCCTTCTACTGTGATTATAACTTCCATAGTCGGTTCTGCAAGCTTGTCAATGTCAGCTGGGGCAGTGGCTAAGGTTATATCTGATGATTTAGCTATTGACTGATTATGGCGCCATTTAAGTGTGGCGCCACTGGAATTTCTTTGCTGTTGCCTTTCTTCCAGTAGTTTGGTGGTAACTTTATGCAAGTCTTCAGGGGATTGGTACTTTCTCTTTGTGTGGCCGTCCTCCCCACAATGGTAGCAGAATATACCTTTTCTACCAGGTCGTGGATGAACTGGGTCAAGATTTCTTCCACTTGGGATTATCTTCTTGCTGTGGATCCCCTTTTGAGGCTCTAGCCGGTTCATTATTTGCAAGAGGTCCTCGATTACCATGTCCACCCTTCTTACGTACAGTGGGTGGGGACTTACTTTTCTTCAAGTCATCCACTAGTGTCCTGAGTTCCTGCACTGGGTTCTGATAGTCACTGGCACCTGTAGGGTTTAACATCTGTACAGTAGCTCCCATCCCAGACAAATTCTGGTCAGAAGCGATTTCTGGCAGACTTGGCTGGGCTTTTCATCCTCAGCTTGAGGCTGCAGTAACTGTTGAGTTAGCTCTCAGTTCTCTGAGCTCTTTTAACAGTTCATGGAGCTCACAACTATCACTGTGGGATTCTCTCTCATTAATTGAAGGCACAGTTGTTACACCAGCATAAGGGTCCCAAAATTCAGTTTCATCCTTCTCTTCCCTTCCTTCATCAGGGTGGTGGAGGTGGGTGGATTGTCTCTTCTGTCTTTTAGTCCCAGCTTGATCAACAATATACTAGAATACCAGGCAGCCTTGAGTACTTGCTCTGCCCTCAGTTAATCCAATTCAGACGAGGCCACGCCTCCTTTCTGGAAGACTTGCTACAATGCTTGTTCCAGCCAGGTCAAGAGTGCGGACAATGATTCTCCTCGCCATTGTTTGGTAGCTTTGTACCACCATGTTAAATCTTCACTAGTTTCTGTTCTACCAGATACACTGTCTAACACTGTCAGATATTCCTGTGCAGTGGCTTCAGGCTTTGAGGTCCTCAAGGATTGAATCATATCAAGACCAGGCCTCTCAGAGGCTTTCTCCTAGGCGTTTGTGTTTCTCCACCTCTGAACATTGCCAGTCTTGTATCAGTGTAGCAGTGTAATCCATCCAGGTTTTGAGGTCATTTTCATCTGCTGGAGTAGATTTGACTTCCGAGAACATTTGCAGTTTGCGGTATAAGTCGTGAGCAACTGGGGGTGCATAGGTGGGTCCTCCAGAGGTGTGACGTAGATTACCATCTAATATACCAAGCACTTTTTGCATTTCCTCTGCTGACTTTCTCTCTGCCAGCAACCACTTACTGAGCTTCTCTTTGAAACTTTCAGCTGTTGGAGAGGCATCTGCCTTGGAGGTTACACTATCATGGGTCACTATTGTCCAGGTGGTACTGAAACCTTGAACAGGCTATACATCAGATACCCCAGTAGCATCTATGGCATTGCGGCATTCACAGAGGACAAGTCTTGGGAGCCCTAAATAAATTAAAGGTGAACAAGACCATGGGTACAGATGAGATTCACTCAAGAGTTCTCAAGGAACTGGGGAGTGTGATAGCAGCGCAACTGGCGGAGCTCTTCATCAAAGCACTGGAAGGCGAGATAGTACCTGAAGACTGGAATAGCGCAACAGTGTTCCCACTTCACACTTCAGGGAGGAGGCTGGAAATTACTGTCCAGTGAACCTCACATTGGCGGTAGGAATCCAGTGAGCAACAGGACCCAAAACAGTGCCATTTCATGGCTAGAATTTCATGCCAGACAAACCTGGTTGACTTTTTTGACTTGGTAACGAAGGCAGTGGACCATGGGGGAGCGGTGGATGTGGTCTGTCTGGACTTTAGTAAGGCCGTTGACTGTGTTCCATACAGAAGGCTGGTAAAGAAGCTGGACCACATTGGTGTAGGTAAGGAAGTGGTGAGTTGGGTGAGCAGCTGGCTGAAGGGAAGAACACAACGGGTGCAGGTAAATGGAGTGATATCGACAGAGAGGAAAGTGACTTTTGGAGTGCCTCAGGGGTCAGTGCTGGGGTCCCTACTCTTCAGTGTGTCCATAGCCAACATCGGTAATGGATTGGAAGAGAAGGTGTATCTGTTTGCAGATGACACCAAGATCTGCAACAGAGTGAACACCCCAGAAGTAGTCAAGAGCATGGAATCAGACCTGAGGAAACTTGAGGAGTGGTCAGACTCCTGGCAGTTGAAGTTCACCGCCAAAAAGTGCAAGGTCATGCAGTTAGGCAAGGGAACCCCCAAGGTGGGATACTACTTAAGTGAGGAGCAGCTGGCATGCAGCAACCAGGAGCAAGACTTAGGGGTCATTATATCAGATGACTTAAAGGTGGGGAAGCAGTACGAAAAGGCAGTGCTAAAGGCAAGTGGTATGCTGGGCTGCATAGGGAGGGGAATCACGAGTTGCAGAAGGGTGGGGTGCTGCCACTTTACAGGGTGCTGGTGCTCCCCCTCCTGGAGTACTGCGTACAGTTCTGGAGGCCGCACCTTAGGAAAGACATCAGTATGATTAAGACGGTGCAGAGGAGAGTCACAAAAATGATTCAGGGTCTGCATCAAATGGCATATGTGGATAGGTTAAGGGAGCTCAACATGTATTCCCTGGAGTAGAGGAGGTGGGGGGGGGCATTATTGAGACATTCAGGTATATCAAGGGTATAAATAGGGTAGGGGTACAGGAGCTCCTTCAGGAGGAAAAAAGCATCAGAACTAGAGGACACGCTATGAGGCTCAAGGGTGGGTGATTCAGGAGCAATGTTAGGAACTTCTTCTTCACTGAGAGGGTGATCAACCCATGGAATTGCCAGCCATGGGAAGTGGTGAAGGCCAAAATGGTAAATGGGTTCAAAAACACCTGGGACAGGCACAAAGGTATCATTTCACAGAAATGATATGGGGTGGGGGGTAGTTACCCATATCGGGCAGACTAGATGGATCTTGTGGTCCCCTTCTGCCATCAATTTCTATGTTTCTAAGAGGGTCTTCTGGGGATCCATCTCCTCCCCTTAACACCAGCTAATCAGTCTTTTGCAAGCAATTGCGACTGCTAACAGTCTGTATTTAGTGGCGACAGAATTGTCCCCATAAACTGGGGACTCCATGAGGGATGTGACTGGTGAACAGAAGATCCCAGTGGTGCCTCCAAAGATATAACCTGGGCGCCGTGTAACATCAGGCCACTACACCTGCCTGGTGGGCTCAAACCAAGTTGAAGGGCCTGGGCTCTCTTCTGATGGTGATTGTGGGATTTCCCCCACCACCAATATGTAAGTGCACCTCCCCCACTAGTACCAGTATCCCTAAAGTCTACCTGGGTACTCACACAAGGAATGGTGCAGGCCTGTAAACATTACTGTGGGTTGGCCAGCATTAGGGCCCTTGGGAATGAAGAAGAAGAAAACTCCTTAGTTGATTTAACTTGTCTTGAATAACCCCAGCCAGTGCAGACCCTGGAATTACAGTTCTGAAGACACAACTGTGGGTGGCAGTTGAGCTGGGGCTTTGAACAGCTGAGCAGGGTTGGTGGCTGGCAGAATGGTCTTGCAGCTTGTCACTTTCTATCTTGATTGATGAGTCTAGCAGTTTTTCACCTTCTAGTTACTGGATTGGGCCAGAACTGGAGATCAGGGCCAACACACCTGAGAAAGTGGTGCTAGCAATGTTTAGCTGTAGCACTACTTGGCTGATTCCCCTGACTGTCCCTCTGGTAGTGACTCCTATTTGTAACACTGGCATCACACAGCCTCTGTAGCTTCTCGGGGCCTGAGCACAAGCACTTTTGCAGGTGGCTCCGGGCTGCTCCAGGCAGAACAGCAAACAGTCTCTCAGTGAGCGCCCCAGCTTTCAAACAGCAGGATTTCAGGAGTATGTTTGGCTTCCCAGCCACAGGAAATCAGCAGGCTTTTTCTGGTGCCAATTCAAGCTCTGGTAGATCTCTTGAACTCAGGCAGATTGCAGGCTCAAACCCTGGACAGCTGAAGGGTTCTTTCATAAACACCACAGTATGCAAATCGCACCAGTCCTGAGCACCTTAACACTGATGATCCCCAGACACAGGAACTCAGTAGGTTCCCTGGCGCTGATAGTCTCCGGCAGTCACTTCAGTCTCTTGGGGAAAAAAAAAAGTCTTTCCTTCTTTCTAGGCTGAGCACTTTCTCAGGGTGCTGAGGGAGCTATTCCTAGATGAACTGGTCTCTCTGACTGTACGCACTCTTCGCTCATGGAGAACCTCAGGCGAACTGCCCAGAGCTGTAACTGTCCCTGGGGTCTCGGGGAAGAAAAGCAACTTTTGATTGGTTGAATGTCATTGTCCATCTGTGAAGTTTATATTCATGTCCTCTTGATGCCCAAGTGGTGGGCAGTTAGAGTGCCAAGATATTGGCCATACCCTTTACTCAGGAGCCATAGCTGCAGTTCTCCAGGGCTCCTAGAATGCTGATTGGCTGGTAAAGGGGTCAAAGGCTCACAAATGGTTTGTGATGTAAACAGTTTAAACAAGTCCAAACCTTTAACGTCTTTGGCAGCGCACAGTATTTTTCATTTATTTGCCCCCCCTTCCCCATGGTCCATTAGTTGTCCCTCTGCACTGTCTTCTGATGGCAGAGTGTGGCTTCCCAAGGGCTTCCCCTGCCTCTTGCTGCCTCCGTTATAACATCCACCCAGGCAGCATGCAGGCTCTGAGGTTCTTGCAGCACCAGCTGCATTTAACGTAACAGGTGCCTTTATGTGCCACATCAAAGTTTCTGCCTCCTCTTCCCCTCCCATCTCTCTCCGAACTCTGATTAGCCGTTCTGGGATTGAAGCACACACAGGAGAGCTGTTACATGACTAAAATGAGCAGTTCAAACTACAAGCGCTTGTCTCTATGCAACCCCGCCAGCTCTCATCCAGAAATGTGAGCTGTATGTGGTGGGTCTGGCACCACCACAAATGGCATGAAATTAATTTTAAACATGTGTTCTTCTGGCCCCCCTTTTCAGGAGCTAAACACCGGGAGCCAGCAGGAGGCAAAAGAAGAGCCAATGACCTGAGACAAGGCAGCAGAACAAAACGTGAGGAGGGAAAGGCACACTGGTAAGCCCCAATCTTGTTTGTTGGGGGTTACATTTGTTTCTTAGAGGAGCTGCTGCAGGATGGTGCAGGTCTGCTGTGTCCAACTCAGCTGTTAAGTCTTGTGTGTCTAGTATGCCTCCGTCATGTAGCCTTTTTTCTGGTGGTGCTTCTTCCTCAGAGGCCTCTTGCACATTTGGTTGCTTTCTTTTCAGCCAGGTCAATAAGGATCATGTGCCATGTCACGGTCTGCAACCAGGTAAACTACGGATCTTCCCACCCCTCAGTTTCTCGGAAAAAAAAAGAACTTTTCTTTTTTTGTCTCAAAATATCAGTGTCTTGGGACTCACTCAGGTAAAAGACCTTCTCACACATTGTTTCAGTAGAATTTGTTTTGTCTTTATGTATAAAAAAAAATTCCCCTTGTCTGTTTTTGGACTTACCCAGGTAAAAGACCTTCCCACATGTTGCTTTAGAGAAAGCTGTTTTTATTTTATTTTTTTTGTCTTTATATTTATAAAACATGCCCCTTGTCTATCTTGGGACTCACCCAGGTAAGATCTTCCCACCCACTGCTTCAGTTAGTATTTTTTTTTTATAAACAATACTCCTTGTCTGTCTGTCTTGGGACTCACCCAGGTAACACCTTCCCACTTGTTGCCTCAGTAGTAGGTTTTTTTTTTTCCCATAACAAATACGACCCCTTATCTGTCTTGAGGCACACCTTCCCACTCAGTTGCTTAGTAGTTTTTTTTTTGTTTGTTTGTTTTTTTAACTGTAGTATACACAACAAAGAAAACACCCAGCTAGGCCTTCTCACAGGCAACAGGCCTTCGGCTCGGCACATACACATTCAGGGACCAGCTTTCGTTTCTTGGAACACAAGATGGCACAGACCTTTCATTTCCTCACACAGTTCTTGGAAAAGGTTGTTTATTTCTGTTTTATTCTTTTTTTAGTAAATCCAGCTCTTCCTGGGATATATGGTCACAGTCTTTCCAACCCACTCCCACCCCTTTCACTTGTTTCCCCGCAGGTCTGCCCAACAAAGTTTTTCTTTTTTTCAGTTTTTTGTTTTTTTTAACCCTTTTTGCAATAATTTCCAGCTTTTCTTGGGTAAATATACCTAGGTGGTTCGTCCCACCCATTTAACTTATTTCCCCACAGGTCTGCCCAACAAAGTTTTTCTTTTTTTCTGTTTTTATTATTATTTTTGTAAGAAATTTCCAGCTTTTCTTGAGTAGAAAACAGGTCATGGTCCTTCTTACCCTTTAGTTGTATCCCATCCTTTAGTTTTATCCCCTACCACCACCTTTACATTTTCTGGCAACATTATGCCTTAAGCCCCTTTATTTTACTCACCAGACCTTTTTTACCTCAGTATTTTGTGTCTTCATTTAGCTGCTTCAGTGATTGCATGTCACTGCATTTTTTTTCTTCAAACAACTGCTGACTGTCCAAAGTGTGTCCTTTGCCACCCCACCTTCCGTTTCCTGCCACAGAAACTGCGCAAGTTTTTTTTTTTTTTTTAAACAGTTTCAGGATTGTTGATTACACTCTTGCTGCCGCCCTGCTGTCCTTGAAGTCGTTGCCATCTGGCTGTATCGTACTCGTAGGAGTCGTCGACGCTTGTTTGTTTAATTATTTTTAACCAGGAGGTGGACTGGGCACAGCCCTTTTTCAGCCACGCCTGACATAAAAACATTTAGAACATAGACATCAACAGTAATTGTCATAAATAAGACAACACATTACCTACAATCACAATTATTAACAGCACATAATAAATTAAATAACAATAATTTAAAACAGGTTACATTTGTAGCTATATTAACCACCCTTATAAATTCATTTAAGAAGGTAAGTCAACACCACGAGAAGGCCCTTTAGTACGTATCAGTTCTGCATGGAGGGATTAAATATGGAGATATTTCACTGTTTCTTGTGTTATGACTTTTAGACCTCAGTTATATTACATCTGCAAGCACTATAGGTTCAGAATTAATTGCTACTCCATAGGTAAATAAAACTGCACTTAATTTAATCCTAGTCAAAGGTGGGAGAACATCCAGATCCTGATATAACACACAATGATGTGTCCAACTAGAGGCTCTGAGAGTAAACCTACAGATGTTATTAAAAATAACCTTATATTTGTCTCTAATAGCCCTGCTATGAGAAACAAACAATATGTTTCCATAGTCCGGTGTTGGAATGAACAACTGTTTGACTATTAGTAATCATACTTCATTCGTAAGGGAATTCATATTTCTGCACAAAAAAAAAAAAACAGTTTTTGGTTTATTTTCCTCCCTACCCATTCAATATGAGGAATAAAGTTCAAAATAGGATCTAATAAAACTCCCAAGTACTTAAAAATGGATACAGGTGGCAAAATCGCCCCATTTTTACCTTTAACCTGTTTGCAATCCTTCCTAGTCTTTGTACTGATCCAAATAACATTGTTTTAGTCTTCCCCTCATTCAAAATGTTCCTATTTTAATTAAGCCATTTAGCCAAAATATCATATTTGATTTGCCGAGATGGCTGTAGATCAGTTACTAAAGGGGCTGACTCTTATATTACAATATCATCTACGTACATCAAGCTGTTACATTCAGAGAAAGGGGTGGGTAAATCATTCACAAAAATCGAGAGTAGTAAAGGGCCTAGCACCGATCCCTTGGGGACACCTATTCTAACCAATTAGGGGCTCAGATGACCTTCCACCTATCCCCACTCCTATACGTAGTCTGTGAGATAGCTACCAAACCATACCTTTGCCATCCTTTGAATCCCCATCTTACCTAATTTAGCTAATATGTCATGATCCGCTGTATTGAAGGCACTGGCCAGGTCCACGAACACTGTGCAAGTTACTAGTCCCCTTTCACAGGCACTCAGCACAGTGTCCACGAACCCGGCCAGCGCCGTTGCAGTGGATCTCCTTTTTCTAAACCCACGTTGATCTATAAGAAGGTTGTGTTCCTCCAGATGGGCAATTAACTGGTGGAACACACAGTGCTCCAGCATTTTGCTCAAAGCTGACAACAGTGAAATTGGTTTATAGTTTGTCATGCTAAGTTTGTCCCCTTCCTTATGTATAGGAATTATCGTGGACTCTTTCCATTTTTGTGGCACATGACCCTTATTCAATGACCAATTAAATATAGCTGTCACCCACCCCTTAATTCTAACAGCTGCCAAATTTAACAGTTTAGGATGGCAACCATCTGTGCCACGACCCTTTCCCTCTGGTAGCCCATCAGGAAGCTCCAATACCTCTTGCTCCTCTATATCCCGAAAGGCAAAAAGGGGGGGGGGGCACAGATGTCCTCACTCCCTGAGTTTTCAAGATGGCAGCCAAATTTGCCTTGATTTCTATCTCCTTCCCTATCCAGCAGGGTTTGGGAAATAAAGTACTCATTAAGACTATCTGCCATTTCCTTTCCATCAGAAATTATGCTATCTTCTATTTTAATGCATTTTATTTCAGTATAACTCTGTGGATTACAAAAATGATTGAAAGAGGCCCCAAACTATTTCGGATCACTTAGGTTATCCAGCTGTGCTTGGTGGTAGTATTCAGATTTTGCCATCACTATCTCAGATTTAATTTTATTTCTTAATACCTTATATTGTAGCAAACTATTTGGGATTCTGTCTTTTAAATATTTATTTTGCTTGTCCCACTTTTTTATTTGATCCCTGATATTTCTGCTAATCCAAGGAGAAAATTTACCCTTTACTCTTTGTTTAGTAATAGGGGTGTTTTGTTCAAATGCTTTTTTTTTAAATAAATAGTTATCCTCTCCACTAGTAAAACCAGATTATCAGTTTTTACATTCAGTTCCCAATTTATTTGATCTAAGTCATTTAAGAACCCCCCCTTCAAACAACATGAAGTCTTGCTGTATTCTGATTATATGCAGTTAGCCCAAGCACTTGAACTGCCCCGGAGAGTAAAGGGTTAACAGTGTATCAGAGCATAGAACATTGAGCTCAAGCTCAGTTTTCAAACTGCTGTCCCTGGTACATTCTAATGTAACTGTCAGATTCTTTACTCCGCCTAGCTGTGAAGTCGCTCCAGAGATTTCTCCTCGCTGCTTCGGTTCGGTAATAAAACTCGGTCGGTATTTCCCAGCCGTTTATTGTTTTCTTTTTTTGGTCATCAAATCTCTGTCTATGGTACAGGTAGTGTAGTTAGATAGATAGTGGTAAGAAATTATTCCTTTCAGCTCCTCATTGGTTGGTCCGGTGTAGGACCGAATACTCAGTTGTGGTAAATTGTGGTTGTTGTTTAATTTTGTGGGTTCTGGTGTCTTTCAGTCTCAAAAAATACGAGGTTTTGCTATTTTTTTTCCACAACCCTTGAACCGGTTGGTGACTGAAAGTTTCCTTGTGTTGCGTAGCTTGAACGCCTTCATAGAGTAACTTTGGCAGAAAGCACAATGTCTGAGAAACCCAAGAAGAAAACCAGTCCCACTGGGTTTCAGCACTACACTGAGTGTGGGGAGGCTTTTGCTAAAGCTGATCCCCATCTCATATGCGTCTGTTGTCTGGGGTTTGACCACCTAAAATCAGACTGCCAAATTTGTGCAGATTTTCCCAAAGCCACACTGGAAAAGTGATTGAACTAGCTGAAGGAGAAAGTGGCCGAAAAATCCGCTGACCCAAATGGCCAGCCTGGTTCGGTTCCGATTGAACCTGAGGAGGTGCCTTCTGACCAGGGCGATACCTCCTTGGGCAAAAGGAAAGCTGATTCCAAGGGATCGGTTCCGTCATAAAAGAAAAGAAAATTGACTGATTTGGATCTGAAACCGCAGATCCCAACTGCCGAGGAGATTGCGAAGGTGATAAATATTGTGTAGTCGCTGCAGTCTCTTCCGACCAAACCAACCACTTCTTCCAGACGGTCGGTCGAGTTGGTTCAAGTGCAATCTGAATATGATCTGGAAGGAAGAAGCAGATTTTGAAGGCACAAGTGAACCAGTGAAGCCTGACATCTCCCCAGACAGGCCTATTTCTGTCTCTCCTCTCAGACTTTCTGAGTCCCCTTCTCACTTTTTGTTCTGCAAAAAGGTGGCAGAAACTCTTCAGCTTCCTACTGTGGTAGCCTCTGAAGAGGAAGAAGAACCTGACTTTGTAGAAATTATGGATGTCCCAGAGTCTAAGAGACTGTCTATTCCCCTGCATAAATCCATGGGGGATCAGACAAAGAATAATGCAATTGTCTACTTCTGTATCTCCTGTGGATAAAAAAATGGACAAGAGGTATATGCTGTCAGGTTCTGGGACGGAGTTCCTTTATAGTCATTGCATCCATGTTGGGGTAGTGCAGGCTGCGGCCTGTGACAAGGCTAATATTCCCTTGGCTTCACATCCACCAGGTAAGGACTCCAGGAAGCTGGATGCTATGGCCAAAAAGCAGTACCTAGCATCCTCTTTGCAGGCTTCCTGTATGGCTTACGTAGCTAGGTACCAAAAGTCTAGGCGGGATACTGTCTTGGACCTAGCAAAGAATGCCTCCCTCCAAGTTGGCCAAGGAGCTGGAACAGGTGGCTTCAGATGGGATTGAGGCATCCAAAGTTCAGTTTCATGCTGCAGTGAACTCTAATGATGTCTTATCTAGAGTCCTGGCTACATCTGTCTCCTTGAGGAGATTTGCTTGGCTCAGATGTACCAGTCTTTCTCAGGATACCCCGGCTAAGGTCATGGATTTTTCTGTGGTGCAGAACACTCTCTGGGGAGCAAACAGAGATGTACATGAAGAAAATGGACAAGTACAGGACCACCTATGAGGAGTGCAGTGGCCAAGGAAAGGTCTGCTACTCCTCAGAAGCAGCAGTCTAGGGCTGGCAGGGGTAGGCCTTTTCAGAGGCCTTTTTAACAAGCGCAGGCCTCCTCACCTTCCAGCAGAGGGGTTTCTTCAGAGGTAGAGGCAGAAGGGGGATGAGCAGGACTGCATCCACCTCCCAGCCTAGAACCCCTGCCAAGCAGACTGATGTGTCAGTTCGGTTCGCCTCCCCTATCCCAGTAGGGGCAGGCTAGCTCATTTCTTCCAGGCCTGGAAGTCTGTTATCTCAGACAAATGAGTCCTGGAAGTGGTGAGAAAGGGGCTTGCTCTGAGTTTCAAAAAGTTTCCCAAAATCAGAGCAAGGTCCTTCACGTCTGCCACACCGCAGGAAACAGCTGCCTTAGATGCAGAGGTTTCTTCATTGTTGCTCCAAAAAGCAGTGGAGCAAGTTCCTCTGGTGCACAGGGGAAAAGGCTCAAGGTACTTCCATACCCCAAAAAAGACAGGGAAGTGGAGACCCATCCTAGACCGCAGATATCTGAACAGACACCTCACAGAACCATAATTCAAAATGGTGACTCCGGGAATCATTCTTCCCTCTCTGAGGCCAGGAGACTGGCTAGCCTCTCTGGACCTCAAGGATGCCTATTTTCACATACCAGTCAGATGCTCCCACGGAAAGTACCTCAGGTTCCAGTTGCCCTCAGGTTACTATCAGTTCAGGGCCATGCCCTTCACCCTCA
Source organism: Neoceratodus forsteri (assembly GCA_016271365.2). Taxonomy (NCBI): domain Eukaryota; kingdom Metazoa; phylum Chordata; order Ceratodontiformes; family Ceratodontidae; genus Neoceratodus; species Neoceratodus forsteri. Next base: position 900,704,217 of record CM028135.1, on the reverse strand, counting down.
CATCTGCCCCCACAGTTTTTACAGAATGCATAGCAGTAGTGGTAGTCCCCCTCAGGAGGCAGGACATTTATGTGTTCCCATATCTAGATGACCGGCTAATTGTGGGCCAGTCCCCAGATCGAGTAAGGTCAGCTCTGGCCATTACCCAGAGGCTTCTGGGTTCCCTAGGATTCCTTCTCAATCTTTCAAAGTCAGTGCTGGAACCCAATCCAGCTTCTCACCTTTTACAGGGGCAGAGTTGGATATGATTGAAGCAAAGGCCTTTCTTCCTCTTCAAAGAGCAAGGGCCCTATTAGATCTGGCAGCCCCTTTCAGACGTCGGTGTTTCGTCTGGCCAGGCACTTTCTCCAGCTTCTGGGACACATGGCAGCATCCACTGCTGTGGTCCGGGGGCCAGGTTCCAAATGAGGGACATTCAGTTTCACCTCAGGTCCTTCTGGTCCCAGAAAAAGGATCCTCTCACCAAGTTGATTACAGTAACTCAGACTCTTGTCCAGGCACTCCAATGGTGGTTGGAGGAGGACAGTGGCAGGGGTTTCCTTCTTTCATCAGTCACCCTCAGTGATTCTCACCACAGGCGCCTCCCTTCTGGGTTGGGGAGCCCACTTGGGGACTCTCACTGCTCAGGGCACATGGTCACAGCAGGAGTCTCTCCTTCACATCAGCCTTCTAGAACTCAGGGCTGTGCTTCTGGCCCATCAGGTCTTCTCACAAATGGTACAGGGGAAGGTGGTGCAGATCAGGACAGACAACACCCCCATGATGTACTACATAAACCAGCAAGGGACACTCAGTCCACGGCCTTGTGCACGGAAGCTATAAAGGTTTGGACTCTGGCCTACTCTCTCCAAACCTCCCTCATAGCAGTGCATCTCCCAGGGAAGGACAATGTACTGGCAGTTGCTCTCAGCAGGATTTCTCAGGGTTACCACGAGTGGTACCTGAATCACCAAGTTCTTCACATTATTTTCAGAAGGTGGGACACTCCAGAGATAGATCTTTTTGCAGCCCCAGACAATCATCAGATCCCCCTGGTCTGCTGCAGACCTCCACTTCTGGGGTCTGTGCCTCAGGATGCTTTACTGTTGGATTGGACAAAGAGATTCCTATATGCCTTTCCCCCCTTTCCTCTTCTTTTCAGAGTACTGATAAAAATCAGGTCTCAGCCCTGTACAGTGATATTGGTGGCACCGGATTGGGCTAGACAGCCTTGGTATACTCTGTTACTGTCCCTAAAAGTCACAATTCCCCTTTGCCTTCCCAGGAGGCACGACTTCCTGACCTCCTCTCAGTGGAGGATTTGGTATCCCAATCTCAGTTCTGTCAGGTTCATTGCCTGGCTCTTGAAGAATTAGAATATGCAGCCTGCATTTTTCACAAGGGGTCTTTGATGTTCTGAAGGGCGCTAGGATGCCTTCCACCAGGAAGACCTATAATTCCAAGTGGAAGAGATGAAGCATCTGGTGCTGTCTGATAAGTATTCAGCCAGATTCAGCTGGCCTGTCTACGACTCTGGACACTTTGGTTCATTTGAATGGCTTAGGCCTTAGGCCTGCCACCCTTAAGGTCCACTTGGCAGCTGTATCTGATTTTCTGTCTGTAATGAAGGGATCTCCTCTTGCAGTTCACCCTGTTTTTAGTAAATTCTTCAAAGGTTTGGTACATCTTAACCCTCCCTTTAAGGAACCAACTCCAGCATGGGACCTTAATATCTGTATTGCACAGCTTATGCAGCCACCGTTTGAATCAATGTCTTCAGCCGAGCTAAAGTATTTGACTTGGAAGACTGTTTTCCTGGTGGCCATTACCTCTGCCAGGAGGATCAGTGAGTTACAGGCCCTTTCTATGGAGCCTGACTTTATCGCCTTTCACAGGTACAAGGTGGTGCTTAGGACAAATAGGAGGTTTCTTCCCAAAGTGGTTTCGGATTTCCACCTTAACCAGTCTGTGTCACTGCCAGTGTTATTCACTGAGCACTCTTCTTTAGGTGACAGAAGGCTGCACAGTCTGGATGTAAAAAGGGCATTAAGCTATTATATGGACCATACTAAGGCCCATAGAAATGAGTGTTCTAAGTTGTTTCTCACTTATGGAGAAGTGGGGAAGGGTAGACCTGCTCTTAAGCAGGCAGTAACCAGGTGGATTGTCTCTTGTATTCAGGTCAGTTACACAAAATTGGGCAAGGAGCCTCCCTCAGGGCTCACTCGACTAGGGGTGCAGCTGCCTCTGTGGCAGCAGCTAGAGATATTCCCCTTTTGGAAATTTGTAAAGCAGCCACCTGGAAAACTGTTCACACATTTACCAAGCATTACTGTCTGGATACTCAAGCCAGAAGTGATGCTGGGTTTGGCACAGCAGTACTACAGATCCTGTTTCCAAAGTAGGTTCTGTAGATCCCTCTTCCAGGGGGTTATTGCTCAGTAGTCTGCATATAGTCAGAATACAGCTAGACTTCATGTTGTTTGCAGAACAAATTACTCACCGTAGTAATCTTGTTTCTTCTAATGGAGTCTTGCTGTATTCTGACCTCCCTCCCTGCCTTCCCTCTCAGAACCTTCCTTTTTGGGGGGTAGGAGTTGGCAGGCACAATGCTGCACCACAGAGATGCACTCCTTTGTCTCATCCTGGCTGGTATGAGTGTTATTAATACTTTTGATTTTAGTATGATTAATATTACTTATCACTATCTGTATAAAGATGTTCTTCTTGGGTTCTCGACTTGAGTCTTTTGACCCAAGTTCTTGTTGGCCTGTGGCCTATTTTTCAGAATTTCAGAGCTAAGCTAGTTAGCATTAGTGCTCGTAAAAATCTGACAGTTACATTAGAGTGTACCAGGGATAGAAGTTTGAAAACTGAGCTCAAGCTCAACATTCTATGCTCTGGCATAGAGTTAACCCTTTACTCTCCGGGGCAGTTCAAGTGCTTGGGCTAACTGCATATAGTCAGAATACAGAAAGACTCCATTAGAAGGAACAAGATTAGTACAGTGAGTATTTTTTTCATCCATTTTATTGATGTTCCTAGTGTTATTAATCCTAGGTTGAATTTGCGAAGTTCCCCTTGTTGGCTGCTCCACTCCTTAGCTTTTCCCCTCATCCTGGTCTCCTCAGCATCTCCCATTCAGTGCTGCGCATCTTTTCAGTCCCCCCACGTGAGCCGCTCTTGCTAGAGCAGTGACGGGATGAGAGGCACGCATAATAGACCACCAGGGGTCTGTGGCAGCTGCAGACTGTCATGGGACCCAAATAGGGTGTGACGCCTTTATAGCACAGTGGCAGAGTGCCACATGGCACTTTGCTACTGTGCTATAAGGGAGTGCGCCTGAGCAGCATTGTCTCACCGTGTGTCCAGAATTGGGGGCTAAATTAGTGTGATACGCGACAATCAAAACCCCCCTCAATTTTAAGCCATGGACAGTTTATTTGGGTCCAGAAATCTTTGGGGTCGGACAAATTCTTAGTCTGGAGGGATTTTAGATAAATTCTTTTGGCACCTTTGAGACTAGTTTTACAGGAATTTCTGAGGCTCCTACTATAGATGTTCCATCAGATGACAGGCCAGGTTTCATAAATTGGCCCCAGTCCTTGTCTCATTGGCTAATGGCTTTGCAGAGGTCACTTCTCGGCTGTTTAGTGCAGTGACCTTTAGCCTTATGTTGCTTTTTGGGGGCATGCTTGTTGACCACACTATTGAAGTTATTGATAAAATAATCCTGGGCATGGTCCACATCTGGGAGATCTTTCACCGGTCTCTAGTTAATTTCTTTTAGGCTGTAGAGGATGGGAGGTCACATAGAACCGGGAAAGGTCTCTGGTTTTTTAAGAGTTTTGGTGGAGGATGTTCCATATATAGCTTATCCTACGACTACATCCTTAGGTTCCACAATCCAGCTGTAAATAAACTGTGACTCAGGGCTCTGCTAATGACCCTCCAAATCTGTAACCAGACTTGTCTCACAACTGTGACTCGGGGTCTTCTTAGGCCCTAGAGGTGGTAACTAATGTGTAATGTAAATACACTGTGCTGTATGACCTATGTATAACTGATTAAATGTAATGTTCTTTCCTGTACTGGCGTGGAGCCTTTGCAAAGGAGTCTGTGACTCAAAGGATTGTAATTCCGATTCTCTCAATAAATAAATGAATATACAATAAACCATGGAATGATCACTAAGCTAGTATGGTAAAATCCCTGCTGCTTTAATTCTTTCAGTTTTGCTGACAAGGACTCAGTATAGGAGTGTGTGGGTCCCACATTTGCAGTTTAATCTTGTGGGTTTCCCAAGGTGGACATCCTCCAAGGCTGATTTGAAACCATTATGACTTGTGTTGAGCTTGTTCAGATTAAAGCCTCCAAGCACTATCATTTCGCCTAAGGACTGTTGGGGAGGCAGTTTGTGAAAAAAGTTAGTACTTGGAGAGCGGCTTTTGGGGGATTGTATATGTACTCTATACAGAAAAGATTTCATCTCCCCAGGGTCAGTGACATGCATATGGACTCACAGGCAGAGTCTACCAGGGAAGGCAGGACAGCTTCCCTAGCAGAAAAAGCATACATGGCATAGAGTAGAACCTCTCCCTTTTTTTGGTAGTCTGTCCTTCCTAAAGACAGAAAACCCTGTAAGTTTGATCTCGTGGGCTAGAATATTTGGTTTGAGCCATGTTTCAGAGATGCCAGTTACGTCCCAGGCATATTGGTTGGACCAGGCTTTCAGTTTGTGGATTTTAGACCTCATACTGTTAATATTCAAATGTACTAGTCCAGGAGGGATTCCTAGGGGAGGACACCCTAGCAGTAGGAAAATTAGAACCTGGATTGGACTCAACATCTCCAGATATCAGTATTACAATTTGGGATTTTAGATAGGAGAGGAACTCGGGGGTAAGGGTGAGGCAGCAGGGCTGCGCTACCTTATTTCTGCTATGAATTTATAGATCTTACTTCGAGAGGGTTCCTGCAGTAGGTCTTCACATATAGGACTTTGCCTCCTGGCGTCAGGTTCCAATGGCAAACTTGTAGATAGCAATCATCAGTGGGGACCGCCCCCGACGTTGGGTGACACGACGTCAGCCTGACTATAAAAGGGGCGGTCTCACGCCCACCCTCCAGTTTTTTCCCGCCATCGCCTCAGTTCGTTCAGCTCACAAGTTAGAACAGCGATCTAATGCCTGTCGAAGCTTTTCTTCGTATTATAACTTTTTTCCTTATCTGATTCGACCAAATGTATGTCGACTCGTCCAAAGAAGAAGCTTTGTAAGTGCAGAGCTCAAATCCCGCACGGGGACGACCATTCCTGCTGCTTCTTGTGTCTAGGCCCCAAGCACAACTCCGACAGGTATGCTGTCTGCCAGGCCTTCAATCAAGCCACTCGGACCAGACGCAGGCGGACCCACGAGGCCCACCTCCTTACCTGACTGCTGGCATCGATGGAAAAGGAGCTCCAGGAGTTGAGGGAAAGGTCTTCGCCCCCCCCAAGAAAAAAGGACAAGGAGAAGCGCTGGGACAGGAGTTCGTCGCCACGCTGGAGGCCTGTTCAGAAAACCGCGAGTACTACTTCAGGTACCCCGTCCGCCTCTTTGGGCTGGGCACCTTCTCTCCCTCCTGCTGAGGTGAGCTGGCAGCCGGCGGTAGCCTCTATTGAGGTCTCTGTTATGTCTCCTCCCAGCACTGCCGATAAGTCACGCCTTGACTCCATCGACGGGTGTGCGGCCTTAAACGATAAGCCTAGCGGTGGCCTTCCTGCTTCCTCTAGCCCGGTTAGCAGGGCTGCGCTGCCTTTTTTCTGCTATGAATTTATAGTTATTATTTTGGTAAAGCCTGTGTAAAATCAGCAGGGTAGATATTTTGCTCACTGCTATTGGGGTTTGGTAGAACAAGATAGGATTTTATCTTTGTGGTGTCTGTAGTGGGGGACACAGATCCTTCAACCAAAAGACCACAGATTGTAAATAGGGCAGTATACTCTATAGCCAGGGTTATACCTCATAAGGCCACATACAGGCAGAGAGACAATAGTAGGAGGTAGTTACCCATTTGAAGTCCTAAATTGAAAACACCCAAATAGAGTTAAGGCAGCTGTTAAAGTGAGATTAGCTCCACTCAGATGGAGGGACCCAGTGAGAGGGCCAACGTTAACTAAAATTTATCCTACTCAGATGGAGGAACTTTGGAATAGGAAGCAAAAACTACCTGGCAAGGACCATGTTAGAGGCATTCATAATTTGTAAGTAACTACTTACCAACTACCCAGTAATATAAATGGTAATCAACAGCACTAACAGGTTCCTAGAGCTAAGCGTATACTAACAGCAATACATAGTGCACAAATAAGAGCAGTAACTAAAGAGCCAGTTAATGAATTACCTGCATTGGTATAGAGAGCAGATAAGACTTTAACTGCACTACATACCCTAACACCCACATATAATTTTAAATCAGTTCTAGCACCTGTAGGTTCTGAAGCCAGCTAAGGGCTACGCAGGGATCACCCACACAGGTAGTATGGCTAGTGTATAGCTTAACAACACCTGTAGCACTTCAGCAATAACTGATTCCCAGAGGGTAAAGAAGAGTTATGCAACAGCAAGCTTGTAAATCTCATCAGCAATGTTACCATATAACAGTCAGATAGGGCTTAACAAAACTAAGCAGAGGCACTTACAGATGCATTAGGCTACACAATGATGGAATGTCTCAAGAGGCAGCCAAAGTATTCAAAGTTCCTTTTTGCTATGAAGACTAATAACTTACAGTAATACCACTTGGTCAGACAGCATGACCTTCTGCAGCTGAATTTTCAGGTGCTGCTTTGGATTTCTTCTAACAGCAGCGGCACAGTAGGACTGTTTCAGCAGTCTCCACAATTCGCAGGGGTCAGTCTGCAGGAGGGAAACTCAGGCTGCAGTTCCCTGGTGGGGCTGCTATAGCTCACTGTTTGTTTGTTTTTTGGTGCATTGCAGGGACAGTTTGCACCCCAACAAGACAAGGTAGTGTCTGGAGCTTATGGGGTTTTGAGTGTGTGTTTGCTTGTCAGAGGAGAGATGCAAGGTCTGCACAGAATCGGGGGGGGGGGGTCCTACAGCTTTGTCTGTGCATGTGCAATGGGCACCATCTTGGGAGGTTAAACAGCACTTTTCCTGTGGTGTCCATCTTGGTGCAGGCCATGTATACCCAGTAAGAGCAGTGGCCATCTTGGTAAGTCTGTGCATGTTCCCTGGTGCATGGTGGCCATTGCGAATCAGGATTGTGACGTGAAAACACGGATTCAAGCATTTTAGGGCACAGCCTCAGCCTTTGCCGCAAAGATTCCTGGACTACCCCATAATTTCAGGTGTTTGGGTAAACAAAATTCTTTTTGAACTTATAGTGTGTTAGTTTTTAAATTAAAACTGTGCCGAGGGGCCAGCCTGGTGAAGCTGAGGGTTGAGGCACTGGATGCCACATCTCGCTCCACGCCGGCGAGCCCAGAGCTTCCAGGCAACAGTATTCCCACAATCAGTTGGTACAGCAACTGGGGTTAATATCCTTATGATTTTCAACTAATACACCCCCCTCCCCACCCGCACGCTGAAACCTGCCACCCCCAGGCAGTGACGGGCGGCAGCACCCCACCCGCAAGCCGCCCGACCGACTGATAGTAGACAGCATGCATTTATGCATCATGGGCCAATGGGCGTAGATCAGATTATGATACAGTCCCGAAAATGTGAATCACATTTCGACTGTGTCATACAGTATGAACCAGACGCCCATTGGCCCACGAGTGGACCAATGGGCATGCAGCCGCATTTGTACACTGTCAGCACCCCACTGGCAGCCGCCCGCCGCTGACTGGGGCTGGCGGGTGACGGTTTGAGCGGGTGGGAGGGGGAGTACCGCTGGACCACCAGGGAGGTTACATTATCTGAAGCCTGTGATCGGGCTGGGGTTCGGTCCACTGGACCACCAGGAATATGTATATTTATTTAAGCCTACGATCGGGCTGGGGTTCGGTCCACTGAACCACCACGGATTATATTATTTTACTAAGCGATCGGGCATTGGGGCACGTTACCACCGAGGGGCGGGGGGCGTCGGTCCCCGATGGCTGCAGCCTGGCAGGGCACCAGGCGCAAGTCACCAGGGATCGGTGCACCTGCATGCAGATGGGGCCATAATGACATACAAATGGCCCCATTTGCACCTTGCATGCATAATGGCCCCATTTGCATACCCAGTACTGAATATTGTGGGTCTCACGCCTAGTGCAACCGCACTTGCGCTGCCGCATCCCCCTGCTACTCTCTTGCCACTTGCGCTGGTGCAGTGACACTGCGCTATGCACAATGCGGGCAGCTACAATGCCATATTCAGCGGTGCTGAGCCATGGGGCCGCACCGTTGAATATCGGCCGGACCATGCCCTTGTGCATCCCAGTTGCGCTGCGCCCAGGCTTGCGCCCCTGCCTGGCGCATTCTGAATATCCCGCCCACAGTGTTTTAAGGTATTTGGAAATCCTCTAGAAGGGATAATAAAGATTGTATAATAGCTGCTTCTCGCTGGGTGTTCCAAAAGTAAGTATCAGTACAGTAAGTAATAAACTTAATTGTATTGAAACTCTTTAACTTCCTGTTACAGTGGTGCCAGCCAAGATACAGTGCAGTAATGCTGCAGTCTATCACAAAATGCTGCAGTATGCTGCAGGGAACAGTGTAATTCAATGGCAATTAAACCCCTATTTACTGTAGTATTTTGTGACATGTCATTTACTGCAAGCTACTGCACTGCGTCTTGGCTGGTCCGCTGTACATCACCAAACTCGTGATGCATAGATTCAATTTTTCAGACTGTTCAAAACTAAAGAACTCATTTCAACAGGCTATGCATACATTGCTAAACCTGCACTAAAAAGAAACTTCCCATTAGTGTTACTACCCCACGTCACAATGGAGTAAAGTATCACCCCTGAGGCACTCCCGTTTGTCCTTTCTGAAGGTTGTACCACATTTATTTACATACACTCCCTCAATGAGAGCTGACTTCACATGGACGGCACTATGTTAAGAAACTTTTATATTAACTGTAAAATACTCCTGTACAGAGAAAGTGTCACTATTAAGAAGCTAAAATATCTTGGGTTTACTTGTTGAAAACACTGACTGAAACTGTTTAAAAAGCTCTTAGACTTAAAACCTTTAGTTCTTTTACTTTCCATTTATAATTTAGCATGTACAGTTAGTGTCCATTTTCAGGCAGCTGGTACTCATGAGGCTTCCTCTGAAATGTTCTCATCTCTACCACCTTGAAACTCCTCTGCCATTTTCGGGATCCGAGCTTTGCATCCTTTGAGTTAGTGAACTGAAACTGTTCAACGCCAGAAGTTATTCTGAGGCTTGTTGGAGCAAGTAGGGAGTGTGTGATGCCAATACCACAGAGCTGCTTCTGAATGGCATAAAATTGTTTGCGCTTGGTGCGGGTGGTGTATGAGCAACCGGGGTTGGGGCTAATTGGCATCTTATCATAAGCTATTTCCGCTGCTTGCCTTACAGCCTGCAGTATGTCTGTAGTCTCTGTGGTGACCACCATAATCAGGATTGTTCTGCGATGCTTTGGTTGGCCGCTGTTTCTGAAAGTTATGATGTTCATTGGGTTCCACGGCTTCTTTGTCTGTGTAGAGTCCTAAAGCCAACATGTAATAAATTGTAGAAGGCTGTTCCCCTGTACTTCCTCATGAATACTTACAAGTCTCGTATTCTGTTCTCTGGATTTATTTTCTAGGGCTTCCATCCTGTTCTTAAGGCATGTGTTTTCCAATATCAGTTGGGCCACTGTTAGGGTTTTTTGTGATCTTACGTCAGCTTCTTTAGCTGTAGTCACCACAACCTGTTTTTGTATTCTGAAAATCAGTTCTTTCTAAAATGTGTTCTGTTTTGCAGTTCATTACCCTTACTGCACTCAGGATTGATTCCCATGGTAGAATCCCTCCCGCTGACTGAGGCGTGCCGATTCCAGTGCTACCCAAGGTCCCTGGTGGGGCCTGCTGCTGTTTCTGACTTTCTCCACCAGTCGTTCTGTTTGGATGGATCAACTCTAGTTTGTATTTTCCAGGACTCACAAAAAGGTACCCTCTTATTCAGAACGATATGCTGCATACATTGATACTAGTCTTAATGTTCAGTTCTGTGATAAAACTTACTACTCATCTCAAGTTTAGCAATCCAGTTTATGAGCCGAAATGAAATACACCCACTTGCTAATGGGGCTATCTGATGCCACCAACTGTAAGACTTCTTATCCATTTTTTTAAGAACCTCATCATGGTGTTGTTGGTTGTTGCAACAAAGGAGATGAGATCTGAGGCTACCAAGTGCAAGGAGTGCTAAAAAAGTCTCCTGTCCCTGGCTCCTGTTTTCCATACTATGAAAAGACATCTCCCTCTAAGAAGAGCAAACCCGGGTTCAGCAGAACAAAGAAAGATCACAGAGCCCAGTGCTAAGGCATCATCCTCTAAGGGATCCCTTACCTGTCTTCCATATCATTCTCAAGGGGGTCCCAAGAGAAGAGGTGCAGCAGCTTCTACCCACACTGGCCCTCTAAAGCCATGGACATCCTGACCGGAAGTATATTGGAGGTGCAACCCATCAAGTGAAACCAACCAGCTCAGTCACCCCTTGCACTTCCCCAAGTCCTCCCTGGATTTCATTATGTCACATTCTAGAGCCATTTTGAACCCCTGCCCCCGATATCTCTGCAGTACCCCCTGAGGAATCTGATTTAGAGGATGGAGAATATGTTTCCTGGGATGTGGACCATGGGGCAAGATAGATCAGATAGAATCTTTAACTGGGAATACCAGACCACACTGATATAAGCAAACATGCATCACCTTAAAAGTGGAAAGTTAGCAACAACATGGCTTCAGGAAGAATGCAGATCCCTTACGGGGTGGGGGGATGATCAAGAGGGGCAATGTTTTCCCAGTGTGAGACTTGGTGAATAATATTGTGGCTTTCGAATAGGCAAATAGTACAGGACATGGCTCTAAGATATGATGTAACATAAAACTGCTGTGAAGACATAGAATACGATTCTTGAAGGAGATGTTTCAGTCTCTGTCAGTATAAAGAAAACTATCTGACTGCAGGGTGTGGCTTCCATTGAGGACCCTCTTTAAGAAACTGGAGTCTGTCGTGGAGAAAGCCAATAAATTGGAAGGAGCCTTTATGAGAGCAGCACTCACTTTGGCTTATATATGGAGACCAATGGCTTACTGACTTGTGAATGTCTCTTTTGAGCTCCCCCATGGTTCTGCTGCAGAAGTTCCAGTGTCACTCCTGTCTATGGCTATGACTTTCCTGGCAGATGCCATGTATGATCTCCTGCAGGTGTCCGAGAATTCTGCCCTGTATTAGCTTCTGGTAGGCAGAGCTCATTTGTTCTGCCCTTGGTTAGCTGACAGTTCCTCCAAGGACACTGTTCTGGAAATGCTGTTCCAGGGGACCTGCTGTGGTTTAGGTAAGAATTGGAGGTCTTCATCAAGCAGGTAACTGCCGAGACAATGGAAAGCATAAGGACAACCAGTCTTACTGAGATCAGGCCTGGTACAAATGATATTGGACAAATTAGCAGAATTAAAACAGGATTTTGTTGCCCTAAATAATATCTTAATAGAGCTAGGATGTACCCCATGTTTCTCGGAAATTCAGCCTGCATCTCAAGTCAGAGCATCTCAAGTTAAGACAGAAAATATAAAAATTATCAACAAATGGTTAAGGAAATGGTGCTACAAACAAAACATTACATGTTTAACTCATTGGGAACATTTCTCAGACAGAGACTGTTTGTTGTTCTGGGATGGATTACATCTTAGTGGAAGAGGAAGTGCACTTCTGGGCAAATCATTTGTCAATGCCATAAACAGTTATTTAAACTAAAAAAATGGGATAATGGGAGCGCTCCCACTTCTCTAACGACTGAGTTTACAGAAAATCAAGATAACACGTGTAACATCCTCATGCTTAATGCTAGAAGCCTAAATAATATCAAAATGGCAGAATTAGAAGCAAAGGTATTAATGTACAATCTTGGGATTATTGCTGTGACAGAAACATGGTGGGACGCCACCTCTAGGTGATTACAGAATATTCCAAACTATCATCTATATCATAAAGATCGGATAGGTAAGACTGGGGGTGGTGTCTGTCTTTACATTTGAGACAACATTGATTCACATTAAATAAATCAACAAACTACCTTTGAAAGCATATGAGTATATATTAAATTTAAGGGACATCGTAAATTAACAATTAGTAACTTCTACAGACCACCATCGGCTGATAATGACTATAATAAAAATTTAATTTATGAAATTTCAGACATGTCAGATTGGGGTAATGTTGTCATTCTCGGGGATTTTAATTTTCCAGGCTCTGATTGGGATGTACTAAAGGGATCATGTGAAATGGATAAAGATTTCCTCACCACTTTAATTAATCAAGGTCTAGATCAACTAGTAAAAGAACCAACTCGAGGTAACAACATACTTGATCTTGTCATCATTAATACTGAAAATATAATAAAAGTACAAATTAAAGAACCCCTAGGTAGCAGCGATCGTAATTCGGTACTAATTAACATGGTAATCAGATGCACAAAAAACACTAATTCTGCTATCTTAAAGAATTATGATAACGCTAACTTCACTAACTTCAAAGAGGTGTGCAAGAAGAAGGGGGCACAATTTGAAGATGGGGGCGCGGCTCAGAGGTAATGTAAGGAAGTATTTTTTCACAAAGAGGGTTGTGGATGCATGGAACGGCCTTCCGGAGGAGGTTGCGGAGGCAAAAACAGTGGTTGAATTCAAGCATGCATGGGACAGCCATAAGGAAATTCTAGGGGGTTGGGGTAGAAAGAAGTAGGCTGCTGGTTAACTAGGATCTGCAGCTTACCCATTAGGTAGGGAAATGGGCAGACAGGGTGGGCCAAGCGGTCCTTATCTGCCGTCAAATTCTATGTTTCACTGAAATAAACAAAATATTAAACAGTATAGATTGGAACAATATTCTGTCATACCCCACTGTGGAAAAAGCATGTGGGAAATTGAAGGCCATTATACTAAAATTAGAGTGCAACTACGTGCCCACAATAAAAAAAATACAACAAAAATGGTAAAATACCAATATAGTTTAACAAATTAATAAATAAAACTTATCAAAAGAAAAGAAAGGCTATTCAAAAAAGCGAAAATAAATCCTAGCGAGGAGACGTCTAGACTTTACAAAAAATCTATGTCCCCGTTGAAAAAGATGATAAAAGAAAGCAAAACAAAGATTCAAATTTCAATTAGCACATTCCAAGAATAACAAAAAATCCTTATATTCATACCTGAGTGGCAAAAAACAAACTGTGAAAAGTGTGGGGCCTATTACTCATGATGGTAAAATAGTGGAATCTGACCATGAAACAGGAAACAGATTTAACAAATTATTTTGTTCCATTTTCAGTACCAAATCAGTCAGTGGTAACGCACGTCAGACTTTAAACAATAATAATGCCAATTATGTGACCCACCGGGCTGATGTACTAACAGCACTGTGAACCTTTAGAAAGAATACTAGCCCAGGGCAAGATGACATTCATCCAAGATTTTTGAGCGAAACTGTTTCTGCTATCTGTATTCCACTAACCATTATATTTAATAAATCACTAATAAGGAAATATCATCCGACTGGCTCAAAGCAAATGTAGTTGCAATATTCAAGAAAGGTAATAAAGCTGATGTGCATAACTACCGTCCTATCAGCTTGACTTCTGTGGTCTGTAAATTGATGGAAAGAATTATAAAAACTTTCATAGAAAGTTAAATTGAAACTCTCGGTATCACTGGGATGTCTCAGCATGGATTCAGACAACGTTATTTCTGCATTACTAATTTAATTTTTTTTTATGAAAACAGTAAGGAAATAGACCAATGGGTTCCAATGGATGTTATTCTGCTGGATTATAGTAAGGCTTTTGACTTGGTTCCACACCTCAAATTAGTAAACAATCTAACCAAATTTGGCATCTCGCAGTTCTTAATAGTTTGGGTAGAGAAATGGTTGACTAATAGGTCACAGCGAGTTAGAATCAATGGTGTCTTATCTCAACAAGGAATGGTTAATAGCGGCGTCCCGCAAGGCTTTGTTTCAGTCCCCTCTCTGTTTAATATTTATATTATTGTTATGAAAACTAGTCAGAATAACATAATGTCCAACTTTGGAGATGATACTAAACTGGGTGGTAAAGTCGACTATGAGGAAAGCATAAAACTTCTAACTAATGACCTATTACATATTGAGCAATGGGCAAAAGAAAATGACATGAAATTCAGCGTTGATAAATATAAAGTTATACATTATGGTAAAAAAAATCCTGGTGCAAATTATTTCATAATATCCAGATACCAAAATCAATATGTGAAAAGAATCTTGGCATTTTGATAAACAATAAACTTACATCAACTGACCATTGTATTAAAACTACAAGATTGGCTAGTGGCCTAATAAATAGAGTTAAGCGCACATTTGTCTCAAAAGGTGAACAGTGTCTAATTCCAATTTATAGGACTTATGTAAGATCGTACTCAGATTATGGCTCCCCCTTTGGAGCCCACATCTTTAAGGTGACATTGCTATGCTGGAAAGGGTTCAGAGGCGAGCAACCAAAATGGTGTCTAGATTATCAAATTACAACGATACCTCTAGATTAAAAGAAACTGGCCCGTTTCCGCTTCATATGAGAAGATGCAGAGGTGATTTACTCTTTCTTTATAAAATTCTAAAACATACAGATATGATGGAACATTGCGACATAAAATTTTCAGACGAACAGTTGGCAGGTTGTGTAATAAACAACTAGAAGTTATGTGGGCTAACACATCTAAAAGAGATCACTTTTATAATATCAGAGTGGCTAAAGTTTGGAATACAATGCCACAGGATTTAATTAATTCAGATAATCTTAATTCATTCAAAATTGGACTTGATAGATGGCTTTTTTTCTGTCTGTTATAAAGAATAATTGCCCACAGTGTGTGGGGGACATTCATGATGGGCCATTAGCCTCCTTTTGTCCTACTGTACCAAAGTAACCAAAGGCCGGTCCTTCGTCCCCAGCACTCTTTAGGTGCAAGACTGTTTCTCTTGGCAGACTGGTGGTTGGCAATCACCACATACCAGAAGGTTTTGGACTTTGTATGCAATGGTTATTCCATAATTTTAAATCTCCCAATTAAAGACGTTTTTCTGCATTCTTTGGTATCCTACCATCTGACCAAGGTTACATCAGGTTCACACCATCATAGAACACCTCAAGAGCATCATAGCCATCTAGAATGTCCTGTTGCAGCAGAGGGGCTCATCTTCTTCATTGCTCCCAAGAAGATGGGGCTTTCAGAACTGTACTGGACCTTAAATGCCACACTATAAGGATCAAGTCTTAGCACTTCAGAATGGAAATGTTATGGTCCTCTATAGCGGCAGTGCACTCTGGGGACTTCCAGGCATCCCTGTATCTTCAGGACACATATTTGCCTATCTCCATTCATTATTAATCAACAGTTCCTGAGATTTTTCATGGAAGGACAGCATTTTAAGTACAGAACTCTACCATTCCGTCTCTCCACTGTGTGTAGAGTGTTTCTGAATGTTATGAAGGTGCTGGCAGCGCACCTTGGGGAGAAAGGCATACATGTCGATGCATATCTAGATAACTGACTTTTCAGGGCCTAGTCCCTACCCACAGTGCAACTGCCTGATCTTCATCAAGGTTATCTCTTGCAGCAGGCCACACACCTATGTAACTATAGCCTCCAGCCCCTAGGACCACATGGAAACTTTTCTAGCTAGCAGTCTGCCAGTGGGCTGCCCACTTCAGCGTCACATGCCTACATCGGCCAGTCCTACATAAGTTATTGGCCACCATGTCCTCCTCAGTTCTCCCACTGGAGACCATAAATAGAACTCACCCACTGGGCAGATTGATTGTGATCCCCAGGTCCTGGAACAGTTGGGAGGCACGTGCCAGGGTCTGTAACAGGTGCTGCTAGTACGGATCTTTGGTAAGCCAGTCATCCAGGTAGGGAAAGACAATAAAGGCCCTCCCTCCTGAGGGCTTCCACCACTACTGCCAGGTATTTGGTAAACAGCCTGGGGCTGAAGACAAGCAAAATGCAAGGCCCAAAACTGGAAGTGTGCCCCTTGAAATGGAATCTTAGGTACCATCCATGGGAGGCATGTACTGTACGTTGTTATGCAGGTATGCATCTTTGGCAGGCAGGTCGTCGACCCCCGTTGATCTAAATGAAATCCTGTCGAAATTCACTTCTGTGATTGTACAGGCGCATAGGCCCTCTTCTCCGGCACCGTTGATGGCAGCTTCATCGTCGACACCTTTCTGTCGGCCGCAGGAATCTTCCCGCGTACCATTGGCAGAGCACCCGACGCCAAACATGGATTTAGAAGAGGTAGATGTCAAAGTGGAGTACCATCCTGACCTCCTTCCTGATGATGAGGAGGAGGAGGAGAAGGAAGAAGAGGAAGAAATTCTGGTCTCTGACAGATCCACTGCTTCCTCTGTCAGGGAGGATTCAGTAAAGTATACTCCAGGGTCTCCTTCTGAGGATGCCACATTTTTTAATGTGATGAAGCAGCTTTCTTCAGCCACAGGCTTCCACACTGAGGAAGAGAATGCCACCAGGAAGGAGCTGGTGGACTTTAGGAGATCCCAGAATCTTCCCTCAAAGATCATTCCTCCAGTCTTACCTGCTTTGAGGAATCAGCACATCAAACACAACACCCCTGATCTGTGAAAAATGAGGCTTCATTAGATGCAAAGCAAGCAATACAAACTACGCCACAGCTCGGGTCGATGTACCGCAACCGGTTTCGCACTTCCTAGTGCGTCATCAGGAGGATACTCCCCTAGTGTCTCTACTCAATAAAAAGCTGCAGTTTTAAAATGACAGTAGCAATTAATTGTTTAAAAATGCATGTACCTAATAAATCTTATCAAAACAATATGACATTATACAATAAATTCATCTACCACTCTTGCATTCGTTACAGGCTAGTATTAAGCTTTTTTGTTGATAACAAACCTTTGTGCAAGGACAACAAAATGTTACTTGTGCTTATAGTTTGTTAAATGACTTTCCAAAGCCAAATCCATGACTTCTTCCACTCCATTATACCTGAAAAGGAATAAAATGTATGTTAATGTCAGAATATCACACTCTGTTTCATAATTAACCAGTAACAGTAATTTCTGAGCACACTATGATTCACTGTAATGCATAATCAAGTGCCACTGCATTATTTGTTCTTTTATATTTTTTATAATTTTTTTCTTTTTCCTATTATTGATTAAAGGCATGATATCTATCTTATCATTCAAGCCTAGTGTTTTTAATCCACCTACTGTGTAAATCCAATAAGCCTCTCTATCCAGAAGCTTATCATTAAAGTTGCCCCCTTGTGAACCCAATTTTACCAATTCTGTGCCACAGAATTTAAATCTGTGTTCAGTTGCATGGTTCCTGTTACTCATGCGGTGTCTTGCTAGTACATTATTTTTGTCAGAGTCCCTGATGCTTCTTAAGTGTTCGCCTGTCCTTACTTTTAAGGGCCTCTTAGTTTTGCCCACATAAAATGAGCCGTAATGGCAAGTTGCTAGATACACTAAACCTTCTGTCACACAACTAAAGAAAGTATGTGTCTCATAGTTTTTTGTAGCATACACTGTAGTAAATGTATCCGTCTTTAATATGGATGTACAGAATTTGCAGTTACCACATGGGTAAGTGCAATTTGGTCTTTGTGGCAGTCAATTGGTGTTATTACTGCCCTTGATAACTGGTGTTTGATATAAACTGTGTACCAGTTTATCCTTCAAGTTCGTCCCTCTCTTGTACAGTATGTCATTTTAGGTGGTAGATCTGCAAATTCCTTCAACAGTGACTCAGACTGTATAACACACCAGTGTTTCTTTATAATATGTTTAATTTGATTAGCCTGTCTGCTGTATGTAGTGACAAAGCTGAAACTCTGTGGTACACTTTCCTTAGATTGTGGTGCTAATAGTTTCTCTCTCTCTGCATTTGAAGCTGTCATCGTGGCTGTGTGTACATCTACACCTGAGTAGCCCCTCTCTGAAAATATGACACCGTATCTATACTTTGTAACCTAAAGTCAGTGTCTGTGCTACAGTTTTGTTTAGCTCGCAGGAATTAGGCTTTCGGGATATTTTTCTACCAGGTGCCAGGGATCGCAACTGGAGGCCAGTAGGATGGAATTCCTATCAGTTGGTTTTCTGAATAAATATGTTTGTAATCCATTTTCAGAATCTCTTGTGATCTCCAAATCAAAGAAAGTGAGTTTATGTTTGTCACTTTGGATTGAGAACTTAAGGTTGGGGTTACTCCCCTTCAAGTACTGAATGAATTCCATCAATTTGCCTTCCGTGTCCCTCCATATCAGGAAGATATCAGTAAAACGATACCACAGGTCAATCCTATGGTAAAAAGGATTGACTTGGTCATTGTAGACGGCTGATGTTTCCCAGTGTCCCAAATAGAGATTGGCATAGTTGGGTGCAAATGTAGCACCCATTGCTGTTCCCTTAACCTGGATATAATAATCACCCTTAAAAAGGAAAGCATTTTTTGTTAGTACCATCTCTGTACATTCTAGCAAAAACTGTTTCATTCCATTGTCTTGAGTATTGTCCTGATCCATCCAGTAACCCTGTGCTTATATTCCACCCTCGTGGGAGATGTTAGTATACAACGAAGTAATGTGCATAGGGACAAGTAGCCAATCCAGCTTAATTTCAGTATGTGCAATATATCAGTTGTGTCTCGGACATAGGACTGCAGCCTGGGTACATATCTCTTGATATGGGTGTCCATATAGTGGGGAAAGTGGTTCAGTGACTGACCCGATCCCAGCTACGATCATACACCCTGGTGGATATGTTAGGTGTTAATGAATTTTAGGTAACATGTAAATGCTGAGTGTTACAGGTTTTGAAACAGTTATATATTCAAGTCCTTTTTGTGTTATTGTGTCTTCTAATAGGGCTTAATTCAGTAACTTGTCAGTGGCTAGTTTAAAGGTATCCGTGTGGTCCCCCCTCAATCTCTGATAAAACTGGGTGTCACCCAGTTGTCTCATTACTTCCGCTTCATATTTTTGCATCCCCTTATCCGCAGGTTTAATTACTATCGTAGGGTCAAGTTGCAGTTCTTTCAATGCTTCTGCTTCATTTGAAGTTATGTTAACATATTGCGAATGTGTTTTCAAGGCATAGATATTTTCAGAATCTGCCTCACATGCCCTTTCAGAGACCTTAACTGAATCACAATATTGGAGGTTAAAAGTAGAGGAAGGTATTAATATGTTACCAGTGCAAGACAAGTTTAGTGGAACAGAAAGTTCAGTATCATTCAGAGCATCAGGAATTGGTTTACCCATGTCACTTCTTTTGAAAAATGCTTTTAAGTTCAGATTTCTTGTAAAGCAGCGCAAGTCAATATAAAGTTCAAAAGGATTAATATCCATAGTTGGCACAAAAGACAGATCTTTTTGTAATACTTGTTCTTGAGCGGTAGTTAGTTCAGTGTCAGAGATGTTAACCACCATGTTTTCTCCTATGTCCACATCCCACTGTTTCTGCCACATCTTGGGTTTATGTTTCCTGCCTCCCCTTCATGTGTGAGAGTGCTTCTTAGGTAATACTGTCTCGTCCTGTATCCGTTGTCCTGATGCAGTTTATAATTCTGTTGTGCACTGTTGCTCACCTCCGGTTCCCGAAACTGATCTTCCCGCTCCGTACGATATGTAGTGTGGGCTTGTGTGGGTAAAGTGGGAGGGTGATCTTCCTCCTGGTTCTGATCTAAAAAATGGATCCTCAGCGTTATCAGAATCACTTGTGCTGGTGTAATAAGACAGCGATTCTTGTCTATTTACAAGGATAGACCAAGGTGCCCTGGCAGATGGGGTATCTGGATAGTCTTGTGATGTTGGATTACCTCAGAACTGGCCTCTGCTATGGCTCTGACCTCTGCGGTTACTATTATTACCCGGATTCCAAGTGAACACTCTATTTAAAAGATAATCTTGACGGTCTCACTCAAATTTCTTTAACTTCTTTTGTTTTATTTTATTCTCTTCCCTTTGTGTGTGTGTGTGTGTGTGTTTTTTTTTTTAAAGACTTTGTTTCTAGCCCGGCCCGGTGGCACTGAGGGTTGAGGCGCTGGACGCCACACCTTGCTTCACGCTGGTAACCTGGGTTTGGGAACGAGTCTGGGTCATCGGAGGTCGGCCGGGGAGGACTGGGATCGAGTGTCCGACGACTGCTCTCCCAGTCCTGGGGGAAAGGGTGGGATACACTCCAGCTCTGGTGGTCCCTAGTACGCCCAGTGGTACTGCGGATGCAGTAGGGGGGCACAGCGTGCATGGACGCGGTTGCACGCCCGCGGCTCATTGTTCATACCTTCGAGGAACTCTCTCCGGCATCCACTGCTCACCACGAGCTCGAGCTCCCACCTGAAGCTTTCTCCCTCTCCCTGCTCCAGCCTGACAGACTCCCCCTGGCTCTGCACCCCCTGAGGTGGGGCCACCCTATCCCAGGGTGCTCTATCTCAAATCTAATGTGTCGGCTGGGCGGTGGGCCTAAAGAGGAGAGAAGCCCGGTGCTGGAGTGTGGCTCAGCGGGGCAGAGGTGCCTTCGCCTGTCCCCGAGGATGGGGACTTTCCTTGCATTTCCCCCTTGGAGTGCGACATGCAATGATGCCTGCGCACAGCTGCCCTGCTGGTGTCTGCTGCACTCTGCCCCTTACACTGGCTGATGTACCTGCAGTGCCCCCGATCACTATCGAGGGCTGCCAGGACACCGAGTGACCCTGGATTCCTCCCCAAGGAGAGGAGAGCTGTCCTCCGGATGCTCTATCCTCTTCTTCCCCAGCCGATCCCCAGCAACCCGAGTTCATCACCGAACCCGGGTCACCGGTGTGGTGTGAGGTATGGTGTCCAGTGCCTCAACCCTCAGCGCCACTGGGCCGGCTTTCCCTTTGTGTTTTAGTGTTTAGTTTAGTCTGTAACTCTACAAACTCGGGGTCATTTTGAAATGTGAGGACCACCTCTTCCTTGTTCTTAATATCTTGGATAATATTAGGCTGCTGACGCAAGTAATCTTTAATGACAGCTTTAATCAATTAATTTGATCTTAGTTGTAGCCTATTCTGCCAGTCTGTCATAAATTCAATTCTATCAGTACCTAACCCGGTATTCGGGTGACTCGCAGTCCCTGTGCTCACCACAGTCTGTTCAGGGCCGTTTCTCTGTTCTGAAGCCAACGCCTGTTTCAGCACATCCTTCAGGAACAAGGAACTTTGTATCGCTAACTAGTGGATTCAGATTTCACCACACACAAGTTTTGCCTGGTTCACTCACTTGGATATTGGACATGACACCCCCTGAACAATTGAGGTATGTCACAAACTACCTTTGTATAAATTTATCTAGGGGGTGCCTTGGGGTCATTATCTACTAGTGTCTGCAAAGCAACTGGAGAAGCTGAGCTGTTTAATGAACTTCCTAACACTAATAACCATCCCACTACGCATGTTGCCGACCAACCCACGGAAGACCCGGCAAACATGGACGTTGTTACAGCTGTTATCCAACTCGAATGCTCCACTCTGAGGGGGCGCCGCCATTATTGGACTAGAATTTCCTTGGAAGCATATTTGAAAGTGGGCAGGTCACCATGGGGACTGCCAGTCACCTGATAGAATTGAATTTATGACAGTCATTATGTGTCCTGCCAGACAGTGCTCCGTCTTCTGAGACTTATGGTGGCTGTCATTGTAACAGTCTCTGTGGCCCGCCTGCCTCCATTTGCAGATCTATGAGTGAATACTTCTGGTACTATGGAACCAATTGATGGATGAACTGAAACAGTTGATTCTTGTAATGTCTCCCCTTTAGAAATCACTGCAGTGGTGAATGGAACCCCTGTACTTTCTGCAGGGCATCCTATTCTTTTCCCTGAACCTGGCACAGATCCTCACAATAGTTACCTGTGGGTCATGAAGGGGTGCTCACCTGGGTCAGTTCCAAACTCAGGGGTTGTGGACCAGCCAGGACTTGTATATCCACATCAGTGTTTTGGAGATGAGGGCTGTTCTTGGGTTTCAGGATGTCATAGAACACCTATAAATCTGATTGACTTTTGTTACTGGGTGATGAAGGAGGTGGATTGGGGGGAGTGGTGGATAGCACCTACCTCGATTTCAGCAAGGCCATCGACTCCATTCAACACAGAAGACTGGTTAACAAGTTGGATAGCCTGGGGGTGGGCCACAAAATGGAGAACTGGGTTAGAAATTGGACAGAAAGCAGAGGGTGGTGGTTAATGGGATCCAATCTGAGGAATAGGGGGTGACCAGTGGGGTGCCTCAAGGATCAGTTCTGGGGCCTGTCCTTTTTAATGTCTACACTAGTGACATTGCTGAAGGGCTGGAGAGAGGAAGGTTTGCCTATTTGCAGATGACCTGTCCTTTTTAATGTCTACATTGGTGACATTGCTGAAGGGCTGGAGAGGAAGGTTTTCCTATTTGCAGATGACACCAAGATCTGTAACAGGGTAGACACTCCTGGGGGTGGGGGTTGAGAAAATGAGGAGGAACCTAAGAAAGCTGGAAAATGGGTCCAATGTATGGCAATTAAAATTTAATGCAAAGAAGTGCAAAATCATGCAGCTGGGTGCAGAAACCCTGTGGAGAGTTACAGGATGAGGGGGGAGTTGCTGATGGTTACCAGGGAAGAAAGGAATTTAGGGATAATCATCTCACATGACCTAAAGGTGTCCAAACAGTGTACCAAGGCTATAGGAAGGGCCAGTAGCATGCCAGGGTGCATAAGAAGGGGTGTCAGTAGCAGAAGAAAGGAGGTGGTGATGCCAGTGTACAAAACGTTGGAGAGGCCTCATCTGGAATAAGGTGTACAGTTTTGGAAGCCGCATCTTTGTAAGGACATAGCCAGGGTGGAGTTAGTTCAGAGAAGGGCAACAAAGATGGTGCAGGGCTTACACCAGGAGATATATGAGGAGAGATTAAAAAACCTCAGTATGTAGACATAGAAACATAGAGGTCGTCGGCAGATAAGGACTGCCAGGTCCATCTAGTCTGCCCGTTTTTCCTACTTTAGTTGGCAGCCAATTTCCCTATGTGGTCATCAGCTTTAGCCTCTTCTACCCACCTCTATGGTTCCCTTATGCCTATCCCATGCATGTTTAAATCTTCTCACTGTGGATGCTCCCATAAGCTCCTGGAGTAGGTCATTTCATGCACTCACCACCCTTTCTGTGAAAAAGAACTTCCCTGTATTTCTCCTTATCCAGCCCACGTTCAGTCTCATATTGTGCCTTCTTGATCTTCCTGGGCATAAAGTCTCCACCACTCATTCACACTGATGGGACTACGCCAGAGGCGCTAGGACCCAGCGGGAGCCAAAAATCTTTAGGAGGTCTGGCACCTAGGTATTGCTGCGAGGAAGTGGCACAGCGAGCTCGGTTAGCACCGTATAGGCTACCTGGAGTCGACCCTCCAACCGCCTCAGTTCCTTTTTTCCCGCCATCAAGTGCACTTTAGTGATGATGTCGCTTACCTGTCGGGAGTCAAAACTTCACGGCTATACGACAACAGCTATAGTCTTTCAGTTTCGATTAGTTTTATTATTTTCTTGCCAGTTTAAAAGAAAAATAAATAAATTTATTGAGTAAACTTTTTATCATAAGAAGTCTTCAGCCCTCCTTCGACGGAGTAGACCATGAATGGGGCAGGTGATGGTTGGGAGACTTCACGTGAAAGCTGTTCTGTCAGCAGGGCTGGGTCTGGTCTGCCGCCCTCTAAAGAGGGGGGAGGTCTGACTACAGGCAGTTTGGTGCTGGGGGGGGGATGGGCGATCTTCCCGAAAGCACAAAAAGAATTTGTCCCATTCTCAGTTCTCGTCAAGGGCTTGGCACTGCTTGGCCTCGGGTTCTTCTTCAGCCTCCTGGTCAAAAAAGAAATGGCACCACTCGATGTCGCCTTCTGGTACATCTGCGCATTGATCGTCGGTTACCGGTGGCAGGGGCCAGACTCTATCCCTTCCAGGGTCCTGTCCAGCCCCTGTTTCTGGTGGCAGACATCCTCGAATCCGGAGACCCTCCCCGAACACTGAGGGTCCTCTGGTGAGCAGTTTCACCATTGGGGCAGTGGGTTTGGCGGTTGTCCCGTCTGCCTGAGCTGGCGAGTCCGTCACCGGGGCCTTCGGGCCTGTCACTTTCAGACCTGCGAGCATGGCAGTTGGGGCTTTCTAGTCATGCGACACCTTCTCTGGTGCCATTGACACTGCGTTCTGGTGTTTATCTCCCTCATATGGCTGTGGTGCAGGGGTCCACACCGGTGCCTTTATCTCCTGCTGAATTTCTTCATTTTTCCTCAGCGAGTCGAGGGTTGGGAGCTTCTGGATTGGCGTCGCCGGTCTGCAGTGCTGGCTTCTCTGGCGCTGAGCTCGGCGCCGCATCCTATGCAGACACCACCTGTGTTTTCGGTGCCACCTCCTGTAGCAGCGCCGAGAGCACCTGCGGTGCCACATGTGATGCAGGGGCTTTCAACTCTGATTTGCAGTGCTCCTCCTTTTCCTCCTTTTCCTAATCTATACAGTCCCTTCAGGACTAGTAGGAGATGATGTTGATCCTGATCCTGATCTTCGATTGGAGAACGACTTTGACAATGATTCCTCTCTAGGGGCAGTGAATAAATCTCTTTTAGCAGAGCCTCTGGTTGAGGACATTTCTTTTAAGTCTCTGCTTAGAAATTTGAATACCACTCTCTCCAGACTTCGGAAATCGATCCTGGGAAGTTGCTGCTTCTGCAGTACCTGCACGTTCTGGACATTCCTGTGGAATTGACTCCCCCCCCCCATGTAACCCTCTTTTGAGACACTTTCGCAAATGGTGTGGGATAATCTGGTACTTATTCCCTCTGTGGCTAAGTCCATAGACAGGAGATATGCCCCTCCCAAGGATTGACCCATTCTGGCCTCACAAGCCTTTGTTGATGCCATACTTGTCCTGGCAGAAAATGACAAAGTCGTTCTCCTGCAAGAATCTATGGCACATCCAATAAACAAAGAATCTCGTAAAATCAGCACTTTGGGAAAGCGAGTCTTTGCTGCTTCCACCCTGGGCATGTGCATTGTTAGTTACCAGGGCTACTTCTCTCAGTATGAGTATACACTCTGGCATTCGCTCAAGGCTACGGTAAAAGCTCTTCCAGATTCGGAAGTTAACACAGAGCTTCTTCAAATCATTACTAGAGGTATTGAATCCAATAATCAACTGCTGGAAGCTGCCATGGATGCTTTTGACACTGCCTCCAGAGCAGCAGCTGCCGGTATTTGCACCCGTTACCACTCTTGGTTGCGCACCTTGGGCTTCACAAATGATGCCCAACAGAGGGTTGTGGGCTGGCCTTGCCTTTCGATGGTACTTACCTGTTTGGTCCTCAGGTCGAGCAGGTGCTAGAGGCCACACAGAAGACTAGAGCCACCATCAAAACGGCTAGACCGCCATCCGCAGACCCTCAAAGGGGCGGGAACAGGCGTCAGTTTCATAACCGTCAGTCCTTTTTTTGAAAAGGCAGATGGGGCTTTAACAGAAACCAAACCTCTCAGCCGCAAAAGAAAACGCATCAGAAGACACAGGGCCCCGGAGCTTCTAGTGCCACCCTCTGACGTCCTGGCCCAAGTCCCACCTAAGCTGTCCAAGGGGGACTCTTCCTCAGCAGTACAGTAGGAGGGTGTCTGACTCAGTTTCATGACCGGTGGAAGTCAGTCACATCAGACAAATGGGTGCTCAGAATAATCCGTGTGGGGTGCTCTCTAAATCTGTTGGAAACCCCTCCTGATCATCCACCCAAATGGCAGCCCAGGCTGTCTGTCTCGCAGACCTTCTTGCTTCTGAGATCCAAGACCTTCTAAACAACAGGGCAGTAGAGGAGGTCCCACTGGATCAGCAGAACACAGGTTTCTACTCCCATTACTTACTAGTTCCAAAGAAAACAGGGGCATGCGCACTATCATCGATCTCAGGAAGTTAACAAACTCCTTTACAAGGAAAAGTTCAAGATGATATCACTCGGTACACTCTTACCTCTGATTCATCAACACAATTGGCTAGCCTCCCTGGACATGCAGGACGCCTACCAACACGTTCCCATTCACCCAAACCACCACAAATACCTCAGATTCATGGTGTTGGGTCAGCACTACCAATACAGAGTCCTGCCCTTTGGGCTATCCTCGTTGCCTCGAGTTTTAACAAAGTGCATTGCACTTCTCACAGCGCATCTGAGGGAGTTCAGAATTCAGGTGTTCCCATATGTGGACAATTGGCTTCTTGCGAGCCCCTCCAGACAAGAGACCCAAGAAACCATAGCTATGGCTTCAAAATTCCTCACATCAATGGGAGACCTGCAAAACATGGGAAATTCACAGCTACAGCCCTCCCAGCGGCTCCTCTTCATAGGAGCCCTTCTGCATACCTTCAACGTGAAAGCCTTTCTTCCAGAGGACAGAAGGAGCGACATCCTCCAGGTGGCCTGCTTCATCAGAGAAAACAGCTCGATCCAGGCTCTCTCGATGCAGCAGATGCTGGGTCTCATGGCATCCTCAGTGTTTACTGTGCCTCTGGCTCATCTTCACATGAGAAGTACTCAGTGGATGCTCAGCACTCAGTGGTCACCGACCACACAACCACAGTCCTTTGTCATCAAGGTGATGGAACTGCTGAAACGGTCGCTCTCCTGGTGGACTCAGGACAACAACCTTTGGGAAGGTAATCCCTTCACCCCTGTAAATCCCCAGATCTCTGTCACCATGGATGCATCCCTGCTGGGATGGGGAGCTCACTGCCAGGATGTTCACACCCAGGGGTGCTGGAGTCAGGGCGAATCTCTGCTTCACATAAATGTTATGGAAATGAGAGCCGTACTCTACACAGTCCGGACCTTGAAGGACATACTTTGTCACAAGACCATTCTCCTTCAAACGGACAACAAGGCAGCAATGTACTACATTAACAAACAGGGTGGATCACACTCTTACCCCTTATGCAGGAAAGTGATGAGAGTGGGGGAACGGTGCCTACAGCACAAAGCTCTGATCCAGGCCGTCTACCTGCTAGGAGTCCAGAACGATCTGGCAGATCGTCTCAAAGAACGGAGACAGATCCTCATGAGTGGTCTCTCGACGCAAGCGTCGTATAATCACTCTTCGAAGAATGGGGAACTCCAGACCTGGACCTTTTTGCGTCCCCACTCAACGCAAAGCTGGCTCTCTTCTGCTTCAGAAATCCAGGGTCTGGTGTTTTTTTGTCAGGATGCATTCAGAATGCGGTGGACAAGATGCTTTCTGTACGCATTTCCTCCTCTTCCCCTAGTTCAGAGGATGCTGCTCAAACTGGAGGCACAGGTGGGTAGAATGATTCTCATCGCCCCATTCTGGCCTCATCAGATCTGGTTTCCAGTAATCAACAGATTATCAGAAACTTTTCTGAGACGGCTTCCACTTTATACGAACCTGCTTAATCAGGGCTCTGTGGTCCATCCCAACCTGAAGTCCCTTCACCTCCATGCCTGGCTCCTGAAGAGATAGAGGAGAACAGATTTAACATTTCACGTAGGGTCTCATATTCTGTTAGCTGCGTGCAAGCCAGCTACTTGGAAAAACTTACACGGCTAAGTGGAAGCGGTTCTCCATCTGGTGTGCAAAATCCTACTGGAATCCTTTTTCCTGCCCACCAAACAAGGTCCTAGAGTATCTTCTAGATCTCTCAAACACAGGCCTGCAACACTGACTGTTAAGGTTCACCTCACGCAATCTCAGCATACCATGAGCCCGTGCACTCTGTGTCTCTGGCTCAGCTTTCTGTGATCAATAGGTTTCTTAAGGACATTCTGCATACCAGGCCACCGGTCAGACGACCAGTAGCAGCATGAGACATTAACCTTGTGGTAGACATGCTCACTCATAAACCTTTCGAGCCCCTAACTACTTGTGAACTGAAATTTTTGACTGGGAAGACGGCATTCCTTGTAGCCATCACTTCCACCCGCAGAGTGTCTGAAATACATGCTTTGGTCACAGACCCCCCGAATACTGTATTTCACAAAGACAGGGTGGTTTTTAGGACCCACCCTGAGTTTCTTCCCAAGGTTGTCTCAGAATTCCATCTGAATCCGCCCTTGGTCCTTCCTACCTACTTTGCGAACTTCCAGAATGAAAAAGACTGTACCCTACATTCCCTGGATGTGAAGAGAGCCTTGCCATTCTACTTAGACAGAACTAAGGAAATCCGCATGTCTAAACAACTGTTGTCTCCTTCAGCACTGCCTGGCTGGGTCAGCCTGTTGCTATCAGATGTATTTCAGCATGGCTAGTGGCATGCCTTCGCCACTGCTACTCCATGGCACAGGTTAAGCTAGAAGGCAGAGTATATGCTCATTCTACCAGAGCAGTCGCAGCATCTCTGGAAGAAATCTGGAACGTGCCCATTGCGGCCACTTGGAGCTCCGTGCGCACTTTCGTAAAGCACTGCGCCTTGGATGTCCATGCCAGGCAGCATCAGTCC
This sequence comes from Neoceratodus forsteri, assembly GCA_016271365.2. Classification (NCBI taxonomy): domain Eukaryota; kingdom Metazoa; phylum Chordata; order Ceratodontiformes; family Ceratodontidae; genus Neoceratodus; species Neoceratodus forsteri. Next base: position 900,675,522 of record CM028135.1, on the reverse strand, counting down.
TTTGGCAGGACAATCCTTAATGGACTTCTGTCCTAAGTGAGCTCCTCTCTTCTGCCGCCCGTCTTGGGGGATTATTTTGACTCAATACTCTCCCATCATTGTGAATGAGTGGGGGAGACTTTGTCAAGGAAGATCAAGAAGGCACAATATGAGACTGAATGCGGGCAGGATAAGGAGAAATATGAGGAAGTTCTTTTTCACAGAAGGGGTGGTGTATGCATGAAATGACCTACTCCAGGAGTTTGTGGGAGCATCCACAGTGGGAGGATTTAAACATGCATGGGATAGGCATAAGGGAACTATAGAGGTGGGTAGGGGACGCTAAAGCTGATGACCACATAGGGAAATTGGCTGTCAACTAAGGGAGGAAAAACGGGCAGACTAGATGGACCTGGCAGTCCTTATCTGCCAACAACCTCTATGTTTCTATGTCTACATACTGAGGTTTTTTTAATCTCTCCTCATATATCTCCTGGTGCAAGCCCTGCACTATCTTTGTTGCCCTTCTCTGAGCTAACTCCACCCTGGCTATGTCCTTATGAAGATGCGGCCTCCAAAACTGTACACCCTATTCCAGATAAAGCCTCTCCAACATTTTGTACCCCTTCCACACACTTTCCCTCTTCCCCCTTCTTCTTTCACTGATGTACCTATAGAATGTCTTGCTCCCACTTTTCACTGTCTGTGCTAATCTTTCCTCAGTTTGTGCTTTTGCGCCCCTAACAGCTTTCCCTGCTTCCTTCAGACAATTCAAGTGCATTATCCTGCCCTCTTCCTTCTGAGTTCCTTTATACTTTCTGAACGCCATTCTTTGGGCCCTAACCCTCTCTGGTACCTCTCTTGAGAACCATAGTGTTTTCTTTCTTTTTTTTTCCCCTTTGTTTCTGAGCCTAATACAATGGTTAGTTACTTCCACTATTGTGCCTTTGATATTCACCCACTGCCCCTCAACCCCCCGCCTCTCCCCTTTCTAGGGCTTCCTTGATAGCAGTTCCCGTCTTTGCAAAGTCTGCCCTCCTGAAATTGCAAACCCTTGCTTTTGTGTGGTTGAACTGTAACCCTGTGCCTATGCTGAACCACACTGTAAGAGAGGTGGGAACGGGGAGATACGATAGAAATCCTCAAGTATCTTAAGGGTATAAACAAAGTGCAAGTGGGCGATCTCTTTCAGTATAGGAGGTGTACAATGATGAGGGGGCATAATATGAGATTGGAGGGATGCAGGATAAAGGGCAATGTGAGGAAGTTTTTCTTCACAGAAAGGGTGGTAGATGTATGGAATAGCCTGCCCTAGGAAGTAGTGGGAGCTAGCACAGTGTGGGGATTCAAACATGTGGGATTGGCACAAGGGAACCCTAGAGGTGGGTAGGAAAGGCTAACACCAGTGACCAAGTAGGGTCAGTGGCCACTGATGCAGGCAGGGAATACGGGCAGACTGGGTGGACCTAGCAGTCCTTATCTGCCGTCAGATACTATGTCACCTCAGTTCATGTCCCATATTGATAAGAACAGACAATGTCAGAGTGATGCACTATATCAGCAAGCAACGGGGCACTCGCTCTTGCCCCCTGTGTGGGGAAGCAATGAGAATATGGTACTGGGGACTATTTTACAGCATTCAGTTGACAGCCATGTTTCTCCTAGGAGTCCAGAAAGTATTAGCAAACAGGTTAAGTCTGTCTCAGTCACAGATACATGAGTGGGAACTGCTGAACTCCGTGATGAATTACCTTTTTGCAAGGTGGGGTCATGCAGAGTTGGATCTTTTTGTATACTTCTGCATTTCTGCTTGCTGTCTCCAGGGCCTGGAGTTTTATTGTGATACGCATTCTCCCTCTCCTGGAAAGGGAGGTTCCTTTTAAATGTTCCCTTCAGTTCCTCTTATTCTGAGGGTTGTGCTCAAGCTGAGGGCATAGTGGGCCACCCTGATACTTGTGACTCCCTTCTTACCTTACCAGATATGGTTTACACTGCCACAGCATCTGGAAGTGGATCCACCTGTATTGCTGCCTTTGTGTCAGAATCTACTGTCGTGGGACAGGGGGTCCCTGGTCCATTCAGAACTGTGGTCCCAACATCTGCATACATGGCTTTTGAAGACGCGGCAATTGCCCATTTTGAGTTTTTTTCCTAGGCAAGGCGAGTTTTATTTTTTAAAGCACCCAATCCCAGAGGCTCTGGGCATCGTACATAAAATACAAACTATTCATAGAATAAAATAGACATAAATAACAGTGTTAATAAATTAAGCAGACCATATAAATGAGCAAATCTGAGCTAAAAACAGTCACTAATAGGACTATCCCAGAAATAAGATTTAAAAGACAGTGTCTGGGAAAGCCTGACTGAACAAGAGAGTCTTGAGGCATGCCTTGAATATTTCAGCTGAAGGGGCCTCCCTTACAGATAGTGGAATCAGATTTCACAAGGCGGGGCCGGCGACACTAAACGCTCTGTCACCAGCAGTTTTCAACCTTGTCCTGGGAATTGCAAGGAGGCCCCTAGAGGAAGAATGGAGGGAGCGGACTGAGGTGGCGGGTGTAAGAATGTCAAACAAGTATTCAGGGCCCAGCCCATGTAGGGCCTTAAAGGTGAGCAAGCCCACCTTGAGGAGGATCCTCCACCTGACCGACAGCCAGTGCAGTTCATGCAGCACCTGAGTGATGTGGCAGTATTTCGACTGCCCCGTCAACAACCTAGCAGCTACTTTCTGCACTAGCTGCAGCCGGTGGAGGGTACCTCCCGAGACCCTGTAGAGCGCATTATAGTAGTCAAGCCTTGACATCACGAAGGCATGTACCAGGTGGGGGGTTCCATGGGTGGAACTAGGGGCCTGATCCTGGCGATATTCCTAAGATGGTAAAAGCTGGTCCAGACAAAGGATGACACCTGAACTTAAATTTGTCAATCCGCTGTCAAAGGTCACACCAAGATCACACACCCTAGAGGAGGCCTTCAATAGCACAGTCCCCAGGAATAAACCTGTTTCTGCACCAGAGGCCAACCTGTCGCGCCCCTGTTCGAATCCACTACCAGTACCTCCATCTTATCGGGATTCAGTCGCAACCAACTGGAGGTCATTGATCTTGGCAAGGCAGTTATTTAGCACTTCCACCCACTGGATGTCCCAGGAGCAAAGGGAAGATACAGCTGGGTATCATCCGCATAGCAATGAAAACCCAGCTTGTATTTCTGGATGATCTGTCCCAGGGGCAGCATGTACACGGCAAACAACATTGGTGACAAGACTCCAGCAAATCCTCTCAGCTCTTTGTCTCCTGTGCCCCTGGGAGAGAAGGCGCACCTTGCCTGTTGAAATGGCTGGCTCACTGCAGTGAATTTTGTTGTAGGCAGTACGGTAAGGAACTTCTAGCGCTATATTTGGCCACTCTGCACGTGGTATAGCCATTCAAACAACATGAAGTATTCCTGTATTCTGACATATGCAGTTAGCCCGAGAACTTGAACTGCCCCAGAGAGGAAACAGTTAACTCTATGCAGGAAGCATAGAACGTTGAGCTCGAGCTCGGTTTCAAACTTCTGTCTGCAGTGCTTCAAAGTGTAACCATCAGATTCTTTACTCCACCTAACTGTTCAGTCACTTTGGAGATTGCTCCTTCGCTACGGTCAGTTCGGTTAAGAATCTGTTGGTTTATTCAACCGATTTGTTGTTTTTTTGGCTTCAGATCCCTGTCTGCGGTGCAGTAAGTGGTAGTAGGTAGTGGACTGTATTGTTGAAATAATATTTTCTGTGGAAATTGTAAAACCTATGGATCGGTCCAGTTTGGAACCGATTGTTTGAGGGGTTTCTTTTAATTTTTCTGTGTAGTGTGAGGTACCGGTTCCTATCGGTTTCAAAAAAACATCATTTTACATGTTTTTTTCCACGACCTATAACACGGTTGGTAACCGATAGGAGTGTCTTACCTGGTAATTAAGCTGTAAAGGATAAGTTTTGTAGTCTGGCCATGTCTGAGAAACCCAAGAAAAAAAAACGGGCCCACGGGGTTTCAACACTGGGGTGAGTGTGGGGATGCCTTTGCCAAGACAGACCCTCACACCATTTGTGTTTATTGTGTAGGGTTTGACCACCTCGATTCAGATTGCCATATTTGTAAAAATTTCCCAAAGGCCACCCTAGAAAAGAGGTTGGCTAGGCTCAGGGAAAAGAAGGCCGAGAAGCCGGCTAATCTGGATGGCCAGCCCGGTTTGGTTCCTACCGAACCTTAAGGAGTGCCCACTGACCTGGGCGATACTCCCTCGTGCAAGAGGAGAGCTGACCCTGAGGGGTCGGCTCCGCCAAAACGCAAAAGGATATCGGCCAGTTCAGATCCAGAACCAAATAATCCAACCGCCGAAGAAATAGCCAGGGCGATGAGTATTGTGGAATTGCTCTGTCCGGTTCCCTCTGATCCAGCGCCTCTTGGTAGGCGTTCGTTTTGGTCGGTTCCCCCTGTTCCGGAATATGTTCCGGATGAATTTTATGAACCGGAGTTTGGGGGGGGTATAACAAGATGATAATAATGGTGATGAAGGTCTGGATGAGCCCATTGAACCAGACATCTCCCCAGACAGCCCTTCCAATGTTTCCACTCCGAGGCTTTCTGAGTCCCCATCCCACTGTTTGTTCTACAAGAAGGTGGTTCATACTGTCCAGCTTCCCTTGGTTGAAGATGTCGAGGAACAAGAGGAGCCTGACTTTGTGGAGATGATGGACATCCCAGAGTCCAAGAGGTTGTCTATTTCCATCCTTAAATCCTTTGGGAAACAGACACAAAGAATTCTACAAACTCCAAATTCTTTACCTCCTGAAGATAAAAGAATGAACAGGAGGTATATGCTTTCAGGCTCAGGTACAGAGTTTTTGTTCCACCAATGCAGCCATGTTGGGGTAGTGCAAGCTGCAGCCTGTGACAAGGCTAACATACCCCTGGCTTCACACACCCCAGATTAAGACTCTAGGAAGGTTGATGCTGTGGCCAAAAAACAGTACTTGGCATCATCCTTGGGACTCAGGCAGGCTAATTATATAGCCTTCTCAGCCAGGTACCAGAAGTCTAGGTGGGATATTGTTCTGGAGCTGGCTAAACAGGCTTCCCCCCAGCTAGCCAAGGAGCTGGAGCAGGTGGCTGCTGATGGGATTGAGGCATCTAAAATGTAATTCCATGCTGCTGTGGACTCGAATGATGTGGCATCGCGAGTCATGGCTACATCTGTGTCTCTTAGGAGGTTTGCATGGCTCAGATACTAGCCTGTACTAGCCTCTCAGAGGACACCCAGGCTAAGGCCATGGATTTCCCTGTGGCGGGTAATTCTCTGTTTGGGGAGCAGACAGAGAATTACATGAAGAAAATGGATGAGTATCGGACCACTTACAGGAGTGCACAGGCCAAGGAAAGGCCGGCAGCTCCTCAGAAGTAGCAGTCTTGGGGCAGGGGCAGGCCTTTTCACAGTCCTTTCTACCAAGCGCAGGCCTCCCCTTCCTTTCCACAGAGGGGGTTCTTCAGAGGGAGGGAGGGAGAGATAGGGGGAGCAGGGCTGCATCCTTCTCAGTCCAAGGCTCCTGCCAAGCAGACACCCTGATGTGTCAGCTTGGGTCGTTTCCCCAATTCCAATAGGAGGCAGGCTAGCTTACTACTTGAAGGCCTGGAAGTATGTTACTTCAGACAAGTGGGTCCTGGAGGTAGTAAGCCATGAGTTGGCCCTCAGTTTTGCAAAGTTCCCAAAATTGGCCAAATTCTTTCCACCTGCAAACCTTTCTGAGACCACTGCTTTAGAAGCAGAGGTTTCCTCTCTGCTAATCCTCAGGGCTGTAGAGAGAGTTCCTACTCAGCACAGGGGCAAAGTTCTATATTCCAGATATTTCCTTACCCCAAAAAAGACAGTGGAGTGGCGACCCATCCTAGATCTAAGATATATAAACAAGCACATCTTAAAACCAAAATTCAAAATGGTGACTCTGGGAGTGATTCTTCCCTCTCTAAGGCCAATGGGTTGGCTAGCTTCCCTGGACCTCAAGGATGCCTGCTTTTACTACCCAATCAGGTGCTCCCACAGAAAGTACCTCAGGTTCGAATTGCCTTCAGGCCATTATCAGTTCAGAGCAATGCCCTTCAGCCTAACATCAGCTCCAAGGGTGTTCACAAAGTGCCTAGCAGTATTAGTGGCCTTCCTCAGGAGGCAGGGGATCTCCATATTCCCATACCTGGACGACTGGCTCATTGTGGGGCAGTCTCCAGACCAAGTCAAGTTAGACCTACAAGTTACTCAGCAGCTGCTTACTTCTCTAGGTTTTCTTCTCAGTCTGCCAAAGTCAGTTCTCGAACCAGTGCAGCTCCTCACCTTCATAGGGGTAGAGCTGGATACTGTGCAGGCAAGGGCTTTTCTCCCCTTGTCAAGGGTGAAGGCCCTTACAGATCTTGATTCTTCTTTACGCCTTCTGGTGTCTCGACCAGCAAGACATTTTCTTCAGCTCCTGGGCCACATGGCAGCTTTCACTGCAGTGGTACAGGGAGCCAGATTTCAAATGAGGGACATTCAGTTCCACCTGAGGTCCTTTTGGTCCCAGAAAAAAGATCCTTTAACCAAATTGATTCCAGTGACTCAGACTCTGGTCCAAGCTCTCCAATGGTGGTTGGATCAGGACAATCTCAGACAAGGAGTCCCATTTATCAGTCAGACTCATTCAGTGGTACTAACCACAAATCTGTGTCTTCTGTTAGCACCCTTTGCAAACTGTGTGAGAGGCCTTTTGGCACCATGCAATTCTGCTTAAAGTTGGACCAGCATAACATTCTGTGGTGATTTGCATATGCAGCCCATGATGCTTTGCATTGTGTGGGCATGTGTGATTTTGTATTTTCTTCTAACCACAAATGCCTCCCTCCTGGGTTGGGGAGCCCACATGGGAGCTCTTACAACACAAGGCGTTTGGTCTCCTCAAGAGTCTCTACTTCATATCAAGCTTCTGGAACTCAGGGCAGTATTTCTGGCACTCCAAACTTTCTCGGACTCAGTGAGGAACAAAGTGGTTCAGGTCAGGACAGACAACACCACCACCATGTGGTACATTATCAAGTAGGGAGGTACTCGGTCTGCGGCCTTGTGCACGGAAGCCATGAAGTTATGGTCTCTGGCTCATGCCCTACAAGCATCACTGGTTGCAGTCCATCTACCAGGGAAAGACAATGTGCTAGAAGATGCGCTGAACAGAATATCTCAGGGCCACTACGAATGGGCCCTAGACCCCTTCATACTGAAAGTAATCTTCTCCAGGTGGGGCACTCCAGAGATAGATCTCTTTGCAGACCCAATCATCAACTTCCTCTCTTCTGTTGCAGGCCTCCAGTCCTGGGCACAGTTCCCTTGGATGCTGTTGTTCTGGATTGGGGAGGGGGGAGCAAATTCCTTTATGCCTTCCCTCCTTTTCCCCTGTAATTCAGGGTCCTGCTCAAGATCAGGTTGCAACCGTGCAGGGTGATCCTGCTTACTCCAGACTGGGCCAGACAGCCTTGGTGTCCTCTGTTGTTGTTCCTAGCAGTCCATCTTCCCAATATCTCCCAAAGAGGCACAATCTGCTAACCTCCTCCCAGGGAAGAATCTGGTACCCCAGCCTTCAGTCTCTCAACTTCAAGGCCTGGTTCTTGAAGAGTTAGAGTATGCAGGTCTGCACCTGACTCAGGGGGTGTTGGATATTCTTAAGGCCTCTCGAAAACCTGCCACCAGAAAAACCTATAATTCCAAATGGAAGAGATTCAGCATTTGGTGTTCCCATAAGGATATTTTACCGGATACTGCTGATCTGGCTACAGTTCTGGATTACATGGTTCATCTTAATGGCCTAGGCCTCAGGCCAGCCACTTTAAAAGTTAATTTAGCAGCAGTATTTGCATTTCTGTCAGCAGGAAAGGCTTCTTCTCTGGCATCTCACCCTGTCTTTTGTAAGTTCTTTAAAGCTTTGGTTCATACCAACCCTCCCTTTAGAGACCTGCTTGGGATCTTAATGTTTGCATTGCTCAGCTAATGCAACCCCCTTTCGAGCCTCTGGCTTCAGCTGAACTCAAATATTTGACCTGAAAAACTGTGTTCCCGGTAGCTATCACTTCTGCCAGGCGTATTAGTGAATTGCAAGCCCTGTCAGTGGAGCCAGATTTTATCTTATTCCGTAAAGATAAGGTGGTCCTCAGAACCAGTAGGAGGTTCTCATCCAAAGTGGTCTCCGATTTTCATCTGAACCAGTCTATTTCTTTTCCTGTGTTTTTCACTGATCATGCTTCTTCAGGAGAAAGAAGATTACGTAGTTTGGAACTTAAGAGGGCACTTAGTCACTACATTGAGCAAACTAAGGCACATAGGAATGAATGTCTCCAGTTGTTTCTCACTTATAGTGAAGTGGGGAAAGGTAGGTCTGCTACTAAGAGAACTATTGCCAGGTGGATTGTCTCTTGTATATAGTTCTGCTATGACAAGCTAGGCAAAACACCTCACTCGGGCATGAGGGCTCATTTGACTAGGGGTACAGCTGTTTCCCTGGCTGCTGCCAGGGATATACCTTTACTTGAGCTATGCAAAGCAGCCACCTGGAAAACTGTCCATACTTTCACCAAGCATTACTCTCTGGATATCCAAGCTAGGAGTGGTGCTCGGTTTGGAACAGCAGTACTGCAGAGCATACTCCCAAAATAGGTTTGGTACCCTCCTTCATGGCGGTACTGCTTGGTAGTCTGTATATGTCAGAATACAGCAAGACTTCATGTTGTTTGAAGAAAAAATTACTCACCTTAGTAATTGTGTTTCTTCTAATGGAGTCTTGCTGTATTCTGACCTCCCTCCCCTCCTCTCCTCTCAGAACCTGTTTTTGGGAAGTGGGCGGGCAGGTACAGTGTTGGACCTCAGGGGTGTACTTGGCACCCCTCCTTTCTAGAAAGGGGGGGTGGGTTATTGTTATGTTGTCTTTTATAGTTATATGTTTGTTCACTACCTTGTTATTTATCTTGGAATCTCGACTTTAGTCTTTTGGGGGACACAGTCTGTTGCCTGTTGGCTTATGTTCCTTTACAGTTTTCACTATAGAAGTATAATTAGTTAGTAGTAGCTCGTAAGAGTCTGATGGTTACACTTTGAAGTACTGCAGACAGAGGTTTGAAATCGAGCTCGAGCTCAACATTCTATGCTTCCTGCATAGAAATAACTCTTTCCTCTCCGGGACAGTTCAAGTGCTAGGGCTAACTGCATATGCTAGAATACAGCAAGACTCTATTAGAAGAAACACAATTACTAAGGTATTTTTTTCTTTTTGTTGCCCGTTTTTCAGAATGCTTCTCTAGTTGACATTTGTGCTACTGCCACATGGAGCACCATGCATACCTTCACTAAGCAATACGGCCCAGACATCATCTCACTCAGACATGTTGGATTTGCACTTTCTGTTCCACAAGGCCTTCTGTTCTGATTGCATATCAGACTATGCCGTCTTGCCTAGTAGGTGCAGTACCTTGTTTACTGCTTGGGAATCATTGCAAAGGCGTGGCCCAAATGGAAACTGTATCCTCGATGAAGATAGAACAGTTACTTCCCATAACAGTAGATCTTTGAGAGAATCTCCTTAGTTGGGCCGCATCGCACCCACCCTCCTTCCCCGTTACTAAGATATAATCTGGTGAGATTATCTACTGCCTTGCTGGAGGTTTCCATATGTGCCTTATATACTTGTTTTCCAGTCCCATGCCTCTCCTTGTGTGCCTGGTACTGGTTTGGTGTCCTGCTTTCTTACGGTAAGAGTCCCTCCGAGGTTATCTCTGGCAGGGAACTAAGGAGCCATGAGGTTGCCCACATTTTACAGTTGCTGACGTTGCATGTCATCGTGGGTAGCCCCCAGCTAGGAAGAGTTTCTGTGTGCTCCTGAAGCTGATGGCTTACAGGTCCAAAGATGTGGCCCAATGGAGAAGATTCTCTGAAGATCTACTGTTATGGTGAGAAACTGTTTTTTCCCTTTTCCTGTGGGGTAACCGTATATAGTTGTCTAATGTTTATTGTGTTGTTTCTCAGTGTTTTTATATTACAGACCTGGACAGAAGGTTGGGTTCAGGAGTCTGAGAAGGGTGTGCCCTAAGACTTCTATTCAGAATGTTTTGTCATGTCCCAGTTAGCAGGGGAGGACCACCCATACAGTATGACTGCCTTCTTGAATTACTGGTAAGGAGATATTATTTCCCTATATTACTGATAAATAGGTGTCTAAAATCAAAACTCATCTGCTACTTTTTAAATCATAGAATAGAATCATGATAGGTGCTCCGCAGTAGATTGTTAAAAATAGTGAAAGGTCTTGCAGTGGATTTTTCTAGTTGATGCTGACGTGGACTTGACTGTTAAGAATCAGCTGCAGCTGTGTTAATGAATTTGGTGTATAGCAGCTCAAGCATTTTATTTAGATATGTCCCCTTTCAGCTGTCATGGAAACATTTTGATTCATGCTTTTGTCTTGTATGATACACTTTGGGGCCCCATAAAGAGAATAGCAATTACCGTATATTTCTAATGGGAAAGCTATAGTAACATCTCTAATTTGATGCCTGTCTTTCCTGCTCTCAGCAGTGAGTTATCTGGCTGCTTCTGACTATGAAAAATTATTCTGTAGAATACTTGGATTGACTTTGCAGCTTCTATAAAGGGAGATGGAATATGAATAAGGAAAATGCAAAAACATACTGTTTGAATAAGATAGTATATTATTTTCAAGTTCATTCTCACCATGAAGCCTGAGTATAATATTTACGACATCTATTTCACTGAAATTGCCTGGGGTCAAAAGAAAGCATCTAGCAAATATTAATTTACTTGTGTTCTATAAAGCCAGGTAGCATGTAATTAGAACTTGAATGATAACATTTGCCTTTCACGGATGAATAGTTTGTTTGAAAAGAAAATGCAGTTGCAAAAGGGTGAAATATTCAGTAGAGTTTAAATGCCAATATTGTTGCAATTACTGAATGACCTAGAAACTGCAAATTATCTAGGTAGACTAACAATACTGCACCCGTTTGCACTGCTTGCTTGTAAGCTGAAATACCTTTCACACAGAAGATGTTTGACCTGAAAATGAAGTATTGTGGAGTTTGTACACTTGTTCCTAAAGATTGATACCTTTTTTTGAGAAACAGAATTTCTTTAACAAAAAAAAGGCTGGGCAACACTATGGCCCTGTTTTCACAAAAAGGTTTCTTCCATTTTTTGCTTATTGCAAACATCTTTTTTGAGAATAGGCCTGTTCAATTTCGTACTGCTTTTCAAATGGGAATGAAACCATACCCCAGTTAATGTACTGTAGTGGGACTAAGGAGTCCTAGTAAGCAAAATCAGCCAGCAAATCAGTTTTTTGTCACTTACTTGTGTTTTATGCTTGCAAGCCTAGCTAGTTGATCCTGCACTCCCACTAACTACCCCGATGTATATAGTAGACAGATGCCCCTCTTAGATGAGATCAGGTATGGATTAGCTGTTGGGTCATCTAAGGACAGCACTGGCAAGAGAATGGGGAATGAAAGCAGTACTGCGGATTTGGATTCAGCTCTGCAATATGCAGTCTCCCAAATCACTTCTGTCAGTGCAGTCCTTGTCACAAACCCACTCAGCAGGTCAGGCCCTCTACTCTGAAAGTGCCAACCTCCGACCGCAGTCTTGTGAACAGTTAGAAACAGGGTAAACCTCCTGTCTGTTTTGTGGGTTCGAATCAACCTTTGGTCTCAGTTCTGGAGGGATTTAAACTGTGAACCTCTTGCTAGTGTACCCAATGCACAGGCTCAGATAATTCTGTCTTCGGGGGGCCAGATATCTTTGCCTACGGGCACCTAACCAGGTGTACAAAATGAACCCTTAAAAACTCTAATAAGGACCTCAGATTACTCTTACCTTTTTCCAGTTTGGTATCACCATTCAAGCTTATGCACAGTGTCTGCTTTAACCATATATACTCCACTTGTTAAAGAAAAGAAATTCAAAGAGAGATCAAGTAGGCTTTAAAAAAAGAGTTTTACTAAAATAGATAAAAGAAATATGTAAAACATAAAATACAGAACCAATATCACAAGAACCATACAATCTTTTAAAAGAACAAGGTTTTAACAGTGCAATTCCTACTACAGTACTTAGATTTTGTCTCTCTCGATCTGTATACTTGCTTAAAGTGCTCAAAGATGTTTCTTTGTCAGAGTGTAGATAAAAGTGTCCTGAAGAAAAAAAGAATACTCTTTAAAAAACTGTCTTGTCCAACCCCTTTGTGTGAGATCACCTAGCTCCTCCTCTGTTTATGAAAAATCATACACCCAGGATATTTTATCGTATTAGAAGGTAAGATAATTAAGGTTACATCTGCAGAAATTCCTTTCCCCATGTGACTTCCCCAATCAAGTCTGTAAATTTCCTTTCATCTATAAGCAATATCCTCTCTCACACAGACATGAAATCATTTAGGATTTCGCACCAGTGTGCTGTAACCTGGTTTCCTCCTCTAACGTCATAAAATGTCAGAAGTATGGCAGCTAGGATTCAATGCAAAGAAGTGCAAAATAATGCTCCTGGGAAACAAGAACCCAGGGGAAGAATACACAATGGGGGGGGGGGGAGGTAGTAACATCAACAAAAAGGAAAGGGACCTGGGGGTAATCATATCAGATGACCTTAAGGTTAGCAAAAAATGTGAGAAGGCAGTAGGGAGGGCTGGGGTTATACTGGGATGCATAGGGAGAGGCATCAGCAGCAGAAAACAGGAAGCTGTTATCCCTCTGTACAGACAGTTGGTGAGACCCCATCTGGAGTACTGCATCCAGTTCTGGAGACCCCATCTCTGCTAGGACATAGACAGGATAGAGGCAGTCCAGAGGAGGGCAACTAAAATGGTGCAGGGTCTGCAAGAGAAGCTGTATGAGGAGAGACTAAAGGAGCTTAATATGTATACCCTTGAGGAAAGAAGGGGGGACATGATAGAAACTTTTAAGTACCTCAGTGGAATCAGCAAAGTCAAGAGGTAGCATCTTTCAGAAAAGAGACGTGCAAGAACAAGGACACAATTTAAAGATTGGGGGCGGTCTAGGGCAATGAGGAAGTATTATTTCACAGAGAGGTAGTGGATGCATGGAACAGGCTTCCTGAGGAGGTTGTGGGGTTCAAACTGTGGGAGAATTCAAGAATGCATAGGACAGACATAAGGCAATTCTTGTGGGGGGTAGGAAGAAATAGGCTGTTGGTTAACTAGGATCTGCGGCCTATCCTGTAGGTAGGAAAATGGGCAGATTAGATGGGCCAAGCGGTCCTTATCTGCCGTCAAAGTCTATGTTTCTATGTTAAAATGGATATTGATTTCTCTCTTAGCAGTTAAAGCTATATTTAACTTAGAAAAACAGGAGATTCTTGATTAAGGCCTGTTCTAGTCTGTAATTAGCTTCTGGCCTTCCAGGTAACACCGTGTATCTAAAACCTTTGTGTGAGTGTGTGTATCATCTCACATGCTGTCTTAGCATCTCTCATGAGAGACAGTCCATAACACATTTTTATATTACATAAAAATCGTAGTGTACTCAGAACTGGCTGTCCACGTGTCACAGTTCTTTGGTGTGGCCCATGGCTGAATTCTTCATTGACCTCAGTGATGTGATGTCTTGAGATACAGTTTACATTGGGATGATGGTGGTGCAGGGGTCTACAAATCCCTTAGCCTGACGTCCAGGGCTAGCAGTTGACTGGCTAGGACAAGCATGAACTACTAAGCTGATTGTCCTACGGACAACTAGCAGAACATCAGTGTGTGTGTATATATATGTGTGTGTGTATATATATATATATATTTTTTTTCTTTACATGCCTCAGTTGCCTGCCTTTCTTTTCCTTGCCACTAGGGTGTGCAGACTTTGTGGGATGCTGCGTAATTGGAGCACTGCTAGAGCTGAAGCGCTGGGAGCAAATGGCTGATCAACAGAATAAGGAGGCAAGACAGCCAGGAGGGAGGTGGAAGTCGCAGACTGTAGCGTGGAGCGAGCAAGTGAGCTAGAGAAGTATGAGCAAGCAGCCAACCAGGAGGAGTGAACATGTCCGTGGTGCAGCACAGCAGCAGCTGAGTGACAGGATGGCCAAAAAATGAAGAGGCAGTCATGAGATACCCAGTGTCCGTGGCAGTGAATAGGAGGTGTGGAGAAGGCAGTGTAGGAACACATACTGTATGCGCAGTTTGTGAATGGTGTTGGAGGAAGGAGTCAGAGTGTTTATCAGCAGAAGTTAGAACTGGTTGTTTTGGTGTCTCCCCCCATAGGCATGGATCATGGGGCAGCAGGAAAAATGGAGAATTGCCTCATGGGCAGCTGTCGGGCTCTTCCAACAGCCGCAGAATTGTTAGTGTTGAAATTCTTGGTATGGAGCAAGACGCTCACTCCCAATCAGGCTGTATAGGCAGGGATCAGTATATTGAATTTTGGACAGGGAAAAGGGTTTGGGTTTGGGTGAGTTTTTCACTGTTTACCCACAGAATTACTACTTAAAACAAAGGAAAGAAAATCTTAAAGAAATAAAAGACTGGAGAGTGGATAGGGAAGAAAAAGGTCGATCTGCAGCTTAATAGCAGGACATTTGTGGAGGGTATAAAACATAATTTATAAGAGAAAAAAAAGTGGTTATGCTTATTTTTAACTGGACTACCAACTCAAGCACCAGGACTACTAGTTTTATCCCAACCACTTCTCCATGGGCAAGTACTTTATTTGTAGATTTGTCAACCCCTTTGGTGGGGGGTTGGGGCGGCAGGAACAACTACATAAACTCACAAAAATAAAATGCAAATAACAGAACTCTTTATTACCTTTATGATTTTGCTACTTAGGATCTCTGGGTCCCAGTACATTGGTTTGGTGTTGGGTTTCATTCCCCATGTAGGCCACAGAATTTGATTGCTCCTGCAGATTTTTTTTAATTCTTTTGGTAACTGGGTAAGGTCCACTAAGCACAACTGCTTGTTTTTCAGGGTAACCTGGAGCATTGGGGAGGTTAGGTGACTTGCACAGAGTCACACAGTGTGCAAGTGGAGGTTGTGGGACTCAAATCCAGGTCTGTTGGAGGTGCCAATCTCATTCACAGCTCATTACTCTGACCTCTTGACTATACTGCCAGCCCAACAATATCTTTTCTACCAAAAAAATGAGGAACAGTTCTCAGTTGCTAGGTATCACCTCCTGTTGGTGTCACACATGAATGAATGCACTTTTGGGTGTGGGAGAGTCCTCACTGTGACAGATGCCGTGCAGATCATGGATCTAGATGTTGGAGGATGCAAATGGGGTTTGATTCATCAACGAGGCCAAGTCAGAACCAGTGCCTTCGCGGGTGATTCAGTTCATCGGGGCAGAGCTCGACTCTCTTCAAGCCAGAGCACGGCTCCCAGCGGACAGGGCCGAGGTCCTTTCCTCCTTTGCCCAGTCATTTCTGGTTGGGCAATTGCACCCTGCCTGGGACTTCCTGTGCCTTCTGGGCCTCATGGCGGCCTGCACCAGTGTGGTCCATTGGGCCCGCTGGCATATGCGTCCCCTGCAATGGGGACTGGCCCGCCAATGGTCACAGCGCTCCGATCCTCTGGACCAGCCAGTGACTGTGACCCAGGAGATGTGGGATGGCTTACAGTGGTGGCTCATCCCAACTCATCTGCAGGAGGGTACCTCCGTTTCTCTGCCCCGAGCCGACGGTCACTCTGATGACCGACGCCACTCTGATGGGTTGAGGTGCCCATCTGGGGGAGCTCAGGGCCCACAGCCTCTGGTCCCCTCAGGAGTCTTGATGCCACATCGACCTGCTGGAGCTTCGAGCAGTGCGTCTAGCCCTCACCGCCTTCGCTCCGTTTGTATGGGGTCAAGTGGTTCAGGTCCAGATGGATAACACCACGACCAGATGTGTTTCAGTACAGTAGCTGCTTCTTCTTGTTTTTACAGGGTTTCATTTGGATTTTACTTGGTACAAGGTTATTTCTTTTCTTTCTTACTATTCTAAGGGACTAGCTGGGTATCGTTTTTGGGGCTGTTGGCAGTTTGAAAACTGGTTTGGTGGCTGTAAGTGGGCTCATTTGTTGGATGTTTCACTGTGTAACAGGATGCGCTGGTGGAGGCCTATTTCTTCTGATTTAAAACCTATTTGGTGGGGTTTGCTTGGGGCTGGTTATTTGAATTGGAGACCTATATCTGTTAATTTCAAGCCTATTTTGATGTGTTGTTAGTGAAGTTGATTGAATTGGAGACCTGTTTCCTTTGGTAGCAAACATATTTTTGGGGCTTTGAGTTGAATTTTGATTTCCCTTTTGCTGACTTCACTAGCTGCAAAGGTTGGTGCATAGTGGGGGAAGGGTGCTAATGGTCTGGCCAGGTCTCACTCAGCTAATTGACTGGAGGCACAGCTGAATCAGGTTTGTGGTGTTAGTTGCTTTGGCTTCTCAGAAGGAACTAGAAGGGGACAGGATCAGATGTATTTCAGTACAGTAGCTGCTTCTTGTTGTTTTTACAGGGTTTCTTGTGGATTTTACATGGTAGAAGGTTATTTCTTTTCTTTCTGACTACTCTAAGGGGCTAGCAGGGTATTGGTTTTGGGACTGTTGGAAGTTTGAGAACTGGCTTGGTGGCTGTAAGTGGGCTCATTTGTTGGATGTTTTACTGTGTAACAGGCTGCGCTGGTGGAGGCCTATTTCTTCTGATTTAAAACCTATTTGGTGGGATTTGCTTGAGGCTGTTTCTTTGGTTGCAGGACCTGGAGGGGCAGATACAGAGGCTGATACACTCTCTCTTTGAGTTGGGTGTGGCCTAATCCCACCACCCCTCCCAGAGCTCTGCTTATTATAGAGACACCTGCCCTGCAATTGGAGGAAAAGGCTGCAGGTGCAGCTCATGTAGTTCTAGCCACTGGGGTTGGATTTAAAGGCTGGGAGAGAGAGGAGCTTGGGTTGTTTGCTTCCCTTATAAGTTTACTGTGTTGTACTGCACCTAGTAACAGGGTTACCAGTTTACTGTGGGACTGTATCTAGCATTAGTGGGTGACCTGATTAGTCAGTAGGGGTGTATCTTGGACTAGTGGGGAACGGTGGGTCACCCAAGGAAGCTTACTTGGAGGGGGATGGGACCACACGTCATTAGGGCCTGCATCTTTGGGAGGGTGGTGGTGTGCACAGGGTGTGGGGCAGCCATGATAATTGGCTGGGCTTGGAAGTTCGGTGGTTGCCCAGTGTGCTACCAGCTGGCACAGCTTAGGGAGGAGGTTGCGGGGATTAGGAGACAGCTGGGGAAGGGGGAGATATGGTTGGGGAAGAGGGCAGGGGATCTCCCACGGGGTTGCACCAAGCACTAGGGGCGGGGGCATAGGGAAAGGAGTGCAGGAGAATACTCTGGGGTCACACAGGGACCCTGGCAGAGGGGGCCCAAAAGGAGAACACTACCAAGGAATCAGGCAGGTAACTGGGGACCCTCACAAAGGGGGACCAGAGGGACAACATTCTCAGGGAAGTAGGCAGATGGCTGGGGCTGGACAGAAGGAAGCAAGGTCGGGAGGTGGATCGGACCTTGCACTCAGTAACCGCTTCAATCCTCTTCTTCTGCTGCTTGAGGATGAGGGGGGTGATGTAGCCATGACAGGGGTGGTTAGAGATGGAAAGGGAGTGGGGGCAGGAGGTGGGGGCTGGATAGCAGGAGGAACAGGGGAACCTGGAATGCAGGAAAATGGGGAGCAGTGGATCAGAGCAGGAGGGGCAGGGGGAAGAGGGAGGAAAGTGCAGGGAGAAGGACCAGTTGGGAGGAAAGGGCAAGGAGAAGGACCAGAAGTTCAAGGAGGATACAGTAAAGGGAACTGAGGGTTTAGGCCAGGAGAGCACGACAAGCAAGGAGGGACTGAACGGAGACAGGAAGGAAGGGAGGACGAGCCAGGCTAGTTTAGCAGATGGGAGAGAAGGACCAGTCGTGAGCAGTGAGGGGGGAGTTAGCGAGGCACAGAAGGATACTCAGGAGGAGGAGGAGAGGCATAGGATCGGAGAGGAGGGGGTGGCCAGGGTAAATGAGGGGGCGGCATGTGGCACCCAGATAGGGGGAGGAACAAGGAGCTGGCTGGGTGGAGGGGCCGGTAGAAAGGATGAGGGACGTGGAAGGGGGGGAATGGAGGAAAAGGAGCTGTCAGAGTGCTCCTGTTGGGGGATTCTATGATCGGGGTATCAAATGGGATAGGGAAGAGGAAGCCTGGCCAGATAGAACAAAATGCTTCCCTGGACTAACGGTGCACAGGGCCAAGCACAAGGTATATCAGCTGGCAAAGGATTGTGGGGGTTCCCCGGACATACTGGTCCACCTGGGTACAAATGACATTGAGGGAAATAACGAGCTAGAGATACAGGCAAGGTTCAGGGAGCTTGCCAGGGTCTGTCATGACATAGGGTGCACGATTTCCTTCTCGGAAATCCTGCCGGTGCCAAGGGCTAGTGGGGAACACAAAAGGAAGATTAGGGAGATAAACCAGTGGCTCAGGGAGTGGTGTGAGGCCAGAGGGTGTGGGTTGATGGGGGATTGGGGGGAGACCTGGGAGGATAAGGAGCTGTATGCTAGATATGGGCTCCATCTCAATTTGGAGGGGAAGGAAATCCTTAAGTTGAAAATAGAGGGGTTCATTGGTGAAAAATGGGGTTTAAACTTGTGAAGGGAAGGTGGGAGAAAAGGCTGTTGAGGGGTCCGATAAGGAGGGACTCTGTCTCACCCCTGGGGAGCTGGAGGAATGCAGGAAAAGGCCGACTGGTAAAGTGCAGACCAGGAAACGGAATCCCCATGGGAGCACGAGCAGGGGAAATGGAAGTATATGGAAAGGGTGGAAGGTAGTCCTACTAAATGCCAGGAGCTTGTGCAATAAAATGCCTAAGCTCCAGGCGATGCTAACTGAGGGAGCGGTGGATGTGGCAGCGGTCACTGAGACCTGAGCCACCGCAGGTCATGACTGGGACCTGAACCTGAGGGTTACACTATATTCAGGAAGGACGGGGGAGGAGGTAGCAGTAATAGTCAAAAACTGCATTGGCATAGGGGAGTAGAGGAGGCGGAGGGAACTGTGGAGGCGATTTGGGTCACCTTGATAACAAGGGGGGGGGGCAAGAGAGTAAAAATAGGAGTGGTGTATAGACCCCCTGCTCTGGCGGAGGAACTGGAGGAGAGTCTGGTGGCAGATGTTGGGAGACACTGCAGATTGGGCAGAGGAAGGGTGGTGGTGTTGGGGGACTTAAACATGTCAGGAACAGACTGGGAGACTATGACATCCTTAGTGGCCAGGGAACAGAGGTTGTTGGATGTCTTTCAAGACGCGTTCCTAACTCAGAAGGTGGGGGAACCGACGAGGGAGGCGTGGATACTGGATATGGTCCTGGCAGACAGTGACCAGATTGGGGGCCTGGAGGTAAGGGACTCGTTGGCGGGGAGTGATCATGCCACAGTCTGGTTCTGCCTGGACCTAGGACAGGTAGAAGGATGCACAAAGTCGGAGGTAACTGACTTCAGAGGGGCGGATTTTAAGGAAATGGGAAGGATCTTTAAGGAGCATTTGGATGTGATTGGGTCAGACATGGACGCTGACAGTAGGTGGGAAATCATCAGGAGAGGGGTGCAGGATGCTACCAGCACCTGTGCCAGAGTAAGACGAAAATGGTGGGGCCGAAAACTCTGCTGGTGGACCAGGGAGGTCCATGAGGTGGTGCGGGGAAAGAAGGCAGCCTATAGGCAATTCAAGTGCTCAAGGAGTGAAAGGGATCGAGGGGAGTACGAACTGATGGCTAGAAGGGCCACTAGGGTGGTGAGGGCCGCTAAGGCAAGGAAGGAGCAGAACCTGGCCAGGGAAATTAGGAGAGGGAACAAGGGGCTCTTTAGATACATTGGGGAAAAACGAAAGGTGAAGGGGCAGATTAGTAGGATTAAAACAGGGGAGAGATGGGCACAAGACCCGGGGGAGCAGGCTGAGATACTAAATGAGTACTTCACCTCAGTTTTCACCAAGGAAAATGGGGGTGCTGCATCATACAAAGGAGGAGACAGTAATACTGAGGAGGGGGGAACCTTACCAATCGGCAGGTCTGGGGGGAGGGGGAGGCATCACTGGCAAGAGGGGGGAAGGCTAAGCAGGGAGAAGAGGTAGCAGAGGTGGAAATCATGGCAGAGAGAGTGAGGGAAGCCCTCAGGTTCCTTAAGACGGAGAAAGTACAGGGGCCGGATAAATTACATCCCAGAGTGCTGAAGGACCTTGCGGATGTCCTGGCGAAACCCCTGGCGGAGCTTTTCACAATCTCTCTGAGGACAGGGTGGGTACCCCAGGACTGGCAGGTGACGCATATAGTGCCTATGCACAAGGGGGGATCAAGGGAGGTGGCAGGGAACTACAGGCCTGTCAGCCTGACATCGGTGGTGGGCAAGGTGATGGAGGGCATTGTCAAGGAGAGGCTGGGGGGGGGACCTGGAAAAGTCAGGGTGCCTGGACGATAGACAGCATGGATTCGTCCCAGGAAAATCGTGTCAGACAAACCTTGTGGAGTTCTATGACTGGGTGACGAGTGCCTTGGACCAGGGTAGACCAGTGGATGTCCTCTTTCTAGACTTCAGCAAGGCATTTGGCTCTGTTCCTCACGAGAGCCTGTTGGATAAGCTGGGAGAAACAGGGGTGGGGAACCAGATGATCAGATGGATAGACAATTGGCTCCAGGACTGGACCGGACCCAGAGGGTTGTAGTTGGTGGGATAGTCTCATCCCCAAGGAGGGTCATTAGTGGGGTCCTCCATTAATGGGGTCCCACAGGGATCAGTTCTTGGGTCCCTCCTGTTCAACGCCTACGTCTCTGACATAAGGACAGGTGTCAGGAGTGAGATGAATCTCTGCTGATGACTCAAAACTGGGGGCGGTGGTGGATGGGGAGGAGGGGAGGGTGGCCCTACAGGCGGACCTGGAGGCTCTGGAAAGATGGTCTAGAAAGTGGAAGCTGAGGTTCAATGCATGGTACTGCACCTGGGGGCTAGAAACCCGGGCCAGGTGTACACTCTGGGGATGCTACAAGTCTCAATGGCTGAGAGGGACCTGGGGGTGGTGGTGGATGTCAAGATGAACAACTCGGAGACTTGTAGGAGGGCAGCAGCCAGGGCCAACAGGATGCTGGGATGCATCTCTAGGGGATCACCTCCAGAAGGAGGAAGTGATTCTCCTCTGTATAACTGCTTGGTGAGGCCACACTCGAGTACTGCGTGCAGTTTTGGAGGCCACACTTAAGAGGGACATTAAACTCCTGGAGAGGGTCCAGAGGAGGGCAACCAAAATTATTTGGGGCTTGGGGGACAGGACCTATGGGGAGAGGCTCGAAGAGCTAAATATGTACACATTGGAAGAGAGAGGGACGGGGGACATGATAGAGGTCTTCAGGTACATGAAGGCGGTAAATAGGGGAGGAGCAGTCAGGGTGCTTCGAAGGAAGGAGGAGGGGACAACTAGAGGGCATGGGTGGAAGCTGGAGGGGGTAAGATTCAGGGGAGAAAGTAGAAGGTGCTACTTCACTGAGAGGGTGGTGGAGCCATGGAATGCGCTGCCCAGGGGGCTGGTGGAGGCAGAGACAGTGGAGGGGTTCAGGAGGGGGTGGGACAGGCACAGGGGAAGGGTTCTGGAAGCAAAATCCAGTGCAGCAAGAATGTCCAAAACTGGGAAGGGAGAAGCCAGAGAAGGCGAGGGGGGCAGCAGGGTCAGCCCCCAGGGTGGGGGCTGACCAAACGAGCAGACACGAAAGACCATTTAGCTTATTCTGCTGGCATTTTAGTATGTTAGTAACCGGCAGGGCGGGACGCACTCCTTGCCTCTGTGCAAGGAGGCTCTCCGCACTTGGTCTCTCGTGATCAGCCTGGAGGTGGATCTCCTAGCCATCCATGTGACAGAAGCCTCCAACAGTCTGGCTGATGCCCTCAGCTGGATAAGCGCTGCATCTCACGAGTGGTCTTTCCTGCCGACGGTAGTTCAAGATCTGTTCTCCCATTGGGGCACCCCTCAGGTGGACCTGTTCACTTCCAGGGAGAATGCGAAGCCGAGGCTGTTTCATGCCCGCCCCCCTCAACAGGGCTCGCTGCAGGGGGATGCCTTCTCGAGGTCGTGGACCCCAGGCCTCTTCTACGCCTTACCTCCATTTCCCTTGATCCACAGGGTGCATCTCAAGGCGAAGAGGGACAAGGTGCAGGTGATTCTGGTAGCCCCAGACTAGCACTGCCAGTTCTGGTATCCAGTTCTTCTCAGTCTCAGCTCCTGCCCGCCTGGATCTGATCTCAGTCGACAAAGGGAAGGTTCTCCATCCGGACCTTCAATCCCTGCACCTGACGGCCTGGTTCCTGAGCGGCTAGAATTCCAGGCCTTGGGTCTTTTTGATGAGGTCCTCCCATAAGGAGTCGACCAGAAAATGCTATGCCTTTAAATGGAAGAGATTCTCCATTTGGTGTCAGAACAAGGGGTTGGACCCTTCTTCCTGTCCATTGGCTAGCATTTTGGACTACCTGTGGTCCCTTTCTCAGCTAGGGCTTCAGTCGATGACCTTTAAGGTGCACCTGGCAGCCATCTCTGCTTACCAGGCATGGGCCGGCAAGCAGTCGGTGGCGCAGGAGAAGGTGGTAGGGTGCTTTTTCAAAGGCCTTGATCACATATCCCCTTCGGTGTGATAACTTCCACCTCCATTGGATCTACTGCTGGTATTGGCTAAGCTCATGGGCAAGCCATTCAAACCAGTGCACAGATGCGATATCTCCCCCGTGATGGAAGACCGCCTTCTTAGTGGCTATTACGTCAGCCAGAAGGATGGGAGAGCTCCAGGCGCTTTCCATCGAGTCTCCCTATCTTGTCTTCCACATGGACAAGATTGTCCTGTGCCCCCATCCGAAATTCCTTCCGAAGGTGGTGTCAGAGTTTCACCTTAACCAGGTGTTGACTCTGCCGGTGTTCTACCCCAATCACACCTCGGAGACCGAATATAGGCTTCATACTCTGGACCCTAGACGAGCACTCGCTTATTATAAGGAGTGAACGGCTGAAGTTCGGGGAGAGGTTCGCCAGCTGTTTGTCACCTACGCTGAAGCTGCATCTGGCAGACCTGCAGCCAAGTGGACGATAAGCAGGTGGGTTACCTCCTGCATTGATCTCTGCTATAGGTTGGCGGGCATGGAGCCTTCCAAAGGGATAAGAGCTCATTCTACCCGCCATACCGCTGCTTCGGTTGCTGCTTCTAGAGACGTCCCTATCCAGGAAATCTGCAGAGTTGCTACCTGGAAGTCAGCACACACCTTTATTTCCCATTACCACATTGAACTTGAGTCACGCCGGGATGCTGGTTTTGGGACCTCGGTCCTCCAGTCCTTATTCCCTATGTAGGGGGTGTATGCCTTGCCTTCCTCCTTCCTCCCGGAGAACTGCAAGGAGTCTGCCAGACAGTGTAGATTGAACAACATATCCACGTCCCTAGAAGTACAGGTTACTCACCTGTAACAGGAGTTCTAGGAGTGGTATATGTTGTTCATCCATACGACCTACCCAACCTCCCCGGCTTTGGCACGCAACCTGGCTTCCAGCTGGTTAGATCTGGCGTCATGGGGCGGAGCCGAAGGTTTTACCACCTGAGTGGGTGGGAGGAGCCAGCTTGAAGACCTTCCAGCAAGATTTAAAGCGGCAAGGAACCTGCCAGACAGTGTGGATGAAGAACATATACCACACCTAGAACTCCTGTTACAGGTGAGTAACCTGTATTTCTTTACCTCTCACTGTCTCTCATTTTCTCTTGCTGTCTGTCTTTTCTTCCCTTGCATATCTAGATCTGCTAGTATAAAAACATGTACAAATCATTGTATGAAAATGTAACTAATAATGGGATCACTTTTATTTGGAAAATATATAGTGTTACTGTTGAAATATATATAATTGTATTTTGAGATGATTGCAGAAAGCCGTTGTAAAACTCTGGAGGTTACTTTTGTGCAAATCTTTGAGCCTTTTGCAAAACAGGGCCTCTCAGCTCAAGCACACTTTGTTTTTGCAGTCCTGCCTAATATTTACAAAAACGGGATGCTTGCTAAGAATGGGGATTGAAAGGACTTATAAAGGAGCTAAGCCGCAATTGCAAAGAGAGTGAGAGAAAGGGACACAGAGACTGAAGGAAAACTTTACTCTATTTTGCCTTTGTACTGCTAGTGGAAATAAATAATTTTTGGTGAATTCTACAACTGCTTCTGGTTTTCCTATGCTTCCTGACCTGTGACTTGATGACAGTGCCCACTGTGTATGTAAGTAATTAGAGATCTTACTTCGAGAGGGCTCTTGCAGTAGGTAATTACATACAGGACTGAAGCCAGCAGGTGTCTGGATCCCACGGACACATTTCTAGCTAGCAGTCTCTGGCGGGAGACCGCCCCTACATCAGGTGACCGGTGTCGGATGACGCCGGTATAAAGGGGCGGTCCACCACGCCTGCCTTCCAGTTCTTTCCCACCGTTAGCTTGTGTAAGTGCCTCGAGGTTAAGTTCCCTGCTTCGTTAGTCAATTGTCTGTATTTTTACCATTATTTGTTCTAATTTGTTCGAATTCTCGTCAGATTTTCTTCAGCATCTGCCATGTATGTCATCCCCTACTTCATCCAAGCACAAGAACAAGTGCGATTCCTGCGGTGCCCAGCTCCCGCATAAGGACGAACACTCCCAGTGCCTCTTCTGCCTTGGCCCAGATCACCCCCTGGAGAAGTGCCAGCACTGCCAACAGTTCAACGCCACCCCGCAAACGGAGGCAGCAGTCCCTGGAGGCCCACATTTTGAAAAAGAAGATGTCCTCCATGGAGAAGGAGCTGAAGAAGCTTCCGCAGGCCTGTACTTCCCCTGAGGGTCACTGCAAAAAGAAGGAGAGTCACCGGGACCGGGACTCCTCTTCCACAGTCACCGTGACTCCGGCCAGAGTCGCCGTGCTGAAGGTAACGTCCCCTCCGGGGGACCGTTCCACGATGGTCGTCTTGGAGGCTTCAAGGTGGCGCCACCCTGTCGGGCTCGGCCCCTCGGGAGCCTCCGGTCAAATGAGGCAGCCGCTTCTGGGAAGCCCGCCACCGTGCGGCCTTCTGGTTCTGGTTCGAGCGGCTCTGGTAAGCCGGACGTTGGCCCCTCCGACGCCCGCATGGGCAAGGCTGATAAGACACCCGACCCTTCAGGGCAGCGCATGGCCTCCAAAGCGCCTGCCAAGACTGCTTCTCCCTCACGGCCTTCGTCGGACGCTGGCTCCTCCGACACCCTCCCGGACCCCGCCGGTAAGGCAGACGTTGGCTTCTCCGATGGACACATGGCATTAGAGCCGACGCCGGACCCTATGGATCAGTCCGTCGTCCGCGGCTCACCACAACATTCGTTGTTGCATTCCGAGGCTTCAGCGTCTCCCTTGTTGGACCCTAGGAATTTTAGTCCTCCTTCCCCGGGCGACACTGAGGACTCCGGTACTCTACCGTCAGGTCTCCCTCCCGCTGGGCCGGACGACCTGATGTCGGACCTTTGGACACTGGCTTAGACGCCGGCCTACCCGACGTCGGACGACATTCCCTTGCCGGACGCCGTCCCAATGCCGGGCCTCCCATAGCAGGCCCACCCGCTGGGCCTCTCCAAGGGCCGTCTGCTCCAGCAGAGCCTCTGGTGCCGGGGTATCCGACCTCTTTTTATCCAACGCTGTCCTACCCAGGACCGCAGTACCCGACGCCGTCGGGTTTTCGGATACTCTTCCTCCACTGCCCCCTCAGCCGCTGGTGGACCTGAAGGAGACTCTGGCTTCCTGGTGGGCTGAAGCCAAGGCTCAGCTCACCAAGGAGGTGGTGAGCCACCTTCCGACGCCGGACCTGGTTCCGGACTCCCATCGTCGGAGGCGAGAGATCCCCTCCCTGACAGGGCAGTGGAGGACACATTTCCCTGAGGGTTGCCCAAGGGGTCCGTTCCTCCCCCGAGCTGGGAGGGGTCTTCCTCTTCTTCTTCCTCTTCGGAGACCTCAGATGATTCCGATGGGTGCTCCGATCCGGACGATGAGCCACGCACTTCAGATAAGCCCAGGCCTAGGACTCCTCCAAAGTACCCTGCTGAAGATCCTTCCTTTCTGGAGTTGCAGCGTAAGATCCAGGCGGTTCACCAGTGGCAATCTTTGGAGCCGGATCCACAGCGGAAGAAACTCGCTGCTCATTTGGAACTACCTGAAACCGCTCCAACACTGATTCCACCCTGGATCGAGCCTCATTTGGACCTTGTTTCCACTATTTGGAAGCAACTGTCTGGCATTAGCCCCCCTTCCGAGAAAGGCGGATAGGCTGTGCCAGGCTCCGGAGGGTGTTGATTCCCTCAACACACTCCCCAAAGTCAACTCGGTCAAGATTAGTACAGGGCTTGCGTTAACGCACTACTGACGTCCCCCTCAGGCAAATATCCTAATTTTGATGCATTACTTTGAAAGCACTGCATCTGCTTTGATGCAGCCCTTCTCCGCTTAATTGGTGCTGCTGTCACTTTAAATGCACTGCTCCTCCATGAGACAGTGAGAAGAGTGGTGATGACTGGTCCTGTATTTTTTTGTCTTTACATACTGGAGGTGAGCTGCGATTGGTGATGTGACTGTAAGGGGTCAGGGGACCCGGATGAGTAGACGTTGCCAAGTTATCAGCGTGGGCAGCGATTTGACAGTAAATCTGGCGGGAGGATTATGTGGGCCGGCAGTCTTCTTCAGTTTGTATACCTGATCTGCGGCAGTTGAATTGGCGTGGCAAAGACAAGCAACTTATGGAGTGGTAGTCCCTGTCTGTTTGGGTCTGGAAGAGCCAGCGAATCTGGAGAACTGAGCACGGAGGAGCCTGGAGAGATGGGCGTGACAGTGGCAGCAGCAGAACACTGTGTCCGGCTTGGCAATTCCACCTACAAGGTAATGATGTCAGGCAGAGCAAAGGAACATGTGTTCCTCCTTCCTTCTTTGTGTGGGTCCTCTGAGTGTGTCAGGAATCCAAAATAGTGCTGCACTGGAGACTGGGTGATGTTCATTTAGGCCGACATCAATTCAGAGGGAGAGAGACTGTAAAAGTAACTGTTATTGGGGGGGTTAAGCCAAGCCTGCTCTCCGTGTACAAGCCAGCAAGCGGAGGGAAGTTAAAGGTCCTCATTCGTTTTCTTTGTTCTGTTTTTGGTGCTCGCACAGAGGAGGACTCTCGGGATTGGCTGCGAGGGTCGGCGGCGACTCAGCAGGGCTATTAAAAGGCTGCCCTACTTCAGAACAGGAGATTCCCCGCAATGGACTGGGGCGGGTGGGCGACTTGCTTTATCGGGTCCTCCCCCTCTCGAGACCACTACAAGCCACGATTTCCCGGGGTCGAGGTGCCGGCAGCTCCACAAGCCGGGCAGACCTCCCCTGGACCTTCTGCCTGCTCTCCGTGTACAAGCCAGCAAGCGGAGGGAAGTTAAAGGTCCTCAGGCGTTTTCTTTGTTCTGTTTTTGGTGCTCGCACAGAGGAGGACTCTCGGGATTGGCTGCGAGGGTCGGCAGTGACTCAGCAGGGCTATTAAAAGGCTGCCCTACTTCAGAACAGGAGATTCTCCGCAACAGACTGGGGCGGGTGGGCGACTTGCAATCGCTCCCCCGAGACCACTACAAGCCACAATTTCCGGGTCAAGGCGGCAGCTCCACAAGCCAGGAGGACCTCCCCTAGACCTTCTGCCTGCTCTCCGTGTAGAAGCCAGCAAGCGGAGGGAAGTTAAAGGTCCTCAGGCGTTTTGATTTTCCCACCCACCGCCCCTGTGGCAGTGGCGTCCTAAATAGGCTGAAGTCGGATGAAGCCCTGCCCAGGCTATGACTTCCCCCAATCATATCCCGCATTCACTTCCCAAGGAGGAGCTCCACTACGACGTCATCAACCCACTACTCCCCTAGTTGCGATCTACAGTTACGGCAAACTGAGCTCCCTGTCTCTCTCCCCTCCTGCTGCTGCCAGGCACATCGCAGGGCGTCCCGTTTCCCCCTGGGACTGAACCTTTCTAACTAGTGCAAAGCCTAGCCTCGAAGTATCATTCTCCTGCTGGACAATATTGCCTGACTTTGTACACAAACTCCTACCGCATCATAAATAATTTTGAATCTCTCTGTCTCATACCGACACAGAGCCAAAGGTCTTTATTTACTGTTTGACTTTGTTCACTAATATTCCAGCTGCATCATAAATAATCTTGTGCCTTCTGTGTCCTACCGACACATAGCCAAAGGACTTTATTTATTGTTAGCCTTAAGAAACTAATGCACAAAACAATAAGGTTCTGTGATTGTGTAGTTTAACAGTTAGCCCATGTTACTGCAATTTGCATAAAACAGGTGGAATTGTGTTGATAGCTCTAATCCTACATTCTCCTGCTGCTACCTAAGCCTTGGCCTTAGGATCTCCAGCATCCTAGCAGATAACTAGACTCCTTGCCAGTGACAGACAGGGAACCTGCTACTTCTCTTTGTCTCTAAGGTAATCATTATTCAGAGTAAGGTAGGGTAACTTGTTCATTTTTGCCGTGGTGGGAATTGCATACTGTACCCCTGCTGGCTTGACTGAGCATGAGGTTTCTCCACCAAAGAAATTGTGCCCTTTATTGTAGCTCAATCTGGGAACCTGTTCCTAAGGGCAGTGAACTGCGCTCGTCTAAGTTGCACCAGGCTGGGACCCGAACTTGCTTCTGGAACTAGCTGTAGAAGTGCTGAATGTGTGAGCAGACATAAGGTTCTACTGCCTATAACGGATCCTTGGCTATTAGGCCAGGCACCTGCTATCAAGGCGAGGAGCCCAGAAAAGTTCCATCATGCACCCTGGCAACTGGAACAAGGGTATTATCTTGGCAATAATTTACATTCTGGCTCAACTAGGGACTGACACCCTCGCCAGTAATGCCTACTGCCCCCACGATACCCGTGGGGGGTCGGGAGAGGACATGGCCAGGCACTTTTTATGTCCTTCTCCAAGGTGTAGCATCCTTCTCCTAGTGGCACATGAATTCTCTAGGAAAGGGGTCATCTACAGAGTCCTTCTCTTCACTAGGAGCCCAACCCCATGTTAGGCTATACTGGCTCTCCCACCTCCAACCCTCACTCTCCTGAGCTTAGTAGCTGCCCTACTACTACTGGGGGGGGACATCCAACCTAACCCAGGCCCAGGGACGCCTAATGTTTCTATCTCCTCCCCCCTTGATAAGGCATGGGATGGAGCGAAGGGTCTGAGGTTGGTGCATATGAACATTTGCAGCCTGAGACCGAAGATCCCTGAAGTACAAGCATGGCTGGCAGTATACAAACCAGATATACTAGCGGTCTCTGAGACTTGGCTAAAACCCCCACATTCAGGATCACGAGGTAACAATCTCCGGATACGCCTTTTTCAGAAAGGACAGACCCTTGAAAAGAGGGGGTGGAGTGCTTATATATGTTAAGGACACTATTACTTCCTCCTTCGTCAGGCTGCCCCTGGACATGACCCAGGACTCTGAAGCAATCTTCTTTCGGCTCACAATAGGAGGGGCTGAACACCTCACAATTGGTTGTGTATACAGCCCCCCAACCAATGCGCTCGGCTCTCTGGACATGCTCCTGAAGAGCCCTGCGGTTGACACTGCATCTGAGATTATCTTATTGGGTGACTTCAACTTAAACTGGGCACAAGAGGCAAAGTCTGCTGCCATTAACAGAGTTTTACACGAGTCCCTATTCGCTCAAATTATCTCCCTACCGACCAGAATGAACCACAAATCAGGAAGGCACTCTATAATAGACTGGGTCCTGACCTCATCTCCAAGTAATGTAAAGTTGGCTGGGATCCTGGCCGATGCCTTGAGCGACCACTCGCCGATATTTGCCATATGGAAGAATAATGCGATCAAAGTCCCGCCTAGAACGATCACTACTAGGGACTACTCCAACTTCCACCCTGACCAGTTCATAGGCTACTTAAATGGCATTGACTGGAACCCCATAAGACACCTACCTAACCTGGAGGAAGCTGTAAAATTTTTCCAAACTACCCTCACTAGATTCACTGACCTCAGGCCCAGTGAAACCCACAGGGTAAGGGTAGCTGCTATAAGTGGATCTCCCCCAAAAGCCCAGATGTCCACCGTGACAAAGCCTGGAAAAGTTCAGGAAAACAAAGCTTCCTGTGGACTTAGCCAGCTATAGGGCCCTCAGAAACCAATGCAAACAGGCCATAAAGAAAGCTAAAAAGAATATATCACCAATTTTCAAAAACTAACTTGGAAACCCCAGGTTCTTCTGGTCACACATTAACGAACTCCACAAAAGGAATAATAAAACTACAACCGGCCCTATCATGGTGAACGGGCAAGTACTTGATGAGGGGTCACTCATCGCAGAGGCCCTAAACGGTTACTTCACGAACCTGGATGCATACAAGGTGGGACCCACTGACAACAGGAGTGAGCCTAATACACACCTGCCCCGAGAACTAGACCACCCATTGTTTCATCTGAGACTGGTTAGGGTAAAGGAGGTTTTGCTCATCCTTAAATTCCTGCATTCAAGAGGTTCTGGGGGCCCTGACGGGATCCAGGCAAGAATCCTCAAGGAGGGTGCCCCAGCACTAGCGAAGCCACTAGCTTGGCTGATAAATCGGTCCATTATGGAGGGGTCGGTCCCTGAGCCTTGGAAGCAGGCCCTAGTGATTCCCATTCACAAGGGAGGGTCTATCGAGCCTATAGGGAACTACAGGCCTATCTCCTTGTTGTGTGCTATTGCGAAAATACAAGGGATGCTAGTCTACTCCCAACTCCGAGAATACTTGGAAATCCACCAGTTAATCTCTCCGTCTCAGCACGGCTTCAGAGCCAAGCATGGGACAGATACTGCACTAACTAAATTCTCGGCAGAAATCCTGAGCAATAATGACTCAGGGGTCAGCACAGGAGCGGTCTTCATTGACCTCTCAAAAGTGTTCGACTTGGTAAACCACAACCTCCTTTTACAAAAAATGTGCTCTGTTGGCCTGGATACCCATGCACTAGGATGGTTTGAGAGTTACCTCACTGGACGTACCCAGAGGGTCAAGTGGAAGGACAATGTCTCTAAGATTGCACCGCTCAAAGAAGGGGTACCACAAGGGTCTATACTTGGCCCCCTTCTCTTCACACTGTTCATAAATGATCTGCACTTACACTGTGGGAGCAGCAGCGTCATCCAATACGCGAACGATGCTGTCATTTACCGAGCCTCCCTCAACTTAAAAGAACTGGAGAATGCCCTCCAAGAGGACATCCTTCAGATGGAGGACTGGCTCACTCTGAACAAAGTGGTATTAAACACCTGCAAAACTAAGGTGATGCTGTTTTGGGCCTAGATCCCTGGGAACTGAGCGATCACTGCTCCTTCAACTGCTGTCCAGAGGGGGAGAAAAACTTGAGGTGGTTACCTCCACTAAATACCCTGGTCTAACTCTGGACCAAGGCTTCACTCTAAAAAAATCATGTCGACCAAATCACCAAAGCAATCCATGGGAAACTTGGTATCCTCTACAGAATAAAGGACCAGATTATCCCCAAAGCCAGGGTAGCCATTGCAACTAGTGTCCTTCTCCCTAAGCTCACCTACGCGGCCCCTGTTCTCCAAGGCGTGGCCTCTACGGAACTAGGCAGGCTGCAGACCTTATATAACAGGACTGTCCGATTTGCCACTCTATCACACTCCAGGACCCACCACTGCGAGGCCCAATCTAGGCTCAGGTGGCCGTCATTGGAAGCTCGCCTCATCTACCAGACTCTCTGCCTTACATTTAAGTTACTGGGTCCCACACCTCCCCCTAGTCTCAAAGGGCTAGTCAGGGTTAAAATCATTCTGCGGAGTCTACGTACCTCAGGCCAAACTCTCCTCGTGGTCCCCAAAACGAGGACTAAAGCAGGGTCCAGGTCCTTTGCGTTCACAGCCCCTTCTAACTGGAACAGCCTCCCCCTGGAGGTACGGGAGGCAGGGTCTGGCCCCTGCTTCCGGACTAAGCTCAAAGCACACCTGCTTGACAGGAGCATATGCCTATGCCACAGGACCTGACCCTATGTCACTGCCCCTCCCTCATAGGAAGGGGAGTATTAATGTAACAACATATCCCCCTTCCACTAAGTCCTAAGGAAGGTACCTTGTTTCTTTGGCAACTTCTAGCCTATATCTCGAGCACTCCCTATTTCTACAAGATATGTGTATGAAAAATGTTATCTATATGTCTAACTCTTTATGTCCCACTGCCTGTATGTTCCCCCACCACCTATCTGCTTGTAACCCTATGAAGTCTTTTATTGTCAAACAATATGGAATTTACCCGTTTTGTACTGTTCTGCTTACCTGTATGTAATTTTTACCCCCGGGTCGCCCCTGAAAAAGAGACCTCCGAGGCCCAGTGGGCCTACCCGGTCAACAAAATTCAATAAATAAATAAATAAGTATTTTCTTGTCAGTCTAGTCAGTGCCTTTGAGTAGCACTGCCCTCCTCTGCTGCAGTGAAGTGAAGTTCGACTTGGAGACTGGCTTACTACATTTTCTATGGGCTGGCTGAGGAATGAAAAAAGTTACTGGCTGCTAGATGAATGCCTGTGGCTGTCCCATCATAATTAGGGAAAGTGGGGGTATTTTCTCTGTTTTCCCTGGCACTTGAAAACAGCATTTTATTTGGTGACTTCTGATCCACAGACTGCCTTGCACTGAATCCGATTCAGTCTGTGGAGCAGTCCGATGGGCCAGGCAAACAGAGATTGCACCTCCGCTTTTGCTATTGATGTGGCAGCCGCAGGCATTTCTAACAGCAAGTAACTGCTTATATGTGTCTGCCGGTATTTTTTATTTTTTTTTATTCCTCGACAGCCTGACACACAATAAAAAAAGGCAGGGAGGGTTTCACTTTTACGTGTCATGCAGAGCAGAGTACTACTGTGCTGATGAGGCATAGCAGTAACTTGTATATACTATACCTTCCGGCAAGGGTTAGGGGAACATTTTTAACCAGGAGAGGCACACTAAGCCAAAGCTTGATTCAAGGTGCGACCCGGAAGCACAAGGAAGTTAAGTGTCTTGCTCAGGGTCACACAGTATGTAAGTGGGGGCTGTGGGATTCAAACCCAGGTCTCCAGGTTTGCAGTTCAGAGTCTTAAACCACTGTGCCATACTGCCTCCTAGCCGACATATTATCATTTAAAAAAAAGGCACTTTTTTGGTTTTTCATGAACATATAAATTTGGTGCAGTGACCCCAGCTTTTTGGCTTCTGACCCCCTACTTTGAGAGAAGGGGGTCAAACTGACCCTGATTTCTGACCCTAGTGCAAGGCCTGCTGATTAGTGCCGCTCATGGCTGTACGGCTAACCCTAAGCATCTTAGCTCGTCCCCACCTGACAAGGAATCCCGTCTTCTGGACCAGTATGGGAGGAAGGTCTACGCTTCTTCCACTCTGGGAATAAGGGCCCTTAATTATGTTCCTAATATAGGGGATTACCAGAAGGCGATCCTTAGTGAGGTGGAAGCAAAGTTGGACTCCCTTCCTGAGTCTCGGACTAAGCAGGAAGCAGCATATCTAATCCGGCCTGCTCGTTCAGCCAGTCGGCACATACTTTGTGCCATGTACGACGCAGTGTATGCTGCTGCTGGTCAGAGCTTGGCTTTCGCCATGGGTTTGCGGCATCATGCCTGGCTCCGAGTGTCAAGTTTGGTCCCGGAGGTGCAGTCCGCTATCCAGGACACGCCCTTCGGGGGTTCGGTGCTGTTCGGTTGGGATTTCCAGGACATCATCATCGATCTGTAAGAGAAGGGTACTGCTCCAAAGTCTGTCGACTCTATGTACAGGCCCCTCAGGGTCAGCGCCACCTTTTTGCAGATGTTCTTGGCTTAAGCGAAACCTCAAGTGATGGGCCAGCAAACATCAGGCCCTCAGCTGCCAGCCCCCCCAAAAAGCGGCGGGAGCTTCAGCCGTGCGCTGCCCACCTCATGACTCCTCCCCTCTCCCATAGCCTCTGGATCTTCCAGAGATACCAGTAGGAGGGAGGGTCTCCTTCCATCTACCGGGTTGGGAAAGGATCACTTCAGACACTTGGGTGCTCCAACTGATAGCAGAAGGACACTCACTCAAGTTTCTACAGAATCCCACCGTCCGCCCCAGGTCTTCTTACTCCCCGGAACATCTTCTGGTTCAGGAAGCAATATCCTCCCTTCTGCTGAAGTGCGTGAAGAGCCTGTCCCAACCCACCTTCGGGGGACAGGTTACTACTCCAATTTCTTCCTGGTTCCGAAGAAATCAGGAGACGTGAGGCCTATTCTAGACCTCAGCTCCCTGAACCTGTTCGTGGAGTACAGACGGTTCAGATTGCTCTCTTTGCAGAGCCTTCTGCCCTTACTTCAGCCGGGACAGTGGCTGTGCGCTCTGGACATGCAGGATGCCTACTTGCATATCCATATTTGGCCTTCCCACCGCAGATACCTTCATTTTTCATTTCAGGGGACCACTACCAGTTCAAGGCCCTCCCATTTGGTCTTTCCTCGGTGCCCCGAGTGTTCTCCAAATGCCTATCTGTGGTAGGCCCACCTGTGTACCCAGGGAGTACAGGTTTTCCCGTACCTGGTCGATTGGCTTCTGGCGGCCCCATCCAGGGAGGAACTCCTGCGCTCCCTTTCCCTTACTCTGCAGGTTTTTACCAGCCTGGGTGTTACCGTCAACCAGGCGAAGTCCCAATTGATCCCGTCCTAGAGGCTCCAGTTCATCGGGGCAATTCGGGACACAACCTCCAGCATGGCATTCCTGCCACTGGACAGGGTGGCCTCCCTCCAGGCTCAAGTAAGCCTGTTGTCCCGTCCAGGTGGGTAAGCACCAGGTCAGTTCTTCGCCTCCTTGGGCTCATGGCAGCTGCTATTCCGACAGTCCCTTGCGCTCAGCTCCACATGAGGATCTCTCAGTGGACTCTTCGGTCTCATTGGGATCAGTTGGTGGACGACCTAGATCAAGAAGTCCTGGTCTCCAACCCTATGGTTCGGGACTTGCAGTGGTGGATGGTTCAGGAGAATCTTTGCCGGGGTGTTCCCTTCTGCCTCACTTCCCCCTCCCAAACATTAGCAACAGACGCCTCGGGAGAAGGTTGGAGAGCCCACCTGGGGTCTCACAGGACCCAGAGCTCCTGGTCCAGGCTCGAACAGACTCTTCACATAAACATACTCGAGATCAGGGCCGTGCTGTATGCTCTACAAGCTCTGCATCTGTATCTGCTTCCCGGTCATCTGACTGTCTAGATGGACAACATGTGCATAGTCTGGTACATCAGCAAACAGGGAGGAACTCGTTCCTACCCTCTTTGCAGGGAGGCGATGCGGGTTTGGGATTGGGCAGTGCAACACAACCTTCACGTCACGGCAGTTCATTTTCCAGGGGTCGAACATACGTTGGCAGACCTTCTCAGTCGGTTGTCTGCCCAGGCACACGAGTGGGAACTGGATCAAGGGGTGGCAGATGATATCTTCCTACGCTGGGGAACACCTCAGGTAGACCTGTTTGCATCTCCTCACAACGCAAAACTTCCCACCTTCTGCTCACTCACTCCAGGGCGAGGCATTTTTTGGAGAGACACTCTGTCTCTACACTGGAAGGGCAGATTTGTCTATGCCTTCCTCTCGATCCCCTTGATTCCAAGGGTCTTACACAAACTCAGCTCAGAAGGAGCTCGCATGATCCTAATCGCTCCTTTCTGGCCCAGGCAAGTCTGGTTCTCTCTTCTGCAGCAGTATTCAGAGGAACCTCCTCTTCCTCTTTCTCAACTTTTGCTGACCCAGGATCAGGGGACCCCGGTCCATCCAGGCCTCAAATCCCTTCAGTTGCTTGTGTGGGTCCTGCAGATGTAGTTCAAGCCCAATTTTGGGTTTCCCCGCTTGTGGCTGAGATTCTGGTGGAGGCCAAGGCAAGATCTACCTATGCCATGAAGTGGAAACGGTTCTCTATTTGGGCCTCTTCCAAGGATTTTCAGCTATTCCCTTGCCCTTTTGGGCAGCTTCTAGACTCCATGCGCCATCTCTTTGATCTGGGTCTCAGTCATTTCTCTCTGAAAGTCCACATGGCAGCCATCTACCCTTACCATGTTCCCTTTGGGGACAGAACGTTCACGCAGTTGGAAGTCTCTAAGACTTTTCTGAGAGGGGCTCTCCATTTGAGACCCCCTATTCGCGTTCCTGCCCCTCCTTGGGATCTGAATTTCATTCTCGAGAAGCTTACACTGCCTCCTTTCAAGCCGGCAGCCTCCGCAAACCTAAATTTCCTTTCCTGGAAGACTCTCTTCCTTGTGGCCATTACTTCTGCTTGAAGGATTTCTGAGCTTCAGGCCTTGATGTGCAAAATCCCGTATTTGATTATTCACAAGGAACATGTGGCTCTGCGCACCAACTCTAAGTTTCTCCCTAAGGTGGTAGCGGAATCTACGCTGAATCAATCCATTGAACTGCCTGCTTTCTTCACGCAACACTCCAGTCAAGGGGAGTACCTCTTGCATACTTGGATGTTCACCGGATTCTGAGATACTACACCACCAGGATGAAGGATCTCAGAAAGACTGATCAACTGTTTGTCTCTCTTGGTCGCAAAAGAGAAGGCAATGCTGTCTCTAAGCAATGTCTCTCTAAATGGTTGGCTCATTATATCACTTTCTGTTACGACAAGTATCACAAGACCCTGCTGGGTCAAGTCGGGCGCCACTCCACCAGGGGTGTCGCTGCCTCTGCAGCTTGTTTTAAGAATGTGTCTGCTGCTGACATTTGCGCAGCTGCAACTTGGACTTCTGTCCATACCTTTATGAAATACTACAGTTTGGACATTGCCTCTCGCCGTAGAGCTGGCTTCAGGTTGGCTGTTCTGCAAGGTCCCCTTTCTTGAGGCCTTCACAGCCAAAGGGTCTACATTTGGGTAGTTTTCCTCCTCCCATGTGCTTCTCCTTGTTCCAGACTGCTTGGGACTCAGTCCTATATGTAATTACCTACTACAAGAGCCCTCTCGAAGTAAGATAGTACAGTTACGTAAGAACATACCGTAACAGTAGATCTTCAAGAGAGGCTTTTACAGTAGGTAATACCTTCCCGCCTTCCATCCCCCTTAGCCTTTTCAGCCCCTTTTCATGGGGGGAAAGATCCGCTTCTCTCTTGTCTTGCCTTTTTTGGCCTTTAGCAGGAAAGAACTGGAAGGCGGGCGTGGGGGACCACCCCTTTATACCGCGTCGTCTGACGCCGGTCACCTGACGGGGGGGGCGGTCCCCCGCCAGAGACTGCTAGTTAGAAATTTTTCCGTGGGGTCCTGATGCCTGCCGGCTTCAGTCCTATATGTAATTACCTACTGCAAGAGCCTCTCTCGAAGATCTACTGTTAAGGTAAGATCTTATGTAACTGTACTTTCATTGTTGGGCTTTGGAACACAGTCTAGAATTTCCTATTCTAGGGGAGGAATAATGAATCTTGCTAGAAAACTTCAGGCCCTGGAGGAAGCAAGCAAAAAGCATAGCAGTGTTACGTTATGCAGGAATGCAAAAAGGTGCAATACTGAATTACCCCATCTTGCGAAGAGGTCGTCAACCACTGAGGTCATCAGTCCCTGCTCGTTTATCCTGGACTGTGACCAGCATACTGTGTCTGCTAAGATGTTTCGGATGCCTGGAACATATACTGCTGATGGTCTCAACAGACTTGCTATCCCCTGCTGTAACAGCTGGCAGTGGAACCCCAGTACTTCTGCCTCTGTACAGAGGACTGGTTGCAGACACACGGCTCATTGGTCCATCTAGACCTGCATTCCCCACATCTGCAGGCATGGGTCATGAAGTCATAGTGAAGATTATGCCAAAGTTATCTCCGAAAGTGGCTGCTGTTTTGGTGGCTGCCACTACACTTTCCACTAGACATACCTGTTCTATGAAGTGGAACCGGTTTCCTTAATGGGCTGCGTCATGTCATCTACATCCATATATAACCACCTAGTCCCCGGGGGTTACTAGTATTATTGTTAGGAAAGTAGCAGGCAGCTGGTAGGGAGCTTATCTGGGGCTCCTTACATAATGACATCATTGTTTACTCAGCTAGTCTGAGGGAAGAATGATTAGGTCATTTAGAACTCTTGCTGCAGCATAAGCCACATTCTTGGGCAGCTGGTCTGAGGAGCTTAGAATGCCCAGTTCAGTGTTAGTCAGTCTTGATTGAGTGAGCGAGCTTGAGTGAGGAGGTGAGAGTGGCAGAAGGACTGCCAGTGGGCTGTGAGGAGGAGGCCCAGGATTTCTCATCCTAGTGGAGTGTCATTTCTAGCTTCCGGTGTAGTGCTGGAGACAAGGGTTACAGCAGGATTTCCTGATTTCTACTCCCAGTGAAGTGGAAGGAATTGCTTGTTCTCAGTGGACACAGGGGGCAGTCCCATGAATGTTCTGTGGTGTTTTTAGCTGCCTTGGATAGGACCTGAAAGAAACTGTTTTGCTTGACTACCCAGGGGAGTGCCTTTCGGTTCGTTGTTCCTATGCCCTGTGGATGGGACAACTTCTGTGAGTACTGTTGTAGGAGACTAGATCTCCATTTTTCTTGCGGGATTTGATAGTCTGGGGTGCATGTGCCCGTTAATAAGGCTGGATTGCACCTGTCAGTGCCCCTAGTTCCACCCAAGTGAATGAAGTACTGTTAAAACTGTGGACTCAAGTGAGTACAGTTTATTCTCTGGTCACCCCAGTGAGTAACAAAGTTAAAGTGTGGGACTTCTATCATTTCAGTGTGGTTTCAGTGGTGTAACCCTAAAGAATGGCAGAGACTGTCAGTTGGGGCCAAGGGTGTGAGTGCTTACAAGGCAGGGCTTCCTGGTTCGTAAAGGGTACCAGTATTTTTACCTGAGCAAGTGGCCAAGCTGCAGGTTAAGGTGTGTGACTAAGTTTCACTAAAATACACCTGCTATGCGAAGAGGAGCTCTTACTTCGAGAGGGCTCTTGCAGTAGATAATTACAAATTGGACTGAAGCTGGCAGGTGTCAGAACCCCACGGAAACATTTCTAGCTAGCAGTCTCTGGCAGGGGACTGCCCCCATGTCAGGTGACCGACATCAGGCGACGTCAGTATAAAGGGGCAGTTCCCCATGCTTGCTTTCCATTTGTTTCCTGCCGTTAGCTCGTGCAGCGCCTCACGGTTAAGTTCACTGCTTCACAGTCAATCGTCGGTAGTTTTACCATCTGTTTTCATCTTATTTCACCATTTATATCAGTCTTACCTTCAACTGCCGTGTATGTCATCCCCGACTCCCTCCAAGCACAAAAACAAGTGTGATTCTTGCGGCGCCCAGCTCCCGCACAAGGACGGACATTCCCAGTGCCTTTTTTTGTCTAGGCCCCGATCATTCCGTCGAGAAGTGCCAGCTCTGCCAGCAGTTTAATGCAGTCTCCTGAAAGCAGAGGCAGCAGTCCTTGGAGGGCCACATTATTAATTTAAAATGACCTCCATGGAAAAGGAACTGGAAAAAACTCCAGTGGGCTTCGACTACTCCGGAGGGCCACCACAAGAAGAAACACCCGGGACCGGGACTCCTCATCCAGTGCTTGGCGGCTCAGCTGGGGTTGCAGTGCTGCAAGTAACGTCTCCCCAGGAGGCAGCTCCGTTCTTGACTATCTTGGAGGCTTCCAGGCGGCATCAACCCTCCTGTTGGGCTCGCACTCAGGCCCCTCGGGAGCCTCCGGGTCTAAAGAGGCAGCTGCTCCCAGTAAGGCCGCCGCCGTGCAGCCTTCTGGTTCGAGTGGCCCCGATAAGTCAGACGTCGGCTCCTCCGACGCCCGCCCGGGTAAGGCCGGTCAGACGCGTGACCTTCCGGGGCAGCGCACGGCCTCAAAAGCGCCCACTAAGGCCGTCCCTCCTTCGCGGCCTTCGTCGTGCACTGGGCCCGATAAGTTGGACGCCGGCTCCTCCGACGTCCGCCTGGATCCCGCCCATAAGGCGGATGTCGGCTCCTCTGACGTCCGCTCAGCATTGCAGCTGACGCCAGACCCTTCGGGCCTCTCCGTCTTCCCGAGCTCGCCACAACACTTGTTACATTCCAAGGCACCAGCATCTCCTTTGCTGGACCCCGGGGATGGTAACCCTTCTTCCCCGGTGACATGGAGGAGGTGGTTATGCTGCCGTCGGGTCTCCCTTCCGCTGGGCCGGATGACCTGACATAGGATCCTCAGACGCCGGCGCAGATGCCGGCCTATCCGACCCCCGACAATATCCCATTTCCAGATGCCGCCCCTACGTCGGGCCTGCCGTTCCGGGTCCACCTGCTGGGCTGTTTCCAGGGCTGCTCCTCCAGACCCCCTGGTACCTGGGTTTCCGACGCCGTCTTACCCAGGCCCGCAGTATCCGGCACCCCAGTACGCGACGCCGACCTACCCAATGCTGCAGTACACGGTGCCCCAGTACCTGACTACGGGCTTCCCACCGTCGGGATACGGTTATGTGTCTTACAGATACCCACAGTATCCATACCCTCTTCCTCCTCCTCCACTGCCCCCTCAGCCACCGGTGGACCTGAAGGAGACTCTGGCTTCCTGGTGGGCTGAGGCCAAGGCTCAGCTCACCAGGGAGGTAGAGAGCCATCTTCTGACTCTGGTAACGATTCTGGACCCCCTAGGT
Source organism: Neoceratodus forsteri (assembly GCA_016271365.2). Taxonomy (NCBI): domain Eukaryota; kingdom Metazoa; phylum Chordata; order Ceratodontiformes; family Ceratodontidae; genus Neoceratodus; species Neoceratodus forsteri. Next base: position 900,634,820 of record CM028135.1, on the reverse strand, counting down.
CGGAGGCGAGAGACTCCTCCCCCTTCCGGATACCAGAGGCGAGCCCTCTGGTTCCTGGGCAGGGCAGGATATGTTTCCCCGTTGGCTTCCCAAGGGGTCCGTTCCTCCCCTGTGCCGGGAGGAGGAGGAGGAGTCTTCTTCCTGTTTCTCCTTGGAGACCTCGGATGACTCCGACGGTCATTCCGATCCGGACGACAAGCCACGCACTCCGAATAAGCCCAGGCCAAGGACTCCTCCAAAGTCTCCTCCGGAGGATCCTTCCTTTATGGAGTTGCTGCATAAAATCCAGGCAGTTCATTAGTGGCATTCCTTGGAGCCGGATCCACAGCGTAAGAAACTCGCTGCGCACCTGGATCTGCCCGAGACCGCTCCTACCCTGGTGCCACCCTGGATTGAGCCTCATGCCGACCTTGTTTCCACTATTTGGAAGCAACCGTCGGCATTAGCCCCCCCTTCCTAGGAAGTACAGGCTTTATCAGGCTCCGGAGGGTGTTGACTTTTTAAACTCACACCCTCAAGCTGATTCGGTCATGATTAGCGCTGCTCACGGCCGGACGGCTAACCCTAAGCACTTGAGCTTGTCTCCACCGGACAAGGAATCCCGCTTTCTGGACCAGTACGGGAAGAAGGTCTTTGCTTCTTTCACTCTGGGTATAAGGGTCGTGAATTATGTTGCTAATATGGGGGATTACCAGAAGGCGATTCTTAGTGAGGTGGAAGCTAAATTGGACTCCCTTCCTGAGTCTCAGACGAAGCAGGAAGTGGCTGATCTAGTCTGGTCTGCGCGTTTGGCGAGTGCCAGTGCTATGTGCCACATACGACACAGTGGACACTGCTGGTCGGAGCTTGGCTTTCGCCGTGGGTTTGCGGCATCATGCCTGGCTCTGGGTGTCAGGTTTGGTACCCCGGAGGTGCAGTTTGCTATGCAGGACATGCCCTTCAGGGGTTCAGTGCTGTTTGGTGGTGATATCAAGGACATCATCACCAATCTGCAGGAGAAGGGTACTGCACTTAAGTCTGTCGACTCTATATACAGACCCCCTCAGGCTCAGCGTCGTCCCTTTCGCAGACGTTCTCGGCAAAAGGCGAAATCTCAGGGAAAGTGGGCCAACAAACATCGGGCCCCTCCGGCTGCCAAGCCCCCCCTCACCCAAAAAAGCAGCGGGGGCTTCAGCCGCGACGCTGCCCTACACCTCCTGACTCCTTTCCTCTCCCACTGCCTCTGAGCTTTCCAGAGGAACTGGTAGGAGGTAGATTCTCCCTCCAGCTTCGAAGTTGGGAGAGGATCACTTCAGACACTTGGGTGCTTCAGCTGATCGCAGAAGGACACTTAATAGAGTTTCTTCTGAAACCTCCTCGAAACCCCCCCCCCCCAAAAGGTTGTCTTACTCCTCAGAACATCTTCTGCTGGTCCGGGAGGGAGTAGCCTCTCTACTTCAGAAGGAGGCGATAGAGCCTGTCCTACCCCATCTTCAGGGGACGGGTTAGTACTCCCATTTCTTATTAGTCCCGAAGAAGTCAGGAGATGTGAGGCCGATTCTCGACCTCAGCTCCCTGAACTTGTATGTGGAGTACAAAAGGTTCAGGATGCTCTCTCTGCAAAGTCTTCTGCCTTTTCTTCGGCCGGGACAGTAGCTGTGCACTCTGGACATGCAAGATGCTTGCCTGCATATCCCTATTCGCCCTGTCCACCTCAAATACCTGCATTTTTTGTTCCAGGGGAACCACTACCAGTTCAGTGCCCTCCCATTTGGTCTTTCCTCGGTGCCCCGAGTATTCACCAAATGTCTTTCGGTGGTAGCGGCCTACCTGCGTACCCATGGGGCTCAGGTTTACCCATACCTGGACGACTGGCTCCTGGCGGTCTTGTCCAGGGAGGAGCTCCTCTGCTTCCTTTCCCTTACCCTGCAGGTTTTCACCAGCCTGGGTATTATTGTCAACCAGGCCAAGTCCCATCTGATCTTGTCCCAGAGGCTCCAGTTTATCGGGGCAATCCTGGACTTGACCTCCGGCATGGCATTCCTGCCACTGGACAGGGTGGCCACACTCCAGGCTCAGGTCAGCCTGTAGTCCAGCCGCAGGCGGGTCAGCGCCAGGTTAGTCCTTCACCTCCTTGGGCTCATGGCAGCTGCTATTCCGACAGTCCCTCACGCTCGACTCCCCATTAGAATCTCTCAGTGGATGCTTCAGTCTCAGTGGGATCAGTTGGTGGACAACCTAGATCATCTAGTTCTGATCTCCAATCCCATGGCTCGGGACTTGCAATGGTGGATGGTTCAGGAGAACCTTTGCTGGGGTGTTCCCTTCTGCCTTGTTCTCCCCTCCCATATGCTGACTACAGATGCCTCAGGTGAGGGTTAGGGTGCGCATTTGGAGTCTCACAGGTCCCAGAGTTCCTGGTCCAGGCTCGAGAAAACTCTCCACATCAATGTGCTCGAGCTTCGGGCCGTGCTGTATGCTCTTCAGGCTCTGCATCTGTATCTGCTCCCCAGGCATCTGGCTGTCCAGACGGACAACATGTGAGTGGTGTGGTACATCAACAAATAGGATAGGGAGGAACTCATTCCTACCCTCTCTGCGGGAGGTGATGTGAGTTTGGGATTGGGCAGTGCAGCACAACCTTCACCTCACGGTAATTCACGCCCCGGGGGTCGAAAACCCGCTAGACCACCTCAGTCGATCGTTTGCTCACGCTCGCGATTGGGAACTCGATCAGGGGGTAGCAGACAATATCTTCCTATGTTGAGGAACACCACAGGTAGACCTGTTCGCGTCTCCTCATAACGCAAAACTTCCAGACTTCTGCTCGCTTGCTCCAGAGCGCGGCATTTTTTGGAGAGATGCTTTGTCTCTGGACTGGAAGGGCAGATTCGTCTATGCCTTACCCACCGATCCCTTTGATTCCGAGGGTCTTATAGAAACTCAGCTCAGAAGGAGCTCGCATGATCCTAATCGCTTCTTTCTGGCCCAGGCAAGTTTGGTTCTCTCTTCTGCAACAGTATTCAGAGGAACCTCCACTTCCTCTTCCTCTGTCGCATCTTTCTGACCCAGGATCAGGGGACCCTGGTCCGTCCAGGCCTCAAGTCCCTTCAGTTTCACGCGTGACTCCTGTAGACGTAGCTCAAGCTTGATTCGGGGTTTCCCCGCTGGTGGCTGAAATTCTGGTGCAGGCCAGGAAGCCCTTCACTAGATCTACCTGTGCCATGAAGTGGAAACGGCTGTCTGTTTGGGCCGCTTCCAAAAATTTCGAGCCATTCTTGTGCTCTGTTGGGCGACTTTTGGATTGCTTGCGACACCTCTTTGATCTGGGTCTCAGTCATTTCTTTCTAAAGGGTCACATGACGGCCATCTCGGCTTACCATGTCCCTTTTGGGGACAACTTTTTGCGCAGCTGGAAGTCTCCAAGACTTTTCTTAGAAGGGTCCTCCACTTGAGACCCCCAATTCAGGTTCCTGCCCCTCCTTGGGATTTGAATTTTATCCTTGAGAAGCTTACTCTGCCTCCTTTCGAGCCGGCAGCCTCAGCAGACCTTAAGTTCCTTTCATGTAAGACTCTCTTCCTTGTGGCCATTACTTCCGCTTGAAGGATTTCCGAGCTCCAGGCCCTCATGTGCAAAATCCCATATTTGATTTTTCACAAGGAACGTGTGGCTCTGCGTACCAACCCTAAGTTTCTCCCCGAGGTGGTAGCGGAATCTGTGCTGAATCAGTCCCTGGAGCTACCTGGTTTCTTTACGCAGCACTCCAATCAAGGGGAGTACCTCTTGCATACTTTGGATGTTCACCGAATTATGAGATACTACACCACCAGGACGAAGGATCTCAGAAAGATTGATCAACTGTTTGTCTCTTTTGCTCGCAAAAGAGAAGGCAGTGCTGTCTCTAAGCAATGTCTATCTAAATGGTTGGCTCATTGTATCACTTTCTGTTAAGACAAGTACAACAAGACCCTGCCTGGTCAAGTCAAAGGCCACTCCACCAGAGAGTCGCTGCCTCTGTGGCTTGTTTCAAGGATGTGTCAGCGGTAAACATCTGTGCAGCCGCAACTTGGACTTCTGTCCACACCTTTACGAAACATTACAGTTTGGACATTGCCTCTCACCGTAGAGCGGGCTTCGGGTTGGCTGTTCTGCAAGGTCTTCTTTCCTAAGACCTTCACAGCCAGAGTGTCTACGTTTGGGTAGTTTCCTCCTCCCGTTTGCTTCTTCTTGTTCCAGACTGCTTGGGACTCAGTCCTATTTGTAATTACCTACTGCAAGAGCCCTCTTGAAGTAAGATAGTACAGTTGCGCAAGAACTTACCGTCACAGTAGATCTTCGAGAGAGGCTCTTGCAGTAGATAATACCTTCCCGTCCTCCATCCCCCTAAGCTTTTTCAGCTCCTTTTCCAGTGAAGGAAACATCCACTTCTCTCTCTCGTCTCGCATTTTTAGGCCTTTGGCAGGAAAGGACTGGAAGGCGGGCGTGGGGGACTGCCCCTTTATACTGACATCACCTGACGTCGGTCACCTGACGTGGGGGCGGTCCCCTGCCAGAGACTGCTAGCGAGACATTTTTCCGTGGGGTCCTGACGCCTGCTGGCTTCAGTCCAATTTGTAATTACCTACTGCAAGAGCCTCTCTTGAAGATCGCTGTTATGGTAAGTTCTTACATAACTGTACTTTCTGAGGGTGTGGCATTTATCCTCTGAAATAACACTCATGTGGAGGAAATGTTCATGTGCGTGTCCAGGTGTCCATTAATGCACCTGTTTGGCAAATTGGAAGGAAATGTTCATGTGTATGGCCAGGTGTTCCCTAATGCACCTTTTTGGGAATTTGGGAAGATGTTATGTTGTTGTTCGTAAACTGTACTGCATGCAAGGAAAGTTCGTGAACTGTACCTGTCCAGACTGGACTTACCCTTGGGGGTCTGCTTCTGCTTTTACCTTCCATCTGTTTAATAAAGCCATACTGCACAATCCCAGTCACTGGTATGGACATTCCGATTATTGCTTCTGGTTGTTGTGGATTTACTGGGGCCCCCTCATCAGGTGAGATCTGGCGCATGCCTAGCAGCCTCCGCCCAGGACCTGGGTTGTGTTATTTACACAAGGTTCATGTTGTTTGTTTATGTACCCCCCACCCCTCTCTTCCTCTAGAAAATGAGCCAGGTATACATCCTAACACCATGGGTGGTACCGATCTGTTTTTAAAGTGAATGGTATGCCAGTATGTGAGCACCAGTGTTTCTAGATATTTAATTAGGGGTGTGCACAGTAGTTAAAAAGTGGCCTGGGGGTTACACATACAGTATACTTGGCCAGTTCATCAGGTGCTGTAATACTTATTTTCTACAAAAATAGGTATTCTTCATTCTAGGGGCCCTTGGCTACTATAGCAGCCTTTCTTGTGCATATGGCAAAACATACAGCATATTGAGAGGTGTTTTATATAGAATGCCTCCCATTATACATCCAATCCCGATTGGGGATGTGGCTTTTGATTTAGTGCTGTTGCCTTTGACTCCTTTGGAGCCAGTTGGTAGTGGTGCCTTATGCGTCTTTTATTCATTTATTTTTTTGGAAAGTGTTATTTTTAGTTGCCATCACTTCTGCTTGAATTGTTTCAGAGGTAAATGCTCTAAGGTATGAGCCTCTCTGTTTAGTTTTCCATGAAGACAGAGTGTACATAAGAATCCTAAGTTTCTACCTAAGGTGGTGTCTGAGTTCACTTTAAATCGAACCATCCACCGTCCCGTGTATTATCCAGAGCATGCCAAACCAGGGAAAGCATGGCTCCATACGGTAGCTGTGCATAGAATTCATAGATCCTATACCCATTGTACCAAGAACTACAGAAAGGCCTCTCAACTGTTTGGTTCCTTCACCCCTGGGAAGGAGAGCACTTCAGTTTCTAAACAGTGCATGTCCAAATGGCTAGCACAGTGCCTTATAGTGTTACAGGAAGTACGGTAAGAAACTTCCTAGTGTGGTTTGTGGTCATTCCACAAGAGGTGTGGCCACTTCTGTTGCTTGTTTCAGAAATGTTTCTGCTGCAGAAATTTTTGCAGCTGCCTAATGGTGCACTGTCCACACCTTCACTATGTCTTCTTATAGTCTGGATATTGTCTCTCGTAAAAGAGCAGGGTTTTACTTAGTTGTCTTATAAGGCCTCCTACAATCATAAGCATATTTATATGCTCCATTCACCCCGACTGTTACTGTTTGGTACTGCTTGGGACTCATTCCAAAGATGTGGACCGATAAAAGAGATAGCCTTAAAGAAGATAGAACAGTTATACAAGAACTTACCATAACAGTAGATCTTCCAAGAGAATATCTTTCGTCAGGCCATGCCATCCCACTCTCCTTTCCCTTTAAGGGTCATGATACTGTATTTCCTGCATTGATGAATCCATTGTCTTCCCAGCACTCTGTCCGCCTGGTATGCGGAGTGCTGGTTTCTCTCCTGGTACAGTACAGGGAGATTATTCAAATATGATCTCCGGAGGGGAACTGAGGAAAGGTGGGGCTGCTCAAGCTTTATGTAGATGCTGGTACGTGATGTTGTTGTGGTGGTTGGCCCCTGGCTTGCAACGTTTCTGTGTGGTCACACTAGTGCTGATACTGGTATAGTTCTGAAGGTGTGGCCTGATGAAAGAGATTCTCTCGAAGATCTACTGTTATGGTAAGTTCTTATGTACTGTGACTGTTCTTTTCCCGCAGTATCATGAGCTACTGATACCCTCCCTGATTGTATTGTTTTGGCTTTATGAACTTGTTAATTATCATTGTTCATTTAGTTATGCTATGGATTTTTAAAACGTTATTAATGTTCTAATTGTTTTATGGAGATTTTGCCTGTGGGTTTTTCTATGGCAGAAGGCAACTGTATTTTAGTGGAAGTAGCAGGCATATATACAGTATACAGGACACCCACCTGTCAATCTTTTTTTAAAAGAGGTGTACCTTCACATCATTATTGGAGCAAACTGCTACCCAAGTGTTAGTAGCCTGCAACAGATGAAAGGACATTGGATGCCAGATTGCCGTTTTGGTGGTTGCCAGCCTAGTTGATTAAATATATATTTCCTTTAATTTTAATTTTCAGCCAAGTATGATTCAACCTGTATTTGAACTGCCAACAGTTTTGTGACTGTAATTTGTCTGTGACCCCCACAAGCTATTCTCAAAGTAGGTTGCTGCCCTTTCCCGTGAGGTCAGGAACTGCACTGCAACTGCATGGGGATGAGGGAATGGGTAGCATTGTAAATTGCCGACAGAACCCTTCCCCAAAACATGGCGGACTCATCTTTAGCAGTGTCCCCTCATGGCAGTCTATTACAGGCAGTTCACAGGGGTGTCCCAAAAGTGTGAGCACAGCACCAGAGCTGGGGGGGGCAGGGGACCACAAAGGAGGCTTTACACTCAGGGGAAAAAGGGGCTAGGGATGGGGTATCCTGGATACCAGGCAAGATCATCAAGGGGATGATTCCAGTATGATTACCCTTGCCTAGAAGCAGGCCTGAAGATGCAGGTTGCGTGCATGGGTGGGTGGGGGGCAGACTGCAGCAGTAGTGCCTGTGCCACAACTTTTGTGTATTGCACTGGGCCTTGTGACTAGAACCCACCTGTCTCCATTGTTTGTGATAGCACAACTTACACCCATGTGTGCGATTGCTTGCATACAACTGTTATTTGCCCTGTTTCCTGCAGGAATTCTGCTGCTGAATTCTGCAATATTGTGTTGTATCCTGGAAGTCTTCACTGTACTTTTATATAATATGGGCATTTATGAAAACAGAAGGCTAGGTACAACAATTCAGTCATGTGATTTTCTGTTTATTACCTTAAATTTATACGTTATATTTAAAGATTCAGATCCTGTCTGGAAAACATTTACAACTGGAGCTTTTGAAGAAGCATGAAGATTGTTTGAAGCAACAGGAAGTGGACATTAAGGAGCAAAATAGTAGACTTCTACAGATGTTTGTATGAATTCATCTTTTATCATATAATCATTTAATTGTAGTTACTAAAGGAGGCCCATTCAGCCCTTCTTGATTGTGTGGAGGTCAGCCCCTTCTAATGTTTTATACTAGCACCCCTTTTTCCTACTCCCTCCATACCATTTTTGCAAGGTTTTAAAAAAATTATAATGGTTAAATAATATCATTTCAAACTGTTGCACATCACTAAAAATATGAAATGTATTGAAAAGAAGTTTGACTTTTTACATAAACTGTAAGTATAATTAAAGATCACTTGCCCCCCTTGGATCATTAAAGTTGCGCTGCTCACCTTAATTGTTAGCTGGTGACATACGGAAACTTGCCGTGGTGGTTATTTTCCAAAAGAATACGTTTTTAATTAGTTATGTGGAAGGAAAGATGCCACTCGCAGTGTTTTTTCTTGCGACTGTGCTGCTGCTTTCCAAACCGTGAACTGTCACTTTGCACTCCTGCTGTGACATTAATCTTGTCACACAGGAGGTGTTCAGTTTGACAGCGGCTGTCATTTGTGATGAGAGAAAATTTCATCGGACGAAGGTAATGTTATTATTGTTTTATTTTTTGGTAACCAGGTAAGGTCCACTAGGCAAAGGTGCCTGTTTTCAGGGGTGACCCAGCTGCACTGGGGAGGTTAAGTGACTTGCTCAGGGTCACACAGTATGCAGGTGGAGGTTGTGGGAATCAAACCTAGGTCTATTTACTGGATGTACCAAGCTCATTCACAACTCGTTACTCGAACCTCTAGGCTAGATGTTGAAACTGATGATATCCACATATCTATAGTGGCTGATCCCTTCTAATTTGAGCCACTTGCTCCAGTCAGAAGGTCATCCTCTCCTGTTGTCAGTGATGATGAGGACAGTGATTTGTCAAGCAGCCTCGAGGTGCAGGTGTCACAGCCAGTGGATCAGTGATTAATTAGGACAGCAGGGAAGTCAAAGTGTGTTAACTTTCAATAAGGTGGTCATAGAAGCAAAGGCAGAAACAAGATGCATTGTGTAGCCTGTTCACATGCTTTACGAAAAATCATAACTGTTTGGTTAGGAGGTGGAATTGAACTGGATTTGTTTTTTAAATGAGGTCCTAGATTCATGTCTCATTATATCCTCATTTTTAGTCCCATTTGTCTGTTCGTTTGTCTCCGCTGCCACTACTACACTAGCTGAGAACTGTGCATGTTCTTGTGCTGAGAGTCACTGATTGGTGGATTTTCCAAGATGCATTGTATCACATGTTCCTTTGCTGAGGACAGTTGTGCAGAAGGATTGTCTGTATCACAGCAGTAGCAGTTCACCTATATATGATACATGCCAGATCTGCAGGGGCATACAGTCAGTCAGACAGCATTTGCTTGGATTGTCTTTGTTCAAACAACATGAAGTCTTGCTGTATTCTGACTATATGCAGTTAGCCCCAGCACTTGACCTGCTCCAGAGAGGAAAGGGTTAACATTGTGCCAAGGCATAGAACGTTGAGCTCGAGCTCGGTTTTCAAACCTCTGTCCTAGGTACTCCTGAGTGTAACCGTCAGATTCTTTACTCCGTCTAACTGAGAAGTTGCTCCGGAGATTCTCTCCTTCACTTCGGTTCGGTCACAGTAAAAATTGGTCAGTTTTTCCAAACCGTTTCTTTATTTTCGATGTTCACATCTCTGTCCCAGTACAGTAAGTGTATTAGTAGGTAGTAGTGTGTTTTTGTGAAGAAATAGTTTTTGTGTTCAGTTTCTTCCTGGTCGGTCTGGTTGGGAACCAAAGTAATCTGTCTAAGTTTTAAAAAAATAATAATTTTTGTGTGTGGTTTCTGGTGTCTATCAGTTCCTGAAAAAAAATGACGATTTCTGGGGGTTTTTCATCCGACCCATGACATGGTTGGAATCTATAGGTTTTGGTAGTTGCCTGGCTTGAACGCTGGTAAGGGTAACTTTGTTTTACTGAGGCATGTCTGAGAAACCCAAAAAGAAGACCGAGCCCACTGGGTTTCAGCACTGTACTGAGTGTGGGGAGGCCTTTGCCAAGGCTGACCACCACCTCATCTGCGTTTATAGTCTGAGGTTTGACCACCTCAAGGAAGACTGCCAAATCTGAAAAAAATTTCCTAAAACCACTGCTGAAAAATGTTTAAGTAGGCTGAAAGAAAGGGAGGCCGAAAAATCCACTGACCCAGTTGGCCAGCCCAGTTCAATTCCAACCAAACCTGAGGGGATGCCCACTGACCTGGGCGATACCCCCCTCGGGCAAGAGGAGACCCGATTCTACGGAATTGGTTCCTGCAAAGAGAAAACACAAGTCGGCCGGTTCGGATCCCGGTCCCCATGTTCCGACCGCCGACAAGATAGCCAAAGTGATCACTATTGTGCAGTCGCTTTGCCCAGGTTCCAACCGAACCAACACCGACTCAGGGACGGTCGGTTCGGTCGGACTTGCCTGCTTCTGACTATGACCCTGAAGCATTTTATGAGGGCAAATGGGAAGGAGATGAAGGTGAAGATTACAAAGGCCTAGATGAACCTATTGAGCCTGACATCTCCCCAGACAGGCCTTCCAATGTGTCTCCTCTCAGGCTTTCTGAGTCCCCCTCCCACTTCTTGTTTTACAGGAAGGTAGCTGAGACTCTTCAGCTCCCAGTGGAAGAAGCTGAACAGGATCAGGAGGAGCCTGACTGTGTCGAGATGATGGATGTCCCAGAGTCCAAAAGGGTGTCTATCCTTCTGCACAAGTCTCTGGGGAAACGGACCCAAAAAATATTACAACTTCCAACATCCATACGTCCTGTGAATAAGAAGATGGATAGGAGGTATGCTTTGTCGGGCCCTGGAATGGAATTCCTTACCAATCATTGCAGCCATGTTGGGGTAGTGCAAACTGCAGCCTGTGACAAGGCTAATATTCCCTTGGCATCTCACCCCGCAGATAAGGATTCCAGGAAATTGGATGCCATGGCTAAGAAACAGTACTTGGCATCCTCTTTGGGACTCAGGCAATCCATCTATATGGCATATACAGCCAGATACCAGAAGTCTAGGTGGGATATGATTCTGGAGCTGGCTAAAAATGCCCCATCCCAGCTGGCCAAGGAGCTGGAGCAGGTGGCTGTGGATGGCATCGAAGCTTCTAAGGTCCAGTTTTATGCTGCTGTGGACTCCAATGATGTTCATTCTAGAGTTATGGCTACATCTGTTTCCATGAGGAGATTTGCCTGGCTCAGATGTACCAGTTTGTCTCAGGATACCCAGACCAAGGCTACGGATTTCACTGTCACCAGTAACTCTCTGTTTGGGGAAGCAAACAGAAACTGACATGAAAAAGATGGACGAATTCAGGACCATGTATAGGAGTGCTGCAGCCAAAGAAAAGCAGACCACCCCTCAAAGGCAGCAATATAGGGCTGGCAGGGGCAGGATTTTTCAAAGGCATTTTTACTAGGCCCAGGCCTCCTCCTTTTTTCAGCAGAGGGGGTTCTTTAGGGGAAGAGGCAGAAGGTGGATGGTAAGGGCTGCATCCTCCTCTCAGTCGAAGCCCCATAACAAACAGACACCCTGATGGGTCAGTCAGGGCCGCCTCCCCAATCCCTGTAGTAGGCAGACTGTTTTGCTTTTTTCCAGGCCTGGAAGTCTATCACTTCAGACAAGTAGGTCCTGGAAGTAGTAAGCCAGGGTCTTGCTCTCAGCTTCAGCAGGTTTCCAAGGCTGAGAGCAAGGGCTTTTTGTCCTTCCTCTCCAGAGGAAACACAGGCTTTGGAGACAGAGGTCTCATCCCTACTGCTTCTGCGAGCAGTGGAAAAGGTACCTCTCATTCACAGGGGAAAGGGATTGTACTCCAGGTACTTCCTTACCCTAAAAAAAGAGAGGGGAGTGGCAACCCATCCTAGATCTACGATACCTAAACAAACTCATATTAAAGTCAGAGTTCAAAATGGTGACTCTGGGATTAATTCTTCCCCTCTCTGAGACCAGGAGACTGGCTAGCCTCTCTGGATCTCAAGGATGCCTATTTCCACATACCTATCAGGCAGTCCCGCAGAAAGTACCTCAGGTTCGAACTGCCCTCAGGCCGTTATCAGTTCAGAGCAATGCCTTTTGGCCTAACATCTGCACCAAGGGTATTCATCAAGTGCCTAGCAGTAGTGGTGGCCTTCCTCAGGAAACAAGGCATCTTACTGTTCCCTTATCTGGATGACTGGCTCATAGTAGGCCAGTCCCCAGACCAAGCCAGGTCAGCTCTAGGGGTCACTCAAAACCTTCTGGACTCCCTAGGATTCATCCTAAATCTGGAAAAGTCTGTTCTGCAACCAACCCAGCTTCTCACATTAATTAGAGTGGAGCTGGACACTTCAGGCCAAGGCCTTTCTTCCTCCTCTCTCAAGGGCCCAATGTCTCATCACTCTGGCTTCTCTTTTCGTCTACCTGTGTCTCGACCAGCCAGACACTTTTTGCAGTTGCTAGTCCGTATGACAGCCTGCACTGCAGTTGTACAAGGGGCAAGGTTTCAGATGAGAGATATTCAGTTTCATCTGAGAGCCTTTTGGTCCCAGAGAAAAGATCCTCTCTCCAAGTTGGTTCCAGTATCTCTAACTCTGGTTCAGGCCCTCCAGCGGTGACTGGAAGAGGACAGTTTTAGGTAAGGGGTTCCCTTCCTCAGTCAGGTTCCCACAGTGATTCTCACCACAGACGCTTCCCTGCTGGGATGGGGAGCCCACCTGGATCAGCATACTGCTCAGGGAACTTGGTCTCTTCAGGAGTCCCTTCTACACATAAACCTTCTTGAACTCAGGGCTGTCTTTCTAGAACTCCAGACATTCTCGAACGTAATTCAGGGGAAAAGTGTTGCAGATCAGGACAGACAACACCACAACCATGTGGTACATCCACAAGCAGGGGGGTCACTCGGTCCTCGGCCTTGTGCACTGGGGCCATGAAAATATGGTCTCTAGCTTACTCTTTGCAGGTTTCTCTGATTGCTGTGCATCTCCCAGGGAAGGACAATGTACTTGCAGATGCTCTCAGCAGGATTTGCCAAGGTCACCATGAATGAGCCCTGAATCTTCTCATTCTTCAGATCATTTTCAAGACATGGGGCACTCCAGAGATAGATCTCTTCGCAGCCCCGGACAACCATTAACTTCCTCTGTTCTGCTGCAGATCCCCTCTCCTGGGGTCTGTTCCTCTGGATGCCTCACTGTTGGATTGGACTGACAGGTTTCTCTATACTTTTCCTCCCTTTCCTCTGATATTCAGAGTTCTGGTCAAGATCAGATCCCAACCTTGCACAGTGGTTCTAATAGCCCTGGACTGTGCCAGACAACCTTGGTATCCTCTACTATTGTCACAATCGTGACAATACCTCTGTGCCTTCCCAGACAGTTCAACCTCCTTACCTCATCTCAGGGGAGGATATTGTACCCCAGTCTTCACATACTCAGACTCAAGGCCTGGCTCTTGAAGAGCTAGAATATGCAGGCCTGCATCTCTCTCAATCAGCTCTGGATATCCTTAAGGCTAGTAAAAAGCCTTCCACTAGAAAAACATATCGTTCTAAATGGAAGAGGTTTGGGTTCTGGTGCTCCCAAAGGCACATTCAGCCTGACTCCACTAACATTGCCATTGCTTTGGATTATGTGGTACATCTTAATAGCTTAGGCCTTCGGCCTACCACTCTTAAGGTGCATTTGGCAGCTATTTCTGCTTTTATTTTGGCTGGTAAATTCCCTTCTCTAGCCTCCCTTCCAATTTTCAAGAAATTTTTCAAAGTTTTGACTCGTATCAACCCTCCCTTCAGGGATCCCATTCCTCTATGGCACCTGAATATGTGTATTGCACAGCTGATGCAGCCTCCATTTGAACCACTTTGCTCAGCTGAGCTCAAGTACCTGACTTGAAAAACTGTGTTCCTGGTTGCTATCACCTCTGCCAGGAGAATTAGTGAGCTACAGGCTTATCAGTGGAACCTGATTTCATTTCATTTCACAGGGATAAGGTGGTCCTTCGCACAAATAGGAAATTCCTTCCCAAAGTGGTATCAGATTTTTATCTGAACCAATCTATGACACTGCCTGTATTTTTTACTGATCACTCCTCTTCCGGAGAGAGGAGACTACATAGTCTCGATGTAAAGAGGGTTCTGAGTTATTACATAGAATCCACCAAACCCCATAGAAACGACTGCTCCTAGCTGTTTCTTACTTATGGGGAGGTGAGTAAAGGTAAATCTGCCACTAAGAGAACTATTGCCAGATGGATTGTTTCTTGCATACAGTTCTGCTATTCAAAACTGGGGAAGGAGCCTGGATCAGGCCTGAGGGCTTACTCTACCAGAGGTACAGCTGCTTCGGTTGCAGCTGCCATGGATATACCATTAGTGGAAAGCTATAAAGCAGCCACCTGGAAGACTGTTCACACATTTACCAAGCATTACTCCCTTGAAATCCAGTGAAGAAGTGATGCTAAGTTTGGCACAGCAGTACTGCAGAGTCTGTTCCCAAAATAGGTTCTGTGGATCCCTCTTCTTTGGGGGTACTGCTTGGTAGTCAGAATACAGCAAGACTTCATGTAGTTTGAAGAAAAACTTACTCCCCATAGTAATGTTGTTTCTTCTAATGGAGTCTTGCTGTATTCTGACCTCCCTTCCTGCCTCCCCTCCTGGAACCTAGTTGTTCAAACAACATGAAGTCTTGCTGTATTCTGTCTATTGCAGTTAGCCCCAGCCTTTAGACTGCCCTGGAGAACAAAGGGTTAGCTTTCTATGCAGAGCACAGAATGCTGAGCTCGAGCTCGATTGCGGTCTCTGTCCGGAGCCCTTTGAAATCCAGCCGTCAGATTCTTTACTCCGACTCACTGAACAGTCGCTCCGGAGATTTCTCCTTCAGCTCGGTTCAAAAGTTGGTTAAAGTCTTGGTTAAGTTTTTGTTTTTTACCGAATTTATTTCCACATAGTCGGTTCAGTATCTGTCTGTGGTACCGTGAGTACTAGATAGGTTTTATTCTGTTTCTATGTGGAAATTGTAAAGTGTTAGATCGGTTCGGCTGAACCGATCATTTGTATTGAATCCTTGTGTTTTCCTTTAGAGTGTGGTTACCGGTTCCTATCGGTTCTAAAAAAAAAACATGTTTTGAATGTTTTCTTCCAACACCCGTGACACTGTTAGGAACCAACAAGGGAGTCTTGCCTGGCGGTTGCCATAAAAAGGGTAAGTTTGGTTAGGTTGGCCATGTCTGAGAAACCCAAGAAAAAAACCGGGCCTACTGGTTTCAACACTGCAGTGAGTGTGGGGAGGTCTTTGCTAAGGCTGACCCCCACACCACCTGTGTTTATTGTGTGGGGTTTGAACACCTCAATTCAGACTGCCAAATTTGTAAAAATTTTCCTAAATCTACCCTTGAAAATAGACTAGGTAGACTGAGGGAAAAGGAGGCCGAGAAGTCCAGTGACCTGGATGGCCAGCCCGGTTTGGTTCCAACCGAACCAGAAGGAGTGCCCTCTGACCAGGGCAATACTTCTCTGGGCAAGAGGAGAGCCGATCCCGAGGGTTCGGTTCCTACAAAAAGGAAACGCAAAGAAAAACCGACCGGTTCGGATTCAGAGGTTCATGTTCCGACCGCCGAGGAAATGGCCAGAGTGATTCAAATTGTGGAATCGCTTTGCCCGGTTCTGACTTATCCGGCACCTTCTCGCAGGGGTTCGGTTTGGTCGGTTCCCCCGGTTCAAGATTATACCCCTGAAGATTTTTATGAACCGGAGTTTTTGGAGGAGGGGGAGTTTGAAGATTATGGTGCTGATGATGAAAGTCTGGATGTGCCTGTGGAACTGGACATCTCCCCAGACAGATCTTCTGGTGTATCCCCTCCTAGACTTTCTGAGTCCCCTTCCCATTTTTTGTTTTACAGAAAAGTGGCTGAAACCCTCCAGCCTCCTGTGGAGGAGGCAATGGAGGATTAGGGGAAGCCTGATTATGTGGAAATTATAGACATCCCAGAGTCCAGGAGACTGTCTGTTTCCCTTCACAAATCCTTTGGGAAATGGACACAAAAAATCATGAAGTCTCCCAATTCTGTACCCCCTGTTGACAGAAGGATGGACAAGAGGTACATACTATCAGGCTCATATATGGAGTTTTTATACCAGCAATGCAGCCATGTTGGGGTAGTGCAGGTTGCTGCCTGTGACAAGGCAAACATTCCCTTGGCTTCACACCCCCCAGATAAAGACTCCAGGAAGATTGATGCCATGGCAAAGAAACAGTACATGGCATCTTCCTTGGGACTCAGGCAGGTGAATTATATGGTCTATACAGCCAGGTACCAGAAGTCCAGGTGGGACACTGTACTGGCACTGGCTAAACAGGCCTCTCCCCAGCTAGCCAAGGAGCTGGAGGTGGTGGCTGCAGATGGGATTGAGGCATCAAAAGTTCAGTTTCATGCTGCTGTGGACTCCAGTGATGTGTCATCAAGAGTCATGGCTACATCTGTGGCTCTTCGGAGAATGGCTTGGCTCAGATGTACTAGCCTTTCGCAGGATACCCAGGCTAAGGCCGTGGATTTTCCTGTAGTGGGTAAGTTTGTGTTTGGGGAGCAGACAGAGAATTACATGAAGAAAATGGATGAGTACAGGACCACTTACAGGAGTGCTCAGGCCAAAGAGAGGCAGGCAACTCCTCAAAGGCCGCTGTCTACGGGCAGGGGCAGGCCTTTTCATAGGCCTTTCTACCAGCCACAGGCTGCTTCTTCCTTTTGGCAGAGGAGGTTCTTCAGAGGGAGAGGCAGAAGGGGAATGAGCAAGGCTGCATCCACTCCTCAGCCTAAGGCCCCTGCCAAGCAAACACCCTGATGGGCCTGCCCGGGTCGACTCTCCTATTCCAGTAGGGGGCAGGCTGACTTACTTCGTCCAGTACTGGATCTCTATTACATCAGACAAGTGGGTCCTGGAAGTAGTAGGCCAGGGACTGGTTCTCAGCTTCAAAAAATTTCCGAAGATGAGAGCCAGATCTTTTCCACCTGCAGGTCTCTCAGAAACCCTTGCCCTAGAGGCAGAGGTTTCATCTCTGCTGGCTTTAAGAGCCATAGAGAGAGTGCCTACCCTACACTGGGGCAAAGGTCTGTACTCCAGGTACTTCCTTACCCCAAAAAAGACGGGAGTGGTGGCCCATCCTGGACCTAAGATACCTAAACAAACATCTTTTAAAACCAAAGTTCAAAATGGTAACTCTGGGAATAATTCTTCCCTCTCTAAGGCCAGGGGACTGGCTAGCCTCCCTGGACCTCAGAGATGCCTATTTTCACATTTCCATCAGATGCTCCCACAGAAAGTACCTCAGGTTCGAGTTGCCCTCAGGCCACTGTCAGTTCAGAGCAATGCCCTTTGGCCTAACTTCAGCCGTAAGGGTCGTCACAAAGTGCCTGGCAGTAGTAGTTGCCTTTCTAAGGAGGCAAAAGATTTCCATTTTTCCATATCTGGACGACTGGCTTATAGTGGGCTAGTCCCCAGACCAAGTCAAGTCAGACCTGCAAATGACCCAGCAAGTGCTTACTTCTCTAGGATTTTTTCTCAACCTTCCCAAGTCAGTGCCAGTGGCTCAGTAGGTAGCACACTCGCCTCTGAGGCTGGGAGATCAGAGGGCTGTGGGTTCAGTTCCCACATCTGGCACTTGGGTTAATATCCCAGTACTGACACTGTAGTGGAGCATGAGAGGGGTGCTACAGTTCTGAGGTGCCGTCTTTCGGATGAGACGTTAAACTGAGGTCCCATCTGCCTGGATTGGTGGTAGTTCAGGTAGATGTTAAAGATCCCATGGCACTTATCGAAAAGAGTAGGGGAATTTCCCCGATGTCCTGGCCAAATTTCCCTCATTCACTAAAACTACCACCAACAGCTTAATCTGGTTCAAGGTCAGTTGGCATTCATCTGTATCCCCCTCCCCGGTCGTGCCTGAAAATAGGCAGGATTTGTCTAGTGCACTTACCCGGTCAACAAAAAAAAAAAAAACACCCAAAAAAAAAAAGTCAGTTCTCAAGCCAGTGCAGCTCCTTACCTTTATAGGGGCAGAGCTGGATACTGTCAAAACAAGAGCCTTTCTTCCCCCTTGAAAGGGCAAGAGTTCTTATAGAACTGGCTTCTTCCTTCAGCCTTCAGGTGTCTTGACCAGCAAGGCATTTCCTCCAACTCTTGGCCCACATAGCAGCCTCTACAACAGTGGTCCAAGGGGCAAGATTCCAGATGATTGACATTCAGTTCCATCTGAGGGCCTTTTGGTTCCAAAAGAAGGATTCCCTTACCAAACTGATCCGAGTGACCCAGACCCTGATCCAAGTCCTTCAGTGGTGGCAGGATCAGGAAAATTTAAGGCAAGGGGTCCCATTTGCCACTCAGTCTCATTCAGTGGTCCTTACCACGGGTGCTTCCCTCCTGGGCTGGGGAGCCCATCTGAGGGCCTTCACTGGAATCTCTTCTCCATATCAATCTCCTGGAACTCAGGGCAGTTTTTCTGGCCCTGCAAGCTTTCTCTGTCAGTGCAGAACAAGGTGGTTCAAGTCAGAACAGACAACACCACCACCATGTGGTACATTAACAAGCAGGGAGGCATGCGGTCTACGGCCTTGTGCACAGAAGCCATGAAGTTGTGGTCCCTGGCTTATTCCCTGCAAACCTCTCTGATAGCGATCCACCTTCTGGGGAAGGACAATGTGCTATCAGATGCACTGAGCAGGATTTCATAGGGCCATCACGAATGGTCCCTGGACCCTCTGGTCTTGAAGGTGATTTTTTCAAGGTGGGGCACTCCAGAGATAGATCTCTTTGCAGCCCCAGACAATCACCAACTTCCTCTCTTTTGTTGCAGACCCCCAGTCTTGGGCACAGTCCCTCTGGATGCTCTGATTCTGAACTGGGAAGGAAAATTTCTGTATCCTTTCCCTCCCTTTCCTCTACTGTTCAAAGTTTTAGTCAAGATAAAGTCACAACCTTGCAAAGTGATTCTGATTGCTCCAGATTGGGCCAGACAGCTTTGGTACCCCCTGTTACTGTCCCTAGCAGTTCATCTTCCCCTTTCGCTTCCCAGGAATTACAACCTAGTAACCTCCTCTCAGGGGAGGATTTGGTACCCCAATCTTCAGTCTCTCAATCTCAGGGCATGGCTCTTGAAGAGTTAGAGTATGCAGTCTTGCATCTGTCTCAGGGGGGTTCTGGACATCCTCAAAGCCTTTCGAAAGCCTGCCACTAGAAATACCTCTAACTCCAAATAGAAAGATTCAGCATTTGGTGTTCTAAGCAGCATATCTCTCCAGACTCTGCTGAATTGCCTACAGTTCTGGATTACATTGTCCATCTTAATGGCCTAGGCCTCAGGCCAGCTACTCTCAAAGTTCTCTTGTCAGCTGTTTCTGCTTTTCTATCAGTGGGGAAGTCTTCCTCACTATCATCTCATCCTGTGTTCCCGTAAATTTTTCAAAGGATTGCTTCATACCAATCCTCCATTCAGAGACCCTGCCCCTGCCTGGGATTTAAATGTTTGTATTGCTCAATTGATGCAATCTCCCTTTGAGCCTATATCCTCAGTAGAGCTTAAGTACTTGACTTGGAAAACTGTGTTTTTAGTAGCCATTACCTCTGCCAGATGCATCGGTGAACTGCAAGCCCTGTCAGTGGAACCTGATTTTATCTCTTTTCATAGGGGTAAAGTGGTCCTTAGAACCAATAGAAGGTTCTTGCCCAAAGTGGTTTCAGATTTTCTCCTGAACCAGTCTGTGTCTTTTCCTGTTTTCTTCACTGATCATTCCTCTTCAGGAGAGAGGAGGCTACACAGTTTAGATGTTAAAAGGGCCCTTAGCTACTATATAGAGCGTACCAAGGGTCAACAGGTTTGATTCCCTCCAGCTGTTCCTCACTTATGGAGAAGTGGGGAATGGCAAACCTGCCACCACGAGAACTATTGTCAGGTGGATTGCATCTTGTATACAATCCTGCTATGAGAAGCTTGGAAAAATTCCACCCTCAGGCCTGAGGGCTCACTCCACCAGAGGTACAGCTGCTTCCCTGGCTGCTGCCAGAGATATTCCTATCTTAGAAATTTGTCAAGCAGCCACCTGGAAACTGTCCATACCTTTACCAAACATTACTCTCTGGATATCCAGACCAGGAGTGATGCTCGGTTTGGTACAGCAGTACTTCAGAGCCTATTCCCAAAGTACCAAAGTAGGTTCTGTCCCTCCTCCATGGAGGTACTGCTTGGTAGTCTGCAATAGTCAGAATACAGCAAGACTTCATGTTGTTTGAAGAAAAAATTATTCACCTTAGTAATTATGTTTCTTCTAATGGAGTCTTGCTGTATTCTGACCTCCCTCCCTGCCTACCCTCTCAGAATCTGTTTTTGGGAAGTGGGTGGGCAGGTGCAGTGTTGCATCTCAGGGGTGCGCCTTTTACACCCTCTTCTTTTGGTTTGGGTGTTTGTTTTATCCTTATTTTTCATTGGATTGTTTTTTTGTTTTGGGTTTCCTGACTTGAGTCTTCCTTTGGGGATCCAAAGGTTTTTGTTGCCAGTTGGCTAGTAAAAATTTTACGATTTCCACATAGAATAGTTAGTGAGTTTTTGCTCGTAAGAATCTGACGGTTGGATTTCAAAGGGCTCCAGACAGAGACTTCAACCAAGCTCAAGCTCAGCATTCTATGCTCTGCATAGAAAGTTAACCCTTTGTTCTCCGGGGCAGTTTAAAGGCTGGGGCTAACTGCAATAGTCAGAATACAGCAAGACTTCATTAGAAGAAACATAATTACTAAGGCGAGTAATTTTTTCTTTTGGGATGTGGGTGGGGAGGTGCAGTGCTGCACCTCAGGGGTGTACCTGCTTGCCTCTTCATTGAATGAGATCTGTTCTTATATTTTATTGTTATACACTTTGTTTACCTACTTGAATTCTTTTTGGTGGTCTCGACTTGAGTCTTTAGTCCCTAAATTTATGTTTATTGCCTTTTGGCAGAACATTTTTTAAAGAAACAATTTCTGGGTTGTAGTCAGTTAGTTTAGTGCTCGTAAGAATCTGATAGTTACACTCAGGAGTACCTGGGACAGAGGTTTGAAAACCGAGCTCGAGCTCAACGTTTTATGCCTTGGCATAGAGTTAACCCTTTCCTCTCCAGAGCAGTTCAAGTGCTGGGGCTAACTGCATATATTCAGAATACAGCAAGACTCCATTAGAAGAAACAACATTATTATGGTGAATATTTTTTTCTTCTGCAAGGCTTTTGGGTAAAGCAAATAAACATTAACTATTTTGGGTCAGAAAGATGCTTGAGGGATGTGCAAGAGAGGAGGCAGGACTACTAGGTATTTCCTCTCCTCCAGGTTGTAAACATTGCGGTAGCCCAGCTCACTAAAAAACAGTATTCCAGCTGGCCATCAGTTCTATGTCATTGTTACCACCTGTGACCATGGTGACCCTGGTACATAAACAAGCTTGGTACATGGTTGGGCAGTTGGGGGAAGGGGGATCAAGCATCTCAAAAGATGGTTTCTTTATGCATGTAGGGTGGGTAAATACTGCCACTACCACACTGCTGCCATTATTTTTTTTTGTTATCATGCCACAAAAAAAAAAAAGAATTCCAGTTCTCTCAACATCAACTTTTGTCCAGTACTCAGTGTCTCACAGTTCTCTCCCATATGCCTGCTCATCTCTTGGCATTATACAGTGTCCCCCTTCCCTTTTTTTTTTCTTAGATGTGTATTTCATTTTATGGTCATGGGCGGGACCTCCTTCCACCTACTGCGGATGTTTATTGCCCATTTCCTGCCATACAGAGAAACTGGCATCTGTTCCTTTCTGAACCTACTCTGCTATCCACTGCTGTGTTACACCCCAGGCTTGGGCACCGTGGCTTGGGTAAGCTTTAACCTGAGTTCATGAAGATGGCGTGGGTCATGGGGGCAGCTGGGAGGGGTTGAGCATCTAACAAATTGCTGTCTCTGTCCGGGTAGGTTGGGGAAATGCTGCTGCTTCCACACTCCCTCCTGCCATCAGTGGCTACACAGTGGAGACGGGGGCATCAGATGCATTCAACCTGTAGCACATTCTGCATGTGCAGGCTTCAAACCAGTAGCACTTCAGTGTCCCTGGGGAAGGAGCAAGCAGCAGGGAAAATCCCCTTTTTGTGTGTGTTGACCCTTGTGTTACCCCACCTCATGAACATGACCGTTATACAATGTCTCCTTTCCCATTTTTTTCCCCACATTTGTTTTTTCAGATAGAGCAACGGGCGTGACATGCTCCCACCTACCGCATCAATCTAGACACAAATGATGGAAGTGGAAGGCTGAAACTGTCCCAATGGATGGCGGCTCTGATCGGGTACTGGTCGTGTTGGGCTGACAAAGGTTTCATGATCCCATCCTGTGCCTATTTTCTTTATTTTTGTGGCCCGTCCTGAGGATGCTGGCAGGAGGGACATACTAGTAGGCTGTCCATGTACTGATGCATGTTTCATCAAGCGCATAATGGCATCTTCTCCTCCCAAACCTTACAAATCCTGCTGTTTTGCACGTTCATCCTTAGGCAGCAGTATCAGGGTCATGTCATTCACCCCACAAACCCTTCAGCAACCTTTGCCTGCAGTGCAGTTCAGTATAAAGTTGCTGTTGAAAACGTATGCTCACCATGTGTGAAATATTGTGTACTCATAACCATGTTTCATTATGATCAATAAGTGACTGTATTTGTGCTCAGCTTCCCTTCCCTCCCATTTGTACTGTGTCACACCATCAAATGGATATGTTCAGCCAGAAGCACCCTCCCTCCCCTTACACATCCATGGAATCGCGATAAGTAAACTGCATACTGGTACCTGTTTTTTCCTGCTTTTTAGTGGCAGCTGTAGTTGCACAAATTTTCTTATCTTGTTTTTTTTTCTCTCATTTGTTTGGACTATGTGTTTTTTTTGTTGTTTTTTTTTCACAATTGTTCAGCATTTTCTCATTTCTTTCTTTCACGTGCACCTGCTCATTGTGTCAGCCAATGCCGACAGCTGATGAATGTCACTGTTGTCATTTCTTTGTCCCTATTTGGGCAAGAATGGGTGCGTTCCCTGACATCACCTGCATTACTGTGCAGTGCACCCAGGGTTCAGGAGCTTATACATGGACGAATATGTTCCTTGAGGAGGCCTTAAACAAGTTCATCTACCTTGATGATCCCATAGGGGATGATGAAGCAACAGAGCAGTAAGTGCCTAACACTGTCTTCTCATTTATTGGAGATTCCATGTATTATGCTTCTTATTAAGTGAATGATTCAGATGTGTCTTAAATTGTAAATTCCCCATTATGACAACATGATAACACTGTCTCTCTCTTATCACAGTGGTGCCACAGCTGTGCCACAGACAGGAATGTCACAACTGCCTTTTCCTCCATCCTTCCTTGTGTCCCCCCCACCCTCCTAGGGTGCATAACAGTGGAGGTTCCTCATGTTTATTTTTTAAGTATGTGGCACTTCTGTACTGCATGGCCGTACCCTTTCTGTTCGATGTGATCCATCGTTCATGGAATTTTGTGGTAATTTTTCTTTGTTATAAAAAGGGTCAAAGGAATATGGCGTTGTGAGTAACCATTCAGTTAACCTTATGCTGCTGTATTATTAAAATAAATGTAGAAATAACATGGTGAATAAGGTTTAACGCTGTTTAAGAAAATGGTTCTTACAGCTGCAATAAGAGACATGGGTTATGTTACTGGTCAGTTAATCAGGCTCTAGGGCATGTGTCACTCATCTATGGGTTGTGTGACATTACACCCCTAGAGGCTGGTTAAAATACCATTGATGTAACCCCTGGTCATGCTTTATTGCTTATTTTTTTTTGGGGGGGGGGATTTAGAGCAGAGTGATGAGGTTTCTTTACCATGCAGGTTTTTATCATGTGGTGCACCGCAGCAGCTATATTCAGCCCTGTTCCTGCCTCCCTTGTCCATCTGCTGTCTCTCTCCGGTTCTGCTGATCCCTATTCCCCCCCACAGATTGCCCCCCATGGCAGGAACGGGAAGGCCATCCTCCCCCCCACGTGGTAATCCTGAAACTAGATTGAGGATCCAGAGGACCAGTGACAGAGCAGAACTAGGGCAGGCATGTAGGGCTTAATGAAGCCTATCACTGCCATTTTTCTCCACTTTTCTCCCCATGCCATGGCATCCGTAAGTCTGTGTATGTGGAGGCATGCTCACAATACATAACCATGGCCCTACAGCTGCTCTGCTCAACTGCGTCACTGCCAGCCGGTCTCCACCAGATGACAGCCATGAAGCGAGACAGCGGATCCCCCACTCCAGAAGAGGAGAGCAGTGTGTCAGATGTTTGATCCTCCCCTGCCGACCCCTGGCAACCCATGCTTATTCCTGAACATGGGTTGCCGGGGTAGTGAGAAGTAAGGCGCAGGGTGCCTCAGCCCTCTTTGCCACTGTACTGGGTAGAGTGAAGTGTTTCAATACTATCCCCCCCCCACCTCTGATGCGCCAAGATTATGAACACCCAAATCCCAGAAATGAACATGGATTCACAGTACATAATGGCAGTATAATCAAATAATTATAATTTTCTTTTGTTTTTACAGACTGTATTATCCTCTGGCGTATCAAAATTTCACGTTTGGATATTCAGACGGCTCGAAAGAGGAAATTGTTGCATAGTGCCGGCCTGCGTAGTTCATGCAATACGTCATAGATTTCCATCAGAGCCATACACAGGCTTTCGACACTATGGTTATTGAACTGTTAAAGTGGTTCAAACAACATGAAGTCTTGCTGTATTCTGACAATATACAGTATTGCCCAGCACTGGAACTGCCCCAGAGAACTAAGGGTTAACTATATGCCAGGGCATAGAACGTTGAGCTCGTGCTCGGTTCAAACCACCACCTGCTGCACTTCAAACCAAACAGTCAGATTCTTTACTCCACCTGTCTGAACGGTCGCTCCGGAGAGATTCTCCATCGCTTGGTTTCGGTGCAGTAAGTCGTCGATTCAAACCGATAAACTTTATTTTATTTCGGTTCAGATTACTTCTGCTGTGGTGTGAGTAGATTGTCTTGTTTTTCTGTGTGGAAATTGTAAAAAAAAAAAAAAAAAAAAGTAGTGTGTGAGGAAAGTTGGGGGTAGTTTAGTCGGTTCGGCTGAACCAATTAAACTTATTTTCTGTTATTTTCCCCTTTAGGTTTTGAGGTTCCAGTGCTGATCGGTTCTAAAAAAAAAATGCATTTTCGTTTTTTTTCCCATACCCGCAACACGGTTATGAACTGATCGGTTTGGTCTTGCCTGGCCTGAAGCTGTGTAAAGGGCAAGTTTTTCTTGGTACTATGTCTCATAGAAACCCCCCCCCCCCAAAAAAAAACAGGCCCACTGGGTTTCAACACTGTGGTGTATGTGGGGAGGCCTTTGCTAAGGCTGATCCCCACACCACCTGTGTGTATTGTCTGGAGTTTGACCACCTCAATTCAGACTGCCAGATCTGTGAGAATTTTCTCAAATCCACCTTGGATAAGAGATTGGGTAGGCTGCGGGAAAAGGAGGCCGGAAAATCCGCTGACCCAGATGGCCAGCCCGGTTTGGTTTCCATCGAACCAGAGGAAGTGCCCTCTGACCAGGGCCAGACTTCCTTGGGCAAAAGGAGAGCTGATCCCGAGGGGTCGGTTCCGATGAAGAGAAAGAGAAAAGATAAGTCGGCCGGTTCGGATCCAGAACCGTCACGTCCAACCACCAAAGAAATAGCCAGAGCAATTAGCATAGTGGAATCGCTTCGTTCGGTTCTGACTGATCCGGCACCGCAAATTAGGTGCTCGGTTCCATCGGTTCCACCGGTTCCCGATTACTCCCCTGTAGATTTCTGTGAACTAGATTTGGAGGGGGGCCCAGGATTTTGACTACCAAGATGAGGAAGTCAATGATGAAGGTCTGGATGAGCCCATTGAACCGGACATCTCCCCAGACAGACCCTCTGGTGTTTCCCCTCCTAGGCTTTCTGAGTCCCCTTCCCATTTTCTGTTTTACAGAATGGTGGCTGAGACCCTCCAGCTGCCTTTGGGTGAGACTTTAGAGGAGTCAGAGGAGCCTGACTTTGTGGAGGTGATGGATATCCCAGAGTCCAAAAGATTGTCTGTTCCCCTCCATAAGTCTTTTGCTAAACAGACACACAAACTATTGAAGACTCCTAATTCCTTACCTCTGGTGGGCAAGAGAATGGACCAGAGGTATTTGTTGTCAGGCTCTGATTCGGAGTTCCTTTACCAGCAATGCAGCCATGTTGGGGTAGTACAGGCTGGAGCCTGTGACAAGGCTGGCATACCTTTGGCTTCACACTCCCCTGACAAGGACTCCAGGAAGATAGATGCCATGGCCAAAAAATAGTACTTGGCCATCTTCTCTGGGACTCAGGCAGGCAAATTACATGGCCTGTGCAGCCAGGTACCAAAAATCCAGGTGGGATAGTGTTGGAACTGGCTAAGCAGGCTTCCCTCCAGCTAGCCAAGGAGCTGGAGGAGATGGCTGCTGATGGAATTGAGGCATCAAAGATACAGTTTCATGCTGCTGTGAACTCAAGTGATGTTTCATCATGAGTCATGGCTACATCTGTGTCTCTTCGGAGGATGGCTTGGCTCAGGTGTATTAGCCTCTCGCAGGATACCCAGGCTAAGGCCATGGATTTTCCTGTTATAGGTAATTCTCTGTTTGGGGAGCAGACAGAGAACTACATGAAGAAGATGGATGAGTACAGGACCATCTATAGGAGTGCTTAAGCTAAGGAAAAGCAATCAACCCCTCAGAGGCAGCAGTCTAGGAGCAGGGGCAGGCCTTTTCATAGGCCTTTCTACCAGGCACAGGCCTCCTCTCCTTTTTCCCAGAGGGGTTTCTTTAAAGGGAGAGGTAGGAGGGGGATGAACAGAGCTGCATCCACCTCTCAGCCTAAGCCCCCTGCCAAGCAGACACCCTGATGTGTCAGCCCGGGTCGATTCTCCTATGCCTGTAGGAGGCAGGCTGGCTTACTACTTCCAGGCCTGGAATTCTGTAACCTCAGACAAGTGGGTCCTGGGGGTAGTAAGCCAGGGACTGGTCCTCAGCTTCAAGAAGTTTCCAAAGCTGAGGATCAGGTCTTTTTCACCTGTAAACAGCTCCAAAACCGTTGCCCTAGAGGCAGAGGTTTCCTCTCTGTTGGGTCTCAGGGCCATAGAGAGTGTTCCTATATCCCTCAGGGGCTAAGGTCTGTACTCCAGGTACTTCCTTACCCCAAAGAAGACAGGGGAGTGGCGGCCCATCCTAGACCTAAGACATTTAAACAAGCATTTACTAAAACCAAAGTTCAAAATGGTGACTCTGGGAAAAATTCTTCCCTCTCTGAGACCAGGAGACTGGCTAGCCTCCCTGGATCTCAAGGATGCCTACTTCCACATCCCCATCAGGTGCTCCCACAGAAAGTACCTCAGGTTCGAATTGCCCTCAGGCCATCATCAGTTCAAGACAATGCCTTTCGGTCTAACATCAGCTCCAAGGGTGTTTACAAAATGCCTAGCACCAGTAGTGGCCTTCCTCAGAAAGCAAAACATTGCCATATTTCCAAATCTGGATGACTGGCTTGTAGTAGTGCAGTCTCCAGATCATGTCAGGTTAAGCTTGCAAGTCATTCAACACTTGCTCATCTCCCTAGGCTTTCTCCTCAGTCTCCCCAGATCAGTTCTGGAACCTGTTCAGCTCCTCACTTTCATAGGAGCAGGATTAGATACTGTTCAGGCGAAGGCTTTCCTCCCTCTGGCAAGAGTAAAGGCCATTGCAGATCTAGCTTCTTCCTTTCACCTCCAGGTCTCTCAGCCAACAAGGCATTTTCTTCAGCTTTTGGGTCACATGGCAGGCTCCACAGCATTGGTACAGGGTGCCAGGTTTCAGATGAGGGACATTCAGTTCCATTTAAGGGCTTATTGGTCTCAGAAAAAGGATTCTCTGACCAAGCTGGTTCCAGTCACTCAGACTTTGATCCAGGCTCTCCAGTGGTGGTCGAATCAAAGCAACCTAAGGCAAGGTAAGGTGTCCCTTTCATCTCCCAATCCCACTCACTCGTTTTGACCACAGATGCCTCTCTCCTGGGCTGGGGTGCTTATTTGGAAGACCTCACAGCTCAGGGGTTGTGGCCTCCTCAGGAGTCCCTGCTTCACATCAATCTTCTGGAGCTCAGGGCTGTCCACCTGGCTCTATTAGCATTCTCAAAATCAGTTCAGAACAAGGTGGTTCAGATCAGGACAGACAACACCACCACCATGTGGTACATCAACAAGCAGGGAGGCACTCTGTCTACGGCCTAGTGCACGAAAGCCATGAGATTGTGGTCTTTGGCTTATTATCCGGAGACAACCCTAGTAGCAGTCCAACTTCTGGGGAAGGACAATCTAATAGCAGATGCATTGAGCAGGATTTCTCAGGGCCATCACGAATGGTCCCTGGATCCCCTAGTCTTGAAAAGGATTTTCTCAAAATGGGGCACCCCTCAGGTAGACCTCTTTGCAGCCCCAGACAATCACCAACTCCCCTTCTTTTTTTGCAGACCCCCCAGTCTTGGGCATAGTCTCTCTGGATGCCCTACTTCTGGAATAGAAGGGAAAATTTCTGTATGCTTTTCCCCTGTTTCCTCTGTTATTCAAAGTTCTGGTCAAAATAAGGTCATAGTCTTCCTGAGTGATTCTGATTGCTCCAGATTGGGCCAGACAGCCTTGGTATCTTCTGTTACTGTCTCTGGCAATTCATCTTCCTCTGGTTCTCCCCCAGAGTCACAATCTGTTAACCTCCTCTCAGGGGAGAGTTTAGTACCCCAACCTTCAGTCTCTCAACCTCAGGGCCTGGCCCTTGAAGAGCTAGAATATGTTGGTATGAATTTGTCCCAAGGGGGTTCTGGATATTCTTTAGGCCTCCAGGAAACCTGCTACTAGGAAAACTTACAATTCCAAATGGAAGAGATTTTCCATTTGGTGTTCAGATAAGCATATTTCTCCAACCACTGCTGACCTGTCCACAATCCTTCACTATACGGTTCACCTTAACAGTTTAGTTCTTAGGCCAACAACCCTTAAGGTTCATTTGGCTGCTGTTTCCGTGTTCTTGTCAGTAGGGAAGCCTTCCTCACTGGCATCTCACCCTTTATTCTGTGAATTCTTTAAAGGGCTTACCCGTACTAACCCTCCCTTTAAAGAGCCCATTCCTGTTTGGGATCTTAATATCTGTATTGCTCAACTGATGTAGCCACCGTTTGAGCCCTTGGCATCAGCAGAGCTTAAGTACCTGACTTGGAAGGCTGTGTTTTTTGGTAGCCATCACCTCTGCCAGATGCATTAGTGAGTTGCAGGCCCTCTCAGTGGAGCCTGACTTGATCTCATTTCACAGGGACAAGGTGGTCCTCAGAACTAATTGAAAGTTTCTGCCAAAAGTGGTCTCAGACTTTCATCTGAACCAGTCCATGACCCTTCCTGTCTTTTTCACTGACCACTTCTCTTCAGGTGAGAGGAGGTCGCACAGTCTGGATGTTTAGAGGGTCCTTAGTTATTACATTGAGCATACTAAGGCCTTTAGATCTGGATTTTCCTAATTGTTCCTCACTTATTGGGAAGTGGGAAAGGGTAAACCTGCTGCTAAGAGAACTATTGCCAGAAGGATTATCTCTTGTATACAATTCTGCCATGAAAAGCTGGGCAAGGTTTCCCCCTCAGGCCTGGGGGCTCATTCGACTAAAGGTACAGCAGCTTCTCTGGCTGCTGCCAGAGATGTTCCTCTCTTAGAAATTTGCAAAGCAGTCACCTGGAAAACAGTCCATACTTTCACCAAACATTACTCCCTGAATATCCAGGCTAGGAGTGATGCTAGGTTTGGCACAGCAGTACTGCAGAGCCTATTTCCTAAGTAGGTTCTGGACCCTCTTCCGGGGAGGTACTGCTTGGTAGTCTGCATATTGTCAGAATACAGCAAGACTTCATGTTGTTTGAAGAAAAAAATACTCACCTTAGTAATTGTGTTTCTTCTGATTGAGTCTTGCTGTATTCTGACCTCCCTCCCTGCCTCCCCTCTCAGAACCTAGCTGTTTTGGGATGTGGACTGGCAGGTGCAGTGTTGCACCTCAGGGGTGCACTGCCCTTCTCCCTTGTTGGCAGAGGGGATACATAGTGTTTTGATAGTGGTCTCTTAAAATTCTGTTCCACTACCAGCGTTCTTTTTTGGGGTTCTCGACTTGAGTCTTGGGGACCTTGGGTATTAAATGCCTTTTTGACTATAGTGTTTTTTTTTTACAGTTTCCACATAGCAGCTGCAGTTAGCCATTTGGCTCGTAAGAATCTGACGGTTTGGTTTGAAGTGTAACAGGTGGTGGTTTGAACCGAGCACGAGCTCAATGTTTTATGCCCTGACATAGAGTTAACCCTTAGTTCTCCTGGGCAGTTCCAGTGCTGGGGAATACTGCATATTGTCAGGATACTGCAAGACTCCATTAGAAGAAACACAATTACTAAGGTGAGTAATTTCTCACCCCAGGAGTCTTTTAGCATCAATAACAATAGCAGTAAGCAGACCAAGTTGAATTGCCTCGCAGGTGGACTCATGAATATTCATTAAAATAGAGTGGCCGATCAGAATCAAGCAGGAGGGTGTGCTGAATGCAAAGATCCCACATGGCTTCAGAATTTGTTCTCTGTCTGACTGAGAAACACTGCCTCTGAGGTACTCTTTCTCGCTCTTGTGAAAAAAACCTTTTGTGCCAAACTCTTTACTTTTGTGCTGAATTTGTGAATATTTTACATTTTATTATCATTTTAAGGGGGTTTTAGTGGTTCCTTGCCGGTTCCTGGGAACTGCACTTTCCCCTTTTTTCCACGTTTCCTTTTAACTTTTCTGAGGTAAAAATAGACCACGTTTTGAATATTTTGACGGTTTTCACAGTTCTTTTAATAGATGTTCCCTTATTTTACCGGGAACTGCTATTTTTTCTGTATTTCTATTGAGTTTTGCTATTTTAAATTGCAGTTCTTTACCACTGGAGAACTGACCGTATTTACAGTTTGTTCTCTGTTGGGATCCAATGTTTTTCAGCATTCTGACATATTGTTATGTCAGAATAGCCAAAAAAGAGGACTGGACCCGCAGGTTTTAAAAATGGTATTAAGTGTGGCAAAATACTAGCTAAAGCAGATAGCCACGACCTGTGTTTATAGTTCTTGAGTCCAGAATGTTTTTTGCTCAGTTTGCTCTAAATTCTGTTCAAAAACTATTAAAACAAGGGCCAAAAGATTAGAAGTTATGCTTCTCCTATTAAAGAGGGGTCCACTGCCCTGCCTAAGGGCAAGGACCCCCTCAGAAGTCTGATAAACAAAACAATAAAAATGGTGACATGCCAAAAAAGAGAAATGGTGAACAGACTGCTGAGTCTGTTCTGACAGAAAAGACTATGTAAAGAGAAGCATCCCATTGCCCCATCCATATCAAGGCAAGGTGAGACACCAGTGGCAAAAAAGCATAAAGACAAAGAAAAGAATAAAGAGGGTCAGTCACCCACTGAGGTCTCTGACCCCAATAAAGATTCACCCCCTGTAGAAGAAATGGCAAAGGGAGGCACCTACAGCGGTGTCCCCAGGATGAAGTCTAATTCTGCAGCATTTTACAGCACTCTGAAGAATGCTTCAGCAGACCTACTGAATAAGTAATGTAATTTCAATGACAATTAGTCCCTTTTGAATGCCACAGATTCCTGCATTACAAAAGGGACTAATTGCTATTGAAATTACATTGCTTTATTCAGTAGGTCTGCTGCAGCATACTGCAGAGTGCTTTAAAAATGGGTTTTATCCTGGGGGACACCAATGTATATCAAACTTTACAGATTATGGGGGCGTTTTCTCTGCTCCCTCTACTCCTGTTAACCCTAGCAGCTCTGTCCCAACCTTTGGGACATCCTGCTACTACATTCGGGGGGGGGGGGTGATGATAATGACAAAGATAACATGGGGACCAGCCTCTGGAGCCAGACATTTCACGTGACCCATGCTTTGGTACCTCTACAGATGACCAGGAGGTCCTTTCCTCCCTCCTGACCATCTTACAGCACATGGGTGGACACCCTGGACCTCTCTGCTCAGGAATCCACCGAGGACGATGATGATGAAGAGGGCGAAGACTATAAAAAATATGATGGGTCTTCCTCCTGCAAACAAAGATTATGCTTCCTGTATACAAATCCTAAAAGAAATCCACTATGAAGCTCCTGAGGCCCCTACTTCCCTGTAAGGAGTAAACAAGAAAGTGGATAGAAAATATCCTCTGGCTAAAAATGGGGCTGATTCTCTTTATAGTCATCCCAGCTAAGAAGGGGTGGTTAAGGCCACAGCCTGTAATAAGGCTAAGGTCCCCTCTCACCTCTATGCCTCCTGAAAAGGGGTCACAAAAATTAGATGCTATGGCAAAAAAATCTTATACCACAGACTCTTACTTGGCATATTCTGCCAAGTACCAGAAGGCTCTTTAGAGTTCTGTCCAGGCCATTCTGTGACATGAATCTGACAAGATGGTCCAGGACATTGCTGAAACTGTGAAATCTGGTCTGGAAGCCACCAATTACCAGTTTCATATGGCTACAGAAACTAATGACACAGCAGCAAGGATCATGGCTCAGGCTGTCTCTCTCAGACGTTTTGCCTGGCTACGAACAACTAACACCACAGGACACCCAGTCCAAAGCTGTGGACTTCTCCTGTGAAAATAATTCTCTTTTCCGGGACAAAACTGAAGCATACATGAAAAAGATGGAGTACAAGTCCACCAATGAAAGTAATGCAGCCAAGCAGAAAGCCTCTGCATATCAGAAGTCTCATCCTAGGGGTAACAGAGGCAGGGGCTACTTCCCCAGGGCATTCTATCCTATGCCCATGCCTTTGGATTTCTCTCAAATAAGAGGGTTTTTCAGGGCAAGAGGCAGGAGGGGTCAGAGGAAAGCTGCCACCCACTCCTGCCCCCATTATACAGTCCAAGTCCTGACTACTTCTGCAGTCAGGTTGTTTCCCCTCCTCCACTAGGGGGAAGGCTCTTCCACTACCTCCAAGCTTGGACCCTCATCACCTCAGACAAGTGGGTCTTGGAAGTAGTGGAAGAAGGTCTACCACTGCAGTTCAAACAGTTTTCTGCCCTTCGGGGTCAGGCTCTGTCAAAACCCATATCTCCAACAGAAAGATACCTGTTGGAGCTGGAGAGAAAGGCTCTATTTCAGGCAAAGTGGTGGAGAGAATTCCCCCTTCACAGCATGGAATATGTCTCTACTCAGGTTCAAATTACAACTTTTAGTACATGCCCAGTCATGACTGTAGCTGAATTATAACTTGTCCTGTGTCATTAAAATGAAATTAGCTCTCTTTTTGTATTTACTTGCCCTGGACAGGGGACGATAGGATTTTCACACCCCTGATGCCGACCGCACATTGACACCGCAACAGCAAAGACCATAACAGCAACAGAATTCGCCTGAAAGCATCGCACCGCTGTGATGGTCCAAGCTGACACCGGCGGTTCATCTCCCGGTGTTTCGCCACCTCCCCGAGACAACTTAGACTCAGAGTTGTTTATTTAGAGACTGGGGGGTGTGGAGGGCAGAACTATCACATGGGGGTTTGGGGGGTGCACCCCCCACTGAAAAAACATGCCGACGTCTCTGACAGTACAATGCCAACACTCTGGATTGTGTCTGTCGCTGTCAGGGAATGTCGGCACAGTACATGTCAACTCACGATAGGTAAACCTACTCCAGATACTTCCTGACATTAGAGAAAAACAGGGAGTGGTGACTTATTTTAGACCTCAGATATCTAAACAGGCACCACTCAAACCAAACTTCTAGATGATTACCGTTCAAATGGTAATACACTCTGCAGCAGAGACTGGCTAGCCTCCCTCGATCTCACGGGTGCCTATTTTCACATACCAGTAAGGCAGTGCCACAGAAAGTTTCTGAGGTTCAGGCTGCATTCAGGCCATTACCAGTTTGCAGCATGCCCTTTGGCCTCACCTCTGCTCCAGAGTATTCACAAAATGCCTGTCTGTAGTGGCAGCCCACTTGAGAAAGCAGGGCTTCTCATTCTTTCCATACCTGGACAACTTGCTCATCATGGGCAAGACCCCTCAGCAAGTCAGAGAGGCTCTAAACTGCACAAGACAAACTCTATTTTCTCTGGGATTTTTAATCGAGAAGAAATCCCACCTGGAATCCTCTTAGCTCCTCAACTTCATAGGAGCAGACTTGGATACTCAGCAGGCAAAAGCCTTTCTTCCTCAGGACAGAATTCAAAACTTTCTGACTGTAGCAAATTCTTTTCTGCTAGGCCAGCCAACGCCTGCAATGCATTTTCTACAGCTCCTGGGCCACATGGCTTCCATGACAGCTGTGGTACCAGGGATAAGGTTTCAAATGAGGGACATTCAGTATCATTTGTGAGCCCACTGGTCACAAAAAAAAAAAAATTCTCTGTCCATGCTACATGACGACCTGCTGGCAGAATCTAAACTTGGCCTCTTCAAATCTAAATTTTGTAACCACCTAGCAACACTTAGTGGGTGTGATTGTAACTTCTAAATTGCACAAGCCAACTCCTGTCTTTCTGTTCATTATAGCACTTACAATCTCCCGTATCCAACTGCCTTGCTGTTTACCCCCTCCTCTACCGTCCCACTCTGCCTTCATCCTCCATTCCATTCCTCATCCGTTTCCCACCTCAGCCCCCACCTAATCTGCTTCCTTCCTACCCTCACCACATCCTCCCACTCCAAAACCCCATGGAATTTTCCCCATCCAGCAAACCAATGACAAGGCCCTATGGCTGCTCCCATTTTCTCCACCTATTCTCCCTTATACCTTCCTCACCTACTCAGCACTCTCTCAGCACCCAGCCTCTGTTGCTACCCATTTCTCTCTCCATAGTAAGGTACCTTTCCATTTTGTTCACCCCTCGCAATGTACTTAATGCTTAATGAGATTTAGTTTTGTAATTTTAGTTACAGAACAGTTGAACATCATTTATGTTTCCAGTGTAATTTTGTAACCACTGTCTGTATTGTTTTACTGTATTTGTGTTGTTTGTCGTTGACATGGAACCTTTGTAAACAAGCTTATAGCTCTATTAATCTGAGAATTGAGTAAATAAATAAAATCTAGTACCAGTGAGAAAAACACTGCTTCAAGCTCTCGACTGGTGGAAGGAAGAGGAAAACCTCTCAGTGGGCATCACCTTCCCGCTATCCTTTCCCTCAAAAATCATTACCACAGATGCAGCCCTACTAGCTCGGGGAACTCATCTGGACAGCTCTTCAGTCAGCGGCACTTGGATGCCAGAGGAGTCCAAAAGTCACATCAGTCTTTTGGAATTCAGAGCTGTGTACCTGGCACTGAAAGCTTTCACCCCTCAGGTTGAGGGACACACTGTTCAGATCAGAACAGACAACACCACTGCTATGTTTTACATAAACAAACAGGGTGGCATGAGGTCTACTGCCCTGTGCACAGAGGCCATGAGAATCTGGCCCCTGGCCTATTCCGTGGATGTGTGTCTCTCTCTGTCTCTCTCTCTCTCTGTCATACACCTCCCAGGCAAGGACAATACCCTGGCAGATGCTCTGTGCTGCATCAGCCAAGGTCACAATGAATGGACTCTGAACAGACAAGTCCTTACCACAGTCTTCAGGAGGTGGGGCACACCAGAAGTGGACCTGTTTGAATACCACCTCAACTACCAGCTTCCTCTGTACTGCTGCAGACCCCCAGCAAGGTACTCTCCCAACAGATGCACTAGTTTTGAACTGGACAGGAAAGTATTTGTATGCCCCCTTCCCATTTCCCCTGTTACAAAGAGTGCTATTGAAGCTCAGGGATCAGCCTGCAATCGTGATCCTCATAGCTCTAGACTGGCTGTGGCAAGCCTGGTATCCTCTCTTGCTGGCCATGTCCCACAAGAAGACGATTTTGACTTCTTCTGACTCACTGTCTCCTCACCCTACCACAAATAGGGGTGAATTATCCAGACCTGGAATCCCTTCACCTCAAAGCCTGGTTCTTGAGGAGCTAGGATTCCTAGGTATGCAGTATTCAGAACAAGTTCTGAAAATTTTTCACATGGCTAAAAGGCCAAGCACAAAGAAAATCTATGCAGCTAAATGGAAAAGATTTTCAATCTGGCACAAAGGAAAAAGAATAGACCCTCTGAAAGCCTCTGTCCCTTCCCATTTGGACTAGTCCATCTGCAATCATCAGACCTCAAGGCCTCATCCTTGAAGCTTCACTTAGCTGCAATTTCAGCCTACCTTTCCACTGGGAAGGAAAAGTCTATAATTTCTAGGCCCATTTTCAAAAAGTTCTTCAAGGGCCTCCTTAATTTTCAGCCTCCAATAAAGGAACCTGTTCCCCCTTGGGACCTTAACGTCTGCATTGCTAAGCTCATGGAGCCCCCTTTCGAGCCCATGGCTACAGCCCACATTAAGTATGTTACTTGGAAAACAGTATTCCTAGTGGCTGTCACTTCTGCAAGAAGGATTTCAGAACTGCAGGCACTCTGCACTGAGCCTAACTACATGGTCCTCATGAGGACAAAGTAGAGCTCAGAACAAATAGGAAATTCCTATCCAAGGTGGTCTGTGAGTTCCACCTTAACCAGTTCATTACTCTCCCTGTCTTTTTCACTGACAATTCCACTCCAGGGGAAAGAAGGCTTCACAGCCTAGATGTCAGAAGAGGTTTGTCCTGTTACATGGAGCATACCAAACAGGTCAGAGGCTCCTCTACTTAGCTTTTCCTCATCTGTGGTGAGATGAGCAAGGGAAA
Source organism: Neoceratodus forsteri (assembly GCA_016271365.2). NCBI lineage: Eukaryota > Metazoa > Chordata > Ceratodontiformes > Ceratodontidae > Neoceratodus > Neoceratodus forsteri. The sequence goes on along the minus strand of CM028135.1, from coordinate 900,597,995 downwards.
TCCAGCCACTGAGAGAACTGTTTCTCACTGGATAGTTTCCTGTATTCAGTTCTGTTATTCCAAGGCTGGCAAACAGCCCCCTCAGGGCACACTCTACTAGGGGCACTGCTGCCTCTGTGGCAGCTGCAAGGGACATCCCCTTGCTAGATGTCTGCTAAGCAGCTACTTGGAAGACTGTATATACATTCATAAAGCGCTGCTGCCTGGATATATAGTCAAGGTCTAATGCCAAATTTGGCAGGGCGGTCCTGCAGAGCCTCTTCCCTAAGTAGGTTATGTACCCACCTCCCAACTGTACTGCTTTGTAGTCTGCTATTGTAGTAATTATTTTTCTTCCAAAGGGTCCTTTAGCTTCAGCAACCTCCCACCTTGCCTCCTCAGGCACCTACTTTAAGAGGACTCTGCTTCTGTTATCTTTTTGCCAAATTTGTTCAGTTTTTTGGATTGTTCTTAAAGCATGTTAATGGTAAATTATAGTCTTCTAGGAGCGTGGATATGTTCATCCACACTCTCTGGCATGTCTCTTTCCCCTTTAAATCTCGCCGGAAAGTCTTCAAGCTGGCTCTTCCCACCCACCTTGGGTGGTAAATACCTCAGCTCCACCCCATGACGCCAGATCTTCCTTTCCACTGGAAGATTCAGGTTCCCTCGTGCTTCCTTAGCAGTTTGTAGGCCCTAGATTCTCAATGTCGGTTTTCACCGCCAATTTCTTTAAAACTCATTAGAGTTTACGACTCCAGTCCTAGCGCAGCGGACATGGAGGACAAATCGTCCCCCGGATTTTGCCGGTGTCCTTGCGGCCACAAAATGTCGCGCACTGATCCCCACCTCTCATGTGTCTATTGCTTAGGTGTCGTACATGATACCACCTCTTGCACCATCTGTCTGGCCTTCCATCCCAATGTCCTGGATGACCACAAGGCGCGCCTAAAATTGGGGAGACCGGAACTTCGCAATCCACCAGTGAAATCGAAGGAGGCAAGGTGGGCGGTTTCTGCAACTGCGGGATCTGCCGAACAGCTGGAACATATGGCGACTTTCGAGGAGGAGGCTGCTCAAGCTTTGGCCAGTCGAAGCTTTTTCGTACCTCTCAACCTTGGCTCCACTTTTACTGGTTCCTTTTGGGAGTTGTGCCAGTCTCTCCCCACCAGGGGTGAGGTGCCCTCGGGCTTGCACTCCTCCCGCCCTCGGAAGAGGGACAAGGACCCCAAGTTTTCTTCCTCCAGAAGGAGACGTTCCTGGGACTGAGAGAGGTCAGAGTCCCAGGAACATGCGGTCTCAGCTTCAGTCAAGATCGCTTCCTCGGCCGCCGGCTTTTCGGAACTTCCATCCGGCCAAGGCACAGAGACCGAGGAAACGGCTGAACCGGCCGAGATCACTCTCTGCCTAATTGAGCCTTTGTCGCCGACTCCTTAGAAAGGACGCCTGTCCTTTCCTTCCCTGATGAGGAGATCCCGCTCTCGGGTGTCCCAATCGAGGGAAAGGTGCTGAAATCTCGGTTCTCTCCGATTACGGCGTCTCTCAATTGAACAAGCCGACCCCGTCGGTCTTGGTCGAGGACCAGGACCCCTTCGGTCTGAAAACCGAAGACAGGTCACAAGCACTCCAGAAAGAGGCGTCGCCATCGATCCACATCCTCCTCGGACGAGGAGAGACTTCGATGGAAACTCAGTCGACGTTATGAGGATCTCATGTGGCAACAGCTGATTCTGACCGGTCAAAAGCCAGCTCTGCCGGCAGCACCGACCATTACTTGGCTCCCACCTCCCAGGCCGATGGCGACCCCTCCGGAACCGAAGGCTTCGGTGCCCCGTGGGGCTGATGCATATTCCAGCTCAGCCTATTTCAGTCTCCCCACTGATTTTGGTGGAGCCACCGCCTAAGCAGCCTCAGGGAGGGACTCCTTCGAAAGAGGGCCGGACAGACACCGGACTGCCCCGTCGTCTGTCCATCACTGTTGTCCCCGATTGCCCTCGGCGCATCGAGGAAGACATAGGCGGAGACCGTTGTATCCCGACTCTTCGGACTCGGATGACACTGGTTTGCACTCGCATCTGGGGGATGTTGAGTCATCAGTGGCAGGTTTGAAGGAAGGTCCTTCCTCTTTTCAAGGCATCCTCTGCCTGATTTCCGAATCTACCAGAATGCCCTTGGATCCTATCCAAAAGAAGGCGGAATACTCCCTTACAGATATCCTCAAAAGGGGGGATACCTCTATGGAGGCCTTTCCAGTGGCCGAAGCCATTGTTGGCCTGGCCCTTGAGCTATGGCAGCATCCTGCCTCCTGTCCAGCTCTGTCTGTTCGCATGGCTTGCAGGTATACAGTACCCATGGGGTCCCTGGCGGGGTTCACAGAGCATCCCATGGCCGAAAACCTTGTGACTGCTTCTGTGTTCAGATGCACTGGTAGCTCAGCCGACACTGACCACCCTCCGGACAAGGAGTCCAAGAATATGGACCATTCTGCCCAGAAGGTCTATGTGGCCTCAACCTTAGGCCTTCATCAGACCAGCTCGGCTGTGATCATGGCACACTTCTCTCATGCCCTCTTAGGATCATTAGATGAAGTCCTCCCTCATCTCCCAGCACACATGCAGACCACAGTGAAGCAAGTCCTTGACCAGGGCCGTGATGTTGCGAAACAGCAGCTCCAGACGGCCCTGGACATTGGAGATTCCTGTGCCTGCTCCTTAGCAGCCGCAGTGGCCACTCACCGCAGGGCCTGGCTGAGGTTATCCTACTTTCTGGTGGATACTCAGCACAAGTTAGCTGACGTGCCCTTCCTAGGCACCGACCTCTTTGGTCCGGGAGTGGCTGGTCACCTCCAGTGCATAGAGCAGTCCTGTGCCACCTTGGACGCTACCACTGCGAAGGGTTCTTCGGGCAAGAACCAACAGAAGCGCAAAAAGAAGCCTTTTCAGCACTCTTCCTCTGCGGTTAGGCAGCCCTCCTTTCAAGGAGGCCAGCAGCAGCAGCAGGCTCAAGCTTGGCGCCCCAGGCCCAAGCAGGGTCCCCAACAGCCCCGTAAAGGAGGCCAAGGTGCTTTGTCCAGGAGCCTCTTCCTCCTCTAAGCCTCCTCAGTGACAGGTTAGGGGTTGTCGCCCCTACACTCGTCATGCCAGCTCTGGGTCCTCCCGTGGGGGGCTGGCTGCATCACTTTCTTTCCGCCTGGTCTGGTATCACTTCGGACAGGTGGGTTCTGGAAGTGGTCGGCCAGGGACTGCCTCTGGAATTCGAGTAGTACCCTCCCAACCAAGCCAAGCCCCTCGGGAGTAAAGGATCTCAGCTTGCACTCATTCGGCCCTTCGGGATGACATTGCTCAGCTCTTCTGCAAGGAGGTGGTAGCTTCAGTGCTGAATCCTCCAACAGACCCAGGCTTCGTGTCAAGGTACTTCCTGGTGCCCAAGCGGACGGGGGGTTGGAGCCCCATCCTAGATCTCTACGACCTGAATCAATATCTCAGGTCTCGCACCTTCCGGATGGTAACTCTGAACCAGATCATACCATCTCTGGAGCGAAACATGTGGTTCTATTCACTGGATCTGCAGGACGCATTCTTTCATGTCCCAATCCGTCCATCCCACCAGCAGTTCCTCCACTTCAGGGTCGAGGGGACCCTGTATGAGTTCCGAGCCATGCCGTTCGGCCTGTCATCGGCCCCACGGGTCTTCACCAAGTGCATTGCAGTGGTGGCAGCTCATCTTCGGCGTTGAGGAGTTCGGATGTACCCTTATCTCGATGACTGGCTCTTGGCAGGTTCCTCCCTTCAGGAGGTGGAAAGGTCCAGGGATCTGGCTCTCCGAACCTGCTCCCAACTCGGCCTCCTTATCAGTGAGGCCAAGTCGGAACTCATGCCCTCTCAGATGATGGGCTTTATCGGTACAGAGCTCAACTCTTGTCAAGCCAGAGCATGGCTCCTGGCGGACAGGGCGGAGGTTCTCTCCTCCTTTGCCTGATCATTTCTGGTTGGGCACTTGCGTCCTGCTTGGGATTTTCTGCGCCTTCTGGGCTACATGGCGGTGTGCACCTTGGTGGTCCATTGGGCCAGGTGGCACATGCATCCCCTCCAGTGGGAGCTGGCCACCCAGTGGACTCAGCATTTTGGTCACTTTAACCAGCTGATCACTGTAACCCAGACGATGTGGGACTCTCTCCAGTTGTGGACTGTCCCAGACCGGTTGCAGGAAGGAATTCCGTTTGTCTGCCCCGAGCCGACGGTCGTCTTGATGACCAGTGCCTCTCTCATGGGCTGGGAGGCCCACACGGGGGACAGCAGGGCCCACGGGTTCTGGACCCCCAAGGAGTCCCGATGTCACATCAACCTGTTGGAGCTCAGAGCAGTCAGACTGGCCCTGTCAGCTTTCGCTCCTTCGCTCTGGGGTCAAGTGGTTCAAGTCCAGACGGACAATACCACGACCATGTACTACTTCAACAAATGGCGGCACGCATTCCCATCTGCTATGCAAGGAGGCGCTCCGAATCTGGACCCTCGTCAGCCAGTTGGAGGCGGGCCACCTAGCCATCCATGTGGCAGGAGTCTTAAACCAACTGGCAGATGCTGTCAGCTGCTTAGGCCAGACATCCCACGAATGGTCTCTTCATCCAGAGGTAGCTTACAATCTGTTCTTCTGTTGGGGAAAACCGTTGGTGGGCCTGTTTGCTTCCAGGGAGAACACCAAGCTGAGTCTGTACCATGCCCGTCCCCCTCAGCAGGGCTCACTGCAGGGGGATGCCTTCTTGAGGCCGTGGACCCCAGGCCTCCTCTACGCCTTCCCTCCATTTCCCTTGATCCACAAGGTGTTACTCAAGGTGAGGAGGGACAAGGTGAAAGTGATCCTGGTAGCCCCAGATTGGCCCCGCCAGTTCTGGTATCCAGATCTCCTCAGCCTCAGCTGCAGGGCCCCGGAGCGGCTTTGTACACGCCCGGACCTGATGACATTGAACCAGGGGAAGGTATTCCATCCGGACCTTCAATCCCTGCACCTCACAGCCTGGTACCTGAGTGGCTAAAGTTCCAGGCTCTGGATCTTTCCGATGATGTCTTCACCGTGGTGGAGGCATCTCGTAAGAATCAACCAGGAAGTGTTATGCCTTCAAATGGAAAAGGTTTTCCATTAGGTGTCAGGGTAAGAGTCTGGACCCATTATTCTGCTCTGTGGCTAACATTCTAGACTACCTTTGGTCTGTCTCCTTAGGGGGTCTACGGTCATCAACACTTCGGGTGCACCTGGTATCCATTTCTGCTTACCGGGCACAGGTCGGTCAGCCGTCATTGGCACAGGAGACAGTGGTCGGGTGCTTTTTCAAAGGCCTGGATCACATATCCCCTCCGGTGCGTGAAGCTCCACCTCCATGGGATCTCTTGCTGGTTTTGGCATAGCTCATGGGCAAGCCATTTGAACCGATGCACAAGTGTGAGTTGTCACACTTGTGGAAGACAGCCTTCCTGGTGGCTATCACGTCAGCCAGAAAGGACAGGGGAGCTCCAGGCGCTTTCAGTGGACTCCCCTTATCTGGTCTTCCACAGGGACAAAGTTGTCCTGCGCCACCACCCAAAATTCCTTCCGAAGGTGGTTTCAGAGTTTCACCATAACCAGGTGTTGACTCTGCCAGTATACTACCCTAACTACACCTCGGGCGCCGAGTACAGTCTCCATACTCTGGACCGCAGACATGCTCTCTCCTATTATAAGGAGAGAACGGCGGAAATTCGGAGTGAGGTTCGCTAGCTGTTTGTCACCTACGCTGAAACTGCTTCTGGCAGACCTGCAGCCAGACGGACCATTGCAAGATGGATTAAGCATGCATAGGTCTGTGCTATGAGTTGGCGGGCAAGGAGTTTCCTAGAGGGATAAGAGCTCATTCTACCCGCCATACTGCTGCATCAGTGGCTGCTTCCAGGGACATCCCTATCCAGGAAATCTGTCGGGCTGCTACCTGGAAGTTAGTAGACACCTTCATTACCCACTACCACATTGACCTTGAGTCACGCCGAGATGCTGGTTTTGGGGCCTTGGTTCTCCAATCTCTATTTTCCAAGCAGGGGGTGTGCGCCTTGCCTCCCTCCTCCTGGAGAACTGCTTGGAGTCTGCCAGAGAGTGTGGATGAACAACATATCCACGCTCCTAGAAGAACTGGTTACTCACCTGTAACAGTAGTTATAGAAGTGGTATATGTTGTTCATCCACACACACTCACCCGACCTCCCCGGCTTTAGATGCACCACCTTGCTTCCAACGGGCTAAGATCTGGCGTCATGGGGCGGAGCCGAGGTATTTACCACCCGGGTGGGTGGGAGGAGCCAGCTTGAGGACTTTCTGGTGAGATTTAAAGGGGAAAGGGACATGCCAGAGAATGTGGATGAACAACATATACCACTCCAAGAACTACTGTTACAGGTAAGTAATCTGTTCTTTTTGTAATTCATGCTATTGTATGATTTTAAAGCCTGTTGGCACAGTCCTTTTAGTCATTGTTCTCCTTTTGTATTCAAAGAAATTCTGAAGCCCTGTGGGCTTCTTGCACTCAGCACACCCTCCTGCTTGATTCTGATTGTCCACTCTGTTTTAATGAATATTCGTGGCTCCACCTCCGAGGCAGTTCATCTTGGTCAGCTTACTGTTGTTACTGATGCTAAAGGACCCCTTGGAAGAAATAGAATTACTATGGTGAGTAATTTTTTCTTACTTGAGTTGGGGGGGAGGGGTAACTTACAGCAATTTATAGCTGATGCTGACTATAGTACCTCTACTGAAATGATCATAGTTGTTGTACACCCGTTATTTGGTGGAACAGGATTGTACTTTGGTCCCAACAAGGTGGCAAGCCGATCACTTCCACTCCGTGTTTGACTCACATGTCCCTGCACTGAGGCACATCATGACGTGCAGGTAAGAAAAGCTCGGGAGCATGTCCAATTTTATTTTTATTTTATTTTATTTGAATAATTCGGATTACTACCTTTGAGCTAAGAGCTCTTTTGCAACAGTTCCATGTCAATAAATTAGGTATATACAATCAAGGTAGGTACACAGGAATTCAAACAATTAGGTATGGTTTACAGGATTAATTACCAAGCCAATACTATTAATAAACTATCATACACAAAGCAGCGTTCAGCCTTGTCTGGAGTAGAAGCTGCCAGTACAGCCCAGGTTAATGGAAAGGTAGTTTTATCGGGTAACAGTGAAGGGGGCAAGATATCCATGGGGTAGAAGAACAAGTGTGGAAGGAGGTGGAGGGTGTCTGTGGAGGGGATAAGGACAAGTTTTGGACGGTAGGGGGGAGTGGGTGCAGGTGTGGTCAGAGGGGGTGAGCATCCTGTTAGAGTTGCAGTCTCAATAATTAATGAAGCAGTTGCATTTTCTCATTTGTGAGAGTTTTTTTCTGAGTTCAAATTTGAAATGGCTGATCTTTACAATACTTACTATTGAGGCAAGGAGACTATTGAGCCATTGTGGGGCCCTGCATGCAAAGCATCACTGTGCAAGACTTGTCCTTCTGTGGGGTACACAGAGGGCATTGCTGACCACGCTTTTTGTGTGATGAGGAATTTGCACCATTTGTAATAGTCTTTGGAGTCCATGAGGAGTTAGGTTAAGGAGGGTCTTCTTTCCAGAAGGCAAACCTGGTATATAATTCTTTCTTTGAGGGGGAGCCAGCCAGTTAGGCATAAAGATTGCAGGTATGGATGAGTTTGCTAACACCAAGGACCAGCCTGCAGGCTTTGTTCAGGGGCGTCTTAACATTATTTAGTGAGGTGTCGGAGGCTACACTGTAGACTGTCAGCCCATAGTCGATGACTGATAGACTAGAACTGTTGATAGCAATACTCGTGGTATCAGTTGTAATAGTGTGCTGTATAGTAAACCGTGTTTAGCGTTTACTGTTCTAATGATGTGGTCTGCACATTGAAAGTAAGGGAGTCATTAAGTATGACACCCAGGTATAATTACCTTCTCAAGGCTTTTGCCCTTCATATTACGTATGATAGGTTGACTTGCTTTCCTCCTATCCTGTTGGCTTGAGAAAAGCATGACTTTAGTTTTTTTTTGTAGTTGAGGAATAACATTCTAATGGAACCATTCCTCCAGCTCCCTGAAGCTGCTTTATAGCTCATTGGTAAGAGGCCCTAATTGATTGTTGCTAGGAAATACGGCATTGTCCGCATAGAGCAGAATGTTGGAGGAGCAGGAGTCTGGAAGGGTGTTAAGAAATAGGCTAAAATGAAGGGGTCGCAGGATGGACCTCTCTGGGACACCAAGAGACACATTCCTAACACTGGACATGGCATCATTTATTTTTGCTTGCTGGGTTCTGAATTGCATCTGTGGAAGCAGTTGATGCTTTCAGGGGATTAGCCTAGGGATATCAGTTTTGTTAAGAGAATATGGTGATTAACCAAGTCGGATGCCTTCATGAGGTCAATGTAAATGGCTCCCACCTGTTTACTGTCATCTAGGGCTGAATGTATGCAGTTTGTAAACTCAGTGAGTGCAGTAGAGGTGCTGTGTGATTTGCGGAAGCTGTGCTGCTGAGGGCATTGTATATTGTATTTGCTTAGATATTCCATTACCGACACAACCCTCTCCAGGGGTTTAAAGCAAAGGTAGTATTTTTTCCTTGGTTATTTTTTATATAGTATGATGGCGAGTTGGAGATTTTTGAAGACCACTGCTATGCTAATAAGACACTCGTTAGGTGACCTTCTGTACTCTTCAACTCTCCATCATGTAATAGAAATTATTACTGAATATATAGTAGCATGGATTGTAATTAGTTGCGTCTCTGCAATCTCCCTTGCTGCACATGGTAACATGCCTGTTCACAGGGGGCGTGTGAGTCAGTGATGAAGTGGGAGTGATCATCTGGCCACCTTGTTGGTTCCAAAGTGCAGTGCTGTGTAATGGATTTAATTTTGAGTAATACAAAGTTTTTGTGAAAAAGTGGTTTGTTTACTACATTTACTAGTTGCTTGTGAAACACGAGTACATGAATTACAACTTGTCTGGAACTAAATAAAGATGAATTTTAAATTAAAGTACTTTGTTTTTTAGCAGTATTTTTTTCAGCATATACATGTAACATGCTCAGACATCAATTACATTTTTTTTTGGGAGGGTACAATAAAAATGAAAGTTACTAAACTACTAAATTCATGAAGAGTGAATCCAACATGCATCACATGCAAACTGTTGATTATTTGATACAGTAATACCTGTGTATCCCAAGAATAAATTGCAAGGAGTGTGGCACAGTCCAGGAAATGCATCAAGTTTAAGAATTAGCAATATTAACACCATATGAACATTAATACAAATAGTAAGTAAACTGAAGGGTATGAAATGGTTTCAATATTTGTGGGCATTTGAAGAAAACATATCTGCATTTTTGAAACATCGTATGACCAGCCCCCCAGAAACCTTGTGTTTTGGTTGTCAGTAAGTACAGTGGCAGTACAAAACAAAAGCTTCAGCATTGTAATGCTGACAAGTATTTCAAATCACGTCAAATCCATTTATGTGACTTGCACTTCAGTTGCTTTGACAGTTTGTTAAAGTTACTTTGAAAGTCTTTCTCTGTCATGAAAACTGTGAATCACAATACTGTTTAGTTTCATTAACAAAAACAATAGATGCACAGTTTTGAAGTGATTACTGCAATGTTTATCTTGTTCACGATACAGTGCAATGTATACAATGATAATCTTCAGTTTTCCTCTTTGGTGTCAACAGATAATGTGCTGTGAAATGTAAATAGAAGAGTTATAAAGATTACAGTTGCTACACACATCAGTAAGAGTTCTACTACTGTATAAGTCAATTCTATGGACCTGCTTTCCAAGACTGACTGGTTAAAATATATTCTGTGACTCACAGAAACATAGAAAAGTAGAAGGCAGATAAGGACCGCTTGACCCACCTAGTCTGCTCATTTCCCTACCTAATGGATAAGCTGCAGATCCTAGTTAACCAACAGCCTACTTCCTCCTACCCACCCCACTCTAGAATTGCCTTATGTCTATCCCATGAATTCTTGAACTCCCCCAGTGTTTTTGACTCTATAACCTCCTCAGGAAGGCTGTTCCATGCATCTACAACCCTTTCTGTGAAGAAATACTTACTCCTATCACCTCTGAGCCACCCCTCTTCTATCTTCAAATTGTGCCCCTTTGTTCTTGCACATCTCTTTTTCTGAAAGATGCTACCCTCTAGAACTTTGTTGATTCCCTTTTGGTATTTGAAAGTTTCTATCATATCTCTCCCCCTTTCCTCAAGGCTATACATCTTAAGCGCCTTTAGTCTTTCTTCATATGTCTTCTGGTGCAGACCCTGCACCATTTTGGTTGCCCTCCTCTGGACAGCCTCCACCCCGTCTATGTCTTTGTGGGGGTGGGGTCTCCAGAACTGTACACAGTACTTCAGATGTGGTCTTACCAACTGTCTGTACAAAGGAACAACTTCCTGTTTTCTACTGGTGATGCCTTTCTCTATGCATTCCAGTATCCCCCCAGCCCTCCTTACTGCCTTTTCACATTGCTGGCCCACCTTTAGGTCATCTGATATGACTACCCCCATGTCCCTTTCCATTTTTGTTGTTGTCAGTCAGTATCTCATCCCCATTGTGTAATCTTCCCCTGGGTTTTTGTTCCCCAGGTGCATTACTTTGCACTTCATTGCGTTGACTCTAAGCTGCCATAAATTTGACCATTCATCTAACCTTGCCAAGTCCCTTTTCATCCTTCCCACCCCACCTAGCATATCAACTCTGTTGCAGATCTTTGTGTTGTCTGCAAAGAGACATACTTTTCCTTCCAGTCCCTCTGCAATGTCACTTATAAAGATATTAAAAAGGACTGGCCCTAGTATGGAACCCTGCGGTACCCCACTAGTAACCCCCCTTTCTTCACTGTGGACTCCATTTAGTATTACTCACTGTGTCCTGTTGTCCAGCCAGTGTTTTACCCAGGCTACCACCCTGGCACCCACTCCCAGGCTGGCTAATTTGTTTATTAATCTTTTGTGCGGGACTGTATCAAATGCCTTGCTAAAGTCTAGGTAGGCCATGTCCACAGCCCCTCCCTGGTCTACTACTTTGGTCACCCAGTCAACTAAATCAGTAAGATTCATCTGGTATGACCTTCCTGCTGTGAATCCATGCTGCCTTGGGTCCTGTACCCCACTGGCGTCTAGGTACTCAACAATTCTTTGCTTCAGAAGTGATTCCATCATTTTCCCTACCACTGAGGTCAAACTGACAGGTCTATAGTTTTCTGTCTCTGTCTTGCTCCCACTTTTGTGAATGGGAATCACATCTGTCCTCCTCCAGTCCTCAGGTACCACACCATCCTCCCATGATTTATTAAAAAGGGTAGTCAGTGGTGTTACTAGTTCTTCCCTTAGTTTTTTTAGAATTCTGGGGTGAATTCCCATCAGGTCCCATTGCTTTATCCACCTTTAGTTTTAGGAGTTCTTACAGGACCCTTTCTTCTGTGAAAGGACTAATATCAACTGGAGGCAGTATATCGCAGTGGTTTAAGACTCTGAGCTGCAAATCTGGAGATCTGGGTTTGAATCCCATAGTCCCCACTTGCATATACTGTGTGACCCTGAGCAAGTCACTTAACTTCCCTGTGCTCCCAGCTTGCATCTGTAAACAAGCTTTCAGCTTAGTGTGTCTCACCTGGTTAAACAATTGAAAAAAAAAAAAAAAACCTATACAGAGTGCTTCTATTGACTGGATTAGGTATCTTCCCCCTGCTTTTCCTATGTGAATACTGAGCAGAAGTATTCGTTCAGTATCCCTGCTTTTTCACTTTCACTCTCTGCCCAACCACCTTCCTCTTTATTCAGCCTCAGTATCCCTGCCTTAGTCTTTCTTTGCTCCCTAATGTACCTAATAAAAGGTTTTATCCCCCTTCTTAACCAAGTTGGCTATCTTTTCCTCGGTTTGGGCCTTTGCTATTCTGATTGCCGACTGCCTTCCCCACTTCCTTCTGCTTTATCTGGTACAGTTCTCTGTCCAGCTCCTTCTGTGTTTCCTTACACTTCCTGAGTGCTGTCTTTTTCTCCCTAACCTTCCCTGCTACTTCTTTTGAGAACCATAGTGTTTTTATCTTTCGTTTTGATTTGTTTATTTGGCTTCACACAAAAGCTTGTTGCCTCTGTGATGGTGGTTTTGATGTTTCCCCATTGTTGCTCCACCCCACCTTCTTGCCTGTTTGCTAGTGCTTTTCTGAGGCATTCTCCCATTTTGACAAAATCAGCCCTCCTGAAGTCCAGTACCTTCACTTTTGTATGGCTTGACTCTACAGCTAAGTTTATCGTGAATCACACGGTTTGGTGGTCGCTCAATCCCAGATGGCTACCCACTTCTAGATCTGAGATCCTCTCTCTCTCTGTCCCCATTTGAGAGTACCAGATCTAAGATTTCTCCCTCCCGAGTGGGTTCCAAAACTAGCTGTCTGAGGCATGCCCCCTGTAGGGTATCGAGAATGGCCCTGCTCTTGGATGTGGCTGTAGCAAAGGTGCTTCAGTTAACATCTGGCATATTCAGGTCCTCCATCAGCAATATCTCCCCTTTCTCTGCCATCCTAAGGATGCCTGTCATTTCCTTGTCCATTTCCTCCCCCTGAGATGGGGGTCTGTATACAACCACTGTGCGGATTGTGGTGCCATTTCCAGTCTCCAGGGTGACCCATAGTGCATCCGCCCCTTCCTGTTTACCCTTTAGTTCTGTTGCTTTGATCCCTTCCGTTACATAGAGAGCTACTACTCCTCCTCCTCTGCCTCCCTCCCTGTCCCTCCTGTAGATTGTGTACCCTGGTATGTTGACATCCCAGTCATGGTTCTCTGTGTCAAATCCAAAAAAAGGGCAGCACCAAGCCCCGACAAGCCCCGACCGGTTTAGTGCATACGCCACTTCCCTGAGGAAGTGCGTATGCCACTGGTCGGGCTTTGTGAGTCTGCCTTTATTGCCACTGCTTCTTTACAGGCATGTAATACAATAAATGTTGTTTTCATAAACTGAGACGGATGCTGGTGCTGCCCTTTTTTTGGGATTTGACTGAGACTGATTTGGGCTTGCACAGCTCCAGTGTGGAGCTGCTTTTTTGGTTTTCCATGGTTCTCTGTGTACCATGTTTCTGTGACTGCCACAATATCCAGGCATCCCTCTTCCATCAAGGCCACCATTTCGAGGAGCTTTTTACCTAGACTGTGGGCATTGGTACTCATTACCCTCAATTTTTTTATGGCCTTAATTATTTTTGCCCCATCCCTGTCCTTTACTGCCTTTGTCTTTTTCTTCATTTACTCCTGCCCTTCTCCCTATCGACTGCCGTATGTCGGTATTTACCTCATTAGCTGCACTGATTTTTTTTTTCTTGGGGGGGGGGCTAGGATTTCCCTTCTCCTTTTCAGTGCCTCCCCCTTGGCCAGTTTAAATGCTTGCCAATGAAGCATTTGAACCTATCACCTAGGATCCTGGTTCTCCTTCTGGACAGATGCAGACCATTGCACCAGTATAGGCATGCATCCCTCCAGGTGGCGCCCCAGTCCCCAGTGAAGCCAAATCCCTGAGCTCTGTGCCAGTTTTTCAACCAGTCATTGAATCCCATGGTGTGGAGAATCCTAGCCTCATCCATGCCATAGACAGGTAGCACTTCTGAGAAAGTTACAGTGTGTGCCACTTGTCTAAGGCCCCTCCCCAACTCCACAAACTCCTGTTGCACTGCTCTAATCCCATTCTCAGGCAGGTCATTTGTTCCTAGGTGAATAATGACATCCAGCTCACTCCCCCTTGCAGCTGCTCTTTATTAGTTTTTTTTAGTTTTTTATCTGCCTTTGGGAATTATCAAGCTGGTGGTCTTGGGATGGGTCTGTAAGCAGCCTCTATTGCTTAGCTGTGTGTAGGGTGTAGTGACATTACTTTGTTGAATGGTTCAGTCACATAACCTGTGCGATATGCTTGAGAAATAAAAAGCTATAATTAATGGTCTCCGTTTTCTTGTATTGCGAAAACCGTGTGTTAAATGCCGTAACACCTGAGTAGGTGTTACGGCATTCACGCGCTCCGTTCCACAACAAAGCGCTCGAGGAAACTAAAGATATCACGTTCAAACTATCCCTCTCACTTCAACTGCCACTGGAAAAAAAACACTTACCTCCATCCCAGATAGCCTCCAGCAGCCTCACATCAGCTATAAGTTTAAAAAAAAAAAATCTTAAGCCGATTCCAAACAGCGGACGAAACAGTTCGTTGAAGAGCAAGAAAACCGTAAGCACAACGACTTTTTTTCGGAGAAAACGGATCCCTTCAATTATATAAAATAAAGTATGGGGAGAAGTGTAAAGACTCAATTTAACACACACCTGGTTGTTGGATGTCATTCATAAACCCCTCGGGATTCGCCCACGGGGTTTATGTGCCATCCAACAACTCGGGTGTGTGTTAAATTCTCATAACACACTTCTCCCCATACTTTATCCTATATGTAATTCATGTGTGAAAATTATATAGAATAATGGATGGGGGGTGATGAGTATAACGAGATTTTACACACACCTGAGTTGTGGGATGCTACACAAACCCTGAGGGCGTATGACAAGCATCCCACAACGAGTGTGTGTGTAAAATCGGGTTTTACACACCACCCTGTTATTTTTTATAATTGAAGTGGATTGTGCTGTTGCTTTCTGTTCCACATAGACATACACATTAAATTTGTTTTTGCATTTGTTTGGACGGCACTTACCTCTGTGAAGCGCTGCAGAGCTGTTCCTGGGTTGTGACATGCTTTGGAGTCATTTGTAGTTCAGAGCCATTCCTAGGATTCCAGACAACAGGATCAAACAAAAAAGTTATATTTCCTTTAAATAAAACAAAACATGACAACTCCCACTGTGGCGGCTCCTCGGTAAGCAGTATGAAGAGCCACCATGTTTGTCATGTTGTTTAGCCCAACCATTAGAAGAGCAGAGCCAATCAGGATCGGCTTGCAGCTGATGGATATGGCGCATGTTTACCGTAATAACCCGCAGGTTATAATGGCAAATTAAAACTTGGTCAGGCAATGGAAAAAATTGCTGACCAGTTATTGTAGTAATTATTCAAAATGAGCATGTTACAACACCGTGAATAATTTAATGTACAATTTCTTTTACTAACTTGGATAAACCATAACGTATGTGACAGTCTCTCATGCATGCATGTTATTGTTAACATCAGCACATCATGAAATATAATGCTGTGGTTCTGTCTCCATTCACAGAAATATAGAAACTTTCGGCAGATAAGGACTGCCAGGCCCATCCAGACTACCCGTAGGTCCTATACATTGTATGTGGCCACTGACCCTATGTGATCAATGGCTTTTCATCACTCTCTTCCCTTCTCAAGGTTCCCTTGTGCCTGTCCCAGGCATGCTTAAACCCCTCCACTACCTCCTTGGCAGACTATTCCAAGCATCAACTAACTACCCTTTCTGTGTAGAACAACTTCCTCACATTACATCTTAATCTGCACCCCACCCACCAATTTCATATTGTGCTCCCTTGTTATTGTACTTTTTCTACATTGAAAAAGGTCCCCCACCTGCACCTTGTTTATGCCCTTGAGGTACTTGAAATTTTCGTTTCAGTCATGTCCCCCCAGCTCTCTCCTCTCCTCCAGTGAGTACATGTTGAGGTCCCTTAGTTTCTCCTAATATGTTTTGTGTTGCCAGCCCTGCACCATTTTTGTCATCCTTCTCTGGATAGTCCCTACCTTGTTTATGTCCTTGCACAGGTGTGGCCTCCAGAACTGCACGCAGTACTCCTGGTGAGGCCTTACCAATGTTTTATACAATGGCATCACCACCTCCCACCTCCTGCTAGTGATACCCCTGCCTGTGCACTCCAGCATGCAGCTGGCCCTCCCTGCCGCCTTTGCACACTGTTTTCATACCTTAAGGTCATCAGAGATGACAACCCCTAGATCCCTTTCCTACTTGGTGACAGCTCTCCCCCCCCCCCCACCAACCTGTAGCTGTCCCCAGCGTTCCCTCTACCCAGGTGCATTATTTTGCACTTTTTTGTATTGAACCTCAGTTGCCACATCTCCGACCATCTTTCAAGCTTCTCCAGGTCCCTCTTCATTTTCTGCACCCCTTCTGGAGTATCCACCCCCTTTGCAGATCTTGGTGTCATCTGCAAACAAGCAGTCCTTTCCTTCCAGACCCTCTGAAATGTCACTAGTGAAGACATTGAACAGGACTGGTCCTAGTAGTGACCCCTGCTGTACCCCGCTGATAACCCCCCTCGTCCCAGATTGTACCCCACTTACCTCCACCCTCTGTCTCCTGTCTGTTAACCAGTTCCTAACCCAGTTCACCACCTTGTCTCTCATGCCCAGACTACCCATCTTGTTGACCAGCCTTCTATGTGGGACGGTGTTGAGTAGGTAGGTGACGTCTACTGCCCCTCCCTGATTTACTGCCCTAGTCACCCAATGAAAAAATCTATCAGATTCATTTAACATGACCTTTCTGCTCTGAATCTGTGTTGCCTCAGATCCTTGGCACCCCTGGATTCTAGGTGTGCCACTATCCTTTCTTTCAGCAGTGTCTCCATGGTCTTTCCCACCACTGAGGTGAGGCTGACTGGCCTGTAGTTCCCCTTCTCCTCCTCCCTACTGCTGCTTTTGTGCAGTGGGACCACATGTGCCCTCTTCCAGTCCTCTGGAACCACACTCATGTTGAGTGACCCTGTGAACACGACTGCCAGAGGCAATGCAGTTCTCTTCTCAGCTCCCTTAATATTCTTGGGTGGACATTGTCTGGCCCCATGGCCTTATCCACCTTCAGCTTTTTGAGTTCTTCCAGAACTCTCTCCACTGTGAATGGACTGGTGTCCACCCCCGTGCCTCTGCTACCCATCTGTGGTCCTTGACTCTCCCCAGTGAATAATGAGCAGAACTACTTGTTCAGCATTTCTGCCTTGTCAAGATTCCCTCCTTATACTCTGCCTTCTCCCTTTGAGCCTCACAATCCCCCATTTTTCTTCTTTCACTGATGTACCTACAAAATGCCTTGTCCCCACTCCTTGTTTCTCCCCAGTTTCTGTTGATCCTTTGCCCCGTTCTCGGCATTGTCACCTGACCTCTCCCCAGCACTGCAGTCCTCGGAGGGACCCTCCCACAGAGCCGTGGTTTACTCCCCAAGCAGGGACAGAGAGTGGGAGTGGTAGTCAGCGGCCTTGAGCTAACCCCCATTCCATGCCTTGAATCCTCATCAAGGTCTGCTGCTGAGCCGCAGGCGCTAGTGGCGAGAACCGTACCTGGTCCTCCTTTCGGTGTCATGCTGGGTCAGGGCAATTTTTTCAAGTGTATGCCCCCCCTTGGAGCCATGTTGTGCACTTGACACCACGGCATTATGCTGGCATCCGTCGCGCTCCGCCCCCTTGTATGCTGCTCGGGCATGCTGGATCTCCAGCCACCGCAAGAGGTCAATCATGCATTGAGCCGTGGCTCCTCACACCCCCCAGAGGAGATGAGCAGTCCTACGAATGCTCAAGCCTTCTCCCCCAGCTGGCCCTCAAACAACCTGAGCTCGTTTTCAAACTCGGGTCGCCAGCATCACGAGCGGTAGTGCTACCGCTGTGCCGGTGGGCCAGCCTGTCCCCTGTTTTCACAGACCATGCTAAACCCTCCTCTGTCTGCACCTTAGCTCTCCTAACAGCCTTCCCTTCTTCCCTTAAACATTCAATGTACACCTCCCTGTCCTCCTCCCTTTGGGTCCCTTTATGTTTCCTGAAACTCAGTCTTTTAGCCCTGATTTTGTCCTCCACCTCCTTAAGAGAACCATAGTTGGTTCCTTCTTCTTTTCCCTTTGGCCACTATCCTAATCTGTTGGTTTGTTATCCCTACTATTACTCCTTTCAGTTTCTCCCATTGTTCCTCCACCCCCTCTGTTACCTCTCCCTTCCCCAGGACAGCTTGTATACATCTACCCATTTTAGTGAAATCCACCCTCCTAAAATCAAATACTTTTGCCCTTGTGTGGCATACTTGAGTCCATGTTGCCGTGCTGAACCACACCATGTGGTGGTTACTGGACCCCAGCTGCCCTTCAATCTGTATTTCTTCGACTTTGTTCCCATTGGTCCATACCAGGTCCAGAATCGACTTGTCCCTTGCTGGTTCATGCACCAGCTGCCTGAGTCCAACCCCCTGCAGGAATTTTAGGATGGCTATGCTTCTGGCTGAAGCAGCCATCAGCTCTCTCCCACTTTTCCCGTAAGCATTTAATTCCCTACTTCATCAAATCCGAAGCTCCAAATCTTTCCCCATGTTCAAAAATGTCCTGTTCACTTACCTAAACGCACTTGACTCGTGCAGCTGCACTTCTCTTGTAACTGCACTTGATACCTAGCTTGTATGACTTATTGAATTCTGCCCTGAATTTTCTTGCACCGATGTTTTCAATGGTAACATCTTGCAACCCTGCTCTGTACAATTGCATACCCCTGTGTGGCTACTACAGTCTTTGCTCTGTACTGTTGCTTATCCCTGCATGGATACTTGTGTAGTATTTCTCGCTATTGTTCTATTGTAGTCTTTGTAATCTGTACTCTCCCAGGTCATGCCTGAAAATAGGCAGATCTTTGCCTAGTGCAGTTACCCAGTTACCAAAACCAAATAAATAGGTTGACTCTATATGTGGTATTCTTATATTCCTCTTCACTACCCCCACAGTGCACCCACCTTTCTTGCTGTAACCAGCATGGCCTGTAGCCTGCGGTCCACCCTACAGACACCTCTTCTGTAGGGGCCATGCTCCTACTTCATAGCACTCACGCTTTGGGGTTGCTTGGCCTACTGGGAGTTATGTATGTCGGGCTCTGACCCTATTATCTTTTCTGCATCATGTAGCTCAAAGATTTGGCCAGTTGTCTGTGGTCAGCTTCTGAACTCCTGCCCTTGGATCCCTCCCACTGCAGTCTTCCTCCCAACTCCCCAATTCCCACAGCGTAATTTGTTAGCGGATTCCTCTGTTTGGCATCCTTGAATTAACGAGCTCCAACCGACGAAAGCAGCACAGTAAAAGAACACAGTATTTATCCCCACTCCTTTCCCTCCACCTGTTCAGGTGGTGATCTGCAGTGCAAGAGGCCCAGAACTACTGATTAGCCATTTTTGTAGTTCTTTTGGGCTCCAATCCTATTTGCCTCCCTGCACCATGTGGCTTGGCATTCCGGCCAGTTGTCTGATGGTAAGCTCCTGAACTCCCACCCTCGAATCCCTCCCACTGCTGTCCTCCTCCCAACTCCCTGATTCCCACACTGTAATTTGTTACTACTTTTCTTTGTTTGGCATCCTTGGATTAACAAATTCCAACCCACAAAAGCAGCACAGTAAAAGGACACAGTACTTATCCCCACTCCTTGCCCTCCGTCTGTTCTGGCAGCGATCTGCAGTGCAAGAGGATGCCTATCTTTTACACGTCTCAGCCAACATTGCCTCAAGTGGTGATTGTTGGGGGTTGTTACACACACACACACACACACACACACACACACACACACAGACACCTGGACCAGTGGAAGGAGGTGACTTCAGATGCCTGGGTCCTGGAATTAGCACAAGGCCATGCTCTGTACCTTATAGAACTACCTCCAGACCGGCTACCAGTGCCTACACATTATCCTCCATTTCACATTCCTCTGCTCCTGGAGGAAGTCCACACCTTGCTTCAGAAAAGGACAATAGAACCTGTAGTGAAATCAGAACGATGAGGGATGAACTCCAATATTTCAACAGTTTCTGTATTTTTATTCAAGTGTATCCACACACAAAATTAGGACAGTGTTTTGTGACCCAGCCACTTCCTCAGGCCTACAGAGTTGTGCTGTTAATACATTTAAAACAAAATAAATTATTGGAAATTTTTCTGATTTTTACTATTCATTTTGATAACTAGTACGGTGCTTTCATCTCAAACAAAACTGTGAAATCCCTTAGTGTCTAGCAGTATATATTACTCTCTATAAATCCAAATAGATTTCTCTATATTTTTAATCCATGTAGTCTACCTCCACAAGCAGCTGTGTAGCTGTACCACAAATTTGCTAATTTATTTACACATAAATATTGTACATTTGACCAGTCTTGGAAAAACTCTTTTGTGTTATGCATTTTCATATGTTGCCTTTAATTCATAATCTTTGTCTAGCTCAAAACTGTGTTTTTTTTATATGTTGATTCTAAGGAAAAAAAACATATTTACATATAAAGGGGTGCCAAAACAATCTTTGTACTGTCACAAACATTCTCCTGAGTTGTCTTTCAGTAGTTCAGTATTTGTATATAAAACCAGTCTCACCTATTCATCAGTGCTCTTTCACTTAATTCATCTAGAAGGCATTTTTCTGTAATGTCCTGAAATGGGAAACATGTCCCTTGAGCTAATGTATTTAATATAGAACTGTTTAAACTTATCAGTTCCATGGTACAACTTATATTACCTTCTGCCTTGTTTCTACAGTTGCTCTTTTATTCAGTTCATTTAGCAGTCATTCTCTTACATTTTCCTGAAATGGCAAACATGTCTCATAAACCAATGTGCTTTTTATGACACTGTCCAAACTTATCAAGTCTTTGATAAGACATGTAATATCTTCTGCCTTATTTCTACCAGGCTGTTAACCTCTTTTGCTTTTTTGGTTTTCTGTCATGATTTATTTCCGCTTTGCTTTTTCCTTAAAAAATAAAAATGAGCATCAGTCAGTGCTGTATCTTAATGAAATACAGAGCTTTTAACTCTTTTTAAATTTACTCCATTTGGCGAAAGTTACGCTTATCTCTGTCAGAGGGAAGGGGTGTGATCCGTCAAATGACTGAGTCTGAGAGCCGCCGACGCCCGCATATGTGTGGTTTAAATACTGCGGTGGGGGGGGATCGCCGATGTCATGAAGACATCATCACTGTCTCCGCTCAACAGTGGAGCTGCTAAAACTGTGAATCCAGTTGAGAAGCCAGTAGGTAGCCTAAGGGGTAAGGCGTACTGCTGATCCCCAGCAGGCCGGTAGTGTGCTTCAGCAGCGGTTTGCCCCACATCCATGGCTAAAGCCATAATTAATCCTTTTTTTTTAACATTTGTACAAACGAGATGTAAATCCTTTTAAACTTATATCCCTTTCAAGGTTCTTATTTGAGTACTTGTTCTTGTCTCTTAAAATGAGTAGATCTGGCTTTAGCCACTGGTGGGGGGCGAACCACAGATGGAGCACACTACCAGCATGTTCACATCAAGCCACATTGTGTCTACCAGACAATCATATTCCCTATCAGGTAAAAATTGGTTAATCCAACCCCCCTTCCCCAACAGGTTCTACTTCTGTAAAAGCTGCAGTATTTGCAGATATGCTCAAGAGGGTACAAGATTCATTATAGATTCATTAAGGTAGACAAGTGGAAATCAAGGATCTTATCAAATGTACAACACAGTTTGTTTATGTAGCGTGGAACCCTTGTAATAGCTATTATGTGGGGCAAACAGTGCGCCCTTTGAAAAAGAGAATAAAAGAACACATTAGAGCAATCATAAATCAGGATGATAAGCATTTGTCAATGCCAAACGGTATTTCCATTAGGGTATGGCATTTATGCAGGCCCCCAGTTGTATCCATGTCCCTTTAGCATCCAAATTCCAACAGAGCATCTCTCTGCAACTCCTCTTGCATCTGATCAACATTTTACCCTCATACTTTAGTGTTCGTCTTTGGAACCCTAACGCCCTGGGCATGCTCAAGGGAACAAGCCTGTGTGGAAACTGTGCAACCCGCGGTTGTAATAGTCATTCAGTGGAATTATTTCACCAAATTTTCAATATAGGCATTTTGTCACCTCTGATTATGAACACTGTCACTATGATTTTCTTACTGTGCACCGAATACCGATTTCCCACAGCAACCATGCTATGCTGCATCAGAACTGTGAAAACACATTTCAGCCAGGATGTGAAAAATGACAGTTGAACTGTTCATAAGGAGGTGTAGGAAAATGCAAATGCTGGAAATCTGGAGTGAAAGTATGACAAATTCGCGAAGTTACGAGTGCGTGTGGAAACTGCGCAACACATGCTCATAAAACAGTCATTATTTGGAATTTTTACACCAAATTCTCAACATAGGCATTTTAGGACATCTGCTCATGAACAGTGTCACTGTGATTTTCTTACTCTGTACAGAACGTGATTTCCCACAGTGGCCGTGCGATTGTACGCCGGAAGTGCGAAAACGCATTTCGGCCAGGATGTGAAAATTGACAGCTGTACTGGTCATAAGGAGATGTAGGAAAATGGCACTGTTGAACATCTGGAGTGGAAATATTATGAATTCACAAACTTACGAGTGTGTATAGAAACTGCGCAACGCACGCGCGTAACACAGCCATTTTATGGACTTTTGCCACCAGATTTTCAAAATAGGCATTTTAGGACCTCTGCTCATGAACAGTATCACCGTGATTATCTTACTCTGTAGTGTACACTGATTTCCAACAGCGACCATGCTATTTTGCGCCGGAAGCGCAAAAACATATTTCAGGCAGTATATGAAAAATGACCGCTACACTGCTCATAAGGAGGTATGGAAATATGACTGTGTTGAAAATCTGGAGTGAAAATATTACAGATTCGCGAGCTGACGAGTGTGCGTGGAAACTGCACAATGCACGCTCATAAAACAGATTTTTTGGAATTTTTGCACCAAATTTGCAACATAGGCTTTTTGAGAGCCCCTCTCATGAACAATGACACTGTCATTTCGTTGGTCGGTCCCGAAAGTTGATTCCGCACAGAGACTGCGAAATCACCTTTTGGGACTGAATAACACCATGGCAGTTACTGAATTCTTGAGAAGGGGTCCCAATAACCCCATGCTGAAAATCTGATGCCAAAATTCCCAAAAATGGCCATTGTACAGCTTACCGGCATTTCTTCAGTTCGCAGTCAGCTTTAAAGAGTGCAGACATGTTCCCGGTCCACTGAAGATCATTGCGTCAGGCTCCGGAGGTAAGTATGGGGTGGGGGTGGGCAGGTGGGTGTGCAGAGGGTGGACACGGGTTGGGGCAGGACTTACCGAGGGACCGTTTTCTTGTTTTACAGTTAAAAAAGAAAAGCGGAGGCTTTTGTCATACTGGGGTGGGCTCCCAGCATGCCACCTAGGTTAGGGGGATGTGTGGGGAGGTGGAAGTGCAGAGGGTGGGTGCGGGTTGGCCGGGTGCTGCTGGCACTCTGGGGTGGGCTCCCAGCGTGCCACTTGCGTGTTGCTGGGAGGGGACTGGAGCGGCAGGGACTGTGCTCCCCGCCGCCATACAGTGTGTGTGGGAGCATGAACACGCTGGGGTGGGCTACCAGCGTGTCAACTGGTTGTTGTTTTTTTGGGGGCTGCAGCTGATGGGGATTGGGCACCCCTGTTGGCCACACACTGTACTGAGGGGGCGCATGAGCTGAGGGGGATTGGGCACTCCCCACAGCACACAAGGTGGGGGACAGAAAGAACAGGGAGGGGGAGGACATTAGCAGAGGGAGCATGCTAATTGCAGACACGCTACCACTGCTGATTCAGCTGACCTTTTCTTTGATGCAAATGCCAACACAGCCAAAATGCTGTCATACACAGCTAAGCATGTATTGGTCCAGTAGGGTCGAGCCTGCTACACTGAGCACTGGATTGGGGAGGAGGGTCACACACCTCCAAAAGGCACACTGTTGCAAGACGTTCCTTGCGCACGTGCGCAAGCAGACGCAAAAATGCATTTGGGGTTCACTTCAGATGTCGTCACAGTTCAAATCCCAATAGGTTAAGATTCACGGGACTCTGAACATGTACACCCATTACAAAAGGGGGGAATAGCTTCTACAGAAAGAAACTAGATGGATAGTCACTTTAAACACCATTTCCCCAGAGGGTCTTAATGAAGGTAACATGGATTATAGCCCATATTTATGATCGCTTATCACATAAATCAGTTCTGGACTTTGCACAGTTCCCCCCTCATCTTTTAATCTTGAAATTAAATTTAATTACAGTTTGATTTATAATTACTTGTGTCCTCTATTCCCTGTTATCCTTAGGGAGAACTGTTCAGAGTGCAGCATGTAGCAGTTTTAATTTATTGCCATAATGGCTACACTTACTATGTATTTATTGTATCATCCCTAAACCGTGTGCCACATTAGTGTATTTAAAATTCATAGAATTATAGAATCGTGCCGGCAGAAAAACCATTGGGCCATCGAGTCTGCCCGAGATTGCCCTGCCCCACCTCCCTTTTACCTCCCACCCTTCCTTAGACCCATATAGTTATCCGGTGCTCTTTTGAATTTCTCCATTGTATCCACCTCCACCACCCACTCTGGCAACCTCTTCCGTGGCTCTACAACCCTCTCTGAGAAATAATGCCCCCTCAGATCGCCCCCCCAGCTTATATGCATGCCCTCTGGTGGTTTTGTTTTTCCTGAGCCTGAAGATGCTATTCCCTCTAGCCTTGTTTATTCCCTTTATATACTTGGAAGGTCCCCCCCCCATATCTCATTTTCAGCGTATGAAGATCAAGCTCTTCCAGCCTCTTCCCATATGTTCTCCCCTGCATCCCCTGGATCATCGTTGCCCTTCTCTGTACCCTTTCCAGCATATCCTTGTCCCCTTATAAATGGGGCCTCCAGAATTGAGCTCCATGATCCAGCTGTGGTCTGACCAGTGTATTACATAATGGCATGATCAGCTCCCTCTTTCTACTAGTGAAGCTTCTCCCAGTGCATGCCAACACTCTTGTTGCTTTCCCAGCTGCTTGTTCACACTGACTCCTAGCTTTTAATGTGTCTGTGATCCAAATCCCCAGGTCCTTTTCCTGTTCTATGACTTACAGTGATACTCCCCCCCCCCAGACATTAAGTGGCTCTTGGGTTATTCAAACAACATGAAGTCTTGCTGTATTCTGACTATATGCAGTTAGCCCCAGCACTTGAACTGCTTCGGAGAGTAAAGGGTTAACACTATGCACAAGCATAGAATGTTGAGCTCGGTTTTCAAACCTCTGTCTGTGGTACTCTGAAGTCTGTCAGATTTCTTACTCCGCCTAACTGTGACATTGCTCCGGAGATCCCTCCTGCAATTCAGTTCGGTAAAGTTCGAATCAGTCGGTTGTTTCAACCGTAGTTCGTTCATTATTCTGTATTCTTACTTATGTCCCGGTACAGTAAGTGATAGTAGTGGGTAGTGTTGTTTCTATTGTTTCTACTGTTAGAATTTTTTTTTCTTGTCGGTTCTTTTCCAGTCGGTCTGGTTTAGAACCAAAACTGATTGTTTTTTACTGATAAAGTAATAAAAATTGTGGCTTTACTGGTACTTGTCGGTTCCTAAAAAACTAATTTTTTTTTTAACCGACCCATGACATGGTTGGAACTGATAGGTCTTAGTTACCTGGCTTAAAAGCTGTGAAGGGTGATTTTTTGATTTTCGACATGTCTGAGAGACCCAAAAAGAAAACTGGTCCCACATTTCAGCACTGTTCCAAGTGTGGGGAGGCCTTTGCTAAGGCTGATCCCCACCTGGTATGTGTATTGTCTGAGGTTTGACCACCTCAAAGAAGACTGCCAAATCTGTAAAAAAAACTTTCCGAAAGCCACCCTGGATAATTCCGAAAGCCACCCTGAATAAACGTTTGGGTAGGCTGAAGGAAAGGGAGGCAGAGAATTCCGCTGACCCGGATATGCATCCCGGTTCAGTTGTGGCTGAACCTGAAGAGGTGCTCACTGACCTGGGCGATACATCTTCAGGCAAAAAGAGAGCCGACTCTGTGGAATCGGTTCTGTCAAAAAGAAAACAAAAATCAGCCAGTTCGGATCCTACACCTTATGTTCCGACCGCTGAAGAAATAGCGAAAGTGAGCACAGTAGTTCAATCGCTTTGCCCGGTTCCGACCAAACCGGCATCGGTTCAGAGCCGATCAAGTTCGGTCGGAAGTAGCTGCTTCTGATAAAGATCCTGAGGCATACTATGAGGACAGTTGGGAGGAGGAGGAAGATTATGAAGAAGAGCAATGTGAAGGCCTAGATGAGTCAGTAGAGCCTGACATCTCCCCAGACAGACCTTCCCATGTTTCTCCTCATAGGCTTTCTGAGTCCCCTTCCCATTTCTTGTTTTCAAGAAAGTGGCTGAGACTCTTCAGCTGCCTATGGAAGAGGCTGAACAGGATCAGGAAGAACCTGATTATGTGGAAATGATGGATGTCCCAGAGTTAAAGAGAGTGTCTATCCCTTTACATAAATCCTTGGGGAAGCAGACACAGAACATTTTAGTTTCCTATGTCCATCCCTCCTGTGGAAAAAAAGAATGGACAGGAAGTATGCTTTGTCAGGTCCTGGGATGGAATTCCTTTCAAACTATAGCAGCAGGGTAGTGCAAGCTGCAGCCTGTGACAAGGCTAACATTCCCCTGGCATCTCACCCCCCAGATAAGGATTCCAGGAAATTGGATGCCATGGCAAAAAAAACAGTACTTGGCATCCTCTTTGGGACTCAGGCAATCCAATTATATGGCATATACAGCCAGGTACCAGAAATCTATATGGAATATGGTTCTGGAGCTGGCAAGGAATGCCCCTCCCAGCTAACCAAGGAGCTGGAGCAGGTGGCTGCAGATGGTATTGAGGCATCCAAGGTGCAGTTCCATGCTGCTGTAGACTCAAATGATGTTCATTCCAGGGTCATGGCTACAACTATCTCCATGAGGAGATTTGCTTGGCTTAGGTGTACCAACCTCTCACAGGATACCCAGGCTAAGGCCATGGATTTTCCTATAACTGGTAATTCTCTCTTTGGGGACCAAACAGAGAATTATATGAAGAAGGTGGATGAATACAGGACCACTTATAGGAGTGCTGCAGCCAAAGAAAAGTGGACCACTCCTCAGAGGCAACAGTTTAGGGGTAGGGGCAGGCCTTTTTACCAAGCTCAGGCCTCTTCCTCTTCTTTCCAGCAGAGGGGGTTCTTTAGGGGGAAGAGGCAGATATGGGATGACCAGGACCCCATCATCCACTCAGTCTAAGCCCCCAGCCAAGCAGACACTCTGAGGTGTCGGTCCAGGTCTCCTCCCCAGTGACAGTAGGAGGCAGGCTGGCTCACTACTCCCTGGCCTGGGAGTCTATTACTTCAGACAAATGGGTCCTGGAAGTAGTGGCCCAGGGACTTGCTCTCAGTTTCAAGAGGTTCCCAAAAATGAGAGCAAGGTCCTTCAGTCCTCCCTCCCTCCCCCTTGGAGACAAATGCCTTAGAGGCAGAAGTCTCCTCTCTTCTGCTTCTGCAATCAGTAGAGAAGGTACCACATTGTCACAGGGGAAAAGGACTATATTCCAGATTCTTCCTTACCCCAAGAAAAGACAGGGGAGTCTTGACACATTTTAGATTTAAGGTACCCGAACAAACACTTAACCAAAATTCAAAATGGTTACTCTGGGAGTAATTCTTCCCTCTCTGAGACCAGGAGACTGGCTAGCCTCTCTGGATCTCAAGGATGCCTACTTCCACATACCTACCAAACATTCCCACAGAAAGTACTTCCGGTATGCCGGCCGGCCAGCAGCTGGGATTTCCGCTTGCTTGCCCGGTGTGACCGGGTTGAGGAGCGGACCAGGTCGTCGGCGGAGGTCGGGCTGGGGAGAAGGATGGAGCGTCCTATGGCTACTCTCCTTCTCCGGGGGGAGGGTGCGGGTAGCGCTCAGAGCACTGAGGACCCCTGACGGAGGCCGGGAGACCTCACGCTGCCAACGCTTAACATCGGGGAGGTGGGGCGGACGCCGGCGTCATTGCACGTCCCCACCTCTGTAAGGAATAAAGCACAGAAAATCAGGCAGAGCAGGGCCACAGTCTCAGTGAAGCCCTCCCAGAAGGACCTCGATTGGCTGCCATCGCTGCGGGTCCTCCTACCAGTTACAGTTCCGTGACCACGGGAAGACCGTGGCCATGGCCCCACCCTCCGGGGGGTAAGCCGGGGGTGACTGGGGGACCCCGGCAGCAATAGATGGTAGCTGAGGCTTCCCGGGGCCGTGACTAGGGCCAATAAATGATTGTCGGCCTGGCCAGATAAATAATAAATAGAAAAAAAAAAAAGAAAGTACCTCCGGTTCGAGTTGCCCTTAGGCCATTATCAATTCAGGGCCATGCCTTTCAGCCTAACATCTGCGCCAAGAGTGTTCACCAAGTGTCTTGCAGTGGTGGTGGCACTCCTCAGAAGGCAGGGCATCATTTTATTTTATTCCCATACCTGGACGACTGACTAGAGGTAGGCCAGTCCTCAGACAAAGTCAAGTCAGCTCTATAGGCCACTCGAAAGCTTCTAGACTCATTGGGGTTTATCTTGAACCTAGAAAAGTCTGCCCTGCAACCAGCTCAGACCCCCACATTCATAGGGGTGGAACTGGACACTATTCAGGCAAGAGCATTTCTCCCTCTCTCAGGGGTTCAGTCCCTTGTCACTCTGGCTTCCTCTTTTCGTCCTCTAGTTTCTTGTCCAGCCAGGGACTTTCTGCAGTTGCTGGGTCACATGACAGCTTCTACAGCAGTGGTCCAGGGAGCAAGGTTTCAGATGAGAGAGATTCAGTTTCATTTCAGATCCTATTGGTCTCAGAAAAAAGACTGTCTCCAAATTGGTTCCTGTGTCTCAGACCCTAGTTCAGGCTCTCCAGTGGTGGCTGGAGGAGGACAATCTTCGACAAGGTGTCCCCTTTATCAGTCAGGCTCCTTCAGTGATTCTCACCACAGATGCTTACTAGAGTGGGGGGCTCACCTAGATCAGCTTACAGCTCAGGGAACCTGGTGTCACCAGGAGTCCCTTCTTCACATAAACCTCCTCGAACTAAGAGCTGTCTTTCTGGCACTTCAGATATTCTTAACTGCTGTTCAGGGGAAAGTAGTGCAGATCAGGACAGACAGTACCACAACCATGTGGTACATTAACAAGTAGGGAGGCACTCAGTCCTCGGCCTTGTGCACAGAGGCCATGAAAGTATGGTCTCTAGCTTATTCCCTTCAGACTTTCCTGATAGCTGTGCATCTCCCAGGGAAGGACAGCGTTCTAGCAGATACATTCAGCAGGATTTCCCAGGGCTACCACGAATGGACCCTGAACCGTCTAATTCTTCAGGTTATTTTCAAGAGATGGGGCATTCCAGAGATAGAGCTCTTTGCAGCCCTGGACAGTCATCAGCTTCCTTCTTATTGTTGCAGACCACCTGTTCTGGGCCCTGTACCTCAGGATGCTCTTGTACTGAACTTGACAAGCAAGTTTCTGTATGCATTTTCTCCCTTTCCTCTGATATTCGGGGTCCTGATCAAGATCAGGTCTCAACCTTGCAAAGTGATTCTGGTGGCTCCAGATTGGGCCAGACAGCCTTGGTATCCTCTACTGTTGTCATTGTCAGTAACAATGTTCTTGTGTCTTCCCAGACAGTACAATCTCCTCACTTCCTCACAGGGGAGGATTGTGTATCCCAACCTTCAGACTCTCCTCAGGCTTAAAGCCTGGCTCTTGAAGAGTTAGAATATGCAAGCTTGCATCTTTCTCAGTCAGTCTTGGATATTTTGAAGGTTACCAGGAAACCTGCTAATAGAAAGACTTACAACTCCAAATGAAAAAGATTGGGGTGTTGGTGTTCCCAAAAGCATGTCAAGCCAGAGCTGGCTGACATTGCCACTGTTTGGACTATTTAGTGCATCTCAACAGTTTAGGAGTCCGGCCTACTACTCTCACTCTGGCAGCTGTGTCTGCTTTTCTTTCTGCTGGCAAGGGCTCTTCCATAGCATCTCATCCAGTCTTCAAAAACTTTTTCAAGGGCCTAATACATGCTAACCCTCCCTTTCAGGAGCCTACCCCTTCCTGGGACCTGAATATCTGTATTGCACAGCTTATGCAGCCCCCTTTTGAACCCCTATCCTCAGTTGAATTGAAGTACTTGATTTGGAAAACTGTATTCCTGGTGGCCATTACCTCTGCCAGGAGAATCAGTGAATTACAGTTCCTTATCAGTGGAACCTGACTTTATTTCATTTCACAGGGATAAGGTGGTCCTTCGAACCAACAGAAAGTTTCTTTCTAAAGTGGTATCAGACTTTCACTTGAATCAGTCTGTGTCATTGCCTGTATTTTTCACTGATCATTCTTCCTCTGGGGAGAGAAGATTGCACAACCTTGATGTAAAAAGGGCTCTTAGTTACTATGTAGAGCATACTAAGGCCTATAGGAATGGCTGTTCTCAGTTATTTCTCACCTATGGAGAAGTGGGAAAGGGAAAACCTGCCACTAAGAGGACTATTGCCAAGTGGATTGTCTCCTGTATCCAGTTCTGCTATTCAAAGTTGGGGAAAGAGCCTCCCTCAAGCCTGAGGGTGCACTCCACCAGAGGTACAGCTGCTTCGGTCGCAGCAGCTAGAGACATGCCATTAGTGGAAATTTGTAAAGCAGCCGCCTGGAAAACTGTTCACACGATTAGCAAGCATTACTCTCTTGACATTTAGTCAAGAAGTGATGCTAGGTTTGGCACAGCTGTGCTGCAGATCTTGTTCCCAAAATAGGTGCTGTGACTCCCTCTGCCAAGGGGGTACTGCTTGGTAGTCTGCATATAGTCAGAATACAGCAAGACTTCATGTTGTTTTAAGAAAAAAATACCTTAGTAATGTTGTTTCTTCTAATAGAGTCTTGCTGTATTCTGACCTCCCTCCCTGCCTCCCCTCCTGGAACCTAGTGCTTTGGGATGTAGTATGGCAGGCACAGTGCTGCACCCCAGAGGTATACTTGGCATGCCTTATCTTTTAAGGGTTTATCTTAAATATTTTGGTTGTTCACTACCTACTTATTTTTATTTTTGGAGTTCTCGAGTCTTGACCCTAAAAATAAAAAAAAAAAAACAGTTTCTAACTATAAAATTAGTTTAGTGCTCGTAAGAATCAAGAGTACCACAGAAAGAGGTTTGAAAACCGAGCTCGAGCTCAATGTTCTATGTTTGTGCATAGAGTTAACTCTTTACTCTCTGGAGCAGTTCAAGTGCTGGGGCTAACTGCATATAGTCAGAATACAGCAAGACTCCATTAGAAGAAACAACATTACTAAGGTGAGTATTTTTTCTTTCATCCTATGTGCATTATTTTACACTTTTCTACATTGAATTGCAACTGCCACTTTTCTGCCCACTCCTCCAGTCTGGCTAGATCCTGCCTCATACCCCTTGCCCCAAACGTCCACCCTGTTATATAACTGCTTGTCATCTGCAAACAAACATGCCTTTCCATTTAGACCCTCCACTAAGTCCCCCATGTACACATTAAATAGTATGAGTCCCGACATCGACCCCATGTGGCACCCCGCTCATCACCCCAAGTTCCCTGGAGTGCTTTCCATTGACCATCACTCTCTGGGTGCTCCCACCCAGCTAGTTCTCCACCCACTTTGTAAGCCTAGCACCCACCCTCAGACTGTTCAACTTGCTTACCAACCTTCTATGTGGATAGAGTTGAACACTTTCCGGAAATCCAGATAGGCCACATCCACCGCGCCCCCCCCTCCCCGGATCATATACCTCCGTAACTCCCTCAAAGAGTTAAAGTCATGTTGGTTTGACAAGACTTGCCACCTGTGATCCCATGTTGGTTATCATCGATCAGACCCTCCTCCTCCTCTAGGTGCCCTACCAACCTTATGAGAGGCTCCATCAGCTTGTCCACAACCGAGGTGAGACTGACTGCGTGGTAGTTGCCAAGCTCCTCGTTTTTCCCTCCCTTGTATATTGGTACCACCTCGGCCTTTTTCCAGTCTCCTGGGCCCCTCCCGATTCCAGGGATAGATTAAACTGCTTTGCCAGAGGCTCTGCCAGATCCACCCATAGCTCCCGAAGCATGCTTGGGTGTACCCAGTCAGCTCCCCTAGCCTTGTCCATTATTATTTTTCCCATCTCCTCCAAAACCCTCTCCACTGTGAAGGGACTCGTGTCCACCTCCTTGTCCTTCCTCCCCTTTCTTCTCAGTGCAGGCCCTTTCCCTTCATTCTCTGTCGTGAAAACAGATGCAAAATATTCATTTAGTAGGGTTGCCTTCTCCTCTTCTCCTACAACTATTTTAACCCTCCCCCTCTAAGTCTTGGAATAACCTGCCTGTTTTTCCCCTTATCACTCACATACCTATGAAATTTTTTGTCACCCCTTCTCACTTCCCTAGCTGTTTTCTCCTCTGTGCTTGCCTTTGCCTTCCTAATTGTTCTTCCCGCTTCCCTGAGCTTTTCCTTGTAGATCCTCTTTTCCGCCATCCCCTCTGACCTTTTGTAGGCCTTAAAGACCTTTCTCTTCTCCTTGACAGCCTCCCTAACCCGTGCCATGAGCCGCAGTAGTTTTCTTCCCCTTCTGTGTTTGTTGATTTTTCCGGATGCATTGAGAATTCCTCCCTTAATTACTTCCCACAGCTGCTTTACCTCCTCCAGCTGTTGGATCCCTGTAAGCTCTCTCCTTAAGATACCCCCCATTTTCTCAAAATATGCCCTCCTGCAGTTGAGCACCCAGGTGGGTGACCTGCCCAGTTGTACCCCTGCCTGGATGGAGAACCTGACCATCCGGTGATCACTGTCCCCCAAGTTTTCCCCAACCTCAACCTCCCCTACTCTGTCTCCGTTTGTTAAAACATCTAGTGTAACCTCCCTCCTAGTAGGTTCCTTAACTATCTGGCTTAGGAGTACATCCCACAGGGATTCCAGTAAGCCCCTGCTCTTTTCTGTTGTGGCTGATGGAATTTGCCAGTCCACATCTAGTAGGTTCAGGTCCCCCACAACTAGAATTTCCCCTTTCTTGACCTTTTCCTGTATCTCCCTAGCCAGTTCCCGATCCACTTTCTTGCCCTGATGAGGTGGCCTGTGTACCACCCCCATCCTTATTGCACCCCCTTCCTGACTCCCCAACATAACTCAAAGGATCTCTAGGGATCCCTTGCCCCCCTACCTTCCACTGCCACTAATGTCCAATTCTGAATGCTATTTAAACTGTGGTATTTCTTGTGAATGAAATGGTTTTAACATTGTAATTTTTATATGACTGTATTGTTGAATCAAGGATGGACATGAGAAAGGGAAAGTGTGGCCCACCGGGAAGTGAACCCAGACCCCCAGTAATACCGTTCCAGTGCTCTAACCATTAGGCTATGGGCTCACATGGTCAGCAGGCCTTAGGCTTTGCTTAAATTCCCACAAATTATTTTTCTCAAGTGTTGCGCAATCCTGTAATTTAGGAACATATCAGAAATACAAACAGACCACTTCTCAGTGCAGCTAAGCCCCTGCCAGGCATAGTTTAAATCAAGGATGGGAATGAGAAAGGAAAATTGTGGCCCACCGGGAATTGAATCCAGACCCGTGGTAATACTGTTTCAGTGCTCTAGCCATTAAGCTATGGACTCACATGGTCAGCAGGCCTTATGTTTTTCTTAAATCCACGCAAATTCCTTTCTTAAGTGTATTTTTTAAAGAATTTAAGTGTTGTAAATTTGTGCTCATTCACAAGGGTGTCTCTTTTGAAATTTGTGTCTGTATCTTTAAATTGGTGCTTTTTATTGAGGGTCGGTTTGTCTGTATTGGCATTGTTCCTGAGGAAGACCCACATGGTCAAAGCACCGGGGCATAGTTTGTCAGCGTCCTCCAGGGCTGCTAGAATAAACTCACCTTTATTTGCAATTATCAGAGCATTTGTGACTTTTTGACCAGAGTGCACTTTATCCTCCTTTTTTCTGTGAAGTTTGGGATCATTGGATCTGAAGTGGGCACCAGCACAGCTTTC
This sequence comes from Neoceratodus forsteri, assembly GCA_016271365.2. Taxonomy (NCBI): domain Eukaryota; kingdom Metazoa; phylum Chordata; order Ceratodontiformes; family Ceratodontidae; genus Neoceratodus; species Neoceratodus forsteri. The sequence continues at coordinate 900,564,148 of CM028135.1, read as the reverse complement.
CTGAGCGCCCTACCTTGTGGAGTTATTTCTGTTTTTAAAGCACTCTCCAATGGAGCAATTCATATTGCCCTCTTGTCCTTTGATGTGAAGGCTGAGCAGAAATAGGAATTAAATACTTCCGGCATTTTCTGTGGTTTGTCAGCCTGACATTATGCTTCATGGGACCAGCCCCAGTGTTGTTATTTTTTAAGGAATTCATGTAACCAAAAATTATTTACAGTTTTTTTGCAGTTCTAGCAAATGAGATTCCCATATTCATTTTTTCTTTCCCTATTTTAGATTTGCAGAGTCTTCTATAAGAGGACAATTTTCAATTTAATAAAACACTAATATCTCATGAAACAGGCAATAGAAACATAATAGTTGACGGCAGATAAGGACCGCAAGGCCCATCCAATCTGCCCATTTTTTCTACCCCAGGAATGTGCCGTAGGCCTGTGCTCTGTGAATGGCCTATCTATTCATACTCATCTTTATTGCTCCCTTATGCCTGTCCCATGCCTGTTTGAAGCCTTGCACTGTATTCATATCCACCACTTCCTGAGGAAGGCTGTTTCATGCTTCCACCACCCTTTCTGTGAAAAATAACTTCCTTACATTACCCCTTAATCGGCCTCCCTATAATCTCATGCTGTGTCCTCTTGTCCTGCTATTTTTCTTATATTGAAACGTTAGACTCTTTCACCTTGTTAATACCCTTAAGATGTTTGAATGTTTCGAACATATCACCTCTCTCCCTCCTTTGCTCTAGGGTGTACGTATTGAGCTCGGTTAATCTATCCTCCTGTGTTCTTTGATGCAGTCCCTGCACCATTTCGGTTGCCCTTCTCTGGACTGCCTCCATTTTGTTAATGTCCTTGTGAAGGTGTGGCCTCCAGTACTGCACGCCGTACTCCAGATGGGGCCTAACCAGTGTCTTGTAAAGAGGGATTATTACCTCCCTCTTATGACTTGTGATACCCCTACTAATACACCCCAACATCTCTATAGCCTTACCTACTGCTTTAGTGGTCTGCCTGAATGATTTCAGGTAATCTGTGATGATGATGATGCCTAAGTCTCTTCCTTCCCTTGTGATTGTCAGCAACTCCCTTCCCAACCTAAAGGTGGCTTCAGGGTTTCTCTTCCATATGTGCATGATCTTGCACTTCTTTACGTTAAACCCCAATTGCCACTCTTCTGGCCATTTTGCCAGTTTATCCAGATCTCTTCTCATTCTGCCCATCCCATCTGGATCATCTGCTCTGTTGCAGATCTTGGTGTCATCTGCAAACAGACAAACCTTACCCTCCAGTCCATCTGCAATGTCACTGATGAAGATATTGAAGAAGACGGGCCCCGGGACTGATCCCTGAGGTATCCTACTTATGACTTGCATCTCTTCTGACTGTATACCATTTACCACCACTCTCTGTTTTCTGCCCGCCAACCAGTTTGCCACCCAGTTGACCGACTTCTGACCCAGCCCGAGACTACCCAGCTTATTAATCAATCTTCTATGTGGAACAATGTCGAAAGCTTTGCTGAAGTCAAGGTAGGCGACATCAACTGCTCCCCTTGATCCGCTACTCTGGTTACCCAGTCAAAGAAATCTATGAGATTAGTTTGACAGGACCTTCCTATTGTAAACCCATGCTGTCTTGGATCCTGTGCTCGTATGGATTCCAGGTGTTGCACTATCCTTTCCTTAAGGAGTGCCTCTGCAATCTTGCCCACTACTGCGGTAAGACTGACTGGTCTGTAGTTCCCTGCCTCCTCCCTGCTACCACTCTTGTGGAGCAGAATCACATGAGCCCTTCTCCAGTCTTCTGGGACCTCTCCTGTGCTCAAAGACTCACTAAACAGTTCTGATAATGGCTCTGCTAGTTCCACCCTTAGCTCCTTAAATACCCTGGGATGTATGCCATCAGGTCCCATTGTCTTGTCCACCCAGGCCCAGATATTCAAAAGGGTTGAGCCATGCGAAACAGGGATGTGCTAGCTCAGTCCAAAAATGCCTATTGTCAATATCTCGGTGAGAGGCAGCCTCAAATCGCAATGTGCAGGAGTGCAGTGGTAATGAATGCATGTGCAACTGAAGGGGGAGGAACCATGAATAAATGGTGTAGTGCGTTATTCAACAGCTTGCACCATGCGCAATAGGGGAGCAAACGGAAGTTGTGTGATAGTGGAATGATCCAAAATAAAAAGGAACAAGAGAGAGGCGCAAGAATGCTACAGGAAAGCCAGATTTGGGAGCGAGCTGATAGGAACCAGGCACACAGTAGCAGAGAATATGACAGGGCAGGAGCAGGACAGAGCACCTGGAAACCACCAGGAGCAGGGAAGGAGTGGGGAGCCTGTGCCACTGTGCAGGAGGAAAGGGAAAGTGCCACATTGGACTGAGGGCACTGACAGTGGGCAGAACGTCCAATTCTGGGAGGTGTTCCCGGTGCAGGGGGAGTAGCAGAAAGGACAGTGGGGGGAACGGGAATACAGCTGCCAGGGGGGTTAACACAAGCCAAGGACATGGCCAGTGCTACCATTCAGATGGAGGCAGTAATGAGGAGTGTGAGAAGGCAGGCAGCAGGGGGGGCACGGCCTTGGAAGGGTCCGTCGACGGTATGCCCCCAACAGGCAGTACCGAGCCCACACCAGCTTCGAGCTGTACAGTGACACCGAGATCGTGGGCTGGTACCACCTGAACCGGGCGATCCTGAGGCGGCTCTGTGAGGTGTGCAGTGATGTGATACAGGCACCCACACGAAGGAGCCATGCTCTGTCAGTGGAGACAAAAATGACAGCTGTCATGTGCCTGCTCGCCACGGGTACCTTCCAGAGACCAACAGGGGACACAATAGGCATAACCCAGTCGGCCGCGTCATGCCTACTCACACAGTTCCTCAGCACACTGCAGCCACATGCTGCGGAGTACATCTGTTTCCCTAGTACACCATCGGAGCACACAGCACACATACAAGAGTTCCACAGGGTAGCACGTATGCCTGGCGTGCTCAGAGCCATTGACTGCACCCATGTGACCATCTGCATGCCACCTGGCCCCGAAGGTGCAGCACACATAAATCGGAAGGGTTATGCAAGCATCAACTGCCAGGTGGTGTGCGATGCTAGGGGGCGCATAACCAATGTCTGTGCCACGCACCCTGGGGGAGCACATGATGCCTTCATCTGGCACCAGTCTGCAGTGTGCCACAGGTTTGAGAGTGGGGACATCCCCGCTGGCCACCTAGTGGGTGAGTATGCAAATCACGAAGAAAGACATGGATCTTGGGCGGGGCATAGTCAGAGGTGACATGGGTACTGGCCTAGATGGCCCATGGCAGGCGACGCTGATCACCAAACTAATGTCCACCCTCTACACACAGGTGACAGTGGATACCTACTCCATCCCTGGCTGCTCACACCATACCGGCGGCTCGTGACCCCATCGCAGCAACGCTACAGTGAGGCATATGCCACCACACGCAGTGTCATAGAGCGGGTGTTCGGGATGCTGAAGGCACATTTCCGTTGCCTGGACACTTCTGGCAGTGCCCTACAGTGCAGCCCCTCAGAGGCCTGCGGGCTATTCCTGGCCTATTGCATCCTGCGCAGCATGGCCAATGACTGTGGGATAGCTGTACAGGTTGAAGAGGGGGACAGTGATGGGGACAATGAGGATGCTGGTGCAGATGGTGATGGGCAGCCCCCCCCTTGGTCGAAGGGACCCCCGACTGATCCGGATGACGCAGCTGCACCGGGACACCATCACAGAGGAGCACTTCAACCAGCCCAGGTAAGTCATGGGACCATGTGCAACCACCAATGGCAAGGGCACAACCCACAAACACGCATGGACAAACCTTAGGGGTGCATGTCATAAAGGGAATTGGCTGAGCATGGAACCACATACGCCGTCAGGGATGGGCAAGGTCTAACACGGCATGTGGTCTCTCACACACACAAACCCCACAAGACATGCACAAAGGGTAAGAGGCACACTGACCCCAACCGCCACCCCTACTACACGCAGACGCCCACAGACCACCACGCCCAGTGCCTGTTGGTTGTGCGCAGGTCAGACGCTGGGCACCATTGCACAGTGGCGACAGCGTATGCAGGCATCTTTATGCACACGCCACAGTGGCCAGCAGCCGGGAGGGTGTGCAGATGGAACATGTGTGTGTGGGCCGGGTTGCCCACCCGCATTGCACATTGAACAACACACTGCACACAGGGCAGCGCCAGACACAGCCATGGTGGGAGACAGGTCGTCAGCGCGGCACAGTGCCACAGATGTGTAGGTGGTGGTCTGCCGAGACCCGCCAGCAGTGACAGAGGCTGACCAATGGCGTTGGCGGTGGCACCGACAGTCCCCCAAGGGTTCCGCTGCGTGAACACAACCGTTCTCGAGCAGGATTCTGCAGCTCACCGAACATGCATGTGCCATGTGTGCTCGGGATGCCCACAGCTGAACTCAGTGTCGAGAAGGAGGATGTCGCACGATGCCGGGAACGGGAGGTGGACACTGCACTGCGCGGTGTCTGTGACGCATGGGCAAATAACTGTGTACCCATTGTGGCCATGACAGCTGTGATTGTCTGTGTCTGCCAGTCAGTGGCGGCGGTCACATCCTTCCGCCAGCGGTCCATCTCTGCCTGGCGCAGGACCGCACTGAGTGCATCCACCGTCGTCACAAGCCACAACTGCTGATCCACTGAATCATGGAGTATGCGGGTGTGCTCATCTAAGAGGTCATCTGCCTGATCAGCATGGTGTCCCTCACGGTGTTCATGGCCGTGATGGGCAGCACCCCTTGCGGTTGGGCGTTGCACACCAGGGCCATGCCTGGGCATGTCCACAGGCGGTGCACTGACGCCGACTGCTGACACTGCCTGTCCGGCTGCCGCTCTCCAGGGCTTAACGGTGCCGCTGCAGCGGCCGCAACAGCTCCACTGTCCTGGACTTACACCAGTGCTGCCCCACTGGTGCAGACAGGCACAGGCTGGGACTGTGATGTCACGCAGGCCTCCACGGCGGCACCACCCACAGCTATGCCTGTGCTGTAACCTGCTGTGCGGCCATCCTGCGGCCCACACGTATCACTGTCCATGTTGTGAGCTCTATCATCATCAGTGACGGATCTGGCACCAGTCCGAGTCTCAGCATGCTGGCATCCATGGACGCTGGGACACGGGCAGGTCCTCCTCTGCACCTGCTCCACCAACATCAGTCCGGACAGCCAGGCGGGCCCACTGTCGTTCTGACCTTGGATACCTGTGGAGGTGGATGGGCCCTCCTCTGTGTCCAGGGTATCGCCCTCAGTGGACAAGCCCACCACCGCTGACCCATGTAGACGCTTAGGAGCTGTAAGGGAACACAGTAGCATTAATGTATCTGCCCTACCTTGTGGCATCCCCCCCCCCACAGTGACAGATCAGGACCTACCATACAGTGACGGGCTACCACCTGTCTGGAATCCACCACCTTGAAGACCCTCAATGGCACGACGACGCATGCTGCCAGCAACCCGCTCTTCCTGTGGGGTCAGGCGTTGCACGGCCGGCTGTCCTCCACCAGTTGCAGCCCATGCTGCCCTGATGGCAGCCACCTTATCCTTAATCCTCCTCCTGTCCGTGTCCACCTTCTTCTTGCACTCCTGCACAGACCGCTGGTGGCTGCCATGCTGGTTGACGGCACGCGCCACCTCTCCCCATGCAGCAGCACGGGCCTGTAGTGTTCCCCGAGGTCCGCTGAGCAGTGGCTTCTGGTCAAGGTAGGCCTCAAACAGGGCATCTGTTTCTGCCTTGGTGAAGTTTGGCCTCCTCTTCCTCCCATGTCTCTGTTCATCCTCCTCTACCTCACGATCGCTCATCATTGATCCTGTGGGAATGGCAGGTGTTACCTCTGACTGTGCAATCCCATGCATCTCCCACACACCACAGTCCACACTCCCAAACAGCATGCAACTCACCACAATAGACTGCAATACCAGACTATGGTCTCTGCAGCCCAATGCCGCATTTATATAGCGCAACGCGTGCAAATGAGGTGAGGCTCAATTTTAAGTGGATGCTAATGCAGTATCTGTGCCATTGAATCGCTGATGAGCTGATTTACATGTGACGGCTGAGTATCGTGCTGTTGCGCCTTGTGCAATTGTGTTGAATGTGCTCTGGCAAGGGTGCAGTTCTGTAACGTGCGCAGTGGACACCGAATGGCGCATGCCAGGGGTGCTGACACCGACATCTGCCGCGCTGCTGACGTGCTGTGCGCGGGAGGCAGTGCAGGGCATGGCCACCATTGTGCCAGTGGCGCTACTGCGCTGTTCACATGTATGGCGCTCTTGCACTGGGGCACTGTAGGCACTGTGGAGCCACAACGTAGTAGGCCACTACAGGGCATCTCACACAGGCACCCAGTCACTCTACACGCAGTGAGTACCAATCGCGCTGTGGCGGTCTGTGCGCGAGAGACCCTTGACCCTGGTGCCCTACCTGCTCCCCTAGGCACCACTGCGCCCGCATGGGTGCATTCACTGTCGCTGTTCGGTGACAGCGACAGCAGGAGAATGGCAGCTGGTACCGCACTGCATCTGCACGGGCTGACCGCGCCATCGAGAAGCCATTTTGACTCCAACCAGCTTCAGAGATATCAAGAAGGAGGGCTGCTGTTTGGAGCCAGGTGGAGCTGGCCAATTTGGTGGCCATAGTAGAGCCCCATGCTGGGGCACTTTTTGCGGATGCACCCCTGGACAGGGCCAGGAGTGCAGTGTGGGAGGAGGTGGCGGTGGCGCTGGAGGAGGCCACAGGAATCAGGCGCATGGCTGAGCAGTGTTGCCACCGACACAGGGACCTCCAGCGCAGGGACCCGGACAGGCTTGCCTGCCTGCGGGCACGCGCCAGGAGAGGCGCAGTGCCACGACCAGGTAGGTGCCCCATCCATACACTGATTGCATCAGTACGGGTATCGCTGTGGGCATGTGTCCACCACACGGGGAGGTGGGACATCCAGTGTGGGTAGTGGTGTTGGTGGTGGAGGTGGTGTTGGGGGTTTGCGGCATGGCTGGGTTGAGCAGGATCGCACACACCCGGGGGGGGGGTCTCTGATACTGGATTGTACTGATAATTCCCTCTCCATTTATGCACCTTAGGCCCTGATAAGTGGCGCCGAGCCAGACTGGACCGACACCGAGGCGTTGGTGGTGGAGATGTTCAACAGCCACGGGAAGACGTGGAAGAGGACTACAGCGCCAGGATCAGGCCGATGATGGTGAGTGCCTTTGTTCCAGGATAATCTGTGCATGCTGTGTTGCAGGGCAGGCGGCAGGGCATAGCCATCATCCATTGACACCAGTGACGTGAACGCTACACAGTACAGTCAGCACTGTCCAGTGGCACTGAATGTGTGGGTGTGCATCGCTGGTGGCCCATGCGTGCACCGGGTACATGGCTGTGCCACTGCCGTCGCACCACATATCCATGTCACTGTACAGCCATGGTGGTGCTGAGCGGGACTTGGGCGGTGGGTGTGTGCAGCGGTCCGCATGGCTGTGTGTGCCTGGTAGGCAGGTCATGTGGACACGATCACTGTGGGTGGTCGCACACCATCACAGGGGCATGTCCCACAGCTGTATGCCATGCACAATGGGTGGGCTGCAGGGAGATGGACATTCACACTTATTGACTCTGCTCCCTTGTCCTAGGTGGACGGTGGATGATACGGCTGGAGAGGGCCGTGCAGGAGCTACTCCAGCTTGTGAGGGCGTCATTGGAGGTACTGCAGAGGTTGGACCAGCACGGTGTCCAGAGGCAGAGAAGCAGGAGGCACCACAGGAGCGGGGCATCCGCTAAGACCGCCATGCCCCATGATACACCCTACCCCCCTGGACCCACCCTAACACCCCTTCTTCCCTCTCCCATTTGTTCACCCCTGCCCCTTACCCAGCCCCACCTGGTTTGTGGCCCTCGTCCCCCCATATGTATATAGCCGTAAATAGTTGTTTTGTCCCTTTGAGAAATATACATTTGTTTTGTTATGCCTACTGTGGTGGTCTCTGATTTGCAGTGGGCTACAGGTGCTTAGTTGCAGTGGTATGCATGGTGTCAGGGGTGGTGTAGGCATGGGTGTGTGTGTGTCCGTAAGGGAAGCGCCTATGGTGTGGGTGTAGCTATCAGTCACTGTCTGTGGTTTGTGTGTTGTTCCCTGTGCACTGGATGACTCTGTGCAGTGGTCCATGGTGCATGCTCTGTGTCCGTGACACCCCTGTCAGACCGTCCATGGCCTATGCAACTGACACCCTTGCATGTCTGTGAACTGCATTGTCTGCTGGCATGTCAGTGGTGGCTGTACATGCTGGACAACCACTGTACCCAGCACAATGCTGGGTTGCCGCCTGTCACCGGTATGGTGCACGTCTGCCTCGGGTGGCACTGTGGCCTCCGCTGTTGTTGTCCCACCTCCATGCTGTTGCTTGTGTCTGTTGCAGGGGATGTGCTCCATTGTCTGTCATTTGTGCTCTGGCCGCATGCTGGTGACTTACAGCTTCATGGTGCCTGCGCAGGGTGCCTGGCACACCTGTGCCATGGAGGGGTGCTGGCCATGTGTACACGGCTGCCGTGGCCACACGCCAGTGGCTTGGTTGACCCGCCACTGTGTCCCTGTGTTGGTGTGCCCTGGGTATGGTGGTGCTTGTCCACGCACTGTGTTAGACCTGTGGTGCATGCTTCCATGCACCACTGGTGTCTGCACTGGCTGTTGTGGCCAGTGCTGGGTCGGGTGTGTCCTTGGGAGGGTGTGCAGGGTGCTGTGCCACTGGTGATGGGGTCTGGGGCACGCCCTCACGTGTGGGTATTCGTATGCCGGTCAGTCTCTCAGCTGTACCGGGGGACGTGTGTGGCGGCACTGTGTATGTAGTCATTGCATAGCTGTCTGCTGCCACCCGCTGAAGGGTGGTCGTGGTGGGGCTGCCTTGCATGGTTCAGTAGAGCACAGAGTTGCATTGTCACAGTGGGGGGTGGTGGCATGCATGGGGTGTCCTGCTCTGGTGGGCGCTGCTCCTGGGAAGGGTGTCTGGGGGATCGCAGTGCAGGGCATGCTCTGCATTGGTGGGATGGTGTGGAATGGGGTGGCCTGACCTCCCTGTGTGCCGGTCACAGCTTGCCAGGGGGTGTGCTGGTACACCATGCCCCGGCTGTGGGTTTGTTGCTGGTATCCATGGGCCGGTGGTTATTCCAGCTCTCCCCCAGTTGTGCAGTGACTGGGGGGGGCCGATGTTTGTTCTGCTGTGTGCTCCTCTGTCCATCTCTAGCATGGGTGGTACACCTGCGCATCCCTGGTTGTGCTGTTGCACTGCTGCTCTGCTTCACTGAGCATCCCTGGCTGTGCTGTTGTGCATCTGAACTGTGCCGCTGCACATCCCTGGTTGCGCTATGGTGCAGTTGGTGTGATATTCAGTCATGTGCCGTAGGCGCATCTTGACCTACGCAGTGTGTGAATATCACGCTTATTGCGTATGGGTGCAGTGGACTTGCGCTTGCTCCTGCTGTTGCGCACTTTTATGGCACAGTTTGAATATCTGGGCCCTTGAGCTTAGTGAGCTGTTGTAGGACCCTTTCCTTTGTGAAGGGACTAGTGCAAACCTCCCTCCCCTCTGTGTACATGGTACTGAGCTGTGGCCCTGCCCTACCTTTTCCTCAGTAAATACTGAGCAGAAGTATCTATTTAGGATAGATACTTTTCTTTGGTCCTCCTCCTCACAATGTTCTAGATAACAGAACAAGTTGTATACTAAGATTTAATAGGTAATAACAGACTTATAGATGCTGATTTTTTTAGAACTTCGATAGGATGTAATTATTTACTTAGTGTAATTTGATGGAATAACAGAAATAAGAGAACAGTGTTATTTTGTTGAAAGGTTATGCTTAGTAAGCTAAATATGTATTTATTGTTCTACTTTGTTTTTTTTTTCATTTCTTGGTTATGTAAATGTTCAGATTTTTATTCTAATAAAAACTTTTATTAAAATAAAAGAGCCAAAGTCTTCATCAAAATCTGGAGCAGTTTCACGATTTTAGCCACGGTTTGTAGCCATTTTTGTTTGCCTGTACGCATGTGCAAGAAACATAGTGCCATCATACGAAGTTTCATAGGTGTGCCACTTCGCTTCCAGTGTTCTGCTCCTTGTAGACGTGGCCTCACCACACCAGTAAATGTCCGAGCTGTTCAGATGCAGTGTCGTACAGTTCCAAGTAAAACACCGCTACAATCAGCTGTGGTAATGTGTAGGCAATTTGCATAATGCCATCGGCAGTATGCAAAGTGCCTACACGTTGGCACTGCATTAGAACAGCAGTCATAGACAGCTCTGTCCCCCCCCCAACAAACACCCAAGCAGCACACTGGGAGCCCACCCCAGCGTACTCATGCTCTCCCCCCACACACACTATGTGGCCGACGGGGTTGCCCAATCCCCCGTTGGCTCCACTGCCCCCCCAGCAGACTTCCAGGTGCCATGCTGGGAGCCCACCCCAGCGTTGCAAAAGTCCGTATGGCTGATGGGGGTACTTAATCCCTGTCGACTCCACTGCCCCCCAACAGACTTCCAGGTGCCACACCGGGAGCCCACCCCAGCGTGGTAACAGTCATATGGCCAGGGGTGCCCAGTCACCTGTTGGCTCCACTGCCCCCCCAAACAACCTTCCAGCTGCCACACTGGACACCCCAGCATGGCAAAAGTCCTCCGTCATCTTTCAAAAAACAAAAACATCACCTGTAAGAAAAAACGGTCCCTCGCTGACTGTCTTGCTAACCTCCCCCAATCCACGCCCACCCTCTGAGTGCCCCACCTCCACCTCAGCCCGTACTTACCTCCAGAAGCTGGCGTGATGGTCTTCGTGGACCGGGAACATGTCTGCACTCTTCAAAGCCGACTGTGAACTGAAGAAATGCTGGCAAGCTGTATAATGGCATAAATGTTTTTTTTTTTTCAGCTTTGGTGCATAGCTTGGGCATTTTGGGGAATTTTTACCAAATTTTCAACATGGGGTTCTTGGGACCCCACCCCATGAACTCAGTCACTGTCATTTTGTTATTTGGTCCCGAAAGGTGATTTCTCGGTCACTGCGCAGAACCACCTTTTAGGACCGATGATGATACGCAGGGTCACAGTTCATGAGGTAGGCCTCAAAACCCTACGCTCAAATTTGGTAAAAATTCCCAAAAACGACTGTTCTACGAGCGTGCATTGCGCAGTTTCTACGCACGCTTGTAACTTTGAGAATTTGTAATATTTTCACTCCAGATTTTCAACATTGCCATTTTACCGCACCTCCTTATGAACAGTATAGCTGTCATTTTTCACATCTTGCTCAAAATTTGTTTTCGCACATGTAGCATGTATTGGCGCAGTCGGTTTGCCAAATCAATGTTCAGAGCACATTAAGAAAATCACAGTGACACTTCATGAGCAGAGGTGTTCAAATTGCTATGTTGAAAATTTGGTGGCAGAAGTCCATAAAATGACTGTGTTACGTGCATTCATTGCGCAGTTTCCACGCACCCTCTTAAGTTCACAAATTTGTAATATTTTTAGTCCAGATTTTCAGCATTTACATTTTTACACACCTCCTTATGAACAGTACAGCTGTAATTTTTCACACCCTGGCCGAAATATGTTTTCGCACTTCCAGCGCAGAATAGCGCTGTACAATATATGTATAGATGTACAAGGGTCCTCGGTCCTATCCTGTTCTCAATCTTCCTCAACAACCTCCCTCTAGTGCATTCATCCACTTTTATTCAAATGTACACAGATGATACTGTCCTTTTTGCTTCTGGCTCCTCCCCAGAAGAGGTAACAACCAACCTCCAGGCTGACTTCAGCAAAGTTCAGTTATGGTTCAGCTCTCCCTCAATGCTAAAAAAAAACTACCACCCTGACCGTTGGCACTCGACAACGTCTAACCAGGCTCCCCTCCCTACCCACCTTCCACACCCTTGATGGGACCGTACTGGAGGACGTCACTTCCTTCCGGTATCTCGGGGTTTGGCTCGACTGCCACCTGTCCTTCTTCAACCACATCGATGCCATCATAAAAAAACTGCACCCCAAGCTCGATGCCCTCTACAAGAACCGCAACAGCCTCCCTCTCACGGACAGGCGTGAGCTAGTGCAAAAGATGATCCTTCCCTCATTTGACTACTGCGACACAGTATACTGTGCCGCTCCCAGATCTACCCTGTCCAGACTGGACTCACTTTTCCATGCCTTCTGTAGCTTCGCCCTCGATGCCACTCCCTGCACCCACCACTGCAACCTCTATCATTCCCTAGCATTCCCATCCCTCGAAAACTGCTGCCTACAGCACTGTGCTAAATTTGTAGCCAAATTTTGGCATGACGCCCTCCCGTCATACCTCTCTTCATTACTTACCCCAGCTCCCTTCCCCTTGCTTGCACTTAGATCCCTCGACATCCGGAAGCTACAAATTCCCAGGCGGAAAACCACTGTTGGGCAGTCTACCTTCTCTCATCACTTCCCCAAACTCTGGAACGAACTCCCTCCCCAAATTCTCCACTCTTCCTCTACCCATTCCCTATCTTCTGCCCTAGCAAATTACCTCTCGTTAAATTGCTCCTGCACCTGACCCCCATAGGTGTCCCCTGACAGCCCCTCCCCTTCCCTCTTGGCTGCCTGACCAGCGGCACCTAGCTAATGCAGTGGAAGCTGGCTTATCTATCCCAGCTTCAGCACTTCTTGGTATATGTTTTTGTCCTGTCCTAAATCGCACTTGATACTTGACTGAGTCCCATGTTTCGATACCCACGCCACAGTTATCCAGTATAACCCCTGAGTTATAGTTAACCAGCACTTATCACTGTATAAGTCTGTACTATAAACTGTGCCTTCCTTGTGCTGTTGTAGTGTGTTGAATGTCTTATCCCTATTCATCACACAACTGTATAATCCCTAACTCTGCCTGTATCCTTGCAACTGTATTCCTGAAACTCTACCTCTGTAAACTGTTCAGCTGAAACCTCTGTGTACTGTTACTGCAACATATACAACCATGGGCTACAGTATCTTGTTATATGTATCTCTTGATAACCTGCAAGTTATCTCCCACTGTACCCGGTTGCACCGGGAGAGGAGCATCTTCTTGCTCTGTGTGCCTTCCTGGTGAAACAATTTCAATAAATAAATAAAAATAAAATAGTGCAGTCGCTGTGGGAAATTAGTGTTTGGGATAGATTAAGAAAATTACAGTGACACTGTTCATGAGAGAAGATCCCAAAATGCCTATTTTGAAAATTTGCTGTAAAAAATCCTCAAACTAATTACATTACCTGTGTACATTGCGCAGTTTCTACGCATGCTCGTGTCTTCACCCGATTTTTATATTTTCACCCCAGATTTTCAACAATGCCATTTTTTTACACCTCCTCATGAACAATACTCCTGTCACTTTTCACTTCCTATTCGAAATGTGTTTTCGAACCTGTGGCACCAAATGGCGCAGTCGCTGTGCAAAATCACCTTTTGCCTAACAAACTGATAGTATCACTGTTCATGCGGTGGGGTCACAAAAGCCAAAATACCAAGAAACGCCCAGGGCATTACGGTTTTCTACCATAACGCCCTACCCTGTAGGGACTGACAGGTGTCAGGGGTGTGACTTGGGATTGCCGGCAGTAATGCTCATGCCATTGCACCCCCCCACCCTCCAGCCAGTGGCAGGCATCGAGGTGCACCTTGGACCCTTTGCCCCCAGTGTTCACCCCATTCTCCTATACTGCGCCTATTTCAGCATATTTCCTTATGGAAGCATAGACCAGGCTCTGGAGGGTGTCGATTCCCTGAATTTACACCCCAAAGCTGATTTGGTCATAATAAGCGCCGCTCATGGCCGTATTGCTAACCCCAAGCATTTGAGCTTGTCACCACCAGTCAAGGAATCCCGCCTTTTGGACCAGTATGGGAAGAAGGTCTATGCTTACAAGCTCAAATGGGCAGACTGGGTGGGCCATAGGCCCTTATCTTCCGACACTGTCTATGTATCTATGAATGAGGTGAATGTAAATCCCAAACAGCCCAAGGCACACCTCGACACTTGTCAGTGTCTGAAGGGTGGGGTGAGTTGAAATGTCATGACCGTCATGGGTGACAACCCAAAGGCACACCTCAGTGCCTGTCCATCTCTGCAGGGTGAGGGTGGAGTTGAAGTCAGTTCAATACTTCAGTGCCATTCCTATACTGCATCTGTCTAACTCCTGCGCTTTTTTTTTTTTTTATTTAATAAGATTGTAACAATTTTACATAACATCACTTGGTAAAATAGTACAAAAATATTGTCAGACATACAATATCACTACTCCCTCCACTGCCCTCCCCATACCCTCCCCACCCCCGTTGGAGCGATCAATTACCTCTCAAAACAAAACACCTCAGTTTATTTATATCGTATAGAAAACTATCCTTTAAACTAGTCCGGAGAGCTCGAGAAAGTAGGGTACCCTAATTCAACTAGAGAGCGTATAATTTACCCCACCTCTTATCGAAAGCAACTGGATTGTTACGTAAACTCGCTATCATTTTTTCTGTTCTAAGATAAAAGGACATCTCATGTAGCCATTCTGTGTATGATATAATGGTTTGATCCAGCCAGTGTTTAAGAACTAATTTTTTAACTGCCATTGATATTAGAGAGATATAAAATTTCCTTTCTTTGACCGTAATTGAAGATAAATCCCCCAGTACGCAAATCTTCAGAGTAAAGCAAAGCTCTGATCCTAGTAGAGGGTTCATTTGGGATTTAATTTTAAACCATAGTGGTGAAACTTTTCCACAAGACCAGAAAATGTGCAGTATCGTCCCCTCTTTTTGACCACATCTAACACATATAGATGATTGCACCCGTCCCATTTTAACTAACTTACATGGAGTAGTGTACATATTGTTTAGAATTTGAAATTGAGTGACCCTTAGCCTGTCTTGTGTGATATACATATGCATGTCCCTCCAGATGTCTGACCAGTTAATTCCTTGGTTAGGGATAAGTAAATCCCACACCGTTGAACCTGACAGCGTGGTTGGGTAAAAGATATCCAACAGAGCACTATGTATTAGTGAGATACCATGCGGTCACCCCGCTAAGTCTTTAATTTGCTCAACTATGTTACTTAATCTTGAGGGCATATATACTTCACCAAATCTTTGCTGGAGGAGGTGCCGCAACTGATATATCTTGAAAACGAATCTGGGAGGGGTTTGAAGTTTGTCTAACATGCCGGTAGCTGACAAAAGACCATTAGGCTGATAGACATCACACACTCGCCTACCTCGTAATTGGTGAATCCAGTTCTGAGTGATGGGGGATTCACCAATTCTAATATTAGGGTTGCCTACAATCTGTTGCATTGTATCCTTACTTGGGCAGACACGTAAGGAGGCACAAAGCTGGACAAAAGTTTTGATGGATACCCCTACCACTGACCATTTAATTATATCTGGAAGTATTCGGCTGGGGATCAGTAATGAGGCTAGCGGGGATATCCTAGCTGTAGCAAAAATATCCCTCTCAATTTGTAACCAAATGGGAATATAAGTATCCCCCACTCTACTAAGAGGAGAGGACATCCACTTCCCCATTTTATAGAGGTGACTAGCCCAATGATAGTATAGCAGGTTGGGAAGCTGAAGTCCTCCCTTATTCTTGGGTAGAGTAAGTTTACTGTATGCCCTTCTAGGACTCTTGTTTAACCACAGGAATTCTGAAATAAGGGCCTGCATCTTCTGGAAAAAGGAGATAGGCAACCATATATTGCTCATATTTAACGGAAAGAATACCCTGGGAAGCATGCTCATTTTGATAAGATTGATTCTTCCCCACAATGAAATAGGCAAGGATTTCCATCTAGAGAGGTCATGTTGAAGGTTCTGAACCAAATCCTCTAAATTTAGTTTTTTATACCGTAGGGGGTCCAGTGTTAAATGTATGCCTAAATACTTCATCGACAGTGGGGACCATTTCATAACTCCTGCACTTTCACTGCTAATGCCAGCAAGCAAACATTCGGCATTGACAGATGCTTGCTTTAGCTTTATGTCTGTGGGAAACTTTTTACACAAGTAGCCCTATTCCTTAGATGTCTTGAGTCTATATCTACCAGTAATTAATTGCTGTAATTGCAGAAAAAACAAACAAAATGAAACTACAGATCTTACTTTGAGAGGGCGCTTGCAGTAGGTAATTACATATAGGACTGAAGCCGACAGGCGTCAGAACCCCACAGAAAAATTTTTAGTTGGTAGTCTCTGGCGGGGGACTGCCCCCATGTCAGGTGACCGATGTCTAAAGGGGCTGTACCCCACGCCCACCTTCCAGTTCTTTCCCATTGTTAGCTCGACTTAGTGCCTCGCAGTTAAGTTCACTGCTTCGCCAGTCTCTCGTCGGTAGTTTTACCGTCTTTTTGTCTAATTTTATTTGATTTTCGTCAGCCTTCCTCTTCAGCTGCCATGTATGTGGTCCCCTACTCCTTCCGAGCACAAAAACAAGTGCGATTCTTGAGGCGCCCAGCTCCCGCACAAGGACTGATACTCCCAGTGCCTTTTTTGCCTAGGCCCCAACCACCCTGTGGAGAAGTGCCAGCACTGTCAGCAGTTCAACGCCGCCACCCGTAAGCAGAAGCAGCAGTCCCTGGAGGCCCACGTTTTAAAACTGAAGATGTCCTCCATGGAAAAGGAGCTGAAAAAACGTAGGCAGGCCTCTACTTCCCTGAGGGCCATCGCAAGAAGAGGCATCGGGACTGGGACTCCTCTACTACGGTCGCTGCAACTCCAGCTGGGGTTGCGGTGCTGATGGTAATGTCCCCTCCGGGGGACCATTCCACCCTCCTGTTGAGCTCGGCGCTCGGGCCTCAAGTCAAGGAGCTGCAGCTCCAGTCAACCCCGCCATTGTGCGGTCTTCTGGTCCGAGCGCCTGGTAAGCTGGATGTCGGCTCCACGCCCGCCCGGTAAGGCTGATAAGACACCCGACCCTTGGAACAGCATGGCTTCCAGCGCCCGCCAAGGCTGCCTTTCTCGGCGGCTCTTCGTTGAGCGTAGGGTCCGATAAGTCGGATGCAGGCTTCTCCAACGGCCACACGGCATTAGAGCCGACGCCGGACCCTTCGTACCTGTCTGTCATCCCGAGCTCGCAGCAACACTTGCTGCCCTCCGAGGCTCCAGTGTCTCCCTTGCTGGATCCCGGGGATGTTAGCCCCCTTCCCCAGGTGACACTGAGGATGTAGGCACGCTGCCATCAGGACACCCTCCCACTGGGCTGTGTGACCTGATGTCGGACCCTCTGACCCCAGCTCCGATGCTGACCTACATGACGCCAGATGACATCCCCTTGCTAGACGCCGTCCCTACGCAGGCCCATTCCTGCCAGGCCTTTCGTTCTGGGCTCGCCCACTGGGCCGTTCCCAGGGCCTTCTGCTCCGTCAGAGTCCCTGGTGCCTGGGTACCTGACTCCATTGTATCTGACGCCGTCCTACCCAGGGCCGCAGTATACGGCATTGCAGTACCTGATGCCGGCCTACTCGACACTGGGCTTCCCACCGTCGGGTTATGGATACTCACCATTCAGATATCCCCAGTATCCATACCCCCTCCTCCAACACCCTCTCAGCCACCGGTGGATCTGAAGGAGACTCTGGCTTCCTGGTGGGTTGAGGCCAAGGCTCAGCTCACCAAGGAAGTAGAGAGCCATCTTCCGATGCTGGACCCGATTCCGGACTCCCGTCATCAGAGGCAAGAGACTCCCTCCCCTCCCCCTCCTGACACCAGAGGTGAGCCCTCCGATTCCAGGGCAGGGGAGGACACACTTCCCTGAGGGTTTCCCAAGGGGTCCGTTCCTCCCCTGTGCCGGGAGGAGTCTTCTTACTCTTCTTCATCCTCTTTGGGGACCTCTGACGACTCCGACGGGTGCTCTGACCCGGACGACGAGCCACACACTCCAGACAAGCCCAGGCCAAGGACTCGTCCGAAATCCCTCCGGAGGATCCTTCCTTCTTGGAGTTGCTGGGTAAGATCCAGGATGTTCAGTGGCAATCTTTGGAGCCGGATCCACAGCGTAAAAAAACTTGCTGTGCACCTGGATCTGCCCGAGACCGCTCCAACTCTGATTCCACCCTGGATCGAGCCTCATGCCGACCTTGTTTCCTCTATTTGGAAACAACCTTCGGCATTAGCCCCTCTTCCAAGGAAGGTGGACAGGCTATACCAGGCTCCGGAGGGTGTCGATTCCCTAAATTTACACCCCAAAGCTGATTTGGTAGTGATTAGCGCCGCTCACGGCCATATTGCTAACCCCAAGCATTTGAGCTAGTCACCACCCGACAAGAAATCCCGCCTTTTGGACCAGTATGGGAAGAAGGTCTATGCTTCTTCCACTCTGGGAATCAGGGCCCTGAACTACTTTGCTCACATGGGGGATTACCAGAAGGCGATCCTTAGCAAAGTGGAAGCTAAATTGGACTCCTTTCCTGAGTCTCAGACTAAGCAGGAAGTGGCAGATCTGATCCGGTCTGGGCGTTTGGCCAGTTGGCACATGCTTTTTGCCACGTACGATGCAGTGGACGCTGCTGGTCGGAGCTCAGCTTTCGCCGTGGGTTTGTGGTGTCATGCCTAGCTCTGGGTGTCAGGTTTGCTCCCGGAGGTGCAGTCTGCTGTCCAGGATGCGCCCTTCAGGGGTTCGGTGCTGTTTGGTGGCGACATCAAGGACATCATCATCGATCTGCAAGAGAAGGGTACTGCACTAAAGTCTGTTGATTCCATGTACAGGCTCCATCAGGGTCAGCGTTGCCCCTTTCGCAAACGTTCTTGGCCCAAAGTGAAACCTCAGGGAAAGTGGCCCGGAAAACGTCAGGCCCCTCCGGTTGCCAAGCCCTCACCCAAAAAAGCGGCGGGAGCTTCAGCCGCAGTGCGGCCCCACACCTCCTGACTTCTCCCCTCTCCCACAGCCTCTGGGCCTCCCAGAGGAACTGGTAGGAGGGAGATTCTCCTTCCATCTACCGGGTTGGGAGAGGATTACTTCTGACACTTGGGTGCTCCAGCTTACAGCAGAAGGACACTCAATAGAGTTTCTTCAGAAACCTCCAAGAACCCCCCCCCCCAGTCGACTTACTCCCCGGAACATTTTCTTCTTGTTCGGGAAGAAATATCCTCCCTTCCTCAGAAGGCAGCATTAGAAACCGTCCCATCCCACCTTCGGGGGACGGGTTACTACTACTGTTTCTTCCTGGTTCTGAAGAAATCAGCAGATGTCAGGCCTGTTCTAGACCTCAGCTCCCTGAACCTGTTCGTGGAGTACAAGTGATTCCGAATGCTGTCTTGGCAGAGTCTTCTGCCCCTCCTTCGGCTGGGACAGTGGCTGTATGCTCTGGACATGCAGGATGCCTACCTGCATATCCCTATTCGCCCTTCCCAATACAAATACCTTCATTTTTTGTTCCAGGGTACCACTACCAGTTAAAGGCACTCCTATTTGGTCTTTCCTCTGTGCCTCGAGTGTTCACAAAATGCCTTTCTGTGGTAGCGGCCTACCTGCATACCCAGGGAGTTCAGGTTTTCCCATACCTGGACAACTGGCTTCTGGCTGCCCCGTCCAGGGAGGAGCTCCTGTGCTTCCTTTCCCTTACCTGGCAGATTTTCACCAGCCTGGGTATTGCCATCAACCAGGCCAAGTCCCATTTGATCCCATGCCAGAGGCTTCAGTTCATAGGGGCGATCCTGGACAGGACCTCCGGCATGGCATTTCTTGCCACTGGACAGGGTGGCCACCCTCCAGGCTCATGTAAGCCTGTCGTCCTGTCGCAGGCGGGTCAGCACCAGATCAGTCCTTCGCCTCCTCGGGCTCATGGCGGCTGCTATTCCGACAGTCCCTCGTGCTTGGCTCCACATGAGAATCTCTTAGTGGACGCTTCGGTCTCAGTGGGATCAATTGGTGGACGACTTAGATTTACAGGTCCTGGTCTCAAATCCTATGATTTGGGACTTGCAGTGGTGGATGGTTCAGGGGAACCTTTGCTGGGGAGTTCCCTTCTGCCTCTCTTCCCCCCTCCCAGACATTGACAACAGACTCCTCAAGCGAGGGTAGGGGAGCTCACCTGGGGCCTCACAGGATCCAGGGCTCCTGGTCCAAGCTTGAACAGACTCTGCACATAAATGTGCTCGAGCTTAGGTCCGTGCTGTATGCTGTACAAGCTCTACATCTGTATCTGCTTCCCGGTCATCTGGCTGTCCAGACAGACAACATGTGCATAGTCTGGTACATCAACAAACAGGGAGGAACCTGTTCCTACCCTCTTTGTAGGGAGGCAATGCGAGTTTGGGATTGGGCAGTGTAACACAACCTTCACCTCACAGAAATTCATATTCCAGGGGTCGAGAACACGTTGGCAGACCACCTCAGTCAGTCGTCTGCCCAGGCTCATTAGTGGGAACTGAATTAGGGGGTAGCAGACGATATCTTTCTATGCTGGGGAACACCTCAGGTAGACCTGTTTGCGTCTCTTCACAACACAAAACTTCCCACCTTCTGCTCGCTCACTCCAGGGCGAGGTATTTTTTTGAAAGACGTTCTGTCTCTGGACTGGAGGGGCAGCTTCATCTATGCCTTCCTCATGATTACCTTGATTCAGAGAGTTTTACAAAAACTCAGCTCGGAAGGAGCTTGCATGATCCTAATAGCTGCTTTCTGGCCCAGGCAAGTTTGGTTCTCTCTTTTTTACAACAGTATTCAGAGGAACCTCCTCTTCCTCTGTCACAACTTTTGCTGACCCAGGATCAGGGGACCCTGGTCCATCCAGGCCTCAAGTCCCTTCAATTGCACGCGTGCTCCTGCAGACGTAGCTCAAGTCCAATTTGGGGTTTCTTTGCTGGTGGCTGAGATTCTGGTGGAGGCCAGAAAGCCCTCCACTAGATCTACCTATGCCATGAAATGGAAACGCTTGTCTATTTGGGCCTCTTCCAAAGATTTCGAGCCATTCTCTTGCCCTGTCCGGAGGCTTCTGGACTACATGCATGATCTCTTTGATCTGGGTCTCAGTCATTCCTCTCTGAAAGTTCACATGGTGGCCATCTCCGCTTACCATTTTTCTTTTGGGGACAGAACTTTTGCGCAGTCGGAAGTCTCTAAGACTTTTCTTAGAGGGGTTCTCCACTTGGGACCCCCATTCGCATTTCTGACCCTCCTTGGGATTGGAATTTTATTCTTCAGAAGCTTACCCTGCCTCCTTTCGAGCCGGCAGCCTCAGCAGACCTAAAGTTCCTTTCCTGGAAGACTCTCTTCCTAATGGCCATTACTTCTGCTCGAAGGATTTCCGAGCTTCAGGTCTTGATGTGCAAACTCTCGTATTTGATTTTTCTCAAGGAATGTGTGGCTCTGCATACTAACCCTAAGTTTCTCCCTAAGGTGGTAGTGGGATCTACGCTGAATCGATCCATGGACCTGCCTGCTTTCGTTATGCAACACTCCAATCAAGGGGAGTACCTCTTGCATACTTTGGATGTTCACCAAATTCTGAGATACTACACCACCAGGACGAATCAACTGTTTGTCTCTTTTGCTCGCAAAAGAGAAGGCAATGCTGTCTCCAAGCAATGCCTATCTAAATGATTGGCTCACTGAATCACTTTCTGTTGTGACAAGTATCACAAGACCCTGTCAGGTCAAGTCAGAGGCCACTCCTCCAGGGGTGTCGCCTCCTCTGCTGCTTGTTTCAAGAATGTGTCAGCGGCAGACATCTGGGCAGCCGCAACTTGGACTTCTGTCCATGCCTTTATGAAACACTACAGTTTGGACATTGCCTCTGGCCGTAGGGCTGGCTTTGGGTTTGCTGTGCTGCAGGGTCTTCTTTCCTAAGACCGTCACAGCCAGAGGGTCTACATTTGAGTAGTTTCCTCCTCCCGTGTGCTTCTCCTTGTTCCCGACTGCTTGGGACTCAGTCCTATATGTAATTACCTACCGTAAGAGCCCTCTTGAAGTAAGATAGTACAGTTACATAAGAACTTACCATAACGGTAGATCTTCGAGAGAGAGGCTCTTGCAGTAGGTAATACTTTCCCACCCACCATCCCCGTTAGCTTCTTCAGTTCCTTTTCCAGGATGGGAAATATCCTCTTTGCTCTCGTCTTGCCTTTTTTGGGCCTTTGGCGGGAAAGAACTGGAAGGCAGGCATGGGGGACTGCCCCTTTATACTGACGTCGCATGACGTTGGTCCCCCACCAGAGACTGCTAGCTAGAAATGTTTCCGTGGGGTCCTGACGCCTGCCGGCTTCAGTCCTATATGTAGTTACCTATTGCAAGAGCCTCTCTCGAAGATCTCCTGTTATGGTAAGTTCTTATGTAACTGTACTTTGCTGCTAGTGATGTGTAAAATTAGAGCTGGAGCCTGCAGCATTTTCAAGGAGCTTGTAGAAAATCCAGACCCTGATTTTTTTTTCATGTGTTTTTACTGTTACGGCTTCATTTTACACAGGCTGTTAAACATTTGTGTTCATCTAGGATGATACAAAGAAGAAGTGTTCTGAAGAAAAGGAGTCATTTTTTAGAAAGATTTCCAAATTCAATGATGAATATGGACTGTTAAGTAACAGAGAACTTATGGTTGAAAACAGAGTCAAGTCAGAAATATGTAACTTGGAAAAAGAGATTGAAGGCTTAAATAATGGTATGTTATATTATTAAAAAGTATAGATTAAAGTTGGTGCTGATTTCTCATCCAAGATTCCTTCACCCCTTATGTCCTACCACTAACAGAAATGAAGTATAAAATATCAAAAAATGCTGCTGTTCTACTTGTATTCTCCATTAGAACATGCTTTTGATTGTGCACTGCTCTTGTTCAGATATACAGTAGTTTGCCATTGTTTAGCACTGAAAATCAGTGATTAGACTGAGAAGGAACCATCAAGAACCGAGTCCCCCTTTACAAAAATTATGAGAGCTCTTGCTGTTATGTTACCATTCTCCATTGACTACTGTAGGAGACTGTCACCTCCTAGAAATGAGAATTACCCCACTACAAATCAAGAGATGGGGAGTTCAGATGTTTCCAATTTAATGAAAAGATAGGCCAGTGATTCAATGGTTGGGAGCAACCAGCCACACACACCCTTTCCTGGGCTATATAAATCGGCTTCCTCCACCCTCATTTGGAAGCTCTGTTTATTTGCTGCAACTGAAGCCTCTGCTTACTCTTCCCTGCATCTGCTACTTTCCTCATGGCTTTGGGCATTTTGTTTATGCCTTCTGTAGCTCTCTAGTATTCTGTCTGTCTGCCTTCCATAGTTGTAGCATTGTCAAGTCAATTTTATTTATATGGTGCTCAATCTAGATTGCTCTGAGAGCCTTGCAACAAACAGATAAAACAATTAAAACAACAACTTAAGATTAGCGCAAAAGGGTTAGGAGGCCAGTTCAAAAAAAGAACTAAAGAAATGCATTTTTAATCGTGACTAAAAAATGGTCAGGGAAGGAGTCTTCCTCACTTCATGGGGAATGGCTTTCTGCTTTTAAACAAAACAATAAAGGAGACCACACTGGTAGCCGGGTGCCCCTGACCAAGTGACTGTAACTGAAAGCAAAAAATTCAGGTACTCACCACCTGTATATAACAAGACGCTGGTGCAAAAAGTACTCCTTTATTCGAGGTGACATGCATTGCTAACATTAAAAATACCTGATGCATTTCGGATTATTACATCCCTTTTCAGAGGTTAGTGAAATGTTTGTGGCAAAGTCCTCAAGTAGTCTCTAAAATGAAACATCATAAAAACATGACCTCAGTTGAGGTCAAAAGGTCACAGATTACAAATGAGCAAAAACAAGTGAATACTCATAATACATACAGTATATATAATGCTGCAAAGTTTTGTTTGCAATTCATAGAATTTGTATATCAAAATTACAGCATTTGCTGTATTTAAATGGCATTTCTTAGAATATCTGAATGATAGTATTTGCAGTATTTTAATGGAATTTCTTTCTTGGGGGGCGCTGTGGAGCACACCTACCAACAAGACGTGCGACGGGAAAGTGCTACAATATCGAACTTTTCAAAGCCAGATCATTTTCTTTTTTCATGATCAAGTTGCTGTCTGCTACCCAGAAACGGATTCTACCAGGAAAGCTGAATCGAACCATATAAAGTCATGGGAGCTAGCACAAAAAATCAGCCACCAGCAAAAGTGACTCCCTCGGGTGAGCCACAACTCCAGCAGGGGTCTGAACCTCCTTGGCAGGCCCTCCAGAAATCCATGTAGACCATCGACAATAAAATAAAACTGGCCCTAACCTGAATGGCCGATCAGGATGCTAAAATTGAAAATGCCACAAAAACAGCTGGAGTAGCTGAATCAATGGCCACCAAAACCCTGGCATCCACTTCTAAAATGGCCCAAGAGAACTCTGAACTAAGGTATCGTTTGGAAGCCCTGGAGAACACGCAGTGGGCCCAGAATGTTCGCATAGTTGGGCTGCTGGAGAATTGTGAAGGAGAGAATCTGCTAGAATTTCCCAGATCTTAGAAACATAGACTTTGGCGGCAGATAAGGACCACTTGGCCCACCCAGTCTACCCATTTCCCTACCTATTGGATAAGCTGCAGATTCTAGTTAACCAGCAGCCTACTTCCTGCAACCCCTCACTATAATTGCCTTATGTATGTCCCATGCATGTTTGAATTCTCTCACTGTTTTAGACCCCACAACCTCTCCGGAAGGCGGTTCCGCAAGGCCCACCACTCTCTCCGTGAAAAAGAATTTCCTCACATTACCCCTGAGCCATCCCCCCTCTAACTTTAAATTGTGCCCCCTTGTTCTTACACATCTCTTTCTGAAAGATGCTACCCTCCTGGACTTTGTTGATTCCCTTGAGGTACTTAAAAGTTGGTTACCAACTACTCTACACCTTAAAGCAGGCCTTCTGATGACCAGCTTTATAAAAGTTTATCACATTTCTCCTAGGGCTGCCGCAAACCAGGGGGAGGTACCCCGGACAATTCTGCTGAACACAGAACGGCCACGAGAGATCTTATCCTGCAGATTTACAGGGGATTAGGGCCCTTGTCTTACCAAGGCAAGACAGTTAATTTGTTCCCGAACCTGTCCTTCACCACCCAAGCTCTGAGGAAAAGATTTGACAGAGTGAAGGTTAAGCTCCGGAGCCTGGGCATTACCCATTCTTTACTAATGCCAGCCCACTTGAGAATTTTCTACAACGGGCAAACTTTTCAATTTACAGACCCGGAGGAAGAGGGAAATAAATTTGAGTATCAACAAAGAGTTTGCTCAAGCCAGAACAGAGGAATTGGGTTCTGAGGAGGACACTTGAGAAAAAATATAGAAATAGTTGGCACTGTTTCTTTAACACGTAACAGCTTCACAACTTGTAATGTGGTAATTACCTGATGAGGGTTTGCCTGTGGCCATGTTTTCTAGGCCCAAAAGTTTAAGGCTTTATGACTAATGTTATTAAGTTATAACTAAATGTTCTTGGGGGGCTTGTGTTGAACGTATGGCAAATTTTGTAAACAAAATCCAAATTTACAGGATGACTGTGATTACAGGGCTGTCTCAGGTTCAGATAAATATATACTAAGGTTAGAAGAAAGAGCTAGTAGGCCAAAGCCCATAATGCTCCTATACTAGGCCATAGAGTAGAATGTTAAGTCATACCCAGACATAATTAGCGTGTCAAGACAATGTTTAAAAATCTCTTTAGTATTACTTGTTACTACATCAGATGGAAGTCTATTCCAAGGCCCAATAGTTCTTACAGAAAAGAAAAACTTAACAATTATTGTGTTTAAAAGATTTACCAGTTAACTGGAGGACATGACCTCTAGTATTATGTATTGATGACTTAAAAGAAAATCCTAACACAGTCATGATATAGGGGTCATGAATAATGTCATATAGGAGGAGAAGGTCACCTCTAATGTGTCTGATAGTAAGAGGCATTAGTTTCAATGTATCCAACGTAAACTCATAAGGTGCGGATTCGAGACCAGATATTTTTTTAGTGTATTTTCGCTGAACCCTTTCAAGAGAGTAACTATCTGATTTTTTTAAAGGACACCACAACTGTGAAGCATATTCAAGATAGGGACGGACATAGGACCTGAATAGGGGTAACAGCACCTCCTGATCTCAAGATCTAATATTACACAAAATAGAGCAAATAATTTTATTAGATGTACTAATAACCAAATGCATATGCTTGGAATATGTTAAGTCATCTGAAATGTTTATACCCAAATCCTGCTCATCTTTAGTGGCACACAATGGTAAATCGTCCAGAATATACTGGAAATTTAAATTATTAGAACCCAAATGCATTACTTTGCATTTTGTGGAGTTTAACTTCATGCTCCATTTATTAACCCAGGTACTAATAATATCAAGATCATGCTGAATACAAGATATTTGGTCTAAATTAGAACATGGTCCTCTGATCTTCACATCATCTGCATATTTAATTGTAAATGAAAGGCAGGAATTAGTTAAATCAGATATAAAAGCCTGAAAAAGACAGGGGCTGAGAACCGAGCCTTGTGGAACACCACTTAAAACTTTACCAGAGTTAGAAAATGCCCCATTAATCATCACCTTTTGAGTTCTGTTTGAAAGCCAATTATGAATCCATGTAATTATGTGACTATTAATACCAAGACCTGTGAGTTTTTTGAATTAGAGCCCAGTGTAGCATAGTGTCAAAAGCTTTACTGAAATCAATAAAGACAATGTCACAGGCTAACTGGTTATCCAGACAAGAACTAAAATGTTCATAAAAGCAGAGCAAATTTATCAGACCGCTTCTACCCTTCTTAAAGCCATGTTGTTCCAAATCAGATGCATCAATAATAGGGTCAATAATATCCTTTAGTAGACTTTCTAACACCTTACATATGGATGAAGTCAAACTAATCGGCCAATAATTTTCCCATAGATATTTTGATCCCTTCTTATGTATTGGTACCACAAACGCCTCTTTCCATTCACACAGGATAAAATTATATTGTAAAAAAAGGTTGAATAAAAATTTGAGTGGAAAGGCAATATGTTTAGATAATAGGTAAAGTAAAATGCCCTGCTATATTGTCTGGGCCCGAACAAAATTTACCTTTTAGTAAGTGTAGTTTTCTAAGGATAGACTCAACAGAGAATGTGATAAAAGTATCCGATGGAGAAATCATAGGTACAGGTGACTGAACTTCTGATGCAGAGAAAACTTTACAAAATTCATTATTAAATACATCAGCCATGGCTTTCGGCTCATGGATAAGTATGTCTTCTGTTGTAAGAGGCCCCACCACGCTTGGACTTTTCCTGAGGGAGTTTGTATAAGAGTAAAATTGTTTGGAATTAGACTTACTGGCTGTTGTTGCCAATTTCATTTCCCATCTAGATTTGGCCCTACGGATGACTAATTTACATTTCCTACTTGATTTTAAATAGGATTCCCAATTAGAAGTTGTCCTATTCTTTAGGTAGTTACAGTGTTTTTTAATTTTTATATTTATTAAATGTTTTATGTTTTTATTCATCCATCTAGGAGTCTGTTTCCCATTAGAATTCTTATTTTTTGATGGAGTATAAGTATCATGAAGAGTCGAAATAAGTGATTTGAAAAGTACCCAACTTTGATATAAGGACTGGTTATCAAAAAAAGATAACCAGTTTATTTTTTCAAGGTATAGATTGATACTGTGAAGATCAGCTTTCGCCAGTCGGGTATATATTCAAGAATTAGTATTAAAGACAATGTGTCTCTGCAAGTTAAATAAAATAGAATTATGATCACTGCTGCCAATTGGTGATGAAATATGCACATCCCTAATATCTAGGTGTACTACTCAGAACAAGAGCTAATATATTATTACCTCAGGTTGCAGAAGTTATCCATTGCTGTAAGTCCAATTCCGAACAAGTGGACAAAAATTTATTACTAATACTGCTAGATCTTGTGAATGACTGCCAATTTATATCCGGGAGATTGAAATCCCCTGTAATAATAACATAACCCATTTGAGTAGCTATTTCAAATTTGGAAAGAATGGCATCCATAATTAAACTAGATGAATTTGGGGGAACATAACATGTCCCAAGGATAATAAAATCCTGTTTGGATAGGAAAATTTTAAGCCAAAGACTCTTAGTCGGGAGACTATGAATTTTTATAGAACTAGAAATATTGACTGAGTTGATTTTATTGTTAATAAATGAGGCAACACCTCCACCCTTTCTATCACTTCGATTTAGATAATAAGAGATATATCCAGGGAGTTGCTTGATCCAGTGGGAGTTATAATCACCCCATGTTTCACAAACCATAATAATATCAAAATCCTTATTCGAAATCACAGTTTGTAACTCATCGAATTTATGTGTCAAACTTCTCGCGTTAAAACTAGAAACTGTAATTGTTTACTGGAGACTTTATAAGAGTGAGACGAAGAGGTGTGTACATTCTCCCCCCCCCCATTATTTAGTTTAAATTTATGTTAATTGTAGATAGGAATTGTTGACTCAGCAATGCATTCTCTAGTTTGTTAAGATGCAAGCCAATAGGACAGTAAAGTTTAGATCTATCAGAGAACTCTTCCCAATGGGTCATGCACTGAATATTCTGTTGTAAACACCATTGCCTAAGCCAGTTGTTAATAATTTTAATTTTATGATTAAGAAACCGGGAGTACCGTGGTATGGGTAGAATCTCTGAAAAAATAATATCACACCCGAGATCAATCATTTTATTAGTCATAGAAACATAGGCTAATTTGATATTCTGAACAGAGTCCCTGTAGATGTTGTTGGCTCCAACATGGATAATACACAGTGGATTTATGTCTCGAGAGCTAATATTATTGACCATATATGTTAGATCTGAGATCTTAGCACCACTGAAACTAGAACAAGTTCTATTATGTTTGTCAGGCTTGCATAAAACCCTATCCAGATGTTCAACTAAGGAATCACCCAGAACAAATATTTGTCTGGTATGTGAATCATCATTATTAGGAACACACATAGAGGGTGCCTCTTCACCAGTTTGAATAGTAGCAAAATCAATCAAAGGAATATCAGTCGTGGAATTAGGTGGTGGAGTTGAAGAATTTGGCATATCAACCAAGACTTGGGAAGTGTCTTAGCGCACGGAGTCACGCATGCCCTGCTCCCTTGCTCTCCCTGCTCGCATGAGAAGTGCAATAAATGGAGAGGAGTGACCTGGAAGTACTCAAAAAAGGTCACAGAGCCCCTCGAGATTTAATGTTTTTAATGCCCTTTTAAAACTCCACGAAAACTACTCATGCGTGGAGCTGGTGGAGTATAAGTGTATGCTAGTCCCCAAATTAAAAATAAAAAGTTCCTTTTTGAACTGTAGTTCTCGAGTCTGGTCAAAAGAACTACAGTCCCTCTTCCTGCTTCCCGACAAAACATCAGCAAGGCTTAGTCACACATTTGTAGTATGCACAAACACAGAACAGAATCACAGTATTTTTTAAAATAGCTTGTAGTTTTAAAGCAAAGAGCCTGCAGAGAGATCCACACACTGCTTAGGTTTAAAAATGGCAGAACAGAACAAACAAACCAGGAGGTTTAAATAGGATGTTGTGACCCAGAAGTACTCAAACAAGGTCACAGAGCCCCTCGAGATTTAATGTTTTTAATGCCCTTTTAAAACTCCACGAAAACCACTCATGCATACAGGTACAGAGGCAGGGCTGTTTACTGTGTAGTTAAGCTGTGTAGCTTTCTCTTGACCTTCAGGTCTTTGATTTCAGTCCTGGCTTTATGGTTTTGAATTTCAGTGACTAGATTTATATGATTTTGTGTTCTCTCTTCCTAAGCACACAATATGTTTGAAGTAGCATGTTTGAAAGGGGATCATATCAACACAGGAGGTTGAGTTAGCATGTCTGAGTAATATTTTTAATTGGGAACAACTGCCCATAGTTTTGTAGGGTGCAGCATATTTTGGACGTTACATTCGTTGGATTTGATTTTAATGGAATATCTCCACATCCATAATCCTGATTGCATAGACTAAGTACACTTAATACGTTGACTGTATCGACTGTTGAACGTTGTGATCTCTTGCATGAAATAATTATATGTCATTGTTTTTATGATAAAAGCAATAAAATGTAATTTAAAAAAAATGGAATTTCTTAGAATACCTTGAATGAAATGCATATTTTAAAAACTGGGTAATATCCTTACTTCCACAATGACAGCAACCAAATAGTCCTAAATACAGAACAGAGAGGTGGAAAGCATGAATGGCAGCTTTCATGTAAATTTCGGACCTACTGCATGCCAAACCTATCAAAGCAAAGAGAGAAAGAGATATGAAGTGAGGAGATGGTTAAACACCAGCACACTGTGATCCCGTTGGACATGCATTTGGTCTAAAATTTAGGTGGCAGTTGCCAGTTTTGTTTTTCACCTCTCTGTTCTATATTTAGGACTCTATTTAGTTGCCATCCTTTTGGGAGTAAGGATATTACCAAGTTTTTAATATGTGGATTTCATTCAGGGTATTCTGAAATGCCATTTTAATACAGCAAATACTGTCATTCAGGTATTCTAAGAAATGCTATTTAAATACACCAGATACTGTTATTTTGACATAAAGGTTGTTTTTTTTTTAAATCTGAACAGTAGACAAAAAGTTTGCAGCATTGTATATATGTATAATGTGCTAATGTTTTTAATGTGGTGGGTTTTGATGTATATATGTGTTATGAGTATTCACTTATTTTTGCACATAAATACGTTTTGAATCTGTGACCTTTTGACGTCACCTGAGATTGTGTTTTTATGACGTTTCTTTTCAGATACTAATTAAGGACTTTGCCAAAACCTTTCACTAGCCTTTGAGAAAGGATGTAATAATCCGAAATGCATCAGGTGTTTTTAATGCTAGCAATGCATGGCACCTCAAATAAAGGAGCACTTCAAACCCCAGGAATCGGTCATTATGCTTTGTAATGCATTCAGCCTGATAGGTTGAAGTGTCCCGGAGCACGTAGAGTAATATGCAAATGATGGAATTTGGAATGCTTTTCAAACCTCTACCTCAAGATGGTGCTGTTTTCTACAGTCTAATGTCAGATCCTTTCCTCCGCCTGAAATAGCAAGTTGCCCCAAAGAGCTCTCTTCAGACAACTTCGCTTGAAGAAATTTATTTGTTGTACAATAAGTATATTTTTACTTTTATGTTCGTTTCTCTGCTTCATTGGTTAGTTTAAGTAGTTTGTGGGGTTTTTTTTGTACATTTTGCTCAAGTTCTCCAATATCTCAGCGGTCCCTGGAACCAGAGAAGCTCTGCTCTCCATTTTTGTGTTTTTTGCTAAACTGCTTTATATTTTTAAATGTTATATAATTACTTTTTCCCTCTTACATTCTTTCTTCTGTGGGATTTAAGTGGTTTTCATTTCAGTTTCACGGTTTGGGAACTGAGACTTTTTTTCCCTGTTTTTTCTGACTGAACCCCCCACCCCCCCAAAAAAAGGTTCAAAAACACGGTTGGACCGAACCATGTTTTTCTCTTTCCTGCAGGGATTTGGGTTTTTCTCTCACTCTGTTCTGTCAAACTGGCATGTCAGACAGACCTATAAAGAAAACAGGACCTGCTGGCTCTAAGAATTGTATAAAGTGTTTTCGTCTCTTGGCTAAGGCGGACAGCCATGAGTTGTGTCTCATGTGCTTTGGTCCCAGTCATATGTTTTCTGATTGTGAACTCTGCAGCAAAATTTGCCCCAAAACATATAAAAAGAGGGCCAGAAAGCTGCAGGACCTTAAGGCATCTCAGTCCGCCTTTATGTCACCAAACTATTTGGAAGAGAGTCCTTCCTTACTGAGCCCAGGGCTAAGGTCCCCTCTGACAGGATTCCTAAAAAAGGGAATTCAGACAATAAACACAAAAGACCCCCCCTTCTCCTAGCCCCGCCAGCCTGTCTTAACCCCCTCCCTACGCCTACTCCAAATCCAGCCTTAATCATGCACCTCCAGCTCTCTACCCCTATTCTATTTCTTCTTGCCTGTCTTCCTCCCCTACTGCACACCGCAAAGCCTGCTTTCCTCCCTCCTCCCCCACAGCTTCCACATTCCTATATCCTTCCTCCACATAGGCATGCTGCACACTGGTCACTGCCCCTTGCCCAGGGTCCATCCTGTTACCATGAAACTGTCCTACACCCACACTGGTCCTAGCTTTCCACTCTGTCTCCCCGACTACGCTTACCATCACCCACTATCGTCGATGCTCGGCAACTTCCCGAGTTGCTAGCAGGCGAAAGCTTTCCCTTAAAGAAATACGCTGCATCTCCTTGAGGCTAGTCCTCCTAATGCTGTCAGGCAACGTGCACCAAAACCCTGGCCCATTCTGCTCTAAAGCCACTAATCTGAGCAAGCCTTCGGGTGCCCTCTCATTCATATCAATCAGCATCTGCAACCTCCTTCATAAAATGGATGCCCTACAGGCCTTCACCAGCCAAAACTGCCCTGACATCCTGGCAGTTGTCGAAACCTGGCTCATGTCATCAGTACTGGACCATGCAATCAGCCTTATTGGCTACAGCGTCTTTAGGCTGGATCACCTCTCCAAAAGAAGTGGGGGCTGCACTCTCTTCCTAAAAGACTTCATACAGGAGCACCACATCATTAGCTCACTCCAACCCACAACTGCTTAGATACTGCCAGTGAGAATCCTCCTTGGAGCCCAAAACAAACCCTCACTGTTGCCACCATCTACATCCCTCCCAAAGAACAGGGAACTGGTCTAACAGCTGTTCTTGACTTTGTAAAGTCACTCCCACCAGACACTGAATTCATCCTCCTAGGCGACTTCAACATCAGCTGGCCTGCGGCCGATGCTGGTGCACACAGGGAAACCGTTGCTGCGGTGAACCTCACACAAATGGTTGACTCACCAACCAGCAAAAATTACAGGACCAGCACCAGCACACTCTTCGACTGGATCCTTACCAGTCACCCATAGCGGATGTCTAACACTAATGTCCTCCCTGACTCTCTCAGCGACCACTCCCCTGTTAGTGGCACATGGTCAAATAAATTCATCAAACAACCACCAAAAACTATCACCAGCGGAGTTCTACCCAGTGGTCACCTTCCTCGACTCAAATCCCACCTCCTCCTTCAAGACTGGTCCCCTATCTTCAATGCAACCAATGTAAACACTGCCCTTGACCATTTCATAAACATCTTCACTGTGGCCTGTGACACGTTTGCTCCTATTAAGAAACGCAAAGTCAAATCACTCGGTAACCCTTGGCTCACAGGTGACCTCCTCAGGATGCTAAAAACAAGACACCACCTATGGGAGCTGGCCAGAAACTCTGGAAGGCAAAACGACATTCAAAACTACAAACGTGCCCACAATGACTGCACCAAAACCATCCTGCAAATGAAGTCCGCCTACTATAAGCATGCCCTCACAAACTCCTGGGGCAATGGTCGGGAATTCTGGAAGAACATAAAGGAACTCAGCGGGAACCCACCCAAACCCCCCATCAATACTCAGGCGTCCAACGGAACCACAACCCTCAACCCAAAAACCATTGTGGATACCTTTAACAAGGCCTTTACTGACCTCAGCGCTGTCCTACCCCAGGACTACTTCAAAGATGGTGAAGCCCCTCTGTCCGCAATGAACACTTCTCCCACCAGCTCCCCCCGCTTCTACTTCAAAGCAGTTAAGGCTCACCAAGTACGCAAATATGTTACCAAAGCACTTGGTAAATCAAGATTCAGTAATGACTCCCTCGATTTCAAAATCCTGTTTCTCACACTTGATGAAGTGCTTAGTCCTCTGACCAGAATTTTCAACCTCTCCCTCAGCCTTAGCCAGTTCCCGGACAGATGGAAATCTGCCACTGTCACCCCAATCCATAAAAGTGGTGACAAAACTGCCCACGATAACTACAGACCTATCTCCCTACTACCCTCACTCTCCAAGGCACTAGAATGCATCGTCTCGGACCAGCTCACAGAATACCTGGATACGTACAACATCCTGTGCAAGCAACAACACAGGTTCCGAAAAGGTTACAGCACCTCCACAGCCCTACTTGAATTCACTGGCGCAATCCACAGTGCACTTGACTCCGGTGAACTACTAGGCTCAATCTACATTGACTTAATTAAAGCCTTCGACATCGTCAGTCACCGCCTCCTGCTTGTCCAGCTTCAGAACACTGGGCTGTCAGCTGACTCCATTGGCTGGTTTAAGAGCTACCTTGAAGAATGGTCCCAGACAGTAAGAATTGCTGATACACTCTCGGACCCTAGACTGGTCCACTTGGGAGTCCCCCAGGGCTCCGTTCTGGGACCCCTCCTCTTCAGCCTGTTCTTAAACTCACTACCAGACAGCTGCCCAGAACAAATAATTCTCTACGCAGACGATGCTGTGATCCTCACCTCGGACCCTGATGCAATCCAGTTACAAAATAAACTTCAGTGGGCCTTCTCCTCCACCGAATCCTGGTTCCTAAATTATAAACTGTTTCTCAATCAGAAAGAAAACAAATCTATGGTCTTCTGCAGCCCCCACAACAAAAACAAACAACTCCACCTCTCCATTGCAACCGAACAAGGAGCCATTCTAGAGCAAACACAATTGTTCAAGTACCTCGGCATCACCCTTGATCCCCACCTCTCATACACTATCCATGTCAGCAGTGTTGCAAAGTCTGCTAATGTGAGGTTAGGCAAATTATTCTGGCACAGGAAACACCTGACCCCAGAAGCACTGTCAGTGGCCATCCAAAGCTCCATCGTCAGCATCATAGACTGTGGTCTTATCATATATGGGTCTGCAACTACCACTGCTCTCAAACATATCGTGACATCCCTGATTAAGGCCTGTCGTCTCATCACTGGCTCACATCGCCGTACCCACACATGTGACCTTTATTCCCAATCTGGATGGCTTCAACTGGACAAATGCATAAAATACCAAACCTGCATCACGGACAAGAAAATTATAATGGGGCTTGCCCCACCTGATGTCTGTGCCCTCCTTAAGCCTAGACATAGGAACGTCACTACAAGGAGATCCAGTTCCCATCTACTACATGTCCCACGACCCAAGGACAAAGATCATTTGCCTATCGGGCATCCAACTGGCTCAACTCTTTTGGCAGCGACATGGCGACCGCTCCAACACTCGGCCTCTTCAAGTCCACACTGCGCCTCTCACTGCTTGTATCCTGCGATTGCCCATCTTAACATTTCCACCATTCCAGCTGCACATGCCCCAGCACTTACAATCAGTCTTTGCACCCCTAGCACCTTACCTGTCTTATTCCTCGACAAGACCCCTGGCTGCACTGTCTCTCCTCACCCACCCACCCCTCGTATTCCACTCCTGCCCCAACCACCTCTGACTCCCCTACCCCTGCACCTCCTTCCCGATCTACCCTCGCTACTCCCCACCCACTCCCTACTTCCTTGTCTTGTTCATAACTCAGGTCTTTGTACTGGTTATTACATGTCTGTAAGTCAATGACTATATGTTTGTAACTAAAAAAGATGACTGTTGCACACGCCGACATGGAACTTTTGTAAAAGAGCCTTGGCTCAAAGGTATTGTAATCCTGGATTAAAATAAATAAATAAATAAGACCTTCAGAGCAGGCTCCGGAATCAGTTTCTGCTAAAATGAAGCAAAAAGAAAAACATGTTGCTGCCTCTCCTGCTGAAGAAGCAAAGGAGCCATCAGTGGACAAAACAAAAATGCCCTCTCAAGAGGACATGAATAAAGCAAGGCAATTTTTCCAGGCATTCCAAGCCATATGGTGCCCCCCTCCGGTTCCAGGGGACCATGGGGATGACTTTCTTGTGAGGAAGAAGAAGAGGAGGACATGGAACCGACTGAGCCAGACTGTTCCTCCATCCAGGGTTCAGAGGATTTTTCCTCATACTATGCCTTTGTGAATCAAATGGACAATACCCTCACCATCTCCACCCAGGAATCTGGGGGGGAGACTGATTACCTGGACATGATGGGGTTAACCCCTTCTAAGAGGTTGCTTTTGCCTGTGCACAAATCATTTAGGAGAGCAACTTGCAAGCTGCTGCAAACCCTTACTTCTATACCAGGGATTGAGAAAAAAATCGAGACGACGTAGCAGCCTAATAAACATGATGCTGAGTACCTCTACTCACACCCAGACCATGAAGGTGTGGTCCAGGCAGCTGCATGTGACAAAGCCAAGGTTCCTCTTTCCTCCCAGCCACCAGGCAAGGACTTCAGGAAACTGGAAAGCATGGGGAAGAAAGTGTACACCTCTGCCTCCCTACTCCTGAGGCAGGCTGTCTATGTGGCTTACACCGCCCAATACTAGAAGGCCATCTGGAATGCTGTACTGGCACTGAATGACAAGTTCCATGGGGACCGGGAACAGGATCTGGCAGGCACAGTCAGAACTGCCATTGATGCCACCAAGTACTTGTTTCATATGGCAGTGGATGCTAATGACACTGCTTCCAGGGTAATTGCCCAGGCTATCTCCCTAAGGAGATTTGCTTGGCTAAGGACAACTAATTTATTCCAGGACACCCAGACAAAAGCCATGGATTTCCTATGTGAGAACAATTCCCTCTTTGGTGACAAGGCAGAGGCATACATGAAAAAGGTGGAGGAGTCCAAAACCACTTATGGAAGCAATATTGAGAAGGAAGAGGCCTCTCTGTCCTACAGGCCTCATAGAAGGAGAGGTAGGGGTAGAGGTTACTACCCACATCCTTTCTATCCCATGCCCTATGACTACTCTCAGATGAGAGGCTACTTTAGGGGCAGGGCAGAATAGCTTCCAGAAGTGCTGACCAGGCTTCGACCTCTAAGGTTCAGCCCAGGCAGAATCTCTGATGTGTTTGTCCAGATTGCCCACGCATTGACAGTGGGAGGAAGGCTGGTTCATTTGTTCCAGAAGTGGAAACACATCACCACAGACAAGTGGGTACTGGAAGTAGTAAGCCAAGGCCTCACTCTGCTGTTCAGAAAGCTTCCCCAAGCTACAGGTTCACAAACATTTTCGCCCTCCCACACCAGCAGAAAGGGTTCTGCTAGAGCTGGAGGTCAAGAAGTTTCTGCAAGGAATATGGGAAATGTTCAGCATACTTAGTAAATCAGAAAAAATCTGAAGCTTCATCTTTACAATGAGACAAAAGTAAAATCAATATTGACAATTTTCCTACTACTGTAAAAAAGATAGAATGACATATTTGGGAATACATCTCACAGAAAATGTGAATGAATTGTTAGACACAAACTTGAATCCATTACTAGAAATTGAGAAGGAATTGAAAAAGTGGGAAGGGCTTCCCCTTGCATTACCAGGATGAATTCAGTTAATTAAGATGAGCATACTTCCCAAATTTTATATGTGTTTCAAACAATACCTTTGTTAATACCTAAGGATGTATTTGAAAAAAAAAATAGATGAAATTATCACCAAGTTCCTCTAGAAAAAAGGCAGACCACGATTAAAGAAACAAAAATTGACACTGAACTACACAACTGGGCCTTAAGTTACCTAATTTGCAGTATTATCTATCAGTCAGAAAACTTTATTTAACCAGGCCTATCACCATTAAGCATGCTTATTTTCAAAGTGGTTCTGTGAAGTACAGGTACATACTATACAAATAAAACAAATACAGATGCATACTATACAATTTAAAGACAATAGAGGAAGCATAACAAAAATTGCAATAAACAAAGTTGACAGTGGGTAATAACAATAGATAAGTAATTCGCAGACCTTTATTTTTATTTAGTTTAGGTAACAGTACATTATTAGAAGTAGTTAAGGTAATGGGTACATACAAGCAGGTAGTAACATAAGTAATACAGTATCATAGGCGAGTGTTAACAACACAGACAATTGCAATAAAAATGAGTGCTTAAAGACTGTTTTGCAGGCTCGACCCAGGAGAGTACGAATCAAACTTCTGGAACTATCAGTAACATTACATTTTTAGAAGCAGTCAAAGTTATGGGTACATACAAGCAAGCAGTAACATAGTTAATACTGTATAACAGGTAAGACAATTGCAATAAAAATTAGGGCTGATACTAGCATGAGGAGGAAATAAATTACAGAAAAAATTCAGTGTCTCTTTAGGCAGACAATAACTGGGTGGCTTTGAGAGGAGGGAATGGTGAGAGAAGGAAAGTAGAGGTAGCCTTCCAACAACCAGAGCCGGTCTGGGAGAAAGAAGAGAGTAAGGGGAAGTAAGTAGTAGCCAGTTGCAGTGGAGGAAAAAGACAGAGGGGTGTGTAATGAAGTGTAACAACAGCAGGGTGAGGGAGAACCCTGTCGAATTTAGAGAAAGTGCTGAAACTGAAAAGTGGTCAAGCCAAGAGGGTGGCAAGAGGAGTCAGAATAGAGTCTTACATCTATGGAGTCTTGAAGCAGGAGCAGCTACAAGAAGATATGAGATGGTGGCACAGTGCTTTCTTAAAGGAGGTCTGGGAAGAAGCTAGACAAATGGCTAGAGGGAAGGAGTTCCAGTACTGGGGGGCCTGACAGGCGAAAGCACTAGAGCCCTAGGTGGTAGTATATTTAGGATATAGACAGGAGCATTGTTAGCAGAGTGAAGGTCATAGCAGAAGACCTGGCTTTGGAAGAGTTTCGCTAGAGGTTTAGGTATTTGAGTTGTAATTATAATGTCTATGATGGAGCCGAAAGAATACAATCTCGACACCTGTGGAGGGAGCCAACCAAGGCCTGAGTAGAGAAACATAGACCTTGATGGCAGATAAGGACCACTTGGCCCACCCAGTCTGCCCATTTCCCTACCTACTGGATAAGCTGCAGATTCTAGTTAACCAACAGCCTACTTCCTGCAACCCCCCCACTATAATTGCCTTATGTCTGTCTCATGCATGTTTGAATTCCACCACTGTTTTAGACCCAGCGACCTCCCCGGGAAGGCGGTTCCATGTATCCACCACTCTCTCTGTGAAAAACGATGTCCTCACATTACCCCTCAGTTGCCCCCCTTCTATCTTTAAATTGTGCCCCCTTGTTGTTACACATCTCTTTTTCTGAAAGATGCTACCCTCCTGGACTTTGTTGATTCCCTTGAGGTACTTGAAAGTTTCTATCATGTCCCTCTTTTCATCAAGGGTATACATATTAAGGTCTCTCAGTCTCTCTTCATATGGTTCCTGATGCAGACCCTGCACCATTTTAGTTG
This sequence comes from Neoceratodus forsteri, assembly GCA_016271365.2. Taxonomy (NCBI): domain Eukaryota; kingdom Metazoa; phylum Chordata; order Ceratodontiformes; family Ceratodontidae; genus Neoceratodus; species Neoceratodus forsteri. The sequence continues at coordinate 900,524,886 of CM028135.1, read as the reverse complement.
CCCTCCTCTGGACTGCTTCTATCCTGTTTATGTCCTTGCGTAGATGAGGTCTCCAAAACTGCACACAGTACTCCAGATGGGGTCTCAGCAACTGTCTGTATACAGGGATAACCACTTCCCTTTTTCTACTTGTGATGCCCCTTCCTATGCATCCCAGTATCCCCCTGGCTCTCCTTACCAACTTCTCACGTTGCTTACTCACCTTTAGTTCATCTGATATGACTACCCCCAAGTCCCTTTCCATTTTTGTTGTTAGTACCTCCCCTGCTATTGTGTACTCTTCTCCTGGGATTTTGTTTCCCAGGTGCATTACTTTGCACTTCTTTGCATTGAATCTAAGTTGCCATATGTCTGACCATTCCTCCAACTTTGCCAAGTCCCTTCTCATCTTTTCTACCCCCTCTTGTGTATCAACTCTGTTACAGATCTTTGTGTCATCTGCATAGAGGCATACCTTTCCCTCCAGACCCTCTGCAGTGTCACCTCTAAAGATGTTAAAGAGGACTGGACCCATTACTGAGCCCTGAGGTACGCCACTCATAACTCCCCCTTCTTCGGAATGTGTTCCATTCACTATTACCTTCTTTGTCCTGTTGTGCAGCCAGTTTGCTACCCAGGCTATCACCGTGGGACCCACTCCCAGGCTGGCTAACTTGATTATTAATCTTTTGTGCGGGACTGTGTCAGATGCCTTGCTAAAGTCTAGGTAGGCCATATCCACAGCCCCTCCCTGGTCTATTACTTTGGTCACCCAGTCAAAGAAATCAATTAGATTCGTCTGAGATGACCTTCCTGCTGAGGAGGCATTGGTGTTTCAGCCGATGAGATGATGATGCATAGCGACATATACTATTGTAGGTGACATCCCATTTGTGAAGACTTGATTTGCTTGCAGAAATATAGGTGGCTGTGCCATAGTTGAGTGATGGTAGGAGTATCTCATGGGCTACAGCAAAGCTGGCAGATGGGGAGAGGGCATAGCTGGTTCTATAGGCAGCTCCAAGTTTTGAGTTTACAGATTTGCAGGTCCTCTGAATATGGAGATCATAGTTTAATAGTGGATCCAGTGTGACCCCCAGTACTTAAAAAAAGTTAACAACTTCTACTGAGGTGCCACTAGCCGTGGAGACTTTAAACTTGAGCTGGGCTTGTTTAAGTTTTGAGCTGAAGAGCATAGCCTGGGTTTTTGCTTTGTTTAGGACTGGTTTGTGTCTGACCAGCCACTGCTGGAACAGTTGGAAATCATGGGAGAGCCTCCGGTTTATATCCTCAGTACATTTGGCGCTAGTGTAGAGCACTATGTCATCCGCATACAACAAGGAGCTGGTTTTCATGAGGTTTGAGGTTATACTGTTTATAAAGATAGAGAACAGCAAAGGGCCAAGTATGGACCCCTGGGGCACTCCAATGTTAGTTGCGACCTTGTCAAAGAAGGTGGAGTTGTACTTCACAAATTGCGTTCTGTTAGTCAGGTAGCCTTTGAACCAGTTCATAACATTGGGTGAGAAACCTAGTGACAAAAGAGTGGCAATGAGGATGGAGTGGTCAACTAGGTCAAACACCTTGGTCATATCAATGAAAATGGCCCCTATGAGAGAGGCAGAGTCCATGGCTGTCAGGGCGTCAGATGTGAATTTGAGTAGGGCAGTGGTAGTGCTATGACCTTTTCGGAAACCGTGCTGGGCAGGGTTTAGTAGGTCCTTTTCCTGGAGAAATGCAATAGTTTGGTTAGCTACAAGCTTTTCAAGGATTTTACCGAGAACAGACAGGATAGCAATTGGTCTGTAATTTGTGGGGTCCTTTGGGTCGCCTTTTTTAAAGACTGGGATAATCTTTGCCATTTTCCAGATTTCTGGGACATGACCCTGGCATAAGGACATGGTAAAGATTTTGGCTAAGGGAGCAGCTGTAAGTGGCGCAGCTAGTTTAAGAAGTTTGGTTTTGAGATTGTCAAACCCGGAAGACATATACTCTGAGATAGTATTAAGCAATTTTAGTACATCAAGTCTAGAAACAGATTTAAAGAAAACAATTTGTCCAATGGCATTTGTCGGATATGTTAAGGTCAGGTTGGAGGGGAAGGTAGAGGTATAGTTAGGTAGGTCAGAGAATTTGTCATTGAAAAAAATTGGCAATAATGTGCAGATTGTTACAATGGACTCCATTTAGCACCATTTCATTGGGGGTAGAGGATAAGTTTGAGCCAAGGAAGAATTTGATGTGGGACTAGAATTTTCTGGAGTCTCCATAGGAGTTCGTTAAGAGGTCTTTGCAGTAGGAGCTTTTGGCCTGTTTGATCTCCTTTTTGCAGGTGTTACGCATTGTCCTATAAGTGATAAAGTCAGCAGCTAGGCCAGTGTGTCTGAAACAGAGCCAGCTTTTGTCTCTTTGGCGAAGTTTACAGAGTAAATCAGATTTCAGCCTTCTGGTTTGCCTATTTTTTTAATCCGGTGCGTTACTTTGGGACAGTGCTTGACCTGAAGTGCTTGGAAGTGAGTCAGAAAGATACCAAGAGCATATTGAGTATCACTAGACCCACAGAGAGAGGACCAGTCAGTGTAAGCCATGTCATGTAAGAATGCCTGAGAGTCAAAATGGGCATAGTTGCAAAAGGAGATGTACCTGGGCTGAGTAGGTTCTGTCCTCTGTTTACCCCAGATACAGAAAGTGGGGGAGTGGTCTGTGATGGCGTCGGCTAGCACGCCTGAGAAAACTACGTGTTCCGGGTGATTAGTCATTATCCAGTCCAGTAATGTACTGGAGCTGGAGTGGGGGGCAGTTCTTGTAGGTTCAGCGATCAGTTGGTGCAGGTTTGAATTTTGTAGTTTAGATAAGGATAGGGCTTGGGAGCTTCCCAGCCAGTTTATGTTTAGGTCTCTGAGTATGAGTACTTAATTTCTTCCAGATAGGAGTGACGTTTGAGCCAGTAGTTCATCCAGGCCTCTTTGGCCACCTTTAGGGGGTTGTAGATGCAGACAATATGTAGTATCTTGGATCCTAGCATGACACAGGCATGAAGCACCTTGCAGATGTTTTCCTCAACGCTGGCCCACTAATTCCGCAACTCCCCCTTTCCATCCTGACGCTTGCCATGTTTCTACCCCTGGCTCTCACTCTTTCCCTATTAACTCTTCCTGCTGCACCCACCCTTCCCTGTCCACTCCAGCCTGGCTAAAGTCCCACCCCATCCATAGTAGTGTCCCAGTTATCTACCCCTCCTCCTTCATTATCATAATAAACTAGTACACAGCAGCCATCGTCACTCTCTGTGGTTTTAGCTCAATTTTTCCCCCAGTCGTTAGTAATATATCCCTCCTCTTCTTTACCTCTCTAACCTGCCACCCCATACACGGCCTCTTTCCCCTATATGTGTAGTTGCCAGCTGCCTCACTCAAAAGATCTCTGCTTATAACCCCTGTATGCCTATGGTCGATTGTACATCTGCTGATTTCTTCAATTGTAAAATAATGCTGTTTTTTTATTTATTTCAGCCTTGTACTGTACTGTATACACTGTATATACATTTTTCCTTGTATATTATTGCTTTTTGTATACCTGCTTCTGTACTGTACTTTGATGTATTCATGACCAGGTCCACCTTGCAAATGAGCCTTGCTCAGTGGTGCCCACCTGGATAAATAAAGATTTTGATTGATTGATTGATTGAAGTGCTTCACAGTGCAGGAGGGGAGGCAAGTTTATGACTAAGAGCTGAAGGTGATTTTTAAAATAAATAGCTGTGCCACCACCCGTCTTGGCAGCAGGTTAGTCCTGCCTTAGCAGATTGTAGGATGGGAGGGAGCACCCAGTGTCAGGGACAGAGGGTTTGAGCCAGGTTTCAGTTAGGCAGATGATGTCGGGTTTGTGTAGGAGGGTCCAAGCTTCTAGTTCAGAGAAATTGTGCTCAAGACTCCTGATATTATGGTGAGCAATTTTTAGTCCTTTTGCATTGCTAATAGGGTTAGGTGTGAGGTTAATTGGCCCTAAGTTTAGCTGTACGTCACCAGAGAGCAGATACCAAAGTCTGAGGTGCAGGAATGGGTATAGGGTCTGTACATGAAGGGGATGATTTATGAGAACATGAGTGATAATATTGAACCATGCCTTATGTAGTAGAAAAGGAGTAGAGTCAAAGTGCACATTTGGCACCACTAAAAGGTTAGAGAAATAGAAGTCATGAGGAGGGAGGGGAGGGATTACTGGTGTTGCTGGTGGTAAATTTAACAGCAGCAGGTGGAGTAATGGGATAGAGGAGATAAAGAAAAGCAGTATCAGGCACTGTGTCATTTTTAGCCGGCCAGGATGATAAGACAGTATGCCTGAAAAAATGTACTCCTGGGAGATTAAACAGTGATTGTGGGATTATGTGGTTTGGAGATATTTGTCAGTGCTCAGGTAGCATATCCAGAGAATTCAAGGAAAAAGCCTGGACGATCAGGGAAAAAAACTAGTGGAAAGGGCAGAGCTACTAATTAGCACCTCACGGATGTTCACTAGCCATCAGAGAAGAGACCGCCTGGGAAGAGAGATGTAGGTGCATGGTAGGAAGTGGCTAGAAGAGGAAGGTCTGAAATTAGCTCACACAAATCAGTCAGCCAAGCACCTTATTCCAGAAATAGAAAACCAGCCAACCAAGACGTTTGTAGAGATGTAGGGAGGAGAGACAGAGCAAGTGACCAGATAGAAGAGAGCTAGAAAAGGAGGGCGGGGCTGGGAGACTATTTAAAGGTGGCCTGGGAGGGTGGGGGGAAGGAGAAAAACCAGATAGTAATATTAGCAGTAGAAGAGCAAAAAATCCGTAGAGCTGCAAGGTGAAAAGGCACTCCAATCAAGAGAAGTCTGAGGCGCAGGCCGGACTAATCAGGCTCTGGTAGCACAGCGCCGCACCATTCAGGAGATGGCTGTCTGTCATCAGCTTAAGCGGGCAAAAACAGCGACTGTACCTTCACTAGCGATCTGGCTTTAGGAACCAGGAGGGCGGGCAGAAAGAGAGCTTCCAGGCGGGCAGAGGCCATGGGTGGCCATAGTAGGGGCCACCGAGCTTCCAGAGGCGCCGCTCGGGCACAGAGTCCTTCACTAGTGATCCGGCTTTGGGAACCAGGAGGGTGAGCAGAAAGAACTTCCAGGCGGGCGGTGGCCGTAGTAGGGGCCACCGAGCTTCCAGAGGTGCTGCTCGGGTGGAGAGTCCTTCACTAGCGATCCAGCTTTGGGAACCAGGAGGTGGGCGGAAGAGAGCTTCCAGGTGAGTGGTGGCGGTGGTCGTGAGGGGCCGGCCGAGCTCAGAGGTGCTGCTCGGGTGGAGAGTCCTTCATTAGCAATCCAGCTTTGGGAACCAGGAGGGTGGGTGGAAAGAGAGCTTCCAGGTGAGTAGGGGCCGCCGAGCTTCCAGAGGCACCGCTCGGGCACAGAGTCCTTCACTAGTGATCCGGCTTTGGGAACCAGGAGGGTGGGCAAAAAGAGAGCTTCCAGGTGGGCGGCAGCTGCAGGTGGCCGTAGTATGGGCCACCGAGCTTCCAGAGGCGCAGTTTGGGCGCAGAGTCCTTCACTAGCGATCTGGCTTTGGGAACCAGGAGGGTGAGCAGAAAGAACTTCCAGGTGGGCAGTGGCCGTAGTAGGGGCCACCGAGCTTCCAGAGGTGCTGCTCGGGTGGAGAGTCCTTCACTAGCGATCCAGCTTTGGGAACCAGGAGGGTGGGCGGAAAGAGAGCTTCCAGGTGAGTGGTGGCCGCGGGTGGCCGTAGTAGGGGCCGCCGAGCTTCCAGAGGTGCTGCTCGGGTGGAGAGTCCTTCATTAGCAATCCAGCTTTGGGAACCAGGAGGGTGGGCGGAAAGAGAGCTTCCAGGTGAGTAGGGGCCGCCAAGCTTCCAGAGGCACCGCTCGGGCACAGAGTCCTTCACTAGTGATCTGGCTTTGGGAACCAGGAGGGTGGGCAAAAAGAGAGCTTCCAGGTGGGCGGCAGCTGCAGGTGGCCGTAGTATGGGCCACCGAGCTTCCAGAGGCGCAGTTTGGGCGCAGAGTCCTTCACTGGCGATCCTGCTTTGGGAACCAGGAGGGCGGGCAGAAAGAGAGCTTCCAGGCAGGCAGCGGCTGTGGGTGGCCTTAGTAGGGACTGCCAAGCTTACAGAGGCGCTGCTCGGGCCCTGAGTACAATGCCACCCAAAATGGAAAGTTCACCTAACTTCTGGAGGCCACCACATTGCCACATAGTAGGTGGTAGACAACTGTCCCTTTCCAAACAGTTCAGTGACCCCGTGCAAGTACTCAAAAAGAATGTAGAATAAAATGAGTGTAAAGGTTATCTTGTTTTATTACAATAGAGGAGGATACAATAGAGAAGATCAGTTGAAGAGAGCTAGAAGAAGAGGGAGAGAGAGAGAGAGACATAGGAGAAAAAAATGTGTTATAGATGGAGAAAAGTGCTACTATATCAGATGCAGATCATAAGGATAATAGAGCCAGATTCAACAGGTGGGTAGAGTGAAGTCACCTATAACAGGTACAAGATTCCCTCAGACAATCCACTAACAGAACTTTGAAGGTAAGGGGTCCTGGAATAGAGATAATCTTTAGCGTTCTTTGCATATCATTCCATAAGGAAAGGAGAGAGTAGTTAATTGCAGCCAATCCATGCCAGGTCTTAACCCTAGGTACAGTAAAGTTGATTGAGGTGAAGCATCTCAGACCATATGACCACTTTGCTTGCCCAAATAGACTAGATATGTAGGTTGGAAGTTTATCAGTTAATGCCCTATAAAACCAAAGTAAGGCATTTTTTTGTCTCCTTACGGCAAGGGAGGGCTGCCCAACACCTCATAGAGAAGGCAGTGGTGAGTACATAAGGGTGAGTTCAGGATAACTTGCAAAGCACGATGATAAAGGGTGTTGAGTTTAATTGGGGCCGAATTGGGACAATGTCTATAAGGTAAGTCGGCATAGTCTAGCAGAAGAAAAGTTGTTTGGACTAATCTTTTCTTGGCTTCAAGAGTGAGGAGTCATCTAATGCGGAAGAAAACACCAAGGTGTTGTCTTAATCTTTTAGCCAGTTTGTTCAGATGAGCCAAAAAGTTGAGCCTGTTATCCAGCCAAAATCCGAGGTACTTAAATTTATTCACAATTTCCAGTGATTCACCGAGTAAAGTGTAAATCAGAATATTACTTGGCGAACCTTGGATAATAGAGGTATGTGGTGAAATCATAGCTTTGGTCTTTTTAGTATTAAGAAGTAGTTTAAGATTTAATAAGTTATGCTGGAGGGTAACAAAGTCATGTTGTAGGTTCTTATGAGCTAATTCAAGAGAAGAATTAGAAATGTAAAGGACCGTATCATCTGCAAATAAGTGAACGTTAGTAGTACGTATGTTTACATCAGTGTTGTTGATGTAAACTGCAAAGAGTATAGGGCCCAGTATGGACCCTTGCACAACAACACGAGGCAGGACTTTTAGTGGAGACAGGTCCCTTAGTGCTTTAGTTTGTTGCATTCTATTGGTAAGATAGCATTTAAAACACCCAATAGCAATGGGATCTATGCCAGGGCTACTCAAAGCGACTATGGTCCACGGTATCAAAAGCCTTGCTGAGGTCTAAGAAGAGTGCATACACATGTTGTTTTACATCCATGGCGTTATGCCAGTCTGCAGACACTTTAGCAAGGGTAGATACTTGGGTCTAAATCCTGATTGGACTTGGTTTAGCAGGTTTTCTGATTCGAGGTACTCTAAGCTGAGAGTTCATAATTTTTTCTAGAAGCTTTGAAAGAATAGGAAGTAGAGGAATTGACTGGTAGTTATTCATATCGCTAGGGTCGCCAGACTTGAATAGCGAAATAATATGTGTAACGTTCCTGAGCCGCCATATCTCACCTTGTTCCAATGAAGAGTTGAATAAATGGGTAATGGGGCGGTTAGATGATACCAACCTATTTTCAAGAAAAAAGGCTCCAGACAGTTTGTACCTGCACTCTTTTAAACATCTAAGGATAATAGGAGGGCCTTCACTTGCTTAAAAGTTACTAGGCGAAAGATGAAGTGTGAAGGTCTCAGCATGCGCTCGTTGCCGAAGATTGTACTGTCTCTCGCATCATTAGGAGGGCTGAGCTTACTGACAGGGGAGGCATCAAAAGTAAGGCCTGTTGTAGCAGAATGATTAAGTTGCTCCAGGATGACAACCCTGTTTGTTGTATATGTAACATCTCCAGACACTATCTTTGTAGGCAGGGGGGAAGCGGTCTGATGTCCCTCAACCTCTCTGAGAATGCTCCAAAATCTGGCAGAGTTATTATTGTTTGCATCAAGGGCTAATTGAAAATAATGTGCATTTTCTGTCTTAACTAACTTAGTGCAGTCGTTCCTTGTTACCCAAAACGCAAGCCAGTCAGCTTCAAGTTTTGTCTTCCTCACCCTTTTCCATAATACATCTCTATCCCTAAGTGCGTTTTTAAATGTAGGAGAGAACCAGCTTGGTGAACTTCTCTTAGTCTTAATCTTTCTCAATGGGGCATGCCTGTCTATCAGACCCAATAAGAGGTCATGGAATATGGTGAAAGCTTCCAAGACAGAAGGGGCTAAATAAAAATCCTGCCACATAAGGTTGCCAAGGTCAGCCAAAAAGGCAGTCTGACAGAAGTTCTTCAAACATCTTTTTAGCTTGAAGGTGAAAGACGAAGTGAAGTGGAAGGAGTGCCTAATACAGGCTGTAGTACAATGATCATTTAAATCATTGTGAAAGACTCCCGTGTGGGTGATAGTGTGAGGCTTGTTAACAAGCATAAGTTGAAGAAGAGAGCTACAATCTGGATTTTTCTCGTTGGGACGGGTGGTTGGGTTACAGCTATAGTACCATTAAAAGAACTGTGGTCCCCTTCAATTCCTCCCTGGGCCTACTTAGAATTTCGAAATCCATCTTCAGAAGTGATGCATTTGCTTTCCCAAAATTTTAAAGTTAAGAACATTAAGGGACCAAGTAACTTGTTCTTTAAACATGCTTCAAAAATTTGGAACAATATATTGAATACAGTGGGCGGTAAAAATGTAACTAAGACCTCTCCCCTATTTCAAAACAATTTTCATCCCGTTTTTAATACAATAAGTACTAAAAAATGGTTAGAATTTAATATAACTTCTATAGCAGATCTATATTGCAGTCAGATATTACAATCTTTTCGAGAGCTACAAGAGCAATATGGACTGCACAAAAACAGGTTATTCAGTTATTTACAAATTAGATCTGTTTTAACAGAATTACAACAAAGAGGAAATTGATGTTGAACAATGACGTTACGGACTGTTTGGAAGCTGCACAAAACAGAAAAAATGGATCTCTAGATTATACTCTGTTGTCAGTAAAGAAAAAGATTTGACACAAATCTTGAAACAAAAATGGGAGGAAGATCCATCACAAAAATGGGAGGACATTTATGTAACATGGAATAGATGTATAAACAATAGAATGAATCAAATTCAGTTCTATATTATTCATAGAATATACTATTCCCCATATTTATTAAATACATTTAAAGGTGATATCTCTCCATACTGTAATAGAGGACGTGAGGAGATAGCACATTCAACACATGTTTTAGTGTTGTCCCTATATTGGAACATTTTGGACAGAAGTTATTAACATTTTAAGTAGAGTAATTGGTATAAAACTGATATTGGAACCAGAATTATATTTATTTGTTGTATCATCCGTACAGATTATTACTTATTAAAACAAAGAACTAATATATGTGGCATTCCAAAATGCAAAACCGTGTATCCACCCATATGTGGAAAGATTGTGAAATACCAAATATTGAATTTTGGAAAAAACTATTTTTAGAATCTATGAGATTGGAGGAGACATATTAATTTACCAGAAAACAAATATTGAAGCCTGGGAAAACGTGGGACCCAATCATAAAAGCGATAAATGAAGGGAGATTGCATCTTTAGTAACAAGGGAACTTGGTGGTATAACAAAATACAGGTAAACTACAAAGGTTTTAGATATAATGACAAAGAGTAAGATTGTATTTATAAACTTGTAAGCTGTAATGGAAGATAATTACTAGTCCAATAATAGGGTGCTGAGATTGAGTAGTTTGTGTACTGCTTATAATAAGGAAAGTGGAAATTGTCATACTGTAATCAACTTGTGTGTTTTTGATACTGTATAATATTTGATTTTCATTTCAAAAATAAAAATTGATTAAAAAAAAAAAGAAGCTGCTGCAGGCAAACACAGCAGAAAGAGTTCATCCTTCCCAGTGGGGAAAAGGTCTTTACTCAAGGTACTTTCTCACATAGAAGAAAAATGGAGAGGTGACCCATTCTGGACCACAGATTTTTGAACAAACACCTGAAAAAAAAGACAAATTCATGAAGGTCACTCTGTCTACAGTAATACCATCACTACAGCAGGGAGACTGGCTGGGATCTCTAGACCTGAAAGATGCATATTTTCACATCCCAATCAGGTCCAGTCACAGAAAGTACATACGGTTTAGGCTCCCTTTCTGGTCACTACCAGTTCACAGCCCTTCTGTTTGGTCTGTCTTCTGCTTCCAGGGTGTTCACAAAGTGCATGGCTGTGGCAGCACATCTCAGGAGCCAAGGAGTGGTGGTTTTTCCTCATCTGGACAATGGGCTTAATCATAGGAAAATTGCATCAACAGGTCAAGGATTCCCTCCAGTTAACTCAGAGCACCTTGGAGACATTGAGATTTCTCACCCCAGGGGGTCCTTTAGCATCAGTAACAACAGCAGTAAACTGTCTGGGTTGAACTGCCTTGGAAGTGGAGATTATGGTAATGAGTATAAAGAATTAGTCAATCAGAGAAGAACTAGAGTGTGTGCTGAGTGGAGCCTACCCAGAGGGCACCAGAATTTTTTCTACGGCTGAGCAACACTGCCACTGGGGTGCTGTCTCTCTGTTGGCAATAGAGCTACCTTTCTAATTATTAGTGCTGAGTTGTGAATATTTTTTGTCTATTTTTACTTAAATTTCTATTTTTTAGCAGTTTGCCTGTGTTCCTGGGAACCGCGTTTTTCTCTGTGAACCGTGGATCCCCAGCTGTTCCTTCTTTATCTCTGAAGTAAAAATAAATTGCGACTGTGGGTATTCAACGGACTTTTACTTTGTTTAGTTAGTGGTTCTCGGTTTTTAGTGGGAACCGTAGTTTTTTCATTTTTCCCTCAGTTTTACCTTCGAAAGTTGCTGTTTTTTTACCACAAGAGAACCGACTGCGAAGCTATAATTTTTCCATTGGGGAACCTAAATTTCTGTCATTTCTGACAAATTGGCATGTTAGAAAGACGTAAGAAAAGAACAAGACCTACAGGTTTTAAAAATTGCCTAAAATGTCATAGAATTGTGGCCACAGCAGACAGCCATTACTTGTGTTTACAGTGTTTAGGTCCTTACCACTGTGTGTTCTTTACTCTAAATTGTGTTCAAAAACTGTTAGAAGCAGAGCCCAGAAATTTGCAATTATGGCTTCTCAGTCTGCTAACCCCTCTGATAAAACTGCTGAGGAGGGGTCCTCTTCCCAGGTTAAATCTAAAGATAAGTCCCCTAGGGACTCCTCTGAGAATATGTGAGAAACACAATAACAGTAAAAATGGTGACCAGCAAAAAAAGAGAAAAGGGGAACAGGTCACCGAGGAAGTGCCTGCAAAAAAGAAATTTAAAGAAAAACATACTACGGCCCCTCCCACATCGAGGCAAGGGGAGACACCAGTGGCACAAAAGCATAAAGAAAAAGAAAGAGAAAAACAAAAAGAAGGTCAGTCCCTTACAGAAAAAGAAAAAAGGAGCTGACCTACAAAAAGATTTACCTCCTGGTGAAGAATTGGCCAAGGCCTGGCACCTTTATCAAACTATTCAAAGTATGGGCAATAGATTCTCTGCCCCTTCTACACCTGTACACCATAGTACTACTGTCCCTTCTTTTGGCCCATATTATTACTATGGAATGGGAGATGGTGATGATGATAATGACGATGAGTCACAAGGCCAGCCCCGGAACCTGATGTCTCACCAAGGGTTTGGCACTTCACCTAATGGCCAGGAGGATTTATTCTCCCTAGTAACTTTTATTCAGCATATGGTGGATACTCTGGACCTCCTTACCCAGGAAACCACAGAGGATGAGGAGGAGGATAAAGACTATAGAGAGATGACGGATCTTCCACCTCCTAAAAAGATAGTGTTACTATTTACAAATCTTTAACAAAAACTACTGTGAAGTTACTCCAGACTTCCACCTCGTTGCCTGGAGTAGACGAAAAGATTGACAGAAAATATAAGCTTGCTAGAAATGATGCTGATTTTCTGTATTTGCATCCTAGTCATGAGGGAGAGGTGCAGGCTGCAGCACGTGATGAGGCGAAGTCCCACTTATCTCTCAGCCCCCTGATAAAGAAGTCCTCAAGGCTGGATTTTATGGCAGAGAAAATTTATACTACATCTTCTTTATTGTTGTGCTTTTTTACTTACTTGCATACTCTGCCAAGTATCCAAAGGCCTTGTGGAATTCTGTTGTGGCTATCTTAAATCAGAAGTCAGATACGATGGTTCAGGACATTGCTGAGACTGTGAAAGCTGGATTAGAAGCCACTAACTACCAGTTTCATATGGCTGTGGACAATAATTATACAGCTTCCAAAGTTATGACCCAGGCTATTTCTCTCAAATGTCTGGCCTGGCTGTGAACTACTGATTTAACGCAGGACACCCGGTCCAAAGCAATGGACTTCCCCTGTTAATTCCCTTTTTGGGGACAAGACTGAAACATATATGAAAAAGGTGGAGGAATATAAATCTACCTATGAAAGCAATACCACAAGAGAAAAAGCCTCTATCCCCACAAAAAAAAACAGTATAGAGGGAACAGATGCAGAGGTTTCTGTCCTAGGGTATTTGTCTCCTATGCCAATGCCCATGGATTACTCTCAGATGAGAGGTTTCTACAAAGGTAGAGGCAGGAGGGGCTTGAGAAGAGCTGCCTCCACTCCTGCATCTTCTACCCAGTATAAGCCCTGACTCCAGCAACCAGGTTGCCTCTCCAGTCCCAGTACGGGGGCAGGCTCTCCCACTACCTTCATTCCTGGAAACACATCACTACAGACAAATGGGTCCTGGAGTTAGTTAGGGGAAAGGGTCTATCCCTTCAGTTAAAAAAATTCCAATTCTCAGGGACCCCTTACTGTCAAAACCTCTAAATCTAACAGAAACACTTTTATTGGAGTTAGAAGTAAAGAACTTGTTAGGAGCAAAAGTAGTGGAGAGAAGGGCTGCCCCGGTGGCACTGAGGGCTGAGGCGCTGGATGCCACACTTTGCTTCACGCCGGCGACTGGGGTTTGGGAGTGGACTCGGGTCGCTGGTGGGTCAGCTGGGGGAGAGGGGCTTGAGCGTCCCACAACAGTTCGCCTTCTCCGGGGAGAGTTGAGGCCGAAGCCCACATACTTGCCTGACTCCGAGCAGAGGCTCGGAGTAATGCAAGCCCCCAATGGTAGGGGACAGGTGGCTGCTACACAGCGTGGACGTTGGCGCCTTGCGCCTTGATGTCAGGGATCGTATGCTGTAGGGGAGGGAGAAGATGAGGAAAATAGCCTGCCATCGCCAGGGAGATGGAATTCCGGAGATGTGCCCTCAATGTGCCTTCGCCCACCCAACGGCCCCGGACCAACGAAATGTAAGTAATGGGGTGTTCGGGGCCCCATCACATCCCCGCTTGGGGGGTAAGCCATAGCTTCATGGGGATACAGGGGTCGTTGAGGAAGGGTGAAAGGCAGAGGGATGTCTGCCTAGGATCTCCTGATGGGTCAGGGATGGCAAGCTGGGGAAGGAGGAGAAATAGAAATTAAAAAAAAAAAAAGTAGTGGAGAGAGTTCCCTCTTCTCACACAGGGAAAGGCCTCTACTCCACATACTTCCTGACAGAAAAGATAAGTTCTGGTCAGAGACACCATGGCTGCATAATGAAGTTAGTGAAGTTGTGTGGAATTGTTAAGGAGGTATGGAGAAACAACACAATGATTTGTAAGTAGTAAGATTTGTTTTAGTTTCTGTTCTAAGGAAAGCATACACATTATTAGAAAAATATATGGAGGTGTACATTTTAATGGAAGGAATAGGAAGCAATATAGGTTTACGAAAGAACCCCAGAGCAAATGCTACTGAGGTATGTGTTATCCCGGATGATATTGGCCAGACAGCCAAATTTTAAAGAAAACACAATTGCACATACCCCAGTAATGCAAAGCATCATGGGAAACATATGATGGTACAGATGGTGGCTGTACATGAAAAAGTAATGGCTGGCATATGTTCAGCCTTGGGATTATTAACAGTTTTTTTTTTTTTTTTAGAGAAACAGGGTTTTTGTCCATGAGGTGATGTACAGTAAGTTACATTTAAGCAATGTGTTGATGTCAGGAAGTCAGGTGCAATGATGGACTGTTAGCAGGAAAATGTGATAGTAACTTTCAGAGGGGGTCGCTTTTGATAAGGGTAAGGTAGTTATGCTTGTGATAATGGGAATATTAGGAAAGTATGAGGTCTATGTAGAAGTGGATCACAAATATGCACAGTTTCATAAGTATGTGCTCTGAGTGTAGGCAAATGTGATATGCAGTTTTTTTTGGAAATTGGTAAAAATAGCGATACATGCAGTTGATAGAAAGATAGATAATTACATAGACATAAAGATATAGAGAGAGACAGACAGGCAGAATAGGGATGGCAGTGAAGTATTGAAGTGATGCCAACCCCACCCCCACCATTCAGAGATGGACAGGCATTGGGGTGTGCCTTTGGGTCATTGCCCATAACGCTCATGGCATTTCACCTCACCCTACCCTGCAGACACAGACAAGTGTTGAGATGTGCCTTGGGGTGTTCAAGCTTTACACTCACCCCATTCTGTAAGGAAATACACTGAAATGGGTATAGTACTGTATAAGAAAATGGAGTGAACTTTGGGGCTGAAGAGTCAAAGGCACACCTCGATACCCATCACTGACTGCAGGGTGGGGGTGGAATGGCATGAGCATTACTGTTAACAATCCCAAGTCACACCCCTGATGCCTGTCAGTCCCTACAGGGCAGGGTGTTACGGTCAGAAACCCTAATGCCCTAGGCATTGTTATGTGACTTCTCAACCTAGCAACAACATTTAATGCATTACATTATGAGGACAAGTAAATGTTTTTAATACATTTACAGACAGTTGCATAAACTTAATTGTTTTCATAGAATAACTTAAATTTAGTAACAGTGGTAGTACAAAGCAATCACCCAGAAAACTTGAAAACCACAACTACTGTATATTGTACATTGACGTCCCATAAGGACCTTCTTGAAACTGAGATGCAAATGTCACACATTTATCAGTTTTCTAACAGGAATATTTCACTATCCTAAATATCTTTCTTGCTTCAGTAACTGCTCAGTAGAAATGTCTGAAATTGAAAAATTTCACCCAGCGAAATATTTTGCATAATTGCGCATTTCACGAGACATTTCACTGGGCGAAATGCAAAATTCCGCTGCGGTTGGGTGCGAAATGTTGCCTCCAAGCCGGTGAAGTTCCCCCCCCCCACGGCAAAATTTCACTACCTGTGGATTAATTTCACCTCCCACGGCGAAATTGTAAGCTCTCCCTTCTCCCTGGAGCCCCAGAACCCAGACGATCTCCTTGGGAAACACAAGCAGCTATTCAAGCAGCCCACAGCCCCAGAAGCCGTCTGAACCACATGGGAAACACAAGCAGCCATTCAAGCAGCCCTCAGCCTCAGAAGCCAGCCGATCCCCTCGGGAAACACAAACAGGCACAGCACCTGACCCAAGGCAGCAGCTCAGGGTTTGAACTTGGTGCCCTCCTACTCTGTGCACCACAGCTCTCTCTCTCTCTCTCAGATTTCTTCTGTCCGTGTCTCACTGCTGTAGCTTGCGTAGATCACACATTTTCTTTAGGTTCTGCCCTGTAATGCTCAGTTTATTGCTTCACAGGGCTTTTTATGTTTGTGAGTGTTACAATTAATTCTTGGAGCTTGACTCCTCGCTCTCTCTGTATTTTTATTTTAATTGTTAGAGCAGGCAAAGTAATGAGATCAAAGCAAAGTTTTGTCAGAAGTAGCAAATTGGTAACAATCTTAATGCTCTGAGCTCCGCTCCTCGTTCTCCCTGCCTTTAATTTTTTTTCTCAATTTGTTAGAGTTAGCAATGTTAGAAGAGCTAGTGCAACCAGCAAAAACAGTGTTAAAATTAATTTTCTTTAGCTCTGCTCTCTTGCGCCTTGCTCTCTTTACCTCTCTCCCTTCCCCTCTCCTATTTGATCAGTCCCACCCCCTGCTCAGCGTGTAATTCCCTCTAACCTTTATCTTGCAGCCATTCAAGCAGTCCACAGCCCCAGAAGCCAGCCGATCCCCTCGGGGAAACACAAGCAGCCATTCAATGTGAATGCTGAATTTTTTTTTTTAAACAAACTGAGGTGGCAGGATAACTTTGGGGCGGGGTGCTTATTTATCGTTTATGGCCAGTGAAGGCTGGGGGGGCACTAGACACTAGGGGAGGGAGAATTAATTTAATTTTTTTAATAAAATAAATGGGGCGCTGCATGGCAACGTGTGTGTTCAATTTATGGACTTGTGGCCGGTGACAATGGGCGAAATTACACAATTTTGCTGCAATTTCGAAAAACATTTCTCCCAGCGAAATTGCTGATTTCGCGGCAATTCCGCCAGTGAAATTTTATTTTGCTGCATCTTTACAGCTCAGCATATCTATTGCGTGACCTACTTATTGACATTTTACACCTACTGTGCAATGTATTGCTGCTTACTACACCAACATTATGAACCATAAAACAGATGACTGCCATAACTAGGGAGGCAGAATAGCACAGTGGTTTAAGGCTCTGAGCTGCAAATCTGGAGATCTGGGTTTGAATCCCACAGCCCCCACTTGCATACAGGGTGACCCTGAGCAAGTTACTTAATTTCCATGTGCTCCCAGGTTGCCCCTGTAAACAAGCTTTCAGCTTAGTGTGCCACTTCTGGTTAAACAAGTGAAAGAAAAAAAAAAGTAGTATATTATTTTTCTTGCTTTATTTTGCTACTACAAGCTTTGACTAATACATCCATCCTTAAATGTCCTTTTTATAGCTTATGTGTCTGTGGCTTAGGCAGAACTGCACTTTAAATCAATAATCAGAATAACATTTATTTCAGTAGTAACTCCTTTCTTTTCAGGTGTCCATGACAGTATGTATATATATTTATATCTTTTAACTTCAAAGCACTAAACCTGTTCAGATGCACAAAACACAAGACTTTATACTCTTCACACATTACTGCTAAACTTCAGGTCCCAGAGAGATAAAAAATTAACACTTTCCCTAGTTATTTGGGTGGGTGCTTCAGCAGTGTGTGTGTGTGTGTGGGGGGGGTATAAAAATATTTTAAGAAACAGACACTCTAGTATCCAGTATGGGATAATCTTCTTTGGGTTATATATTTCACTCCTTTGTGGGCTTATACCTTAATTGTCATTCTTGTCTTGCAAATACTTGCTTTCTTCAAGTGCTGTAATTTCAGGATGCAGTTTCACAAGTGCTGTATAAGGATGCAGTTTCAGGTACTCCTTAATTACTTTTTCTTTCCTTCTGAACCTTAAGCTCTGATGCCCCAGGCAACTCTGATAGTCAGTTGTTCCATCATGATAAATCCACCTAATGTCCCTCCCACATGAACCAAAAAAAAAGGTGCTGGTGGATCTTAAGGAGCTTCTCAGGTGAAGGTGGGGGTGGATCTTACCCACACAAAAAAAAATAAAAAAAAATAATGCTGCCTCCCACTACTCAGGTTCCAGTTCTTGTACCTCCCATTTAAGAAAGAAAATAGTGCCCTGCAACCATTGACTAACATGAAAGTGTATTTATTTAAGGGCGGAAAGCATTTCTTGGAAGAGGGTAAGGCGGAGGAGACTATTTACACCTTCAGCCAGTTCCACAGACAGAAAACATGACATCAACCCTTTTGTACATGCAAAACGTCTGCAGGCTCTGCCCACTGCAGCCGTACAAAATGGGAAGTGGCAACCTGTTGTCGACCCCGGGTACTTAAACAGGCACTTAATGAAATCAAAATTCAGAATGGTCACTCTCACTATAATGATTCATTCTTTACAACAGGGAGACTGGATAGCCTCCCTAGACTTAAAGGATGCCTATTTCTATATTCCGATAAGGCAGTCACACAGATCATTTCTGAGATTCAGGCTGCCATCAGGACATTACCAGTTTGCATCAATGCCTTTTGGACTAACATTGGCTGCAAGGATATTCACCAAGTGCCTAGCTGTAGTGGCAGCTTACCTGAGAAAGCAGGGCATAGCAGTCTGCTCATACCTGGACGACTGGATCCTAGTGGGCAAGTCCCCTCTGGAGGTCAGAAAGGCTCTCAGCTATACAAAGCAGGCCCTGCCGTCCCTGAGCTTTCTTATAAATGAAAAGAAATTCCACTTGAATCCATCACAGCTCCTCACCTTTATGGGAGCTGAGCTGGATCCTCAGCAGAGCAGGACTTTTCTTCCAGCAGACAGGGTCCAGAATTTCCTGTCACTGGTAAACGCCTTCATGCTGAACCAGCCCAGGCCAGCCAGACATTTCTTAAGGCTTCTGGGACACATGGCCTCCATGACAGCCGTAGTCCCAGGTGTCAGATTCCAGATGAGGGACATACAGTACCACCTGCGAGCACACTGGTCCTAAAAAAAAGGCATTCTCTCTCCAAACTGGTCAAAGTTACAAAAACCTTGCTTCGAGCTCTGGATTGGTGGACGGATCCTGGCAACCTTTCCGTGGGGTTCCCCTTCCAGCTGTCTGCTCCAACAAAAATCATTACTACTGATGCCTCCCTACTGGGATGGGGAGCTCATCTGGACAATCACTCTATAAGTGGCACTTGGACTCCCAAGGAATCTATAAGCCACATCGACCTGCTGGAACTCAGAGCCATGTATCTTGAGCTAAAGACCTTTGCCCCCAAATCAAAGGTCAATCAGTGCAAATCAGAACAGATAACACCACTGCTATGTTTTACATAAATAAGCAGGGTGGCAGAAGGTCGACTGTGCTTTGCACAGAGGCAATGAAAATTTGGTCTCTGGCTTACTCCCTCGATGTGAGCCTCTCAACCATACACCTCCCAAGCAAGGACAATAACCTGGCTGATGCCCTCAGCCGCATCAGCCAAGGACACAACAAGTGGACTCTGAACAAACAAGTCCTTGCCACGATCTTCAGAAGGTGGGGCACACCAGAAATAGATATGTTTGCCTCTCACCTCAACCATCAGCTTCCTCCGTACTGCTGCAGGCCCCCAGCACTAGGGGCTCTTCCAGCAGATGCTTTAACTCTTGAACTGGACAGGCAAGTTTGTACTTTGTAGATTTAGGACAAAATTAGGCTACAGCCCATTTTGCTCGTCCCTCCACACCAGTGGGACACAGCTTAATAATCCAGATAACTATCGAGTGCTTTCTTAAACTTATGGGGATCCTATATACTAACTGCAGTACTTGGTAGTTTATTCCAAATGGCTATTACACACTGGGTAAAAAAATGTTCTCTCTTGAATTATACCGCATTCATTTCTTAAGTTTCTGTATGCCTTTCCTCCATTCTCTCTGATTCACAGAGTGTTGCTGGAGCTGAGGGCCCAGTCAGCAACAATGATCGTAGTGGCACCGGATTGGCCAAGGCAACTTTGGTATCCTCTTCTGGTAGTCTTGTTGCACAGCAAGCCAATTCGGCTTCCCCTCAGTCACTCTCCTGACTCTACCTCAGCTAGGAGTGTCCTATCCAAATCTACAATCTCTTCACCTCAAAGATTGGCTCTTGAGATAGAGTACCCAGATATGCTGTATTCTGAACAGGTCCTAAAAATCATGAGGATGGCCAAAAAACCTAGTACCAAGAAAACTTACACAGCTAAGTGGAAAAGATTTCCTCTCTGGTGCAAGAGAAAACACAAAAATCCTCTCAAAGCCTCACTCCCCAGTCTTTTAGATTATTTGGTTCATTTGCAGACCTCAGGCCTAAAGGCCTCATCCTTGAAACTTCATCTGGCTGCAATTTCTGCTTACCTGTCTATAGGTGACAAGTCAATCATTTCAATGCCTGTTTTCAAAAGGTTTTTTAAATGCCTCCTTCATCTTCAGCCCCCAATTAGGGAACCTGTTCCCCTCCTTATGATCTCAACCTGTGCATTGCCAAGCTCATGGAGCCACCTTTCAAGCCCATGGTTATGGCCCACCTAAAATATGTCACCTGGAAGACCGTCTTTCTAGTCACCATTACCTCTGCAAGGAGAATTTCAGAGTTGCAGTTACTCTGTACTGGACCTAACTACATTATCCCTCACAAGGATAAGGAAGAGCTTAGAACAAACAGAAAATTTCTGCCTAAGGTGGTTTCTGAATTCCACCTTAACCAGCCTATTATCCTCCCTGTATTTTTCACTGAGAAATCCACTCCAGGAGAACAAAAGCTGCATAGTTTGGATGTAAAAAGAGCTCTATCTTACTATTTGGAACACACCAAACAGTATAGGGGCTCTGCTACTCAGCTTTTCCTCACCTATGGGGAGGTAGGCAGAGGAAGGCCGTCCACTAAGAGAACTGTCTCCCACTGCATAGTCTCTTGCATTCAGTTCTGTTATGACAAGACTGGTAAACAGCCCCCTGAGGGCCTCAGGGCCAATTCTACCAGGGGCACTGCTGCCACAGTGGCAGCTGCAAGGGATATTCCCATTGCTTGATGTCTGCAAAGCAGCCACATGGAAGACTGTGTACACGCATTCGCAAAGCATTATTGCCTGGATGTATAGTCCAGTCCTGATGCCAAATTTGGCAGGTCGGTCCTGCAGAGCCACTTCCCTAAGTAGGTGCTGTACCCGCCTCCCAAGTGCACTGCGTTGTAGTCTGTTGTTGTTACTAATGCTAAAAGACCCCTGGGTGAGACGAAAAAATTACTCACTGTAGTAATATTGTTTCTTCCAAGGTGTCATTTAGCATCAGTAAGTTCCCACCCTTCCTCCCCTATAACCTATTTGAAGAGGACTCTGCTCCTTATTGTTACCAAGTTTTTACCTGATCTTTTGAATTACATTTAAAGCAAAGTTGTATGTTTTTCAGTTGTGCTTTCTTCTTGCTGTTACATGATTTTTCTTTTCAACCCTGTTGGTTCACCAAAAAAGGGACATGTTCCCATTCTTCCTTTGAAAAAATTCTGGTGCCCTCTGGGCTGGCTCCACTTAGCACACCTTCTAACCCTTCTGTGATTGGCTAATTCTTTATACTCATTACCATAATCTCCACCTCCAAGGCAGCTCAATCTAGCCAGTTTACTGCTATTGTTACTGATGCTAAAGGACACCTTGGAAGAAACAATACTACTAGGGTGAGTAATTTCTTTCTTTTCATAAATGAGCAAAAGTCCCAGATGGAACCGGTACAGGTACTAGAGTTCATAGGGGAAGAGCTTGATGCCCTCCAGGGCAAGGCATTCCTGTCCCAAGAAAGGCTGGTAAGCCTTCTGGATCTGGAAGACTCCTTTATCCTGGGCCAACCCAGGCCAGCAAAACACTTCCTTCCGCTTCTGGGGCATATGGCCTCCACCACAGCTGTGGTAACGGGCCAGATTTCAAAAGAGGGACATTCAGTATCACTTAAGGTCCCATTGGTCCCAGAAATGGCACCCTCTGTCAAGGCTGGTACCCATAACAGAAACAGTGCTACAAGCATTGAAGTGGTGAAAGGAAAGGGATAACCTCAGAGAAAGGGTGCTTTTTCAGCAACATTCTCCAACGGTTGTCCTGACAGCAGATACCTCCCTCCTGGGTTGGGGAGCTCACCTGGACAACCTAACAGCGGTGTGTGGTCTCCTTGAGAGTTCAGGGAGCATATAAACCTCCTGGATCTAAGGGCAGTCTTCCTCAACCTCCAGTCATTTGCTCCTCAGATAAAGGGACAGGTAGTCCAGGTCAGGGACAAACACCATCACCATGTACTAAATCAGCAAGCAAGGAGGCACAAGGTTCTCAAAGCTGTGCACAGAGCTATGAAGCTTTGGAATCTGGATTACTCTATAGAAGTGCAGCTGTCAGCAATCCACGTTCCAGGAAAGGACAATGTCCTGGTGGATTCCCTCTGCAGGATAAGCCGTGATCATCATGAATGATCTCTGAACAGGTATGTTAGCCACAATGTTCCGAAGATGGGGCAGCCAGAAATAGATGTATTCTGCTCCAAAGAAAATTTCCAGCTTCCCGTGTTTTGTTGCAGGCTTCCAGCAGTGGGCACAGTCCCCTTGGACACTCTGGTCCTGGACTGGTAGGGGAGGTTTCTGTTTTGCTTTTCCACCATTTCCTCTACTGATACAAGTCCTCCTGAAATTGAGGAGCTAGCCTGCAGCAATGACAGTGATAGTGCCAGACTGGGCCAGACAACCCTGGTACCCCTTGCTTCTGGCTCTCTCCACCAAACAGCCCATTTGTCTTCCTCTGAGACACAGCCTGTTAACCATGTCTTAGGGCAGGATGACCTTTCCGAACCTCAAGTCACTTTGCCTCAAGGCCTGCTTCTTGAAGAGTTAGAATATTCTGGTTTTCAGAAGAGGTCCTCAGGGTCCTCAAGGTTTCCAGGAAGCCTACCATCAGAAAAACATATGCATTCAGGTGGAAAAAAATTTCCCTGTGGTTCTAAACAGTCCACTCCCTTGTAGGCAGGCCTGCATATCATGTTGGACTATTTGGTGTACATATAAGCTTTAGGTAATCTTTGAGGATATCTCTTGCAGTAGCCACACACTAGGAGCTGCTACCATCCGGCACAAGGATCACACGGAAGCTTTTTCGCTAGCAGTCTGCCTGGGAACGCCCATGACATTGATATCACCCTGTCTGCGCTGCCCTATATAGCCATGGGTGACCTTATACACTCCTTAGTTCTTTTCCCGCCATCGACTATTGCACCTCGGACTCGTGGAACACCGTCTTTGCAGTTGGCCAACATTTTCTAATATCACGGTTTGTTATTTTTCTCACCCTAGTTTTCCCTTCACTTTAGCTCCTGAAATGATTTCCCTCCTTTCCTCTTTCGTTTATGTCCAATTCACCTTTTTCATCGCTGTCAGTATGGACAGAAGATCTTCGCTAAAGACATCCACGTGGCCTGTGTTCATTGCCTGAGTGACGCTCACGATGTTTGGGCCTGTGAAATTTGCTGTGTGTTTAAGAAAGCCACATGACACCATCGTTTGAAGGAGCTTAAGGCCTTCTTGATGGAGCAGGAGGCCGCCATTCTGGAGAAGGAGCTTGAGGCTTGAGGCCTGTCCTCTTCCTTAGCTCTGTCCTCAGGCTCCGTTTCCTCCAAGGCCCAGGACAAGTCGTTGTGGAAGCACCACCATCGGGAGAAGGATTGCAAAAGTTCCTATAAGTGGTCTCGGATGCTGTGCCCCATGCCAGCTGCATTGGGGTCAACGTTGGTCTGGACGATGACACTCTCTGCCTCTCTGGCCCTTTTAATTACTAAGATGGTGCTGGCAGCTCTCTCTGCCGGGGACTTTCAGTCTGGCAGTCCTTTGTCATTGACAGGCGAGCCTAGTCTCCTGGCAACGATTCCCACTGCCTCTCTCATCTTTGGGCTTCCCCCTCTGCACCCTCCGATGTGCCTGCCCCAGTTTATTGCACCCTCCTCCTCCTCAAGGGGTGCACTCAGGTGGCAATACTAGCCTTTTACTGGGCGGCAATGGCCATTGTGAGATAGGTGCTCAATGAGCTCTGCCATCATCCTTGGACATCCCTTCGATGCCAGTTCCCCAGTTGGTGCTCCAACCAGCCCTCATTTTGTCGATTTTACGTCTATCTTTTCTTTCACTGGGGCCACAGTACCCCCTCCTCAACCTCAGGGGATCCTGCTGTCCTCGGTGACGGTGGATGTCCAGACCCTGTTTTCTTCAGTCCTGAACTTGGTTCATAAGGTGATCCCCCCCCCCAGCACCTTCCCCAGCTGGACACTCTCACCCGGCGGTGCCACCATGCCGCTTGTTGACGAGATTTGTCCCTTCGCATTCGTCCCTGTCCTTGGTTCCCCCTTCCGAGCCTGTGGACAACAATGATAACTGCTGTCCTGATTTCCTCTTCCCAGAGGGTGATGACAACAAGGATAATGAGGATGCGGGAGCTAGAACCCCTTCCAGCACCTCCACAGTCTCTTCTGTGGGGGACGACTCCCCTAAGTACGTTCCTATGTCACCTCCTGATGACCTTTCTTTCTCCTCGGTCATGCGCCAACTTCAGGTGGCCATGGGTTTTGAGTCCGCTGAGCAAGACTTGTCCTGGCGGAACCTAGCACATTATTTGCACCTACGAGAGTCCTCACCCCGGTCATTCCACCCATTATTGATGTTTATGAGGATGCCATCCTAGCTGCCTAGTACAGGCCTCATCTGATCCCCCTTATGCCTTCGAAGGAGGACAAGCTGCACCAGGCTCCATTGGGAAGGCCCTTTTTCTTCAGGCCTTCGCAGGTGGACTGGGTTGTCATAAATGTGGCCCATGATCGCTCTAAACGGCCACAGCATCTTAGCACCCTCCCTCTTGACAAAGAGTCTAAGAAGCTAGACTTGATGGGGAAGAGGATTTTCACCTCCTGTACTCCGGCCATTAGAATCCTAAATTATATAGGTCACATGCTATGGTATAAGAATGACTTGGGACTCAGCTAGAGCAGCCGCACAATCTCTCCCAGATGGACTTCAGAACAAGAAATGCTCAGGGCCCTTCAGTTGGGGGCAGACATCAGGAGGCACCTGCTGAAGGACTGTGACACAGTGGATGCCTCGGCTAGGGCTCTGGCTTTGGGCATCTGTCTCAGGAGACACTCCTGGCTTACAGTTTCAGGCTTTGTGACTGATGTTCAGCAGTTGGTCCTGAATGCCCCTTTCTGGGGCCATAAATTAGTTGGGAGTGATGTACAGGACATCCTCAGTGCCCTCTAGGCCTCGGGCAGGACCCTTCGCTCTGTTCACTCCTTTTACCCCACTTGCCTTTTCCTCTGTATACTGGTGAGGCTGCTGGTGCTTAATACCAACCACTCCCACAGCCATTCTCTCTCTCTCTGGCTAACTTGGCACCCTTAATTTCTCACCTTGTTACAGAATTCTTTTGTCTCCTTGCTTGCCTTGCCTCCCAAACTCTGAAGCCTTTGTTTAGTTGGTACATGTAAGCTAATTTCTCCCTTCTCTTCTTTTCTCATCAAGATTCCCTGGGGGGGGACTCCATCTTCTGCACTAGCGATCTGGTGCTGAGCGCAGCTGGCCTCAGGGTGCTCCCCAGCCTGCCCTCAAGAGCAAGATTCCAGGTACGCTTCAGGAAAGCAGCTCCAGTCCACCATGCTGACTTTTCCATTAGCAGATTATATCTTTTGGCCACTAGAGGGCCCAATTATAAACACACTTACCTAATCCAGTCCATTGGTCTTCTCCACTAATAAACCCAACTGTTTTTTCCTTTTTCCTTTTGGTAGTCCCCCACACCATGCCTGTCCTCAACCACCTGCTCCTGCCTCTTCTTACTTTCTCTTTCCTTCTTCCCCTCAGCTATGTCCCTAGTGCTTGCCACCCCTCTCCACCCTACACCTACCTCTTACTCATCTCCTACTGCCAACCTGGAACCCTGGCCCATACACCTTGTCCTCCCTTGGGGCACCCCCCCCATTAAGGTCTGGCCATATGCTGATACACATGAGAATGGAACCTGGGCAAACCGACCCCCGCTGCTATCCATTGCTCTGCACTGGGACATATGGCACATACGCTATATTCAGTCTTGCAATATACGGAGACGAAATCACACTAACTATGAACAACGACAGATTGCACTAAAACTCGTGCTCCTCCTCCTACTGATGTCAGGGAGTGTTCACCCGAACCCTGGCCCAGGTACCTCCAGCCCAGTCAGAATTAGGAAATCAGACGGGGGTCTCATCATTGCCACCCTCAACATATGCAGCCTTCTCCCAAAGCTTGCTGCCCTTCAAATCTTTGCTGACCAGCATAACCCTGATATCCTTACTGTTGTTGAAACCTGGCTGATGCCCAATACTCCTGACCATGCTATTACGCTATAAAGCTATAATATTTTCAGACTTGATAGGAGGACAAAAGGTGCTATTTGTATCAAAGAAAACATCATCTGTCACACCATCTCCACTACCCCCACTGACTCTTCTGTGCAATTCCTACCTATCAAACTACTCCTTGGCCCGGTGGCGCTGAGGGTTGAGGCGCTGGACGCCACACCACGCCAGCGACCGGGTTCAGAACGGGTCAGCTGGGGCAGAGGGATGACAGAGCCTCATGGCAGCCTCCCCACGGGTGACTGCAGGCTCCCACTGCAATGCTACCACCTAGGGGAGCCTGGGTGGATAGCGTGGTAGGTGGAGAAGCAGCAAGGGGATTGGGTGACTGTCGGCAGAGGGGCGAAGAGCAAGAGGTACGTTTCAGCGTGCCTCCCAGCTCACAGACCCTCATTACATGCTGACATCAGGGGAGAAGAAACCAGAAAAACACCTCGTCCTTCCTAGGCGACGACACTTCCCTAGGACCTCTCTGACCACTCGTCATGGCAGACTCCGCTGTGTCAGATCTACATGCACACACATAGAGCGCTGGTTTGGAGAGGTAAGCAGGGGGTGTCCCCTCTCCACCCCTACCTGGGGGGTATACCAGGGTCTTCAAGGGAGTGTGTGTGATCAAGGCACTCTAAGGGCAGACCATGGCAGGGATCGGGGGGTCTAATGAGGATGTCCGAGAGAGTGGAGGGAAGAGGCAGGTCAGGCGGATAAATATAAGGGTTAAAAGAAAAATACTCCTTAGGGCCCAAAATAAGGCGCTCACTGTAGTCTCAGTCTACATCCAACCAAAAGACCCAAGGGATTGGTCTCTGAGCGGTCCTGGACTTTGTAAGATCCCATCCTCCCAGATCTGAAATCCTCCTCCTTGGCGATTTTAATATCAACTGGCTTGCACCTGATGTAGGAACCCACAAGGATGCTATCTCTTCAGCTAACCTAATGCAGATGGTCGATTTCCCCCACAAGGAAGAACTATAAGACAGGTACCAGCACTCTCCTGGACTGGGTTCTTGCCAGCCACCCAACCCATATCAGCAGCGCCACTGTCCTCCCGGATTCCCTCAGCAACCATTCCCATCATCTGCAACTGGTCAAATAAGTTTCGTAAGCCTCCTCCTAAAACCATTTCCAGCAGAGTCCTACCCCATGGCCAACTGACCCATCTCAAATCCTGTCTTAGTCAGCAAGACTGGTCTCCCATATACAATGCACTGGATGTTGACTCGGCCCTTGATTATTTCATCACCACATTCAATGCTGCCTGCGACTCCTACGCCCCGTTAAAAAAGCGCAAAGTCAAGGCACTCTCCAATCCCTGGTTCATGGCTGAGCTACTGGTTCAGTTAAAATCAAGGGACCACCTATGGGCAATAGCTAGGGCCACAGGTGCTCAACTGGACATTCAAAACTACAAACAGACTCGCAATAACTCCACAAAACAAATATGACTGATGAAGAGTACCTACTACATTGAAGCCCTCACCAACACCTGGGGAGATGGGAGAGCTTTTTGGAACAATATTAGGGTAGTCACAGGGAAGCAGTCCAAATCCTCCCCAACCCTACTGATGGTTTACGGAGCCACCAGCCTTGACCTAAAGCTCATTGCCAATACTTTCAATGCAGCCTTTACCGACCTTAGTACTGTTCTCCCACCCAGACTTTTTCTCCAAAACTGAATCCCCTGCTCCAAATTCCCTACCGACCACCTCAAATTATCTGCCGTTTCACTTCAAAAATGTCAAGGCAAATGATGTCCGCAAATACATAACAAAGGCTATCTCCAAGTTCAGAGCCAGTGGTGATTCACTGGACCTTAAACTGCTATCCCTCACTCTTGAAGAGGTATTGCGCCCACCTACCAGAATCTTCAGCCTCTTCCTCAGCCTCAGTCAGTTCCCAAGCAAATGGAAATCTGCTATTGTCACTCCGGTCTTTAAAAGCGGCAACAAGTCCATACAGGGGAACTACCGGACGATCTCTATATTACCCCCCCCCCCAAGGCCCTTGAGCACATTGTTGCTGACCAGCTTACAGACTACCTGGACAAATATAACATCCTGTGTGCACAGCAACATGGGTTCAGGCAAGGGCACAGCACATCAACAGCCCTCCTGGAATTCACTGGAGTCCTTCACAACTGATTAGACAAAGGCCAT
Source organism: Neoceratodus forsteri (assembly GCA_016271365.2). Classification (NCBI taxonomy): domain Eukaryota; kingdom Metazoa; phylum Chordata; order Ceratodontiformes; family Ceratodontidae; genus Neoceratodus; species Neoceratodus forsteri. The sequence goes on along the minus strand of CM028135.1, from coordinate 900,496,544 downwards.
CTAACTGGAGCTGTATTCATCGATTTGACACTGTTCACCATGGCCTGCTTCCCAAACAGCTGCTCAATGCCGGGCTCTCCCAGGACTCCACTGCATGGTTTAATAGCTACCTGGACCAGCGCTCACAAAGAGTAAAACTCTCAGGGGTACTCTCTGACTCCAAACCTGTTTGCTCAGGCGTCCCTCAGGGGTCCATACTGGGACCACTACTTTTCAGCCTTTTTCTGAGCTCTCACTATCCTGCCCAGAACAAATTATCCTCTGTGCCGATGATGCTGTGCTTCTCACCCCCCCCATAAGGACCCACAACCCTTACTTCACAACCTACAGCTTGCTTTCTCTGCTGTTGAAAACTGGTTCACAAAACATAAGCTGGTTCTTAACCATAAAAAGACTAAATCTGTGCTTTTCTGCAGGTCACAAAACACAGACGATGCCCCCTTGATATCAATACAAGCGCTGGTAATACCCTTGAACAAGTGTCATCTTTTAAATACCTTGGAATCTCACTTAACCCTTGCCTATCTTGTGGGACTCACATTGATAGTGTTGCCAGAGTGGTAAATTCACGCATTGGAATTCTCTAGCGAAATAGACCGCATCTTACCCAGGCAGCACTGAAGATTGCTATCCAGAGCTCTGTGGTCTCTGTCATAGACTACAGCCTCATAATCTATGGCTCTGCCTCTGCTACCTCCTTCAAGCGCATAATGACCTCTCTAAATAAGGCCTTACTGGATCTCACCGACTCACACATACATGTGAGCTTTATGCTCAAATGGGATGGCTTAAACTCGCTAACCACATAAAGTACTTTACCTGCTTGATGGCGAAAAAAACTACTTTGGGCCTTACTCCACCTAGTGTGCAAGCCCTACTGCACCCAAACACTAATCCTCGTAACATCAGAGGGTCTGAACGTCAGCTTCTACAGGTCCCCCGATGCCGCATCACTCTGGACCAAAGATCCTTTGCACACCGTGCACCCAGCTGGATGAATGCCCTCAGCACTCACATCACCTCCACCTCCTCACTGGGCATATTCAGATAAAGTCTCCATCATCATCTCACGGCCTCCAGCTTATGTGACTGCCACCCCTAACTTCCCCCTTCCCCATTGAGATCAACCACCCACCTCTGATGTTCTTTGACAATGCCGTGAGCTGCTCTAGTCTCTTTTTCGGCTGCTACCCCCCCATTCTCTCACCCTTCCTCCCTGATTTCTTCTAGGTTTCTGAAAGGATTCCTTATATGTGTTATTCATGTATCCTCTTTACCGTGATGCCGTGCCTGAACTAATGAATATGGTTGTATGCTCTCTTTAATGTTGTATGCCCTTGTTTAATATGTATGTATTCTCCTGATGTGGAACCTTTGTAAAAGAGCCTTGGCTCAAAGGTAATTGTAATCCTAGATCTAAATAAACAAATATCACACTCATCAGAAAAGTGGACAGTGTGTGCCCTTTTGACACACCACCCATCTCCCACAGCTCGCCTCCTCCAAGCAGCCTAGCAAGAGCAGAGCCTTCGCAACCCTGCCTGCATCCCCCTCCTGTGCCGCAAATTCCTCCTGGGGTGTTGGTGCAGCTCCAGCCATGGGTCCTGCCTTACCCTGACTCCATGCTCGATTTCCCTCCCACAACATTGGCCCCCAATATGTGGTGGGTCAGGGGTAACTTCTCCCTCCATCTAGAGGGGTGGCGGAAGATCACCATGGGTGCATGGGTACTTCAAGTTGGTCAAACATGGTCATGCTCTGCAGTTCCTCAAGATTCCTCCACACCTCCTTTGAAAACTGTCTTTTTAACCCCAAGACCTTGTTCTCATGCTACTGGGAGAGATAACAACTCTGCTTCAAAAACAGGCCATAGAACCGGTCCCTGAAAACCAACGGAACTGGGGATTCTATTCACAGGGCTCTGTGTTTACTGCGGCAAAGTGGACCTATATTCTGCGGCAGGACCTCATACTTTCTGCAGCAGAACAACTACTGATTCTACGGCGGTTAAATTGTGGTTAAACAGCATACCTTCAAGGGGTTTAAGTCTTAGTTAACCCTTTGACTGCCTTCGTGCAACCACTCAGCTACACTAAAAGTGGAACTGCAGGCCATTTAACAGTATGTAGTCTTCTTATCACAAGTATTAAACTGCAATAACCCAAATATGGAGCAGCCATGGGCAACAATGTTGTTTTTTAATGACTTTTCCCTCCTACCCTGAATTTGAATTCTCATCTGTTCTTCTGGAAACTGGAGAGCCTTTGCTATTCTCATAGGTTATAATAGGAGGAGGACATACACACTGAGGTAAAACTACACAGAAGGCAAAACCTGCTTAGATTTCTTTTGGTTTATATTTACAAGTTAGCAGATTTAAAGAGATTCCAAATTGAAAGCCATTTTTTTCTAATTTTGATCAACGTTCTTTTAGATTATTATTTGTTTAAATAAGGCATACCCCAACTGCCTTGCAACTAACATGTTGAGTGCAGTGTGCAAATCTGTGTGTTTTGGGGGGGGGGTTGTCTTCCTATAACAATGAAGGAGAGTGTAACTTGCAGTGTCTGTAGGATTTGTTGACTACTGATTTTTCTTTTGGGGGACACAATGGAAAATGCAACCAAGTCATTCTTATAGAGTAACCTTGGTAAACGTATTTTCAAACAACATGAAGTCTTGCTATATTATGACAGTAGCAGTTTGTCCCACCACTAGAACTGCTCCGGAGGTGAAATGGTTAATACCATTCCAAAATAGAACTTTGAGCATGAGCTCTAAGAAGCAGCTCTATCTGTAATTTCAAACCTGAACTGTCAGATTCTTTACTCCGCCTCAGTGAACAGTCACTCCGGAGATTTCTCCTACTGCTCGGTTCATTTCTCGGTTTAAACAGTGTTTTCTCGGTTCGATTCAACCGAGAATAGTTTTATTTTAACCGCAAAACCGTTCGGTTCAAGCTCTGTCTGTGGTAATCATAAGTAAATTAAAAGTTTTGTCTGTGTGGAACTTGTAAGTTTATTGGTTCGGTTTTGAACCGATCAGCTGGGTTTAAAACTTATTAACTTTAAAGTTTAACATTTTAGAGTGCGGTTCCCGGTTCTTATCGGTTCTAAAAAAAACGGATTTTATTACGCTTTTTTCCAATACCCGTGACACGGTTAGGAACCGATAAGGGTGTCTTGCCTGGCACTGCCGTTTAAAGGGCAAGTTTTTCTGGTTAGGCTGGCATTATGTCTGAGAAACCCAAAAGAAAAACCGGGCCCACTGGGTTTCAACACTGTGATGTCTGTGGGGAAGTCTTTGCCAAGGCTGACCCACACACCACATGTGTCTATTGTCTGGGGTTTGACCACCTCCAGTCAGACTGCCAGATATAGAATTTCCTGCAGCCACCCTGGAAAAGAGATTGGGCAGGCTCAGGGAACGAGGCCAAAAGTCCGCTTGACCCGATGGACAGCCCGGTTCGGTGCCAACTGAATCGAGGGAGTGCCCTCTGACCAGGGCGAGACTTCCTCGGCAAAGAAAAGCTGGTTCTGAGGAACCAATTCCAGTAAAGAAAACAAGAAAGTCAGCAGGTTTGAGTCCAAACCCCTTCTCCAACTGCTGCAGAGATAGCAAAAGCCATACAAATTGTCCAGTCACTGTCTCAGGTTCCGTCCAACCGCCACTATCTGGCAAAAGGTCAGTTCGTCCGGTTCCAGTGGTTCAGAAATATGATGTTGAGGAATTTTATGAACCAGAGGAGGGGAGGATGATTATGAACAGTATGAATGTGGCTGGGAAGGTCTGGGTGCCCTATTGAACCGACATTTCCCCAGACAGACTCTAGAATCTCCCTATGCTATCTGAGTCCCCATCTCATTTTATGTTTTACAAAAGTTGTTGAAACCCTCCAGCTTCCTTTGGAAGAAGCTGTGGATGAGCAAGAGGAGCCTGATTTTGTAGAAATGATGGATATTCCAGAGTCTAGGAGATTGTTTATTCCTTTGCATAAGTCTTTTAGGAAGCAAACAATAAAAATTTTAAAAGCTCCTAATTCTGTGCCTCCTGTAGATAAAAGATGGACAGAAGGTACACATTGTCAGGTCCTGATACAGAATTCCTTTCTCAGCAATGCAGTCATGTTGGTAGTTCAGGCTACAGCCTGTGATAAAGTAATATCCCCTGGCTTCACATCCTCCTGACAAGGATTCCAGGAAGATTGATGCCATGGCGAAAAACAGTATATGGCAGCCTCTCTGGGACTCAGGCAAGCAAATTATATGGCTTATGTAGCTAGGTATCAGAAATCTAGATGGGTTACTGTTGTGGAATTAGCCAACAAGCTCATGGCCAGCTGGCTAGCGAACTAGAACAGGTGGCTGCTGATGGCATTGAGGCTTCTAAGGTACAGTTTCATGCTGCTGTGGATGTTAATGATGTTTCCTCTAGGGTCATGGCCACATCTGTAGCTTTTCAGTGGTTCGGCCTGGCTCAGGTGTATTAGTCTGTCACAGATACCCAGACTAAGGCTATGGATTTTCCTGTGGTGGGAAATTCTCTGTTTGGGAGCAGACAGAGAATTACATGTAAAAGATGGATGAATATAGGACTACTTACAAAGTGCCCAAGCTAAGGAGCGGCAAGCCACTCCTCAGAGGCATACCCCCAGGGGTAGGGGTAGGCCTTTTCACAGGCCTTTTTACCAGACTCAGGCCTCCTCTGCCTATGCTCAGAGGGGCTTCTTCAGAGGCAGAGGCAGACGAGGGGTGGGCAGGCCTGCTCCCACCCCTCAGCCTAAAGCTCCTGCTAAGCAGGCACCCTGATGGGGTGCCCAGGGCCGATTCTCCTTTACGGTGGGGACAGGCTGGCTTACTTCAGTCAGAACTGGGCTTCTAACCTCAGACAAGTGGGTTCTGGAAGTAGAGTCAGGGTCTGGTTCTCAGCTTCAAAAAGTTTCCCAAGTTGAGAACCAGACTTTTCTACCTGCAAGTGCTTCAGAGACCCTTGCTCTGGAAGCAGAGGTCTCAACCCTGTTGGCTCTCAGAGCAGTGGAAAGGGTTCCTCCCTGCACCAGGGCAGGGGTCTGTATTCAGATACTTCCTTACCCCAAAAGACAGGAGAATGACGGTCCATATTAGACCTCAGATATCTGAACAAGCATCTTTGAAACCAAAGTTCAAAATGGTAACTCTGGCAATGATTTTACCTCCCAAGGCCAGGGGACTGGTTAGCCTCCCTGGACCTCAGGGATGCTATTTCACGTCCTAATCAGAAGCTCCCATCGAAAGTACCTCAGATTCGAACTACCTCAGGTCATTACCAGTTCAGAGCAATGCCCTTCGGCCTTACCTCTGCCCCAAGGGTATTCACAAAGTGTCTAGCAGTGGCAGTGGCTCACTTAAGGAGGCAAAAGGATTGCTGTTTTTCCCTATCTAGAACGATTGGCTCATTGTAGGCCAGTCCCCAGAACAGGTAAACTCTCACCTGCAGTTACCCAGCAGTTCTCACTTCCCTGGGCTTTCTGCTAAATTCCACAAAGTCGGTTCTAGAACCAGTCCAGATACTCACCTTTATAGGGGCAGAGTTGGACACAAAGCTAGCCAGAGCTTTTCTTCCCTTAGAAAGGGTGACCATTTAGTGACTCTGGCCTCCTCTTCACCCTGCAGGTCTCTCGACCAGCAAGACACTTTCTGCAGCTCCTGGGACACATGGCTGCATCCACAGCTGTTGTGCAGGGAGCAAGATTTCAGATGAGAGACATTCAGTTTCACTTGAGAACCTATTGGTCTCAGAGAAGAGACCCCTTCCAAGTTGGTCCCAGTGACTCGAACCTTGATCCAGGCCCTCCAGTGGTGGCAGGATCAGAGCAATTTAAGATTGGGGTCCCCTTCATTCCCCTGCTCACAATTTGACTCTCACTACAGATGCTTCCCTTCTGGGTTGGGAGCCCCATGGGCGACCTTTCCACCAGGAGTGTGGTCCCCCGGAATCTCTGCTCCACATCAATTTGCTGGAACTCAGAGCTGTCTTTTAGCTCTTCAAGCATTTTCTGCATCTGTCCACAACAAGGTGATACAAGTCAGAACAGACAACACCACAACAATGTGGTTTATCAACAAACAGGGGGGCACTCGGTCTTCGGCCTTGTGCACTGAGGCAATGAAGTTGTGGTCTCTGGCCTATTCCTGAACACTTCCTCATAGCAGTTCATCTTCCAGGAAGGACAATGTCCTAGCAGATGCTCTCAGCAGGATTTCCCAGGGCCATCACGAATGGTCCCTGATCCTCAAGTGCTGGGGATAGTCTTTCCAGATGGGGCACCCCTCAGATAGATCTTTTGCAGCCCCAGACAATCACAAACTTCCTCTGTTCTGTTGCAGGCCTCCAGTGTTGGGCTCAGTCCCCTGGATGCCCTTCTCCTGGATTGGGAGGGAAGTTTCTTATGCTTTCCTCCCTTCCCTCTCTATTCAAAGTATTAGTCAAAATCAGATCTCAGCCTTGTAGGGTGATTCTGATTGCCCCGGATTGGGCCAGGCAGCCCTGGTACCCACTCCTTCTGTCACTGACAATCCATCTTCCCTTTGCCTCCCAGGATTCACAACCTGTTAACTTGTGCCCAGGGAAGGTTTGGTATCCGGACCTCAAATCCTCAAACCTCAAGGCCTGGTTCTTGAGGAGTTAGAGTTTGCTGATTTACACCTCTCTCAAGGTGTTCTTGAAATCCTAAAGGCTTCCAGAAGCCTTCCACTAGAGCTACTTATAGTTCTAAATGGAAAAGGTTTTCCATTTGGTGTGCTGGGAAAAATATTTCCCAGAATCTGCTGATTTGCCCATTATATTAGATTACATGGTCCATCTTAATTCCTTGGGTCTCAGACCAGCTACCCTGAGAGTCCATTTGGCAGCTGTATCTGCTTTTTTGTCAGCAGGAAAGTCATCCCCTCTTTCCACTCACCCTGTGTTTTCCAAGTTTTTTAAGGGATTACTCCATACTAATCCACCCTTTCGGGAACCGGCCCCTGCCTGGGACCTTAATGTTTGTATTGCCCAGTTAATAAACCAACTGAGTGCGCACTGGGACGTAGTGCTCCAGAAACCAACAATTGAATACTTGTAAGAGTAGCTGACATACATCTCACAAGAGAACACAGGTGGTATAAGCTTTATTTACACCTGGTTGATCTCTCCAGTCCTTTATCAAAGGAACTTTATAAAGGACTGGGGGAGCAGTCCTAAAAACATGTTAGGAGTCTTGTAAAATAAAGCTTTTATACTACGTGTTTCTTTGTGAGTTGTGGGTGCTCAAGCTTCTTTCAAGTGCATTGCCCAGTTCATCGCAACCCCTTTGAACCTCTGTTTTCTGCAGAGCTTAAGTATCTAACTTGGAAAACTGTTTTTCTGGTGGCTATCACTTCTGCTAGACGCATAAGTGAGTTGCAAGCCTTGTCAGTGGAAACTGACTTTATTTCTTTCCACAGTGATAAGGTAGTCCTTAGGACTAATAGGAAGTTTTTACCTAAGGTGGTTTCAGATTTCCATCTTAACCAATCTATCTCCCTTCCAGTATTTTTCACTGATCACTCCTCTTCTGGTGAGAGGAGGTTGCACAGCCTGGATGTTAAGAGAGCTCTTAGTTACTATATAGAGCGTACCAAAGGTCACAGGTTCGAATCCCTCCAACTTTTCCTTACCTATGGTGAAGTTGGGAAAGGCAAACCTGCCACTAAGAGATCAATTGCCAGGTGGATTGTCTCTTGTATCCAATTTTGTTATCAGAAACTGGGCAGAGATCCCCCCTCTGGCTTGAGGGCTCATTCTACCAGGGGTACAGCTGCGTCTCTAGCTGCTGCCAGAGACATCCCTATATTAGAGATATGCCAGGCTGCTACTTGGAAAACGGTACACACTTTTACCAAGCATTACTCTCTGGATGTCCAGGCCAGGAGAGATGCTCGGTTTGGCACAGCTGTTCTTCAGAGCCTATTCCCTAAGTAGGTTCTGATCCTCCTCCATGGAGGTACTGCCGTGTAGTCTGCTACTGTCATAATATAGCAAGACTTCATGTTGTTTGAAGAAAAAATTACTCACCTTAGTAATGTTTCTTCTAATGGAGTCTTGCTATATTATGACCTCCCCCCCAGCCTGCCCATCTCAGAACTTCTACTTGGGTGGGGTGCGGGCAACTTAGTGTGGGCACTATTTTATGCCCTTTAGCGTTTCTCCCTTTGGGAGTTTGGGTGTGTGTTTTATTATACTGTTGTTTTATTCTCATGTTGTTAGAATTGTGTTAGTAGTTCTGGTCCCCTGACTTGAGTCTTGGGTGTTGGGACCAGCAATGGTTGTTAATATTTAGGTAGCCATTTGGCTAGTGTAGGTTACAGCTTCCACACAGACCTTAGTGAGTTTTTGCTCGTAAAGATCTGACAGTTCAGGTTTGAAATTACACAGATAGAGCTGCTTCTTAGAGCTCGTGCTCAAAGTTCTATTTTGGAATGGTAGTAACCATTTCACCTCCGGAGCAGTTCTAGTGGTAGGACAAACTGCTACTGTCATAATATAGCAGGACTCCATTAGAAGAAACAACATTACTAAGGTGAGTAATTTTTTCTTCTTCTCCTAGCAACTCAGGGGGTTGTGGTGTTCTTCAGTCAGTGACCCTCATTTCACTTATGCATAGCAGCAATCAAACTCTCCATTCTGATTTTTTTTCCTTACCTGCCTGCTCTAGTTTTAGTATGCCCTGGTTCACAACTCTACTGCAGCTGTACAACTTGACCCTCCTTAAGAATTGCGCTTGATGCCCCCAGTTGGCTGCAGGTTCAGATCTGCCAAGAAATTACTGTCACACTTGCAGGTACAGATCTGCGGCCCACAAATCAAAACTGTGATCGACATCCACCAGTGGAGACAGAGTCTTCTGTTCAGACTGCTGCCAGCCACATATTTCTGCAATCACCTCCTCCTCCTCCTCCTCCGATCCCTGCCACCACACCAAAATCAGTGCCACCTCCACGGGCACCACTGAATCTTCTTAATTCTTGACTTCTACTCGCCTTCCAGTTCTTCCTTCCAAATTCATCTTCCAGGGATTCTGCATGCATCATGAGCAGCCTCACAATGACAAATTAACATGGCTGAGCTAGCCCCACCTACACAGCAGCAAATCATAACTGCTGTGAACCTAATCAAGCTCTGCTACTCTTGCTGCAGTCTCCCCCAATGCTTGTTGGATGGAGTTGCGTAACGAGTACCAGCATGAGTCAAGCTACAATGTGCCCACTAGTTTTTGGCTTTGTAGCGGGTAGCATCAGTTTGTTGCCCCTTCTAATGAACATGTTTGCTATGACACACTTAAAATATCAGTAGCTGTGCCATTGTCTTGTGTGATTGCAGAACATAACCAGCATTTCTGTGGTTATGTGGCTGTTTTTTCTGATTTCTGTGGTCAGCCCTCATTTCTGCAGCCACTGCTGCAACCACAGAATCGCAGAAAACACGGGGCCCTGTCTATTCCCATTTCTTTCTCATCCCCAGATCGTCCGAGACCTGTGACCCATCCTGTACCTGTGCAGTCTGAACCTCTTCATCCAGTACAAGAAGTTCAGGATGGTCATCCTTTCAGGCCTTCTACTCTCGCTACAGCAGGGAGACTGGATCTGCTCCCTGGATATGCAGGACACGTACTTGCACATCAAGATTTGTCCTGCTCACTGGAAGTTCCTCATGTTCCACTTTCAGGACCAGCATTTTCAGTTTGGGCCCCTTCCCTTTGGTCTCTCCTTGGCACCATGGATCTTTACCAAGTGCCTAACGATGGTGGCAGCAGCCCTCAGGAGGGAGAGCTTCTGTGTTTTTCCTATATGGATGATTGGCTGCTAAAAGTCCTATGCAGGGAACAGCTACCTGTGACCCTGTCCCATACTGTACAGTTGTTTGCCAGTTTGGGGATCACTGTCATCCCCTCCAAATTGGTGCTATTCCCCAGCCAGCATCTCCAGTGTATTGGGGCCATACTAGACATGGCCCAGGGCTATGCCTTCCTTCCCCCAGATGGGGGAGAACCTTATGGTGCAGGTCTGGGAGCTCTGCGACATTCAGTATGTCACGGACAGACCATATCTTTGGATGTTAGGTCTGATTGCGGTGGCTGTTGCCACAGTCCCTCTAGTGTGCCTCCACATGTATACTCCCCAGTGGACCTTGAGGGTGTAGTGAGACCAGAAAACCAATGACTTGGAGTAGAATGTCGTGGTGTCATCTTCGATGAAGAAAGTTCTCTGATGCTGGATGGAACCTGACCATTTTCTAAAGGGGGTTCCTTTCCTGATTTCCTACCCTCATCAGGTCCTCGCATCGGATTTCACGGGGATGGGCTGTGGGTGCATTTGGGTCCACACCAGACTCGGGGAACCTGGACGGATGTGGAGACTTCCCTTTACATCAGTGTCCTGGAAATAAGAGCTGTTCTGTATGTTCTGAAAGTCTACCAGAACCACCTGCCCTCTGGACCTCTGCTGATGCAAATGGACAACATGAGCGTGGTTCAGTACATCAACAAGCAGGGGGGACCCACTCTTACCCCTGTGCAGAGAGACGATGAGGGTTTGGTATTGGGCTCTGGAGCATGGCCTTGAGCTGTCGGACGTACATGTTTCAGGTGCCCGAAATGTCCTGGCAGACAGCCTAAACAGGTCTCAGTCCAGAGCATGAGTGGGAGCTGCTGACCTCAGTTGTCGATGACCTGTTCGAGCGATGGGGTCGTCTAAAGTTGGACCTTTTTGCGTTTCCACACAATGCAAAACTGCTACTTTTCTGCTCACTGAGTCTCGGTCCTGATGTTTTTTGGCATGACACATCCCTCTCGTGGTAGGGGAGGTTTCTCTACACCTTTCCCCTGATTCAGAGAGTGCTTGTGAAGCTCCAAATGGAGGGAGCCACTATGATTCTGGTGATCCCCTTCTGGCCCTGCCAGATTTGTTTTCCACAGTTGCAGTTGCTGGCGATGGAGACCCCGTTCTCCCTCCCCTTGTACCCAGGCCTCCTGTCTCAGGACCAGGGGACTGTGGTTCATCTGAACCTTCGGTCTCTTCATTTGCACGCCTGGCTCCTGAAGATATAGCCATTGCTTGGTTCAGGGTCTCTCCAAAAGGTAACTGAGGTCCTGCTGGCTGCCAGAAAGCCCTCCACCAGGGCCACTTATTCTGTGAAGTGGGAAGTGCTTTGTCTTATGGGCTGCTTCCCATCACCTGGACCTGTTCTCCTGCCCAGTGAATCAGATCCTAGGTTACCTGCTGTCCTTATTGGCCGGTGGCCTGAAGTATTCCTCCCTGAAAGTGCATTTGTCTGCCTTTTTTTTTTTTCAGTTCTGTTTATGCCACTTTCCAAGCCTGCCATCCCTGACCCATCAGGAGCCCCAAGGCAGACATCCCTCTGCCTTTCACCCTGCCGGAACAACCCCCAGATCTCCATGGAGCTGCGGTTCCCCCCCCCCGAGCGGGGATGGGACAGAGCCCCTATGCCCCACTACTTACGTTTCGTCGGTCCGGGGCCATTGGGCGAGTGAAGGCACATTTCTTTGGGGCTCCTTCCCAGTGATGGCAGGCTGCTTTCCTCTTTACTCCCTCCCCTACAGCGTGAGACCCCTGACGCCACATGCTGAGCTGATGCCACTGCCAGGCAGCGGCCTGGCCCCATACTATTAGGGTCTTGTAGTACTCTGAGCCTCCACTGGAGTCAGACAAGTGTGTGGGATGGCCTCAACCTCCCCGAGTAGGTGAGCTGTCGTGGACGCCTAAAGCCCATCTCCTGGCCACCCACCAGCGCACCTGAGCCCGCTCTTGAACCTGGGTCGCCAGCGTGGAGTGAGGTGTGGTGTCCATCGCCTCAACCCGCAGCACCACCGAGCCGGCTCTTGTCTGCCATTTTGAAAATGTATTTGTCTGCCATTTCAGCCTTCCATGTGCCCATCAACGGCCGTATGGTGCCCAGTTGGATGTCACACTGTTACTTTTCTGTGGGGCATCCTTCACTTCAAGCCTTCCATCTGTAACCCTGCCCTGACTTAGGACTTAAACTTTGTTCTAGAGAAGCTTAGTTTGGCTGCTTTCAAGCCTACTACTTTTTGCAAGCTCTGCTACCTGTCGTGGAAAGCCTTAATTTTTTGTTTCTGTCACTTCTGCTCGGAGGATTTCCAAGCTACAAGCCCTCATGTACGAACAACCTTTCTTGATTTTTCACAAGGATAGGGTGTCCTTGCGCTCTAATTCTAAGATCTTTCTTCGAGAGGGTTCCTTCAGTAGGTCATCACATATAGGACTAGCGCCACCTGGCGACGGGCTGCACGGCAGACTTTTCTAGCAGTACCTGACTGGGGACCGTCCACCCAATGTCACGTGACTGACGTCGGCGTGACTGTAAGTAAGTAAGTAAGTAAAAAGTAAAAGTTTATTTTAAAGCGCTTTTCGAAATCAAAGCGCTGTACAATAAAACAGTTTAAATACATATAAAAACATACATACAACATAACAAACAACAATAAATTATAATTATAATACAGTGCAATAAACTACTCCCCATACGCCTTTTGAAATAAATAGGTTTTCAGTTCTGACTTAAAGCTTTCAACGGTCAGGCAGCTTCGATCCGACGATGTAGAGAATTTCACAGGGTAGGGGCAGCATAAGAAAACGCCAGGCCTCTGGCTGTTTTAAACGAACCCTGGGAACTCTAGCAATCCCTCGCCGGGTGGAGCGGAGGAGCGAGAGGGACAGTAGGGAACAAGCAGATCTTGAAGATATCGCGGTCCCTGTTCGTAGTGGCTTTATAGGTCAGTAAACCGACCTTAAAGGTGATCCGCCACTGAACCGCAGCCAGTGCAGCTCGTGCAGCACAGGCGTATATGATTCCTCATAGATGTCCCTCACAAAGCCTGGTTGCTGCGTCCACCAGCTGCAAGCGGCGGATATCAATCCCCAGCAGCCCTAGGTACAGGGCATTGCAGTAATCGAGGCTAGAAGTAACAAAGGCATGGACTAATGTCGGAGGTCAGCCGGAGGAACAAGGTGTTTCACCCGAGCAATATTCCTCAGATGGTAAAGGAGGATTTGACAGCAGATGACACCTGGAATTTCAGCGCCAAACTGTCGCCACAATAACGCCCAGGTTATGCACCCGGTCAGGCTCCAGAGCTGGGCACCACTGATCCATATGTCCGGCGGAAGACCAGCCCTAATCCGCCTCATGATGACCTGGGTCCACCGCCAACACCTCAGTCTTATCCGGTTTAACCTTAGCCAGCTGGCACTCATCCAATCACTGATCTCGGATAGACAGTTGTTAATACATAGAGACTGCATCTTCTTGCCTGGACTAAAGGATAAATATAGTTGGGTATCATCTGGCATAGCAGTGAAAACCTGCCATATTGTCAATAATGTCTCCCAATGGCAGCATATAGACAGCGTAACAACATGGGTGCCAGAATGGAACCCCATGGAACCCCACAAGGCAAAGAGACAGCATCAGAGGAATAAATTCCAGTGATAATCCTATGTCTCCGCTCTGTGAGAAAAGATTGAAACCATTGTAGAACCGCATCAGACAGTCCACAATAGAACCGTGAGTATGCTCCAAAAGCACACCATGGTCCACAGTGTCAAAAGCTGCAGAGAGATCAAGAAGGACTAGAATAGTACGAGCCTTTCGATCCCTCGCTATCAGATCATTTAGAACCCGGACAAGAACAGTTTCAGTACTATGTCTTTTCCTAAATCCCGATTGAAGAGTATCATAGACATTATGATTTGTAAGATGGTCGTCCAGTTGCAGTGCAACCACCTTTTCAATAACCTTACCCAAAAAGGGCAGGTTAGAGATAGGTCTGTAGTTAGCTAGACAGTCCGGATTCAATGAAGGTTTTTTTAGGAGTGGTCGAACGACCGCCTCCTTTAAGGGTTCAGGAAAGATCCCCTGCTCCAAGGATTTCCAGACGATTTCAGCAATGGTCAGACAGATAATATCTACGCAACCCAATAAAAGTGGCGAGGGTCCGGATCCAAACTACAACTGGTTGGACGACAGTCTGGACAATCCTCATAATGTCCATGAATTCGCTCACCAAAGTCAGACCAGGTGACCCAGGTGTTTGCTTCCCTCGCCGATCACTGTAAACCTTGTAGAGAGTGAGCTTGGCTTGAGATCCGCCCCATGCCGGCAATCTTATCAGCGAAAAATCAAGCAAGCTCATCACACTTTATTTGTGAAAATCTTTTCCAGACTGTAGACAGAGGGATTGCACAATCTGTCAACAGTCCGAAAGAGTTGAGCTGGTCGGTTTCTCGCAGCAGCAATCTCCCTGACAGGAATTCTGACTCTTACGGATATTGCCGATTGATAGATAACATAATGATCCATCAATCTAAGTTTGTCGGCATCCAGGCAAGATTTCCACCATGCTCTCTAGCCTTTCGCCCTCTCCTCAGCTCCTTCAAAGACTCATCAAACCAGGGAGTCTTTGGGCGCTTGAGTGAGTGGCTTACCTAACAGGGAGTACTGGTCCAGGGCCCCGTCACCGCCTTGTTATAGGGTACAACCAGGTCCCTGGACCCATGCTCTCATCTGAAAAACCCGATAGGTCCAGTACCGCCAATAGGCCCTCTGGGTTTACTCCCCTTAAAGGGCGATACTGGACCATCTCCGTAGGGACAGACCTATTAGGGGGTGCCCCAAAACTGAATCTTATGGTGTGATGGTCTGTCCACGTATATAGTGAGCGGTCCCCACACCCGCCCTCCAGTTCTTTCCTGCCGTTGCCTCGTGTTAATCACATTGCAGACTTCCATTAGCGATCGTCATGAAAGTTGCATGCGCCTTTTTTCCTCACCTTTTTGAGTCTTTATTCCTTGATGTCTTCAGCCAAAAAGAAGTGCTCATCTTGTGTCACGCAGATCCCGCACAAAGATGGTCACCTCAAGTGCGTCCTCTGTTTAGGGCCGGACCATCCTGTTTCCTCCTGCCCTGAGTGCCAGACCTTCAGTCAGACCACAAAGTAAAGGAGACAGCAGGCTTTGGAGGCCCATCTTTTAAAAGCTTCCCTAGAAAGAAGATGGACCGGTTAAGAGAGTGCCAGATAACCATGGGGGAAGTGGCATACCTCGGCCATGTGGTAGGCCGGGGACAGCTCCATCTTAACCAAATAAAGATAGAGGTGATTCAGGCATGGCCCAGACCAGAAACCCAGAAGCAGGTCAGGAGCTTTCTAGAGACAGCAGGGTACTACAGGAAATTTGTACCCTATTACAGTGCCCTGGCTGCTCCCCTATCTGACCTGACAAAGAAAAAGATGCCAAAGAAAATTACTTGGCAGCCCAGCCTGTGAGGAAGTCTTTACCAAACTAAAGGAGGCACTGTGCAATGCTCCTGTTTTGACAAGTCCTGACTATAGCAAGACCTTTATGGTTCAGAATGATGCCTCAGATGTGAGTATTGGGGCAGTACTGAGTCAGACATCCAGCCAAAGGACAGATCACCCAGTAGTGTACCTGAGTAGGAAGCTACTTCCCAGGGAGCAAGCGTACTCCACGGTGGAAAAGGAGTGTCTTGCCATAGTGTGGGCCCTAAAGAAATTAGAGCCATACTTGTATGGGCAGCATTTTGTGGTGCAGACTGACCACAATCCCCTGGTTTGGCTGACGAGATGGGGAAAACAATGGCAGACTGCTAAGATGGAGTCTTGCTTTACAAGGGTATGATCTAAAAATCGTACATAGGGCTGGAGCGAAAAAAAAAACAGAACTCAGATGGGCTGTCTAGGGTCTATGAGGAGTGAACTGATTTGGGAAGCTCATCCCATGTAGGGGATAGAACCCCCAAATTCAGTCTAGGTGGGGAGGAATTGTGATGTGGACAGCCAGTTCTGAGTGCTGTATCATTTTTTTTATATAAAATGTATTACTGACACTCTCTGCTGAGAAATCTGGTACTCTTGAAATGACCCCCCCCCCAGGTTTCAGCTGAAAGATGAAAAGCCATGAGAAAATGCTAAAACAGCATGTAAGATCACACACACAGGTTTTTAGATACAATGTGTTACATGGAAGGCCTTAATCAAGGATCTCCTGTGTTTCTGAGTTAATTACAGCTGTAGTTGCTAAGATGGAAGATCATATCCATTTTATGATGGTTCCAGAGGAAGAAAAACAGGTTGTGATGTATTAGTGCGAAAATCATAAAGATGCTTTCATGTCCTGGAAGGGGGAAGCTTATCATTATGATCAAAGAAAAATCATGTGCAGAACATGAATCATGCTGAGGTTGCAGAATGTAATACTGTGAAAAGACAGCCTGTTTTTGTATAACATATGTATTTTTTATATATATATTCTGACAGAGGAGGAGCTAGTGACCTCACACAAAAAGGGGTTAGCAAATACAGTTTGAGGAATATTCTGTTTTACTTAGACACTTTTATCTATACTCTGAAGAGGATACATCTGTAAGCACTTCAAGCAGGTATTTGGAGAGAGAGTCAAATCTAAGTACTGTAAGTAGGAATTTGCACTGTTTAAACCTTGTTCTTTTAAAAGATTTGTATGTCTTGTGATATAACAGTTCTGTATTTTGTGTTTTACATATTTTTATCTATTTTAGTAAAATTCTTTTTAGAACATATTTGGTCTGTCTTTGAATTTCTTTTAGTTGTAAGAAAAGTATATATGGTTATAGCATAGCTTGAATGGTGATACCAAACTGGAAAGAGAAGCATTTTAACCCTTAGGCTCCAGACAGAATTAGAACGTATACGAATTTTGGACTGATAAATCAGTCCGCAGCCATGCAAGGGTTAAATCTGAGGTCTTTATTAAAGTTTTCAAGGGTTCATCTCTGTATACCTGGTTAGGTGCCCATAGGCAAAGATATCTGGCCCCCCGAAGACAGATATATCTGAGCCTGTATATTGGGTACACTAGCAAGAGGATCACAGTTTGAATCCCTTCAAGATTTGAGACCAAAGGTTGATCCGAACTCACAAAACAGACAAGAGGGTTACCTTGTTCTGTTAAACTGGTCACTAGACTGTGCTCGGAGGTTGACACTTTGGGGGTAGAGGGCCTGACCTACTGAGTGGGTTTGTGACAGGAAGCACATCTAGGGGAGCACTAAGCCCAGGGACTGTGGTCCAGCTTGGAGACTTTCTTGCATATCAGTGTTCTGGAGATGAGAGCGGTACTGTATGCTTTACAGGCCTTCCATTCCCTCCTTTCCAAGGGATCACTGCTAATCCAAATGGACAACATGTCGGTGGTTTGGTATATCAACAATCAAGGAGGAACCCGGTCGTATCCCCTCTGCTGGGAACCGACGTGGGTGTGGAACTGGGCAGTCCAGCACCATCTGGTCCTAGTGGCCATACATGTTCCGGGCATTTTAAACATCCTGGCTGACAGTCTCAGCAGGTCTCGGACCCTAGCTCACGAGTGGGAACTGCATCAGGAAGTGGTGGAATCCATCTTCCTACGTTGGGGGTGTCTGAAAATCGACCTCTTCACCTCCGAATCCAACGCAAAACTTCCCAAATTTTGCTCGTTCGTTCCAGGGCAGGGTGCTTTTTGGAATGACGCATTGTCTCTCTCTTGGACAGGGAAATTTTTATACACCTTCCCTCCAATTCCCATTCTACAGAGGGTCTTTCTCAAGCTTCAGGCAGAGAGGGCGGTCCTCCTCACTTCTCTCTGGCTGAGACGGATCTGGTTCTCACTGCTGCAACAGCTCTCCAGGGAACCACTGGTTCCATTTCCAGTGACTCACGAGCTCCTGACTCAAGATCAAGGTCGATTGTTACATCCAGGGCTCAGGACCCTGTATCTTCATGCATGACACCTGTAGGCACAGCGATCTCTTGCTTTGGGGTCTCCTTCCGGATTGCTCAAGTGCTCATTGAGACCAGAAAACCTTCTACTCATTCCACTTATGCCATGAAGTGGAAACGGTTTTCCATCTCAGCGACTGCTAAGGAGTTGGAACCCCTTCTCTTGTTCTGCCCCGCAGGTCATG
This sequence comes from Neoceratodus forsteri, assembly GCA_016271365.2. NCBI lineage: Eukaryota > Metazoa > Chordata > Ceratodontiformes > Ceratodontidae > Neoceratodus > Neoceratodus forsteri. The sequence continues at coordinate 900,478,508 of CM028135.1, read as the reverse complement.
GAATACCTCCTTCACTTGTCAGACTTCTGCCTTTCGTACTCTTCCTTGAAGGTAAACATTTCAGGTATCTCGGTGTACCACAAGCTTGTGGATGGTAAACCCATGGCTCAGTTGGAGGTCTCAAAAACCTTTCTGAAAGGGATTCTTCATCTGAAACCCCCCATCCGCAGCCCAACTCCTCCTTGGGACTTGAACTTCATCTTGGAAAAGCTCACCTTTCCTCCTTTCGAGCCGGCTATGAGCTGTGATTTGTTCTTCCTTTCCTGGAAGGCGCTGTTTCTTGTGGCCATCATGTCAGCCCGAAGGATTCGGAGCTTCACACTCTAGTCTGCAAGGAGCCATATCTGATTTTCCATAGGGACCAGGCGGTCCTCAGAACGCATCTGAAGTTTCTTCCCAAGGTGGTGTCAGGAGCCACACTGAACCAATCAGTAGAGCTTCCTGTGTATTACCCATCCCCCTCTAACAGAGGTGAGGCACTCCTTCATACGATGGATGTTCATCGGTTTCTCCGGTGTTACACTCACCGGACCAAAGAATTCCGTACCTGTGACCAGCTGTTCGTTTCCTTTGCCCCTAGATTGAAGGGCAAACTGGTTTCTAAGCAGGACCTGTCCAAATGGTTAGGCACTGCATTAGGTTCTGTTATCAGAAGTACAAAAACCTCTGCCAGGTCCCATTAGAGGTCATTCTACTAGGGGCATAGCCGCCTCTGTGGCCTTCTTGCGTAATGTTTCTGCAGCCAGTATTTGTGCCACTGCTACTTGGAGTTCTGTCCATACCTTTACCAAACATTACAATCTGGACATCGCTTCTAGGAGGAGGGCTGGCTTCAACCTAGTTGTCTTGCAGGTCCTTCTGACCTAGGCTGGGTCTATTCTAGATTTCAGTTTTTTCTGTTGGAGTTAGTTCTCCTCCTTAGTTTCTCTCGGTCTCTCCTTGGAGGGACTGCTTTGGACTGTATGTGATGACGTACTGAAGGAACCCTCTCGAAGTAAGATAGTACAGTTACTTAGGAACTTACCGTAACAGTAGATCTTCGAGAGAGATTCCTTCAGTAGGTCATATTTTTCCCTCCCTCCTTCCCCTTATTTGTGTTTTGCAGGGACTCCAAATCCTGTTTGCTCCTGTTGTCAGGCCTCTTTCTGGCTCCGGAAGAATTGGAGGGCGGGCGTGGGGACCGCCCACTATATACAGTCACGTTGATGTCATGACATCGGGTAGGAGCGGTTCCCCGTCAGGTATTGCTAGAAAAGTCTGCCGTGCGGCCCTATGCCAGGTGGCACCATTCCTGTATGTGATGAGTCTGACCTACTGAAGGAACCTGTCTCGAAGTTCTACTGTTACGGTATGTTCCTGTGTAACTTTACTTTTTTTGCCTAAGGTGTGTCTGAATTTACTCTGAACCAGTTCATCCACCTTCTAGTTTATTTTCTGGAGCATGCCATTACAGGGGATGCATTGCTTCACACTTAAGATGTACATAGAATCCTTCAATATTATGTTCGCCACATGAGGGACTACAGTAAGTCCTTGCAGCTCTTCGTTTCCTTCACTCTTGGGAAAGAGGGTGGTCCAGTTTCTAAACAGTGCCTAGCCAAATTGTTGGCTAACTGCCTGCTCTTCTGTTACAAGAAATACGGCAAAACCCTTCTGGGAGTGGTTAAGGTCCATTCTACCAGAGGCATGGGTGCTTCAGTAGCCTGTTTTAGGGGGGTGTCCATGGCTGAGATTTGCACAGTGACCACTTGGAGCACTGTCCATACCTTCAGTAGATTTTACAGTCTGGACATCACCTCTAGACGGCAAATCAACTTTGGCCTCGCAGTGCTTTAGGGCCTTCTTTCTTAGGTCCCGATCTTCCATCTCCCCTGCTTGGAGTTCGCTGCACCACTGCTTGGGACTCGTTCCTAGCATGTGACCTGCTGCAAGAGCCATCTTTGAAGATGACAGAACAGTTACATAAGAATTTACCGTAACAATAGATGTTCAAAAAAATCTCTTGCAGGAGGTCATGCTTTCCCTCCCTCCTTCCCCCTTGGTCTCCCTTCCTGTCCTCCTTTCCCCAGGATGGTCGGTCTTCCATTTCTGGGCTCCTCTCGGCGATTTCTCTGGCTCTGTTCGGTTCCCTCAGGAGCTTGTCCTTGCTGGATTAACTCCGGCAGAGAACTGAGGAGTGTATGGGTCTGCTCATAGCTATATATTCTTAGCAGTGTCAGTGGCTCGGTAGGTGGCACACTCACCTCTGAGGCCGGGAGATCAGAGGGCTGTGGGTTCAGTTCCCACATCTGGCACTTGGGTTAATATCCCAGTACTGACACTGTAGTGCAGCATGAGAGGGGTGCTGCACTTCTGAGGTGCCGTCTTTCGGATGAGACGTTAAACCGAGGTCCCATCTGCCTGGATTGGTGGTAGTTCAGATGGATGTTAAAGATCCCATGGCACTTATTGAAAAGAGTAGGGGAATCTCCTCAGTGTCCTGGCCAAATGTCCCTCATTCACTAAAGATACCACAAACAGCTTAATCTGGTTCAAGACCAGTTAGCATTCATCTGTTTCCCCCTTCCCAGGTTGTGCCTGAAAATAGGCAGGATTTGTCTAGTGCACTTACCTGGTCAACAAAAATGAAATAAAAAATAAATATAGGGTGCCCCAGACAGGTTTATGTCGACGTCATGGGCGGCCCCAGGCAGACTGCTAGTGAAAAAGCTTCCATGTGATCCTGGTGCCTGACGGCGGAGGTTCCTTGTGTGTGACCTGCTGTAAGAGATTCTCTTGAAGATCTACTGTTATGATAAGTTCTTAAGTAACTGTTCTGTCTCAGACCTTCAACCCTAAAGGTGCATTTGACTGCTGTGTCCGCCTATATGTCAGCAGGCAAATGGAAAACGGTGGCTTCTCACCCCATTTTCATGAGGTTCTGTAAGGGCCTACTGCATCTGTATCCCACTAATAGGGAGCCAGTCCCTTCCTGGGATTGGAACCTGTGTATAGCCAAGCTCACAGGGCCTCCTTTTAAGCCTGTGGCCACTGCAGATTTGAAGCATGTCACCTGGAAGTCAGTATTCCTGGTGGCTGTAACCTCAACCAGAAGGGTATGTAAGCTACAAGCTCTCTTCACTGACCCTAATTACTTCATATTTCACAGGGGCAAGGTAGTCCTTAGGAATAACAAGAAGTTCCTTCCCAAGGTGGTGCTCGAGTTCCACGTAAACCAGTTCATCACTCTTACAGTGTTCTTCACAGAAGGGTCCTGTCCTAGTAAGCAGATGTTGCACAGTCTGGACGTTAAGAGGTCACTTGAGCACTATCTGGATCGTTCTTAGGACCTCAGATCCTCCCACTCACAGCTGTTCCTCACATATGGTGAAGTGGGAAAGGGCAGGCCAACTTCTAAGAGAACCATTGCCTGCTGGATTGTTTTCTGCATTCATTCTGTTACTCTAAAGTTGCCAAACAACCACCTCAGGGCACACTCTACTCATGCCACTGATACCTCTGTAGCAGCTGCAAGGGAAGTTCTTTTACTGGAAATTTGTAAAGCAGCCACCTGGAAAACTATACACCTTTACAAAGCACTATTGCCTGGATGTACAGTCCAGGAGAGGTGCCAGGTTTGGCACTGTTGTCCTGCAGAAACTTTTCCCCAAATAGGTGATGTACCCAGCCTCCCAAGGTAGTGCTTTGTAGTCTGCATTAGTAAGCATAATGAGGGATATCTGCGGCCCACATGTTGTGAACTAGACCCTGGCCCAACCTATCTTCTAGTGGCAGAGGCCGAGGCCATTGTTCCAGTGTTTGCCGGGATAGTCCGGTGCTTGCTCTCAGAGGGGTGCTTTCCCAACACCTTGAATGAGGGGTTTGTAAAGCCTCCTCTGAAGAAACCATCACTCGTCCCTGACGTCCTGGCGAATTATAGACCTATCTCCAATTTCCGATTTTTAGGAGCGGTTGTTGAGAAAGCGGAGGCTCTGCAGCTCGTGGCACACCTCTTGGCATCTGTGAGCCTTTCTAGTCTGGTTTCAGAGCTAGGCATAGCACAGAGAAGGCACTAGTTCAGGTGCAAAATGACCTCCTTAGGGCAAGGGATAGAGGCGAACGGTCAGTTCTTGTTCTCCTCGATCTCTTGTCAGCATTCAGCACCATGGATCACATTGTGTTTTTGGATCACCTTAGAGTGTATGGCAGACTCACTGGAACAGTCATCCAGTGGTTTGAGTCCTGTCTCTCTGACAGGAGACAAAGACTGATGATGGGGACTTTCTCTTCCTCGAAGCCTCTGTCATGTGGAGTGCCTCAAGGTTCGACCCTTTCACCTGTGCTGTTTGCGGTGTATATGCTGCCCTTGGGGGAGCTCATTAGACAGTACAGTCTGGGTTTCCACTGCTATGCAGATGATACCCAGCTGTATATGTCATTTGCTCCTGGAGCTAAAGGTGCAGTTGAAATGCTAAATAAATGCCTGGCCGAGATTCAGGACTGGATGTCTTCTAACTGTCTGAACCCCAACAAGACAGAGGTGCTGGTGATTGAGCCTCATTGACAGTGTGATGGGGATGCCTCCGGAGTGGTGACAGGTTTGGTCCTGGGATCCACTCCATTGGTGGCTTCCGCAGGGTGAAAATAGTGGGCGTCATCCTTGATGATAGGCTGACTCTTGAAGCCCAGGTGTTGTCGCTTGTCAAAAGTGGTTTCTACCACTTAAGGAATGTCACACAAATTAAATCCCTGATTCCGCTGGAAGACTTGCCATCACTGGTACATGCCTTTGTGACTTCCAGGCTAGACTACTGTAACTCTCTGTACTTTGGGCTCAATGGAGGGATCCTCCGTCGACTGAAGCTAATGCAGAACGCAGCGGCCAGGTTACTGGCGAGCCTGCCAAGGTCCTGCCATGTGACCTTGGTCTTGCGAGATCTGCAGTGGCTACCTGTCAGGTGGAGGATCATCTTCAAGGCGGGCTTGCTCACTGGGCCCTGGTTACCTGTCTGACCTCCTTACTCAAGCTGCCCCGGTACGTTCCCTCCACTTCTCCACTGAGGGCCTCCTGGTGGTTCCGAGGGCCAGGCTGAAAACCTAGGGAGACTGCTCCTTTGAGGTGGCCAGCCAGGCCCTCTGGAACTCACTGCCAAAATCCCTGAGGGAGGCCCCAACGGTGGAGACATTTAAAGGGTGCCTGAAGACCTACTTTTTAATAAAGCAGTTTTGGATAGTTTTTAAATTGATTTTATATATGTTACTGATTTATTTGTTATAATTGTATTGTCTGTTTTATGCTGCCTATAACCTTGCTTTTTACCAGTGCCCAGAGCCTCTGGAATTGGGTGCCAAATATAAATAAAATTTTACTTTACTACTTACTTTACTTGAAGAAAACATTACCATAGTAATATTGTTTCTTCCAAGGCATCCCTTATTATGCTTAAACCTCCCAATCTAACTCCCCTTCCAGAACCTGGAAGAGGTTCTATAACAATCAGTTTTTCTCTATAATGTTTACATGCTTGAGTATTACTTATTCATTCCACGTTACTATTTTTGATATAGCTTGTTTTAGTCTGCCATGCCTCGGCCTGCTTGGCCAGCTCTTTATTGCCTTTTTGGACACTTGGTTTTGGTATGGTTTAGGATAGCCTAGCAAACTGAGGTGGGGGGTGTTAATTAAGCAATAAGGGTTATGTTAATGGTCTGTTAACCACCTTCTAGGGGTGTACTGTGGCACGAGGTGTAGCCAAGTGCCACATGCCCCTAGAGGGTGATTAACTGACCATTAACATAATCCCTGGGAGTGCCTTATTGCTATTATAATAAAAAAAATGTTTTTTAACTGTGTTAAACCTTGTTCAGCATATGGCTAAGCTCTACATGTATGTTAATAAAAGATTAACATAAGGCTGCTAGAATGTTTGCAGCCAATCAGAAAACTCCATTTCTCAGACATTTTTTTATAATATCTGTTTGGCTTCAAAAGGATCTGATGTTAAGCTGTAGACAGCAGCAGCATCTCGAGGCAGAGGTTTGAAAAGCATTCCAAATTCCAGAATTTGCATATTCCATGTGCTTTGTGGGCATTTCAACTTGTCTGGCTGAATGCATTAGTAAGCATAATGAGGGATCCCTTGGAAGAAACAATATTACTATGGTAAGTATTTTTTTTTTCTTTTTGAACCAAGTACCTTTTTGAAGCAACTTCTTGTTTTATATAGGTGGTGAGTGCCCAACATTTTTGCTTTCAGTTGCTTTCTGCCTTTCTCTATGGCAGCCACAGCCAATCATTCTGCTCTCATGTCTTCATTTAATTCTAATGCTTACCTGTAGTGTGTTTTCAGTGTGCTGACCTGATTCTGTGTCCTGCCTCTGCCATTCTGTTGTATTTCACTCGTGTTTTCTCAGTCTTTTTTACCTGCTATTCTTAATCAAGCCACTTGCAATCTTTTCACTTCAGTTTCTCTGTATGCATTTCATTAATTTCACCTGGCTTCAGCCAGACAGCTGCAGCCACTCAAACTTGAACCATTTCAGCCAGCCTTTCTCAGTCTCCAAAATCGCTTCACCTGTAGAATGTAGATACTGTGGCTACGGACATGGCCATCCAGTCAAGCCCCAAAAAATGATTTGATGGCCTCATCCTTTGAAGGTGATGTCTTGGTTTGTCAGTAGCTAACTGAGGTACAGAAACAATCTGGAGTAAGTAAACAAAACCTTTACAGCTGTGTGACAAATCAACTCAGAATTCTTTTTGTGCTTCTCAACTTTAACTCTTTTTAGGTAACAGAAGTTAGTGGGTGGCTCCTGAAGTTGTGCCTCTGAAAACTACTCCGCTTCCTTCAGAGTAGTGTCTGCCATTAATTTCTCAGCCTTCCGATGGCACGGTGAATCCTTCAGAGGTTGAGGATCCTTTAAATTTTAATGCATCAGCAGAGACCATTCTTATGGTTTTAAGAGTAGCCTCACATGGCAGGGCATTTATTTTTATATAGCACCCACCTGGAGCACTTCACAGATCAATTATACATACAGTACAATGATCAATGCACAGGGCTAGCTGGGGCTTTTTCTTTTCTTGCACCAGTATGTTCTCCAAAATTAAAAATCTTTCCGCCCTTTGGTAGGCAGGACTATTTTCAGTATTAGTATTTAGTGAAGCCAGATTGTTTTAAAAATTGCCAGTTAGCCAGCTGCTTGGTACAAAGCAATGGGGCATAGCTCTGGCATGCTGGCAACCCAGATTCGCATCCTGAGCCTGGACATCAGGAGCAGAGACCAGCGGGGAGGGAGTTAGAGCGTCCTTTGGAAGCTTCCCTCCCGGGGAGGCGGGCAGTACTGGACCGCTCAATAGGTGGCTCCTGGAGGTGGCTAGCAGAGGTATTCTAGGTGGCATCGGGCCTTGACACACTGCTGAACATTGGTTGTGGGAGGGGCTCCAGAAAAAGTGGAAAATCAGCTGACCGGATGACAGCCACCACGTACCCCTCATGCCTCCGAGCCTCTCACAGTGCCCACTTCGATCCCCTTAGACCCCTGCATTCTAGTCAAGGCAGCAGTACCCTCCCTCCCATCCTTTGCCCCCCTGGGAGGAATACACTGGGTCTGCTGGAACATGGGACCAATAGGGGAACGAAGAAGATGGCAACAGGGGACGGCCCGGCAGGTGGGGGTTAAACAGTGCATAGCCCGAAGGAGTGGCTGGTCAGGGGGCAGGGTAGGAGCAAATAAAATAGCCAATTAAAAATCTTTTTGGGCTCCAGTAGTGAGTGACGGAACAAGCCCTGCATTCTAATGAGATTTTAAAGAACAACTTTCTTGGTGCTCAAAAGGAGAAACAGGAGGCTCTCTTACCTGAATGGGAGACCCTGCATTGTTGTTTAGAATTTTTAAATTAATCCCTAAAGAAAGGAAGGGATCATAATTTACCATTGAGGGGCTAGCCACCCCTTTCCCTTCCACTTCCTGATCACCAACTCCTCCCCGATGCTCCAACTGTTTATGATGTAAAAATAGGGAGAGTATGGGGGCACGCTCCATGCAAACCTATGGAGTGTCTTTTTAAAAGCTGATTTGAGGACTGTAGTCTGACTTTCTACCATCAAAAAAAAAATTTCTTCACTTTCTGAGATCTGAGAATCCATTAAAGAGTCAGGCTGTATTGAAGACCATACAGCACTTGATGGATATTGGGGCAGTGATTCCAGTTTCTGAAAAGCAGCAGAGGACAGGTCACTATTCCCTGTTCCTCCTTGTCCTAAAGTTGGAGGACCTTCAGCATTGTGGTTTAGTCTGCTCTCAGCTTCACTCAATGAAATTAGCCCTTGTTCTTCATAGACACCTAGCTGTTTTTAGGTAACAGAGTATCTTGCTTCGAGGAAGACTCTTGTAGCAGGCTAACACTGGTAGGACTTAGCTGCCAAGCACCAGGACCACACGGAAAACTTGCTAGCTAGCAGTCTACCACGGGGGACCACCCACCGCCGACATCAGCCTCTGACGTCAGCCTGTCTGATCTGTAGGCGGGTGGTTCCCTGCACCCTCCCTAGTTCTTTTCCTGCCATCGACCTGTGCACGTCAGCCCATAGCAGACACCGCAGCTACAGTCGACTACCATTACTCACGCTTGCTGTACTTTTTTATTTTAATATTTTTTTAGTAGACAGCATAGAATTTTCTGTGCTTCAGCCATCAAGTTTATGTCTTCTCCACCAGCCTTATCTTCCGACTGCTCCACAAAGTGTGTCTGAGGCAAACAAATACCCGAAAAAGACAGCCGCTCTACTTGCATCCTTTGCCTAGGCCATAGCCACAACACCGAAGCCTGCCAGATTTGCCAGAAATTCAACCAGGCCACTCGGAGACATTGTCTTAAGATTCTAGAGAGCCAACTTATCAAGCAGAAGTTAATCACAATGTAGAAGGAGCTGCAGGCTAGGAGTTCTTAAGCCTCGTCAGAGCAGTCCTCCAGAGCTTCCTCGTCCTCTCAGTCCCTGGAGAAATCTGGTGGGAAGCATAAGCACTGGGACAAGCACCGGGACGGGGCTAATTGCTGCTCGCGATCACCTCACAAACCCGCAACCGCATCGGGATCGTTCTTCTGCAGGGGGTAGGCCCCTGCTGCCCCACCAGCCCTTTCCTCTACTAGGCTACCAGTGGCTCAGACACCCACACTCATTGCCTTTGTGGGCAGTGATTCTCCAGGCAGGGGACTTCATCTCCTACCTCTCCGCCACTGACACTCAGGCCCATTTCTTCCAGGGGCTCTCAGCCAGGAGACTCGGCCGGTGTTGGTGTTTCTGTCATCGGCTCTTTCATCCGCGCCCCCCCAGCCAAGGTGCAGCCTACTTTGGACTTCTTATTAGGACCCGACCCCAGTCCTTCTAGGCAGTGCCCACAGTAGGCTACCACCGCTTCTCCTAGTCCAACGCCACCTCTGCCTTCACCCAAGTGGGCTTCTTCCCCCCAGGTGCCTGCTTCTCCAGCGCTGGTGGATCCTTCTCCCAGGCACTCTCTGCCAACACCCATGGGACCGTTGCCAGTCCTGTTGTTGCCCCAGCCTGCTCAGTGTTGTGCCCTTGACTCCTGGATGCTGGTGTCCTTTGGGTCTCACACCAGTGTTGGTTCTGGCTGTTGCCAGGACAAGCATCCGCCTCCTGAGAATGACCAAGACAAGACCTACGAGGATGGCTCAGAGTCTTCTTCCAGCCAAGAGGACTCTTCAGAGGGCAAAGAACCCTCTAAGGTGGTTCCCAAGTCCTCTCCTGACGATCCATCTTTCATGAATGTCATGCACCACATCCAGTCCATTATGGTCTGGGAGATGGAGAAGCAGGATCTGGAGAGGCATCACCTGGTCATTTATTTGAGGCAACAGGATGCCCTACCAGTGGCAGTGCCACCCATGATTGATTCCTATGAGGATGTCACCAGGGTGGCTTGGAATCATCCCTCATCCATTCCTCCTTTGCCTAAGAAGGCAGACAGGCTGTACCATGCCCCTGCTGGTAAGCCTTTCTTAGGGGTCCACCCAAAGGTTGACTCAGCGGTCATCAAGGTGGCACATGAGCGTACTAAAAAGCCGAAGCATCTTAGTGTTCTTTCTCCGGATAGGGAGTCCAGATAGCTGGACCACTTGGGTAAATGCATCTTTTGTCCACTACCCTAGTTATCCGGGCCATTAATTACCTGGCTCTATGGTCCAATCTCAGAATGTCTTCTGGGACCAAGCCAGGGACTTAGTGCAGACATTGCCTAAATACTCTACTGAGATGCAGCTCGTCCAGCTCCTTAAGTTGTGCTTCATCCGGCCTGGTGGTGCTGAGGGTTGAGGTGCTGGATGCCACAGCTCGTGCTGCACCGGCGACCCGTGTTTGGGAGCGAATTCAGGCACCGGGGGTCATCAGGGGCAGGTGAGGATTGAACACCTGTCAGGCTGCTCTCCTTCCCGGGGGGGGAGGTCGGGGATAGCCTGGTGTGCCAGTGGCTCCTGGTGGAGACTGGGGGCGCTGCAGCATGCTCGACAGCACGTAATCTGCGTGTTCTGATGTAGGCAAAGGTTGCCGTGTATGCTTTGCATCGGGATCGTGCACACACATGGGAGGGGGGAGAATCTCCAGAACAAGTAAAAACACCCAGTATGAGGGGTAGGCAATGGCACCTGCCCCCATGCCCAAGGCCGAGTCCATCCTGCCTGGCCTTCCAGGCTCCTCCACCCGGTCCTCTCCCACGTCGGAGTCTGTCTGAAAGAGCGCCCAAAGAGGAGGGGCGGCCCCACCCTGGAGGGGTTAAGCTGGGGGTGCCGATCCTGGACAGAGGAGGAGGCACAGGTAGGTGGACTTCAGGCAGAGCAGGAACAGGCAGGATACCTGAGAGAGGCACCCCAGACCGCGACCGGAGGGAAAAAGAGATGTGTTAAAAAAAAAAAAAAATAGGTTGTACTTCAACATCAGCAACCACGTCATCTGGGCTACCTATGATGCCTGATGCCATGGATGCCTCAGGCAGGGGAACAGCCACTGGTGTCTACCTCTGGCACCATTCGTGGCTCTGGGGGTCTGGCTTCGCCTCGGATGTAGCCATGTGTGAAAAAAAGTTACGCTGGTGGAATTTCGGTGAAAGTGTGACTTTCTCTTCCATAAAAGTTCAGAAATCATTTTTGCAACTTTCACAGAAATTCCGCCTTAAAATGGCGGAATAAATGTGCCAGCTACTGGTTAATGTATTAAACTGTGGCAAAATAAATCTGCAGAACTGATCACTGTCAGTGGTCAGTTCTAATGCTTTTTCCTCCTGCAGTTTAATACATTAATCCACCCTCCCATACCTGCCGGTCGCGGGTCCCATCCCATAAAATGTGTCTAGTGGTCCCTCCCTGGCGATCATGGGTCCCCTATTTAAAAAAAAAAAAAAACTTTGATCCTGCTGTGGCCCCCTCACCCAGCCGTCGTGGGTCCCATGTTCAGACACCCCTCAATTTCTACCATGGTCTCACCCCTGCACCAAATTGATCGCGGTACAGTGTAAAAAAAAATTCTCTGATCCCTGGGTGTCTAGCGGAGCCTCATCCAGGATCCCTTAATAAAAAACAGCCGGCAGTCCATCGACTCCATCCCACTCCATTTATATTATTCCCTGGTGTCTAGTGGACCCCCCAATCCCCGACCCCCTGAAATAAAAGTAATCCCAATTCCCTGGCGTCATGTGGACCCCCCAACCCGACAGTTAGTCTGCCACCACCCCACTCCTCCCCTCACACGCCAGCTCTGAGCGGGCCACCAGTGCTGCCCTCCTGTCTCCTCCATGGCCGATGGCCCAAAGAACAATCAATGAATGAGTTTGTGCTTGTACAAGCGTATGCTCATTCATTGACAGTTTAGTGGGCTGCTGGCGACTGGCTTATGAGTGGGAGCTTCTGACTCTGGTGGTCAAAGATCTCTTCAACAGGCGGGGTCATCCAGAGTTGGACCTTTTTGTGTCCCCACTCAACACAAAACTGTCGCTTTTCTGCTCACTCGATTCCTGGCCTGGAGTATTCTGGTGAGTCGCATTGTCCTTCTGGAAGGCGAGGTTTCTGTATACCTTTTCTCCCTGTCTGCTTCTACAGAGGGACCTGCTCAAGATGATGATTCTTATAGCTCCCATCTGGCCATGTCAGATTTAGTTCCCCTTGCTGCAACAGCTGGCGGTGGAGCCTCCAGTGCCATCACCTCTGTGTACCGGCTTGTTCTCCCAAGACCAGGCACCCTGGCCCATCCGGATCTAAAATCCTGGCACCTCCATGTGTGGCTCCTGCAGACCTAGCTGTCACTTGCTTTGGGGTGTCCTCTAGGGTCGCAGATGTCCTGGTGGCTGCTAGAAAACTTTCCACCAGGGCTACTTACGCGATGAAATGGAAGCGTTTCACTCTCTGGGCTGCTTCGTGCCAACTGGATCCCTTCACCTGCCTGGTGAATCAGGTTCTGGAGTACCTTCTGCCCCTCTGAGACTTAGGCTTGGTGTACTTCTCCCTCAAGGTGCATCTTTCTGCCATCTCTGCATACCATGTGCCTGTTGCAGGCAGGGATGTGGCTCAGCTTGCGGTCCCGCACCTTTCTGTGGGGCATTTTGCATCTGAAACTTCCCATTTGGGACCCAGTCCCTCCATGGAACCTTAATTTTATGTTGGAGAAACTCACGTTACCTCCCTTTGAAATGGCCACAAGTTGCGAGCTGCGCTTTCTGTCTTGAAAAGCGCTCTTTTTAGCTGCTGTTACTTCTGCTCGAAGGATTTCTGAGCTTCAGGCTGTAATATGCAAGGAATCTTACTTGATTTTTCACAAAGACAGGGTGTCTTTGCATACTAAGCCTAAGTTTCTTCCCAAGGCGGTGTCGGAGTTTACTTTAAACCAATCCATCCACCTTCCGGTTTATTATCTTGAGTAATCAGGGAAAGGCTTTGCTCCATACTTTGGATGTACACAGTACCTTGTGGTGCTATATGCACTGGACCAAGGCTTCATGGAAGTCTGACCTGTTTGTTTTGTTTGCCCCAAAGAGAGCGAGGGCGCACCTGTTTCCAAACAGTGTTTATCTAAGTGGTTAGCCAGTTGCATTGTTTATTGTTATCGTACATACAACAGAGACCTTCTGGGAGTGGTTAAGGGCCATTCCACCAGGGATATGGCTACCTCCGTGACCTGTTTCAGAAATGTGTCTGCTGTGGACATTTGCACAGCTGCTGCCTGTAGTTCTGGCCACACGTTCCCCAGTCATTACAGTCTGGACATTGCGTCTCGGCCCAGGACCAATTTCAGCCTCACAGTCCTTCAGGGTCTTCTCTCATGAGCTCTTGGCTACTGGACTGTCCTCCTGGTACTCTTTTCCTGGCCATGCCCGAAACTGCTTGGGACTCAGTCCTACCCATGTTGGCCTGCCGCAAGAGCCTTTCTCGAAGTAAGATAGTGCAGTTATGTAAGAATGTACTGTAACAGTAGAACGTAGAGAGAGGTTCTTGCACCAGGCCTTGCATTCCCTCCCTCTTTCCCCCTGCTGTTCGTTATTCCTCTGGCACTACTTCCATTTTTCTTTCTTTGGCTCTTAGAAACCTCTTCAGTTCTCCCTCCGCTGCCTGCTCTATGTCTCTGGCAGAAGAACTGAGGAGGGTGTGTGGGACTGCCCACCTATTTAGGATAGGCTGACATCAGCGGTGGGCAGTCCCCTGTGGTAGACTGCTAGCTAGAAAGTTTTCTGTGTGGTCTTGGTGGCTAAGTCCTACTGTTGTTGGCCTGCTGCAAGAGCTTCCCTTGAAGGTCCTACTGTTACGGTATGTTCTTACATAACTGTACTTTACTAGGTAGCTGCCATGACAGCCATGCAAAATCATCTACATTATCTTATTGGTGACTTTTCACTTTAGGCAGCTACCCCTTTCTCATTCATCTGTAGAATTTGATTGTTATAGAATTTAAACTAGTTATATGGCCGACATAACTTGAAAGCCCATGAAAAGCTGTTTCAAATGAGGCTTTATGCTCTAGAGTGATTAGAGTCTGTTTAGTAATAATAATACTTCATTTCAGCCATTTTTAGAACATTGTGATGTCCAGAAACAACTGTGTTTGACTCAATATGAACACAGCTTGTGCCATGATAACACGACAACGCACTGCACAGAAGTATTAATACTGAACAGACTCAGTCGTCCATATCTTTGGAGTGCTTCCAGCTGCAGATGAGCACAGTGCCTAATTTGACAGAGCTTTTCATGGGCATTTAGACTATGATGGCTCTGAGCATGAACGTGTCTCTTTAAATACAGAGATGTAGGGCACATGCTGCAGGAAGGACCCACTGAATATTCACTTCACGCTTTCTGATGCACAGTAAAAGACAGCATGGCATGGTGAAGCAGCATTCTGCAATGCATGGATGACTGAAATCTTGTAGGGGAATAATCCATGAAGTATTTTCATTTCATGTTTTTAATGATATGTCTTTATCAGTTTTATTGCCTTGCATGCTATTTAACAGTACATTTGACTTGTTCAAGGAGGTGGAATTCATTGCACTACCACGGCATAGTTTTTTTTCTAGCATTATGTTTTAATGATTTAGTGTAATACTGTGTATTATATTGCTTTTAACATGCTGTTTATATGCTATAAATTATTTCCTATAGTATAAACCCAAGGAAATTAATGTATTTCGACTCACAAGACTGTGCCTAAAAATGTGCCTACGATACACTCTAGCCTGCCTACCTTGATTTAATTAACTTTTGCTGATTCTGGTACACTGCAGCTGCTGTTTAATTAATTTTAGCAGATCCTCTAACACAGCAGCTGCTTTCAGGCTTGAAATTTTCACTGTTTTTTCCAGTAACCCAAGTATAAAACTGAGCTGAAAGTGTGCCTTTTACAATTTCTATTTCATCCCTACTGATTTGTTCTGTTTGCTTCTCACTCGCTGCTAAGTTCTAATCCCCCTCCCCGTCCCCCTGATTAACTCCTTTGTGCATAGTCACTGTCTGACCCAGCCCTGATTTTCCCTGTATTTAAGCCCTTGTGTGTTTTCTCTTTTCCCCAGGGTCGAGAGGGCAATGGTTGTTGAAAAGCCCTCCCCAGCTCCCCTCGGTTCCCCAAAGCTACAAGGCTGGCAGCAGGAAGGTACAAGATCTCAAGACTGTGCTTGGTTTTAAACCTTGGCGCGTTTTTTCTGTTCAGCTCCCTGGCGCTGTAGTACTCAGTGCTGCAGCCACTTTAAACCCAAGGAAACTAATGTATTTTGACTCACAAGACTGTGCCTACGATACACTCTAGCCTGCTTACCTTGATTTAATTAACTTTTGCTGATTCTGGTACACTGCAGCTGCTGTTTAATTAATTTTAGCAGATCCTCTAACAGCAGCTGCTTGCAGGCTTGAAATTTTCCGCCCACCGCCTCTTCCACCATTAATTAAATACACTAGTAATCCTGCCCACTTTTGTTCCAACCTATAAACTCACTTGAGGGGAAGTCCTACCCCTTCCCCTTGCTGCATCAGTCCTAATTCAAACCAGTGAGTCAGTTCTTTTCTTTTTTTTTTTTTTTTTCCCTCCACTCACTCTTGCCTATTCTCTGTGTTTGCCTCTGCTCTACACTTATTTTGTCTGGAAAAGTAACTCAAACTGAGGGTATCCCAGTTTTATCTTTTCCCCTCACCTTTTCAACTTCCCCCTGCTCTTGTCCGCTCCTCATAAACTGCACTCTATTGGAATACCTGCCTCTTGTGAATAACTTGTATAATTGACTGCCAGCCTCTGGCCACTAAGGGTTTCACTCAAACTGCCTTCACTATAGGTGTCACCCTGCCCTTAAGTCACCATTTCTGTCACTTAAATTCTTTAATAAGGGACAATCCGCCTCTGATTTACAGAGGTTTCATACAAGGCTTAAGTAATGTTCTCTCTTGCATGCCCAAGGTCACTTCTGTTGGTATCAGGATTACTACCCACCGTAATCGTCCTCTCCTATCTCTCATGTAACATACCAGCTGGATACCCTGGGTCCCACTGACATGAAGAATTCTCCTTTGTCTTCTCCAACCTTATACCAACTAGAACCTTGCTCGCTTCTCCTAACCTGTCCCTCCATATAACTCATCCTTCCAAATTAGGGCATTTCCTTCTCTACCACCCCCCCCCGCATGCCCAAATACTTCAAGCACAATTACAGATTCTACAAAGAAGTTTGGGTGATGCTTCTGCACTTATGCTTATCAGGAGACATAGAATCTAACCTTGGCCCCATTGGAATGCCAGGTCCATGGATGACTCCTCCTGGTTCTCCACTAAGGGCATGAAAATTACCCACATGAATATCAGAAGTTTACCAGCAAACTTTCCTGAACTTGAAGCCTGGATAGCCCACTACTGTCCAGACATACTTGGACTAACTGAAACAAGGCTTAAGCCAGAGATGCCTGATTCCATGTACAAAATACCTGGCTACAGCTTGTCCAGATCCGATCGCCCCACCAAACAAAAGGGTGGAGTAGTTTCCCTTTATTATAAAGAGCATCTCAATGTCTCTGTACTCCAGTCTTGGATAACAAATCACTGTGAAGCTCTGCATGCGGTTCTACAACTAGAGGGTGATAAAAGGCTAAATCTGATCTGTGCCTACAATCTTCCAAAGGGGGCTGTCCCTGGCTTAAATGGGCTCTTGGATTATCTGGCAACTCTAAAGAGTAGATCTGAAGTCATACTAATGGGAGACTTCAACCTAGACCTATCAGGGAGTCACATCGGTACATATACTGAAGCTCTCGCCTGACTTAATATCGCTGAACTTATCTCTAGCCCTACACGCATCTCTTCCAACTCAAAGCACCAATCTCTCCTGAACTGGATGGCTACAAATAGAGCAAATAAAATAATTGCTGCAGGGATCTTTTCGGAATCTATTAGTGATCAACTGCCTACTTTCTGTATCTGGAATGGCCACTGCCTTAAACCCCACCCCCCCAAGGATCATTCAGTTTTGGGATTTTGCCAAAATAAACCGAACTGCACTTCTTGAGGATATTAATAATATAGACTGGTCTCCCGTCTGTCACACTGATGATGTAAACACTGCACTTGAATACCTGATGTCTCAGCTTCTTGCCCTTCAGGATCTGCACATCCCTCTGAAAAAAAGGCGTCTTAGGGGCTCCCCAAATAAATGGCTAAAAAAAGACCTCCTTCGAGCCATGATAAAAAGAGACAAGGCCTGGACCTTGGCAAAGAAGTCCCAACAATCAGAAGACTGGGTTAACTATAGGCAACTGAGAAATACCTGCAAAAAAGATATTCAGAAGGCTAAAAGGAGCTACTGCCTTAAGCTTCTCCAGTCTTCAGTGGGTGATAACAGGGTTTTTTGTAACCACATCAAAAATTTCATTGGGCAAAGCCCCAAGACGGCCATTACCGACATGACACTGAATGACGCAAACTGTAATAAGTTACCTACTTTTGCTAATGCTCTTAATGCACAATTCTCGGATCTCTCCGAATACACTGAGAAATTCAATCAACCTCTTTCACCTCCTCCTTTGGTGCAACTTTCACATGAAGCCCCTTTTTGTCTCACATTAGTCTCCTCCACCGAAGTGCTGCATCTCCTCAAATCAGTATCCACTTATGGATCTGCTAGCCCGGATGGGCTACTGCCAAGTTTCTTGAATCAGGCAGCCCCTGCCCTTGCTGTTCCTATTGCAAGAATCTTTAATCTTTTCCATAATAACCCAAACGGTACCAACATTGTGGAAAACTGCTCTCATTGTCCCTGTTCACAAAAAAGGATACCAAAAATATGTCTAACTATAGACCGATTGCCATTCTCTCTACCCTAAATAAACTTCTCGAGAAGGCCATTGCTACTCAGGTCACAAATTACCTGCACCTTCACAACCTTATATCCCCTACCCAGCACGGATTCTGAACAGGACACAGCACCACAACTTCATTACTTTAGCTGACAAATGCAGTCCTTACTGCGATGGATAAGAGCCTGCTCACTGGGGCCATATTTATCGATCTCACAAAGGCATTTGACCTTGTGAATCACTCTCTGCTACTTTCCAAACTGTCCCGTCTTGGCTTTGACCTGTTGACCATCTCTTGGTTCGATAGCTACCTCTCAGGGAGGTTGCAATTTGTCCAAATTGAATCCGCTGTCTCAAATCTTTCCCCTTCCTCTGTTGGAGTCCCCCAAGGATCTATTCTTGGCCCACTACTTTTCTCCCTTTTCATTAACAACTTTTCCTCCCTTCCCTGCTCCTCCATGTTGATCCTTTATGCTGATGACATGGTGCTTCTCTCCAGTGGTAAAGATCTCTTATCAGTAAGAGCACATCTTCAAGCAGCCTTCAACTGCTTGCAGGAGTGGTTACTACAGAACAGGATCCTAATGCATGCTAAGAAAACTGTAACTATGCTTTTTGCCCCCCCCATCAAGAATCAGATCTCTTACTCCAGACTTATTGATACATTTTCTAGATGACTCCCCTCTTGAATTCGTTACCTCCTTCAGGTATCTAGGAGTCACTCTCGACCCATCTCTTGACTTTAACCTCCACATTGCAGCTACGTGTAAGACAGTTTACTCAAAACTTGGTCTTACCTTTAAAATTAGGTCCTCCCTCAATGATGCTGCCCGGCTTGCTATTGCACAAGGATTTCTCCTCCCTGCTCCGACATATTGCTCTCAGGTTTACCTTAAAGCTAACAAAGGAGTGCTCCAGAAATGGAGCACCTGCTAAAACAGTATATGCAGATTTGCTCTTTCCGCTCACAGACTTACCCATCATTGCCTGCTCTACTTGAAACTAAATTGGCTCTCCCCTGACTCGCTTAGACACTATTCTGCGGGCTGTACAATTGATAATATTTTCAGAACGGGGTTCCCTAAATACCTTGCCGAACTATTAACTCAGCCCTACCAAGCACACCTCCTCAGGGCATCTGCTCAAACCCAACTTGAAATTCCCAGATATCTCACAAAAAAAGGAGAACGATCCTTCGCCATATCTGCCCCCCGCTCCTGGAACTCCATTCCCTCCTGCATCAAACTCTCTAAATCCCACAAGGCCTTTAAACTGCTGTTTGTTGTTTCAATTTAGTCATTGATGTATCATCAGACAAAAATAATTAATGTAATGTTATCTGTTTCTCTTTGTCATCACTGACAATGACGGTACCTGGCTGTATACTGTTCAAATGTTTGTTCTCACCTCATGTTGCGTCATGAAATACTCTTTAATGTTGACTCTGGTCTCCCTTGTCTGTACTCTCCCGGGTCGTGCCTGGATATAGGCAACATCGTGTCTAGTGTACTTACCCGGTAAACAAAAACCAAATAAATAAATAAATCTGATATTTATTTATTTATTATTTTTTGAACAGTGAGGGTTTTTTTCTTAATCAGTTTTAGGGAAAGTCTCTTCTTTCAGACATGTATCACTGTTTGAAGTGTCAGTGTTTTAGTAGTAACTGGAAAAGTAACTTTCCTGGGATACCCTGATTTCCTGTTGTGTGCTCATTTGTATTAAGAAATATGACCTAAATGCTTATGTGACAGAAAGTTGCTAAAATGGTGATCACTCAGACTAGACTATCTTAAGTGTACTTACACATTTAATATTCATCTCAAAAAACTATGTTAAAGCATCAATTAAGGTTGACGATTAAAACTTCAAATGCAAGGAAATACAATGTTAGGGTTCCGAGTCCCCAGAGCCATTGTGAATCTATGACCTGGCATTCTTCAGGATTTGAATGATCACGTGACACAGTATTGGTATTGTCCTAATTTCAGCAGCTGTCTCCAGGCATTGCTGTAGTAATATATTTTGTGTGCCTACACCAACAGTGCCAAAGTTATGGCAACACCAGCTCTGCATTGCATGATTACCGAAACCCGAGGAACACCAGGCCGCATATTCACTGTGGCTCAGAGGACTTTATTCCCTAACATAGCATTTGCTTAGCTTTGTGACTTTAGTCTTCAGCCCTAACAGATACTTTGTTGCAGTTTTTTTGCAATAAATATCCTTACTTTTAAAAATGAAGATAAAGTACAGGACTTATAGCATGCTTTGTAAGTTTCATACTCCTACCCCTTCCTACGTGTCCCAGGGCCTCAATCCATGCACCCCCAGTGGTGATAAAGCACAGTGGTTTTACGCCAGTGATTGCTTATGGAATGAATCAAGGGAGTACAATTAAGCATGGGGCTTTTAAGCAGCTAGTGTATTGCCTAAAACTGATATTTTTTTAAAGCAGTCAACTGTTACCTTTTATATCTGAGGTACCTTTTCTTTCTTACCCCAGGAATCACTCATTATGATTAAACTGATGCAGCCAGCCTCCTGTGTTGGACTGCCCGGAGAGAAGGAATTATATGCAAATGATGGAACTGTCAATTGGTTCTTGCCAGTTTCAAACTGCTGCCCTAGCAACTGCTGCACTCTGAGTGCTTCAGATTCTTTACTCCGCCTGTCTAGTGAAAACTTTCCAGAGAGCTCTCCTTCAACCTCTTCAAAATCCGTTTATCTGGTCGATAAGTAGTGTTTTTAGTATATATTTCAGATTGCTGCCTTAGTTTTAGTTTATTTTGTAATTTGTTTGAATAGTTTGTGTGATTAGCGGTTCTTCACGGTTCCTTGGAACCGAGGGTTCTGCTATTTCTAGTGAGGTTTTTACCTCAATTTTGCTATAGTTGTTAGTTTTTGTGGTCAGTTCTTTAACCGCATATACTTGTTTAAATTTTATTTAAATGTGTTGGTTTCTCGGTTCCCTTTTTTGTCAGGAACTGAGTAGCGCTCCCATTCCTGGAACTGTTAGTGGTTATTTATATTTGAAATGTTCGGTTCTAAGGAACCGATAATTATATATATATTTTCTTTAGTGATTCCTGCTCAATGTCAGAGGCTCCTATTGTTAAGCCTATAAAAATGCACAGGATCCACTGGTTTCAAATTGTATGTATTGTGGTCAGATTATAGGTAAAGCAGACAGACGTTTGTTGTGGGTTTTTTTTGGGGGGGGGGTTTGTCTGTGCACTAGCCATATTTTTGCAAATTCTATATTTGTAAAACATTTTGTCCTAAAACTCTCAAGAAAAGGTCCAACATTTTGGAAGAAATGGCCTCTGCTTCTACTAATACTGGTGAAAGTGGCTCCTCCACCTCTGGCATAAGAAATAATGGAGAATCCTGATAAAGGATCAGATAAAGTTGAGCAGGGTAAGTCAAAAAGGACAGTGGACTCAGGGACTGAACCTGTTCCACTTAAGAAAAAATGTAAGGAAAAGCATGTCGCTGCACCTCCGGTCGAGAAGGCTAAGGAGCTCACAGCTGACAAAACTAGTATGCCTTCGGCTGAGGACATTGCCAAGGCCCTACAGGTCTTGCAAGCTGCAGTACCGGTTCCAGTACTGACTGCCCCACTTCCTGTGCCAGTTCCACCTTTTCAGGAACCACTAGCATCCTTCCCTGAGGAGGAGGATGATGATTTTGAGGAGGAACCGATAGATACAGAGGTTTCTCCAGAACAGGAGTTCGGTTCCCCTCAGATGTCCCGAGGATTATTCCTCACATTATGCTTTTGTTAAAAGCATGGTGGAAACACTCAACCTCCCTCTGCAAGAGACAGAGGAAGATGCAGAGGAAGCAGAATTTTTGGATATGATGGGGCTAACCCCCACAAAACATTTGCTACTGCCTATGCATAAGTCCTTGAAAAAGGCAGCATTACAAATATTCAGAATTCCTAATTATATTCCAGGAGTTGACAAAAAAGCTGATAAGAAATATCGGCTTGATAGGACAACAGCTGATTTTCTATTCAGCCATCCTGACCCTGAAGGAGTTGTGCAGGCTGCTGCCTGCGACAAAGCCAGAATTTCCTTGGCTACCCATCCTCCAGACAAGGATTCTCGGAAGATGGATGCAATGGGGAAAAAAGGGTATATGGCTGCCTCGCTCATACTTAGACAGGCCAATTATATGGCTTATGCAGTGCAATACCAGAAGGCACTCTGGAATGCAGTGTTAGCCCTGGCTGACAGAGTGCCAGGTGAGGTGGCAGTGGACCTACAGGATACAGCAAGAGCTGCTTTAGATGCCACAAAATACCAGTTCCACATGGCTGTGGACATTAACGATTCTGCAGCCAGGTTGATGGCACTGTCTGTCTTCCTTAGGAGATTTGCCTGGCTCAGTTCCACAAACCTGACCTTGGACACCCAGACCAAGGCTATGGACTTTCCATTTGGGAAGAATTCACTGTTTAGTGACAAAAACAGAGGCCTGTGTGAAGAAGGTAGAAGAATACAAGGCCACCTATAGAAGTAATTCTAAGGATATGCCTTCCACATCCCATAGAGCCCAAACTAGGGAAGGCAGGGGTAGGGGATCCTATCCCAGACCATTTTTCCAGGCTCAGGCCTCTCAGCTGCAACAACAGCCTAAAGGATATTTTCAAGAAAGGGGCAGGAGAGCAAGGAGGAGAGCTTCTCTCTCCCTCCCCTGTGATTCAAGCACAGCCCACTCACCTGACCTAGTACAGGTCACATCCCCTGTCAAAAATCCACCAGTGGGTGGCAGACTGGATCATTACCTCCAGGACTGGTATACCATCACCACAGACAAGTGGGTCCTGGAGGTGGTGAGCCAGGGTCTGGCACTCGGCTTCAAATCTCTCCCCAAGCTGAGAGCACCAGTTACATCTGCAGACAGAATCTTACTGGAAGCAGAAGTAAAACATCTGCTAGCAATCAAGGCAGTGGAGCCGGCGCCCCTAAACAGAGGGGCAAAGGCTTCTACTCCAGATACTTCCTTAGAAGAAAGAAAAATTGGGATTGGCGACCTATCCGGGATTTAAGATTTCTAAACAGACACATTCTGAAACCAAAATTCAGAGTGGTCACTCTTTCACTAATAATTCCCACTTTACAAAAGGGAGACCGGCTAGCTTCCCTAGATTTAAAGGATGCTTATTTTCACATCCCCATCAGACCTTCTCACAGAAAGTACCTGAGATTCAAATTGGCCTTAGGCCATTATCAGTTTGCAGCCCTTCCTTTTGGTCTGAATTCTGCCCCAAGAGCTTCCACAAAGTGTTTGGCTGTGGTGGTGGAGTTTTCTGAGAAAACAAGGGGTGTCAGTCTTTCACTACCTGGACGACTTGTTAGTAGTGGGTCTATCTCTACAACTTGCAGAGCAGGCCTTATCACTAACAAAGTCTACTCTGGAATCTCTGGGTTTCCTCATAAACGAACAGAAGTCTCAGAAAACACCAGTTCAGGTACTCGAATTCACTGGTGCAGAACTAAACTCCAGTCTGGGCAGAGCTTTTCTGACACAGGACAGAGTAAACCGCATTCTGCAGGTTGCAGGCTCATTTGTACCAGGGAAACCCAAACCAGCCAGAGAGTTCCTCAGGCTCCTGGGTCACATGGCAGCTGCCACCCCAGTGGTTCTAGGTTCCAGATTCTAAATGAGAGACATCCAGTTCCACCTGAGACAATATTGGTCGCAGAGGACAGATCCTTTGTCCAGACTGGTCCCAGTCACTCACAGCCTGCTACAGGCACTGCAGTGGTGGCTGGACGAGCACAAACTTTGGGTAGGTGTGCCTTTCACAAAGAAACAACCTTCCTTAGTTCTTACAACAGATGCATCCCTTCTGGGTTGGGGGAGCACACATGTTGGATTATACAGCAAGTGGCACATGGTCTCCTCAAGAATCCCTGTTGCACATAGATCTGCTGGAGCTCAGAGCAGTTTACCTAGCCCTACCAGCATGTGCTCCACACCTTCAAAACAAGGGAGTGCAGGTCAGAACAGACAACACCACTACTGGTATATTACATCAACAAACAGGGAGGAACCAGGTCAGCCCCACTGTGCACAGAAGCAATGAGGCTGTGGTCCCCTGGCTTACTCCATGAAGGTATCCCTATCAGCCATACACCTTCCAGGAAAGGACAATGTGCTGGCAGATTCCCTCAGCAGGATAAGTCAGGACCACCACGAGTGTGCCTGAATCCTCAAATACTCAGTTCGATTTTCAGATGATGGGGCACTCCAGAGATGGGTCTCTTCGCCTCTGTAGAAAATCACCAATTACCAGTATACTGTTGCAGGCCTCCTCTCAGGTGCACACTACCCCTGGATGCGTTGGCACTGGATTGGACAGGGAAGTTCTGTATGCCAACCCTCCTTTTCCACTGATATTCAGGACCCTGCTGGAATTGAGGTGCCAATAGTCGAAAATGATACTGGTGGCACCAGATTGGGTGAAGCAACACTGGTATTCACTTCTGTTGGCCCTATCAGTAGTACCTCCAATTCATCTGCCCAGGAGGCACAACCTGTTCACATCCTCTCAGGGCAGGATACTATACCCCAACCTCAAATTACTAAGGCTCAAGGCCTGGCTCTTGAGGACTTGGAGTATGCTAATCTTAAACTGTCAGAACAGGTGCTGACAGTACTTAGGGGTTCCAGGAAGCCTGCTACTAAAAAGACCTACTCTGCTAGGTGGAAGAGGTTTTCCATATGATGTACAAGTAAGGGTGGTGATCCATCTAGGGCTTTCCCTAGCTATTCTCCTGGTTACCTAACATATTTGCATTCTTTAGGCCTGAAGCCTTCGACACTCAAGGTACATTTGGCTTCAGTTTCGGCTTATTTGTCAGCTGGTAAAGAGATCCATAGCCTCTCAACCAGTCTTCAGGAAGTATTTTAAAGGCCTTAACCTATTTTACCCTCCTTTGAGGGAGCCAGTTTTGGCCTGGAATTAGAATATCTGCCTTGCCAAGTTCATGGATGCCCCATTTCAACCGATGGCAACAGCAGATTTGAAGTATATCACTTGAAAAACTGTGTTTCTGGTTACTATTACTTCAGCCAGAAGAATCAGTGAGTTACAGGCCCTGTGCACGGATGTAGACCACATCTCATTCCACAGGGTTAAAGTGGTCCTCAGAACCAATAGAAAATTCCTTCCTAAAGTGGTGTCTGATTTCCATTTAAATCAGTCCTTCACTTTACCTGTCTTTTTTACAGAGAACTCCAGTTCTCCCGAAAGGAGGCTTCACTCCCTTGATGTCAAAAGGGCACTTAGCCACTATATTGACAGAACCAAATCTTACAGACCAAGTCAGACACAGCTCTTTCTTACCTATGGAGAAGTAGGTAAGGGCAGACCTGCCACAAAACGTACAATTGCTTACTGGATAGTGGCATGTATACAGTTTTGTTATAGTAAAGTGGGTAAACAGGCCCCCCTGGGTCTGAGAGCACATTCCATCCCGGGGCCCAGCTGCTTCAGTGGCAGCTTCAAGAGAGATTCCACTATTGGAAATCTGCAAAGCGGCTACATGGAAAATAGTACACACTTTCACAAAACATTACAGCCTGGATCTACAATCCAGAAGTGATTCCAAGTTTGGTACAGCAGTGCTGCAGAACCTGTTTCCTAAATAGGTTTATTGCCCAACCTCCAAAGGTACTGCTTGATAGTCTGCATCAGTTTAATCATAATGAGTAATTCCTGGGGTTAGAAGAAAAAATTACTCATCATAGTAATCTTGTTTCTTCAAAGGGATCACTCATTATGATTAAAGCATCCACCCTGCCTCCCCTACTAAAACCTGTGAAAGTTGTTCTGCATCCCTGTTTTAGGGTGTTTTTCCATATAGATCAGGTTAGAGACTCACCTTTTGTTAACCAGTTGGTTCCCTTGTGGTCTCAAGTTTTTTGGGTTTACTTCCTGGGATGTTTTTTTGACCTATGAGGACAAAAAATTATTTTATAGAAATATTATTATAGCTAGTGGGTCTTATACCCAGTTTAAGGTATGTAAGAATCTGAAGCACTCAGAGTGCAGCAGTTGCTAGGGCAGCAGTTTGAAATTGGCATCAGCCAATTGAGAGTTCCATCATTTGCATACAATTCCATCTCTCCGGGCAATCCAACACAGGAGGCTGACTGCATCAGTTTAATCATGAGTGATCCTTTTGAAGAAACAGGATTACTATGGTGAGTAATTTTTTCTTTCCCATTAATTAATTAGATTTAGTAGGTGTGGTGTGTGGAACAGCATGCTACCTGGCAGCTGGCATATCTAACTGTTCCTCCCATTGTCAGCATTGTGACATCACTGACTATGACATCACAGCTGCTAAGGAAGTGCCATTCAGCATCTGCCAGGTTAATCGCCAGTGTTGTCAAGGTCAGCGAGGTCACAGTGCTAATGGCCCTGTACACACTATACTTTTGAAAATGTTTTAAGTGGTTTAAAAAGTTTTAAAAAGTCGAAATACGGTTTGCATCTGCACCTAACACGGTTTGAAACCATGCTCAAACCCTGCAAGGAACCTAGGCTTAAAATCAGTTTTAAACATGGTTTCAAACCAAAAACATTTTACCTTGTGGTGCGGATGGGCGAACGCATGCAATTGAATAAAAACCATGCTACAGTGCAGCCACAGAACCATTCTCAAAACTGTTACTGGACCTGTCACATGGATGCATCTTCACCGGATTACAACACAGTGACTACCAGTGTGGACTGGTGATTGTGGTGAGTTTGAAACCGCTTTTTAGAATGGTTTCAAAATCATTACTGCAGTGTGTACAGAGCCAATGATGGGAAGAATTGAACTAGATATGTTGTCTTGTTAGACAGATCACTATTCCACACATCCAGCATAATACTGTCACATAAAAACGTTATAATGTGTGGGAGGGCACTCTCAAGGTTTACAATGTTGTCCTGGCAACCTCTCAAAGTGATTACATATAGAATAAAGTATGGGTCGGGCTGTGTAATGAGAAGCTTACACACACCTGAGGGGTTTATGCAAAGCATCTAACCCCGAGGGTGTGTGTAAAGTTAAAGTTTACACACCCAACCCATATGTTATTTTATATAATAGCTGGGTTTTCCTTTTTTGCCACAGCAATTATATAAAATAAAAAAGACGTTCTTGTGCGACCGAGGTCCGCTTAAGTGTGAGCACGCAGTCTCTTAGAACATTGGTGTATAGATTTTTCAGTTTTTTTTCCCCCTACAACGGGTTTTCTCCTTCACAATGCTACCAGGTTTTATGAGTTGTTTTCATGTTCTGCAAATAGTGTTCATGTGATTGCGTATTTCTTAAAGTTTATTCTTATAGATACCTCAGTAGGAAATATACCTAACATACCATCTTTCTGACAAATCATTTTTTGTTCCCCCTTCTCAACTGGACCTATGCACAAAGGCAGTAGGTTCACACTAGGGGTTGCTACATAAGCACCGCCAGTCGGCTCTGTATGCTCTGCAGGAAGAAGCAATGGTGTTTGTTCTGTTTGTTTGGTTTAGCAGAAAGCAAACCACTGTTTCGGTGCTTGATTCTCCCCGACAACGCTGCATTTAAAGCCTCGAAGCTAGGTATACACCCGTCCTTTTGAAAGTGCTACATGGTTTATGGGGATTACAATTTGTGCTTCGAAAAGCAGAAAAAGGTTCCATTCTCGTGGTCCTCCAAATAGCTTCCCTGAGAAACTGCAGTGGGTCACATACAAGCCGACTATGCATATTCCCTGTATGGGTGAGATTCTTTACTGGTTTATCAGATGAATTTGTGTACTTTTTTCTGCACTACTGATATTTATTATGTTTTTTACCTGATGCCTATCCAATAATGTTGGACTTTTCTTAAAAATGCTGTGCACTGAAAGTCCATTGCTTTACAGTCCATAAGTGCTGACCTTACAACACTTAGGCTAGTAACTTTGCTCTAGTTTGGGTTCCTCTACAAATTGAAATTTTTAGCTCTGAGATGATTGTGCACTCATAGTGAAGTAGCCCCTCTACCTCTCCAGACAAGAGAAGTCTTGTGTTCTTTTTACTACTTAAAATGTTTAACATTTCCTTGTCTTCTTTTGGGGGGGGGGTTCTTCAAGCTCTTAAACTGACATCTGTTTAAGAACTTAGAACACTGGTATATACAGTTTTCACTGTTTCCCCCCCCCCCCACAACAGGTATTCTCCTTCACAATGCTACCAGGTTTTACGTGTTGTTTTCATCTTCTGCAAATAATGTTCATGTGATTGCATATTTCTTGAAGTTAGGGTTACCAGACATCCTCTTTTACCTGGAAAAGTCCTCTTTTTAAAGTAAGAATTTTTGTCCAGGTGGATTTTCATTAATGTGCTGTTTTGTCAGAGTTTTTGGACTTCCCCATGGCACTTAGAGGACAGCTGCTGCCTTGCTGTCAGTTGCCATGGCAACCGAAAAAAGACTTCTGCTGCTGTCTGACTGACTGTCTGCGCATGTCTTGGTATCACCGCGGGATTTGCTGCAGACAGCAGACTGCACAGTGAGAACAAATAGCGGAGGAAGTTTTTTTTCAAAATCAGCCGGCTCTGTCTCGATTTCACGGTTTGCGCAGTGCTGCTTAAAGACAAGTTACATCGCTGGGCTGGCAGCAGGTGGCTGTATAATTCTGTCAGAGAATGAGCACCTTGCCCTCCTCGCTGCAGCTTGCTTCGACTGAGTCGTCGTATGTCCTGCAGGCCACACTGCCGCCCTTGTCTGCCATCTCTGCCAAGGGGTGAGGGACTCGTCTCTGTGAGAGTCCGCAACTGTGAGAGACTCACTATCTGGTCATAATGTGTGTAGCAGTGTGGGTAAAC
Source organism: Neoceratodus forsteri (assembly GCA_016271365.2). Taxonomy (NCBI): domain Eukaryota; kingdom Metazoa; phylum Chordata; order Ceratodontiformes; family Ceratodontidae; genus Neoceratodus; species Neoceratodus forsteri. The sequence goes on along the minus strand of CM028135.1, from coordinate 900,449,829 downwards.
TCATGTCGGTGATGGGTGTCGGTGTACCAGTCCACGTGGAGCCTATGCCTGGAGCTGGAGTCTGAGACGGTGGGTCAAATAGTGGAGTCGGAATCTGGAAGAACCAGAGAGCACACACTAGCACATAACAAGGTAAGGGTGTAAAAGGACCACAGCACATGACCATGACCAGCCAGCTCCCACCAGGTCAGACAGGTGTGTCAGTGTGTGTGAGTGACTGGGAGGGTCCATCCAGTCACTATCTGAGCTGCTCAGATTTGGAAATTAATTCAAAATCAAATTGAATTATTATAATTTTTTTAATCTGATCATCCATCTACTCTGCCTACCTACTACTGCTCGTCTCTCCAGTGGTCTGGAGTCAGGACCCCCTGGCTGTTGACTTGTGTCATTGAGTCTGACCACTGAGTGCCCCAGCTGCCACTGTGTCTCAGCACCAGCCAACCTGCTCTTGCTGAGCCTGCGACTGCCACTGTTGCAGCCCCAATCCTGGTAAGAATGTGAAATCTACGATCCATCCCCACCACCATCTGTCACCAAAGTGGTTGTGTTGTGATGTGGTCAGTTCTGTCCGTGACCATCCATGGATCGTGAGTGAGTGTTCAGGCAGGCCAGGCCAGGGTCTGACTACTCAGGACTAATCTGTTCCTGTGCTGCTGGGACAGGTCAGATTCCACTCAAATCAGACCGAGGAAAGAATGGATACTGCTAGGGTCGGGACTCGCTCAGAAACTGGGTGGTTATGGAATGGAAGAGAAAGACTGACACTGTCTGCTGAACATGACAGGAGAATTCGCCATCTGTGTGTGATCCCCAGTTTTCTGGACCCCTGATTGGTTCATTGTGCAGACAGAGCAGGAGCAGGACAGGAGGGAGTGACAGCAGGTCAGGTAGTGGTCTTGCTTGGTGGTGCTGATTTGTATCCAGTCCTGTCCTGCCCGCTCCTGGGTGATGCTGCATGGGCATGGGGTGGGGATGGCATGGGGTGCTGCAGTAGTAGACCCCTACAAATGGTGGGGGTGCAGGGCAGACTCATGAACAGACTAGTCCTACAAAAAAAAAAAAAAAGATTTGTTTTGTTTGCTTTGGTCCTGCACTGGCACACTGCACTTTAGTTTACTTTGTTCCTACACTGGGCTGGCACACTGCACTTGACTCAGGACTGTAGCAGTGTTCTGCTTCTCAGTCAGTGTCAGTAAAAACATATACAGTAGCTGTCTACAGCCATAGGGCAGAATAAGGATGGATTTGGAATATTTGCTATGGTGTAGAGGCATGCTGCATCTGCAGTTCCTATTGCAGAGGTCTAGGTTGCTTGTTGTTGCTCTGTAGTGGTGTGTTTTTTTTTTTTTTAATTTCTGCCTTCTGATCTTATGATGATTGCTGGGATTGATGGTGATTTGTCCTCCTGCCAGTAGTTTCTGTTCAACTTGTGTGTACTATCAAGACAAGTCCCAGTCCTGGAGTGGACCCAAAATATAGCTAATAGCGCGGTTTAAGATCTAACCACCTGAGAGGGTGGAGCAGTAAGGGCAGGACTGGAAGACTGACTGCTGGCTGCTGTGCTACTGCTGATTAAAGGGCACAGGGCTGCACTTGTAATCCATCCTGGATGTGGCTGAGGGTGCGTGGGAGTGTGGCTGAGGGCGTGAGGGAGGTGGCTGAAGGCACAGGGGTTGGGGAATCCTTTTCTTGGTGTTCCAAAATCTTGGAACCCTACTTGAAGTTTATTCTTATAGACACCTCTGTAGGAAATATACCTAACATGCCATTTTTCTGACAAAGATTTTTTTTTTTCCCCTTCTCAGCGGCACTGTTGCACAAAGGCAGTGGGTTCACACTAATGGCACATATCCGGACCATGGCAGTACATACCTTTGGATTGGTGCGCATCACATGCTAATGACTAACTTGTCCCTGGCTCCTCCCCACGTGTATGGAGTGGCGCAGATGGCCAGAGATGTGATGCAGGTGAAGAAGCGGACATCCAGTCAGATACCCTACACATCGCTACATTGGATCTCCTGCTATATGAAGGAGGAGGAGATTGTGTGATATGGTGGTTTTCCTGTTCCCTTAAGAGAACCATGCAATTGACAAGTGCCCCTGCAGTTGCTCCCTGCACTTACTGCAAGTTCAGAGGACTGTGGGCATCCTGATGGGGGGGGATTGCTTGCCCCACCATGGTCATCCTCTGCTGGTTGGAGGTAGTGTGCAACAGCTATGGCAGGATATCTGCCTATGTAGCATGTACCCCTTCACCAGCACTCCTTCTTGTGGAACTGGTTGCTGCATGGTGCGTAGCCATGCGCCACCTCCAGTCACGCCCCCATCTGCTTGCACAGTGCTGCCAGAAGAGGTCTTCCAGTGACATCACCATGAACAGTGGTGAACTAGAAGGGCTGTTTTACTCATACTAGCCCACAAAATTCATCTGTGCAGGAGTATTTGCAATAACCTGCTGATTAAATGTACTTGGAACCTTTGACTGGTCAGGATAATGGGAAGCACGAAAAAGGACAAGCCATCAGGAGGTAGTCAGCAAGCTGCTGGAATGTTCATCAAGACAACTGCAGCATCCAGCCCAGGATCCAGTACAACCTCGTTCCCAAACCACAAGGGTGCCGATTCAGCTGATAAGGTCACAAATGAAAGGCTACTGAAAGAGTCAGTAGCTTTTCAAAAGGAAATGCAAAGTGCCTTTCAGAATTGATGTTGATAAACTTTAAAAGAAGACGGGGGACTTTTGGCAGCAACTGCTTAGCTACGTGAGCATTCAGACCACCTGACTGATCTTCTTTTACATTTGCATTACCATCAACAGCAACTGACAAACACATGTATTGATTTGTAGGGCCAACTGTGTAGGAAAAATGTGAGAATTTACAGTGTACACAAGGGAGAGGAAGGGATTGATATGTCCAGTTTTATGGACAAGCCGATTAAAATGACATTATCACTGCCAGAAGATTTCCCCTCGAAACTAAGAGGGTCCATGGAGCTCTGGATCCCAAAGTGGGCCCAAATGAGGGACTTGCATCTATAATTTTGAAATTCCTCAGATTTTAAGAAAAAGAACAGGTGCTTTTAATGGCTTGGTGGCAGAAACAGGTACAGTGGGGGGGCACTACATTTATTTTGATAATGACTTCAGTTTTGCTGTTCAGCAAAACCGCAGAGCATACACTCCATGCCCACAGGCACTGAAGAAGGCCTGACTGAAGTTCCAGACTGCTTACCAGGCTAGGCTTTGGGTGGCCTTTCCAGAGGGGGATATCTTTTATCATACAACAGAAGATGCCAGTCGGGACCTGGAAAAAAGAGATTTGGAGATATCACAACTACCAGGCACCACCGCATGCAATTAAGGGGACTGACAATGTTGTTGGTCTGAGGGTCCAGAAGATTCTGTGCCACTTGCTGGGGAATCAGATAGTAGAACCTGCCAGTCTCAAGAAATCTTGCATTCTATAAAAAGAACTGCTAAAACAGTTCCAGAGACAGACAAAATAATATTGCCTTGCTTTATACCACTAATCTGTGCCTTTTCTTTGTTATGGAAAACTGACATTTTATTTTATTTATTTATTTCATCTCGGATTACAAATACCTTTGAGCTAAACATAACTCATTTACAAAGGTTCCACGTCGGTGGGATTAGGGTAACAGACGAAGGAAAACTAAAAAAGTGATATACAAGCAACAAAAATTGGCAATAACAAAACATCATTAAACAGCAAAAGTAGAAATATGTTGATTCCGACAAGCACTGGTAATACAGCATACAACATAGGTTAGGCAGTAAAGTGAGCGGAACTGATAACTGAATATGTTGAACACCTAGGGCTGACTGTTAGCATCTGGTGGGTATAAAAGTAGCTGAGAGGGAGAGAGGAAGATAGGGAGGAGTGAAGGCGAGAGAGTGAGAAGGGATTTGATGAGAGGTGAGTCTGGGCAGGAGGGGGACAGGAAGCAGGTAGGACCTTTATATTACGGGATGCAGTCACAGTGGCTTTCAGTTGCAAGGTGCTGCCAAAGTAGTTGCTCGTAGCGCCCTATCTCCGTAAGATTAGTTAATTCAGAGCTTAGACCATTGCACCAGTGTGGTCCCTGGTACAGGAAGGTCCACTGACATTGGGAAGTCTGGCATGTGGGAACTAGAAGGAGATCAGTAGTAGATGAGCGGGTGTGTTGGGTCTTGGTGGATTTGTTCAGGAGGTCTGCTACCCCTGGTGGGAGGAGCCCATGGAGAGCTTCTTTTGTAAGCAGGCACGTCTGATATTTAATCCTGCTGGCAAGTTGGAGCCACCCAGATTGTGAGTAGAGCTCACACGTGTGGGTGAGGTGATGGGCACCCATGTAGAGTCTGCATACCTTGTACATGGTGACCATTAACCTTCTGAGTGATGTGGTGGAGGCAGCGCCATAAATGACCAGGCCATAATCAATGACTGATAGGATTGAGCTGTGGATTGCAAGTTTGAGGGCTTCCAACGTTAGACACCGTCTGTGTCTGAAGAGGAGCCCTATCCTTACATTGGCCGTCCTGACAACATTCTTAATGTGTGGTATGTAGGTTAGATTACTATCCAGGTTACCACCTAGGTACTTGAAGTGCTGGATCTGTTTGAGGGGTGTTCCTAGGCTATTTCTGACAATAAGAGTGTGAGATTTTTGCTTGCCGAGGGTGGACGAGAACAGCAACACTTTAGTTTTCCTATGGTTCAGTACTAGTTTGTGTATACTAAACCATTGCTCAGCTTGTTTGAATCCAAGCTGTAGCTCTCTTTCAAGAAGACAGGGGTCAGTGTAGGATGTATTGATGTCCGCATTATCAGAATAAAGAGGGGACCTTAGGTGACATGCTGCAGGGAAGTTGATCAAGAAGATACCGAAGAGGAGCGGACACAGTATTGAGCCTTGTAGTACGCCTGACCTGATGATCAATTGGTCAGACGCGACATTGGCTATTTTCACCCGTTGCGTCCTGCCATCCAGATAGCTTCTGAACCAGTTCAGTGATTTGCAAGAGAGTCCAGTCTTAGTTAATTGACCAAGGAGGAGCGGGTGGTTACCTGTGTCAACAACCTTCGTTATGTCTATGAAGTTTGCTCTTACTAGTTTACCTTGGTCAAAAGATTGATGAATATGGCTGGTGAATTCAAGGAGTGCTGTGCCCTTTTCAGAAACCGTGTTGTGGGCATTGGATGGAATATTTTTCGAGATATTCCACCAGTTGATTAGCAATAATACGCTCCAATACTTTTGATATGGGGAGGGAGGATTGATATGGGTCTGTAGTTGCTTAGCAAGGCCCAATCACCAGATTTATGTATTGGGGTCACAAGGGCCATTTTCCATACCTGCGGGAATTGAGACAGGGTTAGGGAGAGGTTAATAATCTTTGTGATTGGTAGTAGTAGTTCATCTAAGGTAAGAGCAATAAGTTTGAGGTCCAATGAGTCATCACTATATCTGGACTTTCCCAGAACTTTAGTCAGGAGTTTTCGGATCTGGGTAATGGATACCTTCTTAAAGTAGAAAGAGGGATGTCCGGCAGCCTCGTCTGCATTTTGATATGCTGGTGTATCATCATAGACATCATGTGGGAGAACACTGCTCAAGTTAGTGAAGGTGTCATTAAAGGCATTTGCAATTTTAAGCAGTTCCAAGGTTGGTGTACCATCCAGATTTATCATAGAGGGTGACACTTTATGATCTTTGCCAAGGATATCATTGATCTTTGACCAGAATTCACCATATCCACATTTCATAGTGGATATGGTGAATCTCAAGTTGGATGCACCCGAGTCTTCCAGTAATCTTTAGCCATGTTTACATGGCCGATGTGCTATGACTCCTGCAGTGCTCCAAACTTGCTGCATTTGCCAGGGACAATCAAGGGGTTTGTTTAGATGGCCCCTCTCAGTATCAATGCCAGCCGCACTGGAGAGGGGTCATATGTCTGCATGGGAGGCAGTGGTGCAGCACTAAGTCAAGTAGTGCTGCCTTAACATGGATCTGGGAAGTGCAGGGAGCAGCGCTCCCAGACTTGATAGCGCTGGGACCCCCAGCACAATATTCAGCTGGAACAATGGAAATGAGCCCACTGGGCTTGCAGGGCATGAAGGGGCCATCTGCATGCCCATTATGGGCTCATTTACATGGGAAGCAGTGGAAGCTTTGCAGCTCTTCAATGAACTCCACTCACTCCAATCGACAGCCCCATTAACAACCAAGTTGCTGGTGTCCAGTGGAGCCTCTCCCATCCTCCAGTCATCATCCCCATTAACAATAACCCAGTCCCTTTTGTCCAGGGGTCCCCCATCCTCCGATCGCTGGCCCTGTTAATACTTACCCAGTCCCTGGTGTCCAGTGGTCCCCCTCGTCCTCCAGTTGTTGGCCCCATTAACAGTGAACCAGTGTCTAGTGTCCAGTAGTGTCCTCTGATCGCCAGCCCCATTAATAATAACCCAGTCCCTGGTGTCCAGTGGTGCACCCTGTCCTCTAATTGCCAGCTCCATTAACATAACCCAGTCCCTGTTGTCCAGTGGCATCCCCCCACCCTCTAATCACCAGTCCAACTAAAACAAAATTTCCTGGAGTCTGGTTGTAAACCCCCCCCACTCTCCGATTGCTTGCGGCTGTTTCGTACAAGACGTCCCTGGCATCTAGGAGATCCCGCACTGTGTACACCACCCTGCCCCCCCATCATAGTTGCCAGTGCCACGGGAGCCTGTACAGTGACTGGCAAAGCCCTTCTCTCACCACCTTGGTTGGCCGGAATATGCAATGACAGGGTGCACACATCCTGTGTACTGTAAAGGGAGCACAAACAGTACAATCCACCACTTAATACCTGTTAACACGTGGATATGAAATGAGATGACGTATGCCCTTTGACGACTCCCTCTGGTAATAATACAATAGGTGTTATGAGTATGCGGTCTACTCCGGTACCCAGATTTTTCCTTAAGTAATGCCGTAATTGTAGAAATCTAAATTACTCATGTTTTTCTAGTTCAAATTCTCTTTGAAGCCGCTCAAAGGGTTTGATGAGTTTATTATCATAAAGCTGGAAAATGTATACTAGACCTGATTGAACCCATTATCTATGATATAATCTAGCTGGTAAATATGTCATATGCTGAAATATGTAGCCGTTGTGCTTCCCTTTTATTGATTGTGTAATTCAGTATTGTGTGCCACGTCCCCACTACTGGAGATGTTAGAAGGCTGTCACCCATCTGCATTCCCAGGGTCCCCATTATGAATTAATGCTTTATCGTCATCTGGAAGATTACCCTCGGTTTCGATCTCTACCCATATGGTGCAGTGCGGTACCTGCTTTCATTGTAGAGCATGTTGCAGCTGGGCGGCTTGTGAGTAGAGCTATAAATTAGGTAATGCTAACATCCCCCCCCCACACACACACATTGATTTAGCAAGTTGTAGTTCATTAAAGGCCATTCTCGGGCATCCCCCTGCCCATAGATATCTGGAAATATATTTATTTCATTGATGGAATTGCTCTCATGGGGGGGGAGCAGGGAAACATTGGAATAGGTATAGAAATGTAGGCAATGTGTTCATTTTATGAAGTCAAGGAGCATAAAACCAAGGCTCTGACATCTTCAGCGGTTAGCTTGTATACATAGTGCCAGAATGTGTAGTTAAGTCTTTTTAGTTCCATTATATCGGCAGGCACTTTCACTCCTAAATATTGAATGGTCTTTCTCCCCAATAGAACAGGTAGGTGTGTCTAATCTGAGGGGTAGGGGTGAACGCCAATTGCAACACCTCAGTCTTGTCCCCAGGGCTCCAGATAAGGTGGGTACCAGCCTATTTCACTCACCTCATTTTAGGAAATACTCTTCAGAAATTTTTTTAATGAGTACCAGTACTCACCCAACATTTGTAAATACTCCACACGGCAAAGAATAGTGCTTCATAACATAACTGGTGATTCAAAAGGAACAGTTTTGCGCCAGATTTACAGCACTTGTATGCATCCCTCTTTTGTTTTACTCTCTATGGTTTAAAACTGGTGAGTAAATTCCTACCTGCCAACATTATTTGAAGCATTGTTGGCACCTGAAATTCTTATCTAGAAAAAAAAACTTTTTTTAATAAATGCACTCCTCAGTCCACTCTAGCAAGATATTTGTACACATCTGAATTTTGTTTTACTCACCTCACTTTCAAAATGAGAAGTACAGGTACTCATCCCAAAAAATCTTATCTAGAGCCCTGCTTGTCCCCGTTGATGCAGTATCCTGCTAATTGATCAATATGTTGAAGACTGTGCATCAAGTATGGGAGAGACCCAGTGTGGTATGTAATATAAAGTAGTAGATCATCAGCTTATGAATGCCTTATGTGTGTGTCCTCCCATGTTTTCATGTTGCCTAAGGTATTGGGCCAGAGACTCCACATATAAAGCAGAAAGATAGGAGGGGACAGGGAGAAACTCTGCCTAGTTCTCCTTGTAAGGCAGAATCTTTCAGAGCATGATCCATTAAATTTAATCGTGGCTTGGGGTGCTTAGTAACGTCCTTCCATAATGGTTAAAAATTATGTGGGGGAAATAATTTTGCTAGGGCTGCCCATAGAAAGGGCCAGGAAACCCTATCAAAGGCCTTCTAGGCATCGAGACCGAGTATTAATGTTGGTATCTGATTAGTTGTAACATGCTGTAGAAGAAGTAGTGTTCTTTTTATATTGTTGAAATTTGTCCGCATCTAATAAAGCCTGCTTGGTTTTGTTTATTATAGTTGGCAGAATTCCTTCAAACAACATGAAGTCTTGCTGTAGTTGCAGTTAATTGCTAATTGCAGTTAGCCCCAGCCTTTAACCTGCTTTGGAGACAAAGGGTTAACTTTTCTATGCATGGCATAGAATGTTCATCTTGAGCTCGGTTGAAGCCTCTGCCTGTTGTTATTCGAACTGCAACCGTCAGATTCTTTACTCCGCCTCACTGAACAGTCGCTCTGGAGATTTCTCCTGCTGCTCGGTTCAAGTGTCGGTTTTCGGTCAGTTTTTCTACCGAACTTTTTGTTTCCGCATAGTCTGTTCAAGTCTCTTTCTGTGGTACTGTGAGTACTAGATAGGTTTTGTTCTATTTTCTGTGTGGAACTTGTTAAAATGTGGATCGGTTCGGTGAACCGATCATTTTGAGGTAAAATTTGTACTTTACTTAAGTGTGTGGTTACCGGTCTGTATTGGTTCTAAAAAAAAACCAAAACTGGTTTTTAGTACGTTTTTATCCAAGACCTGTGACACAGTCAGGAACCAATAGGGGAGTCTTGCCTGCCAGTTGCCGAAAAAAGGGTAAGTTTGGTTAGGTTGGCCATGTCTGAGAAACCCAAGAAAAAAAATGGGCCCACTGGGTTTCAACACTGCAGTGTATGTGGGTATTGTCTGAGGTTTGACCACCTCGATTCAGACTGCCAAATTTGCAAAAGTTTTCACAAATCTACCCTGGAAAAGAGATTAGGTAGACTGAGGGAAAGGGAGGCCAAGAAGTCCGCTGACCTGGATGGCCAGCCCGGTTCAGTTCGACCGAACCAGAAGGAGTGCCTTCTGACCAGGGTGAAACTTCTTCAGGCAAAAGGAGAGCCAATTCCGAGGAATCAGTTCCAAGAAAAAGAAAAGATAAAGTCGACTGGTTCGGATCCAGAATATCATACTCCGACCACCGATGAAATAGCCAAAGCGATTCGTATTGTGGAATCGCTTCGATCGGTTCTGACTGATCCGGCACCTTTTGGCAGGGGCTCGGTTCGGTCGATTCCCCCGGTTCCGGATTATACACTGGAAGAATTTTATGAACTGGAATTTGAGGAGAAAGGAGAGTTGAAAGATGAATATGGTGATGGTGAAAGTCTGGATGTGCCTATTGACCAGGACATCTCCCCAGACAGACCTTCAGGTGTTCCTCCTCCTAGGCTTTCTGAGTCCCCTTCACACTTCATGTTTTACAAAAAGGTGGCTGGTACCCTCCAGCTTCCTGTGGAGGAGGCAGTGGAGGATCAGGAAGAGCCTAACTATGTAGAGATGATGGACATCCCGGAGTCCAGGAGTCTGTCTATTCCCCTCCACAAATCTTTTGGGAAACAGACACAAAAAATTCTTAAGTCTCCCAATTCCATACCTCCTGTGGACAGAAGAATGGACAAGAGGTATACTCTTTCAGGCTCAGATACGCAGTTTCTTTATCAGCAATGCAGCCATGTTGGGGTTGTACAGGCGGCTGCCTGTGATAAGGCAAGCATTCCCTTGGCATCACACCCCCCAGACAAGGACTCTAGGAAGATTGATGCTATGGCAAAGCAGTACATGGCATCATCTTTGGGCCTCAGGCAGGCTAATTATATGGCCTATGCAGCCAGGTACCAGAAGTCCAGGTGGGACACTGTACTGGCACTGGCTAAGCAGACTTCCCCCCAGCTTGCCAAGGAGTTGGAGGAGGTGACTGCGGATGGGATTGAGGCATCGAAAGTTCAGTTTCATGCTGCTGTAGACTCCAGTGATTTATCATCAAGAGTCATGGCTACATTTGTGGCTCTTCGGAGAATGGCTTGGCTCAGATGTACTAGCCTCTCACAGGATACCCAGGCTAAGGCCATGGATTTTCCTGTAATCGGTAATTCTCTGTTTGGGGAGCAGACAGAGAATTACATGAAGAAGATGGATGAATACAGGACCACTTACAGGAGTGCTCAGGCCAAGGAAAGGCAAGCAACTCCTCAAAGGCAGCAGTCCAGGGGCAGGGACAGGCCTTTCCAAAGGCCTTTCTACCAAGCACAGGCCTCTTCTTCCTTTTCACAGAGGGGGTTCTTCAGAGGGAGAGGCAGAAGGGGGATGAGCAGGCCTGCATCCACCCCTCAGCCTAAAGCCCCTGCCAAGCAGACACACTGATGGGTCTGCCCAGGTTGATTCTCCTATCCCAGTAGGGTGCAGGCTGGCTTACTTTGTCCAGGACTGGATGCCTGTTACATCAGACAAGTGGGTCCTGGAAGTAGTAAGCCAGGGACTGGTTCTCAGCTTCAAAATTTCCCAAGATGAGAGCCAGATCTTTTCCACCTGCAAATCTCTCAGAAACCCTTACCCTAGAGGCAGAGGTTTCTTCTTTTCTAGCTCTAAGAGCTATAGAGAGAGTGCCTACCCTACACGGGGCAAAGGATTGTACTCCAGGTACTCCCTAACCCCCAAAAAGACAGGAGAGTGGCAACCCATCCTGGACCTAAGATACCTGAACAAACATCTTTTAAAGCCAAAGTTCAAGATGGTAACTCTGGGAATTATCCTTCCCTTTCTAAGGCCAGGGGACTGGCTAGTCTCCCTGGACCTCAAAGATGCCTACTTTCACATTCCCATCAGGTGCTCCCACAGAAGGTACCTCAGGTTCAAGTTGCCCTCAGGCCACTATCAGTTCAGAGCAGTACCCTTTGGCCTAACATCAGCCCCAAGAGTATTCACAAAGTGCCTGGCGGTAGTTGTTGCCTTCCTAAGAAGACAAAATATTTCCATTTTTCCATATTTGGACGACTGGCTCATAGTGGACCAGTACCCAGGCCAAGTCAAGTCACACCTGCAAGTGACCCAGCAAGTGCTCACTTCTTTAGGATTTTTTTCTCAACCTACCAAAGTCAGTTCTAGAACCAGTGCAGCTCCTCACCTTCATAGGGGCAGAGCTGGGTATGGTAAAAGCAAGAGCCTTCCTTCCCCTGGACGGGGCCAGGTCTGTCATAGAGCTGGCCTCTTCATTCTGCCTTCAGGTGTCTCGACCAACAAGTTACATCCTTCAGCTGTAGGGTCACATGGCAGCTTCTACAGCAGTGGTCCAAGGCGCAAGATTCCAAATGAGGGACATTCAGTTCCACTTAAGAGCTTTTTGGTCCCAAAGAAAGGATTCCCTTACCAAACTAATTCCAGTGATTCGAACTCTGATCCAAGCCCTGCAATGGTGGTAGGATCAGGACAGTTTGAGGCAAGGGGTTCCATTTGCCACTCAGTCTCATTCGTGGTCCTCACCACAGATGCTTCCCTACTGGGCTGGGGAGCTCATTTGGGGGAACTTACACCCAGGGACTGTGGTCGCCTCAGGAATCTCTTCTACACATCAATCTCTTGGAACTCAGGGCAGTATTTCTGGCACTACAAACTTTTTCCAAATCAGTACAGAACAAGGTGGCTCAGGTCAGAACAGACAACACCACCACCATGTGGTACATCAACAAGCAAGGAGGCAGTCAGTCTATGGCCTTGTGCACGGAAGCAGTGAAGTTTTGGTCCCTGGCTTATTCCCTGCAAACCTCTCTGATAGCAATTTACCTTCCAGGAAAGGACAATGTTCTAGCAGATGCACTGAGCAGAATATCTCAGGGCCATCACAAATGGGCCCTAGATCCTCTGGTGTTGAAGGTGATTTTCTCAAGATGGGGCACTCCAGAGATAGATCTTTTTGCAGCCCCAGACAATCACCAACTTCCTCTTTTTTGTTGCAGACCCCCAGTCTTGGGCTCAGCCTCCCTGGATGCTCTGATTCTGAACTGGGAAGGGACATTTCTGTATGCTTTTCCCCCATTCCCTCTCCTGTTCAAAGTGCTAGTCAAGATAAGGTCACAACCATGCAAAGTTATTCTGATTGCTCCAGACTGGGCCAGGCAGCAATTGTATCCCTTGTTGCTGTCCTTAGCAGTCCGTCTTCCCCTGTCTCTTCCCAGGAATTACAACTTGTTAACATCTTCTCAGGGGAGGATTTGGTACCCCATTCTTCAGTCTCTCAATCTCAAGGCTTGGCTGTTGAAGACTTAGAGTTTGCAGATCTGCATCTTTCCCAAGGGGTTCTGGATATCCTTAAGGCTTCTCGAAAGCCTTCCACCAGAAAGACTTACAACTCCAAATGGAAAAGATTCAGCATTTGGTGTTCTAAGAAGAATATTTCTCCAGACTCTGCTGAATTGCTTACGGTTCTGGATTATATGGTCCATCTCAATGGCCTAGGTCTCAGACCAGCTACTCTCAAGGTACACCTGGCAGCTGTTTCTGCTTTCCTGCCAGTAGGCAAGTCTTCCTCTCTGTCATCCCATCCTGTATTCTGTAAGTTTTTCAAGGGATTGCTTCACACCAATCCCCCCTATAGGGATCCTGCTCCTGCTTGGGATCTTAATGTTCACATTGCTCAGCTTATGCAACCCCCTTTTGAGCTTTTGTCCTCAGCAGAGCTTAAGTACTTGACTTGGAAACTGTGTTTTTGGTAGCCATTACTTCTGCTAGACGTATCAGTGAATTGCAAGCCCTGTCAGTGGAATCTGATCTCATCACTTTTCACTGAGATAAAGAGGTCCTTAGAACTAACAGAAAGTTCTTGCCTAAAGTGATTTCAGATTTCCACCTCAGTCAGTCTATATCTCTCCCTGTTTTCTTCACTGATCATTCTTCCTCTGGAGAGAGGAGGCTACATAGTTCGGATGTTAAAAGAGCCTTTAGCTACTACATAGAGCATACCAAGGGTCACAGGTTTGACTCCCTCTAGTTGTTCCTCACTTATGGAGAAGTGGGGAAGGGCAAACCTGCCACTAAGAGATCTGTTGCCAGGTGGATTGTTTCTTGTATACAATTCTGCTATGAAAAACTGGGTACAACTCCACCTGAGGGCTCATTCCACTAGAGGTACAGCTGCTTCCCTGGCTGCTGCCAGGGATGTCCCTCTCTTAGAAATTTGTCAATCAGCCACCTGGAAAACAGTCCATACTTTTACCAAACATTACTCTCTGGATATCCAGACTAGGAGTGATGCTCAGTTCGGCACAGCAGTACTTCAGAGCCTATTTCCAAAGTAGGTTCTGTCCCTCCTCCATGGAGGTACTGCTTGGTAGTCTGCAATTGTCAGAATACAGCAAGACTTCATGTTGTTTTGAAGAAAAAATTACTCACCTTAGTAATTATGTTTCTTCTATTGGAGTCTTGCTGTATTCTGACCTTCCCCCGCCTCCCCTCTCAGAACCTAGATTTTTGGGATGTGGGTGGGCAGGCACAGTGTTGGCACCCTAATGGTGCCACCTTTTTTACACCCTCTTTGTTCTTTCGGTGGAATGTTATTTCATTTCATTGGTTTTTGGTTTTGGGTTTCCTGATTGGAGTCTTCCTTTGAGGACCCAAAACATTATTTTTCTGCTAGTTGGCTAGTTAAAAATTTTACAGTTTCCACACAGAACACCTAGTGAGTTTTGCCCGTAAAGATCTGACGGTTGCAGTTCGAATAACAACAGGCAGAGGCTTCAACCGAGCTCGAGATGAACATTCTATGCCATGCATAGAAAAGTTAACCCTTTATCTCCAGGGCAGTTTAAAGGCTGGGGCTAACTGCAATTGTCAGAATACAGCAAGACTGCACTAGAAGAAACATAATTACTAAGTTGAATAATTTTTTCATCTAGTCTATTGACTATTATACTAGTAAATATTTTTATAATCCGTATTCAGGAAAGATATGGGATGGTAAGATGCACATTTTTTGCATCTTTCATGGGTTTTAAGATGGCTGAGATGGAGGATGCATGTCTCTGGAGGGTGATCTCCTGGCATGCATTTCTCAGATATTGTTTGGAGTAGTTTTGCGAGTAATTCCCTAAAGGTTTTATGAAACTCCACCCCATGGCCATCCAGTCTTGGGCTTTTACCATTCTTGAGTGCTTTAAAATTCCTGTTTTTATTACTTGTTGAGTTATTGGGTATATCAGGGTCTCTTGTTGGATGTGAATAAGTTTTGGTAGATAGGCCTCAGCAAAAATAGTTTTTGTTCTGTTTCTGTGGGTTCTACCCCCTCTGTGTTTAAATTGGTATAACAGTCTTTAAGTATTCAAAGGCTGTCTGCATTTTTGGAGTGGGTTTGACACGTATTCGAATCTAGGAGCTTTATAATGGTAGTGGCCCTGCATTTTAGTGTCAGTGGCTCAGCAGGTAGCACACTCACCTCTGAGACCGGGAGATCAGAAGGCTGTGGGTTCTATCCCCACATCAAGGACTTGGGTTAATATCCCAATACTGACACTGCAGTGCAGCATGAGGGGGGTGCTGCACTCCTCAGGTGCCGTCTTTCAGTTGAGACGTTAAACAGAGGTCCCATCTGCCTGTTCTAGTGGTAGTTCAGGTGGATGTTAAAGATCCCATGGCACTTCTCGAAAAAGAGCAGGGGAATTTCCCCGGTGCCCTGGCCAAAATTTCCCCCATTCACTAAAAATACCACCAACAGCTTAATCTGGTTAAAAGTCAGTTGGCATTTACCTGTATCCCCCTTCCCCCAGGTCGTTCCTGAAAATAGGCAGAATTTGCCTAGTGCACTTACCCGGTCAACAAAAACTAAACAAATAAATAAAATAAATGTTTTTTAAAACTTATAGGCAGGTATCTTGGCTGCTGGCCACTCCCTTATATGACTGTCTAAGCCACAACAATGTGTTTTCTGTTTTATATGTTAGGATGTGAGTAATACGTAGTTGTGTTGTCTTAATGACATACAAGACATAGACCAATAAGAGGTGGTCCAGAAGTGGGCAACTAAAATGATGAGGGGTCTAAATCACAACCTGTATGAGTAGAGGCTGAGGGAACTCAGTATGTACACCCTGGAAGAGAGAGAAGGGAGGTTGTTATATGATAAGAAACCTATGAATACCTAAATGGGGTAAATAAAGTACAAGGGGAAAGTATTTTTCAGAAAAGAAATACTATCAAGAGGACATGATATGACGCGGGAAAGGGGGTAAATTCAGGAGATGTTAGAAAGTACTTCTTAACAGATGGTGGATTCCTGAAATAGCTTACCAGCTGAAGTAGTTGGGGCAAAAACAGTGAAAGGGTTCAAAAATGCTTGGGATAGGCATACGGGTATATTAATGGGAAGGAAAGAGGGTGGCAGAATGGAGCCAGGGATCAAGTAGGATCTGACTTCAGGGGGTATCTCTCTTGCAGCAGGCTACACCTATATAACTATAGCTGCCAAGCACTAGGACTACACATAAATTTTTCTAGTTAGCAGTCTACCAGGGGGTACCCACACCAACGTCGGGTGCCGACGTCATCGCATGCTATAATAGTGGGTGGTCCCCGCGTCCTCCTCAGTTCTTTTCCCACCGTCGACCAATGCATGTTGGACCTTTCGGAGCGCTGCAGCTTCAGTGGACTACTATTCTTTCTACTTCGGTTTTTGTTTTCTCGCCTCAGTTTTTTATCACTGTTCAGTGATTTTTCCTTTCTTGTTTATGTCTTCTCAGGTCGATGCTTCGGCCAGGGCAGCCACAGATGGCGTCTGCCTACATCGGCATCCTTGGCTTAGAGTGTCGGGGTTCACACAGGACTATCGTCAAGGCATTCAGGAAGCATAAGAAGACCAGGAGCAGTTGTAAAATTTGCAAGGAGCATTTTATTATTATCAATAACAGTAAAATAAACATTGTTCAGTAGAGCGGTTTACAAAGGCAGCACAAATAGAGAAAACAGAGTCCTCCACCTGAGGGTATCTCTGATTCCAAGTTTCAGTCTCTGTCTCTCTTTTTCTAGCGAAAGTATTACTGCTCTTTTTATAATTGCCTGCCTGGGAATTCGTTAAGGAGACATCCTGTTTTCACAAAATGTTCTTGTCAGTTTCTTTGCAGAGCAGGCTTGGAAATAGAATAGAGTCCCAAGCTGGTCTCCTGCTGACAGCTCTGCAAAAGAGTTTGCAAACAAGTCTGAGAGGAGCTCAGAACTGCATCTCAGGTTAACCACCTAAATTCCAAATAGCTTTTTGCAATCATTTCAACAGTATAACTGTATACATTTTCAAACATAGGAATGACAGTTCACATAAAGATTCACATATATTTTTATAACTGCTGATATGCAAAGGGGAAGAACAGACAGAAACAGCAGGTGAAGGTAGAGAGATAGCGAGAGGTGGAGAATCGCGAAACCGTCGGTGTGATAGGTTCCGAGGTCTTACAAGAAGATTTGGTTGTGCAACCAGATAGACAGTAGACAGAAAATTAGAGGATCGGACATATCCTTGCGTTTAACTCTTTCCGCATAACACACAGGACAGGGCCTTATTCAACCCTGTCACAAGAATGTTCAGTTATCTGTCCTAAACGTCCCCTTCAGGGGATAAAAATTGTTTGGGGCCAATGTGCAACAGATTATTGATGCCCTACAGGCCTCTGGACGTACCCCTAAGATCTGTCCACTCCATGTACCACACTCAAGCTAAGAGTGGACAATGTGTGCTCTTTTGTACAGTGACCAAGTGTAGAGCCTGCACTAGACCTTAGAGCAAGTGTCAGGCGTCCGCCTCTTTACCTACCCCCGCTGCCACAGCCAGCAAGGCCCCCAGAGGTGGTAGTGCAGCCACAGCTGCAGCCTCCTCCACCTCAGCCTGACTCCTTGCCCGACCCCTGATGAATCAGGAGACAGTTGTCAGGTTTGCTTCTCATTACACCTGGACACCATCCAATCCTGCCTCCAAAGTGACCTCACAGTGGTCACTGCATAGTTTGACACCAACTGCCTAAAACTTAATACTAAAAAACAGTAGCCATGATCTTTGGCTCCAAACAAAAACTTGCCAGGCTTTCCTCCCTTACAGTTTTCTCTTCTGCAGCTAACATTTCCCTAGACAATGTCCTTTCTTACAAGTACCTTAGAGTCTGGCTCGATACCTCCCTTGATTTCTCCTCCCACTTTTAGCACACTACACACCAAACTGCGCCCCAAACTTGGGTTACTTTAACGCCACAAGTCAAGTCTCTCCCTTCCTGTAAGACACAATCTCGTAGTCAAATGGATCCTTCCCGCCTTTAACTACGCATAGTTTTCAGTGCTGCCCCAGCTACCTCCCTCACCAAACTTGACATTCTGTTTCATGCCTACTGTAGGTTCGCCTCTAACTCCCCCTACTTAACTCACCACTGTGACCTTTACTCTCTCCTTTCCCTTTAGTTCCTCACACAGAGGAGATCCTCTCACTGCTCTACATTCATAGCAAAATACTGGTTTGGGTCTCTCCCGTCCTACCTTGCCTCTCTCCTTACTCCTGCTACTCCCTCGCCCTACAACTCACGGTCGAGCTATGCCCGTACTTTCTCGCTCCCTCAAGTCCACACTGCTGTGGGAAAACTCTCCTTCTCATACAGATTTCCCTCCCTCTAGAACAGCCTTCCCTCCCAGTTGCATCTCTCTCTCTCCCTCCTTTCCTGTTCTTAAGCACCTACTGTACTCAGACCAACCTCTACTATTTCCTGCATTTGTTCCTCTTCCTAGACCTCGTTAACTTTGCTTTATTTGTTCTTACTTGCCTCACTGTATATATGTAAATAATTACAGTATGTATTTACTAGCTTATCACTTATTGTATATATCTAATGTGATGTTTTGATTTTCTGTATGCCTCCTATAAATAGCATTCGCTATGTATATTTCTCTGCATTCTGTATGCCAATCGTATTGCTGTTGCTTTGTACCACCCTCCCGTGGGTCACACCGGGAAGCAAGCTTCTGTTCATGGTGCCTTTCCTGGTTATCAACTTTTAAATAAATAAATAAATCTTCACCTTCCATGGTTCTATTGATGGACATTCAGTGGCACAACTGGAGGTGTCCCGTACCTTTTTGAGAGGCATGCTTCACCTGAAGTCTCCTATCCACAATCGGTTCACCCATGCTGGTGCAGCAGTCATGTTGCTGATGCCGATTATGTCACAGGCAACATGCCGCCTGGCATTACAGTGCAAGGCATTATGCCTCCCGGGAGTTACAGCACCAAAGTGCCCTTCCCAGAAACAGTCAGCTTTTGGGGGGTGGCTTTTCACCCTGCACCCCGCAAACATAAATACAACATCATCCAGGGCAGGCATTCCCTGGAGGGGGGAGAGGATGGCATTAATGTGAGAGATGATCCAAAATCAAGATTGCCCCTGCCACTCTCACCCTTGTTGTGGCGCCCTAATTGTGGCACCAAAATTCAGTCACAGCATTAACGGTATACCTCCGCAATCCAGTTCTGCCTTGGGACTTGAAGTTTGTATTGGAAAAACTTACATTGACTCCTTTTGAGCTGGCCGTGATATGCAAGCTACGCTTTCTGTCCTGGAAAGCATTGTTTTCAGTTGCTATTACTTCTGCTTGAAGAATTTCAGAGCTACAGGCGCTCATGTGCCAGCAGCCTTATTTGGTTTTTCACAAAGACCGGGTGTCTGCGTACAAATCCTAAGTTTCTCCCTAAGGTGATGTCTTAGTTTACTTTAAACCAATCCATCCACCTTCGTATTTATTAACCAGAGCATGCCAACATAAATTGGCTCTTACCGGAGGCCGGCACCTACGAGGATGCTGTCACAGCACAGAACCTCACCTAACTTGTTACCACCCCCACCAGATGCAGCTATAGGACAGGGTCACACATACTTCTGGACTGGATCGTTTCTAATCACCCTGAACAAATTTCTAAAGTCTCAGTGCTCCCTGATCAGTGACCACTCACCTGTTACCTGGACAAACAAATTCATTAAGCCCCTTCCTAAATTAATCCACACCAGGTTGTTAAAGCAGGGGCACCTTGGGCTACTAAAAACACATTTAAGCTGCCTGGACTGGATGCCAGTTGACTCCTCCAAAGATGTTAACCAAGCCTTTCCCCTTTTCATCAGCCACTTCACTGCGGCCTGCAATATCTTTGCACCTCTAAAAAAAGCTGAAGGTCAGGGGAAGAGCTAACCCTTGGATAACCCGTGAACTAATCACTTTACTCAAACAAAGGGACCTTCTTTGGCACTGTGCCCATGCAATGTCCACACCTGGGAATATTCATAAATATAAAACTGCCAGAAATGAGTGCACACGGGCAATTTGAAGTGCCATAAGCAGATATTTCAAGGAGGCTCTCTCCAACTCCTGGAATGATGGAAAAACATTCTGGAGTAACTTGAAAGACCTTACAGGCAAGGATCCTAAGTCACCACTCACTATGCTCAACATAAAATGGAACACCAACATCTGACCTATTCACAATCATCAACACCTTTAACAATGCGTTCTCCAACTTGGATAGTGTCTTTCCATCTGACTTCTTCAATGCCCCCTCTGGTAGTAACTCTCCTGACACTGCTTCTCTCCTACACCCCGCCCCACAATTCTACTTCACGGAGATCCCAGTGCACTTAGCCAGAACCTATATTCAGAAGGCCATCCGCAACATAGGCTACATTGGTGACTCCCTTGACCTGAAGTTGTTAGCGCTGGTCCTTGAAGAAATCCTTGTACCCCTGACAAAGATCTTCAATCTATCACTAAGGATGTCCCAGTTCCCATCTTGCTGGAAGCAGGTGACCATCACACCGGTACACAAAAGTGGAGACAAGTCACTACACTCCCAACTACAGACCTGTCTCTATCCTCCTTCCATCGTCTAAAGCCCTGGAGCACACTGCCTCTAACCAGCTAGTCGAGTACATGGAAAAATATGACATCCAATGTCCCGAGCAACATGGTTTTTGAAAAGGGGAGAGCACCACCAGTGCACTATTAGAATTCACGGGATTCATCCATACCATTCTCAATCAAGGAAACTGTGTGAGGGCAGTATTCATAGACCTTACGAAAGCCCTTGATACTTTCAACCATCCACTCCTACTCAAGCAACTATCAAACATTTGACTCTCCAAAGACGCACTGCTCTGGTTTTGAAGTTACCTTGGGGAGAGGGTCCAGCGGGTTAGGATCGCCAGTGTCACCTCGGAAGAAAAAACGGTCCTTTCGGGGGTCCCACAGGGGTCCATCCTGGGACCACTACTCTTCAGCCTCTTCCTGAACGACCTCCCCAGTGCCTGCCATCAAAGATTACTACTCTACACCGACGATGCAGTCATGTTCACCAACCACCAAGATGCGGAGCTCCTTGAGAAACAAATACAGCTTGAATTCATGCGCATCGAAGAATGGTTCAAGATACACAATCTGGTCATGAACTACAGCAAAACAAAAGTAATGACTTTCTGCAATGCTAGGAGCAAGTACAAATCCCATGACCTCACCATCAAAAACCAAACAGGGACCATACTTGAACATGTTCCTGAATTTAAATACCTAGGCGTTGCATTGGACAGTTTCCTCTCCTACCATCAGCACATTGATTCTGTCGTCAAAGCCACCAATATCCGTATAGGTCTGCTGTGCTGTACAGGCACAAACACTGCATGACTCTTGACACACTCCGGCTGGCTAGCAACAGCTCTGTCACCTCCATCATTGATTACGGGCTAGCAATCTACGGCTCTGTCTCTGCCCTCCACAGAATTATGGTCGCACTCAACAAAGCATGCAGGCTTCTAAAGGAGGCTGACTGACTTACACACACTTGTGACCTTTACATTCAGGCTTCCTCTTATCAGCCGGCTCCAGTATCAAACCTGCCTCTTAGCCAAAAAAGTCCTCCTTGAGATCATACCTCCAGGCATTGAAAAACTCCTCACTGAGCACCACAGCACCCAGGAAACTAGAAATTCACAACAACAAACCTTCCTAGTCCCCAGATGCCAGACTACAATGGGCCAGTTGGCTTTTGCTCACAGAGCTCCACAGTGGTACAGTACTCTCAACAAATAAACTCTTACAGCTGCTGCACTTGGCGCTTTTAAAAGACAACTCTGACTTCATCTCAGTTTTATTTATTTATTGAAAAGTTTCACCAGGAGAATTACACTGAGCAACAAGATGCTCATCTCACGGTATGTCCTGGGGGAAGGGGAGAGGGAGCAATTACATAGTACAACAGTATACATCACACAGGAAAAAAATATATCTTCACTTGTACATAGCCAAATAAATGAGATATCAAGCTGTAGAATATTTACATATCAGCAAGAGGGGTGGAGCAGGAGGGGTAAAACGTTAGGAT
Organism: Neoceratodus forsteri; assembly: GCA_016271365.2. Lineage (NCBI taxonomy): Eukaryota > Metazoa > Chordata > Ceratodontiformes > Ceratodontidae > Neoceratodus > Neoceratodus forsteri. The sequence continues at coordinate 900,427,898 of CM028135.1, read as the reverse complement.
GCAGGAGAGTTTGGGAAAGTGGAGACCGTTAATAGGTCCTACAGGAGGGTTGGGGAGAAATAGACCCTCAGCAGAGACCAGCCCAGAGGGGACTAGGTGCAATTGCAGTTTGTCACTAGATAGTTTAAGGATGTGGAGAGGGAATTGACTGAGGAGGAGTGTCGGATTTGGGATGGTGGTAGCTTCCAAAGTTTAGGTAGTCGAGGAGAGAAAGCCATTTGGCCTGACATAGTGCTTCTGTAGGGTATATTCGGGGAACATGAGTCATCAGACCTGAGGGTGTATTTGGAGGGGAGCGGGGCAGCTAAGGAGGTAGAGAGATAGGTAGGGAGAATACCTAGCCAGAAGTTTGAGGTGAATTTAGCTGCATGCATGTTTCTTCTGTCGGCAAGGGTGGGAAAGTTCAGAGAATGGTAAAGTGTGCAGTGGTGGGTCAGGGCAGGAGCATCTAAGGCAAACCAACAAAGAGTTGAAAAGAGGGTTCAACCTTGATAAGAATGATTGGGGGGCAGCTCCGTATACTAAGTCGCAGTAGTCAAAAATTGGCATAATCATTTTATGTTCCAATTTGCGCCTTGCCGGAAGAGGGATACATTTACTGTTTTGGTAAAGGGCCCCTAGCTTAGGCTGGAGTTTCTTCAGAATGGCATTGATGTGTACCGAGAAATTTAGGTTCCTGTCCAGCCAAACTCCGAGGTATCGGAAGGAGGAGGTGTCTTCTAGTACAGTCCCATTTAAGGTGTGGAAGGTGAGTACCTAGTACCAAAAGTCATAGAGATTGTTTTCTTTGAATTTAGGATGAGGTGGTGCTTTCTAAACCAGTATTGTACATTGTTGAAATCCATTTGGAGCCTGGAGATGACATCAGCGACTGATTTGCCTGTTGTATACAGTACCGTGTCATCTGCATACATGTGTATGTTTGTTGATGTGCAAGCCAGAGGGAGATCGTTAAGGAAGATTGAGAAGAGGAGGGGCCCGAGTACAGAGCCCTGAGGGACTCCCATGGTAATGGGAAGCAGTGAGGAGATGGCATCAGCCATACAGTTCAACTAGTCATTGTCACTGCTTTGCCTAATCTGGGACCCGATGCTCACTGCCCTCTTCTTTAGTCAGGACAGCTACCCCTTCCTTGCCATGCCTCTCCTCTCCTGCCCACCCCCTACTTCCCCCCACTCCCCTTCCTCACCCCCCTCTGTGGCACTTACTGACAATTATCCCTACCCTCCCTCCCTTGGAGTGCTCTTACCATCACCCCATACCTCCCTGTGACAATGGCCTTCCTGCTCATGCACTCCCCCACCCTCCCTACTCTCTCACCAGCAATGCTTATTTCTAAGGTTGCTCTTGGATGTTGTGTCATTCTACTTAACACTGGCACATTTTGAGGTACTATAATTAACTAAGCCTCAGCCTCTTGCTTCTTTTTGTTGTGTAACTATATAATTATGTCGACCTTTGTAAGTATGTTTACCTTCCATTTCCTCAACGTGGAACCTTTGTAAATGAGCAGTTCCTGCTCAAAGGTATTTGTAATCCTAGATTTCAATAAACAAAATGAATAAAAATAAATAAAACGTCCAGGGGAAGCATTGCTCCACACTTTAGATGTGCATAGAATTCTGTGTTATAGCCATCGTACAAAGGACTGTAGGAGGTCCAAACAGTTGTTTGTTTCTTTCGTCCATGGGAAAGAGGGCATCCCTGTTTCAAAACAATGTTTGTCCACATGGTTGGCCAAATGTATCACCTATTGCTACATGAAGTATGGTAAGGACCTTCCTTGCGTTGTTAATGTCCATTTCACCAGAGGCATGGTCACCTCTACTGCCTTTTTCAGGAACGTGTGAGTGGCAGAGATTTGTAATGCTGCCACTTGGAGTACTGTCCACACCTTTACCAAGCACTACAGTCTGGACATTGCCTATAGGCGTAGGCCCATTTTCAGCCTAGTTGTTCTGCAAGGCTTACTTTCTTAGGCTCTTGGTTTCCTACTGCCCACATTGAGTTTCTTGATATCATAAACTACTCTAGACTTGTTCCATAGGTGTGTCAGGCTGCAAGAGATACCCCCGAAGTCAGATAGTACAGTTACATACAAACTTACTGTAACAGTCAATCTGCGAGTGGATCTCTTACACCAGGTCATGCCATCCCTCCCTCCTTCCCCCTGAGCCTGTGAGACTCTCCTGTGTCTGTAACTTCTCTGTCACTTTTTTGGCAGGAACCTTTGGAACCTCCTTGGTTCCTCTGTAGGACTCATCTGCTTATGGTCTCTGGCGGGAAAACTAAGGAGGGTGCAGTGCCCCCACTCTTCTAGCATGTGGTGATGTCACTGCCAGATGTCTGTGTTGGTGGCCCTCTGGTAGACTGCTAGCTATAAAAGTTTCTGCGTGGTCCTAGTGCCTGGCAGCTATAGTTCTATAGGTTTGACCTGCTGTAAGAGATCACCTTGCAGATCTGTTATGGGAAGTTCTTACGTAACTGTACTTTTTGAAGACAGCATTGGGATAAACAGTGCTCATTTTCCTTCTGGGCAGGGGCAGCATGCAGGTACTGAAGAAGGTTGCTACCCTCCTCCTCCTAGAAGGTAGATGGATATTGAACTGTTGTTATGCCCCACATGAACTGTATATGAAAGCAGGTAGAGCTATATGCTGTCAGTGGGCCAGGCAAGGGATTCCACTGCTGGTAAGGGGCACCAGGAGGTGACTGCTGAATACTGATAAGTCATTTGCTGTAGGTAGGGTTACCAGATTTTGGAACACCAAAAAGTGGACTCCCCCCACCGTGCCTTCACAGCCACCCCCCTCATGCCCTCAGCCACACCCCCATGCACCTTCAGCCACATCCAGGATGGATTTCAAGTGCAGCCCTGTGCCATTTAATCAGTGGTAGCACAGCAGCCAACAGTTAGTCTTTCAGTCCTGCCCTTACTGCTCCACCCTCTTAGGTGGTCAGATTTTTAACCCCACTATTAGCTATATTTTGGGTCCACTCCAGGACTGGGACTTGTCTTGATAGCACACACAAATTGAAAAGAAACTACAGGCAGGAGGAGACAAATCACCATCAGTCCCAGCAATCTTCATAAGATCAGAGGGCAAAAATTAAACGAAACACCACTACAGAGCAACAACAACAAGCAACCTAGATTTCTGCAATAGGGACTGCAGATTCAGTATGCTTCTATACCATAGCAAAGATTCCAAATCCATCCTTATTCTGCCCTATGGCTGTAGACAGCTACTGTATGTGCTTTAACTGACACTGACTGAGAAGCAGAACGCTGCTACAGTCCTGAGTCAAGTGCAGTGTGCCAGCCCAGTGTAGGAACAAAGTAAACTAAAGTGCAGTGTGCCAGTGTAGGACCAAAGCAAAAAAACAAATCTTTTTTTTTGTAGGACTAGTCCGTTCATGGGTCTGCCTTGCATCCCCACCATTTGTAGGGACCTGCTGCAGCACCCCATGCCATCCCCATCCCATGCCCATGCAGCATCCCCCAGAAGCGGGCAGGACAGGACTGGACATAAATCAGCACCACCAAGCAGGACCACCACCTGACCTGCTGTCACTCCCTCCTGTCCTGCTCCTGCTGTATCTGCACAATGACACAACAGGGGTCCAGACCACTGGGGATCATGCACAGATGGCGAATTCACCTGTCATGTTTAGCAGACAGTGTCTGTCTTTCTCTTCCATTCCGTGACCATCCAGTTCCTGAGCGAGTCCCGACCCTAGCAGTATCCATTCTTTCCTCGGTCTGACTCGAGTCGAATCTGACCAGTCCCGGCAGCAGAGGAACAGACTGGTCCTGAGTAGTCCGACCCTGGCCTGGCCTGCCTGAACACTCACTCATGATCCATTGATGGTTACGGACAGAACTGACCACACCACAGCACAACCACTTTGGTGACAGTGGCGGGGATGGATCGTAGATTTCACATTCTCACCAGGATTGGAGCAGCAACAGTGGCAGTTGCAGGCTCAGCAAGAACAGGTGGGCTGGCGCTGAAACACAGTGGCACCCGGGGCACGCAGTGGTCAGACTCAATGACACAAGTCAACAGCCAGGGGTCCAGACTCCAAACCACTGGAGAGATGAGCAGTAGTAGGTAGACAGAGTAGATGGATGATCAGATCATTAAAAAAATGATAATAATTCAGTTTGATTTTGAATTAATTTCCAAATCTGAGCAGCTCAGACAGTGACTGGATGGACCCTCCCAGTCACTCAGCCACAATGACACACCTATCTGACCTGGTGGGAGCTGGCTGGTCATGGTCATGTTCTGTGGTCCTTTTACACCCTTACCTTGTTATGTGCTAGTGTGTGCTCTCTGGTTCTTCCAGATTCTAATTCCACTATTTGACCCGCCATCTCCGACTCCAGCTCCAGACATAGGCTCCACACGCACCGTTACACTGACACCCATCACCGACATGAGTTGGCCCACGCTGCTGCATGCATTATGACCAGACAGTGAGTCTCTCACATTCGCGGACTCTCACCGAGTCCCTCGCCCCTTGGTATAGATGGCAGGCAAGGCTGGCGGTGTGGCCTGCAGGACGTACGATGACTCAGTCAAGACTCTAGGCAAGCTGCAGGAAGGAGAGCAAGGTGCTCATTCACACTCTATCTCTGACAAAATGATACAGCCGCCTGCTGCCAGCCAGCAATGCAACTTGTTTTTAAGCAGCACTGCACAAACCGCGAAGTCGAGACAGAGCCGGCTGATTTTGAAAAAAACTTCCTCCACCATTTGTTCTCACTGTGCAGTCTGCTGTCTGCAGCAGATCCCACGCACGGGTGATACTGAGACATGTGCAGACAGACACACAGCAGAAGAAGTCTTTTTTTGTTGCCATGGCAACTGACAGCAAGTCAGCAGCTGTCATCTAAGTTCCATGGTGAAGTCCAAAAACCCGGACAAAACAGCGCATTAATGAAAATCCACCTGGACAAAAATTCTTACTTTAAAAAGAGGACATGTTCGGGTAAAAGAGGACATCTGGTTCCCTAGCTGTAGGCTTAGAATCACTTTCAGCCACAATTGGCTGTAACTGGTAATAGACTCAGCAAAAACTTGGGAGACTCAGTTTTAACAAACAAGTAGCGCACACCAAACCCTAAAGGTGCTGCTGACAGTCAGGGCAAATCAGAAGAAATAAGTACAGCGTGCACACCAAAGGCTGATATTAACTGGCTTTAATAGCTAAAGTACAGGTGACCATATACAGAAACGCAGGCAGTGAACATCCCACTTGGGAGACCCAAGGCACACTGGGGAACCCTTCTAGGCAACAGTGCACGTTATAGATTCACACTTTGGGACTTGAAACAGCCTTGGTGTCCAGGGGTGACACTCTTCTGAAAGGACCTAGAATAATCAGGGTATACATTAACATTGATTTCTCCCAGGTTCTTTTATGTTGACACACAGAAGGCCCCCACCCACCCCATTCTGTCACAGGGTTCCGAGGGTACCTTGGTCTTTTTGACTGAAGTTTGCTATCTACTCTGTCTGTTCTTTCCCGCCATCGCCTCAGTTCGTTCGGCAGATGCGTTAGAACAGCGATCAGTCACCCACTTAATAATCAATGTTTTCTTCATTTTCATCACTTTTTCTGCATTTTTCGAACGAGTGTATGTCGTCTCGTCCAAAAAAGAAGTGGGCACACAGATCACGCACGGGGACGACCACTCCCACTGCCTCCTTTGCATGGGGCCTAAGCACAACTCGGCTGAGTGTGCTATCTACCAGGGGTTCAACCAGGCTACCCAGACCCGATGCAAGCGAACCCTTGAGTGCCCACCTCCTTACCCGTCAGTTGGCATCTATGGAAAAGGAGTTCCAGGAGCTTAGGGAGAGGTTGTCATTGCCAGCCCCAAGAAAGAAAAATAAGGACAAGGAGAAGCGCCGGGAGAGGAGCCTGTCACCACGAGGAAGGCCTTCTACCTCCGGGACCATGAGTATTACTCTTCCGGGCCCTCCGTCCACTTCTGCGGGCCAGGCGCCTTCTCCTCCTTCTGCTGAGGTGAGCGGGCAGACTGGGGTTGTCTCTCTTGCAGTCTCTGTTAGTCTTCCTTAGCATAGCACTGCCGTTAAGTCGCCCTTCGGCCCTGCCGCTGGACGCCCGGCCAAGACCGATCAGCCTGACTGCGGTTCCTCTGCCGCAGCCAGCCCGGTCACTGCCGATAAGTCTTGATGATGGCCCTCCTTTCAACCACACAGCCGTACCTACAGTACTCGCTCGTTGGGCTCCCTTGAGGACCCCGACATTGGCACGAGTGTGCTAGCAGGAGACCCTTCATCCCTGCAGGTTTCTACACCCAGGGATTCGTCACCCGCTCCTGACTTGTCTCTCCTCTTGGGATCATTACCCGACCTGTCATTTGGGTCTCTCCCAGAGCTCTCCCTTTCACCAGGGGTGTCTCCGACTCCAGACCTCCCTCCTCCTAGGGGTCCGTCGCCGGACCGGGATCTGTTAGGTATGGAGCCCCCTCCTTCAGGACCTTCGGGCACTGTACCTGATCCCCTACCACTTCCCAGTGGCCCTTCGGCGCCTCCCCCGGCTGGTCCTATGGTGGTTTTCCTGGGCCTGACCCCCACATTCCACCGCTGGGCGGCCCTCTGACATATCCTTCGTATCCGATGCCAGGCAGTGTGCCGCTGATGCCGGGATACCTGACACGGGATATCCATTGCCTGGATACCTGACGCTGGGGTATCCAACACCCGGATATCCACCTTTAGGCTATCCTCCGGGGCTGCCTGGGTATTAGTACCCTTACTGGCACCACACGACTTTCAAGCCCGCTTCACCTCCTCCTCCACCACTGCCGCCTAACTGAGACTCTGTCCCGGCATGGTGGCAGGATGCTAGGACCCAGCTTATCACTTAACTTAGACAGTCCCAACTATTGGGAGTATTCCTCTACCCAGAAGCACCCCCCTCCGGTTCCTCTGGGAGGAGCTGTGGGTTCACTTCCTGTGAGCAACACTGGGCTGGGCCCTTCCCTTCCCAGTGGCTCTGAGCCCTCAGATTGGGATGTAGATCCTTGATCACCGGTCAAAGTTTCTCCAAAAGAATCACCAACCCCCCCGGAGGACCCTTCATTCGGGGATTTGTTGAGAACTAGCCAGACAGTAGGGGGCTGGCCTTGTAAGGAAATAGATCCTCAGTGCAAAAGACTGGCTGAGCACCTGGCTTTAGTGACTACAGACCCTCTACCCATCCCCCCTTGGATGGGCTCTCATGAGGATCTGGTCACTACCATATGGCAACAGCCCTCCTCCATCCCGGCAGTTTCCAGAAAAGCCGATAGAACTTACTTCCCCCTGGAAGGGATTTCTCATTTAATTTCACACCTGAAGGCTGACTCCATGGGCATCATGGCCGTGTATGACAGTTCAGCTCAACCCAAACACTTGAGTTCCTCCCCACCAGACAAGTACTCAAGGCAACTTGACCAATTCGGTAGAAAGATCTACTCGTCAACATCTTGTGCCATCTGGTCACTAAATTACGTGTCCCATATGGTGGCCTTTCAAAAGGCATCCCTCGCAGAGCTGGAAAGGACGAGATCCAGAAACCTCAGGGCCAAGTTGTTGGACAAGGTTCACATGAACAAATCTTCCTGCTGTCACGCACTCCGAGCCATGTATGATTCCATGACTCTGGCTGCGGCCTCTGGGATCTGCCTTGGGTGCCTATCATGGCTCCGTATCGCAGGTCTGGCACAAGATGTCCAGTCATTCCTTTTGGACACTCCCTTCAGATGTTCTGTCCTCTTTGGCGGCGACTCAAAGGATAATATAACAGGGCTGCAGGAGAGCAGACGATCCTTTTGGGACGTCATGTATGTAATGAAATGGTCAAAAGCCAGCCCTTTCGTTGCCAGAGACAATGGAATAAGAACCAGAACAAGCGTCAAGGCAAAAAGATGCGCCACTGGCTCTGAGCTCAAACCCCTCAGGTAGAGTTTGCAAACCTGCCTCAGGGACCAAAGCTCCCCTCTCCTCCCCTCGGTGTTCTGACTCGCTCCTTCTCCTTCCACTACCTCCATTCCCCTCAGAAGAACCAGTAGGAGGGCGATTCGGCCTTCACTTGGAAGGGTGGAAGTCTTATCACCGCAGACGTATGGGTCCTTCAGCTCACACAACGAGGTTACTCTGTCGAGTTCCTGGAGATTCCACCTCCACACCCTCCGGGAGTGTCCTTTTACCTGCCGGGTCAGATCCCCCTCGTCCACCAGGAAATCCAGGCCCTGCTGCAAAAAGTGGCCATAGAACCCATCCCTCCAGACCAACTAGGAAGGCAATTCTACTCCCACTTCTTCCTAGTACCAAGAAAGATGGGGGATCTGCAACATTTCATGGATCTCAGCACACTCAACCTCTTTGTGGAATACAAGAGGTTCTGCATGCTGACCCTTCAGGGACTCCTACCCCTGCTCCAGTCAAACACATGGCTGTGCTCCTTGATATGCAGGATGCCTACCTTCATCCCCTCATCCCGGCCCACTAACTACTTTCTCCGGTTCTCCCTTCGGGAGAACTATGCATTTCCACCCAGGGCACTTCCCTTTGGTCTGTCCTCAGTGCCCTGAGTTTTCACCAAGTGCCTAGTGGGGTAGTAGCGGCATTTCTTTGCTGCAAGGGCATATATGTGTTCCCGTACCTAGACGACTGACTTTTTTCAGCCCCCTTCCGGGACAGTCTGAAGGAGTCTCTCTCTTTCACTCTGGATCTGTTTGTCAAGCTGGGCATCTCAGTCAGCCTCCCCAAGTCCCAGCTAGTAACCTCTCAGTGCCTCCAATTTATTGGGGCGGTACTAGACACAGTCCAGAGCAAGGCCTTCTTGTTATTGGATCGAGCAAAGACCTCAGCTTCCCAGGCCACCTTGGTGGCCAAGGCTCAATGGACCCCAGCACACTTGATGCTCCATCTCTTGGGGCTTATGGCAGCGGCCATTTCTACTGTCCCCATGGCCAGATTGTATATGAGGGTTACCCTGTGGTCTTTTCGAGTCCAGTGGGATCAACGGTTGGACGACATGAACCAGCTGGTCATGATCTCCAACAGCCTGCAGAAGGATCTTCTTTGGTGGCAGGATCTCTCCAACTTGTTAGTGGGAGCTCCTTTCCACTCTCGGGCCACTACCCAGACCCTCACATCGGATGCCTCCGATATGGGTTGGGGAGCCCATTTGAGGGACCACAAAACCCAAGGTTCATGGACTCCCCAGGAGCAGCAGCTCCATATCAACATCCTGGAGACCAGAGCAGTCCTTTATGCTCTCCAGGCCTTCCAGTCGTTACTCCTCCCAGGAACACTTTTGGTCCGGACAGACAACATGGCGACTGGTATCTCAACAAACAGGGAGGAACCTGTTTGTACCCTCTTTGCAAGGAAGCAATGAGAGTTTGGTACTGCGCGATTCAGCATGGTCTGTTTCTGACAGCAGTCCATGTCCCAGGCATGCACAACGTCCTGGCGGACAGTCTCAGCCGATCAGTAGCCAGGACTCACGAGTGGGAATTAAAGCAGGAAGTAGTTGAAGACCTGTTTCTTCGATGGGGCCGGCCAGACCTAGATCTGTTCGCCTCCCCATTCTACGCAAAACTACCCAACTTCAAACAACTTGAAGTGTTGCTGTATTCTGACAAGTGCAGTCAGCCCCAGCCTTTAAACTGCCCCGGAAAACAAATGGCTAACATTTCTATGCAGAGCATAGAATGCTGAGCTTGAGCTCGGTTGATGTCTATGTCTGTTTCCCTTTGAACGCTAACTGTCAGATTCTTTACTCCGCCTCACTGAACAGTCGCTCCAGAGATTTCTCCTGCAGCTCGGTTCAAAAGTCGGTTTAAGTGTAGTTTTTTCGTCGATTTCTAACCAAAAAAGTTTCCCGCATAGTTGGTTCAGTCTCTGTCTGTGGTACCGTGAGTACTAGATAGGTTTTGTACTGTGTTTCTGTGTGGAACTTGTAAAAAGTGTGGATCGGTTTGGCGAACCGATCATTTGTTTAATTCTTGTGTAACTTTAGTGTGTGGCTACCGGTTCTTATCGGTTCTAAAAAAATATGTGTTTTGAACTTTTTTTTCCCAAGACCTATGACACGGTTAGGAACTGATAAGAGAGTTTGCCCATGTGTTGCCGAAAAAGGGTAAGTTTGGTTAGGTTACTATGTCTGAGAAACCCAAGAAAAACTGCCCACTGGGTTTCAATATTCTGCAGTGAGTGTGGGAGGTCTTTGCTAAGGCCGATTCCCCACACCGCCTGTGTTTATTGTCTGGGGTTTGACCACCTCGATACAGACTGCGAAATTTGCAAATATGTTCCCAAGTCTACCCTGGAAAAGAGATTAAGTAGACTGAGGGAAAAGGAGGCCGAGAAGTCCGCTGACCTGGATGGCCAGCCCGGTTTGGTTCCAACCGAACCAGAAGGAGTGCCCTCTGACCAGGACGATACTTCTTCGGGCAAAAGGAGAGACGATCCCGAGGGGTCAATTCTGACTAAAAGAAAGTACAAAGAAAAATTGTCCGTTTCAGATCCAGAAGTCCATGTTCCGACCGCCGACGAAATAGCCAGAGTGATTCGGATTGTGGAATCACTTCGTCTGGTTCCAACCAATCCGGCACCTTTTGGCAGGGGCTCGGTTCGGTCGGTTCCCCCGGTTCACGATTATACTTTGGAAGAATTTTATGAACCGGAGTTTGAGAAGGAAGGGGAGTTTGAAGATGATGATGGTGATGGTGAAAGTCTAGATGTGCCTGTGGAACCAGACATCTCCACAGACAGACCTTCAGGTGTTTCCCCTCCTAGGCTTTCTGAGTCCCCTTCCCACTTTATGTTCTACAGAAAGGTGGCTGAGACCCTCCAGCTTCCTATGGAAGAGACAATGGAGGATCAGGAGGAGCCTGATTATGTAGAAATGATGGACATCCCAGAGTCCAGGAGACTGTCTGTTCCCCTTCACTAATCTTTTGGGAAACAGACACAAAAAATGCTGAAGTCTCCCAATTCTATACCTCATGTGGACAGAATGGACAAGAGGTATACATTCTCAGGCTCAGAAATGGAGTTTGTATATCACCAATGCAGCCGTGTTGGGTTGTGCAGGCTGCTGCCTCTGATAAGGCAAGCATTCCCTTGGCTTCACACCCCCCAAAGACTCTAGGAAGGTTGATGCCATGGCAAAAATCTGTACATGGCATCTTCCCTGGGACTCAAACAGGCGAGTTATATGGCCTATACAGCTAGGTACCAGAAGTCCAGGTGGGACACTGTACTGGCACTGGCTAAACAGCCCTCTCCAAGCTAGCCAAGGAGCTGGAGGCGGTGGCTGCAGATGGGATTGAGGCATCTAAAGTTCAGTTTCATGCTGCTGTGGACTCTAATGATGTGTCATCAATTGTCATGGCTACATCTGTGACTCTTCGGAGAATGGCTTGGCTCAGATGTACTAGCGTCTCCCAGGACACCCAGGCTAAGGCCATGGATTTTCCTGTAGTGGGTAATTCTCTGTTTGGGGAGCAGAGAATTACATGAAGAAAATGGATGGAATACAGGACCACTTACAGGAGTGCTCAGGCCAAGGAGAGGCAGGCAACTCCTCAAAGGCAGCAGTCTAGGGGCAGGGGCAGGCCTTTTCAAAGGCCCTTTTACCAAGCACAATCCTCTTCTTCCTTGTCACAGAAGGGGTTCTTCAGAGGGAAAGGCAGAAGGGAGATGAGCAGGGCTGCATCCACTCCTCAGCCTAAGGCCCCTGCCAAGCAGACACCCTGATGGGCCTGCCCGGGTCGACTCTCCTATTCCAGTAGGCAGGCTGGCTTACTTTGTCCAGGACTGGATGTCTGTTACATCAGACAAGTGGGTCCTGGAAGTAGTAAGCCAGGGACTGGTTCTCAGATTCAGAAAATTTCCAAAGATGAGAGCCAGATCTTTTCCACCTGCAAATCTCTCAGAAACCCTTGCTCTAAAGGCAGAGGTTTCTTCTCTTCTAGCCTTAAGAGCCATAGAGAGAGCACCTACCCTACACTGGGGCCAAGAATTATACTCCAGGTACTTCCTGACCCCAAAAAAGACAGGGGAGTGGTGACCCATCCTAGACCTAAGATATCTAAACAAACATCTTTTAAAACCAAAGTTCAAGATGGTAACTCTGGGAATAATCCTTCCCTCTCTAAGGCCAGGGGACTGGTTAGCCTCCCTGGACCTCAAAGATGCCTACTTTCACATTCCCATTAGGTGCTCCCACAGAAAGTACCTCAGGTTCAAGTTGCCCTCAGGCCACTATCAGTTCAGAGCAATGCCCTTTGGCCTAACCTCAGCCCCAAGGGTTTTCACAAAGTGCCTGGCAGAAGTAGTTGCCTTTCTAAGAAGGCAAAAGATTTCCATTTTTCCATATCTGGACGATTGGCTAATAGTGGGCCTGTCTCCAGACCAGGTCAAGTCTCACCTGCAAGTGACCCAGCAAGTGCTCACTTCTCTAGGATTTCTTCTCTTCCCAAGTCAGTTCTCGAACCAGTCCAGCTTCTTACCTTTATAGGGGCAGAACTGGACACACTCAGAGCAAGAGCCTTTCTTCCTCTAGAAAGGGCAAGGGTTCTTATGGAACTAGCCTCTTCCTTCAGCCTTCGGGTATCTCGACCAACAAGGCATTTCCTCCAGCTTTTGGGCCACATGGCAGCTTCAGCAGCAGTGGTCCAAGGGGCAAGATTTCAGATGAGGGATATTCAGTTCTACCTGAGAGGTTTTTGGTCTCAGAGGAAGGATTCCCTTACCAAACTGATCCCAGTGACTCTGACCTTGATCCAAGCCCACCAATGGTGGCAGGATCAGGAAAATCTAAGACAAGGTGTTCCTTTTGCTACTCAGCCTTGTTCAGTGGTCCTTACCATGGACGCTTCTCTTCTAGGCTGGGGAGTCCATCTGGGGTCCCTCACTGCCCAGGGGCTGTGGTCCCCCCAATAATCCCTTCTCCATATCAGTCTCCTAGAGCTCAGAGCAGTTTTTCTGGCCCTGAAAGCTTTCTCTCAATCAGTACAGAACAAGGTGGTTCAGGTCTGAACAGACACCGCCACCACCATGTGGTACATCAACAAGCTGGGAGGCACTCAGTCCACAGCCTTGTGCACGGAAGCCATGAAGTTGTGGTCCTTGGCTTATTCCCTGCAGACCTCTCTGGTAGCAGTTCACCTTCCAGGGAAGGACAATGTGCTAGCAGATGCACTGAGCAGGATTACTCAGGGCCATCACGAATGGTCCCTGGACCCTCAGGTGTTAAAAGTGATTTTTTTCAAGATGGGGCTCTCCAGAGATAGATCTCTTTGCAGTCCCAGACAATCATCAACTCCCCCTCTTTTGTTGCACACCTCCAGTCTTGGGCTCAGTCCCCCTGGATGCCCTGATTCTGAATTGGGAAGGGAAGTTTTTGTATGCCTTCCCTCCCTTCCCACTCCTGTTCAAAGTGTTAGTCGAAATAAGGTCTCAACCTTGCAAAGTGATTCTGATTACTCCAGATTGGGCCAGACAGCATTGGTACCCCCTGTTGCTGTCCCTAGCAGTCCATCTTCCCATGTCTCTTCCCAGGGATTACAACCTGTTAACGTCCTCTCTGGGGAGGATTTGGTACTCCAATCTTCAGTCTCTCAATCTCAAGGCATGGTTCTTGAAGAGTTATAGTTTGCAGATCTGCATCTTTCCCAAGGGGTTCTGGATATTCTCAAAGCTTCTCGAAAGTCCTCCACCAGAAAGACTTATAACTCCAAATGGAAGAGATTCAGCATTTGGTGTTCTAAGAAGCATATTTCTCCAGCTACTGCTGGATTGCTTACTGTTCTGGATTATATGGTCCATCTTAATGGCCTAGGCCTCAGACCAGCTACTGTCAATCTACACTTCTCAGCTGTTTCTGCATTTTTGTCTGTGGGGAAGTCTTCCTCACTATCTTCTCATCCTGTGTTCTATAAATTTTTAAAGGATTGCTTCACACCAATCCTCCTTTTAGAACCCTGCCCCTGCCTGGGATTTGAATGTTGCATTGCTCAATTTATCAAACCCTTTTGAAACCTATGTCTTCAGCAGAGCTTAAGTACTTGACTTGGAAAACTGTGTTCTTGGTAGCCATTACCTCTTCCAGGCGTATCAGTGGATGCAACCCTGTCAGTGGAACCTGATTTTATCTCCTTTCACAGGGATAAAGTGGTCCTTAGAACCAATAGAAGGTTCTTGCCCAAAGTGGTTTCAGACTTCCATTTAAACCAGTCTGTGTCTCTTCCTGTCTTCTTCACTGATCATTCTTCCTCAGGAGAGAGGAGGCTACACAGTTTAGAAGTTCAAAGAGCCCTTAGTTATTACATACAGCATACCAAGGGTCACAGGTTTGACTCCCTTCAGTTGTTCCTCACTTATGGAGAAGTGGGAAAGGGCAAACCTGCCACCAAGAGATCTATTGCCAGGTGGATTGTGTCTTGTATACAATTCTGCTATGAAAAACTCCACCCTCAGGCCTGAGGGCTCATTCCACAAGAGGTACAGCTGCTTCCCTAGCTGCTGCCAGAGATATTCCTCTTAGAAATTTGTCAAGCAGCCACCTGGAAAACAGTCCATACCTTTACCAAGCATTACTCTCTGGATATCCAGGCTAGGAGTGATGCTCGGTTTGGCATAGCAGTACTTCAGAGCCTATTCCCAAAGTAGGTTCTATCCCTCCTCCATGGAGGTACTGCTGGGTAGTCTGCACTTGTCAGGATACAACAAGACTTCAAGTTGTTTGAAGAAAAAATTACTCACCTTAGTAATTATGTTTCTTCTACTGGAGTCTTGCTGTATTCTGACCTCCCTCCCTGCTTCCCCTCTCAGAACCTGTTTTTGGGAAGTGGTTGGGCAGGTGCAGTGTTGCACCTCAGGGGTGCTTTTTTATACCCTCTTCTTGTATGGGTGTTTATTTTGTTATATTCCTGTTTGGTTTGGGTCTTGAGTTTTGGGTTTCTTGACTTGAGTCTTTTTTTGGTAGTCCGAAACTTTTTGTTGCAAGTTGGCTATAAAAATTTTGTTTTACAATTTCCACATAGAATACTATTAGAGTGTTGCTCATAAGAATCTGACAGTTAGCGCTCAAAGGGAAACAGACAGAGACATCAACAGAGCTCAAGCTCAGCATTCTGTGCTCTGCATAGAAATGTTAACCCTTTGTGCTCTGGGGCAGTTTAAAGGCTGGGGCTAACTTCACTTGTCAGAATACAGCAAGATTCCAATAGAAGAAACATAATTACTAAGGTAATTTTTTTCTTTTACTCGCTCGTTCCTGGACATGGTGCTTTTTGGCGAGATGCACTCTTTCTCTCGGACAGGGAGGCTTCTATACGCATTTCCTCTCTTTCCTTTTATTCAGAAGGTTCTGTTGAAACTTCAGGTGGAAGGGGCCCACTTAATTCTGATTGCCCTTCTGTGACCTCGGCAGGTTTGGTTCCTGCTGTTGCAACAACTGGCTCTAGATCTGCCGGTTCTTCTGCCAATCTCTCACAACCTTCTGTCTCAGGAGCAGGGCACCCTGGTACATCCGAGTCTTCAGTCTCTCCATCTTCATGCATGGACATAGTGGTTTCCCACTATGGAGTTTTCTTCCAGGTCACTCGGGTCCTGGTAGAAGCCAGAAAACCCTCTACCAGCTCTACCTGTGCCATGAAGTGGAAGAGGTTTTCTATCTGGGCCACAGCCAAACGCTTGGACCCCTTTTCTTGTTCGGCTTCCCAGGTGTTAGAGTACCTCTTACATCTTTTTGAGCTGGGCCTTAGTTGCGCCTCTATTAAGGTCCGTCTTTCTGCAGTGTTGGCCTACTACCTCCCGGTGGAGGGAAAAACCCTAGCACAACTAGAGGTTTCAAAAACCTTCTTGAAGGGCATCCTTCATGTTAAACCTCCAGTACGGAACCCCTGTCCTCCTTGGGGTCTTAATTTTATATTAGAAAAACTTACTTTGCCCCCTTTTGAACCAGCAGTAAGTTGCGATATACGCTTCCTGTCCTGGAAGACTTTGTTTTTAGTTGCTGTTACCTTAACTTTAAGAGTTTCAGAGCTTCAGGCCTTTGTTTGCAGAGAGCCTTAGTTGCTTTCCACAAGGACTGGGTGGTCCTGCGGACTAATCCTTGCTTTCTTCCGAAAGTGGTTTCGGAGACAACTCTCAAGTCAGAGTGTTGAACTGCCAGTCTGTTATCCTCAGCATTCCAACAGAGGGGAATATCTGTTGTGCACCTTGGATGTGTATTGGATCCTGAGGTACTATACCTCCCGGACTAAGGAAGTTTGTAAATCGAACCAACTCTTTGTTCCTTTGCCCCCTAGTGCCAGGGCAAGGCCATCTCAAAGCAGACTATCTCTAGGTGGCTGGCTAACTTTATTCACTACACTTAACAGAAATATGGAAAGACCCTTCGGGTGCGGTTAAAGGCTACTCCACTAGAAGCGTGCCACCTCTACTGCATTTTTCAGGAATGTGTCAACTGCAAAGATCTGTGCAGCAGCCACTTGGTCTTCTGTCCACACCTTCACTAAGCACTACAGTCTGGACATTGCCTGTAGGTGTAGAGCTGGTTTCGGCCTTGCAGTTTTGCAAGGTCTTCTGTCCTAAGGCAGAACCTTAGTTGGCAGACATCTTCCTCCTCCCGGAATCTCATCTCCAACTCTTTCTTAGACTGCTTGGAATTCAGTCCTATATGTGAAGGCCTACTGCAGAAACCCTCTCAAAGTAAGCTATAGCAGTTACTTAAGAACTTACCATAACAGTAGATCTTCGAGATAGGTTCCTGCAGTAGGTCTAGTTTCCCACCCACCTTCCCCCAGCTCCTGGAGATTTTTCCTTTTTATCCTACCTAGCCCATAAGTCTAGATAGGGCACAAGGTCCCAGGAGTTGTTACTCCTTCCTTTCTGCGTACATTTCTTTAGGTCTCCAGTGGAAAAGAACTGGAGGGTGGGCGGGGGACTGCTCCTTTTATAGTCGGGCTGACGTTGTGTCACCTGATGTTGAGGGCGGTCCCCGCTGATGATTGCTAGCTACAAGTTTGCCATTGGAACCTAACGCTAGGGGGTGCAGTCCTATATGTGAAGACCTACTGCAGGAACCTCTCTCAAAGATCTACTGTTACGGTAAGTTCTTACATAACTGCTGTTTTTATCTCCTCCCCAAGGTGCTACGACCTTGGAGTTGGCTATTTAAGTAAGAGGGGCGCGTGGGGCAAAGCCCCCCATAATGGGGGTGTGGGGGCAGAGCCACCCACAAAAAATTATTTTTGCCGTTTCTGTCCTTAATCGACATGCTGTCACGATTATGGGCTCGCTGTTTTGTATTCACCCAGTTCAGATAAAAATGGAATGCAGAAGTTGGTCTGCCTAAATGCTACCAGCCTGAACAAGATCAGTGCACTACTGTTGATGGTTGAAGAGGTCAACTTGGACTTGGTAGCCGTCACAGAGACGTGGGACTCTGGGAGCAATGACGGGGATCTGCCAGTTCCAGGGTACACCTTATATAGGGGGGAGAGATGAAAGGGTAAAGGCAGGAGTAGCCTTGTATATCGGGGACAGATAGAGGCTATGGAGAATGGGACCATCAAGATGGAGGGGCAGTGGAGTCAGTTTGGGTACCGCTGACTATGGTTGTTGAAAAAAGGTTAGACTAGGGGTGATCTTCAGACTGCGGG
Organism: Neoceratodus forsteri; assembly: GCA_016271365.2. Lineage (NCBI taxonomy): Eukaryota > Metazoa > Chordata > Ceratodontiformes > Ceratodontidae > Neoceratodus > Neoceratodus forsteri. The sequence goes on along the minus strand of CM028135.1, from coordinate 900,410,191 downwards.
GCCTAAAGGATGATGGAGATAAGGACCATGTGGCCCACCCGGTCTGCCCATTTGTGCCTACCTATTTACAAAAAAAAAAAAAAAAATCCTAGATGATCTGCAGTTCACCCTTTCTTACCTGTCTATGTGGTACCCTTATGTCTGTCCTATGCATTCTTGAATTCCCCAACTGTATTTGCCGCCACCAACTCTCTATGGAAGCCGTTCCAAGCATCTACCACTCTCAGTGAAAAAGTACTTCCTCGTGTTGCCCCTGAACCTCCCCCAACTTCATTTCGTGTCCCCTTGTTCTAATACATCTTTTTGTTTGAAATATGCTACCTTTTTGTACCTTGTTTATATCCCTGAGGCACTTGAATGTTTCTATCATGCCCCCCCTTACTCTCTTCCAGCGAATACATATTGAGTTCCCCTAGCCTCTCCTCATAGGGCTTTCCATGTAGACCCTGCACCATATTAGTAGCCCTCCTCTGGACTACCTCCACTCTGTCTATTTCCTTCCGGAAGTGTGGTCTCCAGAACTGGATGCAGTACTATAGCTGAGGTCCCACCAGTGACCTGTAAAGTGGCATAACCACCTCCTTCTTTCTGCTGGTAATACCTCTCCCTATGCACCACAGCATCCCACTGGCTTTCCCTACAGCCTTCTCAAATTGTTTGGTCACTTTTAGGTCCTCTGATATGAGTACTTCCAGGTCACATTCCTGCTTTGTGGCCACCAGTGAAGGTACCTCACCATATTGTACTCCTTCCTTGGGTTTCTGCTCCCCAAGTGCATGACCTTCCACTTTTTTGCATAAAATCCTAGCTGCCACACATTAGACCACTCCTCCAACCTGCTTAGGGCTTTTCTCATTTTTTCTAACCCCTCTGGGGTGTTAACCCTGTTGCAGATCATAGAGAAAATCAGGTGTGGGGTACAGAAGGGGATCTAGTGGTAGTGGGGAACCTGAGCCTGCCAGTCATAGAGTGGGATACCCTTGTGGCTAAGAACACCTGGAGTAAGATGCTACTAGACGCATTGCCGGACTGCTTACAGGTGCAGCTGGTCAGAAATCTTGTTTCTTGGTATTTAGGAACTTGGAAGTGGCAGCTGGCTGGCAGTCAGGCCCACTGGGTCCAGCGACCAAAAGTCTGTATGGTTTGTACTGGCGATGAGGAACATTGGTCCCCCATAGAGGACAGTGGTCCTAGACCTCTAACAGGCAGATTTTAGTCAGATGTGGAAGTGAAGTAAGTAAACAAGTAAAGTGAAATGTATTTTTACACAGGAGTAACATTCTCGGGTGGAAGCCTATTTTCAGATATACCTTGTCTCATACATACAGTTTACACACATACAGGGATGGGTTCAGGAAAACTTGGTAGGTACACTCTATATCAGATCGAGGGAATACAGGTAATGTGGGTAACATAGAAACATAGACTTTGATGGCAGATAAGGACCACTTGGCCCACCCAGTCTGCCCATTTCCCTACCTATTGGATAAGCTGCAGATTCTAGTTAACCAACAGCCTATTTCCTGCAACCCCCATTATAATTGCCTTATGTCTGTCCCATGCATGTTTGAATTCCCCTACTGTTTTAGACACCACAACCTCTCCAGGAAGGTGGTTCCATGTGTCCACCACTCTCTCCATGAAAAATTATTTCCTTACATTATCCCTGAGCCATCCCCCCTCTAACTTTAAATTGTGCCCCCTTGTTCTTACACATCTCTTTTTCTGAAAGATGCTACCCTCATGGACTTTGTTGATTCCCTTGAGGTACTTAAAAGTTTCTATCATGTCACCCTGTCCCTCCTTTCATCAAGGGTATACATATTAAGCTCTCTCAGTCTCTCTTCATATGGTTTCTGATGTAGACCCTGCACCATTTTAGTTGCCCTCCTCTGAACTGCTTCCATCCTGTCTATGTTCTTGTGTAGATGAGGGTCTCCAAAACTGCACGAGTACTCCAGATGGGGTCTCACTAACTGTCTGTACAGAGGGATAACCACTCCTTTTCTACTTGTGATGCCCTCCCTATGTATCCCAGTATCCCCTGGCTCTCCTTACTGACTTCTCACATTGCTTACCCACCTTTAGGTTATCTGATATGACTACACCCAGATCCCTTTCCATTATTGTTGTTGTTAGTACCGCCCCTGCTATTGTGTACTCTTCTGGATTTTTATTTCCCAGGTGCATTACTTTGCACGTCTTTGCATTGAATCTAAGTTGCCATATGTCTGACCATTCCTCCAACCTTGCCAAGTCCCTTCTCATCCTTTCTACCCCCCCCTTGTGTATCAACTCTGTTACAGATCTTTGTGTCATCTGCTAAGAGGCATACATTTCCTTCCAGACCCTCTGCAATGTCATCTATAAAGACGTTAAAGAGGACTGGACCCAGTACTGAGCCCTGAGGTACTCCACTAGTAACCCCCCTTTCTTCGGAATGTGTTCCATTCACTATTACCTTCTGTGTACTATTGTGCAGCCAGTTTGCTACCCAGGCTACCACCCTGGGACCCACTCCCAGGCTGGCTAACTTGATTATTCTTTTGTGCGGGACTGTGTCAGATGCCTTGCTAAAGTTTAGGTAGGCAATATCCACAGCCCCTCCCTGGTCTATTACTTTGGTCACCCAGCCAAAGAAATCGATTAGATTTGTCTGACATGACCTTTCTGCTGTGAATCCATGCTGCTTTGGGTCCTGTGCCCCACTGGCCTCTAGGTACTGAACAATTCTTTCTTTCAGAAGTGATTCCATCATTTTCCCCACCACTGAGGTCAAACTAACAGGTCTGTAGTTTCCTGCTTCTGCCTTGCTCCCACTTTTGTGAAGGGGAATCACATCTGCCCTCCTCCAGTCCTGAGGTACCACCCCATCTTCCCATAATGTGTTAAAAAGTGTGGTTAGTGGTGTCACTAGGTCCTCCCTTAGCTCTTTTAGAATTCTAGGGTGAATCCTGTCAGGCCCCATTGCTTTGTCCACCTTGAGTTTTAGGAGTTCTTTCAGGACTCTTTCATCTGTAAATGGACTGGCGTCAACCCCACTACCCAGAGTGTTTCTGTTGTTTGGTTTAGGTAACTCCTCCTCTTCTTTTGTGAATACTGAGCAAAAGTATTCATTCAGTATCTCTGCCTTTTCACTGTCTTCCTCTGCCCACCTCCCTCTCCTTTATTAATCTTACTATCCTCCTTAACCTTTCTATGCTCCCTAATGTACCTATAAAAGGTTTTATCCCTTCTTAACTGAGTTGGCTATTTTTCCTCGGTTTGGGCCTTTGCTTTTCTGACTGCCTTCCCACTTCTTTCTGCTTTAATTGATACAATTCCCTGTTGTGCTCCTTCTGTGATTCCTTTTACTTTTTGAATGCAGCCTTTTTCTCCTTAACCTTCCCTGACACCTCTTTTGAGAACCATAGTGTTTTTTTATTCCGCTTTGTTTTCTTTATTTATTTCACACAAAGGCTTGTTGCCTCCATGATGGCAGTTTTGATTTTTCTCCATTGTTCTTCCACCCCTCCTTTCTGGCCATTTGCTAATGCATTCCTCAGGTATTCACCCATTATGCCAAAGTCAGCCCTTCTAAAGTCCAGTATCCTTGTCTATGTATGGCTTGTCTCCATGGCTGTGTTTATTGTGAAGCACACTGTGCAGTAGTCGCTTGTTCCCAGATGTTTACTGATTTCTAAATTTGTGATCCTCTATCCATTTGAGAGTACCAGGTCTAATATTGCTCCCTCCCAAGTGGGTTCCACCACTAGCTGTCTAAGGCATGCCCCCTGTAGGGCATCGAGAATGACCCTGCTCCTGGATGTGGCTGCAGTCCATGTCGTCCAGTTAACATCTGGCATATTCAGGTCCCCCATCAACAGTATCTCCCCTTTTTCAACCATTTTGAGAATGCCCTCTATCATTTTCTTGTCCATTTTCTCCACTTGAGACGGGAGTCTGTATACAACCCCTGTGTGGATTGTGATGCCATTCCCTGTCTCCAAGGTGACCCAGAGTGGTAAACATCAAAAGGGTAATTCTGGAGGCCCATCTCTTATGCAAGAAAGGTCACCAAAAGGAACAAGCAAAAAAAAGCCAGTCTGGTTTTCAAAGGAAGTAAAAGAGGCTGTAAGGATGAAAAAATGGCCTTCCTAAGGGACAAGGGAAATAAGGGGGAGGAAAAATGATAGGAGTACCAGAACAAGCTAAAGGAGGCAAGGGTGGCTGTCAAGAGGGCAGAGGCAGATACAGAACTGTGGCTTTCCGAGGGTGTGAAGGTAGAAGAAAAATAATTATATATCTGTTACAGAAAAAAGGAAAGCTAGGGAAGGATCGTCAGGTTAGCTTTGGGGGGGGGAGAAGACAACAAGCAGAAGGCCAGTTTCCTAAACAGTTACATCTGCTTAACATTCATGGTTGAAGTAATGGGCCTCCACTGCAGAGTGGTATCAAGGAGGCCACACGGGGGTCTGAAAATGGGGAGGGTAGTGATAATGGGTGAAGAAAGGGCCGGAGGCCCTCAGGTTGGATAAAGCACCAGGCCCGGATGGCCTGCAGCTGAGGGTACTCTGGGAACTGGCTTCAGAACTAGCTGAACCTGTGACCCACCTGTTTACATAGAACATAGAATGTGACGGCAGATAAGGACCGCTTGGCCCACCTAGTCTGCCCATTTTCATACCTAACAGATAAGTTGCAGATTCTAGTTAACCAACAGCTTACTTCCTCCTACCCCCCACTTTTTTTTTTTTTCAACTAACAACAGCCATGCACCACCACCCACAGAATCGAGAAAGAGCTATTAATCTGTCAATCCTTTCCGTGTCCGGGCCGGGTGACGTTTTCTGTGTTGAGTCAAATTAAGCCGCAGTCTCCACTCCTCTTGGTGCCCTTCCGTCAGTTCCTTTAAGTTTCAGTTTTGTAACCATACTGCCCCTGGAACCCAAAGACTTTGGTCTCCCGGAAGCTCCCCGGCGGGTCATGGGAATAACGCCAACGGATCACTAGTTGGCATAGTTTATGGTCGGAACTACGACGGTATCTGATCGTCTTCGAACCTCCGACTTTCGTTCTTGATTAATGAAAACATTCTTGGCAAATGCTTTCGCTTTTGTTCGTCTTGCGTCTTTAATGACTTACTAGACTTTGTGATAATGCCAGTGGATTGGACATCCACAGATGTAGTCCCATTCGGGGGGGTGCCAAGAAGCCCCGGGAAATTACAGGCTGGTCAGTCTTACTCTCATCTTCATTGTAGGTAAGCTTAGGGAGACCATAGTTAAGGAAAATCTGGTGGCCTATGCAGATGACTGAGTTGCAGGACAACATGCAGTACGGGTTTGCGTTATGGAGGTCATGCCAGACCAACCTGATTCATTGTTTCAACTGGGTCACTACGACTTTAGATAAAGGGCAGGCTGTTAACGTGCTCTACTTTAACTTCAGAAAAGCCTTCCATTTAGCCACACAAGAGGCTGAGAAAAAAGCTGAAGGATTCAAGAGTAGAGAAGCATTTAGTCAGGTGGGTGGAGAACTAGCTGGGGGGAGGCAGTAGCAGGTGCTAGTAAATGGGACCAAATTTGAGGATGGGGGACATTAGCAGGGTGTGGCAGGAGTTTGTGCTGGTACCTGCCTGCCCTATACAGTATGTTTATGTGTGATGTAGGAAGTATATCCAGGGCAAGATGTGACTCTTTGCTGTTGACAGAAAGCTTTGCAGCATGGTAAACAGCAAGAAGGGGTGAGGGAACTTCAGAAGAACCTAGAGAGGCTGAAAAGGTAAAAGATCTAGCAATTGAGAACCACCACCAATTAGTATAAGGTGATGCACTTAGGGAAAAGGAACCTACGCATGGAGTAGTGGATGGGAGAGGTCAGGCTGGGCACTACAGTGGAGAGTAGGGATCTAGGTACCATCATCAGTGACTCCTTCAAGGAAACTAGCAAGTGCAATAATGCATATAGTAAGGCTTCAAGGATGCTGTGGTGTATCTGGAGGGGGTTTGATCGCAGAAGTGAAGCGATATAACCCCTATACAGATCTTTGGTTAGGACTGACCTAGAATACTGTGCCTAGTTCTGGAGCTGTCCTCTGAGAACAGACATAGACAGGCTGGAGTAAGTACAGAGGGTCATCAGAATTATCCAGGGCCAACAAGGCAGATTCTTTGAGAAACATCGGGTTGCCTTGAACATATACTCACTGGAGTCCAGGCATGGGATGTGGTACATGATAGCGAGATACTGTGTACGTTCTTGAGGGGTATACATGGTGAAAAGTAAAGAACTGTTAGAAACAGTGATGTAGTCACAAGAGGACACAGTCGGACTTTAGTTGGAGGTCAGTTCAGGAGGGATGCAAATAAGTTTTGCTTCACTGAGAGGGTGGTAGAACAGGTTGCTGGCAGACGTGATGGAGGGCAGGTACCCTAAACATGGCTGGAACAGAGCAAGAGGACACATTCCTACTGAGGAATGTGGAAGGAGGACCCCTCCAGAACACTAGGGACGGGGGTGAACATGGGCATACTCTTTGGATCATAGGTCTCTTTCTGACAAATAGACTCTGTGTTTCTATGGCCACCTGTTCATTCTTTTATATCACCCTATTTCGACTGTATTGTAAGATGCCCTTTTCCCCATTTTGAGTCTGGTTTAGCATTTATTTAGTTTTAAATAAAAAATAGTTAAGCGTTATTTAATATGGCTGCTGCAAGGTTTTCATCAATATTCACACCTGCATTTTAGTACCTATATTTTAAAAACATCATGTTTCTTGTGACTAAGATGAACTGGCATTCAACTTTCAGTGCTCTGACCTTTTGGGGAATTGGGGACATTTGGGCTCACTCGAGGCTACAAACCAAAAGCTGTAACATGGAGAACGTAGAATTAAATGTGTGCCATGTAAATGCATTTGAAAACAAAAAATAAATTGTAGGGAGCAATGTCAGGGCTTTCAGAGGAGTGCATGATGAAATATAAAAAAATGAAACAAATTGCTGCTTCAAGTTTTGTACATCTTTTTTTCTGTTGCTGTTGTTTAAGGGTGTCATGGCTAATATGTTTGTCTACCATTCAGAAATGAAAAGTATGGAAAGCAAGAATGTTCAGCTGAACACATTCCAGAAACAGAAATATGCACTCAAAGCTGAACTACTTCAGCTTCAGAGCAGACTTAAAGGTAATCATCTGTAAATATTGTTCTTAGTGCTAAAAAATACAAATTGTCTACCTTTACTGGTAATGTGGTACAGCAGCTCTTTTCTAGTTATAAATCATAATAGTCCAGATAATTTTTAACTATAGAAAGGCATGTTAAATTATTTTTTTCTTTACATATCAGATATGTATGGATCTTCTTCTGTCTTACAGTTCCTCAGTACTAATCTTCAAGTATATAATACAATGTTTTCTATCGGTACATTGCTGTCGACCAAGATCAGGTGCTCTGTGTGCTGTTTCATAGTTTATTGTGTGACAAATTGGAGCAATTGCCATTGAACTACAGAGTTCCTGCAGTCAAAACTTCAAGTCAATCAATCTTTATTTTTTAAGCGCTATTCCAGTAGATCATAGCGCTGTACAGAGAATCATAAAAACAATTAATTCAATAAGAACAGCAGATCTAAAATTTTAAAAATCGGATCCTAATATCACAGATAACAGTAGACTAATCAACACTTGCATCAGGGAATGCTAAAGAAAATAAGTAAGTTTTCATGGCTGATTTAAAACACTCGACGGTCAGGCACTTTCTGATCCGACGAGGTAGAGAATTCTACAGGGTAGGCGCCACAAAAGCAAACAAATGGGCCCCAGAACTCTTCTTTCGAACCCTGGGAACCTATAGCAATCCCTTGTTGGTGAAATGGAGTGGGTGCGGGGGGGGCAATAAGGATGGAGAAGATCTTTAAAGTAACACGGTCCCTACATGTGTAGGGCTTTATAGGTCAGTAACCCACCCTTGAAGGTGATCTGCCAGTGCAGATCACGGAACACACAGGAGTGACATGACTAGATCTCGATAAGCCAGTCAATAACCTGACTGCCGCATTCTGCACTAGTTGCAAGTGGTGGATATCAACCCCCAGTAGCCCTAGGTATAGGGCATTGCAGTAATCAAGGCACGAGGTTACAAGGGCGTGGACCAACGTTGGAAGATTGCCAGGTGAGACCAGATGCTTAATCCAAGGGATGTTCCTCAGATGGTAAAAAGAGGTTTTAAAGACAGCAGACACCTAAGATTTTAATGTCAGGCCGCTGTCGAACACAACGCCCAGATTTTGCGCCTGGTCAGAGGTAAGCAGCTGGTCACCCAAGAACCAAAGCCCAGAAGGAAGGCCTGCCGGCAACCTCACACCTTGGTTACCTGGATTCTCCACCAGTACCTCGGTTTTGTCCGAGTTCAACCTCAGCCAGTTGGCACTCTTCCAACCCTGGATCTTGGAGAGGCAGCTGTTAAAAACCGAGACCACGCCACCCTGTTCGGGCACAAAGGACATGTAGAGCTGAGTGTCATTTGCGTAGCAGTGAAAACTCAGCCCATACCATCTTATAATGTCTCCCAATGGCAGCATATACAATACAGACAGCATAGGGGACAGCACAGAGCCCTACGGAACTCCATATGACAGCGGAAGAGGAGCTGAGGAATAAATTCCTGACACTAGTCTCTGAGTCCTGCCAGTGAGGAATGATCAGAACCATCTGGGGACAGTACCAGATGGTCCACAGAGTATCTGCTGGTGCTCCAACAGCACCCCATGATCTACAGTGTCAAATGCTGCAGAGAGATCAAGGAGAAGCAAGATGGAGTGGCTCCCCCAATCCCTCGCTAACAGGAGACCATTAAGTACCCAAACCAGAGCAGTTTCGGTACTATGCCTCTTCCTAAACCTGGACTGGGAGGATCGTAGACATCATGAAATGTTAGATGGTCATCCAGCTGCACCGAAACAACCTTCTCAATAACCTTACCCACAAAGGGCAGGTTAGAGACAGGTCTGTAGTTAGCTAAGCAGTCCAGGTCAGAGGAAACTTTCTTCAGGAGGGGTATTACTACCACCTCCTTCAGGAAGTCCTGAAACACCCCAGAATCTAACAAGCACCAGACTATCTCTGGAAGGACCAGGCCGATGACTTCAGTGCACCCCACTAGGAGGCATGTTGGGCCCTGGTCCATCTACAGTAGGTTGGGCGCATACCCTGGACGACCCGCACAATGTCCACTATCGTCAGCTGTCCGAAGTCGGACCAGACATGCCGAGAGTCTGCAACCACTTGCCGATCACCGCAGTACCCATTTGAGGGCGTTGAATGGATTTCCGACCTGATGTGACAATCTTATTGGTGAAGAATGGAGCAAACTCATCACACTTAACTTGTGAAAACGCTCCCTGCGGCTGAAGACAGGCTGGACTGCACAAACTGTTGACAGTCCAGAAGAGCTGAGCAGGTCGATTCTTCACCACAGCAATCTTCAGAAGTCTGCTTGAGACTGGAGAATGGCACTTCTAACAAACTGTATGAATTTGAGTAGCACTATTTATATCGTAGTGTGTAAATATGTTTAACAGCATGAATGTGATACATGGTTATTACTAGTTGCAGTTATCTTGTGTTGTTGAGATGTCCTATAATTTTGAGTGTTAGCAGACTCAAGGAATGCCTTAATATTGTGCTGGTCATGTGACAGTCATCTCCAGTGGCAGATCATTGTTTCTGCTGGAGAAGACAGACACAGGATCCAACACCTGTATCTTTCTGCTAAGTTCAGCTTTAAAATAAGATACTGCATTTTTTATTTCCCTATATTTTACACTGTCTTTTTGTAAATGTTTTGAAATAAGCATTTTATTTCTCTGTTCCTGATCAAGTCCAGTTAACTGAGAAAAGCTCTTTTTCGCTGGTTCTTATTCAGGTCCTGGTTCAGTTTTAAATTACCTTGCCATTCATTTCAGTTTGCATATTTGGCAGAATTACTTAATGTTTGAACTGTACCATTTTTGTACAAGATGTTCTCTTTGAGTTATTCAGAAAAGCGTAATAAGATAATGGGGTCGATGGTGCTTATTTTGTTTTACCTGTCTGAGTCTAGATCCTGAGTCTCCCACTTGCAAACATTGTTTGAAGCTCTGCAGTAAGACTAAGAAAACTGGAAAGATAAAAGAATTCATGAGATAGGATCTCCCCCCTAGAGGTCTGAATGAATATTCATCCTTTTCAGATTTTTAAGACAAATGACTGGCTTGCCAGATCTCTACACATTTGAAACAGAAGTGAAGGTGGAGGCAGCACTGTTTATGAGCATGCTAGGTCTTATCCACCAATTCTAATGCACAATGTTTTTAAGAAGGCATTACAGAAGATTTTTTGGAAATGCCTTTGATGAAAACATTGAAACAAGGTATATGGTACGACGTGAAGAGTTTACAAGTTATGTACAACCAAATTCTGAAGACCTCATTTAAGCTGCATATTGTGAAAAGGCAAAATAAAATACTTCTACTGTCCCCTCCCCCAGATAATTGTTCTAGAAAAATTGACAGTTTGGGAACAAGAGAGTGGAAATCTGATGGCAGAAAAGGACCCCCCAAGGTCCATTCAGTCTGCCCATTAAACCCAGGCCCATAGGTAGCCTTAGACTCCATTTTTGTACCCCATCCTTTGTCCCTCCCCACTGATGTCATCTCCATTCTCTGCTCCTTTTCTTGGTTCTTCCCCCACTTCTCTTATGTTTATTCCTATGTGTTCATCCAATAACCTTTTAAATTCTCCAACTGTTATGGCCCGCACCACCTCCTCCACCAGTAGACTGTTCCAAGGGGCCACCACCCTCTCCGTGTTGAAGTACCCCCGCCTATTTCCTCTGAACTTTCCTCCTTCCAACCTCAGATTGTGCCTTCTAGTTTTCAGACTATTCTTCCTACTAAATATGCTCACCTCCCTCACCTTATTGATCCCCGTCACTATTTAAATGTCTCGATCATGTCCCCCCCCAAACTCCAGGGGATACAGTTCTAGCTTCTCTAACCTCTCCTCATAGGGCCTTTGATGCATGTCATGCATCGTTTTGTTCACCTCCTCTAGACTCTCTCCACCCTATCTATATCCTTATGCAGGTGAGGTTTCCAAAACTGAACTCCATATTCAAGGTGGGGTCTCACCAATGACTTTTGCAGAGGCATTAACACCTCTCTCCTCTTTGTTATACCTCACCCTATGCACACCAGCATGCGAGATGCCTTTCCAACCACTTTACTGCAATGGTTAGCCATCTTCGGGTCATCTGAAATGATAATCCCCAGATCCCACTCCTGTTCCATCTCCATAACTTCTTTTCTCTCTAACATGTACTTGGACTTCGGGTTTCTGTGCTCAGTATGCATTATTTTGCACTTCTTAGCATTAAAACCCAGTTGCCACCTTTCTGACCACCTCTCCAGTTTTCTCAGGTCTTCCCTCATATTTTCCACCTCCCCCCCCCCGGCATGTCCACCTTATTGCAAATCTTCGTATCATCTGTGAACAGGCACACCTTCCCTCCCCAATCTCTCCCCAATATCACAGATGTAAATGTCAAAGAGGATGGGCCAAAAATGGATCCTGTTGCACCCCACTTTGTCACCGTCCCTCCTGGAGTGCACTCCATTCACCACTATCCTCTGCTATCTGTAGCTAAGCCAGCTGTCCACCCATTTAGTTATTTTGACCAAACCCCTAAACTGCCCAGCTTGTTCACCAGCCTCCTGCAAGGGATGGTGTCAAAGGTCTTGCTGAAGTCCAGACAGGCCATGTCCAACACCCCTCCTGATCAACCACCTATCACCAGTCACCCAGTCAAAAAACTCAATGATGTTTATCTGGCATGACCTCACCTCCATGAACCCATGCTGTCTGTCATCTTGGAGACCATTAGCTGTAAGGTAATCGACAATTCTCTCCTTTAGGAGTGACTCCATAATCTTTCCCACTATTGAGGTAAGGCTGACCGGATGATAATTCCCTGCCTTCTCCGTACTGCCGCTCTTGTGGAACGGCATCACATACGCCCTTTTTCAGTCACCTGGAACCCTCCCTGTATCTAGTGACATATTAAGCAGTTTAGTCAATGGTGCTGCCAGTTCCTCTCGAAGCTCCAAGATCACTCTCGGATGTAGGGCATCCAGACCCATTGCCTTGCCCACCCTTATCATGCCCAATTTCTCCAGTACCCTACCTTCCTTGAACAGGCTGGAGTCCACCCCCTGCCCTCTTTGGCCCTCTCTTGCAACTCTGGACCCTTTCCCTCCCTTTCTACTGTAAATACTGAACAGAAGTACCTGTTCAGTAAATCCATTTTCTGAAGATCACCGCTCTACCAGAACTACCCCCGAAAGTCTCACTATCCCTGCTTGGTTTCCTTTTCTTGCTGACATTTCTGTAGAAGGTTTTATCTCCCCTGTGGACATCCTTGGCTATTTTCTCCTCCATATCTACCTTAGCTTTTCTTATTGTCTGCCCTGCTATCCTCAGATTCTCCCTGTATACCTCCCTGTCCCCTTCTCTCTGTAATTTTTTACTCTTGAATACTTGTTTCCTTTATTTCACTGCCCTCTGCACTTCCCTGGAGAACCAGAGTGGTACCTTCTTCTTTTGCTGACCTTCCTAATACACTGACCTGAGGCTATGAATATCCCCCCCATCATTGACCCCCACAATTCCTCCATGTCCTCTAGTTCTTCTTTGCCCTCCATAACCTCTCTGAAGATCTCCCTCATTCTACCGAAGTCTGCCCGCCTGAAGTCTAGTACCCTTGTGCTAGTGCGACTTGCTTCCACCCCTGCCCTAATTGTAAACCTTCCAGCTTGGTGGTTGCTGGACACTAGACCATCCCCCACTGAAACCTTTGGTACACTCTCCCCATTTGTTAACACTAAGTCCAGTATCGCCCTGTCAGAGTAGGTTTTAGAACTAGCTGCTGGAGGAACGCTCCCTGCAGGGAGTCTAGAAATTCCCTACTTTTTGCTGATGATGCTGCAGGGATCCTCCAGTCCACATCGGGGAGGTTAAAGTCACCCAACAGCAGAAGTTCCCCCTTGCGTGCCATCCTTTGCACTGTTTGCAGTAATTCCCCATCCACTTCATCCCCCTGTGCAGGAGGCCTGTAGATCATACCTATATGCTGTATTGCTCCTGACCGCTTTTCCAATGTGACCCACAGGACCTCTGCTTCTCCCTGCTCATTTTGCCCTTCTGTTGCCCTCATATTGTCCTTTACATACAGTGCAGCTCCTTCCCCTTCCCCTTCATGTTCTGTCCCTCCTAAATAGATCAAACCCCAGGATTACCACCTCCCAATCCTGGAGCTCTGATTACCATGTCTCTGTTGTGGTCACCAGGTCCAGCCTCTCATCTGCTATTGTGGCCTTCTGCTAGGTTAGTGCCCATGCTCTTTGCATTGGCAGACATTAATAATAATAATACATTTTATTTCTAAAGCGCCTTTCAAGTTTTCAAACATTTTACATTACCCTCCAACAAGTTCTGCCCTCCCTGTTTTGTCCCTTCCCCTCATCCCCAGTCACCTCCTGTGGGGGTGAATGCCAGCTTAGGAAGATCCTTCTGGTCTCCCCCTCCCCTTGCCTTGAACGCCCTCACTAGTTTAAATCTTCCAAGACTCTGTCTGTGTATCCTTGTAACCTTCCCCTCAGCACCCTTGAACTCTTCTCATTTATAAGCTGTTAACAAAAACTAAATAAATATGCAATCTGTCATTTGCATATAAACTTTCATCTGCCCACGTGCCTCCCTCCTCAGCAGGGGAAGCCCTCCCCTTCGCACCAGTCTCTGAGCCATTGATTGAAGTTTTCAGTCCATTGCTTTCTAATGGTACTGGTACAAGGGACCAGCAAGCCCTCAGAGAAGGCCAGTGAGCTTAGCATCTCTCTGCAGCCCCTAGCCAGCTGTCTAAACCTGTTTTGTACCTCCTCTGCTTCATTGCTCACCAGGTCATTGTACCTCCATTATGTTACTAAGGCAGTGTGCTTTTCTAAGTTACACTGCACACTAGAAGAAGGCATTATGAGTTATAATGCCATTGTATGTGATAATATACCTCAGGATGTCAGGAATGATCTGGCTTGCAGACTGAGTGCAAGCTGAGATACAACTAAGCACCAGTTGCAAATGTCAGCAGACATTAATGACACTGCCATGACTCGGTGGCCGCAAGAATGTATGCATGTCCCAGGACCTCGGGGTGCTCTTTTGACATGCACCAAAAAGCTGTAGATCCTCTTTGGGGGTATCTCAGTTATCAGGTAGTACCATTGGAACTTCACCATCAGTGAAGGGGACTCCACATTGACGATTTTTAGCAGTACATCTGGGGCTGCCCATGCTGTCAACACCATCAACTCTATAAAGGCGTGAGCTGCCTTGCTACATCCTCAGTTCTTTCCTGCCATCAGCTCACTGGCATGGTTCTCCACGGAAGCTCCATTGCAGTAGTTGCACCTTTTTTTGCCTACAGCTTTTCTAACTTTATTTTTCAGAATCTCTTCTTTGAAAGAGATTCCTGTGACTTGTTTATGTCGAGAGTTAATACTTCTTACTTCTCTTTTCCGTTGCTGCCACTGTGGAAAGAAGATTGCCTCTACAGATGAACACTCTGTCTGTGTCTGCTGTCTTGGACCTGATTATGAAGTTTCTTACTGTGAGCTGTGCCAGAAGTTTAACCAAACAGTCCTCAGGTGATGCAGAAAGGCTCTCAGAAATTTCCTGATGGATCAGCAGGTAGCCAGTTCTGGGCAGGGGTCCTCCGGGGTCCCAGTCTCTCAGTAGCCTGTTGGATAGTTTCATCGAGCTCCAAGGCCCGAAACAAGTCCTCGGGGGGGTGTCACAAAAAAGACCTAGATCGCAACCCCCCCAGCATCTGCCATTTCCCATCGGCCTCTCCTTCTTCTAGGGGGTCTTCGTTGGCTGCACCATGAAGAAATCTGCTGTCCAGATGTCTGTGCCCACCAGACCCATACCGACAGCAAATATGCCCGATTCTCAGGGTAGTTGGCCATTGACCTCTGGGTTGTCAGTCCCTCCGTCAGCTCAACAATGATTACTCTCCCATGGAGGCCTGCCCTTTCTGCTACTAAGGCTACATGCTCTTCGGGTTCTCAGAGCAGAGCTGGTTGGTCATTGATATCCATGCCATTGACCCGCCCTCCATTGATGAACCCTGTTGACCTAAATGAAATTCTGGTCTTCTCACCCCAGGAATTCTTCAGCATGTATTGGCAGGTGCCGTATGCCAGCTGGGTTCAACTGCCTCAGAGAGGAGGAGTCAATGTACATGAGCAGGAACATTGGCCAATCAGAAGAGAGGAGTGCTGCTTACAGTCAGCCTGAAGGACCTCAGAACCTTTTCTCTGCTAACTTGGCAACACTGCCCCAGAGCTCTCTCTCTCTCTCTTCTGCACCTTAAGAGACCTTCCTGTGAGTTTTTTCTTCATTTGAGTGCTGCCTTTACATTTTTAACGTATTAATTGTAGTTTTACACATTGTTTCCATGGTTGCGTTTTGATTCCTCGTAGCCATGGACTTTTTATCATTTTTTCCGCTTCTGTGTTGCTTCTGAGGTAAACGTTTACTACAGTTGCAGTAAATTAGCAGTTTTCTTATTTTCCTTGATAGTTTTAGCGTATAGTGTTATTTTTCCCACATTTGCACAACTTTTTTATGACTGTGGGTGGAGCCAACAGGAGTATTGCATGTACAAAAGGAGTGATGTCATGTTTTCTGTCCATGGAACTGACTGAAGGTGTAAATAGTCTCCTCCAAGAAATGTTTTCCACCCTTAAATAAATACGCTTTGATGTTAGTCAATGGTTGCAGGGTACTATTTTCTTTCTTAAATGGGTGGTACAAGAACTGGAACCTGTGTAGTGGGAGGCAGCATTATTTTTTGGGGGGAAGTAAGATCAAACCCACCTCCACCAAGAAACTCCTAAAGATCCAGCCCATCTTTTTATTTATTCATGTGGGAAGGGCATGAGGTGTATCTAACATGCTGAAAGAAGAACAAGTCTTTGGAGTCCCTGCATTTTGTTAAGGACTAGGAGAACAGATACTACTTAATGCATTCAAACTGACTTAAAAACCCTTGGAACAAATGATTATCAGAGTCACCTGGTGTCTCAAAAGGAAAGACTCAGCTTTCAGGTATTTCTTAAACATTTATATACTAAAAACAAAGTTCAGCTTTTGGGATTAACAATATTGTTTACCATATTTTATCTATCTATATATAGTTTGTCTTTTTAGTAGTTTCAAAACCTTGAAAACATTGATGTTAGTAATGCATTTAGAAATATATTTTTAATTGTCTTTACTGATAAATCATGCAGGTTCATGTACTTGGTAAACACAGTCTGTGATGAAGTGTATTTTACTTTTTTCCTGACTCAGTTTCTATCAGTGAAAAGAAAGAATGGAACAACTGTAAGAGGTGCCATCCCCCTGGACAAGCTATTTATCACTCATTTACATAAATGTAATTTCTCATTTTTACCATGAGGTAAGCGAAAAGATGAACCAGCATGGTTAACAAATACATTCACTGTCACCTGTGAATGAATAGGGAGGGTTTTTTCTTACATTCCTGGTGAGTTTATACTCCTTGGATCCTGTTATTCCAGTTTCTGTGCCTGTGTGTGTATAAGAAGCTTTAGAACACTATTTTTTCTTCTGGCTTGAGGAGTTGATTGAGACCACAGAAAGTTAACTCATTATCTTTTGGGTGTCATTCTGTGTCAGATTACCAATGGATAGTACAGACATCATAGAAAGCTATTAGAAGTAGAATGGGTTAAACACTTCTTGGAACTAATCTCAAGGCCCTTGGGCCCCCTTCATAATATACGTCTTAAATATCTGAGATTTTGTTCTACCTTATAATCAAGAATTTTTGATCTGACTCTTTCTTTACTTTTCCCAGTTGTATTCCCCGATGTCTGTCTAGTCTGACTTGATGTTGTGCTTCTAGGTCTTTTATTTTTTATTTTAATTTCTAGTTCATTTTATTTGTGTAGTCATTCCCTCTTCTGTCGTAGGCTATTTCTGTTATTTTCTCCCTTACTATGGCTTTTATTGAGTCCCATAAAACACCCGGATTCGCGTCTTGTGTATTATTATCTATGATTGCCTGTTTTAGATGGTCCTTTATTTGCTTTTGAATATCCTTATCTTGTAGCAGGGAGATGTCTAGGCTCCAAAATGAGGTTTTCCTGAGTGTCTACGGCCACCTCTTCTGCTTAATTTATTTATTTATTTATTCAAGCGTTTAACAAGGAAGGCATGCTGAGCATGCTAAATGCTCAATTCCAGATGCATCCCGGGGGAGGGGAACGTAGACAGTAGTTGAACAGCATATATACAGGTGAAAATATGTAGTGTGAATTCTCTAACATTTGGTCCAAGTGTCTAGGCATAGAGGTCAGAAAAACAGCAGAATATACAATAGTTTGACAGCATAGTGCAGGCAATGAGAAATGTGAGATCAGTGGTTATAGACCCAGATTGGTTGCAGTACTAAGTGCAGAAAAAGGTACTGTCATTTCACACAGGGAGCAGAACTGCCTAGGCACATGTGCAGGTAGGGGCGAAGTGCGCTTGGAGCAAGGAGTTAAGGTGCCAAGGGGAGGAGAAATGATGGATGTTTGCTGGGAGGGAGTTCCACAATGTTGGTATGCGGTAGCTGAAAGTAGCCTGACCGGCAGTAGTGGACCTATGCGGGACAGCCAGGGAACAGGAGTCCAAGATCTTACTTTGAGAGGGTTCCTTCAGTAGGTCATCACAAATAGGACTGACGTCACCTGATGTCGGGCTGCATGGCAGACTTTTCTATGATCTGGCGGGGACCACCACCCGGCGTCAGGCGTGGCGTTATATAGTGGAGGTCCCCGCCTGCCCTCCAGTTCTTTCCTGCCGTCGCCGTGCTAGTCGCTGCGCAGACTCCATTCAGCATCCGTCGGAAAGTGTTTTTTGCATGGTTTTCTACAAACTCGCTATTTCTTCTTTTAGTTTAAATAATTACATGTCTTCGAAGAAGTGCTCCAAGTGTGGCACTCAGATACTGCACAAAGACGGACATTCCAAGTGCATCTTCTGCCTAGGCCCAGACCATCCAGTCTCCTCCTGCCCTGACTGTCAGTCCTTCAATCAGCCTACCAAAAAGCGGAGACAGCAGGCGTTGGAGGCCCATATTCTCAAGGCCCGTCTACTTTTGCTTGAGAAGAAGATGGACAAGCTGAGGGACTCGTCCGACAAATCTTTCCCTAAAAAAACACAAGGAGAAGACGAGGGAGCAGGCTCGCTCTGTGGATGATGTCAGGCCCTCTACCAGCAAGGCCCAGCCACCTTCGAAGCACCCAGGTAAAGAGAAACTTCATGCAGATAAGTCGACCGTCGGCTCCTCTATCGACTGCGCTGCACTAGCCGGTAAGTAAGCCTCCGGCTCCTCCGGAGACCGCCCGGTGGCTGTTAAGTCGATTCCCCTGGTTGGGAGCAGTCGCCCAGCCTCTGTCGTTAAGTCGGCCAGGGGTTCTCTCCCCGACCGGCCGACCACGCCCACTAAGTCATCCGTCCCCAAAGACCACACGGGCTCGGTTCCCCCGTCGGTGCCTTCTGGTGCTACTACTGATGTCCAGTGGGACCGATGGGAGACAGCCCCGCTCCCTCCTGTTATTCCTTCGCCCATGTCCTCTCATTCTACTTCGGACACTCCAGCGAGGCGGATAGAATTCGCTGGTGAATCAACCCGATTTGAGGGGTTTCTCGCGCTCCCTGCTGGGGACCAGGGTCAGGCTCCTCGGCCAGACAGCCTTTCCTTGAGGCCCTCCTCAGCCCGAGGATGGGCTGTGGGCGCTTGCAGTGCTGCCAGTCACTACAGTTCCGACGCCGGGACCGCTGGCAACTCCAACACCGCCCGCTACCACAGTAGTCGTGATGCTGGGACCGCCGGTCCCTACAACAGTTCCGATGCCAGGCCCGGTGGTCAGGCCTATTCCGTCGGCCCCGACGCCAGACCCGACTCCTACCACTGAGACCCTTCGTCTGGTGCCGACGCCGGATCGGGTGGCGCCGATGTCGGTCCCTATAACATGGACTGTTCTGACACCGGAACCTAATTTAATATATACTACAGCGGGTCCGACATGGGTTCCCCCAACGTCAGGGTTAATGAAGGGGTATTATAACTGTCCCCTCACTGCCCCCCATTACCCACACGGGTATCCTGGGGATCCTTACCCGGAGGTTCCCGCTCCTGGATGGAGTCCAATGGGGCAGTTCTAGCAGGGTTATCATCCGTATACCCATTACATGGGTCCGCATGGGTATTACCCTCCGCCAGTTGCTGTTCCTCCTCCACCTCCTCCCCCTCAGCCTCATCCAACTCCTCCTCCACCCCCTCCAGCTACGCCGAATTTCAAGTCTTTCTTACAGTCTTGGTGGCAGGGAGCGAGGTCGGAGTTGGTTTTGGACGTAGAAGCAAGATTCCCACTTCCGCTGCTTCATAGGTCCCCTTCCCCGAGCAGTTCAGGTCAGATTGTCCACCTCTCGGGGAAGACTCGACTGGACGGTCCCCTATCTCGCTTTGAATGTCATCCAGTGGAGGAGGCCGACGATAGTTCTGATGGGAGAGAGGACTCTTCGGAGGAGAAAATCGTGGAGGAACCCGAGCCGAGAGGCAAGACCTCACCGAAATCGCCACCTGAGGATCCTTCCTTCTCGGATCTCTTGAGGGCCCTGAGAGATTATTTCAGTTGGGAGTCAGAGGAACAGGACCAAATGAGACAGCGTCTCGTGGGGCACCTCGATTTGGAGTCCCTGTCTCCAGTTCCAGTTCCTCCGTGGATGGCCCCCCACCAAAACACCACCACGTCTGGCAGATGCCTCACTCTATCCCGGCTGTCCCCAAGCGGGCGGACAGGCTTTACCGGGTGCCTAAGGATGCTCCTTTGTTGAAGACCCGTCCGAAGGCACACTCCGTGGTCATTTCAGCAGCTGATGATCGCTCTGCTACGCCCAAGTAATTGAGCACTACTCCTCTAGATAAGGAGTTGAGGCAGATGGACCAGTTTGGCAAAAAAGTCTATTCTTCGGCCACGTGTGCACTCCGCTCCCTCAGTTATATGGCCCATGTGGTGTCCCACCAAAAAGCGACCATGGCCAGGTTGGAGGCGAAGGTCCAGTCTATGGATCCTTCACCTCTCAAGCAGAAACTCGCTAAGGACCTTCGCCTCACCAAGATTTCTTGTAGGCATGCTTGATGGGCCACTTACGATTCGGTCTATTCCATGGCCCATACCTCGGCGACTGCTGTGGCCCTGAGACGGAACTCCTGGCTTCGCCTCTCTGGCCTTGCTAACGAGGTTCATTCGGCGATTCAGGATGCGCCTTTCCGGGGCTCGGTACTTTTCGGAGGCGACACCAAAGACATAATTAAAGAACTACAGGACAAGGGTGTTGCCCTTAGATCTGTTCGGTCGATGTACCAATCAGGTGCTCCTCAACGTAGACAGCAGCAACCCTTTCGGAAGAGGACCTGGTGGTAGGGGAGATCCACTCAGATGCGTCGCCAAGGCAAGCGGAAGGCCACGGGTAATGTCACCCCCCCGCCTCGAAGAATCTGCGTTGGTTAGGGGGTCCTCCCCCTGACAGACTCGCACTTCTTGACTCCTTGCCCCCCTGCCCTCCTCAGCCGGGCGAGGAGCAGGTGGGGGAAGCTCGCTCTTCATGTGCAGGAGTGGAAGCGATTACCTCCGACGAGTGGGTCCTGCAAATAGTGGCCTCAGGTCACACTATAGAGTTCCTGGAAATTCCTCCGGGAAACCCTCCGGTGAAGTCCTCATACTCTCGGGACCAGGCTTTCCTCGTCCAACAGGAAATAAATTAACTCTTGCTAAAACAAGCGATCGAGCGAGTCCCTCCAGGGCAAACAGGGAAAGACTTCTACTCCCATTTTTTCCTGGTTCCAAAAAAAGAACGGGGATTTCCGACCCATTCTAGATCTCAGTCAGCTGAATCATTTTGTCGAGTACAAGAAGTTTCGCATGCTGACACTGCAGAGCCTTCTGCCACTACTGTTGGAGAATCACTGACTCTGCACCCTGGATATGCAGGATGCCTACCTACATATCCCTATTTTCCCCAACCACTGTCGGTTCCTGCAGTTCATGTTCTGGGGGGAGCACTCCCCTTTGGCCTGCCTTTGGTAGCTCAGGTTTTTACCAAGTACCTTGTGGCGGTGGCGGCGTTTTTACGCTGCAGGGGTATTGTAGTGTTTCCTTACCTGGATGATTGGCTACTAGTGGTCCCTTCCAGGGATGCGTTATTGGGGCCTCTGTCATTTACCCTGGACCTGTTCAGTCAACTTGGGATCACTGCCAACATGCTCAAGTCATACCTCATTCCCACCCAGAGACTTCAGTTTATTGGGGCAGTCCTCGACACGGTCCAGTGCAGAGCTTTCCTTCCACCAGAGTGGAGACTCTGGTCCACCAGGCCACCAAGGTGGCGTCTTGCTGGACCATTCCAGCCAGGGAGGTCCTTCACCTGGTAGGCCTCATGGCAGCTTCCATTTGTACTGTTCCCCTAGCCAGGCTCCACATGAGGATCTCTCAGTGGTCCCTGAGGATGCAGTGGGACCAGCTTTTGTTTGATCTGGAACATCCAGTTCTCATCTCCTCAGTGGTCTGGAAGGATCTTCTGTGGTGGATGAATCCACATTATCTTTCCTTGGGTCTCCCATTTCGAAGACCAGCGCCCGTAGCCACTCTCGCCATGGTTGCCTCGAACATGGGGTGGGGTGCACATCTGAGAGATCACCAAGCCCAGGGACTTTGGTGCAGCTTGGAGCTTTCTTTTTACATCAGTGTTCTAGAGCTCAGGGTGGTCCTGTATGCCTTACAGGCCTTTCAACCTCTACTGCCCGAGGGAACACTGCTGATCCAAACAGCCAACTTGTCAGTGGTTTGGTACATCAACAAACAAGGAAGAACCTGGTCGTACCCTCTTTGCAGAGAAGCGACTAGGGTGTGGAACTGGGCAGTCCTGCATCACTTGTCCCTAGTGGCCTTGCATGTAACGGGTGTTCTAAACGTCCTGGCGGACAGTCTCAGCAGATCAATGACCCCTGCACACGAGTGGGAACTTCATCAGGAAGTGGCAGAATCCATCTTCCAAAATTGGAGGCAGCCAGAACTCAACCTATTCACCTCTCAATTCAATGCAAAACTTCCCAAGTTTTGCTCGCTTGTTCTAAAACCAGGTGCTTTCTGGAGCGGCGCATTGTCTCTATCCTGGACAGGGAAATTTTTGTATGCCTTCCCTCCATTTCCCATTCTGCAGAGGGTCCTCCTCAAACTACAGATGTAGAAGGCCAAGATGATTCTCATTGCTCCTCTGGCCAAGACAGATTTGGTTCCCGCTGCTTCAGCAGCTATCCAGGGAACCACCGGTTCCACTTCCATTGACAAATGACCTCTTTACTCAGGATCAAGGTAGTCTGGTTCATCCGGGGCTCAAGACCCTGCATCTGCATGCATGGCTCCTGCAGATGTAGCCATCTCTCGCTTTGGGGTATCCTCTAGAGTGGCACAGATTCTTGTCAAAGCCAGAAAACCTTCCATCTGTTCCACTTATGCATTGAAGTCGAAGCGGTTTTCCATTTGGACGTCCTTGAAGGGCTGGAACCCTTTTTCTTGCTCGGCCCCACAAGTCATGGAATATCTCCTTCACTTATCTAGTCTATTCCTCTCTGAAAGTGCACCTCTCTGCTATCTCGGCGTACCATGAGCTGGTGGATGGTAAACCCGTGACTCAGTTGGATATCTCAGAGACTTTTTTGAAAGGAATTCTCCATCTGAAACCCCCCATCTGCAGCCCAGCACCACCATGGGACCTGAATTTCGTCCTGGAAAAGCTCACCTTGCCTCCTTTCGAACCAGCAATGAGCTGTGACCTACACTTCCTGTCTTGGAAGGCATTGTTTCTGGTTGCCATCACTTCAGCTCGAAGAATTTCAGAGCTTCACGCATTGGTTTGTAAGGAGCCTTACCTTATTTTTCACCGGGACCGGGCGGTTCTCAGAACCCATCC
This sequence comes from Neoceratodus forsteri, assembly GCA_016271365.2. Classification (NCBI taxonomy): domain Eukaryota; kingdom Metazoa; phylum Chordata; order Ceratodontiformes; family Ceratodontidae; genus Neoceratodus; species Neoceratodus forsteri. The sequence continues at coordinate 900,387,067 of CM028135.1, read as the reverse complement.
AAGGTTCCTTCCAAAGGTGGTGTCGGAAGCTACTATGAACCAATCGGTAGAGCTTCTGGTATATTATCTGGCTCCTGCTAACAGGGGTGAGGCACTCCTCCATAGGATGGATGTGCAACAGATTCTCCGGTGTTACACACACCAAGCCAAGGACTTTTGCTCTTGCTACCAATTGTTTGTCTCCTTCGCGTCTCGAACTCTAGGCAAACCAGTTTCCAAGCCGGGCCTTTCCAAATGGTTGGGCAGCTGTATCAGATACTGTTACCAAAAGTATGACAAACCCCTCCCAGGTGTTATCAGGGGTCATTCTACCAGGGGCATGGCTACTTCTGCACCCTTCCTTCGTAATGTTTCTACAGCGGATATTTGTGCTGCCGCTACTTGGAGTTCTGTCCATACCTTTACCAAGCATTACGGTTTGGGCATTGCTTCTAGGCGAAGGGCTGGCTTTGGCCTAGCTGTCCTGCAGGGTGTGTTGTCCTAGGCTGGGTCCTTTTTGGACCTCGGTCTTTTCTGTGGATTTTGTATTGCCCCCTCCCTAGTTTCTCACGGTCTCTCCTTAGAGGGACTGCTTGGGACTCAGTCCTACTTGTGATGACCTACTGAAAGAACCCTCTCAAAGTAAGATAGTACAGATGTTACTTCGAGAAACAGCTCTTGCGGCAGGTTACACCATTAGGACTGAAGCCAGCAGGTGCCAGGACCCCACGGAAATGTTCTAGCTAGCAGTATTCAGCAGGGACCGCTCCCGACGTCGGTCCCACCCCCGACATCAGGCATCGTATAAAAGGAGGTGGTTCCCCAGAATCCCCAGTTCTTTTCCTGCCATCGACTCGCCAGCATCGGCCTCACGGTCCCACTCTAGTGCACGACAACTAACAACTTCCATAACACAGTTTTACCAAACTAAATGTCGGCATCTCCAACACCTTCAGAAGGACATCCTTCCAAGTGTGCCTGCGGCAAACAGATCCCCTTCAAGGATCCTCATTCGTCCTGCCTGCGGTGCTTAGGCCCGGACCACGACACTAAAGTCTGCTCCTTCTATCAGGGGTTTAACAGTCGCACCAGGATTCGCCGTCAGAATGCACTTCAGGGGTTCTTCTTGGAAGAGAAACTACACAGAATGGATAAGGAACCTTCCTCCAGAGGTGAATCTACCTCAAAAGTTCACAAACACCAGGACAAGCACTGGGAGAAGGCCAGGTCCAGATCCCCTAACCGGGCCTCGGACTTGTGCAGCTCAGACTCCACTCGCTCAGACCGCTCTTCCTCCAGGACTCACTCTCAGCTCCCTCCAGTCAAGGTTAAGGCTTCAGGTGGCTCTTTGGCTTCTCTGCACCCTATAAAGACTTCCAGGCCTTCGGCTTCCTCCACTCCTTCCTGGGCCTCGTCGAAGTCCTCCGACTGTCTCCAGACACAAAGTCTTCCTCATCAGACCGATGCTGGGACCCCGACTCCAGATCGGTCTCCCAGCCTCCCAGGGGTCCAGATCCCCCACCTAGGAAGACTGAAGACCTGATGTCGCTGAAGCGGACGACGGACCTGACGTCGGCCAAACACCCGAAGTCGGACAGACGTTCGCTGGAGCCAAGGACATCGGCCAAACACCAGACATCAGTCAGGCATTCACCAGAGCCAAAGACATCGGCCAAGCGCCCGGCGGCGGTGACATGTTCGCCAGAGCCGAAGACTGCCCTCCCGTCACCAGTGAACACTGGTCGCCGGAACTCCACCGAGGAGGATCTGACATTGCCTGAGGACCAGGCAGGTGACAACGAGGACACCAGGCTTCCACGGGAGCCTTTGCCAATCCCGGAGATGCCTTCGGACCAGATGCCTGACCCTGGCACCAGACTACCGGCTCCAGGTCCATCATCGGGTAGGAACATCCAAGAGGTCAAAGATCTCTTCATTTTCTGGTGGGACACAATAAGGAAAGATGTGATCCCAGTGAAACCTTCTCCTACTACTACTCCTTCACCTCCTACTCCCCCTTCTCCACCGCAGGGGCCAGCAGGACGTCCACCAACCCCCAAGGAGCACACGCCACCTCCTAGGGGAAGATCTAAGAAACGGAAAATGCCTCCCTCAAGATCTCCCTCAGGGTCTCCCAACCCCAAGCGACCAAGACGTCGACGATGCACTCTGCCAGGGGAGAATTCTAGACCAGATACTTCTGACACCTCCAGGTCTCGTTCTCCACTCAGCATCCCATCACCTGACCCGCAAGACCTGCCCAGGTCAACTCCAGATGATCCCTCTTTCTCTGAGATTATGAGGCACATCCAGGAGAACATGGGATGGGATTTGGAAGATCTCGACCTCGAGAGATAGCGCCTTGCTCTTTACCTTCGGCAGAAGAATCCTATGCATGTGGTAGTGCCACCCTTGGTGGACACTTTTGCGGACGTCACAAAGGCCACGTGGAAGCATCCGCACTCCACTCCCACTGTGCCAAAGAAAGCTGACTGCCTGTACAAGGCCCGAAAGAGGACCAGTACTTGGCGCAACAACCTCTGGCTGACTCCCTGGTCATTACGGTCTCTCATGATTGGTCCCAGTGACCGCAGCATATGAGCACACAGCCACCGGATCAGGAATCTAAACAGTTGGATGCCCTGGGGAGGCGCATGTATGCGGCTGCTACATACTCCATCAGGTCCCCGAACTGTCTGTCTCATCAATCATTCAGTTTTATTTATAAAATAATCGAGGTCATCACCATGTGGTTCAGTTTCAGAATGCACTGTGGGAACAGGGTCAGGACCTTGTTGATAAGCTACCGGATGGCGATCAGAAGGCGGAGCTCTTAAACCTCCTCAGCACAGGATCTGATGTGGGGACCCAAGTGTTACGAGCCGCATACGATTCTGCAGACTCGTCTGCCAGAGCTGCAGCTTCGGGTGTCTGTCTCTGGAGACACTCGTGGCTCCGTGTCTCCGGTTTTACCCCAGATGTACAGAAAAACATTCTTGACGTCCCATACAATGGTGAAGTCCTGTTTGGTAAACAGTCGGAAAAGGTCATCACCAATTTTCAGGACGCCAGGAGGGCAGTAAGATCCATACAGGCCATATACAGATCAAAACCTGGTTCCTTTCGTAGGAACCAGAACCGTTTTCGTGGCCAGCAACAACGGCAGCAGCCACATTCCGGCCAGCAACAAAGGGGCACTTTCCATCATAAAGCCCAGGCTAGATCTTCCCCAGACAGAGGCCAGCCATATACCAAACTGGCCCAGCCTGCAGGAACCAGCGCTGCCACAGCATGACTCCTTCCCAGCCCCAGCCCCTCTTCTGGATCAACGGGCAGAAAAGGTCAGGGGTCGCATCGCTCGCCACTTTTCAGGGTGGCAGTCGATTACCGCCAACCGGTGGGTACTTCAGATGGTCACAAGAGGACACTTTATCGAATTCCTCGACCACCCACCATCAAGACCTCCTCTACTTTCCTGTTATTTGGGTCAGCACACTCTGCTCATACAGCAGGAGGTGCTCGTGCTTCTAGGAAAGGAAGCAATAGAGTATGTACCACGGAACCAGAGAGGTGCAGGTTACTATTCCCACTTCTTTCTGGTTCCCAAAAAGACAGGGGATCTCCGTCCGATATTGGGTCTCAGCGATCTCAACGCTTCGGTCCTCTATAAACGCTTCTGCATGGTGACCCTTCCTGGTCTGATACTCATTCTCAAGCAGGGTGCCTTCCTAGCATCCCTGGACATGCAGGATGCTTACCTGCACATACCCATTGCTCGAGTGCACAAGAAGTTCTTGTGCTTCAAATTTCTAGGTCGCCATTATCAGTTCCGAGCCCACCTTTTCGGACTATCATCGGCACCTCAGGTGTTCACGAAGTGCATGGCAGTCGTAGTGGCGGCTGTAAGGAGACAAGGCCACATGTTCCCCTATCTGGACGACTGGCTTCTCATGGCGCCCTCTCGGGAGGCCCTGATGTCCGCCATTCATTGTACTCAGTCTCTGTTTGAGACGGGCATCATTATCAATTAGAAGTCATGCCTGGTTCCGTCACAGAATCTGCAGTGCATAGGTGCAGTTATGGACCCTGTCCAAGGGGAAACTTTTCTACCCCAGGTCCGGGCGGAACTCATCAGATCCCTCATCAGGGACATTTTGGCAAAGAGGACCATCCCAGCCAGACTGGTCCTTTGCCTGCTCTGACATATGGCTGCGGCCTTTGCAACAGTCCCACTAGCCCGTCTCCACATGCGGGTGACCCAGTGGATGTTACGGGTCAAATGGGATCAGAAGCAAGACCATTTGCAGCTTCCAGTCTGGATCATGAATGCTGTAATCCGGTATTAGTAGTGGTGGCTAGATTCAAAGAACTTATTAGCGATGGTCTCCTTCATCACACCCGTCTCCAATTGTGATGATCTCCACGGACGCCTCATGGTTCGGTTGGGGAGAACATCTCGATGGTGTCAGGTCTCAGGGCTTATGGACAGCCCAGGAAGCTCATCTCCACATAAATATCCTGGAACTGAGAGCAGTTCTTTACGCTCTGCAGGCTTTCCAGTCGGAGATCCCACCAGGTACTCTCCTGTTACAAACAGACAATACCGCGGTGATTACCTCAACAAACAAGGAGGCACCCATTCCTACCCGCTTTGCAGGGAGGCCATGAGGGTGTGGGATTGGGTACTACAACATGGCACAAACCTCATTGCTGTTCATGTCTCAGGAGTGGACAACGTCATCGCAGACAGCCTGAGTCACTCTCAGGCCAGAGTCCACGGAGTGGGAACTACTCCAGGAGGTCGTAGAGGATCTGTTTCACAGATTGGGCACACCACAGTTAGACCTCTTCGCATCCCCATACAACGCAAAACTGCCCAATTTCTGCTCACTAGATCCAGGGCCTGGTGTTTTCTGCCGAGACGTGTTGTCCCTCTCCTGGACGGGCAGATTCCTCTTAGCCTTTTCTCCCTTCCCGTTGATCCAGAGGGTCCTTTTGAAACTCCGCATAGAGCAAGCGATGCTGATATTTATCGCACCATTTTGGCACAAACAGATTTGGTTCCCTCTGCTACACCAGCTGTCCCGGGAACCTCCGGTGCCTCTGCCAATCAGCTCTCACTTATTGTCTCAGGAGGCATGTTCTTTGATCCATCCGGACCTTCGATCTCTAAACCTGCACGCCTGGCTCCTACAGACATAGCCATCATGCGGTATGGGGTTTCGCAAGAGGTAGCAGATGTTCTAGCCGCTGCTAGAAAACCGGCCACTCACGCTACATACGCCATGAAATGGTGCAGATTTTGCCTCTGGGCTCAGGCACGGGGGTTTCCAACGATGGATTGTCCAGAAAGGTCGGTCCTGGACTACGTCCTGTCTCTCTTTCAGACAGGCTTGGCCTACTCCTCGATAAAAGTGCACCTTTGTGCCATCTCAGCCTATCACACTCCTATAGGCCTATGTCCCATAACTCAGTTGGACACGGCACGCGCCTTCCTGAGAGGTGTGCTTCACCTTAGACCTCCGATTAAGGATCCTAGTCTCCATGGGATTTACCCTTTGTCCTGGAACAGCTTATGCTGCCACCTTTTGAACCAACCGCGGATTGCGAGCTACGTCTCCTTACATGGAAGATGTTATTTTTAGTTGCCGTTACTTCGGCTGGAACATAGAAAAATAGACTTTGATGGCAGATAAGGACCTCTTGGCCCACCTGGTCTGCCCATTTCCCTACCTAGAGGATAAGCTGCAGATCCTATTTAACCAACAGCCTATTTCTTCCTACCCCCACAAAAATTGCCTTATGTCTGTCCCATGCATTCTTGAATTCTGAAGAATTTCTGACCTTCACGCACTGATGTGCAAAGAACCTTATTTGGTTTTTTCACCAGGACAGGGTGTCCCTACGGACAAATCCTAAGTTTCTACCTAAGGTGGTCTCAGCTCTCACCCTTAATCAGGACATAGATCTACTAGTGTACTTTCCTAAATATTCTAATAGAGGAGAGGCCCTGTTGCACACTTTAGATGTGCATAGGTGTCTTCGATACTACCTGACCAGAACCAAACACCACCGAAAATCTGACCAGCTTTTCATCTCTTTCGCCCACAGGATGATGGGAGCTCCTGTTTCCAAACAATCGCTGTCCAGGTAGCTCATACATTGTATCACGCTCTGTTACCAGAAGCGTAACAAACCCTTAACGGGCTCAGTTAAGGGTCATTCCACAAGGGGGGTGGCTACCTCCTTTGAAGAACCACCCATGAAGAACGTGTCCACTTCAGCCATCTGTGCAGCAGCTACTTGGAGCACTGTGCACACCTTTATCAGGCATTATAGCCTGGACGTTGCATCGAGGCAAAGAGCAGGTTTTGGTCCAGCAGTCCTTCAGGGATTCCTATCCTAGGCTTCGGTCCAACTAGTGATCTCTACCTTTCCTCCTCCCACCCATGAGGGATTTCCAGTATTGCTTGGGAATCAGTCCTAATGGTGTAATCTGCTGCAAGAGCTGTTTCTCAAAGTAAGACAGTACAGTTACGCAAGAACTTACTGTAACAGTAGATCTTTGAGAACAGCTCTTGCAGCAGGTACTTTCCCTCCCACCATCCCCACTGGAGGTAGACTTGTTCCAATATCCTTCTCCTAGGATTAGGTGTTTCTAACACCACTCTGATTGCCATTCGATGGCGGATCCTCAGTCTCCTTTTCTGATGTCATCCAGCAGCCGTGAGTCTCTGGCAGGAGAACTGGGGATTCTGGGGGACCACCCCCTTTTATACGATGCCTGACGTCGGGGGCCGGACCGATGTCGGGGCAGTCCCCGCCAAATACTGCTAGCTAGAAATTTTCCGTGGGGTCCTGGCGCCTGCCGGCTTCAGTCCTAATGGTGTAACCTGCTGCAAGAGCTGTTCTTGAAGATCTGCTGTTATGGTAAGTTCTTATGTAACTGTACTTTATGTAGGAACTTACCATAACAGTGGATCTTCAAGAGAGGTTCCTTCAGTAGGTCATGTTTTTTCCTCCCTCCTTCCCCTCATTTTAATTTTTATAGGGTCTCTAGTCCTGTTCGCTCCTACTGTTAGGCCTCTTCCTGGCTCTGGCAGGAGAACTGGAGGGCAGGTGTGGGGACTATCTACTATATACCGTCATGCTGACGTCAGTCACGTGACATCAGGTGGGCGGTCCCCCCGTTAGAGATTGCTAGAAAAGTCTGCCGTGTGGCCCAACATCAGGCAACGTCAGTCCTACTTGTGATGACCTACTGAAGGAACCTCTCTCGAAGAGCCACTGTTGCGGTATGTTCCTACGTAACTGTACTATCTCCTAGCCATCCATGTGGCAGGAGCCTCAAACCACGTGGCAGATTATCTCAGCTGCTTAGGCCAGACATCCCACGAGTGGTCTCTCCATCCAGAGGTAGCTTAAAGCCTGTTGTCCCGTTGGGGCAAACCGATGGTGGACCTGTTTGCCTCCAAGGAAAACACCAAACTGAGGCTGTTTCATGCCCGCCCCCATCAGCAGGGCTCACTGCCAGGGGCTGCCTTCTCAAGGCCGTGGACCCCAGGCCTCCTTTACACCTTCCCTCCATTTCCTTTGATCCACAAAGTGCTCCTCAAGGTGAGGAGGGACAAGGCAAAGGTGATCCTGGCAGCTCCAGACTGGTCGCGTCTGTTCTGGTATCCGGATCTCCTCAGCCTCAGCTGCAGGCCCCCAGAGCGGCTTTGCACATGCCCGGACCTGATCTCCCTCAGTCAGGGAAAGATAGTCCATCCGGACCTTCAATCCCTGCACCTCACAGCCTGGTACCTGAGCGGCTAGAGTTCCAGGCTTTGGATCTTTCCGAAGATGTCTACACTGTGGTGGAGGCATCCAGAAAGGAATCTACCAGGAAATGTTATGCTTTCAAATGGAAACGGTCTTCCATTTGGTGTCGGCACGGCCTTGTGCACAGAGGCCATGAAACTGTGGTTTCTAGCCTATTCCCTTCAGGCTTCACTGACAGCAGTTCATCTCCCAGGGAAGGACAGTGTGCTAGCAGATGCTTTGAGCAGAACCTCCTAGGGACATCACGAATGGTCCCTGGATCCTCTCATCCTGAAAGTAATCTGCAACAGATGGGCACTCCAGAGATAGATCTCTTTGCAGCTCTGGACAATCACCAACTCCCCCTGTTCTGTTGCAGATGTTCAGTCCTAGGGACCATTCCACTGGATGCTCTCATATTGGATTGGAAGGGCAGGTTCCTCTATGCTTTTCCTCCTATCCCCCTGTTGTTCGGAGTTCCAGTCAAAATCAGGTCTCAACCCTGTACAATGAAACTGGTGGCTCCAGACTGGGCCAGACAACCTTGGTACCCCCTGTTGTTGTCCCTAACAGTGTCACTCCCCCGTCTCTTCCCAAGAGGCACAATCTCCTAGCCTCCTCTTAGGGGAGAATTTGGTACCCCAATCTCCAGTCTCTCAATTTCAAGGCCTGGCTCTTGAGGAGTTAGAATATGCAGGCCTGCATCTTTCTCAGTGAGTTCTGGATATTCTGAAGGTCTCCAGGAAACCTTCTACCAGAAAAACTTATAATTCCAAATGGAAAAGATTAAGCATTTGGTGTTCTCAGAAGAGCATTCTGCCTGATACGGCAGGCATTGCTACAGCCTTAGATTATCTGGTTCATCTAAATGACCTAGGCCTTAGGCCTGCAACTCTGAAGGTTCACCTAGCAGCTGTGTCTGCGTTCCTTTCAGCAGGGAAGGGTTCTTCCCTGTCAGTTCATCCTGTTTTCAGTAAGTTCTTCAAAAGTTTGGTTCATGTCAACTCTGTCTTTAGAGAGCCTACTTGGGATCTGAATGTCTGCATTGCTCAGCTTATGCAGCCACCCTTTGAACCTCTGGCTTTAGCCGAGCTTAAATACTTGACCTGGAAAACTGTGTTCCTGGTAGCTATCACTTGTGCCAGGTAGATTAGTGAATTACAGGTCCTGTCAGTTGAACCTGACTTTATCTCCTTCCATAGAGATAAGGTGGTCCTGAGAACCAATAGGAGGTTCTTACCCAAAGTGGTGTCAGATTTTCATCTGAACCAGTCTGTGTCTCTACCTGTGTTTTTCACTGACCACTCTTCTTCAGAAGAAAGAAGATTACACAGTTTGGATGTTAAAAGGGCACTTAGCTACTACATAGAGCATACTAAGGCATACAGAAATGACTGTCTTCCAATTATTTCTCACTTATGGTGAAGTGAGAAAAGGTAAGACTGCTACTAAAATAACTGTTGCCAGGTGGATTGTCTCTTGTATACAATTCTGCTATGACAAGTTGGGCAGAGCACCCCCTTCAGGCCTGAGAGCTCACTCGACTAGGGGTACAGCTGCTTCTCTGGCTGCTGCCAGAGATATATACCCTTGGTAGGTATTTGTAAAGCAGCCACCTGGAAAACAGTCCATACATTCACTAAGCATTACTCTCTGGACATCCAGGCTCAGAGTGATGCTAGGTTTGGTACAGCAGTACTGCAGAGCCTGTTCCCAAAGTTGGTTCTGTATTCCATCATCCTGGGGGAACTGCTTGGTAGTCTACATATTGTCAGAATACAGCAAGACTTCAGGTTCTTTGAAGAAAAAAATTACTCTCCATAGTAATGTTGTTTCTCCTAATGGAGTCTTGCTGTATCCTGACCTCCTTCCCTGCCTCCCCTCCCAGAACCTAGTTTTTGGGAAGGGGGCTGGCAGGTACAGTGTTGCACCTCAGGGGTGTACCTTGTACCCCTCCCTCTTTAAGGGTGGAGCAGTTGTTTTATTGCTGTTGCTTTTATGTTTTTTATATTTGTCACTACCTTATTCTTGGATTCTCGACTTGAGTCTTTTGGACCCAGGTTGTTGCATTTTGGCTTTAAAGTTAAACAATTTCCATACTTAGTTTGCTCGTAAGAATCTGACGGTTACACTGAGAAGTACCAGAGACAGAGGTTTGAAAACCGAGCTCGAGCTCAACGTTCTATGCTGCTGCAGAGAGTTAACCTTTTCGTCTCCGGGGCAGTTCAAGTGCTGGGGCTAACTACATATTGTCAGAATACAGCAAGACTCCATTAGAAGAAACAACATTACTATGGTGAATAATTTTTTTCTTTCAGTAGGCCCACCCATAGGCTCAAGCCCAGCTCTAAGCAGTTCAGCAAGCGTAAAGCCAGATCCACCTTAGCTGCGCTACCTCCACCATAGGAAAGACCCCGAGAGATGGAGGAGCAGCTCCGGCCACAGACCCTGCCTCAGCTTGACTCCTTGCCCGACCCCCTCCACCCGGTACCTCAGAATCTAGTGTTTGGGGGTCACTTCTCCCTCCAACTGGACAGATGGCAGGAGATCACAACTGACGCCTGGGCTATGCAGCTTGTAGGACAAGGGCATGCTCTTGAGTTTCTGGAGATGCCTCCAGACCACATTCTAGTGTTGCTGGAGGAGATTCTGTCACTGTTAAGAAAGCAAGCAATAGAATCTGTGCCCGAGGAACAAAGAAACAGAGGGTTCTACTCCCATTTCTTCCTCGTTCCAAGTCAGCTAGGGACTTGAGGCCCATCCTAGATCTGTAAAACCTCAATTACTACATGTAGTACAAGAAGTTCTAGATGGTCACCCTTCCTGGCCTCCTACCTTTGCTCCAGAAAGCAGACAGGATCTGCTCTTTAGATATGCAGGATGCCTACCTGCATATCAAGATTTGTCCCTCCCACAGGAAGTACCTCAGGGGGAGTACTACCAATTCTAGGTCCTACCCTTTGGCTTGTCTTCTGCACCTCGGGTCTTCACCAAATGTTTAGCAGTGGTGGCAGCAGCCCTCAGGAGGGAGGGACATTATGTCTTCCCCTGTCTGGACGACTGGTTGTTCAAAGCCCAGTCCAAGGAGTAACTATCATTGACCCTGGCCCACACCAGACAACTATTTGACACTTCGGGGGTCATGGTCAACCTCTCAAAGTTGGTCTTGGACTCCTTCCAGCACCTCCAGAACATAGGAGCTATACTGGACACTGACCAGGGTTCAGTCTTCCTGCCCCCAGACAGAGTTCGGCAAGCGTGAAGCCAGATCCATCTTACCTCCACCACAAGAAAGACCCCGAGAGATGGAGGAGCAACTCCAGCCACAGGCCCTGCCTCAGCTTGACTCCTTGCCCGACCCCCTCCACCAGGTACCTCAGAATCTAGTGTTTGGGGGTTACTTCTCCCTCCAACTGGACAGATGGCAGGAGATTACAACCGACGCCCAACCCAGGCCCAAGTGCTTTACAACAGCAATTATGTCACAGCCAGGACATTCCTACACCTCCTGGGTCTGATGACAGTGGCTATTGTAACAGTTCCACTGGCGAGGTTGGACATGCGTGTTCTTCAGTGGACCTTGAGGGTTCAGTGGGATGAGTGCGCCAATGACCTAGAGCAGAAAGTCCTAGTCTCCTCACCTGTGAAGAAGATTCTCCTTTGGTGGATGGAACCCGGCAGTTTGCTCAGGGGGTTCCTTTCCTTATCCCCAGCCCCCCACACACCAAATCCAGTACCGGGTCAATATAGTGCTACCTGAACTGCACAGCAATAACCACGCATCAGATAGCGCTAAATCTTGTACAGCAGCAGGGGTTTTACAGTGTGTGGGAATAACCACTACCCCTGTTGCTGTATGCTCAGATGGGGGAGTGTCCAAGAGGCTGCTGGTGTGGTACCTGGTCAAGCCACTTCTATGGTGGAGTGGCTAAGGCACCAGCACCTGACGGTGTAGGAGACCTGGGGCCATGGTTCAGTTCCCCACAGGTCTCGTAGTGTTGCTGCAATGGTGTGCACTGTTTGTGTTGTGGTCGCTGTGTTTCCCTACCTTATTTTGGCACACACCATTTTGCCTGTGGCATTGTTTCCTGTGCTGTTTTGTCTGCGACACTATGACCTCGAGCCACCAAATCCTCACCACAAGTGCCTCGGAAATGGGCTGGGATGTACACCTGGGGTCTTACCAAATGCAGGGGATGTTGGCTGCGGCGGAAGAGTCCCTCCATGTGTTCTTGAGATGAGAGCAGTCTAGTATGACCTACAAGTCTTCCAGGATTATCTGTCCCTGGGCTCTTTCTTGGTGCAAATGGACAACATCAGTGTCATAAACAACATTGACAAGCAATGGGGGACTCACTCCTACCTCCCTTGCAGGGAAGCGATGAGGGTCTGGTACTGGACCCTGGAACACAGCTTAGAGCTGTCAGTTGCCCATGTTCCAAGTGGTGTCCGATATGCCTCGGCAGACAGCCTAAGCAGGTCACAGTCTAGAGCACATGCATGGGAGCTACTGACTTCTGTCATAGAAGATATGTTCGACCAGTTCGGGCGCCCAGAGTCGGACCTTTTTGTGTTCTCTCACATTGCAGAATTTATTTATTAGCTTTTGGTAACTGGGTAAGTGCACTAGGCAAAAAAACTGCCTATTTTCAGGCACGACCTGGGAGAGTGCAAGTTGACAAATATAGTAGTGAACGACAAATCAGGTACAAAAAGTCAATTAACTGTCAAGCAGATTACAGGACTTAACAGCACGGAGATAACATCAGGAATAGAGAAGTTATGTTTGAATACAACTTGCATAATAGCACAATGATGGCATAATAGCAAACAGTCATATTGTCTAGCTAGGGGAGAAAAGACAGGAAACAGTAGTACACATAAGACTTGCATAAACAAAGGGCATGTATACAGCTGATCAGACAGAGTTAAGAGACAAGCAGCAATTAAGTACATTCACAGGTTCCAAGAGCATAAAGGTGAGAGAACAGAGCTTGCTTAAATGTAAGGTGAGATGAGGAGGTCTTAACATGTAGAGGGAGTGAGTTCCAGAACTAAGGTGCAAAATATAAAAAAGCTTGCTCACCCATTTTAGTGGAGCAGGGCTGAACAGTGAGCAAGGGGGAGGTGGAGGACCCAAGGGAGCGAGACTGAGATACAGGGGTAAGCAGGTCACCCAGAGAGGAGGGGTGGAGGGTTCTGTATAGGGAGTCAACAAAACACCCAAGAGTGTAAGAGCATAGGGCTTTGGGAGACAGCCAGTTTAAAGCAGAATAGAGCTGGTAGTGATGGGTTAGGCCAGGAGCCGATAAGTCGAATCTACAGATGCTGTTATAAGATATGTCTCATTGGTGAAGAACCCCAGCATTAGCATTAGAGAGTACAGGGAGGGCATATAGCAGTTGGGGGAGTAAAACACCTCTCACTACTGAGATCCTAGCAGCTGGAGTGAAAGAGTGACGCACTCAGTAGGCCGCACCAATCTTGGCATTGACTGATCTGCATACCTCATTGACGTGAGCAACAAAATCAAGTACCGGGTCCAGAGTAACCCCAAGATATTTGAAGGATAAGGTGTTATCAACTGTGGTCCCATCGCAGCTGTGGACCAGGAGCTTGGGGGACTCAGCAGGTACCTTTCTAGAGGACCCAAAGAGCATGGCCTGGGTCTTGGATAAAATCAGGATTTGTAAGTTGGAGGAAAACCAGGATTGTAGGGTCTGAAAGGCAGATGAGAGATGTAGATTGATGTCAACAATAGACTTGGGAGGCAGAGTAAAGCACCAAGTCATCTGCGTACATGATAATACTGCAGTGGGTAGGCAGAGTGGGGATATTGTTTAAGAGAAGAGGACAAAGAATCAATCCCTGTGGAACACCACAGGACATAGGAGCAGGGGAGGAGAGAACCTGACAGAATGAGACGGCCTGAGATCGATTTTCTAGGTAGCTGCCAAACCAGGATAGGGTAGTGTCAGAGACACTGAGCAAACACAGGTTAGCCAGAAGAAGGGGGTGATGCATCATGTCAAATGCTTTGGAGAGGTCGATGAACACCGCTCCAGTAAGTAAACCCTTGTCCATGTTGCATTTGACATCGTTAGTAAATTGGGTGAGAGCAGTGGTTGTACTATGCCCAGCCCTAAAGCCATGTTGTACTGGAGTTCGGAGGTTGGCATTGTGGAAGTGTGCAGAGACCTGTCAGTGAAACACTTTTTCAACCAATTTACTGAGTGTGGGCAGGAGCGGTATGGGGTGGTAGTTCAGTAAGATTTTGGTGTCTCCTTTCTTAAACACTGGAATGGTTCTAGCAACTTTCCAGACCAAGGAGATGGAGGCAGAGCAGATTAAAATGTTGAAAAGCCTTGTCACAGGAGCCGCCAGACATGAAGCAAACTGCCTAAGGAGCCTAGGGTGAATACCATCAGGTCCGGCACTGCCGTTAGCTGGTAACGATTTCAGTAGTGTAAGGACCTCCTGACAAATGACCGTAGTCAGCGGAACAGCAGGGGAAGCAGTGGTAAGTGGGGTTGAGGACACGAGAAATGATGGGTGATGAGGGGGGGTGGGAAGCGAGGAAAAGGAGTTAAAGGTATTCACAATGGTGAGAGGGTTATTGCAGAGGGTATTGTTGAGTAGCATTTCATTTGAAGACATTGGCTTGTTGTTCCCGAGGATTTCCTTGATTTGTGACCAGTAGAGTTTAGGGTTAGAGGCAGAGGAACTGAGCAGGTTATGGTAGTAGATGCTTTTTGCCGAACAAATCTCCTTTTTACATGTGTTGCGAAGGGATCTGTAGGCCTCAAAGTCAGCTTGAAGGGAAGAGGACTTCCACATTTCCCAGAGTTTATCCTTCCGTTTTAGCAGCTGGAGCAGGGGATGCTTAAGCCATGTGGTGACTTTACCTTTTACCCTGCACATGGTGACCGGGATATGTTGGTGTTGAAGAGAGAATAGGGCAGAGTTGAAATATTCAGCTGCTATGTTGATATCATTGGTTATGTAGAGGGGAGACCAGTCAACCATTTTTGAATCCTATAAAAACGCATCGTGGTTGAGCCTAGAAATGTTGGAAAAGGTTAAGACTTTACAGGGGAATGAGAGGGAGGTGATGTCCCAAACACAGTACACCAGACAGTGATCACTTATGGAGTCAGGTAGAACTCCAGCTGAGGGGAAATTCACCTTCTTATTTGTCAGGATCCAGTCTAAGAGGGTGGAGCAGGAACCATGATGGGAGATCCTAGTGGGGGCCTGGATAAGTTGGGTGAGGTCCACCTTGCTAGTAATGATGGATAGGAGGGAGGAACTAGGCCTGGCCCAGTCCAGATTGAAATGTCCCAAGCAAATTACTTCATTTTTCCCTGTCACTGATGGTAATAGTTCGATAAAAAATTTCTCCAGACCAGGCCTAGCAGTTCTGGGAGGCATATAAGTGCAGAAGATGTGTATTTATTTAGCACCCACAAGCAATAGGAGGAAATGAAGCACTTCACAATCGGCCAAAGGGGGACTATGTAAGATACTCAAATTGAGATGAGACTTAAAGTGTGGTGTTAGGCCCCCACCTCTTTCGGAGGTGACACGATCTGCCCTAAGCATATTATAGCCTGGAAGGGAGCAGAGGGAGTCAGCAATGGATGGCTTCAGTCATGTTTCGGATTAGGCAAGAATGTCCGGTTTATTTGAACAAACCCAAGCCTCATGTTCTGAGAAGTTGGCAGAAAGGCTCCTAATGTTAAGGTGAGCAAAGGTGAAACTGGATGACTGGGGCAGGCAGTTGGATGGGTGAGGCTGGGTGGTGTTATAAGCTATAGTTGGACCAGGATTCATCTCAGTGTCCCCAGCAAGGGTAAGCGATAGGGTAATGATCCATAAAGATGCAGTCAATAAAGCCTGAGAAGCACGCCCACAGGAGATAGAGTACCTACACAAGATGTAACTAAGTAATACCCCTAGGTGTTTATAATTCATACCCGACAGAGGTGATGGATTAGTGGTGGGGTCAGATAGTTAGTTGGAGTAGCAGAAGTTATTAAGTGAGTATACATGGCAAGAGGAGGGATAATCAATCGGACCTGTTAAAAATACCAACAAAAACATGATGCCAGATAATGGCAGGAGGTGGAATATAGCCCCAGGATTCATGGGGAGTGGAAGAATGGGAAGGGTAGTGATGGAGGCAAGACTGAAATAGAGAGAGTGGAGGAAAGAGAGAGGAGTGAGTGCAAGTAGGGGAAGCAAAAGATTATGAACAAGGGAATCGAGAGAAGGAGGAGATGAGCAAGAGGTAGGGAAAGCAGGGCCAAAAATAAATTAATCCCAGAAAATAAGAAAAAAACAGATCAACCAGCCAGAGAATCAGCTACCAGGGGAAGGGAACTTGGATGAGGGCTGGGACAGAGACAGATCTGTAGGTTATCAATATGGTTCGGGAGACCTCTAATGGAGGACCTATATTACGAGCAAACAAGAAATCAGGGAGATAGAGAAATCTCACGAGAGCATGGTGTATAAATGTAACACCGGCTAAGGGTGGGAGGGTATTGGGGGGCAGGTGGGGAGCAGTTGCAAAGCAACTGTGGGGTTCAGCCAGTCAGGTAGAAGCTGAGGACAGCGCAAGCTGCCAGTTGTTGAGAAATTGCGCTCCAAATTAAACTGGAGCCAACTTAGAAAAAGCTGCTTGCGGTTTTTAAACATCAGCTGAGCTGCTTAAATTATTTTAAGGGCAGCAATTATGGTGCAAAAATAAAAGAAAGGTCCCACAGCTGGTTTCCAATTGGTTCCTCTTGGCTAGCCTTGCCTTTAGGTCACGAGAGTGAGCAGTGGGTCAAACTAAAAAGGCGCTAAGTTTAAAAATAGAGAGACAGAGGAGCAGAAGCATGGTCACAGCATACCTGAACCAGTTTGGCAGGGCAAGTGGGAGCTGCTCCTCGGGGGTCTGGAAAAGAAGACGAGGGCAGGTGAATAAATAGGCAGCAGGGAGTTGGGCAAACAACAGGTTAAGCAGCAGGAAAAACATAGGGGAGGAGCAAGGAAAAAAGGAAAGGTGAAGGATTACAGTCAGGAGAGTAAGAAAGAGGTTAAATGTGCTATAGGAGGGGACAACGGAGATGAGCAGAGATGTGAAATAAACAGAAGAGAAGCAAAAAAAAAAACCACCCACGGAGAAACAAGTAGTATAACTTAATACATGACTCTAAGTCAATACAGGTACAGTGATGTATTATTTAACTAAGGTAAAATGCTGTAAGCCTACACACATTAAAAACGATTCACAGGAATTCAAAATTATAACAATAGTCAGTCAGGTAGAAGCTGAGGACAGAGCAAGCTGCCAGTTGTTGGGAAATTGTGCCCAGAATTAAACTGGAGCTGACTTAGAAAAAGCTGCTTGCAGTTTTAAACATCAGCTGAGCTGCTTAAATAATTTTAAGGGCAGCAATTACGGTGCAGAAATAAAAGAAAGGTCCCACATCTGGCTTCTGATCAGTTCCTCTTGGCTAGCCTTGCCTTTAGGCCACGAGAGTGAGCAGTGGGTCAAACTAAAAAGGCGCCAAGTTTAAAAACAGACAGAGGATCAGAAGTGTGATCACAGCATCCTCCACGGCATACCTGAACGGGTTCGGCAGGGCGAGCGGGAGCTGCTCCTTGGTGGGGGGGTCCGGCCGTTGGTCTGAACGGGTTCGGCAGGACGAGCGGGAGCTGCTCCTCGGGGAGTCTGGCCATTGGTCTGAACGGGTTCAACAGGGCGAGTGGGATCTGCTTCTCTGGGGGTCTGGCCATTGGTCCGAACGTGTTCGGCAGAGTGAGCGGGAGCTGCTCTTCGGGGGGGGTTCGGCAGGGCGAGTGGGAGCTGCTGCTCGGGGGGGGCTGGCCGTTGCCGCATTTCTGCTCGCACGATGCAGGGCCTTTGGGTGAGGTGCATTGTCCCTCTTCTGGAAAGAGAGGTTCCTCTATGCCTTTCCTTCCTTCTCTCTGATTCAGAGGTTGCTAATCAAGTTTCAAATGGAGGGAGCCACCCTAATTCTTGTGTTGCCCCTCTGGCCTCTTCAGTTGTGGTTTCCATTGCTGCAGCAGTTTTCAGTGGAGCCCCCAGTGCCTCTGCTGTTGTGCCAGGGCCTGCTGTCTCAGGAGCAGGGGACCCTGGTCCATCCTGACCTCAGGCCACTGCACTCATGCCTGGCTTCTGAAGAAGAAACTATTGCAAGATTCAGCACCTCCCCTAAAGTGGCTGAAGTCTTGGTGACTACCAGAAAACCTTCCACCAGAGCGACTTACTCAGTGAAATGGAAGCTTTTTGCTCTGTTGGCTGCTTCCCATAGCCTGGACCCTTTCACCTGTCTGGTGAATCAAGTTCTCGAGTACATGCTGTCCTTGCCGGATGCTGGACTGAAGTACTCCTCCCTTGAAGTGCATTTGTCTGCCATATCTGCCTTCCATGCAACATTGGTGATCATGCGGTAGCCCAGTTGGATGTAGCCCACACCTTTCTGAGGGGCATTCTACATTTGAAGCCCCCCATCCATAGTCCGGTCCCGGCCTGGAATCTCAATTTAGTTTTAGAGAAACTCGCTGTGCCTCATTTTGAGCCAGCCGTGACTTGCAAGCTACGCTTTCTGTTGTGGAAAGCATTATTTTTAGTTGCTATTAGTTTTGCTCAAAGAATTTTAGAGCTACTGGCTCTTAATGTGTGAGCCTCCTTTTTATGTTGGCATGCTTGCACAGCCAACATCCAGCGAGTAGTGCAGCTTTGGAGGCGTAGTCGCTGTTGGGTGAATGCAGGGCAAGCACCAGTAGGTGCGTCCCTCATTCCCCAATCAGCCTGCATGCCGGCGCCACACCATGCATACATAATGTGGTGAGCACATCTAAGAAAAGGTCTGCTGCAATCCAGGCAAAGCTTGTCAGACGCAGCAGACCTTCCCTGGACATGCACACCAAAGTGTATGTGGTGGCTGCCCAACTGCCGACTTTGGGGGTGCCCAATCCCCCTGCTGACTTCCCGTGCTCCATGTATGTGCTAACAGAGGAGCCCACTCCTCATCGGCATAAAGCACTCCCCCCCCCATTTGTTGTATGCCGAGGGAGTGCCCAATCCCTCGGCCCCTCCCCTGTGTGCCGACGGAGGTGCCCAAATCCCGCCAGCATAAATTAACCCCTCTGTGAATCCCTGTCGCCTGCAGCAACCCCCCAAAATAGTTAGTGGCACGCTGGGAGCCCACCCCAGCATGCCAAATACCCTGTGGAAAAAAAAAATGTCCCTCAAATTTTTTTTTTTTCACCCTGTAACACAGAAACGGTCCCTCATAGTCTCCCTATCCACCACCCGAACCCGCCCACTGCGCACCCTGCCTCCCCACACACACCCCCAACCCCATACTTACCTCCGGAGTCTGGCGAGATGATCTTCGGTGGACCGGGAACACATCTGCACTCTTCAAAGCCGACTGCGAACTGAGGAAATGCCGGTAAGCTACATAATGTAATAAATAGGTTTTTTTCAACTTTGAATCGTATCTCCGGCATTTTGTGGAATATTTGCACCAAATTTTCAACATGGGGTTTTTGGGACCCCTCCTCATTGATTCTGTCACTGTTATGACGTTAATCGGTCCCGAAAGGTGATTTCGCAGTCACTGCGTGGAATCACCTTTCCGGACCGATTAATGCAAGGACAGTGGCAGTGTTCATGAGGTGGGCTCTCAAAAAGCCTGTGTTGCAAATCTGGTGGAAGAAACCCAAACAATGGCTGTTCTACGAGTGTGCATTGTGCAGTTGATACGCACGCTCGTAACTTTGCAAATTCGCAATATTTTCACACCAGATTTTCAACATTACCATTTTTCTACACCTCCTTCTGAACAGTACAGCTGTCATTTTTCACATACTGACCGAAATATGTTTCCGCACTTCCGGCGCACAATAGCACAGTCACTGTGGGAAATCGGTGTTCGGGGCAGATTATGAAAATGACAGTGACACTGTTCATGAACAGAGATTGTAAAATGCCTATGTTGAAGATTTGGTCACGATACTCCATACAATGACTGTGTTATGAGTGTGCACTGCGCAGTTTGTACGCACACTCGTAAGGTGCATTTGTAATATTTTCAGTGTGGATTTTCACCATTGGCATTTTTCCACACCTCTTGATGAACAGTACAGCTGTCATTTTACATATCCTGCCAGAAATGTGTTTTCGCACGTCTGGCGCAGAATAGCGCGGTCACTGTGCGAAATCACATTTTGGGACAGTTTGAGGAAATGACAGTCACACTGTACATGAGCAGAGGTGCTAAAATGCCTGTGTTGAGAATTTGGTCCCAAAAGTCCATAAAATGACTGTGTTACAAGCGTGCATTGAGCATTTCCCATGCACCCTTGTATCTTCGCAAATTTGCAATATTTACATGCCACATTTTCAACACTGCCATTTTTTTACACCTCCTTATGAACAGTACAGCTGTAATTTTTCACATCCTGCCTAAAATATGTTTTCGCACTGCACTACCAAAGCCAATGCCAGCGCAACAACATTCGGCATTGCCAAATGCTTGTTTCTCTTTATCTCTCTGTACTAATCCTAAGTTTTTAGCAAAGGTGCTGTCTGAGTTCACTTTAAATCAAGCCACCCACCTGCCTGTTTATTTTCTGGAGCATGCCAATCCAGGGGAAGCATTGCTTTATACTTTAGATGTCCATAGAATACCTACTTGTAGTTACTATACACACCGTATGAGGGACTGTAGAATATCCTCCCAGTTATTCATATTATTCTTCTCTGGAAAAGTGGCTTCCCCAATTTTATGGAGTGTCTGTCCAAGCAGTTGGCCAACTGCATTATTTTCTGTTACAGGAAGTACAGTAAGGACCTTCCAGGGGTTGTCAAGGGCCACTCCACTAGGGGCATGGTTGCTTCTGTTGCTTGTTTTGGCGGCTGAGATTTGCGCTGCTGCCACTTGGTCTGGTCCACACCCTCACGAAACACTACAGTCTGGACATAGCCTCTAGAAGGTGGACAAACTTCAGCCTGACTGAGTTGCAGGGCTTCCTTTCATAAGCCTCTGCCCTCTATCCGCCCGGACTGTTCGCCTCTGCAGTACTACTTGGAACTTCTGCCTAAGGTGTGATCTGCTGCAAGAGAGCTCTTCTAAGAAGATAGAACTGTTACTTAAGAACTTACTGTAACAGTAGATTTTCTAGAGACTCTCTTGCAGCAAGGCCATGTCGTCCCACCCTCCTTACCCCTTGTTCTCAGTCTCTCTCTCTCTCACTGTTTCTCCTTTTCCAGATCAGTTCACCCTCTGCTTCCATGTTCCTCCTTGTGGGTCATTCTCGCTCTCCCTCAGGAGCATGTCCTCAGTGGCTGGTCTCTAGCAGGGAACTGAAGAGGGCGCTGGGCTGTCCACGGCTATATAGGGAGAACATTAATGTGATGATGTCGCCGTGGGTTGTCCCAGTTAGAGTGCTGGCAAAAATGTTTCTGTATTGTCCTGATGCCTGATGGCTACAGTTCCTAAGGTGTGACCTGCTGCAAGACATTCTCTCAAAGATCTACTATTGTGGTAAGTTTTTTTTTTTTATCACCAGCTCCCACATCTGGATTCACGCTCCGCTCACCACTCCCCCATCCCCAGGCTTCCCGCAAGGAAACATGGTCGCAAAGCCCTGGCTTGCCCCCAGGGCAGGGTCAGGGCGGACCCCGCAGACAGTCTGTATGGGAGCGACGGCAGAGGCAGGGGCCATCATTAGTGGCTGGCGATACTTTTTTTTTTAATTTCTGGGTTTTTCCCTGAGGACCAGGACATGCAATGACACCAGCATCCAACCCGTCCCGTGTGGCGCCAGCCGCAGCAGTACCCCCAGCCTCCACCAGAGGTCCGCAATGCACCGGACACTCTTTCCCCTCTCCCCTGGAGAAGGAGAGCAGTCCATGGGACGTTCAGTCCCTCTCCCTCCGGTTGGCCCTCCGACTCCCGGGTCTGTCCCCGAACAAGGGATGTCGGCACCACAGATGGACGTCTTGCTGCTGCACCAGCAGGTCTGTTATGGCAAGTTCTTACTTAACTGTTCTGTATCTTGGGAAACTTGAGGAGTGGTCAAAGCATGACAGTTGGAGTTTAATCCAAAAAATGGAAAATCATGATGCACCTAGGCAATATAAACCCAGGAGCCATGTATAGAAAAAAGAGGGGGTTATTGACGGTCACCAAACAGAAAGGGGACCCTGATGTTGTCATATTTGAGGACCTGCAGGTAGCAAGGCAGTGTGACAAAGCAGTGGGTAAGGCTAGCGGGATACTAGGGTGCATAGGGAGGAGTATCTCTAGTAGGAGGAGCGGGGCAGTGTTGTCATTGTATCGCTCGCTAGTGAGACCCTGTCTTGAGTACTGTATCCAGTTTTGTAGACAACACCTTAGGAAGGACATAGAAAGGGTGGAGGCATTCCAGAGGAGGGCAACTAAAATGGTGCAGGGGTTGCATGGGAAGCCCTACAAGGAGAGACTGAGGTAACTCAGCATGTATACCCTGGAAGAGAGGAGAGAGGTAACTTATTTTTTATAAAAGACCTACAAGTACCTCACAGTGGTGAACAAGGTGCATGGGGGAGCCTCTTTAAAATGAGAAAGCACAAGGACTAAGGGGCATGTGATGAACCTGGGGGGAGAGGTTAAGAGAGATGTGAGGAAGTATTTATTCACTGAAAGGGTGGTAGATGCCTGGAACAGACTGCCAGTGGAAGTGGTGGAGGCTGACACAGTGGGGGGAGGGGGGCTTCAAGCATGTGTGGGATAGGTAGAGGAGCAAATTAGAAAAAGAGGCAGGGAGGAGGAAGGGTCACCAGAGACCAGATATGGTCTACAGAGACGGATTAGGCAGAGAACATCTGGGCAGACTGTGTGGGCTTAGCAGCCCTTTTCTGCCAATAAATTCTGTGTTTCTATGTGTGTCCAGCCTATGCACAGCCCAGTTATGCCTCCCTGAGCAACAGTAGATCCTCTTTCATTTGATGCAGCAGCTTTGCTGACTTCACACCTGCCAGGTCATTCTCTCCAAGGGAAACCACCAAGACACGGGGGGGGGGCTTCGCTGCCAAGTTTTGGCTGTAACCCATATGAGCAAGTTACCTCACCTCATTCCACAAAGCCCCATCTAACAAACACGCTGTTGCCCGGGGTCCAGAAATAGGTTCTTACCCTACGGAATCCGCCTCACTTGCACAGGTGCCCAATGACTTAAGGAGTGATAGCATTTCTAGATTTGTCTTGTCTTTGAAGCACCACCTGCTGGGATACAAAAAACTAGAAAGTTGTAGCAAATGTGGTCACACGTACCCTTCAAAAGCCTGTGACTTCCATTGGCAAAGTACCTCGATCTGTCCATACATCAACTCTTTGGCCCTTGCATTCATGGAAGCTCGGATGTGCAAGGAGTGGGTGTTACATTGTTGAGTCCATACTCAGGTGCTTCATGGCCTTGGCTAGAACATGGTTGAACTGAAATACCATCAGCAGGGTCCTGTCTCATGCCGGAAGAATGTGTCCCTCTCCTCATGTGCCCTTTGGGCAACATATTCCTGTACTTGGGCTGGCACACCCCACTGTACCGCAGGAGGAAGCCTCAGGCTGTACCAGCATGCTCAGGCTCAGTGTTCCATATTGCTATTTTGGAGCCATACAGAATCCCCTCCACTGCCATGTCCTCATCCCCCAAGGACATTGCCAGTCCTGGTGCCTTGCTTGGCTGGAGTAGTTTGGACACCCGAAAAAGCCCCACAGAAAGCTATGAAGAAAGCAGTGTAGAACAACACTGCCTTTGATGGAGATGAGTACACCTTTGGCAGCTCACCCCATACCTGCTCCAGCAGGGCTGGACTAACCAGCCACTACCCATCAGGTCATACTAGGGCATCATTTTGTGAAGTCAGAAAACCCTCATGTTTTCTTCCATACTGGTGACCTTGGAGAACCACAAAATGCCTGCCAAATGCTGATCCACTGCCCCTGGCATCAGCCTTTCCAGTTTCATCTGCACTAGTTAAAAGCATAGCTGGTCAAATGGAATGGGCCACACAATCTGCCAACGTTTGGCCTGCCACATATTCAGGAAGTTCTCAACATTCCTCCTGTATGCTGCCAACGTGCTGGGTGCTGTCAAATTCCTAAGTAACTCCCAGGTTTTTGTATTGCCACCTCCCAGAGGAAGGCTGAGACTTCCCTGGGATGTTACTCCACTTTGAGTGCCAGCCCTCAGAACCATTGCCACTGAAAATGAGAAAGAACATCAGCAATTCTGTTATCCACACCAGGCACATATACAGCTTTAAATTGGATTTATTTATTTATTAGAATTTTGGTAACTGGGTAAGTCCACTGAGACCATGCAGTCCCTTTTTCAGTGACTACCTGGGTGACAGTAGTACACAGTACAATAGATAAATACAATAATAATATACAGGATACAGAGATATTTAACAGTGTTTCAAAAATTATTACAGTGGAAAGCCAGGTAAGTAACTTAAAACAGATCAGGCATTAAACATATATAAATAAACAGGATAACTAATATTATACAATATATACATAGCAGGAACACGAGAGCAGGTGGATTACAAGATACATCTATCAGAGTAACATAAACTAGGCATTAACAATGCTATAAGGGTAATTTAAAGCAATTGCAGAGGAGGGGGTTAGTAGGAAAGAGGTAAGCCCTTTTTTGAAGGAGAATAGGGTGGAACAGGAGAGTAAGTGGGTGGGGATTCCAAGCAGAGGGAGCTGAGAAGGCGAATGAGCACTTACCCGATAGGTGTTGTGTCTTCTGGATTGCTATTAAGGGTAAGGAAGTAGATCTAAGCATGCATGTGGGTGCTTTTTTGTAGACGATTCTCCTTAGGTAAGGGGGATTAAAGAGCTTGGTAAATTGGAATACAAGGCATAAGGTGTGAAACTGTAACCTTGAGTCATAGGTAGGCCATTGAAGAGAATACAGGGCTCACAGTGGTGTTTTCTGGAGTCTGCTCCAAAGGCAAAACGTCTAATCCTATGATAGAGTTGATGCACCCGTGCAAGGGAAGAGGTTTGGCCGGAAAGTAGTAGAGGGGCACCATTGAACAAAATAGGGAGAAGGGATGTTGACACAATCGTTTTACAGGTGGTGTTGGATAAAAGAGGGTGGAGGCAGTATAATATTCCGAGCTTCTGGTTTACCATTTTGGTAAGCTGAGTTGCATGATGCTCCATTGAGAAGGAGGCATCTAAGTGAACCCCAAGGTATTTAAAAGTACTAACCACCTCTATGGGGTCTCCTGACTCTGTACTGATCTAGAGCTGTTTGATAGGTTTGGGGGACAGGTTATGGAAAAGCATAGCGTTTTTTTTTTTTTGTATTTAGAATTAGGTGATTGTCAGAGAACCAGGTCTCGAGCACAGTGAACTCAGAGTTAAGGCTTTGGTTAAGCCAGTCTATATTGTTAGATGAGCAGTATAAGATTGCATCATCAGCATATAATTGCACAGACGCACTACCACAGAAGTTGTGGAGCTCGTTGATGAAAAGCAAGAATAATATCAAACCAAGAATAGAATCTTGGTGTACTCCATGTGAGATGGGCCTTGAAGAGGAGAACCAGACCATTTTACCCTTTGCAATCTTCCACTAAGGTGGTCATGAAACCATGTGAGTGCTAAGCGATCTAGACCTAATTGATGCAATTTACCAAGGAGAAGGTGGTGGTTGACCAGATCGAAGGCCTTAGTCAAGTTGACGAGTACTCCACTGGTTAGAAGACTAGCATTCCTTGCATTAAGAATGTTAGTCGAGACCTTGACAAGAGCTGTGGTAGTACTATGGCCCTTCCTGAAGCCATGCTGGCAGTCTGTGAGAAGGTGATGTAAGTCTAGGTAGAATTATAGCTGAATGTGCAGGATCCACTCCAGGATCTTAGCCAGTGGGCAGAGAATTGAAATAGGCCTATAATTTTCCACAGCGTGGGTCTCCCCTTTATGGAGGGGAACCGCCACAGCCGCTTTCCAAAGACTTGGCACTTCACCAAAGAGGATGGATCTGTTTAGAAGATCACAGACTGGTGTGGTGAGTGCTTCTGCCCCTAATTTGAGAAACCTGGGTTCTAATGTGTCATGGCCAGGGGAGCTCTCTGACTTGAAATTTGATAACAGCCTGAGGACTTCTCTTCTAGTGGCTATTTTTGGGTGGAAAAGGGGTCGGGAGCTAAGAGCGGCGTAATGCAGAGTAGGGATATAGAAATCCGAGACTGGCGGCAGGTGAGCTGTGTATCTATTAAGGTCAGTGAGGAACTGATAAATTCCTTCTGCAATGGATGAGGGATCTTGAAGGAGGTGGCCGCCAGATGATATGGAGCTTGAGCATTGGGTCAATTTACCTTTGATCAAAGAATTGATATGTTTCCAGACTTCCGTGGGCTTGCTGAGATTCTCTGTCTGAAGTGAGTGAAGATAGGTATGTTTAGCACCCTGTATCCTATTTTTACACTTATTTCTCAGCTGTCAATAATATAGCCAATCAGAATGAAGGAGGCTGTGTTTATAGGTCTTCCAGGCTGCATCATGACTCTTCAAGAGGGTTCTGATTTCAGTAGAGAGCCAGGGTGCCTTAATACCCTTAGATCTATATCTAGTAAGTGGAACATGTCTGTTGATAAGGTTTTTAAAAGTAAGGATAAAATAATCAAGTGCCTGGTCTGTTGAGGGGAGGCGAGTAATGGGTGTCCAATCAGCATTACTAATAGACATTGAGAAATGGTCTACGTTAAAACTGAGACATTTTCCTGGATTCATTTATTATGGGTGATGGGGCATCAAAATTATTACGCCACACACAGTAGGTACGAGAGTGGTCACTAATACAATCTGGTAAAACACTAACTGTTTTGATCCTATGTGGGCAATTAGTAACCAATCCAACAGCATTGCACTACCGGTTTTGGAGTTATGTCTTGTGGGCAAGGAGATAAGTTGGGTGAACTGTGTGTCAGAGAGTAGCATGTGGGCCTTGTTTTTGTAGGGGGACAGCCAATCAACGTTGAGGTCTCCACAGATTACTGTGTCATGAGGGGGTAAGAGCTGACAGTGCTGGCATGAGAAGGCAGTTTGTTGGAGGCGTCCCGCGGGAGTAGGTAAATACATCCAATAAGTAGCTGCTTAACATTGCCTAAAGTTAGTGAGATAAATAAAGATTCTGCATTGGGAGGCATGCCAAGGGGAGAAGAGATCAAAGTGACATGAAATTTAGACTTAACATATATTAAGACACCTCCCCCCTTCTACCTAAACAGTCATGCCTGTGGCAGGAGTAGCCAGGGAGATCAGTTTCATGTTGTTGTATACAGGGCTTCAACCAAGTTTCTGTTATGCCAAGGATGTCCGGGTTGAGATTAATTGCCCATGCCTGAATCTCAGCAATTTTAGGCCGGAGGCATTGAGCATTTAACTGAGCGATTTTTATGCTTTTTTCCCTCAACATGTAAGGGGCCAAAGCAGATAGAGGACTCTGAGGTCCAGGGTTTACTTCTATGTCACCAGCTAGAAGAAGGAGTAGGGGCAAGTGTATGGCCGGAGTTAACTTTAAGAAGTGTAGGCCTACGGTATTTATGTTAATCCTACATAACAAGTGCAGGGAGGTTGGGGTACATACCCCAAGGTAGTAGGCATCCTTTTTTTGCATGAGATGAGTGAGTTGAACAGGAGGTGAATTGTTGACGTAGGTTTGGCTAGAATAGAGGGGTCAGGATTCTTGAGGCAGGGGGACTAGGCATTGTGCAATAATTCTGTTGAGCAGAGAAAACGATAAGATAATAATGCAATAGCACTGGATATGAAGCTTAAGACATTAAGCACAAAATCCCACATGAGGTCACCCAGCGGGCCCATTGCTCCCCAACTGCCCATTTATGGTGTGGACCACCCTGGTGTTTTCTGTCATGAAGACTTCTTTGTATTCTAAAAGTGATCATCCCATACTACCAGTGGGAAAAACTCCAACAATGTGACCTGCTTGGTGAAATCAGCCTTCTTTCAGGTAAGGGACCACTGACTCATACACCATTCCCCTGAACGTAAGCCCCACACAACCAAAGCTGCCGGAAGCATCCCAGGGTTCCCCACTGTCTGAAAATATAGGGCGGTGGCAATGGTGAGCGGGTCAAAAGGTGCATTATTTTTCTGGACCACCTATATGCACTGTACACGTGCACAAGTGGATTTTAAGTAAAGTATAGTGCACTGGTATCAAAACAAGAGTGTAATGCAGTAAAGGATGTTAATAAAAATAGAATAATAGGTTACAGTAAATTACAAGGCTCTAATTCCATCAAGATGTTCTGGGGACATAGATAACTTCGAGAGCGAAGATCGAGAGGTTTCATTGTCCCCAGAACCTTGAGATGGAATTTCAGCCGAGTATTTCATTATAACCTATTTTTTAATTTTTGTAATATGTGGATGAGAGAACGTGGCTAGGTCTTACTTGATGAAGCATTGTGCAGGCTGACATGTTCAACAAGGAAACAGGATGTTGTGCATTTTTTTTTCTAAAGAGCTGAACAGGAAAGTGCAGGAAACAGTTCCTTTTAACAGTAAGAGGCAAAATGTAGTTACACTTAAACAGAACATGTAACTGTTACTCATTTTTCTTTTAAAAAAAAGAAAAGGTACTGTTCGGTTACCGCAGAGCCAGCTTTGAAATCCTTCATGCTGACACTTGGAAAAGCCTCCTCACAGTTTGTGTTAGGCGTCAGTCTGCACTTGAGCATTTGTTTATGAGTGATAATGCTATTGTTCGAATGAAACAATGGTATTATTGGGAGTGAAGTGTAGTATTATTGAGAAGCTGGTGCGTATTACAACATTTTTTTGCATAGTTTTCGATGCTGTTATTTTAATGATCCATATATTACAAGATAATTTTGGAGGATTTTATAAAAAACAATCAGTAATGGATAAAATTATAGGATGGTGGCAAAAAAAATATAGGGTGGTGGTAAAAACATATAGGGAGGCGGTCTGCCACACTAAAACAATGAATGGGGGAACACTGCATCCGTGGAAATGTTGAGCTCCTGGCATGAGGTGATCAAGAAACTGCTGTAATTCAGACAAGGTAATCTTGCCTGCCTCTACCATCTGGGACAACAATTCCCTCAGTGCCACAACCATGTCCTGGAGTAATCAGAATTTGGGAACTTAGGGGTCACGTGATGAGCTGAAGCCGATCAGACGCTTTCAGTGCTGCTCCGAAGCCCCGTTCTAAATATTCAGCATTTTAAACTTCAAAACCGGCTATTTATTTAATGGAATCAGTTGAAGCTGATTGGAGAACTCCTGAGGGCTTGTTAAAAAGGGACCCCCTGGAAGAGTTGTACGAAAAGGAAGCGAGGCATTGCTTCAGCTAGTGTGCGTTGGGCTGCAATAGTAGGCCGAAGTGAAGCACGGAGATGGAAGTGGAAGCCGGCGAGCCTCTGGTGGCGAGAACTCCCGCTACCAAATGACCAAAACCCCAGTCTCCCATGCCAAACGACCAGGAGGAGGATTTGGGGAAGGAGGGGGGTTCCTGTTCAACTAAGGCAGACATGCAGGAGATTAAGGCAATGCTGCAAGGGTTAGTTACAGATTTTGCAGCAATGAAGCCAGTGTTGCATTCACTTGCTCAAAGAAAGCGGGATGCAGAGGCTCAAATCTCCTCGTAAGAAAGGAAAACATCGGTGACAGAACAAGAAATGGTGGCGGTTAGAAGACAGGTCAAGAAGCTGGATGATAGGATCGAGGATCAGGAGTCAAGAAACAGACGTAATAATTTAATTGTTGCAGGGCTACCAGAGAGGGCTGAAGGGCAAGATTGTGTGACATTTTGCAGGATCTCCTGCTTAGCTAGCTGGGTCCTACCCCTATGGTGAGGCAGTACTACCAGAGCACAAAGGAGAGCTCCATGGACTAAAGGAGATGACTCCTCCCGGAGCTAGGCCCCGAGTGATAATTATGCATTTCCTTAATTACAAGGAGAAGTCATATGTGCTAACTACGGCCAGACAAAAGAAGTCTCTCCAGTGGAACAGTGCTTTGCTTTGGCTATTTCAAGACTACACACCCACGATTAGAGAAAAGGAGAAAGATTATGTGGAAATCAAGAAAAGCTTTGTTTGTCTGGAATAAAGTTTTGTCTACAGTATCCTGCGACTCTGGTGGTGTGGTTGCAATCAGGGGGAGAGGAAGTTCCTGAATGCAAAAGAAGCTCTAGAGGGGTTACGGTTGGAGCTCCCCGATTTATTCAAGTCGACGACCTAACAGTGTTTTGAAGATCAAGGGACTGCATTAATTCAAGAGTCTGGGACTGGAGAAATGAATATGAACTTAAGGCTTGAGAAGTCTGCATGTTGTTTGACTCTTTGACTCATGATTATATAATTTTCTCTTCCCCTGCCTCTTCTCTTCCTCCCTTCCCCCCTTTTTTTTTGAGAGAAATGGGGTGGGGCGGTGGGGAGAGGGAGGGGCAGAGAGGAGTAATTATGGGAAAGCATTGGAAGAGGGAATACCTTTAAGAGGTTATGACTGAGGCATCAGTGCAGGGGGAAGGGAAAGCGAGACTAAAAGTTGAAATGTACAATGGGGTCACCCTTCGGTAGCTGAGGATTAGTTAGAAGTGAAGGAAGGTGCCACTTGGTTGATGGGGGTTTTTCTTTCCCTTTTTTTTTTTTAAATGAAACGGACTTAAAGATGGGGCACTTTATGAGATTTTTTTTGAGTCTGTACAAGAAGGTTTCCATCTCTTGTTGGGGTGATTTGCATTTACCAATTATATGGTCTTTAAGGGTAATAGCTCTAAAAGGAGCGGGGTGATACGACAGCCCCTTAGGTATAGGGAGTAGGTGGCGAGTTGTGCCGCACTTGATGGGGCAGTTTCAAAGGGGTTGTTAGAAGATGGAAATCGGGGCCTGGGAATCTTTAATGGTCCCTTAAAGTTGCAGGAAGGTTCCGACATAATGTATTAGGTAGGGATGGGAACCATTTTTGCGGCCAAGGGGGTAGGATGCCTCGTAGGGGAGGGGCTGTTTAGGACAGGTAGAAATGCAGGCCTACAACAGACAAGTCCGCAGATAACAATGGGGGGTTCGAGGCATGGTCTTGAAGTTATGTAGACGAGGGGCGAGGAGTAGCACGGGAACGGGTTCATCCATGACTCGATTTTTGGTAGGTGGATGATCTATGGATCGGGGGTTTGTGGGGAGGGGTGGGGTGGTGGATGGGAAAGAGAGAGAGTCGGGCATAGGGAAGTGGGTGGAGGCAGACCTGGGGCAAAGGAGGAGAGCGGGTTTACTTAAAATAGTTGGAGGTTAGTCTGATGTCGAATATCAAAATAATTTTGTGGAATGTTAAGGAACTTGGGTAGTTGCAATAAAATGTTGATCCTAAAGCATATTGAGTTACTAGGGGCTCATGTCCCTGCTCTACAGGAGACACACTTGTTGATGGAGGAACTGAGCGGGCTTAAGAGACGATGGGTTGGGCAGGTATATGGGCCGGGTAAGGAAAGGGCCTCAGGAGGGGTGGTGATATTAATAAGGAAATCCTGCCCATTCGAGGTGGTGCACGTCAATGCAAGGGAGGATAGTAGAGGGATATATGTCTCGGGCATTTTGCTGGGTAAAGTAATATCGGTGGCTTCTATTTGTGGCCCAACACCTGTGGATCCTGGTTTTTTTGGCTCTGTTGAGCGGGATATTGCGGATCTTTCATCACCCCAATAATCATGGCGGGGGGATTGGAATACCTGCCTTAATAATCATGAAGATAGAAGCCCACCATCTAAAGGGCCCTTATCTAAAGCTCAGATTGCTTTGAATATGTTATTAGAGGTGACGGCACTGGTAGACCCAGCTAGGATTTACTCGAAAGGGGGGTATGTCTATGACCTTTTATTCTGTAGCTCACAAAAGTCATTCTCGTATTGATTTCTTTTTGGTAAATAGGAATGTGTTGGGAGAAATTAAAGAAATAAAAACAAGGGGGGTAGAGTCTACTCGGATCACTCTCCCGTTCAATTGATGTGGGAACCCAGACCTGATCCTCCCAGACCACTCAGGTGGAGGCTAAATGAGCTCTGGTTGGCGGAGCCTATAGTGCGAGACAGACTCGAGGAGACATTGTTGGATATTATCCAGCATCAGTTATCCACATTGCAAAACAAAAAGCTGGCATGGCCCACTTGTAAGGCATTATATGCAGGGGCATCCCAAAGATTAGCGGCTCAAAGAAGCAGTGAGAAGAGAGCGAGATAGGAATTTATTTTGGGGGCAGTTGCTTCAATGTCATCCTGGGAGGGCTCCTCGGCTGAGATTGATGTAGAGCTTAAAAGTTTATGAGGAGAGTTGGGCAGCATTGCCAATAGTAAGACAGAGTATCAATTAGAAAGGATTGATGCTAGATACTTGATGCATGGAGATGTCCCCGTGCAGTTGCTGGCAGCTCGGATTAGGGAGTGGGAGGCAAGTAGAACGGTTACCTCCATTCAATATGGAGGGAAACTTTTAACTGACTCACAAGAGATGGCAGAGGCCTTCGCCTCGTATTTTGAAGGGATATATCAGGCTAGAGACCTAGCTGAGCAAAAAGAAATTAAAAGTTTTTTTAGAGGGGATTCCCTTACCAGTCTTAGACCCAGGACAGGGCCAGAAATTATAGGCCCCAATAAGAGCATCAGAGATTCTGGAGGTGGTGCAGTCGCTATCTGTTGGTAAAACTCCGGGACCAGATGATCTCTCTGCTAAATTTTATCAGGCACATATACAGACCATTTTACTTTTGTTTCAAGAATTATTCAGGGATATTATGCAAGAAGGGATATCTCATCCTCTGTTGTATCAGGCGTATATCACGTTGATTCCTAAACCGGATAAGCCTAGGGATGTCCCTGGAAATTATAGACCTATAGCCTTATTGAACCAAGATATTAAGATTCTTACAAGAATCATAGCAAATAGAATTTTGCAAATCGCCCCCAGTCTGATTAGTCAGGAACAGGTGGGATTTATGCCAGGGAGGGGGGCACATGATGTTCTTAGAAAATTGCATCACATATTAAGTTTTGCGCCTGACTCCCAGTTACCTTTAGCGTTGATATTATTAGATGAGGAGAAGGCCCTTGACAGGGTCTCCCACCCCTTCCTGTTTGCTACAATGGAGAGGATGGGGTTCCTGGAGGGTCTCCTTAGGGGTATTAGGAATCTATACGCGGCGCCAATGGCTAGGGTGCTTTGCAATGGTTATCTTTCGCGCGAGATACACTTGGAGAATGGGGCACGGCAAGGCTGCCCTCTTTCCCCAATACTTTTTAACATTTACTTGGAGCCGCTTTTGAGAGCTATTAATAAGGATGCAAAGATGAAAGGAATTAAGTTAAAGGGGAAAGAGATTAAATTTTCAGTTTTCACGGACGATATACTGTTGCACTTGGAGGACCCAGCTTTGAGTTTTAAGAAGGTGATGAAAGTAAAAGATCTTTTCTCTAGGGTCTCCAATTATAAGTTGAATCTGAGTAAGACCCAGATCCTCCCCTTGATGCCGTATGTTACCAAAACTGAATTTATGCCACTGCAAATACAATTGAGGATAGACAAAATTAAATATCTAGGTATCTGGATCACAGCATATCTGGAGGCAGGGGAGGAAATAAATATGGGGGGAATTATAGCAGCTCTTAAAGGGGATGTATTAAGGTGGAGTAAATTGCCCATAAACTTCATGGCTCGATTGGGCCTTATTAAGATGAATATGTTACCCCGCTTGTTGTATCCGGTATATTTAGCTCCATATAGTATTCCCCGAAAATAGTTTAATATAATTAGAACCCTAATTTCCAGTTTTTTATGGAAGGATAGGCCTCCTAGATTAAAGTATAACAGTCTGTGTCTATCTTATGAAGGGGAAGGGTTTCACTTCCTGACCTACAAATATACTATGTGGCAGGCCAGCTAGGTTTGATGATCCATTGGGCTAAAGAGCTCGAGGCGGAGAGATATACCCCAACTTGGCTCCAGTTGGAGAAACAAACATTAAGAGATTTAAACTTCGCCCTGGAGGCGAAGATGTATGCTAATATTGGGAAAAGTTTTAAGATTGGGTCTGGGAATCCAGTTGTGAAAACGGTAGAGGCGTGGTGGTCCTTTCTTTCCCCGGCCCAGAGAAGGAGCCAAATGAGGGCAGGAGATCAACCTGTGGTGGGTAACCCTAATTTAGTAATTGGGAATCTGGTAGTTAACGGGCGGTGGGCTAATCAGATGCAGGGTTTGACACTAAAACCATTCAGGATGACAGGGTGGTCTTACCAGCAAACTGTGAGGGAATGGCCTTTTTTAAGAAGTGCCTAATTAAACATATGATAGAAGGGGCACTGAGCAAGTTAGGGGGTATTACGGACAAGTGTTTCTCCTGGGGGCTGCTTCAGGAGGTTGACTCAAGAGCACACCCTTTGTCACAAATTTATAAAATATTACTGGAGTTTCTTAGCCCGAGTACTGCTAGAAGAGTTATATATTGGGACAAAGTGTTGGTTCCTCGGAACCAAGATTGGGATAATATTTGGAAAGGCAGCAAGTACAATGTTGTTCCAAAATATAGAAGTATGCAATTTTTCATCGTATCTAATTTGTATTTTACCCCTGTGAAACTGTATGAGAGAAACCTGAGACAGACGGACCTGTGTTTTAGATGTGAGGGGGAAAAGGTGATTTAAGTCCCTTTACACGAGAAAGGGTCCTGAAGGAACTGGAAGTAATAAGAGTTGATAAAGCAATGGGGCCAGATGGGGTGCACCCCAGGGTCCTTAAAGAACTAAGAGAGGTGGTGGCTGAACCTCTTGCTATCCTGTTTAGCCGATCACTAGAAACAGGGAGGTACCCAAAGACTGGAGGATAGCAGATGTAGTCCCCTTATACAAAAGTGGGAACAAAGAGAAGGGGAACTACAGACCAGTCAGCCTCACCCTCGGTAGTGGGAAGATCATGGAAGCACTACTGAAGGAGAGATTGGTGGAACATCTGGTTGTCAATGGACTACAAGACCCAAGGCAGCATGGTTTCACCAGGGGAAGGTCATGTCAGACCAACCTCATTGAATTTTTTGACTGGGTGATTAGGGAGGTGGATCGGGGAGGGCAGTGGACATGGCCTATCTGGACTTCAGCAAGGCCTTTGACACTGTGCCACATAGAAGACTATTGCACACACTGGGGAATATGGGTGTGGGCAGGACAGTAGTGCGGTGGGTAGGTAACTGGCTGGGCAGCAGGACACAGAGGGTGGTGGTAAATGGCTGTCACTCCACAGAGGGAAGAGTGACCAGTGGAATTTCACAGGGATCAGTGCTGGGACCGGTACTCAATATCTTCATCAGTGACGTTGCACAGGACCTAGAAGGCAGAATTTCACTGTTCGCTGATGACACAAAGCTCTGTAACAGAGTAGACACACCAGAGGATGTAGACAGAATGAGAAGGGACCTGCAGAAACTTGAAGAATGGTCAGGGGTTTGGCAGTTGAAATTCAATGCAAGGAAGTGCAAGATAATGCATATGGGGCACAAAACCCTGGCACAATATATCAGTTGGGGGTGAGGATATAGCATGCACCAAGCAGGAAAGGGATCTTGGAGTTATCATCTCTGATGACCTCAAGGCAGGGAAACAGTGTGACAAGGCAGCAGGTAAAGCAAATAGGATGCTGGGATGCATAGGCAGGGGCATCACCAGCAGGAAAAGGGAGGTCATAATTCCACTATACAAGACACTAGTGAGGCCGCACCTGGAGTACACTGTGCAGTTCTGGAGACCTTACCTACGTGAAGGACATAGACAGGGTAGAGAAGGTTCAGGAGGCAACAAAGATGGTGCATGGATTGCATCACAAGTCCTATGAGGACAGGTTGAAGGCACTGAACATGTACTCCCTGGAGGAGAGGAGGAGAGAGGGGATATGATAGAGACATACAAGTATCTTACAGGGAGGAACAGGGTGCAGGAATACACTATTTTAAGCGAAAAAGATGTTCCAGGACTAGAGGGCATGGGATGAAGTTGGAGGGAGGACGATTCAGAGGAAACGTGAGGAAGAATTTCTTCACAGAACGGGTGGTGGACAAGTGGAACACCCTGCCAGAGGAAGTGGTGGGGGCTGAAACAATCACGGAATTTAAGAATGCATGGGATAGACATAAAGGAATTCTGGAGGTCAGGGGTAAGGGGCAACAGACTTCCTGGAAAACATAAACTGAACTTACAAACTTAACTGGGCAGACTGGGTGGGCCATATGCCCTTATCTGCTGACACTGTCTATGTATCTATGTATCTGGGGATGTAGCAAAATATCACCCCTGTGGGGGGAAATTAAAAGACGTATGGACCCAATGTTGGATTATTCCAAATACATAACACCAGAGATTTTTATTCTGGGTGACTTTTCTCAAATTTTGGCAGTCATTCCTAGATATCACCTCTCCTTGATGACGGCGGTAGTTATAGCCTTTCTATTAAAGCATTAGAAAGATGATTCTGTATATACCTATGGTCAATGGGTAAAAGATTTATTGGGGTTGTTGGTCAGAATAAAGAGACATCTATATATGCAAAGGAGAGGGGAGCTATATGTCAAAAGATGGGTGGCATTAGATGCAGTTTATACTCTCCAGATCACGATTGGATAAACACAGGCTGTCTGTCAGACGGGGTATAGCGGATGATTACTAACATGGTTAAGAACTTGATACTTCTGGTTACAATTTAGGTCTTTGTAGAAATGACTGTGATGTATACCTGCGGGCTATTGTAGGTTATGGGCGGTCTGCTGTTGTTTGGGCTGGGGCGGGGGACACTCTCTTTTCCATGGGATGTACATAGGTGGGTTGTACATAGTTTGCACGGTCAG
This sequence comes from Neoceratodus forsteri, assembly GCA_016271365.2. Classification (NCBI taxonomy): domain Eukaryota; kingdom Metazoa; phylum Chordata; order Ceratodontiformes; family Ceratodontidae; genus Neoceratodus; species Neoceratodus forsteri. Next base: position 900,350,333 of record CM028135.1, on the reverse strand, counting down.
TTTGAGGCGGTGCACCCTGGCTCTGCCAGGTAGTTGTATGTTTGTCGGTCTGTATGTCTTTTTGTTTCTTCTTGTTTTTGGAAAATGAATAAAGAATTTATAAAAAAAGAATTTGGGAACCTAGGTGTTGCTCTTAATACCTAGGAAGGACAAGATGGTGAGTGGCTTCTCTGTCTTTGCCTGGGCCACTGGAACTCTCAGGTCAGCACATACTTCATGAAACATCTCCAGCAAATGTCTGCAGTCCCTGGTTTTGGGCCTGCTTACAAACAAAAAGTCATCCAGGTAATGTACCACCTCCTTTTGACCCACTTTGCATGTCACTAACCAGTGCAGAAACGTGCTGAATTGTTCGAACACAGCACACACCACTGCACACCCAACTGGCATGCAATTGTACACATAGTATTGACCCTCAGACATCATGCCTAATAGGTCTCTGCCCTGTGGATGAACTGGCATCAGCCACAATGCAGACTGTTTGTCAGCCTTTGCCAGCAAGGCCTCTCGCCGCACTGCACACACAACCTCGACCTCAACCGCCCTTTCTAACACAGCATAAAACATTGCAATGTAGTACAGTTGGCTGTGGTCACTGACAGCGTCCCCCTTCAGGTATGACAAGTGGTTGATCATCCTGAACCCACCAGGCACCCTTTTAAGGACTAAGCCAATAGGTAACAGTGTGGTAGGGGTGGAGTGGTAAAAGGTCGCTAACCCTCCCTGCTGCACGCCCACAGACCCTCCCTGCTGCAACCTCCTTCATCAACTTAGTCTGGGCCAGATCCAGTCACATCCTGGCAGACTTCATGTTTTCAGTTTTGTACAACTTATGGGGCCCATTGTACAGTTTTCTTAACTTGTCCCTAAAGCCATCTGCCAGGGCATGAATGGCCGCCCGATCCAGGTAATCCGCCAACCATGCCTCAGTGCAATTCACTCTTATTGGTGTTGGAAGGCTTATTACGCTACTTCCAAAAGGGTCAAGATGTGGAGTTGCCTGGTTTGCACTGGGTGAATGGGTGAGGGTGACCATACACAATGCACACATGCTTGAACTTGCAGTGTTCTACCTTACACTCCACTTGATTAAAATTACAACAGTTCTCCACCACCCCTGCCCTTTTTCGACTAGTGCCCTGTCCCTCCTTCTTTGGGGATTGTGGTCACCTTACTGGAAAACCACTGTCTGTGTGTTGACCCCAGGTCAGTGGACCACAGCAATGGAGAATCCAGCATATCCTAGGTCCTAGCTGGGTCATTTTGATTCCTGCGCTGAAATTCCTCATACTCCAGCCACCTGTACCCCGGCTTTCTGGCATGCATGGCCATCAACTGGCTATAATAGTTCCATTCAGCAGCCCTGATCGGGTTAGCTTAGATCAGTAACCCCAGAAACTGTGAATGCTGCCAGCCAATTGTCCCTAGTATTGTGTATTGGGACCTTTTTCTTAACTTCGACCCCCCCTCGCCCATGTCCTTTTTCTGTTTCTCATCTTCTGGCTTCTTTTTTTTTTATATATAGGTGTTTAGCACCTGTTCTGTCCTTTGCTGCCCCCTTCTATTTGTTGCTTCACCTTGTTGAAGAGGTGCGAACCCACAGGTTTCTCCAGGCTCACATATCTACAGACTGAGGTGGCATCTGCTTACTGGGTGCAGCTGAGGTAAGTGGTGAAGCCTCTACTCCCTGCGCTGCCACTGATGCTGGGCCCACAAGCTGGGGTTTTGCTTGTTTATGTTCCTGAACTTCAGTGAAGGCTAGCAGCCGATCAGACTTTTGCTGAAACAGTGAAGGCTGCATTTCTTGCCATGGGAACTTATTTGCTGGTAGAAGCCGCCAGTGTCTGTGGGAGAGTTGGGGAAGCAATTGCTGTGTCTGCCAGTTGCTGGGGAAGAATCAGGGTGGGTATCTCTAGCTAAGGGGAGGTGGTCTGAACTGGCCCCTGCAGCATAACAACCAGCTGCCCCAACCCCCACAACCCTCCCTGGGTCCATTAGAGGCTGAATCTGTGGTGGAGCAGCTGGTGGGGGTTGGACACCCCTGCATTGGGGGGGCAGTTGGCTTATGGAGATCAGTGCCTGTTGGCCTTGCTGGGGGGAGATATGTTTTATGTGAGTTTCTGGGCTGCTTGGGGGCCAGCTCCGCCCATTGGCAGGGGCCATCAAAAGTCAGAATTAACAATGCCCTCAGCTCTTGAAATTTGGCCTACCTTGAGGCAGATTTACCAATTCAGGGGTTGTCTGCCAGGGTTTCCCTATTTTCTCCTTCTTAGGTGGCACTGCTAGTGGTTTGTTCACTAGCATAGGCATTGGCTGCTGCTGAGGGGCTGGTCAAGTTGGTGCCTCTGGGTCGGGAAGCAGGCTTCTCACCATGCCTTCCCCTCTTGCCTGGGCAAGGGCCACAAGCTGCTTCTCAGAATCTACCGCTGCTGCTTTCACCTTTCCTGATGTTTTGAACTACTCCACAGCCTATGGATACACAAGCACACAGGACACTTAAGCCCTTGTCTGCTATATCTGCCTCCACTTCATGCTGCACCTTGGGGGTTGTAATGTGAAAACAAACTGCAATCAGTCTTATCCTTCACCCAATCCTGCCAACTGGTACAGTATTTATGAAAACAGGTGGCAATGTTAACATCAAGTTTATGGAATAAATAACAGTTTTATTATGTACTTTTTTAAGATTCTGAAGGTAAAAGAAATGAAGCTATGTCTACAACTAAAAGCTTGGAAGTAGAAAAAGAAAAAATAATTCAGAAGCCCCAGACTGATGCAGAGTTTTTAAGGTAAATCATAGTTTGAAAAGCCTAGCTATAGTATTATGACCGTAAAATGAGTTCTACTGCTAAATGGAACTACACCTTCTGTTTACTCGAACCATAATGTACAGCATCTGGATTGTAAGACAAGTCAAGTATGCATTTGTATAGAGGTGTTTATCACCCATGGCTGCCTTCTTCAAAACCTCTACCAACAACCTACCTGCCTTAACCATGGCACAATTCCCTTGTGTAACACAGACATAGACATACTGGCAGCCATCATATTGATGACCATGGGTTGATCTTTCCCATTTTCCATTCACTTTCCTCTTCCTACAGGTCTTGCAGCTTGCCCATGAGTCCACAGCAACCAGAGAATTTGGAGAGACATACGTTAAAAGCCCTCCTTGGTCCACTGCAAGGGTTGCTGTGGGGGTGGAAGGATGGTGCCTTTCTTCTCAAAACAGTTTATTGGTAGCACCCCTGACCCCAGGCTGCCAGACAGCAGGATCCCTGAACCCAGGTTACCCGATGGTACTGCAGTACGCTAAGGCTTGGCTCTCAAGGTGGTCAGATATGTATTTTTAAAACTGTATGCATTCAAAGTTGTACATGATTATAATTTTTTATTTAATATTCTATATATATACTTTATATCAATAGTTAACCAGTGTTAATATCAATTTACATACCAAATCCAGTATAACCTGTAATCGTCTCAATAGGCATCATCACCTCCCCCGTTTTCCTGGACAAACATCCTTGACACCAGTCTTGGAAGAAATGCCATAGATGTTTATTTAACAGCTGTACATTTTACAGCAAATGAATGACATTCGCAGCTTGGGAGTTTCACCAAAGCAGCCCTAGGTCTCTGCAGGGATCAAGTGTATCCCCCTGAGAGGGACCCAGTTTCCAAGGTAAAGAGGGCCTTCAGGCCAGGTGGTTCCCTGTCCCTGTCTGCCAGATGCCTCTCACTAGCAAGCTCAGTGAGGGGAGCCCTTAAACTATCTGAATAAGGCCGTAGGTTATACAGGCTTTCCCATCATGGTGACCACGTTGGACCTGTACAGACAGAAGTGGATCTCCTTTCTTCCCCTTGTACTGTTCTTTCTTGTGAGACTCCCAAATCCTTGCCTGTTTACAGTGATAGTGATTTTATGTCCAGTGTGTTGTAACCTTCAGAAGAGGCAAAAAACTTTGGGGGGGCCTCTAGGGGAAAAATAGAAAAAAACTTCCGTAATCCCTAGTGCAGTCCACCATAGTGGGGTAAAAGGGCTCCATACTCTATTCTGGCCTTGCCCAGAGCACTGCTTTTACAAGGGTGGATGTGTGGAAATGCCGGCTGCTAGAGGATAGGAGAGGACTGAGGGAGAGCAGAGCCTTGTGCTTCCTTCTAAACCCCTCTTGCTGCTCCCCCCAGTCTTATCTATTTTTGTTTTTTAGGCAACAAACAAAGTTTGGAGCCTGTTGTCATCAGTGTAACTAGTTTGTATCTCAGATTTTCTGCAGGGAACTATTCCCCATTGACAACCTAGTGGACAAATTCATTGTGTGATTCACCCAGGTGTGCTCCATTGACTTTTCATGGGGCTGCATCAGCATATGTGTAACCCCCCCCCGCTAATTTACACAGTTAGCTACCCCTGGCACCCATACTGGGCACAAACTCAACTTAAAAATGGGTTGGGGCGGCTCATAGTAAACCTCAACATGACGATGCTCTTCTTCATCCTCCTCTTCCTCACACATGATCTGTGCCCAAAAGTGATCAAAAGTCCTCACTCCTGAGACATTCCATTCCTCACTGGGCACAGAGGTAGACACCTCCCAATTCAATGTCTTTTGTAATTCGTCCTCCCACACTAGGCTAGGACTCTGACCTTGATTCCACGGGTCAGCTGATCTCTCTGTTGCACTGTCCATCTGGGACACAGGCGTGGAAGCCTATCTCTGTTCCTGCCCTTGCAGTGGATCAAAATCAATTTTATGTGGTCCATAGCTCAGTGCTTGTGCTGCATACAGTAGAGCTGAATGATGTAGGTTGTGCTTGGATACATAGGCCAGACCAGTAAATAAGACAAATCCTGCAAGATATATGAGTTATATGAAATGGTTAGTGCTTAGGTACTTCAGCGTAGATATGAACAAGTCAGTGGTTGTAGTACATATAAACTGGGTTGGAATATGCATAGTGCTTAGGTGATTGAACAGATGAATAACAACTTGTTAGGACTTGATGTTTTGGCATTTCTCTGTATCCCACCTTTGGAAGGATGCTTAGTTGAGTAGGATTGAGACCCCCAAAAGAAAGAATTATAATCACAGATACAATTACCTCCTCCAACTCCAGAGAGTGTGGCCAGTAGCACGCAGGAGAGGAAAACCCCCCTTGGAAAAAGAAACCTCGGAAGACCCATGGCTACTGACCTGCCCGTCCTTCTGGGCATACTAAAGGAGAGCAATCCTAAATGAACAAATATTAAGTTGTCGGCTAGTCCAAACATAGTCAATGAAGATCTTAAAGTCGATGAAAAGGAATGGAATCCAATACTGATGTTGAATGTCCAGCGAAAAGATGGTAGCATATCCTTAGCAAATTCCCAGTCCAAGATATCAATATTCAAGGCAAAATATTGATAGAAATCCATTTCAAATCCAGTTGAAAGCATAGTCGATCTTGAAGTGGTGGTCCCTATCCCAGTATACGAATTTATGGAAGTATAGAGTCTTTGAAGGTGAGGCGAGTAAGCTGGATCCAAGTTGTGAAGCTAAAGAAGGTGGAGCACAAGAACCCCCGGTCCTGAGTGGGTGAGCTGTAGTTGGACATTAAGCTAGAAAGCCCGGAAGACCTCCAACCCATCCGGCAAAGCAGGTAAGGTACGGAACAGAACCTCCATGCGCCGAGCTAGGCGGCAGGTCACAGGTGCTATGAGAACCTTCAAGCCCCGAGCTGGGCGAGGCAGGTGTTGAGTAGAAATAGTCGAACCTCCAGGCCCTGATGCTGGGCAAGGCAGGTGTAGGAATAGTCGAACCTCCAGGCCTTGATGCTGGGCGAGGCAGGTGTAGAGTAGAAATAGTCGAACCTCCAGGCCCCGATGCTGAGAGAGGCAGGTGTAGGGTTGGAATAGTCAAACCTCCAAGCCCTGATGCTGGGCGAGGTAAGTGTAGAGTAGAAATATTCGAACCTCCAGGCCCCGATGCTGGGCGAGGCAGGTGCAGGGTAGGAGTAGTTGAACCTCCAGGCCCCGATGCTGGGCGAAGCAGGTGTAGAGTAGAAATATTCTTACCTCCAGGTCCCGATGCCAGGCAAGGCCAGTGTAGAGTAGAAATAGTTGAACCTCTAGGCCCTGATGCTGGACGAAGCAGGCATAAGTGGAGAGGCTAAAGACAGACGTACGAGAGCAGTAAGACGGTCCTGTAGAAACGTTGTGTTCCTGATGATGAAGGAAGGCAAAAGGATGCGGTGGAGAGAACTGAGTCGGATGAGCTGGCAACTCAACCAGATTTAATAAGCCTCATGGCACTGGAGTAGGTTATGTCTGAGGCCTAAGCTGTGAGATAGGAATGACATTATGGAATAGAGCTCGGCTGAGAGTCCTGACAGGAAATGGTAGTAGTAAATCTAAATGAACTGAAGCAGCAAGGCAAGAAACATCCAAGGAACTGGTTGCAAATATCCTGAAATGTAGTCTCGATGCAAGTCCACATTAGAGCGAAGGAGGATATCCTTAATGAGTGGGAGTAGGTGCAAGCAGGCAAGGTGAGGCTGCAGCATCCAGAACTCGAGTAGTATGACTAGGCGAGACATCCTGGCTGTGAGTCCAATCTTGATGGAAAAGTCTGAGATGAGTAAGCGACATGGAATGAAGGCTTCCGGCACATGGATCTGATGAAAAAGCCCAAAAAGGATGAAAACAATCCAAAATAGGCAAAAAGCCAGCAGGCACAGACTGGGTCCAGGCCAGGAGAAGGAGACACTGTAGACACTTTGAGAAGACTATCAGACAAAGGACGGTCCATATACATTCCAGATCCAGAGAGCAGGCGAACAGCAAGGAAATAAGACCGAAACAAATGGTCAGCGGAAGGAGATCCAACAGGCTGCAAGGATGGGAAGGAATGAACCAACTGATCCAGATGGATAAAACTGCAGGAGAGGGAAGCTTTGTGAGGAGCCAAATCCAGCATCCCGAGGAAGCACAAGGCCAGAGAAACTATGAGCCAAAGGCAGGGACGAAGAACCACTGGAATATCTTGGCAGAGACCAATGCAGGAGGGACACTGGAAGCAAGAACGAAGGATGCAGTAGATAAGCTCATATGATGGCCAGCAGGAAAGGATCTGGAGCAGGTGCTGGACGCCATGATATAGTAGATGGCTGGAGTGCATGTCATGAGTCCAAAGAAGGTGGCAAAGGAACCAGCTAGGCCCCGGCATGAGGTAGGATGAGCGGCTGGACCTCTACGTAGGTCAGCCAGAGGAAAGAGTAGAGAGCAGCAAGCTAGGCTTCATGAAGGCTAGCAGAACCGTAGAACCCCCATGTAGTGCAGAAGGAAGGAGCAGAGAAAGCGTGCCAGGCGAGGCCTGAGGAGAGGAGCAGTGAGCAGGTCGAGCTAAGCTCCATGTAGGCTAGCGGATTGCAGGGCCTCCACAAATGACAGTGTAAAACAAAGGGGGTGAGCAAGCAAAGCTAAACCCCCATGAAGGTAAGCAGGACTGGCTTGTCCACCACAAGGAGAGGCCAGAGGAGGAGGTGGGAAGGGGCCAAGCTAGGCTGCCACATAGGCTAGCTGACCAGAAGGCCTCCGCACAGGTTAGCCAGAGGAGTAGTTTGAGAAGCAAGCAGGCATCCACAGCATCCAGACTGAACGATAGGCAATGCAACAGGTATCCTGGCATGGAAAAGAAAACAGGCTGAGTTCAGGGGAGTAGAGCAGTGGGGAGATGCAGGATCCAATGATTAAGCGTCCTGTGGTAGCAATGCCAAAATCCAGCACCAGATGCGAGAACTATATGGATAGATTGAGGGATCATGTAGAAGCATTGCAGGAGCTGGCAGGCATCCGTGCCACAACACAAGCAGACACACTAGCAGGCAGAAGTTGTGCTCTGGTGAAATAGGTAGCAAAGTCAAAGTGTGTCAGCATCATGTTCCTGCCTTGCCGTCCTATGGCTACGGGACAAGCAGAAGAAACAGGAAAGTCCCCAGAACGTCAGAATTTGCTGGTGGCTCAGTAACTGCACCAGTGCAGGAGAGGATGCACGTAGGCCGCTAATGGAAAACAGGCACAGGGGGAAGAAGCCAGGAAAGGAGCGCCACCAAAACCCACTTGAGGCTACTAGAAGGTTGGTAGTCACGTGGCAAAATGTACCAGCACAACCAACAGATGAATGGTCCATGTCTCACAGGACAGATGAACAACAGCATGAGAATGGCACAACAGTTGCAGGTAAGAATTGTCTCCAAATATGGTAATGGGTTATAAAAGGTGCTCCATGAGAATAGATGTGCCCCCCTTGAGAGGTCGAAGATCAAGATCTTCCACAAGCGGCTGACTGTACAGTGGCTGTCTAATTCCCGGAACGGAGAGCAGAACGCCAGGCCGGCAATGTAGGAAACTTAATCAACTCAGAAGCAGCACCGAGCACAGGTAGTGCGGCAAGCACAAGAAATGCCTTAATACACAATAATGTTCAGAGAACCGGAGGAAAGATGAATCAGCTGAGCAGTGGAATAGGTAACAATATGGAGACCAGAAGAAGCAGATCCAGATATCTTCCTGAAGACAACGCTTGCACTAGCTAAGTGTCCGTGAAAAGCAGCCAGCAGTTGAGACTGTATGAATAATGGCAGTTCCATGAACAGGTCTTTGTGGCAAAGTCAGATGTAAGGTAAAAGAACCCGCAGCACCGCTAAGACAGTCGAGACCATAATTGTCTTATATATATTGCCAGTAGGGAAGCGGAGATGCTACTCAGAGTCTGAGGCTGTAGGTAAACAGCAGTTCCATGAGCTGAGCGGATATAAGGGCTCCGGTAGCAGGCGCGGCAGGCATCGCAGTGGAGGAGTTCAGGGGTCCTCGCCCCACAAAGCCAAAGGGAAGGAGCAGGGAAGTAGCCGGTAAAGTGATGGTATAGCTTAGAGAGGTGCTGAGCGCAGCCAAGGAAAGAGAACAGACTGAGGCACTGGGAAACATGAATGGCAGACTGCAAGAGATGGACCTAGAGAGGCAGCAAACTGAACTGGAGCAGGAGTGGCTGCCTGAGGAGGATACGAGGTAACAAGAGGAATGGCACAGGGAGAGAGAGCAGTGGAGAGCAGAACAGACAAGGGAGCAGGGGTAGAGTGAGCGGCTGCAGCAGGCACAGTGCAACAGAAGCAGGTTGCAGGTAAAACCCTGAGAGAGAGAGAGAACGAGGGACAGAATAACATGGGGGGGAGGAGAAGGAATGTAACGAGCAACAAGAGGAAAAAAAAAAATAAATGAAGGGAAGGGGGGCAGACATCCAGCGACAGGAAACAAAACAAAACACAGGAGGCAGCCGCAGACCAGCAGCAGTACGGCAGTGAGTGCGAATCGCTCTAAGCAGAGCGGCGGTAGTCTGATTGGTTATGTAGGAGATGGGGAAGGAGCTATTCCCCCATAGAACCACAGGAATATGCCTTTCAGTTTTACTTGCTGTATCTGTAACATGCTCTGAGGAACCTTCCCCAACAGGTTCAACCTGGTGCTGCATGCTGCTACTGGCAGGGTCCCCTGCCAAGGTCCACATGGGAGCCAATCGAATTCTTGTTGCCCTCACTGGCACTGCACCCCTGCTCATTCTATACTTCACAAGGCAGTCTGAGCAGTGGGGTATCAGAAACACATCCCTTCCAGCCTTTAGATGCACAATGCAAAGTCTAACTGGATAGCTAGGAATTGCTACATCCAGAGGTAACCTTTCACCATAGAAGGCTCTCTTTACTTCTCTCCGTGCTGCCACCTCCTCGGCGATCATAGCTCAGGCATTATCTGGATAGCAGGGTGCTCTGGAAACCATGTCTGAAAGCAAATACACAAACTTTTCATTACTGAATTGCTCAGTAGTCATAGAAACATAGACTTTGATGGCAGATAAGGACCACTTGGTGCACTCAGTCTGCCCATTTCCCTACCTATTGGATAAGCTGCAGATTCTAGTTAACCAACAGCCTACTTCCTGCAACCCCCCACTATAATTGTCTTATGTCTGTCCCATGCGTGTTTGAAATCCCCCACTATTTTAGACCCCACAACCTCTCCAGGAAGGCGGTTCCATGTGTCCACCACTCTCTCCGTGAAAAAGAATTTCCTAACATTACCCCTGAGCCATCCCCCCTCTAACTTTAAATTGTGCCCCCTTGTTCTTACACATCTCTTTTGCTGAAAGATGCTACCCTCCTGGACTTTGTTGATTCACCTGAGGTACTTAAAAGTTTCTGTCATGTTCCCCTGTCCCTCCTTTCATCAAGGGTGTACATATTAAGCTCTCTGTCTGTCTTCATATGGTTTCTGATGTAGACCCTGCACCATTTTAGTTGCCCTCCTGTGGACTGCTTCCATCCTGTCTATGGCCTTGCATAGATGAGGTCTCCAAAACTGCACGCAGTACTCCAGATGGGGTCTCACCAACTGTCTGTACAGAGGGATAACCACTTCCCTTTTTCTACTTGTGATGCCCCTTTCTATGCATCCCAGTATCCCCCTGGCTCTCCTTACTGACTTCTCACATTGCTTACCCACCTTTAAGTCATCTAATATGACTGCACCCAGATCCTTTTCCATTATTGTTGTTGTTAGTACCTCCCCTGCTATTGTGTACTCTTCTCCTGGATTTTTATTTCCCAGGTGCATTATTTTGCACTTCTTTGCATTTAATCTAAGTTGCCATATGTCTGACCATTCCTCCAATCTTGCCAAGTCCCTTCTCTTCCTTTCTACCCCCCCTTGTGTATCAACTCTGTTACAGATCTTTGTGTCATCATCAAAGAGGCACACCTTTCCTTACAGACCCTCTGCAGTGTCACCTATAAAGACGTTAAAGAGGACTGGACCCAGTACTGAGCCCTGAGGTACTCCACTAGTAACCCCCCCTTTCTTCAAAATGTGTTCCATTCACTATTACCTTCTTTGTCCTGTTGTGCAGCCAGTTTGCTACCCAGGCTACCACCCTGGGACCCACTCCCAGGCTGGCTAACTTGATTATTAATCTTTTGTGGGGGACTGTGTCAAATGCCTTGCTAAAGTCTAGGTAGGCCATATCCACAGCCCCTCCCTGGTCTATTACTTTGGTCACCCAGTCAAAGAAATTGATTAGATTCATCTGACATGACCTTCCTGCTGTGAATCCATGCTGCTTTGGTTCCTGTGCCCTGCTGGCCTCTAGGTACTGAACAATTCTTTCTTTCAGAAGTGATTCCATCATGTTTCCCACCACTGAGGTCAAACTAACAGGTCTATAGTTTCCTGTTTCTGCCTTGCTTCCACTTTTGTGAAGTGGAATCACATCTCTCCTCCTCCAGTCCTCGGGTACCACCCCATCCTCCCATGATTTGTTAAAAAGTGTAGTCAGTGGTGTCACTAGGTCCTCCCTTAGTTCTTTTAGGATTCTAGGGTGAATCCCGTCAGGCCCCATTGCTTTGTCTGCCTTGAGTTTTAGGAGTTCTTTCAGGACTCTTTCTTCTATAAATGGACTGGCGCCAACCCCACTACCCAGAGTGCTTCTATTGTTTGGTTTTAGGTAACTCCTCCTCTTCTTCTTTTGTGAATACTGAGCAAAAGTATTCATTCAGTATCTCTGCCTTTTCACTGTCTCCCTCTGCCCACCTCCCTTCTCTTTTATTAATATTCACTATCTCTCCCTTAACCTTTCTATGCTCCCTAATGTACCTATAAAAGGTTTTATCCCCCTTCTTAACTGAGTTGGCTATCTTTTCCTCGGTTTGGGCCTTTGCTTTTCTGACTGCCTTCCACACTTCTTTCTGCTTTAATTGATACAGTTCCCTGTCATGCTCCTTCTGTGATTCCTTATAGTTTTTGAATGCAGCCTTTTTCTCCTTAACCTTCCCTGACACCTCTTTTCAGAACCATAGTGTTTTTTTATTCCACTTTGTTTTCTTTATTTGTTTCACACAAAGGCTTGTTGCCTCCATGATGGCAGTTTTGATTTTCTCCATTGTTCTTCCACCCCTCCTTTCTGGCCATTTGCTAATGCATTCCTCAGGTATTCACCCGTTATGACAAAGTCAGCCCTTCTAAAGTCCAGTATCCTTGTCTTTGTATGGCTTGTCTCCATGGTTGTGTTTATTTTGAAGCACACTGTGCAATGGTCGCTTGTTCCTAGATGTCTACTGACTTCTACATTTGTGATCCTCTCTCCATTTGAGAGTGCCAGGTCTAATATTGCTCCCTCCTGAGTGGGTTCCACCACTAGCTGTCTAAGGCATGCCCCCTATAGGGCATCAAGAATGACCCTGCTCTTGGATGTGTCTGCAGTCCATGTCGTCCAGTTAACATCTGGCATATTCCGGTCACCCATCAACAGTATCTCCCCTTTTTCAGCCATTTTGAGAATGCCCTCTATCATTTTCTTGTCCATTTCCTCTCCTTGAGACAGGGGTCTGTATACAAACCCTGTGTGGACTGTGATGCCATTCCCTGTCTCCAAGGTGACCCAGAGTGCCTCTTGTCCTCCTCTTTACTTTTTAGTTCTGAAGCTTTGATCCCTTCCCTTATGTAGAGAGCTACTCCACCTCCTCTTTTACCCTCCCTATCCCTTCTGTAGATTGTGTACCTTGGTATGTTGACATCCCAGTCATGGTTCTCTGTGTACCATGTTTCTGTGACTGCCACAATATCCAAGTGTTCCTCTTCCATCAGGGCTACTAGCTCTGGAAGCTTGTTTCCAAGACTACAGGCATTTGTACTCATTGCCCTCCATTTAATTTTGGCTTTATCCTTTTTTACCCCATCCCTGCTCTTATTGCCCTTGTCTATTTTTCCATTTACCCCTATCCTGCCCTCTGTTAAGCTCTTTACCTCAGTGTTTACCCTACTACCTGCCATGTTTTGTGGGGGGAGGCTTGAACTTTCCTGTTTCCTGTCAGCATCTCCCCCCTTGGTTAGTTTAAAAGCTTGCCAAGGAAGCCTTTAAACCTGTCACCTAGGAGCTCGTTTCCCTTCCTAGACAGATGCAGACCATCATGCCAGTTTAGACCTTCATCTCTGCAGGTGGACCCCCAGTCCCCAATGAGCTAAAGCCCTAGTCGCTGCACCAGTTTTGCAGCCATTCATTAAACTGCATGGTGTGCAGTACCTAGCTCTCACCCCTGCTATAGACTGGCAGCACCTCTGAGAAGGTTACGTGCTTGCTACCCGTCTGAGGCCCCTCCCCAACTTCACAAATTCATCCTGCACTGCACTGATCTCATGCCTAGCTAGGTCATTTGTCCTGAGGTGGACAATGATATCTAGTTCCCTCTCCTGTGATGCTGCTTCTGCAATCCTGAGGATTTGCTTCCTGTCCCTCCAAGCCATGGCACCAGGCAGGCACCTTACTTCCCTCTCCTCTCCTCTCCCTTCCCCAGGTCTATACCCCTAACAATTGAGTCCCCTATCAGAAGCTGTTTCTTTTCCCCCGTGGTGTCCCTTGCCACTCTTTTGTGGGTCTCCCTTGTGGATGTCACATATTGTGTCACAGAATGGCTCCCTTCTGTTGTGTTTACATTGCTGAGCCCGCCCTGTCATGTCATCTGTAACTTTTTTCAAGCATCAAGTAAGTAATGAGCCCCAACAGGGTGTGCTTTAAAGGATTTTAATGCACGCCCCAGGGGTGTGCTAAGGCTCGAGGCTGAAAGCAGAGTGTTCTTACACCCCTGGGAAGTGCATTAAAATTCTTTAATGCACACCCTGGAGTGACTTAGCACACTGATAAAATGGCCCACCATCATAAAAGAATTAGTTTAATGTACTCTGATAGGAATTCAAACGTATTTACTATTTTCAAAAGAGTGTACAATACATTACCTCTAAAACATCTAAAAACTGAAAAAAGTGGTCCCAATCAATGCATAAAATAGGATATGTCAGCAATAAGTTAACTAGTACAGTACTTTGTAGTAAAAGTATTTATTAGTAGAATTGGTTGAAAATTTCTCTGTCGCATGTGAATTTTATCATATAAATGCACTGTAACATTTATAGAATTGTAAGACATAAGCAGTGTTTAAAACTTAATTTTCATTACACTGTAGTTATAGACTCTCATTGAAGGTAGCCTTCTCTTTATTTTTGTTTTTTACTTATGTGCTGTAGTCTAGTACATAAAAGGAAAACTGCTGTAGGATTGAGGTGAAAGGTTAGTAAGAAAAAAAAACTTTAAACCTGCCAGGTTGCCTTTTTTTGGTGGGCAAGTGGGGGTAGATTTCACCTGAAAACTGCTATGTAAGATTCAAATGTACGTGCTTTTATTAACATTAGCAATGTATTTGGGCACTTTGAGTCTGCCTCTGCCTATTTAACTGTGTTTTCCCACTTTTTCTTTTTGTTTATAAAGTATTACTGTATTGCCTACTTTCTTCATCCTGTTTTTTGTTTTCTGTTTTTCCCCACATGCAAGACATATCATTTTTATCATGGAATGTTTACCATGGAATACAGGGATTCAAAATTCTGCTCCGTTCCACTTGTAGAATGTTACTTTCCTGACATTCTGTACACACAGACAACAAAGGCATGTTTTAGAGCCAGAGACTCAATTATATCACTGTCAGGGCAAGCATAAGAGATTTCCCTGATGAGCAGGTAAAAACAGAAGGGGGATTTTTCACTGTTAGTAAACAGTTGTAATGAAAACTATAAACAACGCTTAATGTTTCTAATTTGTTTATGTGTATAAGGAGAATGTGATGATCCGGGAAACATTTAATTAAATTATTTACGGTAGTTTTATTTTTAGGGCCCAGTTGAAGGTTTTTTTACAGTGTAAAGATAGCAGACATGTTTATAATGGAAGATCAGTTCTGGTTGAAGGGGGACTGATGGAAGATAGTTCTGGTTGTATGAGGACTGATTTGCTCATTGTGTGATGTGGTTTAGGACCAGGGTGACTGTGCATATTGTAAGAGGTCTAAACCTCACCTTCAGGTTCTTGGCAATATTGGAGATGCAAATAATCACAGAAAAGTTGCATTCGAGTAATAAACAAGTTTATTACTACAAAAAGGGATAAATCACAGTTGCCCTAAGCAGTTCTTACCAATACGAACCGGGAGCCAGTGCTAAGCGTTCCCTACACCTCGAGGTTTCTCTGTAGTCTCTTGGGATCTCTCGGGTCTCCGAGGTGTAAAGCCTGTGCATAACATTATATACCTGTGATAATTACTATGGTTACTAAAAGATAGAAACATTTCTAGTTACAGAGATGAGCCCTATTGGCTAAATTAGAGGTGGCTCCACGGTCCAAGATAACATTATATAATTCTGTAAAGTCATCAGTTTTAGAACAAAGACGTTCTTATACAAAGTCTTACATAACAAGGTGAAGTGGTGTCCATCACCGAAAGATGGCAGTGTTGCCTTACACATTATAATTACTTCAAGGACAGGTGTCTTGGCATCTGACAAGTAAGAAATAGACAGAAAATACATGGTATAATGTGTGTGCATTAGCAAGCAAAGTGAGTTACAATAATATGTATTCATCTCCTGACATCTACTCTTATACGGTAGATGCCCTTAGCCCTATGTATTAGTATAGCCTATGCCTAAACATTAGCTGTTACGGTGTACCCTGAGGGTATCAATTAGGTGCAGGGACCTCGTAATAATTATCTCTCTTGTTGCCTCAAAGGGCAACACAGGCAAATACAAGGTGTGACAGGAGCAGTGGTCCTTACAGTCCGGAAGCGCGGGCCTTGTAAAGGAACTCAAGCTGCTCACGGTGTTGGCGTAGAGTATGTCGTAGGCAGCAAAGCATGATAATCAAGGTAAATATCAAAAATGCTTGTATTATTACAAAACCTTTAAAAGTGATTTCTAACCAGGTGTTAGTCAATGCGTTATTCATATCTCCATCATTCACCAGGTCAAGAATGGCTTCATTGGCTTTGGTTATATTATTGCTGATGTGGATGAGGTGTATGTCCTTTCTATCTAAAAGTGATTTCAGTGTAAGTGTAAGTGGATCTATGTGTACATTAAAGTAGGGTAGGTATTCTGAAAGTGTGACTAAATAATCTGGATTACCATCAATAATATCTGCTTCCATAAGGGGGACGGGGGTTATGACAGTATGTCCAATAACAGTTTTCTGATGGGGAACAAAACAGAAGTTGGGGTAATCAATTGAACAAGTAACAGAACCATATGAATAAGATTTCACATTTGTTACTATACAGTATTCGCCGTCAGAGTTATACTGTGAACGTACAGTAGGCAGTCTCCATTTTTGCAACTGGACAGGGCATGTGTAGGTCATCTTGGAAATCCGTGTTGACAGGCGATGAGCTTCCTCACGATAGGACTGGTAGAGCTGATCTGGTGCCGAAGTTGATTCAAAAGAGTTGGTGCCATTATCAGTGATGTCATCATCCATAGTGAAAGTCCAATCAATGCTGTCTGGAGAGTAGCCACAAACAGGGCGTATAACATCAAACACATCACATTGGCACAGGTAGATGTATTGCTTTTTCGCACAACAGTCCATGTGCGGTGCCACCCAGGCATCCAGGAAGGAGTGGTAGACCAGTAGAGGTGGTAGATCCAGGCATTCTCGGTAGATGTCTTCGTCCAAGTGCCCTATAGAATGCACCAGTGCCAGCTTGTCGAACAAGGCTGTAGTGGGATCAAAACGTGGTAAGGAGACAGTAAAGGAGACAAACATGGTATCTGTTATAGAACATTTCTTACTAGAAAAACAAGGACCAGTATTCGGATGTCTGGTCACAAACCCCAAATTTCGAGCTGTGGAGAGAGGAATGGACAGTGTCTGTTGCATACACAGGGAAATACAAGATGGAAGTTTACATTTAGGACAATACCATTTAGAGAGGCGTCTGTCATGTATTATATCAGGAATTCTTCCAGTTTCTAGGTCTCTGAACAGATTGTTAATGGTAGTGAGTATATATGAACCATATGCAGAACAAAGTATTTCTCTACCAATGTATTGTCTATCAGCTTCTCTATTGTTCTGTTGTATGAGTGCGTTAATCTTATCTTTGGAATCAGTGAAGGCTTTTGCGATGTCGTGCATGTTGTATACAGTGTATCTTTCTTCCTGACTAAGACCATCCACACCATGCAATAAAGGTGGTAAAACATCATTAACCAAACCAGTGGAGAACTTTGCAGAATGACTTTTGATAGCAACAATGTCTGCTTTGTTCCAAATGGACATAGCAGTACCAAAAAGACCTGTGACAGTACCTGTGGCACATGTAACATCAGAACTGTCAACTTCACGTTTAGTACATTTTTGAGTAAGAGTACTAGGAGGAGGTTTCCTCCTAAAATTACCTCTATGTTCGGTAGAATAAACCCCAGTAAAGGGATCCTTGGTGCGAATCTGAAATGCAGCTAAACTATCAAGCAATAAAGTACTATAGAATGCAGATGTATTGGTGTTGTGATACATACCAAATTCTTTCATATTCCAGTAAGTAAGGGTAAATAAAACAGGTATATGCATAAACTATAAATTGTTAATCAAAGAACCTGGGAAGGCAGTGGCTATGAGACCACTACGGGGACCAGGGGTATATTTTGGACATTCCAAAAGCTGTTTTTCGGTAGGAGGCAGTACAGAGAGATACATGGCTGCAGACGCCATGTGGTGTACAGCACAGAATCTGCGGGCAGAATCTTGAGAAAGAGAATTACAATAGGAAGGATCAATCAGAGCAGTTATGTTATACAAACCAGAGTGTCTTAATGCAGTTTGTAACAAGGATAGTGAACCATTAGGGGATAATTTAGCGTTGGGCCAACCTTGGAAAGTTCCCTTAGAGAGCTTGGCCACAGGGAGAACTTGTCCTTGTGATGTGGTTTGCCACTCAATTTGAAGGGTGGATTTGTCAGGAGCAATGACCGAGGCAGTGAGGTATGCATCGGAACCTTCCTGGACAGTAATCGTAGTATCTGGAATTTTGATGGAAACTCCCTCTGTAGGAGGTGCTGGAGGATCAAGGTGTCGAAGGAGGTCCGTTACCGTGCCTTGGACGAAAGGGATTACTCCTGCAAGGAGGAGAGATAGCAACAAGATAGCCATCTTGTCAGTGTATCTGAAAAGGAAGATGAAAGATTAGTACATTAGTACAGTTCCACCCAGTGGGGTTAGGAAGAGTAAGGTTTAAGCTCCTTTGTACAGTTTCAACTGGTTTGCATGTAACCATTTGTCAGTCAATTTATTGTTGTGAAGTCTAACTTGATAGACTGCCGGACTGAGCTTGTTGACAATGGGGTAAGGGCCTTCCCACTTATTGGAGAAGGAGTGGGTGGGATGTGCAAATCGAAGTACCATTACCTGATCTCCAACTTGCCAATCCACTTCTTGTGTGTGTTTGTCAAACTGTATCTTGGACTGTTGCTGGGCCTTGCCCATGCAGTTTGCAGCATACAAGTGTGTGTGTATGAGGTCTTTTTTAAGGTTCTCCACATACTGGTCTACAGACACACGGTCTGCAATGGGGGTGTGCAGGTCAAAGAGCAAGTGTTCAGGTAATCTCATTTGTCTTCCAGTCATTACCTCGAAGGGTGTAAGCCGGGTGGTGGCTGAGGGCGTACCCCTAATTGCCATAAGGAGTAAAGGCAGTAGGGAATCCCAGGTTTTGGGATTGTCCTCAATAAATTTGGAAAGCATTTGCTTAATCCGTCTGTTGGCTCTTTCTACTTGGCCTGAGGATTGAGGGTGATAAGGTATGTGGAACTTTTGCTGAACCCCAAGGAGTTCAAGGGACTCTTTCATCAACTCACCTGTAAAACTGGTTCCTTTATCGGAGTCTACCTTAAGAGGCAGGCCCCACCTGGAGAAAATCTGTTCTACCAGGATTTTGGCGGTTGTCTTTGCGGTGCATGTCTTGGTGGGGAAAGCCTCAACCCACTTAGAGAATAGATCGGTCACTACAAGGGCATACTTCTAGTTTCTACTGGTGTTGGTCAAGAGACCAATAAAATCAATCTGAATGGCATGCCAAGGGCCAGTGTGCCTCTGTGGTAAAAGTTTGGCATTTCATTTTGTAGGTACTGGATTGTTTTGTGCACAAACAAGGCAATTATCAATGTATTGTTTAACATCTTTGGTAATCCTAGGCCACCAAGCAGTGGTTTTGAGGTGCTGGAGGGTATTTTCAGTCCCCTGGTGTCCACTGGTAGGTGTTTCATGTACCTGGTGCAAAAACTCAGATCTCAAATGTCTGGGAACTACCCACAATTTGCTGTAGTATCCTCTGGCTGGAACCAAATAAGTTTATCATCAGGGGATAAGTGTAATTTACCTTCATGCCTGTGATATGGGTTGTGTGTAAGGAGTCTTTCTTCAGTACCCTTGTCCTGGAATCTGAACACTTCTTTGAGTTCAGTCTCCAAATGCTGCGCTGCTGAGAGATCCAAGGGGGAAAAAGATTCAGATTTCTTTTTGAGAGCTGCAACCTGTACAGCTGCATTGGCCTCTGGATGATCCATCACCCAGACATCCCCCCCTCGGGCCCCTTCCTTAGCAAGGGTGTCTGCCGTGTCATTAAATGCATGATAGGGATCATGTAGGGAGGAGCGTTAACCTTCAGTACATAGAGTTTGTGTGGGTATTTCTGCTAATGCATGTATGTAAATCACCAGTTCTTTGTATTTCACAGGGCTTCCATCAGAAGAGAGGAAGGAGTTCTTCTGCCAGAAAGGGAGAAATTCTGTAAGGGAACAACAAACCCAATTGGAGTCTGTGAAAATGATGGTATCTTGAGTTCCATGTTGGATAAACTCTAATGCACAGGCCACCGCTGCCATCTCTGTGTACTGTGATGAAGCTACATTACAGCGTTTAGATATTCTGACAGTGTTCCCGTAAGGATACACCACAATAATACCCATCCCTACAATCTGTTCTCCCTGATAGTATGATGCTGAACCGTCGGTGAAAACGTGGCACAATCTGTTCTCCCTGATAGTATGATGCTGAACCGTCGGTGAAAATGCGGCACAAAGAGGTATTCTCCAGTATCTTGGGGTGGCAGGGAAGAATGGACCCGGATCTGGGAGATCAGGTGACTGCAAAGCACAGTCATGGGGTTCCCCCTAGAAAAGGAGGCCATGAGCTAATAGAGATGGAACTTTGGTTTGATGGACCTGAATATCCCTATCCTGGAGGAGTGACCAATGTGTCAGCCTGGTGTTAGAGACTGACCCATCCTTCACTCTGTCTGAGAGCAGAAAGGTAGTAGGTGTATGATTGGTGTTAAGAATCAGTAGAGAGTACTCTATCTGAGAGCAGAAAGGTAGTAGGTGTATGATTGGTGTTAAGAATCAGTGGAGAGTACCCAATGATATACAGGAAGTGCTTGACCGCCCAATAAGTGGCCAGAAGATTCCTTTCACAAAGGCCATACTTCTGTTCCACTGGGGTCAAGAGCTGCGATGCATATGCAATAGGTCTCAAGGTGCCATGGACCTTTTGGGCTAACACTGCTGACATAGCGGTGTCAGAGGTGGCACACTCTAGATGGAATGGTAATGCTGGGTTGGGGTTTACCAGTGCTGGGGCGGAGGCCAAGGCCTGCTTCAGTGATGTCACAGCCTGGGTATGGACAGGGCCCCAACTCCATGGAACGTCCTTTTTGAGTAGATCGTACAGGGGAGCGGCTTTTTGAGCAAAATCACAAATAAAATCCCTGGAGTAGTTTACCATACCTAGAAACCTCCGAAGAGTTGCCACACTGGTAGGTAATGGCAAGTCTTGTAATCCTTGAATCTTTTTCCAAGTAGGGCTCCAGCCTTGGTCAGTTATTTTCAAACCCAGAAAGAGTACTTCTTTCTGACATAGTTGTGCTTTTGCAGGGTTACACTTCAAGCCTGCTCTCTGAATAAGAGTCAATAGTTCATCCAAGAGATCCAGATGTTGTTCCTGTGTGCAGTAGCCAACAACAGGTCATCTACGACTGTAAGAGACATCGGGGGCTGAGAAACCTTGAGGGCATCCATCATATGGAGATGGAAGAGGGATGGGCTATTATGGAATCCCTGTGGCAAGCAAGTCCACGTGTATTGTCGCCCTTCAAAAGTGAAGGCAAACTTATATTGACTCTTCAGGGCCAATGGTAATGACCAGAAACCATTGGAGATATCCAGGGCACTAAACCATTTCTGATCTGGTGTTAAAAGTCGAAGCACATCTGGTGCAGACGCCACAGTTGGGGAACAACTGGGAGTAACCTGATTCAGTTTCCTGTAGTCAATAGTAAGTCTCCAGGTACCTGTGGGTTTCTTCACAGGCCAAACAGGAGAGTTGGCAGTGGAGACACAGGTTCTGATTACTCCTTGTTTAAGGAGTGACGTGATTGTTTCTGGAAGAGAGGGTAAGGCTTCAGTGGGAAACGGATATTGCCTTTGTATCGCATGTGCCGGGCCTGGCACCTCAATAACAGTATGCATTCTGCCGCAATCATGTTTAACTGCAAACGCTTAATGTCGTTGCAGAATAGGTAAAAGTTTCGGGAAAAGTTCATGATTCTTGAATAAATCTATGATGTCATACTCTTTGTTGTTAATGGATATCGTTGCTACAGCATGCGAGTCAGGAATTAAGACAGTATGGTATTGACCCTGGATCTGTATCAGCAACATGTTTGCTAGATCCACCACACAGCCGTGTGGTGCAAGGAAGTCAATCCCGATGATACTAGGGTGATCGTGCAACACCATCAGTTGGAAAGCATGTGAGGCCTTTAAATGGCCTAATTCTACTGGTAAAGGCAGAGAACGGTATGCAGGTAACCTGGCACCATCAACTCCTGACATATTGGTCTTCCGTCCGGTAGACCATGGAGACGTTTCAGGGTGGTTGTCATGTAACACAGATACAGCTGCACCTGTATCTAACAAGACAATTAGTTGGCGGCCCCCAACCTCGGCCTCGGTGCAGGGCCTTCCGTTTGTATCCAAGACCAGCTTGTTTACAATGCGGACTGGGGCCTGTAATTGTCAATCTGTATTGTTGGAGGCATGCAGAGGTTGGGCCTGGCTTGCATGAATGACTTCACTATGTTGCACTGATGCAATGTAAGGAGGGGCTTCCGGGTTCAGGCTGGTATGGATCTGTGAGCCCATACTTCCGGTGTCTCCATGTCCAGTAGTGTCATGGGTCACCGGTTGTACTGCTGCAAGTGTTTGTGCCGGAACAGCATCCGCTACAGAATGCACTTGCCCCAGGAGCTCCCGAAATTTTCGATTTTCTTCAGCTATTTCTTTATATGAGGGACCCGATCTTTGTAATGGCTTCCCTTTGCCTTTGTGCCTTCTGTTTTAGGCCAATTCCGGTTCCCACCCCACTGTTGTTGGTTGGGGGTTTTGCTGTGCGCTGAGGGCTGGTGGATGTTTGGTTGTTGTTGCTGGGCCTGCCTTCCACAGTGTAATGCTTGGGTTCTGTGGGTTCCATGGCAGCAACCATTTTGAAACCGGACCTCAAATCACGGATGGTTGTGTTGATACACCTCTCGGTTTTCTCAAGCATATCGGAAACCTATCCATATTTGGGTATGTGGTTGGCTCTACTTTCTCTATGGCTGGGATCATGTTTCTATGAACAGGGTCTTATACTCGATAAGATCTACATCCGCGCTTCTGTGCCAGATGTTTCTGCTCGATCAGGCCATCCAGAGTCTCTGGTGGTAGTCGCTGGACTTTCTTTAGCATTTTGCTTCACGGGTATGCTAGCATTACCAACCACACCAGGGCTGTGAGCAGAACTGAGCTCAGCTGCGATTGGCTAAAGGTGTGCTCTCATCCTGGCTAACTACTTAGAGTTTGGCCCATAAACCAGGATCGATGGTCTGGCGTAGTATTTGGACCCGATATTCTGCTGCGAGGCTGAGCATCTCACACTTGGAGCGCACCTTTTCCAAATGGCAGCTGAGATTGTCGGACGGGTTCATTCGACCAATGCTGTCAGCAGTCTGCTGGACAGAGTAGGCCATTTGTAGGGGATTAGTTGGTGGTCGATCAGGCAAAGGTAATGCGTCTCGTGCACCATCAGCCGCAGTACGAACAACACCTTCCTGATTGCCAGCTTCTTGAAAAATTTGTCGAATTTGACTTTTAATGGCTTTCATACTTCTTTCAGGAAGAGGAACATTTCCCAATGCTCTATCAATCATGGTTTCAATCTCTTGCCTGTCTTCCATGCTAATAATGGCTACCGGAGGCACCGCCGGGACCAGACTTGGGCCTGTCCCCTATCATGGGCGCCCGCCATGATGGCGCTTCCATGATGAGCGCCACAACGCCGCCTACTGCGGTGACCTGAGGAGTAGTGAAGTGGGACCCGCCATACTGTGGATGGCTGAGTGGGGAATCTGGGCCATAGTAGGGGCGTGACTGGGCTGTATCAGGAGATGTCGTCGCCAGATGGTTCTCTCCAACGACGCAGTGAAAGGCAGGGCTACGCCTCCCATTGCCTTAACATGGCCAGTCAAAACCTCTCGCTGATGGCGCAGTTTATCCATCTTAGCTTTACATTCATCATGATTCACACTTGCAACATCCATATCAACCTGATCCTGTTTCTGCTTCTGCAAAACACGGTACGCGGCGCTCAATTCGCGATTGTCCCTATAATCTGTTTCTAAGTCATTACGCACCTGGTTGATCTCGTCCTGAAGTTCACCCATTTCATCACTCAACTGTGCATTCGCAGCACTCAACAAATCATTCATTTGCACCACCTGACTCTTATCCTGTCTTAAACTTTCACACTCCTGTTTTAAAGTACACATTTCTTGTTCACCAGCCTGTGCGGAATGATGCAGTAGTGAATCCTTTTCATTACGAAGAGATTGGAGTTCTGAATCCAAGTTCTGCTGTATCCGAATACATTCTGTTTCCTGCAAACCCATCTCCTGCTTAAGAGATGCGATCTGCAAGTCAAGGGTACGAAACCTCGCTTCGGAGGCTTCCAAAGCAGCGTACAGAGCAGCGACCATCAACCTTTTAGCACAGCGCTTATTGGTTGACTGTCGCGTCTCTGTGTACTGGGTTGAAATCCCCAGTACAGGGTTTTCGGATTGACTCGCGTCCTGTGCGAAATCAGCCCATCCTCCATGGGAGGTAAGAAAATTAGAGACATCGAGTCTCAGTTCTGCGCAGATATCTGATACGGTTGCCATGTGTAGGAGGGAACGAAAATTCAAACTGTGAAAAAGACCGTGTGTTGTGTATCGATCCACAACACGAGTACTTTAAACACAGCCGGGCTACTGTTTAAGTTGCAGGCTTGCAATTCAAAGCTGCTATGGAGTGGGTCGAGACGGCATCGACCACACCCAAAAAGTCAGCTAGACTTTGCAAGTGTCTACAAACTAGTAGAAAAGACGGGAGAGGTGGTACAGGAGTGTACACCTACAGTCGCAGTGGGAAAAGGGAAATGGATAGCAACAAGTGAAGACTTACAACACCCAATATCGCCTGCACACGGTCGCCAATTGTAAGAGGTCTAAACCTCACCTTCAGGTTCTTGGCAATATTGGAGATGCAAATAATCACAGAAAAGTTGCATTCAAGTAATAAACAAGTTTATTACTACAAAAAGGGATAAATCACAGTTGCCCTAAGCAGTTCTTACCAATACGAACCGGGAGCCAGTGCTAAGCGTTCCCTACACCTCGAGGTTTCTCTGTAGTCTCTTGGGATATCTCGGGTCTCCGAGGTGTAAAGCTGTGCATAACATTATATACCTGTGATAATTACTATGGTTACTAAAAGATAGAAACATTTCTAGTTACAGAGATGAGCCCTATTGGCTAAATTAGAGGTGGCTCCACGGTCCAAGATAACATTATATAATTCTGTAAAGTCATCAGTTTTAGAACAAAGACGTTCTTATACAAAGTCTTACATAACAAGGTGAAGTGGTGTCCATCACCGAAAGATGGCAATGTTGCCTTACACATTATAATTACTTCAAGGACAGGTGTCTTGGCATCTGACAAGTAAGAAATAGACAGAAAATACATGGTATAATGTGTGTGCATTAGCAAGCAAAGTGAGTTACAATAATATGTATTCATCTCCTGACATCTACTCTTATACGGTAGATGCCCTTAGCCCTATGTATTAGTATAGTCATGCCTAAACATTAGCTGTCTACGGTGTACCCCTGAGGGTATCAATTAGGGTGCAGGGACCTCGTGTAACAATATAGAGAGAGTTAATGTACAGTCAGCTGATTTCTCGTGGCCAATGAGATTTCTAGATTTTTTCTTACCATTTTATAAAGTCCATTCAGCTTGCTCAAAAACTGCTTCCAAACCGTTCTGGCTACTGAAACTACTTTAAACTGCAAACGATGGTCTCTACTGGTACATTTCAGCACATTTATACAGATTTAAAGTTGACTTTGCGATCAGCATAGTTCAGGAACATTCTATTTACACATGCTGAAAGTCACTTGTAAGCTCCATAGTCTTTCTTTGCACAGGACTGCCTGTTTGCCGCATCCCACATATACAACTCACAGTCCTGCTGCTTAGAAATTTACTGTTGCTGAACCCATTTCTCACTGCTCACAGTCTATTCTCAGAATTTACTGTTTGCCGTACCTGCTTTTACAATGCACAGTCCTTCTTTGCACATAAATCACACTGCTTGGACTCAGATTTAGCTGGCTTGGCATTCACACACAGTTTGTTTGCACAGTTCACTTGTTTACTCACTGAATTCAGTAGCTGGTTCCCTTCAATGGAAAATTTCATCCTCCTGGCAATTTTAGGAAGGCCTCTGGGGTGAAACAGACTGGCAGTTCTGCTGATTGTAGCTGCGATCGCCTCGATCACTTTCCAGTCGGACGGACAATGGGTTGAGCCCAAAATTACACTGTACTAGTCTGTTTACTAAAGTTTATAATGCTCACCAGCTCCTCAATGGTTGATCCTGGTCTAACCAGCTCACATGCCACTCTCTCTCTCCTCTGCGAACACTACAGCACACAGACGCTGGCCAGGGGGCGGGACTGGATGCAGCCGCACCAGTCACTCGATGCCATGCACATGAGCCTCTCTCTCCCTCTCGTCGAGCAGGAGCAGATTTAAACTGCAAACTGTAACTTTTTTTTCTCAGCTGCAATTTCAGCAGCGGGAATGCTGTTTTGACCATTTTTACCACAGTTTCTGCACATTTTCTCTAGCGACTCCCCAGTTTGCACACTAAGCACATGAAACTTTCAGGGCACATATCTGAGTCTGTTCCCTATAGTCTACAATTATTTTGGCATTTGAAAATTACATTTTAAAAGTTCTTTAAGCACTTTTGATTCAGAGACCAGGATGCACATGTCAATGCTTTACTGATCATTAACAAGTTTAAAACCTACAAGCAGCACTCTGTTCGTTTACTGTACTAGAATGCAAACAAGCAGCACATTTGGGTGGCATTTTTTCTGGGCACAAGTCCCTTGTCCAAAGCTTCTTTTTCATTTGGGCTACACTGCTACCAGACAGAAAGATGCTAAACATAATCTGAGAAAAAAAATTATCTGATTCTCTCCCCAAATTAAAACATTACCAAATGAGCCCCCAATTTTTGTAACCCCCCCACTCACTACTTTACACAGTTAGCTACCCCTGGCACCCATACTGGGCACAGACTCAACTTAGAAATGGTACCATCCCTAGCTTTGGGAATTTATACCAGGCTCATTCTTCTAGAGATCAAGGGGTGAGTTTGTACAAAACCAATGTAACCTATTTGGTATTTATAAAACCAGGTTCTAAGGAGAGAACTTTTTGCTAGGGCTATGCTAGACCTATCTTCTGGAGGGGTATCAAGTAGCTCCAAATACAGGAAGCAATAATGTAACTGTCTAGACCAGAGTTGGGGGCTTGAAGTGTGACTTTATTCCCAAAGCTGTTCTCTAAAGCAAGGGTGGACCACCAAGGTTTGCACATTGTGGCGCTAGAAACTTGCAGAACAACAAATCGACTATATCTGACAGAAAACTCTTTGTATTCCCACTGCAGTAGGACATAGGGCACTTGGACTTGTAGTCCCACATACTGTAGCATAGGACACTTTCAGTATGTAATCCCACATGTTGTAGGACATAGAGCATTGCTTCCAGTGGCACCGGCCACAACTGAACACAATATTTTTTTGCTAAGACTAGCATCCCATTCTTCATAACCAGAGTAAAAACTGTAACTCGCTTCAGGGTGTAAAATTCTCTTTAGACACTGGCTCTTTGTCTAAAGTAACCAGGTACTCTTACTGAACCTGTAGTTCTGAACTGGTTACTTCGGATGGGGGTCTGCCCACCCTTCACTCCCAAATCCACACTCAGCCATTCTTTCAGCATTACACCTTAAACATTCAGAAACACACTTTGGAAAATGCCTATGGAATGAAACTTGGCATCTAGCATTCGAATCACTACAACTAGTAGTGGAAAAGTTAAAGTCCCAAACAATGTGATATAGTCATACGTCTGGACATCACACACTTCAGCCGACTTTAAATTCAATGGCCTATGCAGCCAGTATAGTGTGATGCTTGTGCAACTGTGTTAGTTTGGTTTTGACCATTCGCACTGTCTATTCCAGAGGAATTACCACCCTGTAGGGGTACCAAAGGCAAGGAACCCTCAAAGATAGTTTCACCCCAGACGTGCCACAGGATGATTCCCATGGCTAAAGGTACCTTAGGAAGGATCCCCAAAAAGAATGAAGTATGATGCATATAAGCAAGCAGCAGCTGTGATGTAGTAGTAGATAAGCATCAGACAGTTTAATAACGTAATGAGATGCTGAGGTTGATAACGTAATGAAATGCCCAGGCTTGCGTGGCATGATTCTGATGGTTTGCGTGGCATAATTCTGATGGTTTGCATTGAGAATGAGGGGATCCTCTAAGGAGAGAGGAAACAGCAGGGACACCATCCACCTCCATCCAACAGCAGAACCTACCTAAAGAAACTAGCGACGCTACTATGCTAACAGTTATGACCTGAGGCAATGGAGGAGGGAAGAAAAAACCTGTGAGGAGGAAATCTGTGGGGATCCAAGGCCTAGGTCGCCTTCCCTCCAGGTTTGGGGTATTTTATTTAGTGATGGCTCTGCAGCTGCAATTTGGAAACCCACTTAAAGGGAGGTGGAAAATATTCCAATTTGGAGGAAGGCTCTCATTCAAACCTTCTAGTGGGAATGCCGCGAGAAAACTCTGAAACACGATAGGCAACCAAGGTGGGAGGAGGAGAGCAACAACTGCTGAGGCACTCACCTGGCCTGCTTACCCTAAAGTCAAACCAGGTGAACCAGAGGCAGTCATAGGGAGAATGCGATGAAGGTGCCTTTTGCTAGGGAAACCACTAAAGTCAATGGCTGACCGTTATAGTGGAACACTAGAGAAAAAGGAGGTAACTTTTCCACCCTTCACACTAGTCTTAAAGTCTACATCAGGAGCTGCTGTCATGTAGTGAACAGCTAAAGCCAAGCCCGGAGTAAGGACATTCCCAGCTATGGGCCAGGTGAGAAGGACCCCGGCCCAAGTCGGGCACGCTCAAGATGTGGACTAAATGCAGAGCTAGACCGTTGGCTGCAGGGACCCTGCACCAGAATAGTATGGGTAGCATGTCCCAGAAACTGACAGAGCGCTGAAAAGCTGGTGAGCAGCTGAATGAGCACTGATGTGCTGAGAGCTTAATGAGCACTGAGTGCTGAGACCTTGCAAAGGTTGAATGCAGAATTGAGTGCAGCAGGCGTCCCAGAGGCTGAAGCCGAGGGGATGGTAGGCACAAAGCAATTGTTACATAAGCAAGAGTGGACCTACACATAGGTCAGCAAACAGTGTAGCAATAGGTGGACCTGCACGTAGGTCTGCATACCGTAATAGCAGCAGTGAAACAGCACTGTAAATTGTGGGGCAAGCCAGCCAGACATCCGAAAAGCCAATAAGGTGACACATACTCAGAGGATTTATCATCGGCGGAGACAGGATTTAGAACAGGAATATTTAGCCACATGGGGCCATGACTCCCCAAACACCTCCAAGTCCCCGCCATAGGAAAAATAAGAAAGTGATGGAAGGGCCGAGACCCACATGCAGGTATTGAAACTAAATTACAGCTTCAGCAATAGCATTAGCTGACCTCTGAGTATAACAGGGTGTACAAACATAGAAGCAACATTTATATTGAGTACACTGAGTTGTAAACTGCAATAAACATAAAATAAAAGGAGGCAGAATGCCCTGAAAGCACCTGTCACCAGGCATTGCAATCGAACTGCTGCGATGAGGTAAGTAGAATGAGTTGAGAGCATGATTTGAGCTGCATAGCTAGGATTCTGAGTAAGTCTGAGCCAGGTGAAAACTACTAAGTATGCAACATGAAAGCAGCTATGATGGAACTGAAACACACAGATAATGGTTGCAGTAGCATTACAAGTAATTTGAAAGTTGTGAGTAACTGAGAGCAGGTAGTAGGAGCTCTGGAGCAATATGCTAGGAGCTTAGAAACAAAGCCCCCCCCCCAAAAAAAAGACAAAACCAAAGACACACAAACACAGAAAACAGAGAACAAAGACAGAAAGAAGCACACACAGCCGAAGGTGAAATACAAACCAGAAGCAGGAAAATAAACACAGAAGTCCAGCAGAGACAAGCAGGAGCAGCAAGGTGTGTGTGTGTGGGGGGGGGGAGAGATAGGTCCCAGCCAGCTCAGAGGATTGACTGTCAAAGCCTTCAGCTGCAAAGAAACAAATGCTGCAGAAAGAGGCTGAGAGGAACTGCTTATATAGCTCAGGAAGTGGGAGTGGCTGGCTGCTTGTCCATTGAACTCCAGGCTAAGCCTTCCAATTAGAACAGTCTCACACTTTTGAATTCACAGAAAAGTTGAGCCTTCCATTTTAGCCAGAGAACACAAGGGCACAAGTACTTGCTTTCTTTAGCAAAAGTCAGATCCTACTCACTGTTAGACATTTCAGGCAGCTTCAAACATTCTGGATCAAAAAGGGGATTGCCCCTTGGATCCATCCACTAGCAGTCTTTTTCACCCCTCCAGGGATGTAAATTGAGAGATCCTGCTATAGGCAACGGTTTCCACCACTTCTCTTGGCAAACTGAGAATACCAGGATTAGGGTGAGAATGCAGGGCCCTCAACTCAGAGCCCTCAGCTGAGCAGTTCTCCTCCAACTTCTAGCTGCTACTTCCAACTACTGACTCTGGTCTCAACATTATAACTCCCTTCTCACAGCTGGCCAAGGCTTATGCTGCTGCGAGAGTTCCAAATGAGCTTGTCACTTCCATCTCGGCTAAAGCCAAGTAAACAAAAGAGTGAGCTGGTGAAAAGCCCATTTAACTAGTTAGTCACTAGCTGCCCCTCCCTGCTTAGCACTGATATTGAGAGGATTCTAGTAACCCCAGGGGACAGGGTAGTTACATATGGATATGTCTGTTCTTGATGGGTCTTGTTTTTTTAACTGCTGCATGTAGGGCTGGTAATGGGAACTTCGGGTTGAGGATACTGAGATGGAGCAGAGGGTGTATTTTCTACTTTGCTGAGATTTTTTGAATGGGAGGGACCAAAATCAACTGACAGGTTAGTCAGATGTCCTGCATGTTGACATGGGAAGCCTGATCCTCCTCCACACAGAAGAACTCGGAACAAGTGTTGTTGAGACTGCTACCCCGAGAGCCTGCTTTCCAAAAAAAATCTCCCACCCACTGCTTACAGCCTGCTCACCTCCCGATCACTACCACCATTGCCTGCTCTTGAAAAATATAATCCCACCTGCT
The DNA here is from genome assembly GCA_016271365.2 of Neoceratodus forsteri. Classification (NCBI taxonomy): domain Eukaryota; kingdom Metazoa; phylum Chordata; order Ceratodontiformes; family Ceratodontidae; genus Neoceratodus; species Neoceratodus forsteri. The sequence continues at coordinate 900,319,557 of CM028135.1, read as the reverse complement.
GTATGCAGCCCGCCCTGGTCCCAGTCACTGTCCTCGATGCCCGTTCTTAGAAAACACAGTCCAACCCACTGCATACAGCCTGTCCACCTCCCAGTTGAAAGGGAATATTGTTTAACCGGGAGTAGCATACTAAGCCAAAGCTTGTTTCCAGATGTAACCAGGGAGCATAAGGAAATTAAGTGATTTGCTCAGGATCACACAGTATGCACCTAGGCAGTGCATGCTGTGTGATCCTTTGCTGCCCCTGGTGCCTGCTCAAGAAAACATCACACACTGAATGCAGCCCACCCACCTCCTGATCACTGCCTCTGGTGCCCAATCTCCCACATGCCGCTTCGCTCTCCCTGCCCTGTGTCAGCCAGTCATGCTGCTGGTCTACTGGTGCTGATTCTAACAGACTGACACACTCGCTTCTCCAAGTAAGGTACATTTTGTAATATTTATATTTGTTGCTGTAAAAATGTTTGAATTACCACTGAAAATGCCTGGTTCTTAGTAAAGTATACATCAGGATTAATTACAGCACTTGTACTTCTGCTAATGCTACAGACATAAGAGGGATTCTGAAAAAAGTTTTGCTATGTACAGTCAGCATATGAATTACTCAGCTAGGATTAGTACCACCAGCACCATGTTTGAACCCTCCATTGCCACCATTAATACCATTAGGGACATGATGCTCATACACTTATTTGGCTACCATAGATCATAGAACAGAGCCACATGTTACTGTAATGTAAACAGTGCACCTACTAACAGTCAGTCTTCCCTATCTGATTCAGAGTGCTTTGTTACTGGGCAGAGTCTTACTTAGTAAGTCAGATTATTTCTTCGCTTCTGTGGAATCTGAGTAAATATTCTATATGTGTTGGTTGTATAGTTTATGCGCAGCTGGTGGGGTCAGAGGGTTGGTGCTGTGATTGTTGAATGGAGGCAAGGTGGAGACTTTGGCGGGAGTGTCAGTGCAGTGACTGTTGGGAGTTGGCAGTCTGTGCTGTGACTGTTGGATCAGTGCTATGAGTACTAAATGGCAGGCAGGGTCCAGACTGGGGGTGGAGTGTCAGTGCTGTCACTGAGGCAGTGGGTCATTGCTGTGACTGGGGGTGGGGGAGTCAGTGCAGTGACTGTTGAGGGTGGGGGGGTCAGTGCTGTGACTGTTGGCTGGGGATCAGTGGTGTGACTGCTTGGTGGGGGTGCAGTGTCCAGACTGGTGTTGAGGATCTGTGCTGCAACTGTTGGGGGGTAGGGGCAGTGCTGTGACAGTCGGGGGTGAGGACTGTGACTGTTGGGTAGGGTCTGTGTCCAGACTGGGAATGGGGTAGTGTCAGACTGGGACTGTGGGCCAGTGCTGTAAACTACTGAGGGAGGTGGGGGCTCAGTGCTGTGACTGTCGGGGTGGGGGTCAGTGTTGTGACTATTTGGAGTGGGATTAATTGCTATGAATGTTGGGGTGGGGGTCAGTGATGGGACTAGGGTGGGTGGTCAGTGCTATAACTGAGAGTGGGGGGGTCAATGATGTGACTGGGTGGGGTCTCATACCTGCATTAGTTAGGGTGACTAGATCATTTGATAGCACTTTTAAGTGTCAAGTAACTGCACTGCAGTTAACATGTAACTATACTTTAACTGTATTGCAGTTGCAATGTAGTTACATACAACAAACATGTAACTACAGTGTAATTACCCTGTTTCATGTAATTATATAATCTTGAAGTGGACACCAAGGGGAATGAGTGGGTCATCCAAGATGGAACCCCAAAGGTGGCTGGCAGGAGAACCCGTAGGAGAAGGAGGAAAATCCTGTTTGAGGACTCCGATTGTGAGGGGGATAGATCTGGGGATAGGCAATAACAGTGAGAGGGAGGGAGGGAGGTTAAGTGCCTACCTGGAGGCACAGCTCAGAGGGACAGAAAGTGGATCCTGAGGATCACCAGGGCAGTGGCAGAGAGGGGGGAGCTTGAGCAGTGACTGCGGTAACATGCGCCAAAAGGGGAAAAAACGCACAAAAATTGTTTTAGGCACGCTCTGGCAGAGACCATGTGGTTTTAGGACCGCGCGCCAGACTTTTTTTTTTTTAATTCTCAGTCAAATTATGACACATGAGCCACACGGGGTGGACAAGCAGAGAACAGCAGAAGACATTGCAGTGATTGGGCGCCATCATTAGACCATGCTTGGTGTGCCCAGTCGAGTTTGTCTCCGCCAATATGTGCCTTTCTCCTGTAGCCCCCTTCTACAGTGTGTCACAGTTCAGGAAGTTGGCGCCATACATGCTACCCCCACTGTAGTGAAAACATGGATATTACGAATCCCCTCTCTGGCTGTAGATGTTTGCAAGCAGCAGCTTCTCATTAGCTCCTGTAAGTCTTAAATCGTGCCCACAATCTTCAAGTTTTATGTTTATTCTCCTTTGTTTAACACAGGCTACTGAGCCACTGCAGTGTCAGTGGCTCAGTAGGTAGCACACTCGCCTCTGAGGCCGGGAGATCAGAGGGCCGTGGGTTCAGTTCCCACATCTGGCACTTGGGTTAATATCCCAGTACTGACACTGTAGTGCAGCATGAGAGGGGTGCTGCACTTCTGAGGTGACGTCTTTCAGATGAGACGTTAAACCGAGGGTCCCATCTGCCTGGATTGGTGGTAGTTCAGGTGGATGTTAAAGATCCCATGGCACTTATCGAAAAGAGTAGGGGAATTTCCCCGGTGTCCTGGCCAAATTTCCCTCATTCACTAAAAATACCACCAACAGCTTAATCTGGTTCAAATTCAGTTGCTCACCATCTGTATTCCCCCTCCCCCTGGTCGCCCCTGAAAAAGGGACTTCTAGGCCCAGTGGGCTTACCGGGTCAACAAAATTCAACAAACAAACAGTATGGAGGGGCAGTGGGAGGGTGAGTGTGAAGGTCTAATTAGTCAGTCGCCTTGCCATACGAAGCAGTTTCCCAATTCACGAGCTATTCACTGCTCAGAACTCACTAAGTTCTGGTAAGACTTTTGCATTTTTGGTTATTTATCACTGTATTTTGACATGGAAATGCAGTTTAGAACTCCCTTCATTGGGAAGCAATGAAATGGTCATGCAGGGTGAGCAATAGTGCGAGATATCAGCACATGTCCAATTGGGGAAACAGTCACTCACACAAAACTAACATGATACAGTACTCTGTTCGGCATTGTGCTTAGGTGAAAATAGAAAATAAATATTATGTAGGTATTTAGAAATACAGGGGAGGTCTTGTCAACATTCAGCATCGGGAAACTGATGCGCTGGTTCAGCGAATGGGTGTCCACCAGCATATGTACACAGTACTAATATTTAGCATTGTATCAAAAATGTTATAGTACTACAGATCTATACAAAACTTTTACTGTGAATGCTGGTGGATGGTAGGAGCAAATTGGGAAGTGTGATGTGATGACATACAGTGTAACAACCCAACCTGATTCAATTTGTTGGTGTCTTTCTATGTAATGAACAGCTAGCTATAACAAATGGCCATTATGGCCCCAAAATTGTTTGCTATTGTGAGGGAGCACTGTATTCGAGAAATCAGCACCAAGGAAGATGAAGTTACAGAAGCAAGGAATGGCAAAGATATGGCAGTGGCATGGATCACAGTTGAAACCAGGTATGGACTGTGTGTGCCTCGTGATCAGTTGGGGTTGTTAAGTGTGTGTGTGTGTGTGTGTGTTGGTTGCCAGTTGCCCATGTTGTGGTGTCTGCTTGGATAGTGAGATGAGCGCAGCAGTGAATGCGATCATCATTATATATGTGCTACCTTCAGCCTGAGCCCTTAGTCCTCCAGTTAAGGTGGGTATAAGCATCGGTAGGTTAGGCCAGGAGAGTGGGGTGGGGTTGTAATTAATGTTGTTGGCTGTATGTTGTCCGGGCCTAGCCCAGATTGGTAACATTTTAAACCATTTCTCCTGTACGATGAAAGGGATCAGTGTGAATTCTGCCACTTCTGCATGGGGTCAGATGCAAAAAGTACAACACACAGCCAGACAGACATAGATTTGTATGTATGTGTGTGTGTGTGTGTGTTGTGATGTGTTAACTTGTGACCTCTTTCTGTAATAGGGAGTAGCTGCCAGCTGAATGTCATTATCCACCCGGGGACGAATGACCTGGCTGAGAATGGGATCAGAGCAGTGCAACAGGAGTTGCAACAGGAGTTTGTAGAGTTGAAGAGGGGCCTTAGACAAGTAGCACACATGGTAACTTTCTCAGAAGCGCTACCTGTCTATGGCATGGATGAGGCTAGGGTACTCCGCACCATGGAATTCAATGACTTATTGAAAAACTGGTGCAGAGCTCAGGGATTTGGCTTCATTGGGGACTGGGGCTCTACCTGGAGGGATGCAGGCCTATACAAGTGCAATGGTCTGCATCTATGCTGGAGGGGAACCAGAATCCTAGGTGATAGGTTTAAATGCTTCATTGGCAAGCATTTAAACTAGCCAAGGGGGGAGGCACTGAAAAGGAGAAGGGGGGACTTCCAGTGACTTCAACAACCAGAATGGAAGCTTAATTTTGAGCTCCACGGTGGTGGTGTGAAAATCCATTGGAATCTGGTGCTATTACTTGTCGGAGTGCACTTACAGCTGAAAATACAAGAAGAAACGTGAACCAGTTAACTAAATCGAGAGGTAGAAGTTCCACCAAGCCTTCCACAAGATGTAGATCAAAGCTGGACCGCAGCCCGAGTGTCCCACTGTCTGGGGCCTCGGAGTCTGCTGCAGGCTCTGGCGGGGAGGAGGAAGAGGAGACCACTTTGCGAGGAAGTTCCCTCGATGGCCGAGCAACGGAACACATTCTTTTAAAATGCTCCAGAAAATAGATAACAATGTAAAAGATATAAAACAAGACCTAAAGCACCTGGAAAGAAGAATGGAAGATCTCGAAACAGGCCTGGACGGGCTCCGTGAGGATTCCATGCAGCTCAGTAGAGCGGTGATTTACTTGGCAAGAAGGGAGAGGGAACTTGCAGCAAGGGCCAAAGACGCTGAATCCAGAGGAAGAAGAAAAACAATTCATATTTTTGGATTCCCGGAGGGTGAAGAGCAAGATGACCCAGTAGAGTTCGTCAGAACCTGGCTCAGGCAGGAATTAGACATTCCCAGTACTGAACCCCTGGAACTCGAAAGAGTTCATCGAGCCTTGGGTCCGAAACCAAAGAGCGATGCCCCCCCCATGCTCAATACTAGTTAAATTCACCCGATATCCCGTGAAAGAAATGGTGCTGCATAAAGCTTGGGGCAAAAGAGACTTAAATTTGGATGGGAAATGGGTATTTGTCGACCATGACTTCCCGCCTGCTACCATGCTGAGAAGGAAACGAGTTCTGGCAGTCGTTAAGCAGCTGAAGGAGCAACAGATGAAAGCATACCTCTGCTACCCGGCAAAACTGCTGATACACTGGTCCACGGGCAGCAAGTTGTACGATTCCCTGTTGCACACCAGTAAACCTCTTCAAAAGGCAGGGATCACTCTCCCTGATCTTCAGCCAGACCTCTCAGAGCAAACTGCTGCAACTCCAGTGGACAGTGGTGGGGAAAGGGTGCATGAGAGGTGGTATATCCAAAGGTGTAGGCTCCGATGAGCAGCTGTGTAAGGACCTGATTCAGCTCGGAAAAGGTTCTCAGACCCTACAGCAGAAGTGAAACCTCCGGCGGGGGACATTGTGGTTTGACTTTTCTTTTTTCTTTCCTCTTAGGGACTGTCTCCAAATTGCTGTTTCAACCATAGTGTAAAGAAAGCTGGTCATGAGGAAGCTGCCCAGGCATCCGAGGAAGGCCCCTGTTTTGACTGTTAATATGTGGTAGTTGTGATTCAAGGGGGGGATGAATTGAAATGTGAATAGAATTGCAACACTTCTGTGCAGTGCTCTGGGAGGCAGAATGCTTGTGGGCCATATTGGCAAAATGGTCGCAAGCTGAAATTAAAAGTTCAGAGTCAAATCGTTTGTTCAGGATCCCCCTCTTAGAGAGAATCTGCTGGGGTTCGCTTGCTTATCCCGAGGTTCAATTATCCAGTCTTAGCTCTTCCGACCCTTGTTGGGGAAAACCATAAGCCAGAACAGGTTGCACTGTAGGCCCACTCACTCGGAGCAGGGGACCTGGGTCCTGCTAATGGGGCGAAAGGAAATGTCGGTTGAAAAACTGAGCCAGAAAGATGTATTTAAGGCACTCGACGAATATTTAAGGGCCTACTTTTACACTACTGTAAGCACCGGGCAAGGTTAGGATTATTACGAGGCGGGTGAGCTGTTTCTTCCCTTTCTCTCTCACCCACCTTGTTTATAGCATAACCATCCATACTGGAAGCCAATTCAGGGGATAGGTCGCCCATCAGAGGACAGCCAGTCTTCTCTTTTTTTCTTGTTTTGACAGTGCTGTACCCCCGCTATGGAGTTTCACCTTCCTGCTGATAGCCCACACTGGGAGACCGCCTTTCCGGTTACTTCCGATTGCAGGTGCGGGGGGGGTGTGGGGCTATTTAGCAGCCCATGCTCCTGGGTAGAGGGAGCTTCCCTCTGAGTAAGGCCTTGAATGGCCTACTTGTACATAGTTTGTTAATGAGTAGGGTTTCTCTTTTAAGAGTATGCATATATTTGGTTATTTTCAGGGGAGGTATGGGCTTTGGGTCATGGGGGTTTGAGTATGGGGGTGGGAAGCGTGGTGTTTCTGGTAGTCTGGGGCCCATTCTGTGTGCCACCTTTCAAGGCAGTGGGGACTCGGGAGGCTGGAGTTCAAACAAGAGGTATGGAAGGGGGCAAGACCAGAGAAACTGTAGGATTGGCAGATTATGGGGACCTTGAAATTGTTTTTTTTTACAACGTTAAGGGGCTGGGGTCTTCTGTAAAGAGGCATAATATTTTAAAAGATCTGGCTAGGGTCCACTGCGATATCGGTCTCCTGCAGGGAACCCACCTTTCAGTAACAGAGCACAAAAAATTACATTGTATGTGGGTTGAGGACGTTTTTGCCCCATCTCACAAAAAGACAGAAAAGGCTGGGGTGGCTATCCTGGTACGGAAAGGCCTAGGTTTCACTCAGTTAGACTCTTTTTCAGATGAGGAGGGCAGATTGGTGGTTCTTTTGGGAAGGGTCGCGGATAGGCTAATCCACATTGTGAACATTTATGCTCCAACATCTGTTAATCCTGAATTCTGTAGGTATGCCTTGGGGTGGTGGCCTCACTCCCTGAGGGCCAAATTATTATAGGCGGAGATTGGAACTGCGTAGAGGATACAAGATGGGATAAGTCTGGGGGAAAGGGGAGCCAGGAAAAAGGTGTAGGCTCCAAGACTCTCATCCATCTGCACATTGAGGCTGGTCTGGTGGATACTTGAAGGGACAAATATCCTTCCATTAGGGACTTCACCTTTTATTCACACCTGCAGATTCATACTCACGGTTAGATAAATTCTATACTCTAAAAGTGTGGGAGGGGTCTATAATAGATCAGCAGATTTACCTTATGTGTCTGTCAGACCATGCAAAAGTCAGTCTTACTGTCAACCTCTGCCACGGCACAGACAGTCCCTGTGGCTCCTAAATGCTGGGGTTCTCAAAGACTAAACTTTTGTCTCCAAAATTTAAGAGGTGATAGATAATTATATTAAAGAAAATACAGGGTCCATGTCAAAGGTGAAGTTCCTCTGTGATGGATTAAAAGCGGTGGTAAGGGATGAAGCAATTTCGTATGCAGATCAACAAAAGAGGGTCAGGCAACAGAAGCAAGACAGCCTAGAACAAAAAATCAAGGAGCTAGAGGATATACATAAAAAAGGGGGCCCCCGTAATATAGTAAAAGAATTGAAGCTAGTTAGGGAGCAGCTACAGCAGCTTCTCTCGATTAAAAACTGAGAACACTCTTAGGTTCACAGCACAAAAGTACTACACGGGGGGTAATAGAGCGGGTAGGTTGTTAGCATTTAGACTAAGAAAACAAGAAGCCGACATGTACATCTCCGGGGTGCATGACCCAAGAATGCCGGTAGGGCTGATCACAGGTGCTCCTCAAATAGCAGAATGCTTTAAAAGGTTTTACGAGGACTTATATAAGTCAGAGTCCTGTGCCAGTCAACCAGACATGATTAAAAAATTCCTTAGTGGATTAAAGCTGCCCAGACTCTCTAGTGCTCTTGAAAAAGAACTGGACCAGCCTTTTTCGCAGTCAGAGTTGGTGGAGGTAATCAAGAAGCTTAAACATTACAAAGTCCCGGGCCCCAATGGTTACATAGCAGAGTACTATAAAAAGTTACAAGATAAACTGTCTCTGCCATTGCTACAAGTGTGCAACAGATCCCACATACACTCCGAAGCCCCCGACACTTGGGCACAAGCCCTGATTTCTGTTATCCCAAAACTAGACAAAGATACTACCTTATGTGATAGTTATCGCCCTGTCTTGTTGCTAAATTTGGATGTTAACATTTTGGCCAGGATGACAGCAAATAGGCTCCAAGGAGTGGTGACCCAACTGATACATCTGGATCAATCAGGCTTTATGCCCGGATAGACACCTTCATGATAATGTCAGGAGACTGCTTACAGTGATGGCACACTCTCAATCTAGGGGGACCCCTCAGTGGTGATCGCACTTGATGACGAAAAAGCCTTCGATCGCCTTGAGTGGGGGTATCTGGGGGAGGTCCTCAAGAGATTTAGGTTTGGCCCAAGGTTTCAGGCATGGGCGGACACCCTATATACCAACCCCTCAGCAAGGGTACGACTGAATGGGATGCTCTCTCATCCTTTTTCCATCAGAAGAGGGACTGAGACAGGGCTGCCCCCTCTCACTCCTACTATTTGCCATAAGTATGGAACCTATGGCGGAGGCATTTAGCTCACACAAGAGTATTTCAGGAATTCCAGGGGTGAGGTGGATAACCCGCGTTTCTCTATACGCAGACGACACCCTACTTTACTTAAAAATATCCCTACCAACCACCATGACTATCCTTAGAGAATTTGGCTCCATCTCAAGTTTTAAAATTATCAAATCCAAATCAGAAATAATTTCATTGGGTGCACCTGTCCCCTCAATAGTGAAATCCTTGACTAATCTAAGATGGAATACCAACACTTTTAGACATTTGGGAATCCAGGTCCCGAAGGATCTCGGCAAGTTATTTCAAGTAAATTATGTGAAACTGTTAGACATTGTGAGAGCAGATTGTGCTAGATGGGCCGCTCTACCTCTTACAATTACTGGCAGAGTAGAATCAGTGAAAATGAATATCCTCCCGAGGATGCTCTTCTTGTTTGATGCAATCCCCCTGTACCCCCCAAGGAAGTTTTGGTCGGAAATTCAGAAGTTGATAAGCAAATTTATATGGGCAGGGAAGAAGCCTAGGCTTGGCTGGGCTCTCTTGAAGCTGCCTAAAGGGAGGGGTGGTCTGGGAGTCCCTGATTTTAAGAGGTACCACAGAGCAGCTCAATTGCAGCAGCTGGCAGCTTATGCTTCCTCAGTGGCGGTGCAAAGCTGGGTCAAAATGGATCTACATTTTCTAAAACCACACACCCTTTCATCAATCCTATTCAATAAAATAAACCCTAGGGTGATAACAAGGACTACCTAGTCCTTGGTTTAAGACACTGATTACAATATGGGCACAAACTGTAAAGGAGCTGGGATTACAACCCTGGCTGTTAAGACAGGGAAGGATCCTTGACAGGGTAGATTTCCTGCCGGGGAGGGAAAACCCGATATTTATACATTGGCATAAGCTAGGACTCTGGAAGTTCTCACAGTTTTATACTGGGGATACTATAAAAAGTTTCACCCAAGTTCAGCAGGAGTTTAACATCCCAGCTTCAGATTTCTATGGCTATTTACAAATTAGACACTACCTTCAGGCAGAGGCGGGGAGAGTGGAGAACAGAGGCCAGAGGATGCCAACCTACTCCTGGATCTTCTTCTTGAATTACTTAATGGGTCTCCGCTTAAGACCCATTTGATATCTAAGTTATATTTGGCAGGGGAGCCGAATTGTTCAGACTCTAGATCTCGAATTCAGACCCTATGGGAAAAAGAACTGGGTCTGGGGGAAGGAGTACCAAGGTGGGAGGTGATTTGGAGGATGGCACACAGAACCACAGCCTCGCCCACATGGAGGGAGCTTAGGTGGCAAGTGCTCACAAGATTCTTCAGAACACCAGTGATAACCAAACATTTTGGTCAGACATGCTCAGATAAATTTTGGCGAGACTGCGGGTAGGTTGGGTCACACAAACATATTTTTTGGAGTTGCCCCAAAATCAGGAGCTACTGGAACCTTATAAGTCTAGGGTTAAGTCACATTTTACAGATAAAAGTTCCAGAACAGCCTCTTTACCCTCTGCTGGGGGAGCCTCCTCAAGGTCTGAAAGGTTCTAAAGCTAACTATTTATTTCCAATTTTGTTAGCCGCAGCTCAAAAGGCAATCACTAGGCTGTGGCTGTCTGAGACACTCCCAGGAGAGGAACATTGGTTGTCGTGTTGTAACCAAATTAAAACAATGGAAAGGCTTATGGCCAACCTGAATCTAGACTTGAACTATGTAAGTCTCGCTGGTTTCCCTTTTTTGAGTTCCTTGACACTAAAGAGGGAGTTTCAACTCTGGAGATTTTGGCCAGAGAAGTCCTAGATTAATAGCAAGATACTGTATGAACGTCAGCATCCAGGAGGAGTTTAGTTAATTGGGCTCCACCCACGCATCCTGTGTTGTAATAGGGATTGTTATGCATTCACCATGAGCTAGGGGAGGGGGTTGGGGTGTATTGTTTAATTAAAGTTACTGTGTAAGTAATATTTCTTTCTTTTTTTTTTCCTTCTTCACAGTTCCTTCTCCCTTTGTTGTTTCTAATAGTAATTAACTACTGGGTTACAGATTTTGAGTAAGAAAGTAACTGAGGTGCGAGGGGCACAATCCAGCCTAGAACATCCCTGTTAGTCTTGGTTTACTTTATCAATTGTATGTGACTGGCCATCTAATTGCATTTGTAACCAATACTGCACAAATTAGAACATGTACAGGATCTGTCCTTTATTAAGGATAACATATTTATGTTCCCTTATTTTTCTTTCTCTGTAACCTATCATTGTTGGAAAAATGAAATAATAAAAAAACTACAATTTCAAAAAAAAAGCAAAGGAGAAGGGAAATTCTTGACCCCCCCCCCAAAGTCAGGCTAGTTAGTGAGGTAAACACCAAGATAGAGCAGTCGATAGGGATAAGGGCAGGGGTAAATGGAGAAAAAGACAAAGGCAATAAGGACAGGGATGGGGCAAAAAGAAATAAAGCCTGAAATAAATGGAGGGTAATGAGTACCAATGCCCGTAGTCTGGGTAAAAAGCTCCCTGAGATGGTGGCCTTGATGGAAGAGGGATTCCTGGACATCGTGGCAGTCACAGAAACGTGGTACACAGAGAACCGTGACTGGGATGTCAGCATACTAGGATACACAATCTACAGGAGGGACAGGGAGGGAAGAAGAAGAGGAGTAGCTCTCTATGTAAGGGAAGGGCTCAAAGCAACAGAACTAAAGGGTAAACAGGGAGGAGAGGAGGCACTGTGGGTCACCCTGGAGACTGTAAATTGCTCCACAATCCGCACAGGGGTTGTATACAGACCCCCATCTGAGGGGGAGGAAATGAACAAGGAAATGATAGAAGGCATCCTTGGGATGGCAGAGAAAGGTGAGATATTGCTGATGGGGGACCTGAATATGCCAGATGTTAACTGGAGCACCTTTGCTGCAGCCACATCCTAGAGCAGGACCATTCTCGATGCCCTACAGGGGACATGCCACAGACAGCTAGTTTTGGAACCCTCTTGGGAGGGAGCAATCTTAGACCTGGTACTCTAAAATGGGGAAGGAGAGAGGATCTCTGATCTTGAAGTGGGCAGTCATCTGGGAACAAGCAACCACCAAACAGTGTGGTTTACGATAAACTTAGCCATAGAGTCAAGCCACACAAAAGTGAAGGTACTGGACTTCAGGAGGGCTGATTTTGTCAAAATGGGAGAGTACCTCAGAAAAGTACTAGCAAACAGGCAAGAACGTGGGGTGGAGCAACAATGGGGAAACATCACAGAGGCAACAAACCTTTGTGTGAAGCAAATAAATCAAAACGAAAGAAAAAACCACTATGGTTTTCAAAAGAAGTGGCGGGGAAGGTAAGGGAGAAAAAGATAGCATTCAGGAAGTATAAGGAAACACAGAAGGAGCAGGACAGAGAACTGTACCAGTTAAAGCAGAAGGAAGCGGGGAAGGCAGTCAGAATAGCAAAGGCCCAAACTGAGAAAAAGATAGCCAACTCGGTTAAGAAGAGAGATAAAACCTTTTATAGGTACATTGGGGAGCAAAAAAAGATGAAGGCAGGGATACTGAGGCTGAATAAAGAGGAAGGTGGTTGGGCAGAGAGTGACAGTGAAAAAGCAGGGATACTGAACGAATATTTCTGGTCAGTATTCACAATGGAAAAGCAGGGGGGAGAGACCTAATCCAGTCAATATAAGCACTCTGGATAGAGGGGTTGATATTAGTCCTTTCACAGAAGAAAGGTTTCTAAAAGAACTCTTGAAACTGAAGGTGGATAAAGCAATGGGGCCTGATGGGATTCACCTCAGAATTCTAAAAGAACTAAGGGAAGAACTAGTAACACCACTGACTACCCTTTTTAATAAATCATGGGGGGATGGTGTGGTACCTGAGGACTGAAGAAGGGCAGATGTGATTCCCCTTCACAAAAGTGGGAGCAAGACAGAGGCAGGAAAATACAGACCTGTCAGTTTGACCTCAGTGGTAGGGAAAATGATGGAATCACTTCTGAAAGAAAGAATTGTTGAGTACCTAGAGGGCAGTGTGGCACAGCACCCAAGGCAGCATGGATTCACAGCAGAAAGGTCATGTCAGACAAATCTAATTGATTTCTTTGACTGGGTGAACAAAGTAGTAGACCAAGGAGGGGCTGTGGACATGGCCTACCTGGACTTTAGCAAGGCATTTGACACAGTGCCACATAAAAAATTAATAAACAAATTAGCCAGCCTGGGAGTGGGTCCCAGTGTGGTAGCCTGAGTAAAACACTGGCTGGGCAACAGGACACAGCGGTAATAGTAAATGGAGTCCACAGTGAAGAAAGGAGGGTTACTAGTGAGGTACCACAGGGTTCAGTACTGGGACCAGTCCTTTTTAATGTCTTTATAAGTGACATTGCAGAGGGACTGGAGGGGAAGGTATGTCTTTTTGCAGATGACACAAAGATCCGCAACAGGGTTGATGTGCAAGGTGGGGTGGAAAGGATGAAAAGGGACTTGGCAAGGTTGGAGGAATGGTCAGATGTATTTCAGCTTAGATTCAGTGCAAAGTAATGCACCTTTCCAATTGTTTAACCAGGTGAGACACACCTGGGAAACAAAAACCCAGGGCAAGAGTACACAATGGGAGGTGAAATATTGACAACAGAAATGGAAAGGGACCTGGGGTAGTCATATCAGACAACCTAAAGGTGGGCCAGCAATGTGGGAAGGCAGTAAGGAGGGCTGGGGGGATACTGGGATGCATAGGGGGAGGCATCACCAGTAGAAAACAGGAAGTTGTTGGCCCTCTGTACAGACAGTTGGTAAGACTGCATCTGGAGTACTGTGTACAGTTCTGGAGACCCCATCTCCACAAAGATATAGACAGGGTGGACACAGTCCAGAGGAGGGCAACTAAAATGGTGTAGGGTCTGCACCAGAAGACATATGAAGAAAGACTAAAGGAGCTTAAGATGTATAGCCTCGAGGAAAGGAGGGAGAGGGGGAACATGATAGAAACTTTCCAAATACCTCAAGGGAATCAACAAAGTCCAAGAGGGTGGCATCTTTCAAAAAAAGAGATCTGTAAGAACAAGGGGGCATAATTTGAAGATAGAGGGGGATGGCTCAGAGGTAATGTGAGGAAGTATTTCTTCACAGAGAGGGTTGTAGATGCATGAAACAGCCTTCCTGAGGAGGTCGTAGAGTCAAAAACAGTGGGGGAATTCAAGAATGCATGGGACAGACAAGGCAATTCTAGTTGGGGGTAGGAGGAAGTAGACTGTTGGTTAACTAGGATCTACAGCTTATCCATTAGGTAGTGAAATGGGCAAACTAGGTGGGCCAAGCAGTCCTTATCTGCCATCAAATTCTGTGTTTCTATTCTGATGACTATCATTCACAATGTCCACTGTAATAACTATGCTGAACTGAGACAGTGTCTCTAAATAACTTGAGGTGGTTTACTTTTTTTTTCAGTCTTTGGTGTAAAAAGGGGGCTCGATGTTCAGAAAGCCAGGGAGACTGACACAAGCTGCTGTTAGGCACAGCTTGTATCGAAGTCCGGTACGGCCGGTACCCTGCACCTCATTTTCTTTCAGCAGGGTCCTGTACCAAACCCCCGATGCAGATGCAACTGCTCCCCTGCGCCAAAAAAATGGCTCACGGGACGAGATTGATGGAGGCTGCCAGGAGTTCCTGGACCATGGTCAGATGATAACCCGAACTGTACAGTAACCAAACAAAGACCTAACTCTGCTGCAGAATGATTGACTATGACTTTTTTTACCCAATGTTGTATGATCTACTTTGCTTGAGAGCACTCGAGACGTCACAAGACAGACTCCCATTTGTCTTTAGTTACACTTTCAGCAAATGTGGCATTGCATTCTGAGTTACCTTATTAAAGCAGGATTGTTTATATTTTGCACACACATGCCATTTTCATTGTAGGTATACATTTTGCCTACACAAAAGAAAGTAAACATATGCAGACAAATCTTAAGCAGTAATTCATACCTCTGCCTCGTCTAGTATGACATTTGTGCGAAACTTTTCTTCACATTGGTAACCTGTTAATCATATGGAACTTGACTCCTCTGGGGAAGAATATCTCTTTATAATGAAGTGCTGCAAATGTTATCCACACTGTCCTGTCAAACATTTAGTACATATATGGTGACATGATATTGTGGTGTGCAAATATGGAATTTCCTTGTCTGCTGTGGGAGTCTGCATTTTCCCAGGTGTCCCTTAGATCAACCCTGGCTGATCTAAGCCCTAGCATGTTCTGTGACATTCAGGGGCACTGAAAATTCCAGTGTCTGGGATGCTGTGGCATGGCACAGCTCCCTGTTCGCTATGGTGCAGGCGGGCCCCCCGTCTGGCGCAGGATGCGATGGAAAATCGGGAATGACACAAGGTGCAGCACAGTGAGCCCCTTGTGTCATTTCTCTTTGAGACATGCACCTTCAATTGCTCCTAATGCTTTGAAATTTGGGCCCCAGGTATTTAGTTCTTTATAATGCTGACCTCATGTTTACAATGCACTATCCATTGATCACATTTAAATATATTTATGGTCTAGTAAAGATATGGAAATTACACAGTCTAATTGGGAGGTGGAGCTAATGATTGAATTAACCCCTTTTGACTGGTTGCATATTTGGAGATGACAACACAGAACAACCAGTTCCTATACTTGGAGAGAGTTCTTGCAGAAGGTGGTGGTGCGTTATTTCCGCACCCCATAAATTACAGCCAAATACTGTAAAAGTGGGGACTCCTCTTGTTGTCAGGGATGCGGATGTGAGGTTGCCACACATTCATCTGTTATGTGGTTTTGTCCTGTTCTGACTGACTTTTGGAGAGAGGTGGACAAACAATTAAAAAAGCTGTTTCCCAATTTAAATTTACTCACTTCAGTGATGGCTTTACCACTACATTATCCACCACAGATTAGGAGGGCACACCAAAGTTATATTATTAGCATCTAGGAGCAGCTAGAAAAATCATTACCCGACTATGGCTCCGTCCGGATCCCCACAGCATATCTACCTGGGAAAACACAATCTATGAGATATGTCAAATGGAAAGTATAACAACCAAGTTACAGAATAGAACTTCGGCTTTGACGAACAGGTGGACCCCTTAGTTCTTACAGGTGGCTACAATCCGCCCAGATCTTCTACCTTGAAATGATCAAGAGGAGTGAGAGTAGTGGTATTATTGGGACTGATTGACCTGAAGGACCCAGCCGGGCGGTTCCATTGTAGTGTCCTCCCCAGACACATAATGGATAATCTTGATCTAAACCTAGCTAATCCTAATTTAACACCCCCTTCAATACAGCTAAGCTTTAGAATGCAATACAGTTATATAAATTGTGTAAAACCTTTTTTTTTCTCTTATCAGCACTATGTGATGTATTTAAGTTCAGTATACAAAATTGTGAATTATACTCTCGGATATGTGAAACTGCTATTTTGGCTCTGTGTGTCTGGAAAAATCATAAATAAAAAGTTTAAAAAATATATATGTATTTGTGGTCTGCTTTCATATCACAAGAAACAGAAGATTGAGAAGGAGGCATACACTATGCATATTTGTACAGTAGTGCAATATATGTAAATGTAAATATATCTCCCATAATGAGATTTCAGTGGTATTTAAATCAAGTAATCTTTTTAAATTGCCGTTCAAAACTAAGAAACAAGTTAAGTGTATTTTTCGATTGGTATCATCTACCAGAAATGTTTAAAGAGCACCTTTCTCTGTGCTTCAAGGAAGACATGGTAAGCTTCCTTACCTATGTGGTGCTTTTGGTAAAAATTCAAGATGAGGAAGTGAAAGAGAGCCAGCCCCTTGGGGAAAATTAGAATCCCTTTCCTTCCTTGGGTGGCATTTTAAGAAAATTAAAATCAACCATCGAGGACCTTTCATAGAGTAAATGGAGCTTCCTGTTTTGGAAGGTATTTGAAAAGAGCAAGAAATGTGCACTTTAAAGTGATCATCGTTCAGTTACAAACATTTTTTTCTGATATTTAATAAAATGATAGCAGTGTTCTGCAAACAGTGTAATCATTGTAGTAACCAAAATATTTATATTTTAAATTCATTTTTGCCTAATGTCTGCTGTGACTAATCTGGCTATAGAAATTACAATTAAGATGATTTATTCTGGTGCAGTCAGACCTGTCTTTAATTGACAATCATTTACAAGAATTCTGTGGCACCCAGTCTGTTACTAAGTTGATGGCTCTATTGGTAGATTGTTTTCCTTGAGGAGTCTTATCTAGTGGACCATTAAGAAAACTGAAAGTGTAACTGAAATACGTGATGTTGGTTTAAATGATTTAATCAGGAATGTGTTTACTTGCCTAAGTTAAGAAAGGGCTCTGCGTAATTTGTTGCAAATAAAATGAAAGAAAGATCATTATTGAAATTGTAACACGTGGCAAATGAAGCCTTCCCTCTCATAAATCATACAAGGAAATATTTCCAGTAGAGCTGAACAAATGCTGTGCATTAGCAGGAGATTGCCTTAGGCTTCCCTAAAGTTAGTGATTTTGAGATACATTTGCAATTTAATTTTATGTAAATTTTTATAAGCAAGTAATATTAATCTCTGGAGTAATATATACTTGATACATAATGAGTTTTATGCTGTGACAGTCTACTCTTTGGACTTTACTGAATATGTATTTATAATATTAATTTATTTATTTTATTTAGAATTGTGCACACCACTATGCCCTCATTTAGGTAAAACACCCGTTTTTCAAGAGGTTCCTGAAGGATTGATACAGAAGCAGAGTCAATATTTCACAGCTACATTATTACAGAGGGCAAGCATTTTATAGTTACGAAGACACAGTTACATTATCACATAGGGCAAGAATTTTATAGTTACAAAGACTGGAATCATATAACACTACATACAGATATGGAAAAATGTTCAAAACAGACACAGGGTTCAAGAAGGTAGATATGAAAGCAAAGAAGAATCTGGCAGTCACACAGACTTTGCAGATGATTAAACATGGCCCTTTTGAAGGATGTTAAGATTCTGGCTTCTTTTAGTGTATCGGGTAGCAAATTCTAGGTTATTAGGGCTGATCTTGGGGAGGTTGTTTTGCCAGAGTATTTGAATATCCTTGGTACTTGCAGCAATCTCTTGATTGGGGGCACAGCTGATATTTCTGATGTGGTATAGAAACATAAAAAAGATAAGGAAAAACATAAAGTTCATCCAGTCTGCCCTGGGATCTTATCTTGAAGCTACAGGCCCCCCCCAACACAAACACACACTCATTCATGATTTCCTCTTGTTAACTGCTCCTTTCAAACCATCCCATCCAGCTTTGAACCCTGCAGTATGTACCTACATCAACCACTGTTACTATTCCACTTATTATCTACAGCACCTTCTCTGTGTAGAAGTACTTTCCTATGTCCTTTCTGAGTTTTACCCCCACCAATTTAAAATTATGCCTCCTTGTAAAATTTTCATTCACTTGGAAACATTCAGAGTGGTTTACCTTATTAAACCCTCCAGAAACTTCATCACTATCATATCTCCTCACCTCCTATTGTCTCCAGTGAGTATGTAACTGGGTCAGTATCAATGTTGAGGTTACTGCCCCTGCTTTGTGGGCACAAACAAGGTTAAGAGGCCAGTGTCATTAAACTCCCGACTGCGGATTTCCTATGCAGATTTTAAATTAAATATATGGTGCCTCCTCTCAGAAAAAGGTTTTAAGTGGGCCTGGTGTCAGTACAATATTTCTTCCTTGGATGCAGTACATACCCACCTCTGCATGGTAACACCCCACACATGAACATATACAATGCAATAACAGTTAACCAAAATGTAAGTATTATCACTCTATGATATTCTCACAACTAAAAATATTCTCACAATTCAGAAATAGTGAATAAATAACACGAGGCTTGTTTGGGAGTCAGTAACAAGGTAATAGGGGAGATGAAAATGGTTACGTAAATGAGACAGCAGTCTGTAACTCCAGGCCGGTTCTTCAGTGTCCTGTATACACTTGACCTTAACCACATGGTTCTGTGGCCCTCTTAAGTGCCCTTTGCAAGCTAGGCCTTAATTATGGCTGCTCTACAGTGCCTTATGCAGGTGTGGTCCAAATATGACACTTTCCCAGTGCTGCAACCATAAGCACCTTTCCCATGTGCAGCCCTGTACTGTGTACCTGCCCCCACACTGCTTATCATAGCAAGTTATGAAT
Source organism: Neoceratodus forsteri (assembly GCA_016271365.2). Lineage (NCBI taxonomy): Eukaryota > Metazoa > Chordata > Ceratodontiformes > Ceratodontidae > Neoceratodus > Neoceratodus forsteri. The sequence goes on along the minus strand of CM028135.1, from coordinate 900,300,506 downwards.
GATCCTTCAGTACTGTAGGTCACTACCCTTTGCAACCTGGTACCAGAATATTTCTCTTTTAAGAGCTGGCGGGTTGGCAGGTGGTGGTGCACTTTAAGTGAGCAATATGCTCAGTTATAAACCCCAAAACCCAAATGCCATGCAGTTGCTTAAATGGCTGTGAAACCTCAGAAAGGTGAGGTATTGTAAGATCCTGGTCTGATGGCCAAATGCAAGAAACAAAATCAAAAGTCAGACAGTTCACTTCCCTTGAAGCAGGGCAAGCCTCGATCCTATGCATGGTTCACAATAGGATTTATTTGTTTATTTAAATTTTGGTAACTGGGTAGGCCCACTGAGACCATAACAGTCCCATTTTCAGGGGTGACCCGGGATTAATTACACACATCAGAAAAACATCAGGGAAAAGTAAAAACATAATGAAACAGTGCAAACAATACAATCGAGGACACATCTATGGCAGGTTCCTCCCTTGCTGTGCAGGGCCCCTGGACCTCTTATCTCTGCAGTCTTTTGATTAACTGAGCCTCATCTCCTGTCTCACTTCAATCATGCTCATGTGCTGGCTTCAGTATCTCCATCTGACTTCCTGACCACTGTGTGTTTGTACTGACTCTCAATTCACAGCTTTCAATCCCTCCAAGCAGTAGCAGTTTGATAATTGACTGTAGTGCCTGCTGACGGACTCTGCAGCAGCCTTGATGCTGCAGCTTCTCTTCCCATACACACACACATTCACACATTCTGCTACATGCAGGATCCTCAGTGTTGTTTCTGTGCTGGCTAACATGCAAATGCCACTCTTTTTCTTCTTACAAGGAGTTGCTGGATAGTGTATATCATATTTTATACAAACATACAGTATGTCCTGTACAACGATAATATAATACACAAGCTTTCAAAGCCATGCATGTCCCTTCATCAGATGCAATAACATTCTGAAGAGAAGAAACTGACGTTAAGGTTACATTTTGCAAAGTAATATATGACAGGATAGTTTAGGTAAGATGAGAAGTGTCATTAGGAAGGGTGGATAATATGTTAATGTCTATGTGTCACAGCACCTATCCTATGGTCCCTTAGTTGTATTATGTTCAGTCTTGCTTCTTTTGCTCCAGCAGTCTACAAGACAGATTGTATGTAACCCTTTGTGATACTGTAGTTTAATGTATAGCAAAACCTATTCTACCTGATGGTCCAGCATATCTTGGAGGCCTTTCTTAGTTTGGCCCAGTTGTTAAAAAGAAATGCTTCCGTCATGAAGAACTGTTTTTAAGGGTGTCCCATAATATCGTGGGTGAGACCTCAGCTGCATTGCTGTCCCCTGGCATGCTCTCTATCTTCTGTTCACCAAATGAATAGATTCTTCATTCCAAATAGATAGGCTAAGTATCCAATTAGTGATCTTTCGTGGTTTGCAGAGCTATATTTTATCCACCAGAGGATTATGGTCAGAGAGCGAAGGATGATCATATGATAGATCTCAGATAGTATCCATATGTTCTATAGCTGAAAATACATGATCTAATCATGCATAGCTGTAATGCTTTGGTGAGTAATGAGTATATTCCCTGGAGGTTGGGTACAGCTATCACGAAATACTTAGGAATCCTAAATGATCAGCTGTGGCCCTAGGAATTTCTGGGTTGTAGATCTGCAAAAAGAAGTGAGTCTGTATGTATCCAGGTTGTGATTCACTATCAGATATAAATGAGCTCTCATTATCAGTTGCCCTACAAGAACCTTAAGTAGCTTGTTGAAAAATAGTTGGACCACTTGTTTTTCCATTCATGGGGGAGATATAAACTAACCAGCATTACTTGAGCATCATATTTGGTCCTTACTACAATAACAAATCAGTTTTCTGGGTCTATCACTGTCTCTTGAAGCTGGGAAGGTACAGCTGAGGGGATCAAAACAGCAACTCCTTTTCACTTCCCCCTTTATAAAAAGAGGCCTCCACAACTGAAAAACCGTGACTGTCAATTTTTTTTTTTTTATGTTCCGCTAAGAAGATGTGGTGTAATTGTGTAAATCAGTGAACAGGGTTTCCCAGGCTCAGAGCTAGTGAAGGTGGGAAAGACATACCCAGGGCTCAGACATGCTCATCGGAAAAGTGACTAGGATAGTCCAGGACGAGGGTAAAGGTCATCATACTGTGGTTGTGGTAGTGGGACCAAGCCAGTACACTGAGATGTAAGGTACCATAATTAACTGTATCAAAGCTGAAATGGATTAGTCTCATCTGCCTCACTAAAGGAGAATCAAGTGATTTGGAATCCCCGTGTCAGAGTGGTTGTTTTACCCCCAGACTCGAGAGTACCCGGGGTCAGGCCTGCCCCTATCCAGGGCACAATCAATTTGGTCAGTGCACTGATAAAGGGGTGGGGTTGCATACATAAATGTGGATGGTGGTTGGCAAATCATTTATGAAAAGGCTAAAGAGAAGTAGAGCAAAAATGTTCCACTGTGGAACGCCAAGGTTGAGTGCATTTGGAGGAGAAATTACTCCATTGTCTTTGAGGCTGGTTTGAGAGGCAGTTCTTTATCCTGTGCAGGGGCATGAGGGTTAAACCCACATCATGTAGCTTTGTGAGAATAAGATCAGTTTCAAAGGTCTTGGTGAGATCAGTGAAGATGATGCAGGCAAGGTGTCCTGCATCCAGGGCAGTTGCAAGGTCATTTATTACTTTAGGCAGAGCAGTGCTAATTTAGTGTCTGGAAAGTGAACTGTACTGTGTTTCATTTAGGAGGCCACGACTTGATGTGGAATCGGCTCCATCAGCTGCATCTGTACTATTTTTTTGAGAATCTTGTTGAGCATGGAGAACACCGTGATCAAGCTGCAGTTGTTACGGTCAGGGGGAGGTCCTGATTTGTGAAGCATGGTTACTTTTTTTTTTCTGCTATTGTCCCAGTATGGAGGGGAAACTTTTTGAGCATAGAGGTGTTCAGCAGCAGTTTTAAGCACTCAAGGCTCAGTCCCATCAGAATCTGCACTTTTAGAGGTATAGTTTGAGGAACCTAATAATTTGGGACTAGCTCATTCACTGAAACAGAAGGTGGGTTTTGGTCTTTCAGTGGGGTAGGGGTACGTACCCTCTGATTGGAGCTTTCTGAGTAGGATGATGCGGTGGTTACTTGTAGGTCATTGTAGTGTAGATTCAAAGTAATAGCTATTTCAGAGTTGTCACCTATTACCATCTCATTATGAAGTAGGTGCATTATGGGCTGCACTTGATCCTTGCCTAGGTGTATATGGATACATCATTGGTGAGCTACACTTGTACTAGTAGTCAGTTGGGCCAGCTGGTCAGAGCAGTGGTAGCCCAATCAGGGATACATGATTTAGAACTAAGGGTTATGAGTAGCAATGGCTTCCTAGCCCATCCTCCCCATCCAGCAGAGCCTTTGTCTTCAATTTGAACTTGGTGCCTCCTGCCCACCAGCTAAGTTGGATGAGGGAAGGCACTCTCAATCAGTGTCTTTGCCCTGCTAAGGTGTGTGGGCTCCCAGTCGGCAAGCAGCTTGTATGTCATTAGCCAGTCAGGCTAGCTCATAAAATATTCAAAGCCCAATCATGGGTAGGGTGATTCGGGACAAAAGGATCATTAGGGGCTGCATTTTCCACCTTGCCCTCCCCATCGGGTGGAGTCTGCATCATCAGTTTGAAGTTGGCTTCTCCTGTCCACCAGCCACTCAGGTGCATGAGAGAGCCCAAACCAAAGTCTTTTCCTTTCTGAGGTGTGTGGGTTCACGGTCGACATGCAGCTTTTGTGGCAGTAACGAGTAGGGCTAGCTGGCAGAGTGGCAACACTCCAGACGGGCTATGGAGATTCCTAACTGGGAACTGTGGTATCTGAGCAAGCCCTCACAATCCAGTGGAGTCTTTATCTTTAATTTGAACTTGTCATCTCTTGCCTACCAGCCAGTTGGGCTGTGGGAAACCATGCCATACTTCTCCCTGCTGCTTAAAATGGTTCCACCATGCCGTATCAACACGAAATTTGTCAATCAGCATTACAGCAACAGCACAAATGCCAACAGTCGGCATTGTGCCACCTGGTGCAGAAGGTGTTTCTTCACACCCCACATTTTGAATTATCAACTCCGAGTCTGAGTTGTTTCAGGGAGGGGGTGAAATCATGGCAGACAGTGTCGGCAATACCACAGACCATTACAGCAAACTGCAGATTTTGTCACTGTAATGGTCTTCACAGTATTACCGTCGCTGTGTGAATGGTATACCACTTAAAACATGCCTTGGCTGCAGTGGCCCTCTGCAGGCCAGCCCAAAGAGGAGTGGTACGGAGCTGAGTGGTGAGTCTGCCAAGTTCACTACAGGCAGCCGGGCCTGGGGCACCGCACTTTGTTAGACTTCTGGCTCAGGACTAATCCTGAGGCTCTCTACCTTGCACGTAAGTAGGGCATTACTGTTTTTAACATATTCTGTGTTACTAGTCTCAGAATTGCCTAGGTCCTTTTTTCCTCTGGTATACCATGTGTAATTGCTGCTGTTTATTTGAGCATCCTGCCAAGCCATCCCCGTTTGTTTCATTTGTGTCACATGTTGTAAGGTATATCAACTATTTTGCCCACACTCCTCACTAGTTATTTGGGCACCACCATAGTTTCACTGTTAAAACCTGCACCATTGGTTGCCTCAGTTTTTTATTATATTCGCCATGTTGTTTCTGTTCGCTGCATTGATGTGCATCTCCCAGGTTTCTTTAAACATTACACACAATAATTCACCTTATACAGCATGTGTGGGTCTCTTTTCATGAAAATGAAAGAGATATCTCACTGACCACATGTAAGATATCATTTATATCTTCACAGTTGGGTATGTCACAATGGATATCTTGGCCAGTTGGGTATGTCACAAAAGGTTCTGAACTCATTTAAAATGTTCAGCCTCAGCTGGCCCGGTGGCACTGAGGGTTGAGGCGCTGGACGCCACTCCTCGCACTACGTCGGCGACCCGTGTTCGGAAACGGACTCGGGACGCTGGGAGCTGGCAAGGGAAGGAGAGGATCAAGCATCCATAGGGACTGCTCTCCTCTCCTCTCCTGAGGTGGGTAGCGGGTTGGCATCGCTCTGCAGCGGCCTCTGGTGGAGACCAGGAGCACTGCAGAAGACGCAAGTGGGAACACCATAGAAAAGCGGAAATCCGCCTCTAGACCGACCGGGTAACGGCTGCCGGTGCTCTGCTACCGCCAATGCCCTGATAGAGCCCTTCCACTGCAGCAGCACCCTGGGGCCAAGTATCTGTGCTGGTTGCCCTTCTGGTGCCATTCCCCTCGGAGGAGGAGGACCTGCCCGGCAAAGGGTTACGTCCGGGTTACCTCGGGGCTGGCTGCGATGTGCGGATGGAGGGCTCAGGATGGGACAGGCAGAGCGGATGAAGGACATTGCCAGCCTGAAGGAGTGGTGGGTCGTGGGGCAAGAGGAGTGGGGGAAAAAATAAAATGTTCAGCCTCAGTAACAGTACTAACCGTATTCAAATGCAAATAACTTTAAAACGAAATTTGAGACATCTATATTTAAATCCCTTAGTGTCTCGCCCTCACTGCCATACAGTTCCTGAGAAATAACCCTAACGTCCTTGCATTTCAGTGCAAGTATTTTGTTATATTGATGTGACTTCTAAATGAAAATGTAGAATGAAACCACTGGCCCTCTATCCACCCCCCTAAAACGCATTTGGGGCTACAGGCCTACCTAAAGCGCTAGCTATTTTTAATTCCAATGTCTGTCTGTAGCCTTTTCCAAAAATTTATATGGTAGGGACTTGGGTTCACCAACACCCGCCTGATGTGTCCTGTCACCTTATTATCTGACAAATTCTGTTCTAACTCTGGTGCCCTTAGTAATTATTCTGTTTACAAGCAAGACAGAAATAAGAGGGGGATGATGTGGGGTCCTATTTATATATTGAGTACACTGGCCTTTGCTATTCTTCACCTTGAAACTGTTCACTAAGTACCATGAAATGCTTATTGGTAAATTCACTTTTCCCCAGTTATTGCCATTAATCTTAACCGGTATATACTGTACCCCTTAGAACTAAATTTGATGGGATTATTGAAATTACTAACAACTTACTGAGCATTGTTGGCGCCACCAAATGTGAACACATTTTACCAGGTGACTATAATCTAAATTGTTCTGCCTCTAGCAGTAAATCACAGCAGGCCAGGCTAATATCCAATCCCTACTGTAACTCTGACTAAAATAACATCTGCTCCCTCAAGGCTTAAGCAACTAAATAATAACCATACCTTTTTTTTAATTGGGTTCTGACCTTCACCCCCCCCGCCCACCACCAACTTATGGCCTCAGGTACACTTCCTCACATCTTCATTAATCACTGTATGACTACTAAGGCTGTATTTAGAATGATCCAAATCAGATCCTGCTGTGCCTGTGTTCATGCTGATTTTTGTGTGATTTAAGGAATGCAGACTGGAATCCTGTCTTCAGCACCTCCACTCCCGAACAAGGTGCTTTCATATTATCTTCAGTCTGTGACTCAACCATTGGTTAAGAATAAACATGGGAAAAGGACCATATGTCATCAGGCTAGACTGCTGTACTCTAGTCTTGTAACTTTTTTTTTTTTGTTCTTTCTATTTTTTCCTCCTTCTCCCCTCAACCCCGGTTTCCTCTGGAGCACCTAGGAGTCATCCCACTGTGGTCCTCCTACCTGGTTTAATTCTCCGTCACCCATGTAGCTTCGGTTTACTCCCCGGTGGTGAGCCCCAACACCCAATTCACTCTGGCAGCATCTGCCAGGAGGGCATCCACATTCATGGCCAAGCTCCGGTGCTCTGCCTCCCGGAGCTGAATGGTATTTTCCCCTGTTGTGGGGAGTGGCTGGTGCTCTGACATCAAGGCGTTCCACCAACGTCTGCCACTCTCCCGCCCCTTCACAATGCTCAGCGCTTGCTGTGTCTCTAGCTTCTGCCAGAGGTCAGCCGAGCGCTGAACAGGGACCCCTGTCCCTCCCAGGAGAGGAGAGGAGAGCTGTCCTCCGGACACTCGATCCTCTCCCTCCCCTGCTGACCCCAGCAAACCGGGCTCGTTCCCAAACCCGGGTCACCAGTGTGGCGCAAGGTGTGGCATCCAGCGCCTCAACCCTCAGTGCCACTGGACCAGCTAGTCTTGTAACTTATTAATTGTGGATTATAAATGTGTATTGTTAATATGTTATGTGGTGAATTGTTTTAAGTGTGTCTTTATTAGAATTACTTGTATAGGTAACATTGTAAGATATAAACAGGACTGTCTTGCAAACTGGGTGACTTGACCTAAATGACATGTTTTCCTGTATAAAAATAACATTTTTATTACTACTACATGCGTCTTAGGAAAGCTAGGGTTTAAGTGGATAACCTCACCCTCGATTACTTCCAAGTTGATTTGATTAAGTTATGAGATGTTGCCTGGCATAGATACAAATTGACCAATTCCCCTGTGAATAGGCTGCACTGACCAAAATTACGTCATTTCAAACCCCAGTAAATCTTACTGTATTCTAACTTCTGCAGTATGGTCTCACCATAAGACTGCCCTGGAGCCGAAATGGTTAATATAACTTATGCTAATCATGGGATGTTAGGCTCAAGCTCAGTTATTAAACCACTGTCCCTGGTAAACATTCTATAACTGTCAGACTCTTTACTCCACTTGCCTAGTACAGACACATCGGACAGCCCTCCTTCGTCTTTCTTGAAGATTTTATTTTCTTGATTTTTTGAAGTAAAATTTTATTTCTGTTTGTTTTTAAAGCACGATCCTTGAGTTTACAGGTAGATTAGGCTAGATTTAGTGTTAGTCCATTAAGTTTTTCTGTTTCTTCTTGGTTCGTTTAACTGTGATTTGAAAAGTTTTATTTCTACTTTTGAACCCTTCTGGGCTGGTTACTTTAGTTTGGGAGAAACCGTGGTAATTCTCGGTCGCTAAACCGACTGCAAAAAAAAAAGTTTAAAAAGATTTCTTTTGTGGTGGACCCACTTAAAACTGAGTTTTAGGGTTTTTTTGTTGGTTATGTCACTTCCCAAGAAACAAACCGGCCCAGCAGATTTTCAGCATTGTACAGAATGTGGGGAACTGTTTGCTAAAGCTGATCCTCGCTTGGTTTGTGTTGTCTGTCTGGGGCTTAAACACCTTCAGGTAGACTGTGAAATCTGTAAGAATTTTCCTCAGTTAACGCTTGATAGGTGCTTGAACCGATTGAGGGAAAAAATGTCTGAGAAGGCTGCTGATCCAGCTGTGGACAAATCTTCCTCCTCTCAAAAGGAGAAACCAAAGGAACCGGTCGAACAACCCTCTGAATAGGGTGAAGGTTTCTTGGGGGGGAGGGGGGAGAGAGAACTGCAGAGACTGCCTCTGAACTGGCAGGTTCTGCTAAAAAGAAGAAAAAGTAAAAGCACTTGATTAAGGAACCACAACCGATGGATCAGTCGGTTCCAACCGCAGAAGAAATAGCTAATGCAATAATAATTATCCTGGCGCTGCAAACCAGTACCATGGTTCCGGTTCAGCGTCCCTCTTCACAGTCCACAATTTAGGACCTCGATTCCCTGTTCACTTGAGAGATTTGCTGAAGTTTATGTGGAAGGGAAGTGTGAAGATTATGGGAAACCCCTTGAACCAGACGTATCCCCTGATCCTCACCATCCTGACACCCCTGAGAAGGGAGCTGAAGATTTTACATCCCACTTTGCTTTTATGAAGCAAGTGGCACAGACCTTGGACCTTTCCATCCAAGAATCCACAGAGAAGGAAGAGGAACCAGACTATATGGAAATGATGGATGTGCCAGCAACAAAGCGGCTGTTGTTGCCCATCCACAAGTCCCTGAAGAGGCAAGTTTCCAAGAGTTTGCAGACCTCCACTTCCATTCCCCCAGTGGACAAGAGAATGGATAGAAAGTACTGGGTGGCTAAGGCTGGAGCAGAATTCCTTTTTGGGCATCCCAGCCAGGAAGAAGTGGTGCAGGCTGCTGTATGTGATAAGGCAGGGATTCCCCTGGCATCACAACCACCAGACAAGGATTCCAGAAAGATGGACTCCATGGCCAAGAAATCTTACTTGGGTGCTTCTCTAGCTATCAGACAAGAAAACTACATGGCCTGCATGTCCAGATACCAGAAGAGTCTCTGGAACACTGTTTTGGAAATAGCCAAAGCTTGCCCTGGACCCATGGCCTCATACTTGTCCGAGGCTGCAAAAAGGGGCATAGAAGCTTCCAAATGCCAGTTTCAGATGGCAGTGGATGCAGATGACATTGCTGCCAGGCAAATGGCAACCTCAGTATCGTTGAGGAGATTTGCCAGGTTAAGGGCCACTAATTTGTCACAGGACATGCAGACAAAGGCACTGGACTTCCCCTGCGAGCCTGCATCTCTCTTTGGTGAGCAAACAGAAGCTTATATGAAGAAGATGGATGAGTACAAAGTGGCTTACAAAAGTAGTGCTATTAAAGAAAATGCAGCAACACCACAGACGTACCAGGGAAAAGGAGGTAGGGGTAAAACCCACTAAAGGCCCTTCTTCCAGGCTCAGGCATCACCAGCCTAACAGCCACAGAGGGGGTACTTCAGAGGCAGAAGGGGCAACAGCCGGGCTGGCCCCAGCACTCAGCAAGCCACACAGGCCAAGCAGACCCCCTGAGAGGTCTGCCAAGGTTGTCTTCCCACTTCCAGTAGGAGGCAGGCTGGCCCACTATCTCCAGGCTTGGGAATCCATCACCACAGACAAGTGGGTCCTGGAGGTAATGGGCCAGGGTCTTGCACTCAGTTTCAAATTTCTTCCCAAACTCAGGGCAAGACTTTTCAGACCTGCCAGCTTAACATAGGCAACTCGGTTGGAGCAGGAAGTAGCAAAACTGAGTCTGGAAAAAAGCAGTAAAGCTAGTCCCCTTGTCCCCACAAGGAAGTGGTCTCTACTCAAGGTACTTCCTCACCCTAAAGAAAACGGGAGTGGCGGCCCATGCTGGATCTCAGACACTTAAACATTTGACAAAGCAAAGTTCAAAATGGGCACTGTGGCTACCATCCTCCCTACACTCAGGAAGGGAGACTGGATGGCATCTCTGGATCTAAAGGATGCCTAGATCTTACTTCGAGAGGGCTCTTGCAGTAGGTAATTGCATGTAGGATTGAAGCCGGCAGGCATCAGGACCCCACGGAAAAATTTCTAGCTAGCAGTCTCTGGCTGGGAACCGCCCCCATGTCAGGTGACCGACGTCATGCGATGTCAGTATAAAGGGGTAGTCCCCCATGCCCACCTTCCAGTTCTTTCCTGCCGTTAGCTTGTGAAAGCGCCTTGCGGTTAAGTTCACCTGCTCGTCAGTCTGTCGTCTGTAATTTTACCGTTGTTTTTTCTTCGATTTCTTTCAATTTCTGCTAAAGTCATGTCAGTCATGGTGGCGGTGTATGTCGTCCCCTACACCCTCCGAGCACAAGAATAAGTGCGACTCGAGCGGGGCCCAACTCCCACACAAGGACGGTCACTCCCAGTGCCTCTTCTGTCTGGGCCATTATCACCCTGTGGAGAAGTGCCAGCATTGCCTGAAATTCAACACCGCCACCTGCAGAAAAAGGCAGCAGTCCCTGGAGGTCCATATCCTCAAAAATAAAATGACCTCCATGGAAAAGGAGCTGAAGAAGCTTCATCAGGCCTCCACTTCGCCCGAGGGACACCGAAAAAAGAAGGACAAGGAGAAGCACCGGGACTCCTCTTCCTTGGTCACCGCGACTTTGGCTAGAGTCGCCGTGCTCAAGGTAACATCCCCCGGGGACTGCTCCTCGATGGCGTCTTGGAGGCTTCCAGCTGGTGTGGACCCATCCGCTTGGCCTGGCTTGGGCCCTTCGGGTGCCCTCTGGGTCAAAGGAGGTTCCCAGTCCTGGCAAGGCCACCGGCGCACGGCCTTCTAGTTCGAGTGGCTTGGGTAAGCCGGACATCTGCTCCTCTGATGTCCGCCCAGAGAAGGCCACTAAGTCGCTCGACCCTTCGGGGCAGCACACGGTCACTACTCCGCCTGACCAGGCCGTTCCTCCTTTGCAGCCTGCCTCGGACGTTGGGTCCACCAAGCCGGATGACGGCTCCTCCAACGTCTGCCCGGACCATGATGGTAAGGCGACCATCGTCCCTTCCAATGGTCACATGGCGCTGGAGCCGACGCCGGACCCTGGCATCCTGTCCACCGTCTCTGGCTCCCCACAGCTTTCGCTGCCCTCCGAGGATCCAGCATCTCCCCAGTCTGACCCTGGAGATTTTCATCCACCCTCCCCAAGGGATGACAAGGATATGGGCACGCTCCCACCTGGTCTCCCTCCTGCTGCACCGGACGACCTGATGTCAGTTACTCGGACGCCGATGCCGGTTTTGCCAACGCGGGGCGACATCCCTCCTCCAGATGCTGTCCCTACGGCGGGCCTACCAGGCCACCCGTTCCGGGTCCGCCCATTGGGCCATTGCCGGGACCTTCTGCCCTGGCAGACCCCCCGGTTCTCAAGCATCCGATGCCGTCCTATCCAATGCCTTCATACCTGGATCCCCTGTATCTGACACCCCAGTACCCAATGCCAGCTTACCCGACGCCGCAGTACACGGTGCCTCAGTACTCGATGCCGGGTTACCCGCCGTCAGGGTATGGATACGTGCCCTATGGATACCCCATATCTGTGTCGCCCTCCTCCTCTCCACCTCCTCCTCAGCCGCCGGTGGATTTGAAGGAGACTCTGCTTCCTGGTGGGATGATGCCAAGGTTCAGCTCACCAGGGAGGTGGAGAGCTGTCTTCCGATGCTGGTCCCGGTTCCGGACCCCCACGTCAGAAATGAGAGACTCCCTCCCCTGCTCTGGATACCAGAGGTGAGCCCTCCGGTTCGAGAGCGAGGCTGGATATGCTTCCCGAGGCTTCCCAAGAGGTCTGCCTTCTCCCGCCAGGAGGTGGAGTCCTCTTCTTCATCCTCCTTGGCGCCCTCGGATGAGTCCAATGGGCGCTCTGATTTGGACGACGAGCTGCACTCCCCGGATAAGCCCAGGCCAAGGACCCCTCCGAAGTCTCCTCCGGAGGATCCTTCCTTTACGGAGTTGCTGCACAAAATCCAGACCATCCATCAGTGGCACTCTTTGGAGCCAGATCCACAGTGGCAGAAGCTAGCTTCCCATTTGGATCTGCCCAAAGTCGCTCCTACCTTGGTTCCACCCTGGATCGAGCCTCACGCGGACCTTGTTTCCACTATCTGGAAACAACCCTCCACCATAGCCCCTCTTCCGAGGAAGGTGGACATGCTGTATCAGGCTCTGGAGGGTGAGTTTCTTACCTCTCACCCCAAGGCTGACTCGGTCATGATCAGCACCACCCACGGCCGGACAGCCAATCCAAAGCATTTGAGCTCATCACCCCCAATAAGGAATCCCGCCTTCTGGACCAGTATGGGAAGATGGTCTTTGCTTCTTCCACTCTGGGCATTAGGGCCTTGAACTACGTCGCCCACATGGGGGAATTACCAGAAGGCCGTCCTTAGTGAGATGGAAGCTAAACTGGACTCCCTTCCTGAGTCACAGACCAAACAGGAAGTGGCAGACCTGGTCTGATCTGCTCATTTGGCCAGTAGGCACATGCGTCGTGCTTCATACGATGCAGTGGATGCTGCTGGTAGGAGCTTGCGTTCACCGTAGGTTTGCGGTGACACACCTGGTTCCGATTGTCGGGTTTGGTCCCTGAAGTGCAGTCTGCCATCCAGGAAGTACCCCTCAGGGGTTAGGTGCTGTTCGGTGGTGATGTCAAGAATATCATCACTGGACTGTGAGAGAAGGGCACTGCTCTCAAGGAAGTCGATGACTTGTACAGAACCCCTCAACCGCAGCGCCGTCCCTTTCGCAAGCGGGCATGGGCCAAGGCAAAACCACAAGGGAAGCGGGCCAATAAACGCCGGGCCCCTCAGGCTGCGAAGCCCCCCCTCCCAAACGTGCAGCAGGAGCTCCAGCCACGGCGCTGCCTCATACCACCTGACTCCTTTCCTCTCCCACAGCCTCTGGGTCTTCCAGAGGAACCGGTAGGGGGGAGGTTCTCCCTACATCTACCGGGTTTGGAGAGGATCACGTCAGACATTTGGGTGCTTCAGCTGATAGTGAAAGGGCACTCAACAGAGTTTCTTCAGAAATCTCTCAGAAAACCCCCTTCAAGGTCATCTTACTCCCCGGAACACCTTCTTCTGGTTCGGGAAGAAATCTCCGACCTTCTTCGGAAGGCGGCAATAGAGCCTGTCCCTTTCCATCTCAGGAGGATGGGTTACTATTCCCATTTCTTCCTGGTTCCAAAGAAATCGGGCAACATGAGGCCAATCCTGGACCTCAGCTCCCTGAACCTGCTTGTGGAGTACAAGAGGTTCCGAATGCTCTCTCTCTGCAGAGCCTTCTGCCCCTCCTTTGGCCAGGACAGTGGCTGTGCACCCTGGACATGCAGGATGCCTACCTGCATAACCCTGCCCATCCATCCCACCTCAAATACCTTCAGTTTTCTTTTCAGGGGGACCACTACCAGTTCAGGTCCCTCTCATTTGGTCTCTTCTCGGCCCCCCGAGTATTTACCAAATGCCTTTCTGTGGTGGCAGCCCACCTGCGTATCCAGGGGGTTCAGGTTTTCCCTTACCTGGACGATTGGCCCCTGGTGGCCCCGTCCAGGGAGGATCTCATGTGCTCCCTTTCCCGTACCCTGCAGGTTTTCACCAGCTTGGGTATTACCATCAACCAGGCCAAGTCCCATTGGATCCCATCTCAAAGACTCCAGTTTATCGGGCAATACTGGATACGACTTCCGGTATGGCCTTTCTGCCTTTGGACAGAGTGGCCACCCTTCAGGCTCAGGCCAGCCTTTTGTCCACCCGCAGGCGGGTAATTGCTAGGTCAGTCCTTCGCGTCCTCGGGCTCATGGCGGCTGCCATTCCAACTGTACCTTGCGCTCAGCTTCTCATGAGAATCTCTCAGTGGACGCTTTGGTCTCAGTGGGATCAATTGGTGGAAGACTTGGATTGCGAGATCCTGGTCTCCTCTCCGATGGTTCGGGACTTGCACTGGTGGATGATTCAGGAGAATCTTTTCCGGGGAGTTCCCTTCTGTCTTTCTCCCCCCTCCCAAATCCTGAAGACAGGCGCCTCGGGTGAGAATTGGGGAGCCCACCTGGGATCTCAGTGGACCCAGGGCTCTTGGTCCAGGCTCGAGCAGACTCTTCACATCAATGTACTCGAGCTGAGGGCCGTTCTGTATGCCTTACAAGCTCTGCATCTGTATCTGCTTCCCAGTCATCTGGCCGTTCAGACCGACAACATGTGCGTAGTGTGGTACATCAACAAACAGAGAGGAACCCGTTCCTAACCTCTTTGCAGGGAAGCGATGCGGGTTTGGGATTGGGCGATACTTCACAACTTTCACTTCACGGCGCTTCATGTTCCAGGGGTCGAGAACACATTGGCAGACCACCTCAGCTGGTCATCTGCCCAAGTGCATGAATGGGAACTGGATCAGGGGGGTAGTAGACGATGTCTTCCTATGCTGGGGAACCCCTCAGGTAGACCTGTTTGCCTCTCCTCTCAACGCAAAACTTCCCGTCTTCTGCTCGCTCACTTCAGGGCGTGGAGGTTTTTGGAGAGACGCTCTATCTCTAAACTGGAAGGGCAGGTTCATCTATGCTTTCCCCCCGATCCCATTGATCCTGAGGGTCCTACACAAATTCTGTTCAGAAGGAGCTTGCATGATCCTCATCGCTCCATTCTGGCCCAGGCAAGTTTGGTTCTCTCTTCTGCAACAGTGCTCAGAGGAGCCTCCTCTTCCTCTTCTGCTGTTGCAACTTTTGTTGACCCAGGATCAGGGGACCCTGGTCCATCCAGGACTCAAATCCCTTCAGCTGCATGCATGACTCCTGCACACGTGATTCAAACCCGGTTCAGAGTTTCATTACAGGTGGCGGAGATTCTAGTGGAGGCCAGAAAGCCCTCCACTCGTTCCACTTATGCCATGAAATGGAAAAGGTTCTCTATTTGGGCCTCTTCCAGAGCTTTCGAGCCATTCTCCTGCTCTGTCTGGAGGCTCCTGGATTACATGCATCACCTTCTCGATCTGGGTCTAAGTCACTCCTCCTTAAAGGTTCACATGGCAGCAATTTCCGCATACCATGTTCCTTTTGGGGACTGAAAGTCGCTATGACCTTCCTTAGAGGGGTTCTCCACTTGAGACACCCCATTCGTGCACCTGCCCCTCCTAGGGACTTGAATTTAATTCTCAAGAAGCTTACCCTGCCTCCTTTTGAGCCGGCAGCATCAGCAGACCTTAAGTTCCTTTCCTGGAAGGCTCTCTTCCTGGTGCCCATTACCTCCGCTTGACGAATTTCCAAGCTTCAGACCTTAATGTGCAAAATCTCGTACTTGATTTTCCACAAGGAACATGTGGCTCTGTGTACCAACCCTATGTTTCTCCCTAAGGTGGTAGTGGAATCTACGCTGAATCAGTCCATGGAACTGCCTGCGTTTTTTACACAACATTCTAATCAAGGGGAGTACCTCTTACATACTCTGGATGTTCACCGGATTCTGAGATACTACACCAACAGGACAAAGGATCTCAGAAAGACTGAGCAACTGTTGGTCTCTTTTGCTCGCAAAAGAGAGGGCAATGCTGTCTCCAAGCAATGTCTTTCGAAATGGTTGGCTCATTGTATCACTTTCTATTATGACAAGTATCACAAGACCTTGCCAGGTCAAGTCAGCGGTCACTCCACTAGGGGTGCAGCTGCCTCTGCTGCTTGTTTCAAGAAAGTGTTGGCGGCTGACATTTGTGCAGCCACAACTTGGACTTCTTTCCATACCTTTACGAAACATTACAGTTTGGACATTGCCTCTCGCCGTAGAGCTGGCTTCAGGTTGGCTGTTCTGCAAGGTCTTCTTTCCTAAGACCTTCACAGCCAGAGGATCTGTGTATGAGTAGTTTCCTCCTCCAGTGAGCTTCTCTTTGTTCCAGACTGCTTGGGACTCAGTCCTATATGTAATTACCTACTGTAAGAGCCCTCTCGAAGTAAGATAGTACAGTTACATAAGAACTTACGGTAACAGTGGCTCTTCAAGAGAGACTCTTGCAGTAGGTAATACCTTCCGCCCTCCATCCCCCTTAGCTTTTTCAGCTCCTTTTCCAGGATGGGAAATATCCACTTCTCTCTCGTCTCTCCTTTTGGCCTTTGCCGGGAAAGAACTAGAAGGTGGGCGTGGGGGACCACCCCTTTATACTGATGTCAGTTGACGTTGGTCACCTGACGTGGAGGCGGTCCCCCACCAGAGACTGCTAGCTAGAAATTTTTCCATGGGGTCCTGACACCTGCCTGCTCCAGTCCTATATGTAATTACCTACTGCAAGAGCCTCTCTCGAAGATCTACTGTTATGGTAAGTTCTTACATAACTGTACTTTCCATAGTCCCGTCAGGCAATCACACAGAAAGTACCTCAGTTTCAGATTGCCCTCAGGGCACTACCATTTCAGGGCCATGCCTTTCAGCCTGATATCTACTCCAAGAGAGTTCACCAATTGTCTAGCAGTACTGGTGGCACACCTAAGGAGACAGGGGGTTACAGTCTTCCCATACTTGTACGACTGGCTGGTGGTAGGCCAGTCCCCTCAGCAGGTAAGAAAAGCACTGACCATCACTTAGGATACCCTAGGTACATTGGTATCCTGGTAAACCAGAAAAAGTCAGTGCTAACACTTGTTCAGCTCCTGGAGTTTATAGGGGTAGAACTGGATACTCTGAGAGGAAGAGCCTTCCTTCCTCATGGACAGGTAAACAGGTTGGTACAGCTGGCAAGTTCTTTCCAGCTCCATACCCTCACACCAGCAAGACATTTTCTCCAGCTGTTAGGCCACATGGCTACATCAACAGCAACAGTATCAGGATCAAGATTTCAGATGGGGGACATTCAGTTCCACCTGAGGGCTCATTGATCTCAGAGAAGAGACTCCCTGTCAAAGATGGTACCAGTCACAGGAACCCTGTTTCAAGCTCTGCAATGGTGGCAGGAAAAGGACAACCTCAGGGAAGGCATGCCTTTCTTCCGGCTTTCACCAGCAGCATTTTTAACAACATATGCCTCCCTTCTAGGGTGCGGTGTCCACCTAGGGGAGCATACTGCCTACGGTACCTGGCTCCAGCAGGAGTCCCTGCTTTACATAAACCTGTGGAACTCAAGGCAGTCTATCTGGGCATTCAGTCCTTCACTTCAATGTTGCAGGGCTGAGTGGTTCAGGTCAGGACAGACAATACAACCACAATGTATTACATCAACATGCAAGGGGGCACAAGGTCCTCTGCACTGTGCACAGAAGCAATGAAGGTATGGAACCTGGCTTACTCCTTAGGGATCTCCCTTTCAGCAGTCCATCTCCCAGGGAAGGACAACATCCTAGCAGATGCCCTCAGCAGGATCAACCAGAACCACCACGAGTGGTCACTAAACATGCAGACCCTACAGGTGATGATCAGATGGTGGTGTACCCCAGAGGTGGACCTCTTTGCAGCCCCAGACAATCACCAGCTGCCACTGTTTTGTTGCAGGCCCCCGTACTGGGCACACTGCCTCTAGATGCACTCCTGCTGGATTGGACAGGGAAGTTTCTGTATTCCTTCCCACCATTTCCCTTGCTGCTTGGAGTACTGAACAAGCTCAGGGTTCAGCCAGCTACAGTGATCCTCATTGCTCCAGACTGGGCCAAACAGTCTTGGTTACTCACTGCTACTGACCCTGTCAATCTCCAAACCAGTCTTTCTGCCCAGGAGACACTACCTACTGACCTCCTCCCAGTGCAGAGTTCTGTACCTAAATTTCCAATCCCCCATATTCAGAACTTGGCTCTTGAGGACTTATAATATGCTGACCTACAACTCTCAGAGGGGGTGCTAGAGGTCCTCAGGGTATCTAGAAAAGCTTCCACCAGAAAGACCTATTTGTCTATTTGGAAGAGGTTTTCTATTTGGTGTGTACAGAGACAGATAGACCATTGCCAGGCTGGCTTACCAGTAGTCTTGGACTATCTGGCACACTTGCATTCCCTGGGGCTTCGGCCCTCCACTCTTAAGGTGCATTTAGCAGTTGTATCTGCTTACCTCTCTGCTGGAAAAGGGGCATCCCTGGCTGCCAACCAGGTATTCAGGAAGTATTTTGAGGGTCTATTGCACTTGCATCCTCCACACAGGAAACCCACCTCTGCATGGGATCTTAACATATGCACTGGCCAGCTAATGCAGCTATCGTTTGAACCAATGTCCTCAGCAGAGCTTAAAGGAAAACTACACCCAAAACTTGAAAAAATATATGTTGTGCTGAGTGTTTTAATTTGTATGTGAAGTTCTAGTGTTTCCTTCCCTCTGACTGGTATTAGGAGTTTTTCCTAAATTAGCCTGCTAGCTTTAGGGTAGTTTTACGACCCCTGGAGATCTCCATATCAAATAGCTTAATTGTATTTCTTTGTCCTACAATGCACCTTGTTTCATGTGATGGTGATATAGCTGAGCCCATAAATCCAGCAGAAAGCACTGCATTACAATCAATTCACAACAATAGAGATGGCTATATTTTAAAATCTGTAGAATTCAGCTTGGTGACCACCCTCATCCTAAAGGTTTTACTGTCCTGAAAAACTTTGCTATTGGTAATTTTTGTGCAGCTTGTAAAGCTTCCAAGATATTTAGTTTGTTTGGCATGTGTGTGCTTAATGTTGGGTCTCTCTTACATCACAGTCACGAGACAAGATGCACTGTGGGAACAAGAAATACAATTAAGCTATCAGGGATGAAGATCCCCAGGGGTCGTAAAACTAGCATAAAGTTAGCAGGCTAATTTGGGAAAAAATTCCTAATACCAGTCAGAGGGAAGGAAACACTAGAACTTCACATACAAATGAAAACACTCTGCACAACATATATTTTTTTCAAGTTTTGGGTGTAGTTTTCCTTTAAGTATGTGACATAGAAAACAGTGTTCCTGGTAGCCATCACCTCAACCAGGAGGATCAGTGAGCTCCAGGCCTTGTCCGCAGAGCCAGGCTACTTAGCGGTCCACAGGGACAAGGTGGTCCCTAGGACTAATAGCAAGTTTCTCCCTAAGGTGGTTTCAGACTTCCACCTTAATCAGTCCATGACTTTGCCAGTCTTCTTCACTGATCATACCAGTTCGAGGGAATGCAGACTGCATAGTCTTGCTGTCAAGAGAACTATGAGATACTGCCAGGATCACACGAAGGGACACAGGCAGGATAGAACCCAGCTCTTCCTGACCTATGGAGAAGTGGGGAAGGACAAACCCACCTCAAAGAGGACCATTGCCCACTGGAGTGTTGCCTGTATCCAATTTTGCTGCAGCAAGGTGGGTAAAGAGCCTCCTGTAGTCCTCAGGTCCCACTCTACAAGGGGTACAGCTGCTTCTATAGCAGTTGCAAGAGATACCCCTTTGTTAGAAATCTGCAGAACAGCTACCTGGAAAACAGTTCACACCTTTACCAAAGACTACAGCCTGGATACCCAGGTCAGAAGTGATGCCAGGTTTTGCACAGCAGTACCACAGAGCCTGTTTCCTAAATAGGTTCTCTACCGTCCTCCAGATGTACTGCTTGGGTAGTCTGCAGAAGTCAGAATACAGTAAGATTTCCTGGCATTTGAAGAAACAATTACTTACCATAGTAATCTTGTTTCTTCTAAGAGAAACTTGCTGTATTCTAAACTCCCACCCTCCCTTCCCTGCTAGAACCTATAGGGACTGCAACACAGTTGTTCATGCTATTCAGATCCTATAGGTGTTTCTTTTTTGGGCTTAGTGACTTAAGTCTTGGTGTAGCCCACATATTTTAAATAAAAAAGGAATAGTTGATGTTGGGTGGTGTTAAGTTAATTATTAGTGTAGTTTAGATAGCTTGTTATTAGCTTTGCTCCGTAAGAACCTGACAGTTGTAGAATGTTTACGAGAGACAGTGGCTTGAAAACCAAGCTCGAGCCTAACATTCCATGACTAGCATAGGTTCTATTAACCATTTCGGCTCTGGGGCAGTCTTATGGTGAGACCATACTCCAGAAGTCAGAATACAGTAAGATTCCCTTGGAAGAAACAAGATTACTATGGTAAGTATTTTTTTGTTTTGTACCAGTTATTTCAAGAAAAGAAAAACAGTCTTCTTCCAAAATAAATTCCTGTACTCCATAGCTGACCCCAAAATATTTTGAAAAGTGGAGAATAATCTTCTAAACCCTGATGGACAAGTTTGTTTTACCTACTCTTATCCCTAGCAGTAACCCATTGGCAGGTAACCTAATTATTGCTAATGCACTAAACTTGAATTTCATCAATAGTCCAAAATCCTTTCTATCTACAGTATTGTGCAGATAGACACACGTGACACATCCTCCCTTCTCTTCACACATCACTAAAGATGTATTTGATTTCTACTCTATTACAGAAGCAATATCTGTTAGTGACCATTTAGGTTTTTGTTTAAAAGTAATGTTTGCGGCTGAAATATCAAAATGTCACTTTTTCTTTTCATTTTCTTTCATTCCTGAACCAAGATATGAGATTTTGAAGTTTTTAAAAGTTCCCACTCCCATGTCATGCCCTCCATGAAAAAATTAAATATCCTTGGTACCGTGTTGTGCTGTTTTCCAGCAGAAATCTGTAATAGCACCATTCTAATAAATCCACGGTAGGAATCTAGTATGTACATTTAAGAGGTAACCACAATGTATGAGATAAATTGTGCATGGCGGCCATATTTAATTATGTGAATCGTTAATTACAAAATGAGCTGTGAAAACTTTTAACAGTATCTTAGAAAACAAAAAATAAACTGAGCATAAGTCTAAATATGTTAGAAATGTGCTTTATGTATTGCTTCACATTGTCAATGGGGAATAATTATCTTACCCCCCCCCACCCCGGTAATGGTACAGCTCAAAACTGTGACCTCAGCATAGAACCCTGAGGACATGAGGATTCCAGTTGCATCAGCCACCCAATTTCAGCTGTACCACTGAATGGAGTAGCAGCATAGATAGAGCTCTCTGCTATTTTCTATTTTTTGCTCAGGACTGTGTGACTCTAAGGTAGGTTGGGCTTTCCTGGTGACAAGGGGCACACCTAAATTTAGAAGTCATACCTGTTAAGCTGAGGTTTTCAAATTGACTAACCTGACAGCTGTTTATTTTTTTTATCTGAAAATTGGTAACCGAGAGAGGCACACTGAGCCAAAGCTCATTTCAAGATGTGACCTGTGGGAGTGGGACACAGGAAGAAGAGCAGCACAATACATAAATGTAAAACTGTGGAACAACATTTGATAAAAAGTTTGTACGAAATTGAAATAAATGCTGAAATTGTTTCTGCAGAGAATAAAGTGTGGTACTAACAAATCCATATTCAGAAGTGGCAGCAATACATGGTGAACAAGAACATTGTTGATAGCAGGCAATTGACCTAAAGGGTGAGTTGTTGCACGACCTCATAATGGAGGAGACGACTGTAGTTATGTGGTGGTGAACCAAGGCAGGAGCAGGGACCCGGCCAGCTGCTTACCAGGATAGTTAAGACGTGGCCCAGAAGATGTCAGGAGGAAAGTTAACAGGAACAGGTGGGGAGGGGTTGGAATTTCAACTGGTGCCTGAGAGAGCCAGGGGGTTGGGTGAATTGGAGGGAGGAGGGGAGTTGGTTCCAGAGTGACAGAAGTCAATAGGAGAAGGCAGATTGCCCAGCAGAGGAGTGGTGGTGAGGAGTGGCAAAAGTGTGATGGTCCCTTCAGTGGAGAGAACAAGAAGCAGGAGGCAGTTGGGAGGGGGAGAGAGAAGAGGTAAGAGGGAAGGGAACCAAACCAGTATTTGGATATGAAGGAGGTACAGTGAGCCTTGTGCTCTAAGGGCAGAGGAATGATGGATAGGGATGAATGCAGTGAACAATGATGTATGTGTGTGGGGGGAGGGGAGAATTTGTAACAAAGTGGCAGAAGGAGTTGAAGAGGGTGTCTATTCTGGCGACTGAAGTGGAAGGAGCGGTGCCATAGATCACAACCGCATAGCTGAATACAGGGAGCACCACTATAGTGACAGGCCCACTGCGGACACATGGAGATAAGCAGTTTTAGTTGCAGTACAAGGCACCAAACATGGGATGGAGTTTTGCATTGATGTGGGCTGAGAAGTTAAGCTTACTGTCTAATCACACTCCAGGGTACTTGAAAGGCTGAACTGTTTCAAGGGGTGTTCATCCAAAATGGTGAAAAGAGGAGAGGCAGTGAGTCTGGCCAGTTTCTGACTGGTACTAAAAGTCATAGACCCCATTTTTTAGTGTTGTTGACTTGTTAGTTTAGCTAACACTCATTCAGTGCTTGAATGGGGTCCACGTGTCTAAGCAGACTCTCTTTGTTGCAAGCTGTGCCCCTGCCAGCCATATGTACAAATTTATGATGTTGTGTTTTATGTGATTTCTGTTTATGTTAAAATCCCAATGTGAAGAGAAGGAAATGTTTTGTTTTTTTAATGGCTGATAGTTCTGTAACCTGCAAAACAGCTTGCTTGGCAAGAAACTAATTGCATTTCCTGACTAGCTGACCCAGAGGTAATAAAATCAGCTAGTGTTGTCATAAACCTTACAGGATCTTCCTTGTAACTTAATTGAAGGAAGCCAGTTCAAACCCATGATGTTTTAGCCAGGATTTGAGCAGCAAATGACCACTCTGACAGGCTAATGTGAATTTTGTCTTACGAGTGCGAATTGTGTACAGGGGACTTCAAAAGGCTTAAACTCTAAATGTCATATCCATGTTAATTATATGTGTCCGAATTTGATTTTTGATATTCTTGGAATTTTGGAAACAGCAGAACAGTGACATCTCCTGGCCAAAAGGAGTAGTTGCTCTGACTCACCTGAAAGGTAAATAGACCCGTTTGTTTAGAACTGGGATAAATGCTGACACTGCATGTTACAGAAGTATTTAAAGCCCTCAGCTCAGTGCATGTGGGACACTTTTCACCTGGACTCTCTCCTAAACACACAGAGAAGCAAAACTGCCACAGCACAGGGACTAAGAACTAGAGACTGCACTTACTCTGTATGGACTTCAGTTCACTACAAACTATGGTAGAACTTTAGATAACTGTCATGGTGTTTTTTTGTTGTTGTTTTTTTATTGTGCTGTGACCGAAAAGAATATATAAACCTTTTTAGTTGTAACTGTATGATTAGTAACTATTTAGTAAAAACATTTTGTTTTTAAGAAAACCGTCCTGAGTAAGATTTTCTTATATTGGGTGTGTAATTGTGGGAGGTTCAGTATTAATCTGGAACTAAACTGATGTTACTTAGAGAAGGCTCTTGCAGTACGTAATTACAAATAGCACTGAAGTTGGCCGGCGTCAGGACCCCACGGAAAAATTTCTAGCTAGCAGTCTCTGGCGGGGGACCACCCCCATGTCAGGTGACTGACATCAGTATAAAAGGGCAGTCCCCCACGCCCACCTTCCAGTTCTTTCCTTGCGTTAGCTCATGCAGCGCCTCACAGTTAAGTTCACTGCTTCGCAGTCAATCGTCAGTAGTTTTACTGTCTATTTTCATCTTTTTTCACGATTTTCATCAGCCTTACCTACAGCTGCCGTGTATGTCGTCCCCAACTCCCTCCGAGCACAAAAACAAGTGCGATTCTTTCGGCGCCCATCTCCCACACAAGGACGGACATTCCCAGTGCCTTTTTTGTCTAGGCCCCGATCATCCCGTTGAGAAGTGCCAGCTCTGCCAGCAGTTTATGGCTGCCACCCGAAAGCAGAGGCAGCAGTCCTTGGAGGCCCATGTTCTTAAACTTAAAATGACCTCCATGGAAAAGGAACTGAAAAAACTCCGTCGGGCTTCGACTTCTCCAGAGGGCCACCACAAGAAGAAACACCAGGACTTCACATCGGTCGCCGCGGCCTCAGCTGGGGTCGCGGTGCTGCACATAACACCTCCCCTTGAAGGCAGCTCCATGGTGGCCATCTTGGAGGCTTTCAAGGTGGCGTCAACCCTCCCGTCGGGCTCGCGCTCAGGCCCCTAGGAGCCTCCAGGTCTATAGAGGCAGCCAGTCCCAGTAAGGCCTCCGCCATGTGGCCTTCTGGTTCAAGCGTCCCCGATAAGTTGGACATCGGCTCCTCCGACACCTGCTCGGGTAATGCCAGTAAGAGGCCCGACCCTCTGGGGCAGCGCATGGCCTCCAAAGCGCCCACCAAGGCCGCCTCTCCTTTTTGGCCTTCTTCAGGTGCTGGGTCCGATAAGTCGGATGCCGGCTCCTCTGACATCTGCCCAGATCCTGCCGATAAGACAGACATGGGCTCCTCCGACATCCACTCAGCGCTAGAGCCAACGCCGGAACCTTCGGGCTTCTCCATCCTCCCGAGCTCGCAGCAAAGCTCGTTGCATTCCGAGGTGCCAGTGTCTCCTTTGCTGGACCCCGGGAATGGTAACCCTTCTTCCCCAGGTGACATGGAGGAGGTGGTTACTCTGCCGTTGGGTCTCCCTTCCGCTGGGCTGGACGACCTGAAGTTGGAACCTTAGACACTGGCCTATCCAATGCCCAACAATATCCCATTGCTGGACGCTGCCCCTACGCCGGGCCTGCCGCCCACCGGGCCTCCCGTTCCGGGTCCGCCTGCTGGGCCGTGTCTGGGGTCCTCTGCTTCTGCAGACCCCCCAGTACCTGGGTATCCGACTCCATCTTATCCAACGCCGTCCTACCCAGGCCTGCAGTATCCGGCGCCCCAGTACCCGACGCTGCAGTACACAGTGCCCCAATACCCGACACTGAGCTTCCTGCCATCGGGATATGGATACGTGCCTTACGGATACCCTCCGTATCCGTGCCCCCCCCTCCTCCTCCGCCCCCTCAGCCGCTGGTGGACCTGAAGGAGACTCTGGCTTCCTGGTGGGCTGAGGCCAAGGCTTAGCTCACCAGGGAGGTAGAGGGCCATCTTCCGACGCTGCTCCAGATTCTGGACCCCCTACATTGGAGGTGAGAGACCCCCACTGGATACCAGAGGTGAGCCCTCCGGTTCCAGGGCAGGGCAGGATACGCTTCCCCGAGGGCTTCCCAAGGGGTCCATTCCTCCCCCACGCCAGTAGGAGGAGTCGTCTTCTTCCTCATCCTCCTCAGATGACTCCGATGGTCGTTCTGATCCAGATGACAAGACACGCACTCCGGACAAGCCCAGGCCAAGGAATCCTCCGAAGTCT
Organism: Neoceratodus forsteri; assembly: GCA_016271365.2. Lineage (NCBI taxonomy): Eukaryota > Metazoa > Chordata > Ceratodontiformes > Ceratodontidae > Neoceratodus > Neoceratodus forsteri. The sequence goes on along the minus strand of CM028135.1, from coordinate 900,275,215 downwards.
CCTCCGGAGAATCTTTCTTTTACCAAGATGCTACGTAAAATCCAGGCAGTTCATCAGTGGCATTCCTTGGAGCTGGATCCACAGCATAAGAAACTTGCTGCACATCTGGATCTGCCCGAGACCGCTCCTACCCTGGTGCCATCCTGAATTTAGCCTCATGCCGACCTTGTTTCCACTATTTGTAAGCAACCGTCGGCATTAGACCCCCTTCTTAGGAAGTCAGACAGGCTTTATCAGGCTCCGGAGGGTGTCAACTTTTTAAATTCACACCCTCGAGCTGATTCGGTTGTTATTAGCGCCGTTCACTGCCGGATGGCTAACCCTAAGCACTTGAGCTTTTCTCCACCCAACAAGGAGTCCCACATTCTGGACCAGTACGGGAAGAAGGTCTTTGCTTCTTCCACTCTGGGTATAAGGGCCCTGAATTACATTGCTTATATGGGGAATTACCAGAAGGTGATCCTTAGCGAGGTGGAAGCTAAATTGGACTCCCTTCCTGAATCTCAGACGAAGCAGGAAGTGGCTGATCTTGTCCGGTTTGCGCGTTCAGCCAGTCAGCACATGCTTTGTTCCACATACGATGGAGTGGACGCTGCCGGTTGGAGCTCGGCTTTCACCGTGGGTTTGCAGCATCATGCCTAGCTCCGGGTGTCAGGTTTGGTCCCGGAGATGCAGTCAGCTATCCAGGATGCGCCCTTCAGTGGTTCAGTGCTGTTCGGCGGTGATGTCAAGGACATCATCACTGATCTGCAGGAGAAGGGTACTGCACTTAAGTCTGTCAACTCTATGTACAGACCCCTCCCTCAGGCTCAGCGTTGTCCCTTTCGCAGACGTTCTCGGCAAAAGGCGAAACCTCAGGGAAAACGGGCCAACAAATGTCAGGCCCCTCCGACTGCGAAGACCACCCCCCCAACCCTCTCCGCTGCCCAAAAAAGCAGCGGGGGATTCAGCTGTGACGCTGCCCCACATCTCTTGACTCCTTTCCTCTCCCACAGCTGCTGAGCTTTCCAGAGGAACCGGTAGGAGGGAGATTCTCCCTCCATCTTCCAGGTTGGGAGAGGATCACTTCAGACACTTGGGTGCTCCAGCTGATCGCAGAAGGACACTCAATAGTTTCTTCAGAAACCTCCTTGAACACCCCCCCAGGTCATCTTACTCCCCAGAACAACTTCTGCTGGTCCGGGAGGAAATATCCTCTCTTCTTCTGAAGGAGGCGATAGAGCCCGTCCCACCCCATCTTCGGGGGACGGGTTACTACTCCCATTTCTTCCTGGTCCCGAAGAAGTCAGGAGATGAGAGGCCGATTCTCGACCTCAGCTCCCTGAACTTGTTCGAGGAGTACAAAAGGTTCAGGATGCTCTCTCTGCAGAGTCTTCTGCCCCTTCTTTGGCTGGGACAGTGGCTGTGCACTCTGGATATGCAGGATGCTTACCTTCATATCCCTATTTTCCCTTCCCACCACAAATACCTGTGTTTTTCATTCCAGGGGGACCACTACCAGTTCAAGGCCCTCCCATTTGGTCTTTCCTGGGTGCCCCGAGTGTTCACCAAATGCCTTTTGGTGGTAGTGGCCTACCTATGTACCCAGGGGACTCAGGTTTTCCCGTACCTGGACGACTGGCTCCTGGTGGCCTCATCCAGGGAAGAGCTCCTTCGCTTCCTTTCCCTTACACTGCAGGTTTTCACCAGCCTGGGAATTACCGTCAACCAGGCCAAGTCCCATCTGATCCCATCCCAGAGGCTCCAGTTTATCAGAGCGATCCTGGACACAACCTCCAGCATGGAATTCCTGCCACTGGACAGGGCAGCCACACTCCAGGCTTAGGTCAGCCTGTTGTACAGCCACAGGCGGGTCAGCACCGGGTCGGTCCTTCGCCTCCTCGGGCTCATGGCAGCTGCTATTCTGACAGTCCCTCGTGCTCGTCTCCACATGAGAATCTCTTAGTGAACGCTTCAGTCTCAGTGGGATCAGTTGGTGGACGACCTAGATCATCTAGTTCTGGTCTCCAATCCCATGGCTCGGGACTTGCAGAGTGGTGGATGGTTCAGGAGAACCTTTGCCTGGGAGTTCCCTTTTGCCTTGCTCCCCCCTCTCAGATGCTGACTACAAACACCTCGGGCGATGGTTGGGGTGCCCATTTCGGGACTCACAGGACCCAGGGCTCCTGGTCCAGGCTCAGGAAAACTCTCCACATCAATGTGCTCGAGATTCGGACTGTGCTGTATGCTCTTCAGGCTCTGTATCTACTCATGGGCATCTGGCTGTCCAGACGGACAACATGTATGTGGTCTGGTACATCAACAAACAGGGAGGAACTCGTTCCTACCCTCTCTGCAGGGAGGCGATGCAAGTTTGGGATTGGGTAGTGCAGCACAACCTTCACCTCATGGCAGTTCACGTCCCGGGGGTCGAAAACACATTGGCAGATCATCTCAGTTGGTCGTCTGCTCACACTCACGAGTGGGAACTCGATCATGGGGTAGCAGACGATATCTTCCTACGTTAGGGAACACCACAGGTAGACTTGTTTGCGTCTCCTCACAATGCAAAACTTCCAGACTTCTGCTCACTCGTTCCAGGGCGCGGCATTTTTTGGAGAGACGCTCTGTCTCTAGACTGGAAGGGCAGATTCGTCTATGCCTTCCCCCAATCCCTTTGATTCTGAGGGTCTTACAGAAACTCAGCTCAGAAGGAGCTCGCATGATCCTAATCGTTCCTTTCTGGCCCAGGCAAGTTTGGTTCTCTTTTCTACAACAGTATTCAGAGGAACCTCTGCTTCCTGTTCCTCTGTCGCATCTTTTGCTGACCCAGATCAGGGGACCCTGTCCATTCAGGCCTCAAGTCCCTTTAGTTGCACGCATGTCTCCTGCAGTCGTAGCTGAAGCCCGATTCAGGGTTTCCCCGCTGGAGGCTGAGATTCTGGTGGAGTCCAGAAAGCCCTCCACTAGATCTACCCATGCCATGAAGTGGAAACGGTTCTGTTTGGGCTGCTTCCAAAGATTTTGTGCCATTCTCGTGCTCTGTTGGGTGGCTTTTGGATTACTTGCAACACCTCTTTGATCTGGTTTTCAGTCATTCCTCTCTGAAGGTTCACATGGCGGCCATCTCTGCTTACCATGTCCCTTTTGCAGACACGACTTTTGCACAGCTAGAAGTCTCCAAGACTTTTCTTAGAGGTGTCTTCCACTTGAGACCCCCAATTTGGGTTCCTGACCCTCCTTGGGATTTGACGTTTATCCTTGAGAAGCTTACTCTACCTCCTTTCGAGCCAGCAGCCTCAGCAGACTAAAGTTACTTTCATGGAAGACTCTCTTTCTTGTGGCCATTACTTCTACTCGAAGGATTTCCGAGCTCCAGGCCCTCATGTGCAAAATCCCGTATTTGATTTTTGACAAGGAACATGTGGCTCTGCATACCAAGCCTAATTGTCTCCCTAAGGTGGTACCGGAATCTACGCTGAATCAATCCATGGAGCTGCCTGCTTTCTTTACGCAGCACTCCAATCAAGTGGAGTACCTCTTGCATACTTTGGATGTTCATCAAATTCTGAGATACTACACCACCAGGACGGAGGATCTCAGAAAAACTGATCAACTGTTTGTCTCACAAAAGAGAAGGCAATGCTGTTTCTAAGCAATACCTATTTAAATGGTTGGCTCATTGTATCACTTTCTGTTACGACAAGTACAAGAAGACCCTGCCGGGTCAAGTCAAAGACCACTCCACCAGAGGGGTTCCTGCCTCTGCTGCTTGTTTCAAGAATGTGTCAGCGGCAGACATCTGTGCAACTGCAACTTGGATTTCTGTCCATACCTTTACGAAACATTACAGTTTGGACATTGTCTCTCGCCGTAGAGCGGACTTCGAGTTGGCTGTTCTGCAAGGTCTTCTTTCCTAAGACTTTCACAGCCAGAGGGTCTACTTTTGGGTAGTTTCCTCCTCCCATTTGCTTCTTCTTGTTGCAGACTGCTTTGGACTCAATCCTTTTTGTAATTACCTACTGCAAGAGCCCTCTCGAAGTAAGATAGTACAATTACGTAAGAACTTACCCTAACAGTAGATCTTAGAGAGAGGCTCTTGCAGTAGGTAATACCTTCCCACCCTCCATCCCCCTTAGCTTTTTCAGCTACTTTTCCAGTGAAGGAAACATCCGCTTCTCTCTTATCTCGCCTTTTTAGGCCTTTGTCAGGAAAGAACTAGAAGGCAGGCATGGGGGACTGCCCCTTTATACTGACGTCAATTGACGTCTGTCACCTGATGTGGGGGCTGTCCCCCACCAGTGACTGCTAGCTAGAAATTATTCTGTGGGGTCCTGATGCCTGCTGGCTTCAGTCCTATTTGTAATTATCTACTGCAAGAGCCTCTCTACTGTTATGGTAAGTTCTTACGTAACTGTACTTTATTGCTACATGGTGCCATCATAAGCTACCAAATTGAACATAGGGTCGGAAAAGGGAAAGTCTGGATGAAAGATAGGGAGAATACAAAAGTGTCAAAGAAAGATCTGTGGGGATTTGAACCAGGTTATTGCACGCCTTGTGGGAGAAGGCAGAATCAGGGATCTTACTTAGAGAGTGCTGTTGCAGTAGGTAATTACATATAGGACTGAAGCTGGCAGGCGTCAGGACCCCACAGAAAAATTTGTAGCTAGGAGTCTCTGGTGAGGGACCGCCCCCACGTCAGGTCACTGGCATCAGGCGACGTCAATATAAAGGGGCGGTCCCCCACGTCTGCCTTCCAGTTCTTTCCTGCCATTAGCTTGTGAAGGCACTTCGCGGTTAAGGTCCTACTGCTTCATCAGTCTGTCGTCGGTTATTTTTACTGAATTTTTCACATCTCTCATAATATTTCTTCCAGATTGTCGTGTATGTCATCCCTTACTCCCTCCGATTCGCATAAAAATAAGTGCGACTCGTGTGGCGCCCAGCTCCCACATAAGGACAGTCATTCCCAGTGCCTCTTCTGTCTAGACCCAGATCACCCTGTGAAGAACTGCCAGCATTGCCAACAATTCAATGCCGCCACCCGCAAACGGAGGCAGCAGTCCCTGGAGGCCCACATTTTAAAAAAGAAGATGTCCTCCATGGAAAAGGAGCTGAAGAAGCTCAAGCAGGCCTCAACTTCCCCGGGGGGTCACCGTAAGAAGGAGAAGCACCGGGACCAGGACTCCACTTACATGGCCACCGTGACTCCAGCTGGAGTTGCCGTGCTCCAGGTAATGTCCCCCCCCCGGGGGACCGACCTTCGACGGCCGTCTTGGAGGTTTCTAAGGCGGCAACATCCCTCCCATCGGGCTCGGGCCCCTCGGGAGCCTCCAGGACAAAGGAGGTTACTGCTCCCGGGATAGCCGCCACCATGTGGCCCTCTGGGTTTAGCGGGTCCAGTAAACCGGACGCCGGTGCCACCGAAGTCCACCCGGACAGGGCTGGTAAGACGCCCACCCCTTCGGAGAAGCACGCGGCCCCAAAGATGCCCATCAAGGCCGCTCCTTCCACTTGGCCTACATTGGATCCGACAAGGCAAATGCCAGCTCCTCTGACGTCCCCCTGGATCCTGCCAGTAAGGCTAACGGTCCCTTCGATGCTCGCACAACGTTGGAGCTGACGCCAGATTCTGTCGACCGATCTGCCATCCCTGGCTCACTGCTTACAACCAAGGCTCCAGCATCTCCCTTTTTGAACCCCGGGGATTTCAGTCCTCCTTCCCTGGGTGACACAGAGGATGCTGGTACGCCCCCGTCAGGTCTCCTTCCCTTAGGGCCGGATCGCCGTACCCTTGGACGCTGGCTGCAACGCCAGTCTACCTGACGCCGGGTGACATCCCATTACCGGATGATATCCCAATGCCAGACCCTGACGCCCACGGGGCCACCTGTTGCTGGACCTCTTCCAGGGCCTTCTGCTCCAGTAGAGCCCCTGGTTCCCAGGTATCCGACTCTGTCCTATTGGACACCATCCTACCGAGGACTGCAGTATCCTGCGCAGCAGTACCCGATGCCGGCGTACCCGATGCCTCAATACCCAACGCTGGGCTTCCCGCTGTTGAGCTATGGATACTCGCCCTACGGATACCCTCAGTATCGGTATCCCCCTCCTCCTCCACTGCCCCTCCAGCCGGCGGTGGACTTGAAGGAGACTCTGGCTGCCTGGTGGACTGAGACCAAGGCTCAGCTCACCAGGGAGGTGGAGAGCCATCTGCCAACACCGGTCCCGGATCCCTGTCGCCGGAGAATCCCTCCCCCCCCCACCCGACACCAGAGGTGAGCCCTTGGGTGCCAGGGCCGGGGAGGACACACTTCCCCGATGGTTGCCCAAGGGGTCTGTTCCTCCCCCCACACCGGGAGGGGTCTTCATCCTCTTTGTCAGAGACCTCTGACTCAGATACCGAGGTGTGCTCTGACCCTGATGATGAGTCATGCACTTTAGACTGTCCTAGGACTCCTCCGAAGTATCCTGCGGAAGATCCTTCCTTTCTGGAGTTGCTAAGAAAGTTCAGGAAGTCCACCAGTGGCAATCTCTGGAGCCAGATCCACAGCGGAAGAAGCTCGCTGCCCATCTGGATCTGCCCAAAACTGCTCCGACATTGATTCCACCCCGGATCGAGCCTCACACTGACCTTGTTTCCACCATTTGGAAACAACCGTCTGCGCTAGCCCCCCCCCTTCCGAGGAAGATGGATAGGCTATATCAGGCTCCTGACGGTGTGGATTCCTTGAACACACACCCGAAGGCTGACTCAGTCGTGATTAGGGCTGCTCACGGCTGGTCGGCAAACCCAAAACATCTCAGCTCATCTCTGCCTGACAAGGAATCACGTCTTCTGGACCAGTACGGGAAGAAGGTGAGAAGGTGTTTGCTTCTTCCACTCTGGGGATCAGGGCCCTGAACTATGTTGCACATATGAGGGACTACCAGAAGACTATCCTGAGTCAGGTGGAATCCAAATTGGATTCCCTTCCTGAGTCTCAGACCAAGCAGAAAGTGGCTGATCTCGTCCGTTCTGCTCGTTCGGGCCAGCCAGCACATGCTTCGTGACACGTATGACGCAGTGGACACTGCTGGTCGGAGCTCGGCTTTCGCCATAGGTCTTCGGCGTCATTCCTGGCTCCAGGTGTCAGGATTGGTCCCGGAGGTGCAATCCGCTATCCAGGATGCGCCCTTCAGGGGTTCTGTGCTGTTCGGCAGAGATGTCAAGGACATCATCACCGACCTGGAAGAGAAGGGCACTGAACTTAAGTGTGTTGACTCTTTGTACAGGCCCCCTCAGGGACAGCGTCACCCTTTTTGCAGATGTTCTCGGCCTCAAGCGAAACCTCAGGGCAAGCGGACCAACAAACATCGGGTCCTTCCATCTGCCAAGGCCCCCCCCACCCAAAAAAGCAGCGGGAGCTTCAGCCGCAATGTTGCCTCACACCTCTTGACTCCTTTCCTCTCCCACAGCCTCTGGACCTCCTAGAGGAACCAGTAGGAGGAAGGTTCTCCTTCCATCCACCGAGTTGGGAGAGGATTACATCAGATGCTTTTGTGCTCTGACTGAAAGCAGCAGGACACTCGATCGAGTTTCTCCAGTAACCACCCAGAAAACCACCCCCCAGGTCGTCTTACTTCCTGGAACATCTTCCTCTAGTCCTAGAAGAAATTTCCTCCCTTCTCTCGAAGACAGCGATAGAGCCTGTCCCGGCCCACCTTTGAGAAACAGGTTACGATTCCCAATTTTTCCTAGTTCCAGAGAAAATGGGAGACGTGAGGCCTATTTTAGACCTCAGCTCCCTGAACATTTTCGAGGAGTACAAGCGTTTCAGAATGCTCTTCTTGCAGAGCCTTCTGCCACTCCTTCGGCAGGGACAGTGGCTGTGCACTCTGGATATGCAGGATGCCTACCTGCATACCCCATCTGCTCTGCCCACCGCAAATACCTTCATTATTCGTTCCAGGGGGACCAATACAGGGCCCTCCCATTTGGTCTTTCCTCTGCTCCCCGAGTGTTCACCAAATGTCTGTCTGTGGTGGCGGCCACCTGCGTACCCATGGGGTGCAGGTATTCCCACATGGACGATTAGCTCCTGGCGGCCTCCAGGAGGAACTTGTGCCCTCTCCTTACCCTGCAGGTTTTCACCAGCCTGGGTATTACCATCAACCAGGCCAAGTCCCATCTGGTCCCTTGCCAAAGGCTCCAGTTTATAGGGGCGATCCTGGACATGACATTTGGCATGGCCTTTCTGCCCCTGGACAGGGTGGATACCCTCCAGGCTCATGCAAGCCTGCTGTCCAGTCGCAGATGGATCAGCGCCCAGTCAGTCCTTCGCCTACTCGGGCTCATGACGACTGCTATTCCGACAATCCCGCTTGCTCGGCTCCATATGAAGATCTCTCAGTGGATGCTTCGGTCTCAGTGGGACCAGACACTAGATGACCTAGACCGGGAAGTTCTGGTCTCCGATCCCATGGTCCAGGACTTGCAATGGTCAGGGACACTGGTTTACCGAGATTGAGAAAGGGCATATTCCATTTTGCACATTGTAAAAAACAGTATTGTCACCGGTGCCTACTAAGCCAAAATCCAGTTTTACCGGTGTTTGGTTCTGTGTACGTTATTTAACAATTTTTAACTCTGCTAACATGCATTTTAGAAATTTTGACCTTCACTATTGCACATCCTTCTATTCTTGTACCAGTTTAAAGTTATTTTAGGTACAAGATGTGATGGCAGCAGCAGCACTGCAGCCTCCATCCCTGAGGTGTGATAGAAGCAGCACTGTGACCCCCCATCCCTCTGGTGTGATGGCAGCAGCAACAGCACTATGACCTCCCTCCCTCAGGTGTGACAGAAGCAGCAGCACTGTGGCCCCCATCCCTTAGGTGTGATGGCAGCAGTACTACATTCCCCATCCACCAGTGGTGATGGCAGAAGCACTGCAGCCCCCACCCCTCAGGGGTGATCGCAGCAGCAACAATGCAGTCCACACACCTCTGGGGTGATGGCAGTAGTGACAGCACTATGATCCGCTTTCTTCAACACCCACACCCCACATGCACAAGTTACAAATGACTTGATCTCTTTGCTTGTTAGAACTCAGATGTGAATTAATCTGAACCATCACCGCTAAGGTGGACTACCTTTGTTTTTTTCCTATCTATAATTTAACTGCTTGAATTGGATTTCTGCCTGTGATACCGCTGACCAAGGTTAGGGAACAGACTTGGGTGTTGGAGGGTCAGCTGGTGGGTGAAGGCTCGAGTGTCCAATGACCACTGACCTTCTCCTGGGAGGGAGGGTGGGTTCGTGTCAGCATTTGCTGGCCCCTGGTGGAAGCCAGAGGCACGACAACATGTCAGCCCTCACTGCAAGAGGGAACATGAGGGATGTCAGCTCGTGCCTTGACATCATGTGGCCTGTCACTCTCCCAAGAAAATGGGAAAACACCCGCTGGCCAACCGAAGGATGGCTGTTGGTCCCTCCATAAGCCAGAAGCCCCAGACATGTGTCCGTTCTGACCCCTGCTATGCCCAGGATACCCAGGAAGCTCTTTGGGGCAATTCTCCTTCCCTGGTAGCCTCCCACAGGGGTAGGGGCCCACTCAATGAAGGATTACTTTGGGTTACCTGGTAGCACATCAGTAAGGAGCAGTGGATGATGGTTGGGACTCAGCAGCAGTAGTAGGGGGCCTTGGCAGGCCTGAAGGAGTGGATGGCCAAGGGGTAGGAGGAGCAAAAAAAAAAAAAACTGCTTGCATTTGCTTCTTTGAAATAAACTGTTTTCACCTAAAAAATCCACAAGCGATTAATGGAGGACCTTCAAATGGATGCATGCATCTCCCAGACATGTGGATGCTTTTTTTTTTTACTCGGTGACTATGAAAAGGGTGTCTCACTGTTTTCATGTCTTTGTTCAGATGTGAATCATGCACCACTCTGCCTACCAGCATCATACAGCCCCTGGGGTCTTACCTTCTGTATGTCATTGACTGTGCTTTCAAAATCCACTGGCCAAACATAAGTGCACTTATAGCTTAACATTTGCTTTTTGTTGAAGCAGTCTATCAGAAAACTTTTTGTTGTCAGATACTGAAACAGCAGGTTGGAGAAAAGAAAAGGTGCAAATGATCCAATTCACCTAATTGGGGTACTAACTGTGAAGTCTTTTCATAATTAGTAAGGCAGTTTTTATGTTTGCTTGCACGCATGTGCAAGAAACATAGTGCCATCATCTGAGTTTTCCAGAGGTGTGTCAGCCTCTTCCGATTCAGTCAGTGTGTTTGCGGGCACAGTCGCAGTGCGCCAATCACTGCTCCAGCTGTCTGTGACAGCTGAAAATGCAGTGGCATACAGTTGAAAGGGAGAGCTCCGCTTCAGTGAGCAGAGCTCCCCCCTCAACACACACGCACGCATATTGCGTGCTGTTGCGCTTCCTCCTCCCCATGCACATACTCTATAGCCGACGGGGGTGCCTAACCCCGTCGGCTCCATGCCCCCACAAAAGCTGTCCAGGTGCCACGCTGGGAGCCCACCCCAGCATGGCAAAAAATGTTATAGCCAACGGGGGTTCCCAATCCTCCATTGGCTCCACGGCTGCACGCCTCCCCAAAACCTTTCCAGGTGCCACGCTGGGAGCCCACCCCAGTGTGGCAAATCTTGTTATAGCCGACTGGGGTGCCCAATGCCCCGTCAGCTCCAACCCCCCCAAACAGCCTTTCCAGCTGCCCACGCTGAGAGCCCACTGGCGTGGCGCAAGCCCCGTGGCCGACGGGGTACCCAATCCCCATCAGCTCCAGCACCCCAACCAGCGTTTCAGCTGCCATGCTGGGAGCCCACCCCAATGTAAACGTCCCGCATAGTCTTAATTTAAAAAAGTCTGTAAATAAAAAAACTGTCCTCGAGTCTCACTGCCCCACCCGCACTCCACCCACTGTGCACCATGCCTCCCACACCCCTCACCCCATACTTCTCTCCGGAGTCCAGTGCGATGATCTTCGTGGACGGGAACACGCCTGCACCTTCAAACGATCATGGAACTGAGGAAATGCCAATAAGCTGTATGATGGAATAAATAGTTTTTTTTCAACTTTGCTGCATATCTCGGGCATTTTTGGAATTTTGCACCAAATTTTCAACATGGGTTTTGGCATGCGTTACTCGAGTTGCGCGAAGGGTGATTTCACAGCCACTGCGAAATCACCTTTCGAATGATTAATGAAACGACACTGCCAGTGTTCATAAGGTGGGTCTTAGCCCATTTTGTAAAATTTGGTGCAAAATTCCTAAAATGACTGTTTTGATGAAAGCATGCGTTATGAAGTTCCTAATGCTAGCTCGTAAGTTTGTGAATTTTTAATATTTTCATTCCAGATTTTCAACATTGCCATTTTACCACACCTTCTTATGAGCAGTACAGCTGTCATTTTTCACATCTCACCCAAAATGTGTTTCCGCCCATGTAGCGCACAATGGTGCAGTCGGTGTGAAAAATCAATGTACGGACACATTAAGAAAATCACAGTGACACTGTTCATTAGCAGAGGTCTTAAAATGGCTATGTTGAAAATTTGGTGAAAAATTCCTAAAATGACTTGTTTTGATTTGTAGCCGCATACAGTTCCTACGACGCCAGAAGTTTATGAATTTTCAATATTTTCACTCCAGATTTTCAACATTGCCATTTTACCACACCTCCTTATGAGCAGTACAGCTATCATTTTTCACATCTCACCCAAATCGTGTTTCTGCACATGTAGTGCACAATGGCGCAGTCACTGTAAGAAATCAATGTACGGGATACATTAAGAAAATCACAGTGACACTGGTCATGAGCAGAGGTGTTAAATGGCTATGTTGAAAATTTGTGTAGAATTCCCAAAATGACTGTTTTAGAGTTTGTCGCCATGCAGAAGTTCCTCACGACGCTGGCAAGTTTGTAAATTTGTAATATTTGCACACCAGATTTTCAACAGTGCCATTTTTACTGCATTTCCTTATGAGCAGTACAGCTACCATTTTCACATCTCGCCTAAAATGTGTTTCCCACATGTAGCGCACAATGGTACAGTCGGTGTGCGAAACAATGTTTGGGACAGATTAAGAAAATCACAGTGACACTGGTCATGAGCAGAGGTCTTAAATGGCTATGTTGAAAATTTGGTGACAAAACTCCATAAAATGACTGTGTTATTGAGTGAGCGCTATGCAGTTTCCACGCACCCGTAAGTTCATGAATTTGTAATATTTTCAGTCCAGATTTTCACCCGTGGCATTTTTCCACATCTCCTTATGAACAGTACAGCTGTCATTTTCCACAACATGGCCAAAATGTGTTTTCACACTTTCAGCACAGAAATGCGTGGTCGCTGTGGGAAATCATTGTTCAGGACAGATAAAGAAAATCACACTGACACTGTTCATGACTGGAGGTCCCAAAATGCCTGTGATAACAATCTGCTGTAAAAAAAATCCCCAAACTAGTTACATTACGGGTGTGCGTTGCACAGTTTCTACGCACGCTCGTGACTTCACTAGTTTTTTAAAGATTTTCACTGCAGATTTTCAACATTGCCATTTTGTACACCTCTCCATGAACAGTACCGCTGTCATTTTTCACATCCTGTTCGGAATGTGTTTTTGCACCTGTGGTGCCAAATGCCATAGTCACTGTGCAAAAGCAGTTTTCGGCTAACAAACTGATATTGCCACTGTTCATGAGGTGGGGGTCACAAAAAAACCATGTTGAAAATTTGGAGTGAAAATACCAACGAATGCCTGAGGCATTAAGGTTTCCGACCATAACGCCCCACCCTGTAGAGAATGACAGGCATCAGAGGTGTGACTTGGGATTCTTGCCTGTCATGCTCATACCATTCCACCCCCACCCACACCCTGCAGCCAGTGAGAGGCATCAAGGTGTGCCTCAGACTCTTCTGGCCCAAACTTCACCCCATTCTCCTATACTGCACCCATCTCACCATATCTCCTGATGGAATGGGGTGCGCATAAGGGCCAAAGACCCCAAGGCACACCTTGACACTTGTCAGTGTCTGCAGGGTAGGGTGTGGTGAAATGGCATGGTCGTTATGCCTGACGACCCAAAGGCACACCCCAATGCCTGTCAGTCTCTGCAGGGTGGTGGTGGGGTTGGCTTCAGTTCAATACTTCGTTGCCATTCCTATTATGCAGCTCTGTAACTTCTACACTACCAATGCCAATGCCAGCAAGCAAACATTCAGCATTGACAAATGCTTGTTTTCCTTGTGAACATACTTTCATTCAGACTAGTTTTCATTCTAACAACTGAGGATTTTGAATGGTCCTACTGATTATAAACTTGAATAAGCTAGTTGGTAACAGTGATCCTGCATTTAGCAATATACAACCTAGATGCTTATATACAAAGAATACAATGAAAACCCGTCTAAAATCAGGCTTATAAAACACATAAAATGTATCTGAACATTTATCTGTATCTATTCAATATCATTGCAGCCTAAGTAAAACTCAGGTAAATTACATGGTACCCTGACTACTATTCTGTGATGTAATTAACATATATTGGTATTTTTTTTATATTCCTTGTAAAGCAGGTAAGGCCCACTAGGCAGAACGGTCTGTTTTCAGGAGTGACCTAGTAGCACTGGGGAGGTTAAATGACTTGCTTGGAGTCATACAGTATGCAAGTGGAGGTTGTGGGAATCAAACCCAAGTCTGCTGGATGTACCCAGTTCAATCACTGTTTGTCACTCTAACCACTAGGCATGGGTGGTTAAACTGAATGGCTGATTACAACAAAGCAGTGCAGGTGATTTCCTTACTGACTCTATATGCAGCAAAGCAGAAAGAATGCAAAGCACAGCAGCATTCATTTTAAGATGCTGAAATCTGGGTTGGCCCTCTGGCATTGCAGTAGCACTATTGCTTGCAATGCCAGCGACCCAGGGTCAGAAGCAAACTCGAGTTGCTGGAGGTCTGGCCAGGGGAGTAGGATTGAGCACCCAGAGGACTGCTCTCCTCCTCTGGGGAGGGTGGGCTGCAGGTCCTGCTGCTTTACTACCACCTGTGTGACCATGAGTGGTGCTGCAGAGTGATCAGGAGGAGAGGATGCTAGCCAGGATCTGGAGCAGTGGCATGTCTCTATGTGACCTACCTCCTTGGATCTTCTCTAGTGCTGGTGCCCTCAGAGACAGAGACCAGAAAATCAGGAACAATCACTCCACTGGCAGAAGGGACCCAGGTGCCCAGACTTCATAATCAGGCTCCATGAGGGACCCACTGAGCTGCCCGACACACACAAAGGGAGTGTGGAGGGGTGACCTGGGGTCCCCTCCCTCCCTTCCCACCTGGGGGGGTACAACCCAGGCAGGATAGGGGCAGGCCCACAGGAGCTCCTGAGCATTACCTGGGATGAAGCTAGGAGATACCCAGCCTAGGGATCTCTGAAAAGTGGAGACTGATGATGTGAGAAGGGGACACAGAAAGAGAAAATAAAAAAAAATGTAAAAAGATACTGAAATCTTAGAGATTCTGTGCAGTGACATGCAATTTCCGAACGGCACTGGTACAAGAATTCAAAATCCACAAACCAAGCAGGTTTCCATGATTGTTACCAGTAAAAATGGAAAACCAGGGTCCCTGGCAATGGTGGATGGTGCGAGAGAACCTTTGCCGGGGGGGTTCCCTTTTGCCTCAAACCCCTCTCCCAAACGTTGACAACAGATGCGTCGGGAGAGGTCTGGGGGTCCCATCTAGGGTTTCACAGAACTCAGAGCTCCTGGTCCAGACTCGAGCAGACTTTTCATATAAATGTGCTCGAGCTCAGAGCCGTTCTGTATGCTCTCCAGGCTCTGACTTCTTGCATCCTTCCCGGCCATCTAACCATCCAGATGGACAACATGTGCATAGTCTGGTACGTCAGCAAGCTGGGAGGAATGCGCTCCTACCCTCTATGAGAGTTTGGAACTGAGCTGTTCAGCACTGCCTTCACCTGACTGCAGTTCATGTTCCGGGAGTCGACAACACGCTGGCGGACCACCTCAGCAAAGGCCCACTAATGGGAACTTGGATGAAGGGTTGGCAGACGACATATTCCGGCGCTGGGGAACCCCCCCCAGGTAGACCTGTTCGCGTCCCCTCAAAACGCAAAGCTTCCCGCCTTCTACTCGCTCGCCCCAGGGCGAGGCATTTTTTGGAGGGACGCTCTGTCTCTCGACTGGAAGGGCAGATTCATCTATGCCTTCCCACTGATTCTTTTGATTCCGAGGGTCTTACACAAACTCAGCTTAGAATAAGCTCGGATGATCTTTATCGCTCCTTTCTGGCCCAGGCAAGTTTGGTTCTCTCTTCTGCAACAATTTTCAGAGGAACTTCCGCTTCCTCTTCCTGTTTCACAGCATATGCTGACCCAGGATCAAGGGACCCTGATTCATCCAGATCTCAAATCCCTTCAGTTGCATGCGTGGCTTCTAAAGACGTAGCCCAGGCCTGATTCGGGGTTTCTCCGCTCGGGGCCGATATTTTAGTGGAGGCCAGAAAGCCTTCCACTAGATCCACCTATGCCATGAAATGGAAGCGGTTCTCGATTTGGGCCTCTCCGAAGGATTTTGAGCCATTCTCTTGCCCTGTCGGGAGAATCCTGGACTACATGCATCATCTCTTTGACCTGGGTCTCAGTAATTCCTCCTTGAAGGTTCATATGGTAGCTATCTCTGCCTACCATGTCCCTTTTGGCGACAGAACTTTCACACAGTTGGAAGTCTCTTAAGACCTTCCTTCGAGGGGTTCTCCATTTATGACCCCCTATCCGAGTTCTGGACCCTCCTTGGGATCTGAACTTTGTTCTTGAGAAGCTTACCCTGCCTCCCTTTGAGCCTGTAGCCTCAGCAGACTTGAAGATCCTCTCGTGGAAGACTCTCTTCCTAGTGGCCATCACTTCAGCTTGAAGGATTTCTGAGCTTCAAGCCTTGATGTGTAAAATCCCTGTTTGGTTTTCCACAAGGAACGAGTGGCTCTGCACACTAATCCTAAGTTTCTCCCTAAGGTAGTGGCAAAATCTACACTGAATCAATCCATTGAGCTACCTGCCTTCTTTACACAACAGTCCAATCAAGGGGAGTACCTTCTGCATACTTTGGATGTTCACAGAATTCTGAGATACTACACCACTCGGTCTATGGATCTCAGGAAGTCTGATCAGCTTTCTGTCTCTCTTGCTCACAAAAGGGAAGGCAGTGATGTTTCTAAGCAATGCCTGTCAAAATGGTTGGCTCATTATATCACTTTCTGTTATGACAAGTACAACAAGACCCTGCTGGGTCAGGTCAGAGGTCACTCCACCAGAGGAGTAGCCACCTCTGCAGCTTGTTTCAAGAATGTGTCAGCGGCAGACATCTGCACAGCCGCAACTTGGACTTCTGTCTACACCTTTACGAAACACTACAGTTTGGACATTGCCTCTCACCGTAGAGCAGGCTTCGGGTTGGCTGTTTTTCAAGGTCTTCTTTCCTAAGACCTTTACAGATGGAGGTTTATTGGTGGGTAGTTTTTGCTCCTCCCGAGTGCTTTTCCTTGTTCCAGACTGCTTGGGACTCAGTCCTATATGTAATTACCTACTGCAGGAGCCCTCTCGAAGTAAGATAGTACAGTTACCTAAGAACTTACCATAACAGTAGATCTTCAAGAGAGGCTCTTGCAGTAGGTAATGCCTTCCCGCCCTCCATCCCCCTTAAGCTTTTTCAGCTCCTTTTCCAGGAAGGGAAACATCCGCTTCTCTCTCATCTTGCCTTTTTGGCCCTTGGCAGGAAAGAACTGGAAGGCAGGTATGGGGGACCACCCCATTATACAGACTCGCCTGATGTCGGTCACCTGACGTGGGGGAGGTCCCCCGCCAGAGACAGCTAGAAATTTTTCCGTGGGGTCCTGACACCTGCCGGCTTCAGTCCTATCTGTAATTACCTACTGCATGAGCCTCTCTCGAAGAGTTATGGTAAGTTCTTACATAACTGTACTTTACAGTGCTACCCCAAAGAGGCTGTAATGCCTGGATCTTACCCCTTTGTGTAACAATTGAGAAGGGGTTCTCATTTGGCTAAAAGACTCGAGACTGGTATTATACCCTGATCCAGAATAAAGAGGGGACCCTGAGACTTCATGGTGAGTGTTCAGTTGTGAAGCCAGCGAGCACTATAGAGGGACTCAAAGAGGGTATCCCTTTTTTCCCCTCCCCCTGTCATGGATTGCACTTAGGGGTGGGCACTGTGAGCTTAGTGGACCTGACCTTCAGTAGTGGGTTCGTGACAGATCTGGAGGGCAGAGGTGGGATCCGAGAGATCTGGTAGCAGTGAAATTCGAGAAATATTGGTGGCACAGGCATAACAATCAAATTTTGGACCAGTATATCAGATTGATAAACTGAAAGCAATCCAGACACAATCATGGCAGAAATTTGGAAAATAATAATTTGGTTACAGTATAAAGTTCCCTATTTGTTTTTTGTTTTGTTTTTCTGCAGTGTAAGCTAGTGTAGTAATAGTTAGGGAAGAAGATGGCTTCCAGCTATAACAAACATGCAGACCAATGAAGGCAGTTGTGTCAAGAAAGAGGGGTCCAGTATGAGGGGCCAACCAAAATGCACCTCCTGTAGGCTCTCATAGCTGGTGATGAGCTAGCAGCTGCCCAGAACCTTGAGTCACTGCCAATGACTGAAAAGTACCAGAGAGTGGGTGTCGGGGTGCCAGGGTCCATCACAGAGTCTAGTACCAGGGAGGAGGACAGTGAGACCAGAAAGAACCCAGAGCAACAGCAGCAGGGAAAGGTCGCCACAGAGCTGGGTTTAGAAGGGATCAGGCTGCAGCTGGAGTTGAAACTGGAGCAGGAATTTGAGCAGAGAAAGTTTGAAGCACAACAGAGGGAGTTCAAGCAGAAGAGGTTTGAACTAGAGATGAAGGAAAAAGAGTGCCAGAGGGAATTCAAACTGCAGAAGTTAAGACTCCAGTGACAGGCTCCAGAGAAGATAAGTGGCATGGTTGAAATTGAAACTCCATGCCTGGGGTATAAGTTAAATTCTAAATTAATAGCTGAATTTAAAGAGGAGGAGGAGGATATGGATGCGTTTTTGAATTCATTTGAAAAGGTCTGTATCTAGGCCAAAATACCCAGGGAGTCCTGGAGCTTTCAGCTATCCCCACTACTTTCTGGTAAAGGGCGTGAGGCACTAGGCCAAGTGGACAATCAGGACAGTAGCGATTATGAGAAACTAAAAACTGTTTTTTTTAAAAAGCATGAGTTAACTCCTGAAGCATACAGGGTTAAGTTCCATAACCTCTGAAGAAGCCCTGACATGAACTATGAGGAACTCACCACAAAGCAACGTCAGTTTTTGAAATGGTGAGAGGGAGTAGAAGCAAATTCTGTGGAAAAAATTGAGAAAGTTAAGTTGCTAGAGCAGTTCTTTTGGGCTTGCCCAGCAGAGTTGAAAACCTGGCTAGAGGACCGAGATCCAAAAATAGCACAGCAGGCTGCTGAGTTCTCGGATCGCTATGCCAGGAGCAGGCCTACTCTGAAAGGGAGTGGGGAAGATGTGGCAGCACAGAAAGGGAAAAGTGCACCTTCAGGGCAGCTAAAACCCTCACTGCCCCCACAGAAAGGGAGAAGCCCCAAGTTACAAAAGAGGGATTTCTTAGATGAAAGAAATAATGACTGTTGATTTTGTAGACCGCCAGGGCATCTTGCTAGACAGTGTCCTAAAAAGACAGAGTGGACAGAGTTGGGTTGTTTGTGTATCCCTGAGAGCATGCTTGTAAACATGAAGGGAGCACATGCACCCAGTTACTATAAATGGGTTGAAGACCCATGGGTTAAAGGACACGGGGGCATCTCTTACCTTAGTAAAAGGGGATTTGGTTGGGCCTGAATAGCTTATACTGTATCTAATCAGCTTGTAACAGTGAAGGGATTCACTGGGGAGGAAAAAACTGCCACTTGCTAGCATTCTCTTGGACTGGGGTGAGACAGGAGAGTCAATGTAAAAAGTGCCAGTGGCAAACAATCTTGCCCTGGATGTGATAATAGGGAACAGTCTCCAGAAGGGGCTGATGTGTGTGGTTACCCACAGTCAGATGGCAGTGACTGATTATAGTTCCCTGAACCCCATAGAAGCCCCTGTGGAAACAAAATGGGAGGCTTGTTCCCCAGCCTGTGTCTCCTGAAATGGAGAATAGTGAAAAGGAGATAGGATTTCCCCAGGTAGCCGTTCACAAGACAGCTACAGAAGGTTCTAGGGACATGGA
Organism: Neoceratodus forsteri; assembly: GCA_016271365.2. Classification (NCBI taxonomy): domain Eukaryota; kingdom Metazoa; phylum Chordata; order Ceratodontiformes; family Ceratodontidae; genus Neoceratodus; species Neoceratodus forsteri. The sequence goes on along the minus strand of CM028135.1, from coordinate 900,255,950 downwards.
TATGTTGTTCATCCACACTGTCTGGTAGGTTCCTTGCCGCTTTAAATCTTGCCGGAAGGTCTTCAAGCTGGCTCCTCCCACCCACCCACCGGTGGTAAAACTCTCGGCTTCACCCATGACGCCAGATCTTCCTTACTGCTTGGAAGCTCAGGTTCCCTCCTTAACACTCTGCATATAGACTGGATCCTAATTCTTCGGTTCGCCCGAAACTAATTCTAAAGTTTTCAAGACTTCAGTCTAATTACTTCTTGCGGCTGCGATGGACAAATCGACTCCCGGATTTCGGCAGTGCCCATGCGGGCAGAATATGTCCAGGACGGACCCACACTCCACGTGTGTCTACTGCCTTGGCCTAGATCCGCGACCCGCAGGCCTACCCGGTAATGTCGATCGTTTTGGCCAGCGTCTAGAACTGTGTGCCACCTAGTTATAGCTTAGGCGAGACGCTACCGCTGGTGAAGTCCAAGGAGGTCTCTGGGCGGTGTCCACGGCAGCTGGCTTGGCTGAGCAACTCAAGCAGATGATCGCTTCGAGGAGGGCCCAGGCCGCATCCTCATCTTCCTCAGTCGCGGCATTTATCCCGCTCTCTCTGGGATCCTCCTACACAGCTTCTTTTAGGAGCTTTGCCAATCCTTTCCACGAAGGAAAGGGGCCATCGGGACACTCTTCTCGGTCCAAAAAGAAGGACTTGAAAGGTAAGTCCCACCGTCGGCGTTCGTGGGAGCGGGAGAGATCCCCTTCCCCGGACAGTCGACACTCAACTTCAGTCGAGGTTGCAGCTAAGGCTGCTGGCTTCACGGTGTCCCCGTCAGGTCAGCCGGCTGAGACACCCGTCGACGTGGTCGAAATTTTTCTCGACCCATCAGATGGGCTGTCGACAGGTGAAGCAGACAACCCTTCTTCACCGGTTCCCCTGGTGGAGACCGAGGACTTGCCTGCACCTCCCATGCCGGAGTCCCCGGTCAAGGCTCCCGAGCCGAGGGAAGAGCGGGTGTCCCCACCTTCCCAGACCCACCCTCGGAAACACCGAGGGTCTCGGTCTCGGACCTCGTGTCGGTCCAGCCGATCCCACTGACATCGCGTCTTGGCACCGAGGTGCGGCGACGCTGGCGTCTCCGCCTTCCTCCTCGGAAGAGGAAAGGCTTCAGTGCAAATTCGTGCTGATGCTACGAGGACCTACTATGGCAGCAGTTACTTTTGTCCGGGAACAAGTCGACGCCGTTGCCTTCCCCGGCCATCAAGTGGCTGTCACCCGAAAGGCCGAAACAACCCCTCGCTGTAGTCGAGGTGCCCAAGCCTGGGCCGGTTGTTCGGCCGAAACCAGCTGCCCCACTGATTGTGATGGAACCTCTGCCTCCACAACCGAAATCAGGGGCGCCAACCAAGGACTCTCAGTCGGGTCAGGGTCTGCCCCACAGGTTGTCGGTCACCCTCACTCCCAACTGTCCTCGGCAGGTGGAGGGTGGCTTAGGGCCCAGGCAGCTCTTCGCGGACTCCTGAGAGTCCGACGACGACTCCTCCCTGTTTTCCAGGCCCCTTGACCTGGAGTCCTCTGGGGGGGCAGTCGATGGACGAGAGCCCATCGTCATTTATGGGTCTGCTTTGGCTCATCTAGGAGTCCACCGGGATGCAGCTCGAGCCCGTATCCAAGTGGGCCAAGTATCCCCTGATGGAGATACTGGACCGAGGGGATTCACCCACAGAGGCCTTTCTGATGGCTGAAGCCATTGTTGGCCCAGCCTTGGAGCTCTGGCAGCGGCCGGCTTCCTGCCCTGCGCCTTCAGCCAGGATGGCCAGGAAGTATGCGGTCCCTACCGGCTCTTTGTCTGTTTTTTCCGAGCATCCCTCTGCGGAGGGGTTAGTCACCGATAGCGTTTTCCTGTGTTCCGGGAACGCTAGGTATGTGGATAAGCCCCCCAACAAGGAGTCCAAAAAACTGGACTATGCCAGGTGCAAGGTGTATGCTGCATCCTCTCTAGGCCTCCGCCAGGCCAGTTCGGCCATGCTGATGGCACACTTCTCCCACGCCCTTATGGGCTCCCTGGATGAGGTGATCCCTCATCTCCCAGCCGACCTGCAGACCACGTTCAAGCAGGTGCGGGATCAGGGAAGGGCGGTGGCAAAACAGCAGCTCCAAACGGCTCTGCACATTGGAGACTCCTGTGCCAGATCAGTAGCGGCCACAGTGGCCATGCGCCATAGAGCATGGCTGAGGATATCCACCTTCACAGCGGATACCCAGCATAAATTGGCGGACGTCCCCTTCTTGGGGACTGACCTGTTCGGCCCTGGAGTGGAAGTGGATCGAAAAGTCCAATGCTACCCTGGACTTGGTCACCTCCACCCAGAAGGACAAGGGCCATCATCAACAACATAAGTCCTTTTGCCCTTCTGCACCTGCGGCACGTCCAGCCCAACAACACCAGCATCAGGGCAAGCAGGCTCGTGCATGGCATCCCAAAGCCAAGCCTGCAGCTTCCTCTACCAGGAAGCAGGGAGGAAAAGGCTCAGGAGGTCCCTCAGCCGGTCCCTCCTCCAAGCCTGCCCAGTGACGGCTTGAGGGGTGTCGCCCCCAGCCTCATCACTCCCCCCTGGGTTCCCCCCGTGGGGGGAATGGCTCCGCCACTTCCTTTCCGCCTGGTCCGCTATCACCACGGACAGCTGGGTGTTGGAGGTGGTAGGAAAGGGCCTGCCTCTGGAGTTCGAGAAGGCCCCGCCCTTCCGAGCCGTCACCCCTCGGGGGGCTACGGGGTCCGCAGCCTCCCTGTCAGCTCGCCAGCTGACATTGCCCTGCTCCTCAAAAAAGAGGTGATCAGGAAGGTGGCGGATCCTCCACCAGACCCGGGGTTTGTGTCCAGGTACTTCCTGGTCCCGAAACGGACGGGGGGCTGGTGCCCCGTTCTAGACCTGCATGATCTGAACAGGTTCCTAAGGTCTCGAACCTTCAGGATGGTCACTCTGGCTCAGATCATTCCATCCTTGGAACGAGGTGTGTGGTTCTGTTCTCTGGACCTCCAGGACGCGTTCTTTCACGTCCCAATCCATCCATCCCACCAGAGATTCCTCCACTTCAGGGCAGAGGGATCCCTCTATGAGTTCTGGGCCATGCCCTTCGGCCTTTCCCTAGCTCCCAGGGTCTTCACCAAATGCATGGCAGTGGTGACAGCATTCCTGCGGCGCCGAAGGGTCCGGGTGTACCCCTACCTGGACGACTGGCTGATTGCAGCCTCCTCCAGAATGGAGGTGGAGCGATCCAGAGATCTGGCCCTCCAGGTTTGCTCTCAGGTTGGCCTCCTGATCAACGAGGCCAAGTCGGAAACTCGTGCCAAATCAAGTGATACAATTCATAGGGGCTGAGTTCGATTGTCTACGAGCCAGAGCATGGCTCCCGGCAGACAGGGACGAGGTTCTTTCCTCCTTTGCCCAGTCATTTCAGGTTAGGCAATCGCGCCCTGCCCGGGACTTCCTGTGCCTCTTGGGCCTCATGGCGGCCTGCACCAGTGTGGTCCGTTGGGCCCTTTGTTACATGCGTCCCCTTCAATGGGGGCTGGCCAGCCAATGGTCCATTGGATCAGCTAGTGACAGTGACCCAGGGGATGTGAAACGTACTCCAGTGGTGGACCGTTCCAGCACATCTGCAGGAGGGCATCCCGTTTGTCCACCCCGAGCCGACGGTCTATCGACCGATGCCTCTCTGATGGGTTGGGGTGCCCATCTGGTGGAGCACAGAGCGCAAGGCCTCTGGTCCCTTCGGGAGTCCTGATGCCACATCAACCTGCTGGAGCTTCAAGTGGTTTGTCTAGCCCTCACCACCTTCGCTCCGTTTCTACAGGGTCAAGTGGTTCAGGTCCAGACGGACAATACCACGACCATGTACTACCTAAACTGCCAGGGCAGGACGCACTCCATGCCTCTGTGCAGGGAAGCTCTCCGCATTTGGTCACTCTTGCGCAGCCTGGAGGCAGGTCTCCTTGCCATCCATGTGGCAGGAGCCTCCAGCATTCTGGCTGATGCCCTAAGCCAGATAGGGGCTGCGTCCCACGAGTGGTCTCTCCTGCCGGAGGTAGTACAAGATCTGTTCTCCCACTGGGGCATGCTTCAGGTGGACCTGTTTGCCTCCAGGGAGAATGCGAAGCTGAGACTGTTTCATGCCCGTCCCCCTCAGCAGGGCTCGCTGCAGGGGATGCGTTCTCGAGGCCGTGGACCCCGGACCTCTTCCATGCCTTTCCCCCCCATTTCCCTTGATCCACAAGGTGCTTTTCAAGGTGAGGAGGGACAAGGCACAGGTGATTCTGGTAGCCCCAGACTGGCCCCACCAGTTCTGGTATCCAGATCTCCTCAGCCTTAGCTCCAGGCTCCCGAGGCGGCTTCCAGCCCGCCTGGACCTGATCTCGGTCAATCAGGGGAAGGTATTCCATCTGGTCCTTCAATCCCTGCATCTGACAGCCTGGTTCCTGAGTGGCTAGAGTTCCAGGCCTTGGGTCTTTCCGAAGAGGTCCTCAACGTCGTTGAGGCATCCCGTAAGGAGTCGACCAGGAAATGCTATGCCTTTAAATGGAAGAGATTCTCCATTTGGTGTCGGGACAAGGGCCTGGACCCTTCCTCCTGTTCCTTGGCTAGCATTCTGGACTACCTGTGGTCCCTTTGTCAGCAAGGGCTTCGGTCGACGACCCTCAAGGTGCATCCGAGCAGCCATCTCTGCTTCCAGACGCAGGCCGGGGAAGCAGTCGGTGGCGCAGGGAGAAAGGTGGTCAGTGCTTTTCAAAGGCCTTGATCACATATCCCCTCAGTGCGAGAACCTCCACCTCCGTGGGATCTACTGCTGGTATTGGCAAGCTCATGGGCAAGCCATTCGAACTGATGCACAGGTGTGACATCTCTCACCTGTCGTGGAAGACCAGCTTCTTGGTGGCTATCATGTCAGCCAGAAGGATGGGAGAGCTCCAGGTGCTTTCCATCGAGTCTCCCTATCTGGTCTTCCACAGGGATAAGGTTGTCCTGTGCCCCCACCCGAAATTCCTTCTGAAGGTGGTGTCAGAGTTTCACCTTAACCAGGTGTTGACTCTGCCAGTGTTCTACCCCAATCACACCTCGGAGGCCGAATATAGGCTCCATACTTTGGACCCTAGAAAAGTGCTCGCTTATTACAAGGAGCGGACGGCTGAAGTTCGGGGAGAGGTCCACCAGCTGTTTGTCACCTACGCTGAAGCTGCACCTGGCAGACCTGCAGCCAAGTGGACGATAGGCAGGTGGGTCACCGCCTGCATAGATCTCTGCTATAGGTTGGCGGGCATGGAGCCTCCCAGAGGGATAAGAGCTCATTCTTCCCGCCATATCGCTGCATCGGTGGCTGCTTCCAGGGACGTCCCTATCCAGGAAATTTACAGGGCTGCTACCTGGAAGTCAGCACACACCTTCATTACCCACTACCACATCGACCTTGAGTCACATCGGGATGCTGGTTTTGGGGCTTCCGTTCCCCAGTCATTATTCCCTAAGTAGGGGGTGTGCGCATTGCCTCCCTCCTCCCAGAGAACTGCTAGGAGTCTGCCAGACAGTGTGGATGAACAACATATCCATGTCCCTAGAAACACAGGTTACTCACCTGTAACAGGAGTTCTAGGAATGGTATATGTTGTTCATCCACACGACCCACCCGACCTCCCCGGCTTTGACGCACAACCTGGCTTCCAGCAGGCTAGATCTGGCATCATGGGGCAAAGCCGAGAGTTTTACAACCCGGGTGGGTGGGAGGAGCCAGCCTGAAAACCTTCCGGCAAGGTTTAAAGCGGCAAGGAACCTGCCAGACAGTGTGGATGAACAACATATACCATTCCTAAAACTCCTGTTACAGTTGAGTAACCTGTATTTACTCCACGCAGGGAGAGGTGAGAAATGATCAGAAGGTTATGGATGGCAGTGACCCTGAATGCCCTGACGCTAGAGCTTTGGACCTCAGTTTAGGAACTGAAGGGGACATGTCCCATGCCTTGGGGAAAATGTGAAGATTTTGCAGCTGCTCAGAGAACCGACCCTAGTTTGTTGAGGCTGAGGGCTTGTGCAGAATGTGATGGAACACCAGAAGGTGACATAAGACATATGGTATTTTGGGACAATGGACTGTTGTGTACACAGGATGTGAGGACAGGTAGGGTTGATGGGCAGGCAGCTTGTCATTCCCCAGGGGTACCATGAGTGGTTGCTCAAGATCACTCATGATATCCCCATGTCTGGACATCTGGGAATCGCATGCATCATGCAGCGATTGGCCCAGAATTTCTATTGGCCCAACTTCACCCAGCAGGTGAAGAAATATTGCAGGTCTTGTCACCAGTTTCAACAAATAGGGAAGGCAGGCAGTAAAACCAAAGCTGCCCTAATTCCCTTGCCCATTGTGGAGGAGCCATTCCAGAGAGTAGGAATAGATATTGTGGGACCTTGGATTACTCCAAACTCCGGGAAGAAGTTTATCCTGACGGTGGTCGATTATGCCACTCGATACCCAGAGGCGGTCATCCTCTCCTCACTTAAGACAAAGTGGCAAACACCTTACTAGGGATTTTCTCCAGTGTCGGATTTCCGCAGGAGTTATCACTGATTAAGAGGGGGTACATTCTTGTTGGACCTGATGAACTGTTTGTGGGAGAGTTAGAACTGGGGGAGGAAGGGGAGGAAGGAGAGAGGGAGGTAAGGTGCCTGTCTGGCGCCATGGCTTGCAGGGACAGGAAGCAAATCCTCAGGATTGCCAGAGAAGCTGCACAGGGGAGGGAGCTGGATGTCATTGTCCACCTAGGGACAAATGACCTGGCTAAGAAAGGGATTAGAGAAGTGCAGGAAGAGTTTGTGGAATTGGGGAGGGGACTTAGTCAAGTAGCACGCACGGTAACCTTCTCGGAGGAGCTACTTATCTATGGCATAGGAGAGGCTAGAGTGTTCCGCACCATGGGATTCAATCAGTGGTTGAAAAACTGGTGCAGAGCTCAGGGTTTTGGCTTCACTGGGGACTGGGGGTCCACCTGGAGGGATACAGGCCTATACAGGTGTGATGGTCTGCATCTGTCCAGAAGGGGAATCGGGATCCTAGGTGATAGGTTTAAATGCTTCATTAGCAAGCATTTAAACTAGCCAAGGTGGGGGCACTGAAAAGCAGCAGGAAAATCCCAGCCCCCCACACACACACACAAACTCACACACACAAAACAGGGTGGTTAGCGAGGTAAACAACAAAATAGAGAAGTCAATAGGGAGAAGGGCAGGGGTCAATGGAGAAAAAGGCAGAAAGGATAGGGATGGGGCTAATACGGGTAAGGCCATCAAAAAATGGAGGGCAGTGAGTACCAGCACCCATAGTTTGGGTAACAAGTTCCCTGAACTAGTGACCTTGTTGGAAGAGGGAAGCCTGGATATTGTGGCAGTCACCGAAACATGATACACAACTATCCATGACTGGGATGTCAACATACCAGGGTACACAATCTACAAGAAGGACAGGGAGGGTAGAAGAGCAGGTGGAATAGCTCCCTCTGTAAGGGAAGTGATCAAAGCAATGGAACTAAAGGGTAAACAGGGAGGAGAGGAGGCACTGTGGGTCACCCTGGGGACAGGAAATGGCACCACAGTCTGCACAGGGGTTGTATACAGACGCCCATCTCAGGAAGGAAATGATAGAAGGCATCCTTAGGATGGCAGAAAAAGGGGAGATATTGTTGATGGGGGACCTGAATATGCCAGATATTAAGTGGACACCTTTGCTGCAGCCACATTCAAGAGCAGGGTCATTCTTGATGCCCTACAGGGGGCATGCTTCAGACAGCTAGTGCTGGAACCCACTCAGGAGGGAGAAATCTTAGACCAGGTACTCTCAAAAAGGGATAGAGAGAGGATCTCTGATTTAGAAGTCGGTAGCCATCTGGGAACAAGTGACCACCAGACAGTGTGGTTCACGATAAACACAGCCGTAGAGTAAAGCCATACAAATGTGAGGGTACTGGACTTTAGGAGGGCTGACTTTGGCAAAATGGAAGAGCGCCTCAGAAAAGCACTAGCAAATGGGCAAGAAGGAGGGGTGGAGGAACAATGGGGAAACATCAAAACTGCCATCACAGAGGCAACATGCCTTTGTGTGAAATAATCAAATCAAAACTAGGGAGGCAGTATAGCACAGTGGTTTAAGGCTCTGAGCTGGAAATCTGGTGACATCCAGCAGACCAGTCCTGAGTTTGAATCCCACAGCTTCTACTTGCATACTGTGTGACCCTGAGCAAGTCACTTAACTTCCCTGTGCTCCCAGGTCGCACCTGTAAAAAAGCTTTAAGCTTAGTGTGCTACTCCTGGTTAAACAACTAAAAAAAAAAAAAAAACGAAGGAAAACACTATGGTTCTCAAAAGAGGTGATGGGAAGGTTAGGAAGAAAAAGACAGCATTCAGGAAGTATAAGAAACACAGAAGGAGCAGGACAGAGAACTGTACCAATTAAAGCAGAAGGAAGGGGAAGGCAGTCAGAATAGCAAAGGCCCAAACTGAGGAAAAGACAGCCAACTCGGTTAAGAAGGGAGATAAAACTTTTTATAGGTACATTAAGGAGTGAAGAAAGACCACGGGGGTTGGGGGGGGGACAGATAGTGAGGCTCAAAAAAGGGGAGAGTGACAGTGAAAAAGCATGGATACTGAATGAATACTTCTGCTCAGTATTCACAAAAGAAGAGGAAGGGGAGGTACTTAATCTAATCAATAGAAGCACTCTGGATGGTGGTGGTGGGGGGGTCAATACCAGTCCATTCACAGAAGAAAGGGTTCTGAAAGAACTCCTGAAACTGAAGGTGGACAAAGCAGTGGGACCTGATGGGATTCACCCCAGAATTCGGGGGAGAACGGAACTAGTGACACCACTGACTACCCTTGTTAATGAATCATGAGAGGATGGTATAGTACCTGAGGACTGGAGAATGGCGGATGTGATTCCCCTTCACAAAAGTGGGGGCAAAGCAGAGGTAGGAAACTACAGACCTGTTAGTTTTATCTCAGTGGTAGGGAAAATGATGGAATCACTTCTGAAAGAAAGAATTGTTGAGTGCCTTGAGGCCAGTGGGACAGAGGACCCAAGGCTTCATGGATTCACAGTGTGAAGGTCATGTCAGATGAATCTAATAGATTTCTTTGACTGGGTGACCAGAGAGGTGCTGTGGACATGGCCTAACTAGACTTTAGCAAGGCATTTGACACAGTCCCACAGAAAAGATTAATAAACAAGTTAACCAGCCTGGGTGTGGGTCCCAAGGTGGTAGCCTGGGTAAAAAATTGGCTGAACAACAGGACACAGAGGGTAATTGTAAACGGAGTTCACTCTGAAGAAAGAGTAGTTACTAGCAGGGTACTGCAGGATTCAGTACCGGGACTGGTCCTTTTCAATACAAACATACGAACGTGCCAGCAGAAACAGACCATCCAGTCTAACTAAGTCTGCTCAAGTGTGCAGCTAGCACCCTTTGTTTGCAGCTGCCCCACCCCCTCCCCTTTGTCTTCCCACTGCTGCCCCCACCTTCTCCACCCTCACTCTCTCCTGTCCCATGCCCTTTTGAAGCTGTTCACAGAGTTACATGATACCACCCATTCTGGTAGTGCACTCCATTTTGCTACCACCCTCTCTGTGAAATAGTGTCTCCTCATTTCCCTCCTAAATCTTCCTCCTCTATTCTTAACCCATGCTCCCTGGTGTCCCTCCCCTCCTTAGCTTAAAAACCCTGTCTGTCTCATCCCTGTTGATCCCCCTCAGATACTTGAATGTCTCTATCATGTTCCCCCTGTCTCTTCTATCCTTCAGAGTGTACATATTCAGGTCTCCCAGTCTGCTCTCATAGCCTCTCCCTTCCATTCCACATTTCATCTTTGTTGCCCTCCTCTGCACCCCCTCCAGTAGGCTGATATCATGCTTTAGGTATGGCCTCCAGAACTGCACACAATACTGTAAGTGTGGCCTTACCAGCAACCTGAAGAGGGGCAAGATCACCTCTCTTTGCCTGGACGAAAAACCCCTTGCTATGCACCCCAGCATTTTGTTTGCTTTTGCAGCCACTTTCCTGCACTGGGCAGTGTTGTTCATGGTCCCTGTTATCATTACCTCTAGGTCCTTCTCCTCAGTGATCCCCAGTTTAACCTCCCCCAGCCAGTATTCTCTCCTTGGGTTCTTCGCCCCAAAGTGCATAACCTTACCCTTCTTTGCATTGAACCCCAGCTGCCACCTCTCTGACCACTCCTCTAGCTTGCTTAGGTCCCCCTGTAGCTGCTTCCATCCCTCCCCTCCATCCTCCATCCACCACTGCTACAATTTTGGTGCCGTCAGTGAACAGACTTACTTTGCTCACCACCCTGTATGCAATGTCTGATATGAAGAGCCCAAATAATACTTGCCTTAGCACAGAGCCCTCTGGCACCCAACTCGTCACCAGCCTTGGAGTTGAGAGCTCCCCCCCCTCTCCATCACCGTTGCAGCCTCTTACTCAACCAGCTTGTAATCCAGTTCATCATTTTTGCCCCTACCCCTACACCGGTTAGCTTCCCCCAAGCCGCCCATGAGACACCGAATTGAAGGCCTTGCTGAAGTCCAAGTAAAGAACATCCACTGCATGACCTTTATCCAGCTCACCTGTCACCCAGTCTTAATATTGTATCAAGTTGGTTCGACAAGACTTCTCTGAAAATGAATCCCATGCTGCCTCACATCCTGGGGGCCATTGTCTTCCAGGTACAACACCAGTCTTTCCTTTAGTATTGTTTCAATGAATTTGGCACACTATGGAGGTGAGACTTACCGGATGATAATTACCCGGTTCATCCCTTGGCCCACTCTTGTGTAGTGGTACTACATGTGCCATCCTCCAGTCCAGTGGCACACATCCCGACTCCAGTGAGGTGCTGTACAGGTCCACCAGTGGTTCCGCCAACACCTCCATCTCCCTCAGCACCCTCAGGTGGATTTCATCCGGCCCTGGTGCCTTGTTTACCTTCAGTGCCCTCAGTCCCTCTAGGACTCTGCTTGCCTCAATTCTTCCATCTGTTTCCTCCTGTCCCCACTCTCCTAGCCCATGGTGGTAGCAGTCCCCCCTTTTCTTCTGAACACTGAGCAAAAGTATTCATTCATTGCTTCTGCCTGCTCCTCCACCTTTTCCGTCCACTCCCCACCCCTTTTTATCCTTACTATTGTTTCCTTGCACTTCCTTTTCTCCCTGATGTATCTGAAAAAGTCTTTCTGCCCCCCATTAATTTCCTGCGCTAATCTCAGCTCCCTCTGGGCCTTGGCTTCTCTCACTTTTCTGGTCACCTCTCTGGACCATCTTGCATATTCCACCCTGTCCACTTCCTTCCCCATCCTCCTATGCCTCTGGTGCGCCACTCATTTTGCCCTCGCCACCTACACAACCTCGTTCAACCAGCATGGTTTTCTTGCTCTGCTTCTCTTATTTTGTGTCTTGGTGCAGGCTTCTGTTGCCTCTGTAATCCCCCCATTTAATAATATCCCATTTCTGCTCCGCATCCATCTCCTGCCTTATGCCCTCCAGTTTCCCTTTCAGTACTTCCTGCATCCTCCCAAAGTCCGCGCCCTTGAAGTTTACTACCTGACTAACTGACTTCTCTGGCTCCCCGCACATCATAGATACATAGATTGTGTCAGCAGATAAGGGCCTATGGCCCACCCAGTCTGCCCATTTGAATTTGTAACTTCAGTTTATGTTTTCCTAGAACTCTGTTGCCCCTTACCCCCTGACCTCCAGAATTCCTTTATGTCTATCCCATGCATTCTTAAATCCCGTGATTGTTTCAGCCCCCACCACTTCCTCAGGCAGGGTGTTCCACTTGTCCACCACCCGTTCTGTGAAGAAATTCTTCCTCACATTTCCTCTGAATCGTCCTCCCTCCAACTTCATCCCACACCCTCTAGTCCTGAAACATCTTTTTCGCTTTAAAATAGTGCTTTCTTGCACCCTGTTCCTCCGTGTGAGATACTTATGTGTCTCTATCACATCCCCTCTCTCCCTCCTCTGCTCCAGGGAGTACATATTCAGTTCCTTCAACCTGTCCTCATAGGACTTGTGATGCAATTCATGTACCATCTTTGTTGCCCTCCTCTGAACCTTCTCTACCCTGTCTATGTCCTTACGTAGGTAAGGTCTCCAGAACTGTACACTGTACTCCAGGTGGAGCCTCGCTAGTGTCTTGTATAGTGGAATCATGGCCTCCCTTTTCCTGCTGGTGATGCCCCTGCCTATGCATCCCAGCATCCTATTTGCTTTACCTGCTGCCTTGTCACACTGTTTCCCTACCTTGAGGTCATCAGAGATGATAACCCCAAGATCCTTTTCCTGCTTGGTGCATGCTATATCCTCACCCACCAACTGGTATATTGTGCCAGTGTTTTTGTGCCCTATATGCATTATCTTGCACTTCTTTGCATTGAATTTCAACTGCCAAACCTCTGACCATTCTTCAAGTTTCTGCAAGTCCCTTCTCATTCTCATCGTGATATTAAACCACACCATTTGGTGATTGCTGTCGGCTAGTGGGTCCTCCACCTTTTTTTCCTTTACTGCCTCCCCATTCGACAATGCTAGATCTAAAGTGTTCTTTAGCCTAGTAGGTACAGTAACCAACCATGTCAGGAGACCCTCCTTGATTGCATCCAGGAGCACTTGCTCCCTAGCACTGGAGGTGACCGGAATGCTCCAGTCAACCCCCGGCAAGTTGAAATCCCCCACGATGACCACCTTCCCTGTTCTACATACCTTTCTGATTTGTCCTGCTGATTCCCTGTCAAGCTCCTCAGACTGGGACAGTGGCCTGTATACCACTCCAAACCTCAGTTTCCTGCCCCTTGAGTCTAGGAGCTGCATGTCTTTGTAAGTGACATTGCAGAGGGACTGAAAGGAAAAGTATGCCTCTTTGCAGATGACAGAAAGATCTGCAGCAGGGTTGATACACAAGGGGGGGTGGAAGGGATGAGAAGGGACTTGGCAAGATTGGAGGAATGGTCAAAAGTGTGGTAGCTTAAATTCAGTGTGTAGCAGGTAATGCACCTGGGAAACAAACCAGGGAAGAGGCACAATTGGGGGGTTACTAACAACAACAAAAATGAAAGGGACCTGGGGTGGTCATATCAGATGACCTAAAGGTAAGCAAGGAATGTGAGAAGGCAGTAAAGAGGGCTGGGGGATACTGGGATGTATAGGAGGCATCACCAGTAGAAAAGAGGAAGTTGTTATCCTCTCAGTTGGTGAGAGCCCCATCTGAGTACTGCATGCTGTTCCTGAGACCCCATCTCCACAAGGACATAGACAGGATGGAGGCAGTACAGAGGAGGGCAACTAAAATGGTGCAGGGTCTGCACCAGAAGCCATACGAAGAGAGACTAAAGGAGTTTAATATGTATACCCTCGAGGAAAGGAGGGAGGGGGGGACATGATAGAAACTTTCAAGTACCTCAAGGGAATCAACAAAGTTCAAGAGGGTAGCACCTTTTAGAAAAAGAGATGTTCAAGAACAATTTGAAGATAGATGGGGACAGCTCAGGCAACATGAAGAAGTATTTTTTTCACTGAGAAGGTGGTGGGCGCATGGAACAGCCTTCCTGAGGGGGTTGTGGGGTCAAAAAGGGTGGGGGAATTCAAGAATGCATGGGACAGACATAAGGCAATTCTGCTGGGGGTTAAGAAAAAGTAGCCTGTGGGTTAACTAGGATCTGCAGCTTATCCAGTTGGTAGGGAATTGGGCAGACTGGGTGGGTCAAGCGGTCCTAATCTGCCATCAAAGTCTATGGGCCCAATTCCAGAAACAGTTGCGGCACACACAAAAACTGCTATTCCAGAAGGGTGGCGACTTGCGCCAAGCCTTCTGGAATAGCTGCAGAAATCCCACCTGTGGCAGACAGAGTGGCATAACTGGGGGTCCTGCCTGATGTCCTCGCCTGCATCTGCAGGCAGGTGCACAGGTGAACCCCCAGGTGCCAGAAGGGCAGGATGCCCTGAAGATGGGCAGGGAAGGGGCTGCCACCACAGGACTGTGGCCCCCTGAGGGCACTGTCCCACAAATGCCGGGGGCACCCACTGAAATACCAGGCCATCCGTCCAGATCTGTTCCTCCACCCCCCCAATCACCCATCCCCCGGGATGGCAACAGTGTAAGGGCTGGTCCTATTCCCCCGGTGGTCTTGTGGCTCCCCATTCCGCCAGGCAGTAGACCCCCCTGTCCCTTACATGCAGTGGTAGCTGGCACATCCCACCTCACACCACCATGGCCAGCTGCACAATGCAGTCGCAGATTGCATATGTGTACAGTTCACATACGCGGTCTGTGCGATCGCATTGTGCAGCTAGCCGTGGTGGAGTAAGGAAGGAAGTGCCAGCCACCACTGCATGTTGGGAGGGGGAGAGCAGGAGGGATACTGCCTGTAGGGGTTGGGAGGGTGGGGAGCCACTAGACCACCAGGAAGTATACCTTTGCCAGGGGATCGAGGCCAGGGATAGGACATCTGTGTGGGTGATCAGGGATGGGAGGGCCACTGGACCACCAATGATGGATTCGGGACACCATGGGGGATGGGGGCTGCGGTTACAGTGCCCTAGGGTCTGGCCATCGGTGTTTACTCTCTGTGGCATGCCAGACCAGGATGGCACCAGCATGCCCCTGCTGGGGATGGGTCGGGACCTGATACCACATCGCCAGCCCCAGGTGCCCCTACAGGCCCCCGTCCCACAGTACTCCAGCACCACAGGCCAGTTAGACCACCTCTTCTGGTCTAACTGGTGGCCCCCCGTGCGTCCATGGTGGGACTTCTGGAATCCCATTTACAGGGATGTAGCAGCCCCACCATGTCGCAAGTGGGTTTTGACGCATCTATGTCAGGCACTGACGCAAGCTGTGTTATGGAATCTCGTTTGACGCAAATTGTGTCGCAAATGGCAGCTTGCATCAAACAACCCTGCCGCAACTTTCTTGCAGCAGGCACACAAGGGAGAATCGGGCCCCATTTTTCTGTTGTTTTTTTTTTGTTTGTTTTTTACTATGTATTTATGCCCTTACTTGCTTCTCTTCTCCACTCTGTCCGGCATCCTATTACCCATAGGCCCCACTCCCCATCGAAGTCTGCCACTAGAGCACACGACCCCACACTATCACACCCCCGGTATACCCCTCCCAGGTAGGGGTGAGGAGGGACGCCCCCCCCATGCTTTCCTCCTCAGGCCAACATACTTGAGTTTGTGGGGTCGGTGCAGCGGAGTCTGTCCGATGAGCCCGGAGACCTGCCAGCAAGGTGCCATCACCTAGGAGAAGCCGAGGTGGTTTTCTGGTTTCTTTCATCCCTCCCCTGATGTCGGCATGCAATGAGGGGCTATGAGCTAGGAGGCACATTGAGACGTACCTCTTGCTCCACCCATCTGCCGACATCCACCCGATCCACTTGCTGCTACTCCACCTACCGCGCTATCCACCCAGGCTCCCCTAGGTGGTAGCATTGCAGTGGGAGCCTGCAGTTAACCCCCCCCGAGAAGAAGAGCTGCCGTCGGGCGCTGTATCCTTCTCTGCCCACGGCGACCCCTGACGACCCATGCTCGCTCCCGAACCCGGTTCGCTGGTGTAGTGCGAGGTGTGGCGTCCAGCGCCTCAACCCTCAGTGCCACCAGGCCGGTGGTTTCTATGTTTTTATGTCATCTGGTCACACCTATGGAACTTAGCTGTCAGACACTAGGATCCCACAGAATCTTTTCTGCATCAGTCTACTATGGACCACTCATGCCAATGTCAAGCTCTGACATCACTCACCCTTTTAAAAGCACGGGCAGCCCTGCTCCCTCCTCAGTTCTTTCCTGCCATCAAGCATTCATGCACATAATCCGTGGAAGCTTCGACGCTCAGTTCGACTGCCAAATTTACTTACTGTTCATTTTCTTTTGTCGTCGAGTCACTTTTATTTAAAAGTGATTCTTTTCTCCTTTGTATATTGAAAACGACGCCTTCGTTGACTCTTTTCCATCACTGCCGCTGTGGAAAGAGGATTTCCTCCACCAACAAGCAACAGCTCTGTGTCCGCTGTCTTGGTCCTAGCCATAATGTCCTAGTCTACAAATCCTGCCAGAAATTCAACCTTACCACCCGTCACCGATGAAAGAAAGCCCTGCAGAAGTTCCTTATGGAACAACAAGTAGCCAGTGGAGAGCAGGGGTCTTCTGCTGCCCCCCTGCCCAGTCGCAAGTGTCTTCCATAGGCTCACAGGCCACCAAGGCCTGGGACAAATCCTCAGGGAAGCATTCTTGACTGGATAAGGAATGGCCCAAGGGCCACTTCCCCCCCTTTGGTGATCCCAATCCCCGCTGGATTCTTCCTCTTCTTCTCCTGGGATCATCCCATCGATGGCTTCATTTTCAGCACCTTACCCCATGCAGATCTCTGCTTCTTCCAGGCCCCCTATGGTGGATTCTTCTCCTGCCCTCCATAGGGCTGTGGAAGGGCCATCGGTCTCCAGGTCATAGGTCTCTGCCCTGCTGTCGAGACCTCTTGAGCCTCAATGTCCATCAGCGCCGGACCTACCCGCTACCTCTTCAGTTAGCAGTTCGTCGACGGACCAGGGCCTCGCGCCCCCTCCGTCGATGCCAGTGTCGATGACGGTTCTCTTCCCTGCCATGGACCTTAATTCCATTCAAACCTCCATTACTATTTCTCTTATCCAACAGCTAGTTACATGGACCCGCCATTATCATTGGTGCCGTTGTCTGCTATTTCAACAGTAAAGCCTGCTAGGCACACACACCCTGCCCCCCATGGCATTATTGCCGCAGTGTTCATTAGTTCCTGCTGCAGAGCAGTCTGACGACAAAGAGGAGTACCATCCTGATCTTCTCTTCCCTGAGGAAGAGGATGATGAGGAGGAAGTTGATGTGGAAACCTCTGATAGGTTCACTATCTCTACATGAGTGAGGAGTCTGTTAAGCACACTCCCTGCCCCCCCCCACGGACCCCTCCTTTTTCAGTGTCATGAAAGAGCTCTCCTCCACTATGGGGTTCCAGATTGAGGAGGAGGATGAAACCTGGTGGAATACAGTGGACTTCTTGAAGATCCCTGAGTCGCCACCTAAGATTATTCCTCCTCTGCTGCAAGCCTTGAATGATGCAGTCATGGCAGCCTGGTGCAGACCCAATATGGTGCAAGCTATGCCTAGGAAGGCTAATCAACTTTATCTGGAAACTCAAGGGTTACCCTTTTATGTGGGCCAGCCTAAGACTAATGATGTCATTAAAGCAGCTCACTATAGGACTAAGGCACCTAGCACCTTAGCTCCCTGCCCCCTGACCCAGAGTCCAGAAGGTTGGATCTGTGGGGCAAAATGACTTTCACCTCAGCCACCCTTGGCCTTTGAATTGCCAGTTAATTGGTTCATCTTATTAAGTACCAAAATACCCTTTGGAGGAAGGGTAAAGTGACTGCTCAGACCCTCCCTGAGGGTTCTCACAAGCAGGAGCTTCTCAAGGTACTGCAAGCCTCGGAGAATACAGTCCCACATAAAAAGGCTAGAAGACCTTAGGGTAGCAGAACAGATAGTAAAGTGGGTACAGAGTTGGGCAAGGGACAGAAAACAAAGGATGGTAGTAAATGGACTGAAATCTAATGAGAGTCAGGTCACTAGTGGGGTGCTTCAGTGGTCAGTCCTGGGGTTGGTTCTCTTCAATGTTTTCATTAGTGACATCAGAGAGGGCATAAATGGCAACATCGCCCTGTTTGCAGATGACACGAAACTCAGTGGAAGAGTGGATAGTACGGAGGGAGTCAGACAGCTGCAGGAGGACCTTAAGAAGTTGGAAAGGTGGTCACAACTATGGCAGTTAAACTTTAATGCTAAGAAGTGTAAGGTGATGCACCTGGATAGGGCCAACCCCAAGGAAGAATACTGGCTAAACGGAGTCCAGCTGAGTTCCTGTGCTGAGGAACGTGTTCTGGGAGTCATCATTAGGGATGACCTCAAGCAGCAAAGTCAGTGCAATAAGGCTTACAGCAGGGCTAGCAGGGTGCTAGGATGCATTGGCAGGGAGGATAGACAGCAGGGACAGGGAGGTGATACTACCACTTTACCGGTCATTAGTGAGGCCTCATCTGGAATACTGTGTACAGTTCTGGAGGCCTCACCTAAGAAGAGACATTGATAGATTGGAAGTGGTCCAGAGAAGGGCAACAAAAATGATACACGGCCTTCACGAAATCAGCTATGAAGAGAGGCTTGTAGCTCTAAAATTGTACTCGCTAGAGACTAGGAGGGAGAGGGGGGGATATGATTGAGACCTTCAAGATTCTTAAAGGCATCAACAAGGTGCCAGAAGTGCAGTTTTTTACCAGAAATGTCAGTTCTACTACAGGAGGGCACGAGTGGAAATTGAAGGGTGGAGTGTTCAAGAGGGACATCAGAAAGTATTACTTCTCAGAGTGGGTGGTGGAACCTTGGAATAGATTACCTGCCGAAGTGGTGGCTGAAAAATCAGTATCAAGCTTTAAGCAGAGGTGGGACAAGGACTGGGAACAAACATATGGCAAGGGCTAGGCTGAGTGTCTAGGAGGACAGAAAACCAGTGCACAGTAGGTCTCGGGATACCTTGCTTGGGCAGACTCGATGGACCACAGGTCCCCTCCTGCTGTCATCTTCTGTGTTTCTGTTTCTATATTAGCAAGCACCTCCTTTGAACCACCTATAACATGGTTGACACTACAGCCAGGCCAGCTGCCTCTGGCATTTGCCTTAGACAGCACTCCTGGCTGCAGGTCTCTGGCTTTGCCAATGACGTCCAAAAACAGGTGTTAAATTCCCCTTTTGTGGGTCACAAATTTTTTGATCTAGAGGTACAGGGCATTATTAACAAGTTGCAGGCTTCTGGTAGGGTCATTTGGTCTGTCTACTCCTTATGTCATACCCAGCCCAGGAGTAGGCCACGGTCCTCCTTTAGGAAGCTCTCCCACAAGTCAGGTCCCGGAGGCAAACTTCAGGGTAAATGCAAAGCCAGACCAGCCTTACCTGCTCCATCTTTCTGTGCTGACCCCTTGACCAAGCAACCCAGAGGTGGCAGAGCAACCCCTGCTGCTGGTTCAGCCTCTGTCTGACTCCATGCAGGACCCCCTCTTCACTTGAGTCAGGAGGTGGTGATCGGAGGCAGGTTCTCCCTCCATTTGCCCCAATGAAGAACCATCACAACAGATGCTTGGATCCGGCAGATAATTGAACAGGGACATGCTCTTGAACGTCTAGAGCAGCCTCCAGATGTTCCCTCAGTCCCCCTGTTTTGTCCGCCAGACCACACAGAGATACTCAGGGAAGAGGTCCTAACCTTGCTGCACAATCAGGCTGTAGAAACAGGGCCCAGTCGGCAAAAAAACAACGGATTCTATTCCAGGTTCTTCCTGGTTCCCAATAGAACAGGGGACTTGAAACCCATTCTAGACCTCAAGGAACTGAACCTTTTTATCCAGTTCAAAAAGTTCTGGATGGGCACTTTGCATGGTCTTCTCCCATTGCTCAAGCAGGGCAACTGGCTATGCTCTCTCAATATGCAGGATGCCTATTTGCATATCACAGTTTGTCCCTCTCGCAGGCATTACCTGCGGTTCCTGTTCCAGGGGGAGCATTACCAGTTCAGGGTATTGCCCTTTGGCTTATCCTCTGCGCCATGGGTCTTTACCAAGTGCTGAGCAGCTGTGGCAGTGACCCTGCGGCATAAGGGCCTCTATGTGTTCCCGTACCTGGACGACTGGTTACTGAAAGCCCAGACCACAGAGCTCTTGTTGTTCACTCTGGAACGCATACTGCAGTTGTTCCACTCCTTGGGCATCACGGTCAATTGACCCAAGTCTGTACTGACCCCTTCTCAGAGATTACAATTCATAGGGGCAGTCCTGGACTCAGGGCAAGGCCTTCCTTCCTCAAGACAGGGCAGACCACCTTATTGTCCAGGCCCTGGAGGTAGCTAAGAGCCGGCATGTTCCAGCCAGAATTTTTCTCCAGCTACTAGGCCTCATGGCAGCAGCCATTGTGACAGTCCCCCTGGCCATGTTGCACATGAGGATTCAGCAATGTACCCTTAGGATTCAATGGGATGAGCGTTCAGACGATCTAGATAGCTGGTCCTTGTCTCCTCACCAGTTTTCAGTATGCTTCACTGATGAATGAACCCGGCCAACGTCTTAAAGGGAGATCTTACTTTGAGAGGGCTTTTGTAGTGGGTAATCATTTGTAGGACTGCGCCCCCTGGCATCAGAACCACACAGAAACTTTTGCTAGCAATGTCTGATGGGGGGACCTCCCACCCGACGTCACGTGATGGACGTCAGCGTGACGCTGTGTAGTAGGTGGTCCCCACGTCCGCCCTCCAGTTCTTTCTCGCCGTCAACCTGTGCACGTCAGACCGACTGAAGCTCGTTGCAGCAATTCAAATGTCTATTCTGATGAGTATCTGTTTTTTCTAGTTATCAGTAATATTTCCTGAAGCTGAAAATGGCTTCAATGGAAAAAGAACTTAACTCATTGCTTCCACAGGAGCTCTCTGAAGTTGCAGCACTTGTCTCCTGTATACTGTTAACAGTGAATCCTGGGCCTTTCTAAGCAAAATCAAGCCACAATTGGCATGCCGAAAACAAATGCTAATAGCACACAAAACATAAGTGCTAGACACAAAGGATGAGTGGCAAAATTGTTCAGCATAAAATAACTTTTCCAATGGTGGTATGCAAAGAATAGCAGGTCATTTAGTTTTATTTCTGTGCTGGTCGAAACAGCAAAACAAAATATTTTTCCACTAAAAAATGCATCATAAACCTTTTTGTGTTGGGAAATATGTAACATATCAACACCAAATTAAGCATTCAGACATTAGATGTAATTTTAATAATTTGTAAAACAAACAGCTATTTCTGTAGTATTAAACATAATTTTTCCCCATTTGAGTCAAGGTGTGTTGGTGAGGTTTGAGGGACAAATCTGAACCATACCACAAACAAATGCATATAACTCCTAAAGTATATATGATACAACATATCAGTGGCAAAGTTGTTGCACACAAAATTGCCTTTCCAACGGTTCTATACAATCAGCTGTACTCAATTCGGTTTTTGTTTTATACTGGCTGAGATACCCAGAATGTGTGTTTTCTTCAAAGTGCTTAGGTAGTTCTAGATGGACAAAATGTCATAAACAAATATGAATAACTCCTAAAGTGAACATGATACACACAAAGTGTCAGTGACAAAGTTGTTCAGCGCAACATTACCTTTCTAATGGTACTATGCAGTCAATTCTGGCTGGTAAGTAATATTAAAACATGTGAGTGACTTCTCCAGATGTTTCTAGGGCACACAGGAAATCTGTAGGTGACTTCTGTAGGCATTCTGGGACACACTGCAGTTAGATTTGCTGATGCCTACAAGCGTTTCTAGGAGGCAGTGAGTTAAGAAGCTCAAAAGCGCCTCTTCCTCTCCGATTGATACCCATAAGAAGAAAAAGAGGGGCAAGGAAAAACATCGGGACTGGGAGCAGTCCCTCCTCCCCCAAAGCCGTCCACGGGCCCTTTGGCAGAGGCTCGGCCCCCTTCCTCCGGGAAGATGAACACCATGGCCAAGCTTGCACTCCCGCCTACAGAGCAGGCTTTGGCCACCCCGCTGCCACTGGTTATGGTGACGGTGGGTACCTCGGATTCATCCAAGGCTGCCACCACATTTATTCCCATCACTACCCCGGGCTGTAAGTCGGCAGGCACGGATGATAAGTCACTTATTGGACCCTCCGTCGAGCGCCCCTGCCGGGGTTGGTAAGTCGGGGGTCGAGGTCTCTGACTCTGGCATGACCAGGTCGAACAGCTGATCATCAGAACTTCTGACAATCGCACAGCCATTTTGCGTCCATCAGATCCTGATGACGTGCAGCCAAACGTCAGCTCCGTTCTGGCTGGAGGGCAAGGGTCACACTGGGACTCCATCTTTGGAGAGCCCTCGTCTCCTCCTCCATCGGAGATTACTCCACTGTCACCAGACTCACAGGTCCCGACAGAAGGAGACCTTTTGTCAGGCATACCTAAGGCTCCCTGTTCTCTGCGCAAACTGATGTAACTTTTGTGGCAGGGACTCTGAACTTCTGAGGCACTGTTAGGTCAAATTATGAGGCACCTTTATATATAAATAATACAGAGCCAGCTTTACAGTTTGGGGGTACTCCAGCAAGGATGGCTTGTGAGGAGGACCCCTGACTTCTACCACATAATTGTAAATTACATAATTTCCCTTCAACCTTAAGTTTTATTCTTTTTCTTTTCAGAAGCTGTTCTGGCTCTCCATATTTATCTAAATCTATTTAGGGCTTAGTGCTATGTCATACAACCCGGTTAACAAAAACTAAATAAATTAGCTACATGCAGGCACCCCCTCAACATACTGGCAACAAAAGAAATAGCTGAATAGTTGTTCTCCAATGGACAGCTTGAAGTAGCCTAGTCATGGAGCACTTAAGAGTCCCCTCCTCTGTGAACAACTACCAGGGGCCCCTTACACAGTCATAGTTGAGGTGGCAGGCTATTGGTACATACCCTGAAAACTGCATATATATTAAAATATTAAACATCAGCAGTGTCTTTTTCTGTTTCACTCTTTCCTTGTTTAGTTATCACATTTTGAATGAATCATCTTTAGCTTAGTTGTCATCTTTCTTACATTGGCTTCATTTTTTTTTCTTTCATGTGCACCTCACTTCCCTAGCCTGAAAGCCCTGGTATCTGCAACATCTTCTAGAGCAGGTAATCTCGGGATTGCACCTAATCACAGGTTTAGTTATTTATTTCTTAGCTTTTGGTAACCGGGTAAGTGCGTTAGGCAACAGACATGCCTATTTTCAGGCATGACCCGGGACAGCACAGGACATTGGTTACAATATGCAGAAATGCCCTCATGGAACCTCAGTGCACTACTACTGGCCTAGTAGGGTGGCTCTGCTAGCTTTTTGTATTTTCCATTTTTTTTCCTTCTGCCTCAGTAGTCTCATTGTCTATGTTTCTTAGTCAGGCAAAGTTCCCCTTCCCCTGGAGGAAAAAATGGCAGCAGACAGTGCTCCCACCTCCACTCCAGACCAGAAGTCTGCAATGCTCTCTGCTGTCTTCTTCAGTCTCCAAAACCTAATAAAATAAAATCTTTCTCCTCCCCCACCTCCCACTTACCTAATGGCAGTAATGTTATCTCCTCCCCAATCTACATAATGGCAGCAATAATCTCTCCCCTCCTCTCCTCTCTTCTCTTCCCTGACCTAATTGCAGCAATGCTCTTTTTCCTTCCCCTTCCTCATAATGGTAGTAATGCACTCTGCGACCTCCCCCACCTTAGACCTAATGGCAGCAAGATATTTTCTCATCTCCACATAACATGATCCTGTCTCCTGCTTCCCTTAAAGCATTGCCTGATCCCAGTTTTTAAAATCCAGTGTAGCCTACCTCCACCCATTTCAGCGCCATTACTCCGCCAGGAAGGAAAAGAATGGCATTTGCAATGATCTCCAAATAATTTTATCACAGAATGTTAGCACACTGGGGACTTGCTGTCAGACTGGGGAAATAGAAGAGATAGGGCTGCCAGGTATACAAAGCCAAAACTGGATTCATTCAAATAGAGGGTGGACTACACTGGATTTATCCTTTGGTAACCTTACGTGACTACCAAAGAATAGAAACAAACTGACTACTGTATTGAATGGTCAAGCTATTTGTACTTTTAAAACAACTTAGAAGCTGCACTGATGCTCTGAGTAAATCTACTTGTCCCTCAGTGGCATTTTTAATTGTGATGCAATGAGCTTCAACTCTGTCTTGCCCACCATTGCATATTGTCCTGGAGCAACAAATAAATGTTAAAAATTTAAAAAATGTTTAATCTGCAGTGCCATTATGACTTTCTCTATTTTCTCAATTTGTTATACTCTTCTGTTATTTAGTTTCTGCAGTGTACATAAATAACCTTTAGATTGTCACTTTTGTTACCTTGGCTTCATCTTTTATATTTTCTGCAGTCTATCCAGCATTCTCTCATTCTTTTCCTGCCCCAGCAGTTTTTATTATTTACTTAGCTGTCCCTTTGCTTGCATTTTTGATCATTTACATTTCAAACAACATGAAGTCTTGCTGTATTCTGACTATATGCAGTTAGCCCCAACACTTGAACTGCCCCGGAGAGTAAAGGGTTAACTCTATGCAGCGGCATAGAACGTTGAGCTCGAGCTCGGTTTTCAAACCTCTGTCTGTGGTACTCTGAAGTGTAACAGTCAGATTTCTTACTTCGCCTAACTGAAGTCTCTCTGGAGATTCCTCCTGCATTTTGGTTTGGTAAAAGTTAGAATCGGTCGTTCTTTTAACCCGCTTCGTTTGAATATCAGTATTTTTGCCTCTGTCTCAGTACCAGTAAGTGGTAGTTGTAGGTAGTGGTAGCTTTTCATAAAGAAATTGTTTTGTTTTTCGGTTCTTTGCCAGTCGGTCCGGTTTGGAATTGAAACCTATTCTGTTAATATATTTTGTGTTTGACTGTGTGTTTTTTTCTGGTACTTATCGGTTCCTAAAAAAATCTGGTTTAGGATTTTTGTAACCAACCTGTGACACAGTTGGAACCGATAAGTTTGCAGTCGCCTGGCCTAATCGCTGTTTTGGGTGACTTTATATTGGAAGGCATGTCTGAGAAACCCAGAAAGAAAACCAGACCCACTGGGTTTCAGCACTAAAGAGGCCTTTGCTAAGGCTGACCCTCACCTTGTATGTGTGTATTGTCTGGGGTTTGACCACCTCAAGGAAGACTGCCAAATATGTAAGAACTTTCCCAAAGCCACTCTGGAAAAACATTTGAGTAGGCTAGGGGAGAGGGAGGCTGAGAAGTCCGCTGACCCAGATGGCCAGCCAGTTCGGTTACGGCCGAACCTAAGGAGATGCCCACTGACCTGGGCGATACCTCTTCAGGCAAACGGAGAGCCGATTCTGCGGAATCGGTTCCGAGTAAAAGAAAATGGAAATCAGCCGGTTCGGATTCAGCTTCCCATTGTCTGACCGCTGATGAGGTAGCAAAAGTGATTTCAATTGTTCAGTCGCTTTGCCCAGTTCAGACCAAACCGGTCTCGGTTTAGAGCCGATCGGTTCGGTCAGAGGTACTTGCTTCAGAATTGGATCCTGATACAAACTATAAGGGCAATTGGGAGGAGGAGGATGAAGATTATAAAGAGGAACAATGTGAAGATCTAGATGAGCCAGTAGAGCCTGACATTTCCCTAGACAGGCCTTCTCAGGCTTCTCCTCCCAGGCTTTCTGAGTCCCCTTCATAGTTCTTGTTTTACAAGAAAGTGGCTGAGACTCTTCAACTTCCTATGGAAGAGGCTGAACAGGATCAGGAAGAACCTGACTATCTGGAAATGATGGATGTCCCAGAGTCTAAGAGGGCGTCCATCCCTTTACACAAATCCTTGGGGAAGCAGACACAGAAAATTCTACAATTTCCTACATCCATTCCTCCTGTGGAAAAAAGAATGGACTGTATGCTCTGTCAGGTCCTGGGATGGAATTCCTTTCATCTCATAGCAACCATGTTGGGGTAGTACAAGTTGCAGCCTGTGACAAGGCTAATATTCCTTTGGCATCTCACCCCCCAGATAAGGATTCCAGGAAGGTTGATGCCATGGCAAAAATGCAGTACTTGGCATCATCTTTGACACTCTGGCAATCTAATTACATGGCATACACTGCCAGGTACCAGAAATTTATGTGGGATATGGTTCTGGAACTGGCTATGGGTGCCCCTTCCCAGCTGGCCAAGGAGCTGGAGCAGGTGGCTGCAAATGGTATAGAGGCATCTAAGGTGCAATTCCACGCTGCTGTTGATTCCAGTGATGTTCATTCCAGGGTCATGGCTACATCTATCTCTATGAGGAGATTTGATTGGCTTAGGTGCACCAACCTCTCTCAGGATACCCAGGCTAAGGCCATGGACTTTCTGTAGCTGGTAATTCTCTGTTTGGGAAGCAAACAGAGAAATACATGAAGAAAATGGATGAGTACAGGACCACCTATAGGAGTGCTGCAGCCAAAGAGAAGCAGACCACTCCTCAGAAGCAGCAGTTTAGGGGCGGGGCAGGCCTCTTTACCAAGTTCAGGCCTCCTCCTCTTCTTTCCAGCAGAGGGGGTTCTTTAGGGGAAGAGGTAGACGTGGGGTGACCAGGACCCCATCAGCTACTCAGTCCAAGCCCCCTGCCAAGCAGACACCCTGAGGTGTCAGGGTTGCCTCCCTAATCCCAGTAGGGGGCAGGCTGGCTCACTACTCCCAGGCCTGGGTGTCTGTTACTTCAGACAAATGGGTCCTGGAAGTAGTGAGCCCGGGACTTGCTCTCAGTTTCAAAAGGTTCCCAAAAATGAGTGCAAAGTCTTTCAGTCCTCCCTCTCCCTTGGAGACAAAGGCTCTAGAGGCAGAAGTCTCCTCTGTTCTGCAAGCAGTAGAGATGGTACGTCTTTGTCACAAGGGAAAAGGACTGTATTCAAGATACTTCATTACCACCAAAAAGACAGGGGAGTGGTGACCCATATTGGATTTAAGGCACCTGAACAAACATTTGACAAAACCAAAGTTCAAAATGGTGACTCTGGGAGTGATTCTTCCCTCTCTGAGTCTGAAACCAGGAGACTGGCCAGCTTCCTTGGATCTCAAAGATGCCTACTTCCACATTCCTATCAGACATTCCCACAGAAAGTACCTCAGGTACGAGTTGCCCTCAGGCCATTACTAATTCAGGGCCATGCCCTTCGGCCTAACATCTGCTTCAAGGTTGTTCACCAAGTGTCTCGCCATGGTGGTGGTGGCATTCCTCAGGAGGCTGGGCATCCTTCTGTTCCCATATCTGGATGACTGGCTTCTAGTGGATCAGTCCTCAGACCAAGTCAAGTCAGCTTTAGAAGTCACCCAAAGACTTCTAGAATCCTTGGGCTTCATTCTGAACTCAGAGAAGTCTGTTCTAGAGCCAGTCCAGCTTCTCACCTTCATAGGAGTGGAAATAAATAAGTTCAAGCAAGAGCATTTCTTCCGCTCTCAAGGGTTCAGTCGCTGGTCACTCTGGCCTCCTCTTCTCATCCTCTGGTGTCTCGTCCAGCCAGACACTTTCTGCAGCTGCTGGGACACATGGCAGCTTCCAGAGCAGTAGTTTAGGGAGCAAGATTTCAAATGAGGGATATTCAATTTCATCTCAGATTGTTCTGGTCTCAGAAGAAGGACCCTCTCTCCAAATTGGTTCCAGTCTCCAAGACCCTGATCCAGGCCCTTCAGTGGTGGTTGGAGGAGGACAATCTTCAACAAGGGATCCCCTTCAAAAGTCAGGTCCCTTCTGTGATTCTCACTACAGACACCTCTCTCTTGGGGTGTGGGCCCACCTAGATCATCTCACAGTTCAGGGAACTTGGTTACACTAGGAGTCCCTTCTGCATATAAATCTTCTTGAGTTAAGAGCTGTCTTTCTGGCACTTCAGACATTCTCAGCAGTTGTCCAAGGGAAAGTGGTGCAGATCAGAATGGACAATACCACAACCATGTGGTACATCAACAAACAGGGAGGCATACGGTCCTTGGCCTTGTGCACAGAGGCCATGAAAATTTAGTCTCTAGCTTATTCCCTGCAGGCTTCCTTGATGGCTGTGCACCTCCCAGGGAAGGACAGCATTCTAGCAGATGCTCTCAGCAGGATTTCTCAGGGTCACCATGAATGGGCCCTGAATCCTGTCATTCTTCAAGCCATTTTCAGGAGATGGGGCACCCCAGAGATAGATCTCTTTGCAGCCCCAGACAATCATCAACTCCCTCTGTATTGCTGCAGACCAGCCCTACTGAGTTTGGTTCCTCAGGATGCTCTTCTACTAGACTGGACAAAGAAGTTTCTGTATGTATATCCTCCTTTTCCTCTGATATTCAGGGTCCTATTGAAGATCAGGTCCCGGCCTTTGCAAGGTGATTCTGGCGGCTCCAGACTGGGCCAGACAGCCTTGGTATCCTCTTCTGTTGTCACTGTCAGTAACACTGCCCTTGTGTCTTCCCAGGCAGTACAATTTCCTCTCCTTCTCTCAGGGGAGGATTCTGTATCCCATCCTTCAGACTCTCAGGCTCAAGGCCTGGCTTTTGAAGAGTTAGAATATGCAAATTTGCATCTGTCCCTATTAGTCTTGGATATTTTAAAAGTTAGCAGGAAACCTGCCACTAGGAAGACGTACAACTCCAAATGGAAGAGGTTTGGTTTCTGATGTTCTAGTAGGCATATTAAGCCAGAACTGGCTGAAATTGCCACTGATCTTACTTCGAGATACAGCTCTTGCAGCAGGTTACACCATTAGGACTGAAGCCGGCAGGCGCCAGGATCCCACGGAAATTTTCTAGCTAGCAGTCTTCAGCGGGGACCACCCCCGACGTCGGGCGTAGTACATAAGGAGGTGGTCCCCCCATAATCCTCAGTTCTTTTCCCGCCATCGACTCACCAGTATCGGCCTCTCGATCTCCCTTCTAGTGCGCGACGACTGCAGAACTACAACGATTTTTGTCTTCTTTTTGGATTTGATCAGCTGATGTCCTCTCCAAGGGTGCATCTTAGCAGTTTAGGCCTCCGGCCTACTACCCTTAAAGTACACTTGGCAGCTGTGTCTGATTTTCTTTTGGCTGGTAAGGCCTCTTCCCTAGCTTCTCATCCAGTGTTCAAGAAATTCTTCAAAGGCTTGGTCCATGTCAATCCTTCCTTCAGAGAGCCCACTCCTTCTTGGGATCTGAACATCTGTATTGCACAGCTTATGCAGCCCCCTTTTGAACCTTTATCTTCAACCAAGCTGAAATATTTGACTTAGAAAACTGTATTTCTGGTAGCCATTACCTCAGCTAGGAAGATCAGTGAACTACAGGCCTTATCAGTGGAACCTGATTTCATTTCCTTTCATAGGGATAAGGTGGTCCTTCGTACCAATAGAAAGTTCCTTCCCAAGGTGGTGTCAGGCTTTCATCTGAACCAGTCTATGTCTCTGCCTGTCTTTTTCACTGATCATTCTTCCTCTGGAGAGAGGAGGCTACACAGTCTAGATGTGAAAAGGGCTCTCAGTTGCTATATTGAGCATACTAAAGCCCATAGGAAGGCTTGCTCTCAGTCATTTCTTACTTATGGTGAGGTAGGAAAAGGCAAGCCTGCTGCCAAGAAGTCTATTGCCAGGTGGATTGTCTCTTGCATTCAATTCTGCTATTCCAAACTTGGGAAGGAGCCTCCCTCAGGCCTGAGGGCTCACTCTACCAGAGGTATAGCTGCTTCTATTGCAGCAGCTAGAGATATACCATTAGTGGAGATATGTAAAACAGCTACCTGGAAGTCTGTTAACACCTTTACCAAGCATTACTCTTTGGACATTCTGTCACGAAGTGATGCTAGACTTGGCACGGCTGTGCTGCAGAGCCTGTTACCAAAATAGGTTCTCTAACTCCCTTCTCCAAGGGGGTACTGCTTGGTAGTTTGCATATAGTCAGAATACAGCAAGACTTAATGTTGTTTGAAGAAAAAATTACTCACCATAGTAATGTTGTTTCTTCTAATGGAGTCTTGCTGTATTCTGACCTCCCTCCCTGCCTCCCTCCTGGAACCTAGTAGTTTTGGGATGTGGTGGGGCAGGCAGGTTGCACCCCAGAGGTGTACTGGTCATGCCTCCATCTCTTAGGGGGTTTCTGTTTGTTTGTTATTAAGTTTTTTGGTAAACCACTACCTGTTGTGTTCTTTTTATGTGTTCTCGACTTGAGTCTTCTGACCCCTAAAGCTTTGTTTTGCAATTTGGCACATTTTGGAAACAATTTCTTCCTTTGAGTTAGTTTAGTGCTCGTAAGAATCTGACGGTTACACTTCAGACTACCACAGACAAAGATTTGAAAACTGAGCTCAAGCTCAACATTCTATGCCTTTGCATAGAGTTAACCCTTTACTCTCCGGGGCAGTTCAAGTGCTGGGGCTAGCTGCATATAGTCAGAATACAGCAAGACTCCATTAGAAGAAACAACATTACTATGGTGAGTAATTTTTTTCTTTTCTTCCCTAGGCACTGGAATTGACCCATAATGTTGGGAACCTCACAGCCTCATCCACAGCAACATCTTGTGCTCTAAACCCCATAACCCCCCCCAACAGCATGTTACCCTTTCATGGTTTTAGAACAGGTAAAACCCACCACTGCTCAACTCCACCCCTTAACAAGCCTTGAGAATGCCATTGAGTGGTCTTGCAGATTTAAATGTATGTCATTATCCAACCCAGCACTTTACAGTGATCCTCTGCCTCTTCCCACCTCAAAAGTATTGTAAAGTTTCCTCTTAGACATTACTCTGCCCCCTCAAAAAACAAGAAATACCAACCCTGTATATCTAAGCCCCAAAAGTCATTCCACCCAGAGCCTGAGACACTGTTTTTCATATTAGCTCCCTTTTTGGTCCAGCAGTGTAGGACAATCCTCTGCCTCTTCCTGTTACTGCTGGGCCCAACTGCTGAATTCATGCCCCAGTATGGCTTTGTGTGGGCCCTACAAAGCACTACTGGGATAAGAAAAAAGCATTTTGGCCCACTATAAGTGATAGGAAAAGGCAATGGATCATCATGCAGTCTTGGACCAAAAATAGGGTGCCAATATGAAAAAAAAATAGGGTGACTCAAGGGGGGGCCCTCACAGCTGGGTGGGGATGGTTTGAGGGGCTGAGGTGGTTGGGGTGAATTTTAGCTCTTATAAAGCTACATACATGTAGAGGAATTGCTTGAAAGGAGTAGTGTCAGTCTCTAACTTACGGGGCAATTTCTGTGAAATTTCTGCGGCCAACCCCAAATTCTGTGGCAGGTCATAATTTCTGTGGTAATCACCGCATGCTACAGAACTGCAGAAGACAGGGGGCCTTGGGTATACCTGACATCGGGGTTCCAAAAGGCCTTATGGTGGCTCCGCCACACCCTGTACAAGTGCCAGAACCTACCGCTCCTCAATGCCTGCAGGGCCCTTTACCTCCTCCTTTAGGGCTGCCAGCGAGCTTTCCCCCATCAAGGCTTCCTTCAAGCTTCCCGTCTTCGGGGGCTCCTTTGGATCTTCCACCTTCAGGCCCTTTGCTGGGGTTCCCCCCCTGCAGGACCACTGGTGGGCCTTCCTTCAAGCTGTCCACCATCGGGTCAACTGTTAGGCTACCCTCTGTCAGGGCTGCCATCTGGCTACCCACCGTCAGGGCCGCCATTGGGTTACTCTCCATCAGGACCGCCATCTGGCTTTCCTATGCTGGGGGCACCGTCAGGGTTTCCGCTGTCAGGCTATCCTCTGTCAACCCCGACATCGGACCCCTTTTCGATGGGCTTTTATTACCTGGGTTACCCTGGTTATCATTATCCAGGTTATCCTCAACACTATCCTTCTACAAGTTTCTTAGGACATAGGTCAGGGTTCCGTCACTGTCACCCTCCACTTCCTCCCACTCCACCTCTTCTTGCTCAACCACAGGTGGATTTTAGGGAGATTCTCAAATCATGGTAGTCTGAGACAAAATCACAGTTGGTCTCAGAGTTAGACAGCAGGCCTCCACAACCCCGGACACAGAGCACTCAGACCCTACCCCTAGGGCACCCTCTCCGGTTGTCCCTCATATTTCGGCATCAGGCCAGACAACAGCCCAGTCGCTACCCCTGATGTCAGAAGGGACTCTCATGGAACCAGAACCCCCTGATTCCTGAAAAAATTCCAGAGGATTCCGATGATTCCAAAGCAGATTCCAATTCCTCCTCCGATGGTTTAGGATTTGAGATGCCTCCACATGAGGAACCAGTCTCTTAAGAAGTCTCCCAGATCCCCTCCTGAAGATCCCTCCTTTGTGGACCTCCTCAGGCAAATGGCGGAGGCACGAGGATGGAAATCAGATGCTCTGGACCCAAAACGTCAAAGACTGGCAGAGCATCTGGATTTCCTAGAGACAAGTCCCGTGCCCACTCCCCCATGGCTGGAACCCCACAAGGATTTATCCTCGACTGTTTGGCAGAGACCTTCCTCTATCTCCATGGTCAAGAAATGGTCTAGACTCCATGGTCAAGAAAGTTGACCGGGTTTACAGGACCCCTGAAGACAAGGACCACCTCAGCATGCATCCTAAAGCTGACTAGATGGGCATCACTGCAGCCCATGATAGGTCTGCGAAGCCAAAGCACCTTAGCACCTTTCCTCCCAACAAGGAATCCAGACAAATAGATCAGTTCGGGAGGAAATTCTGTTCTTCTACACTAGCCATTCGTGCTCTGAACTATGTCTCGCACATGCTAGTGTACAAGAAGTCTTTGTTCCGCCAGCTCGAGCCTGTTGTCAAGGCCCTCCTGGACTCCAAAGTGAAGACCGCCTTGGCGAACACCTTAAGATTGGCCTAGGTGGCAGGACGTCATTCCTTACGGGACACGTTACGATGCAGTGGACTCCTCCATGAGAGGTACAGCCACAGCTGTGAGCCTTCACTGATGCTCCTGGCTAAGAGTATCTGTCTTAGCCCCTGATGTTCAGTTGGCTATCCAGGATGCCCTTTTCAGAGGCTCTGTCCTGTTCAGCGGAGACGCCCAGGACATTATCACAAACCTGCAAGATAAAGGCACAGCTCCGGTCAGTCCACAGCATGTACCACCCAAAACAACAATAAAAGTGTCCTTTTCATCAGCAGAACAGACGCCAGATGAAAAACCAGCAGATGCCCAAACGTCAGTTCAAATGTAGGGCTCCCAGTACAGCCACCGCACCTCCAGAAAAAACCAAAAAGGCTTCAGAAGCGGTCCTCCCCAAGCCCCCCTTCCATTCCTGACACTGACCAACCCCTCTCCTCCTCATCTATTGGAGGAACATGTGGGTGGAAGGTTCGGAAGGCATCTGAGAGTCCATCACAATCGATCCCTGGGTGCTTCAAGTAATCAGACTTGGTCACACTGTTGAATTTTGAGAAAACACCCCAAACAATCCTTCGGGATTTTCTCACTACCCAAGGGTGCACACTCCCCATTTAAGGGAGGAGATTATGGCTCATCTTCAAAAAGAAGCAATAGAGCCAGTGCTGGCACACTAGCTCGGGAAGGGATTCTACTCCCACTACTTTCTGGTACCCAAAAAGACAGGGGATCTATGCATGATCCTAGACCTCAGCACCTTCAGTCTCTTCATAGAGTAGAAGAGGCTTCGGATGCTGATGCTGCAAAGCCTGCTGCCTCTCCTTTTCAAAGGACAATGGCTTTTCACCCTGGACATACAGGATGCGTACCTTCACATCCCAATATTCTATCTGCACCGCAGATTCCTCAGTTTTTTCTTCCAAGGGGAGCATTACCAGTTCAAAGCTCTTCCCTTTCGGTCTTTCCTCCGCACTGCAGGTTTTTGCTAAATGCCTAGCGGTAGTGGCAGGTGCCTTGGGAATCAGGGGCACTACGTCTTTCCTTATCTCAACAATTGACTTCTTACGGCTCCATCTAGGGAGGGATTGGAGGCTTCCATATCAGTTACCCTACATTTTTTCGAGCATCTGGGTATTACTGTCAGTTATCACAAATCCCAGCTTGCACCTTCCCAATGCTTGCAGTTTATTGGGAGCAGTTCTGGACATGGTGCAGGGTATGGCCTTCCTCCCCCTGGACAGGATAGAGACCCTGGAGAGGCAAGTCAGGCTGGTATCCTCCGATCGACGCATTTTGGCCAGGGTGGTTCTCTGCCTTCTCGGCCTTATGGCAGCAGCTATCCCTACGGTCCCTATGGCCAGACTCCACATGCGCATCTCGCAGTGGACTCTCAGGTCCCAAAGGAATCAGAGGGCAGATGACTTGGACAGTCATGTCCTAGTTACCAGTCCAGTGCAGAAGGATCTGCTTTGGTGGCAGAACTCCAGCAACTTGATTCGAGGAGTGCCTTACCAGACCCCTCCTTACTCCCAAATCCTGACTACAGACGCATCAGGCATGGGATGGAATGCCCATCTGGGATGCCGCAGGACCGAGGGCCTGTGGTTGCCTATAGAACTACACCTGCACATTAATGTGCTGGAAATGAGAGTAGTGCTTTATGCTGTTCAGGCCTTTCAGCACATTCATCAGAAAGATACACTGTTGATCCAGTCCGACAACATCTGCGTGGTGTTGTACATCAACAAACGGGGGTACCCGCTCATATCCTCTTTGCAGAGAAGCGATGCTGGTCTGGAATTGGGCTGTTCTGCATCAGGTCCATCTTCTGGCAGTCCACGTCACAGGCATGCAGAATGTTCTTGCAGACAGCTTCAGCTGCACCAGGGTAAGAGCCCATGAGTTGGAGCTGAAACAAGCAGTTCTAGATCACTTCTTCAACCTTTGGGGTCGTCCAGAAATGAATCTGTTTGCAGCCCTATCAAGTGCAAAACTTCCCAAGTTTTGCTCACTCGGTCCTGGGCATGGTGCTTTTTGGCAAGACGCAGTGTCTCTTTCTTGGACAGGGAGATTTCTGTATGTATTCCCTCCCTTCCCAGTCTTACAGAGAGTGTTGATCAAGCTAGACAGAAAGAGCACACATGACAATGATAGCTCCGTTTTGGCCTCGACAAATTCCATTCCCACTGCTTCAGCAGCTGGCAGTGGAACCGCCGGTTCCCCTGCTTTCTTATGATCTGCTGACCTAGGAGGGGGGCACGCTAGTACATCCAGGACTGAAATCCCTTCATCTTCATGTGTGGCTCCTCAAGACATAGTCGCTTCTAGGTATGGGGTTTCCCCAAGGGTAGCTCAGATTTTGGTAGAGGCAAGAAAGCCATCTACTAGAACTACCTATGCCATGAAGTGGAAATGCTTTTTCATTTGGGCCACCTTGAAGACTTTGGATCCTTTCTCATGCCCAGGTCACGGAGTATCTTCACCATCTTTCGGACCTGGGCTTGAGCTATACCTCACTGAAGGCGCATCTAGTGGCCATCGCTGCCTACCATGATTTAGTAGGGGGCAAGACTCTGGCTCAGAGGTCTCAAAAACCTTCTTAATTTTCTTTTAGAAAAATTGACCTTACTGCCTTTTGAACTGGCAAGGACATGTGATTTGCACTTTTTGTCCTGGAAAATGCTCTTTTTAGTTGCAGTCACTTCTGCTCGAAGAATTTCCCAGCTTCAGGCCCTCATGTGTAAGGTGCCTTATTTGATTTTTCACAGAGACCGGGTGGCCCTGCGCACGAATCCTAAGTTCCTTCCAAAGCTTGTTTCAGAGACTACTCAGAATCAGTCTCTTCAATTGCCAGTGTATTACCCCAAACATTCTAATCCGGGGGGAGACCATTCTGTGTGGCTGCTACTTGGAGTTTGTCCACACTTTCATGAAACACTACAGTTTGAACATTGCCTCTAGGCGTAAGGGTGGTTTTGGACTTCCAGTCCTCCAGGAAGTCCTGTCCTAAGTATCTAGCTACCTACTAGCTTCCTGTTCCAGCCTCCCATGTTTTCCTGTCCCTTGAATTCTGATTGCTTGCAACTCAGTCCTTCAAGTAATTACCTACTGCAAGAGCCCTCTTGAAGTAAGAGAGTACAGTTACGTAAGAACTTACCGTAATAGTAGATTTTTTGGAGATGCTCTTGCAGTAGGTAACCTTTTTCCTACCTACCTTCCCCCTATTTTAGTTTGTAGCTCTATTTCCAGGAGCCTTTTCTTGGATTCAGGAGCCTCTTCCCATTCTCCTGTCATGACTCTTAGAGGTCTCCAGCAGGAGAACTGGAGGGTGGATGTGGGGACTGCCCACTATATAGTGTCATGCTGACATCCATCACGTGACGTCGGGGGGGTGGCGGTCCCCCATCAGTCACTACTAGCAAAAGTATCCATGTGGTCCTGATGCAAGGGGGCACATTCCTATATGTGATTACCTACTGCAAGAGCCTCTCTCGAAGATCTACTGTTACAGTAAGTTCTTACATAACTGTACTTTCGCTTTCTGATGGCCACACCTCAACAGATCCTCACCACAGTTACTTTGGGTCAGGGTTGGGGAGCCCATCTAGGCCCCTATCAGACCCAGGTCCTCTGGTCTTGCAGGGAGACTCACTTCCACATAAACATTCTAGAAATGAGGGCAGTTCTGTATGCCTTCTCACCCCAGGGTTCTTTAACATCAGTAACAGTATGCAGTAAGCTGATTAGGTTGAGCTGCCTCAGAGGTGGAGTTTATGATAATGAATAAAATTAATTAGCCAATCAGAAATGAGTTAGTGGGTGTGCTGAGTGGAGCTTGCCCAGAGGGCACCAGAATTTTTTTCCGCGTGACTGAGTAACACAGCCTCTGCTAAAGTTTCTGAAGAGGGGTCCTCTTCCCAAGTTAAGACCAAAGAAACGTCCCCTAGGGACTCCTCCGAAAAGAAGTCACATAAACACAATAATAATTCTGGTGACCAGCCAAAAAAGAGACAAGGGGAGCAGGTCACTGATTCAGTGCCTGCCAAAAAGAAATTTAAAGAAAAACATACCACTGCCTCTCCCACGTCAAGGCAAGGGGAGACACCAGTGGCTCAGAAACATAAAGTAAAAGACAGAGGCTTAAAAAAAGGAGAACGTTTCTGACTTAGAAACAGATTTATCCCCTGTCGAAGAGATGGCCAAAGCCTGGCACCTTTGTCAAACCATTTAGAGTACGGGTAATATTTTCTCTGCCCCCTCTCCTCCTGTTCACCATGGCAGTTCTGCCCCAACTTTTGGTCCAGACTACTACTATGGTGGCATAGATGGTGATGAGTCAGAAGGCCAGCCCCTGGAACCTGATGTTTCACCTGACCAGGAGTTTGTTACTTCTCCAAATGGCCAGAAGGATTTTTCCTCCCTAGTTACTTTTCTGCAATATGTGGTGGACACCCTGGACCTCCCTACTCAGGAGTCCATCGAGGAGGATGATGATGAGAAGGATGAAGACTATAGGGATATGATGGTTCTTCCACCTCTAAAGAAAATAGTATTGCCTATTTACAAATCCTTAAGAAAAACCACGATGAAGCTTCTTCACCCCTACCCCTCTACCTGGTATAGACAATAAACTAAACAGAAAATATCAGCTTGCTAGACATGATGCTGTATTTCTCTTGTACATCCTAGTCATGAGGGGGTAGTGCAGGCTGCGACTTATGATAAAGCTAAAGTCTCACTTTCCTCCCAACCTCCTAAGAAAGAGTCCAGTAAACTGGACTCTATGGCAAACATTTTTTATACCACAGCCTCTCCTTTTATGCCAGTCCACCTATTTGGCATATTCTGCCAAATATCAAAAGGCCTTGTGGAGGTTTCTTCAGAGGGAGAGGCAGGAGAGGCCAGAAAAAAGCTGCCACCACTACTGTGCCTTCCTCTTAGTCTAAGTCCTGACTTCAGCAACCAGGTTGCCTCCCCTCTCCCAGTAGAGGGCAGGCTCTCACACTACCTGTTTGGAGCCACATTACCACAGACAAGTGGGTCCTGGAGGTAGTGGAAAAGGGCACATCCCTCAAATTCAAAACATTTCCATCTCTCAGGGGTCCCCTACTGTCAAAACCTTGAACTCCAACAGAAAGACTCTCTTATTGGAGCTGGAGGTAAAGACTCTGTTAGTAGTAAAGGTAGTGGAGAGAGTTACCTTTTCCCAGTGGGAAAAAGGCCTCTACTCCAAATACTTCCTGTCAGAAAAGAAAAACGAGGAGTGGCGACCAATTCTCGACCTCAGGTACTTAAACTGGCACTTACTGAAACCAGAATTCAAAATGGTTACTCTCACAATGGCGATTCACTCTTTGCAGGGAGACTGGCTAGCATTCCTGGACCTCAAGGACGCCTATTTTCATATTCCAATAAGGCATTCCCACAGAAAGTTTCTCAGGTTCAGGCTGCCGTCAGGACATTGCCAGTTTGCAGCCATGCCATTCAGCCTAACATCGGCCCCTAGAGTGTTCACCAAATGCTAACTGTTGTAACAGCTTATCTCAGGAAATGGCATTGCAGTCTACCCATATTTGGACAACTGGCTGCTGGTGGGCAAGACCCCTCACCAGGTTGGGGAGGCTGTCAGTTACATAAAACAAACTTTGCAGTCCCTGAGTTTTCTCATCAATGAAAAGAAATCCAATTTGGATCCAACACAGCTCCTCATCTTTATAGGAGCTGAACTGGATACACAGCAGAGCAGGGCCTTTTATTCCAGTAGGCAGGATCCAACATCTCCTGTCAGTGGTGAACTCCTTTGTCCTTGGCAAGCCAGATACTTTCTAAGGCTCCTGGGACACATGGTTTCTATGGCAGCTGCTGTCCCTGGTGTCAGATTTCAAATGAGGGACATATAGTATCATCTATGGGCACATTGGTCCCAAAAAAGACTTTCCTTGTCCAAGCTGGTTCTGGTCACAAAAACTTTACTCCTAGCTCTGGACTGGTGGAAGGAAATAGCCAAACTTCCGGTGGGGATCCCCTTCCAGCTTTCTACACCCACAAAGATCATCACTACAGATGCCTCTCTTCTGGGCTGGGAAGCTCATCTGGACAACCACTCTGTAAGTGGCACTTTGACTCCCAAGGAATCTGCAAGCCACATCAACCTGCTGGAGCTCAGAGCCATTTACCTTGCCCTCAAGACTTTTCCCCCCAGGTAAACGGTCAATCAGTGCAAATCAGGACAGACAACACCACGGCTATATTTTACATAAACAAGCAGGGTGGCACAAGGTCGACTGTGCTTTGCACAGAAGTAATGAAAATTTGGTCTATCGCTTATACTCTCGATATGTACCTCTCAGCCATACACCTCCCAGCCAAGGATAGCACCCTGGCAGATGCCTTGAGCTGCATCAGCCAAGGACACAACAAATGGACTCTGAACAAGCAGGTCCTTGCCACAGTGTTCAGAAGGTGGGGCACACCAGAAATAGATCTGTTTGCCTTTCACCTCAACCATCAGCTTCCTTTGTACTGCTTTAGGCCCCCGACACTAGGGACTCTTCCAGCAGATGCCTTGACCCTGGATTGGGCAGGCAAGTTTCTTTATGCCTTCCTTCCCTTTCCTTTGATTCATAGTGTGTTACTGAAATTGAGGAGCCAATCAGCAACAATGATTCTGGTGGCACCGGATTGGCCAAGGCAACCTCGGTATCCTCTCCTATTAGCTCTGTCTCACAGCAAGCCTATTCAGCTTCCCTCGGTGACTCTCTCCTGACTCTGCCGCAGCTAGGAGTGACCTATCCAGATCTGCAATCTCTTCACCTCAAAGCTTGGCTCTTGAGGAGTTAAGAGTACCCAGACACCCAGTATTCAGAACAGGTCCTGAAAATCCTGAGGATGGCTAAAAAAGCAAGTACCAAGAAAACCTATGCAGCTAAGTGGAAAAGGTTTTCTTTATAGTGCAAGAGGAGACAGAAAAATCCTCTTAAGCCTCAGTTCCCAGTCTTTTAGACTATTTGGTCCACCCATAGGTCTTAGACCTAAAGGCCTCATCCCTAAAACTTCATCTAGCTGCAATTTCTGCTTACCTGTCCATAGGGAAGGACAAGTCAATTATCTCTCTGCCTGTTTTTAAAAAGTGTTTTAAAGTCCTCCCCCATTTTCAACCCCCATTTAGGAAACCTGTTGCCCCTTGGGATCTCAACCTCTGCATCGCTAAGCTTAGGGAGCCTCCTTTTGAGCCCATGACTACGGCCCATTTGAAACATGTTACCTGGAAGACGGTCTTTCTGGTTGCCATCACTTCTTCAAGAAAGATATCAGAAGTTCAGGCACTCTGTACTGAGCCAAACTACATCATTCCTCACAAGGACAAGGTAGACCTCAGAACAAACAGGAAATTTTTTCCTAAGGTGGTCTCTTGAGTTCCACCTTAATCAATCCATTACCTTTCTTATTTTCTTTACTGTAAAATCCACTCCAGGGAGCAAAGGCTGCACAGTCTGGATGTCAAAAGAGCCATGTCCTACCAGATGGAGCACACCAAGCAGTTTAAGGGCTCCACTTCCCAGCTTTTGCTTACCTATGGGAGACAGGCAGAGGAAAACCAGCCACTAAGAGAACTATCTCCCGCTGGATAGTCTCTTACATTCAGTTTTATTATGACAATTCTGGTAAACAGCTCCCTGAAGACCTCAGGGCCCACTCTACTAGGGGCACTGCTGCCACAGTGGCAGCCACAAGGGATATTCCCTCATTTGATGTCTGCAAAGCAGCCACATAGAGGACCGTACACACATCCACAAAGCACTACTGCCTAAATGTACAGTCCAGCTCTGATACCAGATTTGGCAGGGTGGTTCTGCAGAGCCTCTTCCCTCTGTACACACCTCCCAACTGCACTGCTTTGTAGTCTGCATACTGTTACTGATGCTAAAGGACCCCTGGGGTGAGATGAAAAAATTCTAGCGACATGGATATGGTGTATTTATCCACACGTTCTGGTAGTATCCTTTCCCCTTTAAATCCTGCTGGCAAGCCTTCAAGCTGGCTCCTCCCACCCACCCTGGTGGTAACTCCCCTAACACCTCCCCATGACATCAGTTCTTCCTTTCCACTTGGAGAATGGGTTCCTTCCTTACCACTCTGCGTTATTGAGGCCCTAAAACCTTCTTTTAAAAAAAAACCTTTCGAGAGTTTTTTTCTACTGCAATTGTCTTCCTTACTTCTCGCCGCTCCGATGAACGACACAAAGTCCACTCTGGATTTCCAGTTCTGTGGTTGCAGGCAGATGTGCGTATACTCTCTGGGCCACGAGCATGATGTCCAGCCCTGCGATTTTTGTCTCGCCTTTTTGTCATTGACTCTGGAGGATCGCCTAGCCCACTTCTCCTTGGATGACCGAGCGAACAGGATCCGCCCATTCGCTCAAAGGAAGCACAGAAGGCATATTCCTGCAGCTGTGGGTTCCACTGAGCAGTTACCAGCCATGGAGGAGGAGGTGGCTCAGGCCGCGGCGCAGTCTTCATCGGCATTGGTCTTCATGCTGCTCTGCTTGGGCGTGTTATTTTCCAGCGCGTTCCAGGAACTTTTCCAGTTTTTGCCTACTTTCGGAGAGGGTCCTTTGGGCCCCAAGACCTAAAAATCTAAGGCTTCCAAGGAGAAAGAGACCAAGAAACGATCTCATCGACGCCCATGGCATCGGGAGCGCTCCCAACCTCCGACTCCCACGCTTCTTTGACTTTGGCCACCGGCTGCACAGTACTCCCGGCAGGCCAGTTGGTCAAAGATTGGACCAACTCTCCAGCCGAGATCTTTCTCGAGCCGATCCTTTCTTCAGAGGAGGTTGACACCTCTCTCTCGAGGATTCCGGTTCTCTCAGGGGGAGGGGGGGAGGACAGGCCACTGTTCTGCCACCTCCCCCTCCAGATCTTCCTGACCAAGGACTTCTGATCGGCCCCTCTAGTATCCCCGGCATCGGCCGAGCTCCCACTCTCGTAGCCCAGACCCAGGACAGTCTGCCTATCTTCGGCATTTGCGCTTGTAGGCGCGGCGTTGCTGCGCCCGCTGCTATCCCCTCCTCATTCTTGTTTACCAGAGGCACCTGGAACAAGCTGCGTTGGTGCTACAAGGAGTTCGTGTGGCAGCAGCTTCTGTTTTCCTGGATGAAGCCACCCTTGGCGTCCAATCTGGC
The DNA here is from genome assembly GCA_016271365.2 of Neoceratodus forsteri. Taxonomy (NCBI): domain Eukaryota; kingdom Metazoa; phylum Chordata; order Ceratodontiformes; family Ceratodontidae; genus Neoceratodus; species Neoceratodus forsteri. The sequence goes on along the minus strand of CM028135.1, from coordinate 900,214,301 downwards.
CATAACTATACTGCCATCACCCGAGCTGCAGCAGACCTCTCTCCAGCAGGTGCTGGTTCGGTACAGTACTGGTGCGGCCCACTCCGGCTTCTCCACTGATTGTAGTGGAGCCACCGCCCCCTGTGCTGAAGTACAGCGTCCCAACCAAAGACACTTGCCCCAAGAAAGGACTTCCCCATCGGCTCAAGGTTACTCTGACCCCCCCGTGGGTGAGCAGTGGTACAGGCAGTAGACCTCTGTTTCATGAATCCTTGGAAACAAAGGGCTCCTCTCTTCACTCCCGTCCAGTGGACGTTAAGCTGACCAAGAATCTCTGTGGAGCAGGGCCCCACTTCATTCATTGGCCTTCTGTGCCTGATCTCTGAATCCAATGGCCTTCAGCTGGAGCCCGTTCAGAAGAGGGAAAGATACCCATTGACTGAGATCTTGGACCAGGGTGACTCTCTGATGGAGGCTTTCCCAGTCCAGGGTGCTATCCTTGGTCCTGCTCTGGATCTGTGGCAACACCCGGCTTCTTGCCCTGCACCCTCAGCCAGGATGGCCCACAAGTCCGCTGTCCCTACCGTTTTTCTCTCAGGATATACTGAGCACCCTGCTGAGGGAGTGGTTGCCGACTCTGTTTTTCGGTGCATGGTCAATGTGGGGGAAGTGGACAAGCCCCCTGACAAGGAGTCCAAAAAGCTGGACCACTTGGCCAAGAAGGTGTATGCTGCCTCTTCTATCAGCCTCAGGCAAGCCAGTTCAGCTCTTCTGATGGCTCACTTTATGCACGCCCCTCTGGGGTCCTTGGATGAGGTGCTTTCCCACCTCCTTGCAGACTACTGTCAAGCAATTCTGTGACCAAGGACATGCCATAGCGAAGTAACAGTTCCAAATGGCTATGGACATTGGAGATTCCTGAGCCCGGTCTGTAGTCACGGCAGTTGCCGTGCGCATCTCTATATTTACCGCTGATATGCAGCACAAGTTGGCAGATGTGCCCTTCTTGGGGACCAACTTGTTTGGTCCTGGTGTGGAGGGGCATCTCACCAGGACTGAAAACTCCAGTGCCACCCTGGACTCTGTGACGTCTGCTCAAAAGGACCAGAAAGGTTCCAATTTCACCAGGAAAAGGCCCTTTCGGCCTGCCTCAGGCACTGCGGCCAATCCTAAGCTGGTCAGCAGCAGGCCTGGCATTCAAGACCCAAGCTTGTGTTCTCAGACATCCGGAAGCCAGGAGGTCGGGGATCCTGTGGTCCCTCGGCTGGATCCTCCTCTGCTTCCAATCCTGCCCAGTGACAGGATGGGGAATGCCCTCCCCTCTCCAGTGCTGAATCCCTGGGTCTTCCCATGGGGGGCCGGCTCCACCACTTCATTTCTGCCTGATCCGCTGTCACAACAGACAGGTGGGTTTTTGAGGTTGTTGGCCAGGGTCTGCCTCTGGAATTCGAGCAGCGCCCTCCCAGCCGAGCCCACGCCCCATGTGAAGACATGCTGTCTGTTGACGTTCAGTCGGCACTTTGGGACGACATTGCCCAGCTTCTAATCAAGGAGGTGGTGGATCCAGTCCCAGACCCTCCACAGCATCCAGGTTTTGTGTCTAGGTACTTACTGGTACCCAAACGGATGAGGGGATGGCGCCTCATTCTAGAGCTGTACAATCTGAACAAATTCCTCAGGTCCCACACTTTCAGAATGGTCACTCTGTCTCAGATTGTACCATTTCTGGAGCAGGGCATGTGGTTCTGCTCTCTGGATATTCAGGACACATTCTACCATGTCCCGATCTGTCAGTCCCACTGACGGTTCCTCTGCTTTTGGGTGGTGGGCACCCTCTATGAGTTCGAGGCCATGCAATTCTGCCTGTCCATGGCACCTAGGGTCTTCACCAAGTGCATTGCAATGGTGGCTGCCTACCTGAGGTGCCAGGGAGTCTGGATATACCCCTACCTGGACAATTAGCTCATCGTGAGTCCCTCCAGACAGGAGGTGGAATGGTCCAGGGATCTGGCCCTCCAGACCTGAATCTCTCGTGGCCTCTTGGTCAACGAGGCCAAATTGGAAATCATGCCTTCGCAGGTGATTCACTTCATTGGGGCAGAGCTCGACTCTTGCAGAGCCAGGGCTCAGCTTCCGGCGGACAGGGTGGAGGCTTTTACCTTCTTTGCCCGATCATTGCTGGTTGGGCAATTGTGCCCTGCTCAGGACCTCTTGGGCTACATGGCAGCCTGCACCAGTGTGGTCCAATGGGCCTGCTGGAGAATGCACCCCCTGCAATGGGAGCTGGCTGGCCAGTGGTCTCAGCGCAAGGGTCACTTCAATCAGCTGGTCACAGTGACCTAGTGAATGTGGGATGTGCTCCGGTGGTGGATAATCCTGGAACATCTGCAGGAGGGTATCCTGTTTGTCTGCCTGGAGCTGACAGTCATCCTGATGACCGACACCTCTTTCATTGGCTGGGGAGCCTGCCTTGGGCATCAGAGTCAATGGGCTCTGGTTCCCCAAAGAGTCCTCATGTCACATCAACCTGCTGGGGCTCAGGGCAGTTTAGCTGGCGCTGACTGCTTTCGCTCCACAACTCAGGGGTCAAGTGGTGCAGGTCCAGACGGACAACACCACGACCATGTATCACCTCAACAAGCAGGGCGTGTGTGCTCCCTTCCACTGTGCAGGGAAGCCTCCACATCTGGACACTTGTGCACAGTCTGGAGGCAAACTTTCTGGCCATCCATGTGGCCAGTGCCTCCAGCCAGCTTGCAGATGCCCTCGGTTGGGTGGGCAAGGCAACACGCGAGTAGTCTCTTCATTCCGAGGTAGTACAGCACCTGTTCTCCTACTGGGGCAAACCTCTCATGGACCTGTTTGCCTCCAGAGAGAATGCCAAGCTGAGGCAGTATTGTGCCCGCCCCTCTCAGCAGGGAACACTGCAGGGGGATGCTTTCTCAAGGCCCTGGACCATGGGCCTTCTCTATGCCTTCCCTCCGTTTCTGCTGATCCACAAAGTTCTGCTCAAGGTCAGGATGGATAAGGCACAGGTGATCCTGGTGGCTCCGGACTGGCCATGCCAGTTCAGGTATGCCGATCTCCTCAGCCTCAACAGCAGACATCCGAGGCATCTCCCACTATGCCTCGGCCTGCTCTCCATCAATCAGTGGGAAGGTACTCCTCCCAGACCTTCAGTCCCTGCTCCTGACGGCCTGGTTTCTGAGTGGCTAGAGTTCCAGGCTTTGGGTCTCTCGGAAGTTGTTCTCAGCATTGTTGAGGCATCTCAGAAGGAATCAACTCGAAAATGTTATGCCTTCAAATGGAGGAGGTTTTTCATTTGGTGTCAGGGCAAAGGGCTGGACCCTTTGTCTTGTCCTGTGGTCAGCATTCTTGATTATCTTTGGTTCCTCTCCAAGGGGGGCCTTCAGTTGATGACCCAGCTGCCACCTCTGCTTACCGGGCACTGGCTGGTCAGCAGTTGGCACAGGAGAATGTGGTCTTGAGCTTCTTCAAAGGCTTGGACCGCATTTCCTCTACAGTGCATGAACCACCACCACCTTGGGATCTACTGCTGGTTTTGGCAAAGCTTATGGGCAGGCCATTTGAACCAGTGCACAGGGGTGAGATTTCACACCTGTTGTGAAAGACCACCTTCCTGGTGGCTGTCATGTCTTCCAGAAGGATCAGTGAGCTTCAAGCACTTTTGGTGGAGTCTCCTTACTTGTTCTTCCAGAAGGACAAGGTTGTCCTGTGTCCCAACCCGAAGTTCCTCCCGAAGGTTGTGTTGGATTTTCACCTTAACCTGATGATTAATCTCCCAGTGTACTTCACCAGTCACACCTCAGAGGCCGAGCACAGGCTCCATGCTGTGGACCTGAGGCGATTGTTCACTTAGTATAAGGTGCGCACAGCTGGAGTTCGGGGAGAGGTTCGCCAGCTGTTTGTCACCTAAGCTGAAGCCGCACCTGGCAAACCTGTAGCCAAGTCGACAATTGGCAGGTGGATAGTATCCAGCATTGATCTCTGCTATAGGTTGGCAGGTACGGAGCCTCCCGGAGGGCTAAGGGCTCATTCCACCTGCCATATTGCTGCGTTGGTGGCTGCTTCCAGGGACGTCTCTATCCAAGAAATCTGCAAAGCTGCTACCTGGAGGTCAGCACAGACCTTCATTTCCCATTACTACATTGACCTCTAGTCACGCTGGGATGCTGGTTTTGGGGCCTCAGTTCTCTAGTCGCTGTTCCCTAAGTAGGGGGTGTGCATCTTGCCTCCTTCTGCTGGAGAACTACTAGGAGCCTGCCAGAACATTTGGATAAGTACCCCATATCCACATCCCTATAAAACAGGTTACTCACTTGTAACAGTAGTTCTAGGAGTGGTTTATGAGGTACATCCACACGGACCCACCCGTCCTCCCTTGGCAGTGGCACACAGGTATGCTTCCAGCGGGCAAGAACTGGCACCATTGGGAGGTGCTAGGGGAGTTGCCACCTGGGTGGGTGGGAGGAGCCAACTTGAAGACTTTCTGGCAGGATTTAAAGGGGAAAGGACACTTCTAGAACATGTGGATGTACACCATATACCACTCCTAGAACTACTGTTACAGGTGAATAACCTGTTTTTACTCACCATAGTAATCTTGTTTCTTCCAATGTGTCCTTAAGCATCAGTAACCTCCCACCCTTTGTCCCCTAATAATCTTAACTGAAGAGGACTCTGCTTCCTTTATTGTTGCCAAATTTGTTCCTGAGTTTTAAATTGCATTTAAAGTAAAGTTTATATGTTATTTTAATTGTTTATTGTTCATGCTGTTGCATGATTTTTAAAGCCTGTTAGGTCAGACTTTATGTGGGCATGTTCCCATCATAGCTTCAAAAAAATTCTGGTGCCCTCTGGGCAAGCTCCACTCAGCACACCCTCTAACTCTCTTCTGACTGGCTGATTCATTTTATTCATTATCATAAACTCCACCTCCAAGGCAGCACAACCTAGACAGCTTACTGCATAATGTTACTGATGCTAAGGGACACCTTGGAAGAAACAAGATTACTACAGTGAGTCATTTTTTTCTTACAGGCCTTCCAGAACCGTCTCTCCCTGGGTCCTCTGTTGGTGCAATTGGACAGTCTCAGTGTAGTCTGTTACATGAACAAGCAAGGGGAGGGGACTCATTTCTATCCTCTGTGCTGGGAAGCAATAAGGGTCTGGTACTCGGCTCTAGAACTGTCAGCCGTCCATGTGCCAGGTGCCCAAAACGCCTTGGGGGACAGCCTCGGCCAGTTGCGGTCTGAAGTGCCCAAGTGGGAACTGCTGACCTCGCTAGCAGAAAACCTGTTTGACAGGTGGGGTTGTCCAGAATTGGACCTTTTTGCAACCTCACTCAGTGCAAAACTGCTACATAGATACATAGATACATAGACAGTGTCAGCAGATAAGGGCCTATGGCCCACCCAGTCTGCCCATTTGAGCTTGTAAGTTCAGTTTGTTTTCCTAGAAGTCTGTTGTACCTTAACCCTGACCTCCAGAATTCCTTTATGTCTATCCCATGCACTCTTAAATCCGTGATTGTTTCAGCCCCGCCCACTTCCTCTGGCAGGGTGTTCCACTTGTCCACCACCCGCTCTGTGAATAAATTCTTTTCATGTTTCCTCTGAATCATCCTCCCTCCAACTTCATCCCATGGCCTCTAGTCCTGGAACATCTTTTCAGCTTAAAATCGTGTTTTCCTGCACCCTGTTCCTCCCTGTAAGATACTTGTATGTCTCTATCATATCCCTCTCTCCCTCCCTCTCCAGGGAGTACATGTTCAGTTCCTTCAACCTGTCTTCATAGGACTTGTGATGCAATCCATGCACCATCTTTGTTGCCCTCCTCTGAACCTTCTCTACCCTGTCTATGTCCTTACGTAGGTATGGTCTCCAGAACTGTACACTGTACTCCAGGTGGGGCCTCACTAGTGTCTGGTATAGCGGATTATGACCTCCCTTTCCTGCTGGTAGTGCCCTGCCTATACATCCCAGCATCCTATTTGCTTTACCTGCTGCCTTGTCCACTGTTTCCTACCTTGAGGTCATCAGAGATGATAACCCCAAGATCCCTTTCCTGCTTGGTGCATGCTATATCCTCACCCCCAACTGATATATTGTGCCAGGGTTATTGTGCCCCATATGCATTATCTTGCACTTCTTTGCATTGAATTTCAACTGCCAAACCCTGACCATTCTTCAAGTTTCTGCAGGTCACTTCTCATTCTGTCTACACCCTCTGGTGTGTCTACTCTGTTGCAGAGCTTTGTGTCATCAGCGAACAGTGAAATTCTGCCTTCTAGGTCCTGCGCCATGTCACTGATGAAGATGTTGAATAGGACCGGTCCCAGCACTGATCCCTGTGCTACCCCACTGGTCACTCTTCCTTCTGTGGAGTGACAGCCATTTACCACCACCCTCTGTGTCCTGCCACCCAGCCAGTTACCTACCCACCACATTACTGTCCTGCCCACACCCATATTCCCCAGTTTGTGTAATAGTCTTCTATGTGGCACAGTGTCAGAGGCCTTGCTGAAGTCCAGATAGGCCATGTCCACTGCCCTCCCCTGATCCACCTCCCTAGTCACCCAGTCAAAAAATTCAACGAGGTTGGTCTGACATGACCTCCCCCTGGTGAAACCATGCTGCCTTGGCTCCTGTAGTCCATTGACAACCAGATGTTCCACCAATCTCTCCTTCAGTAGTGCTTCCATGATCTTCCCCACTACCGAGGTGAGGCTGACTGGTCTGTAGTTCCCTGCTTCCTCTTTGTTCCCACTTTTGTATAAGGGGACTACATCTGCTGTCCTCCAGTCTTTGGGTACCTCCCCTGTTTCCAGTGATCGGCTAAACAGGATAGCCAGAGGTTCAGCCACCACCTCGCTTAGTTCTTTAAGGACCCTGGGGTGCACCCCATCTGGCCCCATTGCTTTATCAACTCTTATTACTTCCAGTTCCTTCAGGACCCTTTCTCGTGTAAAGGGACTTGTGTCCATTTCTGCACCATTCTCACCCCTTGTACTCCCATCAGACCCATTACCCTCCTCTTCCTCAGTAAAGACTGAGCAGAAATACCTGTTCAGTATGTTAGCTTTACTGTTGTCATCCTCCACGCGGCCCCCATCCTCCCTCTTCAGTCTCACTATCCCTCCCTTTGTCTTTCTTTTTTCACTTATGTACCTGTAAAAGGTTTTGTCCCCTCTACCCACTGATTTTGCTATGTGTTCTTCTGTCTGAGCTTTGGCTTCCCTTACTGACCTCCCTGCCTCCCTTTGCTTCTCCTGGTACTTCTCCCTATCCCCTTCTGCCTGTGTCTTTTTGTATTGCCTGAATGCAATCTTTTTGGCTTTCACTTTCTTTGCTACCTCTTTGGAAACCATAATGGTCTCCTCTTCCTTTTCCTCTTGCTAACCTGCTTAATACATAATTCTGTTGTTCTTGTAATCCCATTTTAAATACTGCCCACTGTTCCTCAACCCCTGATTCCTGTCCCATTCCCCTTAATGCCTCTTTCAAGTATCTCCCCATTTTCCCAAAGTCTGCCCCCCTGAAATCCAGGATACGTGTTTTTGTGCGGTTTGGTTCTGCTCTTTCTGTGATTTCAAACCACAATGACTGGTGGTCACTGTTTCCCAGGTGCTCACCCACTGTACCCCATCCACTGTCCCTGTTTGTGAGCACAAGGTCCAGTATTGCCTTCTGCCGAGTTGGTTCCATGACCAGTTGCTTGAGGAAGGCACCCTGAAGGAGTCCAGGATAAATCTGCTCCTAGTTGATGCTGCTGCTGGGATGCTCCAGTCCACATCTGGAATATTGAAGTCTCCAACCAGTACTACCTCACCCTTGTCTGCCATCCTTTGGATGGCTAGCATCAGCTCCCTATCTGTTTCTTCCTCCTGGGCTGGTGGTCTATAGACCACACCTGTGCATTTCTACTCGCTAGATCCAGGGCCTGGAGTTTTCTGGTAAGTCGTGTTGTCTCTCTCCTGGAAAGGGAGGTTCCATTATGCATTCCCTCCCTTCCCTCTAATTCAGAGGGCTCTCATCAAACTAAAAATGGAGGGAGCCACCCTGATTCTGGTGGCCTCATTTTGGCCATGGCAGATATGGTTTCCATTACAGCAACAACTGGATGTGGAACTTCCTGTTCCCCTGCCCCTTTGCAGGGACCTGTTGACAGAGGCACAGGGGACCCTGGTCCATCCAGACCTCCAGTCCCTCCATCTGCATGCATGGCTTCTGAGGACATAGCCATTGCTCAGTTTGGAGTGTCTCAGAAGGTGGCTGATGTCCTGATGGCTGTCAGAAAACCCTCCCACAAGGCCACTTATTGTATGAAGTGGAAGCGGTTTGCTATCTGGGCTGCTTCTCACCAAGTGGACCCTTTCATCTGTCTGGTGAATCAGGATTTGGAGTATCTTCTGACCTTGTCTGATGCAGGTCTCAAATACTCCTCCCTTAAGGTGCACTTGTCTACCATATCAGCCTTCCATGTGCCCATCGATGGCCGTACAGTGGCCCAGCTGTATATGGCCCGTACTTTTCTGAGAGGTATTCTCCACTTGAAGCCTCCCATCTGTAACCCAGTTTGTGACTTCTGTTTTGTTTGGAGATGCTGACCCTGCCTCCTTTTAAACCAGCCACGTTTTGCGAGTGATGCTTTCTGTCGTGGAAAGCATTATTTTTAGTTGCCATTACTTCTGCTTGAAGAGCCGTGTGAGCAGCCTTATTTGATTTTTTGCATACTAATCCTAAGTTCTTCCTAAGGTGGAGTCTGAGTTTACCTTCAACCAGTCTATCCACCTGCCTGTGTATCATTTGTAGCATGCCAGTCCAAGGGAAGCATTACTCCATATTTGGATGTGCATAGAATTTTGCGTTACTAGACACACCGTACCAATGACTGTAGGAAGTCCAGTCATTTGTTTATTTCACCCCTGGTAGAGAAGACACTTCAGTTTCAAAGCAGTGCTTGTTCAAATGGTTGGTCAACTGTATTAATTTTTATTACAGGACGTATGATAAGGAACTTCTTGGGGTTGTTAAGGGCCATTCTACAAGGGGCATGGTAACTTCAGTTGCCTGTTTCAGAGACATGTCTCCAACTGAGATTTGCGCTGCTACCATTTGGAGTACTGTCCTAACTTTCACCAAGCACAACAGTCTGGACATTGCATCCCGATGAAGGGCAGGTTTTAGCCTTGCTATGCTTCAGGCCTTTCTTTCTGAGGCCTCTGGCCTCCTGCTACCCACACTGTCTTTGCTCACAGCACTGCTTGGGACTCGTTCCATAGGTGTGACCTGAAGGCAGAGATAGCCCCGAAGACAATAGAACCGTTACGCAAGAACTTACCATAACAGTAGATCTTAGAGGGAATCTCTGTCATCAGGTCATGCTGTCTGTCCCGACCTCTCTCTCTCCAGTTTGACTGTCCTTTTGCTCCAGCCTTTCTGTTTGCTGGGCACCTTTTCTCTCTCCTCAGTTTCCTAGTGGGAATCTTGTCTCTCATGGCCTCTGGCTAGGGAAAGAACTGAGGAGGGAGAGGGGCCACCCACGCCTTTTATAGGGTGAGTGATTCAGAGCCTGATGTTGGCATGGGTGGCCCCTAGTAAACTGCTGCAGAAAAGCTTCTGTGGGATCCTAGTGCCTGATGGCTAAGTTATTGTGTGCCTGTGTGTATTCAGTGTGTGGAGTAATTTGAAATTCATTGAGGCTACATTGCCTTGCTGCCTGCATGACTCAACATGTGTTTAGCATCCTGATGGAGCTGTTGTTTTCAAGTTGGTATTTTTTGTTTTCCTTAAGAACATCAGATGCATGGTTGCATGCATGGCACCACTGCCTATGCACTCCTTCCTTTGTCTAAATTGCTTTCAGCCAGCCTTCCTTTTTTCCCTTAGGACAGTCAGGTTCATGGCTGTGAGCACAGTGCCTAAGCATTTCTTATTACACTGAGTGTCCCTCCTTTATTTTTTTTAATTTAGTATGCTTTTCTTGGCAGGGCCTCCGTCAGGCTCGGCCCTGGTCATGGCCCTCATCTTCCACCTACCATCCTGCGTCCACTTCTCCCAGTCACCCCTGGCTCCCCCAGAGGTTGGGGCTCTGGACTGGTCCCTCTTATCCACCCCACGGAACCAGTAACTTGCTGGGAGAGCTGGCGATGGAGGCTAATCAAAGCCTGGGGAGGGCTTCATAGAGATGGAGACCTCACCAGAATTTCCCCCCTGTAAGCAGGGGCGGGGACGTCCAATGACGACCAGCATCCATCCTGCCCTTGAGTTCTAACTGGCATCGGTGCATAGTGGTGAATCCAGCCTCCGCAGGGTGTCACCACTGCACCGAACACTCGATCCTTCTACCCCGGCCAGCCCTCCGACAACCCAGGTCCGTTCCCGAACCCGGGTCTCCAGCGTCCCAAGTGGAAATCCCACCACTGCGCCGTTGGGCCAGTGTGTCCCTCCTTTATACTTTCCTCAGGACTGCCCAGTCCTTGATTTGAGATGTGGCATTTTGCACCATGTCCTTCCCCTCCTTTTTTTTATCTTTACCCATTGCTGGCTTCCGGCCAGGTCCACTGTTGGTGCGCTTGAGGCTAAACAGTGATTCCTCCCCACACGTGCTTATGACATGCACATGCTGGGCCTCCTGAGGTCCGCACTCATGAGTTGCTTGCATGATTGCTGAGAGTGCAGGTCAAGAGGTGCCAGCTGCTCTGTCCTCAAGGAGCACCTCAACTAAGGTTTCGATTTTGGGAGAAACTCTCAAGGAGGGCAGTCAGCATGTTATTTGTTGTGGGGATAAGCTAGTCCAAGTGAATGTTTTTTTTTTTAATAGCCTCCTCCTGCCCTCAGCACTTCCATTCTTTGGGAGGTACCCACAGTCTGTTGCACCCTCACTTGCCTGCCTGGCATCCAGTGCAGTCCATCCCCCATCGAGCCGGGGCTGTACCCCCCAGGTGGGTATGGGGTGAGGGCCCTTTTCACCCCAGCATGTCTGTATTTCATTGGGATGCTGTCTCCGGTGGTGGCAGGGGCACTGAGGATCGAGACCTTGGTGCTCTGTCTACCGGAGGTGCTAAGGGTGTTTTTTTCCTGGTGTTCTGTGTGTGCCGTGTGCCCTGACGTCAGAGCACTAGAAGCGCCGATGTCTGGCATGCCTGCTCCCTATTCGACTTTGGGCTTGTTGTACCTCCAGTCAGGATCCCCACCCCCTTCCCCTGGAGAAGGCGAGCTATCCCTGCGACGCTTAAACCTCCTCCTCCCGGCCAGCCCTCTAGCTCCCGGGCTCATTCCCAAATCTGGGTTGCTGGCATCACAAGTGGAAATCCAACCACTGTGCCGGCGGGCCGGCCAAATGAGTGTTTTGACATATTTGGTAGATGTAGATTTATCTCCCAAGTTAAAGGGACAGATATTAACAACAGCTGTAGGAGTTGGGAACTGAATTGCACAAAGATTCATTCTGTTCTGTTTTTTGTTTTGTTTCGTTTTTTTGTTTTTGTTCCATGCATTGTTTTTGAAGAAGGAGCTAAGTTGCAAGTTTTTTTGGTTTTTTGTTGACAGGGTAAGTGCACTAGACAGATTCTGCCTATTTTCAGGCATGACCCAGTGGAAGGGGATATACAGATGAATGCAAACTAACCTTGAACCAGATTAAGCTGTTGGTGGTATTTTTAGTAAAGCAGGGATGCTTTTTTTTCACCCTACCCCTTGCACTACTCCTGAGGTCACGTAGAGTAGCTAAACTGTTCAAAGGACAGTATTTGGTTTACTGGGCAGTATTTGAAATCATGTCATTTAATGGGGCTGTGTTTTCTCTGGCTGGAGAAGTAATTATGTATTTACACAGTCCAATTTATTCGTGGCACCATTTCTCAGTGTAGACACATTATCTGTAAGAGATGCAACTCCTGCCGCAGGACTATGATTTCTTTCAGCTATGGAGTTATACTGTCCACCTTGTGTAACATAATTTAAAATGCACAACTGCAAAAGGCAGAGTACTCACAATTATAAGGCTCTGCCTTTGGTTTGATGGACATGTAGCCAGCCACTCCCACTTCCTGAGCTATATAAGCAGTTCCCCTCAGTCTCCTTCTGAAGCACTTTTTCTTTGCCAGCCAGAGGCTCTGTCCATTTAGTGTCTGCAGCTGGCTGGGGCATGCCCCCCCGGCCCGCCTTGCCTTTCTGCTGGACTCTGCATTTTGTTCTTCTGCTTCTGGTTTGTATTTTGCCTCCGGCTATGTGCTTCCTTTTGTTCCTTCCCTATTTCTTCTATGTTTGTGTCTTAGTTTTTTTGGTTTTTTTTTTTGGGGGGGGGGATTTGTTTTTTTAGCTCCTACCATTTGGCTCTTGCAGCTCCAGCTGTTTGCTTTTAGTTACTCCCGTTGCTATTATAGCAGTACTTGTGTTTTTATGCAAACCAAAGCTGCTTCCCATGCTGTTAGCCAAATTGCTCCCCATGCTATCATGCCTAATTGTTTTCACCTGAGTCAGGCTCCCTCTGAACCCTTGCTAAGCAGCTTCATCATGTTTCCCTTTCTTAATCTACCTCCCCTGTGGTCATAGCTGTTTTCACAGCATTGCTTTCCTTCTTCCATGCTTATAGAATACTACCACTCATAGCTGATGCTATGCCCTGTTTTGTTCACTGCTGTTCTACTCTGAGGTCAGCTAAGCTACTGCTAAGTGCTGTAAACTAGTTTTAATATCTGCATGTGGTTCTTGACCCTTCCATCACTTCTTTTTCCTACAGCAGGGACTGGGAAGTGTTTGGGGAGTCGTGGCCCCATGTGGCTAATTATTTATGTTCTAAATCCTGCCTCCACCACCGAAAATCCTCAGAATATTTGTCACTTTAATTTGGCTTTTGAATGCCTGTCTGGCTTGCCCCACTATCATACTGCTCCCCCAATGTATGTTCATGTCCCATCATTTCTACTATGTTTTACAGACCTACATGCCGGTCTGACTATTCCTACTGCTTACTGACCCACTTGCTGATCCAACTATTGTTATCGTGCTCCACTGCATTACCGTGCCATACTGAACTATGTCCAGATTCCCCCTTGCTCATGCCACCTTTGTTCAATGCTCTCTGCCATTTGTCCTGCAAGTTCTCAGTAATCACGCCCATTCAGCCCCTCATCAGTCCCTGGGGCTTGCCATCCATTCCATTCTGGCACAGGTTTCCCCTGCAGCCGATGGTCTCGCTCTGCACCTGAGTCCACAGCTTGAGCCTGTGAAGCTTGGGGCAGGGTCCTTCTCACCTTGCCCATAGCTGGGAATGTCCTCACTCTGGGTGGACCTTTAGTCATCAACAGTACTGATGTCACTTCAAATTGTAGAAGTTAAGACTCTGCTCTGAAGGGCTGGGGTTGCTTATGGGGGCCTCTTTAGCGCCCAAGCGAGGAGGCACCCTTCAAGCTATTCTCCCTATGACTGCCTCTGGTTCACTTGGTTTGAGGGTAGATCGATAGGCCAAGTGAGTGCCTCAGCTGTCGTTGCTCTCCTCCCACCTTGGTTGTCCATTGTTGTAGAGTGGCACTCTCAACCTTCCACAGCATTCCCGTTAGAGGGATTGAGTGAGAGCTTTCCTCCAAACTGGAATATTTTCATCCTCCCTTTAATTGGGTTTTCAAATTGCAGCAGCAGAGCCATCACAAAATAAAATATCCCAAGCCTGGAGGGAGGGCAGCCTAGACCTTGGATCCCCAGAGATTTCCTCCTCAGAGGTTTTTTTTTTCTCTCCTCCATGTCTCGGGTCATAACTGTTAGTTAGCATAGTGTTCCCTAGTTCTGTGGGCAGGATCCGCTGTTGGATGGAGGGGTATGGTGTCCCTGCAGTTTCCTCTCTCCTTAGGAAGTCCCCTCACTCCCTCTTGCAACCCATCAAACTCATGCCATTGCTAAGCTGTCCATCCCATTACATTATCAAGCTCCCTGATGCTTTATCTATTACTATGTCTCACAACTAATCAATCAATCACGTTATTTAACCAGGCATAACTGATTGCCTATGCTTCATAATATGACTTCCTTTTTTTGGATCCTTCCTAAAGTACCTTTAGCCAAGGGAATCATCCCGTGGCACCTCTAGGGGTGGAACCCTCTAGAGGGTTCCTTGCCTTTGGTACCCCTACAGGGTGGTAATTCTTCCATAATAGAGAGTGTGAATGGCTAAAACCTAAGTAACACAGTTGCACAAGCATAACACATTACTGGCTGCTTAGGCCATTGAATTGTAAGGCTCCACCTTTGGTTTGATGGACAAGCAGCCAGCTACTACCACATCCTGAGCTATATAAGCAGTTCCCTCAGCCTCCTTCTGAAGCACTTTTTCTTTTCCCCGCCATCCTCCCCTCCTCCTCCAGCGGCAGCGTCTCTCTCCTTGGGATCCTTACTAAGGTAACTTTAGCCAAGGGAATCATCCTGCGGCACCTCTCAGGGTGGAACCCTCTAGAGGGTTCCTTGCCTTTGGTACCCCTACAGGGTGGTAATTCCTCTGAAATAGCGAGTGCGATCGGCCAAAACTTAAGTAAAACAGTTGCACAAGCATTTCACATTACTGGCTGCCTAAGCCATTGAACCAAACATAACAAGGGCACTGGTCTTAAAGAAAGAAATATTTATTTACATAAAAAACATAATGGGGGCAGGTGATAGCCTGACGTGTTTCAGATGCACTACATCCTTTCTCAAAGGCTAAAGAATAAATCAAATGTGGCTGTTAAATACATGCATTTCAAATTTCATAATTTAAAATGCCTTTTTCAGTCCCACCCAGCTAAACCCTCTGGCTGAGGGGTGCACCTGTGGTCTGAGAGGTGTAAAGCTAAGTTACACAAATCCATAATTCCTCTTGCATGAGATGCTGCAGGCTGATGATCCATAGGCCTTATCTGTGAGGACACCCAAACCCGAAGTGGCCCCCCTCAAATCAGAGTTGGGAGGTTATACAGGCATGTCCAGGTGCACCAGGGCAGAGTGAGTCTGCTCACCCAGAGTAGCAGGCGACCCCCATCCTTGACAGTTCAGAGGAGGATGCGGGGGGGTGGGGAGGTCTGGTGAGAGTCCTGATCTAGTGGAGCAGGATCCATCTAATAGGGAAGTTTGTCCCTTCAGAGAGGAGAGGAGTGGAGGAACGCAAAGCTGAAGCCTCCAGTACCACTTTAATTCAAAGCCACTGTTCTGTTTTTATAACTGAGGCTAGTAATTTTGATTGGCTACAGAAGCCTCCTAGAGACGAACTCCTTTTTATCCAGATTGGCCTTGGAGTGGAGTGGTTATTTTCAGCTGTTAGCTTGGCACGCTTATGTCAAGACAGTGTCCCTCTGGGGAGGAAGGGAATTGGGCAGAGCACAAAGAGATGGTTTGATCCTTCCCTTTGTTTGTTTCAAATTGTCTTGTCTTATTCAAGGAGCTGGTAGGGAGTAGCAGTTCCAAGAAGGTCTTGGTATAGAGGTCTGTCCTGGTTGCTTCGGCTTGCTGTGAAGTTTTTTTTTTCTTCTCACTTTCTGAAACTAGGTACAGGTAGTAGTTCAGAGGTGGGCCAAGGAGGACAAGTGCAAGCCACATGGGCAGAATATTTTATTTTGTAAAGTTGGATGTAAAGCTGGGGGTTCCTCAAGTGCCAGAGAAGACAATATGTAGTGAAAGCACACTTCCTTGCTTTTATCAAAGACATGACTTGCAGACAAGCCTTTGCCTATTAGGCAGTATTGTGTTCTAGATAAGAACACTGAACTGCAAACTTGGTGAACTGGGTTTGAATCCCGCAGTCAGCACTTGCATACTGTGTGAACATAAACAAGTCACTTAAAGCAGCAGTTTTTGTTCGTCACCATATAGTTTTGAACCTCGAATGGCATCAGTCTGCAAATGGTATATGCCTGTATTGTTTTTACTGGGTCATTACTTAATCAGGGTCATTCCACTACAGACAAAGGAGGTGTCTGGCTTTGCCGATCAGCTCGAGGGCCCACTCCCTTTGGAGAATGCACAGTAGCTGCAGATAGTTGGTAGAGATTGTGTGTTGCAGCTTTTTCTATTAGGCGGTCATGCTAGGGTGTGGTTACATTTCTGAACCACAGATCAGGTGTCTTAAGAACAAATGGCACAATATCTCCCTCAGTGGGGAATTGCTTTTCAGTCCAGAACTGGATGGCATTTGGGAAGACATCCAGGACTAAGAAGAGTTCTTTTCATTGCCCAGAAAGCAGCCGCTACCCAGCCCAGGTTTTGGGGGGGTGTCAGGCTCCTAGGCAGGTGGCAAGTGGATTTTCAACCTCTTCAGATTGTCTGTAATCAGAGAAACAATTTTTTTTTTTCTGGGGTTCAGGCAGTACTAGCAGAGACACCCTCTTTTGCACTTGCAATGGAGGTGCAGGTACACAAATTCATCTTTCTGCCAACATTTTTCCTTTGGTGGAAGGCTGCAGAGTCCTTCCCAAAGGAAGGACCCAGGTGAGGATCAGCGGTTAGTAGGCCAGCCTTGCATCTCCTGATATAGATAGAGGCAATCATCACAAAGCCCTCATAATGAGGAGAGACTGTTGAAGCAGTTCAGTCCAGGGACTCTGACGTCCATCGGTATAAAGGACATACAGTATATCCCCACAGTCTGTTTTCCACCAGTCACAAATCAGACATGACAAACTTTTGCCATTCATGAGCTACATTTTCATTCCCAAGCCCCTCAACAGTATTCATTTATGTAGCTGGCATAGCAGGGACTTGGATGTTTAAATCTCCTCGGGCTGTACGACTGGATAGTTGATAGGAAGATGCCCTCCCTCATACTGTCACAGTGATTGCAGCACCTGGAAGTGGTGCGTCAGCTGGGCAGTCAGTGGGTCTTCACATTACACATCCAAGTAGGAGAACCCAGTCCAGAAGGCTATGGTAGAGTTTTCAATCAGCTGGTTTTGCCTGCAGACTGCTCCACCTTTTGTCTGATGTCCGCAGCATTAAAATTGGTACCAAGGGCCAAATTTTCTCTTGAAATCTCTTCAGCGCAGAATGTAGCCAGTAGCTGGAATTTAGAGCACCAAATTGCCCTCCCAGGAAACATTATCTTTTGTGGGGGTCTTCGCACCCCGCACCCCTTGAACATAAATATAACCTTCTCTGGGGTGGGCATGGTCCAGAGGGGGTAGAAATTCTGTGGCGTAAAGGGCGACATGAGTGAAGGACGATCTAAAATCAAGATCACCCCTTTCACTGTTGCCCTTGTTGTGACACTGTAATTGCTACAGCAAAATTGAGTCGCAGCACTAACGGTATACCGGCTGGGGGCATGTCTAGTCCAGATTCTGGTCAAGAAAGTTGAAAACCCTCATCACTTTCTAAGTCAATGATTTTGATTTCTGGGCAGTGTATCTAGCCTTGGCTCTCTTGTCAGGACTGAATTCAGTCACAGAAAATGAAGGTGAGGTCAGCCAATGCTGTCACTGTGTCCTTCAGTACCAGTGCAGGAGGTCGCAAACATGATGACAGAAGCAACTAGGCCATTAGTGGAAAAAGAGCAAGGGGTTGTCCATGAAAGTGGTTTCCCCTAGCAAGATAGCTGGGGGTGATCCCTTTTCTCAGAGGTGTTAGACCAGCTGCACAGGAGGTCCAGTCACGTCAGCTAGTTATCTTGCATAAAAGGAAAATGGGCCAGTGCTGAGGCATTTACAGTCAGTTTTTGGTGCTTGTTAGAAGTGGTGCTTGCTCAGTTACAGGAATAGGCCGTCACTTCTACAGTTTCTGGGGGCTCCAAGATATTCAGTAACCAGGAGGAAGTCTTTTATAAGAGCCTCTGAACGGCCAAGAAGCATATGGTTTTCAGATCTGTAAAACCTGGCATTGCAATCACCAGTTTTTTCTTCAGCTCCCACTCCCTGGAGGCTTATTCAGTTAGACAGTTTCTACTTCCAGTCTAGAGGCAATGCGATTAGCAACCTGACTCCCTTGTGGAGAAGTCCCCTAAAGTGGAGATTGCTGAACAGATGGTAGTCATCTAGATTTAATTTCATTTCACTTTTTATGTTTGCTTGCACACATGTGCAAGAAACATAGTGCCATCATCCGAGTTTTTGTAGGTGTGGCACCCTGTCTTCCAATTCAGTCAGTGTGTTTGCAGGCATGGCCACAGTTCACCAGTGAATGCTGCAGCTGTCTGTGACAACAGTTGAAAATGCAGTGGCGTAAAGTTGAAAGGGAGATACCGCTTCAGTGAGCAGTGATAAGATAGTGTTGATTAGCATATTGCGTGCTGAAGTGCTCTCCCCCCCACCCACACACACTATATGGCCGACAGGGGTGCCCAATCCTCTGTCGGCTCTGCTGCGCTCCCCCCCAACAGAGTTCCAGATCATGGCAATGGTCCATAAGGCTGACAGGGGTGCCCAGTCCCCGTCGGCTCCACTGTTTCCCCCCCAACAGACTACTGGGTGCCACACTGGGAGCCCACCCCAGCGTGGCACAAGTCCCGCATCATCTACGAAAAAAAATAACCTGCAAGAAAAAACGGTTTCTCGCTGACTGTCCTGACCCCCCACCCTTTGCGCACCCTGCCTCCCCACACCCCTGCCTCACCCCATACTTACCTCTGGAGTCCAGCGCGACTTTCTTTGGTGGACCGGGAACATGTCTGCACTCTTCAAAGTCGACTGCGAACTAAGGAAATGCCGGTAAGCTGTATAATGGAATAAATAAAGTTTTTTTCAACTTTGATGCACATCTCAGGCATTTTGGGGAATTTTTTTACCAAATTTTCAACATGGGGTTTTTGGGACACCAGCTCATGAATTCTGGCACTGTCATTTTGTGAATCGCCCCAAAAGATGATTTTGCGGTCACTGCGCGGAACCACCTTTCGGGACCGATTTACAAAACGACAGTGTAGTTCATGATATAGGCCCCCAAAAACCCTATGTTGAAAATTTGGTGAAACGATTCCCAAAAATGACTGTTTTATAAGCATGTGTTGCGCTGTTCCTACACACGCTCGTAAGTTCACAAATTTTAAATATTTTCACTCCAGATCTTCAACATTGCCATTTTGCCACACCTCCCTTTGAGCAGTACAGCTGTAATTTTTCACATCTTGCCCCAAATGTGTTTCTGCGTATGTAACGCACAATGGCGCAGTCAGTGTGTGAAATCAGTGTTTGGGGCAGATTAAGAAAATCACAGTGACACTGTTCATGACCAGAGGTGTTAAAATGGCTATGTTAAAAATTTGGTGAAAAAAGTCCATAAAATGATTGTGTTACGAGCGACCACTGTGCAGTTTCCACGCACTCTCATAAGTTCATGCATTTGTAATATTTTCAGTCTAGATTTTCACCACTGGCATTTTTCCACACTTCCTTATGAACAGCACAGCTGT
This sequence comes from Neoceratodus forsteri, assembly GCA_016271365.2. Lineage (NCBI taxonomy): Eukaryota > Metazoa > Chordata > Ceratodontiformes > Ceratodontidae > Neoceratodus > Neoceratodus forsteri. The sequence goes on along the minus strand of CM028135.1, from coordinate 900,194,936 downwards.
CATTTTTCACACCATGGCCGAAAAGTGTTTTCACACTTCCAGCGCAGAAATGCGTGGTCGCTGTGGGAAATCACTGTTTGGGACAGATTATGAAAATCACAGTGACACTGTTCATGAGCGGCGGTTCCAAAATGCCTGTGTTGACAATCTGCTGTAAAAAAAAAAATCCCAAAACTAATTGCATTATGGGTGTGCGAGGCGCAGTTTCTACACACACTCGTGACTTCACCAGTTTTTTTTTTATATTTTCACTGCAGATTTTCAACATTGCCATTTTTTGCACCTCCCCATGAACAGTACAGCTGTCATTTTTCACATCCTGTTCGAAATGTGTTTTTGCATCTGTGGTGCCAAATGGCGTAGTCGCTGTGCAAAATCAACTTTCGGCTAACGAACTGATATTGCCACTGTTCATAAGGTGGGGGTCACAAAAGACCCATGTTGAAAATTTGGAGTGAAAATGCCAACGAACGTCTGAGGCGTTAGGGTTTCACCATAACGCCCCACCCTGTAGAGATTGACAGGCATCAGGGGTGTGACTTGGGATTCTCGCCTACAATGCTCATACCATTCCACACCCTGCAGCCAGTGAGAGGCATTGAGGTGTGCTTTGGACTCTTCGGCCCCAAAGTTCACCCCATTTTCCTATACAGCACCCATCTCACTGTATTTCCCGATGGAATGGGGTGACCATAAAGGCCAAAGACCCCAAGGCACACCGTGACACTTGTCGGTGTCTGCAGGGTAGGGTGTGGTGAAACGGCGTGGCCGTTATGCCCGACAACCCAAAGGCACACCCCAATGCCTGTCAGTCTCTGCAGGGTGGTGGTGGGGCTGGCTTCAGTTCAGTACTTCACTGCCATTCCTATTATGCAGCTCTCTAACTCCTACAATACCAATGCCAGCAAGCAAACATTCGGCATTGACAAATGCTTGTTATACTTGTTAGCCCATGAGCAAAATGCCTGTTTTCACAAGTGACAGGTACAAGAATATAGATAGTAGCAGACAATAAATGCAATACACAAACATAATTTATGATATACAATACACACAATTAAACGTTAAATGCAGGTGCATTCGTTCTTTAAAATTAGCCATTGTTTAAAACCTGATTTTAAAGGATTTGATCATTGTGCAATTAACAACGTCATCCGGTAGGGAATTTTAAAATTAGGAGCCCTGAATAATAAATATTTTTGTCCTATTGATTTTTTTTTAAAAAAGGATTTTTAAAAACATTCTTGCTTTCTGACCTTGTTCCCTGGGTACTAATGGCCATAGGGAACAATGACATAACTGTTTGTGGAAGCAAGCCAATAATTCCATTATGAAGCTTAGAACCCAATCTTAAATTGCATCTATTTTCAAATGAGAGGCAGCCAGCTGTCTTGTACAAAGTACAATGATGAGTTCTCAGAAGGTTAGTCATAAATCGGAGAACATTATTATATGTTACTTTCAGTTTAGGCACAATTCTGTCACTGGTTGCTGACTAGACAGTAAGTCCATAGTCCAGTACACTAAGCAGAAGACTACGTGCTAACAGTCTTCGAGATTCAGGTACAAGGAAAGTACGTATTCTGAATAAAAGGCCCAATCTCTGATGAGCCAAACTTACAGCATTACAACATATTTAACGAGAGTCAAACGTAAAATTAGTATCTAAAATAACCCCTAAATATTTAAAGCTATCTACAATTTTAATGGGTTTACCCTTTAAATCAACTATAGGAGACTTGAATTCTCTAATCTTTCTTGGACATAAAGATTATGGCTGTATTTAAGTATTCAGAACCATATTTCTAGACAAAAGCCACTCCTGGAAAAAAATCTAAATCTTTTTGCACAGCACCCAGTACATCCCCAAGCACAGCCCCAGTACTGAAAATAGCTGTATCATCTGCATGCAAAATTATCTGAGATTTTCACACGGTTTGGGGGCAGAGTTCATAAACAGTGTAAACGAAAGAGGACCTAATATTGAGCCCTGTGGTACCCCACGTTCATTCAAGTGACCATCTGAGACAATTCCAGCATTTTTTGTTTTATGTACGCTGTTCCCAAGATAGTTAGAAATCCACTGTATTACATCACTGGAAATGTAAAATTATGTAGGGGTGTCAAGAATCAGGCCATGATCCACAAGGTAAAAGGCATTGGTGAGGTCCACAAAGACCGCTGTAGCACAGTGCCCTTTATCTAAGGCACTGTGCATGCAGCTTGTGAACCCCACCAAGGCCATTTCAGTATTATGAATGGATCTGAATCCATGTTGTGAACAAGTAAATAAATTATACTGGCCAAGGTAACTCATTTCCTGACCAAAAATAATTATTCCTAATATCTTTGAAAGTGGGGCCAGGAGTGAAAGAGGTTAATAATTAGAAACAATTTTTTTGTTAACCAGTTTGTGTATTGGATTAATAATTGCCAATTTCCAAAGCTTAGGAAAACCCCCAAAACGTAATTAAAGTTAAAAATTAAAGCAAGTGGGGAAGCCAATTCTGAGATACCCAATTTTAGTAGCCTAAAATCAGTGTTATCCAGGCGAATATTAGTACATGGATTATATTTCAATTCACAATACTGTACCAATTCAGGTGTAACGCTCCAGAAATATTATTTATTTATTTAGATCATCGGTTTACAGACCTTTGAGTCAAAGACTCATTTACAAAGGCACCTTGTCAAGAGAGCGATACATCACAGCAAACAAAACAGTACAGTACATAATGATTAGATTAAAAAAGCAACCAGTGTTACAGGCATTCGCTGGTGGTACATGCTTGGTAATAGGTAGATCACAGTAGTCATAATATAGGTACACGAGTAGCACATCAGGTAGCAACCAGAGATATTTTATTACATTAGTAAGCAGATGTTGCCTGAGACCCCAGGTATATACAGCAAAAGTAGATAGGGCAGACCCAGCCTAGGGGTGAGGTTAAGGGGCAGGTGGGGGATTATGTGCAGTTGCAGCAACGAGTGCTTGTCAGATGGCTTCTGAGGGAGACCTTGAAAGGACCAAGCTTAGTGGAGTCAGCTATGTTGGCTGGGAGGGAACTGAACCAGGAGGGAGCCGGATAGCAAAAGGATCTCTGGGCCATAGAGGTCCTTACCCTGAGGACAATAAGGGAGGTTTTGACAGTGCTGTGAAATAAATAAATTAAAAATAGAATTTAGGATTATCAGTATTGGTTATTTTCTTTTTTAGAAACCAATTCCTTACTAATAGACTGGGCCCTGAACTTATCCAAATCTCCAAAATAGTTGTTAAACGTTTTGGCTACATCATTTGATTCACTAACCAGTTCAGTTCCATCCAACAGGGTGACATATTCTCTTTAATGTCCCTGCCTAAAAGGCAATTTAAAGTTTTCCTGGTATCCCCCATAGAACTAAACTGCTTAGTTGTGGAAAAATTGCATCTTGACCTAATTTCAGATTTACATTTATTGTGAAATGTCCCATCATTTCGCAGGGTCACTAAATCTCTTTTTACTTTATACTTTTTCCACAACCTATCTCTGTGTTTCATTAATTTAAGTAGCTCAAGGGTTACCCACTTGTTTTTATTGGCCCAAATCCTCATTTGTCTCCTAGGGGCAATTCTGTCAATTACTTGCATTATTAACTGACTGAATTTTCCTAATAACCATCAATATCACTGATTGTCTCTAAGCAGGTCCAATCAATCTCCACAAGGGTAATAGACATAGGCCCAGATATTCAAAAAGAGCTGAGCCATGCGCAATAGGGTTGCGCCTGCACAAGTCCGAAATGCGCCATACTGCGATATTCAGCAGGAGGCAGTTGCGCCCCCAAAATCATGCTGAGCAACAGCGCAATGCTAATGAAGGGGTTCCATGTCAACTCATCGCAAATTATCTGAGCGCATACAAGTACCGCGCGTCAATAACAGCGCTTATAAATTAATCGTCACACTAATTCATCGAACAGCCTTATAATCGAAAAAACCTGCAAGTCATTATTTCGCCCGCATAGCAACACAATAATTCACACATATAGACAATTAGTAACTGGTTTCATTCAATTACCTAATAAATGCATTTAAATATATTCATTATGTTAGTGATTGTATCACTGATTACAACATGCCTTTGTCATTCGTTCTTAGCCAGCGAGGGCAGCAGCTGCTTGTGGAGCAAGGATATTTGTACCGTAAAGAGAGAGTTCACTCTGTAAAATATATTGAAATGTGCAGGGTACGATAAACTGAAGTGCACTGCAAGATGCCATACTATCAGTGACGATATCGTATGCTACATTAATTGCCATAATCATGTGCCAGATGCTGTGAAATTGAAGTTAAAAAGTAATAGCAGTCATGAAGGAAAAGGCAATTACCTCACTAGAGGGAACATAGCAAATTGTGGCAGGAGCCACCGTGAGTTACATCGAGCTGTTGCAAGTAAACTGCCTTCTGTTAGCTGTCTGAAACGAACAGCACAGCGTATGCAGGCAAAGGCATGTGTTGTTCCTGCATTGCCTTTAAGTTTAGCTGAATTAAAAATACAAAAGAATACTGCCTGTCTGATAATGGGGATCAGTTTCTGCTACATGACAGTGGTTGCCAAGACCATGATAGACTACTAATTTTCAGCACCAAAAAATCTGGAATATATGGCAACAGCAGATAATTGGTATGCAGATGGCACATTTAAGGTTACTCCACCTTTATTCTCACAACTGTACACAATTCATGGTATTCGATTTAATGCTGCTATTCCGACTGTTTTGCTCTCATGACTGCACGCACACTTCAGCTTACATCCAGCTTCTTTCCGCTTTGAAGTCCTTATGCCCTGCACTCTCTCCGCTTTCTGTGATGACAGACTTTGAGCAAGCAGCTGTTCGTGCTTTTGCATGCCAGTTTCCAGAAGCACAAGCAAGGGGTTGTTTTTTTCATCTTTGTCAGGCATTATGGCGAAAGGTGCAGGATTGTCCAGAAATTTTAAAGAAGTACACTGTAGACGAGAACTATGCACTAAACATAAGAATGACTGCAGCCCTAGCATATGTACCCAAAAATGATGTTGTGGATGCATTTGAAAGTCTTCGAAATTCAGAGTTTTATGCTGAGCATGATGAGATCCTAACACCATACATCGATTATTTCGAGGACACTTGGATCGGGAGACCTGTGGGACGGCGCGGTCGAAGGCGCCCACTATTCCCGATCCAATTCTGGAACTGCCATTCAGCTGTTTCCCAAGGGTTGCCACGAACCAATAATGCAGTAGAGGGGTGGCACCGCAGTTTCAGTAGCCTGATAGGAGCCAATCACCCGACAATCTGGAAATTTATACGAGCCCTGAGAACGGAACAAAACATGAACGAGCTACGTATTGAGCAGTATCTTGCAGGACACGAACCTCCAGCTCAGCGTAAAAAGTATAGGGACACTGCAAGACGGCTGTGCGTGGTAGTAGAAAGTTATGGCACCTGCTCCATCCTTGATTACCTGCGTGGAGTGGCACATAACTTTCAACTTCAAGTATAAAAGCTTAGCTTTTATCAGATTTTATCAGATTTTAAATCTTTGAATTTTAATTCATAATAAAGATTTTCACTGCACTGCACTGAATTGACAAAAGGTAAGGGCACGCTGTTGAAAATGCTGAGCTTTATCAGATTTTAAATGTTCAGAATTTTACATTACATTTCGTTAATTGCTATTTCTATATTTCATGTACTGGGTAATGAACAACATTTTATTCAATTTCGTTGTCGGTATTTCGGTATAGTAATAAACCGGGTGCTCCAGAGTTGCCTTTTTATTTGTAAGGGTTCAATTTCGTTATTGCCTTTATTAAGTTGATTGTATGATGATACTTCGGTATTTCAGTATAGTAATAAACGGGGGGGGCACTTAAGCAAGTTGATTGTATGATGATGCGCTGAAAAGACTTGCGGCAGTTTAACAATTATGCTGAATTTAATTTCGATAATGTATCTGCGCTGTAATGCTTGCGCTGTTTTGTTTGCGACGAATTGACGTGATACCAATGAAGGCATGCTCAACCGAAGGGGGAGGAATCATGCATAAACTGCACAGCCCGATATTCAGCCGGGCCGTGCAGAGTTATGCACGCGCAACCCCCTACCCACGCCTGCACAACTTTGAGCCAAAAAAAAAGGATTAAGTCGAGGGCCACCCACAGGTGAGCTGCCGCATTGCAGGGCACAACACAGCAGCTGCCACCTGTGGGTGGCCCTCTACTTGTTCCCGTACCCCTGCAGCCCGATCCCGGCATAATAGTAACCCCCATAGCCCGATCAAGGGCAGCAGAGTATCCCCGCGGCAGCCCGATTGTGGGCATAAAAGAAATCTTCCCCCACCCCTGACTAGCCCGATCGTGGGCGCTAAAGTAATTCAACCCCCACCCCCGACTAGTCCGATCACGGGCATAAGGAATTCTTCTCCCACTCCAACTAGCCCGATTGCGGGCATAAAGTAATTCTACCCCACCTCGACTTGCCCGATCTCGGCATAACGTAAGTTAAACCCCCGACTAGCCCAATCACGGGCATAACATAGTTCAACCCCAAAGACCAATATCCCTGGTGGTTCAGTGGACTGCGAAGTTTCTAAGGTCTAACACAGTCTCAAAGTCCATTATCTTGGTGATCTAGTGGCTCTCTACCTCTACTCTACTTCCACGGAGCCTCTACTACTCCTACCTCTGCTGGCGGTAGCATCCCACCGCCTGCCGCCCGCTGATTTAATAGTTAGTAGGGCTGCACATCATTGGTTCAGAGTAGAGCCTAGGCGCGCAGCCCATACCGTATAAGGCAGTCCAGTAGTCACATATCTGGACTACCTTAGAGCTTAGAGGACTGCACGCCATTGGCTTCTTGTTTGAACTAATAGGCATGCGGCCTCTACTGAGCTGTCAGTCAGCGGGCGGCGGGTGGCAGGCGGTGGGTGCTGCTGCCCACTGACGGGGGAGGGTGGTGGGGTTCGCGGGTGGTGGGTGGGGCCACCAGACCAGGGATATTGGACTTTGGGGGTGGGTTTGACCTTATGCCTATAATCGGGCTTCGCTGTCCACTGGACCACCAGGGATATTGGTCTTTGGGGGGGTTTGGACTACGTTATGCCCGCGATTGGGCTGCAGGGAGCGTCGGTCCCCGACGGCTGCTGCCTGGCAGGGTGCCAGGCGCAAGTCATCAGAGATCAGCGAACCTGCATGCTAATGGCATGCAAATGGGGCCATAATTATATGCTAGTGGCCCCCCGTGTGCCTTGCATAAATTATGGCCCCATTTGCATGTCACCTTTTGAATGTCGTAGGTTTACAAAGGTGAAGCGCAATGGAACTTGAGCCACCGCTTCTGGAATGCTCCACTCTGACTACTTCATGTGGCGCAAGTTCCACTGCACTACGTACAGTGGTTGTGGCCAGGGAAGTGATATTCAAAGGAGTTGCTCAACAGCCCAGCCGAATATTGCTCCTCACACACCCCGCAGAACTTTTTTGAGCAGCTCAAGGACTTGTGCCACAGAATGGCGCAGTTTGAATATCCAGGCCATAGTCTCTGAATTAAGATGTTTCAAATTCCTAGAATTTTTTTATAATGGGGGTTTTCCTATGGATTTAGCAGTCCACTCACCATAGACTGGGCAGTGGTTACTAATAGAATCAGTAAGTACCCCAGACTTAATAACCTTATCGGGATGAGTGACCACTACCCAGTCTAGCATGGATCCCCTACCAGTTTTATAATTATGCCTAGTGGTATCAATAATTAGTTGTTGGACACCTATCTCTAAAAAACAATCATTGACTTCACTGGATTGCTCATACCCCCAGTTGAGATTAAATCACTGAGTAATATCCATTCCCTATTAAGGGACAATTTGCTTTTGACTTCAATTACCAACTGCATTCCCTCTGTGTGTCGTGGAGGAATATAAACTAAACTATATATGTTTCTCTGATCCTAAAAGTAGATTTACAGATGTCAGATCGCAGCTTGAAGAACCCAGTGGAAAATGTAATTCTTGAGCTTTGAATTTTAATGCATAAATTATAGAACCACCTCTCCTCCTCCCTAACCTGTCCTGTCTGTATACAGTATACCCTTGTAATGCAATTTCTGTATTATCTGTCTTATTCTTACCCCAGCAGTCCTTTAGCATCACTAACTTTAGCAGTTAGCTGGCTAGGTGCAACTGCCCCAGAGGTATGCCTTTAAGAGAATTTTATTTAAATGAACTTTGGGCAATAGCCAATCAAAAAGCAGGAGGGGGCGTGAGCTGAGTGAGAGCTGTTGACAGCTTCAGATATTTTTCTCCGCTGGACTGATCAACATTGCCCCTGAGATGCCTCACAACTTTCCTTGTTGACAGCTCCCTAGCACTTATCTGGGTAAAGTTTTCCTCATATTTCATTTTTAATAATGTGCTGAATGAAAGTTTTACTTTTTCGTTAGCGCTGCACTAATTTTCTATTTTTAGCACATCCACACTATTTTGACTTTTATTTTTACCGCAACTGTTCATTTCTGACGTTATTTTTGCCGAGGGTGCTTATTTTCAATGGTTCCTCCCTTTTTTAACCAAATTCTCGAAGGAACTGTCAAATTAGGGACAGTTGCCTTGCTTTTTACCTCAGACCTCATGGGTTTTACCACGATGCAACCATTTGGAATTCAAACTTCAGCAGTGCCTGGGGGTTTTCTCTGATGTTTGGCAATTACAATGAAGCCCATCGACAGATAGAAACTGGACCTAACTGCCACAGGACTGGCTGGTGGCATTCAACATAAACCAGTGCGCAGTTGACCAGTATTACTGGATTTTCTGTTAAGACTGGCACTGGTATAGATCCTAGTACTACACACACAAAAAAAGGTACTTAAAATAGAGTTAATTAACTGGGGCAGGACTGGCCGGTGGCATTTCACAGAAACCTGCACCTGGTTCGTAGGGTCCAGAATGTGTTTTTGCTTTTCTTAAATTGGTATCTTAGCAAACAAACCTTTGATTATAATGGCTGAGGATAAATCAAAGGCTTCTGATGAGGGGCCATCTAAAAGCAATAAAAACGCAAGCAGAGGTACTGAAGAACCCTCCAGATCCCAGCCAAAAAATAAAGTTTCCAAAGATGAAGTTCCTCACAAATTGAAAAATAATAAAAGTAATGAAAAAAGGAAGCTTGATCAAGCCGCCGACGAAGTGGCTAAAAAGAAACACTGTCAAGACAAAAATGCTCTTGTTGCTCCTGGGAAGGCCAATAGTGAGACAACAGGCAGCTTAAAGCATACAGAAAAAACAAAACACATACAACCTTAGCCTGTGCAGGATCATCCATCTATGCAAGATATGACCAAAGCATGGCAACTATTCCAGACCCTTCAAAAGATGGGTCCTATCTTTATTGGGGCTGGCAAGCACTCTTCCACAGTTTTCTCTCCTCTGTAGACTGTGAGGGTGGTACAGATGATGAAGAACATTTTTATGATGCCCCTGACATGGATTTTGAGGACCTTGAGCCCTATGAGTCTCTGGACCTTCCATTTGGGGACCCCCTTGGTGACCAAGAGGATCCCTCCTCTATGTTTACATTTACACAAAATATGCTAGACACTACCCTAGACCTCCCTACACAGGAGCCCAACCAGGATGTTGATGAAGACGAAGATTATAGGGAGATGAGAGGTCTTTCTACTTCCAAGACCCTGGTTGTCCCTCTCTATAATGCATTCAGAAGAAATATCATGAAAGTACTTCAAAACCCCACTTAGGTGTCAGGGGTTGACAAGCAGCTTGAGAGAAAATATAGATTGTCAAGAAATGGTACTGAGTACCTGTCTGCACACCCTAGCCACGAGAGTATAGTGCAGTAGGCAGCTTGTGAGAAACCTGGAGTCTCCCTGTCCCCCTTACCTCCAGACAAGGACACCAAGAAAAGTGACTTTATAGCAAAGAAAATGTATGCCACAGCCTCCCTGCTTCTCAGACTTTCTTTGTACAGGGCGTTCACAGCCAGATATCAAACAGCCGTATGGAAGTCTATCATGGCCATTGCCTGCAGTGGGTCAGATTCTATGGTGCAGGAGCTGGTGGATATGACAAAAACTGCCCTGGAAGCTACCAAGTACCAATTCCACGTGACAGTCGACAACAGTGATGCAGCCTCTAGGGCAATGGCCCATGCCATTTCTCTGAGATGTTTCGCCTGGCTGAGAATGACCAGTCTAACCACAGACACCCAGGCCAAGGTCATGGATTTCCCCTGTGATCAAAACATGTTGTTTGATTGTAGAACCACTAACTACATGAAAAAGGTTGATGAGTACAAGGCCTCCTGGCAGAGCCACTCATCCAAACCTAAGCCTACCACCTCTCATAGATCCAGTCCCAGGGGCGGTAGGTGCAGACGTTTTGTTCCCAGGCCTTACAGTCCCTATCCCCAATCTGACTTTGGTCAGTACAGGGGGTCTTTCAGAGGCAGGGGCAGAAGGGGCCAAAGAAGAGCCACCTCTACCCAGCTGACTGCCTTGCAGTCTGAGTCTTGATGTGAGTGTCCAGGTCGCCTCCCTGCCTCCGTTTGGAGGCAGACTGTCCCACTATCTTCAGCACTGGTCCCTCATTACATCTGACAAGTGGTTACTGGAGATAGTGGAGAAGGGTCTGCCACTACAGTTCAAGCAGATGCGAGACCTCAAGCGAACCCATGTGTCAAGACCTCTGTCCTCTACACAGATCCCACTGCTGGAATTGGAGGTACAAAACCTTCTGGATTTATGAGCAGTAGAGTGGGTCCCCACCCACGAGAAGGGCAAGGGCCTCTATTCCAGGTATTTTCTGACACAAAAGAAAACTGGGACCGGCCCTGTGGCATTGAGGGTTGAGGCACTGGACGCCACACACTGCACCATCCTGAACCCGGGCCGTCGGGGGTTGGCAGGGATGGGGAAGGATTGAGCATCCTAAGGACTGTTCTCCTTCCCCGGGGAGGGGGGAATCCACATGCCGATGGACTGGTAACCTCTACCGGAGGCTGGAGGTACCACAGTGCTCGGCCGCAGAATGCAGGGAATTAAGCTGCAGCGGACGTCTTTCAAGGGTGTATGGGAGCGTGCACCAGCTGAGCTGGACATCATTGCATGTCTGAGCTTAGGGGCACATAGAACAGGGAAAACAACGGCGCTGTGGACAGGCGGTGGCACCTATCCCCCATGCCTTATGCTGGGCCAACCCCGACTGACCTTCCAGATCCTCCACGTCAGGCACTACCATGCAGCCAGAGTCTGACTCTTAAAAGCGCCCAAGAGGAGGGGAAGACCCACCCCGGGCAGGTTAAACTGGGGGGTGCTGGCTGCAGGGGGGGAGGAGGCGCAGATTGGTAGGGGCTTCAGGTGGGCAGGACACAGACTAGGATGCCTGAGAGAGGTTTCACGGGGCCACAACTGGAGGGAAATAAATTTGAAAAAAGAAAATGGGGGAGTGGCGACCTATCTTAGGTCTCAGATATTTAAACAAACATCTGAAAAGAAACAAATTCAGAATGGTCACTCTGTCACTGGTCATACAGTCCTTACAGCAGGGAGATTGGCTAGCCTTTCTGTACTTAAAGGACGCTTACTTCCACATACCCATAAGGAGATCTCACAGGAAGTTTCTCAGATTCAGACTTCCTTCGGGTCACTAACAGTTTGCCGCAGTGCCCTTTGGTGTGTCCTTGGCCCCAAGAGTCTTTATCAAGTGCCTCGCAGTGGTAACAGCACACCTCAGGAGAATGGAAGTTACTCTCTAACCCTATCTGGATGACTGGCTCACAGTAGCAAAGTCCCCTTGCAAGGTCAAAGAGTCCCTTTCCCTTACAGAATGCACTCTGGAGTTCCTGGTAGATCTAAAAAAACTCACCCGTAACCAGCCCAGCTGCTCACCTTCATAGGGGCCCAACTGGACACTCAGAAAGGATATGCTTTCCTCCCACAGGAAAGAATTCAGAGTTTCCTTTCAGTAGCAGATTGTTTTATCCGGGGGCAGCCAAGACGAGCCAGACATTTTCTCAAACTCCTGGGACACATGGCTTCTATGACTGCAGTGGTCCCAGGAGTCCGGTACAGAATGTAACTCCTACAAGCCTACCTCAGAGTTCGCTGGTCTCAGAGAAGTGACAGCTTTTCAAAGTTGATACCCATGACAGAGCAGTTCCTCCAAAACCTGCTGTGGTGGAAGACCCCTGCAAATTTACAGGCAGGGGTTCTCTTCCAAGCTCCACTTCCCACAAAGGTGATCACCACAGATGCCTCCCTATTGGGATGGGGAGCACATCTGGACAGTGGCTCAGTAAGTGGCACCTGGACTGTCAAAGAGTCATAGTTGTACATAAATCTCTTGGAACTCAGAGCAATCTTTCTAGCTGTCAAAGCTTTCGCTCCCAGCATAAAAGGGTAGGCGGTCCAGATTTGAACAGACAGCACCACTGCAATGTTTTACATAAACAAGCAGGGTGATACCAAATCAGGAATACTCTGTTCAGAAGCTCTGATCTCTAGCCTTCTCCCTGGGAGTCAGCTGTTGCTAGCCTTTCTTGTTTTTTGACTGGGTGACCAAAGTAGTAGACCAGGGAGGGGCTGTGGACATGGCCTACCTAGATTTTAGCAAGGCATTTGATACAGTCCCACACAAAAGATTAATACACAAGATAGCCAGCCTTGGAATGGGTCCCAAGGTGGTAACCTGGATAAAAAATTGGCTAGACAACAGGACGCAAAGGGCAGTAGTAAATGGAGTACACAGAAGAAAGGAGGGTTACTAGCGGGCACCGTAGGGTTCAGTACTGGGACCGGGTCCTTTTAATGTCTTTATAAGTGACATTGCAGAGGAACTGGAAGGAAAAGTATGTCTCTTTGCAGATGACACAAAGATCTGCAACAGGGTTGATACACAAGATGGAGTGAAAGGATGAGAAGGACTTGGCAAGGTTGGAGGAATGGTCAAATGTATGGCAGCTCAGATTCAATGCAAAGAAGTGCAAGGTAATGCACATGGGAAACAAAACCCAGGGAAGCATACACAATGGGGGTGAAATACTGACAACAGTAAAATGGAAAGGACCTGGGGTAATTATATCAGATGACCTAAAGGTGGGCAAGCAATGTGAGAAGGCAGTAAGGAAGGCTGGGGATACTGTGATGCAAGGAAGAGGCATCAATAGTAGAAAACAGGAAGTTGTTATCCCTCTGTACAGACAGTTGGTGAGACCCCATCTGGAGTACTGTGTGCAGTTCTGGAGACCTCATCTCTGCAAAGACATAGACAGAGTGGAGGCTGTCCAGAGGAGGGCAACCAAAATGGTGCAGGGTCTGCACCAGAAGACATACGAGGAAAGACTAAAGGAGCTTAATATGTATACTCTTGAGGAAAGAAGGGCGAGAGGGGACATGATAGAAACTTTCAAGTACCTCAAGGGAATTAACAAAGTCCAAGAGGGTAGCATCTTCTAGAAAAAGAGATGTGCAAGAACAAGGGGGCACAATTTGAAGATAGAGGGGGGACGGCTCAGGGGTAATGTGAGGAAGTATTTTTTCACAGAGAGGGTTGTGGATGTATGGAACAGCCTCCCTGAGGAGGTCATGGAGTCAAGAACAGTGGGGGACTTCAAGAATGCATGGGACAGGCATAAGGCAGTCCTAGGGGCAGGTATGAGGAAGTAAACTGTTGGTTAACTAGGATCTGCAGCTTATCTGTTAGGTAGGAAAATGGGCAGACTAGGTGGGCCAAGTGGTCCTTATCTGCCGTCAAATTCTATGTTTCTAAGCAGCTAATTAAAAGAAGCTACATTTTCTTATTAATTTAAAATGCATATCTCAGCAGGAGTCAGTGTCTGTTGAGATTAAGTAGACAGATACTTTATTAGAAGTAGAAAGGGTCTTATTTAGGGTTAAAAAAAGAAAGGAAAGAAAGTCAGTGTGTGTTCTGTGCTGGGAAGGGTACTGTATCAGCTGACTTTGCTAAACCAGTAGGAGGAAAGAGAGCTTAATTGGGGGTGTGGCTTAGACACTATAAAAGCAGATGACTCAATACAGTACAGTGTACAGTTCTGGAGACCATACCTACGTAAGGACAGACAGAGTAGAGAAGGTTCAGAGGGGGGCAACAAAGATGGTGCATGGATTGCATCACAAGTCCTATGAAGACAGGTTGAAGGAACTGAACATGTACTCCCTTGAGGAGAGGAGGGAGAGAGGGGATATGATAGAGACATACAAGTATCTTACAGGGAGGAACAGGGTGCAGGAAAACACTATTTTTAAGTGAAAAAGATGTTCCAGGACTAGAGGACATGGGATGAAGTTGGAGGAGGATGATTCAGAGGAAACATGAAAGAATTTCTTCACAGAACGGGTGGTGGACAAGTGGAACACCCTGCCAGAGGAAGTGGTGGGGGCTGAAACAATCACAGGATTTAAGAATGCATGGGATAGACATAAAGGAATTCTGGAGGTCAGGGTTAAGGTACAACAGACTTCTAGGAAAACAAACTGAACTTACAAGCTCAAATGGGCAGACTGGGTGGGCCATAGGCCCTTATCTGCCGACACTGTCTATGTATCTATGTATGTATGTAAATTACAAGTTCCTGTTGCTAGCCTTTTTTCTTACTAACTGCCCTCCATCCCACCCTAAGCCAGTTCTACTTTTATAGCCACTGGATTTGACTGTCAACAGGAACTTCCTGTTTGGCAGTAGGAAGGGAAGGATCATGGAGAAACATTGGTTTTGTCAACCCTAAAGGAAAAAAGTAGTTCACTCTCTCCCCCCCCCCAGCTGCTGGTGGTCTGACATTGAGCAAGGAAGAAGGAGGCTACTGAAGAATATAGGAAGTTGCTGTCCCAGAACAGGAAGGGTGAGAGTTGTAAGGAGAGGAGAGAGTAAGCATATAGAGAAACAGTAGAGGGGACAGAAAATAAGACATGATAGGAGTGGTGCAGTGCAATGACTGTGGGGCGGCAGTGTTCTGGGAGACATTCTGGAGGCTGCGATGCTGCCCTATTTGCAGGCACCTCTGGACTGAGAGAGGAGGTTGCCCATCTCCAGGCTGACCTGGCTAGGATTCGTGAAACCTCCTCCCCCACCCAGGGACCACCAGGGCCAATGCCACTACCTCAGAGGTTGCCAAGAAAGAGGAGAGCCTGGACCAGGTGGGCTCAGGGAGGGAGAGGGTGGTGGAACAGAGTTGCATCCCTCCAGCTGTACCTCTCCACAATTCATTCACTCTTTTGGTGGATAGTGGTTTCTCTATGGAGGTGCCTGCAGTGGAGACCAAGGAGGATGCCGGAACCTTCACAAAGGAGACCCACAGGAGGGTGGCATGGGACCCCTCAGGGGAAGGAAACAACTCCTGGTGGGGGACTCAATCATTAGGGGGTAGAAATGGGGAGGAAGGGGAGAGGAAGTAAGGTGCCTTCCTGGCGCCACGGCTTGGAGGGACAGGAAGCGAATCCTCAGGATCGTGGGAGAAGCTGCATGAGGGAGGGAGCTGGATGTCATTGTCCACCTAGGGACAAATGACCTGGCTAGGAATGGGATCAGAGCAGTGCAAGAGGAGTTTGTAGAGTTGGGGAAGGGCCTTAGACGAGTAGCGCATACGGTAATCTTCTCGGAGGTGCTGCCAGTCTATGGCAAGGGTGATGTTAGCACCCTCACCAGAGAATTCAATGAGTGGTTGAAAACCTAGTGGAGCTCAGGGTTTTGGCTTCATTGGGGACTGGGGAGCTACTTGGAGGATGCAGACCTATGCTGGTGCGATGGTCTGCATCTGTCCAGGGGGAACCAGAATTAGGTGAGAGATTTAAATGCTTCATTGGCAAGCATTTAAACTAGCTAAGGGGGGAGGCACTGAAAAGGAGCAGGGAAATCCCAGCCTCCACAAAACATGGTAATTAGTGAGGTAAACACCAAGGTAGAGAAGTTATTAGGGAGCAGGACAGAGGTAAATGTAAAAAAAAGGCAAAGGTAGTAAGGACAGGAATGTGGCTAAAAGGGGTAAGGCTATCAAAAAGTGGAGGGTGATGAGTACCAATGCCCGTAGTCTGTGTAACAAGCTCCCTGAACTAGTGGCCTTGATGGAAGAGGGTTGTCTGGATATTGTGGCAGTCACAGAAACATGGTACACAGAGAACCATGACTGGGATGTCAACATACCAGGATACACAATCTACAGGAGGGACAGGGAGGGTAAAAGAGGAGGAGGAGTAGCTCTCTATGTAAAGGAAGGGATCAAACTAACAGAACTATAGAGTAAACAGGGAGCAGATGAGGCACTCTGGGTCACCCTGGAGACAGGAACTGGCACCACAATCCACATGGGGGTTGTCTACAGACCCCCATCTCAGGGGGAGGGAATGGACAAGGAAATGATAGAAGGCTTCCTTAGAATGGCAGAAAAAGGGGAGATATTGTTGATGGGGGACCTGAATATGCCAGATGTTAACTGGATCACCTTTGCTGCAGGCACATCCAAGAGCGGGGTCATTCTTGATGCCCTACAGGGGGCATGCCTCAGACAGCTAGTATTGGAACCCACTCGGGAGGGAGCAATCTTAGACCCGGTACTCTCAAATGGGGATGGAGAAAGAATGTCAGATTTAGAAGTGGGTAGCCATCTGGGAACAAGCGACCTACAAACAGTGTGGTTCATGATAAACACAGCCATATAATCAAGCCATACAAAAGCAAGAGTATTGGACTTTAGGAGGGTTGACTTTGGGAAAATGAGAGAGTGCCTCAGAAAAGCACTAGCAAACAGGCAAGAAGGAGGGGTGGAGGAACAATGGGGAGTAATCAAAACAGCCATCACAGAGGCAACAAGCCTTTGTGTAAAGCAAATCAATAAAACACAACGAAGGAAAAAACACTATGGTTCACAAAAGAGGTGGCAGGGAAGGTTAAGGAGAAAAGGATAGCATTCAGGAAATATAAGGAAACACAGAAGGAGCAGGACAGAGAACTTTATCAGTTAAAGCAGAAAGAGGCTGGGAAGGCAGTCAGAATAGCAAAGGCCTAAACAGAGGAAAGGATAGCCAATTCTGTTAAGAAGGGGGATAAGACCTTTTATAGGTACATTAGGGAGCGAAGAAAGACCAAAGGAGGGATACTGAGGCTTAATAAAGGGGAGGGAATGTGGGTAGAGGGTGACAGTGAAAAAGCAGGGATACTGAATGAATACTTCTGCTCAGTATTCACAAAGGAAGAGGAGGGGGAGGTACCTAAACCAAACAAGAGAAACACTCTGAAAACGGGGGTCGATACCAGTCCATTTACAGAAGAAAGGGTTCTGAAAGAACTAATAAAATTGAACGTGGACAAAGCAATGGGGCCTGATGGGATTCACCCAAGAATTCTAAAAGTACTAAGGGTAGAACTAGTGACACAGCTGACTACTCTCTTTAACAAATCATGGGAGGATGGTGTTGTCCTGAGGACTGGAGGAGGGCAGATGTGATTCCTCTTCACAAAAGTGGGAGCAGGACAGAGGCAGGAAACTACAGACCAGTTAGTTTGACCTCAGTGGTAGGGAAAATGATGGAATCACTTCTGAAGGAAAGAACTGTTGAGTACCTAGAGGCCAGTGGGGGCTGGGACCCAAGGCAGCATGGATTCATGATGAGAAGGTCGTTCAGATGAATCTAATAGATTTCTTTGACTGGGTGACCAAAGTAGTAGGCCAGGGAGGGGCTGTGGACATGGCCTACCTAGATTTTAGCAAGGCATTTGATACAGTCCCACACAAAAGATTAATACGCAAGTTAGCCAGCCTTGGAGTGGGTCCCAAAGTGGTATCCTGGATAAAAAATTGGCTAGACAACAGGACGCAAAGGGCAGTAGTAAATGGAGTACACAGTGAAGAAAGGAGGGTTACTAGTGGGGTACCGCAGGGTTCAGTACTGGGACCGGTCCTTTTTAATGTTTTTTTTTAAGTGACATTACAGAGGAACTGAAGGAAAGTATGTCTTTGCAGACGACACAAAGATCTGCAACAGGGTTGATACACAAGATGGAGTGGAAAGGACGAGAAGGGACTTGGCAAGGTTGGAGGAATGGTCAAATGTGTGGCAGCTCAGATTCAATGCAAAGAAGTGCAAGGTAATGCACATGGGAAACAAAACCCAGGGAAGCGTACACAATGAGGGGTGAGATACTGACAACAGTAAAATGGATAAGGACCTAGGGGTAATTATATCAGATGACCTAAAGGTGGGCAAGCAATGTGAGAAGGCAGTAAGAAAGGCTGGGGGGATACTGTGATGCATAGGAAGAGGCATCAATAGTAGAAAACAGGAAGTTGTTATCCCTCTGTACAGACAGTTGGTGAGGCCCTATCTGGAGTACTGTGTGCAGTTCTGGAGACCCCATCTCTGCAAAGATATAGACAGAGTGGAGGCTGTCCATAGGAGGGCAACCAAAATGGTGCAGGGTCTGCACCAGAAGACATACGAAGAAAGACTAAAGGAGCTTAATATGTATACCCTTGAGGAAAGAAGGGGAGAGGGGACATGATAGAAACTTTCAAGTACCTCAAGGGAATCAACAAAGTCCAAGAGGGTAGCATCTTTCAGAAAAAGAGATGTGCAAGAACAAGGGGGCACAATTTGAAGATAGAGGAGGGACGGCTCAGAGGTAATGTGAGGAAGTATTTTTTCACAGAGAGGGTTGTGGATGCATGGAACAGCCTCCCTGAGGAGGTCGTGGAGTCAAGAACAGTGGGGGAATTCAAGAATGCATGGGACAGACATAAGGCAGTCCTAGTGGAGGGTTGGAGGAAGTAAGCTGTTGGTTAACTAGGATCTGCAGCTTATCTGTTAGGTAGGAAAATGGGCAGACTAGGTGGGCGAAGCGGTCCTTATCTGCCGTCAAATTCTATGTTTCTTTCAGCTATTCACCTCCCATGCAAGCACAATACCCTGGCAGATGCTCTGAGTCGCACCAGTCAAGGCCAGAGTGAATGGACCCTGAATAAGCAAGTACTAGCCACAGTGTTCAGGCAGTGGGGCACACCAGAAGTGGATCTGTTTGCCTCGCACCTCAGTTTTCACCTTCCTCAGGACTGTTGCAGGCCCCTAGTCCCAGGAACGCTTCCTCTGGAAGCCCTGATCCTGGACTGGTAAGGGAGGTTCCTATACGCTTTCCCTCCTTTTCCCCTGATACTCAGGGTTCTGCTGAAACTCAGACGACAGCCTGCATCAATAATACTGGTGGCTCTGGATTGGCCCAGGCAAGCCTTGTACCCTCTTCGTCTCGGTGTCCTGCAGCAGGCCCATTCGCCTGCCTCCAACTCACTCCCTGCTGACCCTTCCTCTGTCAGGAGTGTAGGATCCAGACATATGCTCTCTTCACCTCAAGGCCTGGTTCTTGAGGAGTTAGAATTTCCATCCTCACAGTACTCTGAACAGGTCCTTAAGATACTGAGGGTGGCTAAAAAAACAAACACTAAGAAGGCTTCTGCAGCCAAATGGAAAGGGTTTTCCATCTGGTGCAAGAGCAAAAAGGTTGAATCCCTTTCAGCTTCAGACCCTCAGCTGCTAGATTACTTGGTACACTTATAGGTGTCAGGCTTGAAACCATATTCCCTCAGGCTACACCTGGTGACAATTTCGGCCTGCCTTTGGGTGGGAAAGAAAAAAAAAATTTTTCCTATGCCATTTTTAAACAGTTTTTCAAAAGCCTCTTGCACCTCCAGTCAGGGAGCCCATTCCTCCTTGGAGCCTGAACCTTTGCATAGAAAGGGTCATGAATCCAGCCTTTGAGCCTATGTCCACTGCCCACATTAAGTTTGCAACTTGGAAGACTGTCTTCCTGGTAGCCATTACCTCTGCCAGGAGGATTTCAGAGCTACAGGCCCTGTGAACTGAGCCAAATTACATCATCCCTCACAACGATAAAGTTGAGCTCAGGACAAATAGGACATTTCTGCCAAAGGTAGTTTGAGTTTCACTTGAACCAGTCCATTACTCTGCCTATCTTCTTTACTGAGCAATCCACTGCTGGCGAGCAAAATCTCTACAGCTTGGATGTCAAAAGAGCCATCTTTCACTACCTAGAGCATACTAGACAGTCCAGAGGCTCTTCCACTCAGTTGTTCCTTGCCTACGGGGATGTAGGCAGAGGAAGATCAGCTACCAAGAGAACTATTTCTCATTGGTTGGTCTCTTGTATTAGATTCTGCTGTGAGAAAGCTGTTCAACCTCCAGTGGGGCTCAGGGCCCATTCCACAGGGGCACTGCAGCCTCACTTGCAGCAGCAAGAGAAATTCCCCTCCTGGATGTCTGCAAAGCAGCTACCTGGAAATCGATGCACACCTTTGTGAAACACTACAGTTTGGATTTGCAGACCAGATCTGATCCCAAATTTGGCAGGGCGGTTCTACAGAGCCTCTTTCCTAAGTAGGTTCTCTGCCCACCTCCCACTTGGTACTGCTCGGTAGTCTGCTAAAGGTACTGATGCTAAAGGACTGCTGGGGTAAGAAGAAAAAATTACTGCAGTAATCTCCTTTCTTCCAAGGGGTCCTTTAGCATCAGTAAGCTCTCACCGTTTCTCCCCGGTTCACCTGTCGGAGAAGGGCTCTTTATCACATCTCTTACCAAAGTTGGAGTTTCTAATTGATTAGTCTTTAACTTGTGGTGTTGTTCCTATTTCCACTTTTGTGGATATTTACATGTTTTTTGAATCCTGTTGATTCTTTTTCAGGGCATGTGCCCTTGTTTTCCTTCGAAAAAATTCTGATGCCTGCAAGAGCTCTCACTCAGCTCACTCCCCCTCCTGCTTTTTGATTGGCTATTGCCCAAAGTTCATCTAAATAAAATTCTCTTAAAGGCATACCTCTGGGGCAGTTGCACCTAGCCAGCGAACTGCTAAAGTTGAAGATGCTAAAGGACCCCTTGGAAGAAAGAAGATTACTGCGGTGAGTAATTTTTTCTTATTTAACCACATTTCAGACAGCGCTATTATATAAAAATTATGAAATTCCCCCCATGCTTCAAATTGATCCCATCTTGCAAGGAGGCTCTGGATGTTTAAATGAACAATCCTAAGTTGGAATTCTAAATGAAGTACTATTAATTTCAAAGGACAAGGAAAAACTAGATTTACCTAATTCATATTGGGGACCAGAGTAGGGATGTATTGAGCCTGAAATTAGCAGCAATAAAACAATCAGATCTTACTTGAAGTGTGTCTCTTTCAGCAGGTCATCACCAGCAGGACTGGAGCTGCCAGGAACCAGGACCACATGGAAACTTTTTAGCCAGTAGCCTACCAGAGGGGGCCACCCACCTCCAACGTCAGCTGCTGATGTCAGCCAATCCTATAAAGGTGGGCAGACCCCATACCTTCCTCAACTCTTTCCAGCCATCAACCAATGCACGTTGGACCACTGGAACCGCTGCAGCTACAGTCAACCACCATTTTCCCTGCATTTACCATGCTTTATTATTTTCCAATTTCTTTTAGGTTTGACATCGACATTTCGGTGTTCTCACCAGACAGTTTATGTCTTCTCAGCATACTTTATCTTCCAACCGTTCCAAAAGTGTGCCTGTGGCAAAAAGATCCTGGAAGACTACAGCCATTCTGCCTACATCTTGCGCCTAGGCATAGACCATGATGTCAAAGCCTGTGAGGCCTGCCAGAAGTTCAACCCAGCCACACACAGACGTTGTCAGAGCCTCGATGGAATGGGTGCTGCTGGTCAGGAGCTCCTCTACTTTCCTGGCCAAGTCCTTGGGGTCTTTGTCTTCAAAGTCCCGGGATAAGGCCTCCAGGAAGCAAAAGTACTGGGACAAAGACCAGGACTGACCACGGTCTGCCTCCTGTTACTGGTCGCCTCACATGAAATCTTTGACTGCATCTGGATCTTCCTCTCTTGGGGGGGGTCGACCTCCTCAGCCCTGCATGCTCTGACATCCACAGGGCTACTGGTGGCCCCGCCGCACACCCGGGTCTCCCTTGTGGGCAGTGGATTCTGGGGTCAGAGTACTCTGTATCTTGCTCCCCAGCCCCTGCTGTTTCAGCCCTTGTTCTCTATGGGCACAGTCAAGTGGCTCAGCCAGAGTCTCTCTTGCAGGCATTGTTGTGGCTATTGCCAGTCTACCACCATCCGTTCCTCCAAAACCCGTGCCCCAGGTGATGGTCTCATCCTCTGGTACTGCCACCGGTTCTGCTCCTCCTTCTCAGGGGCAGACGCTGCAGGACACTGGCACTTCCGAAAGCCCACTCTGTCCTCAGCCTTCGTACAGGGGTCACCCTCCATGCCGGCACCCATCTCCCCATGGCCGGCACCCATCTCCCCATGGCCGGCACCCGTGGACTCTCTCCCAGTGCCCACCCAGCTGACACCTGCTGGGCCTGCGGCCGTTCTTCATACACCACAGCCTGTGGGTCCTAGGCGGGCTGGCCTGCTCCAGGTATTCCATTGCCCACACCCTCCAGGTCTGCGCTGGCCCACAGCCGATGCCCATCAGGCCTGCGCCTGTCCTGTTGCTGCCTACTCCTGTGGGACTGGTACCTGGCCTACCTCAACCTGTACCTGTAGATCCACAGCCTGGGTATCCTATGCTGGTGCCTTCAAGTCTGTCGCCTGCCTACCCCCTATCCTGTGCCAGTGGGACCTGCGCTGGATTACCCATACCTAACGTCTCTGGACCCAGTGCTGGTCTACCCCAGCCTGATGCCATGGGGACTTGCACCAGCCCCAGTCAGTTATTATGGCCTGATCTCTGCCTTGTGGTCTTTCAAGCAGATGCAGGCTCCCACCCTGAGGGCACCGGCTACGGCCCCCCTCGTCCCAATCCATGTTAGGCCGGGCCCTAGTGTTCCTCATACCCCCACGGGTATGCCTGATGCTGGGTCTTCTGGCCAGTCAAATGGTCGTCAGCATAAGGACAGCAAAGATGGGGGTGATGGGGAGGAGAGCGTTAGTAGTGAGTCTTCCTCTCTCCCCTCTGACTCCTTGTGTATGCTCCCATTTAGAAATCCCTTTCTCCCACCTACCCCCAGAGCAGGGGAATTCATTAGTGCTCTGAGGGTAAATACCTGCTGGATGCCTCAAGGTGGCAGCAGATGGCAGGTTAGAAAAAGGTACACAAGGCTGGAGACAGGAAGTTTTGTGCTTTTTCCAGCCCAGGTGTTAGGCCTGGGGCTGGAGGGAGGCGGCTGGAGGAGCAAAGTAGGCAGACAGAAAGGGAACTTGGCAGTCCGGGTGGGCCTGTGGGAGAACCCCCCATTAATGGCAGATAAGGATGGCCTCTGCAGCGACGTGGCATCGAGGAGCAAGGTGGGAAGCTGTATGGGGAGGATGGTCAGCCAGGTGCGTGCATCATTGGGATAAGGGAGGAGCAGATGGTAGTAGGATGCCAGGATAGGCAGGAGCCCAAGACATCCCATGAAGTAGTGTCTCAAGTCAATAGGGCTGTGGGGACAGTGGCAGGGTCTCCACAGGGGGGAGGCTGATGGCAGTGGTTTTGTCCCATACCCGGACTGGCAGAGTGGCCTGAGAGTAGATGGAGCCAGGGGCCCCTTCTCCTATATCTGGGGACCTGCATGGAGGGGCAGGTCTTGAGGCACCGGCATTTAAAGGGACGGGCGGGTCGCAGGTCTTAGGACAGGACTTCGGGGGTGCCTATGGCAGGAGCTTACCGCAAGCCCAGGATAAGTTAGCAGGGATGTGGTCCAGGGGCTGTGTACCATTCAAATGGTCATCTGGGAGCACAGAAAGGAGTTTGGGTGCCATCTGTAAAAGAGAGGGCTGCTAGGGGGGCCTAAGTGGTGGCAGTGCTTAGGGCCCTCCCATGGCAGGGTAGCCCAATTGAGGTAGCTCAGGTATTGGAGCAGGACCGGGGTTGAGGGTACTGTACCAGTGTAGAGAGAGAGATGAGCCATAGGTGTGAGAACTGGTGCTGTGAGTTTGGGAGCATTGGCAGATTTAGGTTCCATGTAAAGCAAAAAAAAATTGGGTTACAGGGCCTGGATCGGAGAGGAAAAATCCTGGTACCCCTCAAGATTTGGGCCAAGGTCCAAGGGCTTGGTGGTGAAAGCATTACGCTTTTCCATGCCGGTATAGGGCAGCCGACCAGTGCAAGACCAGACAGAGAAAAAAAAAAAAAAAATGGGTAATCCAAAATAAAAAAATTTTGCTTATCAGCATCAGTAAGCCAGGAGCCTGTGGGTCTTTTCAAAGTAGGAAGGTTCCTTGGGTAAATCATCCAAGACGTTCAAAGTAAAAATAAAACAAAAAAACTGCTTGTACTGCCTGTTTATGCTGCTCAAAATGTCCAGCCTGGGTAAATTTCAAAAAGTTCAGATAGCCCCATGGAGCTGCTTTATTTATCCAGTAAAAAATGGGACCCCTGCATTCCTAAAATCATTTGGGGTGCAGAAGCTAAAATAAAAAAGCTCGTTAAAAAAACTTGGTGTAATTCTTTCATTCATTAAGTTAAAGGGAGGACAATAAAATAACCCTCCCCCTGGTGTCTAATTAATTTCATAAGTTATAATTCCAAAAGGTGTCCATCATGCTGCATCGGGATCAAGGGGATTTGAGGCGCAAAAGAGACAGGAGGTTGCAGTTTAACGATCCTGTGCCAGTGATCAGCATTCGGAGTAAATCCAGGTTTAAAGGTAAGATCAAAAGTGTACATGAGCATACAGTGTTCAAAAGGTAGGACAGACATTTTTCCTATCTTTTTTGGTGGTGCACTGGCTCAAGTGTTGCGCTTGTTGTAGTCCTCTCCCATGTCCCCTGGACCATCTGCAGTAATAAAATATGCCCCTAGACAAGGAGGTCAAAGGGGGGTTACACTTGGAAGGGGAAGAGTCCCAGAGTAATGTTCCCAAATCCCCCCTGATGACCCAACCTTTATGGCCATCATGTGGCACATTCAAGCCACTGTGGGATGGGAGACTGAGGAGCTGGACTCTGAGAGTCGTCTGTTGGCTGTCTACCTGCAACAGCCCAATGCCCCTCCTTTAGTAGTCCGTCCTATCATTGACTCCTATGAGGATGTCATTAGGGCTGCATGGAACCGCCCCCACACGGTCCCGGCGGTCTCCAAGAAGGTGGACAGACTTTACCACGCCCCAGCTGGTAAGCCGTATTTTGGGGAGCAACCCAAGGGCAATACAGTCGTCATCAACGCTGCACACGACTGCACCAAGAGGCCCAAACATTTAAGCTCCCCCCCCCCCCAGACGGGGAGTCTCGCCAACTTGACCAGGTGGGAAAGCACACTTTTGCCTCTGCCACTCTGGTCATTCTGGCCATCAGTTACTTGGTCCATATGGTGCAATTTCAGAACCTATTATGGAACCAGGCTAGAAAGGCTATTCTAGCCATGCCAGATGACTTTTCCAAGCAGCAGACCCTCCAGGTTTTCAGGACGGGCTTGGATGGCGGTACCAAGATTCTGAGGGCTACCTATGATGCAGTTGATGCCTCAGGCTAGGCAATGGCCATGGGCATCTGTATGAAGTGTCATTCCTGGCTACAGGCCTCAGGCTTCACCCCCCGATGTCCAGTCCAGCATAATGGATGCCCCTTTCAGGGGTTTCAGACTTTTCGGAGGTGATGATCAAGATCTCATCTCCAAACTGCAGACCTCAGGAAGGGCCCTCAAATCCATCCACTCTAAGTATCATACACAGACTAAGTCAGGACAGAGGGCTCCTTTCGTTGTTTCTTCCCAATGTAAGCCCGCCACCTGTGTTGGGCTAAGGGCAACCATAAAGACGGGGTGCTGTGCTCTCCCCACCCCATCCCCTGCTACCACCAATAGCACCCGAGGGGCAGCAGCAGTCTCAATGGCTGCTGCTTCCACCTCCTGACTCCTTGCCAGACCCCCTTCCTCCAATAGAATTTCAGGAGGCGGTCATGGGGGGGTCGCTTCTCCCTCCACTTGGACAGGTGGAGGCAGATCACCACAGACAGCTGGGTGCTGCAGCTCATCGAGCATGGCTACATACTGGAGTTCTTTGAATGGCCTCTGCAACATCCACCGGGTCTGTCCTCATACCCTCCAGGCCATGTTCCCCTCAACAGGAAGGAAATTCAGTCCTTACTTCGATAAAAGGTCATAGAACGAGTCCTGCTACATCAGTAGGGAAGGGGAGTCTACTCCCACTTCTTCCTGGTACCCAAGTGGACAGGAGATCTTCGACCCTATCCTGGACTTGAGCCATCTGAACCTGTTTATAGAGTACAAGCAGTTCAGGGTGGTTACCCTTCAGGGTTTGCTGCCCCTGCTGCATCAGGGGGACTGGATATGCAGGATACCTACCTGCATATCAAGGTTTTTGCCACCCACCAGCGCTACCTCTGTTTCCAATTCCAGGGTGTGCACTACCAATTCAGGGCTCTGTCTTCTGGTTTGTCCTCAGCACTCAGGGTCTTCACCAAATGCTTGGTGGTGGTGGTGGCAGTTGCTTTGAGATGGCAGGGTTTCTATGTCTTCCCATACCTGGACAATTGTCTCTTAGCGGTCCCATCCAGGGACTGTCTCCTTCAAACCCTGGCACTGTTCCAGGCTTTGGGCATCACTGTCAGCATGCCAAAATCCTTCCTTACCCTGAGACAAAATCTCCAGTACATGGGCGCAGTCCTGTATGCAGTCCAGGACATGGCCTTCCTGCCCTCAGACAGAGCAGAGCATCTGAGAAACTAAGCCCGTCTTCTTTACTCCAGCCATTATGTTTAGGTGAGGACCTTCCTACAGCTTCTGGGCCTCATGGCCATTGCCATGGTTCCCTTGGCCCATCTGCACATCAGAGTCCTTCAGTGGATGCTACAGGTCCAGTGGGACCAATGCACGGATGCCCAGGATCAGCCAGTTATGGTCTCCGATCCAGTTTTGAGAATGCTGTTGTGGTGGCTGGAGCCCAGCAGCCTGCTTCGGGGATTCCCTTCTGTATTTTTTCCCCTCAGCTGGTCCTGATGACAAATGTCTTGAATCTCAGCTGGGGCACTCACCTGGGTGTCCACCAAATTCAAGGTACGGATCGAGGTGGAGAGGACCCTCCACATCAATATTCTGGAGCTGCAAGCAGTCTTGTATGCCCTGCAGGCCTTTCAGACTCAGCTATCCCCTGGTCCGCTCTTGATTCTGATGGACGACATGTGCATGGTTTATTACATAAAGAAGCAGAGGGGGACTTATTCCTATCCCCTGTGCAGGGAAGCGATGAGAGTCTGGTACTGGGCCATAGAGCACAGCCGTCCCTGTTTTTGGAATCCAAAACATCCCAGCAGACAGCCTGAGCCAATCTCGGTCCAGAGCCCGGGTGGGAGCATCTGACCCCAGTGGTTGAAGGCCTCTTCGACAGATGGGGTCATCCTGAGTCGAACCTTTTTGCTTCCCCACACAGTGCAGAACTGCCGCTTTTCTGCTCGCTAGACCCATGGCCTGGAATTTTCTGGTGAGACGCGTTGTCCCTCTCTTGGAAAGGGATGATCTTACTTCGAGAGGGCTCTTGCAGTAGGTAGTTACATATAGGACTGACGCCAGCGGACATCAGGACCCACAGAAAATTTCTAGCCAGCAGTCTCATATGGGGACCGCCCCATCGCCAGGTGACCCCACGCCATGCAACGTCAGTATAAAGGGGTGGTCCTCCACGCCCGCCTTCCAGTTCTTTCCCGCCGTTAGCTCGTGTCAGCACCTCGCAGTAAAGTTCAACGTTCATCAGCTCTATCATCGGTAGTTTTTACTGTCGTTTTCTCGATTTATTCAGCCAAATTGTCAGGTTTTCGTCTGTGTATGTCATCCCCTACACCCTCCAAGCACAAAAATAAGTGCGACTCGTGCGGTGCCCCACTCCCACACAAGGACGGCCATTCCCAGTGCCTCCTCTGTCTGGGCCCGGACCATCAGGTGGAGAAGTGTCATCACTGCCTTAAATTCAATACCGCCACCCACAGACGGAGGCAGCAGTCCCTGGAGGCCTACATCCTCAAGAAGAAAATGTCCTCCATGGAGAAGGAGTTGAAAAAGCTCCGGTAGGTGTCCACTTCCCCCGAAGGCCTTCATAAGAAGAAGGACAAGGAGAAGCACCGGGACCGGGGCTCATCCACCGCGACTTCTGATGAAGTCGCCATGCCCTAGGTAATGTCTCGGGGACCACCTCGCGACGGGCTGTCTTGAGGTTCCAAGGTGGCCCGCCCCATCCAGCTCGCGCCGCACCTCCAGGTTATTGGAGGCCTCTGCTCCTGTAAGACCGCCACCGCGGCTCTACTGGTTTGAGCGCTCTGGTAAGCCGGACGCCAGCTCCTCTGATGCCCCAAGATGACCATTGATAAGTCTCTGATCCTTGGTGGCGCACGGCCACTCTCCTGTCTGACCAGGCCGCTCCCTTCACTACCTGCCCCGGGCGGGTCCGTCAGTTGGATGTCTGTCTCGATGTCCGCCCGACCCTAATTGATAAGTTGACGTCGACTTGCCAGACGTCCATGCGGCAGCTGAGCTGACGCCGGAACCTCTTACGTCTGCTGTTCCTGGCTCCATGCAGCCTTCGCTGCTGTCCGGGGACCCTGGGTCTCCTCAGCCTGACCACGGGGATTGTTCCCCTCCGTCCCTGGGTGATGCCGAGGTTCCTGCAGTGCCCCCGTCAGACCTTCCTCCCGCTGGGACAGATGGCCTGATGTCAGTTCCCCGGACGCCGGTCATGCTGACGCCGGGCAACATCTCTCTCCCCCGGATGCCACCTCAACATCGGGCCCTCTGCCCACCGGGCCTTCTGCTCCAGGCCCACCCGTTGGGCCTCCAGCAGGGCCGTCTGCTCCGTCAGACCCCCCGGTTCCCAGGTATTCGACGCCGTCTTACTCAAGTCCACAGTATCCCGATGCCTCAGTACCTGACGCCGCAGTACACGGTGCCTCACTACCTGATGCTAGGTTACCACGGCCGGGTTATGGATACACGCGCTTTTATGAGCCACTAAATTAATATAGGTTTTTGGGGCCTACCATGAACTGTGACACTGTCGCTTACTAAATCTGTCCCTAAAGGTGGTTCCGGCAGTGACCGCAAAATCACCTTTGGGGCAGATTAATGCCATGACAGTGCAAGAATTCATGAGGAGGGGTCCTAAAACCCCATGTTGGAAATTTGGTGCCAAAATTCCAAAAAATGCCTGAGATATGCATCAAAGTTGAAAAAAACACATTTATTCCATTATACAGCTTACTGGCATTTCTTCAGTTTGTGGTCGGCTTTGAAGAGTGCAGACATGTTCCTGGTGCACCGAAGATCATTGCGTCAGCCTCTGAAGGTAAGTATGGGGTGAGGTGGGGGTGTGGGAAGGTGGATGTGCAGAGGGTTAGGGGGCAAGACAATCGAGGAACTGTTTTTTCTTTTCAGGTGTTTGTTTTCCTTTTAGGAAGATGACGTGGGACTTGTGCCACACTGGGGTGGGCTCCCAGCGTGGCAGCTGGAAGAATTTTTTGGGGGAAGTCAATGGAGCAGGCGGGGTTGGGCATGCCGTCAGCCATACAGATGTGTGCCACGCTGGGGTGGGCTCCCAGCGTGGCAACTGGAAATCTGTTTCTTTGGGGGTTTAATTGTGAGCTGATGGGGATTGGGCACCCTGTTGCCATTCTCACTTATGCCACGCTGGGGTGGGCTCTCAGCGTGGCAACTCTATAACTTGGGGGCGTGCGGAGCCGATGGGGATTGGGCACCCCTACAGCCATACTGTGTGTGGGACGTATGAGCACACTGGGGTGGGCCCCAGCGTGCTACTTGAGTGTTTGGGGAGGGTAGAAGTGAACACAAAGGCTGTGTATGACAGCTGTTCAGGGTGCAGTGCTGCTGTAGGCACTCTGCATACTGCCGACGGCAGTATATAAATTACCTGCCGATGCCAGTATGCAAATTGCCTACATGTTACAACCACTGATTGCAATGGTTTTTCGCTTTCAACTGTACACCACTGCATTCTGAACAGCTGTCATAGACAGCTCAGACATTCATTGGCGTGGTGCAGCCACGCCTGCAAAAGGGAGCAAGGCATTGGAAGTGGGGGAGGCACACCTACAAAAACACGTATGGTGGCACTATGTTCCTTTCACATGCGTGCAAGCAGACATAATAATGGGAAACAGTTTATTGTAAAACTAAAGAAATTTAATTTTATTTAAACAAAATGTGTGGTATTTGTGAGACATAGGTAATAACACTTTCTTTTGTATGTCTTTGTTATCCAAAAAACTCAATTGTAAAATGAATGCTTATTGGGTTTATAGAATATTTTAACTGATCAGTTGAATCTTCAGTATTTTTCGTGTTGAACAGGCTTAAAAAAGAATTGGAAGCTTACAAAGAAGATGATATGGAAAGCGTCTGCGAAGCTCTTCGAGCAGAAATTCACTTCTTGCAGATGGTATGTGCTTTATATGGATATAGTGTTGAATTGCATTTAAGTACTATTGTTCCATCCAGTATAAAATGGTAACATTAAAAAGTGTAAATCTGTATAACATAGATAAACTATATGACACTGAAAGACATGTTTTGAGGGAATTTTTCTTCAGTATTTATTGTTTTATGTAAGCTAAAAGATGTGAAAGTCTTTTTCTGTAAAATAACTAGAGCAGGAGCTATTTTGACAAGAAAATGGTTTGAGTACAGGAGGTAGCCTGGGCTGCCTACAGTTTAGTGGGTCATGGCCAGGGCTGCTGCCTGGGACAGCACTTCCTGGAAGAAGAAGGAGACGCCACCATTACTGCTCCCACAGAGATTTTTGTGGTGAGCCAGAGAGATGGTGAGAATGTATGCATCTCCTATATCCTCCTCAGGGAAGATGGGGATGCATGAGGGTGCCAAGACACCTGTGGGAGGAAGGAGAGAAAGGAGAAAATGGGTGAAAAACTCAAGTGGTTGCATGAGTAACGCTGCCCCCACCTGTATTCTCAGGTCCTGTAACAACTCACCCAATCTGGCTAATTTCTGGACAGGAAGATCACCTGGGTTAAAAACTATGTATGAATACAAACAAGCATCTGAAGTATTCGTGAAGCAGAAAGCAATATAGGAAATCCTTGAGTATGCAGCTATATTTCAACAGTTCTCTATTAGAATTTTATTCCATATAGCAGAGGCAGTGGCTTCAGGTTTTCATTATACAGGTGGCCTTGGTGGCCCATCATGAGATAGTCATGTGGGCAGGAGTACAGGGTTCCAAACTGGGAAGGGAAATCCCGCCACTAGTATAGTAGAGGATGCTGACATATGGTGTGGTGGTGTCATACATCAATCAGTCAATAATTTATTTATAAAATAGCACTATTCCAAAACCATAGCACTAGTACACAACAATAAAAAGTTCATATAAAAACAACTGCAGCAGCTCAGATAAAATCAGGAAACGCCAAACTGAATAAGTGAGTTTTTACCACAGATTTAAAGCTCTCCACCTACTCCTGTGTCAGCAAGTGTTAGAGTGTGTTGATGTCCCTGGTAGACTCCGACTTCTAAAAAAAAGAAAGAAGTCCATAATCAGGAGCCATTTAAAGTGGTATAAAAATGTTTATGAGAAAGAACTTGCATTCCAAATGCAGCCAGTGAGTCTCCATAGAAATCCCCATGCACATTTGGAGGCAAACCAAATGGCTCCTTCCTCAGGGGGTGGAGCTTGCCCCAAGTAGCTTGCTCATATGTATCCAATGCTAACCAATCATAGGCTTTTTAGTTAATGTATTCAAATTGCCTAATGCATATTAATTAAATGTAATTCATCTTATTTAAAGGAACAGAACTGGATTTAAAAAAATGCCTATTTTAAGTCAAAGTTATAACTTGAATTTGAAACATACAACACTAGTGAAAACAATATCTGTCTAGCAGTAGGCTAAAGGACAGTTTCAATAAATAAGGTGACAAAGAGTAATATAATTTTATACCAAAGTTCAAAGAGAAGCACAAGTTTATATCATTTGCTAAATCAGAAAAAAAATAAATAGAAAACATAATAAATATATCTGTTCAAAATAGTCAAGATAAGACAAAAACACCTCCACTTCATCTTAATAAATGACTTTGAAACTCTTTATGGCCTAAGATCCATGATTTCATTTAGGCCTTTGTGGGGAAAAGGTTACTGAGGTGGAATGTCCACTAAGATTCCCTATTCAAAAGTTTCTGGAGCCTATCCCGTTTTACTAGTCTAGGCACATATTCCAAAGCTGTGAATTTTAATCCATTTGGATTTTGTTGATGACACAGCTTAAAATGTGCCCCTATTGCACTTTTCTCTAGGCCTTTTCTTATGGCCCCAACATGTGCAAGTATTCTAAATTTAAGCTACCTGGTTGTACTGCCAACATAAATTGTGCTGCAGGAGCACCAGGCAGCATAGACCACATACTCTGAACAACTTGCAAACTGACAAATCTGTACTGACTTTATCTGATGTCCCACCTGTATCCATCTCCCATTGACTGCAAATTGCAAGCAGCGCATCTTTTACATGGGAGAAGGCCAGTTGGTCCATTCCTAAGCCAGTTTTCCATTTTTGGTTGTGAATAATGACTATGAGTAAAAATATCATCAAAATGTGGTCCCCTTGAAAAGGTAGCCCTGTGTTTTGGTCCAATAATACTTGTATTAGATAACAAAACTGACTGATGCTTTAAAACAAATTCCTTTAATTTTAGTTGCCAGAGGTGAATGTTTTGTTATGGAAATTACTTCAGGTTGTCCAAATCTATGG
Source organism: Neoceratodus forsteri (assembly GCA_016271365.2). Taxonomy (NCBI): domain Eukaryota; kingdom Metazoa; phylum Chordata; order Ceratodontiformes; family Ceratodontidae; genus Neoceratodus; species Neoceratodus forsteri. The sequence continues at coordinate 900,162,196 of CM028135.1, read as the reverse complement.
CATTCTTTGGAGTCAGCAATGATTCCCTGGAAGTCTCATTTGCCCTCCTGTATGCCTTATTGATTATACATCCTGAATAATATCTAGCTTTGAAATGAGTTTTCAAATCCTGACTTTGTCTTTCAAAACATTCTACTGTGGAGCAGCTTCTCCTAATTCTCACCCCAGGGGTCCTTTAGTATGTTTGACAAGTGCAGAATGCCAGCTGGGTTCAGCTGCCCCAGAAGTGGAGTCAATGGTAATGAGCCTTCGGAATTGATCAGTGAGGACAGACCAAGAGTGTGTGCTGCCAGCAGTCTGTCCTGAGGGCGCCATAATTACTTCTCCGCTGACTGAGCAACACTGCCCCGGAGTGCCCTCTCTTCACTTCACTTGAAGAAAGTTTCTTTATTTACCAGTGTTTGTTTTCTTTACTTTTGTGCTGCCTTTACTTGTTTTTGAGGTATTTTTATATATTTTATCTAGTTTTCCGTGGTTCCTTTCAGTTCCCGGGAACTGCGGGTTCACTGTTGTATAGTGGTTCCCTTTGAGGTTCCCGCTCTTTTTCTGAGGTAACTTTATATTGCATCTGTGAGAAAAAAAAATCTGCGGTTTTATTTTAAAATACTTTTTAACATTAGTTTCTTTTTCTTTAAACAAACTGCATTTTTACTTAGAAAAACTACATTTTCTGTCTGTGGAGACCTTTTTTATCGTGGTTCCATTTCTTTAGGGAACCAACCAATTTGGCTTCTCTTCCGTTTGGAAAAAAGCATTTGTACAGGTTTTTCTGACAAATTGGCATGTCAGAAAGACCCAAGAAAAGAACTGAACCAACAGGTTTTAAAAATTGTTTAAAGTGACATAAAATAGTGGCTAAGGCAGATAGCCATGACCTTTGTTTAAGTCCAGACCATAACTATGAGCTTTGATCAAATTTTGTTCTAAAACAGTAAAAAAGAGGGCAAAAAGATTGGAAATAATGGCCTCTCAGTCTGCCTCCCCCTCTGACAAAAGTGCTGAAGAGGGGTCTTCCTCACAACATAAATCCAAAGATAGGGCCTATAAGGAGACCCCGTTGAGAATAAGTCTGATAAAAATAATAATGGTGGCCAAGCCAAAAAAAGACAACATAAGCAGGTGCCTGATTCAGTGTGAGATAAAAAGAAACAAAAAAGAATATCACTGACCCTCCTGCTGAAAGGCAAAGGGAAATGCCAGTGCTTCAGAAAGAAACACCCTCTGCTGAATAAATGGCAAAAGCTTGGCAAATATATCAGACTTTACAAACTATAGGTGGCCCGTTGAATGCCCCGGCTGACCCTAATGTCACTAATTTTTCAGACCCTAGTTTTTCTCAGGGTTTCTATTATGGTGATGAAGATGAACCAGAGGGTGAACCTGTAGAACCAGACGTATCCCCTGCCCCAGAGTTTGACAATTCCTCAAACGGCCAGAAGGATTTTTCTTCTCATTTCACCTTTATACAGCATACAGTGGCCACCTTGGACCTTACTATCCAGGAGACCACTGACCAAGAGAAGGATGCTGACTAGATGGACCAAGAGAAGGATGCTGACTGCACCCAACTAGAGATCTGAGGTTCGAGCAGCCTCGATAGACCGTAAGGCCTAATCTGCTGGCAAATAGTATGTTAGTATGTTAGACATGATGGGTCTCCCTTCTACCAAAAAGCTGCTTTTGCTCATTCATAAATCTTTAAGCAGGGCAACATTTAAACTTTTCCAGAATCCTATTTCTGTACCTAGAGTAGATAACAAAATTGAGAAGAAATACCAGTTAGACAAATCTAATCCAGAATTCCTATATGTGCATCCAGACCATGAGGGAGTAGTGTAGGCTGCAGCTTGTGACAAAGCTAAAGCACCACTTTCCTCTCAGTCTCCTAAAAAGGAGTCTAGAAAATAGGACTCTATGGGCAAAAAATCTTATACCACAGCCTCTCTGCTGCTCCGCCTTTCCACTTACATGGCCTATGCAGCCCTATATCAGAAGGCCCTCTGGAACTCTATTTTGGTCATAAGTCAACAGGCTCCAGACAGGATAGCTCAGGAATTAACAGAAACTGTAAAGACAGCCTTAGAGGCTACCAAATGCCAGTTCCATATGGCTGTGGACACTAAAGACACTGCCTCCAGAAAAAACAGATGGTCCTGAGTAAAATGAGGCAGTGAGTGTGGATGAAATAAAGAAGGTTCTGTGAAGAAGGAAAAGTTTATATATTTATTTTTAGATTTTATTGACTAGCGCTGTTTCCTGAACTGTTGGAAGTGGAAGTGGTTGCAGGCTATAAAGAGTGAGAACCCAGGGGAGGGTGGGATTAGGAGGAGGGAGGGAAGTAGTCCGATGCTTCCCCTGGGAGGTGAGAAAAACAGTTAGTTTAGTGTGCTGTAAAAAACAAAGGAATTTTTGTATCATTTCAGTGTGCTATATAAAAAGACCAAGCCATATCCTTGAGAGTAGCAGGCTTTAGAGCCTTGTATCTGCTGGCTGCTTTGAACACACTATCCTCCTTTCTGAGCAGATCAACAGCAACACTCCATGGGCTCCTTTGGACCATGATCCCTGCTGCAGTGCTGTTTAGGTGTAGTTGTTATCTAGCGCCTCCTCCTGCCATTATACAGGGCGTGTGTACGAAAGAACTATAAAATATAATTCTCAAAAAAACTAGAAAATATGATCTTTTTTTTTAATATGTAGCACTGCCTCCTGTTCTTAGGGAGGAGGTGGGATGACGTAGAGATGAAGTATGGATGAAAGTAAATAGAAGGTCCTGTGCAAGAGTTGTTATCTAGCGCCTCCTCCTGCTGTTGTGCAGGAAGCATGGACAATAGAACTAAAAGGTCCTTTGCAATAGAAAAATACTATATAGTTCTTCCTTGGTTTGGGAGGAAGTGTAGACAAAATGTAATGTAAGTCCTATGCAGGAATTGTGGATGAAATAACTAGAAGGTCCTGTGCAATAGAGGAATACCTTCAGTGGAAGTATTTAAGGCCCGCCTCAAGACCCACCTATTTAATATGGCCTTCCTGGACACTGTATATTAAATTTTAGTTCTGGATAGCCTACGCTAGTACTGTTTTAATCAGATCTTATTTATTTAATTTTTGTGGACTGTTTTATTAATGACAGTTTTAACATTTGATAGTTGTAGTATTTGTGTGCGGCGCCCAGAGCCTCCGGGATTGGGTGCCTGGAAAAATTAAATTTGCCTTGCCTACTATATAGTTCTTCCTATGTTTGGGAGGAAGTGTGGATGAAATATAATGGAACTCCTATGCAGTAAGTGTAGATGAAAGAACTAGAAGGTCCTGTGCAATAGAGGAATACTATATAGTTCTTCCTGTGTTTGGGAGGAAATGTGGTCGAAATGTAATGGCGGTCCTGTGCAAGAGACAATAGGAAAACAGTATGTTGTGCCTCTTTCTGTGTCCCTGCAGGAAGTAGGAGACTCAGGTTGGCTAAAAAGGTGAATGTCCCAGGGGAAGGTGGGATTTGGAGAAGGGAGGGTGGGTGTTTTGGTGTGTTCCTGGATAGGGAGACAAACAACAGTGAGAACCTGCAGAAACAGTCATAGTGCTTTTCCCCTTGAAATGAGGAATTTACATCCTTGGTTACCAAATGTTTAAATACCTCAACTGCTGAATTTGATATGCATGAGCAAGGCCAATAGTTATGAGTTTTTACTAGAAAACCAAGTAAAATTTCAGAATTTGGACTGCCTGAACACTGTTAAAAAAAGAGAATTTCATGGAATTTAACATTTTATATCAGACTAGTTAATCTACAAAACTTATAGTTTCTTATAATTGCTTCCTTCATTATTTTCAATTTGCTTCAATTAATGCACTGCTTATTAAGCCTTCTTTTATTCTGATTTATACACATACTAAATGAATGACAATATAATCCCAGTAAAATACAGAAATTAGACTAACAATCACTGGTGCAGTTCCAAGAATTTCAAGTCTTGAAAACTGGAATTTCATTATTTTCATCACAGTAAATCAGTGGTCTTGTGCATGGTGGAATAAATGTAGACTTAGGTTTGAAAGTAGTGTGTTTGTACTGCATAAAAACCATATTCATTGGATCAGCTTTATTCCTGCTAATAAATGTAGAATCAGTCCCATTTAAAGCAAGCCCATCATTTTCTTCTGGAAAAAGTTAATGCAAAATCCAAATTAGATTTTATATCTTCAGAAGTTACTTCATAATTAACAGTATATCACCGCTACAGCAACACCGTCACACCGAAACCCCCATAGTAAAACCCTCACTGTGCCTATATCAGCAGCAACTGGGGTTTCTCTTCGATTGACTGTTAGGTGATGGGGGGGTAAGTATCTAACTCCACTGTCTGTGCAAAATGGAGTTAGATATCTATAGTAGGGGGTGTGCAGGTGGCACAGCCCCCCTCCCCCCCTGCATTGAGCATTGTTGTCTTGCTGGTTGTTTTGGGGATGCAGCGGGTCTGGGGTGTCAGCAGGTTCCTTGCATGGTCGAGGACGTTGGTGAATTCGTCGTTGCACCGGTGTCATGGATCCATAATTAACCTGCTCATTAAGAGTTATATTGGCATAAATGGTATCATCCAGCACCTCAAGGGAACTTTCTTCAATAACCTAATTTCTACTAAATAGAGATGAGTGAAGTTGGCAGACTTCGCTTCATGGATTAATCCATGAATTTTGTGCAATTTGCAAAATCTGTGGAACACAGAACGACAAGTTGCGTTGTGAAGTGCAGAATTCCACCCATAAAGTGTGGAATTTTGCCTGTGAATTGCAGAATTTCACCATCCATGGCTGAAAGTCCACCAACTGCAGGTGAAATTCTGCACTTCGCAGGCAGAACTTTGCAATTTCAGGTGAAGTCGAAGTTTCTAAAGGTTGGGGAAAACTACAGAGCTCTGCGGGGGGTGAATTTTGGCCGCTTCAGCCGAACTCTACTACTAAAGTGGAGTTTCAAATCAGTTTTTCTGAACAACTTGAAAAGTTCTACTGTAACTTGAAAATGATCTGGAACTAGAGCTGGAATAAAGTTCAGTCCTTTAGAAAGAACACTGAATTGAGATGGTGTCATGTCTGTATTACAGATGTTACAGTAATTACTTCTTTGGGTTCCCATTCCTCGTGGACTTGAGTGTTTGCTCCTGTGAAGTGTTTTTTTTTTCCTTGCCTCTCATAGTTTTTCATTGTATTTTCCTTTTCTTTTACTTATATTTTCAATTGGGAGGGAGGCACTCTGAACGTCTGACATTTTTCTCCTCTCTTGCATGGAAAAAAATCACAGCTCTACTAGACATAAGGGAGACAGAATTATCGGAACCAGCATTTCTTCCCGTTTTTATTTCTAGAATCAGATATCCTTCTTCCCCTGCTCTTATTTCGTTGCCACCCCGTAATGACACTTCTGGGTTTTTCCAAAGAATAAATTTGCTCATTTTCATAGTCAGTTAAATCTCTTTGAAACACAGTTTTTTCCTCTCCTTAATTCGATTTTCAAATTTCTCAGTGTTCACCTTAAGTTATTTTTCCATTTCCAGAAACTCAGTACTGCTGTTAGCTGGTCTCCAGATAAGGGGAGTACTGACCTGTTTTGCTCACCTCATTTTAGGAAATACTCTTCAGAAAATATTTTTAATGAGTACCAATACTCACCCAACATGTGTAACTACTCCACGCCATAGAACAGTGCTTCATAACATTGGCTTCCCAGCCAAATGCCCTTTGGGGTAACCATTTCCTCAGTGCTTCTGCACAGAGGTTCTTTGTCTTTTAAATTGTTTTTTTTGTTTTAATTCGGTCCACCACAACATAACCCAGATAGACCATCTTAGGGTAGCTGGTTCATTCCACTGGGGTGTTAAACACATGAGGCATACTGATGAGTCCTGGTAGGACGAAACACATGTCTATGTCTTCTGTTGGCACCCTTTGCAAACTGTGTGAGAGGCCTTTCAGCACCATGCATTTCTGCTTAAAGTTAAACCAGCATAATATTCTGTGGTGATTTGCATATGCAGCCCATGATGCTTTGCATTGTGGGGCCATGTGTGATTTTGTATTTCTTTGAAACTTGGCTTCCCGGCCAAATGCCCTTTGTGGGTAACTATTGCTTCAGTGCTTGCGCACAGAGGTTCTTTGTCTTCATAACATAACCGGTGATTCAAAAGGAGCAGTTCTTTACAGATTTACAGCACTCGTATGCATCCCAATTTTGTTTTACTTACTATATTTTAAAACTGGTGAGTAAATTACTCCTATCTGTCAACATTATCTGAAGCATTGTTGATACTTGATTAATTCTCATCTAGAAAAAAAATGACATTGTTTTTAAAAATGTACTCACTCCACTCTGTACTGAAAATCAAACTACAGCTCAAGCTGTACGGAGTGTGCACGAAGTAATAATTTAGAAGCACATGGAAAAAACAGCAGCACCACTCCAGGTTCTGCAAATTACACTTAGAAAATTTATTTCAACGGACACCAACAGCAACAACCGACACGATCCCTCTACCAGGTTCGCACAGTTAGGTGCGTCATCAGAAGGTCCAGACATTTGCATGCATCTGAATTTGGTTTTATTCACCTCACTTTCAAAATGAGGAGTATAGTACTCATCTCAAAAAATCTTATCTGGAGCCCTGGCAATTATCATACTTTTTTAATCTTTCTTTTAATAAGATTGATTTCTTGATGAACGTCCTCCAGATTCATGTCATCTAGCGTGAGAACTACACAATCTCACAGAATAGGATTGGTTCATATGAAACAAGAATTTGGACTTAGTTGTTTTTTTTTTTGCGCATTTCATCTTTAACAAGCTAGATGTCCGTCAATAACTGGAGTTAAGGGACAATCTATGTATCAAAAAAAGGTCTCAATGAGTACTACAACACTAACACGTAATACCCCCCCCAAAAAATAGGGGCCATATAAAAAAATCATAAAAATAAACATATTGAAAATTCCCATAGGATAACATTGCAAATATAACAAGCTGTAACTCCATCAGTCTTTTGAGTTAAGGGAGATTTTATACAATATATAAAAATAAAGGTCTCAGTGAGTACTATAAGACTAATTCCCTAAGGAATACCAACTGAAAATACACATATAAAAATATAAAAATTAGAAAATTAAAATTTCCGTAGGAGAATAGTGCTACCTTAACAAGCTATAACTCAGTCAATATTTGAAGTTAAGGGACAATATATACTGTACATAAAAAAGGTCTCAATGAGTAGTACAACACTAAAACATGATACCCCCCCCAAAAAAAATCAGGAGCCACATAAAAACATAATCATTAAAAAATTTAAATTTCCATAGGATAACTTTGCACATTTAAGAAGCTGTACCTTTGTCACTTTTTGGAGTCAGTGGATAAGGGAAAGAGGAAATTGTTTAACCAGGAAAGGCACACTAAGCTGGAGCTTGTTTCCAGGCGCGATCTGGGAGCACAAGGAAGTGAAGTGACTTGCTCAAGGTCACACAGTATGCAAGTGGAAGCTGTGGGATTCAAACCCACGTCTGGTTTGCTGGATGTCACTAGATTTGCAGCTCAGAGCCTTAGACCACTACGCTATACTGCCTCCTCAAAAGAAAGGCATGAACGAGTACTACAATACTAAGTCCCTGCAAAATAACAAAATGAAAATAGATGTATAAAAGTTTAAAAATGAAAATTCCTATAGGATAACATTGCAACTTTAACAAGACATAAGTCCGATAGTTGGAGTTAAAGGACAATGTATGCTGTGTGTATATATATATATATATATATATATAAAGGTGCGCATGAGTACTACAACGCTAATTAATTCCCCATAACATTTATTGGGTATAAGTTGCACCCCAAAATTACCTCCAGTCTTCACGATGGGGCCAAATACACAATGAAAGTTCTGTCATCATCAAGAATGCACAAAAGGTGTATCTCGCCTTCCACTACAACCACAGCAAATTTCAGAGCAAACTGACAAAAACTTACTGCTTATGGGTAAAAAAAGTAACACATTTTTGCCCATATACACTCAACCACTGGCAGTTAAGAGGTACACTTAATGATTTTTTCTTTTAAGTGAGCCCCAGAAAAAACAATTACAACTAAGCACATAAATTGCTTTTCTGGAGGCAGATGGATGTGTACAGCTATGGAGGGATGGAACCGCTGGACCCTCCCATCCCTACGCTTCCCTAGCCAAATGAATGTGTTCACACAGGTCCTGAAGGGACCAGCATGAATGAGGATACAATTCTGCTATCTCAAAACATAAGGAAATTCTTTGCAAAAAAATCTGAGAAACAATGCCATAAGGAGGAGGACAAGAAATGGAGAGAGAAGGGAAGCTGAAGAGGAATGAGTGGGTGGGGCTGGAGAGTAAGAAGCAATTTAATCAGAACAGTAGATTTTAAACTTCTCTGAGCATGTGCGAATCTAAAATTAAACCACTTAACCATGCTTTTCATTTCATGAGTATATATTGTCATTTTTATGTTAAAATGCTATGAATACAATTTTTCAAATTTCATTTAATTCCTCTACTTATTTCCATGCAACACTAAAATGTCCACTATATTGATTTTTATCAAGTTCTTGGTAATTTGAATCACCAGTCTGCCTCTTCTGCCTACGCAGTCCCTGCCCCTTCAGTCCTCGCCCCTAAAAACTATAACATACTTGTTAAGAATTAAGGGAATACAAGTACTGAACTGTGTCAGGATAGGGATCATGTTTTTGTATAACTTATTACAGCAGAGAACTTTATATATATATATATATATATATATTATTTATAAAATCGGTAAGAAAAAAGGAATCCACTGGTTGGTTGAAACACGTCAGATCACTGTGCGCATATCAGAGCACGACGCATACCTCACTTTTACCCCCAAAATCAATTTTGCCATTTTATAAGATAGATAACCCACTCTAAGGTGTGCTATCGTGCTCTGATATACGCATGCCTTGGGTGGTTGACGCACACCAAGGCATGCGTATACCAGAGCGCAACCACACACCTAAGAGTGGGTTATCTATTATATATTAATTATAGGGTCACTGTCATGCCCCTGTAGTTAGGGTTGAGTAGGCAATTTAATGTTAAACCCCAAATTTTGCACTTTAATAACTTTGCAACCTCTCAACAGATTTGCATAACATTTGGTGTGCGCTATCCTGTGGGGTAGATCTCTTGATGTACCAAGTTTTGTTTTGCTCATTTATGTGGATTTTGCACAGCACATAGGGGGAAAATGTGTTTTTCAGGGTTTTTTGCCAATTTTTCCAGAATTTTCCTCATCGCCCTGCAATCACACCATTTTGGATTTTAGCCTGAAAGTATTAGAGTAGTAAGAGCTTACCCTAAGGAACAAGCCATCATTGTTTTGGTGAAAAATGTTATTCTTCTCCAAAGTTATTCAATTTTGAAAATTTGGGTCCTGAGCATGCTCAGTTCAGTCTTTTGGATAGATGCACAGCTGCGAACAAGGATTTCAGCTCACGAATGGGGATACATTAAATCCCCATTCGTGAGGGAAAAAAATCCCCGGTCGTGAGCCGCCATCTTGTTTTCACTTTTAGCCCAAAACAAAATGTCGCTTGCCCCACGGATGCATTTTGTGAAAACAAATGTATGGATTTTGTTCAGGGTGATGCTCTCTACAGAACCATTTGTTTGGTTTCCATCAAGTTTATTAAAAAAATTGCCGTTTTTAAATTTGAAAATCCCTGCTCGTGACTCACTTCCATTCCCGTTCGTGAGGTGTCCAAATCCCCGTTCATGAGCCGATCCCCATTCATGAGCTGTCAAAATCCCCCTTCATGAGATATGTGAGATCAGGACCAGATGGCCAAATCTCAGAAACAAGGATTTCTTACGAACAGGGATTTTGACACCTCATGAACGGGGATACGGCTCACGAAAGGGGATTTTGACAGCCCACAAACAAGGATTATAAAAAAAAATCCTCGCTCATGAGCTGTCAAAATTCCCATTCGCAAGCCGAATCCCTGTTTGTGAGGTGTCAGAATCCCCATTCATGAGATGAGGACTGGATGGCCTTATCTCGCAAACAGGGAATCCCCATTTGTGAACTGTCAAAATCCCCATTTGTGAGCCGATCCCCATTCATGAGCATTCAAAATCCCCATTCATGAAATGAAGACCAGATAGCCCTATCTCAAGAACATGGATCGCCTCACGAACAGGGATTTTGTTACCTTGAGAACAAGGCTTTGGCTCGCGAACTGGGATTTTGACAGCTCAGGAACAAGGATTAGTAAAATTTTGCCAGTTCACTGCTAAGAAACAGTAAAGACTTTTGGCTTGAAATTTGCAGGTTGCAAAGGAGGTGTCCCATGGATGTGATGTATGGTGTAAAAATTGCATCGGTTGCATACTTATGACATTCTGAAGTTGAGAAATGTCCCATAGGATAATATTGCAATGCCTTTCGGTGCCCGTATCTCAGAAACAATATGAGATACGGATTTTTCGCTCTGGGCAGCTGTGAACTAAGCACGCATATAGGTTTCAAATTCATGATTACAACTGCAGTGGAATTTATTTCATAGCTGCTACGGTTACTCAGATATTGGCAAATTAGTCTTACAAGAGTTCCATTTCAGCCCTATATGGCTACTGTGTGGCTCCGTTGTTATGTATAAATGGGAGCACAAGGCCCGGAGGGCCCACGCTCCCACATATGCATATCATTATGCACAAATGGGCAGCTTGAAGGCCACCAGCACATACCAGTTACCAGTTATATTACACTTTCTCAAAAAGTAAGGAAATTAATTGCAAAAAACTTTGTTAATGCATCTGTTAGGGTTAAAGTGACAAAAGTATGGAAATGAAATGTTAGGGTTGAGCCCCTAACCCCCCCACCCTATCACCTCATCCCCATGCACCACACACCAACAGTCATTGGGGTGTGTCATGGGGTCATTAGGCCTAACTCTCACCCCATTCTCCTATACTGTACCATGTCAGCCTGTTTACACATGGAATGGGGTGAGAGTTGGGCCTAATGACCCTATGGCACATCCCAATGACTTTTGATGTGTGGAGGCTGGAGGGTGGGGTGGTAGAGTGGGGTTGGGGTTAGGGCCTCAACCCTAACATCTAATTTCCATACTTTTGGTCGCTTTAATCCTAAATGATGCATTAACTGAGTTTTTTTGAAATGAATATATATATATATTATGTATGTATGAATATAACGAAGGGATATGCGATGGGGAGCTGTATGACACATGATTTATCTGCACACAGGCAGTTTGACCTCAGTAAACCTCACAAGTGGCGTAAGCCACGCGTGATGTGCCAGAGGTCAAACTGCCTGAGTGCCGATAAATTATGTATCACACTACCTCCACATCGTATATTATATTTATGCAATAGGGACACATTTTTGTGTTTGATTTAGAAAAGGTTAAATGTTTTTAAAAAGTGTTATTTATTTTATTTCAGGGGGTTTATTTGGTGCTTTGCCATGTGAGTACACCTTTGTGAAGGTGGTTCAAAAGAGTCTGCCAATCAGCAATGACGTTTAGTATGTGAACGTCTTTGCCGATTGGTGGAGACTGCTGTATTTTGAAAAAATTGAAAGAAAGATGGCGGTAGTAGTTAGCGAGGGACATCTAACATGTTCTCGCTGTGTAGAAGGGTTTGGAATATGTTGACGAATGCTGTTAGGCATTGGAGTATTGAACTGTTTTTTTGGTTTTTAGTCAAATTGAGTGATGCTTGTATTACAGAGTGTGCTTTGTCAGAAGGAGTGGGGAGTTAACTGTGTGAGAGACGAAAAGAATGAAGGATTGCAGCTGGTTTTGTGGCAGTTAAAAAGGAGCTGTGCAGTTATTTTTAAGGTACGTTTTATTTAAAGGGCCTGTCTGTGTTCAGAAAGTGCTTTGGGGGTCTCGTGGTGCTGAGGAGAGTGAGGAGTCAGGAGGAGCGAAGTACAAGTAACAGGAGCAAGAGATTGAGAGGAGCGAGTGGGCCAGTGAGGGAGAAAGATGATTTAACAAGAGCTGTATTTAAAAAAAAAAGTTTCTAAATGGCCTGTGTACAAAATAAATTGTATGATTTAATTTAGTAGTGGCAGAAGCAGTATTTTGGTGGTCAGTGATGCTGTGTGAAGGAGTGACTGGTTATGAATTGGTGGTTGTGGTGGGTGACTCAAATGTCAAGGGGTAAAAATAAAAACATCTTTTACTGTACTTTGGGAGTTTGTTAAAGGCGGGGGGAGGGGTCTGGGGCTGATTATGCTGCTGTCCTCGAGGTGGCATCTGAGGTGAGAGTAGTGAGTGTCAGAGAAACTGGCTGGCTTTTTTTTTTCCAGGTTGGGGCCTTAGGAAGTAGTCCGGCACTGTATGTATAAATGGTCATTGTGTATATAAATTTTTTTATACATACAGTGACTGAGATAATTGTGTTTATTTAATGAAATATATGGCCACCCCATTGCATATATATTTATATGTGTGTGTAATATATATATATATATATATATATATATATATATATATATATAAATGCCTGGTTAAATAAAGTGATTGATTGCTTGATAGATATAATGTGTGTGCATATATATATATACAGTATATCTATACACATACATATGTATATTCATTATTAATATTAAGTGGGGCTGCTTTTAGAACCAGGAATTGTCAACCTTGCTGTAGAAATGTTTCACAGATAAGTTTATAAATTTAAGACATTTTAATACTTAAACATAAAAACAAGACAATGTTCCAAACAGGAACAACACATGATTCTCATCCCAGGAGTCCTTTAACATCAGTAACAGTATGCAGTAAGCTGAGCTGCCTCATAGGTGAATGTTATGATAATGAATAAAAGGAATCCGTCAATCAGAAGAGAGTCAGAGGGTGTGCTGAGTGGAGCTTGCCCAGAGGGTACCAGCATTTTTTCTGTGCCTGAGTAACACTGCCTCTGGGATGCTATCTCTTTTTGGCCACAAAGAACGTTTTGTCAAAAGTTCTCGTTTTTTCTTTATAAATGTGCTGAGTTTGTGAGTATTCATTGCGTTTTTGCTATATTTCTGTATTTTTTTTAGTGGTTCCCATCGGTTCCTGGGAACCACGTTGTCTACCTTTTCTGTGGTTCTACCGTGGTTCCTTCTTGTTTATTTGAAGTAAAATACATTGCGTCTTTTACATTTCATTGGTTTTATATTTTATTTACTTAGCGGTTCCCGTGTTTAAGCGGAACTGTAGTTTTTCCTCATTTTTAACTAACTTTTACCTCAGAAAGTCGCAGTTTTTCACTGCAAGGGAACCAACCACAAAGCAATGCAGCTACCATAGTCATGGCTCAAGCCATTTCACTCAGATGCCTGGCCTGGTTAAGAACTACAAATCTAACACAGGATACTCCGTCCAAAGATATTGATTTCCCCTGTGAAAATAATTCCATTTTGGAGGATATAACTGAAGCATACATGAAAACATGGAAGAGTACAATGCCATGTATGAGAGCAATGCTTCAAAGAAAAACCCTCCACCTCCCAGAAGGCCCAGTTCAGGGGAAACAGGGGCAGTGGGTTCTATCCTAGGGCATTTTTCCCCATGCCAATGCCCATGGATTACACTTAGATGAGAAGTTTCTGCAGAGGTAGAGGCAGGAGGTTCTGTATCCTAACAGCGATTGCAGAATAGCGATCACTGTTATGGTGAGTGTACATCACCGAAAATTAATTTTGGCAGTGCACACTTGCGGCGAGGAGAAAGAGGGCACCTGAGACCTACTGGTGCACAGCCCCCCACACCCCTCTACTTTTGGATTCTCAACTCCAGGGGGGTGCATGTCGGGGGGTGAAAAACTTAAAAATATTGAATGCTGCCTGCTGGCTGGCAAAAAAAAAAAATGCGCCGCGACGGACCCGAACCCTGCACCTCCCAACCAATCACCCTCCCCACCACACTAGCAGATCAGCTTGGCAGCTGCCTGCCACATCCCACTCCTACATACTGTCCCTCCCTGCTCTTCCTCCCCCAGGGCACATGTACTTCCGTGCGCGGATGTCATCCACTCCGGTATCCGGTCGCCTCCTGCCAGGTAGCCCTGAACACAGGTGCCATAATTGATTTTACCATTTTGTAGGCGCAGTGTGGTCTGCTTGTTCCTGGTCCCCAAACGAGGAGAGACAGAGATACCTGCCACCACTCCCTGCATCTGCTACCCAATCTAAGCCCAGACTTCCAACGTCCATGCTGCCTCCTCTCTCCCAGTAGGGGGCAGACTCTCCCACTACCTCCAGAATTGGAAACAAATCACCTCAGATGTGTGTGTGTTCTGGGGGTAGTGGAAAAGGGACTATCCCTTTAGTTCAAGAAGTTTCCATCTCTCAGGGGCCCCTTTTTATCAAAACCTCTATCTCCAACAGAGAGACTTCTTCTGGAGCTTAAGGTAAAGAATCTCCTATCAGCAAAAGAAATAGAGTATTTTCTTCCCAGAGGGGAAAAGGTCTCTATTCCAGAAACTTCCTTACAGAAAAAAAAAATGGGGAGTGGCGACCAACTCTCGACCTCAGGTACTTAAACAGGTACTTACTCAAACCACAGTTCAAAATGGTCACTCTCAAAACAGTGATTTGCTCTCTACAGCAGGGAGACTGGCTAGTTTCCCTAGATCTCAAGGGTGTCTATTTTCATATTCCAATAAGGCAGTCCCACAGAAAGTTTTTAAGGTTCAGGTTGCCATCAGGACACTACCAGTTTGCAGCCATGACTTTTGGATTAACTTCAGCCCCAAGAGTGTTCACCACGTGCCTAGCTGTTGTGGCAGCTTACCTCAAGAAACAGGGCATTTCAGTCTACCCATACTTGGATGACTGGTTCCTGGTGGGCAAGACTCCTTTTCAAGTTAGAGAGGCTCTCATTTACACAAAACAGACTTTGCAGTCTCTCGGCTTCCTTATAAATGAAAAGATGTCCCGTCTGACTCCAGCACAGTTCCTCACTTTCATAGGTGCAGAGCTGGACACTCAGCAGAGCAAGGCTTTTCTTCCAGCAGACAGGATCAGACATTTCCTGTCACTGGTAAACTCCTTTGTCCTGGACCAGCCCAGACCAGCCAGACACTTTCTAAGACTACAGGGCCACATGGCTTCCATGACAGCTGTTGTCCCAGGTGTCAGATTGCAAATGAGGGACATATACAGTACCACCTTTGGGCTCACTGGTCCCAGAAAAGGCATTCCCTGTCCAAGCTGGTTCCAATCACAAAAACCTTACTCCAAGCTCTGGACTGGTGGAAGGAACCTGTCAACCTGTCGGTAGGAATCCCTTTCCAGCTTCCTTCACCCACAAAATTCATTACTACAGATGCCTTCCTTTCTGGGATGGGGTGCTCATCTGGGCAATCATTCTGTAAGTGGCATATGGACTCCCATGGAATCTGCAAGCCACATCAATCTTCTGGAGCTCAGAGACATCTACCTTTCCCCGAAGACATTTGCCCCACTGGTGAAAGGCCATTCAGTGCAAATCAGAACAGATAACACCACTGCAGTGTTTTACATAAACAAGCAGGGTGGCACTAGGTCAACTGTACTTTGCACAGAAGCAATGAGAATCTGGTCTCTGGCCTACTCTCTCAGTGTCAGCCTCTCAGCCATACATCTCCCATGCAAGGACAATACTCTGGCAGATGCCTTGAGTCACGTCAGCCAAGGGCACAATGAATGGACTCTGAACAAACAAGTCCTTTCCACGGTTTTCAGAAGGTGGGGCACACCAGAGATAGATCTGTTTGCCTCTTACTTAAACCTACAGCTTCCTCTGTACTGCTGCAGACCCCCAATGCTAGGGACTCTCCCAACTGATGCCCTAACTCTAGACTGGACAGGGAAGTTTATGCATTCCCTTCCTTTCCTCTGGTTCGCAGTGTTGGTGAAGCTGAAAACCCAACCAGCAACAGTGAACCTGGTGGCACCGGATTGGCCAAGACAACCTGGTACTCTCTCATAAAGATACATAGAAATTGCTGGCAGATAAGAACCGCTGGGCCCATCCAGTTTGTCCATATGCCCTATACATGTATGTGTCCACTGACCCTAAGTGATCAATGGCTTTTCATCACTTCATCCCCTCTCAAGGTTCCCTTGTGCCTGTCCCAGGCATGTTTAAACCCCTCCACTATGCTTGCCCCCACTACCTCTTGTGACAGACTGTTCCAAGCATCTATCACCCGCTCTGTGTAGAAAAACGTCCTCACGTTACTGCTTAATCTACCCCCCCTTCAATTTCATATCATGTCCCCTCGTTCTGGTATCTTTTCTACATTAGAAAAGATCCCCCCTACCAGCACCTTGTTTATGCCCTTGAGGTACAGTACTTGAAAGTTTCTGTCATAGAAACACAGGAATTGTCAGCAGATAAGGACCGCTAGGCCCATCCAGTCTGCCCATAGGCCCTATATATGGTATGTGGCCACTGACCCTATGTGATCAATGGCTTTTCATCACTCCCTCCCTTGTCATGCTTCCCTTGTATCTGTCTTAGGCATGCTTGTGTCAGTGTGGCTCAGTTGGTAGCACATCCGCCTCTGGACCAGAAGGTCGTGGGTTTTCATCCCACACTGGGATTGGACTTGCACCTAAAAATTGCTGGTATCTGAGTGCAGTATTGGTGGGTGCTGTACTGCTGTGGTGTGCTGTCCTTCAGATGAGACGTTAAACTGAGGTCCCTTCTGCCCATCCTGGTGGGTGTCCAGGTGGAAGTAAAAGAACCCAGGGCACTCTTCGCAAAGAGTAGGGAGCATTCCTGGTGTCCTGGCCAACATTCCCCTTCCCATAAAAATGGTTCATGCAATTATCCAGGCTGTGTGTGGGTGATGATGTGCAATATGGCCGCCTCCACATATTATCACTTCACTACCAGTCTAGCATTGCTTGTAAAGTGCTTTGGGATACTGTGTATGAAAAGCACTATATAAATGCTGATTCTTCTTCTTAAACCCCTCCACTATCAAACTATTCCAAGCATCGACTATCCTTTCGGTGTAGAAAAACTTCCTCACATTACCTCTTAATTTACCCCCTTCCAATTTCATATTGTGCCCCCTTGTTCTAGTACTTTTTCTACATTGAAAAAGGTCCCTGACCTGCACCTGGTTTATGCCCTTGAGGTACTTGAAAGTTTCAATCATGTCCCCCCAACCCCCGCTGTCTCCTCTCCTCTCCTCCAGTGAGTACATATTGAGGTTCCTTAGTCTCTCCTCATATGTTTTGTGGTACAAGCCCTGCACCATCTTTGTTGCCCTTCTCTGGATAGTCTTCACCTTATCTATGTCCTTGTGCAGGTGTGGCCTCCAGAGCTGCACGCAGTACTCCAGGTGAGGCCTTACCAATGTTTTATACAATGGCATCACCACCTTCTGCTAGTGATATCCATAACTGTGCACCCCAGCATGCCACTGGCCCTTCCTGCCACCTTTGTGCACTGCTTTGATACCTTAAGGTCATCAGAGATGATTACCCCTAGGTCCCTTTCCTCTTTGGTGACAGTCAGCGCCACCCCCCCCCAACCTGTAGCTGTCCCCAGGGTTCCCTTTACCCAGGTGGATTATTTTGCATTTCTTTGCATTAAACCTCAGTTGCCACATCTCCAACCATCTTTCAAGCTTCTCCAGGTCCCTCTTCATTTTCTGCACCCCTTCTGGAGTATCCATCCTGTTGCAGATCTTGGTGTCATCTGCAAACAGGCAGACCTTTCCTTCCAGCCCCTCTGCAATGTCCTGGCCAAGTTTCCCTCATTCACTAAAAAAAAATACCACCAACAGCTTAATCTGGTTCAAGGTCAGTTGGCATTCATCTGTATCCCCCTCCCCCGGGTCGTGCCTGAAAATAGGCAGGATTTGTCTAGTGCACTTACCCGGTCAACAAAAGCTAAATAAATAAATAAAATAAAAATGTCACAAATGAAGACATTGAACAGGACTAGTCCCAATACTGATCCCTATGGTACCCCACTGGTCACACCCCTCTCCCCAGATTGTATCCCATTTACCACCACAGTCTGTCTCCTGTCTGTTAACCAGTTTCTAACCCAGTTCACCACCTTGTTTCCCATACCCAAACTATCCATCTTGTTAATCAGCCTTTTTTGTGGGATGGTGTTGAAGGCTTTGCTGAAATCTAGGTAGGCGACGTCTACCGCCCCTCCCTGATTTATTTCCCTAGTCACTCACTCAATCAAAAAAATCTGTTAGATTCGTTTGACATGACCTTCCTGCTGTGAATCCATGTTGCCTCTGATCCTGAGCACTGCTGGATTCCATATGTGCCACTATTCTTTCTTTCAGCAGGGTCTCCATGATCTTTCCCAGCACAGAGGTGAGGCTGACTGGCCTGTAGTTCCCCACCTCCTCCCTACTGCCGCTTTTGTGCAGTGGGACTACATGTGCCCTCCTCCAGTCCTCTGGAATGACACCCATGTTGAGTGACTCTGTGAACAGGGCTGCCAGAGGTGCTGCTAGTTCCCTTCACAGCTCCTTTAATATCCTTGGGTGGATGCCATCTGGCCCAATGGCCTTATCCACCTTCAGCTTTGTGAGTTCTTCCAGAACCTCTTCACTTTGAATGGACTGGTGTCAACTCCCCCCCCACCCAATTTCCTCTGCAACCCATCTGTGGTCCTTGACCCTTCCCCTCCTTAGTGAATACTGAGCAGAAGTATTTGTTCAGTATTTCTGCCTTGTCCAAATCCCCCTCCTTACACTCTCCCTTCTCCCCTTTGAGCCTTACAATTCCCCAACCCCAGTTTTTTCTTCTTTCACTGATGTACCTATAAAATGCCATATCCCCTTTGTTTACAGACCATGCTAAGCCCTCTTTTGTCTGTGCCTTCACTCTCCTAACAGGCCTCCCAGCTTTCCTTAGACATTCAAGGTACACCTCCCTGTCCTCCTCCCTCTGGCTCCCCTTATATTTCCTGAAACTCGGCCTTTTAGCCCTGACATTGTCCCCCACCTCTTTGGAGAACCATAGTGGTTTCCTTCTTCTTTTCCCTTTGGCCACTATCCTAATGCATTGGTTTGTTATCTCCACTATGGCTCCCTTCAATTTCTTCCATTGTTCTTCCACCTCCTCCATTACCTCTCCCTTCCCCAGGACTGCTTGTATACATCTACCCATTTCACTGAAATCCGCCCTCCTGAAATCTAATACTCTTGCCCTTGTGTGGCTTAATTGAGTCTGTGTCTCCATGCTGAACACCCGTGTTGAGTGACTCTGTGAACAGGGCACTCCAAGTCGCTGCTAATTCTCTTCGCAGCTCACTTAATATCCTAGGGTGTATGTCATCTGCCCCATGGCTTTATCCACCTTCAGCTTTGTGAGTTCCTCCAGAACTCTCTCCACTGTGAATGAACTGGTGTCCACTTCTCCCTTCCCATTGCCTCTGCTCCCCAAGAGTGGTCCTTGACCCTCTCCCTCCTTAGTCAATACTGAACATAAGTATTTGTTAAATATTTCTGCCTTGTCTAGTTCCCTTTCCTTACACTGTCCCTCCTCCTCTTTGAACCTCACCCCCCCCCCAGTTTTTCTTCTATCGCTGATGTACCTATAGAATGTCTTGTCCCCTTTTTCACAGTCCGTGCTAAACTCTCCTCTGTCTGTGCCTTGGCTCTCCTAACAGCTTTCCCTGCTTCCCTTAGACATTCAAGGTACACCTCCTTGTCCTCCTCCCTTTTGGTCCCCTTATGCTTCCTGAAACTTGCTGTTTCAGCCCTTACTTTGTCTGCCACCTCTTTAGAGAACCATAGTTGTTTCCTTCTTCTTTTCCATTTGGCCACCTTCCTAACACACTGGTTAGTTACCTCCACTATGGCTCCTTTTAGTTTCCACCGCTGTTGCTCCATGCCCTTCATTACCTTTTCCCTTCTCCAGGGTTGGTCTTCAACATCTACCCATTTCATTGAAATCCTCCCTCCTGAAATCTAATACTTTTGCACTTGTGTGGCTTAATTGGGTCCCTGTCTCCTTGCTAAACCATACCATGTGGTGGTCACTGGATCCCAGCTGCCCTTCTACCTGGACTCCTTCAACTCTGTTCCCATTAGTCCATACCAGGTCCAGAATTGTTTCGTCACTGGTTGGCACATGCACCAACTGTCTGAGTCCAACTCCCTGCAGGAATTCTAGGATGGCCGTGCTTCTGGCTGGAGCAGCTGTCTGGGTGGTCCAATCCACATTCAGCATATTGAAATCCCTCATCAGCAGGATTTCACCTTTAGCTGCTATGTCGTGAATTTCCTCCACTAGTACCCTGTCTACTTCCTCCCTCTGTGCTGGAGGTCTGTAGATCACCCTTGTATGTATTGCTGCGCCATTTTTTGGTTCAAGGGTAACCCACATTGCCTCAGCCTCCCCCCTGGCTTCCCTGTAGTTCTATAGCCTTTATACTTTCTCTGATGTACAGAGCCACCCCCTCCTTTTTTACCTTACCTGTCCTTTCTGAACGGTGCATAGCCTAGTACATTGATGTCCCAGCTGTGATTAGCAGAGTGCCATGTCTCTGTTATTGCTGCAGTATCAAGGTCTGCATCCATCATCAAGGCTTCCAGGTCTGGAACCTTATATCCAAGACTGCGGGCATTTGTGAACATGACCTTCCATGTTTTACACCCTGCCCTCCCTCTGTACTTGTTCTCCCCCTCTCTTGCCTCTTTCCCTCTCCCCGGTTTTCTTGTTCGTGTGCTCTTGCCCCCCTCCCCATTCCCCCTTATGCACACTTCGCCTACCTGTTCCTCACTGCAAGCTTCAGCTGTTCCTGTTACCAGCTTGTGTTTTTGCATATTCCCATGGGGGAGTGTTCCTAAGCCACCTACTAGCCCCTATTGCTCACAAAAGCCTATTCGGCTTCCTCTCAGTCACTCTGTCCTAACTTTACCTCAACTAGGAGTGACTTATCCAAATCTGCAGTCTCTTCACCTCAAAGCCTGGCTCTTGAGGAGTTAGAGTACCTAGATACCCAGTATTCAGGTCAGGTCCTTAAAATCCTGAGGATGGCTAAGAAACCCAGTACCAAGAAAACATATGCAGCTAAGTGGAAAAGATTTTCTTCCTGGTGCACGAGGAAGCACATAAATCCTCTCAAAGCCTCAGTTCCTAGTCTTTTAGACTGTTTGGTGCACTTACAGGCTTCATGCCTAAAGGTCTCATCCTTAAAACTTCACCTGGCTGCAATTTCTGCTCATTTGTCCATCCATAGGCAAGGACAAGTCAGTCATTTCATTGTCTGTTTTCAAAAAATTCTTTAACGGTCTCCTCCATCTTCAGCCCCCAATCAGGGAACCTGTTCCCCCTTGGGATCTCAACCTCTATATTGCCAAGCTCATGGAGTCACCTTTCAAGCCCATAGCCAAGGCCCATTTAAAGTATGTCACCTGGAAAATAGTCCTTCTAGTTGCCATTATCTCTGCCAGAAGAATTTCAGAGTTGCAGGCACTCTGTACTGAACCTAACTACATTATCCCTCATAGGGACAAGGTAGAGCTTCGAACAAACAGGAGATTTCTGCCTAAAGTGATCTCTGAATTCCACCTTAACCAGTCTATTACCCTTCCTGTTTTCTTCACTGAAAAATCCACTCCAGGAGAACAGAGACTCCATAGTTTGGATGTGAAAAGTGCCCTATCCTACTACTTGGAACACTCCAAGCAATTTAGGGGCTCTGCTACCCAGCTTTTCCTCACCTATGGGGAGATAGGTAGAGGAAGACCAGTCACTAAGAGAGCTGTCTCTCGCTGGACAGTCTCTTGCATTCTGTTTTGTTATGACAAGGTTGGTAAACAGTCCTCTCAGAGCCTCAGGACCCACTCTACCAGGGGCACTGCTGCCACAGTGGCAGCTGCAAGGGATATTGGATGCAGTATAGCGCAGTGGTCTAAGGCACTGAGCTGCAAATTTGGTGACATCCAGCAGACCAGACCTGGGTTTGAATCCCACAGCTTCCACTTGCATACTGTGTGACCCTGAGCAAGTCACTTAACCTCCTTATGCTCCCAGGTCGCTCCTGTAAAAAAGCTTTCAGCTTAGTGTGCTATACCTGGTTAAACAACTAAATAAAAAAAAAAAATATTCCCTTACTGGATGTCTAAGAAAAACTGTACACACATTCACAAAGCATTATTGCCTGGATGTACAGTCCAGATCCGATGCCAGATTTGGCAGGGTGGTCCTGCAGAGCCCCTTTCCTAAGTAGGTTCTCTACTCACCTCCCAACTGCACTGATTTGTAGTCTGCATACTGTTACTGATGCTAAAGGACTCCTGGAGTGAGAAGAAAAAATTGCTCACCATAGTAATATTGTTTCTTCCAAGGTGTCCTTTAGCATCAGTACACTCCCACCCTTTCTCCCCTGGTAACCTTACTAAAGAGGACTCCCCTTCCTTTATTATTGCCAAATTTGTTTCTGAACTTTTGAATTGCATTTAAAGCAAAGTTTACAAGTTTTTTCTGTTGTTCATTGTTCATGCTGTTGCATGATTTTTTTTTTTTTTAATTTCTATTTTCCTCCCACTGCCCCACAGAGCCATTCCATCTGGAGCACCCATGAAGCCTGCCCCTGCCAGCACCTACCTGCACCCTCCGGTCCCTTCATCAAGCCACGGAAACCCCCCGGTCGGGCTAAAGCCCCCGAATCTTGGAAATCTTGTCAGGGTCCTGGTCGCAGGCAGGCGCTGGCACATCAGGACCCGGCTTGGCACTCCATCATCCTGGCTCCGAGGGGGTTCCTCATGGGATGCTACGTGCCTGAGCGTCAAGGCATCTGCTGGCATCTGCAATGCCCCCCCTCTGTGAAGAAACAGCCTCTGAGGCTGATTGGCTGCCGGCCTACGCCAGCAACCAGTCATGCCCCTGAGACTCCAGCTTGCCGTCGCTTCCCCCAGCCTCCGCCAGGTGGTGCGTCACTTGCGGATGGAGAGTCCCCCCTCCCACTGGAGCAGGCAAGGTGTCCCTGGACGCTCCAGCCTGTCTCCTCAAGCCAACCCCAGGACGATCTGGAGCACGCCTCCCTGAACCCAGATCGCTGGCCCGCCTCAACCCTCAGCACCACTGGGCCAGCACTTTGCATGATTTTTAAATCCTGTTGGTTCACACTTAACATGGGCATGTTCCCATTCTAGCTTTGAAAAAATTCTGGTGCCCTCTGGGCAAGCTCCACTCAGCACATGCTGTAACTGTCTTCTGATTGGCTAATTCATTATCATAAAATCCACCTCTGAGGTAGCTCAACCTAGCCAGCGTACTGCATACTGTTACTGATGCTAAAGGACACCTTGGAAGAAACAATATTACTATGGTGAGTAATTTTTTTTTTCTGGTTTGTGCTATGATTTTATTATGGAAATTTTTGTTTTCCAGAAACTATCCCAAAAAGGTCACCAGAGTCAAATAAACAATCCGTAGTACAGTTGACCCATCCAGGGAAACAAAAGTGTCAGAAGAGGAACCTGCATTTGCTTTTACATTAAATTGAAGAAAATATGCCCTTCATTTACTCCGCTGTCTGCAGTATTTTATAGTTGTACCAAATACTGGTACTTCATTACATGTTTGTAATACATGTTTGTTTATTACCTTTTATTGTTTATAAGAAACTTGTATACTGTACGTTTTTGTAAATGTCCCATTTGTAATTAAAGTAAGCAAGTGTTTTAGTGAAGCCTAATACTTTTCAACTTGTTTCATGAGGATATAAGAAGTACTGCCATTTTGTCCCCTTTAAAAAAAATGAATATGTCCTTAAATTAGAGAGGGGGACTTCTTAAATTATTTTTTAATAGTACTGTGGAGGCTTCTAAGACCTCCCTGAAAACATTTATTTTTAATCAGGCCTACTCTAATTATTTATTGTTTATTTAGTTTTAGATGTATAATTTTTGGGGATTTTAGATATGCACTTTTTGGGGTAGTAATTTAACTTATTTACCTGCTTGTTCTTGTTGTAAGGCATTCTGAGTCTTTGAATAGGGTGTCTAACAAATACAGTTGTTTTGCCTTGCCCTTACTGCATATGTAAATAGTTTTTCAAATGTTGCAAGCTCATTTCATTGACCTGAATTTCCTTGAACGGTATGCTTAACTGTATATGGTACATGCAGCTGGGTGACAATATCTAGAGTGAATTTGAAATGTGGGCTTCATCAGTAGTACAATATGTAGCCAAAAACTGTTTTCCTTAACAATAAAAATACTTTTGAAATGACTGTGTCTTGTCATATGTCTTTCAGTAGTAGTGCCTTAGTTTTCATTGTTTATATTTTCAGTGTAACCCCCCTGCAAATGGGGGTTCCCAAAAGACTTCCAGGAGCTTGCTTGAATGCTTCAAGCCTGAATGGTGTTTGGCATTTAAGCCATTTATCAGTGAGTGTTTTTAGAACCTCTGGTACTGTCTCTTTAAGAGCTGTCTGCTTGCAGACATAATTAGTTTGTATGGGGGGACTGTGTGCTTCTCTGAGTACCACTCGAGCTGCTGCCAATTCACTTCATTTTTGCAGTCACTAGGAGTGCAAAGGGAACCTATCTGAAAGATGTAACTGTTTGCCAGAAATCATTTACAGTAATAATGAAATTACAGTTTGTCTAACCTGATTTCTTTTGCAGTCAGAACAGTGTCTGCCTAGTTCCCCATTCTGGTTTTGAACTGCTGAACTGGACCAATCAGTGTGGGAGTAAGCTAGCTCTAAAATGGTGCCTTGGACGAATCAGAACTTGGACTCATAATCTGAGCCAGCCACAAGAGGATTGTATGGGCAGTGACTCTGGGAGATGTAGTTTAGACTTCAGTGCCTTTTGGACCAACAGCAGCAGTCTATTGTGAGTGACAGCCAATCCAGTCAAGAACTGGGAGGAACTCAAAGGAAGTGCCGGTTTTGTCGGTTGGAGTTTCAGTTGAGCTTTGGCAGTGAAGAAGGAAGGAGCCTGTGCTTTTCAGTGTGCAGTTTTAGTCAAAAGCGTGTATAAGGCCAGAGTTCCGGTCTGCAGCTTGTGTAACAGCTTGTTAGGACTGAATCCGTCCTGTGAAAAGAATCAAAGGATCTCTGAAGAGTAGAAACCAGGCTCACCCTGTAGAAGACTGGAAGAATTGCTGAAAATTGCACTCGGTCTGTCAGGAACTGAATCTGCTGTGTGTTCTCCGGTATTGTGCAGTAATGCAGCGGGATACAGATGCAGCCTGCCTGGTATAGTGCGTTCTTTTATATGGATGTGTGAAGAGGTTTGTGTACCTCAAGTGAGCCCTGCTGACATTGAAGGACCCTATCTTATTTGGAGGTCGTGAGTACTAATTCAGGGTCGCTCCTGTTGAATTGCCACATTAAATCCAAATGGAATTACTGTACTGTTGACTGTTTAATTCTCCTTTTCTCTGTGTGAAAGGGCCCCTACCAGCTGCCACGGTTTGGACTAGCCACTAGGGCTTGGGTACCCAGGGACAGTAACTGATAGGGATAGGCCTGTGCACAGAGCCATAGGTAGATTATTAGAGTGATAAGCTAATTAACCTGATTTCCCCTGTCCTTGTTATATCCCCTAAATAAATCAGAGCTGCTTGTTTCAGCAAAGTTATACTGCCTGAGGTATTTGTCTATGTTAAAGTACTGTACTGTGATTGTTGCACTGTATCTCATTTCACAGGAGGTCCCAGTGCGGAACCAGACCTGGGGGTAAGTGTATACTGTGAAGGTAATTCTGATATATTGTGTGGGCCACTAGTGGGAAGAAAGGAGTTGCAGTGTCCCAGAGGGCTGTGACCAAGTTAGTTTAACTATTGCAAACCCTGACCTCTGGGTGGAGCACCCGCCATTGGATCCAGGTCCCTCAACCTGTTAGTGGCAAATCAGGCAGGGGTAGTAGCCCCTGGGATAGCGCCATCTAGGGGTTACATCTTGGAGGCTCACCGCTGGGATTGTGTGTCCTCTAGTGGCCATATTTACGAACCACTGTTAAGAAAAAAATGGGTACCCCGACAGAAGTGGCTGTGCACCGGCTGGTGGAGTGGTGTACTGGGGAGGAGATCGACCCCCAAAATGCTATGCTTATCCTGGACATCCCCCTGGGTATCAATACGGACACTGTGCAGGAGTACTTTCAAGGTGGAAGGTTTACAAAACCCTGTGGTGGTGGGTCGCATGCTAATCTGCTCACCCACACTTTTCTGGCCTAGTAGAGTTTAAGGATCCCATAGATGGCTCCAAAGTGCCACAGACCATTACCCCAGAGGAGCCCTCACTGCTTGGAGAGTGATAACTAAGGACAGTAAGACCCGGGGGAATCAGCCCCACCACTATCTGAAACCTTTGAGGAGAAATTTGCTGAATGGTTGCTGGGAGAGGGAAAACTGTGAGGACTTGAAGAAACTATTCTTGCCACCTGGGGGTGTTCCTCCCTCAACACCTCTCTGCTCCAGTGCCGTAATGGTGGCTGAACCAATGCAGACTCTATTTCTGCACCTGCCATTAGTCACGACTCTTACGAAGGTTGAGGATCTTCTCTGGCACCTCCCACCCCCAAGGGAGGATGACTGGGGAGACCTGGATAGGCTATGTTGCCCCAAGTGCTAGAATGGCAATGCTCGGAAGGGAAAGCGAAGAAGGTTAGTGAGAGCCTCCGAGGTCCTGCCCTGGCTACCATCCGTGCTAAGCGGGCCAGTAACCCTGAAGCGACTGCACAGGCCTATCTTGAGGCCTTGGAGAATGTGTATGGGAGCCCAGATTCTGATGAGGACCTATGGTGGAGAGTAAGAAATGCACAACAGTACCAAGGGAGTTGTTGTCTGTGTATGTCTCTCGGCTGGAAAAATTGTTGCAAGAATGCCTCAGAAAGGGTAGTTTGCCAGCGATTGAACTGGACCGAACCAGACTGGACAGAATCCTTAAGTCTGCCCCCCTTCTCAGAACTGCTGTTGCTTCAGTACGCCTGGCAAATCGACTGGAATCCCACCCTCCTATGATGAGTTAATGAGAGAAATTCGGGAGTTGAAAAAGAGGCCTCGGAGGTACCTGCACCAACAGCTGTGGCTACGACCCGAGTGACTGAGGTGACCCATCAAGTGAAGTTCAGGGGCAGAGGTTGACAGTCAATGAGTGCTCTGACAAGGAAAAGATATGCCACAATGGAGCGAACTGTTGAGAGATCCGGAATTCAAAACAGTCCCTTTATGAAGGCCACGCCTGCAAGTACGGACTGACCTATATCCGACTGCATCTGCTATGGGGTAGGGTACCCACCCATGTATCTCCTGCTGATAACAGCTCCAAACTCAATTCCTTGACCATGGAAGTGGAGAAACTGACAGATGTCTCCAAATGCTTATCACGCCGCAGACAGAGATGGCACCCAGGTTTCCAGTTAGTAATACCCCGCCCTGGCTCCCAGTGTGGCGCTCGGCCAGCTCAAACTCCAGAAAGTATGTTTTCTATAATTGTGGGAAAGATGGGCACATGAAAGGGAATGCCAGTCCCCAAAAGACACTGACAAAGTTGCATATAGGCTACAAGGAGAGCTTGGAGAAGAAATCAGTGGTTAAGAGGTGCACGACATGATCCCAGTGAGGGCACCAAAATGCTAATTCACGCCTTTTGTGGCAAGGTCAGTTGCCCAGGCCCCCACTACCGCCTCTCCAGACTGGTCCAGAATAGTGGGTCCCTCCATGGAGACCACTGTAAAGGTGAATGGAGTGTCTACAAGAGCTGTATTAGACAGTGGCTCCCACGTGACAATTATGTTCCAGGATTGGTATCAGAAGCATTTGTCAGACGTACCCTTACAACCATTAGAAGGACTGCATGTATGGGGGTTAAGTGAGAAGGCCTACCCCTATTCCGGGTATATCCGAATTTGGCTGTCTTTCCCCACCTCCGTGGCTGGAGTGGCCGAACAAGTGAAGACCCTAGCCTTAGTGTGTCCCCACTGGACTGTATGATGGTGTCCCTTTGTTGATTGGAACAAATGCTCATATGTTCGAGAGGCTGGCACAGTTGTGTTATGAAAAACAGGGTCAAAGACTAGTAGAGCTTTAAGAGTTCGGCTTTAATTAAGAAGGCCTATGAGGCACAGAGAGATGCTGAAAAAACAGAACCAGAGGAACCGGTCGAATTGTATGGAAGAAGGATCCTGAGTCTCTGATCCTGGCCAAATGCCCAGTGTACCTTACAGGAGAGGTCCGTATCAGAAAGGATGTTAAGAATAAAATATTAATGTTGGATGCACCAGGCGATGGAAAATTGCCAGAGGACTGCTGGTCAAAGCCTAGTATTTTGCCCGCTAGAGCCCATGCTTATGCCAGAAGGGTAATGGTCCAAGTTCATAATGTGTCTGAAAGAGACATCTCGAGTAAACAGAGGTTGCATCCTGGCTAATGTGCATTGTGCAGACACTGCAGTGCTACCCAGCAAGAGTTCAAGGAAGAATGACAGAGTAGCACATGACTTGTTGATTTCAGCGACTCCCGCTGCCAGCTGAATGGAAAGTGAGGATCAGTGAGAAGCTTGCCCAGAGAGACCAGGTGTTTCTTTAAAGGAATGGGATGTAGGATGCGTGCAAGGAGCTGAGCACAATATCCGGCTGCATGACGAAAGACCATTTCGTGAGAGGTCTCGGCGCCTGGCACCTGCTGACATAGATGATGTGAGACGGCATCTGCAAGAGATGTTAGCTGCTGGTGTAATACAAGAATCCAGAAGCCCTTATGCTTCCCCATTGTGGTAGTGAGGAAAAAGAATGGAACAGTAAGGATGCATGCGTGGATTATCGCACCTTAAACGGCGGACTATCCCATCAGTCATACACAATGCCCGCATTCAGGATGCTTTGGACTGCCTAAACGGGAGCAAGTGGTTCTCTGTGCTGGATCTCCGCAGTGGGTACTACCAGATCCCGATGACCCCAGAGGACCGTGAGAGAGCGGCCTTTATCTGTCACTTGGCTTCTTGAATTCATGAGGATGCCTCAAGGAATTTCAGGTGCCCCAGCCACTTTTCAACGATTGATGGAGCGTGCAGTGGGACATGAACTTACTAGAGTGCCTGGTATACCTAGATGATGTTATTGTGTTTGGCAGCTCACTGGAGGAACATGAGGCAGATTATTTAAGGTATTGGACCGACTGGAGGACTTTGGCCTTAAACTGTCCATTGATAAGTGTCAATTCTTTCAAACATCAGTAAAGTATGTGGGACACATAGTATCCACCGAGGAATAGAGACCGACCCAAGTAAAGTTGAGGCCTTGACCACCTGGCCCAGCCAAAAATCTAAAAGAACTGCAAAGATTCCTGGGATTCTGTGGTTATTATGGTAGCTTCATCAAGGACTATTCAAGAGTGATCCGCCCTTTACTTAACCTTACTCAAGGTATCCCCAACCCACAAAAATACCAAAGTCAGCGTCCCTCAAGACTGAAAGAATGTATTTTCATCCGGTGAAGTATTTGGGGCCCGCTGGACTCCTGATTATTGAGACTGCTTTTCATGAGATCATATATCAACTTACCCATGCTCCAGTGCTGGCCTATGCCGATCCAAGAAAACCTTACGTCCTGCACACTGATGCTAGCTTGCAAGGGTTGGGGGCTGTGTTGTACCAAGATACCGAGAATGGCCTGAGACCAGTGGCCTTTGCCAGTAGAAGCCTGACCCCATCCGAAAAGAACTATCCTGTACATAAGTTAGAGTTCCTAGCTTTGAAGTGGGCTATTGTTGACCAATTCCATGAGTACTTGTATGGGGCTAAAATACTAGTAAAACTGACAATAATCCTTTGACCTATGTGTGCAGACCTCAGCTAAGTTGGATGCCACTGGCCATAGGTGGCTTTCTGCATTATCTACATATGACTATGCTCGATCACCGAAGCAGGTCTGAACCACATAGATGCTGATGCTCTCTCCCGAGGCCTGTTCCCCAGAATGATTGGGTCCGATTGGCAGAACCTGACATTCGGGCACTCTGCGGAAGTTTGACAGGGAGGAACAAATGTCCACGGAGACAGATGGACTGCATGGTGGATTGCTTGGGAGCCTCTGAGAATTGCATACCTGCTGCTTATTGCCACTTTTCTGCAATAGACATTGGTGCACTGCCTCAGCTGGACAATGACAGTATTCGGCGGGCTCAATCCCTCGATCCCATGATCAAAGCAGCTTTAGAAGCCCTCTATGCAGGAAAAAGATGTCCAAATTACGTCCACTGATTTGAGAACTGCACTGTTATACAAAGAAGGTCCTAAGTTGAAACTGATCAATAAACTGTTATACAGAGAAACAGTAGACAGAGAGGGACAAGTAGACAAACAACAACTAGTGCTGCCCACTGCCTTTCGAGACTCAGTACTGAGGTCCTTGCACAACCACATGGGGCACCTTGGTATAGACAGAACACTTGACTTGGTGAGATCCAGATTCTATTGGCCTAAGATGGGGGCTGATGTGGAGCAACACATTCGAACTTGTAGTCGCTGCTTACAGAGGAAAGCTTTGCCCCAGAGGGCTGCCCCCCTTGTTAACATCACCACCAGTGCACCCATGGAGCTGGTCTGTATTGATTTCTGAGTTTGGAGTCAGATCAAAGAAATATCAGTAATGTGCTGGTGGTCACTGACCATTTCATGAGATATGCCCAAGCTTTCCCACCAAAGACCAGAAAGCATCCACTGTGCCAAAGTACTTGTGAAAACTTTTTTGTTCACTATGGGGCTCCACAAAGAATCCATTCTGATCAAGGAGAGACTTTGAGTCGTCTGATCAAAGAGATGCTTTCTCTGTGGGAGTGCGAAAGTCCAGAACCACTCCTACCACCCCCAGGGGACCCACAGCCTGAACGCTTTCAACCGTACTTTGCTAGATATGCTAGGCACCCTGCACCCAAAGGACAAGCCTAGATGGAGCCAACAAATTAGCACCCTGGTACATGCTTATAACTGCACCAAAGTGATGCCACTGGATTCTCCCCACCGCCTGATGTTTGGAAGAGAAGCTCGACTACCAGTAGATGTGTGTTTTGGGGTCTCTCCTGATGGGGTTCAAGCTGACAACTATTTACAGTATGTGCAAAAGTTAAAGGCCCAGCTAACTCATGCGTACCAACTGGCTCAAACCATGGCTGCCAAAGAAATCTGGCCAACAAAGAAGGTATGATAAAAGGTGAAAGCACAGGAACTCCAGGAGGAGATGGGTATTGCTAAGAAATCTGGGACTGCATGGCACACAGATTGCTGACAGATGGCACCATCTCCTCACATTGTAGTGGGCAAACTAGATGATCTGCCAGTGTACAAAGTAAGGCCTGAGAATAATTCAAAAGATGTAAAAACAATGCATAGAAATCATTTACTGCCCATTGGACAAATCTTAATTGAGTCTGAGCCCTAGAAGATGCCCCTCTGGACCAGTGACTAGAGCTGCTGCTAAGAAAGATCAAGAAAGTCTGCACCTACAGAAGCAAAGTTAAAGTGTTCCCTCCACAAGTCCCAGTTGAGCATGACTGTCAGTCCATATCGGAAGAAAGTGAGAGTGACTTTGAGTACTATCCTTCTTACGAACTGAGTCAATTGTTTGGGGGCAATCCCCTAGTCAATACTGGAGATGAAGCTGGGCCTTCTGGACTGTCTAAGCCCCAACTTCATCCCTGGAGCCAATGCTCCCAGAAAGTGAAGTGCAAAGCATCAGATCAGATGAAATGGAATCATTGTGCATGGTTGAACTGTTTGAGCTTTCAGGAGAAAATGATAGATTGGGGCAGACTGGTGATACACCGAACAAGAAGAGTATTTTGGAGTGCCTGACAGTCCACTGCCAGTGTCCAGCTCTCCATGCAGAGCCAAATGTTGTGGACTCAGAAACTGTAACTCCTGGAGCTGAAAGTGCCCAAGTTCTAGCCTCTCTACCCCATGGAGACTCCCTGACAAGTGAGGGACA
This sequence comes from Neoceratodus forsteri, assembly GCA_016271365.2. NCBI lineage: Eukaryota > Metazoa > Chordata > Ceratodontiformes > Ceratodontidae > Neoceratodus > Neoceratodus forsteri. The sequence goes on along the minus strand of CM028135.1, from coordinate 900,130,231 downwards.
ATGCTGAAAATGAGGCTCAGAGTGCAGAGACTATAACAGTTCCCCTAGAAAGACTGGTCGAGCTGTAAAGCCTGTGGTGCACCTCAGTTATGATTCACTTGGGAGGTCTGTGGACTTGCCTCTCAATGTTATCCATAAAGGAGTGTATGTGTCCCCGAGCTCATTGCCCAAACTGAGCGTCAGTGCTAACTCCAAGTTACTTGTGTTGCCCTCTAAGTATGGTGCCCTTGCCCCATCCAGCCCCAAGGTAACTGATAGGGAAGGGCCCCCTCTCTTCAGGTTTCATGTACAAGAGGTAATAACTTGAGTTATGGTACAATGTGTATGTAATACTGTGTAAAGAGTGACGTACTGCAATGTTTCAGAAATGTGTTCTTGGTAAAATGATATATTGACTGATGATTACATGTGCGAGCCTAATGCAAATGTATATGGTTGCAGTTGAAACTTATGGGGGTACTTGCTTGACGCGGACATCAAGCTTTCCCAGGCCAGGAAGGGTGTAACCCCCCTGCAAATGGGGGTTCCCAAAAGACTTCCAGGAGCTTGCTTGAATGCTCCAAGCCTGAATGGTGTTTGGCATTTAAGCCATTTATCAGTGAGTGTTTTTAGAACCTCTGGTACTGTCTCTTTAAGAGCTGTCTGCTTGCAGACATAATTAGTTTGTATGGGGGACTGTGTGCTTCTCTGAGTACCACTCGAGCTGCTGCCAATTCACTTCATTTTGCAGTCACTAGAGTGCAAGGGAACCTATCTGAAAGATGTAACTGTTTGCCAGAAATCATTTACAGTAATAATGAAATTACAGTTTGTCTAACCTGATTTCTTTTGCAGTCAGAACAGTGTCTGCCTAGTTCCCCATTCTGGTTTTGAACTGCTGAACTGGACCAATCAGTGTGGGTAAGCTAGCTCTAAATAATGGTGCCTTGGACGAATCAGAACTTGGACTCATAATCTGAGCCAGCCACAAGAGGATTGTATGGGCAGTGACTCTGGGAGATGTAGTTTAGACTTCAGTGCCTTTTGGACCAACAGCAGCAGTCTATTGTGAGTGACAGCCAATCCAGTCAAGAACTGGGAGGAACTCAAGGAAGTGCCCGGTTTTGTCGGTTGGAGTTTCAGTTGAGCTTTGGCAGTGAAGAAGGAAGGAGCCCTGTGCTTTTTCAGTGTGCAGTTTTAGTCAAAAACGTGTAAGGCCCAAGTTCGGTCTGCAGCTTGTGTAACAGCTTGTTAGGACTGAATCCGTCCTGTGAAAAGAATCAAAGGATCTCTGAAGAGTAGAAACCAGGCTCACCCTGTAGAAGACTGGAAGAATTGCTGAAAATTGCACTACGGTCTGTCAGGAACTGAATCTGCTGTGTGTTCTCCGGGTATTGCAGTAATTGCGATCGGGATACAGATGCAGCCTGCCTGGTATAGTGCGTTCTTTTATATGGATGTGTGAAGAGGTTTGTGTACCTCAAGTGAGCCCTGCTGACATTGAAGGACCCTATCTTATTTGGAGGTCGTGAGTACCAATTCAGGGTCGCCCCTGTTGAATTGCCACATTAAATCCAAATGGAATTACTGTACTGCTGACTGTTTAATTCTCCTTTTCTCTGTGTGAAAGGGCCCCTACCAGCTGCCATGGTTTGGACTAGCCACTAGGGCTTGGGTTCCCAGGGACAGTAACTGATAGGGATAAGCCTGTGCACAGAGCCATAGGTAGATTATTAGAGTGATAAGCTAATTAACCTGATTTCCCCTGTCCTTGTTATATCCCCTAAATAAATCAGAGCTGCTTGTTTCAGCAAAGTTATACTGCCTGAGGTATTTGTCTATGTTAAAGTACTGTACTGTGATTGTTGCACTGTATCTCATTTCACAGGAGGTCCAGTGCGGAACCAGACCTAGGGGTAAGTGTATACTGTGAAGGTAATTCTGATATATTGTGTGGGCCACTAGTGGGAAGAAGGGGGTTGCAGTGTCCCAGAGGGCTGTGACCAAGTTAGTTTAACTATTGCAAACCCTGACCTCTGGGTGGAGGCACCCGCCATTGGATCCAGGTCCCTCAACCTGTTAGTGGCAAATCAGGCAGGGGTAGTAGCCCCTGGGATAGAGCCATCTAGGGGTTACATCAGTATAATCGCTATTGATGATGCATGTGATTGAGAGTAGCTGATGTCTAAGTTCAGGGAACTCACAGAAAGCCGACACCTTTGACTCTGTTAGGTGGGTCTCCAAAGTTCCCTGTCTTCTTTCCAACACTTCTGCATGACATAATGTAACAACAAATCATGGATGCTAAAGATTGTGATCTCCCCAGTTTACGCATGTCTCAGAGCCATTTCCAGCTGTCTCGGTAGAGAAGAACGCATGTGCACTGAGAGATATAGCTCTTCAGTTCTTGGGGAAAAGGTTTTTTGTGCCCCTATCTGCTGACTTCCCAGCCGCAACACCTACATTCTCCATGACTACACCACTCTCCCTGAACCAGTTGGTGGGTAGGTACCTTGATCAATAGTGCAGAACCTGAAATGGTGCTGGTGGCTTCCCTCTCTGCTGGGGGTACCTCCCATTTTTCTCCCTGAGAGCTACCATGTGTAATAATGCATACCTCAGCACATGTATATGATCACACTGGCATCCTGCTGTGTTGTTCCCCAACTGTCTCCTGCTGCATTGCCACATTGCAGGGCACACCGTCCACCCTCACTAATGGAGGAGAGTTGTCATTGGCACACTTAATCTTCCCTCTCCCTGACAACCCAAGCTTATTCTCGAACTCAGCATGTTTGGAATTGACATAGATACTTTCATTATTTAGGCAGATAGTAGTTAACTGTAGTTTCTGTTGTAGGGCAAGACAGTAGTAATTTGTGTGCAGCTGCAGAGGAGTGCAAAGTACAGTGTGTTTGCTGCAGGTAGGGACTTGTGGCAGCTTAGCAGGGAACAGGGAAAGGCAGGGTTTTTTTTTGTAGGTTTTATTTTGTAGTTAATTTTTTATTTTACTGGCTGCTGGTGGTGCAGGGCACAGAATCCATGTTTTTAGTGTTCTTCCCTGTGCGTGAGCCAGCCAGTCAGTGAATGAAAGTAAAGTATGCTGCTGTGTGAGAACTGAGTGTGTGTTAGGTCTCACTGTTGCTCGTTGTCACCCTCTCACCTCTTGACACATGGTTGTCTAATCCTTGCTTTACACATTATTGTCATAGTTAGCAATGCATCCCACTACACTGTAGTGACATCTATTGTGTAGAAAATATGAAGACAAGAATAGGATAAAGTGAATAAATCAACAACAGCTGACACAGCCACCTAAGCATGAGCGTCAAACACCGGTTCACCTAAAATCACTATATTGTCCACCCATGTCATGCAGCAGCACCACACAGGCCAGTGCTGCTACCTCATCTACTATGCATGACAAAGGTGGCAGAGAGTCTGACTCTGGCAAAGATACTACTTTAGTCCTGTAAGCAGATAAAAAGTACCATTGTTAATGGGAGGAGGAGGAGGATGAGATATACCAATATCTCAGTTTTATGAAACAAAATAAATAGAAACAGAAGTTATTGGCAGAAAAAGGTCCTTTGGCCCATCAAGTCTGCCCAGCCCTACGTATTTAATGTTGGCTGTAAGGGTCCTATGTGCTCTTCATTCCTCATGTCCTCCCCCTTCTGTAATCATCTTTACCAGTCCGATAGGTCTGTCCCACCCATAATGGAACCTCCGTGCTGGTTTCACACAGAACATCTCCCTTGGTAGTCTATCCGAGGCATCTACCACCCTTTCCATGAAGAAATGCCTTTTGATGTCCCTATTAAATCTCCCACCCACCAGCTTCATTGAGTTTCCTCTGGTACTTGTGTTCCCATTCAACATAAACAACTATATTTATTCCGTGGGGGTATTTGTACATCTCAGTCAATGTCCCCACTCTGTCTCTCTTCTTGCCTGTAGTGTGTACATGTTGAGCTCTTTCAGCCTCTCTGTGCAAGTCTTTTCCTGCTGACTCTGGATCATTTAGATTAGCATCAAAGCAACTTTTAAGGAAGAGCATCCGTAAAGAGGAGGGTAAGGAAGTGGAGCTGAAAGAGGTATGGGAAACAGAAGCAGAGGCAGATATAGAGGATGGAAAGCATAAGAAGAGGAGGGTAGGGGCATGGTGAAACATATCCATGAGAGGAGAGGGGGCAGGGGAGGCAAGACAAGATAGGAAGAGCACAGGGAAAGCCCAGCCCTCCCAAGCCAGCAGCTGCAATGCCCCCCCAAAGCTCATCCCACCTGGGACTCGGCCGAGGGCTCCCCTGAAGAAGCCTGTCAGCCTCCCCAAGCCTGCAGCCACAATGTGGACCCCCCCCAAAGCTCATCCCAGGTACGAACACCAGCCGGTGAACTCGGAGCATGGTTTTGGCGCCTTACTATTTGAAATTTGAACAATAGAATCTGCAAGGGCTTCGGCCTTCCACAGAGACTCTTGTGCTTTACTGGGCTTTCAGCCCCGCCACCCCCACCACCGTCCTTGGTGAGCTCCTAGCTTTATAGTGCTCACCCACGTGATCTCAAAAACCTTCAGCCCACTCTCCCATTTGCAGCTTATCAGCTGCTACCACTAGAGGCCGCTACCACCAGGACATAGCCTTTCTCCACAATCTCCTGACCAAGATGCTGCCCTTTCTACCCCTGCTACTCCTCTCACTGGCCCCTCTGGCATCCCTGCCCCCAGCAGACCTTCCAGTCAAAGACCCCCCCCGCAGATGCCCCCCTGCGTCACCCCTCAGCCTTGCTATGCTGCCCCTCACCTCCTGCATGCCCATGACCAGGTGCACATACACAACTGGCCCATTAGCGCCACCATCCTGCCCCCATCCTTTCTCCCGGGTTTTTCTGTTCTCCACACCCCAGCCGTCCACTGCCCACTGCATACAACCCCAGTTCACACACCTACCACCTGGCCAAAATACCTCTGGCATAAAACCAAACAGCTTATTACACTGCTACTCCTCCTGGCCTGGGATATAGAGGTAAACCGTGGACCCACCACCTCAGATGCCCACACCCCATTTTCATTCCCGAAAGGTCTCAGGATTCTGCACCTTAACACCTGCAGTTTACTAAATAAAATCTCTGTGCTGCAACCAATTGCCCTAACCCATCGCCCTGACATCCTGATCATCTCCGAAACCTGGCTAAAACCCCGGCATACTGATGCTGAAGTATCCATACCTGGCTACACAATCATCAGGCATGATAGACGAGGGAAAAAGAGAGGCAGAGGAACTGCCATGTACATCTCCACTAGTCTGCAGTTCACAATAGTGCAAATTTCCTCACCTCCAGCAGACGTCAATTCCCTCCTAATGAAACTCTCGCTCCCATGCTCCACCCCAGTGTACATTGCAGGCACCTACTGCCCTCCCGGAACACCCCCAACGGACATCATTACTCGCCTGGACACCCTACAGTCCTTAGCCGCAGGTGGCGAGCTTCACGCCATTGGTGACTATAACCACAACTGGCTAGGCATAGTTAAAGCCCACCTTAAAACCAAGATCAAGGCCCTGAACCTTACACAACTGATTGCAGATCCCACCAGGCTCAACCACAAGATGCACAGCCACTCACTGCTGGACTGGGCTCTCTCCTCCCATCCACACAGGATCATACATGCGGGCCTGCTCCCTGACTCCCTAAGTGACCACCACATGATTTTCCTGATCAAGAAAGTGCACAGGCCCACAGCTCCCCCCCCCCCAAAGACGCTGCGCACAAGGTCATGTAATTCCCTGGACCTAGCCTCGCTCCTGTTAGACCTAGGTCAAGTAGACTGGTCCTTCATCCCAGTGGCCACATCTGTTGATGTTGCACTCGAAACTTTCAAGGCCAAATTTCTTAAAGTCTGGGACAAACATGCCCCCCTGCGCACAAAAAGAGTCAGGGGCATCCACCTTTCCTGGATCACCGCTAATATCATCAGTAAATTCCACTCCAGGGACCACACATGGAAAGCCCACAAGAAACTGGGCAGCCAGGCATCTTTCCAAACCTACAGAGCCCTGCACAAACCTCATTCGCCAGGCAAAAAAGAACAGTTTTCTATCAGCCTTTAGCGCAAACATAAACCACCGACAAACTTCAGAAATCATTCAAATCCCTGCCCCCACCCAACCTCACCCCGACACCAGTTCAAGGCACTTACATCACAGATCCCTGCGAGGGTATGGGGCCTTCAATACCTACTTCTCCAGCTGCACTGACTCGCTTCTATCAACCCTCCAGCGTCCACCCCCACGGACCCCCCACCAACCTAGTGCACTCCCTCCAGCCCTACAGTTCTCCTTCCGCCCTGTATCCCAAGCCGAAGTCCTCAAATCCCTATGTTCGATGAACCCCAACAAAGGCAAATGCCCAACGTCCCTGGATGTCAAGATGCTATACTTGTCTGCTCCAGCTACAGCCGCTGCTCTAGCCGAGCTATTCAACCTCTCCTTCACGATGGGCAAATTGCCCTCCGAATGGAAATGGGCTACCGTCATACCCCAACCTAAAGGGGGTGACCCCCTCTTCCCCATGCAACTTTCACCCCATCTCTCTACTCCTGATTCTGGCAAAAATACAGGAACGTCTTGTCCTCACCCAACTCTCTCCCCGTCTGGATGCCTCCTCCTTCTTCACTCCTTTCCAGTCTGGTTTTCACAAATCTCACTCAACCATCACTTCCCTGCTACGAGTCACCGACGACATACTCACCGGTATGGACAAAGGCCACATCACCTCTGCCATCTTTATAGACTTAGCCAAGGCTTTCGACACTGTCTCCCACACTCTGCTCCTTTCCAAACTAACTAAAGCCAGACTCTCCAAACTAGCCACCACATGGTTCCATGACTACCTGGTGGGCAGACACCAGGCTGTAAGGGTCACCTCACACATCTCTAACCCCCTGCCAGTTACCACCGGCGTCCCCTAAGGATCAGTCTTGGGCTCACTGCTCTTCTCCATATTTCTAAACAACCTACCATCAGCCTGTCGCCACTCTTCCATACAAATGTATGTGGATGACACAGTACTGCATGCCTCATGCCCCTCCACATGCATAGTGGCAAATCTTGTACAGGAAGATTTCAACGCCATCCAGAACTGGTTCCGGCCAAACCGACTGTTCCTAAACCCTGATAAAACTATGTCGCTAACCTTCGGCTTACAGCAAAGACTCTCCTGCCAAGCCCCCTGCCCCCCCTTCAAAACCCTGGACGGGTCCCTACTGGAACAATGCACCAGCTTCAGATACCTAGGCATCTGGCTCGACCCACACCTCGATTTCACCACTCATATCGACTCCATTCACAAGAAACTTCTCCCTAAACTCAGCACCCTATACAGGAACAAAAGCTGCCTCCCTTCTCCTGCTAGGAACGCTAGTGTCCAAAAGATGATACTCCCAGTGCTCGACTACGACCATATAGTCTATACTATCACCCCCTCCTCCGCATTGGCCGGCCTTGACATCCTTTTCCACTCTTTTTGTCGATTTATCCTCGACTGCCCACAATCAACCCACCACTGCACCTTATATAGCTCTCTAGCCCTGCTGTCCCTCCAAGACCATAGATTAACCCATAGCGCTAGGTTCGCAGCCAAATTTTGGTCCCATTCCCTACCCCCCTACCTGGCCTCTACCCTATCCTAATAACCCCTTCCTCACCTACTCCCTCAGATGCACTGACCCCAGGCTCCTCCACGTCCCCTTTATGAGCACAACCAAGGGCAGGCCACTTTCAATTACTGTATCCCACAATTATGGAATGCCCTACCAGCTGACATAAGACACTCACCCAACCCCAGCCATCGCAATCGCCTACTCAGTACCCACTTCTCCTCCAGCTGCTCTTGCTATAGCTAATGCCAACTTATGTATTGAAATTGTGTTTCTGAGCTCAGACATAACCATCTAAAATGTATCATGTATTCAATCTTCCTACCATCTGTATCTACCTGCCGATTGTCTGTACGGCGGATGGCCATTCACTGTTTGTATTAACTCTGTAACTAATGTTTTGTACTGTTGTCTTGGGTCTTGACCCCCAGCTCGCATCTGGAATTGAGCAGCACTGCTCAGTATGCCTTCCTGGTTAAACTCGTAAATAAATAAATGATCAGAGCTTAAGTAGTAGTATACTCAGTGCCTGGACAATATGTCCTATGTATGGCAAGTTCCAACTTCAACAATAAGTCAAATATCTCAAATACAGTCATATAAATGCACTATAATATGTTTCAATAATGTACACTTAAATCTGTGAAAAAAAGCTAGGCTGTCCCTCTTTTGGAAAGAGAAATTCCTGCACACATTTCCTCCAATTCCTCTAATGCAGAGAGTCCTCCTCAAACTGCGGATGGAAAATGCTACCCTCATCCTCATAGCCCTATTATGGCTTCACAAGATATGTTTTCCAGTCCTAGAACACCTGGCAGTGGAGCCTCCAATACCTCTACCTTTACGTCTGGGTCTGTTGCCAGAGGACAAGGAGTCCCTTGTCCATCTAGACTTGATGCCCTATGTCTGCATGCATGGCTTCTGAAAACATAGTGATAGCATGTTTGGGGGTAGTCCCCTAAAGTTGCTGATGTTCTGTTGCAGCTTGAAAGCCTTCTACGAGACATACTTTGTATGTCGTGAACTGGAAGCGGTTCGCTTTGTGGGCTACTTCCAAGAATTTGAACCCATTCACATGTCCTGTTAACGCAGTGCTGGAATATTTGCTGTCCTTGTTAGAGTCTGGCCTATAGTATTCCTCCCTTAATGTGCATTTGGTGACTATATCAGCTTTCCATGCCCTTACTGATGGATGGATGGTTGCACAATTAGAGGTGTCCTTTACTTTTGAGAGGTATTCTGTATACAAAACCTACTATTCATAATCCATTCCCTTCCTGGGACTTGAATGTTGTGCTTGAGAAATTAACATTGACTCCATTTGAGCTGATCGCAAGTTGTGGCCTAGGTTTTCTGTCATGAAAAACATCATTTCTGGTTGCAATCACTTCTGCTCGAAGGATCTCAAGAGCTGCAAATTCTAATGTGTCAGCCTCCTTATTTGATTTTTCACAAAGATGGAGTTTCTTTGCATACAAATCCTAAGTTTCTGCTGAAAGTGGTATCATGAATTTACACAAATCAAACAATACACCTTCCTGTTTACTACCCGGAGCATGCGAATCAGGGTGAGGCACTGCTGCATACTTTAGATGTACATAGAATACCGAGATACTATGTGAATTGTACTGAGGACTGCAGAAAGTCCTCTCAGCTTTTAGTTTCATTCACCCCTTGGAAAGACGGTGCCCCTGTTTCTAACCCCCCCATTTTCAGAAATTGGCAACCACAAAGGTCATATGGATTTTACCAGTGTAAACGCTGTTACATGTGAAAGTTAGCCCAAACTGGTAATTGTTTCCAACATCCCCTTTTTGCTGATGTAAAAATGGACATCAGGGAGTGTATCACGTGTGACACTACATTTATGTTATATACAATATGGTGTGCATGTAACAAAATCTACATAGGGTGTACTGTTAGACTGTTAAAACAATGAATCCAAGAACACGTGAGATCTCTAGCGAATAAAAAAAGAGGATACACCAGTGGGTATACACTTTTCTGAATATCATAAATCTGATACTGACCTGATACAGTTCATGGACAAATCAATAGGTTAGGGGCAATTGGACAAATGAACTCTTGAAAAGAGAAAGCTATTGGATATACAGTTTAAGAAGTGTGAAACCAATAGGCCTAAACAATTCATGGGTCATAAAACCTTACCTGTTGGATAAATACAAATTACATGCTTACAGAATGGGAATTAGTTTGCTTAAGGTTGCAAAACTAGTCTGATATTTTATGTCATTCAGTAATGTAATTAATTGCATTAGCTTGACTCTGGAATTTGTTGTTTTGGGTGTAGTCACTATACCTCATGTCACTGAGTGACACTTGACGCTACCCCTTAAAATACCAAATATTGGATAACTTTATTATTTGTTGGGGTTAGCTTTTATCTCCCTAGGTTTTCCATGTCCTTGGAGGCCTTTTTCCTTTAACATTATTGAAATTAGGCATCACCACCCCCTTTGTCATGGAATACCTCTTAAAAATCTGGAATCATGGATGTCTTTTTGATTTATTTGGGTTAGTTATAACCTTCCTAAGCATTTCATGCTTTTTGACATTTTATCATTAACATTCTTAGAATGCTTTATCAGATAACATTTCTATTTTTTTGAAATTCTAATTTCATAAGAATGTATTGTCTGTATAAAGATAAATCACTTATAAAGTCATGAACACTAGCTTTTCCCTTAAGGAAACTATTTGGTTTGCTTTTTATAAATAGGCAAAATATAATTAGAATGCTCTGTAGAAAAATTATAGTATGTACTGTTCACAAAAATGTAAAAAATAGTTATATTAATTTAATTTTGTTTCTTCTATTTTTATGTTTTAGGACCGTGAATTCCATTTTCCCTTTCTATGGAGTTTGACCAGTGGGCTGATCGCTGCTTGAGCAGATCCCTTTGCTATCCTCCTCCTCCCTCTCTTCCTCCCTATCTCCATAGTACGAAGCCTTGGATCCTGGAGCTAAGGGCATCTTTCTATCATTTATCCAATTGAAAGTGAAACTATTTACCTTAAAATAAAGAGAAATTTAGAAACAAGTAGAAAAATTATAGCTCCTTTCCAAGAATTGCTTAAATGGAACTTGAACACTTGTTTAATGTTTGTTTATACAGTTTAAATGCACTTTTGTAGAGCAATGATTTGAATAATGTTACTTACTTGTATTATGTGAATACCTGTGTCAAATTGAAATGTGATTGATGTCTGTCCTTAAATATGGGTATTCTCATTGTATGCCATGCCCCCTGACGTAGGGCTTGTTCCCAAAGCACCGGGGCAAGTGGTGTTTGTAGTTGCACCTAGGCACAGCCGATTTATCCAAACAATAAAGCTTTGAATTATTTTTGTGGTGTGCGAGTGCCATTTATCAAATTTAGTGGAATGCAGTCATTTTGGGTTTTTCTGTTTCTAAACAGTGCCTGTCCAAATGGTTGGCACATTATATTAACGTTCTGTTATAGGAAGTATGGTATGGAACTTCCTGGTGCGGTTCATGGTCATTCCACAAGGGGGATGGCCACTTCTACTGTTTGTTTCAGAAATGTCCCTGTTGCTGACATTTGTGCTGCAGCCACATGAATCACTGTCCACACCTTCACTAAACATTATAGTCCGGACATTGTTTCTCATAGATGTGTTGGCTTTGGGGTTGCTGTACTGCGAGACCCTCCTGTCTTGATTATATCAGACTGTACCAACCTCCCAGTGCCTTTTGGGGCTGCTTGGGACTTGTTCCAAAGGTGTGCCATGATGGAAGAGATCTCCCTGAAGAAGACAGAGTAGTTACATTACATACGTACTATAACAGTAGATCTGTGATAGAATCTCTTCCATTAGGCCCTGCCATCTCTCCCTCTATCCCTCTTCTGCTTAAATGAAGATAACACCAGATATTGTGCCTGATGCTAATCCATGGTTGTTACATCTAGCACCACATATCACCTTGAGTGCTTGGTGCTGGTCTGATCTCCTGGTTCCCTATGGGTGGCGGTCCTCCGAGCCTAATCTCCAGTGGGAAACTGAGGAGTGATGGGACTGCCCACATTTATATTGATGCTGATGCATAGCATCGTTGTCGGTAGCCCCCATCTAGCAAAATTTCCTTCCCACTTCTTATTTTACAAGAAGGTGGCCGAAACCCTCCAGCTACCAGTGGTAGAAGCTGCTGAGGAGGAGGAGGAGGAAGAGCCTGATTTTGTTGAGATGATGGATATCCTAGAGTCCAAAAGATTGTCTATCCCTCTTCATAAATCTTTGGGGAAACAGACAAAAAAGATATTGCAATCACATAACTCCTTACCTCCTGTACATTAGAGAATGGACAGGAGGTGCATGTTATCAGGCTCAGGTACGGAGTTTTTATATAGTCATTGCAGCCATGTTGGGGTAGTGCAGGCTGCAGCCTGTGACAGGGCTAATAATCCTTTGGTTTCACTTTTCCCCCAAGACAAAGACTCCGGGAAAGTGGATGCCATGGCCAAAAAGGAAAAATTACTCACCATAGTAATGTTGTTTCTTCTAATGGAGTCTTGCTGTAGTCTGACCACATGCAGTTAGCCCCAGCACTTGAACTGCTCCAGAGAGTAAAGGGTTAACTCTATGCCCAGGCATAGAATTGAACTCGAGTTCGGTTTTCTAACCTCTGTCTGTGGTACTCTGAAGTGTTCCCAAAAATGAGGCTCAGGTCCTTTCCACCTGCAACCATCTCAGAAATCATTGCTCTAGAGGCAGAGGTTTCTTCTCTAATGTCTTTCAGAGCTGTAGAGAAAGTTCCTGCTCAGCACAGGGGCAAAGGTCTGTACTCCAGATATTTCCTTACCCCGAAAAAAACAGGGGAGTGGCAACCCATTCTAGACTTAAGGTATTTGAACAAACACATCACAAAACCAAAATTCAAAATGGTGACTCTGGGAATAATTCTTCCCTCTCAAGGCCAGATTATTGGTTAGCATCCCTGGACCTCAAAGATGCCTGTTTCCATATTTCTGTCAGGTGCTCCCACAGAAAGTACCTCAGGTTCGAGTTGCCTTCAGGCCATTATCAGTTCAGGGCCATGCCCTTTGGCCTAACATCAACTCCAAGGGTGTTTACAAAGTGCCTTGCAGTAGTAGTTGCCTTCCTCAGAAAGTAGGGTATATCTATCTTCAGCTACCTGGACAGCTGGCCCATTGTAGTCAGTCCTCCGACCAGGTCAGGTCAGCTCTGCAAATCACTCAGAACTTGCTCACTTCTCTGGGGTTTCTTCTCAGTCTTCCAAAGTCCGTTCTCGAACCAGTACAACTCTTTACTTTCATAGGAATAGAGTTAGATACTGTTCAGGCAAAGGCCATCCTCCCTCTCACCAGAATTGCCAAATTATGGTCTGCTACCCATGGTAATTTGGTGAGCCTCCCCTCCTAGATACGTATGGTTTTTCAGGAATACTACTCACGGTTGTATCAGGCCTCTAACATTGCTAATCCAGAGGCGAGGCTGACCTTTCTCCGTCAGTTAGGCCTCTCGACTTTAACAAGGGATTGCCAAGCAAGATTACTCTCTCCAGTTACTAAAGAGGAATTATTCCAAGCTATTAAGAGAGGAAAAAACAGAAAAGCAGCTGGTTTTGATGGCTACCCCGTAGAGTTTTACCAAGTTTTTTGGGAAGAACTTACACCCCACCTATTACAAATTTGGTGTCAGTTCAGGAAGGGGGGGATCGACCGCCCTCTTGGAAGTCATCACTGCTAAATCCTATCCCCAAACCCGGAAAGGACCACACCAAACCGGACTCATACTGCCCAATTTCATTGGCAAACATGGACTATAAGTTGTTTATGGCAATACTGGCACACAGGCTAGGTGAAATAATGCCCCTTATTAATCACCCTGACCAGGTAGGCTTTATTATGCAGCGTCAGGCGGTTGATGCTATTCGCTGGACATTACTGGTACAGCAACTGGCTGCTCATTCTCTGGAGCCCACCCTATTTCTTAGCTTGAATGCCCGCCAGGCGTTTGGTGTGGTAGAGTGGGCTTTTCTGTGGGATGTCATGGATACTATAGGGTTTCCGCATCAATTCATACATCAACTTAGGTCGATATATGAATATTCAAAGACATACTGTAAAGTGATGGGAGGGATATCACAGGCTATTCCAGTCTGCCGAGGGACAAAGCAAGGGTGCCCCCTTTCACCTTATCTTTTTGCCATCTATATTGAACCATTAGCACAAACTATACGGATACATCAGGGTGTTAAGGGAGTTACTAGTCATGGCACACCACAGAAGATATCTTTATATGCAGATGATATACCTCTTACCTTGCCTGACCCATATACCTCACTCCCTGTGGTTTGGGCCCTCCTTTCCAGGTTTGGGGAACTTTCAGGGTATACCCTGAACTCTAATAAAACAAACACTCCCATGCAATTATCTCCCCCAGGAACTTAAAATCCAGATATCCATTTAAATGGTACCAACTTAAATTAAAATACTTGGGCATACATCTTACCAGATTTTCTTCACACTTGGACATGGATAATTTTGAGCATCTCACACTCCAGTTAGAAAACTTGATTGGTAACTGGAAGCTGAAGGCAGTCCCTATGCAAGAAGGAGTTTTGTTGGTTCATCAACGATTGCTATCCCGGGTGCTCTACCTAATCCAAACCTTAGCTGTACCCCCACCTAGCTGTTATATCCGGACATGGAATAGACTTACCAGAAGACTCATCTGGCTGGACAGTCCCCCCAGGGTATCATTAAAACAGTTGCAAGCCCCGTAAAACAGAGGGGGTCTTAATCTCCCCAATTTTGAGACTTATGTTAAGGCCGTGATGCTTCGTATAGCTGTCCTCTGGTTTACAGCCCAGACCCATGCTATTTGGCTTGGGATCGAATTCACACTATTAGGTGACATCATTGATCCAGTCTTAATGGCTGGCATGTCTCCACCTCAGCATCTTCCTGAACCTACCCGAATAATCTGGAATGCATGGGGTAGGTTTCTCCCTAGCCTGATACCCCCTAGGTACATCTTTCAGTTTCATACTCTCAGGAGTTTGGGTCTCTCGGGGTATAGACAAATGATACAGGCTCTTAAGTCGTGGGAGAGGTTAGGGCTCAAATGGGTTTTTCAGTTCTATAGGGAAGACTCACTTTGGGGGATTCTCTTATCTTCAAGGACTTTACGGTGTCCCTGGGAATACATATTGAGAATATGTTCTTATAAGTCGAATCATTGGTAGATGGCTCGCCCCCAATACTCTTATATAGAAGAGACCCCTAAGGTAGTTCTCTGGTTGTGAGAGAAACTGTCTGCTCAGAAGTCTAACCCCTCATTGAGTGAGCTGTACCTATTTCTCCATGATTTAGAGTATTTAGATAAACCCCCATGCCTAATTAAATGGGAGAGGGAATATGGTTTCCCGCTCCCACTGCAACAATGGGTGACAAGCCTAGACATTATCCCGATGGTATGTAAATCCCCTTGGTGGCATTTATTTGCTTGGAAAGTTATAGCTTATTACTTCCTGACCCCAGAGAAGACTGCCTGGCGGCACCTTTAACCAACTCCTTGCTGGAGAGGGTGTGAAAGTCTGAGACCTAATTTAGCACACATACTTACCTTATGCCCAAAATTAGAATACTTTTGGGATGGGGTAATATGGGACATTGGTAAAATCTGCGGTGAACAGGAGTGGCTACAACCACATTTCTTCACTACCCTTTGCTAAGTGACCCAACTGACCCCCTCTAAGTCCGAACTTCAGAAGGCATTAATATTTTTTCTGCCTACAATGAAATCTATTACCAGAAAATGGGATCAGGCCGAGGTCCCTACGATACAGGAATGGCGAAAAACGGTTCAGGAATTCTCAGATGATGAGAGAATTGAGCAAATTATAACAGGGGTCAAAAAAGGTGGGATGATAGATAGAGTAGGTGGTTGATACTCCAGGATCTGTTGGATTCTGATTAAGCCCATCTATGTTTCCCGAATCATAGGATGTCCAAGCAACAGCTCAGGGATATTAAGGGATAGGTTTTTTTTTCCCCTGTCATTTTAGCTGAGTCTGTATGTGGTTTTGCCCCCCCACATGCCCTCCGGATGACTGTGTTCCCTCCTTCTCTCATTCCCCGCACCTAGCTGACCTCCTAATAAAACCTTTAAACAAGGCATAGGGGCCACATAGGATATCCAGGGTGTCATTTCCGCTGCTTAAAGTAGGATAATTGTTTTGTTTATAGTCAGGTAAATTATCTTCTCCTAGTTAGCCTTATTGCTTCCTTCTTTCTGGAGGCTCTCATTTGTTACAATGTAGGGTTTGATAGGTCTACACTTGATGGCTGGGGGTTAGCAATGGTTATCATGGGGCCACTTCTCTAGGACCTGTGAATGCAGATCCAAATACTGGATAAGAGGGAAAGATTTGTAATTTCAGAGCCCAACCCTAGAGTGGAAAAGAAGACATAAGATACTGTTATCTAGATACGTGTGATGTGTGTTGCTCAATATTGGGAAGATGTATTGGATTATGTGTTGCTCAATGTTCTTTACTGACATACATTCTGTCTATTTGTAACACTCTAGTGCTATACAATGTGTATGCTGAAATATCTTCTTGAATAAAAAAAAAAGGCCTTCCTCCCATTGACAAGGGTAAAGGCCCTTACAGATCTCGCATCCTCTTTTCGACCTCTGGTCTCTCACCCAGCAAGACACTTTCTTCAACTCCTAGGCCACATGGCAACTTCCACTGCAGTTGTACAAGGAGCCAGGTTTCAGATGAGGGACATTCAGTTCTACTTAAGGTCCTTTTGGTCTCAGAAAAAAAGACTCTTTCACCAAATTGGTTCCAGTGACTCAGACTCTGGCCCAAGCTCTCCAGTGGTGGCTGGATCAGGACAATCTCAGACAAGGTGTCCCATTCCTCTGTCAAGCTCCCTCAGTAGACCTAACCACAGATGCTTCTCTCCTAAACTGGGGAACCCATTTGGGAGTCCTCACAGCTCAGAGGGTTTGGTCTCCTCAAGAGTCTCGCCTTCATATCAATCTGCTAGAACTCAGGGCAGAACTTCGGCCCTTCAGGATTTCTCGGACTCATTCAGAGGCAAGGTGGTGCAGATCAGGACAGACAACACCACCACAATGTGGTACATCAACAAACAATGGGGCACT
The DNA here is from genome assembly GCA_016271365.2 of Neoceratodus forsteri. Lineage (NCBI taxonomy): Eukaryota > Metazoa > Chordata > Ceratodontiformes > Ceratodontidae > Neoceratodus > Neoceratodus forsteri. Next base: position 900,113,409 of record CM028135.1, on the reverse strand, counting down.
CGGTCCATGGCCTTGTGCACAGAGGCCATGAAACTGTGGTCTTTAGCCTATTCCCCTATTCCAGGCTTCCCTGACAGCAGTTCATCTTCCAGGGAAGGAAAGTGTGCTAGCAGATACTTTGAGCAGAATCTCCCAGGGACATCACAAATGGTCCTTGGATCCTCCCATCCTGAAAGTAATCTTCTACAGATGGGGCACTCCAGAGAGAGATCTCTTTGCAGCCCTGGACGATCACCAACTTCCTTGGTTCTGCTACAGACCTCCAGTCCTAGGGACTGTTCCTCTGGATGCTCTCATATTGGATTGGAAGGGCAGGTTCCTCTATGCCTTCCCTTCCTGTTGTTCAGAGTTCTAGTCAAAATCGAGTCTCAACCCTGTACAGTGATACTGGTGGCTCCAGACTGGGCCAGACAACCTTAATATCCTCTGCTGTTGTCCCTGGCAGTGTCACTCCCCCTGTCTCTTCCCAAGAAACACAATCTCCTAACCTCCTCTCGGAAGAATTTGGTACCCTAATCTCCAGTCTCTCAATCTTAAGGCCTGGCTCTTGAGGAGTTAGAATATGCAGGCCTGCATCTTTCTCAGGGAGTTCTGGATGTTCTGAAGTTCTCCAGGAAACATTCCACTAGAAAAACTTATAATTCCAAATGGAAAACATTCAGCATTTAGTGTTCTCAGGAGGGCATTCTGAATGATACTGCAGGCATTGCTACAGCCTTAGATTATCTGGTTCACCTTAATGGCCTACGTCTTAGGCCTGCAACTCTGAAGGTTCATCTAGCAGCTGTGTCTGTGTTCTTTCAGCAGGAAAGGGCTCTTCCCTGGCATCTCATCCTGTTTTCAGTAAGTTCTTCAGAGGTCTGGTTCATATCAACCCTCCCTTTAGAGAGCCTACTCCGGCTTGGGATCTGAATGTCTGCATTGCTCATTTATGCAGCCACCCTTTGAACCTCTAACTTCGGCCGAGCTTAAGTACTTGACCTGGAAAACTGTGTTCCTGGTAGCTATCACTTCTGCCAGGTGGATTAGTGAATTACAGGCCCTGTCAGTTGAACCTGACTTTATCTCCTTCCATAGGGATAAGGTGGTCCTGAGAACCAATAGGAGGTTCTTACCCAAAGTGGTGTCAGATTGTCATCTGAACCAGTCTGTCTCTACCTGTGTTTTTCACTGACTACTCTTCTTCAGGAGAAAGAAGAGTACACAGTTTGGATGTTAAAAGGGCACTTAGCTACTACATAGAGTATACCAAGGCACACAGAAATGCTGTCTTCAATTATTTATCACTTATGGTGAAGTGGGGAAGGTAAGTCGGCTACTAAAAGAACTATTGCCAGGTGGATTGTCTCTTGTATACAATTCTACTATGACAAATTGGGCAAAGCACCCCCTTCAGGCCAGCTGCTTCCTCGGCTGCTGCCAGAGATATACCCTTGGTAGAAGTCTGTAAAGCAGCCACCTGGAAAACAGTTCATACATTCACCAAGCATTACTCTCTTGACATCCAGGCAAGGAGTGATACTAGCTTTGGTACAGCAGTATTGCAGAACCTGTTCCCAAAGTGGGTTCTGTATTCCCTCCTCCTGGGGGAACTGCTTAGTAGTCTGTATATTGTCAGAATACAGCAAGACGTCATGTTGTTTGAAGAAAAAATTACTCACCATAGTAATGTTGTTTCTTCTAATGGAGTCTTGCTGTATTCTGACCTGCCTCCCACCCTCAGAACCTAGTTTTTGGGAAGTGGGCTCGCAGGTACAGTGTTGAACCTCAGGGGTGTACCTTGTACCATCTTTCTTAAGGGTGGGGTAGTTGTTTTACTGCTGTTGCTTTTACGTTTAATATATATATTGTCACTACCTTTTTTCTTGGGTTCTCAACTTGAGTCTTTTGGACCCAGGTTGTTGCCTTTTGGCTATAAAGTTAAACAATTTCCATATTTAGTACTTAAACTTAGTTTGCTCATAAGAATCTGATGGTTACACTGAGAAGTACCAGAGACAGAGGTTTGAAATCCAAGCTCGAGCTCAGTGTTCTGTGCTGCTGCTTAGAGTTAAATCTTTCCTCTCTGGGGCAGTTCAAGTGCTGGGGCTAACTGCATATTGTCAGAATACAGCAAGACTCCATTAGAAGAAACAACATTACTGTGGTGAGTAATTTTTTCTTCTCACCCCAGGAATCCATCAATATGCTTGACTTATATAGGTTTGCCAGCTGGATTAAGCTGCCCCGGAGATAGAATTTATGCTAATGATTGCATGGCATTAGCCAATCAGGTTGTAGTTGAAGACTGCTACCTGTAGGTGCTGCTGTTAGTCAGATTCATTTCTCCACCTGACTGAACAAGTTTGCCCTGAAGCTCTCTCACTTTCTCATAACTTAAAGAAGTTTATTTCTGTAAAGTTGTTTTATTTCTTGTAGTTTCTGCTGCCTTTAGTGTTATTTTAGTGATTTTTAGTATTTTAGCGTCTTTTCCTTGGTTTCCAGGAACCATGGAAACTTCCACTGGCAGGGGTTTTCTTTGCGGTTACTGCACTTTCTTTCTTGAGAAAACAAAAGTGTTTTCTGAGTTATTTTTTATTATATGCGTTGTTTTATATGTAGTTTTCTGTCAGTTCCCCTAGTTTTGTCGGAACCATTTTTAGTCCTTTTTCTTTTCTTTTTATTTAGGAACCGATACTCGCGGTTCCATCGCACTTGGGAGCCGACCACAAATCTTTATTTTTCCCCTTTGGGAACTAATTTTTTTGGTCTTCTGACAAGATTGACATGTCATATAGACCCAAAAAGAGGACTGGACCTACAGGATTTAAAAATTGTGTAAAGTGTTTCAAAATCATGGCAAAGGCAGATGGCCACGATCTGTGTTTAAGGTGTCTAAGTCCAAGCCACACTTCTGCTAACTGTGAACTTTACACTAAGTTTTGGTCTAAAACAGTAAAGAAAAGAGCCAAAAGGCTAGAAATTATGGCCTGTCAGTCTGCCTCCCTGTCTCATGCACTGTCTGAAGAGAGGTCCTCTTCACATCATAACCACCAGAGAATAAGTCTTCTGACAAAAATAATTCGGACCATGCCAAGCAAAGAAGACGTACAGAGCAGATTACTGACCCAGTTCCTGTTAAAAAGAAACAAAAAGAAAAACATACTACTTCCCCTCCTGCTGAAGAGCAAAGGGAAATGCCAGAGTTACAACCAAAAATGCCATCACCGGAGGACATGGCAAAGGCTTGGCAACTGTATCATACTTTTCCATCTATAAGCAACCTTTTTGGAGCCCCAGCTGGACCTTCCCCACCTATTCCCACTGACCCTGAGCAAGGGCAGGGTTTCTTCTATGAGGAGGAGGGTGAAGCTATAGAACCTGACATGTCTCCAGACCAGGAATTTGGCTCCCTTTCTCATCGTCTGGAGGAATTTTCCTCCCATTATACATTTGTCCAGCAGATGATGGACACTCTTGACTTCTCCATTCAGGAGACTACTGAGGACAATGAAGAAGCAGACTTTCTTGACATGATGGGTCTTCCTCCCCCCAGGAAGTTGCTCTTTCACACCTCAGGAAATCTTACTGTATTCTGACTTATGCAGTATGGTCTCACCATAGGACTGCCCCGGAGCTGAAATGGTTAATAGAACCTGTGCAAATGATGGAATGCTAGGCTCAAGCTTGGTTTTCAAATCACTGTCCCTGGTAAACAGCTTCTAAACCGTCAGATTCTTTACTCCGCTTGCCTCAGTAAGATGCCTCCCGAGAGCTCTCCTTCATCGCTTGAAGAAACTTTATTTTTCTCAGTTTTATCACTAGTAAAGTTTGTTTTATTGGTATTCCTTTCACTGTCTTTGGTTTTCAGGTAGTAATTATGTAGATTTTTAGTTAAAGGGATAAGTAGTCATTTTCTTCCTGGTTCTTTAACCAAGAAGAAACCGACAGTCTCCCTATTTTGTGTTATTTGTAAATTTTAGTTTAAATCTTTATTTCCAACTTGGTATAGTCGGTTAGTTGTGTTGTTTTTTTAACCAGGGTAATTCCTGGTTCGTGGGTCTAATTTCAACCGAGGTAACTCCTGGACTTGTTTCTCTTTCAAAATTACAGGGTAATTCCTGGTATTTGTAATAATTTTTGAAACCATTTTAAAAGAAAAGTGTGTGGTATGTACTGTAGGTTATGTCACAGAAAGCAAAAAAGAGAACAGGACCCACAGGTTTCCAGCACTGTACCAAGTGTGGGGAACTATTTGCAAAAGCAGATCCATACCTTATTTGTTTGTTCTGTCTGGGGTCTGACCACCTACAGACAGACTGTGAAATTTGTGCCAATTTCCCGGTAGCACCCATGTAGAGTGCTAATTGAGCACTGCACTTTTGAGTGACTCAATAATAATGCTCTACAAGAGACCGAGTGGTGCAGTACATTGCTATATCCTGTATAGCAAGGAGCCGTACTTACTACTACAGGATATAGGATCCTGTGTGGCCAATTCCTGCTGAGCTGCTTGCATAGCATAGTGGTGTACACCACTGCTTGCGATGTGAGCAGACCCAGGTTTGGGTCTGGCTATGGGTAGAATCATTTTTTTTGACACAGAATCCAATAACTTGCCCCGTGGTCTGCACCCCCCCTTAGAGTTGATTATTTAAGTTTGGGGGGATGTATGGGGACACAGCCTCCCCGCATAAACAAAATGATTTTTGTGTGCTTTATTAAAGTATTATAGTGACCATCGCTATTTGCAAAGGTCGATACAATATCTGTCGCCCTTTTGACTATGGTCTCATATTTGCTCGCTTTATGTGATAGGCGGTCTTTCAGACTTGCCTTTGTCACATAAAACCCAATTTCCCTCAGTCTTCCATTGATAGACTGCTTAAAAAAACTGAGAGAAAAAAATGTCTGAAAAGGCTGCTAATCCAGCCATTGAGCAACCGGATGAACCGGAGGGGCTGTCCTGTGACAGGGGTGATAGCTCTGGTAAAAAATGAACCGCGGACAAGGCTGCTGAACTGGCCATCACGGTTAAAAAGAAGAAAAAGGAAAAGCACCAGGAACCGCAACCAAAGTCAACTGCGGTTCCTTCGACTGAAGAGATCACTAATGCGATTAGGATTATTCATTCCCTTCAGTCCCCAGTTCCGGTTGGGAAGCAACCGGTCCTTCAAACTCCTGGTTCTCAGGCAATCCCCAGTTTAAAAGACCACAGTGGGGAGCCTTTTGGGGATACTGAATTTGGGGATGAGCCTGACGATGAAGATGAGGATGAGGACTATGGGGAATCCATAGACTCAGATATTTCTCCTGATCCTCATAGGCCACATTCCCCTGATAAGGGAACAGAGGCTTTCATCTCCTATTTTGCTTTTATGAAGCAAGTGGCTCAGTCCCTTGACCTCCCATCCCAGGAATCTATAGAGGATAAGGAGGAAGAGGACTATAAAGAAATGATGGATGTCCCACCATCAGAAAGGTTGCTCCTCCCTCTACACAAGTCATTAAGAAAGCAGACCATGAAGGTTCTGCAGATGCCCACTTCTGTCCCACCTACAGATAGAAAGGTGGACAAAAAGTACTGGGTAGCCAAGACTTGGGCTGATTTTCTTTTTGGATACCCCAGCCATGAAGGTGTGGTACAGGCTGCAGCTTGAAACAAAGTTGGCATCCCTCTGGCCTTCCACCCTTCAGAGAAGGATTCTAGGAGGGTGGACTCCATTGCCAAGAAAGTTTACCTGGGATGTTCCCTGGCTATTAGGCAGGCATCTTATATGGCATATATAGCCAGGTACCAGAAAAATATGTGGTCCACGGTGTTGCAGATTGCCAAAGTAGCCCCTCCTCTCATGGCTGCTGACCTGGAGGAAGCTGCTAAAAGGGGCATTAAAGCTGCGAAAACACATTTCAAGATGGCAGTATGCCAATGACACTGCATCCAAACAAATGGCATCTGCTGTGTCATTTATTTATTTATTTATTGAAGATATCGGATTTACAACCTTTGAGTCATAGTCATTTACAAAGGTTCAATGTCTGAATACAATACAGAATAATAAGCAGAAAGCAGTATACAACAATACAAAACACAGAGGCAGGGTATGAACAGTACAATCAATAAAGAGGAAGAAACCTATACAATTAGGTAGCTATACAGGTCCAGCTAAGGAGCTTGTAATTGTCAAGGTGAAAGCAGTCGAGATTCCGACTTTGTCAATATTGTGCAAAAGAACTAAACATTAACAGTAGGGAATAAAACTTTAGCACACTCTCTCTCTATGTAGTACTGGTACTGGTAGTTCTGAGTGTTTATATCCATCACCAACTGGCATCTCCACCTTGCTCCTCCACGGGGGCAAGGACAGGGCAGACCTGGCCAGATCCCGGTAGCTGTGTAGTGGAGGGGGGCTATACAGTACTTATGAGATTTGTTTGGCTCAGAACTAGCAACCTGACACAAGACACTCAGAACAAAGCCATGGATTTCCCTTGTGACCCTGTCTCTCTGTTTGGGGAACAAACAATGGTATGCATGAAACAGGCATTTGTCAATGCCGAATGTTTGCTTGCTGGCATTAGCAGTGGAAGTGCAGGAGTTAGACAGATGCAGTATAGAAATGGCAGTGATGTATTGAACTGACACCAACTCCACCCCCACCCTGCAGAGATGGACAGACATTGGGGTGTGCCTTTGGGTCGTCGCCCATAACGGTCATGACATTTCACCTCACCCTACCCTGCAGACACTGACAAGTGTCAAGGTGTGCCTTGGGGTCTTCGGGCTTTACACTCACCTTATTCCATAAGCAAATACACTGAAATGGGTGCCGTTTAGGAGAATGGGGTGAACTCTGGAGCCAAAGAGTCCAAGGCGCATCCTCAGTGTCTGTCACTAGCTGCAGGGTGGGGTGGGGTGGGGTGGAATGGATGAGCATTATGGTCGACAATCCAAAGTCACACCCCTGATGCCCATCAGTCCCTACAGTGTAGGGCGTTATGGCTAGAAACCCTAATGACCTGGGCATTTCTTGGTATTTTTACTCCAAGTTTTCAACATCAGCTTTTTGTGACCCCACTGCATGAACAGTGATACTATCAGTTTGTTAGCCTAAAGGTGATTTTGCATAGTGACTGCACCATTAGGCGCCACAGGTGCAAAACACATTTCTAACACAATGTGAAAAATGACAGCTGTACTGTTCATGAAGAGGTGTAAAAAAATGGTAATGTTGAAAATCTGGAGTGAAAATATAAAAAAAACTGATGAAGTCACGAGCGTGCGTAGGAACTGCGCAATGCACACTCTTTAACACAATTATTTTGGGGATTTTTTGCACCAGATTTTCAATATAGGCATTTTGGGACCTCCGCTCATGAACAGTGTTACTGTGATATTCTTAATCTGTCCAGAACACTGATTTCCCACAGCAACCATGCTGTTCTGTGCCGGAAGTGTGAAAACACATTTCAGCCAGGATGTGAAAAATTACAGCTATACTGTTCATAAGGAGGTGTGAAAAAATGCCAATGTTAAAAATCTGGAGTGAAAATAATACAAATTTGTGAAGTTACGAAGGTGTGTAGAAACTGCGCAGTGCACGCTTGTAATACAGTCATTTTATGGACTTTTGTCACCAAATTGTTAACATAAGCATTTTAGGACCTCTGCTCATGAACAGTGTCACTGTGAGTTTCTTAATCCGTCCCGAACACTGATTTCCCACAGTGACTCCGCTATTCTGCACCACAAGTGCGAAAACATATTTTGGCCAGGATGTGAAAAATGACAGCTGTACTGTTCATAAGGAGGTGTGAAAAAAATGCCAATGTTGAAAATCTGGAGTGAAAATATTACAAATTTGCGAACTTGCGAGTGTGCATGGAAACTGTGCAACGCACACTCATAACACAGTCATTTTTGGGAATTGTTTCACCTAATTTGCAACTTAGGCTTTTTGAGAGCCCACCTCATGAACAGTGACACTGTCGTTTTGTTAGTCGGTCCCGAAAGGTGATTCCGTGCTGTGACCACAAAATCATCTTTTGGGACAGAATAACCAGATGACAGTCACTGAATTAATGAGATGGGGTCCCAAGAACCCATGTTGAAAGTTTGGTGCAAAAATTAAAAAAAATGACCGAGCTATGCACCAAAGTTGATAAAACCCTATTTATGACATTATACTGCTTACTGGTATTTTTTCAGTTTGTGGTCAGCTTTGAAGGGTGCAGACATGTTCCTGGCCCAACGAAGATCATCGCACCAGCCTCTGGAGGTAAATATGGGGTGGGGGGTGTGGGGAGGTGGGGTACACAGAGGGTGGGCGCAGGTTGGGTGGGGGGCAAGAGAGTCAATGAGGGACTGTTTTCTTTTGTTACAGTTTTTTTCTTTTAACAAAGATGACATGGACTTTTGCCATGCTGGGGTGGGCTCCCAGCATGGCACCTGGAAGATTTGTTTGTGGTTGCAGTAGGTCAACAGGGGATTAGGCACCCCATTGGCCGCCTGGTGTGCCAGGAGGGGGCACATGGCCAACATAAGGACTTTGACACACTGGGGTGGGCTCCAGCATGGCACCTGGAAGTTTGGGGGCAGTGGAGCCAACGAGGATTAGGCACCCCATTGGCCATACAGTGTGGGGGCATATGAGGATGCTGGACTTTTGCCATGCTGGGGTGGGCTCCCAGCATGGCACCTGGAAGTTTGTTTTTTGAGGGGGCACTGGAGCCAATGGGGATTGGGTACCCCCGTCGGACATGCAGCATGCTTGGGGTGAAGTGTGTATGAGCCGAGGGGGGTTGGGCACCCCCTCGGCACACAACAAATGGGCGCATCATGCCGGCAGGAGATGCAATGGTGTGCAGTTTGACAGCTACAGTCAGCGGAGGTGACATGTAAGCAGCTTGCATACTGTGGTTGGCACGGCAGCATGCAAATTGCCTACACGTTACCATCGCAGATTGTAGCGGTCTTTCTCTTTCAACTGTACATCACTGCATCTGAACTGCTGTCTTAGACAGCTCGGACATTCATTGGTGTGGTGCGACCGTGCCTGCAAAAAGGATCAGGGCTTTGGAAGCAGGAGTGCCACACCTATGAAAACTCATGTGGTGGCACTATGTTTCTTGCACATGCGTGCAAGCAAACATAAAAAATGCATGAATACAAGGCTGCTTGCGAAAGTGCAGCAGCTAAAGAAAGAGCTGCCAACCTCCAGGAGTACCATCCAAGGGGTTGCACGGGTAGAACTCCTTACAGGCCTTTTTTCCAGCCTCAGGTTTTTCCCCAGTATCAGCCTAGGGGATACTTCAGAGGCAGGGGCAGAAGGGACAATGGCCGCACTAGCCCCAGTGTCCAGTCAGCAGCACAGTCCAAACAGATGCCCTGAGGGGACTGTTCGGGTCGCCTCCCCAATTCCAGTAGGGGGCAGGCTGGCCCACTACTTCCAGGAGTGGAAAATATCACCACAGACAAGTGGGTTCTAGAAGTAGTGGGTCAGGGACTTGTCCTCAGTTTCAAGGCAATGCCAAAGCTGAGGTCACGGGCTTTCAAACCATTTTCCCCATCAGAAACAGCCTTACTGGAATCAGAGGTTTCAAACATTCTACTGCTTATGGCAGTGGAACCAGTTCCTCCCAGCCAGTTGGTAAAGGGACTGTATTCAAGGTACTTCCTCACAGTAAAGAAAACAGTGGAGTGGCGACCCATTCTGGATCTCAGATATTTAAACGGGCATCTGTCCAAACCAAAATTCAAGATGGTCACTCTAAATACCATGCTACCTTCTCTAAGACAGGGAGACTTGCTAGCATCCCAGGATCTAAAAGATGCCTACTTTCATATCCCCATCAGAAGGTCACACAGAAAGTACCTCAGGTTTAGGTTACCCTCAGGCCATTACTAGTTCAAGGCAATGCATTTCGGGCTGACATCCGCTCCACAGGTGTTCACAAAATGTCTGGCTGTGGTAGTGGTACACCTAAGGCATCAAGGGTGTCATTGTTTCCCTACATGGACGACTGGCTCATAGTGGGCTAGTCACATCAGCAAGTAAGGGAGACTTTGTCAATAACACAAGACACATTGTCCTCTCTGGGGTTCTTGGTGAACCACAAAAAGTATGTTCTGGAACCAGTTCAGCTGCTCAGATTCATAGGGACAGAACTGGATACAAAAGAAGGGATGGCTTACCAGCCTCAGGACAGGTGAACAACCTTATCCAGGTAGCCAGTTCCTTCAAACTCCGTGTCTCCAAGCCAGCAAGGCACTCCCTTCAGTTGTTAGGCCACATGGCAGCTTCCACAGCAAAAGTGCCAGGGGCCAGGTTCCAAATGAGGGACATTCAATTTCACTTAAGAGAACACTGGTCCCAAAGAAGGGACTCTCTTTCAAAGTCAGTTCCAGTCACAGTCACCTTTCTCCAAGCCCTGCAGTGGTGGCAGGAAAGGAGTAATCTCAGGCAAGGAGTGCCCTTCCTACAGCAGGTTCCCTCTCTGGTACTCATGACACACGCATCTCTGCTAAGGTGGAGAGCACACTGCTCTCAGTACCTGGGAAAAGCAGGAATCTCTTCTTCATATAAACCTTTTGGAACTCAGAGCAGTTCTTCTGGCTGTTCAGTCTTTTGTCAATCAGGTCAAAGAAAAGGTGGTCTAAGTCAGAACAGACAACACAACCACCATGTACTACACAAACAAGCAAGGGGGAACAAGGTCAACTCCCCTTTGCACAGAGGCAATGAGAATCTGGGCCTTGGCATACTCCCTGAATCTTTCCTTCTCAACTGTCCACCTTCCAGGTTAGGACAATGTCTTGGCGGATGCCCTCAGAAGAATAAATCAGAACCACCATGAGTGGTCACTGAACAAACAGGTCTTGCTTACCATTTTCAGGAGATGGGGCACCCCAGAGGTTGACCTGTTTGCAGCCCCAGACAATCACTAGCTCCCACAATATTGTTGCAGGCCCCCCATCAAGGGCACAATTCCTCTGGATGCACTCCCACTGGACTGGAAAGGGAGGTTCCTGTATGCTTTTCCTCTGTTACTGAAAGTACTAAACAAACTCAGGCTTCAACCAGCCTCAATGATCCTCGTTGCTCCAGATTGGGCCAGACAGCCTTGGCACTCCATGCTGCTATCATTGTCAGTAGCCAAGCCAATCAGTCTCCCCAGGAGGTACAACCTACTGTCATCCTCACAGGGCAGGATCATGTATCCCAGCCTGCATTCCCTCAGGCTCAAAGCATGGCTCTTGAAGACATAGAGTATGCAGATTTGCACCTCTCAGGAGGAGTTATGGATATACTGAGAGTTTCCAGAAAGTCTTCTACCAAGAAAGCATATGCCTCTAAATGGAAAAGATTTTCCTTTTGGTGTGAGGGTAAAGGCTTGGACCATACCCAAGCTAGTCTCTCTGTAGTCTTAGACTATATGGCCCATTTGCATTCCACAGGTTTAAGTATTTCCACCCTGAGAGTGCACCTGGCAGCTATTTCAGCTTATTTATCAGCAAGTAAGGTATCATCTTTGGCTTCAAAGCCAGTATTCCAGAAGTTTTTTAAGGGGTTACTACACTTGCATCCACCACAAAGGGAACCTATGCCCATGTGGGATCTGAATATCTGTATTGCTCGGCTTATGCAGCCCCTCTTTGAACCCATGTCCACAGCAGACCTCAAATATGTGACTTGAAAAACAGTGTTTCTGGTAGACATTACCTTTGCCAGAAGGATTAGTAAGCTCCAGGCACTGTCCACAGAGCCTGGTTATATTGCTATCCATAGAGACAAAGTAGTTCTGAGAATTTAAAGAACATTTTTGCCCAAGGTGGTATCAGAGTTCCACCTTAACCAGTCTGTTACTTTGCCAGTCTTCTTCACAGACCATTCCACCTACGGTGAGCGTAGGCTGCATAGCCTGGATGTTAAAAGGGCAGTCAGCTACTATCTTGACCATACAAAAGGTCACAGACAGGATCAAACCCAGTTTTTCCTCACTTATGGAGAGGCGGCAAAAGGAAAACTTGCCAAAAAATGATCCATTGTACGTGGATCATAGCCTGTATTCAGTTTTGCTATGGCAAGGTGGGCAAGCAACCACCTGCAGGTCTCAGGGCCCATTCAACCAGAGGTACTGCAGCTTCTTTAGCAGCTGCTAGAGATACCCCCTAATGGACATTTGCAAAGCCGCAACTTGGAAAACAGTCCACACATTCACCAAACATTATTGTTTGGATGTCCAGGCCAGAGGTGATGCCAGGTTTGGTACAGCAGTCCTGCAGTGCCTATTTCCTAAATAGGTTATAGGTCCACCTCCAAAGGCACTGGTAATCTGCATAAGTCAGAAAACAGTAAGATTTCTTGGGGTTCGAAGAAAACATTGCTCACCTTAGTAACCTTGTTTCTTCTAAGGGAATCTTACTGTATTCTGAGCTCTCTCCATTCCTCCCCTACAAGACATCTATGGTCACTGCACTACAGCTGTGGTAGAGTTGTTGCAAACCTGGGAGTAGCCAATGTTCTTGTTTTTTTGTGCATCTGTGACTTGAGTTTTGGTGATACCACTTTGAAAGTGTTTCTGAAGAAGAGGTAATTCCCTGATTTTTTTTCCCTTTCTGTTTGTCTGGGAGGGTTATTATTATTATTATCATTATATTATATACCTAGGGCTATCGGGGGTTGAACTTCACCGTCTGCAGCTGGTGCAGAATGCGGCAGCCAGGCTGTTGACTGGAGTCTCTAGATCCAGTCACATAATGCCTGTGCTCCGCAGACTGCACTGGCTGCCAGTGTTTTGGTGAATTACCTTCAAGGTCGGTTTGCTGACCTATAAAGCCCTACATGATCTGGAACCTGCCTACCTGAAAGGCTCCTGTGCCCCTAGTCCCTCTCGCCCCCTCCGATCCTGGCGAGGATTGCTAGAGATTCCCAGGGCCGTTTGAAAACATCTGGTGCTAGATCGTTTAGTTTATGGCACCTACCCTGTGGAACTCTCTACCTCGTCAGAGTCTGAAGATTGCCGACCGTCCTTAATTTTAAAGGAGCGCTGAAAACCCACCTTTTTAATACAGCTTTTAAGGATTCTTGTTAATCTGATTTATTATATTTATTGTTATATTTATTTGTACAGGTGCTTTGATTTAAGAAAAGCGCCTTTTAAAAATAAAGTTGAATTGAATTGAATTGAATATTAGTAGGAAACTGCTTCGTGCATACTTCGTAAGAATCTGGCAGTTTAGAAGCTGTTTACCAGGGACAGTGATTTGAAAACTAAGCTCGAGCCTAGCATTCCATCATTTGTATATGTTCTATTAACCATTTCGGCTCCGGGGCAGTCCTATGGTGAGACCATATTGCATAAGTCAGAATATAGTAAGATTCCTTTAGAAGGAACAAGATTACTAAAGTGAGTAATTTTTTCTTCCTGTACACAAGTCCTTCCGTAAGGCCACCTTCAAACTCCTCCAGAATCCCACTACTATTCCAGGTGTGTACAAAACAAAGAAGTACCAGCTGGATAAAACCAATGCTGGGTACCTTTACACCCATCCTGACCATGAAGGTGTGGTGCACGCTGCAGTCTGTGACAAGGCTGAAGTGCCTTTATCCACTTAGCTTCCAGACAAGGAGTCTAGAAAACGACACCATGGGCAAGAAGTCTTCTACCACAGCCTCTCTGCTACTTCACCTTTCTACTTGGCATACATTGCACAGTACCAAAAGGCACTGTGGAACTTAATTCTGGCCATTAGCCAGAAAGCTCCACATAACATTGTTCAGGACCTGACAGAAACGTCAAAACTGCCTTAGATGCCACAAAATATCAGTCTCACATGGCTGTAGATGCCAAAGACACTGCCTCGAGATCCATCGCTCAAGCCATATCTCTCAGGAGGTTTGCATGGTTGTGAACCTCCAACCTCTCCCAGGACACCCAGACAAAAGCTATGGACTTCCCCTGCAAGAACAATTCTCTCTTTGGGGACAAGACAGAGGCATACATGAAAAAGGTGGAAGAATATAAAACCACCTATAAGAGTAATGCAGCAAAAGAAAAAGCTCCACTTCCTGCACGTCCCAGGGAAGAGGGGGCAGAGGTAGGGGTTATTTCCCCAGAGCTTTCTATCCTATGCCCATGCCTATGGATTAAACCCAGGTGAGAGGATACTTTAGAAGAAGGGGCAGGAGGGCTTGGAAGTGCATTGACCCCACCCCCTCATCAAAAGCTTAGTCCAAACAAAACTCCTGATGGAAATGCCCAGGTCATCTCCCCTCTGCCAGTAGGGGGAAGGCTGACCCACTACCTCCATCAGTGGCAACACATCACCACGGACAAGTGGGTACTGGAGGTGGTGGGTCAGGGACTTACCCTGCAGTTAAAGAAATTTCCCACACAGCAGGGACACAGGAGTTTCAAGACTCTGACCCCCACAGAAAAGATTCTGTTGGAGTCAGAGGTCATGTCTCTCTTGTTGACACATGCAGTAAAAAGGGTGCCCCCACTCCCAGTGGGGAAAGGGCCTCTACTCAAGATCTTGCTCACCCAAAAGAAGAACAAGGAGTGGCAGCCCATTCTAGACCTCAGGTAAAGCAAGCACCTGGTCAATCCCAAATTCAAGATGGTCACACTATCTGTGGTGACCCCCCTTCTTGCAACAGGGAGACTGGCTAGCCTTCCTAAACCTCAGAGATGCCTACTTTCACATCCCCATCAGGCCCTCGCACAGAAAGCACCATAGATTCAGACTGCCCTTTGGCCAGTACTAGTTTGCAGTTCTCCCATTTGGCATTTTCTCACCACCCAGAGTTTTCACTAATTGTCTGGCTGTAGTTGCAGCCCACCTCAGAAGACAGGAGGTCTCTGTATTCCCCTGTCTGGATGACTGGCTGATAACAGGCAAGTCTCCCCAGAAGATCAAGAACTCTCTGCCTCACACAGTTCACCTTGGAATCTCTGGGTTTCCTGATCAACACAGAAAAGTCCCATCCAGAGACAGTTCCACTCCTAGAGTTCATGGGGCAGAGGGGTTCCACCAAGCTGCATTGACAACAATATTGTCGAAGGACATTACACTGACACTTCTGTGCCGATGGCGATCACATCGCCGTGGCACAATGTCGACAGACTGCCACAGTGTGACCGACGCCTTTACTGTTTGTGGGGGGCTTTGCACCCTGCGCCTTTCCCTGGACATATGGATACCAACTGCAGTGGGAGGGGAAGATCACGGGGGAGAGCGGCCAACATCGAGAGTCGCCGCATCAGTACAGTGCTCCCGACAACCTGTTAGACACTGTGGACGTCGAACGGGTTGTTGTCACTGTACTGGATTAGCTGTTGGGAGTTTCTCTGTTCTAACAGTATATGGGAGCAGAGCTGGACACCCAGCAAGGGAAAACCCTGCTCCCAGTAGACAGGGTAGAAAACCTGCAAAGCCTGGGAGACTCATTTGTCCTTGGCCAATCAAGGCCAGCCAGACACTACCTCAGACTCCTGGACCACATGGCCTCCACTGCAGCAGTAGTTCCAGGTGCCAGGCTTCAGATGAGGTACATTCAAAACCAGTTGAGGGCTCATTGGTCCCAAAAAAGGGACTCCCTATCAAAGCTGATACCAGTCTCGGGGACTTTTTTACAAGCTCTGGACTGATAGAAAGACAGGCACAACCTCGGGGAAGAAATCCACTTTCAACAGAAGGAACTCTCCAGAGTGGTCACTGCAGAAACCTCCCTGCTAGGGTGGGGGCACACCTAGCAGGCCAGTCCACAAGTGGGGTGTGGTCTCCCAGCAAGTCCAAATGTCACATAAACCTCCTCGAACTCAGAGCTGTGTATCTGGCTATAAAAGCCTTTGCCCCCAGCTCAAAGGCCAATCTGTCCAAATAAGGACAGACAATACCACCACCACCATGTTCTACATCAGCAAGCAAGGGGGCACAAGATCCTCAAAGCGCTCTGCATAGAGGCTATGAAGATTTGGTCACTGGCTTTCTCCCTTGATATACAGCTAATTGCCATGCACCTGCCAGGCAAGGACAGTGTGCTGGCAGACTCTCTGAGCTGCATCATTCAGGGCTACTACGAGTGGACCGTAAGCAGGCAAGTACTTGCCCCAGTCTTCAGGAGATGGGGCACTCCAGAGATAGACCTCTTCACCTCCAAAGACAAACATCAGATTCTCCTGTACTATTTCAGGCGTCAGTGCCAGTGGATGTCCTGTGCCTGAACTGAACAGGAAGGTTCCTGTATGGTTTTCCTCCATTTCCCCTGATCCTCAGAGTGCTGCTGAAGCCCAGAAGGCAGCCAGCAACAATGATCCTGATGGCTTCAGACTAGGCAAGGCCGCTGTGCTACTCTTTGCTCCTCACCCTGTCTGTCAAGTGGCCCATTTGCCTGCCATTGAGCCACAGTCTCCTGACCCTTCATCAAACAGGAATAATCTTTCCCAGCATAGAGTCACTTCACCTCAAGGCCTGATCCTTGAAGAGCTAGAGTTCCCAAACTCATAATATTCTGAAGAAGTCCTAAGGAGTCTTTGATTAGCCAAGAAACCAAGTACCAAAAAGACCTATGCCTCCAAATGGAGGATATTCTCCTTCATATGTAAATACAGACAGATTGACCCCCTGCAACCTAGCCTGTCCTCTATACTAGACTAGTTTACCTACAAGCATCAGGCCTTAGGGCCTAATCCCAGAAAGTCCACCAGGCAGTCTTTAAAGGCATGCCGCATTTTCAACCACCACGTAGGGAAACTGTTCCCTCTGGGACTTGAAACTGTCCTCATTCATACCTATGGCTATAGCAGACTTAAAGTATGTTACCTGGAAAACAATATTCCTGGTGGCCATCACATCAGCTAGGAGGATATCAGAGCTGCAAGCCCTTTGCACTGAACCTAACTACATTATTTTCCACAGGGATAAAGTAGTTCTCAGGACCAACAAAAAATTTCTTCCCAAAGTGGTGTCTGAATTTCACCATAACCAATCTATAACTCTGCCTGTCTTTTTTACAGACAAATCCACTCCTGGTGAACACAGGCTCTACAGCCTAGATGTCAGAAGGGCATGGGCCTACTACCTAGGGCATACCAAGCAGCTTAGGTACTCTTACACTCAACTGATCTTACTTCAAGAGGGCACTTGCAGTAGGTAATAACTATTAGGACTAGAGCTGTCAGGCACTAGGAGCACACAGAAAACTTTAGCTAGCAGTGTCTGGCGGGGGACCGACCCCACCCAACGTCACGTGACAGACGTCAGTGTGACACTATATTGTGGGCGGTCCGCATGCCCCCCCCCCAGTTCTTTCCTGCTGTCGACCTGCACACGTCGTACCTCACAGAGAATGCTGCTTCAGTCAACCGCTATTTCAGATGAGTATTTCATCACTTTATTTTTCTTTCTGTAAATCTTTGAAAAGCCTCACTGCAGGAGTTCCCGCTCCCATGGACTCTGTCTCTGGACAGATGCCCATCATCGGACTCGGACACCACAGACTCCTCCACCTCGAGTTTTGAGACCCCCTCTCCGGTGGATCCAAAGCCCAAAGGTTCTCCCAAGTCCCCTCCGGAGGATCCCTCCTTTACTGAGATCCTTTGGAAGATTCAGGAGGCAAATGGATGGAAGATGGAGGATCAGGATCCCCAGCCTAAGAGGTTGGCAGAACACCTGGATATACCTGAGCTGTCCCCTCTGCTCATTTCTCCGTGAATTGGACCACATGAGGACTAAGCCTCCATGGTCTGAAAACAACCTTCGTCGGTGTCCACAGTCGCCAAGAAGGCTGATAGACTGTATCGAGCCCCCGAGGGTAAAGACCATCTTAATTCTCACCGAAAAGTGGAGTTGGTGGTTATTAATGCGGCACATGATCGTACAGCCAAACCTAAACACGTGCAGATCTCCTCCAGACAAGGTGTCACAGCAAATAGACTAGCTTGGAAGCAAGGTTTTTTCCTCCTCCACGCTGGCCCTCAAAGCTTTGAACTACCTGGCACACGTGATCATACGGCCAAACCTAAACACGTGTACCTCTCCTCCAGACAAGGAGTCACAGCAAATAGACTAGCTTGGAAGCAAGGTTTATTCCTCCTCCACGCTGGCCCTCAGAGCTTTGAACTATCTGGCACACATGATTGTATACCAGAAATCTATCCTGGGACAGTTGAAGTTGGAATTCGCAGCTTTACCTGATTCTGAGGCTAAAACCAAAATTTCCCAGACTGTCAGGACAGCAGAACTCTTCTGCTGTCATTCACTCAGAGCGACATATGATGCGGTAGACACCTCTACCTGGATCCTGGCTGCAGGTATCTGGATTGGCCCAAGACATCCAGTTGGCCATCCAGGACACCCCTTTCAGAAGACCAGTCCTTTTCGGAGGTGACGTCAAGGATATAATCACTGAGCTCCAGGACAGTGGCAAGGCTCTGTGCTCTGTCCAGTATATGTAGTGCTCTAATGCCAAGCCAAAACAGCCATTTTGTTGCCAGCAAAGGCGCCAGAATAGGCAACAGCAAGCTGGATGTCAGAATAAATGTCGGGCCCCGTCGGCGGGAGCCACTCCTCCATCCAAGTCCAAAGGGCTACAGGAGCGACACTCCCCCACACCCCCTCCGCCTTTTGACATGTGGCAGGGCCCCCAGCCTCTGCCACCAGATCCGGAGGAATCAGTAAGGGGTAGATTCGCAAACCACCTAACTGGGTGGGCGGCAGTCATTTCAGTCATGTGGGTCCTTCAGCTCATCGCTCAAGGCCACACCACTGAATTCATAGAGAAACCTCCATGAAATCCTCTAGGTCTCTCTCACTACCCAGTAGGCCACATTCCTCTCATAAGGGAAGAGATCCAGGCTGTTCTGACAAAATCAGCTGTAGAGCCTGTTCCTCAGGTCCAGAAAGGAAAGGGTTATTACTCCCACTTCTTCCTGGTCCCCAAAAAGACCGGAGACCTCCGTCTAATCTTGGACCTCAGTACGCTAAACCTGTACGTAGAGTACAATACAACATTTCGCTTACTGACCCTACCGGGCCTGTTGCCTCTTCTGCACCATGGTCATTGGCTGCGTGCTCTGGATATGCAGGATGCATACCTGCATATTCCAATTTTTCCCTCCCACCGCCACTTTCTACGCTTTACCTTCCTGGGGGAACACTTCCAGTTCAGAGTGCTCCCCTTTGGTCTTTCCTTGGCACTCAGGGTGTTTACCAAGTGCCTAGTGGTGGCCGCTGCTTTAAGCCACCGGGGAATATATGTGTTCCCGTACCTCAACATCTGGATCCTGTCAGTGCCGTTGAGGGACAGACGAGTGGCCTCCCTGACTACTACCCTGAATCTGTTCAGGCAAGTGGGGATCACGGTGAATTACCCAAAATCCCACCTTGTCCCTTCCCAATGCCTCTAATTTGTTGGGGTGGTGCTGGTTACTGTTCAGGTCAGACTTTCCTACTTTTGGACCAGGCAGAAACCTTGCGTCAGCAGGCCATCCAAGTGGCAACCAGCCAGTGGACCATGGCCCATTCTGTCTTACAGCTTCTGGGCCTTATTACAGCAGCTGTTTCCACTATCCCCCTAGCCAGGCTCCACATGTGGATTATGCAGTGGACCCTTTGGATCCAGTATGACCAGAAATCAGACGACCTGAATCAAAGGATTCTGTTGTCCAGCCCCATGTGTCGAGACCTCGTTTGGTGGCAGGATCTGTCCAATCTCACCAGAGGGGTTCCTTTTCAGGTGCCCCCATCAGCTCAGACCATGACAATGGCTGCTTCCGGTCAGGGCTGGGGTGCCTATCTGGGAGATCACAGGACACAGGGATTCTGGCCTCAGCAGGAGCTATCTCTGCACATCAATGTGCAAGAGATGCAGGCTGTTCTATATGCCCTTCAGGCCTTTGAACCCGTGCTCATCCCTGGGCCCTTCCTGGTACAGATGGACAACACATGCGTGGTCTGGTACCTGAACAAATAGGGAGGTCTGGTACCTGAACAAATAGGGAGGCACATGGTCGTATCCACTGTGCAGGAAAGCAGTGCGCATGTGGTAACTGGGTGATACAGCACAGCCTGCAGCTTATGGTAGTGCACATCCCAGATGTTCAAAATGTCCTGGCAGACACCCTCAGCTGCACTCTGGCAAGGACACACGAGTGGGAAGTGAGGCAGTCAGTAGTTGAACACATCTTCGATCGATGGGGTCACCCAGATCTCATTCTATTCACCTCCCCATCCAAAGCAAAACTACCCAGTTTCTGCTCACTCGTTCCCAAGCATGGTGTTTTCTGGTGAGACATGCTGTCTCTCTGCTGGACGGGGAGATTCTTGTATGCATTCTTTCCCTTTCCACTGTTGCAGAGGGTGCTTCTGAAACTACAGCAAGAAGGGGCCCACATGATTCTGATAGCCCCTCATTGGCCTCACCAAGTATGGTTTCCTCTGCTTCAGCAGTTGAGAGTGGAGCCTCCTGTTCCCCTACTCCTCTGCCAGAACCTGCTAACTCATGATCAGGGCAAGCTGGTCCATCCAGGCCTCATGTCCCTTCACCTTCATGCGTGGCACCTGCTGACATAGCCGTTGCAGGCTTTGGGGTCTCTTCCAGAGTGGCTCAAGTTCTTGTGGTGGCCCAAAAGCCATCCACAAGAATCACATATGCTATGAAATGGAAGAGGTTCTCCATTTGAGCATCCAACAAGGGTTGAGACCCTTTCTCTTGCCCTGTCCCACAGGTCATGGAGTACCTGCTGCATCTCTCTGACCTTGGCCTTAGCTATTCTTCACTGAAGGTCCGCTTGTCTGTCATTTTTGCCTACCACACTCCAGTGGATGCCAAAACTTTAGCTCAGTTGGAGGTTTCCAAAACCTTTCTGAAAGGAATTCTCCATCTGAAACCCCTGGTCAGTAACCCTTTTCCTCCGTGGGATTTGAACATCATCCTTGAGAAATTAACTTTGCCTCCCTTTGAATCGGTTGCAAGTTGCAACCTGCGCTACCTTTCCTGGAAAGCACTCTGTTTAGTTGCCATTACTTCTGCTCGAAGGATTTCTGAACTTCAGGCCCTGATGTTTAAGGAGCCTTATTGAATTTTCCACAGAGATCGGGTGGCTCTGCATACAAATCCTAAGTTTTTACCAAAGGTGGTTTCTGAGCTTACTTTGAATCAGACCATACACTTGCCAGTTTATTACCCTGAGAATTCCAATCGAGGGGAGGCCATTCTGCACACACTTGATGTGCAGAGAACCTTGTCTTATTACACAAACCGGACAACGTCAGTCCGTAAAACAGATCAACTTTTTGTTTCTTTTGCTTCCAAAAGAGAGGGCATGGGAGTTTCCAAACAATGCTTATCCAAATGGTTAGCAAACTGCATTTTGTTTTATCAGAAGTATAACAAGCCCCTTCCTGGGGAAGTCGAGGGGCATTCAGTCAGAAGCATGGCTGCATCTACTGCTTGTTTCAGGAATGTTTCTGCCTTGGACATTTGTGTGATAGCCACTTGGAGCTCTATCCACACTTTCCCCAAACACTACAGTCTGAGCATTGCCTCTAGGCATAGGGCAGGCTTTGAACTAGCTGTCCATCAGGGCCTCCTGTCCTAATCTGGTACCTACTGCAGACCTTTTCTGCCTCCTTTGCTTCAGCCTTTGTCTGAATTGCACTGCTTGGGACTCAATCCTAATGGTTATTATCTACTGCAAGAGCCCTCTCGAAGTAAGATAGTTCAGTTGGTATACCATTGTTGCAGCGACTCCCAGATCGCAAAGACCACCACAGCATCAGGAATCAAGCAAAATCTGTCCGTCACTGTGGTGGTCTGTTTGGCGATCGGGACTGCCTCGCTGGAAGTTTGCTCCCCCCGGTCCAACTCCGACTCGGAGTTAGAATCCTAGAGACCAGGGCACGGAGGCATTCCTGACACTGCAATGATGACAGTGGGCACTGCAGCTGTTGCCGTCGGCGATGTCTTCATGCCGACTGTCGCCATGGCATGGGTAAACCAGTATAGTTACGTAAGAACTTACTGTAGTAGTATCTTCGATAGAGGCTCTTGCAGTAAGTACCTTTTTCTCTCCCCCACCTTACTCCTGCTTCTGCGCCTACTTCTTTCTAGCCTTTCTTTTGGCTCCAGGAATCCACTCCTTTCTCTCATCTCACCTTCTTAGGTCTTCGGTGGGAGAACTGGAGGGCAGGCATGGGGACCACTCACTATATAGTGTCACAGTGATGTCGGGTGGGCAGTCCCCCGCCAGACACTGCTAACTAAAATTTTCCATGTGATCCTAGTGCCTGACAGCTCTAGTCCTAATGGTTGTTACCTACTGCAAGAGCCACTCTTGAAGATCTACTGTCATGGTAAGTTCTTACTGTATGTAACTGTACTTTCCTCTCCTATTGCGAGGTGGGCAAAGGCAGGCCAGCATCTAGGAGAACTATCTCTTGCTGGATAGTCTCTTGCATCAAATTCTGCTATGTTAGGGCTGACAGACAGCCGCCTCAAGGCCTCAGAACCTACTCTGCTCGGGGCACTACAGCCTCGGTGGCAGTACAAAGGGATATACTTTTGCTCGACATTTGCAAAGCAGCTACTTGGAGGACTGTACACACCTTTACAAAGGACTACTGATTAGATGTACAGTCCAGATCAGATGCTAGATTTGGCACTGCAGTCCTGCAGAATCTTTTCCCAGAGTAGGTTATGTTCCCTCCTCCCAACAACACTGATTTATAATCTGCATATGTCAAGCATGCTGAAGGATTCCTGGGGTTGGAAGAAAAAAGTTACTTACCATAGTAATATTGCTTCTTCCAGGGGATCCCTCATTATGCTTGACCTCCCACCTGACCTCCCCTCACATAACATTACAATAAACAGGTCTGCAGTCCCTGCCATGGCCATATTTCTTACTGGAGGGTCATAGCATGTGTGATGTGTCACAGTGAAGCATGGTGTATGTAGTTCACCTATAGGTGTTTGTTTTTCTTTTTCTGTTCTTTTTTCCATTGTTCTAGAATAGGGTTAGGGATTGGGGCCTTTCACTCCTCAGGATACAAAATGAATCTGACTGACTAACAGCAGCTCTACAGGCAGCATTCTTCAATTACAACCTGATTGGCTAATGCCATGCCATCATGAGCATTTATTTATTTATTTTATTTGAATTTTGATGACCTAGGTAGGCCCAGTGAGATAAACATATCCCTTTTTCAGGGGTGACCCAGGGAACAGGGGCATAGCTACACGGGTGCAGGGGGTGCAGTGGCACCCGGGTCCATGAGGTTTGAGGGGCCCAAATCATAATTTTGATGTTTATCCAAAACTGGGGAGGGGCCCTGTAACGTCACCTTGCACCCAGGCCCTTGGGGAATTTGTTATGCTACTACCAGGGAAATATATTCCAGTAAGTTATAATCATGTGTTAAACAGGATGAGAGTTTCAAAGAATAAAATCTACAGAATAATGTTTGCTAACAGTCCATAAATGTCATGGTCAATTAAATTACAAACATGTCAAGGATAGGGATTTCAACATAATTAATAAATTAATCGTATACACAGTCTGATTAGTATGAGCCAAACTTAGACAATGAAGTTAGGATATATACATTGCAGAAATAGTATTTACAATGAGATATTCGAACTAATCAGTGGTAAATAATAGAGGTACCATAGTAAATAGAGTAATAGAGGTAATATGGGGAAGTGGAGTAGAGGGATGATAAAGTACAGATTGGGGGGTGAGAGGACTTAGTAACATAACTTTTATCTCTGGGGCAGCTTAACCCAGCTGGCAAATCTGCATGAATCAAGCATACTGAAGGATCCCCTTGGAAGAAACAGCATTACTAGGGTAAGTAATATTTTCTTGATGCACAGTACTATATTGCAAAACTGCTAAAATACGTGTTAGCTGAGAAAAACAAATTGTTAAATAAAGCTCTTAAAATGCTGGTAAAAACAGATTTTGGTTTTGTAGACAACAGTGACAATACTGGATTTTCCATTTGGCAAAACAGATTTTGCTCTTTCTTTTTCAGTCACAGTAAACCAGTGTCCCTGGAGAGTTTGGAAAGCCCTGCTAACGTGAAGGTGGACAAAAGCTATGGAACCAGATGGGGGTGCATCCAACAGTGCAGAGGGAACTGAGGGAAGTACTAGCAGCACCTCTGACAGATCTGTTTAACAGGTTACTGGAGACCAGACTGGTCCTGAAGGACTGGAGAAGGTGTAGATGTAGTCCCACTTCATAAAAGTGGTAGCAAGGAAGAGAAGGCAATTATAGGCATTGCAGCCTAATATGGGTGGTGGGTAAGTTAATGAAAACACTAGTAAAAGAAAGGATTGTGGAATATCTGGAATCCAACAGGTTACAGGATCTGAGGCAACATAAATTCACAGGGGGGGGAGTTCTACCACAATAATACTTCGGTATTCCTAACTTTTTGCAGTGTCCCTTTAAACCAGAACTGCCCAGAGAGGAAAGAACACATGCAAATGATGGAACTCTTGCACGTGACAACTATTCAAATGCTGCCTTGAGCTAACTGCCTTAGTTCTAAACCCCTCAGATTTCACTCTCCGCCTGTAAAGTCTAGTCGCTCGGAGTTCCCCTCTTCAACTTGTACCTGTGACGTGAAGAAACTAATAAATTCATATAAGTATCTTTTTCTTTCATTTGCTGCCTTTTACTCTTTGTTATTTTTAGATCAATCTTAGTTTTAGTGTTAAATTTTGTGTTTTTATCGGTTCCTTCTGGTTCGGTATAACTGGTGGGGAACCAAGTTAATTTTGTTAATTCCAGGGTTTTCTGATTAAAAAAAAAAATTTGTTGAATTTTATTTGAAATACTTTATTTTTGTAACTGCTTTATCGGTTACGGAACTGATAGCCTCGGTTCATTCTTTCCCTCGCTTCCCGGTTCCCAGCAGTTCCTTATTGGTTCCGGAACCGACCGCAACCACTGAACTTTAGTTAAAACTTTAAAAGTATTTAGCAGTTCACATTTTTATTGGTTCTCGATAAAATGTCAGGAAAACCTCAAAAGAAAACCGGTAAACCTGTTTTTAAAAGTTGCACTGAGGGCTGGCCCAGTGGCGCTGAGGTTTGAGGCGCTAGACGCCACACTTCACTCCACGCCGGCAACCCAGGTTCGGGAACGGACTCGGGCCACCGGGGGTCAGCAGGGAAGGAGAGGGATTAAGCGTCCGATGGACTGCTGTCCCTCTCTGGGGTGGGGGGACCTGCTGCAGTCAGCACGCTTGCGGCCCGTAGCGAAGGCTGGGGGTGGTTCACTTAGAGGTAGGGACAGGAGGGGTGCCAGGCTGGGATCCCAAACCCAGCCTCAGAGTAAACAAACACCCTGACGTGTCTTTACAGGCCGCCTCCTCGATACCTGTCAGATGCAGGCTGTCTCACTACCTCCAGCCTTGGCAAAAGATCACCAAAGACAAGTGGGTCTTGGGGGTAGTGAGTGAGGGACTGTCTCTGAGTTTCAAATCCCTTCCTCTTCTGAGAACCAGAGTGTTCAGACCATCCTCCCTTGCAGAAAAAAAGCTGCTAGAGGCAGAGGTTCGAAACCTGCTACCGTCAAGGGCGGTGGAACCTGTCCCAATTCAACAGAAAGGAAAGGGTTTCTATTCAAGGTACTTCTTACTACAAAGGAAAACAGAGAGTGGCGGCCTACCTTAGACCTCAGGGTACTAAACAAGCATTTAACAAAACAAAAGTTCAAAATGGTAACTTTCGCATTGATTCTGCCAACACTCCAAAAAGGAGACTGGTTGGCATCACTGGACCTAAAAGATGCCTAGTTCCACATCCCCATAAGGGAGCCTCACAGAAAATACCTCCACTTCAGACAATAGACAATACCACCACAATGTACTACATAATCAAGCAGGGAGGTACCAGGTTGGGTCCTTTCTGCACAGAAGCCATGAAAATGTGGAGCCTGGCTTAATCCTTGGGAGTTTCCCTACAGGCACTCTACCTGCCAGGGAAGGACAATACTCTGGCAGATGCTGTGAGTCGAATCAACCAAGCCCATCATGAATGGACCCTCAACAGGCAAGTGGTGGAGGTAATCTTCAGAAAGTGGGGCACACCAGAGATAGACTTGTTTGCATCCCACCAGAAACAGTACCACCTTCCACAATACTGTTGCAGACCACCAGACCGGCTATGAACTGGTCAGGGAAGTATCTATATGCTTTTCCTCCCTTCCCTCTGGTGTACAAGGTATTGTTCAAGCTCAGATCCCAGTCAGCATCAATGATCTTAATACCTCCAGACTGGCCCAGACAGCCATTGTACTCTCTGCTGCTCTCCATGTTGGTAGCCGAGCCAATACACCTCCCTCGGAGGGACAATCTGTTAACCTCCAAACAGGAGAGACTCCTGTATCTGAATCTCAGGTCTCTCAGTCACAAAGCTTGGCTCTTGAAAACCTGGAATATGCAGGTTTACACCTCTCTGAAGCTGTTTTGGACAGCCTAAGAGGTTACAGGAAGCCTTTCACTAAGAAAACCTATGCTTCAAAGTGGAAACAGTTTTCAATTTGGTGTTCAGCTAGGGAGCTGGCACCAACACAAGCTGGGGTTCCAGCTGTTCTTGATTAACTCTCTTATTTACATTCTCAGGGATTGCAGTCCAGTACCCTCAAGGTCCACCTGGCTGCAGCATCCGCTTACATTTCTGCTGGAAGGAATGTGTCAAGTAGCTTCAGACCCTATCTTTCGGAGGCTCTTCAAGGTTTTGGCCAATTTGCACCCCTCTCATAGGGAACCGGTGCCAGCAAGGGACCTTGATGTGTGCATAGCTAAACTCATGGGACCTCCTTTTGAGCCCATGTCCTCTGCTTATCTGAAATATGTCACTTGGAAAACAGTTTTCCTAGTGGTAATGATGTCTGCAAGAAGAATCAGTGAGCTCCAGGCTCTCTGCATTAAATGGGACTACATTTCATTCCAAAGGGATAAGGTGGTCCTGAGAACAAACAGGAAATGTCAACCTAAAGTGGTCTCTGATTTCCACCTGAACCAAACCATTACCCTACCTCTCTTTTTCACTGAGCATTCCACCTCTGGTGAAAGAAGGCTTCACAGTCTGGATGTCAAGAGCGTGCTCAGCTACTATATGACAGCCACTAAGGACCATAGGCAGGACAGAAAACAATTGTTCCTGACTTATGGGGATGTCGGAAGGGGTAACCCAGCATCGAAAAGGTCCATTTCTGGATGGGTAGTTCGTGTATCCAGTTCTGTTGCACCAAAGCTGGAAGGGAACCTCCAACAGGATTGAGGGCCCATTCCACAAGAGGCACAGTTGCTACTTTAGTAGCTGCCAGGGATGTTCCACTAGTGGACATCTGTAAAGCAGCTACCTGGAAGACAGTACGCACCTTTACAAAGCACTATAATCTGGATATTCAGTCCAGGGGTGATGCTAGGTTCAGCACAGCAGTCCGACAAAGTCTGTTTCCAAAATAAGGTTCTGTGCTCACCTCCAAAGGTTCTGCTTTGTAGTCTGCAGAAAGTTAGGAATACCTGAGTATTACTGGGGTTAGAAAAAGAAAATACCATAGTAATCTTGTTTCTTCCCACTGATACTCAGGTATTCATAACTTCCCACCCTGCCTCCACTTCTAGAACCTTTAGCCTCTCCACTCCTGCATACTGTGCTCTCATGGGTATACATGCCACTTTCTTGCACAATTTGGGTAAACAAAATTCATGTTGTGTTTTCCCCTTCTTTCGGGTGATTCTGACCTTTTTTGGGTATCTGTTATGGTTTTTCCCCTCCAGTTGGAGGGTTTATTTTGGGGGTTATGGGCTTGACTATCTTTATTATTATTATTACTGTTATTCAATATTTATAGTCCTTGAGGGTCTGCCTTTCCAGGTGTCCATGAAATCTGAGACAGTTAGTTCAAGGCAGCAATTTGAATAGCTATCAAGTGCAAAGAGTTCCATCATTTGCTTGTGTTCTATCCTCTCCAGGCAGTTCTGGCTTAAAGGGACACTGCAGAAAGTTATGAATACCTGAGTATCACTGGGAGAAAAACAAGATTACTATGGTAAGTAATTTTTTTCTTGATGCCTAACAAGATTTTTTTAGTGGGTGACCAACAAGTTAGATCAGGGTGGAGCAGTGGACATGGCCTACCTGGATTTCAGCAAGGTTTTCAACACTGTTCCACATAGGAGACTGGTAAGCAAGCTGGGTAGCTTGGGGTGGGCAATAAGGTGGTAACCTGGTTAGGGAATAGGAGACAGATGGCAGTGGTAAACAGAGTTTGTTCTGAGGAAGGGAGGGTGACCAGCAGGGTACCTCAGGGTTCAGTGCTGGGACCAGTCCTCTTTAATGTATTTATTAGAGGCATAGCAGAGAAGCTGGAATGGAAGGTCTGCCTCTTTGCAGATGACACTAACATCTGCAACAGAGTAGACATTTGGGGGGGATCGGAAGCGATATGAAAAATCTAGAGGACTGGTCAAGGGTAGGGGAGCTGGGTTTTAATGCAAAAAAGTGCAAAGTTATGCACTTAGGCCATAGACACTCAAGGGTGAAGTACAAAATGGGTGGAGTGATACTGACAATGACCAAGCAGGAAAAAGACCTGGGGGTAATCATATCAGATGACCTGAAGGTAGCTAGACAGTGTGACAAGGCCATCGGGAGGGCTAGTGGGAAGCTGGGGTGCATAGGAAGGAGTATCACCAGCAGAAAAAGGGAGGTGTTATTGCCCCTATATGGATCGCTAGTAAGACCCCACCTTGAGTACTGTGTCCAGTTCTGGAGACTGCATCTCAGGAAGGACAAAGAGTGGAGACAGTCCAGAGGAGGGCTACCAAAATGGTGCAGGGTCTGCATCATAAGCCTCATGAGGAGAGACTAAGGAGATCAATATGTACACCCTGAAGGACAGAAAGAAGAGAGGGATATGATAGAGACCTTTAAATACCTCACCAGGATTTATAAGGTACAGGAGGGGAGTATTTGTCAGAAGAAAAAGGTGCTATAGAACAAGTGGACATGCTATGGAGCTGGGGGGGGGTAGGTTCAGGAGAGATATGAGGAAATGTTCACAGAAACAGTGGTGGATTCTGGGAACAGCCTTCCAGCTGAGGCAGTGGGGGCAAAAAGAGTAGTGGGGTTCAAAAATTCCTGGGATAGGCACAAGGGAATTATAGGGGTAAGGGGGGACAGCACTGTAGATCAAGTGGGTCTACAGCAAAAATGATGGTAGAAATTTCAGATTAGTGAGCCCCTTTGGGACTCTTTCCTCTGAAAAAGGACAAGTGTCCACCCTCCAAGCCCCTGTTACCTTTTTGTGGCCCCTCCCCTTCTTACTCTGTGAATACTGAACAAAAGTATTTCTTCAGGTTGTTTGCCGTTCCTGGTCCCCTCCCCCTTCCCTTTTTAACATTAGAATCCCTTCCCTGCTCTTCCTCTTTTCGTTTGCATACCAAAGAAATGTTGTGTCCCCTTGTTACTGCTTAACATATTCTTTCTCTTCAGTTTGAATCGTCGCGCTCCTTACTGCTTCCCTCTTTCCCTTGACAAACCTCCCTCCTTCTGCATCTCCTTATACCTTCTGAATGCTACCCTTTACCTTTTTAGCCACCTCTTTCGAGAACTGTAGTGGTCTCTCTTTCTCTTGCTGTGACTCACTTGCTTGACACTTAAGTTTGTTGCCATCATTTTGCTGCCTTTTAGCTTCGTCTAGTGTTCGTGCACCCCACCCAGATCATCCTCCTGCCCCTCCCCCCGGCCAGGTCATCCCCGAGGCATTCACCTAGCTTGATAAAATCTGTTCTTCTGAAGTCCAGGTCCCTCACCCTTGTGTGGGTCGATTCTGCAGTCATCCTTATATTGAACCACACTATATGGAGATCACTGGTCCCCAGGTGACCTTCCACCTTGATGTCTGCAACATTGCCCTGTTAGTGGGTACCAGGTCCAGTATTGCTCCATTATGAGTGGGTTTACTGACTAGTTGCCTGAGGAATGCCCCCTTGCAGGGAGTCCAGGATATATTTGCTTCTAGCTGAAGCCACAGCTGGGAGGCTTCAATCTACATACGGCAGATTGAAGCCCTCCCCAGCAGTAACTCCCCTTTTTCTGCCATCTTGCCAATGGCTTCTACCAGTACCTTATCTGACTCCTCCCCTTGTGCTGGAGGTCTGTAGATCACATCTGCGAATACAGGCTCTATTCCCTGTCTCCAGGGTGATGCACAGTACCTGTGCCCCCACACCCCGTATTCCCAGTATCACCGTTGCTTTTGTTTTTTCCCTCACATCAAGAACCACACACCCTCCCTTTCCTTTCCACCCAGCCCTTCCTGAACAGAGTATTGCCTTGTAAGACAGTGTCCGAGTCATGGTTTTCAGTGCACCATGGCTCAGTAATGTCCACAGTATTCAGGTCAGCCTCTGCCATGATGACCTCTAGGTCCAGAATCCTGTTTCCTAGACTTCTAGAACACATGGCCTTCCAGATTTTGTTAACACTCTGCTTGTTGCCTCCCTTTTTTCTTCTTTGCCCTCCCACTCTCTCTGTTTTTAATCCCACCCCCTTCATTTCTGCCACCCTGCTTCCTTTATTAATTTGCACCCTGAGGGGATTTTCCTGCCCTCAGGTTCTCCCTCCTTTCTACTTCAGCCTGGCGGAGGGGGGCAGTTTGTGCCTGTCTTATTCCTTCTGCTGCCCCCCTCAGCTAGTTTAAATGCTCATCAAAGTAACATTTAAACTGCCCACCAAGGACTGTGGTTCCCCTCCAAGATGGATGCAGGCCATCAGAAGAGAGCTAAGAAACAGTATGTTATTTTTCTGAAATCATTTATCTAAATTTAAGGAACAATATATGTTCTATTAGCATGTACATCTAACTAAAAAGGCATTTTAGAACCTGTTCGTGACTAATCGAGTTTTCAGTCCTGAAGTTGTTTTAATCTGTTTTTGATGATGTTAACCTGAACAGTGTTTTTTAATGAACATTATAATTTCTAATGGAGCAAGTCAGTTTTGTTATAGGCTGGAGCATTTCTGTAAAATAGGCAAATTCATATTCTAATAAATACCTGTTAAAATTTACTTTATGTATAAAGTAAGCCAAACTGATTACATTTTTTATATTGTAGTTTCATTTTTTTATTTTTTATTTTGGCAGCAGGGTCATACAGTAGCCACTGGCACTTTACCTGTACTGTTTTGTGTTTTCCAAAGAAAGCCAATAAATACAGGGAGGCTGAGAATTGTGAGAATAAATATTGGAATGCATATACCCACTTCATGATCTCTTATATTGATATGCATTGTTTCATCCTTCTCTCACACTCTCTGTCTTGGAGATATAGGGAATTTGCAACGGGGTAACATTAGACTATTCAGACGAGTTGCATTGACCTCACAAGTGGAGGAGTGCAGAGTGCAGCCTCAGTGAGGTCAACAGGAGTTTTATCCAATGCTGCCCTGTTTCATGTGTGAGTCATGCAATCGGAGTGTGTGTTTCCACACTACTGGTTTTACTACTAAGGATTAATGAACAGGGAGGCTGGGAATTGTGAGAATAAATATTGGAATGGTGAGAACAGATTATTTATTCTCACTGCAGCTTGAACATATTTTACCTGTTCTTTTAAACACAGACTCCCATTGCATAAAACCTCATTAGGCAATGGGAGTGTGTTAAAAGAGAAGACAAAAAATATATATTCTTGTTTGAATAAATTGTTCATTTGACACCGCTCTGTTACATATCTCATATTTATTTTGTACCTGGAGGGAAAATAATTTATTTTCAGTCCAGAAGTGTCATAAACTAGTAATGATTTCCAACAGGGTGGGCAGTATTGGGCTATATGTGCCTATCCAGGGGCATAGTGAGGCCTGATGCCGCAGGTGGCAGGCCTTATAGCGAAGGATGGGCAGGTATAGCCCATACCACCCACCCTGGAGGTTATTATTGCACTTAGAAAATGGGTTTTAGAGGTGACAAATCAGATGAAACATTTGAGGCAGGAATTACAAGAGTTTACTGACCAAAAAACAGGGGAATCTGAGGTACCTCAGTCAAAAATACTTGGCACATGAGAATAGTATGGGTCACCTATTAGTGTCTCATCTCCATAAGGCACAGGCTGATCATTATGTGGGAAAAAGACACCATATAGGCAAGGGCCAATAGGTTATACACCTAAGGAGGTGGTGAACCATTTTAGAGACTATTACAAAATGCTTTTTCAGATGGGTGGGAAATCCAAGAGAAGCGCCATAAAATACAGGAGTGTTTGATGGGGTTGACTTGCCAGCCCTAACAGAGGATGAAAAAGAAATGATAGATAGCCCCATAACAGTGGCATAGGTGGATGGAGTCATTCTGGATATGCACTCAGGGAAATCCCCAGTCCCTGTTGGGTTTAATGTAGAATTTTTTAAGACCTTCAAACAGTAACTGGTTCCCCTGCTGACCATGGTGTTTAACACTGGAGAGGACACAGCAGATTTGCCTGTCTCTTGGCTATCTACCTTTATCACAGTGATGCCAAAACAGTGCAAACCGGTTGACCAGTGTAATTCATACCATCCAGTTTCTCTACTGAATGTAGACTCAAAAATTCTTACTAAGATACTGGTCACCCGAGTTAATAAAATTCTACAAAAATTGATTCACCCTAACCAATCTGACTTTGTGCCCAATAGGCACCTCTCGGATAACGTTTGGAGATATTTCAATATTTTCCAGGAAGGGAAGCAAGCTACAGAACAGCAAATAGTTATAACTGTTGATGCTGAAAAAACATTTGCTAGATTGACTTGGACTTCTTATTAGCCACACTGATCAGATTTGGCTTTGGAGAAACATTTTGTATGTGGTTACATGGTATTTACATGGATCTCACAGCCCTTATGTCTTCTGCTGGCTTCTTCATATGTTCGAATGTATGGTTGTATGAATGGGATGGTTTCTGATCCCTTTCCCATTGCTAGGGTTGCCCCCCCTCACTCTTATTATTTGCACTCAGCAACAATCGCTGTGTGCCAAGGTTAAGGCCAGTGAACAATTAGAGGGGTAGTGGCGGGATGTGAGGAACACATGTTCAGTGTCTTCATCAGTGACATTGGGGATGGCATTAAGGGCAAAATGTGCCTATTTGCAGATGACACCAAGTTCTGTGGGAGAGTGGACACAGCTGAAGGGATACGGGACTTCCAGGAAGATCTGGAAAAGCTGAAGAGGTGGTCCAGGATCTGGTAGCTTGGCTTCAATGGAAAGAAATGTAAAGTTATGCATATTGAAGCCAAGAATCCCAGGACAGAGTACTACTTGGGTGGAGTCCGAGTTTTTGCATCAGAGGAGGAGAAGGGCCTGAGAGTGATGATCACTAGTGACCTGAAGCACTCCACGCAGTGCAAGAAAGCAGCAGCAAAGGCAAACAAGATGTTGGGATGCATATCTAGGAGGATTAGTAGTAGGAGAGCAGAGGTTATACTGCCCTTGTACAGATCATTGGTAAGGCCGCATCTAGAATATGGAGTTCAGTACTGTTGCCCACACCTCAAAAAGGACATTAACCTGGTGGAGAAGGTCCAGAGGAGGGCAACAAAGGTGACAGAGAGTCAGCAGGGTAAGGCATACGAGGAGAGGTTGAGGACACTGAACATGCATTCCCTGGAAGACAGGAGAGAAAGAGAGGGAATATGATTGGGACCTTCAAGTACTTGAAAGGGATAAATAAGATTGATAAGGAGAGTCTCTTTAAGCTGAGTGGCAACCATAACATGAGGAGGCACAGTCTTAAGCTGGAGGGTGGGAGGTTTAGGAGGGAGGTCAGGAAGCACTTCTTCACAGAGAGGGTGGTGGACACTTGGAATGCATTGTTGGAAGAGGTAATCTCATCGAAGATAGTGGGCAGCTTTAAGAGAGACTGGGATAAACATAGGGTTAGGTAAGAATCATGGGTAGGGAGGATGGGAGGAGTTGGGAGGGAGGGCAGGGACATTAGCTCAAGCTGTGGACACTGCAATATGAGCAGACTTGATAGACTAAATGGCCTTCTTCTGCTGGCTTCTTCGTATGCCATTACATGCATATTACACCATGCTATATATGCAGAACCCAGCCCACACCTTTCCTAGGCTGCAGCAGACGCTGCAGGAATATAGTGATGATTCCGGGTTTAAAATTAACAGGCAAAACGGGTGGTCCTGCTCAGTGGTATGCTAATGCACACACTTAAAAACTTCATCCATTTTAAGTGGGTTATCACTCAAATTAGATATTTTGTGATACACATCTCTGTAGGCCTAATAAATCGTTACCAGGCAAATTACAGTAAAATTATAGCGGAGGCACTGACAGATCTCAAAAGATTCAATCAATCAATCTTTATTTTACTAGGTGAAAAACCATTGAGAAGATCTCATTTACAAGGTGGACCTGGGTAAAGTACACATACGTCAGCAATGAAACAACAATTTGAAGTCAGTAAACATTAAAGAGCAAAATATATAACATGAAGTAGCAGAGAATAACAAAGCAATGTGGAGACATCAAATAATGCAGCACACTATATACATAATATACACAATATATACAGTAGGACCCATGGAAGGTGAGGGGTTAGAGTTAAATGAGACAAGGTACTGTATGTGGTAGGGTTGGTGGAAGGGCGTAGCGTAGGAAGAGAAGAAGTGAGGCAGTTGAGGGAGCAACATGACTGGGAGATGGTACAGAATGTAATGAAGTTGTTGCAAATAGGTATGTAGTGGTAGTAAACGATTATGACGGGAATCTGGAGATGATCCCTCTATCCCTTCTGAGAAAGGTAGACTCCATTCATATGACTGTATTATCAAGATTCTAATTTTATTTTTGACTTTACCACTCAGGATCCTTAGGACAGATTGGCAAAAAAAAAAAAAAAAAAAACATGGTTCTGCATCACTTTGTATGAGGAGGGGGAATGGTATGGATTAAATGGGCAGACTTGCAGAGACCCTGGAGCTCGGGCGAGGGGGGTGATGCCCAACTTGATAATTTACTACTAGATGGCACAATTGTTGCCCTGGATAGACTATATGAAAGATAGCCAAGAGACTCTGTGGGTCACTACGGAATGGCCGAGCTACTGGGGCTGTGATTCTTTGGAACTTTTGAATACTCCTTAGAAAAAATAACTAATAGCTCTGTTACAAACCCATGGCTTAAACAACTTTGTTTCAAATGGAAAACAGTCTGCCATGATTTACAAATGACTGGGTCCATTACATGCTTTGCCCTCCTGGACATGTGCCTTAAATTTACACACAGTAGGAAAGATGTGACGTTCCACAGATGGAAACGGTTGGGCCTTCTTAGATTTTCCCAGTTCTTGCAGAATGGTGTAATAAAATCTGTTGGACAGATGCAAACTGAGTTTAAATTATACAGAACAGACTTTTTTTTTCAATATTTGCAGGTCACCTTGCTTATTAAGGAGAACTCCAGACTGCAGAAACTCCAGAGAGAACCTCAGCTGATTCACAATCTTCTAGAACAAGCAGGGCAGGGGCAGTTACAGAAGTGTATCTCACACTTGGTCAGAGAGTATCAGTCTGCAAGAAGTACTACACCCCCACACTATCAAACAGCCTGGGAGGTGGAGGCAGGCTTTCAGCTTACAATTCAAGATTGGCATAACATTTGGGAAGGAGTTTTTCGAACATCAGATTCAAATAACTGGAAGGAATTTTGTTGGAGAGTTTGGTGGGCCCCTTCTTTCTCACACCAATCAGAACTAAACACTATACTAGGGGGTACAGCAAGGGCACACATTATCATATATTTTGGGATTGTCTGGTGTTGGCCCCATTTTGAACAGCAATAGGGCCCAACACTGGAATCATAATAGGTATGGAAGGCAACCCGGGATTTTAAAATCTGGTCCTAGGCAAACCACCCCTTGGAAACAAACTAACCCGCAGAAAGCATTTATGGGTATCTTACTGGCAGCTGTGGGTAAGGCTATCACTAAAAAATTGTTTTCTCCTACCTATCCTGGTATAACAGAATGGGTATCTATTATTAAAGCCATTTATAGAATGGAAAAAATAACGGCTGACCTATGCCTCCAAACTGACAAATTTAAAGGGGTCTGGTTACCCTTTATATACCCGATAGGAGTTGGAGGGTAAGTTCATCCTGTCCCAGCAGGCAGACGGCTGACTCTTCCATGTAGGGGAGATGCTCAACCACACATTTCATATGTACTCTTCATAGTTAGAAGAACACAGTACCAACCACTTTGTTTTATTTGTTAATGAGTTATCTATTTTTTCTGTTTCCTGAATCTAGAAGTAACAGTGATTGGTTTTTGTTTCTTTAGTGAATACACACATTACACAGGGATGCAGACATGCATTAATGTACACATTGGATTTGCAGAAAGAAGCGCACAGGACACTTCTCTGATGGACAGTACTAGCTTTATTGGTGACTTGGCAGTAAAAACTAGTTATGGACATCATGAATGTGCACCCCAGGTAGCGGGGGGACATGGACTTTGATTATTTCTTGGCCAGTTCTTTATGTGAGATCCGTGGCGATGATAGTGTAAGTGTCAGTGCCATGATGTTGCTGGCATCAGTGCTGTGATGGTTACAATACCAGTGCCACAATGATACCAACTGTGGTGCCATTATGGTGTCGGTATTGGTACCAATGATGTTTGTGCTCTTTTAATGCATTTGCATTTTATTTTGTTGCATTTTCATGCAAATCAGAAGTATTTCTGCACAATTTCACATGCTTTTCAAACCAAGGATGTCGCCCCTAATCTTGCATTATGCCAAGCACTGATTTTTGTGCAGATTTATGTGATTTTCATGCAGTTGCATACAATTTTTGTCCACAGGCTTTTGGGGTCACACAGGTCTCTTCATCAGGTGCAACAAAATTCTGAACAGAAGATGCTGAGTTTATACTTAAGAGTTACATTGTCTTCATATAATTTATTACTGGATAGTTTAGGTGTGGTGAATAGTTAGATGGTAGGATGGGTGGGCAATAGGAAATAGGTATTTAGCTATGAGGTGTTGTCTTTGATGGAAGTGCTAAGATATTTGAATAAGAGAGGCAAAGTAGGTGCATTGAAGTGTTGATGTGAAAGCTTTTGTGATAGGAACTCAGGAAAATGTGATAAACTGAAATACACAAGTATGGGGAGGTGGAACAGATAGAAAAAGAAACTGGAAATGAGATCCGTGCAAAAACAATCAGTATAACTCTCTACAGAGTTTGACATGTTTTGATTCTCGTGTCCTTCTCTTCTGTGTGTTTTTGAAGTTGCCTCTAAGTATTAGGACAGACTGACTTGAGAGAGATTAATCTGGCTGGGAAATATGTTGTCCTATTGGTGTACTAATAAACTGATTTAATTGTGAGAGCTGCTGATGCTAACATCCGGTTTGGAGTGGTTGCCTTGTTTTCCCGTATAGTATCCATGTGTGCACTTTTTGCACTGAATTAGGTAAAAGACACTGCCTGATTTGCATGTGTAGGATCCACAGCTGCAATTCAATTTGTCACCACAGACTTGTAGTGAAATTATACGATGCAGATATCACTGCAGCTATTAATATAGCTTTCGAAACAAGACCCCCCCCAAGTCAGAAGGATATTGGTTCCTGATACATGTACTTCAGTACTCACAAGTGTGTAATACATTCACTAAAAACACCACCAGCAGCTTAATCTGGTTCAGTGTCAGTTGGCATCCATCTGTTTTCCCCCTCCCACGGGACAAGGTTGAAAACAGGCAGAATTGTCCAGTGCTCCTTTTCTGGTCAACAAAATAAAATAAAAAAAAAATTCAAGTTCATATCCTTTCATACTTGGCTTTTGTAGTCCTAATGGCCTATAATCTAATCCAGTCCATGGAATGTTCTTATACTCCAGTGAGTTGCAGCAGAGGTTCTATTAATATGAGCATATTGGATGCCAAGCTAATAATTCAGCTTTTCAGAGGATAAGAAAGGGCCTAGTGCCAGGTTGCCAATATCTAAGCAATTCATCAGGTCATGACTCATTCCATGGAATGCATATGTGGCCCTGTACTGGACACCTTTCTGTACTCCTGTATGTTTACACATGTAGCCTTGACATTTAATATCCACCTATCAATTGTCTCGCATTAACCTCCGTTATGCCTACCCTTTTGATGCAGCAGGTTTCCACTGATAAAAACTGCCACAGTGGAAGT
The DNA here is from genome assembly GCA_016271365.2 of Neoceratodus forsteri. Classification (NCBI taxonomy): domain Eukaryota; kingdom Metazoa; phylum Chordata; order Ceratodontiformes; family Ceratodontidae; genus Neoceratodus; species Neoceratodus forsteri. Next base: position 900,075,179 of record CM028135.1, on the reverse strand, counting down.
GCTGGCAAAACTTTCCATGTGGGCACCTTTCCCTTGAACTCACACATATCAGTAAGATGAGCATTTCTAACCCCAGATAGTCTTCAATATTCTTAACTCTTACAGTCAGCCTTCAGAGTAGAACTGCCCAGAGATTAGAACGTATGCAAATGATGGAATCCATCAGTGACTCGTGCACTTATTCGGATGCTGCCCTCACTAACTGCTGCATTCTAAACACCCAGATTTTATTCTCTGCTTGCAAAGTCAAGATGCCTCAGAGATCTGTCCTCACAGTCGTGAATTTCTATGTTGTTTTTATGTTTGCTTGCACGCATGTGCAAGAAACATAGTGCCATCATCTGAGTTTTCGGAGGTGTGCTAGCCCTCTTCAAATTCAGGCAGTGTGTTTGCAGGCGCGGCTGCAGTTCTCCAATGACTGCTTGAGCTGTCTATGACCAGTCCAAAATGCAGTGCCGTACAGTTGAAAGGGGGAGCTATGCTTCAGTGAGCAGCGATAAGATATAGCCTGCTCATGCACACTCCCCCTACACACACACACACACACACACACACACACACACGCACGCACTGCGTGCTCACCCCCCCCACACACACACTGTGTAGCCGACGGGGGGGTGCCCAATCCCCCATTGGCTGTACTGCGCCCCCAAAAACAGAGTTCTATATACCACAATGGTGCCTACCTCAGCGTGGCTACACATCAGTATAGCTGACGGGGTGCCCAACTCCGTCGGCTCCACTGGTTCCCTGCTAGGGTTGTCAGAACTGTTCGAAAGATTGAACCATCACGAACCCTGGTGTTTGAGTTCTAATTCAGAACCCTCAACACCAGTGGGTTCGCAAACGGGTTCGAATCTACCTCAACCGCAACGCAAGCTTGCCTAGCCCAGTGTCGGCTCCGAAGGGAGGGGACGGAGAGAGATTGAAGGAGCAGGATGGGATTGGGAGGCACAGTGCCACAGGAGGCAGAAAGGAGGTGGAGGGAAGGGTCACGGGTGCATGATGGCAGCATGCACAAACTTGTGGGGGCTGATGTGGACTGCACTGAGTCGGAGTCTCGGACTGTGCACCTGCGTACTTCATCCCCACAGTCGTGTTACCACCTGACCATCTGCTCTGCGGTCAGGTGGTGGAGAGATGTAAACCGGCACAGGGTTGCTCCGTTCATTACCCAGCCAGTGCCATAAAGGAGTTGCAGGGCAGGCTGCAGCAGCTTGTGCTAATCGCTTGCTCCCTCTGTCTGGGCTAGCTCTGCTCTCCGGCTCTGGCAAATGGCAATTGCTTGCTAATTAAAATCGTTGTGTGTGTATTGGGCAAACTAAAAAAATAAATAAATAAACTAAGGGGTGGGTGGAGGTGAAAACTAAGGTAGGGGCCTTGGGGGACTCAGGGTTGGGATTGGGAGTGGGAACCGAGGAAAAGAAAGGGTCTGAACGTAGGAACAGTTGGTGAGAAAGCTCAGCCTCAGGATGAGACAGACAGAACAAGGGAAGGAAGTTAAAGTTGCTGAGTATTTGAGTGAAACTGAGAGAATCTTATCATAGTCTCAAACAACAGTTCAAAAACTTTATTTTCTGCATGGTGTAGTTGTTTCACACTGGGAAGAAGGAGCGAGCATCAGATGGCTGGGGGAAGGGTGAAGAAATTAAAACAAACATTGTGACTCGAGGAAAATTAAGTTTAACTTTAATGTGTGAGTCTCTGAGAAGTTGAAACATTTGAATTTGATGGCATTTTTTTCATTTTTTACTTACTACTTTATACCCTACTCTACAAAACAAAGTAAAATAATCAGGAGGACAGGGAGGGGAAGGGATTCTGTGGTACTGTGCTGCTGAGCGTTCTTCTATTCCACCCTATAAAATTCCTGATAGAACAACACCAGGCTGTTTTTAGTTTTTTTTTACACAGTACTCCCTACTTGTGTGTTGTGTGTGTGACTCCACTACACTGTATCTCTCTACTCTCCTGTGGTGTTCCCATCACCCTGCTGTGGCTGCTGACTGTGTACCTTACCCATTGTGTGTTACTGCGAGAAGCCCATTGTTGGGCAGTCGTGTGGTGGCATTATCCTTAAATACATGACAGAAGCCTAGAAATATATTTCCCTGTTGGGAGAAGAGACAGAAAAATCTCTTTCCTTGGGTTGTGTATGTGTGTGTGAGTGTGACTTCGTCTCCTGTGGTCAGCCCATCTGCTGTGTACCTTTTGACTGCACTGTACCCTACCCAGTGTGTGTTACCGAGAGAGGCCCAGTGGCCAGTTGTCGTGTGGTGGCATTATCCTTAAATGCATGACAGAAGCCTAGAAATATATTTCCCTGTTGGGAGGAGAGACAGAAAAATCTCTTTCCTCGGTTTGTGTGTGTAACTCCATCTCTTGTGGTCAGACCATCACCCTGCTGCTGTGCGCCCCTTCACTGCTATGCGTATGCCTATGCCCAGCAGCCCAATCATTCTGTAAGCCTTGAACCTGGGACCCTTTAGTTGCAAACCATCATATTCTTCAATTACTTTCAGTCCACTGCATCACAGTGTCACATAGCCAAAATAAAATGTTGGAGTTGTAGCCAGTGATCATAGATCACGTTGCTTTCTTACACAGGAATTGTGCGGGTGTATTCTCTGCAGTATACTGGTTCTGTTATGGCTGACAACAACATAGATGAAGCATCTAGTGCTGGTGTTGGAGCAGGTGTTGGTGGTAGTGGTAATCCTGGTGCTAGCAGAAATAAGCAAAATGTTTCACGTGACAAAAATTCAACAAACAGCAAAAGAGCAACAGTGAAGTGTGGTAAAGGAGAACGTTTAAGAAAACCTGTACAGCTGCTGGGGTCACATGGAGAGGCACCATAAGGTACCATAGATTTCTTTGACTGGGTAACCAGAGTGGTGGACCAAGGGGGAGCAGTTGATGTCACCTACCTTGACTTCAGCAAAGCTTTTGACAGTGTTCCACATAGAAGATTGATAAATAAGCTGGGTAGGCTCGGGGTGGGTCAGAAGTTGGTCAACTGGGTGGCAAACTGGTTGACTGGCAGAAAACAGAGAGTGGTGGTAAATGGTATACAGTCAGAAGAGATGCAAGTCACAAGTAGGGTACCTCAGGGATCAGTCCTGGGGCCAGTCCTATTCAACATCTTCATTAGTGACCTTGCAGATGGACTAGAGGGTAAGGCTTGTCTGTTTGCAGATGACACCAAGATCTGCAACAGAGTAGATGAGCCAGATGGGGTGGGCAGAATGAGAAGAGATCTGGATAAACTAGCAGAATGGTCAGAAGAGTGGCAACTGGGATTTAATGCAAAGAAGTGCAAAATCATGCACATAGGGAAGAGAAACCCTGAAGCCACTTATAGGCTGGGAGGGGAGTTGCTAGCAGTCACAAAGGAAGAAAGAGACTTGGGCATCATCATCACTGATGACCTAAAATCATCCAAGCAGACCTCTAAAGCAGTAGGTAAGGCTAGGGGGTGTTAGGTGTATTAGTAGGGTATCACAAGTCGTAAGAGGGAGGTAATAATCCCTCTGTACAAGACATTGGTTAGGCCCCATCTGGAGTACTGCGTGCAGTATTGGAGGCCACACCTTCACAAGGACATTAACCAAATTGAGGCAGTCCAGAGAAGGGCAACCAAAATGGTGCAGGGACTGCATCAGAAGACATATGAGGACAGATTAACGGAGCTCAATATGTATACCCTTGAGCAAAGGAGGGAGAGAGGTGATATGATCGAGGCATTCAAACACCTTAAGGGCATAAACAAGGTGAAAGAGTCTAACATGTTTAAATATAAGAAAAATAGCAGAACAAGAGGACACAGCATGAGATTAGAGGGAGGCCGATTAAGGGGGGAATGTGAGGAAATTCTTTTTCACAGAAAGGGTGGTGGATACATGGAATGGCTTACCACAAGAAGTGGTGGCTATGAATACAGTGCAGGGCTTCAAACAGGCATGGGATAGGCATAAGGGAGCAATACAAATGACTATGAATAGATAGGTCACTGACAGAGCAAAGGCCGATGGCACATTTATAAGGTAGAAAAAGAAATGGGCAGACTGGATGGGCCTTGCGGTCCTTATCTGCCGGTCAACTTCTATGTTCTATGTTTCTATGTATGCCATTCATGCTGTTAAGATCCCTGTGACTAGCAGCAGTAATGCAAGTGACAGTGAGTCCCTCTCTGACTCAGACAGTAGCTCTTTGTCTCAGTCCGACACTGTTGTGTCTCGCGACGAATCATTACTTCCTCAATAAAGTGAAATGAGCAAGTCTGCTGACAATGAATCAGGTAGTGCACTTGCAAATACATCCAGCACTGTTGCCAATGAAAAGGACATATCCATTGAATCCACCACTTCTGTGTTGGCCAGCAATGAAAATCCATCAGAGTCTTCTGCCCACTCTTCTAGTACCAAGGAGCATGTCCCAGGTTCTGTTAGGACAGGTGAAAAGACACAAACAGTCTTTAGCTATCTTCCTAGCACTTGAACAAAATCTGTCACATCTGAGGTGTGGAATTATTTCTCTGTCAGTAAAACTGATCCATGCAGAGCAGTTTGTTCCCTTTGTAAGCAGAGTGTAAGCCATGGTAAAGTTGTGTCATGCCTTGGCACTACTGCTCTTAAACGCCATCTGAAAAACATTCAGTTTTGCTTGATCATCCAAAACCCATGTCCTCCATCTTCCAGACCACACATGAGAAGGGTCAGGAATCTGAAATGGATACTGAATTGTCTGAACTTGATGCGGGCAGTACCACTGCCAGCCCTAGGATCACTGTTACCACCAATGCCAGCACCATTAGTACCAGTTGCACTTCCAGTGATGGCACTGAATGTATAAGTCCTAGTCCACCATCTCCGCGTCCATCTGCCCATCGAAGCACGGTGTATAATAAACCAGCAGAGACATGTTGTAAACAGCTAACACTGTCTCAGGCATTTGAAAGGAAGAATACCTTTACTAGAAATCATCCAAAGACCCTTCATCTTAATCACCGAATTGGTGAACTGTTAGCGGACCCTTCTCCCATACTCTTTGGTAGATCATGAGGATTTTAGGAGCTCATGACATTAGCAGAGCCTCGTTACAATGTTCCTCATAGAAGGTACTTTTCCTATGTTGAAATACCAAACATTTATCAGGCTTTAAAAGCGACAGTGATGCTTGCACTTAAAACTGCGGAGGGTGGGGTTATTCATGTCACAACAGATATGAGGACCAGCACTCAAAACATAGATTACATGTCCCTTACCGCTCATTGGGTCACGTTTTCTTGTGCTTCTTCAAAAACAAAGACACCCCAAAAGATGGCGCTGCTGCATATAAAGAAGTTTGGGCAAAGTCATACTGCTGCAAACATCTTGCAGGAACTAAATGACCTCCTTGACGAATGGGTTTATTCTCACGATCTAAAATGTGGCTTATAGTAAGTGACAGTGGAGCCAACATCTTGAAAGCAGTACAGGATGGAGGATTTCTGCATGCTTCTTGCTTTGCACATTGCTTACACTTAATTGTCACGGATTTCTCAGCAAACGAAACACAAGTGGATGGTATGATTGCTGTTTGCAAAAAAATTGTGACTCACTTTTCACATTCAACAAGGCTATAATGGACATTGTCCGAACTGCAAAACACAAGCTGCCCCAGCAAAAGCTGATTCAAAATGTTTCCACTGTTGGAACTCAACGCCTATATGCTGCAGCTCTTGGAGCAAAAGCAAGCTGTACATGAGTATTGCACCAGTTACATTATTGGAGATGGCATTATGCTGTCTGTGCTGCAATGGAAATTAATGGAGACAGTGTGCTGTATCCTAGCTCCTTTTGAGACAGCTACAAGGGACATGTCTTCTGAAGGTGTATCTGTGAGTCAGGTTATCCCACTCATAATGCTCATTTCACATCATCTTAGTGTTCTAAATCTACAAATAGAAAAGACAGATCTGAAGCTAGACAACATGTCACCTGTATCATGGGAATCTCAGAAAGAGAATGAGCGAGCTTCAAAACCAATGACAAATTAGTTGCAATGACAAAATCAAAACACTACATCCTTGCAACTCTCTTAGATCCCAGGTTCAAGGCTATACATCTTCCAAAAACAGATGATATAGAGCAGTACAAATGTATGTTGCTAGATGAGCTGCAGCACTCACAGGAGTCAAACACAGACATGCACAGTACCCTCAGGTTGTCATCACCACAACATGCAGGTTCATCTTCACAAAGGGATACAGAACTGGAAAAGCCACCAAACATTAACAGTAGTTGTTCCACAACTGCCACTTCTTCAGCCCTTAGTAACAAGCTAAATCTGTGGCAAAACCTTTCCCAAATTGCTGCCATACCAGCTTCTGCTGATTCCTCTTCTGAGCGGTCTCTGTCCATCATGGTAGACAGTTACCTGCAAGAACTGCCTATTCCTATTGATGCATGCCCTTTTGAATACTGGAGATAAAAAAAGTCAATTTGGACAGAGCTGTATGATGAAGCCTGTAAATATCTTGGTTGTCCTGCAACAAGTGTCTCTTCAGACGCATGTTTAGTACAGCTGGCAATATTGTGACAGACACCAGAAATAGGTTGCTGCCAGAAAATGTACACCGTAAACTTTTATTAAAGTTAATAAGTCAAGATTTTCGTATCCCTACAAGAGTATACAAACTGATCCTGAAGTGATTGATGTTGTGGATGTTGATGGTGATGACAACTCAGATGGTGGTGGCTGGTGAATACTGTGTGGGACAGAGTCTCTCTGCACCAAAAAGGAAACTTTTACAGACTGTGATGACTTTGGTTGTCTCTCTCCTTTCTCGATCTACTACCTTGGACTATATACCCCCAAAACTTTCACCATTTCATGGCAAACTGCTTTGTAGCTAGGGTCTAAACTAAAGTCAACAAGTTTTATATACAGGGCAATTTTAACATCAGTGGGAACAGGCCCAAATTTGGCATAAAAGGGACACTGTCACGTCAATCCTTTCTGTATCATATTATTTATAGTTAAAGTGCAAACATATATTTTTGGATTTAACTTCTGTGACTTTGTGGTGCATCAGTATGGGCTGAGACAGGAGACGGTCTATTTTTCAATTTTAAAGAGGACAAAACAATGAGTTCTAATTGGTAGCTGTTTATTATTTTTTCAATTACAGAAATGTTAGCCATAAACCAAAATGGATGCTAGAACATGGGTGAGGGTTGTGGGTTGGTTTAACATGGGTGTAAGGGTGGCATGGTGCTACTGCACAGATGAGGGTGGTGGAAGAAAAGTGGAATGGGTGATGGGGTAAAGGTGGGTGTTGTTTTAGTCCTTTCATTTACAGATTCGTGATCGGCTGGGATGGTGAGGAAAAATGACAGACTGAACCTACTGTACACATAATATATATTCTTATTAAATACATTGCAAACTGCTGCCACCTAGCACAATTGTCCTGTCCCTTAAAAAAAGAATAAAGGAATCAGAAATAAAGAAAATCTGCATCAGCAGTTTTCACAGAATGTGACCTATCATAAAGTGTTTTGCTTTACAAGTAGTGATAATTTGATACATAATGGGGTTGACAGACGCTGTCCCTTAAACATCACATGCCAACTGCTGCAGCTACATTAAATGTTCCTTATGTTAGTATGTGGTGAGGAAACCACTTTTTTTATTTATGTGACTGAAATACAGATTTTATTGAAGTATGAGCTGCAAAAATGCATCATCTTAGAAAATTGTATGTATTACTTCAATTTGCCAACAAAAATGTTGGTATTTGTATGCATTATCTTAGAAAATTGCATGCATTTTTTGCCAGCAACAATGACTGGCATATTTTTTTATTCAAATGTCTTGACTGACTACGTTATGACATAATATGTTTTGCAACAGTTCCACATGCTGCTGCTGTAGTACTTGGCTTGACTTTGTTATAAAAGTTTTCTTTTAAACATAGCAACTTTTGATTTACTCATTTAAAACAGAAAGCAGCAAATAGCTGAAATTAGGTAATATCAGTTATTTTTTCTCATAATTCATGACGATGAGTATATATAACTGAGTACATAAATGGCTAATGTGCCTCTTTCTTTCACTAAGGAACTATGATGCAGCTGCAGCAGGAAAACTTTTAACATATGGGTGGGTCATACCTCTCAACTGTCCCTGATTTTCAGGGACATCCCTGATTTTGTCTCAGAATTTTCCTCTGTCCCTCGTAAAATTTGTGTTTTTGTGACAGAACAGTGGGGATTAAAAGCACAAAATAATATCAAACATTAAAGTAACAGACTTGTTCTTCTTCAGAAAATGCATCTTAGCACCAGTCCCTTTATTCTATCAGCTTTCTGAGTGAATAGTACCAGTTTTTAAGATGTGTCCCTGATTTGGGGTCTTTGTCCCTGATTTTTTTAAACCTTGTCCCTGATTCCTGAGGCAAGAGGTTGAGAGGTATGGGTGGGTGGGTGGGCCTGTTACGTATTAAATTGCTGGCTTTAGCAAACAGAAGAAACCATAGATAAACCTAGTTGTAGTCCTATCAATGTCACACATGATAATTTCTCTCCCTTATATTGAACAGTTTTCCTTTACATGTATTTTATTACTATCTTCATTACTGGCAGCACAATAAAAAATAGGGTTCGAGTTCTAAAAAGTTCTAAAAAAGATTAGAACCCTAGAACTTTTTCAAAAGTTCTAGACTAGAACTAGAACCCAGAACTTCAGAGGGTTCTGACAACCCTAGTTCCCGCCCCCCCAGAGTACAGGGTGCCACGCTGGGAGCCCACCCCAGCGTGGCAACACATGCTATTGCTGATGGGGGTGCCCAATCCCCCGTCAGCTCCACGCCCCCACACCATCTGTCCTTGTGCCATGCTGGGAGCCCACCCCAGTGTGGCAAACGTCCCGCGTCATCGTCATTTAAAAAAAAAACACCTGAAACTCAAAAACGGTCCCACGGTGTCTCTGTCCCCACCAGCGCCCACCCACTGTGCACCCTGCCTCCCCACACCCCCACCCCATACTTACTTCCGGACTCCAGTGCGACGATCTTCGGTGGACCGAGAACACATCTGTACTCTTCAAATCTGACCACGAACTGAGGAAATGCTGGTAAGCTGTATAATGGGATAGATAAGGTTTTTTCAACTTTGCTGCATATCTCAGGCATTTTTTGGAATTTTTGCACCAAATTTTCAACATGGGGTTTTTGGGACCCCTTCTCATGAATGATCTCACTGTCATGGTGTTAATCGGCCCCAAAGGGTGATTTCGCAGTCACTGTGTAAAATCACCTTTCGGGACTGAGTAACAAAACGACACTGCAACTGTTCATAAGGTGGGCTCTCAAAAAGCCTATGTTGAAAATTTGGTAGAAAAATTCCTAAAAATGACTGTTTTACAAGTGTGCATTGCACAGTTCCTACGCACGCTCGTAAGTTCGTGAATTTTAAATATTTTCACTCCAGATTTTCAACATTACCATTTTACCATACCTCCTTATGAGCAGTACAGTTGACATTTTCACATCTTGCCCAAAACATGTTTCTGCCCAGGTAGTGCACAATGGCGCAGTCGGTGTGCGAAATCAATGTATGGGACATATTAAGAAAATCACAGTAAGACTGTTAATGAGCAGAGGTCTTAAAATGGCTATGTTGAAAATTTGGTGAAAAAATTCTTAAAAATGACTGTTTTACGAGCGCGCGTTGCACAGTTCCTACGCACGCTCGTAAGTTTGTGAATTTTCAATGTTTTCACTCCAGATTTTCAACATTGCCATTTTATTACACTTCCTTATGAGCAGTGCAGCTGTCATTTTTCACATCTTGCCCAAAACGTGTTTCCGCTCATGTTGCCCACAATGGCGCAGTTGGTGTGCGAAATCAATGTATGGAACACATTAAGAAAACCACAGTGACACTTTTCAAGAGCAGAGGTCTTAAAATGGCTATGTTGAAAATTTGGTGAAAAAATTCCTAGAAATGACTGTTTTACGAGCGTGCGTTGCGCAGTTCCTACGCACGCTCGTAAGTTTGCAAATTTTCTATATTTTCACTCCAGATTTTCCACATTACCATTTTATTACACTTCCTTATGAACAGTACAGCTGCCATTTTTATATGTCACCCTAATGTGTTTCCACACACGACGCATAATGGTGCAGTGTAAAGCGAAGCAATGTATGGGACAGATTAAGAAAATCACAGTTACACTGTTCATGAGCAGAGGTGTTAAAATGGCTATGTTGAAAATATGGTGACAAAAGTCCATAAAATGACTGTGTTACGAGTGAGCATTGCGCAGTTTCCACGCACCTTCGTAAGTTCATGACTTTGTAATATTTCAGTCCAGATTTTTACCAGTGGCATTTTTCCACACTTCCTTATGAACAGTACAGCTGTCATTTTTCGCAACATGGCCGAAATGTGTTTTCACACTTTCAGTGCAGAGATGCGTGGTCGCTGTGGGAAATCATTGTTCAGGACAGATAAAGGAAATCACAGTGACACTGTTCATGATTGGAGGTCCCAAAATGCCTGTGTTGACAATCTGCTGTAGAAAATCCCCAAACTAATTACATTACTAGTGTACGTTGCACAGTTTCTATGCACGCTCTTGACTTCACCAGTTTTTTTTATATTTTTACTGCAGATTTGCAACATTGCCATTTTTTACACCTCCCCATGAACAGTATAGCTGTCATTTTTCACATCCTGTTCAGAATGTGTTTTTGCACCTGTGGTGCTAAATGCCGTAGTCGCTGTGCATAAGCAGCTTTCGGCTAACAAACTTATATTGCCACTGTTCATGAGGTGGGGGTCACAAAAAAACCATGTTCAAAATTTGGAGTGAAAATACCAACGAATGCCTGAGGTGTTAGGATTTCCAACCATAACACCCCACCCTGTAGAGAATGACAGGCATCAGGGGTGTGACTTGGGATTCTTGCTTGTAATACTTATACCATTCCACACCCTGCAGTCAGTGAGAGGCATCGAGGTATGCCTTGGACTCTTCAGCCCCAAAGTTCACCCCATTCTCCTATACCGCACCCATCTCATTGTATTTCCTGATGGAATGGGGTGCGCATAAGGGCCAAAGACCCCAAGGCACACCGTGACACTTGTCAGTGTCTGCATGGTAGGGTGTGGTGAAATGGCATGGCCGTTATGCCTGACGACCCAAAGACACACCCCAATGCATGTCACTCTTTACAGGGTGGTGGTGGGGTTGGCTTCAGTTCAATACTTCACTGCCATTTCTGTTATGCAGCTCTGTAACTTCTTCACTACCAATGCCAATCCCAGCAAGCAAACATTCGGCATTGACAAATGCTTGTTTGTTGTTCATTCAAAGAAAAATAAGTAACCTTTTTGTTTAATTTCATCTGCTGCCTTTACTTTCTGTTTTAGTAGTATACACTAGTTTATTTTAGTGTTTAAAGTCTTATTTAGTGGTTCCTTTTGGTTCCAAGTAACCGTTGAGGAACCAAGGTTTCCGTTAGTTTTTTTTTAGCTACAGTAATTTTAACTATTTCATACTTAGTTTAGTTTAGCACTTATTTTATTTGTGTGTCAGAACCACTATTGTTTGATTCTTCTTACTGAAGATCACAGTTCCTCACATGATTAAACCGTGGTTTCAAAACCATTGTTACAACCGCAAAAAAAAAATCTGTTTTGCGGTTAAGCGCTGTTTTCTTGTCATTTAAGTAAAATATCAGCTAAACTGAAGAAGAAGACTGGGCTTCAAAAACTGTGTCCAGTGTGAAGAGGTTTTTTCCAAGTCAGACAACCATGATAAATGTGTTGTCTGTCTTGGTGAATCCCACTTCACATCAGAATGTGAGATTTGTAAGACACTTCCAGCAAAATGTATTGAAAAAAGGCTGGAAAGGTTTAAGAAGAGGATGGTTTCAAATAAGGATCTGGGAGATAATGGCTCTGAGCAGCCTACTCCCTCTGATAACGCGGGTGAAACCACTCAGCCTGAGCCGTCTACCCTGAATAAGAGTAAACCTTCTAGACCAAAACGAACCAGAGAACTGACTGAAACACCGGAACTGGCAAAGAAAACAAAACATACAGAACCCCCTGCTAAAAAGCCTAAGGGGACTTCTGTAGTAAAAAATGAGATGCCTACTGCAGAGGCTCTAGTTCAGGCCATTAAAATTATTCAGGCATTCCAGGGGCTTTTACCAGTTCTGGTTCCACAGGTACCTTCAATTCAGCAACCAGTAACTCCGTTTGCATCCTCTCTTCCTGAGATAATGGATTTAGAGGATTATGTGGAATGTGATGATGATGATGATGATGGGGAACCAATTGAACCTGAGGTCTCCCCAGAACAGAAATTGGAATCCCCACCAAGATTGCCTGAGGAGTTTTCCTCACTCTTCACTTTCGTGAAGAAGATGGTGGATGCTTTGGATATCCCCACTAATGAAGTGGTGGAAGATAAGGAGGAGGTGGAATACCTTGACCTTATGGGCCTGACCCCAATTAAGAAATTATTGCTTCCTATAAATACATTTTTTAAGAAGCACATTTTTGAAAATAATGCAAACTCCAAATTCTTTGTCTGCCTTGGACAATAGTGCTGACAAGAAATATAAGCTGGACAGGGAAGGGGCAGAACTCCTCTTCTCATACCTTGATCACCAGGGTATTGTTCAGACTGTAGCCTTTGATGGGGCAAAAGTACCTTTGGCATCTCACTCCCCAGATAAGGATTCAAGAAAAATTGATAGTATGGCCAAAAAAAGGTATTTGTCAGCTTCTCTGGCTATCAGAGCGGCAAATTACATGGCATATGCTACCCAGTACCAGAAGTCACAGTGGCAGTCGGTTATGGCTATGGCAGACAGAACTCCCCCTAGTTTGTCAGCTGATCTTGCTGAGACAGCTTGGTTTTGGTTGGATGCATCTAAGTATCAGTTTCAGATGGCAGCAGACACTAATGCCACTGCTGCCAGATGGATGGTCCTCACAGTGGCCCTTAAGAGATTTGCTTGGCTCAATGCTACGAACCTGATACAGGATACCCAGACTAAGGATGTGGATTTTCTCTGTGAGAATAATTCTCTGTTTGGAGATAAAACAGAGGCTTATATGAAGAAAGGGGAAGACTACAAAGCCACTTAGAGGAGTAACTCAGCTAAAGAGAGGCCCTACACTTTCAGGCCTTATGGAAGAGGAGGCAGAGGAAGGGCTGGCTACAGCAGACCTTTCTTCCAAGCCCAAGTTGTACAGCAGTACCAACAGTATCCTCAGCAAACAGGATACTTCAGAGGTAGGGTCAGAAGGGGATATAGGCGTGGGACCTACTCTGGTCAGGCTCAGTCCCAGTCTAAACAGAACCCCTGACGTGCTACCCAAGGTCATCTCCCCTGTACCAGTAGGGGACAGACTGACTCACTATCTTCAGGTTTGGAAACACATTACCTCCAGAACCCACTTGTCTGTGGTAGTGAGTCAGGGGCTGTTCTTAAGTTTCAAATCCCCCCCCTTAAAGAGAAGAGTTTTCAAACCAGCTTCAAACGCAGAGAGGAAGCTGTTAGAAGCAGAGGTGGCAAATCTTCTATTGTCAAAAGCAGTAGAAATAGTTCCTCCTCAACAAAGGGGAGAAGGTTTTTATTCAAGGTACTTTATGACCACAAAGAAAAATGGGGAGTGGCAGCCTATCCTCGACCTAAGATTGTTGAATAGGCACTTGGCAAAGCCAAAGTTCAAAATGGTAACTCTAGCTTTGATTCTGTCAACCCTCCAGAAGAGAGACTGGATGGCATAACTGTATTTAGAAGATGCCTACTTCCACATCCCCATAAGGGAGTCTCACAGAACATATCTCAGATTCAGACTCCCTTCAGGTCACTACCAGTTCTCAGCACTACTATTCAGCCTTACTTCAGCTCCAAGAGTATTCACAAAGTGCTTGGCAGTGGTGGTGGCACACCCGAGAAGGCAGGGAATCATGTCATTTCCCTACCTGGACGAATTGTCGGTGGTAGGAAAGTCTCCTCAACAGGTTAGAGACTATCTAAGGGAGACCCAGGATGTCCTGGAGTCCCTAGGATTCCTAATAAATCTCAAAAAGTCTGTCCTAGGCCGGCCCATCAGCACAGTGGTAGTGCTATCGCTTGCAATGCCGGTGACCTGGGTTTGGGAACAAGCCCGGGGAGCTGGAGGGAGGAGGCTTGAGCATCCCAGGACTGCTCACCTTCCGGGGAATTGAGGCTCGGTACTCTGCTGACCCCCGGTGGAGGCCTGAGATACAGCAAGCCCAGCCACATATATTGGGGCTGCGTGACGGACATCGGCGCTTGCACCTTGATGTCAGGGAGCACGTCACACAGGAAAATGGCTCATTGTGTTCCCGGTAGATGGAGCACCAGGCATAGATCCCCAGTGCCCCCGCTTGTCCCTGAGTGACATCCCGACGACACCAAGGAACTAGGGGTGTATTTGCCCCACCTTGTCCTAGCCTGGAGGGCAAATCACGGCTACATGGGGGACGTACCACTCCAGGCTCCAGATAAGAAGGTGGAGACAGATGCCATAGGTGACTTCTGAAGGGAGTGGAGCACAGCGGGTGGGAGGAGTATAAACAGTAAGTTAAAAAAATGTCTGTCTCACAACCAGTGCAGGTGTTGCACTTCATAGGAGCAGAGCTGGATGCACCAAGGGGAAGGGCTTGCCTACCTCAGGAAAGGGTAGCCAACATTCTACAAATTGCTGGATCGTAAACAGCCAAAAGCCAGCAAGGCAATTCCTGCAGCTCCTGGGACACTTGCCCGCAGCAGCAGCTACAGTCTTGTTTCAGGTTGGTGCCAAAGGAGGGACCCAGTTTCAAAATTAGTTCCAGTAACAGGGACGTTACTGCAAGCTCTCCAGTGGTGGCAGGTAAGGGAAAACATCAGAGCGGGAGTCCCTTACAGCAAGAGTCCCTTCTTAGGTTGGGGAGCTCATCTGGGTGATCATACAATACATGGCACTTGGTGAAGTGCAGAGTCACATAAACAAGCAGGGGGGAACAAGGTCCAACCCTCTATCACAGAAGCAATGAAGGTATGTAACCTGACCTACTCACTCCAGGCTTCACTAGTAGCCATCCATTTGACAGAGAAGGCCAATACTCTGGCAGATGCTCTCAGCTGAATCAACCAGGACCATCCCAAATGGACTGTCAACAGGCAGGTATTGGAGGTGGTGTTCAGAAGGTGAGGCACTCAGGAGGTAGATCTCTTTGCATCCCACGAGAATCACCAGGTGCAGTTCTGTTGCAGACCACCTGCCAAGGGCACAATACCTTTGGATGCTCTGGTTCTGGATTGGTCAGGGAAGCAACTACATGCTTTCCCTCCCTTTCCAGTGCTCCTCAGAGTCCTAATCAAACTTAGGTCCCAACCAGCATCAATGATTTTGATAGCTCCAGACTGGGCCAGGCAGCCATGGTACTCCTTGCTGCTTTCCATGGCTGTGGCTCCACCAATACACCTCCCATGGAGGCACAATCTGTTAACTTCCTCCCAGGGGAGGATCTTATACCCGAACCTCAGGTCCCTCAGGCTGAAGGCCTGGCTCTTGAGGACTTCCATCTCTCTGAAAGTATATTAGATGTCCTCAGATGTTACAGGAAACTTTTTGCACAAAAAAGACATATGCATCTAAGTGGAAAAGATTTTCTATATGGTGTTCTGCTAATGATGTAGTACCCTTACAAGCAGGGATATCAGACATGTTGGACTATCTTGTCCGTGTGCACTCCCTGGGTCTACAGCACACTTCCCTGGAGGTGCATTTGGCCACAGTTTCAATATATATTTCAGTTGGCAAGTGTAGTTTCATGGCTTCTAATCCCATTTTCAAGAAGTTTTTTAAAGGTTTGACTCATCTGCACCCCCCCATAGGGAACTGGTGCCCACATGGTACCTCAGTGTATGCATTGCCAAGCTCATGAAACCGCCTTTTGAGCCAGTGGCCTCAGCCCACCTGAAATATACCTGGAAAACAAAGTTTCTGGTGGCCATCACTTCGGCCAGAAGGATCAGTGAGCTTCAGGTCTTGTGCATTGAGCACAGCTACATTCCCTTCCATAGGGACAAGGTGGTGCTCAGAACTAATAGGAAGATCTTACTTTGAGATGCAGCTCTTGCAGCAGGTTACACCATTAGGACTGAAGCCGGCAGGCGTCAGGACCCCATGGAAATCTTCTAACTAGCAGTCTTCAGCGGGGACCGCCTCCGACATCGGTCCCGCCCCCGACGTCAGGCGTAGTACATAAGGAGGCGTTCCCGATAGAATCCCCATTTCTTTCCCGCCGTCAACTTGCATGTGTCGACCCTCCAGTCAGTGTCTAGCGTGTGACGCCTGGAAAAGTTCTTTTCCATTTCTTCAACAAGAAACTTCAATTCTACGAATCGTCTGCCATCTGATGTCCTCGCCAACATCCACGGAGGGCCATCCATCAAAGTGTGCCTGCGGGAAGCAAATTCTCTTTAAAGACCCACATTTGGCCTGTGTGTGGTGCTTAGGCCCTGACCACGACACCCGGGCCTGCTTCTTTTGTCAAGGCTTTAACAGTCGGACCCGGATCCGTCATCAGAAGGCCCTCCAAGCTTACCTTCTGGAAGAGAGATTGAAGGCCATGGAGCCTGCCTCCAAGGGGGAATCTTCAGAGAAAGCCCACCGGCACCTCGAAAAACACAGAGGGTGAGCTCTAAATCACCTTCTAGGGCTTCCGACTCCCGTAGCTCCGGCTCCCAGTCTGACCGCTCGCCTTACCGGGCCCGATCTCAGCCTCCCCCGGTTGCGGTCAAGTCTTCTTCGGGTTCCTCCACTCTGCAGCCTTTTATGACCTCCAGGCCTTCTTCCTCATTGTCCAAGGCCTCGCCGAGGTCAGGGGACTGCCATCACCACAAGTCCGGCTCCCGCCACTCGGCCCCTGACATCCGGTCGGTCTGCTTGCCTCCTCCACCCCAGCGGAAAACCAAGGAGCTGACATCGCTCAAGAGGACGTCGGTCTCGACGTCGGCCCACCTGACGTCAGCCAAGCACCACCGGTCCCGGGACCCGATGACAGCCAGACGCCTGTCGCCGGCCAGACCTTCTTCACCGTGGATGCCAGCTGGGGGACCGACGCCCATCCCAGGAGATAGAGGAACCCCTATGCCACCTACTGACGTCGGCCAGGAGGTGCTCACGGAGGAGGAGTCGACACAGCCCAAGGACCAGGTGGGCGAACCCGGTCCTGTTGAACCCCCAAGGGAACCCTCTCTGAACCGGAGACCCTGGGGTTGACGCCGAACCCCGGCGACTGACCACCGCACCCGCGCTGGCCGCCGGGTCTCACTATTGCCGAGGTCAAGGAGTTGTTTACCTTTTGGTAGGATACCATTAAAAAGGACGTGGTTCCCACACCTTCTCCGCTTCCTCCTCCTTCTCCTCCACCTGTGACTCCACTGGCCCCAGCACCCCCACCCCATCTGGGGCAGCAGGCCGAGTACCTTCCCCCCAGGAGCCTGTTGAATCTCCCAGGGGCAGACCATTGGAAAAGAAGAGACCTCCGTCCAGATCTTCTTCAGGGTCACCCAGCCCCAAGAGACCCAGAAGACACTGCTACTCGCCTTCGACGAAGGACTCGGGATTGGACTTCTCAGGCAGATCCAGATCCCCTTCTCCCATCAGCGTCCCCTCTCCGGACCCACGTGAGCTCCCAAGATCTCCTCCAGATGACCCATTGTTCTCAGAGATTATGAGGCATATCCAAGAGAATATGGGCTGGGACGCAGAAGAGCTTGACCCTGAGAGGCTACGCCTTGTGCATTATCTTCAGCAAAAGGACCCAAAGCCTGTGGACACCTTCGTGGACGTCACCAAGGCAGCGTGGAAACGTCCACATTCACTCCCGGTGATGCCGAAAAAGGCTGACCACCTGTACAAGGCCCCTGGGGAGGACCAGTACTTGGCATTTCATCCTCTGGCCGATTCCCTGGTCATCACAGCCTCACATGACCGGTCCCAGAGGCCACAACATCTGAGCACCCTGCCACCGGACCCAGCATCCAAGCAATTGGACGCGATGGGCAGGTGCATGTACGCAGCTGCAACCTGCGCCATTAGGTCCCTTAATTATCTCACCCACATGGTCCAGTTTCAGAATGCCTTGTGGGAGCAGGGACTAGAGCTGGCAGAAAAGATGCCGGAAGGTGAGCAGAAGGAAGAACTGCTTCAGCTCCTCCGGACGGGTTCAGATGTGGGAACCCAGGTGCTTTGAGCCACGTATGACTCCGCGGACTCCTCGACCAAAGCAGCAGCCTCAGGCGTATGCCTCCGGAGACACTCATTGCTCCATGTCTCCGGATTCACCCCGGACGACCAGAAGAACATACTGGACGCCCCATTCCATGGCGAAGTTCTCTTTGGTGAGTCCTCGGAGAAGGTCCTCACCAAGCTTCTGGAGGCCGGGAAGGCTGTGAGGTTTGTCCAGGCTTTGTACAGACCCAGGCCTGGTTCCTTTCATAGGAACCAGAGCCATTTTCATGGCTGGACTCAAAGACAACAGTCCCGTTCCGGCCCGCAACAGAGGGGCTCCTTCTCCCGGAAAGCCCAGGGGAAGTCGTCCTCAGGTAGAGGCCAACGTCCCGCCAAGTCGGCCCAACCTGCAGGACCCTCAGCCACCATAGCATGACTCCTTCCCAGTTCCCGCCCCTCAGGATCAACGGGACACCAAGGTTGGGGGTCGTATTGCGGACCATCTGCCAGGGTGGCAGTCTATCACCACCGACAGGTGGGTACTCCAATTGTTCAAAAAAGGCCACTTTATAGAGTTCATAGACAAGCCACCCACAAGGCCTCCTCTGCTCTCCCGCTACTTGGGTCAGCACAGATTGCTTATCAGGCAAGAAGTACTCGCGCTTCTGTAAAAAGGAGCAGTGGAGTACGTCCAGGAGAACCAGAGAGGAGCAGGCTACTATTCCTACTTCTTCCTGGTTCCAAAGAAAACAGGGGACCTCCGTCCAATATTGGACCTCAGCGACCTCAACATTTTGGTCACCTACAAACGGTTTTGCATGGTGACTCTTCAGGGTCTTATTCCCATGCTGAAGAAGGATGCATTTCTGGTGTCACTGGACATGCAGGACGCTCACCTGCACATCCCCATCGCTCAAGCGCACAGGAGGTTCCTGCGCTTCGAGATTCTCGGCCACCACCTTCAGTTCCGGTGATTCCTTCGGACTGTCATCGCCCCCAGGGTTCTTTACCAAGTGCATGGCAGTCATGACAGCCTCTAAGGGACAGGGCCACCACGTGTTCCCGTACCTGGATGACTGGCTTCTCATGGCCGCCTCCCGAGAGGCACTGTTGTTGACTATCCAGAACACCCAAGCTCTTTTTCAGTCGCTGGGCATACTTATCAACTATGAGAAGTCTCTCCTGGTACCATCCAAGAAGCTGCAGTTCATAGCCGCAGTTCTGGACACCGTCCAAGGGAAAGCTTTTCTTCCCGAAGACAGAGCGGAGCGCATCACGGCCCTCATCAGGGACCTCTTGGCAAAGAAGACCGTCCCCGCCAGACTGATCCTTCGCCTGCTCAGACATATGGCTGTGGCCATTCCAACCGTCCTGATGGCAAGGCTCCACATGCGGGTAACCCAGTGGATGCTCAAAGTGCAATGGGATCAGAGGCAAGACCATATGCAGCAGCCAGTCAGAATCACGAGGGCCGTGATTCGGGACTGGCAATGGTGGCTAGACCCAGGGACACTCTCTGTGGGTGTCCCATTTGTAGCACCATCCCCGGAGGTAATCCTCTCCACAAACGCCTCAGGGCTGGGGTGGGGGCACACCTGAATGGGGTGAGGTCCCAGGGAATGTGGTCCCCTCAGGAAGCTCACCTCCACATCAACATTCTGGAGATGAGGGCGGTCCTGTATGCCCTGCAAGCCTTCCAGTCAGAAATTCCACCGAGTACTCTTCTGCTTCAAACAGACAATATGGCAGTAATGTATTACCTCAACAAGCAAGGAGGCACACACTCTTATCCCCTCTGCAGGGAAGCCATGAGAGTGTGGGAATGGGTAATTCAACACGGTGCGAGCCTGATTACAGTTCATGTTCCCGGAGTGGACAACACAATCGCAGACGGCCTGAGTCGATCCCAGGCCAGAGTCCACGAGTGGGAGCTTCTTCAGGAGGTAGCAGAGGATCTGTTTCTTCGATGGGGCACTCCAGAATTGGACTTGTTCACTTCCCCATCCAATGCAAAACTGCCCAATTTTTGCTCGCTAGATCCAGGGCCTGGTGTTTTTTGGCAAGACACGTTGTCCCTCTCCTGGGTGGACAGATTCCTCTATGCTTTCTCTCCCTTCCCGTTGATCCAGAGAGTCCTTCTCAAACTTCGCAAGGAGCATGCAACAATGATCTTGGTTGTGCCTTTCTGGCCCAGACAGATTTGGTTCCCCATGCTGACGCAATTGTCCCGGGAACCTCCACTCCCGTTGCCCATCAGCTTCCATCTACTGTCTCAGGAGAAGGGTTCGCTAGTCCACCCAGATTTACGTTCACTGAACCTGCATGCCTGGCTCCTCGAGACATAGCCATTCTGCGACACGGGGTCTCGCAAGAGGTGGCGGAAGTCCTTTCTGCTGCCAGAAAGCCGGCAACGCATGCGACGTACACCATGAAATGGCACCGGTTTTGCCTGTGGTCTCAGGCATGCAGTCTCCCCCCTTTAGAATGCCCAGAAAAATCAATTCTAGAATACCTGCTTTCCCTCTTTCACTCAGGCCTTGCCTACTCCTCAATTAAGGTTCACCTCTGTGCGATTTCGGCCTACCACTACCCGACAGGCCAATGCACAGTGGCACAACTTGATGCCTCTCGTGACTTTTTGAGGGGAGTGCTACACCTTAGACCACCCATTAAGGATCCCGTCCCTCCTTGGGACCTACTCTTTGTCCTGGAGCAGCTCACACTGCCCCCTTTTGAACCTGCTGCAGATTGTGAGCTACGTTTTCTGTCGTGGAAAACGCTATTTTTGGTTGCTATTATGTCAGCAAGGAGAATCTCTGAGCTACATGCCCTCATGTGTAAGGAACCTTATTTAATTTTCCACCAGGACAGAGTGTCCCTGAGGACAAATCCTAAATTTCTGCCTAAGGTGGTCTCAGCCCTTACCCTTAATCAGGACATCGATTTGCCGGTGTACTTCCCCAGGTACACCAACAGAGGAGAGGCACTGCTTCACACCCTAGATTTTCAAAGCTCCTTAAGATACTACCTGACCAGGACCAAACAGCATCGCAAATCCGCACAGCTGTTTATTTCCTTTGCTGAGAGGATGTTGGGCCAACCAGTCTCAAAACAGACTCTTTCTCGCTGGCTTGTCCAGTGCATTTCCTTTCGCTACAACAACAAACAGAAGCCCCTTCCGGGCACAGTCAGGGTCCACTCGACTAGCGGGGTGGCTACTTCCTTCACAGCACTGCGGAATGTCTCCATCTCGGCCATTTGTGCCACAGCCACATGGAGCTCAGTGCACACCTTCATTAGGCACTACAGCCTCGACATCGCTTCACGGCGGAGAGCAGGTTTCGGCCTCACCGTTCTGCAGGGTCTCCTGTCCTAGATTCAGGATTTTTTCAAGATCTCTATTTTATGCCTTCTCCCTAGAGCGTCTCTAGGTGCTATTGCTTGGGAATCAGTCCTAATGGTGTAACCTGCTGCAAGAGCTGTATCTCGAAGTAAGATAGTACAGTTACGTAAGAACTTACCATAACAGTAGATCTTCGAGAACAGCTCTTGCAGCAGGTACCTTCCCGCCCACCATTCCCCCTTGGAGGAGGTAAGGTCTAACCAGGCTTCGACAGGAGCTCACTCTCCTTTGTTCCTCTGATGGAAGGATCCTCGGTCTCCACTTCTGATGTCATCCAGCGGCCAGAAGTCTCCAGCGGGAGAACTGGGCATTCTGGCGGGACCGCCTCCTTATGTACTATGCCTGACGTCGGGGGCGGGACCGACATTGGAGGCGGTCCCCGTTGAAGACTGCTAGCTAGAAGATTTCTGTGGGGTCCTGATGCCTGCTGGCTTCAGTCCTAATGGTGTAACCTGCTGCAAGAGCTGTTCTCGAAGATCTACTGTTACGGTAAGTTCTTACGTAACTGTACTTTCCTTCCTAAGGTGGGTCCTGATTTCCACTTGAATCAGTCCACACACTATTAGTCTTTTTTACTGAGTATTCCAGCTCAGGTGAACGCAGGCTTCATAGACTGGATGTCAAGAGAGCTTTGAGCTACTACATGACTCCCATCAAGGACCACAGGCAGCAACTATTCCTGACTTATGGAGATGTGGAAAAGGGGAAACCAGCAACCAAGAGGAATGTTTCTCGTTAGATAGTCCAGTGCATTCAATTTTGCTACTTGAAAGCAGGTAAAAAAAAAAAAAACAGTGGGCCTTAGGGCTCATTCCACAAGAGGCACAGCTGCTTCAATAGCAGCTGCCAGGGATGTTCCATTATTGGAAATTTGCAAAGCAGCTACAAGAACAACAGTGCATACTTTCACAAAGCACTACTGTCTGGACACCCAGTCCAGGAGTAATGCTAGGTTTGGCACAGCAATTCTGCAGAATCTATTTCCTAAGTAAGTTCTATGCCCACCTCCAAAGTTACTGCTTCGTAGTCTGTAAGGGTTAAGAATATTGAGGAATCATGTGATGTCTGCAAGCTGTTGGCAGATTTCCAAAAGAGCTCTCTCTTTCCTCTCCTGCATACTGCCTAATCCTCTACTTCAAATGCAATTTTAGCTCTATTTGCCTCTATATTGGCACCTACCTTCCTGCTGCCTTTTTGCATTGCTATTGGCAGTTCCAGCACTGTGATGGATGCCGACATGCGGCAGACCTCGCCACATCATACTCACCAGCTTTACCGCAAAAGGCCCTTAAGAAGTCCAAAGCACAGGGGAGCCAATCAGCTCATTCCACCTCGCAGACTTCATCATCTGGGCCCCTTACTGAAGACCATTTTCTACAGGAGCTGCTTCCCTTTAGAGAAGTACTGGTGGATATTTCATCGGAGCTTAAGTCCTTATGCTCAGATATGGGGGAGTTGGGGTGCAAAATCGGAGATGTGGACACTCGAACCTCATCACTGGAAGCTTGGCAGGGCCGGACGGACCCGGAACTCGTCAAGTTAAGGCAACAAATCTCCAAATTGCAAGCGAAGACAGAGGACCTAGAGGGAAGGAGCCGGAGGAATAATATTCTTATTTTCATCTTACCAGGATCTGAAGCAGGATCCAACGTCATCTCTTTTGTTCAGAAGCTGCTGGCCAAGGTAGTCGAGCCTTCCCCCTTCAATCCAGGCTATTAGATTGAAAGGGGGCATAGGTCACTGAGGCCACAACCCCCAGCAGGTGCTCCACCATGACCCATCATCTTAAAATTTCTAAGCTACTTAGAAAAACAACATGTGCTCGCTAAGGCCCCGCAAACTACAAGCTATTCTTTGGGAAGGCAAACCCTTGCGGCTCACCCGAGATCTACTCCTGGAGACATGCCAAAAACGGACTGTGTTTCATCCAGTACAGTAGTGTCTAAAATAATTGCTGCCGGAATGAAGTTCAAAATATCTTATCCAGCACATTTACAGATCTGCATTAATGATGCCTGTTGCTCCTATGTTAGCTCCGAGGTTGCCAAGAAGGAAATGGCCCAGACACTTCATGATCTCTTTTCTACCACCTGAACTTTTCAAATGCTTTACTGTCCACCTATAGTATAAAGTTGGTACATGTTGATATTGTAAATGTTGTTGCTGCATAATGTTGCCCCATGATATTTGTTTTCCTGGGGTGGGCTTGGGGGGAGGGTCTGAGGCCTTGGCTGGGGCGTCCCACGTTGTATGGCTGGGCTTTCCCACTTGTTTGTCCGCAGCGCCTGCTGCTCTTTCTGGTCCTTGAGTGGAGCGATAGGCTTCCCACATACCCTCAGATTCCCCTCTTGGCTGGAACTATGGCCCGGATAGCAGTTCCCAGGGTTAAATGAGGTACAAGTGCTACCTGAATTTGGTTCCCCCGTCGGTCGGAACAGCCATTGGTGGTCTGTTTGCCGGGGGGAAGGCCCAATCTTGCTGCATTAGCCAAATCACTGGCTTACTTAATCCAATTTGCAGCACCCCAGTAAGTTAAATATTAGGCGTCAATGGGATCATCTCGTGATGCTGTTTCCTCACTGGGAATGCATGATTATGTACTCTCGTACCACACTCCTGGAGTCCCTGTATTAGCTGGGTAATGGTCAACTTCTTTCCCACAGGACCTAGCTGAACCGAGAAAATGATGGCTTGAGTTTATAGCAATTTCTCAAGAGCCCAGTCTTTTTTCATAGTGGTGTGGTCCCACCTGTATCCAGGAATAGAGTGGTAAGTTATTTCTCTTCTTACTTGCCACCACTGAATCCCTGAATCTATTACTGATGGGTGCATTATTTAGAATGTGGGAGGGGGGTGCTATGGAGCTGTGTAGCATTACAAACTGGTTTATGGGGGGACTGCACCTGCTCCTGCTCACCTGGTACCCTGGCCAAATTGGGCTGGATCCTCTACACTACTCCATCAAGGTGAACAGTGTCAGACACAATAGAGGTTTTCTTCTTCCATTCCCGATCTTTTTTATGTGGTTTAGTATACATTTTAGGGGAGAGGTCACTGTAAATAGTTTGTTGAGCTGGGATAAATTATTACTTATCAGTAGGATTAGGGTTACATATGACAGTCTCAGAATGTTGTGAGTACAAGTGGGGGTGGAGGACGGGGGTACCTGGCTTTCACTAGAGGCCCCTCTTTGCAGAGTGGCCAGAATTTATCTGCTGGTTCCAATTATCCTGGTATCAATATCATTACTTGTTGGTTTTATACATTCCAGTTGGGGCTATTTTGAAGGGTTCTTGGGGGAGTGGGGGTGAGATGGAGTGTGCCTTAGGTGTTATAAATGGATACCTTATTTTATACTACCCTCGCTTACTTTGATTGTCACAAATGGGGAGCAGAATGAATAGAACTGTAACTTGGAATATCAGGGGCGTTAGACCCCACTAAGAGATATGAGGTTCTGAGGCACTGCATCCTGTGAAATGCAGGCATACTTTTTCTGCAAGAGACCCATCTTCTAGTTAAGGAGTCTACCTGGCTACGAGGACAGGGAGTGAGCCATGTCTTTGCTTCAGGTGACTCATCTTTGAGTAGGGGTGTAGCTATACTAATAATGGGTACTATCCCTTTCCAAGCTGACCTGACTATTACTGACCCAGGAGGCAGATTAATTCTGGTCAAAGGTACCCTTTTCCATACTGAGACGGTATTGGGTTGCCTTTATGGCCCAGTAGGTGGGGATGTACAGTTCCTCATGGACCTGGCTAACAAGCTTGCACCCCTATTGCCTACTTCTCTAGTCCTAGGAGGGAACCAAAATGTGCCACCCACACATGATCTGGACCACTCTTACTTACCCCTGAAGCCCCCCCTTCCCTTCCCAAAAAGCCTTGAGAGATTTCATAGATATGCTCGGCCTATGTGATCCATGCCATATTTGTAATCCTTCCCACCACCTCTATTCTTTTTATTTCTCAATTCATCAGTCTTGGTCTAGGCTGGATTATATCTTAATCAGTATTCCCCTTCTAGCTGGCCTGTGCCAAGCAGGAATTGAACCAATTGTTATATCTGACCATTCAGTGGCCAGGTTAGTCATCTCCCCTGACTCTGAAATGCAGAGGGATAGTACCTGGAAACTGAATACTTAGCTCCTCAAGGACTGGTCTATTATCAAGCAGTTACAATCTCTTATACAATCCTTTAGTGATCATAACAAAGATTCTGTCCCAAGGGTTGATATTGAATGGTGTGCACTTAAATGTTACCTCCAGGCTGAATTCATTAAAATTGCCACAAGAAGGCAAAAGTTATGAGAGGCCGAAGCCTTAACACTATTAACTCAAATTAGAGCCGTGGAACTTTCTCTTTCCTCCTCCACAACACCAGATTCACTGGACACTTTACTCTCCCTGTGTAATAAAAGATATTTTACACGAGAAGGCAGAATATGCCCTTCTAAAAACTTGTTCTGAATATGCTGACCAAGGGGAAAAGGCGGGCAGGCTCCTTGCTCTTTGCCTGCAAAAGCTGGAACGCTCCAGACTAATTTCCTTCATTCTTGCTAAAGATAGTTCCACTAAAACCTTACCCCGGGATATAGCATCAGTCTTCAAAAACTTCTACCATAACCTTTATGGTAAACTCCATTCTTCTCCGGATCTCTAAGAAATAGACAGATATTTGAACTCCATCAATCTTCCATGCCTTCTAGACCACCATCATCAGGCCTCCCTGTCAACTCCTATATCTACCTTTGAAGTGGAAGAGGTTATTAAAGGACTCGCCCTTGACAAGGCACCAGATCCGGATGGCTTTCCCTCCAATTTCTATAGAACCTTTTCCAAAGAATTATCCCCCTTGCTACTAAGATTCTATAAATACATGCTTACTGCTGACTCCTTAGACCCCATAATTATTGGAGGCCACCATTGTCCTTCTCCTCAAACCGGATAAACAAGACACACCACTGTTCAGCTACCATCCTATTTCTCTCCTGAATTGTGATATTAAGATCCTCACCAACATTCTCTCTACCCATACCAGGAGAGTCTGGACACATCTATTAAGTCCAGAACAGGTAGGATTTGTTCCTGGTAGGTTATCAGCAGACTACCTTCGGAAGTTAGACCATATTTTTCAAGTGGCCCACTCTTCTCCGGTTCCTGTGGCCTTGATCTCATAGATGCTGAGAAGTCATTCAAAAGAGTCGATTGGAGTTTCCTCTGGTCAGCTCTCTGAAAGATGGGCTTCCCCTCCACCTTTCTTCAATGGTTCAAAACATATATTCCTCTCCCACTGCTAAGATTTATTGCAATGTTTTTTTTTTTCCTCTCGTTTCCCTCTCTTCTCTGGCATAAGGCAAGGTTGTCCTCTATCACCCTTCCTTTTCAAACCTATACCTTGAACTCCTTCTCAGACATATTAAAATGTCCCCCCAGATTCGTAGCATCCAGATACAAAACTCTATATGTACACTTTCGGTGTATGTGGATTGTATTTTTTTACATTTAGAACAACCATCAGGGGACTTCTGGTGACATCACCGTAATGTTGGAAGGTTGAGACGAAGAGCTCCTCAGCGGTCACCCCCTAATCTAACAGAATCCTCAGTGAAAAGGCAGTTTTGATGGTGTTTGAATGGTATTCCCCAAAGTACAGATGGCAAGGAAACCACAGAAGGCAAAAGGAGCAAGGCAGTCAGCTGTTACGGGCAAAATGCGGCAAACATTGTTAAGCAGGTCACAGGAGGGCCTCTTCACCCTGCCCTTGCATAGGTGCTTCCCCTCGGAATCCTCTATAGAACTTGATCCAGAAGAGGTCGACTCATCAGAGAGCACTATGCAAAGCCTACAAAAATACTCTCTACAGTTAACAAAATAGATAGTGCCCTGGCTGATTTACGGTAAGATGTGCGCACCCTGGACAAAAAAGTGTTGGCAAATGACTCCTGACTTACTGAGCTTGCGGAGGCCCAGGATGGCAACGAACGCCTACTGCTGTACTTGCTGCAAAGGGACCGGGAAATAGGCCAAACTGGAGGACTTAGAGAACAGGTCTCACTGCTACAATTTTAAGATTCATGGGATCCCCGAGGGAACGGAGGAGGGCTTTGCCACAGTAGGCGACTTCATTCAGTAGCTCCTGCGTACAACGCTCTCAACACCAGCAGACCTGAATCTCGAAATAGACTGAGCGCACCAATCACTGGTGCCCTAGCAAACTGATCCCTCGGTTAGGCCTCGTTCATTTATTGTCAGAATGCTCCACTTCCAAAGTAAAGAGTGGATATTACATGAAGCATGGAGGCATCGCAATTTAAAATATCAAGAAGCCATAATATATTTTGATCAGGACTTTTCATCAGCCCTTCAAGCAGACAGACAGAGAGTCTGAGGGATAATAAAATAATTAAAAGCAAAAAAGGAAATAAGAGCGCAACTGCTTTTCCCAGCAAGGCTAAAGGTCTACCTAGAAACTGGCTCAAAAGTCTTCCCTACGCTATTCGAGGCAGTCCCAACCCTTAAAAACCTGAACATCCTGATTCCAGACCTGGAGTTTGAAATACTGGAAAGGAAGCTAAAGGCAAGCATGTGGAGTGTAGCTACCAGAGGTAAGAACAAAAGCAGGGGAATACCAGGAGCAAACACTGGGAGACATAACGAAGTTGGTACAGAGAACTGACTGAAGAGAACAGGCCAGAACCTATGGAAAGGCAGCAACATCGCCCCTGAAGGACTGATTTACAATCCCTGAGATACTGTGTGTATTTTCTCTTTGGAACAGCGGGGGCTTCAGACATTTACTAACTGGAGGGTAAAGGACAGAACTATTAATGGAAACCCCAAATAGGGGAACGGAAATGAAGTGACTGAATTGCTCCTGATAACTTCGTAGCCATTAAGCCCAAATACGAAGGGGGGGGGGAGTGAGAGACTGTCAATGCTACAAAGGGGAGAGGCAACAATGCCAAATTAAGAGTGCGCCACAATTCTGAGCAATCGGAGGTTGAATAGAATGGGTGAATGAGAGAGAATTCCACTCATGGGAGATAAAACTATACCCCCCTATGAAGTGTTGCCAATGTGCTTGGGGTATTAAGCCCCTAGTTGGATATGCTGAATCCAGGTATGTTATTATGGTATGGAACACCATAGTAAAAGCGCTAACATGCTTTAGTGAGTGGCTGGGGAACTGGACTGTATTTTATTTTCTTTAAAATGGATATGGGGGGGCGTGGGGAGATTCTGGGTTTAACAGTTTGTCTCACTTGAGTGACGTTGAAAACCTGAGAGTTGTAAGCAGGTTACAACTGAGCAACAGCTACTACACCCCTTAAACAGCTTACGGGTTTCAGAAAAGTCACACTAGTGACTTCTTATGTGGAGTTTCTTTCTGAGAATACCATATAGATTTTCCTTGGAAGTCAAAAAAAAAGTTAAGTAAAAGTTCTGAAGTTAAATGTTCAATTTTCAAAACTGGTTAAGTTTTACAAGTGGAATGTTTTGTTCTGCTCTTATTAATATTATTAAGATTTTCAATGTGGATTCTTGCTACGAGGAAGTGAGTTAGGGGCTCTGGATGGGCCGGGGGAAGGGCGGCATCACAGAGCAGTCAAGGACTTAGTAAGCAGAGGGAGACAAAGGGCTTTGGTTAAAAATGGCTCAATTAAACAATGTCTCATACAATGTTAATGGAATTAACTCCCCAGTAAAAAGAACTAAAGTATTAACTGAACTAAAAAGTCTGGACTGCTATGTCGTACTCCTTCAGGAGACTCACCTCTCAGATCTAGAACATGCCAAGCTCAGGAATTTATGGGTGGGGAGAGTCGAAGCTGTGTCATATGATGGGGCAAAAAAAGTGAGAGTAGCGGTGTTAATAAAGAGAGATTGCCCCTTAGAGATACAGGAGGTGGAGAAAACATTTCAGGGGAGGTTTATCAGGGTATCAGGGTTGGTACAGGATAAAGTAGTACATAGAAACATAGAAACATAGACTTTGACGGCAGATAAGGACCGCTAGGCCCATCTAGTCTGCCCATTTCCCTACCTACAGGATAGGCCGCAGATCCTAGTTAACCAACAGCCTATATCTTCCTGCCCCCCACAAGAATTGCCTTATGTCTGTCCCATGCATTCTTGAATTCTCCCCCAGTTTGAGACTACACAACTTCCTCAGGAAGGCTGTTCCATGCATCCACTACCCTCTCTGTGAAATAATACTTCCTCATTTTGCCCCTAAACCGCCCTCTTTCTATCTTTAAATTGTGTCCCCTTGTTCTTGCAAGTCTTTTTCTGAAAGATGCTACCCTCTTGGACTTTGTTGATTCCCTTGAGGTACTTGAAAGTTTCTATCATGTCCCCCCTCTCTCTTCTTTCCTCAAGGGTATACATATTAAGCTCCTTTAGT
This sequence comes from Neoceratodus forsteri, assembly GCA_016271365.2. Taxonomy (NCBI): domain Eukaryota; kingdom Metazoa; phylum Chordata; order Ceratodontiformes; family Ceratodontidae; genus Neoceratodus; species Neoceratodus forsteri. Next base: position 900,045,107 of record CM028135.1, on the reverse strand, counting down.
CTCTCCTCATACAGCTTCTTTTGCAGACCCTGCACCATTTTAGTTGCCCTCCTCTGGACTGCCTCTATCCTGTCTATGTCCTTGCGAAGATGGGGTCTCCAGAACTGGACACAGTATTCCAGATGGGGTCTCACCAACTGTCTGTACAGAGGGATAACAACTTCCTGTTTTCTGCTGCTGATGCCTCTCCCTATATATCCCAGTATACCCCCGGCCCTCCCTACTGCCTTCTCACATTGCTTGCTAACCTTAAGGTCATCTGATATGATTACCCCCAGGTCCCTTTCCTGTTTTGTTGTTGTTACTACCTCCCCACCCATTGTGTATTCTTCCCCTGTGTTCTTGTTTCCAGGTGCATTATTTTGCACTTTTTTGCATTGAATCCTAGCTGTCATACGTCTGACCATTCCTCCAACCTTGCCAAGCCCCTTTTCATCCTTTCCACACCTCCTTGTGTATCAACCCTGTTGCAGATCTTTGTGTCATCTGCAAAAAGGCATACTTTTCCTTCCAGTCCCTCTGCAATGTCACCGATGAAGACATTAAAAAGGACTGGACCCAATACTGAACCCTGCGGTACCCCGCTAGTAACCGCCCTTTCTTCAGAGTGGACTCCATTTACAATTACCTTCTGTGTCCTGTTGTCCAGCCAATGTTTTACCCAGACTACCACCCTGGGACCCACTCCCAGGCTGGTTAATTTGACTAATAATCTTTTGTGTGGGACTGTGTCAAATGCCTTGCTAAAGTCTAGGTAGGCCATGTCCACAGCCCTCCCTGGTCTACTACTTTGTCACCCAGTCAAAAATCTATTAGATTCATCTGACATGACCTTCCCACTGTGAACCCATGCTGCCTTGGATCCTGTGCTCCACTGACCTCTAGGTACTCAACTATTCTTTCCTTCAGAAGTGACTCCATCACTTTCCCTACCACAGAGGTCAGACTGACAGGTCTGTAGTTTTCTGCCTCTGTCTTGGTCCCACTTTTGTGAAGGGGAATCACATCCACCTTCCTCCAGTCCTCGGGTACCACACCATCCTCCCATGATTTATTAAAAAGATTAGCCAGTGGTTTCACTAGTTCCTTCCTTAATTCTTTTAGAATTCTGGGGTGAATTCTATCATGACCCATTGCTTTGTCCACCTTCAGTTTTAGGAGTTCTTGCAGAACCCTTTCTTCTGTGAAAGGACTACATATAGTAAACATATACGCTGCCATTGTGGGTACAGACAGATTCCATACAGCTGTTTTCCAAAAGATAGCAGAGCTTCCCAAAGGCCTATTGGTCTTAGGAGGGGACTTTAATGCCAACCCTTGCCTGACACTGGATTGGTCTTCAGGGCTGACGAGCACTCTCAGAACAGTGAACAAGAGGTTAAAAGCCATAATGGAGATGGGGAGAATAGAGGAAATCTGGAGGTCTCGGCACATAAGGGAAAGGGATTACATCTTTTACTCAGTGGCCCAAGATTCTTATTCACAAATAGATTTATTAGTGACCCATAAAGCTGATCTCCATCATTTCACAACTTCCCAAATTGGCTCAATCACTTTGTCTGACTACACATCAGTATTCACAAAAGCTGCCTGGTGCCAGAAGTCCAGATGTATGAGTTGGAGATTGAATATATCCCTGTTAAACGATAATAATTTTGTACAGCAAATTCAACAAACCATCAGCAACCTTGCATTGGATTTACCCATGACAGACTGTTCTCCACTATTATGGTGGGATACCATGAAGGCAGTAACAAGGGGTCAAATGATAAGTTTAGCCTCTGCTAAGAAGAAAAACAAAGACAAAAAGCGAACAGTCTTACAAAAGGCAATAGAAACTTTGGAAAGGGAACCTAAGGGGAAGGAAGGGAGAATATTAAAAGAATTGTTAAAAAAGAGAGCTGAACTGAATACTTTGGAAAATGAAAGAGCTGAAGGAATTTTACAATCCACAAATCAAAAATACTATGAGGGTGGGGGGGGAAGCGCTTACATTATTAGCATTTAGATTAAAAAAAGAACAAGCCAATAGGTACATCCCATTTGTACAGGATAAAAGTAAAAATAGAGAGAGTTGGGTAAAACCGCTGGACGTAGCGTTGGCATTTAGCAGGTACTATAAAATATCATATATGGAGGGAAGGGACCCACAAGAGGTTAAAAATAAAACCACAAAATTTTTGGAGGCCTTAAAACTCCCCAGATTAACCCTGGAAAAGATTTGTCAGCCCATATAACAGAAAAGGCAGTCCAAATAACAATTGCAAACCTCCCTGCTGGAAAATCTCCCGGACATGATGGACTCCCAGCAGAATTTTATAAAAAATAAAAAAAAACCACTTGCCCCAAAACTGGCCATGGTCATGAACACCATTCTAGAAGAAAAATAGCTCCCAAACTCTTGGCAAGATGCATTAATTACAGTAATACCTAAACCCGGTAAGCCCTAGATGTATTTTGACTTGTATAGGCCCATATCACTTTTAAATCAAGATTTTAAAATCTTAACAAAGATACTTGCCAACCGACTGCAAAAATACATCGGGATCCCTGATCCACTTGGATCAAATGGGATTCATACACCACAGGCATATGTCTTTTTTTTTTTGGTAATTTGCCTGGCTCCGACGGCTTTCGGAGGAGGCCTCGTACCTCCTCCTACTCCGTCCACCAGGGCAATCTCCATGGTATCCCATCCCCTAGTGTCATCCGCTCGTAGGGCCAGGGGTGTTTAATTTTTTCACATTTTTCTCCCATTTCCCCTGAGATGCCTGGGCTTAGGACTGATGTCCAGGCTAGCTGACGTGTTGACACAGCTGACCAGCCATCACATGATCGGCGTCTCCTCCCCAACTCCAGTAGAGCCGCCAGTGCCCCGAAAGCCCATGCATCCACTGGCTTCAAGGGCGTCGGGTGCTAGAAGCACCCCTGGTTTCCCACCCCAGAGGGAGGAGAGCATCCATTGGGATGTTCGATCCTCCCTGCCCCCTCTGACCCTCAGAGACCCAAGTCTGTTCCCAAACCCAGGTCGCCAGCATAGCGCAAGGTGTGGCATCCAGCGCCTCAACCTTCAGCGCCACTGGGCCGGCCTTGCAGGCATATGTCTGATAGCCTTAGAAGATTGCTTAATATAATTAGTAATAAAAATGATTCCCTAACCCCACAAATTGCATTTTTCTTGGATGCTGAAAAAGCATTTGATCGGCAAAATTGGATTTACTTACGGGAGGTACTCACTCATATCAGTTTTGAGGGGTCATTTATGCAGTGGATTATGGCAGCTTTTCAAAATTCCATGGCTAGGGTTCGAGTAAATAGCACGCTGTCCGTAACATTTAGAATAGAGAGAGGCACCAGGCAGGGTTGCCCCCTGTCACCTCTGTTGTTCGCAGTTGCTATGGAACCCTTAGCCCAGGCAGTCGGAATGGATGGTAAGATTCGAGGTATCCAAATTGGGGGAGCTCTGAATATGATCTCCCTTTATGCGAATGACACATTGATTTATTTAACTGACCCAGAGGCCTCCACCCCTTCCTAGTGGATTTGCTAACCCAATTTGGCAAGATCTCCGGTTTTAAGATTAACACGGGCAAATCAGAGGTTCTACTCTTAAATGGTGGTGTATCGGCAGCAACCCTCACAAAAATTCCCTTTACATGGGTGAAGAAAAAAATCAGATACATGGGAATACAGATTCCAACTAACATGTCTAAACTATACCAACTCAATTATTGGACACTTCAAAAGAGGGTCTTTGCAGATATTAATAGATGGCACGTACTTCCCCTTACTTTCACAAACAGGATAGACATAGTCAAGATGAATATATTGCCCAGGTACCTATTTTTATTTACAAACTTACCTCTGCCCTATCCAAGAAAGGACTGGAGGGAGCTTAAACATGAGCTATCTAGATTTAGCTGGGCTGGGAGACGGCCAAGGAAAAGATGGGGTCCTTCTCACTGAAACCAGAGATAGAGGGGGTACTGAACTTTTACAGTTATTATAACGCAGCTCAAATCCTCCAAGTTATAAAGATGTTGAACCCTGAATACAGAGGAGTTTGGTACTTGATAGAGAAAGAAGCACATCCTACAACTCCTCTTAATATATTACCCTGGACTGCACTACATCCAGATATAAAATTAATCAAAAACAGATGGGCCCAACATACGATCAGGGTCTTGATTGATACTAGACAATGGTGGGAAATTCCCATTCTGGTGTGGAAATATATCCCCCTTAGATATCTCTCTAAATTCTCAGCTAATCAGGGAGACAACTGCTTCCACTGATGACAAAATAGGGGTTTGAGCAATCTCACACAGTTCATACAAAGGGATAATATTAAATCCTTCACAGAAATGCAGAGGGAGTTTGACTTGCCTAAAGTTAATTTTTTTAAATAACTGCAGTGATGGCACTATATTACTACCACAACAGGAATAGCTGCCCTCGATGCCAGACCACCCCTACCAATAGTAACCACATATCAAAAACATTGTATAGCAGACTCCAAAGGTTATATGTCACTCGTATATAAAGCATTGCAGGAGGAAATAGGAAAGTTATATGTGCAAAAAATAGAGAGGGATTGGCAGGCAGAACTCACCATCACCTTATTATAAGCAGAGTGGAGCAGAATCTGGGGAGGAATACCCAAAACCACAAGCTCTCCTATATGGAGAGAATATAGAGGGAAGGTGGCATCCAGGTATTTCATTACTCCAGTGCTCTCGGCTCATTATACTAACCCACCAACAGATCGTTGCTGGAGGGGTTGTGGAAATAGGGGGACTCATGCTCATATTTTTTTGAGAATGCCCACAGATAGCTACCTATTGGCAGAGGGTTAGAGTAGCAGTACAGGCTATTTTCCAACTGCAAGAGATCCCTACAGTAGTGAATATTTTACTGGCCTTACCACCTAGGGAAATCAAAACCAATAGTCAAAAATATTTATTTATATAATGGTGACAGCAGCTGTAATGGTGATCACCCAGTCCTGGTTGCAACTCTGTATGTTGACCGTGGGCATGTGCAGAACTAATATAAACAATATCAAAGAGATGGAAGCGGTTACAGCTTGCTTAAAATATGTACTGATCGATATAATCCAAAATGGCTACCATACTATGATTATATTGAAAATGCAGAGGGAACTCCAGTGCTGGAGCAATGCATTCTGGCTTGAGAGCCTTGGAACTTCAGATGGGTCCTAAATAAACAAAGCTGGTATGTGAAACAGCGCCAATAGTATATAAGGAAATTATGAGGAAGCTATGAAATGGAGAATGTCTTAGATGTTTGCAAAATGTATTAGAGACAGCAGATCCACATCGAATAGGTTATAGCATGGTTATATCTTTATTGCTTTTATTACATATACAACATAAGGCATTGATCATATTAATGAGATGGCATCATATTAATGGTATAGTTTCATATATTAAAGAAGATGAAATTACAGAGGCAGATTTATGCAGCATCAGGTGAAAATCCCCAAATGAGAGATTGACAATCTGGGGACAAAGCAGGGACAGATGGCAGAGCATGGATGAGGAGGTCTGAACTAAAGTTTGACAGGAAGTTGATCCATCTGTAAAAAAAAAAAAAAAAAAAAAAAAACAATAACTGCAAGTATTTAAAAATTGTAACTGCTCATGTACACGTTTTACTGTGAAATGTTTAACTGCCAAAGATGTTATGGAAATATGAACTATAAATAAAAGTATATTCAAGTTAAAAAAAAAAAAGAACAACCGTCCATTTCACTGGAGAATTTTCTTAATGTAATATCCCAGTTCTAGGGACATGGATATGTTGTTCATCCACATTTATTGGCAGGTTCCTTGCCGCTTTAATTCTTGCCGGAAGGTCTTCAAGCTGGCTTCTCCCACCCACCCAGGTGGTAAAACTCTCGGCTCTGCCCCATGACGCCAGATCTTCCTTACCGCTTGAAGCTCAGGTTCCCTCATTAGCGCTCTGTGTTTTAGACTGGTTCCTGATTCTTCGGTTCGTCCGAATTTAGTTTTGAAGTTTTCTAAACTTCGGTCTTCTTTTCCCTCGCGGCTGTGATGGACAATTAGTTTTCCGGCTCTCGGAGGTGCCCTGGTGGGCGGAATATCTCCAGGACTGATCCGCACTCCACGTGCGTATACTGCCTCGACTTGGACCATGACCCGCAAATTTGCGAGTTGTGCTGCGCCTTTTTGACCAACGTCCTTGAGGATCATGTGGCCCAATTGAGGCTTCGGTGCCCCGAGGATTTTTCCCTGCCAGTAAATTCTATAGAGGCTCATCGGGCGGTGTCCGCGTCGGCTGTCTCGGCTGAGCAGATCGAACACTCTATCGCCCTGGAGGAGGCAGCGGCCATGGCCGCATCTTCTTCCTCCTCGGTCGCGGCATTTATCCCGCTCTCTTTGAGTTCCTCTCATTTGGCTTCTTTCAAGGAGCTTCGCCAGTCCCTCTCCACGAAGGGAGAGGGGCCATCAGGACTTGTCTCTCAGCCCAGGTCGAGGGAGTCGCAGGGTAAGTCCCATCGTCGGCGTTTGTGGGAGCGGGAGAGGTCTCCTTCCTCGGACTGCCGACTGTCAACTTCGGTCAAGGTTGCAGCCCAAGCCGTTGGCTTCATGGTGTCCCCGTCAGGCCAGCCAGCTGAGACCCCCTTCAACGCAGTCGAGTTTTCTCTCTACCCATCAACTGGGCGGTCGACTGCAAGAGCAGTCATCCCTTCGCCGGTTTCCCCAGTGGAGGCCGAGGTTCTGCCTGTGCCTTTGGGGTGGCAGTCCTCGGTCAAAGTGTCCGAGCCGAGGGAAGAGCGTGTGTCCCCCACTCCTTCCCAGACCCGCCCTCGGTTTCGCCGAGGATTTGGGTCTCGGTCTCGGTCTTCTTCTCGGTCAAGCCGCTCCCACTGGCTTCGGCGGTCTCGGTCAGGGCACCTAGTTAAGTGGCAACACCGTTCCTCCTCGGATGGGGAGAGGCTCACGCAGATGGTGTCGATGTTATGAGGAGTTTGTGTGGCAGCAGTTGCTGTTGTCTGGGAATCAATCGACTCTGATTCATTCCCTGTCTATCAAGCAGCTGCCGCCTGAATGGCCGACGCAATCGAGGTGCCCACTTCTGGGTCGGTTGTTTGACCAAATCTTGCTGCCCCACCGATTGTGGTGGAACCTTGGTCGGGTCATGGCCTGTCCCGCAGGTTGTCAGTTACCCTCAATCCCGCCCGTACTTGGCGGGTGAGGAGAGGCTCAGGCCTGAGGCAGCTCTTTGCAGACCCTTCGAGGTCTGACGATGACTCCTCCGTGTCCCCCAGGCGGGCAGGCCTGGAGTCCTCCCTGGACCAGTCTTTGGATGACAGCCCATCGTCCTTCCTGGGTCTTCTTAGGCTCATCTCAGAGTTCACTGAGATGCAGCTGGACCCCATGTCCAAACAGGCCTATTATCCCCTGACAGAGATCCTAGACTGAGGGGATTCATCCTTGGAGGCGTTCCCTGTGGCTGAGGCCATTGTCGGCCCAGCCTTGGAGATTTGGCAGGGGCCTACTTCCTGTCCTGCACCCTCGGCCAGGATGGCCAGGAAGTATGCAGTCCCTACAGGTTCTTTACCCGGTTTTTCGGAGCACACCTCTGCTGAGGGGTTAGTTACTGATAACGTCTTCCAGTGTTCCACGAACGCTCAGGATGTGGATAGATGCCCCAACAAAGAGTCCAAAAGGATGGACTATGTCAGGCGCAAGGTTTACACCATGTCCTCCCTAGGCCTCCAACAGGCCAGCTCGGCCGTGCTGATGGCACATTTCTCCCACGCCCTCTTGGGCTCCCTGGATGAGATTATCCCTCATCTCTCAGCCGACCTGTGGACCACGGTCCGGCCGGTGTGGGACCAGGGTAGGGCGGTGGCTAAGCAGCAGCTTCAGACTGCTCTGGACATAGGTGATGCCTGTGCCAGGTCAGTAGCGGCTGCGGTGGCCATGCGCCGCAGGGCATGGCTGTGGAGATCCACATTCTCGGCGGATACCCTGCACAAGTTGGCAGACATCCCCTTTTTGGGGACTGACCTCTTCACCCTGGTGTGGAGGGACACCTCCAGGGGACTGAGAAGTTCAATGCCACTCTGGACTCGGTTGCCCCCGCCCATAGGACAAGGGCTGCCGGTAACCCTTGCGCAAGCCCCTTTGTCTTTCGGCCCCTGCGGCACGACTGGCCTATTAACACCAGCATGAGGGCTAGCAGGCTTGCGCTGGGCATCCCAAACCCAAGCCATCGGCTTCCGCTAAGGGGAAGCAAGGAGGTAAAGGCCCAGGAGCTCCCTTGGCCAGTCCCTCCTCCAAGCCTGCTCAATGACGGGCTAGGGGCATTGCCCCCGGCCTCATCACCCCTACCTGGGTCCCCCCATGGGGGGACAGCTCCACCACTTCCTTCCGCCTGGTCTGCTATCACCACGGACCACAGGGTGTTGGAGGTGGTAGGAAAGGGCCTGTATCTGGAGTTTGAGCAGGCCCCACTCTTCTGAGCTGTTGCCCCTCGGGGGGGCCACAAGTCCGCAGCCTCTCTGTCGGCCCACCGAGCCGATATTGCCCTGCTCCTTGAAAAAGAGGTGATCAGGAAGGTGGTGGATCCTCTTCCAGACCCAGGGTTTGTGTCCAGGCACTTCCTGGTCCCCAAACGGACAGGGGGCTGGCGCCCCATTCTTGACCTGCACGGCCTAAACAGGTTCCTAAGGTCTCGGACCTTCTGGATGGTTACTTTGATTCAGATACCCCATCCTTGGAACGAGGCATGTGGCTCTGTTCCCTGGACCTCCAGGACACAATCTTCACGTTCCGATCTGTCCGTTTCTTTAGGGACTTCTCCGCTCAGAATGGAGGGATCTCTTTATGAGTTCTGAGCCTTACCCTTCAGCCTCTTTCTAGCTTCCAGGGTCTTCCCCAATGCATTGCAGTGGTGTCAGCTTCCCTGCGGTGCCATAGGGTCTGGGTGTACCCCTAACCGGATGGCTGGCTGATTGCAACCCCCTCCAGAGCGGAGGTAGTGCGGTCCGGAGTTCTGGCCCTCTAGGTTGCTCTCAGATGGGTTTCCTCTTCAATGGAGCCAAGTTGGAACTCATGCCAAAGCAGATGATCCTTTCAACAGGACAGAGCTCGACTCTTCGAGCCAGAGCTCGGCTCCTGGCGGGCAGGGCCTAGGTTCTTCCTCCTTTACCCAGTCTGATCTGATTGGGCAGTAGCGCCCTGCCTGGGACTTCCTGCACCTCCTAGGCCTCATGGCGGCCTGCACCAGCGTGGTCTGTTGGGCCTGTGGGTTCATGCGTTCCCCTCAATGTGGGCGGGCCAGCCAGTGGTCACAATGCTGTGATCCTTTGGACCAGCCCATGACAGTAACCCAGGGGATGTGGAATGCTCTCCAATGGTGGACCATTCCAGCTCATCCGCAGGAGGGCATCCCGTTCATCCACCCCGAGTCGACGGTCTTCCTTGACCGATGCATCTCTGATGGGTTGGGGTGCCCATCAAGGGGAGCTCAGAGTGCACTGCCTCTGGTCCCCTCAGGAGTCCTGATCCCTTTTCAACCTGCTGGAGCTTCATGCGGTCTGCCTAGCTCGCACTGCCTTCACTCCGTTTATTCGGGGTCAAGTGGTTCAGGTCCAGGCGGACAATACCACGACCATGTGCTACCTAACCCACCAGGACCGGACGCACTCCTTGCCATTATGTAAGGAGGTTCTCCACATTTGGTCTTGTGCGCATGCAGCCTGGAGGCGGTTTCCTAGCAATTTCGATGGCAGGAGCCTCCAACACCCTGGCTGATGCCCTAAGCCGGATAGGGGCTGCGCCTCACTAGGCGTTCTCTCCTGCTGGAGGTAGCACAAGATCTCTCTCCCACTGGGTCATGCCTCGAGCTGATCTTTTTACCTCCAGGGAGAATGTGACGCCGAGACTGTTTCATGTCCGCCCCCCTCAGCAGGGCTTGCTGTAGGGGATGCCTTGTAAGGCAGCGGACCCTGGGCCTCTTCTACGCCTTTCCCCCATTTCCCTTGATCCACAGGGCCAGGCGAGGAGGGAAAAGGTGCAGGTGATGCTGGTAGCCCCAGACTGGTTCCACCAGCTCTGGTATCCAGCTCTCCTTGGTCTCAGCTCCAGGTTCCCGAGGTGGCTTCCAGCCCGCCCGGACCTGATCTCTGTTATCAGGGGAAGGTATTCAATTCCTGCACCTGGCGGCCTGGTTCCTGTGTGGCTAGTTGCCAGGCCTTGGGTTTCCGGCAAGGTCCTCGACATCGTCGAGGCGTCCCGTCAGGAGTCGACCGGATAACGCTAAGCCTTCAAATGGAAGTGTTTCTCCATTTGGTGTTAGGGTAGGGCCTCGTCCCTTCTCCTGTTCCTTGGTGAGCATTCTGGACTTCCTGTGGTCCTCTTCTTATTCAGCAAGGGCTTCGGTCGACGACCCTTAAGGAGCTCCTGGCAGCCACCTCTGTCCTCCGGGCGCAGGTGGAGGGCAGTCGGTGGTGCAGGAAAGGTGGTCTGGCGCTTTCCAAGGCCTTGATCATGCTTCCCCTCTGGGGTGAGAATCTCCACCTCCATGGGATCTACTGCTGGTATTGGCTTAGTTCACGGGCAAGCCGTTCGAACCAATACACAGGTGCGATTTTCCCACCTGTTGTGGAAGAACACCTTCTTGGTGGCTACCACATCTACCAGACGGATGGGAGAGCTCCAGGTGCTTCCTTCGAGTCTCCCTATCTGGTCTTCCACAGAGACAAGGTTGTCCCGCACCCCACCCGAAGTTCCTTCCGAAGGTGGTGTCGGAGCTTCACCTTAACAGGGTGTTGACTGTGCCGGTGTTCTACCCCATTCACACCTCGGAGGCCGTATATAGGCTCCATTTGGACCCTAGTTGAGCACTCACCTTCTCAGGGAGCGTAGAGCTGAAGTTCGGGAGAGGTTCGCCAGCTGTTTGTCATCTACACTGAAGCCGCACCTGGCAGACTTGCAGCCAAGTGGACGATGAGTGGGTGGGTCACCTCCTGCATAGATCTCAGCTATAGGTGGGTGGGCATGGAGCCTCCCAGAGGGATAAGAGCTCATTTTACCCGCCATACCGCTGCATCGGTGGCTGCTTCCGGGGATGTCCCTATCCTGGATATCTGCAGGGCTCCTACCTGGAAGTCGGCACATACCTTATTTACCCCCTACCACATCGACCTTGGGTCATGCCGGGATGATGGTTTGGGGCCTCGGTTCTCCAGTCTTGATTCCCTAAGTTGGGGGTGTGCGCCTTGCCTCCCTCCTCTCAGAGAACTGCTAGGAGTCTTCCAATTAGTGTGGATGAGCAACATATCCATGTCCCTAGAAATACAGGTTACTCACCTGTAACATTAGTTCTAGGAATGGTATATGTTGTTCATCCACACGACCCACTCAACCTCCCCAGTTCCGACGCACAACCTGGCTTCCAGCGGGCTAGATCTGGCGTCATGGGGCAGAGCCGAGCGTTTTACCACCCGGGTGGGTGGGAGGAGCCAGCTTGAAGACCTCCCAGCAAGATTTAAAGCAGCAAGGAACCTGCCAATAAGTGTGGATGAACAACATATACCATTCCTAGAACTCCTGTTACAGGTGAGTAACCTGTATTTTTGTCACCTCTCCAATTATGAGCTAAATCTTAATAAAACAGAATTCTTCCCCCTTAATCACAATACGCATAAGGCAGATTTCTCTCAATTAGGCATGAAATGGGATTCTCAGTCACTTAGATACCTGGGGATCCTCTTAACTACTGACCCCTCTCTTACCAAGAAACTAAACCTGGATGATCTGATGACCACCATACAACAGGATCTGGCTAGATGGGAATTACTTAAGTTGTAACATTTTTATTATCATTTCCATTTTTTATCATAATAGAAGAACATACATTGTAAAGGCCAGAGCCAGATTGTAGAGCAATATTGTACAGATAACTAGGATATCATGGGGGAGGGGGAGGTACAAGAGGAGAAGGAGAGAGTGGAAGGGTACAGGAGCGGTACAGGTATACAGATTAAGTAAGGAAGCAAAAGTGAGAAGGAGTATCTTACACATTACACTTATTAACAGTAGTCATTTTTATCAGTAGGTTAACTTACATACCAAATGCAACAGCAGGGAGCCATATGGGGCGCCCCACAACAGGGTATATACTATAACCTGAACTCGCCGAACCAGATCAAACAGCAGGGTGTTGCTGAACATAAACATACTTAGCTTGAACTATATGTCACGCTGACTCCCTCATCAAGATTTCAAGGAGAAAGCTGAGTACCCCAGTATGCATGTCCGACAAGATCCGTGGATGACCTAGAACACAAACACATATATCTCAAAGCATTAAGTTCTGGAGTTGAGTCATCTGTCTATCAGCAAAACCTGGAGCAGTCGAGCAAAGTACTGAAGGCAGTGAAGGATAAAAGTAAACAACAGTAGGACATTAACAACTGAAGTCTACACAGAGGGTCAGAGTACGGCGTCCAGTATGGACTGGGGGCCAGAAACAACCACGGACACCCGAGATAAGCATAGCACTTGGTAACTTGTAAGAAAATCCATGTGATAAGTGTACCCCCATTCTGAACACCAACTATGCAACGTAACATAATCCAGTTAGTTGTGGAGAGTTTCAGCCAGTACCTGTCTGTGGTAGGAAGGGGATTACAGAGGTCAGAAACTTTAAGTAGAGGGTCCAGCACAGATTAAATTTAGCAATTTGATATTTCTGGAGATGGGAAATCCTGTCCAGTTTGGCCAGTGATGAGAGAGATGCCAGAACTTCCATCAGAGTGGAAGTTAAGGGGGATCTCCACTTGCGGAGGAGAGCTCTCTTAGCTTGGAGAGTCAAGAGGGACAGACATCTGATCTCAGGTGAGGGTTAGCCTGGGTAAGTTACTGCCAATACCCAAAAGGTAGAAAAGGGGGCAGAGGGGAATCTGTTTCCCAAGCACCTTAAAAGCAGTGTCTTGTATGCCTGCCCAAATAGGTTGTATTTTTGGGCATGTCCATAGAACGTGTAGTAAGTCTGCCCCTGCCCCCTGACGCCTCCAGCAGTTGTCAGAGTCCAAAAGCTTGGCTTTAGTGAGCACAGCTGGGGTATTATACCAGGAGTGAGATATTTTGTTTTGTATTAACCTTGACCTAGCATCAGTCAACCAGACGTGTATCCTTCCACGCCTGGTTCCAAGATATAATAGAGATGGGACACTGCAGCATTGTTTCCCATTTGTGTTTTGCCTTTTCGGATTGGGGTGGGAGGATTTCTCTCAATTTCACATAAATAAGTCCTGCTAAACCACCAGAGTATTGTATCCAACTAGGTAATACTGGTGTATTAATCTGGAATAGGGGGATGTGACGGAGAGTGGCTCTAAGTTGAGGATATTGCCAGAGTTCTGAGGGAGAAAGATTCCATGCCTGCTGGAGGGATTGAAATGTGTGAAGGGCTTGAAGGTTTTGGTCTGTTAGGTCTTCGAGCTTATGAATACCCCTATCTGCCCAGGATTTCAATGTATCCAATTGCCACCTACAGTTATAGCAGAATTTTGCCAGAGTGGCATGTGGGAGGGTGGTATGGGGTTCGGCTTCAGCTTTTTGTGAGTGGTCAACCAGTTACACCTGGACGCATCTACAGTCGGTGAAGAAGGAAATGTCTTTGGACATGAGGAAGGACAGAACTCGGGGGTCTTGTGGGATACTAAAAGTGAGATAGGATGAAGAGTTTCAGTGATAGCTCAATTCGGATCCATTATGGGAGAGAGACGTGAGAGGGTGGAACCATTTAACAGTTTGTGCTAGAAGGAATGCCTGATGGTAACCTTTAATCCAGGGGATGTTCCAGCCCCCTAGGCTTCAGTGTGCTCTTAGTTTGGACTGGCTATACCTGAGTTTGGACTCCTCCAAAAGGAAGTCTCCAATGGCTCTATCAATGGGCAGGTACCATTGCTTGGGCAGAGAAATGGGGATATGCATTAAAAGGTAAAAGATCTTGGGGGCAGAGACCATTTTTATGGCTGCAGTTTTCCCTATCAGAGTAAGTCTGAGAAGTTTCCATCTTTCAAACTCTGTTTTGATGAATACCAGAAAGGGTTTTATATTGGTCTGCCGTAATGTGTCCAGTGAGGGAGTAAGGGTTATTCCTAGGTATGTTATTCCCTTGTGAGCCCACAGTAGTCCATTGGACTGTGCCATCTGTTGGGAACACTTATTGTTCAGGGGAAGAAGTTTGGTTTTAGTTTGGTTCAGCTTAAGCCCAGAGTACCTAAAAAAGGAGTCTAGAAGATGCAGTAGAGGGGATCTCGATTGTGGTATATCCACCAGGGGAAGGAGAAGATCATCCACATACATAAGAGATTTATATTATGTGGGCCCCACTTTAATTCCCTTAATTTCTTGGTGATCCCAAATGGCACTGGCCAGAGGTTCTACGGCCAGAACAAAAAGAAGGGGAGAAAGGGGCACCCCTGTCTTGTTCCGCGTTCTAGTAGAAATGGGGAGGAGAGAGTTGAGTTTGTACTGACTAGCTGAAGGCAGTGAATAAATAGCTTGAACTCTAGAAAGGAATTTTTTGCCTATACCAAGTCGGGTGAGAACCAGGTACAGGTAATCCCATTCAATGTAGTTAAACGCTTTTTCAAAATCTACTGTGATGGCTGCAGCTGAAGTGAAAAGAGATTTAGAATAGTGGATAAGGTTCATGAGGGTTCTTAAATGGTCTGAACTGTGACTCACAGGGATAAATCCTACTTGAGAGAGGTGTGCCAGACTTGTCAGTAATGGGCTGAGTCGAGATGCAAAAATGTTTGCATATAACGAACTGTCTATGTTAATGAAAGAGATGGGGCAGTAGTTAGCTGGATTAGTAGAATCTTTACCTTTTTGGGGGATGATTGTAATTGTGGCTTCTCTGAGGGTTGGGGGGGGAGAGTACCCTTAAGTTCTATTTCTTGGAAAACTTCAGTGAGAAGGGGGGTAATGTTTGGAGCTAAGGCCTAGTAAAAATCCCCAGTATACCCATCGTTTCCAGGGGATTTCCCTGCTTTAAGGGTGCGAATGGCAGTAGTCACTTCTTCAGGGGAGATGGGAAGGTCCTATAGTTGTGCCTGGTGGGGGGTTATCTTAGGAAGCTGTTGAGATTGTAAAAAAGGTTGTGTGTCTTCATGTAACCCAGTATGTGTGGAAGAATACAGAGATCTGTAAAAAGTGGTCATGGTATCATTTACTGCTTCTGGGGTGGTGACCAGAGACCCATGGGAGTTTTTCAAGCCAGCAATGTACCGACTTGCCTGCTGTTTGCGCAGCTAATATGCAAGTACTGTGCCTCCCTTATCTCCTCCCTCCCAGAAGGTGTGTTAGAGCCATAAGATGGCCACTTCAGCCTATCTATCTAAGAACTGATTAATTTCAAAGTGTAGGCTCAAAATATTTCCTCCTATTGGAGAGTGAGGGGATGGAGAGGACAGAGTTTTAAAAGAGGCTTCGGCTTCAGCTAGCTTTTGTTCTAGTGCTGCCAGTTGATGTTCCCTCTTTCTTTTCTTAGCTGCAGCAAATCCCATAATACTACCCCTCATGATGGCCAGCCTTAAATGCTTCTCAGGTGTTACCTGCTGAGGTATCAGTTAAGGGGTTGTTAGCCAGAAAGGTAGAGGCTTCTGTTTGGGCCCAGGGGATCAAGTCAGGTTCTCTCATTAGAAGCGGGTCTAACCTCCAGTTTCAAGAGACTGGAGCTATCGGGACCCATTGGAGAAGGAGTTGGACCTGGGCGTGGTCAGAGATAACCCGTGGGAGAATAACAGCATCCAAAGTTTTTGCCATAATATTGGGAGACCCCAGCCAGAAATCTAATCTGCTATATGAAGAGTTAGTCTCTGAGTGAATAGTGTAATCCCTAATTCTGGGGTGAAAGAGTCTCCGTATATCTGTTAACCCCTGGTCAGACATCGTTTGGTGCAGGGCTTTGTTACCTTTGCTGTGTGATACTTTGCCTCCATCATTCCTGTCAAGTGCTGGGTTAAGGGTAAGGTTAAAGTCTCCCCCAATTAAGAGAGGGTATTCAGAAGAATTAAATTCTTGTATGACCTCTGCAAGGTTGTGGAAGAACTGAGGCATATCCACATTAGAGCATATAGATTACAGAGAGTAATCATACCCGAGGGAGTGGTATACGTTGCAATCACCCAGCGACCCTCAGAGTCAGACTTTGTTCAAACACAGGTCCAGGGCAGCGACTTATATATGAGTATAAGTATGCCACATTTCCTGTTAAGGGCATTTGAGTGAACCAATTGGCCCTCCCATTCTTTGGATGTGCATGTGTGATCCTATCCTGTTAACTTAAGTCTCCTGAGTAAATGCCACTTTAGAGTGAAAATGTTTCAGGTGGGACAAAACTATTTTTTGCTTCACCGGGGAGTTAAGCCACCTGACATTCCAGGAGTGAAGTGGTATATCTGATGTCAAGACCAATTAAGAATAGGCCAGTGGTTATTGTTAAGTAATAGGGTGGTCAGGCTAAAGGGTAAAAGGGGGCACGCTCCACAGTATAGAAGTTAAGGACCCCCAAAAGGGAAGTGGGTATCTGGAGGATATTTAAGGGAGTTTACACCTAGTCTAGGGGTATAAAGTTCTGCACGAAGTGAAATCTAACAATCAGTATTGCTCTAGACAAACTGTATACTTGTAGAATCAAATACAAGCAGTGACAATAGGACAGAAAAATCAATAATGAAAGTGAGAAATGTGAGGGACTTAACTGGCTGGGTCCCCTGCCAATGGTATGCCCACTCACTTCTGTGAGGCGTGGTAAGAGAGAGCCAAGTTAGAGAGATCTTGGCTTTACCTTATGTATAGTATGGCATTCACCAAGTTATCAAACTCTTGAGTTATAGTGTTGGCTCCTATCATGCGGTAGGGCTTGGCCCAGAGCCTAACAGGTTCTAATCACCAGACCAAACCATCTCCTAGATAAACAAATTTACAACTGTGTCCTATTAAAGTGTCATAGGAAGGGTTGTAGATAATACCTAAGGGAGACCAAAATAAGAATAGTTGCATTTTGAGAAGTGGGGAAAACTCCCAGGTAGAATATATATAACAGAGCTAGGGTCAAAAAGCACAAATATAACCTGTAGATAATTATATTGATATCTTATTCAGTTAAATGGCTCTCTATGGTCCATCCCTGCCTCTCATATGGGGGGAGGGGGGTTGGAGGTCAAACCCAGCCTTGATTAGCTACAGAGGATTAGATGGGGTGAAACTTGCCATCGCGTCTCACCGAACCATAGGCCTGATAGACCTGAACTAGTACAAACTATTTGTACCTAAAAAAATGTATAACTCTGAACACTTATGCCAACTGGCAACTTCACAATCGCAAAAGTACCTCTGAGGTGGAGTGTCTTACGGGGGGGGGGGAGACCCCAGAGGGGACCTCCCGTCTGGCCAGTTACCCTCAGTGAGCATGAGTAAGAGAGATGGGGGCCCTGTCTTAGGCTTCCCAGATGGTGGATCAAGGCCTGGCATTATTCTCCATTCAGCTGTTTCCCCCATTTAAATCATACGGTCCTCCCCATTACTCCCCTAGACACAAAACTTTGGGTACTTATCTGAAGACAAAAGTACAGTCAATCTCCTTATTTGACCCTCTCCTGACAGGATCTCTCTTCAGAAGTGGTGGCGTGCAGGTTGCGGCCTATTGGAGAGCCTGGAGCCATGGAGGGAAGTTCTGAAGCATATATCGATAATGCTGTATCAGCAGCCACAGGCCAGGAACTGTCTGTCCTTTCCAGTTCCGAGCCATCCTGGTCCAAAGCTGACATATCCATATTGACCCATGAGTCTTGATCCAGTTGGTCTTGGAGCAACGCAAACTTGTTTTTGGAGAAGTAAGGGCTTATGTGCATTGATTCATCTGGGTCCTCCTGCTGTAAATTTGGGTCTTGCTGGTCTGAACCTCTCCTACGATCTTGAGGATGCTCTCTCTTGGAATGGGGTATGTGCAGAGATCTCTTCCTCACGTTAGGATTTCGTGGTTGCAATTCTGTTTTAGACCCCTGAGAGACTGGCAGAGCTTCAGTTGAGGCACCATTAGAAGGAGGTTGTCTCCCGGCCCAGTGGCACAGAGGGTTGAGGCGCTGGCACCTTACCTCATCCCACGCTGGTGACCTGGGTTCGAGAACGGACTCGGGTCGTCGGGGGCTGGCAGGGGCCGGAGAAGATTGAGTGTCCATAGAACTGCTCTCCTCTCCTGGGGGTGGGTAGTGGGGTCTTGTAGCACCACAGTGGCCTCTGGTGGAGACCAGGAGTACTGCTGACGCATGCAAGAAAGAGGGAGCAACTAGAAAAAGAGGAAATACCGCTTCACGGTAGCTGGATGATGGCTGCCCGGCGCTCTGAGGCTATCAAGGTCCTACCGAGCTCTCCACCTCAGCAGCATCCCTAGGGCTAAAGTAGGAGTGCTGGTCTGCTCCTTGGCTGGTGCCTTCCCCCTCAGAGGAGGGGGACCCATCCAGCGAAGGGTTACGCCGGGTCACCCTGGGGATCGGCTGCGATCTGAGGCGGAATCTTGGAGGACGGATGGGTCAGAGGACTGCCTTGGCAAAGCCTGAAGGAGTGGCTGCTGTGGAGCACGTGGGGGTAGAAAAAAGATAAAAAAAAAAAGGAGGAGGTTGTCCCATAGAATGGGGGCTGGGACGCCTCATCGTAGGGTCCTGGGTCTGCTAATTTGGGGAACTGGCACTTCTTGGCCACATTTCAGCAATTTATGTTAGCGCTGCTTCCAGAGTAGCAAAGTGACATGCAGTTCCATTTACAGTAATTTTTAAGATAGCTGGGTAACGCAGAGCAAAGGGAATCTGCAGTTCATGCAATTGTCTGCATATCTCTGTGTAGGCTTTCCTCTTAGTGGCAATTTCCCTCGAATAGTCCTGAAAGATCATTATTTTAAGACCCTTCCAATGGAGAGTACCCAGCTCCCTTGCTTGGGCCTGGATTACTTCTTTTTCTGCAAAATTTAAAATCCTGGCAATAATAGACCACAGTCTGTCCCCCTGCAGAGGTTTGGGCTGAATTGAACAGTGTGTCCTCTCTATTAAAATTTTGGTGTGGGGGGGGGGTTTAAGGAGCTCAGGGAGACCATGTTGCAGGAAGGGCAATATTTTACCAGCTTCACAGCCCTCAGGGAAACCGAGGAGCTGCAAGTTATTGCAGCGGCCCCTATTGTCCAAATCCTCCAGTTCTTTCAGAAGATTAATTTGAGCTGCCTGCTCATGCATAGTAGCACAGTGTCCTTGTAAAACATCATCGTGGGCGAGGGCTTTCTGTTCTACCCAATCGATTCTCCCATCTAGTTGCTGTATGGAGAGCGCTGTGGTGTTGGATGCCAGTGTTAAGGTGTCTACAGTAGCGATGATTGAGGCGAACATTTCGCGGACAGAAAGCTCCTCATTCCCACAGAGTGCACCATGTGGCCTACTGATAGGTGGTTGTGCAGAGTTAAAGAGCTTTAGCGGTCCAATCCTTTCTGGATTTTCTCCCAAAGTTGGTCAGGTTGAAGTGGTAGTATTCTGGTTACCTTAGGTCTGAAAATGCCCCGGAGGGGTCGGCTGTATCAGAAATGCTGCAGGTTGTGGGTTCTGGGTGTATGGCTAGGTGAAATTAAGTTGCCATCTTATCTGCTGGTTGGCCACGCCTGCCCAATGGGAATCCCTTTGGGGGAGAGTGAACATTGTCAAAATTAATATCCTCCCCCAAATTTTTTAACCCTTAAACATGCTGAATATATGGCTTCAACTGTCCTTTTTTTGACATATTCACTCCCTCATTTCTAATTTTATTAGCTTGAATAAGCACCATAGGCACTCTTATTCCAAGCTGAGCCTTCCAAAGGACTCAAGTGGTCTCCGACTCCCAAATTTGTTGCAGTATTACTGGGCCATCCAACTTGCTAAATGTGGAAGATGACTTACGAATACTGGCACTGAATATATTCCCCTATGTTTGCAAATTGAAAACCAACTTCTACATACACAATCTAACTGTCCCTACTGTTTTCCACCTTTCTTGGAATGCCTTATCGGCACTTCGGCCAAGGTGTTCTCACAATTGTGCTCCTACCCTAAGATTTCTCCTCACAAAGATTTTCCCAACCCATTATTCTTAATCCTAATATCAGGATTGGGGGCTCATGTCTCACTCCTGGATGGCTACCTCAATTAAGGGAGGCCACCGTGGCTGATCTGTATTCCCAAGACTCCCTTCTTTGCTCTACTGACATTTTCTCGAAATTTAATCTGGCTCAAGTGCACATCTTCAAGATCTTCCAACTTGGGTATTTAATCAGTCAGTTATTTGGTGCTATCCTTCAAACTTCTAGGCTATCTCCCATTCAGGCTCAATTAAAGGATGTGGCAACCAAACCACATGGTATCTCACTACTGTATTCTTATCGCCTGTCCACAGGCCACCCTGATTGACTACCAGGCTCTAAAATCTGGGTCTCTCTACTACCTGATCTATGTCTGAACTGGTCACAGATATGGAAAGATCTCTACATTTATATTTCTCAGGATAGGCTTCGCCTTACCCAATACCATGTCCTGAACGATATGTATTACACACCCATCAAACTAGCCAAAATGGGGCGCTTTCCTTCTTTATGTTCTAGATGTGGTAAATCAGAAGGGAATTTATTGCACATTTTTTGGTATTGTGAAAATGTTTCCACATTATGGCAACCAATTCAGTCTAACTTGGACCCTCTCCGTGGCTTGGATGATCTCTTCACTATTGAAATCTGCATTTTGAGTGTCTACACCACCACCAGAATTAAGGAAAGAAGATACCATATAGCTTTAATCTAGATTGTCAAGAAGTTAGTCCTGACACACTGGATGACTCAGCTCACCATTTCCTGTAACGAATGGCTGAATGAACTCTGTTTGCTTTAGGACTGAGTGATTGATTGCTAGCTTTAGTAATAGACTTAGTGCAGGATTCACAAACATTTTATTTCAAAGTTTTTTCTCTGCAACTGCTGCTGCGGACCGGAATTTCCCGCAGCTGCAGTGGTTCCGATTCACAGCCGCAGCAGATGTGGAGGGAGTTATGTCTGCTTCTAGCAGCCGTAGCCCATTCCCGCAGCTGTCACCCTGACAACACCACCCGCAGGCAGCCGTAGATCATGGAGCCGGTCGTAATCTGGCTCCACCTTTTTGAATACCCGCCGTTGCTGGTAACCTGCAGATCCACAAGTCTCACCCGACTTGTGCTGCGGTTTACCCGCAGCTGCGAGTATTTCTCTGAGTTTTGTGAATCCTGCCCTAAGCTTTTTAACAAAAAATGGGGTAAACTCTATGCATTGTACCTACATTAAGTGTATACTATCTCTGTAACACTCCATTTGTTTTGATGTTAAATCTGTATGATTATTATTTTAATTTTGTCATTAAAGGAAGGCACACTCCTAGAGAGGGGTAGGTGGGTGGGTAGATAGGCATTGTTGTCATTGTCAATTCCCTGGCAATATATCCATGTTTGTGATTTTATGATATTATAAAAGTTAATAAAAGATGTTGAATTAAAAAAAACGTTAAGAATGTTGAAAAATACCTGGGGTTAGAAGAAAAAAAGTTACTCACCTTAGTAATCTTGTTTCTTCCAAGGTATTCTTCAATATTCTTAACTCCCCGCCCTGCCTTTCCTTCCAGAACCATGGGCTTCTGCATCTCAAACCACATATATGTAAAAGAGGGGTGCTTCACCCTTGGTTGGTCATAATTTTGAGCCCAGTTGGGCGTTGTTTTTCTCTTCTCTTGGGTCATATCTGACATTTTTAGGGGAATATTTTATTCTTAGAAGGTTTTACTAATGTTATTGTTATTATTCTACTATTATTGTTATAATATGGAGAATAACGTATGGTCATCGGGGCATAACCACGCTATGCTATCGAGTAGTTCCTATGGCAGCTCTGCTAAACTTCGAGAGCGCAGCTCGAGAGGTTTTTCAGAGCTGCCATGGGAACTACGAGATGACAAGCTTAAAGTGGTTATGCCCTGATGACCATATGTTGTCTTTTATAGTGTATGGTCATCGGCACAAACATGAAAAAAATAAGTTTTCTGCCACTTCTAGTACTCTAACTGCGGCTGTGTTTCAAGCCGTGGTGACTGCAGGTCACTTTTTAAACACAGGAATGTTCAGCTGTCATGGGGTCATGGCAACAGCATCATGTGGTGGTTCAAGTCTGTTACACCATTGATGTGACGCATTGTTGATAGTATAACAAGACCGTGACATCACATCGATAGTGTAACAATGCTGTAAAAAGATGATTTTTGGGCCATAACAGCATTCTACCATACATTATAATTCTATTATTCAAATGTTGGAGTACATATTGGTTAGAATAGATAATGTGGGAGCTTCCCTTGTAGGCTCCCATGAAATCTGAGTGTTTAAAATGTAGCAGTTAGTGAGGGCAGCTTTTGAATAAGTGCACAAGTCAATGATGGATTCCATCATTTCCATATATTCTAATTTCTGGGCAGTTCTACTCCGAAGGCTGAATGCAAGAGTTAAGAATATTGAAGAAAACCTTGGAGGAAACAAGATTACTAAAGTGAGTAAATTTTTCTTTCTGGTTAAGTAGTGCATGAGCAACATTGTTCAGTCCACTGAGAAGGACCAGCATTTCGACATTGCCATGTCTTAAATGACAATCATATTTTACAAATTTTAAATCTTAGCGAATATAGCTTGTGGGCAGTTTACCTATATGTGGATATAAAGTGTGTCAGGTTCTATATCCAGCCTACATGCTTCTAGGAGTGGACATTATTATAGCCATTGGCTTAAGTTGCACAGTGAAGGAGCTACGTGAATGGTCACTGCCACTGTGAATGGGTTTTTTATTCTACACCTTTCCCTTGACTCAGAGTGAGAGAGACAGAGAGCACTACCAAGTCCGGGAATCACTGGGGACACACAGCATTAATGGCCCATCGCTGGTAAAAACCAATGTGATGCCATCTACTACTACCCCCGTTCTTGCACTTGACCTCTGACAACATAATGATTAATGGGGTTTTACAGGTTCTGTAGGTGGTCAGACAGCTGTCCCCCATAAAACCTGTGTTTTTTAGTAGATGTGTTTTCTCCTCCTTGTGGTAGAACCACAAACTCAGAATCTTTTCTTATACCTCGTGAACAAATTGTGAAAATCTCCTGAGAATTTTTGATTCCAGAATCCATTTACAGTGGTGCCAGCCAGGATGAAACACAGTAATGCTGCAGTATACTGCAAGGGACAGTGTAATTCAATGGCAAATAAACCCTTTTGTCATGCAGTATTTTGTGACATGTCACTCACGGCAAGTTACTGCACTGCATCATGGCCGGCTTCACTGTATCAGTAGCAAAAATACAGTGCTGCCCACCAGAGTGAAACACTCTGGCAAAAATGTCACATTTTCCTGCATGACAAATTGGAATAAAAACATCATCAATACTGGCAACACGGTACATCTACAGACTATCACAACCAATCATGAGATGGTCACTTAGATTCCACAGGTACAGTTCCTTAGGTTCATAAGATTCCTTAGAGAGAGTCTACATTGGAGACCTCTATTAAAAGACCAGTAGTGACCTGTGACGTCTAGTGGATTTAGGTTTAGTTACCTTCTCAGCTTTAGGGCTAGCAGACCTGTACAAGCTAAGCTATCTAATGCAAGGTCACACTTCTGGTAACTCCTGTCCCACTACGTACTTGTTGTGAGCTGCAGGTTCTAGTGACTGATTCCCCACACACTATCCATTAAAAGAAAGTGATGCTCCATGTGCAAGCCACATGTTTTCTGAAACTAGAGTCTGTGTTGCACTTTATAGAAACAAACATATAGAAACATAGAGCTTGATTTTCAAAGAGCCCTTAGAGCAATGCAAGTTGCATCGCTCTAGGCCTGTGGTAAAAACTCCAGGTGTACCAGGGAACCTGCACCTGATTTTACAAAAATCAGGGTCCTGGTGCCAAACTCCGCAGGTGTGCCACAAGCTGACATCTGCACCAAACAGTTGGTGCACCTGTTGGAACTGCTGCAGGGATCCGGCTCCGCCTCCACCCGGTTCAACACTAGAGGGGCCAGGATGGTTGGGAGTGTTGAATGAGCTGGACAGGAGGGGGATGGGGCAGAAGGGGCAGGTGAGGTGGCATGGGGTAATCTGGAGGATAGCTGGGCATGACAGAGAGTGCCACCTGGCAGGGTGCATCTGATTTTGAATTAAGGTTATTAATGTCTATCAATCCATAGTAATGATATACAACATACTGTACCTATTACTGGTACTGTAAACATACACACTGATTAAATCCAACACAGCCACGGAGGGGTAAGTGATATATCTGAATAACATGGCATCATATTGATACGTAACACAGCAGACCTTACAGTTTTTATAACTTAACAGTTTTGAGGACTGCTAAGTTACATATCAATACAAAAGCAGATGCACCCTGCCAGGTGCCATTGCACTCCCTGTTATTCCCAGCTATCACCGCAACTCACCCTATGCCACATCTCGTGCCCCTTCTGCCCCGATCCCACATTCAGACCCCTCATTATTCGCCACAGTGTGTGGCACTGGTTCAAGTTGCTTAGACCACCTCCTGGCTGGTTTAAGTTGAGCACCTTGCTGCGTCCATGGTGGGGCTTTCAAAATCCAAAAAAAGAGGATGTTGCAGCCCTGCCATGGCACAAGCCCCCTTGCAACCTGGTACACCCTGCTTCATGGTGCAAGGCTGACACAGTGACCCTTTGGCACAGTGTCTCCCCTTTTTGACGCAGACCACGTTTGAAAATTGGGAGTGCCACATCTTTTGACGCAAGGTGCCACTTGCGTCATTTATGTCTGACCAGGCACCTTGTATCATTCCCTTGGCTTTCAAAATCATGCCCATAGACTTCACCAGTCCTTAGTATCACAGATGTTCTCCTCTTACAGCAAAAGTCAAAGGAGGTAGCCAGCCCACCGGTTCAGTGGTTGGATTTCCGCTTACAATGCCGACGACTCTGGTGTGGGAATGGACCCGGGGAGTCACAGGGCTGGCCGAGGGAGAAGGATTGAGCAACCCATGGACTGCTCTCCTTCTCTGGGGGTGGGAAGGGGTAGAGTGTCTGGTGCTCGATGGACCCCTGGCAGAGGCCAGGGGAATCACAGACATCCAGTGTCTGTATGCTAGAGGGCAAGAGCGGACGCTGGACATCATTGCACGTCCCCTCCCCTTGGGCAGCTCTGAAAAATCATTGGCCACCAAGGATGACGTCTGCCCCAGTACTTGGCCTCTATGGCTCCCTGCCTCTCGGCCGACCAATTACGGCTGTATGGCATCACCAGGCCCTGAACCCTTCCCTGGGGGAGAAGTCAAGGAGGCAATGTCGATAGCTGCTGACACCTTCTCCCATCGTAGACGGGCCTGATACAGTGCCACGGCACCACCCAGGTGGGTAAGCCAGGGAGCATCTGTGGAGGTAAGGCAATAGAGGAGTGAGGCAGGTGCTTGGAGGCTGGAATAGTGGGGCATCCGGTGGCAAAAAACATAATAAAAGTCAAAGGAGGTCCTATTATGTTCTTTTGACCTCAGGAGACTTCTCAGCTCTTACATTAAGCTAAGCAAATCAGAATTCACAATCTTCACAGTGGTTTGTGGCATTTAACCTGTTGTAATGGCAACAGTAAACCAGACTCCAAACACAATGTATCCAGCTGGACTGATAGCTGTATTAAGCAAAGATACTTGCTAACAGAAAAGAGTCTATAAAGTTTTATGAAAACTCATTATTTGGGGCAGTAGCATTAACAATGTTTTCCCTAGAGCAGTCCTTGGGCCCGATTTTACAAGCCTCCTGCATTAGACCCAACTTGTGGCTTAAAGGAGGGCCGCGTCCAATGCAGTTTGAGGCAGCTGCAAAAATTGCTATTCCAGAAGATGACTTGCACCAAACCTTCTGGAACAGCCACAGAATTCAGCCTGCTGCTGAAAGATGGGCACAGTTGGGGCTTCTGGTGCAAGTCTGCGGATGCAGCTGTGGACAATTGCATAGGAGGACACCCCCGGTGCCAGAAGGAGCATGAAGCCCAGAACCAGGCACAGAAGGGGCAGCCACTACAAGGCTGACTCACAGGGCAGGTTGCCGCCCTAGGGCAGTGTCCCAATACAGTTTGGGCACCCCTATGTTGTCCTTGCTGTGGAAGACTAATGGCAACCTCCAGGAATCCTTGAGCAATGGTGGTATAGTGCCCCCCCAACCCCCATGTAGCCGTGATCTCCTTTGGGTGCATACCAAAAAAGGAATTCTTGGTCCCAGTCATGCCACCCCCCTGCCATAACATGCCCACACACATGCCAAGCACATCACCTGGTGTTCCAGTGTGTCCCATCGCCAATGTTGCCACAGCTCATTGGTGGTATAGTTGCCGCCCCAGAGATCACCAATGACAGTGACATATTCAAAACTGTCCCATTCACATCCTGCGCACCTTGATCCTTGAATGTACCCACACACAAAGCCCTGACAGTACCTGGTGATCTGGTGGACCCCCACCCTGACAGTGGTCAACCATCCTGCTCCCCCCAGCCCCGACATGCTTCTGCAGCTGGAATACCACGACAGCCAGCCACAGAATGCAATCAGTGCATACTGTTCACTGTTGTGACATTGCTCAGTGTGTGCTCCATGCAGTTGCATTCTGTGGCTGGCCGTGGTGGTGTGCGGTGGGCTGTGCCAGTCGCAGAAGCATGTTGGGGCCAGGGAAGCAGAGCAGGAGTGGTTGACCACTGTCAGGGTGGGGAGGATTGGGGTCCACTAGATCACCAAGTACTGTTAGGGCTATGTGTGTAGGTATGTTTGGTGACCGGGGGTGGGGACAGGCGTAGATGTGAATGGGAAGTTTTCAGTATGTCATGGAGGGGAGATTGGGGATCGCTGGGGGGGGCAACTATACCACCACTGAGCTGTGGCAACATCAGGGATGGGAGTACACTAGACAACCAGGTACTTTTACTGTGGAGCTTCTGGGGACAATGAGGATTGGGGGCACTATTGAACCAGAACACTGTGCACATGAGCAGCAGGTGCAGTGGGGGGCCAGCGGGCCACTACACCACCAGGATAAGTATTGTACATGGGGTTCGAGGGCACTACACCCACATGGCTCTCGAATACAGCATGGTACTGTAATGGTACTGTCAACACACATCTCTGGGAGGCTACTGTCTAACTGGGTACCATGACCTCACTGCCACCTCTCCTGCCCCCAATGTGTGCCCTTACTGCCTCCTGTTGTATGGCACCCATAGGCACAACCCACTTGGGCCACCTCTTGGCTGGTCTAAGTGGTGACCCCTCCTGCGTCCACAGTGGGGCTACCAAAATCCCCCAAAAGTGGATGTGACAGCCCCACCATGGTGCACACCCCCTTATGACTTGGCGCACTGGGTTGTTGGATGCTACCCTGGTGCAAGGTGGCTTTGGCACAGCCGTGTTTGGGTCAGATGCAGGCTAATTTACAAAATCACAGTTTGATGCAAGTTGTGACACAAATCACCACCTGCGTCAAACTCTTGTGACCCATGTCCCTTGCGTCATTCTAGGACCTTTTAAAATCTGGCCCCTTATTGCATGACGTGCTGAGCGACAGTCTGAAGAAATGTTTGTGCATTCACTTAGCAGCATACACTGGCTGTGCTCTCTGAGGCATGTTGATTTTAGGGGACCATCACTTCTAGAATTCCTGCACTTATCAGTTCTCTATAAATCCATCCACCTTTGCCTGAGGATGGTACAGCTGATTACGTGACCAAAGAGCGTGGTTCTATGGAAGGCAATGACTCTTAAGAACAGGATGACAGGAAACATACAGTACCACCCACCATGATCACTCACTTTATGTTTTTGTTGTGATATCTTGCAAAATACTGCAGGAACTTAATGTAATCCAGTTGCAGTTACTTTGTCAGGATATCTCACACACAGTGCATGATGCTGGTGGGCATCGCTGTACTGTACTTACCAGGAACTCTTGATCTTCTTGAGTATTTTCTTCATAGAGCCACACTCAACCCATCCGCCATCCCCCAGGCTTGCAAATATCTTATTTGGATACTCTTCTTCATCAGGGCATGGAGTTTGTGTAAAAAAAATGTTCAGCTATTTGGGATAGTGCGTATGTACTGGTGGTATTGGCTTGTTTTTCTCCTCATAGCAGGTGGAGTTGGTTACATGTGTTTCCTGTTACTTTTATTAGGACCACCATGGGGTCAACTTGTGTCCTTTTTTGAAAACTAATGTTCTCACCAAGAGAGGAATTGTTTTTCATTTTTATTTTAGTTTTACTCCTGCTCTGGAATATGTTCCACTTGGGTTTGTTTTGCAGCTTTCTTTCTTTTTTTTTTCTCGAGAGTTTTTTCTGTCCTCTTCAGTAAAAAAGCAACTGAGACAATTAGGGATGGAGACACTTTATATGGTGTTGACATGGAAGTGGCAACATATGTCAGTGCTGTACGTCAACAGTTAATGCCCCAATCGTTCTGATTACCAGGTGATACTAGTGTGTCTGACCCAAGACAAAAAGTGCAGCTCTATGGAAGAGATAAGAAGATCAAGATTTACTGGCAAGTACATTTTCTAAATCAGTCACGTTAAGTGGCACTTCATTAAAGCCTGGTTATAAATGCCTGTACACAAGAGTAAAATGTAGAGATTATCATGCTATGTAGAATCTTACTTTTACTACACTCAGTCTGTTATTTCAGAGATTATAATTGTTATAACTGGTGACTGTGACACTTGGACAGCTGGTTCTGATCACTGTATCATTTTTTGTAGTGTAAAAATGTGTTATGGACTGTCTCTCATGAGAAATGCTAAAACAGCATGTGAGTATGACACACACCCGGGTTTTAGATACAAGGTGTTACCTGGAAGGCCAGAAGCTAATTACAGACCTGGCCTTAATTGGGGATATCCTGTTTGTCTAGATTTATGGTAGCCTACCAGATGCTAAGCTAGAATCATAAACATTTATGACGTTCAGAGGAAACACGGTGAAATTCACATGGTGATACAAAAGCATGTTGCACCTCCATGAGATCTGGCAGAGGGACTTAAATCCCTTTGATGTTCTGGAAAGGGGAAGCTGATCATAAGATCAAAGAGAGTCATTTGAAGACAATGAGTTATGCTGAGATTGCAGAATTTAATACTAGGATAAGACATCCTGTTTTTGTATAGATATATATTTTTTATATATTCTGACAGGGAGGAGCCAAGTGACCTCATGCAAAGGGGTTGGCCAAGATAGTATTTTAAACAGCATTCTGTATTCTTTCAAAGACTTCTATCTAGAATCTGGCAAAGAAACATCTTTGAGCACTTTTTAGCAAGTATACAGGTAGAGAGAGACAAAATCCAAGTACCGTAGTAGGAATTGCACTGTTAAAACCTTGTTCTTTTTTAAAAGATTTGTATGTTTTGTGATATATGGTTCTGTATTTTATGTTTTGCATATTTTTTTATCTATTTTAGTAAAACTCTATTTTTAGAGCGTACTTGGCCTGTCTTTGAATTTCTTCCTTTAACAAGTGAAATATATGTGGTTAAAGCAGACACTGTGCATAAGCTTGAATGGTGATACCAAAGTGGAAAAAGGTAAGAGTTTTAATCTGAGGTATTTTATTAGAGTTTTTAAGGGTTCATTTCTGTACACCTGGTTAGGTGCCTGTAGGCAAATGTATCTGGCCCCCGAAGACAGAATTATCTGACCCTGTGCATTGGGTACGCTAACAAGAGGTTCACAGTTTGAATCCCTCCAAGACTTGAGACCAAAGATTGATTTGAACCCACAAAAACAGACAGGAGGGTTACCCTGTTTCTGTTAACTGTTAACAAGACTGCGCTCAGAGGTTGGCACTTTGAGAGTAGAGGGCTGACCTGCTGAGTGGGTTTGTGACAGTGACCCCCAATATCAACCTGTTTTTGAGACTTTTAAAAAAGTCATATCAACCTGTGAGTTGATGTGACAAAGTCATATCAACTTGCGAGTTGATATGACTTTTACTGTCTCATGCCAGGTTGTGTGTACCATGCTAAGGTACTTACTGACTCAGGAAATTGAACCATTCAATTTTTTTAACTTTAAACAATGAAGAAGCCATTGAACCGTCACCTTGCTGTCATAACAACCAGCATGCCATGGAGCCAATACAGAGGTCGAATCAGCAATGCAGGAAACACATAATGCTAAAGCTATGGGCTGTGTTTACTTAGCACCAGTTATTTTAAAAAATAACACATATGTAGGTGTGTGATTTGCTGTTTATTTTACATACCCTCAGTGTGTGACAATATATAAACCTCTCAAGATTTATATATTATCGCACACCTTGGGTGTGTAAAAAAAACTGCATATCACTCACCTACCCATGCATTATTCTCTATATAGATTAGGTAAACTTACAATGGAAAATATTTTATTGCTTACTGCAGTGGTTTGTTATGGATAGTGGCTATGTGGCATCTTACCGCTGGCATCATTCATTACCAAAATGAGGATGTGAAAAATTAAAAGTAATTGGTTTGTTATTTAAAGGACCTATAAGACGTTAAATAACATCTTTGCTGTGTGTTGCTGCATTATTAAGTTGTTTTAAATGCAATTTGCATGTGAAAACAAACCTAAGACTTCAATTATTGCACAGTACAATTACACATTGTCTTATGTCTGTAGAGAAAGACAGGCTCAGCAGGCAGACTGAAGCAACATAGTTATTTAGACACTGAATATGCTTACCCCAGTTGATTCTTGACACATGATGTGTGTGGAGGGAAGACACAGCTGCTGTTGCCAGAGAGTGACTACAGTATTATTTATGCATTTCAAAAGTTTGATCAGGAAAGACATGCTGAGTTGGTAATACCTCATTTCCCAATATGTCCTGGATAAGTGGGCTGGGAAAATCAGTAATGATAAAACAAGGTGCAAAAAGCACAATAAATTAACATATAGAATAAAGTATGTGGTGGTGTGTGTAACAAGCAGTTTACACACACCGAGAACCGATGCTACATAAACCCCGAGAGCGAAGCTCAGGAATTTGTACAAAGCATCTAACCCCAAGGTGTGTGTAAACTTGAGTTACACACACACAACACACTATTATTATTTTATTTTATATAATTGCTGTAGCCCCTTTGGCCGCAGCAATGATATAAAATAGAAGCAGTTCCAGTGTGCCCACGGTTCACTTCAGTTTTCGTTACGTGGTGATTTTTTTCATTTTGGAGGTTTCACTTTGTCTATGTGCTATATGTAGAAAACAAATTTTTTTTTTATTTAATTTACCACCATGTTTCTTTGGTGGGTGGGTTGCCGCTGAGAAGGAAGCAGTGAGTCAGGAAGGGAGACAAATAGTGCACGTGTTTGCCATTATAAATGCTCTTTTATAATGACAAATTACACCACGGTCTCTGTATAGCAAAAAGAGGAGACACATTAATTATAATAGTAATAAAGGTAAATACTATGTGCAGAGAAAACACAATACAATAAGGTGCATTAGGTTAATAAAATTTCCAGTAGTGCAAAAGGCAATGTAAGGTTCAGATCAGGATTAACAGCTGTAAAATGGGGAGGGAGGAAGGGAAAACACTAGTGTAACTGCAGAGCATAGGCAGAGCAGTGCTGGAGGGTGGTAGACAGCAACTTGGACACAGAATCAAGAGCAATTGCAGGAGTCTGCTGTGAAGGTATGGGGAAATTTGAGTGAGTAGAGGGAAGGGGCAGAGCAGATGGACAGGTGGAGATAATACCAAAGTTTGGGGAAGTAGAAGGAGAAAGCTGTTTAACATGCAGTGGATTTTATCAGAAGGGGAGAAAGGAGCAAGAGTCAGTGTTACAAAGGGAGGACAAGGTGGTGGTGTTGGTGGGGATGAGAGGGAAGATAGAAGGGAAGTGAAGGGAGCCAAGCCATAATTTGGAGATAAAAGAAACGTAGCGGGTAAGGAACATGGCATCATGGAAGGGGAAGGAGAGAGTTGGAGAAGTACAGGAAGCAGTGGTGGGTGTGAGGGAGGGCTGTCTAGGACAATGGGGTAGAATGAGTGAAAGAGGTAGTCCAGCCTGGCAAGGGAGGACCTGGGAGTGTCCTTGTATATGATGTCACCATAACCAAAGATGTGGAGGATTACTGTATCTTTAAAATGATCTCTCTGTGGGATACTCATTTTATTCCTGTAAAGTGCATCGAGTTTAGGATGGAGCTTCAGGTGGATGACTGCCATGTGCATTGAGAAATCATGGTGATGATCGAGCCAGACCCCAAGGTATTTAAATCACTATGCCAGCAAGGTTATGGATGGATGGGGGAGGGGTAAGCCAGGCAAGCCTCTGCCTAGGATGAAAGGTCAAGTAGACCATTTTCTTGGCACAGAGGAACAGTTTATTTGCCAGGAACCAGTGCTAGATGTTGGTAAAGTCCATTTGGAGCTGGGTAATGATGTTAGAGACAGAGGTACCAGAGGCACAAAGCACCATATCATCTGCATACATGTGAATGGATACAAAGGAACAGGCATCGACATGGTCAATTAGAAAAATGAAGAAGAGAATTGAGTCAAGGATGGATTCTTGGGACACGCCTGAGCAGATAGGGAATTGGGGGGTGGGGGAGGGGGCAGCTTGAGATCTGCTCTCAAGGTAGGAGTGTAACCAATTGACTGAGGAGGCAGATAGCTATGCTGCCCTAAGCTTATCCAGTAGAAGGGAACAGGTAACAGTTTGAAGACTTTGGCCAGGTTGAAAGAGATAGCAGAGGTGACTTGGCCCCAGTCCATGCCAGACAGGATAGAGTCAGTAAGCTAAAGGAAGTGGGACTTTTGAAAGCCAGACTGGAAGGGAGTGTTCATTTCACACTTTATTTAGCAACACTGTGACAATCATGCACATAACATAATTAAAATGCACTTACAAATAACGATATATACACTACATTATGACAGTATAAAGTGCAAACTCAAAAAACAGTGTACATAAGCTTTTTCCAACTACGTTCTTTTTCTGCCCAAAATGCAAATGAGGCTATAACAAAAATTGATCTTCTTCGAGGATATCTCTTGCAGCAGGTCACACCTTAAGAACCTTAACCATCAGGCGCCAGGACCACATGGAAGCTTTTTCGCAAGCAGTCTAACTGGAGCCACACATGGCGATATTAGTTTGTTGACGTCCCCCTCCATAGTCAAGGGTTTCCCCATGCCCTCTTCAGTTCTTTTCCCTTGGTCAACCATCACATTAGACTCCACAGAGCACCATCTCTTCAGTCAACCGCTGTATTGCTACGCTACTACCGCTTCTCGGTTTGTTGTTTTATCTCTCCTTAGTGCCTTATCTATTTAGTTTCTAAAGTGATCTCCCTTTTCTTCATTTATATCTGGTTAAGACTTACTTTTCCATTGCTGCAGCTGCAGCCAGAAAATCTTCATCAAGGATCTCCACGACTCCAGTGTCCGTTGCTCAGCACCAGTCATGATATCCAGGCCTGCAGAATATGCAACAGTTTTAACCAAATCACCCATCGACACCACCTGAAGGAGCTCAAGGCATAACTCGTAGAGCAAATGGTGACCATCTTAGAGAAGGGGCCCAAGTTCAATGGCTCCTCTGCTTCCCCTGCTCCATCATCAGGCTGTCACTCTAGCAGAACCTGGGACAAGTCTTTGTCGGGGAAGCACCACCAGGAGAAAAGCTGTTCCGCTTGAGAGTGATCCCGGTCACTGCTGTCTGTGCCAACCACTTCAGGGTTGTCATCCTCATTGATGATGCTCTCGCTGCCTCCCCATCCTTCTGGCTACAGGGCAGGTTCTGGCAGCCCTTGCCACTGGGGCAGCCCAGTCCAATAGTAGTTCATCATCAGCGGGCTGCCTTAATCTCTGGCTGATGATCCCTACTCCCTCCTTCGTCCTATCTGCCACGGGGGGATGCTGACATTGCAACCCATTGGCTTTGTCAACGATCGGTCTTCTTCTCTGGGACTTCCTCCTTTGCCCCTGCCTACCCACCCACCCCAGCTCAATGCCCCCCTCCTCCCCAAGAGGCTTAGCCTGGGAGCACAACCAGTCTCCTTGTAGCCAGTGACGGATACTTTATGTTAGGCAGTTGGCCTGTCCCGTCAATGCCCTTTTCAGCATCTCTGGTGATGCATGCCCCTCAGCTGGTTCCCCAAACCGTCCCCATTCCTTCATACATTCCTCTTACACTCTTGTCACTACAGGGGCCTTACTTTTCCCTGCCTCCACCTTTGGCAAACCATCGACAGCTGTCACCATCGACATCCAGGCCCTGTTCTCTTCAGTCTTGGACCTTGTTCAGCAGGTAGTCCCAACCTCCACCCCATCACTGGGGAACCGACTTGGCCGACTGCAGCGCCCCTGCACTGGTCATTGACAAGGGCCACTCCTTCACAATCGTTGTTGTCATTGTTCCACCCCCAAAACCTGGGGACGATGACAATGACTATTGCCCAGACTTCCTGCAACTGGAGGAGGACAACAAAGATGACAAGGAGGATGCAGGGGCCAGAACCCCTCCAGCACCTCCACAGTCTCATGGGGGGATGACTCCTCCAACTATATCCCATGATGCCCCAGTGATCCTTCTTTCCCTGCCATAATACGTCAGCTGCAGGCAGCCATGGGCTTTGACTCTGCAGAGCAGGACACCTCTTGGAGGAACTTAGCACACTATCTATGTCTGCCTGGGTTTCCTCCCCTTGTTATACCCCCTATTACTGAGGCCTATGAGGACACTGTTCTAGCAGCCTGGTATAGACCACACCTGGTCCCTGCCATGCCCAGGAAGGTGGACAAGCTATACCAGGCCCCCTCAGGGAAGCCCCTTTTCTTGGAGCCCCCTCAGGTGGATTCTGTGGTCAGAAATGCAGCTCATGACCCTTCTAAGAAGCCCCAACACCTCAACCCCCTTCCTCCCAATAAGGAGTTCAGCTGGACCTGATGGGCAAAAGGGTCTTCACATCCTCAACCCTAGTCATTAGGGTCCTTAATTATGTGCGGCACATGGGGAAGTACCAGTCTAACCTCTGGGACACTGCAAAATTGGACAACCAGTCTCTTCCAGACCTGTCCGTTTTCTGTACCAGCTTCTACCACCTGAGGAATATCACCAGGATAAAGTCTATCATTCCGCCCCTGGATCTCCCCACCTTGGTGCATGCCTTTGTGACATTGAGGCTTTGATTACTGTAATGCGCTCTACCATGGGGTCTCAGGAGGTTCCCTCCGCTGGCTGTAGCTGGTGCAGAATGCAGCATCCAGGTTGTTGATGGGGCAGTCTAAGTACTGGCACATCATCTTGGTGCTGCGTGAGCTGCACTGGCAGCCGGTCAGGTGGAGGGTCCTCTTAAAAGTGGGCTCACTTACCTTTAAGGCCCTTCATGGCCTAGGCCCCGGTTACCTGGTGGACCTTCTTACACCTGCTGTCTCAGTCCGCTCCCTCCACTCCTCCTCCTTTAGGGTCCTCCTTGCGATTCCCAGGACGAGGTTAAAAACGGCCGGCGACAGAGCTTTTAGTGTCACTGACCCTGTCCTGTGGAATTCGCTAGCTCCAGCTGTAAGGGAGGCTCCTTCAGTAGAGGTATTCAAGGCCTTCTTGTATAATCCAGCTTTCCTGGATGTTGTCTTATAATTCTGCCCTGGTCTGTCTTCTGTTTTTCCAGCTTTGCCCAAGGCCACCTATTTATTTATTAAATTTTGGTGACTGGGTGAGCCCACTGGGCCCCGGAGGTCCCTTTTTCAGGGGCAAACCGGGATTTACAAAGGGAACAGAGAGTGAAATGGTAAACATGAGTTACATGAACTTACTGGCGGGATACAGTTTGGTACATACTTGTGAGGCAGTGAGCATGAAGTTCATATTTTATTTAGTTATGTATCTAGTTTTGCTTTTCGGATTTATTTTTATTTTCTATAAGTTTCTATAAGTTTTATTGAACTGTTATTGTTTATTGATTTGTGTACGGCACCCAGAGCCTCAGGGACTGGGCGTCTTTTAAATAAAATTTGTCTTGCCTTTCTGAGGGTCCCCAAAAGGAGGAAGTGTTTAAGGCTCTCCAGTCTGGTGTTGACAAGGGTAGACACTTGTTGCAGGCTGCCTATGATGCCATGGATGCCTCGACTAGGGCTTCGGCAGTAGGCATTTGTCTTCTGCACTAATCCTGGTTCGGGGT
Organism: Neoceratodus forsteri; assembly: GCA_016271365.2. NCBI lineage: Eukaryota > Metazoa > Chordata > Ceratodontiformes > Ceratodontidae > Neoceratodus > Neoceratodus forsteri. The sequence continues at coordinate 900,008,783 of CM028135.1, read as the reverse complement.
GTCAGGGTTTGCGACCAATGTCTTGCAGTCAATCTTGAATGCCCCCTTCAGGGGCCACAAACTCTTCAGGGGTGATGTGAGGAACATTCTCACCGATCTGCAGGCTTCGGGTAGAACCCTATGCTTGGTCCATTCCCTCTGCCACACCCAGCAGAAGGGTGGCCAGCGGGTGCCCTTTCAGTGATCCACCCACTATCCTAGAGCTGTCTCCAAGCAGCCCGCCTAGCATAAGGCCGCAGCCACCATGCCCCCCTTCACCAACCAGAAGAAGTCCACGTGGGGAGAAGGAGCAGACCTGGCCACAGACACCACAACAGCCTCATTCCTTGTTCAACCCTCCCCCAATCTGATTCCTCATTATGTGGTCATAGGGGGTCATTTCTCCCTCCATCTCGATGGATCGTGGGAGATTACATCTGACGTGTGGGTACTGCAGCTTATACACCAGGGCCATGCTCTAGAATTCATGGACAGGCCTCCAGACCCCACACCAAGACCCTCAACTTACCTTCCTGTACATTTGCCAGTGCTAAGAGTGGAGATCCAGATGCTCCTAGCAAAAAAGACCATAGAACCTGTTCCAAGGAACAGCAAAACAGGGGGTTCTACTCCCACTTCTTCCTCGTCTCCAAGTCCATAGGGGATCTGAGGCCCATCCTGGACTTACACAACTTCAGTCACTTCATCCAATATAAAAAGTTCAGGATGGTCACCCTCCCGGGCATGTTACACTTGCTCAGGGTGGCTGACTGGATCTGCTGTGTGGATATTCAGAATGCTTATCTGCATATCAAGGTTTGTCTTTCCCACAGGAAGTACCTCAGGTTTCTGTTCCTAAAGGAGCATGACCAGTTCAGAGTTCTCCTCTTTGGCTTACTCTCCACACCTTGAGTCATTACTAAATGTTTCGTGGTGGTAGCAGCGTCCTTCAGGAGGGAGGACCGCTATGTCTTCCCTTACCTGGACAGGCTACTCAAGGCCCCATTCAGGGAGCAGTTGTCTGTGACCCTGGCGTGTACCCTGCAGCTGTTCAGCCAGCTGGGGGTTGCAGTCAACCTGCCCAAGTCAGTGTTGACCCCTTGCCAGCATCTTCAGTACATTGCAGCCATTCTGGATATGGCCCAGGATTCAGCCTATTTGCCTACAGATCAAGTGGAACCTTTAATGGCGCAGGCCCAGGAACTCTTTCACAGCTGGTATGTAACAGCCCAGACATACCTTTGACTGCTGGGACTGATGGTTGTGGCCATTGGCGCTGTTCCATTAGTGACACTGCATATCCACATCCCTCAATGGACCTATATTTTTATTTATTTATTTATGACTTTGTTAACCAGGTAGGTGCACTGATCCCAGGGACTGTTTTCAGGCATGATCCAGGCCACGTAAGGCATCATCAGAAACAGAATAACAAAAACATAAGAGCAGATAATACATAGTGAAAGGTTACAAATAACAAAGCAAAGTAAGGCTCATGGTGGTACAGTTTCAGTAAATAAGAGAACCTATTTGACCGTACCCCAGGACCCTATGTGGGGGTGCTAGTCCTTAAAGCAGTGGCAGATGGATGAGAAGAGTCTTGAACTGGTCATGAGTATTTATGGTACACAGTTCAGTGGGCAGCTTGTTCCATAGTGTGGGGGCTGCTACATACAGTGCTCTAGCACCCATGTTCGTGGATATCCTGGGGATTTTCAGGGAGGGGAAACTGGAGGAGCGTAGGCAGCAGTGTGAGGTTTGGATGGTGAGAAGGGGAGCAAGAGGGGATTTCTGGCCTATATGGATGGCAGAATCAATAAAACTGTACAGTGCAAGGTCAAAGCGGGCTTGTAGTGGGAGCCACCCCAGTGCAGTGTAGAGTATACAGTGGTGTGTGGAGAAAGGGGCCAGCAGGGAGAAGTGGTAGGCACTGTTGCATGCTACTGATAGTTTTGCCATGGTGGATGTGGAAGTCCTGGAGTAGATGGGAGTGTAGTAGTCCAGGATAGGTAGCAGGTTTCCCTGGATGATGCAATGGCAGGCCTCAGGGGTGAGGTATTGTCGATATCTGTAGGCAGCCCCTAGTTATTGGTGAAATCTTAGAACCAGGGAGTTTTTATGCTCTGTAAAGGAAAGGGAGGGGTCAAGCACAACTCCTAGCTATTTTAAATGTTTGATGTCCTCTAGGGCATGGCCATCAGGGGACGTGATGATTAGGGGTGGGTTTGATTTTCATTTCATTAGGAAGGGCTTAGATCCAAACAACATTTTTTTTTGGCATTGACCAGAAGGAGGTTGTCAGAGAATGAATTGTGGGCTGCAGTGTAGTTTTGTGAGAGGGCTGGAGAGTTAAGGGTAGGAGACTTTCTGCTGGAGAAGAGCACGAGGTCGTCAGCATAAAGGATTGGGTGACAGTTGAGACTATCGCTGGAAGGGAGTTAATGAATAATGAGAAAAGGAGGGGTCCCAGGATAGAGTCTTGGGGGACCCCAGTAGAGACAGGCAGGGTGGGCAAGTGGGCCGGGCCAGTGAACACAAACTGGGAGCGCCCTGTAAGGTAGCTTCCGAACCAGATAGTGACATCCGGAGAGCAGCCAAGGTGATTCAATTTGGAGAGGAAGAGCGAGTGATTGACCAGGTTGAAGGCTTTGGAGAGGTCAATGAAGACTGTGCCAGTTGCATTTCCACAGTCCATGTTTGTGAGGATGTAGTCAGTTAGGAGTGCAAGGTGGTGGAGCGATTCTTGCAGAAGCCGTGTTGTTGGCTACATAGTATAGGTCATATTTACCTATGTAGAAAGCAAGTTGGTGGTGGACGTTTTTTTCTTGTAGCTTACTTAGATGAGGAAGGATGGAGATCAGGCGATAGCTGTCTGTGGATTGTGGGTCCCCAGCTTTATGAATGGGAATAACCTTTGCGGTTTTCCATGTATCAGGCATGGAGGAAGTGGTCAGGGCGAAGTTGAAAATGAACGTTAGGGGGGCGACGATGGCAGGGGAGATAAAGGAAGACAGAGGATAATCAGCCTGCTCCAGGGGAGCTGTGGTTTGGTAGGCTCTTTAGGAGTTTAGTTATGTCAGCGTGTGAGAGTATTTTGAAGAAAATGGGGGGAGGTTGAGGTTGAGAGGTAGGCCTGGTGGGTGATGTCGTGGAGGTATGCAGAGGGACAGGGTTTTTTTACAGGTCGTTTTGGAGTTTGCTCAGGTACATAGTGAGGTTGGAGAATTTGTCATTGAGGGCCTTACCCACTTCTTGGGGATCGGTAATGAGGCCAGCAGTAGTGTGTAGCTGTGGGACAGGCTTACTGGACGGGGGGTTTAATAGCGAGCCAGTGGATGCCCAGAATTGTTTAGGGTCCCCAACGTTAGTTTGCTGGAGATTGCGAAAATGTGGCTGTTTGAGAACTTTGGCCAGATGTTTGCAAAGGTTCCTCCAACGTCTGTAATCATCCCATAGGGTAGGGGATGGGGATGCTTTAAAGGTTGAACAAGCACAGTTCCTGACTTTCATGAGGGTAAGGAGGTCCTTCACAACTCATCGCGAGTAGCCATCCCTCACCCTTCTGGTAGTGACTGGAAAATGCTTGTCCTGTGGAGTCAGGAGAGCTTGAGTGAGCATGGATGCTGTCTGGGTCGCATTTGATTCTGAGAAAACGGCAGACCAGTCCAGTGCCTGTGCCTCAGAGAGAAGGATGGTTGTGCTTGGGCTTCTGAAATTACGAAAAGACAGGTATTTGGGCAAGGGTCATTTCAGTTTGGATGACCAGAAAAGGTATGTAGGGTAGTGATCGCTAATGGAGTCAGCTGTGGTACCAGCATGCAGGACACAGTCCTCCCGGTTAGTTACAATCCAATCCAGGAGTGTCTGTGTGCCCTTGCAAGGGTTCTGCCTTGTGGGAAGGTTAATGGTGCAGTGGGACCAGTGAATGGATGAGCTGGAGCAGGTGGTCCTGGTCTTCTCTCCCATCAAGGAGGTCCTCCAATGGTGGATCGAACCCAGCCACTTACTAATGGGGGTTCCTTCTCTCATTCCCTCTCCTCACCAAATCCTCACCTTGGATGCTTCAGGGATGGGCTGGGGTGCCCATCTGGTTCCTTTCCAGACTCAATGGATGTGGTTTTCTCTCGGCTTGCCGCACATCAGTGTTCTTAAAATGAGAGCAGTTCTGTACAGCCTGTGGGCCTCCCAGTCCCACCTGTCCCTGGGCCCTCTGCTGCTATGGATGGACAGTATCAGAGTGGTACACTACTACAGCAAGCAGAGGGGCACCCAATCTTAACCCCTGTATAGAGAGATGATGGGGGTTTGGTACTGGACTGTGGACCATGGTCTGGAGCTGTTAGCCGTCCATGTTCCAGGTGACCAAAATGTCCTGGCAGACCACTTAAGCCAGTCTCAGTCCAGAATGTCTGAGTGGGAACTGCTGACCTTGGTCATAGAAGACCTGTTCGACAGGTGGCAGCATCCAAAGTTGGATCTTTTTGCATCCCCACTCAACACAAAACTGCCACTTTTCTGCTTGCTCGATCCAGGGCCTGGAGTTTTCTGGCGAGATGCATTGTCCCTCTCTTGGAAAGGGAGATTCCTTTATGTCTTCCCTCCCTTTCCTGTGATCCAGAGAGTACTGATCAAGCTGCAGATGGAGGGTGCCACACTAATCCTGGTGGCTCTCTTCTAGCCTCATCAGATTTGGATTTCACCATTCTAGCAGTTGGCAGTGGAGCCTCTGGTAACTCTCTCCCTGTGCTCGGGCTTGCTGTCACAGGAGCGGGGGAACCTTCTCCATCTGAACTTCCAGTCCCTCCACATGCATGCCTGGCTCCTGAGGATGTAACCATCACCAGATTTGGAACCTCTTCTCAAGTGGCTGATGTCCTGGTGGCTGTCAGGAAGCCCTCCACCGGGGCAACTTATTCCATGAAGTGGAAGCGCTTCACCCTGTGGGCAGCTTCCCATCATCTAGACCCATTCACCTGTCCACTGAACCAGATTCTAGAGTACCTGCTAGCCTTGTTGCATACTGGGTTTAAATATTCTTCGCTCAAGGTGCACTTGTCAGCCATATCAGCCTTCTGTGTGCTCATTGAGGGCCGTACAGTGGCCCACCTGGACGTGGCCCATAATTCCCTGAGAGGAATATTGCACTTGAAGTCCCCTGTCTGCAATCTTGTTCCAGCTTAGGACCTGAATTTTGTTTTAGAGAAACTTACATATGCTTCTTTTGAGCATGCCATGACTTGTGAGCTATGCTTTCAGTCTTGGAAAGCATTATTTTCTAACCCCAGCAATACTCAGGTATTCCTAACTTCAGCAGTGTCCTTTTAAATCAGAATTGTCCAGAGAGGACAGAACACATGCAAATGATGGAACTCATTGCATGTGACAACTATTCAAAAGCTGCCTTGAACTAACTGCCTTAGTTCAAAACCCCCTCGGATTTCACTCTCCGCTTGTCAAGTCTAGTCGCTCGGAGTTCCTCTCCTCAACTTCTATCTCTGATGTGAAGAAACTTTTAAATATATATGTAAGTATCTTTTTTCTTTCATTTGCTGCCTTTTACTTACTGTATTTTTTAGCTAAACCTTATTTTTACTGTTAATGTGGGTATTTTTATCGGTTCCACCTGGTCCGGTATAACAGGTGGGGAACCGAGTTTAGTTCTTTTTGGGTTTTCTTACTAAAACACCCCATAAGTATAGTTTAATTTCATTTTAAATCTTTTATTTTTGTAACTGCTTAATCGGTTACTGAACCGATGACCTCGGTTCACTTTTTCCTTGATTCTCAGTTCCTGTCGGTTCTGGACCCAACCGCAACCACTAAATATTAGTTACAACTTTTCAATTATTTAGCAGTTTCTATTTTTTATCGGTTTCCGATAAAATGTTGGAAAAACCTAAAAAGAAAACCAGTTAACCTAGTTTTAAGAATTGTACTGATTGTGGGGAACTGTTTGCTGAGGCAGACAGGCACAGTTTGGGTGTTACCTTCCTTGGCTATGATCACCTGAAGGAAGACTCTGATATTTGTAAAACCTTCCCAGAGAAAACAGTGGAAAAACCGCTAAAGAAAAAACTTCCTTCACCTAAGGGTCCCTCAGGATCTGACCAGCCAACACCCTCTTCTGCTGTGGGTGAAACCACTGCAGTGACTCATTCAACCCCTGAGATGGGTGATAAAATTACTAAGAAGCCTGCTGAACTGGCTGTCTCCCCAGCTCCCTCAAAAAAGACTAAGAAAGTAAAGCACACAGAATCCCCTACTGGAAAAAAGGGGACTTCTGTGGGTGCTCTGGCTCTTCTTTCTCCTCAAGGAATAGCACAGGCTTTCAAAGTGGTGCGGGCCTTGCAAGGACTTTTCTTCACTGCCCAGCAGCCACCTGTACAAGCCCCAGCTGGACAGGCTGGCACCTCAGATAAATCCTCAATTGTTGAAGAGGAGGATTATGGTGAGTGTGAGGAGAGGTTGAGGGGGAACCCATTGAACCTGAGGTTTCCCCTGAGCAGGAATTTGGTTCTCCTCCCAGAACCACTGAAGATTATTCCTCACACTTTACTTTTGTTAGAAGAATGGCTGATGCCTTGAACATCACTACAAGTGAGGAAGTTGAAGATGAAGAGGAGGTGGAATACCTCGAGATGATGGGGTTAACCCCCACAAAAAAGCTCCTCTTACCAGTGAATAAATTCTTCAAAAAGGATGCTTTGAAGATTTTACAACCCCCTAACTTTGTCCCCCCTCTTGATAAGAGGCTGAACAAGAAATACCAGTTTGAAAGGGAGGGTGTAGAGTTTCTGTTTTCCCACCCTGACCACCAGGGGGTGGTGCAGGTGGCAGCATGTGACAAGGCTAAGGTGCCCCTGGCTTCTCACCCACCCACCAGAAAAGGAGTCCAGAAAAATCGACAGTATGGCCAAGAAGGGGTATTTGTCAGCTTCCTTGGCCATCAGGCAGGCTACTTTTCAAGCCTTATGAGGCCCAGTATCAGAAGTCATTATGGCAATCTGTACTGGCTATGGCAGATAAAGCCTAATCACCCTTGTCAGATGACCTTGCAGAAACTGCTACGTTTGGCTTGGAGGCAGCCAAATATCACTTCAAATGGCTGCTGATACTAATGATACAGCAGCCAGTTAGATGGCCAATACTGTTGCCCAAAGGAGGTTCGTCTGGCAAAGAGCCACAAATCTTACCCAGGACACTCAAACAAAGGCCATGGATTTCCCTCTGGAGGGTAATTCCCTTTTTGGAGAGACAATGGTAGCTTATACGAAGAAGATAGATGAGTACAAAGCCACCTTCAAAAGTAACTCACCTAAAGAGAAAGTCTCTCCATCCACCAGACACTATGGAAGGGGAGGCAGGGGCAGGACCTTTCACAGCAGGCCCTTTTTCTAGACAGTTTCTTCACCCCAGTACCAACAGTATCCCCAGCCAGGGTACTTCAGAGGTAGGGGCAGAAAGGGGCTCCAGGCAGGGATCTCAAACCCAGCCTCAGCCCCAGACTAAGCAAACACCCTGATGTGCTTTCATAGGCCACCTCCTCTCTACCTGTCGGAGGCAGGCTGTCTCACTACCTCCAGGTTTGGCAAAAAATTACCACAGACAAGTGGGTCCTGGAGGTAGTGAGTCAGAGACTGTCTCTGAGTTTCAAATCCTCTTCTTCTTAGAACCAGAGTGTTCAGACCATCCTCCCTTGCAGAAAAGAAGCTGCTGGAGGAAGAGGTTCGAAACCTGCTACTGTCAAGGGCAGTGGAACCTGTCCCAGCTCAGCAGAAAGGAAAGGGGTTTTACTTAAGGTATTTCCTTACCACAAAGAAAAATGGTGCGTGGCGGCCTATCTTAGACCTCAGGGTACTAAACAAGCATTTGATGAAACCAAAGTTCAAGATGGTAACATTGGCATTGATTCTGCCAAAACTCCAAAAAGGAGACTGGTTGGCATCACTGGACCTAAAAGATGTTTATTTCCACATCCCCATATTGGAGTCTCACAAAAAAATACCTCAGATTCAGACCGTTTGAGCGAGTCTACATCGCCAAAAATACATTTTGGTGATGTACACTCACGACGAACATCAAGAGGGCACCAGAGATTTCGATTTTTTTTATGCGGGGGGCTGTGCCCCCCGCACCCCCTACTAAAGCATTCTCAAGTCCAGGGGGTGCATGTCCGGGTGCAAAAGTGAAAAAAAAATCCCAGATCTGGCACAAAAAAACAAGTGTACCCAGAACCAAACCTGGCACCCTCTCAACCCTAGCCTGCCACCAGCCCACCATGCCACACGGCCAGCTTGGTGGCCGCTGCCGCACTACACCCCACAAACCCTCCCTCCCCTTCTGCCCATCACACAGCGTGGTCCCTCCCCACCCCTTCCCCACATGGGTGTATATATAGCAACATCTTGTCTCTATATTTGCTGAACCCCCTATCCGGTCACCCTCCCTGCCTTGTAGCCCTGTGCACAGGTGCCGTGATTGAGTCGCCCTTTTTGAAAGTGCTCAGTCATGGTCACCATAATCACAGGCTACCATTCAGACTCCCATCAGGTCACTACCAGTCTTCAACCCTGCCATTCAGCCTCACTTCAGCTCCAAGAGTGTTCACAAAGTGCTTGGCAGTGGTTGTGGCACACCTTCGAAGGCAAAGTGTTGCAGTGTTCCCATATCAGGACGATTGACTGGTGGTGGGAAAATCACGAAAGCAAGTCAGACAGTATCTGCAGATCACCCAGAGGCTTCTGGAATCCCTGGGGTTCCTGATAAACCACAGGAAATCTGTCCTTCTACCTGCACAGGTGATGCAGTTCATAGGAGCAGAGATCATTACCCTGCAAGGCAGGACCTACCTGCCTGTAGACAGAGTAAGAAGTATCCAGTTAATTGCATATTCTTTCAGCCTGCACAAGTCAAAAACTGCAAGGCAGTTCCTACAGCTCCTGGGCCACATGGCTGTGGCCACAGGCATGGTTCTGGGCTCCAGGTTCCAAATGAGAGACATCCAGTTCCACCTAAGGGCACACTGGTGCCAAAGAACAGATTCCCTCTCAAAGCTGATCCCAGTAACAAAAACCTTGCTACAGGCACTTCAGTGGTGGAAAGAGGAATCCAACCTAAGGGAAGGGGTTCCCTTTCAGCAGGAGTCTCCATAAGTTGTTTTCACAACAGATGTATCTCTGCTGGGGTGGGGAACCCATTTGGGGGACCACACAACCCAGGGCACTTGGTCAATTATAGAGTCACTCCAGCACATAAATCTGCTGGAATTCAGAGTGGCGTTTCTGGCACTAAAGGCCTTTACATCACTAGTGTAGGGAAAGATGGTACAAGTCAGAACAGACAATACCACCACAATGTATTACATAAACAAGCAGGGATGTACAAGGTCGGGTCCTCTTTGCACAGAAGTCATGAAAATCTGAAGCCTGGCATACTCCTTGGGAGTTTTTCTACAGGCAATCCATCTGCCAGGGAAGGACAACACCCTTGCAGATGCCCTGAGTTGAATCAATCCGGTCCATCATGAATGGACCCTGAACAGGCAAGTGGGGGAAGTGATTTTTAGGAGGTGGGCACCCCAGAAATAGACTTGGCTGCATCCCACCAGAACTACCACTTGCCACACTACTGTTGCAGACCACTAGATTGGGGTGCATTCCTCCTGGATGCTGTAACTCTGAATTGGTCACGGAAGCACCTGTATGCTTTTCCTCCCTTCCTTCTGGGGTACAGGGTATTGCTCAAGCTCAGATCCCGGTCAGCATCAATGATCTTGATAACACCAGACTGGGCCAAGCAGCCATGGAACTCTCAGCTGCTCTCCATGTCTGTTGTAAAACTGATGTTAAAAATAAATAAAAATAAATAAATGTCTGTGGCTGAGCCAGTACACCTTCCTCAGAGGCACAATCTGTTAACCTCCAACCAGGGTAGGCTCCTGTCTCCGAACCTCAGGTCTCTCAAGCTCAAGGCTTGGCTCTTGAAGATCTAGAATATGCAGGCTTGCACCTGTCTGAAAGTGGTTTAGACATTCTAAGGGGTTACAGGAAGCCTTCCACTAAGAAAACCTATGCTTCAAAATGGAAAAGGTTTTCTATTTGGTGTTCAACTAGGGAACTGGTACCAACACAGGCTGGAGTTCCAGCTGTTGTTGATTACCTCTCTTATTTACATTCATTGGGTTTGTAGTCCAGTACCTTCAAGGTCCACCTAGCTGCAGCATCTGATTACATATCAGCTGGGAGGAATATGTCAATGACTTCAGATCCTGTCTTTAGGAGGTTATTCAAGGGCTCAGCCCATTTTCACCCCCCCCATTGGGATCCGGTGCCAGCATGGGACCCGAATGTGTGCATAGCTAAGTTAGTGGGACCTCCTTTTAAGCCCATGTCTTCTGCTCATTTGAAATATGTCACATGGAAAACAGTTTTCCTAGTGGCAATGACTTCTACAAGAAAAATCAGTGAGCTCCAGGTTCTCTGCACTGAACAGGACTGCATCTCATACCAAAGGGATAAGGTGATCCTGAGAATGAACAGGAAATTTCTGCCTAAGGTGATCTCTGATTTCCACTTGAACCAAACCATTACCCTACCTGTCTTTTTCACTGAGCATTCCACCTCTGGTGAAAGGAGACTCCACAGTCTGGGTGTCAAGAGAGCTCTTGGCTACTATATGACAGCCACTAAGGACCATAGGCAGGACAGGAAACAGCTGTTGCTAACTTATGTGGATGTGGGAAAGGGTAATCCAGCATCAAAAAGGTCCATTTCTCGATGAATAGTTCAGTGTATCCAGTTTTGTTACACTAAGGCTGGAAGGGAACCCCCAACAGGACCGAGGGCCCATTCCACAAGAGGTGCAGCTGCTACTTTAGTAGCTGCCAGGGATGTTCCACTAGTGAACATCTGTAAAGCTGCTACCTGGAAAACAGTACACATCTTTACAAAGCACTACAATCTGGACATCCAGTTCAGGGGTGATGCCAGGTTCGGCACAGCAGTCCTGCAAAGTCTGTTTCCAAAATAAGGTTCTGTGCCCACCTACAAAGGTACTGCTTCATAGTCTGCAGAAGTTAGGAATACCTGAGTATTATTGGGGTTAGAAGAAAAAAATTACTTACCATAGTAATCTTGTTTCTTCCCAGTGATACTCAGGTATGCATAACTTCCCACCCTGCCTCCCCTTCTAGAACCAATAGCCTCTGCACTCCTAAATACTGTGCTTTCAGGGGTATAAATGCCACTTTCTGGCACCATTTTTTTCAAACTAGGTTCATGTTGTTTTCTCCCTTCTTTCAGGTGATTCCGACATTTTTGGGGGTACCTGTTATAGGATTTTCCCCTCCAGTTGCAGGGTTTATTTGGGGGGGGTTATTGGCCTAGTTATCATTATTATTGTTGTTATTCAATATTCATAGTCCTTGAGGGCCTGCCTTTCCAGGCATCCAGGAAATCTGAGGTGGTTTAGAACTAAGACAGTTAGTTCAAGGCAGCATTTGAATAGTTGTCACGTGCAAAGAGTTCCAACATTTGCATGTGTTCTATCCTCTCTGGGCAGTTCTGACTTAAAGGGACATTGCTGAAGTTATGAATACCTGAGTATCACTGGGAAGAAACAAGATTACTGTGGTAAGTAATTTTTGTGTTTGCTTGCGCAAGAAACACTTTGGGACAATACCGCATTTCAGAGGTGTGTCAGGGACGAGTCCAATGCAGAGCACTGCACAGTGGACGTGATCCTGATACACCAATGAACGGTGAAGCCCAGTGTGACAGCCGTTGGAATTTCACAGCAGAAGCTGGCCTTCACTTGAGAGAAATGAACTGCACCAATGAGAGAGTACGCTTCATTCCTCTCATTTGCATAGTGGCCATTATGACACAATCACTCCCTCTGCTGCTGTCGTCCCCGCTCCCTCATTCCTCGGCTGCAAATACATCCCTCCTTCTTCCTCCCTCTGCTGCTGTCCTCCTCGCTCCCTCCAGGCTTCAGCATTAGCCACTGTGCTCCTCTCTCTCCCCATCTTCACTCCCCTGACACCCACCCCCGCTCCCTCATTCCACAGTTGCAAATAAATCTCTCCCGTGTCTTCTCTCTGCTGCTGTCCTCCCCACTCCCTTATTCTCTGGCTGCAAATACATCCCTCCTGCTTCCTCCCTTTGCTGCTGTCCTCCCCACTCCCTCGTTCCCCAGCTGCAAATAAATCCCTCCCGCTTCCTCCCTCTGCTGCTGTCCTCCTCGCTCCATCCAGGCTTCAGCATTAGCCACCGTGCTGCTCTCTCTCCCCATCTTCACTCCCCTGACAACCACCCCTGCTCCCTCGTTCCCCAGTTGCAAATAAATCTCTCCTGCTTCCTCCCTCTGCTGCTGTCCTCCTCGCTTCATCCAGGCTTCAGCATTAGCTGCCATGCTGCTCTCCCTCCCCATCCTCGCTCCCTGACACCCCCCCCCCGGCTTCAGCATTAGCTGCCGTGCATTTCTTTCTTCCCGTCCTCGCTCCTTAACCCCCCTCCCCACAGGACCGGTGTTTGGCAGATGCGCCAGCAAGACAGGGGTGCCGAGCAGGGGCAGGCACACGGTGACTTGTTTTGTTCTCTCACAGTATTCACAGGACAGAATCTAGGGTTTGACTTGCAGAATACAAGTTGTCAGACAGAATTGCTGTTTACTTTTCTGCTGACACTTGGAGTTAGGTAACAGATTGCAAATATTTTCAACCCGTGACTGCGTACAATGGATAAAATTATTTACTTCTTTGCACACTGGAGTGGTCATATGCTGCTTCTTCATTCCTTAAATACAATAAGCATCATGAAAAGTCTGAACAGAAAAGTCAACATGATGGTGCTTGAGTATGTTATAGAGCAACAGTTCTTAGACTTTGTCACAGTGAGCCTCCCCTAATCCATGAAAAAGATTTTGAGCCTCCCCCAAAAGCTGAAATAATCTTGGGCCTCCCCAAAGAAAAATAACATACTGTACTTTGTGCAGTACACCATGAATAAATTGAAACCTCTTTGAGTACTTGGCTCACATTCAGTTCTTTGTCTTATCCTGATGTGGAACCCTTGAAAAAGAGCTCCTGTGCTCAAAGGTGTTATCTGAATAACAAATAAATAAAATAAACAAATATTATTATTCAGCTTATTGTAACCCCGCCACACACAGGCCAGGCTACTTGCTCTGCTATTTTCATTCATGAAGCATTGTTACCCCTTGTTGCAGTACCTTCATGGGTCAGGACTACTTTCTCTGTTTCCTCTCTATATGAAATAACCTTTCTACATACTTTGCCTCTCCCCCTTCTTCCCTGCTCCTAAGCAACCTCTCTGGGATTACTTTGTTCATTCCTGCTATTGCTCATAGTACTTCTATGCTCAGCCCTTGTATTTGGGCTGTTCTACTATCAGTCTACAAATTGATCAATTACCACCACTCATTATTAGTTTATTGTTCGTTTTTGTTTGCGCTATTGTTCAGTGTGTATTTCTTGATTGTTTCGCAGTTACCTTTTGAAATTTATTCACTCCCTTCCCTTCCCCGGGTACACCTGAAATGAGCCTTAGCTCATTCACCTTCTTTTGTCACCTATTAGTAAATAAATACATTAAATTCACCTACTATTGTCCTCTTTCAGTTTCCTTCATCTCTTCACACAAGATACATAAAACTCAAAATTTAAATACAGTACTTTTTCAGACTTGCTTGAGCCTCCCCTGGAACAGGTTGGGGCATCCCCAAGGAGGCTGGCCTCACCATTTGAGAATCCCTGTTATAGAGTGACTCTTTATGCTCTGGGTCTTGTCTTCCCTTTGTCCCACAGAGACACTGGTAAGCAAAGACAGAGCCCCCAGCTCAGGCAAAGAAGTTGCTGTGTGCCCCATCTATGAAGGAATTAAGAGTCCTGTACATCTCAGGGGTCACTCCAAAGGGACAGATGACAACTGAGCCATCCAACACCAAAAAGGAGAGGAATGTTCTACTCTCACTGCATCATAGCTGGATCCATTCTACAATGACTGGCGGGTTAATTGTCTCTCTGGACTTTGCCTGATACATCTGGGACTGAATCATCGTTGAATGTTTTTAGGTGGCCAGGGCTAGACTAGGAGAATCACTAAGCTACCAGGGATGTGGAAAACTTTTTTTTTTCCCTCCAATTGTTTAACCAGGAGTGGCACACTAAGCTGAAAGCTTGTTTACAGGTGTGACCTGGGAGTACAAGGAAGTTAAGTGACTTGCACAGAATCACACAGTATGCAAGTGGGGGCTGTGGAATTCAAACTCAGGTTTCCAGATTTGCAGCTCAGAGCCTTTAACCACTGTGCTATATTGCCTGTGTATACACTTTGAGAGCCCACCAGACTACCAGAGTGCACACCAGAACCCATTCCTACAGATCACTGGAAGGTTAAAAATGATCCACAGGTACAGGTAGGGGAGTGTCTCTGTATGTAGCACCCCCACACACGTGTACAGTATGGATGGTGCTGTGCCATGCTGTGGCAGTATTCAGCACCATTAATGAACAGCAGAGGGTATTCATTTAAATGTTTGGATCTGCACCAGGGAGTCTTTGCCTCCCCTACTGTGTAGATCTCACCTTCTTAGTATGGCAATTTGGGGAGCTGGGGCAATTGGGGGGGGCACTCTTTGCCCTGTTTTGTGGTAAAAAAAATTGTCACCTAGAATTTGACCTTAAGTTTTCCAAATTACAATTTTATTCAGGACAAGATTAACAAAAAAACTAAACAAATATCAGAAAGTTCCTGATGTCCTTGAAATAACATAATCTTCATCACTCTGTCTAGAAGTTGTCAGTTTTCTGTTACGAACATGAAAGGAAAGTATTTTTTTGGCTCAGGACTGCTATATTTAGAAAGGAGGAAAGACGTCTGTGTCCATTCTGATTGATCATTTAAGAAGCTTTTTAGCCTTCAAACCTTTAGCAGAATAACAAGCATTGGCAGAAATGGAGAAGAAGAAGTCACTTATGCTGATTTAAGACTTCCAAAAGGCAGGTGTGGAAGAGTTAAAGCCGGACCCAGACAAGGCAGAGTAATTGTTCAATGTTATGCACAGGAATTAGGGACAGCTGTGATTTGTACTATCATAACCAAGATCTGGGATCCATAGAGCTCTGACAAGTCCTGATTCTCTTTTTGTTTGGTGGGGGAAGATAACAACATTTCTCAAAGGGAGAAAATATAGACAGAATATTTTACACTAACACATTGTGAGTGCATGATCTCTAGTTGGGCATAAGCCTGCACTTATGAGTTCCTAATTGCTTTACAGTCCAGGAGGAGAGATTAAGTGTAACCAAGTGTGCCCTGGCCCAGAGAGTCTCTGTGCCCCACCAGCTCAACTGTCATCAGCTCACATTCATTATATGCCATGATCAGTCATCACCTGATCGGTAGAGCGGGGCGTGGGGCATGGAAGTGTCCTGAACTGCCTGTGTCTTTTTTTTTTTTAAAACATAAGCTAGTTTCTGGACCAACAAGGTCTTTTTCTCCTCTGTGACAGTTGCAGCTGATACTCGGGGAGGGACTGAGTTGTGGTTGAGAGCACCCATGTGAGAAGAAATTGACAGTACGTGGAGGTGCAGGTGGGTGTAGCCCTAACTAGCAGCTGATTGTGGATGATATGGTACTGGAATTGCTGCCAGGGTGGGGGGAGGGTCAGTCACTTGCGAATGCACATTTTGTGTAGGTTGTGCCGCTGGCATCTACAATACCAGTGCTCTGCTTGTGGGTAATTTGCTGTGGAAAGTGATGTTTAATTTTGAAGTTAAACAAGAATGGCATACCAGCTGAAAGAAGCTCAGTCACTGCTGCCACTGCAGTAGCTACCTCATGAATTAGCCTGTGTTTCCCAAATATTTGCCAAGTAAAATGACTACTAATAGTGATTACACTGTCCCTTTTTTTCTGTTTCACTGCAATGTGTTGACACTTATCAAGCTTGCCTACCTGCATAGGTATGGAGACTAGTACAAAGTCCTGCCCACCTGACTTGCATCTTCGTTACTATTTATATTTCTAAATATATGGTCCTAAGGGATTATCAGGGTCTGCTGCCTTGTGCTGGAGTTGGGAAGTAAATAAAAATTAAAAAAGGATTGTTTAGTGGGGAGAGAAGGGGAGCTAAGGGCTTCCACTGCACTGTAGGAGTCATGCGAGTCATTTAGAACTGTTTATTAATTTTATTTATTATTTAGTTTTTGTTAAAGGGACACTGTCAACCTGTTTTTCATCATATTATTTCTAGTTGAAACCCTACATTTCATGATTGTTAACCATCTCTAGATTTCACTGATGTTGCTGTTTGTTTTGTCTGTCTCCTTGCTTAGTAGAAATGAAATGCATGGCAATGTATATTTATAAACAACCTTGTTTTTGTTTACAATCCTGGATCTGTTCTTACTGCATACTTACTGAGCATTAGCAACACACTCAAATAGTGCAGTCACTCATGAGGCAGTAGCCTCCTAAACTCCCACTGCATCACGAGGGGCAAGACTGTTTTTGGGGTGTTTCCAAGTCCAGGAAAGATGCATTTGGAGTTGATCAAGGAATGTAAACAAACCTGTTTAGTGGGATAACACCAGTATGTTGGGCAGTCTGTTTATTACTTTTTTAAATAAAATAAGAGTCAGAATCAAACTACCAGCTACATCAACAATCTTTACTGAATTTTGGCAATCATAAAATATGTTTTTTTAAACTAGAGACACTATGAGACCTAAGGGGGTTGACAGTGTCCCTTTAACTGGGTAGGATGCATTAGCCATACCTTTGCCTATTTTCAGGCATGGTAAGGGAAGTTACAAAGGTAGGATTTGATTTAAAAATATTCAAAGAAACTAAACCTGTTCAGAGAAACCAAAGCACCAGCGGTAGTACTGCAAACATTGGATAATACAAACATTGGCATTTTATAGCAGACGAAGAACTTTCATGAGGGGTGGGTAGGGAACAAAGAAAAATATGGCTGATGGGGGTGGGGGAAGGACATGGACTACTAGCTGTGATTACCTATAGGGCTGCAGAGGGTTTTTTTCCAGCAGATTTGCTGCAAAAATAGTTTGACACAAAACAAATAATTCTGGCTCTGAATACAAATGTATGCCTAAGGTATTTGAATTCTTCAGACCCTTATAGCAGGTTTAGAGAAGTAAGAAAGTAGAGAAAACAATGTTAAGCATTTAGAAAAGCAGTTTGAGATGTATGTTAATATTGGACCCTGTTCACAAAAGGGCATACAGTACATGCCAAAGGGGTGTACCCTGCCGGCATGCTCTGCACCCACAAGCAGGTATACACCATGTGGTATTTACACATTCCGGCATCTGTCCGTGGCCCTGCCCACCCTGGTACACAGACACATGTTGTTGGCTCAGAGTTGCACGGCGGCAGAGTGTGGGATGCAGGCAGGCAGCCAATCAGGGAGGATCAGTGGCATGCTGGGGTGCACAGGCAGAGGTATTACTATAGGAGGCGGGAAGTGGTGATGCCATTGTATAAAACACTAGTAAGGCCTCACCTGGAGTACTCCGTGCAGTACTGGACACCACACATGCATAAGGATATAAACAAGGTGGAGGCAGTCCAGAGAAGGGTGACAAAGATGGTGCCTGGATTACACCACACATATAAGGAGAGACTAAGGAACTTCAATATGTACTCACTAGAGGAGAGGAGAGGAGAGAAAAAGGCGACATGATAGAAGCTTTTAAGTACCTCAAGGGCGTAAACAGGGTGCAGGTGGGAGATCTTCTCCAATGTAGAAAAGATACCAGAATGAGGGGCCACAATATGAAATTGGAGGGCAGGGGGAGATTAAGAGGTAACATGAAGATGTTTTTCTTCACAGAGAGGGTGACGAACGCTTGGAATAGTCTGCCACAAGACGTGGTAGGGGAAAGAACAGTGGAGGGGTTTAAACATGCCTGGGACAAGCACTGGGAAACCTTGGGTGGGAAGGGAGTGATGAAAAGTCATTGACCACTTAGGGTGAGTGGATGCATTCATGTATAGGGCCTACAGGCAGACTGGATGAACCAAGCGCTCCTTATCTGACAACAATTTCTATGTTTCTGTGTTACAGTCGGATGCCTTCCCTGGGTCCCTGAGTGGATCCATTACATTCCCATGCAGTGGAACACAGGAAGGTGTGGATCCCAACAGAATGAATGGGGCACTGGTGGCACCTGCAGTTACACCAAGACATACATGGTCATGTTGCCCTGTAATACAGAGTGCAGTACGGATGGATGTAAAGCATCACCCTAGTAATGTCCCGCTGTCTGTGGGAGACAACACATTCCATGTTGTACTGGAGGTACCACAGTGGCACTGGGCAACATACCTCACAGCTGTTCCTGCATGTCAGGGACATGCCCAATGGTGCGATCACTGGCCCGAGTGGGATGGGTGTGCCACCCTATGCACTGCATGCTGCCTTATTCCATCTGCCCTTGGGACTGGCAGTCACCCACCCAGATATTGCCCCATGCCCTGCCCCCTTGCATAGGGCCCAATCTGCACATCACCCTCCCCCTGCATTTGAGAGTAGTCCAGGGTACATTGCATGGTTGCTGTTATATCACCCCACCACCCTGCCCCCCCTTTCCTTTCCCCGATACCCTTGTAGTGTGATGTATGTGTCTTTCCTGTGGCTAGTGGCCCCCAAGCCCAACAAGTATCACTTCACCACCCCGCCACCCCCCGTCCCTGAGCCGGTGACCGGCACATCTCTTTGCTCTGCACCACTGAGCTGTCAACAGTGAGCACGTACTGTAACAGCTGATTGTACTTTATGTGTTCACTAGTGAGAGCTCAGTTAGTGGCCAGCAGTTTTAGAGAATGGAAGGCTGTGCCGATTACCAGCTTGGGGATACAAGGCAGGGCAAGGTGGTGGGGCGATACCTGTCAGGGTGGGGGAGCTGTTAGACCACCAGGGAAGAAGTGTATGCCACACTACAAGGGTATCAGGGATAGGGAGGGGGGTTAGCTAGACCACCAAGGAAGAAGTGTATGTCTCATTATGAAGGAATTGGAAATAGGGAGTGGGGTCCACTAGGCCACCAGGGAAGACTTGTATGTCACACTACCAGGGGATCAGGGATAACGAGGGGGTCCGCTAGACCACCGGGGCAGGATAGGTAGTACACAACAGGGTATCAGGGATGGGGGGAATACATGACACATGTTTTGTACTTTAACAGTCATACCTGCCATGAGACAGGGCTGTGAAGGGTGGTGCACAAACATGTAAATTATGGTCTGGGTGCTTCCCACCCCTAGCTCATGCAGACTGTGGAGTGACAGCACTCCTTCTCACATCTGTACCCTATCCATGCCCAGGGACTGGGTGTGCATGAGGGAGTCACTGATGGGGAAGTGTAACACTGTTAAGGTAGGGTCCTCCCTGCTGTAACTCATGCACTCCAGTGTGCAACATTCTGCATGATTTATCACCTTGTGAATGCACGCATTGCTGGCATGCCCCTGACACTCCCCTAGACTGCCCATGGAGCTTTGCTTTCCACTGCTGCGGGGATCCAGTGCATACATTTATTTATTTATTTACATATACATGGCTGGGGCACATTTATTGAATGCCGCGGGATATCTGCTGGACCCCCTCTGTGTGACTTTCTCATGTAGTGTTGCCTACGTGCCAAGATACATGGGGTGTAGGCATAGTAAATAGGGCCCAATGTTATTCATTTTAACTGGTAACTAGTTTTGTTTTTATTCTGGTCTGTGCTGTGGCTGGCTGAGGCTTGTAAAGTGTAGACTTGTCACTTTTGTATACACAGAATATTTTTTTAATCAGTTTACTTATGTCTATGAAAAAGCTTGGTTTCTTCCCATGAACATAACCCTTGCAGAATGCAGTCAGCCAGTGTGAATGCTCAGTCTTTATCCATTGTTTCAGTATGAATGTTTTGGGGGTTGATAGATGGAAGGTGATGCCTGGAGCAGAGATGGGTATTGTCAATGCTTTCTTATGCTGTATTCGGCTGCTGATCCATAATTTATATGCTGCAGTGTCTTATCTCTCTGTCTGTCTGTTGTACATTTGTGTTCTCCATGTCAGCATTTTACCTGTTAGTACTTCTTTCACACATCATCACTTATCTAGTCTTCATATGAGTCCCAGTTGCCTGATTTTCTGCAGTGGCAAGTTTTTGTTTTTCCATTGTCTTCTCCTCTGGTACTGTGAATGAGGAGCCATCTCTTCATTTTTAAAGATAAAGAAGTGTTTCCTTGAGCTGTCCTCATTAAAGAGGTAAAGACATCTGGCAGAAAATGCTATTCATTTTTAAAAGTAGTCCTTTGTTAATTGTTATCTTGCAAGTACTTTTTATGTTTGCTTCTGCGCAGCGCACAAGAAACATATAGAGGTTAGTAGAGAATTGCAGAGGTAGGGCAGTGTGTGGCCAATGCAGCCCACACTTTCAGGGGCTCGTCACTCTGCTACTAATCAACAGAAAAACTGCCGATGATGGCAGTTTCAGAGACAGCGCCGGACTTAAAAGAAATGTGCTGCTCCCATCAGGGGCAGTTTTGTCATCCCTGATTGCAGAGGCAGCTCTCCTCTCCCTCGCAACCAGGAACACAGAGGCAGCCAACAAGACTCTCCACCCATGCTCATTACAGTGCACAATAATGCACATGGGCACAGTTTCCTTCTAGTTGGTTGCTGTCCTGTGCCCCCAGCCCTAGTGTGCCTTTCCTGGCAAAACATTTAAGATTTAAACTAGCGGCTCCTGCCACCGGCCCACACACTCCAGGGGAAAGCCAACATCGGGTGCCCAATCCTGTATTAGCATACCCCCCCATTAAGTAGCACACTGGGAGTGCACCCCAATGTGCAGAAATATGGCGGCTCCTGCCACCCTCTACACAGTTCCCATAAGCTGACATGGGGTGCCCAATCCCTGTGTTGGACCCCCCCCCCCGTTAGTGTGTCTTTCCTTTTTTTTTGTATTATCATTTTTACCCCTCCTACTTGCCACCACGTCTTGCCACTCCTTCCGGCTGTTAAGGCTCCCTCTGACCCACCCAACCCCCTGAGCTCCCAACCTCACATAGCAGCCATGTCCCAGGGTAATCTGGCGTTACCATTCACTGGATGGATTCCCCTCCTTCGAGGGGGAAGGAGCCAGGGAGGGGTGACCAGAGCGACTACTTGGCCCTGGGGTGCTGCTGAGGTGGATATGGCTTGTTGGGGTGTTGGTGGTATCAGCGAGCTGAACAACCATCATCCGGTAGAGTGTGGGGCGGGTTTCTGCTTTTCTGGTGTTCTCCCTCCTTGCACTGTTGTGCGGTGCTCCCTGGTCTCCACCAGAGGCTGCTGCCAAGCAATGCTATTTCCTAGCCCACCCCAGGAGAGGAGAGCTGTCCCTTGGATGCTCGTTCCTCTCCTTCCCCTTCCAGCCCCCAGTATCCCGAGTCTGCTATGAACCCAGGTCGCTGGTGTGGGCTGCACCCATCTCAGCTTATTTTCTTATGGAGTAAGGTGAGCATAAAGGCCAAAGACCCCAAGGCACACCATGACACCTGTCAGTGTCTGCAAGGTGGAGTGAGGCCTGCCTTCCAACCTCCCATACTGATCTCTCTGCAGTACTGCTTGAGGCACATTCCTCAGGTGTGACCTGCTGCAAGAGATATCTCCAAGATAGAATAGTTATGTAAGAACTTACCGTAACAGTAGATCTCCGAGAGAATCTCTTGCAGCATCTTGTGCTGCCCCTTCCTTCTTCCCCCTTTTCTTGGAGTTTCTCTTTTCCTGTTTCTCCTCTTTAGGATGATGGCTCTTCCGCTCCTTATGTTCGGGGGGGGGCATTTTCTTCGTTCCCTCGGAGGCCCGTCCTTGCTGGATGGTCTCCAGCGGGGAACTGAGGAGGGCGTGGGGCCACCCATGGCTATATTGGGGGACGTTGATGTAGTGATGTTGCCATGGGTGGCCCCAGTTAGTCTACTTGTGAAAAAGCTTCTGTGTGATCCTGGCACCTGACAGCTAATGTTCCTAAGGTGTGACCTGCTGCAAGAGATTCTCTCGATCTACTGTTACGGTAAGTTCTTATGTAACTGTTCTTTCTTTTTTTTTCAGCAGTTAACAGTTTTTGAAGAAGAGAATGTATCTGTTAGGGGAGTAATTCAGTGTTTCTTGGCAATCTCAAGGACTGAGCATTTTAATATACAGTATAATGACCTAATGCAGGGACTAATGTTACACCACAAGCACATGTCACTTTTGTTTTGTGAGATTCAGACAGTTAAACAAGTCTGGTATTATTTGCAGGCGTAACCTAACAAGGACTCTCCTGTGTTCATTCTTTGTGCAAAAATTAAGATATTCTTCCTTATACCATATAGTTTTAAGAAATTTACATTCATTAAATACAGTAGATTCATTTACTTTAGGCATGTCAATCTGCATATCAACATCAATTATTCTTGAGCAAATAAGTTATTTCATATATAATGGGTTAGATAGACTTATACTGTTTCAGAGTGAAAATGGGTCAAAGCCATGACCCTTTCAGCATATTCCACTTATTTCTTCATCAGCCTTTTGTTAATTCACTCTTGATCAGTAGTGGTTTTGATAAATGACAGCTTAAAGTCTCTCATCATTGATTCCCATTATTTTTGAAAAATATGGTACTGCTCTAATCTTTGCCTGTTAAGAAAGTAATTTTTGTTCCATTTCTAATCTATCATGTGCATCTGGAATATAAGATGGTAACCCAAAGTCTTCCATAAGAAGTTATTTTGTGTAGGTTACAAAATAACTTGAGATACAAAACTAACCCATACCTTTGCTGCACAAAAAAAATACTCAACACAACTTTAGCCCCATAAACTTCCCTAATCCCATCTAACGTTTCCTTAGCAAAAGTGTGACCAACGTTACAATAAGTAAACTATTTGGCTCTTTCTTATGTGTCTATTTACTAAGTTCTCAGTGCAAATTCCATTTGTTATTTTTATGAAAACGAATTCCTAGATAATTATAGCCACCCTTAACTTCTAAATTTTCCTTTTCTAGGTGCCATTTATTTAAACTTGAGAAGAACATGACCCAAAAAACCTCAGCCTTGTTTTGCTAATGTTACTATTTGGTGAAAGCTTGTTTATTTATTTATTTATTTGCTTTTGTTAACCGGGTTAACACACTAGACACCCATGTGCCTATTTTCAGGTGCGACCCGGGAGAGTTACAGGTGTCATACACTGTACATTAAGAGTTACAGAATGGGTGCGACCTGGGAGAGTTACCGGTGTCAGACATCATACAATTAACAGTTACAGAATAGGAAAAGTCCATAGGAGAACCAGGCATTACAAGAGTGGCTCTGTGATTGCTAAAATACACGGGAAAAATACAAGAATAATATAGGAAATAACTCTAGAGCGCGGATTGGTAGAGTTTACAATTAGTCAGTTTGAGGAGACAAGAAAATTACCTAACACAACAGGCATTTCAAGGCTAGCTCTAGGACAAGGCAGACACTATGCATAAACAGTAGCTGTGACAATGGTAAGTGCAA
Source organism: Neoceratodus forsteri (assembly GCA_016271365.2). Taxonomy (NCBI): domain Eukaryota; kingdom Metazoa; phylum Chordata; order Ceratodontiformes; family Ceratodontidae; genus Neoceratodus; species Neoceratodus forsteri. The sequence goes on along the minus strand of CM028135.1, from coordinate 899,985,229 downwards.
GCGGGGGGTGGCCAAAGGCAGGGGGGCTGCACCAGGTTGTTTAACTTTCCTAGAACAGAATCCAAAGACCTTTGAAGCCCAGTAGGTTATTATGAGAGCAACAAGGCAGCACCTGCATAAAGCAATATTGGTGTTACTTTCTGATTACTATTTGGAGGATACAAGTTCAAATAAGTGAAAGAATGTATATAAACATTAAATAAAAATGGAGCTAAAATAAAATGCATACTTGTTTAACACAATTTGGAACACTTATGGGGTGAGATAGACTGCCATCCTTATCAATTCTGATTCTGGCCTTTTATTATTTATTTGTTCATTTATTTAAAAGTTGATAACCAGGAAAGGCACACTGAGCCGAAGCTCATTTCCAGGTGTGACCTGGGGATGGGGATGTAAGGAGGAACAGCTTACAAAGCAAAATACAGGTGCAACTTACATTACAATCCGGATACAGTCAGAAGAATACATGGCAGCAGTAAATGATCTAGCATAATATAATATAGTAACAGCTTTTAATATATGGATAGGTAATTTTAATAGTATTGTAAAGCATACAGAAAAAAATATGGTAATACCATTGTTCCCAGCACGATAATAGCACAGTTCACAACTGATAATACTGTCATTCAGGTGCCGTAATAGTATTGTTCAGAACCTGAACAATAGTATTATCAATACAACTCAACAGCACAACCACAAGTCTCCCACCCAACATCTTCCAAAGCGTGCCATCTGATTGGCCAATGTTCCTTTGTGGGTGAGCAGAACAGCTTTCAAAACATGGCATCTCTTTCCTCTCTCTCGTTTAGCAAGAGAAATGTCCATCGGCGCTAACAGCAGTGGTAATTTTGTTTTATTTATGTTTACCATTGTAACTATCTGGTTGATCCTGCTTTCACTCTTCTCACCACTCAACTGAAGTCACTACTCAAGGTAAGAGTGAGAGCAAGCAACTCATCATTGCAGAACAGTACAGTGTTCCTGTCTCTAACAAGCAGTGTACAGATTAGACGTCAGGCACCCATAATGAGTGTTTTAAGTGAAGTAGTTGGGTGCCCGGTTTTGATCCGAGGAAATTGGATCCATATATTAAAAAAAATAATGGATAGGTTTGTCTGCATTACCAGGGAGTTTTACCATTTCAAGGTTCTGGACACATTGGAACCTCTCGATGGTATTACTCCCTGGTAATGCACACAAACCTATCCATTATTCCATTTTTATACAGCAGTGGAAAGGTGATCAATCAGGGGTGAGGCAAAGTCCATAGTGCATGTTGGGGTGTCCGTATGTATTTTATGGAGAATCTTTATAATTGCTGTCAGCCTTTTATCCAGTGTGGTTGCAGAGAGCATTTCTCAAACTGTGCTTCTACAGATAGACTCAAATCCAATAGTCAAATCTGTGTAGGCTGCATACAGTCGCATGGTCTGTTTTTCTATATATTTATCAATCAGATATTTCAGAACAAAGGCCTGTTCTATGGTAGACTTTTCTGGCCTGAATCCGGCGTGCAGTCATGAAATATATTTTTGTTTTTTTTCCCCAATCTTCTAATAGGCTCAAGATATATCTAGTGTATACTTTCATTGGCATATTTTAAACAGATATTGGTCTGTAGAAACCTGGATCCATGATATTACACTTCCTAAAAAGTTGAGCAATTATCCCAGTTCTCAGGAAGGTGAAGGGTCATTTTGATTACAGTAAACAAAACTGCAAAAATAGATGCCCAATTTATGTTTTTTCGTATTCTTTGGTAACTGGATAAGGCCCACTAGGCACTATGCCTGTTTTCAAGGACAACCTGGGAGCACTGGGGAGACAAAGTGACTTGTTCTGAGCCACCCATTATGCAAGTGGAGGTAGTGGGAATCAAGCCAAGGTCTGCTGGATATATATAAAGCTCATTCACAGCTCATTATTCTAATCTCAATCCTACAATTCCAGCCCAGTTTACATCCAAAGCATGACGAATGTCTGCAGGAATTAGATCTATACCTGCTGCCTTGTTCTTTTTCTGTTTTAGAATACACTTTCCTACTTCTTCAGCAGGAAAAGGATCCTCTCAGCAAAAGTAGATCTTACTTTGAGATAGAACTCTTGCAGCAGGTAACACCATTAGGTCTATGCCACCAGGCACTAGGACCCCATGGAAAAAATCTAGTTAGCAGTCTAAGGTGGGGACCGCCCCCCTGATGTCACCCATGGTACAAAAGGGTCAGTCCCCCGGCACCACCTCAGTTATTTTTTCCTGCTGTCAACCCGTGCATATCGACTCCACGATGCCTCCTGCTTCCAGTTGACCGCCATGTTCCTGTTTTTTCTCGTAAAGTACTAGTTTGTAGTGTATGTCTGCCCAGCCATCTTCCTCATCAGAGCAGCAGAAATTGAAATGTGCATGCAGCAAGCACATCCTGGTAAAAGATGGCCATTCAGCCTGCCTGCTCTGCCTAGGCCCCAACCACAGGCCGGACGACTGCCCGCACTGCCAAGGCTTCAACAGGAGGACCTGAATCGCTGTCTGAACACCTTGAAAGCATACCTCCTTGAACAGCAAGTGGCTGCCATGCAGAAGGCCCAGTCAGGGTACAGCTAATCTTCCTCCGCAGTGAAGGACTCCTCCCCCAGAGTTAAGAAATCGAGTGGAAAGTACCATAATTGGGACAAGGACAGATCCAGGTCAGAATCCTGTCCTAGGTCCCCACACAAGACTTCCAAGTCTTTGACCTCTAATGCAAGGTCAGACTCAGTTGCCCCAGTTTCCTTGGCTCCCAGGGTCACAGCTGAGGAAGCCCCCTGCCTCTTCTCAGGCACATGGCAGGGAGTCTTCCGGGCTTGGGCTTTCTCAAGACCCCATGTCCCTGGCTATCTGACCCCACAAGCATGTGCTGGGGTCTCAGTCAGCAGGACAGGAGCACTCTTTGTCAGGCGGCAGGTCGGAAACTGCCGTCTGCAAGACCATAGTCCCTGGGTCATCCAACAGTGCAACAGAGTCAGACAACACCAGGAGACACCAGGAGAGCGAGCACCAGAAACATCACTTGCCTTCCAGGTGGTTGTCAGCCGAGGCTTTGGAGCGACATCAGGCCTCAACGCCCTCTGACTCCGCCACGGAGCTGGACCAGACACCACCCTCTAAGCCGCCATCTGCTCCACAGGGCCCAAATGAGAACCTGACTACAGACCAGATGTCAGGGGACATGATGCTTGCCTCTGGGGATACCCAAGACTGGACGCCACCCCCTCCACCTTCACCTCCTCCTCGGGAGCCTGACGACCAGACATCAGAGCACCCGATGCCAGAGGACACTGTCCTACCAGGGCCAACAACCGACAAGAAGGTACCGTTGGACCTGACACCAGAGGACACGGTACTGCAAGGGCAGATGCTAGGGGCCTCTAATGCCCCTGCCCCGGCACCAGCATACCAGCCAGGCCCTGTTGTCCCTTTGGCTGAGATCAGGGCCCTGTTTAATAGTTGGTGGAATACCATAAAAGGGGATCATTTGCCTAGGCCACTGGAGCTGGCCCGCAACCCCACGGGGACCCTGGCCCCACCTAGACAGCCTTCCCCATACGTCCACCTCTTCCACCGCCGATGCCAGACTGTCCACTGTCAGGGGACAAGGAACATGGGTCACCTGTGCGACGGTGGCATCGTCGCCACCTGTCATCCAGATCCTCCTCCTCCTCCAGGGGATGCCAGTATACATCCTCAGAAGGATCCTCCAGAGGCTCCTCCTCTTTCTACGGCTCATCAGAGGATGACCTGTCCCTTCCATCACCAGACCACAGGAGGGACACTCTGAGGTCCCCTCCAGGTGACCCTTCCTTCCTGGGTATAATGTGACACATCCAGTTCTTAAACCAGAGGGAGACAGAAGAGTTGGACCCTGAGAGGTGCTGTGTGGTGAAGTTTTTAGGGTTCACTGACCCAAAACCCTTGGTTGTCCCACCTTTAGTAGAACCCTTCGTGGATGTTGCAAAGGTAGATTGGAAGCACCCCTCCATGATCTCAGCGGTCCCTAAAAAGGCTGACCGACTGTACAGGACACCAAGGTGAGATCCACATTTGAGCAAGCAGACTAAGGCAGATTCTGTGATCCTTATGGCTGCCCATGGGAGAACCCAACAACCAAAGAATATGAGCTCTTAGCCACCAGATAAGGAATCCAAGAAATTGGACCACTTAGGTCGCAAAGTGTATTCTTCGGCCACCTGCACAGTCAGGTCATTTAATTTTTTGGCACACATGGTGATGTCCCAAAAAAACACTATGGAATAAGGCCATGGACCTGGCCAAGTCAGAATCTGATTCCACCAACAAGATGGAACTGTTGGCAGTCCTTCAATCCGGTGCTGATGTTGGTAAGTATGTCCTTAGGTGCTCATATAACTCAGTAGACACTGCCGCCAGGGCTGCATCCACTGGAATATGCCTAAGACATCGCTCCTGGCTGAGGGTCTCAGGTTTCCACCAGGATCTGCAGAATGCCATCCTGGATGTCCCTTTCCAGGGCCCAGTCCTTTTCGGTCAGGAAGCCGGAAAACTGATAACTGGATTACAGGACTCAGGGAAGGTGGTTTCAGAGGTCCATAAAATACACAAGTCTGAACTAGCCACGTCCAGATATTGCTCCTTTCGTAGGCAGCAGGGCCAACAAGGAATGTGGCAGCAGCAGCACAGAGGGGGTTATAAAAGGAAAAGTACCCCCGCTGTCCTCAGGAGCACAGGGACCTAAAAGCACTAAGAACGCCAGAGCTCCCTTGCCAACTTCAACAACCTCAGAATGACTTCCTGCCTGCCCACCCTCCTCCACTGGAGTTGTAGGGGGAGGCAGTAGGCAGAATATTCTCCCTTTACCTCAACGACTGGTCCAGTATGACCGAGGATCAATGGGTACTCCAGATCATAAAGTGGGGTTATGCTCTGGAATTCAATCAGATCCTTCCAGACAACCCACCCATTTCCTCCCACTGCTCCCCATCCCATGCAGGTCTTATCAGAGCAGAAATTCAAGCCCTCTTGAGCAAGAAAGTGATCCAAGCAGTGCCATTGTCTCAAAGAGGAAAGGGGTATTACTCCCACTTTTTCCTTGTCCCGAAAAAGACAAGGGACCTTCATCCCATTCTGGACCTAAGTCTACTGAACACTTTCATTGAATACAAAGGGTTCAGAATGGTGACACTGCAGGGATTACTGCCCATGCTTTGCCAAGGGGATTGGCTCTGCTCCCTGGACATGCAGAACACCTACATGCATATAAAGATACTGCTGTCCCACAGAAAATACCTCTACTTTACCTTCCAGAGAGAGCATTACCAGTTCAGAGTGCTACCATTTGGCCTTTCTTTGGCACCCAAGGTGTTCACCAAATACCTGGCAGTAGTGGCAGCAGCTCTCAGGAGGCGGGGCATTATGTCTACCCCTACCTCGACAACTGGCTATTAACAGCTCCCACAAAAGATCAGCTGTGTCACTCTCTGGGAGACACATTTCACCTGTTGCAAGGTCTGAGGATTACCTTGAACTTTCCCAAGTCTTCCACCTGGCCTACTCAGAGGTTACAGTACATAGGGGCAGTCCTGAACACTGTCCAAGGGAGAGCCTTCCTTCCCTCAGACAGGGCAGATTGACTAAGGGTGCTGGCTCAGAGGATTATCTCCACAAATCAGATTCCAGCCAGAATGGTACTGCAGCTGCTAGGCCACATAGCAGTCACCATAGTAACAGTTCCCTTAGTTCATCTACACATGAGGGTTCTCCAATGGAACCTCAGGGTTCAATGGGACTAGCGTCTGGATGACCTTGACCAGCCAGTCCGGGTCTCCAGAGCAGTGTGTCAGGCTCTGGAATGGTGGCTCGCCCCTTCTTGGTTAGAATCCGGGGCTCCATTCCAAAGTCCCAGTCCTCAGCAGATCCTGACAATGGATGCCTCAGGACTAGGGTGGGAAGCACATTTCAGGGCCATCAGACAAGAGGAGCCCCTTCAGAACACAGTCTCCACATAAACGTATTGGAGATGAGAGCCCTTCTGTATGTCTTACAAGTGTTCCAGACAGTTCTCCTGCCAGGGCTCTACTGATCCAGTTGGACATCATGCCAGTGGTCTTCTACATTGACAAGCAGGGGATCACACACTCTTACACCCTCTGCAGAGAAGCCATGAGAGTCTGGTACTGGGCAGTGGAGCACAACCAGGAACTCACAGTGGTTCACATTTCAGGGGTCCAAAACACCCTAGCCAACAGCCTCAGCCGCTCTCAGTCTCAGGCTCATGAGTGAGAGCTACTACAGGATGTAGTAGATGAAGACCTTTTTGAAAGGTGAGGCCTTCCAGAGCTGGAACTCTTTGCGTCCTCACTCAATGCCAAATGGCTTAACTTCTGCTTGCTAGATCCAGGGCCTGGTGTTTTCTGGCAAGACGTGTTATCCCTTTCTTGGGCAGGGAAGTTCCTGTATGCCTTCCCTCCTTTTCCACTGCTTCAGAGAGTGTTACTCAAGCTACAAATGGAAAGAGCTGTCATGATTCTCATAGTGCCACTTTTGGCCTTGACAGATTTGGTTTCTGCTGCTTCAACAGCTGGCATCGGAACCTTCAATTCCCTTGCCCCTGTCTCCTCGCTTACTCTCCCAAGAACGGGGAACTCTGGTACACCTGAATCTTCAGTCTCTGCACCTGCATGCATGCATGGCTCCTGCAGACCTAGTCAGGGACAGATATGGGGTGTCTTCAAGGGTAGCAGAGGTCTTAGTGGCCATCAGGAAACCCTCGACTAGGGCCATATATGCCATGAAATGGAAACGTTTCTGCTTGTGGGTGTTGTCCTGTCTCCTGGATCCTTTCACCTGCCCAGTGAATTCGGTCCTGGAGTACCTTCTTTCCCTACCTGACAAGGGTCTCAGCTATTCACCCATAAAGGTACACCTTCTGCACTGTCAGTTTACCATGTACCTATGGAGGGCAGGACCCTGGCGCAATTGGACTTGTCCATGACTTTTCTGCATGGTATTTTGCATATCAAACCTCCCAGGTGGGATATCATTCCCCCTTGGGACCTTTTGTTTATGTTAGAAAAGCTTATGTTGCCTCCCTTTGAGCCAGCTGGAATTTACTGTGATGCTTGGCTAGTTGGTTATGATTGTTGTATGATATTTGTAATATAAAAATATAGCAGGTGATTGTCTCACGTAAGACAGCCTGTGATTATGGGTGCCCCCCCCAGGTTTCAGTGAAGCAGGAACCATTTAATTAACTGACTTACTTCAGAATGGCATTTTATTACCTTTTTATGACATGCCTAGGCTCTTTGAAGTAGAAACAAAATGTGACTTTGAGTCTGCCAGAGGATGAGCCTAATAAACTTTATGACATGTTAAAAGGAAGAATATTTGATACCAACCTGGTGTTAAAAAGTTGTAAAACCCTTTGATATGCCTTGGGAACAGGAATCAGGCACCAGTTCAAAGGAAAGGTTTGATTAAAGACTGTCATAATTTAGGAAATGTCTTTTTCCTTCTGAAGTCACATTATTTAAAATATCTCCTGACAGGAAATAATTTGTTATAATTTTATATTCTAAAAGGGGGTTGGGGTGATGGAGTTGAAATGTATCCTTGTAACTGGGGAATATAATATATTATTTTGGGACTCCAAGAGAAGCTAACTAAGGCACTTATAGAAGTAATACATTAGATAGAAAAAGTCTAACTGTATTTTGGTAGGAGTTTTTGTAATGTAATCTTCCCTTGTTCTTTTATGTGATTGTGAGCTCTTTTATATATTGTTCTGTGTTTACATTTTTCATATTTTTATCATCTTTTAGTAAAATCTTTTTATCAAGATACTGCTTGGGTGTGTCTTCCAAGTTCTTTTTTTGCATGTGATGTATACGTGGTTAAGTTTGACAGCAGTTCTGGAGAACCATAAAACCAAAAATAGCTGCTCAAACCTTTAAATTACTACACACTGGAATTCACATTTCTTATAAGGGGTGCTGCTAGATGGTGACAAATAACAAACAAAGCAAAAATACTAGTGCACACCCTTCCCCCAACATAGCATAACATTTAAACTTTCAAATGCCAAAAATGGCTATATTTACTTTCAAGCTCAATGTGAGGAGAGGGTCCTCTTAGTTTCAGACTGGAATTCCAATTTGAGTAAGCTAAATCACCAACGTCCAGGTGGGGCCCTTCGACTGGTGATTTAGCTTACTCAAATTCCAGTCTGAAAACTAAGAGCACCCTCTCCTCACATGGAGCTTGAAAGTAAATATAGCCATTTTTGGCATTTGAAAATTTAAATGTTACGTATGTGGGGCTTAGTATTTTTGCTTTGTTTGTTATTTGTCACCATCTAGCACAACTCTTATAAGAAATGTGAATTCCAGTGTGTAGTAATTTAAAGGTTTGAGCAGTCATTTTTGGTTTTATGATTTTATTTGAATTTGGAGAGTTTATGGTGCTCTTTATAGCATGCTCCTTTAAAATGCCTGTGTTATATCCCTTCTGGGAGCACAGTATAAAGTGAGTCAATTGGTAGCCATTTAGGGCACTTGAAGTTAAATCACCTGTGCAAAATCCTGCTGGGAGCACAGTATAAAAGCAGTTAGCTAGTAGCATTGAGCCATTGGAAAGTTAGGGACTAAATCGGCGTCCACACCTTGACGTTGGTGATTTAGCTTACTCAAATTGGAATTCCAGTCTGAAACTAAGAGGACCCTCTCCTCACTTGGAGCTTGAAAATAAATATAGCCATTTTTGGCATTTGAAAGTTTAAATGTTATGCTATGTGGGGGGGGGTGTGAGCTAGTATTTTTGTTTTGTTTAGCTGTTCTGGGGAGCCTGATGGTGTTACTAAACTGGGAAAAGGTAAGAATAAACCTAAGATCTTTTATATAGTTTTTAGGGTTCATTTTGGAAACCTGGCTTGGTGCCCCTAGCGAAAGATTGTACTGCAATCCCCGAAGAGGGTATGTATCTGAGCCTGTACATTGGGTATGCTAACAAAAGGTTCACAGTTTGAATCCCCCCCAGAACTTAAGACTACAGGTGATTCGGACCCAAAAGAAGACAGGAGGGTTACCCTGTGTGTTACCTATTCACACTATTGCGCTCTGAGGTTGCCACTGTGGGAGCAGAGGGCCTGACCTGCTGAGTGTGTTTATGACAGATTTGGTTAGCAGTGGTGCAATAAAAATTGGTAACACAAGCTTTAACTGTTCAGTGTGTCAGCTTAATACTGTACAACAAAATGGTTATATTAAATGCACGCTGAAAACAGAGTTAAAAATCTACGTTCCGACCTTAGGTCTTCTTCAGGAAATATCTAAAAGAGAAAAAAACAAAATCATTGTAGAGGGGAGGTAAAATGAGGGATATATATATGTGTGTGGGGAAAGTAAAAAAGTGGAGGCTCAGGGAGAAGAAGTGATAAATGGAAAGATTAAGAGAAGGGAATGCAGACATAGATGAAATGAAGAAGCATCGTAGAGAATTCAGAAGAGATTTCAGATTAGGCATAGTGGGTCACAGCAAATGTTGCATATAAAATGTTAAAAACAAAAACAAGGCACTGCATCAGCATGTGGTCTAAAAGTAAAACAAAATGGTTATATTAAATGCACACTGAAAATAGAGTTAAAAATCTACATTTTGACCTCAGGTCTTCTTTAGGAAATATCTAAAAGAGGAAAAAAACAAAATTAGTGTAGAGGGGAGGTAAAATGAGGGATATATCTATACAGCTCACTTGCAAATTAAGGCAGTGATTTATTTTTAAAAAGGAAACAGAACTATATAATTTTGCTTACAGTCAAGTTCCTACCTGTTTTATTTTTTTTTCTAAAGTGCAAGTTACAGTAGCCATAGTTAGGGAAGAAGATGGCTTCCAACTACAGTGGGTACACTGCAGACTACTTGAGGCAGTTGTGCCAGGCCAGAGAAGTCCTGCACGAGGCGAGAGTCACCAAGCAGAACCTCGTGCATGCCCTGATGGCAGCAGATGCCCAGAGCGTCGAGTCACAGACTGTGACTGTGATGGACCAAACCTTGGGCATGGAGGGGCCAGCAGCCAGTGCCGAGTCCATATCTGGTGAGGAGGGCAGCAGGGCTAGTGCAAGCGAAGGGCTACAGCAGTAGGGGAAGGTCACCAGCATTCTGGAGCCAGAAGCAATAAGGCTGCAGAATGAGTTGCGAAGAATGGAACTGGAGTTCCAGAGAGACGGAGAGCAAGAACAGTGAGCAGCTGAACCTGAACAGTGAGAGGGGGACCTTGAGGAGTGTGAGCGTCAGAGGCGACATGAACTGGAGAAGCTACAACTCCAACCACCAGCACCAGAGCAGGTAAGTGGCTTGGGTTTAACTGGAATGACTGGACAGGTTACAAATGAAATTCCAAACTGATAGCTGAATTTAAAGAGGGGGAGGATATGGATGCCTTTTAAAATTCCTTTGAAAAAGTTCGTATTCAGGCAAACATTCCTAGAGAGTCCTGGAGCTTCCAGCTATCCCCACTACTTACTGGGAAAGCTCAGGATGCATTGGATCAAATGGACAATGAGGACAGTAATGATTACAGCAAACGTAAAGCTGCACTTTTAAAAAAGTTTGATTTAACTGCAGAAGAATACAGAGCTAAATTCCGTAAGCTCAGGAGAAGCCCTGACATGAGCTACGAGGAGTTTGCCACAAAACAACATCAATGTTTAAAATGTTGGTGGGAAGGAATTGAAGCAAACTCTGTAGATAAAATTGAAAATGCTATTTTGTTAGAACAAATTTTTGGGAATGCCCAGCAGAGCTGAAAACCTGGCTGGAGGACCAAGATCCCAAAACAATGCAAGAGGCTGCTGAACTCTTGGACCACTATGCCAAGAGCAGACCTGCTCTGAGTGCGAATGGGGCAGGCGTGGCAGTGCAGGAAGGGAAAAGCACGCCTTCAGGGCTACTAAAACCCTCACTGCCTCCACCGAAACCAGTTAGCCCCTGGTTTCAAAGAAAAGATTTCTCTGAGAAAAGAAACGATTGTTGGGTTTGTAAAGAAACTGGGCATATTGCCAGACAGTGTCCCAAAAAGGACGAGCAATACACAGAATGAGGCTAAGAAAGAAGTGGGTTATTGGTGTGTCCCTGAAAGCATGTCTGAGAACATGAGGGAACACATGCACCAGTCACGGTGAATGGTGTACCGACACAAGGATTAAGAGACACAGCGGCATCCCTGACATTGGTAAAAGAGGATCTGGTAGAGCCTGGTCAGCTTATAGCCAATAAATATGTAACTGTACAAGGGTTCACTGGTGAGAAGACCACATTGCCACTCACTAGTGTTCTCCTAGACCTGGGTGAAACTGGAGGAACTGTGCAACAGGTGGCTGTAGCCAAAATTTTAGCAGTTGACGTCATCCTTGGCAACAATCTCAAATGGGATGGTGTGTGCAGTTACCCATAGCCAATCAGCAAGGGGAAATTTTTAGATCTTACTTTGAGAGGGCTCTTGCAGCAGGTAATTACATATAGGACTGAAGCCGGCAGGTGTTAGGACCCCACAGAAATTTTTTTAGCTAGCAGTCTCTGGCAGGAGACCGTTACCATGTCAGGTGACTGCAGTCAGGTGATGTCAGTATAAAGGGGCGGTCCCCCATGCCCGCCTTCCAGTTCTTTCCCACCGTTAACTTGTAAAAGCGCCTCACAGTTAAGTTCACTGATTCATCAGTCTGTCATCGGTTTTATTACCGCCTTTTTTTTTCTATTTCTTGTAAAAACTTTTTAATAGCTGCCGTGTATGTCATCCCCTACTCCATCTGATTCACATAAGAACAAGTGCGATTCGTGCAGTGCCCAGCTCCCACATAAGGACAGACACTCCCTGTGCTTCTTCTGTCTAGGCCCAGAACACCCCATGGAGAAGTGCCACCCCTGCTAAAAATGTAATGCTGCTACCTGCAAATGGAGGCAGCAGTCCCTGGAGGCCCATATCTTGAAGAAGAAGATGTCTTCCATGGAGAAGGAGCTAAAGAAGCTTCGGCAGGCCTCAACTTCCCCTGAGGATCACCACAAGAAGAAGGAGAAACACCAGGATTGGGACTGTACTTCCACAGTCACCGCGACTCCAGCTGGAGTCGCCGTACTGAAGTTCATGTCCCCCCCCCGGGGGACTGTTCCACGACGGCTGTCTTGGAGATTTCTAAGGCAGTGGCATCCCTCCCATCGGGCTCCTGCTTAGGCCCATCGGAATCCTCCAGGATAAAGGAGGCAGCCACTCCCAGGAAGTCCACGGCCTTCTGAGTCGAGCTGGTCCAGTAAGCCGGATGTCGGTGCCACCGACGCCTGCATGGACAAGGCCGCTAAGATGCCCGACCCTCCAGGGCAGCACACGGCTTTGAAAACGCCCACCAAGACTGTTCTTCCATTGCAGCCTTCATCGGGCATTGGTTCCAATAAGTCTGATGCCGGCTCCTCTGACGCCTGCTCGGATCCTGCCAGTAAGGTGGACGTTGGCCACTCCGATGGACACACAGCGTTAGAGCCAATGCCGGACCCAATCGACCAGTCTGCCATCCCTGGCTCTCTGCTGCTGAGCGAAGTTCCAGCGTCTCCCCTGTTGGACCCCGGGGATTTTAGTCCTCTTTCCCTGGGCAACACAGAGGATGCCGGTATGCTCCCGTCAGGTCTCCCTCCCACTGGGCTGGATGATCTGATGTCAGACCTTCCGACGCCAGCCTATCCGACGCCGGGTGATATCACTTTACCGGATACTGTCCCAACACCAGACCCGACGCCTGCTGGGCCACCTGTTCCTGGCCTGCCTGCTGGGCCTCTCCCAGGGCCTTCTGCTCCATCAGAGACCCTGGTTCCTGGGTATCTGACCCCATCTTATCCGATGCTGTCCTACCGGGGACTACAGCATCCTGCACTGCAGTACCCGATGCCGGCCTACCTGATGCCACAGTACCCAGTGCCTCAGTACCTAATGCCAGGCTTCCCGCCATTGGGCTATGGATACTCGCATTATGGATACCCTCAATATTCATATCCTCTTCCTCTACCGCCTCCCTAGCTGCCGGTGGATCTAAAGGAGACTCTGGCTTCCTGGTGGGCTGAGGCCAAGGCTCAGCTTACTAGAAAGGTGGAGAGCCATCTCCTAATGCTGGACCCAGTTCCAGATACCCGTCGCCGGAGACGTAAGACTCCCTCCCCCTTACCCGACACCAGAGGTGAGCCCGCTGGTGCCAGTGCCAGGGAGGACACACTTCTCCCAAGGGTTGCCCAAGGGGTCCGTTCCTCCTCCGCACCAGGAGGGGTCTTCATCTTCCTCTTCAGAGACCTCAGAATCTGATTCTAATGGGTGCTGCTATCCTAACGAGCCATGCACTCCAGACCGACCCAGGCCAAGAACTCCTCCGAAGTTGCCTTCAGAAGATCCTTCTTTTCTGGAGCTGCTGAGAAAGATCCATGAGGTCCACCAGTGGCACTCTCTGGAGCCAGATCCACAGTGGAAGAAACTCACTGCCCATTTGGATCTGCCTGAAACTGGTCAGACATTGATTCCACCCTAGATGGAGCCTCACACAGACCTTGTTTCTACTATTTGGAAACAGCTGTCGGCATTAGCCCCCCTTCTGAGGAAGGCGGACAGGCTATACCAGGCTCCTGAGTGTGTGGATTTTTTGAATGCACACCCCAAGGCCGAGACTGTCATGATTAGTGCTGCTCACAGCCGGTCAGCGAACCCAAAACATCTCAGCTCGTCTCCACTGGACAAGGAATCCTGCCTTCTGGACCAGTACGGGAAGAAGGTGTACGCTTCTTCCACTCTGAGGATAAGGGCCCTGAATTATGTCGAACATATGGGGGACTAGCAGAAGGCTATCCTGAGTGAGGTGGAAGCCAAGTTGGACTCCCTTCCTGAGTCTCAGACAAAATAGGAAGCGGCTGATCTAGTCTGATCTGTTCATTCGGCCAGTCGGCACATGCTCCGTGCCATGTACGATGCAGTGGACACTGCTGGTCGGAGCTCGGCTTTTGCTGTAGGTCTTTGGCATCATGCCTGGCTCCGGGTGTCAGGTTTGGTCCCTGAAGTGCAGTCCGCTATTCAGGACGTGCCCTTCAGGGGTTCTGTGCTGTTCAGTGGGGATGTCAAAGACATCATCACTGACCTACAAGAGAAGGGCACTGCGCTTAAGCCTGTTGACTCTATGAACAGGCCCCCTCAGGGACAGCGCTGTCCTTTTCACAGATGTTCTCAAACCAAAGCGAAACCTCAGGGCAAGCAGACCAACAAACGTCGGGCCCCTCTGGCTGCCAAACCCCCCCACCCAAAAAAGCGGCAGGAGCTTCAGCCGCAGCGTTGTCCCACGCCTCCTGACTGCTCTTCTCTCCCACAGCCTCTGGACCTACCAGAGGAACCAGTAGGAGGGAGGTTCTCCTTCCATCTACTGGATTGGGAGAGGATTACATCAGATGCTTGGGTGATCCAACTGATAGCAGCAGGACACTCAATTGAGTTTCTTCAGAAACCACCCCCCCCAGATCATCTTACTCCCTGGAACATCTTCCTCTGGTTCGGGAAGAAATATCCTCCCTTCTTCTGAAGGCAGTGATAGATCCTATCCCAACCCACCTTCAAGGGACAGGCTACTACTCCCATTTCTTCCTGGTTCCAAAGAAATCGGGAGACGTGAGGCCTATTTTAGACCTCAGCTCCCTGAACATGTTCGTGGAATACAAACGGTTCAGAATGCTCTCCCTGCAGAACCTTCTGCCCTTACTTCGGCAGGGTCAGTGGCTCTGCGCACTGGACTTGCAAGATGCCTACCTGCATATCCCTATATGCCCTTCCCACTCTAAATTCCTTCAGTTTTCATTCCAGGGGGACCACTACCAGTTCAAGGCCCTCCCATTTGGTCTTTCCATGGTAGCGGCTCACCTGCATACCCAGGGAGTGCAGGTTTTCCTGTACCTGGATGATTGGCTCCTGGTGGCCCCATCCAGGGAGGATCTCCTGTGCTCTCTTTCCCTTACCCTGCAGGTTTTTACCAACCTGGGTATCACCATCAACCAGGCCAAGTCCCATCTGGGCCCCTCTGAGAGGCTCCAGTTCAATGGGGTGATCCTGGACATGACCACCGGCATGGCTTTTCTGTCACTGGACAGGGTGGACACCCTCCAGGCTCATGCAAGCCTGCTGTCTGGTCACAGGCGGGTCAGCACCAGGTCAGTCCTTCACCTCCTCGGGCTCATGGTGGCTGCTATTCCAACAGTCCCTTGCACTTGGCTCCATATGAAGATCTCTCAGTGGACGCTTTGGTCTCAGTGGGATCAGATGTTGAACGACCTAGACCAAGAAGTCCTGGTTTCCAAACCCATGGTTCAGGACTTGCAATGGTGGATGGTACAAGAGAACCTTTGCCAGGGAGTTCCCTTCTGCCTCAAACCTCCCTCCCAAACTTTGACAACAGACACCTCGGGAGAGGGTTGGGGAGCCCATCTAGGGTCTCACAGGACTCGGGGCTCCTGGTCCAGGCTTGAGCAGACTCTTCTTATAAATGTGCTCAAGCTCAGGGTCATTCTGTATGCTGTCCAAACTCTGAACTTGTATGTGCTTCCCGGTCATCTGGGTGTCCAGAGAGACAACATGCACATAGTCTGGTACATCAGCAAGTAGGGAGGAATGTGTTCCTACCCTCTATGCAGGGAGGCAATGAGAGTTTGGGATTGGGCTGTACAACACAACCTTCACCTGATGGCGGTTCATGTTCTGGGGATCAAAAATACTCTGACAGACCACCTCAGTCGGTCATCAACAAAGGCTCATGCATGGGAACTGGATCGGGGGTAGTAGACGATCTCTTCCTGTGCTGGGGAGCACCTCAGGTAGTCCTGTTCATGTCTCCTCAAAATGCAAAACTTCCTGCCTTCTGCTCGCTCACTCCAGGGGGAGGCATTATTTGGAGGGATGCGTTGTCTCTAGACTGGAAGGGCAGATTCATCTATACCTTCCCCCCACTTCCCTTAATTCTGAGGGTCTTACACAAACTCAGCTCAGAAGGAGCTTGCACGATCCTAATCACTCCTTTCTGGCCCAGGCAAGTTTGGTTCTCTCTTCTGCAACAGTAATCAGAGGATAATCCACTTCCTCTTTCTTTGTCGCAACTTTTGTTGACCCAGGATCAGGGGACCCTGATTTATCCAGGTCTCAAGTACCTTCAGTTGCATGTGTAGCTCCTGCAGATGTACCTCAAGCCCAATTCGGGGTCTCCACACTTGTGGCTGAGATTCTGGTAGAGGCCAGAAAGCCTTCCACTAGATCTGCCTATGCCAGGAAATGGAAACAGTTCTCAATTTGGGCCTCTTCCAAGGATTTCGAGCCATTCTTGTGCCCTGTCGGGAGAATTCTCAACTATATGCATCATCTCCTTGACCTTGATCTCAGCCATTCCTCTTTGAAAGTTCACATGGCGGCTATTTCTGCTTACCATGTTCGTTTTGGGGACAGAACTTTTGCACAGCTGGATGCCTCTAAGACTTTTCTTAGAGGGGTTCTCCATTTGAGACCTCTATTCGTGTTCCTGCCCCTCCTTGGGATCTGAATTTTTTTCTTGAGAAGCTTACCCTGCCTCCTTTTGAACCGGCAGCCTCAGCAGACTTGAAGTTCCTATCCTGGAAGACTCTCTTCCTAGTGGCCATTACTTCAGCGCGACGTATTTCGTAGCTTCAGGCCTTGATGTGCAAAATCCTGTATTTGATTTTTCACAAGGAACATGTGGCTGTGCGTACCAACCCTAAGTTTCTCCCCAAGGTGGTAGTGGAATCTACACTGAATCAATCCATTGAGCTACCTGCTTTCTTTATGCAACACTCCAATCAAGGGGAGTACCTCTTACATACTTTGGATGTTCATAGAATACTAAGATACTACACCACTAGGATGAAGGATCTCAGGAAATCTGATCAGCTTTTTGTCTGTTTTGCTCACAAAAGAGAAGGCAATGCTGTTACTAAGCAATGCCTATCTAAATGGCTGGCTCATTGCATCACTTTCTGTTATAAGTATCACAAGATCCTGCCGGGTCAAGTCAGAGGTCAGTCCACTAGGGTTGTCACTGCCTCTGTGGCTTGTTTCAAGAATGTGTCAGCGGCTGACTTTTGTGCAGCCGCCACTTGGACTTCTGTCCATACCTTTATGAAATACTACAGTTTGGATGTTGCCTCTTGCTGTAGAGCAGGCTTCAGGCTGGCTGTTCTGCAAGGTCTCCTTTCTTGAGACCCTTACAGCTGGAGGTTCTATGGTTGTGTAGTTTTCCTCCTCCTTTGTGCTTCTGCTTGTTCCAGACTGCTTGGGACTCAGTCCTATATGTAATTACCTACTGCAAGAGCCCTCTCGAAGTAAGATAGTACAGTTACGTAAGAACTTACCGTAACAGTAGATCTTCAAGAGAGGCTCTTGCAGTAGGTAATGTCTTCCCACCCTCCATCCCCCTTAGCTTTTTCAGCTCCTTTTCCAGAAAGGTAAATATCTGCTTCTCTCTTGTCTTACCTTTTTTGGGCCTTTGGCGGGAGAGAACTGGAAGGTGGGCATAGGGGACCACCCCTTTATACTGACGTTGCCTGACGCTGGTCACCTGATCTGGGGGCTGTCCCCTGCCAGAGACTGCTAGCTAGAAATTTTTCTGTGGGGTCCTGACACCTGCCGGCTTCAGTTCTCTGTGTGATTACCTACTGCAAGAGCCTCTCTCAAAGATCTACTGTTAGGGTAAGTTCTTACATAACTGTACTTTCCCTGGACACCACAGAAGTCATTGTGGAAACCACTGGGAGGCTGGTTCTCCAGCCTGTGTCTCCTGATATGGAGACTAATGAAAAGGGGGTAGAAATATTCCCAGTAGCAGTTAACCACACAGCTATGGAGGGTTACTCTGAAGAAGGAGGGGTGACCCATTGTCAGAGGGTTAGGGATGACAGTGATCCTGAGTGCCCTGATGCTGTTGCTAGGGACCCTAGTTTAGAGACTGAAGGGAACACAGTCCCACACAAAAGATTAATAATTTGACACAGTCCCACACAAAATATTAATATACAAGTTAGCTAGCCTGGGAGTGGGTCCCAAGATGACAGCCTGGGTAAAAAATTGGCTGAAGAATAGGGCACAGAGAGTAATAGTAAATGGAGTCCACTCTGAAGAAAGGGGGGTTACTAGTGGGGTACCGCAGGGTTCAGTATTAGGACCGGTCCTCTTCAATGCCTTTATAAGCGACATTGCAGAGGGGCTGGAAGGAAAAGTATGTCTCTTTGCAGATGACACAAAGATCTGCAACAGAGTTGATGCACAAGGTGGGGTGGAAAGGATGAAAAGGGACTTGGCAAGGTTAGAGGAATGGTCAAATGTATGGCAGCTTAGATTCAATGCTAAGAAGTGCAAGGTAATGCACCTGGGAAACAAAAACCCAGGGGAAGAGTACACAATGGGGGGTGAGATACTAACAACAACAAAAATGGAAAGGGACCTGGGGGTAGTCATATCAGATGACCTAAAGGTGGGCAAGCAATGTGAGAGGGCAGCAAGGAGGGCTGGGGGAATACTGGAATGCATAGGGAGAGGCATCACCAGTAGAAAACAGGAAGTTATTATCCCTCTGTACAGACAGCTGGTCGGACCCCATCTGGAGTACTACGTGCAGTTCTGGAGACCCATTCTTCACAAAGACATAGACAGGATGGAAGCTGTCCAGAGGAGGGCAACTAAAATGGTGCAGGGTCTGCACCGGAAGTCATATGAAGAGAGACTTAAGGAGCTTAATATGTATAGCCTTGGGGAAAGGAGGGAGAATGGGGACATGATAGAAACTTTCAAGTACCTCAAGGGAATCAGCAAAGTCCAAGAGGGTAGTATCTTTCAAAAAGAGGTGTGCAAGAACAAGGGGCACAATTTGAAGATAGAGGGGTGGCTCAGAGGTAATTTAAGGAAGTATTTTTTCACAGAGAGGGTTGTGGATGCATGGAACGGCCTTCCAGAGGAGGTCGTGGAGTCAAAAACAGTGGTGGAATTCAAGCATGCATGGGACAGTCATAAGGCAATTCTATGGGGTGGGGGTAGGAAGAAGTAGGCTGCTGGTTAACTAGGATCTGCAGCTTATCCAGTATGCAGGGAAATGGGCAGACTGGGTGGGCCAAGCAGTCCTTATCTGCCATCAAATTCTATATTTCAATGACCTGTTCCATGCCTTGGGAATGTGTAAGGAGTTTGCAGATGCTCAGAAAAGTGACCCTAGTCTAGAGAAACTGAGGGCTTGAGCAGACTCTGATGGAGCACAGGGAGGTGATGGTAAACATAAAGTTTATTGGGAAAATGGACTGATGTATACTCAAGCTGAAAAGACGGAGGGCTGATAGTCAGGCAGCTTGTCATTCCCCAGGGGTATCTTGAGCAGTTGCTCAAAATTGCACACAATATTCCCTTGTCTGGTCATCTGGGAATCACACGCACTATGCAGTGGTTGGCCCAGAATTTCTATTGGCCCAACTTCACCCAGCAGGTGAAGGAGTACTGCAGGTCTTGTCACCTGTGCCAAGAAATAGGGAAGGCAGGTAATAAAACCCAAGCTGCCCTAATTCCATTGCCCATAGTGGAGGAGCTATTCCAGAGAATGAGGATTGATATTGTGGAGCCTTTAAATACCCCCAGCTCCTCTGGGAAGAGGTTCAGCCTGACTGTGTTGGATTATGCCACCCAGTATCCAGAGGCAGTCGCCCTATCCTCACTGAGGACGGACAAAGTGGCAGATGCCTTACTTGGGATTTTCTTCCTTGTTGGGTTTCTACAGGATGTTATCACAGATTGAGGGGGTTCCTTCATGTTGGACCTGATGAAATGTTTGTGGGAGAAGTGTGGGGTGGTGCAGAGGCGCATGACACCTTATTACCTGCAAGCCAGTGGGCTTGTGGAAAGATTTAACGGTACCCTGAAGTCAATGCTCCAAACATTTGCTGAACAGCATGGGAGTGACTGGGAGAAATACCTTCCCCACCTGTTGTTTGCCCCAAGAGTCAACAGGGTTTTCCCCCTTTGAGCTCTTGTATGGACGCCGACTACGTGGACCCCTAGACTTGATCCAGGAGGACTGGGAAGGCAAGCACCCCACCCAGGGAATTCCCATAGTGGATTACGTCCTTAGGTTTAGGGAAAGGCTGAAGGAGCTTATGGGGACAGCCCAGTGCAACTTGGCAGCTGCCCAGCAGAAACAAAAAGTGTGGTACGACCGCAGAGCCTGAGCTCGCTCATACACGGTGGGTCAGGAAGTCATGGTCCTTATTCCGGTCTGGAAAGACAAGCTGCAGGCTGAGTGGGCTGGACTGTACAAAGTAGTTAGAAAGGTAAATGACATGAACTATATCATAGAGTTACCTGACAGAAGACATACAGAAAGAATGTACCATGTCAACATGATGAAGCCATATGCTAATAGGGTTGACATGGTGTTTGCAGTATGTAGTCCTGGGGAGGGGACGGACAAAGGAGACCCCTTTCTGGACTTGCTGGAAGAAAGCAAGCAGGAATCCTCTGTGGAGGCAGTTAAATTGTCACCCAGGCTGGCCCCGGACAAGATCCAGAAAGTAAGGGAGGTTTTAGCAGACTTTGCTCCACTGTTTAGTGTCAAGCCTGTACTAACCCCCTTAGCAACGCACAATATAGAGACAGGGACACAGACACCCATACAGCAGACAGCATATCATGTGTCAGAGGGTGTCCAAAAAGACATTAGGAGGGAGGTGGAGGAAATGCTGGATTTAGGAGTAATCCAGAGGTCCCACAGACCCTGGGCCTCACCCGTAGTCCTTGTGCCCAAGCCAAATGGCTCTACTCATTTCTGTGTGGACTATCGTGGACTGAATGCAGTCACAAAGTCAGACGTCCACCTGATGCCCTGGATGGACGAACTCCTGGACAAGTTGGGAGGAGCGATATATCTTATGACTATTGACCTGACAAAGGAGTATTGGCAGGTAGAGTTAACTGACAAAGCTAGGGAGAGGTTGATCTTGATCACTCTGATAGGCTTATTTAAATTTAAAGTAATGCCTTTCAGAATGAAGAACACCCCGGCTACTTTCCAAAGGTTGGTGAACCAGGTGTTAAATGGTGCTGAGGAGTATGCTGTGGCATACCTGGATGACATTGCCATCTTTAGTGCCAGCTGGGAGGAACACCTGTCTCATCTTAGTGAAGTACTGGGCAGGATACAGAGGGCCAGACTCACTGTCAAAGCTGGGAAGTGCCAGGTGGCCATGCCTGAAGTGGCATACCTTGGGCATGTTGTAGACTGGGGACAACTCTGTCCTAACCAAGTAAAAATAGAGGTGATCAAGGCATGGCCCAGATCAGAAATGCAGAAGCGGGAGTTTTCTAGGGACAGCAGGGTACTATAGGAAAGTTGTACCCAATTACAGTGCCCTGGCTGCTCCCCTATCTGACCTAGTAAAGAAAAAGATGCCTAAGAAAATTACCTGGGAAACAGCCTGTGAAAAAGCCTTTACCAGACTGAAGGAGGCACTGTGCAGTGCTCCTGTATTGACAAGTTCTGGCTATAGCAGACCCTGTATAGTCCAGACTGATGCCTCAGATGTGGGTATTGGGGCAGTACTGAGTCAGACATCCAGCCAATGGAAAGATCACCCTGTAGTGTACCTGAGTAAAAAGTTACTTCCCTGGGAACAGGCTTACTCTACTGTGGAAAAAGAGTGTCTTGCCATAGTGTGGGCCTTAAAGAAGTTAGAGCCATACTTATATGGGCAGCATTTTGAGATACAAAATGGACCACAACCCGCTGGTTTGGCTGACACAAATGGGGAAAAACTAATGGTAGACTGTTAAGATGGAGTCTTGCCTTGCAAGGGTATGGCATGACGATCTTACATAGGGCTGGAGCGACCAATCAGAACACAGATGGCTTTTCGCGTCTGTATGAGGAGTGAGCTGACTTAGGGAACTCATCCCATGCAGGGGATAGAGCCCCCAAATTCAGTCTAGGTGGGGAGGATTGTGACGCTTGGCCAGCTGGTTATGATTGCTATATGATATTTGTAATATAAAAATATAGCAGGTGATTGTCTCACATAAGACAGCCTGTGCTTATGGGTGCCCCCCTCCCAGGTTTCAGTGAAGCAGGAACCATTTAATTAACTGACTTACTTCAGAATGGCATTTTGTTACCTTTTTATGACATGCCTAGGCTTTTTGAAGTGGAAATGAAATGTGACTTTATGAGTCTACCAGAGGATGAGCCTAATAAACTTTATGACGTCTTAAGAAGAAGAGCGTTTGATACCAACCTGGTGTTAAAAAGCTGTAAAACCCTTTGATATGCCTTGGGAACAGGAATCAGCCACCAGTTCAAAGGAAAGGCTTGATTAAAGACTGTTGTAATTTAGGAAATGTATTTTTCCTTCTGAAGCCACATTATTTAAAATGTCTCCTGACAGGAAATAATTTTTTTGTAATTTTATATTCTAAAAGGAGGAGCTAGATGACTCACCAAGGGGGTTGGGAGCTGGAGTTGAAATGTATCCTTGTAACTGGGGAATATGATATATTATTTTGGGACTCTGAGAGAAGCTAACTAAGGCACTTATAGAGGTAATACAGCAGATAGAAAAAATCTAACTGTATTGTGGTAGGAGTTTTTGTTTTGTAATCTTCCCTTGTTCTTTTATGAGATTGTGAGTTCTTTGATGTACTGTTCTGTGTTTGCATTTTTCATATTTTTATCATCTTTTAGTAAAATCTTTTTTTCAAGATACTGCTTGGGTGTGTCTTCCAAGTTTTTTTTTTGCATGTGATGTACACGTGGTCAAGTTTGACAGCTGTTCTGGAGAGCTTGATGGTGTTACTAAACTGGGAAAAGGTAAGAATATACCTAAGGTCTTTTATAGAGCTTTTAGGGGTTCATTTTGGAAACCTGGCTTGGTGCTTCTGGTGAAAGATTGTACCACAATCCCTGAAGAGGGTATGTATCTGAGCCTGTTCATTCGGTACACTAGCATAAGGTTCACAGTTTGAATGCCCCAAAGCTTGAGACTAAAGGTGATTTGGACCCAAAAGCAGAGAGAATGGTTACCCTGTCTGTTACCTGTTCGCACTATTGCGCTCTGAAGTTGACACTGTAGGAGCAGAGGGCATGACCTGTTGAGTACGTTTGTGACAGTTGCGAGCTTGCTTCGTTTCTTGGAAAGCATTTTTGGTTGCAGTTACTTCAGCCCTGAGGGTTCCCGAGCTTCAGGCACTGATGTGCAAAGAGCCTTATTTGATTTTTCACAGGGATAGGGTATCGTTGTGTACCAATCCTAAGTTTCTCCCAAAGGTTGTGCCCGAGTTCACTATTAACCAGGACATTCAACTTCCAGTGTATTTCCCAGAGTACTCAAACAAAGGGGAGGCCCTGTTGCATACCCTGGAAGTTCACAGAATTCTTAATTTCTACTTAGATCATACTCTATCTTCTAGAAAGACAGACCAGTTGTTTGTCACCTTTGCCAAGAGAATGTTAGGGGCACCAGTGACTATGCAGACACTGGTCAAATGGTTGGTCAATTGTATAGTTTTCTGCTACCAGAAATATGACAAACCTTTACTGGGACCGGTTAAAGGTCACTCCACTAGGGGTGTTGCCACTTCATTTGCATCCCTAAGGAATGTATCAGCAGCAGATCTTTGTGCAGCTGCTACTTGGAGTTCAGTCCACACCTTCATAAAACACTACAGTCTGGATATTGCTTCAAGGAGGAGGGCAGGCTTTGTCCTTGCTGTCTTCCAGGGGCTACTCTCTTAGGAGTACCAGTGGTTTACCAACTGTTATAACCACCACCCTTCTGACCTGGATTCTGTCCTTGTACTGCTTGGGACTCAGTCCAAATTGTGTTACCTGCTGCAAGAGCTCTATCTCGAAGTAAGATACTACAGTTACGTAAGAACTTACCGTAACAGTAGATCTTCGATAAGAGCTCTTGCAGCAGATATGCTTTCCCTCCCTCCTATTCCCAGAGTTATGTAACTGTCCTTGTCTCTGAGGTATGCAAGAACCTCCTCAGTTCCCCAACCTTTATGTTAGCCAGATCTCAGGTGGGCGAACTGAGGTGGTGCAGAGTGGACCTCCCCTTTTATACCATGGGTGACCTTGGGAGCGGGGCCGAGCAGGGGGGGCGGTCCACCACCTTAGACTGCTAGCTAGATTTTTTTCTGTGGGGTCCTAGTGCCTGGCAGCATAGTCCTAATGGTGTTACCTGCTGCAAGAGCTCTTCTTGAAGATCTACTGCTATGGTAAGTTCTTACGTAACTGTGCTTTTCCCTATCCATCATTAGTTCACTGTACTGAAAATCAATATCATTCTTTTCGTTCTTATAAATCCATTCAAAATACTCAACCCATATATCCTCCCAACACACATTTCAGTGTTGGTTCTTTCCTGTTTAAATCCAAAGGGTGTAAATATGCCAAAAACTCTAAGCGTTATTATTAAAGGCAGTTACCAGAACTTCACATCACTCACTCTGGAAAATCACTTTCTTTTTCTTCAGTAGCTATCAGTATTAATTTCTGATTTTAGTTAGTCACTTGCCCTTCCAGGGTTGGATTTTTTTTGTGGATATTGTTTGAAATTCTAGTCAAAGTTTTTCTTTTTGATTCTACATTCTAAGTCGTACCAGAATATTTTAGAGTATCTTTGCGTACCTAAATCTCTACTGGCACCAACAAGCACATTTGAGATATCATTCACTAAGTCATATTTTGTAGCAATGTCTTCTAATGTTGATCTTTCATAAGGAAGAGCTGCTAAATGTTTTAAGTGTTTACACTTTTCTGTGTTACAGTATTTACAAATAGTTCATGTGCCACAGGGAATCAAATGGTCTTTTTACTTTTAAGGGAAACTAAAATATTTATCAGTCCTTTGTAAACCAAAAAAATGGGCATTCACCAACCAAATTCATGGGACACCATAGCTTGAAGTTTCAAATATTTCAACTTTATTTCCCATCATGGGATACTCATGACATGTTTTGGACACTGCTTGTGTCCTTTATCAAAGGATGGAGTACAAACACTGAAAACGCATATATAACACCAAAGTGTAAGTGACAAAGTTCATGACATCACATAAACATATTTAAAATCATTGGTTTATACTTCATTGAAAGTGTATCAGGTAATTAAACAATTTGCCAGACCTTCTGGATGTATCCAGTGTGTTAAATACTTGTTAATACAGGGCAGAATACATGCCATGTTAAAAAAACAAAGCTGACTCCAACATCTTGAAATCAGGGGGTTGGGGTTCTTTTCGGTGTTTGTGCCTGGATCAGGTAAGAGCTGTGCAAACATATGCAGGTTAAAACCATTTACCATACTTAATACAACACAGTTCAATACCATACAATACAGTGCATCCAAAGCTAAGATCACATTCACAACAACACTGTACAAAACTTTGCTGTAAGCTGCTCATTTCTATAATTACATAATTGCTTTGTTCAAACCCCAGGAAATCTTACTGTATTCTGACAAGTGCAGTATGATTTCACCATAGGACTGCCCCGGAGCTGAAATGGTTAATAGAACTTATGCTAATAGTGGAATGTTAGGCTTGAGCTCAGTTTTCAAATCACTGTCCCTGGTTGCACTTCCTGCAACCGTTAGATTCTTTGCTCCGCTTGCCACAGTAAGACATCTCCAGATAGCTCTCCTTCACTTTGACTGAAGAATTTTATTTCTCAGTTTATTTGAAAGTCCATTTAATTTACTCAACCTTTGAAGCACTGTCCTTGGTCACAGGGAGAATTAGTCTAGATTTAGAGTTAGTTTGGTAAGTTTCTTCTGTTCCTCCTTGGTTCTTTCAACCAGAAAGGAACCAATATTTCTTACTTTTCTCTGTTAAATAAAAATACTTTGAACCACCCGGCAAGGTGGTCAGCTTAAATTATTTAAAATTTGAATTTGTTTACCAGGGTAATTCTCAGTTTGTTTTGGTTCTCACCAACCGATAAATGTCACAGGACAAGAAATGAATGGGACCCACTGGTTTCCAACATTGTACAGAGTGTTGGGAACCAATTGCAAGGGCAGATCCTCATCTTATTTTTGTATTTTGTCTAGGGTTTGACCACCTCAAGGTGGACTGCAAGATTTGCAAATACTTCCCTCAGTTAATGCTTGACAGGTGATTTAAGAGACTACAGGAGAAGATGTCTGAGAAAGCCACAGAACCGGCAGCAGACAAGACAGCTGTGAGCCATAAAGATCCGGAGGATCAGCCCTCTGACAAGGGTGATAGTTCCTCCTCAAAGAAAAGACCTGCTGAACCAGCCACTAACCCAGCACCCACAGGGAAATGAAAAAAGAAAGAAAAACATTCAGGAATTGAACCACAACTGAAGGCATCAGTTCCAACCGCTGAAGAGATAGCAAACGTGATTCACATTATTCAGTTGCTTCAGCCGGTTAACCTGAATCCGATTGAAAAGTGACCATGTTTGACTACCTCAGGCTCTGCTTTGGTTCCTAGTTCCTTGGAACCCAAAATAGAGACCTGTG
The DNA here is from genome assembly GCA_016271365.2 of Neoceratodus forsteri. NCBI lineage: Eukaryota > Metazoa > Chordata > Ceratodontiformes > Ceratodontidae > Neoceratodus > Neoceratodus forsteri. The sequence continues at coordinate 899,958,634 of CM028135.1, read as the reverse complement.
AGGAAGCTGTAGAGACCTTAGGAGAAGAATTTGATGAGGATGCTGATGAGGAGGAGGAGGACTACAGGGAACTGCATCGGTTCCAACCACTGAAGATATAGTGAACATACTAACATACTATTTGCCAGCAGATTAGGCCTTATGGTCTATCAGGTCTGCTCTAACCTTAGATCCTTAGTTGGGTGCCGAGGCCCTCCCATCCTTTGTGCTCCAGAAACCCCTATCATCCATCCCCACCCCCCCCGGGACAGGCCATCATCTGATGCACCCACTTTCTGTGTCTGTCCCACCCTCTCTTGAAGCCCTCCACTGTGGATCTCTGAACCAGCTCACCAGGCAGTGCATTCCAAGGGTCCACCACCCTCTCAGTGAAAACCTCCTCCTTTTCCCCTCACCCTTCCACCTTCCAACTTCAAACCATGCCCTGGTGATACCTCCTGCTTTAGTCTTAAGATCCCCTCCATGTTTAACCTATTTATTCCCTTGAGGTGCCAGAGACCTCAATCATGTCCCCGTCTCTCCTCTCCTCCAATGAAAACAGGCAGAGCTCCTCAAGTCTGTCCTCATCGTCAAATCCCTAGCCCTCGTATCATCTTTGTTTGCCCTCCTCTGTACCCTCTCCAGGAGCTGTATGTCCCTCTTCAAGTGTGGTCTCCAGTACTGTACACAGTACTCAAGGTGTGGTCTAACCAGTCCATTGTACAGCGGCAGAATCACTTCCTTGCTCCTAGAGGTGATCCCCTTATGATGCATCCCAACATCCTGTTTGCCTTGCTAGCCGCTCTCCTGCACTGCTCCAGGTTATTCATACATGCATCCACCATGACCCCTAGGTCTTTTCCCTTATTGGGGCCTCCAGTGCCTCCCCTCCCAGGGTGTACCTGTGTTTAGGGTTTCCCCAACCAAGATGCAACACCTTGCACTTGGTGATATTGAAATTTAATTTCCATGTGTGAGCCCAGCTTTCCAGGGTGTCCAGGTCCCCTTGCAGGGCCAACCTCCCCTCTTCTCACTCAACTACTGTTCTCATCTTGGAGTCATCCACGAAGAGACTCATTTCACATCCTATACCCTCCCTGATGTCCGATATGCATGCATTAAACAGGATCGGACCCAGGACCGAGCCCTGCAGTACCCCACTACCAACCTCTCTAGGGTTCGAGAGCTCCCCACAGACCACTACTCTCTGGGTGCATCCAGCTAGCCAGTTTTCAATCCATCTGACCATCAAAGGGCCTACTCCTAACCTCATCAGTTTCTCCACCAGACCATTGTGGGGGACAGAGTCAAACACCTTGCTTAAGTCCAAGAATAATACATCCACAGGCTTTCCCTTGTCCAGTTCTGATGTTACCCATTCTTAGAACTCCACAAGGTTGGTTTGACATGATCTACCTGGCACAAACCCATGTTGCCGACTATCCAGACCTCCCACCTCCTCCAAGTATGCCCCCAATCATTCCTTTAGTATACTGTCCATTAATTTTCCCACCACTGAGGTCAAACTGATGGGTCTATAGTTACCTGGTACTTCCCTCGACCCCCCTTTATGGATTGGCACCACATGTGCCTCTCGCCAATCCCTAGGTACCCTCCCTGTCTCAAGTGACCTGTTGTAGAGCTCCACCAGGGGTGCAGCCAGTATGTCCGCCAATTCCCATAGTACTCTCGGATGAATGCCATCTGGCCCAGGAGATTTGTCTTTCTTTAGGGCCTTGAGGCTAACCACACCCTTTCGGCGGAGATAGCATCATCTGTCCCCTCCACCTTACTGGCTTTTTTATCCTTACCCAGATGTGACACCCCTGGGATACCTCTCCCTCCCTCTTGCTCCATTTCTGTTGCTCCCCTGATCCCATTTACTGCCGCTTCTATCCCCTTCATGCCTTGCTTTGTAGATATCCCATCCCCCTCTCTAGTGAACACAGAGGCAAAGTACTCATTAAATACCTCTGCCTGGTCCCTCACCTCTTCCACCCACCCTCCTTCTGATCTCAATCTGCTGAGATGGCCCTTAGTTTTTCTCCGCTCCCCAATGTACCGGAAGAACCCCTTTTCCCCTCCATGTATCCCCTGTGCCAGCCACTGCTCTTTATTGGACTTTGCTCCCCTCACCATACGGGTGACTTTTCTAGATGCAAGATGGTACATTTCCTTATCCCTATCCCCTCTTGTTGTTTTATATTTTTTGTAGGCCGCCTTCTTTTCTCTGACTGCTACCTATACCTCACTGGACCACCAGCATGGTTTATGTGACCTTGCTCCCTTACGTTTCAACTTAGCGCAGATCCTGACTGCCTCATGAAGTCCCCGGTTTATGACCTCCCATCTTCTTTCCACACTTGTCATTGATGTAATCCCCTTCAAGTGATCCTTGAGAATATTTCCCATGCTCGTAAAGTCTGCCCCCTGAAATCCACTGCCAGTGTCCTAGATCTCACCCCCCCATGCTTATTTGAAACCAGACAGTATTGTGGTCACTCCCAGTCAGGGGGTCCTGTACAGCCATGTCCCTTACCAGATCCCCATCTGCTAGAACCACGTCCAGGACATGCCCCTCCCTTGTGGGCTCCATCACATGCTGTGTTAAGAACACATCCTGGAAGCCGTCCAGCAGCCTCTGCTCCTTGGCCACCTTAGAGGACATGGTTCCCCAGTTTGTACCCGGCATATTAAGGTCTCCCATCAACACCACTCCTTCCCCTTTTGGTCCACACTGGGCAATGATGTTGTCCAGCAAACCATCCTCTAGAACATCACTCATCCCGGGGGGCCTATATACTACACCTAGCTTGACCTTATCTCCTGCTGGGGATCGTAAGGTGACCCATAAGGCCTCCACGTTTCCCTCTGCCTCTTCTACCCTAGCAATTTCTATGTCATCTCTAATGAACATAGCCACTCCACCCCCTCTGCCCTCATTTCTATCTTTCCTAAGCATAGTGTACCCTTGTACATTTAGGTCCCAGTCATGGTTTTTGTTGGCCCATGTCTCCGTGACTGCCGCCACATCCACCCCCCCCAAACAGCATGGCCTGGAACTCTGGCAACTTGTTTCCCAAGCTCCTGGCATTTACTAACACCAACCCCCACCCCTTATCCCTGATCCTCTTTGTCGAACCCCACCAAGATTCCTTATACTTCCATCCTCCATTTGCTCCTCCTGAAACCTCCACCCCAGTCTGTTTCCCCCTCCCCCCCTTGGGCTTGAAGGCTACTCCCCTCATCTGGAGGAGAGGGCTTCTGGTCAGCCCCTCCCTTATCCCTTCCCCCCTCAAAAGTTTAAACCCCACCTTTCTTGAATGTAGTCAGCCATCCCTGTTTAAGGACTTCCTTCCCTAATGGGGCAATATAAAGCCTGTCCTTGGCATATAGTCCCTTATCCTCCCAAACTCATTCCAGTTCCTAACACCCCAACCCACTCTTCACCCCACTTCCTGAGCCAGTCATTAACCTCTGTGAGCTTCATTTTTTTCTCCACTGAGGCCTTTGGTACTGGCAATATCTCCAAAAAGGAAATATTGAATCCATTATCCCGACAGACTCTGGCAAGTTCTTGGAACCTTGCTTGGATTTCCAATACGCTATTTCCCTCTAGATCGTTAGTTCCCAAATGCACCAGGAAATCCGGTTTCTCTCCACAATCCCTAACCATTTCATACACCATGAACTTTGCTCTATGCACTGTCAGCCCAGAGATACTCACTACCTTCACCTGGCTATGGCATCCACCCCCTGTCCCTCCCGCTGGATTCAGTTGCTTCAGCCGGTTAACCCAAATCCGGTTGAAAAGTGACCGTGTTTGACTACCTCAGGCTCTACTTCAGTTCCCAGTTCCTTGGAACCCAAAATAGAGACCTGTGAGGAAGAATTTGAGGAGGATGCTGATGATGATGAGGATAAAGACTATGGGGAACCGATTGAACCAGATATTTCTCCTGATCCTCATAGTCCTGACTGCCCTGATAAAGGAGCTGAGGACTTTGCCTCACATTTCTAATTCATCAAGCAAGTGGCCCAGTCCCTGGATCTCCCTACCCAGGAATCAACCAATGAGGAAGAGGAACAGGACTATAGGGAAATGGTGGCTGTACCAGCATCTAAAAGGGTTTTGTTGCCCATCCATAAATCCTTAAAGAAGCAGGTTATGAAAGTCCTGCATACCTCTACTTCTATACCACCAGTGGATAGGAAGGTGGATAAAAAGTATTGGATGGCTAAGGGTGGAGCAGAATTTTTGTTTGGACACACTAGCCATGAAGGGGTGGTGCAGGTTGCAGCCTCTGATAAAGCAGGCATTCCTTCAGCATCACACCCTCCAGACAAGGATTCCAGGAAATCAGATTCCATTGCCAGGAAGCAGTTCTTGGGTTCTTCTCTGGCCATCAGGCAGTCCTGTTATATGGCCTATGTGGCCAGATACCAGAAAACCCTATGGAACACTGTGACAGAAATCACTAAGTCAGTTTCAGCCCCTATGGCAGCAGACCAGGAGCAGGCTGCAAAAAGGGGCATAAAGGCATCTAATGTCCAGTTTTGAATGGCAGTAGACAGCAATGACACTGCAGCCAGACAAATGGCTTCTTCAGTGTTATTGAGAAGATTTGTTTGGCTCAGGACTACTAACCCAACCCTAGATACTCAGTCGAAGGCAATAGACTTGTCATGTGAGCCTCTGTTTCTATTTGGTGAGCAGACAGAGGCTTACATGAAGAAAATGGATGAATACAAAGCAGCGTACCAGAGTGCTGCTGCAAAGGATAAGACTCCTACACCCCATAAACAGCAAGCCAGCCAGGTGTCATGGGGCAGATCTTACAGGCCATTCTTCCAGCCCCAAGCTTGCCCACAGTATCAACAGCAAAGGGGCTACTTCAGAGGCAGGGGCAGAAAAGGTGGTAACTGAACAGGCCTCAGCACTCAGTCAGCATCCCAACCCTAGCAGACACCCTGTGAGGTCTGCTCGGGTCACCTCCCCAATCCAGGTTGGGGGCAGGCTGGCCCACTACCTCCAGGAATGACAATCTGTCACCACAGACAGGTAGGTCCTGGAGGTAGTGGGCCAAGGCCTAGCTCTCAGCTTCAAACTCAGACCAAAGCTGAGGTCAAGGGTCTTTCGACCTTCTTTCTCATCAGAAACACTGCTGTTAGAAAAGGAAGTATTAAATCTCCTATCTTTGGGCCAGTGGTGCCAGTTCCCCTGCTACAGAGAGGAATGGGTCTCTATTCAAGATACTTCCTCACAACCAACAAAACAGGGGAGTGACAACCCTTACTGGATCTCAGGCACCTAAACAGGCATTTGCTGAAACCAAAATTCAAGATGGTCACCTTAACTACAATTCTGCCAACACTAAGGTAAGGGGACTGGTTGGCATCCCTAGATTTAAAGAATGCATACTTCCACATTCCAATAAGGCAGTATCTCAGAAAATTCCTCAGGTTCAGACTGCCATCAGGCCACTATCAGTTCAGGTCAATGCCTTTTGGACTTACTTCTGCTTCCAGGGTGATCACAAAATGCTTGGCTATGGGTGTGGCACACCTAAGGAGACAGGAAGTGGCAGTTTTTCCCTCTCTGGATGACTGGCCAGTCATGGGACAGTCCTCCCAGCAGGTCAGGTAGTCTCTGGGATTAACACAGGAGCTTTTGCAGTCCCTGGGGTTCTTGATAAACCTAAAAAAGTCAGTGCTACAGCTAGTTTTGCTCTTGGAGTTCATAGGGGCCAAACTGAATTCAGTGAGAGGAAAGTCTTTTCTTCCACAAGAAAGGGCATACATATTGGTACATCTGGCAGGCTCCTTCAAGCTTCACAGTCTCAGGCCAGCCAGACACTTTCTTCAGTTGTTGGGCCACATGACAGCTTCAACAGTTACAGTGTCAGGAGCAAGGTTTCAGATGACGGATATTCAATATCACCTCAGGGAATACTGGCCCCAAAAAAGAGATTCATTGTCAAAGCTGGTGCCAGTTACTCAGACTTTTCTTCAAACTCTTCAGTGGTGGCTGAACATGGAAAATCTCAGGCAGGGAATTCCACTCCTCCAGGAGCAACCCTCCATGGTGATCACCACAGATGCATCCCTCCTAGGCTGGGGGCACACCTAGGGGAGCATACTATTCATGGTACATGGTCCGGATGGGAGTTCCTTCTTCACATCAGTTTGCTGGAGCTCAGAGCAGCCTTCCTAGCACTGCAGGCATTTTCCAGCATGCTTCAGGGAAAGATGGTCCAGGTCAGAATAGACAACACAACCACAATGTACTACATCAGCAAACAAGGAGGCATAAGTTCCACACCCCTGTGCACAGAGGCAATGAAAATATGGACTATGGCCTATTCTCTGGACATTCTGCTGTCAGCAGTTCACCTATCAGGAAAGGACAATGTGCTGGCAGATGCACTCAGTAGGATAAGTCAGGACCATCACAAATGGTCCCTGAACAAACAAGTACTGGAGGTAGTGTTCAAAAGGTGGAGCACACCAGAGATAGATCTCTTTGCATCCCCAGACAACTACCAGCTCCCAAAGTATTGATCAAGACTCCCACTGAGAGGTTCAGTACCACTGGATGCTCTGATTCTGGATTGGACAGGGAAGTTCTTGTATGCCTTCCCCCCATTTCCATTGTTACTCAGAGTCCTGATCAAGCTCAGATCCCAGCCAGCCACAATGATACTCATTGCCCCAGACTGGGCCAGGGAGCCATGGTACTCCCTGGTCCTGGCACTATCAGTAGCCAAGCCAATCAACCTTCCCAGGAGGCGGAACTTGCTGACTTCATCCCAAGGAAGGATCCTGTACCCGAACCTCTGGTCTCTCAGGCTCAAGGCCTGGCTCTTGAGGACCTAGAGTATGCCAACCTGCATCTTTCAGAAGGCGTTATGGAGGTCCTTAGGGTTTCTAGAAAACCTCTCTACTAGGAAGATTTACACTTCCAAATGGAAGAGATTGTCTATTTGGTGTCAGAATAAGAACTTGGACTATAATCAGGCAGGATTGCCTGTGGTCTTGGATTGCCAAGCTCATCTTCATTCTCTGAGTCTAAGGTGCATCTAGCTGCAGTCTCTGCTTACCTGTCAGCAGGTAAGGCATCATCTCTGGCCTCCAATTCAGTGTTTAGAAACTTCTGTAAAGGGCTACTACATTTGCAACCCCCCTCATAGAACTCCTACTCCAGTGTGGGACTTGAACATTTGCAGAGTACAGCTTATGCCACCTCCCTTTGAGCCCATGTCATCAGCTGATCTCAAGTATGTAACTTGGAAGACTGTGTTCCTGGCTGCCATTACCTCTGCCAGAAGGATCAGTGAGATTCAGGCCTTGTCCATGGAGGCTGACTATGTGCCTTTTCATAAGAACAAGGTGGTCCTTAGGACCAACAGTAAATTCCTTCCTAAGGTGGTCTCTGACTTTCATATTAATCAGTCCATCATACTACCTGTCTTCTTTACTGACCATTCCTCCTCAGGTGAGTGTAGACTGCATAGCTTGGATGTTAAGAGCTATCAGCTACTACTTAAAGCATACAAAAAGTCACAGAGGGGACAGGACCCAACTTTTTCTGACTTATGGAGAACTGGGGAAAGGTAAACCTGCCACTAAGAGATCCATAGCGAGTTTGATTGTGGCATGTATCCAATTCTGTTACGGTAAACTGGGTGAACAGCCCACTCCATCAGAGGGACAGCTGCATCAATAGGTTCAGGAGCCATCCCTTTGTTGGAAATCTGTAAAGAAGCTACCTGGAAAATAGTTCACACATTTACCAAGCATTACTGCCTGGATACCCAGGCCAGGAGTGATGCTAGGTTTGGCACAGCAGTTTTGCAGAGTTTGTTTCCTAAATAGGTCCTTTGCCCACCGCCAAAGACACTGCTTGGGTAGTCTGCACTTGTCAGAATACAACAAGATTTCCTGCGGTTTGAAGAAAACATTACTTAACATAGTAATCTTGTTTCTTCTAAGGAAATCTTACTGTATTCTGAGCTTCCACCCTTCCTCCCCTGCTAGGATCTACAGGGCACTGCACACTATCTGTACAACTGTTTTGGAAACCTGTGGGTACCTATTAGTTTGTTGGCCATCTGTTGACTTTAGTCTTAGAGATGCCACCCCCCATTATTTAAGAGGTTTTTAACCTAACTAAGGGTGTTTATGGTTAGTTAAGCTTAGATTAGTTAATAATATTAGCTTCTGCATGCTTCATAAGAATCTGACGGTTGCAGGAAGTGCAACCAGGGACAGTGATTTGAAAACCGAGCTCGAGCCTAACATTCCACTACTAGCACAGGTTCTACTAACCATTTTGGCTCCCCAGGGCAGTCCTATGGTGAGACTATACTGCAGTTGTCAGAATATAGTAAGATTCCCTTAGAAGAAACAAGATTACTATGGTAAGTAATGTTTTCTTAAATGGTGCAAAACCTTGCTGCAGGATAGAATAACTTATCTGAATGTTTATAGTCACACTATTTCTTTGTTAAATATGGATGTATCTCAAAACCAATATTAAGTCCAGGTATTGTAGTGGCCATTACAGTTAGGATCCAGAATGTTGCCCATTTAGTCACTTCACTACCAGTCCAGCATTGCTTGTAAAGTGCTTTGGGATACACCTTGTATGAAAAGTGCTATGTAAATGCTGATTCTTCATCTTTCCAAAAGCAAATCATTGAAATTACTGCCCCTCGGGTTGAGGTTTACTTTGTGAATAGCTTTAAGCAGAAAGTGGTGCACATTTCTATTCTGAAATGTGATGTCATGTGCCACTGTGGCATAAGTAATATCCCCCTTGTTGATAGTTTGAACATGCTTTGCAACTCTCTGTTTAAAGCTGTGTTTAGTTTTGCCAACGTAAAAGGCTAAACACGAGCACTGCCCAATAAATCACTCCTACAGTCTGACACATAGTTGTCTAATTTCAAATTCCTTGCTGGCATTTGTGCTCATGAAATGGCTATAGGGCTTAACATGCGGTCAGTAAGTACAGTTCTTGCACTGAAAACATCCTTTACTAGGACTGAGCCATGTCCTTGGTTGTACGTTTGTATAGTGGCTATGCACAAATAAATGTTTAAGTTTTGGTACTCGTCTGTAAGGCATGTTGGGTGGGGGCCTACACTGCTATATCTCTGAATCTCTGAGTCCTGCATCACTCCCTCAGGTGCTCCAATGCTTTTTAATTATGTCTGTCACTACTGAGGCGTGTGCTCTATAGCTAGTAGCAATGTTAAGCCTGTGTGTCAAATTTGCTGCTTCATTCTACACAGAGGTTTACTACTATGTAGGAGCATGGGAAAATGAGCATATACTGAATGAGAATAATAATCCATTTTTTTACAAACTGTTTTTTGGGGCGACATATAGACAACATTTTGGTTGTCTGGAAAGGTACAGAAATTGAAATTAAGTACTTTGTGAACTATGTACATGGAACCAGCCCCAGTCTGAAATTCACTTACTGTTGCCACATGGATAATGTTCCCTTTCTAAACGTAATGTTGAGCAGACACCAGGACGGCAGCCTAGAGACGGAGCTGTATAGGAAGGAGGTGGATGGCAACACCTCCTTCCCATCATCCAGTTGCCATTCATGGCATGTAACCCAAAATATTGCCAAAGGGCAGTTCCTCCGTGTCAAGAGGAACTGTAGTACTGAGGTGGGGTTTGAGAATGGAGCAGCAGATTTGACACACAGGCTGGTAAACGGGATATAACTCCAAAAGAATGGAGGAAATATGCTTCGAAGTAAAGGATCTAGATAGAGCAGACCTGCTGCAAAGTAAGCAAAATGTAAGTAACAGGCACAGCAGGTTTAACATTGTTACTAGCTATACAGCACAAGCCTCAGTAGTGGTAGGCATAATTAACAAACATTGGAGCATCCTAGGGAGTGATGCATGACTCAGAGATATAGCAAGCAGCTCAGCCCCCCCTCCTCCCCACACATGGCTTACAGATGAGCACCAACACTTAAACATTTATTGGTGCATAGACACTATACAAACATACAATAAAGTACATGGCTCATTTCTAGTAAAGGTTGTTTTCAGTTCAAGAGTTGTACGTAGTGCCCGCATATTAAGCCCTGTAGCCATTTCACGAGCACAAATGTCTGCAACTAATTAGAAATTAGACAACTGACTATGTGTCAGACTCCAGGAGTGATTTATTTGGCAGAGTGCTCATGTTTGGCCTTTTACATTGGCAAAACTAAACGCCCCTTTAAACTGAGAGTTGCAGAGCATGTTCGAGCTATCAACAAGGGAGATACTACTTATGCCACAGTGCCACATGATCGCATTTCAGAATAGAAACAAGCACCATTTTCTGTTTACAGTGATTGATAAAGTAAACCCGAACCCAAGGAGTGGTAATTTCAATTATTTGCATTTGAAAAGTGAGACATTCTGGATCCTAACTCTAAGGGCCACTACAAAACCTGGATTTAATACTGGTTTTGAGATACACCCCTATCTAACAAAGAAATAATGTGAATATAAATATTCAGATAAGTTATTCTATCCTGCAATGTAGTTTTGCACCATTTAACAAAGTAATTATGTAATTATAGAAATGAGCAGTTTAAAGTGAAGTTTTGCATAATGTTGGGAATGTGATCTTAGCTTGGATACACTGTATTGTATTATACTGTATTGTATTAAGTATGGTATATGATTTTAACCTGCATATGTTTGCACAGCTCTTACCTAATCCAGGCACAAACACCCAAAAGACTCCCCCACCAACCGATTTCGAGATGTTGGAGTCAGCTTTGGTTTTTCACATGGCATGTATTCTACACTGTATTAACAAGTATTTAAAGGAAAGCTGTCCTTATTCCACCCTCCCGCCCCAACAATGCTTACCCTCCGGTTAAGCTTTTAATGTATGTTGTGGCATTTTTCTCATGCTGCAACATATATTATTTTAACTTTAAAAAATTTGCAACCCGAGAATATGGCACATGGTGGAGTCCATTATTTGTAAAGGAAGCGGTGACACACCACTCACTTCAGTACATTTTGTACTGAAAGCGGCGATCGCGTCGTCACTCCTTTACAGATAATGGAGCCCCTCACCGCACCATACTTACAGGTTGCAAATTTTAAAAGTTAAATAATGTATGTCATATACGAGAAAATGCCACAACATGCATTAAAAGCTTAACTGGGGGTGTTGTTGGGGCGGAGGGTGGAATAAGGACAGCTTTTCTTTAACACACTGGATACATCCAGGAGGTTGGGCAAATTATTTAATTACCTGACACACTTTCAATCAACTATAGACCAATGATTTTAAATATGTTTATGTGACATCATAAACTTTGTCAGTTACAGTTAGGTTTTATATATGAGTTTTCAGCGTTCGTACTCTATTCTTCGATAAAGGAAACAAGCAGTGTCCGAAACGCGTCATGAGTATCCCATGATGGGAAATAAAGTTGAAATATTTGAAACTTCAAGCTATGGTGTCCCATGAATTTGATTGGTGAGTGCCCGTTGTTTTCGTTTACACGTGTCAGTTTTAACCGAGAGCATCACCACCCCAGTGTACACTTGTTTGTATTTGGAGCATTTCAGTTCTGCGCTTGTCTCATCATAGAGGCCTGATGGTGGTGGGCAGCTGCTCCTTTGTGTGCACTCTGTGATGTTTTCAAAAAACAACTGCAGAAACTCCACCCCCCCCCGAGAAACAAGTGTTTAATACTCACTTTGTTTGTACAGTTCATTCATTACAGACAACAGGTAAGCATTTACTTCTTCTTTGGATGAGTATAGTTCTCCGTTGAATTAAGCCATTGGAGAAGTTCTTCAAGCTAGCTGCAGGCATGGAGGGTGCAGGGTGAGTCGGGGTACATGCTGGCTGTTCTCTTATAGTACCGACTGCCAACATGGACAGGCTTGCGGGAGCATTTTCCAAAGCCAAGAAGAGGCGTTCCATGAATACCAGGGGAGATTGCTTCACATTCATCCCCTAAGGCACAGAAAGAAAAAGTATCTTCCTTTGAAGAGTAGGAAATTAGGCATTTTCACAAGTTGGACATTTTAAAACTGGGAGGTATATCTGAAATTCCTGCCCCATCTTTACTAACTGAAATTGTGACTCCTTAAGATATGGGAGTACAGACTGTAAGTAAAGAAGTAAAGCTTTTGAAATTGATAAAATAATTTTAAATTCTGGATAGTTGTATTTTAAGGAGCACCTCCATTCCGGTGCAGATATTTATTTATTTGTTACTTTAAGGGCAGTAATAGTTTAAGAGATTAAAAGGCACTGCAATTCAAGCTTTGCAGCTGGTTCTTCACTTTTCATTTGGTGCCTTTTTAATTAATTTCAGTATGCTCCTCACTTGAGCCTTGCACCTTGTTCTTTAGTTTACATTTAATGTTTTGTTACTTAATTTTATTATGCTCAGGGCATGTTAACAGTGCTGTGGCCCGAAGACTAGATTAAATTGCAGCCCTGTACTGCTCCGACTGCAACTTTGTACTACTGGAGTCCTCCTTGTGTAGTTCCACTGTAAGGCTTGTTCCCTCCCCAGCAAGGTCAACCCCCCCTTACCTGTATTTAATCTGTCCCGTTTTTCCCCACAGCTCCTCTTTCAAGGGGTAGAGAGGGCCTCCGTCCTGCCTTCACCAGCAACACCAGGAGCTCTCCCCTCCAGACCCGAAGCAGCAGGTATGCACATACGGCCATGGACAATGGCTACAGCAGTTGGATCTACCCTGCCAATACTATGCAACGGCTACCCCACCACCACCCTTGGTGATCCTCTACTTTTATAGTAGTGGTGAGGTGACACGATAACCAGTCTACTTCTTTACTTGCAGATTATTAAAACTTGCCACTAGGGGCCCCCAACACCATCAGCCAAACAAATTATCTGCATCGACTTGCTTACTTTGCAAATCCAGTAGAAATAAAATGTTTCTCAGTTACACTCCACCAGCACTAGTTGATAGCTTACCCCTTTCGCCTACAAGACAAAATTGCTCAAATTGTGACTCTCAGGCTGTGATTTGTATCTGACCGCAAGTCTCACAGACAATAATATACTCCTCTTTCTCTCTACAGCACCATTATCTGAACTACCCTTACCATCACTAATCTGGTCCTCCCTGTCGAAACGTAGCAGTACCATGGTCTCCACTCACCTTTCCCTGCTATTTATCTCACTCCTGCTGCTTCGTACCATCTCTGTGATTTCAGTTAACCTCTGTAATGATGCACCTGTTAATCCTCCTTCACAAAGTGACTTCTACTTCTCTAACCTCTTTGTACTGGATGTAAAGGAGCCTGATTCCACCCTCTTTTAATCCAAAGGGGTTTCATTCACATTGCCACAAATGGATCTCTAAAATACTGTTATGGACCTCTGTATCACGCTCTCTTTGTCTACAGGAAACTATGGTAACTTATCCTCGTTCCTCTGCTACTTTCCGGGGATGTGGAATACAATCCAGGCCTTAGGTCCCACTACTCCCATGCCAACTTCTTAGGTCACAACATGAAAGGACTCTGCATTGCTCATCACAACATTAGGTGCCTACTGCACAACCTAGTGGAACTTGAGGTGCGGGCTACCCTCTACAAGCCAGACTTACTCTGCCTATTAGAGACATGGTTGAAATCTGCTGTTTCTGACTCCTCTTGCTCATTAACTACATATAACCTTATCCAAAGAGATAGAATCTCTTCAGAAAAGGGAGATGGTGTTGCCATATATTACAAAGAGCATTTAAATCTCTCTGCCATCCCTACACCCTCCCTCCCCCACTGTAAATCACTTCATGCATTACTTTACTCTGGGTACAAAAAAACTGCATATTGTATGTGCCTATAACCCCCCCCCCCCAAACAGTGGCCTCACTGGTCTCGTAGAGTTACTTGAACAAACATCCCAGCTGACTGGGCAAAATGAAGTGATTACTATGGGAGACATTAACTTAAATTTGCTGGGAAATTGTCAAACCAACTTTCTATCCCAGGTTATGCACCATAAGCTACATCAGCTAATTACCGAACCCACCAGGACAGTTCTGCACACAGACTCCAGCACCCTAATTGATTGGGCCGTAACAAACTGGCCTGAGCATATACATGCTGCAGGCATACTTGCTGATGCTCTCACTGACCAGTCCCCCATTTTCTGTTTATGGTCTCCTGTATCCACCCCCACTCCACCTCCAAGGTATATCACCTTCAGGAACTTTGCAGATTTTGATCCAGTAAACTTTCTTAATGATGTCTTGCAAATTGACTTGACCAAACTTAACAGAGCTAATGATGCCCAGTCTCCCCTAAACTTTTTTCTTAAGGAATTCTTGCTGCTCCAGGATATCCATACCCCGCACTCCGCTCGTAAAGTGAAGGGAAAACAAACAAGATGATTAAGAAAGGGTCTTCTTACTGGACTTAAAATGAGAGATGAGCACTGAAGATGTTTTAATTCCTCTGATCTCTCAGCTGACTGTGACCTCTACAGGCTCCAGTGAAAAGAATGTAAAAAAACAAATACAGATTGCCAAAAGTATATATTGCAAAAATCTTCTCACAGATGTTGTAGGAGAACCTAGAAAGTTCTGGACACATGTCAGGACTTTCCTGGGGTCTACCCAGTCCCCTACTTCAAATAACATGATCCTAAATAGTATCCACTGTAATGATCCTCGGACAATAGCAAATTTCTTCAACCAACAATTTCCTGACCTGTCCAGGTACACTTCTGCCTTCCCCATGACACAACATATAGATCTACTCACTGAACTCCCCCCTGATATACCAAGGCCATCCTTTCATTTCAAAGCTATCTCTAGGGCAGAGGTGCTAAAACTTTTAAACACTGTCTCAGACAACACTAAAACTGGCTCTGATGGTATTGAACCTAGACTTCTGAAGATTGCTGCCCCACTCAGCACCTCTCCTCTTGCCTGGATCTTTACCTTACCCCTCTGCCAAAGCCATGTTCCTGATAACTGGAAAATTGCCAGAGTCACACCAGTCTACAAAAGAGGTGACTCCAAAGACCTTTCCAACTACAGACTCATTGCGACCTAATCAGTACTTAGTAAAATACTTGAGAAGATGGTAGCCACTCAAACCATTGATTTCCTATATAATAATAATCTCCTCTCCTCAATATGGTTTCCGTAGGGGCGATAGCACCACCACCATGGCCCTGCTCAAATTCACCACAGACACATTGTCTGCTATGGACTCTGGCCTTCTCACTGGGGTGGTTTTTATAGACATGACCAAAATATTCAATCTTGTTGACCACCCCATTCCTCTCGCAGCCTTAAAATCAATGAGTTTTATGATGGGTGTAGTGGCCTGGTTCAGTAGTTATCTGTCAAACTGAGCCCAAATTGTGAAATACAATTCCACCCTCTCAAACCAGGCTACTCTAAACATTGGGGGGCCCCCAGGGTTCCATTTTGGGTCCCCTCCTTTTCTCAATATTTATTAACAGCATTACCTTTGGTCTCACCTCCTGCTCATCCCTATTGTAGGTGGATGATATAGTACTGTACACTAGCTCCAAAAATCTGTCTGAAATCAACTCATGCCTTTCATCTGACTTTCATGAAACCCAAACCTGGCTCTCTGACCACAGACTGGTCCTCAATGTAACTAAAACCCCAAAACTAAAATGTTGTTTGGGACCGACGCCAAAGTTAAATCCTGCAGTATTGACATCAAGGTCTCCTGCCCAGGCTCTTCTCCCATAAACACAGTTATCTCATTCAAATATCTTGGGGTAATCCTTGATCATTCTCTTGGCTTTGATCTCCACATCCAATCTACCTGCAAATTGGTTAACTCTAAGCTAGGCATTGCCTACAGATCCAGCTATAAACTTACTCCATCCGCTAGGCTGGCTGTTTCCCGTGGAATATTGCTACCTGCTCTGACCTATGGAGTCATCACATGCTCTGCCATCCCAAAGACCATATTTTGTGCTTGAGACACCACCTATAATAACATTTGCCGCTATGCCTCTTCATCCACTAGGCTAAAACACCACTGCCTACTCTACTCAGGCCTAAACTGGCTATCACCTTCTGTGCTGAGACTTCACTCTATTGGCTCCCTTGTGGATAATGTAATTAGAGCACAAACTCCTGCAAGTCTGGCTATGATACTGACTCCTCAAACAACCTGCTATGGCTTACGCTCAGCTGACAAGTCCTTACTACAAGTACCAAGGTATAAAACCTCCAAAGGTTCCCGTGCCTTCTCTCACTATGGTCCACTGCAGCAGAAGGCCTTACCATTAGCAACTCGCCAGGTGCCTTCCCATGCCTTCTTTAAAAAAAGCTTTGTGCCTTTCTACTTGCTTCTAACTCTTGCACCTGCTTTCAACCCCTGTGATCCCTCACTCTGCTTATCTCCCGTCCTCCCACTGTGCTTTATTCCCACTAACCTGTCCCTCTCCCCCCTCCTATCAGACTGGATGCCTATTATGTCTTTGCCTGAACTAGTCCTTATTGTCCCTCCCAGTATAAATGCCATAGCAGTGTCAGTGGCTCAGTAGGTAGCACACTCGCCTCTGAGGCCGAGAGATCAGAGGGCTGTGGGTTCAGTTCCCACATCTGGCACTTGGGTTAATATCCCAGTACTGACACTGTAGTGCAGCATGAGAGGGGTGCTGCATTTCTGAGGTGCCGTCTTTCAGATGAGATGTTAAACCGAGGTCCCATCTGCCTGGATTGGTGGTAGTTCAGGTGGATGTTAAAGATCCCATGGCACTTATCGAAAAGAGTAGGGGAATTTCCCCGGTGTCCTGGCCAAATTTCCCTCATTCACTAAAAATACCACCAACAGCTTAATCTGGTTCAAGGTCAGTTGGCATTCATCTGTATCCCCCTCCCCCGGGTCGTGCCTGAAAATAAGCAGGATTTGTCTAGTGCACTTACCCGGTCAACAAAAGCTAAATAAAAATAATAAATAATATTCCTCTTCTCTTACACTGCCTATTTCTTGGATAGCTGCTTTGCACTTCAAATTGCATGTAAAGATAATTGTAATTCCTGACTTCCTTCAATGTGCAACTTGTACTTGTTAAAACTGTGCACTTACTATGTACTCACTAAATTACTGTATATCTGTTGCCTTGCTCTCACTGTGTGTTAGATAGCTGGAATTGTGTTCTTGCATACTCATACTTGCTCACACTTGTATTTTGTCTCTACCATGTATACACCTCAGCCTATTTGTAATATGTTTCAATTGTATTCTCTATGTTTTGTATGCTGTACTGGCTATATTGTTTCTTGCTGTAATCCTCCTGGATCATGACTGAAAATAGTAATTTTATGGTTAGCTCATCTACCTGGTAAACAAAAACCAAATAAATAACCATAACAACACTTAAAAAATAAAAACTTTTGAAATACCTTTCTCCACATTGGAAACAGTAAATCCTTTGTAAAGTCCCATAATGGCAGCTGGCAATAGACACTCAACTGTATCATTAGGGGAATCACTTGAGAAACTATTAGAGTAGACACAGACATTTGATGGGAGAGTCAAAGCTTTATGTGAGAAGGTGGACTTCCATCAGAAATATATAAAAAGCAGCAGGGAAAAGACTGAATCAGTTGTCAGACAAGTCATTCAGAATATGAAAACCATTGCAACATCTTCTAACAAAGTTACTGGTCTTGAGGCAATGAATGCAAATCTAATCCATGAAAACTATGTCATTAACCATAATGTAAAGATGCTGGAGAATTAATTAAAGTATAAATATTTATGCTTAGTGGGTTTCCCCAGCTCATTAGATATTGAATTTCAGTGTGTGTGTGAGACATGGTGAAAGACATGCTTGTCACAGTGTTTGACTTAGCAATATAACTTAACCTTTTGAAACAAAAGCATTTCATGTAACTAAGAGAAAAGATTTGTTCAGATCGAATGTTAATGAAATGAAGTTCTTTCTGCAGGTACACCAGAATCACCAGATAATAAAGCTACTGTGAGTGTTTCTTTTGCCTTTGATTCCGATTGGGAGTTAATTGTTTATGTAGAATAAAAGGCAATCTAATGTACAAAAGGCATAGGTTTTCAGTTTTTCCTGACTTTGTCTATGCTACTCAACAGAGATGCCACAAATTCCTTGCTTTCCATCAAGAACTTTTGGAAATGGGTGCAGAATATCAGTTACATGCACCAGCAAAATTACAAATCAGATACAAAGCTAACCAGCATATCTTTTTCTAGGTTGATAATGTGACAGCCTTTTATGTTTGCTTGAACGCATGTGCAAGAAACATAGTGCCACCATTCAAGTTTCTGTAGGTATGCCTCCCCCACTTCCAATGCCCTGCTCCCTTTTGCAGGTGCGGTTCAATATGCCAGTGCATGTCCTCCGAGCTGTCTATGACAGCCGTTTAGATGCAGTGGTGTACAGTTGAAAGCAAAAAACCGCTGCAATCAGCAGTTGTAATGTGTAGGCAATTTGCATACTGCTGTCGGCAGGTAATTTACATACTGCCATCTGCAGTATGCAAAGTGACTACACTCAGCACTGCATCCTGAATGCAGCTGTCATAGACAGCTCCCTTCAAGTTCCCCCCTCCCCAAACACTCAGGTAGCATAATAGGAGCCCACCCCAGAGTGCTCATGCACTCCCCGCTGCACACGGTGTAGCTGACAGGTGTGCCAATCCCCATCGATTCATAGCCCCCACAGACTTCTAGGTGCCACGCTGGGAGCCCACCCCAGCGTGGCAAAGTCAGAATAGTGACAGGTGTGCCCAGTCCCCATCAGCTCCACTCAACACCCCCAAAAAGCAGACTTCCAGTTGCCACACTGGAAGCCCACCCCAGCGTAGCAAACATCTGTATGGCCGTGCCCAATCCCCCATCAGCTCCACTGATCCCCCCAAAAAAACTTTCAGCTGCCATGCTGGGAGCCCACCCCAGCAAGGCACAAGTCCCGCACTGTCTTCCTAAAAAGAAAAAACACACCTGAAAACAAAAAACGGTCCCTCATTGATTTCCTTGCCCCTCCCCCAACCCACATCAACCCTCTGCACATCCACCTCCCCACACCCCCCCATGACCCCGTACTTACCTCTGGAGTCCGGCATGATGATCTTCGGTGGACCAGGAACACGTCTGCACTCTTCAAAGCCAACCTTGAACTGAAGAAATGCCGGTAAGCTGTATAATGGCATAAATGGATTTTTTTCTACTTTGGTGCATATATTAGCAATTTTGGGGAGTTTGTTCATCAAATTTTCAACATGGGGTTTTTGGGGCACCACCTCATGAACTCAGTCACTGTCATTTTGTTATTCAGTCCTGGAAGGAGATTTCATGGTCACTGCGCAGAACCACCTTTCAGGACCCAGTAATGAAACAACAGTGTCATGATTCATGAGGTAGGTCCCCCAAAACCCTATGTTGAAAATTTGGTGAACAAAATCCCAAAAATCACTGTTTTACGAGCATGTGTTGCTCAGTTCCTATGCACACTCGTAACTTCACAAACTTTTAATATTTTCACTCCAGATTTTCAACATTGCCATTTTACCATACCTCCTTATGAGCAGTACAGCTGTCATTTTTCATATCTTGCCCAAAATGTGTTTTCGCGCATGTAGTGCCCAATGGTGCTGTCAGTGTGCGAAATCAATGTTAGGGGCTGATTAAGAAAATTACAGTGACACTGTTCATGAGCAGAGGTCTTAAAATGGCTATGTTGAAAATTTGGTGACAGAAGTCCATAAAATGACTGTGTTATGAGCGTGCATTGCACAGTTTCCATGCACCCTCATAAGTTCATGAATTTGTACTATTTTCAGTCCAGATTTTCAACACTGGCATTTTTCCACACCTCCTTATGAATAGTACAGCTGTAATTTTTCACACCCTGGCCAAAATGTGTTTTCGCACTTCCGGTTTAGAAATGCGTGGTCACTGTGGGAAATCAGTGTTCAGGACATATTGAGAAAATCACAGTGACACTGTTCATGAGTTGAGGTCCCAAAGTGCCTGCGTTGACAATCTGCTGTAAAATATTCCCAAACTAATTACATTATGGGCGTGCGTTACCCAATTTCTACGCATGCTTGTGACTTCACTTTTTTTGTATTTTCAATCCAAATTTTAAACATTGCCATTTTTTACACCTCCCCACAAACAGTACAGCTGTAAATTTTCACATCCTGTTAGAAATGTGTTTTTGCACCTATGGTGCTAAATGGTGTAGTCACTGTGCAAAATCAGCTTTCAGCTAACAAACTGATATTGCCACTGTTCATGAGGTGGGGGGTCACAAAAAACCCATGTTGAAAATTTGGAGTGAAAAATACCAACGAACGCCTGGAGTGTTAGGGTTTCCAACCATAACACCCCACCCTGTAGAGACTGACAGGCATCAGGGGTGTGACTTGGGATTACCGCCTGTAATGCTCATGCTATTATACCCACACCCTGCAGCCAGTGACAGGCAGGGCGGTATGCCTTGGACTCTTCGGCCCCAAAGTTCACCCCATTCTCCTGTACTGCACCCATCTTGCTGTATTTCCTTATGGAATGGGGTGATCATAAGGCCCAAAGACCCCAAGGCACACTGTGACACTTGTCAGAGTCTAGAGGGTAGGGTGTAGTGAAATGGCATAGCCGTTATACCTGATGACCCAAAGGCACACCCCAATGCCTGTCAGTCTCTGCAGGGTGGTGGTGGGGTTGGCTTCAGTCTAATACTTCACTGCCATTCCTATTATGCATCTCTCTAATTCCTACACTACCAATGCCAGCAAGCAAACATTCGGCATTGACAAATGCTTGTTTTTAAGAGCACAATACTAGATTGTCGAAGTGTAATTGCATTGTAGTTGCATGCCACAAACAAGTAACTACAGTGTTATTATCCTGTTCATAGGTTCATAGGTGATTTCAAGCTAGGTAGACTTTCGTCCATAATGCTTGCCTTATTATTTATAACCCTTTATCTATTCTATCCAAAAGGAAGTTATCGAGTTTGTTTTTAAAGGAGTCCATATTTGTACTAGACACCACTTCCCTAGGCAGAGAATTCCATCCTACCACAACTCTGTTGCTGAACCAATATTTTCGTGATAAAGTCTGCCTTTTGTGTTTCAAACTGGAAGGGTGCCCCTGGTTCGTATCTTGATTTCCTCCAGACTAGTCCAAGTTCTGACAAGAGTGCAGGATCATTTATACATCTGTATAGTAGACAATAGTCCCCCCTAGTTCTTCTATACTCCAGGGTAAACAAATTCAGCTCCCTTAATCTCTCAGGGTAAGTCTTCTTTTCCAACCCTTCAACTGACTTAGTCGCTCTTTTCTGTATTCGTTCAATATTATGTATATCTGCTTTTTTATAAGGTGCCCAGACCTGAGCACAGTACTCCAGGTTTGGTCTAACCAGAGCACCATAAAGAGGGATTAACACCTTCCTATCCCTACTTGAGATGTGTCTCAGAATACAATTCAAAATTTGATTTCCCTTTCTTATTACTTTGTTACAATGTGTACTAAATTTTAAGTCTGAACTAATTGTTACCCCCAAATCCCTTTCCTCTTCTATTTTATTGAGTACAGTATTATCCAATTTGTAGGGGAGAGGGTTGTTGTTTTTTACTTTACCCAAATGCATAGTTATACATTTGTTTTACATTTGTACTAGACACCACTGGGGCTGGAGTAGAACAGTGAAACAGTCTAGGGAGGTCAAATCATGGAAAGCCATGTGTGCAAATGCCAGGATCCTTAGCAACAAGATGGAAGATCTGGAGGCTGTCATGGTACAGTCAGACCTAGACATTGTGGCCATCACTGAAACCTGGTGTAAAAAAGCAGGGTCCAAGTACCGATCCCTGGGGGACCCCACTAGTCACAGTCTCCCAGTTTGATTTTTCTCCTTGTATCACCACTCTTTGCCTTCTTTCACATAGCCAAGCATCTATCCAGTTTATTATATTGGTGTCTAGTGCATACTGTTTAAGGAAATTATTAATTCTTGATGTGGGAGTTTGTCAAAGCTTTAGAAAAATCCAAAAAATAACATCAACAAATTTCCCACATCTAATGCCTTCCCAACCTTTTGTAAAAGTCAAGAGATTTGTCTGACAGGAACGTTTTTTTCGGAATCCATGTTGTAGTGGGTCCTGCAGTTTGTTAACCTCAAAGTACTCAACTATATAATTCTTTAGAATGGATTCCATCATCTTACCCATGACCGCTGTCAAACTAATCGGTCGATAGTTTTTTAACTCAGATTTCGATCCGCTTTTGTATATAGGAACTACCATTGCTTCTTGCCAATTTTGTGGTACTTGTCCTGTATCTAGGGATTTTTGGAATATGTGGGTTAGAGGTGGTGCAAGTTGTTCTGCCAATTCATACAGTACCCTAGGATGAATTTTGTCAGGTCCTTGTGATTTGTTTATATGTACTGTTTTTAATTTATCTAGAACATCTTGTAGTTTAATCTGTATCCTCCCTGGTCTGGAAGTAGTATTGGGAGTAGTATTTAGTAAAGTAACTGGATTAAAGACAGAGCAGAAATATTTATTTTGTAACTCTGCACAGTCTCTATTACTAAGTATTTCTCCTGCATTATTTTTAAAGGTCCAATAATAGTACTCTTTTGTTGTTTATTATTTATATAAGAATAAAAGGTCTTATAGTTGTCCTTAACAAGTGATGCAAGTTTTAATTCGTAGTCTTTTTTTGCTTTTTTTATTTCCCATTTGACTTTTTTAACAAACTCTCTATACTGTAAGTTGGGTTGTTTATTTATTTCATGTTTAATTTTTTTGAACCATCTGTTTTTTTTTTTATTTATCAATGTTTTAATTCTTGGAGTTAGCCATTTAGGGATATTTTTGTTTGTTGAGCACTTAGGGTACTTTGGTATACATATGTTTATAGTTTTGTGTAGTACATTGACCAAGGAGTCCCACATTTTATGAGCTGTGTGATTTCTGAGTTCTTTCTGCCAATTCCAATTTGTGAGGTATTTCCTCATAGCAGGAAAGTCAGCCTTTTTAAAGTTTAGAACTGTAGTTTTTCCTTCCCTAAGAGTAGTTGGTGCATCTTTAATTAGGAACTTGACTGACTGGTGGTAACTATTTCCCAAAGGGTTACTAGTGTGCACATTTTGTATTGTCTTGCCCCATATTAGTTAAAATCAAGTCTAAAGTGTTATTTCCCCTGGTGTTCTCAAGAACAAGCTGAACAAGCCCTATTTGATTTAGAGCCTCCAAAAATTGTGTACTTCTTTTGTTTGTACCTTCAAGTTTTTTCCAATTTATGTCTGGGAAATTAAAATCCCTGGTCAATATTATTCTTT
Source organism: Neoceratodus forsteri (assembly GCA_016271365.2). Classification (NCBI taxonomy): domain Eukaryota; kingdom Metazoa; phylum Chordata; order Ceratodontiformes; family Ceratodontidae; genus Neoceratodus; species Neoceratodus forsteri. The sequence continues at coordinate 899,935,293 of CM028135.1, read as the reverse complement.
CTGATGGATCTAGGTTATTGATGACTTTTAATAATTCTAGTTCTCCATCTGGACTCATTGAGGGGGAGTCTATAAACCAGACCTAATTTAATTTTTGTTTGTCCCCTGGGTATGAGTTTTAACCACACCATTTCCAGGCCATCTTTAGCTCTAGTTATTTCCTCACATTGTATAAGATTTTCTATGTATATAGCTATACCCCCTCCTTTCCTTGATTCCCTTGATAGGTAGTATAGTTTGTAACTGGTTATTTCTTTATCCCATCTATCTTTGGTAGTCCACCAAGTCTCAGTTATTAGTGCAATTTGTATGTTGTTTTCATATAATAAGCATTGTAGTTCCTCAGATTTGTTTGTTAGACTACATGCATTTAATAAAATGCAGTTCCATCCCTCTTTGAGGTCCATAGTTGTAAATGTTAAGTTGTGAGTCTCCCTTCCCTCTTCCTCCCGTTTAAATGAAAAGTGATAACATTGTTTATTTTCATACTCAGAATTCTGATGCTTGTTTTATTTAAGTGTAATCCATCACTTTTAAAAAGAGTGTTTTTCCCAAAGGTCCCTGAATTGTCCATAAATCCAATATGATTATACCTACAAAGGGTTCTCAGTTTCATATTAAGTCTCTCATTGTGTGAGTTTTTAAATTCATGTCTCCCATGGCATGGGATTTGACCTGAAATAATTATATCACATCCTTTATTTTTCATTGTATTTACAATGTGTTGATAATCTTGTATGATGTCATCTATACTACGTAGCCCCACATCGTTTACACCGACATGAATTATGATAAAAGGGTCTTGTAGTCCTTTCATCAAGCCATCTAATAAGTAACCAATGTCTGAGTTTTTACCCCAGGTAGCGAAGCTCACAGTAGTGTGCATTTTTCTGTTTTTACACTATTGTATCAATTCCTCTAGTTAGGGAGTCTACTATTATTAGGATATCTTTTTGTTTTATTTGTGTTGTGATTTCTTTTTCCGTTGTGGAATCTACTTTGGATGATATTGCTTTTTTTATTTTTTGGCAATTATTACTCTGTTTGGATTCCTTATGTACTTTGTCTATCCTTTTATCTGGTAATAATTTTCAACCTAAACTAGAGTCTTTTAGAATTTGGTTAACCTTCAATCCCTCCCCCCCATCATGACTTTCTTCCAAGGATTCGTGTGTAGCTTGCCTTTCCAGATCCAATGTCTTATATCGATTTTCTGTTTCTGGATAATACGTTAACAGCTGATTTATTTCCTCTTTTTTGGTAGAGCATTTATTATCACCATGTTTTTGTGGTGTCTCTGTTTGAGACTCTTTTTGGGCCCCTTTGTGTAGTAGCTCTATATCATTCTCAACTATGAATGAATCTATGTAAGCTTCTAATTCTCTGATCTCTCTCTGGACTTCTAATCTTTCTTTTTAGTTACTACTGTCCATCCTCCTCTTTATTATTTCTATTTCAGTATGCAAAGCCTGATTTTGTATGCACTTCAAACATGTAAATTCCACCACTATTTCTTCTTCTGTATACATTTTGCAAGATATGTATGGTCTAAGTCATTTTTTTCTAGCTTTAGTCTTAACCATTTTGTAATCTTATCTGGTATTGCTTACAGAATAGAGCTGTGTTTTATACTAAACTAGTACTTACTACGTTAGTTGTTGATTTTGCCTTACGTCCTTACGATCCCAGCGGACACAGCAGACACGCGCAGACGTGCGTCTCTGCACGTGGTGTGCGGCAGCCTGCCGCACACGCCACCCTGCTCGCTGTAGTGTGAGCTTTTATGGGTCCTGCTACCCAGAAGTACTGCACAGAGGTTGTGGGAACACTCGCATTTCAAACTTAATAAACTGTGTTAATAGTTTGTATTTATGAGCCCCAGTGCTATCTATTAAGCAGTATAAGGTGCAAAACTGGTTTAAAACAATTTAAAACAATGCTAAAAGGCACTTTTAGTAGGGTGTTCACTGTCCCTGTGTGACACCCTACCCTCTTCCTGTTTCCTGTTTGGAATTACAGGGCTCCACACAAACAGTTTAAATAACGGAAGAAAAACAGTTCACAATTTAGAAATTGTATATTTTTCCAGTGTGTATAACAGCCCTATGCAGACCCACACTTTCAGTTGCTTTTTAGAGTAGTTCCCTCGCTGTAGTGTGAGCTTTTATGGGTCCTTTGACCCAGAAGTACTGCACAGAGGTCGTGGGAACACTTGCGTTTCAAACTTAGTAAACTGTGCTAATAGTTTGTATTTATGAGCCCCAGTGCTATCTATTAAGCAGTATAAGGTGCAAAACTGGTTTAAAACAATTTAAAACAACACTAAAAGCACTTTTGGTAGGGTGTTCACTGTCCCTGTGTGACACCCCACCCTCTTCCTGTTTCCTGTTTGGAATTACAGGGCTCCACACAAACAGTTTAACTAACAGAAGAAAAACAGTTCACAATTTAGAAATTGTATATTTTTCCAGTGTGTATAACAGCCCTGTTGTATGTAATAAATGATTCATTCCATTGAAACAGACACAATAGTGTAAACAGGATACTGACTCACTGACTCCCTCTGAGAAAACAAGAAATGTATCCCAGGACTAATGCTGCTAAGTATAGGTAACCAAGCTGTTTAAATATTTTAAATCTAAATTTGATAATTTACTGCAAGGTCATTTTGTTATATACACTAACTAAAAAAAAAAGAAATCAAAGTCTGGATGGGGAATATTCCCCCAGAAAACATAATTTATGTCATTTCTTTATCCTTCATCTTAATCAGAATAGAAATATGTCTAGGAACCATGTAATATTTAATTTAGCATGGTTCCTAGACTTTATTTCTGATACCTTGATTTAAAGGATGAAGGATAAAGAAATGACATAAATTATGTTTTCTGGGGGAATAGTCCCCATCCAGACTTTGATTTCTTTTTTTTTTGTTAGTGTATATAACAAAATGACCTTGCAGTAAATTATCGAATTTAGATTTAGAATATTTAAACAGCTTGGTTACCTATACTTAGCAGCATTAGTCCTTGCTCAGGGTCACACAGTATGCAAGTGGGGGCTGTGGGATTCAAACCCTAGTCTCCAGGTTTGCAGCTCAGAGCCTTAAACCACTGTGCTATACCACCTCCTCCATGTGTCCCTTGACTGTCTGTTATAGATTCTCAGGGTGACATCTATTGTCCACTTAGGTAGGTAGAAACATAGACTTTGACGGCAGATAAGGACTGCTTGGCCCACCTAGTCTGCCCAGGTAGGTAATTCTTCTGTTACAGTCTCCAGCAATAACACATATATACCTGGGTACTGTGAATTCACATATTCTGGCATATTTCTATTATATTAAGTACACTGTTCTGTACTTTAAAGCATAGTATCCTCACCTATATTATCTCACTTGTATCTACGGTACATATATTTTATACTGTTTGCCTTCAATTTTTTGATTATGCTTTTGTTATATTGTATTTACTGTACATGACTTTCCACATTCCCTTCCCTCAGGACGCATCTGGAAACAAGCTGTTAGCAGCTCAGTATGTCTTTCATAGTGAAACTTTTGAAATAAATAAATCAATAATACTTCACAAAATAAGAAATACACTTCCCACATTTGCTTCCATATTTGGTGTACATCCATATTAATTAGACACGGTATGGTTTAGATCTTTGTGTAATAATGCCTAAAAAGTATGGAGCCCTCATTTCCAATATATTGCAGTTCATGGTAAGATGTGCAGCAATCATTGTTAAAATGCCCCTTTCTTTCTTCCATATTTTATACACTTAAAGAGCTAGTACAGCCAAAACAGGCAGACAGGAAAATAATACAAATGTAAAGAAGTAGTCAGTTGTAACCTTTTATTTGTGAAGTATTTTTATTTTTCCTTTTGTAAATTAGAAAGTCCTCTATAGGATAATATTGTGCTGGATGTGTGGAACAGCTCTTAGCCTGGCAGCTGTCATATCTATTTTTATCCCCCCCACTGCATCATCGGCATTATGATCTCACTGACAGAGACATCACAGGTGGCTGGCCTGACAGCTACTGAGTGGCTGTTCCTAAGCAGCAGTGATGCCACAGTCAGTGAGGTCACAATGTTGATGATGTAGTGTGGGGTGGGGAATAGAGCTAGACGTCAGCTGCCAGGCAGAGTTCTGTTCCACACAGCACACCTACTAACATCAAGTACACAATCTTCTAATTAACCAAAAGGGGGGAAAAGTACCTCAGATATGAAAGGTGATGCTTGAATGCTTTTTTTTTTGTTATTCTCTTTTTTATTGATATTCATCAATATTATCATCAGGTACAGACTTTACATTACATACATTCACTTCAGTAGTCTCCACACATAGATACTGAAAAGAAAAATCTATGGGAATCCCATAGTGCCAGCCAATACAATAAGGTTATAAAACCTAGGACTATTCCTATTACAGAGTAGTACAGATTACCTGGATTCACATGTATATTTATATAAACATGCACATTCCCCAATCCTAATTCATCAAAAAGCTTATTCCCTTTAAATGCAAATTGGAAGGCTACTGTGGTAGTATGACTCTGAACAGAGCAGTTAGCAGTGATATTGATGGTCATCGGGAACCCTTCAGGGGCCTTTTATTGCTACAACCGCAATTGTCTAAGTATAGGAATCCATTATACTCTCGGAGAGAGGGAGGGGGGGGGAAGGAAAAAAGGGGGGAAGGGGAAATTGAGAGTTAACCCAGTTGTTCCATTAGGGAATGAATGCTGGATCTTTTAATGCATAGTAGAATAGCCATCTATTCCACCTTGAGTTAAAAACCTCTACACGGTTGTTCAGTTTATAGGTTATTTTTTCCATATAATAGATTTGCTTTGTTATGGTGTGCCAGTCCTCTAGGGTGGGGAGAGGTAGGGGCCTTCCATAGTTTAGTTATAGCTTTTTTCCCAGATGTAAGAAGGATAGCCAATAGGTGTCAAATATTTTGGCCCTTTATGTCTCTGGGAAAGATCAAGAGAATAAAGAGTTGCGGGGAGAGTTGGAGGGGGATTCCTAAAATCAATTGGATTTCAGGCTGCAAAGCTTGAATAAATGGAGTCAATTTAGGGCAGCCATATATCATGTGCGTTAAATGAAGAAGCCAGAAGGGGAAGGAAGGAAACATATTCAATTCAGTGCTTTAGAGTAACTGGTAATTGCTATTTTTCTTTTAAACTTAGATTGTGGGCGTTTAGTGACACTATACTTTCTCTGTTGTCTTTACTTATAATTGTTTTTGGGCTGTTGAAAATTTAAAACATAGTGGTGGTGTAATTCTGTGCTGTCTTTAATTGCTGCAAATTTTATCTTGGCTTGTCTGACTGCCCTGTAGTTGGGTGAAGGGTGTTAATTGTCTGGCCTCTGACCTCAACTACGTGATAACTGGAGGTGGGGCTTAGTCAGAGTTAAAGTAGCAAGCAGAGGTTTATTTTCTCAGAAGAAGCCAGAAGGGGAAGGAAGGAAACATATTCAATTCAGTGCTTTAGAGTAACTGGTAATTGATATTTTTCTTTTAAACTTAGATTGTGGGCATTTAGTGACACTATACTTTCTTTGTTGTCTTTACTTATAATTGTTTTTGGGCTGTTTAAAATTTAAAACATAGTGGTGGTGTAATTCTGTGCTGTCTTTAATTGCTGCAAATTTCGCCTCCCTTCCCCCAACTCTTAATTATATGCCCTGATAAATCTGATTGACAGGAGCTAAACACAGGGAATAGTAAGGGGTGTGAAGTAGGAGGGGCATAAGGGGGAAGAAGCCCACCCTCAGCACAACAAGTGTTTTGACTCATTTATTTATTTATTAGTTTCTTTTTCCTTTAAAAAAAAATATCTGAGGATTAGTGACAGGATTTTTAGTACAGTAAATTAATAAAAAGAGAACTAGGAGAGCTTCAGTAGCAGACAAGTAATGGAATTGCAGTATAATGTGGGGAGTGGTGCAATGCAGTGGCTGTGGGGCAGCCATATTCAGGCAGACCTTCTGGACACTGAGGTGCTGCCCTATCTGCATGCATCTCTCTGGACTGTGGGATGAGGTAGCCAGACTCAGAGTGGAAGTAAACTGGGTCAGGAGTACCATCACCCCTATCCAGGGACCACCCAGTTCAATGCAGCTGCCTCAAAGGATGCCGAGAATGAGGAGCACTTGGATGACAGTGGGCTCAGGGAGGGTTAGAGCAGTCAGGCAGAGGCACATCCCAGATCCTATTCCACTCAAGAACTCATATGCCACACTGGCAAATGAGGACAACCAAATAGAGGTACCCAGAGAAGTGGAAGGAAAGGATGTGGAGGTTAGCCAAGGAGGTGACCTCAGCAGGGAAAGCAGTGGACCCCAGAGGAGGAGGAAGCAAATCCTGGTGGGGGACTCCATCATAAGAGGGATCCAGCTAGGAACACAGGAGGGGGAGGACAGGAGGTGAGGTGCCTACCAGGTGCTACGGCATGGAGGGATGGAAGGAAGATCCTGGGGATCACTGGGAAGGCAAGACGGGAGGGTGAGCTGGATGTCATTATCCACCTAGGTACTAATGACCTGGCAAATGGGAGCCAAAGGAAGTTCAGGAAGAGTTTAGGAAACTGGGAGGGGTCTCAAGCAAGTAGCTACTTCTGTCACTTTCTCAGAAGTACTACCTGTGAGAGGCAAGGGAGAGCATAGGAGTGCATGCAGGAACTTTAATTCATGGTTGAAGAACTGGTGCTGTGAGGAAGGGTTTGGATTCATTGGTGACTGGGGACCCACCTGGAGGGATGGAGGTTTGTTCAAGCCTGACAGCCTGCATCCATCCTGGAGGAATCCAAGCACTCAATGATAAGTTTAAATGCTACATTGACAAGCATTTAAACTAGCAAAGGGTGGCAGGCCAGCAAGGAGGGTACCTACTTGCTCACCCCCCACAGCTAGCAGTGGAACCAGTGAACCAGAGGAGTGGCTATCTCTGCAAAGCAGTGTGCAAAAGATGGAGATTAGTGCCCAAGAGGTGGATAAGCAGAAAAGGGGCAAAATTCAGCAGAAGGGCAGACAGCAAGGAGAACCAGGGATAAATGACAACCAAGGAAGGGGCTGGAGTAGAACAGTGAAGCAGTCTAGGGAGGTCAAATCATGGAAAGCCATGTGTGCAAATGCCAGGAGACTTAGCAACAAGATGGAAGATCTGGAGGCTGTCATGGTACAGTTAGACCTGGACATTGTGGCCATCACTGAAACCTGGTGTAATGATAACCATGACTGGGAGATGGCCATACCTGGCTACAACATATTCAGAAGAGACAGAGCAGGCAGGAAGGGAGGAGGAGTGGCACTGTATGTGAAAAATGACATAAGGGCCACAGAGATCCAGGAGGAACAAAATGGGGGAGAGATACTGTGGGTTAAGCTGGAAAGGAAAATGGGGACAGCCATCCGCACAGGTGTGGTCTATAGACCACCAGCCCAGGAGGAAGAAACAGATAGGGAGCTGATGCTAGCCATCCAAAGGATGGCAGACAAGGATGAGGTAGTACTGGTTGGAGACTCAATATTCCAGGCGTGGACTGGAGCATCCCAGCAGCAGCATCAACTAGGAGCAGATTTATCCTGGACTCCTTCAGGGTGCCTTCCTCAAGCAACTGGTCATGGAACCAACTCGGCAGAAGGCAATACTGGACCTTGTGCTCACAAACAGGGACAGTGTGATGGGGTAACAGTGGGGAGCACCTGGGTAACAGTGACCACCAGTCATTGTGGTTTGAAATCACAGAAAGAGCAGAACCAAACCACACAAAAACACGTATCCTGGATTTTAGGGGGCAGACTTTGGGAAAATGGGGAGATACTTAAAGAGGCATTAAGGGAATGGGACAGGAATCAGGGGTTGAGGAACAGTGGGCAGTATTTAAAATGGGATTACAAGAACAACAGAATTATGCATTAAGCAGGTTAGCAAGAGGAAAAGGAAGAGGAGACCATTATGGTTTCCAAAGAGGTAGCAAGAAAGTGAAAGCCAAAGATTGCATTCAGGCAATACAAAAGACATAGGCAGAAGGGATAGGAGAAGTACCAGGAGAAGCAAAGGGAGGCAGGGAGGTCAGTAAGGGAAGCCAAGCTCAGACAGAAGAACACATTGCAAAATCAGTGGATAGAGGACAAAACCTTTACAGGTACATAAGTGAAAAAGAAAGACAAAGGGAGGGATAGTGAGACTGAAGGGGGAGGATGGGAGCGAGTGGAGGATGACAACAGTAAAGCTGACATATTGAACAGGTATTTATGCTCAGTCTTACTGAGGAAGAAGAGGAGTAATGGGTCTGAAGGGAGTAAAGGGTGAGAATGGTGCAGAAATGGACACAAGTCCCTTTACAGAGAAAGGGTCCTGAAGGAACTGGAAGTAATAAGAGTTGATAAAGCAATGGGGCCAGATGGGGTGCACCCCAGGGTCCTTAAGAACTAAGAGAGGTGGTGGCTGAACCTCTGGCTATCCTGTTTAGCCGATCACTGGAAACAGGAGAGTACCCAAAGACTAGAGGACAGCAGATGTAGTCCCCTTATACAAAAGTGGGAACAAAAGGAAGCAGGAACTACAGACCTGTCAGCCTCACCTCGGTAGTGGGGAAGATCATGGAAGCACTACTGAAGGAGAAATTGGTGGAACATCTGGTTGTCAATGGACTACAGGACCCAAGGCAGCATGGTTTCACCAGGGGGAGGTCATGTCAGACCAACCTGGTTGAATTTTTGACTGGGTGACTAGGGAGGTGGATCAGGGGAGGGCAGTGGACATGGCCTATCTGGACTTCAGCAAGGCCTTTGACACTGTGCCACATAGAAGACTATTACACAAACTGGGGAATATGGGTGTGGGCAGGACAGTAGTGTGGTGGGTAGGTAACTGGCTGGGTGGCAGGACACAGAGGGTGGTGGTAAATGGCTGTCACTCCACAGAGGGAAGAGTAACCAGTGGGGTACCACAGGGATCAGTGCTGGGACTGGTCCTATTCAACATTTTCATCAGTGACATTGCGCAGGATCTAGAAGGCAGAATTTCACTGTTCGCTGATGACACAAAGCTCTGTAACAGAGTAGACACACCAGAGGGTGTAGACAGAATGAGAAGCGACCTGCAGAAACTTGAAGAATGGTCAAGGGTTTGGCAGTTGAAATTCAATGCAAAGAAGTGCAAGATAATGCATATGGGGCACAAAACCCTGGCACAATATATCAGTTGGGGGTGAGGATATAGCATGCACCAAACAGGAAAGGGATCTTGGGGTTGTCATCTCTGATGACCTCAAAGTAGGGAAACAGTGTGACAAGGCAGCAGGTAAAGCAAATAGGATGCTGGGATGTATAGGCAGGGGCATCACCAGCAGGAAAAGGGAGTCATAATTCCTATACAAGACACTAGTGAGGCCCCACCTGGAGTACAGTGTACAGTTCTGGAGACCATACCTACGTAAGGACATAGACAGGGTAGAGAAGGTTCAGAGGAGGAGCAACAAAGATGGTGCATGGATTGCATCACAAGTCCTATGAAGACAGGTTGAAGACTGAACATGTACTCCCTGGAGGAGAGGGAGGAGAGGGATATGATAGAGACATACAAGTATCTTACAGGGAGGAACAGGGTGCAGGAAAACACTATTTTAAGTGAAAAGATGTTCCAGGACTAGAGGCATGGGATGAAGTTGGAGGGAGGCGATTCAGAGGAAACATGAGAAAGAATTTCTTCACAGAGCGGGTGGTGGACAAGTGGAACACCCTGCCAGAGGAAGTGGTGGGGGTTGAAACAATCACAGGATTTAAGAATCATGGGATAGACATAAAGGAATTCTAGAGGTCAGGGGTAAGGGGCAACAGACTTCTAGGAAAACAAACTGAACTTACAAGCTCAAATGGGCAGACTGGGTGGGCCATAGGCCCTTATCTGCCGACACTGTCTATGTATCTATGTATCTATGTATGAGCCTTATTCTCACCACACAATCACCAGCAGAAAGCTGTGCCATTCTGCTCAAAGTGGCTAGAGATCTCTGGTGTATAGAAATATCTGATTAGAAATTTCCAAGCAAACTCTTGCCATTGATGAGAGCTAGAGGTATGGGCAACCTGTCGACAGGCTTGCTGCCATTGTTCTAATTCTATAGGTGCACCCAGTTCGTGTTGCCATTTCTGGCAGATTATCTTTAAATTTTCCTGTTGTGAGGTTACTAAGGATTTATAAAAGGTTGAGATTAGGTGTCCCTGATTTGGGGAGGAAAGCATAGATTGTATGGAAGTAATTAACTGGGGCCAGCAATCTGGAGTGTGCACCAGAAGTGACAAGGAGCTGTAATTGTGCCTTAATTGTAGATACCTATAGTGGTGTGAGCTGGGCAGACCACATTTTGTTTGTATTTCCTGAAAGGACCATAGCCTCCCACCTGTTATAATCTGAAACAGATATCTAAGCTCATATCTTGTCCACTGCTAAAAGGCATCATCTAGCTTCCGCGGATGAAAGTTATGGAGGGCAGCTATTGGGCAAATTAACAGAATAAAGGGAGAGATCCGAGGCTGCCTCCTAATTTGATGCCAGGTCAGCATTCTATGTCTGATTTCTGGGGGCAGTTTCTGGTAGTCTTCCGAACGAGGCGTATCGCAGTAAAGTGTATTAGCGTAGTCCGGGTCTGAAATCATGTATTGTTCAAGATCTGCCCAATGTGCCTCACCATCCAGAATCTGCCTAGCAAACGCGTGGAGTAGGCATGCAGCCTGATAGTAGCAGTATAGATCAGGCAGGGATAAACCTCCCAGGTCCCTTGGAATAGTCAATATTTTAAACTTAACTCTAGGCTTACGGCCTACCCATATGAAGCGTGAAATAGCTCTATTCCAGTCCCTAAATATAGATTGGGGGAGTGAGATGGGAATATTATTAAAAAGGTACAGTGCTCTAGGGAGAGTGATCATGCGCAGAAGGTCTATTCTCCTAGATAGACTTAGTGGGAGCGTATCCCAATTTGCTAGGTCATCTTTGAGACGCGCGGTAAAGGGGATATAATTATACTTATATGCATCTCGCAGGTCTCTAGAGAGGGTTATTCCTAAGTATTGAAGTTTGTTAATATCCCACCTACATGGAAACTGTTCCCGAATACTTTGATCGGGAACATATTGAAAAGTTAGAATTTCAGTTTTTGCTATATTCACTTTGTAACCCGAAAGGCCTCCAAACTTATTGAGTAAGTGACCTACCTTCAGGAGCGAGGTGGCTGGGTTCCATAGGTAGTGGAGAACATCGTCCGCATAGAGAGCAATGCAGTGTTCCTCATCACCTGCCATAACTCCGGAGATGTCCTGTGATTGCCTAATTAATTGTGCTAATGGTTCCATAAATAAGGCGAATAGTAGGGGGGACAAAGGACACCCCTGCCTAGTGCCTCATGAAGAGAAAAGGGGTGGAGTGATGTCCAGCAACCCTAACCCAGGCTTTAGGAGAGGTGTAGATGTTGGAAATGACTTGGATTAATGCCCCATGGAGTCCCACTGATTCCATAACTGAATATAAAAAAGGCCAATAAACTCTGTTGAAGGCCTTCTCGGCGTCGAGACTTACCAGGACTGCTGGGGAGCCTAATGCATTCATCTCCCGAATAATATGATAGGTTCTTTTAATACTATCCGTAGTAGTGTGGCCTCGTACAAAGCCCATTTGATCTTTATTAACAAGCTGTGGGAGAATGGCTTCTAATCTTTGGGCTATTATTCCCATAAATTATTTGTAGTCTGTATTCAGTACAGAGATTGGGCGATAAGATTCGCATAGTTGCGGGTTTCCCCCCGATTTGGGGATAACTGAGATCATAGCATATGCCCAGGTGGGGAGGGGGCAAGTCACCCTGAAGGACAGAGTTACAAGTTTTAAGCAGAGGGGGAAGGAGGAGCTGTTTTGCTATTTTATAAAATTCAGCTCCATAGCCGTCAGGGCCTGGGGCCTTCATAGTTTTAGCATGGGCCACTGCACTAGTAAGTTCCTGCATTGTAATTGGATTCAACAGTTGTTCACCCTGCTGTAGCGTGATTCTGGGAAGAGCAAGGTCATGCAGGAATCTCCTTATGGAGTCGGTGGATGCAGGGTGTTCTGGGGTGTATAAAGTAGAATAATAAGTTGTGAATGCCTCAACGATATCATTTAAATTACTCAGAGGTGTATCTCTCACAGGGTGGTGGATGGATGTTATAGTGGCCATTTTCCTTTGTTTTCTGGTTTGATATGCTAGCAGTCTTGTGGCCCTGGGGCCGACTTCATAATACCTCTGACAGAGAAAGGAAAGAGCAATTTCGGTCTGCTGCAGGGCTAGTCTGTCTAGCACTTGTTTAATTTGCTAAATTTGTGGGAGTATAGTGGTGTCACCATGTTTGTGCAACATTTGGAGAAAATGCAACGTTTCCTCTAGTTGGCTTTTATGTTGTTTATGGTCTTTTGCCTTTTGTAAGGTGTAGTCTATAATCTGACCACGTAAGACCATTTTAATAGTGTCCCAGAGAACAGCAGGTGAGGTATCAGGATCAACATTATCGGACAGAATTTCGGAGATTTTGTCTGTAATAAACTCCTTAAACTGGTCAGATTTTAGATAAGCTGGGTTTAGACGCCAGAATGAGTTTCTTTTTTGGATACCCATCTCCCAGGAATTCATTACAGGTGCATGGTCTGATAGGGTGATATCTCCTATCTGTGTATCCCTTAGATAATCTAAGTGTTCTACTTGGGTGAAGGTTAAATCAGTTCTAGAGTAAGTCTTATGGACAGCTGAGTAATGTGTATAATTCCTAGAATGGGGGTGCATAAATCTCCAGGTGTCAATCCAGCCAACTTGAGATAGAAATCTACTAAAAAACCTCTGTTGGGGGGTTTTCCTTGGGGAGCCAGAGTTGGAGGAGTCCTTCTCCAGTTTGGGGAGAATGTTAAAGTCACCAGAGAGCAAAAGAATTCCCCTAGTGAATTGGGTAATTTTGTCTAATAGATTTTTCAGTTCGCCCATGGGTGAATCTGGTGGAATATAAACATTCGTTAACAAGACCTCAATTTCGTCAATCCATCCCCGAAGAAGTACCAATCTGCCATTCGGGTCAATCCATTTTGACTCATAATGCCAGGGGACCCTCTGTGGGATTATTATTGCGACTCCTCTTCTCCTGCCCCCCCATAGGAAGAGCTATAGACCTCACCTTTTGCAATTCTCCCTAATTTTTCATGCTCAGCATTGCTGAGGTGAGTTTCCTGCAAGTAAATAATATCTGCTTTGGATTTCTTCAGCTGCGTAAAGACCCTTGTTCGCTTTATAGGGGAAGTGAGTCCATTAATATTCCAGGAGATGACCTTCAAAGGGGTTTTCCTGCATGGTAGGATCTAGATAGAGTCAGATTAATGCTAGGGGCACTAGGCAGTGATAAAGAGACTACTACATATACAGTCTGTACCTCATACCATTTTGTAGAAAGTTTGACATAATCCGAAATTTTAAACAATTTGAAATTACAACAGTTTTCTAAAAGTTTCAGGGTTAGAACTTCTTCTGAAAGTCGATAGCCTCTTAACTGGCAATTGAATTTAACAGTAAATTCAGCATAAACTGTTATAAGTAAAGACATTGAGAAAGGTGAAGATATGCAATTAGCATAAATCAACGAGAGCCTACAATCTCAATGGTAATAGATTAACTATTAGTGAACAATTAACTTGAACTTCCAAGCACCGAGAGCTTCAAGAGCACTCGGGGGGTGAGGTAATCCCCACCTAAATAGGGTATCTTTGGTAGGTATATCCAAAGCTCTTCTAGAGCTGGAGGGAGAGGGTTGGGGGGTTTTTGGCTAGTCACTCTTCCTAGGAAGCCGTCCAATAAGTGAGGGGAATTCCTAAGGGGAAAGAGTCCTGGAGTTGCTGGATGGTGAATACTAAGTAGGTGGGGGTGGAAAGGAAAGGGAAAAAAAAAGGGGGGATAGAGGGTTCAGTGTACAGCGGTTTAATCTAGGTACCCCCGTAAGTTGCAAACTTTAATTACTAAAAGGAGTGGTCTATTGCCACTCCTCTGCTAATTATCACTCCAAGGAAAAGTTATAGGGGAGGTTAGTTAGATCAAGGGTGGGAGCTATGTTGTAAACACAGCTTAGTGAGTGCATTATAAAGGGTGTCATTTTCAAGACATAAGACTCGATCTTCTAGTTAAACATTGTATAGCTGTTGTAAAAAGGGGGGGTTTACTTTCCAGATATAAAGAGCAGTACATGGTCAAAACCGAGAAACAGGAAGAAATCGCTGAGATCGAGAAGGGAGTGGTAGGCCAAGTCTGTCATGCAAAGACCAAAGCGTTAGTGTTATTATTTGAGTTATATTCTGACAATGGCCATGATAATTATTATTCTCCTTACTGCCTTAAAAATCATTGGAGAAAGAGAAGGGGGTGGGGTGGGGGAGGAGGAATTAGCAACAGTCCAGGGAGGGGGAAGGGGGAGAAAAGCGTTACTGATTTAATAATAATTGAGCCTTGAATGGGAGCAATTTCCCAAAGATGGTGAGTGCCCCTGATCTCCAGGCTGTCATAGTAACAGTGAGGCCGCTCACCTGCATTCTGCAGGGAGCCGCAGTATGGTACAGGGGTAAATTAGAGAGAGGTTCTGAGAACGTGTACCGTGTTAGCCCAATTTAGAAATCAGCACAGGAGACCCAGGAGGCAAGAGAGCACCAGAAAGAGAACAGATCGATAGGAGCCGAGGGTTAGTATTGTTAATGAGGTGGAGATTTTAATTTACAAAGATGACCGGCAGGTCATTAGACTAAAGGCCTTGAATAATCCAGCTGACAGCTGGGAGGTCATCGAGAAGTCCCATTAAAGGTTATCCTTGCTGTCTCTTCAAATCCGTAGTGCCAGGGTAATATTTCAAACAGAGAGGCGTTAAAGCCTAAGGGTAATCCGCCAGTAGTTTTCCTTTGTGAAAGTTCAGGTGTCTCTTTTTGATTGGTCCCGAAGAGAATCTGCGATCTTGCGAATCATATCCATCCCTTGGCGTTTCCTGGAGTCTCGTTGTCTGACCTGCCAAGCCTGCTGGGCCAGCTTTGCAGCCAGTGTACCTCTGGTAAGCCTGCTCAAGGGGATTTGTACCTCTATGTTGTATTTTTTAAGGGATTCTGACGCTTCCTCAGCCGATGCAAAGGTGAGCTGACCTTCTGTATGATAGATTATCAGCTTAGCAGGATAGGGGGTTCTAAAGCGTATGCCCGCCTTTTTCAGTTCCTTCAATATAGGGCCATAGGCTCTGCGTTTCGCCATGATTTTGGGTGTATAATCATTTTCAAAATAGCCTGTGGTCTTTGTAGCTGGTCTGACCTTTTTTCCAGGCAGTATGGAGTATGAGCTCTTTTTCTTGGAATCGAAGAAATCGAACCAGCATGGCTCTCGGTCTTGCTTCTGGGGGGCCTGGGCTCTAGAGTGCAATGCACTCGCTCAAACTCCAGTGTAACATCAACCGGTACTTCTAGGATCTGCTTCAGAAGTAAGCGGATAAAATTATGGGGATCTGTTCCCTCTTCCCCCTCTGGAATCCCTGAAATTCAGATATTATTACATCTATTTTGGCTTTCGGCATCTTCTGCCCGTTCCTGTAAGGTCTGCACATACTGATTAAGCTGCAATATGGCCCTCTGTGCTCTATCAACCCTTCTGTCCATCTCTGTGTATTGTTGCTCCAGCTGCTCTTGCTGCTTCTCCAGTTTCCCTATATCAGTTCTCAATGCTGTTGTTGTTGAGCGGAATTCGCTTTGGAACTCTCTAAGCTCACTCAGCACCATTGCCATTTGCCGCTGTAAGGTGCAGAGAGGAGGCTGCTCACTGGTGCCATTACTTTGTCTCGAGGACTCAGAGGCCTGTGACGCGTCGCTGCCTGAGTCTGAAATTCCGCCGTCCTCACGGCGAATTAGTGTTTTTTATGACTTTTCTCCCCACTCTTCGACATTATAACTCCTCCTATGCAGTTTCTGATGTTCAAATTTCTCGATAAACGCAGTTAATTCGGAGGTTATTTCGACTTTACAGGGAGCCTGTAAATTAAGCTTGCATCAGGGGGAGTGACGTCACTGGAAGTCCTCACTTGAATGCTTTTAAAAACTAATTTTAGTTTTAGGCAGCACACTAGCTCTTTAAATGCCAGATGTACACATTTTTGAAAACCATTTAAATCATCAGTGTTTATTTCACTCATCCATATCTCCTGGAATAGCACAATAGCATAGTATTTTTAATATATACATACTTAATCCATTCATTGTCATTACACCTAGACTCCAGGCCATATATATTTCACCAAAGGATACATATACAGTACCTTCATCTGGTAGTCATATAAGAGATTCTTCACTTTCAAAAACCTCATATCTGTTCTTGTCCACTATGTATCCTGGGATAATCATCTCATCTTCCCCTGTAATGTCTGAGTATGCATTGTCACCATCCCTCACTCCCACTACTTTATTGTTATTAATCCAATTTCCATGTTTTTTCTTTGTCCTAATCCAAACTTCAGAGGTTGCATCATTACCTTGTAACATTTATATAGGCTGATCTATTTTCACATATTCTGTTATTCTAGGTTGTATCTGTTTACAGTTCTTATCCTCTTGCTCTGCAACAGTTTTAGTCATATTTTAGTTCCTATATGGCATCTGATACCAGCACATTATACAGTATTTGTTTCACTGATCACATTTCTGCATTATACTATCTAATTTTTCAGTCACTCTGAACTACACACAGTCAGCTTCTCTTTGGTTTAACCATAAAATGATACATACAGACTATGTTCCCAAATAAAATTATCCTGTATAACAGATTTGATGGTATTATAGACAATAAGACACAAAGAAACAGTGTTCTCCCTATTAGTCTGGGGAACCCCTTTGAGATAACCAGTTGGTAGAGAATCCATTTCTTTTTCACTTTTTACTTTCTTATTTTCATTCATCTTAAATTGTATAGCCAGGGTTTTCTGTCTTCTTTTCGTCACTTCTTTCTCATTATGGGCATTGCCATTTGTTACCACTGTAGTAGCCTGCACTGCAGTGACTATAGAATGTTTCTTGTCTTTTTACTTACAGATAGTTTTTGGCCTGTTTTTTTACTTAGCTTGATCCATAGTTTCCAGTCTTTGTATTCTCTACACCAAATCCTTTATCTTAAGAGCTTCTTTCTCCCCTGTTTCCTTTGCAGTCTGGTTCACTGGTTTCATACCCTCTGAGCATATATCCTCTGCCTGACCTATTGCTTCTGCCTCTGCAGTTATATTAATAATTTTTACTTGTACTAGTATACCCTCCAATTTTCGTCCTATACCCTCTGTTTACTAAAAACATTAGACATGATCTCAGTGAATTATTGTTGGATAAATATTTTCATGTATATTTTTTAGAAGAGTATTTGTTCTAGCTAACAAAAATTAAACTTTCCCCTCATTCCTCCCATTATTTTATTTCACTTCATCTTTACTTTCCTTGTTGTGTTCTGGTTAGGAAGTCTTATAATCTCCCTCATTTGGCCATAAAAACTGAATTTCTGCCAGATCTCTGTTTCCGTTTGGTGGCACTTGAAGGGAGTAAAGAAAGAAGAGGAGTAAATGAAGGGGGAGAGCTGAGCAAGGACAAGATGGAACTTAGCCAGAGTGGAGATGAGGGAGACTGGTTGGTAGTTTCCAGGAGAGGTGGAATGGCACTCTTTGGGAAAGGGGATAACTGTTTCCTGCTTCCAAGCATCAGGGACAGTAGCTATAGAAAAGGAGAGGTTGAGGAGGTGGGTAATAGGGATAGCAATGGCATGAGCAGAGAGATATAGTAACTTGTGGTCAAGACCATTGTGTCTTACACTCCTGTTAGTGTTTGAAGCTAAGAGGACATGGAGGGAGGCAGTATGAGTAGTGAAAGAGAAGGAGAAGGTGTGGAAATGGGTAGAGAAAGGAAGGATGAAAGGGGAGGAGAGTAGGAGAGGACAGAAGGTGGAAAAAGAGTTGAAGGATGAGCCAACAGCAGCAAGGCCAGAGATGGGGGAGTTACCCACCTTGAGAATGACTGGGTTGGAGAAAAGGGAGTGGATTACCTTCTAGAATTTGAAGGGATGGTTAAGGTTGTTCAGGAGTGTGGTTGCAATACATTCAGATTTCACAAGCCTAGTACCTCTGGCACAGGTGGTACGAACTCAGTTAAGAAGGGAGATAAAACCTTTTATAGGTACATTAGGGAGCGAAGAAAGCCCAAGGGAAGGATAGTGAGGCTTAATAAAGGAAAGGGAGGGTGGGCAGAGGGGACAGTAAAAAGCAAGGATACCGAACAAATACTTCTGTTCAGTATTTACAAAAGAAGAGGAGGAGGGGGAGGTACCTAAATCAAAGAATAGAAGCACTCTGGATAGGGAGATTGATACCAGTCCATTCACAGAAGAAAGGGTTCTGAAAGAACTCTTAAAACTGAAGGTGGACAAAGCAAAGGGGCCTGACTGGATTCACCCCAGAATTCTAAAAGAACTAAGAGTAGAACTAGTGACACCACTGACTACCCTTTTTAACAAATCATGGGAGGATGGTGTGGTACCTGAGGACTGGAGGAGGATGGATGTGATTCCCCTTCACAAAACTGGGAGCAAGACAGAGGCAGAAAAGTACAGACCTGTTAATTTGACCTCAGTGGTAGGGAAAATGATGGAATCACTTCTGAAAGAAAGAATTGTTGAATTCCTAGAGGCCAGTGGAGCACAGGACCCAAGGCAGCATGGATTCACAACATGAAGGTCGTGTCAGACTAATCTTATAGATTTCTTTGACAAGGTGACCAAAGTAGTAGACCAGGGTGGGGCAGTGGACATGGCCTACCTAGACTTTAGCAAGGCATTTGACACAGTCCCACACAAAAGATTAAGATCCAAGTTCGCTAGCCTTAGAGTGGGTCCCAAAGTGGTAGCCTGGGTAAAAAATTGGCTGGACAACAGGACGCAGAGGTTAATAGTAAACTGAGTTCACTCTGAAGAAAGGGGGGTTACTAGTGGGGTACCGCAGGGTTCAGTACTGGGACTGGTCCTCTTTAATGTCTTTATAAGTGGCATTGCAGAGGGACTGGAAGGAAAAGTATGTCTCTTTGCAGACAAAACAAAGATCTGCAACAGGGTCGATACAGAAGTTGGGGTGGAAAGAATGCAAAGGGACTTGGCAAAGCTGGAGGAATGGTCAAATGTATGGCAGCTTAGATTCAGTGCAAAGTAATGCACCTGGGAAACAAAAACCAAGGGCAAAAGTACACAATGGGGGGTAAGATACTAAGAACAATAAAAATGGAAAGGGACCTGGGGGTTGTCATATCAGATGACCTTAAGGTGGGCAAGCAATGTGATAAGGTAGTAAGGAGGGCTGGCGGGATACCTGGATGCATAGGGAGAGGCATCACCAGTAGAAAACAGGACGTTGTTATCTCTCTGTACAGACAGTTGGTGAGACCCCATCTGGAATACTGCATGCAGTTCTGGAGACCTCATCTCTGCAAGGACATAGAATGGAGGCTGTCCACAGGACAGCAACTGAAATTGTGCAGGGTCTGCACCAGAAGACGAATGGAGAGAGATTAAAAGAGCTTAATATGTATATCCTTGCAGAGAGGGAGGGCATGATAGAAACTTACAAGTACCTCAAGGGGATCAACAAAGTCCATAAGGGAGCATCTTTCATAAAAAGAGATGTACTAGAATGCACAATTTGAAGATGGGGGGGGGGAGGGTCAGAGGCAATGTGAGGAAGTATTTTTTTCATGGAGAGGGTTGTGGATACGTGGAACAGCCTTCCTGAGGAGGTGGTGGAGTCAAAAACAGTGGGGGATTCAAGACTGCATGGGAGTACATAAGGCAATTCTAGTGGGGAGTAGGAGGAAGCAGGCTGTCGGTTAACTAGGATCTGCAGCTTATCCATAAAGTAGGGAAATGGGCGAACTAGGTTGGCCAAGCGGTCCTTATCTGCTGTCAAATTCTATGTATGTTTCTATGTATGAATTGCCCAATATTTATTCAAGTTCGCAAGAGAGCCAGTGGATTTGTTAGTCTGCCAGGCTAGATTTCTTGCATGGAGGCAGGTCAATAACTCAGCTGAGATCCATGGGAGGTGAGACCCTCTGACCCTGGTTTTCCTAAAGGTGGCTCTGTGATCCCAGACAGACATGAATTTGGAATGGAATAAATGGAGGGCAGAATTGATCTTGTTAGCTGCTGAGTTGGGAGACCAGTCAGTTGCAAACAGGTCAGCATGAAGAGAATACAGGTTCAGCAACCTGAGGGACAGAATCTAGATGAATTTCTGGGTTAGCTTTGGGATGCTGAATTTTGGACACATAGTAGCATTTTGTTATATTGATTTTATCTTTTTGCATGATTATTACTGTACACATGTCACAAAAAAAAACAATATTAATATCTGTTTCATGGATATAAATATTATTACAAAACATGATAATATTATTTCCCGCTCAAGCAGGGTAAAAGGGGGTTTCCTCTATTAGAGAGGACCGGCGACCAGGTTGGAACACAAGAGGGATGGCATCCACAATAATTTATTTTAAACAATTAAATATTAGGAATTAAAATGCTGCATAATTAATATACATAATAAGCAGATATCATCAGATATACCATTCAAGAGATTTTAGATTCATATAATGGAATTGATGTGGAATGGCTGAACTAAGGGGGTATTTTGTTATTTACAGACAATAAATATTTAGCCATGGATAAAACCATATGGGTGGGACAAGAAGAGGTATAATATGATTTAGAGATAATTAATTTTTGTAGGTAATAGTGTTACTTACATATTTGTTAAAGGATAAAAATATAAAAGAGGACTTGACATAAGAAGAAATTTTGTGAAATAATAGGTTTCAGGACAATACCAGGTATGAGAAGTTGCTTTATGAATGTAAGCCCCCTCTCAAATGAGAGGGGCCTATAGCTCACTTTAGGAATCCCCTTCCTCTCCCTCTGGAGCTTAGAATCTTGTATTAGTTCTCTGGGGGGAGTAATTTCTGTCTGCTGCCACTTAGTGACAGTAGAGAGTAGTTTTCTGGGCAGTATATAAGGGAGGAACAAGATGTTTTCATCTTTGACATCTTTGAGGGAGAGAGAGAGAGACCAGGGGGTACTGCTAGGGCAGTCAGAGGGGAGAAGGCTCCTCCCCAGGCAGGGTCAGTAGCATCTGCAGCCATGTGCCTGATCCCCAAGTGGGCATCTGCAGGGAGGTTATTGTTGAGGCAGCTGCGGTCATTGGGTCCAGGCCCTAGGGAGTTCCAGTGGGGGAGCTGCTGGAGTAGGAGCTGGTAGGAAGGTGAATAGGACCCTGGGAGCACAGTAGGCCTTAGTTGGTTGGAGTAATTAGTCCTGGGCCATTGGGGCTATAGCAGGTTGTGGCAGGGCCTCTGCAGCTCGGTGCAGCAGGGTGTCCCAGGGGCACTGGTGAGGGGGCCAGAGGGAACCTCTACCCACTAGAGGCCTGTTTGGAGGAGCAGGCCTTAGGACTGCCGGATTTTGCTGAGTGGGCAGCGGAGTGCCCTGGAGGTCTCCCCTCTGTGCTGGTTTGCACTAACCAGGCAACAGGTTGGAGACAGTAGCAATGTTTGATGCCTAGTTAGATGCCTAGCAAGTTGGAAGTCATGCTGAAGTTTCAGGGCAGATGCACCATGTGAGAGGCAGAGCACTTGTGGGACCTGATGGGCCAGGTGAAGGCCTTTGGGGGCTCAGAGTAAAGACCTTTATTGGGCCACAAGACAGCAGGTTGCAGGGATAGAAGCACCCCAGTGTAATGGCTGGTTTAGGGATGGCTTGGGGGGAAGCTCATTTTTTCCCTGCAGGGATGGTGCTCTGGTGAGGAAAGTTAAGGGAGCATTGGGAATTGAGATTTAGTAGTCTGTACTGGTAGTGAAGCAATGTCTAGGTGTAACCTAGACATCAAATTCTATGTTTCTATGAAGAGATGTGCAAGAACGAGGGGGCAAAATTTGAAGATTGAGGGGGGATGGTTCAGAGGTAATGTTAGAAAATACTTTTTCACAGTGAGGGTTGTGGATGCATGGAACAGCCTTCCTGAGGAGGTTGTTGAGTCAGGAACAGTGGGAGAATTCAAGAATGCATTTGACAGGCATAAGACAATTTTAGTGAGGTGTAGGAGGAAGTAAGCTGTTGATTAACTAGAATCTGCAGCTTATCCATCAGGTAGGGAAATGGACAGGTGGTTCTTATCTGCCATCAAATTCAAATTCTACATTTAACCCCTAGGTGTCACTATGCCAAGGGATACTACCCCTGCCTGCGTGACTAAGTGCAGGTTAAGGGGCCTGGGTACTAGAAACGAGTGCCTCCACCCGGAGAACAAGGTCAGTGGTAGCATAGCTGCTGTAGGTACAGCCATCCGGGACACTCTTACCCCCCTCTTTCCCCTCTAGTGGCCAAGGCAAGTCTGAACTAACACAACCCCAACACACACACTGTAATGCACTGTAAACCTCTCATGCCATACTTACCACCAGGGCTGGATTGGCTGGAACAGCCCTGGAGACCCCCTGTAAAACAAGACCTGTAACAGTAAACAGCAACATCACAGTTCATTCAATACAGAGGCATACCACAAAAAGTTTGGATGCAAAAAGATTTTGATCTGATTTTTTAAGGGGTGTCATCGTGGCACAGGTCAGGAAGCATAGAGAAAACCCAGAAGCAGTTTTAAAATTCCACAAAACTATTTTTGTGAACAAGGGAGGGGCAGTAATCTAGAGGTTGATTTTAGATCTGATTAATTCAGGTCATAAGGCATGCACTCAAAGGTCCCTGTAATACAGTCACACACACTTTGGGTACCCAGATGGAACTACAGACTAGCCTGAAGCGTTGCCAAGGGTAGGCCAGCATTGCAGCTGTTGGTGGGGCTGTTTGGAAGAAAGAAAACACAAGATACACTTTAACCCTTAATTTGTAATCTGAAGCCGGATGGCTCAGTCTGAAAAGATTAGCAACAATTAAATCAGTTGGCACACTTTGATTTGAGCTTTGTTGCAGGAAGCTACCCTGAAGTTTACTCACGTTACCCAGTATAGGATGCAGGATGGACAAAATGGAGACTTCAGGATGAAGAACTAAATTGCCAGGAGCAGGGCCCACATGAAGCACCATGGTGTTGATCCTGTTTGTTGATGTTGAGCAGGAAGCCAAATCCCCAAGGGTCTCTCATTAGTTGTTTCTCTGTGGCATGAGCGACTGTCTGGGCCAGGATGGCATGGTCCAGACCAGGTGAATGAAACGGATACAGTCTGGTTAAGTGTTGGATACAGCTTCCAGCAAGCGTGACACATTAAGTAAGGTGGGGAACCAAATTGTGACCTACACTCCACAATCAGCACACATAGTAAAAGCAGATAAATACCACAGATTCTGATGACAGTCTGGTTGCAATTCACAGTGTCTCTGTGCAAACCGTACACTCTGCGGTTCTTTTGGAAGACTTGACAGGCTGATTGCATAAAATTAAGTCTTCAGTCCTTTTCCGGTGAAATGCAGTCATAATTCAGTAATCTGGTCACAATACACTTTTGGAAGAAGTCCAATCACTTTCTGCAGACTCCTTCACTAGGGAAGATGGTGGCAGGCAGGCCAGACACAGCCTTCCTGCCGATTTCCCCTGTGCACCTCTGCTGGAGCAGCTGCCCGAATCTCTCATGTTGTTCACTCTTTCCACTGACTCACTGCTGCAGGCAGCACCGGAACTTCCTAGTGATCCAAAAGGTTCAGTTGGTTGATCCATCTGTCTGTCAAAGCAAGCGCCCCTCCTCCATTTTCATTTAGGCACCAAAATGTAAAAACTGCAATTCCTACAGAAATTCACTCCCACAAGACCCCTGGGAACAGTCTCCATTTTAGAGTCCCCAAAGGTACCGATTGGCCCAAACTGGCAGTCCTGAACCAAAATGGTAGTAATTAACAGAAAGTCCATACTACAAAAGAAGGCAGGTTAGACAAACTACAATATTATTATTATTACTACAGCAGATATCCAGCAAACAATCACAGTTTCTAATAAAGCTCTCTCTGCACAATTAGTGATGGCAGAAAGAAGCAAAAGCACTGCAGCCCGGGCATGACTCGAGCCTGAAGCTATGAGGCCCCTACCCGAATTAATTATACACTACGAAAATGATGCTTCTTAAAGAGACAGGCATGGAAGCTAGCTAGGCACTTACATACAAAACACTTTTAACCTGCTAGGACACAGAACACCAGTCTGGCAGTGGGCATTAGGCAAGCCCAGGAACATATTTTAGGAACCCCCATTTGTAGGGGGGGTTACATCGGTACTAACCAGTGACAGAGGATTCGAGGAACTTCACATTCCAGATTGTAAGGGTTTTCCCTGGTAAACAAAACTCTATGCTGTAAAGTTTCTGCTGGTAATGATCTTGCTCTGCCTGATAAATGCTGCCTTTAAAATTCTCCCTAGAGTTGTGAATCCTCCACCCCCTCTCCAATGTCTATGGGCAAAACATGTTGTTCCCGTGGGGTGGAGAATGCACACCTTAGAAATCTCACCAGAAACACTTGGGTTCAAAGCACTGGAAGACAGCAAACAATTTGGGCCTACCTGAAGACATCTTCATGGGTGGATATTACCTTCAGGAATTATGGCCAAGAACTCAGAGGACACCCCCTGTAGCAGCAGGAATCCCCAGGCTGGTTCCACTTCATTCTTCACCCACAGAAACTCTCCCTGAAGCCCAAAGGTTCAGTATTTAATTAGGGAAAAATCCCCCCTGGAACTGAACTCATTAAAAGGTTAAAATCTTAAGGATTTATAGTTCTTCTATCCTTATTTACAAACTGAGACAGACTCCTGAACAATTTCATGAAACATAATCACTTTATTTCTCCTGAGCCTCAAATGATTTAAAAGGGCCGCAGGGGTCCATTTATGCTTTGGAAAAATCTTTCAGCTCCATGGGAATAAACTTTGTACATGCAAGAATGGCAGTAATTAAGGCAGAGCAAGGTCTTTATCAGCCCATTTTACAGCAGGCCTGATTTTCCCCAGGAACACACAGCGACCTCTTGCCCTGGACTGTGAAGCTCTGAAGATCCCACTGGCACTGGTAAGTACCTGAAACTTCACTACTCAAACCAACTGGGGCTTTCTCCTCTCTAATGAGAAAGCATACAGCTTCTCTGCAACCCATTCCCTGGCTCTTCCTCCAACCTCTCAAGGGACACAGAAAGTGCGGTACCAGTGAAACCCACCGCACCATACCCCAAACCACTCTTCCCCAGGTCGCTCTCCTCTTCTGCCTTGTCTACCCGGACCAACTTCTGGCTCTCTCCAGCATCCCTGCTCAGGGTGACTTTACTCCAGGACCCCACAGATACAGGCTGCAAGATGCTGCATCTCTCACTCGCTCACTGCTGCCGGATAAATGCAACCAGCACAGGGGGATTGCTCTAGGGCACTCAGTAGCCCCGAGGCCTGTCCCTTCAAACAGGCCCTAACTGGGTAGAGAGTCCCCTAGGCCCCCTCACCAGTGTACCTGGGCCATCTTGCCACACCAGAATGCAGGGGCCCCTGCCACAATCTACTGCAAACCTGATGACCCAGGCCCACTCTCAAACGTTCTACTGGGGCCTAACCCAGGCTCCAGGACCTGCCTATCCTGCACCTACTCCTTGATGATCTAACCATCCTCCCTACAGCCACCCAGAGCCCAGCTCCCCAAATATGGCTGCAGCTACCTCTCTTGGAGCTCTCCCTATAGATGCTCACCCTAGGAACCCAGCGCATCACCACTGTAGAAGCCGGCCTGCCTAACACGGAGGGGGCCCAACCCTGCCGCACTGCCCTGCAGTGCCCGCCAGTCTTTCCTCTCCCTTAAGCACCACTCACTCTTCCTGTCCTGCCTATTTATATCCCTGAAACCCTGCTGTCTGCTGGCACTGCATAGCAGCAGGCAGACATCACCCCCCTAGAACACTAAACTTATCCCTAGCTCTGGGAACAGCAAATACGGAAGGGGTCACTAAAGGGAGCACAAGCCCCTCTCAAAAGAGAGGGGGCTTACAAGTGTATATAGTTTAGCCCCACGGAGCTGTTGTATATTTTAAGTACTGAGACCCCTGAGCTTGTGATCATTTTAAAAGCTCAGGAGAAATAAAGTTTAAATAGTTTTGGGAGAAAGTCTTGATTCTTGTGGGTTTATTTTTTAAAGTGCTTGATAAGGGTCCCAATGAAATTTTAACTTTTAGGTTCAGCAGTTTCTGCAAGTTTCTCATTTAACAGGAACCAAGGCTATCTTAGAGAATCTTGCATCTTCCTGCTGCCGGGGCCGGTGGGGTTTTGGGCGGCCTTGTTGATGAAATTTGGGGTCGTCTCCTGCTGGATCCCCCTGAGGAAGCTGAATACCTGCCTGAGTGCCTCGAGTGAAGGGAAGGAAGACATCTTGAGGTAGGCAGTAATTGTTTCCAGCTATTTGTGTATACTTGGGGAGTTTTGGTGAGATTTCTATGCTGCGGGCCCCCTCCTCTAGGAAGATCAGTAGCCCCTAGACAAATGGGGGAAGGAGGACTGCATGGACAAGTACAAAACAGCTACAGATTTAATTTCTGTGAAATGTAAATAATGTAGAACTGGGGTAACAAAGCTAAAAAAATTTTTTAGATAATAAGTCCTCTGAGGAAGTTGTGAGGCAAAACTTTGTGGCATAAATAAAAGGTTTTACAAGAAAATGTGGCATTGAGTTGATTCTTTGGACTTTTGAGAAAAAGAGGTTGCACTCCTCCAATTTTCTATTTTTTCATGAAGCCTAGCCGATAGGGGGCAGCATACCAAGACAAAAGATACTGGGTGTGTTACCTGCTAACTGTAACTATTTGCTACCTTAAGGGGGAAGGTAAATCTAACAAGGTGTACTCTGATACAGTGATCTCAGGTTCTATTGGCCCCCCAAGACTGTCTCTGAGACAACAAGGTCACGGTTTGAAGCTGGCCCAGTGGTGTTGAGGTGCTGGACGCTGCACACCTCACGCCATGCCGGCAACCCGGGTTTGGGAATGAGCCTGGGCTGTCGGGGGTCAGCAGGGGAGGACTGGGATTGAGCATCCATAGGACTGCTCTCCTAGTCCTGGGATGGGCTGGGAAATCTCACCGCACTGTAGTGGCCCCTGGGGATGCCCAGAGGCACTACTAGCATCGGTAGGATACTGGAGGGGGAGCGCGGCAGATGTCAGCAAGTTGTGCCCAGACATCATTGCACATCTGAGCTCCATGGACCAATCAGGAGGAAAATGGCTGGGTGCGACCATGCAGCTTGATGGCCACACTCCGAGCTGCCTGGAGGACTTTGGCAGAATCCTGTCATGGAGGTTCCAGGGCTGTCCTGGCTGGCAGAGGCAGAGGGGAGCCCTCCAGCAGGATCCTCCTGGGTGCAGTTCGAGCTACCCAACTCTCCGGATGCCCCAAGTTGGAGTGTGCTGCAGCAGGGGAAGAAACATATATGAATAAAAAAAAAAAACAAGGTTGGGGTTTGGCATTAGCTCTTTGCCCTCTTCTGGTGACTTTTGGCCAATTCTGCCATCAGACCTTGGTTCATAGAGGATGCTGTTTTTGACTTCAATCCATGTTGAAGCTCAAGCTTTGCTACAAACCATGTCAGCTGTGTTGATACAATTCCTGCCATGAAGTCTGCCATTGATGCTCATGCTGTCGATGCTTTCTGCAGGTCCATCAACCCTGGCTTTGGGTCTGGTGCAGACAACTTCTGCATGCCAGCTATATGCCTCCTTTGTTAGCACCTTTGCTGTTGACATTGGCTCCCTTTCAGGGTCCTCTCCAACCTCCCATTCCTGATGATGAGGAGGAGAAAGTCTATAGTAATCCCAACTTCCACCATATGGAGGATGATTATGAGGAGGAGGGTTCTCTACCCTTACCTGAGAGTGAGGGTTCCAGTTTTACTCTTATTTCTTTATTTTATTTGGAAATTGGTAATAGGGAAAGGCACACTGAGCCAAGGCTCATTTCCAGGTGTGAGCCGGGGGTGGGGAGGTGGGTGGGTGCAGGAGATACAATAGGACAATATGAAAGTCAGCAATATACAGTACAATATAAAGTGTATTCAAACAACAAACAACAAAAAAACACAATTAAAAGTGCAAAATAAGCAGCATGGCACAGCAAGCACTAAATAATATATCAACAGCAGGACCCTTCCAGGGGAGGTATAGCAGTACAGAGGTAGGGAGACCAGAGCCAGGGTACAGGCTGGGGGAAGACCAGGATGAGGCCTGACATGTGAAAGTGGGGCTTCAAGCAGGGGAAGTATCAGGAAAAGGGGAGATAGGTGCAATTGGGGGGGGTCAACTGGTGCCTAAGGGAGCCAAGGGAGGTGGCAAGATGGAGGGAGGAGGACAGCAAGTTCCAAAGTGATGGAAGATGATAGAAAAAGACAGCTTGCTCAGCAGAGGAGCGGGAATGGAGAAGGTGTGATGTTCCCTGGACCAGAGGGAGCATGCGGGGGTGGAAGAGAGGAGAGAGGAGAGAGGAAAGGTATGAGGGGAAAGGACACAAACCAGTATTTGGACATGAAGGTTGCACATTGGGTCTGGCAATGTGAAGGTAGGGGGATAATGGATAGGGAGGAGTAGAGGTAGCAGTGGTGAGTATGAGAAAGGAGTCGGTAGAAAAATGGTAGAAGGAATTACAGAAGTGTCTAGTCTAGCAAGGGAAGTAGAGGGGAAAGTGCCATTGACCACATCCACATAGTTGAAGATCAGGAGCACCATTTTGATAGCAAGCTCCTGGCAGACCTGTGGGGACAAACAGTCGTTGTTGCAGTACAAGGCACCAAGTTTGGGGTGGATCTTGGCATGAATGGCATCAGCGTGGACTGAGAAGTCAAGTGGGCTGCCAACTCACACACCAAGGGACTTGAAAGACAACCACTTCAAGAGGGTGCATCCAAAATGGAGAAAACAGGGAGAGTGGGGAGTCTGGCTGGCTTCTTGCTGGAACCAAAGGTTGTGAACACTGTTTTCTTAGTGTTGATCCAGAGTTGGTTGGATTAGAACCAGTGTAGGACATTGTGGAAGTCTTGCTGAAGCAGTCCTTCCACAGCTGCAGTAGAGGGACCAGAGATGAAGATGACTGTGTCATCAGCATACATGTGAATATGCGAGTTGACACAGGTAGATGGGAGGTCATTAAGAAGAATGGAAAAGAGGAGGGGACCCAGGATGGAGTTATATGGGACACCAGCCTGAAGAGGTAGTGGAGGTGACAAGATGCCTCCTACCTGTACTGACTGTTGACAGCGCATGAGGTAGAAATGTAACTAATCAACAGCAGGAGCTGAGAGGCCAGCAGAACTCAGCTTGTCCAAGAAGAGTTGATGGGGCATGGATTCAATAACTGTGGCTAGATTGATGAAAATGCAGCTGTGATGTGCCCTGATCCATCCCAGAGAGGATAGAGTCAGTGTCACGCGGCAGTGAGGAGAAGTTGGGATGTGGCTTCTGGAATCCAGGCTGGAAGGGGGAGAGGAAGTTGGAGGAAGAAAGGAAGTTGGACAGTGGAATAAACAAGTTTCACTTGCAGCTTTGCAAGGGCAGGGAGGAGGGAGATGGGAAGGAAGTTACCAGGGAAGGAGTGGTCCTCCATGGTGAAGCAGAAGAACTGTCAATCTTCCAGGACTGAAGGACAACACAGGGGGAGAATGAGAGGTTAAGGAGATGTAGTGCAGGAAAGCAGCAGCAAGGTCGAATAAGATGTTGGGATGCATAGCCAAGGGGATCAGCAGTAGCAGAGAGAAAGTTATATTGCCCTTGTAGAGGTCACTGATGAGACCACATCCAGAGTATGCAATATGGTAATGGTGCCCCCACCTTAAAAAGGACATTAACCTGCTGGAGGTGGTCCAAAGGAGGGAAATTAAGATTATTGCATGTTTGTAGGGTAAAGCATACAAGTGAAAATTGGAGCCTAGAACATCCATTCCTTGGAGGAGAGAGAGAGAGAGGGGACGCAATTTAGACCTTCAGGTACATGAAAGGGATAAATAGGGTGGAAAAGAAAGGCCTCTTTAAGCTAAGAGGCAACTGAAACATGAGAGGGCACAGTCTTAAATGGAGGTGGAGGTTTAGGAGGGAGGTTAGGAAGAACTTTTTCACAGAGACAGTGGTGGCCAGCTGGAATAAGCTTCTGGAAGAGGTGGACTTGTTGAATACAGTGGGCAACTTCCAGAGAGGTTTGGATAGACATGAGGGGAAAGTAAGGGTCATGGGGGTGGGGCAGGCTTAGTACGAACATAAAAATTTGCCAGCAGAAATTGGCCACCTGGTCAATCAAGTCTGCTCGAGTGTGCGGCTAATGCCCCCCTCCCCTTCCCAATTACCCCCTCCACCTTGTCCTATCCCCTGTTGAAACTACCCACTGTCTTACAGGCTACCACCTCCTCCGGTTGAGCATTCCATTCTGCCACAGCCCTCTCTGTGAAAGTGTCTCCTCATTTCCATCCTAAATCTTCCCCCCCTCCAATCTAAGGCTGTGCCCTCTCATATCCCTCCCCCTCCTCAGCCTGAGTATCCCTTCAGTGCCTGTCTTATTTATCCCCTAATCCCCTCCCCCAGCAGTCAGCAACAGTTAAAGAAAGATTCAAGCTACTCCTCAACCAGACAAAATGCCTCCTGGACAGTTGAAAGATTCAAACTCAAAATAATCTTAGAGATAAAAAAAAAATCTCAGAGACAAAATGCCTCCTGCACAGATTCAAATTCACACTCCTATCTCTTCCAGTAGCACAGTTTAAGCTGTGGACCCTGCAATACAAACAGACTAGATAGACCAAATGGTCTTATTCTGTTGGCTTCTTTGCATGTTTGTAGGCGAGTAAGGGGAGAAGTGATGGCAGGAGCTGAGATGTGAAGGAGTTTTGAGTCAAGCCACTCAAGGCTGGATTTGGACACGTTGAGGGTTGAGAGTGCAAACAGGACTTCCTGTGTGTAACCCCTAGGTGGCTCTATCCTAAGGGCTACTACCCCTGCCTGCCTGACTAGGTGCAGGTTGAGGGGCCTGAGCTCATTGAACGGGTGCCTTCACCCGGATGAATGGTTCTGGGGTAGTGTAACTGCTGTTGGTATAGCCCTTTGGGATGCTATAACCCCCACCAACCCCTCTAGTGGCCTAAACAGTATAGCAGCAAAACATTCACATGTACCATATGGCAATAATGACTTGCTCACACCCCTTGCACTTACCACCAGCGCTGGATCCTCTGCAGCTGCTCTGGATACCCCTGTAAAGTAAGATCTGTAATGCAACAGTTCAATGGCAGTACAAGACTCCCACCAAAAAGATACACACTAGCCAGGTTAAATTCAAAAAGAACAACATCTGATTTATTCAGGGGGGATTGAAGGTGGGTTATGAATCTAGTGGATGACTGACAGATCTGATTAATTCAGGCTGAACATGAATGCACAGTGAGTCTCTTGTATACAGTCACACAACCCTGGATACCCAGTTGTTAAGCAGGCTAGCCTGAAGCGATGCCCAGGGTAGGCTGGCATTGCAGCTATTGTTATGGCCCTTAGGAGAAAAAACAATTAGCGTGCACATCAACCCAGAATTTGTAATCCAGAGCTGAATAGCTCAGTTCATTGTAATAAACCCAAACAAATAAATCAGATGACACACAATGATCGCTGCTTTGTTGCAGGGAGCTACCCTGTTTGGTACTCATGCTACCCAGACCAGGAGGCAGGACTGATGAGATGAAGACCTCTGGATGATGTTCTGGTTTACCAGGGGAAGCAGGGCCGACATGACTCACTGAGGTGGTTGCTACCTGTTTGATGGTGCTGAGCAGGGAGGCGAATCCCTGAGTGGGTCTTTTGTCGGAAATGTCTCTGCGATGGGAGCAGCAGTCTAGGCCAAGATGGCAGGGCCCAGAGCAGGCAGTTCTGATTTAGTCCGTGCGAGTGCTGGAACAGCTTCCAGCTAGCATAACACACTTGAGAGTGGGGAACCAAATCACGACCCTCACAGCACATTCAGCACACTTATAAGCAACACAACTCTATTAGTCACAGTTCGTGTGAAGTCTGGTTGCAATTTAGTAGACATTCTGCCCAAACCTCTCAATCTGTGACTCACTTTGGTACCTGGCAGGCCGATCACTTCTGGAGCAAGTCTTCAGTCCCAGATTCAGGCAATGGTCACTCTTTCTCTTCAGGCTTCAGATCTCAAACAAAGGAAATAGATTTAAGTCCAACTTTCACATTCACAGGACTTCTCACTGAAAGATATGACAGGCAGGCCAGCGCATCCTTCCTGCCGATTCTCCCGTGCTCCTATGCAGGAGCAGCTGCCCGCTGGCTCGAGCTGTTCACTCTCCAAACTCCAGCTCATAACTGACTCTGCTGCAGGCAGTTCTGGGGATTTCCTCTGAGATCCAAGAGGTTTGGTTGGCTGAGGGAACTGTCTGTCACAGCAAGGGCTCCCCCTCCAGGTCCATTTAGGTGCCAAACCTTAAAAACGACATATCCTGCAGATTTCAATCCTTCAAGACTTCTGGGGACAGTCTCCATTTTAGGTCCCCTGAGGTTTGGTCCAGCTCTGGCAGTCCAGAACCAAAATGGTGGCACTTATGCAAAAGGTCCAAGCTGCAAGGGAAGGTAGGTTAAACAAACTTCTATATTATTAATAAGGCAGATAAACAGTAAATGAACACAGTTCCTAACAGAGCTCTCTCTGCGCATATAGCGACTGCAGAATGGAGAAGAAATACCACTCGCCTGGCCGGTCATGAGCCCTAAACTACTCCGACCCAGCCCAGACTAATTTCTAACACAGCATAATGACTCTTAAAGAGACAGGCACAGAGGCTTTCTATAGCACTCTCATGCAGACACATACAGCTATTGCAGACAGAGGACACCATCTTGACAGTGGGCATTAGGCAGCTCAGGAAGACATCTTAGTGAACCCTAATTTGTAAGGGGGATTACACACTTCCCTGCCTGGAAAAACTTGGCATCTGCGTCAAGTCTATTCTTACTATAACTAGCTATGCCACTGGGTGCCTTAGAGCAATTAGACTGAGTGTTCCATCCAGCATTGTTCTTATTTGTTCCATGGTGATGTACATTGTAAAGGAATAAAGCAATTTGTTTTACTGATGGTGTGGCTTATTTATTGTACATTTTAATAAAGAATATTATAAATCACAGTCTTGTGTCTCTTGTTTTGTTTGTCTGTCAGTTCTGATTATAAATAAATTATCCTGAAGTATACTCATTTTGATGTTGCTGTTGCTGCATGCATCGCTCTTATGGCATGGCTGTGATGCTCAGGATCAGTACATAGTAAATTTAGCCTACTGCACTGTTTTTTTGGCTGCTGGAATAGCTATGAAACACAGCACCATATCATGCAGCCTATCAAAATGAAGCTTAGGCTGTCCACTACACGGCGCATCACCCCTCATTAGTTTACTGCATCTGAGTCAGGCTATATAAGCCGAAAACCATTACACCGCCATTTTACTCTGCAAAGAGGTCTGAGGTAGGTCTGAAACAACAGCAGATTCAAAGACTGCCCTATAATTTACATTGGTACCAATTCTTTTAGTAAAAAAAATTACTGATCTCTCGGAAAACAGGAGGGGAAGTTGGGCACATTGTAATTTAGCCCCAAAGTCCGAGAGCTGTGTTGTGGTCATATGTGCTTTGCAATGCCACTGAGGGAATGGAACTTGTGTAAAAGTGACTCAGTCATCAGTAAAAATCCACAAATTTCTGTATGCAGCACATTCTACTAAATACAATAGAATTTTAGAGATTGGTCCGACCCAGATATGTAGTAGTTTGTTTGTCAAAAATGGCGATAGTGGAGAACACCAGGTTGGACATTGCAAGCAGACTGCTAGTAATTATTTGTAATCCTCCTGCGCAAGTTAAAAAAAAGTCCCCCTTGTCTACGTGTCCTATCTGCGATACATGCGTAATCAATCAATCAATCAATCAATCAAACTCTTTATTTATCCAGGCGATCGCCATTGAGCAAGCTCATTTACAAGGTGGACCTGTATTGTACAAGTCAAGTGGCAGTGCATTTACTGTATATACAGGCAAATAAACAGTAAATAAAAACGTACAACAGTGCAGGCGGGCCTGCAGCAGACAAGACAAGTAAGAGTACATATATGTTCAGGTAATAGACAGACAGTATGGGTAGGCACGGAGGTATAACACTAAGGTAGCAGGTCAGTAAAAATTGGTTCTAGATTCAACAAATCAAAAATGGTTTAGTATTCCTGTAAGTTTAAAGCAGTTTTCCCAGCAAAGCCTTGGATGTTATCAGCAAATAGAAATACATAGTCAAGGTAAAAAAATAAAACAAGTGTATAAGGAGGAGACATGTTTCAGGGGTAGTGGGAAGACAGTGGGGGTGGGGGTCGGGTACTGGGAAAATACTAGAAGTGAAGGGATGAGAGACTGAGGGTAAGCAAGGATAGGTTTGTGAGGAAGGGAGGATTCCAGGGCAGTGAATTAATAGGCGACTCAGGGATGGAATTTGCAAGATGCAAGGAATAAGGTTAGGAAGGGCTGGAGAGATGTGGGAGAGGTTAATGTAACTAAGCTAGGATCATTTGAAGCAATTACAGGCTTCTGTGATGTAGTTTGTATATAAGGTCTTAAACACCATAAGACTAACAGGAGTCCTCAGTTTCAGCTATTTCTGGAGCGCATTTCAGAGCATCGGCAGTATGAAACCTATGGTAGCTCTCCCAAAGCATGTAATGGCTTTAGGCACTTTCAGAGATGTCAGAGAGTGGCTTCTTAGGGTGTAGGTTCCAGATGCATTGAGAGGCAAACATTCAACAATGTACTGCGGGAGTTTTCCAGTAATAGCTCTGTATGTCCAGAGAGCCGCATTTTTATTATGTTTGTACCGTAGGGATGTCCAACCTACAGCCGCATGTAAGGAGCAGTGATGGGTGGAAAGGGGGAGACCAGTGATGAATCGCAGGGCTCTGTGGTAAAGTGTGTCCAATTTACCGAGGTAAGAATCAGCGCATTGGCTATATATAAACTTAGCGTAGTCAATTTATGAGAGGAATGTAGACTGAAGTAGTTGTCTCTTGGCTTCTGTAGTTAATGGGTTGTTTATCCTGAAAAAGAGACCCAGTCTCTATCTCAGTTTTTTTAACAAGTTCTCCAGGTGATCTGCAAAGGAGAGTTTGTGGTCAAGCCAGACCCCTAGGTATTTGAATTTTGGCATGAATTCCAGGTGTTCTTCTAAGAGGGTGGAGATGGGAGGGAGAGTACCAGTGCCAGCAGAGTAGGCTACATGATTGATAGGCGAGAATAGCATAGCTTTTGTCTTTTTGGCATTAAGTAGCAGTTTTTTGCTGAGGAGCTGGTATTGAAGTATGTTGAAGTCAGCTTGCAGGTCGCTACAGGCAGTTTCGGGTGTAGTACGGCTCAGGTAGATCACTGTGTCATCTGCGAACAGATGGATTTTCACCTCTTTGATGCCTGTGTCTATACTGTTGAAATAGATAGCAAATAGGAGTGGCCCCAGGATGGATCCCTGTGGGACACCTCTTTTTAACAGATTTGAGGGGGAAAGATCACTTTTGGCCTTGACCTGTTGGTGCCTGTCTGAGAGGCAGTTGTGAAACCAGTGCAAGGAGGTAGGCTCTAGACCAAAATCTTTTAAGGAGGAAAGGAGAAGGCTGTGATTGACAGTGTCGAAGGCCTTTCTTAGGTCTAGAAAAACAGCACAGACAAATTTTCTGTCCTCTAGCTCACGCTGCCAGTCATTTGTCACCTTAGCTAGGGCCATGATTGTACTATGTTCAGATCTGAAACCAGATAGCATGGGGTTTAGCAAATTGGTATCCTGTATGAAAGATTTCAGCTGTGCATTTATGATTTTTTCCAGGGGTTTTGATAAGACTGGGAGAAGAGGGATGGGCCTGTAATTATTTAGATCGCAGGGGTCCCCGGATTTGAACAGTGGGATAACATGAGTGATCTTCCACAATTTGGGGAGGGTCCCTTGAGAAAGGAACAGGTTAAATAGGTGTGTAATAGGTATGGCCAAGACATTATAGACAATCTTTAGGTAGAATGGATCAAAAGTGTCAGCGCCAGCACTTTTTTTGGAGTCCAGCTGGATAAGTAGATCCTCAACCTCTTTTAGTGAAGTGGGGAGAAAGAAAAGACTGCATCTGTGGTTCTAGATTCTGTAGTGTGCGTGGTAAGCTGTGGGCTTAGTTTACAAGTAGGTGAGTTATCAAAAGCTAGCCCTGCAGCAGCAAAGTGATTGTTGAAGGCTTGTAGTATGTCTGTTTTGTTGCTGATGGTTGCAGTGTCAGAGATAATTTTTGAGGGGAGAGTGTTTCCTGTGGTGTTGCCAGAGAGTTCTTTTATCGTGGACCAAAACTTGGTGGGGCAGTTGGAGACCGAGTCGACTTCGGAGCAGTAAAAGTCGGCCTTAGTATCCTGAATCTGTTTTGTACAGAGGTTTGTGGCTGTTTTGAAAAGGCACCAGTCTTCGGCTTTGTGGGATTTGCATGCTAGCTTCCAAAGCGTGTCTCTTTTTAGTAATGCTGTCTTGATTTCTGCAGTAAACCAACGGCACTTTCTAGCCTTTATGCTGGTCTTGACTAGAGGTGCATGGGTGTTAAGAGTGCTGAATATGATTTTGTGGAATAAGGCATATGCTGTTTCTACTGATTTGGCTAGGTAAAAGGCTTGCCAAAGCAGTGAGGCTTTCAGATCATTGATATATGCAAGTGAGTCAAAGTTCCATTTTGATCTTTTGGTAGAGAACTTTGCTGAGGAAGTTGGTTTAGGGACTGCCCTTATGCCAGCAATAAAACAATGGTCGCTAAGGTCGGCAGAAAAGATCCCAGCATGTGAGAAGAAATGAGGTTTGCTTACTAGAAGTACATCTAAATGTGTACTTTTTGTAGAGTTTTTCTTATTAATGCGAGTTGGTTCATTAATAAGTAAAGTGAGCCCATGAGAGTTGCAGAAAGTTTTAAGTGGAAGTGATGCGTTGGACAGCCAGTCATAGTTAAGGTCACCTAGTATAATTGTTTCCATTGTCCCGGTACTCATAGTAGATGAGAGGTGGGACAGGAACTGTGACCCCGAAGATGGGGGTCTATAACATCCTATGATACAGAGAGCCATTGATGTAGAGATTTCAATCTTTAGGGACAGGGATTCAAAGGCATTGGCAATTGATGTTGTGTCAAGGGTGGCAGCCGTAAACTTGTCCTTAACATAGATGGCCACACCACCGCCTCTGGTTAGTCTATTGGTGCTCTGAATAACAGGTAGTTAGGAATATTGACCTCTTTGTCTGGCATGGATGGATGAAGCCAGGTTTCAGATATGACAAGTACATCCGGCTCAGTGTGAATAGCCCAAGCTTGTACTGAGGTGATTTTTTTTAAGAGGCTGCACACATTAACATGCATGATGCTGATGCCTTTATGTTTCATGACTTTGGACGATGAGGAAATTGCTTGTATAGGACCTAGGTTAAGTTTAACATTGCCTGAGCATAGCAAAAGGAGGAGGAGTACAACTTTCCTCAGGGTGGTAAGTGGTTACTTGGAAGAGCTAAGCCTTCTTCGGCTAGAGGAGGAGTCAGCGTAGTGATGTGGGGACCTAATATTTGTCCTGTTTGGTCCTAAGGATACATATACTAAGACCCTTGCTGTATAACTCCAATCGATGTAAGTACTGGGCAGAGTAGGTAACATTCCTTGGGTAGGTAACAAGATGCAGGTGATTCTCCAAAAGAGCGACTCAGCTGAAAGTGGGTACGAAAACTTGGCATAGCACAAGTTATATTGGAACTCTATGAGTAGGCATTCTTGTGGTAAGGGATACGAGTCCTCTTGTGGGTACAGTACACCTGGCGTATACCCTAATAAGGGTAGGGTGCATAGTGTGGTAAGTAGATAGAGTCAGAGACCAAATCCCATGGTTAAATCTGGAGGTCAGAAAGAGAACAGGTGTTTGTGCAAAGGTTAGGTGAGGTAAGCACCAGTTAGGGCTGCAAACTACAGGATCAGAAAAAAGGGTGTAGGTGCAGGTACCATGTGTAGGGGAACAAGGAGGATATACTATGGCGCAGTGGCTAGGAGATATTTTATGGCACAGTGAGTAGAAATGATTACAAGAAGTCATAAGCCTGATTTAAAAATGGTGGCTGGGGTTTGCTCGGTTGAAATCCCAGAAAACCTGGAAGCGGCAGCTCAATAATGATGTGTCTGTGGGCGTCCTATTGAGATGGGGAGTGTAGAATGAGGGAAAGCCAATGGCAAGGGAGGGTGGGGCGAGAAGGTCTATAAGATAATGCTCAAGGGGGGGAAGGGAGTGTGGGCATAAAATTTGCGGCTTTGCAGTACCTCTCTGGGGCTGGAGTCTGAGCAAGTGATCTCGGGTAGTGGCTTCTGGAGTGCCGACCACCCGGTGGCCGCGGATCGTGTGGCGGTTGAGCTGGGGGCCCTGGAGGGTTCTTGGCTGAAGGGGGAAAGAAAAAGGAAGCCAATTAGTACTGGTGGAGGACAAAAGGTCTCGCTAGCCAGTAAAAGAATTAATTTGCAGCTGAATAGGGGTCAATTTCCTTGGCACCCAGGAGTCTGGGCTGTAGTTACAGAGTCAAGGAAAAGGGCTGTGACACTTAAACACTAAGGCTAGAGCAGTTTTAGCAAGTAATACAGCTTTTTTAGGCAGTTTTTAAGCAAAATACAACAGCATAGGCATACATTTAACAAAGCAGGAAATAAAAACAGCACCTTTTTGCTCCGGTAACAGGGAAAAGATAGGGAGGAGTGAAGGACCAATCAGAGCGAGCCTGGAAAAGGCACTCATGCTCCAATTGGTTTGTGGCTTTGCTGCACCTCTCTGGGGCTGGAGTCCGAGCAAGTGGTCTCAGGCAGCAGCTTCTGGAGAGCCGACCGCTTGGTGGCCGTGGATCATGCGGTGGTTGAGCTGGGAGCCCTGGAGGGTTCTCGGCTCTCTGGGGCTGGAGTCCGAACAAGTGGTCTTGGGCGGCGGCTTCTGGAGTGCTGACTGCCTGGTGGCCGCAGATCATGTGGTGGTTGAGCTGGGAGCCCTGGAGGGTTCTCAGCTCTCTGGGGCTGAAGTCCGAACAAGTGTTCTCAAGCGGCGGCTTCTGGAGCGCCGACCGCCCGGTGGCTGCAGCTCGTGTGGCGGTTGAGCTGGAACCCATACTAATCTGTTTATTTGCCCTACATATAGCACTGGCAACAGGGTGCCCAATCCCCATGTCAGTTCTTTCCTCCAAGGGCTTCTGAAGCTGATCCCGCGGCTGTGGGAGATTCCCATGAGCTACCACTTCACCCCGAGCATTGGAAAACTGCAGTGCTGCTAGCAATCTTGACCCCACAGTCATGTTTTCTCCTTTCGGCGCCTCTGCTGACTGCGGCACCGTAATAATAATAATTTAATTATCCTGCCCTCCCCCGAACTTGCGGCATACAGGCAGTGTTAGAAACTTGCCCAGTCCCCCGGCTGGCTACACATCTCTCTCTCTCTCTCTCCCCCCCCCCAACACAAGCGCAACTCCTGAGGCGCTCCACACAGTCAGTACCTCTGAAAAAAGAAAACAGTCCAGTGGTGTAGTCACTCCAGTCATGCATCCCCCATGCTGTGTGCACCCATCGACCCCCAAACATCCCCATAACGCATATGAGTTCAGGAGCAGCAATCTTCAGACCGGGAACCTGGAACACATCTGCAGTCTTCAATGCTGTGCAGTAAACTGTACAATGGTATGATAAAACTTATGAAGGAGTCAATGTGGGGTTTCAACTTAGGTTGATATTGCAACCATTTTTTGTTATTTTTGCCCTAAACTTTCCACATGAGGTTCTTGGGACCCTAACTCACGAACATTGTCACTGTCATTTAATTTCTTGGGTCCAAAAGGTGACTTCATGGTCACTGCGTGGACTCACCTTTCAGGTCCGATTCACGAAATGACAGTGCCACTGTTTATGAGGTGGGGTCTGAAAATGCCTATGTTTCAAATCTGGTGAAAAAATTTACAAAAATGACTGCGTTACGAACATGTGTTTCATTTAGTCTACGCATGCTCATTACTTTGGAAATTTATAATATTTTTACTTTAGAATTATTTCCTCAGGTGGGTAGATGAGGGGCAGGCCGGCACATAAATATACCAGTACATCATGCCCAAGCCATGCTGCTTTGGTCTTTCCGTGGCAGACTGGTAGACATGCCTTTTCATAGGTGATGGTGGTCAGAGAGGCATGCTGTCACTGAACAATTCTTTTCTGCATGTATGCCAGTCCACTAGGCCCGTGCAATACTGCTTTGGTCTGTTGCTTTTTGTCAGTGGTGATACAGGCCTGGCAGATTGGTAAACATGCTTAAAATAATTGTTCAGGCCTTGGGTGATGGTGGGCAGAGGGGCAGGATGTCGCAGAACAATATTTTTTTACATGGATGCCAGTCCACCTGGTCCGTTACAAGCTGCTTGGGTCTGTTGCTGATGGTCGGTGGTGGGATGTGCCTGGCAGACAGTAGACTTGCTGAAAAAAATTGTTCTGGCCTTAGGCGATGGTTGGAAGATGGGTGAATGTGCATACCGGCACAGAACAATTTTTTTCTACAAGGATGCCAGTCCGCCTAGTCCGTGCCATGCTGCTTGGGTCTGTTGCTGATGGTCGGTGGTATGATGGGCCTGGCAGACTGGTAGGCATGCTGAAAAAAATTGTTCTGACCTTAGGCAGTGGTTGGAAGAGGGGTGGGTGTGCATGCCGGCACAGAACAATTTTTTTCTGCATGGATGCCAGTCTGCCTGGTCCATGCCATGCTGCTTGGGTCTGTTGCTGATAGTCAGTGGTAGGATGGGCCTGGCAGACTGGTAGGCATGCTGAAGAAATTGTTCTGGCCTAAGGCAGTGGTTGGAAGAGGGGCGGGTGTGCATGCCAGCACAGAACATTTTTTTTCGACATGGATGCCAGTCTGCTTGGTCCGTGCCACATTGCTTGGGTCTGTTGCTGATGGTCAGTGGTAGGATGGGCTTGAAAGACTGCTATGCATGCAAAAAGAAATTGTCCTGGCATCAGGTGATGGTGGCCAGATGGGCAGGATGTCACAGAACAATTTTTTTCAACACAGATGCCAGTCTGCCTGGTCTGTGTCAAGCTGTTTGGGTCTGTCGTTGATGGTCGGAGGTGTGACAGGCCTGGCAGACTGGTGGGCATGTAGAAAAAAATTGTTCTAGACTATGGTGATGCCGTGCAGAGGGGCAGCCAGGCACAGAACAATGTTTTTCCACATGCATGCCAGTCCACCTGGTCCATGCCACTCTGCTTGGGTCTGTTGCTGATGGTCAGTGGTGGGACGGACCTGATAGACTGGTAGGCATGCTGGAAAAAATTGTTCTGGCCTTAAGTGGTGTAGGGCAGAGGGACGGGTGTGCATGCCGACACAGAACAATTATTTTCCTGCATGGATGCCAGTCTGCCTGGTCTTTGCCATGCTGCTTGGGTCTGTCACTGATAGTCAGACTCTGGGACGGGCCTGACAGACTGCTATGCATGCAGAAAAAAATTGTTCTAACCTATGGTGATGGAGTCCGCCTAGTCCATGCCTTGCTGCTCGGGTTAGTCGCTGATGGTCGGAGGATGGGCCAGGCTTGAAACCTGGGCACCAGCATTCCAGGTGAATTCCAAATTTGGTGTTGAGGTGTGAAGAGTTGTTTTGTTATAAAACTGCTTCAATCACCTAAAATTAACGTAAAAATAGTTCCAACTGTCTTGTTCCATTTAATTAAATACATATACATTATAATTATTTCTTCATGGTTTATATAGTGTTTAAATGCAAATATGAATTCTGAGTTCTTGCTGTTTAAATAAATCACAAGTTTGAAACAATATTATCCTCTCTCTCTGTTGTGTAGTGTGGGAGTTGGGGTGTGTGTGTGTGGTGGTGGGGACAGAATCCATAAAGCAATTATTTAATTTTTTTGTTTACAATTCTTCTTATCACTCTCCCTGCCTGAACTGTCTCTGGAGAAGTCTCTCAGGGCCTGCCTTTATACCGCCTGCCAGAAGCTCTCTTCCTCTCGTTCCTCCTTGGTCCAACTCTCCCAGCCATTACCCGGCCACCCAGCATCCCTCGACTCTGAGTCCCCCGAGGTGGGACTGCCAGATTACTCCTCCTGGTGCTCTATCTAGAATCTAGATAGGCAAGCAGGCATAGAGGAGTGTGGAGGAGACAAGCTGAGGAGCCGATATTGGGTGTGGTGGGCCGACCCGCCTGGACCCTCCTTTGCCTATCAGAAGGAAGAGGGTATTTTTGCTTATTGCTCTTCCCAACCACCACCCTGCCACAGAGCCTGGACGTGCAGTGATGCCCAGTGTCCACTGAGCTCCACCCCCCCAACACTATTGCGCCATAGGATCCAGGCTACCCACTGACTAATGCCAGAGTCTGA
Organism: Neoceratodus forsteri; assembly: GCA_016271365.2. NCBI lineage: Eukaryota > Metazoa > Chordata > Ceratodontiformes > Ceratodontidae > Neoceratodus > Neoceratodus forsteri. The sequence continues at coordinate 899,892,688 of CM028135.1, read as the reverse complement.
TGAAGAGTGATGTGGAACCCTACTTACTCCCCAGGAAGGGAGAGCCATCCATTGAATGCTTAATCCCTCCCCACCCCTGCCGACCCCCAATGGTGGGTGGTGATGGTCAGTGATGGTTATGTGGGTTGTGTGACTGCTGCAGTATTGGCAGGAATTGGGTGTTGGAGGAGTGGTACCACTGGACCACTGGGGTTATCAGGCTACCATGCACCTATCTGCACTACAGCTGCCTCCCTGTGGGTGGCAGGGTGATTTAGGCCCACTTTTTCATGCCTATCTGTGTGCAGTGCATTCCTTATGAATATGCCTATGCGCATTCACGGGAACATCCCTTCTGGGTGGTGTGAGTGTGTATCTGTGTGTGTTCTGGGGTGGGTGGTGTGTATGTGTGTGTATTGGGGGGGAGCATGGGAGTGCTGGAAAATGGGCAGGGGGGACCTGAGCAGGTGAGGGAAGAGGGCAATGTTGGGGGAAAGAGGAGGAGGAAGAACCAGGCATACAAGGGGGATGCTGCAGTGAATGGGGGCCAGGGGGCATGACAGGCAAGAATGTTTGGAATGCAGATAGGACAGAAGGGGGGTGAGCCAGGATAGACTACCTGAAGGGATAATAGGACCAGACATGAGAAGTGATGTGTGGGGGGGGGTAGCGAGTAAAAAAAGGAATCTCCGGAGGTGGAGGGACCAGGGAATGAGGGGTCTGCATGGAAAATAGGGAAAGGGCTGCATATGACACCCAGAATGTAGGAGGATCGAGGAGCCGGCTGGGGGGAGGGGCCAGAAGGAATGAAGAGGAGGGGTATGGAAGGAGGGGAAGCCTGGGTGGTGAAAGTGGAGGTGAGGGGGTAGTTGGATCACTTCTGTTGGGGGACTAAGTGATCAGGGTTATCAAATGGAATAGGGAAGGTGAAGTCTGCCCGGTTAAAATCAAATGCTTCCCTGGCCTGACTGTGTACAAGGTCAAGCACGAGGTATGGGTTGATGGGATTGGGGGGCAACCTGGGAAGATAAAGGGCTGTATGCTGGGGATGTACTCCATCTTAATTTGGGATGGAAGGAAATCCTTAAACTGGAATTTGGGGTTCCTCAGCGAAAGGTGGTGTTTAAACTTGTGAAGAGGGAGTGCTGGGGGAAGGGGCTGTTATGAGGGGTCCAATCAAAGACAGTCTACACACCCCCAGGGAGTTGGAGAAATATGGGAATAGATCAACATGTAGGCTGCAGGGGGGCGAGAGAGTGCAGCCACACAGGAACACAAGGGGGCTAATGGGAGGGTAGGCAAGGGGTGGAGAGTGTTCTTACTAAATGCCAGGAGCTTGGGGAATAAGATGCCCAAGCTCCAGGCAATGCTAGCTGAGGGGGCAGTGAATGTGGCAACTGTCACTGATACCTGGGCTACCCTGGGACACTACTGGGATCTGAACCTGGAGGGCTACACTCTGTTCAGGGAGGAGGGGAAGGGGTAGAGCTGATAGAGATGGCATTGGCATAGGAGGAGGTGGAGGCAACAGTGGGGGCAATCTTGGTCACCCTGATAATGAAGCGAGCAGAACCTGGGGGAGCAGGCTGAGGTATTAATTAAATGAGTACTTTTCATCAGTTTTTGTGAGGGAGAATGGCGGGGTTGCATCATGCAGGAGTGGAGACTATGTATGCAGTGGTGGAAGGGGAGGGACTGTTAATAATAAGGAGACTGGGTGGGCCAGGGGAGGGGTGTGGGGGAAAGTTGAACATGGGCAAAAGGGTGGAGGAAATCACAGTAGAGAGTGAGGGAAGACCTTAAGACAGAGAAAGCACCTGGGCCGGATGAAATTGCATCCCAGGGTACTGAAATTGGCTCTCGGAACGTGCCCGGTGGGGGGGGGTTAGTCTCATCCTCAAGGAGGGTCATTAGTGGGATACCTTAGGGATCAGTCCTAGAGTCGGGACCCTTCTGGTTCAATGCCTGTGTCTCAGACATAAGGGAGGGCATCAGGAGGAGTGAAATGAGTCTCTTTGTGGATGACTCAAAGCTGGGAGCGATGGTTGATGGGGTGGATGGTGGCCCTGAAGGGGGACCTAGATGCTCTGGAGAAGTGATCAAGGAAGTGGGGACTGAGGTTCTGTGAAAGAAAATACAGGGTCCTGCACCTGGGTGCCAGAAACCCATCCCAGGCATATACCAGGGGGGGATTCTACAGGTCTCAATGGCTGAGAGAGACCGGGGATGGTAGTGGATGTTGAGATGAACAGCTCAGACTTGTAGGAGAGTGGCGGCCAAAGCCAACAGGATGCTGGGATGCATAGCTAGGGGGATTGCCTCCAGAAGGAGGGAAGTGATATTCCCTCTGTATACCTGCTTGGTCAAGCCGCACCTTGAGTACTGTGTGCATTTTGGGAGGCCACATCTAAAAAGGGATATTGAACTCCTGGAAAGGGTCTACACAGAAGGGTAACCAAAATTATCTCAGGCCTAGGGGAAAAGATCAATGGGGAGAGGCTTGAGGAACTCAATATAGTTACACTGGAGGAGAGGAGGGACGGGGGATATGGTAGAAGTCTTCAATTACATGAAAGGGGTAAATAGGGGAGGCTCAGTTGGCGTGTTCCAAAAGAAGGAGGGGGCAACTAAACTAGAGGGCATGGGTGAAGCTGCAGGGGGAGGCTCGGGGGGGGAAGGAGGTGGTGCTACTTCATTGAGAGTGTGGTGGAACCATGGAATGCGCTACCCAGAGGACTAGTGGAGGTATTGACTGTGAGGGAGATTCAAGAGGGTTTGGGACCGGTATAGGGGAAGGGGTGTGCTGGCAGAGCCTAATAGACAACGGGAACATCCTGGGCTGGGAATGGAGGGGGGTGGGTGGGAGTGCAGTGTCAGCTCCAAGGTTGGGTGTTGACTAAACAAGCGGACACAATAGACCAGTATACCTATGATTCTGCTGATTTTAGTATGTTATGTTATGATATTAAAGCCTTTTGTGGGTCTGCATGTGTATGTGGAGCACCCATGGCACAGATCAGGCATGGCACATCATGGTATTATGTCATCAGTCATGATGTACACGATATTCTGGGCTTATGGTGCTAAATAAGTATGTGTATGAATGTGTGTGTGGGGATGTTAGGGTGTGTGAATGATAGTACATTGCATGCAGCCATCCCCATACACTGTCACCACTCGTGCACATCACCGGTTAGGCACCCTGACATGATGCTCCGCCAGCACCACTCACAGGCCTGCCCAAGTGTCTTAACAGTGTAACAGGATGTCTCAACCCTTAGTTTATTAGAGATGTGGAGCATGAGCTGTGCTGGTCAGTTGTGATGGCAGGATGCCGAATTGTGAGTGGGTGAGTGGTGCCAGTGTAAGCAAGCTAGTGCAACAGTACATCATGATAATCAGACAAAACTCATGCACACCACCAATCGGGCATCATGGCATCACCAGTTGCAGGCACTATCAAGCAGCTGTTCTGTGTGACTGGTGACACAGTGTGTATGGACATCAAGGTACACTGTCACCAATCATGAACACTGACAGTCAGGCATCCTTACATGATAGTCCACCAGCACCAGTCAGTCCCACGGCCCCCGGCGGGTGTGTGAGTGATGCCAGTACACTGGTATGTTGTCAGCATGCTTTATTCCGATTGGGTGCATGAGTAGTAACACTAGTGACAGTGTACTGGGATGTGTGAATGAATGCACTGTCACCATTCATGCACAACACCTTATGGTGGTGTGTGTTACAGGTTGTGTGCGTGACTTGTGATGTCAGGGCACCCGATTTGCAGTGTGCGTCCCCTCACCCCACCCGGTAACTGATCGATGGCCTGAATGTGATTACGTAGGTGGTGCTAGTGCCCCCCCCCACTCACCTGCTGTGATTGCTGGCCCAAATACAAAAACTGAAGTTACTTTAAATTTGTGCCCCCCCTTCACGGTCACCCTACCCTTTGAACAGAGCCTGTGTGTTTTCCAAGCAGCATACACTTTCGCTCGAAACAAAAGAGTGGACACATGATTTTAAGAGAAAAACAATACTTTATTTGTGCAGCAGACTCTAGGGTGGAAAAGGGTTAGTAAATGGCAGTGCAATGTAGTTATGTTGGTTACATGTAAGCATAGAATGTGACTGCAGAATGATTGGCCACCCCAGTCTACTAGTTTTTCCCCCTGCCTATCCTATCTCCACAGACCGTTCTTGATCTCTAGCTTCATCCTGCTTCCTATCTAAGAAGAAAGATTCTCTCATGCCTATACCATGCATGCTTCAAGTTCAAGCCTACCACACTGCTTTCGCTCCCTCCACTTCCACTGGAAGACTTGTGTAGCAGGCAGTCTCTTCTACATTTCCCTCTACCAGTTCATTGCAGGTCCCTGCTCTCTTGTTCCTCTTTTCCTTTGAAAATACTCCCTTCATGAATGGATATGCAGTACTTTACATGTCCATGCCATGCATCTAGTACCATGGATAGTGGTACCTAAATCAATTTCAGCAGCATTATTCTTGGGGGGTGGGGGCTCACTTCAAATATTACAATTCCAGCTGCTCACTAGGACTGAAAATACAAGGGTTGGCCAGGGAATGTTATGACTGAAGGTGAGTATCATGCATGTATATATTGATTACTCTTCTCTAATAATATTTATTAATGCCATTTGTTATTGTATTAACTGCTAACTTACACTTTCTTTTAATAGGCATTTTCTGTTATTGGAAATAACTACTGCATTTCCTATTCATATTGCATCCATTTGAACATCGGACGTTCTGTGAGCAGCAGCTCCAGTTAATTGTCAGAAGCGTTTTAACTGTGATTATGTTATGGTATGGCTGGGCTTGTAAACAAGCAATAATGCCATCCAGGGTGGTCTGTATTGGTCAATACAGGGGCGTAATGAGGTCCAAGGACCGCCTAACCTGGAGGGTATTATTGCACTTAGAAAATCATGGTGTGGCCTTGTATTGTGTGGCAGGGGGGAACAGGACACCCCCACTCTCCTAGGGAGTATGGGGAGGGCCTAGTAAAAGTCGCTAACCTTCAATTTCAAATTTAGTTCCTTCCTGGATCCCCCCCACATGGCGGGACCAGGGAGAAGAGTGCAGCCTCTGCAGAGAACAAATTCAGATAACCTGGGGAACAATGACTCAATTTCGGAGTGCAACCAATGCTTCATTGAAGCCTGCTGGACTGTCCTTTTCTGTTTTCACACCCCTTCACCTCTCCCCCTCACTGCTGGACCACACACACTGCAAGGTCCTGTAGCATGCTCCTTCTTTGCTAACCCAGTCCTGCACTACCTCCAATCTTGTCCTCTCTGGCACCTTCCCTCTTGGAGGAGAGGGACCCATCCAGAGACCAAGAAAGAAGCCTAGGTAAGGAGCAAAAAAAAAAAATAAAAAAATGAGTACTAGTTGTGATTGTTAATGTTTTTATTTTCATTTTTGCCTTAGTTCATTTCATCATACATACATTGATGATTTTTTTTCTCTTGCAGGGAAACTGAGTAGCTCTGAATAATACACACTGTCCATTACCATTCGAATTGAGGTAAGATTCACCTGGTTTCTACCCACTGAGGGTAACTTCTTTCTTCTGTTAGTATGTTTTTGCAACTTTACTGTTCTGGATATAACCATAAGTAAATCTAGCAAGGCATTATAAATGTGGTTCAAATAACATGAAGTCTTACTGTATTCTGACAATTGCAGTGATTCCCAACCTTTGAACTGCCCCGGAGAACAAAGAGTTAACTTTCTATGCAAGGCATAGAATGCTGAGCTCGAGCTCGGTTGAAGTCTCTGTCTGGAGTGATTCAAACCTAAACCGTCAGATGCTTTACTCCTCCTCACTGAACAGTCGCTCCTGAGATTTCTCCTTCAGCTAGGTTCGAAAGTCGGTTAAAGTTTTCACTTTTTGTCAGTTTTTAAACCGAAAAAAGTATCCGTATAGTCTGTTCAGTCTCTGTCTGTGGTGCAGTGAGTATTAGATAGGAATTGTTCTGTTTTTCTGTGTGGAACTTGTAAAAGTGCAGCTCGGTTCGGCTGAACCGGCCATTTGATAGTGAAATTTGTTTGTTTACTTAGTGTGTGGTTACCGGTTCTTATCGGTTCTCAAAAAGCGTGTTTTTAACTGTTTTTTTCCAATACCTGTGACACGGTTAGGAACTGATCACGGGAGTCTTGCCTGGCGGTTGCCAAAAAGGTAAGTTTGGTTAGGTTGGCCATGTCTGAGAAACCCAAGAAAAACCAGGCCCACTGGGTTTCAACACTGCAGTGAGTGTGGGGAGGTCTTTGTAGGCCGATCCCCACCACCTGTGTTGTGTCTGAGGTTTGACCACCTCGATTCAGACTGCCAAATATGTAAAAACTTTTCCAGATCTACCCTTGAGAAGAGATTAGGTAGACTGAGGGAAAAGGAGGCCAAGAAGTCTGCTGACCCGGATGGCCAGCCCGGTTCAGTTTCAACTGAACCAGAAGGAGTGCCCTCTGACCAGGGCGATACTGCTTCTGGCAAAAGGAGAGCCGATTCTGAGGGATCGGTTCTGACAAAAAGAAAGCGCAAAGATAAATCGACCAGTTTGGATCCAGAGGTTCATGTTCCGACCGCCAAAGAGATAGCCAGGGTGATTCAGATTGTGGAATCACTCCGTCCGGTACCGACTGATCTGGCTCCTTCTGGCAGGGGTTCGGTTTGGTTGGTTCCCCCGGTTCAAGAGTATACCCTTGAAGATTTTTATGAACTGGAATTTGAAGAGGAAGGGGAATTTGAGGATGATGATGTAAGTGAAGGTCTGGATATGCCTGTGGAACCGGACATTTCCCCAGACAGACCTTCAGGTGTTTCCCCTCTTAGGCTTTCTGAGTCCCCTTCTCACTTTATGTTTTAAAGAAAGGTGGCTGAAACCCTCCAGTTTCCTATGGAGGAGGCTATGGAAAATCAAGAGGAGCCTGATTATGTAGAGATGATGGACATCCCAGAGTCCAGGAGACTGTCTATTCCCCTCCATAAATCTTTTGGGAAACAGACACAAAAAATCTTAAAGTCTCCTAATGCTATACCTCCTGTGTATAGAAGAATGGACAAGAGGTATACACTTTCAGGCTTAGACACGGAGTTCTTATATCAACAATGCAGCCATGTTGGGGTAGTGCAGGCTGCTGCCTGTGACAAGGCAATTATTCCCTTGGCTACACACCCCCCTGACAAGGACTCCAGGAAGATTGATGCCATGGCAAAGAAAGAAGCGGTATGGCATCTTCTTTGGAACTCAGGCAGGCGAATTACATGGCCTATACAGCCAGGTACCAGAAGTCCAGGTGGGACACTGTACTGGCACTGGCTAAACGGGCCTCCCCCCAGCTAGCCAAGGAGCTGGAGGTGTGGCTGCAGATGGGATTGAGGCATCTAAGGTTCAGTTTCATGCTGCTGTGGACTCTAATGATGTGTCATCAAGAGTCATGGTTACATCTGTGGCTCTTCAGAGGATGGCTTGGCTCAGATGTACTAGCCTCTCACAGGACACCCAGGCTAAGGTCATGAATTTTCCTGTAGTGGGCAATTCTCTGTTTGGGGAGCAGACAGAGAATTACATGAAGAAAATAGATGAATACAGGACCTCTTACAGGAGTGCTCAGGGCAAGGAAAGGCAGGCAACTCCTCAAAGGCAGCAGTCTAGTGGCAGGGGCAGGCCTTTTCAAAGGCCTTTTTACCAAGCACAGGCCTCTTCTTCCTTTTCTCAGAGGGGGTTCTTTAGAGGGAGAGGAAGAAGGGGATGAACAGGGCTGCATCCACCCTTCAGCCTAAAGCTCCTGCCAAGCAGACACCCTGATGGGTCTACCCGGGTCGACTCTTTTATTCCAGTAGGGACAGGCTGGCTTACTTTGTCCAGGACTGGATGTCTGTTACATCAGACAAGTGGGTCCTGGAAGTAGTAAGCCAGGGACTGGTTCTCAGCTTCAAAAAATTTCCAAAGATGAGAGCCAGATCTTTTCCACCTACAAATTTCTCGGAAACCCTTGCCTTAGAGACAGAGGTTTCTTCTCTCCTAGCTTTAAGAGCTATAGAGAGAGTACCTACCCTACACTGGGGCAAAGGACTGTACTCCAGGTACTTTCTGACCCCCAAAAACACAGGGGAGTGGCGACCCATCCTAGACCTAAGATATCTAAACAAACATCATTTTAAAACCAAAGTTCAAGATGATAACTCTGGGAATAATCCTTCCCTCTCTAAGGCCAGGGGACTGGCTAGCCTCCCTGGACCTCAAAGATGCCTACTTTCACATTCCCATCAAGTGCTCCCACAGAAAGTACCTCAGGTTCGAGTTGTCCTCAGGCCATTATCAGTTCAGAGCAATGCCCTTTGGCCTAACCTCAGCCTCAAGGGTTTTCACAAAGTGCCTTGCAGTAGTAGTTGCCTTTCTAAGAAGGCAAAAGATTTCCATTTTTCCATATCTGGACAATTGACTAATAGTGGGTCAGTCTCCAGACCAAGTCAAGTCTCACCTGCAAGTGACCCAGCAAGTGTTCACTTCTCTAGGATTTCTTCTCAACCTTCCCAAGTCAGTTCTCGAACCAGTCCAGCTTCTTACCTTTATAGGGGTAGAACTGGACACACTCAGAGCAAGAGCCTTTCTTCCTCTAGAAAGGGCAATGGTTCTTATGGAACTAGCTTCTTCCTTCAGCCTTCAGGTATCTCAACCAGCAAGGCATTTCCTCTAGCTCTTGGGCCACATGGCAGCTTCAACAGCAGTGGTCCAAGGGGCAAGATTCCAGATGAGGGATGTTCAGTTCCACCTGAGAGCTTTCTGGTCTCAGAGAAAGGACTACCTTACCAAACTGATCCCAGTGACTCTGACCTTGATCGAAGCCCTCCAGTGGTGGTAGGATCAGGACAATTTAAGACAAGGGGTTCCTTTTGTTGCTCAGCCTTGTTCAGTGGTCCTTACCACGGATGCTTCTCTCCTGGGCTGGGGAGCCCACCTGGGTCCCTTACTGCCCAGGGGCTGTGGTCCCCCCAAGAATCCCTTCTCCACATCAATCTTCTAGAGCTCAGGGCAGTTTTTCTGGCTCTAAAAGTGATCCAACAGTCAGTACAGAACAAGGTGGTTCACGTCAGAACAGACAACACCACCACCATGTGGTACATCAACAAGCAGGGAGGCACTCGGTCCATGACCTTGTGTACAGAAGCCATGAAGTTGTGGTCCCTGGCTTATTCCCTGCAAACCTCTCTTGTGGCAGTTCACCTTCCAGGCAAGGACAATGTGCTAGCAGATGCACTGAGCAAGATTTCTCAGGGCCATCACGAATGGTCCCTGGACCCTCAGGTGTTGAAAGTGATTTTTTCAAGGTGGGGCACTCCAGAGATAGATCTCTTTGCAGCCCCAGACAATCACCAACACCCTCTCTTTTGTTGCAGACCTCCAGTCCTTGGCTTGGTCCCTCTGGATGCCCTGATCCTGAATTGGGAGGGGAAGTTTCTGTCTGCCTTTCCCCCCTTCCCACTCCTGTTCAAAGTTTTGGTAAAAATAAGGTCTCAACCTTACAAGGTGATTCTGATTGCTCCAGATTGGGCCAGACAGCCCTGGTACCCCTGTTGCTGTCCCTAGCAGTCCATCTTCCCGTCTCTTCTCAGGAATTACAACCGGTTAACATCCTCTCAGGGAAGGATTTGGTACCCCAATCTTCAGTCTCTCAATCTCAAAGCATGGCTCTTGAAGAGTTAGAGTTTGCAGATCTGCATCTTTCCCAAGGGGTTCTGGATATCCTCAAGACTTCTCGAAAGCCCTCCACCAGAAAGACTTACAACTCCAAATGGAAAAGATTCAGCATTTGGTGTTCTAAGAAGCATGTTTCTCCAGACACTGCTAAATTGCCTATGGTTCTGGATTATATGGTCCATCTTAATGGCCTAGGCCTCAGACCAGCTACTCTCGAGGTACACTTGTCAGCTGTTTCTGCATTTTTGTCTGTGGGGAAGCCTTCCTCATTATCTTCCCATTCTGTGTTCTGTACATTTTTTAAAGGATTGCTTCACACCAATCCTTCTTTTAGAGACCCTGTGCCTGCTTGGGATTTGAATGTTTGCATTGCTCAACTTATGCAACCCCCCTTTGAGCCTATGTCTTCAGCAGAGCTTAAGTACTTGACTTGGAAAATTGTGTTCTTGGTAGCCATTATCTCTGCCAGGCATATAAGTGAATTGCAAGCACTGTCAGTGGAACCTGATTTTATTTCATTTCACAGAGATAAAGTGATCCTTAGAACCAATAGAAGGTTCTTGCCCAAAGTGGTTTCAGACTTCCATTTAAACCAGTCTATGTCTCTCCCTGTTTTCTTCACTGATCATTCTTCCTCAGGAGAGAGGAGGTTACACAGTTCAGATGTCAAAAGAGCCCTTAGTTACTACATAGAGCATACCAAGGGTCACAGGTTTGACTCCCTCCAGTTATTCCTCACTTATGGGAAGTGGGGAAGGGCAAACCTGCCACCAAAAGATCTATTGCCAGGTGGATTGTGTCTTGTATACAATTCTGCTATGAAAATCTGGAAAAACTCCACCCATGAGCTTGAGGGCTCATTCCATAAGAGGTACAGCTGCTTCCTGGCTGCCAGGGATATCCCTCTCTTAGAAATTTGTCAAGCAGCCACCTGGAAAACAGTCCATACCTTTACCAAGCATTACTCTCTGGATATCCAGGCTAGGAGTGATGCTCGGTTTGGCACAGCAGTACTTCAGAGCCTATTCCCAAAGTAGGTTATGTCCCTCCTCCTTGGAGGTACTGCTTGGTAGACTGCAATTGTCAGAATACAGCAAGACTTCATGTTGTTTGAAGAAAAAATCACTCACCTTAGTAATTATGTTTCCTTCTATGGAGTCTTGCTGTTTTCTGACCTCCCTCCCTGCCTCCCCTCTTAGAACCTGTTTTTGGGAAGTGGGTGGGCAGGTGCAGTGTTGCACCCCAGGGGTGTTTTTTGCTTGTACCCTCCTCCTTTTTGTTTGGGTGCTGATTTATTATTGTTATTTTTAGTACATTGGGTTTTGTTTTTGGGTTTCCTGACTTAAGTCTTCCTTGGGAATCCAAAACTTTTTCAGCCAGTTGACTATTAAGAATTTTTACAATTTCCACATAGAATTTTTAGTTTAGTTGGGCTTGTAAGAATCTGACGGTTTAGGTTTGAATCACTCCAGACAGAGACTTCTACTGAGCTTGAGCTCAGCATTCTATACCCTGCATAGAAAGTTAACTCTTTGTTCTCTGGGGCAGTTCAAAGGTTGGGAATCACTGCAATTGTCAGAATACAGCAAGACTCCATTAGAAGAAACATGATTACTAAGGTGAGTAATTTTTTCATACTGTTGAGACTGCATGTGAAAAGGATGCATTTGTGTATAGTGGCAGACGTAGTTTTAAAGCCCATTAAAAGTAGTTTTAAATGGGCTGGCCCAATAGTGCTGAGAGCTGAGGCACTGGACACCTTATCTTGCACCATGCCAGTGACCCATGTTTGGGAATGAGCATGGGCTGCCTGGGGTTGGCAGGGCTGGGGAAGGATCAGTCATCCAAGGGACTGCTCTCTGGGGAGGGGGAATGCCAGTCTGCACTTGGCTGGCCACTAACGGAAGCTAGGGTACACTGCACCGACACTGTAGACATGGGGTGGAGATGGGGCAGATACCCAAAGGAGCACGTGCGGATGCATATGCGCTACTTCCTCTGGAGTTGCTGCATGCCCCTCTCCACAGGGTAGAAAAAACAGTAAAAAACTAATGTACAGTTCTCGCCACAGATGATGATTGTTTCCTCTGGCGCCGCTTTGAGGATGTCACCCCGAACTGGATATGGATTGCAGGGTTGAGGGTCTTCCCACCCCCACCTCGAGGTGTAAATTATGGGGGCTGAAAGGGAAGTGGTCTAACCCAGTTGGCGCAAGGGGAAGTCAGAAGACAAGGCAAGGACTCCTGGCAAAAACACCAATAAAAAAGGTACTTTTTAATGAGATATTTCAGCATACCTGTAGCTGTAGTGTAAGCAGTCCAGAGAAACAGATGAGTAAGTCTGTGCATCATAAATATATTAGAGTAATTCTTAGCACTGTTGTGATGTAACTGACATTGAAGACTCAGCCATCTCAATCTCCGCACTGCTTGCAGCTACAGGTATGCCCAATACCTCATTTAAACAAACTTTTAATGGACTTTCACACTTTGTCTGCCACTGTACAGGAATGTGACCATTTAATAACAGATGGTACGGTGGGTTGTCATTTGCAGGGTGTGCATTGCTACAAGCTGCAATTCATTACAGGATTCGGTATGCTTTATTGTACAACCTGGGATATTGAAAGGCGGTGGGGAGACCCTCCGCTTTGCAAGTGTGAGTTCAGTGTTGCCGTGTTTTTTGAACTTCCCGGTAAAATGCTGCAGACCCGGCTGCCTGAGAGAGGGGCAGGGGGCCGGGAGTCTACGTCTGCAGAAGAGGAGGGGCAGTCAGCATTAAAAGGCTCGCGCAGCTACCGCGTAAGTGTGGTAGAAATTATATCAGAAAAGTCTGTTCTCACTCTGTCTAGTGGTATTGTAACTTGTGGAAATAGGGAAGTATTTTATATTTAATCATTACCTAGAGTCCTAGTTAGTGTTAGGTAGTTTAAAGTAACCCTTTAATTTAGAAAATGTTTAAATAAGTAAATCATGGTGAAATGTTTGACATATTGTGTTCTGTTCATTGTATTATCTAACCACTTGAAAAGGTTTGAAATACAGAACCGGGAGATCACTCCATCCCCTGTGAGGCAGCAGGAAAGTTCCGCACTGTGGTTATTATTTACTTCTTCGGGCCCTGTGCAACTTCACAGGACAAGAAGAAATACATTTTCGAAACAGTGGAATCTATTTAATCAGGTTAGAACTAAAAGTTTTTCAGCCAAAGAATTACATTTAAAATTGATTGAGTCATCATTTTGTAGTATTGTGTTGCTGCTCACAGGTGACGTGGAGATTAATCCTGGGCCCAAAGTAATCAATAAACAACATCTAAAAATAACACTTGAAAATGCCAGAAGTATTATAAACAAAATGCAGGAATTCCAACTATGTACTCAGAGATATGAACCAGATGTGATAGGTATAACCAAATCGTGGTTATCCCAAAATATATAGGACACTGAAATTTCAATGAATGTTTAAAATCTTTTTAGATCAGATAGGGGTAAGGAGGTGGTGGGGTTCTTTTATATATTAAAGACAAACTGGGTTTGGGGGAAATTGTTTTTCAGGGAACATTAGAAGTAATTGATTGTCTGTGTGTAAAGTTTGAAAGATTGCAACTTTTAATAAGCGTAGTATATTCTCCTCCTAGGGTAAACACGGATAAGTTTGAGATGTTGGCATCAAAACTAGCATCCTTGTCAGAGGGTAAAGATATAATTTTAATTGGTGATTTCAGTGCCACTTGGGGTAGACTCAGGGGACTGAAACTGGAAAAAAGTTTTGACATATTAAATGTAAACCAAATAATCAAATTACAAGGAGAAGTGGAGTAAATAGTCAAGGTAGTATTTTGGATTTAATATTTCTTTCAAAAGGTTTTGTTATTGAAAAGTGTAAAATTTTACCCCCTAACCTGGGTGACCACAATCCTCTTTACTGTGTTATAACTGATTCAATCCAATCCAGTATGGGAGAAAAGACTATCACAAAGAGAGTTTTTAAAAACTATCATCTAAATCACTTTGTTTATGATTTAAAATGTGTAAAGTGGGATAGGCTACATCTAATTCCTGATGTAAATTTGGGTGTCAAAGAGTTTTCTAAAACATTTTTGGAGGCCTGTAATAGGTATGCACTGTTTAAAAAAATTAAAACAAAGAAAAAAACATCTCCCTTGGATAAATGAATTCCTGAAGAAGAAAATTCGAATTAAAGATACAGCCTGGAAAAAAGCTAATAAAACAAAAAGTAAGGATGACTGGGATAATTTTAAAATTAAGCGGAATGAATGTCAAAGACTAATTAGATCTGCAAGAAAAAAAAATTAATAATACCAAAATTGAAACCACACAAGATCCAAAACAGTACTGGATCCTAATAAAAGAACTAGACAATCCTTTGAGGGCCAAGCCTCAGATAAAAATGTATAACAATAAGGGTGAGCTCCTTGATTTGAAAGCCTCAGCTCAACTGTTAAACCAGTATTTTTTTACATTACCAGATGTTGTTATTCCAGCTGACTTACCAGAGCAAACCAATTTTGCAAATAAAGTAATTGACAATGAAAATCTTCCCCTTTTCTACTTTAGGAAAATAAAGATAAAAGAAGTTAAGGATGAGATCAAAAAATTAAATACTGAAAAAATCACATGGTATGGGTTATATAAAATCCAAATTTATTAAAGATGCAGTAGAAATCCTATCACCTATATTGGCAGAACTATTTAATCAAAGTCTGATGGAAAATGTTTTCTCTTCTAGTTGGAATGTGGCTAAAATTGTCCCTATATTTAAGGAAGGTGACTCTAATGATCCCTCTAATTATAGACCAATTGCAGTCCTCTCCATCTTCTCTAAATTAATGGAATGATTGGTATTTGGCCAATTGTATGGATAGTTGGAAAAATATTCTAAACTGACAAAATACCAACATGGTTTTAAGACAGGATATTCGACTGGCACTGCACTTGTGGACTTTGTGGATAAAGTGGCAGCAGCCCTGGATAGAGGGAGTCCATGGGTGCAGTGTTCATTGACCTGTCCAAAGACTTTAATTTGGTTGACCACCATTTACTGTATGAGAGAATGGAGAGGACTGGGATAGCCCCAAGGTCCTTACAATGGTTCAAATCTTATCTGAGTCAAAGGAAACAGCAAGTTGTAATTGATGCACAGTTTTCTGATGTGGGTAGCATTTCTAGAGGTGTGCCCCAGGGTTCAATCCTAGGGCCAGTACTTTTCCTAATTTACATAAATGAATTACCTTCAAAAATTAAAAATACACACATTAGGCTTTATGCTGATGATACTGTACTTTTAGCAACTGCTGAATCTCATGGTGAAATGATGGCAAAATTACAATTGGACTTTGATATTTTACAAGACTGGTTTTCCAGCTCTAAACTAGTATTAAATGATAAAAAAAAAACTCAGGTAATGTACTTTAATAAAAAATCAAGTAATAAGACAGTAGATAGGGATATAATAATGAGGGATGGGAACAAAGAATTGTTGGTCACAAATCAGTACAAATATTTAGGTGTTGTGTTTGATCAAACTTTATCATTTTCAGTCCATATTAATAATACAATAAAGAGAGTAAATAATAAAATAGGGGCTTTGCGTAGGTCATCAGGATTACTAAATCAACAAACTCGGAAACTGATTGCAAATCAGAAGATAGTGCCCGTACTTGAATATGGAAATATGTTGCATAATTTTGCAGGACAAAAACATTTAGATAAGGTAGTTAAATCTTACAATCGATTAGCAAGATTTGTCTTGAATTGTAATTTTAATACCTATCATTGCACCATGTACAGTGTTCTAAATTGGAACAGTTTTGCTAGTGTGGCTCGACTAGCAAAAGTCGAGCCGCAGCGTGGATGTACACATAAGAAGTTAAGAATTTGCTTTTTAGAGAGGGTCATTCGCCTGCTTTCTAAAATTGTGATGCACAGAAAAGTAAAAGGCTGAACAAGAAACAACATTGATTGGAACATGTTTAAGTGAACAAAACTGAGTCATAAGTATGGATAGAAGTATAATTAAAAGACACCTCCTGAGGAAGCCAATGATTAATTGGTGAAACGTAGAGGATATGGGCCTACATTTACAATAAAGGAAATAGATGTTTATACTCAAGAGGATCTGTCTACGTGTGAATTCTTCTGGTTTGCACCCTTCTTCTTCTTTTCCCATAGAGTTGTGTGGGAATCACAGACAGTAGATTACAGAACACATCGGAAGAGGCAGCTGCACTAAGAACTTTAGGTTTTGAATAATTGTAATAACATTTCCCATGGTTTCTCTCCACAATGTTTTTCTGGAATATGTTCTAATATTATAAGGCTAACATACCCTTGGCTTCACACCCCACAAAGACTCCAGGAAGTTGGATGCCATGGTTAAAAAACAGTACATGGCATCTTCCTTGGGACTCAGGCAGGCTAACTGTATGGCCTACACAGCCAGATACCAGAAGTCCAGATGGGATACTGTTCTGGACTTGGCTAAACATGCCTCCCCCCAGCTTGCCAAGGAGCTGAAGAAGGTGGCTGCTGATGGGATTGAGGCATCAAGAATCCTGTTTCATGCTGCTGTGGATGCTAATGATGTGTCATCATGAGTCATGGCTACATCTGTGGCTCTTCGGAGACTGGCTTGGCTCAGATGTACTAGCCTACCATAGGACACCCAGGCTAAGGCCATGGATTTCCCTGTTATGGAGAATTCTCTGTTTGGGGAGCAGACAGAGAATTATATGAAGAAAATGGATGAGTACAGGACCACCTACATAAGTGCACAGGTCAAGAAAAGGCAGGCAACTCCTCAAAAGCAGCAATCTAGGGGCAGGGGCAGGCCTTTTCACAGGCCTTTCTACCAAGCACAGACCTCCTCTCCTTCTCCTCAGAGGGTTTTTTTCAGAGGGAGAGGCATAAGGGGGATGAGCAGGGCTGCATCCTCATCTTAGTCTAAGGCTTCTGCCAAGCAGGTGCCCTGATGTGTCAGCCTGGGTCAACTTCCCAATTCCTGTAGAAGGCAGGCTGGCTTACTACTTCCAGGCCTGGAAGTCTGTTACCTCAGACAAGTGGGTCCTGGAGGTAGTACGCCAGGGACTGGCCCTCCGCTTCAAAAAATTTCCAAAGCTGAGGGTCAGATCTTTTCCACCTGCAAACATCTCTGAAACCATTGCCCTAGGGGCAGAGGTTTCATCTCTGCTGGCTCTCAGAGCCATAGAGAAAGTTCCTGCATCTCATATGGGCAAAGGTCTGTACTCCAGATACTTCCTTAACCTGAAAAAGACAGGGTAGTGGTGGACCATCCTAGATTTAAGATACTTAAGCAACTAGTAAAGCCAAAATTCAAAATGGTGACTCTGGTAATAATTCTTCCCTCTCTAAGGCCAGGGGATTGGCTAGCCTTCCTGTACCTCAAGTATGCCTATTTTCACAATACCATCAGGTGCTATCACAAATAGTACTTCAGGTTCGAACTGCCATCAGGCCATTATCAGTTCAGAGCAATGCCCTTCGGCCTAACATCAGCACCAAGAGTGTTCACAAAATGCCTAGCAGTAGTAGTGGCCTTTCTAAGGAGACAAACCATTTCCATATTCCCATACCTGGACGACTGGCTCATTGTGGGTTAGTCTCCAGACCAAGTCAAGTCATACCTGCAAGTGACCCAGCAAGTGCTCACTTCTCTAGGATTCCTCCTCAGTCTTCCAAAATTAATTCTCGAACCAATTCAACTCTTGACCTAAATAGGGGTAGAGTTGGATACTGTCAAAGCAAGAGCCTTGCTCCCTCTGGTAAGTGTAAAGGCCCTTATAGAACTAGCTTCTTCTTTTCACCTTCTGGTATCTCAACCAGCAAGGCATTTTCTTTAACTCCTGGGCCACATGGCAGCTTTCT
Source organism: Neoceratodus forsteri (assembly GCA_016271365.2). Taxonomy (NCBI): domain Eukaryota; kingdom Metazoa; phylum Chordata; order Ceratodontiformes; family Ceratodontidae; genus Neoceratodus; species Neoceratodus forsteri. The sequence goes on along the minus strand of CM028135.1, from coordinate 899,875,075 downwards.
CTGCAATGGTCCAAGGGGCCAGATTTCAGATGAGGAACATCCAGTTTCTTTTGAGGGCTTTTTGGTCTCGGAAAAAAAGATCTTCTAGCCAGACTAATTCCAATGACTCAGACTCTGATCCAGGCTCTCCAATGGTGGTTGGATCAGGACAGCCTCAGACAAGGGGTCCCATTTATCATTCAATCTCATTCTGTGGTTCTAACCACAGATGCTTCTCTCCTGGGGTGGGGAGCTCACCTGGGAGTCCTCACAGCTCAGAGAGTGTGGTCCCCTCAGGAGTCTCTTCTCCACTTCAGTCTTCTGGAGCTCAGGGCAGTGTACCTGGCTCTACAAGCCTTCTCAGACTCAGTGCAGAACAAGGTGGTTCAGGTCAGGACAAACACCACCACCACCATGTGATACATCAACAAGCAGGGAGGCAATCGGTCAATGGCACAGAAGCCATGAAATTATGGTCCCTGGCTTATTCTCTTCAGATGTCTCTGGTATTAGACCATCTTCCAGGGAAGGACAATGTGCTAGCAGATGAATTGAGCAGGATTTCTCAGGGCAATCACGAATGGTCACTAGATTCCCTAGTGCTAAAAGTGATCTTTTCAAGGTGGAGCACTCCAGAGATAGATCTCTTTGCAGCCCCAGACAATCACCAACTTCCTTTCTTTTGTTGCAGACCCCCAGTCTTGGGCTCAGTCCCCCTGGATGCTCTACTTCTGGATTGGGAGGGGAAATTACTGTATGCCTTTCCTCCCTTTCCTCTATTATTCAAAATTCTGGACAAGATAAGGTCACAATCTTGCAAAGTGATCCTGATTGCTCCAGACTGGGCCAGACAGCCTTGGTATCCCCTGTTGCTGTCCCAAGCAGTCCATCTACCCCCATCTCTCCCCAGGAATCACAACCTGTTAACCTCCTCTCAGGGGAGGATCTGGTATCCCAACCTTTGGTTTCTCAATCTCAAGGCATGGCTCTTGAAGAGCTTGAATATGCAAATTTGCATCTGTCTCAAGGGAATTCTGGACATTCTCAAAGCCTCTCAAAAATCTGCCACCAGAAAAACTTATAACTCCAAATGGAAAAGATTCAGCATTTGGTGTTCCAATAAGCACATATCCCCAGATACTGCTGAATTGTCTTCAGTTCTGGATTACATGGTTCATCTCAATGGCTTAGACCTCAGACCAGCTACCCTCAAAGTACACTTGTCAGCTGTTTCTGCATTTCTGTCAGTGGGAAAGCCCTCCTCACTGGCATCTCAGCCTGTTTTCTGTAAGTTCTTCAAAGGATTGCTTCATTCCAATCCCCCCCTTTAGGGATCCTACTCTTGCTTGGGATCTTAATGTTTGCATTGCTCAGCTTATGCAACCCCCTTTTGAGCCTTTGGCCTCAGCAGAACTTAAGTACTTGACTTGGAAAACTGTGTTCTTGGTAGCTATTACCTCTGCCAGGCATATCAGTGAATTACAGGCTCTGTCAGTGGAGCCTGATTTTATCTCATTCCATAGGGATAAGGTGGTCCTTAGAACCAACAGGAGGTTCTTACCCAAAGTGGTTTCAGATTTTCATCTAACCAATCCATGTCTCTTCCTGTGTTCTTCACTGATCATTCTTCTTCAGGAGAGAGAAGATTACACAGTTTGGATGCTAAAAGGGCACTTAGCTACTACATCGAGCATACTAAGGCACTTAGGTTTGACTCCCTCCAGTTGTTCCTCACTTATGGTGAAGTGGGGAAGGGTAAACCTGTTACTAAGAGAACTATTGCCAGGTGGATTGTCTCTTGTATACCATTCTGCTATGAAAAGCTAGGCAAAGTTCCCCCCTTAGACCTGAGGGCTCATTCGACTGGAAGTACCGCTGCTTCTCTGGCTACTGCCAGAGATATACCTTTATTAGAGATATGCAAAGCAGCCACCTGGAAAACAGTCCATACATTCACCAAGCATTACTCTCTGTATATCCAGGCTAGGAATGATGCTTGGTTTGGTACAGCAGTACTGCAGAGCCTATTCCCAAAATAGGTTCATCCCTCCTCCATGGACGTACTGCTTGGTAGTCTACATAATGTCAGAATACAGTAAGACGTCATGTTGTTTGAAGAAAAAGTTACTCACCTTAGTAATTGTGTTTCTTCTAATGGAGTCTTGCTGTATTCCGACCTCCCTCCCTGCCTCCCCTCTCAGAACCTGTTTTTTGGGAAGTGGGCTGGCAGGTGCAGTGTTGCACCTCAGGGGTGTACTTGGCACGTTTCCCTTTTTAAAGAGGAGGAGTGGGTTATGTTATATGTTTTAATAATTATATCTGTTCACTACCTAGTTTTTTGTTTTGGATTTCTTGACTTGAGTCTTTTGGGGGATCCAAAATATTTGGTTGCCTTTTGGCTAGTAAATTTTACAATTTCCACATTGTGGGGGTAGTTAGTGTTAGCTCATAAGAATCTGATGGTTACACTTCAGAGTGCAGCAGACCGAGGTTTGAACCAAGCTCGAGCTCAATGTTCTATGCTTTGGCATAGAGTTAACTCTTTCCTCTCTGGAGCAGTTCAAGTGCTGGGGCTAACTGCATGTCAGAATACAGCAAGACTCCATTAGAAGAAACACAATTACTAAGGTGAGTCATTTTTTCTTCCATGCTCAACAGCATCTGGCCATACTCTATATGCTCTTCAATAGACAATGCATATAATGCCCTGTCATGGGTTACTGCACTTATTTATTTATTTTTTTTTATTTATTAAACTCTAGGATTACAAATACCTTTGAACAGAAACTGCTCATTTACAGAGGTTCCACTTCAGAGAATGGGTAACTCATGTTTAAGGTTTTAAAAACTGTCTTCATTATTTGTTTCGCCCGCATCCATTCATGTTGCAGCATGTCATCACTTACAATCCTCTCATTCTCACTTCCTTCTGGTGTGGGTTCTGTCTCTCTCTCATTGCCACATTTTTATTTTATCTGCATCCATTTGTGTCGCTGCATGTTGTCACTCAGTACCTGACCTTGCACACCTCAATCTGATGTGGATTCTCTCTCTTTCTCGTCGTTGCTGTGTTGTCTTGATTATTTGTTTTGTCCACATTCCTTCATGTTGCAGCATTTCCCCACTCAGTAGCCAGTCTTGTGCAATTCATTCTGGTGTAGATTTTCTCTCTTTCTCTCTCCCGGCTCACTGCCACATCTTTATTTATTTCTGTCCACATAGAGATTGAGCAGATGTGTAGAAAACACGGACAGTTACCATTTGGATTGAGGTAAGAGATTCCCCTGGGTTATAACCACCACAGGTAACATTGTTCTGTTGGTCATGTATTATTGCAAATTTACTGTTTAAGTTTTGCTGGAGTCCAATGTTGTCTTGGTTATTTGTTTCATCCGCATCCATTTTTGTTGCAGCATGCCAACACTTACTTAGCCACTCTTTTTTGCTTTCTTCTGGTCTGGATTCTCTCTGTCTTGCTCATTGCTGTGTTGTTTGTGTTACCTGCATCCATTCATGTTGCTCAATGTTGTAACTCAGTACCTGAACTTGCGCATGTCATCTGGTATGGATTCTGTCTTTCTCGTTGTCTTGATTATTTTGTTTCAGCCACTTTCATTCTTGTTTCAGCACATCGTCACTCAGTAGCCAGTTTTGGCAATTCATTCTGGTGTGGATTTTCTCTTGCTTTCTCTCTTGTCTCACTGACATGTCTATTTATTTTCATCTGCATGGAGATTGAGCAGATGTTTATAATACACTGACCATTACCATTTGCTCACTTTCCAACCCGTCCACCACTCCCTTGTCATGATTCCTGTTTGAGGTTGTAATGCAATCCTCCATCTTTTCAAGATTGCTCTGCTTCTCAACTCCAGGGAACAGCAGTTTTGATGTCAGACTCTGGGCCACCCCCCACCATCATTGCCCCGGTGACCTCAGCATCTCTCCGGTTGCGTTCATAGGTGGTGTACTTGAGCTCCGGTTGAGAGTGTTGGTCACATACACTCATGGGTACCCTCTCCCCACCCCTCCTCACACTGCTACCAATGGTTGTGTGGTGCAGTATCAGAGGCTGAGGGCGGTCAACTGGATACCAGTGTTTCAGGCTTTATGCATTGGGCTGCCTAGAATTGGATGTCTTTCTTCACTCCCCAGTGTACCTATAAAAGGTTTCATCCCCCTTCTTATCTGAGTTGGCTGACTTTTCCTCTGTTATATTGCATGTAATAGCCACTAGGTGTGTTCTACTTCCTGCAATGCCCCCAAGCAGGGTTCTGGTTGCTGTAAAGGGTTTGTTTTTGTTACATAGATATGCGGTCTACTATGAAGAACATTTGGATCTGTGGACATGCCTTTGTACATTGGGAGCAGGCACGATCCAGTGGACCAGTCCTGACCTTTGACAATTGTCCTGCACGTATGCATTGGCTCGGACACAGAGGCATGCACTGAGGTTAACTGGCAACATTGTTGCATGAGGAGTGCCAGAAGGAGGCTGATCCAAACATCATCGTGATCAACTTGGGAGGAAATGCATGGGAGTGGATACTTCAGTGACACTTATGCGCAAGATGAAGGCAGACATCATCAAAATTAAGCACCGTATGATGAGGACAGCCATCATCTGTTCACACATCATCCAGTGAATGCATTGGCATGGTGTCAAAAGTATGAAGACAATAGTCAAGACGAGGAGGAAGATCAACATGGAGATGTCGACATATATAAGAAGATTGCCTGGCGGCGTGGTCAAGCACAACAGCATCAGGACTTGCTACCCAGAACTGTATCGGCATGATGGAGTCCACCTGACTGATCGGAGATGTGACATGTTCACAAATGACCTGAAGATGGCTATAGCTCCTTTCCTATAGAGGTATGCCAATTATATCAATACAACTAATTTTTGTGCCCCCGCTCATGGTCATAATTTAAAATCTGGCTTTGTAAACTACAGGATTGCAGAAGAATTGAATCAAGGTGGATGAGAAGAGCAGCACAGAGCATGGTATAGTATGCATGGAATGATTGGTAAGTATATTATATCATCATCATGCAGTGCTATTGCTTCCAGTAATGGAGTGAAGGAAAATGGAGCCTATATGGTGAGTAATCCTATTATTTTTTTTATGTGCAATGTAATAAAATAATGCATTGTAATTGTCATTTGGGTAGATACCAACATTTTCTTCCATCCGGCAGGATGAACATCAGGAAGATAAAAATATTGTCCATGATTTTGATTCATGTCATGAGTTAGGGCCTGGTGTGTGTAGGATGATGTCTGATCTTTCATCCTACAAATGGTTATTACCGGTGATTGATCGTGAAATTACACACGCCGTCTTAGGGTAGATAAGAACATTTCCTTCCATCTGGCAAGATGAACATCAGGAGGATAAAAATATTGTCCGTGATTTTGATTTGTGTCTTGAGTTAGGGTCCGGTGTGTGTAGGACAACGTCTGATCTTTCATCCTACACACAGTTATTACCAGTAATCGATCGTGAAATGACACCACCATCTAGGGCAGGAGGATAAATATATCATTCGTGATTTTGATTCGTGTCGTGAGTTAGGGCCCAGTGTTTATAGGAGGGGTCAAGTACAGCAAAAGTAATAACGTTAGTGATGGTTGCCTGTGTTTGTCATCTAAGTCGAAGTGAATGTAAAAAAAAATAAGAACACCTAGATGTGAATTTTTTTTTTTTCATCTTCACCAAATGAAAACACGAACTACTGAGCTAAAACTTGCGTAGTGAGTGAAAGATATATAACGGCTAATGGGCAAATAAAAGTAAGGGGAGACTCTTGATGAGAGACAAGTGATAGAGATTAAAATAGGTTGATATGACAAGTGGGGTATACTTAGTCGGCAGCACACACACAGGACCTATATTGTGGCAACACATAAGGAGTAGTTAAGATCATTAGTGTTAGTCTTATTTCACTCAACACACAAAGTGGGTCAAAAGGAAAGAGTTGGTGGAAGCATGTCACTTAGTACATTTTGCTGACATCCAGCACATGTTATATCTGAGGTAATTTTGTGATTTTTTTGTCAGTTTGAGAATTTACTGGTACTTGACATTATGTGTGATATGCAGAACATATCTTAGCCTGGCATCTGACATATAAATCTATACTTTTCACCAATACAGATCCATAGAGGACTGTGTATGAGCAATCCTGTACCAAAATGCTATTATTCCATCAAGACATGACCAGGCAAAACAAGAGACCTCAAACTCGAGATCACATTTAAATAGAACTGGTGAGCATGAAATGTAAAGATTGATAAGATAGTGTGGCTTCTGTAAGATTGCACATACACAGTCTTGTATAGTGCTCTAGACACCAGTCACCTCCTGAATACCACAAAAAAAAAATTCCAGTTGTTGTAAAGCCGACATACTTTTACAGCAGTCTGTTGTGGTTCTCTGTAGATGTTCTGTTTTCCTGAACGTGCTGTCACCACAACAGAACTGTCATCATGCATACATGGCAAAGTTCAATGATCTTAGTTGTGCTGCACTGGGGAGCACTTGGGGGAGAGATTGGCCAGGACTTTGCAAGTGAACAGAACTGCATCTCTTTTTAGTAAAGTAGTGTGCCTGTTTACAGTGGAACTTTTTTAATTTTGGGTGGGGCTGTCCAATGTTGATTATGTATGGATTTACATACTCTGAACATAAATTTGTTTATGAGCATCATAAACAGACAGTGTTTGAATCTTTTCAATGCACTACTACAGAATCTAAAAGCAGAACAAGAAAAGAAGAGAAGAGGAGAGGAGAAGAGAAGAAAGAAAGAAAGATCCAAAAGGAATTAAAACTTAAGCAGAGAGAAAGTGGTGAAGGAACTTCAATAGATGTCGAAGATCAACCAAAGAAGAAAAAAAAAAAAACAGCATTGACTGGAAAGCAGCATATCGTAAATTAAAAAACCTAAGATGAAAGTGACAATAAAGAACCCAGTGATTTCTCTGATTTGGAACTGGCTGATTCATCAACCTTGGTACCAAGTGAGAAAAATGTGATGGTGAATGACTGGATTGCAGTGGCATATGAAAATGGGTGGTACCCTAGAATCATTACATTGATAAGTACTAATGTTGCCACCGTAGAATTCTTCCATCCAACCTCACTAGATGGTCAATACAAGTGTCCAACAGTTCTGGATATAGCAGAAATAAAATGAGTATTTATCTTTGCAGGACCTTTAAAAGCTCCATTACCAACTAATGGAGGACGACTTTTTAATTTTCCGGATTCAGCTTGCATTGAACAAATGTATTTGCATTTCATAAAGGAAGCATGAGCCGGCCTGGTGGCACTGAGGGTTGAGGCACTGAAACGAGCCCGGGTGCTGGGGGTCGGCGGGGAGGGAGTAGGATTGAGCATCCGGAGGACAGCTCTCCTCTCCCTGGGGTAGGATCTAGGGGCATCCCGGTGTGGTAGTGGCCTCTAGTGGTGACTGAAGGTACCACCAATGCTGGGAGCATGTTGGGGATGCGTGCAATGGACATCCATGTTCAGCGTGTTGACATCATTGCACAATTGCACGTAGGGGTAGAAAAGGAAAAAATACCTCAATGGGCTGTATGATGGCTGGCTGTGTGGTGCCGCCTGACTCCTTCCCTGGATGCTCCATGGATTGGGACCCCCCGGGATCCTGCAGGGGTGGCTCTGGTGTGTACCTGCCATGGTAAAGATCATTGTGTAGGTACCAAAAAAGGTAGAGCTTGGGGTTTGGGTGGAGCAAGGGGCTGTGTGGCCAGACTGGATTGGGGAGGAACCATTGGTAACACCTCCCCAGCCATAGAGGAATGAGAAAATATATGCAAAAAAAAAGAAAAAAGAAATAAAGGAAGCATGGTCAGAGGTATAAACTGTTTACTGCGGTTGGAGGGACACTGGTTCCCATTACTATCAGGTCACTGAAGATCAAAAATTCCAATATAGTCAACATGAGGAAGACAACAGTCCGATAGGTCTCCAATCAATACACTGTTTATTCAGACTTGCTTTATTTAATTTGTTTTAAAAACGAATTCAGTTTCTTACTTTCCTGTTTATCAAAATGACTGTACTATTATTTTTGCCATCTGTTACTTGTCACTTGTTAAAATGTTATGTATGCTTCTCTTATTTTTATGTGGAACCTCTAAAATAAGCTCTTGGTTCAAATGTTGTAGTCCGTTATCTTAATAAAGTATACCATGACAGTGTGTGAGGTAATGCTGGATGTGTATTGTTTTAAGAGGATTGCAGTGGGATATTGCAATTATAAAATGAGACTTGTCAGTGTTGCGCATGGAAAATATACTCAGGAAGATCAAGAATTATGGCATACCCCTGTTGTTGGGACTGGTGGTTTCAAAGTGAGTTTCCTTTCTTTCTTTTTTTTGGACACAGTTTTGGAAGGATTTGTGAAATTTCTGCATTGAAAAACGTTTTGTGGTATTTCTGTTACATATACATTTTTGCTGGTGTATGACCTTGAAAGCCATTTTTAACAGTAATGGGGGATTACTATGATTTGTGACGGCAACAGCTGGCATCTTTGTGAGTCCCGAGTTTGAAACGGTAGGAGAGATTTCATGAAAAGAAAAAATAATTCTCAAATTCTAATCAGCAAACACAAGGAAAAAAAAACTAAAATAGTCAGCACAAAGAAAAGAACAAAAAATATCATATTAGTGTTATTACGGTTATCTTTCAAAGTCAGGTCCCAGAAAAAAGAAAGATTAAAAGTTCTAGTGCAGTGAACATGAGGAAACCCAGTTTTAATTCAGTCAACACAAGGCAAACAATCCTGTATGTCTTCAGTCAATGGGGCTAGATTGTAAGGGATTGCCGAGTACTGCATCCTAGCATGGACAGCACAAGGCTTCCCATTCCATCATCATGTCACGAGACATAGAAATACAATATTGGCAACATTGGATCTTGGTTCACTGTGGGTCAAGTCCCAGAAGAAAAACATTTCTCAAATCATGCCAGCGTGAGTATGACAATCAACATCTTATAGTAGAGGGATCACGGTTCTCCAACAAGTCGGGTCCCTGAACAAAACAACAATTACTATTCTGCCATCGTGGTACCAGAAAGAAATATTGGATAGGGGTCACGGTTCTCATACAAGTCTGGTCCCTGAAGAAAGAAAGAAAGAAAGAAGTTACAAATTCAAGTATAGCCAATATGAGGAAAACAAGTTCTAATATAGTCCACACGAAGAAAGCAATCCTGTAGTCTGCGATCAATAGGGCTAGATAAGGGTTTGCTGAGTGCCGCATCCCAGCACAGATAGAAAAGGAAATTAGGGTAAGTATCGAGTTGATTTCTTTATCAGATATGCTGTGGATGAGGAGATGCTCTGAGTGCAATCATAGCAGTAGCTGCGACCGCTTTCGGCAGTCAGTCGTTAAATAAAAAGCAGCAGACTAAAAACTGAAGCTGCAAAAAAACACAAAATACTGCATTCTGGTGAGTGATAAGAACACAGGACATATCGCATAAATAACATTACTACCAGAAAACTGGGGGGGGGTACTTAGGGAATAAAGGGGTTTATTCTGTAGATTATATCACAAGAGTGGATGTATTTGAATAAAAAAAATTAATAGACAAAAATTATGCAAAGGACCAATGGGAAAACAAAACAAATGAAGTGGGTGGGAGTAGATGAGAAGTATTAGCATGTCAAGAGTGTGTATATATATGTATCTATAAAAAAAGCTGCATTAAATTAATATTACAGAAAGTATAAACAAGCATTTGTCAATGCCGAATGTTTGCTTGCTGGCATTGGCAGTGGTAGTGTAGAAGTTACAGAGCTGCGTAATAGGAATGGCAGTGAAGTATTGAACTGAAGCCAACCCCACCACCACTCTGCAGAGAGTGAAAGGCATTGGGGTGTGTGTTTGGGTTGTCAGGCATAACAGCCACGCCATTTCACCACACCCCACCCTGCAGACACTGACAAGTGTCATGGTGTTCCTTGGGGTCTTTGGCCCTTATGTGCACCCCATTTCATTAGGAAATATGGTGAGATGGGTGTGATATAGGAGAATGGGGTGAAGTTTGGGGCTGAAGAGTCCAAGGCATACCCTTGATGCCTCTCACTGACTGCAGGGTGTGGAATGGTATGAGCATCACAGGCAAGAATCCCAAGTCACACCCCTGATGCCTGTCATTCTCTACAGGGTTGGGCGTTATGGTTGGAACCCTAATACCTCAGGCATTCGTTGGTATTTTCACTCCAAATTTTCAACATTTTTTTTTGTGACCCCACCTCATGAACAGGGGGAATATCAGTTTGTTAGCCGAAAGCTGCTTATGCAGAGTGACTACGGCATTTAGCACCACAGGTGCAAAAACATTCCAAACAGGATGTAAAAAATGACAGCTGTACTATTCATGGGAAGGTGTAAAAAATAGCAATGTTGCAAATCTGTAGTAAAATTATTTAAAAAAATGGTGCAGTCACGAGCGTACATAGAAACTGTGCAACGCACACCCATAATATAATTAGGTTGGGGATTTTTTACAGCAGATTGTCAACTCAGGCATTTGGTGCCTCGATCATGAACAGTGTCACTATGATTTTTCTTTATCTGTGCGAACAATGATTTCCCACAGCGACCACGCATCTCTGCAGCTGAAAGTGTGGAAACACACTTCAGTCATGTTGTGAAAAATGACAGCTGTACTGTTCATAAGGAAGTGTGGAAAAATGGCACTGGTGAAAATCTGGACTGAAAATATTACAAAGTCATGAACTATGAAGGAGTGGTGGAAACTGTGCAATGCTCACTCGTAACACAATCATTTATGGACTTTTGTCACCAAATTTTCAACATAGCCATTTTAAGACCTCTGCTCATGAACAGTGTAACTGTGATTTTCTTAATCTGTCCCAACATTGCTTTCAGACACCAACAGCACTTGTGCTAAGTATGCGAAAACATATTTTGGGCGCATATATGAAAATTGCAGCTGTACTGTTCATAAGGAAGTGTAATAAAATGGCAATATTGAAAATATGGAGTGAAAATATTAAATTTGCAAACTTCCGAAAGATGCATAGGAACTGTGCAACACACTCGTAACACAGTCATTTTAGAATTTTTTCACCAAATTTTCAACATAGCCATTTTAGACCTCTGCTCATGAACAGTGTCACTGTGATTTTCTTAATTTGTGCCATTGTTGATTTCGCACACTGCGACTCGCCACTATTAACATGGGCGAAACACATTTTGGGTCAGATGTGAAAATGACAGCTGTACTGCTCATAAGAAGGTGTGGTAAAATGGCAATGTTGAAAATCTGAAGTGAAAATATTGAAAATTTGAACTACGAGAGTGCATAGGAACTCTTGCCAATGCAAGCTCGTAAAGGAGTCATTTTTGGAATTTTAACAAATTTTAACACATGGGGTTTTGGGATCCTTCTCTTGAATGATGTCACTGTCATGGTGTTATTCAGGCCCAAAGGCCCGAATAATGCCATGACAGTGACATCATTCATGAGAAAGGGTCCCAAAACCCCATGTTGAAAATTTGGTCCAAATATTCCCAAAAATGCCTGAGATATGCAACAAAGTTGAAACCCCTATCTAGCCCATTATACAGCTTACCGGCATTTCCTCAGTTCGCGGTCGGCTTTGAAGAGTGCAGGCATGTTCCCGGTCCACGAAGATAAATCACGCGAGTCTGGAGGTAAGTATGGGGTGAAAGTGTGGGAGAGCTGGGTGTGCAGTGGGTGGAGTGCGGGTTGTGGGAGGGCTGGGAGGCAGCCGTGGGACCGTTTTTCTTAGGATAAAAACAAAAAAAATGAAGGACATTTGCCATGCTGGGGTGGGCTCCCAGCGTGGCACAAGGACGGTTGGGGGGGCCGTTCAGCCGATGGGGGATTGGGCACCCCCGTCGGCCAAAGTATGGATTGCCATGCTGGGCTGGGCTCCCAAGGTGGCACTTAGTTCACTGGGGGGGGGTAGGACAGTGGAGCCGATGGGAGATTGGGCACCCCCGTTGGCTAGATCATTACTTGCCACACTGGGGTGGGCACCCAGCATGGCATTTCCGAAGGCTTTGGGGGGAGATGGGCAGGGGGAATGCAGCACAGCCGACGGGGATTGGGCACCCCCGTCGGCTATTCAATGTGTGCGTGGTGGGCGTGCATGCCTGCGTGGCGTGTGTGTGTGTGTGGGAGCTGCGAATGAGCAGGCAATATCTTATCGCTGCTCACTCAAGCGTAGCTCCCCCTTTGAACTGTATGCCACTGCATTTTGGAGCTTGTCATAGACAGCTCTAGAATGCATTGGTTTACAGGGGCCACGCCTGCCAACACACTGACTGAATTGAAGGAGGAGGTGACACACCTCTGAAATCTCTGATGACGGCACTATGTTTCTTGCACATGCGTGCAAGCAAACATAAAAATGGCAAAGGTTAGCTGTTCTGTGTGTCTGAAGCTCAATGTAAATTAAAGCACTCTTACAAGATGACTGTGAATCTGAATGAGGGACATACTGATCAAGCTGTTTCAGTTATATGAAACTTCCTTTTGGACTGTTCAAGAGCATGCACATTTAAGGGCAAATAGTTTCCACTGAATAAGACTGTCTTCTTTACTAGAGGATTTGTCTGGAGAGCTAAAATAGACAATTCTACTAATTACTATTGTGTGAAACTCCTTTAACCTCATTGGTCAAAACACATCGCATGACCATGATTAAATCCTGCATAACCCATGACTAAGGAATGGCATTTAGAAAAAAACATATTTAAATGCATTTAAAATGTATTTTGAGTCCATTGTAATAATCACAATAAGGCTCAACAGGGTGTGAGTTTATTGGGTCATTTACTCACTTCTTGTACTGTTCATTCACTCAGCAGAACCTCATGACACATCACAAAGGTGTGGGTAAATTAAGCAATAATGCCCTCTAGTCTAGGTTGTGTGTTGTGCTGGTATAACATCACACCTCAGGTGGTTGGGCACAAGGCCGCAGGCTGAGTGCGTCCAATACCTGAGGCGTGACATTATTCCAGCACGATACACACCCTGGAGGGCATTAATGCTTTTATACAATGGCTTGTTATACAGAATAAAAAAAATTTTTAAAAATGTTTTTGTTAATGTGGAAAAATATTTTTGTTTCTTAAGAGAAGAAGCAAATCCAAATCCAAACAATCCAGTGCAATGCAGTCAGTCAGGAGGTTCACACAGTGCTGAAACTAGACCCATGATGTTGTACTGGGATAACATCATGGGTCCTGTCCCAGACTATGCAACCAGAGGCCAGCATTCTTTCTTGCCATTGTATAATACCCATTATAAAATGGGCTAAAAAAAATTCCGGGATGCTGATTGGCTAAAACGTACCTTTAGCCGTGTCCTTATCAGCATGTATTGTGGCAACCAGCACTAATTCTACCAACCACAGCCTTACCACACAAAATATCACTGTCCCAACACCATCCTGTTAAAAAAATCAACCTGCAGCTCCGTGACACAGTAAACAGACATAAGACCACTCTGCACAGTACTCCTGTAGTCTACACAGCACTCCCCGATATGACCCTCTTTCCTCGGCCAGCACAATCCACAACATGATTTTTTCCTTATTAAAAACCATACCAGCATTAATGATATTTGAAAACCTCACCACAGTGCCAACTGCGATCTCTTAATGTCATCTTAGAACTGGAAATAACTCTGTAGCGGTGGTCTCCGTCAACCGTGCTCACCAACTGTGACCAACAAAATGTATCCCATTTTTAAACCAGGCAGAAAAGGGAAAAATGGGAAAATTTTACAAAAAACACACACAAAATAAATAAAATGTTTAGCGTAGTGAAGGGAATTGGGGTCAAAGGTCACTTCAGCAGCTGGCTCGCTCAACGACTGTTTTAAAAAATGTATTTTCTAACTTCTGTACCCTTGATCAGTTTCTGAGCCTCTTTAATCCACACAAAAACTTTCTTTCTAGTGGCACAGTTCAGACCCTCGCTGTCTGCACCGGCTAGTAACAGGCACACGTGATCACTTCCAATTCTGCTGGCGACTTCTCCACCTCTGTAAAAAAAAAAACAAAAAAAAAACAACATACAAAACCTAAACTGTGCAAATTAACCACTCTCTCTTTCTGCCACTATACATTTCTGACTCTGTCTTTGGGGTGGGGCACTGAGATGCAGCAACATCGCCAAACACAGCTGTAGCTGTCAATAAAACTCATGCTCACTGTAAAAGAAACGACTGCTGCTGTCACAATTTAAACAGTAAAAAACACAACATGACAGGCAGATCTGAACTCGTAAAACAACAGTGATACACAGATAACCTCATGAACATATACTGCTAATGAAATACTTCAACTAAACTTAATGGGGGACTATTTTTTTTACAATTTCAGGTACTGAAATCTCCTTTTTTAAATTTCTGACATTTTTTGTTTTTACCCACTAATTTTTTCGGGGGGTGGGGGAGCCCATTTTATAAGCGCAATAACACACTCTGAGGTGTGGGTTATCTCCTGACACCTGGGCGTGCTCTTATCAGGAGATAACCCATACCTCGTTGTGTGTTATTGCTTGCATAACCCACACCCTGTTGTGCCTAATTGCGTAAACAATTGTGGGTTTGAAGGTCTGTGTACTGATAGTATATCTTGATTCTGTGCCAAGAAAGAAAAGCTGGTTTCTGAGTGTGCGTGTATGTGCAAATCTAACACAACAAGGCATGTGAAGGACCAAGAGGTTTGCCCGGTAACATGCAACATTGGGAGAACTGCTCAAGATTTTCATAACCATTACAAACCTAGAGACCTAAACTACATTGTTTGTGGTTGATTACCCATACCGTAAAAGATTGTGTAGGAGTAAACTCATATTTACTCCATAGATGATTCTAAAACCAAAAGATAAGGTATGATTTCTTCACTCACCTACTTCATGGCCTTCTCTCAATGTCAATGACATGAAACACTTTCTCGCTCATGCGTGACGATGTTCAAAACTTTGTGCGGAACTGGTGACATAGTCACTGCATCACAAGATTGTGACATAGTCAGGGCAGTGTAACACCACTGTTCCAGGCATAGATTTCATTGTGGTACGTGGTTCCAAGAGAGTTTTTCTAAGCATAGAAAAAAGTGCACTTTTCAAATGAAGCAGCAGGGGTGGAATGAGGAAGTCTTCCATAGCTACTCTAAAGCTAGACAATGGGTATTATCACACATAATTAAGTTTTTTACTTATGTTAAGCATCAGCTGTGAAGATCTTTTACCTGGGTGAGTCATGGTAATATTTCTGAGAAACAGAGGCATGGGAAGGTCCATACATATCTGAGCGCAGACATTTTTATTTATTTATTTAGTCAATCTTGGATTACAGTACCTTTGCGCGGGAGACTGCTCTTTTACAAAGGTTCCACGTCGTAAAGGGTGGGTATACATACATTGTGGGTTTAGGAGTATCTAGCTTCTAACATTGAAATGCCACATTCATAACTGATATGGCTGAAACACAAAATAAAACAAAAGGCATTCTGATGAAGAACTAGAATAAAGGCTGCATGGAAAGGAGGTCTAATATACATAAAATACACAGTACGAGAACTGTATAGGCACTGCACCATATTGCAACAGGATCACCTCTTTAAAAAAAACTGAGATTAATTCTACTAAAGATGGCTAATCATACAATATATAAATCATATTTTTACACTGAACTCTACAGCATGACAAACTGTGACACAAGCCTGGTGCCAGCCTGACGGTCCAGCTCAGGTGACATATCTTATAGCTTCACCGGAGAAACTGCAACACAAACAGAGTTCTCAAGAGTGGACAGCAATGGCTGTTTATCAGACTTGAGACAACCAGTAATTATTGCATTCGGGGGTGGGAACTGCTCCCCAATGATCAATGAGAAAAGTCAGGAAGAAGAGTTTCATGTGTCAAAAGGGAGACGGGGGACACAGGGAGGTAAAAGTTGAAACGGTAGTACCTGCAGTCACCCACTTAACCTGTCGTAGTTGTGACGGCTATCAGCAAGTCCACAGAATATCATGCATTGCCATTGGCTATAGACCATGGTTCATTTTCTGTTCATCACTATGTTGTTCTTACAAACAATAACTTCTAGACCTTTGCTGCATTCTACCACAAGGACGCAGACAAAAAAATGAAACAATTGTTTACGCAAGCTGGAATACGCATCACAAGAATGACCACAACTGTGGTTGGGAGTGGGAGAAGTCTGCAGTGCTATCTCTGTTCAGTCCCATTTGTTAATCTGCCTTTTAAAAAAAAAAAACCTTAAAGTTAGTCAGTGTGCAGGGCTAAATCTTGAAGACAGCAAGAAGAGAGGGAAATTCGGGATGCACCAAAGACCAATACAGACAGCATGTCTAGTACCAGCAGCCAGTTTCCAGAAAACCAGCCTCTTGGGTCTTCTCGATTGTTAGCAACAAAAAACCAGCAGCACCAGAGCAGGTGGTGACCACCTTGATTTATATATTTAATCCAGCCAGTATGCGCATACAAGTGAATGGCTGAAACTGTGGTTGATGCTAAGGAAAGGCAACGGTGTGGGATCTGTATAGCCCCGTTTGTTGTTTTACAAAAAAAATTAATAAATTTACCTCAGCGGTGGCATATTTCATAGAATGAGTAGAGAACAAAAGTTATTATCATCAGAACCTAGCAAAAATACCTCCCACCTGCCTATGGCCAGCTGCCAGAAAACCAGTCTACTTTTTAGTTTCTTCGCTACAGGATGTGCGGTGTGATGTCTGAAGTAACATGACAAATGGCAACTGCATGAACTGTTGTATTAAAAAAAAATTGTGTTATGGAGCAGGAATACGTAGCAAGAGATGGTCACAACCGTGATCGAGACTGAGGGAAGGATTCGGTGTTGGTTCTGTGTACCAGTTAAATACCCTCATCAGAGCCAACAAGCGGATGTGCATCCAAGCACAGAGGGTGTGTGAGGAGTATCTAGACACAGCAAAGATCCACAA
This sequence comes from Neoceratodus forsteri, assembly GCA_016271365.2. Lineage (NCBI taxonomy): Eukaryota > Metazoa > Chordata > Ceratodontiformes > Ceratodontidae > Neoceratodus > Neoceratodus forsteri. The sequence goes on along the minus strand of CM028135.1, from coordinate 899,858,053 downwards.
AGCTGGTCTACCCACCTGCATCCACCTGCCAGAAAAGCCACTGCCTCCTTTGGTTTATTCTGTCTGGGTTGGAGTGGTGAGAATGCAGAAGCACCATTGGGAAGGTGCTGACCACATGAACTATTTAGTTTAAAAAAAAAATTGTGCTTAATCACACCAGATCCCTCAACACAAAAGAATGGACCCCACTGTGGATGGGGCAAAAGTAACACCACATTGTGGGCTATGTTGTATAGCACATTTGTAAAAAAAATACATAAATGGTTCTCGGAGGTGGGGCCCGTAATCGATGCTGCATCATGAACAGCAGGCAGACAGCAAACATCATGAGGAGCATCAGGACACAGCAACACTGCAGCTAATGATGGAATCGTGAGATTTCTTACAGCGCAAAATACCAACTGCAGAATGATAAGGGTATTGCTTGTACAAAGTTCCAGAAGTCTGTACTAATTAAGCATCACTATGACTGGTTGTCATTTTCCTTTTGTACTACACATCACAAGTGTCACTATCTGAGAATGGATTGGAGAGTTGGAGTACAGTAAGCATTCAGTTTGCTTTATATGCCACAGATGCCGCTCATTCTGTATAACAAAGAAAATATGACACTTTTGATAAATTTTGCATTTAGTACTTAGATCTGCAGAGCTGTCAGAAGCAAAACAAATGTATAACCTACAGAAATGGCTGAGGAAAATGGGTCTGAAATAATGCCAGAATCATGATCATGCAGTTTGATGGATGTCCGTTTTATGCTGCAGTGTCTGTGCATACAGCGATCTCTTAAATCGTTAAGAGATTACTATAGTACATGCGTCACCGTCCATCTCACCAGGTGGTTAAAACAAAGAGAATTTTTGCCATCTGTATGTCACATTTACTTAACTTTGAGCTTCTTTCTCACATAATGCGGGTTATCTTGTTGTGTAGTCTGTGTCTGTTAGAATAAAGAAAAACTGCCATTTCTCAACCTTGCTAACATGATCACCACTATCTTAAAAACTATAAACTGGGTCTCAACTGAAAACACACGTCCATAGAGACAATTTTGTAATTTTATTTTACTACGTCTCTTGATTAAGGCAATACAAAGGAAAAATTCTTTGATATTCACACTCAGACATCAGAACTCGATATCTAATAAAAGGCACATACTGTACATCAGTGTTGAAGAAAGAATGACAGAAAATCTGGTTATTTCCAAGGAATTAATGACAGGTTGAGAGGATGGGTGGCACAAGGAGCAGATAAGACCGAAAGCCACCTCCATTCAGCTATTTGTTAATCCAAGGAAATGCACAGCTTCAATGTTGTTATATTGCGATGTCTAATCATGAAAATTACTTTTTCAAACAATATATTCTTAATTTGCAGTTCTTTTTTAGAAATATTTAAGCATGGATAAGGCACAACAACTGAATAAGGGTGTGGGTTATTGGCGATTTACCCATGCCTTATGTGGTGTCTTATGAGGCGCAGTCGAATGACGTAACCATACAAGAAGTGGGTAAATCACCCAATAACTCACACCCTGGAGTGCCTTATTGCAATTATACAATGGACCCATGTGAAAAATAAATTTAAAATCTGTTTGTTTTTTATAAATGACATTCCTCAGCCGTGGGTTATGCAGGATTTACACACAGTCATGTGTCATGTTTTGACCAATAAGGTTACAGGCTTTTCACACACCATTGTATAATTCTGATTTTTCCCATTTTCTCTCAGACTCCAGGGACATGGCAGACATGTGCACAGAGGTGCACATGCATACTCAACTCTGGCTTGCCTGGCCCCTTCCACCCCACCACTGACAATTCCATGATGCACCTTCCACCTATGCTACCCATCGGACCTTCTCCCAGCTAATGGGAGCGGAACTACAGAGGGGCAAGCAACCTCCCCCAGAGAGGATAGCTGCCTGTCAGTTGCTCATTCCTGTTCCCTCCACCACCCTTGCTCATGCCAGTGCTGGAGGAATAGCCAGTGCAGCCGGTGCAGTGGCACAGGGGCCCGACACACGTAGGGGCCCATTGTAAAAGTCAAGGATTTGTTCAGCAGCAATTGGATCGTGACTCACGTTGTTGACTAGTTTGTCAGTCTGTGAGACTGTCTTTTTTGACACTGACTACTCACTCAGCTGACTCATAAGCCTGCCGTGCTTGCTGCCACCACCCCCTGACTGCAGATGGCAGCACTGACCACAAAGTTGCAGGACTTAACCAGCACACACCGGAGACTGGTCCGGAGAAGTTAGACAGACTGACTCACTTGAGTTAGTAGTAGAGCCTGTAGAGAAGAAGAACTCATCGTCTCGGCCAGGTATGGGGGTGGGAGACAGAAAAAAGTAGAAAGCAGATGAGACTGCTGCTGCAGACAAGCACTAAGGGTCAGGGAAGGGAAGGGCAGGGCAAGAACAAGCAACTTGCGGTGGCTGCAAATGCAAGTTAGCATCCATTCCTTCCTCCTGATCCTCCGGCTCCAGCTTCACACACAGCAACAACAGCATCACTGCCACAGTCGGTCCTCCTTTTTTTTTTTTTTACATACACTTGTCTGTTTCACTGTTTGTTGTGTACTACGGGGGGGGAGAGTGCTGCTGCCTGTGTCTCTGGAAACTGGTCTGAGTCAAGTAAGTCTGTCTGCTTCTTCTGTCTGGCTGGCTGACTGCCTGCCCTGGCTGACCCGGCCCCCCCCAGCACTTAAGTTGTCAAGTTGTGATTGTAACTTGTCTTTCACAGGCTTGCAGCATAGTTGGGCCCCTATGTCACATGTGATTGTTTATGTGCTGCAGCTGGGCCCGCTACCACCTGCAGCTGGGGCTGGGGGATTAAAATCAGAATCAACACTGATAGTCACCACCATATATTCTTTGATATGTAAGGGAGGTGGGTGAAGAGTGTGTAACTGTAAAATGGTAAAAAAATCGGGAGCTCAGCCAGGCGGGGGTTGGTGAGGCGTGAGGGGGGGCGGGGTGCCGTGGGGGCCCAAAATTACAACCTCCACTGGGGCCCATCTTTCTGTTCCTCTGCCACTGGCTCGTGCCAGTTCTCTGATGACTTGTGGTCATTCTAGAACTATTATTTCATTTTAAAGTAGAGTGGTGTGAGCCGTGCATGTCACACAGCATCACCTGTCAGCTGGATCAGTTGTTTCTAAAACATTCTTGACAAATCCATTAGCCAATAGGGAGCCTTGATATGTTCATTAATGATTAGGTATAATTGTAATTGATGTTATACAATGAGTCTGCCAACAAATGGGGCACTCCTTTCACCAGTGCAAGGCAGTCTTATTCTGTGAATAGTGTCTAGAGTGCAGCAACCCTGGAAAGTGTACATTCCAGGAACAGTTTTTTAATAAATCTAAATTGATAGCCACCCCCCTCGATGAACTATTATAATAACTGGTGACCCCCCTAATAGCAACACATTTTTGAGACTTGTAAAAAGTCTTACCAATCCATGAATTGATATATCTTTTACGGTCTCAAGTTGGGTTGTAGGCAACACGCTTTGACTATGAAAGACTCTGATCTTTGTTTACTTTACTTAGCACAATTTATTATAAAAAATAACAAAAGATGTGTGATCTGCAGTTTTCGCTATCGAGGTTTATTCTCTATTTAATATATTCATTCCTATTACACTCAGTTGTTGTTGCCTACAGTGCTGCTTGTCTCACTTTGCTGTTGTAGCACCAGCAGAAGGTAAAAATTAATTTAAACAACCTCCTCAGAGTGATTTAAATCATGGGGAAGACAGCCTAGTACTACAGTAGGGTATAGGAACAATTCAACTTTCTAATTACCTAGATACAGATTCTGGAGATGGAATTATTATAACTAAGACTCAAGAGTAAAAGTGACATCATGGTCTAGAATGTCTACTTGCGGTTGCTTAAACCTGTACTGAAAAAAAGCATTGGTGTGTTTCTAGAGTTTGAAAACTATCCAGTTGCAGTCTGCCTAAAAATGTATATATGAAAATATCTTCTTAACTCTGAGCAGGATAAAATCTTAATTAATAAGTTCATTAATCTGATGATAAATATATAGGAAGTTAAAAGCTTATAATTTCAGTTGGGCAGGAGAGAACTAGAAATGTACATTTGCAAATATGTAGAACACATAAGAAACATGACGGACAGAAGAAGACTAGGTTAAAACTAACATCAGGCTATATATTTCACTCACCAGATCAAGTGGGCAAATTAAAGTGCTAGTGTGCATAAAACAGGTATTACAGTTTCTAAACGCAGTCAGCCATTAACTTTTTTTTTACATTTGAAGTACTTTTTTTTTTTTACATTTGGTAAATTAAATACTGTTCCTGTGTTCGGTATCAGGTGTGATGACTGGACCAGCTCTCATCTTGCCAGATGAATGATCTATCTCTAGTAGCAGTCAGACCCCATTAATTTGTTGTGTGTCTGCTGGGATAGCAACTTGACATCTCCCATGAGATATTGATGCTGATGTTATGGATCAGATGCATATCTGTCATCTGCCAGGGAGAGGGCTATTCCATAAGTTTCATAACAATATTAATAATTTATCACACAAGAATAGTAAAAAAAACACTTCAGAAATAAACAAACTGACTGTACTACTTAACAATTATTTCCACTGTATGCCGATTTTTACCACACTACCTGTTTTGGGAAGTGGAGGTTTCAGCTCAGTATTTTGTGTTTTTTTTTGTGTGGAGAAAAGGCTAATTATTTAACCGTCTGTTATGCTGTGTTTTAAATACTTTCATTAAATAGAGCTTAATTATAGCTTTCAAATGATATAGTACTTGGTATATTTCAATATTACTTTATCAGCAGGTATGACACGGCAGACATCTTGGAATTAAAAATGGCCACCACCAGTTCAAAATTGTTAATTGTCACAATCCAATAATTGAACTACTTTTTCACTTGAGAGTTCAGATTATATATCATTGATAGGTTTAAATATTAATTTAGCAGAACAGGTATGGCAGATATCTTGGAATTAAAAATGGCCGCCATCAGTCAGAAAAATGTTAGTTGTGGGTATTCTTTGATTGCATTAAGTAGAACCTGACTTGAGTTTTCATATGATATATAACTTGATATTTCTAAGTTATATTAATTGCTTATCAAAATATGGCAGCCATATTGAAATTAAAAATGGCCACACCACTAATTCAAAAATAGAAACTGAAGTTATATAATAAAGATAATATTAAATATATTCAATTACTAGCATTTACTGTTAATTTGGAAGCATCTGTACCTCTAGAAATATCAAAAATAATGTGTAAAATGTTAATCTAAATGGTTGTGATGCCAAATTAGCCATTTAATGGTTAATTTTATGAATCAAAATTAATTTTAACAGTAAAAATAATGCTCCCAATAAATTCACGGTCCAAAAATACATAAATATTCTGAGTTTCAAAACATAATGAATGCTTATTAAGTAGTTCTGCATACTTTATGAAGAAAAAGAATACATTGACATCAATTTTAGATGTGTCTGGGTATTTTTTTCCCTATGCATTTTAATAGGCAGATGATCCGAAAATGAGCACTTTTTTACCATATTAAAACTCTTATATTTTGGCAACTGTAACTCCGATTTAAAAAATTTTTAATGATTTGTAATCCTTGTGATGGCCTCTTTCTAGCAAAAGAGACATTTCTTCTTAAAATTACAAGATAAAATTTGACTTGTTATAGCTACTATAACAGTTCATACGAACACATTATATGAATAGATACATACAGTACATGTTTCATCTGGTATATCTCACTAGTTTAGAATTCACATTTTCACATTAAACAGAATCACAATTTCAGTAACATTACCATATTTTATCATAGCATTTCACCTTATTCCTATCTGTTTAACTTTATATCCCTGATTACACTGAATGGGCACCTTAACCTGGGCTGAGGCTTTGGTTTGGGTAGAGGCAGTGAACATAAGTTTGGGCAAAGAATTGGGTGTGACATAGATGCCTTTGTGCACAAAATTCATGGGCAAGTTAACAGGCTGTCCTGGAGTGTCATATGTGAGCTTTAAGTTTGGTTTTACAGATCTTTCTGAGCGACATGGCAACATTAGCACTTCTTGTTGAAGCTCACTGTCACTTGTCAGAGGTGTTTCCACAAAGTCAGAATCATCCAAGACACATCTTTCTGGCTCTTGAATTATACTTTCATTACCACAAACAGTTCACTAAGTCCATTAGCACTTTCATGGTTGCTTGTAGGTTCACTACTTGCCTCATTGTGTTCAGGTTCACTGATTGCCATCAACTCCACCACACAGAGAGACTCAGCCTCTTCAAGATCCACACTGCAAGCATCACTTTCTGGAGGTTCAGGAGCCGTGGATGAATTGGGATCTGTTAAATCTTATTAACTTTGATGTTCTGTTGTTGCTTGTTATGTACATACTGTATAAATACCTGTATATATTTTTGTATATTATTTTGTACATTATTCTGTCAACTTTCTGTACTATGTATGTGATAATGTATCCTCCCACCCCAACTCCCCCCAGGATGCACCTGGAATCGAGCAGTAGTCTGATCAGTATGCCTTTCCTGGTAAAACTCTTAAATAAATAATTAAATAAATAAATAAATAAAATCAGCTGGAGGTTCAGAGTCATCACCACAGGTTAATGGAAGGAATTCCCTGGAACACTCTCTCAAGTTCAAAAGATGGGTAGAAAGCAGGATAGAATTCACTTTCATCATCAGTTTCAGCATTTTTATGTTTGCTTGCACGCATGTGCAAGAAACATAGTGCCATCATCTGAGTTTTTCAGAGGAGTGTCAGCATCTTCCAATTCAGTCAGTGTGTTTGCAGGCATGGTCACAGTTCTCCAATCACTGCTGAAGTTGTCTATGACAGCAGTTGAAAATGCAGTGGCATACAGTTGAAAGAGGGAGCTACGCTTCAGTGAGCAGCTTCTCCCCCCCCCACACACACAGATCAACTGTGTTGGTTGTCTGATAGAATGGTGTAGTCTTGTCTAGCTTAGAGAGACAAGCCACACATCATTACATTAATAAACTGTTCCCTGCCAAAGTAGAACCACCAAAATGTGTGGGTGCCTAACAGTCCTTACACACGCCAGCTCTCCAAAGAACACCTTCATGGACTCCATGGGTTCTAATCCTCCAGAAAAAAATACCTCAGCATTTGATGTGAAAACTCAGACTTCTTTGTATGTGTAATTCCAAGCATTTTCTCTTACTAGACTCTGTCAATGTGAACTCCTCGCTGCTAAAACCTATGCAAACGAACTTGGCGTCTGTACTACCTGCAGCTAAAGCAAAGAACAGCCAGAATGCAGAAAGAACATACTGCTATGCATTTCAACAGCAGCCAGTGGGGAGGTTTTCATGACTGAAGCACTTTAATGCGCCTTTTAGTGCTGTCATATACACACCCCTGTGTGGTAATTCACTAAACTGCACACTTAGTCTGGTAATGCAGCTTCAAAATATTTTTTTTCTCTGAATTGCTGTGAGCTGGCATTTAGATAGAATCACACAGCTCTTTCTCAAATCAGATGCTCAATGAAGTCACATCACCTTGTGACCCTAAACATCTTAGGGTTGGACATGTGCCCTAACAAAATAGTGAAAACTAGGTATAGAAAAAGAAAACACAAATTCAACCATAGCTCACAATCGAATCCGCCCTTTTCTCCGGTGAATCTGAAGCCGCCTAACAGCCCACCCCTGGGTGCTCATGCACTCCTTCCACCTGCACAACATATGGCTGACGGGGGTGCTGTTGCATTTTATTTCATAATTTCCTGATCCTGTTGCTGCCACCATACTGATACAGTAATACTTTTTATGGCTCGAAAACTGCTTGACATTAGCTGAATTATAAATGGCATCCCTGTTTGACGCTGTGGTGCGGAATATGGTGGTGCTCAAATTTTAAGCCAAGTATTACATGCAGATATGTTGTTATTGACTCATGTCACTTACCATTTTATATATCTATTGATTTTTTTCAATTCACTTTTGCTGACAAATGATCGCAGTTCAGCGACGTGTAACATCTTAGTGCAGATGCTAAGTAACTGTTTTAAAATGCTGAAAAAGTTAACAGTGATGAAAGTGCATGAACTTCTTTCTTCTGTGTCTGGAGTTGTAGTGGTGTTATTGGCAAGTGCATGTCCCTTTGCTCCAGATCTATCAATGAGATGTCTGTTCTGTGCAATGGACAGTGGCTGAATGTTAGCTGCTGACAGTTTTCATTTCATTATCAACAGATAAATATTCAGGGCTTTGCAAATGCAACTTTGCTGGTAGCACAGTTTCATGCCCCAAGTGTCTCATCAGTTAGTGGTTATATCTTAACCAATGATCACAAAAAGTATGAAAAAGATTTGCCGCTGAGTAATGTAAATGCCAATTCACCTAAGCACCTTTAGGCTGCAAACATAATTTAAACGTATAGGGATTCTGGACTGGTGTATTACTCCTTGGCACAGCAACAGTTAATAAGTTTAAGCACATTCTCAGGACATTGTTTCACTTGCCGCCTCTCCCCACTATGATCCTGGTCACCTAAAATAAACCTGACATTTTACTATCTGCTTTACATCTTGGCTCAGTTAGACAATCAACGCTGTAAGAACATAAATGGACATATAAATGGGGACTATAAGAACATGGTCACCTGAAATAAACCTGACATTTTAGTGTCTGTTTTACATCTTGGCTCAGTTAGGCAATCAGAGCTGTAAGAACATAAATGGACATATACATGGGAACTATAAGAACATGCCGTGGGTGCTTCTGCCTTAGTCCAGCTGTGCAACATCAGCCTGAACCTCAGGTAGAGCTTACTGTCTACCTTTTGTTCACCCCAAGTACCTGTACCATTTCATCCTCCCTTGCCTTAGTCCAGCTGTGCTACATCAGCCTGAAGCTCTGGTAGAGCTTACTGTCTACCACTTTGTTCACCCCCATATATCGCTGTGCTACATCAGCCTGAAGCTCTAGTAGGCTTACTGTCTACCACTTTTTCACCCCATGTACCTGCACCATTTCACATCCTCCTTGATCTACAGTGAGTGGATCCCTCATTCATATGTTACATATGCACGCACAAAAAGAAAAAACGGTCTTCAAAATTAAGATACATTTATTATGTTTATTATGTTTGCTTGCAGTATTAAGAAACATAGTGCCATCATCCGAGATTTGGAGGTGTGTCACCGCTTTTCCAATTCAATCAGTGTGTTGGCCCTTGGTCCCTGTAAGCCAATGCATGATGGGCATCTGCCAATGGCTCAAAATGCAATAACGCCAGTTCAAAGGGGGCTACACTTCAGTGAGCAGCGATAAGAGATCACTTGCTCCATGCACAGCTCCCCCGCATGCACACACACACTGTATAACCGGACGAGGTGCCCAATCCCCTTTGGCCTGTTGCAGCTACCTCCACCCCCAAAGCCTTCCAAATGCCATGCTGGGTGCCCACCCTGTGGCAACTCATGATATAGCCGGGGTGTCCAATCCCCATTGGCTCCACTGTCCTCACCCCGAGTTCTGGGTGCCATGCTGGAGCCCACCCCAGCATGGCAATTGATGCTTTGGATGACGGGGTGCCCAATTCCCATTGGCTGAGTGTCCCCAACCATCCTTGTGCCATGCTGAGGCCACTCCAGCATGGCAAGCGTCGTGGTCATTGGAAACAAAGAATACCTGTAAGCAAAAAGGTCACGTGGTCTCCCTGGCCCCCTCCACAACCCGCACCCCTCACTGCACACCCTGCCTCCCCACACCCCCCCCACCCCCTCTCACCCCATACTTACCTCTGGACCTTGGCGCAATGATCTTCGGTGGACCGGGAACACGTCTGCACTCTTCAAAGCCGACTGCGAACTGAGGAAATGCCGGTAAGCTGTATAATGGGCTAGATGGGGGGGGGGTTCAACTTTATTGCATATCTCAGGCATTTTTTTGGAATTTTTGCACCAGATTTTCAACATGGGGTTTTTGGAACCGCTTCTCATGAATTATGTCACTGTCATGGCGTTATTGGGGCCTGAAGGGTGATTTCGCAGTCACTGCGTGAAATCATCTTTTGGGACTGATTAATGAAATGACACTGCCAGTGTTCATAAGGTGGGCTCTTAAAAAGCCTATTTTGAAAATTTGGTGGAAAAATTTCAAACAACGACTGTTTTACAAGCGTGCGTTGTGTAGTTCCTATGCACGCTCGTAAGTTCGCAAGTTTTCAATATTTTCACCCTAGATTTTCAACATTGACATTTTACCACACCTTCTTATATGTAGTACAGCTGTCATTTTTCACATCTCACCCAAAACGTGTTTCCGCCCATATAGCGCACAATGGCACAGTCGGTGTGCTAAATCAATGTATGGGACAAATTAAGAAAATCACAGTGACACTGTTCAAGAGCAGAGGTCTTAAAATGGCTATGTTGAAAATTTGGTGAAAAAATTCCAAAAAATGACTGTTTTACGAGCGTGCGTTTTGCAGGTCCTATGTACGCTCGTAAGTTCGTGAATTTTCAATATTTACATTCCAGATTTTCAACCTTGCCATTTTACCACACCTCCTTATGAGCAGTACAGCTGTCATTTTTCACATCTTGCCCAAAATGTGTTTCTGCCCATGTAGTGCACAATGGCGCAGTCGATGTGCGAAATCAATGTATGGGACACATTAAGAAAATCACAATGACACTGTTCATGAGCAGAGGTCTTAAAATGGTTATGTTGAAAATTTGGTGAAGACATTCCTAAAAATGACTGTTTTACGAGCATGCATTGCGCAGTTCCTATGCATGCTCATAAGTTTGCAAATTTTCACTCCAAATTTTCAACATTGCCATTTTATTACACTTCCTTATGAACAGTACAGCTGCCATTTTTCATATGCTGCCCAAAATGTGTTTTCACACATGTAGCGCACAATGGTGCTGTTGGTGTGTGAAAGCAATGTTTGGGACAGATTAAGAAAATCACAGTTACACTGTTCATGAGCAGAGGTCTTAAAATGGCTATGTTGAAAATTTGGTGACAAAGTCCATAAAATGACTGTGTTACGAGTGAGCATTGCAGTTTCCGCACCCTCGTAAGTTCATGACTTTGTAATATTTTAAGTCCAGATTTTCACCAGTGGCATTTTCCACATTGCCTTATTTACAGTACAGCTGTCATTTTCACAACATGGCGAAGTGTGTTTCACACTTTCAGCGCTGAAGTGCATAGTCGCTGTGGGAAATTATTGTTCGGGACAGATAAAGAAAATCACAGTGACACTGTTCATGATCGGAGGCACCAAAATGCCTGAGTTGACAATCTGCTGTAAAAAAAATCCCCAACCTAATTATATTACGGGTGTGCGTTGCACAGTTTCTATGTACGCTCATGACTTTGCCATTTTTTTAAATATTTTTACTGCAGGTTTACAACATTGCCATTTTTTACACCTCCCCATGAACAGTACAGCTGTCATTTTTTACATCCTGTTCAGAATGTTTTTGCACCTGTGGTGCTAAATGCTGTAGTAGCTGTGCATAAGCAGCTTTCGGCTAAGAAACTGATATTCCCCCTGTTCATGAGGTGGGGTCACAAAAAAGCCATGTTGAACATTTGGAGTGAAAATACCAACAAATGCCTGAGGTATTAGGGTTTCCCAACCATAATGCCCAACCCTGTAGAGAATGACAGGTATCAGGGGTGTGACTTGGGATTCTTGCCTGTAATGCTCATACCATTCCACACCCTGCAGTCAGTGAGAGGCATCGAGGTATGCCTTGGACTCTTCGACCCCAAAGTTCACCCCATTCTCCTATATCACACCCATCCCACTGTATTTCCTAATGGAATGGGGTGCGCATTAGGACCAAAGACTCCAAGGAACACCGTGACACTTGCCAGTGTCTGCAGGGTGGGGTGTACTGAAATGGCGTGGCCGTTATGGCTGATGACCCAAAGACACACCCCAAAGCCTGTCACTCTCTGCAGGGTGGTGGGGTTGGCTTCAGTTCAGTACTTCACTGCCATTACTATTACGCAGCTCTGTAACTTCTACACTACCACTGCCAATGCCAGCAAGCAAACATTCGACATTGACAAATGCTTGTTAATATCTACAATGTCTGCAGGATTGGAGACATTATTGGGAGCAACAGGCTGGGAAGCAGGAGTTTGCTGATTTTGTCACTTGGCCCGAGCAGCAGATGTAGTTACAGGGCGCTGAGGAGCTTCACACTCTTGAACAGTATTGATTACTATTGGGCCGATAGATAACAAGTGGTTCCTGTTAATGGTTTTAGCAGCATGAGGGTCCCCTTCTGGACATACTTTATACACTGGCAGATCCTGCAGCTTACTGATTACTGTGTATGGAACGTGACTTGTGGTCAGTTATTTTGTGTTTACCTGGAAGTTCAAAGTTTCTCCATAGTACTCTGGCACCTGGTTGGAGCTCTTGGGCTTTAACACATTTGTCATGGCAAGTTTTGTTAGTCAGGTTTCTCTTTGCTGTCATGGTGTTTGCAAGCTGATAGGCATGGTCTAGTTGGGCTTTTACATTTTTGACATACTGCAGGTAATTGTCTGATTGAACACCATCAGGAGGCACTCCGAAACATACATCAACTGGAAGGTGAGCTTCTCTGCTAAACATAAGGTGGTACAGTGAAAAACCAGTAGCATCGTTCTTTGTGCAATTATAAGCATGGTCAAGAGCGCTGATTTGTTGGCTGCATTTTGATTTATCTTTGGGTTGCAGAGTGCCCAGCATATCGAGTAGGGTTCTGTTAAATCTTTCTGGCTGTGGATCCCCCTGAGGGGGGATAAGGGGCTGTTCTAGATTTTCTTACACCCCATAGAGACAACAGTTCTTCAATAAGCCTGCTCTCAAAGTCCCAGCCTTGATTCAAATGAATACGCTGGGGGGCACCGTAATGTACAAAAAACTTTTCAGCATGGACTTTGGCTACAGTTGAGGCCTTTTGATTTTTGGTTGGGTAGGCCTGTGCATATCTCGTGAAGTGATCTGTGACTACCAATACATTTACAATCCCTTTGGAATCTGGCTCAAAAAATCGATACAGACAAGCTCCATGGGTGCACTTGTGACAATATTGATCAGAGGAGCTGCTCTTTGTGGTGGAGCCTTGCGCTGAAGACACCTTCTGCAGGTTTTAATGTGTTGTTCTATGTCTAGGCCCATTTTAGGCCAGTAGAAATGTGAACGGGCCAGATCAAGGTTCTCTCAATACCTAGAGGTCCCATTTGGTCATGCAAACCTTTTAAGGACAATATTTTATGAATTTGGCTGGCAGTACTAGCTGTTTTCTCATAATTTCACCTTGGCTGCAAGTAAGCTCTCGGTACAATAGCTGGTCTCAAAGCTTGAGCTTGCTCCCCTCCCGAAGAAGCAAAGCAGTTTTAGGATCTCTGGACCACATCTTAGAGATATCTTCCCCTTTTCTTAGAGCTTCAACTACTGGTCTGATCATTGGATCATAGCACTGTTCTTTGTGGATATCAGCTGAAGTTACGTGTGGTAAAGAACTCAAGTCCAATGCTGCAAAACTACAGTAGGCAGCTAGTATACAAGTCTCTGGAGGTCTCAAGCAATCTGCCAGACAGCTTACAGTTTCAGAGGACAAGGTTTCTTCCTGGTCAAACTTATGGCGTAGTGCTTTTACAAATTTCTCAGGGATATGAACCCACTGTTGATCAGAAACAGATCTTCGTGAAAGAGCATACAGTAGGTGTCTACATGATTTAAGCCTGGTTGATGCTCCACTGCATAATCATAGGATGCTAGAGCAGAAAGCCATCTGTGTCTGGTAGCATCTAGTTTAGCTGTGGTTTGGACATATGTTAAAGGATTGTTATCGGTCTTGACCAAGATTTTAGCACCATACAAGTATTCATGAAATTGGTCAACTGTGGCTCACTTGAGAGTGAGAAATTCTAATTTATGCACTGGATAGTTTTTCTCTGAAGATGTCAGACTTCTGCTAGCAAAGGCGACAGAATGCAGTCCTTCCAGATGTTCTTGATAGAGTACTGCTCTGAGACCACTCAAACTGGCATCTGTATGTAACAATAAGGCTTGGATGGATCAGCATAAGCAAGTATGGGAGCATGCATCAGTTTGTAAATAATTTCTTCAAAAGCAGTGTCACAATCGGGCATCCATCTCTGCCCATATGGCTCATTTGGTCTGAAATAGGTCTTCCCAGCACTTTTGTCAGTGCCTTTCCTAAACTTTTTGTGTGTATGCAGATACTCTTGAGTTAAGTTTGTTAGGGGGTGGATCACCCTGGTTTAGTCTTTGACAAATCAATGATAATAGCCGAAGAATCCAAGAAACCTTTGGAGTTCTTTCAAGTTGTTGGGCTTTGGCCAGCTGGTTAGGCTTCCGCCTTACTGGAGTCGGTTTGGATGCCTTCTGACGACACAATGTGACACACGTATTTGACAGAACTCTAAAAACTGGCATTTATCAATGGATAACTTTAGATCAAACTCTTCAGGTCTGTCCAATACTTTAAAAAAGCAAGTCTTATGCTCCTCGAGAGTTTTCTCAAAAACTGTGACATCATCAAGGTAGACAAGACATTCCAAGAGATTCATATCTCCCACTGCACACTCCATTAGCCCTGGAATGTTGCTGATGCACTCGATATGCCTTGGGGCATGCGAAGAAACTCATAGAAGCCCAAGGGACAAATGAATGCAGTTTTTTCCCTATCATCAGGAGCCATTGGGATCTGATAGTATCCGCTTCAGAGGTAGAGAATGAAAAACCATTTACTCCCATTTAGACAGCCCAGGGCATCCTGTATACGTGGCATAGTATACTGATCTGGCACAGTTCTTTTGTTGAGCATCCTGTAATCAACACACATGCAAACAGAACCATTCTTTTCCCGTACCACAACAACTGGGGAAGCGTATGGGCTGCATGACTCTTGTAGGTGACATCGGACATCGTCTATGTCAGCAGGAGCTAAGCATCTAGATCTCTCTCTCTCTCTGAAGAGTCTTTTGTTGTGCAAGAAAATGTGGTGTTTAGCACCTGTGACACAGCCAACATCCCATTCCTTAAGGGAGCATACATTAGATCTTACATTGAGAGGGCTCTTGCAGTAGGTAATTACATACAGGATTGACGTTGGCAGGTGGCAGGACCCCATGGAAAAATTTCTAGCTAGCAGTCTCTGGTGAGGGACCGCCCCCACATCAGATGACCGACGTCAGGAGACGGTATAAAGGGGTGGTCCCTCACGCCCGCCTTCCAGTTCTTTTTCACCGTTAGCTCATGCCAGCGCCTCATGGAAAAGTTCCTTGTTCGTCAGACTTGTTCGTAGTTTTTTTAACTGAGTATTTTCGATTTTTTCCTATCATCCATCAGGAATTCGTCAGTGTATGTTGTCTCCTACACCCTCCAAGCACAAAATCAAGTGCGACTCATGCAGCGCCCAACTCCCGCACAAGTACGACCATTCCCTGTGCCTTTTTTGCCAAGGCCCTGACCATCCGGTAGAGAAGTATCAGCACTGCTTTAGTTTAAATGCGCCCACTTGGAGAATGCGGCAGCAGTCCCTGGAGACCCATATTTTGAAAAAGAAGATGAGCTCCATGGAGAAAGAATTGAAAAAGCTTCGGCAGGCATCAACTTTCCCTGAAGGCCATTGCAAAAAAAAGGATAAAGAAAAGCACCGGGATAAGGGCTGCTCACCCACTGCAATTTCCTCGAGAGTCGCTGTGTTAAAGGTAACGTCCCCCCAGGGTCCGCTCCATGACGGCTGCCTTAGAGGCTTCTATGGCAGCACTGGCCTGCCCGTCTGGCTTGCGCTCGGGCCCTTCGGGTGCTCCGGGCTTTTGGAGGCCTCCACTCCCAGTAAGGCTGTGGTTTTGCGGCCTACTGGTGCGAGCGACTCCGAAAAGCCGAACGTCGGCCCCTCTGACATCCGCACGGAGAAGGTCAGTAAGTTGCCTGACCCTTTGGGACAGCACACGGACCCTATTCCGCCCAACCAGGCTGCCCCTTCATTGTGGCCTGCCTCCGGTGATGGGTCCATTAAGTCGGATGCTGGCCCCTCTGGTGCCTGCCTGGATCCCACTGCTAAGCTGCACGTCAGTTCACCTGACATCTGCACACCAGATGAGCTGACGCAGAACCCTCCCATGTCCGTCGTTCCCAGCTCCCCGCAGCCTTCACTGCCCTCTGGGGGCCCTGAGTCTCTTCAGCCTGACCCTGAGGATTTCCGCCCCCATCCCCGGGCGATGCTGAGGTCCCTGTTCCACCTCCGTCAGACCATCCACCTGCTGGTCCGACCGATCTGACATCAGCTTCCTGGACGCCGGCTCGATGCCGGCTCCTCAGCCGCCGGCTCCAATGCCAGTGTTGCTGACTCTGGGTGACATCCCTCTCCTGGATGCCGCCTGACTCCGGGCCCTCCACCCCCCAGGCCTTCTGCTCCGGATCCGCCCGTGGGGCCTTCGGCCAGGCTGTCTGCCCTGGCAGACCCCCTGGTTCCCGGGTACCCGACCCCGTCATATCCGACGCTGTCACACCTGGGACCGCAGTAGCCGGTGCCTCAGTACCCAGCGCCAACCTACTTGACACCGCTGTACCCGACGCCTCAATGCCCGATGCCGGGCTTCCTGCCGTAGGGTTATGGATACGCACCTTATGGGTATAGTCCATACCCTTATCCCCCCTCCTTCTCCTTCCCATGCCCCCCTGCCACTGGTGGATCTGCAGGAGACTCTGACCTCCTGATGGGCTAAGGCCAAGGCTCAGCTCACCAGAGAGGTGGAGAGTTGTCTTCCGACAACGGTGCCGGTTCCCGTATGTCCATGACGACAAACTCCCTCCCCACCTCCGGACACCAGGACAAAACCCTCTGGGCCCAGAGAGGGGCAGGACATCAGGAGAGGGAGTCTACTTCTTCCTCATATTCTTCTTCCTTGGACACTTCTGACGGTTGTTCCGAGCAAGACGACGAGCGACACTCTCCGTCCTAGCCCCGACCAAGGACTCTTCCGAAGTCTCCTCTGGGGGATCCTTCCTTCATGAAGTAGCTATGAAAGATCCAGGAAGTACATAAGTGGCAATCCTTGGAGCCAGGCCCCCAGTGTAAAAAACTCACTTATCATCTGGATCTGACCGTGACAGCTCCCACTTTGGTGCCACCCTGGATCGAGCCTCATGCTGACCTTAGTACCACTATATGGAAACAGCCGTCTGCCTTAACCCCACTTCCCAGGAAGTCGAACAGGCTATACCAGGCTCCCGAGGGTGTTGACTATTTAGACTCCCACCCTCGAGCTGACTCGGTTGTGATTAGCGCCGCTCATGCCCGGTCAGCTCACCCCAAACACCTTAGCTCATCTCCGCCTGACAAGGAATCCTGCTTTCTGGACCAGTATGGCAAGAAGATTTTCATTTCCTCCACTGTGGGTATTAGGGCTCTGAACTATGTCGGTCACATGGGGGATTACCAGAAGGCAATTCTCAGTGAGGTGGAATCTAAATTGGACTCCCTTCCGGACTCTCAGGTCAAGCAGGAAGTGGCTGACCTTGTCCGCTCTGCACGTTCGGCCAGTTGGCACATCCTTCGTGCGACCTACGATGCAGTGGACACTGCTGGTAGGAGCTCAGCTTTTGCAGTAGGCTTACGGCATCTTGCTTGGCTCTGAGTGTCAGGGTTGGTCCCAGAAGTGCAGTCTGCCATCCAGGAAGCGCTCTTCCGGGGTTCGGTGCTGTTCAGGGGTGATGTCAAGGACATCATCACCGACCTGCAAGAGAAGGGGATGGCACTAAAGTCTGTGGACTCTATGTATCATCCTCATCAATCACAGTGCCATTCCTTTCACAGATGGAATCAGCCCAAAGCGAGACCACAGGGAAAGAGGGCTACTAAACATCGGGCACCCCCAGCTGCCAAGCTTCCCCGCCCAAAAAAGCAGCGGGACCTTCAGCCGCGGCACTGCCACACACCGCCTGACTCCTTCCCTCTCCCACAGCCTCTGGGCTTCCCAGAGGAACCGGTAGGAGGGAGGTTTTCCCTCCACCTTCCTGGCTGGGAGAGGATAACATCAGATTCTTGGGTGCTCCAGCTAATCGCAGAAGGACACTCAATAGAGTTTCTACAGAAACCACCTCGTCACCCTTCCCCAAGGTTGTTGTACTCTCGGGAACATCTTCTTCTGGTCCAGGAAGAGATTTCAGCACTTTTGCTGAAAGAGGCGACAGAACCTGTCCCCCTTCCTCTGCAAGGAATGGGTTACTATTCCCACTTCTTCCTGGTCCCGAAGAAGTCAGGAGATGTAAGACCTATTCTAGATCTCAGTTCCCTGAACCTATTTGTGGAGTACAAGAGGTTCAGGATGCTCTCACTGTACAGCCTTCTGCCCCTCCTCTGCTTGGGCCAGT
Organism: Neoceratodus forsteri; assembly: GCA_016271365.2. Lineage (NCBI taxonomy): Eukaryota > Metazoa > Chordata > Ceratodontiformes > Ceratodontidae > Neoceratodus > Neoceratodus forsteri. Next base: position 899,839,597 of record CM028135.1, on the reverse strand, counting down.
GGCTGTGTGCTCTGGATATGCAGGACGCCTACCTGCACATAGCTATCTGCCAATCTCACCATAAATATCTCCATTTTGCTTTCCAGGGGGACCACTACCAGTTCAAGGCACTTCCATTTGGCCTCTCCTCGGCTCCCCGAGTATTTACCAAATGCCTTGTGGTGGTGGCTGCCTACTTGTGTACCGGGGGGGGGGGTACAGGTTTTCCCATACCTGGATAATTGGCTCCTGGCAGCCTTGTTCAGGGAGGAACTCCTGCACTGCCTCTCCCTCACCCAGCAGGTTTTTGTCTGTCTGGGTATTACCATCAACCATTCCAAGTCTCACTTGATCCCATCCCAGAGGATCCAGTTTATCAGGACGATACTGGACACAACCCTGGGCAGGGCCTTCTTGCCACTGGACATGGCGGCCACTCTCCAGACTCAGGTAAGCCTGTTGTCCGGCCACAGGCAGGTCAGTGCAAGGTTGGTTCTTCACCTTCTCGGGCTTATGGTGGCTGCTATCCCGACAGTCCCTCGTGCTCGGCTCCACATGAGGGTCTCTCAGTGGATGCTTCGCTCCCAATGGGATCAGTTAGTGGATGACTTGGATCAGTTGGTCCTAGTATCGTCTCCCATGGTTCGAGACTTGCAGTGGTGGATGGTTCGAGAGAACCTTCTCCAGGGAACTCCATTTTTCCTTCCTCCCCCTCCCAGACTTTGACCATAGACGCCTCAGGCGAAGGTTGGGGAGCCCATCTTGGTCCTCATCAGACCCAGGACTCTTCATCCAAGCTCGAACAAACACTTCACATCAATGTGCTCTAGCTTTGGGCAGCGCTTTATACTCTACAAGCGCTTCATCTGCATTTTCTTCCCGGACACCTAGCCGTCCAGTCGGACAATATGTTTGTGGTATGGTACATCAACAAACAGGGAGGGACTTGGTCCTACCCTCTTTGCAGGGAAGCAATGAGAGTTTGGGATTGGGCAGCACAACATGACTTTCACCTTATGGTGATTCATGTTCCGGGGGTCGAGAACATGTTAGCAGACAAACTAAGTCGCTTGTCTGCCCAAGCTCATGAGTGGGAACTGGAGCAGGGGGTCCTAGCTGATATATTCCTATGCTGGGGAACATCACAGGTTGACCTGTTCACTTCCCCTCAAAACACAAAGCTTTCTGACTTCTGCTCGTGCGTTCAAAAGCGAAACATTTTCTGGAGAGATGCTTTGTCTCTAGATTGGAAAGACAGATTTGTCTATGCCTTTCCCCCAATTTCTCTGATCCTGCGAGTCTTGCAGAAACTCGGCTCAGAAGGAGCACAAATGATTCTGATCGCTCCTTTCTGACCCAGGCAAGTTTGGTTCTCTCTTCTACAACAATACTCAGAGGAACCACCTCTTCCTCTTCCTCTGTCACGAATTTTGCTGACCCAGGATCAGGGGACCCTGGTCCATCAGGACTCAGGTCCCTTCAGCTACATGCATGGCTCTTGCAGACATAGCTCAAGTCCCCTTTGGAGTTTCTCCCCAGGTGGCGGAGATTCTGGTGGAGACTAGGAAACCGTTCACTAGATCTACCTATACCATGAAGTGGAAAAGGTTCACAGTCTGGGCTGCTTTGAAAGACTTCAAGCCCTTCTCCTGCTCTGTTGGGAGGCTGTTGGAGTACCTGCACCATCACTTTGACATGAGTCTCAGTCACTCCTCTCTGAAGGTTCACATGGTGGCCATTTTGGCCTATCATGTTCCCTTTGCAGACAGGATGTTTGCTCAACTGGAAGTCTCTAAAACTTTCCTCAGAGGGGTTCTTCACCTGAGACTCCCATCCGAGTCCCCGGCCCTCCTTGGGGTTTGAATTTTGTTCTTGAGAAACTTACTTTGGCTCCTTTTGAACAGCGCTTCCACAGACTTGAAGTTCCTTTCATGGAAGACACTCTTCCTAGTGGCCATTACCACCGCTCGGATGATTTCCAAGCTCCAGGCCCTGATGTGTAAAATTCCTTACTTGATATTTCACGAGGAATGTGTGGCTCTGCGCACCAGTCTTAAGTTTCTTCCCAAGGTGGTAGCGGAATCTACATTGAACCAGTCCATAGAGCTACCTGCTTTCTTTACGCAGTACTCCAATAAAGGGGTGTATCTACTTCATAATAAGGATGTCCACCGGATTCTGAGATATGACACTAACAGAACACAGGATCTCAGAAAGACCGATCAACTGTTTGTCTCTTTTGCACCCAAAAGAGAAGGCAATTCTGTTTCCAAGCAATGCCTGTCTAAATGGTTGGCTCATTGCATCACTTTCTGTTATGACAAGTACGACAAGACCCTTCCGGGTCAAGTAAGAGGACACTCCACCAGAAGAGTCGCTGCCTCAGCGGCATGTTTCAAACGTGTCAGCGGCAGACATCGTGCTGCCGCCACTTGGACTTCTGTCACACATTTACTAAACACTACAGTTTGGATATTGCCTCTGCGCGTAGAGGCAGGCTTCAGGCTTGCTGTTCTGCAGGCCTCCTTTCTAAAGGCCTTCACAGCTAGGATCTACTTGAGTAGCTTTCCTCCTCCGTGTGCTTCTTCTTATTCAAACTGCTTGGGACTCAGTCCTATATGTAATTACCTACTGCAAAGGCCCTCTAAGTAAGATAGTACAGTTACACAAGAACTTACATAACAGTAGCTCTTTAGAGAGGCTCTTGCAGTGGCTCTTTCTGCCTCCGCCCTCCATCCCCAAGCTTTTTCAGCTCCTTTTCAGTGGGAAATATCCACTTCTCTCTCGTCTGGCCTCTTGTGGCCTGTGGCGGAGAAAAGAACTGGAAGGCGGGCATGAGGGACCGCCCCTTTATACCGACGTCTCCTGATGCCGGTCACCTGATGTGGGGGCGGTCTCTCGCCAGAGACTGCTAGCTAGAAATTTTTCCGTGGGGTCCTGCCACCTGCTGACATCAGTCCTATATGTAATTACCTACTGCAAGAGCCTCTCTCGAAGATCTACTGTTACGGTTAGTTCTTACGTAACTGTACTTTCTCTGGGCCAGCTTATTACTGATCCTGGTTCTCCAGCTGTTTGGAAGAGGTGAATCCCCAAAATCAAACATATCCTGTGATACCTCACATCCTTTTACAGCTCTGCACTGGGATGGGAGCACAGCAGTGTCAGCACAATAGACTTTATCCAGGGTGCATCCTCTGTGTACCGTGATGTCTCAGTCTGTAACATTTTGTAGTCATACCACCATCGTCAGGCATAAGCATGAGCCCGGGCTTGAAGCACTCTGGGTTTAATCAGCAGTCCTTTGGGTAATTTTCCCTCATCTAGGGCATTCAGCATCAAAATCTTGTTAGTGACATCATTCCACAGCTGTATGTCACCACTGATACTGCATTCTGCATTGGGAGGTAACATAATGGTAGCATGATCCTTCTTCCAAACTATCCCCACAGGCTCATCTTGGTCACCTTGCTCAGGGCACATGTGCTTCTCATAAGCCTTTACAATCAGGGAGTGAACTCGCAGGGCTCTCCCTGTTTTTCTTCTCTCCATTTTTCACAAAGCTGGGCCAGGTGCCCAAACATGTGTGCGTTGGTGCCAGTCAGTACAGGGGTACCATCATAAAGTCCAGCGGAAGGGCAGACCAAGGCTAGCATCTCCACAGAATCTCCTACGCCAGCTACAGAAGAAGGAAAAGAAAGCCACACTTTTAAATAGCCAAGATAAGGATACAACGTTTCACTTAACCCTCACACATGCAGTCCATCAAGAGGTTGTAATGAGTTGTCAGATAAATGATGCTCATACCAGTCTTGGAAGATTATTGTGACTTGGGACCCACTATCTAACACTGCTCAAGCTGGAATTCCATCTATATTCACTGTATTATCCATGGAAGGGCCCTTCAGTTTAGACCAGTCTGGAGGGATTTTAGTAGGAGCCTGGGTGGACGATTTAGCTACAAAGAAATTTTATTTATTTATTTATTAGATCATCAGTTTACAGACCTTTCTTGGAATTTGGATTTCCTGAACCTCCACTGCTATCGTTTCTTGCACCCCTCGACCATTGGTTTGCTTTTTGGAGCTCCCCTTGGAGTGTGTTTACCACCCTCTCTAAGTTCCTTTGAGACCGGCATTCTTTCTTCATATGCTCATCCTTTCCACAATTATGACAGATTATAGACTCTTGGATGAGTCTTGGCTGAAACATTACATTAGGAGCTGGTCTCCACTCACTTGAGCAGAGTACACATTTGGTGTTGGAGCTGAAGCACTAACAACAGGAAATCACGGTTTGACTCCTGCCTGTAGCATTGAAGGTGATGCGATATGCCTCAGTAGTTCTTTTATGGTGACAGTCAAGTCAGCATGTTGGCTTACCACCACAGCTTTTCCCAGGCATTCAATTTTTGAAAGGGCCCCTTCCACAGTGTCTTTACTAGTGCCCAGGGGTATATCCAGTATTAATAAGGTATTGTGGGGGTCAATCTCATGCCCTGCACACCATCCCACCAACTGATGCACAGCCATTTCTACAGTGGTACCCATTAAACTTTTCTCAGTAATTCTTGATTTTGACCACTTGGGGGTGCTAATCCCAAGCAGTGCCTCCAAGATGTAACCCTTAGGTGGCGCTACCCTAAGAACTACTACCCCTGCCTGCATGACTAGATGCAGGCTGAGGGGCCTGAGCTCATTGAACGGGTACCTCCACCCAGAGGAATGGTAACTGCTATTGGTATAGCCCTCCAGGATGCTATAACCCCCCACCAACTCCTCTAGTGGCCTAAACAGTATAGCAGCAAAACATTCATGTGTACCATATAGCAGTAATGACTTGCTCACACCTTTGCATTTACCACCAGGGCTGGATCCTCTCCAGCTGCCCTGGAGACCCCCTGTAAAGTAAGACCTGTAATGCAGCAGTTCAATGGCAGTACAATACCCCCACCAAAAAGGTACACACCAGTCAGGTTAAATGCAAAAAGAATAAAATCTGATTTATTCAGGGGAAAGTGAACAGGGGTGGGGCATTAACTAGTGGATGACTGGCAGATCTGATTAATTCAGGGTGAACATGCATGCACAGTGAGTCCCTTGTTTACAGTCACACAACCCTGGGTAGCCAGTTGTTAAGCAGGCTAGCCTGAAGCGATACCCGGGGTTGGCCGGCGTTGCAGCTGTTGTTGGGACCATTAGGAGAGAAAACAATTAGCAAGCACATCAACCCAGAATTTGTAATCCAGAGCCAGATGGCTCAGTTCATTGTAATAAACCCAAACAAATAAATCAGATGACACACAATGATTGCAGTTTTGTTGGAGGGAGCTACCCTGTTTGGTACTCATGCTACCCAGACCAGGAGGCAGGACTGAGGAGATGAAGACCTCTGAATGGTGTTCTGGTTTGCCAGGGGAAGCAGGGCCCACATGACTCACCAAGGTGGTCACTACTTGTTCAGTGGTGCTGAGCAGGGAGCCAAATCCCCGAGCGGGTCTTTTGTCGGAAATGTCTCTGCAATGGGAGCGGCAGTCTAGGCCAAGATGGCAAGGCCAAGACCAAAGCAGGCAGTTTGGATTTAATCCGTGTGAGTGCTGGAGCACCTTCCAGCTAGCATAACACACTTGAAGGTGGGAAACCGTATCATGACCCACACAGCACATTCAGCACACATATAAGCAACACAACTCTATTAGTCACAGTTCGGGTAAAGTCTGGTTGCAATTTAGGAGACATTCTATGCAAACCTCTCAATCTGTGACTCATTTCGGTACCTGGCAGGCCGATTGCTTCCAGAGCAAGTCTTCAGTCCCAAATTCAGGCAGTGATCACTCTCTTTCTCTTCAGGCTTCAAATCTCAAACAAAGAAATTAGATTTAAGTCCAACTTTTACATTCACAGGATTTCTCACTGAAAGACGTGACAGGCAGGTCATCGCAGCTTTCCTGCCGATTCTCCTGTGCTGCTGCGCAAGAGCAGCTGCTCGATGGCTCGAGCTGCTCAGTCTCCAAACTTCCAAACTCCAGCTCACAACTGACTCTGCTACAGGCAGTTCTGGGGATTTCCTTTGAGATCCAAGAGGTTTGGTTGGCTGAGGGAACTATCTGTTACAGCAAGGGCTCCCCCTCAAGGTCCATTTATGTGCCAAACCTTAAAAATTACAATTCCTACAGATTTCAATACCACAAGACCTCTGGGGACAGTGTTCATTTTAGGTCCCCTGAAGTTTGATTGGTCCAACTCTGGCAGTCCAGAACCAAAATGGTGGCTCTTATGCAAAAAGTCCAAGCTGCAAGAGAAGGCAGGCTAATCAAACTTCTATACTATTATTAGTAAGGCAGATAAACAGTAAATGAACACAGTTCCTAACAGAGCTCCCTCTGCGCATATTGTGACTACAGAATGGAGCAGAAATACCACTCACCTGGCCGGTCATGAGCCCTAAACTACTCAGACCCAGCTCAGACTAATTTCTAACACAGCATAATGACTCTCTTAAAGAGACAGGCACAGAGGCTTTCTATAGCACTTTCATGCAGACACATACAGCTACTGAAGACACAGGACACCATCCTGACAATGGGAATTAGGCAGCCCAGGAAGACATCTTAGTAAACCCCAATTTGTAGGGGGTTTTACATGTGTAGTGATGAAGGAAATGGAAACCGGAGGAGGGGTTGGGAGGAGAGGAGGGTGAAACAAGAGGGGTTGGAGGAGAGCCAAGAGTGGCGGGAGAAGGGATGGCACAAAGTGGTGAAGAACTCTTTCATGGGAGCTGCAACAGAGGGAAAGTCAGAGACAGCTGAACCATTTACCATAAGGACTGGGGGAGCAGAGTGGGCAGGAAGGTTAAAAAGGGAGTGAAATACCTTCCAGAATTTAGCTGAGGTGTTAAGGTTGTTTTGAAGTTTGGCCTTGACACCCTCTCTAGAAGAGTTTTTGTGATCCCTGTAGGACAAAAGGGCAGGGAGGGAGAGAGAAAATTTGCAATGGACCCAAGTAAGATCACGTGACTTGCTCTGGTCTAACATTTTGGGGGTAATCTAAGGGAGGTGGAAAGTTTGACCCTGTGTTTCCCGGGGGAGGGGGGAGTGTTTGTCCTCTACTGTGGAACATTTGGAGTGAAACAAGGAGAAGGCCACATCAGTATCGGGGCAGAGAGGATGGCTGACCAATCTGTTGCAGCAAGATCATTCAGGAGAGCATTGAAATTAAGTGCCTGGACTAGATGTATTTTAGGGAAGAAGGGGGACGTCAGATGTTCTAGAGGCAGAACATCATCAAATTGTTGCTGAAAGCATCCAGCAGAATACATGCTGCAAATCTGTCATCCTATAGTGAGAAGAGTGTGGTTTATACCCCTCATTCTCCCTCTGAGGATGTATTCTTTCAGTTTCACCTTATGCAGGATCCCCTTGGTTTCACAGCCGAGAAGGATTCTTCTAAGAGAAATCTTTATAAATATCAGGAGGCTCCTTCAGTGCCAACTACAGTATGATCATGCCTCCTATCAATTTGGCTTTAGACAGCACTCATACACTCTGTTCATGCTGCCTGGGCCACTCATATGACCTAAACTGTGCCACTTACCAAGCTTTAACCAGGCCTCGAAGAGAAGTTGTCTGAAAGCCTTAGATACCTTCCTTCAAAGAATAGAGAGTACACAGTGTTTGATGCTGGAGTTACCACCCCACTGTACCAAATCCACTACTTTAAGGACCTGGTGACAACTGAAAAATCTCTGCTACGGATGTCAACGCAGAAAGACTATTCATCTGTAACTTCCACCACTGCCAAAGAAAAGCATCACTATCAGAGGAAACATAAAGATGCCTGGGCAACTGCTTCTGTCCATTCCAAGTCTACATTGCATTCTAGAGCACTGGAAGTAAGTCCAATACTCAGACCTAGGCCACGGTTTAATCTTCAATTTTCACTGCCTCCCCCCGACCATCTCTGAGACACAAAGGTCAGGGTCTGGCACAGGCTGTGTAACTGGTAGAAGATATAAGCCAAATTCACCATCAGGCTGTGGCCTCCTTTGTCATTGCTGGTGCTACTAACACAACCTTCCTATAGAGAGCCTATACAGCCTCTACTCCCAGAAGATGAGGGGGAGGAGGAGTACAATCCTGATCTCCAGCATATGAAGGAGAATTATGAGGTGGAAGAGGGGATCTACCCTTTATTGAGAGTATTGTCTCTAGCTTCACCCCCTCCTTCTGCAGTGAAGACTGTACACTCCATGTTCCCCACTTGAGGGTATCATGGAATGAAAATGCTAAGGTCACTTTCTTGATATGTCATATTGATCCCACCATTTTGCTGCACTGTAAGTCTTTTTCAAACAACATGAAGTCTTGCTGTATTCTGACAAGAGCAGTTAGCCCCAGCCTTTAAACTGCCCCGGAGAACAATGGGTTAACTTTTCTATGCAGGGCATAGAATGTTCATCTTGAGCTCGGTTGATGTCTCTGCCTGTTGTACTTTGAACTGCAGCCATCAGATTCTTTACTCTGCCTCGCTGAACAGTCGCTCTGGAGATTTCTCCTGCAGCTCAGTTCGAAGTCAGTTGAAGTGTTGGTTTTCAGTCGGTTTTCTACCGAAATTTTGTTTCCGCATAGTCAGTTCAAGTCTCTGTCTGTGGTACCATGAGTACTAGATAGATTTTGTTCTGTTTTCTGTGTGGAACTTGTAAAAAGTGAGGATCGGTTCGGCTGAACCGATCATTCAGGTAAATTTTGTATTTTACTTTAGTGTGTGGTTACCGGTCCGTATCAGTTCTAAAAAAACTGGGTTTTAGAACATTTTTTTCCAAGACCCGTGACACGGTCAGGAACCGATAGGGGAGTCTTGCCTAGCGGTTTGCTGAAAAAAGGGTAAGTTTGGTTAGGTTGGCCATGTCTGAGAAACCCAAGAAAAAAACCAGGCCCACTGGGTTTCAACACTGCAGTGTGTGTGGGGAGGTCTTTGCTAAGGCCGATCCCCATACCACCTGTGTTTATTGTCTGGGGTTTGACCACCTCGATTCAGACTGCCAAATTTGTAAAACTTTTCCCAAATCTACCCTTGAAAAGAGATTAGGTAGACTGAGGGAAAGGGAACCTGAGAAGTCCGCTGACCCAGATGGCCAGCTCGGTTCAGTTCCGACCGAACCAGAAGGAGTGCCCACTGACCAGGGTGATACTTCTTCGGGCACAAGGAGAGCCGATTCTGAGGAATCGGTTCCAACAAAAAGAAAACACAAAGACAAATCGACCGGTTTGGAAGCAGAATTTCATACTCTGACCACCGAAGAAATAGCCAAAGCGATTCGTACTGTGGAATCGCTTCACCCGGTTCTGACTGATCCGGCACCTTTTGGCACGGGCTCGGTTCGGTTGGTTCCCCCAGTTCAAGATTATACCCAGGAAGAATTTTATGAACCGGAGTTTGAGGAGGAGGGAGAGTTGGAAGATGAATATGGTGATGGTGAAAGTCTGGATGTGCCTATTGACCCGGACATCTCCCCAGACAGACCTTCAGGGGTTTCTCCTCCTAGGCTTTTTGAGTCACCTTCGCACTTCATGTTTTACAGAAAGGTGGCTGATACCCTCCAGCTTCCTGTGGAGGAGGCAGTGGAGGATCAGGAGGAGCCTGACTATGTAGAGATGATGGACATCCCAGAGTCCAGGAGACTGTCTATTCCCATCCACAAATCTTTTGGGAAACAGACACAAAAAATTCTTAAGTCTCCCAATTCCATACCTCCTATGGATAGAAGAATGGGTAAGAGGTATACTTTTTCAGGCTCAGATACGGAGTTCCTTTATCAACAATGCAGCCATGTTGGGGTTGTACAGGCTGCTGCCTGTGATAAGGCAAGCATTTCCTTGGCATCACACCCCCCAGACAAGGACTCCAGGAAGATTGATGCCATGGCAAAGAAGCAGTACATGGCATCTTCCTTGGGACTCAGGCAGGCAAATTATATGGCTCTACAGCCAGTGTCAGTAGAAGTCCAGGTGGGACACTGTACTGACACTGGCTAAACAGGCTTCCCCCCAGCTTGCCAATGAGCTGGAGGAGGTGGCTGCAGATGGGATTGAGGCATCAAAAGTTCAGTTTCATGCTGCTGTGAACTCCAATGATGTATCATCAAGAGTCATGGCTACATCTGTGGCTCTTCAGAGAATGGCTTGGCTCAGATGTACTAGCCTCTCACAGGATACCCAGCCTAAGTCCATGTATTTTTCTGTAGTGGGTAATTCTCTGTTTGGGGAGCAGAAAGAGAATTACATGAAGAAAATGGATGAATACAGGACCACTTACAGGAGTGCTCAGGCCAAGGAAAGGCAGGCAACTCCTCAAAGGCAGCAGTCTAGGGGCAGGGGCAGACCTTTTCAAAGTCCTTTTTACCAAGCACAGGCCTCTTCTTCCTTTTCACAGAGGGGGTTCTTCAGAGGGAGAGGCAGAAGGGGGATGAGCAGGCCTGCATCCACCCCTCAGCCTAAAGCCCCTGCCAAGCAGACACCCTGATGGGTCTACCCAGGTCGACTCTCCTATCCCAGTAGGGGGCAGGCTGGCTTACTTTTGTCCAGGACTGGATGTCTGTTACATCAGACAAGTGGGTCGTGGAAGTAGTAGTAGGAACCAGGGACTGGTTCTCAGCGTCAAAAAATTTCCAAAGATGAGAGCCAGATCTTTTCCACCTGCAAGTCTCTCAGAAACCCTTGCCCTAGAGGCAGTTATTTCTGCTCTCCTAGCTCTAAGAGCTATAGATAGAGTACCTACCCTACACTGGGGCAAAGGACTGTACTCCAGGTACTTCCTAACCTCCAAAAAAGACAGGAGAGTGGCGACCCATCCTGGACTTAAGATATCTGAACAAACATCTTTTAAAGTCAAAGTTCAAGATGATAACTCTGGGAATTATCCTTCCATCTCTAAGGCCAGAGGACTGGCTAGCCTCCCTGGACCTCAAAGATGCCTACTTTCACATTCCCATCAGGTGCTCCCACAGAAAGTATCTCAGGTTTGAGTTGCCCTCAGGCCTCTATCAGTTCAGAGCAATGCCCTTTGGCCTAACCTCAGCCCCAAGGGTCTTCACAAAGTGCCTTGCAGTAGTTGTTGCCTTCCTAAGAAGACAAAAGATTTCCATTTTTCCATATTTGGATGACTGGCTCATAGTGGGCTAGTCTCCAGACCAAGTCAAGTCACACCTGCAAGTGACCCAGCAAGTTCTCACTTCTTTAGGATTTCTTCTCAACCTACCAAAGTCAGTTCTTGAACCAGCGCAGCTCCTCACCTTCATGGGGCAGAGCTGGATACGGTAAAAGGAAGAGCCTTCCTTCCCCTGGAAAGGGCAAGAGCTCTCATGGAGCTGGCCTCTTCATTCAGCCTTCAGGTGTCTCGACCAGCAAGGTATTTCCTTCAACTCTTGGGCCACATGGCAGCTTCTACAGCAGTGGTCCAAGGCACAAGATTCCAGATGAGGGACATTCAGTTCCTCTTAAGAGCTTTTTGGTCCCAAAGAAAGGATTCCCTTACCAAACTAATCCCAGTGACTCGCACTCTGATCCAAGCCCTGCAATGGTGGCAGGATCAGGATAATTTGAGGCAAGGAGTCCCATTTGCCACTCAGTCTCAATCAGTGGTCCTTACCACAGATGCTTCCTTGCTGGGCTGGGGAGCCCATTTGGGGGACCTCACTACCCAGGGACTGTGGTCACCTCAGGAATCTCGTCTACACATCAATCTCTTGGAATTCAGGGCAGTGTTTCTGGCTCTGCAAGTTTTTTCCAAATCAGTGCAGAACAAGGTGGTTCAGGTCAGAACAGACAACACCACCACCACCATGTGGTACATCAACAAGCAAGGAGGCACTCAGTCTACAGCCTTGTGCACAGAAGCAATGAAGTTGTGGTCCCTGGCTTATTCCCTGCAAACCTCTCTGACAGCAGTTCACCTTCCAGGGAAGGACAATGTCCTAGCAGATGCACTGAGCAGAATATCTCAAGGCCATCACGAATGGGCCCTGGATCCTCTGGTGTTGAAGTTGATTTTCTCAAGATGAGGCACTCCAGAGATAGATCTTTTTGCAGCCCCAGACAATCACCAACTTCCTCTCCTTTGTTGCAGACCCCCAGTCTTGGGCTCAGTCCCCCTGGATTCTCTGATTCTGAATTGGGAAGGGAAATTCCTGTATGCTTTCCCCCCCCTTTCCTCTCCTGTTCAAAGTGTTAGTCAAGATAAGGTCACAACCTTGTAAAGTGATTCTGATTGCTCCAGACTGGGCCAGGCAGCTATGGTATCCCTTGTTGCTGTCCCTAGCAGTCCATCTTCCCTGTCTTTTTCCAGGAATTACAACCTGTTAACATCCTCTCAGGGGAGGATTTGGTACCCCAGTCTCCAGCCTCTCAATCTCAAGGCTTGGCTCTTGAAGAGATGGAGTTTGAAGATCTGCATCTTTCCCAGGGGGTTCTGGATATCCTCAAGTCTTCTCGAAAGCCCTCCACCTGAAAGACTTACAACTCCAAATGGAAAAGATTCAGCATTTGGTGTTCTAAGAAGAGTATTTCTCCAGACACTGCTGAATTGCCTATGGTTCTGGATTATATTGTCCATCTCAATGGCTTAGGCCTCCGGCCAGCTACTCTCAAGGTACACTTGTCAGCTGTTTCTGCTTTCCTGTCAGTAGGCAAGTCTTCCTCACTGTTATCCCACCCTGTATTCTGTAAGTTTTTCAAGGGATTGCTTCACAGAAATCCCCCTTTAGGGATCCTGCTCCTGCTTGGGATCTTAATGTTTGCATTGCTCAGCTTATGCAACCCCCTTTTGAACCTTTGTCCTCAGCAGAGCTTAAGTACTTGACTTGGAATACTGTGTTTTTGGTAGCCATTACTTCTGCTAGATGTATCAGTGAATTGCAAGCCCTGTCAGTGGAACCTGATTTCATCTCTTTTCACAGAGATTAAGTGGTCCTTAGAACTAACAGAAAGTTCTTGCCTAAAGTGGTTTCAGATTTCCACCTGAATCAGTCTATGTCTCTCCCTGTTTTCTTCACTGATCATTCTTCCTCAAGAGAGAGGAGGCAACATTGTTTGGATGTTAAAAGAGCCCTTAGCTACTACATAGAGCGTACCAAGGGTAACAGGTTTGACTCCCTTCAGTTGTTCCTTACTTATGGAGAAGCTGGGAAGGGCAGATCTGCCACCAAGAGATCTGTTGCCAGGTGGGTTGTGTCTTGTATACAATTCTGCTATGAAAAACTGGGAAAAACTCCACCCTAAGGCCTGAGGGCTCATTTTACAAGAGGTACAGCTGCTTCCCTGGCTGCTGCCAGGGATATCCCTCTGTTAGAAATTTATCAAGCAGCCACCTGGAAAACAGTCCATACTTTTACCAAGCATTACTCTCTGTATATCCAGGCTAGGAATGATGCTTGGTTTGGCACTGCAGTACTTCAGAGCCTATTCCCAAAGTAGGTTCTGTCCCTCCTCCATGGAGGTACTGCTTGGTAGTCTGCACTTGTCAGAATACAGCAAGACTTCATGTTGTTTGAAGAAAAAATGACTCACCTTAGTAGTTATGTTTCTTCTAGTGGAGTCTTGCTGTATTCTGACCTCCCCCCTGCCTTCCCTCTCAGAACCTAGATTTTTTTTGGATGTGGGTGGGCAGGCGCAGTGTTGGCTCCCTAGGGGTGCCCCCTTTACACCCTCTATTTCTCATGGGGTGAGATGTTATTTCATTTGATTGGTTTTTGTGTTTGGGTTTCCTGACTTGAGTCTTTCTTTGGGAACCCAAAAGATTATTTTTCTGCCAGCTGGCTAGTAAACATTTTACAGTTTCCACACAGAACACCTAGTGAGTTTTGCTCGTAAAGATCTGATGGTTGCAGTTCAAATTACAACATGCAGAGACATCAACTGAGCTTGAGATGAACATTCTATGTCCTGCATAGAAATGTTAACCCATTGTTCTCTGGGGCAGTTTAAAGGCTGGAGCTAACTGCACTTGTCAGAATACAACAAGACTCCACTAGAAGAAACATAATTACTAAGGTGAGTAATTTTTTCTTTTATTTTAATGAATTTTGGAACTTTGCTGTACCATAGTCTATTATATCTAAAGTAGTTTTATTATAGTTGATATATCCCTTTATTCTGAGGTTGGGAGAGTACTGATTTTTGCTTAAAAGTCACTATTGATATGTAATTGGGCACCTTGCATACCCTGGAGCTGTCTTTGTTGTTCAAAGATGATGCAGGACTGCCTTGGTTTTACAGTTGAGGAAGAGGACTCTTGCAAGTGGAACCTATATGAGTTCCTGGAATTTCCTACTGTGTGTACAGTGATCATTCCTTCCATTAACCCTGCTTTGAAGGGAAAAACAATGGCTGTCTGGAATAGGCTCAGTGCCTTTCCTGATGTTCATCCTAAGGCAGATATGCAGTATCCAGCACCTGCTATTGAGGCTTTCTATTCATCTTAGCCTGAGACTGATGAGTATCAGAGGTTCACCAGGGCACCAGGAGATGGGAGCGAGCTTGATGTCATTGTCTATCTCGAGACAAATGACCTGGCAACTGCCAAGGTGAAAATAGTGTAGGGTAATTTCAGGAAGCTGGGGAGTGGCCTCATGCGGGTAGCATGCACAGTGGCTTTTGCCAGGGTGTTACCTGCATGTGGCCAAGGAGAGGTAAGGGTACTCTGCACCAGGGCATTTAACAAAATACAAAAAAACAACATGTTGAACAGTCACTCCTGTGGATCTGAGCTATAAAAGCAAAGCAAGCACAGAAACTAAAACAAGCAGTGATACACACAGGAGAAAGGTCCCAAGACATGATATACTGCAGAATAAGTTTATTCGTACATACAACAGTTCCCCGCGCTTCAAGAGCAAGAGCCGTAGTCATCGGGGGAGGGAGGGGGCCCAGGGCATTTAACAACTGGTTGATGGGATGGTGCATGGAGAAGAACTTTGACTATATTGGGAACTGGGGCAGCCTGAGTGAATGTGAGCCTTCCTCCAGGAAGGGGGCCACAATCCTTGGTGGGAGGTATAAATGCTGTTTGGATGATCAGTTAAACTAGCTGGGGAGGCAGTAAAACCAAGGAAGGCAAATATTGTTCTCCAGATGATGGAGCATCAGGAAGGGAGGTCCCAAAGGGAGTAAATTCCCCTAGGGCAGGGGGCAAGAAGGCAAGGGTGGAGACAAGACAGAGGAAAAGGGGGTAAGCAAAGGTAAAGGATTGAATGAGACAGGGAATGGTGAAGGAGAAAAACGGAAGAGGTGGGTGGGGTTAGACATTCAGGAATCAGTACAGACAAGAAGTGGGGAAGCAGGCAGGGGGAAAGAAAGGAGTAGAGGGCCATGTGCGCCAATACATGGAGTCTTGGAAACAAAATTGCAGACCGGGAAGCCATCTTGGTGGCGACTGACTTGGATTTAGTGACCATTACAGAATGGTGGTGCACTGAGCACCATGAGTGGGGCATGGATATAACAGGCTACTGTCTATTCAGGAGAAACAGGGCAGGGAGGAGAGGAGGAGGAAGAATTGTGTTATATGTGAGGTGGGGGATTCGAGACCACAGAGGTACATGGACACCCAGAGGAAAAGGACGGGCCGGAGGTGCTGTTGGGTCATTCTGGAGACAGGCTCTGAGGCCGCTGTCCATACCAGGGTAATGTACAGACCTCCAGCACAGTGAGACGAGTTGAATAAGGAACTTGAGAGAGCCATCATCAAAATGGCAAGTAAGGGGGTGGTGCTGCTAGTTGGTGATTTCAGTCTGCTAAACAAAGTGGACCCTTCCAGTGGCAGCTTCAGCAAGTTGCAGGGCTATTCTTGACTCCCTACTAGAGGCTTCTCTCAGGCAGCTAGTCAAATAACTCATTAGGCATATGTAAGAGCTTGGCCTGTTGCTTACAAACAAGAAGAGCATTGCAGAAGTTACAGTGGGCAGTCTCCTAGGTACCAGTGATCACCATAGTATGGTTTAACATAAAGACAGGAACAGACGCAAGCCAGACAAGGACAAAGGTCATGGACTTTAGGAGGGTGGATTTTAAAGAAATGGAAGACGGCATCATAATTCAGCTGGTGCAGAATTCCTCAGCTCAAGTACTTACAGGTACTCCTAGAACATCTCATATTACTCCGGTGCTGCCAGATCTGCACTGGCTACCAGTTCAGTGGTGGATCACCTTCAAAGTCAGATTACTGACTTTTAAAGCCCTACATGATCTGGGCCCTGACTACCTGAAAGATCTGATTCCTTACCTCCGTATGAGGTCGCTCTGCTCAGCCGATGAGGGGATGCTAGAGATTCCTAGGGTTATATTGAAATCAGCTGGGGCCCGGGCTTTTATGTTTGTGGCCCCATCCCTTTGGAATTCTCTATCCCATCGGATAAGGGAGTGTACGACCGTGGGGAGCTTTAAACAGGCTCTTAAATTCTTTTTATGGAATAGGGCCTACGGTGTCTCTGACTGATGTTTTGCATTTGTTTTTAACAGTTTTTATGTTATTGTTTGTATACTTTGTACTCAATCTTTTTGGAATGCACCTAAGTATTTGAAAGGTGCAATATAAATAAAGATTATTATTATTATAAACTGCCATATCAGGAATTGCCAGGGTGGGACAGAGGCACATTGGGGGAAAAATAAGGGAGGGCATGATTAAAGCAACCGGCCACTGCTAAGGAAGTATGTAGAAGCAGAAGGAAAACAAGTGACTGTTATGGTTCTCTAAGGAAGCAGCCAAGGTGGTGAAGGAAAAAGTGTGGCATTCAGGAGGAATAAGGAAACACAGAGGGAGGAGGTCAGGACCTATAGCAAGTGAAGCAGAGGGAATTAGGAAGGTGGTGAAGGGAGCAAAGGCCTAGACAGAGGACAAGATAGCCAAAAGGGGCAGCTAAAGAGGACAAGACTTTCTTCAGCTACATAAGTGAGAAGAGGAAAGCAAGGGGAGAGATAGGGGGGATTAGAATGTCAGAAGCATGAGACTGCACAGAACTGGAGTAAGAAAAAGCTGCCATCCTGAACTGGTCCTTCTGTTCAGTCTTCATAGTGGAGGGGATGAAGATGAACTACCAGGGAGTATCAGGATCTGGGGGGGGGGCACAAGCCCATTTTCAGAGGAAAGAGTACAGAAGGGAATTGCAGCTGTGAATGTGGACAAGGCTATGGGACAGGTTGGATACAGTCAAGGGTACTGAAAGAACTTAAGGAGGTGCTAGCTGCACCACTAATAGTTTAACAGCTCGCTGGAAACAGATATGGTTCCAGAGGACTGGAGAAGAACTGACACAGTCCCTTTATATAACAGTGGCAGCAGGGAGGAAACTAGCAACTATAGGATGGTCAGTCTTCAGTGGCAGAGAAATTAATGGAAAACCTACTGAAAAAAGACTGGTACAGTATCATTTTTTTTTTTTCAGTTTCTCTTTCCCTTCGGTCACGGCACCACGCAGCCTCTCTCAGGCAACCTAGTCCTGTTTTCTGCCCTGCCTGAAGCATCCCCGAACTGAACCTCCTCTCTCCTCCCCCTCCCCATAGCCAGTACCTCCGGTTTGATCCGCCTGGGATGGGTCGCCCTTTCCTCTTGGGCACGCTTACTAGTCAGTCTCTGGCTCGGGGAAGGTCCTAGGAACGGAGGACCTGGAAGGTTGGCCCGGTAAGGGGCATGGGGGACAGGTGCCGTCGCCTGCCCATGATGCTGTTAGTTTTCTTGTTCTGTGAACCCTCCCACTCCCTCCCTGTGTGGTGCATGTTGACACTCTTGCACATGGCAACCCTGCCAGCATCATCCACGCTAGATACGTGCTTGTCATTGGCTGCTATAGTGCCTCCAGCCTCCACCGGGGGTCACCAGCAGGCTGGGACAACCAACCCCATACTACCCGGGGAGGAGAGCACCAAAAGGCAACTCAACCTCAACCCTCCCTGGCTGACCCCCGGTGGCCCGAGCTCGCTCCCGAACCCAGGTCTCCGGCATGGCGTGAGGTGTGGTGTCCAGCGGCTCAACCCTCAGCACCACTGGGCCGGCCCCTGGTACAGTATCTTGATCCCAGTCACCTGCAAGACCACAGGCAGAATGGATTCCTGGGAGAAGGTCATGCCAAATGAATATGATAGATTTAGTTGACTGGGTGACCAGGGAAATAGATCAGGAGAGGGCAGTGGATATGGCATATATGGACTTTAGCAAGGCCTTCGACACTGAACCACACAGGAGGTGAAACTGTGCAGCCCAGGGGCAGGTTTCAAAGGCTGAATTGGGATAAATGCTGATTGATGGATAGTAGACTGAGGGTGGTGGTTAAGGGCACTCACTCTAATAAAGAGAGAGTGACCAGTGAGAGCCACAGGGCTCAGTAGTGGGACTGATCCTCTTCATTGTCTTCGTAAGTGTCATTGTAGAAGAACTGGGTGGGCAGGTATGCACTTTTGCGAAGATATCAAAATCTGCAATATGGTGGACACTAGAAGGGTGTGTGTGCAAATATCTTGGAAAACCTGAGGAGTGGTCAAAAGCATGGCAGTTGGGGTTCAATTCCAAAATGTGCAGAATCATGCACCCATGGTATATGAACCTAGAAGCTGAGTATAGGATGTGGGGGAGGTACTGATGGACACTAAACAGGAAAGAGACATTGGGGTATCATATATAAGGACCACAAAGTGGCAGGGCAGTGAGACAAAGCAGTGGGTATGGCTAGTGGGATGATGGGTGCATAGGGGGTATCTCCAGCAGGAGGAGGGAGGTGATATTGCCACTGTACTGCTCACTGGCGAGACCCCACCAGGAGTACTATATTCAGTTTTGGAAGCCGCACCTCAAAAAGGACATAGGATGGAGGCAGTTCAGAGGAGGGCAGCTAAAATGGTGCAGGGATTGCATGTAAAATCCCTGTGAGAAGAGACTGAGAGATCTCAACATGTACACCCTAGAAGGCAGGAGAGGAGAGTGAGAGCTGACATTATAGAGACATACACGTAGCTCACAGGGGTGAACAGTGTTGGAGTCTCTTTAAAATGAGTAAGAGCTCCAGGACCAGGCACATGTGACAAAGCTGGGGTGGAGGGGGTGAGTTTAAGAGAGATTTGAGGAAATAACTCTTCACTGTGTGGCCAACCCCCTCCCCATTTTCTGGGGCAAACCGATGGTCCAGGGGAGGGGATGCACAGCACAGTACAGAAGTCTCACTAGAAATATCCCACAGGTTCAAAGCATGGAAAGACAAAAGAACAAGGGCCTACCTGGAGATGACTTCAACGTGGCAGGAAAACTCTAGGGTGTACATAGGGCACCCCAACTCCAATGAAGATCCTCAGCCTCTAGATATCTTCATTCTTCAGTCACAGCACAGACCCCGGGACCAGAGATGCATGATTTAGAATAAAGCCAAACTAGAAAAAGAACTCATCAGAAGATAAAAACCTTGAGGATATAAAGTTCATGCATCCCCTATTTGCAAATGAAATCGACTCCAATTTATTCTTTTAGAATCCAATCACTTTATTTCTCCTGTGCCCAAATAATTCAGATGGGTTACAGGGGTTCATGTGTGACTTAAATTCAAACCTCAACTCCATGGGGCTAACTTTGTACAGCCAGAAAAATATAGCAGTTCTTTAGGCAGATCAAGTTTTTTACACGACTCTTAAAACAGCAGACCTGATATTTTCCAAGGATCAGCAACTATCTACCGGCACTGGTAAATACCTAACAGAGCTTCCTACTTGATCACATGGGGGGGGTCCTCATTTTTTCCTCTAAAACAGGGAGGCATACAGCTTCTCCCCAACCTGTTCCCTGACTCTGTTCTGGCCTTCCAGGGACACGGCTGGTGCAGTACCAGCCAAACCCACAGCACCATACCCCCCTTCTCTCCTGCTAGGTCACTTTCCTAGTCTGCACGGTCTCCCCAGACCATTACTAGCTCCCTTCCGAATCCTGGATCAAGGCATAAAACAGGATGAGTGGTCTAAACCATGCATAGCTGTACACTTTCTTCACCTATCCTGCTGCCTGATATGTGCAACCAGTGTTAGGGGAGAAAAATACTTCTAGGACACTCCACGGCCCACTTGGCTAATAACTGGCAGCCCCCAGGCATGTCCCCCAAAACGGGCCCAATGGTGGGTAGAGGTTCCCCCAGGTCACTCACCAGTGAGATCCTAGGTTGCCTTGCCACACCAGGTTGCAGAGGCCCTGCCACCAACTACTGCAACCTTGATGACCCAGGCCCAATACCAACTTACCGGGCCTAATACAGACCCTGGGCCTATCTGTCCTGCGCCTCCACTACTTTCCCTTCCACCTCCCTGAGCCTTGGACCCCACAAATAATGGCCACAGCTGCCTGTCTGTGTGCCCTCCCATGGATGCTTACCCAGGGGGACCCGGCGTATCGTTGCAGTCCAAGCCGGCCTGCCTAAAGTGTGTGGGGGGACACCCTGCAGTGCTTGTTGGTCTCTTCCTACAGCACTCTCTCTCTCTCCAAAACACTTTCCATCCAGCCTATTTATATCTCTAAACCCTGCTGTCTGCTGCCTCCACATGGCAGTAAGCAGAAATTGTGCTCCCAGAGCACTAACAAATTCCTAAGCTCTAAGGGTAGTAAGATAGAAGGGCGGAGTCCGTAAAGGGAGCATAAGCCCCTCTCGAATGAGAGGGGGTTTACAACTGAAAGGGTGGTAGACACTTAGAACAGACTGCCACGGAAAGTGGTGGAAGCAAACACAGTGGGGGGTTTCAGTAATGCATGGGATAAGCACAGACATTTATTATAAAAAAGGCAGTGAGAATGGAGGGTTGCCAGAGACCAGTATGGGTCTGTAGAGACAGTTTAGACTGGAAACATCTGGGCAGACTTGGTGGGCCAAGTGTTAATTTTCTGCTGACAAATTCTATTATTCTGTGGTCATCACAGATGCATATGACTGGTCATAAGCACCGAAATATATGAGCTCCCTTTCACTAAAGAATCCAGGAGATTGGAAGTTATGGGCAAGATGACTTATGCATCTGTGTCTGTTGGCCCCAGAACTGCCAGTTATTTGGCTTGCAAGTTATATGAATAAATATCAGAACAGTCTGTGAAAATCCATCTGAGCTGCGGCTGACCAGCTTTCTGATGAACCCACCTAAACTTATATCCAGCAGACTGCCGCCCATGGAGTGGATGCTGGGTAGCATCTTTTGCATTTAGTCAATGACACTTTCGATGCTTCCTGTCATGCTGCTGTCTCTGACATTTGTCTCAGGTGCTACCCATGGCTCAGAGTAATTGGCTTTGCTACCAGTGTTTAGTAATCAGTGCTTAATGCCCCTTATGCTGACAGAAACCTTTTGGCCATCACATGGGGGATGACATTTATTTATTTATTTGAATTCTGATGACTGGGTGGCCTCCCTGGGACATACTGTCCCTTTTTCAGGAGTGACCTGGGGAATGATAAATTCCAAGAACAAAGCTTTGTGATCCTATACAACAGTCAGCTAGGTACAAATATGTATGAATACAGTGGTAATACAATAGGACATTCAGATAAGGACAATGAATAACCATTCAGTGTATAAACAGTTCCCTGATACTCCAATTACGGTACAAGTGCATAGCAATTCAATCATGTGTCAGTTATTATACAGATATTATACAGATATTGTATGTACTGTATATAATCAAAAATAAAATATAATACATATGTACAGGAGTAGGAGGAGGGTGAGGACCAGAGGAGGTGATGTGATGTGACAGGAATAGAGTATGAATCAGAGGGTGAGAAGGAAGGAGAGTGGATATGGAGAGGTAGGAGAGGTTGCCAGGAGTGGGTCATGCACAGTTACTGTTGCAAATTGGTAGCAGGAAGAAGATTTCTTTGAAGTGTATCTTGAACTGGGGAAGAGTCAAGCAAGAAAGTAAGCTGAGCGGGAGGTTGTTCCACTTTTGAGGTGTGGCAGAAGAGAAATATCGTTTACCTATGGTTAGCTGGGTTTTAGGTATGCTTAGTAAAGGAAGGTAGGAAGATCTGAGAGTCCGGGGGAAGGCTTTCAAGGTAAACAGTCTGTAGAGGATGGGGCAGAGGGAAGATGTATGAGTTTGAAGACCCTGCAAAGTACAGGGAAGTCCAGTTTGGCCTCAGAGGATGGCCAACCTAGTGTGTTGAGCATGTTGCAGTGGTGGGCATGGGCTGGCACCTTGGCCACAAAGCATGCGACTCTATGGTAGGCTTGCTTAAGTTTGGCCAAGGTACATGTCCGAATGGAGTGAGTAATGGATGCCCCATAGATCAAGACTAGGAGAAAGGAAGACAAGGCAATTCTTGTTCTAGCCTGGGGTGTATTGAGGGGGGTGGTTCAGTAAAGGAGACTGAGTTTCAGGTTAGTAGTCTTAAGGACATTTGTTACTTGTGGTTCGAAGGATAAATGCTCATTAAGAGTCAGGCTCAGGTATTTGAAGGAGTCCATTCCTTCTAAAGGCACTCCAGAGAAGGTGTGGACTACTATGCAGGGCTGGGAGGTAGTATCAAAGGAGGTGTGAAGAAATAACATGTTTTTTTTTTTTTTTCGGTATTCAGCACCAGTACATTTTACTTGAACCAGGATTCCAGTTGCTGGAAGTAGAGCTCTAGGTCAGACTTAATAGATGAAACATCCTGATTGGATCTATATAGTATGGCATCATCTGCATAGAGCTGGACAGAGGCTCCCCCACAGTTTCTCATGAGTTAATTGATGAGAATAGTAGGGGCCCCAAGCTTGATCCCTTGGGGACCCCGTCAGTGATGGGAGATAAAGAGGAGTAAGCACCAACCCACTTGGCACATTGCGAGCGGTTAGATAGTCGGAGAACCAAGAAAAAGAATTGTCAAGGCCAATACAATTGAGCTTGGAGATGAGGAGTTGGTGATTTACAATGGTTGAATGCCTTTGTTAGGTCTATGAAGACTGCCCCGGTGGCACAACCTTGATCCATAGCCTGAAACATGTCTGAGGTGACCTTTAAAAGAACTGATTCTGTCCCGTGCACTTTCCAAAAACCATGTTGATGTATGGTAAGGGTGACAGATTGTTCTAGGAATTAATTTAGTTGATCACAGTAGCAGCCACAGACACTGCCAGCTATTTCCCAAAATTTCTGTGAGATTTCCAGAGATATCTCCTGCTTTCTGCATTTCCACAGTAGGGGCAGCAAAGAGAAATTTTTCAGAAATTTTGTGAAATATCTGGAAATAGCTGGCAATGTCTGTGGCTACTACTATAAGATTCATTCCTGAATTTGTGCTATGGAGCATAAGATGGATATGGGTCTGTAATTCTCTACAAGGTTGGATGGCCATTTTTCTGTACCGGGAGAACAATCACAGCTTTCCACTTGTCAGGGAATGGCTTGAGTGAGGAAGGATCGATTAATCAATAGGGTGATCGGGTGGGCAAGCACGAGTGCTCTAGTACTGAGTAATTTAGGCAGTAGGGAGTCAAAATCTGGTGAGCTCTCAGGCTTAAGACCCAGTAGGGGTTTTAGGACTTCCTTCTGCAAGGTGGTTTTTAGGTGGAAGAGGTGGTAGAGATGTCTGGGAAAGACCCTTGATTGGTGGGGAGGGCAGTAGGTAAACCAGCCTTGTATATGTTTAGGTCAGTGAAGAAATTATTAATACCAGTGGTGATCTCAGAGGGTGAGGAAAGAAGGGAGCCTTTTGACAATATTTGTTTGGGGAATGATCCGCTCTTTTCCTTTGAGGAGGGTGTTGATGTGGGACTGAAAGCTTTTTGGGTTAGAGAGGTGTGTTTCTTGCAGGGACAGAAGATAATCTCACTTTGATTTGTTGGTTTTGGTTTTACAGGTGTTCCATAGCTGGCGATATGCTATCCAGTCCAAGTGTAGTCTGGATCATTTAATTAACTTCCAGGCTTTGGCTCTAGAGCACATTAGTTGCCTTAGCTCTTGAGACAGCCAGGGGAGTGTGCACCTTTGGCTGTATGTAGTTTGAAAGGGGCATGACATTGCTGGACATACAGTCTTCTAAAATACTCTGTTACCTAAAGGCTTTTCCCCTTCAAGCACATGGTCGAGGTTCCTTTGTATGTCCTACCCTTACCCTGCCTAGGTTATTCCTGCACCCCAGAGAGTGAGTCTCAGCATGCCCCTGCCCTGCCTACCTTGCCCCCTGGTGCCCATGCCAGGGTCCTCAGGTATACAGGTGCCAGCATTGTCCCTGCTCTCCCCTTCAGAGCTGTCTTACTCCCCTCTACCTCTCTGGACTCTTTAAAAGCCCAAGGATATTGGTGGGTGCAGAATCTCTCTTACTGTCATAGTGTACAGAAATCACCATGGACATAGAAACATAGAAACATACAATTTGACGGCAGATAAGGAACACTTGGCCCACCCAGTCTGCCCATTTCCCTACCTACTGGATAAGCTGCAGATCCTAGTTAACCAGCAGCCTACTTCTTCCTACCCCCAACCCCCAGAATTGCCTTATGACTATCCCATGCATGCTTGAATTCCACCACTGATTTTGACTCCACAACTCTCCGAAGGCCATTCCATGCATCCACAACCTCTCTGTGAAAAATACTTCCTTAAATTACCTCTGAACTCTATCTTCTGCCAAATTGTGCCCCTTGTTCTTGCACACCCTTTTTGAAAGATGCTACTCCTCTTGACTTTGTTGATTCCCTTGAGGTACTTGAAAGTTTCTATCATGTCCCCCTCTCCTCCTTTCCTCGAGGCTATACATATTAAGCTCCTTAAGTCTCTCTTCATATGTCCTCCGTGCAGACCCTGCACCATTTTAGTGCCCTCCTCTGGACAGCTTCCATCCTGTCTATGTCTTTCTTGGAGATTGGGTCTCCAGAACTGCACACAGTACTCAGGCGTGGTCTCACCAGCTGTCTGTACAGAGGATAATAACTTCCTGTTTCTACTGGTGATGCCTCTCCCTATGCATCCCAGTATCCCCCCAGCACTCCTTGCTGCCTTCTCACATTGCTTGCCCACCTTTAGGTCATCTGATATGACTACCCCCAGGTCCCTTTCCATTTTTGTTGTTGTTAGTATCTCACCCCCCATTGTGTACTCTTCCCCTTGGTTTTTGTTTCCCAGGTGCATTACCTTGCACTTCTTAGCATTGAATCTAAGCTGCTATACATTTGACCATTCCTCTAACCTTGCCAAGTCCCTTCTCATCCTTTCCAGTCCACCCTGTGCATCAACTCTGTTGCAGATCTTAGTGTCATCTGCAAAGAGACATACTTTTCCTTCCAGTCCTTCTGCAATGTCACTTATAAAGACATTGAAGAGGACTGGT
Organism: Neoceratodus forsteri; assembly: GCA_016271365.2. Taxonomy (NCBI): domain Eukaryota; kingdom Metazoa; phylum Chordata; order Ceratodontiformes; family Ceratodontidae; genus Neoceratodus; species Neoceratodus forsteri. The sequence goes on along the minus strand of CM028135.1, from coordinate 899,814,301 downwards.
CCTAATACTGAACCCTGCGGTACCCCGCTAGTAACCCTCCTTTCTTCAGAGTGGACTCCATTTACTATTACTCTCTGTGTCCTATTCTCCAGCCAATTCTTTACCCAGGCTGTCATCTTGGTACCCACTCCCAGGCTGGCTAACTTATATATTAATCTTTTGTGTGGGACTGTGTCAAATGCCTTGCTAAAGTCTAGGTAGGCCATGTCCACAGCCCCTCCCTGATCTACTACTTTGGTCACCCAGTCAAAGAAATCTATCAGATTAGTCTGGCATGACCTTCCGCTGTGAATCCATGCTGCCTAGGGTCCTGTGCCCCTCTGGCCTCTAGATACTCTACAATTCTTTCCTTTAGAAGTGATTCCATCATTTTCCCTATCACTGAGGTTAAACTAACAGGTCTGTGGTTTCCTGCTTCTGCCTTGCTCCCACTTTTGTGAAGGGGAATCACATCTGCCCTCCTCCAGTCCTCGGGTACCACCCCATCCTCCCATGATTTGTTAAAAAGGGTAGTCAGTGGTGTCACTAGTTCTACCCTTAGTTCTTTTAGAATTCTGGGATGAATCCCATCAGGCCCCATTGCTTTGTCCACCTTCAGTTTTAAGAGTTCTTTCAGAACCCTTTCTTCTGTAAATGGCTGGTATCAACTTCTGTATCCAGAGTGTTACTACTGTTTGTTTTATGTACCTCCCTCTTCCTTTGTAAATACTGAGCAAAATATTTGTTTAGTATCTCTGCATTTTCTCATTCTCCTCTGCCCACCCTCCTCCCCTTTATTAAGCCTCTACTAACCCTCCTTGGTCTTCCTTTGCTCCTGATGTACCTATAAAAGGTTTTATCCCCTTCTTAACTGAGTTGGCTATCTTTTCCTCCGGTTTGGGCTTTGCTGTTCTGACTGCCTTCCCAGCCTCCTTTTGCTTTAACTGATACAGTTCTCTGTCCTGCTTCTGCTGCGATTCCTTGTACTTCCTGAATGCTTTCTTTTTCTCTTGAACCTTCACTGCCACTTCCTTTGAGAACCATAGTGGTTTCTTGCATCATCTTGTTTTGTTTGGACAAATGGTCTTGGACATTAGTCAAAGACGACATGCTCTGGAATTACTGTCCACTCCCCCTCCAGTGCATTCTCTTCCTCCCTATAGTTACCTGTTATCCAGTATGTCACCTCCCTGTCCTTTTAAAGGAAATTCAAAGTTTGCTGCACAAGGGGACAACAGGACCCATTCTTCAGGCAACACTTAACTGTGGTTATTATTACTTCTAATATTTTCTGGTTTTTAACTGGACAGGGGCCCAACAGTATGTCCTGTCCTAGACCTCAGGGGCTTGAACCTATACATCGAATTGAACATTTTTCATTGGTATCTCTTCAGTCTCTGCTACACCTGCTCATGCAAGGGGGTTTGGAAATACATGCTAGATATGAAGGATGCTTATCTGCATATCAAAAGGCTTGGCAATCATTGTCAGTACCTCCATTTTATCCTTGAGGGCTCTTACTAACAGTTTTGTGTCTTACCCTTTTGCTTGTCTTTAGCATGGTGTGCCTTTTTCAAATGTTTTACAGTGGTGGTTGTGGTTCTTCAGAGGGAAGGTCCACGTTTATTCCTGTACCTGGACAATTTGCTTCAGAAGGCTTTGTTCCAGGCTACAGTCCTTTGCACTCTACTTCGTAGGTCAGCATGAAGAGAAGACAGGTATAGTGATCTAAATGAATGGCTGTAGATGACTTTAGGGTCCGATTTGGGACACAAATTTTTCTGCATAGAGTAGATGACATGATGGTCACTAAGAGTGTCAGGAAGGGTATTGGCATCCACAATACAATGAAAGTGGAAGGAGAGTACAGACACTAGGAGGAAGTGGTTATTGGTTTTAAGATCAAGATGGGTGAGGTCAGAAACCAACTGGGAGAGTTGTAGTGAGTTTACATTTTGGCAGAGTTTTTGGAAAAAAGGGGAGAGCCAGTTAATGCTGAAATCTCTGAGAATGAGTAACTTGCTCAAGGAGGAATGGGGGAGATGGAGGAGAGGAACTCAGTTATGGAGCCAGGAAATATTCCAGGCAGCAATAGACACCTGCAACAAAGAGCAGAGAAGGGGAGGGAGAGTTTAAGAAGGAGCTGCTTGTAGACTAAGAGAGAAGAGACTGAGAGCACTGTCCTGAATTAGAAACTAGTAGAGATGTACATTGCCACTTCACCCCTCTTTTTGCTTGATCCTAGAGGGTGATTGTGAAGCCAATGAGAGCACCTGAGGTATCAGGGATCTTGGTAGAGAGCCAGGATTCCAGGATGATGAGGATATCAGGACAAAGTTAATGTATGAGGGGCTACAGCTTCTCTGTCTTTTGGAGGAGACTGTGGATGCAAAGATGGGCTACATGCAACCCTTTATGAATCTGCATGGGGCTGGAAGAGATGGCAAAGAGATTAAGCATGACAGAATATGTGTTAAGGGAGCATATGAGCTTCTTGGAATGGGGAAGGGAAGGAGGGATGGTAAGGGGAAGAGAAGGAAGAGATAAGGCACCAAATGGCTTCAAGGTAGAGCCAGAGAAATGGTAGGAGGTAGCATCCAGGAGGCCAGGGGGAAGGAGAAAGGAAGAGGAGGGAGGATGGTAGAGTGGACGATGGTGAAGGAGGGCAGACAGGGGAGGAAGGTAGGTGAGAGAGAGAGAGAGAGAGAGAAGAAAAAGGGGAGAAGAGATAGGGTGAGGAGCAACTTGATATTATGGGGTATAACAGGGTTGAATAGGGCCCTGTCCCAGTTGTTCTGGAGAAAGAGTATAAATGCAAGTATCTGTTCTAGTCTCACCTTTTCTATGTCTTCTCTGTCTGGTTGAGCAACCAAATTTTCTCATGAGACCTAGGACTTGATCACCCCATCGGTCTTGCAGTTCCCTGCCTCTCACTATCTGTCTACCCTCACTTGCTGTTCTGTCTTTTCTTTCCCCTTACATATCTGCAGGTATAAAAATATATGTTAGTATTTTTGTGGAAATGTAATTGATACTGAGATGCCTGTATTTAAAAATGTATATAGTTATACTGTTGAAATGATTGCAAAGTTAAAACTGTATGTAGTTATACTGTTGAAATGATTGCAATGTTATTTGGAATTCAAGGGTTTAACCTGAGTTGCAATTTTCAAGCCTTTTGCAGAAGATGAAAAAAAAGGTCAGTTCTGAGTCACAATGTTCTTTTAGCTGCACCTGCTGAAACTGACAAGGACAGGAAACTTACAAGAACATTGTATGAGAAGCATGATATTTGTCTTAATGAGCTTTTGCACAGACTTATAAAAAGGAGCTGCAATGTTTTGTAAAAGAGAGACACAGAGACTGAGAAAGACAGAGATTGGAAATTGAGTGGAAACCCAGATGGTCTTTCTCTGTTTATACTGCCTTTGTAAATAGTCATACTGAACACATTTTTATTTTTTTATTTTACTGTTATTAATAAAACTCTTGCTGCAAATTTTACAACTGCTTCTGGTTTTCCTATGCTTCCTAACCTGTTCCTCGATGACAGATGGTGTCAGCCTAAGTGAGATTTTTGCCGTGCATACTCTAAGCCAGGAGTTTTGTGCTTGGGTACTAGACCTGGTACCAGGGAGGCATAAAAGAAAGGTATGGATTCTGCAGCAGCAAGCCCAGGAGTGGTTACCAGGAGAATGGCATCCAAACTAGCAGAGATAGAAGTTCACTTGAGATTGTACAGCTAGCACCAGTTATAGAAAAAAAAAACACAGGCAGTGACAGAACCTGAAAACCTGACTTCCTTTTTCAAATGGTGGACTATACAACAAAAATAGATGGAGAAGCAGAAAGTAAAAGAGATTCAACATTTAGAAGCACAGAGAAAAGAAGAATTGCAACAACTCGCACAGCAGAGAAAAGAGACAGGAGCAGCATAAAAGAGAAAAGATGCAGCGGTGGATGGATGCCTTGCAGCTTATCAATGCTGGAGGATCTGGCACAGGTCCAGCAGAGCAGCAAGACACAAACAGCTTAAAATACATTAAACTTACAAAGTTGTGTCCCTCGGATGAAATCAAAGTGTACCTGACAACTTTTGAAAGGGTTGCCGCAGCATGCCAATGGCCAAAGCAGCAGTGGGCAATCAGACTGGTACCTTACATGACAGAGAAAGCCCAACTTGTCTACAGCAATATAGGCAATGCACAGTCAGAAAACTATGACCTGGTGAAAAGCGAAATCCTGAAAAGGTATGACATCTCAGGAGAGACCTACAGGCAGAGATTTTGATCTTTGAAGTACAACTCAGTCGACAATCTTCAAGAAGCCTTCACCCAACTCAGAGAACTCCTGATAAAATGGCTTCAACCAGACAGCAAAACAGTCCCATAGATCATCAACACATTTGCGATGGAGCAATTCATCAACATCTTGCCTACAAATGTGCAGCTCTTGGTAAAGGAACACTGACCAGAAAGTGGGGAAAAGGCTGTTTCTTTGGCCGAAGACTATCAAATGGCCAGACAGATGCCACAGCAGCAAGGTTACAGCCAAGCACCAGTAAGACACTCTTTTTCCAATTTAAGCTCCAAGCCTGATAAGAACTCTGGTTGGGGTAACAAATCTGTGCCCAAAGACATTATTTGCTATAACTGTAATAAGCTAGATCATATTGCAAGAAATTGCCCTAAGAAGAGTGACATTGAAGCAGATTTGTCCTTAGCAAATTGGGGCAAGTACTTAACAGATGTGAAGGTGGGAAATAAGACTGTGATGGGACCATTAGATTCGGGAAACAGACAGATCCTAGTGCATATTGAAGTGCTGGGAAAACACTGTCCAAAAGGACCAGGTACTGGTGTCATCTGCATCCATGGGGATACACAATACTATCCCACCAGCCCAGTGACTCTCACTATTAATGTGGTGTCACACCAAATGAAAGTGGGGGTAATACCTAAGTTACCTGTACCTGTGATTATTGGAAATGATTTTTCAAGATTTACTGAGTTAATTAAAGAGGGAGTAAATCCTGATGTTTCAGCAGCAGTGGTGACAAGAGCTCAGGCAAAGAAAATCTCAGATGGTGGGGGCTATTTTCCTTTTGCTGAGTTTGATTAAGACTTGTTTTAGCACAACTCCAAGATCTGAAAGTCCAGGAAAGAAAGACGACGCCTTAAGAAACAGTGGCAACAAAAGACTGATGGACATAAGGGGTTAACCTATGAAAATACTGAAACTAAACTGATCACTGACTGCAATTTTCTTTTAGAACAGGCTAATGATGTTTCTCTCTAGGGTTATTTAAAGCAGATGGGGTGAAATTAAGACAGGGTGAACCTATGTTTAAAAATGTGATGGGCTACTGTACAGAGTTTGGGTTAAACCTCAGATACAGGACCAGATAGAACAATTGGTTATACCACAAAAATATAGATGAGTTGTTACAGATAGCACATGATAGTCATATGGCTGGTCACTTGGGGAGGAATTGCACCCTTACCAGATTGCTGTACAGATTTAACTGGCCTGGAATTCATGAGGATGTTGCTACCTATTGCAGTTCTTGTGCTGAGTGTCAGAAAGTAGCCCCAGTGACTAAAAAAGACAAGGTGCCCCTTGTGCCCCTACCCTTGATAGATGTGCCTTTTGAGAGAATTGCACTGAATGTGGTTAGCCCCTTAGACAAAAGTAAATAGGGTAATTGATTCATTTTGGTAGTATGGGACTATGCTACTCACTACCCAGAGGCAGTTCCAATGCGTACTGTCACAGCCCCAAAGTGGCAGCAGAGCATGCCAAAATTTTCAGCAGAGTGGACATACCTAAAGAAATCATTACTGATCAGGGCAGTAATATTGGTGCTTCATTACTTCAGAAGCTGTACAGTCTATTAGGTATCACTGCCATAAGAACCTCCCCTTATCACCCTCAGACAGACTGTCTTTTTGAGCATTTTAATCAAACCCTAAAACATATGTTAAAAAGGTTTGTAAAAGGGGAAATGCTGTATGGTAGACAACCTAGAGGGCTACTAGATGTAATAAAAGAAACATGAGAAAATAACCCAGCTCAGAAACAATCTATTGCATCTTATATGTGTACCCTGAGAAAGAAGCTGCAAAATATGTTGACATTGCCCATAGTAATCAGGAAGAGGCCCAGCAGGTGTATTATGCTATGGGGTTAAAGGAAAAATTTTTGAACTAGGTGAAAAGGTCTTGTTATTGTTATGCAGTACAGAAAATAAACTGTTAATGAAGTGGCAAGGGCCTTAACGATATACTGGCACAGTTAACTATGAGATTGAGACCCCTGATAGGCAAAATCCTATTAAGATCTATTATGCTAACCTCCTCAAGAAATGGGTTGAAAAAACACCAAAAGCTGTTATGCTGGTTTTACCAGAAACTGAAAAAGAAGATGTTGATGTAGCTTATGATAGACTGGAACAAACTGTTACTGCTGATGCTGTAAAGGTGAATGTTTCCTTAACCTCCGAACAAACTGCAGAAATTTGTAACTTGCTAAAGACATTTAACAGTATTTTTACCACAGTACTGGGCTGAGCGAAAGGGGTTGAGCACGTAATAGTGACAAAGAATGCTCGCCCTCTTAGGCAAAAGACATACAGATTACCAGAGTGGTTAGGGGCAGATGTGGATAAGGAAATACAAAAAATGAAAGAATGGTGTATCATAGAAGAGTCAAGAAGTGCTTGGTCATCACCAATGGTGATTGTCAATAAAAAAGAAGGGGATATAAGAATCTGCCTTGATTTTAAGAAACTTAATTGTCAGAATGTGAGTTATCCGATGCCCAGAATAGACGATTTAGTGGACAGACTGGGAAGTACTAAGTACATCAGTACTCTCGATCTCACCAAGGGTTACTGGCAAACCCCCTAGTTAAAGAATCCAGAGACAAAACTGCATTTGCCACTCCTATAGGATTCTATCAGTTCACCACCATGCCATTTGCTTTACATGGTACACCCACTACATTCCAGCAGTACATGGATGTAAGTGTATCCCCTCACACTGGTTATTGTGCTGCCTACCTGGATGATATCATGGTGTACAGTCCAGACTGGAAAAGCCGCCTGGAACACCTACAAGCAGTTATCCAATCAATCAAAAAGGCAGGTCTGACAATTACTCTTACTAAGTGTGCACTGGGCATTCAAGAAAACCAGATATTTGGGCAATGTTTTGGGAAATGGAGAAGTCAAGCCAGAAGTTTCCAAAATAGAAGCTGTAGCTAACAGCCCTGTCCCCAAAACCAAGAAACATGTCAGGTCATTTTGGGGCTGGCTGATTATTATTGGCGATTTGTTCCTAGTTTTGCTGAGTTAGCTACTCCCCTCACTGAACTCACAAAGAAATGGTTCCTGAATAATGTGAAATGGACCCCAGGTTGTGACAAAGCATTTGGAGCCATTAAGGCTGCATTATGTTCAGCCCCTGTTTTAAGAAGTCCAGGCTTTGAGAAACAATTTCTGTTACAGACTGATGCATCAGAGGTAGGCCTTGGTGCAGCCTTGAGTCAGCATATTGCTGGGAAAGAATATCCTATTCTATACATAAGTAGGAAACTGCATGACAGAGAGAAAATGTACTCCACCATTGAAAAGGAATGCCTTTCAGCAAAGTAGGCTAAGGAGTCCATTAAGTTTTACTTCCTAGGCGCTGACTTTGCACTTGTAACAGATCACAATCCTCTCTGTTGGCTTAACCAAATGAAGGACACAAATTCTAGAATCATATGGTGGTACCTGGCACTACAGCCATTTAAATTTAAAGTGATGCCCAAATCTGGTAAAGAGAGTAGCAATGCTGATTTTCTGTCTAGATGTGGATCTAGAATTGAGAATTTCTGAAGGCTAAATAAAACAAATGTGTGAGTTTAAACTTCACTGTTTGCTGTACTGTTGTGGAAAAAAGGATACTGCATATGCACAGGACTGTAAAGTTTATATGTTTATATTAGATGAGAATTACTAGAAAGTTTTGTAAACCTATTTTTGTAAAACAGGTTCCCTCTTGGGGGGGGTATGTGACAGGGTTGAACAGGGCCCTGTCCCAGTTGTTCTGGAAAAAGAGTTTAAATGCAAGGAGTTCTGTTCTCATCTTTTCTATCTCTTCTCTGTCTGGTTGCACAACCAAATTTTCTCGTGAGACCTAGGACTTGATCATCCTGATGGTCTTGCAATTCACTGCCTCTCGCTATCTCTCTACCCTCACTTGCTGTTATGTCTTTTCTTCCCCCTTGCATATCTGCAGGTATAAAAATATATGTTAATTTCTTTGTGGAATGTAATTGATACTGAGATGCCTTTGTTCAAAACTGTACATAGTTATACTGCTGAAATGATTGCAATGCTAAAACTGTATATAGTTATACTGTTGAAATGATTGCAAAGCTATTTGGAACTCAAGGGGTTAATCTCAGATGCAATTTTTAAGCCTTTTGCACAAGATGTAAAAAAGAGGTCTGTTCTGGGTCATAGTGTTCTTTTTGCAGCACCTGCCAAAACTGACAAGGACATTGGAAACTTACAAGAACATTGTGTGAGAAGCATGCTGTTTTTCTTAACGAGCTTTTGCACAGACTTGTAAAAAGAAGCTGCAATGTTTTGCGAAAGAGAGACACAGAGACTGAGACAGACTGAGACTGGAAATTGAGAAGAAACCCAAATGGACTTTCTCTGTTTATACTATCTTTGTAAATAGTTATACCAAACAGATTTTAATTTTTGTTATTTTATTGTTATTAAGAAAACTCTTGTTGTGAAGTTTACAACTGCTCCTGGTTTTCCTATGCTTCCTGACCCGTGCCTCGATGATAGGGGGTAGGAGAAACTGTCAGTTCCTGATGATAACAGGCTTGTACAAGACAGGAGCTGGGGGTGAGACCTGGCCACCACTAGGAGGGAGGCAACTGGATGAGAAATAGTAATTGGGGGAGTAGACCCCACCCAGATATAGGGAGGAACCAATAACAGTATCAGCAAAGATGATGAAGTGAAGGCTCACAAGAGTAGTGATTGAATTTAAATCATTAATAGCAACATGGGGATAGGCCTCACCCAGATAGGGACACAGCTGATATCAGTAAGAGGAAAGTTGTTGGTAGGTCTTATACAGAAAGGGAGGCAGTCAATATCAATAAGAGTAAAGTGGGTATAGGCCTCACCCAGATAGGGAGGCAGCTGATATCATTAAAAACAAAGTGGGGGTAGACCTCATCCAGACAGGAAGGCAGACAATATCAGTGTGACCAAAGCATACACACTTCTGGTGCTACCTTTCTAATAAAAAATATTCTACTTCCAGTGTCTAACTTGGCCCTTTATTACATTTTACAGTAAATGGCCCTCTGTCACAGTAATTATCTATTCCATTAATGTTATTTTGTCTTCTTAGAGAGTCACAAGAGGTTATATTTAAAAATTATGAATTCTGGGCCTAATTATATGCCATATAGTGTACCATATGTTTCGTAAGGGACTGACAGTTACTCAAAATTACGAAATGGGTAGAATAAATGTAGGAACCTGATTAACAGAGGACCTTGAAATTAGTGTTGCTCAGATAATGCTTTTGTGGATTGCACCACAATTTTTTAGATAGTGCTGGTATCCTACCAAGGATCCTACTAGAAATCCTAGCAAAGACAGATGTAGGATCCAGGGTCAGACAGCAATGGATCCTAGTTAGGATCCAGGGATCCTAGATCAGAAAGTTAGGATCTGGGGTTAGATAGCGATCCTAGATCAGATAGGATCCAGGGTCAGATAGTGATGGATACTAGTTAGGATCCAGGGATCCTAGGTCAGATCCAGGGATCCTCGGCTAGATAGTTAGGGTCCAGGGTGATAGTGATGGATCCTAGGTCAGATCCAGGGATCCTAGGTCAGATAGTTGGGATCTGAGCTGGATCTGTTGCTAGGATCCATGGGATCTACAATGTTTGTAGAATCCATGCACTGGATCCTAGAGGGTAGGATCCATAGATAGCACTACTATTCTACCACAGTAACTGTCTGGTCAAATGGGAGGTATCTGTTGGTATCCTAATTTCTAGGATACTATCTGAGCAGCACTACTTGAAACCCTGTACCGATATCCCAGTACAACAGCACTGGAAGAAGATCCAGTTAGCTGTCTTAACTGTTTACCATTAAAATCAGTACAAGGGCACAACAGCAGCCTGAAGTGCCAGCTGTAATTATGGCTGCCCTGGCATAAGTTTGGTTACCAAAATTCAGGTCCCCTGATGAGATGCTATTGTGTGGTAATGTTACTGCCTACCTGAGCATTCTCTGCTCCTGCATAAATCTGTTTAGGATGTAAATGCAGTGCCTTCCACCTGGGTGGTCTCCACTCTCATTGCCGCCAATGTGGATTCCACATTCTTGACTTGGGCCTACCAAGTGCGGCTCTTCACAAGGCCTTAGTGGGGTCTGCAACACTACTGCCAACTGCAGGTTACCACTGTGGCTCTCTCAGACTCTCTTTGCTCCACACCATCTCTTTCTCTACTCACCACCACATCATTCTCTGTCTGTCTCTTTGCAGTGCTTATGCACAAGCCAGCACTTACTGCCGCATCTTTCTCTCAGTCAGCCACTGTATGTAATTCAGTGCTTAAAAAAAAAATTAAACAAAACCTCAACCTGAATAATAGAAGGGGAAAATGAAATTTCACCTTCCCCTTGAATCCACACTCACAGCATTAGTGTTGCTGTCCATACTGTACTTTCTTCTCCTTAAAGAGTGTTGACAACACTTACTGGACTACAAGCAGAAATGGGATTTTGTTTTTCCTTGTTAATTTTGTTCCCTTTTTTATGTTTTCATAGATTTGCATGAAATCAATTCTAAGAAAAAAATTGTTTTCATTTTCTCAATGGACATATTTCATAATTGCAATAAGAAACTCCAGGGTGTGTGTTGTGCTAGCATTTTAAATGTTTATTTATATTTTTATTTTCTAGGAAGTACCTTTGAGCCAATGGCTATTTTACAGAGGTTCTATGCTGTAGTAATACATGAGTATAACATCATTACAGAGATTACAAAGTACATAAACAGATACACAAAGGTTCCATGTCATAGTAAAACATGAGTACATCAGGTTACAGAGGTTACTTAAGTACAATAGAGAGGTTACATAAGTACAATAACAGTTAGCTAGTTTACAGCATGGGCTAGGTTGACGAGTGGATTAAGTGAACAATTGAGGATCTACAGGATATAGAACAAATCAGGTAGGAAACTGAAGATGAGATAATCTGTAGGATACTTGACTAAGACTATATGCAAGGAGGGGAGAACTTGTTGGTAACAGTTCTTTTGTCTGAAGTGCTAGAGAGAGTAATCATGGGGAGGTCTAGGCTCCTTGGGGGTGAAATGCTGAGGCGGGGACCTGGAGCCTACTAGGGGTGTGTAAGTTAGCAAGATGAGAGGAGCAGGCAAGGGGGCAGGTTAGAAGGAGGGTAGCAGAAAATAGGGTAGAGTTTGGGAGTGTCAGGTCTTGCAGTCACAGTTACTGTTTATAGCAAGGGCCACTCAGAGTTTAGCTTTAAAGGGACCTGTTTTATCCTCTTTTGTGATGTCTAGGTCAAGTGCATTTAGCCAAAGTGGAACCCAGTATTCATAGGACCATTGACCTTGTGTGGTTCTGTGGAACGGGATGCAGAGGGCCGAGTTGTTTTTTCTCCTAGTGCATCTGATGGTGTTCAGTTGGCTAAGAAGGCTTTGCAGGCCTGGGGTGGTAAGTCCTAGCATAGATTTCTTGGTGAGCAGGCATACTTGATAATAGAGGTGGCTGTCAAGGTTGAGCCAGTTCATTTGAATGTACAACTCACAGGTGTGAGTGAGAGTGTTGTTTTAATATGTTTTATAGCGGTTTGGGAGGCAGCCGCATATACTGCTAGTCCATAGTCTATCACTGACAGGACTGAACTGTTGACTGCAGTTTTTCATACCACAGAAATCAGGCCTTTATGGTGCTTGTACAGTAATCCTAGTTTAGCATTAGACGACTTTGCGACTGCGTCTATGTGTTGTTTAAATGAGAGGGTGCGGTCCAGTGTCATTCCCAGGTATTTAAATGTTTGAACCATCTCCAGGGAAGTGTTCTATAGTTAAGAATGCAAAGTTGGTGGGTACGGTGTTCCTTATGTGATTATGTGAATAACATAGTCTTGTTTTTTTTTTTATAATTGGGGAGCAGTTTTGACCGAAGGAACCACTGCTCAGCCACGGTGAAATTAGCTTGCATTTGCTTTTCCAGTATGTTGGGGTTGGCATTACATGAATATAGGACTGCGTCATCTGCATATAGTAGTAGCTGGTCATTTACTGATAGGGGGAGGTTGTTTAAGAACAGGCTGAACAGTAAGGGACCAAGGATTGAGCCTTGAGGAACCCCTGTGTTAACACTACAGTTGTCGGAGAAGGTGTCCAGGATTTTCACTTTTTGGACCCTCCCAGTGAGGTAGCTTCTGAACCATGCTACTGTTGCAGAGGAGAAGCCAGTATTTGGAGAGCTGATCCAGGAGCAGATTATGATTGATGGTGTTGAAGGCCTTGGTGAGATCAATATATGTTGCCCCCAGCGCATTGTGGATAAAGCTGGTAAACTCCAAAAGTACAGTTGTGGCACTGTGTTGTTTTCGAAATCCATATTGTTGCTGGCATTGTAGATTATATTTGTCTAGATATTCAGTCAGCTGGTCAGATATGATTCGCTCTAGGGCCTTGGAGAGTGGAGGAAGGATAGATATTGGGTGGTAGTTTGTAGAGTTGATCCTATCACCACTTTTGTAAACAGGGGTAACTACCGCCGCCTTCCAGATCTGTGGGAATTTGCCTGACCCCAATTGAGAGATTAAGGATTTTGGTGAGGGGTTTGAGCTATGTCCAGGGTGAGCCTAACTAATTTTAGGTCAAGTTGATCAGAGCTTGTTCTGGAATTACCTAGCGCTTTTAGGATGTACTTTTTTGCTTCCACTGGGGTGATAGCTCTGAGGTAGAAAGGCGGATGGGAATTTGATTGGGTCCCTGGGTTTTGTTCAGTGCAAACATCGGACTGGTGTTGAAGGAAGATAGGGGGCAACATTCTGCTGAAGTCGGTAAAAGCTTTGTTAAAGACATTTGCTATGAGACTGTGATCCTGCGTTAGTTGGTCCTCAGTGTTCAGGAAGGTGGGGGGAGTTATATTAGATTTACCAATTAGGGACTTGATGTTGTCCCAGAACTGCCTACTGTCACCCCATCAGTTTGTCAGTTCACTTTCAAAGTGAGTGTTTTTGGCCTTGAATATAGCGCAGGTGCATTTATTCCATGCAGTTCTATAACTCTGGTGGTCTGTCTGGGTACCAGAGTTCCTTACTTTATACCACAAGTCATCTCTATATTTCATGAGGACTAGTAGCTGTGGCGTGATCCAGGGGCTGTCATGATCACGGATCTTTATTTTGGTGTAGGGGGCGTAGACATTGCACACTTTATTGAATTTGCTTATAAAGCATTCTAGGACAGTGTTGACGTCTGTTTTGTGGTCAATAAAGCTCCAATCTTGGAGGCTGAGGTGTGCTCTTAGAGCTCCCAGCTTGCCTTTCTTCAGGAGTCTAGTAGTAATTGTCCTGGCTGGCACCTTTGGGGCCTTGTTCGACCATTTGCAAATTACTGGGGAGTGGTCACTGAGGAAGTCTGGGGGAACTGAGATGGAGAATATTCTTTCCGGATGGTTTGTGACCACCCAGTTAATTATTGACCCCGTGCCTGTTATGCTGTTAAGCTGAATGGGGGAGTCTCCCAGTTGCACAAGGTTGAGCACTGCTAACGAGTTCTTGTAGTGTCCAGCTTCAGGGGAAGACCAGTTGATATTAAAGTCTCTGACCATTATCAGCTGTGTGTTTGGACCCCCTTCAGAGAGGTAGTTGATGACAGAATTGAAACCGATTGCTTGTTCCTTGGGAGGTATATAGGCCGAGACTGTAGTTAGGTTTTTCTAGTTCTTACCAAGTATTACTTTTATGGCCATAAGGTGAGCCCCACATTTAGTGTCACATGGGTTTAGCTTTTCACCCTGGATGTGGTCTTTAACGTATATATAATACAACCACCTCCTCTTTTACCAAGTCTATCTAGTCTGAACACAGCATAGTCAGTGAGTTGTATAGCAGAGTCTGGCACCCTAGGTGAAAGCCAGGTCTCTACTATTGTAAGAATGTCAGGCTGGTGTTGCAGGACCCAGACTTGGAGGGCGTCCATTTTTCCTAGCAGGCTGCAGATATTTACTGATGCTATAGTTAGACCATTCTGTTCCTTATGAACTGTTGCAGTGTATGTCATTGGGCCTGGGTTAGGATGAATATTTCCTGGGATCAGTAGGAGCAGCCATGTAAGCCTTATTGCTTTCTATTTTAGATGTGTTAGAGCCTGCGACTGAGTAATGCGATGTGATTTTTTTGACATGATACTTGGGTAGGTTAGGAGTATATCACTACTGGGTGGAGGGAAGGGATAGCCAGTTTGTCCACTGCTCACATAGACCCATGTAGTAGGGGGTATGCAGTAGAGTGTTATAGACATCTGTGCATTTGTGGTTTTAGTGGTATCCAGGTAATGATATTGCGGTGTTACAGTTTGGAAGTGGATAATTATTGATCTGCTGATATTCTGCAATGTGCCCTTGATGTGGTCATATTCGTACTGGGGTGAACCTTTTGTGTGGTCCTTTCCTGTTGAAGGGGCCAGTATCAGAATTGATTGAACTAGACAGAGGGTTCTAAAGAGGAACACATTGTGGGCTACGGCAGGGAAAGAATTCCCTAGAGGAGTTTACAGATTGGTGGGAGAGCATCTGGATTTAATCCCTGTAGGGAGATTGTAGCTAGAAGCAAGTGGCTAGGGGTGTGGGTGGATAGCAAGCTTAGCTAGTTTTTAGGGAGGGTGAGAGAGAGGAAAAGGAGAGAATTACATGGGGGAGGCATGTTCTTATGAGTGGCCAGGGGGCTGCTAGGGGGAGTGGCAAATGTGTATTTAATTAAGGTCAGAGGTGGGGGAGGGCAGGGTGGTCTGAAGAATTGCGCCTACACAGCTGCAGCATTGCCACAGGCAGTCCGAAGCTGGGTTCAGGTCAGTAGCTCACCGGGAGAGCTCTGAGCCCAACCACAGTTCCATGGAGGACTGCTTCAAGGCTTCAGAAGCCTGGGTGCTTCAGTCCACCAATGGGATGCCACACTGTTTGATGATCAGCCAATGAGGAGCACATATAGCGAGGAGTGGCCAGTCAGGAGAAGAGCCGTAACCAGAAGTTCAGCCCGGGCTTGGTGGAAAGGCTTACTGCATACCTGTGTTCGGAGAGCAGTCTGCTGGGTGAGTTGGGGACTTGGGCTGCCGCCTTGTCCCTCTTGGCAATCCCCGAGCTGGTGCACCTGCGTAGGGCCCCTGCTGCATTCCTGTGTTTGGAGAGTGGTCTGCTGGGTGAGGTGGGGATGGGGGAAGTGGGCTGCCATCCTCGTCCCTCTTGGCAATCCCTGAGCTGGTGCACCCCTGTAGGGCTCCTGCTTGTGTTTGGAGAGTGGTCTGCTAGGCGAGGTGGGGACACGGGCTGCCGCCGCATCGCTTTTGGTGATCCCCTAGCTGGTGCACCTGCATAGGGCCCCTGCCTGTGTTTGGAGAGTGGTCCACTGGGCGAGGTGGGGATGTGGGCTGCTGCCTCATCACTTTTGGTGATCCCCAAGCTGGTGCACCCATGTAGGGCCCCTGCTTGTGTTTGGAGAGCGGTCTGCTGGGTGAGGTGCGGACGTGGGCTGCCACCTCATCCCTCTTGGCAATCTCCGAGCTGATGCAAGCATGTAGGGCCCCTGTCTGTGTTCAGAGAGCAGTCTGCTGGGTGAAGTGGGGACATGGGCTGCCATCACGATCCTCTTGGTGATCCCTGAGCTGGTGCACTTGCGTAGGGCCCCTGCCTGCATAACGGCACTTTGGTAATGGAAGCATTTGGCATTTGACCTTTGGCCTTGTGCTTCAGCCCACTTGAGTGCACACCCTGTCATGCCTTATTGCTTAAATACCACTCTACTATCAGCTGTATAAACAAAGACACTGTATACATTTATAGAACATTAATACAAGTAAAGTAGCAACCTACCACTGCATCATTTTTACTGATTTCTGACTAGAACTACTTTTGATAAAATTGTGTTGCCACAGTTCACAGCTGATACTAGTAGCTCCACTCTGAAATGCAATTTAGCATGATACCCTTAAATATTTTTTTGCTCAGTATGATCAAACACCCTCAGGTACTTGCTGTACATTGCAGATAAAGAAAACCAGCATTACCAAACTCCATGAAGTTGTTGTTTGAATATTTATTCAGTGTAAAAGGTGTATTTACTTAGTGCACAACATGTTTGTACCCCATTAAGAAATGTGGTGCACCCTCACAAGGCCAGACTGGTTTTGCTTGGAAAGCTTTGTCAAGAGGAGATGTACATGTGCTGCAAACTAGCCTTTATGTAGTAGAATTTAAAATGAAACAGTGTTTTTTCTGCACTGTCTGAAGTTTGACTCTGACCATGGAATGGACACAGCTGTGTGGAGCAACTTCCTTCATTTGACTGATTTATGTATATTAACTATGCAGTGATGCTGGAAGTCTTGACATATTAAGCACTTTACAAATATAACATCCCATGTCTGGGGAACACAGTGTGCTGCTCTGAGTGTCGCTTCTGAGGTGCAGTGTCTTCTGCTGACTGTTCTCCCAGGCTGACACCCCCCAATTTGATACCCTTATGCTCTGGCCCTTGTGCTGTGGACCATTAAGAACAGCAGTGCTTTTAAAGTAAAGCAGTTGCTCTGCCTCCAGCAATCACAGCCTCCCTATTGGAGGACTCCCACAGCTGGCACAGTAAACCTCAAGTTCAGTAAATGCCCCCAAATTAGTCTGGGGGAAGGGCATGAAATGGTCCAGGAATGTATGGAACACTCCTCACACAACAGTTCCTGTAAACCACGATCAGCTGTACTGATCCCCAGCAGCTAGTGTCTGCATCAAAAAGCCATTAGTTCTGTTGCTCCATACCCAGTGCTCATGGTCTCCTGATTGGGGGACTCCCCCAGTTGGCACAGTAATCCACAAGTCCATTAAATGCCCCAAATTAATCCACGTTGAGGGCAAGAGAAGGTCCAAGAACCAATGAAGCAATCCCTACACAATTCCTGTAAAACTACAGTCATCTGTGCTGATCCTCACGAGACAGCATCAGTGTTTAAAAGCCTCTTATTCTGTTGCTCCCTATCCTTCATCCTCCCAATTGGAGGACTCCCGAAACTGGCATAATAAGCCTCATGTCCAACAAATGCCCCAAATTAGTTGGGGGGGGCAGGAAAAGGTCTAAGAATGGATGGAGTAATCCTCATGCAACAGTTCCTGTAGACTGTGATCAGCTATGCTGATCCCCAGAAGCTGGTGTCTGTGTTTAAAATCCACTTGTTTTGTTGCTCTGCACCCAGAGATCACAGTCTTCTGATTAGAGGACTCCCACAGCTGGTACTGTAGGCCACAAGTCCATTAAATGCCCCCAAATTAATCCGGGGAAGGGCAGGACAACATCCATGAATCAATGGAGCAGTCCTCAGAATAGTTCCTGCATACCTTGATCAAGGCTTTGTCAAGGCCTTCAGCATATTGGTGCTGTCTTGGACATGATGTTGGCTGAAGCCTCCCTTACAGAGGACTGAAGCCTGCTCTGATTGCCATGGAAAATCTGGTGTCATTTGTTGCATGTGTCTCTGCAAGATGCCTTCTGCATCTTATGGGACTAGTGGCTGCAGCAATTATCCCTGTTCTCCTGACACACCTGCACATAAAGATTCCTTAAAGTGGACAAGAATTGATTACTTATGTGCAGCTGTTTGAAATGTCTATATTTTCATAAATTATATTCATACCTCTAAAGGCTCCCCATTTAACTGTGCTTGAATAAAAGCTGAAGCTTTCAGTTGTGTTTTGTATTGTTTTCTTTGTATGGACAACATTTTGTGCAGTTTCTTTCATGGAACCAAGAATTTAGTTTTGACTATGTCTCTTCATAGTTTCAGAACTGTGAGCATGAACTTATCAGTACAGTACCCACGGTTCTGAAACTATGAAGTGACATAGTCAAAACTCCAAATGCTTGGTTTCATGAAAGGAACTGCACAGAATGTTGTCCATACAAAGAAAACAATACAAAACACAACTGACCGCTTCAGCTTTTATTCAGGCACAGTTAAATAGGGATCCTTTAGAGGTGTGAATATAATTTATGAAACTAGAGACATTACAAGCAGCTGCACATAATCAGTTCCTGTACCCTTTAATGTTTTTTTCCATGTTCAGTGGGCTCATCATTACGTGGCCTGGAGTGTCTAATCTTGTGACATCTCCTCTTCATTCTGTTCTCTTCCTCTGATAGCTTGAGCACTCCAACCTCAACAAATGAGCTCCCGTCCCACATCCCTGATTCTTCTGACAATAGATTCTTCTGGCTCAGGTCCCTACAGTTACAAGGTCTGATGTCCTCTCTCAATTGCTCTCTACACAGAAATGCTGTCCATCTGCGGGATCAACTACTGCTGATATGGATGGACAATGTTTCAGTGAAACATTACCTTAACAAAGAAGGAGGTGTACACTTGTATCCCCTCTTCAGAGATATGGGTATAGTATTGGCCATTAGAACTTTAGTGTTTGCTAACGGCTTTGTTTCTGCCTGGGTCCCAAAATATCCTTGCAGACCATCTCATTTGGTCCTGGGCACTGTCCCATGAATGGAAACTTCTGGACTCTGTTGTAGATGACCTCTTTGGCAGATGAGGTTGTTCAAAGCTTGACCTTATTGCATATTCACACAATGCAAAACTGCAGTGTTTTTGCATTCTCACTCCAGAGCCAGGAGTTTTCAGGCAACATGTGTTGTCTTTCTCCAGGAAAGGGAGGTTCCTTTATGCCTTTCCTCCATTCTCTCTGTTACATAGAAGCATAAACAAGGATGGCAGAAAAGGCTAGTGGTCCATCCAGCCTGCCCGAATTCCCTATTTAGCCCTGAGGCCTACTGTCAGCCAGTCTGAAACAGCATTTAGTTCAAGCTTTACATGAAACATGCCACAAAGATGTTAGTGGTTCCTTTCTGGGAAGACAAATGTGGTTCCAACTGCTACAGTAGCTGACAGTGGCACTGCCTGTCCTTCCTTTCAGTGCAAGACTCCTGTTGCAGGATCAGTATACCTGAATCTCCAATCCATGTACCTCCATGCCTGACTCCTGAGGGCCTTGAACTCTCTTGCTTTAGAGTTGCTGACATCCATCTAGCAGCTCATAAGCAGCCCACTAGGCATATCTATTCCGAGAAGTAGAAATGTTTCTCGATTTAGTGCGCCTCCCATACTCTGGACCCTGCTATGTGTCATTGAGACAGTGTTCTGGATTGCGTCATAGAAACAGAGAAACATAGAATTTGACGGCAGATAGGGACCGCTTGGCCCACCCAGTCTGCCCATTTCCCTACCTGATGGATAAGCTGCAGATCCTAGTTAATTAGCAGCCTACTTCTTCCTACCCCCACCCCCTAGAATTGCCTTATGACTGTCCCATGCATGCTTGAATTCCACCACTGTTTTTGACTCCACAACCTCCTCTGGAAGGCTGTTCCATGCATCCACAACCCTCTCTGTGAAAAAATACTTCCTTAAATTACCTCTGAGCCGCCCCCCTTCTATCTTCAAATTGTGCCTCCTTGTTCTTGCACCTCTTTTTGAAAGATGCTACCCTCTTGGACTTTGTTGATTCCTTGAGTTACTTGAAAGTTTCTATCATGTCCCCCTCTCCCTCCTTTCCTAAAGTTATACATATTAAGCTCCTTAGTCTCACTTCATATGTCTTCTGGTGCAGACCCTGCACCATTTAGTGCCCTCCTCTGGACAGCTTCCATCCTGTCTATGTCTTTCTTGAGTTGGGTCTCCAGAACTGCCGCAGTACTCAGATGTGATCTCACCAGCTGTCTGTACAGAGGGATAGTAACTTCTTGTTTTCTGCTGGTGATGCCTCTCCCTATGCATCCCAGTATCCCCCACCCTCCTTGCTGCCCTCTCACATTGCTTGCCCACCTTTAGGTCATCTGATATGACTACCCCCAGGTCCCTTTCCATTTTTGTTGTTGTTAGTATCTCACCCCCCATTGTGTACTCTTCCCTGGGTTTTGTTTCCCAGGTGCATTACCTTGCACTTCTTAGCATTGAATCTAAGCTGCCATACATTTGACCATTCCTCTAACCTTGCCAAGTCCCTTCTCATCCTTTCCACCCCACCTTGTGCATCAACTCTATTGCAGATCTTTGTGTCATCTGCAAAGAGACATTTTCTTTCCAGTCCCTCTGCAATGTCGCTTATAAAGACATTGAAGAGGACCTGTCCACGGAACCCTCAGGTAGTACCCCACTGCTAACCCCCTTTTTCGAGTGGACTCCATTTTACTATTACTCTCTGTGTCCTATTCTCCAGCCAATTCCTTACCAGGCTGTCACCTTGGGACCCACTCCCAGGCTGGCTAACTTGTATATTAATCTTTTGTGTGGGACTGTGTCAAATGCCTTGCTAAAGTCTAGGTAGGCCATGTCCACAGCCCCTCCCTGATCTACTACTTTGGTCACCCAGTCAAAGAAATCTATCAGATTTGTCTGGCATGACCTTCCAGCTGTGAATCCATGCTGCCTTGGGTCCTGTGCCCCTCTGGCCTCTAGATACGCAATAATTCTTTCCTTCAGAAGTGATTCCATCATTTTCCCTACCACTGAGGTTAAACTAACAGGTCTGTAGTTTCCTGCTTCTGCCTTGCTCCCACTTTTGTGAAGGGAATCACATCTGCCCTCCTCCAGTCCTCAGGTACCACCCCATCCTCCCATGATTTGTTAAAGAGGGTAGTCAGTGTCACTAGTTCTATCCTTAGTTCTTTTAGAATTCTGGGATGAATCACATCAGGCCCCATTGCTTTGTCCACCTTCAGTTTTAAGAGCTCTTTCAGAACTCTTTCTTCTGTAAATGGCTGGTATCAACTTCTGTATCCAGAGTGTTTCTACTGTTTGTTTTAGGTACCTCCCCTCTTCCTTTGTAAATACTGAGCAAAATATTTGTTTAGTATTCTGCCTTTCACAGTCACCCTCTGCCCACCCTCCCTCCCTTTATTAAGCCTCACTATCCCTCCCTTGGTCTTCCTTTGCTCCCTGATGTACCTATAAAGGTTTTATCCTTCTTAACTGAGTTGGCTATCTTTTCCTTGGTTTGGGCCTTTGCTGTTCTGACTGCCTTTCCAGCTTCCTTTGCTTTAACTGATACAGTTCTCTGTCCTGTTCCTTCTATGATTCCTTGTACTTCCTGAATGCTTTCTTTTTCTCTTGAACCTTCACTGCCACTTCCTTGGAGAACCATAGTGGTTTCTTACCTCGTTTCGTTTTGTTTATTTGCTTTACACAAAGGCTTGTTACCTCTGTGATGGCAGTTTTTATTATTCCCCATTATCTTATCCTTATTGGAATCAGATCTCCAGTATTCCTTTGTAAAGATGCAGTTGACTGTCTTTTTGGCTTTTCATGCTTTCACAGATGCCAGGTTGATTGCCCTACACAGAGGCTGACTACGGGCAGCTGGCGCCTCAGGAAGTTGAGATGTGGCTTTGCCACATTGTGAGGGGCCTAGTCTGACCAGAATTGTGTTTTTTTGTATGTGTTTTTTCTTTTATTTTGAAAATTTCACAAGTTTGTTTCTTGTCTCACAGTGGGGCCACCGGGCAGGTGAGGGAGGGAGTCCAATTGACACCACCATCCATGGAGCATGATCTGTTGACACCACCATCTGTGGAGCATGATGTTTTAAATAATTATTCATCAAAAAAGCACATTATCTCTGCTCATTGGTGCAATAAGGTGGAGGGGTGGGTGGTCCAGTTCAATCACACGATCCAGCGTGAAGTAGGCATGCACGGCGCCTCCCATCTCAGCTTGGGTGTTGTCTTGTTTGGCGTCAGCTCTGCCTTTTGAGTGAGCAGTTTGATAGCATGCGGTGGTGCGGACTGCAAGAGAATCTGAGGCAGGTTGGCGGTTCCAGAGGAGACTCAATAGCTACTAGTGGGCTGGGAGCCATTAAGGAAAGTCAGACATCGGGTCATGTCTCAACTGTGTGGCTGCCTGGTGTGGCTGAATCATCAAAAAAGAGTGCCTGGGCAGTGGGCGGGGAGGAGTAATCTTCATCACAGGAGCAGAAGGCCTGGGCAAGGCCACAGAAAAAACTGTTTGAGTCAGCGTGGGGCTGTGGTGGGCCTGGTCCTTGGGGTGTCAGTCTTCTCGCTCGGTCTCGGCTGGCTGGTGGACAGAACAAGGAAGAAACCAGAGTCAACTTAGTGTCCATCCACTAGAAGAAGAGACCCTGTCCTGGCTGTCTGAGCCTGCTCTGACTGTGAGTGACCTTCTAGTGGTGAGCACTGCAGTAGTAATTATGGTCCTGGCCACACAGCACAAACTACACTGGAGCAGCCAGCAGCAAGATCTAATTTTTTAAGGGCAAAAGATTCGATTCATGAATGCACTACTAGTCTCTCGCCTTGGACTTGGCTGGCTGGGTGGGTTCGGGAATAGGGTGGGGAGGGGGTCAGACAGGTGGTGATTGACATTGTTGCATTTTATTTGGGCCTAGCTGGACCGGGGAGGGGGTTCGGGAAGAACTGGAGGAACAGAAGGAGAGGGGAGAATACTGTGATGAGAACTTGACTGTGTGAGCTCTGCTCAGCCTCAGCCTGTGTGTGAGTGGCCATGGCCTGGGCCAGGGTCCAGCCCTCTGGTCAGTGGGGCAAGACACTGTCCTACATGCTGGGCCATTGGAGAGCTAAGGGCTCAGCTCCACGCAGCATGGGCAGAGATTATGCACCTCAAATCGCATATTCAGGAGGAAATATATCATAAGAACTGCCTGCCATTTCCTCAACATCCAACAGTAGCACCTGTACCACACAAGGTAGTTGGTCTGGGAGGCTGGCAGGTGGTTAAGAGGGGCAAGTCGGGTGCCCCATCACTTGGTGCTCTCCAACATATCACCTCCACAAACCATATAAAAACTACAAACAGGTATCTGCCTCTATCTCCGAAATCAAACAAAGGTGCAGAGGACACTAAAGAGCAGGACACTGCAGCACAGGAGCTAGCACAACAAAACTTGCCCAAAACAGGAACCAAAACAAAAAAAAAGCAAAAAGGAAATTTAAAACACTTCTGATCATAGGAGACTCCATGATTCAGGGAGTTGATACCTATCTCCAGCCATGGGTAATGGTCAGAAGTTTCACAGGTACATCAGTATGGGGAGACACTGCCCGCATCGCTAAAAGTATATGGGAAGCAGGAGAAAACATCGATGTCCTGGTACACATAGGGACTAACGATCTCACCAGATGGTTAGTTGTGGAGACCAAGGAACACCTGACCAGGCTGGGTGACAAACTAGCATACATTTTGTCTGGCATCTCCTTCTCTGAGATCCTGCAAGTCTGGGAGAGGGAGGGAGGCAGATGGACAGAAGGTCTGTGAAGGGGAGATAGGGGAGCTAAACATGTGGCTCAAGGGCTGGTGCCGGGAAAAAGGACACAAATTTGTAGGTAACTGGCAACAGTTTTGGGAGTGAAAGTTCTTTAAATTTGATGGACTACATCTGACTAAGGAGGGAGTCAGTGCATTGGGGCAGAAGTTTGATGTCTTTGCAGAATATTTAAACTACCAAATGGGGAGAGGGGTGCAGCACCTGATACGTTGAATGGGAAGAACACCCCTCCCCCCTCAGCTAGTGATCAAACAGGATTTCTGCATGTTTGTACTTCATTTCATCACCAGGTAAGGAAAAAGGTCCGACTCCCCATACGATGCACAGGGGAAACACCAGACCTCACCCAACAACCAACACACCAAAATCTGGCCATTGAAAAATCATATACACAAATGCTCACATTTTGGGAAACAAGATCCCAGACCTGCTGGCAATAATGACAGAGTCTAAACTGGACATAGTAGCCATCAGCGAGACATGGTTCACTAGTAACCACACTTGGGAGACTTCAGTACCCAGCTATGTACTGTTCAGAAGAGACCGAGGTGCAAAAGGGGGGGGTGGAGTGGCCCTTTATGTCAATGAAAATATCAAAGCTACAGAAATTCGGAATACACATAAGGAGCCAGAAGAACTGTGGGTCACCCTGGAAACAGGAAATGGAACATCCATACAAACTGGGGTTGTCTACAGGCCTCCAGACCAGCGGAGGACATAGACACATTACTGTTAGAAGATATACAAAACATGACAGCTAAGGGGGAGGTTCTGAAAATGGGAGACTTCAACACGCCACATACAGATTGGTCAATACCAGCATGAACATCTGCCAGAACTAGACACATAGTGGATTCCCTGAAGGGGGAGGACCTCAAACAACTGTTACAACAACCCACAAGAGACAGGGCTATCCTAGATCTAGTACTGACTAACAGGGAAAGGATAACAGATCTCCAGGTAGAAGGTCACCTGGGGGCCAGTGGCCATCACATGGTATTGTTCAATTTGGCCACTAGAACTAAATCATACCATTCCAATGCAAAAATATGGGACTTCAGAGGAGCTGACTTTGATAAGATGGCCAACAGAGTTAAACTAGATCTGGCAAGAAGAAACAGAGGTGAGGGGGTACAGGCAAAGTGGGCAAGTATTAAGGATGCAATACTTGAAGCAACATCCCATTGTGTTAGAGAGAAAACAAAGTGCAAACGAAGAAGGAAACCACTTTAGTTCTCAAAAACAGTAGCAGAAAAGGTCAGAGTCAAAAGGCTGGCCTTCAGGAAACATAAGGGAACAGAGCAGGATGACGATAGAGAGGCATACAAAACTTCCCTAAGAGAAGCAGGGAAGGCAGTAAGGAAGGCAAAGGCCCACACCGAGAAAACACTAGCATGAACAGTAAAAGAAGGTGACAAGACTTTCTATAGCTACATTAGTGAAAGGAGAAAGTCCAGAGTGGGTACTGCTATGATCAAAGGGGATAAGGGAGCATGTGAGGAGGAGGAGGACCATGTAAAAGCATTTATCCTAAATAGATACTTCTGCTCAGTATTTACTGAGGAGAAGGTAGGGCAGGGCCCACAGCTCAGCACCATGGACACGGGGGGAGGGAGGTGTGCACTAGTCCCTTCACAAAAGAAAGGGTCCTACAAGAGCTCAATAAGCTCAGGGTGGACAAGGCAATGGAACTTGATGGCATACATCCCTGGGTACTAAGGGAGCTAAGGGTAGAACTAGCAGAGCCATTATCAGAACTGTTTAGTGAGTCTCTGAGCACAGGAGAGGTCCCAGAAGAGTGGAGAAGGGCTGATGTGATCCCGCTCCACAAGAGTGGTAGCAGGGAGGAGGCAGGGAACTGCAGACCAGTCAGTCTTACCTGAGTAGTGGGCAAGATTATGGAGGCACTCCTTAAGGAAAGGATAGTGCAACACCTGGAATCCATAGGAGCACAGGATCAAAGACAGCATGGGTTTACAACAGGAAGGTCCTTTTAAACTAATCTCATAGATTTCTTTGGGTAACCAGAGTGATGGACCAAAGGAGCAGCCGTGTTGCCTACCTTGACTTCAGCAAATCTTTTGTAATGTTCCACATAGAAGATTGATTAATAAGCTGGGTAGGCTCGGGGTGGTTCAGAAGTTGGTCAGCTGGGTGGCAAACTGGTTGACTGGCAGAAAACAGAGAGTGGTGGTAAACGGTATACAGCCAGAAGAGATGCAAGTCACAACTGGGGTACCTCAGGGATCAGTCCTGGGGACAGTCCTCTTCAATATCTTCATCAGTGACATTGCAAATGGCCTGGAGTGTAAGGTTTGTCTGTTTGCAGATGACATCAAGATCTGCAACAGAGTAGATGATCCAGATGGGGTGGGCAGAATGAAAAGAGATCTGGCTAAACTGGCAAAATGGTCTGAAGAGTGGCAACTGGGGTTTAAAGTAAAGAAGTGCAAGATCATGCACATAGGGAAGAGAAACCCTGAAGCCACCTATAGGATGGGAGGGGAGTTGCTGGCAGTCACAAGGGAAGAAAGAGACTTGGGCATCTTCATCACAGATGACCTGAAATCATCCAAGCAGACAACTAAAGCAGTAGGTAAGGCTAGAGGAATGTTGGGGTGTTTTAGCAGGGGTATCACAAGTCATAAGAGGGAGGTAATGATCCCACTTTACAAGACACTGGTTAGGCCCCATCTGGAGTACTGTGTGTATAGTACTGGAGGCCACACCTTCACAAGGACATTAACTAAACTGAGGCAGTCCAGAGAAGGGCAACCAAAATGGTGCAGGGACTGCATCAGAAAACATATCAAGGCAGATTAACGGAACTCAATATGTATATCCCAGAGCAAAGGAGGGAGAGAGGTGATATGATTTAAACATTCAAACACCTTAAGGGCATTAACAAGGTGAAAGAGTCTAACATGTTTCAATATAAGAAAAATAGCAGGACAAGAGGACACAGCATGAGATTAGAGGGAGGCCAATTAAGGGGTAATGTGAGGAAGTTATTTTTCACAGAAAGGTGGTAGATGCATGGAATGGCCTACCTCAGGAAGTAGGAGATATGAATACAGTGCAGGGCTTCAAACAGGCATGGGATAGGCATAATGGAGCAATACAGATAAGTATGAATAGATAGGCCAGTGACAGAGCAAATGCCAATGGCACATTCATAAGGTAGAAAAAGAAATGGGCAGACTGGATGGGCCTTGCAGTCCTCATCTGCCATCAACTTCTATGTTTCTGTGAATCGGGTGATCAATTTTGCAGGCCACTTAGGCTAGGGTATAAAGCTTCACCCAACCTGATTGATAAAAGAGCGAGCCTTGATATGAGCTCCTTTGAAGATGGTCTTTTTTCACTGGGGACTGGGAGGACTGGTAATGGCCGGCTTAAAGTGAAGCTGTATATGTGTGGCCAGACAGACAGTTTGAGACTGGCTTATGTAGTGCCCCAGGGAAATTGGGAGCACCACAGAAAATAGGGGATCCTCAGAGATATGAGGGGTCAGACAGTTATGGAGACCCTGGCAGCTTAATGGAGAACCCTTGAAAAGCTTTGGTGACTCTCTGAAACACAGAAAAGGCCCAACTCCAGCAGGTAGTCCAAGTAGTCTAAATTCAGGGTTTTAAAAGAAAACCATTTTTTTCCCTCCTTTTCCCCCTGCTCAAGACTGACACCCAGCCAGCCAAACCAGTTGGGCAACATTCCTGTCCCCAGAGGAGAAGGAAGTCAGACGGAGCCCTCTCAGCCAATACCTGTGGCTAGGGTAGATTCAAATCTGGAGATTTTTTTTTAAGCCACTGACCCAGCTTCAGGAGGCTGACCTCTGGATGGAAGAGCCAATCCCCTGGCAGGTATCCAGGACTGTCCCAGCCTAGGGTAGGCTCTGCCAGGCTGGAGGGAGGGGAGAAAGAGTTTGACCAGGGAGGGTGAAGGACAGCAAGGCAATGGATGTCAGCTTCCCTGTTAGGAAGTTGAAGTGAATCCCCTGGGTCCCTTTGGTGTAACTCCTTCCAGAAGATCCCCAGTAGCAGCCTTGTTCGGTTTTTGCAGAAATCTGCCGTCTAGTCGGGTCCCCCAGTGTGCTGAGTCAGTTCATTTGATCAGGAAACAGACCCAGTGCACCTTTCATGCAGCAGTCTCCAGGAGAAGACTCCTTATCACTCCTTTCTGGTTGTGCACTCCCCAGAGTACAGAAGTCTTGGTTGAACTCCAGGGGTGAGTAAACTGTTGGCCAGCATTTCCTTTAATAATTAGTCCTAGCTAGACCTGCTTTAGCCAGGGGAAGGATTGTTTGTTTAGGAATTGTGTTGTTGCACTGTGTAATTATTGTTTAGAGTTATTAAATTGCTTCCATTGTACCCCCTTCCCCAGGGTGGAGGAAAGCTGCTACCTTGTCCAGTTGTATAGAGACAGAGAGAGAAATAAGAACCAAAAAGGCAAAAGCTAGAGGGTTCAAATCAAATAATTGTTGGACCAAGATTAAAGGTGTTTGTGAACTCCTACCTTGAAAGAATCTCTGCTAGTTTAACTTATTCTAGGCAGTTTGTGCTCCACATAAAGAGACTTGGGCATTCCCTCTTAGTCAAGAATCAAAGAAGTGCTGGGCAAAGACAGGTCAAAGTATTATTGGTGAGAATGTGCATTTTCTGCTGAATTTCTAATTGTTTAGCTGTAAGAAGCTAATTACTAAAAGCCTGGCAGAGCCTTATTGCATGCTTTGCTCAGAGTTCTAGGGTAATCTAAGCACAAGTAATGGAAAAACTTAGTCCTTTGTCCATGTAGTAGAAGGGCCTGGCAGCCCATAGGTGGGACAGAGACACTAGGTACCCTGGCCTCCATATACAGAATGGGGGGGTGGGGCATCAAACTGTCTCAATGCCCATGAAGCCAACTGTGTTTTCTTTATCTACCGACACCCCTCAGCTGTTCCTGATTTTTCAGGGATGCCCCTGATTTTGCCTCAGAAATTTCTTCTGTCCTTCCTAAGTCTGGCATTTCTGGCACTAAAGAGTAGGGATTGGGAACACAGAATAATGCCAGCCATTGGTGTTACAGTCTCATTCTCATTAAGAAAATGCTATTCACACTTAGAAACATGTGGTATACAGCTTCTGGGACTAATATTACTGTTTTATCTGCTGTGTTCCTTATTTTGGCCATTTGTCCCTGCCTTGTGATGAGAGAGGTTAAGAGGTATGGTTGCCTGGACCCACTGCTTGCTGTGTCTGAACTACTGTATTCAATCAAACTGTTTTAAATTGTTGAACTGCTGGCTATGACTGAACTGCTATATTCAATTAAGGAGTTTAAATGATTGCACTGCCTTATTTTCTCAATTGTCCTGTGTGACTGCAGTGCCCTGAGGAATTGATTACTGCACTTACCCACTGCTACCCCCTCTGAAGACATTTGGGGCTGCCCCATCCCAAATGACAGGGCTTTCGGTCATACAAGGGGGGGATTGACTTTCAGGTTTTTGATTTTTGTTCTGTTCCAGGCTGCTGCACACACCTCACGCCTCATCCAGAAGTCCTCTGGTGTCTCTTCTTTGACCCAGGGAAGGTCCCTTGAAGCCCAGTATCACCTGCACCCACTTCCAACGACCTCCACAACTCCAAATGTTCGCCACGATGCCCCAGGTTCAAGTTGTGGGTTGTAAGTGGTAGCCAGCTGATAGCTAGGGCCCACGGAAGTGAGTCAGATTAGAGGCCACCCCGACTGTAGCTTGAGGGACTTAAGTCGTCCGCTGAGCTCGGAGTCACATTGCCCATTCTCCCGAATAGACATTGTCCTAAGGTGGCAACAGTACCAGTGGCCTATACCAAGGCCTTGCCGAGACTTGCCAGGCTCTGTGCCTCATTCCCTGAGGTGGCATAAGTACCGGTGGCCCACACAAGAGGCCACACCAGGGGTCGCCACACTCTTGATTGTACTGCCCATAGGTAGCTCGTGTTCCAGTGATGCATCAAGAGGTCACACCAAAGATTGTCGGATTCTGAAGCTGCAGGGATGAGGTGGTAAGGGTTTCAGAGACCTGCCCAGAGGTTGTCCAGTGGATCATCGCACCCAGAATCCTTTCCTCAACTGAAGATCACCTGCCCAAGGTCACCACAGCCAACATCCCCAGAGTAGGTTCTCTTCCCCTACAGCCTGGCATCAACACCTGTTCTCAACCAGGTGCTGCCCTGTTGACATTGCCTCAGTAATGCCAGGAGTCACCTTCTTCCCAGGGCCAGGAGGCCTACAGTGTTTTACTGGGCTTTTGGTTTACTGGCAGATGCCCCATTTTATGGCCTGTGTAGGAAGCGCTTCCGTAGGTTCACCCTCAGCAGTCGGCCAACCAAAATACTAGAAACCTAAGTTTGGTGCATCGGATCGCTACACCTTTAAGACTTGAATAACCTGGACTTTTGTAGGACATTAGTGGGGCCAGTTTGTGGTCCCAGTAACCTTATTCACTCTTTCTCATGTGTATGGTGTTAGTGAATGCTAAGTCTTTTCTGTGTGCTCGAACTGTGGCTAATAAACCTTGCATCTTGGCTCTAGAGTACGTCTCCAGCCTCTCCTTCCAGATTTATCTGGCATTACCCTAAACTATAGGGATAAGAACCACCACAGCTCATCCACCACACTTATATGTGGGCCTAAATATAAATTAGTCAGTGTACCACTCCTGTACCTGACTGTAATATATTACCAAAAGAGGTTGCTATTTTTAATGGTCTGATCAAGTGATGGGGCAAAAGCCAGAGTATTTTCAGTTACCATGATGAGCTATGTATCTCTCTTGCAGTCAGACTTCTGGAGAGGACACACAAAAATTCCCTAAGCGTAAATGAAATTGGATTGATTTAGTCTCTCACCCACCCACCCAGTCCTTTACAATATCTGTGGTATAATTCTATGTGTGGTACATAGCTCAGTGCTTGTGTAACATAAGAGCTGGATGAGATATGGTTGATGCTTTGATATGTTAGAGCTGGATTGGTACGTAGGACTGTGCTTGTAGTATGGAGGACATGTTTTGATATATGGTTAGTGCTTAAATATGTCAACGCTGGATAGGAACATAGGTCAGTGCCTGTAGTACGTACAAACTGGATGATATGGTCGGTGCTTAGATGCATTTAAACTGGATGAAATATAGTTGTTGTTGTTAGAACTTGATCTTTTTGGCCTTTCTCTGTATCCCACCTTTGGTGGAATGCTAGTTAAGTGTAGGATAGAAGACCCGGCCAGGTGAGATACGAGTGCTAGAGAAGGAGGAGGAGGAGGCAGGGGAGGATGGAGGGGGAGTGCGACTCGCTGTAAGCAAAGGGGGCATTCCTAGACAGTTGAAATAGAGGATGGGGCAGGAGATATTTCCTCACCATAGAACCACAAGCTGCAGCTTTCCAATGTTATGTGTGGTACATAGCTCAGTGCTTGTGTAACGTTAGAGTTGGATGAGATATGGTTGGTGCTTAGATACGTTGGAGCTGGACTGGTATGTAGGACTGTGCTTGTAGTATGTAGGACCTGGTTGCTGTATGGTTATTGCTTAAATACATTAGCACTAGATAGGAACATAGGTCAGTGCTTGTAGTACATAGAAACTGGATGATATGGTTGGTGCTTAGATACATTTGA
This sequence comes from Neoceratodus forsteri, assembly GCA_016271365.2. Lineage (NCBI taxonomy): Eukaryota > Metazoa > Chordata > Ceratodontiformes > Ceratodontidae > Neoceratodus > Neoceratodus forsteri. The sequence goes on along the minus strand of CM028135.1, from coordinate 899,783,035 downwards.
TCTGGATGAGATATAGTTGTTGTTAGAACTTGATCTTTTTGGCCTTTCTCTGTATCCCACCTTTGGTGGGATGCTAGTTAAGTGTAGGCTTGAAGACCCAAGAGAAATGTAATAATAATGTGATTACCTCCACCAACTCTAGAGAGTGTGGCCAGTAGAACATAGGAGAGAAAAAAAAAACCTTGGGGGAAACTTCCAAGGACCCATGGCTACTGACCTGCCCGTCCTCTGGGCATACTAAAGGAGAATAATCCTAATTAAAGTAAGCATAGATAAATTGTCTTTTTATAGATCCTGAGTTTGGTTGCAGAGCAGATTTTGAATTAAATAGCAAGAAAGCAATCCTGGAGATGAGGTACCAACCGAAAAGGTGTCCACATCGAGAAATGGTAGCATAAAAGGTTAGTGAATCCCAGTCCATTGTATCTATATGAGTAGAATGCGAGAAGTTTGCATATCAGGCAGCTCGACCAACAGCTGTTACAGAATCTCATCTTGGAAGGGTAAAGAGGTAGAAGTGGTCGATGGTCAATCCTGGAAGGTGAAGAAGAAAGAAGTCTGTTCTAAAGATGTACTGGATTTTGGTGAGCAAACAGCTAGTCCTCCTTATGGGCAGTGTAGGAAAATGGGTGAATTCCATGTGATCTGATATGCAAAGATCTGGTAGAAAAGTGCCAAATCCCCTTGTGGGATGAAGCAGGGATGCAGACTGCAGGCTGCCAGGCCATTGAGGGAAAAGCAGATAGAACCTCCAGGCCCTCTTGTGGGACGAGGCAGAAATACATAGAGCAGCAATGTAGGAAGCAATATAGGCCTGAATGGGCGAGTAGGAGTGCATTAAGCATGAAGCCAGGCCCTTTGCGGGCGAAGTGGATGGAAACCTCCAGGTCCCCTTGCGGGGCAAAGCGGGAATGTGTAGAGCAAGCAATAGAGGCCCTGTTGAGAGTGACATAGAAGTGTGTTTAGTGTGAAGCTAGGTCCAAGCGGGGTGAAGCTGGAGACATGGCAGACCCCACATGGTTCATCATGACTGAGTTCCAGTAGAACGGCGAGACCCATGTGGTGAGCCAAGAAGAGAGAGACTGCGGTTAAGAGGAGACGGAATGTGGATGAGCAGCTAGTCAGGCCCTAAATGGGTGAAGCCAGGAGATGGTGGGACCCCACGAGGTCCACCAGTGTGGGTTAGTGTATGAAGCAGGAACCTTATGTTGGTCGGCCAAGGCGAAACAGAATATGTTGAGCAAGGCTAGGATCTTCCTTGGTGGACAAAGCAGCATCAGAGATATCCCAGAATAATGCTGAAACCAGAGGCATGGTGGTAGGTCATCAAGGTGGACTATGATAACAGATGTTCTTCAATGCTGTCAAGAGGGAAGCAGATGTAGGATCAACAACGTTGTCCCAGATGGGAGCAGAACTAGGTACAATCTGTACAGAGGCAGATGAAGGCTAAACTTCCATGGTAGAATTCCAGGTCCTGTTGTCCAGTTTGATGATGAGCAGGAATTAAATGCTGAAGATAAAGTTTCTGGCAGATGGAGACCCAGCTAGGAATGACGACCGAGTGAGGGGTGCAGGTAATCGATGATCGAAGAAGCAGTGAATGAAATGGCAATGATGCGTTCATGTACAGTCAGCATGGTGGAGATAATTGCCAATGGAATCTTTAAGGACATACAATCATAGAAGGTGCAATGGCTGCAGAAATGCAAAGAGGTAATAGTGATGAGGTAGGAGTCTATGCGAAGGGGAGGCTCACTTGAAGCAAGAATTCCAGTGCAATGGTAGGTTATAATTGAGTACCTTATCAAAAGAGAAAGTATCCGAAAAAGTCCAAGGATTGAGACAGGCAAGCTGTACCATGAAGCTCTTGAGGTCCAGAGTAGTAGCAAGCGAATACTCAAGCAGTCGAGCAGGTATCAGGTGGTCATCTGAAGAGATGAGACCCTGGTCTGCTTTATGAAGATGTAAAGCTGTGTGAGCAAGAAGAATTTCCTGAGCTTGATTGATTCGGGATGGTGACATCCCCATGTGGATTCGCCATTGCCATATATTATATGCTGAAATACCGGGAGGTGAACTCCTTTGTAGTCTGTCTGTAGCGACTGAGTATGAGTGGACCAAAAAGAAGGGCCCCACTCATGGGGTGGTAAGCTTGGGATGGCAGGACCCTGCATGGACTGCCATCTCCATAGTAATGCACTGTTTGAGTAACAGATGGCAGAACCCCCGGGGCCACCAGCAGCATAGTGGTGCAAGGTCCAGTATAAGGGGAAATGCTGAAGTGAGTTCCACGTATGAATTGGAAGTATGGGAGATGCCCTTTTGTGGCATGGATGTTAGATGATGGCACCTCCGTGGGCCTACGTTGCCGCAGTAATGTAGAGAAATTGAACGCTATCTGAAATTCCACGGAGCCAAGCTAATTTGAAGAGTTGGAGCAGGATGACTGGATGAGTTGAATGGAGGACCGAAGGCCACCAATGTGCTTGGCTGAAGCTGAAATCCAAGTGAGGCATAGCGGGCCAATGTAAAAATGCAGTTGGCCATCATGACAGCAGGATTGCACAATACGAGGTTGCACACATCAGGGCGATATGAGGGTTGTTAGCTGGAATCAGCAGAGGGACCCTATGGCGGTCCAGCAGATTGCATGTAAGGTGATTGAAAGTGGGCTTAGGCCTGTGTGGGCAAGCTGGAGTGGGTGGAACCCCACGTAAGTCCATCTGAGAAATAGAGAAGGCGAGTCAGGCTAAGCCTCCACGTAGGTTAGCTAAATTGGCAGAACCCCCACATAGGTTTGCCTGAGGAGAGGTAAAGTGAGGTAGTCAAACTAGGCCTCCAAGTAGGCTAGCTAGCTAGACTGGTGGACCCCCACGTAGGTCCTCCTGAGTAAAGTGAGGGAGTCGAGCCAGCCTCCACATAGGCTTGCTGGAAGGCAGAGTAAGGATGACAAATAGCCACTTCTGGTTAGGTAGGATGGAGGAAGGAAGCTGCAGGAATTGATCTGAAGGAGAATGCAATGAATATTCAGTAATGTCAGTAGGGTGTATAGATCCTGGAATGGCAGGGTTGAAGATCCTGGATCACGATAGTTAGACATCCTAGCTGTCTGAAAAGGCACTGTGTTGCCTGAGCATGGCTGTGTTGAGTTGAAGACACGGTGGTCCAGAAGGGCTGCAGAACAAACATAATCAGTGAGAATGACTTGCAGGAGAACATACCAGCATACCAGACGTGAGTAGATTGAACATATAATTGAGTCTTGATTGCTGAAAAACAAGTACGGCTGAACAAACCGTCCAAATGAAGAGTCCAGTGGAAGTTGTAGCATATTGCAGATGGTGTTGATAGATGCATGGGTTCAACATGTAGACTAAAAAGACTTGCAATGTGCGTGTGACCACCTCAGAAGCAGATGGTAGTATCTGCTCTGCTCCTGCAGGCATACTATGCATAGAAGACAGAGATATGGTACCAGTGGATTATGGCATAGAACATGGCTGGATAAATTAAGTTAGATAGCAGAAAAGCAACAGCTGTATAGCAGATTACTCTAGGACAAACAAGTTCCCATCTGTAGAATTCCTCTGTTCTGTGTACAGTAGCATTGTGGTCACTGAGGAAACGTGCGGTGATACAATGTGAACAACAGCCCTTGGAGAATGGTCTGAGGAGCTGTGCATCAAGTGGTGCACAGCCATGCTGTCAGCGGGTGCACAGCGCCGAGCAAAGAGACTCCAGAGTTCCCCGTCCCGTTGAGCTGCGGTGAGGGGTGGGGTATGGAAGGCACTGTGGCGGCACCCCGTCTGCAAATCGGTGGGGGAGCTGAAGCCCCAAATGCTTCCCAGTCCAGGAGAAGCATTGTGGGAGTGGACCAAGGGGAGCAAGCGTTAGTGGCTGTGAGTCGTGAGGTCAAGGAAGCGCTGCAGAATGCTGCCTGCAGATAGAGATTGCCACAGTTTAGCCGGCCATAAGTGCTGGCGTGTACCACTATGAGGAGAATTCAGGATGCGAGGATTCAGGCCAGATGACATGGACTTGGTGATGCTGCATTGCGGTGCTGGGGCTGAAGAGAATGGAGAAGAGAACCCCAAAGAAAAGGAAACACAAAACAAAGGTATGAAATGGGGAGGGGTGTGGGGGGAGAACAGAAACACATGAGGAGGTAGGACACAGAAAGCCAAGAACCAGAGAAAAGCATGGGGAGGGGGGAAGGAGCACAGAAAGGAGAAAAGGAAGCTAGTCCCAACATGCAGCACAGAGTAAGAGCAGCGAGGACAGCGAGTGTGACTCACTCTAAGCAGAGGGGGCATTCCTAGACAGTTGAACTAGAGGATGGGTAGGAGCTATCCCCCCATACAACCACAGGCTGCAGCCTTCCAATTGTTAGCTGCATATATTACAATATAAAACTTGATAAACAGCATTCTACTTCATAATGGTATAGGTTCAGCTAGTCTATTTATGTGGCTTCATGTAGTTAATATTTGTGATAACAGTATATGTACTGAATCATACTTTTAGCTTTTGGACATTATGGATTTGTGCTATACTTGGTGCTACATCCAATTCCTGCTTTTATTTTAATGTTTGGTTATCGTAGATTGAGTTTTTATTGACAAAGTGTTAATGACATTCTGTTGTAAAATAAATCTGAATTTGATATGATTGAAAATAAACCAGCAGAGTAGCACTGGAATAAGATCCATGGCCTCAGTATCTTTCATTAGGCATGCAAAGCTGCATGCCAGTCTTCTGCCTTGGTGGACTTGGCTTGTTGGATTGGTGGGTTCGGGAATAGGATCGGGGGGGGGGTGACATTGTGGTGCTGGTGTGTGTGCTGCCTGGTATTTTTAGTTTGGTTAATGACACTGTTAACTTTTTTGCATGATATTTTTAGGTAAAAACCTGCAGAATTCATTTTATAATTGTTTACTCCAAAATTTATTGATGTTTTGGTTTTGCTTATTAGAACCAAATTGCATGGAGTATAGCAATGCCCACCTTTGTTTTGCTGAACATCATTGATCTACTCTTACCATACACTTCCTGAATATTAGAAACACAGAGCAGGTTTTTACTAAGTAGTGTTCTCCCCCCCACCACTACCACCAACATATAGGGCAGGTCATCCTGTTTAAGTGATGCAGCCATAAACGTAATTGTTTTCTTCGCTGTATTTTTAGAAATTTCCTCTATAAAATAGCTCCGTGAACCCAGTATTTAAAACAACTGTATTTCCTTACTTGGAACCACACCCCCACGCTCGCACATTTTATGATGTCAGGACCAGAACAGCACGGGGTGCACACCATAGACTACAATGGGGGCACTTTTTAATGGTTTTTTTTTTTACAATTTTAAGAAAGGAAGGTTGCCTGCCACTTAACAAACAAAGTTTCTAAAAATACAGTAAGGTTAAAAATTAACTTTATAGCTGCATCATTGAAACAGAGGGTAAGCTACCCTATATGTTTGGGGGGAAGGAGACACTACTTAGTAAAAACCTGCTCTTAAACAGTGCAGCCACTCATGACATAATAGTATCCTGAACTGTCTCGCTGCATTTTGAGTGGTTAGATTATGTTGGGGGTGTTCCTCCTGAGTCCAGGAAACATGCAGTGGGAGAGGGAGGCTGGTAAAGAACTGGTGTGGTAACAGCAATATGGTGGGCTGGTCTGTCAGGTTTTCACCTTTGTAGAGAAAAAAATTGGATGTGAATCAAACTACCAGCTGCATCAACAGTCTGTATGGAATGAACAATCAAAAAATGTGTTTTTAAAAGTAGACACACTTTGAGGCTTGAGGGGGGCTGACAGTGTCCCTTTAAGTAGCCATGTGGGCTTGTAAAGAGAAGATAACCTTTCAATAAGTACACCAGCTGGGCCAGTGGAAAAGTCTGTGGGGCTAGACGGTTGATTTTCCAAGGCACTAGCCCTGCTGGCTAGTGGCTCAGCCTCTAATCTTATTTTGACCCCCTGCCCTGAGAATAGTAGTAGCATAGCTGTCGCAGCATGTGGAATTCCAGCTGCAAAATATAAACATAAGCTACTAGGCTTGCATACAGTGGCATCTCGACTGTCTGATTGGAGACAGCCTTAGACCCCCCCCCCAGTCCTGGTGGCTGGCTATCTAAAGCTTATGTGTCATCAGCACTGCATCTGATTAAGGCTCAACTGTCTGACAAATTGTGAACCAATGACCAACATCATGGCAACCTTGAGCATTCATTTACAGTATACTCACCCATTACTTGGTAGTCGTATCATGTTGTTGTCAGGCATTCATGTCCTGCCCTGCACATTTATTAAGGGCACATGGTGAGGTGATAAATCCATCCTTTACAATTCCTCTCTCACCCATTTGCTTTGGTTGTTACCAGTCCACTGTTTTCTTCAGTGACCTGGGAGCACTGAGGGGGTTAAGTGACTTGTTCATCAGCCACACAGTATGCAAGTGGAGGTTGTGGGAATCGAACCCAGGTCTGCTGGATATATCAAGGTCATTCTCACCTAATTACTCTGTGTAACCTCTAGGTTCTATACACAGAAATAAATAAATGGTATTAGCAGTGGTTGGTCGAAATGTAGTCTACGATCCATTAGCCAGCAGGGGTAGTGAATGGGAAAATCCGCTGGTCCCTCAGACATTTTCACTAGGCCAACTGGTGTACTTATGTCTGCACCATGAGCTTGTCCAGTACATCTAGATGCTGTGTGCGGTGTTCCAAAGCCACCCTTCACCTTCCTTGGTGCAGAAGCATCCCAGTCAATGTTGTAATGGTTCTAGGACTGCACTATCCATGATGAAGCTGCATCATCCCCTTCTTTGGGATTTCGGGAGCCAGAAGCTGCTCTAAGGACCCTGCACCACTGCATGCTAGTGGGGAATTTGGGAAGGGGGTTCTGGAATGTGGTGGGTCAGGGGTTACTGGGGGGAGGCATGTCCGTGACTGGGCCATGGACAAGGTAGTAGTGAGAGTAATCTGTGGAGGGCAGGCACCTGGCAGAAGTACCATACACTGTGGTACAGATCTGATTGGCCTAGGAAGGGGAGGATGTTGGCAGGGTTGGAGCATTGTGACCCAGACCCCTAGGTGGCCATAGCCCTACCACCTCCCACATGGGAGCCATGCTAGAGTTTCCTACATGTCGTGGGTGGTAGTGGAGGGACACAGGTGGCATGGTGCATTCAGTGAACAAGAGATGTGCATTCCCCACTCTGGGCACTAGTTTTAAGACATTTCCCCAGTATACATTCCCCCCACATGTGGCTAGCAGATGCCCAGCTGCACTGTTCATGGCTGGGCAGGTGATGGGGCTGTTTTTGCCACCTGGTGTTCAGATCATTATGCTCTGTCTATGTTTTTGCCATGCCAACCGTACTACTCGGGCCAATCAGCTCTGCACCACTGTGCATGCATGGATGGTAGGCACCTCTAGTGGGAGGCTGCAGAGATCACTAACTGCCATGCCCTGTCACAGCCAGTGGCACTCTCTCCTGCTCAAGTGCCCCCTGGTCCCCATCTTCCATCCCTCCCACTGCCCTGACAGGCAGTGACACATGGTAGAGTGGGTCTAACCTGAACCAATCGCGACCACTGCTGGGCTTCTTGGATTACAAATGAGGGGATGACTAAGGGGTTAGAAGTTCAATCCTCCCCCCCCACCAACAGTTTGGGTGCTGTGTGCTGCTAGTCTGTGATATTTCCTGCAGGGCAGGCTGCCTTAACTGCCCAGGTAAATTTATCAAACCATTACTTCAGCACCAGATTTTATCGTACTGAGGAGGTACAATACCTCCATGTGAGAAGGTTCATTGTCACCTAATTAATATTCCTACATGATGGGATAAGTGCACCCAAACCAGGTCCTGTGATGATGGCAGTTGTTTGAAACTAACTCCCCCAGCTCCTGCATCAAAGAAACCAGGTATGCCAAACAGTCCATTGTGGGTTCTGAAGATTCACGGGCTGTAGTTTCTTTTACAGAGCCTCTGCTTCACAGAACTGTTCCTGACTCCTGAGGAAGTTTGACCAAGCAAGCAGTGTCAACCGATTGGCCAATTTGAGGAGGAAATGGATGGCGGTTTTCATCTTTTTACATGGGCAGCCTAGAAAGTTACATGTCTCATTGTTAGGTTTTTCATGGAGAAAGTAGTGACTTCTGTGATCGATGTTTATGATTTGCAAAACACTTTGAGATATGGACAGAATATAATGAAAAGGTTGGTGTTTTCAAACAAAATAAATGCCCTTTCATCCATAATAGTACATGCCCTGGTGGTTATATTGTACTACAATACAAAAAGGATCTCAGAAATGCTGCTATCTGACTGGATGTTACTGGCTACCAACATCCTTTCAATAATCCATGTTACACTGTCACCAGTGTCATGCTGATGATGATGCTGTCATTTACAGCCTGCTGTTACCACTGCACAATCATGTAGATTGTTACTAACATACTAAAATGCCAGCAGAATAGGCCTAACGGTCTTTCGTGTCTGCTCGTTTGGTCAGCCCCCACCCTGGGTGCTGACCTTGCTGTCCCCCTCACCTTCTCTGGCTTCTCCCTTCCCAGTTCCGGATATTCTTGCTGCATTGGATTTTGCTTCCAGAACCCTTCCCCTGTACCTGTCCCACACCCTCTTGAACCCCTCCACTGTCTCTGCCTCCACCAGCCCCCTAGGCAGTGCATTCCATGGCTCCACCACCCTCTCAGTGAAGTAGCACCTCCTCCTTTCTCCCCTGAATCTTCCCCCCTCCAGCTTCCACCCATGCCCTCTAGTGGCCCCCCTCCTTCCTTTGAAGCACCCTGACTGTTCCTCCCCTATTTACCCTCTTCATGTACCTGAAGACCTCTATCATGTCCCCCAGTCCTTCTCTCTTCCAATGTGTACATATTTAGCTCTTCGAGCCTCTCCTCATAGGTCCTGTCCCCCAAGCCCCAAATCATTTTGGTTGCCCTCCTCTGGACCCTCTCCAGGAGGTTAATGTCCCTCTTCAAGTGTGGCCTCCAAAACTGCACACAGTACTCAAGGTGCAGTCTCACCAAGCAGTTATACAGAGGGAGTATCACTTCCCTCCTTCTGGAGGTGATCCCCCTAGCGATGCATCCCAGCATCCTGTTGGCCTTGGCTGCTGCCCTCCTACAAATCTTAGAGTTGTTCATCTTGACATCCACCACCACCCCCAGGTCCCTCTCAGCCATCGAGACTTGTAGCATCCCCCCCCCAGGGTGTACACTTGGCCTGGGTTTCTGGCCCCCAGGTGGAGTACCTTGCATTTCCCTGCATTGAACCTCAGCTTCCACTTTCTAGACCATCTTTCCAGAACCTCCAGGTCCCCCTGTAGGCCACCCTCCCTCCTCCCCATCCACCCTGCCCCCAGTTTTGAGTCATCCTAAAGAGACTCATCTCACTCCTGATTCCTGTCCTATGTCAGAGACGAGGGGTTGAACAGGAGGCCCATGACTGATCCCTGTGGACCCTACTAATGACCCTCCTTGGGGATGAGACTATCCCACCAACTATGACCCTCTGGGTCCAGTCCTGGAACCAATTGCCTATCCATCTGATCATCTGTTCCCCACCCCATTTCTCCCAGCTTATCCAACAGGCCCACGTGAGGAACAGAGTCAAATGCCTTGCTGAATTCTAGAAAGAGGACGTCCACTGGTCTACCCAGGTCCAAGGCACTAGTCACCCAGTCATAGAACTCCACCAGGTTTGTCTGACATGATTTCCCCGGGATGAATCCATGCTGTCTATCGTCCAGGCACCCTGACTTATCCAGGTCCCCCCCTAGCCTCTCCTTGCAATGCCCTCCGTCACCTTGCCCACCCCCGATGTCAGGCTGACAGGCCTGTAGTTCCCTGCCACCTCCCTTGACTCCCCCTTGTGGATAGGCACTATATGCGCCACCTCCCAGTCTTGGGGCACCCACCCTGTCCTCAGAGAGATGGTGAAAAGCTCCACCAGGGGTTTCACCAGGACATCCGCAAGTTCCTTCAGCACTCTGGGATGTAATTTATCTGGCCCCGGTGCTTTCTCCGTCTTAAGGGAGTTGAGGGCTTCCCTCACTCTCCCTGCTGTGATTTCCACTTCTGGTACCTCTTCCCTGCTTAGCCCTCCCCCACCTGCCAGTGATGCCTCCTCTCCCCAGACCTCTGATCGGTAAGGGCCCCCAGTATCTCTGTCTCCTCCCATGTATGATGCAGCACCCCATTTTCCTTGGTGAAAACTGAGGTGAAGTACTCATTTAGTACCTCAGCCTGCTCCCCTGGGTCTTGTGCCCATCTCTCCTGATTTAATCCTGCTAATCTGCCCTTCACCCTTTGTTTTTCCCCAATGTATCTAAAGAACCCCTTGTTCCTCTCCTAATTTCCCTGGCCAGGTTCTGCTCCTTCCTGCCTTAGCAGCCCTCACCACCCTAGTGGCCTTCTAGCCATCAGCTCATACTCCCTCGATCCCTTTCACCTTGAGCACTTGAATTGCCTATAGGCTGTCTTCTTTCCTACACCACCTCCTGGACCTCCCTGGTCACCAGCAGGGTTTTTGGGCCCTACTGCATTTTCATCTTACTCTTGCACAGGTGCTGGTAGCATCCTGCACCCTCTCCTGATGATTTCCCACCTACTATCAGCGTCCATGTCTGACCCAATCCCATCCAAATGCTCCTAAGGATCCTTCCCATTTCCTTAAAATCCGCCCCTGAAGTCAGTTACTTCCATCTTTGTGCAGCCTTCACCCTCCTAGGTCCAGGCAGAACCAGACCATGGCATGGTCACTCCCGCCAATGGGTCCCTTCACTCCAGGCCTCTCAATCTGGTCACTGTCTGCCAGGACCACATCCAGTACCAGCGCCTCCTGGTCGGTTCCTCACCTGCTGAGTTAGGAACGTGTCTTGAAAGACATCCAACAACCTCTGTTCCCTGGTCACAGAGGATGTCATAGTCTCCCAGTCTGTTCCTGGCATGTTTAAGTCCCCAACACCACCACCGTTCCTCTGCCCAGTCTGCAGTGTCTCCCAACATCTGCCACCAGACTTTCCTCCAGCTCCTCCGCCAGGCAGGGGTCTATACACCACTCCTATTTTTACTCTCTTGCTCCCCTTGTTATCAAGTGACCCAAATCGCTCCACGGTTCCCTCCACCTCCTCTACTCCCCCTATGCCAATGCAGTTTTTGACTATCATTGCTACCCTCCTCCTTCCCTCCCCTGTCCTTCCTGAACATAGTGTAACCCTTCAGGTTCAGATCCCAGTCATGTCCTGCAGTGGCCCAAGTCTCAGTGACTGCTGCCACATCCACTGCTCCCTCAGTTAGCATCGCCTGGAGCTCAGGCATTTTATTGCCTAAGCTCCTGGCATTTAGCAGACTACCTTCCACCCTTTCCCTATAGTTCCATTTCCCCTGCTCGTGTTCCCATGGGGATTCTGTTTTCCCTGGTCTGCACTTTGCCAGTCGGCCTTTCCTGCAATCCTCCTGGCTCCAGGGGTGGAGACAGAGTCCTCCTTATCGGCACCCCCTGACAGCCTTTTCTCCCATCCCGCCCCCTTCACAAGTTTAAACCCCACTTTTCACCAATGAACCCCTCTATTTTCAACTTAAGGATTCCCCTCCCCTCCAAATTGAGATGGAGTCTATCTCTAGCATACAGCTCCTTATCCTCCCAGGTCTCCCCCAATCCCCCATCAACCCATACCCTCTGGCCTCACACCACTCCCTGAGCCACTGGTTTATCTCCCTAATCTTCCTTTTGTGTTCCTCACTAGCCCTTGGCACTGGCAGGATTTCTGAGAAGGAAACTGTGCATCCTATGTCATGACAGACCCTGGCTGAGCTCCTGAATCTTGCCTGTATCTCTAGCTCGCTATTTCCTCAATGTCATTTGTACCCAGGTGGACCAGTATGTCTGGGGAACCCCCACAATCCTTTGCCAGCTGATATACCTCATGCTTAGCCCTGTGCACCGTTAGTCCAGGGAAGCATTTTGTTCTAACTGGCCAGGCTTCTCCCTCCCTATCCCATTTGATACCCCTGATCATAGAATCCCCCAACAGGAGCACTCTGACCATTCCTTTTCCTCCATTTCCCCCCCTTCCATGTCTCTCATCCTTTCTACCGGCCCCTCCACCCAGCCAGCTCCTTGTTCCTCCCCCTATCTGGGTGCCACATGCCACCCCCTCCTTATTTACCATGGCCACCCCCTCCCCTCCAATCCTATGCCTCTCCTCTTCCTGAGTATCCTTCTGTACCTTGTTAATTCCCCCCCTCACTGCTCACAACTGGTTCTTCTCCCCCATCTGCTAAACTAGCCAGGCTCGACCTCCCTTCCTTCCTGTCTCCATTTAGTTCCTCCTTGCTCGTTGTGCTCCCTTGGCCTAAACCCTCAGCTCCCTTTACTGAATACTCCTTGTACTTCTGGTCCTTCTCCTTTACCTTTCCTCCCAACTGGTCCTTCTCCTTGCACTTTCCTCCCTCTTCCCCCTGTCCATCCTGCTCTGATTCACTGCTCCCCCCATTTTCCTGCATTCCAGGTCCCCCCCGTTCTTCCTGCTATCTGGCTCCTACCTCCTGCCCCCACCTCCCTTTCTGTCTCTAACCACCCCTGTCATGGCTACATCACCCCCTCATCCTTGAGCAGAAGAAGAGAATTGAAGCGGTTATTGAGTGTAAGGTCTGATCCACCTCCCCACCTTGCTTCCTTCTGTCCAGCCCTGGCCATCTGCCTACTTCCCTGAGAATGTTGTCCCCCCATCCCTCCTTTATGTAGGTCCCCAGTTACCTGTCTGCTTCCTTGGTAGTGTCCTTTTGACCTCTGCCAGGGTCCCTATGTGACCCCTGAGTATTCTCCTGCACTCTTTCCTATGCCCCCACCCCAGTGCTTGGTGCAACCTCAGGGAGATTCCAGCCCCCTTCCCCAACCATACCACCCCTTCCCCAGCTTTCTCCTAATCCCCGGCAACCTCCTCCCTAAGCTGTGCTAGCTGGTAGCACACTGGGCAATCACCGAACTTCCAAGCCCAGTCCAGTATCATGGCTGCTCCACACCCTGTGCACCCCACCACCCTCCCAAATATGCCGGCCCTAATGATGTGTGGTTCCATCCCCTTCCAAATAGGTTTCCTTGGGTGAGCCACCAGGTTCCCCCCTAGTCCAAGATACACCCTGCTGCCTAATCAGGTTACCCACTAATCTTAGAGACAGTCCCACTGTGCACCAGTAACCCTGTTACTAGGTGCAGTACAACACATTAAACTTATAAGGGAAATGAACAACTCCCTAAGCTCCTCTCTCCCAGCCTTTAAATCCAACCCCATTGGCTAGAACTACATCAGCTGCACCTGCAGCCTTTTCCTCCAATTGCAGGGCAGGTGTTCCCTCATAAATTAGCAGACTTCTGGGGAGGAGGGTGGGAGGGCGGTATTGGCAGACACCTGACCGGAGAGAGTGTATCAGCCCTGTGTCTCCTCCAAGCCCAGCAGCCAAAGAACCAGGCCCAAGCAAATCCCACCAAATAGGTTTTAAATAAGAAGAAATAGGCCTCTACCAGTGCAGCCTGTTACACAGTGAAACATCCACAAAATGAGCCCACTTACAGCCACCAAATCAGTTTTCAAACTTCTAGCAGCCCCCAAAACAATACCCTGCTTGCCCCTTAGAAGTAAGAAAGAAAAGAACTAACCTTCTACCAAGTAAAATCCACAAGAACCCTGTGAAAACAACAAGCAGCAGCTACTGTCCTGGAACACAACTGATCCTGTTCCCTTCCAGTTCTTTCTGAGAAGACAAAGCAGCTAACACCTTAAACCTGATTCAGCTCTGCCTCCAGTCAATTGGCTGAGTGAGACCTGACCAGACCATTAACACCCTTCCCCCACTATGCACTAACCTTTGCAGCTAGTGGAGTCAGCAAAAAGGAATCAAAATTCAACTCAAAGGCCCCAAAATATGTTTGCTGCCACAGGAAACAGGTCTCCAATTTAATCAGCTTCACTAACAACACATCAAAATAGGCTTGAAATTAACAGATATAGGTCTCCAATTCAAATAACCATCTCCAAGCAAATCTCACCAAATAGGTTTTAAATCAGAAGAAGTAGGCCTCTACCAGCACAGCCTGTTACACAGTTAAACATCCACAAAATGAGCCCACTTACAGCCACCAAATCAGTTTTCAAACTTCCAGCAGCCCCCAAAACAATACCCTGCTTGCCCCTTAGAAGTAAGAAAGAAAATAACTAACCTTCTACCAAGTAAAATCCACAAGAACCCTGTGAAGACAACAAGCAGCAGCTACTGTCCTGGAACACAACTGATCCTATCCCCTTCCAGTTTCTTTCTTTGTTCGTGTCAGCATTCCAACCATATCTCTCAACTGTCCCTGATTTTCAGGGACATCCCTGATTTTGCTTCAAAATTTTACTCTGTCCCTCCTAAAATGTGTGTTTCCATGGCTAAACAGTGGAGATTGTAAGCACAAAATAATGTCAAGCATTAAAGTTACAGACTTGTTCCTTGGAAAATGCATTGTGGGGGATAATCTCAGAGGCGCTCAACAGTCATGACATCATGGGTTGTGTACACCTGATAGGTTGCTTGATGCACATGTGACTTGAAGAAAGTCCATCCCCCGCCTAAGAGGGGGGTCTGCTCTCAGATGGTCAGTTCTTATGTGCATCAAAACAGGTTACAGCACACCCTAGTGCTCCAGTGTGTTTATTTATTTGGTTTTTGTTTACCGGGTAAGTACACTAGACAACAATGTTGCCTATATTCAGGCACGACCCGGGAGAGTACAGACAGGGGAGTTCAGAGTCAACATTAAAGAGTATTTCATGACACAGCATGAGGTGAGAACAAACATTTGAACAGTACACAGCCAGGTACACTCATTATCAGTGATGACAAAGAGAAACAGATAACATTACATTAATTATTTTCATCTGATGATACATCAATGACTAAACTGAAATGACAAACAGCAAACAAAACTTAAATGAAGTAGCATTATAACAATAGGATTTCTGCTGGATGTGGGAAACTTTCAGATTTTGGAGACCAGCAGGAAATCAGTAAGTGCCATAGGGAGGAGAAAATGCTAGAAGAGAGGCTCAAGTTACAGTACAAGAGCAGCAGCCAGATTCTAATAGGTGTGCCCGAAGACCCAGTTTAAAGGACTTGTGGGATTTGGAGAGTTTGATGTGGGAGGGAATGGAGTTCCAGGAGCGGGGGGCAGATATGGCGAAAGATCGTTCTCCTTTTTTGTGAGATATCTGGGAATTTCAAGTTGGGTTTGAGCAGATGCCCTGAGGAGGTTTGCTTGGGAGGGCTGAGTTAATAGTTCGGCAAGGTATTTAGGGCACCCCGTTCTGATCATATTATCAATTGTACAGCCTACAGAATAGTGTCTGAGCGAGTCTGGGAAGAGCCAATTTAGTTTCGAGTAGAGCAGGCAATGATGGGTAAGTCTGTGAATGGAGAGAGCAAATCTGCATATACTGTTATAGAAGGTGCTCCATTTCTGGAGCGCTCCTTTGCTAGCTTTAAGGTAAACCTAAGAGCAATATGTCAGAGCAGGGAGGAGAAATCCTTGTGCAATAGCAAGCCGGACAGCATCATTGAGGGAGGACCCAATTTTAAAGGCAAGACCAAGTTTTGAGTAAACTGTCTTACATGTAGCATAATGTGGAGGTTAAGGTCAAGAGATGGGTCGAGAGTGACTCCTAGATACCTGAAGGAGTACTTGATTCAAGAGGAGTCATCTAGAGAATGTACCAATAAGTCTGGAGTAAGAGATCTGATTCTTGACGGGGGCTAAAAAGCATAGTTACAGTTTTCTTAGCATTCATTAGGAGCCTGATCTGTAGTAACCACTCCTGCAAGCAGTTGAAGTCTGCTTGAAGATGTGCTCTTACTGATAAGGGATATTTACCACTGGAGAGAAACACCATGTCATCAGCATAAAGGATTAACGAGGAGGAGGAGCAGGGAAGGGAGGGCAAGTTCTTAATGAAAAGAGAGAAAAGTAATGGGCCAAGAATAGATCCTTGGGGGTCTCCAACAGAGGTAGGGGAAAGATTTGAGATGGCGGATTCAATTTAGACAAATTGCAACCTCCCTGAGAGGTAGCTATCAAACCAGGAGATGGTCGACAGGTCAAAGCCAAGGCAGGACAGTTTGGAAAATACCAGAGAGTGATTCACAAGGTCAAATGCCTTTGTGAGATTGATAAATATGGCCCCAGTGAGCAGGGTCTTATCCATCGCTGTAAGGACTGCATTTGTCAGCTGAAGTAGAGCAGTTGTGGTGCTGTATCCTGTTTGGAATCCGTGCTGGGTAGGGGATATAAGGTTGTGAAGGTGCAGGTAATTTGTGACCTGAGTAGCGATGGCCTTCTCAAGAAGTTTATTTAGAGTAGAGAGAATGGCAATTAGTCTACAGTTTGACATATTTTTGTTATCCCCTTTTTTGTGAACAGGGACAATGCGAGTGGTTTTCCACAGTGTAGGTACCGTTTGGGTTATTATGGAAAGATGAAAGATTCTTGCAATAGGAACAGCAAGGGCAGGGGCTGCCTGCTTCAGTAAGCTTGGCAGTAGCCCATCCGGGCCAGCAGATCCATAGGTGGATACTGATTTGAGGAGATGCAACACTTCGGTGGAGGAGACTAATGTGAGACGAAAAGGGGTTTCATGTGAAAGTTGCACCTCAGGAGGAGGTGAAAGAGGTTGGTTGAATTTCTCAGTGTATTCGGAGAGATCCGAGAATTGTGCATTAAGAGCATTAGCAATAGTAGGTAACTTATTACAGTTTGCGCTATTCAGTGTCATGTCGATAATGGCCGTCTTGGGCCTTTGCCCAATGAAATTTTTGATGTGGTTCCAAAAACCCCTGGTATCACCCGCTGAAGACTGGAGAAGCTTAAAGCAGTAGCTCCTTTTAGCCTTCTGAATATCCTTTTTGCAGGCATTTCTCAGTTGTCTATAGTTAACCCAGTCTTCTGATTGTTGGGACTTCTTTGCCAAGGTCCAGGCCTTGTCTCTTTTTATCATGGCTCGAAGGAGGTCTTTTTTTAGCCATTTATTAGGGGAGCCCCTGAGATGCCTTTTTTCAGAAGGATGTGCAGATCCTGAAGGGCCAGAAACTGAGACATTAGGTATTCAAGTGCTGTGTTTGCATCATCAGTGTGATAGATGGGAGACCAGTCTATATTATTAATATCCTCGAGAAGTGCAGTTCGATTTTGTTTGGCAAAATCCCGAAATTGAATGATTCTTGGGGGGGGGGTTAAGGCAGTGGCCATTCCAGATACAGAATGTAGGCAGGTGATCACTAATAGAATCCGAAAAGGTCCCTGCAGCAATTATTTTATTTGCTCTATTTGTAGCCATCCAGTCCAGGAGAGATTGGTGCTTTGAGTTGGAAGAGATGCGTGTAGGGCTAGAGATAAGTTGAGCGAGGTTAAGTCGGGCGAGAGCTTCAGTATATGTACCGGCGTGACTCCCTGATAGGTCTAGGTTGAAGTCTCCCATTAGTATGACTTCAGATCTACCCTTTAGAGTAGCCAGATAATCCAAGAGCCCATTTAAGCCAGGGAGAGCCCCCTTTGGAGGATTGTAGGCACAGATCAGATTTAGCCTTTTATCACCCCCTAGTTGTAGAACCGTGTGCACAGCTTCACAGTGATTTGTTATACAAGACTGGAGTACAGAAACATTGAGATGCTCTTTATAATAAAGGGCAACTCCTCCACCCTTTTGTTTGGTGGGGCGATTGGATCTGGACAAGCTGTAGCCAGGAATTTTGTACATGGAATCATGCATCTCTGACCTGAGCCATGTTTCAGTTAGTCCAAGCATGTCCGGACAGTAGATGGCTATCCAGGCTTCAAGTTCAGGAAAGTTTGCTGGTAAACTTCTGATATTCATGTGAGCAATTTTCATGCCCTTAGTGGAGAACCATGAGGAGTCATCCGTGGACCTGGCATTCTGATGCGGGCCAGGGTTAGATTCTATGTCTCCTGATAAGCATAAGCGCAGAAGCATCACCCAAACTTCTTTGTAGAATCTGTAATTGCGCTTGAGGTATTTGGGCATGCTAGGGGGATGGTAGAGAAGGAAATGCCCTAATTTGGAAGGATGAGTTATATGGAGGGACAGGTTAGGAGAAGGGAGCAAGGTTCTAGTTGGTATAAGGTTGGAGAATACAAAGGAGAATTCTTCATGGCAGTGGGACCTGGGGTATCCAGCTGGTATGTTACATGAGAGATAGGAGAGGATGATTACGGTTGGTAGTAATCCTGATACCAACAGAAGTGACCTTGGGCATGCAAGAGAGAACATTACGTAAGCCTTGTATGAAACCTCTATAAATCAGAGGTGGATTGCCCCTTATAAGAGTAGAATATAAGTGACAGAAATGGTGACTTAAGGGCAGGGTGACACCTATAGTGTAGGCAGTTTGAGTGAAACCCTTAGCCAGAGGTTGGCCGTCAATTATACGAGTTATTCACAAGAGGCAGGTATTCCAATAGAGTGCAGTTTATGAGGATCGGACAGGAGCAGGGGGAATTTGAAAAGGTGAGGGGAAAAGATAAAACTGGGATACCCTTAGTCTGAGTTACTTTTCCAGACAAAATAAGTGTAGAACAGAGGCAAACATAGAGAATAGGCAAGAGTGAGTGGAGGAAAAAAAAAAAAAAGGACTGCCTCGCTGGTTTGAATTAGGACTGATGCAGCAAGGGGGGTAGGACTGCCCTTCAAGTGAGTTTCTAGGTTGGAACAAATGTGGGCAGGATTACTAGCATATTTAATTAATGGTGGAGGAGGGGGTGGGCGAAAATGTCAAGCCTGCAAGCAGCTGCTGTGTTAGAGAATATGCTAAAATTAATTAAACAGCAGCTGCAGTGTACCAGAATCAGCAAAAGTTAATTAAATCAAGGTAGGCAGGCTAGAGAGTATCGTAGGCACAGTCTTAGGCACAGTCTTGTGAGTTGAATTACATTAATTTCCTTGGGTTTAAAGTGGCTGCAGCAGTGAGTACTACAGCACCGAGGAGCTGAACAGAAAAAAGGTGCCAAGGTTTAAAAGCGAGCGCAGTCTTGAGATCGCGTACCTTTCTGCTGCCAGCCTTGTAGCTTCAGGGAACTGAGGGGAGCTGGGGAGGGCTTTTCAACAACCATTGCCCTCTCTCGGAGGTTTCATGCTGCCAGCCTTGTAGCTCGGGGAACTGAGGGAGCTGGGAGGTTTTTCAACAACCGCTGTTCTTGACCCTTCCTGCTGCCAGCCTTAGCTTCAGGGAACTGAGGGAGCTGGGAGGACAACTGCTGCCCTCTCGACCTCCTGCTGCCAGCCTTGTAGCTTTAGTGAACTGAGGGGAGCTGGGGAGGGCTTTTCAACAACCGTCGCCTCTTGACCCTTCCTGCTGCCAGCCTTGTAGCTTCGGGGAACCGAGGGGAGCTGGGGAGGGCTTTTCAGCAACAGTTGCCCTCTTGACCCTTCCTGCTGCTAGCCTTGTAGCTTCAGGGAACCGAGGGGAGCTGGGGAGGGCTTTTCAACAACCATTGCCCTCTTGACCCTTCCTGCTGCCAGCCTTGTAGCTTTGGGGAACCGAGGGGAGCTGGGGAGGGCTTTTCAACAACCGTTGCCCTCTTGACCCTTCCTGCTGCCAGCCTTGTAGCTTCGGAGAACTGAGGGGAGCTGTGTTTCTTGTAAAGAACAAATGTTTATTATAAAGAACAACTTCATTACTAAGGTAAGAAGCCACCTGGCTACGCCATTTATTAATATCCTACAACAAAGATCAAAGAAGACCACAAGAGTATGTTTTTGCAGATATGCAACTGTTTAAAATTGCAAAACTGGCAGCCTTAGAGATGTTAGCACTGCAGCTTCTACTAGCGTCAGTTGTCTAGGAAAATGTTAGCTGAGAAATTGCCAGTACAGTATTCAAATTAGGAACATTATCGCATTGTGTAAGAATAGAGATTATTAGCCACCTGAACACCCCTGCTAGTGGTGCAAGGAACTAAAATAATGTCTGACCCACATAATTGAACACAGAATCTTTGCAATGATTTATAGGAGGTAATATAATAAATAATCAACCTGGTTCCCCTGCCAGTGGTTTCTGAGTTGTATTAATCACCAACAAGAATCTGGTGACCCTGCTAGCCTCACTAACTTGCAAAAAGGTACTCTCAAACTCACCCAGAAAAGTTTTCTTGCACTGGAAAATGCTTAAAATGCCTGAGCTGGATTCAGACATTATTAGAATTCAGTGGCACTAAATCAAAGCACCCGCAACCACTTTGTGCTATTTTCTACCCAAAAACAGTCCCACAGAGAAAAGGAAGCTCTATGGACCAAAATGGAGCCACCCTTATGGCCCCAGTTTCTCAAACAACTCCTAGCAGCATAACCACACCCCCACGTCTTCCTAGTTTCCAAATCTCCTGCTACATGAGAGCTGCAAGCTGACTGGCACGCAGCTCTCGTGAGATTTCGGCCACCATCGTAGATGAGGATAAACAAGATTTGACTAAATCCAACATATCTTGCAGTGAGAATGGAGCTAGCAATTGCTACAGCTTCTCAAGGCAAAGCCCCCTAACTTTTAACACTGACCATGAGAGAGAACTGAAGAAACATATTTTACAGAACAAAAAATGCTTCAAACAACATGAAGTCTTGCTGTATTCTAACATATGCAGTGATCCCCAACCTTTAAACTTCCCTGGAGAACAAACAGTTAACTTTCTATGCAGAGTATAGAATGCTGAGCTCGACCTCAGTTGGAGTCTCTGTCTGGAGTGTTTCAAACTCAAACCGTCAGATTCTTTACTCCACCTCACTGAACGGTCGCTCCAGAGATTTCTCCTTCAGCTCGGTTCGAAAGTCGGTTAAAGTTTCAGTTTTTGTCAGTTTTTAAACCGAAAAAGTTATCCGCATAGTCGGTTCAGTCTCTGTCTGTGGTGCCCTGAGTAATAGATAGGAATTGTTCTGTTTTTCTGTGTGGAACTTGTAAAAGTGCGGGTCAGTTCGGCTGAACCGGCCATTTGATAGTGAAATCTTGTGTTTTGTGTTTTTACTTAGTGTGTGGTTACCGGTCCTTATTGGTTCTAAAAAAAAATGTGTTTTAGTACTTTTTTTCCAATACCTGTGACACAGTTAGGAACTGATAAGGGAGTCTTGCCTGGTGGTTGCAATAAAAAGGGTAAGTTGGTTAGGTTGGCCATGTCTGGGAAACCCAAGAAATAAAAATGCGTACACTGGGTTTCAACACTGCAGTGAGTGTGGGGAGGTCTTTGCTAAGGCCGATCCCCACACCACCTGTGTTTATTGTCTGGGATTTGACCACCTCGATTCAGACTGCCAAATATGTAAAAATTTTCCCAAATCTACCCTTGAGAAGAGATTGGGTAGACTGAGGGAAAAGGAGGCCAAGAAGTCCGCTGATCTGGATGGCCAGCCCGGTTCGGTTCTGACTGAACCAGAAGGAGTGCCCTCTGACCAGGGCGATACTTCTTCAGGCAAAAGGAGAGCCGATTCTGAGGGATCGGTTCTGACAAAAAGAAAATGCAAAGAAAAATCGTCCGGTTCGGATCCAGAGGTTCATGTTCTGACCGCCGAAGAGATAGCCAGAACGATTCAGATTGTGGAATCGCTCCGCCCGGTTCCTACCGATCTGGCACCTTCTGGCAGGGATTCAGTTCGATTGGTTCCCCCGGTTCAAGATTATACCCTCAAAAATTTTTATGAACCGGAGTTTGAAGAGGAAGGGGAATTTGAGGATGATGATGGTGAAAATGAGGGTCTGCATGTGCATGTGGAGCTGGACATCTCCTCAGACAGACCTTCAGGTGTTTCCCCTCCTATGCTTTCTGAGTCCCCTTCTCACTTTATGTTCTACAGAAAGGTGGCTGAAACCCTCCAGCTTCCTATGGAGGTGGCTGTGGAGGATCAAGAGGAGCCTGATTATGTAGAAATGATGGACATCCCAGAGTCCAGAAGACTGTCTATTCCCCTCCACAAATCCTTTGGGAAACAGACACAAAAAATCCTAAAGTCTCCTAACACTATACTTCCTGTGGATAGAAGAAGGGACAAGAGATATACACTTTCAGGCTCAGACATGGAGTTCTTATACCAGCAATGCAGCCATGTTGGGGTAGTGCAGGCTGCTGCCTGTGACAAGGCAAATATTCCGTTGGCTTCACACCCCCCAGATAAGGACTCCAGGAAGATTGATGCTATGGCAAAGAAACAGTACACCGCATCTTCCTTGGGACTCAGGCAGGCGAATTATATGGCCTATATAGCCACGTAACAGAAGTCCAGGTGGGAGACTGTACTGGCACTGGCTAAACAGGCCTTCCCCCAGCTAGCCAAGGAGCTGGAGGTGGTGGCTGCAGATGGGATTGAGGCCTCTGAAGTTCAGTTTCATGCTGCTGTGGACTCCAATGATGTGTCATCAAGAGTCATGGCTACATCTGTGGCTCTTCAGAGAATGGCTTGACTCAGATGTACTAGCCTCTCGCAGGATACCCAGGCTAAGGCCATGGATTTTCCTGTAGTGGGTAATTCTCTGTTTGGGGAGCAGACAGAGAATTACATGAAGAAAATGGATGAGTACAGGACCACTTATAGGAGTGCTCAGGCCAAAGAAAGGCAAGCAACTCCTCAAAGGCAGCAGTCTAGGGACACGGGCAGGCCTTTTCATGGGCCTTTTTACCAAGCACAGACCTCTTCTTCCTTTTCTCAGAAGGGGTTCTTCAGAGGGAGAGGTAGAAGAGGGATGAGCAGGGCTGCATCCACTTCTCAGCCTAAGGCCACTGCCAAGCAGATACCCTGATGGGTCTGCCCGGGTCGACTCTTCTATTCCAGTAGGAGGCAGGCTGGCTTACTTTGTCCAGGACTGGATGTCTATTACCTCAGACAAATGGATCCTAGAAGTAGTAAGCCAGGGACTAGTTCTCAGCTTCAAAAAATTTCCAAAGATGAGAACCAGATCCTTCCCACCTGCAGGTCTCTCAGAAACCCTTGCCCTAGAGGCAGAGATTTCATCTCTTCTGGCCTTAAGTGCCATAGACAGAGAGTTCCTACCCTACTCTGGGGCAAAGATCTGTACTTCAGGTACTTTCTTACCCCAAAAAAGACAGGGGAGTGGCAACCCATCCTAGATCTAAGATATCTGAACATGCATCTTTTAAAACCAAAGTTCAAGATGGTAACTCTGGGAATAATTCTTCCCTCTCTAAGACCAGGAGACTGGCTAGCCTCCCATCAGGTGCACCCACAGAAAGTACCTCAGGTTCGAATTGCCCTTAGGCCACTATCAGTTCAAAGCAATGCCCTTTGGCCTAACATCAGCACCAAGGGTTTTTCACAAAGTGCCTGGCAGTAGTGGTTGCTTTTCTAAGAAGAAAAAAGATTTCCATTTTTCCATACCTGGACGACTGGCCCATAGTGGGGCAGTCCTCAGACCAAGTCAGGTCAGACCTGCAGGTAACTCAGCAGGTGCTCACGTCTCTGGGACTTCTTCTCAACCTTCCCAAGTCAGTTCTTGAGCCAGTACAGCTTCTCACCTTTATGGGAGCAGAGCTGAATACTGTAAAAGCAAGAGCCTTTCTTCCCCTGGAAAGGGCACGAGTTCTAACAGAACTGGCTTCTTCCTTCAGCCTTCAGGTGTCTCGACCAGCAAGGTTTTTCCTACAACTCTTGGGCCACATGGCAGCCTCTGCAGCAGTGGTCCAAGGGGCAAGATTCCAGATGAGGGACATTCAGTTCCATCTGAGGACTTTTTGGTCCCAGAGGAAGGATTCCCTCACCAAACTGATTCCAGTGACTCGGACCCTGATCCAAGCCCTTCAATGGTGGCAGGATCAGGACAACTTAAGACAAGGGGTCCCATTCTCTACTCAGTCTCATTCAGTGGTCCTTACCATGGATGCTTCCCTTCTGGGGTGGAGAGCCCATCTGGGGGCCCTCACTGCTCAAGGAGTGTGGTCCCCTCAGGAATCTCTTCTCCACATCAATCTCCTGGAGCTCAGGGCAGTTGTTTTGGCCCTGCAAGCCTTCTCTCAGTCAGTACAGAACAAGGTGGTTCAAGTCAGAACAGACAACACCACCACCATCTGGGACATCAACAAGCAAGGAGGCACTCGGTCTACGGCCTTGTGCACAGAAGCCATGTAGTTGTGGTCCCTGCCTTACTCCCTGCAGACCTCTCTGATAGCAGTTCACCTTCCAGGAAAAGACAATATGCTAGCAGATGTACTGAGCAGGATCTCGCAGGGCCATCACGAATGGACCCTGGACCCTCTGATACTAAAGGTGATTTTTTCAAAGTGGGGCACTCCAGAGATAGATCTTTTTGCAGCCCCAGACAATCACCAACTGCCACTTTTTTGTTGCAGACCCCCAGTCTTGGGTTCAGTCCCCCTTGATGCTCTGGTATTGAACTGGGAAGGGAAATTCCTCTATGCATTTCCCCCCTTCCCTCTTCTGTTCAAAGTTTTAGTCAAGATAAAGTCACAACCTTGCAAAGTCATTCTGATTGCTCCAGATTGGGACAGACAGCCTTGGTACCCTCTGTTACTGTCCCTAGCAGTTCACCTCCCCCTGTCTCTTCCCAGGAATTACAACCTGTTAACCTCCTCTCAGGGGAGGATTTGGCACCCCCAGTCTTTAGACTGTCAATCTCAAGGCATGGCTCTTGAAGAATTAGAGTTTGCAGATTTGCAGCTGTCTCAGGGGGTTCTGGATATTCTCAAAGCTTCTTGAAAGCCTTCCACCAGAAAGACTTACAACTCCAAATGGAAGAGGTTCAGCATTTGGTGTTCCAAGAAGCATATTTCTCCTGATACTGCCAAGTTGCCTACAGTCCTGGATTATATTGTCCATCTCAATGGCCTAGGCCTCAGACCAGCTACCCTCAAGGTACACTTGTCAGCTGTTTCAGCTTTTCTATCAGTGGGTAAGCCTTCCTCTCTAGCATCTCATTCTTTATTCTGTAAATGTTTTAAGGGATTGCTCCATACCAATCCTCCCATTAGAGACCCTGCCCCTGCCTGGGACTTGAACATTTGCATTGCTCAACTTATGCAACTTCCCTTTGAACCCATGTCCTCAGCAGAACTTAAGTACTTGACTTGGAAACTGTGTTTTTGGTAGCCATTACCTCTGCCAGGTGTATCAGTGAGCTGCAAGCCCTGTCAGTGGAACCTGATTTTATCTCTTTTCATAGGGATAAAGTGGTCCTTAGAACCAATAGAAGGTTCTTGCCCAAAGTGGTTTCAGATTTTCACCAGAACCTGTCTATGTCTCTCCCTGTTTTCTTCACTGATAATTCTTCCTCAGGAGAGAGGAGGCTACACAGTTTAGATGTTAAAAGGGCTCTCAGCTACTACATAGAGCGTACCAAGGGTCACAGGCTTGACCCCCTCCAGTTGTTCCTCACTTATGGAGAAGTGGGAAAGGACAAACCTGCCACTAAGAGAACTATTGCCAGGTGGATTGTATCTTGTATACAATTCTGCTGTTAGAAACTGGGAAGGATTCCTCCCTCAGGCCTGAGGGCTTACTCCACAAGAGATACAGCTGCTTCTCTGGCTGCTGCCAGGGATATTCCGCTCTTAGAAATCTGTCAGGCAGCCACCTGGAAAACAGTCCATACCTTTACCAAGCATTATGCTCTGGATATCTAGGCTAGGAGTGATGCTCGGTTTGAAACAGCAGTAGTTCAGAACCTATTCCCAAAGTAGGTTCTGTCTGTCCTCCATGGATGTACTGCTTGGTAGTCTGCATATGTCAGAATACAGCAATACTTCATGTTGTTTGAAGAAAAAATTACTCACCTTAGTAACTGTGTTTCTTCTAATGGAATCTTACTGTATTCTGACCTCCCTCCCTGCCTCCGCTCTCAGAACCTGTTTTTGGGAAGTGGGTGGGCAGGTGCAGTGTTGCATCCCAGGGGTGCTCTTTGTTTACACCCTCCTCATTATTGTTTGGGTGTTGATTTATTACTGTTATTTGTATTAGATTGGTTTTTGGGTTTCCTGACTTGGGTCTTCCTTGGGGATCCAAAACTTTTTACTGCCAGTTGGCTAGTAGGAATTTTGCAATTTCCACATAGAATTTTTAGTTAGTTGGGCGCATAAGAATCTGATGGTTTGAGTTTGAAACACTCCAGACAGAGACTCCAACCGAGTTCGAGCTCAGCATTCTATGCTCTGCATAGAAGGTTAACTCTTTGTTCTCCGGGGCAGTTTAAAGATTGGGGATCACTGCACATGTCAGAATACAGCAAGGCTCCATTAGAAGAAACACAATTACTAAGGTGAGTAATTTTTTCTTCTGCCCCAAACTGTGTCCTATTACACAAGCAGCAATGCAGATGATTCCTCTCTCAGCTTACTACAGCCAAGGCAAGGATTAGCTAAAGCATCCTGCCCACCCCCCCTTAAAGGCATGCCTACATTATCCCAGAGATAACCAAGGCATACAAAAAGGGCCAAAAATGATATACAGCACTGTACTATATTGGGTCAACATACAAGGAGGTTTGATTAAAATAACTATTTGGGAAATAGTGAACTTTAATAGTCATTTCTTTCACTAATATTCAGTTGTTTTTTCTCTCTTAAATGCACAAGGACATATTAATTAAGGAGCTGCATACCAATCTGAATGCATGACTTGGTCCTATTAATTTAATAAAAAAGGGCTTGAACAAGATAATTTATCACATTTTTGAAATTTAAAAGATGCTAAATTTAAAGGATGCTAACAGAGCCATGTATTGTCTGAGATCTGTCACAGATGACCAAACAGATTCTACAGCAACAGTTACTTAGAAACCACTACCAGCAGTCCCAGGAGCTTAGTACATCAGTGGCTACTACATAATTAAAGGCTCTCATTCCTTACTTGGGCATATACTTTGACTTCCCCATGTGCTGTTCAGAATAAGCATACTATGCCGGCCTGGTGGCACTGAGGGTTGAGGTGCTGGATGCCACACCTCGTGCCACACTGGCGACCTGAGTTCGGGAACGGACTCAGGCCGCCGGGGACTGGCAGGGAGAAGGAAGGATTGAGCATCCTGTGACAGCTCTCCTTCCTTCGGGGTGAGTGTGGGATATGCACCGTGCTACAGTGACACACAGCGGAGGCTGGGTGTTTGGCAAGCTGTGGGAATCTATAGGGGGTGGAGAGCCGGGGGATGTCTGCACATCAGTGCATTGACATTATCGCACATCCGGCTCTTCAGGGGTCAAAATTGGAGAAATCAAGGGTCTCTCCACCTCTATGAAGCCCTCCCAGCCTTCAATTAGCCTCTGTCATTGGATTCCCCCAACTAGATATTGGTTTTGTGGGCTGGATGGGGGACCAGTTCCGTGGCCCCACCCTCCAGGATGAAAGCCAGGGGTGACCAGGAGATCATGGCAATAGGCAGATGGTGGAAGACCGGGACAGTGACCAGGGCTGAAATCTGGTGGAGAGCCCTGCAAAAAAAAAAAAAAAAGAAGAAGAAGCATACCATCTTACTAAGATGCCTAATGACCTGGAGCCCTGTCAGTGGCTCCAGAGTCTATGCATTGTTAAATGAGCAAGTGGCCACCTTAGAACATCTGGAGTACCTTGCCAGCATCCCAGACTTCTAAAATACTAAGTAATGTGCCACAGTTCCCCATTACAAGCATAGTAGCACCTGAAGTGCTCACTCAAGACATTACTACACAACAGTCTCTGAAGCATTTTCTCAGTCCCTCTGTGCCTCATCTCAAAATGACATGTTATCTAGACTTTGTATGGCACATTATGTCTTTTAAACTCACCACCTTCTTCTATCAAAAGGTAGAGGAAACTCCTCTATCACCTACCTGACCAAAAGAGCATAAACAAGTAGGTCTCATGAGGAGAAGGAGCATTGAGAAACTAACCTTACTTGCCTATCCAGATCGGCAGCCGCAAGAAAGAATATCATGAGACTTGCTGCTGTGATGTCGGAAAAGCTCTCCTCTCATCCCTTACCCATGCAGGATTAAGGGTGTAGGTGGCTGCCAGACAGGAGATTGACTGAGTGTCGCTGCTGCCATCTTGTGGAGAGCGTAACTACACTCATAAATGTTTAACCAGCACAGAGGGCGTTTGTTAAAAGCACCAACAGATCTGCAACAGCAGACCACAATGTGAATAATTAAATATAAGAGCAAAGATTTGAAAATCAATTAACAAAGGTGAAAATACATTGGGGGCAGCACTATTACCATAGCTGTGGGCAAGGCAGCATGACACTGAGTCCCTCACTCACTCTAACCACATTTAAAGGGACAGTGCACACTTTAATGCACAGGCACATCAATAGCCTGTACAGTGCAGAATATTATTGATTACTGTGCTGGGGAAGAATTAAGGGAAAAATAAATAAATAAAACAATATATCTAAATTCCCCCACCCCCCCCAAAAAAGTGCCCTCTCTGTGTACCCTTTTTTCAGCTTACTGCATTGGCCAAAACAAAGAGCTGCAGCTAAACCAAGGTTGTAGCACACCCTACAACTCCAGCATATTTAATCAAATCTAGAGGCAAAGATAAGACTCATAATATTTCAGTATAAGCCATATATACAAAAATTATAGGACAGTTGCCACTAAATACAGGATGCTATCAAAATCCAGCATTCTGGTTATCAGTTTCTGCTAGTACCACTAGAATATACCAGGTAAAAAGTAGAGAAAACTAATTCATGATGTATAACTTCTGAGTATATCACAACATTGGTTTATAAGACTTTTAAGTAGAACAGTGCAAGTTACAAGTATGGAGACTGACTACCTGGAAGCTGCTGCTAGTGGTTCCAGAAGCAAATGACCATAAAGTATATACTGGCCCTTACAATGTGAGGAAATTGACTACCTGGATACCCCTGCTTGCGGTTCCAGGAGCAAACATCCATAAAGTATCCACTGGGCCTTATAATGTAAGGAGATTTGACTACCTGGAACCCCTGCTAGTGGTTCCAGGAGCAAACGTCCATAAAGTATCCACTGGACCTTATAATGTAAGGAGATTTAACTACCTGGATACCTCTGCTAGTGGTTACAGGAGCAAACGTCCATAACGTATCCACTGGGCCTTATACTGTAAGGAGATTTGACTACCTGGATACCTCTGCTAGTGGTTACATGAGCAAACGCTTCCTAAAAAAAAAAACAAAAAAAAAAACAAGGCTCACCAAATTACCTGTACAAGGAGAGCAAGGCAAATCTCAACCTGGCACCCCTTACAGCGGTGTCTGAGTGCAGAACAGTGGCCCTACCTCCATTCCAGGTATCCCAGTCTCTGTGGCATGTCATCATTCAAATGGCCTCTAGCTCCATGGTAGAACCTGACCAATACATGGCTTTCTGTGACCTCCACGCTACCATTGTACCCCATACAGGGTATTTAAGGCTGTGGACCAACATGGAGCTGACCAAAATGTTTTTTTATGGCCCCCAGATCCAGAGAAATGCCCAAGCAACTCGCTCTTCTTCCCCTTGTCTCTTCCAGTCTGAGATCTCACTCAACGTGGGAGCAGCCCTTTGATTGGCTCCCAACGCTCGCAAGACCTCAGGCACCATCTTTCTGGGGGCAAAACAGTGGGGTTTCACCATCATGGAGATCCCACAATAACTACTGCCTATGCCCCCAGCACGCTGAAATACAGCAACATTTCAACCCCACCAAGTGCAAACAGGAGACAAACAGACTGTTCGGTTAAGGTCTAGAAAGATACCTCAAGGGAAATGAGGATAAGACACCAAAGACCAGTCAAACAGATCCACTTATCTGCCAGCTAGACAAACATACCATTCTCATTCCTTTCAAGACCAGACAGGGGCAATTACAACTACATGCTACACTACTACAGGCAGTCATACCCACAAAAAAAAAACCATTGCATCAGATATCGAGCTAGAAGGGTTCCCAATCAAGGTACAGGAAACTACTCCCCTCACAGAACCCAGTTGAAACAACAACTACTATTGCTACAAGCAATACTAAAACATTTCAGTCGGTGACCGACTACTACTCTTCATGCAAGCATGGGAGCAAACACACAAGACAGGTGGGTCCTACAAGCTATAAGGCTAGGATATGTGATCCAACTTTCTCACATACCAACAAAGAACCTTCTAGTCCTATTCCCTTTGCCGAAAAACATGTTACCCCGACACAAGTCCAAACAGTACTGACAGACTTACTGCACAACATGACCATAGACAGGGTAACACATTACAAAAAAGGGGAAAGGAGTATACTCCATATTTGACAAGGTACCCAAAAAGGGACCAGAGGGCTACATCCAGTTCCAGACCTAAACAATTCTGTACAATTCAAACCCTAGAAATGGAAACAGTCAGGTCCACCCTCACAGTTTTAAGCTCAGTAGATTACCTAACTTCTCTATATTTGTAGGACACGTACATCACACTACAAATTCTGTCAATTTCACATATTGGGAAAACTATACCAATGCAAGTGTTACCATTCAACCTACCATCAACCCCAAGTGTGTTCACAATGGTAACAACAGCATTCACAGCAAAAAAAAAAAAAAAGAGTTAAGGACATACAAGTAATATCCTAATGAATGACTGGCTGATCAAGAGCAGAACATTACAACAGTCAGTTCAAGAACAAACGTGGTAGTACACTGCCTTCAAAATCGCGGCTGGGTAATAATCTATCAAAAAGCTACCTATCATCCCTAGCCAGTCTATAGATTGCCTAGGCTCACTGATCAACACAAATCTGGGTCTTGGCAACCCAGTAAATGCCCAAGTCCACTCAATTATTGCACAGACTACACAATTACAGAAACACAGAAATCAAGAACTTCAAGCAATTTCACAAGTACTGGGAGTAATGTCATCATTGATAGACATAGTGCCATGGGCCAAGTGCAACATAAGACCTCTCATATCATTGTTGAGTAAATAGGGCCCGCGCATGACATAGGCTTGGCACAGACATTAACACTTTCACCGTCCCTGATGGCACTAGCATCTGCCAGATGTGGAGGAGAACTACAGGCACACTCATGCAGACCTCCATTCCTAACATTCTACACTGACAGAATATCCTTTAGACCTATAATGTCATTCTGACCAGTAGTATCATTGACAGTCCACATTAACCAAACTATTGAAATATCTACAGAACCCCCTCAGGGGGAAATACAAAACAACACTCAGCTTAAAATGCTGGGTATGAAAAGGGTACTAGGCACATACCTATCAAGGACAGAGGAAATACACAAAAAAGATTGTTCGTAATGCTACATGGAAATGGAAAACCAGCTTTAAAATCATTGATTGCCATGTACCTCAAAACAGCAATCATGGAGCCATACAGAGTGAATAACTCAACTGCATCAAGAGATCTGAAGGCTCACTCTACCAGACCAATCGCAACTTACTGGGCAGAGAAAAATGGGAATACTGCAGAGGAAATCTTTAGCAGCATGTAAGGACTAGGCACAAGACAACACGTCTGACCCACCCTAGCAGCGGATTACTGCTTTTTAATGACCCATGATGTCATGACCGTGGAATGCCTCAGAGATTATTCCCCACAATGGTAGTTTACTCACCTGGTAAAGGTGATTGTGGGGGAATACATCTCTGAGGCACTCCACATCCTGCCCAAAAGACGTGTGAAACACTCAACGAGTTTTCATACATTGTATAAATGTATGATACTCGCTATTACAAATTAGCAGGTTCAGACATCACCGATGTCTATATGTATAGCGTAATAATAAAATAAAGTTACACAACAATTTTCTACCACTAAGTGGTCAGTACATATCTACGCTCATTAACAGCTAAGGGTATTAACAGATTATTGTTACAGATGCAGCTTTGGAATACATCAAACTGATCATAGGAGAGCAGACCCCCCTCTCAGGTGGGGGATGGACTTTCTTCAAGTCACATGTGCATCAAGCAACCTATTAGGTGTACACAACCCATGATGTCATGACTGTGGAGTGCCTCAGAGATTTACTCCCCCACAATCACCTTTACCAGATAAGTAAACTACCATTTTGCACTAAGCCCCATATTCTACCAGCTTTCTGGTTGGATATCTCTAATTTTGAAGATGTGTCCCTGATTTTGGTCCTTTGTCCCTGACTTTTTAAGCCTTGTCCCAGACTTATGAGGCAAGAGGTTGAGAGGTATGATTCCAGCCTCCACAGCATAGCTAAATACCTGGAATGATGCATTCTTATTTTTGAACCATAGTTGCAGTATTTTGAAAGTGTTGGTGGAAGAACTGTTTCATTTCAAATCTCCATGTTAATAAGAAAAACATTCACAGAGCCTTCTTTTAACTGTTTCTCTTGGAATACTTTTTTTATAATAGCAATAAGGCACTCCCAGGAGTTTGATTTACAGTTAATCACCATGTGAGGATGTGCCTCATGCCACATTACACCCCTCGGGGGGGGGGGTGATTAACAAACTGCTAATCAAACTCTTGCTCAGGCCTTATTGTTTCAATAATCTTTGGAAAGCTGTTACATTTTCCCAGATCCTGGCTACACTCTAAGAACAGATGCCTCCCTTAGTGCGTTGGTGGGGGGACACATCTGAATTCAGAACAATCTTCAGTCTCTACAGCATGGCAAAGTAGTACACACCAAGAGAGACATTTGCCCTTTTGTCGTCAGCCAGGTGGGTCACGACAGGGCCAGCAGGCGGTATTTGTTTCTGTAAGAATGTTCTAAGAAGTTAAACATGCTGCTGGTGTGTTTTAAGGTTTAACAGATTGGTCCAAAAACTTTATAGTGCCATTGTTAAATTTTGTACTAATGACAACATGACTTGATTACAATTCGTTTCAAATTCTGCTCAGGGTTCAGCTTACTTCTTAGTATTTTTTCTTCAAGTGTTCTGTTGTGCATTCATGTTTTTCAGTATTGCATGTGGTGGTGGCGAGGGAAGCATTCTGTATTGATACCACACATTTATAGTCAAGACATACAGAATGTGCTCTACTTCCCACCCCAGTTATGTGTTGGACAGTGCAAATGTTTTTAGGTCACATACTCCATATTTTCCTTGTACTGCATCATGCATGATGCATGTTGTGTCATCCAAAATTAATATGCCAGACACATTTTTCAATGTGAATGTAGTTCAGATATATATATTATGATGATAGTCAACTCAGTATTATTCAAGTAGACCTCCATATTTAAAAGCCCAGAGTTGTGTAGTCAGATTAGTGGTATTTCCTAAGAAAAAATAATGTAGAAATAGAGCACAGTAGCACTGTAAAACTTGTAGATAATATAAAAGCAACTAATTGAGATGTTTTGTCATCTGATTTGCAGAAATAAATTACAGACAGTTCTTACATGCCAGCTCACAGTACAGTTCAGCCAGCAAGCAGTTAATCAGTTTCATAGCAGTTACTAACTGTGGAAGCAGTTGAGTTATCATGGATAAATATGTTATAAAACTTAATGCCCATGAGAGCAGATCAACCTCTTCTAATGCCAGTGTTGACAGCGAGAGCAATGTTAATGGTGAAGATGAAAGCAGTGCAGAACATCATTCTTATTTCAGTGGTCGACAGGAAGTGTTATGCACCCGGTCTGTCTGGTCAGATTTTCGTTGGCTGGAGTTCACTGACATTGTGAAGATCATCCAAACACTGCGACCAACCAGTTGTAGTTTGGATCCGGGTCCTACACCCTTTTTAGTAGGATGTGTAGAAGTTATCTGCCCGATCCTTGCTGACATTGTCTGGAAATCCTTGGAGAGGGGGGTCTTTCCTGACCCCCTCAAGGAGGCAGTAGTTCGACCACTCCTTAAAAAACCCTCCCTGGACCCAGATTGTCTAGCTAACTACCGGCCTATCTCTAACCTGCCTTTTGTTGGTAAGGTTATTGAAAAGGTGGTTGCGTTGCAATTGGATGATCATCTTACAACTCACAATGTCTATGATACTCTCCAATCTGGTTTTAGGAAGAAGCATAGCACGGAGACTGGTCTTGTCTGGGTGTTGAATGATCTCCTAATGGCTAGAGATCGAAAGGCACATACCATTCTGGTCCTTTTCAATCTTTCTGTGACATTTGACACTGTAGACCATGGTGTGCCGTTGGCACACCTGCGGCTCTATTGTGGGCTATCTGGAACAGTCCTCAAATTGTTCCAGTCTTACCTCACGGACAGGTTTCAGAGAGTTGCCACTGGAATTTATTCCTCTGGCGCTCACTCCCTGCCTTGTGGGGTACCACAAGGTTCCATTCTAGCACCCATGTTGTTTGCAGTGTATATGCTGCCATTGGGAGATATCATCAGGTGATACAGTCTGGGTTTTCACTGCTACGCAGATGATACTCAGCTGTATTTGTCTTTTCCGCCCGGGCAAGATGATGCTCTCTCAATGCTAAATAACTGCCTTACTGAAATCAGACTTTGGATGAGTTCCAGCTGTCTGAGACTGAATCCGGATAAGACTGAGGTGTTGGTAGTGGATCCAGGTCATCCGGGGTGGGTTTGGGGGCTGGACAACCATCAGGTTTATTGCTCGGTGGTATGTCGCTCGCTACCTCTGATCAGGTACGTAACCTGGGCGTTATTTTTGATGATGACCTGACCTTAAAATCTCAGGTATCAGCTGTCATCAAATCCTCTTTTTATCATCTGAGGAATATCACCTGGGTGAAACACCTGGTTCCACCGGGTGATCTTAACATTGGTCCATGCCTTTATCACTACCCATCTTGATTACTGCAACTCCCTCTACCTAGGGCTACCTGGAGTTGATATCCACCACCTGCAGCTGGTGTAGAATGTGGCGGCTAGGCTTCTGACCTAGACTTTTAGATCCAGCCATATTACGCCTGTGCTCCACGAACTGCACTGGCTGCCTGTTAGGTGGCGGATCACCTATAAGGTTGGTTTATTTACCTTTAAAGCCCTACATGATCCGGGACCCGGCTACCTGAAAGATATCTTGGTACCCTATTGCCCCCTCCGTCCTCTCCGCTCCATCAGCAAGGGATTGCTGGAGATTCCCAGGGTTCAATTAAAAACATCAGAATCTCGTGCTTTTGCTTTTTCAGCACCAACCCTGTGGAATTCTTTACCTCGCTGGTTAAGAGAATGTCCAACCGTCTAGAGATTTAAAATGGAGCTAAAGACTTATTTATTTAGTTTAGCTTATTCTAGCTATGGTTGATTTATTTATGTCTGTTTTTAAATTTATATGTACGTATGATCTTTCTGTACAGCACCTTGGTTTTGAAAGGCGCTTTAAAAATAAAGATGATTTGATTTGATTTGATTTCAACGTAGAGTCAGACCAGCAGCTGCAGATAGGTATGACAGTCAGGGTAACAGCAAATAGCCATGGCGCCCCAGTACATCATGTACAGATAATAACAATACTACAGGTGAGTCCATATTAGCAGGAAGGTGGGAAGCAGCAGGTTGTGCATTTCTACCACACCGGAAGAATAGTTTTCTATGGATTGAGTATGATTATGCTCTTAAAAAATATTCTGTACAGTGTTTTGCAAGGCTGCAAATCTGGGTATACCACTTCCAAACACATCATGGAACAAGGATGCATTCATGGCTTTCATCCAGACAGGATTTAACAATTTTAAAAAAGCAGTATGTTTCAACAGTCATCAAAAATCCAGTTTGCATAGAGCAGCTGTAGCTGCATTGGATGCTTTGAACAGTGGCACTGATGTCACCGTCTCATGCTCAGAGGGAAAAATGAAGCAAATGAAAGATTCCAGACATGCTCTTTTGAAAATGTTATCTTCACTGTTATATCTGAACTGCCAAGGTCTTGCAGTGTGGGGCCACACTGACGAGCAGTCCAGCTTGATGAATCTTCTTCTGTTGCGTGCAGATGATGATCCAGTATTAAAATGTTAGCTTGCAAGTATGGGCTACAAATGGATTTCTCATGATATTGTTAATGAGATGATGTCAATTATGTCGCATGAGGTACTATACTTATTAATGAAGGAGGTTCACAGTGCTGGTTTCAAACAACATGAAGTCTTGCTATATTATGACATATGCAGTGAGTCCCAACCTTCGAACTGCTCCGGAGGTGAAAGAGTTAACTTTCCATGCCAGGCATGGAACGCTGAGCTCGAGCTTGGTTGAAACTCTGTCTGTTGTTCTTCAAACTCAAACCGTCAGATTCTTTACTCTGCCTCACTGAACAGTCGCTCCGGAGATTTCTCCTTCTGCTCAGTTCATTTTGTCAGTTAAAGTATTGTTTTTCTCGGTTTTCGACCGAATTTAAGCCGCAACCGGGTCAGTTCAAGCTCTGTCTGTGGTATTTGTGAATACTAGGTAGGTTTACATTAATTCTCTTCTGTGTGGAACTTGTAAACGGTTTATTGGTTCAGTTTGAACCGATCAGGTTGTTTAAAATATCTTAATCTGTGACTTAGAGTGTGGTTACCAGTTCTTATCGGTTCTAAAAAAAACAGATTTTATTACGTTTTTTTCCACGACCCGTGACACAGTTGGGAACCGATAAGAGGGTCTTACCTGGTGGATTGCCATAAACAGGTAAGTTTGGTTAGGACTGGCACTATGTCTGAGAAACCCAAAAGAAAAACCTGGCCCACTGGGTTTCAACACTGCAGTGTGTGTGGAGAAGTCTTTGCCAAGGCTGACCCCCACACCACCTGTGTTTATTGTCTGGGGTTTGACCACCTCAATGCAGACTGCCAGATTTGTAAAAATTTTCCTCAGCTACCCTGGGAAAGAGAGTTGGTAGGCTCAGGGAAAGGGAGGCCAAAAAGTCCTCTGAACCGGATGGCCAGCCCGGTTCAGTTCCAACCGAACCAGAGAGAGTGCCCTCTGACCAGGGCAAGACTTCCTCGGGCCAAAGGAGAACTGACTCTGAGGAGTTGGTTCCAGCAAAAAGGACTAGGAAATCAGCTGGTGTGTAGCCAAAACTTTCATCTCCAACCGCTGAAAAAATAGCCAAAGCAATTAAAATTGTCCAGTTGCTTTTCCCGGTTCCGACCGAACTGGCACCATCCGGTAAGCGCCTGGATCGGCCGGTTCCACTGGTTCAAGAGTATGATTTAGAGGAATATTATGAACCGGAGGAGGGGGAAGAGCAGTATGAGGAGAGTGAATGTGGATTTGAAAGTCTGGATGTGCCC
The DNA here is from genome assembly GCA_016271365.2 of Neoceratodus forsteri. Taxonomy (NCBI): domain Eukaryota; kingdom Metazoa; phylum Chordata; order Ceratodontiformes; family Ceratodontidae; genus Neoceratodus; species Neoceratodus forsteri. Next base: position 899,745,809 of record CM028135.1, on the reverse strand, counting down.
ATTGACCCGGACATCTCCCCGGACAGACCTTCAGGAGTGTCTCCTCCTAGGCTTTCTGAGTCCCCTTCTCATTTTATGTTTTATAAAAAAGTGGCTGAAATCCTCCAGCTCCGTATGAAGGAAGCTGTGGATGATCAAGAGGAGCCTGACTATGTGGAAATGATGGATTTCCCAGAGTCTAGGAGACTGTCTATTCCCTTGCATAAATCTTTTGGGAAACAGACATTTAAAATTCTAAAAACTCCTCACACTATACCTCCTGGGATAAGAGAATGGACAAGAGGTACACATTGTCAGGCTCTGATACGGAGTTCCTTACACAACAATGCAGCCATGTTGGAGTAGTGCAGGCTGCAGCCTATGACAAGGCAAATATTCCCTTGGCTTCACACCCCCCGGACAAGGACTCCAGGAAGATTGATGCCATGGCAAAGAAACAGTACATGGCAGCAGCCTTGGGACTCAGACAGGCAAATTATATGGCTTATGTTGCTAGATATCAGAAATCCAGATGGGATACTGTTATGGCTCTAGCAAAACAGGTCCCTGGCTAGCTTGCCAAGGAGCTGGAGCAGGTGGCTGCTGATGGTATTGAGGCATCCAAGGTGCAATTCCATGCTGCAGTGGACTCAAGTGATGTGTCATCAAGAGTCATGGCTGCATCTGTGACACTTTGCAGAATGGCTTGGCTCAGATGTACCAGCCTGTCACAGGATACCCAGACTAAGGCCATGGATTTTCCTGTTGTGGGTAATTCCCTGTTTGGGGAGCAGACAGAGAATTACATGAAGAAAATGGATGAGTATAGGACCACCTATAGGAGTGCACAGGCCAAGAAAGGCAGGCCACTCCTCAAAGGCAGCTTCCCAGGGGTAGGGGCAGACCTTTTCATAGGCCTTTTTACCAAGCCCAGGCCTCCTCTGCTGCTTATGCCCAGAGGGGGTTCCTTAGAGGGAGAGGCAGACAGGGTACAAGCAGGCCTGCTTCCACCCCTCAGCCCAAAGTCCCTGCCAAGCAGGCACCCTGATGGGGTTGCCAGGGCCGATTCTCAACTACCTGTAGGGGGCAGGCTGGCTTACTTTGTCCAGGACTGGGAGTCTCTGACATCAGACAAGTGGGTCCTGGAAGTAGTAAGCCAGGGACTGGTTCTCAGCTTCAAAAAGTTTCCAAAGATGAGAACCAGATCCTTTCCACCTGAAAATCTACTAGAGGCACTTGCCCTAGAGGCAGAGGTCTCTTCCTCCTGGCTTTCAGAGCTGTGGAAAGGGTTTCACCTTCACACCAGGGCAAAGGTGTACTCAGGTACTTCCTTACCCCAAAAGACAGGAGAATGGCTTCCCATTCTGATCTCAGATACTTAAACAAGCACCTTTAAACCAAAATTCAAAATGGTGACTCTGGGAATTATTCTACCTCTCTAAGGCCAGGGACTGGCTAGCATCTCTGGACCTCAAGGATGCTCTACTCCATATTCTCATCAGAAGCTCCCATTGAAAGTACCTCAGGTTCGAGCTGCTCTCAGGCCATTACCAGTTCAGAGCAATGCCCTTTGGCCTCACCTCTGCTCCAAGGGCATTCACAAAATGCCTGGCAGTAGCAGTTGCTTCTCTAAGAAGGCAGAAAATTGCCATCTTCCCTTACCTGGATGACTGGCTCATAGCAGGCCAGTCCCCAGACCAAGTCAAGTTACACCTACAGATAACTCAGCAACTGCTCACCTCTTTAGGTTTCCTCTGAATCTTTCAAAGTCAGTTCTAGAGCCTGTCCAGCTCCTCACCTTCATAGGCACAGAGCTGAACACAGAGAAAGCCAGAGCCTTCCTTCCTTTGGACAGGGCAAGGACCCTGTCTCTTGCTCCTCATTCACCCTGCAGGTGTCTGACCAGCAAGGCATTTTCTGCAGCTCCTGGGGCACATGGCTGCTTCTACAGCAGTAGTGCAGGGAGCAAGATTTCAGATGAGGGACATTCAGTTCCATTTGAGAGCCTTTGGTCTCAAAGGAAAGACCTCTAACCAAATTGATCCTAGTGACTCGAACCCTGATCCAGACCCTATAGTGGTGGCAGGATCAGAGTAATCTGAGACAAGGGGTTCCTTTTGTCACTCACTCACTCCTAATCCTTACTACAGATGCATCCCTCTTGGGGTGGGGAGCTCACATGGGCGACCTCACTACTCAGGGGTTGTGGTCCCCTCAGGAATCTCTGCTCCACATCAATCTGTTGGAACTCAGAGCAGTTTTTCTAGCACTTCAAGCTTTTTCCAAATCTGTTCAGAACAAAGTTGTACAGGTCAGAACAGACAACACCACCACAATGTGGTACATCAACAAGCAAGGGGGCACTCTGTCTATGGCTTTGCACCGAAGCAATGAAGTTGTGGTCTCTGGCTTACTCCCTGAACACCTCCCTTACAGCAGTTCACCTCCCAGGCAAGGACAATGTCCTGGCAGATGCTCTCAGCAGGATTTCCCAGGGCCATCACGAATGGTCACTGGACCCCCTGGTCTTGGAGGTGATATTTGCCAGATGGGACACCCAGCAGATAGATCTTTTTGCAGCCCCAGACAATCATCAACTTCCCCTTTTTTGCTGCAGGTCCCCAGTGTTGGGCTCAGTCCCTCTGGATGCCCTAGTCCTCAATTGGGATGGGAAGTTTCTCTATGCTTTTCCTCCCTGCCCTCTCCTGTTCAAAGTGCTAGTCAAAATCAGATCTCAACCCTGCAAGATGATCCTGATTGCTCCAGACTGGGCCAGACAGCCCTGGTATCCACTCCTACTGTCCTTAACAGTCCATCTTCCCCTGTGTCTTCCCAGGAATTACAACCTGTTAACCTGTGCTCAGGGGAGGGTTTGGTACCCGAACCTCAAATCTCTCAGTCTCAAGGCCTGGCTCTTGAAGAGTTAGAGTTTGTTGAGTTACACCTTCCCAAGGTGTAATGGATATCCTGAAGGCTTCTAGAAACCTTCCACCAGGGCTACTTATAATTCCAAATGGAAAAGGTTTTCCATATGGTGCTCTGGAAAGCATATTTCCCCAGAATCTGCTGATTTGCCCACAGTCCTGGATTATGTGGTCCACTTAAATACATTGAGGCTGAGGCCAGCTACCCTGAAAGTGCATCTGACAGCTGTGTCTGCTTTTATTTTGGCAGGTAAGCCTTCCTGTCTTTCTGCTCACCCTGTATTCTCCAAGTTTTTCAAGGGATTGCTTCACACCAACTCTCCATTCAGGGACCCTGCCCCCACCTGGGATCTTAATGTTTGCATTGCTCAGCTTATGCAACCCCCTTTGAGCCTTTGTCTTCAGCAGAGCTTAAGTACTTGACTTGGAAAACTGTGTTTCTGGTAGTCATCACTTCTGCCAGACACATAAGTGAGTTACAAGCTTTGTCAGTGGAGAGTGATTTTATCTCCTTTCACAGAGATAAGGTGGTCTTCAGGACTAACAGGAAGTTCTTGCCTAAGGTGGTTTCAGATTTCCACCTTAATCAATCTATATCTCTTCCAGTGTACTTCACTGACCAATCCTCCTCTGGCGAGAGGAGACTGCACAGCTTAGATGTGAAGAGAGCTCTTAATTACTACATAGAGCATACCAAGGGTCATAGGTTTGACTCCCTCCAACTGTTCCTCATTTATGGTGAGTTTGGTAAAGGGAAACCTGCCACTGAAAGATCCATTGTCAGGTGAATTGTCTCTTGTATCCAATTTTGCTATGAGAAACTGGGTAAGGTTCCTCCCTCAGGCCTGAGGGCTCACTCTAAAAGAGGTGTAGCTACTTCCCTGGCTGCTGCTAGGAACGTCCCTATTCTAGAGGTATGTCAAGCAGCTACCTGGAAAACAGTTCACACTTTTACCAAGCATCACTCCTTGGACATCCAGGCTAGGAGTGATGCTCGGTTTGGCACAACTGTGCTTCAGAGCCTATTTCCTAAGTAGGTTCTGTCCTTCCCCCATGGAGGTACTGCTTTGTAGTCTGCATATGTCATAATATAGCAAGACTTCATGTTGTTTGAAGAAAAATTACTCACCTTAGTAATGTTGTTTCTTCTAATGGAGTCTGCTATATTATGACCTCCCTGCCTGCCCTCTCAGAACCTCTGTTTTTGGGATGTGGGTGGGCAGTGCAGTGTTGGCACTTAGTAGGTCCCCACCTTGTTGTTTTCACCCCTCCTTTCTTGGGGTGACTTGGTGTTGTGTTTTTCATTTTTTGGGTCTCCTGACTTGAGTCTTTGTTTTGGGACCAAAAAATGTGCTTTTATGTTTAGTAGCCAGTTGGCTAGTGTAGGTTTATAGCTTTCACACAGGACCTCAGTGAGTTTAGCTTGTAAAGATAGGATGGTTTGAGTTTGAAGAACAACAGACAGAGTTTCAACCGAGCTCTAGCTCAGCGTTCCATGCCTGGCATGGAAAGTTAACTCTTTCACCTCCGGAGCAGTTTGAAGGTTGGGACTCACTGCATATGTCATAATATAGCAAGACTCCATTAGAAGAAATAGCATTACTAAGGCGAGTAATTTTTTCTTCTATGCTATAATCTTAGATGAAACTGCAGATATTTCTGTACAAGAACAGATTTCGTTTTGTTTTCATATCATCAAGCAGGATCTTCAGGTTGAAGAATTGTTCTTGGCTTTTACTCAATGACAAGCACCACTGCAGCTGCACTGTTATGTATATTGCAGGATGTATTGGCAAGACACAGCTTTAGCATACAAATATATTGTGGGCAGTGTTACGATGGTGCATCGAATGTTGCTGGCTATCTTCATGGATTGCAAGCTCTTGTTAAAGAAACAGAGCCATGGTCATTATCGTACTGGATCATAATGTCTTACGCTTAATAGTATACAGCATTATGGCGAAACCCGGACCTGTGCGCTCCTTGGAGTTGAGAATCTTTAGTGGGGGGTCCAGGGGTGTAGCCCCCCATAATAGGGGGAGTGGGGGCAGAGCCCCCCACAGAACAAAGACATGATGCCTCATGGCATTAATCGCACAGAGCAATAGTGCCATGCGGCATTATGTCTTGCAACATAATGACCCCATGCCAGTCATTATATGTTCACTGCCTTGCACATAATTTAAATCTGGAAGTTCAGGATATTGCTCAGAAAATTATTGTGTCAAAATGTTCTTTGTTTAAGTTGCGAGTAAACAGTCTTCATCAGAAATTAACTTTCAAGACAGTGACAGTGTTCATTTGCGACCATTTTACCCTACCTGGTGGACACTTCATGCAGTTTCTTTCATGTCAGCAAACTCTAATTTTGAAGGACTACTTGAATTTGTTGAAGAACTAGCACTGAATGATACCAGTGATGCTGGAATGAAGGCCAATAGATTCCTAATTCAGCTCAGGAAGTTTGAAACATTTTTCAACCTCAAACCACTTCACCTTATCTTCTCTCAAATAGAAACCATCAATACTGGTTTACAGAAAACACACTTGCAGTTCCACCAAGCATCTCGTATGATAGAATCTCTGAAAGACAGTATCAAAGAACTTTGTGAGGGATTCCTTCAGTTTTACAAAAGTACTATTGATTGTGCAGCACAGCTACATTTGGAAGAACCATTTGTTCCAAGGCCTAGAAGAATTCCACGCAGATTGGATGATGGTTCTGCTCCACGTATATTCGAGTCTCCAGAGGATCAATGTCACTGACTTTACTTTGAGGTGATAGACAACACTACCACTGCTCTCAATGATCATTTCACATCTGTCATATCTGACCATATGATGAAAATATAAAAGTCTGTGATGGGGCATGCTTCTTCTGAGTATACTGCAAATTTCTACAAATCAGACTTCAATGCAGCACATCTTGAACTACATCGTGACATGTTTCTTGATATTACAAGGCAACGGAATGTCATAGTGGAATCATTTCAGGATGTCTTCAACATGCGTCATGGTGAAAATGCTCATGATTTACGAACACTTCTTCCAGAACTGATACGTTTAATACAGTTGGCTTTAACAGTCCCAGTGTCATCTTGTACAACAGAATGTTCATTTTCTTCACTTCATCAAATCAAGACATGCTTAAAATCAAAGAATGGGACAAGCTAAACTAGAATCTCACTAGAAAATTAAGCCTAAAATCCTTCTATAATAAAAGAAAAGTGGGTGCAGACACAGAAACCTTGTTACCAGAGGATGACACACCTATGCTTCTGAATTCCAAAGATGACCTTCTGAATTTGAGTATATATGATATGAATCCTAGTAACAGTATAAATTCAGAGGATGAACCGCCAAGTCAACATCTTAAAGTAACTTCACAGCTTTAAGCCTACTTTGACTTTCACCCCCCTCCAACTTTTGCCATATATATTTTTGAACAGTCCTGCCTCAATGATATCAATACATTGTATAATGAACAGCATCATCCTTCATACTGCAATATTTCATCTAAGGAAAGGACTGCTTTCTTGGAATTGGAACACAATATATCTATTACAATTAAGTCAGCGGATAAAGGAGGAGCGTTAGTCATAATGAATTCTATGGATTATATTGAGGAAGTCCTAAGACAACTATCAAAGATGAACTTTTATAGAATACTCAAAACGGATACCACCATGTGCTTCAAAAGAGACATTGACAGCACGCTGCAGCAAGCCTTGGCTGATGGCATAATATCCCAGGGTACCCTTGAGTTTCTGCAGGTCACCCATCTTGTACATCCAACTATGTACGTATTGCCCCAGGTACATCAGAGTTTACAGCATCCCCTTGGCAGGCCAGTTGTCTTGGGAATTAGTTCCTTAACTGTCCCAATATGTGGATTCCCATATATGTGATTTGGTAACAAGTTTGCCTTCATGCCTTAGGAATACTACAGAGACACTTGGCCTGCTGAAGAATTTACAACTTGAACATGATTGATTGTTAGTGCCTCTTGATATCGAGTCACTTTACACTAATATTCCCTATCAGGGTGGCCTTGTGGCACTGTGTGCATGGTTGGATGATACTGTGGATTTAGATAGTGGGCAGACAGACTTTTTTGGTCACTTTGGCAGAATATGTGCTTAAATACAATGTGTTTTACTTTCAAGGGTCATATTATCACCAGGTGAAGGGTACAGCCATGGGGGCCACATTTGCCCCTAATTATGGGAACCTTTACCTGGGACATTGGGGAAAAAATGTTATCTATGATGTCAGTAACAATCCCTTTTTTTCACAGCACTGACCTCTGGCATTGTTATATCAATGATGTCCTGATGGTGCGGTGTGGCATGGCAACAGAGTTGGGGCATTTTGTGAAGTATTTCCACTGGTCTAATTCAAATCTGAAATTTTCTGTACAATACGATCCAGAACAAATTAATTTTTTATATCTGAAAATCAGTAAAAATCAGGATGGGACATTTCTACAGACTTGCTCTGTAACTCCACGGACTGTAACACCCTATTATGTGTGGTTCAGAGCTCAGTGCTTGTGCTGCATACTGTAATAGGATAATGAAGGTTTGTGCTTGGATACAGGGGCCAGATAGGTAAGTAGGACATTGCTCGTCTGATATGTAGCAGTTTGAATTGATCAGTGCTTAGGTACATTGAACATAGTCATTCAGTCAGCGATTATAGTACAAGTGAGCAGGGTAGTCTTATGCAAGGTGCTTAGATGCTTGAGCTGATGAGTAACTTGTTACTGACTTGGTGCTGGTTTGGCCTTACTCTGTATCCCATCATAAAGAATGCTTAGTCCAGTAGTATGAGTCCAGCCTGGTGGGATGCAAGCGCCAGAGTAGGAGGAGGTGTCAGGGGAGGATGGAGGGTGAGTGTGACTCGCTCTAAGCAGAGGGGATGTAGCCTGTACATTAAAATAGGATGTGGAGGAGGAGCTCTTTCCCCACAGAACCACAGGTGATAGCCTGTACATTTATGTGTGGTTCAAAGCTCAGTGCTTGTGCTATGTACTGTAATAGGATAATGAAGGTTTGTGCTTGGATACAGAGGTCAGATAGATAAGTAGGACATTGCTCATCTGATATGTAGCAGTTTGAGTTGATCAGTGCTTAGGTACTTTGAACATAGTCATTCAGTCAGCGATTATAGTACAAGTGAGCAGGGTAGTCTTATGCAAGGTGCTTGGATGCTTGAGCTGATGAGTAATGTGTTATTGACTTGGTATTGGTTTGGCCTTACTCTGTATCCCACCATAAAGACTGCTTAGTCCAGTAGTATGAGACCCCCCCAAAAAGAATTAATATCAAATGATTATCTCCTCCGACTCTGGAGATTATGATCTGTAGCACACAGGAGAAGAAAAAAACCCTTTGGGGAAACCTCTGAGGACCCATGGCTACTGACTCGCCTGTCCTTCTAGGCATACTAAAGGAGAATAATCCTAATTAACAATATTAAGCTAATTCAAATTCCAAAGTTCGGATTCTTATCCAGTGAAGCGAAGCTGAACGAGTACAGAATATTCCGGTTGGTGAATGCATTAGTATTCTTCTAGCAATGCAAGTCCTGGAATCCACGTCCGAAGCAGAAAGGTGGTAGAATGGAATCCCATGGTCGATTAATGATAATTCAAAGTGTCAAAGTTACATAGGTGAAATGTTTCAGCAGGTGAGGATGGCTTCTGCAAGAAGAACCAGTAATCAAAGGTTAGGTGTCCATGGCCAGTGTAGGGGAAAGGTAGTCCGTATTATTCTTACGTACTTTGTGGATGAAGGCTTTAGTGATGAAGCATAAGAACAGAGCGCATGCTGCATGATCAGGAGGATGGAGCAGTAGGAACCTTCAATCCGGAGAGAGGGAGCAAGTACGTGAAGCAGGTAGAGATCGTAGTGTGAATAGGTAGACGTAAGTCAGATGTATTTCCGGCTCATGAGGAGTGAAGTAGATTGTAGATTGGTAAGTTAATTGTGTTGACCTCTAGGCCCTGTAAGGGTGAAGCAAGTAGTATGAGCAAGTAATGTAAATAAGTGGACCTGTACATAGGTCAGTTGTAGTAGTAAGTAAAGCTGCATGATGCAGACATAATAGCAGGGAAGTAGCATTGCATAGCTTATGTACGGTATACAGTGATGGGTATGAAGAATGGTAATAGCACTGGAATCGAAGAGCTTCGTCTGGATCCAAATGGTTGTGTAACGATGTCGATATCCATGTTTTAAAGCCAGAATGGCACATGAGCTAGAATTGTAATGGAGGTAAATCCTGAGTCAGTTTAGTGCGGAGTAGAACTGTAGTTTTTGGCAGACTTACGAGCAGAATGGTGCTGTGGACTGTTGTATCCTGAAGATCGAGGATGGTAAGGATTGCAGTGAAGAGACCTTGGAGGAAATGTTGAACAAGAGGTAATAAGCATCCTGAACTGTAGTAAATCAATGTCTTAGGCATCAGTTAAACTAAGGAAGACAGTATGGAATAAAAGTCAGCAGGGAGTCCTGGCGGAGACAGTAGTAGTAACTTCGGGGAGATTGAAGTAGCATGGCGAGGAGCATCCAAGAGAATTGAAGCAAATATCCTGATGTACTCCAGAAATAACCTAATGGAAGGTGGAAGCTTAAGGGACCATATTTGGAAAGGTAGGTCTGAATGAAAAGTAGCTCTGTAGGAAGCATCCATGGGAACGAAGGGTAGCTAGCCCAATAAGATAAGGAAGTGTGGCTAGACCACGTGTAGGTCAGCCGATGACCGTAGATGGTACGATTGAATGAGTATGTCAGCCGGTGAGTAAATAGAATTAGTAGCTAAACCCAAGAAGGCTAGCATGCAGCTAGACCATGCGAGGTCAGTTGGTAAGGTAAGTAAGATTGGCTGCTAGCCCTATGTAATCTAGAATGTGCAGCTGGACCACATAGGTTAGCTGGTAAGGTAAGTAGAGAGTGGCAGCTAGCCCCACGTAAGCTAGCATGTATGGCCGGACCACACATAGGTCAGATGGAAAGTGAGGCAGTAGCAATAATGTAATGAAATGAAGCGACATGGGAAGCATCCAGGAATATTGATGTACATCTTAAGATGTAGGCCGATTGGAAATCCACAATGGAGCATAGATGGTCCTGGATGGATGGACAGATGTGGACAGGCAAGTTAAACTGTAGCATCCAGAACTCGAGTGGCATGACTGAAGACAAACATCCTGGAATGTGACTAGTCATGATGGAGAAGCTCATATAATGCTCCACAGAAGGGATCGGGAGCAGCACTGAACGCAATGATGGGTGCATAGCTGACCTGATGATCAATGGGAGAATGTAGCAAACAAAGACGGATGAGCCGACAACATGAATCGCAGTGCATAGTCATATGGCATAAAATAGGTTGGAGTTTAAGCCATGATAGGGAGGCATACTGGAGTAAAGCTCAGCTGAGAATCCAGGCAGGATTTGGGAGTGGTAGGAGATGCAAAAAATCGAAGCAACCCTGTGAGAATCTGAAGCTTGTGAGCTAAACGAGTAAAGTGCACTAAGACTGTGCTGAGCTTTGGGTACTGAGACCTTAAGTTTGAATGCAGAATGGAGTGCAGTGGAATCCAGAGGCTAAAGCCAAAGGAGATGGCCTTATGCAAGTAGTAATAGTTAGTCTAAGCAAGGAGCAACGATGGCGTAGGCATGTGTGGACAGGGTTGGGAAGTGACATAGCAGAGATCCAATTAGTTGCAGAGCATGGAGCAGCTATGGCAGTTGGAGTTCACGTAGTAGAGTAGGTACTAACATACTAAAATGCCAGCAGAATAGGCATAACGGTCTTTTGTGTCTGCTAGTTTGGTCAGCCCCCACCCTGGGTGCTGACCTTGCTGCCCCACCTCGCCTTCTCTGGCTTCTTCCTTACCAGTTCCGGATATTCTTGCTGCATTGGATTTTGCTTCCAGAACCCTTCCCCCGTACCTGTCCCACTCCATCTTGAACCCCTCCACCGTCTCTGCCTCCACCAGCCCCCTAGGCAGCGCATTCCATGGCTCCACCACCCTCTCAGTGAAGTAGCACCTCCTCCTTTCTCCCCTGAATCTTCCCCCTTCCAGCTTCCACCCATGCCCTCTAGTGGCCCCCTCCTCCTTCCTTCAAAGCACCCTGACTGTTCCTCCCCTATTTACCCTCTTCATGTACCTGAAGACCCTATCATGTCCCCCAGTCCCTCTCTTCCAATGTGTATATATTTAGCTCTTCGAGACTCTCCTCATAGGTTCTGTCCCCAAGCCCCAAATCATTTTGGTTGCCCTCCTCTGACCCTCTCCAGGAGTTTAATGTCCTTTTAAGTGGCTCCAAACTGCACGCAGTACTCAAGGTGCGGCCTCACCAAGAGTTATACAGAGGGAGTATCACTTCCTCCTTCTGGAGGTATCCCCCAGTGATGCATCCCAGCATCCTGTTGGCCTTGGCTGCTGCCTCCTACAAGTCTCAGAGTTGTTCATCTTGACATCCACCACCACCCCAGGTCCCTCTCAGCCATTGAGACTTGTAGCATTCCCCCAGGCTGTACACTTGGCCTGGGTTTCTGCCCCAGGTGGAGTAACTTGCATTTCCCTGCATTGAACCTCAGCTTCCACTTTCTATACCATCTTTCCAGAGCCTCCAGGTCCCCCGTAGGGCCACCCTCCCCTCCTCTCCATCCACCACTGACCCCAGTTTTGAGTCATCCTCAAAGAGACTCATCTCACTCCTGATTCCTGTCCTTATGTCAGAGACGTAGGCGTTGAACAGGAGAGGCCCAAGGACTGATCCCTGTGGGACCCCACTAATGACCCTCCTTGGGATGAGACTATCCCATCAACTATGACCCTCTGGGTCCGATCCTGGAGTAGATGGAAAGTATGGTAGTACAGTGGTTCATATGACAGCAGAGCGAAATGCAAATTCTTCCAGAGTGCAGCGGTAATGAGATGCCATATCTGAGTATCCGGTATCAAGAATTAACATTGCAGCATATAACTGGCTGAATCAGATTATGCTGATAAGTCCAAGTACAGTGATGGAATAAAGTCCAAGTACAGTGATGGAATATAATACTGTAGGCTGTAGTAAAAATATGCAGACCTGTAAATGTAGGATGCCAGTCGAACAGTGCTGGTTAGGTTTGAATGATGGGAGCGTTATTGAGCAACAAAAGTTCTCCAACAATGAAGCTGGAAGAAAGCAATAATCATAGCAGGAGCATGGATTAATCAGACTTAGTTAGATTCCAAAGTGGAACTGGCTGGCTTTCTGCAGCACGATATCACTGGATAGAGAGAATGCTAATGCCACCAAGTGGCTGTTAGTGGTAATTACGATTTAACAGTGTGTCATCCTGAAATACTCAGACTCCATGTGCAAGGTAGGAATTGAGTACTGTACAGCAGTATCTCCAAGGTGCCATGACTGCTTCGAGTGATGAAGTAAAATGCAGAGCGTACATGTGGTGTCGAATTCCAAGGTAAGTAGTATATGAATTGCTATTACTGGCTGAGGCACCGAGTTCAGACCAAATATGAGATGACACGGCTACTGCCGAAATGATCGGCATCCACAACATGAGCTGAACTGAGTAGAAATGTAGGAATCCTAGAATGCTGTAAACACTAAGGGAGCAGCGTAAGGAGTGGTGTACAGTTGTAGCCACAGACATTGCCAGCTATTTCCAGATATTTCACAAAATTTCTAAAGAGCTTCTCTTTGCTGCCCTTACTGTGGAAATGCAGAAAGCAGGAGACTTCTCTAGAAATATCACAGAAATTTCAGGAAATAGCTGCCACTGTCTGTGGCTACTACTGTAGCAGATAAGCATGGATGGCTGTAGCTGCATGCCAAGGTGAATGAGGAATCAGTAGTCCAGAGGTAGTGGTCAAAAACGGCAAACGTGGTGGTGGCATGGAGCAACGGTCACCAGAGGAAATTAAATGAAAGCAAATGGAAAAGGAGCGTAGGTGGGGAGCAGAAACAGCAGCGGCCAAGAGCGGCCACGGAGGAAGGCAGGGAATTAGAGGGAGGCAGCAGAATGGAGCAAGGAGGCAAACCCCTAAAAGACGCGAGAAACAAACAATGGCAAGGGGAGGAGTCAACAGGGAGGGAAGCAAAACAACAAGGCAATGAGCCACAGAACAGAAGGCACGGTGGGGGTGGAGCAGGCAGAGGATGAGACAAAGCAACCGAGACCCAGCCACCGACTGCGAGCGCAATGAGTGCGACTTGCTCTAAGCAGAGTGGATGTAGCCTGCATGTTTAAATAGGATGTGGGGGAGGAGCTCTTCCCCCACATAACCTCAGGTGATAGCCTGTACATTTGTATGCCTCCAGTTGCCACTCACGCCACACCAACAGGAACATTTCTTATTTACAATTCCTACATCTTAAAAGGAATTGCTCTAATGTCTCTGATTTTGAGATTAGACTCAGAGAAATGTCAGAGTGATTCCACCATAGGGGTTATAGCCATGAGGACAGTACCAGTGCCCTAACACATGCCAAGGATACTCCACTTTCAACACTTTTAGAATACAAAAGCAAGCCCTCTCCTAATTTTGATCACATAAATGTCATCACCACTTTTGGTACTAATACCTCTGAAATCACAGCCATAATTTGCAAACATTGACCCATTCTTTCCATTGATCAAGCACTAAAGGACACGATACAAAATTTTCCAAGTACTGTGTACCAAAGAGGAAAACCCTGCTCTGATCTTCTGGTGCATTCACTAAAACTGATGGAAAGAAAATCTGAAGTGGCTACCGCCACCCCTCCAAAGGCTGCTATAAATGTAGCCAATGTAAATTTTGTGAGGTTATTGTTAAGACCAAACAGTTTAGCTCTATTAACACTAACTGTGACTACCACATTAGGGAGTTTATTAATTGCTCTTCCAGCTCTGTTGTGTACATGGCCACTTGCTCCTGCCAGGCGTTTACGTTGGCAAGACTTCACATACTTTAAAACAATGTGTATGTTTAGTGACGGCCGGGCAGTCTCACTAAACTCAATCAGCACTGGTATAACTGTGATTGGTCCCCTATCTCTCGGGGCTTGAATATAGATGATGCCCTAGACTACTTCACCCGCAACTTCAGTGAAGCCTGTGATGTTTTTGCCCCTATCTCCAAAATCACCACTAAGAAGCGTAATGCCCCTTGGATTACCCCTGCCCTGCTGCAACTGCTCAAGCCAAAGGATGACCTCTGGCACCGAGCCTCCACCTCAAATTTGCAGGTGGACAGACAGGTTTATAGTACAGCCTGCAACAAATGCACCTCTGCAATATGCAAGGCCAAGGTGGAGTACTACAGAATCACTCTAGCCACCTCCTGGGGGAGCTCAAGAAAGTTTTGGGACAACATTAAAGACCTTAATGGGAAATCCCACACCCCAACCCAGTCCCAACTTAATATGAATGACACCATTTCTACTGACCCACTGTGCTTTGCCAATTGCCTCAACTCCACCTTCTCTGACCTAAACTCAGTACTCCCAAGTAACTTCTTTGACCCCACCCAGCCCATCCCTGCACCAACCCTTCAGCATGCCTCCTTCTATCTCAGAGTCATTACCCACTCAGAAGCCAAAGCCTGCCTAACCAAAGCCCTCAGTGGCTCTAACTACTGCAAGGACTCATTTGACATGCGCATCCTTTACCTAGTACTTGATGCTGTCCTCTCTCCCCTCACCAACCTACTAAACTGCTCCCTGTGCTTGGGACAGTTCCCCACTGTATGGAAAACTGCAGTAATTACCACTATGCTAAAGAGTGGTGACCGCTCCACCCCAAACAATTACCATCCCATCTCCATCCTCCCCCCACTCTCTAAAGCTCTTGAAAAAATTCTAGCAGACCAACTCACAGAATATCTGCACACCCACAACCTGCTAGGCAGGAAACAACATGGCTTTAGGGCAGGTCACAGCACCACGACTGCCCTTACTGAATTCTCAGATTCACTTCACTTGATGCTGGATATAGGTCACTTGGCCGGTATTGTTTTCATCGAACTGTCTAAGGCCTTCGACACTGTCTCTCACCCCCTCCTGAGCACACTCCAACACATTGGGGTCTCCCAAGGGCCCCTTGCCTGATTCTCCAGCTAGCTTGCCTCCAGATCTCAGAGTGTTAAAATCAACAACACCTTGTCCTCCACACTACCTGTATGCTCTGGTGTCCCACAGGGATCCATCCTGGGACCCCTATTATTTAGCATGTTTCTTAACACTCTTCCCAGCTACTGCTCTGGAAACATTCTACTCTATGCGGTTGACACCATCCTTTACGCCTCCCACTCAGACCCTTCTGTTCTCTGGCTCTCCCTACAAGACTCTTTCAAGCATGCAGAAACCTGGTTTGCTGACCACAGGCTAGTGGTCAACATCAAAAAAATAAAAAAATGCTCTTTTCCCATCACCAAAACAGGCAAAGGACTATCATCTGAACATCCTATCCAGCTCTCTAACCCCACTTAAAACAGGTCCAAACCTATAAATATCTAGGCGTCACCTTTGACACCACCCTCTCATTCCATGAATGTATTAAAATACTCTCCTCAGCCACTAATACCCGGATTGGCTCCTTTACAGGCACAAGGACTGCTTACCCCAAGAAACTCTGCACTTGGCTGTAACTTCTTCAGTCCTGTCTCTCATGGATCTGTGCTGCCTGCGACCCCCCCACTGCACTCCACCAAATCCAGGTGGCAGTTAACAAAGCATGCCAGCTCCTGTCTGGCACAGACAATCGACTACACACCTGCACCACACTCTATGCGCTCACCAGTATTCTCTCACTAAAAGAAAGACTACTGTATGAAACATGTCTCCTTACTAAAAAAATCCACCTGGAGTTGACCACCCCCCAGGTGTCACTGCCTCTCTTCAGTCAACTACCCTCTCCATGGCCACTTGCACTGCCACCAAGGCTATATGAAAGGTCCCCCGGGTCAGAACTGCCTTAGCCCAAAGATCATTCCTCATCAGATCCCCCACCTGGTACAGTGCCCTTCCCCTCTCCATCTCTGTCATAGACAAACTAGGTCCCTTTAAAGCAGCCTTGAAAGCCCACATCATATCCTCCCAGAATTGCCACTGCATCTGCTAACAATTCTATCTCAAATGGACTTCATTCCACATACTCTGACCTCACTGAGGCCACTCACAATCTTCCCCTTTAGTTCACATGTTAACCTCCTTGCATCCCTGGGACATGACTCAAGACAATGCCTCCTGGAGACTGCACTCCAGTACTCTAGCCGTAACCTGTACGTAATTTCTCCTTATCAACCTACTGTATGACAAATTAGCCTAGCTACCACATGTATAGACTAGTTCATCATCTGCTCTTATTGCTATACCTGTAAATACATCACTCTGTACATGCATATTCTGTGCTTATCTATTGTTGCTCAGATAACATTTATTGTATCCTACTGTTTAGCCAGTTATATTGTACTATATGCTTTCAATTGTATGTTTATTGTTTTTTTTTTTTTTGCGCCTCCCCTTCTCCCTGGCTGCCCACTCCTTCGGGTCTCTAATGCCTCTCCTGACTGTCTGTTCTGACTCCCATACCGGCTATCACCTCATATGGCAGTCCCCCCCGGGTAACCTGGCATAACTCTTCGCCGGGTGGGTTCCTCTCCAAGGGGAAGGCACCGGTTGGGTGGCCAGTGCACTTTTCCATTGGCCCGGGGTACTGCTGAGGCATGCCGGTCATGGGATCAGTGGCAGTGGAGGACAGAGAGACCGTCATCCGGCCAGCCAGGGAGCATTTTCCTGGTTTTCTGTGGGGAGTGACATCCTGACATTAAGGCATACGCCAGATGTCTGTTACTCCCCTTGAACTTCGCACCAGGCATCACTGCTGTGCTCCCAGCCTCCGCCAGGAGTCAGCATGCACCGGTGCGCATCCCCACCCTCCCCCCAGAGAAGGAGAGCTGTTCCTGGATGCTCCATCCTTTTCCCCCCCGCCAGCCCTCTGGCTACCTGACTCCGTTCCCAAACCCGGGTCGCCAGCATCGCAGATGGAAATCCAACCACTGCGCTAACAGGCTGGCATGTTTATTGTTTTGATGCTGTACTTGACTTGGAGGCTTTGGAAATGAGTCCTTGACTCAAAGGGTTGTAATTCTGATGATATAAATAAATAAATAAATAAATAGATATGTGAACATCTGAGTGATATCATATGCAAGAATTTTACTAATGCTTTATGAAACATGTAGACACACAAACTGGTAAACACATATTCTCCTTTTGTGGCATTGGAAAGGTAACTGTGGGCATTAAGAAAGGTGACCTAGAGAATAAACTTCTATGCATGGAGGTCTTCCTGATTTGTCAGTTAGGAGCACTGATATATCCTGGACTTAATGAGTAATTCAATATTACCCCTTATCTTAAAGAGATCCAACAAGGGATACAAAAAATAATAAAAATAAAATGTATCCCTCTATCTGAGTTGGTAGCACTTTAGTGTACAATTTTTGTCAATTCATAAACAATATGCTGTGAATGCATTTAAACAGTAGATTTTTACAAGGATCGGGCAATAGTAATAACATTTTCCTTTTTTAAAAAATGGCCCTCAAAATCTTACTGTATGCTGCCCTTATTAACATGGGCCTTCTCCCCCTTATTGTGGCTTGGCATCACAGGTTCTGATACCCCTTAGCTAACTAAAATTGATGCAGGGATATCAATTATAAAGAGCACTAAATTTTGGTCACTCCCTATGGTCCAACTCCATAGTCACTAGTTATCATTATTCTTTTAGTATATTTTTTCCAAAAAATTTAAAATCCTGGTAACATTATCTAACGACTATATTCAGGGCTCAGTTACTTTATAACAGGAATGGATAAAATTGTATAAAGTTACCATCCCATTTTTGTGAGTCATGATATCCCTTTGCATGTTTAAATATATGTATATATATATTTTCAATATATTTTTATAACATGATTCAATTTTACTATTTTTCTCGCCTTTACCAGATATGTATTCTGATGCTAATTATTTTTTAATGTCTTATGAAATTTGTAATTTTGCCATTAGTGCATAATTGAAAATAATTTTATATGCAGTTACAGTTATGGCTGTGTATATATATATATATATATATATATATATATATATATATATATATATATTATTATTTTTACTTTATAAGCATCAATTGCATGCCATTTACCTTATTCATGATTACTTTAGTATTACAAGTACACTGTCACTTTAAATCATTTTGGAATAAAAATGGAGCATTGAAGGTGAAGGCCCGTCCTTGAGGAAGCACACATGTGTGGAACCGGTCAGGCCTTTTGAGGAGAGAGAAGCACCTACATGGCACGCTTGTCTGCATTCATTTATAATTTGCTCTGAAAATTGACAATAAATGTGCATCTGTTGGATATTTTTCCGCGTGTATGGTGCCCTTATTTCTCGCTACTGTTGGGCTGTTCTCATGAGAGGCACATCAGCGTGTGGAACTGTCTTCATGGTTACAAGCTAGAATTAACCATGTTACCTTGCTAAACTGTCACAAACATGCAGCTCAAAAGACAAACCTAGAGAATGTAGCCAATGGATTAATCATGTGGCACACAGTCAGATGCAATACTTTCTACATAGCAAAAGAAAAGAAGTAGCATGCAGGCAGTGTCCACATGTCCCTCAGTTTGAAGGACACCAAACATATCCTGGTTTCTATTGTTTCTTAATTCAGTTTTTACTGTTTCTTAATTCAGCTGTAATACCTTTTGGAGATGTCACAATGTTTGTGGACCAGAACTGTTAGGAAATGTTCGACAGCCACATTCCTCAGTTACCTTCTTTGAGTATCCACCATTTTTTTGCCCTAGCGGAATGTGAAGAATGTCTGCATACTAAATATCCTAGCCAGTACGTCATGACACATGTACTGTAGGCTTCAAATTTCTTTAGCTTTCCTACAGTGACTCAAGTTGTTCTTTACAAGGCAAGTTACTACATGAAGGACTTCAAAGAGCACCATTCATGCTTATTTTGAAAATGTTTGCATTATACTCCAGCATTTCAGACTCCATGGTGGGCTGTCGACTAAACGTTTTTGGCTGCTTTTCTTCAGTGGTTCAAGTTGTTCTTCACCAGGCAAGTTACCACATGATGGACTTGAAAGAGAACCATTCATGCTCATTTTCAAAATGTCTGCATTATTCGCCAAGATTTCAGACTCCGTTGTGGGCTATTGACTTACAGTTTGGGCTTTCCATCAGTGATTCAAGTTGTTCTTCACTAAGCAAGTTGATACATCATAATTCATAAGGGACTTAAAAGAGCACCATTCATCAAAACATCTGTATTATCTACCAAGATTTCAGACTCTGTGGTGGGCTGTCTAGTTTGTTTGACTTTCCTTCAGTAACTCAAGTTGTTCTTTACAAGGCAAGTTACTACATGATGGACTTAAAAGAGCACCATTTATGCTTATTTTGAAAATGTCTGCATTCTCCTCCAACATTTCAGACTCTGTGGTGGGCTGTTGACTAAAAATGTTTGGCTTTTTCTTCAGTGGTTCAAGTTCTTCACCAGGCAAGTTACTACACGTTGGACTTGAAAGAGAACCATTCATGCTCATTTTTCAAAATGTCTGCATTATTCGCCAATATTTCAGACTCCATTGTGGGCTATCGACTTGCAGTTTGGGCTTTCCTTCAGTTATTCAAGTTGTTCTTCACCAAGGAAATTAATACATCATAATGGACTTAAAAGAGCACCATTCATCAAAATGTCTGTATTATCCACCAAAATTTCAAACTCCATGGTGGGCTGTCAAGTTTGTTTGGCTCACCTTCAGTGATTCAAGTTGTTCTTGTTCTCCAAGCAAGTTACTACATCACGATGGGCTTGTAAGACCACCTGTGCCACAGTGCCACCAGTCATGCTCATTATCAAACATTTCAGCCCCACCCAGCAGCAGCTGATTACCTCTAAATAACTTTAAAAGTCCTCTTATTGGCAAAGATGGGACCTGAACCCCCAGATTTCGTTCTAGTCTCTGTATCACAGACACTGTTATCCAACAGATGCTGACATACTTCACCACACCACACACTAGTGTAGTGTCCCTGCAGATGCAGATCTGCTTGGACACTACCTATCACACTGAGACTACTGTTTCGACAGATGCTGCTGGGTGACATACCTAATGACAAACAGGAGTCTTCAAACCTCTTCCCATGTTGATTCCCACTAGTGACACAGTGGAGGGAGTGGTGACTGGAGCTGGGGCACAAGGACACTGGAAGGCTGGAGCTACTTGCAACTGCTGGGTCCTATCACCTATCTGGGGGAAAGTTTGAAATTCTGCTGCTTTATCATGACAATGGTGCTTTTTCTTTAACCAAATATCATGATATTTTGACATTTCTGTGCTGAAGACCGTGGTGCCTACTCTACTTGAGGACCAGGAATGGAAAGGAAACAGGTGGCCGGCTCCTCCAATGAAAGCAGGATTTACAGTCTCTGAGGCTGTTTAAAAAATGTCAATAACAGGTGTTTTGAAACCATTTTACAGTTGCTTGGGAGTGGTGGTGGTGGTGGTGGTGGTGGGGGAGTGGCCCTTAAGTAAAGTACTGACAATTGTGCTCTTTAATAGCCTATAGGCAACACTAATTTCACACTGTGACATGAAATACTCGACTGCATCTGCTACACTATGTCACCATTCATCAAGCGGACAGAGTTTGGACACCATCTCAATGCTTCTGCTATGCTATGTCACCATTCATCAAGTGGACAGAGTAATGGACACCATCAAAAGTCAATGCTAACTACATCATTCTAAGACTATATCATGATGAGATCACTAATATTACAAGATTTGACAGAGATGTCTCCACACTGGACACCAGATGCCATAAACCACTGATGTTGAATTGAAGTATGAAAGCTGCAGGCTCATCTTGAGAAGCTGCTACCACAACATTAATCAGCATTATATCAAGGTATGTATTCATCAACTTAGGCAAATTATGCAGTCAAGGCACATTACAGTTTATTGACAACATTTTTAATGCTGTATCAATGCTAGTATTAGAAGTAAGTTGAACCACAGTAATACAGGCAAGTTTTGATGCAGTTCTATAATTTCAATGGTGGTGTTTATACTGTGCAATCTGTTAAGTATAACTCTCAAAATGCACCACAGAGCACTAAAAACCTCAGAGCTTCTGGGGGCTTTGGCGGCCCCCAGATTCCCAGCCATTAGTTGAGTCCCCACCCCGGACAAACACAAGTTGGCTCCTATGGCCCAACATGAGGTTTCCCACAGTTTCCTGATAGGTGCCCTGCATTATTCTCCCTGGTTTTGTAAACCATTACAGGAGTTCCTTTTGAACTGGCTCCTACATGTGACATGCACTTTCTGTTATGGAAGATGCTGTTCTTGGTGGCAAGTTCTTTGGCATGAAGAGTGCCCGAATTGCAAGTTCTGGTTGCAGAGCCTCCTTATTTTATTTTTCATAAGGATTGAGTCCCTCTAAAGACAAATCTTCATTTTCCCCTGAAGATTGGCTCTAAATTCACATTGAACTCCGACAGTCCACCTTTCTATTTTCCTTCGCAGTTTAATAAAAGGTAAATGTTATTACATTCACTAGATGTCCGTGGAGCTATACATTTCTACTAGGACCCCGTATTTACTACTGCAAAGTGGACCTAAATTCTGTGGCAGGATATCATATTTTCTGCAGCAGAACAACTGCTGATTCTATGGCCCTTCTGTAGTGCCTTCATTCACTAGACAGGCCATCCCAGAGTCAGTTCCTTGAGGCCTACTCCTAGGACAAAACACCAGGCACCCAGTCTACCCAAATCAGGGAAGCTACCTGGCCCTGCTGCCTGTAGATCCAATTGAAAATCCCTGGGTACTAATATTTCATAAAAATGGCAGGGGGTCATCCAAGAAAAGAAAAGACAAGCACAGTTCAAAAAAATTAGCTACAATTGTGGCTCCTCTCTGCAGCCACAGCAGAGAAAACAAGACCTCCTCTGAAAGCTCTTATGCAGAACCCTCAGGCATAAAAGCACAGATATCAGCCTTGTTTAGGAACTGTTCAATAAAGGTTGTCATTTAAAACCAGTTCAATGTGCTTATGCAACTAGTATGATGTA
Organism: Neoceratodus forsteri; assembly: GCA_016271365.2. Classification (NCBI taxonomy): domain Eukaryota; kingdom Metazoa; phylum Chordata; order Ceratodontiformes; family Ceratodontidae; genus Neoceratodus; species Neoceratodus forsteri. The sequence goes on along the minus strand of CM028135.1, from coordinate 899,723,728 downwards.
TGCTTTTGTGACTTAGATACATTGTGGCTGTTCACCTCTTTATCCATACAACCCTTTAGGGGTATGATGGTGAGGAACCCTAGTGAAGGGTTTCACCTCATAGGTGTCATGGGAATGATTCCCTTGGCTAAATGTAGCTCAGAAAGAAGCCCATGAGAAAGAGAGATGTGCTGCTTGAGGAGGAGAGGAGGATGGTGGGGCAAAGAAAGAAGTGAATCCTGGACTAGCAAGGAGGAGTGACCTTTAAAGGCTTGATGGGGGAGTGGTTTGTTGCTCCACCCTTTGAACTACAGGCATAGCCTTGCAATTTAATGTGCTTATGCAACTGGTATGATGTATGCTTGTGTGACTTTGATGCATTGTGGCTGTTTGCCTCTCTGTCCATGGGATAGACCACCCTGTAGGTGTACAGCGGCAAGGAACCCTAGTGAAGGGAGAATGATTCCCTTGGCTAAAGGTAGCTTAGGAAGATGCCCAAAAAGAATACTCAAAAGGGTGTCGAGCATCGAAGGAGGTGAGAAGTCAAGAGATATTGAGGATGGAAATGGAGGTCGATAGATGTAAATGGGAAGGTCAAGAGAGGAACGAGAGATGATTAGGATGATGAACGAAATGAAAGCTGACAAGATGCAGAAGGGTGGACTTCCTAAGGAGAGAGAGAACAGACAGGGCCACCATCTGGCACTTGGGTTAATATCCTAGTACTGACACTGTAGTGCAGCTTGAGAGGGGTGCTGCACTTCTGAGGTGCCGTCTTTCGGATGAGATGTTAAACCAAGGTCCCATCTGCCTGGATTGGTAGTAGTTCAAGTGGATGTTAAAGATCCCATGGCACTTATTGAAAAAAGTAGGGGAATTTTTTATTAGAATAACAAAATCAAATCAATACAAAACAGTGTTGCCTCACACAAAAGAAAAGTACAAATCATAACAAAAGCAAATAAGTATTATAGTCATACATATCCAAACAGGCTGTCTAATACAGAAGTAGAACTCAATTCTAATTCCAAGAGAAAAAGGACCCCCCCACCTAAAAGAGTAGGGGAATTTTTGATTGGAAAACAATATAATACAGCAAAGAAAACCAACAGAAATTTTACAAATGATACAGGCAAGCAAAATATAGGTCTAACAAACACAGGATCAGTCAACAGAGAAAAATATCAACCAAAAAAAGATCTAAATGAAATGACAGCTAAGCATAGCAACAACCCCTCCCCCCCATATTAACATGACTCAAGTAACCCTTTCAAATAATATCAATGGCAGGGCCCTCCACCAAAACCTTACTAAAGCTTCAGGCAAGGATTTTTTCTCAGATATATAAATAAGGGCTATTTCTTTCTTAATCTGACATTTCAATTCATACAATGTATTATGTTTTTGCTGCAGTATAAACAATCATCTATTGTGCCATATACACCATTTAAACACGGCAAAAAGAACTCTAAGTGTACCAGGAAAAAAGGCTGCTCATGCAGGCCCAAAATTCCCATAAATCAAATCTGAGTATGTTATTCCAGCCAGCATTGACAAAGACCAGTTGTGTGTCAGCTGAGGCCATAATGAAGTAATATAGAGGCAATCAAAAAATAGGTGAGCCATAAATTCTAGTTGGCATATACAAGTCTCCCTAACATGATATCTCTCCTCTAACTGCTTATGGGCTTGGTTTCCCTTAACATTTACTGCAATCTAGTATGGCAACATAACCAAAAGGTGTCCCACATTTTTTCCGGGATTCTGCTATCTGCCAATTGTTTAGTCAGACAAGTACTGTCACAAGGTAAAGTGAAACAAGGTAAACACAAAAACATCTTGTTCAAAATGGCAGAATATAACAGTTTTCTATTCTGTAGATCCCCTACTCTACAGGGCACCTGCCATTGTTTTATTTTCTTAAAGAGCTCAATCAGATACCCGGAGGTCCCTTGGGGAATTTTAGTAAAAGGCCTCCACTTAGGTGTTTGCCACTTGTCTATAAAATATTGAGACCGGGTCATAAAACTTTGTACCCAGACATCCAGCTGACCAGCTATGCATGGGAACACATTGGAATGAACAAAGATAGTGAAAAAAACAACACCGGACTAATCATATTAAGGTCTCCTTGTTTTATCAGCCAATAGGTAATAGATCTCTTCACCGGGTTAAGCCTACTACCCCATAAAAGCTGAAAAAACAAATTATAAAGTCAGGTTTCCAAATGCACAGGGAAGGGAAAAATATAACTCACCAATAAAAAAATAAGGAAGATTAAAGTTTTTAACATAAAGATGTGTTTCTTGCATGACACTGGAAAAGATTTCCATCTGCCAATTTTGGTTTCCGCTATAGCAATGGCTGAAAGCCAATTGGGGTCTGCTGCAGCAGATTGGCCAAAATACAAGCCTAAAATATTTATTTTATCCAACTGGATAAGTACCCCTCTGAATTCGGAGGAAACATCCTGCAAAGGAATACGAGGAGAAAAAACAACACTTTTTTGTGTATTTAAGGTGGAGCCAGAGATTAAAGAAAAGGCCTGTACAATCTCAATGGCCTGCTCACCAGAACTCCGATCCGCTACTAGAATACAGATATTATCTGCATATGCTAACGCACTGGGAAAAACCAAGTCTGATGTCTCTGAAATATGTCTAATACTAGCAGCCTCATTCAAAGTTCTCAAAAGAGGATCTATAGAAAAAACATACAACAGGGGGCTCAAGGGGCACCCCTGATGTACCCCGCTTTTAACCGGGATATGGGAGCCTCGTAACCCATTGACCAATGGGGTCATACAGACATATCGGTACAGATTTCTAATCCAAGAGACAAACTCTGGTGGAACCCCCATACCGTTCTTAAAACTGAAAATAAATAATTATGAGGGGCCCTATCAAAGGCCTTAGACTGGTCCAGGCTAAGGACATACTGTATCCTTGAGTACTATTTCCATCAAAAACTTCACAGAGAATTTTCAGATTTATAAGCATAGATCTATCAGGGACAGCACATGTTTGGGTGTAAAAAATAACCTTCTTGGCAATCTGCGAAAGTCTGATACAATTTTGCATAATATTTTCCAATCTGAGTTTTATAAACTAATGGGATGCCAGTTCTCCAACCAGTCTTTGTTATTTGTCTGTTTAAATAAAAAAATTAGATTGCTGTCCACTAGGGCAGCAGGAATAGGGACAAGGCCCAATATAATAACATTATACACCTCTATCAGATAGGGTAATAGGAAAGATTTTTTTTTTTATAAAACTCATTAGGAATACCATCCGGCCCAGGAGTCACCATATTTTTCAAATGACTAATTACAGAATCAACCTCAGCACTGGTAATGGGCCAGTATGCTTCCTGTGCCTCCTCAAGGGATAAAAAAGGGATATGTAAATAATCAAGAAAACTGTTCCAATTCTGAGGTTCATATTCCTGGCCATACAAAGCCTGTGTATGAAAGGACACTTCTTTCAAAATGTTTTGATTATCCGAGATCCGAATACCAGTATGGGACATTAAAGAGGGCATGTATTTGGACTCTACCTGTTGGTGGCTACTATCAAACGGGTTAAATACCTTAACCGCCCCTTTTCTTCCATATTTTTGTTCTAAGGACAGAGAAGTGGTCCTATCATATTGATATGTGCGCATTTCAGATTTTAATTGCTGGATCTGTGCAGAGTAATCTAATCAGAATTCCGTTTGCCAAGATAATACTTTTTGTAACTGACGGCGACATTTGAGATACTGAAAATACTTATTCGAGGAATACTGTTTGGAAACCTTTTGGCAAAATTTTTGAATTTCTAACTTCATATCTTGCCACTAGAAGGCTGGGTTATCACATACAGTAAAGAAAACACTGAAAGTTTGTCCTGGAGAAGGCTATATAGGCCATGCCACCCAGTTTCTTCACCTAAGATAGAGATGTTAATTTTCCAAAAGGTATGACAGATTGGTTTATTACAGGGGCACCCAGCAGACAAAGTTATCAGGCAGTGGTCTAAATATTCACACGGGAGGACTGCAAACTTTCCATTGGATAACCAGCTGGAAATAAAAAAATAGCCAATCCTCGTGGAAAATCTACCACAATGAAAAGTGTGTGCCGGAGGTTGTGCGCCAAAAGAAGCCCCATCCTGAAGATTGGCTGTACTGTATAGTGTTTTGAGAAAATTGGAATCAGAATACAATTTTTGAGTCATTCCAGTTTTATCTGACAAAGTCAAAATATAGTTAACCCCCAAAATTATAGATTTTGATGAATGAAGATACGGTTGGATAGATTTGAGAGTATTAATTCTATGAGATTTAAGTTGAGGGTTGTAAACATTAATCAGTCTCCATTCCTGACCATGAATAATGACATCCAAAATGAGGACCCTACCCTGAATCAGGTCAACCAGCCTAATAACTTGCACTCCCAACTCCTTTATAAAAATCCCCACTCCGGCACACACTTCTTCAGATAAGAACCAGAATGAGAGGCCACCCCTCCAGTCTCGAGAAGCCTGATCAATTTCTCGAAGGGAATGAAGCCTGGTATCCTGTACAAAAATAATGTGAAATGGTAAAGCGAGAAGAAAAGAAAAAATGGCCCATCGCCTCTTAGGGTTTTTGAGGCTATTGGCATTCAAGCTGCCAAATGAGACAACTTCCCCCATATTGACTAGTTAAGCTTTAGGACTTTTTCTTCTCTCTCCCTTTCCCCGGAGATTTCATTTTACACCTCTTTTTCCTACCTGTCTGAGTATCACCAGACAATTGATCAGTGTCCATCAACATTTCAACCTGAGAAGATGCAACAGATGAAGCATCAGACTCATACTCTGTTTCCATAGTCGGCTTATGTTTATGCAGTACTGAAAACCTGTTTTTGACTATCAAATCAGAGGACTGCTGGTCAGAGGACGAGAGAGCGCCCTTCGACAGAGAGCTTCTTGTCTGTCTCCTGGTCCCTACCACCACCCAGTCAGGATCCTCGGGGGGGCATCACTTCTTTGGGATCACAAATAGTAGTTAACCCACCATTCATCTCAGAGTCCACCTCTGGCACAGCCACAGAGGAGGCCTCAGAGGAAAGTACCATATTCTCCCCACTGGCTACCTTGCTTGATAAAGTTATGGGAGCACAGAAAGGTTGCATAACCAGGACAGGGGTACCCTGTTGTATAGTGGAACCTGAAGGGGGAGGAGAAGACTTGGGAACAAAAGGCCGAAATGCAGGCCTGGCCTGAGCTGATCATTGGGCCTTAGCAACCATCTCAACCTGGCTTTCCATAGGCGTGGCAGAATTATTGTGGGTGACCCAAGGACACTTCTTGAAAGAATGAGAGGCTGCTTCACACAAACTACAATAAGTGGGATGGGGACAATTAATACTTACATGTCCAGCACCCAGACAAGAACAGCATTTCAGTCGGTCACAGGCATCACTGAGGTGTGTGTGGGCCCCACACCTAAAACAGGATTTGGGTTGTCCTGGATAGAAAACAAAACCCCTATCCCTGCCTAAATAAAAACAGCTGGGTAAGTGTTGAATTAAACCATTCACAACAGGCAATTTTACCTGTACTTTCCAACCCCCTGTCCAAAAGAGCTCAGAATCAATTATTGGATCTGGTAAGCCCAACACAGTACATTTAGAAGATATCTATCTGACATTATCATCAATTGCCACACTCTCATTCTTAAATAAGACCGTAATAGTTTTTATAGTGGGTTTAGTGAGGGGTATAGCAAAAAAAGGTGACCAGAGAGGAGTATGTTTAACTGCCTGATATCTATGCCAGAATGTATCCAAACCCATAGAAGTTTTGAAACTGATGTCAAAATAGTTGTCCCCTGAAGTATGTATTAGGGCATATATTTCAGAGGGAGAAAACTGCAAGCTAGTTTTAATCTAATTTTTCCCAACATATAAACGATCTGGAAAAATGTCCGATCCACCCCTGTAGCATAATCGAACTGCATTACGCCTTTTAGCCTGCTCAGGGGGAAGATGAAACAATCCAGCAAGGGAGTGAGGCTTCTGCAGGCCAGTAGTGAGTCCAGGAGCTGGAGTAGAATGAGACTCCAAGGATGAAGGTCTCGGAGCTTGCGAGAAGGAGCCCCTAGATGAAGTTGTAGGAGCTTTACTGTCTATAGTGTCCTGAGCCAGACCAGCCCCTGACCCCAAGGGAATCACTAAAGGCTCAGCTAGCTGAACCAAATCTGAGGATATCTCAGGTAATGGACAGGCAGGAGGCCTGTCAGGGAAAGAATCCCCCACCATAGCAGTAGGCTGGAGTTGCTGAGGTCGCCTCTCAGGGTCCGGTGTTTGAGACCCACCTACCCTCCATTCTGGATTTTGTGTGAGAAGAAGGTCCGAAGGTAGTTCCAATGGGTTGGTTAAATTCAATAAGTCCCCCTGTGGTGCATGGCTATGATGGTCAGGAGAAGTCCATAAATCATCAAGCGGTGATTTTTCCCAACCCACCCCTGTTAAGGCATCTGTATTTGTCACCCCCGAAGCAGACAAGTTCTCATCAAAACATGTCCCCAAATATGCAGATACAGCTTGCCCCCTCAAGTCCTGCTGCCAAGACCTAGTTGATACACTCTCAGAAGACCCAGAGCCAGATAAAACCTCCACAGTACCTTGACAAGCTGCCGCCAATGAGTCTGTCTGTAAAATAGGCACAGACCGCTGAACCAGGAGGCAGAAGTCCGTCACCGGGTGAGAAGTCGGTAAACTGGTTTCTCCGGTGAAACCAACAGGAGGCAAAACATTCATTGAACATCCAGGAGAGCTGTACTGAGACTCTAGGCACTCGCTCTGAAGCAACAAACAGCTGCCAGTCTCGACAGCTCCTGACAACGCCTTACAGGAAGATTGCAAGTCATCCCCAGCTGACACTGGTGGCATATGTTGTGTTCGCAGCTGAGCCCTGTCACAAGACGGCACTCCTGTGCTGACAGGACTTTCAGCTGCCAGAACACTTAGGAAAACAGCAAAAGGAGCCTCAGCTCACTCTTCACCGGCTACAGAAACCACAGGCTCAATCTCCACATTGCCTCCATTCGAAACTGGTAATTCTTCAGACTGCTGCATAGTTGGGTCAGCAATAGTCCCAGGAAACACACTCCCAAAGCTCTGCTCCACAGCGGTCTCTTGTTGAGGGGAGATAGGGAAGGAGACCAACTCCCTTATCTCCATCACATCCTCACCCTCCAATGCCAGACTCCAAGTGGCCATCTCAGCGAAACCGCCAAGCCCCCTACTGTTAGAGTAGGGGAATTTTTTATTGAAATCATAAATTATATACAATTTCAGTATTACATCATACAAAATCATAAAAAAAGGGAAAATCAAGAACATAAATAAGTATTATTTCATACAGTAACCCCAAACATAAAAAAAAAAAAAAATTTCATTTTAACCAAACCCACTCCCCCACCCCACTAAAAGAGTAGGGGAATTTTTTTTTTCAATCAAAACAAGATCACAACAAGAAATACGCAAATCAGTATGTCTTCATACAACTCCTGAAAAAAGGAAAAATTAAAAAATGCAAGACAAAAATACAAAAATCCCAAACATAGAAAAAAGAAACTAACCCCCATCCTTCTCCCCACTCTGAGAGTAAGCAAAGACAAAAAAATGTTTTTTTCCCTTTCTTCCCCCTTCCTATTCCAATGTCCTTTCCCTGACCCTAGTTCCATAGAAAGTCAAAATTCGCCCATTCTGATCCCCAATTTATCGAATGGAATTGTTCTAATTCACTACATTTCCATTTCATAACCTCCCTCATTATAATAAAATATAGCTCCAATGCAGAAATTTCTTGTTGCTGTAAGACCAAATGACATCTACAAATCCAAATCCAATAAACAAAATGAGCATACAGAATTCTAAGCAGACCAATATGTGTCTGAGTAAACTGTGAGTCAGGAATCCCAAAAAACAACAAGACTGAAGATGGAGGTATTGAAGCATCAGTCTTACACCTATTCTTGACTATATCCCAAAATTGCATAATATACGGGCATGAATAGTATAAATGATCAATCATTTCAATTATTTCCTCACAACCCTTTCTTGGACAATACCTCTGTTATGTATTGCTTTATGTTTTTGGTTTCCTTTAACGTTATTCTTCTGGTGCACCCCTAACCAGACTGTATCCCACATATGCTCAGGGATTCGTGAGTCTAAAACATAGCTCGATATGAATTCTCACTGAGAACAAGTAAAATTCGAAAACAGATGTTCTTGAAACTGAACCACCAATAATTTGTCATAGAAACGCTTTCTAGTGAAGGTTTGAACCATAGTAAAATGAATATCCCATTTGATTACCCAATCAAAAACCTCCTCCCAACGCTTGACCAGACGAGGCTTCCTTTTATTTTTATGGAAAAAAATGCCCTTTTCCCACTCCAACAAAGTCCCTTTAAGCACCAAAATGACCCCTCTACACCATAACTGTGTAGATCCTTTAAGTAAGGGAACAATATTAGCATATAGAAATATGGAAAAAAAAAATTGGGTTCAACATATTAATTCCCCCGTCTTTAATTTGTTTATATAGTACATTCCTTTTAATCGGGTTCAGACGACTACCCCAAAACACGTAAAAAATAATCTAGATAGTGAAACTTCAAATTTTTTTTACCATAAAAACAGCACTAATATAAATAAAAATTGGAGCCAAAAAGGATTTGATCAAAAAGGCCAGTTTTTTTTCCCAACCTTCCAACGGTTCCACCTGCTCACCATCTCATTTCCCACCGTTATTAGTCTAGTCCAGTTATAAACTGCCATGTTTGTACCACCAAAATAAACACCTAGAATTTTACATGGAGCAGAGGCCACCTCGCTATCCCCAATCATTCTGAAATCCTCTTGGAAACCTTTTAAATCAATACATTTTGTTTTCTTCAAATTAAGCATAGCCCCAGAAGCTTGTCCCTGTACCTGAATCAGATTTAAAGCTGTGATTATTGACTGGGCATCCCGAAGCAACAAACACATATCATCTGCATATGCGAGTACTTTGCAACCAGACAAAAACCCTCCTAATAAACTTAAAATATTAGAGGATAGCTGCACCAATCTCATAATAGGGTCAAGAAAAAACACATACAAGAGGGGACTCAAGGGACAACCTTGACGTACCCCTCTTAGTACCGGAATCTTCGGGCCCATAATACCATTCTCAAAAGGAACTACATAGGCAAGACTATAACACAATTTTAGCCAATCTACAAATACTGCCGGTATCCCATAAGCCAGTAAACATTCCCACAAAAAGGAATGTTATACCTTATCAAATGCCTTGGCCTGGTCCAGACTGACCAAAAACCCAGAAGTTTCCTCCATACTAGTCTCCCCGTCCCCTTCCACTGTTTCTCGAAGTAACAGCAAAGCATCAGTAATATTACATCCAGGGATTGAACAAAATTGAGTAGGACTAATAAGCGCGTCCATAACCAGAGCTAGTCGATTTCCCAGTAATTTAGCAAAAATTTTAAAATCAGTATTTAGTAAAGTAAGTGGTCTCCAGTTCCCTAAATCCGTGGAATCACCTGATTTAAACAGAAAGAACAACAATTCTTTGTACATCTCCTTCGGTAAGTAACATTCTTCCTGAAAAAAATCTAAAAACACCTAACATTTCCACTGGAATAATGTCCCATAATATTTGATACAATTCTGAGGGTAGTCCATCTGAACCAGGCAAAATGCCCTTACGAAGACTTTTAACAACCTTCTCCATTTCTAAAGAAGAAAAGGGGGATATCAAACCATCACATAGTTTAGCATTAAGGTGGGGTAAAGCTGCTGCCTGTAAAATCTGAGGGGTATAGTCGGAAGAGTCAACTAAGGAACCAAACATTTCATTAACATAATGCACTATTGTATCCATAATGGAACCATTATCCAAGGCCAAAGTGCCCATTGTAGATTTTAAGCCCTTAATCAGCTTCCGCTCCCTACGATGTTGACAGGAAACAAAAGGATTAACACCTTCAGCTTTTCCATGCATACCAAATCTTTGTTCCTTCTGGAGAGAGCATAACTGGTCATACTGATACAATCTCATCTGATATGTAATGCTAGCAATCTCCACACTAAGATCGATCTTTTCCACACATTGCCTCGATAATAACTTACCCAAAGAACATCTTAAAACTAAATACTCCTTATATTTAGACATAGCTCGAAACTTTCCTTGGCACTTAAAAAATGTAACTATAAGGACCTTCAAATCCTCCCACCAAGACCCCACGTTGTCATATAAAAACAGTGTGGAAACTTTATCAGAAATAAATTCCTTAAAGTTAGACAAAATCTCAGCATCTTCTAATAAGGAGACATTCAATCGCCAAAATCCATAACCTGGTTCTCTAGGTGGTAGGATTGCAATAGTAACACCAATCAACATGTGGTCAGAAGATTCCATAGGCATAATCAAAATGTCTGAAACATCTAATGAATTCTTTAAAAATTAAAAATCTATCCTAGAGGAAAGAGACCCTTTAAAAAAAGTAGCTTTAGCTGAACCAAGCTTGTGTCCCTGAAAATCTTTCAACCCAGCTTGAGAAATCAAAGTCTTCAAAAAAGTCTTTTCACAATATTGTTTATTCGTAGGTTCCTTAACCTGAAAATTAACATTAAAATCACCCCCCCAAAAAATCTGCCGACTAGTAAATAAATACGGCTGGATTTTGGTAAATAAATCAATCCTTAAAACCTTAGTTTGTGGGCCGTAAACTGTAATTAGTCTACATGATAGACAATTAATAATAATATCCAACAAAAATGCCCTACCAGGCTCAATGTCTACTAAAAGTAACACCTGAACGTTAGGAGCATGAAAACAAAAACCCAACCCACAATAGGCTTCTGATCCTATCGACCAAAAAGAAGAGCCCCACTACCAATCCTTTGAAGCCTGTGAAGTTTCAAAGTATGAAGTCTCGTGTCTTGTAACATAAAAACATCAAACTGCAGCTGACTCAAACAACCAAAGGTTAGTTTACGTTTGTAATCCGACTTAATACTATTGACATTCAAACATGCCACCCGTAAATTCAAAAAATCAAGGGGGCTTGTTCACAACTTTCTTACTGGACCTAGTAACCCTTTTTTGTACCACCTTATTTTGTAAAGACTGTAATGCTAAATCAGAAATATCTTCATTTGTACCCTGTGCCACATCTTCTAAAGGAACATCCTTGTCCACTTGCTCCCCCCATGTAGCTAGCATCGAAAATCTATTAGAAAGGGGCAATGGAGACACAGGGAGTGGGGCCGACCCTGGGTTCACATCCTCCACACAACCTAAGGGTGTAGAAGGGTCTTGCAAACACTCGTCTTGCAAGTTTAAATTCTCCGAAAGATCTTGAAAGGGAATAGGCAGCGAAGTCGAAACTCGCTTAGGAGAACCTTGAGGGGTCGCAAAGGGTGTATCCACCATTTCCAAATCAGTGGAAATCAGCCCCGCATCAGGTATTGAAGAAACAGGGTGAACTTCTGAGGTATGGATACCCGTATACTGAACCCCCACACTACCCCTAGAAGAGGAGGCACTAATGCCACCCCTGCCTCTATGCCGAAGTGTGGGAGGGTGTACCCTAATCTGACCCGCATCATCCACCCGTGGCCCATGAGCTCGGGAGAGAAGTACCTCATGGTCAGAAACAGTCTCTACATTGTGGGCTGCCCAGGGACAGTCTTGAAAAGCATGGGCCTCATCCTCACACAGGTTACACGTAGGAGGGGCTGAACACTGGGCAGCCGAATGCCCTAATAAGCCACACTGAAAACTTTTAATCTTAACACAATCACTACTTAAATGAGTTAGGTCACCACATTTATAACAACTTTTTGGCTGACCTACATAAAACAAAATACCCCTCTCACGCCCCCCCAAAAAAGAGCTCGGTAGATGTTGAATCCCTCTGTCTGTTTGTGGCAGTTGAACCCAAAAGTTCCAACCACCAGTCCAAAAACCATTCAAATCCATAATGGGTTTGGGATGTTCAAAAATAGTACATTTCTTTTCCAACCAAAATCTAATATCATTGACATCAACCCCTTCATTCCGAAATAAAACGGTTATCGTTTTAATAGTGGGTTTAGTGATAGGAATAGCCATAAAGTCTATCCAGTCACTTGAATCCTGTTGTTCATAATATAATTTCCAAAACTTATCCAACAGAGCCATTGAACAAAAGCTAATGTCATAGTTTCGATCCCCTGAAGCATGGATAAAAGCATATACCTCCATAGGGGTAAAACCCATCCTATCCTTAATCAGGGTTTTCCCTACCCAAACACAGTCAGGGACAAGCGGAGCTGATCCCACATACCTGAGATGAACCAAAAATTTCCGGTGGGCCACTACCTCATGTTTTTTAAAAAGTCCAGCAAAAGTTTTCTCATTATCTCTGCTACGTGAAGTAACTAATGGAGTATCACCCTTATCAGCCACCTTGTCCTTAACCGACAGTGTTATTGAGTCTGGCCTCTTATCTATTACCCTTCCTTCCATGGTGGGGAAAACACCATGACATGCCTTCTGAAAAACTGCTGAAACTACATCGGACCCCACCGGAGCAACCGCGTCAGTCGTAACATCCAAAATCGGAGCTTCCATATTACCGTGTGCAGAAGCAGTAGAATGTTGCACAAACGTAGACTGCTGCTCCAATCCACAGCCTGAATGTGTCCCGGTGCTATCCAGTGAACCAGGAAGTGGGACCAGCGGGTCAGGAACTCAACGACTCCCATCAAACAACCAGCCAGCATGCTGTAAAACCGACTCCGTAGTCCATTCAGCTTGCGACTCCCGCACCACAAGGTCAGTTCGTGAGCCCGCACACTCACTCTCCATATCCTCCTCTGCAACCGACTCTATACTTAAAGGGAGATGTTTGCCTGTACTCGTTGTAGGGCTGGCTACTGACCGTTTCTGTTTCTTTCTCTCTTCCTCTAGTTTAGATTTACTGTGCTTGTAATCCAATTCAGCATCAGAAATAAGAGCTAGCAAATGAATATTTTTTTCCTCCAGTTCCGTTTGTAATTTAATTTCTTCCAAGCTCATACCACCAACTGTATTTTGTAAACAAAGTGTTGCCAAACAGGTTTCATGAATAACTTCAGGAATTAAAGTATGCACAGAAGAACTGCCAACTGCAGACTGCGAATCATCCTTCACTAGAGATCCGTGAGCCTGACCTATCCCCTCCATGGTCTGGGACAGACTGAGCTGCTCCTCACACTCCAACAATGCAACAGCGCCCTCTGCCTCTGCAGAGTAGGGGAATTTCCCCGGTGTCCTGGCCAGGTTTCCCTCATTCACTATAAATACCACCAACAGCTTAATCTGGTTCAAAGTCAGTTGGCATTCATCTGTATCCCCCTTCCTCAGATCATGCCTGAAAATAGGCAGGATTTGTCTAGTGCACTTACCTGGTCAACAGAGACTAAATAAATAAATAAAAAATAAATCCAACTCCATCCAACAGCATGAAAGCACTAACCATGTCTAATATTATGATCATAAGAGAGGAAAAAACACATTTGAGGAGGAAACCTCTGGGAATCCAAGGCCTAGGTCACCTTCCCTCTAGGCTAAAGGAAGTTTTGGTTAGTGACAGCTCAGCTACTGCAGTTTAGAGTCAAGATCGGAGGGAGAGGAAAATAATCCAATTTGGAAGAATCTCTCTCTGCCCTTCTAACAAGAAAGCTTTTGAAGGTTGTGAGCGATGTCTCTGCGACTAGATGCCCCAAAGCAAAGGAGGAGAGAAATGACCACCAAGGCACTCAGCTGGCCTACATGAGCCTACAAATTAGACCAGGCGAACCAGAGGCAGCCAGATGGAGAATGGCGTAGAGGGTACCTCTGAACCCACTCGGGCAGCCAATGATAATGAGAGCTCCACCCCTCGCAACTGCAAGTCATAAATTCTACATCCAGAGGTGTCGCTGAAATTAGGGACGACTGAAGATCCACTCAGAGCAAAGACATTCTCACTATGGGCCAGGAAGAAGGACTCCACTCTGAGCTTCTCATGTTCTAGATGTGGACTTCGTTGGTGCAGAGCGAGACTGTCAGCTATGGGCTAGCCCTGAGCCATGGAGCAAAGGACATGAAAAGTGTGTCTCCGGGTGGAGAGCAGGTCGATTCGGGGTAGCAGAGATCCACATGAGGGGTATGCCTGATCAGTCGATGTGAATGAGGAAACCTACGTGTAGGTCATACTGAGCGAAGGAGACCCTGACATGGGTCTTGAGGACACTGATTGCCAATAGTAACCATAGGAGGGCATGCCAACCGGGTCCATTGAGAAGCCAAGTTAGGAATGGATTAAACTGCATGAAAGGAGAAATGAGAAAAGCCAGGTGAAACCTGCAGTCGATGGGTGAGGTATGAAATACCAGGACTATTGAGGTAGGAGCTATGAAGTCAGAATAGATGAGTGGAGATTCAAAAATGAACATAAGAGAAAGCAATAGAAAAATGCTGGGTGAGCCGGTTACAAAGTATAGGAAATTAATAAGTGCTCTGGCTACTTGGAGCCATGATGCCTGCTGTGACTATGCAGTCCCCCACCACGGGAAAAACAGAGCAGCCACTAACTAGGCACTATGACCATGAACTGCCATATAAACTAGTAAGAGAAGATAAATTGATTAACTACCAGGAGCTGGAATGGGATGCAATACCAGCATCTGAAGCAGGGCTGACAGGCTGTTGGTGGCAGGTAAATATGAGCTAGTAAAAAAGAATACGAGAAAAGCAATTTAAGCTGAGGTTCCTGAATGTAGGACTAGGAAAACGAGTATGCAAGTCTTGTAGGGGAGGCTGGTATGCTTGAAACCCCAAAAGAATGGAGAAGCAGGAAGGGAGAGAAAAATGCTGGGTGAGGCGGACCTGACCGAAACGAGGAGGAAAAGTGAATAGGATGGAGAAAAGATGGGACAGCAGCAAGAAATGGAAGGCATGGCACTGAATGGTGCAGAAGAGCAGGAGAAGTGCCTTCAGCAAGAGCTGAGCCAGAGTAACACCCACCACCTGGTAAAACAGTGGAAAACAGGTCGGACATCCCAGGTAGAAAAAACACTGGCATGGGGCAGCAGTGTCAGGAGCCGGGGGATGCAAAGTTGGTCACAGGGCTGGTGGTGTCACACCCAGGAGTGCTATGGTACAGGAAGGAAGGAAGGCAACAGCTGGAAGAGGAAGAAGAAGAAGGCCCAGCCGAGGTCGAGTCCTCCCTGTCAGGAAGGCCAGAAGCTATAGGAGAAATTGGACCTGAAAAGCACCGGCACTGCAGGGGAGGGTGCAGATGAGAGGATGCCATCCTGCAGCAGAGGGACTGGCAGAGAACAAGGTACAGGGCCGTAGGAGTGGGTGGGACCACCGCTGAACTCAGGGCAGCACAGTATCCCGAGCTGCTCGGCAGGAGTGCGGCGGGGGGGGGAGACAGCTGGCAATGGCAGCAGAGGGGGAAAATGAATCAATGAATAGAGGTATGAGGGGAGGGAAAGGACAACAAAAATCCTGCAGAATGAGTGGATGACAGGGTTTTCCTTTCTGCTACACATAGTTCCAAGTCACGAGGGTCATTTATTCAAATAACTGCCCACTTGCACACAGTTACTTGCATTCGGGTTACTTGCATTCTCTTATCTGGCGCTGTTCACCCTCTTCCTGACCCTGAAATTAAACAAGCATTTGTCAATGCTGAATGTTTGATGCTTTGGAAGATCTCTGCTCCTGCACCTTATTTATATCATTGAGGTACTTGAACATTTCGTGCCCTGTGCCAGACTACCCATCTTGTTAATCAGCCTTCTATGTTGGTCAGTGTTGAAGGCTTTCCTGAAATCAAGGTAGGTGACATCCACTACTCCTCCCTGATTTACTTCCTGACTGAGACATTAGGGTTTCCAATCCTAATGCCAACCCCCTTCCCCACACTGCAGAGAGTGACAGGCATTGGGGGGGGTGTCTTTGGGTCATCTGCTGCAACACTCAAGCCATTCCATATCACCCCACCCTGCAAACACCGACAGGCATCACGGTGTGCCTTGAGGTCTTTGGTCATTACGCTCACTCCATTCCATAAGGGAATATTTAATTATTATTTATTTATTCAATTTTGATGACCAGGTAAACCCGCTAAGCCCCTGGAAGTCCCTTTTTCAGGGGCGACGCAGAATTAGTTACAAAAAGGAGACGAATACAGCAGACTACAAAGAACATGGATAAAAAAATACAGCAGAGACACAATACAGCATACATTGGGGTTGACATGAGACCAAAGGGGGCCAACCCATGCGGGTTAAAGTCAGGGGAGGCCACCAGAGGAATTTGTTACTGTACACTGGATGGGGGTTAACAATAGGGGAGTAGGTTGCAGGGTATCCTGTGTGCAGAGCCTTCATGAATAGGGGGATGTAGTAAAATTGATTAAGGCTGGTGCACGGGAAAAAGGAGTTGATTTGCAGAGTTTGGATTGGATCAGGGAATGTGAGGGGACAGGACCAGACAGTAGGTTAAGAACTGCAAAAGATAATTGTTCGGGTAGAAGAATATAGTGGATTTGCACTCAGTGGCAAGAGCAGACACTGGCATCTAGTAAATGAGCATGGAGCCCTTTCCTAAATATTCCTAGGGAAGGGGCATCATGTAGGTGGGGAGGGAGCTTGTTCCAGAGGAGAGAGGCAGCCATGGCAAAGGATTTGCTGTCAGCCATGGTCCGCACCCAAGATATATCCAGGAGGTTTCACCCAGAGGTAAGGAGAGGTCTCACTGAGTGCTTGGGAACCAGGAGACCAGCCAGGCAGTCAGGGGGGATGGCCACATACGAGCTTGTAAGAGTTGCACAGCAAGGGGTACTGAAGGTGACCATCCAGGGAAGGCAAGTGTAGGGAAGCAAGAGCTTCACAGTGGTGTCACCATTTATTTTTATTTTGCTTTTTATTTTAGTCTTTGGTAACCAGGTAAGGCCCACCAGGCACAAGTGCCTGTTTTCTGGGGTGACCTGGGAGCATTGGGCGGTTGAGTGACTTGCTCAGAGTCACACAGTATGCAAGTGGAGGTTGTGAGAATCAAACCCAGGTCTGGTCTGCTGGATGTACCAAGCTCATTCACACCTTATTATTCTAACCTCTAGGCTACACTGCCAACCAAGTTTATGAGACCGAGAGGCAAATTGGGCTACCTTATTGTATAGAACTTGAAGTCTGTTAAACTCTTGTTTTGCCATTCCCTGTAGAATAGGAGCAGCAAAAGTTAGACCTGGGAGGAGAATGCTGTTAGTGACCGTTATCCTGACCTCAGGAATGAGCTGGTCATTCAGACGGTACAGCAGGCCGAGCTTGCTGTGCACTGTTTTTGTTATCTGATCTATGTGAGATTTCAGTGTAAAGCCCTGGTCCAGAGTTAATCCCAGGTATGTTAGGGAGCTCAACATCTCTATGCGGCCACCAGATGTGGAGACCAATGGGAGTAAGGAACTCCTGTCTAGGCCTAGGGTTCTTTGTCCAAAAACCATAGCCTTAGTTTTGTTGGTGTTTATGACCAGCCTGTTCTCAGTGAGCCAGACTTCCAACCCAGCAACATCAGCCTGGAGCTGGGGTCCCAGGTCAGCTCAGTTGTGCAGAGATCTTTATATTACAGTGTTATCTGCATATTGGATGACTGAGCTGCCCCACAGTGGTTACTCAGGTCACTGATGAATAGTGAGAAGAGTAGGGGGCCCAGAATGGATCCTTGGGTACCCCCCTCGCTTATGGAGAGAGGGAGGTTGTGGAGTCAAAATCAGTGGTGGAATTCAAGCATGCATGGGATAGTCATAATGCAGTTCTGGGGGGTGGGGATAGGAAGAAGTAGGCTGCTGGTTAACTAGGATCTGCAGCTTATCCAGTAGGTAGGGGAAATGGGCAGACTGGGTGGGCCAAGCGGTCCTTATCTGCCGTCAAATTCTATGTTTCTATGTTTCTATTTTTCCACCTGATGTGTTGGGAGCGGCCAAGGAGGTAGCTGTCGAACCAGCTAAGAGAGTGCTGGTCCAGTCCAATTGTGGCCAGCTTGGTTAGAAGGAGCTTGTGGTCCATTAGGTTGAAGGCCTTGGACAGACTGATAAACACCAACCCAGTGGGGAGACCTTTGCCCATAGCACCTAGTATATCAACTGAGAATTTTATGAGGGCAGTATCGATTCCATGACTCCACCTAAAGCCATGTTGCGTGGGGGCTAGTAAATGGTTGCCCTCAAGGTAGTCACAGAGTTGGCTGTAGACTAAGCTTTCCTGAATCTTGACCATGGCACAGAGAAACGAGACTGGTCTGTAGTTACCTATGGGTTCCCTGGGACCTCCCCTGTGGATCTGGGCCACATAGGCCTGCTTCAAGGTTTGGGGTATGGCTCCAGTGAGTAGGGATCTGTTGATTAGCCAGGTAACAGGTAATGTGATGGTAGGAGCCACAGCCTTTAACAGCCTTGGGTCTAGGCCATTGGGTCCTCCATGGCCTTTGGCTTTAATGGCCTTGAGGAGAGGGAGCACCTCCTTGGCCTTGACAACTCTCAGGTGAAAGAGTGGCCAGGAAGGGAAAGAAGTCTCCTGGCCCAGGGGTTCATGGGAGGAGGGTGGGAGACTGGTCTTATAGCTTTCTAGGTTGGTGAGGTGCCCACTGAAGGCAGATACAATGTCAGGACAGTTGTTAAGCATCTTACCATTGACCTCTATAGGTCCTAAGTCAGACTTGCCATTGCCTTTAATCAGGTCATTGATGTGGGACTAAAGGGACTTAGGATCAGCAAGATTAGTTTGCTGGACGTGTTTGACATAATCCCTTTTTGCCAGCTTGGTAGTGCATTTGCACTTAACGTAGAAACATAAAGGTTGACTGCAGATAAGGACCGCAAGGCCCATCCAGTCTGCCCATTTCTTTTTCTACCTTATAAATGTGCCATTGGCCTTTGCTCTGTCAGTGGCCTATCTATTCATACTCATCTGTATTGCTTCATTATGCCTATCCCATGCCTGTTTGAAGCCCTGCACTGTATTCATAGTCACCACTTCCTGAGGTAGGCCGTTCCATGCATCCACCACTCTTTCTGTGAAAAAGAATTTCCTCACATTCCCCCTTAATCAGCCTCCCCCTAGTCTCATGCTGTGTCCTCTTGTCCTGCTATTTTTCTTATATTTAACATGTTAGACTCTTTCACCTTGTTAATGCCCTTAAGGTGTTTGAATGTTTCGATCATATTACCTCTCTCCTCCTTTGCTCAAGGGTATACATATTGAGCTCCGTTAATCTGTCTCCTCATGTCTTCTGATGCAGTCCCTGCACCATTTTGGCTGCCTTCTCTTGGACTGCCTCAACTTGGTTAATGTCCTTGTGAAGATGTGGCTGCAGTACTGCCACGCAGTACTCAGATGGGGCTAACCAGTTTCCTGTAAGGAGGGTTATTACCTCCTCTTATGACTTGTGATACCCCACTAATACACCCTAACATCCCCTAGCCTTACCTACTGCTTTAGAGGTCTGCTTGGATGATTTCAGGTCATCAGTGATGATGATGCCCAAGTCTCTTTCTTCCTTTGTGACTGCCAGCAACTCCTCCCAGCCGATAGCAGGCTTCAGGGTTTCTCTTCCCTACATGCATGATCTTGCACTTCTTTGCATTAAATCCCAGTTGCCACTCTTCTGACCATTTTGCTAGTTTATCCAGATCTGTTCTCATTCTGCCCACCCCATCTGGATCATCTACTTTGTTGCAGATCTTGATGTCATCTGCAAACATACAAGCCTTATCCTGTAGTCCATCTGCAATGTCACTAATGAAGATATTGAAGAGGACTGTCCCCAGGACTGGTCCCTGAGGTACCCCACTTGTGACTTGCATCTCTTCTGACTGTATACCATTTACCACCACTCTCTGTTTTCTGCCTGTCAACCAGTTAGCCACCCAGTTGACCAACTTCTGACCCACCCTGAGCATACCCAGCTTATTTATCAATCTCGAAAGCTTTGCTGAAGTCAAAGTAGGCAACATCAACTGCTACCCCTTGGTCCACCACTCTGGTTACCAAGTCAAATAAATCTATGAGATTAGTTTGACAGGACCTTCCTTTTGTAAACCCATGCTGTCTTGGATCCTGTGCCCCTATGGATTCCAGGTGTTGCACTATCTTTTCCTTCAGGAGTGCCTCCATAATCTTGCCCACTACTGAGGTAAGACTGACTGGTCTGTAGTTCCCTGCCTCCTCCCTGCTACCACTCTTATGGAGCGGGATCACATGAGCCCTTCTCCAGTCTTCTGGGACCTCTCCTGTGCTCAGAGACTCACTAAACAGTTCTGCCAATGGCTCTGCTAGTTCCTCCCTTAGCTCCTTAAGTACTCTGGGATGTATGCCATCAGGTCCCATTGCCTTGTCCACCTTGAGCTTAGCGAGCTCTTGTAGGACCCTTTCTTTTGTGAAGGGAGTAGTGCTCACCTCCCTCCCCCCTGTGTCCATGGTGCTGAGCTGTGGGCCCTGCCCTACCTTCTCTTCAGTAAATACTGAGCAAAAGTATTTATTTAGGATAGATTCTTTTACAGGGTCCTCCTCCTCACATGCCCCCTTTTCTCCTTTGAGCTTAGAACACCCCTCTGGACTTTCTCCCTTTCACTAATGTATCTATAGAAAGTCTTGTCACCTTCTTTACTGTTCATGCTAGTGTTTCCTTAGTTTGGGATTTTGCCTGCCTTACTGCCTTCCTTGCTTCCCTTAGGGCAGTTTGGTATGCCTCCCTATCTTCATCCCGTTGTGTTCGCTTATATTTCCTGAAGGCCAACCTTTTGGCTCTGACCTTTTCTGCTACTGTATTTGAGAACCAAAGTGGTTTCCTTCTTCTTTTGCACTTCCTTTTCTGTCTAACACAATGGGACATTGCTTCAAGCATTGCATCCTTAAGGCTTGCCCACTTTGCCTGTACCCCCTCACCTGTGTTTCTTTTTGACAGGGCTAACTTAACTCTGTTGACCATCTTATCAAAGTCAGCTCCTCTGAAGTCCCATATTTTTGCCTTGGAATGGGATGATTTAGATGTAGTGGCCAAACTGAACCATACCATGTGATGGTCACTGGCCCCCAGGTGACCTTCTACCTGGAGATCTGTGATCCCTTCCCTGTTAGTCAGTGCTAGATCTAGGATAGCCCTGTCTCTTGTTGGTTGTGGTACCACTTGTTTGAGACCCTCCCCCTGCAGGGAATCCACCACGTGTCTAGCTCTGGCAGATGTTCCTGCTGGTATTGACCAATGTTGAAGTCTCTCATTATCAGAACCTCCCCTTTAGCTGTCATGTTTTGTATATCTTCTAACAGTAATGTGTCTATGTCCTCCCCCAGGTCTGGGGGCCTGTAGACAACCCCAGTTCTTATGGCTGTCCCATTTCCTGTTTCTAGGGTGACCCACAATTCTTCTGGCCCCTTTTGTGTATTCTGAATTTCTGTAGCTTTGATATTTTCATTGACATACAGGGCCACTCCACCCCCCCCCCTTTTTGCACCTTGGTCTCTTCTGAACAGTACATAGCCAGGTACTGAAGTCTCCCAAGTGTGGTTACTGGTAAACCACGTCTCACTAATTGCTACTATGTCCAGTTTCGCCTCTGACATTATTGCCTGCAGGTCTGGGATCTTATTTCTCAGACTGTGAGCATTTGTGTACATGATTTTCCATTGGCCAGATTTCAGTGTGTTAGTTGTTGGGTGAGGTTTGGCATTTCCCCTGTGTGTCGTTTGGGGAGATGGACATTTTTTCTTACCTGGTGATGCAAATGAACTGCAAACATGCTGAATCCCTGTTTGACCACTAGCTGAGGGGGGAGGGGTGTTCTTCTCATTTGATGTATGGGGTGCTGCACCCCCTCCCCATTTGTTAGTTTAAATATTCTGCAAAGACGTCAAACTTCTGCCCCAATGCACTGACTCCCTCCTTAGTCAGATGCAGTCCATCAAATTTAAAGAACTTTCGCTCTCAGAACTGTTGCCAGTTCCCTACAAATCTGTGTCCTTTTTCCTGGCACCAACCCTTGAGCCACATGTTTAGCTCCCCTATCTCCCCTTTTCTGACCTTCCCTCCATCTGCCTCCTCTCCCAGACTGGCAGGATCTCAGAGAAGGAGATGTTGGATGAAATGGATGATAGTTTGTCACCCAGCCTGGTCAGGTGTTCCTTGGTCTCCACGACTGACCTGCTGGAGAGATCATTAGTTACTATGTGTACCAGGACGTCAATGTTTTCTCCTGCTTTGTGAACAATTTTAGCAATGCAGTCAGTGTCTCAGTGTGGTCACTTGTTCCTTAGGGTTTTATAGTATACTAGGTCAGCATGCAGGGCAGAAGTTTTGTACTTCTTCCATGCCTTGTCACGACTTACCATCAGAGCCTTTAGCTCAGGAGTGATCCATTTATGGCAGCTACCTTTGGCCCAGAGTTTCCTAAGAGGGGCAAACCGGTTGGCTGCTGTGATGAAGGAGTTCTGGAAGTAGTCCAGGGCTTCATCCAGGTTTGGAAGGAACCAAACAGGGCTCCAGTCAAGGTTGCCAAGGTATTCAGTGAAGGCATCCACAGAGGATTTAGAGTAGTCTCTGGTGGTGAGTATTCTTGGAAGAACCAGGGGTGATCTATTCTTCTAAATACAGAAAATAGGTGACTGGTCACTCAAGGTATCTGCCATGATGCCAGCCACCAGAATGTTAGAGGGTGGCACACCAGTGCCCAGTCAAGGGTCATGTGGTTCCTGGTTTTGTAGTTAGCCCTGGTCTTTTTGGTGATAATTTGCTCCAGGTTAGCATCTAGGAGTGAGGCCCTGAGGGCCTGCTCTGTGTCCTGGGCCCAGTTGAGATTGAAGTCTCCCAGTATTAGGAGTTCCGAGGAGATCTGCTCAGCAACCACCTTGGTCAGTGACTCCAGGGCTTGTAAAACCACCTTAGGAGGGTTGTAGAGGCAGCCTATGGTTAAGTGTTTAACATGGCCAAGGGTAATTCTAACAAATACTGACTCGCCACTAGCGTGAACAGAGCCAGAGAGGGGGACTAGAGCCATTTCTAGCGAATCCCTGGTGTAAACGAGTACCCCACCCACTTTTTTGCCCTCCCAGTCCTTCCAGAAGGAATTGTAGCCAGGAACTGCTAGCTCATGCAGCAGGGTATGTGGCTTCAGTCAGGTTTCAGATATGACCAGTATATCTGGTCTGTAGAGAGCCAGCCATCCCTGGACTTCGTGAATTTTAGGGCGGAGGCTGCAGACATTCATGTGGGCTATTTTTAGACCCTTGGAAGACATCCAGTGCCAATTCTGGGGGGAGCCAAAGGTGATGTTGATGATCTGAGGACCAGGGTTAGTCTCAATATCACCTGCTAGGAGCAGCAGTGTGGGTAGCAGACATAGTACTTTGACAGTTAGTAGGAGTAGGCCCATAAGACCGCGCCCTCCATAGGAGTGAAGTGCCAGGTAGCAGCCCCCTTTTTAGAGAACTTGTGCATCATAAGTAGTTTCTGCAAGCCCTGTGTTGCAGGATATTCAAGTGTAGTGGGTGGGCATCTGAAGTGGTATCTCAGGTCTGGGTTTTTAGGCCCAGTCATAGATATGAGCCTGTCCACCCTCAAGAAGGACAGGATGAGGAGTGCTACCAGGAAAATTCCTCTGTTGGGCTGCCCCATTGGGGATTTACCTTTGTGAATGTGGGAGTGGGAACTAAGGCATTCCTCTGGGCCCTGGGGAGCCATTTCAGATGGAGAGGCAGCCAAGGTGCCTGGGCCGTGGCTCATAGTGGTTAAGTGGTTTGGCTTGGCCTATCCTTGTAAAGTACCTGGTAGCTGCAAGTTTAACATTAAAGCACCCTGAGGGAGTTAGCTGCAGTAATCAACCTTACAGTAATATTGACAGTAAGCTGTGTGACAGTCAGCAATTATGACGTAAGCTTAATGCAAAAACTAAAAAACAAAATGCAGCGCAGCTGTCAGCTGAATACTTGGAGAGATCTAGGTACATAACATTGGTAGGATGAAGCACAGCTCTTATCTGAGTAAAACAGAGAGATTTAGGTACAAAATATTACACAACAGCATGTCAGAGTGAGAGATTAGGGTCCAGAACATGTGTCCATATTAGCTCCGAAGTTTGTCCCGTGCGCACAACCATATAAAGGAGCTGGGTACTTAGAAATGAGCAGGGTGGGGCTGGAATGTCATGAGCATTATGGCTGATGACCCCAAATCACCCCCCTGATGCCTGTCAGTCTCTACAGGGTGAGGGGATGGGGCGTTACGGTTTGAAACCCTAATACCCCTGGCATTTGTTAGTGTTTTCGCTCCAAATTTTCAACATGGGCTTTTTGTGACCCCACCTAATGAACAGTGGCACTATCATTTCATTACTCAATCCCGAAAGGTGACTTTGCAATAAGCTGAGATGAGTGCAACATAGGAGAATGGGGTGAACATTAGGGCAGAAGACCCCAAGGCACACCTTGATGCCTGCCACTGGCTGCAGGGTGAGGGTGGGGGTGGAATGTCATGAGCATTATTTTGCGACCCCAAGTCACACCCCAATGCCTGTCAGTCTCTACAGGGTGGGGGGGGGTGGGATGTTATGGTTTGAAACCCTAATGCCCCAGGCGTTTTAGTATTTTCACTCCAGATTTTCAACATGGGCTTTTTGTGTCTCCACCTCATGAACAGTGACACTAGCATTTTGTTACTCAATCCTGAAAGGTGATTTTGCACAGTGGCCATGCCAATCGGTGACACGGGTGTGAAAACATATTTTGGGCAGGATTTGAAAAAATGTCAGCTGTACTGTTCATGAGGAGGTGTGAAAAAATGGCAATGTTGAAAATCTGGAGTGAAAATATGAAAAATTGGTGACGTTAAGAGTGTGTGAAGAAACTGCGTAATACACAAATTGTAACACAATAATTTTTTGGAATGATTTTACCAGATTTTCAACGTGGGCATTTTTGGACCTATCCTCATGAACAGTGGACCTGTAATTTTGTTAATCAGTCCCGAAAGTTGATTTCCCACAGCGACTGCACCATTCTGCACCACAGGTGTGAAAACATGTTTCATGCAGGATGTGAAAAATGACAGCTGTACTGTTCATAAGGAGGTATGAAAAAATGGCAATGTTGAAAATCTGTAGTAAAAATATTAAAAATTGGCAAGGTTACGAGAGTGCATAGAAACTGTGCAATGCACACTCATAACGTAGTTATTTTTGGGAATTATTTCACCAAATTTGTAACATGGGCTTTTTGAGACCTCCCCTCATGAACAGTGGCACTGTTGATTCATTAATTGGTCCTGAAAGGTAATTCCATGCAGTGACCACGAAAGCACCTTTTGGGACTGATTAACATAATGACAGTGACATGTTCATGAGGTGGGGTCCCAAGAAACCCATATTGAAAATTTGGGGCCCAAATTCCTAAAAATGGTTGAGATATCAACCTAAGTTGAAACCCCCCATTAACTTCCATTATACGGCTTACCTTGAAATCTTCAGTTTGCCGGTCACCTTTGAAGAGTGCATATGTGTCCCTCTCCACAGAAGATCACTGCTCCTGACCTCCGGAGGTAAGTATGGAGTGAGAGGGGTGCGTGGAGGTGGGTGCTCAGTGGGAGAGTGGGCTGGGGAGGGGGACTGGGAGATGACGGTGGATCATTTTCTTTTTACGGGGAAAAGAAAAAGACTTTGGGGACTGTTTTCTTTATTTTACAGGTAAAAAAAATATACATTTAGGCACACTGGGGTGGGCTCCCAGTGTGCCACAATAGCAGGGGGCATGCCAACACGGGGATTGGGCATCCCGATAAAAAAAATACATTTAGGTACACTGGGGTGGGCTTTCAGTGTGCCACAATAGTGTGTATGTGTGTGTGTGTGTGTGTGTGTGTGTGTGTGGGGGGGGCATGCTGACATGGGGATTGGGCACCCGATGTTGGCAAATATTACCAATGGGTTTTGGGGGAAGGAGGCACATCCAACACCAGAAGTGGGCATCCTGGTGTCGGAAAAAACAAACAATTCATTTGGCACACTGGGGTGGGCTCCCAGTGTGCCACATCAATGGGGAAGAGGGGGTACATGCCAACACAGGGATTTGGCACCCTGATGTTGGCATTCTGTGGAGTGTATGGCGGGGGACAGGAGCCACCGCCCATTCATTTCTTTATTGAAATGTTACACCAGACAAGGCACACTGAGCAAACAGGTTGAGTGCTCGGTGGCAAGAGCCAACCTGGTTGCGAGGGAGAGGGGAGGTGCCACTGCAATGACAAAACTGTTCATGATTGCAGTGACAGGTTTCTTTTTACTCCTTGGCTCTCTTTGAAGCTGCTGTCATTGGCAGCTTCCTTGTTGATTGGTGGCTGTGGGATGCGCCCAGTAAAGCATCTGTTGCATTGGGTGGCAGTAACACACCTCTCATTTCCCATTATTGTCTCAAAGCATTTGGTGCACAAGTGCATCAAATGCAAAAATAACCAACTGATAGTATACGTGATAAAACCCTGACAATTGTCCATCTTAATTTACAGAACCTTTTATCAGAAAAATCTGAGTTTAAAGCCTGGGTTCATGAGGGCAATTTTGATATAATTACAGTCTCTGAAACTTGGTTAACCCACAGGATTGATAATTCTTTTACTGAGTTGCCCCATTATGCAATGTTTTTGGAAGGACAGATTTGCTAAAGGGGGGGTTATTTAGTTTATGTAGCTAAATCTTTAATGACAAAATAAGTTAATTTTGATTTACCTGGTTCTTCCTGTGAGTTTATAACAGCTGAATTGGGGTCAAACAGATTAAAAAAGCATTCTAGTTCAGTTTAGTCTCCACCTGGTTGTATTGATGATTGATGTGCTTTTCTTCATGAGTTTAGGAAAACTGTTCCAGCTAAAAGGGAGAGGATTGTTTTAGGGGACTTTAATTGTAACTGGTCAGTTGAAAATAATAACAACTTTAGGGGAATATATACTTGAATTTAGATTACAACAAATCATTACAGACTACTAGAATTAATTATAGGACAGGATCTGAGTCTCTCCTTGACCTAATTTATGTATCCCATCCTAATAAAATTATTACTTGTGGTGTACTCCCAGATGATCTGAGTGATAATTTGTCAGTTTTTTTGCACTTTAGACTTAAATAATGCCAAAGTAGCTCCTACTTTTGTTGACTTTCATAAAATTGATTTTGATTTGGCTAGTGTCGTTAATAAAAAAAATCTCCCATACTGATTGGACTTTTCTAAATAATGTGACAGATATTGATTTGACTTATTCTAAATTTTGTTCTGTTTTCACTGGAATTTGTAACCCTGCTTTCCCAGTTAAAACACTAAGGGTTAAGGGAAGAAGAAATTAAGGGGTTACACATGAATTGATTGCGATATTTCATAGACATAATATGTGTTGGAACGATTATAAGAAAAATAGGGATCAAAATCTTTTAATAAAATATAAGCAGCATAGGAATAAATGTAAAACTGCCTGTAGGAATGCAAAGCTAAATTTTTTCAAAAAAACAACAACTGAGTAATTTGGATGATTCAAAAAAAAAGAATGGCAAACCCTAAATCATATGTTGGGTAGAAGTAAAAATAATCCCCATATCACAATTGAAATGAATAACAAACAAATTGACTCCACTATCAAGGTAGCCGGGTTATTTTATGAGTTTTCTGGTAATCTGGAGGACCTCCGAAAAAATGTTGTTACTCTAGAGTTAGTTTCTTTACAACCCATTGCTAATAATCATGTCCCTTCTTTTTGTTTTACATTTCTCACTCCAGCTGTGGTTATGGATTATATACAAAACAGTAGCCCTAACTATCCATTGGACTGGATCAAATTGATTTTCAGTTAATTAAAATGGCTTGTCCCTCGAGTTCATTTCCACTTACTCATTTAATTATTCCCTGTGTCAAGGAATAGTCCCTAAAAGTTCGAAAACTGTCACTATAAACCAATTCATAAATCTGGGCCAATGATATTTGATATTTGCTTAAGATAGCATTGATGGAATAGATGCACAAAACTGTGTGCTGAAAATAGTGTATATGAAAACAGCAACAGGGAACGTATAGCGTGAGCATAACAGTGCTATCCCTGTAGCTATTGTCAGCTTGTAAATATGGGGTTGCCAGCTTAGTGGATAGAGCTCCAGGCTATGGATGGCAGCAGTTCCTACGGCTACCTGGGTTCAAGTGTTACTTACCTCATTTTTTTTCTTTTTTTAAATCAGTTTGCCATGTGGTCACCTCCAGCTTGCCTTCTCTCCTGCACGTATTGTAAATTCCCCCTTCACCAACCTGTTGTGCTCCCCCAACTTCCCCATCTCCTCTTTCTCCCCACCCCCACCCAACTTGCATCCCCTGCTGACTTTCTTTATGGACTCTGTCCACCCACCCAAATTACATACACTCCCCCACATGCATCCCACCCTCAGAGTTGACTATATAATAGTTAGGTGGTACAGGGGGCAGTGACCCCACAGAAAATTACTTTTTGTGGCTTCTGTTGTTGATGCAATTTGCAGTCAGCACGGTTTCCTGTCCCTCTATTCCTTTGGCACTATTATAACCTAGACCCTAATATTTTATCCAATTATTGTGCAATTTCCCCATCTCCTCCACTATCAGAACTCTTTGAGAAAATTGTCTTTGATCAGGTGAATGACAATCTTCTTAAGTATGACATTTTGTCTGAGACTTAGCATGGCTTTAGACTGGGGTTATAATACTGAGATGGCCTTGGTGCGGTTCACTGACTATGTCCATGGGGCTCTGGATAAGGGGCTCTATGTGGCATAGAAACATAGAAGTTGATGGCAGATAAGGACCGCAAGGCCCATCCATTCTGCCCATTTCTTTTTCTACCTTATGAAAGTCCCATTGGCCTTTGCTCTGTCAATGGCCTATCTATTCATACTCATCTGTATTGCTCCCTTATGCCTATCCCATGCCTGTTTGAAGCCCTGCACTGTATTCATATCCACCACTTCTTGAAGTAGGCCGTTCCATGCATCCACCACCCTTTCTGTGAAAAAGAACTTCCTCACATTAATCCCTTAATTGGCCTCCCTCTAATCTCCTGCTGTGTTCTCTTGTCTTGCTATTTTTCTTATATTGAAACATGTTAGACTCTTTCACTTTGTTAATGCCCTTAAGGTGTTTGAATGCATCAGTCTTCATGGACCTCACCAAAGCCTTCGACCAGGTTGATCATGAGCTTTTGCTGTGTACCATGATTAATCAAGGTTTTTCAGATGATTCAATTCTTTGGTTCAGAAGCTATCTTTAGGGGAGTTTCCATGGAACTGAACAGGCTCAATCCTGTTTCAAGAAGATTTGTTGTGGAGTCCCTCAGGGCTCCTTATTGGGCCCTTTATTATTTTCCATTTTTTTGCCACTGTTTTATTTAGTTCTGACAGAGATTTTTATTATTTACAAAAGACCCTCCAAAGTGTTTTTAATCATATTCATAACAGGTTTCTGTCTCACAAGTTACTTCCTAATTAAAAAAAAGTCTCTGTTTTTTTTTTTCACATCCCAGTAAACCACTGCCACTTGGTATTCAGATTGTTGACTTAAATGGGCTCCCAGCTGATTGTGTGGATAGCCTCTGTTATTTGGATATTACTTTGAACATTAATTTTTCTTTTGATCTCCACGTTACCCAGCTTATAAAGGTAATACACAACAGATTGAGCATGCTGTATAGAATGAAACAATACTTGGTCCATGAGACAGAAGGTTATTGACTAACAGTTTGCTTTTATCAAAGCTTGATTATGGGAGCATTTTTTATCTTTGTTTGATCGATAATCTTTTTAATAGGTTAAATATGCTATATCATTCTATTTGTAGGTTCACCACTGGGTTGTAGGGTTTAACTCACCAGTTTGCTTTACAGTACAATGGGATGTCTTCTCTTCAAACAATGGGTTGAATTCAAAGCTTTGATATTTTTTGCATAAAATTGTCCTTGATCTCATGCCAAACACTGTAAGTGAGAAATTTCCTAGATGTGTTAACATCTTTTCTACTAGATCTCAATACAAATACGTATTCTTCATCCCTTACTTTAACTCATCATTTGGCCAGAGATCCTTTAGATACAAAGCAATTACTCTTTATAAAAATTTACCTCTGTCAGCTATGAATGGTATTTTACTGTCCCTGTTTAAATTTAGATTGTATAATATGTTGCTGTTGGATTACAATTGTGCATGTTTCAAGTAATGTTTTGATGTATTGTTATGTACTAGTTGCTGTGAAAAATGGCATTTTTGCTAATCTGCTTACCAGTTTAAATAAAAATGAAATGAAAAAAAATTAAGCACACTTATTAATATGTACGAGCTGGTGCCCTGACAAAAGGGGAATATGCATATTAATATATATGAGCTAGTGCACCGCCAATAGCTGGAGCCGAGAGCAAAATTAAGACCGCATTGCAAAAAACTATGCTAACTAAGAGTTTGAGCTTATAAACAGTTTAACTGCAGCCCCTAGATCCAGCAGCTTAATCAGTCCAGTCAACTGAATCCAGACTTCAGCTCCCGCTCCAGCTACACACATCTAAATGTATTGTACTCCACTGACTTTTTTTTATGACTTTGTTTGTTTATTAATGAGTGACAGTGTTATTTAAAAGTCACCATACAGAAACACTGTTTTTGCCTGCTGAAATTCAGTGAGCACACTCTCTTGCAAAATGGTCTTCCTTTTGCTCTTGATCCCGGCTGTTGGCAGTGTGCCAGCTCATACATATTAATAAGCGTGTTCCCTTTGTTTACTTTCTGACCTTAATACAAGTAACCGTAAGCAAGGGGGCAGTTATTTGAATGAATGATCCTCATGACTTGGAACTGTGTCTATCAGGAAGGAACATCAGCTCTATCAGGCAAGTAAAAAAAGGCCTTTTCTCACCCCTTGACTTGATCTACATTGATCGTAATACTGTATTAAGGCAGACTTACATATATGCCGTTGATCTTTAAAGCCACTGCGAGAGTACCACTGCTGATTCTATACTCCAATCTTTCCTTATGAGATCGATAGTATTGCTGGCGTTTCTGGGGCTGTGCAGCTGGTTTTCAGGATTAGCCTAATATGGGGGTCTGGACCACCGAGGAGGCACTTAGGCAGCTGCAGGAGTGGTGAGAAAATGGCCAGGCACCATTGTGCATGCACGGCTGCTAAACTTGCTTCTCCAATCCTAAAGGGCAAAAACACCATGCAGAGGGCCGGGCAGAGATGCCAGAACACCCCAGGAATCAGACTGGTGATGGAGGGCACCGAGGGGAGCAGGAGCAAGAACAGGCTCCCAAGGCATCCCAGTAAGCCTCACCCGGGGGGGGGGAGCATTATAAACAGGTAACAAGTAGCACTATGTGAAAATAAAATTCTGCCAGCAGAATCACTGCAAAAGTTGAAATTTCACTTCTGAGAAATTTCTAAAAGCACTTCAGAAACTTTTGTAAACTTTCAACTAAGAAAGGTGGAATTAATGTATGAATTTTGAATTAATGTATTAAACTGTGGAAGAAAAATTCTCAGACCTGATCACTGAACTTGGAATGATTGCATGTATTGCAGACTGATGTATAAAACTGTGGACCAGAATTCCACAGGACTGTCATTCCACAGTTCCAGTGTATCACCTTGTAATTCAGCCAGTAACTTTCACAGAACAGGTTGAAATTATCGCCAAACACATTCAGAGAATTTGGATTTTGTCAAAGTCAGAATTTTGGAAAAATTTATAGATTTGTAAAATTTAACAAACTGCTTTAAATTCAAAATTCGCAGTTTCCACCCAGCAGTATTATAGGGCTTAGTCCTGCGGCCTCTCCTCTTTATCATGCTCATTTGCTACAGAGGGGTGTGTGTTCTGGCCAAGGTAAGAACTGCCTCTTCGAAAATGATACTAAGATCTGAGGAGGGGTGGACAATGAAGTGGGCATTAAGGGAGGATCTGGAAAGAGTGGAAAAATGGTCCAAGATTTGGCAGCTGATTTTTTAATGCAAGATAATGCACATCAAGAACAACTCCCCCCACAACACAATACCTGATGTGGGGAGTACTGTTAGAAAGAATAGCGGAAGAAAAGGATCTGGAAGTGGTAATATTGGACAGTCTGAAATATACAATATAGTGCAACAAGGCAGTGCAGAAGGCAGATAGGATGTTGGGTTGCATAGGATAGGGAATCAGCAGTAGAAATGGGGAAGGGATCCTTCTACTGTACAGATCTATGGTGCACCCACATCTGTATTTCTGTGCAATGTCCTGGAGCTCATACCCATAGAAGGGCAGTGAGAGGGTGGAGTCTACACAGAAAAGGGTGACAAAGGAGAATGAGGTCCAAGATATGAGGAGAAACTGAGGGACCTCAACATATACTCCCTGGAGTCTGGAAGTGAAGGGGGGGGGGGACATGATAGAGACATAAAAATACCTGCATGGAATAAACAGGATGTCATGCAAGAACTGTTCAACTTAACCATGATCACTAGCATGCAGGGGGATTTACTTAAATTGTCCAGGGGAAGATTCAAAAAGGATGACAGCATGCATTTAACAGTAAAAGTGGTGGACAAGTGAAGCTGACTGTCAGAGTAAGTGGTACCAGTCAAAACATTGAGGGGATTCAAACAAGGGTGGGGCAGGCACAAGGCAATGTTAAAGGAGTTAGAGGCAAAGGGAAAGGGAGAAGGACTGCCACTAGGATCAACTTAGGAGAAGTAGGTAGGGTGCGCAGAATGAATGGGCCACTGGGACTTCTTCTGCTGTCAAAATTCTGTGTTTCTATGATAGACACTTACTGATTTGACTGTCTAGGCTCTAAAATACTCTGGATAATAACCATATAGACACTAGTGAACAAGTTATGACTCATGAGATCAATAATAGTTTGTGTTTGGACATTCAGGGCCAAATATTGAAAGAATGGGCACGTGCAGTGCAGTCATTTGTGCTGCACTTGCACCTGTGCTCCCCCCAGCCATGGCTATAAACAGATGGATAACGTTTGCTGATGGAAGACACCATCCGACTGAATATCGGTTCATGCTGGTGCAGCACTAAGAGAATCTGCACAACCCCAACATGGACCAGGGCTACATATAACCCACATAGGATAGCGCTGCCTGAAACAGGATAGCACCACGTCCTCTGGGGGTCATATTCATCCCAAGCATGCAAATGAGCCCATTGGGCATGCAAGCCCTGAGGGACCATTTGCCTGTCCATGCCAGCACAGCGCTAAGTGAAACTGGGCTGCCCTGACATGGACCATGGGTTCCTATGGCTCACAGTGGAATTCACTGCCTGAAATGGGATAATGCTAAGTCCCCCATATCCAACCCGAGCATGCAAATTAGACCACTGGGAATGGAAGGTGCTAAGCAGCCTTTTGCATTATCCATTAAGGGCTTATTTGCATGGAACATAGCAAACTTTTAGCACCCCGTCAATACTAAAAGCACTCCCTGGTAGTCTAGTGGTTCCCCCCACCCCCTATTGCCCAGTATAACCTTTGTTAATGTCCCTGGTGGTCCACTGGTTCCTCTACCCCACAATCTCCCAGTATAACCTTCTTTAACATCCCTGATGGTCTAGTGGTTCTTCCACACCCCACAATCACCCAGTATAATCTTTTTTAACAGTCCCTGGTAGTCCAGTGGTCCCCCCATGCCCTGACCATACCCTCACCCACCATCCACCCACCTATGGAGGTCCCTCACAACCCCATCCTCACCCCAAGTGCTTCGCATGAAAAGGATGGCCAGCACAGCCTTCCTCTCACTTCCTTGGCCAGCCAACATCTAATGCAATCATGTACATGATTGCGCTCCATGACTGTCTGATGGCAGTTAGCGGTGAAGGTGTCAGGAGGGCTGTGCCAGCCGATGCTTTCATGGGCAACACTCGGTGTGAGTGCAGGGCAGGGGTCCTTGGTGAGTGGGTGGGTTCAGGTGGGTGCAGGTTTGGTTGGGGATGGGGAAGAACCACTGGACAACCAGGGATTGTTAAAGAAGTTTATACTTGGCAGTCGGGGGGTGGGGGGAACCACCTCACCACTAGGGACTATTACAGAAGGTTATACTGGGTGATTAGGGGGTGAGAAGAACCACTGGACCACCAAGGATGATAAAGAAAGTTATACTGGGGGAGTGGACTGTTTGGCACAGGGGGGCATAGCCACCCTGCCTTGGGGGAGTTGAGGCAGGGGCTTAACACCTGGATAAGAGGTGGCTTTCAGCAGCAGTAAAAAGCATCACTTGGGGAGCTGTTTACCGCCATTTTCAAACCTTTGAAAATGCTACTGTGCCAGTATGCATGAGAGGACCCCTCATTTGCGTAGGTGCCACAGTATTTTAGCCTCTGGCACTGCTGAGTTTGAGGGTGCTCTTCGGGCCTCTGAATATGGCCCCGCTCAGAGCACCAGTGCAAACCTGGGTTAGTGTTGGTGCAAACCACATTTGTGCCAGTGCTAACTTTTGAATATCAGGACATCAGACTTCTACCTTGTTAAAACAAGCATTTGTCAATGCCAAATGTTTGCTTGCTGGCATTGGCACTGGTAGTGTAGGAGTTACAGAGCTGCATAATAGGAATGGCAGTGAAGTTTTGAACTGAAGCCAACCCCACCACCACCCTGCAGAGACTGACAGGCATTGGGCTGTGCCTTTGGGTCATCAAGCATAATGGCCATGCCATTTCACCACACCTTACCCTGCAGACACCGACAAGTGTCACGGTGTGCCTTGGGGTCTTTGGCCCTTATGCGCACCCCATTCCATCAGGAAATACAGTGAGATGAGTGCGGTATAGGAGAATGGGGTGAACTTTGGGGCAGAAGAGTCCAAGGCACACCTCAATGCCTCTCACTGGCTGCAGGGTGTGGAATGGTATGAGTATTACAAGCGAGAATCCCAAGTCAGACCCCTGATGCCTGTCATTCTCTACGGGGGGGTGTTATGGTCGGAAACCCTAACACCTCAGGCATTCGTTGGTATTTTCACTCCAAATTTTCAACATGTTTTTTTTGTGACCCCCACCTCATGAACAGTGGCAATATCAGTTTGTTAGCCGAAAGCTGCTTTTGCACAGTGACTGTGACATTTAGCACCACAGGTGCAAAAACACATTCCGAACAGGATGTGAAAAATGACAGCTGTACTGTTCATGGGGAGTGGAAAATGGCAATGTTGAAAATCTGCAGTGAAAATATAAAAAAAATTGGTGAAGTCAGGAGCGTGCGTAGAAATTGTGCAACGCACGCCCATAATGTAATTCATTTGGGGATTTTTTACAGCAGATTGTCAACACAGGCATTTTGGGACCTCCAATCATGAACAGTGTCACTGTGATTTTCTTTATCTGTCCCGAACAGTGATTTCCCACAGCGACCATGCATTTCTGTGCTGAAAGTGTGAAAACACATTTCGGTTATGTTGTGAAAAATGACAGCTGTACTGTTCATAAGGAAGTGTGGAAAAATGCCACTGGTGAAAATCTGGACTGAAAATATCACAAATTGATGAACTTGCGAGGGTGGGTGGAAACTGCGCAATGCTCACTCGTAACACAATCATTTTATGGACTTTTGTCACCAAATTTTCAACATAGCCATTTTAAGACCTCTGCTCATGATCCGTGTCACTGTGATTTTCTTAATCTGTCCCAAACATTACTTTTGCACACCGACTGCACCATTGTGCGCTACATGTGCGGAAACACATTTTGGGCGAAATGTGAAAAATGGCAGCTGTTCTGCTCATAAGGAAGTGTAATAAAATGACAATGTTGAAAATCTGGCATGCAAATATTAAATATTTGCAAACTTGTGAGCGTGCGTAGGAACTACGCAATGTGCGCTCCTAAAACAGTCATTTTTGGGAATTTTTTCACAAAATTTTCAACAAGCCATTTTAAGACCTCTGCTCATGAACAGTATCACTGTGATTTTCTTAATCTGTCCCAAACATTGATTGCACACACCGACTGCACCATTGTGCACTACATGCAGGGAAACACATTTTGGGTGACATGAAAAACGACAGCTGTACTGCTCATAAGGAGGTGTGGTAAAATGGCAATGTTGAAAATCTGGAGTGCAAATATTAAAGATTAACTAACTTACGAAAAGGAGGAACTGCGCAATGCACGCTCTGAAACAGTCATTTTTAGGAATTTTTTTTACCAAATTTTCAACATAGCCATTTTAAGACCTCTACTCAAGAACTGTGTCACTGTGATTTTCTTAATGTGTCCTAATACAGTGATTTCATACATAGACTGCGCCATTGTGTGCTACATGCACGGAAACACATTTTGGGTGAGATGTGAAAAATGACAGCTGTACTGCTCTTAAGGAGGTGTGGTAAAATGGCAGTGTTGAAAATTCAGAGTGCAAATTTTAAAAATTTGTGAACTTATGAGCATGCGTAGGAACCGCGCAATGCATGCTCGTAAAACAGTCATTTTTAAGAATTCTTTCACCAAATTTGCAACATAGGTTTTTTGAGAGCCCACCTTATGAACACTGGCACTGTCGTTTCATTAATCAGTCCCAAAGGATGATTTCACGCAGTGACTCCAAAATCACCCTTCAGGCCCTATTAATGCCATGACAGTGAGATAATTCATGAGGAGGGGTCCCAAAAACCCCATGTTGAAAATGTGGTACAAAAATTCCAACAAATGCCTGAGATATGCATTAAAGTTAGAAAAACCTTATTTATTGCATTATACAGCTTACCAGTATTTCCTCAGTTCGCAGTCGGCTTTGAAGAGTGCAGACGTGTTTCCGGTCCACCTAAGATCATTGCGCCTGAGCTCCAGAGGTGTAGAATGGGGTGAGGTGGGGGTTGGGGAGGTAGGGTGCAGAGGGTGGGCATGGGTGGGCAGGGCAACCACCGAGGGAACTTTTTTCTTTACAGGTTTTTTTTATTGAACGATGCGGACGCTTGCCATGCTGGGGTGGGCTCCTCAGCGTGGCAGCTGGAAGGCTGTTTGGGGCCTGGAGCCGACGAGGGATTGGACACCCCCATCAGCCATAACCATTTTTGCCATGCTGTGGTGGGTTCCCAGCATGGCACCTGA
The DNA here is from genome assembly GCA_016271365.2 of Neoceratodus forsteri. Lineage (NCBI taxonomy): Eukaryota > Metazoa > Chordata > Ceratodontiformes > Ceratodontidae > Neoceratodus > Neoceratodus forsteri. The sequence goes on along the minus strand of CM028135.1, from coordinate 899,686,559 downwards.
AAAGCTGATGACGCGGGACGTTTGCCACGCTAGGGTGAGCTCCCAGCATGGCAGCTGGAAGGCTGTTTGGGGGGCCTGGAGCCAACGGGGGATTGAGCACCCCTGTCGGCCATACAGTGTGTGCATGGGGGAACCAAATGAGCATGCATTATACGTGTGTGTGTGCATGTGTAAGGGGAACTCTGCCCACTGAAGCGGAGCTCTCCCTTTCAACTGTACGGCACTGCATTTTCAACTGCTGTCATAGACAGCTGCAGCATTGATTGGAGAACTGTGACTGCGCCTGCAAACACATGGACTGAATTGGAAGACGGGTGACACACCTCCAAAAACTCGGATGATGGCACTATGTTTCTTGCACATGCGTGCAAGCAAACATTAAAATGGCTTGTGATGTGGAGCCAAACACCTTAGGTGACTGTGTACTGTTATAGATAGTCATGTCATTTGTTTACGGATGAATATTAAAATTGCTGCAGAAGAAGGGGCAATGCTAACAAAGAGGGCAAAGAGTAGTCGGCCCAGTATGGTTCCTTGTGGTACACTCATATAGTAGGTACACTGCAAACCTAGGTAGGATGTTTTCCCATTTAGTACTGTCAGACAGATATACATGACAGATAGAGATGGGTAGATAGACTGATACTTTTAAACAAAGCTAGAATTGCATTGTAGATTTTTCAAATGAACTGTAATACTACACTGCCATCTAGTGGGTCTAATGCTGTGATGTACAGAATTATATTGTGTTTTTTCATTTGCTGTGACGACCTTTTGTTCATTTATACTCCATTTATGAGGCATAAACATTTATTCAATTGACTAGTATAATAACAGATAAAATACCAGTATCACCCCTTGATACCTACTAATCATTGGACTGCACTCTTGTAGTGCTGCTTTTAAGGTTATTCCACAAGTGTAGACTGTTCTTTTCCTTGCTGTCCTAGCAACCCTGTATGTGTTGAAATTTGCACTTATAAACCTGTTGTTAAATAGTGTTTAAACATGTATGTACCTGCTAATATTATGTCATGTTTTGTATCTTCTACGACTTGGAGCCTTTGTAAACGAGCCCATGGCTCAAAGGTATTAATCCTAAACTGACATAAATAAATAAATAAATAAACATAAAACAATTTTTTTAAAGCTTCGCCTTGTGTATGGTGCTCAGAAGGCACATTTTCCCAGCTGTTGTTCAAGTGACCAGTTGCTTGCACTGTGCTGAATTTGTGTTTAAGTTTCTTTTTTCTCAAGAAAGAGATAAAAAGGGAGATAAAAACATGAGATTACTGCCAAAGCAAGGTTTTCTGCATTGCAACCAAATTATGTTTTTTAAACATATTTTATTGGTTTTTGATAGAAACATAAAATATATGTTACAAGAATACAAGAAATCACCAGTTGTTCAAGTTTATTTGTAGGAGAACTCCATTGAGCACGCTCATTTACAAGCCGGTCCTTATAGGACATTGTAGAACATCAGATACAGAACAAGATGCAAAAAACACAAAAATACAAATACACAGAAGTAGGCATAACACAGTTTTGAACAATAAGAAGATAGGTACAACAGTGAATTAGGATTCATCTTGAAGGAGGGAGCCCTCATTTAGGACACTAGATCAGGAATATACTATGCCTATACAAATAAGGATACCAATAGGTGCTAGCAGTCAGGTAGGAGTCGGGGAAGATTTATTTATTTATGTTACTTTTCTGTATTGCTTCACGTAGTGACTAGTAGTGAAAATTTTGATAGGGGGTCTCCAACATGGCTGACAGGTGTTCAGGGGGTCCACGGACCAAAAAAGGTTGACGACTACTGTCGTAGTCAATGGGGAGTCAGTACATATGAGTAATGAACACGCCTACTGGGGTAGTGCACAGCTCAAAGCTGTCAATCAGCATAGAACCATGGGCACATGAGCATTCTGAGATCATTGACTCTCCAGTCTTTGCTGTGCCACTAGAGGGGTAAGACAGCATAGGAGAGCTCTCTCAGAAGTATCCCTCTGCAATTTATTTGTTATTTTTCTGTCAGGACTGTGCAACTCAACCTTAAATTTATAAACTGTGCCTGTTAAGCTGCAGTTTTCAACCTGGCTAATATGCTGTTTTATCCCATTTTCAATGTCTTCTGTGCCTGAACTGGTGTCCCATGCCTCTGCTTCCCTTAGTCTGGTGCCTCAGATAAGTGATCTAGCTATATTCAGGCAGCATCAATGTGTGCTATTTATTCTCTAAAGTCATGTAACTACTTCAATTTTTGGTAACTTGGGCTAAATCAGTATAATTGCTTCAATTTCTGTCTGATTTGCCATTGTAGACAGAACATTGCTCATCAGTGTGTCTGCCTGTTATTTTGAGTGTTGCGGCTTGTTCACCACTGCTGACAATCTGCCAGCATTATTCCATGCCTCATTCCCTCTATTCGGTTGTTTTTTTTTTTGCACTCTTTTTCTGTCTGGGTGTGTATGCAGTGGCTGGGTGTATTCCTGCCCAATGTCATGACATCATGTTCATCAGCATGACATCAGCACACTAGCATGCAGCAGGGCATGCATGTGCTCACTCGCTCAGCACAACAACTGTGGCAGAGCAGTTTTTTCCTCAGGTGGGCTGTTGTTTGTTTTATGGAACTGGACAGCCACACAGCAAAGGAAGGAGCATGGAAGCAGCACTGCCAAAGGAATACATCTTCTCTCCAGGCAGCTGCAAATGCTGGTATTTTTTCTCTGTTCAGTGCTCAGCTCTGGGGTTAAGGCAAACATTAGGCTGTGATAGGAGCCTTTCCCCTTGCTCATTGGAAAACACAGGGTAACAGCAAGCTATAGGATTTTTGTAGATAGTTTGCATATAGATTATACATTCATATATCTGCATCGCTTTAGTTGTGATACCAGCTATTAAGATCTGGCATCATGTCTTAACGGAGATCTGTCTTATTTAAGAGATGTAAGACCTGCTGGAGAATGATGAGTCCCTCTCCTTTATGATTTTACTCCCCTGACTGTGTGACACAATCTAACTAGTCTATTTGGTCCCTCCTTGCCGAACCCCTGAGCTGGAGGGGCTGCGCCTTGGATTCCGACTGGCAATGGTAAAGCTGAGTTGTGCAAATCTTTTTTGTTGTTCTTAAATGAGCTGGTGAATTCTGATATTCTACAGGATATCACCACCAGCACACCTAAACCTAAGGTGGGCTCCTCAGATTGAGGGGCGACCCTTACAGGCATGTCTAAGTGCACCTGAGCAGAGTGATTCTGCTCACCCAGGTCTGCAGACCATCTCTGACAGTGTTATGGAAGATTAAGATGAAGATACAGTGGGACATGGGGAAAATACTAACCCCAACAACACTATCAGATGAAGAGGAAGAGCCCTCCAAAGAGGAGCACAGAAAGTGGACGGAGCCCAAAGAAAAAAATTCTGATCTTTCCCCTGTTTGATACAAAATCTCTCTTATAACATAACAGAAGCTGTCGGACATTGCAGCTTAAGGTGGTGCAAGTCATGGAGTCTCTGGATGTGAATCCCATTCTATCTGCTTCTTCCTCTGCACTGCAGTGTTTTCTAGATTTTGTTCAATTGCGACCAGATTATTGAACAGGAATGGGCCAGCATGGATAAGTGCAAGCAGCTCCCTAGGCCAAGAGTAAGAAGTTATATGTTCCTAGAGGAAAGCTTCCAGAAGTAGGAAGTTCATCCTTTGGCAGATAAGGCCACGCATAATTCTGTTAACCACACAACCATACCTATTGAAGGTTCGGCAGCCCTAACTGACACCCTCAATTAGTGGGTGGATGCCTCATGCAGATGGGATTTTGCCTCAAATGTAGTAAATCTTTGCACCTCATATGCATCTTTTATTGTATCCAGAGCATTCAACTCATAGGTCATGGCCTTGGGTAGTTACATCCCTCCAGACTCAGAATGGTGAATATTTTGCAACTGGTGTCCATGGCTTCTGTCTTTTTGGAGGATGCTGCAGTGGACAATTTATGGATGCCAGCACGCTGCACTTATATTGTGGCAGCTATGCAGTGCATCTGGTTTAGGCACTGGGTCGCAGACCAGGTGATGAAGTCAAAGCTGCTTAACTTGTACTTTGAAGGAGGGCTATTATTCAGCTCTGGCTTGGTTGACATACTGAAGGATGTCCAGGATAAGAAGGTACAACTTCTGGTGTCCAAACAGCAATGGAAGACAAACTCAGCATCAAGAGGGTGAGGAGGTGCTTGGCAGCGGCAGCCTAGAGGTGTTTTTCATCCCTTTTGGAATTTCAGAAACCAGAGCAATAGGGGAGCCTACAGATACAATTTACAGATGGAATATAGTAGGAAGCGGTACTTGATTACAAAATCTTGTTATGTAAGAAAACACATCATGTAGGGGAAAATAGAAAATAAGACTTAAGCAAAATTTTTAACATATTATGCTTCCACTTCACAGCAGTGGAGAAAGCCCTATCATACTGTGTGATCAGTTAGATAATACCAAGCATTCGAAGCTGATGTAACTCCAGTGCACAAATGTGAAACACAGCGGGTGGATAGTACCTCAAACAGAGCCTTACTTGACTCCTGAGAAACATTTAACTAGTGCTGTTTACAGAGGAACCCCATGATAATTAATGAAATAGTTCTGCTAATAAATGGAAAAAAGCTTCTTTTAAACTACTGTGTATGTCCACAATGTCAGCTAGGATATGGCTGATGACTTCTTATGCAGTGCCTCACCTCCCTCTAGTGGCAGTACTACCAAATTACATGCTACTGGAGAGGAAAGTCAAATTGTAACAAATCTGAATCAAATTGCCCAGGAAAAAAAAAGGTTTTATCGAGTCCACGACCATGCTGCAGGTACCACCTTCTAGAACTGATTTTAAATGCGAATGCAAATCAGTAAGGAACATCATTAAAAAGTGTAATACAACAACAACATCACTTATCAACAGTTTCAAACTTGTAACATACATAACCTCACCCACTCTTGCACTCATCTTCTCGGACGTTAAAAACTTTAAATGTAATCATACTGTAAGTACTAAACAGCAGAATGTCATAAAAAGGTACATGTCAAAAGTACTTCTCAACAGCTGGACCAGTGACGTGGAGGACTGATACATAGTGTCTTACCTCCTACTACGCTGGTGACTTGCTTTCAGTGGTGAATGCAGGTTGCTGGGGCTTGTCCGGGGAGGGAGAGGATTAAGCATCTGGAGGACAGCGCTCCTCTTCTGTGGAGGGTGGCTTGGCAGTCCTACTGAATGACTACCCCCAGGTGGAAGCCTGAGGGTAGTGCAGACCGGGGATGCCAACGAAGGGAGGGTGCTGAGGGACCCCGCAGCATGCTCACTTCTCCACATGCGCATGCTGACGTGCTTGCCCCAGCAATGGGGAGGGACAGAAAATAAAAAAATTGGGAACATGCTGGTAGGCTACATAAAGCCCAGACTGTGCTCCTAACCTGCTGCCCAACTGTCAAAACTGGATTTGTGCACCGAGGAGGGAGGTTCTCCCCCCCCCGGCCCTACCATGGGGGGAAATCCATGGGAGATTCAATAATATCAGGGCTGGGGTCAGGAGAGAGTAACGTGGCTCACAGGATGGATGTGTGCTCTCTTGAGGAGAGAGCGAAGCCCACCTGCCAGCAGCAGCAGCCCTGGGAGAAAGAAATAATAATGAAAAAAAGTACATTTCAGCTATTCAGTTCCTCCAAGTCTTCTGCCTGTCTCATCTGTACCTCTACTGCCCTCTTTCATTAATTTGGCAGCATCTTTGCTGTCAGAGAACTGAAAGGTTTGTCCTCCATATACCACATGGAGGACAAAACCGCATCAGTAGGGAGTGGCTCAGCTCTAGACCCCTTAGCTGCTGGCAAACTCCATTGAAAGCCTTCCTTCTTGCCCTGGCTGCAAAAGAAAGGTCTGGAAACATATGAATCCTGTCATGTCTGTGTACATTGCTAAGATCTGGTTCTTTTTTGCTGCTTTTAACAATATATCACACCCCTCTATCCCCTTCATGAAGACCATGATGGTGGGAAAGGTGTCTGTAGACATGTCAGCTCTCCTCATGGAGACTCGTTAAGCTTTCTTTCTTTTTGATTTCCAGAAAGGCTTTTATCATTCCTGGTCTAGGGGCAGATGATCAGCCCAGACTTTGCTTCCCCAAGTCAACCACCATCTCCCCTGGGACTCAACTGGTCTGAGATTCCCCCATGAATTCCCCCTTGTGGTGGATCTGGAGAAAGGGGGGCCTTTCTCACCCCCCATGTCAACTGTCAAGAGCAGACTACAGTGAGCTTCTTGGGCAATGGAGCAGACTTGTGGTAAGTGGTCAGGGCTTCATGTAGCCTCAGACACCCTTTTCTCATTTTTCTCCTCACCCCTGCAGCCAGACATCAAGGCATGTGCATGGAGGTGCACCCACCTGACATTATCGCAGTTTCCCTCCTTTCATGCCATCCATGCTGAATTACCACCAGGGCTCCACCAGGCTGCATTCTAAGACTGGTCCAACATCCCTCCCCTCCCTGTGAGAGGAGACCAGTTTCTTGGACACGTGATCCTCTCCTGTCTTGGCTGATGTGAGTTCATTCCCGAACCTGGGTCACTGGCATGGCAGTAGATAAGGCCTTAGCTCCTCAGCCCTCCATGTCATTGGGCTGGCTGTTAAGCTTTCTTAATATACAGTCGATTGCTGTCCTCTCCCGATAGTTTAAAAAGCTCAAGTAACCAGGTACATAAGAACTCCTTCAGGTTGTCATCTTTATTCAAAATACACAAATGATTCACTCACATAGGTGGTGGTATAGTTGCCAAGACAAGGTAACAGGCAAAAAAACAGAAAACGCAACACACACATTTTGGTCCTTGTCCCACATTGCTGCAGTTGACAAACAGCACTCAGCATTTTTTTTTGTTTTTTTTGCTGGTTTTTGTCTGCATTGCCTTCTCTGTAGTTTTGCTTGTCTTCTTTGTTCCCCTCTGCCAGGCCAATGATGTGGTTATTAAGCACATGGTGAGCATTTTCAGACTCATTCAGCTGTAGCAAAGGGAGCCATTCTCTGAGATGAGCTTTGCTGGACTCAACAATGCTTAGGCTGAACGTTTATCAGCAGCTGTAGCATTATCAGTTGCCACAATGATTTTAACATCTTGAGAGCTAAGTTTGTTTGGGATGGCTTAGATTTTCTGGTCTGTGAACCGACCACTAGCTATAACTGCTTCCCATGGCAGTGCCACAGGTTCGTCATAGGCTTTGTTGGACCTATTGCCAAATGTTCTCCCGGAGGAGCATTCCCTGATGTTTTTCTTCCACCACTTACTGATGCCTTATTTGTTCAACTGATTCTCAGTACAAAAACATATAAATAAAGAATCTGGCAGCAGATAAGGACCGCATAGCCCATCCAGTCTTCTCATTTCTCCCTACCTACACTATTACTGCAGACTGTGCTTAATCAACAGTGCTTTCTCCCCCCCTTCCTTTCCACTAGGACTCCTTTGTGCTTATCCCATGCATTTTTAAACCCCACCACTGTTTTTGTCCCCACCACCTCTGCTGGAAGGCTGTTCCAGGACTCCATCACTGTTTCTGTGAAGAAGTACTTCCTCACATCTCTCCTGAATCTACACCCCTCTAGCTTCATAGCATGTCCCCTTGCTCTTGAGAACCTTTTCTTCTGAAAAATACTCCCCTTCTGTACCTTATTTACCTGTGTGAGGTATTTTTAAGGTCTTTGTCATATCCCCCTCTCCATCCTCTGTTCCAGGGTGTACATATTGAGGTCCTTTAGTCTCTCCTCATAGAGCTTTTGCTGTAGACCCTGCACCATTTTAATTGCCCTCCTCTGGACCTCCTTCCCTCTGTCTATGTCCTTCTGGTGATGTTGTCCCCAGAACTGGTCACAGTACTCTAGGTGGGGTCTTACCAGTGGTCTATAAAGAGGCAAAATCACCTCCCTCTTTCTGCTGGTGATACCCCTCCCTATGCACCCAAGCATCCCACTCACTCTCCCTACTGCCGTGTTGCACTGTCTGGCTACCTTTAGGTCATCCATTATGGTTACCCCCAGGTCTTGTTCCTGCTTGGTGCTCATCAATATCATTCCACTCATTTTGTACTCTGCCCCAGGTTTCTGTGCCCTAAGTTATTATTTTGCACCTTTCACATTGAAACCCAGTTGTTGTACCCTTGACCACTCTTCTTGTTTTGTCAGGTCTCTGCTCATCCTTTCCACCCCCCCCCCCCCGAAATTCAACCCTATTACAGATTTTGGTGTCATCCGCAAAGAGGTAAACCTTCCCTTCCAGCTCATCTGCAGTGTCACTTATAAATGACCAGTCCCAGTCCCAGCACCGCTGATCCCTGAGGCACCCCCGCTGGTAGTCCTTCTTTCCTTGGAGCAAACTTTATTTATCACCACCCTCTGTTGCATATCCTCTAACCAATTTTGAGTCAGCGTACACTATACAAGTTTCCAGAGGCAATTAGCTATTAAACAGTGTAAAAAAGTTCTCAACTTTAAAAGTCTTAATGGTATTTTTAAATTTGTTAAGTTTGCGGGTGCTACAGCTCTTGCAGAAACATGTTTAGAAAGGAAGTGGCTCCCTAACCACCCCCCCCCACCACAGCTACAGCTGAATGATCCAGAATTGAATTATTTATGGCAGCTGTTTTTCATGTAACATAGGGACCTTAGCATTTTGCATTTGATAAAACATGGATGCTCTCTTACCTGACAGAGTGCACTCAGCAGGTCTGTGTGGGTGATGTACTATCTGAGAAAGGGATGACTTTTAGGGGTATCCCCCAGGGCTCCATTCTGGGCCCCGTTCCATTTTTAATTTACATAAACCCATTGCCACAGCTGATTGAGAGGTGTAAAATTTATCTGTATGCAGATGATATGGCTCTGATAGCCAGAATGGAACTACAGCATACCCTTCAGTCTAATTTCAAAATCCTGCAGTGTTGGCTGCAGGCCTCCAAAATGGTCCTCAGTAGGAAAAAGACTCAAGTCATGTTGTTCACAAAAAAGAGATGTAACAAAGACATATAATCAAGGATTGAATATCATTACCCTAGATAATTATACGCTGGAAGAAGTGGGACAATACAAATATTTGAGGGTACTTTTGGATAACAAACTTACTTTTGGAGGGCATATAGCCAGCACTGTGGGTAAAATGAATGTCAGACTGGGGATTCTGCATAGGAAGGTCTCATTTCTGCCTAAAGAGAACAGAAATAAAGTAGCACAGCAATTATTGTTACCAGTACTAGAATATGGTAATACAATCTATCAACATGCAACAAAAACCTCATTAAATAAGTTCAATAAATTATTTTACAAGATAGCAAGATGTGTCTTAAAATGTGGAGTATAAATATTCTTGTTTTTTGTACACAATACTAAATTAAGATACCCTGCCTTTGTGCTGTTTAAAACTCTTTTGTAAGTTTGCAGTTAAATGTGTTTTAAAAGTCTTTTCCTGATTGTAAGTCTTTGGTCCTCTTTGAAACAATTGTTAAGTTTTGCACTTTTCCACCTTATGTAACCATCTGCTTATACAGGACACTTTGTAAAACAGGGCCTTACAGTCCTAAAACTTTATCTCCTGTTAAAAAATAAATGTTGTCTATCTATCTATCACTCTATCTATCTATCTATCTATCTATCTATCTATCTATCTATCTATCTATCTAGCTATCTATCTATCTATCTATCATCTTGGGTATTCTTAATGGGTATTCATACTGGGCTATGGATGAAAGAAAGCACTTCTGCCCATATTATCATCCACCCGCATCAGTGGGTCCAAATACATCCCCTAACCAAAAGAAATCAATCCAACTGTTTATTAAACAAGTTTAGGGTATTACATTCCACAAGGTTAATTGGTAACTAACTCCACAACTTACCTGTTCTTTGTGTGAAAAAATTAAATCGTCCCCTTTTGGTTGAGGTATCTAACTTTATTTGCTGTTTATGAGTCCTGAGCCCAACAGGTTCAAACAACATGAAGTCTTGCTGTATTCTGACTATTGCAGTTAGGTCCTGCCTTTCAACTGCCCCGGAGAACAAAGGGTTAACTTTTCTATGCCTTGCATAGAACATTCATCACGAGCTTGGTTGAAGCCCCTGCCTGTTGTTGTTCAAACTGCAACCGTCAGATTCTTTACTCCACCTCACTGAACAGTCGCTCTGGAGATTTCTCCTGCTGCTCGGTTCAAAAGTCGGTTGAAGTGTCAGTTTTCGGTTGTTTTCTACCGAATTGTTGTTTCCACATAGTCGGTTCAAGTCTCTGTCTGTGGTACCGTGAGTACTAGATAGCTTTGTGTTCTGTTTTCTCTGTGGAACTTGTAAACTGTGGTTCGGTTCGGCTGAAACGATCATTTTGAGGTAAAAAAAACTTGTGCTTTACTTTAGTGTGTGGTTACCGGTCTGTATCGGTTCTAAAAAAAAATGGGTTTTAAGTACGTTTTTTTCCAAGACCCGTGACATGGTCAGGAACCGATAGGGGAGTCTTGCCTGGCGGATTGCCAAAAAAAGGGTAAGTTTTGGTTAGGTTGGCCATGTCTGAGAAACCCAAGGAAAAAAAAAACGGGCCCACTGGGTTTCAGTACTGCAGTGTGTGTGGGGAGGTCTTTGCTAAGTCTGATCCCCACACCACCTGTGTTTATTGTCTGGGGTTTGACCACCTCGACTCAGACTGCCAAATTTGCAAGAATTTTCCCAAATCTACTCTGGAAAAGAGATTCAGTAGACTGAGGGAAAGGGATGCCGAGAAATCCGCTGACCCGGATGGCCAGCCCGGTTCGGTTCTGACCGAACCAGAAGGAGTGCCCTCTGACCAGGGCAATACTTCTTCGGGCAAAAGGAGAGCTGATTCCGAGGAATCGGTTCCGACAAAAAGAAAAAGAAAAGACAAATCGACCGGTTCGGATCCAGAATCTCATACTCCGACTGCTGATGAGATAGCCAAGGCGATTAGGATTGTGCAATCACTTAGTACGGTTCAGACCGAACCGGCACCATCTGGCAGGGGTTCGATTCAGTCGGTTCCCCCAGTTCTGGATTATACCTTGGAGGAATTTTATTAACCGGAGTTTGAGGAGGAGGGAGAGTATGAGGATGATTATGGTGATGGTGAAAGTCTGGATGTGCCTATTGACCCAGAAATCTCCTGAGACAGACCTTCAGGTGTTTCTCCTCCTAGGCTTTCTGAGACCCCTTCACACTACATGTTCTACAGAAAGGTGGCTGATACCCTCCAGCTTCCTGTGGAGGAAGCAGTGGAGGATTAGAAAGAGCCTGATTATGTCGAGATGATGGACATCCCAGAGTCCAGGAGACTGTCTATTCCCCTCCACAAATCTTTTGGGAAACAGACACAAAAAATTCTTAAGTCTCCTAATTCTATACCTCCTGTGGACAGAAGAATGGACAAGAGGTACACTCTCTCAGGCTCAGACATGTAGTTCCTTTTTCAGCAATGCAGCCATGTTGGGGTTGTACAGGCTGCTGCCTGTGATAAGGCAAACAGTCCCTTGGCATCACACCCCAGACAAGGACTCCAGGAAGATTGATGCCATGGCAAAGAAACAATACATGGCAGCATCTTTGGAACTTAAGCAGGCTAAATATACGGCCTATACAGCCAGGTACCAGAAGTCCAGGTGGGACACTGTACTGGCACTGGCTAAACAGGCTCCCGCCCAGCTTGCCAAGGAGCTGGAGCAGGTGGCTGCAGATGGGATTGAGGCATCGAAAGTACAGTTTCATGCTGCTGTGGACTCCAATGACATGTCATTAAGAGTCATGGCTACATCTGTGGCTCTTCGGAGAATGGCTTGGCTCAGGTGTACTAGCCTCTCACAGGATACCCAGGCTAAGGCCATGGATTTTCCTGTCATTGGTAATTCTCTGTTTGGGGAGCAGACAGAGAATTACATGAAGAAAATGGACGAATACAGGACCACTTACAGGAGTGATCAGGCCAAAGAAAGGCAAGTAACTCCTCAAAGGCAGCAGTCCAGGGGCCAGGGCAGGCCTTTCCAAAGGACTTTTTACCAAGCTCAGCCCTCCTCTTCTTCCTTTTTGCAGAGGGGGTTCTTTAGCGGGAACGGCAGAAGGGGGATGAGCAGGCCTGCATCCACCCCTCAGCCTAAAGCCCCTGCCAAGCAGACACCCTGATGGGTCTGCCTGGGTCGATTCTCCTATACCAGTAGGGGGCAGGCTGGCTTACTGTGTCCAGGACTGGATGTCTCTTACATCAGACAAGTGGGTTCTGGAAGTAGTAAGCCAGGGACTGGTTCTCAGCTTCAAAAAATTTCCAAAGATGAGAGCCAGATCTTTTCCACCTGCAAATCTTTCAGAGACCCTTGCCCTAGAGGCAGAGGTTTCTTCTCTCCTAGCTCTCAGAACTATAGAGAGAGTTTCTACCCTACACAGGGGCAAAGGATTGTACTCCAGGTACTTCCTAACCCCCAAGAAGACAGGAGAGTGGCGGCCCATCCTGGACCTAAAATATCTGAATAAACATCTTTTAAAGCCAAAATTGAAAATGGTAACTCTGGGAATTATCCTTCCCTCTCTAAGGCCAGGGGACTGGCTAGCCTCCCTGGACCTCAAAGATGCCTACTTTCACATTCTTATCAGGTGATCCCACAGAAAGTACCTCAGGTTTGAGTTGCCCTCAGGCCACTATCAATTCAGAGCAATGCACTTTGGCCTAACATCAGCCCCAAGGGTCTTCACAAAGTGCCTGGTAGTAGTTGTTGCCTTCCTAAGAAGACAAAAGCTTTCCATTTTCCCATACTTGAAAGATTGGATCATAGTAGGTCAGTCTCCAGACCAAGTCAAGTCACATCTGCAAGTGACCCAGCAAGTGCTCACTTCTTTAGGATTCCTTCTCAACCTACCAAAGTCAGTTCTCGAACCAGTGCAGCTCCTCACCTTCATAGGTGCAGAACCGGATACAGTAAAGGCAAGAGCCTTCCTTCCCCTGGAAAGGGCAAGGACCCTTATGGAACTGGCCTCTTCATTCACCCTTCAGGTGTCTCGACCAGCAAGGCATTTTCTTCAGCTACTGGGCCACATGGCAGCCTCCACAGCAGTGGTCCAGGGAGCAAGTTTCCAAATGAGGGACATTCAGCTCCACTTAAGAGCCTTTTGGTCCCAAAGAAAGGATTCCCTTACCAAACTAATCCCAGTGACTCGAACCCTGATCCAAGCCTTGCAATGGTGGCAGGATCAGGACAATTTGAGACAAGGGGTTCCATTTGTCACTCAGTCTCATTCAGTGATACTCACCATAGATGCTTCCCTGCTGGGCTGGGGAGCTCATTTGGGGGATCTTACCACCCAGGGACTGTGGTCACCTCAGGAATCTCTGCTTCACATCAATCTCTTGGAACTCAGAGCAGTGTTTCTGGCACTGCAAGCTTTTTTCAAATTTGTACAGAACAAGGTGGTTCAGGTCAGAACAGACAACACCACCACCACCATGTGGCACATCAACAAGCAAGGAGGCACTCAGTCTATGGCCTTGTGCACAGAAGCAATGAAGTTGTGGTCCCTGTCCTATTCCCTGCAAACCTCTCTGATAGCAGTTCACCTCCCAGGGAAGGACAATGTCCTAGCTGATGCACTGAGTAGAATATCCCAGGGCTATCACGAATGGGCCCTAGATCCTCTGGTTTTGAAAGTGATTTTCTGAAGATGAGGCACTCCAGAGATATATCTTTTTGCAGCCCCAGACAATCACCAACTTCCTCTCTTTTGTTGCAGACCCCCAGTCTTGGGCTCAGGCCCCCTGGATGCTCTGATTCTGAACTGGGAAGGGAAATTTCTCTATGCTTTTTCCCCCTTCCCTCTCCTGCTCAGGGTGTTAGTCAAGATAAGGTCACAACCATGCAAAGTGATTCTGATTGCTCCAGACTGGGCCAGACAGCCATGGTATCCCTTGTTGCTGTCCCTAACAGTCTATCTTCCCCTGTCCCTTCCCAGGAATTACAACCTGTTAACATCCTCTCAGGGGAGGATTTGGTACCCGAATGTTCAGTCTCTCAATCTCAAGGCTTGGCTCTTGAAGAGTTAGAGTTTGCAGATCTGTATCTTTCCCAAGGGGTTCTGGATATCTTTAAGGCTTCTCGAAAACCTTCCACCAGAAAGACTTACAACTCCAAATGGAAAAGATTCAGCATTTGGTGTTCTAAGAAGAATATTTCTCCAGACTCTGCTGAATTGCTTACGGTTCTGGATTATATGGTCCATCTTAATGGCCTAGGTCTCAGACCAGCTACCCTCAAGGTATACTTGGCAGCTGTTTCTGCTTTCCTGTTGGTAGGCAAGTCTTCTTCTCTGTCATCCCATCCTGTATTCTGTAAGTTTTTCAAGGGGTTGCTTCACTCCAATCCCCCTTTTAGGGATCCTGCTCCTGCTCCTGCTTGGGACCTTAATGTTTGCATTGCTCAGCTTATGCAACCCCCCTTTGAGCCTTTGTCCTCAGCAGAGCTTAAGTACTTGACTTGGAAAACTGTGTTTTTGGTAGCCATTACTTCTGCCAGACGTATCAGTGAATTGCAAGCCCTGTCAGTGGAATCTGATTTCATCTCTTTTCACAGAGATAAAGTGGTCCTTAGAACTAACAGAAAGTTCTTGCCTAAAGTGGTTTCAGATTTCCACCTCAACCAATCTATATCTCTCCCTGTTTTCTTCACTGACCTTTCCTCCTTGGGAGAGAGGAGGCTACACAGTTTGGATGTTTAAAGAGCCCTTATCTACTACATAGAGTGTACCAAGGGTCACAGGTTTGAATCCCTCCAGTTGTTCCTCACTTATGGAGAAGTTGGTAAGGGCAAACCTGCCACTAAGAGATCTATTGCTAGGTGGAGTGTTTCTTGTATACAATTCTGCTACGAAAAACTGGGTAGTACTCCACCCTCAGGCCTGAGGGCTCATTCCACAAGAGGTACAGCTGCTTCCCTGGCTGCTGCCAGGGATATTCCTCTCTTAGAAATTTGTCAAGCAGCCACCTGGAAAACAGTCCATACTTTCACCAAGCATTACTCTCTGGATATCCAGGCTAGGAGTGATGCTCGGTTTGGCACAGCAGTACTTCAGAGACTATTTCCAAAGTAGGTTCTGTCCCTCCTCCATGGAAGTACTGCTTGGTAGTCTGCACTTGTCAGAATACAGCAAGACTTCATGTTGTTTGAAGAAAAAATTACTCACCTTAGTAATTATGTTTCTTCTAGTGGAGTCTTGCTGTATTCTGACCTCGTCCCTGCCTCCCCTCTCAGAACCTAGTTTTTGGGATGTGGGTGGGCAGGATGAGTTGGCACCCTAGGGGTGTCCTTTTATACCCTCTTTTTCTTTGGGTGGAATGTTGTGTTTTGGATGTGTTTTTGGTTTTGGGTTTCCTGACTTGAGACTTCCCTTGAGAACCAAAAACATTATATATTTGCCAGTTGGCTAGTAAAAATGTTACAGTTTCCACACAGAACACCTACTGAGTTTTTGCTCATAAAGATCTGACAGTTACAGTTTGAACGACAACAGACATGGGCTTCAACCGAGCTCGCGATGAACGTTCTATGCAAGGCATAGAAAAGTTAACCCTTTGTTCTCCGGGGCAGTTGAAAGGTAGGACCTAACTGCAATAGTCAGAACACAGCAAGACTCCACTAGAAGAAACATAATTACTAAGGTGAGTCATTTTTTCTTTTGGCTGTATCTTTATCTGTAGATCTTTCATTAAATCTTTATTTCGCAGGATCTTATACATTAACAGCAAAACACTCCTCAGCCTTCTGTTTTCCAGGCTAAAAAGGTTAGATTTTTTTCAACTTGGCTTTGTAATTTAGTTTTTTACAACCACCCACCATCTTAGTTAATCTACGTTGTATCCCTTCAATTTTTTTCTCATCCCCCTTTAACTGAGGGCTCCACAACGGGGGCCCATCATCTAGATAAGGTTTTATATATGTCCTGTACAAGGGTAATATAAATGATACTGTTCTGCTTACAAACAATCTTTTGATATTTTTAATCATGTAATTTGATTTCCTAATGATACTCAACCGATGAACTGAGAAGTCTAAGTGCTGATCGATACTAGTTCCACAGTCCCATTCTCTTTCCACTTTCTTAATTTTGTCGGCATTGCGTGAATATTCCTGTTTGTTATTCAGTTTACCCGTATGTACAACAGAATATTTATCTACACTAAAATACATTTCATTCTCCCTAACCCACTCTTTCACCTTTTTAAATCTAATGTCAACTGTTCAAACCCTTCTACTGTATTCACTGGTCCTTCTATTTTCACATTGTCAGTGAACTTACTAATAAAACTTTTAGTATTTATATATAGATCACTATTATAAAGAGAAAATAATACAGGTCCCAGAACAGACCCCTGGGGCACTCCACTGATCACCTCTCTGCAATCAGATATACATCCCCTAATTCTAACCCTTTGATTCCTATCACTCAACCAATTCCTAAGCCACAACACCAGTCTCGTGTCAATCCCTATATTTGTTAATTTGCCTAATAACAAATCATGCAGTACCTTATTGAAGGCCTTTTGAAAATCAAGTAATATTACATCTATTGCCATATTATCACTTATACATTTGTTTACCTTGTTATAAAAACCCATCTGACTTGTTATACATGACCTATTCTGTCTAAACCCATGTTATGTGCTATCACACTAATCAATAGCTCTTAAATTATCTTCTAGTTTATTTTTTAGAAATGTTTCAGGTAATTTACAAATAATCGAGGTCAGACTGATGGGTCTATAGTTTGAACATGCTGATCTACTTCCTTTTTGAACAATGGAATAACTGTGGCATTTCTCCAATCCTCTGGTACTTGACTGGTACTAAAGGATATATTAAGCAGGCAAGTTAGGGGTTCTACAACAGTGTGGATTGTCCCTTTTAATAGTCTTGGATGTATCGAATCTGGCCCAATAGCTTTATTATCTTGTATTTTATTAACTAACTCTATCACTTCCTTTGAACTAATCTCCAAGTCTAGTAATTCTCTATCTTCTGCTACTGGATTAATTGGTCTACATTTTTTTGTAGAGAACACAGAGCAACAAATCATTAAAAATATTGGCCATACCTACAGGGTTCATTACATCCTGCCCTTTGTGTATCAATGGGCCCATATTAGTATTAGCTTTATTATGACTATTGATGTAAGCATAACAATTCTTCCCCCATCTTTTCTATGTGCAATATTAAATTTTATTCTAACCCGTTCTCTTCTAATTATTATCTTTTGTTTTTTAACCTCTAATTTGTACTTGTCTAAAGCTGTAAAAGTTTGATACCTTTTCATTAACACATAGGCCTTTTTCTTCTTATTAATCTGTCTTAAGATCTTCCTTGTACACCATGAGGGCAGTTTTCCTCTTTTATTATATAACTTTTTATTAGGAGCATATGTGTCTTCTACCTCCTTTAACTTATTTTAAAATATATGCCATATTTCCCTAGTATTCTTATTCTGGAAATCACATTTCCATTTCCAAGTTTTTAACTCATTGTTCATTTTGTTAAAGTTAGCTCTAAAATAATTCTTTATAACTGTCCTTCCCTTTATTTTTTCCATTTCCTGTTTGTATATACATTCTATTAGTTTATGATCACTTCCCCCTAAATTGTTGCTTAATTTGATGTTACGCACTCTACCCTTGGTGTTTGTAATTAGAAGATCTAATATATTGATACCTCTTGTCAGCTTAATAATCAATTGTTGTAACCCAGCATTAGACAAGGAATTTAAGAAGAGATTCACAGTCCCATCACGATATGTAACATTGAACCAATTGAGGCTGGGGTAGTTGAAATCACCCATAATTACAACATCCCCTTTTTCAGACATTTCAACAATCTGTTGATTTATTGCACCTGATACTTCATTGCTTGTATTAGGGGTTGTATAAAAATGTCCTAGATATCATTTCTTTGCTTTATTGGTTTCAACTGTCACCCAAAGTGACTCAATACCTGGGTTTGATGTAGGATATCTAGAACTCTGAAGTGTGTCTTTAATATAGATAGTTACATCACCACCTTTTTTATTCAATCTATCATTGGTATACAACCTAAACTCCTCTATATTTATATTTCAATTGATGTTGCTGTCCCACCATGTTTCTGATATCATGCAGACATCAATATTTTCCTTAAAAGCTAATATATCTAATTCAGCTTTCTTCTGAAAATTCAAACTGTGCACATTAATAGCCCAAATTTTCAATTCACCTTTTTTTGTTATCCGCTCCAACCTACTATTAGATGCTAGCATAATCCCATTTGATATTACACCATCTTTTCTCCTATAGACTAGAAGAATGCTGTGTGGCATTAGCTACATGATCTTGCACTAATTTTATGAAACATTGTGTTTGTGTAATTTAACTACTTGCTATCACGAGTTTTTGAGCCCTATTTACTAATCCAGGAACTAGGAAGAGGAGCAATAGTTCTGTGACCCTTCTGGGAAACTACAGCTCATAACTTCAGGGGAATTATTTGTTGTGAAAACTCTGGGGGCAATATTTTGTTTGTTAAGCTACTGTAGTGGCGATTTTAGCAGTTTTAAAGCAATAATTCTGAGCTTTTGCTCTCAGAGGGCCCTGTCATAGACTGTCTTAAAAGCAAGCCCTGCAGTGAGCAGGGCAAGCGCGCGTTGTCACACGTGAAGATGTATGCAAAGACATGTGTGTCTGTGCATGTTTCACGTGTTTTAGCAAGGTTTGGCAAGTGCAACATCAAGGGCTCTATAATTCTATATTTATGAGCAGTAAAAGGTCAGGCCTTCAGCTTATGAGCACCCACAATAAGGATTAACCACCAAAGATATTTCAAACACAGCCACATCAGCTGATAAAGTAGCAGTATATATAACAGGGCTATACATCAAATAAAATACAATGGAGAATATGATACCAATCCTAGAAGGACAACCAGGAGTTAGGTGTATAGTTTGTAACATGTATAATTTTATAAAAGATAGTACACAGAAACTAAATCATACATGTATTAAATGATTCGAAAACAGAGATAAGGCTATGTTAATCACTCTATTCAATGAAAGACTATCAGAACTTGAGCAAAATCAAAAAGAAATGGCTGACAGACACAATGTCAGGATTGGATACAGCTAAAGAACAAAGTACCATAAGCACTACAGTAAATGACTCAGCACCAAGCATCTCCCCTTCCCTATTAAACATGACCCTAGATAGTGTGTCACTTTTAACTCCTTCACTCAGCAGTCCCCTACATAAGAAAGGAGATAGGGAGGATAACACCTTAGATAGCCCTGAGGATAGATGGTATCAAGTTCAAAGTTCTAAATTGTCAAGAAAAAGGTGAAGGAAGGCGGATCAGTTTCACATATCAGTACAGAATAGATTTGACCCATTAACTAATGAAGAGATACAGATTTCAGGATCTACAGTAGATACAGGAATAGAACATACTGTTGAAAATGGCACTGAGCATGTGCTATTAAATAATATGATAGGTAGTATACCAGCTAGCCCTACAAATGGGAACTTAATTTCTTTTGAACAAATCATCACACCCCATAATAATATAAACCCTGACATAAGGGTAGATCAGAATAAACCAGAACAAAATATGGAAAACAATAATTTTAATGGCAAGGTTAAAGAACTTTATGTATTGAGGGATTTGATTATCAAAGGACTAGATAGAATAATTTGTGACCCAGATAAACATAACAGAACCTTGTCATGCTTCAGAGGAGTTAAAATAACACACATTACGCAAATGGCAAAAGACATAGGGCTGGATATTCAAAGTGAGCCCAAAAAGTGCGCAATAGCAGGAGCAAGCACAAGTCCATTGCACCCATGTGCAACAGATGCAATATTCAAAAAAGAAGCAAGTCAAATTGCACCAACAGCTAACATCTGAATATCGCACAACCTGCGCCATAGCATAACTAGGGAGGGGAAGCTGAGCAGATACGATGCGCTATGGTGCAACAAGGGATGTCCAGCTGAGCAGTTCAGAGGCGCCATAGCACAAGCAGGGAGCCCCCCAGCAACAGCGCAATGTAACTCTACAACCAGGGAGGTAGGAGCCCACCACCCATGCCACAGATGGGCACAGGAACACACAGCAGAACTGACATTGTGCCCCCACACCCCAAGCACAGCATAACTGGGGGAGGGCTGGAATAACCACAGGCCCATGGGGACAAGCAAACAACCCACAGCTGGGCCAAGGTGCCCCATCACACCCACCGGCAAACTGAGATTGCCACACAAGGAGGGTGGACCACCCCGTGCCACACCATCCCCCAGTGCACAGCACACCCTGCACCGTGACCCCCAGACACCCCCCCTGAGCAGTGACCACCACTGCAGGAAACCCCATGCATACCACCACCCCCACTGTCACACAGCAACCTCGTGTACCACAGAACTATACAAGCCAGCCCCACCATGAGCACCCAGCAGTGGGTGGCAGCACACGGCAATGCAACAACGGCAGACACAATGCCAACATGCACAATCCCCCTGAGGCACAGCTGAGAGACCGACCATGCATTGGCACAAGAGGTACCACACGGGAAAGGGAGTGCCCCTGACACCACCACCATTGATACAGCACCCTGCACAGTAGATAAGTGACACATCCTGACCCACCACTGGCCACAACAGCCAGCACAGACACCCACAGTGGTGCGTGGAAGCATGCATCACACCGGATGCAACACAGTGCAGGGACAAACACACACCCATACCCAAGGGGACAATAACACAGGGATGCAGTAGTGTGGCAACCAAGCCCCCAGGGTGGGCCCATGAAAACCGTGCACACACAGCCTGCAGTCCTCCATGGCACAGGTGTGCCAGCCACCCTGCGCAGGCACTGTGGACCCATACGCCACCATCATAAGCCTGTCACAGACAGTGGTGCACAGCCCCTGCAACACACACAAGCCACAGCATGGAGGTGGGACAACAACCACGGAGACCACAGTGTCACCTGAGGCAAACATGCACCACAGCAGTGACAGGAGGCAACCCAGCAATGTGATGGTTACAGTGGCTGACCTGCATGGACAGCCACCAGTGATATGGCAGCAGACCTTGCAGGTCACAGACATGCAAGAGTGTCAGCTGCACAGGCCAAGGACGGGTTAAGAGGGGCACCATGGACACAGAGCATGCACCATGGACCACTGCATACAGTAATCCAACGCACAGGGAACAACACACACACCCACAAACACTGACTGATAGCTACTCCCACACCATCGTCACTTTCCCACGCACATACACACATACCCATGACTGCACCACCCCAGACACCAATCACACCACTGCAGCTGAGCACCTATAGCCCGCTGCAAGTCAGAGACCACCCCAGTATTCATATCAAAATAGATGTATTGTAACAATCAAAAATCAACTATATACAGAACTATATATGGGGGGGTGAGGGACAGAAACAAGGTGGGGTGGGCAAGGGGCAGGGGTGGACATATGGGAGAGGGAAGAAGGGGTGTGAGGGTGGGTCAAAGGGGGGAAGGTGGTAGTTGGGGCATGGGGACATCAATGACCGCCCCCCCGGTCCACCTCCTCCTGGCTCTGTTGTCTGGCCCTCCTCCTCCTCCTCCTGACTCCATGCCAGTTCATGTCCCATAGGAGCTGCAGAGTCTCCCTGGCCACCTGGAGCAGCTCATTGACAGACTGCTGTAATTGCAGGAGCCTTCGGTCACCTAGGATGAGGGAGCAGAGTCAATAGATGTGACTGTCCATCCCCCTGCAGCCCACCCATTGTGCATGGCATACAGCCATGTGCCACACCCCTGTGATGGTGTGCGCCCACCCACAGTGACCGTGTTCACAAGACCTACCCATCCAGGCAGCAACAGCCATGTGGACCACTGCACACACCCACCACCCATGTCCTGCACAGCACCACCAAGGCCGTACAGTAACGTGGCTATGCGGTGTGCAGGCAGTGCCACAGCCATGTGCCCAGTGCACACATGGACCACCACTGATGCACTCCCAGACATGCAGTGCCACTGGACAGTGCTGACTGTCACAAGTCATGTGCATGGCAGTGGTGTCCATGGATGGTGGCCATGCCCTGCTGCCCACCCTGTTACACAGCATGCAATAGTAATCATGGAGTCATGGCACTCACCCTCATTGGGCCGGTCAGGTCGGCAGTGATGGTCCCCGTCCCTCCTGGGCTCTCTGTCATCCTCCCTCCGCTGCTCCTCCCTCAGCCGTCACCACTCGTCCATGCCTGTGGGGGAAACAAGGAGAGAAGAACATCAGAACAATCCTGAAGCAAAGTCCCCCTGCCCCAATGTGTGTGCCCACCCACCCAGCCAGACCCACCCACCCCACACCCTGTAAACACCACCACAGCCAACCCTAGACTAGCCCTCCCCTATGTGCTGGACACATAAAACACTGTTACCCATATGGACAATACAAGTGCGTAGACGTATCACCCACCTGGATGAGGCACCATGCCCCTCCTGGCACATGACTGCAGATGGGCAAGTAGCCCTGGCTCCCTCCTCCTGAGGTCCCCATAGTGGTGCCTGCACTGCTCTGTGGTTCTCCTCCATCCAGTGGCCTCCCCAAGGTCAGTGGCCACCTCCTGCCAGACCTGGGTCCTGGCCCTGTCCAGTGGCTCCTCCCCAAACAGAGGCTGATGGTGTGGCTCCACAATGGCCACAAGGTTTGCCAACTCAATGGCAGTCCACTGTCAGGCTCTCCTGCGTGCCATCTCAAACACTAAAGTAGGCAATATGGTGCTCTGCAGTGCGGTACCCCACGTGCAAATGCTGCATGGTACAGCACTGCCATTCCCTATTGCGCTGTTACCGAACAGCATGATAGAGGTGCAGCCATGCTGGATGCATGGTGCCAAGGGGGCAAAGGTCAGGCACAGGGTCAAGGGTCTCTGGCGCAAGGCCACGCACAGCGCCATCGGACGACTATGCATATAGCGCAATTGGTTGCCTGTTTGTCAGAGCCACAGCAGACTATTGTGCAGTTATGCCATTGTGCCTATGGAGGCCCATTCTCACAGCGCCATGTAGTGACCCTCGCTATAGTGCCACTGGCACGATGGTGGCCATGCCCTGCATTGACCATCGTGCACAGCACGTCATCAGCATGGCAGACGCCAGCATCAGCAGCCTGGGCATGCACAGTGAGGTGTACTATGCATGCCACGGAACTTTGCCATTGGCTCAGCCCGTTCAACACAATTGCGTAAAGCGCAAAAGCGCGATATTCAGCCGTCATATGCTAATCATCTGATCAGCCATGCAATGGTGCAGCACCGCGATTTGCATTTAATTAAAGTTGCTTCTCACCTAATTTGCATGGATTGCGCTATAAAACTGTGACAATGTTCTGCAGTGGCCATATTCGGTTACTGCAGTTTATTGGTGAGTTGCATGCTGTGTGGGAGTGTGGACTGTGGATTCAGGGACATGCTTTGGACTGCACAGTCACAGGTAACCACTGCCATCCTTACAGGCTGAATAATGACCGATCAAGGTCTGGGTGAGGGAGGACAATGATGGTGGGTGGAAGAGGAGACCCAATTTCATGAAGGCCGAGACCGAGGCACTTTTCGAGGCCTACCTGGATCAGAAGCCACTGCTCAGTGGGCGGCAGGGCACCACTCTGGCCCATGCTGCTGCTGCATGGGAGGAGGTGGCACGTGCCGTCAACCTGCATGGCAGCCACCAGCACTCTGTGCAGGAGTGTAAGAAGAAGATGGGTACTGACAGGAGGAGGGTCAAGGAGAAGGTGGCTGCCATCAGGGTGGCATGTGCTGCAACAGGAGGTGGACAGCTGGTGGTGGTGCAGCTCACAGCAGCAGAGGACAGGCTTGCTGCAAGCATGCACTGCAGTGCCATAGAGGGAGTTCTGGGTGGTGGCTTCCAGATGGGTGGTGGCCTATCTCTGCATGATAAGCCATGGTGTGCCTTGGGGGGGCGGTAAGATTACACACAGTAACATGACTTTGCTTTCCCTTACAGATCCTGAGCATCTGCATGGGTCAACATTGGTGGGCTCATCCACTGAGGACAGTTGGACAGAGTCGGAGTGTGGACCATCCACCTCCACAGGTTTCTGTGGATCGGCACAACAGTGGTGCCTCCTGGCTGTCCACACTGTTATCGTTGAGACAGGTGTGGGGGGAAGCCCTTCCTGTGTCTCAGTGTTCTGGCATCCAAGGATGCCAGCACACCATGGCTGTGGCTGGAGCAGACACCTGCACCAGTGATGCAGACATGACTATCATGGGCAGTGACATGTATGTGCCATGGAATGGACACACAGCAGGTCAGCTTGCGCCCATGGCTCTGGCTGGTGCTGCCATGTAGGCCAGCGTGTCAGCACAGTCCCAGGCTGTGCCTGTCAGCACCAGTGGGGCAGCACTGGTAGCTGGTCAGGACAGTGGGACTGTTGCAGCCACAGCAGTGGCACTACTGGGCTCTTTGATGCAGCGGCTGGAGGGGCGGCAGCGGCAGTCATCCACCGGGACTGGGGGTTCAGGGTTCGGCGGTGACATCTGTGCAATGCCTGTGGACTTGCCCATACCTGGTCCTGGTGTGCAGCACCCACCCTCAGGGGGTGATGATCATCAGGCCCGTGCACACCCTGAGGGACAGGATGCAGAGGAGGCAGACAACCTCTTTGACGAGCACACCTGCCTACTGCAGGCAATGGGGTCGTGGGCTGCCGGTAGGGTGTGAGCAGCCAGGGACGGAGTGGGTATCCACTGTCACCTGTGTGCAGAGAGTGGAGGTTAGTTTTGTGTTCAGCTTCAGACTGCCCCAAGCCCTGTGGGCCACACCCATGGCACCTCTGGCCATACCCCCCATGCCTGCGATATGTCCATTTGATTTGCATACTCACCCATAGATGTCCTGTTGGGATGTTCCCACTCTCAGATTGGTGGCACAGTGCCAACTGGTGCCAGATGTATGAATCATGTTCTCCCCCCAGGGTGTGTGGCTCAGACATTGATGATGCACCCACTGGCATCACACACCACCTGGCAGTTGACACTGGAATAGCCCTTGTGGTTCATGTAGGTGGCCCCTTCCTCACCAGGTGGTGTGCGTGTGGCCACATGGGTGCAGTCTATTGCCCCTAGCATGCCAGGCATATGTGCTACCCTGTAGAACTCCTGTGTGTTTGCTGTGCACTCCGCTGCAGTGCTGGGGAAATAGGTGTACTCTGCAGCATGTGGCAGCAGTGCGCTGAGGAACTGGGTGAGAATGTATGACATGGCCGACTGTGTTATGCCTGTGGTGTCCCCTGTTGGTCTCTGGAAGGTACCCGTGGTGAGCAAGCATATGCAGGCTGTTACCTTTGTCTCCACAGACAGAGCATGACTCTGTCATGTGGGTGCCTGCATCACATCACTGCACAGCTTACAGAGCCGCCTCAGTATTGCCCTATACAGGTGGTACCGGTCACAATCCTGATATCTGTATACAGCTCAAAGCTGGTGCAGGCTTAGTACTGCCTGTTGGGGGCATACCACCAAAGGGGCCCTTCCACAGCCATGTCCCCCTGCCACATGCCTTCTTACCCCCCTCATTATGGCCTCCATGTGGAAGGTGGCACTGGCCATGTCCCTGGCTTGCGTTCCCCCCCAGCAGCTGTTGTTTTGTTCCCCCCGCTGTCCTGACTGCTACCTCCCCTGCACTGGGTACACCTATCTGTGCTGGCCTCTGGTTTGTGTGTCACCACACACCTTCCCTGTGCCTCTCTTCTGTGGTGTGGTTTCCCTGGCCTGCCCTCTTTCTCGCAGCTTCCCTGGGCCTGTCTCTCCCCCTACCTCATGTGGCTTTCCTGTAGCGTTCTTGCACCTCTCCCTTGCTCCTTTTTATTTTGGCTCATTTCCGCTATGGTGCAACTTCCGCTTGATCCGCTGTTGTGCATTGTGCAAGTCTTTGAACATCGCACTGCATCCTTTATGCATGGTTCCTCCCCCTTCAGTTGCGCATGCCTTCATTATCATTGCGCTGTTGCTCAGCATGTTTTCGGTGGCACAACTGCCCCCTGCTGAATATCGCAGAATGGCACATTTTTTGACTTGCGTTGGCGCAACTCTATTGCGCATGGTGCAACCCTTTTGAATATCCAGCCCATCCTGTACAAAAGAAATTATAAAAAGCTGGTAATAGTCCATGCTGGAGCAAATAATGTTCTTCACCAAAATTCCCAGCAGGTCAAGCAAGAATTTCTTAATCTGCCAAATAAAATGATAAACATGGACTGTGAATTAATTATTTCAGAAATTATACCTATTCCAAGGGCAACATATCAACAGACATGAAAAATAAAATATATAAATAATTGGCTAAGACAATGGTGTACAAAGCAATCTATTGAGTGCATAACTCACTGGGAGGAATTCTCTGACAAAGATTTTCTCTATAGTAGAGATGGGCTTCACCTTAGCAGACATGGAAGACAGCTTCTAGGAGAGAGTCTAGAAAAATGCATCTCAAGGCATTTAAACTAGACAAGAGGGGATGGAGTCCAAACTTGTTACATCTAGAATATTAAGCCAGCATGATTCCTACAACCAAGTTTTCCCATTATCTAAGGGCATTCAAGCACCTAATAGCAAAACTAACATGAGTACAAACAAAAAGATAAATAGACAGGGCCAAAACTTAAATGAAATACAAAACAAAATATAAATAAAAATCTTACTACTAAATGCGAGAAGCCTCCCAAATAAAATCGATGAATTAAAACATACTTTTATCACAAAAAAATTGATATTTGTGGAGTAACGGAAACTTGGTTCATGGATAAAGAATGGAACATTAATATACCAGGTTTCATAACTTTTCAAAAGAATAGGAAGGACAAGAAAGGTGGCAGGGTTGCATTATATGTAGCGGATTATCTCAAAGGATGTCAATTTTTTCTATATCAGTCTAATACAGAAATAATATAGGTAAAAATACCATTAAATAATAATATCACAACAATTGGGTTTGCCTATCGCTCCCCCAGTCTGGAATCAGCAGAAAATCAACTGTTCCTTGATGAACTAGAGAATATGAAAATTAAAAATGATTTTTTCCTGATGGGTGATTTTAATTTCCCATATATAAACTAGGCAAATAATAACACCAAGGGTCAACTTGAAAAAAGATTAATGGAAATCACCCTTCTACATGATTTAGAACAACTAGTTGATTTCCCAACCAGGAATAATAATATATTAGATTTGGTTTTAACCAATGTTAAAAATCAGTGCTCGACCCTACAAATTTTACCACCCCTTAAGTGATAGTGATCACAGTATGGTACAGATTAAATTAACAAAAACAATTGAAAGAGTTAACAAAATCTCAAAATTTAGAAATTATGTAAAAGCAGACTATGGTAATATTAAAAACTATCTTCAAAACTGGAATTGGCAATAGAGTTTAAACAACTACAGTCTTGAACAAGCTTGGGTGAACATAAAAAAATAGACTGATTACTGTATTACAACATGGGTACCACTTAGAACTAAATATAGCAATAACAATCTTAGAGTCCCAACATGGTGGAATAGGAAAATTAGGAAATTAATTAATAAAAATAAAAGCGCATACTGCAAATATAAACAAACCAATAAGAATGATGACCTGCAAAAATTCAGAGACTTAACCAAAAAAACTAAAAAAACACATACGTTTGGCAAAACAAAAGTTAGAACTAAATTTGATAAACAAAACAAGAGATAATAAAAAAACATTTTTATAACTATATGGGGCATTAAAAGGAACACAAAATGCTATTGGACCACTTATCTCAAAAAATGAATTGCTAGTTGATGAGACTGATATGGCGCAGGAGTTCAACGAATATTTTGGTAATGTACTTAAAGTAGACAGTAGTTTCAACCTATCCACCCTGAATACGGACTGATTCTACAATCATTTTTTCTGAACAACAGGTGTCAGATGCTATCGGGCAGTTAACAAATGAATCATCTCCAGGACCAGATGATATAAGTCCATTTTTTCTAAAACAGGTCAGCAAAGAACTACAGGGACCATTAAAAGTTTTGTTTAATATTTCCATTACAGAAGGTAAAACTCTGGAGTCATGGAAGAAAGCAAATATAAAACCAATATTTAAAGGGGGCAACAAACAAATTACAAGTAATTATAGACCTTTCAGTCTTATATCCATCATCAGTAAACTCATAGAGCGACTGAAACAAAATATAATACTGATGCATATTCATAATAGTGGCTGTGTTGACATTTCCCAACATGGATTTACATCCGACAGGTTATGTCTAACTAACTTGATAAACTTTTTTGATCCAGTTAGTGAGTGGATGTAGCCTTTCTTCACTATGCTAAAGCTTTCGATACAGTGTCTCATAGAGTACTAACAGAACAGCTAGTTAGTATAAATCTAGATACTAAAATCATAAAATGGATCAATTCTTGGTTAAGAAAGAGACATCAGAGAGTAGTCATTAGAGGGCATAAATCTGAGTGGACATCAGTTACCAGTGGGGAGCCTCAAGGCTCGGTGTTGGGACCATTATTGTTCAATATACTCATTTCAAGTATGCAGACAAATAGTGGTGTCTGGATTAGCAAATATGCAGATGACTGCAAAACTGAATGCATTATAAACAATAATGAATCGATTAACAACTTACAAAATACTTTAAATAAATGTTGTAACTGGGCAAATCATAACAAAATGAGTTTTAATGAACAAAAGTGCACAGTGATGCACATGGGCAAAAATAATGTTAAAGCACACTACACAATAAATAATATACAATTACCAACAACAACCGACGAAAAGGATCTAGGTGTCATAATCTCAGATGACCTTAAATTTGATACACACATAAAGGTAACAATTAAAAAATGTTGTGGTATCCTTGGGTGTATTCTGAGGCACATAAGAAGTAGATCAGCAGAAGACTTACTCCCATTATACAGTAGTGTTATTCACCTTCATCTGGAGTACTGTGCTCTGTTCTGTACCCCCATGACTTTGGGAAATAAAAAATTATATGAGAGAGTCCAGAGGAGGGTTACGAAAAAAATAAGCAGTGTGAAAAATAAGGATTATAGTTGTAGATTAAGAACCCTGAATCTGTATTCCCTAGAACACAGATTACTAAAAGGAGACCTCATATACCTGTTTAAAGCATTTTAAATACCTCATTGCTTGATACAATTTGTCTTGAAAAACGGTTGACGCAAAACAATATTAGGTCCCATAGTCATCAGTTAAAAACTACAGTGAGTAAAACCACTAAAAGAAAAAAAAATTCACACAAAAAGCGCCTGCTGTATGGAATGTATTATCAAAACAAGTGGTTATGAGTGAAACAGTAGACCAGTTTAAAAAAAACTTGGACCACTATATGGAAAAACAAAAGTACAACTACCTTCACTGATCAGTGGTGATGGGTTCGTTGTGGGCCTCAACCTTAGGAACCTGTAAACAACTATGAAACTATGAAATCACCCACAGATCTTTCCTTGCTGTTCAGTTTAAACAGTTGCTCACACAAATGTTAATCTTGCACCAAGTTTTCTACTACAATTTGTATTTAAATGCAAACTGTCCATACTGTAATATTGACCATTATTTACAAATTCTTCTCATTGTGTAGTGCATCCCACTGCCTCATGTAATGCCCAAAGTCTCAACCAATTATTAATAGATTTAATTTTGGCTGTTCTTGTCTCATTTGCACTGGAGACTGGTAAAATTTCAGAGAGGAATAACTTACAGTTTAATCTATGGGCTTCATCTTTAATTGCTTTAAATTCCTCCACAATTTCAGATACACTTTGATTGGGAATGTCATTTGTACCCAGATGTAAAATTATTGCTGATGACTGATCTCTTAATTTAATTATATCCGTCAGCATTGGTGTAATGTCACCTATTTTGGCTCCAGAAAAATAGTTGGTAGTAACAACCTCCTTGTTTCCCTTTGCAGTGTACCTATCAGTATTCTCTGAAATCACAACCACGGGTCTTTGGGGACCAGCACCACTCACAAGACCAAATGGTTGCATTTGTGATTTACACCAGTCATTGGTATGCACATAACGTCCAGATATTCAGGAAAAACTCACCAATTCCTGTTCACTGGTACAAAATCCTTTATTGGTATCCACATTTAAAATTCATCTGCCACTGGATATCCACAGTTTGTAGATTCCTAAAGTGCATCCATGAAACAAACCCACTCCTCCCACACAGTATTACACAGCACATAAGTACGTCAACAAGTTGGATCACCCGACATGTTTCGCTCTTGCAAGCTTTTTCAAAGGTGAAAGGAATAGGTAAAGAAGGCCCCTTAAATATAAGTGCTCTATTGGTATACTTAAGTATAGAATCTCCCAGAATATACACCTGTTTTATCTTATTATCTGTTTGCCTTCTATCAACAATATACTATTCATTAAGTCCATCCATTAACATTTCGTCCTGATTAAGTGCTTGCTCAGTCCCCTGTGTAATTTCTTTTTCCAGTAATCTAGAGCTGACGTCACTCATTTCCACAGCATCAGGATTCATAGCATAGGGTGCACTTATGGAGTTTTCAACCAGCTGTTCCCCATTATCCCCTTCCCTTCCCTTCCTATTGCCACAACATGTGCTGCCATATCTTTACCATTATTCCCATTCTGACCATTTTGCTTTACTTTCCCCCTCATGTTCTGTACAGTATTATCTGGTACTTTCTCTGATGTTACTTGATCTGATCTTAACACTGTTTTATCCAGATTATCATCTTCTAAGTCAATTAGAAGTGAAAAGGTATTATTCACACTGGTTTGCCCTACCATAGCTCTACAACCTTTCTTAAATGTTTTTGTTTCCACTATCCATGATCCACCATCCTCATTATCTCTTGCCTTTTTTCTGTTATCCATTTTTACTGCTATGCTAGATCTTAGTGTATCAGTGACTGCCTCATTTGTTGCACCTTGATCCTGGGTCTCTTTAGCCACCCCCTTTTCTATAGTATGTTGGTCATAGTCCTGTATTAGATCCTGTTGACTAAAGATAATTAATTTCATTTCTAAAAACAGTATCCTGTTTTTTAATTCACAAATCAATGTACATTCATTGCATGTATATATCAGTACTTCATTAGTAACCTCTGTGTTCATTTTGTTTTTATTTTTATTTTATTGAAATCTAGGATTACAAATACCTTTGAGCAGGAAATGCTCATTTACAAAGGTTCCACATAATGCATCTAATGGCCAATGTTCTGTTTTGTAATATAACTATGTTCGTGTCCACATTTCTTCTTTACTACCCCTGAGTATATGTAACTCATGTTACTAAATTGTATACTGACAGGGTCTCTTGCAGCTATACTGGTTATCCTGGCTGACACCAGCAGACACTAATTGTCACCTTTGCTTTTTCGCCTTCGCTGAATTTGCCAATGCTGAGCTCACCGATACTCGCTGACTAAAGGAAATATATAGTGGGGGGACCAGAAGTATCTCTCGGCTTGCTTCTGGTTCCCTCGCTACCAACTAAACCCAACTAACAGGTTAAAAAGGATTCCAGTGCCCTTAAAAGATCAGCGAATCTGTCTTGGGTACTATAATTAAAAAACAGCACTGATAAACTCACTTCTTGCCAGTGTTTTCTAGCGTCCTGCTTGAGGACTTCCTGGTCCCTCTGGTTTCCTTGGCAACACCCTCAAGCAAGGTAGGACATCCCCTTACACTCAGCGAGTGAGAATAAAATGCACCCAATAAATTCAGGAGTACACTAAAATAGCTGTCACTCCTCCTGCAGCTAGTGTCAGAGTAGATTAAACACTCACAGCAGTGCCAGCTCTTTTAGTAGTAGGGGGACCAGAAGTATCACTCATCTTGCTTTCAGTTCCCTTGCTACCAATTAAATCCAACCAATGGGTTAAAAAGGATTCCAGTGCCCTTAAAAGATCACTGAATCTGTCTGGGTACTGCAATTAAAAAATAGCACTGAAAAGTTCACTTCTTGCCAGTGTTTTCTAGCGTCCTGCTCAAGGACTTCCTGGTCCCTCTGATCTCCTTGGCAATGCCCTCAGGCAAGGTAGGACATCCCCTTACACTCAGTGAGTGAGAATAAAATGCATCCAATAAATTCAGAAGTACACTAAAATAGCTGCCACTCATCCTGCAACTAGTGTCAGAGTAGAATAAACACTCACAGCAGTGTCAGCTCTTTTAGTAGTAGGGGGACTGGAAGTATCGCTCGACTTGCTTCCAGTTCCCTTGCTACCAACTAAACCTAACCAACAGGTTAAAAAGGATTTCAGTGCCCTTAAAAGATTACTGAATCCATCGGGATACTGTAATTAAAAAATAGCATTGAAAAAAATCACTTCTTGCCAGTGTTTTCTAGCGTCCTGCTTGAGGACTTCCTGGTCCCTTTGGTCTCCTTGGCAATGCCCTCAAGCAAGGTAGGATGTCCCCTTACACTCAGTGAGTGAGAATGCATTGCAATGCATCCAATAAATTCAGGAGTCCAGTAACATAACTGCCACTCCTCCTGCAGCTAGTGTCAGAGTAGAACTGTACTGTACTATGACAGGTTCCTTTCAGATGGAATAGGGTGAGCATTAGGGCCCATGACCCTAAGGCACCCCCAATGCTTGTTGGTGTGTGGAGGATGGGGGTGGTGTTGCAATGGTAGGGTTGTTTGTGGGGGTGGGGTGGGAACCACCATGACCCTAAGTCACATCGCGATGTGTGTTGGTGTGTGGAGGGTGGGGGGTGCAGTTCCAATGGTAGGGTTTAGTGAGGGAGGGGTATCAAAATTGTAAACCCTAACATCCCGTTTCCTGACCTGTATCACTTTGGTTGAAGCTGTGTGTTTTTTGTTAATTTATTTACTTTTTGATATAGTATAATAGCATCCCAGTTTTGTGAAATTTCTTTTGGTATTTGTGCACTAAATTTTCAAAGTGGTCTTTTTGGATCCCCACCTAAGGAATAGTGTCACCATGATTTTGTTAGTACATCCAAAAAGTTGATTTTGCACAGCAACTGCACCATTCTGCACCAGAGCTGTGAAAATTCATTTTGGGTATGGTATGAAAAATGACAGCTGCACTGTTAATGAGGAGGTATTAAAAAATCTCAATGTTGAAAATCTGGAGTGAAAATATTAAAAACTGGTGAAGTTACCAATCTGTGTAGAAACTGTGCAATGCACACTCATAACGCAGTCATTTTTGGGAAGATTTGTATCAAATTTTCAAAATGGGCTTTTTGGAACATCCCCTCATGAACACTGGCACTGTCATTTTGTTAATCAGTCCAGAAAGATGATTCCACATAGTGACTGTGAAATCACCTTTCTGGACTGAATAACAAAATGACAGTGACAGTGTTCATGAGGTGAGGTCCCAAGAACCCTGTGTTGAAAATTTGGGGTAAATATTACTAAAAATGGCTGTGATATCAACCTAAGTTGAAAAGCCCATTTAGAGCCATAATACCCGCTTACCTCAATTCCTCAGTTTGCAGTTGGGCTTTGAAGAGTGCAGACGTGTCCTGGTCCAGAGAAGATTGCTGCTCCTGACTTCCAGAGGTAAGTATGGGTAAGGGGGGTTCGGGGAGGTGGGTGCTCAGTGGGAGGGTGGGGATGGGGGGACTGGTGAGATGATGAGGGACTGTTTTCTTTATTCCAGGTGCAAAACAAAAACATTGGGATGGTTTTATTTATTTACAAGAACAAAAAAGTGAATATGGGCACAATGGGGTAGGCTGTCAGTGTGCCACATGAGTTGGGAGGATACCTTATGACAACAGGAGGATTGGGCACCCCCGTTGTCAATGGAAGTAGGCTTGGGCAGACATACGACACCGGGAGTCAGCATCCCGGTGTCAGAAACACTATAAAAACAATACTTTCGACACACTGGGGGTGGGCTCCCAGTGTGCCACAGTAGTGGAGTGCAGTATCAATGCCGACTCGGGAATTAGGCACCCCGACATTGACAAACGTTAGCACTTCGATGCAGGATACTGCACTGAAAATGGCAGGATGCAGAATTCTACATCAAAGTTAAAAATTACATCGGGGGATTATTTTCTTTATTTTAGGGGTGCAGAACAGATTTGGGGACACTGGGAGTGGGCCCTATGCTGCCAGGGACATATATTTATTCCCATTGGAAATAATAGATAAAATAAAATTGAATAACTTTTGAACAGATTAATATTTTTTCACTAAACCTTCAAAAGGCACATCTGTGGGGCCAAATTGTTATACCCTTAAAGTTTCACATCTGTAGCTATTGTGAGATACAGGTTGACAAAAAAAAAAAGCTAAAATCATAAAAATCTTTTATTTTTGAACACTCACAAACCACACAAGGGCTGAAAACCAAATTTGGAACATCAATAACCTATCCCTTCCAGTAATGCATGCTAAATTTCAAACAAATCTGTTGCACTTGGCCAAAGTTATTACCCTGTAAAAATTGACCTTTAACATTACATGCTTGCAGGAACCCTAGTGCGGCAGTCACCTTTATTCCTGGTGCTGTTAACATTTTAATCTGTTCACAAAGCCTGACTTGCCCCATGGCATGAAGATTATCCACTGAATATTGTTCCTAGTTCAATGCCTTTGTGTTTACTTGTTAGAAATATTGTTTTACTTCCTAAAAAATAGAAAAACCTTGAAGTAATCCATGGATGTTGGCTCATTTATAAGAAAAAAGAAAGTGGACTCAATCTAGCTACGGTAATCCCAGCCATTGAAATATTAATGAGATATATACTATGATGCCAGCAAATTTCTTGTAAGTATAATTGTGAAAATGCAGGGATGTCCAAGATATGGGACAAAGTGTCCCATAAGCAATGCACTATGTTGCCTATTCTAAGGATGTTAGAAAAAAACATTTTCAGGCGATGAGGGGGGAGAGGGACCTCAGCAATCAGATGGGGGATACTAATGGAGGCCTGGCACAAAAAAAAGGGAAAATCTTAAATTCAGAAGTTACCACCTGGAGTGGCATGACCTTATGCTAACCCAAGATTTGGAGTACAATCACATTCCGAGGGGACTTAGAATCTCTATAGAACCAACTATAGGGATAAACATGGTGAAACTGATGCACAACTGGGGTGGGATTAGGAATAACATCATGTGATTTCATGTATGCTCTCATTGAAGCAATCATACAAGAAAGAAATAATCTAGACAGAGAGATACAGTTAAGAGAGGAATCGCTAAAACTGAAAATAGAAGAACAAGAGTTTAAGGTTAATTTGGAAAACATAATAGCAACACTAACATAGTATGAAGAGAAAATAAAACAACGAAAGATAAAAAAATTTCAATGAGACACAATTGATTATCAAAATAAGAAAGTATATACTTATAAAAAATATCAAAGGAAAAGAACAGGGCCCCAACAGACACCATACTCTGATATCAGTACAGATAGTGATGGGAGCTACACAAGAGATGGCAATACAATGGAGTCAAATGAAGGCAATGTTCCAACCCATAAACAGGATACACAGCAACCTAGCACATCAACAGACACTGACCCTGAAAACAGGTATCCACTAAGGGATCACATGGGGGTCGGGGGAAGGATGATGCTCAGGGGAAGGGGAGGCAACAGAGGGGCAAGAACAGGTGCAGGAAATGGCAAACGTGGCAGGTCAACAGGAGGGAGGGGCAATTACAACCAGATTCAGATATAATACCTGTCTTTAATTTCAGTAAACAGAATTTGACACCGACAGAAATGGATGTACTTAGCTTGGGACTATCCTTCTCCCCAAAACAATATACTAACCTATTTGAAATGGAAGCAGGTATGCACAAGTTCTTTAGAACACTAAGATTGAAAACAATGTTTGGGAACACGGACAGTGCCATGAATTATGAACAACAAATCAAAAAACATTAAAAATTAAGTCAGATTTCAACCCACCAATGGGAAGAAGCCATGGGGTTGAAGCCTACTGTTCACTGGTACAAATAGAGATACATGAATTGTATCAACAGAAGAGCAGTATCAAACCTTAATATTCTAACCTCACTCATGAACAGAGAAGAGCTGTAGATACATTAGCTCAAGATCAGACAATAGTTATAAAACAAGTGAACAAGAGGGGTGTGACAGGGTAAAATATAAGGAGATGTGCACTAATCTATTACAAAATTAAATGAACTACTCAGTCCTTACAGAGGATCCAACTCAAAGGTTTAAGAGGGGAGATAACTTACACACTCAAGGAATTTGAAAAGAATGGGTGGCTTCACCAATGGGAGGCTGTTACTCAAAAAGGATATACTATGATACCTATAAACTCGGTATGCCAATGCTCAGCATACCGAGTAATATTGCCCAAAATCCACAGCCCCGAATGAATCCTATGCCCGACAGACATATTTCGGGCATTATGCATAAAAAAAAGTGTAAAATACGGAGGGGGGAAGGCTCCACCCCCTACCCCCCGTAACTAAAATATCTAACTCTGAGGGGAAGTGGACAATGGAGTAAAATGTTAAGTTATTATGGGGCTGCAGTGTGTAAAATGACATGACCCGGACCAGAACCCAAGTCACACACAGCATGCTGGCTGATCTACTGATGGTATTCCCCCCTCCACACCACTGGGGCAGCTCAGCCAGCAACCCCATCCAGGCTTCCTTTCTGGTGTATCAGAAGGGGTAAGGTAGCATTCCATCACATCCGCTACCTTACCCCGTTGGGAGGAATATCGTCTGGTGCAGTGGCGTTGGGTTATCCTGTCTATTGGCAATGCTGACAGGGTACTGCTTGTTGTGGTGGTCAGCTTCCAGATAATGTAAGTATGTCCTCAAAAAAGACCCAAGAATACCCACATTTTACATGATTCCCAAGATACACAAAAATAGCACCACTCCTCCAGGAAGAGCAATTGTGTCAGCGATAGGCTATCTTTTCGAACCCATCAATCAATTTATTTACCACCATTTACAATCAATAGTAGAAAAGACAAGTATGTACATTGAGGATACAGGGGATATGTTAAGGAAGCTTAAGAAAATTTCTGATGAAGGGATAAGTGAAGGAAGTTACTTAGTAACAGTGGATATGGTGGATTTATACACTTCAGTTCACCATGAACAGGGCATTAAAACCATGGGTGCATTGTTGGATTTATGAGACAGTACAGCATGACCAAAAACAGTAGTTCTTCAAGAATTTACAGAAATAATTTTATCAAAAAAATATTTTGAGTTCGATGACAAGTACTATCTGCAAACAAGTGGAACAGCAATGGGAAGTACTATGGCCCCAGAAGGTTCCACTGCACCGCATCAACATGAAATTTGTCAATTGGCATTACAGCTATGGCACAAGGCCAACAGTGCATTGTGCCATCAGGAGTGGAAGGTGTTTTTTTAGCCCCCAGCACCCCCCCATATTTTAGATTATCAACTCCAAGGTGGAGTTGTTTCTGGGAAGGGGTAAAATCACTGCAGACAGCAGTGTTGGCAATACTGAGGACCATTACAGTGAACTGCAGATTTTATTGCTGTAATGGTCTTCACAGTATTGCTGTACTGTAGCTGTGTGAACAGTATACTGCCCCAGCATACACTAATGCATTTATGTATGATCTGGAAATAAAAAAAAATGTACTTGACAGACAAATAAATCCATACCTTGAATACATCAAGGTATGGTACAGATATATTGATGATATATTTTTTATATGGACAGGTACAGTAAATAACCTGACAGAATTCCACCAGTACCTAAACAGGATAAATACCAACATAAAATGTGTCATGCACAAAAGCCTCATGGACTTACCATACATAGATTTAATGATCAGTAAAAATGGCAGACAACTGCAGACTAACTTATACAGGAAAGAGACTGACCATAATACAATACTCCAAGGCACTAGCTTCCATGAATCTAAACTGAAAAAAAAGCATATCCTATTCCCAACTTATAAGAGTAAGTTGAAATTGTACATTAGACACAGAATTGAGGACTAATAAGACACAGACGTTAAATCAGTTCAAAAAGAGAAGGTATGGCAAACAACACTAGTCCAGGCAGAAAAGAAAATACAAAGATTAAGTAGCGAGGACACTTCGGTAACAAATACACAAGAAAAAGAACAGAATGGGATTGTATTTTCTACAAAATACAATAATAATTTCCAAGAGATAAAAAAGATTATTAATAAACATTGACATCTTGTGGCACTAGATAATGAGTCAATAACAACATTTCAAAATAGACCTATTGTGGTAGCCAGAAGGGTACCCACATTAAAGGATAAAGTGGTTCAATCCCAGTACATCATTTTAAACCCCCAATATGGACAACTACTTTTGGATCCTTTGCAGCCAGGGATGGTGCCCTGTGGCTGATGTTCAGTATGTGGGCATACCAATAAGAAGGATAAGTTCCAACACTCACATACAGGAAACATTTATCAGATAAGACAACACATCACTGAAGGTGTGATATGCCTCCTTCAATGTCCCTATGACAAACTATGTGGAGGACAAACTACAAGGTCATTGAAAATAAGGGTACATGAATGTAAAGGGGACATACGAAGGAGAGATGAGACATCACAAATAGTTATACATTTCAATAATGTAAGACACATGGGGCATCACTGCAGTTTTGGGGACTAGAAGTTGTACTCCCATCAGATTGAGGAGGAGATTACCAAACAAGAATAGACAAAGCAGAAATGTAGTGGATTTTCCATTTAAGAACATTAGATAACCACATAGGGATGAATACTGACACCAATTGGTAGGCGTGTTGGTAAAAATAGAAGACAAACAAACAAGCTAGAGAAAATAGTGCAACACACAAGAATGCCTAAATAGAAATCAAATAGAGAAATGCAGCACAAAACAGTAGAGCAACATGAATAACTGAAGGAGTTTGGCTCACATCATGTAGACACCCAAGCTCCCAGGGATCCCAGCTCCCCCTTCACATTTGAATCTGACAAAAAGCTTAACTTCACTATTTTGTGAATAATACAGCACAGGTATGCCCTCAAGATAGTGAGATCCAAGATCCCCCTGAAATAGAAACCTGGGTAATGGCATGAAAAAACACGGTAACAAAAGTTAATGAGAAGTTAAAAACACTGCCACAGTACAAAGTTTCTGTTTTGCCCGATTGTCCCAGTGATGTGCCAGCTGTCGGGCACAGTGTGGAGTTGCCTAACAACAGTGCTAGTGAGTAACTGGTTCACTAGCTATCATGGTAATAGATCACATGGTCAGACGATCGGGTGAGAGGGAAGGAGTCATTTGCTACACACCAAGAAAGTGGTGCAGTGCCATTAGAGCAGCAACTTCAATGCCAGGAGTATTATGAGACTGGACCAGGCATTTGTAAACTCTAAATACATACTAGGAAAGCAAAAAAAAAGTTTGTTGGTCAAACAAAATTGGTCATTTTATGATACTGGCCATTATGAAACAAACAAAAGAGAAACAAGTAAATCTGCAAAACAAGGCATAAGGTATGAAAAGAAAATTCAATATAAACGCTTTGTATTGAAACACCACATAGCAGCAAAGGACAGTGTCTATGAATGGAAAAGCACGTAGTTAGAGAATGACCATTAAGTAATGACAACGTTCCAGAAAAGTATAAAATGAACTAACATGGTTTAGAAAGTGACAGATGTTTGGTGGTAAACAAGATGAAATACCTAATGGTATGAATGACTTAACATTTTTAAGGAAGTAAAACAATGTTCCTAACAAGTAAACACAAAGGCATTGAACTAGGAACAATATTCAGTGGATCATCTCCATGCCACAAGGAAAGTCGAGCTTTGTAAGCAGATTAAAATGTTAACAGCACTAGGAATAAAGGAGACAGTGGCACTTGGATATATAAAAATTATTTTGTATATAGAGAAAAAAAATGTTTTTAACATAGATATAATCATGTGTTAATAAGAACAGTACAACAAAGAAATTGTACATTTAAACAAAGGGCTGAACAAAAAATGTGCAACTGAAATCAGAATTCCTGGTAATTACACATGCAACCCCCCACCCTGCTTTACTCAGTTAGCACCCCTGGCACCCATAGT
Source organism: Neoceratodus forsteri (assembly GCA_016271365.2). Lineage (NCBI taxonomy): Eukaryota > Metazoa > Chordata > Ceratodontiformes > Ceratodontidae > Neoceratodus > Neoceratodus forsteri. Next base: position 899,646,344 of record CM028135.1, on the reverse strand, counting down.
GGGCACACACTCAAACATTTAGAAATGGTACCACCCCTAGCTTTGGGAATGTATACCAGGCTTATTCTTTGCTTATTCTTCTAGAGATCAAGGGGTGAGTGCGTACAAAATCCTAACCATTGGTATGTACAAACCAGGTCCTGGGGAGAGATTATTTTGCTCAGCATATGCTAGACCTATCTTCTGGAGGAATACCCAGTAAATCCACACAGTAAGCAATAATGTAACTGTCCAGACCATAGTTGGGGTTCTAGAGTGGGACTTTATTCAAAAGATGTTCTTCAAAGAAAGGGTGGACCCTCAAGATTTACACATCTTGGCAACAGGAACTTGCAGAACAACAAAATCGAACTGTATCTGACAGAAACTCTTTGTATTCCCACCGCAGTAAGACACAGGACACCTGCACTTGGTATTCCCACATGTCATAGGACATAGAACAACTTGGACTTGTATTCCCACATGTCGTAGGACATAGAACATTGCTTTCAGTGGCATATTGGCCATAACTGAAAACACATTTGGCTAGCCCTAGCACCATTCTTCCATAACCAGAGAAGAAACTGTAACCCACTCCAGGGGGTAAAAAATCCTCTTCAGACATTTGGCCATTTTTCTAAAGTAACCAGGCACCCTTACTGAACCTGCTAGTTCTGAACTGGTTGCTCCAGATGAGATTCTTCCCACCCTTTGCTCCCAAATCCATACTCAGCCATTCTTTCAGAGTTACACCTTAAACATTTGGAAACCTTTTGAATTGCTTTTGAATGAACTGGCATTCTGAATTAAAATTCACTACATCAGTAGTATAAAGGTAAAAAAGTCCTGAACAGTGTGGTATAGTCATACCTCTGGACATCACACACCTCAGCCAACTTTACCTCAAGACAGTCTTGCATGTCTGTACTTACAGGAAAATAAATTGTGCCTTCCCTCTGGGCATGGAACACAACAGAAACAGGTACTTGCTTTCTGTAGCAAAAGTCAGAATCCACTCACTGTTAGACATTTCAGGCAGCTTGAAACATCCTGGATCAAAAAGGGGATTGCCCCTTAGATCCATCCACTAGCAGTCCTCTTCACCCCTCCAGGGATTAAAATCATGAAATCCTACAGTAGAAAAGGTCTCCACCACTTCTCTTGGCAAGTTGGAGAATACCAGAACTAGGGTGAGAATTAGGGCTCTCAACTCAGAGCCCACTGGCAGCAGCTCTCCTCCTTCACTCTACTCACTCTAAAACTACAACTACAACTGACTCCTGTCTCAACATTCTATTTCCCTCCTCAACAGCTGACACAAAGATTAGGCTGCTGCGAGAGTTCAAAATGAGCTCATCATTTCCATCTCAGCTGAGGCCAAGTAAACAGAAGAATGAGCAGGTGAAAAACCATTTAACTAGTTAATCACCAACTGCCTCTCCCTGCCTAGCACTGATACTGATGGGATTCTAGTAACCCCAGGGGACTGGGTGGTTACACTCATCACATACCAGATGAATGACTGTCCACAGTCATATCTCCATCCAGCACTAGGCCATCCTACCCTCTGTGTTACCTACAGTGAGGCTGTGCAAGTCCTCCTCTAGCATGTGCTAGGCATAGGCAGGTAACCCTAAAGGGACAGAGGCTGGCTGGTGAGACTTCAACCCCAATCCTATGATCTATCTATGGATTCTCAGTGGCTCCAAGTAAAACTGCTTGAAGCATGCCCTAATGAACCACTACTGAGAACCCCTACTGCAGATCAGGACCCTGAGTCTGTTTATGCCCCTAGCACTCTAGGAAAGACTATCTGACTAGGCTACCTACTGGGGAAAAAAACAATCCCCCAACACTTCCCAGGGTACCTGTGGATAAGAAAAAGGAAAGCATACACTACATTGCATTACATTTCCAACAAGCATTTGTCAATGCCGAACGTTCGCTTGCAGGTATTTGCAGTGGTGTTTGGCATGCGTGGTGCTTAACCCTAATGCCCTCTGCGAGTGCTGGTATTTGCACAATAAATTTTCAGCATGACCTTTTTGTTACCCCCATTGTGCGCTACATAGGCGGAAACACGTTTTGAGCAGGATGTGAAAAATGACAGCTGTACTGCTCATAAGGAAGTGTGGTAAAATGGCAATGTTGAAAATCTGGAGTGGAAATATTGAAAATTCGAAAACCTACGAGCGTGCGTGGGAACTGTGCAACGCACGCTCATAAAACAGTCATTGTTAGGAATTTTTTCACCAAATTTTCAACATTGGCATTTTAAAACCTCTGCTAATGAACAGTGTCACTGTGATTGTCTTACTGTGTCCCATACATTGATTTTGCACACCGACCGCGCCTGCCAGTACCATGGGCGGAAACACGCTTTGGGCAGGATGTGAAAAATGACAGCTGTACTGCTCATAAGGAGGTGTGGTAAAATGGCAATGTTGAAAATCTGGAGTGAAAATGTTGAAAATTTGCAAACTTACGAGCGTGAGGAACTGCACAACGCATGCTCGTAAAACAGTTATTTTTAGGAATTTGTTCACCAAATTTTCAACATAGCCATTTTAAGATCTCTGCTCATGAACAATGTCACTGTGATTTTCTTAATGTGTCCCATACATTGAGTTCGCACACGGACTGCACCATTGTGCGCTACATGGGCGGAAACGCATTTTGGGCAGGATGTGAAAAATGACAGCTGTACTGCTCATGAGGAGGTGTGGTAAAATGCCAATGTTGAAAATCTGGAGTGGAAATATTGAAAATTGGCAAACCCACTAGCGTGCGTGAGAACTGTGCAACGCACGCTCGTAAAACAGTCATTTTTAGGAATTTTTTTCACCAAATTTTCAACATTGCCATTTTAAAACCTCTGCTAATGAACAGTGTCACTGTGATTTTCTTACTGTGTCCCATACATTGATTTCACACACCGACTGCGCCATTGTGCACTACATGGGCGGAATTTTGGGCAGGATGTGAAAAATGACAGCTGTACTGCTCATAAAAAGGTGTGGTAAAATGGCAATGTTGAAAATCTGGAGTGAAAATATTGGAAATTTGCAACCTTATGAGCGTGCGTAGGAACTGCACAACGCACGCTCGTAAAACAGTTATTTGTAGGAATTTTTTCACCAAATTTTCAACACAGCCATTTTAAGACCTCTGCTCATGATCAGTGTCACTGTGATTTTCTTAATGTGTCCCATACATTGAGTTTGCACACTGACTGCGCCATTGTGCGCTACATGGGCGGAAACACATTTTGGGCAGTATGTGAAAAATGACAGCTACACTGCTCATGAGGAGGTGTGGTAAAATGGCAATGTTGAAAATCTGGAGTGCAAATATTGAAAATTCGCAATGTACGAGCTGTGTAGGAACTGCGCAACGCACGCTTGTAAAACAGTCATTTTTAGGAATTTTTTCACCAAATTTTCAACATAGCTATTTTAAGACCTCTGCTCATGAACAGTGTCACTGTGATTTTCTTAATGTGTCCCATACATTGATTTTGAACACCGACTGCGCCATTGTGCGCTACATGGGCAGAAACATGTTTTGGGCAGGATGTGAAAAATGACAGCTGTACTGCTCATAAGGAGGTGTGGTAAAATGGCAATGTTGAAAATCTGGAGTGAAAATATTGAAAATTCATGAACTTACGAGCCTGCGTAAGAACTGCGTAGCGCCGTTAGGTAAAACAGTCATTTTTGAATTTTTCACTTAATATGAGGTTTTTGGTACTTTTTCTCGCTGATGAATGTCCGTCATGGTGCTATTCAGGCCTAAGGGGTGATTTCACACAGTGACCGCACAGTGACTGTGAAATCACCCTTGGGCCTGAATAACGCCATGACAGTGACATCATTCATGAGAAAGGGTCCCAAAACCCATGTTGAAAATTTGGCAAAATTCCAAAAAATGCCTGAGATATGCAATAAAGTTGAACCCCCCCATCTAGCCCATTATACAGCTTACCGGCATTTCCTCAGTTCGTGGTCGGCTTTGAAGAGTGCAGACGTGTTCCTGGTCCACCGAAGATTGTCGCGCCGAGCTCTGGAGGTAAGTATGGGCTGAGGGGGGGGCTGGGTGCGCATTGGGTGGGTGCGAGTTGTGGGAGTGGGGACTGGGAGACTACATGGGACCGTTTTTCCTTTACAGGTTAAAAAAAAAAAATGACTACATGGGACATTTGCCACACTGGGGTGGGCTCCCAGCATGGCAGAAGATGGCTGGGGGGGCCAAGGAGCCGATGGGGGATTGGGCACCCCGTCGGCAAGCTACACGAGGGGGCCAAGGAGCTGACAGGGGATTGGGCACCCCTGTCGGCAAAAAAACAGGACGTTTGCCACGTGGGGTGAGCTCCCAGCTCGGCAGAAGGATGGCTTGGGGGGGCCGTGGAGCCGACAGGGGATTGGGCACCCGATCGGCAAACAACATTTGCCACTGGGGAGCCACTCCCATCGTGGCACCAAAGCTTGGGGGACGTGTGGACGGGAGGGGCTGCAGGACGAGGGGGTGGCATGACGTAGGTACCAGTATGACAGCGTGGTTTTCTTGAAGCAAAGACCACCGCTGTCATACACAACTCCCGCACCCATTGGTGCAGGACCGCCACGCCTGCTCAACGGAGCACTGGATTGCAAGGGAGAGGCACACCTCCAAAGTGTGCTACTCTCCCAAATCGTTCCTTGCGCATGCGCTCAAGCGAACGTAAAAATCACGCCTGTGGAAAAAAAAAACATGTTAACACTCTGTTAACTATAAACATTTCTCAAAACAGTATGACAATGGGAACTTGTATGACTTCCAAACATCCTCTTCTTTTCTTCTTCAGGAACACCTGCAAGAGAAGAAAAACACAAAACACATTCTGCATCCTACACAGTGCCTAAACCTCCACCCAACACTAAAGATCCCCCCAAAACTATTTTTTTTATAAAAGTAAAAAAATGTAAAGAAAACATTTATGTAGCACATTTTGGGGATGAAATTCCCTACAATGTCCAGATCTAGGGACCAATGTCACTGGTGCCCATAGGCATTGTCCACTAAAGTGTCTCTCCTAGGTTGAAGCCTGCTGAAGAACAGATCTTGGACAGGACAGGGCCTGTATAGCATTGCAATCCATTGGGAGAGTGTTTGATGAAAATAATAAAGTTCCTTGGATAGTCTTCAAATGTAGGATGTGTTGAGCAAAGTCAGTTAATGTAAACAAAAAGGGTTTGTCTTACTAGCTCCTTCAAGAATGATAAAAGGATTGTCTTACTGTGTGAGCTGAGGATCTTTTTTCTTCAGACCAGGTGGAATCTTCGGATACTGCAGGGCTGATGTCCTGGAAGGCCAGATGATGGAACAGGAAAACTGCTGGGGTGATGCTTATGGAAAACCAAACTATGTAACAGGAAAACTGCTGGGATGATGCTTCTAGAAAACCAAATGATGAAACAGGAAAACAGCTGGCTTTTTCTGGAAAACCAAATGATAAAACTGGAAAACTGGGCTGATGCTTCTGGATAGACCTGAAGAAATCCTGGAATACCAGACCAGCTGCATCTTTCCATATATACTGCTGCTTTGGATGACAGGCATTTGGCCTGCCACTGCTCATTTCTTTAAGGAATGCTGGGCATATGCACAGGGAGTGGCACCATTAAGGGTAGTACCACTCAGGGTGTGGGGTGAGGGCTATGATCCCGTCTGGGCATTTCAGGTTGATGTTGTGAAATGTCTGTTGCCCAGCCCCATCCACAATTCACAGTGTCAGTGAACAGAGTTCTGTCCAGTCTCCAGAATCTAAGGGGATCATTACTGATTTTTTCCCTTACACATGCTGGTGCATCTGGATGCATATTCTTTCTTGCTTCCTCCATAAACCAGGATTGCCTGTTTTGTTTGATCACCTCCCAGACTCGGCGAGGAAAGGTAGGATAGGACTTCCCATGCATGGCATCAGCCCTCCTATGAATCTGTCTCTCCTCCTTACTACTCTTTACTCATCTGTGGCCCATGGCCTGGCTTGGGGGTGGCCAGTCCTGGTCGAGCTAGTGTTTCATACTCAAAGAATGAAAGAACTTGTTCCCCACTGCTTCTGTGGACAAGTTGCTACAGCCATCTTCAACTGTCACTGGCTCCCCTGAGGCAAGAGCTTGGTGTGACTCATGGTAGCACTCAACATGAAGATACTCTTATTCATCCTCCTCTTCCTCATCACTTATGATGTGTGCCCAAGAGTGAGCAAACGTCCTCACTCCTGAGATATTCCATTCCTCATGGGTGCAGAGGTGGCAACCTCCCAATTCCATGTCTCTTGTACTTCATCCTCCCCAACTAGGCTAGGACTTGGACCCTCTCTCCATGGACCAACTGATCTCTCTGTTGCACTGTCCATCTGGGACACAGGCATGGACACCTCTCCCTGTTCCTGCCCTTGCAGTGGATCAACAAAAATTTTACTTGCTCTTTCTGTAACACACTCAGTAGAACTTCCCCCAACAGGTTCAACCTGGTGCTGCATGCCACTACTGCTGCTGGCAGGGACCCCTGCCAGGGTCCATGTGGGAGCCAACTGAATTCTTATTGCCCTCTATGAAGCTGTACCCCTGCTCATTCCAAATTTTGCAAGGAGTCCAAGCAATGGGATATCAGAAATACATCCCTTCCAGCCTTTAGGCACACAATGCATAGCCTCACTGGATAGCTAGGAATTGCTACATCCAGAGGTATCCTTCACCACAGTAGGATCTCTCTACCTTTCTCAGTATTACCACCTCCTCTGCGATCATAGCTCGGGTAAGATCCGGGTATCAGGATGCTCCCGAAGCCATGTCTGAAAGCAAATACACAAACCTTTCATTACTGAAGTGCTCACTAGTCACATATGGTCTCACAAAATGGCTCCCTGGTGCTGTGTTTACATTGCTGACCCTGCCCTGTCAAGGCATCTGTAACTTTTCTCAAACATCACACTCTGTTCAACTTGCTCAAAAATTGCATTTACGACCTTTCTGGCTACTGAAATTACTTTAAACTGCAAACGATTGTCTCTGATGGTACATCTCAGCACATTCATACTGATTTAGAACTGGTAACATGACTTTGTGATCAGCACAGTTCAGGAAAATGCTATTTATATATTTACAATTGCCACTTGTAAGCCCCACATTCTTTCTTTGCTCAGGATTGCCTGTTTGCTGCATCTTACATATACAACTCACATTACTGCTGTTGAGAAATTTGCTGTTGCTGATCCCAATATCACCTACCCGGTAATGTTATTTTTACTTATATTGTTTTTCTTGCATATTATGTTCCGATATGCTGTCATGAACTATAATTGGAATTTGTTCTGTGTGTCCAGGACCATCTTGCAAATGAACTTGCTCAATGATGTAACTGCCTGGTTAAATAAAGTTTGATTGATTGATTGAACCCATTTTTCATTGCTCAGTCTATTGCTCAGAATTTACTGTTTGCTGAACCTGCTTTTACAATGTTCAGTCCTTTCTTTGCACATAAATCACATTGCTTGCACACAGGTTTAGCTGGCTTTGCATTCACACACAGTTTGTTTGCATAGTTTACTTGTTTACTCACTGTGTTCAGTAGCTGGTTCCCTCTGATGGAAAAGTTTGACCTGCTGCCGATTCGAGGAAGGCCTCTGGGGTGAAATAGGCTGGCAGTCCCACCGATCGTAGCCACAAATGCCTCCCTCACTCTCCACTAAGTCAGAATATGGGTTGAGCCTGAAATTACACTTTACAAGTCTGTTTGCTAAAGTTTAGAATGCTCACAAGCTCCTTGATAGCTGATCCTGGTCTAACCAGCTTGCATGCCTCTCTCTCTCTCTCTCTCCTCTGTGAACACTCTGCAGCACACAGACGCTGGCCAGGGGGCAGGACTGAATGTAGCCACATCAATCACTTGACGCCATGCAAATGAGCCTCTCTCTCTCCTCGCTTGCTCTTCCTTCATGGCAATCATCAAGCAGGAGCAAATTTAATCTTCAAACTATAACTTTTTTTCTCGGCTGCAATTTCAGTGGTGGGAGCTCTGTTTTGACAGTTTTTACCACAGTTTCTGGACATTTTCTCTACCGACTCCTCCAATTTGCACATTAAGCACATGAAACTTTCAGGGCACATATCTGAGTCTGTTCCTTAAAGTCCACAATACTTTTGGCACTTGAGAATTGCATTTTAAAAGTTCTTTAAGCACTTTCTGATGCAGAAACTAGACACACATTTCAATGCTTTACTGTCCATTAACAAGTTGAAGACACACAAGCAGCACTCTGTTCCTTTAATACTGGAAGGCACACAAGCAGCACATTTGGGTGGCATTTTTTCTGGGCACAAATCACTTTTCCACAGGCTTCCTTTCCACTTGGGCTACACTGCTACCAGACAGAAAGATGCTAGACATACCCTCAGCAACAATTCTGGTTCTCACTCCATATTAAAACATCACCAGATGAACCCCGATTTTTGTAACCCCCCTCCACTTTACTCAGTAGACATCCCTGGCATCATACTGGGCACACACTGAAACATTTAGAAACGGTACCACCCCTAGCTTTGGGAATGTATACCAAGCTCATTCTTCTAGAGATCAAGAGGTGGGGGTGTACAAAAACAATAATGATTGGTATTTACAAACCAGGTCCTGGGGAGAGATTTTTTGCTAGGCATATGATAGATCTATCTTCTGGAGGGGTACCCAGTTAACCCACACAGGAAGCAATCATGTAACTGTCCAGACAATAGTTGGGGTTCTAAAGTGAGACTTTATTCAAAAGATGTTCTTCAAAGCAAGGGTGAACCCCCAAGATTTACATATCTTGGCACTAGGAACTTGCAGAACAACAAAATCGAACTGTATCTGACAGAAATGCTTTGTATTTCCACCGCAGTAGGAACTAGAAAACTTGGACTTGTTTTGCCACATGTCGTAGGACATAGAAAAAATTTGGACTTTTATTCCCACATGTCATAGGACATAGAACATTGCTTTCAGTACTATATTGCTCAAAACTGAAAACAAATTTGGCTAGCACTAGCACCATTCTTCTATAATCAGAGAAGAAACTGTAACCCACTCCAGGAGGTAAAAATCCTCTCTCAACATTTGGTCATTTGTCAAAGTAATCAGGCACCCTTACTTAACCTGTTAGTTCAGAACTGGTTGCTCCAGATGGGGTTTTGCCCACCTTTGCTCCCAAATCCATACTCATCCATTCTTTCTGAGTTACACCGTAAACATTTGGAAACCTTTTGAATTGCTTTTTGAATGAAATGGCATTCTTAATTCAAATTCAGTAACCTACTGCTATATGCTGATGATGTGGTTCTCACGGCGCACACCTGCCCTGACAACCTACAGTTCTCCTTCAACACTCGCTCAACCAGATCAAAAGTTGGTTCACCAGTTGCAGACAGGTGGTCAACATCAAAAAACAAAAGCTATGCTATTTTCCCACTGGCAGAGCAAGGCCAAGGACACTGAACTAAAATCTCTCCCACGCTTACCTCCCTCTGGAACAAGTACTTACTTATAAATACTTAGGCCTTACCTTTTTGACACTCCCTATCCTTCCATGCCCACATTAATATCCTGACCTCAGCCATTAATACCGCATCAGCCTTCTATACCAGCACAAAACTACCTGACATCAGAGGCTCTCAACTTGGCTGTCACCTCTTCTGTCCTCTCTCTCGTTGACTATGGGCTCCCTATCTAATCTGCTGCGGACAACACCACCCTAAACAAAATTCACATAGCCATTAATAAAGTGTGCTGACTCCTCCTAGGCACAGACAAATGCTCCCATACTTGCACCCTCTACGCTGTTACAAACATCTTCACCCTTAAGAAAAGACTACAATATCAATCCTGTTTCCTCACAAAAAAAATTCACCTAGGGGTAACTCAACTGGGGTCCCAGCCTCACTACTCTCATATTCCCACATTGAAACCACTCATTCTGCCAACAAGCATCTGTGGACCATGCCCAGGGTCAGAACCTCCCTTGCTTAGAGATCATTCCCCTATAGAGCTCCCGCCTGGTACAATGAGCTCCCCCCAGCCATAACCTCCATTCCCAATCTAGGACACTTCAAGACCATCCTAAAAAACACATTCTCTCCATGCGCCAATGCTAGTGCAGCTGCTAATCCTCCTCTTAACTGACCTGCACAGAACTGCACTATGACCTCTCCCCATTGACATTGCCACCAATTGTATAGGACTAACTGTATAGGACATCTCTGCTGCTGATCTCTGTCTCTGCTATATGACAATGCCCTAGAGGCTGCACCTTCACTGTAACTATACCTCCTGTACTAATACCAATACCCTAGCTACTAAATGTATAGGTCAACAGCCACCCAGGCTACTATATGTAAATACTTCCTTAAAACTGTGTTGTCTCACTATTGTATAGATCACTGTTACCACTATATAACAATGCCCCAGAGGCTGCACTTGCATTATAATTGTTCCACTGTAATAATATCAATACCCTAGCTACTACATGTATAGACTTTCAGCCACCTTGGCTATTATATGTAATTACTTGAAATGTGATGTCCCACTAATGTACTATCTCTGAATGTATGACTATGCTGACGCTGAGCCTTTGTAAATGAGTCTATGACTCAAAGGGTTGCAATTCCTATGATTAAATAAATAAATAAATTCACCACCTCAGTAGTATAAAGGTAAAAAAGTCCCAAACAGTGTGGTATAGTCATACCTGTGGACATCACACACCTCAGCCAGCTTTAGTTCAAGACAGTCTTGCATGTCTGTACTTAAAGGAAAATAAATTGTATCTTCCCGATGGGCATGAAACACAACAGAAACAGGTACTTACTTTCTGTAGCAAAAGTCAGAATCCACTCACTGTTAGACATTTCAGGCAGCTTCAAACATCAAATGGGTGGGGGGGTTTGCTTCTTAGATCCATCCACTAGCAGTCCTTTTCAGCCTTCCAGGGATGAAAATCAGGAAATCGTGCTGTGAAAAGGTCTCCCCACTTTCTTGGCCAGCTGGAGAATACCAGAACTAGGGTGAGAATTAGGGATCTCAACTCAGAGCCCACTGGCAGGAGCTCTCGAAAGTTTCACCAGAAGGGCATACTGAGCTGCAGGAGCTTGTTTCCGGATGTGTCCTGGGGAAAGAGGATTGGAGTAAGACAAACAGATTACAGCATAAAGGCACATATAATATACAAGTAAGAAATGCAATAGAATATTCAGTTATGAAACAAATTATAAAACACATTTGTTGTAAATTACACTATATACAGAGTACTTGCAACAGAGGAGGGGAGAGAGCAGTTACCAATAGAAACATAGACTTTGATGGCAGATTAGGACTTCTTGGCCCACCTAGTCTGCCCATTTCCTACCTACTGGATAAGCTGCAGATCCTAATTAACCAACAGCCTATTATTTCTACCCCTCACAAGAATTGCCTTATGTCTGTCCCATGCATTCTTGAATTATCCACTGTTTTTGTGCACAACCTCCTCAGGAAGGCTATTCCATGCGTCCACCACCACTCTCTGTGAAAAATACTTCTCATATTAACCCCTGATCTGTTTCTCTATCTTCAAATTTGTCGTTGTTCTTGCACTTCTTTTCTGGAACGATGCTACCATCTTCGACATTGTTGAGTCCTTGAGGTACTTAAAAGTTTCTATCATGTCCCCTCTCCTCCCTCCTTTCCTCAAGGGTATACATATTAACTCCATTAGTTTCTCCTTGTATGGTTTCTGTTGCAGACCCTGCACCATTTTAGTTGCCTTCCTCTGGACTGTCTCCATCCTGTCTATGTCTTTGCGAAGATGGGGTCTGCAGAACTGGATCCAGTACTCCAGATGGGGTCTCACCAACTGTCTGTACAGAGGGATAACAACTTCTTGTTTTCTACTGGTGATGCCTCTCCCTATACATCCCAGTATCTCCTAGGTTATCCCTACTGCCTTTTCACATTGCTTGCTAACATTTAGGTCATCTGATATGAATACCCCCAGGTCCCTTTCCATTTTTTGTTGTTAATAACCCCCATCATGTACTCTTCCCCAAGGGTTTTGTTTCCCAGGTGCATTATTACACACTTCTTTGCAATAGCAAGGAAATTATAAACAATGGAGTGTACAATGGTGGTGGGGGAAAGGTGATTGCAGCTATAGCAGCATGTTGGTACGTCACTTGCTGTACAGCTATATAGACACCAACTGGCATATAAGTACATTGTAAACCCAATTTGGCAAATGAGCTCATCACTTGGATGAGAACCTTTCTTATGAACCTCATATTCTCCATATGGTAAAGGTGACTCACCAGCGACTAGGGTCCTTATATAGGTCATCTCCTTTACTCACTGATACTACACGTCTTCTGTTGGCTCAATGTTTTTTACTACTGTTAATTGATTTTGGGGTTTTGTTTTACTATTCTGCAAGGGAGGGATTGTTATCCAAATAAAAGTGTTACTTTATTCGGTTGCTAGATTTGTAGTGAAATCCCCACAAAGGGTCAATCACTGTAATCTTTTGGAAACAAGTGGGCTGGCTTCCTTTGGACAGTAGATATAAACTTCATTGGGTATTTTGGCAAAAGGTGATACTAATAGAGTCCCTGATTGTTTTTCTAATTTTTAAAAGCAGAACTCGTGGGTAAATACACGGTCAACAGTTACATTTTCTCTTTGCATTCCAAAAATGCGCACTTCCCTTGGACAAAGGACACTATCCTATATGTTATCCACTTTTCTTAACATAAAACAATCAGTTTTTGACTGTATTAACCTTTCCCTTTGTTCTTTTAGGCATAAGTTGAAAGAATATCTTTTTTACAGAATGTAAGTGTAAATGTTATTGAATGATAATGTTGTGATATATTTATATGTATTTATCTTTTTTTAAGGTGTATTTATATTGCATGTAATTGTTATTTGTACACTGATCTCCCATGAAAATGGGTCTTTTTTTGGCCCATGGTCCTATCAGTATAAATAAATAAAACAAACTTCCATCTCAGATAAGGCCAAGTAAACAGAAGAATGAGCAGGTGAAAAACATTTAACTAGATAATCACCAGCTGCCTCTCCTTGCCTGGCATTGATACTGAAGGGATTCTAGTAACCCCTGGGGACTGAGTGGCTGCACACAATTTTTTTTTAAATGACTATATATAAACATATATGACATAATTTTTGAGTAAATAAGAATGCAATATTGATGTGACTTTTTTAAATAATTACAGATAAAAGCCCTTTGATAAAGCATGATTTGCAGTGTGAAATGTCAGGGCTAATAAAATACTTTTTTGGGAAAAGAATCAGGAATTACAAGTGCGTGCTTTAAGAACATTGAATGTAACCTACAAAATTTTGAACACTGATACAATAATTTTGCACCTCTGAGAACACACTATTATAAACTTGGACCATTACCTATGGACTTAATTATTTTGTGATTATTGATCATAACACAGGTCTGGTCTTGTTTCATGAAGCTGCGTGAAGTTCAAAGAAAAGAACCACCTAAATCATAAGCAGTTCTTTCCTTTGATCTGCATAACACTGCCTAGTAAGCAGAGCTGATCAGCATCTTGATCTGCCTTCTGTGGTCCTCCCACCCAAAGCAACAACTATCCCTGCCACCCTCTGCCAATATCCTTCCCACTTCACATTGCATCCCCCTTCCTTTTTAATTTTCCGACACTGGGGTGCTTGATCCCCAGTGCTGGCTGGTATCCCCACATTATCAGTTTTCAGTGTGCGACACCGAGGAGTCCACCCCTGGTACTGCCAAACATAACACCAATACTGTGGTGCCTAATCCCCAGTGTTGGTACCTGAAATAAAGAAAAACATCCCTTGTAGTCTTTTTACATTTTTTTAAATTCCTGTAATCCCACTGTCTGCAAAGTATCCCTCCCCCCTTCCCACCACTTGCCATGGCCATAGAGGTTAATCTGATACTGGGTGCCCAACCCTAGTGTTGGTACCTGAAAAATAGAAAATCATCCCTTGTAGTCTTTTTTTAAGTTTATACACTGTAGAAATGAAAACAGTTCATCAAAGTTTGTTGTTATTGCCATTATCCTCCCCCCACCTGACTCCCACCACTCAGTACCCACCACCCAACAACTCCCTACCCTTTACTTACCTACCAGGGGTTCAAATCCATAATCCTCTCTGAACTGGAGACACATCTTCACTCTTCAATGCTGGACTTGGAACTGAGGAAATCAGGTATGCTTCTTTGCATGAGCAACTGGCAAATATATCCAAATCCGAAAAAATGGAAAACAGTCTGCTTATAAAAAAATCTTTGGCTGATACAGCTATCAGATGACATGGTGGAAGGTCTGAAGAGTGAAGTTGAATGGATAATCTCTACCATTTTCTCCCAGGGGCCACCATTGACTCTCAAATATGTTTTTTTATCCTCAGTCATGAACAACAAAACATTATACAGAAGCTAGTTATGTGAGCTGTACCTTTTCTTCCCTGATAACATGGAATCATATTTTACAACTTGTTAGACAAAGAAAAGGCTTTGTCTATGAAGATCAACATCTCAATTTATACCCTGACTTTTGTCTTATAACACAATGCTGGAGAAAATGTTTCCTTGCTATATGAACCAAATTCAATCAGGCTGGTGTCACTGCAGTCCTTCAGTAACCTGAGAAATGGAAGGTAACCTTTCAGGGAAAGGACTGTTTCATTCTTGATACAGATGCAGCACAAGAATTTTTTGCTAGAAATCTCATAATGTCAACAGATCTGGTGTCAGATCTTGAAGAAAAGGAAGAAGTGGACACTGCTCAGTATATGCCAATGAAAATACTTCGCAATTTTTCAGATTTTGTGAACTCTGGGTGCTCTTTCAATGTATAATGTACTATTAGGTAATGGGCTGCAAACTCATAAAATCATATACTTTTTGTTATGGGAAGTGATGATAGCTAAATGAAAATCTTAATAGTCATACTTATTTCTTTTTGATGGGTGATATAGCTTGGAGGATAAAATACAGAAAAACTATATATAGTTACTGTAGTTATCAATCGACCATATGTTTATATTTCACTTCTGCCTAATTGTCTTTTTGACCCTTCTAAAATTAAAAAAAATGTTTGTACTTTTTATTGTGATCTTGAATATTTTCTTGAGCTGTTTCCTGCAGAAAATGAAATGAAATATTTTCTTTTTTCTCTCTCTCTGACTAAAAATGAAGTATTAAAAAAAAGTTTTGCAGTTCAATGTATTTCAATGTGTTTTGAACTTGTGCTCATAATTTGATAATTTTTAAAAATATTTTCCTCCAGATTTTCAACATGGCCTTTTTGGACCCCATCTCATGAATAAGGGTGGTGAAATCCTTAAATCCAGTCTGAAAAGGGATTTTAAAGTCACTTCATGAAATCACCTTTCAGGCGTGATTTGAATAACTTCACCTACTGGGTTCATGAGGTGCGGTCATAAGATGACTGTGTTGAAATGTTTGGGTCAAAATTTTAAAGGTACATTGAAATTCTTCAGCACTCCTCATAACTTTGGTAATAAATATTGTGAACCCAAATTTTCAACATAACCATTTTTCATACATTAATTCATGAACATGACAGGTGTTGTTGTTTAAATCCTGACCAAAATGTGTTTTGCAATTGGGGTGCAAAATGAATTTCAGCTAGTATTTTACAGATGACACCTGCTATGTTCAGAAGGAAAGGTCAGAAAAGACTATGGGCCCAATTTTCAAAGCCCCAATTTTAACGTAAGGAGACTGTGTAAATGAGAATGGACTCAAGTGGCACCTTGTACCAAAAGTTGTGACAGTCCTGGATTTCCAGTACAAGCTGCATTGAAAATAGAAGCCCATATGCCAAACTGGCACTGTGCCAGCGTGCACCCAGCATGTGGGTGAACAATGTTGAAGGGAACTTGCACCATAGCGGGCTGCAGCATCCCCTTAATTAGGATTTTGAAAGCCTCACTGTGTCTGCAAGTCCCAGTTGAGATTAGACCAACTGTGAGCTAGTCTAACAGCCCTTCTGCTGCATGGCAGGACAGTTGGTGGGGAGGGGAGAAACTCATAAACCTGACCAGGACGTGGAACAGTGTAATGCATATTTATTTATTTATTTAGTTTTTGTTGACGCGTAAGTATGATTGCTTTACTGTGCTGCATGGTACCTGCAGTGGTCTGCAGTTGCAGAAGTACCTACAATGTAAGCCTACAGTTGCAAATCATGCTCCCATCTGGCTCAGGTGACATGGTGTGCTCACTTGCAAAAACTGCCCAAAACTGTATGGGGCACCAAAATGCACATATTGTGGTGCCGGTGTGTGACAGTGTATATTTACAAATTGTCGGATACAATATGCCTGCAGTACACAGCTCTATGCATGTATGCAGTACTCATGCTGTGTTGAGGGATGAAAATTGGCATGGTCGTAATGCCCCTCAAGAAGCAGGTTGCATAACTGTACCAGACCAACTGCCGGCAATCAACCAGATAAGACACATGGAAGAGTGTGGAAGTGCTGTTGTGGTTACTGCACTGTTCCATGCTTGCAGCAGCTAGAAGCAGTCATCCCTAATGGCAGTACCATGCAGTAGACCAATATGAATAGCAAAGACTGTCACACCTGAAGATAAGTGGCTTTGTCCTGTGTTAAAACCACCAGACATGTACAATCTGCAATCATGGAACAGTGCAGTAACCCGGCAGTGCTTCCATACTTTTCATATGTCTTATTCAGTACTTTGCAGGCATAAGGTCTTGTACAATTATGCAACTTGTTTCTAGATGGGCATTATGGCCATGCCAGTTGTAAACCTCAAAGCATGAATACTGTAAGCACGCATAGTGCTGTGCACTGTGGGCATACTGGATCTGACAGTTTGTATGTACAGTATACTTTCACACACACTGGCACCCCATACGCTGTAGTCAGGTGCACCATACAGTTTACCACAGATGTTGCAGGTGAGCACGCTTGTGCCGCTCGAGCCAGATTGACTCAGGCTAGTACAGAGCATGATTTGCAACTGTAGACCTACAGTGTAGGTGCTTCTGGTGACTGTAGATGGCACTGCTGCGTGGATGTCCCACCAACTTCTCCCGCTACATCACTGCAGGTACCATACATCCCATTATGGTATTCGTATGCTAACACCGGGACATGTACAGGTCAAGCTATGGGTTTCTTAACCCTGCCCCACACTCTAGTCCTAGTGCCAGAGTTTCCATAGCTGGTCTCCACAGGCAGGGATGATGGCGGCCTCCATCAAACCTCCTGTGTGACACCTGTTTGGGCACAATTCTCCTTGTGGCAATTTTGGGGACTTTGGTATTGGGACCCTTGTTGTACCAAATCCTGTGCAGAGTCCAGGATGCATCCTGAGTTTGCTGCAGGGGACTGGTGAAAATTGTGCCGATCTATAGGGCTTTTAAAATCAGGCCCTATGCTGAAAATCTGGGGTTAAATGTGAAAAATAACTAAGTTATGAAGAAATGTTGAATTGTTCCAATGTTTACTCATAATTGTATTTTATCAGATTTTGGCCCCTAATGTTCACTCTATCCCTTGTGTTACCCCACCTCCTGAACATGACAGGTGTCATTTATCAAATCCCCTCCAAAACATGTTTTCACATTCACACTGCATAATCACCTTTCGGATGGGTTTTATAAAACTTCCACCTGTTTTGATCATAATGTCGGGTCATAAAAAGACTGTTGGAAATTTCAAGTGAAAATGTGGAAGCCCACAGAAAATTAGATATTGCCTCTCAGCTGGCCAATCCTGGGTAAATACAATCTAAAAATGTGTAAAACCAGCATACTACTGAAAATGAGATATTGCATCTCATCTGGTCTATCCTAGGTAAATAGTTAGTAAAAATGTGTAAAAGCAGGACCCCAGTACAGCAGAGACCTCACTGAACTGTGCATCTGTGCTGCTCTATCCTGGGAAAAAGACATTGTAAAAGCTGGAGCCCACTGAAAATGTAACTTGCCTTTCAGCGGGGCTATCCTGGGTAAATATATTATCAAAAATGGATAAAAGCTGGGCCCCATCGAAAGGGAGGGCAGTAGGTATGGCTTTAAACTGTCATAAAGTATACTTTGATTAGCTGCAATAATTTCACTGGTAAATTGTAAATGATAAAATTTGTAAGATTTTAAAGAGGACCTTTTTCGAAATGTTCAGACTATCAGGAACTTGTACCATGTTTCTGTATTGAACTTAATGTGCTGTTTACATATTTCTTTGTGTAGTAATTTTTGCATACAGTACTTATTAATTTAAAAACATTACCATTCCTCTTCTATACTAATGTAGTGCTGTCATTGTCTTCAGCATTAAGGTGTGCTTTGCCAATGATGTTGAAGTACAGAGACAGCGTATAGCACACTGTGTGTCCCATCACTGATAACTTGCTATGAAAAGTAACATTGATCCTGTCAATGCTGGAATATCTTTCATGGCTCTGGACATTAAGGAAGCAGATGATTTTCCAGCTTTATAAGAAAGTAACAGCTTTGGTGTCCTTGCATATCACTGTAACCCTGCATGTAAATTCTCCCCCTCCCCCCTTCTCCTGCCAACCCTCATACTGAACCCTTCCTACCATTGCCTGACTTTGACCACCCCTTACCTCAGTTCCGCAATGTAGGTGAAGTTTATCAAACTGTTTTGACTCCTACTTTCATCATCAGCTCAGTTTCCCTTCACTCTGGCACTGTGCACTTTGAGGGACCTGGAGGTAGTCATATCAGATGACTTAAAGGTGGGCAAGCAATGTGAGAGGGCAGTAAGGGCTGGGGGATACTGGGATATATAGGGAGAGGCATCACCAGTAGAAAACAGGAAGTTGTTATCCCTCTGTACAGACAGCTGGTGAGACCCCATCTGGAGTACTGCATGCAGTTCTGGAGACCCAATCTCTGCAAGGACATAGACAGGATGGAAGCTGTCCAGAGAAGGGCAACTAAAATGGTGCAGGGTCTGCACCAGAAGACATATGAAGAGAGACTAAAGAGCTTAATATATATAACCTCGAGGAAAGGAGGGAGAGGGGGGGACATGCTAGAAACTTTCAAGTACCTCAAGGGAATCAACAAAGTCCAAGAGGGTAGCATCTTTCAAAAAAAGAGGTGTGCAAGAACAAGGGGGCACAATTTGAAGATGGGGGTGGCTCAGAGGTAATGTAAGGAAGTATTTTTTCACAGAGAGGGTTGTGGATGCATGGAACAGCCTTCCAGAGGAGGTTGTGGAGTCAAAAACAGTGGTGGAATTCAAGCATGCATGGGACAGTCATAAGGCAATTCTAAGGGGTGGGAGTAGAATGAAGTAGGCTGCTGGTTAACTAGGATCTGCAGCTTATCCATTAGGTAGGGAAATGGGCAGACTGGGTAGGCCAAGCGGTCCTTATCTGCCATCAAATTCTATGTTTCTATGTTTACAGAGACAGTGTATAGCACATTGTGTGTCCCATCACTGATAACTCACTATGAAAAGTAACACTGATCCTGTCAATGCTGGAATATCTTTCATGGCTCTGGACATTAAGGAAGCAGATGATTTTCCAGCTTTATAAGAAAGTAACAGCTTTGGTGTCCATTCGTATCACTGTAACCCTGCATGTAAATTCTCCCCTCCCGCTCTGCCAACCCTCATACTGAACCCTTCCCTACCATTGCCTGCGTTTGACCACCCCTTTACCTCAGTTTCGCAATGTTGGTGAAGTTTATCAACCTGTTTTGACTCCTACTTTCATCACCAGCTCAGCTTCCTTCACTCTGGCACTGTGCACTTTGAGTTTGCCCAGTTTGCACAGATGATTTGTATGCTAATTCATTTGTCCTCCATATGCAATGTTTTGCCACATTGTCTGTACTGCACTCAACTTATATTCTTTATGTCACCCACATTGTAACCACATCACATGACTGGTTGTATTTTGTTTGTAGTTGTGCTTTTTCCCCTTCCTGTTTCCCAGGTTCAGACTTGGAAATGAGCCTCAGCTCAATATGCCTCCCCTGGTTACCGATTTTTATATAAATAAAAAAATGAATTGTAACAATGATGTTCTGCTACCTGTGTGGAGAAGATGGGCATCTGGAGGAGGGAAACCTATCTCCCAAGAACCTGAGGAGAGTGAACAACAAGCTGTGAGAGCAGCACAAGGATGGTAGAAGATCAGCAGGGAATGCGGGGAGTCAGGTGCCCCGGTGGAAGTTTCACCATGCAGGGAAAGTAGATCAAGGGTGCTGCCTGAGGAAAAGGTAGTTTTGGAAGACTACATCTGCATAAAATGGGGCCTCTAGGAGGGTGCTGCAAAGCAGCAAATGTGGCAAACACACTCTGACACTGCTCATATAGTGGAATTTTTGCAAGCTTATTACACTGGGTAGATGATGGAAGAAGGTCACATGACCCATTAGTACCATCCACCCGCATTAGTGGGTCCAAGTATTCCCTTTATCTGATATCCACATATCAAGTTTCTTTTTAAATATATCCAGACTCTGACTTTTCACGATCTCTATGGGTAACTGATTCCAAAGTCTGGCTGTTGTATTTGTGAAAAAGTTGAACCTTGCATTCCTTTTAGCATTTTCTGTTTCAATTTGTAATTTATGTCCTCTCAGTCCACCAGGTTTATCCTGTATTGTTATACCCAGCTGTTCTCTTAGTTCATTGTCATGCACAACATTAGACATAGCCAATAAGTCTCCTCTGATTCTTCTTTGTTCCAAACTATAAAGCCCCAGCCTATTTTACCTGTCCTCGTACCCAAGACCTTTAAGTCCCCTAACCATCTTCATTATCCCACGCTGCACCCTTTCTATCCATTCCACCTCTTCTCAAATATGGGCTCCAAAGTGGTGTTCCATAATCCAAGTGGGGTTGATGTAAGACCGATAGAGCTGCATTATACAAGAAGCAGAGCAATTTATAAAAGTTATTTTTATATTCCTAATCATATAGTTTGTTTTCTGGATAACATGTGTGTTATGTTCTACAAAATTCATACCCTGATCTATGTATATACCAAAATCTTTTTCTATAGATTTTTTTATAAATGTATTATTGTTTATAAGATATTCATTTATTTCATTTTTTTTTCAAGATGTAATACCATGCATTTGTCTGCACTAAATTGCATACTGTTGTCTGCTGCCCATTTTTCTATTCTACTCAGGTCCAATCTTAGTTTGTTGATATTGTCCATTGTGTCCACAGGCCCCCATAGTTTGATGTCATCTGCAAATTCACCAACCATCGATGCCAAGCTGTATGTCACTAATGAAAAGGGCAAACAACACTGGTCCCAAAATGGAGCTCTGTGGCACACTGCTAGTGACATCACCCTCCTCTGAATAATTTCCCTGTATTCTTACTCATTGTCTTCTCTCCCACAACCAGTTGCTAGTCCAACTAACCAACCTTATATCCACTTGTATTTTTGCTAGTTTGCAGATTAATAATTTGTAGGGGACTTTATCAAAGGCCTTTTGTAGGTCCAAAAAGAGCACACCTACCCCAATGTTATTATTTTTGTTTTTATTCACCTGTCCATAGAAACATAACTGATTTGTAACACATGACCTGTTCCTATGGAACCCATGTTGTTTGACATCGTTATGGCCTATTTTATTCAAGTTACCCTCAAGCTTACGTTTAATAATGGTTTCTGCCATTTTGCATATAATTGATGTTAGACTGATAGGTCTATAATTTGATTTCTCTGCTCTGTTGCCATTTTTAAATAATGGTATGACAATAGCTGTCTTCCAAGCCAGCCCAGTGGTGCTGAGTTTTTTATTTATTTATTTAGTTTTTGTTGACCGGGTAAGTGCACTAGACAAATCCTGCCTATTTTCTTTTTTTTTTTTTTTATTTAATATGTTTTATTACTTGGTAGAATCACAACATTGTTAGAATATAAGAATGCTGACAATATTTTTAAAGAAAAACATTTTGGACAGAGAAAAGTAGCAGGAGGGAGAACTGAAAAAACAACATTCTAGAAACCTTAGAACATACTAGAAGCTAGTTAACAGTTATACACATCCCCCCCACCCCTGATCTCCCCTCCTTGCACTGTGGCATACATGATGCTGTTCATATGGCTATGGTATTGTTCAGGTAGTAAAATTTATAGTGGGCTGTGCAGAAAAGGATAGAGGATAGGAAAAGAAGAAAATCCAGATATTATAGTGATATTCTCTTTCTGCTCCGGGTAATGTAGAAAGAGGCAAATTAGAAAATAGTGAGAGGTATAGAGGGGCCCTTGGCCCATCTTAGGTCTAACATCAATTCAAGTAAAGGGTATATAATTTTCCCCACTTTGTCATAAAGAGGATTGGCGACGGTTCACCTGTGTTATTAGATGTCTGGACATGGAGCGTTAAAAGACAATTCATGTAACCATTCCGTATGTTAAATTAGTTTGGTCTTTCCAATGTCTGAGCACCAACTTTTGACCGCCATTGATAATAGTGCCAGGTGGTACTTTTTTCTTTTACTTGGATTGTGGAGTAATCCCCAAAAATGCAAGTTTTGGGGAAAATAGTCTGTGCAACCCCAGTAGTGGATCTAGAGTTGATTCTATTTGTTCCCACGGGGGAGATACCAACTCACACGACCACAAAATGTGTAATAGTGTACCCTCCTGTTTATTACATCTGGAACATATTGCCGAGGGTATGCGTCTCATTTGTACCAGTTTAACAGGGGTGTAGTTAAGGTTATTTAGAATATTATACTGTGTTATCCTATATCTATCTTGAGTGTGGTAAATATATAAGTCTCTCCATATGCTTCGCCAATTGATATTTTAATTCGATAAAGGCTTTGCTAGATTTTGGCGCCAGTAGCTTGTGGAATTTCTGGGAATGTATGGAGTAGACTATACATTTTCGAGATGCCATGCGGTTTATTGACTATTGTAGAAATCTGGTAGAGAAAATCGGCTAGCTGGGAGACTTTGGTTTCACGCCCAAACATTCTGTTCAAAAGGTGTATTAATTGGGTGACTTTAAAAGCAGTCATCGCTGCCATCCAAATTTTGCTAAGATTTCCTCTGCGGTTAATATGCAATCTGATGAATAGAGGTCTGCAACCTTGCACTCAGAGAGGGCAGGTATCCATCCTCTGGTTATCATAGAGTTACTATCCGCAGGTTAGGGTTTGTACAGATAGGCTGGGAGAAATCAAGAGCTGGGGAGACCTTGAAATATCTGAAAAACTGTGAGATAACTCTAAGAGAGGTCCCAAGTGGCAGGGGTTGAAAGATTTTGGGTATGTTTTTCTTCAGCATATAAAATAGGGACATTGGAGCTATGTTATGGGTTTTCAAGAGCTCTAACTCTTCTTGCAACCATATTGGAGTATATGCCTGACGGGTATGGGAATCAGAGTAGGATAACCATTTACCACATTTATACAGGTGCGAGGCCCAATAATATAGTAGAAAATTAGGGAGATGGAGTCCCCCATTGTCCCTAGGTTGGGATAGCTTATAATAAGATTTTCTGGCGGGTTTGTTATTCCAGATAAATAAGTTAATTCCTGAATGTATACGCTGAAAATAAGACACTGGTAGCCACATGTCCAGCATATTCAGGGGATAGAAAATTCTGGGAAGCACATTCATCTTGATGGCATTAATTCTGCCCCAGAACGATAGTGGAAGTTTGCTCCATCTTGCTAGGTCCTGTTGGATATCGTGCCATAAGTCTTCCAGATTTAGTTTTCGCGTTAAGGAAGGGCTTAAGGTGATGTGGATCCCTAAGTACTTTATAGAACGTGAAGCCCATTTTCATCCCAAAGTGCGAAATTGAACTTCGCGTAAATGGTTAAGAGGGAAGATTTCTGTTTTGTTAATGTTGAGTTTATAGTTCTATATTTGCTGAAGTCATTAATTATTGTCAAAGCTTCTTCCAGTGAGGAAACTGGATTTGAGAGGTGAAGGAGAATGTCATCAGCAAAAACTGAAATTTTGGCAGTGCAATTGACTATGGGAATGCCGACAATTAATGGGGATAGGTTTAAATGCCTAAGAAGGGGCTCAAGGTATAAATTGAATAGAAAAGGGGGAGTGGACAACCTTGTTGTGTGCCTGAGGTGAGAGGAAAAAAGTCAGATAGGATCCCATTGCAGTACAGCCTAGCTCTGGGTGAAGAATATAGTGCCTGGATCCAACTAATAAATAAGGGGGGAAGCCCATGATTTGCAGTGTTGTCCAGAGAAATGTCCACTCTACCCTGTTGAATGCTTTTTCTGCATCTAGGGAAATTAGGGCCATTGGAGTGGGCAAAGATTTTGCTGTATTAATAATATATTGAAGCTTACGATGATGGTCTGCTGGAGACCTATTGGCAACAAAGCCTATTTGCTCAGGGCTAAGTAAGGAGGTCCAAACCATTTCCACCCTCTTGGCTAGGATTTTGGCTAGGATTTTAACGTTGCAGTTTAATAAGGAGATGGGACGGTAACTTGATGGGAGATGTGCTGGTTTATCTGGTTTAAGGAGAAGAATAATAAGGGCTTCTGAAAGCGTTGGATCCTGTATACTACCTGAAAGCAAGTACTGATATAGGCGGAGTAAACCCGGTGCTAATTCTTTAGTGAACCGCTTTGTAAAAGTTTGAGGATAGGCCGGGACCAGGAGCTTTGTCTGGCACTAAATCTTGATAGCCAATAATATTTCCTGAGGAGATAGGGAAGTTAGTAGTGTTTGTTGCCTGGGAGAAAGAGAGCGGCGGGGGTTGCTGCAAGTAGTTCAGCATCTCATTTGAGGAAGGGGTGGAGGTGGCTTTGTTATATAGCGAGGAAAAATAGTGCCTAAGTGTCGACACCACATCTCTGGGGTGGGTTTTAATTTCCCCAGTGGAGTCTTCAATTGAATTTATAAGCCTAGAGGTCTCTAGTTTTCTTAATCGCAAGGCCACTGCCTATTTTCAAGCACGACCCGGGGGAGGGGGATACAGATGAATACCAACTGACCTTGAACCAGATTAAGCTGTTGCTGGTATTTTTAGTGAATGAGGGAAATTTGGCCAGGACACCTGGGAAATTCCCCTACTCTGCCAGCAGGGGGCTTGACTTCCTGAGAGCAGAGTGGAGGAGCACAGTTTGGAGCTGGACAGCAGAAGAAGAGGAAGCGCTGATGTGACAGGGGAGAGGGCCTCCTCCCCTGTCTTGTATACCACTAGAGGCCTGAAAATGAGTTCAGACACTTTTATGGATCAAGAAGATCGAAGTGAGGAGCTGGAAAAGAAAAAGAAGGAATTAAGAGACAAAGCTTCTTCCATGGAGATGGAGGGAGGAGATGTTGCAAGAGTGAGTGAAAAAAATGTTTTTGAAAATAATCAGCAAAAGAGCAAAGAAACAAGAGGTCTTATAGAGCCAGATATTTCTGTTGTGAAAGCAAAGAAAATAGGCCGGACTCCTATCAGGCTAAATTGAGAATCAATGATGTGGCAGTATCAAAACAAGCTGCACCTGCTGAGATGGGGAAAAACAAGTGAAAGTGTCAGCACAAAAAGGAAAGGTGAAAGTAAGCCAGAAATGGCTTGGCCTGAAAAGGATTGTAGAAAGCAAGACAGAAAGTAAAGAAAGAACTAAAACAAATAAAGAAAACACAGATGTTGAGGATATTGAGGAAGTCACAGAAAAAAGGGCCCATTAGGAAACAGTAAAGGAGAAAAAAAGGAGGTTTCAGATTCAGAAGAGAGAACTTTTAGAGACTTTGTAGACACACCTGAATGGGCAACAGAAGCCTTACTACAAGCAGGTTGGAAAAGAAAGGATGATGGGTCTGGGTGGATCCAAACAGGCCCAGTACATCAGGAATTAGTAAAAAACAAAAAGAAGACACAAGGGATATAGAAAGTAAATTTGGGGAAAAAATGGATGAAGCCGAAAAACGGAAAGATGTAACATCAGAGACAGATAAAACAAAAGAGATCATTTTTGATGGACTTGATAGC
The DNA here is from genome assembly GCA_016271365.2 of Neoceratodus forsteri. NCBI lineage: Eukaryota > Metazoa > Chordata > Ceratodontiformes > Ceratodontidae > Neoceratodus > Neoceratodus forsteri. The sequence goes on along the minus strand of CM028135.1, from coordinate 899,620,326 downwards.
AATAATGAAGAGTCATCTATGGAGCTTGATCAGAAAATATTAACAGATAAAGAAATGCAGGAGGAAGGGGAAGGCCAGAAGGAGAAACCCTGGGGTGGGAATACTAAAGAAAGATTATTTCCTAAAGATATAAAACCACAGCATGCTGAAAGAAGAAATGCAGTACGCCTGAGATTTAGAGGGCCATCTGTGGATGTGCCAAACAGAATTTTTATTGGGAAAGAACTCTTAATGAATAAAATGAAGTTTTATCTATATGAAATGTATGCCCTTATTCATGTACTAGGAAGTACAGAATTTGACATAAGTTTTAAACATGGAGGATGGTTGGACCACTTTTGGAAATTATATCAGCAAATGAAATATACAGACTTATGGAATGATTTCTCAGTTATTCCCTTATCAAAACCTGCTTTTAAAATAGTGACCATGTTATTTTGAAATGAAGGTGTCAATGTGGTCGATATTAATTTCTGGATCAAGCAGAGGAGTGTAATGCATGGGCTGCTGGAACCGATATTGGATGAAAATGGTCTGTGGACAGGTGGATGGAAATATAAACTAACACTTAAACAAGTAGATGGGGAAATTCAAAATTTGCCGAACTGTTTCTTTCTAGGTCAAGATAGAGGCATTATTTTTTATGCAGGCCGCGCGGCCTGCTACAAATGTAGAGAGGAGGTCACTTAAGTAATGTCTGTGGTAAAGTCAAGTGGCCTATGTGGGATTGTTGGGCATTTTAAGCAGAATGCACAAACCAAGTTAAATGTAGTTTGTGTGAAGAGGAAGGGCACACCTTTGCAAAATGTGCCTAGGCTTCCCATAACAGCCCAGAAACTGGAGAAAGAGCAGAGCAAGATGTCTACCTGACTGTGGCACACAAAGAGAAAGAGAAGCAAGATAAAGTAATAAGGGAAGCCATTATCAGAGAGGACATGGAAAAAGGAATAAAGGTACAACCTCGGACTAAAGGGTTGGTAATACAAGAGCAAAAAGAATCAAAAGAAAAAACAGGGACTTTTAAAATGGAAGGGAAGACAGAAAAAGAGACTGGATTTACTATGGTTACAAGATCTAAAAACAAAAAGAAGAGTATAGCAAAACAGATAATTTCATTGGAAAAAGATCGTGAAGGTGTAGAGTTAACAAATAAATACGCCTTATTATAAGTTAGAAAATGGGCATTAAGAATGCGACATCCTGATTGGCTGGTAGGTCCTGCATACCCCTAATCTATGTGGCAACAGACCCCAGCAAATAAAAAGTGCCAGACCAAACCTACCTCATGCCCAGCCAAATATCATTGTGCCCAGCCTGCTTCCTTATTGGTTGAAGCACTGGGCACAGAATTCAAACTGCCGCCATTTTTTCAAGCAGTTAGCGAAAGCAGCTTATGTCGCTGTCCCACCGCATCACACCACTAGTGCCACCAGCATGAAAAAATAAGTAACTCAGCGCCATAGCTATCTAACTGAAATTCAGGAAATAAAATATTACTAAATATGTCAGCTATGGAGCTGAACTTCAGCACACCACAGCATTATTCAGCAACCGCTTCTAACACCGGGTCGGTCAGCTCTCACAAGCTTGAAACTCCTCTGCTGACCGATCAGCATTGAACTGTAAACTGCGCACATCTATAAGGGAGTCAGTGACAAAGTGAATAAAAAGGCAGTGCAAACAAAAGTGACCATTTCTCCAAACCACTGCGCACTTACTTCAAAACATGGCACGCTCCACACGCTGAAGCTTCGCTTGCCGCTTAACTGAACCCTTCATAACTTGCTCGCTCACGACCCACTCAGTTTCCTGTTCAGATTCATGTCACTACAGTATATCCACATGTAAAATTAAAATTTAGCGAAAGAAAACAAAATGAGGACACGGGCTGGGGCGGCTCATATACCAAAGACAGACACATAATACAGCAGTAAGCATCCATTAAAACAGCTTGTAAATGTTGTTCTGCCCTCTACTGGTAAGTATTAGTAAGATACCAGTAGAGGGATTACTTTACTAACAAGCCAACTATAAGTCCATTTTAGTCTTTTTTTACTATTTTCCTTAAATAAAAAAAAAAACTTTACAGATAGTCCATTTCTAATGCGATAATACCCTCCAGGTAGGGCAATACACTGACCTTCCAGGGGCTATAAGGCCTCCGCCCGCGTGTCAGTCTCATTATGCCCTGGCTGCGGTCCGGCATTGCCCATCACCGCCCACCCTGTCGGGTATTATTGCTTACACAAGGAATGGTCCACTATGGAGGAGGGCTTTGACTGGTCCAACATGGATCTTTCTGAAGGTGCAGGAGAGGAAGATGGAAACACAACAGACACACAGGTGTCAAAGAAAAGGAAAAATCTAAAGAAGCAGGTTTAAAGTGAGGGGAAAACAGAATGGGAAGTTTAAAATGCCTCACTCATAATACAAATAGTATTAAAAATAGAAGGAAGAGGCTGGTAACTTTTAAAATACTATATGACTTGAAAAGTGACTTATATGTATTCCAAGACACAAGGTTACAAACTACAGATTAAATTCAACAAACTCAGAAAGACTGGACATGGGGACCATCCTTAAGGTCCTTTGGGATAGATAGCTGTACTGGGGTAGGGGTAGCTTTCTCTTCTCATGATGTTCAAATTTTAAAAGTAAAAGATTTGGTACCTGGAAGAGCTATGATTATTGATGTTATCTTAAAAAAGAATTCTGTGAGGATTACTCTAATTTATAATCCACAAAGGAAAAAAGAAAGGGATATGCTAATAGATCAAATAGGAGCATATCTGCATACTTCAAAACTTGTGGTGTGGGGGGGGAGACTTTAACTGTGGGCTATCTAGAGTAGATTGGGGAGGGCAACATCAAAAATGTTTTGTGATACGACTCACTTGAAAAGAATGTTAGATAAAGCTGGAATGGAGGATGGATATAAGTTAAAAGGGAGAAAAGAGAACACACATATTTCAAAGGTTCACGTTCTACTTGTATAGATTTCTGGATGGTACAAAAAAAAGTGGAGGTAGTTGAAATTAGGAGTATACCAATTGAGACACCAGATCATATGGCAGTAGAAGTTGAAATTAACTTGGAGAACATGATGAGAATAGGAGAAGGCTATTGGAGGATGAGTACAGCTAAGCTACAAGATTAAAATAATATTGGAAGATAAGTTAACAGTTATGGAATTATATGATAGTGGAACAGAATGGTGGGAAGATACTAAAAAGAAAATCAAACAATATATGATCGAAGAAGGACAGAAAGTAGAGACAACAAATTATGGGAAGTATTTAAAATTAAGGGCTAGATTATATAAACTTATGATGAGGCAGGTTAAATATAAGGTGGATGAATCTAAACAAATTAAGAAATTAAGGTTAAAATGAAAGAATACCAATATAATAGGGTCACGTCTTTAATTATGGAACAAAAAAGTGGCATCCAGGGAACAAAATATCATACAAATCCATATGATAGTAGTAAAGAAAGTATAGAAAATTGAGTTATGTAGAAATTACAGGATGGAAAAGGGAGGATACATACAGATATAGAAAATATTAAATGTACAGTTCAAGAGTTTTTGAAGGAAAAATACCAGCAACAAAGAAGTAGGAAAAGTGAGGATTTTTTTCTGACAGTTGAGATGCCAGAGTTGGAGGAAGATGAGGCAGAGGCAATAAAGGGGGAAATTAAAGAAGAAGAAGTGAAAGAGGCATAAAACTCTTTGTCAAATAACACGGCACCTGGGTGGATGGGATTCCAAATATGTTCTATAAAATTTTGGAAAAACAAATAGCTCCCATTTTAACAAGAGTATACAATGGTATAATGAATGGAGACAATTTGGCAGAAAGCATGAAAAAAGGAACAACAATTTTTTTTGCATTAAAAAGGAGAAAAAACACAACTTAAAAATTGGAGGCCCATTAGTTTATTGACTTCAGATTGCAAACTTCTAGCCAAGGTAGTAAATGATAGGTTAAGGACTTTTTCAGAGAAATTGATAATGCAGTCTCAAATGTGTGCTATTCCTGGACGGAGCATGCAACAAAATTTAATTTATATTAGAGAAGCCATAAATAAAGGACAGGAGGATTCTTTGCAAGGGTATTTGTATGCATTGGATCAAGAAACAGCATTTGATGTTGTAAAGCATCAGTATGTATGGGATACCTTAGAAAAGTTTAAAATTCCAACAGAATTAATTAGTTTAATAAAAGCAATATATAAGGAAGCACAAATTTATCCTATGGTTAATGGGCATCTAGGGACTTCAATGTATATAAGGAATGGGGTTCAGCAAGGGTGCCCATTAAGTCCCCTACTATATGTATTTTGTCTAGACCGACTTCTGAGGAGAACAGAGATGGAGAAAGAGATAAAAAGTATTGTATGGCAAAATAGGGAACTGAATAAAACAAGTGCTTATGCAGATGATTGCTTAGTTTTAGTAAAAGATCAGAGTTCAGGGGATAAGTTAATAGAGACAGTAGAGAAGTATAGCCAATATACAGGGATTAAGATAAATAAAGGGAAAAGCAGAATGTATCCATTGGGGCAGTGGAGAAAAGAAAAGAAAAGAGAGTTGGAGATAGTAGAAGGAAGCACTAAGGTGTTGGGAATAAGATTTGAGGGGATGATGCAATACAACAAAACTGGGAAGAAAAGTGTCAAATAGCTCAAATAAAAATACATAAAAGGAAACAATGGAGTATGACACAGAGAAAATAATTTACTTATTAAAACATTTATTATCCCAATATTTTTATTTTTAGCTTACATTTTTCCAGTACCATTTCAAATACAATCCAAAATTCAAAGTCTTTTTTTTCAGTTATTGTGGGGTAGCAAGTTAAATCCTATTAAAAGGGGATAATGTATAGAACCATAAAAGATGGGGGTTTAAACATGATAAATCCAAGTGTTTTTTATACTAATATTTTTGTGTTTTCAAATATTGTACCATTAGTAAAAGGTGAGAACAAAGCTTGGTCTTGGTTAACACAGCAATGGAATGTACCTTTCATTAAATGTATTGGGAAGAAAGGGGATATAGTAGGAGGTAAAGTGTGGCCAATATATATGGAAATTGGAAGGAAGTATTTAACCCAGTGGGGGTAACAGTGGATGCTCTAATTAGGGGTAACAGAAAACATATGTATAAAGATATTATGGAGAGGAATTTCTGGGAAAAACAAGTTTTTAAGGTAGAAAAGGGAATAAAAGAGTAGAGAATTTTAGCTGTTACATTAGAAAAAAGAATTCCAGGAAAAATGAAAGATGTAGTATGGATGTGTAGTCATGGGAAGTTAAATGCGAGAGGTAATCATAAACATAAAAGAATGGAGGAAAGAATATGTGGAGAAAGAGATTGTGGGACAAAAGAAGAAAGCATGCAGCATTTATTTTTGATTGTGATTTTATTAAACCTTTTGGGGTATGGTAGCCAGTTATTGGGGATGCAAGCTTTTAAAAATTTGACATACTGAGATTTTGATTTATGGTCAGTTAAAGAATGGAAAAGTTAATAAAAATACAGTCTGTGCTATTTTGGCAGTTTTTAGATGGTCTATATGGCAAAACAGATGCTCAAGATTTTTGCAGAATAAGGATTTAACTGTACAGGATGTTTTTTAAAGTTTCAAGATGAAGTAGATAAAATTTCTCAAGATGAATGTAAATTATGGGGAGAAGAGAAAGCAAGACAGCTGTGGAAAAAAGTTACTGGAATTAGGTAGATAATATGGATATCATAATGACTGTGTGATTTGTTTTTGTTTTGGAAAAAAAGTTTGTTTTTGTTTTAATAAAAACTTCCCCTACTCTTTTCGATAAGTGCCATGGGATCTTTAACATCCACCTAAACTACCACCAATCCAGGCAGATGTGACCTCGGTTTAACGTCTCATCCAAAAGATGGCACCTCAGAAGTGAAGCACCCCTCTCATGCTGCACTACAGTGCCAGTACTGGGATATTAACCCAAGTGCCAGATGTGGGAACCGAACCCACAGCCCTCTGATCTCCTGGCCTCAGAGGCGAGTGTGCTACCTACTGAGCCACTGACACTGATGAAGCACTGGATGCCACACCTTGTGCCATGCCAGTGACCCAGGTTTGGGAACTAGCCCGGAAGTTGGGGGTCAGCAGGGGAGGAGAGGATTGAATGTCTGATGACAGCTCTTCTCTCCTGGGGAGGGTGGGTTAATGATTCCCAGGTGCTAGTGGCTTCCAGCAGAGACTGGGGGCACAACAGCCAGGGGATCATGTCAGAGATGGGAAGAAGCATCGGTGGATGTCCGTAGGAGGGGAGTGGGAGTGCACTCAGTCCACGCTGAACATCATTGAACATCCATACTCCTAGGGGAGGGAGGATCAGAAACAAGGAAACCTCCCATTGGCTGGGAGGAAGATGTCATCTGCCCCCACCTCCAACACTGGATCCTGCCCACCAGATCTCATCTCGACCATCACCTCCACCTGAAGAGTATTAGAAGAGGGAGTGCCAAAGAGCAGAAGGCGACCCCGCTCCAGGGGGTGTGGACTGGGGGATTCTCCAGAGGTGTGTTGCGGGTGAAGGGAGACAGAGAGCTTGGATCGGGAGGATCTTGGCAGAGGGAAACAGGTAGGATGACCAATGGGGCCCCAGCCAGTAGAGACAGGAGGGAAAAACAGTTGGGGGAAAAAAAATAGCTGTCTTCCAGTCATTTGGCACTTCTCCTGAGCAAACGGAGGTATTTAACAGAAAAAACAATGGTTGTGAGATTTGTTTTTTTTATCTCCTTCAGGAACCTTGGGTGTAGGGAATCAGGATCGGATGATTTATTTACTTTCAGTTTATCCATTAAACTTTCCACTTCTACAGCACAAATACATAATGATAGGTCTAGATGTTTATGTAGCTCAATGGCATGATTTTGTGTCATTTTCTTGTTAAACACTGTACAAAAATATTCATTAAATATATTAGCCATACCTATCGATGTTTTAATTTCTTCACCCTTATCTACAACATGCCCTATTTGCGTACTACTGTGTCTGTTGTTATTTATATAGGAGTAAAAGTTTTTACCATTGTCCTTTCTGTGTGTAATATTGAATTCTAATTTATTCCTCTCTCTTAAGATCATCTTTTTCAGCATTTTGGGTTCTTTTTTTATACTTTGCAATGTTTTCCTCAGTTTGGTTTCTTTTCATCTTGACAAATGCCTTTTTTTTTCCAATCACTTTGCTTTAAAATCCCATGAGTACACCACATGGGTAATTTACCTTTTGTTGTAAATCTTTTGTTTGGTACTAATTTCTCCTCTAGGTGAAACAGCATATGTTTGAAGCAGTCCCACATGTCTTATAAGTTTTGTTATTGAATGCCTTCTCCAATTCCCATTTTAATAATTCGGATCTGATTTTGTGAAAATTGTCTCTATTATAGTTCTTGATTATGGTAGAATCTTTACATAAACATTATCTGCCCTAATCTTAAATTCTGTTGTTCTGTGTTCACTGTCTGATAAACTTGCTCTGGTGTGTACATTTTCACTAACTGTTCCTCATTAGTTATTACTAAATCTAGTACATTGGTCCCTCGTGTTGGTTCAGTCACCATATGTATAGATTAGCAAGCTGGAGTTTCTATGAATTGCTTTTCGCAATGATGTGTGACACCCTGTTATTCCAATCTATATTATGGGTAATTAAAATCCCCCATTACTACAATGCTCCCCTTTTCTGCAATCTGTGTGATTTGTTTGTGAATTTCTTTATCTTTTTCTATACTTGTGTTAGGCGCCCTATACATAATTCCAACACACATTTTTTTAACAGACCGTATTTCTACAGTAACCCATAGTGATTCAATGTTAACATTATTTTCCCCTGTATCATATATCCCACAATTAAGTGTATTGTTTATATAAATTGCTACCCCCTCCCTTTTTTGCACTTCTGTTCGTTATGTATAATGTATACCCATGAATATTTTTATTCCATAAGGTTTCAGTATCCCACCAAGTTTCTGTGATGGTATATATATCAATGTATTCTTTATGTAGTAGGACATCTAACTCAGATTTTTTTTAATTATTCAAACTTCAAGCATTTAATGACCATACCTTAACCTCATTTGTGACTGTTTTAACAAATGTCTTGTTTATTTTTTTTGTGGACCATGTGTCCTTTCTTCTCGTGATTTCTTTGTGTACTTTCACTCTCCCTTCTGTTTTAGTTTAAACAGCCATTGATAACTTATTTAATTCTGATCCCTAATTTTCTACTACCTATTTTGTTTAGGTGCAGTCCATCCATACTATATAAGAACCGATTTTCAGAAAGGTCTTCCCAATGCGTAATGCACTTAAAATCCTCTAATAAGGTCCAAGGTCTTAGCCAGTTATTAATCATACAAACATATGAAAGTGCCATCAGAACAGACCTACTGGTCAATCAAAGTCTTTCCAATTGTGCAGCTAGCTCCCTAGCAGGCAGCTACCCCTCCCCCACCCCTTGCCCGCTTGATTTCCATTTGTTGTCCTCCTCACCAACACTTACCCACCCCTGTACTCTGCCCCAAGTGTTCTTAAAGCCCACCACATTTTTGCTTGATATTACCCCTTCTGGTAGCGCATTCCACCTCATAACCACTCTCTCTGTGAAGTAATGCTTCCTCATTTCCCTCCTGACTGTCCCTCCCTCTATTCTTAGCCTGTGCCCCCTAGTTTTCCTCCCGCTTTGTTTTTCTGTTCTTACAGGGAGTATCTCAGAAATATAAAACCTATATTTCAATTTATCGGTTTCTGCCTTAATGTCTTTAAATTCTTTCATAATATCTTTAACACTCTGATCCACTACGTTGTTTGTACCCAAATGGATTATAATTGCTGATGATTTGTCCTTTTCCTTAATGATAGATGGTAACATTTGTTTTACATCACTTATTCTAGACCCTGAAAAGTAGCTAATGGTAATATTTTCTTTGCTGCCCCAAGCTATGTATCTGTCTGTGTATTTGAGAATAGAATCGCTCAATACATAGACCTGCTTGATACCATTTAACCATCCCCTCCTTACTTCCACTGATGTCTCTTGTTCCTCCATTTCTAAAATCTGATCAGTTACCACCTGCTCTTGTTCTTGATTTAAGTTGAGTGTTTGCTGTATTTGTATTCAGTGTATTATGTATTAAATTATACCTAATTTCTTTACTTACGTCACCTTTATTTTTGTTTTTCAGTTGTTTTGCTGTGCCTTTGCTCGATGAACATGCATTCACATGACTTTTAATGCCTTCAGGACTTCTTTCCTATTCTTTAAATCAGTATAATTTCCACTGTTGGTATTATGAACATTGGGTGCTTCATTGCACATTGCTGGCTGATTATTATCATTAGTACTTTCAGATGGATCTAATCTTACTAGTGGTTCAAAGCAATTTGTCAATTCCAGATTAAATATCTCAGCCCTCCTACCTTTTTGTATTTTCTTTTTCCATTACCCAATCATCATCCTCTTCTTCATCCCTGACCCTTTTCTGTTGTCATCAACTACTTAGCCAACTGTATGCTGCACTTATTTCTTTGTTCATGCTACCTAAATATGATGTTTTGCAATATGACAACCTGCATCTCTAACAGAAGGATTTTGGTTTTAGTTCTCTAATAGTGATACATTTCCGTAAGTATATGCCAAAACCTCATTAGTAGCTTCTATTTTTATTTTACCAGATATGGTGCACCTGATTTCTAACTCTTCATTGGCCAATTTTACAATGTTTGAGTCCATATTTATATAATATCATCTGGTCAATCTTCCTGCTTTGATATATATACTACCATCTTAGTTTAGGTCCTGCCTCACTTCTCCGGCTTCTCCGGCAGACACCAGCAGACACAGTAAGGCTGTTTGCCTTAGCTGTGTTGCCTTTGCTGGCTCGCTGATGTTGGCTTGCCGATGCTCACTTAAGGGGGAAAATACAGTATATAATGCTGAGACTGGAAGTAGTGTGTCTGCCCACTTCCGGTCCGTTCACTACAGATTAAGGTCTTTTGTCCAACAAGTGAGCTTTATACTGCCGTTAAAAGGTCAGTTAACAACCCTGTGACCCAAATTTTAAATAAATACCAGTTATTGTACCATGTTTCCCCCAACACAATGACCAGACACTCTTACTAGTGTCACTGTGTAAATAGTCCCTTCAGGACTTCCTTCCAGCAAGAAGGCTGCAGTAAAAGGCAAGCTTCAATAAATTGTTAGAAGATCCTGGAGCACCATAAAACTACCCTAGTACATAGAAGACACTATGAATGCACATTCTGGGGCCAAAGCAAGATCAAAAACATAACCGCTCAAGGACTGGATGCCTTTCTCTCTCCTGCTACCTCATTGAAGGGACCAGGGCCTGCAACCTCCAATGGACCTATAATGATTGACTCCCTAATGGCTCAAATCATGGCAATGCTTACCAAAATTCAAGCCATGGGTGAAGAAACTAGAAAGAGGCTGGCAGTCATGGAGGCAAAACTAATGGAGAGCGATGCTAAAATCCAAGACAATGCAGCAGCAATATAGAGGTCTTAGAAGAATCTGAGCAGCATGCCAAATGGAATGCAGTCTTCATGCGGCACCTTCAGTTCTTGGGAAGGAAAGTGGAAATGCTTGAAAATAGTCACCAGCAAGCTAAAGTTAGTATTGTGAGCTTCCCCCCTTGGTTTGCAGGCAGATCTGACATCCTTGCAGCTGTAGAAAAAAAATTATCTTTCTGGACTTACAACTATTGCCTGCAGACTGAGGGAATGAGGGCATTTGCCATACCATAGATGACCCAACCACGAGGTGACAACTCACAGAGACCTTATTGGTTGCAGAGGTTCAGATTGCTCTGCTTGAAGCTGCCAGGTCTTGAGGGGACATCTAGGAGGGAAGAAAACTGACCTTCTTTCCTGGTATCTCCTACCAGACACAAGCAAGAAAACAGACATGCAGGCTACCAAGAAAGCACCTCTGCAGCATGGGGTAAATGCACAGCTTCTCTTTCCTGCACAGCTGCAAATTCACCACAGTACCAAAACACATCCCAAATCTGACCTGCTCCAGCCTATGGTTGTTTCACTCACCCCTGATGTAAATATACTATCAGAAACCTGGTTAAATAACAAAATTGTAGACTCATCTCTCTCTATCCCAGGCTTCTCTGTCTCCGGCAAGACAGGGCTGGGAGAGGAGAGAGGCATAACTATCTATATCTCTTCAGCCATTCAATATGTAACCCCCTACAAATGGGGTTCCTAAAAGCCATCTAGGTGCTGCCTAAGTGTTTCCCCTAGCGGTTTGGCGTTTTGGCGCCTAAGCCGCTTGAATGGCTCTGTGAGTGCTTGTAGAGCCTCCACGCACTGTCTTTAAGAGCTGTCTGCTTGCAGACATAGCTTCATGCTTATGAGGAGACTGTGGGTTTCCCTGCTCGAGTCCCGCTTGAGCTGTAATGTAATTGCCCCTCTTTGCCATCACTGAAAGCGTAAGGGGAGAACCCTAGAAAGATGTAACTATTGGCCTGAAATCACTTAGAGTAATAGTGAAAATGCAATTGTTTACTCTGCCTTTTGTTGCAGCTGGGACTTCACGTTCTGTGCCCCTCCATTTTGGACTAGGACTGTCTGAGGGTCCAATAGGAGTGGGGGGGGCATCTAAAATGGAGCTGGCTGACCAATGGGGATACAGCTAGTAATTCTGGGAAGTACAGTCTGGACTATGGTGCCTTTTTTGCACCAATGAGGGCAGTAGTGAGTAACTGGCAGCTGCATCCCACCAATGGGATTGGGTGGTGCCCGGACTGGATTCTCTGCCCAAGCTGCTCTGGGGCAGAGTCGTTGGTGATCGTGAAGATGGAAGGAGCCTTGGCTCCTGCGCTGTCTGAAGTATTCACGTGGGAGGTGCATGAGTCAGGCAGAAGGCGAGCAACTTCATCACCAGAAGAGAGAGGAGAGCGGACAAGATCCATGAGGAGTGCAAGCACAGGAGGCTGTGCGAACACAGCTACCTACCAGGCTCACCCTGTAGAGGACTGGAGAATCTGCTGAATCACGCTCGGTCTGTCAGGACAAGTGAAGCTGCATAGTTCACCCGGTTTGTTCAAGCGAAAGCGATCGAGAGTTTTGGAGCAGCTGCCTGGTATTGTACCCCTCTGCTCTTCACATAAATGTGTGGAGAAGTGTTGAATTCCAGGCTCGGTGCTGTGAGTGGTGTGAGAGCGACCTTTCTGCTGGAATCGTGAGTACTAGATCAGGGAGCTCCTGGCAGATGTGCATAGTGAGGCAAGATTTGTCTGGCTGCTTTACTGCTTATGCGAACTGAGCCTGCTGGCTCTACTTAATCCTTTCAGGAATCAAATGTTTGTTTCTACATCACGGCCCCGACCAGCTGCAACGAGAGGCTAGCCTTCTATTGCCTGGGTACCCAGAGACAGTGACACTTAGGTTTGGCCTGTGCACAGTGCCCTAGATATAAATATATATTTTAGAGTGGTAAGCTAATCAACCTGATTTCCCTGTCCTTGTTACTTCCCTTAATAAACCAGATTTGTTGTTGCAAGGAACACTGCTTAAACTGTGTGTCTATGTTGAATTACTGCCCAGTGGTTGTTGTATAACTCGTCTTAGTTTACAGGTGGTCCTCAGAGTCAAGCTGATTAGACCAATCCTACGGGTGAGTGTATATTGCAAGGGTACTGTGATTGATTTTGTGTGGGCCACTAGTGGGAAGAAAGGGGGCTGCAGTGACCCAGGCGCTGTGACCAGGTCACATCTGACTGTTCAACCCCGACCTCTGGGTGGAGGCACCCGCCATTGGATCCAGGCCCCTCAACCTGTTATTAGCTGAGCAGGCAGGGTAGTAGCCCTTAGGATGGCGCTGCTGGGTTACAAATATACTATCACATGTTCTACCACTGTAACTAAAGCCTACAAATTGCTCATACTTCAGTTACCTCTCTCCTACATTTCATGACAGGTGCTTGATGTCATCCCGGTCTACAATCATCAGTCGTTACAGAACTTATTGACTCTATTGTCTCTCATACCTCTACAGGTGAGGTTTATATTATGAGTAATATTAACTCAAACTGGTTGTCCCCCTCCCTTAACAAATTACGGAATGATATTGCTGCCCATAGTCTGTCATAACTCAGTTTGAACCTACTAGGATGAATGATAAAGCAGTCACTCCCTGATTGATTGGGCTCTCATTTCTCAGCCATACAGAGTCATTAAGGCAGGGGTACTCCCCAATGGATTAAATGACCACTGTATGACTTTCCTGGTGCGTAAAATTCACCGAGTTAAGACCCCTCCTAACACCCTACTAATTCGGTCTTACAACTCACTAAACCTTTCCCCCCCCTTCTCCTAGACCTTACCCACACAAATTGAGCCCCTATTGTTTTGGTGACAGATATAGATGTAGCTGCTGACTTCTTTAAAGTCAATTTCCTTGACATTTGGAGCCGATATGCCCCATGTCTGTGTCAGAGGAAACCACCTCCCCTGGATCTCTCCTGAGCTCATTGCTTGTCAAAGAGCAAGGGATCTAGCCTGGAAAAAACACAAAGCCTCTAGGCTACAAAAAGACTACGATGCATATTGATTTCTATTAAACAAATGCACCAAGGCCACTCATTTGGCCAAAGCCGACTACTTTAACTCTTTCTTTCAAGCTGATATTAACACCTCCTCTAAATTTTGGAAGGTAATCCACTCTCTTTTCTCCCCTCCCTCCCCCACTCTCAAAATAAATAATTCCCTAGTTACAGACCACCCTAGTGTTGCACATGAATTCAATAACTACTTCACCTCCTGTGCCTCTGCCCTCTTATCTGCCAGTCCTGCAACTAAATCTGCTCTTCCACCATTGCCTCCCACTTACCATCCCTGGGAAGTGGCTTCTCCTTCTCTAAACTTACTCCATCCCATACTCTAGAAGCCCTACTAGCTCTGAACCCCTCCAAAGGCAGCTCACCTGATGGACTAGACCCAAAGTTGTTGTTTCTCATGATCCAAGCCAGTGTTGCCCCCCTCTCTGAACTCCTCAACTTCTTTGATTTGGCCGCTCTCCCTGCTAACTGGAAATATGCTATTGTTCTTCCCCTACCCAAGGAAACTGACCCATCTACTCCTGGCAACTACCATCATTTCTCGCTCCTTCCTGCCCTTGTGAAATTGCATGAGCAACTGGTCCTCAATCAACTCTCTTCCTATCTCTCAAACGTTAATTCTTTACTCCCTTCCAAACTGGTTTTCGGAGTACCCACTTCACTACTACTTACCTAATTAGGCTTACTGAATTCATCCTGTCAGGGATGGACAGTGGCCATATCACCTCTGCCATTTTTGTCGATTTAGCCAAACCTTTCGACACCATCTCCCACTCACTACTACTAAGCAACCTCTCCTCAGCAGGCTTATCTGTACAGGCAACTAACTGGTTCAAAGCCTACCTCGTAGGCTGGACCCAGTCAGTCAGAATAGCTGATTCCATATCCCCCCTCCCTATTAACACTGGTGTACCCCAAGGCTCTGTGTTAGGTTCTATACTCTTCTTCATCTTCTTGAACGACTTCCCATCTGTCTGTACTTCAACCTCCATACACATGTATGCAGATGACATGGTCTTCTTTGTCTCAGGCCACTCCTCTACCTATGTTGCTGACAGACTCCAGCATGATTTCAACAAGGTTCAGCACTGATTCAGCTCTCATCAACTTTTCCTTAATGCTAAGAAGACAGTCTCCATGACCTTCGGCACCAGGCAGAGACTCTGTAGGCTCCCCTGCAATCCCTCCTTCCACACACCGGATGGGACAATTCTTAAGGACACCTCCTCATTTAGATATCTGGGTGTTTGGCTAGACCAACACCTAAACTTCTCTGGACACATTGGCACCATCCTGAAAAGGTTGCGCGTCAAGCTTGGTGCATTATACAGGAACTGGAACGGCCTCCCTCTCCTGGCAAGGTGTGAACTTGTCCAGAAGATGATCCTCCCAATATTTGACTACTGTGATGTAGTCTACAGTGCTGCACCCAAGTCATCCCTGGTCAGATTGGATGCCATCTTCAATTCCTTCCACCGATTCGCACTGGACTCTCGTCTCACTCATCACTGTTCTCTCTATCACTTCCTGGTCCTCCCGTCACTTGAAAATAGACACCTGCATCATTGTGCCAAATTTGTCTCTAAATTCTGATTTTGTTCTCTTCCGTCCTACCTCTCTTCCCTCCTGTCAATCTTCCCCACCACCTCCACTCCTAAGATCTATCAGACTCTTGTTCCTTGGCAATCCCCACGGTCTACCTCTGCTGGTCAGAATGCTTTCTCGTATCGATTTCTGCACCTCTGGATACACTCCGCTACAGATCCACCACTCCTCCTCCCCTTTCCATATCATCTGCCTTACATAATTCCTCTCAGTAAATTGCTCATGCATTTAAACTTCCCCACACCCCTGTATCTGCAATCTACTGCTCCTCTACATGTATCGCATTATGTCCCTTTCTCCTCCCTCCCTAAAATTTCTTCTCTCTACTTAATCCTACTTCTCCCTTACCACCTTCTTTCTCTTCCCCTCACAACTGCCTCTCCTGCCTACCATCTTCCTGATGTGCCTACTTCTTCTCACTGCCTACTACCTGCTTCTCTCTTGATGCGCCACTTCTGCCTTGTGCAGGCAGGGTTCTCAGCCATCCTGGTGGGGCAAACCCTGGCAGACCTCTGTCCTCCTCCCTCTTCACCCTCTCCTCCTCCACTACCTGCCTGGACCCCCTCTCCCTCTCCACTCACTTACTAATTTTTCTTCTCACCTTACCTTATCCAACTCCTCCTCCTTACCACTCCCCTCCACTACCTGCCCCATTACATCTTTTCTTCTCCCGTCCCTAAAATGTTTTTCTCCGACCTAATCCTACTCCTCTTTACCACCCTCCCTCTTCTCCCAGCTGCCTACTACGTGCATCCTCCTGATGTGCCTACTTCCACCTCACTGCCTACTACCTGCTTCCCTCCTGATGTGCTCACCTCTGCCTTGTGCAGGCAGGGTTCTCAACATCCTGGTGGGGGCAGACCCTGGCAGACCTCTATCCTCCTCCCTCTTCACCCTCTCCTCCTCCACTACCTGCCTGGACCTCCTACTCCCTCTCCACTCCCTTACTAATTTTCTTCTCACCTTACCTTATCCAACTCCTCCTCCTTACCACTTCCCCCATACACTGCCCACTACCTGCCTCCCTCCTGATATGTTCTACCTCTGTCTTGTGCAGGCAGGGTTCTCAACATCCTGGAGGGGTCAGACTCTCTCCTACTCATCTTCTTTCCCCTCCTCCTCCTCCTCCATTTCCTGTCCTGACCCACAACTGGGTTCTCAGCTTATGTGTGACTACCCCAAAATGTTACTGCACTTAGACTGCTTGCACTTCTGGTATAGCTTAGTTAACTTGTATTGTCTGTGTTACTCCTCACTAGCTTGACCTCAGATCTAACTACTAGTTTTCCATTCAGTCATTTCCTACACAGTTAGGAGTCACATGTGCTTGCATCCTAATGAGAATTTTGTGACATTGTATCTATTTTCAGTTGTTTTATCAGACAGCTCCCTAATTCATAATTGTTAGCATTCTGCTATTTCATTCCACTATTTCATTGCTTACTGTACAGTTTACTCTCTCAAATTTGCCTGTATTCAGATGTAAATCTTTGTTATCGTTGTTCAAATGTAAATCTTCGTTATCTTGTATTTTTGTACCAAATCCCTGTATTCAATCCTCATGTTCCCCTTCCCTCAGGTCACACGGAGATGAGAAACTTGTTGATCAGTGTGCCTTCCTAGTGAAACATTTCAATAAATAAATAAACATGTATTCTCAGACCCTGATTCAGCTTCAGCATTTCCATAAAAAAACATATTATACAGTTCACCAATGCTAAGACTGCCTGAGAAGAAGAGGGGTTAATTTGGAGGGACTACTCACTTTTATGTCTGCCTTTTTTACCTTCAGCTCTGAATTACCACTGCTGTGTTGCCTCTGGGCTATCAGTGAGACTTTAAGTTTGTTTCTAATGTTCTTAATATTTACCATGTTTATGTGCTCATATTGTTTACTCCAGTTCTGTTTAACACTGACCC
The DNA here is from genome assembly GCA_016271365.2 of Neoceratodus forsteri. NCBI lineage: Eukaryota > Metazoa > Chordata > Ceratodontiformes > Ceratodontidae > Neoceratodus > Neoceratodus forsteri. The sequence goes on along the minus strand of CM028135.1, from coordinate 899,603,160 downwards.
TCTTGGTTCAGTGAAATAGGAAGTTCAGTTGGGTGTGGTATTACACACTACTCAGTACAGATGAGTATAAATAGATAGGCCATTGACAGAGCAAAGGCCTATGGCACATTCATAAGGTAGAAAAAGAAATGGGTAGACTGGATGGGCCTTGCGGTCCTTATCTGCCATCAACTTCTATGTTTCTATGTTCTATGTTTCTCAGTTTGTGAACTTTACAAAGTCAGTAGTGCTTTCTATGCCTGTCTCCCAGTTGGCATAGGTGGTTTACCATACACTGTAGGGTGGAAATGCAAGCGTAACTAAGCCCATGGCTTCTTTCACTAATATTTCCTTCTCACTGTGCCTCTCAGTTCTCCTTATGAACATATATGATCTGCGAGGGGCAAGAAATGTTGGCATTATATCTTTATTGCGTCAAATTTGGTGACAGTGTTACATCCTACAACCTTACCTTGCTGGACTTTACTCCTGATTATAAATAGACTCTGGCAGCACTGAATAGTGCATAGACTTCCAAGACCTGTTATCTTATTCTGCATTTACCATTTACCTGCACATTCATTATTTTGGTCTGCATGCCTTGCTCTTTTTTTATGTACCATAGTATATGATGTAAAATCTATAAATAAATTAAAAAAAAGGGTAATCTATGAACACTATTGCAAGAATTGCTTCAAGGCAGAAAATTCTTGACTGGTTATACATAAACTCCTCACCAAGCTGAGAAGTCTATGGGGAAATGCCAATGGGGCCCAGTAAGAGTGTGCTGGAGCTCTGGCCACAAGAAGTTCACCCTAACCCAACGTCAAATCGCCTGTTGCTAAATGACACATGACAAAGTCCTCAGTAAAGATTGCCATGGGACCAGTTCTGCTGACCACCAAAATTGCTGGCTCAGCCTCAGAAGAGTCCATCTGACTGGAAAGACAGCAGTCCTGGACAATGCTCGACAGTGGGTTCCAGGTCACCCTAATTGGTCATCTCCATCACATTCTTAAATTGTACAGTATTCTGGCATACTGTAGCAAATAGCAAGCAAAGAAATCTTTATTTATTAAATGCTATTCCAAAATCATGATCATAACATTGTACGTTAAAACTCTAAAAACATAGCTAAAATCACAAACAATTCTAAAACAATTAAATATAGGTAGTCAGATTCAGAACTTTAAATAAATGCTAAGCTAAAAAAATAGGTTTTTAAGGCAGACTTAAAGGCCTCAGTGGTCGGGCACTCTCTAATCTGATGAGGTAGAGAGTTCCACAGGGTCAGAGCCACAAATGTGAAAGATCTAGCTCCCGACATTTTTAAACAGACCCAGAGAACCACCAGCAATCCTTCGTTGGGAGAGCGGAGTGTGTGGAGGAGGTGGTAAATGCAAGGAAGATCTTGCAAATACCACGGTCCATGTTCATGTAGGGCCTTATAGGTCAGTAACCTGACCTTAAAGGTGATCCTCCACTGAACCAGCAATGTAGTGCAGTCCACAGAGTACAGGTGTGACATGGCAAGATCTTGGTAAGCTAATCAACAACCTGGCAGCCACATTCTGCACCAGCTGCAGGCAGCAAAGGTCTACCCCCACCAGCCCTAGGTATAAAGTGTTGCAATAATCTAGGTGGGAGGTCACAAAGGCGTGGACCAACGTTGCAAGATCGTCAAGCAGGACCATGTGTTTTATCCAGGTGATATTCCACAGATGGTAAAAGGGTCTTGACAATGGCCGACACCTGAGATTTAAGTGTCAGCCCAGCATCAAGCATAATGCCCAGATTTTGCATCTGATCAGGGTCATCAGCTGGCTGCCCCCAGCCATGGCCCAGATGGCTGACCAGCTGCTAACCCACTACTCAGTGACCTGGGTCCACAACCAACACCTCAGTCCTGAATTTCAGAGAGGCAGTTGTTAAAGACTGAGACAGCATCACCCTGCTTGGGTACAATGGACATGTACATCTGAGTATCATCTGCATAGCAGTGAAAACTCAACCTGTACCACTTTATAATCTCTCCTAACAGCAGCATGTATACCGCAGACAACATGGGTGACAGCACAGAGCCCTGCAGCACCCCACAGGACAGGGGAAATGAGGCCGAGGAAAAAAATCCCTGACTCCACTCTCTGAGTTCTGCCTATGAGGAAGGAATGAAACCATCTAATGACTGTCCCAGACAGACCACAGATCAGCCACAGGTGGTCCACGGTGTCAAATGCCTCAGAGAGATCAAGGAGTTCCAAGACTGAATGGCTCCTCCACTCTCGCTATTAGGAGATCATTAAGTACCCAAACCAGCACTGTCTTGGTACTATGCCTCTTCCTGAAACTGGACTGGAGAGGATCATAGACGTCATGGTTGGTAAGATGATCCTCCAGTTGCAATGTGACTGCCTTCTCAATAACCTTACCCACAAAGGAAGGTTAGAGACAGGCGTGTAGTTAACAAGACAGTTTGGGTTGAGAGATTTCTTCAGACAGGGATGTACCACCACCTCTTTCAGGGTGTCACGGAAACACCCCCCTCTCCAACGGCACTATCTCAGCCCTGAACTGGTCCGATGACCTCCATACACCCACTAGTAGCAGCGTTGGACCTGGGTCCAAACTACATAGAAATCGGTCATAAATCCTGGATGATCTTCATGATGTCCATGATCACCACCCAATCAAAGTTGGACCAGACAAACTGGTGCCTGTAATCTCCCACGAGCACCACATCTCCCATTTGAATGAGGCACAGATCTCCAATCTGATGGTGCCAACCTTTTCTGCAAAATATTGAGCAAACTCCTCACACTTATTCTGTGAAAAGGCTCCCTGATTCTGGAGACAGGCTGGATTGCACAGTCTGTCCACAGCTAGAAAGAGCTGAGCAGTCGATTTCTCACAGCAGCAATCTCCCTGGACAGGACCTCTGCCTTCTTACGGGAGATGGCCGATTGATAGTCCTTATAATAGGACATCAATCTAAGCTTGTCATCAGTCTGGCCGGATTTCTGCCAGCATCGCTCCAACCTTCTCCCCACTCTCCTCAGCTCCCTCAAAGTCCAGTCGAACCAAGGGGACTGAGGGCAAAGAGTGAGGGGTTGAATGTGGACAGGAGCTATGGAATCCAGGGCAGCCTCCACTGCCTTGTTATAGGCTAGTAGAAGTTCCCCTGGATCCGAGCTTACCATCAAACTACCTGATAGGTCCAGTACCACCATAAGACCATCAGGGGTCAGATCCTGTACAGAGTGGTACCAGACCATCTCCAAAGGGCAGGTCTATTGGGGGAGTCACAGAACTGAACCCTATAATGTGGTGATCAGACCACCCGATGGGTTCCACCACCACCACCACCACCACATTGGAGACCTCCATCCCCAGTCGGACACTAGTAATAAATGGGTTGATAACATGAGTGGCTTCAGCAGTAGACCAATGGGTAAGTCACAGTCCTCAGGGGCATCGACCATCATGATCTGATTGGTAACCTACTCCTTCAAATGGATGACATTGCTAATGGTGCACTTAACATTTGGGGACAGGATAATTGCCTCTCCATCTCAGTGCCACTCTATTCAACCTCACCATACTCAGCTCTGGGCACTCACTGACTGCATCTCTGATAGGTCTGCTTCCCCATGTCCATGGACAGGTAGCACCCAGCCTTGCCATTTTGCTTCTGTCTCATCAGAAAACTACTTCAGTCCCCTGAATATATGAGTATTGGTGCCAGTAATCATGGGAATGTGGTCTTACATTTCAGACTCCAGACACACTGTGACTAGGATTTCCATGGGTTCTTGTCATCAAGGCATATGTCTGGAAACATAGGCAAACCAGAAGAAGTTATAAAATTCACAAGTAGCATTTATTATTATCAATAGCAATAAAAAATAAAAGTGTGCAGGATAGCTCTTTTACAGGCAGTTCAATCAAAACGAAGTCCTTAATCTGAGGGTATCTCTGAATCTAAATCTTAATTTTACTCTCTCTCTAAAACACATTGCTATCTTTACATATAATGTCTTTTCCTGGCAATTAACTTCTGCATCCTGAGCTCACTGAGATACGTATTTTATTTCTCACAAAATGTATGAGAACTTTGCCAGTATCTTTCCTGCAGGTGTGATGTAACAAATTTGAACATTGTGTCCCAGTCAGAACTAATCTCCTGTTGACAACTCTGCAAATGAGCTTTTGGAAGTCAAACTGCATCTCAAGGTTAACCCCCTGAGTTCCAAATAGCTTGTTGCAATCATTTCAACAACAGAACCAAATACATTTGCAAACCAAGGGATCTCAGTTTGACATTAAGATTCACATATAGCTTTTCACCACACAGAAGCAAGGGGGAAAAGAAAGATAGAAATAGCAAGTAAAGACAGGGAGATAGCAAGGGGGGAAATTGTGGGTCCATCGGAGTAGCCATTTCCTCCAGTGCTACAGGAAAATTTGATTGTGCACTCAGACTGCAGAGACAGACAAGTGGCAGAAAAGTAGACAACAGAACAGATCATTACTTTTAACTCCCTGTAAATAACAACTTGTACAGGGTCTTAACCCAACCCCGTCATAATCCTCTAAGCCCAGTGACCTTATCTGATAACTAAATATCCATAGTTGTGCAGACCATGTTGGGATAAGCTTTGTTACTGAGACCCTATAAACCAGTCCCTGTAGGGGAAAATGAGGGAGATGAATCACATGCTGATTGTAGAAGTCCTTGAATATCAATGTAACCTGAGATCCACTGCCAAATACATCTAAGCCCTCTATCCATCAACAAAGACTAGGCCAACTTGTCCACTGTAAACATTTAGCAATATACAGTTTTAACTGTAGACTGTACAACATTTTTTTGTGAGCACCTTCCTGCTGGGACCCTAGTGTACACTAAGACTGGGCCCCATTGGCCTTTCCCTGATTCATTACTTTCCAGATCAACTGTTCATTAATCTTTTTAAGGTCCTATGAGTTAAGGCAATTTTGCTGCCAGAGATGTAGTCCTACTATGTCCCCATTAGCACACCCCAGGGTTAAAGAGGACCTAATGATGGTACATCTCAGCACATTCATACTGATTTAGAACTGGTAACATGACTTTGTGATCAGCACAGTTCAGGAAAATGCTATTTATATATTTACAATTGCCACTTGTAAGCCCCACATTCTTTCTTTGCTCAGGATTGCCTGTTTGCTGCATCTTACATATACAACTCACATTACTGCTGTTGAGAAATTTGCTGTTGCTGATCCCAATATCACCTACCCGGTAATGTTATTTTTACTTATATTGTTTTTCTTGCATATTATGTTCCGATATGCTGTCATGAACTATAATTGGAATTTGTTCTGTGTGTCCAGGACCATCTTGCAAATGAACTTGCTCAATGATGTAACTGCCTGGTTAAATAAAGTTTGATTGATTGATTGAACCCATTTTTCATTGCTCAGTCTATTGCTCAGAATTTACTGTTTGCTGAACCTGCTTTTACAATGTTCAGTCCTTTCTTTTGCACATAAATCACATTGCTTGCACACAGGTTTAGCTGGCTTTGCATTCACACACAGTTTGTTTGCATAGTTTACTTGTTTACTCACTGTGTTCAGTAGCTGGTTCCTGATGGAAAAGTTTGACCTGCTGCCGATTCGAGGAAGGCCTCTGGGTGAAATAGGCTGGCAGTCCCACCGATCGTAGCCACAAATGCCTCCCTCACTCTCCACTAAGTCAGAATATGGGTTGAGCCTGAAATTACACTTTACAAGTCTGTTTGCTAAAGTTTAGAATGCTCACAAGCTCCTTGATAGCTGATCCTGGTCTAACCAGCTTGCATGCCTCTCTCTCTCTCTCTCTCTGTGAACACTCTGCAGCACACAGACGCTGGCCAGGGGGCAGGACTGAATGTAGCCACATCAATCACTTGACGCCATGCAAATGAGCCTCTCTCTCCTCGCTTGCTCTTCCTTCATGGCAATCATCAAGCAGGAGCAAATTTAATCTTCAAACTATAACTTTTTTCTCGGCTGCAATTTCAGTGGTGGGAGCTCTGTTTTGACAGTTTTACCATAGTTTCTGACATTTTCACCGACTTCTAATTTGCACATTAAGCACATGAAACTTTCAGGGCACATATCTGAGTCTGTTCCTTAAAGTCCACAATACTTTTGGCACTTGAAAATTGCATTTTAAAAGTTCTTTAAGCACTTTCTGATGCAGAAACTAGGACACACATTTCAATGCTTTACTGTCCATTAACAAGTTGAAGACACACAAGCAGCACTCTGTTCCTTTAATACTGGAAGGCACACAAGCAGCACATTTGGGTGGCATTTTTTCTGGGCACAAATCACTTTTCCACAGGCTTCCTTTCCACTTGGGCTACACTGCTACCAGACAGAAAGATGCTAGACATACCCTCAGCAACAATTCTGGTTCTCACTCCATATTAAAAACATCACCAGATGAACCCCGATTTTGTAACCCCCTCCACTTTACTCAGTAGACATCCCTGGCATCATACTGGGCACACACTGAAACATTTAGAAACGGTACCACCTAGCTTTGGGGAATGTATACCAAGCTCATTCTTCTAGAGATCAAGAGGTGGGGTGTACAAAAACAATAATGATTGGTATTTACAAACCAGGTCCTGGGGAGAGATTTTGCTAGGCATATGATAGATCTATCTTCTGGAGGGGTACCCAGTTAACCCACACAGGAAGCAATCATGTAACTGTCCAGACAATAGTTGGGGTTCTAAAGTGAGACTTTATTCAAAAGATGTTCTTCAAAGCAAGGGTGAACCCCCAAGATTTACATATCTTGGCACTAGGAACTTGCAGAACAACAAAATCGAACTGTATCTGACAGAAATGCTTTGTATTTCCACCGCAGTAGGAACTAGAAAACTTGGACTTGTTTTGCCACATGTCGTAGGACATAGAAAAATTTGGACTTTTATTCCCACATGTCATAGGACATAGAACATTGCTTTCAGTACTATATTGCTCAAAACTGAAAACAAATTTGGCTAGCACTAGCACCATTCTTCTATAATCAGAGAAGAAACTGTAACCCACTCCAGGAGGTAAAAAATTCTCTTCACACATTTGGTCATTTGTCTAAAGTAATCAGGCACCCTTACTTAACCTGTTAGTTCAGAACTGGTTGCTCCAGATGGGGTTTTGCCCACCCTTTGCTCCCAAATCCATACTCATCCATTCTTTCTGAGTTACACCGTAAACATTTGGAAACCTTTTGAATTGCTTTTGAATGAAATGGCATTCTTAATTCAAATTCAGTAACCTACTGCTATATGCTGATGATGTGGTTCTCTACGGCGCACACCCCTGCCCTGACAACCTACAGTTCTCCCTTCAACACTCGTTCAACCAGATCAAAAGTTGGTTCACCAGTTGCAGACAGGTGGTCAACATCAAAAAAACAAAAGCTATGCTATTTTCCCACTGGCAGAGCAAGGCCAAGGACACTGAACTAAAAATCCTCTCCCACGCTTACCTCCCTCTGGAACAAGTACTTACTTATAAATACTTAGGCCTTACCTTTGACACCTCCCTATCCTTCCATGCCCACATTAATATCCTGACCTCAGCCATTAATACCCGCATCAGCCTTCTATACCAGCACAAAAACTACCTGACATCAGAGGCTCTCAACTTGGCTGTCACCTCTTCTGTCCTCTCTCTCGTTGACTATGGGCTCCCTATCTAATCTGCTGCGGACAACACCACCCTAAACAAAATTCACATAGCCATTAATAAAGTGTGCTGACTCCTCCTAGGCACAGACAAATGCTCCCATACTTGCACCCCACGCTGTTACAAACATCTTCACCCTTAAGAAAAGACTACAATATCAATCCTGTTTCCTCACAAAAATTCACCTAGGGGACACCCAACTGGGGTCCCAGCCTCACTACTCTCATATTCCCACATTGAAACCACTCATTCTGCCAACAAGCATCTGTGGACCATGCCCAGGGTCAGAACCTCCCTTGCTTAGAGATCATTCCCCTATAGAGCTCCCGCCTGGTACAATGAGCTCCCCCCAGCCATAACCTCCATTCCCAATCTAGGACACTTCAAGACCATCCTAAAAAACACATTCTCTCCATGCGCCAATGCTAGTGCAGCTGCTAATCCTCCTCTTAACTGACCGCAGACAGAACTGCACTATGACCTCTCCCCATTGACATTGCCACCAATTGTATAGGACTAACTGTATAGGACATCTCTGCTGCTGATCTCTGTCTCTGCTATATGACAATGCCCTAGAGGCTGCACCTTCACTGTAACTATACCTCCTGTACTAATACCAATACCCTAGCTACTAAATGTATAGGTCAACAGCCACCCAGGCTACTATATGTAAATACTTCCTTAAAACTGTGTTGTCTCACTATTGTATAGATCACTGTTACCACTATATAACAATGCCCCAGAGGCTGCACTTGCATTATAATTGTTCCACTGTAATAATATCAATACCCTAGCTACTACATGTATAGACTTTCAGCCACCTTGGCTATTATATGTAATTACTTGAAATGTGATGTCCCACTAATGTACTATCTCTGAATGTATGACTATGCTGGCTGAGCCTTTGTAAATGAGTCTATGACTCAAAGGGTTGCAATTCCTATGATTAAATAAATAAATAAATTCACCACCTCAGTAGTATAAAGGTAAAAAGTCCCAAACAGTGTGGTATAGTCATACCTGTGGGACATCACACACCTCAGCCAGCTTTAGTTCAAGACAGTCTTGCATGTCTGTACTTAAAGGAAAATAAATTGTATCTTCGATGGGCATGAAACACAACAGAAACAGGTACTTACTTTCTGTAGCAAAAGTCAGAATCCACTCACTGTTAGACATTTCAGGCAGCTTCAAACATCAAATGGGTGGTGGGGGGGGGTTTGCTTCTTAGATCCATCCACTAGCAGTCCTTTTCAGCCTTCCAGGGATGAAAATCAGGAAATCGTGCTGTAGAAAAGGTCTCCCCCACTTTTCTTGGCCAGCTGGAGAATACCAGAACTAGGGTGAGAATTAGGGATCTCAACTCAGAGCCCACTGGCAGGAGCTCTCGAAAAGTTTCACCAGAAGGGCATACTGAGCTGCAGGAGCTTGTTTCCGGATGTGTCCTGGGGGAAAGAGGATTGGAGTAAGTACAAACAGATTACAGCATAAAGGCACATATAATATACAAGTAAGAAATGCAATAGAATATTCAGTTATGAAACAAATTATAAAACACATTTGTTGTAAATTACACTATATACAGAGTACTTGCAACAGAGGAGGGGGAGAGGAAGCAGTTACCAATAGAAACATAGACTTTGATGGCAGATTAGGACTTCTTGGCCCACCTAGTCTGCCCATTTCCCTACCTACTGGATAAGCTGCAGATCCTAATTAACCAACAGCCTATTATTTCCTACCCCTCACAAGAATTGCCTTATGTCTGTCCCATGCATTCTTGAATTATCCCACTGTTTTTGACCGCACAACCTCCTCAGGAAGGCTATTCCATGCGTCCACCACCCTCTCTGTGAAAAAATACTTCCTCATATTAACCCTGATCTGTTTCCCTCTATCTTCAAATTGTGTCCCGTTGTTCTTGCACTTCTCTTTTTCTGAACGATGCTACCATCTTCGACATTGTTGAGTCCCTTGAGGTACTTAAAAGTTTCTATCATGTCCCCCCTCTCCCTCCCTCCTTTCCTCAAGGGTATACATATTAACTCCATTAGTTTCTCCTTGTATGGTTTCTGTTGCAGACCCTGCACCATTTTAGTTGCCTTCCTCTGGACTGTCTCCATCCTGTCTATGTCTTTGCGAAGATGGGGTCTGCAGAACTGGATCCAGTACTCCAGATGGGGTCTCACCAACTGTCTGTACAGAGGGATAACAACTTCTTGTTTTCTACTGGTGATGCCTCTCCCTATACATCCCAGTATCTCCTAGGTTATCCCTACTGCCTTTTCACATTGCTTGCTAACATTTAGGTCATCTGATATGAATACCCCCCCAGGTCCCTTTCCATTTTTTTGTTGTTAATAACCCCCCATCATGTACTCTTCCCCAAGGGTTTTGTTTCCCAGGTGCATTACTTTGCACTTCTTTGCAATAGCAAGGGAAATTATAAAGCAATGGGAGTGTACAATGGTGGTGGGGGGGAAGGTGATTGCAGCTATAGCAGCATGTTGGTACGTCACTTGCTGTACAGCTATATAGACACCAACTGGCATATAAGTACATTGTAAACCCAATTTGGCAAATGAGCTCATCACTTGGATGAGAACCTTTCTTATGAACCTCATATTCTCCATATGGTAAAGGTGACTCACCAGCGACTAGGGTCCTTATATAGGTCATCTCCTTGACTCACTGATACTACACGTCTTCTGTTGGCTCAATGTTTTTTACTACTGTTAATTGATTTTGGGGTTTTGTTTTACTATTCTGCAAGGGAGGGATTGTTATCCAAATAAAAGTGTTACTTTATTCGGTTGCTAGATTTGTAGTGAAATCCCCACAAAGGGTCAATCACTGTAATCTTTTAGAGCAAGTGGGCTGGCTTCCTTTGGACAGTAGATATAAACTTCATTTGGGTATTTTGGCAAAAAAGGTGATACTTAATAGAGTCCCTGATTGTTTTTCTCTAATTTTTTAAAAAGCAGAACTCGTGGGTAAATACACGGTCAACAGTTACATTTTCTCTTTGCATTCCAAAAATGCGCACTTCCCTTGGACAAAGGACACTATCCTATATGTTATCCACTTTTCTTAACATAAAACAATCAGTTTTTGACTGTATTAACCTTTCCTTTGTTCTTTTAGGCATAAGTTGAAAGAATATCTTTTTACAGAATGTAAGTGTAAATGTTATTGAATGATAATGTTGTGATATATTTATATGTATTTATCTTTTTTAAGGTGTATTTATATTGCATGTAATTGTTATTTGTACACTGATCTCCCATGAAAATGGGGTCTTTTTGTCCCATGGTCCTATCAGTATAAATAAATAAAACAAACTTCCATCTCAGATAAGGCCAAGTAAACAGAAGAATGAGCAGGTGAAAAACATTTAACTAGATAATCACCAGCTGCCTCTCCTTGCCTGGCATTGATACTGAAGGGATTCTAGTAACCCCTGGGGACTGAGTGGCTGCACACAATTTTTTTTTAAATGACTATATATAAACATATATGACATAATTTTTGAGTAAATAAGAATGCAATATTGATGTGACTTTTTTAAATAATTACAGATAAAAGCCCTTTGATAAAGCATGATTTGCAGTGTGAAATGTCAGGGCTAATAAAATACTTTTTTGGGAAAAGAATCAGGAATTACAAGTGCGTGCTTTAAGAACATTGAATGTAACCTACAAAATTTTGAACACTGATACAATAATTTTGCACCTCTGAGGAACACACTATTATAAACTTGGACCATTACCTATGGACTTAATTATTTTGTGATTATTGATCATAACACAGGTCTGGTCTTGTTTCGTAGAAGCTGCGTGAAGTTCAAAGAAAAGAACCACCTAAATCATAAGCAGTTCTTTCCTTTGATCTGCATAACACTGCCTAGTAAGCAGAGCTGATCAGCATCTTGATCTGCCTTCTGTGGTCCTCCCACCCAAAGCAACAACTATCCCTGCCACCCTCTGCCAATATCCTTCCCACTTCACATTGCATCCCTTCCTTTTTAATTTTCCGACACTGGGGTGCTTGATCCCCAGTGCTGGCTGGTATCCCCACATTATCAGTTTTCAGTGTGCGACACCGAGGAGTCCACCCCTGGTACTGCCAAACATAACACCAATACTGTGGTGCCTAATCCCCAGTGTTGGTACCTGAAATAAAGAAAAACATCCCTTGTAGTCTTTTTACATTTTTTTAAATTCCTGTAATCCCACTGTCTGCAAAGTATCCCTCCCCCCTTCCCACCACTTGCCATGGCCATAGAGGTTAATCTGATACTGGGTGCCCAACCCTAGTGTTGGTACCTGAAAAATAGAAAATCATCCCTTGTAGTCTTTTTTTAAGTTTATACACTGTAGAAATGAAAACAGTTCATCAAAGTTTGTTGTTATTGCCATTATCCTCCCCCACCTGACTCCACCACTCAGTACCCACCACCCAACAACTCCTACCCTTTACTTACCTACCAGGGGTTCAAATCCATAATCCTCTCTGAACTGGAGACACATCTTCACTCTTCAATGCTGGACTTGGAACTGAGAAATCAGGAATGCTTCTTTGCATGAGCAACTGGCAAATATATCCAAATCCGAAAAAATGGAAAACAGTCTGCTTATAAAATCTTTATTGATATAGCTATCAGATGACATGGTGGAAGGTCTGAAGAGTGAAGTTGAATGGATAATCTCTACCATTTTCTCCCAGGGCCACCATTGACTCTCAAATATGTTTTTTATCCTCAGTCATGAACAACAAAACATTATACAGAAGCTAGTTATGTGAGCTGTACCTTTTCTTCCTGATAACATGGAATCATATTTTACAACTTGTTAGACAAAAGAAAAGGCTTTGTCTATGAAGATCAACATCTCAATTTATACTCCTGACTTTTGTCTTATAACACAATGCTGGAGAAAATGTTTCTTTGCTATAAGAACCAAATTAATCAGGCTGGTGTCACTGCAGTCCTTCAGTAACCTGAGAAATGGAAGGTAACCTTTCAGGGAAAGGACTGTTTCATTCTTGATACAGATGCAGCACAAGAATTTTTGCTAGAAATCTCATATTGTCAACAGATCTGGTGTCAGATCTTGAAGAAAAGGAAGAAGTGGACACTGCTCAGTATATGCCAATGAAAATACTTCGCATTTTTTCAGATTTTGTGAACTCTGGGTGCTCTTTCAATGTATAATGTACTATTAGGTAATGGGCTGCAAACTCATAAAATCATATACTTTTTGTTATGGGAAGTGATGATAGCTAAATGAAAATCTTAATAGTCATACTTATTTCTTTTTGATGGGTGATATAGCTTGGAGGATAAAATACAGAAAAACTATATATAGTTACTGTAGTTATCAATCGACCATATGTTTATATTTCACTTCTGCCTAATTGTCTTTTTGACCCTTCTAAAATTAAAAAAAATGTTTGTACTTTTTATTGTGATCTTGAATATTTTCTTGAGCTGTTTCCTGCAGAAAATGAAATGAAATATTTTCTTTTTTCTCTCTCTCTGACTAAAAATGAAGTATTAAAAAAAAGTTTTGCAGTTCAATGTATTTCAATGTGTTTTGAACTTGTGCTCATAATTTGATAATTTTTAAAAATATTTTCCTCCAGATTTTCAACATGGCCTTTTTTGGACCCCATCTCATGAATAAGGGTGGTGAAATCCTTAAAATCCAGTCTGAAAAGGGATTTTAAAGTCACTTCATGAAATCACCTTTCAGGCGTGATTTGAATAACTTCACCTACTGGGTTCATGAGGTGCGGTCATAAGATGACTGTGTTGAAATGTTTGGGTCAAAATTTTAAAGGTACATTGAAATTCTTCAGCACTCCCTCATAACTTTGGTAATAAATATTGTGAACCCAAATTTTCAACATAACCATTTTTTCACACCACCTCATGAACATGACAGGTGTTGTTGTTTAAATCCTGACCAAAATGTGTTTTTGCAATTGGGGTGCAAAATGACATTTCAGCTAGTATTTTACAGATGACACCTGCTATGTTCAGAAGGAAAGGTCGTAAAAAGACTATGGGCCCAATTTTCAAAGCCCCAATTTTAACGTAAGGAGACTGTGTAAATGAGAATGGACTCAAGTGGCACCTTGTACCAAAAGTTGTGACAGTCCTGATTTTCCAGTACAAGCTGCATTGAAAATAGAAGCCCATATGCCAAACTGGCACTGTGCCAGCGGTGCACCCAGCATGTGGGTGAACAATGTTGGAAGGGAACTTGCACCATAGCGGGGCTGCAGCATCCCCTTAATTAGGATTTTGAAAGCCTCACTGTGTCTGCAAGTCCCAGCTGAGATTAGACCAACTGTGAGCTAGTCTAACAGCCCTTCTGCTGCATGGCAGGACAGTTGGTGGGAGGAGGGGGAGAAACTCATAAACCTGACCAGGACGTGGAACAGTGTAATGCATATTTATTTATTTATTTAGTTTTTGTTGACCGGGTAAGTATGATTGCTTTACTGTGCTGCATGGTACCTGCAGTGGTCTGCAGTTGCAGAAGTACCTACAATGTAAGCCTACAGTTGCAAATCATGCTCCCATCTGGCTCAGGTGACATGGTGTGCTCACTTGCAAAAACTGCCCAAAACTGTATGGGGCACCAAAATGCACATATTGTGGTGCCGGTGTGTGACAGTGTATATTTACAAATTATGTTGGATACAATATGCCTGCAGTACACAGCTCTATGCATGTATGCAGTACTATGCTTGTGTTGAGGGATGAAAATTGGCATGGTCGTAATGCCCTCAAGAGCAGGTTGCATAACTGTACCAGACCAACTGCCGGCAATCAACCAGATAAGACACATGGAAGAGTGTGGAAGTGCTGTTGTGGTTACTGCACTGTTCCATGCTTGCAGCAGCTAGAAGCAGTCATCCCTAATGGCAGTACCATGCAGTAGACCAATATGAATAGCAAAGACTGTCACACCTGAAGATAAGTGGGCTTTGTCCTGTGTTAAAACCACCAGACATGTACAATCTGCAATCATGGAACAGTGCAGTAACCCCGGCAGTGCTTCCATACTTTTTCATATGTCTTATTCAGTACTTTGCAGGCATAAGGTCTTGTACAATTATGCAACTTGTTTCTAGATGGGCATTATGGCCATGCCAGTTGTAAACCTCAAAGCATGAATACTGCAAGCACGCATAGTGCTGTGCACTGTGGGCATACTGGATCTGACAGTTTGTATGTACAGTATACTTTCACACACACTGGCACCCCATACGTGCAGTCAGGTGCACCATACAGTTTACCACAGATGTTGCAGGTGAGCACGCTGTGCCGCTCGAGCCAGATTGACTCAGGCTAGTACAGAGCATGATTTGCAACTGTAGACCTACAGTGTAGGTGCTTCTGGTGACTGTAGATGGCACTGCTGCGTGGATGTCCCACCAACTTCTCCCGCTACATCACTGCAGGTACCATACATCCCATTATGGTATTCGTATGCTAACACCGGGACATGTACAGGTCAAGCTATGGGTTTCTTAACCCTGCCCCACACTCTAGTCCTAGTGCCAGAGTTTCCATAGCTGGTCTCCACAGGCAGGGATGATGGCAGCCTCCATCAAACCCCTCCTGTGTGACACCTGTTTGGGCACAATTCTCCTTGTGGCAATTTTGGGGACTTTGGTATTGGGACCCTTGTTGTACCAAAATCCTGTGCAGAGTCCCAGATGCATCCTGAGTTTGCTGCAGGGGGGACTGGTGAAAATTGTGCCGATCTATAGGGCTTTTGAAAATCAGGCCCTATGCTGAAAATCTGGGGTTAAAATGTGAAAAAATAACTAAGTTATGAAGAAATGTTGAATTGTTCCAATGTTTACTCATAATTGTATTTTATCAGATTTTGGCCCCTAATGTTCACTCTATCCCTTGTGTTACCCCACCTCCTGAACATGACAGGTGTCATTTATCAAATCCCCTCCAAAACATGTTTTCACATTCACACTGCATAATCACCTTTCGGATGGGTTTTATAAAACTTCCACCTGTTTTGATCATAATGTGGTCATAAAAGACTGTTGGAAATTTCAAGTGAAAATGTGGAAGCCCACAGAAAATTAGATATTGCCTCTCAGCTGGCCAATCCTGGTAATACAATCTAAAAATGTGTAAAACCAGCATATTACTCGAAAATGAGATATTGCATCTCATCTGGTCTATCCTAGGTAAATAGTTAGTAAAATGTGTAAAGCAGGACCCCAGTACAGCAGAGACCTCACTGAACTGTGCATCTGTGCTGCTCTATCCTGGGAAAAAGACATTGTAAAGCTGGAGCCCACTGAAATGTAACTTGCCTTTCAGCGGGGCTATCCTGGGTAAATATATTATCAAAAATGGATAAAAGCTGGGCCCCATCGAAAGGGAGGGCAGTAGGTATGGCTTTAAACTGTCATAAAGTATACTTTGATTAGCTGCAATAATTTCACTGGTAAATTGTAAATGATAAAATTTGTAAGATTTTAAAGAGGACCTTTTTCGAAATGTTCAGACTATCAGGAACTTGTACCATGTTTCTGTATTGAACTTAATGTGCTGTTTACATATTTCTTTGTGTAGTAATTTTTGCATACAGTACTTATTAATTTAAAACATTACCATTCCTCTTCTATACTAATGTAGTGCTGTCATTGTCTTCAGCATTAAGGTGTGCTTTGCCAATGATGTTGAAAGTACAGAGACAGCGTATAGCACACTGTGTGTCCCATCACTGATAACTTGCTATGAAAAGTAACATTGATCCTGTCAATGCTGGAATATCTTTCATGGCTCTGGACATTAAGGAAGCAGATGATTTTCCAGCTTTATAAGAAAGTAACAGCTTTGGTGTCCTTGCATATCACTGTAACCCTGCATGTAAATTCTCCCCCTCCCCCCTTCTCCTGCCAACCCTCATACTGAACCCTTCCCTACCATTGCCTGACTTTTGACCACCCCTTACCTCAGTTCCGGCAATGTAGGTGAAGTTTATCAAACTGTTTTGACTCCTACTTTCATCATCAGCTCAGTTTCCCTTCACTCTGGCACTGTGCACTTTGAGGGACCTGGAGGTAGTCATATCAGATGACTTAAAGGTGGGCAAGCAATGTGAGAGGGCAGTAAGGCGGGCTGGGGGATACTGGGATATATAGGGAGAGGCATCACCAGTAGAAACAGGAAGTTGTTATCCCTCTGTACAGACAGCTGGTGAGACCCCATCTGAGTACTGCATGCAGTTCTGGAGACCCAATCTCTGCAAGGACATAGACAGGATGGAAGCTGTCCAGAGGAGGGCAACTAAAATGGTGCAGGGTCTGCACCAGAAGACATATGAAGAGAGACTAAAAGAGCTTAATATATATAACCTCGAGGAAAGGAGGGAGAGGGGGGACATGCTAGAAACTTTCAAGTACCTCAAGGGAATCAACAAAGTCCAAGAGGGTAGCATCTTTCAAAAAAAGAGGTGTGCAAGAACAAGGGGGCACAATTTGAAGATGGGGGTGGCTCAGAGGTAATGTAAGGAAGTATTTTTTCACAGAGAGGGTTGTGGATGCATGGAACAGCCTTTCCAGAGGAGGTTGTGGAGTCAAAAACAGTGGTGGAATTCAAGCATGCATGGGACAGTCATAAGGCAATTCTAAGGGGTGGGAGTAGAATGAAGTAGGCTGCTGGTTAACTAGGATCTGCAGCTTATCCATTAGGTAGGAAATGGGCAGACTGGGTAGGCCAGCGGTCCTTATCTGCCATCAAATTCTATGTTTCTATGTTTACAGAGACAGTGTATAGCACATTGTGTGTCCCATCACTGATAACTCACTATGAAAAGTAACACTGATCCTGTCAATGCTGGAATATCTTTCATGGCTCTGGACATTAAGGAAGCAGATGATTTTCCAGCTTTATAAGAAAGTAACAGCTTTGGTGTCCATTCGTATCACTGTAACCCTGCATGTAAATTCTCCCCCTCCCGCTCCTGCCAACCCTCATACTGAACCCTTCCCTACCATTGCCTGGCGTTTGACCACCCCTTACCTCAGTTTCGGCAATGTTGGTGAAGTTTATCAACCTGTTTTGACTCCTACTTTCATCACCAGCTCAGCTTCCCTTCACTCTGGCACTGTGCACTTTGAGTTTGCCCAGTTTGCACAGATGATTTGTATGCTAATTCATTTGTCCTCCATATGCAATGTTTTGCCACATTGTCTGTACTGCACTCAACTTATATTCTTTATGTCACCCACATTGTAACCACATCACATGACTGGTTGTATTTTGTTTGTAGTTGTGCTTTTTCCCCTTCCTGTTTCCCAGGTTCAGACTTGGAAATGAGCCTCAGCTCAATATGCCTCCCCTGGTTACCGATTTTTATATAAATAAAAAAATGAATTGTAACAATGATGTTCTGCTACCTGTGTGGAGAAGATGGGCATCTGGAGGAGGGAAACCTATCTCCCAAGAACCTGAGGAGAGTGAACAACAAGCTGTGAGAGCAGCACAAGGATGGTAGAAGATCAGCAGGGAATGCGGGGAGTCAGGTGCCCCGGTGGAAGTTTCACCATGCAGGGAAAGTAGATCAAGGGTGCTGCCTGAGGAAAAGGTAGTTTTGGAAGACTACATCTGCATAAAATGGGGCCTCTAGGAGGGTGCTGCAAAGCAGCAAATGTGGCAAACACACTCTGACACTGCTCATATAGTGGAATTTTGTGCAAGCTTATTACACTGGGTAGATGATGGAAGAAGGTCACATGACCCATTAGTACCATCCACCCGCATTAGTGGGTCCAAGTATTCCCTTTATCTGATATCCACATATCAAGTTTCTTTTTAAATATATCCAGACTCTGACTTTTCACGATCTCTATGGGTAACTGATTCCAAAGTCTGGCTGTTGTATTTGTGAAAAAGTTGAACCTTGCATTCCTTTTAGCATTTTCTGTTTCAATTTGTAATTTATGTCCTCTCAGTCCACCAGGTTTATCCTGTATTGTTATACCCAGCTGTTCTCTTAGTTCATTGTCATGCACAACATTAGACATAGCCAATAAGTCTCCTCTGATTCTTCTTTGTTCCAAACTATAAAGCCCCAGCCTATTTTACCTGTCCTCGTACCCAAGACCTTTAAGTCCCCTAACCATCTTCATTATCCCACGCTGCACCCTTTCTATCCATTCCACCTCTTCTCAAATATGGGCTCCAAAGTGGTGTTCCATAATCCAAGTGGGGTTGATGTAAGACCGATAGAGCTGCATTATACAAGAAGCAGAGCAATTTATAAAAGTTATTTTTATATTCCTAATCATATAGTTTGTTTTCTGGATAACATGTGTGTTATGTTCTACAAAATTCATACCCTGATCTATGTATATACCAAAATCTTTTTCTATAGATTTTTTTATAAATGTATTATTGTTTATAAGATATTCATTTATTTCATTTTTTTCAAGATGTAATACCATGCATTTGTCTGCACTAAATTGCATACTGTTGTCTGCTGCCCATTTTTCTATTCTACTCAGGTCCAATCTTAGTTTGTTGATATTGTCCATTGTGTCCACAGGCCCCCATAGTTTGATGTCATCTGCAAATTCACCAACCATCGATGCCAAGCTGTATGTCACTAATGAAAAGGGCAAACAACACTGGTCCCAAAATGGAGCTCTGTGGCACACTGCTAGTGACATCACCCTCCTCTGAATAATTTCCCTGTATTCTTACTCATTGTCTTCTCTCCCACAACCAGTTGCTAGTCCAACTAACCAACCTTATATCCACTTGTATTTTTGCTAGTTTGCAGATTAATAATTTGTAGGGGACTTTATCAAAGGCCTTTTGTAGGTCCAAAAAGAGCACACCTACCCCAATGTTATTATTTTTGTTTTTATTCACCTGTCCATAGAAACATAACTGATTTGTAACACATGACCTGTTCCTATGGAACCCATGTTGTTTGACATCGTTATGGCCTATTTTATTCAAGTTACCCTCAAGCTTACGTTTAATAATGGTTTCTGCCATTTTGCATATAATTGATGTTAGACTGATAGGTCTATAATTTGATTTCTCTGCTCTGTTGCCATTTTTAAATAATGGTATGACAATAGCTGTCTTCCAAGCCAGCCCAGTGGTGCTGAGTTTTTTATTTATTTATTTAGTTTTTGTTGACCGGGTAAGTGCACTAGACAAATCCTGCCTATTTTCTTTTTTTTTTTTTTTTTATTTAATATGTTTTATTACTTGGTAGAATCACAACATTGTTAGAATATAAGAATGCTGACAATATTTTTAAAGAAAAACATTTTGGACAGAGAAAAGTAGCAGGAGGGAGAACTGAAAAAACAACATTCTAGAAACCTTAGAACATACTAGAAGCTAGTTAACAGTTATACACATCCCCCACCCCTGATCTCCCCTCCTTGCACTGTGGCATACATGATGCTGTTCATATGGCTATGGTATTGTTCAGGTAGTAAAATTTATAGTGGGCTGTGCAGAAAAGGATAGAGGATAGGAAAAGAAGAAAATCCAGATATTATAGTGATATTCTCTTTCTGCTCCGGGTAATGTAGAAAGAGGCAAATTAGAAAATAGTGAGAGGTATAGAGGGGCCCTTGGCCCATCTTAGGTCTAACATCAATTCAAGTAAAGGGTATATAATTTTCCCCACTTTGTCATAAAGAGGATTGGCGACGGTTCACCTGTGTTATTAGATGTCTGGACATGGAGCGTTAAAAGACAATTCATGTAACCATTCCGTATGTTAAATTAGTTTGGTCTTTCCAATGTCTGAGCACCAACTTTTGACCGCCATTGATAATAGTGCCAGGTGGTACTTTTTTCTTTTACTTGGATTGTGGAGTAATCCCCAAAAATGCAAGTTTTGGGGAAAATAGTCTGTGCAACCCCAGTAGTGGATCTAGAGTTGATTCTATTTGTTCCCACGGGGGAGATACCAACTCACACGACCACAAAATGTGTAATAGTGTACCCTCCTGTTTATTACATCTGGAACATATTGCCGAGGGTATGCGTCTCATTTGTACCAGTTTAACAGGGGTGTATTAAAGGTTATTTAGAATATTATACTGTGTTATCCTATATCTATCTTGAGTGTGGTAAATATATAAGTCTCTCCATATGCTTCGCCAATTGATATTTTAATTCGATAAAGGCTTTGCTAGATTTTGGCGCCAGTAGCTTGTGGAATTTCTGGGAATGTATGGAGTAGACTATACATTTTCGAGATGCCATGCGGTTTATTGACTATTGTAGAAATCTGGTAGAGAAAATCGGCTAGCTGGGAGACTTTGGTTCACGCCAAACATTCTGTTCAAAAGGTGTATTAATTGGGTGACTTTAAAAGCAGTCATCGCTGCCATCCAAATTTTGCTAAGATTTCCTCTGCGGTTAATATGCAATCTGATGAATAGAGGTCTGCAACCTTGCACTCAGAGAGGGCAGGTATCCATCCTCTGGTTATCATAGAGTTACTATCCGCAGGTTAGGGTTTGTACAGATAGGCTGGGAGAAATCAAGAGCTGGGGAGACCTTGAAATATCTGAAAAACTGTGAGATAACTCTAAGAGAGGTCCCAAGTGGCAGGGGTTGAAAGATTTTGGGTATGTTTTTCTTCAGCATATAAAATAGGGACATTGGAGCTATGTTATGGGTTTTCAAGAGCTCTAACTCTTCTTGCAACCATATTGGAGTATATGCCTGACGGGTATGGGAATCAGTAGGATAACCATTTACCACATTTATACAGGTGCGAGGCCCAATAATATAGTAGAAAATTAGGGAGATGGAGTCCCCATTGTCCCTAGGTTGGGATAGCTTATAATAAGATTTTCTGGTGGGTTTGTTATTCCAGATAAATAAGTTAATTCCTGAATGTATACGCTGAAAATAAGACACTGGTAGCCACATGTCCAGCATATTCAGGGGATAGAAAATTCTGGGAAGCACATTCATCTTGATGGCATTAATTCTGCCCCAGAACGATAGTGGAAGTTTGCTCCATCTTGCTAGGTCCTGTTGGATATCGTGCCATAAGTCTTCCAGATTTAGTTTTCGCGTTAAGGAAGGGCTTAAGGTGATGTGGATCCCTAGTACTTTATAGAACGTGAAGCCCATTTTCATCCCAAAGTGCGAAATTGAACTTCGCGTAAATGGTTAAGAGGGAAGATTTCTGTTTTGTTAATGTTGAGTTTATAGTTCTATATTTGCTGAAGTCATTAATTATTGTCAAAGCTTCTTCCAGTGAGGAAACTGGATTTGAGAGGTGAAGGAGAATGTCATCAGCAAAAACTGAAATTTTGGCAGTGCAATTGACTATGGGAATGCCGACAATTAATGGGGATAGGTTTAAATGCCTAAGAAGGGGCTCAAGGTATAAATTGAATAGAAAAGGGGGAGTGGACAACCTTGTTGTGTGCCTGAGGTGAGAGGAAAAAAGTCAGATAGGATCCCATTGCAGTACAGCCTAGCTCTGGGTGAAGAATATAGTGCCTGGATCCAACTAATAAATAAGGGGGGAAGCCCATGATTTGCAGTGTTGTCCAGAGAAATGTCCACTCTACCCTGTTGAATGCTTTTTCTGCATCTAGGGAAATTAGGGCCATTGGAGTGGGCAAAGATTTTGCTGTATTAATAATATATTGAAGCTTACGATGATGGTCTGCTGGAGACCTATTGGCAACAAAGCCTATTTGCTCAGGGCTAAGTAAGGAGGTCCAAACCATTTCCACCCTCTTGGCTAGGATTTTGGCTAGGATTTTAACGTTGCAGTTTAATAAGGAGATGGGACGGTAACTTGATGGGAGATGTGCTGGTTTATCTGGTTTAAGGAGAAGAATAATAAGGGCTTCTGAAAGCGTTGGATCCTGTATACTACCTGAAAGCAAGTACTGATATAGGCGGAGTAAACCCGGTGCTAATTCTTTAGTGAACCGCTTGTAAAAGTTTGAGGATAGGCCGGGACCAGGAGCTTTGTCTGGCACTAAATCTTGATAGCCAATAATATTTCCTGAGGAGATAGGGAAGTTAGTAGTGTTTGTTGCCTGGGAGAAAGAGAGCGGCGGGGGTTGCTGCAAGTAGTTCAGCATCTCATTTGAGGAAGGGGTGGAGGTGGCTTTGTTATATAGCGAGGAAAAATAGTGCCTAAGTGTCGACACCACATCTCTGGGGTGGGTTTTAATTTCCCCAGTGGAGTCTTCAATTGAATTTATAAGCCTAGAGGTCTCTAGTTTTCTTAATCGCAAGGCCACTGCCTATTTTCAAGCACGACCCGGGGGAGGGGGATACAGATGAATACCAACTGACCTTGAACCAGATTAAGCTGTTGCTGGTATTTTTAGTGAATGAGGGAAATTTGGCCAGGACACCTGGGAAATTCCCCTACTCTGCCAGCAGGGGGCTTGACTTCCTGAGAGCAGAGTGGAGGAGCACAGTTTGGAGCTGGACAGCAGAAGAAGAGGAAGCGCTGATGTGACAGGGGAGAGGGCCTCCTCCCCTGTCTTGTATACCACTAGAGGCCTGAAAATGAGTTCAGACACTTTTATGGATCAAGAAGATCGAAGTGAGGAGCTGGAAAAGAAAAAGAAGGAATTAAGAGACAAAGCTTCTTCCATGGAGATGGAGGGAGGAGATGTTGCAAGAGTGAGTGAAAAAAATGTTTTTGAAAATAATCAGCAAAAGAGCAAAGAAACAAGAGGTCTTATAGAGCCAGATATTTCTGTTGTGAAAGCAAAGAAAATAGGCCGGACTCCTATCAGGCTAAATTGAGAATCAATGATGTGGCAGTATCAAAACAAGCTGCACCTGCTGAGATGGGGAAAAACAAGTGAAAGTGTCAGCACAAAAAGGAAAGGTGAAAGTAAGCCAGAAATGGCTTGGCCTGAAAAGGATTGTAGAAAGCAAGACAGAAAGTAAAGAAAGAACTAAAACAAATAAAGAAAACACAGATGTTGAGGATATTGAGGAAGTCACAGAAAAAAGGGCCCATTAGGAAACAGTAAAGGAGAAAAAAAGGAGGTTTCAGATTCAGAAGAGAGAACTTTTAGAGACTTTGTAGACACACCTGAATGGGCAACAGAAGCCTTACTACAAGCAGGTTGGAAAAGAAAGGATGATGGGTCTGGGTGGATCCAAACAGGCCCAGTACATCAGGAATTAGTAAAAAACAAAAAGAAGACACAAGGGATATAGAAAGTAAATTTGGGGAAAAAATGGATGAAGCCGAAAAACGGAAAGATGTAACATCAGAGACAGATAAAACAAAAGAGATCATTTTTGATGGACTTGATAGCAATAATGAAGAGTCATCTATGGAGCTTGATCAGAAAATATTAACAGATAAAGAAATGCAGGAGGAAGGGGAAGGCCAGAAGGAGAAACCCTGGGGTGGGAATACTAAAGAAAGATTATTTCCTAAAGATATAAAACCACAGCATGCTGAAAGAAGAAATGCAGTACGCCTGAGATTTAGAGGGCCATCTGTGGATGTGCCAAACAGAATTTTTATTGGGAAAGAACTCTTAATGAATAAAATGAAGTTTTATCTATATGAAATGTATGCCCTTATTCATGTACTAGGAAGTACAGAATTTGACATAAGTTTTAAACATGGAGGATGGTTGGACCACTTTTGGAAATTATATCAGCAAATGAAATATACAGACTTATGGAATGATTTCTCAGTTATTCCCTTATCAAAACCTGCTTTTAAAATAGTGACCATGTTATTTTGAAATGAAGGTGTCAATGTGGTCGATATTAATTTCTGGATCAAGCAGAGGAGTGTAATGCATGGGCTGCTGGAACCGATATTGGATGAAAATGGTCTGTGGACAGGTGGATGGAAATATAAACTAACACTTAAACAAGTAGATGGGGAAATTCAAAATTTGCCGAACTGTTTCTTTCTAGGTCAAGATAGAGGCATTATTTTTTATGCAGGCCGCGCGGCCTGCTACAAATGTAGAGAGGAGGTCACTTAAGTAATGTCTGTGGTAAAGTCAAGTGGCCTATGTGGGATTGTTGGGCATTTTAAGCAGAATGCACAAACCAAGTTAAATGTAGTTTGTGTGAAGAGGAAGGGCACACCTTTGCAAAATGTGCCTAGGCTTCCCATAACAGCCCAGAAACTGGAGAAAGAGCAGAGCAAGATGTCTACCTTGCTGTGGCACACAAAGAGAAAGAGAAGCAAGATAAAGTAATAAGGGAAGCCATTATCAGAGAGGACATGGAAAAAGGAATAAAGGTACAACCTCGGACTAAAGGGTTGGTAATACAAGAGCAAAAAGAATCAAAAGAAAAAACAGGGACTTTTAAAATGGAAGGGAAGACAGAAAAAGAGACTGGATTTACTATGGTTACAAGATCTAAAAACAAAAAGAAGAGTATAGCAAAACAGATAATTTCATTGGAAAAAGATCGTGAAGGTGTAGAGTTAACAAATAAATACGCCTTATTATAAGTTAGAAAATGGGCATTAAGAATGCGACATCCTGATTGGCTGGTAGGTCCTGCATACCCCTAATCTATGTGGCAACAGACCCCAGCAAATAAAAAGTGCCAGACCAAACCTACCTCATGCCCAGCCAAATATCATTGTGCCCAGCCTGCTTCCTTATTGGTTGAAGCACTGGGCACAGAATTCAACTGCCGCCATTTTTTCAAGCAGTTAGCGAAAGCAGCTTATGTCGCTGTCCCACCGCATCACACCACTAGTGCCACCAGCATGAAAAAATAAGTAACTCAGCGCCATAGCTATCTAACTGAAATTCAGGAAATAAAATATTACTAAATATGTCAGCTATGGAGCTGAACTTCAGCACACCACAGCATTATTCAGCAACCGCTTCTAACACCGGGTCGGTCAGCTCTCACAAGCTTGAAACTCCTCTGCTGACCGATCAGCATTGAACTGTAAACTGCGCACATCTATAAGGGAGTCAGTGACAAAGTGAATAAAAAGGCAGTGCAAACAAAAGTGACCATTTCTCCAAACCACTGCGCACTTACTTCAAAACATGGCACGCCCACACGCTGAAGCTTGCTGCCCGCTTAACTGAACCCTTCATAACTTGCTCGCTCACGACCCACTCAGTTTCCTGTTCAGATTCATGTCACTACAGTATATCCACATGTAAAATTAAAATTTAGCGAAAGAAAACAAAATGAGGACACGGGCTGGGGCGGCTCATATACCAAAGACAGACACATAATACAGCAGTAAGCATCCATTAAAACAGCTTGTAAATGTTGTTCTGCCCTCTACTGGTAAGTATTAGTAAGATACCAGTAGAGGGATTACTTTACTAACAAGCCAACTATAAGTCCATTTTAGTCTTTTTTTACTATTTTCCTTAAATAAAAAAAAAAACTTTACAGATAGTCCATTTCTAATGCGATAATACCCTCCAGGTAGGGCAATACACTGACCTTCCAGGGGCTATAAGGCCTCCGCCCGCGTGTCAGTCTCATTATGCCCTGGCTGCGGTCCGGCATTGCCCATCACCGCCCACCCTGTCGGGTATTATTGCTTACACAAGGAATGGTCCACTATGGAGGAGGGCTTTGACTGGTCCAACATGGATCTTTCTGAAGGTGCAGGAGAGGAAGATGGAAACACAACAGACACACAGGTGTCAAAGAAAAGGAAAAATCTAAAGAAGCAGGTTTAAAGTGAGGGGAAAACAGAATGGGAAGTTTAAAATGCCTCACTCATAATACAAATAGTATTAAAAATAGAAGGAAGAGGCTGGTAACTTTTAAAATACTATATGACTTGAAAAGTGACTTATATGTATTCCAAGACACAAGGTTACAAACTACAGATTAAATTCAACAAACTCAGAAAGACTGGACATGGGGACCATCCTTAAGGTCCTTTGGGATAGATAGCTGTACTGGGGTAGGGGTAGCTTTCTCTTCTCATGATGTTCAAATTTTAAAAGTAAAAGATTTGGTACCTGGAAGAGCTATGATTATTGATGTTATCTTAAAAAAGAATTCTGTGAGGATTACTCTAATTTATAATCCACAAAGGAAAAAAGAAAGGGATATGCTAATAGATCAAATAGGAGCATATCTGCATACTTCAAAACTTGTGGTGTGGGGGGGGGAGACTTTAACTGTGGGCTATCTAGAGTAGATTGGGGAGGGCAACATCAAAAATGTTTTGTGATACGACTCACTTGAAAAGAATGTTAGATAAAGCTGGAATGGAGGATGGATATAAGTTAAAAGGGAGAAAAGAGAACACACATATTTCAAAGGTTCACGTTCTACTTGTATAGATTTCTGGATGGTACAAAAAAAAGTGGAGGTAGTTGAAATTAGGAGTATACCAATTGAGACACCAGATCATATGGCAGTAGAAGTTGAAATTAACTTGGAGAACATGATGAGAATAGGAGAAGGCTATTGGAGGATGAGTACAGCTAAGCTACAAGATTAAAATAATATTGGAAGATAAGTTAACAGTTATGGAATTATATGATAGTGGAACAGAATGGTGGGAAGATACTAAAAAGAAAATCAAACAATATATGATCGAAGAAGGACAGAAAGTAGAGACAACAAATTATGGGAAGTATTTAAAATTAAGGGCTAGATTATATAAACTTATGATGAGGCAGGTTAAATATAAGGTGGATGAATCTAAACAAATTAAGAAATTAAGGTTAAAATGAAAGAATACCAATATAATAGGGTCACGTCTTTAATTATGGAACAAAAAAGTGGCATCCAGGGAACAAAATATCATACAAATCCATATGATAGTAGTAAAGAAAGTATAGAAAATTGAGTTATGTAGAAATTACAGGATGGAAAAGGGAGGATACATACAGATATAGAAAATATTAAATGTACAGTTCAAGAGTTTTTGAAGGAAAAATACCAGCAACAAAGAAGTAGGAAAAGTGAGGATTTTTTTCTGACAGTTGAGATGCCAGAGTTGGAGGAAGATGAGGCAGAGGCAATAAAGGGGGAAATTAAAGAAGAAGAAGTGAAAGAGGCAATAAACTCTTTGTCAAATAACACGGCACCTGGGGTGGATGGGATTCCAAATATGTTCTATAAAATTTTGGAAAAACAAATAGCTCCCATTTTAACAAGAGTATACAATGGTATAATGAATGGAGACAATTTGGCAGAAAGCATGAAAAAAGGAACAACAATTTTTTTTGCATTAAAAAGGAGAAAAAACACAACTTAAAAATTGGAGGCCCATTAGTTTATTGACTTCAGATTGCAAACTTCTAGCCAAGGTAGTAAATGATAGGTTAAGGACTTTTTCAGAGAAATTGATAATGCAGTCTCAAATGTGTGCTATTCCTGGACGGAGCATGCAACAAAATTTAATTTATATTAGAGAAGCCATAAATAAAGGACAGGAGGATTCTTTGCAAGGGTATTTGTATGCATTGGATCAAGAAACAGCATTTGATGTTGTAAAGCATCAGTATGTATGGGATACCTTAGAAAAGTTTAAAATTCCAACAGAATTAATTAGTTTAATAAAAGCAATATATAAGGAAGCACAAATTTATCCTATGGTTAATGGGCATCTAGGGACTTCAATGTATATAAGAATGGGGTTCAAGAGTGCCCATTAAGTCCCCTACTATAATATTTTGTCTAGACCGACTTCTGAGGAGAACAGAGATGGAGAAAGAGATAAAAAGTATTGTATGGCAAAATAGGGAACTGAATAAAACAAGTGCTTATGCAGATGATTGCTTAGTTTTAGTAAAAGATCAGAGTTCAGGGGATAAGTTAATAGAGACAGTAGAGAAGTATAGCCAATATACAGGGATTAAGATAAATAAAGGGAAAAGCAGAATGTATCCATTGGGGCAGTGGAGAAAAAGAAAAGAAAAGAGAGTTGGAGATAGCAGAAGGAAGCACTAAGGTGCTGGGAATAAGATTTGGAGGGGATGATGCAATACAACAAAACTGGGAAGAAAAGTGTCAAATAGCTCAAATAAAAGTACATAAAAGGAAACAATGGAGTATGACACGAGAGAAAATAATTTACTTATTAAAAACATTTATTATCCCAATATTTTTATTTTTAGCTTACATTTTTCCAGTACCATTTCAAATACAATCCAAAATTCAAAGTCTTTTTTTTCAGTTATTGTGGGGTAGCAAGTTAAATCCTATTAAAAGGGGATAATGTATAGAACCATAAAAGATGGGGGTTTAAACATGATAAATCCAAGTGTTTTTTATACTAATATTTTTGTGTTTTCAAATATTGTACCATTAGTAAAAGGTGAGAACAAAGCTTGGTCTTGGTTAACACAGCAATGGAATGTACCTTTCATTAAATGTATTGGGAAGAAAGGGGATATAGTAGGAGGTAAAGTGTGGCCAATATATATGGAAATTGGAAGGAAGTATTTAACCCAGTGGGGGTAACAGTGGATGCTCTAATTAGGGGTAACAGAAAACATATGTATAAAGATATTATGGAGAGGAATTTCTGGGAAAAACAAGTTTTTAAGGTAGAAAAGGGAATAAAAGAGTAGAGAATTTTAGCTGTTACATTAGAAAAAAGAATTCCAGGAAAAATGAAAGATGTAGTATGGATGTGTAGTCATGGGAAGTTAAATGCGAGAGGTAATCATAAACATAAAAGAATGGAGGAAAGAATATGTGGAGAAAGAGATTGTGGGACAAAAGAAGAAAGCATGCAGCATTTATTTTTTGATTGTGATTTTATTAAACCTTTTTGGGGTATGGTAGCCAGTTATTGGGGGATGCAAGCTTTTAAAAATTTGACATACGAGATTTTGATTTATGGTCAGTTAAAAGAATGGAAAAAGTTAATAAAAATACAGTCTGTGCTATTTTGGCAGTTTTTAGATGGTCTATATGGCAAAACAGATGCTCAAGATTTTTGCAGAATAAGGATTTAACTGTACAGGATGTTTTTTAAAGTTTCAAGATGAAGTAGATAAAATTTCTCAAGATGAATGTAAATTATGGGGAGAAGAGAAAGCAAGACAGCTGTGGAAAAAAGTTACTGGAATTAGGTAGATAATATGGATATCATAATGACTGTGTGATTTGTTTTGTTTTGGAAAAAGTTTGTTTTGTTTTAATAAAACTTCCCTACTCTTTTCGATAAGTGCCATGGGATCTTTAACATCCACCTAAACTACCACCAATCCAGGCAGATGTGACCTCGGTTTAACGTCTCATCCAAAAGATGGCACCTCAGAGTGAAGCACCCCTCTCATGCTGCACTACAGTGCCAGTACTGGATATTAACCTAAGTGCCAGATGTGGGAACCGAACCCACAGCCCTTCTGATCTCCTGGCCTCAGAGGCGAGTGTGCTACCTACTGAGCCACTGACACTGATGAAGCACTGGATGCCACACCTCGTGCCATGCCAGTGACCCAGGTTTGGGAACTAGCCCGGAAGTTGGGGGTCAGCAGGGGAGGAGAGGATTGAATGTCTGATGACAGCTCTTCTCTCCTGGGGAGGGTGGGTTAATGATTCCCAGGTGCTAGTGGCTTCCAGCAGAGACTGGGGGCACAACAGCCAGGGGATCATGTCAGAGATGGGAAGAAGCATCGGTGGATGTCCGTAGGAGGGGAGTGGGAGTGCACTCAGTCCACGCTGAACATCATTGAACATCCATACTCCTAGGGGAGGGAGGATCAGAAACAAGGAAACCTCCCATTGGCTGGGAGGAAGATGTCATCTGCCCCACCTCCAACACTGGATCCTGCCCACCAGATCTCATCTCGACCATCACCTCCACCTGAAGAGTATTAGAGAGGGAGTGCCAAAGAGCAGAAGGCGACCCGCTCCAGGGTGTGGACTGGGGATTCTCCAGAGGTGTGTGCGGTGAAGGGAGACAGAGAGCTTGGATCGGGAGGATCTTGGCAGAGGAAACAGGTAGGATGACCAATGGGGCCCCAGCCAGTAGAGACAGGAGGGAAAAACAGTTGGGGGAAAAAAAATAGCTGTCTTCCAGTCATTTGGCACTTCTCCTGAGCAAACGGAGGTATTTAACAGAAAAAACAATGGTTGTGAGATTTGTTTTTTTTATCTCCTTCAGGAACCTTGGGTGTAGGGAATCAGGATCGGATGATTTATTTACTTTCAGTTTATCCATTAAACTTTCCACTTCTACAGCACAAATACATAATGATAGGTCTAGATGTTTATGTAGCTCAATGGCATGATTTTGTGTCATTTTCTTGTTAAACACTGTACAAAAATATTCATTAAATATATTAGCCATACCTATCGATGTTTTAATTTCTTCACCCTTATCTACAACATGCCCTATTTAATACTACTGTGTCTGTTGTTATTTATATAGGAGTAAAAGTTTTTACCATTGTCCTTTCTGTGTGTAATATTGAATTCTAATTTATTCCTCTCTCTTAAGATCATCTTTTTCAGCATTTTGGGTTCTTTTTTTATACTTTGCAATGTTTTCCTCAGTTTGGTTTCTTTTCATCTTGACAAATGCCTTTTTTTTTCCAATCACTTTGCTTTAAAATCCCATGAGTACACCACATGGGTAATTTACCTTTTTTGTTGTAAATCTTTTTGTTTGGTACTAATTTCTCCTCTAGGTGAAACAGCATATGTTTGAAGCAGTCCCACATGTCTTATAAGTTTTTGTTATTGAATGCCTTCTCCAATTCCCATTTTAATAATTCGGATCTGATTTTGTGAAAATTGTCTCTATTATAGTTCTTGATTATGGTAGAATCTTTTACATAAACATTATCTGCCCTAATCTTAAATTCTGTTGTTCTGTGTTCACTGTCTGATAAACTTGCTCTGGTGTGTACATTTTTCACTAACTGTTCCTCATTAGTTATTACTAAATCTAGTACATTGGTCCCTCGTGTTGGTTCAGTCACCATATGTATAGATTAGCAAGCTTTCGGAGTTTCTATGAATTGCTTTTCGGCAATGATGTGTGACACCCTGTTATTCCAATCTATATTATGGGTAATTAAAATCCCCCATTACTACAATGCTCCCCTTTTCTGCAATCTGTGTGATTTGTTTGTGAATTTCTTTATCTTTTTCTATACTTGTGTTAGGCCCTATACATAATTCCAACACACATTTTTTTAACAGACCGTATTTCTACAGTAACCCATAGTGATTCAATGTTAACATTATTTTCCCCTGTATCATATATCCCACAATTAAGTGTATTGTTTATATAAATTGCTACCCCCTCCCTTTTTTGCACTTCTGTTCGTTATGTATAATGTAAACCCATGAATATTTTTATTCCATAAGGTTTCAGTATCCCACCAAGTTTCTGTGATGGTATATATATCAATGTATTCTTTATGTAGTAGGACATCTAACTCAGATTTTTTTTAATTATTCAAACTTCAAGCATTTAATGACCATACCTTAACCTCATTTGTGACTGTTTTAACAAATGTCTTGTTTATTTTTTTTGTGGACCATGTGTCCTTTCTTCTCGTGATTTCTTTGTGTACTTTCTCACTCTCCCCTTCTGTTTTAGTTTAAACAGCCATTGATAACTTATTTAATTCTGATCCCTAATTTTCTACTACCTATTTTGTTTAGGTGCAGTCCATCCATACTATATAAGAACCGATTTTCAGAAAGGTCTTCCCAATGCGTAATGCACTTAAAATCCTCTAATAAGGTCCAAGGTCTTAGCCAGTTATTAATCATACAAACATATGAAAGTGCCATCAGAACAGACCTACTGGTCAATCAAAGTCTTTCAATTGTGCAGCTAGCTCCCTAAGTCAACTACCCCTCCCCACCCCTTGCCCGCTTGATTTCCATTTGTTGTCCTCCTCACCAACACTTACCCACCCTGTACTCTGGCCCCAAGTGTTCTTAAAGCCCACCACATTTTGCTTGATATTACCCCTTCTGGTAGCGCATTCCACCTCATAACCACTCTCTCTGTGAAGTAATGCTTCCTCATTTCCCTCCTGACTGTCCCTCCCTCTATTCTTAGCCTGTGCCCCCTAGTTTTCCTCCCGCTTTGTTTTTCTGTTCTTACAGGGAGTATCTCAGAAATATAAAACCTATATTTCAATTTATCGGTTTCTGCCTTAATGTCTTTAAATTCTTTCATAATATCTTTAACACTCTGATCCACTCGTTGTTTGTACCCAAATGGATTATAATTGCTGATGATTTGTCCTTTTCCTTAATGATAGATGGTAACATTTGTTTTACATCACTTATTCTAGACCCTGAAAAGTAGCTAATGGTAATATTTTCTTTGCTGCCCAAGCTATGTATCTGTCTGTGTATTTGAGAATAGAATCGCTCAATACATAGACCTGCTTGACTACATTTAACCATCCCTCCTTACTTCCACTGATGTCTCTTGTTCCTCCATTTCTAAAATCTGATCAGTTACCACCTGCTCTTGTTCTTGATTTAAGTTGAGTGTTTGCTGTATTTGTATTCAGTGTATTATGTATTAAATTATACCTAATTTCTTTACTTACGTCACCTTTATTTTTGTTTTTCAGTTGTTTTGCTGTGCCTTTGCTCGATGAACATGCATTCACATGACTTTTAATGCCTTCAGGACTTCTTTCCCTATTCTTTAAATCAGTATAATTTCCACTGTTGGTATTATGAACATTGGGTGCTTCATTGCACATTGCTGGCTGATTATTATCATTAGTACTTTCAGATGGATCTAATCTTACTAGTGGTTCAAAGCAATTTGTCAATTCCAGATTAAATATCTCAGCCCTCCTACCTTTTTTGTATTTTCTTTTTTCCATTACCCAATCATCATCCTCTTCTTCATCCCTGACCCTTTTTCTGTTGTCATCAACTACTTCGCCAACTGTATGCTGCACCGCACTTATTTCTTTGTTCATGCTACCTAAATATGATGTTTTTGCAATATGACAACCTGCATCTCTAACAGAAGGATTTTGGTTTTTAGTTCTCTAATAGTGATACATTTCCCGCAAGTATATGCCAAAACCTCATTAGTAGCTTCTATTTTTATTTTACCAGATATGGTGCACCTGATTTCTAACTCTTCATTGGCCAATTTTACAATGTTTGAGTCCATATTTATATAATATCATCTGGTCAATCTTCCTGCTTTGATATATATACTACCATCTTAGTTTAGGTCCTGCCTCACTTCTCCGGCTTCTCCGGCAGACACCAGCAGACACAGTAAGGCTGTTTGCCTTAGCTGTGTTGCCTTGCTGCTTCGCTGATGTTGGCTTGCCGATGCTCATAGGGAAAATACAGTATATAATGCTGAGACTGGAAGTAGTGTGTCTGCCCACTTCCGGTCCGTCTCACTACAGATTAAGGTCTTTTGTCCAACAAGTGAGCTTTATACTGCCGTTAAAAGGTCAGTTAACAACCCTGTGACCCAAATTTTAAATAAATACCAGTTATTGTACCATGTTTCCCCAACACAATGACCAGACACTCTTACTAGTGTCACTGTGTAAATAGTCCCTTCAGGACTTCCTTCCAGCAAGAAGGCTGCAGTAAAAGGCAAGCTTCAATAAATTGTTAGAAGATCCTGGAGCACCATAAAACTACCCTAGTACATAGAAGACACTATGAATGCACATTCTGGGGCCAAAGCAAGATCAAAAACATAACCGCTCAAGGACTGGATGCCTTTCTCTCTCCTGCTACCTCATTGAAGGGACCAGGGCCTGCAACCTCCAATGGACCTATAATGATTGACTCCCTAATGGCTCAAATCATGGCAATGCTTACCAAAATTCAAGCCATGGGTGAAGAAACTAGAAAGAGGCTGGCAGTCATGGAGGCAAAACTAATGGAGCGATGCTAAAATCCAAGACAATGCAGCAGCAATATAGAGGTCTTAGAAGAATCTGAGCAGCATGCCAAATGGAATGCAGTCTTCATGCGGCACCTTCAGTTCTTGGGAAGGAAAGTGGAAATGCTTGAAAATAGTCACCAGCAAGCTAAAGTTAGTATTGTGAGCTTCCCCCCTTGGTTTGCAGGCAGATCTGACATCCTTGCAGCTGTAGAAAAAAAATTATCTTTCTGGACTTACAACTATTGCCTGCAGACTGAGGGAATGAGGGCATTTGCCATACCATAGATGACCCAACCACGAGGTGACAACTCACAGAGACCTTATTGGTTGCAGAGGTTCAGATTGCTCTGCTTGAAGCTGCCAGGTCTTGAGGGGACATCTAGGAGGGAAGAAAACTGACCTTCTTTCCTGGTATCTCCTACCAGACACAAGCAAGAAAACAGACATGCAGGCTACCAAGAAAGCACCTCTGCAGCATGGGGTAAATGCACAGCTTCTCTTTCCTGCACAGCTGCAAATTCACCACAGTACCAAAACACATCCCAAATCTGACCTGCTCCAGCCTATGGTTGTTTCACTCACCCCTGATGTAAATATACTATCAGAAACCTGGTTAAATAACAAAATTGTAGACTCATCTCTCTCTATCCCAGGCTTCTCTGTCTCCCGGCAAGACAGGGCTGGGAGAGGAGGAGGCATAGCTATCTATATCTCTTCAGCCATTCAATATGTAACCCCCCTACAAATGGGGGTTCCTAAAAGCCATCTAGGTGCTGCCTAAGTGTTCCCCCTGGCGGTTGGCGTTTGGCGCCTAAGCCGTTTGAATGGCTCTGTGAGTGCTTGTAGAGCCTCCACGTACTGTCTCTTTAAGAGCTGTCTGCTTGCAGACATAGCCGATGCTTATGAGGGAGACTGTGGGTTTCCCTGCTCGAGTCCCGCTTGAGCTGTAATGTAATTGCCCCTCTTTGCCATCACTGAAAGCGTAAGGGGAGAACCCTAGAAAGATGTAACTATTGGCCTGAAATCACTTAGAGTAATAGTGAAAATGCAATTGT
This sequence comes from Neoceratodus forsteri, assembly GCA_016271365.2. Lineage (NCBI taxonomy): Eukaryota > Metazoa > Chordata > Ceratodontiformes > Ceratodontidae > Neoceratodus > Neoceratodus forsteri. The sequence goes on along the minus strand of CM028135.1, from coordinate 899,567,534 downwards.
TTACTCTGCCTTTGTTGCAGCTGGGACTTCACGTTCTGTGCCCCTCCATTTTGGACTAGGACTGTCTGAGGGGTCCAATAGGAGTGGGGGGGGCATCTAAAATGGAGCTGGCTGACCAATGGGGATACAGCTAGTAATTCTGGGAAGTACAGTCTGGACTATGGTGCCTTTTTTGCACCAATGAGGGCAGTAGTGAGTAACTGGCAGCTGCATCCCACCAATGGGATTGGGTGGTGCCCGGACTGGATTCTCTGCCCAAGCTGCTCTGGGGCAGAGTCGTTGGTGATCGTGAAGATGGAAGGAGCCTTGGCTCCTGCGCTGTGCAAGTATTCACGTGGGAAGTGCATGAGTCAGGCAGAGAAGACGGGCAACTTCATCACCAGAAGAGAGAGAGGGAGAGCGGACAAGATCCATGAGGAGTGCAAGCACAGGAGGCTGTGCGAACACAGCTACCTACCAGGCTCACCCTGTAGAGGACTGGAGAATCTGCTGAATCACGCTCGGTCTGTCAGGACAAGTGAAGCTGCATAGTTCACCCGGTTTGTTCAAGCGAAAGCGATCGAGAGTTTTGGAGCAGCTGCCTGGTATTGTACCCCTCTGCTCTTCACATAAATGTGTGGAGAAGTGTTGAATTCCAGGCTCGGTGCTGTGAGTGGTGTGAGAGCGACCTTTCTGCTGGAATCGTGAGTACTAGATCAGGGGAGCTCCCTGGCAGATGTGCATAGTGAGGGCAAGATTTGTCTGGCTGCTTTACTGCTTATGCGAACTGAGCCTGCTGGCTCTACTTAATCCTTTCAGGAATCAAATGTTTGTTTCTACATCACGGCCCCGACCAGCTGCAACGAGAGGCTAGCCTTCTATTGCCTGGGTACCCAGAGACAGTGACACTTAGGTTTGGCCTGTGCACAGTGCCCTAGATATAAATATATATTTTAGAGTGGTAAGCTAATCAACCTGATTTCCCCTGTCCTTGTTACTTCCCCCTTAATAAACCAGATTTGTTGTTGCAAGGAACACTGCTTAAACTGTGTGTCTATGTTGAATTACTGCCCAGTGGTTATTGTATAACTGCGTCTTAGTTTACAGGTGGTCCTCAGAGTCAAGCTGATTGAACCAATCCTACGGGTGAGTGTATATTGCAAGGGTACTGTGATTGATTTGTGTGGGCCACTAGTGGGAAGAAAGGGGGGCTGCAGTGACCCAGAGCGCTGTGACCAGGTCACATCTGACTGTTCCAACCCCGACCTCTGGGTGGAGGCACCCGCCATTGGATCCAGGCCCCTCAACCTGTTATTAGCTGAGCAGGCAGGGGTAGTAGCCCTTAGGATAGCGCCCCCTTGGGGTTACAAATATACTATCACATGTTCTACCACTGTAACTAAAGCCTACAAATTGCTCATACTTCAGTTACCTCTCTCCTACATTTCATGACAGGTGCTTGATGTCATCCCGGTCTACAATCATCAGTCGTTACAGAACTTATTGACTCTATTGTCTCTCATACCTCTACAGGTGAGGTTTATATTATGAGTAATATTAACTCAAACTGGTTGTCCCCTTCCCTTAACAAATTACGGAATGATATTGCTGCCCATAGTCTGTCATAACTCAGTTTGAACCTACTAGGATGAATGATAAAGCAGTCACTCCCTGATTGATTGGGCTCTCATTTCTCAGCCATACAGAGTCATTAAGGCAGGGGTACTCCCCAATGGATTAAATGACCACTGTATGACTTTCCTGGTGCGTAAAATTCACCGAGTTAAGACCCCTCCTAACACCCTACTAATTCGGTCTTACAACTCACTAAACCTTTCCCCCCTTCTCCTAGACCTTACCCACACAAATTGAGCCCCTATTGTTTTGGTGACAGATATAGATGTAGCTGCTGACTTCTTTAAAGTCAATTTCCTTGACATTTGGAGCCGATATGCCCCATGTCTGTGTCAGAGAAACCACCTCCTGGATCTCTCCTGAGCTCATTGCTTGTCAAAGAGCAAGGGATCTAGCCTGGAAAAAACACAAAGCCTCTAGGCTACAAAAAGACTACGATGCATATTGATTTCTATTAAACAAATGCACCAAGGCCACTCATTTGGCCAAAGCCGACTACTTTAACTCTTTCTTTCAAGCTGATATTAACACCTCCTCTAAATTTTGGAAGGTAATCCACTCTCTTTTCTCCCCTCCCTCCCCCACTCTCAAAATAAATAATTCCCTAGTTACAGACCACCCTAGTGTTGCACATGAATTCAATAACTACTTCACCTCCTGTGCCTCTGCCCTCTTATCTGCCAGTCCTGCAACTAAATCTGCTCTTCCACCATTGCCTCCCACTTACCATCCCTGGGAAGTGGCTTCTCCTTCTCTAAACTTACTCCATCCCATACTCTAGAAGCCCTACTAGCTCTGAACCCTCAAAGGCAGCTCACCTGATGGACTAGACCCAAAGTTGTTGTTTCTCATGATCCAAGCCAGTGTTGCCCCCTCTCTGAACTCCTCAACTTCTTTGATTTGGCCGCTCTCCTGCTAACTGGAAATATGCTATTGTTCTTCCCCTACCCAAGGAAACTGACCCATCTACTCCTGGCAACTACCATCATTTCTCGCTCCTTCCTGCCCTTGTGAAATTGCATGAGCAACTGGTCCTCAATCAACTCTCTTCCTATCTCTCAAACGCTAATTCTTTACTCCCTTCCAAACTGGTTTTCGAGTACCCACTTCACTACTACTTACCTAATTAGGCTTACTGAATTCATCCTGTCAGGGATGGACAGTGGCCATATCACCCTCTGCCATTTTTGTCGATTTAGCCAAACCTTCGACACCATCTCCCACTCACTACTACTAAGCAACCTCTCCTCAGCAGGCTTATCTGTACAGGCAACTAACTGGTTCAAAGCCTACTCTGTAGGCTGGACCCAGTCAGTCAGAATAGCTGATTCCATATCCCTCCCTATTAACACTGGTGTACCCCAAGGCTCTGTGTTAGGTTCTATACTCTTCTTCATCTTCTTGAACGACTTCCCATCTGTCTGTACTTCAACCTCCATACACATGTATGCAGATGACATGGTCTTCTTTGTCTCAGGCCACTCCTCTACCTATGTTGCTGACAGACTCCAGCATGATTTCAACAAGGTTCAGCACTGATTCAGCTCTCATCAACTTTTCCTTAATGCTAAGAAGACAGTCTCCATGACCTTCGGCACCAGGCAGAGACTCTGTAGGCTCCCCTGCAATCCCTCCTTCCACACACCGGATGGGACAATTCTTAAGGACACCTCCTCATTTAGATATCTGGGTGTTTGGCTAGACCAACACCTAAACTTCTCTGGACACATTGGCACCATCCTGAAAAGGTTGCGCGTCAAGCTTGGTGCATTATACAGGAACTGGAACGGCCTCCCTCTCCTGGCAAGGTGTGAACTTGTCCAGAAGATGATCCTCCCAATATTTGACTACTGTGATGTAGTCTACAGTGCTGCACCCAAGTCATCCCTGGTCAGATTGGATGCCATCTTCAATTCCTTCCACCGATTCGCACTGGACTCTCGTCTCACTCATCACTGTTCTCTCTATCACTTCCTGGTCCTCCCGTCACTTGAAAATAGACACCTGCATCATTGTGCCAAATTTGTCTCTAAATTCTGATTTTGTTCTCTTCCGTCCTACCTCTCTTCCCTCCTGTCAATCTTCCCCACCACCCTCCACTCCCTAAGATCTATCGACTCTTGTTCCTTGGCAATCCCCCACCGGTCTACCTCTGCTGGTCAGAATGCTTTCTCGTATCGATTTCTGCACCTCTGGAATGCACTCCCGCTACAGATCCACCACTCCTCCTCCCCTTTTCCATATCATCTGCCTTACATAACTTCCTCTCAGTAAATTGCTCATGCATTTAAACTTCCCCCACACCCCTGTATCTGCAATCTACTGCTCCTCTACATGTATCGCCATTATGTCCCTTTCTCCTCCCCTCCCTAAAAATTTCTTCTCTCCTACTTAATCCTACTTCTCCTTACCACCTTCTTTCTCTTCCCCCTCGCAACTGCCTACTACCTGCCTACCTGCATCTTCCTGATGTGCCTACTTCTTCTCACTGCCTACTACCTGCTTCTCTCTTGATGTGCGCCACTTCTGCCTTGTGCAGGCAGGGTTCTCAGCATCCTGGTGGGGGCAAACCCTGGCAGACCTCTGTCCTCCTCCCTCTTCACCCTCTCCTCCTCCACTACCTGCCTGGACCCCCTACTCCCTCTCCACTCACTTACTAATTTTCTTCTCACCTTACCTTATCCAACTCCTCCTCCTTACCACTCCCCCCCTCCACTACCTGCCCCATTACGCTCTTTTCTTCTCCCGTCCCTAAAAATGTTTTTTCTCCGACCTAATCCTACTCCTCTTTACCACCCCTCCCTCTTCTCCCAGCTGCCTACTACGTGCATCCTCCTGATGTGCCTACTTCCACTCACTGCCTACTACCTGCTTCCCTCCTGATGTGCTCCACCTCTGCCTTGTGCAGGCAGGGTTCTCAACATCCTGGTGGGGGCAGACCCTGGCAGACCTCTATCCTCCTCCCTCTTCACCCTCTCCTCCTCCACTACCTGCCTGGACCTCCTACTCCCTCTCCACTCCCTTACTAATTTTCTTCTCACCTTACCTTATCCAACTCCTCCTCCTACCACTTCCCCCATACACTGCCCACTACCTGCCTCCTCCTGATATGTTCTACCTCTGTCTTGTGCAGGGTTCTCAACATCCTGGAGGGTCAGACTCTCTCCTACTCATCTTCTTTCCCCTCCTCCTCCTCCTCCATTTCCTGTCCTGACCCACAACTGGGTTCTCAGCTTATGTGTGACTACCCCAAAATGTTACTGCACTTAGACTGCTTGCACTTCTGGTATAGCTTAGTTAACTTGTATTGTCTGTGTTACTCCTCACTAGCTTGACCTCAGATCTAACTACTAGTTTTCCATTCAGTCATTTCCTACACAGTTAGGAGTCACATGTGCTTGCATCCTAATGGGAATTTTGTGACATTGTATCTATTTTCAGTTGTTTTATCAGACAGCTCCCTAATTCATAATTGTTAGCATTCTGCTATTTCATTCCACTATTTCATTGCTTACTGTACAGTTTACTCTCTCAAATTTGCCTGTATTCAGATGTAAATCTTTGTTATCGTGTGTTCAAATGTAAATCTTCGTTATCTTGTATTTTTGTACCAAATCCCTGTATTCAATCCTCATGTTCCCCTTCCCCTCAGGTCACACCGGGAGATGAGAAACTTGTTGATCAGTGTGCCTTCCTAGTGAAACATTTCAATAAATAAATAAACATGTATTCTCAGACCCTGATTCAGCTTCAGCATTTCCATAAAAAAACATATTATACAGTTCACCAATGCTAAGACTGCCTGAGAAGAAGAGGGGTTAATTTGGAGGGACTACTCACTTTTATGTCTGCCTTTTTTACCTTCAGCTCTGAATTACCACTGCTGTGTTGCCTCTGGGCTATCAGTGAGACTTTAAGTTTGTTTCTAATGTTCTTAATATTTACCATGTTTATGTGCTCATATTGTTTACTCCAGTTCTGTTTAACACTGACCCTCTTGGTTCAGTGAAATAGGAAGTTCAGTTGGGTGTGGTATTACACACTACTCAGTACAGATGAGTATAAATAGATAGGCCATTGACAGAGCAAAGGCCTATGGCACATTCATAAGGTAGAAAAAAGAAATGGGTAGACTGGATGGGCCTTGCGGTCCTTATCTGCCATCAACTTCTATGTTTCTATGTTCTATGTTTCTCAGTTTGTGAACTTTACAAAAGTCAGTAGTGCTTTCTATGCCTGTCTCCCCAGTTGGCATAGGTAGTTTGCATACACTGTAGGGTAAAATGCAACGTAACTAAGCCCATGGCTTCTTTCACTAATGTTCCTTCTCACTGTGCCTCTCAGTTCTCCTTATGAACATATATGATCTGCGAGGGGCAAGAAATGTTGGCATTATATCTTTATTGCGTCAAATTTGGTGACAGTGTTACATCCTACAACCTTACCTGCTGGACTTTACTCCTGATTATAAATAGACTCTGGCAGCACTGAATAGTGCATAGACTTCCAAGACCTGTTATCTTATTCTGCATTTACCATTTACCTGCACATTCATTATTTTGGTCTGCATGCCTTGCTCTTTTTTTATGTACCATAGTATATGATGTAAAATCTATAAATAAATTAAAAAAAAGGGTAATCTATGAACACTATTGCAAGAATTGCTTCAAGGCAGAAAATTCTTGACTGGTTATACATAAACTCCTCACCAAGCTGAGAAGTCTATGGGAAATGCCAATGGGGCCCAGTAAGAGTGTGCTGGAGCTCTGGCCACAAGAAGTTCACCCTAACCCAACGTCAAATCGCCTGTTGCTAAATGACACATGACAAAGTCCTCAGTAAAGATTGCCATGGGACCAGTTCTGCTGACCACCAAAATTGCTGGCTCAGCCTCAGAAGAGTCCATCTGACTGGAAAGACAGCAGTCCTGGACAATGCTCGACAGTGGGTTCCAGGTCACCCTAATTGGTCATCTCCATCACATTCTTAAATTGTACAGTATTCTGGCATACTGTAGCAAATAGCAAGCAAGAAATCTTTATTTATTAAATGCTATTCCAAAATCATGATCATAACATTGTACGTTAAAACTCTAAAAACATAGCTAAAATCACAAACAATTCTAAAACAATTAAATATAGGTAGTCAGATTCAGAACTTTAAATAAATGCTAAGCTAAAAAAATAGGTTTTAAGGCAGACTTAAAGGCCTCAGTGGTGGGCACTCTCTAATCTGATGAGGTAGAGAGTTCCGAGGTCAGAAGCCACAAATGTGAAAGATCTAGCTCCGACATTTTTAAACAGACCCAGAGAACCACCAGCAATCCTTCGTTGGGAGAGCGGAGTGTGTGGAGGAGGTGGTAAATGCAAGGAAGATCTTGCAAATACCACGGTCCATGTTCATGTAGGGCCTTATAGGTCAGTAACCTGACCTTAAAGGTGATCCTCCACTGAACCAGCAATGTAGTGCAGTCCACAGAGTACAGGTGTGACATGGCAAGATCTTGGTAAGCTAATCAACAACCTGGCAGCCACATTCTGCACCAGCTGCAGGCAGCAAAGGTCTACCCCCACCAGCCCTAGGTATAAAGTGTTGCAATAATCTAGGTGGGAGGTCACAAAGGCGTGGACCAACGTTGCAAGATCGTCAAGCAGGACCATGTGTTTTATCCAGGTGATATTCCACAGATGGTAAAAAGAGGTCTTGACAATGGCCGACACCTGAGATTTAAGTGTCAGCCCAGCATCAAGCATAATGCCCAGATTTTGCATCTGATCAGAGGTCATCAGCTGGCTGCCCCCCAGCCATGGCCCAGATGGCTGACCAGCTGCTAACCCCACTACTCAGTGACCTGGGTCCACAACCAACACCTCAGTCCTGAATTTCAGAGAGGCAGTTGTTAAAGACTGAGACAGCATCACCCTGCTTGGGTACAATGGACATGTACATCTGAGTATCATCTGCATAGCAGTGAAAACTCAACCTGTACCACTTTATAATCTCTCCTAACAGCAGCATGTATACCGCAGACAACATGGGTGACAGCACAGAGCCCTGCAGCACCCCACAGGACAGGGGAAATGAGGCCGAGGAAAAAAATCCCTGACTCCACTCTCTGAGTTCTGCCTATGAGGAAGGAATGAAACCATCTAATGACTGTCCCAGACAGACCACAGATCAGCCGCAGGTGGTCCACGGTGTCAAATGCCTCAGAGAGATCAAGGAGTTCCAAGACTGAATGGCTCCTCCACTCTCTCGCTATTAGGAGATCATTAAGTACCCAAACCAGCACTGTCTTGGTACTATGCCTCTTCCTGAAACTGGACTGGAGAGGATCATAGACGTCATGGTTGGTAAGATGATCCTCCAGTTGCAATGTGACTGCCTTCTCAATAACCTTACCCACAAAAGGAAGGTTAGAGACAGGCGTGTAGTTAGCAAGACAGTTTGGGTTGAGAGATTTCTTCAGACAGGGATGTACCACCACCTCTTTCAGGGTGTACGGAAACACCCCCCCTCTCCAACGAGCACCTATCTCAGCCTGAACTGGTCCGATGACCTCCATGCACCCCACTAGAAGGCGCGTTGGACCTGGGTCCAAACTACATAAATCGGTCATAAATCCTGGATGATCTTCATGATGTCCATGATCACCACCCAATCAAAGTTGGACCAGACAAACTGGGTGCCTGTAATCTCCCACCGAGCACCACATCTCCCATTTGAATGAGCCGCACAGATCTCCAATCTGATGGTGCCAACCTTTTCTGCAAAATATTGAGCAAACTCCTCACACTTATTCTGTGAAAAGGCTCCCTGATTCTGGAGACAGGCTGGATTGCACAGTCTGTCCACAGTACAGAAGAGCTGAGCCGGTCGATTTCTCACAGCAGCAATCTCCCTGGACAGGACCTCTGCCTTCTTACGGGAGATGGCCGATTGATAGTCCTTATAATAGGACATCAATCTAAGCTTGTCATCAGTCTGGCCGGATTTCTGCCAGCATCGCTCCAACCTTCTCCCCACTCTCCTCAGCTCCCTCAAAGTCCAGTCGAACCAAGGGGACTGAGGGCAAAGAGTGAGGGGTTGAATGTGGACAGGAGCTATGGAATCCAGGGCAGCCTCCACTGCCTTGTTATAGGCTAGTAGAAGTTCCCCTGGATCCGAGCTTACCATCAAACTACCTGATAGGTCCAGTACCACCATAAGACCATCAGGGGTCAGATCCTGTACAGAGTGGTACCAGACCATCTCCAAAGGGGCAGGTCTATTGGGGGGAGTCACAGAACTGAACCCTATAATGTGGTGATCAGACCACCCGATGGGTTCCACCACCACCACCACCACCACATTGGAGACCTCCATCCCCAGTCGGACACTAGTAATAAATGGGTTGATAACATGAGTGGCTTCAGCAGTAGACCAATGGGTAAGTCACAGTCCTCAGGGGCATCGACCATCATGATCTGATTGGTAACCTACTCCTTCAAATGGATGACATTGCTAATGGTGCACTTAACATTTGGGGACAGGATAATTGCCTCTCCATCTCAGTGCCACTCTATTCAACCTCACCATACTCAGCTCTGGGCACTCACTGACTGCATCTCTGATAGGTCTGCTTCCCCATGTCCATGGACAGGTAGCACCCAGCCTTGCCATTTTGCTTCTGTCTCATCAGAAAACTACTTCAGTCCCCTGAATATATGAGTATTGGTGCCAGTAATCATGGGAATGTGGTCTTACATTTCAGACTCCAGACACACTGTGACTAGGATTTCCATGGGTTCTTGTCATCAAGGCATATGTCTGGAAACATAGGCAAACCAGAAGAGTTATAAAATTCACAAGTAGCATTTATTATTATCAATAGCAATAAAAAATAAAAGTGTGCAGGATAGCTCTTTTACAGGCAGTTCAATCAAAACAAGTCCTTAATCTAGGGTATCTCTGAATCTAAATCTTAATTTACTCTCTCTCTAAAACACATTTGCTATCTTTACATATAATGTCTTTTTCCTGGCAATTAACTTCTGCATCCTGAGCTCACTGAGATACGTATTTTATTTCTCACAAAATGTATGAGAACTTTGCCAGTATCTTTCCTGCAGGTGTGATGTAACAAATTTGAACATTGTGTCCCAGTCAGAACTAATCTCCTGTTGACAACTCTGCAAATGAGCTTTTGGAGTCAAACTGCATCTCAAGGTTAACCCCTGAGTTCCAAATAGCTTGTTGCAATCATTTCAACAACAGAACCAAATACATTTGCAAACCAAGGGATCTCAGTTTGACATTAAGATTCACATATAGCTTTTCACCCACACAGAAGCAAGGGAAAAGAAAGATAGAAATAACAAGTAAAGACAGGGAGATAGCAAGGGAAATTGTGGGTCCATCGGAGTAGCCATTTCCTCCAGTGCTACAGGAAAATTTGATTGTGCACTCAGACTGCAGAGACAGACAAGTGGCAGAAAAGTAGACAACAGAACAGATCATTACTTTTAACTCCCTGTAAATAACAACTTGTACAGGGTCTTAACCCAACCTCATAATCCTCTAAGCCCAGTGACCTTATCTGATAACTAAATATCCATAGTTGTGCAGACCATGTTGGGATAAGCTTTGTTACTGAGACCCTATAAACCAGTCCCTGTAGGGGAAAATGAGGGAGATGAATCACATGCTGATTGTAGAAGTCCTTGAATATCAATGTAACCTGAGATCCACTGCCAAATACATCTAAGCCCTCTATCCATCAACAAAGACTAGGCCAACTTGTCCACTGTAAACATTTAGCAATATACAGTTTTAACTGTAGACTGTACAACATTTTTTGTGAGCACCTTCCTGCTGGGACCCTAGTGTACACTAAGACTGGGCCCCATTGGCCTTTCCTGATTCATTACTTTCCAGATCAACTGTTCATTAATCTTTTTAGGTCCTGTGAGTTAAAGGCAATTTTGCTGCCAGAATGTGAGTCCTACTGTATACCTGGCCACCCCCAGGGTTAGAGGACCTAGTCAAGACTACATCTCTGGCAGCAAAATTGCCTTAACTCATAGGACCTTAAAAGGGTTAATGAACAGTTGATCTGGAAAGTAATGAATCAGGGAAAGGCCAATGGGGCCCAGTCGTAGTGTACACTGGGATCCCAGCAGCAAGGTGCTCACAAAAAAATGTTGTACAGTGTACAGTTAAAACTGTGTATTGCTAAATGTTTACAGTGGACAACTAGATGCCAGGGCTGAGGCACCTGACTCACTTCTCTCACCTTCTGTCCAAGGGGTAAAATCCCTGTGAGGCAACTCCATCTTTGCTGGTGCCAACCTTTATCCTCTCAAGACTGGCTGATTTCCTCACTTCAACAAACTTTTTCTCCAACTATCAGTCTGGTTTCCAGAAAAAGCATTCCAGCATTTCCTCCCTTCTCCGCATCACAGACTCAGTCCTCACGGCAATAGACAAAGGCCACCTCACTTCAACAATATTTATTGATCTTGCCAAGGCTTTTGATTTTGCTTCCCATCCAGTCCTCCTCCAAACATTGCACTCTGTGGGCCTTGCTTCCTCCACTGTCCTCTGGTTCAAATCCTACATTTGTGACTGGCATCAGTCTGTTATAGCAGTCAACTCTGTATCACTCCCTCCCCATTCTATCAGGTGCCCCCCAGGGCTCCATCTTCAGCCCCATCCTCTTCTCAGTTTTTATAAATGAACTCCCCTCAGTCTGCTCTCAATCTAACTTCCACCTCTATATGGATGACACCATCCTCTACATTTCTGGTCCCATCACTGACTCAATCCAGTTACCTCTCCAGTCTGACTTCAACTACATGCTAACATAGTTTCAAGACAACTCCCTAAAACTGAACACTAAAAAACTGTCTCCATGATTTTAGACTCCCCCCAGAAACTGACCAATCCCCACCCCCGGTTCACCATCTCGGATACCTTCACTCTCGACACCATCACCTCTTACAAATACCTTGACCTTTGGTTTGACCAACATCTCAACTACGCTGTCCATATTGACTGCCTTTGCTCAAAACTGCACCCAAAGCTCTTTCAAAACAAACATGCCATCCCCTTTCCCATTCGCCACAACTTAGTTCACAAGACTATCCTTCCTATCTTCAATTACAGGGACATTATCTATGCCTCAGCCTGTGCCTCCTCACTCTATAAGCTTGACACCTTACTCAACTCTTTTTGTAGACTTGCCACAAACTCTCCACCTTGTACCCATCATTGCACACTTTCGTTTCTAAATTTCTCACCCCTCCCACAGGCAGTACATTCATTCACTTACAATCACAGCACATTTCTGGCTCAACCTTCTCCCTCCATACCTCTCCTCACTCTTCTCCTCTGCTCCCAATCCCTCCTACCCACTTGGATTCTGGCATCCCTGCTCCTTCTCCATCCCACACCGGCGATCGTCTGCCAGTTTCTCTGCCTTCTCTTACCTCCTCCTTCATCTCTGGAATCAACTGCCAGCTTCTCTCTGTGATTTCCAATCCCTCCCGGCCTTCAAACACCAACTTAAATTTATCTCTCCAACCCTTGCACCTGTCCCCTCACTCACTCTCCTGCCCACCACACCTCACACTGTTCCCACTCTCTCCCAACCTCCCCCCAAAGCACCCTCCTTATAGTTCCTCTCTCTTTTCAGTATTACACCTTCCTTCCCCATAGCAATTCTTTGATATCTAACTGCTCTAACTTATGGAAAATATGTAATTGATTTTGACTATTCTAACTTAATCACTTTATGCAAACAACCTACATCTAGCTGTGATCCAACTCTTGTGTGTGTGTGTGTGTATATATATATATATATATATCCCCCCCCCATGTTCATGCCACTCATGTTCCTGGGTCACACCTGGAAATGAACATCGGCTCAGTGTGTCTTTCCCAGTTACCAATTTTTTTTTTCATCCAGTGTTTATTCTCTGCAGTGGGCAGTGGCTTGTGTTGGCCATCTGGCACTGGACTTCCACGGTAGTTCGGGCACCTCCTCTACTGCCAGGTGGAGCCACTGGATCCAATGCGGATGGGGCTTCATCCAGCTGTGGCCCCACTATTTTTCCATGCTTTCTTCCCTTGTTCCACAGAGCCCCCAGACAAGGTCAACATGTGTATGGAGGTACACATGCATGCCTTGGCCAGGACTGAGTCCCCTCTACCCACCCCTGGCCTAGTCTCGTCTCTGTGCCCTGCCTGCACCACCATCATGTCTCCACGTGGTGGTGATCAATGACCGGGAGAGACAACCTCCCCTACCCAGGAGAGGAGCACAGCCAGTGGCTGTTCGGTCCTCACCTGGCCCTCCACCCCTGGTGTCCCATGCTCATTCCCGAACATGGGTCACCGGCATGGCACAAGGTAAGGCATCTAGCACCTCAGCCCTCTATGCCACTGGGCTGGCAGGGTTACCACATTTAAATAAATAAATAAATTATCCTACACCATTCAAGTGTCTGTCCTTATGTTCCTCAATTGCCATGTAGGCCACAGTTTCTATTCTTGCCAGCAGGTCTAACATCCCCCGAACCTCTTGCCCAATCACTGGGACACTTCCCATCAGAGGACGGAGGGCACTGTAAATGACTGTTACAGTAGACAGTTGCTCTTCCTATTTCCATATTTCTCCAACCAGATCCCCATGCTTGGGTAACTTGTCCATATGATCCTGGAGGTACAGGTTTTTTTTAATATACTTTTCATTTCCTTCCCCATAGCCATTGGCAGTTCTTCTCAGATATCTGGGCATCCCTTGACCCTGTCACCCCTTCCTTCTCCCAGGGCTTACATATTTCCAGGAGTGGTGACCCGTGGTATCCCCTTCTTGTAGTGGAAGTCCTTGGGCTGGACCAAGTCCCTCAGAGAAGCTGCAAATGGTGCTCACTGAGTGAGCCTCAGTCAGTGGGGAACATGGCTGTGTGTTTTACTATTTTTCTTTCTACCCCTATGGATATTGGCTGACAGATGAGTTGATGCTGGGTGTGTGCATCCATCTATCCAATTAGCAGTCCCAAACCCCAGTGCTGCACTTCGCCTTGCACCATCACCTGTGGTCACCCACATGGTGATTGTTTGAAGAAAGTGATCCTCCCTCCCTCCCTCTGGAGCAAAGCATCCTGTGGGATGCTCAATCCTCCTCCCCACTGACCATCTGACAATCCAGGCTTGTTCCTGAACATGGGTCATCGGCATCACAAGGATGCGCAGTTCTATATGAATTTGTCTGCATATATGACTCCTTCAATCACTTGCTTCACTCATCTCCAATCTATGTTGGCCATATCCAAAATTCCTTTTTGGTAGGCCTGTTGGTTGATCTTCTCCATTCTCATAATAAACTCTGATAATTTTTCCCCCTCTGTCTGTACGAAGAGGAGGTCCAGTTACATCAGAATGTTCTCAGGCTTATCTAAACTCCCACACATGCATTCTAGTGTAGTCAAACACTCCTCTGTTGTAGTTTTGGCCTTTGATGTTAAAAGGGCCCGTATGACAGTCCAAGCTTGATCCCTCATGCTTCACTCAAACGAGATCTCTCCTCATGGTCAGAGCACTTTATGTCCTCTATGATCACTGTAGTGTGTAAGCTGCTGGTATCCTCTTTTCTGGTGGTGTAAGTCTAGTTCCAGAGAACATCAATCTTCAGTACTCCATGTATTTCCTGGAAGAGTGGGGCATCTCCTTCATCAACCAGCTCCGGGTGAGCGGGCTGCTGCAGAGTCTACAGTACATATGACTCCTCAGGATTCAAAAGTTACTTAACATTTTTATTATTTTTTTCTGTCTTGGCCAGCCAGTCCTTCATATACACCCCACCCCACTCCAATCCATTCCCAGCCCGGGGTCACGCTCGAGGGTGCACCCATGGCTAACCAATTTCCACTCTTCTTTTGTCCCATCCAGAGTCAGGGTACTTGGCAGCATGTCAGGGTTCACACCATGTCACTTTCCACTTTCTGGAATGTATGTTTAGAAGGTTCTGTGAGTAACTGCTGTATTTTGACAAACACCACCACAAACCAAGGAATTTTCCTCAAAAATCTTCTTTACTTTTACAATATTCCCAAATGTTTTGCCTGTGCAAATCCAGACAGTGGCAAACAGTTCCCCTAATCGGCATTCACGTAACTCTGTAGTCAATATATTTATTTATTTCAATTTTGGTGACTGGGTAGGCCCACTGGAACCTTACAGTCCCTTTTTCAGGGGTGACCCAGGATTAGTTACATGTTCCTAAAGGGAGGAAAAACCAGTGCTTTTTATATGTACAGTACAGCAAGGCTTACATTGAGTGAGTGAACATACATTACAGCACAGAGACTGATACAACAATAATCAATACTTTTTTGTTAGGAACAGACCATTGACAGTTATATACCTATATAAGTGCAGAAATCGGTTCTATCATCAAGCTGTTGGACCTTTATATCCAATTTGCTAAGTCTTTTTTATTTCAGCAGAGATAACACCCTGCGTTGGATCCCTTTGGGGGAGATTAAGTGAAGCAGCAGCACGGAGGCCCCTTCCCAAGGTGTATTTTTAGCCCCTTCTTGAAACCCTCAGTAGTAGAGCTGTCTTGTATCTCTTTCTCAGGAGATCATTCCAGAATTTGGGGAGGGCAACCCTGAACGACCATTGACCCAAGGATGATCTAGCCCTGGGAATTTCTAGTAGTGTCCGATCGGTAGATCTGAGCTTGTGTCTCATTGTCTTGGCGACAAGAAGATCCTGCAGCCCAGGAGAGGTCCTGGGTTGCTGTAGCTTAAAAGCATGCACAGGGAGGGATAAGCTAATCTTGCTTCCAGGGATGGCCATTCTAAGGCTTGGAGCACCTTGCAGTTGTTTTCTGTCCTTTCTGCCCTGATGGTAAACTGGCTGACCCTGTGGTAGAGTGTGCCCAGTCGCTGTCTTTCCATAGCCCTCAGTAACTGGAACAGGGTGGGGAAAATTGTCCCATTACTGACTGCCATTCTAGTTGCCTTGGTTAGGAAGGGGTTCAGTCTGTATAGGAGACCCAGCTTTTGGTTTACTGCCTTTGTGAGATGGTCCACATGCTTCCTAAATGAGATCTCCAGGTCAAGGTACATTCCCAGGTACTTTATGCTGTCCACTACTTCTATGCCTACACAACATGGGTGGAGAGGGATATGAAGTTAGATTTCTTTGGGCCAGTCATTTTGGGCCAAAGAGCATGGCTTTCATCTTTTTGCTATCCAAGACCAACCTGTTGACCTGGCACCAGGTTTTGAGGGCAGCGAAGTCCTGCTTCAACTCCAGATTTAAGGATCTGTGTCCTTTCCTGTCCTGTACAGCACTGCGTCATCAGCATAGAGCATGACTTTTGCCCCCTGCAGTGTTGGGGAGGTTGTTAGTGAACAGGGAGAAGAGGGGGGGGTCTAAGATTGACCCCTGTGGATTGGGTAGCTCACCCTAACAAGAGGGGAAGGGGTAGCAGTGAGTCCACTTGGTGTGCAGATCTGAAATCCCTGGCTACACTCCTGCTGTGGAACACCTATGGGTACTGGATGCTCATCTGACTTAGTTCCATTCCACCGAACCATTTGTGTCCTGCCACTGAGGTAGTCTGTGAACCATTTCAGGGCTGTTGCGTCCAGACCCAGACCCCTTAGTCGTTCCAGAAATAGCTGGTGGTCAACCAGATCAAAAGCCTTGATTAGGTCAATAAAGACTGCCCCTAGCATTTTGTTCTGGTCTGAGGCTTCATACACTTCAGTGGTGAAGTTTATTAGGGCTGTTTCAGTCCCATGTTTTTTTCTAAATCCATGCTGTTGATCAGCCTGTAGGTTGTGCAGTTCCAAGTAGTTGTTTAACTGTTGGCATACCACCATCTCCAGTAACTTGCTTAGGGTGCAGAGAATGGAGATAGGCCTAAATCTTCCACGTCTTCATGTGGCCCACTTTTTGGGATTGGGGTCACCAGTCCAACCTTCCACAGTGCTGGTATTTTTCCTTCAGTCAGGGACCTGTTAAAGAGCTAGGCTATAGGTCCTGCGATAACAGGAGCTCCAATATTCAGCAGCTTGGGTTCCAGGATATCATGCCCTACGGCACATTCTGGTTTCAAGCCTCTAAGCAGTTTTAGGACTTCCCCTACTGATACCAGCTTAAGGTGAAATTCGGGGCCCTGATGCGGGTCCCCCGAGTTTGCTTGGCTGCCCTGGGGAGGGTTCCCTGGGTTTGCTTGGCTACCTGTGTCTTTCTTGGGATTGTCAGTTCTGAACCTCTGTAGGTCCAGGAAGAAATCGTTGAAGGCATTGGCCATGTCTTTAGGGGTGAAGAGTGGTGTCCCGTTTGCTTTTGTTAACCCGGTCACCTTATTCTTACTCCCCTTGAGCAGCATATTTATGTGCCCCTAGAACTTCTTTGGGTCTAACAAGTTCTTGGATTGCAGCACATGCAGGTAACTCTTTTTTGCATTTTTGAGTTCCCTTTTGCAGCTATTTCTGGCTTCACGATACCTCTCCCAGTCCTGTTGTAGGTTTCAGTGTTTGTATTTCCCCCATAGTTTGTCTCTGTCCTTCAACCTCCTCTTGAGATCAGGGTTAAGCCAACTAGCATCCTGACCTTTGACCCTGATCTTCTTCTGGGATGCATGCTTGTTGGCTACTGACAAAAAATGTCTGGTGAAGCCTTCAAGGGCTTTGACTATTGTAGTGACATTGAGGGCCTGGGCCCAGTCCACTTCAGACAGGGCTTGGAGGAAGGAGCCTTTGTTTAGCGCTGAGTAATTTCTGGTCCAGAAGGTTCTGGGGGGTAGCTTGGGGAAATTGTTCCTCCAAACCAGAAAGGTAGGTGTGTGGTCGCTGACTGATTCTGCACACGTCCCTACCATTTTGACCCTTTCTGGATTAGACACTAGTATCCAGTCTAGTGTGGTATGGTTCCCAGTCTTTTGGTTTATGCGTGTGGGCTCGTGCATCAGCTGTGTGAGATTAGCTCCCAGGAGTCTGTTTTTGACCTCCCCGGCTAGCTTATCCCCCCAGTTTAGGTTGAAATCCCCAAGTATTATCTTTTCACAGTTGGGCAGGGTGGGTACGGTGTTTGTCAGCGTTTTTAAGGCTTCCATGGCCTTCTTCGGTGTGTTATAGGTGCACCCAACAAGGAGTAGCTTGAAACCCCCGATGAGAATTTTGTCAAATAGTACTTCACACCAATCTTCTTCGAGATCTGGGGTGGATATCATAGTTGCCTTTATTTGAGACCTTACATATAAAAGGACTCCACCACACTTCTTCCCCTTCCTATCCTTCCTGAATGTTTTAAAGCCTTGCAGTTCAACCTCATGAGGGAGTACATTTGGCTTCAGCCATGTTTCAGAGATGCAGATTATTTCAGGGAGTACAGGCTGGCCCAGGCCTCAAGTTCGTGCATCTTGGGCCTTAGGCTATTGATATTCATATGGGCCACCCTCAGCCTCCTAGCATTGGCCCACTCCGGTGTGCTGGATGTTAGGTGTGGGATGCTAGTCCCTGGGGGGGCCGGGGTTTGGCTCTATGTCACCCACCATTAGAAGCAAGAGGCCTTGCGTTGGGGTGGGGTGTTTTTTACTCTTGTGGGCCCTTATATATATTACTGCATCCATGAAAAAAAACCTTTTTTCCAGTATGTATATAGTCGTTGTACTGATCGTGAAACATGGGTGGTGACACCCTGGGGTAAAGTGACCCCATCTGGACCAGCTCCACTGGTATGATGCCAGCCCTGACCTATAATGACGTGATCAGTTATAGCAATTGTCAATACATATAGGGATCCCAGTAAAATACCGGTCCCCCCCCATCTTTTGATGTCCCATCATTATCCACCACCACATTTGTCTAAATCCAGCCATTACCTTACTCAGGGATTTCCTGTGAAGCCTTCCCTGAGGTGTCTTAAACATATAAGCAAAAACCCCTAATTCTGGAGGCTGCAAAGGCTAAACTAGGACAAACAGACCCCCTGTTTTGGAGGCTGTATATAGGCTAATCTAAGGTGGAAGTAGACTAGGCAAATTGGCAGTCAAAGTAGGTCAGACAGTTCTGGAGGCTGTACAGGCTAGGCTAAAACAGGAATAGACTGGGTGAACTAGCAATTGAGATGAGTCAAAGGCAGAGACACTCAAAGATAAATCAAATACAGAAAACAACAGCAACTCATGATGTAAATGGCTGAGCACCTCTTGATCACAGCCTTGATGCAGCAGACTAGCTGAGGACTAGAGGTAATTACAGTTCTGTGTTCTGTGCACACAATGATTCAGGGGTTGAGCATAACAGGCTGTTCTCCTTTAAGCCACTCAAGTCCTTGGGCAACTGTTGCAGTTTTGGAGATGGGCTGGGCTGCCCCTGAAGCCTATTTAATTAAGGTGGTGGTGTAGGCCAGGTGGGGGGTGGGGCGAAATTTTACCGAGCTGCTGGCAGCCCTTCTTGTAGGGGGCCAGCACTCCCCCAGTTTCAAATTCTTGGTGCCTTTTTTTTCTTTGTGTGTCGGGGGAGGGGAGGTTGCACATATTGCTGTGCACACTCGCCCCTACCCAGCCCAAGAAAGTCTTGCTGGGTCCCTTCAAATCTCCGGTGCAGTGGGGAAGCATGTAGCATCACCGACTAATTTAAATCCTAATTCGGCAGCAGAAAAAAAGAGCATCTCCGTCGCGGGGGGGGGAGGGAGCTCGGTCTCCGGCTACAGCTCCCTCAACCCCTGATGGCATCCACGGACTGAGGACGTGGGAGCTGCTGGCAGCCCTTCTTGTAGGGGGCCAGCAGTCCCCCAGTTTCAAATTCTTGGTGCCTTTTTTTTCTTTGTGTGTCGTGGTGGGGAGGTCACACAGATTGCTGTGCACTAGCCCCTAGCCAGCCGAGAAAGTCCCGCTGGGTCTTCGTCTCTGGTGCGGTGGGAGGCCGAAGCACTCTCGATGAATTTAAATCCTAATTCGACAGCAGAAAAAAATGAGTCTCTCCGTTGCGGGGGGAGGGAGCCTGGTCTCTGGCTGCAGCTCCCTCAACCCCCGATGGCATCCATGGACTGAGGAAGTGGGAGCTACTGGCAGCCCTTCTTGTAGGGGGCCAGCACTCCCCCCATTTCAAATTCTTGGTGCCTTTTTTTTCTTTGTGTATTGGGGCGGGGAGGGGAGTTGCACAGACTGCTGTGCACACTCTCCCCTAGCCAACCTGAGAAAGTCCTGCTGGGTCCCATCAAATCTCTGGTGCGGTGGGGAAGCACATAGCACCCCTGATGAATTTAAATCCTAATTCGGCAGCAGAAAAAAAGAGTCTCTCCGTCACAGGGGGAGGGAGCCTGGTCTCCGGCTGCAGCTCCCTCAACCCCCGATTGCATCCACAGACTGAGATATATGTGAAATAGCTTCAATGAAAACACAACTTTATTTAGGTGGTGAACCCTAAGAGGGGAAAAGCAGTAGGCAGAAATAAGAGGTGGTAGTATTGCTGGTCTTTCGGTGCCCAACACAGTCCTGGACCCAAGAACCCTACTTATTAATGACTACTACTACACACCCAGAGCAGATGCAGCTAAAATAACTGTTTCTCGAGTTGCCACAAAAAAGATCTTTCCAGGCACAGCCCAAGCACTCCACCCACCCCCTGCACCATTATGCACAGTACCGAGTGTGATGTTGCCCTCTTGTACAGAAGGCCACTACCCTCTCCTACTTGACACCACTATTATATTTTACATTCTAAGGAGCTCTCATATCCAGTGCTGAATCTGTGCAGGCTGGATGAATGTTGCAGCTGTTTGGATGATGGTGGTGCTCTTGAAATTAAATAGTAAGTAACTGCTCAGTGATAACCCCCAATCCCAAAGGTCATGATTTTGCTAAAGTGGCAACTAAAACCACCCTGAAGGTATTTGTACTTTTCTTTACTCGGTGCCCAAGTGCAAAGAAACAGTTCTCAAACAGTAGTTCACTTTCTCCAGTTGTAGGAACAAAGTCTGATCATACTCATGGTTCCAGCACCTGGTGAGTCCTCCCTCATGATGCAGGGCTCGGAGTCTCCATTCTCAGTGGTGTCACAGAAGCAGCCATGCTGACTCTCTGTACTCCAGCTTTACTTGCTCTCTGGTGTCTACTTCACTGACTCCATCTGGAAGTTTGTCAGTCCTCCACAGATCCGACCACTGTGTGTGTGCACTGAATCATATGTCAAGGCCTCTGCACCCCCAGGGCATTAGCAGTCTGACATAGCCATGATGCCCACTGGTAGATCCTGCAGAAGCCTTGCTGGAGATGTTTCTTATTCTCCATCTTTCGCTGCACTGGCAGTTTAAAGCTTCAACCAATGTGCTGGCTAGCATGAAAATGTCTCTCTTTTCTCCCTCTCAGAAATCAGCTGCTACTTACAGTTCATCACTCTACAGATGCACAGTGTGTTGCAGTTCAGCTTGAGCTTTCTGGGCCAGCAGTCCTTTTCCACCAAGATTTCACACAGCTCTGAGTGAGTGCCACCACAGCCCCTGCTCTTCTTTCTGAAAACAAACAGCTTCCATTGGTCATCTAGGCTATCAGTCAAACTAGGTAGTTCTAGAGGTCTGCTTCCTGACAGTTGATTGGCTGACCAAATGACATTTGAATTAATTAGTCCTCTAGTAGTCCATTAGTCTTTGGACTACCTTTTCCGACCCTGCACCCTGACTGGTTGAATATCCCATCCCACCCCATTGCAGGAGGGAGAGGGTCAAGGGGCTCAAACATAGTGAAGGCCATAGCTGGCACAGGGCACTGACCCCTAAATGTGCAGTTTACATAGGGCTTCTGCCTCACAATATTTAGCTGAGCCTTCTCACTTCCTGACATGGTTCTCACTGATGCCTGGTGGCAGTCAGTGCATGGAAAGGGAATCCTGGTCCCATTAAAAGCACTGTTTTTAGAAAAATAAACATGATAAAGCAGTTTTGTCATGCACGTCAAAAGCACCTACATGCTTACAACTATGCAAACTACTTGCAGAACCATTTAGTTTCACATTGAATACTTTGGTAATGTTGCTGGAATATGACATCTGCAGTGTAACTACTTGCTTTTAGTAAAAGTTTAAAAAAATAGCACTGCTTTTCCACTCCATAAGTTGTAGGCAGCTGCATTTGAAGTATGGCAGGAGCTACACTAAATGGTGGTGCAGGAGGCATCAAAGAAATCAAAGCCCTGCTGGTCTGCTCCAGCCCCCCTTTACAGTTTTACAATGCTGGGGGCTGGAAACAGCAGAAATAAAATGGCAGCTGCCCTGCTGGGCTCTGTGAACCCCAGGTAAGCACCACATTTTTGGGGAGGTTATACTGGCTTTCTAACTCAGCATAAGCAACTCTCCATTGTCTACTAGGAAAAGGGTGGTCTACTGCCAAAGAAGGTGGGGCTGGTGGGCAACAGGGTTGAGGAGTTAACAGATGATGGGATTACTGAAGGCAGGGCATTGGATAGTCTAAGGGCTCTGAGGGTGGACAAAGCACCGGGTCTGGACAGCATATGTCAGCAGGTGCTTAAAGAAATGGTGAATGTATTGGCTGGAGCACTGACGGACCTATTCAATACTTCCATGAAAACAGGGTGTTTGCCACAAGACTGGAGGATGGCCCATGTGATGCTTCTCCATAAAAGTGGTCCAAAAGATGAGCCTGGTAATTACAGACTGGTAAGCCTAACATCTACTGTGGGAAAGCTGATGAAGACAATACTTAAGGAGAGGCTGGTTTTCTTCTTGGATATCAATGGGCTCCAAGATGCTCATCATCATTGGTTTATCTCTGGAAGAGCCTATCTGACTAACCTTGTTGAGTATTATGATTGGGTTATGAGGGAGCTGGACAAGGGTCATGCTACGGATGTCATTTATTTGGACTTCAGCAAGGCCTTTGATTCAGTTCCCATAGGAGATTTGGTGGTAAGCTAATTAATTTGGGGGTGGGCACTAAATTGGTTAATTGGATTGTGAACTGGCTGCAAGACAAACAGAATAGAGTAGTGGTGAGGGGGGCAACTCTCATCTCTGAGAGCTGTGACAAGTGGGGTGCCGAAGGGATCGGTGTTGGGGCCACTGTTGCTTGGGATTTTCATTGTGGACGTCTTGCATGGTGTCAAGAATAAGATCAGTCTGTTTGCTGATGACACCAAGTTGGGGGTGGTGGTGGATGTTTAAGCAATAATTCCGGACAGGGTGTGTGTCGTGCTGTGATAACGTCACGCCTCAGGTGGTTGGGCGGCCTCGTGCATCCAACAACTGAGGCGTGACATTATCCCAAATGACACACACCGTGGAGGGCATAATTGCTATTATACAATGGCTCGTTGTTATACAGAATAAAAAAAATCAGTTTTAAGATGTTTTTGTGTGGGAAAATATTTTTGTTTTTTAAGAGCAGATGAAACAATCAAGCAAATGCTCAAGATGCTCAAGCTCATCTACAGGTTCACAGTGAGGCTGAGACTAGACCCGTGATGTTGTGCTGGGATAACATCACGGGTCCAGCCCAAGACTGACCAATCAGAGTCCAGGATTTTTTCTTGCCATTGTATAATACACAGTAGAAGGTTGGCAGGTGTTGCAGGATGATTTGACTAAGCTGGCAGAGTAGTCAGAGGTATGGCAGTTGGGATTTAATGTGTAAAAGTGCAAAGTATTACACTTTGGTACAAAGAATCCTAGAAAGGGTTACCAGCGAGGGGGGGGTGCAGTTATGTACCACTGAACAAGAAAAGGATCTAGGGGTGGTGATAATGGCAAATATGAACAATTCAGAGCAGTGCAGGAGGGCGGCAGTGAAGGCCAACAGGATGCTGGGTTGTATAGCGAGGGGCATCTCCTCCAGAAGCAGGGATGTCATTCTGCCATTCAAAAAGTCACTAGTCAGACAGCACCTAGAATACTGTGTGTAATTCTGGCACTGTTATCTGAAGAGAGATGTGAGATTGTTGGAGGGGGTACAATGAAGGGCGACAAAGTTGATTCAAGGATTAGAGGATATGCCCTATGAGGAGAGATTGAGGGAATGAAACATGTATTCCCTAGAGGAGATAAGGGATTGGGGGATATGATTGAGACCTTTAAGTACTTAAGGGAATACATAAGTCTGGTGCAGAAGAGATAGTCAAGCTCTGAGAGGGGAGGAATACGAGACGGCATAGACTTAGACTGGAAGGAGGTATATGTAAGAGGGAAATAAGGAGAGACCTTTTCACAGAGAAAGTAGTGGCAGTTTGGAATGCTTGCTTTAAGTACCTCCCACGCTTCTTTTTTTGTGAATACTGAGCAAAAGTATTCATTCAGTATCTCTGTCTTTTCACCATCACCCTTCTTCCCACCTCCCCTCCCCTCCTCTTTATTAAGCCTCACTATCCCTGCCTTGGTTTTTCTTCGTTCTCTAATGTGCCTGTAAAAGGTTTTATACCCCTTCTTAACTGAGTTGGCTATCTTTTCCTTGGTTTGGGCCTTCATTATTCTGACTGTCTTCCCCACTTCCTTCTGCTTTAATGATACAGTTTTCTGTCTTGCTCCTTCTGTGATTCCTTATACTTGCTGAATGCTGTCTTTTTCTCCCTAGCCTTCCATGCCACCTCTTTTGAGAACCATAGTGTTTTTTTACTTCATTTTATTTTGTTTATTTGCTTCACACAAAGGCTAGTTGCCTCTGTGATGGCAGTTTTGATTTTCCCCCATTGTTCTTCCACCCCTCCTTCCTGCTCATTTGCTAGTGCATTCCTTAGGCACTCACCCATTTTGCCAAAGTCAGCCCTCCTAAATTCCAGTATCCTCACTTTTGTATGGCTTGTCTCTATGGTTGTGTTTATTGTGAACCACACTGGTGGTCGCTTGTTCCCAGATGGCTACCCACTTCTAAATGTGTGATCCTCACTCCATCCCTGTTTGAGAGTACCAGGTCTAAGATTGCTCCCTCCCGAGTGGGTTCCAACACTAGCTATCTGAGGAATGCCTCCTGTAGGGCATCGAGAATGACCCTGCTCTTGGATGTGGCTGCAGCAAATGTGCTCCAGTTAACCTCTGTCATATTCAGGTCCCCCATCAACAATATCTCCCCTTTTTCTGCCATTCTAAGGTGCCTTTTATCATTTCCTTGTCCATTTCCTCTCCCTGAGGTGGGCGTCTGCAATATACAACCCCCATGCAGATTGTCGTGCCATTTCCTGTCTCCAAGGTGACTCACAGTGCCCCCTCTTCTCTCCATTTACCCTTTAGTTCCATTGCTTTGATTCCTTCCCTTACATAGAGAGCTCCTCCTTCTCCTCCTACTACTCTTTTACCCTCCTTGTACCTCCTGTAGATTGTGTGCCCTGGTATGTTGACATCCCAGACACGGTTCTCCGTGTGCCATGTTTCTGTGACTACCACAATATCCAGGTGTCCCTCTTCCATGAAGGCCACTAGTTCAGGAAGCTTGTTACCCAGACTATTGGCGTTGGTACTCATCACCCTCCAATTTTTTGATGGCCTTACCCCTTTTAGCCCCATCCCTTCCCTTACTGCCTTTGTCTTTTTCTCCATTTACCCCTGTCCTGCTCCCTATCGACCTCTCTACCTTGGTGTTTACCCTATGTCTTAGCAGCGCCTCCCCTCTTGGCTAGTTTATAAGCTTGCCAGTGAAGCATTTATATATATCACCTAGGAGCCTGGTTCCCTTCCTGGACAGATGCACGCCATCATGCCAGTATAGGCCTGTATCCCTCCAGGTGGACCCCCAGTCTCCAGTGAAACCAAAACTCTGTGCTCCACACCAGTTTTTCAACCATTCATTGAATCACATGGTGCGGAGTACCCTAGCCTCACCCATGCCATAGACAGGCAGTACCTCCGAGAAGGTTACTTGTCTAAGGACCCTCCCCAACTCCAAAAACTCCTCCTGCAGTGCTGTGATCCCATGCCCAGCTGGGTCATTTCTCCTTAGGTGGATAATGATGTCCAGCTCCCTCTCCCTTGCAGCTGCTACCATGATCCTAAGCAAGCCCAGCCATATTGTTTTACTGCAACAGATGAACAGTATCCATTCAAGATACAAAACATGAGATAAATTGAAAGGTTACTGAGCAAATGGTTCCTGCTCACTCCCTTTCTTGGAGCCTGCTACATGGGAGGATCTTTAGTCAATCTTTTGGATCCCTTGTAATTTGCCAGTGACTGTCATCAGGCCCACCTCTTGAGTGGGAGCAGCCAACAGACCCATGCCATCCTGACTTTGTATTTCATCCAGAATCCAGCCTCCAGAGGCTTGGCCTGGAGATGACAAGTGTCATCCCAGACTGGAAACCCTGCCATCACCCCGAGCCTGGCAAGCCCTTCAAGTCAGTTGCAACCGGAGTTTTTATGAAGGGGGGGACCCTGTCTCTCCTGTGTGGAGTCCTCACTGAATGGAGTGCTTACTGCATTGTGATTACAACTTCTGAACACTAGTGGACACACCGTGGGGTGTGGAAAGAATGAGGAACAATCAGAAAAGCCTGGAAGAATGGTCAAGGGAATGGCAGCTGCGTTTCAAGCCAAACAGAGCAAAATCATGCACTTGGGGCACAGAAACCCGGGGACTACATACAAAATGAGTGGGGAGGTATTAGTGGCCACAATTCAAGAAAGGAACCAGGGATAATCACTTCTGTTGACCAGAAGGTAGCCAAGCAGTGTTAGAAGGCTAGCAGGATTCTCTGGTGCATAGTGAGGGGCATCACCAGCAGAAAAAGGGAGGTAGTATTAATCCAGATACAATTTCAAAATGGCTGCACTCACCCTCCGTATAAAGAGACAATAGGCTCGAAAATTCAAAGATAAATTATCTTTATTTTCAGGCAAACACCACAATGTGAGTAGATGTGCAGTTTGCTAGATGATAACAATATTAAGGCAAAGATTGAATGAACATATCCGGGCAGTTAAGAACAAGAACCTGGACTATGCTATAGTTGCCCACATACATGGAGCACCTGCTGGTAGCACACATAAAGTGCAAGCCCTGGGGATAGAGGCAATAAGTAACAAGCATTTGTCAATGCCGAATGCTGTCTTGCTGGCATTGGCATTGGTAGTGCAGGAGTTAGAGAGATGCATAATAGGAATGGCAGTGAAGTATGGAACCGATGTCAACCCCACCCCACCCTGCAGAGACTGACAGGCATTGAGGTGTGCCTTTGGGTCTTCGGCCATAACACTCATGCCATTTCACTTCACCCTACCCTGCAGACTCTGACAAGTGTCGCATTGTGCCTTGGGGTCATCAGGCCTTATGCTCACTACATTCCATAAGGAAATATGTTGAGGCAGATTGCAGTATAGCAGAACGGGGTGAACTTTGGTGCCGAAGAGTCCAAGGCACACCTTGATGCCTATCACTAGCTGCAGGGTGGGGGTGGGGGAGGAATGGCATGAGCATTACAGTCGACAATCCAAAAGTACACCCCTGACACCTGTCAGTCTCTACAGGGTGGGACGTTATGGTTAGAAACCCTAACACCCCGGGCGTTTGTTGGGTTTTGCACTCCAAATTTTCAACATGGCCTTTGTGTGACCCTACCTCATGAAAGCATTTGGGAGCTCTGCTCATGAACAGTGGCAATGTGATTTTTTAATCTGTCCTGAACATTGATTTCCCACAGCGACTGCGCCATTCTGCACCAGATGTTTGAAAACACATTTTCGGGCAGGATGTGAAAAATGACAGGTGTACCGTTCATAAGGAGGTGTGAAGAAATGCCAGTGTTGAAAATCTGGAGTGAAAATATTAAAAATTCTCAAAGTTACGAGTGTGTGTGGAAACTGCGCAACGCACGCTCGAAACACAGTGATTGTGTGGAATTCTTTCACCAAATTTTCAGCGTAGGCATTTTGGGACCTCTGCCCATGAACAGTGTCACTATGATTTTCATAATCTGTCCTGAACATTGATTTCCTACAGCGACCACGCCATTCTGTGCCCGAAGTGTGAAAGCACATTTTGGGCAGGATTTGGAAAATGACAGGTGTACTGTTCATAAGGAGATGTGAACAAATGGCAATGTTGTAAATCTGGAGTGAAAATATAAAAAATTCTTGAAGTTACAAGCATGTGCGGAAACTGCACAATGCAGGCTCGTAACAGTCATTTTTGGAAATTTTTCACCAAATTTGCAACATAGGCTTTTTGGGAGTCCATCTCATGAACAGTGACACTGCCATTTTGTTAATCAGTCCTCAAAGGTGATTCCACACAGTGACCGCAAAATCACCTTTCGGGACCGAATAACAACATGACAGTAACTGAGTTCATGAGGTCCATGTTGAATATTTGAAGCCAAAACTCACAAAAATGGCTGCGATATCCACCTAAGTTGAAACCCCCCAATGATGCCATTATACAGCTTACCAGCATTTCTTCAGTTTGCAGTTGACTTTGAATAGTGCAGACATCTTCCCGCTCAACCGAAGATTGTTGTGCCAGGCTCCGGAGGTAAGTATGCGGCGGGGAGGTGGGGTACACAGAGGGTGGATGCGGGTTGGGAGAGGGGGCAACAGAGACAATGAGGGACCATTTTCTCTTTTACAGGTAAAATAGAAACATAGTCTCTGATGGCAGATAAGGACCGCTTGGCCCACCTAGTCTGCCCATTTCCCTATCTACTGGTTAAGCTGCAGATCCTAGTTAACCAATAGCCTATTTCTTCCTACCCCCCCACAAGAATTGCCTTATGTCTGTCCCATGCATTCTTGAATTCTCCCACGGTTTTGGACCCCACAACCTCCTCAGGAAGGTGGTTCCATGCATCCACCACCCTCTCTGTGAAAAAATACTTGCTCACATTGCCCTGAGCCATCCACCCTCTATCTTCAAATTGTGTCCCCTTGTTCTTGCACATCTCTTTTTCTGAAAGTTGTTACCCTCTTGGACTTTGTTGATTCCACTGAGGTACTTAAAAGTTTCTATCATGTTCCCCCTCCCTCCTTTCCTCAAGGGTATACAGTACATATTAAGCTCCTTTAGCCTCTTCTCATATGGCTTCTCTTGCAGACCCTGCACCATTTTAGTAGCCCTCCTCTGGAGTGCCTCCATCCTGTCTATGTCCTTGTGGAGATGGGGTCTCCATAACTTGATGCAGTACTCCAGATGGGGTCTCACCAATTTTCTGTACAGAGGGATAACAACTTCCTGTTTTCTGCTGGTGATGCCTCTCCCTATACATCCCAGTATCCCCCAGCCCTCCCTACTGCCTTCTCACATTGCTTGCCAACCTTAAGGTCATCTGATATGATTACCCCCAGGTCCCTTTCCATTTTTGTTGTTGTTACTACCTCCCCCCCCATTGTGTACTCTTCCCCTGGGTTTTGTTTCCTAGGTGCATTATTTTGCACTTCTTTGCATTGAATCCAAGCTGCCATACTTTTGATCATTCCTCCAACATTGCCAAGTCCCTTCTCATCCTTTCCTTGCCCCTCTGCAAGGTCACCTAAAAAGACATCAAAAATGACTGGACCCAGTACTGAACACTGCGGTACCCCACTAGCAACCCCCCTTTCTTCAGAGTGGACTCTGTTTACTATTACCTTCTGTGTCCTGTTGTCCAGCCAATGTTTTACCCAGGCTATCACCCTGGGACCCACTCAAAGGCTGGCTAATTTGTTTATTAATCTTTTGTGTGGGACTGTGTCAAATGCCTTGCTAAAGTCCAGGTAGGCCATGTCCACAGCCCCTCCCTGGTCTACTACTTTGGACACCCAGTCAAAGAAATCGATTAGATTCATCTGACGTGACCTTCCCACTGTGAATCCATACTGCCTTGGGTCCTGTGCCCCACTGGCCTCTAGGTACTCAACAATTCTTTCCTTCAGAAGTGTTTACATCATCTTCCCTACCACAGAGGTCAAACTGACAGGTCTGTAGTTTCCTGCCTCTGTCTTGCTCCCACTTTTGTGAAAGGGAGTCACATCAGCCCTCCTCCAGTCTTCAGGTACCACACCATCCTCCCATGATTTGTTAAAAAGGGTAGTCAGTGGTGTCACTAGTTCTCCCCTTAATTCTTTTAGAATTCTGGGGTGAATCCCATCAGACCCCATTGCTTTGTCCGCCTTCAGTTTTAGGAGTTCTTTCAGAACACTTTCTTCTGTGAAAGGACTGGGATCAACCCCCTCCCTCCGTATCCAGAGTGCTTCTGTTAATTGAATTAGGTACCTCTCCCTCCTCCTCTTTTGTGAATACTGAGCAGAAGTATTCATTCAGTATCCCTGCTTTTTCACTGTCCCTCTCTTCCCACCCACAGTGCATTCTATTCAGCTTCACTATCCCTCCCTTTGTCTTTCTACGCTTCCTAATGTGCCTATAAAAGATTTTATCCCCCTTCTTAACCAAGTTGGCTATCTTTTCCTCAGTTTGTGACTTTGCTGTTCTGACTGCCTTCCCTGCTTCTTTCTGCCTTAACTGGTACAGTTCTCTGTCCTGCTCCTTCTGTGTCTCCTTATACTTCCTAAATGCTGTCTTTTTTTCCCTAACCTTCCCCGCCACCTCTTTTGAGAACCATAGTGGCTTTTTCTTTCATTTTGATTTGTTTATTTGCTTCACATAAAGGCTTGTTGCCTCTGTCATGGCAGTTTTGATGTTTCATCATTGTTGCTCTACCGCTCCTTTTTGCCTGTTTGCTAGTGCTTTTCTAAGGCACTCTCCCATTTTGACAAAAGTCAGCCCTCCTGAAGCCCAGTACCCTCACTTTTGTATGGCTTGACTCTGCAGCTGAGTTTATTGTGAACCACACTGTTTGGTGGTCACTTGTCCCCAGAAGGATACCCACTTCTAGATCTGAGATCCTCTCACTGTCCCCATTTGAGAGTACCAGGTCTAAGATTGCTCCACCCTGAGTTCGTTCCAGCACTAGCTGTCTGAGGCATGCCCCCTGTAGGGCATCGATAATGGCCCTGTTCTTGGATGTAACTGCAGCAAAGGTGCTCCAGTTAAAATCTGGCATATTCAGGTGCCCCATCAACAATATCTCCCCTTTCTCTGCCATCCTAAGGATGCCTTCTATCATATCCTTGTCCATTCCTTCCCCCTGAGATGGGGTCTGTATTCAATCCCTATGTGGATTGTGGTGCCATTTCCAGTCTCTAAGGTGACCCACAGTGCCTCCTCTCCTCCCTGTTTACTTTTTTGTTTCATTGCTTTTATCCCTTCCCTTATATATAGAGAGCTACTCCTCCCCCTCTTCTACCCTCCCTGTCTCTCCTGTAGGTTGTGTACCCTGGTATGTTAACATCCCGGTCATGGGTCTCTGTGTACCATGTTTCTGTGGCTGCCACAATATCCAGGCATCCCTCTTCCATCAAGGCCACCAGTTCAGGGAGCTTGTTTCCCAGACTATAGGCATTGGTACTCATTACATTCCATTTCTTGATGGCCTTACCTCTTTTTTCCCCATCTCTGTCCTTACTGCCTTTGTTGTTTTTCTCCATTTACCCCTGCCCTTCTCCATATCGATGTCTCTATCTTGGTGTTTACCTCACTAACTACACTGATTTTTGGGAGGGGGCTAGGATTTCCCTGCTCCTTTCCAGTACTTCCCCCCTTTGGCTAGTTTAAATGCTTGCTAATGAAGCATTTAAACCTATCACTTAGGATCCTGGTTCCCCTCCTGGAGAGATGCAGACTATCATGCCTTTATAGGCATGCATCACTCCAGGTGGATCCCCAGTCCCCAATGAAGTAAACCCCCTGAGCTCTGCACCAGTTTTTCAACCACTGATTGAATCCCATGGTGTGGAACACCCTAGCCTTACCCATGCCATAGACAGGCAGCACCTCTGAGAAGGTTATCATGCTTGCTACTTGTCTAAGGCCCCTCCCTAACTCCACAAATTCTTCCTGCACTGCTCTGATCCCTCTCCCAGCCAGGTCATTTGTCCCTAGGTGGACAATGACATCCAGCTCCCTTCCCCGTGCAGCTGCTCCTGTGATCCTGAGGATTCGCTCCCTGTCCCTCCAAGCCATGGTGCTAGGCAGGCACCTTACCTCCC
Organism: Neoceratodus forsteri; assembly: GCA_016271365.2. Classification (NCBI taxonomy): domain Eukaryota; kingdom Metazoa; phylum Chordata; order Ceratodontiformes; family Ceratodontidae; genus Neoceratodus; species Neoceratodus forsteri. Next base: position 899,535,903 of record CM028135.1, on the reverse strand, counting down.
TCTCTCCTTCCTTCCCCAGTTCTACCCTCCTAACAATGGAGTCCCCCACCAGGAGTTGTTTCCTTCCCTGTGGGGTCCCATGCCACCCTCCTGTGGGTCTCCTTTTTGGAGGTTCCCAGCATCCTCCTTGGTCTCCACTGTGGGTGCCTCCAAGGAGGAATCACACTTTGCCAGATTGGCATATGGATTGTGGAGAGATACAACAGGAGGGATGCACCTCTGTTCCACCACCCTCACACTCCCTAAGCCCACTGTGGTCCAACCGCTCCTCTTTCTTGGCAACCTCTGAGGCAATGTTGGTGGCCCTGGTGGTCCCAGGGTGGGATAGGAGGTCCTCCAAATCCTGGCCAACTCAGCCTGGGGATCAGCAACCTCCTCCCTCAGCCCAGAGAGATGCCTGCAGATGGGACAACACCACATGCTCCAGAATGTTTCCCGGAAGACTGCTGCTCCATAGCCACTGCACTGCACCACTCCCATCATGTCTTATTTCTGGTCCCTTAAGTGTTGTTTTGAATACTTACTATTTCCTCTGTTTATTTATTTATTTATTTTTCTACCTACTTACCTACTGCCTCCATGCTCTTAAAGCTCCCAATCTTCCTGTTCTGAGACAGGAAGTTCCTATATTTCTCAGTAATCTCCTTACTTGCTCAGAGTCAGGCATCCAGCAGCTGGGGGTGGACGGAGAGCTACTCTTTGCCTTCTAGGATGGTGAGTCTTTTGTGGCTCTGTGATCACTTCCTTCCTGCTCCCAAACAGGAAGTGTCTGACATTGTGGGAAGTTTTTTTTGTACAGGTTTGTCTTGGCACACTGGGGTGGGCTCCCAAAGTGCTAACTGAGTTTTTTTGGAAGGGGGACTGAAGCCGATGGAGATTGGGCCCCCTCTATGGGCACAGAAAACATGTCTGTGTTTGGGGGGGCACATGATGCCGAGGAGGATTGGGCACTCACCTCAGCAGACAAATTAAAATAGGGGGACATTATGCTGACAGGGATTGGGCTCCCCTGTTGGAAAATGAACTGGGGAGAGGGCATACCGACAGGGGGATTGGGCACCCTCGACATTGGCTTTCAGGTGGGACTGTAATGATGAGTTGCTCCCTCATTGCAGTGGTGAAATTGTTTCAAGTTGGTGGCATGCTTTTGCAGCACTGTCACAGACAGCGTGCTATTTCATTGTTGCCACAGAGCCCAGCCCGAAAAAGCGTGTGGCACCATTGGCCACAACATGACTGCACCTCCAAAACCTGCTACTCCAAGCTACCAAAATATGTTGTTTGTGCCTGCACACAAGACAACATGAAAATCTAAGGGGATGAGATCTTGAGAATTTACTGAACCAAAAAAAACAGGAATGGATTTTCCATCTGGGAGCCCTGCAAAAACCAGGGCTCAGCGGGAAATTTGAAGTAAAACCATTCTTGATTAAAAGGTAAACAATTATTCTGTGCTGGCCCAGTATAGCATTCAGCTATCTAGATATCAGAATGTAACACCCTTTTAAGTAAAATATGTGGTTGTCTTTCCTGTGACATTTTTGCTTCACACAGGCACATACTTGCTAACCCCCTCCCCACCCAAGGGTAGAATGGTTTTGATAAAGACGCAGCACAGGGAGGTTTTCTGCCACAACTGACCGTTTTTAGAACTTTCATGAATGTACATATATGTATATTTTTGTATGTAAGTATGTTTAATGTTATGGTAATACTGATTCTTTATGCTCTCTCCTAGGAGCCTTACCGGAGAAATACAGAATGAGTGTAGTAAACCAGAAGTATAAGTGCTGTGAATGAACTCATGCTTAAATAACATGCACTGGGACTTTAAATGTGGCATAAGCACTGTTGGGTGTTTTAAGATTTAATTGAAGATTTAAGTGCATATGTTGTAAGCATGATATTGGTCTAATTTGTTTTAAATACAGAATCCTTAGCAGAGTGTTTATCCTCTGATGAAGCCTCTGATTGGAGGAGGTGAAACATAAGGAGATGGTCTTGTTGCCATCTAGCTAACTGCATATCTACTCACATTGTGGTGTTTGCTTGAAAATAAATATAATTTATCTTTGAATTCTTGAGCCCATTGTCTTATTTTATGGAGGATGAGTGCAGCCATTTTGAAATTTTATCTGGATTAAGCTTGCCCTGCCACACCTCCATCCCGGTGCTTACCATCGCTCTACAGGAGGTAGTATTAAACCTCGACTACTATGTCAAGTTTTGGAGGCTCCACCTCTGGAAGGACATAGATAAGGTGAAGGAAGTACAAAGGAGGGCCACCAAAATAGTACAGGGCCTGCATCAAAAGTCTGATGAGGAAAGACTCAAAGAACTAAATATGTACCTTCAACAGGAAAGGAGAGCAAGGGGGGATATGATGGGAATGTTAAAATACCTTATTAATGAGGTACAGAAAGATACCATTTTACAAAGAAAAAGATGTTCCAGGACAAGGAGTCATGCTATGAAGCTGGTGGGTGGGAGTCTTAGAGGAGATGAGAGGAAATACTTCTTCACTGAGAGGGTGGTGAATGCCTGTAACAGCATCCCAGCAGAGGTAGTGGGTGATAAAATTGTAACAAGATTCCAGCATACATGGGATAGACACAAGGGGACTTTAGAAGTATGGCCCGGGTGGAGAAGACTGGAGAGCGAGTAAGGTCTTATGTGGCACAGAATGTAGGGAATATGGGCAGACTAGGTGGGCCAAGAGGTTCTTATCTGCCTAGCAATTACATTTTTCTTTGTTTTTATAACCTAGTGGTGGACAGCACTCCATGTGATTGTGATGCAAGGATATGACTGTGTGTGTCCATTCGAGTTACTGACACACACACACACACAGCTGACACCACCCCACCCAAAGAAAGTAACATGCAAGGGCCAATGTTCGACCTACACATAAGTACAAACACTTACAATGTGCCACAACAAACACGCTGCGGCACAAGACGACACACACACACACACACACACACCACCCCAAAAGCAACTATATGCTATGAAGGCCAATCAACACACCTGCACGAATTAGCTATCCATGTTATGTCCCTTCTTTTGTGCTTATTGGTGTGTGTGTGTGTTTGCATTCATGTGGCGGTGTATGTGCAGTTCTAGAACTTTGACCACTACTTCTACCTTTTCTGTGGGGTTAACTGTGTGTGTCTGTCTCTCAATGGGACACAAACACACAGTCATACCCTCCCACTATAAGCACGGGCAGCATGGCTGACAGTGTGTATATGTGTGTGTGTGTGTGTGTGTGTGTATACACTGGAGGTATAATGACACTGTTGTTACGTGCTGGGGCGTGTGATAATTGTGTGTGTCTCTGTGACACACCCGTGTACGCACACACACAGTCAGCAATCCCCCCACCCTGCATCACACACCCATACAGTCAGACCATTCTATAAGAAGCATGGGTGCCACAGCATTTCTTGATGGGAGATAATCCGAAACACACACACACACACACGATCAGAACACCTCCACCCCCTACTGCATCACCACACAATGGGGTGAGGCACCATAACATAGTGGTTAAGAGCACCTAGCTGCAAACAGGATGAAATAGGCATTGATTGCACAGCAACCACTTTCATGTCACAGACACACATGCACACACACACACACACACACACACACACACACACTCTCGCTCACTCACTCATACCTGCACACACTCACTAAAACAAGTGCTGGCCATGGACTTGACAAACGATTCCTCCTGTTTTCAGCTCAGTGCTCTGAACCACTTTAGTAACATTGGCCCTGGTAGCCTAGTGGCTTTCTCCAGCAACAGATAGCCATGCCGCAAGTTAAAATTTTATTCAGGCCCTGGTAGTTTAGTGGCTAATTTCCTCACCTGATCCGTGTTGTGGCAGTGACAATTATTACTACTGTTCCAGGTAGTGTATTGGCCCCCCTACCTTACCATGTGCCACCAGTCTTAACACTGTCCTTGGTATTCTAGTGGCCACCACTTACCCAATCATTGTGCCCCCTACAACAATTACTGCTGGTCCTGGCAGTCTAGTGGCGTATCCCTAACCCAGTTATTGTGTCACAAGTGTTAATACTGTCTCTGGTACTCTAGTGGTCCCCCCACACCTGGTAGACATGCTACCAGTTACAATTATATGATGGCCTTGGTATTCTGGTGGCTCCCTCCCTGACGTGATCCATGTTGTGGCAGTCAAAATTATTATATCTGTGGTAGTCTAGCACCCTGGCCCTCATCCCATCCCTGTGACACAAGTTACAGTTATTAAAAGTCTCCCTGGTGTCTGGCGGGAGCCTCCCTTACACAACAATTTTGCCACCCTACAACTATTAATGCTGAACCCCATACCCTGGTAGGCTAGTTGCCCCCCTCACCTGATAGACATGACACCAGTTACAGTTATATGCTGGCACTGATAGTCTAGTGGCTCTCTTACTCACATGATCCATGTTGTGGCACTGACAATTATTAATACGGTCCCTGGTAGTCTAGTGGCCCCCGACCTAAGCCAGTCATTGTGCCACCAGTAACCGGTATTAATACTGGCCCAGGTAGTGTAACGGCTCCTTCCCTCTCCTGATCCCTTTGCCAGAAGCTGCAATTATTAATGCTGTCTATGGTAGTCTAGTGCCCTCACACTGTCCCTGGGCTACCTGTTAGGATTATTAACACTTCCCCAGTGGCCTAGTGTCCACCTACATCAACTGATGCCATGCCACCAGTTAAATTTATATGCTGGCCCTGGTAGTTTAGTGGCTCCCTCCCTCACCTGATCCATGTTGCAGCAGTTAAAATTATTAATGCTGTCTCTGGTAGTCTAATGCCCTTGCCCTCACCCAACCCCGTGACATCGGTTACAATTATTAAAAGTCTCATTAGTAGTCTGGTGGGTGCCTCTGTTACCCAATAAGTTTGCCACCCTACAACTATTAATGCTGGCCCCCCAGGCCCTGATAGTCTAATGGCTCCCTCACCTAATAGACATGCTACCAGTTACAATTATATGCCGGCCCTGGTAGTCTAGTGGCTCCTTTACTCACTTGATCCATGTTGCGGCACTGACAATTATTAATACTATCCCTGGTAGTCTAGTGGCCCCCTTCCATACTCAGTCATTGTAAGAATAGTATTAACACTGTCCTTGGTATTCAAGTGGCTGTCTCTTACCCAGTGATTGTGCCACCCTACAACAATTAATGCTGGCCCTGGTAGTCTAGTGGCACACTCCCTAAACCACTCATTGTGCCACCTGTAGTAATACTATCCCTGGTAGTTTAGTGTCCCCCCTCATCTGATAGTCCTGTCATCTGTTCCAATTATATGCTGGCCCAGGTAGTCTAGTGGCTCCCTTTCTCACCTAATCTGTGCAGTGGCAATGACACTTATTAATACTGTCTCTGGTAGTCTGGTGGCCCCCCTCCATCACCTGATAGCTGTGCCACCTACTAAAATTATATGTTGGCCATGGTAGTATAGTGGCTTCCTCCCTAAACTGAGCCCTGTGATGGCAGTCACAATTATTAATACTGTCCCTTGTAGTCTGGTGGCCACCTCCCTTACCCAGTCATTGTGCCACCAGTAATAACACTGTCCTTTGTATTCTGGGAGCTGCCCCCTTACCCAGTGATTGTGCCACCCTACAACTATTAATGCTGGCCATGGTAGTCTAGTAGAACCCTCCCTAACCCACTCATTGTGCCACTAGTACTAATATTGTCCCTAGTAGTCTAGTGTCCTGCCCTCACCTTATAGCTCTGACATTTGTTCCAATTATATGCAGGCCCAGGTAGTCTAGTAGCTCCCTCCCCTCACCCAACCCATGCGGTGGTGATTACATTTATTAATATTGTCCCTGGTAGTCTAATGGCCCCTCCATTGCCTGATAGCCATGCCACTTGTTAAAATTATATGCTGTCCATGGTAGTACAGTGGTTCCCTACCTCTCTGAACTGAGCCCTGTGGCAGCAGTCACAATTATTAATGCTGCCCTTGGTAGTCTGGTGGCTGCCTCCATTACCCAATCATTGTGTCACCCTAAAACTATGAATGATTTCCCACAGGCCCTGCTGTCTAGTGGCCCCCTCCCTTACCCATTCATTGTGACACAAGTATTAATACTGTCCCTGGTAGTCTAGCTCCCCTACCTACCACACACATTTGCCACCCTACAACTAATAATGCTGGCCCTGGTAGTGTACTGGTCCTCTCCATTTACAGTCATTGTGCCACCAGCATTAATACTGTTCCTGGTAGTCTAGTGGTCCGCTGCCCCACATTGTGCCACCAGAGAACTATTAATGCTGTCCATGGTAGTCTAGTCCCCTCCTTGCCAGTCATTGTGGTATCAGTGTGAATACTGTCTGTGGTAGTCTAGAGCCCCTGAACCCACACATCATGCAATTCTAGAGTTATTACTGCTGGCCGTGGTAGTCTACTGGCATCCCTTACCCTGTTACCATGCTACCAGTTAACATGATTTTGCTGTCTCTGGCAAGGTTTGCATTGCAGCAGTTTGAACACCCCACACACACGTCCCTTGTATGCTTGCTTGTTAATTTTGTAGATGATGCTAAAATTGTTCACAGTGATGCAGACTGAGAATCAAGAGGGGTCAAGAGTAAACTGCTTTGTTTTATGAAAATGCTAGTTTGGAGTAGATGCGAATGAAACAAGTTGCTAGCTATCAGAGATCATCACTCTGCAAAAAAGCCAGTTTGAACAATGAGTCCTTTGCACCAGCCCTTCCTGTATTTTGGAATGCATGGCAATGAGGGAAGTGATGAAAGTAGTGAGCATATCAGTGCTAATGTCACTTAGAAATCTGGCCCACAGAATGTGCCGCCCTCTCTGGCGAGATCTGCAACGCAGTGAGGACTAGCTGTGTAAATTGTTTATTGATCAGGGAGCACACAGTGCAGCAGGGCAAAATCAGGAGTGCTGCAGATATGTAAACATGGCTTAGGTCTCTCAGTGAGGGTTAGGAGGGAAGTGTGCTAATGGGTGATGCTGTGTGCATGTGTACAGTATGTGGGCATTTGAAATTGTATGGTGTAGAAATCATGTGGGGGAAAAAAGGAGGAGATAGTGATGCAGGGAAAGGAAAGGAGCAAACAGTGGTTCCACCATGCTAGTTCCACCAAGTACAGAAAAACAACTATTACTTCAATCACAATTGGTTTCAAAAATTCAGTAAGGCATAAAGTTGTGAAAAAAACACTTCATAATTAAGTGAAGTGCATCAATATATAAATAAATTAAAACTTAGACTAGGCATCCCAGCGTTTCACTGGGCACTCCAGCTTTGTCAAGAGGAGTGCCATTCTGTAAGAAGTGGTGGGAGAGAAGGTACTGGGACAGGAACTGGGAGTCACAGTGGTGGGGCAGGCAGGAGCTATGTGAAAAGGACTAGCACTGGGTGTGAGAAAGCCCATCCAAACAAACCATGGTTCATTGACCCTGTAGGCTAGGCCAGGTTTGATGTTTACCACCACACATATTATGAATCTGTACAGAAGACTAATTTTAATTTAATTTTATTCATTGATTTTGTTGTGGGTCCAAGGTTATTCCAAGTATTTGAAGGATTGGACCATTTTGAGGGAAAGCTGTCAGCACAAGATATAGCATGGGATTCAGGAAGGGGGTCTTTTCTGAGTTAAGGACACACCATCACTTTGCACTGAAGACAGTTATTTTACATATGACCCTACAAACCCACTTGAAGCATGTTGCAAACTGCTTGACAGAAAGATCACCTGGTGTCAGTCTAGTCAGGCACTGGTTCTGTCTGATCATCTAAAATGTGAACATGGCATATTCCTAAAATTCACTTTGATTCCCAATCCCCATGTGGGTCACAAGGACCTGCAGCAGCAGCAGGGGCATGACTGTCAGTCATGGGTGATGGGATAAGATGGTTTGTTCGAGTAATGCAGCCATCATGGAAGCCATAGCAGCCAACTGATGCATCCCCAGGTACTGGCAATGCTTGAAATGCATCTCTCCAACCAACACTGTCAAAACAAACCACCCTGCCAGAGTCATTATATGCCGACACTAATCTGCCACCAATTCAAGCAACCTCTGTCTGAATCACACAGCTGACTGGGGGAGACTGAATTTCAACTGGCATTTGAAATTCAGTGGCAAAAGGTATAAGGTGATGCACATAGTGAACGAGAACCCCAGGATTGGATAATGGATGGGAGGGGCAAAGCTGGGCTCTGCTTCAGAGGATAGGAGCCTGTTGGTCATTATAAGTGACTCCCTAAAACAAACTAGCTAATGTAACAAGGCTTACAGTAAGGCAACCAGAATGCTAGGATGTATAGGAAGGGGGTTTCAATAGCAGGAGGAAAGGGCTGATACTTCCTCTCTTTAGATAATTGTTGGTGCCCCATCTGGAATACTGTGCCCAGTTCTGGAATCCCCACCTGAGGAAAGACAGACAGGCTGGAGATGGTGCAGAGCAGTGCAGAATAACCAAAATTATTTAGGGCCAACAGGGCACATCCTATGTGGACTGGCTTTGGGGCACTGATTATGTATTTGCCTGAGGCCAAGAAGGGAGAGGGGCAACAATGATAGAGACCTTCACGTTGCTAAAAGGAACAAACAATGTAAACTGTGAGGAATTATTTAGCAGGAATGGTGGGTAGGAAACAAGGGGACATGAATAGAATGCCGGGGGGAGACTCAGGAGGGAGGGATGGAGAAAGTTTCACTTTACAGAGAGAGTAGTTGAGCCATTGAACGGCCTATGGGCACTGGTGGTGGGCACAAAAACCATTAATAGGTTAAAGCACGGCTGGGACAGAGTAAAGGGCTTTATAGCAAGGGAGGGAGGGGAGAAGGTGAAAAACCCCATCTAGACAATAGGTCACAGGTTAGGGTAAAGTTGGGCAGATTGAATGGACCAATGGTCATTGTCTGCTAACACTGTCTATGAGAAGATGTCCCTTGATCTTTAACCATTCTCCATTGTAGAGAACACCAGCTGTCGAAGACTGTAGCATGAACTGAAGCCCAAATACAACATTCCATCACGCTTCATATTTTCTAGGTATGTTCTCAGTATATATGTGTCAGTATGCACGTAGATGGTGATACTTCAGAAGGAGGTAGAGAGGGGGTTCAATGCATTTTATTAGTGATAGCGGGAGCAGTAGTGCAAAATAAATGGGTCCATTGACGAGGTAGAGCTTGGCATAGAGGTAAACAGAGACTATGCCTGAGCTTAGCAATGAATTTTAAAATGACTATAGCTCAAAACTAGGGACGCTTCAGTCATACTCATTGTGGACTGTGTCCACCACCACAAACACACCAATCCCCAGCAGTGGCATACAGACACCACCTGCCAAAAGTAAGCTATAATAATTCATATTCATTGCTGACTTCAAGGCTTTTTCACCCTATTTGTAGTCTGTTTTACCCGTTGCCAGTTACTTCATTGAGATTCGAGGTGATCTGGCTGAATTGACAAAGCTAAAATTTTCGGACCCCCGTTGAAGCCTAACTGCAGATAGCTCAGGATGACTTCTTTCACCCTTATTAGACACACACTGGTATAAGATGCTTTGATCTTTTTTTTTTTTTGGAAATTATATTTTATTGGTTTTCCTTTTGTACAAATAACAAATAACAATACATTCATACGTATATGACTGATAGAGGACAAAAACAATAAATTTGTTTCATGTTCTTTCTCATTCCCTATTGACAAATCCTTCAGAACTTACAAGCTGAATTGATTAGGAACAGTTTATTTAAGCATTTGAAATAAAATCAAAGAGAAAAGAAACAACATATATGTCAACTCTACACAAAAACACATACCTGGGGGATGAGAGAAGAGATGCTTATCAGTATCTTAAATGTATATTTTTGCAGAGAAGAGTCCCTGCCTATTCTGTGGGGGGAGGGGGGTGCTGCAAAGGGAAAACCAAACACTTCAATTAGTCCTCAATACTCTTGTTCAGCTAAAATTTCCAAGATGTCTTTTCCCAGTATTTTGGCTATAGTGAAAGAATGGCATCCTTCTACTAATAAATCTGTCTTTTTGGAATCTGAACCGTGCTATTACACTTTCAATGGTTAATATTCTATGGCAGTTGTTTAACCAGGATTCCATTGAGGGGCTATTGGGACTTGGTTATTTTTGGGTTATTGCTGTGCTGCTTCCACCATAATATAGTACAAATATCTCTGAGATCTCATTTCACACCCCTAGGTGGCACTCCCAGTATCCAAGACTTAAAATCAAGCGGGAGGGTGGTCAAAGGACCTTCTCTATTTCTTTTTGTACCTTCCCAATATTCCTCTAACACCAGACAAGCCCAGAAGATATCTGTCATGGTACCAACATCCTAGCATCCCTCAATACTTCTCTGAGAAGCCCATTCCCAAGTGCTTTGTTATGTTCGGTGTATGAAAATGCCTGATAACCCTCTCCACCTAAAGTCTCTCCACGATAGGGAAGCCGTTGTCTTAAAAATTCCATGCCATGCTTGTGCCCATTCCTCATTTGATATCACTATCTGAGCTTCTGTCTGCCATTTCTCCTTAGTGGGTTTTGTCTCTTCTCCTTTAAATCCGGTCAGGAACTGATATATTTTGGATACCACCCCTTTGTGTCCTGCCCCTCGGCTATTCCCACTAAGAGTGTCCTCAACTGGTTGGGATCTTTAACAAACCGTGGGGCCCTGCTTGGATCTTGCAAATAATGCCTGAACTGCAGAAAATGAAAAAGTCTCCCTGAGAGAAGAGGAATTCTCTGCTCATCCTATCATAGGATTTTAACACTCCACCTCCCCTAAACTGACCCACCATTAAGAGTCCCCTTGAATTTCACTGATGTAATCCCCTACTAAGTTAAATGGCAAGAAATCAAAACAAGCTCTTAGAGGAGTACCTTTCTCCATCAAAATTTTGATTTGATATTTTGAACATGCTTCTATCCAGGTTTTTTTGAGTCCCTGTGCCCATACATTAGGAGTGTCCAGCAGGTTTAAATTATCATGATCCATAAATATCAGGTCACTGAACATTGCCATTCCCCTGGTTTCCCTTTCCAGGTCCACCCACTTTGGGGGGTTCTCCTCCCATAAGTGGGGAATTATGTGTTGCAGTTGTCCTGCCCAGAAATACCCTTTAAAATCTGGATGGGTCAGCCCACCCATTTCTTTTGAGCTGGTCAAGACTGCCCAATGCACCCTAGGCTTCCTGCTTCTCCATATAAACCTTGACAATGTAGTCTTAAGGTCTCTCCAGAACCCAGATGGGGTCTAATGGGAATTGATGAAAAGAAAAATAAAAATCTAGGAAGAAGGTTCATGCGCACCACTTCCACCCTCCCTGTAAGAGACAATGGGAGTTCCCACCATCTGGCACAATCCGTCTGAACCTCCCTCAAAGCCTCAGGTGATTGGCTTGGTATAATTTCCTCAAGTTCTGAGGGATCCACACTCAGGTATCTGAAGCCAGTCTTGGCCCATTTAAAATTACCTAGATTGGGCAATTGTGCCCCCTCCTGCAGACTCAGGAAGCATCTTGGTTTTAGATTTGTTGACTTTAAAACCTGATACTCGACTGAATTGCTTCAATAGGTCTATTACATGTACCATGGTGTTTTCTGGGTTTGAGACATATAATAAAGTATCATCCATGTAAAGCAGATATGGATTTCCTCTCCCCACCCTTATGCCCTATATTCAGGATCCTGTCTAATCCTGGCTGCCAAAGGCTCCATACTAATGGCAAATACTGGGGGCAGGGGCATCCTTGCCTAGTTCCCCTTTCTATCTGAAACATTTTAGAGAGCGCTCCGTTAACTCTGACGTTTGCCATGGGGATACGATATAAATTTGAAATCCACCCCTGAAATTTAGCCCCGAACCCGAATTTATCCAAAGTAATTTTCAAAATTCCCAGTCTAGCTGATTGAAGGCTTTCTCTGCATCAATCGAAATGACCGCTTTTAATGGTTTAGGGGGCAATTTATCTGCTGTCCCCAGAATGTTTAACAGGGGACAAATGTTGTCATGTATGTGCCTCTCTTTAATAAATCCAGTTTGGTCTGGTTGGACCAACCCGGGGATCACTACCTGCATCCTATTGGCAATTGCTTTTGCAAATATCTTTGCATTGGTATTTAACAGGGAGATAGGGTGAAACTCTGCACAAGAGGTGCCCTCCTTACCAGGCTTAGGCAGCACGGATATCGTTGCCCCTCCCCAGGAGTCTGGAGTGGCCCCCTCATGATGTCCTGCATCACAAACCCTAGTTTAAAGAGGGGCCAATTCTTCGGCAAAGACCTTATATAATTCAGTTATAAAACCATCTGGCCCGGGGGCCTTCCCCACCTTTAATGATTTTATTATTTCTTTCATCCCCACTACAGTGAAGGGAGCCTCTATGGACTGTCATTGCTGTCTTGAAAGTTTAGGAAGTTTAACCCCTCTCAAAAATTCAGAGATCCTTTCTAGGTGACCTTCCTGCCTCTCTTTCTTGTATAATTGTGCATAATATTTTTGGAATTCTTCCACAATATTCTCTGGCTTATTAACTACATCATCCTTTCTTCTACCCTTTTAATCTTAGCCACGTATCTCTCTGCCTCCTGTTTTCTAAGTCGAGGCAAGTAATCTCCTTGCCCTATCCCCCCTTCATAGTATTTTGGTTTAGAATCTGATCATGTTTTCTACTTTTCATATTAAAGTATTCAGTTTTCTCTAGCCTCTTTAATTTTGGGTAATAATAATACAGCATTTCTTGACCTTTGGTACTCCATTTCTAAATCCATCACTTTTTCCTCTGCCTTCCGTATCCCTGCCTGATGTGTCTTTTTAATATGTGATGTTTACGATATTGCATGGCCCCTTACTACCGCCTTCACACCATCCCAAATGAACTTTAACTGGGTTTCCCCTGTATCATTATCTGCTAAGTAATTGTTAATGACAACCCTTGTGGAATCTACAAGATTATTGTCTTGTAATAGGCCTGCATTAAGTCTCCACTGGTTTCCCTAGTGCATTGTACCCAACTGCAGCTTATAGGATAAGAGTGCATGTTCAGACAGAGATAAGGGGTGTATCTTTGTTTCTACTACTGCATGAGCCTGGGACTTCTGGATATATAGCCTATCGAGTCACGAGTACAAATCCCCAGCCACTGAGTAGAAAGTGAATTCCTTCAGGGTGGGATTCTGTACCCTCCATGGGTTATCCAGGCCTCCTTCCACCCTCAAGGCCCTTAATAGTTTTGCACCTACTCTGAGATTCATGCCTTTTTGGGGGCTTCTATCCAGTTCCTGGTCCTCCACGCAGTTCCAGTCTCCCAGACACAATAGTTATCCCTCTTGGAGGGAGGAAACATGTCTAAAAATTCACCTGAAAACTCCCCAGTAGGTGGAGTCGGGCCATACAGGGAGATGATGTGTATTGGGTGACCACTTAATTCACCTGAAATCCTCACCAATTGCCATTCACCCTCCAAAAATACCTGAGTGACTTGGAGTGGTAATCCTCCATGCACTAAAATCACCACCCCTGCCTTTTTAGCTCGAGGATGTGAGTCAGCGTAAACTTTCCCCACCCATGCCCTCTTTCACTTCGAATGTTCCTCTGGAGAAAACTTAGTTCCCTGCAAGCAGGCAACATCACATTTAGATCTCTATAACTCCTGGAGGATCCTTGTTTGCTTAACCACGTTATTCACCCCTTTCACATTCCAGGTGCAAATATTTAGACTAGCCATTTGGCCACCATAATGCTCTCACACAATTTCCCTCTATACCCCCCTTCCCAGGTACAACAGTAACAAACACAAGACCATTACACTGAAAGTAACAAAAACAAAATTGCTGAACACAGTAACATACCTAAATAAATTACATTGGCTGCCCTTGGATACAAATTATATTTGTCAATGGTTAATTTTAATTCATAAAATGAAATATTCTTGTTTAAATCATTCAATTTCATTATTGCTGTTTCCAGTGAAGCAACATTCAAAAGGTTACTAACTAGATCAGTTCACTTAAATAAGATTATTATAGAAAATCAAGAAACAAATATGGGGATAGGACTTTAATTCATCAAGCTGCTAGTTTTGGAATTCTCTTTCTTCCAGATGTAAGGAAATTGTAAATCATTCTACATTTGTTTATATTATAAAGAATACTCATGTCTGTAATTGTTGATTAATCCTTTTAATGTACTGTAAAGCTGGATAAGATCTCTATCTTTATGTAAAGATAAAGGAGTATTTTTATATTTTTTGTTGCTATATTAGTAATATTTATGCTGATGTGTTTTGTGTATGTGTTAACTTGGAACCTACTGTATGTATTTTAGATAGGGATTACACAGGTCTGGCTTGTAAACTGGACTTTTGTCCAAATGACATGTTATTACCTGTTTAAAATAAATTTTATCTGCCTACCATACCAATTCTTATAACTACAATTAAACATCACAACAAGCCTCCGTGCACTGCAACCCAACCGCATTTGGCAGTGAGAAGAGCGTAAACTAATGGGTAGACAAAAGTCCACTCTGGATGCTAATCAGCACCCTGTGAGTTTATTTGTTTGTCAAAAGAAGGTATGCCCTGCACCTTTGGGCCTGGAACTATGGTCTAAGACCTTGTGTTTCTTCTGCTATCTGTACCTCCGGGGTTCCAATCTGGGCACCCCAGCCTTTTCAAATGGAGCGAACAGACTTTCAAAACTGTATCAAAACATTTTCAAACTTCCCATGTAGCTAGAAATTCAAATTGTGAAAAACTCTTAAGTTCTCCCCCTCCATTGGTCTGATGGGTTCACCTGACCCCAACTTGGTTGATCCCATTGCCATTAATACTGTGAATGATACCTGAACATGAAGTCTTATTGATTTTAAGTGTTCAGTTCCTTCGTAAACAAAGGAAAGAAAAAGTGTCCATATGTTAGAGTCTCATTTTACTGTTTTGTAGTCCTTAAACTTAGTTCAGCATGTTGATAAGCCCCCTTGGGTCATCCCTATGGCTGGGGGGCACCTGAGGCAGCACCAGACCATGAAGAGACAACCAACAAAGAAAAATAAACAACTTACCCCTCGTCTAGGCCTGGAAAGCCCCTTTAATTACCAGAATAAGTAGACCCAATCCAGATCCTCTTGTTCAGGTAACTGCCTTTTTCTTCAGCCATGCCATAAGGTCGGAATATAGGGTAAGATTCCTTGTGCTTTGTTAAGTCGCTTAGCCTTCTTTGCCGTTGTCACTCCCCACAGTAATTCTTCTACCTCTGCCTCCACCAGCTCCTCCTTAAGGTCTGGGACTTGGATGTTGGCATTTTTCAGAAAGGTAGTTGCCGCCATGAGAGAATCAAATGAGTTTGTGGTAACTTCATCTTGTATCCACAACTTTGCAGGATAGTGAACTTGAGCTTTTAGTTCCTTCTCTCTAAGTTGCTTCACTTCTTGAATTACTTTTTTCCTTTTTGCCAAAAGCATTGGTGGGTAATCTTGGTCTATATACACTTTTTGCCCATCAAAGCTTAGATTCTTTTTGCCCCAGGCTAGGCGCAGCACTTTCTCTTTTATGGGATAGCTTAAGAACTTGATGATAATTGAGTGGGCCAGCACCCCCTGTTTTGGTTTCAGGGCAATTGCTCAGTGGGCATGCTCTATACCTAATTCTGAATCTGCTGACAAGTCCAATTCCTGTTGGAGCCAGCACGCTAAAAATATTGGCATGTCTGCTTGTTCGGCCCCCTCTGGAATCCCGAACACCCTTATGTTGTTTCTGCTTGATCTGGCTTCAGCGTCTTCAGCCCTTGCCGACAACTCTCTTTCTCATTTATGCAAACAATATAGGGCTCTCCCCATAGGCATGTGCTCAGACTGAAGTTCTGCAACTTGAGTTTCTACTACGGAGGGACGCGCTCTAATTTTTTAAAGTCTTTTTGAACATCTGTTACTTTTCTGTCGATTCTATGCAGCAATCTCATTATAGCTTTACTATCAGCTTTGCTCAGGTCTTTGCTAGTATTGGGGCCTTCTTCCTTGCCCTTGTCGCATGACCTGACTGAGTACATTGATGCACAGGAGGGTGCTGGGCTAGTGACGCAAGGTCTTCAGTTTGGTTTGGGCATTTTGCTACCATCAGAGGGCTTGCTTCCTGAACAAATTTGGTATCTCCGGATTGCAGGGAACTTCTCCGATGATATTAGGTAGGATTTACCAGCTTTTATTCACATTAAACAGGCAATTTGCTCTGATTCATTCTCCCGCGGGGGCACTCCCGATCGAAATCAGATGTCCATCACATCTGCTGACGTCACCGGAAGTCCTTTGATCTTTTTCTGTTTCACAATGCATTATTTGTATATGCGAATATCCTTTATTTATGATTAAGACAGATCACTAACAATGAAAAAAAATACACAAGTATATGTCATATTAACAATAATAATAATACCTTTTTTTTAAGCGCCTTTCAAATACCAAGGCGCTTTACAATAATAAAGATAATTCCATAAAAACTATTACATAAATATATAATACAACAGTTACAAATACTAACAGTTCACTGGTAGGCCTGACCCCATAGAAAGTTTTAAGTGCCTGCTTAAAATCCCCTCGATTGCGCATTCCTGAAGCTGATGGGGTAGAGAATTCCAGAGGGTAGGGCCACAAACATAAATGCACGGGCCCCGGAAGATTTCAAGGTTACCCTCGGAATCTCCAGCATCCCCTCGTCAGCCAAATGGAGCTGTCGCACAGGAGTGTAGGGAATCAGACGCTCTTTCAAGTAGTCGGGACCAAGTCTGTGTAGGGCTTTGTAAATTAATAAACCTACTTTAAAGGTGATCAGCCACTGAATCGGCAGCCAGTGCAGATCGCGCAGCACAGGAGTGATATGCATCCTCCAAGACGCCCCGGTCAACACTGGAGCTGCAGCATTCTGCACTAGCTGCAAGTGGTGGATATCAATCCCAGGAAGCCCTTAGTAAAGGGAGCTGCAATAGTCAAGGCACGAGGTCACAAAGGCGTGGACCAACAAAGGCAAATCACTGGACGGAACAAGGTGTTTGACCCTGGCAATGTTCCTAAGGTGATGAAAGGCAGACTTGACGACTGCTGACACCTGATAATGAAGGGTCAGCCTGTCATCAAGTACCACTCTCAGGTCGCGCACCCGTTCTGAGGTAAGAATCTGGGAGCCCCCCAGAAATACACCAGAAGGATGACCAGTCCTCAACCCCTCTATCTTGTGGCCTGGGTTGACCATAACCTCAGTCTTTCCCGTGTTCAACTTTAGCCAGCTTGAATTCATCCAGTCCTGGATTTCAGTGAGGCAGTTATTAAATACTGAGAGCACTAACCTGGTTCAGGAGCAAAAGACAGGTAGAGCTGGGTATCATCAGCATAATAGTGAAACCTCAGTCCATACCATCTTACAATGTCTCCAAGGGGTAGCATATACACTGAAACAACATGGGGGCCAGCACCGAGCCCTGAGGGACCCCACAGGACAGAGGGAGTGAGTCAAAAGAAAAAATCCCCGACACAACTCTCTGTGTTCTCCCCATTAGGAAAGATGTAAACCACCTGAGGACCGTACCTGACAGGCCACAGATGAACCTCAGGTGCTCAAGCAGCACCCCATGGTCTATAGTGTCAAAAGCTTAGGAGAGATCAAGGAGTACCACCATGGAATGGTTTCTCTGATCTCTCGCCATCAGGAGATTATTGAGCACCCGAACCAGAGCAGTCTCAGTAGTGCTATGCCTCTTTTGGAAACTGGAGTGGAGAGGTTCGTAGACATTATGGATGGTCAAATGGTTTTCTAGCTGAGTTGCCACTACTTTCTCAATAACCTTCCCTATAAAGGGAAGGTTCGAGATAGGTCTGTAGTTAGCTAGAGCTTCTGGGTCCAACGAAGCTTTCTTCAGAAGGGGTGTCACCACTGCCTGCTTCAGGGAGCTTGGAAACTCACCACGGTTCCAAGAAGCACTGGACTATCGGAGCCAGAACTGGGCTGATGATATTACAACAACCCAAAATCAAGGAAGTTGGGCCAGGATCTAAATCACAGCATGTAGGGTGCATCCCTTGGACAATCCGCATAATATCCCCGAACTCCACCAGGTCAAAGGTACTCCAGGAAGGACGAGGTATAGTGATCAAGCACCAACCAACAGCATCCCCCATAGAATGAGTCAAGAGGATGTCCGACCTGGATGTCAGCCACCTTATTCGCAAAGAATCAAGCAAGCTCATCACACTCAGTTTGTGAAAAGGCTCGACGGAGCTGCAGATAGGCTGGGTTGCACAACCCGTCCACAGTTCAGAAGAGCTGAGCTGGTCAATTCTGAGTGACAGCAATCTCCCTGGACAGGAACTCTGCCTTCTTACAGGAGATCACTGATTGGTAGGTCTGATAATGCTCCACTAAACTAAGATGGTCAACCTCCCCGGGCTGATTTCTGACAATGCCATTCTAACCTTCGTCCTACTCGCCGCAGCTCCCTAAAAGATCCATCAAACCAAGGGACTCAAGGGCAAAGTGGGAGAGGACGAACCCGAACAGGAGCAAGCAGGGCGAGGGCCAAGGAGATGGCCTGATTATAGGCCAAGACCAACTAATCTGGACCTGAGCTGGCATCAGGAAACTCTGAGAGATCAATCACCGCTTCCAGGTCTTCAGGGCTCACATCCCATAAAGGGTGGTAACTGACGATCTCCACAGGGGCAGACCTACAAAGGGGGGTGCAAAAGTTGAACCTCATGGTGTAATGATCAGATCAACCGATAGATTCCACCCCCCAAATCAGAGGCCTCAATCCCCAGGAGGAAAACCAGATCCAAAGAATGACCATGACTGTGAGTAGCTGAGGTAATAATCTGTGTGAAGTCCAGTGATGTCATCAACTGAAGGAAGTGCTGTCCAAAAGGTGAGAGTTCGTCATCGACCCATGCACTGAAGTCATCCAGAACCATCAGTCTGGGTGACTTCAACGCCAAGTCTACGGTGAAGTCTGCCACTTCGTGCAGGAATCGCTTTCCGTCTCTGGGTGGACGGTAGACGAGAGCTATCCTGCAACACACACCAGCTACCACTGTACATTCAAAGGATTCAGTTTCCTCTACTGATACACCTGTGAGGCCCAACTCGGTCTTGAAACAGACGCTACCCCTTCCCTGTGATCCAATCTCGGCCGGTGTATCACCGAGTACCCGACCGGAGTTGCCGCTTCCAAAATAGGGCCGGCATTTTCATCCAGCCAGGTCTCGGTGATGCAAGCCAGATCAGCTGTTCCAACAAAATCCACAACAAAACAAAACTCACTTCAGATTGGCTGATATTTATTTATTCATTCATTCATTCATTCATTGAAAACTGGTAAATGGGCAAGGCACACTGAGCCAAGGCTCATTTCAATGTGTCTCTCAGGGGAAGGGTAAAGGATAAAAATATATGCTGTCTGGGTCGGGAAGTCCTGATATAAATTGTTTAAGTCTGTTGTGCTAGCCTTAGCAAATCTCTCAGCCTACCAAAACAGGTTTATTTTAAACCTGATACTTTAGCAAAGTGTGCTCCTACCCAAGGGTGCTCACTATTATTGAACAAATTAGCTCTACGCTTGCAGGCCACACCAGAGTATATCAGGCTCACCTTTTCTTTCTTCTGTCTCCACAGCTCCATTTGTCCGACCCATGGAGGTTGATAGGGCCCTGCCAAAGCAGCCCACCCCCGAATCTCAGCAAAGGTACGATGACCGCACTTCCCAAACCTAGACATGGAGCAACTGTTTGTGCCCTACCGATGCTTTGTGTCGGCTGCCCCACCACCTCCACCACCACCCTTGGTGAACTCTTCCTCTTATAGTGAGTGTTACGTGTCATTCGTTGTAAGCCAATCAGTTGACTTTACCTTCAGTAGATTATATTATCCCACCACTTGTGGCCACTAGAGATTCAACTGGCTATCCCTCCTAAGCATTTTCCCCAATGTTTCCTCTCTACCTCACTGTCCTTGCTCAGCTATTCTTCCTATTGTCTCTCCTTCTCTCCAACTTCCCTGAGGAGTGGTTCACGGACAAAATGTCACACATAATGTTGGTGTGGTCAAGTGGCAGCAGACAAAAAGTAATTAGTTAAATGTGGTTGCGGTTGCAGTAGTTGTGGGCATGTAGTAACCGCAACCAAACCTCCAATCAAAACTCTCAGTACAAAAGCCATGCTTCTAGCACAACTGGCATTATATTTGGTAGAGTCAGTCACAAGGATGCTTTACTGCCATTCCCCGCTTAGTACCACTAACCCTGAAAGTCAGGCAGGCGAATGGTAGTGGGTGGGAAGAAATGCAGCCAGCAGCAAGTGAAAAGCACTTTTCTCGTTACTCCATATTGTGTTTTCTTAATTCCTGCTCCACCCAAAACTCTCACTACAAAAGCCCTGCTTCTAGCTCCACACAGAGATATCCAGCACATAGATTGCACGTAGATTGTTTGCAAGTTAAAATACTCTTTTACCATATGTCACAAAGCACCATTCTCTTGTTCTTTCCTTGACTGAGTTGCATATCCTACCTGTCCTTGGCTGCCTCGTCGCACATCAGATGACATCAGAGTAACTTGTCTGCCAGTTTTTTATAGCTTCTCCTCCATGGTAACTGGAAATTTTTCAGTCATGCAGTGCAGGTGGTGTGACTTAGTGGCTCTACATAATGTGAGCCGGTGAATGACCTATTATTCATTTGCTGTACTGCCATGGAGTTTGTCAGTTCCCAGAAAGGGAAGCAGAAGCTGTACGTTGACAACTTGCTGTACACGAAAGAGAAGGATGGAGCGGATGGGAAGATTATATGGAGATGCGAGCTGCGCACATGCAGGGCTTGCATGCACACCATGGGGGACAGTATCTTGAAAGGTCCCACAGAGCATATGCATGCTCCCCAACATGGTCGTGCACAAGTACTAAAAGCACGCAGCTCCATGAAGTGCAAAGTAGCAGAATTAGAGGAGTGTACCATAAATGTGGTTCTGCAAGCCCTTCAAGAAGTTAATGTCAGACATGTGCATTTATTGCCCAGTTAAGAAACAATGCGGTGAGATGTGCAGAGACACAGACAATTATGTGATCCTCCTGATTCAGACATATTGCAATTTTCACAGACTGTCAGTGGTGAAGATTTTATAAGGGTGCAAGATTATGATTTTGCCATTGTTGCTTGCGAGTCTGACCTAAAGGTGCTCAGGGACCACCATCACTGGTTCTGTGATGTCACGTTCAATGTTGCACCTCAAGATGACCAGCTATATACTGTGCATGCACTTGTCCAAGGGGTTAACAGACCTTTTGTGTATGTTCTATTGCCTGGTCGCAGTGAAGAGATGTACAGGAAATTCTTAGTACACCTTCAAACATTACTCGGTGGTCAAACATGTCCTGTCAGTATCATGACAGATTTTGAAATTGCAGCGATCAATGTATTGAAACAGATGTTTTCATCTGCAGAGCTATCAGGCTGTAACTTCCACCTGGGTCAGGCTCTGTGGTGCCATGTGCAGCAAGAGGGCATGCAGCAGAGGTATATACAGGATGCTGAATTTGCACACAAAGTACAATGTTTTCTGGTCTGGATTACGTGCCAATAGAACATGTAGAGTGGTACTTCAGGATGATTCAGACCTTGAAGAGTTGGAGTACTTGCTGGGTTATTTTGAGGACACTTATATTGGAACGCTTGCATGAAACAGAAAGAAATGCAGACAGCCAAGATTTACAGTGACCTTTTGGAACCAGCATTTAAGAGTGATAAACGATTTGCCACGCAGCAACAATGCCATTGAGGCCATGCACCATGTGTTCTCAAGGACATTTAATATAAGCCATCCACAAAGCTAAGTTAGCAAAGAAGCTGCATCAGAACAACATGCTATAGCACTGCAGAGGCATCAGAGGGAGCTGGGACAGTAGGCACCATGGAAAACAGCAAATATGTCACCTCAATAAGGTGTATAAGTCCATCTGCCTTGATGTTGACTCATGCGTTCCTAAAAAAATATTTACTTGACATCGCAGCAGTCATTGAAATAAATGTTACATAAAACACATTTTGCACCTTAGTACAAACATTCACACAGGTATTTTATTGCTTTTAAATAAAGTCCTTTTAAACACTGTACACTTTAGTACAGTCAGGCCCAGTTATTCAAACTGCGCCCAAAAAGTGTGCAACAGCAGGAGCAAACGCTAGTCCACTGCGCCCATGCACAAGAAGCGCGATATTCAAAAACTGCACAGGCCAAGATGCGCCTACAGCAGATGACTGAATATTGCACCACCTGTGCCATAGCGCAACCAGGGATGTGAAGTTGCGCATATCTGATGCGCCATAGCGCAACAAGGGATGCTCAGCAGAGCAGTCCAGATGCGCCATAGCACTACCAGGGATGCCCCGTGGAGCAGGGCAGCAATGCAACAGCACAACCAAGGATGCAGGGGCCGACCACCCATGCCACAGATAGGCAGAGGAGCACACAGCAGAACAGACATTGTCCCCCACACCCCATGCACTGCACAACTGGGGGAGAGCTGGAATAACCACCAGCCCATGGATACCAGCAACCAACCCACAGCCGGGCCATGGTGCCCCAGCACACCCCCTGGCAAGCTGTGACTGGCACACAAGTAGGGCCGACCACCTCGTGCCACACCATCCCACCAATGCAGAGCACACCCTGCACCATGATCACCATACACCCTTCCCAGGAGTAGTGCCCAACAGTGCAGGACAACCCATGCATGACACCACCCTCACTGTGACAGTGCAACCCTGTGCACCATGGAGCCATGCAAGGCAGCCCCACCATGTGCACCCTGCTGCGGGCGGCAGTAGACAGCAATGCAACAACAGCATACACAGTGCCACCCTGCATGTCCCCCCCCGTACAGCTGAGAGACCGACCATGCGTCATCAGACGAGGTACCCCACATGCGACAGGGCATGCCCTGGACCCCACCACCAGTGGTAGAGCACCCTGCACACCCTCCCAAGGACACATCCCATCCCAGCACTGGCCACAACAGCCAGCACAGACAAGCACAGTGTTGCATGGAAGCATGCACCACACAGGATGCAACACAGTGCATGGACAAACACCCATCCATACCCAAGGGCACACCAACACAGGTACAGAGTAGCAGGTCAACCAAGCCACTGGCGTGTGGCCACAGCTGATGTGTACACACAGCCAGCACTCCTACATTGCACAGGTGTGCCAGCCACCTGCTCAGGCACCATGAGCTGTATGCCACCAGCATGCTGCCGGAGTACAAGTGACAGACACTGGAGCACATCCCTTGCAACAGACACAAGTGACAGCATGGAGGGGGGACAACAACAGCGGAGGCCACAGTTCCACTGGAGGCAGATGTGCACCATACTGGTGATGGCAGGCAACCTGGCATTGTGCTGGGTACAGTTGTTATCCAGCATGGACAGCCACCACTGACATGCCAGCAGACCGTGCATATCACTGACATGCAAGGGTGTCAGCACACAGTCTGACAGGGGTGCCATGCACACAGTGCATGCACCGTGGACCACTGCACACAGGCATCCAGTGCACAGAGAACAACACACAAACCACAGACAGTGACTGATCCCCCTGCCCACATCATAGGCAGTTCCCTACTGGACACACACACACACACACACACACACACACACACACACACCCATGCGTGCACCACCCCTGACGCCATGCACACCACTGCAGCTGAGCACCTGTAGCCCGCTGCAAATCAGAGACCACCACAGTTGTCATAACAAAACAAATGTATTTAAAACAGGTAATACAAAAACTATATACAACTATGTACAATGGGGAGAAGGGCCACATACCAGGTGGGGGCGGGTAAGGGGCAGGGGTGAACATATGGGAGAGGGAAGAAGGGGTGTGAGGGTGGATCCAGGGGGTGAAGGTGTAATTAGGGGCATGGATGGTTTAGCATCTGCCCTGGTCTTCCTCCATGTGACGCCGATGTCTCCTCCGCCTCCTCACCCCGTGACGTTCCATACATTGCAGGAGTTCCAGGGTCACCCTTGCCACCTGTAGCAGCTCCTGCAGTCCATGTTCCAGTACTTGGAGTTGCCATCCACCTAGGACAAGGGAGCAGAGTCAATAAGTGTGACTGTCCAGCCCCCTGCATCCCACCCATTGTGCATGGCATACAGTCATGTGCCACACCCATGTGATGGTGTGTGACCACCCACAGTGGCCGTGTCCACAAGACCTGCCTACCCAGGCAGCCACAGCCATGTGGACCACTGCACACACCCACCGCCCATGTCCTGCACAGCACCACCGTGGCCATACAGTGACTTGGCTATGCTGTGTGAAGGCAGTGGCACAGCCATGTGCCCGGTGCATGCATGGACCACCATTGATGCACTCCCAGACATGCAGTGCCACTGGACAGTGCTGACTGTAACAAGTTGCGTGCATGGCAGTGGTGTCAATGGATGGTGGCCATGACCTGCTACCCACCCAGTTATACAGCATGCAATAGTAATCATGGATGTAAGGCACTCACCATCATTAGGCTGGTCCCTGTGCCACTGCAGACCTTCACCCCTTCCATCCTGCTGGTCCTCCAGGTGGCGCCTCCTCTCACTCATCTGCCTGCGCTCTTCTGGGCCTAAGATGCAAACATGGAGAGAGGAATATCAGTACAATCTGGTAGCAATGTCCCCCTACCCCCATGTGTGTGTGCAATCCCACACGGCCATACCCATCCACCCCACACCCCGATACCACCACCACGGCCAACACTGGATGGCCCCCCCATGTGCCGGACACATGCAATCATGATACCCATATGGACGATAACAGTGTATGGATGGGGCACCTACCTGGCCATGGCACCGTGCCCCTCCTGGCATGTGCCCACAGGTGGGCAAGCAGGTCTGGGTCCCTGCACCTGAGGTCCCAGTACCGGTGGCGACACTGCTCCGCCATGTGCCCGATACCAGTGGCCTCCTCCAGAGCATCAGCCATCTCCTGCCAAACTTCACTCCTGGCCCTGTCCAGGGGTGCATCACCATATACAGCCCCAGCATGGGGCTCTACAATGGCCACCAGGTTTGCAAGCTCCACCTGGCTCCACATCACTACCCTTCTCCGTGCCATCTCAGCAAAGAGTTGGATTCAAAATAGCACTCGGCAGCACAGTCCTGCCATGTGCAGATGCTGCATGGTACAGATCTGCCATTCCCTATTGCGCTGTCACCGAACAGCGCAATATTGGTGCACCCATGCCTGACGCATGGCGCCTAGGGGGCAAAGGTTGGGCACAGGGTCAAGGGTCTCTCACGCACGGACAGCCACAGCACTGATTGGAACCCAATGCATGTAGTGTGATTGGGTGCCTGTGTGCCACCTCCTGTAGCGGCCTACAGCGCTGTGGCCCCAGTGCACCTATGGTGCCCCAGTGCCACAGCGCCATATATGTGAAACAGTGCAGTAGCACCACTGGCACAATGGTGGCCATGCCTTGCATTGCCTCCCCATGCACAGCATGTCAGCAGCGTGGCAGATGCTTGCATCATCACCCCTGGCATGCGCAGTTAGGGGTGTACTGCGCATGTCACAGAACTGCGCCCTTGGCTCAGCACATTCAACACAATCGCGCAAAGCGCAACAGCACAATATTCAGCCGGCATATGCAAATCAGCTAATCAGCCATTCAATGGCACAGTCACTGCATTTGCATCCACTTAAAAATGTGCCTTGCCTCATTTGCATGCCTTGCGCTATAAAACTGCGACATTGGGCTGCACTGGCCATAGTCGGTTACTGCAGTCTATTGTGGTGAGTTGCATGCTATTTGGGAGTGTGGACTGTGGTGTTTGGGACATGCCATGGGACTGCACAGTCACAGGTAACACCTGTCATTCTCACAGGAGGAATAATGACCGATCGTGAGGTGGAGGAAGAGGAACAGAGATGTGGGTGGAAGAGGAGGCTGAACTTTACCAAGTCAGAGAAACAGATGCCCTGTTTGAGGCCTACCTCGACCAGGAGTCACTGCTTAGCGGACGCCAGGAAACACCACAGGCCCATGCTGCTGCATGGGAAGAGGTGGCGCGCGCTGTCAACCTGCATGGCAGCCACCAGCTGTCCGTGCAGGAGTGCAAAAAGAAGATGGGCACGGACAGGTGGAGAATTAAGGAGAAGGTGGCTGCCATCAGGGCAGCACAGTCTTTGACCGGTGGGGGACAGCTGGAGGTGCAATGCCTGACCCCACAAGAAGAGCGGGTTGCTGGCAGCATGCAGCATTGTGCCCTCGAGGGTGTTCCGGGTGGTGGATTCCAGATGGATGGTAGCCCGTCACTGCATGGTAGATCCTGGTCTGTCAATGGGGGGGCAGGGTAGGTCACATACATTAATGCTACTGTTTTTCCCTTACAGCTCCTGAGCGTCTACATGGGTCAGCGGTGGTGGGCTTCTCCATTGAGGGCAGTAGCATGGAGATGGAGGAGGACCCGTCCACCTCCACAGGCATACGAGGGTCAGGGTGACAGTGGGCCCACCTGGACGTCCTGACTGATGTTGGTGGAGCAGGTGAGGAGAAGGCCCTGCCTGTGTCTCAGCATGCCAGGGTCCATGGATGCCAGCATGCTGAGACTCAGGCTGGTGCTGGATCAGTCACCGATGATGATGGAGCTAACGTCATGAGCAGTGATACGTGTGGGCCACAGGATGGCCACACAGTAGGTGACATCACGGGCATGGCTGTGGGTGGTGCCACCGTGGAGGCCTGCGTGACATCACAGTCCCAGCCTGTGCCTGTCTGCACCAGTGGGGCAGCACTGGTGTGTGTCCAGGACAGTGGGGCTGTTGCGGCGACTGCGGTGGCACCATTCAGCCCTGGAGAGTGGCAGCTGGAGGGGCAGTATCAGCAGTCGGCCAATGGCCATTGGTGTACAGTGTCGGGGTGGCGTTAGTGCACCACCTGTGGACATGCCCAGGCCTGGCCCTGGTGTGCAGCGCCCACTCTGAAGGGATGCTGACCATCAGGGCCACGAACACCATGAGGGACAGCATGCTGATCAGGCAGATGACCTCTTAGATGAGCACACCCGCATACTCCAAACAACAGTCAATCAGCAGATGTGCCTGTGACGGCGGTGGATGAACTCAGTGCAGCTCTGCGCTAGGCAGAGGAGCATGCAGCAGAGACACCGCTCTGCTCCTGGCAGGGATGGACTGGTTGCTGGAGGATGTGACCGCTGCCATTGACAGGCAGACACAGGCAATCTCTGCTGTCATGGCCACAAGGAGCACACAGTTATTTGCCCATCGCGTCGTGAACACCGCGCAATGCAATGTCACACCCCATTCCGGTGTCGTGTGACACCCTCCTTATTGACACTGGGTTCAGCTGTGGGCATCGTACATTACCTGTCGCCACTGTGCAATGGTGCCCAGCATCTGACACATGCACAATGACAAGCACTGGGTGTAGTGGTCTGTGGGCGTGTGTGTGTGGCTGGGGTGGTGGTCGAGGTCGACGTCTCCTACCCTTTGCATGTCTGTGGGTGTGTGTGTGTGTGTGTGTGTGTGTGTGTGTGTGTGACCGTGTGCCATGTTGACCTTGCCCATCCTGGCGGTGTGTGTGGTTCCATGCGCGGCCACTTCCCTTGATGACATGCACCCTAATGTTTGTCCATGCGTGTTTGTGGGTTGTGCCTTTGCCACTGGTGGTTGCACATGGCCCCATGACTTATCTGGGTTGGCTGAAGTGCTCCTCTGCGATGGTGTCCCGGTGCAGCTGTGCCAGTCGGATCAGTCAGGGGTCCCGTCGCCCAAGGGAGGGCTGCCCATCACCATCTTCATCAGCGTCCTCATCGTCCCCATTGCTGTCCCCATCTTCGACCTGTACGGCTATCCCACAGTCGTTGGTTATGTTGTGCAGGATGCAACAGGCGAGGAATAGCCCACAGGCCTTTGAGGGGCTGTACTGTAGGGCACTGCCAGACATGTCCAGGCAACAGAAACGTGCCTTCAGCATCCCGAACTCCCGCTCAATGACATTGTGTGTGGTGGCATGTGCCTCATTGTAGCGTTACTGCGATGGGGTCGCGGGCCTCCGGTATGGTGTGAGCAGCCAGGGACAGAGTGGGTATCCTCTGTCACTTGTGTGTAGAGGGTGGAAGTTAGTTTGGTGATCAGCGTCGCCCTACCTTGGGCCATCTAGGACAATACCCATGTCACCTCTGACTATGCCCCTCCCAAGCTCCATGTCTTTCTGTGTGGTTTGCATACTCACCCACTAAGTGGCCAGTGGGGATGTCCCCACTCTCGAATCTGTGGCACAGTGCTGACTGGTGCCAGATGAAGGCAACATGTGCTCCCAGGTACGTGGCACAGACTTGATTATGCACCCCGAGATGCGCACCACCTGCAGTTGATGCTTGCATACCCTTCCTGATTAATGTATGCGGCCCCTTCAGGGCCAGGTGATGTGCGGATGGCCACATGGGTGCAGTCTATTGCTCCTAGCATGCCAGGCATATGTGCTACCCTGTGGAACTCCTGTATGTTTGCTGTGCGCTCCGCCGGTGTTCTGGAGAAATGAATGTACTCCGCAGCATGTGGCAGCAGTGCGCTGAGGAATTGGGTGAGGTGGCGTGACGCGGCTGACTGGGTTATGCCTGTTGTATCCCCTGTTGGTCTCTGGAAGGTACCCGTGGTGAGCAGGCACATGGAAGCTGTCACTTTTGTCTCCACACGATGAGCATGTCTCCGTCATGTGGATACCATCACATCACTGCACAGTTCTGGGCGTGCCTCAAATTGCCAGTTCGGCGATACCGACCCCGCGATCTCGGTATTGGTGTACAGCTCGAAGCTGGTGTGAGCTCGGTACACTGCCTACTGGGGGCATACCACCGACAGACCCTTCCACTGACTGCGCCCCTGCCTGCCTTCTCACCCCTCAGTACCTGCCACCATCTGAATGGTGGCACTATATACCTGGCATTGTTACCCCCAGCAGCTGTTTTACCATTCCCCCCGCTGTCCCTACTGCTACTCCCCCTGCACCGGGAACACCTCCCAGTATTGGACGTACTGCCCACTGTCCGTGCCCTCAGTCCTGTGTGGCACTTCCCCCTTTTGTCCTGCACAGTGGCACAGGCTCCCCACTCCTTCCCTGTTCCTGGTGGTTCCAGGTGCTCTGTCCTGCTCCTTCCCTGTCCTGCTCACAGTTGCTGCTGCCCCCCTGCTGCCTGCTGTTTCTGTGCTCCCCACGCTGTCCTGGCTGCTACTTCCCCTGCACCGGGAACACCTTTCTGTGGTGGCCTCAGTGCTGTGTGGCACTTCCTTCTGCACTCCACTGTGGCTGTGACTCCCCACACCTTCCCTGTTCCTGTGGGTTCCAGGTGCTCTGTCTCTGTCTGCCCCATGTGTGTGTGTTGCCTGTGTGGCTGGCTATGGTTCAGCAACATGTGCCTTCCTGTAGCGTTCTTTTACCTCTCTTGTTCCTTTTTATTTTGGCTCATTTCGCTATCGTACAACGTCCAACTTGCTCCCCTATTGTGCATGGCGCATGTTGTTGAATATCGCTACTCGCGCAATTTGTACATAGTTCCTCCCCTTCAGTTGTGCATGCGTTCATTATCATGCGGCTCTTCGCGGTGTGATTTGGGGGGCGCATCTGCCTCCCGCTGAATATCGCAGAATGGTGCATTTTCAGACTTGTGCTGGCGCAACCCTATTGCGCATGGCGCAACCCTTTTGAATATCTGGGCCACATTTTATATGCACATAGATGGTTTATTGTTTTTAAATAAAGTCCTTTTAAACACTGTGCACTTTAGTACATACATTTTATGTGCACATAGGTATTTTTAGTAAGTATTATATATACATTGTTGTAAGTTTGCACCAAGATATTCTTTATTTTAAAAAATGCCTGTGTTTGTTCACATGCCACTAGAACTTACTGCACACATAATCTTACTCTTATAAAATAAACTTTTTCTTTGTGCAAACATAATCTTGATTTAAAAAAAAAAAACAGTAGATTGATTTGCACAAACTTATATATTACTTTAACAAACTCCCCATATCCCACGAGAACTTACTGCACACAGAATCTTAGTCTTGTTAAATAACCCCCCCGAAGATTGATTTGTACATATTTCAGACTGTGATTATAGTCCAGCAACAAGATGCCCGTGCGACGAATATGGTAACTCTGTGTTTTCCATGCAATGATATGTCTGCTCCAAATTATCCATGATGATTTTTCCGGGGACTAAATGGCTGTATGCACTGAGGAGCGGCTCTATTTGACATAGTATATTCACTGCCAGTTTGTGATCACCCTCTAACATCTTTCTCACTGGGCAGCACACTGACATCGTGGCTTGCTTCTGTGGCTAGTCAGCCCCAATATACTGCCACCCTCCTTCACCGCTGGCCTCATAGCCCTAAAGTACTCTTCACCTAATCCCTAAATAACCACCTCACAAGGCACACTACTCACAAATCACTGAGCTCCACACCGCTAAACACATTACTAGTGGCTCTCTCCTGCTACTTTCTGGGGATGTCGAGACTAATCCTGGGCCAACTACCGCCCAAATTCCTTGGCCAACTACTACCTCCCTCCATCTACCTCGTGGCATAAAACTGCTGCATCTAAATATCTGCAGCCTACTCAACAAAATAACTTTGCTCCAGCTAACCATCACCTCCCTGAAATCTGATGTCCTGGTTACCTCCGAAACCTGGCTCAAGCCCCATAACAAGGACTGTGAAATTTCTATCCCAGGCTACTCAATTATCAGCAAGGACCACCTAAGCAACAAAGAGGAAACGGAATAGCTATGCACTATTCTTCCTACAGTTCACCCCAATCTCTACCAAGTCTCCCATAACTGATTGATGCAGTATTAATCAAACTCTCCCTCCCATACTACTCCAGTATTTGTAGCAGGACATTACTGCCCTAGAATCCGCAGCACCAGTTATCCTGAACACCTAGATGCCTTGAAATCCCATGCTAAGGTGGTGAGCTCTATAACCTCAGAAGATTTCAATTTAAATTACATATCCAGCACCATCTCCAAGTTCACAACCAAGTTGCTGGACTTAACCTGTCATAACTGATCACTGTGAACCCACTCGACTGAACAAAAGTCATCAAACCACTGCCTTCAGACTGGGGCCCTCACCAACACCCGCATCCCGAATTGCCCAGGCACCCCACTTGACACCCAAGTGATCACCATATGATTTACTTAATCTGCAAAAATTTTCAGCCCAAACCCCTCCCTAAGATCATTCTCTCTAGGTCTTTCAAATCCTGGCCCTTGCCTCATTATAAATGACCTGTTAGCCACTGGATAGTCCCCCTCCACAGGGTCTCATCTATTGATGATGTGGTGCTGTTCAAACTCAAGTTCCTAGGCAACAGGACACCCATGCACCACTCAAGATGGTCCTGGGTGAGTGCCCACTTGCCCTAGTCACTGTAGACATTGTACTTCATCAGAGCCAGAGACCAGGCATGGAGTCGACAGGGACTCACCATCCCCTGTCGGTCGACGCTAATACCAAATCCTATGCAACACCTGCACTAGACAAATCAGGCTGGTCAAGGCAACTTACTTCAAATCTTCCTTCCAGGCTAACATAAACAAACCAGCAAAATTCTGGAAAGTGGTCAAATCCTTTCTCCAACACTCCAGCCCCTTCTCTGCATAAACGTGAGAACCACTGCTTAACAGGTCCACTAACAGTAGCATCTAGTACCAAATTCCTATTTTACTAGCTGCACCTCAGCCTTGCTGTCCACTCTCCCTCTCCCTGCCCACAAACCCACCCCCCCGGCCTACCTCAAAAACTCAGTCCCTCCTGCCCCTATGTTCTCCTTCTGTCAAGTCACATCCTCAGAAGTTTCCAATGCCTTGATCATCCTAAATCCCAACAAAGGCATATGCCCCTCGAGCTGGATATAAGATCTCCTTAGCCACTCCTGCCATAGCTGCCCCTCTGACTGATGTCTATAACCTCTCCTTTCCTAGCCTTAATTCTCTCAGAATGGAAACATGCTACTGTCATCCACTTCCAAGGAGGCAACACCTCAGTCACTGTTAACTAAGCATCTGATTTCCCTCCTCCCCATTTGGCAAAACTCCAGGAGAAACTAGTCCTCTCAAGATCTCCTCCTTTCCAACTCCACCTCCTTTGTCACCCCTACCAGTCTGGCTAGGAAGTCCCACTCACAGCCACCTCACTACTACGGCTCACTGATCACATACTAAGTGGTATGGATAAGGACATATCACCTTCACAATTTTTAATAAACCTAGCAAGGCCTTTGACATGGTCTCCCATGCTCTTCTGCTAGATAAGCTCTCAATGCAGGGCTATCTGCCAAAGCCACCACTTAGTTCCACTCCTATCTGGTATATCAATCACAATCCATCAAAATCAGTGATTCCACCTCTCACTCCCTCCTCCGAGTTACAACAGGGTCCCCTGAGGTTCGAACCCTGTCTGCTCCTTTCTCTATCTTCCTAAATGACCTGCCACCACCTACCCACACACCTCATACACGTGTATGTGGCAGACACGGTCCTATATGCCATCTGGCTCTTCAACCCTGAGCAGCAACCAGGTAGCAGCAGGATTTCAATAAACCAGCTCTGGTTTTGTGTGAACCAGCTATTCCTGAATGCCAAGAAGACCGTATCCATGACCTTGACACACAAGTAGAGATTCTCAGCATTAGAAACTACCCCTTCTTCCACACACGGATGGGACTACACTGGAAACACTCTTCCTTTAGGTATCATGGGATCTGGCTGGATCAGCATCTCAACTTTTCTGTACACGCTTGATGCCATCACAAAATACTTCACCCAAACTAGGTGCTCTTACTGTCGTGGCACCATCCCACCTGTTGCAGGGCACTAGTGAAAATGATTCTCCCACTTCGACTATGAGGACGATTTACAGTGCCAGTCCCAAATCCATCTAGCCAGATTGGACCTTCTTTCACTCCTCCTGCAGATTTGCCTCACAGCCCCCACTGCACCTGTGACCCCTATCGGTCCCAAACGCCTCACTCCATGACCGTTGTCAGCACACTACTCCATGTTCGAAAAATACCGGTCCAGTCCTGACCCCGTACCTTGATGCTGTGCTAGCAAACATACCCTGCATATTCCTACAGAAACGTAGACACCCACCTCCCGTCAGTACCATGTCCTCTTCCAGCTGACCAAGTTGCCTCAGGCACCCATGCCAAAGTTTTGAACTCTCCTGCAAGCACTCAGCTAACACCCTCATCAAACACTGCAGCTGCCTCTAAAACAAACATTTCAACACACCAATGCGTGTGCCTAGATGTGCCTGCAATAGCACACACTGCCCAGCCTCCACAATACATAAGTTGACTCTGATTATGTTGTACGCCTGCCTCAAAAATACTGTCTGCATGGGGGCCATGATTTAAATGACATAATGTTATAACAATGTGATTTAATGTATTAACACCAAACGTCTGGTCACATTCCTCTGTATCTTGTAAGAAAGTTTATGCCATGGATTGTTCAGATTCTATGTCCCCCCCCAGGATGCACCTGAATCGGAGAGCTCTGCCCAGTATGCCCTCCCGCAAAACTTTTAAAATACATACATATACACAACACATACATACATAAATAAATAAAAAAACAAATAAGTTGCGAAATGATACAGGAAAAAAAAGAGTGAAAAATACAGTTGTGAACAAAATAATGAACTGATAAGCCTGAGGCAAATAATGAAGGGCCAAGATGAAAAAAACAAAAAAAACTGAGTCAAAAATAGCACTTGAAAATAAAAATACTACAAATGGACAGTTTGGATGAATAGTTATAGTAGAAAAGATAATGTGAACGCAAAGAGAACAAAGTCATGGGGATAGAAGGATATACTGATATGAATGATGGATATACTGATTTATTCACAAACCAAGTGAATTGAAATCGAATGTAAACAATGATGTAACAAAATCAATGTCTCAGCAACCAATCAAAATTAAGCAAATCTACTCTACTTACCAATATATAAAACAGAGTATGTGACAATAACACTCTACAAAATGAAACAGTTGCAGCCAGTGATAAGTAGCACTATATACAGTATATCACAGAAACTATCATTGAAATGGTGGGAATTTGATAGTGATCGTTGAAACATATCTAAAGCATACCACTGCTTATCCCTAGCTGTCACTGTATGAAATATTCTGTTCTACAAAACACTGAAGACTGTAAAAGTAGGAAAATCAAATTAGCTAGTCAGTACCTAACAGTTGTGTCATAATGAGTCAATTTGGTCTGTCAAAATCACCTCAATAAAAAACACACCAAACAGCTGCACCACTGCACATGTTCATGTATCAGCAGAGGAAAGCGTAGAGACATATTTGCATACATAAAGACACGGCAACGACATCTTTGCATTTAACACGGCAAGGCTTAAAACTTAGGTCAATATTGATACAGGCAGTCAACTGGTATTTTTAGAAGCAAGTCTAGAGTCACTCCTTAAAGGAGATAGGAATGATTTTACATACTGCCCTTCCATCTTCCTTTCATGCCAGTTATGTATTATGACATGCTGGATGAGTTTTTGATAAATAAATAATCTAGGATTTGAGATGCATAGGTCTAATACAGTTCCACTCTTCTCACTAGCTACAAGTCTTTCTTTTCATATTTCTAGACATTCTAATGCATCAATAACTCCCATTCCATGCTATTCATCAGAATGGCCTGGAATGGTGATGACATCTTAGAGAATATTAAACAACTATGAAAGAGGCATCAACTATTGAGGAGAGGGAGTCAGGGTATTTAAAAGGCAGCAAAATGTTTTTAAATTTACCAAAAAGGTCAAAACATATCACAGTACTGGGCAGACAATAAAAGAACAACTGGATGGCATCTGAGGGTGTACAAACTGTTTCCTATCACCTTTAAGTACATTAACCAGGCTAGGAAATAGTTTTTAGAGAATAGCTTAGAAACAAAGACAATAATTGCAGAAAAAGACCAAGGTCTATCTAATCTGTTTGGGTTCCTATCTGCTCTAGGACCTATTGTCCATACCACTTCATCCCTCAGATTTACCACTCTGCTCCCTTCTCAATCCTACTGATCTAAGCAGCCACCAGGCCATTCCTCTGTCCCAGCTATGCTTGAAACCATGTACGGTCTGTGCCCACCACCTTGTTGGCAGACTATTCAACGGCTCCACCCTTTTGCAAAATGGAACTTTCCACATCCTTCATCAAATCTTCTCCCTGCCAGTTTCCACTCATGACCTCAGGTTCGTGACTCTGTACTCCTGCTAAATTGTTTCCAGCAGTTCACCTTATTTATTCCTTCAAGAATTTGAAGGTCTCTGTATCCCCTCCTCTCACTTGATGTCCAGTGAGTACATGTTAAATGCTTGTAAGATCTCTCCATTTGGCCCGAATCATCTTACATTACCATTTTACTGTCTATAGCCTGTCCCTGTCCTTTCTTAGGTGAGGAATTCAGAACTGAGCACAGTATTCCAGGTGCAGCCTCACTAGAGCTCTGCAGAAAATAGTACGTATTTTTCTTATGGTCAATACCCTTCTAATACACCCCAGACTCCTATTAGCCTTACTACAGGCCTTGTTACACTGGCTTTGATTGTTTGAGGAGTCACTAATGATGACTCCTAGGTCCCTTTCTACTGCTGTAGTGCTCATTTTAATACTCCCATCCAGTACTCAGTCCTGTTTTTCCTTTAGGTTCATAACCTTGCATGTTGTGGTGTTACTTTTAGCTGCTAAATCTTAGACAGCCTCTGTGATCTCTTGATCCCTTTGGCATGTCCCTGATCCTTTCATTGCTGCTCTACCCTACCACAGAGCTTTGTGTCATCTGTGAAGAGACACAGGTGGCCAGATGCCTCCAATGCTGCTGATGAACATATTGAGAGAACAGGATCCAGGGCACATTCCTGTGTAACTCAATTGTAACCTCCATCTCTTCTGATTTTATTCCATTTACAGTACAACCACCCTCTACATTTCTCCTTCAACCAGTTTCCTACCCATCTAACTACTGTAGGTCCTTAGTCATACCCAGGTCCTAGCTTTTCAGCAATCTTCTGTGTGGCACCAAGTTGAAAGCTGAATAGGAGGCTGGGTGTATCAGAAGGGCATTGACAACAGAAAAAGAAGGTGCCAATATCGTTGTTTAGCTCACTAGTGAGGCCACCTGGAATCAAAGTAGAGTTAATCCACAGTGTGACCTAATCTCACCACCTTCATTACTCAGTCAAAGAAAACTATCAGGTTGTTCTGACAAGACCTCCTGACACAGTCCTGCTGTTTCACCATCCTGTAGACCATTGATCACTAGGTATTCCAGTGAGTCCTTTTAAAAGAGCTACTGACACTGCAAAAAAAACTTTGAAAAACATAATAATTATGTACAATTCAGCTTGCATTCCATATGCAGTATAGTCTATTATTTCTCTACCCTATTTTTATTACAAAATGAAAATTTGCATGACTACTGATTTTATCCTTAACATTTCCTTACAGATCATCTGCCTATTGCTTACTCCCTAGTTCAAGTCATAATCCTCTGTTGTGACATCACAATGTTTTGCTGTGAGAGTAACTGATGATCTCACAAGCAATGAAATATGAACCACAGTGCTTATTATACAAAAAGTGTAACAGTAATGCGGTACTCCTTAAGCAGATGCCATGCACGAGAGACAACCAAACGGTACCAAAAGATAACTCGTTACCACTCAGTAATGTGGCAAATATGAGGTAATGCTCAATGTGGCAATTAATTGAATTCCATCATCAGAACCTGAAATAAAGGTAGCACTATTTGTGTAAAATTTATCCTAGCCAGTTTCAGTTTCCAGGCAGGTGTCCCACAGTCCACGCCAGACCTCTCTGTTTAGTGCCAACATGCCATATGCTACAGGACAAGATAAACTACTGACTGTATAGTCTAATTATGGGAATAATATTTAGGAGAAAAGGGCACATTAATTTCAAGCAGCTGTATTTAGTCATAGAAATAGCATATAAAATAAGGCTCTTAACACAGATGTTATGTCCCATCGACACGGTAATACAGTGTAAAGGCATTCGAGAAAAAGATTAATGCTCAGCACAACAGAAAATTGACAGTAAAATGAAATCAAACTACACTAACTACCAGTTTCTTTGGCTCCAATGGCAATCTGCAGAGCTCAAAAGTAACCAGTCGTACTTATCACAAAACAGAGTCAGCATATTGAAAACCCCATCTACTGGAGACATTACCTCTTCACACAAAACTGAAGTGAGCAAGGCAGCCAGCAATACTTAAAATGTACTATCTGAGTTGCTGAATGTGGACCAGAATGAAACCATGAGTTGAAAGGATACTGCCATAGCCTGATTGCTTCCCTGAAATACATGCAGTCCATTTTATTTGTCATTTAAAAATGCTGCTTAACACAAATTCTCATTTATTTTTTAAAACTTTTTAGTACATACTATACGTGATACAGTACGTTCAGGATTCAGGCATCCAGGAGGAACCAGTATGAGTGAGGATTTGAATGAGCAATCAACCACATGGTTTCTGTAAAGACTACTAAAGAAATGTAATATACTATCCTTTGATCTTTAAAGTTTGGTTTAAATGTAGTCCCCACGATCTTCCTGTACCAACTTTGAGTATCTGGAAATGGCAATATCACTTTTTTCCCACCTTGTGCTCATTTTAATAAGAACTGAACGATAACCAAGAGATTTTATTGATTTCTGTTTTATTCTGATGCTGTATCAGGATTTGCAAGTTGACATAAGTTATCCAACAATGTAGTATAATGTTTGCTACATAAAGCTGCAAAAAATAAAATCATGAGTAGCACAAAATGAACTCAAAAAGTATATCACAAATTGTTTCAAGTCACACCCATCAATGTCATGTTCTGAGTACTGTAGTTTGAAGTGCCTATCTGTGTAAGTAAACTTTAATTGACTGTGTGCTTCGAGTGGCTATTGATGCAGCTTTTTCTGAGCTCCTCTTTACTGAGCCAGTTCTGCTAGGGCTGTTTGAATATTGGCACCTTTTTATAGGGAACCAATCAGTTTGACATATGCTCTGATGGTGTTGGAGGGTCCAGCCTTTGCAAAGAAGACAAGTGTAGATAAAACATGGATAAAGGTAGTATTTCAAATGCACAATGTGAGAACAGAAACAGCATTGTTTTAATTGTATTACACTAAATTATGCCCCATAATCGCACAGAATATACAAGGCATTGCCAATGCAACAGTTGCTGTTTTCCACAATGTACAGTATATTCTGTCCGAACAAGGGGGATAATTTGAGTACGCAATGAAACAGTCAAAGATTCCAACCATCACAAAGTTAAAGTGAGAACATGGATTTGTGGAGTGTTTTGTTGTCACATTTTGCAACAGTACTATTAGCACTTTTTCTATTTCTTACCATAGCCGATAGATGCCTTATTACAAATGGTTAAACTGATGCTGTAAACATTAAAATCTATTTGGGACTCCATACCTATAACAATTAATGCAGTGCAGTAACATGGCAAAAGCAATAAAAGGCAAAGAAAATATATGCAAGTACTGTAGGTATTTAACAGTAGCATCCACCTCCCAACACCAGCAGCACCTTTCCCCACAACGGTCCCAGTACTATTAAAAATGCACTTGTTTTATGGTCTGTACAAAACATTGTTCTTTCAGATCCTTTGTAATAGAAATGATATGAGTAACTTTTGTTGAATATGTTTAATTTGCTCCTGATGTGTTAAGTCCTATCAGATATGTTACCTAATATCCATTCTTATATATAGAAAGGACCCCATGTCATGGGCACTACTTTGGGTTTGAATTTTGGTCCTTTTCTTCATGGCTTACTTTGCTTTTTGCCCTAATAATTTTTTTTAACAATTTGCCAGGAAATCAGCCTTGTAATTTATTGGGTATGCAAGTAGTGGTGAGCACTGGGAAGGTGGTGCTTCTCTAATTTGTAGATAACTGTTAGTAGGGCATAGAGAGCACTCCTTCCTGCTAAAGAACACCAGAAAAAATGATTTTACACTTCTTAGTGCAGTTCAAACATTTACTTTCCTCCTGCTATGGTGCAGTGCTGCCTGCATCCAAAGTGCAATGCTATACCATAGCAGGAGCAAAATAAATGTTTGAACTGCACTAGGAAGTGTGAAATCATTTTTCTCTGGTGTTCCTAAGCAGGAATGAATGGTCTCTACACCTTACTAACAACTTGTGCTTTATCAATTTGATGTTTTAAATTTTCCCCTTTCCTCCTGCACTCCACTGTTTCATTACATTATCTTTCTTTGAATCAAGTTAGATTCTTCTAGTTTATAACTTCTAATGTGACCATTTTGGAAATTAATATATTAAATATAGACATCTGTGCTGCTAACACTGGTTTATAATATCGCTGTCAGTGGAAAACATCATTATGTACAAATGGAGGTATGTGGGTTCCTGTTGTGTAAACGGTGGTGATTTGAAAAGTGTCCTTGCATCACTTCCCACACACACACACACAAAACCATTTTTTTTCTAGTTTTAGCTCTGGCTGTCCTCCCTTAGAGATGGGTTAATTTTTGCTTCATCTAATAATTTTTAGAGTGGCTGTCCTAATGATAGAGCAGGCTGGTGTCTGCATCCCAATCCCTTCAGATGCTGCTGGAAAATCACCACCTATGCCTATATACAAAAAAATCAGTCACAACTGGATTCTCTGCATTTTTTACAGCTGGGCTGAGATGCTAAAATTAATATACTGTGTTAAGAAGCTGACCATTTCCTTTCCAATTTTTTTTAATAAAAAAAATAATTACAGACACACTTTTCCACTCTTTTCTCACCTCTCACCTCTCACCCCTGTTTATCAAGTGTTAGACTGTGCTAGTATAAATTATTACAATAAGATAATTGACACTATTTTTTCTGTCCTGCTTATTCAGTGCATTATCAGAAAGAAACCAGCACAGTTTTAAATAGTTGCCTGAGTAATCCAAAGCAACTATGTATTACGTTTTTTGTAAAATTGTTACCTTTAAAAAATATATAGTAACTTTTCGAACTTTGAAGATGTTCAATATACAATGCTGCATTTTATAAAAGAGTAATGTTGTAACATTTTAACACAGTGTTTCTTTTGATTGCCCACAGAGATTTGGAACTGTGCAGGCTTCTTTCAGATAATCGAATGAACAAGGGGACAGTAAAAACAGTATTATTTATCTTGCCATTTTATAACTTAGTATTTATTCAGCATGTATGTTGCTTACCATGCAGTACCTTTGTAATTTGAATTGTACTCTCTCGGTCATGCCTGAAGATAGACAGGTGTTTGCCTAGTGCACTTACCCAGTTACCAAAAGCAAAACAATAAATCAATGTCTCATTATGATCTGTAGTACTATTTTCTTATGATACTAATGCAGTAGTGAAGTAGAAAGGCTCTATCATGAAAACACTCATGCACCGTCATATAATTCATCATATATGATTTTCATTTTTTTAATTGGTAATCTGCTTCCTGCAATTTGAGCATGTAATGCTGACTGACACAAAATGCAGTGTACTGCACTCCTACTGCATGTCTCTGCCAATAATCCTGTAAATTGGAAGACAACACTTAATTTTCATATTTGGATTTCTCATTGTTTAGTAATGTACAACTGACAGACTGTAATGCCGATGATTACCTTTTTGACAGATAGTATATTTCAGTGGAGTACAGTGGATTTGGTGCCTGAATGTGTTAATGGAATATGCCTATTCATATAAGAAAAGGGGATTGTTTATTCTTTGAAAATTAGGCACACATGAAGGGAAGACAGGTGTGGATAACATTTCTTGAAGTAACACAAAAAAACCTATGATTAATCCAGAGCTGTAAGTAGCAGCTAAGCAGTCTATACTGTACAGTCATTTTATCATGACTTATGAAATATCTACAGTTGTAAAATATTCATTGTAATAGTGTTGCCGCATAGAACAAGAACAAGAACAACTACAGTACCTAGCAATTACTTTATTCTGGTACAACTGACCCATCCTCTCCTGTAAGGAAGGTGACACATAATCCGAAAACAGCTGACAATTGGTAGCCAGTATAATGTCCCTTCTAAAATGCACAAGTGGCATACGGATTATGCCCACCAGATCTGACATCATTGTGTCCACATTACACATTGTCGCATAGCTATACAAACTAAGGATGCTTGGTTAAAATGGGTATCCATAATCAACTATTAAAAAGTACAGCATAAATGTTACTAATTAATAGGTGGTCCAGGAATGCAATGAGAATTAAAAGTGTGCATTTATTAGACCCAAGTTCAAATCCTGCCATCCAACTGAGTAATGTGAGATTTGGAGCACATGGAATAGCTGCTATGCTGATAAGTGTTCACATGGTTCAATAACCAGGAATGTTTTTATTTCTTCAAGTGGTAGGCAAAGCTTACATTTAGTTATGCTAGTTAGCAGCATTTAAGGATTAACAAATCTATGAAAACTAATAGTAACTCAAATAAAAAGGTTGTGTGTGTGTGTGTGTGTGTGTGTGTGTGACCATCCCACTCACTCAGTTTTGATCATGGGCAGCTCACTTGTCATTTATGAGCATTTCTACGTCCTATGAAAATGGGGGAAAGATACAGGTAATGCGACAGGTTTAAACATCATCATAACACACTTCTTATGCATACAAATATCCATGCGTTATGTTAATATTTATGTATTCTTGTTTTTTGTTTACTATGCTAACATTGACCTATCATTTCTTAAGCACAGTGTATCTTTATACATCTAGACCATGACAATTAATAAAACCCAATGTAGCAAATCTTATCATTCTGTGCATGGATTTCTGCATGCATGACTGGTCTTCACATGTACGACTTTCCCTGTCTAGTCCCTTCCCCTTTTACATCGCAAGACATGTATTCCAGTGTGTAAAATAAATTATATGATAAAATACATTTGTGCAGGTTCATAGAACATAGAAACATAGACTTTGATGGCAGATAAGGACCGCTTGGCCCATCTAGTCTGCCCATTTCCCTACCTACAGGATAGGACGCAGATCCCAGTTAACCAACAGCCTATTTCTTCCTACACCCCACAAGAATTGCCTTATGTCTGTCCCATGCATTCTTGAATTTTCCCACAGTTTTAGACCCCACAACCTCCTCAGGAAGGCTGTTCCATGCATCCACTACCTCTCTGTGAAATAATACTTCCTCACATTGCCCTGAACTGCCCCCTCTATCTTTTAAATTGTGTCCCCTTGTTCTTGCATGTCTCTTTTCTGAAAGATGCTACCCTCTTGGACTTTGTTGATTCCACTGAGGTACTTAAAAGTTTCTATCATGTCCCCTCTCCCCTTTCCTCAAGGGTATGCATATTAAGCTCCTTTAGTCTTTCCTCACACGGCTTCTCTTGCAGACCCTGCACCATTTTAGTTGTCCTCCTCTGACTGCCTCTATCCTGTCTATGTCCTTGTGGAGATGGGGTCTCCAGAACTGGACACAGTACTCCGGATGGGGTCTCACCAACTGTCTGTACAGAGGAATAACAACTTCCTGTTTTCTGCTGATGATGCCTCTCCCTATGCATCCCAGTATACTCCCAACCCTCCCTACTGCCTTCTCACATTGCTTGCTGACCTTAAGGTCACCTGATATGATTACCCCCAGGTCCCTTTCCTTTTTTGTTGTTGCTACTACCTCCCCCCCATTGTGTATTCTTCCCCTGTGTTCTTCTTTCCCAGGTGCATTATTTTGCACTTTTTTGCATTGAATCCTAGCTGCCATACTTCTGACCATTCCTCCAACCTTGCCAAGTCCCTTCTCATCCTTTCCACGCCTCCTTGTGTATCAACCCTGTTGCAGATCTTTGTGTCATCTGCAAAGAGGCATACTGATCCTTCCAGTCCCTCTGTAATGTCACTTATGAAGACATTAACAAGGACTGGACCAACACTGAACCCTGTGGTACCCACCTAGTAACCCCTCTTTCTTCAGAGTGGACTCCATTTTTCAGACTTGTACTGGCGCAACCCTATTGCGCATGGCGCAACCCTTTTGAATATCTGGGCCACATTTTATATGCACATAGATGGTTTATTGTTTTTAAATAAAGTCCTTTTAAACACTGTGCACTTTAGTACATACATTTTATGTGCACATAGGTATTTTTAGTAAGTATTATATATACATTGTTGTAAGTTTGCACCAAGATATTCTTTATTTTAAAAAATGCCTGTGTTGTTCACATGCCACTAGAACTTACTGCACACATAATCTTACTCTTATAAAATAAACTTTTTCTTTGTGAAACATAATCTTGATTTAAAAAAAAAAAAACAGTAGATTGATTTGCACAAACTTATATATTCCTTTAACAAACTCCCCATATCCCACGAGAACTTACTGCACACAGAATCTTAGTCTTGTTAAATAACCCCCCCGAAGATTGATTTGTACATATTTCAGACTGTGATTATAGTCCAGCAACAAGATGCCCGTGTGACGAATATGGTAACTCTGTGTTTTCCATGCGATGATATGTCTGC
Source organism: Neoceratodus forsteri (assembly GCA_016271365.2). NCBI lineage: Eukaryota > Metazoa > Chordata > Ceratodontiformes > Ceratodontidae > Neoceratodus > Neoceratodus forsteri. The sequence continues at coordinate 899,492,177 of CM028135.1, read as the reverse complement.
TCCAAATTATCCATGATGATTTTTCCGGGGACTAAATGGCTGTATGCACTGAGGAGCAGGCTCCATTTGACATAGTATATTCACTGCCAGTTTGGCAGTCACCCTCTAGCATCTTTCTCACTGGGCAGCACCTGACATCGACGCTGCTTCTATGGCTAGTCAGCCCCAATATACTGCCACCCTCCTTCCACGCTGGCCTCATAGCCCTAAAGTACTCTTCACCTAATCCCCTAAATAACCACCTCACAAGGCACACTACTCACAAATCACTGAGCTCCACACCGCTAAACACATTACTAGTGGCTCTCCTGCTGCTACTTTCTGGGGATGTCGAGACTAATCCTGGGCCAACTACCGCCCAAATTCCTTGGCCAACTACTACCTCCCTCCATCTACCTCATGGCATAAAACTGCTGCATCTAAATATCTGCAGCCTACTCAACAAAATAACTTTGCTCCAGCTAACCATCACCTCCCTGAAATCTGATGTCCTGGTTACCTCCGAAACCTGGCTCAAGCCCCATAACAAGGACTGTGAAATTTCTATCCCAGGCTACTCAATTATCAGGGATGACCACCCAGGCAACAAAAGAGGAAGCGGAATAGCTATGTACATCTCTTCCTTCTTACAGTTCACCCCAATCTCTCTACCAAGTCTCCCATAACTGATTGATGCAGTATTAATCAAACTCTCCCTCCCCCATACTACTCCAGTATTTGTAGCAGGACATCACTGCCCCCTAGAATCCGCAGCACCAGTTATCCTGGAACACCTAGATGCCTTGAAATCCCATGCTAAGAGTGGTGAGCTCTATACCCTGGGAGATTTCAATTTAAATTGGCTATCCAGCACCATCTCCAAGTTCCACAACCAAGTTGCTGGACTTAACCTGTCATAACTGATCACTGAACCCACTCGACTGAACAAGAAGTCATCAAACCACTGACTTCTAGACTGGGCCCTCACCTCACACCGGCATCGCGTAATTGCCTCAGGCACCCTACTTGACACCCTAAGTGATCACCATATGATTTACTTAATCTGCAAAATTTTCAGGCCCAAAGCCCCCTTCCCTAGGATCATTCTCTCTAGGTCTTTCAAATCCCTGGCCCTTGCCTCACTTATAAATGACCTGTTAGCCACTGACTGGTCCCCCCTCCACAGGGTCTCATCTATTGATGATGTGTGGTGCTGTTTCAAACTCAAGTTCCTAGCAGCTTGGGACACCCATGCACCACTCAGATGGTCCTGGGTGAGGAGTGCCCACTTGCCCTAGATCACTGTAGACATTATGTCCTTCATCAGAGCCGGAGACCAGGCATGGAAGTCATACAAGGACTCAAGCTCCCCTGTCGGTCATGCTAAATACCAAGCCCTATGCAACACCTGCACTAGACAAATCAGGCTGGTCAAGGCAACTTACTCCAAATCTTCCTTCCAGGCTAACATAAGCAAACCAGCAAAATTCTGGAAAGTGGTCAAATCCCTTTTCTCCCCACCCTCCCAGCCCCCTTCTCCTGCATTAAACGTGAGAACCCCTGTAACAGGTCCCCTAGCAGTAGCATCTGCACTAAATTCCTATTTTACTAGCTGCACCTCAGCCTTGCTGTCCACTCTCCCCTCTCCCCTGCCCAAACCCGCCCCCGCAGTCACCACCTCAAAAGCTCAGTCCCCTCCTGCCCCTATGTTCTCCTTCTGTCAAGTCATATCCTCAGAAGTTTTCAATGCCTTGATCATCCTAAATCCTAACAAAGGCATATGCCCCACAGAGCTGGATACTAAGATGCTCTACTTAGCCACTCCTGCCATAGCTGCCCCTCTGACTGATCTCTATAACCTCTCCTTTTCCTTAGCCTTAATTCTCTCAGAATGGAAACATGCTACTGTCATCCCACTTCCAAAGGGAGGCAACACCTCAGTCACTGGTAACTAGCATCTGATTTCCCTCCTCCCCATTTTGGCAAAACTCCAGGAGAAACTAGTCCTCTCCAAGCTCTCCTCCTTTCCAACTCCACCTCCTTTTTCTCACCCTACCAGTCTGGCTTCAGGAAGTCCCACTCCACAGCCACCTCACTACTACGGCTCACTTATCATATACTAAGTGGTATGGATAAGGGACATATCACCTTCACAATTTTTGTCGACCTAGCCAAGGCCTTTGACATGGTCTCCCATGCTCTTCTGCTAGATAAGCTCTCCACTGCAGGGCTATCTGCCAAGGCCACCACTTGGTTCCACTCCTATCTGGTATATCAATCACAATCCATCAAAATCAGTGATTCCACCTCTCCCTCCCTCCCTCCGAGTTACAACCAGAGTCCCCTGAGGTTCGGTCCTCTGTCTGCTCCTTTTCTCTATCTTCCTAAATGACCTGCCCACCACCTACCCACACACCTCTATACACGTGTATGTGGCCGACATGGTCCTGTATGCATCTGGCTCTTCAACCCCTGAAGCAGCAACCAGGTAGCAGCAGGATTTCAATGAAATCCAGCTCTGGTTTTGTGTGAACCAGCTATTCCTGAATGCCAAGAAGACTGTATCCATGACCTTCGGCACACGGTAGAGATTCTCTTGGCTTGAAACTACCCCCTTCTTCCACACCCCGGATGGGACTACCCTGGAGGCTTACTCTTCCTTTAGGTATCATGGGATCTGGCTGGATCAGCATCTCGACTTTTCTGTACACGTTGATGCCATCCACAAAATACTTCACCCCAAACTGGGTGCTCTTTACTGCAATCGAGGCTGCATCCCCCTGCCTGCTTGCAGGGCACTAGTACAGAAAATGATTCTCCCCATTTTCGACTATGAGGATGAAGTTTACAGTGCCAGTCCCAAGTCCATCCTAGCCAGATTGGACCCCTTCTTTCACTCCTGCTGCAGATTTGCCCTTGACAGCCCTCCCACTGCACACCACTGTGACCTCTATCGGTCCCTAAAACTGCCCTCACTCCATGACTGTTGTCAGGCACACTGCTCCATGTTCACAGCAAGATACTGGTCCCAGTCCCTGACCCCGTACCTTGATGCTGTGCTAGCAAAACATACCACTCCCTGCATATTCTCTGAGAAACGTAGACACCCACCTCCTGTCGGTACCACATATGTCCTCTTCAGCTGACCAAGTTGCCTTCAGGCACCACATGCCCAAGTTTTGGAACTCCCTCCCTGCAAGCACTCAGCTAACACCCTCATCAAAACACTGCAGCTGCCTCATAAATGAGCATTTCAACACACCCTGTGCGTGTGCCTAGATGTGCCTGCAATAGTACACTCTGCTCCAGCCTCCCACCAGCATACTGTAAAGTTGACTCTGATTATGTTGTATGCCTTGTCTTCTGCAAATACTGTCTAGCATGTGGGGTGATGATTTAAATGACATAAATGTTGTAACACAATGTGATTTAATGTATTAACTTACCAAATGTCTTGTCACATTCCTCTGTATCTTGTGTTGAAAGTTTATGCTGCATGTATTGTTCAGCTTCTATGTCCTCCTTCCCCAGGATGCACCTGGAATCGAGCAGAGCTCTGCTCAGTGTGCCCTCCTGGTAAAACTTTTAAATACATACATACATACATACATAAATAAATAAATAAATAAATAAATAAATAAATAAGTTGCAGAAATGATACGGGAAAAAAGAGTGCAGTTAAATACAGTTGTGAACAAAATAATGTGAACTGATAAGCCTGAGCTGCAAATAATGAAGGGGCACAAGATGAAAATACAGAAAAAAAAGAACTGAGTCAAAAATAGTGCACTTACAGTAAATACAAAATACTACAAATGGACAGTTTGAATTGAATAGTCTATAGTAGACAGTATATAATGTAGAAGGCACCAAGAGAATAAAGTCATGGGGATAGAAGGATATACTGATATGAATGATGGATATACTGATTTATTCACAAACTAATTGAATTGAAAATAATGTAAAATAATGATGTAACAAAATCAATGTCTCAGTACCAATCAAAACTAAAGCAAATCTACTCTACTACTAGCAATATATAAAACAGAGTATGTTACAATAACACTCTACCAAAATGAACAGTTGCAGCCAGTGATAAGTAGCACTATATACAGTATATCACAGAAAATATCATTGAAATGAGTGGGAATTTTATAGTGATACATTGAAACATATCTAGCCATACCACTGCTTATCCCTGGCTGTCACTGTATGAAATATTCCTGTTCTACAAAACACTGAAGACTGTAAGAGTAGGAAAATCAAATTAGCTAGTCAGGTACCTAACAGTTGTGTCATAATGAGTCAATTTGGTCTGTCAAAATCACCTCAATAAAACACACCAAACAGCTGGACTGCACCACTCCATGTTCATATGTGTGTAGAGGGAAGCGGTAAGAGACATATTTGCATACATAAAGACACGTCAATGACATGCTTTGCATTTTAACACGGCAAGGCTTTAAAACTTAGGTCAATATTGATACAGGCAGTCAACTGGTATTTTTATAAGCAAAGTCTAGAGTCACTCCTTAAAGGAGATAGGGAATGATTTTTACATAGTACACTGCCCTTCCATCTTCCTTTCCATGCCAGTTATGTATTCTGATATGCTTTGATGAGTTTTTGATAAATAAATAATCTAGTTTGGAGTGCCCTTAGGTCTACATACAGTTCCACTCTTCTCACTAGCTACAAGTCTTTCTTTTCATATTTCTAAGACATTCTATGACATCAATAACTCCCATTCCATGCTATTCATCAGAATGGCCTGGAATGGTGTTGTTGATGTCATAGAATGTTCAAGCAGTATGAAAAGAGAGCATCAACTATTGAGGAGAGAGGAGTCAGGTATTTAAAAAGGCAGCAAAATTATTTTAATTTACCAAAAAAGGTCAAAAACATATCACAGTACTGGGCAGACAATAAAAGAACAACTGGATGGCATCTAGGGGTGTACAAACTGTTTCTTATCACCTTTAAGTACATTAAGCAGGCTAGGAAATAGTTTTTTTAGAGAATAGCTTAGAAACAAAGACAATAATTGCAGAAAAAGACCAAAGGTCTATCTAATCTGTTTGGAGTTTCCTATCTGCTCTAGGACCTATTGTCCATACCACTTTTATCCCCTCAGATTTACCACTCTGCTCCCCTTCCTAATCCTACTGATCTAAGCAGCCACCAGGCCATTCACTCTGTCCCAGCTATGCTTGAAACCATGTACGGTCTTGGTGCCCACCACCTTGTTGGCAGACTATTCAACGGCTCCACCCTTTTTGCAAAACAGAACTTCCCACATCCTTCTTAAATCTTCTCCCTGCCAGTTTCCACTCATGACCTCAGGTTCGTGACTCTGTACTCCTGCTAAATTGTTTCCAGCAGTTCACCTTGTTTATTCCCTTCAAGAATTTGAAGGTCTCTATCACATCCCCTCCCCTCTCACTTGGTGTCCAGTGAGTACATGTTAAATGCTTTGTAAGATCTGTCCTTTTTGGCCCTGAATCATCTTAGTTACCTTACATTTTACTGTCTATAGCCTGTCCCTGTCCTTTCTTAGGTGAGGAATTCAGAACTGAGCACAGTATTCCAGGTGCAGCCTCACCTGTGAGCTATACAGAGATAGTAGTACTTTATTTTTCTTATGGTCAATACCCCTTCTGGTACACCCCAGACTCCTATTAGCCTTACTACAGGCCTTGTTACACTGGCTTTGTTTGAGGAGTCACTAATGATGACCCTAGGTCCCTTTCTACTGCTGTAGTGCTCATTTTAATACTTTTCATCCAGTACTCAGTCCTGTTTTTCCTTTAGGTGCATAACCTTGCATGTTGTGGTATTTACTTTTAGCTGCTAAATCTTATACAACCTCTGTAGTCTTTGTAGATCCTTTGGCATGTCCCTGATCCCTTCATTGCTGTCTACCCTACCACAGAGCTTTGTGTCATCTGTGAAGAGACACAGATTGGCCCAGATGCCCCCTCCAATGCTGCTGATGAACATATTGAGGAGAACAGGATCCAGGGCACATTCCTGTGGCACTCCAATTGTAACCTCCATATCTTCTGATTTTATTCCATTTACAGTACAACCACCCTCTACTGTTTCTCCTTCATCCAGTTTCCTACCCATCTAACTACTGTAGGTCCCTAGTCATACCCAGGTCCTAGCTTCTTCAGCAATCTTCTGTGTGGCACCAATTTGAAAGCTGAATAGGAAGCTGGGGTGTATCAGAAGGGGTATTGACAACAAGAAAAAGAAGGTACTAATATCTCTGTTTAGCTCACTAGTGAGGCTGCACCTGGAATCAAAGTAGAGTTAATCCACAGTGTGGCCTTAATCTACCACCTTCATTACTCAGTCAAAGAAAACTATCAGGTTGTTCTGACAAGACCTCCCTGACACAGTCCTGTGCTGTTTACCATCCTGTAGACCATTGATCACTAGGTATTCCAGTCAGTCCTTTTTAAAGAGCTACTGACACTGCAAAGAAAACTTTGAAAAACATAATAATTATGTACATTTCAGCTTGCATTCCATATGCAGTATAGTCTATTATTTCTCTTCCCCAATTTTTATTACTGAGTAAATTTGCATGACTACTGATTTTTATCCCTTAGCATTTCCTTACAGATCATCTGCCTCTATTGCTTACTCCCTAGTTCAAGTCATAATCCTCTGTTGTGAAATCACAATGTTTTGCTGTGAGAGTAACTGTGATCTCACAAGCAGTGCATTATGACCTTACAGTGCTTATTATACAAAAGTGTAACAGTAATGCGGTACTCCTTGGCAGATGCCATGCACCGAGGGATAAACCAAGGGTACCAAGAAATAACTCGTTACCACTCAGTAATGTGGCAAATATGAGGTAATGCTCAGTAATGTGGCAATTAATTGAATTCCATCATCAGAACCTGAAATGCGCAAGGTAGCACTGTTTGAGGTAAAATTTATCTTAGCCAGTTTCAGTTTTCAGGCAGGTGTCCCCACAGTCCACGTCAGGACCTCTCTGTTTCAGCCAACATACCATATGCTACAGGCAAGATAAACTACTGACTGTATAGTCTAATTATGGGAATAAGTATTTAGGAGAAAGAGCACATTAATTTCAAGCAGCTGTATTTAGTCATAGAAATAGCATATAAAAATAAGGCTCTTAACACAGATGTTATGCACGTCACGGCACTTGGTAATACAGTGTGAGGCATTCAGAGAAAAAAGATTAAAGCTCAGCACAACAGAAATAATGACAGTAACAATGAAATCAAACTACACTAACTACCAGTTTCTTTGGCTCCAATGGCAATCTGCAGAGCTCAAAAAAGAGTAACCAGTGTACTTATCACAAAACAGAGTCAGCATATTGAAAACCCCCATCTACTGGAGACATTACCTCTTCACACAAAACTGAAGTGAGCAAGGCAGTCAGCAATACTTAAAATGTACTATCTGAGTTGCTGAATGTGGACCAGAATGAAACCATGCAAGCTGAAAGGATACTGCCTAGCCTGATTGCTTCCCCTGGAAATACATGCAGTCCATTTTATTTGTCATTTAAAAATGCTGCTGCAACACAAATTCTCATTTATTTTTTTTAAAGTACTTTTAGTACATACTATACGTGTACAGTACGTTCAGGTTTCAGGCATCCAGGAGGAACCAGTATGAGTGAGGATTTGGAATGAGCAATCAACCACATGGTTTCTGTAAAGACTACCTAAAGAAATGTAATATACTATCCTTTGATCTTTAAAGTTTGGTTTGTAATGTAGTCCCCTGCGATCTTCCTGTGCACGATCTTGGGTATCTGAAATGGCAATGTCACTTTTTTTCCGCACTTTGTGCTCATTTTAATAAGAACTGAAACATAACCAAGGATTTTATTGATTTGTTTTATTCTGATGCTGTATCAGGATTTGCAAGTTGACATAAGTTATCCAACAATGTAGTATGTAATGTTTGCTACATAAAGCTGCCAAAAAAAATGAAATTCATGAGTAGCACAAAATGAACTCAAAAAGTATATCACAAATTGTATTTCAAGTCACACCCATCAATGTCATGTTCTGAGTACTGTAGTTTGAATTGCCTATCTGTGTAAGTAAACTTTAATTGACTGTGTGCTTCGATGGCTATTGATGCAGCTTTTTCTGAGCTCCTCTTTACTGAGCCAGTTCTGCTAGGGCTGTTTGAATATTGGCACCTTTTTTATGGGAACCAATCAGTTTGACATATGCTCTGATGGTGTTGGAGGGTCCAGCCTTTGCAAAGAGACAAGTGTAGATAAAACATGGATAAAAGGTAGTATTTCAAATGCACAATGTGAGAACAAGGAAACAGCATTGTTTTAATTGTATTACACAAATTATGCCCCCCATAATCGCACAGAATATACAAGGCATTATGCCAATGCAACAGTTGCTGTTTTCCACAATGTACAGTATATTCTGTCCGAACAAGGGGGGGGGGGGATAATTTGTGTAATGCAATGAAAACAGTCGCAAGATTCCAACCATCACAAAGTTAAAGTGAGAACATGGATTTGTGGAGTGTTTTGTTGTCACATTTTGCAACAGTACTATTAGCACTTTTCTATTTCTTACCATAGCTGATAGATGCCTTATTACAAATGGTTAAACTGATGCTGTAAACATTAAAATCTATTTGGGACCCCATACCTATAACAATTAATGCAGTGCAGTAACATGGCAAAAGCAATAAAAGGCAAAGAAAATATATGCAAGTACTGTAGGTATTTAACAGTAGCATCCACCTCCCAACACCAGCAGCACCCTTCCCCACAACGGTCCCAGTACTATTAAAAATGCACTTGTTTTATGGTCTGTACAACACATTGTTCTTTCAGATCCTTTGTAATAGAATGATATGAAGTAACTTTTGTTGAATATGTTTAATTTGCTCCTGATGTGTCAAGTCCTATCAGATATGTTACCTAATATCCATTCTTATATTAGAAAGGACCCCCATGTCTGGGCACTACTTTGGGTTTGAATTTTGGTCCTTTTCTTCATGGCTTACTTTGCTTTTTGCCCTAATAATTTTTTTTTAACAATTTGCCAGGAAATCAGCCTTGTAATTTATTGGGTATGCAAGTAGTGGTGAGCACTGGGAAGGTGGTGCTTCTCTAATTTGTAGATAACTGTTAGTAGGGCATAGAGAGCACTCCTTCCTGCTAAAGAACACCAGAAAAAATGATTTTACACTTCTTAGTGCAGTTCAAACATTTACTTTCCTCCTGCTATGGTGCAGTGCTGCCTGCATCCAAAGTGCAATGCTGTACCATAGCAGGAGCAAAATAAATGTTTGAGCTGCACTAGGAAGCGTGAAATCATTTTTCTCTGGTGTTCCTAAGCAGGAATGAATGGTCTCTACACCTTACTAACAACTTGTGCTTTATCAATTTGATGTTTTAAATTTTCCCCCTTTTCCTCCGTACCCCCACTGTTTCATTACATTATCTTTCTTTGAATCGAGTTTAGATTCTTCTAGTTTATAACTTCTAATGTGACCATTTTGGAAATTAATATATTAAAATATAAGCATCTGGTGACAGCTAACACTGGTTTATAATATACGCTGTCAGTGGAAAACATCATTATGTACAAATGGGAGGTATGTGGGTCCCCTGTTGTGTAAACGGTGGTGATTTGAAAAGTGTCCTTGCATCACTTCCCCCCTACACACACACACACACACACACAAACACACACACACAAAACCAGTTTTTTCTAGTTTTAGCCTCTGGCTGTCCTCCTTGGGAGATGGGTTAATTTTTTGCTTCATCTAATAATTTTTAGAGTGGCTGTCCTAATGATAGGAGCAGGGCTGGTGTCTGCATCCCTAATCCCTTCAGATGCTGCTGGGAAAATCACCACCCTATGCCTATATACAAAAAAATCAGTCACAACTGGATTCTCTGCATTTTTTACAGCTGGGCTGAGATGTTAAAATTAATATACTGTGTTAAGAAGCTGGCATTTTCCTTTCCAATTTTTTAATAAAAAATAATTACAGACACACTTTTCCACTCTTTTCTCACCTCTCACCTCTCACCCCTGTTTATCAAGTGTTAGACTGTGCTAGTATAAATTATTACAATAAGATAATTGACACTATTTTTTCTGTCCTGCTTATTCAGTGCATTATCAGAAAGAAACCAGCACAGTTTTAAATAGTTGCCTGAGTAATCCAAAGCAACTATGTATTACTTTTTTTGTAAAATTGTTACCTTTAAAAAATACATAGTAACTTTTTGAACTTTGAAGATGTTCAATATACATTGCTGCATTTTTATAAAAGAGTAATGTTGTAACATTTTAACACGGTGTTTCTTTTGATTGCCCAAGCAGAGATTTGGAACTGTGCAGGCTTCTTTCAGATAATGGAATGAACAAGGGGGACAGTAAAAACAGTATTATTTCTCTTTGCCATTTTATAACTTAGTATTTGTTAAACTACAGTATGTGTTGCTACCCATGCAGTACCTTTGTAATTTGAATTGTACTCTCTCGGGTCATGCCTGAAGATAGACAGGTGTTTGCCTAGTGCACTTACCCAGTTACCAAAAGCAAATAATTAAATCAATGTCTCATTATGATCTGTAGTACTATTTTCTTATGATACTAATGCAGTAGTGAAGTAGAAAGGCTCTATCATGAAAACACTCATGCACCGTCATATAATTTATCATATATGATTTTCATTTTTTTAATTGGTAATCTGCTTCCTGCAATTTGAGCATGTAATGCTGACTGACACAAAATGCAATGTACTGCACTCCTACTGCATGTCTCTGCCAATAATCCTGTAAATTGGAAGACAACACTTAATTTTCATATTTGGATTTCTCATTGTTTAGTAATGTACAACTGACAGACTGTAATGCCGATGATTACCTTTTTGACAGATAATGTATTTCAGTGGAGTACAGTGGATTTGGTGCCTGAATGTGTTAATGGAATATGCCTATTCATATAAGAAAAGGGGATTGTTTATTCTTTGAAAATTAGGCACACATGAAGGGAAGACAGGTGTGGATAACATTTCTTGAAGTAACACAAAAAAACCTATGATTAATCCAGAGCTGTAAGTAGCAGCTAAGCTCCCTCTCCTGTAAGGAAGGTGACACATAATCCGAAAACAGCTGACAATTGGTAGCCAGTATAATTTCCCCTTCTAAAAATGCACAAGTGGCATACGGATTATGCCCACCAGATCTGACATCATTGTGTCCACATTACACATTGTCGCATGGCTATACAAACTAAGGATGCTTGGTTAAAATGGGTATCCATAATCAACTATTAAAAAGTACAGCATAAATGTTACTAATTAATAGGTGGTCCAGGAATGCAATGAGAATTAAAAGTGTGCATTTATTAGACCCAAGTTCAAATCCTGCCACCTCCAACTGAGTAAGTGAGATTTGGACATATGGAATAGCTGCTATGCTGATAAGTGTTCACATGGTTCAATAACCAGGAATGTTTTTATTTCTTCAAGTGGTAGGCAAAGCTTACATTTAGTTATGCTAGTTAGCAGCATTTAAGGATTAACAAATCTATGAAAACTAATAGTAACTCAAATAAAAGGGTGTTGTGTGTGTGTGTGTGTGTGTGTGTGTGACCATCCCACTCACTCAGTTTTGATCATGGGCAGCTCACTTGTCATTTATGAGCATTTCTACGTCCTATGAAAATGGGGGAAAGATACAGGTAATGCGACAGGTTTAAACATCATCATAACACACTTCTTATGCATGCAAATATCCATGCGTTATGTTAATATTTATGTATTCTTGTTTTTTTTGTTTACTATGCTAACATTGACCTATCATTTCTTAAGCACAGTGTATCCTTTATACATCCTAGACCATGACAATTAATAAAACCCAATGTAGCAAATCTTATCATTCTGTGCATGGATTTCTGCATGCATGACTGGTCTTCACATGTACGACTTTCCCTGTCTAGTCCCCTCCCCTTTTACATCGCAAGACATGTATTCCAGTGTGTGAAATAAATTATATGATAAAATACATTTGTGCAGGTTCATAGAACATAGAAACATAGACTTTGATGGCAGATAAGGACCGCTTGGCCCATCTAGTCTGCCCATTTCTACTCTACGATAGGACGAGATCCCAGTTAACCAACAGCCTATTTCTTCCACACCCCACAAGAATTGCCTTTATGTCTGTCCCATGCATTCTTGAACTTTCCCACAGTTTTAGACCCCAAACCTCCTCAGGAAGGCTGTTCCATGCATCCACTACCCTCTGTGAAATAATACTTCTCACATTGCCCTGAACTGCCCCCTCATCTTTAAATTGTGTCCCCTTGTTCTTGCATGTCTCTTTTCTGAAAGATGCTACCTCTTGGACTTTGTTGATTCCACTGAGGTACTTTAAAAGTTTCTATCATGTCCCCCTCTCCCTTCTTTCCTCAAGGGTATACATATTAAGCTCCTTTAGTCTTTCCTCATACGGCTTCTCTTGCAGACCCTGCACCATTTTAGTTGTCCTCCTCTGGACTGCCTCTATCCTGTCTATGTCCTTGTGGAGATGGGGTCTCCAGAACTGGACACAGTACTCTGGATGGGGTCTCACCAACTGTCTGTACAGAGGAATAACAACTTCCTGTTTTCTGCTGATGATGCCTCTCCCTATGCATCCCAGTATACTCCCAACCCTCCCTACTGCCTTCTCACATTGCTTGCTGACCTTAAGGTCACCTGATATGATTACCCCCAGGTCCCTTTCCTTTTTTGTTGTTGCTACTACCTCTCCCCCATTGTGTATACTTCCCCTGTGTTCTTCTTTCCCAGGTGCATTATTTTGCACTTTTTTGCATTGAATCCTAGCTGCCAACTTCTGACCATTCCTCCAACCTTGCCAAGTCCCTTCTCATCCTTTTCCACGCCTCCTTGTATCAACCCTGTTGCAGATCTTTGTGTCATCTGCAAAGAGGCATACTTTTTCTTCCAGTCCCTCTGTAATGTCACTTATAAGACATTAACAAGGACTGGACCTAATATTGAACCCTGTGGTACCCACCTAGTAACCCCTCTTTCTTCAGAGTGGACTCCATTTACAATTAACTTCTGTGTCCTGTTGTCCAGCCAATGTTTTACCAGGCTACCACCCTGGGACCCACTCCCAGGCTGGTCAATTTAACTATTAATCTTTTTTGTGGGACTGTGTCAAATGCCTTGCTAAAGTCTAGGTAGGCCATGTCCATAGCCCCTCCCTGGTCTACTACTTTGGTCACCCAGTCAAAGAAATCTATTAGATTTGTCTGACATGACCTTCCCACTGTGAACCCATGCTGCCTTGGGTCCTGTGCCCCACTGGCCTCTAGGTACTCAACTATTCTTTCCTTCAGAAGTGACTCCATCACTTTCCCTACCACAGAGGTCAGACTGACAGGTCTGTAGTTTCCTGCCTCTGTCTTGGTCCCACTTTTGTGAAGGGGAATCACATCTGCCTTCCTCCAGTCCTCAGGTAGCACACCATCCTCCCATGATTTATTAAAAAGAGTAGCCAGTGGTTTGACTAGCTCCCCCCTTAATTCTTTTTGAATTCTGGGGTGAATTCCATCATGCCCCATTACTTTGTCCACCTTCAGTTTTAGGAGTTCTTGCAGAACCCTTTCTTCTTGAAAGGACTGGGATCAATCCCTTATTTGGAGTGCTTCTGAATTGGATTAGGCACTTCCCCCTCCTCTTTTGTGAATACTGAGCAGAAATAGTTGTTCAGTATCCCTGCTTTTTCACTGCCCCCCTCTGCCCACACACTGTTCATTCTATTCAGCCTCACTATCCCTCCCTTTGTCTTTCTATGCTTGCTGATGTACTTATAAAAGGTTTTGTCCCCCTTCTTAACTGAGTTGGCTATCTTTTCCTCAGTTTGTACCTTTGCTATTCTGACTTCCCTCCCTGCTTCCTTCTGCCTTAACTGGTACAGCTTTCTGTCCTGCTCCTTCTGTGTTTCCTTATACTTCCTGAATGCTGTCTTTTTCTTCCTGACTTTCACAGCCACCTCTTTTGAGAACCATAGTGGCTTTTTCTTTCGTTTTGATTTATTTATTTGCATCACACAAAGGCTTGTTGCCTCTGTGATGGCAGTTTTGATGATTCCCATTGTTGTTCCACACCTCTTCTAGCCTGTTTGCTAGTGCTTTTCTGAGGCACTCTCCCATCTTGCCAAAGTCAGCCCTCCTGAAGTCCAGTACCCTCACTTTGTATGGCTTGACTTGTAGCCGAGTTTAACGTGAACCACACTGTTTGCTGGTCACTTGTTCCCAGATGGCAACCCACTTCTAGATCTGAGATCCTCTCACTGCACCCGTTTGAGAGTATGAGGTCTAAGATTGCTCCCTCATGAGTGGGTTCTGAAACTAGCTGTCTGAGGCCTGCCATCTGTAGGGCATCAGGAATGGCCCTGCTCTTGGATGTGGCTGCAGCAAATGTGCTCCGCTTAACATCTGGCATATTCAGGTCTCCCATCAACAGTATCTCCCTTTTTGCTGTCATTCTAAGAATGCCTTCTATCATATCCTTGTCCATTCCTCCTCCTGACATAGGGGTCTGTACACAACCCCTGTGCAGATTGTGGTGCCCTTTCCAGCCTCTAAGGTGACCCACAGTGCCTCCTCTCCTCCCTGTTTACTCTTTTGTTCACTTGCTTTTATCCCTTCCTTTACATAGAGAGATACTCCTCCCCCTCTTCTCCCCTGCCTGTCTCTCCTGTTATGGACCCTGGTATGTTAACATCCCAGTCATAGTTCTCTGTGTACCATGTTTATGTGACTGCTACAATATCCAGGCATCTCTCTTCCATCAAGGCCACCAGCTCAGGGAGCTTGTTGCCCAGACTACGGGCATTGGTACTCATTACCCTCCATTTCCTGATGGCCTTACTCCTTTTTGCCCCATCCCTGTCCTTCTTGCCTTTGTCACTTTCTCTATTTACCCCTGCCCTTCTCCCTATTGACACCTCTATGTTGGTGTTTACCACACTTACTACTGTGATTTTTTGGGGGGGCTAGGATTTGCCTGCTCCTTTCCAGTGCCTCCCCCCTTGGCTAGTTTAAATTCTTGCCAATGAACATTTATCCCTCCCTCCCAAATCATATGACAGTGACAAGGGTGTGTTTGGTGCAGTCTGATTTTTTTTTGGTGGGACTCCTGCTGAAAGTTAAATCTTTTTTACTTCTTCTTTCTTTACACAACATTAATGTTGAGGAGTACAGCTGGTGGACCATTAGCTTAACAGTTTTTCCTCCTCCTTGGAAAAGGGTAAGCAGTGTGTTCTTTATGCTATGGCAAATGTGCTCATGAACTGTGGCTAGGGCTGCTGGATAGGCAGCAGGTAGAGTATCCTGCTCCCGCATTGGTGACCTGGATTTAGGAACAGACTCAGGAGTTGGCTTGGATGGCTGTTAATATGTTATGTTTTTTCAGAGTACATCTCCTTTAGCAGTACATGGACAGTACTTTATCTGGCAATAGTGACTCCAAAGGACTTACAGACAGTTCTTGGTTTACACTGCAGAAATTATTGTAGGTGTTTTTTGATTGATATTGACACATCCCTCATTTTTATTATATCGGGATTAGAGATAGAGCAGTAGAATAAGGATTCACACAGTAAAAAATATGGAAGTTAGTGGATTCAAGCTGCCATTCCCAAATCATAGTTTTGCACTGAAACCTAGTATGCCCTTTCCAAAGAAACTAACAGCCGTTCATTACCCATCAAAAACCACTGCTTGAACCACCGACTGCCACTTTCTTACTGTGTGATACTTTCACTGTCTACTGTAACCATTCCTGGAGTTTGAAAACACACCTGCACTCTTCTGTATCTCAAACCAAGAACTGTGACACAGTTGTAAGCCCCAGACATACTGCCAACTATCATTTAATTGCCATTGCCTTTCTCCAGTGCAAATTAACAAGCAGTCCACTGCAGCTGTATTACTGAGTGTAACTGTAGCAGTTTGTGTCCCACCAGGGTGCACTTCAGCCAAATTCAGCCTTTATATCCTTCACATCTCATCAAGCCAATTCACCCCCCATAAAACAGCTACAACTTGTAACTTAGAGCTGCAGCTTGCATTTACTGTATAATTGTGACTGTAATTAAGATGCACTTCATGAATAGGTGAAGCACTGAGCATTGTGAAGGAGATGGATTTGTGGCAGGATTATATTATGATGGGGAATGGTGGCTAAAGCTTCACTACAGGGGCATCTTTGCAGTAAAACATATTTTTCTAGTTTAAAGGAATGATCCCATCTGAAAATATGATGCACTGATTTGTAATATGTTTTGTTACTATAGAAACAAAGCAAAACAAAACTGAAAAAATATATAAATCAGAATAATAAAACATCAGCTCCTGATCCTAAAGAGTCATAGAAAGAGGACAGTCCTTCACAACTACTATGGAGAGCTAGTGAAATGAACAGGGAATCGTGAATTTTGTCACTTCCACTACATCTCATCCCTCTGTAGCCCATTTGGTTGAATTAATCTTTCTGGTGCATGAATGTAAAATATTACACTCTTTAAATTAGTTGACAATATTTAAAATATTTTGAATCTATATATCTCCATAATTGTTGCCTGCCCCTCCCTTACAGCCCACCCTAGCCATAGACACAAACCTGCTAGTTAATACTTTTTCTCCTCAGTGAGTAAATACAGTATACAGTATGTTTCACCTGTAGGATTGGGGGAATAGTCATGTATTGCTGGTGCAAGTGACAACATGGCATGCATTTGGGTCATGCTTTGCTTTTAACTCACCATAAATCAAATAATTTATTGCAGAAAACTCAAAGCTTGATATTAACAGCAACTGAGAATTACAGTATGTGCTGATGTCCAGAAAATACAAATCCTCCATTCCTATACCACATTTTATCATTAACTTATTGTAGTTGTAGGGATGGAGACAAATTTGTTTAACCATCATTATAAAAAAGCACTTTCCCTGGTTGTCACTCACCCACCCAGTAGCTCCTGAAGTTTTGATTTTGTTCACAGTATGTGTTTTTAATTTATGAAAGTGTTGCAGTTTAAAATAATTGTGAGCAAAGAGATTTGACCTCCGAGGAAAATACGTACTGTACAACTCATCACTATAATAATAAAGAAACGGGAGAGTGACACCCCGAATGCTTTAAGGTTCAGTAAATAATATTATAAAAAGACTGAGACATGTTTAGTGATTGCCAATAAACTAATCACTCCCTATCAAATATTGAACTACTTTATCGGTGGTCAAATCATTTAACATTTATCATTTAACAACAAATAAAAAATATAGAACATCTGAACATGTGACCCCAGCTACACAAAACCCCACAAAACCGATACTATGCACAACACACAATATAATGATTTTTTTTTAAGTGCAAAAGAAAACCAACCAGTACATACTTATCCTCATGAGAAAAATACATTTTTTGAGTTTTTCTTGTAATTTTTAATGTGATAGAGCCATACAGCATTTCAAAAACCCTGATTTATACAAGTGTTTAGATACTAGGATGTAAGCAAATTTGTATTGGTTGCAATAGATGTTAAGAGTCTAAATATATCTAAATACTGTGCATCTATCCCCTGTACGGTGGGATCAGAGGTGTAAGAGAAAGCCCTAGAAAACAGAGGTGGGAGAAAACCCACCAAACAAATTCATTTTGGAAGGAACTAGCTAAGGTACTGTAGTTCTCTACAATAATGATTTCAAATTTGAGTCCCCTCACCCCAAGGGAACAATTTCCTTCAGTTTTGGAGCAATTTGGCCACGATTGAAATTGCAGTCCCATTCAGGAAGAACAATTAATCACTATAACAACAACCAGTCCTGTAGGTGGATTAAGGCTTCTTTTAAAAGGTAATGTGTGAAAACAAAAGTTAGTTGTGGAGTGGTTTAATTTTGTCTTTGTTTTTATAATCAGTCCAGGAAATGTAGGTGTATTAAGTGCTCATCCCTTGGGGAACCTTGGTTTGAGTTACTGTGCTTTCCCTTACTGTAGCTGGTTGGTGTCGATTTGTATAGGTACCTTTGGACTGATATACAGAGCCAAAATTATTATTTATCTCAGCTATGATTACTTCACAGTCAATTTTTTTACTGTTATGGGATATGGGCCATGTACAGCTACTACCTGCTTTCATAGAGTTTATGTAAAGTTAGAATTATTTCCCACAGTTATTAACAGTTTGTGCTCTAGTTCTCTTCATTCTTTTTGAATTTTATTTTTGAATTTCTTCAATAACTCAATTGGCTAAGTTTTCAGTGGACACTGGTTTTTGTGTGTTAGTTTAGTGAATGCCTACTGTTTGACACTATTGAGAGATCATCCTAGGTAACCCTAATGGTTTTGGACCCTACAGTTATATTTTTACCCCTGCTATCTTCTTATCTTCCATGTAAAATATTTTCTACAGTCCTTTAAAGCCTATTACCAAAACTTTTTTCCCCTCTATGCTAGTAGGCTTTTATTAGGCTATTATTAGGCTTTGGACCCCTCAGTATAAGCTAAGTTCCAACACTTATTAGCATGTTTTAAAATTATATGCGAGTTCCTTAACCTGCCATCTGTTTTTATAAAGTAAATAATTAATCATTAAAAAAAACTATCATTTAGATTGCTGAACTGGTATATAATGTTAAAATGTACCATTAGGTATTGGGTCTTTTATTATATATATTACTATATATATATTTATATATATCTATATATATAGTGTAAACAACAATAATGAAATGTATCTCAGCTAACTCTTGATATGTTCTGCACCTCACAGCATAACTAAAGATGCAATACCTAATAGTACATCTTAACATTGTTATACCAGGTTGGTCCTCAGAACTTTGACAGCAGTTTGCATCATTTACACTTCATCCACCATCCCTCGGTCTTACATGGAATACAATGAACTTTGGCAGTTAATTAATTTCAAAGACCTATGTAGATCCAATCCAGCTTTTGTGGGGGAGAGGGTTGATGTGCTGTGCATTCAGCAGTGGTGAGAGCAGGTTGAACATCAGATCAGGAGCCAGAAAGCCATGAAAAGACTAAGATATGTGCTTGAAGATGGAACTTTGCCCAAGAAATCCTCACAAATTCGTAATTCCACTTTACGGCACAGACATTAAATAAATCCCCTCCCTCTCCCAGATCAACTGAGCACCTACATACGCTGTGTCTGAATGAATGAGAGGAAATCTGCAAATAAAAATACAGAGTGCACTTTACCTCTCATTTATTCATTCATTCAGATGATAGTCAGCCAAGTTAAGTGTGAGCGGCATATGCGTGTGTGTGTGTGTGTGGAGGGGATACGCCAGTCACAGACTCCATTACAAACCTCTTCTTTTTGAGATCTCACATTTGATTCTTTTTTTCTGAGTGGTTGTATACGCAGTTCAGTAAGTGAAAAAGGGACAGCTGTAATCCCAGGATGTAATGGAATGTGGTGTTTAAACTAGATGTTTCTTCACCTTCTCTTGCTGAACTGCATGAACAGGTATATGGCTACTGGTGCCCTACTGGTTTCATCACCTCACTTACAGTACCTCTCAGCTGCTGATATGAATTCTGTACAGAGCTATACATATATCTTACTCATAAAATGTCCCTCCAGTAACAGAGTGGTTTTGGGTGTACAATTACACATTTAAAATAGCTTAGAAGCCATCATTAACACTAAAATATGGTGCCCCATATTATTAAATTATTGATCTTTATAACAATACAGCCCTATGTTTTATGGGTGATTGCTTATACTGTGTACTGCAACTCATTTTGAAGCATCTTTTCAGTAGCAGTTACTTACTGTAGTCAGTGGAAAGTAAGGTGGTCACCGTCCTACCATGTACTGAGAGTGATGCCATTTTAAGTAAAATATGGTACAATTAAAAAGTTGGATGCTTTTATACCTCCTTCAAAAGTTGCAATCACCATTAAAATATATGGAATAAGAAAATAACTAACTTTCTGCAGGTACTGTGTTTAAAGCAGCAGTGTAGCATCTGAAGAATTTTGACTCTATATTTTTATGCTATTTTGACACTTACTCTCCTGACTTGTATGACACCCTTCTTTCCACAATTTGAGTTCACTTTAGTACTTTTTTCATGTCTGAAATAATAAAAGGAGTGCTCCTTTTAATACAGTGTGGACCAGGTCTTCATCAATATTTTTAGCTGTTTTTCATCAGTTGTTTATATATCACTTCTGTTGTGATTAGAATTAATTATTATGCAGTAGACAATGCTCTCTGATCTTACAGATCTTACAGAACAATAGTTGTTCAAAAACAACTGCAAATACTGATGAAAACCTGATCCAAGCCATATTAAAAGGAGTGCTCCTTTTATTATTTCAGACATGAAAAAAAATACTAAAGCAGACTCAAATTGTGGAAAGAAGGGTATCATACAAGTCAGGAGGTATGTGTCAATCTAAAACAGCATAAAAAGTATAGGTCAAAATTTTCACCAGATTGTTGCACTGCTGGTTTAATTTTATATGTGATCGCTCCTAAAACACAATACAGTATTACAACCATACTTTCAATATACAGTACTGTATTTAGTTAGTCACAAAGAAACCGTGAGTTTCATTACTACCATGCCATACATTTTCCACAATACCTTGTTAAAACACTGTGTTCTGAGAGAGTAAAAGAAAGTGAGAGTGTGAAGGGGAGGGAGGGAGGAAGAAAGAGACAAACGTACAGTAGTTTATACTATGAGATTAAGAGCATGGGGGATGAGGGGTGCTTAGATCTATGATTTAATCCATCTCAAGTTTTAGAAAACTATTTCCTTCTGTATGTGAGTATGAGCCATGTTTATTCCTCACCTAAATCTAACATGTTACATAGATATACATACTGGCTATGCATCTACAGTATCTATTTATTGAACATGTTAATAATAAATAACACATTGACACTCATTAAATGATAAAGAAAGTCTTGTCACATACCATATATTCATTTGAATATCCACACACAGAGTAATTTAATGTCAATCAGCTGTGATGATATATTTTAGTAATGTTTTCACAGCTGATTATGATAACCTGGTCCATTATTTCCTTATACCAGGGGTTCTGACATCACTCTCAAACGGGCAAAGGATATGCACCTGTCATAGCAGAAGCAGACATCCAGGAAAGGAACAGCAGCAAGTGAAGAGGCTATCGCTATGTCAGTGGAAGGGAAGTAAATGCAAATCTAGGAGCTTTCTTATTACTTTTTGCATTGATATTGCATTTGGGAAAGGAGGAGTAGGAGTTTGAAGAAGGTTGTGCAATGGCTACTTAAAGTCTCTTTTGAGTGTGGATAGGAAGGATAGGAATATAAAAAGCAGTTGCTCAATATATCTAAACGTGGTGCAACAAAGGAGGTAAGGGAAATAAAGAAAATGTTTTGCACTGATAGAGGGGGAGAGGGGAGACTTGGGGGAGTGTTTGGTATCCTGCATCTGGAAGGGTGGGGGGTCACTGGTGGGCAATGACAGCAATGGGTAGGGTGGTAGGCTGCAACAACTGCGGTGCACCGATCTTTCTAAAAATTGCCTGGAGTGTGAGAGGATGTTCAATGTGCAACCACATAGTAAAACTTAGAAAGGAGATTGAGGGTCTGCAGGAGGAACTAAGAAAGGCAAGGCAGATTGGGGGTGGGTTTAGCCCAATACTGGAGGGAGGAAGAAGGGAGATGAGGGAGGGTGATTTAAGCTAACAGTGGTGAGGAGAGGGTTAGAAGAAGGGAAGCAAAGACAAAGGGGCCCAGGCCAGGAAGAACGATTGCAGGGGAAACCAGGTCAGGAGACAAAAGACAAATGGAAGGAGGAGACAGGGACTTGGTGAGGGGAGGCGAAGAAGTGGCAAAAGTCATGGAGTGGAAAGGAGAGAACAGGTTACTATGAAGAGAGAGAGAGGGAGCGGGCATTTGTGAAGGGTCTTCAGAAAATAGCTTTGCACTGCTAGAGAGGAAGAAGGTGGAGGAGGGGAATTATGAAATTAGAGGAGTAATTGATAAATGCTTGGACCAAACTGGAGCGGGGGGGAAGTTCTGCTGGGAGAATTGCAACAGGGGTAAAAGGGGGAAATAATGCAGAAGGAAGAAGAGGAGCTGGAAATGAGAGAGGAGATGAATGGAAGCAAGCAGGGAGTAAGAGAGATGGAATCTTAGTGCTGGGACCTAATACTAAGAGGAGTCAGGTGGGTAGCAGGGGAGAGGCATAGTTGTGTTTGGGTGGAGGCCATGCCAAGAATGATAGCGGAAAGGGTGGGACAATCTGTTCTGAAATATGTAGAAGGGTAGGGACAAGCCTCATTTAATTATATATCTTGGGACAAACAACCTGGCTGACAAGACAGTAGATATAGTCCAGAGGAGGTTTGTGGAACTAGCACAATTATGTGAGGGGCAGGAAGATCAGTAACTTTTTAGAGATACTCCGTGCCAAAGGCAAGCACAACAAGAAAGCTGAGAATAGAGGAATTTAACGGATGGCTAAGAACCTGGTGTTATGCTAAAGGGTATGGGCTGTTGGGGGTGGGAGGGACCTGGGAGGACAGTAGTCTCTATGCCAAGGACAGACTACGCTTGAGTGAGGAGGGAAGAAAGTGTTGAAACAGAGGATGGAGGAGTACATAGAGGAAGTTGGAATTTAAACTAGGGTGGGGGTGGCAGTTGGGGAAGAGATATGCAGAGACCACAGGTTGGGAAACCGTATGAGCTTACCCCATAACAATGACAAAGGACAAATGGCAAGTACTATTGGTGATGCTAGGAAAGGAGGGCAGGATGGGAGGAAGGAAAAGGTGGAAGGTGGTTACTTAATGCTAGTAGCCTTGGGAGGAAAACTGCAGAGTTACAGGTTCTCATGGCAGAGGGAGAGGTGGATATTGCAGCCATCACAGAAACATGGGCCACCCAGTACAATGACTGGGACCTGTCTGTGCCAGGGTACAGGTTATTTCGTAGGTACAGGGTGATTGGGAAAGGGGTGGCAATTATATGTGAAGGAAGGACTGAAGTGTGTAAGGGAGGAAGGGAGGAGGGTAGTACGGAGTCACTTTGGATGCTAATCCAGGATTCCAAGAATAGGATTCTTAGAATGGGAGTGGTGTACAGGCCACCATCTCAGACAGAGGAGTTAGACAGGGGACTAGTGGGACAGATCAGGAGGACCTGCAAGAAGGGTAGTGTGGTGATTGTGGGGGGACTTCAACATGCCAGGAGTGGACTGGAGCACCCCAACAACTAGGAACAGAAGGGAGCAGGTACTGCTGGATGCCTTCCAGGACAGCTTCCTGCTGCAAATGGTCAGTGAACCAACCAGGTTAGGGAATACCCTTGACCTTGTGCTGGCAAATGGGGACTTTGTGAGAGAACTTACAGTGGAGGAACCACTGTCAGGGAGTGACCACCACTCAGTATGGCTCACATTGGATATGGGCAAGGAAGGAGTGGAATCTGGCACAAGAGTGCTGGAATTCCGGAGGGCTGACTTTGGGAGGATGGGGGAACTGGTAAAAGGGTACCTGGCCAGAATTCAATCTAGTATGGACACTAACCAGAGGTGGGAGCTCGTAAAGCTGGGAATAGTGGAGGCAACCAAAACCTGCTGCAAAGCCCAGAGCAAGAAGGCTAGGGCTAAGAAACCGAGCTGGTTGAGCAAGGAGGTCATGAAAAAAGTAAGGAGGAAAAGAGCTGCCTTTAAGAAGTACAAGAAAACAGGGAGGGGGAGGACAGGGAGAAGTACTTGACAGAATTGAAGGAGGTGACAAGGGCAAGGGAGCCAAAGCATCTATGGAACTCAGGCTGGCACAAGGCATTAAGAAGGGGAGAATGACTCTTTAAGTACATCAGGAGAAAAGGAGCTGTAAGTACCACATAGTAAGGATAAGGAAGGAGGGGGTTGGTGGAAGCAGGTGATAAGGCAGAAGCACTAAATGAGTACTTCTGCTCAGTATTTACTAACGAGAAGAGGGGGGTGACACCCAAGGTGGGAGAAATAGCAGAAGCAAGGGGGGAAGTGGTGACAGATGGGGAAATTATGGAGGGCAGAGTTCCAGAGGGTTTGAAAGCAATGAGGGTGGACAAGGCACCAGGCTCAGATGGCATCCACCCCAGGGTACTGAAGGAGCTGGCAGAGGTCCTTGCAGGACCTTTGGCAGACCTATTTAATGCCTCACTACATTCGGGGTGTGTACTTCAGGACTGGAGGATGGCTCATGTGGTGCCCCTCCACAAGAGTGGCCCCAAGGATGAACTGGGAAACTACAGACCAGTGAGCCTCACATCCATCGTGGGTAAGCTAATGGAGACTATCCTGAAGGAGAGGCTGGTGGCCCTCCTAGAGGCCAAAGGACTACAGGACAGCAGACAGCATGGCTTCATACATGGCAGATCCTGCCAAACCAACCTGGTGGATTTCTATGACTGGGTAACTAGGCAACTGGACAGGGGCCATGCAGTGGATGTCCTGTATCTGGACTTCAGTAAGGCATTCAACTCTGTGCCGCATGGAAGGCTGGGAAGAAAGTTAGTAGGCACAGGGGCGGTGCAAAGCTGGTGAACTGGATAGGAACTGGCTTAAGGGAAGGCAACAGAGGGTGGTGGTGGGTGGGGAGCTCTCACACCCAAGGGCAGTGATGAGCGGTGTTCCATAGGGCTCAGTGTTGGGACCAGTTGTTTGGGATATTCATTGCAGACATATCATGGGACATCAAGAGCAAGATCAGTCTGTTTGCTGATGATACCAAGGTAGGCGCGGTGGTGGATGACCTAGGGGGATGGTAGGGGTTGCAGGAAGATCTGGCAAAGCTTGAAACCTGGTCAGACACCTGGCAACTGGGGTTTAATGCCAAAGTGCAAGGTGCTGCATTTTGGGATGAAGAACCCAAGAAGGAGTTACCGCTGGGGAGTGCAGCTAGCCCAGACAGAGGAGGAGAAGGATCTGGGTGTGCTCATTACAGGGTCAATGAACAACTCGGCACAATGTAGGAAGGCAGCTGCAAAGGCCAACAAAATGCTGGGTTGTATTGTAAGGGGTATATCCTCGAGGAGGGAGGAGGTGATTCTGCCACTGTATAGATCATTAGTTAGACCACACCTGGAGTACTGCGTGCAGTACTGACGCCCGTATCTGAAGAGGGAGATTAAGTTACTGGAGGGGGTGCAGCACAGGGCAACAAAGATGATCAGGGGCTGGGGGACTTCTCATACAAGAGGAGGTTGAAGGAGTTGAACATGCACTCACTGAAGGAGAGGAGGGACAGGGGTGACATGATTGAAACCTTTAAATACATGAAAGGAATAAACAAGATGGGTACAGAGGGGCTGTTCAAAGTAAGGGAGGGGAGGGTTACCAGGGGCCATAATATGAGACTGGAGGGAGGAAGGTTCAGGAGGGAGATGAGGAGACACTTTTTTACAGAGAGGGTGGTGGCTGGGTGGAATGCGTTACCTGCAGAAGTGGTATGCAGTAGAACAGTGGACTGCTTCAAAAGGGATGGGACAGGACAAGGGGAGGGTTAATGAAGGGAAAGGAAGGAGGCAGCTGCAGAATAAGGAGTGCTAGCTGCACATTCGAGTAGACTTGATAGACCTCTAGGCCTTTATCTGCTGGCAAATTTCATATGTTCGTATGTTCATATGGTTAAAAAACTTTAGCCTCCTGTGTTTTGAATAAGCATAGTAACTGGACATATTGACATGTTTGCCCTGTAGCAGGTAATGTATGGAAATGTTTTTAAATGCACAAAAGTAGAAAAGCTGAGTGAATAAAAAATGGCAGTATGCTGAAAGGTAACACTGCTGGCAGCTCATTCACTTGTTTGTGTCATCCCCCCACCCCAGTCCTGGCCACTCAGCACCTTGCATCATGTATTGAAACAATGGCCAAGGCCTTTAGCATATCACATTCAATTCAGAGCTTAAAGCAGAAGGTGGAGGTGGGTATTCAACTCTGGCCTCAATAAAGAGGCAATGTAAAATGAAGTAGCCCCCTCTTTCAATTACAGCACCAGCTCTTACACACACACACACACACACACACACACACACACACACACACACACACACACACATCTGTAGTGTGTTATTATGTTGATACAATGGTTTTAGTCTAATGAAAAAAACTTCTTTATCTGACCTCTGTATAACTACGTTTCAATAACTCAAGAATTGGGATTAATTTGATGATTAATTTATACTGATGATAAATACAAAGGAATGCTGAACTTTGTTCAATATTTTTAACTGTGAAATCAAGAAATGTTTTAATCCTGTTTAGCTCCTGCAATGTTCCAGCTTTCAAACCTTAGAGTTTTGTAGTTATGTTGCAAAACATCTTGTCTATCTTGTTTCAAGCAATACTTTGTTTTAAAATTACTCCCACTCATGAAGCAGAAGGAAGTATTTTAAAAGGTATCTTGGAAAATATATGGAGTGGTAGTAATGAAAATCAGTGCTTCTTTGAGAGTAGTACAGAATGTTGAGAGTATGGTTGTAACCCTGGACTGAGTTTTAGGAGCGATTGCTTAGAAGTCACACACAGTACCTGCAGAAAGTGACTTTCTGAAGCACTGTGTTTTAACTGTGATTGCTTATACAGTATACTGTAGCTCATCTGATAAATATCTGAAGAAAAATTTAAGAAAAAATTAAGGTATCTTGCTTCCCATGATGTAGAGAGAAATGAACAGCTGGCTTACTCTGCCTGATGGTATCACCACACAGGTGTCTGAATGATGCAGTATACTGTAGGAACATACAGCTTAAAATAAACACCATAAACTGATGCTATAAGGCAAAGGTTAATTTGGGGTATACAGTATAACATTGCTGATAACAGACCGCAGATTGAAAGCAGCTCTAGCTTTTTATTTGTTTTGTTTGTTTGTCAAATAAAGCAAGGACCCATCATAGCATGAATTGTCAGGCTGCAATTTTTGCATCTGACTTTTTGTAGTATGCATATACTGTATATTGCCTGCCTGCCTGATGCGGCTAACCAGTTCTTGAATATTATTATTATTGTTCTTTATTATTTGGAGAGTTTATACTGCATGCCTGATGCAGGTGACCATTTAAACCCTGCTGCGAAAATTACTGTGTGCACTAACAAGTCAGCAAGCTCAGGAGCACACAATCCGTGTTCCCAGCTCTGCATACATAACTGTTATTTTTTATGTTAACATTAAGACCATGAGGAGATCCTGAGGCATGCAGGAGCAGACCACAAAGATCCATCAGGCTGATAGCGTGTCATCCAGCCCAAATAATATTTTGGGTCACCTTAAGTAGGCTGTACTCTGACTCACCTTTTGGACCCCAACACTTTCAAAATTCATGTTCCTAGCTCTGCATACATGATTGCTCTTGTATTTATTTATTTATTAACATGGGGTGGGGGTCAGCCTACTATTAAGACCATAGGCAGGAGCAGACCACAAAGATCGATCAGGCTGATAACATTTCATCCAGCCATATAATATTTTCAGCCATGTTCAAGTGGGTTGTACTTAGGCTGTCTCCTTTCAGACCAGACACTGTCAAAATATAACAGCAATTGATTATAGTAACACGGCAGGTCAGATAGGAGCAGCCCCAAGATCAGGAATATTATTATTGTTATCTATTATATGGAGAGTTTATACTGCATGCCTGATGCGGTTGACCAATTAAACAATACTGCTAAAATTACTGTGTGCACTAACAAGTCAGCAAGCACAAATCCATGTTACCAGCTCTGCATACATGACTGTTCTTTTTTATTACTATTATGTTAACGGGGGTCAGCTCTGTATTATGACAATGAGGAGATCCTGAGGCATGCAGGAGCATACCACAAAGATCCATCAGGCTGATAACATTTCATCCAGCCCAAACAATATTTTGGGTCACATTTAAGTAGGCTGTATTCAGGCTCTCACCGCTCAGACCCTGACACTTTCAAAGCATAACAGCAATTGATTATATCAATGTGGCAGGTTAGATAGGAGCAGGGTAAGATCAGGAATATTATTATTTATTTATTATTACCCTATCTGTGCTGTGTGTGTTTGGACTAGACACTTTCAAAATATAACAACAATTGATTATAGCAATGTGGCAGGTCAGACAGGAGCAGAAATATTATTATTTATTATTTGGAGATCGATTAGGCTGATAACATTTCATCCAGTCCAGATAATATTTTCGATCACCTCTAAATAGGCTATACTCTAGCTCTCACCTTTCCAATCCCGACACTTTTCAAAACATAACAGCAATAGATTATAGCAATGAGGCAGATTAGGTAGGAGCAGGGTAAGATCAGGAATATCATTATTTATTTATTATTTACTCTACCCAGCCGATTGCTTACACTACAGGTACATGGGTTTTGTGTGAATGGGGGAATAGGAGCAGACTGGCTGTACAGGAGCATGGAACAAAGAGCTGACTTTTGTGCTGCAGTCTCCTATAGATAATTTTATTACATTTTGAATCTTTTATTTATCAATAAATCAAATGAATGGAAGCACGCACAGACTTGCAACAAACTTTGGATAAGTGTTTAGGTGCCGAACTATGATCACTAGTATCAAATTTATTTTTCTTGCAGCAGTGAGCACTCACAGAGTAAGAAGTGATTTCCATCACAGTTCTTTTCTTGCTTACTGGTGCTCACTAAGTCAGAAGTCATTTCCAGGAAAAAGGACTGACACAGTGCTTACAGTATATGCCTTGTATACAACACTTTTATGATGTGCGACTGTCAACGCAAGTAACTGATAAAGTTGAGGACTTGTACTAACATACTGTAGACACACTGTGAGCAGTCTGACATACAGTATGTATTTATTGTGAACAACCTTTAAAGGAAGACTGTCAGTTCCTTGTATTGTTGTTATTTTTGTTAAAGAAACGTATCAGGATGAGTGCTGTGATTTAGCCTAAGTCTCTTTTTTTGCGAGAAGCTGCTCAAGCTGTATATAGCCTTTTGTGAGTGAGTGAGTGGTGAGTGGTGAAGAGTATGCATAATAACACCATCACATAATACCATAATGTAACGACACGCAATCACATAACAGCATAATATCACAGCATAACAGACAGGCTTGCTTTTCAGATGCAAAAACAGAAAAGTAGATAGAATCAGACCCTGCAATAGCCAGATTTGAAAAATTCAACATGGTAAAAACATTTAAGAAATGAGCACACTTAACTGGTATTTTTACAAAAACATCACACATACAATTTTAAAACGAAAGAAAGAAAAACAGTACACATTTGATTTTAAGTAGTCCCCTTTTATTTCCCATCCTGTTTAATTAGGCAAGAGTCTAAAGTGATTACTAAATGGCAATTACTGTAATGAGGGGAGATTAATTAGTGGGGCACCTCCTGATACAGTACCGGCAATAGTACAGCTGTACAATCTGCCATCTGCCGGTTAATTTGGGGGAAGAACATCAATTACTCTTCTTGCACTGAATCTTGCTGTTACAGTTTGTGGTAGCCATCCTGTGGCTAAGTGCAGAAGTGCATATTAACAACTGCTAAAATTAGACATTTGACACTGCGGCACTGAGCTAATACCTCAGTACCGCATGGCACCGAGTGGTAATGAGTGGTAATGACCGTCATACCGCAGTACCGGTGAACTTTTCTATAGACACCACTGTAGGTAGGGAGAAAACAACAGGAATAGATGAATTCTTCAGGAACAAAGATTTTGTTTGAATTCAAATGACCTCAGCAATAAATAATGGGAGAAGGAACACAGAATTAACCTGAAACACAAGTTGAACTGTGTCTAAATATTATGGTTTGTTAAAGTTGTCCTGAATGTGTCAGCTACTTTTCAATCAGTGACTGCACTAGCTCCACTACCCTCCAGTCTTTTAGAACTACCTCTGTCTGAGCTGAGTGATTGAATAGCTCTGGAATAGCCCTACTAGGGTTTCAGCTCGTTCTGCAGCCAATTCCTTAGAGAGTCCTTGGCACATCCCATACAGTCCTGGGGTTTATCTACATTTAGGGCTTCATGCCCTTCTGGACCTTTCAGCAAATACTGCTGCATCATTTCAGAAATACTCCTGACAGCTGCCTTGATGTCACTTTCAGGCAGAGGCCCACTGTCTTCCTTGTGAAGACAGAGCAGAAGTAATCATTATGAGGGTTATTTTTCTGTTCATCTTCCTCTGGTCCCCCGTAGACTAACAACACAACCTTCCTAGCTTCCAATTTGCTTTTAATATATCTGAAGAATTGCTTTTCCCCACTTTTGCCCTCTCAGCAATACATAGGTCCATGTCTGCTTTTTTCTCCCAGACCGTCCTCATTGCTTCCCTAGTTTTTGTTTGATACTCTCCTCATTTCACATCCCCTGTTTTAACTTGTACCTGGTGAAAGCCTTTTTCTTGTCCCTCACTGATTCTCAGACCCTTTCTGAGAACCTTATTGGTCTCTTGTACCTCTTTCATTTTGTAACACTTCTTGTGCATAAATTTGTTGCCTCAAGAATGGTCTCCTTGATTTCTCCCCATCTTTCCTCTACACCTCGACTGCTGTCCACCCTGGTCAGTTTGTCTTGGACCAGCTCCCTTATCCAGCTGAAGTCTGCTCTTCCAAAATCTAGGGCTTGAGTTTTTGATAGAGTTGATCTGGTTTTGAGGGCTAGCCTGAACCAATGGAGTTATGGTCACTGGATCCCAGTGCCCCCACGCTCCACTCACCATCTCTGAGTTGGTGAGCACCAAATCAAAAATGGCTGCTTATCTAGTGCACTCCATACCTGCAGACAGTCCTGAAATGTATCCATCAAGTCCTGACTTTGGGTGCAGCAAGCCGCTGGAATGTCCCAGTCGATATCTGGCAGGTTCAGATTGCCCACCAGCACCACTTCTCCCTTCTTCACTTCCCTTGCATCTCTAGGGCATCTATGAATACAGTTGCAAGAATTGCTTCAACCCAGAAAACTCTCAATTGGTTATTCACAAGAAGTCTGCTGGGAAACACTAGTATGGCCCATGAAGAGTGTGCTGGAGCCCTGGTCGCAAGATGCTCACCTCAGTTCAAAGTCAGATTGCTTGTCACTGAAAGGCACATGGTAAAGTCCTTAGTAAAGACTGCCATCGGGCTGATTTTACTAACCACCAAGATTGTTGGCTCAGCCTCAGAAGTGTCCATCTGGCTAGAAGGACAGCGGTGCTGGGCTGAGCTCAACAGGTCACCCTAATATGTCTTCTCATTGCATTCTTAACCTGTACAATTTTCTGGAACACTATAGTAAATAAATACTGTAAGCTGGTAACATGAGTGGCTTCACCAGTAGCCCATTGGTAACTAATAGTCCTCAGAGGGCATCGACCATTGTAGCCTGGTCTTGCAAATGTATGACACTGCTTATGGTGCACTTACCATTTAGGGACATGGTAATCTCCTCTCCATCTCAATGCCATACTGTTCCAGCCTCACCATGCTCATCTTCTGGCACTCACTGACTGCACCACTGACAGGCCTGTTTATAGGTTCATGGACAGCTAGCACCCAGCCTTGCCACTGCACTTCTCTCATCAAAAACTGCTTCAGTCACCTGAACATATGAGCATTGGTGTTAGTAATCATGGGGTAGTGGTCTTATAGTCCAGACTCCTGACACAAAATGGCCAGAGTTTCCTTGGGTCCTCCAAGACCAACAGCTTTATTCAATAACTACATATCTGCAGTTGTGCAGCCCGGTAGGATGAACTTTGTTGCTAAGGCCCTGTACTATAAGTCCAATCCTTGTTGGGGCAACAGAGGAGATGGATCACATGCTGGTTATAGAAGTCCTTGAATATCAGTGTAACCTGAGACCCACTGCTGAATGCAGCCAAGCCTCTATCCATCAACAAAAGCCAGACCAACTTATCCATGGTAAACGTTCAGCCATGCACAGTCTTAACTGTAGATTGTGCAAACATTTTTTGGTGTTCATCTTGCTGTCAGAACCACAGTGTTTGTACTACTAGGCCCCTTTGGCCTTTCCCTGAGTCATTACTTTCCAGATAAACTATTTGTTAACCTTCTAAAGGTTCTAAGAGCTGTAGCAATTTTGTTGGCACACATATAATCCTCTTGGGCCTCCTGTAACCCAGGCACCAGCCCTGACTCACTCCTCTCATCTTCTGTCCAAGGGGTAAAATCACTGTGCGGCAACTCATCCTTGTTGGTTCCAGTCATTCTACATCATTCAAGTGTCTGTCCTTCCGTTTTTCCATTGCTATCTAGGCCAAAGTTTCAATTCTTGCCAGTAGGTCTGACATCCCCAGAACCTATTGCCCAATCACTTGGACACTTCCCATCACAAGACAGAGGGCATTCAAGTAACTGCAATGGCAGGCAGTCACCCTTTCTGCTTCCATACTTCTCAGTCCAGATCCCCTACTGGGGTGGCTTGTCCATATGAGCCTGGATGTGCAGGTTTATTTATATACACTTTCTATTTTCCCTCTCCTCAGCAATTGGCAGTCCTTCTCAGAGCCCTGGGCATCCCCACTGGGATGTACAGCTTTGTAAGTATTTGCATATATAATTTCTTCAATCACTTGCTTCACTCTGGGCCAATCTATATTGGCTGCATCCAAAATTCTGGTAGGCTCATTGGATGACCTTCTCCATCCTCACAATAAACTTATAATTTCTTCTACCCTGTCTCTGAGGAGCAGGACAAGTTGCATCATAGTTTTCCCAGGCTTCTCAACACTCCCATACATGAATTCTAGTGTGATCAAACACTCCTCTCTGTGGCATTGGCTTTTGAAATAAAGAGGGCCCATTTTACAGCCAAATCTGGATCCTCATGTTTCACTTAAATGAGATTGCTCCTCATGGTCAGAGCACTTTATGTCCTGTACCATCTCTCTAGCTTGTAAATTCCTGACATCCTCTTTCCTGGTGGTGTAGGCCTAGGTCCAGAGAGTACCAATCTTCTGTACTCCTTGTTCATCCTTGAAGCATTAGGCATCTTCTCCATCAATCAACTTAGGGAAATCAGGCTGTTGCAGAAGCTATATATGATTCCACAGGATTGAAAAGTTACTTACGTTTTTATTAGTTTTTTCTGTCTTGGCCAGCCAATCTTTTGCTTGCACCTTCCAATCCATTCCTATCCAGGTGTTACTTCAGCATGCACCCATGGCTAAACAATTTCCACTCTCTTTGTCCCATCCATGGTCATTATGGTACTTGGAAGCACGTCAGGTTCACACCATGTCACTTTCCACCGTGATGCCAAGAGGTCTAGCGCTCACTTCACAATCACTCACAGGGTCATAAGCCTTCCAAAGCCAGCATGATGTTTGATAATTATCCCAATAATCTTGTGCTAGCTCATTTCATTGGGGATTTCTATACCACCATTATCTTCATAGGGTTGTACCTCTCCACCTTGCACCATTTTTCTATGTCTATAAATGCCATAGTGTTTACAATGTTTTTCATGTTTTAATTTTTTTGAGGGAGGAGGGGTTGAATTTCTGCTTCATTACACTGGTGATCCAAGAAGGTGCACACATAGCACCATCTGTGATACCAAGAACAAGCTGAATTAATCCAAAATGGTATGTTAATGCAGTTACAGATAGAGCACAAGAAGGATGCAATTGAAGAGCCAAAATAAGCTATTAGTAAGTTCAGAATGCTAATAAAATTAATTTAGTGCAGAGCTGGTCAAAAGTCATAGCAGCTTGAAGCACTGTGTGAGTCTGCACTGTAGCCCCAGCACTTTGCTTTCTGCATTACATTAATTTTACTAGCATTCAAAACATTAGATGGTCTTGGACAGTGCTTTTGTGGATGCGACTACCCTCTATCCAATAGTACTGGTATCGGTATCACCCCACCACAACGACTTTTTTACAGTAAACACCACCACAGCGACAAATCTCACCAGGTCTAGATTGGTCACTGTGGTGGTCCGCTGTCTGCCATCACAGTGATTTCTGGTGTTGTGCCCCCCACCCAAAACCAACTGTGACTCATAGTTGGCTATTTAGAGATGGGAGGGTGCAGGGGGAATAGCCCCCTGCATGGTTGGTGCAGGGGGTAAAGCCCCCTGCAAAAAAACACTTTGTCCTATCGGGAACAATACCAACTGTCAGCATTGTTCCCCTTGCTGTCGGGGGTGTCGACATCGACACTGTCGATGTATTGATGTGGGACCACTGATATCTGACCTAGAATCTGACCAAAGCTGGATTCTGGCTCTATAGTCAAATAGTTGTGGATCCGAGGCTGGATCCATCAGATCCAGTTTTGGATCTGTTGGATCCAGCCTCAGATAGTTGGATGCATTGGCTAGATAGCTGGATCCAGTGGTTGGCTCCATTCAATCTAGGTCAGATCCATGGATCTCTTGGATGCTTACTGTGTATCCTAGCAGGTCAGATCCTGGTCATATGTCTATGCCATCTATTCTATCCAATATCTGACCAAAATGATGGTATCGAATGGTATCCAACCTGGTAGGATACTATCTGAGCAACTCTACTAAACACTTGTTACTTTATTTGGACTCTTTGAGTGCATCCTTTCTGTGCTCTGGTCCACAAAGGTGACTTGTTAGTAAACAGATTGGATCCTAATGTGCTACTAAGATTTTAGGCCTCTTCAGGATGGGAGTCCATGCCAGTTGACCTTGGGTATGGGATGCCACTACATAACAATGGCACTAGGTTGTCCTAGATGTTTGGTGTCACCTGGATTTGTTTTCTTTCACTAGTGAGGGGTTCATATCCAGATAGCAGAAATAGATCAGTGCTTCAGTCCAGAGAAAGATTTAAGTAGGCTTGGTGACTGATCTGTACAACCTCCAGGGATGATGTACCTGCCTGTCTTGCCACTGTGGTTTCCTTTCCAGCAGGCCCCAGACTGTAGCATATAGTTTCCCCCAACTAGCATGCACATAACTCTGAAGACAATATATGTGTAATAGCTTTAATAAAAACACAACTTCATTTAGGTGGTGAACTGTAAGGAGAGAAAAGCAGTAGGTGGAAATAAGAGGGGGCAGTATTGCTGGTCTTCTGGTGCCCAACAGTCCTGGGCCTGAAAACCCTAAATATTGATGACTGCTACTACACACCCAGAGCAGACACAGTTAAAATAACTGTTTCCCAAGCTGCCACAAACAAGACCTTTCCAGGCACAGCCTAAGCACTCCACCCACCGCCTGCACCATAATACACACTGCAGAGTGTGATCTTGCCCTCCTTTACAGAGGGCCACAATTCTCTTCTGCTTGACACTACTATTACCCCTTTTTTATGTCTAAAGAGCTTTCATATCCAGTGCTGAATCTGTGCAGGCTGGATGAATGTTGCAGCTGGCTGGGATGGTGGTGGTGCACTTTATATTAAATAGTAAGTAACTGCTCAGTGATAACCCCAATCCCAAGGTCTTGCTAAAATGGCAACTAAAACAACCCTGAGGTATTTGTACTTTTCTTTACTTGCTGCCCAAATGCAAAGAAACAACTCCTAAACAACAGTTCTCTTCCTCTAGTTGCAGGAACAAACTCTGCTCATACTCATGGTTTCAGCACCTAGTGAGTCCTGCCTCATGATGCAGGCTTGGATTCTCCATTCTAAGTGGTCTCATTGGAGCAGCAATGCTGTCTCTGTTTTCTCCAGCTTTACTTGCTCTCTGGCATCTACTTCACTGACTCCATCTGAGAGTTGACAGTCCTCCACAGATCCGACCACTGCATGTGTACACTGAACCGTATGTTGAGGCCTCTGTATCCTGGAGCAGTAGCAGCCTGACATAGCCATGGTTCCTATAGTGGACCGTGTACCAGCCTTGCTGCAACTATTTCTTATTATCCATCTTTCTCTGCATTGGTAGTTTACAGTGTCTACTGGCTAGCATGAGAATGCTTCTCTTTTCTCACTGTGAGAGATCAGCTTCTACTTACAGTTCATCACTCTACAGATGCACACTGTGTCACAGCTCAGCTTGAGCTGTCTGGGACAGCTGTCTTTTTCTACCGAGATCTCCCACAGAGCTGACTGAGTTCCACCACAGTTCATGCTCTTCTTTCTAAAAACAAACAATTTCCATTGGTCATCATGGCTGTCAATCAAACCAGGTATCTCTGGAGGTCTGCTTCCTGACAGCTAATTGGCTGACCAAAGGCACTCAATTTAATTCATCCTGTATAAGTCAATGAGTCTTTGGGTTCCTGTTTTTGACCCTGCACCCCAATTGGATGAATATCCTACCCAACCCCATTGGAAGAGGGACAGGGTCAAGGGTTCAAACATGGTGAAGGCCTATTGGCTCAGGCACTGATCTCAAATATGCAGTTTACATAGGGCTTCTGTCTTATAATATTTAGTTGAGCCCTCTTGCTTCATGGCAAGGTTCTCATTAATGTCATGGTGCTCAGGGCATGGAAAGGAATCTAGGGTTCAGTTTTTAATTGTCCAATTCATCGTGCAGGATACACCAGTCCATGGCTGTGGCAAACTCCAGTTGTGTCAGAGACCTGTGCCCTATTCCAGAAAAAAGGAGGCCTCTGTGTCAAAGTCCCAGTGTTGCCACAGTCACAATCTTGTGGCAAATCTAGACACACCAGAGCAGTTTTATGGAGGGTCCTGCCAAGCCCCTCTGCCGTGCAAGGCTGGTCCAGCCACAGAGTTGGGGGCAGAGAAGAAGCTTACAAGATCAGTGCCCAGGCATAGGGACCAGTAGGGTGCTGACCTTGGCAAATGGGAGCATTTTGGCAGTTGCAGGGTACAGAGGTGGCACCTGCAGTGGTACCATGGCCAGTGGAATGAAGCAGCATGTACTGGGTACACCATGAGAAGGACACATGGACCCTATCCCAGACTCCCAGGTGCCACCAGCTTTGGCACCTACCCCATTGTTGACACAATCCCCAACAGTGTAGTCTGGCAGCAACATGGCTGCATGCAGTGGGTGCTATAACAGGGGACTGTCAGGGAATGTGTCAGTGACAGGGCAGGTACCCATGCTGGTGGTACCTTGGAGTCTGCGACAGGGCCCATGCATGCCTCCTACAGTGTACCAAGTCTACTGCTGCTCCATCCCACTGGACAAGGCACTACCCCCAGGTGCCACCTCTGTACCCTGCCACTGACGGTGTGCCACTGTCACCCAGGTTGGCACCTCCATTGATTCCTAGGCCCTGGGTGCCAACCTTGCAGGCCTGTCCCACTTGACTCCCTGAAAAGCATTGGCCCAGGGACCTTAGACCAGCTCATGTCTGGTCTAACCTAAGGGCTTCTGAAATCTCAAATAAGTGGATGTTGCTGCCCTGCTGTGGTACAAGCCCCCTTGCATCCTGATGCACCACCTCTGCTGGTGCAAGGGTGGTGTGGGGGGGCTTCAGCACACGGCATCCCACCTTCAACACAGCCTGCATTTGAAAATCAGGATTTCTGCAACATTTGACACAAGGTTCCACTTGCATCAATTCCTTTTGATGCAGGCACCTTGCGACAACTGTTTGCTTCTGAAAATTGAGCCCGTCCCATTAGAAGCCCTGCTTTTGCTCTCTGTAACTGATGGGTGTCTGCCTTTGAAGTAAGGTGGGAGCCATGCTATGTAGTGGTGCAGGAGGCATTGAAGAATACAAACCCCCTGTTGGTCTGTTCCAGTCCCTTCACAGAGTTACAATGTGGGGCCTGAGAGAGCAGAAACAAAATAGCAGCCATCCTCCTGTGAGTCAAGATAAGGCCCACAGTTTTGGGGTGCGTTACACTGGCTTTGTAACTCAGTTAAGCAACTCTCCATTGACTACTCTGTCAACCCATGAAGATATTTGAATTTTGTACATGTCTGTCATGTCCCCATACTCTCTTCCTGCCTCCTGCATGAAGATGTGGTGATTCAAGAACCTCTTCATGTAAGTCTTGTCCTGCTGCCTCTGGATCATTCTGTTTACCCTCCTGTGCACCACTTCCACCCTATTACTATCTTTCTTCAAGTGTAGGTTTCAGAATTGTACACGCTAGTACTCCAGGTAAGTGCATTCAGTGCTCCAGGTGAAGATGAACCAGGTACTTGCAAAGTAGCAGAATCACTTCACTCCTCCAGCTGCTAATCCCTCCTCCAAAACATCCAAGCATCCTATTCACACTCCCCACTGCCCTGATGCATTTTGCTGTTGTCTTAAGTTGTCTGATATTTTTAAACCAGGTCCCTTTCCTCTGTTCTACCCTACACAGTAACCCCCCACACTTCTGTAGTCATACCTTGAATTTCTTGCCCCATGTGCGTTATCTTGCACTTCATGGAATTGAATTTAACTGTTAAATCCTTGATGACTTCTCCAGCCTTTATAGATCCTCTTTCATACATCTTACCCCTGCTTCACTGTCCACTTTTCTGCAGTTCTTTGTATCATTTGCGGAGAAGTAGATCTTCTCTTGGATCCCTACTACAGTATCACAAATGAAAAAGGTTTGGTCTCAAGACAGATTCTGGTGACACCACATGATAGCCCTGACTTCTGAATGTTCCCCATGTTGGCTGACAGGTCGGTCTTGTGGCCACAGGGATCCTAGTTGGCAGCAGTTCCCACTGCCCTCATCACAGGTAATGGTAAAGTCAGGTGGTTTATGTGCAGTAGCACCAGTGCTGTCAGGAAATAGCATGTCCCTTTGCAATGAGAAGGCCGGCCTGGCTTCTTTAACAATTCTCAGGGTATTTATTTATTTATTTGGTTACTGGGTAAGTACACTGATCCCAGGGACTGTTTTCAGGCATGATCCGTGCAATGTAGAATGCACATACTGCAGTTGATGAAAGTAAAAATATATGAACAGTTTCAGCATACAGGGACATAAGGTTCAGTGATAACATCCACACAGTATCCTATGACTTGGGCATACCGCAAGTGGGCGCCAACCAAAACGGTGACCCACTTGCAGCAACTGCCCCAATGGTGAGAGTGGGGGGGCAACCGGATGGGGAGGGTTTGTGAAAAGGCGATGGGATATCACACGCGTATATGCATGTAGGGGGAGGGAGTGAACGCACCTAGCGAGGGGCAGGAGGGTTTGAGAGGTGGTGCAAGCTGGCCGCCAGGCGAGCTGGTGTCATGGCGTAGTGGGTGGGTGCTGGCCTTTGGTGGCTGGGATGCACGGTTTGGGACCTGGTGCCAGTATTTTTGTTGTGCCTGGCCTGAGACAGGTTTTATTTATTTTTAATGTGGATGCACCCCCACTACCATGCACCCCCTGAAGTTGAGACTCCAAAATTAGGGAGCGGGACACAGCCACTGCCTATACAACAAACACAAGTTTTGCACCACTTTCACTGGCGCCGAGTTGCACATCGCAAACATTCAATTTCAGCGATGTGTACTCACCATAAGGGCATTCGCATTCAGGAATCGCCCTTATCACATGGAACCTGTACACACATGAAAATACAGAATTAAAATACCTATAAGTAATAATACATACATGAGCAATTGATACATACACATAAATGAGCAATATCAGCAAACAGTTTAAAAGAGAAACAATACATAAGGTTCTGCCATACCATAAGCAAATAAAAGTACAGACTAAATAACATATAAGTCAGTAATTCATAAGTCAGGCAATATAGGTGAGGGTGAAACATAAAAGTCAGTGCAAAAGAGATAGAAAGAACATCATATGAGTGCAGGTGAAGGAAAATACAGTCCAGCCAATCGGATGACACCTGACAGTTTCATGATGTGAAAAGCCGAGAAGTGAAATTGGCTGACTGAGTTCAGGAGTTGCACTTGTGGGGACAGGGCCGATAGTAGGGAGTTTTTAAAGTGTACCTTGAATAACTGAAGAGAGACTGATGAATATAACAAGGTGGGTAGGGTGTTCCAGAGCTTTGGGGCAGTGATAGAGAAAGCTTTCTGCCCCGCGTCTGTAGTGGACATGGGACAGACGAGAAGGTGTTGAGTGGAGGATCTCAGTTCTTGTCTGCCCTGTATAATACTGAGAAGTCTGGATAAAGGGGGAAATAGCACCATCATGGAGGGATTTGAGTATGAGGTTGTCCATAAGGAAGTTCCTGCAAGCCTGGGGGAGAGCCACCTGAGCGACTAGTAAAGGGTGCAGTAGTGGGTATTGTACGGGGCTAGAGTGACAATCTGCAGATGTATTAAAGGCAGTGTTAAAATGTGAGGTGACAAGATGAGGTTTGGTAGATGATGGATGAGCAGTATTCCAGGATAGGTAGGAGTATGCCCTGCCTGATAGCCAGTTGCACGTTGGGGTCATGAGGTGCATCAGGCAATAGCAAACACCCAGCTGCTGGTTAACCCATTTCACAGCTAGCTCAATATGATCTTTGAGGCGAGGAAAGGGTCGAGGTGACCCCAGATATTTAAAGGTGGTGATGACATAATTGAGGAGGAATCCATTCTGAGCCAGGATGCAGACAAAGTTGATTTTCCCAGTGGGACATCTAGTGAGCCAAGACTTTGACCCAAATAGCATGGTCTTAGTTTTTGGCATTGATGATATGTCTTTGGAGGTAAACCAGCTATGTGTGGATGTGAAATCAGGAGAGGGATAGGATAGGTTATGTGGACTTTTGTCACTCCTAAATAAGATGAGATCATCCTCATACATCATCTTATAGCAACCTGAGCAATCTTCAAGTAGGAGGTTGACAAAGAGAGAGAGAAAAGGATGGGTCCATGCTATGCATCTGTCAGGGGCTGGATACAACCCCTCCAATGTGGACCATTTGGGATCTATTCAATTGGTAATTCCTGAACGATCTGGTTGAGCAAGGAGGTCATGGAAAAGGTAAGGAGGAAAAGAGCTGCCTTTAGGAAGTACAAGAAAACAGGGAGGGGGGAGGACAGGGAGGAGTACTTGACAGAATCGAAGGAGGTGACAAGGGCAGTAAGGGGAGCCAAAGCATCTACGGAACTCAGGCTGGCACAAGGCATTAAGAAGGGGAGACCACATTGCTATAATCAATTGTTGTTATATTTTGAAAGTGTCTAGTCCAAACACACACAGCACAGATAGGGTAATAATAAATAAATAATAATATTCCTGATCTTACCCTGCTCCTATCTAACCTGCCACATTGATATAATCAATTGCTGTTATGCTTTGAAAGTGTCAGGGTCTGAACGGTGAGAGCCTGAATACAGCCTACTTAAATGTGACCCAAAATATTGTTTGGGCTGGATGAAATGTTATCAGCCTGATGGATCTTTGTGGTATGCTCCTGCATGCCTCAGGATCTCCTCATTGTCATAATACAGAGGCTGACCCCCCCCCCCGTTAACATAATAGTAATAAAAAAAAAGAACAGTCATGTATGCAGAGCTGGTAACATGGATTTTGTGCTTGCTGACTTGTTAGTGCACACAGTAATTTTAGCAGTATTGTTTAATTGGTCAGCCGCATCAGGCATGCAGTATAAACTCTCCACATAATAGATAACAATAATAATATTCCTGATCTTAGGGGCTGCTCCTATCTGACCTGCCGTGTTACTATAATCAATTGCTGTTATATTTTGACAGTGTCTGGTCTGAAAGGAGACAGCCTAAGTACAGCCCACTTGAACATGGCTGAAAATATTATATGGCTGGATGAAATGTTATCAGCCTGATCGATCTTTGTGGTCTGCTCCTGCCTATGGTCTTAATAGTGAGGCTGACCCCCAACCCCCATGTTAATAAATAAATAAATACAAGAGCAATCATGTATGCAGAGCTAGGAACATGAATTTTGAAAGTGTCGGAGTCCAAAAGGTGAGTCAGAGTACAGCCTACTTAAA
Organism: Neoceratodus forsteri; assembly: GCA_016271365.2. Taxonomy (NCBI): domain Eukaryota; kingdom Metazoa; phylum Chordata; order Ceratodontiformes; family Ceratodontidae; genus Neoceratodus; species Neoceratodus forsteri. The sequence continues at coordinate 899,450,341 of CM028135.1, read as the reverse complement.
GGTGACCCAAAATATTATTTGGGCTGGATGACACGCTATCAGCCTGATGGATCTTTGTGGTCTGCTCCTGCATGCCTCAGGATCTCCTCATGGTCTTAATGTTAACATAAAAAAAAATAACAGTTATGTATGCAGAGCTGGGAACACGGATTGTGTGCTCCTGAGCTTGCTGACTTGTTAGTGCACACAGTAATTTTCGCAGCAGGGTTTAAATGGTCACCTGCATCAGGCATGCAGTATAAACTCTCCAAATAATAAAGAACAATAATAATATTCAAGAACTGGTTAGCTGCATCAGGCAGGCAGGCAATATACAGTATATGCATACTACAAAAAGTCAGATGCAAAAATTGCAGCCTGACAATTCATGCTATGATGGGTCCTTGCTTTATTTGACAAACAAACAAAACAAATAAAAAGCTAGAGCTGCTTTCAATCTGCGGTCTGTTATCAGCAATGTTATACTGTATACCCCAAATTAACCTTTGCCTTATAGCATCAGTTTATGGTGTTTATTTTAAGCTGTATGTTCCTACAGTATACTGCATCATTCAGACACCTGTGTGGTGATACCATCAGGCAGAGTAAGCCAGCTGTTCATTTCTCTCTACATCATGGGAAGCAAGATACCTTAATTTTTTCTTAAATTTTTCTTCAGATATTTATCAGATGAGCTACAGTATACTGTATAAGCAATCACAGTTAAAACACAGTGCTTCAGAAAGTCACTTTCTGCAGGTACTGTGTGTGACTTTACAAGCAATCGCTCCTAAAACTCAGTCCAGGGTTACAACCATACTCTCAACATTCTGTACTACTCTCAAAGAAGCACTGATTTTCATTACTACCACTCCATATATTTTCCAAGATACCTTTTAAAATACTGCCTTCTGCTTCATGAGTGGGAGTAATTTTAAAACAAAGTATTTGCTTGAAACAAGATAGACAAGATGTTTTGCAACATAACTACAAAACTCTAAGGTTTGGAAAGCTGGAACATTGCACGGGAGCTAAACAGGATTAAAACATTTTCTTGATTTCACAGTTAAAAATATTGAACAAAGGATTCAGCATTCCTTTGTATTTATCATCAGTATAAATTAATCATCAAATTAATCCCAATTCTTGAGTTATTGAAACGTAGTTATACAGAGGTCAGATAAAAGGAAGTTTTTTTTTTCATTAGACTAAAACCATTGTATCAACATAATAACACACTACAGATGTGTGTGTGTGTGTGTGTGTGTGTCTGTAAGAGCTGGTGCTGTAATTGAAAGAGGGGGCTACTTCATTTTACATTGCCTCTTTATTGAGGCCAGAGTTGGAATGCCACCCCACCTCCACCTTCTGCTTTAAGCTCTGAATTGAATGTGATATGCTAAAGGCCTTGGCCATTGTTTCAATACATGATGCAAGGTGCTGAGTGGCCAGGACTGGGGGTGGGGGGGGGATGACACAAACAAGTGAATGAGCTGCCAGCAGTGTTACCTTTCAGCATACTGCCATTTTTTTATTCACTCAGCTTTTCTACTTTTTGTGCATTTAAAAAAACATTTCCATACATTACCTGCTACAGGGCAAACATGTCAATATGTCCAGTTACTATGCTTATTCAAAACACAGGAGGCTAAAGTTTTTTAACCATATGAACATACTAACATATGAAATTTGCCAGCAGATAAAGGCCTAGAGGTCTATCAAGTCTACTCGAATGTGCAGCTAGCATCCTTATTCTGCAGCTGCCCTCCTTCCACCTTTCCCTTCATTAACCTCCCCTTGTCCTGTCCCATCCCTTTGAAGCAGTCCACTGTTCTACTGCATACCACTTCTGCAGGTAACGCATTCCACCCAGCCACCACCCTCTCTGTAAAAAAGTGTCTCCTCATCTCCCTCCTGAACCTTCCTCCCTCCAGTCTCATATTATGGCCCCTGGTAACCCTCCCCTCCCTTACTTTGAACAGCCCCTCTGTACCCATCTTGTTTATTCCTTTCATGTATTTAAAGGTTTCAATCATGTCACCCCTGTCCCTCCTCTCCTTCAGTGAGTGCATGTTCAACTCCTTCAACCTCCTCTTGTATGAGAAGTCCCCCAGCCCCTTGATCATCTTTGTTGCCCTGTGCTGCACCCCTTCCAGTAACTTAATCTCCTCTTCAGATACTGGCGCAGTACTGCACGCAGTACTCCAGGTGTGGTCTAACTAATGATCTATACAGTGGCAGAATCACCTCCTCCCTCCTCGAGGATATACCCCTTGCAATACAACCCAGCATTTTGTTGGCCTTTGCAGCTGCCTTCCTACATTGTGCCGAGTTGTTCATTGACCCTGTAATGAGCACACCCAGATCCTTCTCCTCCTCTGTCTGGGCTAGCTGCACTCCCCCCAGCCGGTAACTCCTTCTTGGGTTCTTCATCCCAAAATGCAGCACCTTGCACTATTTGGCATTAAACCCCAGTTGCCAGGTGTCTGACCAGGTTTCAAGCTTTGCCAGATCTTCCTGCAACCCCTACCATCCCCCTAGGTCTTCCACCACCACGCCTACCTTGGTATCATCAGCAAACAGACTGATCTTGCTCTTGATGTCCCATGATATGTCTGCAATGAATATCCCAAACAACACTGGTCCCAACACTGAGCCCTGTGGAACACCGCTCATCACTGCCCTTGTGTGTGAGAGCTCCCCACCCACCACCACCCTCTGTTGCCTTCCCTTAAGCCAGTTCCCTATCCAGTTCACCAGCTTTGCACCCGCCCCTGTGCCTACTAACTTTCTTCCCAGCCTTCCATGCAGCACAGAGTTGAATGCCTTACTGAAGTCCAGATACAGGACATCCACTGCATGGCCCCTGTCCAGTTGCCTAGTTACCCAGTCATAGAAATCCACCAGGTTGGTTTGGCAGGATCTGCCATGTATGAAGCCATGCTGTCTGCTGTCCTGTAGTCCTTTGGCCTCTAGGAGGGCCACCAGCCTCTCCTTCAGGATAGTCTCCATTAGCTTACCCACGATGGATGTGAGGCTCACTGGTCTGTAGTTTCCCAGTTCATCCTTGGGGCCACTCTTGTGGAGGGGCACCACATGAGCCATCCTCCAGTCCTGAAGTACACACCCCGAATGTAGTGAGGCATTAAATAGGTCTGCCAAGGTCCTGCAGGACCTCTGCCAACTCCTTCAGTACCCTGGGGTGGATGCCATCTGAGCCTGGCGCCTTGTCCACCCTCATTGCTTTCAAACCCTCTGGAACTCTGCCCTCCATAATTTCCCCATCTGTCACCACTTCCCCTTGCTTCTCTATTTCTCCCACCTTGGGTGTCACCCCCTTCTCGTTAGTAAATACTGAGCAGAAGTACTCATTTAGTGCTTCTGCCTTATCACACCCTGCTTCCACCCAACCCCCCTCCTTCCTTATCCTTACTATGTGGTACTTACAGCTCCTTTTCTCCCTGATGTACTTAAAGAAGTCCTTTTCCCCCTTCTTAATGCCTTGTGCCAGCCTGAGTTCCGTAGATGCTTTGGCTCCCCTTACTGCCCTTGTCACCTCCTTCAATTCTGTCAAGTACTTCTCCCTGTCCTCCCCCTCCCTGTTTTCTTGTACTTCTTAAAGGCAGCTCTTTTCCTCCTTACTTTTTTCATGACCTCCTTGCTCAACCAGCTCGGTTTCTTAGCCCTAGCCTTCTTGCTCTGGGCTTTGCAGCAGGTTTTGGTTGCCTCCACTATTCCCAGCTTTACGAGCTCCCACCTCTGGTTAGTGTCCATACTAGATTGAATTCTGGCCAGGTACCCTTTTACCAGTTCCCCCATCCTCCCAAAGTCAGCCCTCCTGAATTCCAGCACTCTTGTGCCAGATTCCACTCCTTCCTTGCCCATATCCAATGTGAGCCATACTGAGTGGTGGTCACTCCCTGACAGTGGTTCCTCCACTGTAAGTTCTCTCACAAAGTCCCCATTTGCCAGCACAAGGTCAAGGGTATTCCCTAACCTGGTTGGTTCACTGACCATTTGCAGCAGGAAGCTGTCCTGAAGGCATCCAGCAGTACCTGCTCCCTTCTGTTCCTAGTTGTTGGGGTGCTCCAGTCCACTCCTGGCATGTTGAAGTCCCCCACAATCACCACACTACCCTTCTTGCAGGTCCTCCTGATCTGTCCCACTAGTCCCCTGTCTAACTCCTCTGTCTGAGATGGTGGCCTGTACACCACTCCCATTCTAAGAATCCTATTCTTGGAATCCTGGATTTGCATCCAAAGTGACTCCGTACTACCCTCCTCCCCTTCCTCCCTTACACACTTCAGTCCTTCCTTCATATAGTGCCACCCCCCCTTTCCCAATCACCCTGTACCTACGAAATAACCTGTACCCTGGCACAGACAGGTCCCAGTCATTGTACTGGGTGGCCCATGTTTCTGTGATGGCTGCAATATCCACCTCTCCCTCTGCCATGAGAACCTGTAACTCTGCAGTTTTCCTCCCAAGGCTACTAGCATTAAGAGTAACCACCTTCCACCCTTTTCCCTTCCTCCCATCCTGCCCTCCTTTCCTAGCATCACCAATAGTACTTGCCATTTGTCCTTTGTCACTGTTATGGGGGTAAGCTCATATGGTTTCCCAACCTGTGGTCTCTGCATATCTCTTCCCCAACTGCCACCCCCACTCCTAGTTTAAATTCCCAACTTCCTCTATGTACTCCTCCATCCTCTGTTTCAACACTTTCTTTCCCTCCTCACTCAAGCGTAGTCTGTCCTAGGCATAGAGACTACTGTCCTCCCAGGTCCCTCCCCACCCCCAACAGCCCATACCCTTTAGCACAACACCAGGTTCTTAGCCATCCGTTAAATTCCTCTATTCTCAGCTTTCTTGTTGTGCTTGCCTTTGGCACCGGAAGTATCTCTAAAAAAGTTACTGATCTTCCTGCCCCCTCACATAATTGTGCTAGTTCCACAAACCTCCTCTGGACTATATCTACTGTCTTGTCAGCCAGGTTGTTTGTCCCAAGATATATAATTAAATGAGGCTTGTCCCTACCCCTTCTAGCATATTTCAGAACAGATTGTCCCACCCTTTCCGCTGTCATTCTTGGCATGGCCTCCACCCAAACGCAACTATGCCTCTCCCCCTTGCTACCCCACCTGACTCCTCTTAGTATTGAGTCCCCCAGCACTAAGATTCCATCTCTCTTACTCCCTGCTTGCTTCCATTCATCTCCCTCTCTCATTTCCAGCTCCTCTTCTTCCTTCTGCACATTATTTCCCCCTTTTACCCCTGTTGCAATTCTCCCAGCAGAACTTCCCCCCCGCTCCAGTTTGGTCCAAGCATTTATCAATTACTCCTCTAATTTCATAATTCCCCTCCTCCACCTTCTTCCTCTCTAGCAGTGCAAAGCTATTTTCTGAAGACCCTTCACAAATGCCCGCTCCCTCTCTCTCTCTTCATAGTAACCTGTTCTCTCCTTTCCACTCCATGACTTTTGCCACTTCTTCGCCTCCCCTCACCAAGTCCCTATCTCCTCCTTCCATTTGTCTTTTGTCTCCTGACCTGGTTTCCCCGGCAATCGTTCTTCCTGGCCTGGGCCCCTTTGTCTTTGCTTCCCTTCTTCTAACCCTCTCCTCACCACTGTTAGCTTAAATCACCCTCCCTCATCTCCCCTTCTTCCTCCCTCCAGTATTGGGCTAAACCCACCCCCAATCTGCCTTGCCTTTCTTAGTTCCTCCTGCAGACCCTCAATCTCCTTTCTAAGTTTTACTATGTGGTTGCACATTGAACATCCTCTCACACTCCAGGCAATTTTTAGAAAGATCGGTGCACCGCAGTTGTTGCAGCCTACCACCCTACCCATTGCTGTCATTGCCCACCAGTGACCCCCCACCCTTCCAGATGCAGGATACCAAACACTCCCCCAAGTCTCCCTTCTCCCCCCTCTATCAGTGCAAAACATTTTCTTTATTTCCCTTACCTCCTTTGTTGCACACGTTTAGATATATTGAGCAACTGCTTTTTATATTCCTATCCTTCCTATCCACACTCAAAAAGAGACTTTAAGTAGCCATTGCACAACCTTCTTCAAACTCCTACTCCTCCTTTCCCAAATGCAATATCAATGCAAAGAAGTAATAATGAAAGCTCCTAGATTTGCATTTACTTCCCTTCCACTGACATAGCAGTCGCCTCTTCACTTGCTGCTGTTCCTTTCCTGGATGTCTGCTTCTGCTATGACAGGTGCATATCCTTTGCCCGTTTGAGGAAGTGATGTCAGAACCCCTGGTATAAAGGAAATAATGGACCAGGGTTATCATAATCAGCTGTGAGAAAACATTACTAAAATATATCATCACAGCTGATTGACATTAAATTACTCTGTGTGTGGATATTCAAATGAATATATGGTATGTGACAAGACTTTCTTTATCATTTAATGAGTGTCAATGTGTTATTTATTATTAACATGTTCAATAAATAGATACTGTAGATGCATAGCCAGTATGTATATCTATGTAACATGTTAGATTTAGGTGAGGAATAAACATGGCTCATACTCACATACAGAAGGAAATAGTTTTCTAAAACTTGAGATGGATTAAATCATAGATCTAAGCACCCCTCATCCCCCATGCTCTTAATCTCATAGTATAAACTACTGTACGTTTGTCTCTTTCTTCCTCCCTCCCTCCCCTTCACACTCACTTTCTTTTACTCTCTCAGAACACAGTGTTTTAACAAGGTATTGTGGAAAATGTATGGCATGGTAGTAATGAAACTCACGGTTTCTTTGTGACTAACTAAATACAGTACTGTATATTGAAAGTATGGTTGTAATACTGTATTGTGTTTTAGGAGCGATCACATATAAAATTAAACCAGCAGTGCAACAATCTGGTGAAAATTTTGACCTATACTTTTTATGCTGTTTTAGATTGACACATACCTCCTGACTTGTATGATACCCTTCTTTCCACAATTTGAGTCTGCTTTAGTATTTTTTTTCATGTCTGAAATAATAAAAGGAGCACTCCTTTTAATATGGCTTGGATCAGGTTTTCATCAGTATTTGCAGTTGTTTTTGAACAACTATTGTTCTGTAAGATCTGTAAGATCAGAGAGCATTGTCTGCTGCATAATAATTAATTCTAATCACAACAGAAGTGATATATAAACAACTGATGAAAAACAGCTAAAAATATTGATGAAGACCTGGTCCACACTGTATTAAAAGGAGCACTCCTTTTATTATTTCAGACATGAAAAAAAGTACTAAAGTGAACTCAAATTGTGGAAAGAAGGGTGTCATACAAGTCAGGAGGTAAGTGGCTGTCAAAAATAGCATAAAAAAGTATAGGTCAAAATTTTCGCCAGATTGCTGCACTGCTGCTTTAAACACAGTACCTGCAGAAAGTTAGTTATTTTCTTATTCCATATATTTTAATGGTGATTGCAACTTTTGAAGGAGGTATAAAAGCATCCAACTTTTTAATTGTACCATATTTTACTTAAAATGGCATCACTCTCAGTACATGGTAGGACGGTGACCACCTTACTTTCCACTGACTACAGTAAGTAACTGCTACTGAAAAGATGCTTCAAAATGAGTTGCAGTACACAGTATAAGCAATCACCCATAAAACATAGGGCTGTATTGTTATAAAGATCAATAATTTAATAATATGGGGCACCATATTTTAGTGTTAATGATGGCTTCTAAGCTATTTTAAATGTGTAATTGTACACCCAAAAACCACTCTGTTACTGGGAGGGACATTTTTATGAGTAAGATATATGTATAGCTCTGTACAGAATTCATATCAGCAGCTGAGAGGTACTGTAAGTGAGGTGATGAAACCAGTAGGGCACCAGTAGCCATATACCTGTTCATGCAGTTCAGCAAGAGAAGGTGAAGGAAACATCTAGTTTAAACACCACATTCCATTACATCCTGGGATTACAGCTGTCCCTTTTTTCACTTACTGAACTGCGTATACAACCACTCAGAAAAAAAGAATCAAATGTGAGATCTCAAAAAAGAAGAGGTTTGTAATGGAGTCTGTGACTGGCGTATCCCCCCTCCCACACACACACACACATATGCACGCACACTTTAACTTGGCTGACTGTCATCTGAATGAATGAATAAATGAGAGGTAAAGTGCACTCTGTATTTTTATTTGCAGATTTCCTCTCATTCATTCAGACACAGCGTATGTAGGTGCTCAGTTGATCTGGGAGAGAGGGAGGGGATTTATTTAATGTCTGTGCCGTAAAGTGGAATTACGAATTTGTGAGGATTTCTTGGGCAAAGTTCCATCTTCAAGCACATATCTTAGTCTTTTCATGGCTTTCTGGCTCCTGATCTGATGTTCAACCTGCTCTCACCACTGCTGAATGCACAGCACATCAACCCTCTCCCCCACAAAAGCTGGATTGGATCTACATAGGTCTTTGAAATTAATTAACTGCCAAAGTTCATTGTATTCCATGTAAGACCGAGGGATGGTGGATGAAGTGTAAATGATGCAAACTGCTGTCAAAGTTCTGAGGACCAACCTGGTATAATAATGTTAAGATGTACTATTAGGTATTGCATCTTTAGTTATGCTGTGAGGTGCAGAACATATCAAGAGTTAGCTGAGATACATTTCATTATTGTTGTTTACACTATATATATAGATATATATAAACATATATATAGTTTTATATAGATATATATATATATATATATATATATATATATATATATATATATATATTATATATATACTTATCTGGTCACTCATATTAAATTCTGCACCCCCAGCATAATAAAAGACCCAATACCTAATGGTACATTTTAACATTATATACCAGTTCAGCAATCTAAATGATAGTTTTTTTTAATGATTAATTATTTACTTTATAAAAACAGATGGCAGGTTAAGGAACTCGCATATAATTTTAAAACATGCTAGTAAGTGTTGGAACTTAGCTTATACTGAGGGGTCCAAAGCCTAATAATAGCCTAATAAAAGCCTACTAGCATAGAGGGGAAAAAAGTTTTGGTAATAGGCTTTAAAGGACTGTAGAAAATATTTTACATGGAAGATAAGAAGATAGCAGGGGTAAAAATATAACTGTAGGGTCCAAAACCATTAGGGTTACCTAGGATGATCTCTCAATAGTGTCAAACAGTAGGCATTCACTAAACTAACACACAAAAAAAACAGTGTCCACTGAAAACTTAGCCAATTGAGTTATTGAAGAAATTCAAAAATAAAATTCAAAAAGAATGAAGAGAACTAGAGTACAAACTGTTAATAACTGTGGGAAATAATTCTATCTTTACATAAACTCTATGAAAGCAGGTAGTAGCTGTACATGGCCCATATCCCATAACAGTAAAAAAATTGACTGTGAAGTAATCATAGCTGAGATAAATAATAATTTTGGCTCTGTATATCAGTCCAAAGGTACCTATACAAATCGACACCAACCAGCTACAGTAAGGGAAAGCACAGTAACTCAAACCAAGGTTCCCCAAGGGATGAGCACTTAATACACCTACATTTCCTGGACTGATTATAAAAAAACAAAGACAAGAATTAAACCACTCCACAACTAACTTTTGTTTTCACACATTACCTTTTAAAAGAAGCCTTAATCCACCTACAGGACTGGTTGTTGTTATAGTGATTAATTGTTCTTCCTGAATGGGACTGCAATTTCAATCGTGGCCAAATTGCTCCAAAACTGAAGGAAATTGTTCCCTTGGGGTGAGGGGACTCAAATTTGAAATCATTATTGTAGAGAACTACAGTACCTTAGCTAGTTCCTTCCAAAATGAATTTGTTTGGTGGGTTTTCTCCCACCTCTGTTTCTAGGGCTTTCTTACACCTCTGATCCCACTGCATAGGGGATAGATGCACAGTATTTAGATATATTTAGACTCTTAACATCTATTGCAACCAATACAAATTTGCTTACATCCTAGTATCTAAACACTTGTATAAATCAGGGTTTTTGAAATGCTGTATGGCTCTATCACATTAAAAATTACAAGAAAAACTCAAAAAATGTATTTTTCTCATGAGGATAAGTATGTACTGGTTGGTTTTCTTTTGCACTTAAAAAAATCATTGTATTGTGTGTTGTGCATAGTATCGGTTTTGTGGGGTTTTGTGTAGCTGGGGTCACATGTTCAGATGTTCTATATTTTTTATTTGTTGTTAAATGATAAATGTTAAATGATTTGACCACCGATAAAGTAGTTCAATATTTGATAGGGAGTGATTAGTTTATTGGCAATCACTAAACATGTCTCAGTCTTTTTATAATATTATTTACTGAACCTTAAAGCATTCGGGGTGTCACTCTCCCGTTTCTTTATTATTATAGTGATGAGTTGTACAGTACGTATTTTCCTCGGAGGTCAAATCTCTTTGCTCACAATTATTTTAAACTGCAACACTTTCATAAATTAAAAACACATACTGTGAACAAAATCAAAACTTCAGGAGCTACTGGGTGGGTGAGTGACAACCAGGGAAAGTGCTTTTTTATAATGATGGTTAAACAAATTTGTCTCCATCCCTACAACTACAATAAGTTAATGATAAAATGTGGTATAGGAATGGAGGATTTGTATTTTCTGGACATCAGCACATACTGTAATTCTCAGTTGCTGTTAATATCAAGCTTTGAGTTTTCTGCAATAAATTATTTGATTTATGGTGAGTTAAAAGCAAAGCATGACCCAAATGCATGCCATGTTGTCACTTGCACCAGCAATACATGACTATTCCCCCAATCCTACAGGTGAAACATACTGTATACTGTATTTACTCACTGAGGAGAAAAAGTATTAACTAGCAGGTTTGTGTCTATGGCTAGGGTGGGCTGTAAGGGAGGGGGCAGGCAACAATTATGGAGATATATAGATTCAAAATATTTTAAATATTGTCAACTAATTTAAAGAGTGTAATATTTTACATTCATGCACCAGAAAGATTAATTCAACCAGATGGGCTACAGAGGGATGAGGAGTGTGAGTGGAAGTGACAAGAATTCATGATTCCCCTGTTCATTTTTCACTAGCTCTCCATAGTAGTTGTAAGGGACTGTCCTCTTTCTATGACTCTTTAGGATCAGGAGCTGATGTTTTATTATTCTGATTTATATATTTTTTTCAGTTTTGTTTTGCTTTGTTTTCTATAGTAACAAAACATATTACAAATCAGTGCATCATATTTTCAGATGGGATCATTCCTTTAAACTAGAAAAATATGTTTTACTGCAAAGATGCCCCTGTAGTGAAGCTTTAGCCACCGTTCCCCATCATAACATAATCCTGCCACAAATCCATCTCCTTCACAATGCTCAGTGCTTCACCTATTCATGAAGTGCATCTTAATTACAGTCACAATTATACAGTAAATGCAAGCTGCAGCTCTAAGTTACAAGTTGTAGCTGTTTTATGGGGGGGTGAATTGGCTTGATGAGATGTGAAGGATATAAAGGCTGAATTTGGCTGAAGTGCACCCTGGTGGGACACAAACTGCTACAGTTACACTCAGTAATACAGCTGCAGTGGACTGCTTGTTAATTTGCACTGGAGAAAGGCAATGGCAATTAAATGATAGTTGGCAGTATGTCTGGGGCTTACAACTGTGTCACAGTTCTTGGTTTGAGATACAGAAGAGTGCAGGTGTGTTTTTCAAACTCCAGGAATGGTTACAGTAGACAGTGAAAGTATCACACAGTAAGAAAGTGGCAGTCGGTGGTTCAAGCAGTGGTTTTTGATGGCTAATGAACGGTTGTTAGTTTCTTTGGAAAGGGCATACTAGGTTTCAGTGCAAAACTATGATTTGGGAATGGCAGCTTGAATCCACTAACTTCCATATTTTTTACTGTGTGAATCCTTATTCTACTGCTCTATCTCTAATCCCGATATAATAAAAATGTGGGATGTGTCAATATAAATCAAAAAACACCTACACTAATTTCTGCAGTGTAAACCAAGAACTGTCTGTAAGTCCTTTGGAGTCACTATTGCCAGATAAAGTACTGTCCATGTACTGCTAAAGGAGATGTACTCTGAAAAAACATAACATATTAACAGCCATCCAAGCCAACTCCTGAGTCTGTTCCTAAATCCAGGTCACCAATGCGGGAGCAGGATACTCTACCTGCTGCCCTATCCAACAGCCCCTAGCCACAGTTCATGAGCACATTTGCCATAGCATAAGGAACACACTGGCTTACCCCTTTTTCCAAGGAGGAGGAAAAACTGTTAAGCTAATGGTCCACCAGCTGTACTCCTCAACATTAATGTTGTGTAAAGAAAGAAGAAGTAAAAAAGATTTAACTTTCAGCAGGAGTCCCACCCAAAAAAAAAAAATCAGACTGCACCAAACACACCCTTGTCACTGTCATATGATTTGGGAGGGAGGGATAAATGTTCATTGGCAAGAATTTAAACTAGCCAAGGGGGGAGGCACTGGAAAGGAGCAGGCAAATCCTAGCCCCCAAAAAAAATCACAGTAGTAAGTGTGGTAAACACCAACATAGAGGTGTCAATAGGGAGAAGGGCAGGGGTAAATAGAGAAAGTGACAAAGGCAAGAAGGACAGGGATGGGGCAAAAAGGAGTAAGGCCATCAGGAAATGGAGGGTAATGAGTACCAATGCCCGTAGTCTGGGCAACAAGCTCCCTGAGCTGGTGGCCTTGATGGAAGAGAGATGCCTGGATATTGTAGCAGTCACATAAACATGGTACACAGAGAACTATGACTGGGATGTTAACATACCAGGGTCCATAACAGGAGAGACAGGCAGGGGAGAAGAGGGGGAGGAGTATCTCTCTATGTAAAGGAAGGGATAAAAGCAAGTGAACAAAAGAGTAAACAGGGAGGAGAGGAGGCACTGTGGGTCACCTTAGAGACTGGAAAGGGCACCACAATCTGCACAGGGGTTGTGTACAGACCCCCATGTCAGGAGGAGGGAATGGACAAGGATATGATAGAAGGCATTCTTAGAATGGCAGCAAAAAGGGAGATACTGTTGATGGGAGACCTGAATATGCCAGATGTTAAGCGGAGCACATTTGCTGCAGCCACATCCAAGAGCAGGGCCATTCCTGATGCCCTACAGATGGCAGGCCTCAGACAGCTAGTTTCGGAACCCACTCATGAGGGAGCAATCTTAGACCTCATACTCTCAAACGGGTGCAGTGAGAGGATCTCAGATCTAGAAGTGGGTTGCCATCTGGGAACAAGTGACCAGCAAACAGTGTGGTTCACGTTAAACTCGGCTACAGAGTCAAGCCATACAAAAGTGAGGGTACTGGACTTCAGGAGGGCTGACTTTGGCAAGATGGGAGAGTGCCTCAGAAAAGCACTAGCAAACAGGCTAGAAGGAGGTGTGGAACAACAATGGGGAATCATCAAAACTGCCATCACAGAGGCAACAAGCCTTTGTGTGACGCAAATAAATAAATCAAAACGAAAGAAAAAGCCACTATGGTTCTCAAAAGAGGTGGCTGTGAAAGTCAGGAAGAAAAAGACAGCATTCAGGAAGTATAAGGAAACACAGAAGGAGCAGGACAGAAAGCTGTACCAGTTAAGGCAGAAGGAAGCAGGGAGGGAAGTCAGAATAGCAAAGGCACAAACTGAGGAAAAGATAGCCAACTCAGTTAAGAAGGGGGACAAAACCTTTTATAAGTACATCAGCAAGCATAGAAAGACAAAGGGAGGGATAGTGAGGCTGAATAGAATGAACGGTGTGTGGGCAGAGGGGGACAGTGAAAAAGCAGGGATACTGAACAACTATTTCTGCTCAGTATTCACAAAAGAGGAGGGGAAGTGCCTAATCCAATTACCAGAAGCACTCCAAATAAGGGGATTGATCCCAGTCCTTTCAAAGAAGAAAGGGTTCTGCAAGAACTCCTAAAACTGAAGGTGGACAAAGTAATGGGGCCTGATGGAATTCACCCCAGAATTCTAAAAGAATTAAGGGGGGAACTAGTCAAACCACTGGCTACTCTTTTTAATAAATCATGGGAGGATGGTGTGCTACCTGAGGACTGGAGGAAGGCAGATGTGATTCCCCTTCACAAAAGTGGGACCAAGACAGAGGCAGGAAACTACAGACCTGTCAGTCTGACCTCTGTGGTAGGGAAAGTGATGGAGTCACTTCTGAAGGAAAGAATAGTTGAGTACCTAGAGGCCAGTGGGGCACAGGACCCAAGGCAGCATGGGTTCACAGCGGGAAGGTCATGTCAGACAAATCTAATAGATTTCTTTGACTGGGTGACCAAAGTAGTAGACCAGGGAGGGGCTATGGACATGGCTACCTAGACTTTAGCAAGGCATTTGACACAGTCCCACACAAAAGATTAATAGTTAAATTGACCAGCCTGGGAGTGGGTCCCAGGGTGGTAGCCTGGGTAAAACATTGGCTGGACAACAGGACACAGAAGTTAATTGTAAATGGAGTCCACTCTGAAGAAAGAGGGGTTACTAGGTGGGTACCACAGGGTTCAGTATTGGGTCCAGTCCTTGTTAATGTCTTCATAAGTGACATTACAGAGGGACTGGAAGGAAAAGTATGCCTCTTTGCAGATGACACAAAGATCTGCAACAGGGTTGATACACAAGGAGGCGTGGAAAGGATGAGAAGGGACTTGGCAAGGTTGGAGGAATGGTCAGAAGTATGGCAGCTAGGATTCAATGCAAAAAAGTGCAAAATAATGCACCTGGGAAAGAAGAACACAGGGGAAGAATACACAATGGGGGGGAGGTAGTAGCAACAACAAAAAAGGAAAGGGACCTGGGGGTAATCATATCAGGTGACCTTAAGGTCAGCAAGCAATGTGAGAAGGCAGTAGGGAGGGTTGGGAGTATACTGGGATGCATAGGGAGAGGCATCATCAGCAGAAAACAGGAAGTTGTTATTCCTCTGTACAGACAGTTAGTGAGACCCCATCCAGAGTACTGTGTCCAGTTCTGGAGACCCCATCTCCACAAGGACATAGACAGGATAGAGGCAGTCCAGAGGAGGACAACTAAAATGGTGCAGGGTCTGCAAGAGAAGCCGTATGAGGAAAGACTAAAGGAGCTTAATATGTATACCCTTGAGGAAAGAAGGGAGAGGGGGGACATGATAGAAACTTTTAAGTACCTCAGTGGAATCAACAAAGTCCAAGAGGGTAGCATCTTTCAGAAAAAGAGACATGCAAGAACAAGGGGACACAATTTAAAGATAGAGGGGGCAGTTCAGGGGCAATGTGAGGAAGTATTATTTCACAGAGAGGGTAGTGGATGCATGGAACAGCCTTCCTGAGGAGGTTGTGGGGTCTAAAACTGTGGGAAAATTCAAGAATGCATGGGACAGACATAAGGCAATTCTTGTGGGGTGTAGGAAGAAATAGGCTGTTGGTTAACTGGGATCTGCGTCCTATCCTGTAGGTAGGGAAATGGGCAGACTAGATGGGCCAAGCGGTCCTTATCTGCCATCAAAGTCTATGTTTCTATGTTCTATGAACCTGCACAAATGTATTTTATCATATAATTTATTTCACACACTGGAATACATGTCTTGGATGTAAAAGGGAAGGGGACTAGACAGGGAAAGTCGTACATGTGAAGACCAGTCATGCATGCAGAAATCCATGCACAGAATGATAAGATTTGCTACATTGGGTTTTATTAATTGTCATGGTCTAGGATGTATAAAGGATACACTGTGCTTAAGAAATGATAGGTCAATGTTAGCATAGTAAACAAAAAAAACAAGAATACATAAATATTAACATAACGCATGGATATTTGTATGCATAAGAAGTGTGTTATGATGATGTTTAAACCTGTCGCATTACCTGTATCTTTCCCCCATTTTCATAGGACGTAGAAATGCTCATAAATGACAAGTGAGCTGCCCATGATCAAAACTGAGTGAGTGGGATGGTCACACACACACACACACACACACACACACACAACCTTTTTATTTGAGTTACTATTAGTTTTCATAGATTTGTTAATCCTTAAATGCTGCTAACTAGCATAACTAAATGTAAGCTTTGCCTACCACTTGAAGAAATAAAAACATTCCTGGTTATTGAACCATGTGAACACTTATCAGCATAGCAGCTATTCCATGTGCTCCAAATCTCACATTACTCAGTTGGAGGTGGCAGGATTTGAACTTGGGTCTAATAAATGCACACTTTTAATTCTCATTGCATTCCTGGACCACCTATTAATTAGTAACATTTATGCTGTACTTTTTAATAGTTGATTATGGATACCCATTTTAACCAAGCATCCTTAGTTTGTATAGCCATGCGACAATGTGTAATGTGGACACAATGATGTCAGATCTGGTGGGCATAATCCGTATGCCACTTGTGCATTTTTAGAAGGGGACATTATACTGGCTACCAATTGTCAGCTGTTTTCGGATTGTGTCACCTTCCTTACAGGAGAGGGATGGGTCAGTTGTACCAGAATAAAGTAATTGCTAGGTACTGTAGTTGTTCTTGTTCTTGTTCTATGCGGCAACACTCATTACAATGAATATTTTACAACTTGTAGATATTTCATAAGTCATGAAAAATGACTGTACAGTATAGACTGCTTAGCTGCTACTTACAGCTCTGGATTAATCATAGGTTTTTTTGTGTTACTTCAAGAAATGTTATCCACACCTGTCTTCCCTTCATGTGTGCCTAATTTTCAAAGAATAAACAATCCCCTTTTCTTATATGAATAGGCATATTCCATTAACACATTCAGGCACCAAATCCACTGTACTCCACTGAAATACACTATCTGTCAAAAAGGTAATCATCGGCATTACAGTCTGTCAGTTGTACGTTACTAAACAATGAGAAATCCAAATATGAAAATTAAGTGGTGTCTTCCAATTTACAGGATTATTGGCAGAGACATGCAGTAGGAGTGCAGTACACTGCATTTTGTGTCAGTCAGCATTACATGCTCAAATTGCAGGAAGCAGATTACCAATTAAAAAAATGAAAATCATATATGATAAATTATATGACGGTGCATGAGTGTTTTCATGATAGAGCCTTTCTACTTCACTACTGCATTAGTATCATAAGAAAATAGTACTACAGATCATAATGAGACATTGATTTATTTATTTGCTTTTGGTAACTGGGTAAGTGCACTAGGCAAACACCTGTCTATCTTCAGGCAAATGGCAAAGATAAATAATACTGTTTTTACTGTCCCCCTTGTTCATTCCATTATCTGAAAGAAGCCTGCACAGTTCCAAATCTCTGCTTGGGCAATCAAAAGAAACACTGTGTTAAAATGTTACAACATTACTCTTTTATAAAAATGCAGCATTGTATATTGAACATCTTCAAAGTTCGAAAACTTACTATGTATTTTTTAAAGGTAACAATTTTACAAAAAAAGTAATACATAGTTGCTTTGGATTACTCAGGCAACTATTTAAAACTGTGCTGGTTTCTTTCTGATAATGCACTGAATAAGCAGGACAGAAAAAATAGTGTCAATTATCTTATTGTAATAATTTATACTAGCACAGTCTAACACTTGATAAACAGGGGTGAGAGGTGAGAGGTGAGAAAAGAGTGGAAAAGTGTGTCTGTAATTATTTTTTTATTAAAAAAAAATTGGAAAGGAATGGCCAGCTTCTTAACACAGTATATTAATTTTAGCATCTCAGCCCAGCTGTAAAAAATGCAGAAAATCCAGTTGTGACTGATTTTTTTGTATATAGGCATAGGGCGGTGATTTTCCCAGCAGCATCTGAAGGGATTAGGGATGCAGACACCAGCCCTGCTCCTATCATTAGGACAGCCACTCTAAAAATTATTAGATGAAGCAAAAAATTAACCCATCTCCCAAGGAGGACAGCCAGAGGCTAAAACTAGAAAAAACTGGTTTTGTGTGTGTGTGTGTGTGTGTGTAGGGGGGAAGTGATGCAAGGACACTTTTCAAATCACCACCGTTTACACAACAGGGAACCCACATACCTCCCATTTGTACATAATGATGTTTTCCACTGACAGCGTATATTATAAACCAGTGTTAGCTGTCACCAGATGCTTATATTTTAATATATTAATTTCCAAAATGGTCACATTAGAAGTTATAAACTAGAAGAATCTAAACTCGATTCAAAGAAAGATAATGTAATGAAACAGTGGGGGTACGGAGGAAAAGGGGGAAAATTTAAAACATCAAATTGATAAAGCACAAGTTGTTAGTAAGGTGTAGAGACCATTCATTCCTGCTTAGGAACACCAGAGAAAAATGATTTCACACTTCCTAGTGCAGTTCAAACATTTATTTTGCTCCTGCTATGGTACAGCATTGCACTTTGGATGCAGGCAGCACTGCACCATAGCAGGAGGAAAGTAAATGTTTGAACTGCACTAAGAAGTGTAAAATCATTTTTTCTGGTGTTCTTTAGCAGGAAGGAGTGCTCTCTATGCCCTACTAACAGTTATCTACAAATTAGAGAAGCACCACCTTCCCAGTGCTCACCACTACTTGCATACCCAATAAATTACAAGGCTGATTTCCTGGCAAATTGTTAAAAAAAATTATTAGGGCAAAAAGCAAAGTAAGCCATGAAGAAAAGGACCAAAATTCAAACCCAAAGTAGTGCCCAGACATGGGGGTCCTTTCTAATATAAGAATGGATATTAGGTAATATATCTGATAGGACTTGACACATCAGGAGCAAATTAAACATATTCAACAAAAGTTACTTCATATCATTCTATTACAAAGGATCTGAAAGAACAATGTTTTGTGCAGACCATAAAACAAGTGCATTTTTAATAGTACTGGGACCGTTGTGGGGAAGGGTGCTGCTGGTGTTGGGAGGTGGATGCTACTGTTAAATACCTACTGTACTTGCATATATTTTCTTTGCCTTTTATTGCTTTTGCCATGTTACTGCACTGCATTAATTGTTATAGGTATGGGGTCCCAAATAGATTTTAATGTTTACAGCATCAGTTTAACCATTTGTAATAAGGCATCTATCGGCTATGGTAAGAAATAGAAAAAGTGCTAATAGTACTGTTGCAAAATGTGACAACAAAACACTCCACAAATCCATGTTCTCACTTTAACTTTGTGATGGTTGGAATCTTGCGACTGTTTTCATTGCATTACACAAATTATCCCCCTTGTTCGGACAGAATATACTGTACATTGTGGAAAACAGCAACTGTTGCATTGGCATAATGCCTTGTATATTCTGTGCGATTATGGGGGGCATAATTTGTGTAATACAATTAAAACAATGCTGTTTCCTTGTTCTCACATTGTGCATTTGAAATACTACCTTTATCCATGTTTTATCTACACTTGTCTCTTTGCAAAGGCTGGACCCTCCAACACCATCAGAGCATATGTCAAACTGATTGGTTCCCATAAAAAAGGTGCCAATATTCAAACAGCCCTAGCAGAACTGGCTCAGTAAAGAGGAGCTCAGAAAAAGCTGCATCAATAGCCATCGAAGCACACAGTCAATTAAAGTTTACTTACACAGATAGGCAATTCAAACTACAGTACTCAGAACATGACATTGATGGGTGTGACTTGAAATACAATTTGTGATATACTTTTTGAGTTCATTTTGTGCTACTCATGAATTTCATTTTTTTGGCAGCTTTATGTAGCAAACATTACATACTACATTGTTGGATAACTTATGTCAACTTGCAAATCCTGATACAGCATCAGAATAAAAACAGAAATCAATAAAATCCTTGGTTATGTTTCAGTTCTTATTAAAATGAGCACAAGGTACGGAAAAAAAGTGACATTGCCATTTCCAGATACCCAAGATCGTGCACAGGAAGATCGCAGGGACTACATTTACAAACCAAACTTTAAAGATCAAAGGATAGTATATTACATTTCTTTAGGTAGTCTTTACAGAAACCATGTGGTTGATTGCTCATTCCAAATCCTCACTCATACTGGTTCCTCCTGGATGCCTGAATCCTGAACGTACTGTACACGTATAGTATGTACTAAAAGTACTTTAAAAAAAATAAATGAGAATTTGTGTTGCAGCAGCATTTTTAAATGACAAATAAAATGGACTGCATGTATTTCAAGGGGAAGCAATCAGGCTAGGCAGTATCCTTTCAACTTGCATGGTTTCATTCTGGTCCACATTCAGCAACTCAGATAGTACATTTTAAGTATTGCCGACTGCCTTGCTCACTTCAGTTTTGTGTGAAGAGGTAATGTCTCCAGTAGATGGGGGTTTTCAATATGCTGACTCTGTTTTGTGATAAGTACACTGGTTACTCTTTTTTGAGCTCTGCAGATTGCCATTGGAGCCAAAGAAACTGGTAGTTAGTATAGTTTGATTTCATTGTTACTGTCATTATTTCTGTTGTGCTGAGCTTTAATCTTTTTTCTCTGAATGCCTTACACTGTATTACCAAGTGCCGTGACGTGCATAACATCTGTGTTAAAAGCCTTATTTTTATATGCTATTTCAATGACTAAATACAGCTGCTTGAAATTAATGTGCCCTTTCTCCTAAATACTTATTCCCATAATTAGACTATACAGTCAGTAGTTTATCTTGCCTGTAGCATATGGTATGTTGGCTGAAACAGAGAGGTCCTGACGTGGACTGTGGGGACACCTGCCTGAAAACTGAAACTGGCTAAGATAAATTTTACACAAACAGTGCTACCTTGCGCATTTCAGGTTCTGATGATGGAATTCAATTAATTGCCACATTACTGAGCATTACCTCATATTTGCCACATTACTGAGTGGTAACGAGTTATTTCTTG
The DNA here is from genome assembly GCA_016271365.2 of Neoceratodus forsteri. NCBI lineage: Eukaryota > Metazoa > Chordata > Ceratodontiformes > Ceratodontidae > Neoceratodus > Neoceratodus forsteri. The sequence goes on along the minus strand of CM028135.1, from coordinate 899,429,558 downwards.
GTACCGCTTGGTTTATCCTCGGTGCATGACATCTGCCAAGGAGTACCGCATTACTGTTACACTTTTGTATAATAAGCACTGTAAGGTCATAATGCACTGCTTGTGAGATCACAGTTACTCTCACAGCAAAACATTGTGATGTCACAACAGAGGATTATGACTTGAACTAGGGAGTAAGCAATAGAGGCAGATGATCTGTAAGGAAATGCTAAGGGATAAAAATCAGTAGTCATGCAAATTTACTCAGTAATAAAAATTGGGGAAGAGAAATAATAGACTATACTGCATATGGAATGCAAGCTGAATTGTACATAATTATTATGTTTTTCAAAGTTTTCTTTGCAGTGTCAGTAGCTCTTTAAAAAGGACCGACTGGAATACCTAGTGATCAATGGTCTACAGGATGGTAAACAGCACAGGACTGTGTCAGGGAGGTCTTGTCAGAACAACCTGATAGTTTTCTTTGACTGAGTAATGAAGGTGGTAGATTAAGGCCACACTGTGGATTAACTCTACTTTGATTCCAGGTGCAGCCTCACTAGTGAGCTAAACAGAGATATTAGTACCTTCTTTTTCTTGTTGTCAATACCCCTTCTGATACACCCCAGCCTCCTATTCAGCTTTCAACTTGGTGCCACACAGAAGATTGCTGAAGAAGCTAGGACCTGGGTATGACTAGGGACCTACAGTAGTTAGATGGGTAGGAAACTGGTTGAAGGAGAAACAGTATAGGGTGGTTGTACTGTAAATGGAATAAAATCAGAAGAGATGGAGGTTACAATTGGAGTGCCACAGGAATGTGCCCTGGATCCTGTTCTCCTCAATATGTTCATCAGCAGCATTGAAGGGGGCATCTGGGCCAATCTGTGTCTCTTCACAGATGACACAAAGCTCTGTGGTAGGGTAGACAGCAATGAAGGGATCAGGGACATGCCAAAGGATCTACAAAGACTACAGAGGTTGTCTAAGATTTAGCAGCTAAAAGTAAATACCACAACATGCAAGGTTATGCACCTAAAGGAAAAACAGGACTGAGTACTGGATGGAAAGTATTAAAATGAGCACTACAGCAGTAGAAAGGGACCTAGGAGTCATCATTAGTGACTCCCTCAAACAATAAAGCCAGTGCAACAAGGCCTGTAGTAAGGCTAATAGGAGTCTGGGGTGTACCAGAAGGGGTATTGACCATAAGAAAAATAAAGTACTACTATCTCTGTATAGCTCACAGGTGAGGCTGCACCTGGAATACTGTGCTCAGTTCTGAATTCCTCACGTAAGAAAGGACAGGGACAGGCTATAGACAGTAAAATGTAAGGTAACTAAGATGATTCAGGGCCAAAAGGACAGATCTTACAAAGCATTTAACATGTACTCACTGGACACCAAGTGAGAGGGGAGGGGATGTGATAGAGACCTTCAAATTCTTGAAGGGAATAAACAAGGTGAACTGCTGGAAACAATTTAGCAGGAGTACAGAGTCACGAACCTGAGGTCATGAGTGGAAACTGGCAGGGAGAAGATTTAAGAAGGATGTGGGAAGTTCTATTTTGCAAAAAGGGTGGAGCCGTTGAATAGTCTGCCAACAAGGTGGTGGGCACCAAGACCGTACATGGTTTCAAGCATAGCTGGGACAGAGTGAATGGCCTGGTGGCTGCTTAGATCAGTAGGATTAGGAAGGGGAGCAGAGTGGTAAATCTGAGGGATAAAAGTGGTATGGACAATAGGTCCTAGAGCAGATAGGAAACTCCAAACAGATTAGATAGACCTTTGGTCTTTTTCTGCAATTATTGTCTTTGTTTCTAAGCTATTCTCTAAAAAAACTATTTCCTAGCCTGCTTAATGTACTTAAAGGTGATAGGAAACAGTTTGTACACCCCTAGATGCCATCCAGTTGTTCTTTTATTGTCTGCCCAGTACTGTGATATGTTTTTGACCTTTTTTGGTAAATTAAAATAATTTTGCTGCCTTTTTAAATACCCTGACTCCCTCTCTCCTCAATAGTTGATGCTCTCTCTTTTCATACTGCTTGAACATTCTATGACATCAACAACACCATTCCAGGCCATTCTGATGAATAGCATGGAATGGGAGTTATTGATGTCATAGAATGTCTTAGAAATATGAAAAGAAAGACTTGTAGCTAGTGAGAAGAGTGGAACTGTATGTAGACCTAAGGGCACCCCAAACTAGATTATTTATTTATCAAAAACTCATCAAAGCATATCAGAATACATAACTGGCATGGAAAGGAAGATGGAAGGGCAGTGTACTATGTAAAAATCATTCCCTATCTCCTTTAAAGAGTGACTCTAGACTTTGCTTCTAAAAATACCAGTTGACTGCCTGTATCAATATTGACCTAAGTTTTAAAGCCTTGCCGTGTTAAAATGCAAAGCATGTCATTGACGTGTCTTTATGTATGCAAATATGTCTCTTACCGCTTCCCTCTACACACATATGAACATGGAGTGGTGCAGTCCAGCTGTTTGGTGTGTTTTATTGAGGTGATTTTGACAGACCAAATTGACTCATTATGACACAACTGTTAGGTACCTGACTAGCTAATTTGATTTTCCTACTCTTACAGTCTTCAGTGTTTTGTAGAACAGGAATATTTCATACAGTGACAGCCAGGGATAAGCAGTGGTATGGCTAGATATGTTTCAACGTATCACTATAAAATTCCCACTCATTTCAATGATATTTTCTGTGATATACTGTATATAGTGCTACTTATCACTGGCTGCAACTGTTCATTTTGGTAGAGTGTTATTGTAACATACTCTGTTTTATATATTGCTAGTAGTAGAGTAGATTTGCTTTAGTTTTGATTGGTACTGAGACATTGATTTTGTTACATCATTATTTTACATTATTTTCAATTCAATTAGTTTGTGAATAAATCAGTATATCCATCATTCATATCAGTATATCCTTCTATCCCCATGACTTTATTCTCTTGGTGCCTTCTACATTATATACTGTCTACTATAGACTATTCAATTCAAACTGTCCATTTGTAGTATTTTGTATTTACTGTAAGTGCACTATTTTTGACTCAGTTCTTTTTTTTCTGTATTTTCATCTTGTGCCCCTTCATTATTTGCACCTCAGGCTTATCAGTTCACATTATTTTGTTCACAACTGTATTTAACTGCACTCTTTTTTTTTCCCCGTATCATTTCTGCAACTTATTTATTTATTTATTTATTTATTTATGTATGTATGTATGTATGTATGTATGTATTTAAAGGTTTTACCAGGAGGGCACACTGAGCAGAGCTCTGCTCGATTCCAGGTGCATCCTGGGGGAGGGGGACATAGAGAAGCTGAACAATACATGCAGCATAAACTTTCAACACAAGATACAGAGGAATGTGACAAGACATTTGGTAAGTTAATACATTAAATCACATTGTGTTACAACATTTATGTCATTTAAATCATGACCCCACATGCTAGACAGTATTTGCAGAAGACAAGGCATACAACATAATCAGAGTCAACTTTACAGTATGCTGGTGGAAGGCTGGAGCAGAGTGTACTATTGCAGGCACATCTAGGCACACGCACAGGGTGTGTTGAAATGCTCATTTATGAGGCAGCTGCAGTGTTTTGATGAGGGTGTTAGCTGAGTGCTTGCAGGGAGGGAGTTCCAAAACTTGGGCATGTGGTGCCTGAAGGCAACTTGGTCAGCTGAAGAGGACATATGTGGTACTGGCAGGAGGTGGGTGTCTACGTTTCTCAGAGAATATGCAGGGAGTGGTATGTTTTGCTAGCACAGCATCAAGGTACGGGGTCAGGGACTGGGACCAGTATCTTGCTGTGAACATGGAGCAGTGTGCCTGACAATGGTCATGGAGTGAGGGCAGTTTTAGGGACCGATAGAGGTCACAGTGGTGTGCAGTGGGAGGGCTGTCAAGGGCAAATCTGCAGCAGGAGTGAAAGAAGGGGTCCAATCTGCCTAGGATGGACTTGGGACTGGCACTGTAAACTTCGTCCTTATAGTCGAAAATGGGGAGAATCATTTTCTGTACTAGTGCCCTGCAAGCAGGCAGGGGGATGCAGCCACGATTGCAGTAAAGAGCACCCAGTTTGGGGTGAAGTATTTTGTGGATGGCATCAACGTGTACAGAAAAGTCGAGATGCTGATCCAGCCAGATCCCATGATACCTAAAGGAAGAGTAAGCCTCCAGGGTAGTCCCATCCGGGGTGTGGAAGAAGGGGGTAGTTTCAAGCCAAGAGAATCTCTACCGTGTGCCGAAGGTCATGGATACAGTCTTCTTGGCATTCAGGAATAGCTGGTTCACACAAAACCAGAGCTGGATTTCATTGAAATCCTGCTGCTACCTGGTTGCTGCTTCAGGGGTTGAAGAGCCAGACGCATACAGGACCATGTCGGCCACATACACGTGTATAGAGGTGTGTGGGTAGGTGGTGGGCAGGTCATTGAGGAAGATAGAGAAAAGGAGCAGACAGAGGACCGAACCTCAGGGGACTCCTGTTGTAACTCGGAGGGAGGGAGGGAGAGGTGGAATCACTGATTTTGATGGATTGTGATTGATATACCAGATAGGAGTGGAACCAAGTGGTGGCCTTGGCAGATAGCCCTGCAGTGGAGAGCTTATCTAGCAGAAGAGCATAGGAGACCATGTCAAAGGCCTTGGCTAGGTCGAAGCAAAATTGTGAAGGTGATATGTCCTCATCACCACATGGTGTATAGTCAGTGAGCCGAGTAGTGAGGTGGCTGTGGGTGGGACTTCCTGAGCCAGACTGGTAGGGTGAGAAAAGAGGTGGAGTTGGAAAGGAGGAGAGCTTGGAGGACTAGTTTCTCCTGAGTTTTGCCAAAATGGGAGGAGGGAAATCAGATGCTAGTTACCAGTGACTGAGGTGTTGCCTCCCTTGGAAGTGGGATGACAGTAGCATGTTCCATTCTGAGAGAATTAAGGCTAAGAAAAGAGAGGTTATAGAGATCAGTCAGAGGGGCAGCTATGGCAGGAGGCTAAGTAGAACATCTTAGTATCCAGCTCTGTGGGGCATATACGCTGTTAGGATTTAGATGATCAAGGCATTGAAAACTTCTGAGATGTGACTTGACAGAAGGAGACATAGGAGATCTGTACCATGCAGCATCTGCACATGGCAGGACTGTGCTGCCGAAAGTTATTTTGAATCCAACTTTTGCTGAGATGGCACGGAGAAGGGTAGTGATGTGGAGCCAGGTGGAGCTTGCAAACCTGGTGGCCATTGTAGAGCCCCATGCTGGGGCTGTATATGGTGATGCACCCCTGGACAGGGCCAGGAGTGAAGTTTGGCAGGAGATGGCTGATGCTCTGGAGGAGGCCACTGGTATCGGGCACATGGCGGAGCAGTGTCGCCACCGGTACGGGGACCTCAGGTGCAGGGACCCAGACCTGCTTGCCCACCTGTGGGCACATGCCAGGAGGGGCACGGTGCCATGGCCAGGTAGGTGCCCCATCCATACACTGTTATCGTCCATATGGGTATCATGATTGCATGTGTCCGGCGCATGGGGGGGCCATCCAGTGTTGGCCGTGGTGGTGGTATCGGGTTGTGGGGTGGATGGGTATGGCCGTGTGGGATTGCACACACACATGGGGGTGGGGGGACTTTGCTACCAGATTGTACTGATATTCCTCTCTCCATGTTTGCATCTTAGGCCCAGAAGAGCGCAGGCAGATGAGGGAGAGGAGGCGCCACCTGGAGGACCAGCAGGATGGAAGGGGTGAAGGTCTGCAGTGGCACAGGGACCAGCCTAATGATGGTGAGTGCCTTACATCCATGATTACTATTGCATGCTGTATAACTGGGTGGGTAGCAGGTCATGGCCACCATCCATTGACACCACTGCCATGCACGCAACTTGTTACAGTCAGCACTGTCCAGTGGCACTGCATGTCTGGGAGTGCATCAATGGTGGTCCATGCATGCACTGGGCACATGGCTGTGCCACTGCCTTCACACAGCATAGCCAAGTCACTGTATGGCCACGGTGGTGCTGTGCAGGACATGGGCGGTGGGTGTGTGCAGTGGTCCACATGGCTGTGGCTGCCTGGGTAGGCAGGTCTTGTGGACACGGCCACTGTGGGTGGTCACACACCATCACAGGGGTGTGGCACATGACTGTATGCCATGCACAATGGGTGGGATGCAGGGGGCTGGACAGTCACACTTATTGACTCTGCTCCCTTGTCCTAGGTGGATGGCAACTCCAAGTACTGGAACATGGACTGCAGGAGCTGCTACAGGTGGCAAGGGTGACCCTGGAACTCCTGCAATGTATGGAACGTCACGGGGTGAGGAGGCGGAGGAGACATCGGCATCACATGGAGGAAGACCAGGGCAGATGCTAAACCATCCATGCCCCTAATTACACCTTCACCCCCTGGATCCACCCTCACACCCCTTCTTCCCTCTCCCATATGTTCACCCCTGCCCCTTACCCGCCCCCACCTGGTATGTGGCCCTTCTCCCCATTGTACATAGTTGTATATAGTTTTTGTATTACCTGTTTTAAATACATTTGTTTTGTTATGACAACTGTGGTGGTCTCTGATTTGCAGCGGGCTACAGGTGCTCAGCTGCAGTGGTGTGCATGGCGTCAGGGGTGGTGCACGCATGGGCGTGTGTGTGTGTGTGTGTGTGTGTGTGTGTGTGTGTGTGTCCAGTAGGGAACTGCCTATGATGTGGGCAGGGGGATCAGTCACTGTCTGTGGTTTGTGTGTTGTTCTCTGTGCACTGGATGCCTGTGTGCAGTGGTCCACGGTGCATGCACTGTGTGCATGGCACCCCTGTCAGACTGTGTGCTGACACCCTTGCATGTCAGTGATATGCACGGTCTGCTGGCATGTCAGTGGTGGCTGTCCATGCTGGATAACAACTGTACCCAGCACAATGCCAGGTTGCCTGCCATCACCAGTATGGTGCACATCTGCCTCCAGTGGAACTGTGGCCTCCGCTGTTGTTGTCCCCCCTCCATGCTGTCACTTGTGTCTGTTGCAAGGGATGTGCTCCAGTGTCTGTCACTTGTACTCCGGCAGCATGCTGGTGGCATACAGCTTCATGGTGCCTGAGCAGGGTGGCTGGCACACCTGTGCAATGTAGGGTGCTGGCTGTGTGTACACATCAGCTGTGGCCACACGCCAGTGGCTTGGTTGACCTGCTACTCTGTACCTGTGTTGGTGTGCCCTTGGGTATGGATGGGTGTTTGTCCATGCACTGTGTTGCATCCTGTGTGGTGCATGCTTCCATGCAACACTGTGCTTGTCTGTGCTGGCTGTTGTGGCCAGTGTTGGGATGGGATGTGTCCTTGGGAGGGTGTGCAGGGTGCTCTACCACTGGTGGTGGGGTCCAGGGCATGCCCTGTCGCATGTGGGGTACCTCGTCTGATGACGCATGGTCGGTCTCTCAGCTGTACCTCGGGGGACATGCAGGGTGGCACTGTGTATGCTGTTGTTGCATTGCTGTCTACTGCCGCCCGCAGCAGGGTGCACATGGTGGGGCTGCCTTGCATGGCTCCATGGTGCACAGGGTTGCACTGTCACAGTGGGGTGGTTGTCTGCATGGGTTGTCCCTGCACTGTTGGGCACTACTCCTGGGGAAGGGTGTGTGGTGATCATGGTGCAGGTGTGCTCTGCATTGGTGGGATGGTGTGTACAGGGTGAGTCGGCCCTACTTGTGTGCCAGTCACAGCTTGCTGGGTGTGTTTGGGGCACCCGGGCCGCTGTGGGTTGGTTGCTGGTATCCATGGGCTGGTGGTTATTCCAGCTCTCCCCAGTTGTGCAGTGCATGGGGTGTGGGGGACAATGTCTGTTCTGCTGTGTGCCTCTGCCTATCTGTGGCATGGTGGTGGGCCCTGCATCCTTGGTTGTGCTGTTGCATTGTTGCCCTGCTCCACGGGCATCCCTGGTTGTCTATGGCACATCTGGACTGCTCTGCTGAGCATCCTTGTTGCGCTATGCGCATCAGATATGCACAACTTCACATCCCTGGCTGGGCGCTTATGGCACAGGTGGTGCAATATTCAGTCATCTGCTGTAGGCGATCTGGCCTGTGCAGTTTTTGAATATCGCGCTTCTTGTGCATGGGCGCAGTGGACTAGCGTTTGCTCCTGCTGTTGCACACTTTTTGGGCGCAGTTTGAATAACTGGGCCTGACTGTACTAAAGTGTACAGTGTTTAAAAGGACTTTATTTAAAAGCAATAAAATACCTGTGTGAATGTTTGTACTAAGGTGCAAAATGTGTTTTATGTAACATTTATTTCAATGACTGCTGCGATGTCAAGTAAATATTTTTTTAGGAACGCATGAGTCAACATCAAGGCAGATGGACTTATACACCTTATTGAGGTGTACATATTTGCTGTTTTTCCATGGTGCCTACTGTCCCAGCTCCCTCTGATGCCTCTGCAGTGCTATAGCATGTTGTTCTTGATGCAGCTTTCTTGCTAACTTAGCTCTTGTAGGATGGCTTATATTAAATGTCCTTGAGAACACATGGTGCATGGCCTCAATGGCATTGTTGCTGCGTGGCAAATCGTTTATCACTCTTAAATGCTGGTTCCAAAAGGTCACTGTAAATCTTGGCTGTCTGCATTTCTTTCTGTTTCATGCAAGCGTTCCAATATAAGTGTCCTCAAAATAACCCAGCAAGTACTCCAACTCTTCAAGGTCTGAATCATCCTGAAGTACCACTTCACGTGTTCTATTGTACGTAATCCAGACCAGAAAACATTGTACTTTGTGTGCAAATTCAGCATCCTGTATATACCTCTGTTGCATGCCCTCTGCTGCACATGGCACACAGAGCCTGACCCAGGTGGAAGTTACAGCCTGATAGCTCTGCAGATGAAAACATCTGTTTCAATACATTGATCGCTGCAATTTCAAAATCTGTCATGATACTGACAGGACATGTTTGACCACCGAGTAATGTTTGAAGGTGTACGAAGAATTTCCTGTACATCTCTTCACTGCGACCAGGCAATAGAACATACACAAAAGGTCTGTTAACCCCTTGGACAAGTGCATGCACAGTATATAGCTGGTCATCTTGAGGTGCAACATTGAACGTGACATCACAGAACCAGTGATGGTGGTCCCTGAGCACCTTTAGGTCAGACTCGCAAGCAACAATGGCAAAATCATAATCTTATACCTTTATAAAATCTTCACCACTGACAGTCTGTGAAAATTTGCAATATGTCTGAATCAGGAGGATCATATAATTGTCTGTGTCTCTGCACATCTCACCGCATTGTTTTTAACTGGGCAATAAATGCACATGTCTGACATTAACTTCTTGAAGGGCTTGCAGAACCACATTTATGGTACACTCCTCTAATTCTGCTACTTTGCACTTCATGGAGCTGCGTGCTTTTAGTACTTGTGCACGACCATGTTGGGGAGCATGCATATGCTCTGTGGGACCTTTCAAGATACTGTCCCCCATGGTGTGCATGCGAGCCCTGCATGTGCGCAGTTCGATCTCCATATAATCTTCCCATCCGCCTCCATCCTTCTTCGTACAGCATGTTGTCAACGACAGCTTCTGCTTTTCCTTCTGGAACTGACAAACCCATGGCAGTACAGCAAATGAATAATAGGTCATTCACGGCTCACATTATGTAGAGCCACTAAGTCACACCACCTGCACTGCATGACTGAAAAATTTCCAGTTACCATGGAGGAGAAGCTATAAAAACTGGCAGACAAGTTACTTTGATGTCATCTGATGCGACGAGGCAGCCAAGGACAGGTAGGATATGCAACTCAGTCAAGGAAAGAACAAGAGAATGGTGCTTTGTGACATATGGTAAAAGAGTATTTTAACTTGCAAACAATCTACGTGCAATCTATGTGCTGGATATCTCTGTGTGGAGCTAGAAGCAGGGCTTTTGTAGTGAGAGTTTTGGGTGGAGCAGGAATTAAGAAAACACAATATGGAGTAACGAGAAAAGTGCTTTTCACTTGCTGCTGGCTGCATTTCTTCCCACCCACTACCATTCGCCTGCCTGACTTTCAGGGTTAGTGGTACTAAGCGGGGAATGGCAGTAAAGCATCCTTGTGACTGACTCTACCAAATATAATGCCAGTTGTGCTAGAAGCATGGCTTTTGTACTGAGAGTTTTGATTGAGGTTTGCTGTTACTACATGCCCACAACTACTGCAAACGCAACCACATTTAACTAATTACTTTTTGTCTGCTGCCACTTGACCACACCAACATTATGTGTGACATTTTGTCCGTGAACCACCCTCAGGGAAGTTGAGAGAAGGAGAGACAATAGGAAGAATAGCTGAGCAAGGACAGTGAGGTAGAGAGGAAACATTGGGGAAAATGCTTAGGAGGGATAGCCAGTTGAATTTAGTGGCCAAGTGGTGGGATAATATAATCTACTGAAGGTAAAGTCAACTGATTGGCTTACAACGAATGACACGTAACACTCACTATAAGAGGAAGAGTTCACCAAGGGTGGTGGTGGAGGTGGTGGGGAGCCGACACAAAGCATCGGTAGGGCACAAACAGTTGCTCCATGTCTAGGTTTGGGAAGTGCGGCCATCTACCTTTGCTGAGATTCGGGGTGGGCTGTGTGGCAGGGCCTATCAACCTCCATGGGTCGGATAAATGGAGCTGGTGAGACAGAAGAAAGAAAAGGTGAGCCTGATATACTCTGGTGTGGCCTGCAAGCGTAGAGCTAATTTGTTCAATAATAGTGAGCACCCTGTAGGAGCACACTTTGTTAAAGTATCAGGTTTAAAATAAACCTGTTTTTGGTAGGCTGAGAGATTTGCTAAGGCTAGCACAACAGACTTAAACAATTTATATCAGGACTTCCTGACCCAGACAGCATATATTTTATCCTTACCCTTCCCTGAGAGACACATTGAAATGAGCCTTGGCTCAGTGTGCCTTGCCCATTTACCAAGTTTTCAATGAATGAATGAATGAATGAATAAATAAATATCAGCCAATCTGAAGTGAGTTTTGTTTTGTTGTGGATTTTGTTGGAACAGCTGATCTGGCTTGCATCACCGAGACCTGGCTGGATGAAAATGCCGCCCTATTTTGAAGCTGTAACTCCGGTCGGGTACTGGTGATACAACGCCGAGATTGGATCACAGGAGGGGTAGCGGTCTGTTTCAAGACCGAGTTGGGCTCTCACAGGTGTATCAGTAGAGGAAACTGAACTTTGAATGTACAGTGTAGCTGGTGTGTGTTGCAGGATAGCTCTCGTCTACTGTCCACCCAGAGACGAAAAGCGATTCCTGCACAGGTGGGCAGACTTCACCGTAGATTTCATGCTGAAGTCACCCAGACTGATGGTTCTGGATGACTTAGTGCATGGGTCGATGACTTAACTCTCACCTTTTGGACAGCACTTCCTTCAGTTGATGACATCACTGGACTTCACACAGATTATTACCTCAGCTACTCACAGTCATGGTCATTCTTTGGATCTGGTTTTCCTCCTGGGGATTGAGGCCTCTGATTTGGGGGTGGAATCTATCGGTTGATCTGATCATTACACCATGAGGTTCAACTTTTGCACCCCCCTTTGTAGGTCTGCCCCTGTGGAGATCGTCAGTTACCACCCTTTATGGGATGTGAGCCCTGAAGACCTGGAAGCGGTGATTGATCTCTCAGAGTTTCCTGATGCCAGCTCAGGTCCAGATTAGTTGGTCTTGGCCTATAATCAGGCCATCTCCTTGGCCCTCGCCCTGCTTGCTCCTGTCCGGGTTCATCCTCTCCCACTTTGCCCTTGAGTCCCTTGGTTTGATGGATCTTTAAGGGAGCTGCGGTGAGTAGGACAAGGTTAGAATGGCATTGTCAGAAATCAGCCCGGGAGGTTGACCATCTTAGTTTAGTGGAGCATTATCAGACCTACCAATCAGTGATCTCCTGTAGAAGGCAGAGTTCCTGTCCAGGAGATTGTTGTCACTCAGAATTGACCAGCTCAGCTCTTCTGAACTGTGGACGGTTGTGCAACCCAGCCTATCTGCAGCTCCGCTCGAGCCTTTTCACAAACTGAGTGTGATGAGCTTGCTTGATTCTTTTGTGAATAAGGTGGCTGACATCCAGGTCGGACATCCTCTGACTCATTCCTATGGGGATGCTGTTGGTTGGTGCTTGATCACTATACCTCGTCCTTCCTGGAGTACCTTTGACCTGGTGGAGTTCGGGGATATTATGCGGATTGTCCAAGGGATGCACCCTACATGCTGTGATTTAGATCCTGGCCCAACTTCCTTGATTTTGGGTTGTTGTAATATCATCAGCCCAGTTCTGGCTCAGATAGTCCAGTGCTTCTTGGAACCGTGGTGAGTTTCCAAGCTCCCTGAAGCAGGCAGTGGTGACACCCCTTCTGAAGAAAGCTTCGTTGGACCCAGAAGCTCTAGCTAACTACAGACTTTTCTCGAACCTTCCCTTTATAGGGAAGGTTATTGAGAAAGTAGTGGCAACTCAGCTGGAAAACCATTTGACCATCCATAATGTCTACGAACCTCTCCACTCCAGTTTCCAAAAGAGGCATAGCACTACTGAGACTGCTCTGGTTCGGGTGCTCAATAATCTCCTGATGGCGAGAGATCAGAGAAACCGTTCCATGGTGGTACTCCTTGATCTCTCCTAAGCTTTTGACACTATAGACCATGGGGTGCTGCTTGAGCACCTGAGGTTCATCTGTGGCCTGTCAGGTACGGTCCTCAGGTGGTTTACATCTTTCCTAATGGGGAGAACACAGAGAGTTGTGTCGGGGATTTTTTCTTTTGACTCACTCCCTCTGTCCTGTGGGGTCCCTCAGGGCTCGGTGCTGGCCCCCATGTTGTTTCAGTGTATATGCTACCCCTCGGAGACATTGTAAGATGGTATGGACTGAGGTTTCACTATTATGCTGATGATACCCAGCTCTACCTGTCTTTTGCTCCTGAACCAGGTTAGTGCTCTCTCAGTATTTAATAACTGCCTCACTGAAATCCAGGACTGGATGAATTCAAGCTGGCTAAAGTTGAACACGGGAAAGACTGAGGTTATGGTCAACCCAGGCCACAAGATAGAGGGGTTGAGGACTGGTCATCCTTCTGGTGTATTTCTGGGGGGCTCCCAGATTCTTACCTCAGAACGGGTGCGCGACCTGAGAGTGGTACTTGATGACAGGCTGACCCTTCATTATCAGGTGTCAGCAGTCGTCAAGTCTGCCTTTCATCACCTTAGGAACATTGCCAGGGTCAAACACCTTGTTCCGTCCAGTGATTTGCCTTTGTTGGTCCACGCCTTTGTGACCTCGTGCCTTGACTATTGCAACTCCCTTTACTAAGGGCTTCCTGGGATTGATATCCACCACTTGCAGCTAGTGCAGAATGCTGCAGCTCCAGTGTTGACCGGGGCATCTTGGAGGATGCATATCACTCCTGTGCTGCGCGATCTGCACTGGCTGCCGATTCAGTGGCTGATCACCTTTAAAGTAGGTTTATTAATTTACAAAGCCCTACACAGACTTGGTCCCGACTACTTGAAAGAGCGTCTGATTCTCTACACTCCTGTGCGACAGCTCCATTTGGCTGACGAGGGGATGCTGGAGATTCCGAGGGTAACCTTGAAATCTTCCGGGCCGTGCATTTATGTTTGTGGCCCTACCCTCTGGAATTCTCTACCCCATCAGCTTCAGGAATGCGCAATCGAGGGGATTTTAAGCAGGCACTTAAAACTTTCTATGGGGTCAGGCCTACCAGTGAACTGTTAGTATTTGTAACTGTTGTATTATATATTTATGTAATAGTTTTTATGGAATTATCTTTATTATTGTAAAGCGCCTTGGTATTTGAAAGGCGCTTAAAAAAAAGGTATTATTATTATTGTTAATATGACATATACTTGTGTATTTTTTTTCATTGTTAGTGATCTGTCTTAATCATAAATAAAGGATATTCGCATATACAAATAATGCATTGTGAAACAGAAAAAGATCAAAGGACTTCCGGTGACGTCAGCAGATGTGATGGACATCTGATTTCGATCGGGAGTGCCCCCGGGAGAATGAATCAGAGCAAATTGCCTGTTTAATGTGAATAAAAGCTGGAAATCCTACCTAATATCATCGAGAGTTCCTGCAATCCGGAGATACCAAATTTGTTCAGGAAGCAAGCCTCTGATGGTAGCAAATGCCCAAACCAAACTGAAGACCTTTAGTCACTAGCCCAGCACCTCCTGTGCATCAATGTACTCAGTCAGGTCATGCGACAAGGGCAAGGAAGAAGGCCCCAATACTAGCAAAGACCTGAGCAAAGCTGATAGTAAAGCTATAATGAGATTGCTGCATAGAATCGACAGAAAAGTAACAGATGTTCAAAAAGACTTTAAAAAATTAGAGCGCGTCCCTCCGTAGTAGAAACTCAAGTTGCAGAACTTCAGTCTGAGCACATGCCTATGGGGAGAGCCCTATATTGTTTGCATAAATGAGAAAGAGAGTTGTCGGCAAGGGCTGAAGACGCTGAAGCCAGATCAAGCAGAAACAACATAAGGGTGTTCGGGATTCCAGAGGGGGGGCCGAACAAGCAGACATGCCAATATTTTTAGCGTGCTGGCTCCAACAGGAATTGGACTTGTCAGCAGATTCAGAATTAGGTATAGAGCATGCCCACTGAGCAATTGCCCTGAAACCAAAACAGGGGGTGCTGGCCCACTCAATTATCATCAAGTTCTTAAGCTATCCCATAAAAGAGAAAGTGCTGCGCCTAGCCTGGGGCAAAAAGAATCTAAGCTTTGATGGGCAAAAAGTGTATATAGACCAAGATTACCCACCAATGCTTTTGGCAAAAAGAAAAAAAGTAATTCAAGAAGTGAAGCAACTTAGAGAGAAGGAACTAAAAGCTCAAGTTCACTATCCTGCAAAGTTGTGGATACAAGATGAAGTTACCACAAACTCATTTGATTCTCTCATGGCGGCAACTACCTTTCTGAAAAATGCCAACATCCAAGTCCCAGACCTTAAGGAGGAGCTGGTGGAGGCAGAGGTAGAAGAATTACTGTGGGGAGTGACAACAGCAAAGAAGGCTAAGCGACTTAACAAAGTACAAGGAATCTTACCCTATATTCCGACCTTATGGCATGGCTGAAGAAAAAGGCAGTTACCTGAACAAGAGGATCTGGATTGGGTCTACTTATTCTGGTAATTAAAGGGGCTTTCCAGGCCTAGACGAGGGGTAAGTTGTTTATTTTTCTTTGTTGGTTGTCTCTTCATGGTCTGGTGCTGCCTCAGGTGCCCCCCAGCCATAGGGATGACCCAAGGGGGCTTATCAACATGCTGAACTAAGTTTAAGGACTACAAAACAGTAAAATGAGACTCTAACATATGGACACTTTTCTTTCCTTTGTTTACGAAGGAACTGAACACTAAAATCAATAAGACTTCATGTTCAGGTATCATTCACAGTATTAATGGCAATGGGATCAACCAAGTTGGGGTCAGGTGAACCCATCTGACCAATGGAGGGGAGAACTTAAGAGTTTTTCACAATTTGAATTTCTAGCTACATGGGAAGTTTGAAAATGTTTTGATACAGTTTTGAAAGTCTGTTCGCTCCATTTGAAAAGGCTGGGGTGCCCAGATTGGAACCCCGGAGGTACAGATAGCAGAAGAAACACAAGGTCTTAGACCATAGTTCCAGGCCCAAAGGTGCAGGGCATACCTTCTTTTGACAAACAAATAAACTCACAGGGTGCTGATTAGCATCCAGAGTGGACTTTTGTCTACCCATTAGTTTACGCTCTTCTCACTGCCAAATGCGGTTGGGTTGCAGTGCACGGAGGCTTGTTGCGATGTTTAATTGTAGTTATAAGAATTGGTATGGTAGGCAGATAAAATTTATTTTTAAACAGGTAATAACATGTCATTTGGACAAAAGTCCAGTTTACAAGCCAGACCTGTGTAATCCCTATCTAAAATACATACAGTAAGGTTCCAAGTTAACACATACACAAAACACATCAGCATAAATATTACTAATATAGCAACAAAAAAATATAAAAAATACTCCCTTTTATCTTTACATAAAGATAGAGATCTTATCCAGCTTTACAGTACATTAAAAGGATTAATCAACAATTACAGACATGAGTATTCTTTTATAATATAAACAAATGTAGAATGATTTACAATTTCCCTTACATCTGAAGAAAGAGAATTCCAAAAACTAGCAGCTTGATGAATTAAAGTCCTATCCCCATATTTGTTTCTTGATTTTTCTATAATAATCTTATTTAAGTGAACTGATCTAGTTAGTAACCTTTTTGAATGTTGCTTCGCTGGAAACAGCAATAATGAAATTGAATGATTTAAACAAGAATATTTCATTTTATGAATTAAAATTAACCATTGACAAATATAATTTGTATCCAAGGGCAGCCAATGTAATTTATTTAGGTATGTTACTGTGTTCAGCAATTTTGTTTTTGTTACTTTCAGTGTAATGGTCTTGTGTTTGTTACTGTTGTACCTGGGAAGGGGGGTATAGAGGGAAATTGTGTGAGAGCATTATGGTGGCCAAATGGCTAGTCTAAATATTTGCACCTGGAATGTGAAAGGGTGAATAACGTGGTTACAAACAAGGATCCTCCAGGAGTTATAGAGATCTAAATGTGATGTTGCCTGCTTGCAGGGAACTAAGTTTTCTCCAGAGGAACATTCAAGTGAAAGAGGGCATGGGTGGGGAAAGTTTACGCTGACTCACATCCTCGAGCTAAAAAGGCAGGGGTGGTGATTTTAGTGCATGGAGGATTACCACTCCAAGTCACTCAGGTATTTTTGGAGGGTGAATGGCAATTGGTGAGGATTTCAGGTGAATTAAGTGGTCACCCAATACACATCATCTCCCTGTATGGCCCGACTCCACCTACTGGGGAGTTTTCAGGTGAATTTTTAGACATGTTTCCTCCCTCCAAGAGGGATAACTATTGTGTCTGGGAGACTGGAACTGCGTGGAGGACCAGGAACTGGATAGAAGCCCCCAAAAAGGCGTGAATCTCAGAGTAGGTGCAAAACTATTAAGGGCCTTGAGGGTGGAAGGAGGCCTGGATAACCCATGGAGGGTACAGAATCCCACCCTGAAGGAATTCACATTCTACTCAGTGGCTGGGGATTTGTACTCGTGACTCGATAGGCTATATATCCAGAAGTCCCAGGCTCATGCAGTAGTAGAAACAAAGATACACCCCTTATCTCTGTCTGAACATGCACTCTTATCCTATAAGCTGCAGTTGGGTACAATGCACTAGGGAAACCAGTGGAGACTTAATGCAGGCCTATTACAAGACAATAATCTTGTAGATTCCACAAGGGTTGTCATTAACAATTACTTAGCAGATAATGATACAGGGGAAACCCAGTTAAAGTTCATTTGGGATGGTGTGAAGGCGGTAGTAAGGGGCCATGCAATATCGTAAACATCACATATTAAAAAGACACATCAGGCAGGGATACGGAAGGCAGAGGAAAAAGTGATGGATTTAGAAATGGAGTACAAAAGGTCAAGAAATGCTGTATTATTACCCAAAATTAAAGAGGCTAGAGAAAAACTGAATACTTTAATATGAAAAGTAGAAAACATGATCAGATTCCTAAACCAAAAATACTATGAAGGGGGGGATAGGGCAAGGAGATTACTTGCCCTTCGACTTAGAAAACAGGAGGCAGAGAGATACGTGGCTAAGATTAAAAGGGTAGAAGAAAGGGATGATGTAGTTAATAAGCCAGAGAATATTGTGGAAGAATTCCAAAAATATTATGCACAATTATACAAGAAAGAGAGGCAGGAAGGTCACCTAGAAAGGATCTCTGAATTTTTGAGAGGGGTAAAACTTCCTAAACTTTCAAGACAGCAATGACAGTCCATAGAGGCTCCCTTCACTGTAGTGGGGATGAAAGAAATAATAAAATCATTGAAGGTGGGGAAGGCCCCCGGGCCAGATGGTTTTATAACTGAATTATATAAGGTCTTTGTCAAGAATTGGCCCCTCTTTAAACTAGGGTTTGTGATGCAGGACATCATGAGGGGCCACTCCAGACTCCTGGGAGGGGCAACGATATCCGTGCTGCCTAAGCCTGGTAAGGAGGGCACCTCTTGTGCAGAGTTTCACCCTATCTCCTGTTAAATACCAATGCAAAGATATTTGCAAAAGCAATTGCCAATAGGATGGGTAGTGATCCCTGGTTGGTCCAACCAGACCAAACTGGATTTATTAAAGAGAGGCACATACATGACAACATTTGTCCCTGTTAAACATTCTGGGACAGCAGATAAATTGCCCCTAAACCATTAAAAGCGGTCATTTCGATTGATGCAGAGAAAGCCTTCAATCAGCTAGACTGGGAATTTTGAAAATTACTTTGGATAAATTCGGGTTCGGGGCTAAATTTCAGGGGTGGATTTCAAATTTATATCGTATCCCCATGGCAAACGTCAGAGTTAACGGAGCGTTCTCTAAAATGTTTCAGATAGAAAGGGGAACTAGGCAAGGATGCCCCCTGCCCCCCAGTATTTGCCATTAGTATGGAGCCTTTGGCAGCCAGGATTAGACAGGATCCTGAATATAGGGGCATAAGGGTGGGGGGAGAGGAAATCCATATCTCGTTTTACATGGATGATACTTTATTATATGTCTCAAACCCAGAAAACACCATGGTACATGTAATAGACCTATTGAAGCAATTCAGTCGAGTATCAGGTTTTAAAGTCAACAAATCTAAAACCAAGATGCTTCCCCTGAGTCTGCAGGAGGGGGCACAATTGCCCAATCTAGGTAATTTTAAATGGGCCAAGACTGGCTTCAGATACCTGGAGGTGTGGATCCCTCAGAACTTGAGGAAATTATACCAAGCCAATCACCTGAGGCTTTTGAGGGAGGTTCAGACGGATTGTGCCAGATGGTGGGAACTCCCATTGTCTCTTACAGGGAGGGTGGAAGTGGTGCGCATGAACCTTCTCCCTAGATTTTTATTTTTCTTTTCATCAATTCCCATTAGACCCCATCTGGGTTCTGGAGAGACCTTAAGACTACATTGTCAAGGTTTATATGGAGAAGCAGGAAGCCTAGGGTGCATTGGGCAGTCTTGACCAGCTCAAAAGAAATGGGTGGGCTGACCCATCCAGATTTTAAAGGGTATTTCTGGGCAGGACAACTGCAACACATAATTCCCCACTTATGGGAGGAGAACCCCCAAAGTGGGTGGACCTGAAAGGAAACCAGGGAATGGCAATGTTCAGTGACCTGATATTTATGGATCATGATAATTTAAACCTGCTGGACACTCCTAATGTATGGGCACAGGACTCAAAAAAACCTGGATAGAAGCATGTTCAAAATATCGAATCAAAATTTTGATGGAGAAAGGTACTCCTCTAAGAGCTTGTTTTGATTTCTTGCCATTTAACTTAGTAGGGGATTACATCAGTGAAATTCAAGGGGACTCTTAATGGTGGGTCAGTTTAGGGGAGGTGGAGTGTTAAAATCCTATGATAGGATGAGCAGAGAATTCCTCTTCTCTCAGGGAGACTTTTTCATTTTCTGCAGTTCAGGCATTATTTGCAAGATCCAAGCAGGGCCCCACGGTTTGTTAAAGATCCCAACCAGTTGAGGACACTCTTAGTGGGAATAGCCGAGGGGCAGGACACAAAGGGGTGGTATCCAAAATATATCAGTTCCTGACCGGATTTAAAGGAGAAGAGACAAAACCCACTAAGGAGAAATGGCAGACAGAAGCTCAGATAGTGATATCAAATGAGGAATGGGCACAAGCATGGCATGGAATTTTTAAGACAACGGCTTCCCTATCGTGGAGAGACTTTAGGTGGAGAGTGGTTATCAGGCATTTTCATACACCGAACATAACAAAGCACTTGGGAATGGGCTTCTCAGAGAAGTATTGGAGGGGATGCTAGGATGTTGGTACCATGACAGATATCTTCTGGGCTTGTCTGGTGTTAGAGGAATATTGGGAAGGGGTACAAAAAGAAATAGAGAAGGTCCTTTTGACCACCCTCCCGCTTGATTTTAAGTCTTGGATACTGGGAGTGCCACCTAGGGGTGTGAAAATGAGATCTCAGAGATATTTGTACTATATTATGGTGGAAGCAGCGCTTAAAGCAATAACCCAAAAATAACCAAGTCCCAATAGCCCCTCAATGGAATCCTGGTTAAACAACTGCCATAGAATATTAACCATTGAAAGTGTAACAGCACGGTTCAGATTCCAAAAAGACAGATTTATTAGTAGAAGGATGCCATTCTTTCACTATAGCCAAAATACTGGGAAAAGACATCTTGGAAATTTTAGCTGAACAAGAGTATTGAGGACTAATTGAAGTGTTTGGTTTTCCCTTTGCAGCACCCCCCACAGAATAGGCAGGGACTCTTCTCTGCACAAATATACATTTAAGATACTGATAAGCATCTCTTCTCTCATCCCCCAGGTATGTGTTTTTGTGTAGAGTTGACATATATGTTGTTTCTTTTCTCTTTGATTTTATTTCAAATGCTTAAATAAACTGTTCCTAATCAATTCAGCTTGTAAGTTCTGAAGGATTTGTCAATAGGGAATGAGAAAGAACATGAAACAAATTTATTGTTTTTGTCCTCTATCAGTCATATACGTATGAATGTATTGTTATTTGTTATTTGTACAAAAGGAAAACCAATAAAATATAATTTCCAAAAAAGATCAAAGCATCTATACCAGTGTGTGTCTAATAAGGGTGAAAGAAGTCATCCTGAGCTATCTGCAGTTAGGCTTCAACGGGGGTCCGAAAATTTTAGCTTTGTCAATTCAGCCAGATCACCTCGAATCTCAATGAAGTAACTGGCAACGGGTAAAACAGACTACAAATAGGGTGAAAAAGCCTTGAA
Source organism: Neoceratodus forsteri (assembly GCA_016271365.2). Lineage (NCBI taxonomy): Eukaryota > Metazoa > Chordata > Ceratodontiformes > Ceratodontidae > Neoceratodus > Neoceratodus forsteri. The sequence goes on along the minus strand of CM028135.1, from coordinate 899,408,638 downwards.
GTCAGCAATGAATATGAATTATTATAGCTTACTTTTGGCAGGTGGTGTCTGTATGCCACTGCTGGGGATTGGTGTGTTTGTGGTGGTGTGACACAGTCCACAATGAGTACGACTGAAGCGTCCCTAGTTTTGAGCTATAGTCATTTTTAAAATTCATTGCTAAGCTCAGGCATAGTCTCTGTTTACCTCTATGCCAAGCTCTACCTCGTCAATGGACCCATTTATTTTGCACTACTGCTCCCGCTATCACTAATAAAATGCATTGAACCCCCTCTCTACCTCCTTCTGAAGTATCACCATCTACGTGCATACTGACACATATATACTGAGAACATACCTAGAAAATATGAAGCGTGATGGAATGTTGTATTTGGGCTTCAGTTCATGCTACAGTCTTCGACAGCTGGTGTTCTCTACAATGGAGAATGGTTAAAGATCAAGGGACATCTTCTCATAGAAGTGTTAGCAGACAATGACCATTGGTCCATTCAATCTGCCCAACTTTACCCTAACCTGTGACCTATTGTCTAGATGGGTTTTTCACCTTCTCCCCTCCCTCCCTTGCTATAAAGCCCTTTACTCTGTCCCAGCCGTGTTTTAACCTATTAATGGTTTTGTGCCCACCACCAGTGCCCATAGGCCGCTCAATGGCTCAACTACTTCTCTGTAAAGTAAAACTTTCCATCCCTCCCTCCTGAGTCTCCCCGGCATTCTATTCATGTCCCTTGTTTCCTACCCACCATTCCTGCTAAATAATTCCTCACAGTTTACATTGTTTGTTCCTTTTAGCAACGTGAAGGTCTCTATCATTGTTGCCCCTCTCCCTTCTTGGCCTCAGGCAAATACATAATCAGTGCCCCAAAGCCAGTCCACATAGGATGTGCCCTGTTGGCCCTAAATAATTTTGGTTATTCTGCACTGCTGTGCACCATCTCCAGCCTGTCTGTCTTTCCTCAGGTGGGGATTCCAGAACTGGGCACAGTATTCCAGATGGGGCACCAACAATTATCTAAAGAGAGGAAGTATCAGCCCTTTCCTCCTGCTATTGAAACCCCTTCCTATACATCCTAGCATTCTGTTGCCTTACTGTAAGCCTTGTTACATTAGCTAGTTTGTTTTAGGAGTCACTTATAATGACCAACAGGCTCCTATCCTCTGAAGCAGAGCCCAGCTTTGCCCCTCCCATCCATTATCCAATCCTGGGGTTCTCGTTCACTATGTGCATCACCTTATACCTTTTGCCACTGAATTTCAAATGCCAGTTGAAATTCAGTCTCCCCAGTCAGCTGTGTGATTCAGACAGAGGTTGCTTGAATTGGTGGCAGATTAGTGTCGCATATAATGACTCTGGCAGGGTGGTTTGTTTTGACAGTGTTGGTTGGGAGATGCATTTCAAGCATTGCCAGTACCTGGGATGCATCAGTTGGCTGCTATGGCTTCCATGATGGCTGCATTACTCGAACAAACCATCTTATCCCATCACCCATGACTGACAGTCATGCCCCTGCTGCTGCTGCAGGTCCTTATGACCCACATGGGGATTGGGAATCAAAGTGAATTTTAGGAATATGCCATGTTCACATTTTAGATGATCAGCCAGAACCAGTGCCTGACTAGACTGACACCAGGTGATCTTTCTGTCAAGCAGTTTGCAACATGCTTCAAGTGGGTTTGTAGGGTCATATGTAAAATAACTGTCTTCAGTGCAAAGTGATGGCGTGTCCTTAACTCAGAAAAGACCCCCTTCCTGAATCCCATGCTATATCTTGTGCTGACAGCTCTCCCCTCAAAATGGTCCAATCCTTCAAATACCTTGGAATAACCTTGGACCCACAACAAAATCAATGAATAAAATTAAATTAAAATTAGTCTTCTCTGTACAGATTCATAATATGTGTAGGTGGTAAACATCAAACCTGGCCTAGCCTACAGGGTCAATGAACCATGGTTTGTTTGGATGGGCTTTCTCACACCCAGTGCTAGTCCTTTTCACATAGCTCCTGCCTGCCCCACCACTGTGACTCCCAGTTCCTGTCCCAGTACCTTCTCTCCCACCACTTCTTACAGAATGGCACTCCTCTTGACAAAGCTGGAGTGCCCAGTGAAACGCTGGGATGCCTAGTCTAAGTTTTAATTTATTTATATATTGATGCACTTCACTTAATTATGAAGTGTTTTTTTCACAACTTTATGCCTTACTGAATTTTTGAAACCAATTGTGATTGAAGTAATAGTTGTTTTTCTGTACTTGGTGGAACTAGCATGGTGGAACCACTGTTTGCTCCTTTCCTTCCCTGCATCACTATCTCCTCCTTTTTTCCCCCACATGATTTCTACACCATACAATTTCAAATGCCCACATACTGTACACATGCACACAGCATCACCCATTAGCACACTTCCCTCCTAACCCTCACTGAGAGACCTAAGCCATGTTTACATATCTGCAGCACTCCTGATTTTGCCCTGCTGCACTGTGTGCTCCCTGATCAATAAACAATTTACACAGCTAGTCCTCACTGCATTGCAGATCTCGCCGCAGAGGGGCGGCACATTCTGTGGGCCAGATTTCCTCTAAGTGACATTAGCACTGATATGCTCACTACTTTCATCACTTCCCCTCATTGCCATGCATTCCAAAATACAGGAAGGGCTGGTGCAAAAGGACTCATTGTTCAAACTGGCTTTCTTTTGCAGAGTGATGATCTCTGATAGCTAGCAACTTGTTTCATTCGCATCTACTCCAAACTAGCATTTTCATAAAAAACAAAGCAGTTTACTCTTGACCCCTCTTGATTCTCAGTCTGCATCACTGTGAACAATTTTAGCATCATCTACAAAATTAACAAGCAAGCATACAAGTGCGCACGTGTGTGTGTGGGGGGGGGTGTTCAAACTGCTGCAATGCAAACCTTGCCAGAGACAGCAAAAATCATGTTAACTGGTAGCATGGTAACAAGGTAAGGGATGTGGCCAGTAGACTACCACGGCCAGCAGTAATAACTCTAGAATTGCATGATGTGTGGGGTTCAGGGGGCTCTAGACTACCACAGACAGTATTCACACTGATACCACAATGACTGGGCAAGGGAGGGGGCCACTAGACTACCATGGACAGCATTAATAGTTCTCTGGTGGCACAATGTGTGGGGGCAGCGTGGACCACTAGACTACCAGGAACAGTATTAATGCTGGTGGCACAATGACTGTAAAATGGAGAGGACCAGTACACTACCAGGGCCAGCATTATTAGTTGTAGGGTGGCATAATGTGTGTGGGTAGGTAGGGGGGAGCTAGACTACCAGGGACAGTATTAATACTTGTGTCACAATGAATGGGTAAGGAAGGGGGCCACTAGACAGCAGGGCCTGTGGGAAATCATTCATAGTTTTAGGGTGACACAATGATTGGGTAATGGAGGCAGCCACCAGACTACCAAGGGCAGCATTAATAATTGTGACTGCTGCCACAGGGCTCAGTTCAGAGAGGTAGGGAACCACTGTACTACCATGACAGCATATAATTTTAACAAGTGGCATGGCTATCAGGCAATGGAGGGCCATTAGACTACCAGGGACAATATTAATAAATGTAATCACCACTGCATGGGTTGGGTGAGGGAGGGAGCTACTAGACTACCTGGGCCTGCATATAATTGGAACAAATGTCAGAGCTATAAGGTGAGGGCAGGACACTAGACTACTAGGGACAATATTAGTACTAGTGGCACAATGAGTGGGTTAGGGAGGGTTCTACTAGACTACCATGGCCAGCATTAATAGTTGTAGGGTGGCACAATCACTGGGTAAGGGGCAGCTCCCAGAATACAAAGGACAGTGTTATTACTGGTGGCACAATGACTGGGTAAGGGAGGTGGCCACCAGACTACAAGGGACAGTATTAATAATTGTGACTGCCATCACAGGGCTCAGTTTAGGGAGGAAGCCACTATACTACCATGGCCAACATATAATTTTAGTAGGTGGCACAGCTATCAGGTGATGGAGGGGGCCACCAGACTACCAGAGACAGTATTAATAAGTGTCATTGCCACTGCACAGATTACCTGGGCCAGCATATAATTGGAACAGATGACAGGACTATCAGATGAGGGGGGACACTAAACTACCAGGGATAGTATTACTACAGGTGGCACAATGAGTGGTTTAGGGAGTGTGGTGGCAGCTGGCCAATGTGATGCACTGACCCCCATACTCAAGTAGGCAGAGCTGTCCGAGGGACATTCAGTCCTCTCACCTCAATTCAGCCCACAAACAACCTGAACCCAATCCTGAACCCTGATCCCTGGCAGAGCAGGTGGTAGCTGTACTGCTGTTCTACATAAAGGGGTTTGCTGAGTTCTTTAACAGCTCACTAGAGATGGGGATTGAAATTAGGGAGTGGAGGACTGCAAATGTAGTTTCCCTACACAAAAGTGGAAGTAGAGACAATCCTGAGGAACTACAGATCTGTCAGTTTAATATGAACATATGAACATATGAAATTGCCAGCAGATACAGGCCATTTGGTCTATCTAGTCTGCTTGAGTGTGCAGCACTTCAGTCCATTAGACTGCAGCTTCCCCCCATATGCCCTCCCCCCAATGTCCATAGTAGGAAAGATGCTTGAAACCCTAATAAAGGAGAGGCTAATGGATTTGCTGGAGGCAAACAGATTTGAGAATGTCACATAGCATGGGTTCACGGGGGTAAGTCATGTCAGATGAACTGAATCAACTTTTTGATTTAGTGATGAAGGTGCTGGACAAGGGCAGATGGTGGACATATTGTACCTTGATTTCAGTAAAGCCTTTGACATTGTCCTACATGGATGGCAGGTTAAAGGGAACTTGAGAGACAGGAGTAGGATCACAAAGGGGTGAAAATATGACTAAGCTGCAGAAAGCAGTGGCGTAGTCCTAAATGGGTGTAACTCCTGTGTAAATTTAGGTCATTAAGTGGTGCTTATTTCCTGCCCCAGTTGAGTAAAGAGATAACATTTTCAATCATACAAGAATGAAAAGTAACATGTATTATTACATGTCCAATTTAGCAAAGGCTCTGCATTCCAGGGAACTTCTCAATAGCTTGGGTAAATTCTGTGCTTGTTTTTCACCTGCAAGACTCCATGCAATCTGGATAGCCTGCTCACAGGAGTATAAATATGGGTATCCAGGCAGAAGTGATCAGTGTTCAGAAGCTATAACCATAATGAGGTAAGGACTCCAGACAGAGACAGAGTCCCCCTTCATCAAAGCTCCGCCATGACTGGCCTGAGGGGATTGCAAGACATGGGGTGGTGGCAGGGTCTTCAGTCTGTGGTGGCACTTGTCATCTCCAGGCCAAGTCTCCAGAGGCTGGATTCTGGCTGGGATATAAAGTCAGGATGGCGAGGGGCCTTGTAATAATCACACAGACACCAACGTGGAGTGAGCTGGTAAGTTTACTGTATGAAACACACACTTGAAACAACTGCAGAAAATGTGGGCTACTGCCCACCAAGCAAGGGTTTATATATATATGTTGGCGCATGAGCATTCATAAGACAGACACAAATCGCATATGCTAATTAAGTTCCTTACATCTTTCTTTTCAGTTGAACTCCCCCCAAAGTAAAATATTTAAAGTTCCATGTAGCTCAAAGTGTTTGTGAGTCTGTGTAGTCACGATGCCAGGTGGCCTTCAGATCTCCCGTCCACTGACACAGCTGATTCTTGGGCTGGAGCTGGTGCCAGTCAATTGGTCCTGACTACTCAGGGCTGGGGCTGACACCACAGGCTCACTTTGTAACTGCCCCAGCCTCATTTGTGGAGGGACCTCCATTGCAGGCACCTCGGGATCCCATCGTCCTCCATACTGTCATCCTGCTCACTCTCCTCTCCTCGGATGTGCGAGTTTTGAGGGCTACAGAAACAGCAAGCTCAGGGGATAACAAAAGGTCCCTCCTGTTTTTGCAGTACTATTTCTCATTTGCTTGGACTACATAGGAACGTGGCTGTTCAGTAGGGTAATTCACAACTGTGGGGATCCAGATATTCTCAGGTGTTCACAGGTAAACAGGCTGTCCCGAGTCTAAGGCTGGGAGTGGTCAGGCAGGCAAATTGTAAGAAGTTTTTTTGTTTTTTGTGAGCTCTTCACAGTGTAGCTTGCACCTCAACAACTGGTACTTTTGGTTTAAGTAGCTCATATCTGGTGGGCATTAAAGTTCTGGTTCTGTGGTCCATAAGCAGCTATGCTGGAGATCCTAGCCCCTCCAGTAAGATATTTCTCAATTCCAAAAGCATTAAGTAAGGGTCTTGATGATCCACTTGTGCTTTCTTTAACAGCCTCTTTACTGTTTGAATGGCCTGTTCTATCATGCCATTACTCTGGAGGTATCTTGGTGAAGGCGTTACATGTTTAAACTCTTACCTTTGTCAAAGTCTCTGAATTCAATGCAGGCAAATTATGGCCCATTATCTGTTACAAGTATTTCTGGAATACCATGTTTTGCACATTGTGATTTAATATGGTTAATCACTGCTTCATTGTTGCATTTTGCAACTTGGATATCTCAATGTATTTGGAGTAGTAATCAACCATTGCCAGATAATTTTACCTTTCAAATTCAAATAGGTCAGCCCCAACCTTTTGCCAAGGTATGTCTGGTATCTCATGTGGCTGCATCGTTTCTCTAGCTTGTACTTTCCTGAATTGATGGCAAATGCCAGACTTGGCCACCATGTCACTAATTGGACTGTTCATCCTGGCCAGAATAAAAGATCTCTGGCCCTGCGCTTGCATTTCTCAATGCCCAAGTGGCTGCTGTGTAATCTGGTTAACATGTCTGATCTCAGTGACGGGGACTATCTAGTCTCTCACCTTCAGCAAAGTCCATTTTCTGTCAAAATTTCATCGTTGACCTGTCAATGCTGTTTTATCTCGTGGTGCACTGATGTTTTCTCCTGGGGCCACTCATTCAAAACAGTGTCTCTCAACTTGACCAGTGCTGAATCATTGTCCATCTCTCACTAAAACAATTTCAGTTTTTACATACTAAGATTACATACTAAGAGTAATAGATGACACAGAAGGCCATGGCCCATATAAGTGCATCTCCAAGTTTTTGGATATCTATATACCAAATTTAATAAATATTTATTCAAATTTATCTTGAAAGTTTCAGCATTTTCTGTATCTAGGAATGTTTTAGGTAACCTGTTCCAAACTGAAATTATTCTTTGAGTTAAAAAAAGAATGTCTGGTGTCTAATCTGGGGAAAGTTAGAGATAATTGGAATTTATGGCTTCTGAGGTTGCATTCCCTCATATTCAGTCATTCCCAATTGAGCCATGAGCTTGTTATCCTTAATTATATTGAACATCAGGAGAAGGTCACCCCTAATTCTTCTAATCTCCAATGAGTACAACCCCAACTCCTTGAGTCATTCCCCATATTCTTTATTCTGCAAGCCATCTATCATGTTAGTGATCCTATGCTGCACACCCTCCAATGCATTTATATCATGTCTGAGGTGGGGACTTCATAGCGGTGAACAATAATCTAAGTGGGGGCGCACATATGCTCTATATAAAGGAAGAATGCATGCCCTATTTCTGGGTACAAAAGACCTTTTGATGCAGCTAATAATTTTTTTGCTTGATTTTTAATATAATTATAATGAGAGGAGGAAGTAAGGTCAGCTTTAATTATAACACCCAGATCTTTTACTTCTTTTGATGATATCATATCTGAATCTTTTAACCTATACTGCATATTTGGATTATTGCCACCCAAATGCATGATAACACATTTATTGATATTAAATTCCATATCATTTTGGTTGGACCAATATTCTAGTTCCCGAAGGTCTTTTTTAAGGTCAGCTATTGCCTCTGGTGAGCCAACATTGACTGCAATCTTTGTGTCATCTGCAAATTTAATTGCCATGTTTTTAAGATTAACTGTCATATCTGACACAAAGATATTAAACAGGATGGGTCCCAGTACAGACCCCTGAGGCACTCCACTAGTAACTGTTCCTGAAGTCAACGTATATCCTCTTATATGTACTACTTGTGTACGATTTCTTAAACACTCTTTTACCCAGTTAACTATTATGGGGTGCATCCCAATTTTTTTCATTTTATTTATCAGGGTATAATGTGGCACCTTGTTGAATGCCTTATACAAGTCCAGATATAATATATCTACTGGTACTTTTTCACTTTTTTCATTGAAGGTCAATAATGGGGTTTGGGTTTTCAAGTTTGCTGATGACACCAGGGTTGGATTTCCAATTAATAACCAAAACGACACTATAGCACTACAAGAGGCATTGGATACACTGGAACTTTGGGCAGTAGAGAAAAAAACTAACGTTTAATGTAGACAAGTGTTGTGTTATGCATTTTGGGAAGGCAAATAAGCAGTTACCCTATATAAATGGTGGTAAAATACTTAGTATTGTCGAACAACAGAGTGACTTGGGAATTATGATTACTGAGCGACCTATCATTTAAGACGCACTATAATGCAGTTATTAAAAATTGAGCAGTATTCTACACTGTATCAACAAGCATATTACATCAAGAAGTAGGGATGTTCTCCTGCCCCTGTATACATCCTTGGTGAGGCCTCACCTGGATTACTGTGTGCAGTTCTGGGCACCCATGGGTAAGACTGAAATAGTGACACTCAAGAGAGTCCAAAGGAGAGCCACCAGATATATACAAGAGGTCAAAGGCTTAGATTACACAACAAGGTTAAACACTTTAGGTCTGTACTCCTTGGAATATAGACGCTTAAGGGGAGATATGTGTTTAATATATAAAGCAACTATCAATCCAGATTTATGGGAACTACTTGGCTTGAAATACAGGGAACCTATATATAATACCAGATCTCACCCACTACAACTATTTGTTGAATGTCCAAAAATGAGTAAAAGGAAATCCTGGCTCACGCTGAGGGCCACCAATATTTAGAATAAATTACCCTTAAAAGTAGTAGCTAGTGATACTGTGAACACATTTAAAAACAGATTGGATAGCTTTCTATTTAAATATAATATCCGGGGTTACTAACTAAATGGTGAGCAAAAGGACTAACGTCTATATGGCTCTGTATTTACCTATGAGACCTATGAGACCTATGATAAAGGAGATTACTTACTCTCTCGTAAAATACTAAGTTACTAGTTAAGCAAGATCGTTTCTTTCTGAAACCATGCTGATTTGGATCCATGAGCTGTTTAAGCATTAGATCATCTTCTATTCTAGCTTTTAAAATTCCCTCAAAAACTTTACCCAGAACACTGGTCAGACTAATTGGCCTGTAATTAGATATGTCACTGTTATTACCCTTTTTTGTATTGGTGTTATTAATGCAGACTTCCAGTCACTTGGTATTAATCCAGTAAGTAGGGACATATTAAACAATTTGTATAAGGGATCAATCAACCAGGAAGCTATATTCTTTCAACAACCATGGATGAAGGTTATCCAGACCCAGGGATTTATTTATTTTAATTGAATCCAATTTATTCCTTATTTCAAGTTTACTTATCTTGGGTATATCATAATCAGTTCGATTTATATCACTCTCCTTGTCTATATATGTATTTTGTATGGGACTGAAAACAGAGCAAAAATATTTATTAAATTCTTGGGCCATTTCTTGGGGGGACTGAATGGTATTATCATTGATGACTAAAGGGCCAATGATTTTAGTTGTTTGTTTTCTGTTATTCACATATGAATAAAAACTTTTGCCTCCATCTTTAATGTGTGCTAATTTAAATTCTAATTTTTAATTTTCTTTCTTTATTAGGGCCTTACATTTTCTTAGTATTTCCCTATATTTGACATTATTGTATCCATTATTACATTGTTTTAAGGCTCTGTATGCTCTTTTTTTATTAATTAAATCTGGGGGGTGACCCAGACTGGTAGTTTTCCCCAGTTATTATAACCTATTTTATCTGGGACATGTTTTTGTTCTACAGAAAGCATTTTATTAACCAATAATTTCCAAAACTCATCTGAATATGTAATATTATGTTCCCAATTCCATGCTATTATTTCTTTATTTATAAGATCAAAATTTGCTCTTCCATAATCCTTAAAAGTGGTTTTACCAGAATTGCATTTGATATGAGCTTTTCATCACTGATTGGCAATAGTTCACCGTGTGAAACTCATATTTGTCTAGTTCAGTTTCTGGCACCAGATTTTCTCCCACAGCCCTACTCAGTGCATCTGCTATATGAAGTTTTTTAACTGATTTGTACTATACTCACAAATCATACCTTTGCAGTTTTAGCATCATGCTGAATTCTTGGTGGGCTGTGGCCAGTGTTTTTTGAAAAGGCTTTTAGGGCTTGTGGTCTGATTCAATATGGACCCGGGTCTGCCATAAATATATTGGTGGAACTTTGAACAACCAAACACAATAGTTAGCATTTCCTTCTCAATCTGTGCATAATTTCTCTCAGCTTTATTAAGTGATCTAGAAACAAAAGCAACAGGCCTGCCTTCCTGCAGCAGATAGTTACCCAGCCCTTCAGAAGATGCATCAACAGATAATTCAACAGGTTTCCTTTAATTATAGTAGGCTAGCACCAGGGGATTAGTAACAACTGTTTTCAGTTCTTGAAAGGCCTGTTGATAGCGCTCCTCTCAGTACCATGCTGTTTCTTTCTCTAGTAACTCTTTCAACAGCTTATTTATTTACAGTTAAAAGATTTGATATAAATTTTGCCAGGTAGTTTACCATGCCCATAAATCTCTGTAATTCACTCTTATTTTGGGAACAGGCATCTGGATAATTACTTAAATTTTCTTGGGGTCTGCCAACAACCTGTTGTTACTTAACTTGTATCCACTATATTGGACCCTGACATTTTGATTTTGGATTTCTTTAGATCTAGACACACATGCTTATCTCTGGCTCTTTGTAGAACATGCTGCAACCTCTCATTGTGCTCTTATACATTAGCTTCACATATTAGGATGTCATCCATAATGACCTCTGTGCCCTCGAGCCCTTCAAAAATGTGTGAAATTTTCTTTTGAAAGACTTTTGGTGCTGAGCAAATCCCAAAGGGGAGACACTTGAACTTGTACCTCCCAAAAGGTATATTAAAAGTCATTAGATCAGAGCTATGCCCATCCAGTTTAATTTGCTAGAAGGCATGCCCAGCATCTAACACTGAATACTTTGGCCCCTGCTAGCTTGGCTGCAACCTCTTCAACTGTTTCCATTGGATAATGTTCCCTTTTAATTGCTCTATTAAGATCTCTGGGATCTACACAAATTTGTACTTTGTTTTTTCTACCACCATCAAGTTGACCCAGCATGTGGGTTTCTCCACCCTCTCCATAACCCCCAATCTTTCCATGTTCTCTAGATCAGTTTTCACTTTCTTGAAATGTGAAAGGTATTTTCATGGGGGGGGGTGGATCAAAGGGCTGACTGCTTTATCTGTTTTAATGTGGTATTCACCTTCTAAGCATCCCAATTCCTCAAATACATTAACAAATTCAGCCAGTATTCCTTCTATGGTTTACCCTGCACTTCCATTTGCAGCATCTACTGAAAATCGCTTCTTTATAAGCCTAATTTCCAAGCAAGTAGACAGGCCCAACACTGAGGTCATGTTTGCATTAACCATTAGAAATGGCAGCAGGTAATACTTTTACTTAAAACATGTTAGCAGCATCACTTTGCCTTTTACATTCAGTTTATGCCCAGAATAGGAAACCAATCTAGCTGATGACCTTTGAATAGCTTCTCCAGACAGTGTCTTATACATCTGGAAAGGCATCACATTGCATTGTGCTCTTGTGACTAACTTGAACCTCACTGTCACCATTTTCCCATTTATACTCAGATTTACATTCCAATCAGTCTCTGGCTTATAGGTAGTCACAGTTTCAATGCTGAAAGTACTTTCATTCTCCTGAGCATCTTCTCTAACAACATGGATCTCATTACGTTTGCCCTCACAACATACCCTAGCAAAGGGATTTTTCCTGTGGCACAATCTAAAAAACTGTCCATATGCTGGGCATGTATTTATAATAATAATACTACTAATAATCTTTATTTAGGTTAAGCACCTTTTGTAGCATCAAGGCGCTGTACAAAAATGATAAAACATTAATAACATCATCAATACAAGCAATAAAAGGTCCATAGAGATCCATTCAGTTAATTAAACTAGGGTAAGCCTGATGACACAGAAAAATGTTAAATACCTGTTTAAAGCCCTCCATGGTCATACACTCCCAAAGCTGATGGGGTAGAGTATTCCAGAAGGCTGGGGTCGCGTACATGAATGCATGGGCCCCTGAAGATTTTAACAGTACCCTTGGAATCTCTAGCAACCCCTCATCAGCCGAACTGAGCTGTCACTTGGGGGAGAGGGGAACCAGAAGCTCTTTCAAGTAGTCAGGGCCAAGTTCATATAGGGCTTTATACATAAGTAATCTGACTTTGAAGGTGATCTGCCACCGAATAGGCAGATAGTGCAGATCGTGCAGCACCAGTGTAATATGGGAGAACTGAGAGGTCCCCATCAACAACTATGCCACAGCATTCTGCACTAGCTGCAGGTGGTGAATATCAACCCCTGGCAGCCCTAGGTAAAGGGAGTTGCAATAATCAAGGTGCGAGGTCACAAAGGCATGGATCAATGTAGGGAGGTCACTGGACAGAGCAAGGTGTTTGATCCTGGTGATGTTCCTAAGATGGTAAAAGGATGACTTGATAACTGTTGGCATCTGAGATTGCAGTGTCAGACCATCATCGAGCACCTCCCCCAGGTCCAGCACCCATTCGGAGGTAAGGATCTGGGAGCCCCCCAGAAAACGTCCAGAAGGCTAACCAGCCCTCAACCCTTCTATCCGGTGACCTGGATCCACAACCATCACCTTGGTATTTCCCTGCGTTCAACTTCAGAGAGCTGGAATTCATCCAATCCTGGATTTCAGTGAGGCAGTTATTAAATATCAAGAGAGCACCATCCTGGTCAGGTGCGAAAGAAAGTTAGAGCTGGGTATCATTAGCATAGCAGTGAAACCTCAGCCCATACCATCTTACAGTGTCTCAGAAAGGCAGCATATACACCACAAACAACATGGGAGACAGCACCAAACAGTGAGGAACCACACATGACAGAGAGAGAGGCTCAGAGGAATAAATCCCAGGCACCACTCTCTGAGTTCTGCCAAAGAGGAAAGATTTAAATCACCTGAGGACTGTACTAGTCAGGCCACAGATGAATCTCAGGTGTTCAAGCAGCACCCCCTGTTCCATGGTGTCAGAAGCTGAAGAGAGATCAAGGAGTACCAAGATGGAGCCACTTCTCCAATCTCTAGCCATCAGGAGATTATCGAGTACCTGAACCAGTGCAGTCTCAGTACTAAGCCTGTTTCAAAAACCTGATTGAAGAGGTTCATAGATGTTATGGATGGTCAAGTGGTTCTCCAGTTGCATTATCACTACTTTCTCAATAACCTTCCCTATAAAGGGAAGGTTTGAGGTAGGTCTGTAGTTGGACAGAGAGCCTGGGTCCAAAGAAGCCTTCTTCAGGCAGGGTGTCACCACCACCTCCTTCAGGGAGCTAGGAAACTCACCTGAATCAAGGGAGCTCCAGACTATCTGTACCAGGACTGGACTGATAATGTCACAACAACCTATAATCAGGGAATTTGGGCCCAGGTCCAAACTACAGCATGTAGGGCACATACTCTGGACAATCTGCATGACATCCGCAAACTCAGGCCAGTCAAAGGTACTCCAAGAAATACGAGGGACAGTGACCAGGCACTGATCAATAGCATCCCCCATAAAGTGAGTCAAGAGGATCTCCACTCTGATGTTGGCCACCTTATTCTCAAAGAACCGAGTGAGCTTATCGCACTCTATTTGCAAAAGGTTTTCGAGATCATGACAGGCTGGGCTGCACAGCCTGTCCACAGTTCAAAAGAGTTGAGCTGGTCAGTTCTGAGTGGCAGCAATCTCCCCGGACAGGAATTCTGCCTTGGTACGGGAGATCACTGATTGGTAGACCTGATAATGTTCTACCAACCTAAGGTGGTCAGCTTCCAGGATGGATTTCCTCCAGCGCCATTCTAACCTTCGTCCAAGTCTCTGCAGCTCCCTCAGGGTCCCATCAAACTAAGGGGCATGAGGGCAAAGGGAGAGAGGGTGAACAAGGGCTGAAGCAACAGAGTCCAGTGCAGTGGAGATGGCCTTATTATAGGCCAACATCAAAACCTCTGGATTCCTGCTTGCCACAGAAAACTCTGAGAGGCCAATCACTGCTGCTAGGCCATCAGGGCTCAAATCCCATAAAGGGCGGTAACTGACCATCTCCACAGGGATAGACCTACAAAGAGGGCCACAGAAATTGAACCTCACTATATAGTGATCGGACCAACTGACAGGTTCCACTCCCAAATTGGAGGCTTTGATCCCCAGGAGGAAAACCAAGTCAAGGGAGTGACCATGTTTATGGGTAGCAGAGGTAACAATCTGTGTAAGGCCCAGAGATGTCATCAGCTGGAGGAAGTGTTGTCCAAATTGTGAGAGTTCATCATCGACCCAGGCATTGAAGTCACCCAGGACCATCAGTCTGGGCGACTCAAACGCCATGTCGATCACAAAGTCCATGACTTCCTGGAGGAATCGCTTCTCATCCCTGGGTAAATGGTAGATGAGAACTATCCTACAACCTACACCTGCTACCATGGTACACTGGAATAATCAGTCTCTTCAACTGGTACACTAGTGAGGCCCAATTCGGTAATTGAAACAGACCGTACCCCACGTGGTCCATTCTCGAGCGGTGTATCATCAAGTAGCTGGCCGGAATTACAGCCTCCAATATGAGGCCAGCATTTTCATCCATCCAGGTCTCAGTGATGCATGCCAGATCAATTGTTCCAACAAGATCTGCGCAATAATTGCAGTCTTCTTCTAATTGATCTGGCATTGCATAACACCACTAGAGATGGACGGGTTTCTAGGGCCGCTCCAGCTACTTGCCTGCCAAAATTGGCAGTGCCCTTGGGTGTGGGGGACCAGACATGGCAGACCACATTCCAGACTCCATTTCGCCCGAGGGCATCTTCTGGATCTGACTACCCTCATGTGAGAGTCCCATTTGTTCGCCCTCCAATGTCTGCACCACCCATCCCCAACCCATCTCCTATGGGTGATATCTAGTGCTCTGCATCACTAGTAGGTTGACAACATCAAAGGGGGGAATGGGCGGAGGGCACGGAGAGCAGAGGACGAATAGCACATGACCGGGGAGGCCTACAACACATTCCAAAGGTTTAACAAAGTCAAAATGCACCAGGCCTATAAAAAAGAAACACACTAACAAACCAAATATAAGACAACACCCAATCCAATAATTTACGCTTTCAAAACTATAAATATGAATAACACAAAGAGAAAGCAGCCTAACACTAAACAATTAAAATAACCCTCTATTTGAGGGTCTCCCACTCTCTCTCTCTCGCAAAGAAGGGAGGCTCAATAGTACAATTAAAATAACAACCTAACTTTAAACAATAAACTATAATATAAAAATATAATAATAAACAAAAAAAAATTAAAATAACCACCCCTCCCAACACTTCCTATTAAACACAAATTAAAAACAAACCCTTCTGGAAACTGTGCAGAGATATTTCAATCTAACACTGTTCATGAATAAACACAGTCAGTCTAAAATAAAGAAAATACAAACCAAAAAGATGGAGATCCAATGAAGAACTACCACTTTAAAGACTGCAAATTAAGAATAAAACTAAAAATGAACAAAATAATCATAAAAGAAAAGATACAAAGAGTAATTCTCCAGCACCCCTCTCACTGGGTATGCAGGGTATGCAGGGATTGAAAAGAAAATGCAGTCTAATAGTGTTCAGACCCCCAAGCCCTCCCACAGCCTGGGAATACAAAAACTCAGGGCAATCTCACTGCCCACAGTTGAAGTACAGTAGTCCCCTCACACTGGATGTACAGGAAAACAATAAAGAAATTAATAATATAAATGACACCAGGGCTCTCTCACTGCCAGGGAGTACCTGAGAAAAGACACTCTCACTGTCTAAAAGAATAAAGGTCTGACCATGGTTCCAGAGCAAATGGAGGATTTTCTTATAGTACACAATCCAGTTAGGTAATAATCCACAACATAAGAACCCTGCCTGTGAGAGTCGGCCACCAGAAAATAACTAAACTGCAGCTACAGCACTCTGCTCAAGCCTGCCATCCGGTTGGCTTGGCAGAAGGCCTAGGCAGGCCACACACCTACCAGCCGACTCCCCGACCCACCCAGCCTGGCCTACCCCAGCAGAGTAGAATTGAGCAGCCAGATGATCACAAAATGCAGGATCCAATGTCCAAGCAAGAAAGCTCCAATTTGGCAGCCAAACGATCACAAAATGCAGGGTCCAATATCCAAATGAAAGAGTTCAAATTCAACAATTCAGCAGTTAAGCAGGACAAACTCCACACCATTTATCTCATGTTCACGACCACACTTTTCATATTTGACTTTATTCGCTCAAGGTGCATAACTCCCTTTGCTCACATTGGCACTTGCTTTGACTCTTTCTTCTTGGATAACTGCTACTTGCACTGCACTTTCATCCTGAGCATTCCCACTTAAGCATTTGATCTACATTTCACTCAGTTCAGTGGCCCTGCACATATCAATGGCATCATCTAATGTTAAGTCTGTTTTTCTCAACAGTTTGCATCTCACATGCACACTCTGTATGCTACATACAATTCTATCTCTGATCAACGATTCAGTTAAATCTCCAAAGTCACAAGATTTAGCCTTTAGCCTCAGTTCAGTTACATGTGAATCAATGGACACACCCAGATTCTGGTTCCTCATATTGAACAAATGTCTTTCATAAGTCACATTCTTTCTTGGGTTACAATACCTCTCAAATTGTCCCATAATTTTGTTCAGCTTCCCCTTCTCTTCCTCGTTTTCACAAATTAATGTATTGAATACCTCTAATGCATCAGGGTCTGCTACATGCAAGAAGGTCATAGCATGGATTTTCTGGAATTCTTCAGTGTCCACCGGCAGCTGAGTAAATTTCAAATTGGTGCTTAAATCTTCTCCGGTTTTCAGTTGCATTTCCATGTAAATTGAGAGTGGTGGGAGGCTTCAGGCAGTTCATTCTGACACCATGTAAAAATCACGCAGACACCAACGTGGAGTGAGCTGGTAAGTTTACTATATGAGACACACACTTGAAACAACTGCAGAAAATGTGGGCTACTGCCCACCATGCAAGGGTGTATATATATATATATAGTATGTAAGGGCATGCGTATTCATAAGCCATATGCAAATCACGTATGCTAATTATCTTCCTCACAGGCCTGTTGGCTGCTCCCACTCAAGAGGTGGGACTGATGATGGTCACTGGCAAATGCTAAAGGGTCCAAAAGATAGACTCAGGATTTTCCTGTGTATGAGGCTTCATGAAACGAAGTGAGCGGGAACCATTTGGTCACAGACAGGGCTAATACTGTGACAGTGACACCCAAATGTCACATAAGATGACGTAATCTTTCTATTTACCTTTTATTTTGCATCCTGAATGGACACTGTTAATCTATTGCTGTAAAAAATAGGGCTGGGCTTGCTGTATTGTCTGGCAGGGTGCAAATGATCCCGGGGCAACTCTGCGGAGTTCAGTATCCTACGGTACTCTAGTGTGTTAAATAGATGTGGTTTTACTTAGGAAGAGTGGAGGTATTGAAACCACTAGAATACCAGGACATGGCTACAGAGAGCCAATCTATTGGGTTAGCTACTTATAGACAGGGAGGATATATCCCTCAGTTTAGTGTCTTAGGGCACATAGTCATTAGAATCATCTGGGGCCCAACTGGGGAACACTGAAACTCGCTTTGCTGTCTGTGTAAATATGTATTAGCCTCGGCCCAGTGGCACTGAGTGTTGAGGCGCTGGACATCACACCTGTCTCCATGCCGGGTTCGAGAGCGAGTTCGGGCCACCGGGGGTTGGCTGGGGGGAGATAGGCTGGAGCATCTGACAAAAGCTTGCCTTCTCTGGGGGAGGGAGGGTTCTCTATCCCGACAAGCAGCGACCTCTGGCAGAGGCTGGGGGCGCAATGGCAAGTCGGAGTCCTAGGGGCTGCATTGGTTGAGGACGTAGGTCAGCAACCAATCAACCTCAGGACTATAGGGAGGGTAGGGGAGGGACATTGCCGATGTCGGCATTCGCCTTGACGTACAGGGCCCCTGACATCCTGCAGGGAAGAAAATTGGAAATACCGCCACTGGAGCCGAGAAGACAGAGCACCGAGCCGGGGTCTCTATGTGCCAGAGCCAAGCCTGCAGCCCCGCGGACCCTGACACTTGCAAGATTCGGGTGGATTGCCCCCATCCTGACCCTGCCCGGGGGGGGTTCTGCGGCAGAATGTGGGGACCTGGGACTGACAGGTAAGGCTCCGGCAGAGACCAGGCTTAATGGGTGACTCCCAATGATGCGGGTCCAGTGTGTAGTAGGTGGAGATAAATTGTGGGATAAAAAAAATATATATATATGTATTAGCAGCACAGGTAAATCTAGTGGTAACCCTGGTCCCTCACAGCTGCAACATGAAATATTTAAACAATACTTAAACTGTAAATATGTAAAAATGTTATTAACTGTGGCTCCTGCAGCTTACGGGCTTGAGATATCCAAATGCTGCTATATTTAGGCCCTCGGTGGGGTTGCAGTCAGTTCTCTGGCTGTGTAATTCCTCTGCTAAATCTGCAACTGCAGATATATCTGTAAATAAGCTGTGCTGTGCCCTCATCTGAGCCAGAATCGCCCGTGGCCATTGTCGCTTGGGAGGGGGCAGTGTCAGTGACCCAGGGAACATAGGAGGGAGCAGGAGACCAGAGGAAGGAGCCGCACTGTAGTGACAGGCAGTGCTCGGCTCCAGGGAGGCATCATCGATGAGCCAGTTGGCAGGGCTCAGGAAGGAGCCAATCAGGAGTAGGAGGCCGATTTGAGTGTGTGAGTTGGTCTTAAAAGGCAGATCCCAGTCACAGGGAAAGTAATTTTCCTCCCACCCACCCCACACCACCTCCTTATCAAATAGAGGTAAACCACTCCCGGTGATGAAAAGGACCTATCAGTAGTGACAGGAGGAGGAGCTTGTTGGAAGGAGGGGGTCCCTGGATGACCTGTAGGGTAGGGATACATCCAGTAGCTGGAAGGGCACTGCTACTGGACTAAGGTACTGTGACTTTGTTATAAGGTTGGGGGCACGAGGGCTGTGTCTGGTTGCTTCAGAACAGGGGGCAATGTGACTGGATTTGACACTTTTGGAGTGTAGAAGCTGTTTGGATTTGGTTTTCTAAGGGGAACTTAAAGTGATTGATGTACGACAATTGGTGAGGTTTGTAACTGTTGGTCTAGGGGGTAATTCATTTGTAGGTGCTGCGTGACTGAGGGGTACTAAGGTTTATTATCTTTGCAGGAAGCAGAACAGGGGTTTGCTAAGGACCAGCTACATAAGAAGGTCTACATCTGTTTTTTTTTCAGGGATTAAGGGGACAATGAGGTAAGAAAATGGAGAGAGGTAAGGAAGGATACACTAGGGGATGGAGTGGCATTAGCAGGGGAGGACAGCAAAGGAGGGGGAGTAAAGGCAGCTGCAGGATGCTAGAGGGGCCTGTGAGGGTAGAATAGTGTGCTACAATGGTTGTGGAGTGGCAGTCTGGAATGAATGTATTGTGGAAGCTAGGAGGCTGCCCGATCTGTGACAGACTGAGGAGACTCGAGGATGAAGTGCAGTGACTTGATAGAGAGTTGAGGAGGTTGGGAGGAGGGGGAGAGGTTTGCTGGGACAGAGAGCTACAGGAGGACACCACATGCATGGAATGATGGTTCGGGGGATGGGATGGGGAAGAGGGTGGGAGCAATACAAATAGGTGGCAAAGCACAGGAGGGGGGCAGGAGGAAGTAGCCCACACCCAGCATGGCAGAGAGGGCAGGTAATAGGTTTTCAGTGCTGGCAGAATTGGAGGAGGAGGGGGAGGTGAGGGATCTCTAGGAGGTGGTAGGTAAGGGGAAGCGAGAAGATGGCATGGGGGCAGGAGTCTGACAGAGGATGGTGGTAGTGGCAAGGGGGGCATAGCTGGAAGGATGGAGAAAGAGAGCAGGGGTAAATGGGAGGAGCAAGGCTAAGAGGCGAATAGCAGAGGACTTAGTGAAGGGGAGGAGAGCCCAGGGTGGCAGGGAAGGGGGGGAGGAGTGTGAGAGAGCTTTGAGAGGGAGCAGAGATAGGGCTGGGATGGAGGGGGGATCCGTAGAAGGGAAGGGAAGGGTTTCAACTGAGGCAGAATCTAGCATTAGTCACCAAGGTAAAAGAGTGAAGGGGGATGAGGATTGTAGAGGGAGGGATATTAGTGATGGGAGATTCCAAACTGAAAGGGATAAGATGGGGCAGCAAGGGGGAATGACAAAGCCACATCTGGGTGGAATCCATAACTGGCTTAACTGCAGGCAGGGCAGTTAGTTCTTAAGTGTGCTAGGAGGGGTAGGAGGAAATCGCATCTCGTGGTGCACATGGGTATGAATGACCTGGCAGGGGAGATGGTGAAAGTATTGAGGAGAGGTTCAAAGATCTGAACAGGCTGTGTGGGGAACTGGGGTAATTGGTGCCCTTCGCAAAGATGCTCCCAGTACCCTGTGCTAGCACAGCGAGGAAGGTAAGGATTGGATAGTTCAACACCTGGCAGAGAGAATAGTGTCGTTCCAGGGGATATGGGTCAGTAGGGGTCTTTGACAGACTCTGGGACAACAATGAACTTTATGCAGAGGATAGGCTACATTTGAGCAGGGAGGGAAAGGAGGTATTGAAGCAGAAGGTAGGGGAATACATAGCTACATAGGTGGATTTAAACTAGGTAGGGGGTGGCAAGTGGACAGATGGGAGACATGGATCCCAGAGAGGGGAGCCAAACAAGCTTATCCCCCAGGCTAACAGGGAGGTACCTGGAGCAGTGACATGGGGGGATTAAGAGGGGGGTATCCCGGAGAGAGGAAAGGGCGTGGTCAGGTTGGAGGGTGGTCTCACTGAATGTGAGAAGCCTTGGTAATAAATCAGCAGAATTACAGGCTGTCTTGGCAATAGGGAGGGTGGACATTGTGGCCATCACAGAAACATGGGCCACTCAGTACCAGGAATGGGATTTGACAGTCCCAGGTGATAAGATATTCAGGAAGGACACAGCTAAGGAAAAGGGGTGTGGCAATATATGTACAGATGGGGATAAGGTGCATAAGGGAGGAGGGTGAGGAAGGCAGAACAAAGGCCCTATGGATGCAGTTCCAAGACTTAAAAAGTAGGACATTGAGGATGGGGGTAGTATACAGGCCACCAGCCCAAGGGGATGACCTGGATAGGGAGTTAGCTGAGCAAATCAGAAGGGTCTGTAGGAAACTGAGCACTGTAGTGGTGGGGGACTTCAACCTACCAGGGGTCGAGTGCAGCACCCATACCACCACAAGTGCAAAGGAGCAGGTCATATTAGAGGCATTCCAAGACAGCTTCCTGGTGCAGTTAGTCCTGGAGCCAACTAGACTGGATAGGACTCTAGACCTAGTTCTGTTAAATGGGGAGGCTGTAAGGGATCTGGAGGTGGAGGGTCCTCTGGCTGGGAGTGACCACCACATGGTATGGTTCATGCTATACATGGGCAGGGAATAAGGAGGTACAAGTACCAGGGCAATTGAATTCAAGGGGTTGGACTTTAAAAGGATAGGGGGTATTTGATCATGCATAGATGCTAGCTAAAAATGGGATGTTATTAAGAAAGGGCTGGTAGAGGCTACTGAGACATGTACAAGAACAAGAAGTAAGAAGTGGAGGGCAAAAAAACCCAGCTGGCTGACGCAGGAGGCTATGGAGGGGGTGAGGGCCAAGAAAAAGGCATTTTGGAGACTCAAGAAATCGGGAGAGGAGGACAACAGGGAGATGTATATGAAGAAGGCCAGGGAGGTTATCAGCCTGGTCAGAGTGGCCAAGACTTCCAGGGAGCTGAGATTCACACGGGGCATTAAGAACGGAGAAAAGGACTTCTTCAGATACATCAGTGAAAGGTGGAAAAACTAAGATTAGATAGTGAGGATAAAGAAGAACGGGGGCTGGGTGGAGAAGGGGAAGGACCTGGCAGAGGCACTAATTGATTACTTCTGCTCAGTGTTCATGAATGAGAAAGGGGGGCAGGCACCACCTGGGAGAGGAGCAGTGGGCGAGGAGGAGGTGACTGATACAGGGATTACAGAGGACAGAGTGCTGAAAGGATTAAGGGCACTGAGGGGGGGAAAGGCACCGGGTTCAGACAGCATTCACCCTAGGGTACTTAAGGAACTAGCTGAGATCCTGGCAGGACCATTGGCTGACCTGTTCAATACCTCCTTGGACACAGAATGCATACCACTGGACTGGAGGATGGCCCATGTGGTACCCATTCACAAAAGTGTACCCAAGGATGAACCAGTCAACTACCGACCAGTGAGTCTCACATCAGTTGTAGGAAAATTGATGAAGACAATCTTAAAAGAGAGTCTGGTAACCTTTTTAGAGAGCCATGGTCTCCAGGACGGTCAGCATTGGTTGTCTATGGAAGATACTGCCAGACAAACCTGATTGAGTACTACAACTGGGTGACAAGGGAACTGGACAAAGGCCATGCAGTGGATGTCCTGCATCTGGACTTCAGCAAGGTCTTTGGTTCCATGCCACATGGGAGGCTGGGGGGGAAGCTGGAATATATAGGGGTGGGAACAAAGATGGTGAACTGGATCACCAACTGGCTGAAGGGTAGGCAGCAAAGATTGGTGGTGATTAGGGGAACTCTCGTCACTGAGGGATGTGTTGAGTGGGGTGCCGAGGATCAGTGCTGTGACTGGTGTTGTTCAGGATCTTCATTGCTGACATCTCTCATGGGGACTGGAGTAAGATCAGTCTCTTTGCCTCAAACACAAAGATGGGAAGGTGGTAGATGACATAGAAGGGTGAAGGGGCTGCAAGAGGCCCTTAACAAACTACAGGGGTGGTTGGAGGCATGGCAGTTGGGGTTATTACCAAAAGTGCAAGGTATTGCACTTCGGGGCTAAGAACCAGGAGAGGAGCTATCAGCTGGGGGGGGGACAGCTGGAATGCATTGAGAGGAGGAGAGGGATCATGGGGTGCTCATAACGGGGAGTATGAACAACTCTGCTCAGTGCAGGAGGGTGGCAGCAAATGCCAACAGGATGCTGGGGTGCATAGCGAGGGGAATCCCCTCTAGAAATAGGGAGGTGATCCTGCCCCTCTACAGGTCACTGGCCAGACCACACCTGGAATACTGCGTGCAGTTCTGGCACCCATTCCTGAAGAAGGACATCAGATTGTTGGAAGGTGTACAGCATAGGAATACAAAGATGATCCAGGGATTAGAGGGATACTCCTATGAAGAGAGGCTGGGCAAGCTGAACATGTATTCCCTGGTGGAGAGGAGGGATGGGGGGACATGATCGAAACCTTCAAACACCTAAAGGGGATGAACAAGACTAGTACAGAAGGGATTTTCCAGATCAGAAGAGGGAGGGTCACTAGGGGGCACCAACTGAGATTGGAGGAGGGAAGATTCAGGAGGGAAGTCAAGAAACAGTATTTCAGATAGAGGGTGGTGGGCAAATGGAATACTCTGCCTGAAGAGGTAGTAGCCTGTACCACGATAGATGGCTTTAAGAGGGGGATGGAACAGAGTGAGGTGGGGAGTAATTATGTAGAGGGGAGAGGTGGGTGAGGCAGCTGCAAGGGGAGGGGCTAGCTGCACAATTGAGCAGACTCGCTAGACCATGAGGCCTGTATCTGCTGATTTTTTCACATGTTTGTATATACTGTTGGGGAAAGAGATCAGACAGTGAACAGTGAAAAATATCCAAACTATTTTGCTAATTGACTTAAAATCTTTTCCCCATGCCACTGCCTGATTTCTCCAAGGATCCATCTAAATCAAGCCTGTGTGCAATCAAGGAGTTAACAAGTGAGTTCAGTGCTCAAGTGTTCAGTGGAACTCTCCATAATATTCTGCATGTGGAGGCACCATGCTACTTGTAGATGTTTTAAACGCTTTGTAGCCTATTCTCCAAAAGCATGAGTCTGAAGCCTGGATAACCCTCTACAACCTGATGTTCTAGGCATGACCGAGACGTGGCTGAAGCCTTCCACCCCAGACTCTAGCTGCCAAATTCAACCTGCACCTTGACTTTTCTGTGCATATTGGGCCCTATTCACAAACGGGTTGGGGTAGCTATGTACAGTGTAACTCGTATGCGTAGCCACCCCACACCCATTCGGGCCACTGCACCCCCTCGGTGGCATGCACAAAAATGGTATCCTCCCCGATACACCAGAACCCCGGCCATGTGCAGAGCTCCATATGTGGGTGGGCCAGGGTCTCCACGGGGGAGGTGTGCCGGCACCCTGCACCATTCACGAAAGTGCAGAATGCCATACGCTGGGCCAGCGGCTACACGTCTAGAGGGCAGCCATAACGAATATGTGCCCCCTCCAGATGATGCTGCCTGACCCACTGGTGCAGGTGGGGGGGGTCATTGGACCAACAAAGGAGGTTGCCACTGGTGTCAGGGGACAGTGGTCAGACCAAGGGCGGGCAACCAGCAAATGCTCCCCCTGACAGCATGACCACCACTCTGCAAGCCACCTGCAATATGGTGCCAAAGTGGCGCAAGGTATCCACTGCAGACCCGGTTAGGGCAGCTGACTGGCTGCTGACCCAGTTCTGCAACCTCACCTCCGTGAATCTCCGCGCGGGGGGGGACACGAAAGGGAGCCAGGCGAGGACCACTGCTTCATGAATGCAGTCCCAGCACGGATCTCCCAGGGGTAAGGGGCTGCACGTGCCTTTACGCGCCAGCTCCACACCTCTTAATAAATATGGCCCAATACGGCAATCCACAAGAAATTGCACCCCAAACCGTGTGCCCAGTACCATAACCGTGGATGTATCCCACTGCCCACTCACCGTGCAATAGTACAGAAAATGTTTCGCGCAATATTTGACTATGGAGATGTAGTCTACAGTGCCACTCCCAAATCTTCCCTAACCAGACTGGACACACTCTTCCACAACTTCCATCATTTCACTCTTGACTATCTGCCCCCCCCATACCCACCACTGTGATCGTTACCAATTCTTGTCCCTCCCCTCATTAGAGGATAGGCAGTAAGCCCACTGTGCTGGCTTTATGGCTAAATTCTGGTCCCACCCTGCCCCAATATCTCTCTTCCTCTCTCTCTCCCCCCCAATACTCCCTGAGACACTCAGACCCTGTACCTTGTCCATCCTGCACATGTCCACCTCTGCAGGCCAGGCTGCCTTTTTCTATTGCTTTCCCAAACTGCGGAATTCACTCCCCTCAGCCATTCGCCATGCCCCTTCCTCTCATGCTTTCAACATCCTCCTTAAAGCCCACTTCTGCACCACCTGCACCTGCTTCTAACTCTCTGTCTTACCCCTATACCCCCTTTCTGGGTCACCTCTTATTTCTTCCTTTACTCACCTAGATTAATCAATGTATTTTAATCTGGATACTGAATGGCATGGACATTTATAAATAATAGTTGTAATTTAACTCTGTCCTAGCATCTGGTCTCATACTAGCCGCTTATTCTCTACTGCTGATTTCTCTCATGTTTTCCTGAGTTATGTTACTGAAACTTCTATGCCTGTAGTCCCCTACTGGTTGGTAACTGTAAACTCACATTTCACTGCTGTAGCTATCTGTAGATAATTTTGTACGTAACATTTGCTGTAATTATTTGTAAATATTTTGTAAATAATGTGTACCTTACTCTCACTGTTTCCACCCCCCCAGTACGCATCTGGAAATGAGCATTGTCTACTCAGTATGCCTTTCCTGGTGAAACTTTTCAATAAATAAATACAATTAGGGGCTATACTCTTTTCAGGCATGATAGCCCAGGTAAGAAAAAAGGTGGTGAGAATGGGTCATTACAGAACTGATCCTCAGGTCCACTAAGAAATTGTGTCTGGGGTGTGTATACAATCCTCCCAAGGGTGATCTGAGTGGTCTTGTCCAACTAACTGCCTAATGAGGCAGTATAGCGCAGTGGTCTAAGGCTCTGAGCTGCAAATCTGGTGACATCCAGCAGACCAGACCTGGGTTTGAATCCCACAGCTTCCACTTTCATACTGTGTGACCCTGAGCATGTCACTTAACCTCCTTGTGCTTCCAGGTCGCTCCTGTAAAAAAGCTTCCAGCTTAGTGTGCTATACCTGGTTAAACAACTAAATAAAAAAAAAACTAACTAGTGGGATTGGCTGCCTCTCTCCTTCAAGGGACCTTATAACAGTTGACGATTTCAACCTAACTTGGCTTAATGCCCAGCAGTCTGAGTACGCTGAGCTCCTTAAAGGGGACAGGAGATTTGTGCTAACTGGCAGCTGTTTATAAAGTTCTTATTCTCAGAAATTAGAAACATAGAATTTGATGGCAGATAAGGACCACTTAGCCCACCTAGTCTCTGCTCATTTCTCTACCTAATGGATAAGCTGCATATCCTAGTTAACCAGCAGTCTTCTTCCTCCTACCCCCCACTAGAATTGCCTTATGTCTGTCCAATGCATTCTTGAATTCCCCCACTGTTTTTGACTCCACAACCTCCACAGAAAGGCCGTTCCATGCATCCACAACTCTCTCCATGAAAAAATACTTCCTCACATTACCCCTGAGCTGCCTCCCCTCTATCTTCAAATTGTGCCCCTTGTTCTTGCACATCTCTTTTTCTGAAAGATGCTACCCTCTTGGACTTTGTTGATTCCTTGAGGTACTTGAACATTTTTATCATGTCCCCCCCCCCCCGCTTTGTCCACCTTCAGTTTTAAGAGTTCTGTCAGAACCCTTTCTTCTGTGAATGGACTGGTATCAACCCCTCTATCCAGAGTGTTTCTATTTTTTGGTTTAGGTACCTCCCCCTCTTCTTCTTTTGTGAATACTGAGCAGAAGTATTCGTTCAGTATCCCTGCTTTTTCACTGTCACCCTCTGCCCACATTCCCTCCCCTTTATTAAGCCTCAGTATCCCTCCCTTGGTCTTTCTTCACTCCCTAATCTACCTATAAAAGATTTTTTCCCCCTTCTTAACAAAGTTGGCTATCTTTTCCTCAGTTTGGGCCTTTGCTATTCTGACTGACTTCCCTGCCTTCTTCTTCTTTAACTGATACAGTTCTCTGCCCAGCTCCTTCTGTGTTTCCTTATATTTCCTGAATGCTATCACTTTCTCTTTAACCTTCCCTGCCACCTCTTTTGAGAACCATAGAGACTTTTTCCTTCATTTTGTTTTGTTGATTTGTTTTACACAAAGGCTTGTTGCCTCTGTGATGGCAGTTTGGATTTTTCCCCTCCTTCTTGCCCATTTGCTAGTGTTGTTCTGAAGCACTCTCCCATTTTGACAAAGTCAGTCCTGCTAAAGTCCAACACCCCTGGTTTTGTATGGCTTGACTCTACAGCTGTGTTTACTGTGAACCACACTGTTTGGTGGTCGTTTGTTCCTAGATAGCTACCCACTTCTAAATCTGTAATCCTCTCTCCATCCCCATTTGAGAGTACCAGGTCTAAGACTGCTCCCTCCCAAGTGGGTTCCAACACTAGCTGTCTCAGGCATGCTCCCCGTAGGTCATCGAGAATGACCCTGCTATTGGATGTGGCTGCAGTAAAGGTGCTCCAGTTAACATCTGTCATATTCAGGTCCCCCATCAGCAATATCTCCCCTTTTTCTGTCATTCTAAGGATTCTTTCTATCATTTCCTTGTCCATTGCCTCCCCCTGAGACAAAGGTTTGTAAATAACCCCTCTGTGGATTGTGGTGCCATTTCTTGTCTCCAGGGTGACCCACAGTGCCTCCTCCCCTCTCTGGTTACCCTTTAGTTCTGTTACTTTAATTCCTTCCCTTATGTAGAGAGCTACTACTCCTCTTCTTTTACCCTCCCTGTCCCTTCTGTAGATTGTGTACCCTGGTATGTTGACATCCCAGTCATGGTTCTCTGTGTACCATGTTTCTGTGACTCCCACAATATCCTGGTGTTCCTCTTCCATCAAGGCCACTAGTTCAGGGAGCTTGTTACACAGACTATGGGCATTGGTACTCATCGCCCTCCATTTTTTGATGGTCTTACCCCTTTTAGGCCCACCCCTGTCTTTACTGCCTTTGCCTTTTTCTGGATTTACCCCAGTCCTGCTCCCTATCAACTTCTCTACCTTTGTGTCTACTTTACTAACTACCCTGTTTTGTGGGTGAAGGGGCTGGGATTTCCTTGCTTCCCTTTAGTGCCTCACCCCTTAGCTAGTTTAAATGCTTGCCAATGAAGCATTTAAACCTATCACCTAGGATCCTGGTTCCCCTACCCGGACAGATGCAGACCATCACACCAGTATAGGCCTGCATCCCTCCAGGTGGACCCCCAGTCCCCAATGAAGCCAAATCCTGGAGCTCCACACAAGTTCTTCAACCAGTCATTGAATCCCATGGTGCGGAGTGCCCTAGCCTCACCCATGCCATAGACAGGCTACACTTCTGAGAAAGTTACCGTGCATGCTACTTGTCTAAGGCCCTCCCCAAATCCACAAACTCCTGCTGCACTGTTCTGATCCCATTCCCAGCCAGGTCATTTGTCCCTAGATGTACAATGACATCCAGCTCCCTCCCACGTGCAGCTGCTCACTTGATCCTGAGGATTCACTTCCTGTCCATCCAAGCCATCACACCAGGCAGGCACCTTACCTCCCTCTCCCCTCTCTCCCCCAGTTCTATCGCCCTAATGATTAAGTACCCCCACCAGGAGTTGTTTCCTTCCCCTGTGGGGTCATGTGTCACCTTCCTGTGGTTCTCCTTTGTGGAAGTTCCCACCATCCTCCTTGGTCTCCACTGCAGATGCCTTCATAGAGGAACCATGCTCCACCAGAATGGTGAATGAATTGTGGAGAGGCACAACTGGGGGGAAGGCACATCTGTTCTACCACCCTTACCCTCCCTGAGCCCACCATGGCCCAACTGCTCCTCTTTCTTGGCAACCTCTGAGGCAGTGGTGGTGGCCTGGGTCATCCCTGGATGGGGGAGGAGGTTTCCCAAATCCTCGCCAGGTCAGCATGGAGACGGCAACCTCCTCCCTCAGACCAGAGATGTGTCTGCAAATAGGGCAGCAACGCAGCCTCCAGAATCTCTCCTGGAAGACTGCCATTCCACAGCCAGTGCATTGCACCACTCCCCACATGCCTGTTTCCCTTTCTGTTTAAGATTTTTTATATGCATTCCACTAAATTAAACATATTTAACTGTACCTGAATAGAAAGTGATATGAAAAACTATATATGCATTCCACTAAATGAAATATATTTAACTGTACCTGAATACAAATTGATATGAAAAACCGTATTTTACATTGTTTTGTTCTATGGGCAGTGTTCTGTTACAGTTTTCTTTATGGAACCAGTAATTTGGAGTTTTTATTACAGTATGTCATGGTTTGTATACAGAATGCTAAGTATGAGTTGTTGACCTATCAGAACTATGCTTAGAGTTCTGTGCACAAACTGTGGCATAGTTAAAACTCCAAATTACCGGTTCCATAAAGATAACTGTAACCAAATGCTGCCCATGAAAACAAAACACTGCAAAATAAGTTTTTTTGTATCACTTTTTGTTCAGTTACAGTTAAATATGGATAATTTATGGGAATGCATATCATTTCTGAGAATAAGAACTTTATAAACAGCTGCCAGTTAAAAATGATAAAGACAATTCGTTACCACCCATCATTTCAGAGGCGGGAACTCTAGATGGCTCAACAAAGAGATGCTGTCAGTAATGAAACAGTGGGACACATTTTGGGTTACTTTTACATCCTTTCTGACCCCTGTAAACTGGAAAAAGTATCGTAGACTTAGCAATCTGTGTAAGGAGGAGTCTAAATTCCGTAAAACCCCTTTTCTCAAGAACCAGCAGACATGCAACCTGGGTGACCCTCATAGGTTTTGGAACTTTGTAAACTCCTCTTTAAGCAAATGAACCTCTCACAGATTATCTCCTCCCATACACAGCTAAATCCTAAATCCTCCAAACACTCCCTCCTCGACTGGATCCTAATGAACAGAGAGAATAGGGTCTGATCAGCAGGGGCTGCTGTCTGACTCCATCAGCTACCACTCACCCACCTACTGCACATGATCTTGTTAAGCTTATATACTTCAAGGACTTCTCTAAATTTGACATGGTCAAACTTCATGCCGATATTATGGCAGTAAACTGGTCCACCCTCCACTCGATACGAGGTAGACTCAGCCCTTGGATTCCTCATGGCCACCTTGTCTTCGGTACAAAACAAACACTTTCTGGTTACCACCCATCATTTCAGAGGCGGAACTCTAGATGGCTCAACAAAGAGATGCTGTCAGTAATGAAACAGTGGGACACATTTTGAGTTACTTTTACATCCTTTCTGACCCTGTAAACTGGAAAAGTATCGTAGACTTAGCAATCTGTGTAAGGAGGAGTCTAAATCTATAAAACCCCTTTTCTCAAGAACCAGCAGACATGCAACCTGGGTGACCCTCATAGGTTTTGGAACTTTGTAAACTCCTTTACAGAACCTGGTCCCAAGCTGAATACTATCAACTTGCTCACGGACACAGGACTGAAAACTGAGCCATCAATAGCTGCGGATGCCTTGAACAACAAATATTCTAATCTGGAAGCCTACCTTGCTAAACTCCTACCTAAGACACTATCCTATCCCTTGGGGTGAGAGAAGTGAGTTGATCATTTGCCCTCCTTTCCACTTTAAAGCTACCTCCCCATCAGAGGTCTGACGTCTCCTCCAGGTCCTACCCAACTCTGGTAGTGGTGAGAGTGACAGTCTCTGCCCTTGGTTCTTAAAGTTGTTTGCTGACTTCATTGCCAAAACCCTCTCTATCCTATTTAACCTATCCATTTCTACCTCATCCATCCCCTACTTTGGAAACAGGCCAGAGAAGTTTCCCTCTTTAAGTCTGACTCCATCAGCTCAGGGGCTCAGTGGGCCTACCCGATTACCAAAATTGAATAAATGAATAAATAAAAAAAGAAGTCAGATGACACCAAACTCTCAGATAATTACAGACCAGTATTCATACTCTCTCACGAGCAAAGTCTTTGAGATAATTGTCTTTTCACACATCTCAGACCATATTTCAAAATACAGTCTACTGTACTATCTCCTTACCAGCATGGTTTTTGTAAGGACTACAGCACTACTACTGTGCTGGCTCATTTCAGAGACCATGTCCTAAGGAAAGCAGATAGAAACATAGAAACATAGACTTTGTGACAGATAAGGACCGCTTCACCTAGTCTGCCCATTTCCCTACCTAGAGGATAAGCTGCAGATCCTATTTAACCAACAGCCTATTTCTTCCTACCCCCCCCACAAAAATTGCCTTATGTCTGTCCCATGCATTCTTGAATTCTCCCACAGTTTTAGACCCCACAACCTCCTCAGGAAGGCTGTTTCATGCGTCCACCACCCTCTCTGGGTGATGGACGCATGGAAGATGATGGAAAACTCACTGGCACAATCTTTGTCGATCTGTTTAAGGCTTTTGACTTAGTAAATCCTAACATCCTCCTCCACAAACTTTATTCTTATGGCTTGTCACCAGGTACCATGGAGTGGCTCATATGAACATGCGAAATTTGCCAGCAGATAAAGGCCTAGAGGTCTATCAAGTCTGCTCGAATGTGCAGCTAGCACCCCTTATTCTGCAGCTGCCCCTCCCTTCCACCCTTCTCCTTCATTAACCTTCCCCCTTGTCCTGTCCCATCCTCGTTTGAAGCAGTCCACTGTTCTACTGCATACTACTTCAGCAGGTAACGCATTCCACCCAGTCACCACCCTCTGTAAAAAGTGTCTCCTCATCTCCTCCTGAACCTTCCTCGCCCAGTCTCATATCATGGCCCTGTGGCCCTCCTCCCTTACTTTGAACAGCCCTCTGTACCCATCTTGTTTATTCCTTTAATGTATTTAAAGGTTTCAATCATGTTACCCCTGTCCCTCCTCTCCTTCAGTGAGTACATGTTCAACTCCTTCAACCTCCTCTCGTATGATAAGTCCCCCAGCCCCTTGATCATCTTTGTCACTCTGCACTGCACCCCCTCCAGTAACTTAATGTCCATCTTCAGATACGGACGCCAGTACTGCATGTAGTACTCCAGGTGTGGTCTAACTAATGACCTATACAGTGGCAGAATCACCTCCTCCTTCCTCGAGGATATATCCCTTGCAATACAACCCAGCATTTTGTTGGCCTTTGCAGCTGCCTTCCTACATTGTGCCGAGTTGTTCATTGATCCTGTAATGAGCACACCCAGATCCTTCTCCTTCTCTGTCTGGGCTAGCTGCACTCCCCCCCAGCTGGTAACTCCTCCTTGGGATCTTCATCCCAAAATGCAGCACCTTGCACTTTTTGGCATTAAACCCCAGTTGCCAGGTGTCTGACCAGGTTTCAAGCTTTGCCAGATCATCCTGCAACCCCTGCCATCCCCCTAGGTCATCCACCACCGCGCCTACCTTGGTATCAGCAAACAGACTGATCTTTGATCTTGATGTCCCATGATATGTCTGCAATGAATATCCCAAACAACACTGGTCCCAACACTGAGCCCTGTGGAACACCGCTCATCACTGCCCTTGGGTGTGAGCTCCCCCACCCACCACCACCCTCTGTTGCCTTCCCTGCAGCCAGTTTCCTACCCATCTCACAAGCTTTGCAACCTCCCCTGTGCCTACTAACTTCCTTCCCAGTCTTCCATGTGGCACTGAGTCAAATGCCTTACTGAAGTCCAGATACAGGACATCCACTGCATGGCCCCTGTCCAGTTGCCTACTTACCCAGTCATAGAACTCCACCTGGTTGGTTTGGCAGGATCTGCCACATATGAAGCCATGCTGTCTGCTGTCCTGTAGTCCTTTGGCCTCTAGGAGGGCCACCAGCCTCTCCTTCAGGATAGTCTCCATTAGCTTACCCACGATGGATGTGAGGCTCACTGGTCTGTAGTTTCCCGGTTCATCCTTGGGGTCACTCTTGTGGAGGGGCACCACATGAGCCATCCTCCAGTCCTGAGGTACACACCCCGAATGTAGTGAGGCATTAAATAGGTTTGTCAAAGGTCCTGCAAGGACCTCTGCCAGCTCCTTCAGTACCCTGGGGTGGATGCCATCTGGGCCTGGTGCCTTGTCCACCCTCAGTGCCTTCAAACCCTCTCGAACTCTGCTCTCCATGATTTCCCCATCTGTCACCACTTCCCCCCTGCTTCTGCCATTTCGCCCACCTTGGGTGTCACCCCCCTCTTCTCTTTAGTAAATACTGAGCAGAAGTACTCATTTAGTGCTTCCGCCTTATCGCACCCTGCTTCCACCCAACCCCCTCCTTCCTAATCCTTACTATGTGGTCCTTACAGCTCCTTTTCTCCCTGATGTACTTAAAGAAGTCCGTCTCCCCCTTCTTAATGCCTTGTGCCAGCCTGAGTTCCGTAGATGCTTTGGCTCCCCTTACTGCCCTTGTCACCTCCTTCGATTCTGTCAAGTACTCCTCCCTGTCCTCCCCCCTCCCTGTTTTCTTGTACTTCCTAAAGGCAGCTCTTTTCCTCCTTACCTTTTCCATGACCTCCTTGCTCAACCAGATCGTTCAGGAATTACCAATTGAATAGATCCCAAATGGTCCACATTGGAGGGGTTGTATCCAGCCCCTGACAGATGCATAGCATGGACCCATCCTTTTCTCTCTCTCTTTGTCAACCTCCTACTTGAAGATTGCTCAGGTTGCTATAAGATGATGTATGAGGATGATCTCATCTTATTTAGGAGTGACAAAAGTCCACATAACCTATCCCTATCCCTCTCCTGAAGATTTCACATCCACACATAGCTGGTTTACCTCCAAAAGACATATCATCAATGCCAAAAAAACTAAGACCATGCTATTTGGGTCAAAGTCTTGGCTCACTAGATGTCCCACTGGGAAAATCAACTTTGTCTGCATCCTGGCTCAGGATGGATTCCTCCTCAATTATGTCATCACCACCTTTAAATATCTGGGGGTCACACTCGACCCTTTCCTCGCCTTCAAAGATCATATTGAGCTAGCTGTGAAATGGGTTAACCAGCAGCTGGGTGTTTGCTATTGCCTGATGCACCTCATGACCCCCAACGTGCAACTGGCTATCAGGCAGGGCATACTCCTACCTATCCTGGAATACTGCTCATCCATCATCTACCAAACCTCATCTTGTCACCTCACACATTTTAACACTGCCTTTAATTACATCTGCAGATTTGTCACTCTAGCCCCGTACAATACCCACTACTGCACCCTTTACTAGTCGCTCAGGTGGCTCTCCCCCAGGCTTGCAGGAACTTCCTTATGGACAACCTCATACTCAAATCCCTCCATGATGGTGCTATTTCCCCTTTATCCAGACTTCTCAGTATTATACAGGGCAGACAAGAACTGAGATCCTCCACTCAATACCTTCTCGTCTGTCCCATGTCCACTACAGACGCGGGGCAGAAAGCTTTCTCTATCACTGCCCCAAAGCTCTGGAACACCCTACCCACCTTGTTATATTCATCAGTCTCTCTTCAGTTATTCAAGGTACACTTTAAAAACTCCCTACTATCGGCCCTGTCCCGCAAGTGCAACTCCTGAACTCAGTCAGCCAATTTCACTTCTCGGCTTTTCACATCATGAAACTGTCAGGTGTCATCCGATTGGCTGGACTGTATTTTCCTTCACCTGCACTCATATGATGTTCTTTCTATCTCTTTTGCACTGACTTTTATGTTTCACCCTCACCTATATTGCCTGACTTATGAATTACTGACTTATATGTTATTTAGTCTGTACTTTTATTTGCTTATGGTATGGCAGAACCTTATGTATTGTTTCTCTTTAAACTGTTTGCTGATATTGCTCATTTATGTGTATGTATCAATTGCTCATGTATGTATTATTACTTATAGGTATTTTAATTCTGTATTTTCATGTGTGTAAAGGTTCCATGTGATAAGGCTATTCCTGAATGCCGAATGCCCTTATGGTGAGTACACATCGCTGAAATTGAATGTTTGCGATGTGCAACCCGCGCAGTGAAAGTGGTGCAAACTTGTGTTTTGTTGTATTAGGCAGTGGCTGTGTCCCTCACGCACCTAATTTTGGAGTCTCAACTTCAGGGGAGTGCATGGTAGTGGGGTGCATCCACATTAAAAATAAATAAAACCTGTCTCAGGCCAGGCACAACAAAAAATACTGGCACCAGGTCCCAAACCGTGCATCCCAGCAAATGATAAAGAAAGTCTTGTCACATACCATATATTCATTTGAATATCCACACACAGAGTAATTTAATGTCAATCAGCTGTGATGATATATTTTAGTAATGTTTTCTCTACAGCTGATTATGATAACCCTGGTCCATTATTTCCTTTATACCAGGGGTTCTGACATCACTTCCTCAAACGGGCAAAGGATATGCACCTGTCATAGCAGAAGCAGACATCCAGGAAAGGAACAGCAGCAAGTGAAGAGGCGACTGCTATGTCAGTGGAAGGGAAGTAAATGCAAATCTAGGAGCTTTCATTATTACTTCTTTGCATTGATATTGCATTTGGGAAAGGAGGAGTAGGAGTTTGAAGAAGGTTGTGCAATGGCTACTTAAAGTCTCTTTTTGAGTGTGGATAGGAAGGATAGGAATATAAAAAGCAGTTGCTCAATATATCTAAACGTGTGCAACAAAGGAGGTAAGGGAAATAAAGAAAATGTTTTGCACTGATAGAGGGGGGAGAGGGGAGACTTGGGGGAGTGTTTGGTATCCTGCATCTGGAAGGGGGGGGTCACTGGTGGGCAATGACAGCAATGGGTAGGGTGGTAGGCTGCAACAACTGCGGTGCACCGATCTTTCTAAAAATTGCCTGGAGTGTGAGAGGATGTTCAATGTGCAACCACATAGTAAAACTTAGAAAGGAGATTGAGGGTCTGCAGGAGGAACTAAGAAAGGCAAGGCAGATTGGGGTGGGTTTAGCCCAATACTGGAGGGAGGAAGAAGGGAGATGAGGAGGGTGATTTAAGCTAACAGTGGTGAGGAGAGGTTAGAAGAAGGAAGCAAAGACAAAGGGCCCAGGCCAGGAAGAACGATTGCAGGAAACCAGGTCAGAGACAAAAGACAAATGGAAGGAGGAGATAGGGACTTGGTGAGGGGAGGCGAAGAAGTGGCAAAAGTCATGGAGTGGAAAGGAGAGAACAGGTTACTATGAAGAGAGAGAGAGGGAGCGGGCATTTGTGAAGGGTCTTCAGAAAATAGCTTTGCACTGCTAGAGAGGAAGAAGGTGGAGGAGGGGAATTATGAAATTAGAGGAGTAATTGATAAATGCTTGGACCAAACTGGAGCGGGGGGGAAGTTCTGCTGGGAGAATTGCAACAGGGGTAAAAGGGAAATAATGTGCAGAAGGAAGAAGAGGAGCTGGAAATGAGAGGGAGATGAATGGAAGCAAGCAGGGAGTAAGAGATGGAATCTTAGTGCTGGGGACTCAATACTAAGAGGAGTCAGGTGGGGTAGCAAGGGGGAGAGGCATAGTTGCGTTTGGGTGGAGGCCATGCCAAGAATGACAGCGGAAAGGGTGGGACAATCTGTTCTGAAATATGCTAGAAGGGGTAGGGACAAGCCTCATTTAATTATATATCTTGGGACAAACAACCTGGCTGACAAGACAGTAGATATAGTCCAGAGGAGGTTTGTGGAACTAGCACAATTATGTGAGGGGGCAGGAAGATCAGTAACTTTTTTAGAGATACTTCCGGTGCCAAAGGCAAGCACAACAAGAAAGCTGAGAATAGAGGAATTTAACGGATGGCTAAGAACCTGGTGTTGTGCTAAAGGGTATGGGCTGTTGGGGGTTGGGGAGGGACCTGGGAGGACAGTAGTCTCTATGCCAAGGACAGACTATGCTTGAGTGAGGAGGGAAAGAAAGTGTTGAAACAGAGGATGGAGGAGTACATAGAGGAAGTTGGAATTTAAACTAGGAGTGGGGGTGGCAGTTGGGGAAGAGATATGCAGAGACCACAGGTTGGGAAACCATATGAGCTTACCCCCATAACAGTGACAAAGGACAAATGGCAAGTACTATTGGTGATGCTAGGAAAGGAGGGCAGGATGGGAGGAAGGGAAAAGGGTGGAAGGTGGTTACTCTTAATGCTAGTAGCCTTGGGAGGAAAACTGCAGAGTTACAGGTTCTCATGGCAGAGGGAGAGGTGGATATTGCAGCCATCACAGAAACATGGGCCACCCAGTACAATGACTGGGACCTGTCTGTGCCAGGGTACAGGTTATTTCGTAGGTACAGGGTGATTGGGAAAGGGGGGGTGGCACTATATGTGAAGGAAGGACTGAAGTGTGTAAGGGAGGAAGGGGAGGAGGGTAGTACGGAGTCACTTTGGATGCAAATCCAGGATTCCAAGAATAGGATTCTTAGAATGGGAGTGGTGTATAGGCCACCATCTCAGACAGAGGAGTTAGACAGGGGACTAGTGGGACAGATCAGGAGGACCTGCAAGAAGGGTAGTGTGGTGATTGTGGGGGACTTCAACATGCCAGGAGTGGATTGGAGCACCCCAACTAGGAACAGAAGGGAGCAGGTACTGCTGGATGCCTTCCAGGACAGCTTCCTGCTGCAAATGGTCAGTGAACCAACCAGGTTAGGGAATACCCTTGACCTTGTGCTGGCAAATGGGGACTTTGTGAGAGAACTTACAGTGGAGGAACCACTGTCAGGGAGTGACCACCACTCAGTATGGCTCACATTGGATATGGGCAAGGAAGGAGTGGAATCTGGCACAAGAGTGCTGGAATTCAGGAGGGCTGACTTTGGGAGGATGGGGGAACTGGTAAAAGGGTACCTGGCCAGAATTCAATCTAGTATGGACACTAACCAGAGGTGGGAGCTCATAAAGCTGGGGATAGTGGAGGCAACCAAAACCTGCTGCAAAGCCCAGAGCAAGAAGGCTAGGGCTAAGAAACCGAGCTGGTTGAGCAAGGAGGTCATGAAAAGTAAGGAGGAAAAGAGCTGCCTTTAAGAAGTACAAGAAAACAGGAGGGGAGGACAGGAGAAGTACTTGACAGATGAAGGAGGTGACAAGGGCAGTAAGGGGAGCCAAAGCATCTACGGAACTCAGGCTGGCACAAGGCATTAAGAAGGGGGAGAAGGACTTCTTTAAGTACATCAGGGAGAAAAGGAGCTGTAAGTACCACATAGTAAGGATAAGGAAGGAGGGGGGTTGGGTGGAAGCAGGGTGTGATAAGGCAGAAGCACTAAATGAGTACTTCTGCTCAGTATTTACTAACGAGAAGAGGGGGGTGACACCCAAGGTGGGAGAAATAGCAGAAGCAAGGGGGGAAGTGGTGACAGATGGGGAAATTATGGAGGGCAGAGTTCCAGAGGGTTTGAAAGCAATGAGGGTGGACAAGGCGCCAGGCTCAGATGGCATCCACCCCAGGGTACTGAAGGAGCTGGCAGAGGTCCTTGCAGGACCTTTGGCAGACCTATTTAATGCCTCACTACATTCGGGGTGTGTACTTCAGGACTGGAGGATGTCTCATGTGGTGCCCCTCCACAAGAGTGGCCCCAAGGATGAACTGGGAAACTACAGACCAGTGAGCCTCACATCCATCGTGGGTAAGCTAATGGAGACTATCCTGAAGGAGAGGCTGGTGGCCCTCCTAGAGGCCAAAGGACTACAGGACAGCAGACAGCATGGCTTCATACATGGCAGATCCTGCCAAACCAACCTGGTGGATTTCTATGACTGGGTAACTAGGCAACTGGACAGGGGCCATGCAGTGGATGTCCTGTATCTGGACTTCAGTAAGGCATTCAACTCTGTGCCGCATGGAAGGCTGGGAAGAAAGTTAGTAGGCACAGGGGCGGGTGCAAAGCTGGTGAACTGGATAGGGAACTGGCTTAAGGGAAGGCAACAGAGGGTGGTGGTGGGTGGGGAGCTCTCACACACAAGGGCAGTGATGAGCGGTGTTCCACAGGGCTCAGTGTTGGGACCAGTGTTGTTTGGGATATTCATTGCAGACATATCATGGGACATCAAGAGCAAGATCAGTCTGTTTGCTGATGATACCAAGGTAGGCGTGGTGGTGGAAGACCTAGGGGGATGGTAGGGGTTGCAGGAAGATCTGGCAAAGCTTGAAACCTGGTCAGACACCTGGCAACTGGGGTTTAATGCCAAAAGTGCAAGGTGCTGCATTTTGGGATGAAGAACCCAAGAAGGAGTTACCGGCTGGGGGGAGTGCAGCTAGCCCAGACAGAGGAGGAGAAGGATCTGGGTGTGCTCATTACAGGGTCAATGAACAACTCGGCACAATGTAGGAAGGCAGCTGCAAAGGCCAACAAAATGCTGGGTTGTATTGCAAGGGGTATATCCTCGAGGAGGGAGGAGGTGATTCTGCCACTGTATAGATCATTAGTTAGACCACACCTGGAGTACTGCGTGCAGTACTGACGCCAGTATCTGAAGAGGGAGATTAAGTTACTGGAAGGGGTGCAGCACAGGGCAACAAAGATGATCAAGGGGCTGGGGGACTTCTCATACAAGAGGAGGTTGAAGGAGTTGAACATGCACTCACTGAAGGAGAGGAGGGACAGGGGTGACATGATTGAAACCTTTAAATACATGAAAGGAATAAACAAGATGGGTACAGAGGGGCTGTTCAAAGTAAGGGAGGGGAGGGTTACCAGGGGCCATAATATGAGACTGGAGGAGGAAGGTTCAGGAGGAGATGAGGAGACACTTTTTACAGAGAGGTGGTGGCTGGGTGGAATGCGTTACCTGCAGAAGTGGTATGCAGTAGAACAGTGGACTGCTTCAAAAGGGGATGGGACAGGACAAGGGGGAAGGTTAATGAAGGGGAAAGGTGGAAGGGAGGGGCAGCTGCAGAATAAGGAGTGCTAGCTGCACATTCGAGTAGACTTGATAGACCTCTAGGCCTTTATCTGCTGGCAAATTTCATATGTTCGTATGTTCATATGGTTAAAAAAACTTTAGCCTCCTGTGTTTTGAATAAGCATAGTAACTGGACATATTGACATGTTTGCCCTGTAGCAGGTAATGTATGGAAATGTTTTTTTAAATGCACAAAAAGTAGAAAAGCTGAGTGAATAAAAAAATGGCAGTATGCTGAAAGGTAACACTGCTGGCAGCTCATTCACTTGTTTGTGTCATCCCCCCCCCCAACCCCAGTCCTGGCCACTCAGCACCTTGCATCATGTATTGAAACAATGGCCAAGGCCTTTAGCATATCACATTCAATTCAGAGCTTAAAGCAGAAGGTGGAGGTGGGGTGGCATTCCAACTCTGGCCTCAATAAAGAGGCAATGTAAAATGAAGTAGCCCCCTCTTTCAATTACAGCACCAGCTCTTACACACACACACACACACACACACACACACACACACACACACACACACACATCTGTAGTGTGTTATTATGTTGATACAATGGTTTTAGTCTAATGAAAAAAAAAACTTCCTTTTATCTGACCTCTGTATAACTACGTTTCAATAACTCAAGAATTGGGATTAATTTGA
Source organism: Neoceratodus forsteri (assembly GCA_016271365.2). Lineage (NCBI taxonomy): Eukaryota > Metazoa > Chordata > Ceratodontiformes > Ceratodontidae > Neoceratodus > Neoceratodus forsteri. The sequence continues at coordinate 899,367,876 of CM028135.1, read as the reverse complement.
TGATTAATTTATACTGATGATAAATACAAAGGAATGCTGAATCCTTTGTTCAATATTTTTTAACTGTGAAATCAAGAAAATGTTTTAATCCTGTTTAGCTCCCGTGCAATGTTCCAGCTTTCCAAACCTTAGAGTTTTGTAGTTATGTTGCAAAACATCTTGTCTATCTTGTTTCAAGCAAATACTTTGTTTTAAAATTACTCCCACTCATGAAGCAGAAGGGAGTATTTTAAAAGGTATCTTGGAAAATATATGGAGTGGTAGTAATGAAAATCAGTGCTTCTTTGAGAGTAGTACAGAATGTTGAGAGTATGGTTGTAACCCTGGACTGAGTTTTAGGAGCGATTGCTTGTAAAGTCACACACAGTACCTGCAGAAAGTGACTTTCTGAAGCACTGTGTTTTAACTGTGATTGCTTATACAGTATACTGTAGCTCATCTGATAAATATCTGAAGAAAAATTTAAGAAAAAAAATTAAGGTATCTTGCTTCCCATGATGTAGAGAGAAATGAACAGCTGGCTTACTCTGCCTGATGGTATCACCACACAGGTGTCTGAATGATGCAGTATACTGTAGGAACATACAGCTTAAAATAAACACCATAAACTGATGCTATAAGGCAAAGGTTAATTTGGGGTATACAGTATAACATTGCTGATAACAGACCGCAGATTGAAAGCAGCTCTAGCTTTTTATTTGTTTTGTTTGTTTGTCAAATAAAGCAAGGACCCATCATAGCATGAATTGTCAGGCTGCAATTTTTGCATCTGACTTTTTTGTAGTATGCATATACTGTATATTGCCTGCCTGCCTGATGCAGCTAACCAGTTCTTGAATATTATTATTATTGTTCTTTATTATTTGGAGAGTTTATACTGCATGCCTGATGCAGGTGACCATTTAAACCCTGCTGCGAAAATTACTGTGTGCACTAACAAGTCAGCAAGCTCAGGAGCACACAATCCGTGTTCCCAGCTCTGCATACATAACTGTTATTTTTTTTTTTTATGTTAACATTAAGACCATGAGGAGATCCTGAGGCATGCAGGAGCAGACCACAAAGATCCATCAGGCTGATAGCGTGTCATCCAGCCCAAATAATATTTTGGGTCACCTTTAAGTAGGCTGTACTCTGACTCACCTTTTGGACCCCGACACTTTCAAAATTCATGTTCCTAGCTCTGCATACATGATTGCTCTTGTATTTATTTATTTATTAACATGGGGGTGGGGGGTCAGCCTCACTATTAAGACCATAGGCAGGAGCAGACCACAAAGATCGATCAGGCTGATAACATTTCATCCAGCCATATAATATTTTCAGCCATGTTCAAGTGGGCTGTACTTAGGCTGTCTCCTTTCAGACCAGACACTGTCAAAATATAACAGCAATTGATTATAGTAACACGGCAGGTCAGATAGGAGCAGCCCCTAAGATCAGGAATATTATTATTGTTATCTATTATATGGAGAGTTTATACTGCATGCCTGATGTGGCTGACCAATTAAACAATACTGCTAAAATTACTGTGTGCACTAACAAGTCAGCAAGCACAAAATCCATGTTACCAGCTCTGCATACATGACTGTTCTTTTTTTTTATTACTATTATGTTAACGGGGGTCAGCCTCTGTATTATGACAATGAGAGATCCTGAGGCATGCAGGAGCATACACAAAGATCCATCAGGCTGATAACATTTCATCCAGCCCAAACAATATTTTGGGTCACATTTAAGTAGGCTGTATTCAGGCTCTCACCGTTCAGACCCTGACACTTTCAAAGCATAACAGCAATTGATTATATCAATGTGGCAGGTTAGATAGGAGCAGGGTAAGATCAGGAATATTATTATTTATTTATTATTACCCTATCTGTGCTGTGTGTGTTTGGACTAGACACTTTCAAAATATAACAACAATTGATTATAGCAATGTGGCAGGTCAGACAGGAGCAGCCATAGGAGCAGAAATATTATTATTTATTATTTGGAGATCGATTAGGCTGATAACATTTCATCCAGTCCAAATAATATTTTCGATCACCTCTAAATAGGCTATACTCTAGCTCTCACCTTTCGAATCCCGACACTTTTCAAAACATAACAGCAATAGATTATAGCAATGAGGCAGATTAGGTAGGAGCAGGGTAAGATCAGGAATATCATTATTTATTTATTATTTACCCTACCTGTGCCGATTGCTTACACTACAGGTACATGGGTTTTGCGTGGAATGGGGGAATAGGAGCAGACTGGCTGTACAGGAGCATGGAACAAAGAGCTGACTTTTGTGTGCTGCAGTCTCCTATAGATAATTTTATTACATTTTGAATCTTTTTATTTTATCAATAAATAAAATGAATGGAAGCACGCACAGACTTGCAACAAACTTTGGATAAGTGTTTAGGGTGCCACGGAACTATGATCACTAGTATCAAATTTATTTTTTCTTGCAGCAGTGAGCACTCACAGAGTAAGAAGTGATTTCCATCACAGTTCTTTTCTTGCTTACTGGGTGCTCACTAAGTCAGAAGTCATTTCCAGGAAAAAAAGGACTGACACAGTGCTTACAGTATATGCCTTGTATACAACACTTTTATGATGTGCGACTGTCAACGGCAAGTAACTGATAAAGTTGAGGACTCTGTACTAACATACTGTAGACACACTGTGAGCAGTCTGACATACAGTATGTATTTATTGTGAACAACCTTTAAAGGAAGACTGTCAGTTCCTTGTATTGTTGTTATTTTTGTTAAAGAAACGTATCAGGATGAGTGCTGTGATTTAGCCTAAGTCTCTTTTTTTGGGAGAAGCTGCTCAAGCTGTATATAGCCTTTTGTGAGTGAGTGAGTGGTGAGTGGTGAAGAGTATGCATAATAACACCATCACATAATACCATAATGTAACGCAATAATGCAATCACATAACAGCATAATATCACAGCATAACAGACAGGCTTGCTTTTCAGATGCAAAAACAGAAAAGTAGATAGAATCAGACCCTGCAATAGCCAGATTTGAAAAATTCAACATGGTAAAAACATTTAAGAAATGAGCACACTTAACTGGTATTTTTACAAAAACATCACACATACAATTTTAAAACGAAAGAAAGAAAAACAGTACACATTTGATTTTAAGTAGTCCCCTTTTATTTCCCATCCTGTTTAATTAGGCAAGAGTCTAAAGTGATTACTAAATGGCAATTACTGTAATGAGGGGAGATTAATTAGTGGGGCACCTCCTGATACAGTACCGGCAATAGTACAGCTGTACAATCTGCCATCTGCCGGTTAATTTGGGGGAAGAACATCAATTACTCTTCTTGCACTGAATCTTGCTGTTACAGTTTGTGGTAGCCATCCTGTGGCTAAGTGCAGAAGTGCATATTAACAACTGCTAAAATTAGACATTTGACACTGCGGCACTGAGCTAATACCTCAGTACCGCATGGCACCGAGTGGTAATGAGTGGTAATGACCGTCATACCGCAGTACCGGTGAACTTTTCTATAGTCACCACTGTAGGTAGGGAGAAAGCAACAGGGATAGATGAATTCTTCAGGAACAAAGATTTTGTTTGAATTCAAATGACCTCAGCAATAAATAATGGGGAGAAGGAACACAGAATTAACCTGAAACACAAGTTGAACTGTGTCTAAATATTATGGTTTGTTAAAGTTGTCCTGAATGTGTCAGCTACTTTTCAATCAGTGACTGCACTAGCTCCACTACCCTCCAGTCTTTTAGAACTACCTCTGTCTGAGCTGAGTGATTGAATAGCTCTGGAATAGCCCTACTAGGGTTTCAGTCAGTTCTGCAGCCAATTCCTTAGAGAGTCCTTGGGTACATCCCATACAGTCCTGGGGTTTATTACATTTAGGGCTTCATGCCCCTTCTGGACCCTTTCTGTGCTAAATACTGCTGCATCATTTCAGAAATACTCCTGACAGCTGCCTTGATGTCACTTTCAGGCAGAGGCCCACTGTCTTCCCTTGTGAAGACAGAGCAGAAGTAATCATTAAGGAGGGTTATTTTTCTGTTCATCTTCCTCTGGTCCCCCGTAGACTAACAACACAACTTTCCTGCTTCCAATTTGCTTTAATATATCTGAAGAATTGCTTTTCCCCACTTTTGCCCCTCTCAGCAATACATAGGTCCATGTCTGCTTTTTTCTCCCAGACCGTCCTCATTGCTTCCCTAGTTTTTGTTTGATACTCTCCTCATTTCACATCCCCTGTTTTAACTTGTACCTGGTGAAAGCCTTTTTCTTGTCCCTCACTGATTCTCAGACCCTTTCTGAGAACCTTATTGGTCTCTTGTACCTCTTTCATTTTGTAACACTTCTTGTGCATAAATTTGTTGCCTCAAGAATGGTCTCCTTGATTTCTCCCCATCTTTCCTCTACACCTCGACTGCTGTCCACCCTGGTCAGTTTGTCTTGGACCAGCTCCCTTATCCAGCTGAAGTCTGCTCTTCCAAAATCTAGGGCTTGAGTTTTTGATAGAGTTGATCTGGTTTTGAGGGCTAGCCTGAACCAAATGGAGTTATGGTCACTGGATCCCAGTGCCCCCCCCACGCTCCACTCACCATCTCTGAGTTGGTGAGCACCAAATCAAAAATGGCTGCTTATCTAGTGCACTCCATACCTGCAGACAGTCCTGAAATGTATCCATCAAGTCCTGACTTTGGGTGCAGCAAGCCGCTGGAATGTCCCAGTCGATATCTGGCAGGTTCATATTGCCCACCAGCACCACTTCTCCCTTCTTCACTTCCCTTGCATCTCTAGGGCATCTATGAATACAGTTGCAAGAATTGCTTCAACCCAGAAAACTCTCAATTGGTTATTCACAAGAAGTCTGCTGGGAAACACTAGTATGGCCCATGAAGAGTGTGCTGGAGCCCTGGTCGCAAGATGCTCACCTCAGTTCAAAGTCAGATTGCTTGTCACTGAAAGGCACATGGTAAAGTCCTTAGTAAAGACTGCCGTGGGGCTGATTTTACTAACCACCAAGATTGTTGGCTCAGCCTCAGAAGTGTCCATCTGGCTAGAAGGACAGCGGTGCTGGGCTGAGCTCAACAGGTCACCCTAATATGTCTTCCTCATTGCATTCTTAACCTGTACAATTTTCTGGAACACTATAGTAAATAAATACTGTAAGCTGGTAACATGAGTGGCTTCACCAGTAGCCCATTGGGTAACTAATAGTCCTCAGAGGGCATCGACCATTGTAGCCTGGTCTTGCAAATGTATGACACTGCTTATGGTGCACTTACCATTTAGGGACATGGTAATCTCCTCTCCATCTCAATGCCATACTGTTCCAGCCTCACCATGCTCATCTTCTGGCACTCACTGACTGCACCACTGACAGGCCTGCTTCATAGGTTCATGGACAGCTAGCACCCAGCCTTGCCACTGCACTTCTCTCTCATCAAAAAACTGCTTCAGTCACCTGAACATATGAGCATTGGTGTTAGTAATCATGGGGTAGTGGTCTTATAGTCCAGACTCCTGACACAAAATGGCCAGAGTTTCCTTGGGTCCTCCAAGACCAACAGCTTTATTCAATAACTACATATCTGCAGTTGTGCAGCCCAGGTAGGGATGAACTTTGTTGCTAAGGCCCTGTACTATAAGTCCAATCCTTGTTGGGGCAACAGAGGGAGATGGATCACATGCTGGTTATAGAAGTCCTTGAATATCAGTGTAACCTGAGACCCACTGCTGAATGCAGCCAAGCCCTCTATCCATCAACAAAAGCCAGACCAACTTATCCATGGTAAACGTTCAGCCATGCACAGTCTTAACTGTAGATTGTGCAAACATTTTTTTTGGTGTTCATCTTGCTGTCAGAACCACAGTGCTCTGTACTACTAGGCCCCTTTGGCCTTTCCCTGAGTCATTACTTTCCAGATAAACTATTTGTTAACCTTCTAAAGGTTCTAAGAGCTGTAGCAATTTTGTTGGCACACATATAATCCTCTTGGGCCTCCTGTAACCCAGGCACCAGCCCTGACTCACTCCTCTCATCTTCTGTCCAAGGGGTAAAATCACTGTGCGGCAACTCCATCCTTGTTGGTTCCAGTCATTCTACATCATTCAAGTGTCTGTCCTTCCGTTTTTCCATTGCTATCTAGGCCAAAGTTTCAATTCTTGCCAGTAGGTCTGACATCCCCAGAACCTATTGCCCAATCACTTGGACACTTCCCATCACAAGACAGAGGGCATTCAAGTAACTGCAATGGCAGACAGTCACCCTTTCTGCTTCCATACTTCTCAGTCCAGATCCCCTACTGGGGTGGCTTGTCCATATGAGCCTGGATGTGCAGGTTTATTTATATACACTTTCTATTTTCCCTCTCCTCAGCAATTGGCAGTCCTTCTCAGAGCCCTGGGCATCCCCACTGGGATGTACAGCTTTGTAAGTTTTTGCATATATAATTTCTTCAATCACTTGCTTCACTCTGGGCCAATCTATATTGGCTGCATCCAAAATTCTGGTAGGCTCATTGGATGACCTTCTCCATCCTCACAATAAACTTATAATTTCTTCTACCCTGTCTCTGAGGAGCAGGACAAGTTGCATCATAGTTTTCCCAGGCTTCTCAACACTCCCATACATGAATTCTAGTGTGATCAAACACTCCTCTCTGTGGCATTGGCCTTTGAAATAAAGAGGGCCCATTTTACAGCCAAATCTGGATCCCTCATGTTTCACTTAAATGAGATTGCTCCTCATGGTCAGAGCACTTTATGTCCTGTACCATCTCTCTAGCTTGTAAATTCCTGACATCCTCTTTCCTGGTGGTGTAGGCCTAGGTCCAGAGAGTACCAATCTTCTGTACTCCTTGTTCATCCTTGAAGCATTAGGCATCTTCTCCATCAATCAACTTAGGGAAATCAGGCTGTTGCAGAAGCTATATATGATTCCACAGGATTGAAAAGTTACTTACGTTTTTATTAGTTTTTTTCTGTCTTGGCCAGCCAATCTTTTGCTTGCACCTTCCAATCCATTCCTATCCAGGTGTTACTCTCTAGCATGCACCCATGGCTAAACAATTTCCACTCTCTCTTTGTCCCATCCATGGTCATTATGGTACTTGGAAGCACGTCAGGGTTCACACCATGTCACTTTCCACCGTGATGCCAAAGAGGTCTAGCGCTCACTTCACAATCACTCACAGGGTCATAAGCCTTCCAAAGCCAGCATGATGTTTGATAATTATCCCAATAATCTTGTGCTAGCTCATTTCATTGGGGATTTCTATACCACCATTATCTTCATAGGGTTGTACCTCTCCACCTTGCACCATTTTTCTATGTCTATAAATGCCATAGTGTTTACAATGTTTTTCATGTTTTAATTTTTTTGAGGGAGGAGGGGTTGAATTTCTGCTTCATTACACTGGTGATCCAAGAAGGTGCACACATAGCACCATCTGTGATACCAAGAACAAGCTGAATTAATCCAAAATGGTATGTTAATGCAGTTACAGATAGAGCACAAGAAGGATGCAATTGAAGAGCCAAAATAAGCCACAATAAGTGTTCAGAATGCTAATAAAATTAATTTAGTGCAGAGCTGGTCAAAAAGTCATAGCAGCTTGAAGCACTGTGTGAGTCTGCGCTGTAGCCCCAGCACTTTGCTTTCTGCATTACATTAATTTTACTAGCATTCAAAACATTAGATGGTCTTGGACAGTGCTTTTGTGGATGCGACTACCCTCTATCCAATAGTACTGGTATCGGTATCACCCCACCACAATGACTTTTTTACAGTAAACACCACCACAGCGACAAATCTCACCAGGTCTAGATTGGTCACTGTGGTGGTCCGATGTCTGCCATCACAGTGATTTCTGGTGTTGTGCCCCCCACCCAAAACCAACTGTGACTCATAGTTGGCTATTTAGAGATGGGAGGGTGCAGGGGGAATAGCCCCCTGCATGGTTGGTGCAGGGGGTAAAGCCCCCTGCAAAAAAACACTTTGTCCTATCGGGAACAATGCCAACTGTCAGCATTGTTCCCCTTGCTGTCGGGGGTGTCGACATCGACACTGTCGATGTATTGATGTGGGACCACTGATATCTGACCTAGAATCTGACCAAAGCTGGATTCTGGCTCTATAGTCAAATAGTTGTGGATCCGAGGCTGGATCCATCAGATCCAGTTTTGGATCTGTTGGATCCAGCCTCAGATAGTTGGATGCATTGGCTAGATAGCTGGATCCAGTGGTTGGCTCCATTCAATCTAGGTCAGATCCATGGATCTCTTGGATGCTTACTGTGTATCCTAGCAGGTCAGATCCTGGTCATATGTCTATGCCATCTATTCTATCCAATATCTGACCAAAATGATGGTATCGAATGGTATCCAACCTGGTAGGATACTATCTGAGCAACTCTACTAAACACTTGTTACTTTATTTGGACTCTTTGAGTGCATCCTTTCAGTGCTCTGGTCCACAAAGGTGACTTGTTAGTAAACAGATTGGATCCTAAATGTGCTACTAAGATTTTAGGCCTCTTCAGGATGGGAGTCCATGCCAGTTGACCTTGGGTATGGGATGCCACTACATAACAATGGCACTAGGTTGTCCTAGATGTTTTGGTGTCACCTGGATTTGTTTTCTCTTTCACTAGTGAGGGGTTCATATCCAGATAGCAGAAATAGATCAGTGCTTCAGTCCAGAGAAAGATTTAAGTAGGCTTGGTGACTGATCTGTACAACCTCCAGGGATGATGTACCTGCCTGTCTTGCCACTGTGGTTTCCTTTCCAGCAGGCCCCAGACTGTAGCATATAGTTTCCCCCAACTAGCATGCACATAACTCTGAAGACAATATATGTGTAATAGCTTTAATAAAAACACAACTTCATTTAGGTGGTGAACTGTAAGGAGAGAAAAGCAGTAGGTGGAAATAAGAGGCAGTATTGCTGGTCTTCTGGTGCCCAACAGTCCTGGGCCTGAAAACCTAAATATTGATGACTGCTACTACACACCCAGAGCAGACACAGCTAAAATAACTGTTTCCCAAGCTGCCACAAACAAGACCTTTCCAGGCACAGCCTAAGCACTCCACCCACCGCCTGCACCATAATACACACTGCCGAGTGTGATCTTGCCCTCCTTTACAGAGGGCCACAATTCTCTTCCGCTTGACACTACTATTACCCCTTTTTTATGTCTAAAGAGCTTTCATATCCAGTGCTGAATCTGTGCAGGCTGGATGAATGTTGCAGCTGGCTGGATGGTGGTGGTGCACTTTATATTAAATAGTAAGTAACTGCTCAGTGATAACCCCAATCCCAAGGTCTTGCTAAAATGGCAACTAAAACAACCCTGAGGTATTTGTACTTTTCTTTACTTGCTGCCCAAATGCAAAGAAACAACTCCTAAACAACAGTTCTCTTCCTCTAGTTGCAGGAACAAACTCTGCTCATACTCATGGTTTCAGCACCTAGTGAGTCCTGCCTCATGATGCAGGCTTGGATTCTCCATTCTAAGTGGTCTCATTGGAGCAGCAATGCTGTCTCTGTTTTCTCCAGCTTTACTTGCTCTCTGGCATCTACTTCACTGACTCCATCTGGAGAGTTGACAGTCCTCCACAGATCCGACCACTGCATGTGTACACTGAACCGTATGTTGAGGCCTCTGCACCCCCAGAGCAGTAGCAGCCTGACATAGCCATGGTTCCTATAGTGGACCGTGTACCAGCCTTGCTGCAACTATTTCTTATTATCCATCTTTCTCTGCATTGATAGTTTACAGTGTCAACTGGCTAGCATGAGAATGCTTCACTTTTCTCACTGTGAGAGATCAGCTTCTACTTACAGTTCATCACTCTACAGATGCACACTGTGTCACAGCTCAGCTTGAGCTGTCTGGGACAGCTGTCTTTTTCTACCGAGATCTCCCACAGAGCTGACTGAGTTCCACCACAGTTCATGCTCTTCTTTCTAAAAACAAACAATTTCCATTGGTCATCATGGCTGTCAATCAAACCAGGTATCTCTGGAGGTCTGCTTCCTGACAGCTAATTGGCTGACCAAAGGCACTCAATTTTAATTAGTCCTGTATAAGTCAATGAGTCTTTGGGCTCCTGTTTTTGACCCTGCACCCCAATTGGATGAATATCCTACCCAACCCCATTGGAAGAGGGACAGGGTCAAGGGGTTCAAACATGGTGAAGGCCATAGTTGGCTCAGGGCACTGATCTCAAATATGCAGTTTACATAGGGCTTCTGTCTTTATAATATTTAGTTGAGCCCTCTTGCTTCATGGCAAGGTTCTCATTAATGTCATGTGGTGCTCAGGGCATGGAAAGGGAATCTAGGGTTCAGTTTTTAATTGTCCAATTCATCGGTGCAGGACACACCAGTCCACGGCTGTGGCAAACTCCAGTTGTGTCAGAGACCCTGTGCCCTATTCCAGAAAAAAAGGAGGCCTCTGTGTCAAAGTCCCAAAAGTTGCCACAGTCACAATCTTGTGGCAAATCTGTGACACACCAGAGCAGTTTTATGGAGGGTCCTGCCAAGCTCCCCCTTGCCGGTGCAAGGCTGGTCCAGCCACAGAGTTGGGGGGGCAGAGAAGAAGCCTACAAGATCAGTGCCCAGGGCATAGGGACCAGTAGGGGTGCTGACCTTGGCAATGGGAGCATTTTGGCAGTTGCAGGATACAGAGGTGGCACCCCAGCAGTGGTACCATGGCCAGTGGAATGAAGCAGCATGTACTGGGTACACCATGAGAAGGACACATGGACCCTATCCCAGACTCCCAGGTGCCACCAGCTTTGGCACCTACCCCATTGTTGACACAATCCCCAACAGTGTAGTCTGGCAGCAACATGGCTGCATGCAGTGGGTGCTATAACAGGGGACTGTCAATGTGCCCAGGGGATATCCCCATCCACCAACTGCTCCATGTACCCCTCAGCCAATGCCATCCAACTACATGTCAGGGAATGTGTCAGTGACAGGGCAGGTACCCATGCTGGTGGTACCTTGGAGTCTGCGATAGGGCCCATGCATGCCTCCTACAGTGTACCAAGTCTACTGCTGCTCCATCCCACTGGACAAGGCACTACCCCCAGGTGCCACCTCTGTACCCTGCCACTGACGGTGTGCCACTGTCACCCAGGTTGGCACCTCCATTGATTCCTAGGCCCTGGGTGCCAACCTTGCAGGCCTGTCCCACTTGACTCCCTGAAAAGCATTGGCCCAGGGACCTTAGACCAGCTCATGTCTGGTCTAACCTAAGGGCTTCTAAAATCTCAAATAAGTGGATGTTGCTGCCCTGCTGTGGTACAAGCCCCCTTGCATCCTGATGCACCACCTCTGCTGGTGCAAGGGTGGTGTGGGGGGGCTTCAGCACACGGCATCCCACCTTCAACACAGCCTGCATTTGAAAATCAGGATTTCTGCAACATTTGACACAAGGTTCCACTTGCATCAATTCCTTTTGATGCAGGCACCTTGCGACAACTGTTTGCTTCTGAAAATTGAGCCTCCCGGTCCCATTAGAAGCCCTGCTTTTGCTCTCTGTAACTGATGGGTGTCTGCCTTTGAAGTAAGGTGGGAGCCATGCTATGTAGTGGTGCAGGAGGCATTGAAGAATACAAACCCCCTGTTGGTCTGTTCCAGTCCCCCTTCACAGAGTTACAATGCTGGGGGGCCTGAGAGAGCAGAAACAAAATAGCAGCCATCCTCCTGTGAGTCAAGATAAGGCCCACAGTTTTGGGGTGCGGTTACACTGGCTTTGTAACTCAGTTAAGCAACTCTCCATTGACTACTCTGTCAACCCATGAAGATATTTGAATTTTGTACATGTCTGTCATGTCCCCATACTCTCTTCCTGCCTCCTGCATGAAGATGTGGTGATTCAAGAACCTCTTCATGTAAGTCTTGTCCTGCTGCCTCTGGATCATTCTGTTTACCCTCCTGTGCACCACTTCCACCCTATTACTATCTTTCTTCAAGTGTAGGTTTCAGAATTGTACACGCTAGTACTCCAGGTAAGTGCATTCAGTGCTCCAGGTGAAGATGAACCAGATACTTGCAAAGTAGCAGAATCACTTCACTCCTCCAGCTGCTAATCCCTCTTCCAAAACATCCAAGCATCCTATTCACACTCCCCACTGCCCTGATGCATTTTGCTGTTGTCTTAAGTTGTCTGATATTTTTAAACCAGGTCCCTTTCCTCTGTTCTACCCTACACAGTAACCCCCCACACTTCTGTAGTCATTCCTTGAATTTCTTGCCCCATGTGCGTTATCTTGCACTTCATGGAATTAATTTAACTGTTAAATCCTTGATGACTTCTCCAGCCTTTATAGATCCTCTTTCATACATCTTACCCCTGCTTCACTGTCCACTTTTCTGCAGTTCTTTGTATTTTTTGGAAAGTAGATCTTCTCTTGGATCCCTACTACAGTATCACAAATGAAAAAGGTTTGGTCTCAAGACAGATTCTGGTGACACCACATGATAGCCCTGACTTCTGAATGTTCCCCATGTTGGCTGACAGGTCGGTCTTGTGGCACAGGGATCTAGTTGGCAGCAGTTCACTGCCCTCATCACAGGTAATGGTAAAGTCAGGTGGTTTATGTGCAGTAGCACCAGTGCTGTCAGGAAATAGCATGTCCCTTTGCAATGAGAAGGCCGGCCTGGCTTCTTTAACAATTCTCAGGGTATTTATTTATTTATTTGGTTACTGGGTAAGTACACTGATCCCAGGGACTGTTTTCAGGCATGATCCGTGCAATGTAGAATGCACATACTGCAGTTGATGAAAGTAAAAATATATGAACAGTTTCAGCATACAGGGACATAAGGTTCAGTGATAACATCCACACAGTATCCTATGACTTGGGCATACCGCAAGTGGGCGCCAACCAAAACGGTGACCCACTTGCAGCAACTGCCCCAATGGTGAGAGTGTGGGGAGGGCAACCGGATGGGGAGGGTTTGTGAAAAGGCGATGGGATATCACACGTGTATATGCATGCGGGGGGAGGGAGTGAACGCACCTAGCGAGGGGCAGGAGGGTTTGTGAGGGGTGGTGCCGCGGGTTGCCGATGAGCTGGTGTCATGGCGTAGTGGGGTGGGTGCTGGCCTTTGGTGGCTGGGATGCACGGTTTGGGACCTGGTGCAGTATTTTTTTGTTGTGCCTGGCCTGAGACAGGTTTTATTTATTTTTTAATGTGGATGCACCCCCCACTACCATGCACTCCCCTGAAGTTGAGACTCCAAAATTAGGGAGTGCGGGGACACAGCCACTGCCTAATACAACAAAACACAAGTTTTGCACCACTTTCACTGGCGCCGGAGTTGCACATTGCAAACATTCAATTTCAGCGATGTGTACTCACCATAAGGGCATTCGGCATTCAGGAATCGCCCTTATCACATGGAACCTGTACACACATGAAAATACAGAATTAAAATACCTATAAGTAATAATACATACATGAGCAATTGATACATACACATAAATGAGCAATATCAGCAAACAGTTTAAAAGAGAAACAATACATAAGGTTCTGCCATACCATAAGCAAATAAAAGTACAGACTAAATAACATATAAGTCAGTAATTCATAAGTCAGGCAATATAGGTGAGGGTGAAACATAAAAGTCAGTGCAAAAGAGATAGAAAGAACATCATGAGTGCAGGTGAAGGAAAATACAGTCCAGCCAATCGGATGACACCTGACAGTTTCATGATGTGAAAAGCCGAGAAGTGAAATTGGCTGACTGAGTTCAGGAGTTGCACTTGCGGGACAGGGCCGATAGTGGGAGTTTTAAAGTGTACCTTGAATAACTGAAGAGACTGATGAATATAACAAGGTGGGTAGGGTGTTCCAGAGCTTTGGGGCAGTGATAGAAAGCTTTCTGCCCCGCGTCTGTAGTGGACATGGGACAGACGAGAAGGTGTTGAGTGGAGGATCTCAGTTCTTGTCTGCCCTGTATAATACTGAGAAGTCTGGATAAAGGGGAAATAGCACCATCATGGAGGGATTTGAGTATGAGGTTGTCCATAAGGAAGTTCCTGCAAGCCTGGGGGAGAGCCACCTGAGCGACTAGTAAAGGGTGCAGTAGTGGGTATTGTACGGGGCTAGAGTGACAAATCTGCAGATGTAATTAAAGGCAGTGTTAAAATGTGTGAGGTGACAAGATGAGGTTTGGTAGATGATGGATGAGCAGTATTCCAGGATAGGTAGGAGTATGCCCTGCCTGATAGCCAGTTGCGTTAGGGTCATGAGGTGCATCAGGCAATAGCAAACACCCAGCTGCTGGTTAACCCATTTCACAGCTAGCTCAATATGATCTTTGAAGGCGAGGAAAGGGTCGAGTGTGACCCCCAGATATTTAAAGGTGGTGATGACATAATTGAGAAGGAATCCATCCTGAGCCAGGATGCAGACAAAGTTGATTTTCCCAGTGGGACATCTAGTGAGCCAAGACTTTGACCCAAATAGCATGGTCTTAGTTTTTTTGGCATTGATGATATGTCTTTTGGAGGTAAACCAGCTATGTGTGGATGTGAAATCTTCAGGAGAGGGATAGGGATAGGTTATGTGGACTTTTGTCACTCCTAAATAAGATGAGATCATCCTCATACATCATCTTATAGCAACCTGAGCAATCTTCAAGTAGGAGGTTGACAAAGAGAGAGAGAAAAGGATGGGTCCATGCTATGCATCTGTCAGGGGCTGGATACAACCCCTCCAATGTGGACCATTTGGGATCTATTCAATTGGTAATTCCTGAACGATCTGGTTGAGCAAGGAGGTCATGGAAAAGGTAAGGAGGAAAAGAGCTGCCTTTAGGAAGTACAAGAAAACAGGGAGGGGGGAGGACAGGGAGGAGTACTTGACAGAATCGAAGGAGGTGACAAGGGCAGTAAGGGGAGCCAAAGCATCTACGGAACTCAGGCTGGCACAAGGCATTAAGAAGGGGGAGACGGACTTCTTTAAGTACATCAGGGAGAAAAGGAGCTGTAAGGACCACATAGTAAGGATTAGGAAGGAGGGGGGTTGGGTGGAAGCAGTGTGCGATAAGGTGGAAGCACTAAATGAGTACTTCTGCTCAGTATTTACTAAAGAGAAGAGGGGGGTGACACCCAAGGTGGGCGAAATGGCAGAAGCAGGGGGGGAAGTGGTGACAGATGGGGAAATCATGGAGAGCAGAGTTTGAGAGGGTTTGAAGGCACTGAGGGTGGACAAGGCACCAGGCCCAGATGGCATCCACCCCAGGGTACTGAAGGAGCTGGCAGAGGTCCTTGCAGGACCTTTGACAAACCTATTTAATGCCTCACTACATTCGGGGTGTGTACCTCAGGACTGGAGGATGGCTCATGTGGTGCCCCTCCACAAGAGTGACCCCAAGGATGAACCGAGAAACTACAGACCAGTGAGCCTCACATCCATCATGGGTAAGCTAATGGAGACTATCCTGAAGGAGAGGCTGGTGGCCCTCCTAGAGGCCAAAGGACTACAGGACAGCAGACAGCATGGCTTCATATGTGGCAGATCCTGCCAAACCAACCTGGTGGAGTTCTATGACTGGGTAAGTAGGCAACTGGACAGGGGCCATGCAGTGGATGTCCTGTATCTGGACTTCAGTAAGGCATTTGACTCAGTGCCACATGGAAGACTGGGAAGAAAGTTAGTAGGCACAGGGGAAGGTGCAAAGCTGGTGAGATGGGTAGGAAACTGGCTGCAGGGAAGGCAACAGAGGGTGGTGGTGGGTGGGGAGCTCTCACACCCAAGGGCAGTGATGAGCGGTGTTCCACAGGGCTCAGTGTTGGGACCAGTGTTGTTTGGGATATTCATTGCAGACATATCATGGGACATCAAGATCAAGATCAGTCTGTTTGCTGATACCAAGGTAGGCGCGGTGGTGGATGACCTAGGGGGATGGCAGGGGTTGCAGGATGATCTGGCAAAGCTTGAAACCTGGTCAGACACCTGGCAACTGGGGTTTAATGCCAAAAAGTGCAAGGTGCTGCATTTTGTGATGAAGAACCAAGGAGGAGTTACCAGCTGGGGGGTGCAGCTAGCCCAGACAGAGAAGGAGAAGGATCTGGGTGTGCTCATTACAGGATCAATGAACAACTCGGCACAATGTAGGAAGGCAGCTGCAAAGGCCAACAAAATGCTGGGTTGTGTTGCAAGGGATATATCCTCGAGGAAGGAGGAGGTGATTCTGCCACTGTATAGGTCATTAGTTAGACCACACCTGGAGTACTGCGTGCAGTACTGGCGTCCGTATCTGAAGAGGGACATTAAGTTACTGGAGGGGGTGCAGCGCAGAGTGACAAAGATGATCAAGGGGCTGGGGGACTTATCATACGAGAGGAGGTTGAAGGAGTTGAACATGTACTCACTGAAGGAGAGGAGGGACAGGGGTAACATGATTGAAACCTTTAAATACATTAAAGGAATAAACAAGATGGGTACAGAGGGCTGTTCAAAGTAAGGAGGGAGGGCCACCAGGGGCCATGATATGAGACTGGGCGAGGAAGGTTCAGGAGGGAGATGAGGAGACACTTTTTTACAGAGAGGGTGGTGGCTGGGTGGAATGCGTTACCTGCTGAAGTGGTATGCAGTAGAACAGTGGACTGCTTCAAACGAGGATGGGACAGGACAAGGGGGAGGGTTAATGAAGGAGAAGGGTGGAAGGGAGGGGCAGCTGCAGAATAAGGGGTGCTAGCTGCACATTCGAGCAGACTTGATAGACCTCTAGGCCTTTATCTGCTGGCAAATTTCGCATGTTCATATGAACCACTCCATGGTACCTGGTGACAAGCCATAAGAATAAAGTTTGTGGAGGAGGATGTTAGGATTTACTAAGTCAAAAGCCTTAAAGAGATCGACAAAGATTGTGCCAGTGAGTTTTCCATCATCTTCCATGCGTCCACCACCCAGAGAGGGTGGTGGACGCATGGAACAGCCTTCCTGAGGAGGTTGTGGGGTCTAAAACTGTGGGAGAATTCAAGAATGCATGGGACAGACATAAGGCAATTTTTGTGGGGGGTAGGAAGAAATAGGCTGTTGGTTAAATAGGATCTGCAGCTTATCCTCTAGGTAGGGAAATGGGCAGACTAGGTGGGCCAAGCGGTCCTTATCTGCCGTCAAAGTCTATGTTTCTATGTTTCTATCTGCTTTCCTTAGGACATGGTCTCTGAAATGAGCCAGCACAGTAGTAGTGCTGTAGTCCTTACAAAAACCATGCTGGTAAGGAGATAGTACAGTAGACTGTATTTTGAAATATGGTCTGAGATGTGCGAAAAGACAATTCTCTCAAAGACTTTGCTCGTGAGAGAGTATGAATACTGGTCTGTAATTATCTGAGAGTTTGGTGTCATCTGACTTCTTTTTTTATTTATTCATTTATTCAATTTTGGTAATCGGGTAGGCCCACTGAGCCCCTGAGCTGATGGAGTCAGACTTAAAGAGGGAAACTTCTCTGGCCTGTTTCCAAAGTAGGGGATGGATGAGGTAGAAATGGATAGGTTAAATAGGATAGAGAGGGTTTTGGCAATGAAGTCAGCAAACAACTTTAAGAACCAAGGGCAGAGACTGTCACTCTCACCACTACCAGAGTTGGGTAGGACCTGGAGGAGACGTCAGACCTCTGATGGGGAGGTAGCTTTAAAGTGGAAAGGAGGGCAAATGATCAACTCACTTCTCTCACTCCAAGGGATAGGATAGTGTCTTAGGTAGGAGTTTAGCAAGGTAGGCTTCCAGATTAGAATATTTGTTGTTCAAGGCATCCGCAGCTATTGATGGCTCAGTTTTCAGTCCTGTGTCCGTGAGCAAGTTGATAGTATTCAGCTTGGGACCAGGTTCTGTAAAGGAGTTTACAAAGTTCCAAAACCTATGAGGGTCACCCAGGTTGCATGTCTGCTGGTTCTTGAGAAAAGGGGTTTTACGGAATTTAGACTCCTCCTTACACAGATTGCTAAGTCTACGATACTTTTTCCAGTTTACAGGGGTCAGAAAGGATGTAAAAGTAACCCAAAATGTGTCCCACTGTTTCATTACTGACAGCATCTCTTTGTTGAGCCATCTAGAGTTCCCGCCTCTGAAATGATGGGTGGTAACCAGAAAGTGTTTGTTTTGTACCGAAGACAAGGTGGCCATGAGGAATCCAAGGGCTGAGTCTACCTCGTATCGAGTGGAGGGTGGACCAGTTTACTGCCATAATATCGGCATGAAGTTTGACCATGTCAAATTTAGAGAAGTCCTTGAAGTATATAAGCTTAACAAGATCATGTGCAGTAGGTGGGTGAGTGGTAGCTGATGGAGTCAGACAGCAGCCCCTGCTGATCAGACCCTATTCTCTCTGTTCATTAGGATCCAGTCGAGGAGGGAGTGTTTGGAGGATTTAGAATTTAGCTGTGTATGGGAGGAGATAATCTGTGAGAGGTTCATTTGCTTAAAGAGGACAGGAAATCATTTTTAACTGGCAGCTGTTTATAAAGTTCTTATTCTCAGAAATGATATGCATTCCCATAAATTATCCATATTTAACTGTAACTGAACAAAAAGTGATACAAAAAAACTTATTTTGCAGTGTTTTGTTTTCATGGGCAGCATTTGGTTACAGTTATCTTTATGGAACCGGTAATTTGGAGTTTTAACTATGCCACAGTTTGTGCACAGAACTCTAAGCATAGTTCTGATAGGTCAACAACTCATACTTAGCATTCTGTATACAAACCATGACATACTGTAATAAAAACTCCAAATTACTGGTTCCATAAAGAAAACTGTAACAGAACACTACCCATAGAACAAAACAATGTAAAATACGGTTTTCATATCAATTGTATTCAGGTACAGTTAAATATATTTCATTTAGTGGAATGCATATATAGTTTTTCATATCACTTTCTACAGTACAGTTAAATATATTTAATTTAGTGGAATGCATATAAAAAATCTTAAACAGAAAGGGAAACAGTCATGTGGGGAGTGGTGCAATGCACTGGCTGTGGAATGGCAGTCTTCCAGGAGAGATTCTGGAGGCTGCGTTGCTGCCCTATTTGCAGACACATCTCTGGTCTGAGGGAGGAGGTTGCCGTCTCCATGCTGACCTGGCGAGGATTTGGGAAACCTCCTCCCCCATCCAGGGATGACCCAGGCCACCACCACTGCCTCAGAGGTTGCCAAGAAAGAGGAGCAGTTGGGCCATGGTGGGCTCAGGGAGGGTAAGGGTGGTAGAACAGATGTGCCTTCCCCCCAGTTGTGCCTCTCCACAATTCATTCACCATTCTGGTGGAGCATGGTTCCTCTATGAAGGCATCTGCAGTGGAGACCAAGGAGGATGGTGGGAACTTCACAAGGAGAACCACAGGAAGGTGACACATGACCCCACAGGAGGAAACAACTCCTGGTGGGGTACTTAATCATTAGGGCGATAGAACTGGGGAGAGGGAGAGGAGGTAAGGTGCCTGCCTGGTGTGATGGCTTGGATGGACAGGAAGTGAATCCTCAGGATCAAGTGAGCAGCTGCACGTGGGAGGGAGCTGGATGTCATTGTACATCTAGGGACAAATGACCTGGCTGGGAATGGGATCAGAACAGTGCAGCAGGAGTTTGTGGATTTGGGGAGTGGCCTTAGACAAGTAGCATGCACGGTAACTTTCTCAGAAGTGTAGCCTGTCTATGGCATGGGTGAGGCTAGGGCACTCCGCACCATGGGATTCAATGACTGGTTGAAGAACTTGTGTGGAGCTCAGGATTTGGCTTCATTGGGGACTGGGGGTCCACCTGGAGGGATGCAGGCCTATACTGGTGTGATGGTCTGCATCTGTCCGGGTAGGGGAACCAGGATCCTAGGTGATAGGTTTAAATGCTTCATTGGCAAGCATTTAAACTAGCTAAGGGGTGAGGCACTAAAGGGAAGCAGGGAAATCCCAGCCCCTTCACCCACAAAACAGGGTAGTTAGTAAAGTAGACACAAAGGTAGAGAAGTTGATAGGGAGCAGGACTGGGGTAAATCCAGAAAAAGGCAAAGGCAGTAAAGACAGGGGTGGGCCTAAAAGGGGTAAGACCATCAAAAAATGGAGGGCGATGAGTACCAATGCCATAGTCTGTGTAACAAGCTCCCTGAACTAGTGGCCTTGATGGAAGAGGAACACCAGGATATTGTGGGAGTCACAGAAACATGGTACACAGAGAACCATGACTGGGATGTCAACATACCAGGGTACACAATCTACAGAAGGGACAGGAGGGTAAAGAAGAGGTAGTAGCTCTCTACATAAGGAAGGAATTAAAGTAACAGAACTAAAGGGTAAACAGAGAGGGAGGAGGCACTGTGGGTCACCCTGGAGACAGAAATGGCACCACAATCCACACAGGGTTGTTACAAACCTTTGTCTCAGGGAGGCAATGGACAAGGAAATGATAGAAAGAATCCTTAGAATGACAGAAAAAGGAGATATTGCTGATGGGGACCTGAATATGACAGATGTTAACTGGAGCACCTTTCTGCAGCCACATCCAATAGCAGGGTCATTCTCGATGACCTCGGGGAGCATGCCTGAGACAGCTAGTGTTGGAACCCACTTGGGAGGAGCAGTCTTAGACCTGGTACTCTCAAATGGGGATGGAGAGGATTACAGATTTAGAAGTGGGTAGCTATCTAGGAACAAACGACCACCAAACAGTGTGGTTCTGAGTAAACACAGCTGTAGAGTCAAGCCATACAAAACCAGGGGTGTTGGACTTTATAGGACTGACTTTGTCAAAATGGGAGAGTGCTTCAGAACAACACTAGCAAATGGGCAAGAAGGAGGAAAATCCAAACTGCCATCACAGAGGCAACAAGCCTTTGTGTAAAACAAATCAACAAAACAAAATGAAGGAAAAAGTCTCTATGGTTCTCAAAGAGGTGGCAGGAAGGTTAAAGAAAGTGATAGCATTCAGGAAATATAAGGAAACACAGAAGGAGCTGGGCAGAGAACTGTATCAGTTAAAGAAGAAGAAGGCAGGGAAGTCAGTCAGAATAGCAAAGGCCCAAACTGAGGAAAAGATAGCCAACTTTGTTAAGAAGGGGGAAAAAATCTTTTATAGGTAGATTAGGGAGTGAAGAAAGACCAAGGGAGGGATACTGAGGCTTAATAAAGGGGAGGGAATGTGGGCAGAGGGTGACAGTGAAAAAGCAGGGATACTGAACGAATACTTCTGCTCAGTATTCACAAAAGAAGAAGAGGGGGAGGTACCTAAACCAAAAAATAGAAACACTCTGGATAGAGGGGTTGATACCAGTCCATTCACAGAAGAAAGGGTTCTGACAGAACTCTTAAAACTGAAGGTGGACAAAGCGGGGGGACATGATAAAAATGTTCAAGTACCTCAAGGAATCAACAAAGTCCAAGAGGGTAGCATCTTTCAGAAAAAGAGATGTGCAAGAACAAGGGGCACAATTTGAAGATAGAGGGGAGGCAGCTCAGGGGTAATGTGAGGAAGTATTTTTTCATGGAGAGGGTTGTGGATGCATGGAACGGCCTTTCTGAGGAGGTTGTGGAGTCAAAAACAGTGGGGGAATTCAAGAATGCATTGGACAGACATAAGGCAATTCTAGTGGGGGGTAGGAGGAAGAAGACTGCTGGTTAACTAGGATATGCAGCTTATCCATTAGGTAGAGAAATGAGCAGAGACTAGGTGGGCTAAGTGGTCCTTATCTGCCATCAAATTCTATGTTTCTAATTTCTGAGAATAAGAACTTTATAAACAGCTGCCAGTTAGCACAAATCTCCTGTCCCTTTAAGGAGCTCAGCGTACTCAGACTGCTGGGCATTAAGCCAGATTAGGTTGAAATAATCAACTGTTATAAGGTCCCTTGAAGGAAGAGGCAGCCAATCCCACTAGTTAGTTTTTTTTTAGTTGTTTAACCAGGTATAGCACACTAAGCTGGAAGCTTTTTTACAGGAGCGACCTGGAAGCACAAGGAGATTAAGTGACATGCTCAGGGTCACACAGTATGAAAGTGGAAGCTGTGGGATTCAAACCCAGGTCTGGTCTGCTGGATGTCACCAGATTTGCAGCTCAGAGCCTTAGACCACTGCGCTATACTGCCTCATTAGGCAGTTAGTTGGACAAGACCACTCAGATCACCCTTGGGAGGATTGTATACACACCCCAGACACAATTTCTTAGTGGACCTGAGGATCAGTTCTGTAATGACCCATTCTCACCACCTTTTTTCTTACCTGGGCTATCATGCCTGAAAAGTATAGCCCCTAATTGTATTTATTTATTGAAAAGTTTCACCAGGAAAGGCATACTGAGTAGACAATGCTCATTTCCAGATGCGTACTGGGGGGGGTGGAAACAGTGAGAGTAAGGTACACATTATTTACAAAATATTTACAAATAATTACAGCAAATGTTACGTACAAAATTATCTACAGATAGCTACAGCAGTGAAATGTGAGTTTACAGTTACCAACCAGTAGGGGACTACAGGCATAGAAGTTTCAGTAACATAACTCAGGAAAACATGAGAGAAATCAGCAGTAGAGAATAAGCGGCTAGTATGAGACCAGATGCTAGGACAGAGTTAAATTACAACTATTATTTATAAATGTCCATGCCATTCAGTATCAGATTAAAATACATTGATTAATCTAGGTGAGTAAAGGAAGAAATAAGAGTGACCCAGAAAGGGGTATAGGGTAAGACAGAGAGTTAGAAGCAGGTGCAGGTGGTGCAGAAGTGGGCTTTAAGGAGGATGTTGAAAGCATGAGAGGAAGGGGCATGGCGAATGGCTGAGGGGAGTGAATTCCGCAGTTTGGGAAAGCAATAGAAAAAGGCAGCCTGGTCTGCAGAGGTGGACATGTGCAGGATGGACAAGGTACAAGGGTCTGAGTGTCTCAGGGAGTATTGGGGGGGAGAGAGAGAGGAAGAGAGATATTGGGGCAGGGAGTGGGACCAGAATTTAGCCATAAAGCCAGCACAGTGGGCTTACTGCCTATCCTCTAATGAGGGGAGGGACAAGAATTGGTAACGATCACAGTGGTGGGTATGGGGGGGGGCGGATAGTCAAGAGTGAAATGATGGAAGTTGTGGAAGAGTGTGTCCAGTCTGGTTAGGGAAGATTTGGGAGTGGCACTGTAGACTACATCTCCATAGTCAAATATTGCGAGAAACATTTTCTGTACTATTGCACGGTGAGTGGGCAGTGGGATACATCCACGGTTATGGTACTGGGCACACGGTTTGGGGTGCAATTTCTTGTGGATTGCCGTATTAGTATATTATTAAGAGGTGTGGAGCTGGCGGCGTAAAGGCACGTGCAGCCCTTACCCTGGGAGATCTGTGCTGGGACTGCATTCATGAAGCAGTGGTCCTCGCCTGGCTCCCTTTCGTGTCCCCCCCCGAGCGGAGATTCACGGAGGTGAGGTTGCAGAACTGGGTCAGCAGCCAGTCAGCTGCCCTAACCGGGTCTGCAGTGGATACCTTGCGCCACTTTGGCACCATATTGCAGGTGGCTTGCAGAGTGGTGGTCATGCTGTCAGGGGGAGCATTTGCTGGTTGTCCACCCTTGGTCTGACCACTGTCCCCTGACACCAGTGGCAACCTCCTTTGTTGGTCCAATGACCCCCCCCACCTGCACCAGTGGGTCAGGCAGCATCATCTGGAGGGCACATATTCGTTATGGCTGCCCTCTGGGCGTGTACCTGGCCCAGCGTATGGCATTCTGCACTTTCGTGAATGGTGCAGGGTGCCGACACCTCCCGTGGAGACCCTGGCCCACCCACATATGGAGCTCTGCACATGGCCGGGGTTCTGGTGTATCGGGGAGGATACCATTTTTGTGCATGCCACCGAGGGGGTGCAGTGGCCCGAATGGGTGTGGGGTGGCTACGCACACGAGTTACACTGTACATAGCTACCCCAACCCGTTTGTGAATAGGGCCCAATATGCACAGAAAAGTCAAGGTGCAGGTTGAATTTGGCAGCTAGAGTCTGGGGTGGAAGGCTTCAGCCACGTCTCGGTCATGCCTAGAACATCAGGTTGTAGAGGGTTATCCAGGCTTCAGACTCATGCTTTTGGAGAATAGGCTACAAACGTTTAAATGGGCAATCCTTAGAAAAACATCTACAAGTAGCATGGTGCCTCCACATGCAGAATATTATGGAGAGTTCCACTGAACACTTGAGCACTGAACTCACTTGTTAACTCCTTGATTGCACACAGGCTTGATTTAGATGGATCCTTGGAGAAATCAGGCAGTGGCATGGGGAAAAGATTTTAAGTCAATTAGCAAAATAGTTTGGATATTTTTCACTGTTCACTGTCTGATCTCTTTCCCCAACAGTATATACAAACATGTGAAAAAATCAGCAGATACAGGCCTCATGGTCTAGCGAGTCTGCTCAATTGTGCAGCTAGCCCCTTCCCTTGCAGCTGCCTCACCCACCTCTCCCCTCTACATAATTACTCCCCACCTCACTCTGTTCCATCCCCCTCTTAAAGCCATCTATCGTGGTACAGGCTACTACCTCTTCAGGAAGAGTATTCCATTTGCCCACCACCCTCTATCTGAAATACTGTTTCTTGACTTCCCTCCTGAATCTTCCCTCCTCCAATCTCAGCTGGTGCCCCCTAGTGACCCTCCCTCTTCTGATCTGGAAAATCCCTTCTGTACTAGTCTTGTTCATCCCCTTTAGGTGTTTGAAGGTTTCGATCATGTCCCCCCATCCCTCCTCTCCACCAGGGAATACATGTTCAGCTTGCCCAGCCTCTCTTCATAGGAGTATCCCTCTAATCCCTGGATCATCTTTGTATTCCTATGCTGTACACCTTCCAACAATCTGATGTCCTTCTTCAGGAATGGGTGCCAGAACTGCACGCAGTATTCCAGGTGTGGTCTGGCCAGTGACGTTTAGAAGGGCAGGATCACCTCCCTATTTCTAGAGGGGATTCCCCTCGCTATGCACCCCAGCATCCTGTTGGCATTTGCTGCCACCCTCCTGCACTGAGCAGAGTTGTTCATACTCCCGTTATGAGCACCCCTAGATCCCTCTCCTCCTCAATGCATTCCAGCTGTCCCCAGCTGATAGCTCCTCTCCTGGTTCTTAGCCCCGAAGTGCAATACCTTGCACTTTTTGGTGTTAACCCCCAACTGCCATGCCTCCAACCACCCCTGTAGTTTGTTAAGGGCCTCTTGCAGCCCCCTTCACCCTTCTATGTCATCTACCACCTTTCCCATCTTTGTGTTGTAGGCAAAGAGACTGATCTTACTCCAGTCCCCATGAGAGATGTCAGCAATGAAGATCCTGAACAACACCAGTCACAGCACTGATCCCTGCGGCACCCCACTCAACACATCCCTCAGTGACGAGAGTTCCCCTAATCACCACCAATCTTTGCTGCCTACCCTTCAGCCAGTTGGTGATCCAGTTCACCATCTTTGTTCCCACCCCTATATATTCCAGCTTCCCCCCCAGCCTCCCATGTGGCATGGAACCAAAGACCTTGCTGAAGTCCAGATGCAGGACATCCACTGCATGGCCTTTGTCCAGTTCCCTTGTCACCCAGTTGTAGTACTCAATCAGGTTTGTCTGGCAGTATCTTCCATAGACAACCAATGCTGACCGTCCTGCAGACCATGGCTCTCTAAAAAGGTTACCAGACTCTCTTTTAAGATTGTCTTCATCAATTTTCCCACAACTGATGTGAGACTCACTGGTCGGTAGTTGACTGGTTCATCCTTGGGTACACTTTTGTGAATGGGTACCACATGGGCCATCCTCCAGTCCAGTGGTATGCATTCTGTGTCCAAGGAGGTATTGAACAGGTCAGCCAATGGTCCTGCCAGGATCTCAGCTAGTTCCTTAAGTACCCTAGGGTGAATGCTGTCTGAACCCGGTGCCTTTCCCCCCCTCAGTGCCCTTAATCCTTTCAGCACTCTGTCCTCTGTAATCCCTGTATCAGTCACCTCCTTCTCGCCCACTGCTCCTCTCCCAGGTGGTGCCTGCCCCCCTTTCTCATTCATGAACACTGAGCAGAAGTAATCAATTAGTGCCTCTGCCAGGTCCTTCCCCTTCTCCACCCAGCCCCCGTTCTTCTATATCCTCACTATCTAATCTTAGTTTTTCCACCTTTCACTGATGTAGCTGAAGAAGTCCTTTTCTCCGTTCTTAATGCCCCGTGTGAATCTCAGCTCCCTGGAAGTCTTGGCCACTCTGACCAGGCTGATAACCTCCTGGCCTTCTTCATATACATCTCCTGTTGTCCTCCTCTCCCGATTTCTTGAGTCTCCAAAATGCCTTTTCTTGGCCCTCACCCCTCCATAGCCTCCTCGTCAGCCAGCTGGGTTTTGCCTCCTTCTTACTTCTTGTTCTTGTACATGTCTCAGTAGCCTCTACCAGCCCTTTCTTAATAACATCCCATTTTTAGCTAGCATCTATGCATGATCAAATACCCCCTATCCTTTTAAAGTCCAACCCCTTGAATTCAATTGCCCTGGTACTTGTACCTCCTTATTCCCTGCCCATGTATAGCATGAACCATACCATGTGGTGGTCACTCCCAGCCAGAGGACCCTCCACCTCCAGATCCCTTTACAGCCTCCCCATTTAACAGAACTAGGTCTAGAGTCCTATCCAGTCTAGTTGGCTCCAGGACTAACTGCACCAGGAAGCTGTCTTGGAATGCCTCTAATATGACCTGCTCCTTTGCACTTGTGGTGGTATGGGTGCTGCACTCGACCCCTGGTAGATTGAAGTCCCCCACCACTACAGTGCTCAGTTTCCTACAGACCCTTCTGATTTGCTCAGCTAACTCCCTATCCAGGTCATCCCCTCGGGCTGGTGGCCTGTATACTACCCCCATCCTCAATGTCCTACTTTTTAAGTCTTGGAACTGCATCCATAGGGCCTTTGTTCTGCTTTCCTCACCCTCCTCCCTTATGCACCTTATCCCCATCTGTACATATATTGCCACACCCCATTTTCCCTTAGCTGTGTCCTTCCTGAATATCTTATCACCTGGGACTGTCAAATCCCATTCCTGGTACTGAGTGGCCCATGTTTCTGTGATGGCCACAATGTCCACCCTCCCTATTGCCAAGACAGCCTGTAATTCTGCTGATTTGTTACCAAGGCTTCTCACATTCAGTGAGACCACCCTCCAACCTGACCATGCCCTTTCCTCTCTCCGGGATACCCCCCTCTTAATCCCCCCATGTCACTGCTCCAGGTACCTCCCTGTTAGCCTGGGGGATAAGCTTGTTTGGCTCCCCTCTCTGGGATCCATGTCTCCCATCTGTCCACTTGCCACCCCCTACCTAGTTTAAATCCACCTATGTAGCTATGTATTCCCCTACCTTCTGCTTCAATACCTCCTTTCCTCCCTGCTCAAATGTAGCCTATCCTCTGCATAAAGTTCATTGTTGTCCCAGAGTCTGTCAAAGACCCCTACTAACCCATATCCCTGGAGCGACACTATTCTCTCTGCCAGGTGTTGAACTATCAATCCTTACCTTCCTCGCTGTGCTAGCACAGGGTACTGGAACATCTTTGAAGGGCACCAATTACCCCAGTTCCCCACACAGCCTGTTCAGATCTTTGAACCTCTCCTCAATACTTTCACCATCTCCCTGCCAGGTCATTCATACCCATGTGCACCACGAGATGCGATTTCCTCCTACCCTCCTAGCACACTTAGAACCTAACTGCCCTGCCTGCAGTTAAGCCAGTTATGGATTCCACCCAGATGTGGCTTTGTCATTCCCCTTGCTGCCCCATCTTATCCCTTTCAGTTTGGAATCTCCCATCACTAATATCCCTCCCTCTACAATCCTCATCCCCCTTCACTCTTTTACCTTGGTGACTAATGCTAGATTCTGCCTCAGTTGAAACCCTTCCCTTCCCTTCTACGGATCCCCCCTCCATCCCAGCCCTATCTCTGCTCCCTCTCAAAGCTCTCTCACACTCCTCCCCCCCTTCCCTGCCACCCTGGGCTCCCCTCCCCTTCACTAAGTCCTCTGCTATTCGCCTCTCTAGCCTTGCTCCTCTCCCATTTACCCCTGCTCTCTTTCTCCATCCTTCCAGCTATGCCCCCCTTGCCACTACCACCATCCTCTGTCAGACTCCTGCCCCCATGCCATCTTCTCGCTTCCCCTTACCTACCACCTCCTAGAGATCCCTCACCTCCCCCTCCTCCTCCAATTCTGCCAGCACTGAAAACCTATTACCTGCCCTCTCTGCCATGCTGGGTGTGGGCTACTTCCTCCTTCCCCCCTCCTGTGCTTTGCCACCTATTTGTATTGCTCCCACCCTCTTCCCCATCCCATCCCCCAAACCATCATTCCATGCATGTGGTGTCCTCCTGTAGCTCTCTGTCCCAGCAAACCTCTCCCCCTCCTCCCAACCTCCTCAACTCTCTATCAAGTCACTGCACTTCATCCTCGAGTCTCCTCAGTCTGTCACAGATCGGGCACCCTCCTAGCTTCCACAATACATTCATTCCAGACTGCCACTCCACAACCATTGTAGCACACTATTCTACCCTCACAGGCCCCTCTAGCATCCTGCAGCCACCTTTACTCCCCCTCCTTTGCTGTCCTCCCCTGCTAATGCCACTCCATCCCCTAGTGTATCCTTCCTTACCTCTCTCCATTTTCTTACCTCATTGTCCCCTTAATCCCTGAAAAAAAAACAGATGTAGACCTTCTTATGTAGCTGGTCCTTAGCAAACCCCTGTTCTGCTTCCTGCAAAGATAATAAACCTTAGTACCCCTCAGTCACGCAGCACCTACAAATGAATTACCCCCTAGACCAACAGTTACAAACCTCACCAATTGTCGTACATCAATCACTTTAAGTTCCCCTTAGAAAACCAAATCCAAACAGCTTCTACACTCCAAAAGTGTCAAATCCAGTCACATTGCCCCCTGTTCTGAAGCAACCAGACACAGCCCTCGTGCCCCCAACCTTATAACAAAGTCACAGTACCTTAGTCCAGTAGCAGTGCCCTTCCAGCTACTGGATGTATCCCTACCCTACAGGTCATCCAGGGACCCCCTCCTTCCAACAAGCTCCTCCTCCTGTCACTACTGATAGGTCCTTTTCATCACCGGGAGTGGTTTACCTCTATTTGATAAGGAGGTGGTGGTGGGTGGGAGGAGAAAATTACTTTCCCTGTGACTGGGATCTGCCTTTTAAGACCAACTCACACACTCAAATCGGCCTCCCTACTCCTGATTGGCTCCTTCCTGAGCCCTGCCAACTGGCTCATCGATGATGCCTCCCTGGAGCCGAGCACTGCCTGTCACTACAGTGTGGCTCCTTCCTCTGGTCTCCTGCTCCCTCCTATGTTCCCTGGGTCACTGACACTGCCCCCTCCCAAGCGACAATGGCCATGGGCGATTCTGGCTCAGATGAGGGCACAGCACAGCTTATTTACAGATATATCTGCAGTTGCAGATTTGAAGAGAATTACACAGCCAGAGAACGACTGCAACCCCACCGAGGGCCTAAATATAGCAGCATTTGGATATCTCAAGCCCGTAGCTGCAGGAGCCACAGTTAATAACATTTTACATATTTACAGTTTAAGTATTGTTTAAAATATTTCATGTTGCAGCTGTGAGGGACCAGGGTTACCACTAGATTTACCTGTCTGCTAATACATATATATATATTTTTTATCCCACAATTTATCTCCACCTACTACACACTGGACCCGCATCATTGGGAGTCACCCATTAAGCCTGGTCTCTGCGGAGCCTTACCTGTCAGTCCCAGGTCCCCACATTCTGCCACGAACCCCCGGGCAGGAGTCAGGATGGGGCAATCCCCAGATCTTGCAAGTGTCAGGGTCAGGGGCTGCAGGCTTGGCTCTGGCACATAGAGACCCGGCTCGGTGCTCTGTCTTCTCGGCTCCAGTGGCGGTATTTCAATTTTCTTCCCTGCAGGATGTCAGGGGCCCTGTACGTCAAGGCGAATGCCGACATCGGCAATGTCCTCCCACCCTCCCTATAGTCCTGAGGTTGATTGGTTGCTGACCTACGTCCTCAACCAATGCAGCCCCTAGGACTCCGACTTGCCATTGCCGCCCCAGCCTCTGCCAGAGGTCGCTGCTTGTCGGGATAGAGAACCCTCCCTTCCCCAGAGAAGGCAAGCTTTTGTCAGATGCTCCAGCCTATCTCCCCCCGGCCAACCCCCGGCGGCCCGAACTCGCTCTCGAACCCGGGTCACTGGCATGGAGACAGGTGTGATGTCCAGCGCCTCAACACTCAGCGCCACTGGGCCGAGGCTAATACATATTTACACAGACAGCAAAACGAGTTTCAGTGTTCCCCAGTTGGGCCCCAGATGATTCTAATGACTATGTGCCCTAAGACACTAAACTGAGGGATATATCCTCCCTGTCTATAAGTAGCTAACCCAATAGATTGGCTCTCTGTAGCCATGTCCTGGTATTCTAGTGGTTTCAATACCTCCACTCTTCCTAAGTAAAACCACATCTATTTAACACACTAGAGTACCGTAGGATACTGAACTCCATGAGAGTTGCCCGGGATCATTGCACCTGCCAGACAATACAGCAAGCCCAGCCCTATTTTTACAGCAATAGATTAACAGTGTCCATTCAGGATGCAAAATAAAGGTAAATAGAAAGATTACGTCATCTTATGTGACATTTGGGTGTCACTGTCACAGTATTAGCCCTGTCTGTGACCAAATGGTTCCCGCTCACTTCGTTTCATGAAGCCTCATACACAGGAAAATCCTGAGTCTATCTTTTGGACCCTTTAGCATTTGCCAGTGACCATCATCAGTCCCACCTCTTGAGTGGGAGCAGCCAACAGGCCTGTGAGGAAGATAATTAGCATACGTGATTTGCATATGGCTTATGAATACGCATGCCCTTACATACTATATATATATATACACCCTTGCATGGTGGGCAGTAGCCCACATTTTCTGCAGTTGTTTCAAGTGTGTGTCTCATATAGTAAACTTACCAGCTCACTCCACGTTGGTGTCTGCGTGATTTTTACATGGTGTCAGAATGAACTGCCTGAAGCCTCCCACCACTCTCAATTTACATGGAAATGCAACTGAAAACCGGAGAAGATTTAAGCACCAATTTGAAATTTACTCAGCTGCCGGTGGACACTGAAGAATTCCAGAAAATCCATGCTATGACCTTCTTGCATGTAGCAGACCCTGATGCATTAGAGGTATTCAATACATTAATTTGTGAAAACGAGGAAGAGAAGGGGAAGCTGAACAAAATTATGGGACAATTTGAGAGGTATTGTAACCCAAGAAAGAATGTGACTTATGAAAGACATTTGTTCAATATGAGGAACCAGAATCTGGGTGTGTCCATTGATTCACATGTAACTGAACTGAGGCTAAAGGCTAAATCTTGTGACTTTGGAGATTTAACTGAATCGTTGATCAGAGATAGAATTGTATGTAGCATACAGAGTGTGCATGTGAGATGCAAACTGTTGAGAAAAACAGACTTAACATTAGATGATGCCATTGATATGTGCGGGGCCACTGAACTGAGTGAAATGTAGATAAAATGCTTAAGTGAGAATGCTCAGGATGAAAGTGCAGTGCAAGTAGCAGTTATCCAAGAAGAAAGAGTCAAAGCAAGTGCCAATGTGAGCAAGGGAGTTATGCACCTTGAGCGAATAAAGTCAAATATGAAAAGTGTGGTTGTGAACATGAGATAAATGGTGTGGAGTTTGTCCTGCTTAACTGCTGAATTGTTGAATTTGAACTCTTTCATTTGGATATTGGACCCTGCATTTTGTGATCGTTTGGCTGCCAAATTGGAGCTTTCTTGCTTGGACATTGGATCCTGCATTTTGTGATCATCTGGCTGCTCAATTCTACTCTGCTGGGGTAGGCCAGGCTGGGTGGGTCGGGGAGTCGGCTGGTAGGTGTGTGGCCTGCCTAGGCCTTCTGCCAAGCCAACCGGATGGCAGGCTTGAGCAAGTGCTGGCTGCAGTTTAGTTATTTTCTGGTGGCCGACTCTCACAGGCAGGGTTCTTATGTTGTGGATTATTACCTAACTGGATTGTGTACTATAAAATCCTCCATTTGCTCTGGAACCATGGTCAGACCTTTATTCTTTTTAGACAGTGAGAGTGTCTTTTCTCAGGTACTCCCTGGCAGTGAGAGAGCCCTGGTGTCATTTATATTATTAATTTCTTTATTGTTTTCCTGTACATCCAGTGTGAGGGGACTACTGTACTTCAACTGTGGGCAGTGAGATTGCCCTGAGTTTTTGTATTCCCAGGCTGTGGGAGGGCTTGGGGGTCTGAACACTATTAGACTGCATTTTCTTTTTTCCAATCCCTGCATACCCCTGCATACCCAGTGAGAGGGGGGTGCTGGAGAATTACTCTTTTGTATCTTTTCTTTTATGATTATTTTGTTTATTTTTTAGTTTTATTCTTAATTTGCAGTCTTTAAAGTGGTAGTTCTTCATTGGATCTCCATCTTTTTGGTTTGTATTTTCTTTATTTTAGACTGACTGTGTTTATTCATGAACCGAGTGTTAGATTGAAATATCTGCACAGTTTCCAGAAGGGGTTTGTTTTTTAATTTGTGTTTAATAGGAAGTGTTGGGAGGGGTGGTTATTTTAATTTTATTTTTGTTTATTATTATATTTTGGGTATATTATAGTTTATTGTTTAAAGTTAGGTTGTTATTTTAATTGTACTATTGAGCCTCCCTTCTTTGCGAGAGAGAGAGTGGGAGACCCTCAAATAGAGGGTTATTTTAATTGTTTAGTGTTAGGCTGCTTTCTCTTTGTGTTATTCATATTTATAGTTTTGAAAGCGTAAATTATTGGATTGGGTGTTGTCTTATATTTGGTTTGTTAGTGTGTTTCTTTTTTATAGGCCTGGTGCATTTTGACTTTGTTAAACCTTTGGAATGTGTCGTAGGCCTCCCCGGTCATGTGCTATTCGTCCTCTGCTCTCCGTGCCCTCTGCCCATTCCCCCCTTTGATGTTGTCAACCTACTAGTGATGCAGAGCGCTAGATATCACCCATAGGAGATGGGTTGGGGATGGGTGGTGCAGACATTGGAGGGCGAACAAATGGGACTCTCACATGAGGGTAGTCAGATCCAGAAGATGCCCTCGGGCGAAATGGAGTCTGGAATGTGGTCTGCCATGTCTGGTCCCCCATACCCAAGGGCACTGCCAATTTTGGCAGGCAAGTAGCTGGAGCGGCCCTAGAAACCCGTCCATCTCTAGTGGTGTTATGCAATGCCAGATCAATTAAGAACAAGACTGCAATTATTGCAGATCTTGTTGGAACAATTGATCTGGCATGCATCACTGAGACCTGGATGGATGAAAATGCTGGCCTCATATTGGAGGCTGTAATTCCGGCCAGCTACTTGATGATACACCGCTCGAGAATGGACCACGTGGGGGGGGTACGGTCTGTTTCAATTACCGAATTGGGCCTCACTAGTGTACCAGTTGAAGAGACTGATTATTCCAGTGTACCATGGTAGCAGGTGTAGGTTGTAGGATAGTTCTCATCTACCATTTAGCCAGGGATGAGAAGCGATTCCTCCAGGAAGTCATGGACTTTGTGATCGACATGGCGTTTGAGTCGCCCAGACTGATGGTCCTGGGTGACTTCAATGCCTGAGTCGATGATGAACTCTCACAATTTGGACAACACTTCCTCCAGCTGATGACATCTCTGGGCCTTACACAGATTGTTACCTCTGCTACCCATAAACATGGTCACTCCCTTGACTTGGTTTTCCTCCTGGGGATCAAAGCCTCCAATTTGGGAGTGGAACCTGTCAGTTGGTCCGATCACTATATAGTGAGGTTCAATTTCTGTGGCCCTCTTTGTAGGTCTATCCCTGTGGAGATGGTCAGTTACCGCCCTTTATGGGATTTGAGCCCTGATGGCCTAGCAGCAGTGATTGGCCTCTCAGAGTTTTCTGTGGCAAGCAGGAATCCAGAGGTTTTGATGTTGGCCTATAATAAGGCCATCTCCACTGCACTGGACTCTGTTGCTTCAGCCCTTGTTCACCCTCTCTCCCTTTGCCCTCATGCCCCTTAGTTTGATGGGACCCTGAGGGAGCTGCAGAGACTTGGACGAAGGTTAGAATGGCGCTGGAGGAAATCCATCCTGGAAGCTGACCACCTTAGGTTGGTAGAACATTATCAGGTCTACCAATCAGTGATCTCCCGTACGAAGGCAGAATTCCTGTCCGGGGAGATTACTGCCACTCAGAACTGACCAGCTCAACTCTTTTGAACTGTGGACAGGCTGTGCAACCCAGCCTGTGCGCAGTCTCGAAGAGCCTTTTTGCAAATAGAGTGCGATAAGCTCACTCGGTTCTTTGAGAATAAGGTGGCCAACATCAGAGTGGAGATCCTCTTGACTCACTTTATGGGGGATGCTATTGATCAGTGCCTGGTCACTGTCCCTCGTATTTCTTGGAGTACCTTTGACTGGCCTGAGTTTGCGGATGTCATGCAGATTGTCCAGAGTATGTGCCCTACATGCTGTTGTTTGGACCTGTGCCCAAATTCCCTGATTATAGGTTGTTGTGACATTATCAGTCCAGTCCTGGTACAGATAGTCTGGAGCTCCCTTGATTCAGGTGAGTTTCCTAGCTCCCTGAAGGAGGTGGTGGTGACACCCTGCCTGAAGAAGGCTTCTTTGGACCCAGGCTCTCTGTCCAACTACAGACCTACCTCAAACCTTCCCTTTATAGGGAAGGTTATTGAGAAAGTAGTGGTAATACAACTGGAGAACCACTTGACCATCCATAACATCTATGAACCTCTTCAATCAGGTTTTTGAAACAGGCTTAGTACTGAGACTGCACTGGTTCAGGTACTCGATAATCTCCTGATGGCTAGAGATTGGAGAAGTGGCTCCATCTTGGTACTCCTTGATCTCTCTTCAGCTTCTGACACCATGGAACAGGGGGTGCTGCTTGAACACCTGAGATTCATCTGTGGCCTGACTAGTACAGTCCTCAGGTGATTTAAATCTTTCCTCTTTGGCAGAACTCAGAGAGTGGTGCCTGGGATTTATTCCTCGAGCCTCTCTCTCTGTCATGTGTGGTTCCTCACTGTTTGGTGCTGTCTCCCATGTTGTTTGTGGTGTATATGCTGCCTTTCTGAGACACTGTAAGATGGTATGGGCTGAGGTTTCACTGCTATGCTAATGATACCCAGCTCTAACTTTCTTCGCACCTGACCAGGATGGTGCTCTTGATATTTAATAACTGCCTCACTGAAATCCAGGATTGGATGAATTCCAGCTCTCTGAAGTTGAACGCAGGGAAATACCAAGGTGATGGTTGTGGATCAGGTCACCGGATAGAAGGGTTGAGGGCTGGTTAGCCTTCTGGACGTTTTCTGGGGGGCTCCCAGATCCTTACCTCCGAATGGGTGCTGGACCTGGGGGAGGTGCTCGATGATGGTCTGACACTGCAATCTCAGATGCCAACAGTTATCAAGTCATCCTTTTACCATCTTAGGAACATCACCAGGATCAAACACCTTGCTCTGTCCAGTGACCTCCCTACATTGATCCATGCCTTTGTGACCTCGCACCTTGATTATTGCAACTCCCTTTACCTAGGGCTGCCAGGGGTTGATATTCACCACCTGCAGCTAGTGCAGAATGCTGTGGCATAGTTGTTGATGGGGACCTCTCAGTTCTCCCATATTACACTGGTGCTGCACGATCTGCACTATCTGCCTATTCGGTGGCAGATCACCTTCAAAGTCAGATTACTTATGTATAAAGCCCTATATGAACTTGGCCCTGACTACTTGAAAGAGCTTCTGGTTCCCCTCTCCCCCCAAGTGACAGCTCAGTTCGGCTGATGAGGGGTTGCTAGAGATTCCAAGGGTACTGTTAAAATCTTCAGGGGCCCATGCATTCATGTACGCGACCCCAGCCTTCTGGAATACTCTACCCCATCAGCTTCGGGAGTGTATGACCATGGAGGGCTTTAAACAGGTATTTAAAACTTTTCTGTGTCATCAGGCTTACCCTAGTTTAATTAACTGAATGGATCTCTATGGACCTTTTATTGCTTGTATTGATGATGTTATTAATGTTTTATCATTTTTGTACAGCGCCTTGATGCTACAAAAGGTGCTTAACCTAAATAAAGATTATTAGTAGTATTATTATTATAAATACATGCCCATATATGGACAGTTTTTAGTTGTGCCACAGGAAAATCCCTTTGCTAGGGTATGTTGTGAGGCAAGCGTAATGAGATCCATGTTGATAGAAGATGCTCAGGAGAGATAAGTACTTTCAGCATTGAAACTGTGACTACCTATAAGCCAGAGACTGATTGGAATGTAAATCTGAGTATAAATGGGAAAATGGTGACAGTGAGGTTCAAGTTAGTCACAAGAGCACAATGAATGTGATGCCTTTCCAGATGTATAAGACACTGTCTGGAGAAGCTATTCAAAGGTCATCAGCTAGATTGGTTTCCTATTCTGGGCATAAACTGAATGTAAAAGGCAAAGTGATTGCTAACATGTTTAAGTAAAAGTATTACCTGCTGCCATTTCTAATGGTTAATGCAAACATGACCTCAGTGTTGGGCCTGTCTACTTGCTTGGAAATTAGGCTTATAAAGAAGCGATTTTCAGTAGATGCTGCAAATGGAAGTGCAGGGTAAACCATAGAAGGAATACTGGCTGAATTTGTTAATGTATTTGAGGAATTGGGATGCTTAGAAGGTGAATACCACATTAAAACAGATAAAGCAGTCAGCCCTTTGATCCACCCCCATGAAAATACCTTTCACATTTCAAGAGAAAGTGAAAACTGATCTAGAGAACATGGAAAGATTGGGGGTTATGGAGAGGGTGGAGAAACCCACATGCTGGGTCAACTTGATGGTGGTAGAAAAAACAAAGTACAAATTTGTGTAGATCCCAGAGATCTTAATAGAGCAATTAAAAGGGAACATTATCCAATGGAAACAGTTGAAGAGGTTGCAGCCAAGCTAGCAGGGGCCAAAGTATTCAGTGTTAGATGCTGGGCATTCCTTCTAGCAAACTAAACAGGATGGGCCTAGCTCTGATCTAATGACTTTTAATACACCTTATGGGAGGTACAAGTTCAACTGTCTCCCTTTTGGGATTTGCTCAGCACCAGAAGTCTTTCAAAAGAAAATTTCACACATTTTTGAAGGGCTCGAGGGCACAGAGGTCATTATGGATGACATCCTAATATGTGAAGCTAATGTATAAGAGCACAATGAGAGGTTGCAGCATGTTCTACAAAGAGCCAGAGATAAGCATGTGTGTCTAGATCTAAAGAAATCCAAAATCAAAATGTCAGAGGTCCAATATAGTGGATACAAGTTAAGTAACAACAGGTTGTTGGCAGACCCCAAGAAAATTTAAGTAATTATCCAGATGCCTGTTCCCCAAAATAAGATTGAATTACAGAGATTTATGGGCATGGTAAACTACCTGGCAAAATTTATATCAAATCTTTTAACTGTAAATAAGCTGTTGAAAGAGTTACTAGAGAAAGAAACAGCATGGTACTCAGAGGAGCGCTATCAACAGGCCTTTCAAGAACTGAAAACAGTTGTTACTAATCCCCTGGTGCTAGCCTACTATAATTAAAGGAAACCTGTTGAATTATCTGTTGATGCATCTTCTGAAGGGCTGGGTAACTATCTGCTGCAGGAAGGCAGGCCTGTTGCTTTTGTTTCTAGATCACTTAATAAAGCTGAGAGAAATTATGCACAGATTGAGAAGGAAATGCTAACTATTGTGTTTGGTTGTTCAAAGTTCCACCAATATATTTATGGCAGACCCCGGGTCCATATTGAATCAGACCACAAGCCCCTAAAAAGCCTTTTCAAAAAAACACTGGCCACAGCCCCACCAAGAATTCAACGCATGATGCTAAAACTGCAAAGGTATGATTTGTGAGTATAGTACAAATCAGTTAAAAAAACTTCATATAGCAGATGCACTGAGTAGGGCTGTGGGAGAAAATCTGGTGCCAGAAACTGAACTAGACAAATATGAGTTTCACACGGTGAACTATTGCCAATCAGTGATGAAAAGCTCATATCAAATGCAATTCTGGTAAAACCACTTTTAAGGATTATGGAAGAGCAAATTTTGATCTTATAAATAAAGAAATAATAGCATGGAATTGGGAACATAATATTACATATTCAGATGAGTTTTGGAAATTATTGGTTAATAAAATGCTTTCTGTAGAACAAAAACATGTCCCAGATAAAATAGGTTATAATAACTGGGGAAAACTACCAGTCTGGGTCACCCCCCAGATTTAATTAATAAAAAAAGAGCATACAGAGCCTTAAAACAATGTAATAATGGATACAATAATGTCAAATATAGGGAAATACTAAGAAAATGTAAGGCCCTAATAAAGAAAGAAAATTAAAAATTAGAATTTAAATTAGCACACATTAAAGATGGAGGCAAAAGTTTTTATTCATATGTGAATAACAGAAAACAAACAACTAAAATCATTGGCCCTTTAGTCATCAATGATAATACCATTCAGTCCCCCCAAGAAATGGCCCAAGAATTTAATAAATATTTTTGCTCTGTTTTCAGTCCCATACAAAATACATATATAGACAAGGAGAGTGATATAAATCGAACTGATTATGATATACCCAAGATAAGTAAACTTGAAATAAGGAATAAATTGGATTCAATTAAAATAAATAAATCCCTGGGTCTGGATAACCTTCATCCATGGTTGTTGAAAGAATATAGCTTCCTGGTTGATTGATCCCTTATACAAATTGTTTAATATGTCCCTACTTACTGGATTAATACCAAGTGACTGGAAGTCTGCATTAATAACTCCTATACAAAAAAGGGTAATAACAGTGACATATCTAATTACAGGCCAATTAGTCTGACCAGTGTTCTGGATAAAGTTTTTGAGGGAATTTTAAAAGCTAGAATAGAAGATGATCTAATGCTTAAACAGCTCATGGATCCAAATCAGCATGGTTTCAGAAAGAAACGATCTTGCTTAACTAGTAACTTAGTATTTTACGAGAGTAAGTAATCTCCTTTATCATAGGTCTCATAGGTCTCATAGGTAAATACAGAGCCATATAGACGTTAGTCCTTTTGCTCACCATTTAGTTAGTAACCCCGGATATTATATTTAAATAGAAAGCTATCCAATCTGTTTTTAAATGTGTTCACAGTATCACTAGCTACTACTTTTAAGGGTAATTTATTCTAAATATTGGTGGCCCTCAGCGTGAGTCAGGATTTCCTTTTATTCATTTTTGGACATTCAACAAATAGTTGTAGTGGGTGAGATCTGGTATTATATATAGGTTCCCTGTATTTCAAGCCAAGTAGTTCCCATAAATCTGGATTGATAGTTGCTTTATATATTAAACACATATCTCCCCTTAAGCGTCTATATTCCAAGGAGTACAGACCTAAAGTGTTTAACCTTGTTGTGTAATCTAAGCCTTTGACCTCTTGTATATATCTGGTGGCTCTCCTTTGGACTCTCTTGAGTGCCACTATTTCAGTCTTACCCATGGGTGCCCAGAACTGCACACAGTAATCCAGGTGAGGCCTCACCAAGGATGTATACAGGGGCAGGAGAACATCCCTACTTCTTGATGTAATATGCTTGTTGATACAGTGTAGAATACTGCTCGATTTTTTAATAACTGCATTATAGTGCGTCTTAAATGATAGGTCGTTCGTAATCATAATTCCCAAGTCACTCTGTTGTTCGACAATACTAAGTATTTTACCACCATTTATATAGGGTAACTGCTTATTTGCCTTCCCAAAATGCATAACACAACACTTGTCTACATTAAACGTTAGTTTTTTTCTCTACTGCCCAAAGTTCCAGTGTATCCAATGCCTCTTGTAGTGCTATAGTGTCGTTTTGGTTATTAATTGGAAATCCAACCCTGGTGTCATCAGCAAACTTGAAAACCCAAACCCCATTATTGACCTTCAATGAAAAAAGTGAAAAAGTACCAGTAGATATATTATATCTGGACTTGTATAAGGCATTCAACAAGGTGCCACATTATACCCTGATAAATAAAATGAAAAAAATTGGGTTGCACCCCATAATAGTTAACTGGGTAAAAAAGTGTTTAAGAAATCGTACACAAGTAGTACATATAAGAGGATATACGTTGACTTCAGGAACAGTTACTAGTGGAGTGCCTCAGGGGTCTGTACTGGGACCCATCCTGTTTAATATCTTTGTGTCAGATATGACAGTTAATCTTAAAAACATGGCAATTAAATTTGCAGATGACACAAAGATT
The DNA here is from genome assembly GCA_016271365.2 of Neoceratodus forsteri. Lineage (NCBI taxonomy): Eukaryota > Metazoa > Chordata > Ceratodontiformes > Ceratodontidae > Neoceratodus > Neoceratodus forsteri. The sequence goes on along the minus strand of CM028135.1, from coordinate 899,327,523 downwards.
GCAGTCAATGTTGGCTCACCAGAGGCAATAGCTGACCTTAAAAAAGACCTTCGGGAACTAGAATATTGGTCCAACCAAAATGATATGGAATTTAATATCAATAAATGTGTTATCATGCATTTGGGTGGCAATAATCCAAATATGCAGTATAGGTTAAAAGATTCAGATATGATATCATCAAAAGAAGTAAAAGATCTGGGTGTTATAATTAAAGCTGACCTTACTTCCTCCTCTCATTATAATTATATTAAAAATCAAGCAAAAAAATTATTAGCTGCATCAAAAGGTCTTTTGTACCCAGAAATAGGGCATGCATTCTTCCTTTATATAGAGCATATGTGCGACCCCACTTAGATTATTGTTCACCGCTATGAAGTCCCCACCTCAGACATGATATAAATGCATTGGAGGGTGTGCAGCATAGGATCACTAACATGATAGATGGCTTGCAGAATAAAGAATATGAGGGAATGACTCAAGGAGTTGGGGTTGTACTCATTGGAGATTAGAAGAATTAGGGGTGACCTTCTCCTGATGTTCAATATAATTAAGGATAACAAGCTCATGGCTCAATTGGGAATGACTGAATATGAGGAATGCAACCTCAGAAGCCATAAATTCCAATTATCTCTAACTTTCCCCAGATTAGACACCAGACATTCTTTTTTTTACTCAAAGAATAATTTCAGTTTGGAACAGGTTACCTAAAACATTCCTAGATGCTGAAACTTTCAAGATAAATTTGAATAAATATTTATTAAATTTGGTATATAGATATCCAAAAACTTGGAGATGCGCTTATATGGGCCATGGCCTTCTGTGTCATCTATTACTCTTAGTATGTAATCTTAGTATGTAAAAACTGAAATTGTTTTAGTGAGAGATGGACAATGATTCAGCACTGGTCAAGTTGAGAGACACTGTTTTGAATGAGTGGCCCCAGGAGAAAACATCAGTGCACCACGAGATAAAACAGCATTGACAGGTCAACGATGAAATTTTGACAGAAAATGGACTTTTGCTGAAGGGGTAGAGACTGATAGTCCCCACGTCACTGAGATCAGACATGTTAACCAGATTACACAGCAGCCACTTGGGCATTGAGAAATGCAAGCGCAGGGCCAGAGATCTTTTATTCTGGCCAGGATGAACAGTCCAATTAGTGACATGGTGGCCAAGTCTGGCATTTGCCATCAATTCAGGAAAGTACAAGCTAGAGAAACGATGCAGCCACATGAGATACCAGACATACCTTGGCAAAAGGTTGGGGCTGACCTATTTGAATTTGAAAGGTAAAATTATCTGGCAATGGTTGATTACTACTCCAAATACATTGAGATATCCAAGTTGCAAAATGCAACAAGCGAAACGGTGATTAACCATATTAAATCACAATGTGCAAAACATGGTATTCCAGAAATACTTGTAACAGATAATGGGCCACAATTTGCCTGCATTGAATTCAGAGACTTTGACAAAGGTAAGAGTTTAAACATGTAACGCCTTCACCAAGATACCTCCAGAGTAATGGCATGATAGAACAGGCCATTCAAACAGTAAAGAGGCTGTTAAAGAAAGCACAAGTGGATCATCAAGACCCTTACTTAATGCTTTTGGAATTGAGAAATATCTTACTGGAGGGGCTAGGATCTCCAGCACAGCTGCTTATGGGCCACAGAACCAGAACTTTAATGCCCACCAGATATGAGCTACTTAAACCAAAAGTACCAGTTGTTGAGGTGCAAGCTACACTGTGAAGAGCTCAAGAAAAACAAAAAAACTTCTTACAATTTGCCTGCCTGACCACTCCCAGCCTTAGACTCAGGGACAGCCTGTTTACCTGTGAACACCTGAGAATATCTGGATCCCCACAGTTGTGAATTACCCTACTGAACAGCCACGTTCCTATGTAGTCCAAGCAAATGAGAAATAGTATTGCAAAAACAGGAGGGACCTTTTGTTATCCCCTGAGCTACGCTGTTCCTGTAGCCCTCAAAACTCGCACATCTGAGGAGAGGAGAGTGAGCAGGATGACAGTATGGAGGACGATGGGATCCCGAGGTGCCTGCAATGGAGGTCCCTCCACAAATGATGCTGCGGCAGTTACAAAGTGAGCCTGTGGTGTCAGCCCCAGCCCTGAGTAGTCAGGACCAATTGACTGGCACCAGCTCCAGCCCAAGAATCAGCTGTGTCAGTGGACGGGAGATCTGAAGGCCACCTGGCATCGTGACTACACAGACTCACAAACACTTTGAGCTACATGGAACTTTAAATATTTTACTTTGGGGGGAGTTCAACTGAAAAGAAAGATGTAAGGAACTTAATTAGCATATGCGATTTGTGTCTGTCTTATGAATGCTCATGCGCCAACATATATATATAAACCCTTGCTTGGTGGGCAGTAGCCCACATTTTCTGCAGTTGTTTCAAGTGTGTGTGTTTCATACAGTAAACTTACCAGCTCACTCCACGTTGGTGTCTGTGTGATTATTACAAGGCCCTCGCCATCCTGACTTTATATCCCAGCCAGAATCCAGCCTCTGGAGACTTGGCCTGGAGATGACAAGTGCCACCACAGACTGAAGACCCTGCCACCACCCCATGTCTTGCAATCCCCCTCAGGCCAGTCATGGCCGGAGCTTTGATGAAGGGGGGATCTGTCTCTCTGTCTGGAGTCCTTACCTCATTATGGTTATAGCTTCTGAACACTGATCACTTCTGCCTGGATACCCATATTTATACTCCTGTGAGCAGGCTATCCAGATTGCATGGAGTCTTGCAGGTGAAAAACAAGCACAGAATTTACCCAAGCTATTGAGAAGTTCCCTGGAATGCAGAGCCTTTGCTAAATTGGACATGTAATAATACATGTTACTTTTCATTCTTGTATGATTGAAAATGTTATCTCTTTACTCAACTGGGGCAGGAAATAAGCACCACTTAATGACCCTAAATTTACACAGGAGTTACACCCATTTAGGACTACGCCACTGCTTTCTGCAGCTTAGTCATATTTTCACCCACTTTGTGATCTTACTCCTGTCTCTCAAGTCCCCCTCACTTCTTAACCTGCCATCCATGTAGGACAATGTCAAAGGCTTTACTGAAATCAAGGTACAATATGTCCACCATCTGCCCCTTGTCCAGCACCTTCATCACTAAATCAAAGAAGTTGATTCAGTTCATCTGACATGACTTACCCCCGTGAACCCATGCTTTGTGACATTCTCAAATCTGTTTGCCTCCAGCAAATCCATTAGCCTCTCCTTTATTAGGGTTTCAAGCATCTTTCCTACTATGGACATTGGGGGGGAGGGCATATGGGGGGAAGCTGCAGTCTAATGGACTGAAGTGCTGCACACTCAAGCAGACTAGATAGACCAAATGGCCTGTATCTGCTGGCAATTTCATATGTTCATATGTTCATATTAAACTGACAGATCTGTAGTTCCCCAGGATTGTCTCTACTTCCACTTTTGTGTAGGGAAACTACATTTGCAGTCCTCCACTCCCCTAATTTCAATCCCCATCTCTAGTGAGCTGTTAAAAAACTCAGCAAGCCCCTTTATGTAGAACAGCAGTACAGCTACCACCTGCTCTGCCAGGGATCAGGGTTCAGGATTGGGTTCAGGTTGTTTGTGGGCTGAATTGAGGTGAGAGGACTGAATGTCCCTCGGACAGCTCTGCCTACTTGAGGATGGGGGTCAGTGCATCACATTGGCCAGCTGCCACCTGCCACCTGCCACCTGGGTGAAGCTGGGTTTCAGAACAGAATGGGTGCATAGGAAATGATGTCCTGTTCAAATTTCATGGGTGTCGCCATGGGAGCAGAGCTTGCACATCATGTCATTGCATGTCTGGGGTCCCAGGGGTGAAAATGTAGGGAAAAAACTCTGACTGCAGTTGGATAATCATCTGGTTTCCTGCAGGTGCTGCTCCGGTGACTGGGCACCTCTGACCAGGTTCTGGGACAGAGGACACTGGAATGAAGGTAAAGATACAGAGATGTTGGGTGATGGGGCTCGGGGGGAACGGTCCGGATAGGGTCAGGTCAGGGCAAACAGGAGAGAAATAATACATTGAAAAAAAAATTATTCAGCCAGGGGTGCAGCTAGGACCCATCCCATCTCATTTAGCACTCACAACTCTAGTCTGTCCAGGCCACAGACTTGTCTACCTTCAGTACATTCAGTCCCATTCCACTGAGATTGGAACCTTGCTGACATCCACACCCCTTTTCCTCTTGCTATGACTACTCAGCCTGGTAAATGTGTCTTCATCCTCCACAGTAAATACCAAACAGAAAAACTGATTCATTATGTCCACTGTCCCTTTATTCACCTCCTCCTTCCATCATTTCCACTTCTTCAGTTTGACTATTCCCCTTTTCTTTTGCATTTCTCATGTATATAGCAAAAGAAGAAGCAGCATTTATATAGTGCTTTTAATAGTCAATAAACAAATCAAACTAAAATAACGCTTATTTAAGAACTTAAATTAAATTCTACATTAATCACTAAGAATAGATATAAGAATGCAGTCTCAAAGTTAAAAGAAATTATTTAAAAAAGGAAAACCCCAACTTGAATTCTCCTTGGCTCATTCAAAAACTAATAAAAAATCTCTTTATTCTAATATAAACAGCAAAAAGGGAAATTTAAATAAAATTGGTCCAATATTAACTAATGGTACTCTTGTCGAAGATGATTCAATTACTGCTGACATATTTAATGATTATTTTTGCTCTGTTTTTAGTAAAAATGACGTATTCATCCCGACTTACGAAGTTGTTACCAATCCCAAGAATAACAAAGTGGGAAGTTAGAAAGGCCTTATCTTCTCTAAAAACGAAATCCACTAGTCCAGGTCCAGACAATATACAATGCAGGTGTTTAGTAGAAACTCTTGACTCAATTATCATTTCATTACATTTATTATTTAATAAATTTTTATCGGAAAACAATATCCCTGTAGACTGGCAAAAAGCTACCGTGGTTCCAATTTTTAAAAAGGGAGCTTGATCTAAAATCCAAAACTATAGACCAATCAGTCTAACATCTTTGACATGTAAAGTAATGGAAAGAATAGTTAAGTCACGTATTGAAGCTGAAATTGCTAAGCCTGGTATTTGCGATCCTACTCAACATGGATTCAAACCTGGTTTCTCATGTACAACCAATCTAATTTCTTTTTATAATAATATTAGTAGCCTTTTAGATGAACATATAGCATCAGATGTCATACTGTTAGATTTCAGTAAGGCATTCGACAAAGTGTCTTATTCTCTTCTTATTAAGAAAATGTATAAGTATGGATTTTCACACTACCTGATCAACTGGGTTTTAAAATGGCTAGATCATAGAACCCAATTAGTAAAGATAAATAATTCATTATCAAACTTAGGTAAGGTAACAAGCGGTGTTCCGCAAGGTTCAATTCTTGGTCCTATTTTATTTAACATCTTTATTAGTGATTTGACAATATCATCTGGCAATATTATTTCAAAATTTGCAGACGACACTAAAATAGGAGGATGTGTAGACACAATCCAAAACTTGGCTATACTTCAAAAGGACTTATATAACATAGAACTATGGGTGAAACTGAATTGCTTGGAATTTAATATAGATAAATGTTTAGTGATCCACTTTGGAACAAAAAATCCAATAAGTAGTTACTTTTTGAATAACAATAAACTAAAGAAATCAAACAGTGAAAGGGATTTAGGCATTTTGGTTAGTAATTTATTATCAGGTCCACATTGCAATAAGATAGCAAACACAGCAAATAATTTACTCAAACAAATTAGAAAAAACATTTATTAATAAATCAGAACAGTGCTTAATTACTTTGTATAGGTTGTATGTGAGACCATATCTAGATTACAGTTCCCCCTTCTGGAGTCCATATTTAAAGAGTGAAATAAATAGATTGGAACAAGTACAGAGAAGGTTGATTAAGATGATACCAAGACTACACAATGAGTCATATGAACAATGTTTGACTTTAACTGGACTACATTCCCTACAGAAAAGGAGGCTTAGAGGAGAGTTGTTGTTCCTTTATAAAATAACTAAAAACCTAAACTAATGGAATTAACTGGACTAACTTTTTCAAAAAAATCGCCACAGTCGGTAGACTACATAATAAACAATTAAAAATAGAATGGGCAAATACTAGTAAAAGGGATAACTATTTCAATATCAGGGCACCTAAGATTTGGAACTCATTACCACAGTCCATAATTTATTCCAAAAATATTAATACTTTTAAATCAAATTTGGATATTTGGTTAACTGAGTCCAACAACAAATGACCCGCTATTGCGGGGGACAATCTTGATGGGCCTTGACCTTCTTTTGTCCCAAACCATCCAGTAAATCCAGTAAATATGAATTTTATCCCAAAGTGCTTTACAAACAATGCTAGATTGGTAGTGAAGTGACTGAACGTGTAGCGGCAGCTATTTTGCACATCAACACCCACACACAGCCTTAGACAATTGCATTAACTGGTTTTATAGGAAGGGGAGTATTGGCTGGGACACTGGGAAAATACCCCTATGCTCTGGTAGGGGCTTCTGTGACCATCTGTGTGATGGCTACTCTTGGTGCGATGGAGGAGAGAATGGATGTGTGGGAGGCTGGAGAGTGGGTCTCCTCTCCTGTCTCGACACCCTTAGAGACTGATCAATTCTTCAACACTACTGGCATGATTGAAAATGAAGCTTGACCACCACAGGACAGCTCTGAGGATGAAGGAAAAAAAACATCTTTTGAAGTAGCAGCTGTCTCAGATGTGACTTCTACACAGAAAGAAATTTCTACAATGAAGATGAACACCGTGGATTTAGCCCAGCTACCAGCAGTACTAATGGAGGAAGAAACATGCTTTGGATTACAAAGGAAAGAACTTAAGAAGGCAACAGAAAAATCCAAAATCAGCCAAACAATGATTCTGCATGAGTATCTTTGGATGTACAGGACCAACTAAATATCTGTGACACAGCAACTTCAAAGGTGGAGGAGTAGTAGTAATAACACTTTATTTTTTTACAGGAGAAGCATGTCTTTAGGTCAGGAGACCCTGTTTTCAAGACAGTCCTGTTGCTTCAAGTTACCTATATGTATAAGACATGATAGTCAACAACATTTGACAGACTTTGCATAAAAACACAAATATTAATGCAATAAGTCTCTCCCATCCCGTTATCAAACTATCAAAACAGTACGTAAAATTACAAACAGGCATTATAAGTCACATCATGTCCTAACAACATTGTCTTGAATTTTCCTCTCATACTTTATTTGAAATGTATACAGTTAAAGGAATTTGATTATATTAATTCCTGTAAAAACAGACTATAAGCTGGAAATATGCATGCTGTAGAGGGTAAAGTGTTCCAGTATTTTGCAGCCTGGTAACATAGTGGTTCTTCACCATATTTATTTTTGACGACTGGGATAGAAATGTTATTAAGTTGGCTAAGTCTCTTTGTTCTTGATTCCACTCTATCACCTCTACCAAATAAGTTTGTATTTATGTAGTACTCTGAACTTTCTATATAATACTTATAAATAATTTTTTGCCAAGTCATGACACATTTTGAGTCTAGTGGCAGCCAATGTAAAGATATTAGTAAATCACAATAAAGTGTCTTTATATTACAATTCAGAACATATCTTGCAATTCTGTTGTAAGACTTATCTAATTTATTTTATAATATTTTATTGGCAACACGATGGAGAAAATCCCCATATGTTAAAACAGGAAGTATTAGCTGTTCAGAAACCCTTTTCCTACTGTTTTTAGGTAAACACTTCATTGTCCTACACAAAGCTTCCACTCTTTTGTTTACCCTCTCAATTAATCCATCTATGTGTTCCCCGAAATTCATGCCTTTGTCGAAGGTGACTCCCAGGTAAGTATAGTGTGGCACCTGCTCTAGAAAATAATTATTATTTACATTCATTTTTCTTTGTTTATTTTCTTCACGTTTTAATCTAAAGTAAAGGGGTTTTTTTTTGTGTTCATAATGAGGCCTGACATGGTGAACCACCCCCCTCACACAATCAAAATTTGATTGCATTTTTTATTCTATGTCAATGCTATTTCACCCTGTTCTTTTAATGGCAGTATCATCTGCGTATAATCTGTGAGTGCTGTATTACTTGTGGGAAGCTGTTGCTGAATACTAAGAATAACAGGAGTCCTAATATTGGTCCCTGTGGCACACCTCTAACCATTGCCCTCTTAGGGGAATTTTTCCCATGAATTGATACAAATTGTGTGCGATCCTCAAGGTATGCTTTTAACCAGTCCCTATGACTATCAGTGATCTCAACTTTTTCAGCAGTTTGTAATAAGACGGAGTGGTTCACCAGGTCAAAAGCCTTAGATAAACCCACAAAAATAGCTGCTGTTTCCAGCCCCTTGTGCAATGATGTATTTACCAAGTCATTGAATTCTAGTAAAGCTGATGTAGTAGAATGTTCTTTATGGGAACCTGATTGATATAGTGTTACCAGTCTATATTTTTCTAAGTATCCCATCAATTGGGTGTGCACATGCCTGTCCAAGTATTTAGCCAGTACAGACAGTACTGCTATCAGCCTGTAGTTGTTAAGGTCTGTTGATTATCCCCCCCCCCTTGAATACTGGAGTAATTTTGCTCACCCTCCATACTTGTGGAAAGTAATTCTCTTATAGTGTATGGTGAAATGCTGTCCTGCATGGAAATCCATTCCTGGAACAACATTGTTGTGCTGCACTCGGTGTGTCACAGTGTTGTTGTGCTGCACCGAGTATGTCACTAATGCAGCACAACAACATCTAATGTGAGCACGCATGTGCAATTGAGCAGCCGTGGTGGTGAGGAAGTAAGCGCGCGATGGAACTGCTGTCTAAGTAATGTTTTATTTTATTGGAGACCTATTTGGGGGATAAAGGAGTGCCACCCATGGTTGCCCATACACTATAAAAGATTGTATATGAGCAACCATACACAAACAAGGCAGTTGAACAATTCCGAGGTTTCCGTGGTAACGGACCTCTCGAGCTTCGCTCTTGAGGTCTCCAGTTACCACGGAAACCTCTCAATCGTACAACTGCCTTGTTGTGAATGATTGCTCATACATAACCCTCTATTTAGACTCCTATTGAATATATATGTTACTATAGGGACCAGTTGTTTAGCAGCCATTTTGAAAAATCTCCCTTCAATATGATTGGGGCCCGTGGATTTATGGATATTTATGTTTATTAGTCCCTTATAAACTTCAGACATGCTAAAGATTCTAAACCTAAAAGGTGGATAGAGTCCAGTCAATTTGTTTATACCCTGCTGTTCTTGGGATCCTGAGCTCAGTGTCATTATGTTAAATCTGGGCAAATCCACAAAAAAGTTATTTAATGATGTTACTATTTCATAGGTATCATCAATCAGAGTCCCTTTGATTTTAAGAGTGTATTTTGTCGTTACACCTTGACCCGATTTTGTGAGATGGTTTATATTCTTCCAGAATGTTCTGGGATCTTTCTCATTGTTCAATTTAGCCCTATAATAAGTGGTTTTTGCCTTCTTAATCTCATGGCTACATTTGTTTCTGACCTTTTTGAACAAGGCCCAGTCACTATCCTGCTTTGTTTTCCTTGCCTTTTTCCAGCACCTATTCTAGATTCTGATGTCTTTTAAAATTTTGTCATTTATCCACAGCAGTCTCACTGGCCTTTCATTGTTATTATTTTTTTTTAGATCTTGGGGCATGTAAATCACACAATTCGTTAAGTGTCTCAGTGAAATAATGTACCTCTGAGTCCAAGTCAGGTATAAGTTTACATTGGTCCCATTTCTCTCTTTCTATACTTACAAAAACCCATTTTCTGAGATGGCTCTTATATCTCTGACCCAAATATTGTTTATATCTAACATTTCCTGTTCCATCTTAAACAAAATACTACTCCATATTGGATTATGATCTCTAAGACAGGGTGGGAGAACACCTGAGACCTCAGCTGTTAAGGAATGGAAAACAAATAGTAAATCTAATACCGTTCCTTTTTTTGTTGTGTTTGTATACCTAGTCGAATGATCTATTAATTGGGTAACACCCAGAACTGACACAGCTTCTTTTAAAGACTTGCCCCACTTTTCTCCCCAATCACAATTAAAACCACCCATTAAGACAATGTGCTTATCACCAGCTACCTTCTGAATTGTATTAATAGTTTCTTCTATTAGATCCACTTTTGTTTTCAGTGGTGAGTAAATTATTGAAAATACAGTTTTCAATCTGTTTACTTTTACAGTTGTAGCTTCTATGTTATTTAAACTGCCTTTACTTAACAAATCAACATGGCCTAAGCTATCTTTAATGTACAATACTACCCCTCCTCCTCTTTTTGGTCGGTCTTGGTGAAAGAGTACATTGACTGGTATGCCAAATTCATCATTGCCTATTTCTTTTGTCAGCCATGTTTCCGTTAGTGCAATTATTTCTGGAGTTTGTTCCTCAATCATTACTTTTAAAGTGTCCATTTTATTTCTTCAACTTCAAGCATTGTCATGTAGTACCGTGATTTTTTTTTACTACATCAGTTCCAGGATTAAGTTCTACATCTCCACCTAGAGTTAACAACATTAAGCAGGCAATAGAACCCTGCTTCCCCTGTATTTCATTACTAAAATTGTAAGACTTTTAAACTATTACCTTGCCGTGCTGGTTCCATTGTCTCCATATATTTGTAAACATATTTCTTCTACTTAATTTAGTTATAATGTTCTGAGTTATAAGACCAGGTGCCAGTCAACAGGTTCCCGGTATTTTTTCCTGTCTTATTTTAGTAGTTACACCTGCAAGACAAGATAAGATTAGGCACAGTATCATCAAGCAATGCAAGTTAAATAAAATGGTTTTAAAACTGTATATTTGGTTAAAATAAGGCAAATATTTGCCTTTCTCCCTTAAACTAATATAAAACAATGCAAGTATTATTACTGGGGGTGTCAATCAACCTGTTTTACTCTACAGTCCTTTGCTGCTACACCGAGTATTTTCTATTTAGCTCTGTGGAGTGGCGCATGCACCACCCACGCTCACACCCATGCTAGGCGTGCAACTTGAGGCTTTGTAGTGCTTTACCCCTCCTCCTGGGTGGTCCCTTGCAGCAGCTGATCAAACAGTGAGTCCCCTCCTTCTAGCTAGCATGGGGAGAGATTTGTAACTGCAGTTCCACAGTAAAATAACAAAAGAATCAAGGACAGCAATAGATGAGTAAGTCCAAATGAATAACAGTTTCTGTAAAGCAGTCTGCTCACCACATTGTCCCTGGGTGTTTCGAGGGTACTGTTCATCCATTTAGATGTTAACAAATAGATTTCTGGTTCTTCTCCTGTACGGATGCCCACCCAGACTGACATAGAAACCACAGGTACTGAAAAACAAATGAATAATAACAGCACGTTGAACCAACAAAATACTGCATTGTCTGAAAATGAAATGGAATGTATAAGTACAGGAACTAGATCCCCCCTTGCCATCCCTGAAGATTTATAGCTTACGCAGAATCCAGTTTTAAACCTACAAAAGAAAGGATTATCAGTCCCCTGCTTTACAAATCTCGCTGTTACCCCTGACAATCAAGCTCAAATGCAGCCCACTGTTGTTTTGGAAAATCCATAGTCCTTTGCTTCCATTTCCTCTGCGGTGACAGAAACCTCTACAACAACACATAATAGAACTACAACCAGACCATATGCTCCACTCTTCCATACCCCAATCTACCTAGCTAAGAGACATAATACAGCCTGTCTACACTATAATGGTGAGATGGAAATCCTACCCAACAAAGTGTTTGTAGCGAAAACATTGTTGAAAGGATCTATGGGTTTTTATGCCATAGAAATTTACACTTTCATTCATGTTTCGGGGGAGACCACATTTGGTATCAGTTTCAAAAGGAACAGTGGTTTACAAAAGTTTTGGAACAAATTTCATGAACTTCAACAAACCCTTTTATGGTCATCCTTAGAAGCCATACAACTGACTGAATCTGCCTTTAATAATGTCTTGATACTATTCCGAAATGAAGGGGTGAGCGTGATTGATTTGATATTCTGGTTCAAACAATGATGCGCTGTTCAAGGAAACCCAGAAGCTATTTTTAATGCCGAAAAAATATGGACAGGAGGATGGAGAGTCCGGGTAGTTCTAAACTCATCTGATGCGGGACTACAACATTTGCCTAACTGCTTTGTTTTTAGGCAGAGACCATGGAGTTTAATTTTACACAGGCCAGCTGAAAGCTTGTTACAGGTGTGGGTCCACAGGTCACCTGAGAAGCTTATGTGATAAATTGAAATGTATCCTTTATAATGAGCTTGGCCACACTAGTGGCCACTGTGTTAATGAGCATTTAAGTAATCTATGTGACACTAGAGGTCACACATACCAGTATTTTCCCTCGGCTCTGAACCTAAAAAACAGTCCCCAGAGACTCTGGAAAACCCAGATTGAGAACTCATTGCTGCTTTCTTAACCAAACACAAAACTAGATCCACCAGAAGTTATAGAAAAAACGCACCTTAAGACCCCGGTATAGAATCTGCATCCCTACACTGCAATCCTTATGAAATGCTCACTGTCCCTCTGTACCATTAATGTGAACAGTATTAAGAGTAATAAAAAAAGGATTGTAGTCTTTTCTTCTCTCATTTCCCAAGGCTCTGGGGTCTCTTTCATTTAAGATACCAGACTACACACAATACCTGAACTATCACAAGCACAGAAAGCTTGGTATGCAGGTCCCTCCTATTGGTCTATAGGCCCTGACACCTGCTCAGGGGTGGAAATATTATTCCATAATGTACAACTACACGTTATTAAACCTGTAGACCTAGTTCCAGGATAAGCACTTATTTTGGATAAAAAAATTAAAAAGAATCTATTCAGATTCATTAACATTTATGCTGCACAAACTAAGTCAGAAAGAATAGAATTATTTCACTCCATTCAATCCTATCTTTTCTTGGCACAAAATATTATTCTAGGGGAAGATTTTAACTGCAGACTGTCTTTATGTAACAGAGGAAAGCAAACACGAAAAAGGAAAATCTACTGTGATATGTCCTGTCTTGATAAAGTCATAAAAACTAACCTAAAGGACACCTCCTATTCAGCACGAGGAAAATCAATACCCACCTTTCAAAAGGGGAATTTAGCCACAAGAATAGATTTCTTTTTTATCACTACATCATTAAATATTCAGTCCACCCCAGTTTCTGCAGTAGAATTTTCAGACCACTATATTATTCAGCTACAAATAGGAAATATATCTACACCTATTAACAGTCCAGGTATATGGAAATTCAACTCATCCCTTCTGATCCAATTAGATATATCCCAGAACATTCAATATTTCATAGCTGCCAGAAAATCGGTGTTCATCTTATATGAAGACCCCACTCTCTGGTGTGAAGATACCAAGCTGGTCTTAAAATCTTTATTACAATCATTAAGTAAAATGCATATAAATATTACATATTTTCAATATCTTCAAAATAGACAACAGTTACAAAAACTAATGACTTTGTCCTAATAAGCAGGACATAACTATACCAATCAGATAAGTAATATCAAACAAAACATGATGAAATTTTATCAACAACAAGCCACAGGACTAAAACAGCAGCAACAATTTGGCACGCAAAGAAAAAAGGGAAACTATGCCCTTATGACAGCTGCATAGAAAGAAAAAGTAAAAAATAACATACAAGGCTTGATAGATCAGCACAATATTTTAAGAACTAACACTGACTATATTCTAGATGTTGTTACCAAACACACTACACATCTAGTTCAAGATAGTCAAACAGATTTTACATTTCCACAATTTTTGATAATTTTCCACTTCCTTATTACACCCCCAAGAGCAAGCAATCATACTAATGGAAGATATCCAACCCCCAGAAGTGGAACAAGCCATTTCATCACTTAAATCTGACAAACCCATAGGTGGTGATGGACTTAGTGGAGAGATTTATAAATGATTTGGTAAGGATTTGGCCACTAGACTCATGAATACACATTCCATGCCATTACACATGTCAGAAGGTCTTTTGACATATTTACACAAGAAAGGGGAGAAAACAGACCTAAATAATTGGAAGCCAATTAATCTGTTGAACACAGATTTTAAAATGTTAACAAAAATATTATATTCCAGGTTATTACAAGTAGCGCAGTATTTAATTACACCAGCCCAGTCCTGCTCTTTACCCTATAGAAACATAGAAACATAGACTTTGATAGCAGATAAGGACCACTTAGCCCATCTAGTCTGCCCATTTCCCTACCTACAGGATAGGCCACAGATCCTAGTTAACCAACAGCCTGTTTCTTCCTTCCCCCCACAAGAATTGCCTTATGTCTGTCCCATGCATTCTTGAATTCTCCCACAGTTTTAGACCCTACAGCCTACTCAGGAAGGCTATTCCATGCATCCACTACCCTCTCTGTGAAATGATACTTCCTCACATTGACCCTGAACTGCCCCCCCTCTATCTTTAAATTGTGTCCCCTTGTTCTTGCACGTCTCTTTTTCTGAAAGATGCTACCCTCTTGGACTTTGCTGATTCCACTGAGGTACTTAAAAGTTTCTATCATGTCCCCCCTCTCCCTTCTTTCCTCAAGGGTATACATATTAAGCTCCTTTAGTCTCTCCTCATATGGCTTCTCTTGCAGACCCTGCACCATTTTAGTTGTCCTCCTCTGGACTGCCTCTATCCTGTCTATGTCCTTGCGGAGATGGGGTCTCCAGAACTGGACGCAGTACTCCAGATGGGGTCTCACCAACTGTCTGTACAGAGGGATAACAACTTCCTGTTTTCTGCTGCTGATGCCTCTCCCTATGCATCCCAGTATACCCCAAGCCCTCCCTACTGCCTTCTCACATTGCTTGCTAACCTTAAGGTCATCTGATATGATTACCCCCAGGTCCCTTTCCTTTTTTGTTGTTGTTACTACCTCCCCCCCCATTGTGTATTCTTCCCCTGGCTTCTTGTTTCCCAGGTGCATTATTTTGCACTTCTTTGCATTGAATCCTAGCTGCTATACTTCTGACCATTCCTCCATCCTTGTCAAGTCCCTTCTCAACCTTTCCACACCTCTTTGTGTATCAACCCTGTTGCAGATCTTTGTGTCATCTGCAAAGAGGCATACTTTTCCTTCCAGTCCCTCTGCAATGTCACTTATGAAGACATTAAAAAGGACTGGACCCAATACTGAACCCTGCGGTACCCCACTAGTAACCCCTCTTTCTTCAGAGTGGACTCCATTTACAATTACCTTCTGTGTCCTGTTGTGCAGCCAATGTTTTACCCAGGCTACCACCCTGGGACCCACTCCCAGGCTGGTTAATTTCACTATTAATCTTTTGTGTGGGACTGTGTCAAATGCCTTGCTAAAGTCTAGGTAGGCCATGTCCACAGCCCCTCCCTGGTCTACTACTTTGGTCACCCAGTCAAAGAAATCTATTAGATTCGTCTGACATGACCTTCCCACTGTGAACCCATGCTGCCTTGGGTCCTGTGCCCCACTGGCCTCTAGGTACTCAACTATTCTTTTCCTTCAGAAGTGACTCCATCACTTTCCTTACCACAGAGGTCAAACTGATAGGTCTGTAGTTTCTTGCTTTAGTCTTGGTCCCACTTTTGTGAAGGGGAATCACATCTGCCTTCTTCCAGTCCTCGGGTACCACACCATCCTCCCATGATTTATTAAAAAGAGTAGCCAGTGGTTTGACTAGTTCCCCCCTTAATTCTTTTAGAATTCTGGGGTGAATTCCATCAGGCCCCATTGCTTTGTCCACCTTCAGTTTTAGGAGTTCTTGCAGAACCCTTCCTTCTGTGAAAGGACTGGGATCGACCCCCCCCTATCAAGAGACCATCTTATTTTGTTGAGAGAAATATTTAAAAGAGGCCATTCTGACCATTTTGAAGGATTTGTGTTATTACTTGATCAAAGAAAGGCCTTTGACTCCATTAATCACAATTATTTATGGTATGTACTGGAGAAATATGAAATCCTTCAGGCATTTTTTAATTGGTTACACAGTCTATATAAAACTGCTGCCATTATTCCTTTTGTGAATGGCTGGAAAGGACGAAAGATTCCAGCCAAAAGAGGAACCAGACAGGGATGCCCCTAAGCCCCCTAACTATATGCTTGCTATATAGACCCCCTTTTGTGGGTCCTGAATTATTTTCCCTTGCTGCATTCCTTACAGAATGAGGAAGGTATTTTACCTTACAAAGCCATGGTGTACGCGGATGACATCTGTATTTTAGTACAAAATAAGATTTCAGCAGAAGAAGCACTACATATATGTCAGATTTTTGGATCCTTTTCAGGAGCCTCTCTAAAAATGGACAAATGCACAAGTAAACAGCTGGGATGCACCCACCCAACTGAATCTGAGGTAGCAGGCATACACCTCTCTGACAACCCATTCACTATCCTTAGCATTAAATACAGTTCTGAGCATGTGGATGTCCTAAATTGGGAACCAAAGCTAGCACAAGGGAAGGCCCTGGTAGCTCAGTGGAACAACTGGCAAATGGGCAAAAAGAAAAGAATTATAGTGTATGGTGGAATGTTGTTCTCACTTGAAATTCAGCCTTACAAAAATGCTGTTCCTCCACACACACTTAAATGAATGGAACGCTGTACTGACCGTACATGCAGAACAGCGTTTCATTCATTTAGAATAGAAAGCTCGAGCCAGCATTAACAGAAAACCACTGCATGGCAATGTTATTTCAAACAGCACTGAAGGTGCCCACGGTGGTTTTCTGTGTATGGATCACATAAATACAGTAATGGAAAATGCAGGATCAATCAGATATTCTGCATATAGACCGATTTACTAACAACTTTCTCCCTCGGTCTGCTCCTTTGCTCTCTCAGCGAGTCATTCAACCACCATGTTTTTTTTTTTGTAAGTTCCTCCCACAGCAAATTGGCAACCAATGGGAGTGAGTGTTGAAACCTAGGGATGCCCAGTCCCTAGCAACCACCATAACAAAAAGCCATAGTTCTGGGAGACATGTAGTGGGAAAAACGGATTTACAAGCCGAAAATCACTTAAAAATAAATTGAGGGACACCATACACTATAAACAATACTAGATAGGTAACCAAATGCAGAACCATGTGTTCTGCCACCTTGGGGTCTGATTCCCAAGGACCTCTTGAGCTTCGCTCTTGAGGTTACAGGGAATCAGACACCTCTGTGGCAGAACACACTGGTTCTGCATGGTTACTCACCAATATTCTCTATGTTCTTATTTAAACCTATGTTCTACCTCTATTCCTATACATAAGTTATATATTTCCACCCCAAATCCTTAGAAATGACATTATTGAGCATTTTCTTTTAGGCAGTTTGGGGAAGCCGATGGAACCCAATTAAAAGAAATATACTGTATCTTCATACTCAAAAAGGTGGTTTGAACATGGTAAGCCTGATTGTTTTCTTTTATAGTATTTCCTGTTTAACTAATTTAAAACCACTGTTATTTCACACAGGAAAAACATAGATTAATTAATTGTTTCATACTTGTCAAGTTTGGTTTAGACAATGAGACACAGGTACCCTTAGAGTTCTAGGAAGAACAGTATTAATTCCCTCTTATGTTATGGAAAAATTTTTGAAGTTAAAAACTTGGAATATCACCAGTTGAATGATTTTAACATATCACAGGAAGACTTTATATAAACACATCATGGATACTAACTATACTGAACTGAGAACTTTTCCCTCAAGTCCCCCCTCTTACTTATCCCATCTGATGGATCTCCTAACCAATACTAGAACACCCACAAAAATGTGGGCTATACACTGGCTAAGATGTCATGGGAAAATCAATGTTAATGCCAACCCAAAACACAAGCAAATAGAAGAAAGAATGTGCAGTAAAATTTCATGTCACCAACAATTAAAGACTATAGGGATCCTCTTCTGGCCTACTGGATAAAGACACTTCCTTGTTAATCAGAGGTTGTGGTATCAAATCCTCTGTGGGGTAAAAGCACTGGGTGTTTCAATAAATCAGTTTAATCAACAAAGTCCAAGAGGGTAGCATCTTTCAGAAAAAAGAGGTGTGCAAGAACAAGGGGGCACAATTTGAAGCTAAGGGGTGGCTCAGAAGTAATGTAAGAAAGTATTTTTTCACAGAGAGGGTTGTGGATGCATGGAACGGCCTTCTGGAGGAAGTTGTGGAGTCAAAAAGAGTGGTGGAATTCAAGATGCATGGGACAGTCATAAGGCAATTCTAGGGGGTTGGGGTAGGAAGAAGTAGGCTGTTGGTTAACTTGGATCTGCAGCATATCCATTAGGTAGGGAAATGGGCAGACTGGATGGGCCAAGTGGCCCTTATCTGCTGTCAAATTCTATAGACTACCTATTTTTTCATTTGGAAATGTATAGCTGACAAATTGTCTGAACCAAGCTTGGCTTTAGTTGACTACAATGTACTGTATTACTATATGGTTCCTATCCAGGAACTTGGAAGACATAGCATACGATTACACTTCACATTATTTTTACTATATTCAAAAGGTATATTTGGAACACAAGATGCCTATATACCTTGCAACATATAGAATAGTGGATAGGCAACTATGCACAACCTGTGGGTTGTGCCACTGAGGGGATCTGATTCCCTGTGACCTCGAGAGTGAGAGCATGGTTGTGCATAAAGTTGCACATCTGTTATTTTTTATAGAGTATGGTGCCTCCCATTTATAAAATTATTCTTTTTTTATTCCTAGAATAAAAAAATCAAATTGGCATTTTCTTCCGGGTGTGTTGGCAGTTAGAGTGGTTGCTATGGTGGGGATGTGAAGTTGCTAGGGAGCAGACATCCATCATTGCGTAGCGCAACTTTCGATTGGTTGCTAATCGGGTGTGGGAGGGATTTAAAAAAAAACATGGCAGTCTAATTCCTTGTTTAACGAGAGGTGGTGACAGTGAGGAGACTCGAGGAGTTCTGATTGTAAGTGAAATTTAAATATCTGGCTGATCCTGCATTTTAACTTAATTCCAAATATCTGGTTGATCCTGCAGTACTAAAGTTTTGTTGCTCTGTACAAATACGACATACGGGAGCTCGAGCTACTGCCGCTGCCATCATGCCCTGACTCTTATCTGGTTGAGCCTGCCATTTCTGTGGTGATCAGTGCTTTGTGACGTCCGAAGTGCAGCAGAATGAAAGTCGTTCAGCTGCACTACAGATGTTACTACTGCAGCAGAACAACTTTTTTCAGCCAATTAAATTTGGTGGATAACAACGTTCCACCTTACACTATAAAAACATATTTTACATATTGAATCATTATGAAAGATTACTAAAGAGCTACAAATTACTTATCATAGTAAAACAAAGCATGCAAACAGGAATATTTTTTTAAACAAAGCATGGAGGAATATGCATTGGATTACAAATTCAGATGTGCCAGTTACTTAATGATGTTGATTTCTTATATTTTACTTTGTACATTTGTGATTTGCTTTTTCCATTTGTTCACTTTCACTTGTACCCAGATTAGTTTATGATTTATTCTTGATTTGTATCTAATTCATGATAATTGTTTTGTATGATTTACTTCCTTTAAATAAACTTTTCTATTCTTGTGGTAGGGGTGCTGTTGTCTAGATTGCCAAGATGGCAGACTCAGTATCCTCTGCAGTTGTGAATGCACCTGGTATGGTAAAACCGGCCCCTTTCCCCTCTACTTTGCTGACTGATGCTGAAGTGGATTGTACCCCTGTCCTCTCAACAGTGAAAACTTTGAACGAGGATTTCTCTGAACAGACTGCTGCTCAACTACATGAGGCAGACTTGAGACTACAGGATGCACTTTAATCAAAGAAATGTTATCTGTTGGATTTACTGGCTGAAGAAGGGGCAACCTACCTTAGAGAGAAATAACAACTTTTTGTGGCACAAGACAAGACTCCATTGTTTCGTCATGGTCCTGCACCAACTGCTCAATGTACAGTGCCTGACAGCTCCTGTAGCACAGACCCTTTCAAGATGATGCTGACTCTTAACCCGTCTCCCAAAACACCGGTGGCAATTCCTGCTGCAAAACAGTTGTTGCCCACACTGGGTGTCCCTCTGCAGAGTGTCCCTTCTACTTCTTTGCATTTGGACACTGCAACATCCTTGCATCTAACTGCTATGGACTCTCCAGTCTCCATGACACCAGTCACAACTCAAGCTCTTCCTGATTCCACGGTCTCTGCTCCATAAATTCTGCAGTCAGCTCAGACACCCATTAAAAACAATCTCACCTCCTGGAGCTTGGAGAAATACACCACACAATTATCCACCAGATCGTTGGTACCCAGTTCATGCCCTGATGGAAGCAGACTGGTTGCAGGACATGACAAGACAGTGGCACCCATCTACTTCAATGGAGCTGTCAGTTCTGATATTTACTTCTAATTTGATCCCTTTCAGCACTCTGTTGGACAAGCCTCTTTTGCAGGCAGTGGGGGATTTGCCACTAAAGGACTGCTCCCAGCAGAATGCAACCACTTAAGAACCTTTCTAGCAACCCGCACCTCTAATGATTGCTCTTCTCCCTGCTCCTCTGGTTATTACCAATGTAATGACTCTTGCCCATAGGCCTGCATGCCCAATCAATGGGACCACCCCTAAAATCACAATACAAATGGTGGAGGAACTGCCTTCTACACCTATTCCACCTGAGCATAACAACAAAGAAAAAATTACTCACCTTAGTAATGTTGTTTCTTCTAATGGAGTCTTGCTGTATTCGGACTATTGCAGTTAGGTCCTGCCTTTCAACTGCCCTGGAGAACAAAGAGTTAACTTTCCATGGCCAGCATAGAACGTTCAGCGAGAGCTCAATTGAAGCCCCTGTCTGCTGTTGTTTAAACTCAAACCATCAGATCTTTATGAGCAATACTCACTAGAAGTTCTGTGTGGAAACTGTAAAACTCACACTAGCCAACTGGCAACTAAATTTATTAAAACGGGTTTTTTGGTTTCAAAGCAAAGACTCAAGTCAGGAAACCCAAAAAACAAAACACAACACTCACCCAAAGTAAAGGAGGGTGAGAAAAGTGGGGCACCCCTAGGGTGCCAACACTGCTCCTGCCACCCACATCCCAAAACCAGGTTCTGAGAGGGAGGCGGGGTGAATACAGCAAGACTCCATTAGAAAAAACAACATTACTAAGGTGAGTCATTTTTTCTTTAAACAACATGAAGTCTTGCTGTATTCTGGCTATTGCAGACTACCAAACAGTACCTCCATGGAGGAGGGACAGAACCTACTTTGGGAATAGGCTCTGAAGTACTGCTGTGCCAAACCGAGCATCACTCCTAGGCTGGATATCCAAAGAGTAATGCTTGGTGAATGTATGGACTGTTTTCCAGGTGGCTGCTTGACAAATCTCTAAGATAGGAATATCCCTGGCAGCCGCCAGGGAAGCAGCTGTACCTCTAGTAGAGTGAGCCCTCAGGCCTGAGGGTGGGGTTCTACCCAGTTTTTCATAGCAGAATTGTATACAAGCAACAATCCACCTGGCAATAGATCACTTAGTGGCAGGTTTGCCCCCTTACCGACCTCTCCATATGTGAGGATCAACTGGAGTGACTCAAACCTGTGACCCTTGGTGCGCTCTATGTAGTAGCTGAAGGCCCTTTTAACATCCAAGCTGTGCAGCCTCCTCTCTCCAGAGGAGGAGGAATGGTCAGTGAAGAAAACAGGGAGAGACATAGACTGATTAAGGTGGAAATCTGAAACCACCTTAGGCAAAAAAACTTCCTGTTAGTTCTTAGGACCACTTTATCTCTATGGAAAGAGATGAAATCAGGCTCCACTGACAGGGCTTGCAATTCACTGATATGCCTGGCAGAGGTAATGGCTACCAAAAACACAGTTTTCCAAGTCAAGTACTTAAGCTCTGCAGAGGACAAAGGCTCAAAGGGTGGTTGCATAAGCTGAGCAATGCAAACATTAAGGTCCCAAGCAGGAGCAGGATCCCTAAAGGGGGGATTGGTGTGCAGCAATCTCTTGAAGAATTTACAAAACACAGGATGGGCGGACAGAGGAGAGGGCTTGCCTACTGACAAGAAGGCAGAAACAGCTGCCAAATGCACTTTAAGTGTAGCTGGCCTAAGTCCTAAGACATTAAGATGGACCATATAGTCCAGAAATGTAGGCACCCCCAGCATATTCTGGAGAAATATGCTTATTAGAGCACCAAATAGTGAACCTTTTCCATTTGGAGTTGTACGTCTTTCTGGTGGAAGGCTTTCGAGAAGCCTTAAGGATATCCAGAACCCCTTGAGAAAGGTGCTGATCAGCAAACTCTAACTCTTCAAGAGCCATGCCTTGAGATTGAGAAACTTGAGGTTTGGATACCAAATCCTTCCCTGAGAGGATGTCAACAGTTTGTAATTCCTGGGAAGAGACAGGGGAAGGTGGACTGCTAAGGACAGCAACAGGGGGTACCAGGGCTGTCTGGCCCAGTCTGAAGCAATCAGAATCACTTTGCATGGTTGTGACCTAATCTTGACTAACACTTTGAACAAGAGAGGGAAGGGGGGGAGCATACAGAAATTTCCCTTCCCAATTCAGAATCAGACCATCCAGGGGGACTGAGCCCAAGTCTGGGGGGTCTGTAACAAAAGAGAGGAAGTTGGTGATTGTCTGGGGCTGCAAAAAGATCTATCTGTGGAGTGCCCCATCTTGAGAAAATCACTTTCAAAACTAGGGAATCTAGGGTCCATTCGTGATGGCCCTGGGATATCTTGCTGACAGCATCTGCTAGGACATTGTCCTTCCCTGGGAGGTGAACTGCTGTCAGAGAGGTTTGCAGGGAATAGGCCAAGGACCACAACTTCATTGCTTCTGTGCACAAGGCCATAGACCGAGTGCCTCCTTGCTTGTTGATGTACCACATTGTGGTGGTATTGTCTGTTCTGATCTGGACCGCCTTGTTCTGTACAGATTTGGAAAAGGCTTGCAGTGCCATAAACACTGCTCTGAGTTCCAAGAGATTGATGTGAAGCAGAGATTCTTGAGGTGACCACAGCCCTTGGGTGGTAAGATCCCCCAGGTGGGCTCCCCAGCCCAGCAGGGAGGCATCTGTGGTAAGCATCACTGAATGAGACTGAGTGACAAAAGGAACTCCTTGTCTCAAATTGTCGTGATCCTGCCACCATTGCAAAGCCTGGATCAGAGTTCGACTCACTGGGACTAGTTTGGTAAGGGAATCCTTTCTTTGGGACCAGAAGGCTCTTTAGTGGAACTGAATGTCCCTCATCTGAAATCTTGCTCCCTGGACCACTGCTGTAGAGGCTGCCATGTGGCTCAGAAGCTGCAGGAAATGCCTTGCTGGTCGAGACACCTGTAGGGTGAATGAAGAGGCCAGTTCCATAAGGGTCCTTACCCTGTCCAGGGGGAAGGAAGGCTCTTGCCCTTATTGTATCCAGCTCCACCCCTATGAAGGTGAAGAGCTGTACTGGCTCGAGAACTGACTTTGGAAGGTTGAGGAGGAATCCTAAGGAAGTGAGCACTTGCTGAGTTATTTGCAAATGTGACTTGACTTGGTCTAGAGACTGACCCACTATGAGCCAGTCGTCCAAGTATGGAAAGATGGAGATCTTTTTTCCCCTTAGGAAAGCAACCACTACTGCCAGGCACTTTGTGAACACCCTTGGGGCTGATGTTAGGCCAAAGGGCATTGCTCTGAACTGATAGTGGCCTGAGGGCAACTCAAACCTGAGGTACTTTCTGTGGGAGCACCTGATGGGAATGTGAAAATAGGCATCTTTGAGGTCCAGGGAGGCTAGCCAGTTCCCTGGCCATAGAGAGGGCAGAATTATTCCCAGAGTCACCATTTTGAACTTTGGTTTTAAAAGGTGCTTGTTCAGATATCTTAGATCCAGGATGGGCCGCCATTCTCCTGTTTTTTGGGGGGCTAGGAAGTACCTGGAGTACAATCCTTTGCCCTTGTGTAGGGTAGCAAAACTCTCTATGGCTCTGAGAACCTGGAGGGAAGAAACCTCTGCCTCTAGGGCAAGGGTCGCTGATGGATTTGCAGGTGGAAAGGATCTGGTTCTCATCTTGGGAAATTTTTTGAAACTGAGAACCAGTCCCTGGCTTACTACTTGCAGGACCCACTTGTCTGATGTCAGAAACTTCCAGTCCTGGACAAAGTAAGCCAGCCTTCCCCCTACAGGTATTGGAGAATCAGCCCGGGCAGATCCATCAGGGCGTCTTCTTGGCAGGGGCTTTAGGCTGAGGGGTGGAAGCAGGCCTGCTCATTCCCCGTCTGCCTCTCCCTTTGAAGAATCCCCTCTGAGCATAGGAAGAAGAGGAGGACTGGGCTTGGTAAAAAGGCCTCTGAAAAGGCCTGCCCCTGCCTCTGGACTGCTGCCTTTGAGGAGTGGCTTGCCTTTCTTTGGCCTGAGCACTGCTGTAGGTGGTCCTGTACTCATCCATCTTTTTCATGTAGTTCTCTGTCTGCTCCCCAAACAAAGAATTACCAATGACAGGGAAATCCATGGCCTTAGCCTGGGTATCCTGTGATAGGCTAGGATTTCTGAGCCAAGCCATTCTCTGAAGGGCCACAGATGTAGCCATGACTCTAGATGAAACATCATTGGAGTCCACAGCAGCATGAAATTACACCTTGGATGCCTCAATCCCATCTGCAGCCACCTGCTCCAGCTCCTTGGCAAGCTGGTCAGGGGTCTGTTTAGCCAGAGCAAGCATAGTGTCCCATCTGGACTTCTGGTATCTAGCTGTGTAGGCCATATAGTTAGCCTGCCTGAGTCCCAAAGATCCTGCCATGTACTGCTTCTTTGCCATGGCATCAATCCTCCTGGAGTCCTTATCTGGGGGGTGTGATGCCAAGGAAATATTTGCCTTACCACAGACAGCAGCCTGCACTACCCCAACATGGCTGCATTGCTGAGAAAGGAAATCCATGTCCGAGTCTGAAAGGGTGTACCTCTTGTCCATTCATTGGTCCACAGGAGGTATGGAGTTAGGAGTCTTTAGAATTTTAATTGTCTGTTTCCCAAAAGATTTATGGAGGGGAATAGACAGTCTCCTGTACTCTGGGATGTCCATCATTTCAACAAAATCAGGCTCCTCCTGATCCTCCACTGCTTCTTCCATTGGAAGCTGGAGGGTTTCAGCCACTTTTTCGTAAAACATAAAGTGGGAAGGAGACTCAGAAAGCCTAGGAGGAGAAACACCTGAAGGTCTGTCTGGGGAGATGTCCGGGTCAATAGGCACATCCAGACTTTCATAATCACCATCATCATCCTCATACTCTCCCTCCTCCTCCTCCTCCGGTTCATAAAATTCTTCTGAAGTGTAATCCAGAACTGGGAGAACCGACCGAACCGAGCCCCTGACAGATGGTGCCGGTTCGGCCGGAACCAAAGTAAGCGATTGCACTATTCTTATCGCTTTGGTTATCTCATCGGCGGTCGGAGTATGAATTTCTGGATCCGAACCGGATGATTTATCTCTTCTTTTCATTTAACTGGAACTGACTCCTCAGAATCAGCTCTCCTTTTTCCCTAAGAAGTTTCACCCTGGTCCGAGGGCACTCCTTCTGGTTCAGTCGGAACCAAACCGGGCTGGCCATCCGGGTCAGCGACTTCTCGGCCTCCATTTCCCTCAGTCTACCTACTCTGTTATCCAGGGTAGCTTTTGGAAAATTCTTACAAATTTGGCAGTCTGAATTGAGGTGGTCAAACCCCAGACAATAAACACGGGTGGTGTGGGGATCAGCCTTAGCAAAGGCTTCCCACATACTGCAGTGTTGAAACCCAGTGGGCCCGTTTTTTTTCTTGGGTTTCTCAGACATGGCCAATCCTATCCAAAACTTACCCTTTTTTTGGCAATCTGCCAGGCAAGACTCCCCTATCGGTTCCTGACCGTGTTACGGGTCTTGGAAAAAAACATAATAAAATCCATTTTTTTTAGAACCAATACGGACCGGTTACCACACTCTAAGTAAATTCCAAACTTTTTTAAACTAAACTGATCGATTCAGCTGAACCGATCCAAAATTTACAAGTTTCACACAGAGACTAAATGTAAAACCTATGTAGTACTCACGGTACCACAGACAGAGACTTAAACCAACAGATTCGGTAGCAGAAATTCGATAGAAACCAAGCGAAAAACGACACTTTAACTGACTTTTTTGAACTGAGCAAAGGAGAAATCTCCGGAGCGACTGTTCAGTGAGGCGGAGTAAAGAATCTGATGGTTGGAATTTAAACAACAGCAGACAGGGGCTTCAACCGAGCTCGAGCTGAACGTTCCATGCTGGCCATGGAAAGTTAACTCTTTGTTCTCCGGGGCAGTTGAAAGGCAGGACCTAACTGCAATAGTCAGAATACAGCAAGACTTCATGTTTGAAGAGCATTTACTACAACCCAAACAGCCTTCCTTATCATGGGCAAACAGGACAAAACTCATGGACCCTGACCCCATTCCTCCAACCAATGCTTCCCTCAAAAGTATAGATGCCCAGACCTCAGCACAAGGTTGGGCACATTTTTGGAAAATGGATGCTTTTCCAAGGGTGCCAGCTCCTGCACAGCAGAGGAATGCTATGCACTTGTTGCATAAATGGGGGTTAGAAGAGCCCCCTGACAGAACTTATGTAGAGAGGTTTCTGTTGAAAGAGTCCCTCCTGGTTACCCCAAATGAACTATATGTACTATTGCACTCTCCCAGTGATGGCTACTTGACCTAAGCTTTAAAACACCTGTTTACCTGGACAGGTTTTGGGCGATGTATAATGATTCAAAGTATACACCCCTCTGGCTCACTTTTCATGCTGTCCCCTTTATGAAGCTGGTGGTCCTAACCCTGACAGTGATGTTGAAAAATGAGGGGGTCAATGTACAAGATGTGCATTTTTGGTTTGCGCAGCATTGTGAAATCCTGGGTGATTTCGAGCCCATCCTAGATGCAGAAGGTTTTTGGACCAGCCATTGGAGATTCAAGGTTAAACTTAAGCACTCTCTTTCAGGTTTGCAGCACATAACAAGTATGTTTTACTTGGGCCAGTATAGAGCGCAGTGCTTCTATCCTTGACAACCCAAAACGTGTTTTTGTTGTGGCGCTGACAATCATCTCAGCAATGCTTATGACACCTTAAGGTATATCTTATGTCTGGCTTTGGGGCATGCTAGTTCACAATGCATGAATGAGCTATTCTGTAATTTGTGTGAAGAGACTAGCCATTCCTGCCATCAGTGTAAATGGGCTACGCATAACCGGGAGGAAGACCATACACAGGATGTATGCTTGGAGAAGGCTTGGAAAACTCTACAGCAGAAACAGTGGAGGGAGTGAGCAGAAACCCTGGCACATCAAGAAGAATTGGATATCCCTCCACTATGGCCCCTGAGCCACCAACTCCTGCAACAATGACCCATATGGATGTTACCCCCTCTTTACTACCGACGGATACTATGCACACTGCCACTGCAACAACTTTTGTCGATTCAGCCCAGGAAGAGGATATTATCCTTGGACTCCATGGATATTTCCCTGACGGAAATTTCAGATATGCCACCTCCTCATATGCCGATCCTGCAGTGAAACCTTTACAGCAATCATGTTGATGCCGACAACATTGACAGAACACTGAAAAGTCTACCTGGGACCCAGGCAGTCTTTCTCCCTGTCCTGCACCCCATTCTCGAATCAGCTCTGACTCAGAGTTGATTATCCCCAAGTTTGGGGGTTGCAGGGGCAGACTCACCCACATGGGGGGTTTGGTAATGTATTTATGCCAACTGCAATTTGTGGTCAACATAAATCCATCACTGTAATGTCGGTTGACAAAATATTTGTCAAACTGGTATCATAGAGCCCCACCCCCTGAAATGACTGTGGTTAGTAGAAAATGATCACTTCATTCCCACAAACTGGGTAAGCCACCACTCCAGTTTTTCTCCACTGGGGTCCTCCTCCTTGTGGAGAATACATTTAAAGTATTGTCACTATCTCATGTGGACACTGAAGCGGGAGTTGACTTGGACGCCTCCTCTTGCACCTACACAAAAGTGCCAGCAACAACAGACACTGAAGAGGAGGTAGACTTTGCAAACACTAAGACTATACAAAGGAAGAAACTAAAGATGAACACCTGTAGTGGAACCACCAAACAAAAGGACAGCTCCTAATACTGGGTAGGTTTCTTCTCTCATTACTAACACTTCTGATAACTCCCACACTCCGCCTGGCCACACTCAGTATGAACAGTATAAAGAATGCGGCCAGGAGAATGTTGCTCTTTTCTTTGCTTAAAGATTTGGCCCTTGATGTGATTTTCCTCTAGGAAACCAGACTTACATCTTCCAAGCTGGTAATCACTGGTGTTGGGGACCCTCTTTTGGTCTATTGGGACCAACGAATGTGATGGGGTAGGGATATTGTTTCAGGGATGCTCATACCAAATACAAAGACTGGCAGATATTGCACAAGGCAGGGCTCTTTTACTGGATGTACTTTACCAGGGGTCCCCATTTTACCTGATTAACATTTACACCCCCCAAACGAAATGATCTAGGGTGGATCTGTTTAAGACTATCCAGCCCTGTCTCTACACTTCACAACATATAGTTTTCAGGGGTGATTTCAATTATGATCTGTCTAGAGAGGACAGAGGTGCAGCCACCATCAAAATATATTGTGGCACTATCACTTTTACCAAAATCATTGGGGATTCTTCTTTGCTAGATGCATATAGAACCCAACATCCCACTGGTGGTAGCACTTACGATAGAAACATGTTAGCTACTAGAACTGATTTTCTTTTCATTTCAGCGCACTTACACCCAGATCATATGAAACTTGTCCTTATGAAACTCTTGGACCACTTACTACTGAAGGGTACCTTTGGGGAATCTCCTACATTCTGGACCGGGAAAGGATTTTGGTCCCTGAATAACTCATTACTCACAGACATGACAACACAGAGGAAGGCTTTAGATCTTCTATGTGCAAGGCAGTCCATAGCATGCCTGGAGGTGCTTGGTGGGAGGATACAAAAGTAGGGTTGAAATCCCTATTTACCCTCCACTCTACCTGCCACCATAAACAGGAATACATCAAATATATTTCTTTGCACACACAATTGATTAAGGCTATTACCTTGCAGCATGCAGAGTATTGGGATTTCAGCTCTTTGGTTTCAAACATTAAAGTTAAAATGCAGAAGCTCCAATATGATAGGAGCCACTCCCTGCTAATGGAACACCAGTGTGGAATGCATAGTTCCCATTGTATGGGGGACCCTTATGAAAACTATAAAACAAGAGTTAAACATAGGAACACTTCCAAACTTTCCACAGTGGACGGACAAATTACCTGTGATAAAGCAGGCATTATCTCCCGGGTACAAGCACATCTGTGCAACATGTTCAGCACCCCAGACACCTTTATCTCTTCATGTTCTTTTTTAACCTTAATCAAGGTCCTGGAGATTACACCACATGACATGACTGACTTAACCAAACCCCCTATCTCTTTAGAGTTTCAATAAGCTATTTTGAAACTACATCTGAATGTTGCCCCAAGACCTGAAGGACGTAAAATGGAATTCTATAAATGTTTCCGAGAACCTCCAGTTGAGGTCCTGACAGTGGTTTTTAACTGGTTGTTGAAAGAAGCAACATCAGAGGCGTTTACTGAGGCCATCCAAATTCTGCTTTATAAAAAAGGACTGGAATCAGACTGCAATACTTGGAGGCTTCTCTGTCTCATTAATAATGATTTAAACCTTTAATGAATATTCTTATGAGATGATTGGCACGACTGTCTAAAACTGTTATTTCACTGGTGCAAACCTGTGCGGTACTGTGGTGTCACATTGCAGGCAACATGATTTTACTACGAGAAATTGTAGCTATGGGGGATAAAGATGGTTACCAGGGATTTAGACTGTCACTAGATCAGGAGGAGGCTTTTGACAGTGTCCCATCTCTTTCTGTTCACTTTCTTGCACATTATGGCATTCCAGCCCAGTTTTGCACTTGGCTGCAAACATTGTATGCCTCTGCTACCCTTCTCCCACTAATAAATAGACACTGAAGATCTCAGATATGGTTACACAGAGGAGTCCAACAGGGCTGTCCTCTTAGCCCTTTGCTATACACATTTTGCATCAATCCTATAATTTGCAAAACAGAGCAGCATACCCATATTCATGGTGTTACCACTCGGATGGGTAATAGTTCAGTCAAAAATCATAGCATATGCAGATGATACAACCCTATTTGTCCAAGATGTACAATCGGGATGCCTTGCTTTAGATAGCTTTCAGTCATTTTCTGCTGTATCTGGAGCTACCCTCAACCTGCATACATGTCAGAGAATGGTTCTGGGCTCCCCTGATAGTACCATTACACATGCAGGGGGAATAGATGTCACCTCCACCTCTCTGAAAATGTTGAGAGTTACTTTTGGAGCTGGGGATATGGCATTACATAACTGAACTGATACACTAACCTCATGTGACTCAAAAATTCAGCTTTGGAAATGGAGGCATCAAACAAAGAAGAAAAGGGTGGCCATTTTAAAAACTTTTATTTTGCCTATGTATGCTCACCTTAGTATGGTGTGTCCCCTTCCTAAATCTTTGGAAAGCTGATTTTATAGTCTCTTCCTCCAGTTGATTTGGAGAAGCCGACTCAACCCCATAAGACATCATCTTTTGTACCTCCCAGTCAATAAAGGGGGATTAAACATAATTAACCCTCTGGTATTTACTTTTTGTCATTTCCTCACGTAGAATGTTTTACTATTTGTCAGTGCTGTGGAGGAAATTTGGACCCCATGGGTGGTGCATTGGTTGGACCCAGTCCTCACATGTTGGAAGGCAGCTAAATTTCTGATCTTACTAACTTGGGGCTCATTGTCTTATGTATGGACTTTGACTGACAAAATCAGATGCTGGAAATTGATCTTTTACTACTATGTAACCTGGTTCCCCCCTGACTCTACTCTTCAGTTATTGCCAGTAACTATATCGATGTCCTGGACTACCCTGGCATACCCCCATGGCACATTCCTCCATCCACTCCTCCCTGATGGATTGGAGAACCCCACACAAAATGTGGGATTTTCTCTGGCTAAGCAGTCATGGACGACTGAGCATACAAGCAATCACAAAGCTTAAGAGTGTGGCTGAACAATTTTGTCTTAGAGTGGACTATGACCAAGAAGTGGAGACCATGATAAATTTTCTGAAGAAATGCCTGTACGCCACAACCTATTAGACTTATTTGTCTTAAAAGTGAGGGGACCCAGGGTGGTCCGACCTTACATATGCAGATATCATTCTAGGCACTACCCCATCCAAACAGCAATACAATGGTACTACCCTATGTTTGGTACTAACAATTTCTAAACACTTATGGTATTCACGTTGCTCTTTTCTATTCAAACAAAATACCATACCCCCTGCGGCCTTAGTCAAGCTAGTAGAATCAGAATTACTTGTTCTTTTTTGGACGGATACCTGGAGACTCTCCCTGAAGGAGTTAACCACTTGATGGCATAGTATTAATATATGTCTGGAGGTATAATTGCTTAATTTATTTTTTTTCACTTGAAGTCACAGATTCTTTAATTGAGTACAGTGGTTTATTTTGTTTTTGAGGCTTCATTTCTAATGAATAAAATCCACAACTGTGAGTCTTATTTATACAATCCAATTGTAGAAATGAAAGGAAAAGTGTGACTCCTACCGGGACTCGAACCCAGGGACCTTGCCAATAATGACTGCTGCCAGTAATGTAGGCCTACATATTCTTTTCCTTTCATGTATGCTTATTCATTTGTATCTAGTGCTGTTTTATTTCTTTGTTTAAGTGTATGACTTGAGCACACCAAGACTAGATACCTGTTTCAGTTGCTTGACATTTTGTGTTTCTCCTTTGTTTTATGTATAATGGAGGATTCCTGTATGGTTCAGTATGACTTACCTGCATGTTTCTTTTTCAATAAAAACTTCCCTTATGCCAGCCTGCCAGTGCAGCAGTAGTGCTACCACTTGTGATGCTGGCAACCTGGGTTCCAGAACGGGCTCAGGTCGTCGGAAGGCTGGATGGGGGGATAAGGCATGAGCATCTGTAGGACCATTTGTCTCCTCCAGGGGTAGGGGGGGAATCTCAGGTTGGTGCATTACCAACCTCTAGTGTAAGTTGGAGGTTCAGCATGTCTGAGCAGCCAGAACTGGGGTGGAGTGTGACAGATGCCGGCATTAGCCATGGTGTCATGCACATGTCATGCTCCTGGGGGGGGGGGGTGTACATGGTAAAAAACGTGGCCCCGACACAACACCAGTGAGAGAGCTGGACATATGGCTCTCACCCACTGGTGCCCCGATCCACAGAGGAAGGATCCTGACTAAATCATAAGGTATGGCACGGGGATTGGGTTTGAGCCAGGGGGGCCACTCTCCCACTTCGTCCCCATCTGGGGGCATAGAGACACATTCCCCTACTCTTTGCAAAAAGTGCCTTGAGTTCTTTTACTTCCACCTGGACACCCACCGGGACAGCACCAGCAACAGAATAGTTTGAAGGAACCTCAGTTTAATGTCTCATCCGAAGGACAGCATACCCCAATCCCAGCATGGAACTAGAACCCACAAGCTTTCTGTCCTCCCAGAGGTGGATGTGCTACCAACTGAGGCACACTGACACCCATTTTATCCTACTTCCTCATCCTCCTTCTATTCTCAGCTTCTCATCAGAGTTTGCCTTCCTCACAGCCTTACTTGCCTCACTCTGGTTTATATACGCCAATGCTAGCTCCCTCATCCTATCTGTTTTTGTACATTCTAATGCTCTGCTTTCCCTGCACAGCTTGTCCATTCCCTGTGTGAATTGCAGTGATGTCCTGCCCCTTCTTGTTTTCACATCTACCCTGATGCAGTAATTTGTGACCTCCAGTAGAATGTCCATTATCACTTCCCATTTCTTTTCTATGCCTCTACTGCCCTTTGTCCCTGCTTTTTCTGCAACATTTCTCATATCCTGCCAAAGCTGGCCCTCCTGAAGTCCAGGACATTTAGTTATTTAGTTTTTTTGACCTTGTAAGTGCACTAGACAAATTCTTGCCTATTTTCAAGCACAACCCTGTGGGAGGGGGATACAGATGAATGCCAACTGACCTTGAATGAGATTAAGCTTTTGGTGGTATTTTTAGTGAATGGGGAAAATTTGGCCAGGGCACTGGGGAAATTATCCTACTCAGCCAGCAAGGGGGAGTGTCATCTAGCTGACTTTCCATCTTTAACTGATAATTATGGGAATACACTTGATTCTATTGCAGTCTTTCTGCAGTTAACTGACCCTAGAATCCCAAAGAAGGCATGGGACATTACATGGCTATCTTGCCATGGGGGATTAGGAGTCTGGGACAATCTTAAGCATAAGGCTCTGGAAGAGAGGCTTTGTCTTCGAGCTACATGCCCTAATATACCTGAGACAATGAGGCATTTTTATTTAGATTGTCCCTTTAGTAACCAAGTGTGGACAGCATTGCTCCATAAATGGGAGGAAAAGACTCTCTTTATATTAACATATGACATTCTGATATTTGGTATATACCCCTCCTCTTTAAGATCTTATCATCCTAGTACACTGCAACTAATATTTGCCCTTTGTAGGTGCTACTTATGGCACGCCAGATGTGCCTTTTACTGCAATAAAAAAATACAAAATTCTGTGCAAATTATAACCCAGATTATTTATGGTGTAAAGGACATATATGAGAAGGAAAAAAATAAGCTTTCTCCTAATATATTTCAAAAGTATTGAAAAAAATGTTTATGGATATTATGACTGTTCATTATTGAAGTATACAGTAGATAGTGTTATTTTTTCTCTTTTGTTCCTTTTTTATCACTTATAATTTCCCTTTATCCACTGCAAATTGTTCTGTTTCAAGGGAAAACATGTTTAACTTGTATTATGTTTAAGGAGTGTTGATAATTGTTGTATGTTGTTCATTTCATTTTAATAAAACATTCCCCTACTCGGCCAGCAGGAGGAGTGTCATCTAGCTGAGCATTGGCCAGTCAGGCCCAGGAGCAGAGGGAGGTGGATGTGTCAGTGGCTGAGGTCTTGGGCTCCACCTTAGCCACGGTGGTACCAGAGACTGCATCGATTGTGGAGGAAGTTTTTCTTGATGCAATGGACCCTACGGAGGAGGATTTACTGATTCAGATTTCGGCACCTGAGGTCAGTGGAAATGTCACGGAATCAGCTGCTGGAAGTAGCAGCGGCCTACCAGAAGAATTAACAGAGAAATTGAAGAAAGAAGAGGCTCTATATCAGGAATTATGTTTATTATTGCAACATGAGTATGGGATCCCGAGAAGGCCAGTCCCGTTCAACACTCAGATGCCGATGTCTCACTGATGGTCCCTGAAGCTGGCGGTGATGTGCGACAGGTCGATATCCCATCACACGGGCAAGTACTGTCTCCTATATTTTACCAGTCAAGTGCAAATAATCAGGACGCTGGCACTGTGTTCACCTTTTCAAGTGTACGATCTAACGGGGCATATTCAGCAGGCAAGGAGCAATCTCTTATTGCACTCCCAGGAGTGTCCTTTATGAAAACGCCTTGGGCAGTGGGTCAGGGAATGTGTGGGCAACATTGGGGGCAGGTCACACAATTGTGGATGCCGGAGTGATTGAGCCGGTAGGTCACGCGGCGACTGTGAATTTCTCCTTGCCTTCTGTTACCGGGGTTACTGGTGGAACCCAGAAGCTGAATGCTGAGGTGGTCCTAGCCCTGAAGCTGAATATATCAGACACAAATATGCCTGGGTTGCAGTCCAGAATGGCCACTTTAGAGTTGTCTTCCCTGGGCCTCAGACAGACCCACAATGTTTCTAGCTTTCCAAGGGCTATTAATCCTAGGGTGTCAGCAGTGGTGGGTGGTGGAGAAGATGTGCTTGCTGCCGATTGAAAGCATGGAGGCAGAGCTGCAGCATCTGCACAAGGGGAGGACACAGGCACAAAAAGAAAGACGAACGATTCAAAAAAATGGAGGGAGATGGTAGTTCTACAAAATAGGAATATTCAGAACATGGACACAAATCACAACCCCCCTACGTGCATTCCTTTTAATTTCTCTCTCCCCTTCTCTATGACCACGGCACTCAAACAGGTGTTTGGGTTAGCCTCCCTAGCCATTGGGGAAATTCCTTGGACTGATTCGGCCCTATGCCCTACATGCAGGATGGATTCAGAATACAAAATGGCACTGGGACCCCGACCCAGCATGGTATTCCACATTGCTTTCTCAGTCCTTGACCTCTCTGGAGTGGAGACCTCTCTCAATGGACACAATAATTCCCCACCCCGATACCCTAAAATCTAATGAGGGGTGAGGCCCCCAAAGGTTCAGAGCAATTCCACCTGGTGTGGCCATGAACTCAACTACTGCTGGGGGTTCAGGCATGGGGATATTGCCACCCACCTCAACAGATACTACATCTCAGCATAGGCATGCTGAGCAAGAGGATCAGATCTTGAAAACAATGGGGCCAATGGATTTAGCTCCAGGGGACCCCCCTAGGGGTGGCTTCACCTGACCCTGTTGATCCCCAGGTTCCACCTCAAATACCACTTCTTTCAGATTTATTCAAAACTAATGTGACAGAGCCTCTCCCCAGGAAGCACGCAGTTCATCTGAAATATAGAGGGGGACTGGACATTCATCCAGACCATCAGTATGTGGGGAAGACTCTGATCAAGAAGTCCTTACAATTTTATCCGGCAGATGTCTTCACTTTTATTCACAACTCAGAGAAGGATATCTTTGATATCAGCTTTAGATCTGCTGCTTTACTGGAAGCTTTCTGGGGAAAATACAACCAACTCAAAACTTCCCCACTATGGATTCCTTTTTCAGCTATCCCATTGACTAAGCCTCTGACCAAAACTGTGAATGTCATGTTCCGTAACGAAAGTGTTCCAGTTGGGGATATATATTACTGGCTCCAACAGAAGTGCCAGGTTCTGGGTAAGCCTACGGCAGTACTAGATGATGAGCAATTCCACACTGGGGGCTGGAAATTTCAAGTGAAATTACACCAAACGGAGGAAGGGATTGTTCATATCCTGAACTGTTTCTTCTTGGGCCGGGATCAGGGGGTCTGCTACTACCCAGGGCAGCCTTGGGCTTGTTACCACTGTGGAGCATGCACCCATCTCTCAAGCATGTGTGGAAAAATTGCATTATAGCTTTGGCAATGAAGTTGGCCATATAAACTCTCAATGCACCAACCTTTCCAGATGTAATCTCTGTGAAGAGGGGGGCCACGTCTGCAAAAACTGCCCATGGGCAGCAGCCAACACCTGTTCTTTGCTTGACATAGAAGACCTGATTAATCAGGCCCAGAGCTCTGACGATCATGAGCCTGTCCCCTCCCAGTTCGGTAACCCATTCCTGAGCCCAGGGTACTTTCTACAGGATCTCATCTAGGGGTCTGGAAGGAAGTGGTACGACTCCCTGCCCCAGAATTACTTTCCTCTCAATTACCTGATGTGGGGACAGATGCTTGCCTTCAACCAGTTTGTTACACAGACCCCCCCAAAGTCTAGTCAACCCCTGGAACCCCACAGGTATTGCCCGCCTCCCCAGTTTACGTTCCATTGGCCCAGAAGAGATCCACCCGGAGAATGCCAAAAATGGACTCCCCCCAGTGGCATCGAAAAATCAATTTGAGATCTTGGGCTCATCTAAGTGGGAAGATTCTGAGCATGAGGAGGGCTCGAAGGATTTAATGGACATGGAAGAAGTCTCTTCTTCTCTTCCTGAAAACTGTACATGGGTAATAAGAAGATAAACAGGAAAAATAACTAAGATCCCTCTTTTTGACATATGGGCACATCAAAAACTGTAGTGGCATCACTGAATTGCTACAGCCTATGTAATTCGAAATGGAGACATGCTATTTTTCAGTTGATTGCCATTTCCGATATTGATTGTATGTTGGTTCAAGAGACTTGGCTGTCTTCTGGGTTTCAGGTTCAAGCCAGTAAAACAGAATGGCCCTGGGGACCATCTTTCTGGTCATTCAGGACGGATTGGGCAGATGGGATAGATTTTTATTTAAGGGATCCCATTTCTCCCTTTTTTGGCTGGTGGATTTAATTCCGGGCAAGGCCCTGATTTTAGATGGGTACTGGGATGGTGAATCATGTAGATTTGTTAACATCTATGCTCCCCAGCTTAAAGCTGAGAGAACTAATTTGTTTACCTAGGTTCAACCTTATCTTTCTACTGCATGAATGATAGTGTTTGGGGGGGGGACTTTAATTGTTCCCTTGTGATTCCAAGGGGATCACAGTCTGGAGCAAAGATCTATTGTGACTCCCTGGCTTTTAAACAGTACATAACTACAGCAGGATTGGTCAATTGCAATTCCCAGATTTCCATTACCCATTATTTTACATACAGAAGGGCAAAGTATAGTACGGTGATCGACTATTTATTTATTTCCAGACATCTGACAGTGGCATATGATCATCTCAACATTGGGCTGGATATTCAAAAGGGTTGCGCCATGCTCAATAAGGTTAATATATGAGTCGAAGTGCACTTTATTCGATATTCAGCAGGAGGCAGTTCGCCCCAAGTCATGCTGAGCAACAGTGCAATGCTAATGAAGGCATGCTCAACGGAGGAGGAACCATGCACAAACTGCACAGCCCGACATTCAGCCCAGCTGTGCAGAGTTGTGCAGGCGCAACCCCCTACCTGCGCCTGCACAACTTTGAGCCAAAAAAAAAGGATTAAGTCGCGGGCCACCCACAGGTGAGCTGCCGCATTGCAGGGCACAACACAGCAGCTGCCACCTGTGGGTGGCCCTCCACTGTTCCCTGTGCCCCGCGGCCCAATCGCGGGCATAATACTAACCCCCAGCCCAATGGTGGGCAGAACACTCCCCACTAGCCCGATCGCGGGCAGATCTCACTTCCCCGACTGGCCCGATCGCGGGCATAACAGTAATGAACCCCCACTGACCCGATCATGGGCATGACGGTAATAGACCCCCACTGGCCGATCGCGGGCATAAGGTCAACCCCAAGACCAATATCCCTTGTGGTCCAGTGGACATGAAACCCGATCGCGGGCATAAGGTCAAACCCCAAAGTCCAATTTCCCTGGGTGATCTAGTGCCCCACCCCACCCACCACGAACCCCACCACCCTGCTCTCTCCCGTCAGCGGCGGGTGGCAGCACCACCACCTGCTGCTCTGCCACCCGCTGACTGACAGCTCGATGGGGCTGCCGCCCGTTGGTTCAGAGCAAGAGCCAATGGGCGTGCAGCCACCATCCTGAGCAGTCCAGATTTGTGAATTCATTCATTCACATATCTGGACTGCCTTATTAACATCAGACTACACCATGGCTCTTGCTCTAAACCAATGGGCGCAGCCCTATCGAGCTGTCAGTCGGTGACGATGGGGAGGCAGCGGGTGAGGTGGTGCCACCTGCCGCTGACAGGGAGGGAGCAGGGTGGTGGGGCTCCATGGGTGGGTGGGGTGGGGGCCACTAGATCACCCAGGAAATTGGACTTTGGGGGTTTGACCTTGTGGCGATCGAACTCCTGTGGTCCACTGGACCACCAGGGATATTGGTCTTGGGGGGTTTAACCTTATGCCCGCGATCGGGCCAATGGGGGGTTCATTACTGTTATGCCTGCGATCGGGCCAGTCGGGGGATTTATTGTTATGCTCGCGATCGGGCCAGTCGGGGGTTCATTACTGTTATGCCTCTCGATCGGGCCAGTCGGGGGTTCATTACTGTTATGCCCGTGATCGCCAGTGGGGGTCATCACTGTTATGCCCGCGATCGGCCAGTCGGGGTGGGTTCATTACTGTTATGCCCGCAATCGGGCCAGTAGGGTGGGGGTTCATTACTGTTATGCCCACATCGGGCCAGTCGGGGGTTCATTACTATTATGCCTGCAATCGGGCCAGTTGGGGTGGGGAGATTTACTTCATACCCGCGATCGGGCTGCAGGGGGCATCGGTCCCTGACGGCTGCTGTTCAACTGGGCTCCAGGAGCAAGTTGTCAGGGATCGGCGCATCTGCATGCTAATGGCATGCAAATGGGGC
Organism: Neoceratodus forsteri; assembly: GCA_016271365.2. Classification (NCBI taxonomy): domain Eukaryota; kingdom Metazoa; phylum Chordata; order Ceratodontiformes; family Ceratodontidae; genus Neoceratodus; species Neoceratodus forsteri. Next base: position 899,288,288 of record CM028135.1, on the reverse strand, counting down.
CATAAGTAGATGCAAATGGCCCCCCGTGTACCTTGCGTAAATTATGGCCCCATTTGCATGTCACCTTTTGAATATCGGAAATTTGCGCATGGCGCAATGGAACTTGCACCACCGCATCTGAATGCTCCACTCTGACCACTTGTGGTGGCACAAGTTCCACTGCGCCATGCACAGTGGCTGTGGCAGGGGGGGCGATATTCAAAGGAGTTGCTCAATAGTGCAACTCCATTGAATATCGCCCCGGCCGCACCCCAGCGCAACTTTTTTGAGCAGCGCAAGGGCTTGTGCCACTGAATGGTGCAGTTTGAATATCCAGCCCTCTATCCCTAGATACATCTTACCCCATTTTAAAATCCAGATGGAAGTTGAAAGTCCAGACATTCGCAGCTCCACAGGTCCAAACACTGATCAAACAACTTCTGGCATCCCGGGCCTCAGTGTTTGATGTGTACGAGGACGTTGGAGACTGGTGGCATCAGACAAAAGAGGACTTTGCAGTGTTGTTCCAGCTATATGGAAAGAATGTTTCTAGAAGCCAATACTTTAAGTACTTAACTGTGTGGAGGAAACTCCAGCATTTGTTTTCTTTTCCAGCAATAAAGGGGAATGATCTTTCCTCTAAGACAGATGCCATTAAAGACCAAATGAAATCACTGCAACATGATAGGGCAAGCATGATTAGAGTGGAATTAACATATGGGACACACAAAACCCTTATTTTTGACCCTAGTGCTGCATGTAAATCTAGGAGATTGGCCTCCTCCATCTCCAGCTTACAAGATCAAGCAGGTAAATCAGTTTCTTCCCTGCAAGAACATTTTGATATAATTACTGCCTCTCCATAACCTGGGGGTAAACAGACACAGGGGCAGTGCCCGTGTATTTCATCTCTTGATAAATACCCATTTTTGGCCCACAAATTAGTTTCTCTTACACAGGACATCACTTACCAAGAAATTCTCGAATCTATTCATACCCGAAAATCTGCTACCGTCCTGGTCCTGGATGGTCTCCCCTTTGATTTTATAAATGTTTCACCTTGGAACTAGCTTTGTGTCTGTAAAACACATTTGCATATTTTTTCTCTACAAATCTGGTGCCCTCCCACTTTTCAAAAACTCTAATTATTTTTTATTTAAATCAGGGGACAGATCTTTGCTTCATAATTGGAGGCCTATAAGTTTACTGAATAGTGATTTTAAGATTCTGACCAGTATTTTACTCCTTCGGTTACAGACATTGGCTAAATATATCATACACTCATTTCAATTTTGCAGTTTACCTGATCGTTCCATTCACCCCTTGATAATTTTGAGGGAACTATTGGAATGGTATTCTAAATAGGGGAAGGAGGGCTGGATTATTTCCCTGCATCAGAAAAAGGCATTTGATGCAGTAAATCACTCATTTCTGTTTCAGACAATGGAATCTTATGGACTTCCCCCTCTTTCATCGCTAAAGTAAAAATGCTGTATCACGGAGCATGTTGGAGTTCATATGTTCGGGGAATGATAAGGCCTGAAGTGACAGTGCACACAGGGGTCCACCAGGACTGCCCTTTAAGTCCACTATTGTATATTTTTTCCCTGAACCCCCTGATTCAACACTTATTGGACAACCCCAGGATCCATGGACTGACTGGTCAAATGGGGGGGGGATGAGGTCAAAATCCTGGCGTATGCCGACGATGCTTGTTTATTTCTTTGGGATTCAGCCAGTGTACTGGTAGCAAGCATGGAACTGGAGGGTTACTCAGCTGCTTCAAGGGCAAGCTTGAACCTGGGGAAGTGTAGGGTGGTCCGGCTGGGCTCGGATACCAACCCCCATAGTGATGATAGGACAGTTCCCGGTGGCTTCAGGCCCGGTTAAAATATTAGGAGTTACCTTCGAACCCACAGATTTTGCATTCACTAACTGGCAAATTGTCCAAGTAGAATGTGAAACAACAGTACAAGCCTGGAAGGGTTGAAAACTGTCAAAATTAAAAAGAATTTCAATAATCAAAACATTTCTCCTTCCTAGCATGACCTGTATCACCTCAATTATCCCGGTACCTCTCATCATGGAGACACGGGTGTACAGAATTTTTCTTAGTATGCTGCGGGGGAGTTGGCTTAACCCTTTAAAAAGTGGATTCACTTCCCTGTCCGGGGGAGGGGCTGGGAATGATAGATCCGATCGTTTTTCCATATGGTTTTTTGGGTGCACTCCATTAAAGCCCCGTGGACCATGACTGATACCCTGGTTCAAAAATGGTTTCTAAACAACTGGTACACTTACACCTCCAAATGGGCTGATCTTCCCCCAGAATTCTCTCAGACCTTGTCCATTCCCAACTCCATGAAATCCACCATTCAAAAACTGCATAGATGGAAGATTTCTAAAATGCTTTTAATTGAGCATTCCAGAGTGTAATTGTATCAATTTGTGTTGGACACTGTGGGACCGACAGCTCCCGAATTTAAACATTGTCTGCCTAGGGACACTGATAAAGTATTGAAAATGTTGAACGAGGCCAGGATCCCGAATCACATGTAGGAAACAATGTGGCTGAGTGCATACGGGAGACTGTATGTAAGGGGCAATAACAAACATAAGCCACTGGAAGAACATACGTGCCCATATCAGGGGTGTGGCTCCTCTGAGGAGTCCATGGATCATTTTGTCCTTCACTGCATCTATTCGCAGAACCTATGGCTATTCCTGGCTAAGGCTTGGAATCTCCCCTGGCTGCAGAATCTCACCTATGGTGCTTTGGTGTTGGGTAATTACAGTTCTAGGTTGTTGAAATATGAAGGGGGCACTTTAACGGTGGTGTTTGCAGTTTTGAAAGTTTTTCTATGGAATGTCCGGGTTCAGTGGGTATTGAGACAGCCACAAATGCCTTTTTCAGTTTTTCAACTTTTGTGTGAAAATGCATTAAGCTATAGTAAGGCACAGGAGATAATCTCATATGGACCATCCGTTACTAATTTAAAATGGAAAGGGCTTTCTTTCTTTATTACGTTTAAATGATTTCTTTTTGATCAACTATCTCCTTTTTTGATCTGTTTTTTTTGTATTGGTTTGTTTTTTTTCTCCCATACTTTAGGTGGAATGGGGTTTTTGGTCTTGACTTAATATGTGTTAGTTTCTTTCTTTTTTAGCAACATTTGTTTTGGGCAGTCCACAACTTAAAGAATGAAGGAATTCTTTTTTTTTATTTTATTTCTATTATTTTTCTTCATGTACTTTTCATGGTATGATTAGTATTTCTTTTGTTGCTTGATTTTCTTGTTTTTCATTTTTTTCTGTATATCATATTGTTTACTTTAATAACAAACTCACATACTCTTTTTCAAGAAGAGCCATGAGATCTTTAACATCCACCTAAACTACCACCAGAACAGGCAGATGGGACCTAGATTTAAAGTCTCATCTAAAAGATGGAACCTCAGGAGAGCAGCCCTCCCCATGCTGTTCTATAGTGTCAGTATTGGATTATTAACCCAAGTGCTTGGTGTGGGAATAGAACCCACAACCTACTGATTTCCTGGCCTCAGAGGCGTGTGCTACCTGCTAAACCACTGACACTGACACATTTGCATATGACTGCTGCTAATATGACAGTACCCACTGACTGAAGGCCACTGGCTCTCAGTGGATGAAAAAACAAAGTACAGTACATAATCAGTGAGAGTTATACAAATAAATTACAGAATGAGTACAGAAGTAAGACAGTATACAAACAGCATATGGGCCCAAACAGAAAAATCCATGAGAAATAGTCCCAAAGTAACAAATAAAATAATGTTCATTAGCATTATAAATTTACATTTTACAGCTCAGCAAGTATGATCAAATAAATTAATATTCAGTAACATTACAAATTTACATATTACAACTGTATGATCAAATAAATAAAGCCAAGAGTGTTGCAGTCACTTGTAAAGCAAAAGGTACTAGGTGATACAATTATATTAACGTAGTAATACTGTACTACTGTATGTATACCACAGCACATACTGTATGAGTATGGTCAAATAAAATAATGCCCTGGGAAGCAGACACATTGTTGCAATAAGATTACAGCAGCAGTAGCATGGATGGCTATATAAATAGTGTCCTTGGAATGAACACATTGTGCCGCAAGCATACAGGGAGGAACCCCGGTGATGGAAGTAAAGAGATCTACAGAACAGCAACTGAAGCATAAATATGAAGTAGATGGTCACCTGCCAAATAGTGGTCCACGGGAAGGGGAGAGAGTGAAGGAGTGAGAGTTGCAATTCTTCAGTAATGAAGAGCCGAGGGAAGGAGAACTGAGCAGGGAGTTCAGGCACAGCACCAGGGGAGGGAGCAAAACCAGAATTTAAGAAATGCAATACACACAGTTCAAGAATCACCTGCTACTGAGTGAGGGAGTAAGCCATAATAATTCACACAGTGAGCGCATGATAAAAGAATAGATCAGCCTTATTGCACACACGTTAAAAACATTACACCTAACTTTCACAGCCTTCACAAACCATATACTACCTTTTTTAAATTTTGTTGCACCACCTGAATCTACAAGCCCTTCATCCCCAATAAACCTTAAAACAAAATTATTTGAAAAAAAGCCTCCTAGCCAGCCCAGTGGCATGGTGGTAGTAGCATTACCACCTGCCATGCTGATGACCCAGGTTTTAGATCAAATTGAGTCATGGGGGGGTCGGTTGGGGGGAGATGATTGAGTGTTGGGAGGACTGCTCTCCTTTTTCATGGAGAGAGTCTACCACTTCCTGCAGTGCACCTGACACCCAGAGAAGACTAGGTGTCGGGGCAGCCAAGAAACCAGTAGGGTGGGGGGAAGTTGGCACAATGCTGCACGTCACTCCATTCTAATGGAGAGGGAGAAAACTAAGGAGAAAAAAAAAACATCCTGCCATGCAGGATAAAAGTCAGCCCACCTGTAGGTCTGACACCACCTACGAGGCACCCAAACTGGATCCTGCTTTGAGGGAGGACAAAGGCAAGTCCCCCTGGTTCCTGCAACAAGGGGTATGTTGTGGGGGCAGCAGGAGTAAGACCTGGGGATGGTGGATGACTGGGCTTGGGTGGATCATCAAGATGAGACTGGCAGGACATGAGCAAAAACCAGTGTAAGCTCCCCACCCCAAATCTAGAGGCTGATCTGTAATTGGATGCAAGCCCTATTTGCTCTGATGTTGTTTTTCTGCCTTCGGTCCCCTAGATTGCTGAATGGGACTGGAGGGCTGTATTCAGGAGCCACTGATGGGATTTGGGCCAGGGCTCCCTCCTGATGTTCGTGGCCATGGCTGCTGGAGTTCTGCATCCCTTGCCCTATAAAGGGAATGGGGCCATGGTCAGTGAGCTGTTCTGCACCTCCAGGTGCTTTGTTGGACATTTATTCAGTTCAGCAAGTAGTACTGTAGCTGAACCAGAATGTAAACAAATAGGGCCACGTGCAAGGTTCTGCGCAAATGTGGCTAGGGATCTTACAGTAAGTGCAGCTGCCGGGAGTGTGTGTTTGGCCATGCAACCACAATTTGCATAGATTTCCACTCCAGGGCAGACAGCAGAGCTGGGGGTCAATAGGGGAGGTATCCCATTGATGGAGCAACAGCATCAGGGTGATGCAACCTGTTCACCTGTCACAGTGGCAAACTGGTTGTGAGTGTGCCCTGCAGTAAGAGCACCACATGGGTATCACGCCCCCTTCTCCAATACACCTCCACCATGGAGGTGACTATTGACCACTCATGTGCCCTACTGTATTTCACCCACTTGGGGTTGGGTGGCACAATGCCAGGTGCTGTGATTGCTGTCAACATTGTGCTGTTGCCCTATGACTGTCACCCTGAAGTTCATAAACCAATAGGGGAATGCCCACGAGCATGGGATTGGAGGTCTCTGCTCCTGAGGAAGGCCTTTAACAAGTATTTATTTATTTATTACACACAATACACTTAAGGCTGAGCCTGTTTTCAAAGGGTCTAGGGTAAAATAAAACAGAGAAGCATTAAAAGGAGATACAGCATATTGGCAAATACAAGGTACAGGATGCACAGTACAAAAGGGAATTAGGTAGATTGCATAAATTATTTTAAACTGTAATTTCCATGTCAGGCATGTATACATGGTGAGTTATTTCATAAGCACACATTACGATGGGTAGAAATAGAACTTTGTGGAAAAAGGGTCATAGGTCAGTAGGCCTAAGGAGAAGTGTGTGTGAGGGGTCAAGTGATCAGCGGTAGCAGGCACATGGGTTGAGGGGAGAGAGTGCAGATAGGAGATCAGATTTAAAGTTGATCAGGGAGTCAGTAACTTTAAGGGCTGGGGTAAGGTAGTTCCATATGTAAGCCCCCCTCTTTGAGTGGGCTTACTAGTCTGTGCTGGCATCCCCTCCATGACTCTCTTTAGTGGTGCTGTTTCATCTGGAAAGTGCCCTCCAGCCTTGTTTCCATGCTGCCACAGGGGGCAGCAGCAAGAAAGGTATTTAAGGCCCTGGTTTTGCCTGGTAAAAGGGAGTGCAGGAGTCGGCAGTGTGGTGTAGGGGCAGTTTCCAGGAGGGGTTCCCCCTTGGCCTAGTAGGTTGGCAGAATGCAGTGTCGGTGTGACGCAGAGTGGGGTACTCCACAGGGAGGGTGTGCAGAGGTAACAGTGGTCATGAGGGTTCGGGATGGTGGATATCAGCTACGGGGTTGAAGAAGATATGAAGGCAGAAGAAACAAGAGCACAATGGTGCCAGTTTTCCCTTCGTGGTGCAGGGATCCCAGTACCCCCAATTTAAGGTAAGGGGCATCAGGCAGTGGTGCTGCTGCAGTGGTGGCAGAACTGCAGCAGGGCACTTCTGGAGGTCACAGCTCTGGAGGGTATCTACTCATGTGGCATGGTGCCTGAGGAAGAAAAATCAGAATGGCTGGGAGAGTTTGACCTGGGATTCACAATAGGGCCTGCTGTGCCCATGTCTGGGGCAGGCCCTGGAACTTATTGTTCCTGTGTCTGGGGTAGGTCCATCAGACCGATTAAGGACCAAGGTTTCTCTGGGGAATTGAAAAATAAGGAAGGAATGGAGCCACCCATTCTACCAGTTGCAGCCCAGTGCTGGTATCGAGGAGCCCTAAAAGGATGGTGCATCGCTTGTCACTCAGGGAACTGGTTTTTGGGAATACCAATTGGGAGCAGCTGCAGAGGCTTAGACTGCATATTTGCCTTGAGATCCTTATGGCTTGGCTGGCATGGATGGAGTAAGGCTGGGCTCCCCCATCAGAGGGTTCAAGGAACTAAGCAAAATGAATTGTGTCGCGATAAGGATTTCTGTGGAAGAAGCTGTACAACTAAGGAGCCATTTTTGTGTGAAAATCTTGCAGCATGCTGATTAGAAAAATATACCTAAAACTGCCTTTGACTGTCTATGCTGTCAGCCGCCATGGTCTCATAGGTCTCATAGGCTGGTCTGAGCTCTTTAAAGACTCGAAAGTCCATATGCTCGCCATGATTTATGTGTACCTCGAAATCTTATTCTGGATCAAGTAATGATCTAACTTAACTTTAAATTCCTCCATTGTTCTACTCACTAACATTTCTAATGGTAGTTTGTTCCAGATTTTGGCTGCTCTTACTGTGAACCACTGCTTTATTTTATTAGTATTATACTTATCACCCTTTATTTGTAATGGATGGGCTCTTGTATTGTATGATTGTTCTCTTAGGTCTAGGTTCAACTGATCCCAAAGTGAAGGGTCATTCAGTGCCCTATATAACATACACATGTCTCCTCTCAATCTTCGAAACTTTAGGGAATACAACCCCAGTGATTGTAGCCTTTGATAATAGTCCAAACCTTGAACCCTTATAATCCTCCGAGTTGCCCGCCTTTGCACTTTCTCTAGGGAATTTATATCCCCTCTATATCCAGGTGATCAGAATTGTGCATAGTATTCTATGTGGGGACGTACTAATGAGGCATAAAGTAAGATGAGGACCTCTTTATTCCTACATTTAATATGTTTATTTATACTAAATTGTATGCCACTGGCTTTTTTAATAATCTTACTATAATGAGGCTTATAACTTAAATTGTTACAAGCTGCGATACCTAGGTCACTTTCTTCAGTTACCACCTTTATTGGTCTATTTCCCAGTCTATATTGATACTGTTTATTGCTCTTGCCCATGTGCATGATATTGCATTTATCTGAATTAAAAGATGACCCTTGCTTATGCGCCCAGTCCTCCAGATCCATTAGTGCAGTTTGTAAAGAGTCAGCATCTTCTTTTACTCCTGTCACCCTTCTGATATGGGCAAATTTTAGCAGCCATACATCAGGTGTAGTACTCATAGACCCTATATATAAATTAAAAAGACATGGACCCAGCACAGAGCCCTGTGGCACCCCACTTGGTACCCCAATCCAGCTTGAATAATCTCCTTTTAAACAGACCCTCTGTTGTCTATTAGTCAGCCATGATTGAATCCAGCAAATAATGTTATGCTGAATACCCATTTTAGCCAGAGCATCTATCAGTTTGTCATGTGGGACTTTATCAAAGGCCTTGGCAAAGTCAAGTGCTGCTCCAGTTTATTTATTTTCTTAATTAAACTAGTCTGGGCCAAATCATTTTCGAGACCCAGAATAAAGTTATTGGTTTTGAAAGAACCCATGATTGGTGTCCGGTTTTGATCTAATAAAGTGCATATTAATGGATTTGTTTTTATGTTGATTGTGCACATGCGCAAGAAACATGTTGCAGCAGATTTCTCCACAAACAGGTTGTGGAGGCACGGCACTGTTGTGGCCAATGCCCCCACAGACTGTAAAGGCTTGTCCTGTTAACCCCAATGCTGTGGCACGCTGCTGCTGACACTAGTTCAGCCAGTGTGCCACCAACTTGTAAAAAATCAGCTGGTGCAATCAGGGACTGCCTCATCATTGCAGCATCAGCCATTCGCTGCAATGAGGGAGTGACCCATCATTGCAGGGCGGGATCTTTTGTTTGTGAACATGGCGATGGCTTGCCACCGTGTTCATAAACAATATTAACCTCGGCTGCCAAGGGGGGTGCCCAATCCCCCTCGGCAGTATGTGACCCCCAATCATGTTTAGTTGCCAATGGGGGCCCCAATCTCCATCGACTGCAGTGCCCCCAATATTTATATTGCCAAAGGGGGAGCCCACTCCCCGTCAGCATTATGTCCCCCCACCACTTTTGTTGTGTGTTGATGGGGGTGCCCAATCCCCCGTTAGCTACAGCTGCCCCCCCAAAAAGGAAGACTCTGTTGGCATGCTGGGAGCCCACCCCAGTGTGCCACATGCCCCTGCAAAATAAAAAATGGTCCCGCAATGTCTTTTTTTCTTTTATACCTGTATAAAAGGAAACAGCCCAATGGAGGTCTCCCTGCCCTCCCCGCAACCCGCACCCACCCACTGCGCATCCTGCCTCCCCACACCCCCCACCCCATACCTACCTCTGGAATCCGGCGCAACGATCTTCGGTGGACCGGGAACATGTCTGTACTCTTCAAAGCCAACTGTGAACTGAGAAAATGCTGGTAAGCTGTGTAATGGAATAAATAGGGTTTTTGCAACTTTGATGCATATCTCAGGCAGTTTTTGGAATTTTGGCACCAAATTTTCAACATGGGGTTTTTTGGACCCCTCCTCATGAATTCTATCACCGTGAAGGCGTTAATCGGCCCCGAAAGGTGATTTTCTGGTCACTGTGTGGAATCACCTTTCAGGACTGATTAATGAAATGACAGTGCCAGTATTCATGAGGTGGACCCTCAAAAAGCCTATGTTGCAAATTTGGTGGGAAAAATCCAAAAAATGATTGTTTTATGAGCGTGCTTTGTGCAGTTGCTACACACACTCATAACTTTGTGAGTTTGCAATATTTTCACTCCAGATTTTCAACACTGGCATTTTTCCAGACCTCCTTGTGAACAGTACAGCTGTCATTTTTCACACCCTGGCTGAAATGTGTTTTCGCACTTCCAGCGCAGAATAGTGTGGTCAGTGTGGGAAAACAGTGATCTGCACAGATTACGAAACTGACAGTAGCATATTCATGAGCAGAGGTCCTAAAATGCCGATGTTGAAAATTTGGTGATGAAAGTCCATAAAATGAGTGTGTTACGAATGTGCATTGTGCAGTTTCCATGCAAGCTCTTACCTTCGCAACTTTGCAATATTTTCACTCCAAATTTTCCTCATTGCCATTTTGCCACACCTCCTATGAACAGTGCAGCTGTCATTTTTCACATTCTGGCCGAAATGTGTTTTCGCTCTTCCGGCGCACAGTAGTGCGGTTGCTGTGGGAAATCGGTGTTCAGAACATATTAAGAAAATCACAATGACACTGTTCATGAGCAGAGGTCCAAAAATGCCTATGTTAAAAATGTTGTGATGAAACTACATAAAATGACTGTGTTACGAGCGTGTGTTGTGCAGGTGCCACGCACCCACGTAAGTTTGCAAATTAGTAATATTTTCACGCCGGATTTTCAACACTGGCATTTGTTCACACTTCCTTATGAACAGTACAGCTGTCATTTTTCACATCCTGGCCGAAATGTTGTTTCCGTGCTTCCGGTGCAGAATACCACAGTCACTATCAGAAATCAGTGTTTGGGACAGATTAGGATCGAGCTACTGGGGAGGGGGGTGACCGAGCTCAACTGAGCTCTGTTGGGACTGCTGCAGATGTCTTTGTGGGCAGGAAAAGGCAACAACGCAGGCAGGAGCCCAGTATAAAAGTGCAGCCTGCAGGGCCGAGAGACACAGAATGAGCAAGTGAGGGAGGGGGAGTGAATGAGCTCAACGGAGCTCTGTTGGGACTATTGCGGATTTGGTTGTGGGCAGGAAAAGGCAGCAATGCATGCAGGGCCTGAGTACAAAAGGGCAGCCTGCTGCGGTGGGACAAACAGAATGAGCAAGTGAGAGAGGGGGACTGAGTGAGCTCAACAGAGCTCTATCATTACTGCTGTGGAATTTCTTTGTGGGCAGATAAGGGTGGCTATGATGGCAGGAGCCCAGTACAGAAGGGAAGCTTGCAGTGCCAGCAGAAATGGAATGAGCAAGTGAGATGGGGGAGTGAGTGAGGCCAATGGGGCTGCGTCGGGACTGCTGCAGATTTCTTTGTGGGCAGACAGAAATGTCAACAGAGGCAGGAGCCCAGTACAAAAGGGCAGCCTGCAGCACCAGGAGAACCAGAATGAGCGAGTGAGACAGGGGGAGTGAGTGAGCGACTTCAATGGAGCTCTGTCGGAACAGCTGCAGATTTCTTTGTAGGCAGGAAAAGGTGGCAACACAGGCAGGAGGCCAGTACAAAAGAGCAGCCTGCAGTACCGGGATAAACAGAACAAGCAACTGAGAGAGGGGGAGTGAGCGAGCTCAACAGAGCTGTATCGTGACTTGCGGATTTCTTTGTGGCCAGGAAAAGGCGGCAATGCAGGCAGGAGCCCAGTACAAAAGGCCAGCCTGCAGTGCTGGCAGAAACGGAACGAGCGACAGAGAGAGGGGGAATGAGTGAGCTCAACGGAGCTCTGTCAGGACTGCTGCAGATGTGTTTGTGGGCAGAAAAAGTCGGCAATGCAGGCACAAACCCAGTACAAAAGGGCAGCCTGCAGTAGTGGGAGACAGAGAATGAGCAAGTGAGGGAGGGGGAGTGAGTGAGCGCAACAGAGCTCAGTTGGGACTGCTGCAGATTTCTTTGTGGGCAGAAAAGGGTGGCAACAAAGTCAGGAACCCAGTACCAAAGGGTAGCTTGCACCGCGGGTAGAAACGGAATGAGCAAGTGTGACAGGGGGAGTGAGTGAGGCCAACGGAGCTCTGTTGAAACTGCTTCAGATTTCTTTGTGGGCAGAACAAAATGCCAACAGAGGCAGAAGCCCAGTTCAAAAGGCCAGCCTGCAGCGCCACAAGAATCAGAATGAGCGAGTGAGACAGACAGAGTGAGTGACCTCAACGTAGCTCTGTCAGGGCAGCTGCGGATTTCTTTGTGGGCAGGAAAAGGTGCCAACGCAGCCAGGAGGCCAGTACAAAAGGGCAGCTTGCGGTGACAGCAGAAACAGAATGAGCGAGTGACAGAGGGGGAGTGAGCAAGCTCAACAGAGGTCTATTGTCACTGCTGCGGATTCTTTGTAGGCAGGAAAAGGTGGCAATGCAGGTAGGAGCCCAGTACAAAAGGCCAGCCTGCAGCCCCCACAGAAATGGAATGAGTGAGTGACAGAGGGCAAGTAAGCGACCTCAAAGGAGCTGTGTCGGGACTGTTGCACATCTCTTTGTGGGCAGACAAAGCCACCAACGCAGGCAGGAACCCAGTACAAAAGGACAGCCTGCAGCAGCGGGAGACACAGTATGAGAAAGTGAGGGAAGGAGAGTGAGTGAGCTCAACAGAGCTCTGTTGGACCTGCTGCAGATTTCTTTGTGGGCAGAAAAAAAGCAGCAATGCACGCTGGGGTCCAGTACAAAACAGCAGCCTGCAGTGGCGGGAGAAACAGAATGAAGAAGTGAGAGAGGGGGAGTGAGTGAAAGAGCTCAACAGAGCTCTATCATGACTGCTGCAGATTTCTTTGTGCCCAGAAGTAGGCAGCAATGCAGGCAGGAGCCCAGTAGAAAAGGACAGCCTGCAGCACTGACAGAAACGGCACGAACGAGTGAGAGAGGGGGACTGAGCAAGCTCAAGAAAGCTCTGTCGGTACTGCCGCAGATTTGTTTGTGGGCAGAAAAAGGCACCAACAGAGGCAGGAGACCACTACAAAATGGCAGCCTGCAGCACCAGGAGAAACAGAATGAGAGAGTGAGACAGGCAGAGTGAGTGACCTCAACAGAGCTCTATTGGGACAGCTGCGTATTTCTTTGTGGGCAGAAAAAGGTGCCAATGTAGGCAGAAGCCCAGTACAAAAGGGCAGCCTGCAGCGCCAGGAGAAACACAATGAGCGAGTGAGAGGGGCAGTGAGCAAGCTCAACAGAGCTCTATTGTGACTGCTGTGGATTTCATTGTGTGCAGAAAAAGGCAGCAATGCAGGCAGGAGCCCTGTACAAAAGGCCAGCTTGCAGTGCCAGCAGAAATGGAACAAGCTAGAGAGGAAGAGTGAGGTAGCTCAATGGACCAGTGTCAGGACTGCTGCACATTTATTTGTGGGCAGAAAAAGCCTCCAACAGAGGCGGGAGCCCAGTACAAAAGGGCAGCCTGCAGTGCCAGCAGAAACAGAATGAGCAAGTGACAGAGGGCGAGTGACCCACCTCAACACAGCTCTGTCAGGACAGCTGCAGATTTCTTTGTGGACAGAAAAAACCTGCCAATGCAGCCAGGAGCCCCATACAAAGGTGCAGCCTGCAGCACCGGGAGAAACAGAACGAGTGAGTGACACAGGGCCACTGAGCGAGCTCAACAGACAAATGCAATCAACATTCGGCATTGACAAATGATTGTTAACTGTTTTCAATTTGCCCACTTTTGCCTTTTGAGACAAATAGATTCCTGACCCCCCCAGCCTGGGGACAGTAACATCTGAAGCCACCTGAACTTGATGCTGTGTGGGATCACCGCCACGGGACCCAGGAGATACTGCTGGGGAAGAGGTAGGCTGTATCTAAATAAGATGTCACAAAGTAGGTCACCTCTTTTGTATGCGTTTCAGCAGCCAAAAGTGCCATGGAGTGTTTCTGGTCTGTAACATCTTTCCCTCCCCGTAACATCTGGTACCGCTAGACTTAGAGGGAAGGGGGTTACACATAGTTTGGGGACTCTGAAGGAGGTAGAGCCTGGAGGAAGTGAGGATGCCAGAGAGAGTTCCCTGAGTAAGGTGCATAAATAAAGTAACAAAAAAACAAAAATAAAAAGAGCACTCTATCTCACACTGTGCTACTTTGCCCCTCTGGTGAATAGTCAGTCAGTCCAAATCAGGACAGAGAAAACCACCACCATGTATTACATAAACAAACAGGGGGGCATCACATATTCAAAGCTATGCACAGAAACCATGAGGATTTAGAGTTTGGTTTATTCCATGGACATGCACTTGTCAGCTGTCCATCTCCCTGGAAAGGACAATGCCCCAGCAGACTCCCTCAGCAGGATAAGCCAGGGGCACCATGAATGGTCCCTAAACAAGCAAGCACTGGCCACAATTTTCAGGTGGTGGGACACACCGGAAATAGATCTTTTCACTTCTGAAGGAAATCACCAGCTTCCCCTGTTTTGCTGCAGGCCTCCAGGAGTGGGTTCACTGCCCGTGGATGCCCTGGCACTGGACTGGTCAGGGAGGTTCCTGTATGCCTTTTCTCTGTGTAACCCCCCTACAAAATAGGGTTTACTATAATGTCTTCCTGGGCTCCTTAATGCCCACTTGTCAGGCTGGAGTCCTATCTTAAGTAGTTTTGTCTATGTGTGCGAGAGTGCCATATTGAGCCTCCTCATCTGTCTCTTTAAGAGAATAGCTATTCTGTGTTTAGGCATTAGTCTGGGCTGGGTCCTAGTGATTTAAGGCTGCGAAAGGTCAGACAGTGTATTATTTTGCTTCATTCTGCAGTCGCTACTTGCACAGAGGGATCTCTCTTAGGAACTATGATCGTTTATCGCTTATTTGCTGTTATAGTAAAGACAGAGAAGTTTGTCTAAACTGCTTTGGTTGCAGCTCGAAAATTTGGATGGGAGCCACCATGTTAGGTCCTGGACTTCCAGTATTTGGACCAATCGAACCACTGGGGACTTAAAATAGATTCTGTCCCCACTGGTCTTGTGGGAAGGAAACTCTATAGTTTTTGTAGTTTTAAGTGTTGGTACCTAAATGGACCTAGAGGGGGAGCCCTTACTGCGACTGACAGTTCCCTCAGCCAACCGAACCTTTTGGATTACAAGAGAAATGCCCAGAACTACCTGAGGTGGTATGTCAGTTAGAGTTGGAAGTGAAAGAGTGAACAGCATGAGCTTTTGAGCAGCGCTGCTCCCAGTAGGAGCAAAGGGGAATCAGCAGGCAGAGGCTAAGTTGGCCTTCCTGCCACGTTCTCCTGCAATTGAATGGCCTATTGCAGAAGTCGGACCTGTCCAATTTCCAGCTTTGGAACTGTGGCAGAAGAAAAGAAGAGTCATTGCGACTTGTGATTTGGACTGAAGATTTTCTCCAGAAGCAATTGGCCCAGCCAGTGAGAGAATTGCCCTGGGATCGGAAGGTTGGCGTAGTAAAGTTGTCAATTTGCAACCAGACGGTATCCAAACTGTTGTTTAAAGAAGTGAATGATTTAAATGTGCTGAATGTGTTTTGTGGGTTGTGATTTGGTTCTCCATGATAGAATCTGTTACACCAGCTGGAGGCTTCACCAGCAGAAGATCCTGAACTTTTTCAGAACTGTTCATCCTGCCTGGGTCCTGCTATCTCTGCCTAGGCTACTGTCCTTGCATCAGAGACCCTCTCGGCAAATGACTGGCTTGGGGATTCGGCCCTCTGCCCAACACCATCGAGCAGGTAGCAACCACTCGGAGGTGAATCGTGTCAGCCCAGCTTCCCCTGGCCTCTTTGATCGCCACCACGAGGTTTACATCTCACCTGCACTGCATCCAGGTCTTGGTAGCATGAGTACAAATCAGGGTAGCTCCCTGCAATGAAAGCAAAAATCATTGTGGTACCAACTAGTTGTTTCTCCTGCTGGGTTATTGCAACAGACTGAGCCATCCAGCTTGGATTACAAATTACTGGGTTGTGTGCATGGGTAACTGTTTTTCTTTTCTTAAGGGCCCCAACATCAGCTGTAACAGCAGCTACCCTGGGCAATGCTTCAAGCTAGCCTGCATGACATTCTGGGTACCCAGGGTTGTGGAATTGTTAGGTTGGGACTTAAAGTGCATGTCAGACAATCCTGATTAAAATCAGATTGTTAATCGTTCTGCTAGATTCACACCTCTCTCTTGTTCACTGCCCCTAAATAAATCTGATTGTCTTTTTTCACATTTAACCTGGCTAGTGTGCATATTATTAGTTGGGTTACAGTGTTACTGGTGTATTATTGCATTGCTGATCTTATTTTCCAGGGGGTCTCTGGGGCAGTTACCGCAGATCCAACCCTGGTGGTAAGTGAAATGAGCATGAGCACATTATTACTGCTGCCTAGTGAATGTGAATGTACCATTGTGTTATTACTCAGGCCACTAGAAGGGTTGATGGGTGGTTATAGCATCCCAGAGGGCTATACCAGAACAGTTAAGCTACCCCAATACCATTCCTCTGGGTGGAGGCACCCGATTACAGAACTCAGACTCCTCAACCTGTGTATTGCCATACAGGCAGGGGTTGTAGCCCTTCGAATAGTGCTGCCTAGGGGTTACATCTGCTTCTACATGTAAAGGTTCTCCTCAGATTGAAGAGTCAGCCTGCAACCATGATTCTGGTAGCCCTGGGCCAGACAGTCCTGGTACTCTTTGCTCCTGGCCCTCTCCACCAAGCAGCTCATTTGTCTACCTCAGAGATACAATTTGTTGACCACATCACAGGGCAGGATAACATTCCTGGGCTTCAAGTCAGTTCACCTCAAGGCTTGGTTCTTGAGGAGCTAGAATTCTCTGATTTTCAGTTTTCAGACGAGGTCCTTAAAGTCCTTAGGGTTTCCAGGAAGCATGCTTCCAGAAAGACACATGCTTCCAAATGGAAGAGGTTTTCTCTGTGATGTGCTTCTAACCAGTTCAACACCTTGCATGCAGACCTGCTCATACTCCTGGACTACTTGGTTTACCTTTAGGTTCTGGGTCTCAGGGCCTCCACCTTTAAGGTCCACTTGGCAGCTACAGTATCTCCGCATTTATTTCTGTAGGCAGAGAAAATGGTGGCTTTCCACCCCATTTTCAGGAACTGTTTTAAGGGCCTACTATACCTGAATCCCCCTGTTTGAGAACCAGTCCCTCCACGGGATCTGATTTTGTGCATAGCCAAGCTCATGGAGCCCCCATCTGAGCCCATGGCTACTGCAGACTTAAAGTATGCCTCTTGAAAGACGATCTTGTTAGGTTTGCTTTTTTAGCTATTGCAGTATAGATTAGGTTAGTAGGTTTATAGCTATTGCTTTCTGTGCTTTCAAAATAGATCTACCTTTCAGCAACACAGTACAGCGCCCCATGAGCCCAAAGCTTGAATGGCATTTCTTTGTGCCTAATTTGCATACATGCCACATGCTCTGGGGCTGCACGTGATGTCAGGCTAGCTGCACAGTTTAAGCATAATGAATGATCCCTTGGAAGAAACAATATTACTATGATGAGTAATTTTTTTCTTCTTCTCCAATGTAGCCTACTTATTAGTGAACGAAGGCCAGCTCCCTTGGGACGTGCGTATAGTGGAGATCCCGAGGGCCCTGGAACAACCAAGTGGTAAACTGAGGGCTGCTACAATTGGAGGCATTGCTGGGATTTATTGCCCCTCTTGTGTGTTCCCCACACTCTGATTTTGAAAAGAAAAATTTGCTGTGCTGCCACACAAGTGTAACCATTGGCATGGCACAACAAAAGTTAGAAGACTGGTGCTGAGGGAAGCGCCTGGACATGAAAAAAACAATTCTGGTCACAGGGATCTCTGAGAGTACTGAAAGAACTGCTATTTTGGAGTCCCTAGATGCTTTACAAGGTTTGGGAAAATTGAAAGTGCATAGTAGGAAGTATGGTTATGCAAATCAAAGCACCACTACTTTAGTAGAACATGACTTGGAGACAGACATGAGCAAATTACCTGGCACCATCAAGTCAGAAGGGTTTGAGGGTGAATGGAACCTATTTGGCAGGGGGAGCAGTCTGCAGTCTAACCCCCCTCCCTCTCCAGCACCAGAAACAGATCTGATGGAACAAATTAGGTTGTTCTTGGCAGCTAAGGGAAAAACTGTTAAAGATGTACAGGCCCCATTTAAAGAGGAACAGCCTGCTCAGACAGTGCCACCTAGTGGACCTAAGGTTGTGGGACTGGTGTGGACCCCTTATTTGGTTGTGCCTTATGAGCCGTATAAGAGATTACACACTTTCTCGGGAGCCATTCCTATTCCTGATGGAGAAGATGGTTATGAGAGTTGGATGAGCCAAGCTACACAAATGGCAGAAGTGTGGCAGTGCTCAGATGATGAAAAGTGTAAGCGAATTGTGGAAAGCTTGATATGTATGGCCTTGGGACATAATTCATTCCTTATGTGCAAGTCAGCCCAACTGTACCACAAGTAATCACCTGGCTATGCTAAAAAGTGTGTCTGGAGCAGTAGAGAGGAAAGAGGACCTTATTTTCCAGTTGGGGGCCACAATGCAATGAGAAGGAAAAAAGTTGTCCCATTAGATTACTCGAATGGAGATGGTGATATGGAAATTGCTGAAGCTGGAGAGGTCACCCCTGCTCAGATTGCACAGATGAGACTTGGTCAGATTTTGAGAGATGCTGTGTATTCACGATGGATTTTGATGTCCCTATCCCCCAAACTTCTGTCAGTTACTAGGTGAAGTAAGGAAAGAAGAAGCACAAGAAGATGTTGCAGACTCCCTCTGAGCATCCATTGTGAAAGCTACCTCTCTGCAGCCACAAGTAGACAGCCACAGAGGGCCTAGTACCATCCATGACCTGGGTACTGAGCTCAAAGAAATCAAGGAGTATATTAAGGCCCTGCAGCTGGCACAAGTGCCTCGTCCACAGCCTAATGCCTCGGTGCCTGAATGTGGATGCCCACTGAATGCTCCTTCTGTCCAAATGACTAGGCCTCAACCTTCTACTTTGCCCAGAGAAGGACTGTTTTGTTATCATTGTGGGGATGCCCAGAGAATCCTTAACTGGTTGATAAGAGAATGAGAAGGTAACAAATCCAGCAGGGAAATAATGATGAGGCCCAGTAAAGGAGTGACCAGGGTCTCCAAATGCAGACTGAGCCTAACATCCCTCCAGAACGCAACTTGCCTTCAGGATTATAGAGCCCTTGAGCAGATGTTCAGGTTTTTGTTGAAGGACACCCCTGTACTGCGCTGCTTGACAGTGGGTCACAAGCTACCATTATCTACTGTGCTTTCTACAATTGCTACATGGGCCACCTGCCGCTCTAGCCATTGAAAGGACTTTCATTGTGGGGCCTGAGTGACACCAGCAATTCCTATGATGGTTACTGTGTTATGCAATTTGAGTTCCCCCAGAATGGATAAGGAAATGTCTCACAAATTTGACACTCTATCACTGATCTGTCCAGAATCCAAAACCATGGATGATACTCCTGTTCTGATTGGAACCAAAACAGATATATTTGGCAGGTTGGCTCAAATGTGCCAGGAGAAATGAGGGGCCCAAAGCTTGTGAAGTCTGCCTTTACAAGCAGAAGTGAAGAGAGTAAGTCTGAAACCTTCTGAACCAGAGACTGTGCTGATGGGCGAATTCATTGGAGTAATTCACAGAGTTGACAGTAAAGCACTTGTCCTGTCACCCAACTCACTGTGCCGAGTAGTCAGCATTGCTGAATTCATACGTCAGCCCAGCGCTCATCATTGATGCTCTTCCTGAACATAGTTTACCCGGGGGACTGATGGTCCAGAGGGAGAGTGATACCACCCCCTGCTACTCACTGGGCCAGATGAATGACTGTAAGGGTGAAGAATGAAACAGAGAAACCCATCTCTCTAAGGAAGGGCCGAGTGCTGTCACATACCTTCCATGCTGAGTGTGATAGGAGTGGATCCTACCTTGTCAATGGATGCTGAAATAGATCCTGCCTTATTTTACTTTGGAGACTCGCCCATATCAGACCAGTATCAGGGAAGCCTGAGCAACAAGTTGGCTAAATGCCAGAAGGTATTTTCTTTGCACGAGTGGGACATGGGATGCTTCCATGGAGATGAGCACCGTATTTTGCAGAAAGATAACTGGCCTTTCACAAACAGGTTTCAGAGACTCTCCCCATGGGACATCATGGATGTCCAGGCCAAATCGAGGAACTATTGATGGCGGAGATTATAAAGCAATCACAGAGCCCTTATGTATCACCTGTAGTGGTGGCCCCAAAAAAGAATGGTGCCATTTGGATGTGCATTGATTACCATATGGTTCCAGACCTGGGACCCTTGATGATGAATGCAGACCTTGACATAGCAGCAATAACAGAGACATGGTATTCTGATAACCACAGCTGGGACGTCAATGTACCTGTCTATATGCTGTTTAGAAGGGACAGGGAAGGAAAAAAGGGCGGGTGGCCCTGTACATCAGAGAAGGCATAAAGGCTACAGAAGTACAGGGATGGCAGGGGGAAGCCGAGGCAATGTGGATCACCCTTGAACTAGGAAGTAGCACAGCAATATGTACAAGGGTGATGTACAGACCCCTAGCGGTATCATGTGAGGATAGTGACTGAATATGACAGACCATCAAAATGGAGACTCATATCACAGTGCTATCCTCGTGGGCTACCCTGCAAGGGTAGTGAGTGTGTGCGAAGGTGACCATAGGGTAGGGCAATTGGAAGGGAAGAATAGTGAGAGATAGGGGAGGGATAGGAATGAGGGTTTCTGAGGTGGTAGTGTGACTGCTGCAGCTGAGCTAGTCATGTGGTGTGGTGGTGAGTATGGCTAGCTCCGGCGCAGCAGGTACTGGGTTTGGGGCTGAGGACCAGGTGGAAAAACTTTGCTGCTGGCTGCCGCTGACATCTTTTTTTTTTCCTCAGTTCGGAGTGTCATCTCCTCCCCAACATGCAGCCCCCTGGCGTTAGTAATCCTTAAGCGGGTGGGAGGGGGCATGGGGGGGAAGCCTCCCCCACATAAATACTTGGTCTAGTTGCTGGATGTTTGGTCGCTGGCATGTATATATCGCCGATTTGCTTTTTCAGTGATTTACACTCGCTATTATAGCAATCGCTGTTTTGCGATCGCAATTATGACATGGAACCGCTCTGGCATGGAGGGAGGAAGTGGACAGGGTATTAGTGCAGGAAATTCATGACATGGCAGCTAAAGGTGAAATCCTGTTGATGGGAGATTTCAACATGCCAGACATGGATTGGACCACCCAGGCAACTGCTTCAGCCAGAAGCATGGCCATCCTGGTATCCCTGGAGAGGATTGGACTCAGACACCTGGCGCATGAGCCAACCAGGGACAAATCAATTCTAGACTTGGTATGGACAAATGGGAACAGAGTCCAAGGAATCCAGGTGGAAGGGCAGCTGGGATCCAACGACCACCACATGGTATGGTTTGGCATGGAGACAGGGACTCAATTAAGCCACACAAGGGCAAAAGTATTAGATTTCAGGAAGGTGGATTTCAATGAAATGGGTAGATGTTTAAGAGCAGCCCTGGAGAAGGTAGAGGTAATGGAGGGGGTGGAGGAACAGTGGGGGAGGCTAAAAGAAGCCATTATGGAGGTAACTAACCAATACATTAGAACAGTGGCCAAAGGGAAAAGAAGAAAGAAACCACTTGGTTCTCTAAAGAGGGTTGGAGACAAAGTAAGGGCTAAAAGAGCACATTTCAGGAAGTATAAGGAGCCCCCAAGGGAGGAAGACATGGAGGTGTACCTTGAATGTCTAAGAAAAGCAGGGAAGACTGTTAGGAATGCCAAGGCGCAGGCAGAGGAGGGTTTTGTCTGGACTGTGAAAAAAGGGACAAGACATTCCATAGGTACATCAGCAATAGAAGAAAAACCAGGGGAGGATTGTGAGACTCAACGGGGAGGAGGGAGACTGTAAGGAGGGGATCTAGACAAGGCAGAAATACTAAACAAATACTTCTGTTCAGTATTCACTGAGAAGGAAGCAGGTCAAGGACCTCAGTTGGGGAGCAGAGACAATCGGGGAGGGGGGAGTGGACACCAGTCCATTCACAGTGGAGAGCATTCTGGAGTAACTCACAAAGCTGCAGGTGGATAAAGCCATGGGGCCAGATGACATACACCCAAGGATATTAAGAAAACTGGAGGGAACTAGCAGTGTCTCTGGCCACCCAGTTCACAGAGTCACTCAACATAGGCATGATTCCAGAGGACTGGAGGAGGGCGCATGTAGTCCCACTGCACAAAAGTGGCAGTAGGGTGGAAGCAGGGAACTACAGGCCAGTCAGCCTCACCACATTGGTGGGGAACATCATGGAGACACTGCTGACAGAAAGGATAGTGGCACACCTGGAATTCATTGGTGCCCAGGATCTGAGGCAGTGCAGATTCACATCAGGAAGGTCTTGTCAAACAAATCTGATAGATTTCTTTGATTGGGCGACTAAGGAATTTAATCAGGGAAGGGCTGTAGATGTCACCTACCTAGATTTCAACAAAGCCTTCGATACCATCCCACACATAAGGCTGGTTAACAAGATGAGTAGTCTGGGCCTGGGGTAAAAGGTGATACATTGGGTTAGAAACTAGATGTTGGACAGAAGGCAGAGGGTGGTGGTAAATGGGATCTAATCTGGGGAGAGAGGGGTGACCAGTGGAGTGCCACAAGGATTAGTACTGGGACCAGTCCTGTTCAATGTCTTCATTAGTGGCCTTGCAGAGGGGCTGGAAGGAAAGATCTGCCTGTCTGCAGAAGACACCAAGCTCTGCAACAGGGTGAACACTGTACTCCAGAAGGCTGCAGAAAATGAAGAGAGACCTGGAGAAGCTTGAAAGATGGTCGGAAGTGTGACAGCTGAGGTTAAACACAAAGAAGTGCAAGATAATGCACCTGGGTAGGGGGGAACCCTGGGGAGAGCTACATGATGGGGGGGAGGTGCTGACTGTCACTGAAGAGGAAAGGGACCTAGGGATTATCTTATCTGATGACCTTAAGGTTTCAAAGCAGTGCTCAAAGACTGCAGGGAGGGTCAATGGCATGCTGGGGTGCATAGGCAGAGGTATTACTAGTAGGAGGTGGGAAATGGTGATGCCATTGTATAAAACACTGGTAAGCCTCACCTGCAGTACTGCATGCAGTATTGGAGACCACACATGCGTAAGGACATAGACAAGGTGGAGGCTATCCAGAGAAGAGTGACAAAAATGGTGCATGGTTTGCATCACAAAACATATGAGGAGAGACTAAGAAACCTCAATATGTACTCACTGGAGGAGAGAAAGGGACAACATGATAGAAACTTTTAAGTACCTCAAGGGCATAAACAAGGTGCAGGTGGGGAATCTTTTTCAATGTAGAAAAGATACCAGAACGAGGGGGCATGAAATGAAATTGAAAGGGGGGGGGCTAGATTAAGAGGTAACATGAGGAAGTTTTTCTACACAGAGAAGGTGGTGAACGTTTGTAATAGTCTGCCACAAGAGGTGGTAGGGGCAAGCACAGTGGAGGGGTTTAAACATGCCTGGGACAAGCATAAGGGAACCTTGGGTGGGAAGGGAGTGATGAAAAGCCATTGACCACTTAGGGTGAGTTGATGCATACGTGTATACGGCCTACGGGCAGACTAGATGAGCCTAGTGGTCCATATCTGCCGACAATTTTTATGTTTCTATGTACCCTGAACAAGAAAACAGTGCCTGACTGTATCTTGAGTAGAAGATGCCCAGGCTAGCCTGACAGGGAGTCAGTGGTTTCGGTACTGGGTCTGTGCAGTGGATATAACCAGATCCCCATGGCAGAGGATGATAAAGAAAAGACAGCCTTCATCTACCCTCTGGGGTTTTACCAGTTTGAGAGAATGCCCCAGGGAATATCAGGGGCCTCAGTTACTTTTCAGAGACTGATGGAGAAAGCTGTGGGCAAGATGAACCTACTTGAATTGTGTACCTGGTTGATTTTATTATATTTGGAAGGACTCTGGAGGAACACAAATCCTGACTCATGAAAGTGCTGGAGCAGTTGGAGGAGTTCGGCTTGAAAGTGTGCATTGACACATGTCAGTTCTGCCGGCCCTCTGTGAAGTATGTCAGCCATATTGTCACCACAGATGTGCTCAGACAGATCCAGCCAAAGTAGAGGCCCTTAATACATGACCCAGGATACACAGTCTCAAAGCTTTGCAGTCCTTCATTGTATTTTGTGGATACTACAGATGTTTTGTAAAAGATTATTCAATGATTGTTCATCCTCTGAATGATCTCACCCAGGGGTACCCGCCTACCAACAAAAAGAAAGCCTGTTCTGGGGGAAGCAGTCCTCAGAAAGTGTACTGGAAAGCAAATTAGCCTTTTGGTGATCTATCGACAGAACAATGTGAAAGCTTTCAGAGAAATTATTTAGTATCTAAGTGAAGCACCTGTGTTGGCCTTTGCAGACCCCACCAAATCATATATATTGCACACAGATGCCAGTTTGAATGGGTTAGGAGCTGTTCTATACCAAGAGCACCCAGAATGACTTTGGCCCATAGCAGCATTAGTCAGTCACACACTGAGCCCTCCTGAGAAACTGTACCTTGTGCACAAGCTCAAGTTCTTGGCCATCAAGTGGGCAGTAACTGAAAAGTTTCATTACTATTTATATCGCGTCCACTCCACTGTCAAACCAGACAATAATTCTCTCATGTATGTGAATACCACAGCCAAGTTAAAAGCTGCTGGACATCGGTGGTTGTCTGCCCTATCAACATACAACTACAGCTTGGAGTACCAAAGTGGCAAGAGCAATAGTGATGCTGATGCCCTATCCAGACACCCTCACCCTGAGCAGCCAGATTCAGGTGAACAGCCAGATTCAAGTGTGCAGCTTTCAATTACAACAGTATAGGCCATTTGTTCAGAGTTCAATGCCTCTGATAGTGTCACCCCAAGAACCCCAACAGAACCAGTGACATTAGTACTAGAGTTTAATGTAGCTCAATCCCTCCTCTGGGCTAAAAGAGATAATGGGTGCAGCATGGTAGGGTTAAGTTCATGTATTAAATGTAAATAGTTATGAAAACTACACAGTCCATCTGCACACCCTTCTGTATCAATTCTTAGTTTTGTATGTGTTCCCTTAGAAGCCATACTACTTATGCACTGGAATAATTTAATTTTTCATTTTATTTTTTTAAAAGTTGTGCTAGTTTTTTATTCAGCTTCTTATTTTTGTAAACCATAAATGTTTTTCGTGGCACGATTGCCTAATCCATAGTGTTTATTTTTCCAGCCTATTGTCCGATCGTCTGTGCGCGCCAAAGGAAATAATCCTTCATGCACAGTTCTTTTTGGTCTCCACTGCTAGCTGTCATGTGGTCATGGCAGTTGACCACATGACAGCTAGCAATTGATACCAGATGAATTGTGCATGTGGATGAATTGTGCTTGAAGAAGTCAGGGCACTCAAAAGTAACCCGAGAGGTACAGCAGGCTGGATTATTTCCTTTTGAGTGCACAGACGGTTGGATAACAGGCTGTAGCCAAAGCTGAACTTGTAGATCAGCTACCAAAGTATGGCAACACCAACCAAGCTGGAAAAATAAATGCTATGGATTTGGAAATTGCGACACGAAAAAACAAAATAGAGACCTAAAGAAAAAAGTTGACTGGTAAAGTAAAAAACTCTGAACATTTGGGAATTAGGATCTACCCTTTAACTCTTTGAAAAACTTTTATGGTTTACAAAAATAGGAAGCTGAATAAAATAAGCATTTGTCAATGCCGAATGTTGTCTTGCAGGCATTGGCATCGGTAGTGCCGGAATTAGAGACGCATAATAGGAATGGAAGTGAAGTATTAAAGTGATGCCAACCCCACCCCCACCCTGTAGAGACCACCAGGCATGGGGGTGTGCCTTTGGGTCGTCAGCTATAATGCTCATGCCATTTTACCTCACCCTACCCTGTAGACAGTGACAAGTGTCGTGGTGTGCATTGGGGTCTTTGGGCATTATACTTACCCCATTTCATAAGGAAATATGCTGAGGTGGGTGCAGTATAGGAGAATGGGGTGAACTTTGTGGCTGTACACTGCAAGACACACCACAATGCCTGTCACTGGCTGCGGGTGGAATGGCATGAGCATTATAGCCGATCATCCCAAGTCACTCCCCTGACACCTGTCCGTCTCTACAGGGAGGGGTGCTATAGTTGGAAACCCTAACACCGTAGGCATGTGTTGGTATTTTCACTCCAAATTTTCAACATGGGCTTTTTTGTGAGCCCACCTCATGAAAAGTAGCACTATTAATTTGTTAGCTGAAAGGTGGTTTTGCACAGTGACTATGCCATTTGGAGACACAGGGATGAAAACACATTTTGGGCAGTATGTGGAAAATGACAACTGTATTGTTCATGAGGAGATGTAGAAAAATGGCAACATTGAAAATCTGTAGTGAAAATATGAAAAATTGGTGAAGTCATGAGCATGCATAGAAACTGTACAACATACGTCCGTAACCCAATTATTTTGGGGATTTTTTTAACCACATTTTTAACATAGGCATTTTGGGAGCTCCCCTCATGAACAGTGGCACTGTGATTTTGTTAATTTGTCCAAAATGTTGATTTCGCACAGTGACCATGCCATTGTGTGCCACAGGTGCAAAAACACATTTAGAGCAGGATGTGAAAAATGACAGCTGTACTGTTCATAAGGAGGTATGAAAAAATGCCAGTGTTGAAAATCTGGCATGAAAATATTGCACATTTTCAAAGTTACAATGGTGCATGGAAACTGCACAATGCACACTTGTAACACAGTCATTTTATGGAATTTCATCACCAAATTTTCAACATAGGCATTTTAGAACTTCTGCTCTTGAACACTGTCACCGTCATTTCCTCAAACTGTCCCAAAAACTGATTTTGCACAGCAACTGCGCTATTCTGCACCGGACATGCGAAACACATTTCGACCAATGATATGTAAAATGACAGCTGTACTGTTCGAAAGGAGGCGTGGAAAATTTCCAATTTTGAAAATCTGGAGTGAAAATATTACAAATTCACGAAGTTACGAGCATGTGTGGAAACTGCACAACATACGCTTGTAAAACAGCCATTTATTTGGATTTTTCCACCAAATTTGCAACATAGGCTTTTTGAGAGCCCCCCCACTTGAACAGTGGCTCTGTCGTTTTGTTAATCGGTCCCGAAAGGTGATTCCACGCAGTGACCACAAAATCACTTTTCGGGACTGAATACCACCATGACAGTGCCTGAATTCATGACGAGGGGTCAAAATAACCCCATGTTGAAAATTTGGTGCCAAAATTCCCCAAAATGGCAGAGATATGCACCAAAGCTGAAAAAAAAACTATTTATGCCATTATACAGCTTACTGGCATTTCTTCAATTTGTGGTCGGCTTTGAAGAGTGCAGACGTGTTCCTGGTCCACCGAAGATCAACGCGCTGGACTCTGGAGGTAAGTTTGAGGTGAGGAGAGTGTGGGAGGCAGGGTGCACAGAGAGTGGGTGCGTGTTGGAGGGAGGTTAGGGAGACAGCGAGGACCATTTCTTTTACAGGTTTAAAAAAATCACAGGATGGTTTCTTTTCAGGATTTGGCTGATAATTGCGGGCTCTCAGTGTGCCACCTAGAAGTTTTTTGGGGTAGATGCTGTAGCCGACAGGAGTTGGGCACCCCCATTGGCACAAAACAAAAGTGGGGGTGGTATTATGCCAGCAGGGGATTGGGTCCCCATTGGCAAAGAAACACTGTTGGAGGCGCATGATGCGAGGGATTGAGCACCCCTCGGCATACATTTTAAATGGGAGGGGGTCATTATGCAAACGAGGAGTGGGCTCCCCCATTGGCATTGTGACAGGAAGCGGCAGTCATTGCCGCCATGTTGCGTGCACTTCGGGAGACGTGTTGTGGTCCTGCTGCATGAGAGCTTCGCTTTCATTGCAGCAGACCTTTTCTTAGATCTGGTGGCCACATTAGGGATGCATGATGTCAGCGCCTGCTGCTGGCTTATTGTGGAATGAGGGAAGCACCTACTGATGCCTGCCCTGCATTTGCCCAACAGTGACCGCTCCTCCAAATCTGCTACTACCGCAAGATGTTAGGTGGTGAGCAAGCGCGAGCCAACATAAAAATGTGCACATCTTTTTAAAAAATAAAATGAAAAATGAAACTGTTCCTGTATGTAAGTAGTATGGTTTCTAAGGGAACATACATAAAACTAAGAATTGACACAGAAGGGTGTGGATGCACTGCGTAGTTTTCATAACTATTTGCATTTAATACAAGAACATGTGACATGTTGTGAGCTTCTCCAGATGCAATTCCTGTTACCTATCTCAATTTCACTAGGTTGGACCTGTTGACTTTGCTCCAGCCAAGCAAGCCAGAATTGAAACATATTCAGAGAAAAGACTATGTGTTGCAGGGAGTGATTCGGGCATTAGAAAAGGGACATAATATAGACCAAGTGCTCATAAACTCACCTTGATGTACAGCTCTTGCTAAGGGAGTGGAGCAAGTTGTCAATGAAAGATGGACTTTTAATTTGCACTAGCCATGACAGTGCCCATCCTGAGTTTCCTAGAAAACAGCTGGTACTGCTCTGGAAGTACCAGAACACAGTTATCATCTCCTTTCATGATGATATGGGTCACTTGGGGTTTGAATGCACTCTAGGCTTAGTGAGAGCCCAATTTTATAGGCCACAAAAGAAAAAAAAGATATCTAAAAGCATTGTAAAACCTGCATTAGATACACAAAAAGAAAAACTCTGCCCAAGAGAGCTGTACTCCTTGTGAACATCAGAACAAGTGGACCAATAGAGCTAGTGTGCATGGACTTTCTTGTCTTAGAGCCAGACAGCAAAAACATGTCCAATATCCTGGTGATTACAGACCACTACACCCATTATGCCCAGGTGTATGCTACATACCCCAAGAAAGATCAGAAAGCAAGCACGGCTGTGAAAGTGTTGCAGCAATATATCAGTCACTATGGGCTCCCCAAAGAATTCATCCTGACCAAGGGAGAGACTTTGAAAGCAGATTAGTCAAAGAGTTTCTTGCTGCCTATGGTATTAAAAAGTCATGCACTAAACCGTACCACCCACAAGGGGACACTCAACCTGAACATATTAACAGAACTTTGTCAGACATGTTAGGCACTTTTTACCCTACTGACAAGTCCAATTGGAGCCAGAAAGTGAGTTTCTTGGTGCGTGTGTATAACTGTACTGTACTAAGAATGACAACACCCAGAGGCCACTTTTCTACTTAGTGTTTGAACAAGAAGCACGCTTTCTAGCTGACATGTTTTGGAGTATCAGCTGATGGAGCTTCTAAGGAATCCTATCTAGAGTACACAAGGAGATTACGGGAACAGTTCCAAAAAGTCTGTCAACTTGCCTCTGAAGCTGCTACCAAAAACAGCCACACAAACAAAAATAGATATGATGAAAGAGTCAGGCAGCTGGTACTACAAGAGGGAGATTGTATCCTTTTAGGGAACTTTGGTCTGCAAGGTAAGCAAACGATACCAGATCAATGGGTGCCAGAAGCTTATACAGTGATGGAACAAATGCCAGACATGCCTGTCTACAAGATTCACCAAGAAAATGATAGAGGCCAGAAAAGACTGTACATAGAAACCTTCTCCTTCCTATTGGAGAAACTGTGCCTGACCTTGTGCCAGAAAGTGAACCCCCAGTGGCAAGGCGACCAAAGACCATGAGTCAAATCTCCCAGCAGCAAACAGAGAAGGTCCAGCATGATTCAGGTATCCCGGCTACAGTGCCTGGACCAGTACCTGTGACCGAACCGTCAGATGATGGTGGTGATGATGATGTCGTATACTATCCTTAAGTCTCAAATCTGACTCAATGTGTTCCTAACCCACAGATGGACTGGAGAACTTCAATGTCCAAACAAAGGTATAATGCACAAAGATGACCACACCTAGGACTTGGCAGTGCTCAAGGTAAAAAGGGAGATACAATGAAACACAAGTCACCGGCACCTGCCAAAAGGTATAGTGTGATTACACTCTTTCTCCAGGAAACATTACCACAATGGAGCGCTTCACTTCCGGTGATCAATTCTTTTTATTCATATAACAAGTGGTCAAGCACATAAAAAACCTGGAAACACTCATGAAGTAGCTACTGTAGATGCACCAAGCTAATGCATAGTCCAAAGTCCATGATGTTTCACATATTTAAAATTCACTGGAACAGCAAACAAAACAGCTGGCTGGCTCTTAGCAGGATTCAAATCCAGTCCCTCTTGTGACATCACCTGATGCGCTTTGTGAGATTTCCTCACTTTCTTGAAGGATGTCATCACAATGCTTATGATGTTTAATGCTCCTATTTAAGGAACTCATTTAAAGGTGTAGTGCTTTTATTACTACCAGACAAGCTCAGGATAACATCAAGAGAAATCTCAACCTTTTGCACTGCTCCACCTGGTTGAACTCTCCTTTTCTGCTTCTAAGCTTAGATGTGGAGAAGGCCTTCAACCAGGTGGAGTAGTCATTTCTGGTGGCCACCCTTTGGAAGACAGTGTTTCTCGAGGACTTTAAAAGTCTTATTATGTCACTTTATGACTGGCCAATGGTCTACATCAAAATAAATGGGTCATTTTCAGAGCCTATCCCTCTATTATGTGGTACCAGGCTGGGATACCCCCTAACGCCTCTGTTCTTTACTATCTACTTGGAGCCCTTGGCTCAGGCGATCCGACAGAATCTGGCTATTCAGCGAGTGGAGGTGGGGGGGAGCAGCATAAGCTAGCGCTATATGCTAATGACCTGCTATTATATATTTTTGACCCAGAGAACTCATCACCACAAATGTGTCAACTTTTGCCAGAATTTAGTACCCTGGCAGGATATAGGATAAACCCCAAAAAAACAGAAGTACTAAAAATACATTATTCCCCCTCATCGTCCATACAGCCGTCATCCGTCTTTCGGATGAGACGTTAAACCGAGGTCCCATCTGCCTGGATTGGTGGTAGTTCAGGTGGATGTTAAAGATCCCATGGCACTTATCGAAAAGAGTAGGGGAATTTCCCCGGTGTCCTGGCCAAATTTCCCTCATTCACTAAAAATACCACCAACAGCTTAGCTTAATCTGGTTCAAGGTCAATTGGCATTCATCTGTATCCCCCTCCCCCGGGTCGTGCCTGAAAATAGGCAGGATTTGTCTAGTGCACTTACCCAGTCAACAAAAAGCTAAATAAAAATAAATAAAATTTCCATTTTGGTGGGATCTCCCATATCTAAAGTACCTTGGGGTATATTTGACAGGAGACGATACCTAATTATGTAACCTCAACTATCTTCCCCTGATAAGACAGGTCACACTCGACCTGGAGAGATGGAAGACCATTCCTCTTCCACTGATTCAGAGGATTGATGCAGTAAGGATGAACCTCCTGCCTCCTTTTCTGTATCTGGCCCAGACACTTCCTGTCCTCTTACCACCCAAAATGATTTGGGAGCTTAATAAAATTTTCAGATATATTTGGGATTCACAGTGACCTAGAGTACATTATTCTGTCCTACAACTACCAAAGTGGTTGGGGGTTTGGTGCTACCTGACCTTGAAGCATATTACCTAGCCTCTCAGCACAGAATAATAATCTACTGGCTCCACCCTCAATATCAGGCAAAGTGGATGGATCTGGAATTTTGGGAGGAGGATATCCTTAATCTTAACAGAGTGCTATCATAGAACCCAAGCCCTCCCCTGTCGGATATAACTGATAACCCGTAAACAATTGACACCCTGAGGAACTGGAGATCTGTTTTGGATTCCAAACAATTCTCTGCTCATACTGTAGATGCCTTCTCATTTCATTCTCATACCATCAACCTTTTTTACCAGCTCACTTGGAGCATGTATTCCAGCGCTGGGAGTGAATGGGTCTTCATCTAGTGACTCACTTTATAAAGGAAGGGAGTTTGCTTTCTTTTGAGGCACTTTGAGTCATGTATGATAGCCATATTCAGGATTGATTCAGGGTGCTGCAGGCAACTAATTTTATTAAGTCACTTATGGTGCGACCTACTTTTAGAACCTTCTCACCTAAAATCTTAGAGCTATTCCAACTTGCACTAGAGAGTACAACACCCCCTAGTACACATAATAACACATCTATATCATGGAATAATTACTTATAAGAGGGACTCCCTGCAGAAGCTCAAGTCAACTTGGGAGTCATATTTGGGCATTGTATTGGATGAGGACCTCTGGAACTGCTATTTAAAATTTCTCCATTCCATAATGGTGTCTCCATCATGGAAGGAGTTTTCCTGAAAACTCACATTTAGATTTTTTAAGACCCCTGCTATACAGGCAAAATACTCTGGCCAGGGAGATGCCTCATGCTGGAGCTGATGAGGCAGTTCTTTAGCCACACATAGACACATTTTTTGGCAATGCCCAGGCCTGCAGCCATTTATAGTCAACTTTTTTAAGGCTTTATCTGAGATGTTTACATCTTCACTCCCCCCCCCCATGCCACACCTGTTCCTCTTTTCCTCATGCTTGAAAAGCTGCTGTGATCCAAACTCTAGGAAACTTTTGGCTATTTGCACTCTCACTGCAAAGAAGGTTATTACTAAGAACTGGCTTTTAACAGCCCCCCTGACCCTGCACCAATGGCATAACTAAATGACACAAGTATACAAAATGGAATATTTAACTGCAGTAATTAACAAAAGGCAATAGCAGTTTGAATTAATTTGGAGATGATGGGTACTTTATGTCTCTCACCATAGGCCTGGATTTATTCCTCAATTGACCATAAATAGTACTTACCCCCTTGTACAGATTCTTCATGAAATAGATTGAGATATACAGTAAAAGGAATCACATTAGAATTTTCATTAGTGCTGCTCTTAGCAAATAGAAATGTGATAAGTTCATTATTTGAACTCTGTACTGTCAGGCTCTATTTATTTAAGTAGTTGTCTATGTACTTTATTTATCTGAGTTTTATTTTATTTTCAATGTATTACATGTACCATTCTCTGTTACTTATTGTGTTCTGGTCGTTATGCATTTACTGTTGAATGTGTATACAAAACTTTAAAATAAAAAGTCAGAAAAGGTGTAGTGCTTATACATAATACATGTATTGAGTTCTGTTCTCAGATGAAAGTTTGATCCTAAAAAATTTATATAAAACAGTGACACACTATATACAAACAATACATAATCAATTATTTAAGCAACTAGATAATGCAGAAATTCATGAAAAATATATATATATATATATATAAAGCAAACTATCATAAATATTGCTAAACATTCCACATTATTATAACATTCAACAAACTAGTTCTTGCTGATCTGAAAGTATAAAACACACATACATATTATTACACAGAAAAAATAGATTCACCAAATACCATTATATGCTTATAAAAATATATACATAGTAAAGTTCAAAGTTTATTGCTACTGTTCAAGGGAGCTCAGAATAAGTAATGGTGATACAAATCTTTATTCCACTGGCAAATATTCAATGTTTTTTTAAAAAGGGATAATTTATATCCTTCCATTTAACCCTAATAAGGCCATGGCTCGGAAGGCAAAGATCCAATATTGCTCTCTTTTTGATAACAATTTGTCATAATCTCCACCCCTCCGATTTAATACTGGCTTTTCAATGCCATTCTCTAGTACTGCCCCTGTTGAGGTCTTTGTTACTAGTGAACTGCCACACCAATTGAACCCTGAAGCTATACTTTTTGTACCTGAGGAGAGGCCCAGTGAGCAAATTGTAAAACTTATCATGGACAATGACGTGGGCTTAAATTTTGAGGAGCAAATTCCAGAGACTGATGCAATTGCTGCTATTCTGGACAATGCTTCTCTGGTGGACACAGCCAGAAGAGGGATGCGTGCTACCTGATCCAATGGAAGATGCAGTATTGTCCAGAAGGTCTGGATGAGAACCCAAGTCCATCATTTTGCTCACTTATGACATCCTCAGTGCCTCATCTGAGAACCCTCTTCATGTGGCTCGTAAGTGCATTGTCCCTGCAGTATATCCACCAGTGTGTTGCAAAATGGTCTGGATGGGAAAGTGTATGTGTATGCCATTAACTACTGATGCTAGATAGGTACCAATTGTATAGCAAGGAAAATGTTCACTGTGTGTATATGTGTATACAAATAATTTGGGAAGTTAGACACCAGGGCCCAGATATTCAAACTGCGCTCAAAATGAGCGCAACAGCAGGAGCAAGCACAAACCAGTTGAGCAAATGTGCAACAGGTGCGATATTCAAACATGGAGCAGAGCAAATTGCGCAAGCAACCAACATCTGAATATCGCACATACTGCGCCATAGCACAACCAGGAAGGAGAAGCTGAGCCGAAATGTTGCGCTATGGCGCAACCAGGGCAGCCCAGCTGAGCATTCCAGAGGTGCCATAGCGCAAGCAGAGCCCCCCCCCAGAGCAATGGAACTGCACATCCAGGGAGGCAGGCTGGGGCCCACCACCACCAGCCATGCCACACATGGGCACAGGAACACACTGCATAACCCACACCACACCTGCACAACCCAAGCACAGCATCACTGGGGGTGTGACGGATGATCTACTGGCCCATGGGGACAAGCCAGCAAAGCATAGTGGAGCCATGACACCCCAGCACAACCACTGGAAAGCTGAGAGTGCCACACACAGGGGGTTGACAACCACAGTGCACATCAGCCCCCCGTACGCACAGCACACCCTGCACTGTGACCCCAAGACACCACCTATGTGCAGTGACTGGCACTGCAGGAAACCATGCATCCCCCCCAGCACACATCAACCCCGTGCAGCACAGAAGCCTACAAGCCAGACACACCCTGTGCACCCAGCAATGGGTGGCAGCAGACGGCAAGACCAACAGAAAGTCACTGCCATGCTGGAGATACCTCCCCATGCACACACACACACACACACACACACACACACACACACATACCCAGGACCATACCACCCCAGATGGCATGTACACCCCTGCAACTGAGCACCCATAGCCAGCTGCAAATCAGAGACCAACACATTATCGTATCAAAATAGAAATGTATATTGAGATAAACAACAGAACAATAAAACTATTTACAAGGGGGACGGGTACAAGGTAGGGGTGTTCAAGAGGTAGGGATGACAAACTTGGAGAGGGAAGGCAGGGTGGTAGGGATGGGAGAGTAGGAAGGGTAAGATAAGTTATGGCAGCATGACCGCCCGTCTTCTGGCTGGTGTCGGCCCGTCCCATGCCGCCTCCTCCGAAGGCCATGTCTGTGTATGGAATGCAGGATGGCCTGGTTGTCTGCCAGCAGCTGTCTCAGGCCCCGGACATCCCTCCCAATGTGCAGGAGAACCTCGAGGCCTAGGAAAATGGGAACACAGTCAATGGCTGTGACTGACCACAACCCTGAACACCACCCAACCTGCAAGCCATATAGCCCAATGTCCCGCACCTGTGATGGCATGTACCCACCCACAGTGAACATGCACATAGCCATCACAAACAGGCGCCACAGCTATGTGCACCACTGCACACACACACCTGCCCATGTCCATCACAGCACAAACAAGGCTGGTGGTGGCGTGACAGCGTGGTGCGATGCCAGTTACACAACTATGTGCCCAGTGCATGCCTGGACCACCAGTGGCGCATACACAGGCGTGCTGTGATACTGGACAGTGATGCATGTCACCTGTGTCGTGCATACAGACATAGATACATAGACAGTGTCGGCAGATAAGGGCCTATGGCCAACTCAGTCTGTCCATTTGAGCATGTAAGTTCACTTTGTTTACCTAGGAGTCTGTTGCCCCTTACCCCAACCTCCAGAATTCCGTTATGTCTATCCCGTGCATTCTGAAATCCCATGATTGTTTCAGCCCCCACCGCTTCCTCTGGCAGGGTGTTCCACTTGTCCACCACCCGTTCTGTGAAGAAATTCCTTCTCATGTTTCCTCTGAATCGTCCTCCCTCCAACTGCATCCCATGCCCTGTAGTCCTGGAACATCTTTTTCACTTCAAAATAGTGTTTCCCTGCACCCTGTTCCACCCTGTAAGATACTTGTATGTCTCTATCATATCCCTCTCTCCCTCCTCTCCTCCAGGGAGTACATGTTCAGTTCCTTCAACCTGTCTCCATAGGACTTGTGATGCAAGCCATGCACCATCTTTGTTGCCCTCCTCTGAACCTTCTCTGCCCACTCTACGTCCTTACGTAGGTATGGTCTCCAGAAATGTACACTGTACTCCAGGTGGGGCCTCACTAGTGTCTTGTATAGTGGAATTATGACCTCCCCTTTCCTGCATGGTTGTATTGTGCAGGGCTACTGGTCTTCCCCCAGCATGCAATAGCATCGATGAAGTCATGATACTCACACTGCTCAAGCAGCTCTGTCTGCCACTGTTGCTGTTTCTGCTGCTGCTGCTGTTGCTGCCACTGCTGCTGCTGTTGGGGTGCAACCCCTGCTGGCACCAGGTCCCTGGCATGGCCCTCATCAACCTGGGCCCGCATCCTCACATCCTGGCCTGTGGGAGACATATGTTGAGACAAACATCAGTGTGACTCAAAAGCAGACTGCCCCCTGCCCCAGTGAGAGTGCCTGCCCACACAGCCATACCCATTCATCTCACAGCTGCACACACTGACACAGCCAACCGTGGCCGAGCCATCACCTATGCACAGCCACCAAAACACACACACACCCCTACAGATAATACAGGTGCATAGATGGTACACCCACCTGGCCTAGGCACCACGCCCCACCTGGCACGTGACCGCAGCCTCGCCAAGATGTCCGGCTCCCTCCGGCGGAGGTCACTGTACCAGTGCCGGCACTGCTCAGCAGACCGGCACTGTCCAGTGACCCCCACCAGGTCAGTGGCCACTTGCTGCCACACTTGAGTTCTTGCAATGGTGAGGCGCCTCACCATAAAGTGCCCCATAGTGGGGCTCTACTAGGGCCACCAGGTTGGCCACTTCAAGTTGGCTCCAGGACACTGCCCTCCTCCTAGCCATGGTACCAACTTTACAGCAGGCAATATGGTGCCCCACTGCGCCGTAACCCTACATGGAGATGTTGCGCAATAGACCACCACAGGCTCCAATCGCGCTGTTTGAACAGCGCGTCATTCATAGCGCTGTCACCAGACAGCGCAATAGGATGTACACATGGCAGGCTAACAGTGCCAGGGGCAAAGGTCATACACAAGGTCATGGGCAATGACAAAGGCTACGTGACAGCACCATCTGACGATAGGCATCCCGCGACTGACCAGCTGCGTACCAGTGCCACAGTGGACTATTGCGCAGTAGTGCCACAGCGCCATATAGTGCCCATTGCTGTAGCGCCACTGGCACAATGGTGGCCATGGCCTGAATTGCCGATCGCGCTCAGCACATCAGCAGCGCGACAGACACCTGCGTAAGCTATCTGGGCATGTGCAATGCAGTGTACCACACAGTCACAGATCTGCGCCATTGGCTCAGCCGACTCATCCGTATTGCGCAAAGCGCAGATTCGCGATATTCAGCCGACACATGCAAATCATCTGATCAGCCATTCAAAGGCGCAGTGGCGCGATTTGCATGTCATATAGTTGCTCCACCCTAATTTGCATGTATTGCGCTATAAAAATGCGACACTGCTGCGCTGGCCAGATTCGGTTACTGCAGGTGAGAGGTGAGTTGCATGCTGTGTGATGTTCTGGACAATGGTCATGGGAAAATGCTGTAGACTGCACAGTGACAGGTGTCCACTTACACCCATACAGATTGCCATGACCGAGCAGAGTCATTGTGAGGGTGAGGACGGTGGGCGTAGGAGGAGGCCCAACTTTACAGCAGCAGAGACAGAGGCTCTCTTCCAGGCCTACCTGGATGAGGAGCCAGTGCTGAGTGGATGGAGGGGCACCCCTCAGTCCCATGCAGCTGCATGGGAGGGGGTAGCTCGGGCTGTTAACCTGCACGGAAGCCACCAGCGCTCGTGCAGGAATACAAAAAAAGATGGGGACAGACCACAGGAGGTTGAAGGAGAAGGTGGCAGCCTTCAGGGCGGCAGCGCGGCTGGCACTGGCGGGGCCCGCCAGTGGTGTTGCAGCTGACCCCAACTGAGGAGACACTGGTCGCAGCCATGCAGCCAGCGTCATTGAGGGCGTACCAGGTGAAGGATTCCAGACAGGTGGAAGCCCATCACTGCACGGTATGACATGGTGGTGGTGTTTGGGGGCAGTTGTTCACATGCTCCACATGTACTCTCTTTCTGTTATAGATCCTGTTCATCTTCAGGAGATGGTGGTGGTGGGTCCAGACAGTGATGCTGACCTGCTGGACATGGAGGAGGGTCCATCCACCTCCACCACCAGCCAGCAGGCACTGCAGCAGCATGCACGCTGGGCATCAAACTCTGGTGTCAGTGATACGGTGCGGGAGGTGCACAGCCTGTGTTCAGCAGTCTGGCATGCAAGCATGCCAGCACGCTGTGACCATGGCAGTAGCACGTACCTGCACCATTGATGACAGAAGGCCTGCAATGGGCAGTGATGGTTGTGTGTCCCATGACAGACACACGGCAGGCCAGCACATGCCCCTGGGCCTGTCTGGTTCCAACTTGTGTACCAGCATGCTGGCACGGTCCCAGGCTGTGCCTGTCAGCACCCATGGGGCAGCACCGGTGACTGTGCAGGTGTATGGCACTGTTGCCAGCACAGCGGTGGAACGAGTGGACCCGGGGGCACAGCGGTTGGAGGGGCAGCAGCAGCAGCAGTCACCCACCAGGTCTGGGGGTACAGTGTCAAGCAGTGGCACATGTCCGCCACCCTTTGATCCGCCCATTCCTGGTCCTGGCGAACAGCGCCCACCCTCAAGGGGTGTTGTGCATCAGGACCGTCCACACCCTGGGGGTCAGGATGCCGTTGGGGCACAGTACCCATTGGATGAGCACACCCGCCTGCTGCAGGAATCAGTACAGCTGCAGAGGTGGTTTGCAAGGTCCGTGGAGGCACTGTCTGTGTCCGTGAAGTGGCACAGCAGGGAGTGTGCTCGGGACTGAGCCGAGCTGGTCCGTATGCAGATGGATGTGATCGCCGCCATTGACAGGCTGACCCAGGCAGTGGTCTCTGTCGTGGACGCATTGGGCACACAGTCAGGTGCCCCTGTACCTCACACCCCACACAGTGCACTCTCCACTCCCCATTCCCGGCGTCGTGCAACACCAGGCCTGTCAACGCCGGGTTCTGCTGTGGGCATCCCGAGCACCCCTGGTGCAGGTTTGTTCGGCATGCTACAGACCCCTGTGCGGGCAAGGTCTCATTCGCGCAGTGGGACCCCTGGTGGTGCAACAGTGCCACCCCATGTGGCCCATGCTCAGCCTGTCCATGCTGTTGGGTCACGGCGGGGCTTCCCACGCATCAGCAGTGGCCGTGGGACAGTGCTACATGACTGAGCTGTCTCCCAGTGCGGGCCCTGTCTGGTGCTGCCATATGTGCAATGTGTGTCATGGTGGGCAGTGCACTGCTGGGTGCTCTGCTCACCACGCCGACACACGGACCACCTGCACACCCTCCCAACTGCTGTCCACAGGTGCGTGTGCATGATGATGCCTGCATTGCACTGTACACCAAGGTGCAAGGGTGCCCAGGTTCTGACACACATACTTGGACAGTACGGGTGGTGGGGGTGGTCGGTGGTGCTGTGTGTTAGCAATGTCAGTTCTGCAGTGCTGTGCATCTGCCCATGTACGCTCTGTGCCTGTGTGTGTGTGTGTGTCCATACGAGTGCTCACCCCTCCCTGATGGTGTGTTTGTATGCCTGGACCGTTCCACTCCCCTGACCGTCATGCACCCCTGGTGTGTTCCCCTGTGTGCCTGTGGTTTGCGCATGGACAGTGTTGGTTGCACATGTCCCCTTGACTTACCTGAGTTGTGCGTAGTGCTCCTCTGTGATGGTGTCCCGGTGCAGCTGGGCCTGCCGGATCAGTCGGGGGTCCCTCCATCCTAGGGGGGGCTGCTCATCACCATCATCACCGGCACCACTGGCGTCCCCATCGCTGTCCCCCTGTTCGACCTGTACGGCTATCCCATGGTCTTTGGCCATGTTGTGCAGGATGCAACAGCCCAGGAATATCCCACAGGCCTTTTGGGGGCTGTACTGTAGGGCACCGCCGGAGGTGTCTAGGCATCGGAAGCGTGCCTTGAGCATCCCAAACACCCGCTCTACAATGTTGCGTGTTGCGACATGTGCCTCATTATAGCATAGCTGCGCTGGGGTCATGGGGCGCCGGTACGGTGTGAGCAGCCAGGGACGAGTGGGTATCCGCGGTCACCTGTGTGAGATAGTGGAGATCAGTGTCATGTTCAGGTCCATATTGGCCATCTCCTGTGTGCCACTACGGCACCTGTGGCATTCCCACCCTTGCCCAGAGTTTGCATTCCATACATGTGTACTCACCCACTAGATGTCCTGTGGGGATGTACCCACTCTCGAATCGATGGCACAGTGCAGACTGATACCATATGAAGGCATCATGTGCTCCGCCAGGGTGTGTGGCACAGACATTGATTATGCGCCCAGTGGCATCACACACCACCTGGCAGTTGACACTAGGGAATCCCTTTCTGTTCCGATATGCGTGACCATCGGGGCCAGGTGGTGTGCGGATGGCCAAATGGGTGCAGTCTATGGCCCCTAGCACGCCAGGCATATGTGCTACCCTGTGGAACTCCTGCATGTTTGCTGTACGCTCTGCCGCGGTGCTGGGGAAATGGATGTACTCCGCAGCATGTGGCAGCAGTGCGCTGAGGAATTGGGTGAGGATGCATGACGTGGCCAACTGTGTGATGCCTGTGGTGTCCCCTGTCGGCCTCTGGAAGGTGCCCGTGGCGAGCAGGCACATGCAGGCTGTCACCTTGGTCTCCACCGACAGAGCGTGACTCCGTTGTGAGGGTGCCTGCATCACATCACTGCACAGCTCACAGAGCCGTCTCAGTATTGCCCTGTTCAGGTGGTACCTGCCCATGATCTCTACATCTGTGTACAGCTCAAAGCTGATGCGGGCACTGGCACCACCTGTCGCGGATCGCCCCATCGGCCCCTTCCACGCCACCACCCCCGCAGCATGCATTCTCACCCCCCTCATTACGGCTTCCATGTAGAAACTGGCACTGTCCATCTCCCTGGCTTATGCCCCCCCCGGCTGGTGTTGCTGTGTTACCCCCACTGTCCTGACTGCTACTTCCACTGCACCAGGCACCCCCGCTGGCATCTACAGACTATGGGACACACTTTCCTTGCCTGCCCTTTGCTGTCTGTCTGTCTGTCTCTGTCTCTCTCTCTCCCCCTTCCCCACTTGACAGCCTGGTAGCATTCTTGCGCCGCTTCATTGAGCCTTTTTATTTTGGCTCATTTCCGCTAGTGCGCAATTTCCGGCTGTGCTGCTATTGCGCATTGCGCAAGTCTTTGAATATTGCATTGCGGTCTTTGTTTATGGATCCGCCTCGACTGGCGCATGCCTTCATTTTCATTGCGCTGTTGCTCAGCATGTTTTCGGGGGCCCAACTGCCTCCTTCTGAATATCGCAAAATGGTGCAGTTTTGGACTTGTGCATGTGCAACCCTGTTGCGCATGGCGTAACCCTTTTGAATATCTGGGCCCAGGTGTTAGTTAAAAATATATTTAATGTTGTGTTGAATTTTATTCATGTGCCAAATGCTTCTATGGGTAGTGTCTTGGAGAGGACACCAAGATTTTGACAAGGGGAGTGTGTAAGCCCCCTCAAATCTGGTGTTTACCTGGAGTTGGATGTGAGCTCTTGTTGCCACAATGTTGTTGTTCTGCCTCCAATCCCTGGATTGCTGAATGGGACCAAAAGGCTGTATTCAGGAGCCCCTTGTGGAATTCAGGCCAGAGCTCCCTCCTGATGCTTGTGGCTGTGGCCACCAGAGTTCTGTGTCCCTCAGCCCCATAAAGGAAGTGAACCCGAGGTCAGTGAGCTGTTCTGTGCCTACAGGTGCTTTGGGGAACATTTGTCTGGTTCTGCAAGCAGTACTATGGCCTAACTGGAATTTAAACAAATATGGCTGCACACAAGGTTCTACGCATGTGTGGCTAGGGATCTTACAGAAGTTGCAGCTCTCAGGAGTGTGTTTGGCTAT
Source organism: Neoceratodus forsteri (assembly GCA_016271365.2). Classification (NCBI taxonomy): domain Eukaryota; kingdom Metazoa; phylum Chordata; order Ceratodontiformes; family Ceratodontidae; genus Neoceratodus; species Neoceratodus forsteri. Next base: position 899,246,341 of record CM028135.1, on the reverse strand, counting down.
GCAGCCACCATTTGCATAGATTGCCTGCTCCAGGGCAGGCAACAGAGCTGGGGGTCAATGGGGGAATGCCCGCGGGCATGGGATTGGAGGGCTCTGCCCCTAAAGAGGGCTTTTAATAAGTATTAAATGCTGCATTTGAAATGTAGCAAAATGTAAACAGTAATGTTGTGGGTTTTCTCTGCAGTAGGGGACACTGGGAAAGGTAAAAGGGCACCACTGTGAGTCCAGGAAAGGATTTGCCAATCAAGTGGGAGCTAGTAGGCTGCTTTAAAAGGAACAGAGCCTGCAAAAAAGGGGAGATCCCTAGAGAGAGATCAGAGAGAGAGAGATTCCCCGGGGAGAAGAATAGGGCTGCACCAGCCTGAAGGTAGCCAGGAAGCACAAAGGCCCCTTTGAGCCAAAAAAAAATGCTTGAGGCAGAACATAGAAACATAGAAACATAGAATTTGATGGCAGATAAGGACCACTTGGCCCACCCAGTCTGCTCATTTTCCTACCTAACAGATAAACTGCAGATCCTAATTAACCAACAGCTTACTTCCTCCTACCCCCCACTAGGACTGCCTTATGTCTGTCCCATGCATTCTTGAATTCCCCCACTGTTCTTGACTCCACGACCTCCTCAGGGAGGCTGTTCTATGCATCCACAACCCTCTCTGTGAAAAAATACTTCCTCACATTACCTCTGAGCTGTCCCCCTTTATCTTCAAATTGAGCCCCCTTGTTCTTGCACATCTCTTTTTCTGAAAGATGCCACCCTCCTGGACTTTGTTGATTCCCTTGAGGTACTTGAAAGTTTCTATCATGTCCCCTCTCTCCCTCCTTTCCTCAAGGGTATACATATTAAGCTCCTTTAGTCTTTCTTCATATGTCTTCTGGTGCAGACCCTGCACCATTTTGGTTGCCCTCCTCTGGACAGCCTCCTCTCTGTCTATGTCTTTGTGGAGATGGGGTCTCCAGAACTGCACACAGTACTCCCAGATGTGGTCTCACCAACTGTCTGTACAGAGGGATAACAACTTCCTGTTTAATACTATTGATGCCTCTCCCTATGCATCCCAGTATCCCCCTAGCCTTCCTTACTGCCTTCTCACATTGCTTGCCCACCTTTAGGTCATCTGATATAATTACCCCAGGTCCCTTTCCATTTTTACTGTTGTCAGTATCTCACCCCCCCCCATTGTGTACTCTTGCCCTGGGTTTTTGTTTCCCAGGAGCATTACCTTGCACTTCTTTGCATTGAATCTGAGCTGCCATACATTTGACCATTCCTCCAACCTTGCTAAGTCCCTTCTCATCCTTTCCACTCCATCTGGTGTATCAACCCTGTTGCAGATCTTTGTGTCATCTGCAAAGAGACATACTTTTCCTTCCAGTTCCTCTGCAATGTCACTTATAAAGACATTAAAAAGGACTGGTCCCAGTACTGAACTCTGTGGTGCCCCACTAGTAACCCTCCTTTCTTCATTGTGGACTCCATTTACTACTACCCTTTGCATCCTGTTGTCTAGCCAATTTTTTATCCAGGCTACCACCTTGGGACCCACTCCAAGGCTGGCTAACTTGTGTATTAATCTTTTGTGTGGGACTGTATCAAATGCCTTGCTAAAATCTAGGTAAGCTATGTCCACAGCCCCTCCCTAGTCTACTACTTTGGTCACTCAGTAAAAGAAATCTATTAGATTCGTCTGACACTACCTTCCCATTGTGAATCCATGCTGCCTTGGGTCCTGTGCCCCACTGGCCTCTAGGTACTCAACAATTCTTTCCTTCAGAAGTTATTCCATCATTTTACCTACCACTGAGGTCAAACTAACTGGTCTGTAGTTTCCTGCCTCTGTCCTGCTCCCACTTTTGTGAAGAGGAATCACATCCACCCTCCTCCAGCCCTCAGGTACCACCCCATCCTCCCATGATCTGTTAAAGAGAGTAGTCAGCAGTGTTATTAGTTCTACCCTTAGTTCTTTTAGAATTCTTGGGTGAATCCCATCAGGCCCCATTGCTTTGTCCACCTTCAATTTTATTAGTTCTTTCAGAACCCTTTCTTCTGTAAATGGACTGGTATCGACCCTTGTCTTCACAGTGTTTCTCTTGTTTGGTTTAGGTACCTCCCCCTCCTCTTCCTTTGTGAATACTGAGCAGAAATATTCGTTCAGTATCCCTGCTTTTTCATTGTCACCCTCTACCCACATTCCCTCCCCTTTATTATGCCTCAGTATCCCTCCTTTGGTCTTTCTTCGCTCCCTAATGTACCTATAAAAGGTCTTATCCCCCTTCTTAACAGAGTTGGCTATCCTTTCCTCAGTTTGGGCCTTTGCTATTCTGACTGCCTTCCCAGCCTCTTTCTGCTTTAACTGATAAAGTTCTCTGTCCTTCTCCTTCTGTGTTTCCTTATATTTCCTGAATGCTATCCTTTTCCCCTTAACCTTCCCTGCCACCTCTTTTGAGAACCAAAGCGTTTTTTTCCTTCGTTGTGTTTTGTTGATTTGCTTTACACAAAGCCTTGTTGCCTCTGTGATGGCTGTTTTGATTACTCTCCATTGTTCCTGCACCCCTCCTTCTTGCCTGTTTGCTAGTGCTTTTCTGAGGCACTCTCTCATTTCTCAAAGTCAGCCCTCCTAAAGTCCAATACTCTTGCTTTTGTATGGCTTGATTGTATGGCTGTGTTTATTGTGAACCACACTGTTTGGTGGTCACTTGTTCCCAGATGGCTACCCACTTCTAAATCTGAGATTCTTTCTCTGTCCCCATTTGAGAGTACCAGGTCTAAGATTGCTCCCTCCTGAGTGGGTTCCAATGCTAGCTGTCTGAGGCATGACCCCTGTAGGGCATCAAGAATGACCCTGCTTTTGGATGTGCCTGCAGCAAAGGTGCTCCAGTTAACATCTGGCATATTCAGGTCCCCCGTCAACAATATCTCCCCTTTTTCTGCCATTCTAAGGAAGCCTTCTATCATTTCCTTGTCCATTCCCTCCCCCTGAGATGGGGGTCTGTATACAACCCCCATGCAGATTGTGGTGCCATTCCCTCTCTCCAGGGTGACCCACAATGCCTACAAGATTATTTAACCAACAGGGCATAAAGTGGACTGCTCATTTGTTTCTCTGTGGGAGAATCGAATCTGCACTGTGCTTTGTAGTTTGCAGCTTGAAAACATATGGAGACTGTTTGAACTGTTCCTAGCTTGAAAGAAATGTATTTGGGCTGAGTCAGAGACTGTTTGGAGCACATTTGGGTTGAGTACCTATGGAAGCTGTGAGCCCAAGGGATGTCCAGCATGACTACCCACCTTCCCAGACACCATGGGCCAAAGAAAGGCCAGAAGAGGCAAAGAAGATGAGAGGCCTGTCATGGGCGAATGGTCCTGCAGTTTGCTGCCCAACTACAGCTGGCTGATGTGGTGCAAAGAAAGACTGTCTGCTGATACCAGAGTGGTACCACAATTCTGTGTCCTAATTTAACCTCCCCCCCAAAGTATTCAGAAACAATGAGTACCTCTGGGCTGCGGCCCTGAGGAGTTCTGCTTCAATTTAATTAGTTAGCTAGATAGTATGGGGGGGGTAAAGCCCTGGGCAGAACTTTGTAAGCTGCAGGATAAGTCCAGGCAGAAAACTGAAAACCAAAAGCTCCACTGTGTGTTTTGAATCCTATTAGGGCACCTTCAAAGTTTTGCAGTTCAAGTTTAAACTGTTTTCATTACTGCATCCCAATGTCCATGGTGCACCATCCCTGCATCCTCTGATTGGCCACCAACAACTCAGTGAGGTACCCACCGTAACAAACTGTTACCATCAGCACGGCCATTGGAGGTGAAGGCCGGGTGCACCTGCGGGGTGGTACTGGAACTGTTGTGGAACACCAGTTGCAAACAAAGTTGTTGATTTATGCTGTTTTATTCTCCTTTGCCCTTCCCTATAATAAATCTGATGTTAGTTTATTTTATAATATTGGTTTATGCTTATTGCTTTGTGTGTATTATTACTGTGTGGGAGGGAATTAATACTTATTCCTGGGAGGTGGTAACCTTGTGTTTTATCCACCAGGTACCCCATACCACTACCCCGGGTGGAGGCACCGCACCATTCTACTCCAGTGTAGCCTACCCATTACTGAACCCAGGCTGGCCCCCTTCAGAGGTGTGTATAGTGGAGACCACGAGAGCCCTGGAACAGCCAAATAGTAAGTTGGGGACTGTTACACTAGATTGAAAAAAAAACAAAAACTCTCCTATCTCTTATCCTAGCAAGACCACTGTTCCTATCTCAGGTAGTTCTTACTATACATCTTTAAAATATACTGCCTCAAATGAACAGAAATAACATTAGAGGGAAAGTCTTCAAGGGTGTATGTGTTTATACTGGGGTGTCTCTCTGTTTGTTATTATTAGTGTGTAAACAGGTTGAGATGGTGGTGGGCTTTAAAGGGTAATCCACCTACACTGCAGTCTGACAGAAATGGTTTTGTCACTTTGGAAGGAAATACACATTGGGCAACTGATGGGTAACATCACTTGGATGTCCAGAGATAAAGGTGCTGCACCTACAGTAGGTACAGTACTTATAGAACAGGAAAATGCACTTTATTTTTTGTAAGACTTAATGATTTGTATACAATGTTATTTATATTTTATAAAAATTTAAGTGACAAAAGTACTGTCTCATCCATTTTCATATTTTTTTACCAGACTTGTTCCTCTGAACCCATGTCCCCAACCCACTTCGTTGTTTTGCCAACTCACCAATATAAAATAGTTTCTGAGACACAGTATACAAATCGTGCAACCTCCATCCCACTTGCCCCAAGCCAATAGTGTGGAAAACTTCCAAAGGTAATATGACATAAAGAAGCAATTCTACCAATGTTTGGATGTTGTCACAATTTATATATATATAAAAAAAAAGAAATGGAACTGGCATGACTGCTTCCCCCGCCATGAACATGTACTGTGTTAGACATTAAGCATGAGCTGATTCAGAATTGGCATTTGGTGAATGTGCTAAAAGATTATATTTTTGACACCAGTGAAATAAGTCCAAAAGAACTCAGTTTCCCTTCAGCATTTTTGAACTTTAGCATGATGATGCAACACATTTTACAGGGAATACGTGTTGAATACGTCCAAGTTGTTGACAAGCCACATGACCTGTAGCAGCTGATCAGTGGCACTGGAGACCAAGAATTCCTTGTGCTGCACACATTTACGTGCCATTTCCAGTGCTCTCTCACAGGGGAAGGCCTTGGGTACTGAAGGAGCTGCTTTATGTGAAAAAGAGTGACATTTGATCAGAAAGCTTTCAAAATCATCAGAGAATTGTGCATTAGAATGCCAGTTAGCTAATTTTCACTGCATTTAATAATGTTTCAGGCATGTAGGCTAGTGAAATCATACTGCAGTGCAGAGGAGAGAAGAGAGACACCGTTTAAGCCTACATGGGCAACTACAAGCCCTGCATCAGGAGCAGGCAGAGTGAATTTAGTATACTGGGAAAGGTGCATGGGGCTTTATAAAAGGTTTCTTTGACAATTTTTTTTTTCTGAGTACCTGTGATGTAGGGCACAGGAATCCATATTCAATTATTTGTATATGTTATGTTTTTGCCCCCGGCAGCGGGACATAGTGAATTTAGCAGACTGGGAATGGCGCAGAGGGGAGTTTGAATTATTTATTTGATAAATAACTCTACAGTTTGTGATGCTGGGCACGGAAACCATCTCTACTTTTTATTGATTTGTTTTGACTGGCTATGAGTAAAACTAAGTGAAGTAGGCTGCTGCAGTGAATCACTAGGTCTCTCAGTGAGGGTGAGGAGGGGAGTGTGCTAATGGGTGATGCCATGGGTGTGTGTGCAATATGAGGGCATCTGCTGTTGTGTGGTGTAGAAATCATCTGTGAAAAACTGGAGGAGATAGTGATGCAGGGGAAAGGAAAGGAGCAGACAATGGTTTTGTCATGCCAGTCCCACCAAATACAGAAAATCAATAACTACTTCAAGCACAACTGGTCTCAAAAATTCAGTAAGGAAAAAGTTGTTGCGAAAAAAAAAAAATACTTCTTAATTAAGTTAGGTTCAGTCCAGAATTCCTATATGTTCTAATTCTGTTGGCAGCCTAAGGTTTATTTAAATGAGGTGCACCGAGATACAAATGAAAGAAAGCACAGACTAGACACCCTATCATTTTTCTGGGAACTCCAACTTTATCAGTTGGTGTACCATTCTATAAACAGTGGTGGGAGAGACGGTATTGGGACAGGAACTGGGAGTCAGTGGTGGGGCAGGAGCTATGCAAAAAAGGACTAGGACTGGGTGTGAGACAGCCAATCCAAAGAAACCATGGTTCACTGACCCTGTAGGCTATGTCAAGTTTGATGTTTACTAACTACACACGTTGTGCATCTGTAGGGAGAAGACTAATTTGGATTTAATTTTATTCTTTGGTCCAGTTGGGGGTCCAAGGTAATCCCAAGGTATTTGAAGGATATGATTGTTATGAGGGGAGAGCTGTCAGCACAAGGTATAGCAAGAGATTGAGGAGAAGGGGGTCTTTTTTCACAATAAGGACACAGCATCACTTTTCACTGAAGGCAATTATTTTACATATGGCCCCACAAATCTACTTGGAGCATGTTGCAAACTGCTTGACAGAAAGATTCGCTGGTGTCAGTCTAGCCAGACTCTGATTCTGGCTGATCATCTAAAGTAGGAATGTGGCATATTCCTAAAAGTCACTGATTCCCAATCCCTGTGCAGGTCACAAAGACCTGAAGCAGCAGCAGCAGGAGAATGACTGTCTGTCGTGGATGATGAGGTAAGATGGTTTGTTCAAGTAATGCAGCCACCATGGCAGCCATAGCAGCCAATTAATGCATCTCTGGGTACTAGCACTGCTTCAAATACACCACTCCAACCACCACTATCAAAACAAACTACACTGCCAGAGTCATTACATGCCCTCACTAAACTGTCTTGGTATCCTGTGACATGCCCTATTCTGAAGTGGGCGCCTACCGAAATGGCGACCTGCTTTCAGCACTTGTTGACAGGGTGACGGCGTAGGGAAGGCGACCAGGTTGGGGGGGGTATGCAAATGGTTATGGGATGTCACTGTATGTACATGCACATGGGGGAGTGGGGAGAGAGCACGCTGAGCGAGGGACGGGACTGGAGGGAGGGTTTGTCAGGGATGGTGCCGTGGACAGATGCCAAGCTTACCTCCATGGCGTGATGGGTGCTGGGCTGGGGTGGCCAGGATGCTGGGTTCGGGTCTGGGTGCAGGTGTATTTTGTTGCACCTGGCCCGAGTCATGTTATTTTTAATTTTTCAGAATTTGCATCCCCACAATGTGCACCCCCCTGGAGTTGAGAATCCTAAAGTAGGGGGGTGTGGGGGTGAATGAAATAAAACTGCCATGTCCTTTGTGCCATTTTTTTTTGCATCGGGGGTGTACATCACCAAAATTGAATTTCGCCATAATGATGATCACCTTTTAGCAATCACCCTTATGACATAGAGCCAACTGTCTCCTATTCAACCAAATGTGATAGTGTTTGAATCATTCAACTGATTAGGGGAGACTAAACTTCAACTGGCATTTGGTATTCAATGTCAAAATGTGCAAGGTGATGCACATTTCATTTTCATTTCAGCTTTATTTTATACTGGAAAGGCATGTGAGCAAAACTGTCCATTTTCACAAGCGTCCAGTGTATCAGAGTCAAGAAGAAAACAGTACAGGGAGCAAAACAAAATAGTTACAGAAGACATGCAAAATATTATATACAGATAACTGAGGTAAAACAGAGGAATTTACAAACAATTAGGTACTAGTCAGGGAATCATGTACAAATCAAATAAGTTATAGCACACATGGGATAATGGCATGGGCTAATGGATGAGAGGGGCAAAGCTGGCCTCTGCTTCAGAGGATAGAAGCCTGTGGATCATCATAAGTGATGCCCTAAACAAACTAACTAATGTAACAAGGCTTACAGCAAGGCAACCAGAATGCTAGGTATATCGGAAGAGGTTTTGATAGCAGGAGGAAAGGGTTAACAATTTCTCTCTATAGATCACTGTTGGTGTCCCATCTGGAATACTGTATAGAGTTCTAGAATCTCCACATGAGGAACAAGTTGGAGATGGTGCAGAGCAGCACAGAATAACCAAAATGATTTAGGGCCAACAAAGCAGATCCTATATGGACCAGCTTAGGGCACTGAACATGTACTTGTTGGAGGCCAAGAAGGGAGAGGGACAACATGACAAAGACTTCAAGTTCCTAAAAGGAACAAAGTAAACTGTGAGGAACTATTTAGCAGGAGTGGTGGGTAGTAAACAATGGGACATGAATACAATGATGGAGAGATTCAGGAGGGATGGAGAAAGTTTCACTTTATGGAGAGAGAGTGGTTGAGTCATTGAACAACCTACTAGCAGAGGTGGTGGTCACAAAAACCATTAATAGGTTCAGGCATGGCTGGGACAAAGTAAAGGGCTCTATAGTTACTCAGGATTGTAGCAGTAGGGTAAGGACTGAGGGAAGGGGAAGAGAAGGCGAAAACCCTATCTAGACAATAGATCACATTTTAGGGTAAAGCTGGGCAGATTGGATGGACCAATGGTCATTTTCTGCCAACACTGTCTATGAGATGATGACCCTTGATCTTTAACCATTCTCCATTGTAGAGAACACCAGCTTTTGAAGACTGTTGCATGAACTGAAGTCGAGATGCAACATTCCATCATGCTTCATATTTTCTAGGTATGTTCTCCTCAATACATATGTGTCAGTATGTACATACAGTAGATGGTGATACTTCTGAAGAAAGTAGAGAGGGAGTTCAGTGTATTTCATTAGTGATAGTGGGAACAATAGTGTAAAATAAATGGGTCCATTGAGAAGGTAGAAATTGGCATGGGGTAAACAGAGTCTATGGTGTGGGGGGAAGGGGGTAAGCCTGAGCTCATCAATGAATTCTAATAATTGCTGTGACTCTAAACAAAGATGCATCAGTCATACTCATTATGGATTGTGTCACACAACCACAAACACACCAATCCCCAGCAGTGGCATACAGACGCCACCTGCTAAAAGTAAACCATATCAATTCATATTCATTGCCATCCTCAAGGCTTTTTCTCCCTATTTGTAGTCTGCTTTACGCTTTGCCAGTTACTTCACTGAGATCTGAGGTGGTTTGGATGAGTTGACAAAGCTGAAATAAATGTTCAGGTGTCAAGTTGAAGCCTAACTGCTGATGGCGCAGGATTACATTTCTTACCCTTATTAGACATGTGCACTGGTATAAGATGCTTTGTGTCCTCGTGCTTGGATTATTGCAACTCCCTTTACCTAGGGCTTTCTGGGGTTGAAATCTGTCACCTGCAGCTAGTGCAGAATGCTGCAGCCTGGCTTTTGACAGGTTCTAGTAGGTCCTGTCATATTACTCTGGAGCTGCATGAACTGCACTGGCTGCCAATTCGGTGGCAGATCACCTTTAAAGTCAGATTGCTGACTTTCAAAGCGCTACACGATCTGGGCTCAATCTATCTGAAAGAACTTCTGGTTCCCTATTGCCCAAATCAATCACTCCGCTCAGCTGATGAGGGGTTGCTAGAGGTTCCAAGGGTGAATTTGACATCTTCGGGCGCTTGGGCTTTTGCATATGCAGCCCCCACCCTTTGGAATTCTCTACCCCATCGGTTGAGGGAGTACAATTCTGTGGAGGGCTTTAAGAAAGGGTTGAAGACTTTTTTGTGGGAAACCGCATTTTTAGAATATTGATTGAAATAATTGTTTTGACCAAGCTGTATTTTTTAATGACTTGTATTGTTTTAATCTGTTATTTATGTACGGCGCCTTGGCAATTGAAAGGCACCTTATAAATAAAATTATTATTATTATTGATCTATTTCTGTTTCACAAAACATTATTTGTATATGTGATTATCCTTTATTTATGAGTAATATAAATGACTAAAAATTAATAAAAAATGACACACGTATCTGTCATATTAACAAAAAAATCCTACTTCAGATTTGCTGATATTTATTTATTTGTTCATTTATTGAAAACTGATAATTGGGCAAGGCACACTGAGCCAAGGCTCATTTTCCAGGTTTGTTTCAGGGCATGTGTACAGGATAAAAATATATGCTGGAAAAATTATACAGTCCAAAAAAAGAATGCAGTTAAAAACAATTTTGAACAAAAGAATGCGAACTGTCAAATCTGAAGTGCAAATAATGAAGGGGTACAAGATGAAAATACAGAAAGCAAAAATAAATGAGTCAAAAATAGTGTATTTATATACAAAATAATGCAAATGAAACATGCAAATTGATTAAGCTATAGTAGCTCTCAGCTCCAGTCTTTTCTTATCAATGTCCTGCATTTCTCATCTCGTATATTTTTGCTCTCCTCTTTAAATTTATTACTGTATATAGTTATGTCATCTTTAACTGTACCTTCCCTATTATGTTCTGTCTCCTTTGTATGGCAGTTATTCCTGATGATGTAATATTCACCAATATGTGTTGTACCAATTTTGTATGCACTCTTTTTCCAAACTATGTAATGTTTACCAATAAGTATTACTGTACCAAATTTTGTTACTGAACTCATGTGAAAATGAACAGTTTTTCTCACATGCCTTTCCAGTATAAACAATAAAAATGAAATGAAAGACAGTATATAACATACAAGGCACCAAGAGACTAAATCATGGGCATAGAAAGATATTAGGGGATACATTATGGGCAGGAGTGTGATATGGAAAATATTTTCATCACTGCAGATTGTCCTCTAGATACTTACGTGCGGCAAAGCCACAAGCAAGAGTATCCAGAGGTCATTCTGCAGGAGTGAAAATATTTTCCATAGCACACGACTGCACATCCTGTATACAGTTTATATAATAGGGGTTGGATGATATGTTGTATTTTACTTATTTTCTCTGTTTTTCACAGTTTCTTAGTGTGTGGTTTTGTATTATTTTTACTAGGTCATTCTCATTTAGAAATTTCTTCTTCTTCTGAATTGAAAATCATTTTGCCATTTTAGTTTGGTTAAAATGGTAACTGCTGTATTTTTCTGTGCTTTGTGTAGTGCTCTGCTCCTTTCTGTGTGAATGTGCTGTGCTTCAGGCTCATCTGCTCCTTTCTGTGTGAAATGTAATGCTGGAATGCAGCTCCAGAGAAAGGTGAAGAAGAGAGCAGCAGGTGGCTAATGAGGTAGCTAGAGTGATTTATTTTGTGATGAGATGAAGTAAGCACAATGGTTTTATTTTTTATCACACTCTGCTGATGCAGGCTACTAGGTTATCTCATGGTGGTGGTTTTATGCTGAAATAAAGTATGGGATATCATCCAACTCCTATTATATAAACATATATGAATGATGTAAATACTGCATTCACAAACTAACTGAATTTAAAATAATGATGTAATAAAATCAATGTCTCAGTACCGGCTCTACGACACCGCAGCATTAGCATGTTCCTGATGCAACCCTACAGTGATGGATTTATGTCGACCAAAATTTGTGGTCGACATAAATCCATCAGAAAATCTCTTGCTGTTTATTGGGCACTTCGCCACACAAACCCCCATGTGGGGGGCTCTGCCTCCTGCACCCCCTGGACTTTCAAATTATCAACTCTGAGTCAGAGTTAATTCAGGGAGCTGGTACAGGACTAGGGGAAAGAGTGCTGGGGTCCTGGGCAGACTTTACAGTGAACTGTCGAAGTTGTCGGCATCGATGTGTTCGATGTAAAGGTTTCACTGTGGTATCGGTATACACTTAGTACCACTCAAAACTAAAAATGTAAATCTACTGCACTACTAGCAGTACATAAAACAGAGTATGTTGCAATAACATACTATAAAACAGAAGAAATCCTGTACTCTGCCAGCTGAATTAAGGACTACACACCATATTGTCAAACAAGGTGACATTATGGTGACAGTCCTTTCATTCAATAAACGTGCAAGACTTCTTATGTTCTCAATACGTTTTGCATGCAAGCACCTTCTTTCACATGCAACCTCTTTTTTTGTGACTTACAAATGTTGCAATAACACGTCACCAAAATGAACAGTTGCAGACAGTGATAAATAACGCTATATACAATATATCATAGAAAATAACATTGAAATGAGTGGGAATTTTATAGTCATATGTTGAGATATATCTAGCCATACCACTTCTTATCCCTGGTTGGCACAGTATGTAACATTTATGTTCCACATAACATTGAAGACTGTAACAGTACGAAAATCAAGTTAGTTAGATGTGTCACAGCAAGTCAATTTGATCTGTCAAAATCACCTCAATAAAACACAACAAACAGCTAGACAGCACTGCTCCATGTTCATATCTGTGTGGAAGGGAAGTGGTGAGAGATATATTTGCATATATAGAGACACGCCTATACCATGCTTTGCATTTTAACACAGGTAGGCTTTAAAACGTCTGTCAATATTGACACAGGTGGTTGGCTATGTTTTTCAGAAGCAGAGTCTGAAGTCATTCCTTAAGTACATTAAGCAGGCCAGGAAACCATGTTTTAGAGAATAGCTTAGAAACATAGACAAGGATTGTAGAAAAAGACCAAATGTCCATTTAATGTGCTAGAGGTTCCCTATCTGCCCTGGAACCTATTGTCCATACCTGTTTTATCCCTCATGGTCTACCCCTTCCTACTTCTACTGAACTGAGCAACCACCAAACCATTCACTCTGTCCCAGCCATGCTCAAAACCAAGTATGGTAATGACATCCACCACCTTGTTGGCAGACTATTCATTGGCTCCACCCTTTCTGAAAAAAAGAACTTCCTTATCCTTCTTAAACCTTCTCCCTGCCAGTTTTCACTTGGGACCTTGGGTTCTTGACTCTGCACTCCTGCTAAATCATTCCCAACAGTTCATCATGTTTATTCCCTTCAGAAAATTGGAGGTCTTTATCATATCCCCCTCTCTCACCTGGTGTCCATTGAGTATACATTTAGTGCTTTGTAAGATCTGCCTTTTTTGGCCTTGAATCATCTTAGTTACAGTACCTTACATTGCACTGTATCTAGCCTGACCATGCCCTTCCTTAAATGAGAACTTTAGAACTGATCACAGTATTTCAGGTGCAGCCTCGCCAGTGAGCTATATAGAGATAGTAGTACCTTCTTTGTCCTGCTGTCGGTACCCCTTCCAGTACAGACCAGCCTCCTATTAGCCTTACTACAGGCCTTATTACACTGGCTTTATTGTTTGAGGGAGTCACTAATGCCATAGTGCTCATTTTAACCCTTCCAATCCACTTTTTTTCCCTAGGTCCATAACCTCGCATTTTGTGACATTTTAAGTTCAACTGCTAAACCTTAGACCACCTCTCTAGCCTTTGTAGTTCCTTTAGCATCTCCCTGATCCATTCATTGCTATCTACCCTACCACAGAGCTTCATGTCATTTGCAAAGAGACACATATTGGCCTGGATGCCCTCTCAAATGTCGCTGATGAATGTATTGAAGAGAACAGGATCCAGGACAGATTCATGTGGCACTCCACTTGTAACCTCCATCTCTTCTGATTCCATCCTTTTTACAGTACAACAACTCTCTGCTGTCTCTCCTTCAACCAGTTTCATACCCATCTAACTATGTCCCTAGCCATACCCAGGTCCCAGCTTCTTCAGCAATCTTCTGTGTGGTACCGAGTTGAAAGCCTTGATAAAACTGAAGTAGAATTAATCCACAGTGTGGCCTTTATCTACTGCCATTGTTACCTGTGACACATGGAGAGCCAGTTCTGAGTACGCTATGATTTTTTGTGATATAAAAATGTGCTATGGACTGTCTCGCATGACAGATGCTGAGACAGCTTGTGAGTTGACACACACACACAGGTTTTAGATACAAGGTGTTCCCTTGAAGGCCAGAAGCTAATTACAGACTAGAACAGGCCTTAATCAAGAATCTCCTGTTTTTCTAAGTTAAATATAGCTTTAACTGCTAAGAGGGAAATCAGTATCCATTTTATGACATTTCGAGGAGGGTTACTCTGTTTCTGTTAACTGTTCACAAGACTGCGCTCAGTGTTTGGCACTTTGGGAGTAGAGGGCTGACCTGCTGAGTCAGTTTGTGACAGATTGGTTGGCAGCAGTGTGAAAAATGTTGATATTAAAAGCTTTTATTGTTCAGTGTGTCAGCTTGAGACCGTCGGCTTACTTGCAAACAAAGAAAAAGTTCAGTGATTTATTTTTTTAAAAAGGACACAGAACTATATTACTTTGCATACAGTCAAGTTCCTACCCATTTACATTTTTTTCCTAAAGTGCAAGTCAGAGTAGCAGTAGTTAAGGAAGATGGCTTCCAATTACAGCAGGCACACTGTAGACTACTTAAAGCAGTTGTGCGGTGGACAGAGAAGTCCCATTCGAGGCAAAAGCCTGCAAACATAACTTAGTGGATGCCCTGATGGTAGCAGATACCTAGAGCACTGAGTCACAGACCATGACTGAAAAGGACCAAACCTCAAGTGTGGCAGGGCTAGCGGTCTGTGCAGTGTCCAGATCTGATAAGGAGGGCAACAGGGCCAGTGCCAGTGAATGGCCACAGCAGCAGGGAAAGGTCACCAGTATCCTGGATCCAGAAGTACTCAGGCTGCAAATTGAGTTGCATAGGATGGAGCTGGAGTTCTGGGAGAAGAGAGAATGAGAGAGATGAGAGGCAGAGTGGGAACAGTGGGAGGCAGACCGTGAGGAGTGTGAGCATCAGCAAGCTGCAGAGGAGAAGAGAGAGTGAGAATGCTGAGAGGCAGAGCAAGAATAGAGAGACACTGACCGTGAGGAGTGGGAGCACCAGAAGCAACATGAACTGGAGAAGCTACGACTCCAACCAGCAGCACCAGAGTAGATAAGTGGCTTGGGTTTAACTGGGACTGCAGGACTGGGTTACAAATTGAACTCCAAATTGATTGCTGAATTTAAAGAGGGGAGGATATGGATGCCTTTTTAAATTATTTTGAAAAAAATTGTATGCCGGGTAAAATTCCTAGAGTCCTGGTGCTTCCAGTTATCCCCACTACTTACCGGGAAAGCTTGTGATGCATTGGGTCAAATGGACAATGAGGACAGTGATGATTTCAGAAAACTTAAAGCTGCACTGTTAAAAAGAAATAATTAACTGCTGAATCATATAGCGCTAAATTCCGTAAGCTCAGGAGAAGCCCTGACATGAGCTACGAGGAGCTAGCTACGAAACAACGTCAATTTTTAAAACATTGTTGGGAAGGAATTGAGGCAAACTCTGTTGATAAAATTGGAAATGTGATTTTGTTAGAACAGTTTTATTGGGCATGCCCAGCAGAGCTAAAAACCTGGCTGGAGGACCGAGATCCCAAAACAGTGCAAGAGGCTGCTGAACTCTCAGACCACTATGCCAAGAGCAGACCTGCTCTGAAAGTGAATGGGGTGGGTGTGGCAGTGCAGAAAGGGAAAAGTGTGCCTTCAGGTTAGCTAAAACCCTCACTGCCTCCACCAAAACCAGTTAGCCCCAGGTTTCAGAGAAAAGATTTCTCTGAAAAGAGAAGTGAATGTTGGTTATGTAAAGAAACTGGGCATGTTGCTAGACAGTGTCCCAAAAGAATGAGCAATAATATGCAGAATGGTACTAGAAAAGAATGGATTATTTGTGTGTCCCTGGAAGCATGCCTGTGAACATGAGGGAACACATGCACCCAGTCACGGTAAATGGTGTACAGATGCAAGGGTTAAGGGACACAGGGGCATCCTTGACCTTGGCAAAAGGGGATCTAGTAGAGCCTGGTCAGCTTATACTCAATAAATGCGTCACTGTACAGGACTTTACTGGTGAGGTGAAAACATTGCCTCTCACTGGTGTTCTCCTAGACTGGGGTGAAACAGGGGGAACTGTGCAACAGGTGGCTGTAGCCAAAACCTTAGCAGTGGGTGTGATCCTGGGCAACAATCTAAAACATGAAATAGTTTGTGCAGTTATCTGTAGCCAAGCGGCAAAGGGAAATTGTAGTTCCCTGAACCCCACAGAAATCATTGTGGAAACCACTGAGAGGCTGGTTCCCCAGCCTGTGTCTCCAGATGGGGAGACTAATGAAAAGGGGGTAGAAATTTCCCCAGTAGCAAGTAACCACACAGCTACAGAGGGTTACTCTGAAGAGGGAGGGGTGACCCATTGTCAGAGGGTTGGGATTGACAGTGATCCTGAGTGCCCTGATGCTAGTGCTAGGGCCCCTAGTTTAATGACTGAAGGGGACCTGTTAAATGCCTTGGGAATGTGTGAGGGGTTTACAGCTGCTCAGAAAAGTGACCCTAGTTTAGAGAAGCTGAGGGCTTGGGCAGACTCAGACGGCACACAGGGAGGTGACATAAGACATAAGGTTTATTGGGAAAATGGACTTATGCATACTCAGGCAGTACAGACAGAGGGAGGGGTGCTAGGCAGGCAGCTTGTCGTTCCCCAGGGGTATTGTGAGCAGTTGCTCAAGATTGCACATGATCTTCCCTTGTCTGGTCATCTGGGAATCACACGCACTATGCAGTGGTTGGCCCAGAATTTCTATTGGCCTAACTTCACCCAGCAGGTGAAGGAGTATTGCAGGTCTTGTCACTGGAGCCAAGAAATAGGGAAGGTGGGCAAGAAAACCCAAGCCACCCTGATTCTATTGCCCATAGTAGAGAAGCCATTCCAGAGGGTGGAAATGGATATTGTGGGGCCTTTAAATACCCCCAGCTCCTCGGGGAAGAGATTCATCCTGACTGTGGTGGATTATGCCACCCAGTATCCAGAGGCAGTCACCCTATCCTCACTGAGGACAGACAAAGTGGCAGATGCCTTACTTAGGATTTTCTACCATGTTGGGTTTCTGCCGGAGGTTATCACCAATCGAGGGGGTTTCTTCATGTCAGACCTGATGAAATGTTTATGGGAGAAGTGTGGGGTGGTGCAGAGATGCACAACACTGTATCACCCACAAGCCAATGGACTTGATATTCAATGGTTCCCTGAAGTCAATACTCTGGGTGTTTGCTGAACAGCATGGAAGGGACTGGGAGAAATGCCTTCCCCACCTGTTGTTTGCATACAGGGAGGTGCCCCAAGAGTCAACAGGATTTTCCCCCTTTGAACTCTTATATGGACGCCGGGTACGCGGACCCTTAGACTTGATCCAGGAGGACTGCGAAGGCAAGCATGCCACCCAGGGAACTCCCATTGTGGACTATGTCCTTAAGTTTAGAGAAAGGCTGAAGGAGCTTATGGGGAAAGCCCAGAGCAACCTAGCAGCTGCCTAACAGAAACAAAAGTGTGGTATGATCGCACAGCCAGAGCTCTCTCGTACATGGTGGGTCAGGAAGTCATGGTCCTTATTCCAGTCTGGAAAGACAAGCTGCAGGCTGAGTGGGCAGGACCATACAAAGTAGTTAGGAAGGTAAATGGCGTGAACTATATTGTAGAGTTATCTGACCGAAGACAGACAGAAAGGATGTCAACATGATGAAACCATTTTCAAATAGGGCTGACATGGTGTTTGCAGTGTGTAGTCCTGGGGAGGGAGCAGATGAAGGAGACTCCCTTCTGGATTTGCTGGAAGAAAGTAAGTGGGAGTCCTCTGTGGTGGCTGTAAAATTGTCTCCCCACCTGGCTCTGGACCAGATCCAGAAAGTAAGGGAGGTTTTAGCAGACTTTGGCCCCTTGTTTAGCACCAAGCCTGGACTAACCCCCTAAGTGACACATAATGTGGAGACAGGGACACAGACACCCATACAACAGACAGCATATCGGGTGTCAGTGGCTGTCCAAAAGGACAGTAGGAGGGAAGTGGAGGAGATGCTGGATTTAGGGGTAATCCAGAGATCCCACAGGCCCTGGGCCTCACCCATAATCCTTGTGCCTAAGCCAGATGGCTCTACTCATTTCTGTGTGGACTATCATGGAATAAATGCAGTCATGAAGTCAGATGCCCACCCGATGCCCCGGATGGATGAACTCCTGGACAAGTTGGGAGGGGCAACCTACCTTACGACCATTGACCTGACCAAGGGGTATTGGCAGGTAGAGTTGACAGACAGAGCTAGGGAGAGGTCAGCCTTCATCACTCTGATAGGCTTATTTGAGTTTTAAGTAATGCCTTTTCGGAATGAAGAATGCCCCAGCCACTTTCCAAAGGTTGGTGAACCAGGTGTTAAATGGTGCTGAGGAGTATGCCGTGGCATACCTGGATGACATTGCCATCTTTAGTACCAGCTGGGAGGAACACCATTCCCACCTTAGGGAAGTGCTGGGCAGGATACAGAGGACCGGGCTCACTGTCAAAGCCGGGAAGTGCCAGGTGGCCATGGGAGAGGTGGCATACCTCTGGCATGTGGTAGGCTGGGGACAGCTCTGACCTAACCAAATAAAAATAGAGGTAATCCAGGCATGGCCCAGACCACAAATGCAGAAGCAGGTCAGGAGTTTTCTAGGGACAACAGGGTACTACAGGAAATTTGTACCCAATTACAGTTTTCTGGCTGCTCCTGTATCTGACCTGACAAACAAAAGGATGTCCAAGAAAATTACCTGGTGCCCAGCCTGTGAGGAAGCTTTTTCCAAACTAAAGAAGGCACTGTGCAGTGCTCCTGTTTTGACAAGTCTTGACTATAGCAAACCCTTTATAGTTCAGACTGATGAATCAGATGTGGGTATTGGGGCAGTACTGAGTTAGACATCTAGCCAAGAGACAGATCACCCAGTAGTTTTCCTGAGTAGGAAGTCACTTCCCAGGGAGCAGGCATATTCCACTGTGGAAAAAGAGTGTCTTGCCATAGTGTGGGCCCTAAAGAAATCAGAGTCATACTTATATGGGCAGCATTTTGTGGTACAGACTGACCACAACCCCCTGGTTTGGCTGACGCAGATGGGAAAGAACAATGGTAGATTGCTAAAATGGAGTCTTGCTTTGCGAGGGTATGATATGACAATTGTACGTAGAGCTGGAGCCAGAAACCAGAACTCAGATGGTCTGTCCGGAGTGAACTGATTTGAGAAGCTCATCCCAGGCCGGGGATAGACCTCCCAAATTCAGTCTAGGTGGGAAGGATTGTGACACGTGGATAGCCAGTTCTAAGTACACTATGATTTTTTGTAATATAAAAATGTGTTATGGACTGTCTCTCATGAGAGATGCTGAGACAGCATGTGAGTTGACACACACACACACACACACACACACACACACACAGGTTTGGTTTTAGATACAAGGTGTTACCTGGAAGGCCAGAAGCTAATTACAGACTAGAACAGGCCTTAATCAAGAATCTCCTGTTTTTCTAAGTTAAATATAGCTTTAACTGCTAAGAGGGAAATCAGTATCCATTTTATCATGTTTCGAGGAGGAAACCAGGTTTGGCACACTGGTGCGAAATCATCAATGCTTTGATGTCTGTGTGAGAGGGGATACTGCTCATAGATGAAAGGAAATTTACGGACTTGATTGGGGAAGTTACATGGGGAAAGGAGTTTCTGCTGATATAACCTTAATTAACTCTCCTTCTAAAATGATAAAACCTCCTGGGTGTATGATTTTTAATAAACAGAGGAGGAGCTAGGTGACCTCACACAAAGGGGTTGGCAAAGACAGTTTTTTAAACAAATTCTGTTTTTCTTTAGACACTTTTATCTACACTCTGACAAAGAAACATCTTTGAGTACTTTAAGCAAGTATACAGGTAGAGAGAGACAAAATCTAAGTACTGTAGTAGGAATTGCACTGTTAAAACCTTTTTCTTTTAAAAGATTGTATGGTTCTTGTGATATAATGTTTCTGTATTTTATGTTTCACATACTTTTATCTATTTTAGTAAAACTCTATTTTTAGAGGCTACTTGGTCTGTCTTTGAATTTCTTTTCTTTAACAAGTGAAGTATATATGGTTAAAGCAGACACTGTACATAAGCTTGAATGGTGATACCAAACTGGAAAAAGATAAGAGTAATCTGAGATCTTTTATTTAAGTTTTTAAGGGTTCATTTCTGTACACTGGTTAGATGCCCATAGGCAAAGATATCTGGCCCCCCGAAGACAGAATTATCTGAGCCTGTGCATTGGGTATGCTAGCAAAAGGTTCACAGTTTGAATCCCTCCAAGATTTGAGACCAAAGGTTGATTCAAACCCACAAAACAGACAGGAGGGTTACCCTGTTTCTGTTAACTATTCACAAGACTGCGCTTGGAGGTTGGCACTTTGGGAGTAGAGGGCTGACCTGCTGAGTGGGTTTGTGACATTACCCAGTCAAAGAAAACAATCAGGTTGTTGTGACAAAACCTCCCTGCCACAGTCCCATGCCATATACTATCCTGTAGACCAGTGCTCCCCCATTCTACTACTTAAAACATCTTTGTGCCTTTCAGAGGCATACTTTTCACCACCTGCAGCCCTTAAAAACATCAGGGTAAGCCTTTTTAAAGGCTTCATAACACTTTTTAGCATTAAAACTGAAGCGCAAAACTGGAAATAGCAAGATTAGCGCTTCGGTTTGCCTCCATTAAAGAAGCTGCTCTAGCGGCCAGACAGCGTGCCGCAGAGCTGCTTGTGGCGGAGGCGTCTTGTGAGACACATGCATTCAGTGTCCATCGGGGACAAGGGGACGAAAAAGGTAAAGTTGGAACTTAGTTTTTTTAGAACAGAATAGGCTGTAAAACATCTTGGTGTCTTTAAAGTACTTCTTTATTATCCTTACTCAAAATGAAAAAGGCAAACAAATATTGTACGACATGTAAAATGTATGCCTCCGGGAAACAAACATCTAACTATATGTGTGAAAAGTGTGTTCTGGTTGGTGATTTACAGGAAGAAATTACTTGACTGCAGCCAAAGATGTCTTCAAAATCTGACATCAAAGCATTGGAAGATTACATTGATCAGATGTCAATCTTAGTGGAAATAAACACCTCTTCCACAAAAATTGTGGATGATGATAATCACCAGGAGTCCCACTTAAATGTTCCACATGTCCCTGTATTAGAACACCCAATCGTTACTTCTACCCCTTTAGTTGCAGCCGCAAGTTGTCAACAGTTAAATACTAGCAAAGTTGACTCTTGGATCACAGTACCTCAAACAAAGCTAAAGAAAATAACAAACAAAACTTCTTCCCCCCATTTCATATCAAATCCGTATACATAATTCCTTCAAACACCTTTCACAAATGATTGACGAAACTGTGTCAATGAGCCCTGAACTTGGTAAAAGTGCTGAAAATAAATCAATATATAACCAAACTTCTACCGAACAACTACCTGCTGCTCAGATCCATCCTCAAAATTCTCCGCCTTTAACTACCCATGAGAAATTAGCTATTAAAAAGGAAGTGTTTTTCTTGGGTGACTACATCATAAAATATATAGACTGTGCAGTCTGTAACCCTAACAAAGAACATTGCACCTGCTCTAGTTACTGGGGGCAAGGATTTCAGACATTACCTCAATGGTTAATTCAATTCTACTACCAGCTGGAGAAAATCCACTAGTGGTTGTACATGTGGGAACAAAATGACATTGTCAAACTACCTTTGCAACAACTAAAACAGGATTATGTTTCCTTGTGTAACTTACTAGTGGAACGGGGTTGTAATATATGCCTATCTGAAATTCTGCCAGTTCCAAGAGCTACAGAACATATCACAGCTAAAATAAAAGCCTTAAATGAATGGCTTAGAAAATGGTGTCTTAGACAAAATATTTCCTGTCTGACACACTGGGAAGAGTCTCATCATAATCCACCCCTCTTTTGTTGGGATGGCTTACACCTCTGCAGATGGGGAAGCACATTATTGGGACACAAAATTGCTACCTTCATACATACCCATTTAAACTGGTGGTAAAGGGGGAGTTTGGGCTAACTACCAATATTCTTAATACTGGGACCTACTTTTCAAGCCAAAATCGCCTAAACATTTTATCTCTTAATGCTCAATCTTTAAATATTGCAAAGCTTGCTGAGCTGGAATTTAAGGCTCAGTCTCTTGATTTATCCTTATTAGCTATAACAGAAACATGGGGCAATGCTGATAGAATCTGGACCACTGAAATTCTGGGATTTAAACACTACTTAGGTGGTGGGGTCAGCCTTTATGTCAGAGATAACTTCATTTCTTATAAATCCTCAGTGAATGTTCAGTCTGAAAGTGTATGGGTGTATATTCAATCTAAGAGTTTTTCCCAAATTTTAGTTGGGACTTGTTATCATCCACCTTCATCAGATTTTAACCAAAGTTCATGGTTAACTGATGAAATTTCCCAGTTAGCAAATAATGGCTCAGTTCTAATATTGGGCGACTTCAATTTACCAACTGTACACTGGGAAACTTTAATGGGTTCAAACCATTACGTCCATAAATTTCTTACAACCATTATTGATTTGGGACTTTACCAATTGGTTAAGGAACCTACCTGGGGTAGTAACATCTTGGACCTTGTCATAACTAACATAGATATCCCTGTGAATGATTTATTAATATCAGAACCTCTTGGTAATAGTGACCATATGTCCATATTTCTTACTATCTCACTTTTCAAACGCCCTGTAATAAACAAGAAAAAAATTAAGCAATATGATTGAGCAGATTTTCACAAAATAAATCATTACCTAGGAGCATTTGATTGGGACAATATTTTTTCTTCACTTAATACTGTTGCAGCATGGGATTTCCTAAAAACACAAATTCAAGAACTTGAACAGCAGTATGTTCCGGAAAAATATGAGTACAATAACAAAGGCAAAATTCCACCATGGTTTAATAGATCTATAAAAAAACAAATTTCCTGTAAACGAAAGTTATTTTCATTATTAAAAAAAGTCCCACTTATTAAAAATAAAGAAATACTAATTAAATATAGGGAATCGGTTAAAATATATAAAAAAACTGATTCTGCTAGCTAAAAGTAACTTAGAATTTCATATTGCACATACTAATTATTCACATAAAGCGTTGTATGCCTACTTAAACTGCAAAAAAGGTAATAGCAGAACTATTGGCCCATTAAATATAAATAATACAATAATAACCTCCGATTCAGTAACTGCCTCGGCTTTAAATAATTATTTTTCATCAGTTTTTATCCAGAATCCATCTCAAATTCTTTCTGACAGATATTCCTTAAGTAACACAAAATATAAGGTTTTACAGAATGATGTCCACGAATTATTAATAACATAAAAGAAATCAACAAGTCCTGGCCCAGATGATATATGTCCCAAATTTCTTTTGGGAGTTAAAGACACCATTGCCCTACCACTCACTATTATTTTTAATAAATCTCTTCATGAATCAAGGGTTCCTTCTGATTGGTTAACTGCAATAGTAACTCCCATTTTCAAACAGGGTTCCCACTCAAATGTTGAAAACTATCGCCCGATTAGTCTAACCTCAATTCCTTGTAAATTATTGGAAAAAATAATCACAACTTTTCTTGAAACAGAAATGGAATCCCTGAACATAATTGATATAACTCAACATGGATTTGAAACTGTTTTTTCTTGTACCACAAACTTGCTTTCATTCTACAATTATATTAGCATGAATCTTGATTTAAATATTCCAACTGATGTCATCTTACTGGATTGCAGTAAAGCATTTGATAAAGTGTCATATGTCATTCTGATTAAAAAACTCATTCATTTAGGATTCTCATCAACATTAGTTTCATGGATAAACAGTTGGCTGAGTAATCGCACTCAGAGGGTTCGGGTAAATGGCACCTTGTCAGACTTGGGTAGGGTGATGAGCGGTGTTTCCCAGGGCTATATTTTGGGACCCACCCTTTTTAATATTTTCATCAGTGATATGAAAATTTGTTCTTCTAACATCCTTATGAAGTTTGCTGATGACACTAAACTAGGGGGTACAGTGAGCAAAGCAGTTAACAAACATTATTAACTGACCTCGCATCAATCGAACACTGGGCTCTTATAAATAAAATGTACTTTAATGTAACAAAATGTGCAGTCTTATACATGGGTAAAAATAACCCCAAAAAGGTATACACTTTGAGCAATATAATTATTAGGGCTTCTTGCGTAGAAAAAGATCTTGGGATCCTAGTAAATAACAAACTTTCCTCATCTTCTCATTGTAATAAAAATGCCAATCAAACTAATGCTCTTCTTCGCAGAGTAAATAGTACATTTCTCTTTAAGTCTGAACAGTGTATTATGACCCTGTATAGATCTCATGTCAGATCTTACATGGACTATGGCTCCTCTTTTTGGAGTCCTTATCTAGTATCGGATATAAATAGAATTGAACAAATTCAACACAGGGCTACAAAAATTATTCCATATTTTGCTCATTTAGATTATGATTCTAGATTACAGAAGACAGGTTTATATTCACTCAAACAGAGAAGAACTAGCGGTGATCTTTTACAACTATTCAAGATTATGAAATCACCCGTTCTGATGGCGCAATGTGGTATAACATTATCCAGCAGAAAAATTGTAGCCAGGTTACATAACAAAACAATTGGATATTAAAAAAGGTAATACAAATAAAAGACAAAACTTTTTTTCTATAAGAACTCCTAGGTTATGGAATACTTTACCTCAAGATACTGTTGATTCACCTACTGTTATGACTTTCAAAAACAAACTTGACAAATGGTTAATAAAATAGTATCATAAATAATGATCCACACATGTGGAGGACAATCTTGATAGGCTATGGCCTTCTTTTGTCCATCAAACCAAGTAACCAAGTAACCAAGTACTGTGGTCCAGAAGGTCTTCCTTAAGCAGTGAACTACCCCGTCTGAGCTGAGCAATAGAATAGCTCTTGAATAGCCCTACTAGGGTTTCAGCTAGTTCTACAGCCAATTCCTTAGAAAACCCTTTCGTGCATCTCCTCCAGTCCTGGGGCTTTATCTACCTTTAGGGCTTCACATCCCTTCTAGAACCTTTCTCTTCTAAGTACTGCAGCCTCATTTCTGGAATACTCCTAACAGCCACCTTGATGCCACTTTCAGGCAGGGGGCCATAGTCTTCCCATGTGAAGACAGAGCAGAAGTAATCAATAAGAAGGGTTATGTTTTTGTTCATCTTCCTCTGGTACCCCCCTTGTAGCCTGACAATACCCCCTTCCTGCTTCCTATTTGCCTTAATATATCTGAAGATTTGCTTTTTCCCAGCCTTATCTTTCTCTGTAATACACAGCTCCATGTCTGCCTTTGCCTCCCATACTGTCCTCTTTGATTCCCTAGTTTTTGTTTGGTACTCTCCCCATTTCACCTCCCCCTTCTTTTCCTTGTACCTGGTGAAAGCCTTTTTCTTGTCACTCACTCACTGCTTCTTAGACCCTTTCTAATAACCATATTGTTCTCCTGTACCTGTTTCATTTTGTAACACTTCTCAAGTATAACTTTGTTCCCTCGAGAATGGTCTCCTTGATTGCCCCCGGATCTACTATGCTGCCGCAGCACCAAAGTCACAGACATCCTTCACATCAACAGACACCATGCCGATTGTTGGCACTGTACTGTTGGTATTCTGTTGTGTTTTGTTCAGGGGGCTGTGCCTCCAAAACCCCCCATGTGGGGGACTCTGCCCCCACAACCCCTGGTATTTAACTAAACAACTCCAAGTCAGAGTTGTTTCAGAAAGGGGGCAAAAAACCAAGAGATGCAGTGCCATTGATCATTGGGGACCATTACAGCAACCTGTCAATTTCTGTCATTGTAATGGTCTTCGCTGTTGCGGTTTCACTGTTTGGTTGGTACACCATTGCCCCCCATCTTTTCTCCATACTTCAGCTGCTGTCCATCCCAGTCAGTTTGTCTCAGACCAGCTCCCTTATCCAGTTGAAGTCTGATCTTCTGAAATCTAGGGCTTCAGTTTTTGATCAGGGCAGGTCAGCATGAAACAAATGAAGTTATGGTCGATGGACCCCAGTGTCTTCCCCTCTCACTTACCATCTTTGAGTTAGTGAGCACCAAATCAAAAATGGCTGCCTGTCTAGTGGGTTCCATAACCAGCTGCACCTGCAGGCAATCCAGTAAGGTATCCAACAAGGTCTGACTTTTGGTGTGGCAGTCCACTGGAATGTCCCAGTTGATATCTGGCAAGTTCAGATCATCCACCAACACCACTTCTCTCTTCTTCACTTCCCTTGCATTTCTAGGGCATATATAAATTCCATTGCAAGAACTGTTGTAACCCAGAAAACTCTCTACTGGTTATATACAAGCTCCTCACCAAGGTGAGAAATCTTCATGGGAACACCAGTAGGGCCCATTAAAAGTGTGCTCGAGCCATGGCCACAAGATGCTCACTGCAATCCAAAGTTGAATTGCTTGTCACTGAACAGCACACGGCAAAGTCCTCAGTAAAGACTGCCATGGGACTGATTTTACTGACCACCAAGATTGTTGACTCAGCCTCAGAAGTGTTCATCTGACCGGAAGGACTGCAGTCCTGGGCTGTGCTAGATATTAGGTCCCTGGTCACCCTAATTTGTCCTCCTCATTACATTCTAATCTTGTACAGTATTCTGGCACATTGTAGCAAATAAATAAGCTGGTAACATGAGTGGCTTCACCAATAGCCCATCAGGTAAGCCATAGTCCTCAGGGGGCATCGACCATCATGGTCTGATTGGTAGCCCAGTCCTTCAAATGCCTGACATTGCTAATGGTGCACCTATCATTTGGAGACATGGTACTCGCCTTTCCATCTCAGTGCCATACTATTCCAGCCTCACCATACTCATCTTTCAGCACTCACTGACTGTACCACTGATAGGCCTATTTCACAAGTCCATGGACAGCTACAGCACAAGTCACATTAAACTGTTCCATCAACTCACTGGTGTAGCATTTTTTTTTTGTGATGCTACTGCATTGGCAGCTCGAACTGCTGAAGCTTTTAACTGTTTTCCAACTATCCTTCACTGTCTATTCAGCTTACTTGTACCTGTTTAGTGAAATGGCAGTAGCTGTTTTGCAGAGTTTATGCAATGCATTTTCATGGCATTGTTTATAAATATCACAGCATTCCTTAAGAGTATTGTTTATAAATATCACAGCATTCCTTAAGAGCATTGTTTATAAATATCACAGCATTCCTTAAGAGTTGTTTAGTCTGCCTTCTGAAACGAAACTCATAAGCACTCAGCTGAAAATAAAGCTTAAAGTGCATAACAGCTAGTTGCAAACCAATACTAACCTTTTACAAATTCATTGAATTAAACACTGCACAGATTAGGAAACTCATTGAACAATGCTACACCAGTGAGTTGAGGGAACAGTTTAATGTGACTTGTACTGTAGCACCCAACTTTGCCACTGCACTTCTCTCTCATCATAAAGCTGTTTCAGTCACCTGCATATATGAGTATTGATGCCAATAATCATGGGGATTTGGTCTTATATTCCTGACTCCTGACACATAATGGTTAGGGTTTCCATGGGTCCTCCAAGTCCAACGACCTTATCAAATAAATAAACATCCACAGTTGTGCAGCCCAGGTAGGTATAAGCTTTGTTGCTGAGGCCTTATACAGTGAGTCTAATATCTGTAGGGGCAACAGCGTGAGATGGATCACATGCTGGCTGTAGAAGTCCTTAAATATCAGTATAACCTGAGACCCACTGCCAAGCACAGCAAAGCCCACTATCCATCAACATAAACCAGACCAACCTGTCCATGGTAAATGTTCAGCCATGTACAGTCTTAACTGTGGATTGTTCAATATGTTTTTGGTGTGCATCTTGCTGCTAGGACCCCAGTGAGCTGTGCTACTGGGCCCAATTCACCTTTCCCTGATTCATTACTTTCCAGATCATATCTAATCATATCTAATAATCTAATCATATCTAACAATCTCAAGGTGGCTAAACAATGTGAGAGGGTGGTGGTGAAAGCCAGTAGAATGCTAGGATGCATAGGCAGGGGTATCATGAGCAGGAGAAGGGAGGTGTTGATACCCTTATACAAGCAGCTAGTGAGACCACACCTTAAGTATGGTGTTCAGTTCTGCAGACCATACATATCTCAGGAAGGATGTAGATAGGTGAAGAATGGTCCAGAGGAGAGCAATGAAAATGGTGTGGGCACAGTCACTTGACATATGAGGAGAGGCTTAAGGACCTCAACATGTACACCCTGGAGCAAAGAAGGGAGGGAGGCATGATAGAGACTTTCACGTACCTCAAGAGTATTAACAGGGTGCCAGATAGCAGAATTTTCCAGAACAAAAGACACTCTAAAATGAGGGGTCATGACATGAAGCTATAAGGGGTAAATTCAAGGGAAACATTAAGAATTTTTTTTCACAGGAAGGGTGGTGGATGGTTGGAATAGACTACCTGAGGAGGTGGCAGGGGCCTAGACTGTGACAGGATTCAAAGCTGCATGGGATAGGCACAAGTGAATTTTAGAGAGGGTGAAGGGTGGGAAAATTACCTGGGACCTTTAGTTCGGAATTTGGAAGAATAGCTTTCCTGTCCTCCCAACCCGTATTTTCCTGACCAGAAATTTTTCTAATTTTGATGCTAGTTCCTTTCTCAGAACACTCACTGATGTTAACTGGCAGCAGATAAAATCAGCCCCTAACCTGGAGAGTGCCGTAGATTTCAACAGTTATTTTTTGTCTGCCGCTAACAAACATGCCCCCCAAAAAAGATAAGAGTTAAAGGTCTAGAAGCCAGGTGACTCACTCGGGATCTCAGAAAACTCATGGGTTATAGAGATAGGGCATGGAGTACCTATAAAACCACTGACCAACTCACTGACTGGCACAAATATAGGGAACTCAGAAATAAATGTAAAGTTGAGTTGAAGAAAGCCAAAAGGGCTCACCTTAGACGTATCCAAGAAACAAACCTATCAAATCCCAAAAAATTCTGGTCCCAGATAAACGCCCTTATCAAGGGAAATAACAAACCTGAAGGTGGTGACATCATAGCTAATGGTACTCACTACTCAACCCCACTCGTGGCAGCACAGGCATTTAATAAATTCTTTACTGAGCTAAATACCCCCAAGTCCCCCTGTCCAGGTCATACCTCACAACAGGTCCCCCCAAAAAGTGGCCACAACATTCCTGACTTTCATTTCAAATTAGTCTCCAGTCTTGAAATCCACAGAATTCTACAGGGTATTAAAACCTATGGTTCAGCAGGGTATGACGGGCTGGAACCCAAACTAATCAATATTGCGGCCCCTGTTATTGCAACCCCAATCTCGTGGCTGATCAACCGCTCACTCATGGAGGGAAAGGTCCCCTCCCTTTGGAAAGTGGCCCTAGTTATCCCATACACAAAGGAGGTGCCAGAGACTCTGTTGAAAACTATCATCCAATATCCCTACTCCCAACACTAAGCAAAGTGTTGGAGAGAGTGGTGTACTCCCAGGTCATGGATTATGTGGAGAGATACAATATTTTCTCCAAGGTCCAACACGGCTTCAGAAAGTATCATGGTACTGACACTGCTCTGCTTAACCTTACCACTGATATATTCTCTGCCCTTGACAAAGGACTGTACATTGGTGCAATCTTTATCGATCTCACCAAAGCATTTGATCTAGTAAATCACAAAGTGCTCCTGGCTAAACTGGAACAAATCGGTTTTGACTCTTTAGTAATACAATGGTTTAGGAATTATCTCCAGGACAGGTCCCAATTAGTTAAATGGCAGGGTGCCAAATCTGACAAGATTGATATTAATAAGGGAGTTCCCAGGGATCTATCCTAGGACCACTCCTATTCTCCCTATTTATTAATAACCTGCCTACTTTTTGCAAAGGCCCTGAAATCATTCTCTATGCAGACGACATTGTTATCTATAGATCAGTGGAGGATTCGAAAGAACTCAGCCGATTGCTATCCAAAGATCTAACATCACTGGAAGTCTGGCTGTCCACAAATCAACTTCTATTGAACAGTAAAAAAAACAAAGGGATGCTGTTCGGGCCCAAACGTTCACCATCCAACAGATCAGATACACTTAATCTCACCCTCTCATCTGGGGAAAAAGTGGTGGTAGTAGACTCACTAATATACCTAGGGCTCACCATTGACCGGGATCTCAACTTCAAAGCTCACATACAGTAGATCACCAATCCAAAACACTGAACCAAAGGATAGGTTTCTTGTATCGACTCAGCCCTTACCTCACCCTGGAGTCACGATCTAAGATTGCCCATGGTACCTTGCTACCTAAATTACTGTATGGCTCCCCTATACTTCTCTCCGCCAGAAATACTGAGATAAAAAAACTTATGACACTTTACCATAGGATCGGAAAATTTGCTATGGGGCGCCCCATAGAGAACACCATTGCCAAATCCTGCAAGCCCTTAAATGGCCCACCTTGGAAGGTAGACTACGCTACTCCTCTCTATGCCTAGCCTATAAACTTAGATTGGCATCTGCCCCACCTAGCCTGGCGGAGTTACTACAACCTAAAACTAATAATAGATCTCTAAGGTCATCCAACAGACAGCTTCTCAATGTCCCCCGGACAATGTCCTCCCAAGAGTCCAGGGCCTTCTCATCCCTCATCCCTCCCACATGGAACTCACTTTCATCCAAACTTCAGGAATGTGAATCCCTTGGGGGTTTAAAAAGGGACTTAAAATGTATCTGCAGGGATTAAACTAATGCACTTGTAATAGTTGATCTTCACACTTCATTCCTGTTGCTTGTCTGATATATGATTATGTTTGTTGATCTCACCTAACATGTATGACAATGGACTGATAACAGTCCCCTGTATTACTCTGTATGTCTAATGACTGCCTCCTTGCATGGAGTATAATCTATTGTATGTTATTGAACTTAATGTAACATTATTGTCCTGTTGTACCATTGCTGTAATTAACCCCGGGTCGCCCCTGAAAAAGGGACTATTATTGGTCTCAGTGGGCCTACCCGGTTACCAAAATTTAAATAAATAAATAAATTACTGTGTAGGTAGTATACGTGGGCAGACTCAGTGGGCCTGGAGGTCCTTTTCTGATGTCAATTTCTATGTTTCTATGTTTCAGATCAACCATTTGTTAACCTTTTGAAAGTCCTCAGAGTTATGGCAATTTTGCTGGCACACATATAATCTTCCTGGGACCCAGTAAGCCCGGCACCAGCCCTGACTCACTTCTCTCACCCTCTCTACAAGGGGTACAATCACTGTGAGGCAACTCCATCCTTGTTGGTGCCAGTTATCCTACACCATCCAATTGTCTGTCCTTATGTTGTTCCATTGCCATCTAGGTCAGAGTTTCAGTTCTTGCCAGTAGGTCTGACATCCCTTGAATCTCCTGCCAAATCACTTGGACACTTCCCATCACAGGACAGAGGGCACTCCAAATGATTGCAATGGCAGACAGTTTTTCTTCCTGCTTCCATACTTCACCAGCCAGACCCCCTACTAAGGTGGCTTGTCCATATGACTCTGGAGGTACAGCTTTTTTTTATGGACTTTCTATTTTTCCTCCCCTTAGCCATCAGCAGTTCTTCTCTGATGCTGGGCATCCCCATTGGGACATAAAGCTTTGTAAGTATTTGTCTGCATATATCGCTCTTTCAGTCACTTGCTTCACTCTGTTTTCTTTCGCCATAATTTTTTTTTATTATGGTTTATAATCATAGCAAATACATAACATCACAATTAAAAATTTAGTACACAGAGCCAACTTAAATAATGTTAAGCAACAACATTTATGAGTACAATTCGTGATCAAGAACCTTCTTACTACATAATGAAATACAAAGGAAACCATCTCTAACGAGACCATTTATCAGGGTCACATCAACAGAAAATTCATATTTCAGGACCTTCAAGTGAATTAGAATAGGTAGAGAACACAGTATATCGATACTTAACCTACAGTTCAAAAAATGCTTTCAATTTGATTTCAATCATTACTGGGTACGGCAAGCCCATCACACATTAGCATAAATGGTAAATGACTAATTTTAAGCTATCTCTTATCTGATTTTTAATAGTCTCTATAAGAACAAACTAGTGAATCTAAACACTACTTAGGGCCTTTCTGGAGAGGTTACCTCAAGTCTTCTGTTTTTAGAAAGGGTCCCCAGATTTGGTCAAACAAGTTTAGCTTATCCAGCAGCATATAACTAATTCTTTCATTGTTCGCCACTGAGTTTATGAACGAGTACCAATCTACTAGTTAGGGCAATTTGTTAGAGCACTAGTTTCTTAAAAGTAAATGTTTAACACCCAGAAAGCAGACAAGTAACCAGTTAAGCTGGAGCCTAGTTAAGGAAGGGGAGGAAGTATCTTCTGGGGGAATTCCTAGAATAATGAAAGAAGGAAGTGGAGCAATTGTTTGACCAGATACTTTGGAACACTGCAGAATTACTTGTTGCCAAAACCTTGAGATATGTGGACAGTCCCACAGGATATGCAGCAACCCTGCATGGTGTTTTTGGTATCTTCAGTGGGGGCCATCAGCTAAATACCCCATCTCTTCTAACCTTTTATGTGTAAAATAAAAGTAGTATAGGAGTTTAAATTGCATCAGTTTTCCTTGTAACTCTTTGCTTGAATTAATGGCATTAGGCCAAACCAGGGACCATTCTTCCTCAGTAATGGCTGTTCCCGATTCTACTTTCCATTTGGAATTTGCTGATGTTAGCACTGCTTCACTATCTGTGATTAGCCAGCATATCAGGCTCACCCCTTTTTTCAGTCCTGCCACCTTCACCATCTGCTTCCATTCTGCATTTGCCTCATCTGGATCACCATGTCCCAGTAAACCATTATTCAGTGCATTTCGTAGTTGTAGATAGTAACAGAAGTGAGATTTCTGTAACTTAAATTTCTTTCTGAGGACCTCAAATGGTAACAGTATATGGGTGTTTGGTTTGATAATATCTGCTAGACAGTTGATGCCAAGTTTAGACCACCCTTGGTCAGGTAATGGAGACATATCATAGCAAATATTAGGGTTATTCTAAAGTGTCTAATTAGATCCTAAAGGATTAGTTATTTTTATATTATGTGCCATTTCTTGCAATAGCCTAACAGAATTAGCAATGCATGGATTGTCTTTTCGGTCTTTGGGATTGGAAGGGCTAAAAAGTCAGAAAGTAAGTATGGTTTTAGCAGATATGACTCTGTTGACAACTATAGGGGGTATCCACCTGCAAATAGTTGTTTAGATGTAGCATAGACTGTTTAATTAGGAAGGCCTCACTGTATTTCTTCCACCATGGCATAGCAAAGCCACCCCTTAAAGTTTTTTGTCTAAGCTTGTTTATGGAGAGTCTTGCTGGCTTATTTTCCCAAAGGAATCTTCTGACTAACGTGTCTGTTTCCTTTTCTAGTAATCTAGGCATAACTATTGGGATGTTTTGAAGAATGTAAAATGTTTTAGGTGCTGAAATAATTTTGATAGCTTGAGTTTTCCCCGATATAGAAAGGTTCAGTTTGTCCCATTTATTGAAGTCCAGTTGTAGAGCGCTTAAAATCAGGCACATATTTTTTTCCAGAGGACTGTCTAAATTATTTGTAATCTCAAAGCCTAGGTAGGAAATAGAATTTTGAAACATTCCAATACCTACTTTTCTTTGTAGTTGATTTAATAAGGCAGGGGGAAAGAAAAGAGGTATCACTTGTTTTTTTTCCCCAATTGAGCACTAGGCCAGAAAATTCTCCACAGCACTCTAGTTTCAGCTTCAGACTATTGACAGATTCCTTGAGTTACTTGTGGTAGTAAGCAAGTCATCTGCAAAAGCAAATACTTTGTTTTCTACCTTGCCCACTAGTATCCCCTTTATGGATGCATCTGCTTGAATAGATCAAATTTTTATTTATTGTATTTATTTATTTAAATCTCAGAATAACCACTTGAGCTCAGAGCTCTTTTACATAGGTTCCACATCGAGTAAACAATACAAATAGAGTAGTAAAGAATTACACCGGAATAGCAGAGCAGACAAGGCAATAAGGAAGGGGGGGGAGGGTAAGGGCAAAGAACAGACTTACAGGTATTAGATGCCTAATGGTAAGTACTGGTCAGTTGTCAGAGGTAGCAGGTTAGTAGAAAGGAGATAAAGTGAGGGGGAGGAGCCCCAAGTGCCAAGGGAGCAGGTGATACCAAGAGAAATGAGACTGGGCCATGGGGAGGGGTGTGTGTGGAGGCAGGTAGAGAGAGTGGGGAAAGGAGGCATAGGAGGGAGAAAGGCAACTGGAGGGGTGAGGGTGTGGGGAGCTGGGAAAGAAAAGTATCAAAGGAGATAGGGAGCAGGGGAAGGAGGTAAGGGGTTGGAAGTGGAGGGAAGAGGCAGGAGAGGAAGTAGGGGTAAGGAGGAGAGGTGAGTGAGTAGTGGGGGATAGTGCTCAAAGGAGGTGGTGGGAAAGGGAGGGTAAAGGCTCAATGGCCAAAATGAAGAGAAGTGGAGATAATGGGCATACTTGTCTAGTGCTCCTGTGTAGGGTAAATGATGAGGGTATTAAACTAACCGTGATTAACTCCACTGTGGGTTTAAAATAAATAATGGAGACCCATGAGGTGAAGTCATCATGAAAACCAAATGAAGAAAGTGTTTTTGTAAATATGCCCATGTTAGTGAATCAAAGGCTTTGTGCATGTCTAAAGTTATTGCCAGTGAGGGTATTTTATTCTTATGAGCCAACCAGATTATGGTGTATAATCTTCTGAGATTATCCTCCCCCCGATCTGCCTACCACAAATCCTGCTTGTTCTCCTCCTAATAACTTAGGAATCAATTTTTGAAGTCTGTTTGCTATGATTTTTTCTAATATGTTATAGTCCATGTTCAATAATGAAATTAGTCTATATGAAGAGCACTCTAGGGAGTCTTTACCTTTTTTTGGTATTAATGTAATAAGTGCCCTATTCATAGATTGGGATAACTGTTTAATGGAATGACCTTCCACTAATGTCTGGATTTTTGAGTTTCATGAATTCACCTGAGAAGCCATCCAGCCTGGGGGTTTTATTGTTTAGTAAGCCTTTAATTGCCTTTGCCATGTATTGTAAAGAGATTGGACTAGCACGCTTATGATTATCTTCTAGAGAAACAGTTGGTAGTTGTAGTTTAGCTAGACATGCATTCATCAGGGGCACTGAACTGTTGTGAGGGGCCAAGTATACTTCTCAAAAATATGTAACCAGTACCTCACTAATTTCTTTGTTGGTATATACTACCTCCTTTGAGCTTTTTTTGATGCCTTTTATCAAACTTTGTCGCTGTAGTTTTCTAGGCCTAAATGCGAGTAGCTTTCCCGCTTTCTCGCCTGCTTCCCCATACCTTTGCTTTGTACTGAACAATGCATATTTAGGCTTTTCTGAGTGTATTTGATTGATTTTGTACTTGGTTAGTGTTAACTCATGAATTAAACTCTCTTAATAGGATCTTTTTTATATCTAGTTTCAAGCTGTTTAAGGTTAAATTCTAGCTCAGATAACCTTTTTGCCTTTTCCTTTTATTATGAGCCAAAAAACTGATTACCCTGCTTCTAATATATGCCTTATAGGCATCCCATAAGCAAGCATAAGAAACTTCCTCATTGTCATTTTGCCTAAAGAACTCTGCTGACTCTTTGTGGAGCCATTTTGGAAAATTCCTGTCTTTACTCAGCATAGTATTAAACTTCCATCTAAAGGATTTAATATATTCTGCTTGTACAACCATTGACACTTCAGTAAGAGCATGCTCTGATACAGTTGATGTATGCTATCTATGTTCGAATCTAATGAAGTATTCAAAAGATTTTTGGAGACAAAGATACAATCAATCCTGCTATGCATTTTATGTCTGGTGGAACAGGAAAGTATGATCTCTACCCTGGGGATGCATAATATGCCAAGAATCTATTACACCAGCCTCTTCCAAAGGTTTATAGAGAGTATCTCGGGCTCTTGTGCTTTGGAAATTTCTTTTGTTAGTGTTTTTATCCAACAAAGGATCCAATACATCATTTACATCTCCAGCTAAGACAATTTCATACCCATCTGCAGTGTTTAATCTCATGGCTATGACATTAAAGAAATCAAACAGTTTGGAATTTGGTGCATATATATTGCAAAGTTCCACATTAATTCTATTCAAAGATCCCAATAATAATTGAAAACATCCTTCCTCATCTACTATATGGGAGTGTTTTACAAAATGAATGCCTTTATTAATTAAAATATCAGTACTCTGCTGTTTTGAATTGTAGCTGTTGTGTTCCACTGTTCCCACCCAGTCTCTAACCAACTTGCCTGCCAATTGTTTTCTTTTTAAGTAGGTTAATATTTTCTTCAATTTGATAGGTGAATTAAGATCCTTCATGTTCCAGGACACAAACTTAAAAGATTATTACTCATTCTTATAATAAAAAAAATGAAATGCAATAAATACTTTAAAAGGTTCTAGAAATATTCTTGGAAACTAGCAAAAACTCACTAAACACCTTAAACAGTGAAAACAAACTAGGAAAACTATTATTTAATAAATAACTATTATAACTATGTAAATAAGTTATTAAACTTACAACTCTAGCACTACTATAAATCCTACTTAGGAAGGTAGGCTGTAGTTCTACAGTACCTCTATAACCTTCCACATACCGAACTACAAGACCACGGTACAGGGTTGTTAAGGGTGTTGATTACAAACATGTGCTTACACTCTGATCTACTAACTATAAATAATACACGACTTCCGGAATGAGATGAGATAAAACTGCCCTCCAGCATGGTTCATTCTATCAAGTACCTGCTCTGTAAGGACATCTACATTAAAAGCATACTCTAGATAGAAGGTTAAGACAAAGAAATCTATATCTTTGTCTTACAATACAGACAAATTTGACCAGGTGAAGCCACAGAAGAATACCAAGGAGAAGATCAACAAGAGTACATATGCAAACACCCAAGCTCCCCCTATCTTCAAAACTGAACATTCATGGCACTTTAGGATTTTGTAACCATGTTACTCCAGCATTGTTGTGCTACAACTACCTTTGCAGATTCAAGTATCATTAGACAAGTCTTTTAACAAAAGGTATTACTGTATCAACCTTTTAATTCCTGGATCCATTTTCACATAATGTGTTTTGTACACAAGATATGTTCCAGCCAACTTACCTGTGAAGTACCTGTCTCCCCACTGTCTATAGGAGAGCCATAGATAAAACAATAAACAGGCAGATGATGACAGGGTGCACAAAGAAACAACAGGCCAGTTGAGAGAGAGAGAGAAGAAAACTTTTTTTTTGCAACACTTCAACTCCATGTATTACATTCATGTCTTGGCCCTGTTTCAACTAGTGGTGTACTGAGGCACTTAACTTATGGAACTATCATTCATCTTGAACCCCCAAAGCAATGATTGCCCCTTTAAAATGGTTGATAATTAATTTGTGAAACCCCTATGTGTGGAGTATCTCCCATTTACACTGTGATTATGCAGAGTTATTGGCTGAAGAAGTTAATACTGTAGTGTCTGGGCACCTTACAGTTTAAATCTAGTGGAGGCAGTAGAAATCAGAACTTCAGCCTTCCTCCAGCTACTTATTATAAACTATATTGTGTTATTCAATACATTGCAACTGAGGTGTTGTTTAATACATTTAAGTTGACACATTAATAACACCTTATGTAAATAAATAATCAGCACAGTTAAAATGAAAGTAAGATCACACAATATAACACATTCTTTAGCTTAATATAAACTGCATGACTCCTGGTTTAAAATCACCTGAAAATTCAAAGTCAGAAAAGCTGTAACTCTGAAGCCTTCAATATTTGGTGCATAATTACATTTTAAGCCCTCAAGAAAATGTTTTGGTTTACCTCCAAAAATGGAATAGATCAGATGGAACTGTACAGTATATGCAAACATATTTCAAAATCAGATGGCAGCGTGCATTGGCATGCTCAGTTTAAACCCAAACAGATGAACTAGGGAGAAAGTTGGAGAAGCCCCTTTGTGACCTATGACCTGAGTTCCAGCTAAGTCAGTGTTCAAAGTTCTCCCATCTGAAGTCACAGCCATTAGAGATTCTTCAGGCAGATTCAATGGAGAAGTATTTCCTGGAGATGCATCCACTGAGCTGGAGAAATGGGAGTGATCACTATTCCTGCTTGTAGAGTGACTTCTAATCCTGGAGGTCCATGGTCTATAAACCAGGAGATGACTTTGCTTAAATTTTGCCGTTGTGTTCCTTTGCAATGGACGAGGTATATTGCTCCTCTTCTAAAGAACCGCTACATGTGGCATCTGAATAGAAGTGACGGGTTGAGATTTTAGGAATCAGTTCAAGAATAGGACCCCCTTGCTCATTCCTGGCCTGATGCTGGGGTTTACAAGTGGGAGTTTCAGCAGAAGGCTGTGGCATTGGGCTGGCAGTATAGCCTAGAGGTTAGAGTAATGCACTGTGAATGAGCTTGATATGGTACATCCAGCAGAGATGGGTTTGATTCTCACAACCTCCACTTGCATGCTGTGTGACTCTGAGCAAGTCACTTAACCACTCCAGTGCTCCCAGGTTGCTCCTGAAAACAGGCACTTGTGTGGGCCTTACCGGGTTACCAAAGAAAAAAAACAACAACAAAAAAAACCAAAACAACATTTGCTCTGTGGCAGCGTGAGAAGCAGAATTCTCTTGTGGGGATCTCACAGCTGGGCTCACAACCTGCCTTTTTGAACTGTGATGATCATTTAGACCATTTCTGACTTCTCCTTTAACTGTGGATCTTGAATTAACAATAAAATCCGTAGCATCATTACAGTTGTCAAACGTATGTACATACCCATTTGGTGCCACCACATTCAATATAGCCACATATTTAAAATAGTAAATTAATCCCAGTTTTATCAGACTTTATTTGGCCTCTGTGAAAGACTTACATTTTTCCATCACTGCCTAAGAGAAGTCCTGAAAGATTAGGATATTATTGTTCCTCCACACTAAGTGCTTTTTCTCCTTGGAGAGTTGGAGAATTTGTTCCTTGACTGTAAAGCGCAAAACATAAGCTATCACTGATCTGGGCCATTGACCTGGAGTTCCTGGAGAGCTCTTTCTATCTCTAATGACCAAGGTGATCTGGGAGAGAAGGGAGAAACTTCTGTAGAAATTCAGTCATATTCTCCCCCCTTCTATGCCCCTAGGTATCCCAAGTATTCACAAGTTGTTGCACCTGCCTCGGTCTTCGAGGGCATCTACCTTATTCGTTAGGAAGTAAATTTGTTTCCCTTGAGTGTAGACCTGTTTCTCCAGATTTTGTATTGTGTCCCACAATATTTCAATTTGGTTTTCCGATTGAATTGATCTGTCAGTTACTCGGGCCAAGTCTTTTTTAAGTTCTGCAATCATATCCAGTTTTACATTTGCCAGCATTTCTTTTAGTGTTTGGATGTCCATTCTGTCTGCAGCTGAATTGTGTGGATCAGTGGGTGGTCTCGTCTTTCCCGAGGCAGCTGACATTGTGATGACTTCTGCTGTATTTTCTGTGATAGAAAAAAAACACTCTTAGTAATCTGTTTATGATATGTTGTTTTCCATAAACTACACACGTTTCTCTAACGAATAAGATTGAATCTGACAGTTTTCAGTTGGAAACTTGTGATTTTAGAGTTATTTAAAAAGTAGAGTTGAGGAGTGTTCAAGGCTATGCTGCCATCTTAACCGTGCCGGCATGAGCTCTACTACTGGGCCCCAATGGCCTTTCACTGATTCATTATTTTCCAGATCAACTGTTTGTTAACCTTCTGAAAGTCCATGGAGTTATGGCAATTTTGCTGGCACACATACTGTTCTTCTGGGCCCCCATAACCCAGGCACCAGCCTTGACTCACTTCTTTCACATTCTTTCCAAGGGGTAAAATCACTGTGAGTCAACTCCGTCTTTGTTGGTGCCAGTCATCATGCAAAATCCATATGTCTGTTCTTATGTTGTTCCATTGCCATCTAGGCCAAAGTTTCAGTTCTTGACAGTTGGTTAGACATCCCCTGAATCTCTTGCCCAACCACTTGGACACTTTCCATCACAAGATGGAAGGCACTTCAAATGATTGCAATGGCAGACAGTCTGTCTTCCTGCATCCATATTTTTCCAACCAGATCCCCAACTGGGGTGGCTTGTCCACATGATCCTGGAGGTGCAGTTTTTTTTATATGCTTTATATTTTTTCTCCACTCAGTCATTGGCAGTCCTTCTCAGAGCTCTGGGCATCCCTACTGGGATGAACAGCTTTGTAAGTATTTGTCAGCATAAATCACTTCTTCAATCGCTTGCTTCACTCTGAGCCAATCTATGTTGACTGCATCCAAAATTCCTTTCTGGTAGTTTTGATGGATGACCTTCTCCATCCTCATAATTAACTCTGATAACTTCTTCCACTCTGGTTCTAAGGTACAGGGCCCGTTATATCAGAATTTTCCCAGGCTTCTCAATACTCCCATAGATGCATTCTAGTGTAATCAAACACTCCTATTTGTGGCATTGGCCTTTGAAGTTAAGAGAGCCCATATGACAGTCAAACCTGGATCCCTCATGTTTTGCTTAAACAAGATCACGCCTTGTGGTCAGAGCACTTTATATTCTGTACCACTGCTGTAGCCTATGAACTCCTGGTATCCTCTTTTCTGGTATTGTAGGCCTAGTTCCAGACAGCATCGATCTTCTGCACTCCTTGTACTTCCTGGAAGGGTGGGGCATCTTCTCCATCAACCAACTTGGGGCAAGCGGTCTGCAGCAGAGGCTGTACTGTATGTGACTCCACAGGATTCAAAAGTTACTTAACATTTTTATTCATTTTTTTCTGTCTTGGCCAGCCAATCCTTTGCTTGCACCTTCCAATCCATTCCCCCCCAGGGTCACTCTCTAGGGTGCACCCATGGCTAAACAATTTCCACTCTTTCTTTGTCCTATCCAGAGTCACGGTACTTGGCAGCATGTCAGCATTCACACCATGTCACTTTCCATTGTGATGCCAAGAGGTCTGGTGCCCACTTCATAATCACTCACTGTGCCAAAAGCCTTCCAAAGCTAGTATGATATTTGACAATTGGGCCAATAATCTTGCACAAGCTCATTCCATTGGGAATTTCTATACCACCATTACCTTCATAGGGTCAAACCCCTCCACCTTGCACCATTTTTCTATATCTAAAAATACCATTGTGTTGTCAGTACTTTTCATGTTTTAACTTTTTTGGGGGAGGAGAGGTTGAATTTCTGCTTCACCACACTGATTGTTGGTCCATGAAGGTGCACACACAGCACCATCTGTGCTACTGAGAAGAAGCTGAGTGCATCCAACATGTTATGTTAATGCAGTTATGGACAGAGCAGGATAAGGATGCAATCAAAGAGCCAAAATTAAGTAACAATGAGTGCTCAGAATTCTAATAAAATTAATTTAGTAGAGAGCTGGTCAAAAAGTCGTAGCAGCTTGAAGCACTGTGTGAGTCTGCACTGTATCCTCTGCACTTTACTTTCTGAATGAAATTAATTTTATCAGCATTCTAAACATTAGGTGTGCTTGGATAGTGCTTTTGTGGATGCAACTACCCTCCATCAGATACTACTGGCAACTGACCTAGGATCCTACAAAAGTCAGATTCTAGAGCCATTGTTGGATAGTTGTGGATGTGAGGTTGGATCCATCAGATCCAATCTTGGCTCTGTTGGATCCAACCTCAGGTTGTTGGCCTCATTGGTTAGATACCTGGATCCCATGGTCATATCTTTCAAATTCAGGTCAGATCCATGGATACCTTGGATAATTACTGTGGAACCCAGCAGGTCATATCCTTGTTCCGATGTCTATGCCATCTGATGCTATCCAATATCCAACCAAAATGATGCTATCCCAGTGGTATCTGACCTGCTTGGATACTATCTGAGCAATTCTACTAAACACTTGTTGTTACTTTATTTGGACTCTTTGAGTACATCCTTCCTGTGCTCTGGTCCAGAAAGGTGATTTGTTGGTAAACAAACTGGATCCTAAATGTGCTACTAAGAAGTTAGGCCTCTTTAGGGTGAGTGTTCATGCCAGTTGACCATGGGGTAGGGGGTGCCACTACCTGACAATGGGGGACTGGACTATTATTTTCTGCCCTGAGCGTAGCTGCACGGTGGTTGCTAAAAAACTATTTGTTTATCTGCTGATAGTGTATACTGTTTACTGCCGAATCCGACTACTGTTCTGTCTGTATTTTACTTCTGCTGTGCACCGTTGAATCCGAGGACTGTATTTTTGCTGAGTTATATTTCATGCCTAATTCTACTGCCCTCCTGTAACTCTCTCTATCCCCTGCTCATGGGGCCTGAACTACCCTCCCACTCGCTCGCCTACCTGCCTAAATCCCCTTTTTTTCTCTTGCTTCCTCTGCCCTCACACTATAGTACATCCACCTCAGCCTTCCTCGCAGCTCCTTCCTCTCTTCCCCCCTTCCTTACCGACTATCCCCTGCCTCCCTCTCCTCCTTTTTGCCCTCACCCCATTGCTCCAGCTCCCTCCATCCTGCTTTCCATCCCCCCCACATAGCTATAAGCATAATCTCTGCTATAGCCACACTTGCACCATGCTACCTGACAACTTTCCCACCCCTAGGGCTCACAACACCACACTGTGCCCATACCTTCATACCAGGGTGCAGTGTGCCCCGCTATCACCACAGCTCACTATGCTCCTGTTTTGCATGCACAAAACATCCGCAAACAAACCCTCCTCAATCAAGTACCACAAGTTCTCCTGCAGGGAACTGCACCTGGCCACCCTGAAACTCCTTCTCCTACTCCTACTATTATCTGGAAACATTCACCCCAACCCTGGCCCTCGGGCTGCCAAGAACTCCACCCAAACCAAGCACCTTGGCACTCTCTCCATTATCTGCCTGAACATCTGCAGCTTATTATCTAAATTTGATCAACTACAAGCCTTCACAAATGCCCACCAGCCCAATATTCTGGCAGTAGTAGAAACCTGGCTCACCCCCTTGGTTCCTGATCATACAGTCTCCATCCCTGGCTACACTATCTTTAGGCTTGACGGAAAATCAAAACGAGGAGGGGGCTGCACCCTTTACCTAAAAGACAACCTGATGGGGCACACTGCCCACACTAACCTACCAACACCAAATGCCCAGCTATTGCATATCAAAATCCTGCTTGGAGCGCAACACAAAGCCCTCTCGGCCATCATCATTTATACCCCCCCAAAACAACAAGGACCAGGCCTCCATGCAGTACTGGAGTACATCAATTCACTCCCACCCAACTCTGAAGTCATCACACTGGGTGATTTGAACACAAACTGGTTGGGACCTGATGCTGGCGACACCAGGGACATGGTCACATCAGCAAACCTCACACAGATATTGGACTCCACAACTAGAATGAATGACAAAACTGGCACCAGCACTTTACTGAACTGGATCCTGACTACTCACCCCTCCTGGATCACTAGCTTCGCCGTACTGCCTGACCCTCTCAGCGACCACTCCCCTGTTAGCTGCACCTGGTCAAACAAATTCTGGAAATCTCCACCAAAGGTCATCCTGAGCACAGTCCTACCCCTTGGGAAGCTAACTCACCTAAAATCACACCTACTAAATCAAGACTGGTCCCCCATCAACCGGGCCCCTGATGCAACTACAGCCCTTGATCAATTCATATGCATTTCAATGAAGCTTGTAACATCTTTGCCCTGCCAAAAAAGTGAAAAATTAAAGCCCTCTGCAATCCTTGGCTCATGGGTTCCCTCTTAAAGAAGCTGAAACACAGGGACCACCTCTGGGAACTAGCCAGAGAAACAGGAATACAGGCGTACATCCAAAATTTCAAAAGAGCTAGAAATGATTGCACCAAATCCATACGCCAACAGAAATCTGAATACTACAAGACTGCACTCGCTGACACCTGGGGAAATCCAAGAGCATTCTGGAACAACATTAAAGATGTTACAGGGAAGGAGTACAAATCACCCCCTACTGCAATCACAATAAACGGGAATACTATCCTGGACCTAAAAGTCATAGCCAACACCTTTAATGATGCCTTCACTGACCTCAGCAGCATCCTCCCTCCTGACTTTTTCAACAACAGTGACCCCCCTCTTCCCACCCATCAGTCATCACCAAGAAATTGTCCCCCTTTCTACTTCAGAGCAGTAAGCAAATATACCATCAGGAAATACATTTCCAAAGCCATCAAAAACACTATAGCAAGTGCTGACACATTGGACCTCAAACTTCTGTCCCTCACTCTAGACGAGGTTCTGGGGTCTCTCACGAGGATCTTTAATCTCTTCCTCTCTCTCTTAGCCAATTCCCTGACAAATGGAAGACAACGACTGTTACACCTATCCATAAAGGTGGTGGTCGGACCTCCCAAGTGAACTACCGACCTATCTCTATCCTGCCACCCCTCTCTAAGGTCCTGGAATGGATAGTAGCAGACCAGCTCACTGATCATCTGGACAAGTACAACATCCTTTGCCAGCAGCAACATGGATTTAGAAAAGGTCACAGCACTGCCACGGCACTTCTTGAGTTTACAAGAGCCATACACAACTCCCTTGATCAGGGTCACATAACCGGTGCTACATTCGACCTGTCAAAGTCTTTTGACACTGTCCACCACTGCCTCCTGCTTCATCAGCTACTGAACATTGGCCTCTCCATGGAATCAGTGAAATGGTTCAATAGCTATCTTGACAACAGGTCCCAATGTGTAAAAATATCAGGCGTGGTCTCTGACACTAAACAGGTTCACTCCGGCGTCCCCCAAGGCTCCATCCTGGGCCCATTGCTGTTCAGCCTGTTCCTCAACTCCCTTCCCGACTCCACCTCTCAGCAAGTCATACTGTATTCAGATGA
This sequence comes from Neoceratodus forsteri, assembly GCA_016271365.2. Taxonomy (NCBI): domain Eukaryota; kingdom Metazoa; phylum Chordata; order Ceratodontiformes; family Ceratodontidae; genus Neoceratodus; species Neoceratodus forsteri. Next base: position 899,201,476 of record CM028135.1, on the reverse strand, counting down.
TGCGGTGATTTTTGCCTCTCATCATGACCCAAGCCACCTGCAACAAACCCTTCAACACGGCTTCACCTCTGTTGAAAGCTGGTTCAAAGAACACAAGTTAATCCTTAACCAGAAAAAAATGAAGACCATGATTTTCACCAGCCACCAAAACAAGCACAAACACCACCAACTCTCCTTAAACACCTGCCTTGGGGACTCCCTGGAGCAGGTTGACTCCTTCTGATACCTAGGAATCACTGTAGACCCACACCTGTCCTCTGGAACACATATAACCAATGTTGCTAAAACTGTGACTACTAGACTGGGCTTACTCTACTGGCTCCGTCGGCACCTGACTAAAGAGGCCCTCTTGCAGCAGTTCAAAGCTCCATCATCTCCCAGATTGACTATGGTCTTGTCATCTATGGCACTGCCACTACCACTGCACTCAGAAGGATTACTACCACCTAAACAAGGCCTGTCGACTCACCACTGGGTCCAGCGGCTCACACACACCTGTGACCTCTACTCACAAGCTAACTGGCTTCAACTGGGTAATAGAATTCAGTACCAAACCTGTGTGGTTGCTAAGAAAATACAGTTGGGAACTGCCTCCCAGGGTCTGTTCCTCCTTCAAATGAAAATCAGCTCCAGAATTACAGGGGATCAAAGCCACGCTTTTCCACGTGTCTCGTGCCCGCACAGCCGTTAGTCAACATTCATTCGCCTGGGGCACCCACTTGGTTTTAAGGTCTTGCCAATGATACTATCAATACCACTGGGCTAGGGCCTTCAAATCCAGGCTCCAAAACACCCTGATCACTTCCAGCATCTGCAACTGTCATGGATAATGTCTATGCAACTCCGCTCCACTACTGCTCTTCCTATATCTAGCTCCTTACATAATGCACTTGCCCTAGTTTGGCCTCTGCCCCATACGCTCCTCAGCACCTGACAATGCCACCTTCCTGGCTGCTTCAGCCCACCCCCCCTTATCCTTACCTACCCCCACCTCTCCTCTCCTCTCTTCTCATTTTCTTACCTCCTGCCTTGCCCGTCCCATTTCTTTCTACCACCCCTTCCCTATTGTCCTCTTCTTTTCCACTTTACCCTCTCTCTGTCTGTTTGAAATTAATTTGATATCCTTTACCCTTATTTGTGTAACAATTTTGTCTGTTGTCATGTGATACCTATGTCTTGATGTGGAACCTTTGTAAAAGAGCCCTGGGCTCAAAGGTAATTGTAATCCTAGAATTGAAATAAATAACTAAATAAATAAATAAATAAAATAAAATGTTGTTTGTAGTAGCTCTTAACTATTTGTATTTGCTGCTTTTTCATAAGCTTTCAATAGTATTCATAAATTATAACCCCTACTTTGAAAATGAGAAATTAATTCTTTCTATTCCAAATGAAATTTTTCTATAGTGCTACAGTTTTGTCTTAAATGTAAAAATTGACTATAGGGAATATTTACGATAGTTCTATGGGGGTGTTCACTACTAGCTAGAAGTAAAGAATTGCCAGCTGTTGGCTTTCTATATCCATGTGGTTTGCAGCATTGGCAAAGCGGCATCCGTGCGGCAAAGTGCTGCAAAGTGTTAGGAGTTAGAGGGTGGGTGGCAGTCTCCCTCTGCCTCCGAGAGTTATCTACACTGTTCTGCACTTCTGGCCTTGCACCTGGACTTCTGTGAAAAGGAATCCTACTGCTGTATTGAGCGGGATATAATGGGAGCAGGCTAAGTACTGTGACTGTTTCTACATTGTTTTATATGTATAGGTAGGTCTTCTTACCTATAAGGCCCTACATGGACAGGGCCCTGGTTACCTGTTAGACCTTCTGTCACCTGCTTTCTCCGCACGCCCTCTTCGCTCCTCCGATGAATGCCTCCTGACCATTCCCAGAACTAGGCTGAAATCAGCTGGTGATAGGGCATTTAGTGCCGAGGCCCCTTTTCTGTGGAATTCCTTACCAACTATGGTCAGAGAGGCTTCATTGGTGGATGTTTTTAAGGCCCAGTTAAAGGCCTTTTTCTTCTCTAAGGCATTTAATCTAATTTAATTTAATGTTTCGATAAAGATTTATATTTAAATGTTTAGTTCTGTAATGATCTGTATTTATGTGTAAATTTTTATATTTATTATGTTAAAATGCTTGTTTTAATGGATTGTACAGCGCCTAGAGCCTCAGGGATTGGGCGTCTTTTAAATAAATTTTGCCTTGCCTTGCCTTATATGGAAGGACCATCCAGTCAATGAGAGACTGGTGACTGTGTTGCTAATTGGAGGGCTTTTAACTATCCAGTGAATCTACTCATGGTTGGAAATTATTGTATGCCAATCCCGCTTTGACTGTGTAACTGTTGCTGCTATATTAATGAGTTGTTTCTGCTAATTGCTTACTGCTGTGTTGGGAGAAAGATCTGCTAAACAAACACCAGCTGACTCCTTGCTTTAGCCACTAGGTGTTTCCATGACTACCGAGTCAGCTAACCTGTGTGCCCGCCCTCCTCCCCCTATTGGTGGTGGCAGCCCATTGTGGGTGGAGTCGAGGAGTATAACTGCTGCACCAGGTAAATGCGGTGGCGTTTACAGTGGTGGCAAAGTGGCATCCATGCGGTGAAGTGCTGCAAAGTCTTAGGAGTTTGAGGTGATTGAGGGCCTGTGGTCATTGTGGGATAAATGGGAATAGTTTACAAACCCGTTTGGGGGACATACATAGGTATCAGTTGGTGTGGGTTGTTGTATTGCTACCTATTGTTGAGTGATTCATTAATATTAAATGATCACTACAGACAGCTCTATTTCAATCCTCCCTGAGAAGATTTTACCATGTCTCATTTGTTAATAAGGTCAGATAAGGTTATAGTTACTGTTCATTTATTGTAGTCTGAGAAGCATTCTCTTAGGATGGTGGCCTTGTTAGGGGTTTGTTTAGTTAGTAGGTTATTAATTTGAAAATGTATGTTTATTTTATGGTTTGTTTTGGGGTTATCGTTAATATTATCAGGTGATGTTGAATCCAACCCTGGCCCTCAGGATTCAAACTCACTTGAGTGGCATCATACACATTGCCTTAAATTTTTTAATTTAAATGTATGGAGCTTGTTCCCAAAATTGGCTCATGTGGAATTTATAATGTCTGAATATAAACCAGATTTGGTGATCGTTACAGAGACTTGGTTAAAACCTACTGTCTCTGATGGTATGTGTGGGATACCCGGATATAAGATTATAAGGTCTGATGGTAAGGGTACTTAAGTGAGAGGGGGTGTGGTTGTTTATTATTTAGAACATTTTGATGTTAATGTGATATTTAATAGCTCATCTGCTGAAATACAGAATGATTGGATTCTGTTTGAGCTATTATTAGGAGGTGTTAAACATGTGATTGTAGATGCCCTTTTCAATAGGTTGGCAAGTTGGGGTTACAAGACTTTTTAGATAAGACTTCCCCTTTTTTTCAAAAATATGATTTTGTGTTTATGGGTGATATTAATTTGAATTGGGCAAATATGGATGGTACTTTTGAAAATGTGTTAGATACATATAAATTATCTGAACTTATTGTTGAACCTACTAGACTTAATTTGAATTCTATGAATCATACTATTTTGGACTGTGTGTTACTAACCGAGTAGGCATGGTGTCTCGAGTTGGTGTCCTTGGGGATTCTGTAAGTGACCATCAGGTTACTTTTGCTGTTCTGAATTTTAGACAGCAAAAAATTCCATCTAGACTTTTGCAGTCTCGCAATTTTAAAAATATTGCACCTGAGAGCTTGTTTGCAGAATTACGCAACTTGGATTGATCATATTTGTCATCAATACCTAATCCAGATTGTGCAGTTGATTTTTTTTTGTTTTCAGTTGTTACAAGCTCAGAATAAGTTGTTTCCCCTTCGAGTATCTCAGGTTCGAGGGGTGTTACATCCATGGTATACTAGTAAGTTGAAGTTTAAAAAAAAAATCAGCTTGGTTAATGTATAAAATGTCCCCAACTATTGGGCATTTGTAGGATTACAAGACAGCTAGAAATCTGTGGTCAAGAAAGGTGAAACAAGCTAAGATTGACTATTTCCATGCCAAGTTGGACAATGTAGCTAGGAATCCAGGGCAATTTTTGGATACTATTAATCATCTTTTTTCCCCAAAGGTGAAGGCATACCTTATTTCACTTAAAAATTCTGATCACGTGGTCTCAGATCCTCTTGAGCTGGCTAATTTGCTAAATCAGAGTTTTGTTAATGTTCCCGGTTTGTCTCCTGAATCAACTACTGATTCTATTGTGTACAGAAATGGTTTAGCTAATTGTGTTAATAATCAATTGAAAAATGGTGCAGCATCTCATTTTGTTTTTCAATGGATTACTGCCACTGAAGTATTGAAATTGTTACATTTCTTGCCTGATACATTTGGCGATTGTGGGGATGGGCTTGATGCTAGGTTTATTAAGTTGGCTGCTCAACTTATTGTTGAACCTTTGAGTATAGCATACAATCTATGTATTTCTGCAAATGTTTTTCCTTCATTATGGAAAATAGCCGGGTTGTACCAATCCCTAAAAATGCTAGGCCCATTGGAGTTGAGGACTATTGACCTATTTCAATTTTAAATCCCCTGGTGAAGGTTTTTAAAGATTATTGACTAGTCAGTTGAATTAATTTTTGGGGCTGTGAGCTCTTTGTGAAGAGCAGCATGGTTTTCGTGTGGGCAGGGGTACGGATAGCCCTGGTCAGGTTCATGAACACCGTCCTTAAAGGTTGTAATGATGGAATGTTGACAGGAGCAGTTTTGGTGGACTGTCCAGGGCTTTTTATTTGATAAATCATTCACTGCTTAGTCGGAAGCTTGCTGCCCTTGGATTGACTGTTTCTGTGGTTGAACTTGTTTCTGATTTTTTGCAGGGGCAGTCTCAGTTTGTCTCTATTGATACGATTAATTCTTCAGCTTGTTATACTACATGTGGTGTACCTCAGGGGTCTACTTTTGGACCCCTGTTGCTTTCAGTGTTTATTAATCAAGTCCCTTCTATTTTGATAAGTGTAAATGTCTTTTGTATGCTGATGATTTGATTTTGTACTGTCAGGGAAAGTCTTTGGATTATATAAATATGGTGTTGGAAGATGAGTTTAAGAAGTTATGTCATTGGCTTACTACCGACTTGATGCTTTTAAATATTCTTAAAACCAAAGCTATGTTGTTTGGAAGTTCTGTAAGACTTGGTGAACATTTTTCTCTGACTATACATGATATTCAGGGGAATTTACTTGATCAGGTGTCAGAATTCAGGTGTCTGGGGGTTCTTTTAGACCCCTCATTGACTTATTTTTCTTAGGTAAAGTCAGTAAAAAAGAAAATGTATTGTAGGCTGGGCCAATTATATAAATTCAAACCTTATTTATCTTATGATTCTCATCTGAAATTGGCTAATGGTGTCAATGCCATATTTTGATTATGTTTCTTTGTTGTATGTTAAGTTGGGAACCAAAGAGAAACAAATTCTAAGTGTTGTTTATAACAGCATTTGTAGGTTTGTTTTGGATGCTCCTTTTGACTCACCATTGCCTTTTATATTCTTCACTGAAATGGTTGTTGCCCCAGTTTAAATTCAAATTTGCCTTAGGAAAATTGGTTCATCAGGCCATTTATTCAAATGGCTTATCTCCATTATCTGATTTGGTTCAGGTCCATGAAGTTCAGGTAAATCTGAGAATATTTCAGGAAGCAGTGTTGGTAGTACAAAGTGCTAATAATAATTATGTTCTACGAGTATTTGATCACCAGGCTTCTTCACTTTGGAATAGGTTATCTGCTTCATTAAGGTTAATTAAGTCCTATTCATGTTTTAAAGTCAAGTTTAAACAATATTTGTTAGCACAGTCTCATTGTTCATGTTATTTGTAAATTTTGCATGTTGTATATTTTGATGTATTGTTTGTTATGTTTTATGTCCAGGTCGGTCCTGAAAAAGGGCTTTGGCCCAGAATCCTAACCTGGTTAACAAATAAAATGAAATTAAATGAATGAAATTAAACATGTTTCTATTTTGCCCTCTGGTTCACCAATCAATCATAGATCAACCGTAAGTCCAGGAACTGGGTTGTCTAGGATCAACATTAAAACTAAATTTCAGGCCCCAGGCATTGCCACTTTGCCGTTTGCACATTCTAAAGCTTCAGTATGGGTACTATCCCAGAAGACAATTATGTCATCCAGAGACCTCTACCATTTGAACAGATTTCTACACTATGGATTTTTCTCATTCAAAATAAATTATTTTTCCATCCATGGCATCACTAAATTTGCATGTGATGGAGTGAGTGTGGTGCCCATTGCTGTACCTCTACTTTTATAATAATATTTCCGATCAAAAACATAAAAATTATACTTTAAAACAAATTCAGTACCCCAAATCAAAAATTCCCTGAAGTACCACTCAGTTAACAATCCTCGAGAAGTCTTCACCTAACTCAAAGAATTCCTCATTAAATAGATCCAACCAGAAGGCAAAACAGTCCCACTGAACATCAACTTATTTGTAATGGAGCAATTCATCAACATCCTTCCCACAGACATGCAAATTTGGGTAAAAGAACACCAACCAGAAAGTGAGGAAAAGGCTATTTCTTTGGCTGAAGATTATCAGATGGCCAGACAGACACTGTAGCAGTGAAGTAACAGCCAAGGACTGGTGAGTCCCTCTTTTTCCCCGAGTTAATGCCGGGTCAGACAAGAACTCTGGTGTGGTAACTAATCTGCACCCAACTACTTTACTTGCTATAACTGTAATAAGCCAGGCCATATTGCAAGAAACTGCCATAAAAATAAGGAGGGTAAAACTGGAGCAGATTTAACCTCTGCAAATTGGGGCAAGTATTTAACAGATGTCAAGGTGGGAGATAAGACAAACTAATGAAAGAGAGCACACAGACGGTACAGAAACCAGGAATAGTGGCTGTCCAAACAGTTACACAGCCAGCACTCTAGGTTAACCAGCTTCAGGCAGAAAACAATGCAATAGATTGGCAACAGAATTAAATAACAGGGATGTGGAAAGTACCTGGAAAATAATTAAACATCACATTACCAGCATTTTTAATAACATTATCAATCAATCAATCACTCTTTATTTGTATAGCGCCTTTCAATATCAAGGCACAGCACACATTGTAACAATAAATATAAAAACAGAGAGCAGTGTAATTATTTAAAAATCATTCAGTCTGGGAAGGCCAATGAAAATAAATACATTTTTAACATAACTTTAAAACTACTGATGGTCAGGCATTCTCTTAACTGACAAGATGGAGAATTCCATAGGGTTGGTGCTGCAAATGAAAATGCACAATCTCCAGATGTTTTAAGATGAACCCTGGGGAATCTCTAGCAATCACTCATCGGTGGATTGGAGAGGACGATTTGGGGTGTAAGGAGTCAGGAGATCTTTCAGATAGTTGGGTTCCTATTCATGTAGGGCTTTAAAGGTAAGTAAGCCTACCTTATAGGTGATCCACAACTGAACCGACAGCCAGTGCAGTCCATGCAGCACAGGCATTATGTGACTGGATCTGGAGGTAGAGACCCATGCTTTTCTTAAATAAGAAATAACAAGAAATTCAGGTATAAAAGGAAATAACAAGAAATTTAAGGTATAAAAAGAAATAATAAGAAATTCAAAATATAAATAGCATAAAATGAAAACAAACACATGACTAAAGTGAAAAAAATTGCTTTTGGGGGGCAAAAGCTAAACAAATGCTTGCAATAGTTGTTGTTTAGGTTCCATTGTTACCACAGAGATGGTCCACAAGGAAACAACAGCAGAATTGTTAAATTCACAAAACCTTTCAAGACTATAGCATAATCCTTTGTAAAACAATGCAGTATCCTAGGAATGTGATTATAGTGTATAAGGTAATTTTGAGGTAGTTTATGAATGTAAATGTGATAACGAGAAATAAAACTAAATTTTCAATGAATAAAAAGAAATAACAAAAAATTCCAGAAAAAAAATAGAAAAATTATAAAAAATAAAAAGAATTTCATGGGTCTCTACCTGGAGGTACCTGTCAACAGCCTGGCTGCTGCATTCTGTACCAGCTGCAAGCCATAGATGTCAACCCCAGACAGCCCTAGTTAAAGGGCATTGCAGTAGTCAAGATGGGTAGTGATGAAGCCATAAACCAATGTTGGAAGGTCACCCAGAGGAACCAGATGTTTCACTCAGGTGATATTCCTCAGATGGTAAAATGAGGATTTGACCACAGCTAACACCTGAGATTTCAGGGTCAAGCCATCATCAAAAATAACGCCCAAGTTCCACACCTGATCTGAGGTTGTAAGCTGGAAACTGCCTAGCCACAGGCCAGACACTTGCCCAACCCCAACCCCTCCTCGAGCAGCCTGGGTCCATAACCAACACCTCAGTCTTATCCAGATTCAATCTCAGGCAACTAGAGCCCATCCAGTCATTGATCTCAGAAAGGCAGTTATTTAGCACAGAGATAGCATCAACCTGTCTGGGCACAAAGGACATATACAGCTGAGTATCATCTGCATAGCAGTGAAAACTCAAGCCATATAGCCTAATGATAACTCCCAATGTCAGCATGTACACTGCGAATAGCATGGGCACCAATATGGAGCCCTGCGGCACCCTGCAGGGCAGAGGGACAGCGTCAGAGAAACAAATTCCAGTGACCACCCTCTGAGATCTGCCTGCAAGGAAAGATCAAAACCAATTGACTGTACCCCACAATCCACATATATATATATATATATATATATATATATATATATATATATATATATATATATATATATATATATATATATATATATATATATACATATATATATATATATATATATATTATAGTATGCGGTAGTGCTACCATAGATTAAGGTTGAGAGCCATTTCTATTAACCCCCAAAACTTAACCTTAATAACTTTGCAACTGTTTGATGGATTTGCCTGAAGTTTGGAATTTATGATCAAGAACCATAGGCCTTGGGATCTGCCAAGTTTCGTACTGGTCGGATATACGGCTGCAGAGTTATTAAGTGTGATCTGTACGCGCACACGCTTTTCTGAATTCTATATTCGCTACTTACAGGTCGTAGACGGTTTATGTGGACCGGCTCAATTCTTCAGGGAACGGGTGGCTGGGGGTCCCTGATGTGCCTTTCAAGATTTCATGAAAAATATTAAACGGTTCAAAAGTTATTCAAAAACAGTTTCCATTATAAGTCAATGCAAAAGTTAACAAAAGTTCAACACTTTCTAAATGCATTTTACTTTTGCAAATGGGCCCTTTCGAAATCGGCCATTTTGTTTTCAGTTGGTGATCAGAAAAATGGTTGGCATTTAAATTTGGGACCCTCTAGCAACCTAATTTTTTTTGTATTCACCTAGTCGGGCCCTGAGGATGCTTGCCATGTCTTTATTTTGTGGTAAAACACCCCAGAAATATGTTTTTCAAATTTCTGGAAAAAGTACTTTCGAAAATTACTTTCGTGCTCACGAAAGTGTCGCAAATTCTTGTGAAAGCTTTTGCAAATTGCGACAGTAGTTTTCTAGTCTGTGGAAAATGACAGCAATTCTTTGGACTGCGCTGCAAAAGAACCGTTGGAGTTTTGAGTTGAAATATGGAGGAACGAGCGACATTGCACAGATGTGCCTTTCAGTGTTGTCTTGAAAAATATTACATGGCGGCAAAGTTACGGCACTCAAAGTTGACAGTTTTTCCCATAGGATAACATTACGGCTCCCGACGCATTACAGAAATCCTTTGGCACCCTGCTGCAAAATAACGGTTTGCTCTTTTTTCCTGAAATTTGGAGGGAAGACAAGCCAACAGCCCGCAGATGTGCCTTTCAGTAGTTTGGTGAAAAAATATCACACGGCGGCAAAGTTACGGCACTCCAAAGTTGATGGTTTTTCCCATAGGATAACATTACGGCTCCCGACGCATTACAGAAATCCTTTGGATCCCTGCTGCAAAATAACGGTTTGGTCTTTTTTCCTGAAATTTGGAGGGAAGACAGCCAACAGCCCACAGATGTGCCTTTCAGTGGTTTGGTGATAAAACATTACAGGGAGGCAAAGTAATGGCGCTCCGAACTTTTCTTTTTTTCCCATAGGATAACATTACGGCGTCATGGGCGCTAGGCCCGTGATCTCGAAACGGAAGTAGATACGGACTTGTTGAAAATTTCTTAGCCCCACAATGGGGCTAAGATCAAATTAGCCAGGACAGTTGTAAATAATATGACTTTTAATTTTTTTTCTACATCGTACGGTTCCTGAGATATAATGTATTTAGTATTCCAAGATCTCATTTTCTGCATCGATACTCATTATTATGCATACATTATTTGTACTCACTGTCTTTCTCTATGCAGGTTTTGGGAAACCAGCCTGTGCGCTTATTTACATACTGTTACTGTTGCCCTTTCACTATGGGTTCCATTACCCGCTTCACTTACCGTTGACGCCTGCGCCACCATGTGCGTATCCTTTGCGCTTTCATTTGCGCTTGTGTTTCTGTTATTTTTGCCATTTCTGTCTACAGTACTGTTTATCTTTCTGTTTCACTTACGTCACCATGCCCATTGACATTTCTGTTTGCAGGCACCATGTTACTATGTGACAACACATCACGTGGCAGACCGTTCCATGTACGCCACCATGTACAAGCATCTTTCTGTTCTCATTCACACTTGTGTTACCATGCGCCCACTGTTAGCATTTCTGTTTATGCTGTTGTCCCTTGTTAGTATGCCACAAGACATCATGTGGCGGATTCACTATTTCTTTATCATTCCCAAAAAGAAGGGAAATTGGAGGCAAAAACTCTGTTTAATGCATTAGTTAGGGTTGTTCCACAGCGACAAAAGTGAGGAAATTCGCTGTTAGGGTTGAAAACCCCCCTTGGACCCTTCGCCCACCCCCCAACCGGCATTTGGGGTGCGCATTGGAATCATGGGTCCTAACTCTCACCCCATTCTCCTATACTTCTGCTGCTTTACATGTCATGGGGTGAGAGTTAGGGCTGACGATCCTAATGCACCCCAATGCCACCACGTAAGGCCATCCTTATGCGTTTCATTTGCGCTTGCGTTTCTGTTACTTTTTTGCCATTTGTGTCTACTGTACTGTTTCTCTTTCTGTTTCACTTTGCGTCACCATGCCCATTAACATTTCCATTTACAAGCACAATGTTACTATGTGACAAGACATCACATGGCACACTGTTCCCGTCTACGCCACCGTGTTCGTTACCCTTTCTGTTCTCATTCACGCTTGCGTTACCTTGTGCGCCACTGTTAGTGCTTCTGTTTGCGTTGCTCTTCCTGTTACTATGCCACAAGACATCATGTGGTGGGAGTGTGGGGACTTTAGTCTCAAGGCCCCGCTTGCCATATATATGCCGGGAGCACGGGCCCCATGTGCATTATCCTTAGCTTCATTTGCACTTTCATGCTTCTGTTATTTTGCCATTTGTGTCTACAGTACTGTTTCTCTTCTGTTTCACTTGGTCACCATGTCCATTGACATTTCCATTTACAGGCACCATGTTGCTATGTGACAAGACATCACGCGGCACACCGTCTCCCTGCCTCACGCCACCGCAGCATTACTCTTTCTGTTCTCATTCGCCAGGTTACCATGTGTGCCACTGTTAGCATTTCTGTTTGGCGTTGTTGCTCCTGTTACTGTGCACAAGACATCATGGCGGGAGCACGGGGCCCCGCTGCAGCATTACATTCACTATTTCTCGTTATCATTCTCAAAAAGAAGGGAAATTAGAGGCAAAAAACCCCATTTAATGCATTAGTTAGGGTTGTTCCACAGCGACAAAAGTGAGGAAATTCGCTGTTAGGGTTGAAAACCCTAACTCCGAATTCAACTCCCCCAGCACCACACACACACAGACACACACACACATTCAAGTATGGGGGAGGACCAAGTCAACACAACCAATGACAGACATCCAGCAGCAGGTGACAGAAATAACAAACAATTGTCTAAATGTACTACGAGACATCCCCACCCACCTGACCAGGTACTGCATGCTCAGTGGAGATCAACAGCAAAACTGAGGCCATGTACACCAAATGTACACATCCCTGATTGCAGCTGCACACAACGTACCACACTTAGTAGTTGCATGGCCTTACCTACCGATGCCCCACACCACACCACAACTGGTACTGTGCCGTTATTCAATATAAATGCTGAAGGTGCATGATGATAGTTGTAGAAAGGTTTTAACACTAGTGAGTATACATTAATTAAGAGAAGCACATAAATTAACTACAAGACACTAGCATGCTCAAGATAAAAGTAGTGATACATTTAGTAGGTGATTTACATAGTAGTACATTTACGGCAATGGTTTACTCAACATAGAGAGGCTGATGTAAACATATGGAAAAGCATTGCCTGTTCAACGCTGTGAAATTGGTACTGCCAGTATCACATGCATTCTTACTGATGAAGGTGTACTGCTGATGTACATACATAGACCTTCAGTGTGTTTCAATACTAAAGATGCAGTAAGTATTCTTTGTAAGAAACATTGTAATTGCATGGATCAGGCCAAGCAACTTCTAAATATCATAGCACTACTGAGCCAACAATGATGTACCTGTATCGGACATGTATATAGGATAGATTTTCCTGTAGGCACTTACTGAGTATGTTGTACCTGATAAAGACAATCTCATTGCATCTGTGATGACTAACTTATTCAAATAGTAATACATTTACAATTGTTGCAATGAGTGATCCATGCCACTTATGGACACAGTGTGATTTTTTTAACAGTTGTTTCATACTCAGGCTGTATGCCTACTGTTTGGGTTTCACACTTCTGTCACTGATGCTATCAAAGTGATAACTATGTTAATTGTGCTACAACAGGAATCAAGTAGGTATGGTGTAGATATAAACAGAATGTCTTTTAGTATTGATTTAACTCACAATGGGGTAAGTGTACTAGGACAGCAGGGGTTATCCTCTATCACTGACTCTGTCAGTTATAATCACACTAGGGTTTCGATGACTGTAATGATCTGTTACACTGTTCATCTTCATGAGTTCATATTCACAGCCTTTCTCCAGTAACTAGACAGTGTATGGTGTAACTGGGTGGGACACTGTGTTGCAAAGCTGCTGCAGTGCCTAGCAGAGGAGAGTATCTACTCATAAAGACAATTAAGCAATAAGGCATGACCAACAGTTATGTTAAATGGTCTGTTAATCACCCTGTAGGGTTTAATGTTGAATGAGGCATAGCCGAAAGCTACATGTCGCTAGACAGTGATAAACTGACCATTAACATAATACCTGGGAGTGGCTTATTGCTAGCATAATAAAACTGTTTTTTTAAACAACATTAAACCACGTTCATCATATGGTTAGGCTCTACATGTATGTTAATAAAAACTAAACACAAGGCTGTTACAATGTTTACAGTCAATTAGAAAGCTGTATTTCTCAAACCCTTGTTATAATCAGAGATATTATACCTGTACAACTACTTGGTTTTCCTCAACTCTATTGCTCATGTGGCCCACCACATGTGGTCTCGTCTGGTGTGGGGCATTGGTAGGCAAGGCCATGCAACTACTAAGTGTGGTACGTTGTGTGCAGCTGCAATCAGGGATGTGCACGTTTGGTGTACATGGCCTCAGTTTTGCTGTTGATCTCCACTGAGCATGCAGTACCTGGTCAGGTGGGTGGGGATGTCTCGAGTACATTTAGACAATTGTTTGTTATTCTGTCACCTGCTGCTAGATGTCTGTCATTGGCTGTGTTGACTTAGTCCTCCCCATACTTGCATGTGTGTGTGTGTGTGTGGTGCTGGGATTCGAGTTAGGTTTTCAACCCTAACAGCGAATTTCTCACTTTGTCGCTGTGAACAACCCTAACTAATGCATTAAACGGAGTTTTTTGCCTCTATATATATATATATATATACAGATATATACAAAAGGCATGAAACCTAAATGGCTAAATAATACTGTTAAGAGGATTATAAGGAGAAAATGCAAATTATGTAATAAATATCAAAAAGCAAAGTCCACGGATGATTGGGAAAAATATAAAATAACCTTAAGGAAGTGTAAAAACAACATAAACACTGCAAAAAACAAACGGAAATAAGTTTGGCAAAAAATGCAAAAAAAAAGGTCATTGTAAAAAAATTTCAGCTACATAAACTTCCTTAAAAAGAATGATACAAATATCAGTCCCATCACTAAAATAGGAAAAACAATTACATGCCCAATCAAACTTGCAAATAAATTTAATAAATATTTTTGTTCTGTATTTTCAAATAAGTCTGGTCACGTTAAAGACTTTGTTACTAGTTCAAATACCAATATTAATATTTCCCCAATGACATCCTACCAAAAATAATTAAACTACATGAGTTTAGCTTCCCTGGCCCAGATAAAATTTCACCAAAAACACCGAAGCTACTAGGTAGAGGTATTGTAGGTCCACTCTCCGCTTTTTATGACAGGTCATTGAGAACAGGCATCATCCCAAGTGACTGGAGACTGGTGGAGGTTATCCCTATCTATAAAGAGGGTGAAAAAAACTGACATCACTACTTTCCATCTGGTAAGTCTCACCTTGGTACCAGGAAAAATCTTGCAATTAATTTTGGTGGACAGAATTAGGCAACATATTGATAACTCAAATAACAGGGACAACAAACAGCATGAGTTCACTCCAGGGAGGTCTTGCATCCCCAACCTCCTGTGCTTTTATGAGAAGGTTTGTATACCAGTGGACATGGTGTATGTTGATTTCAGTGGAGCATTTGATAAAGTGCTGCACTGGGCCATTATAGAAAAAAAATGATTGAACTACATTTTGATCCTTATTTAATTAACTAGGTTAAGAACTGACTCTATGATAGAACCCAGTCTGTTATTATAAATGGCCACCTTTCATCTCCAGGTTCTTTTACTAGAGGGGTCGCACAGGGCTTACTTCTGGGGCCAATTATATTTTCTTTATTTATGTCTGACTTGTCAAAAAATATTTGTGGCTGGATATTAAAGTATGCAGATGATACCAAAACAGGTGGTCCATGTAGTACTACAGATGACATAGAAGTAATTCAATCAGATTTGGACACAATTAGTTCATGGGCCTATAGATGGGGTATGACCTATAATTTAGAAAAATGTCATGTGATGCACTATGCGAAAAGAAAACCACAGCACCAATACTTCTTGAGCAACAATTCCTTGAAAGTTATTGCATTTGAAAAGGACTTAGGTGTTCTCATTTCTAATAAACTAAAATGTCAAGATCATTATCTGGAAGTCATTTCAAAAATCTAACAAAATCTCATGGTCACTTAAGAAGAATATCACTAGCAGAGAATCTGAGGCACAGTATCACTGCCAATTTATAGAGCATACGTACAACCACATTTGGACTATGCATACCAATGCTAGAATCCCTTGGCAGAAAAATATAATTAGAAACTGGAAAACGTGCAATGGAAAGCTACAAAATCCATTAGGGAAAGGCAAAAACTGAGCTAACAAATCAACAGGTGCCACGATATAAAGAAGTCCAACCACATGCAGTAAAAGTCAGGCACACAGAACCAGAAAAATAAAAAACCCAAGATTGGGTAAGATTAAAAAAACTATTTATTACTTAAAATAGTAAGGCATACTGACACCCACAACCATATGTACCAATGTTTCATGCTGGTCATGTGTGCTTTTTCAAGGTACCTCAAGGTTGTTTTTTATAATACTGTTTTTAATCTTATGGTTTAAATCCCTTAAGAATCCACATAATCAGTCTTATCAGTCTCAGTTTTGCTTACTGAATTTAATGCCCTTACATACTAGAAGATTAAGAGGGGATTTATTAATGCTCTATGATGTTATTCAGGACCCTCATTTGATGACAGAGTTAAATTTAAGTTTTAAACAATCTTTCATTAATACCCATGGATATCCACTGCAACTGGAAGGAAAGCATTTAAAACCACTGCTACAGGGAGATTTTGTACACAAAGAATAGTTCAACCATGGAATAAACTATCAGAACAAGTCATTATAAGAAGCAATAAGGCTGAATTTAAAAACAGACTTGACAAATTCTTATTATTGGAGTTATCTATAGGATAATTTGGTGAATAAGAAGCAATATATGGGCAAAGTGCCTTCTCTACTTCTCACTTTTCTTAGTATAATTCTTAGTATGATAAGACTGTGAAGGGACTTATTGATTCAGGAAGCAGACAGACCCTAGTGCATGTTGAAGTGCTGGGAAAACACTGTACAAAAGGACAAAGCATGGGTGTCTCTGCATCCATAGGGACACTCGATACTATCCCACCACCCAAGTGACTTTGAATATTAATGAAGTGTCACACCAAATGAAAGTTGGGGTAGTATCTAAGTTACCTGTAGATGTGATTATTGAAAATAACTTTCCAGGACTTACTGAGTTAATCAAAGAGGGAATAAATACTGCTGTTTCAGCAGCTGTAATAACAAGAGCACAGGCAAACCAAATCTCAGATGGTGGGGGTACTTTTCCTTCTGGTGACTTTGATGCAGACTTGTTTGAAGTCAGCTCCAAGATCTGGAAATCCAGGAAAGAAGGAAGATGTCTGAAAGAAACAGTAGCATCAAAAGACTGATGGGCATAAGGGGTTCATATACTAAAGTGCTGAAACTAAACTGATAACTGATTGTGATTTTGTTTCTGAGCAAACTAATGTTTTTTTCTCTCCGAGGTTATTTTAAGCAGCTGGGGTGAAACAAAAACTGGTGAACACATGTTTAAAAATGCAATGGGTTACTATACAGAGTCTGGCTAATCCTCAGATGCAGGAACAGATAGAACAGTTGGTCATACCAGTGAAATATGGAACTGAGTTGTTACAGATAGCACATGATAGTTCTATGGCTGGTCACTGAGCAAGGGACTGCACCCTTGTCAGACTGCTGTACAGATTTTACTGGCCTGGATTTCATGAGGATGTTGCTACCTATGTACTGAATATCAGAAAGTAGCCTCAGTGACTAAAAAAGACAAACCCTTAATAGATGTGCCTTTTCAGAGAATTGCAATAGATGCATTTGGCTTCTTAGACAAAAGTAAAAAAGGTAATTGATTCATTTTGGTAGTATGTGACTATGCTACTCAATACATAGAGACCATTACAGTGTGTACAGTCACATCCCCAAAAGTGGCAGCGGAGGCTGCCAAAATGTGCAGTAGGGTGG
Organism: Neoceratodus forsteri; assembly: GCA_016271365.2. Lineage (NCBI taxonomy): Eukaryota > Metazoa > Chordata > Ceratodontiformes > Ceratodontidae > Neoceratodus > Neoceratodus forsteri. The sequence continues at coordinate 899,184,215 of CM028135.1, read as the reverse complement.
GCATAGATAGATTACTACTGATCAGGGAAACAATCAGGATAATAATTGTGGTGCTGCATTACTACAGGAACTATACCAACTACTAGGTATCACTGCCATAAGAACAATCCCTTATCACCCTCAGACAGATGGTCTTGTTGAAAGTTTTAATTAAACCCTTAAATGCATGTTCACACAGTCTGTAAAAGGTGAAGGGAAAGACTGGGACCATTACTTACCGTTCCTGCTTTTTGCTTACAGAGAAGTGCCACAAGCCTCAACATGTTTTTCATCTTTTGAAATGCTGTGTAGTAGACTACCTGGAGGGCCACTTGATGTAATAAAAGAAGCATTGGAAGATAGCCCTGCTCTGAAAAAATCTATTATACCTTATATATGTGCCTTGAGAAAGAATCTGGAAAAATATGTTGAAATTACCCATAGTAATCAGGAAGAGGCCCAAAACCAGTAGAAGGTGCATTATGACCATAGTAAAAGAAAAAAGGTTTTGAGTCTGGTGAAAATGTCTTGCTACTGTTACCCACTACAGAAAATAAACTGCTAATTAAGTGGCAAGGGCCTTATAAAGTGCTTGGATATACTGGCATAGTTAGCTATGAGATTGAGACCCATGATAGGAAAATCCTAAATACCATGCTAACCTCCTGAAGAAATGAGTTGATAAAACACCAAAGGTTGATTTGTTAGTTTTACCAGAAAATTCCACAGAAGACATTGATATAGCCTATAACAGATTGGAACAAAACTAACTGCTGATGCTGTAAAGGTGAATGTTTTCTTAACCTCCAAACAAATCACATAAATCTGTAACTTTGTAAAGACATTTAGCAGTACTTTTACCAAGCACCAGGCCGACCAAAAGGGGTCAAGCACATAATAGTGACAGAGAATGTTTGCCCTATTAGACAAAAGACATACAGATTATCAGAGTGGTTATGAGCAGACGTGGTGAAGGAAATACAAAAAATGAAACAGTTGGGTATCATAGATGAGTCGAGAAGTGCTTTGTCATCACCAATGGTGATTGTAAATAAAAAGAAGGGGGGGTGTAAGAATCTGCCTTGATTTTAGGAATATTAATCAAGTGTCCGAATTTGACGGTTATCCTATGCCCGGGATAAATGATTTGATGGACAGATTGGGAAGTGTCAAGTACATCAGTACCCTCAATCTCAACAAGGGTTACTGGCAAATTCCCCTAGCTAAAGAATCCAGAGACAAAACTGCATTTACCACTCCTATTGGATTCTACCAGTTCACCACCACGGCATTTGGTTTACATAGCACACCTGCTACTTTACAGCATTATATGGCTGTAGTTTTAGCTCCCCACACTGGTTGTTCTGCTGCTTACCTGGATGATGTCGTGGTGTACAATTCAAACTGGAAAAGCTACATGGAACACCTATGAACAGTTATCCAATCTATCAAGAAGGCAGGTCTGACCATTAATCCTACCAAATGTGCACTGGGCATCTAGGAAACCAGATATTTGGGACATGTTTTGGGAAATTGAGAAGTAAAGCCAGATACTTCTAAGATAGGAGCTATAACTAACAGTCTTGTCCCTAAAACAAAGAAACATGTCAGTCTCTTTTAGGACTAGCTGGTTATTATTGGAGATTCATTTACAACTTTGCCCAGTTAGCTACCCCCCTCATTGAACGTTGTGCAAAATTGAAATATTTCATCTGGCGAAATATTTCGTATAATTCCACAATTACGAGAACTTTTTTGCTTATGCAAAATGAAATTTTGCCTGTTTTCCTGATTTTGCATAATGGTGAAATTTCGTTTAACGTAGCTTGGCAAAATATTTTGCCTATGCAAAGCGAAATTTCACTTGGCTTCATGATTACGCGTAAATGGCAAAATTTTGTCTAAATGTGTTGATCTGCTAAATTCGCCTATTGATGCTCCAAATTTCACCTTGTGGCATAAATCACCGGCATAACTTTTGATTTTGCTGGTGAAATTTTGGTCCTAAGGTGAATTTGCAATGCATTGTGGGTAAATAGGTCAAAAGGACGTGTAGCTTGTTTACAGCTCATTCTGCTGTGTGTGGAGTTGGAGAGCAGACTGTTGTGGTGCATCAGAGCCAATAAAGCCTTTGAAAACATAGTTAAAACTTGTTTTTGAGAGCTAATTGCTGCAAAATATAATGTTTTTTCCTAGTGCTACTGCGCTGCTAGAGAGCATTTTCTAATTTGTGAATATTTGTATAATACATAGATTAAATTAGGTTTTACTTTTCTTTCTGTCTTTGACAGAGTTGTGAGGGGTAGGGTAGGAGTGTAAAGCAGTGCAGGCTATTTCTTGCCAAGCAGATTGGTATTTACTCACAATTGTGAGTCATTTATTTACTGTTATATCTTATTAATTTTGTTATATCTTGTCAATTTTTTTTCTCTGAAAAGTTTCTCCATCCTGTTTGAGAGAGTTCCTGCCACCGTTAGCTGTGTTATTTATACCATTCTTCTGCTTTTAGTTGTAAATTGATTGTGAATTCTAAAGTTTTAAACATACAGGGCTGACCCTTTGTTTTATTTGTTTTGTGGTTAGTTCTGTTTGCTAGAGTGTTAACTTGTGTTACTAAAACTGTGAAAATCAACAGCTGTATTAAGTACTTCAACTTGATCACTTGAACTTGTCCATTTACAGTCGTACTGCACCGTTGAATTGTTCCCTTGTATCTTATTGCTGGAGCTTGATTCTGCACACTGCACAGTGTTCCTGTTTTAGTTAACTTGCGTTACCCTTTCTCTGTTACAGCATTGTTTGTGTATATATTAAAATAGTAATTTTCAAGAGATTTGCTGGTGATCCCTCCCATCCAGACCACTACCATATCTTGTGGTACTACTTGCCTTTGTTGTGGTTTTATAGTTGTCTCTGCCTGTATATAAAAAAAATTGTGGTACTGAATAATAACATATTACAGTACTTTATTTGTCCAGAGACACAGGTGATCTGTATTTAAAGTCAGACACTTGTGCCCTTTTTCTTTGTGTATGTTTCTTTAATTCCTTACTGTTTGGTGAAAAAAAAGTTACCTTTTTGTTTTTTACTAGAATAGGCTGCCTACCATATACAGTATTAGTTGTACTCTAAGTGCTGGTACCTGTCCTGATTGTGTTTGAACTTGTAAGGAAGCCAGTACTGTAGGTGTGTGACATCATCATTCACGTGTGAGGTGTTATTCACACAGTTAGTAATAATACATCCTTTCTTCAAATACTCCCAGAGAAAGGCAAAGCTTTGAAGCAGCAGTCAGCAAAAATGCCTTCTAAGAAGCGGCCAAGTACAGGGGGGAAACGTGGCATGGTGGATGAGGGAACTAAGAAGTCTGCTGAAAAAAGTACAATTTCAGTTCCAGTTCCCCATAGCAGTGAATGCACACGTATGTCTGCATCAGTGTCTTATGATGTGGGCCCTGGTTGTACGGGAGGAACTAGCAAAGGAGTTGGTGGCCAAACTAGGTCAGGCATACCTGTGTCTTACTTTTTTAAAGCTCAAACTGTAGCAGCTATGCTACTGGGGGAGGGATGCTGACAGGGATTGAAGGGGGGCACTGACACCAGAACAGGAACAGTGGTCCAGGACTCGGAGGAGGGTGATAATAAGTCTGTAAGTGTGACTGTTCATGTTCCTGCAGGAGTTGGTTATGATAGTGTTCAACAAGAGTCTGATGGTCCTGGAAATAAGGATAGTCAGCCCCTGAGATGGTTGTAGAGAAAGAAAAAGGTACCATCCTCCAAGAAGACAGTGATGGGGGGAGGAGGAGGAGGAGGAGGAGGAAGACAAGGACATCATCATTATTGGTGGTGATGATGATGTCTGGGATGATCCCAGATGGGAGCGTGAGTTAAAAAAGGTCAAGGGTGATGTAGGTCATTTACATGTACAGTCCGTGGGTCAGTCTGAGACTGCTATCAAGCCTATAAGCACACCTCCAAGCAGTCAAGTAACCCCCCTCCCAAATATAGTTTTACTGAAGTGATAAGAGCAGCCCAAAAAACACACACTACCACACCTGTTTCTGGACTACCCCAGTCCCAGAAGCATCTGAAGTCCAGAGGTCAAAAATCCCTAGTTTGGGACTTTTATGTGCTAGATCCTGATGATGAGACCACAGCAATATGCCAACTTTGTCAAGCCCGTGTTAGTCCGGGGAAAAAAGGAAGCCACATAGGCACTGGTGGCCAACACTCCCACCTGAAATACAAGCACCCACTGAGATGGCAGCAACACCAGAAGAATGCCAGAGCTTTTGGTAGCAAGTTACATGTAGTAGAGCAAGAGCAGGAGGAGGGAGGACAGAGTGGGTCAGTGGTGGAGAGGAGGGTGAACAATCCTTTGATCTCTCTAGTAGTGGGCATAGCAGTGGCAGTGCAAGTCCCAGTCCCATGAGTCTGAAAAGTACACCACCACACCCACAAGCAAACAAAATAACTGGTTTCATGCGGTCTACACAGCTCCAAGAGTCAAGTGTTACCTCAAGAAGAAAATCATTGCTGCCACAAGTACCGCATTCTGGTCGGACGGTCCCAAAGATACAGCCCACTCTGAAGAACATCCTTGAGCAGCAGACAAAGTATCCCCCAATCATGCTGCTGCATGAGAGTTAAATGCTGTCACTGCTGAAATGCTGGCCATTGGTCTGTTGCCATTCTCATTCATAGAGAATGCTGATTTCCGCAGGTTGATAGCCCATGCCTGTCCCAAATGGCAAGTTTCATCACAAGTGTGCCATGCCAGAGCTGAACTGTAGAGTTGCTGATTACATCAGACATGAATTGAAGCATAGTGTATCGCACTATATCCATCTTAGCATGAATATGTGGACCAGTGGACAAACAGAAGCAAGCTCGTATCTGTGCATAAAAGCACACTGGGCACAGTTGGCTGGTGTGGTACTTGATTTGGGGCCTGGCAAAACATACGTGAAGCAAAATTGTGGTGGTAGCAACACACCTGGTATTTGGCAGCGTGCAACCCTGAGTATGACAAATGTCACAGGTTCTCATACAGCTGTGAAAATGCTTAATGCTCTGCTGGAAGAGATTGATGGGTGGCTACACACACAGTCACTCACAGCAGGATTTATTGCAAGTGATAATGGCTCCAGTGTAGTGAAATGCATTAGTGATGGAGGTTTTTTTCAGAGTGCCCTGCCTGGCGCACTGCCTTAATCTTGTTCAGCAGTCCCTCAACCATGCAGACATCAAGAAAACAGTTACTGTTGCCCATCGCATCTGTGTCCACTTCGTCCATTCTTCAAAGGCCTGTGATCATCTACGTGAGCTACAGCGCAATAACCATCTGCTTCAGCACCGGATAAAGCATGATGTTGTCACCAGGTGGAACTCCACACTGTACATGCTTGACCGGCTGTATGAAAGGTATAAGGCTGTGTCAGAATACCTACTGCTACACACCACCTGTGTCAGTGCTGGAGTGTCCATCGCTCTAACAACAGAGCAGTGGTACCAAATTGATAGGCTAATACACATTCTCCATCCATTCGAGCATGGTACACAGGCAGTGAGTGGGGTCACTGCTTGTATAAGTCAGTCCATACCCCTCATACATGTGCCGTGGCAGACACTAGTGAATGTGCAACACCAGATAGAGGCAAATTTGGATCATGGCACTTGTGATCTAATGGAGTACATGCTCCATGTGCTGGACACAAATACCAATGTATCTAGCATTTTACAGTCAGCTGACTTTGCCATCACCACCATGCTGGATCCACGCTACAAACATGGCCTGTCCTCTATAATTGATGAAGGTAGTCAGCGAGTACAACAGTTGACAAAGAACCTTATTAGATTGGTACATGCTGCACAAAAATGGGCGTTGCTACCACCAACAGTGGCTCACAGGCAACCCAATCAGAGCAAATGGGCAAGGCAGAGCAGAAAACAGCAAGCAATCCCATTTGGGATGTTCTCTTTCAGGTGGGAGTGGAAGATAGGGAGGAAAAGGAGGAGGAGGAGGAGACAGATGAGGCAGCTAGACTCCGGGCAGCAGAACGAATGGAGAAGCCCTACATGGGGGACCCAAAGCACCTTGCCATTAATGATGAGCCACTGCTGTACTGGAGCAGTAAAATGACTGACTGGCCAGTACTAACATAGGTTGCTGTGAAATACCTGAGCTGCCCACCATCCAGTGTCACTGTGAAATGAGTGTTTAGTGCAGCTGGGGCAATTGTGAGTGACTGTAGGACCAGTTTGTCACCCAAGAATGTGTCCATGCTAACATTCATCAAAAATGAATGAAAGGCACATTCCACACAACATAGTAGTGTCAGTGGTGTTACCACAGGAACTGTGTCTCAGTGATGAGGATGATGACAATCCCTCGACTAAGACATCCACTGGCAGTGAGCTGGATGAGGCAGCAATGTTGAGAGAATTCCCACCTGATGAGAACTCCAGCCTTGAAGACTGTGAGGGGTGCTTTGTGGATGATGTGGAATTGGAAGTTGAAAAAGTCTGAGTTTACTCCAAGGCCCCCCCCCCCAACAACAACTTTGAACTCAGTATGGTGGCTGGGGTGCGTATGTTATACCTCATTTTTAGCTATGTACCATTGGATTGGTTATGGAAATATGTTGTTATGTGCTGCAGTGTGCATGAATTTCATTTGATCACCCTTTGCCATAACCCGTTGATTGGTCACCTCACCACCAGTCCCCCAAGCCTATATAAAGCAGCAGAAATGTAATTACCATAATTGTAAAGCTTTTGCAATTCATTGATTACAGTTATAATGTTATTCTTCCAAAAATATCTTACTTTTTATGTTGACTATATCCACCCCATCTTACAGCAAGATATGTTGTCTGGATGTCCTTAAAAGTGCCCATGAAGGCAAATTCCACACTGCCCCACCACCGCCTCTCAACACCTGATCTGGCTTGACACAGCCATGCACTCCATGTAACTGAAAAAAATGTTTCTGCCACTTAGTAGCGGTGACATGTACAAGAACCATGGCTCCTAGACTAGTACAAGTAGCATATGAATGTAACATGCTAATCCAACAGTTAACACCACAAGTTGAACACATTTTGAGAAATGGTGAATGGTGGCCATCGTTAATGATGCAAGTCATTAATTACAAAAGTAATCAGGAAATAGGCTTAACAACTTACAACATCAAATCCCCCCAAAATGGTTACTTAGGCTACAGTACCAGGTTAAGATACACCAAAACCGCAGTGGTTCCGGGGGGGGGGGTCCTGCTATCCTCACTTTGGAATGGATTCAAAATGTTCATGATTACTGCAGCTACACAATCTCCATTGATTAGACAAGACATTAACCCCCTCCACCTAATTATTTATTAAACACCATCTCAACCATCTGTTTTCACATACAGTTCCTCTCTGTATGTGGGTGGCAGTGGTGATTACTCATTAACGGTAATGGTATGGACACCAGTCCAGTAGCCAACATCGCAGTTCAAGGAACACCCCTGTCTTCCACAGACACAACACAGCTCCTGCAGGGCCCGGATTGATCATGTATTCACCAAGATACAACATACGATGAAACCTCATCAGAGGAAAATGACCTAAGCAAGACCAAAGATAAGAAAAAATGTTGGATACTCGTCAATCTGCATACCTGGTTTTACCTAACAAGTTGGAAGAAGAAGCTGAGAAAAAAATGTATACTTACCATACCCCATGCTGTCATTAAACTGCGGACATTCCCCACAGGAACATGGTGTGTGGTGCACATGATTCCAGACCAAGGTCCATGATGAAGCATAGTAGCACTAGCAGGCATTCCCCTTTCCCTATCAGCACTGCATACCTTGAAATAAGAAAAAATAAGAACAAATTTTCAGGATTGTTAAAAAGTTCCTCCCCTATCACCCGTGACCATCCACCAACCCCCCCACCACAGAAGACCATAAAAAATGAAGAAATACTTACCTCAAGGACTGTGAAAGTGAAACCATTGCACAATTAAATAAATCCCCCAGATCTGGTTGATCAGCCAACAGCAGCAGCGGCAGCAGGATGGAACGAGACTTAACTTCACTGGAATTCCTGATGTTGACAAAAGCAAAAAATAACACACTTACTATCAAGCTCAGACAACCAGATGGCAGTAACAGACATGCCACACTAGATTGAAAATTCCAATGCTTACCGTCTGCGTTGGGAAATTGAGAAATGTGGTGCATTCAAAGATCCATAGAGCTCCCTTCTTCCCAGCCTGGCATGAGGATATCATCCACAGCATACTGAAAAATACTATAAGAACAATACAAGCATATTAGAACTCAAGATGCCATAATACCAACCCACCAACACCCTTACCTTGCACGGGGAAAAAAAATTAAGACAGATACTTATGTGTTCAGCAGCAGCTGTATGGACTGTGTGAAGATAATCCACCAGGCATCAACCATCCAGAACAGTAGTTCTTGTGGCAACTTGTAAAGTAGTAGTCAGAGACAGCAGCAGGCAGCAAGCTACAGTGCCCCAAAATGTCATTCACTCCCCACCACCAGACAAGCTACTACCACAGAGTCAGTCAGTCAACATAGCTAGACAATCCATACAGCAGCATAGGGATAGGAAAATGATAATTGTACATTTCTGTCTCAATCAAATGAAACAGCAGCTGCAGTAGGAGGAAAGAATTGCGAGTGGCAGCAGCATTTTGCAGGAGGAATTCATTTTCTCTGTATGGGTTGGCACCCCTTTTCAGGTCCCTGGGGTGGTGGCACACCATAAAACATCCGGACTGACAGCAGATTTCAGTCTCAGTTTGATGTAATATTTTTTGGTAAACATTTCTGGACTTGTAGGCCCTGTTTAGCACCAGCAGCAGTGAGTTTCAGGCAGAAATATTTGGTAAACAGGCCATAAAACAGTTAAACATCATGGCTGAAACCAGATTTCTGTCTCAATTTAACATGCCATTTTTTCTGCAGCATTTCTGGACATTTACTTCCTGTGCTGCACTGACAGAAACAAAATGTGGCCGAAAAACAATTGTAAAAAGCGGACCAAAGACTATCGTTTGGTTCGGGTGGGGGTTTGGGCACCATAAAACATCATGGCTGAGACCAGATTTCTGTCTCAATTTAATCTACCATTTTTTAGGAACCATTTCTGGACATTTAATACCTGTGCTGCACTGGCAGAAACAATATGTGGTGAAAAACAATTGTAAACAGTGACTAAAACAGCATTTTAATGTTTGGTTGCTGGCGAGGCACCATAAAACATCAGGACTGACAGCAGATTTCAGTCTCAATTTGAAGTAACATTTTTTGGAAAACATTTCTGGACTTGGAGGCCCAGTTTGGTACCAGCAGCAGTGAGTTTCAGGCAGATAATATTTGGCAAACAGGCCATAAAACAGCTATTTATTGTCTGGATGGTAGTGGGGGGGCACCCTAAAACATCATGGTTGAGACCAGATTTCTGTTTCAATTTAATGTACCATTTTTCCTGCAATGTTTCTGGACATTTACTGCCTGTGCTGCACTGGAAGAAACAAGATGTGGCCAAAAAAACAATTGTAAACAGTGGGCCAAAGACCATCGTTTGGTCCGGTTGGCGGTTTGGGTGACATAAAACATCATGGCTGAGACCAGATTTCTGTCTCAATTTAATCCGCCTCTTTCAGGAAACATTTCTGGACATTTACTGCCTGTGCTGCACTGGCAGAAACAAGATGTGGCTGAAAAACAATTGTAAACAGTGGCCAAAACAGCATTCTAATATCTGGGTGATTGAGGGCACCCTAAAACATCAGGACTGATTCCACATTTCAGTTTCAGTTTGATGTAACATTTCTTCCTGTAACATTTCTGGACTTGTAGGCTCAGTTTGGTACCAGTAGCAGTGAGTTTCAGGCAGAAATATTTGGCAAACAGGCCCTACAACAGTTATTTAATATATGGGCGGTGGGGGGGCACCCTAAAATATCATGGCTGAGACCAGATTTCTGTCTCAATTTAATCTACCATTTTTCCTGCAACTTTTCTGGACATTTTACTGCCTGTGCTGCACTGGCAGAAACAAGTTGGGGCATAAAGACAATTGTAAACAGTGGACCAAAGATCATTGTTTGGACCAAGTGGGAGTTTGGGCACCATAAAACATCATGGCTGGGACAAGATGTCTGTCTAAGTTTAATGTATCATTTTTTGGGAAACATTTCTCGACTTGTACGTCCTGTTTGGCATGATCAGCGCTGCCTGAGATTCTGGCTGAAATACTTTGCAAACAGGCCAGAAAATAGCTATTTAATGTATGGGTGGTGGTGGTGCTGGGGAGGGGTGCATCATTCACATCATCACTCAGACCATATTTCAGTCTGAATTTTATCAAACTTTTCTCCTGTCATATTTTTCCTTTTACCATTCCTGCTGTATTCTGCAAAGAGTAGTATGGTGGTAAGAGGCTGTGTTAAACTGTGGCCGGAGTGCACATTTTGGACCGGGTCACTCACCGGGGTACATGAAGTGTGGCGGTGGTGGTTGTAGTGAGGCACTAATAAAACATTAACATGATGGCTGGAGGAAGGGAGGGACACAAAGTTAACATTTCTGAATGTGGCAAGGTCGGGGGGACACGTGTTGTTCAGCATAAAAAAATACCGTACTCATGTTTAACTTTGCAATAATAGTGCTTATTTAACTATTTCATTCTATGACTGTTGTGCACATATTCGGACTGATGCTGCACAGAGCCAGTTCCCAGTTTGCCACCAGCCCTTAGCACACACACAACAGACAACAACATCACATAGCTTTGGGGAAAAATGTTTGTTCATACAAACAAATTACAATATTTGACATTTGTGGATAGGAGGAAACAAATAAAGAAGGAGTAACATAAAACAAGCAAGAAGGTACACAGTTTATGGGCATAGTACTTGGGAGGACATGCGGGGCTAGGCTCAGGGTAAGGGTATTCAATTGTGAGACAGAGGGGAAGTGGAGGGAGAATAAACATTACATAAAACATAACATATAAGATAGAAAACCACAGGACTAGAAAAAGAACAAAGAGGCTATATAGAGGACAGAAAAGAATGTTTTCTGTTTTTTTTAATTTTTTAATTTTGTTGGTGTTTTTTTTATTTTAGGTGGTGAAGAGGAAAAAAGAGCAAGACTTGCAAAAGAAAAAGGACAGAAAACAAATTGGTGCAAACATAGCATAGCCTTTTATCACTTAAGTTGCACCAGTGCCACTTCCGCCGAAAACACCACCACCACCACCATCATCCCCTTACAACTCAGCTCTGTCAGGAGGTCCAAGACCTTCTTTTGGTCCTCCCTTATTTTGTCCAGTTCTCCCCTGACCTCTTGGAGGAGACCTTGCACCTCCATGCATACTGCCACCACTTTTTGGTGCATGGACTCAAGGTCCTCCATCCTGATGTTACCTGGTGGTCCTGGTGGAGGAGTTACTGCAGGCTGTGATACCAAACCAGGTGAAGCACTCATGTGCTGGTGGGTGTGGGGTATCTCATCACTCCTCCTGCTGCGGCTACTGCGGTGCCACCTGGGACGCTGGATACTCTGATGTTCGGACCCATCACTGCCTCCTGCTGCTGCAGCTTCTTGCAGCTTGGATTGCCACTATGTGGCATGGTGGTACCGCAGGTGGCTCCTCTGTCCACCTGTACCAAAGTGGGACCCTTGTTTTCCACACCACACATCTTTGCCATAAAGGTTGCAGATAACAATACTGTCATCTCCAACCTTTGTGGAAAAAAATGCCCAAACTAGAGATGGAGAGACCTTGGGTGGAGGCTCATCAGCCGATCTCTCTGCTGCATCTGCAGCATCTGCCTCTTCTAAGACCTGCTGCTCTTGCTGAGGGGGCTGACAAAGGCTGCACATGTTCTTGAGGGGGTGCAATGGGCTCCTGCAGCTCTTGCTGTCCTGGAGGGCACATGCTGCTGGGGTGGGGTGGGGATTCTCCTGCTGCTGCTGGTAGCAGGGGGGCTGCTGCTGCTGGGGGGGCCACGGGCATATCTTTCTTTTGGGGGCACTTGGAAAATGCCCACCTGTTAAGGCGGACCACAGATCCTCCTGCTGCTGGTGGTGCACTACGACTCTCCCTCTCCATCATAAAGAAAGTTCTTCTTTACTATCAAAGTAAAGAAAAAAGAAAGAAAGATACAGGGAGGGACTGGGGGATGGGGAGTCAAACACACATACACACACACACACACACACGCATAGTGTAAAAAAGATAGATAAATATAACAATACAAAAAAACACTAACAGACAATATTAACTTTTTAAACTAATGGGGAACAGATCACAAATAAGCAAACACACACACACACACACACACACACACACAAACACTATTTTTTATAAATAAAACTTTTTGCTCTCCTGCTAGTATGTAGTTCAGCTCTCCTACTTCCTACTACTAGGCTGAAACAGCTCTAAAGGAAGTACACTTAGTCTGGCTTCCTGCCTAAGTTCAGTCACCCATGTGACCAGCATTGTGCTAAAGAGAAAGTCATGTGATAAGCTTTTTTTCTCAATTTCACCTGATACTAACATGTGGCGAAATTTGCAGGTGAAAGGCAAAATTGTCAGCTAAATTTCGCTGAAATTTACAGGTGAAATTTCCCCATAAGGGCACAATTATGTAAAATGTTTCATGTGGCAAAATTGGTGATTTCACCAGAATTCTGCTGGTGAAATTAAATTTCACTGCATCTTTACATGAAGAAATGGTGCCTGAATAATGTGAAATGGTCCCCAGAGTGTGATGAGGCTTTTCGGTCCTTCAAGGTTGCATTAGACTGTGAGAAACAATTTTTGATACAGACAGATGCATCAGGGGTAGGTCAAGGTGCAGTCTTGAGTCAGAATAAAGACAGGAGGGAACGCCCCATTCTATATATCAGTAGAAAATTGCACAACAGAGAGAAAAGGTGCTCTACCATTGAAAAGGAATGCCTAGCGGTAAAGTGGGCCATGGAGTCCCTTAAGTTTTATTTGCCAGGAGCTGATTTTCTACTAATAACCGATTGCAATCCTCTATGTTGGCTTAACCAAATGGAGAATAAAAAATCCAGAATCACAAGATGGTACCTGGCACTATGGCTATTTAAACCAAAGTGATGCACACATCTGGAAAAGAGAATGTCAGTGCTGACTTTCTGTCAAGATATGGATCAGGAATTGAGAATTTTGAAATTTAAAAAGAATGTGTAGGTTCAAACTTAACTGTTTGCTCTACTGGTTGTTATGGAAAAAGGGATACTACTGTACTGTACTGTACATATGGGCAGAACTGTAAAGATGATAAGGTAATGTTAGAAGAGAATTAAAAAAAAGTTTTGGAAACCTGTTTGTTTTAAAAAAAAGCAGGGTCACTCTTAAAGAGGGGAGTATGTGACAGGGTTGAATAAGACCTCGTCCCATTTGTCATGCAGAAAGAGTTAAAAGGAAGGATCAGTTCCAGCCTCTCCTTTTCTGTCCCTTGCCTGTCTGATTTTCACAGTCTTATTTTCTTGTGATACCTAGGAAATGATAAGTCTGACAGTCTCATGATTCCCCTTTCTGCTAGCTCCCTGCCTTCACTTGTTATTTCTTGCTATTTATATCTTTTCTTCCCCCATTCTTATCTTTGGTTATAAAAATATGTATGGATCTTTATGTGAAAGTGGGATAAATTTGTTTGCCAATGTATGTTGTTATATATTGTTGAAATGATTGCAAAAAACTATTTGGAACTGAAGGGATTAACCTTGAGATGCATTTTGACCTCCTCAGGCCAATTTGCAAAACTGTCAGCAGGAGGGTCACAGTGTTCTATTTGCAAGCCTGCTCAGGGAAGAAACAAATAAGAACTCTGATACATTTTTTGAGAAACAGGATGTCTCATAATGAGCTCAGGTCTGAGAAATTAATTGCCAGGAAAAGACTTCTTATAACAAGCATTTGTCAATGCAGAATGTTTGCTTGCTGGTATTGGCATTGATAGTGCAGGAGTTAGAGAGATGTATAACAGGAATGGCAGTGAAGTATTGAAGCAACGCCAACCCCCACCCCCACCCTGCAGAGACTGACAGACGTTGGGGGTGTGCCTTTGGTTCAACGGTCATAACACTCACGCCATTCCACCTCACCTCACCCTGCATGCACTGACAGGTGTCGCAGTGTGCCTTGAGGTCTTTCACCCTTACGCTTATCCCATTCACTACTACCCTGGTACAGTAATTTGTGACCTTCAATATAGCTTCCTTTATCACTTCTCATTTTGTTTCTACCCCTCTACTGCCCATTATCGCTTCCTGCTTTTCCTGCAGCATTTCTGACAGCTTGCCAAAGTCCACCTTCCTGAAGTCAGGACTTTTATATGTCACTGATGGTAATGCGACAGTAAACCCCACAGACTGAGGACCACTGGTTCTCAAGGGATCCTGCAATATGATCTCCCCTATATAATCTCTGCTTGTAAGGACTAAGTCAAGGAAGTCCTTCCCCTCCATTGGCTCTTCAACACTTTGGGTCAGAAAAACTTCCTGGAACACCTCTACCAGCAGCCAGAGCCAGCTTTAGAGTTGCAGTGGCCCTGAATGAGGTAAGTCATGAGGAACTTACCAAACCCAAGCTTATGTCATCTTTTACTATTCCCAAAATGCACAACATTTGATTTTCAATTCAACCAGTCACATATTTGTGTTTTATTAGGGGTAGTAACAATGTTAGTCTTTGGGGCCCCACTGCCCATCCAGTCCATGTCTGTTTATCAGTCTCTGATTGAGTGGGACATACCTTTGTGAGTATTTTCATAATGTTAATATGACACCCCATGAGAGAAGGCTCCACATTGCTCATTGATACTCTGGATCTGGCGGGGGGGAGGTTCATTTGCTGGGGGCCCACAGCTACTGCAGGGTTCACTGATGCCTAAAACCAGCTGTGCCAGCAGCTGATCCCTGCCCCTTGCTTCTACTAGCCTCCTACAGTCTGCAGAGCAGAGGGGAGACTCTACATAGCTTCTTCTATGCCGCTGTCTTCTCCTTCAGTCATTAGAAGAGAGGCACAGAGGAAGCCTGCATTGGCAGCTGCAGGCCCTCCAGCAGGAGCAGGTTGAACAAATTTAGCAGACTGGTAAAAGAGCAGGGGGGATTTGTGAAAAAAGTATTGACAAATATTTTTTACTTAGTGCTGGTGATGTAGGGTACAGGAATCCAGATTTATTAAGTTTTATTTTATTGGCTCTCTACAGTAAGGCAGAGTAACAAAGCTTATACTGTAATGCATTGAAAAAAACACAGTACATAATCAGTGACCATTGTACAAATAGACTAATTTATGTGACAAAAAATACTCTTATCCATTTTCGTATTTTTTTACAAGACTTGTTCTCTCTTACCCATCTCCCTCACCCACTTTGTTGTTTTGCCAACTCACTGATAAAAAATATTTTCTGAGTCACAGTATACCAACATGTGCAACCTCCAGACCCTCCATCCAAACCAGTAGGGGAAAAAACTTCCAGAGGTAATATGACATAAAGATGCATATTTATATACTGTATATAAAAAAAAATGGAACTGGCATGACTGCTTCCCCCACCATGAACATGTCCTGTGTTAAACATTAAGCATGAGCTGATTCAGAACTGTCATTCAGTGAATGTGCTGAAATATGGTATTTTTGACACTTGTGAAATAAGTCCAGAGGAGCTCAGTTTCCATTCAGCATTTCTGAACTTTGACATGATAATGCAACACATTTTACAGGGAGTACACACATAATATGTTCAAGTTGATGGCAAGCCACATGACTGGGTGCAGCTAATCAGTGACACTGGGGATAATAATTCCATCTCCAGTGCACTCTCACAGGGGAAGGCCATGGGTACTCAAGGAGCTCCTTTTATATGAAAACGAATGATTTTTGATAAGACGGCTTTCAAATCATCAGAGAATTCTGCATTATAATGCCAGTTAGCTGATTTTCACTGCATTTCAATATAGTTTCAGGGATGTAGTCTAGTGAAATCATGCTGCAGTACAGAGGAGAGAAGAGAGGCACAGTTTAAACCTACATTGGCAGCTCCAGACCCTGCAGCATGAGCCAGCAAAGTGAATTTAGAAGACTGGGGAAGGTGCTGTATAGCACAGAAAATCCATATTTCTTGATTTTTATTTGTTGTCTTTGCCCCCTGCAGTGGGATGGAGTGAATTTAGCAGACTGGGAAGTTTAAAGTATTTATCTGATAAATAATCTGACAGCTGGTGGTGTTAGACACAGAAATCTGTCTGAATTTTTTTGAGTGGCTGTGAGTAAAAACTAAGCGAGTAGGTTGCCAGTGAGACACTAGGTCTCTCAATAAGGGTGAGGAGGGTGTGTGCCCATGGGTGATGCCATGTGCATGTTACAGTATCTGGGCATCTGCTGTTGTGTGCTGTAGAAATCATATGGGAAGAACTGGAGGAGATAGAGGTGCAGGGGAGGGAAATGAGCAGACAATGGTTCCAGCATGCCAGTTCCACCAAGTACAAACAAGTACTATTCAAGCACAACTGGTTTCAAAAATTCAGTAAGGCATAAAGCTGTTGTGAAAAAAAAAACCCTCTTCTTAATGAAATGAAATGCACCGAGATACAACTGAAAGGAAGCACAGACTAGAAACCCCAGCATTTCCCTGGGCACTCCAGCTTTGTCAAGCATAGCACCATTCTATAAGTGGTGGTGAGAGAGAGAGAGAGAGAGAGGAGGAGGGAGTTGGGAGATAGACTAGGATCATAACGGTGGAGCAGGAGCTATGCGAGAAGGACTAGGACTTGGTGTGAGATAATCTGTCCAAAGAAACCATAGTTCATTGCCCCTGTAGGCTATGTCAAGTTTGTTGTTTACTGCCATACACTTGGGGATCCAGTTTGATCTCAATGTATTTGAAGGACTAGACTGCTGTGAGGGGAGAGCTGTCAACATGATATATAGCAAGGGATTAAGGAGAAGATCTAATCTTGCTGATGACCCAGAATGAATGGCCAGGGTCTTTTTAGCACAAAGAGCATGCCATCACTTTGCATTGAAGATAACTATTTTACATATGACCCCACAAATCCATTCAATGCATATTGCAAACTGCTTGACAGAAAGATCAGCTGGTATCAGTCTAGTCAAACTTTGGGAACCACTGTTCTGGTTGATCAGCTAAAACGTGAGCATGGCGTATTCCTAAAAGTCACACTGATTTCAAATCCTCACACAGGTCATAAGAACTAGCTGCTTCATTAGCAGCAGGGACACAACAGTCAGGCATGGGTGGCAGGATAAGATAGTTTGTTCAAGTAATGCAGCCACGATGACAGTCATAGCAGCCAACTGATACATCTCCAGGTACTGGCACTGCTTTAAATGCATCACTCTGACCACTATCACCAAAACAAACTACACTGCCAGAGTCATTACATGCCCATATTAAACTGTCACCAATTCAACCAGCCTTTGTCTGAATCATACAATGGACTTGGGTGATTGAATTTCAACTAGCATTTGAAATTCAGAGTCAAAAAGTGCAAAGTAATGCACATAGGGAACAAGAACCTCAGGATGGAATACTGGGTGGGAGGGGCAAAGCTGGCCTCTGCTTCAGAGAATAGGGGCCTGTAGGTCATAATAAATGACTCCCTAAATCAAACTAGCTAATGTAACAAGGCCTACATCAAGGTGATCAAAATGTTAGGGTGTATATTAAAAGGTTTTGATAGTAGGAGGAAAGGTGTAATACAGGGTGATACTGCCTCTTTATAGATCACTATTGGTACTCCATCTAGAATACTGTGCCCAGTTCTGGAATACCCACCTAAGGAAAGACAAAGACAGGCTAAAGATGGGGCAGAGCTTGTGCAAAATAACCAAAGTAATTTAGAGCCAACAGGGCAGATTCTATGTGACTTGACTTAAGGCACAGAGCATGTGCTCGCTGGAGATCAAGAAACACATAAACATAGAATTTGATGGCATATAAGGACCACTTGTTGACCTAGTCTTCCCATTTCCCTAATTAATGGGTAAGCTGCAGATCCTAGTTACCCAACAACCTACTTCCTCCTACCCCCCACTAGACTTGCCTAATGTCTATCCCATGCATTCTTGAATTCTCCCCACAGTTTTTGAGTCCATGACCTCCTCAGGAAGGCTGTCCCATGAATCTACAACCCTCTCCATGAAAAAATATTTCCTCACATTATCTCTGAGCCTTCCCCCCTCTGTCTTTAAATTGTGTCCCCTTGTTCTTGCATATCTCTTTTTCTTAAAGATGCTACCCTCTTGGACTTTTTTGATTGCCTTGAGGTACTTGAAAGTTTCTATCATGTCCTCCCTCTCACTCCCTTCCTCAAGGCTATACATATTAAGCTCCTTTAGTCTTTCTTCATATGTCTTCTGGTGTAGACCCTGCACCATTTAGGTTGCCCTCCTCTGGATAGCCTCCACTCTGTCTATGTCTTTGCGGAGATTGGGTCTCCAGAACTGCATGCAGTACTCCAGATGCAGTCTCACCAACTGTCTGTACAGTGGGATAACAACTTCTTGTTTTGTACTGGTGATGCCTCTCAGTATCCCCCCAGCCCTCCTTATTACCTTCTCACATTGCTTGCCCACCTTTAGGTCATCTGATATAACTACCCCCAGGTCCCTTTCCATTTTTGTTGTTGTCAGTATCTTACCCCCCATTGTGCACTGTTCCCCTGGGATTGTGTTTCCCAGGGAGGCAGTATAGTGCCGTGGTTTAAGGCTCTGGACTGCAAATCTGGAGACCTGGGTTTGAATCCCACAGCCCCCACTTGCATACTGTGTGACCCTGAGGAAGTCGCTTAACTTCCCTTTGCTCCCAGGTTGCACCTGCAAACAAGCTTTCAGCTTAGTGTGTCTCACCTGGTTAAACAATTGGGGGAAAAAAGGAGCATTACTTTGCACTTCTTTGTGTTGAATCTAAGCTGCCATACATTTGGCCATTCTTCCAGCCTTGCCAAGTCCATTCTCATCCTTTCCATCCCACCTTGGGTATTAACCCTGTTGCAGATCTTTGTGTCATCTGCAAAGAGACACACTTTTCCTTCCATACTTTTCCTCCAGGAGAGTGACAACATGATAGAGACCTTCAAGTTGCTAAAAGGAGCAAGCTAAACTGTGAGGAATTACTAAGCAGAAATGGTGGTTAGAAAACAAAGGGACATGAACAGAATAGCAAGGGGGAGATTCAGGAGGGGTTTGACAAGGTTTTACCTTATGGAGAGAGTGGTTGAGCCATTGAATAACCTACTGGCAGGGGTAGTGGGTGCAAAACCCATTGATGGGTTAAAGCATGGCTGGGATACAATAAATGGCTTAATAGTTACTCAGGGGTATAGCAGTATGGTAGGGACTGAGGAAGAGGGAGGCAAGGGTGAAAACCCCATCTAGACAACAATTCACAGGGTAGGGTAAAGTCTGGCAGACTAGACTCACCAATGGTCATTTTCTGCCAACACTGCCTAAGAGATAATGACCCTTGATCTTTAACCATTCTCCTTTGTAGAGGACACCAGCTTTTAAAGACTGCTGCATGAACTGAAGCCCAAATACAACATTCCATTATGAGTCATATTTTCTAGGTATGTTCTTCATAGTATATATGAGTCAGTAGCATGTAGATGGTGATACGTCTGAAGGAGGCAGAGGAGGGTTCTGTGCATTTCCCTAGCGATAGAGGGAACAGTAGTGCAAAATAAATGGGGTGAGTGATAAGGTAGAAATTTTCATTGAAGTAAACAGATACTACAGGGGGGTAAGCCTGAACTCAGCAGTAAATAACTAATAATTACTATAGCTCAAAACTAGTACACAGCAGTCATTCTCATTACAGACTGTCACACCACCATAAATGCACTACTCCCCAGCAGTGGCATACAGACACCACTTGGCAAAAATAAGCCTTAGTAATTCATTTTCATTGTAAACCCCAAGGTCCCCTCCTCCCCCCTTACTGGTAGTCTGTTTTATCCTATGCCAGTTAGTTCATTGAGATATGTGGTGGTTTGGCTGAATTGACGAAGCTATGCTGAATTTTCGGGCCCCAAGTTGAAGCCTACCTGCAGAAGTCGCAGGATGGCTTCTTTCACCCTTATTAAATACAACCACTGATATAAGATGATTTTGATTTATTTCTGTTTCAAAATGTGTTGTTTGTATATAAGATTACCCTTTATTTATGATTAATAGAAATGATAAACAATTTTAAAAAAAGGTACAAATTTGTGTCATACTAACAAAACCCCTACTTCAGATAGGCTGATATTTAAGTAATGAATGAATTAATTAATTAATTCACTCATTAATTCTTTCATTCATTTATGTATTCATTTATGGAAAATTTGTAACTGGATGAGACACACTGAGCTATGACTCATTTTCCAGGTGTGACTCTTGGGAAGGATACAGAAAACAATGTATGCTGAAAAAATGATACAGGCAAGAAAAGTGCAATTAAATACAGTTTTGTACAAAAGGAGAATATGAACTGTTAAGTCTGAGATGCAAATAATGGAGCGGTACAAGATAAAAATGCATAATGCAAAAATAAATGAGTCAAAAATGGAGCACTTGTGAATACAAAAATAGTGCAAATGAACAGTGCAAACTGATTAGTCTGTGGTAGACAGTATATAACGTACAAGGCACCGAGAGAATAAATCACAGGAATAGGATATATAGATATGAATGATGGATACACTGCATTATTCACAAACTAACTGCATTTAAAATAATGTAAAATAATGATGTAATAAAATGTGTCAGTACCACTCAGAACTAAAAATGTAAATCTACTACCAGCAGTATGTAAAAGAGAGTATGTTACGATAACACACCACCAAAATGGACAGTTGCAGACAGTCATAAGTGGCACTATATACAGTATATCTCTGGAAATACCATTGAAATTAGTGGGAATTTTTTTTTAATTTAGTTTTTTGTTCCCGATCGCCTCCTCCCCCCAACTGGCAATGGGGACACCTATGTATTCTTTGGATTTTCTCCTATGACACCCCCCCGAGGCCTCAGCACATGGCCATGCAAGCATGTAGAGGCACACTTCGCACTCCATGGTGCCAGCTCAGCCCCTTCCACCTCCTGATACTTTATCTCCCCCTTTCCATCTATGCTGCTCACTGGATCTCCACCTGGGGGGAGTGTAACTATGGGAGGGGGAGTCAACCCACCCTCACCACCCTCAGGAGAGGAGAGCTGCCCACAGGCATGCTCAATCCTGCTCCGCACTCCCCCCCCATGCCAGCACCCCGATGAGGAAAGCTCATTCCCAAACCCTGGTCACCAGCGAACGCAAGGTAAGGCATCCAGCACCTCAACTGTCTGTGCCACTGGGCCAGCTAAATCAGTGGGAATTTTACAGTGATATGTCAAGATTTCTTTCTTTCTTTCTTTCTTTCTTTCTTTCTTTCTTTCTTTCTTTCTTTCTTTCTTTCTTTCTTTCTTACCCAGAGAATCATACTGTGCTGATAACAGCTTGTTTCCAGATGTGTCTGGGGGAGAGGGAGGGAGGGGGAAGAGGAGAGCAATGAAGAACAATAAATTACATAGTAGGTAAAAATACTAAGCATCATAATAAATATCAATCAATAGGCAATTTATTCTACTATTAGGGAGGGAAAGCTATGCTGTAGGTTTCTAGGGAAACACAGTTCAGAGTAATGAGTAAAAATGGTTAACAGACAATGCTAGGGCTTGTTTCTATAGGGTATGTGGAGGGGGTAGGGAAGTGCAGAACAGGAGGAATGGGAGAGGAGGAAGGGGGTCGAGGGTAGTGAGTAGCGGATCAGGAAGAGGTATCAAGTGCAACCTCAGGAGTGAGAAGTGAAGTAATAGAGAGGAGAGTGAGTGTTGAGAAGAGGCAGAGCAGATGGTTAGGGGGAGGGAATCCCAGAGTTTGTGGAAGAGGTAGGAGAAAGCAACCTGACCAGTGAAGGATTTCCTTGAAGGGAGTGCAAGAGAATGATAATCTGAGTTGTGAACGGTGTAAGAGGAAGTTGGGGGAAGGGAACTAGCCATACCACTGCTTATTCCTGGCTGTCACTGTACTCAACATTTCTGTTCCACAGAATACTGAAGGTTTTAAAAGTAGGAAAATCAAGTTAGCTATTTAATACCTTATAGATGTGCCATAACTAGTCAAGCAAGAGACGTATTTGCATATATAAAGATACGCCTGTACCATGCTTTGCAATTTAACACAGCAATGCTTAAAACTTATGTCAATATTGACAAAAGGCAGTGACCTGTTTCTCAGAAGCAAAGTTTGGAGCCATTACTTAAGTGCTGTACATTAAGCAGTCTGGGAAAATTTTTTTGGGGAGAATAGTTTAGAGACATAGACAGTGATGGCAGAAAAAGGCCAGCTGTCTGTCTTGTCTGCCTGGAGTTCCCTATCTGCCCCAGGACCTATTGTCCACATGGGTTTTATTCCTCACAGTCCATCCCCCTTCTTCTCTCTCTTCCTCTACTGACCCAAGCAACCACCAAACCATTCACTCTGCCCCAGCCATGCTTGAAACCGTTTATGGTCTTGGCACCCACCACCTCACTGGAAGACTGTTTAATGACTCCACCCTTTCTGTAAAGTAAAACTTCCTCATATACCTCTTAAGCCTCTCCCCACCAGTTTCCACTCAGGACCTCATGTTCTTGACACTGTACGCCTTCTAAATAGTTCCTGACAGTTTACCTTGTTTATTCCCTTTAGGAATTTGAAGGTCTCTATCATATCCCCTCTCTTGCCTGGTCTCCAATGAGTACATGTTCAATTCTTAATAAGATCTGCTCTGTTGGTCCAGAATAATTTTGGTTACCCTACTCTGCACCATCTCCAGCCTTTTCCTGTCCTTCCTTAAGTGAAGGCTTCAAAACTGAGCATAGTATTCTAGGTGTGGCCTCACCAGTAATCTATGTAGAGATAGTAGTACCTCATTTTTCCTGCTGTCAGTGCCCCTTCTAATACACCGTAGCTTCCTATTAGCCTTACTATGGGCCTTGTTACACTGTCTTGACTGTCTAAGGGAGTCACTAATGATGACTCCCAGATCTCATTCCACTGCCATAGTGCTCAGTTTAACCCTTCCCATCCATTACTCTGTCCTGTTTTGTTTTTTTTCCTCGGTGCATACCTTTGCATTTTCTTCGCATTTAATTTTAGCATCCTAACCTTAGACCACATCTCTAGCCTATGTAGCTCCCTTAGCATCTCCCATTTTCCTTTGTCACTATCTACCCTACTGCAGAGCTTTATGTCATCTGTAAAGAGACACAACATTGCTGGGATGCCCTTGCCAATGTCGCTGATGAACATACTGAAGAGGACAGGACCCAGCACAGTTCCCTTTGGCACCCTGGTTGCAACTTTCCTCCTCTGATATGAACTCATTTATGGTACAACCACCTTCTGCTGTCCTTCCTTTAACCAGATTCTTACCCATCCAACTATGTCCTTTGCTGCACTCGGGTCCCAGCTTTTTCAAAAATCTTCTGTGCGGCACTGAATTGAAAGCCTTGCTAAAATCAAAGTAGAGCTAATCCACAGTGTGGCCCTTATCTATTACTTTTGTTACACAGTCAAAGAAAACTATCAGGCTGGTCTGACAAGACCTCCCTGCCACAGACCTGTGCAGTTTACTATATTGTAGACTGTTGCTCTTTAGGTAGTCCACAAGATCCTCTTTGATCAGTGATGCCATCAGTTTGCCCACTTCAGAGGTAAGGCAAATGGGTCTATAATTCCCTTGTTGTTCCTTGTTCCTCCCGTATAGCAGAACTACATACGCTACCCTCCAGTTTTTTGGAATTGCCCCTGTCTGAGCTGAGCTATTAAGTAATTGTTGAATAGCAAGGGGATATGATAGAGATCTTCAAATAGGGGTTTAGCCAGTTCTGCGGCTGAATTTCTTGAGAACCCTTGGATGCATCCTATCCATCGTTTGGTCTGGGTGGTAGTTTGGGCACCATAAAACATCATGGCTGAGACCAGATTTCTGTCTCAATTTAATCTACCAGTTTTAGGAAAGATTTCTGGACATTTACTGCCTGTGCTGCACTGGCAGAAACAAGATGTGGCTGAAAAACAATTGTAAACAGTGGACAAAACAGCATTCCAATGTCTGGGTGCTTGGGGGCACCTTAATATATCAGGACTGATTCCACATTTGAGTCTCAATTTGATGTAACATTTTTCCTGTAACATTTCTGGACTTGTAGGCCCAGTTTGGCACCAGTAGCAGTGAGTTTCAGGCAGAAATATTTGGCAAGCAGGTCCTACAACAGCTATTTAGTGTCTTGGAGGTGGGGGGCACCCTAAAGCATCATCGCTGAGATCATATTTCTGTCTCAATTTAATCTACCATTTCTCCTGCAACTTTTCTGGACATTTTACTGCCTGTGTTGCACTGGTAGAAACAAGAGGGGGCCTAAAGACAATTATAAACTGCGGACCAAAGACCATCGTTTTTGTCCGGGTGGGGGTTTGGGCACCATAAAACATCATTGCTGGGAAAAGCTTTCTTTCTGGGTTTAATGTATCATTTTTTAGGAAACATTTTTGGACTTGTAGGCCCTGTTTGGCATGAACAGTGCTGCCTGAGATTCTGGCTGAAATACTTTGCAAACAGGCCAGAAAATAGCTATTTAATGTATGGGTGGGGGTGATGATGGTGGTGCTGTGGGCGCATCATTCACATCATCACTCAGGCCATATTTCAGTCTGAGTTTTATCAAACTTTTCTCCTGTCATATTTCTCCTTTTACGATTCCTGCTGTATTCTGCAAAGAGTAGTATGGTGGTAAGAGGCTGTGTCAAACTGTGGCCAAAGTGCACATTTTGGACCGGGTCACACACTGGGGCTGTGAAGGTGTGGTGGCGGTGGTGGTTGTGGTGAGGCACTAATAAAACATTATCATGATGGCTGGAGGAAAGGAAGGAAACAAAGTTAACATTTCTGAATGTGGTAAGGTCAGGGGGGACACGTGTTGTTCAGCATAAAAAAGCATGGCAGCAAGAGGCTGTGTTAAACTGTGGCTGAAGTGCACATTTTGGAAAAAATGTGTGGGTTTAAACTTAACTGTTTGCTGTACTGGTTGTTATGGAAAAAGGGATACTACTGTACAGTACTTATGGGCAGAACTGCAAAGATTATAAGGTAATGTTAGAAGAGAATTAAAAAGAAGTTTTGGAAACCTGTTTGTTTGAAAAAAAAGCAAGTTCACTCTTAAAGAGGGGAGTATGTGATAGGGTTGAATAAGACCTTGTCCCATTTGTTATGCAGAACGAGTAAAAAGGAAGAATCTGTTCCTGCCTCTCCTTTTCTGTCTCTTGTGTGTTTGATTGCGCTGTTTTATTTTATTGTGATATCTAGCAACTAAGTCTGGCCAGCCTCATGATTCAACCTCCTGCAAGCTCCCTGCCTTCACTGGTTGTTTCTTGCTATTTATATCTTTTCTTCCCCATGCTTATCTTTGGTTATAAAAATATGTATGGATCTTTATGTGAAAGTGGGATTGCTTTGTTTGCCAATGTATGTTATAGTATATGGCAGAACGTGATTGTGTATGGAAATCCATACAAATGAAAAAGTTGTTCTGCTGCACTAGTGACGTGTATACTAACGCAGGACGACTTTTCGTTCTGCCTTAGTTAGAAACATAGAAACATAGACTTTGATGGCAGATAAGGACTACTTGGCCCACCCAGTCTGCCCATTTCCCTACCTACTGGATAAGCTGCAGATTCTAGTTAACCAACAGCCTACTTCCTGCCACCCCCCACTGCGATTGCCTTGTGTCTGTCCAAAGCATGTTTGAATTCCCCCACTGTTTTAGCCCCAACAAAACCTCCCCAGGAAGGCAGTTCCACGCATCCACCACTCTCTCCAAGAAAAAAGGTTTCCTCACATTACCCCTGAGCCGTTTCCCCTCTATCTTTAAATTGTGTCCCCTTGTTCTTACACATCTCTTTTTCTGAAAGATGCTACCCTCCTGGACTTTGTTGATTCCCTTGAGGCGCTTGAACATTTCTATCATGTCCACCCGTCCCTCCTTTCATCAAGGGTATACATATTAAGCTCTCTCAGTCTCTCTTCATATGATTTCTGATGCAGACCCTGCACCATTTTAGTTGCCCTCCTCTGGACTGCTTCCATCCTGTCTATGTCCTTGTGTAGATGAGGTCTCCAAAACTGCACACAGTACTCCAGATGGGGTCTCACCAACTGTCTGTACAGAGGGATAACCACTTCTCTTTTTATACTTGTGATGCCCCTTCCTATGCATCCCAGTATCCCCCTGGCTCTCCTCACTGACTTCTCACATTGCTTAACCACCTTTAGATCATCCGATATGACTATCCCCAAGTCCCGTTCCATTTTTGTTGTTGTTAGTACCTCCTCTGCTATTATGTACTCTTCTCTTTAAGTTTTTGTTTCCCAGGTGCATTGCTTTGCACTTCTTTGCATTGAATCTAAGTTGCCATATGTCTGACCATTCCTCCAACTTTGCCAAGTCCCTTCTCATCCTTTCTACCCCCCTTTTGTATCAACTCTGTTACAGATCTTTGTATCATCTGCAAAGAGGCATACCTTTCCTTCCAGACCCTCTGCAATGTCACCTATAAAGATGTTAAAGAAGACTGGACCCAGTACTGAGCCCTGAGGTACTCCACTAGTGACCCCCCTTTCTTCGGAATGTGTGCCACTCACTATTATCTTCTGTGTCCTGTTGTGCAGCCAGTTTGCAACCCAGGCTACCACCCTGGGACCCACTCCCAAGCTGGCTAACCTGATTATTAATCTTTTGTGTGGGACTGTGTCAAATGCCTTGCTAAAGTCTAGGTATGCCATATCCACTGCCCCTCCTTGGTCTATTACTTTTGTCACCCAGTCAAAGAAATCTATTAGATTCATCTGACATGACCTTCCTGCTGTAAATCCAAGCTGCTTTAGGTCCTGTGCCCCTCTAGCCTCTAGGTACTCAACAATTCTTTCTTTCAGAAATGATTCCATCATTTTCCCTACCACTGAGGACAAACTTACAGGTCTGTAGTTTCCTGCTTCTGCCTTACTCCCACTTTTGTGAAGGGGAATCACATCTGTCCTTCTCCAGTCCTCAGGTACCACCCCATCCTCCCATGATTTGTTAAAAAGTGTGGTCAGTGGTGTCACTAGGTCCTCCCTTAGTTCTTTTAGGATTCTGGGGTGAATCCCATCAGGCCCCATTGCTTTGTCCACCTTGAGTTTTAGGAGTTCTTTCAGGACTCTTTCTTCTGTAAATGGACTGGTGTCAACCCCCCTACCCAGAGTGCTTCTATTGTCTGGTTTAGGTAACTCCTTCTCATCTTCTTTTGTGAATACTGAGCAAAAGTATTCATTCAGTATCTCTGCCTTTTCACTGTCTCCCTCTGCCCACCTCCCTCCTTATTAATCTTCACTATTCCTCCCTTAACCTTTCTATGCTCCTAACGTACCTATGAAAGGTTTTATCCCCCTTCTTAACTGACTTGGCTATTTTTTCCTCAGTTTGGGCTTTTGCTATTCTGACTGCCTTCCCCACTTCTTTCTGCTTTAATCGATACAGTTCCCTGTCATGCTCCTTCTGTGATGCCTTATACTTTTTGAATGCAGCCTTTTTCTCCTTAACCTTCCCTGCTACCTCTTTTGAGAACCATAGTGTTTTTTACTCCGCTGTGTTTTCTTTATCTGTTTCACACAAAGGCTTGTTGCCTCTATGATGGCAGTTTGATTTTTCTCCATTGTTCTTCCACCCTCCTTTTGTCCATTTGCTAGTGTATTCCTCAGGTATTCACCCATTTTGCCAAAGTCAGCCCTTCTAAAGTCCAGTATGCTTGTTTTTGTATGGCTTGTCTCCATGGTTGTGCTTATTGTGAAGCTCACTGTGCAGTGGTCGCTTGTTCCCAGATGTCTACTGGCTTCTAAATTTGTGATCCTCTCTCCATTTGAGAGTACCAGGTCTAGTATTGCTTCCTCCTGAGTGGGTTCCAACACTAGCTGTCTAAGGCCTGCCCCCTGCAGGGCATTGAGAACGACCCTGCTCTTGGATGTGGCTGCAGTACATGTCATCCAGTTAACATCTGGCATATTCAGGTGCCCCATTAACAGTATCTTCCCTTTTTCAGCCATTTTGAGAATGTCCTCTAACATTTTCTTGTCCATTTCCTCCCCCTGAGATGGGGGTCTGTATACAACCCCTGTGCAGATTGTGATGCCATTCCCTGTCTCCAAGGTGACCCAGAGTGCCTCTTGTCCTCCCCTTTACTTTTTAGTTCTGTAGCTTTGATCCCTTCCCTTATGTATAGAGCTACTCCACCTCCTCTTTTCCCCTCCCTGGCCCTTCTGTAGGCTGTGTACCCTGGTATGTTGACATCCCAGTCATGGTTCCCCATGTACCGCGTTTCTGTGGCTGCCACAATATCCAAGTGTTCGTCTTCCATCAAGGCTACTAGCTCAGGAAGCTTGTTTCCCAGACTACGGACATTGGTACTCATTACCCTCCATTTAATGTTGGCTTTATCCTTTTGCCCCCATGCCTGCTCTTTTTTGCCCTTGTCTATTTTTCTATTTACCCCTGTCCTGCCCTCTGTTGAGCACTGTATCTCAGTGTTTACCTTACTACCCATCATGTTTTGTGGGGAGAGGCTTGAAATTTCCTGCCTCTTATTTGCACCTCCCCCCATGGCTAGTTTAAAAGCTTGCCAAGGAAACATTCAAACCTGTCACTTAGGATCTTGGTTCCCTTCATGGACAGATGCAGACCATCGTGCCAGTATAAACCATCATCTCTCCAGGTGTACCCCCAGTCCCCAATGAAGCCAAAGCCCTGTGCTCTATACCAGTTTTGCAACCATTCATTAAACTGCATGGTGTGTAGTACCCTAGCCTCACCCCTGCCATGGACTGGCAGCACCTCTGACAAGGTAACTGTGCTTGCTACCTCTCTGAGGCCTCTCCACAACTCCACAATTTCATCCTGCACTGCACTGATCCCATGCCTAGCTAGGTCATTTGTCCCAAGGTGGACAATGATATCTAGTTCCCTCTCCTGTGATGCTGCTTCTGCAATCCTGAGGATTCACTTCTTGTCCCTCCAAGCCATGGCACCAGGCACATTGCAATACAACCACCCCCAAACAACACTGTTCATTGGATAGGGGGCTGTTGATGAGCTGCTTGCATGAACCAAATCAGCGAGTGGCAAAATGAGAAAAGATGGTCCGGTGGCAAGGACTAATCTTGGGGGGAAAACTAAAGTAAGCATACTTCTTTTGGGGGACCATACACTATATAGAAAAGTTCATGGGAGCCCCATACACAACCTGCTAATCTAATACCTTGTGGTTTCTGTGATGATAGAGTCCTCTCAAGCTTCGCTCTCGAGGTCCTCATCATCAGTGGAAACCATTCGGTATTAGAACAGCATGGATGTGTATGGGCTCCCATACACTATCCTATATGTTATATATTATTGAAATGATTGCAGAAAGCTATTTGGAACTGAAGGGATTAACCTTGAGATGCAGTTTGACCTCCTCAGGCTAATTTGCAAAACTGTCGGCAGAAGGTCAGCTTGGGTCACAGTGTTCTATTTGCAAGCTTGCTCAGGGAAGAAACAAACAAGAACTGTGATACATTTTGTAAGAAACAGGATGTCTCGTAATGAGCTCAGGATGGAGAAATTAATTGCCAGACAAAGGCTTCTTATAACAAGCATTTGTCAATGCTGAATGTTTGCTTGCTGGTATTGGCATTGATAGTGCAGGAGTTAGAGAGATGCATAATAGGAATGGCAGTGAAGTATTGAAGTAACACCAACCCACACCCTGCAGAGACTGACAGGCATTGGAGTGTGCCTTTGGGTCATCGGTCATAACACTCATGCCATTCCAC
Organism: Neoceratodus forsteri; assembly: GCA_016271365.2. Taxonomy (NCBI): domain Eukaryota; kingdom Metazoa; phylum Chordata; order Ceratodontiformes; family Ceratodontidae; genus Neoceratodus; species Neoceratodus forsteri. The sequence continues at coordinate 899,154,236 of CM028135.1, read as the reverse complement.
CTCATTCTACCCTGCATACACCGACAGATGTGATAGTGTGCCTTGAGGTCTTTGGCCCTTATGCTTAGCCCATTCCATAAGGAAATAAGCTGAGATGGGTGCAGTATAGGAGAATGGGGTGAGCATTAAGGCTGAAGACCCCAAGGCACACCTCGACACCTGTCAGTGGCTGCAGGGTGGGGTTGGGGTGGAATGGCATAAACATTAAGGATGATGACCCCAAGTCACACCCCAGACGCCTGTCAGTCTGTACAGGGTGGGCGTTATGGTTGGAAACCCTAACACCCTTGGCATATTTTTGCATTTGTGCTCCAAATTTTCAAAATGAGCTTTTTGGGACCCCACCTCATGAACAGTGGCAGTATCATTTCATTACTCAATCCCAAAAGGGGATTTTGCACAGTGAGTGTGCCATTCAGTGCCATAGGTGTAAAAAACATACTTCAGCAGGATGTGAAAAATGGCAGCTGTACTGTTCATGAGGAGGTATGAAGAAATGGCAATATTGAAAATCTGGAGTGAAAATATGAAAAAGTGGTGAAGTTGCAAGTGTGTGTAGAAACTGTGCAATGCACACTCGTAATGCGGTTATTTTTTGGAATGCTTTCACCAAATTTTCAACATGCCCTTTTTGAGACCTCTCCACATGAACAGTGGCATTGCGATTTCATTAATCTGTCCCAAAGGGTTTATTTCAGATAGTGGCCATGCAATTCTGTGCCACAGGTGCAAAAACTCATTTCAGGAAGCTTGAGAAAAATGACAGCTGTACTGTTCATAAGAGGGTGTGAAAAAAATGGCAGTTTTGGAAATTTGGAGTGAAAATATGAAAAAAATTGATGAAGTTACCAGTGTGCGTAGAAACTGCACAATGGACGCTCATGACACAGTCTTTTTTGGGAGTTTTTTCACCAAATTTGCAACAAGGGCTTTTTGGGATCCCACCTCATGAACAGTGGCACTGTTGTTTCATTAATTGGTCCTGAAAGGTGATTCCACGCAGCGACCGCAAAATCACCTTTTGGGACTGAGAAACAAAATGACAGTGCCAGTGTTTACAAGGTGGGGTCCCAAGAACCCCATGTTGAACATTTGGGACCAAAATTCCAAAAATTGTCTGATATATCAACCTAAGTTGAACCTCCCCCCCATTGACTGCCATAATGGGGCTTACCGTTATTTCTTCAGTTCCGGGTTGGTCTCTGAAGAGTGCAGACATGTTGTCAGTCCACAGAAAATCACTGCTCCTGACCTCTGAAGGTAATTATGGGGGAGGTGGTGCGGGGATGTGGGGTGCACAGAGAGAGGGTGCAGGTTGGGAAAGGGGGGCTGGTGGGAATGACAAGGGACAGGCGAAATATTAACAAAACAGATTTTGGCACACTGGGATGGGCACCCAGTGTGCCAGAGTACTGGGGAGGATCAATGTGGACCCAGGGATTGGGCACCCTGATGTCAGCTGAGAACATGGGTCATGGGAGCAGTGACAGTGTATCTGACACCGGGAGTTGGCATCCCAGTGTTGGAAAATCAAAGAAGTATTTTTTGGGCAGACTGGGGTGGGCTCCCAGTGTGTCACATTAATGGGGGGAGGGGGGATGCATTCTGACATGGGGATTGATTACCCCAATGTCAGTAGGGATGGAGAACAGAGGGTGCGGGGCAGGCAGCATCAGTGGGAGAGAGCTAACATTTGAATTTGTTGTTCTGCAGCATGTCTGGTTGGGAGGGAGGAGGGACTACTGCTGCAATGATGAAACTGCCCCTGATTGCAGTGGCAGATTTCTATGAAGTATGGCGCTCACTCTGAAACTGCTATCATCGGCAGCTTTAGCATAAATTGGTGGCCGAGGGATGCGCCCATTAAAGCATCCACTGCACTGGCCACAACACTGCAACACCTCTGCAATGCTCTACTATCTCAATATGTTTCTTGTGCACTGCACGCACAAGCAAACAAAAAGAGAGCAATATTTTGTTAGAAAATGAGAGATTGAAATTTAGATTTAGAGACACCCTCAGTGGAAGGACTTTGTTTTCTTTGTGCAGCCTTCCTAAGAGCTATCCTGCACAGTTTTATTTTTTATTTCACTGTTATTGATAATAATAAAATGCTACTTGCTGATTTTATAGCTCCTCTTGGTTTTCATATTCTTCCTGACCTGTGCCTTGCCCACACTCCCACCTTGTGATTTTACTACCATCTCTCAAGTCCCCTTGCTTCTTGCCATCCATGTGGGACAGTGTCAAAGGCTTTACAAAAATCAAAGTACAGTATGTCCACTGCCAGCATCTTGTCCAACACCTTCATCACCAAATTAAAGAAGTCAATTAGTTTCGTCTGACATGACATACCCAATGTGAATCCATGATGTGTGAAAGACGCAAATCCATTTGCCTCCAGCAGATCCTCCAGCCTCTCTTCTACTCAGGTTTCAAGCATCTTTCCTACTATGGACATTAAACTGACAGATCTGTAGTTCCCCAGGATTGTCTCTACTTCCACTTTTGTGTAGGGAAACTACATTTGCTGTCCTCCTCTCCCTAGTTACAATACCCATCTCTAGTGAGCTGTTAAAGAACTTCACAAAGCCAGTCATATAGAATAACAGTACAGCTACCACCTGCCCTGCTGTTGACCTGGGTTCAGGAATGGATTCAGGTTTTTTGTTTCTTGACTGGGGGAGTGAGGACTGAGTGTCCCTCAGACAGCTCTCCTTGCTTGGGGGAGGGTCAGTGCTTTGCACTGGTCAGCTGCCACCTGGGTGAATCTGGGTTTCAGGACAGAATGGGTGCATGGGAAAGGATGCTCTGTTCAAATTCCAGGGTTGTTGCCATGGAAGCAGAGCATGCACATCATGTCATTGCATATTTGGGGTCCCAGGGGTGAAAATGTAGGGAAAAAACTCTGACCAAAGCTGGATGATTGTCTGGTTCCCTGCAGGTCCTGTTTCAGTGACTGGGCACCTCTGACCAGGTCCTGGAACAGAGGACACTGGAATGAAGGTAAAGATACAGAGATGTTGGGTGACGGTGCTTTGGGGTGTGAGGAGAACTGGTCTGGATAGGGCAGGTCAGATCAAACAGGAGAGAAATAATACATTAAAAAAAAAAGTTACTCAGCCAGTGGTACAACGAGGACCCATTCCATCTCATTTAGCACCCAAAGATGTAGTCCATTAAGACCATAAACTTGTCCACATTCAGTGCATTCAGTCCCTTCAGCACCCATTCCTCGATGACTGGAATGTCACTGACAACCCCAGCCCTTCCTCCTTGCTATTACCACACAGCCTATTGCTAGGGATGTAAATTTATCATGGCAGTCATACATGTCATTGATTCCATGACATTTGATCTTTATTCAGGACTTCCACGACTTTCACTAGTGTTAACAGAATGTAGCAATGATGACAGTGCTACAACATTTACTACTGTTTATTAATGATTTCATGAACAAACAATGAGTCATTAAAACCTCATCCATGACAAACTTACATCCCTACGGCTATTACCAACCTTTATCTTCGACAGTAAATATTAAACAGAAAAACTGATTCATTATGTCCTCCTTCCATCATTTCCACTTCTTCAGTCTGGTTATGCCCATTCTGCTTTGCATTTCTTGTGTATGTAACAAAATACCATTTTATCCTACTTCTTTTTCCTCCTTCTGTTCTCAGCTCCATGTCAGAGTTTGCCCTCCTCACAGCCTTAGATGCCATTGTCTGGCTTATATTCTCTACCCAAGCACCTTCACCCTAACTGTTTCTATTTTTTACTTTCTAAAGCCTTCTGCTTTCCTCTCCCAGTCTCTCCATACCATGTGTGAATGGCAGCAGAGTCCTGCCCCTTCTTGTTTTCACTACTACCCTGGTACAGTAATTTGTGACCTCCAAGGTAACTTCCTTTTTCACTTCTCATTTCTTTTCTACCCCTCTACTGCCCTTTGTCACTTCTTGCTTTTCCTGCAATATTTCTGACATTCTGCCAAAGTCCTCCTTCCTGAAGTCAGGACTTTTATATGCCACTGATGCTAATGTGACAGTAAAGCCCACTGACTGATGGCCACTGGTTCTCAAGGGATCCTGCAACATGATCTCCCCTATATAATTGCTGCTTGTAAAGACTAAGTCAAGGAAGTCCTCCCCCTCCATTGGCTTTTCAACCCGTTGGGTCAGTAAAACTTCCTGGAACACCTCTACCAGCAGCCAGAGCCAGCTTTACAGTTGCAGGGGCCCCGAGTGACTTAAGTTATGGGGAACTTACCAAATCCAAACTTACATTGCTTTTAGTGTGCCCAAAATGCACAACATTTGATTTTCAATTCTACCAGTTACATATTTGTGTTTTTTTAATGGGTAGTAGCAATGTTAGTCTTTGGGGCCCCACTGCCCATCCAGTCCATGTCTGTTTATCAGTCTCTGATTGAGTGGGACATATCTTTGAGAGTAATTTCATGACGTTAATATGACACCACATGAAAGAAGGCTCCACATAGCTTATTGATGCTTAGTGCTGTTCCACTTTAGACATGAACAATAATTAAAAAACAAGTGGTATTCTGTATCTGGCAGGGGGGATGGCTCATTAGCCGGTGGCCCCCAGCAACTGCAGGGTTCACTGGTGCCTAAATCCAGCTGTGTAAGCAGCTGATCCCTGCCACTTACTGCTGCTAGCCTTCTACAGTCTGCAAAACAGAGGGGAGACTCTACACAGCTTCTTCTGTACCACTTTCCACTCCTTCAGTCATTAGAAGAGAGGCACAGAGGTAGCCTACACTGGCAGCTACAGGCTCTCCAGCAGGAGCAGGTCAAACACATTTAGCAGATTGGTAAAAGAGCAGGGGGGATTTGTGAAAAAAGTATTGACAAATAATTTTTACTGAGTGCTGGTGGTGTAGGGCACAGGAATCCAGATTTACAAATTTTTGGTTTATCTGCCTTCTACAGTAAGGCAGAGTAACTGAGCTTATACTGTAATGCATTGAAAAAATCCAGTACATAAGCAGTGGGAGTTGTACAAATAGATTAATTTCTGTGACAAAAAATACTCTTATCCATTTTCATATTTTTTTTACCAGACTGATTCTCTGTACCCATGTCCCCACCCTCTTTGTTGTTTGCCAACTCACTGATATAAAATAGTTTCAGAGTCACAGTAAACCAGCATGTGCAATCTCCACACCCTCCATCCAAACCAGTAGGGGGAAAAACTTCCAGAGATAATATGACATAAAGATGCATATTTATATACTGTATATAAAAATAAAAAAAATAAACTGGCATGACTGCTTCCCCCACCATGAACATATCCTGTGTTAAACACTAAGCATGAGCTGATTCAGAACTGTCATTCAGTGAATATGCTGAAATATGGTATTTTTGACACTGGAGAAATAAGTCCAAAGGAACTCAGTTTCCATTCAGCATTTCTGAACTTTGACATGATAATGCAACACATTTTACAGGGAGTACACACTGAATATATTCAAGTTGATGGCAAGCCACATGACTGGGTGCAGCTAATCAATGACATTGGGGATAAGAACTGCTTGTGCTGTGCACATTTAAGTGCCATCTCCAGTGCACTCTCACTGAGGAAGGCCGTGGGTACTGAAGGAGTTCCTTTTATATGAAAAAGAGTGACTTTTGATCAGAAGGCTTTCAAAATCATCAGAGAATTTTGCATTACAATGCCAGTTATCTGATTTTCACTGCACTTAAATATAGTTTCAGGGATGTAGTCTAGTAAAATCATGCTGCAGTGCAGAGGAGAGAAGGGAGGCACAGTTTAAGCCTACATTGGCAGCTTCAGGCCCTGCAGCACGAGCCAGCAGTTTGAATTTAGCAGACTGGGAAGCTTGAAGTATTTATTTGATAAATAATCTGACAGCAGGTGGTGTTAGACACAGTAATCCATCTGAATTTTTTTGCATGGCCGTGAGTAGGTTGCAGTGAGACACTAGGTCTCTCAATGAGGGTGAGGAGGGTGTGTGCCCATGCATGATGCCATTTGTATGTTACAGTATCTGTGCATCTGCTGTTGTGTGGTGTAGAAATCATATGGGAAGAACTGGAGGAGACAGAGGTGCAGGGGAGGTTAATGAGCAGACAATGCCAGTTCCACCAAGTATAGAAGAAGTACTATTACTTCAAGCACAACTGGTTTCAAAAATTCAGTACAGCATAAAGCTGTTGTGAAAAAAAAAACACTTCTTAATGAAATGGAATGCACTGAGATACAACTGAAAGGAAGCACAGACTAGACACCCCAGCATTTCCCTGGGCACTCCAGCTTTGTCAAGTGTAGTACCATTCTATAAGGAGTGGTGAGAGAGAGGGAGTTGGGAGACAGACTGGGATCATAATGGTGGGGCAGTAGCTATGCGAGAAGGACTAGGACTTGATGTGAGATATCTGTCCAAAGAAACCATAGTTCATTGACCCTGTAGGCTATGTCAAGTTTGATGTTTACTGCCATACACTTGGGGGTCCAGGTTCATCCCAAGGTATTTGAAGGACTAGACTGCTGTGATGAAAGAGCTGTCAGAACGATATATAGCAAGGGGTTAAGGAGAAGATCTAATCTTGGCTGATGACCCAGAATGAATGGCCAGGGTCATTTTAGCATAAAGAGCATGCCATCGCTTTGCATTGAAGAGAACTATTTTAAATATGACCCCACAAATCCATTCAATGCATGTTGCAAATTGCTTGACAGAAAGATCAGCTGGTATCAATCTAGTCAGACTTTGAGAACCACTGTTCTGGTTGATCATCTAAAACACGAGCATGGCATATTCCTAAAAGTCACACTGATTTCAAATACTCACACAGATCATGAGGACTAGCTCCTCTAGCTGCAGCAGGGACACGTCAGTCAGGCATGAGTGGTGGGATAAGATAGTTTGCTCAAGTAATGCAGCCACCATGGCAGTCATAGCAGCCAACAGAAGCATCGCCAGGTACTGGCACTGCTTTAAATGCATCACTCTGACCACTATCACCAAAACAAACTACACTGCCAGAGTCATTACATGCCCATATTAAACTGTCACCAATTCAACCAGCCTTTGTCTGAATCATACAATGGATTGGGGTGATTGAATTTCAACTATCATTTGAAATTCAGTGTCAAAAAGTGCAAGGTAATGCACAAGGGGAACAAGAACCTCAAGATGGAATACTGGATGGGAGGGGAAAAGCTAACCTCTGCTTCAGAGAATAGGGGCCTGTGGGTCATAATAAATGACTCCCTAAAACAAACTAACTAATGTAACAAGGCCTACATCAAGGTGATCAAAATGTTAGGGTGTATATTGAAAGGTTTGGATAGTAGGGAGGAAAGGTGTAATACTGGGTTATACTTCCTCTTTATATATCACTATTGGTACTCCATCTGGAATACTGTGTCCAGTTCTGGAATCCCCACCTAAGGAAGGACAAAGACAGGCTAAAGATGGGGCAGAGCTTGTGCAGAATAACCAAAGTGATTTAGGGCCAACAGGGCAGATCCTATGTGACTCGATTTAAGGCACAGAGCATGTGCTTGATGGAGGCCAAGAAACATAGAAACATAGAATTTGATGGCAGATAAGGACTGCTTGGCTGACCTAATCTGCCCATTTCTCTAATTAATGGATAAGCTGCAGATCTTAGTTACCCAACCACCTACTTCCTCCTACCCCCCAGTAGAATTGCCTTATGTCTATCCCATGCATTCTTGAGTTCCCCCACTGTTCTTGACTCCATGACCTCCTCAGGAAGGCTGTTCCATGCATCTACAACCCTCTCCATGAAAAAATACTTCCTCACATTACCTCTGAGCCTCCCCCCCATCTTCAAATTGTGCTCCCTTGAGGTACTTGAAAGTTTCTATCATGTCCTCCCTCTCTCTCCCTTCCTCAAGGCTATACATAGTAAACTGCTTTAATCTTTCTTCATATGTCTTCTGTTGCAGACCCTGCACCATTTTGGTTGCCCTCTTCTGGATAGCCTCCACTCTGTCTATGTCTTTGCAGAGATGGGGTCTCCAGAACTGCATGCAGTACTCCAGATGTGGTCTCACCAACTATCTGTACAGAGGGATAACAACTTTCTGTTTTCTACTAGTGATGCATCTCCCTATGCATCCCAGTATCCCCCAGCCCTCCTTACTGCCTTCTCACATTGCTTGCCGACCTTTAGGTCATCAGATATAACTACCCCCAGGTCCCTTTCCATTTTTGTTGTTGTCAGTATCTCACCCCCCATTGTTTGCTCTTCCCCTAGGATTTTGTTTCCCAGGGAGGAAGTATAGCACAGTGGTTTAAGGCTCTGAGCTGCAACTCTGGAGACCTGGGTTTGAATCCCATATCCCCCACTTGCATACTGTGTGACCCTGAGCAAGTCGCTTAACTTCCCTGTGCTCCCAGGTTGCACCTGTAAACTAGCTTTCAGCTTAGTGTGTCTCACTTGGTTAAATAATTGGGGGGAAAAAAAGAGTTGCATTACTTTGCACTTTTTTGTGTTGAATCTAAGCTGCCATACATTTGACCATTACTCCAACCTTACCAAGTCCATTCTCATCCTTTCCATCCCACCTTGGGTATTAACCCTGTTGCAGATCTTTGTGTCGTCTGCAAAGAGACATACTTCTCCTTCAATACTTTTCCTCCAGGATAGTGGCAACATGATAGGGTCCTTCGAGTTGCTAAAAGGAACAAGCTAAACTGTGAGGAATTTCTAAGCAGGAATGGTGGTTAGAAAACAAAGGGACATGACCAGAATAGCAAGGGGGAGATTCAGGAGGGATTTGACAAAGTTTTACCTTATGGAGAGAGTGGTTGAGCCATTGAATACCCTACTGGCAGGGGAGGTGGGTGCAAAACCCATTGATGGGTTGAAGCATGGCTGGGATACAGTAAAGGGCTTAATAGTTACTCAGGGGTATAGCAGTATGGCAGGGACAGAGGAAGAGGGAGACAAGGGTTAAAACCCCATCTAGACAATAATTCACAGGATAGGGTAATGCTGGGCAGACTAGACTGGTCATTTTCTGTGAACACTGTCTATGAGATGGTGACCCTTGATCTTTAACCATTCTCCTTTGTAGAGGACACCAGCTTTCAAAGACTGCTGCATGAACTGAAGCCCAAATACCACATTCCATTATGAGTCATATTTTCTAGGTATGTTCTTCTTAGTACATATGAGTCAGTATGCACGCAGATGGTGATATATCTGAAGGAAGCAGAGGAGGGTTCTGTGCCTTTCCCTAGTGATAGAGGGAGCAGTAGTGCAAAATAAATGGGGTGAGTGATAAGGTAGAAATTTTCATTGAAGTAAACAGATACTACAGGGGGGTAAGTCTGGGCTCAGCAGTGAATAACTAATAATTACTATAGCTCAAAACTAGTAGACCTGAGTCATACTTATTATACCACGTAAATGCACTACTTCCCAACAGTGGCATACAGGCACCACTTGCCAAAAGTAAGCCATAGTAATTCATTTTCATTGTAAACCCCAAGGTCCCCCCCCTTCCCTTACTGGTAGTCTGTTTTATCCTATGCCAGTTACTGAGATACGTAGTGATTTAGCTGAATTGACAAAGCTATATTGAATTTTCAGGCCCCAAGTTGAAGCCTAACTGAAGAAGTTTCAGGATGGCTTCTCTCACCCTTATTAGATAAAAGATGATTTTGATCTATTTCTGTTTCAAAAAGTGTTGTTTGTATATATGATCACCCTTTATTTATGATTAATATAAATTACAAACAATTTAAAAAAAGGTACAAATATGGGTCATACTAACAAAACTCCTATTTCAGATAGGCTGATATTAATTAATTAATTAATTCATTCATTCATTTATTTACTCATTTATCGAAGATTTGTAACTGGGTAAGACACACTGAGCTATGACTCATTTTCCAGTTGTGGCTCTTGGGAAGGATACAGGATAAAATATATGCTGAAAAAAATGATACAGGCAAAAAAAGTGCAATTAAATACAGTTTTGTAGAAAAAAAGAATGTGAACTGTTAAGTCTGAAATGCAAATAGTGGAGCGGTACAAGATAAAAATACAGAACGCAAAAATAAATGAGTCAGAAATAGAGCACTTATTGTGAATAAAAATTAGTGCAAATTGATTAGTCTGTGGTAGGCAGTATATAACGTTACAAGGCACCAAGAGAATAAATCACAGGAATAGAAGGATATATAGATATGAATGATGGATACACTGCATTATTCACAAACTAACTGCATTTAAAATAATGTAAAATAATGATGTAATAAAATGTGTCTCAGTACCACTCAAAATTAAAAATGTAAATCTACTACCAGCAGTATATAAAACAGAGTATGTTACAATAACACACCACCAAAATGGACAGTTGCAGCCAGTCATAAGTGACACTGTATACAGTATATCTCTGGAAATACCATTGAAATTAGTGGGAATTTCTTTTTTCAATTTAGCTTTTTGGTCTCATCCCCTCCTCCCGCCAACTGGCGATGGGGGCACACATGTACTTTTTTGGATTTTCTCCCCGAGGCCTCAGCACATGGCTGTGCAAGCATGTAGTGGCATGCTTCGCACTCTGTGGTGCCAGCTCAGCCCCTTCCACCTGCTGATACTTTATCTGCCTGTTTCCGCCTATGCTGCTCACTGGACCTCCACCTGGGGGGAACAAAACTATGGGGCGTGGGAGTCAACCCACCCTCACCACCCTCAGGAGAGGAGAGCTGCCCACAGGCATGCTCAGTCCTGCTCCGCACTTCCCCTTCATGCTGGCACCCCATGACCCAAGCTCATTCCCAAACTCTGGTCACCAGCATAGCACGAGGTAAGGCATCTAGCACCTCAACCATCTGCACCACTGGGCTGGCTAAATTAGTAGGAATTTTATAGTGATATGTCAAGAAATCTTTCTTTCTTTCTTTTCTTTCTTTCTTTCTTTCTTTTTCTTTCTTTCTTTCTTTCTTTCTCTCTCTTTCTTTCTTTCTTTCTTTCTCACCTGGAAAGTCATACTGAGCTGATAACAGCTTGTTTCCAGATGTGTCTGGGGGAGAGGGAGGGGGAAGAGGAGGACAATGAAGAACAAAAAATTACATAGTAGGTAAAAAAACTAAGCATCATAAAAATAAGTATCAATCAATAGGCAATTTATTCTAGGGTAAGGTAGGGAAAGCTATGCTGTAGATTTCTAGGGAAACAGTTCAGAGTAATGAGTAAAAATGGTTAACAGACAATGCTAGGCTCGTTTCTATAGGGCATGTAGAGGAGGGGTAGTGAAGTGCAGACCAGGAGGAATGAGAGAGAAGGAATGGGGTCAACAGTAATGAGTAGCAGAACAGGAAGAGGTATCAAGTGCAACTGCAGGAGTGAGAAGTGAAATCATAGAGAGGAGAGTGAGTGCTGAGAAGAGGCAGAGCAGATGGTTAGGGGGAAGGAATCTCAGGGTTTGTGGGAGAGGAATGAGACAGCAGCCTGACCAGTGAAGGATTTCCTTGAAGGGAGTGCAAGAGAATTATAACCTGCATTGTGAAGGGTGTAAGAGATGGTAGGGGAGGGGAACTAGCCATACCACTGGTTATTCCTGGCTGTCACTGTATGCAACATTTCTGTTCCACAGAATACTGACGGCTTTATGAGTAGAAAAATCAGGTTAGCTATTTAATACCTAGCAGATATGCCATAATGGGTCAGCTTGATCTGTCAGAATCACCTCAGTAAAACACAACAAACACCTGGACTGCACTGCTCCATGTTCATATCTGCGGGGAAGGGGGGGAGACCAGCAAGAGACATATTTGCATATATAAAGATACGCCTGTACTAAGCTTTGCAATTTAACACAGCAATGCTTAAAACTTATGTCAATATTTACAAAAGACAGTGGCCTGTTTCTCAGAAGCCAAGTTTGGAACCACTAATCATAAATACTGTACATTATGCAGTCTAGGAAAATTTTGGAGTGGAGAATAGTTTAGAAAAATAGACAGTGATGGCAGAAAAAGACCAGCGGTCCATCTTGTCCGCCTGGAGTTCCCTATCTGCCCTGGGACCTACTGTCCACATGGGTTTTATTCCTCACAGTCCATCCCCACTTCTTCTCTCCCTTCATCTACTGACCCAAGCAACCACCAAACCATTCACTCTGCCCCAGCCATGCTTGAAGCCATTTATGGTCTTGGCACCCATCACCTTACTGGCAGACTGTTTAATGGCTCCATCCTTTCTGTAAAGTAAAACTTCCTCATATACCTCTTAAGCATCCCCCCACCAGTTTCCACTCAGGACCTCAGGTTCTTGACACTGTACTCCTGCTAAATAGTTCCCCACAGTTTACCTTGTTTATTCCCTTTAGGAATTTTGAAGGTCTCTATCATATCCCCTCTCTTGCCTGGTCTCCAATGAGTACATGTTCAGTTCTTCTTAAGGTCTGCTCTGTTGGTCTAGAATAATTTTGGTTACCCTACACTGCACCATCTCCAACCTTTTCCTATCCTTTCTTCAGCGAAGACTTCAGAACTGAGCATAGTATTTTAGGTGTGGCCTCACCAGTGATCTATGTAGAGATAGCAGTACCTCATGTTTCCTGCTGTCAGTGCCCCTTCTAATACACCCTAGCTTCCTATTAGCCTTACTATGGGCCTTGTTACACTGTCTTGACTGTCTGAGGGAGTCAGTAATGATGATTCCCAGATCTCATTCCACTGCCAAAGTGCTCAGTTTAACCCTTCCCATCCATTACTCTGTCCCATTTTTTTCCTAGGTGCATACCTTTGCATTTTCATCCCATTTAATTTTAACTTCTGAAACTTAGACCACATTTCTAGCCTATGTAGCTCCCTTAGCATCTCCCTGGTTTCTTTGTCACTATCTACCATACTGCAGAGCTTCATGTCATCTGCAAAGAGACACAACATGGCTGGGATGCCGTCGCCAATGTTGCTGGTGAACATATTGAAGAGGACAGTACCCAGGACAGTTCCCTTTGGCACCCTAGTTGTAACTTCCCTCTTCTGATATGAACCCATTTATGGTACAACCACCTTCTGCTGTCTTTCCTTTAACCAGTTTCCTACCCATCTAACTATGTCACTTGCTGCACTCAGGTCCCAGCTTTTTAAACATTTTCCGTCAGGCACTGAACCGAAATCCTTGCTAAAATCAAAGTAGAGCTAATCCACAATGTGGCCCTTATCTATTTCCTTTTGTTACACAGTCTAAGAAAACTATCAGGCTGGACTGACAAGACCTTCCTGCCACAGACCTGTGTGGTGTACCATACTGTAGACTGTTGCTCTTTAGGTAGTTCAGAAGATCCTCTTTGATCAGTGATGCCATCAGTTGGCCCACTACAGAGGTAAGGCCAACAGGGTCTGTAATTCCTGGTTGTTCCTTGTCCCCCTATGTAGCAGGACTACATTTGATACCCTCCAGTTTTTTGAAATTGCCCCTGTCTGAGCTGAGCTATTGAATAATTGTTCAGTAGCTAGGGGATATAATAGAGATCTTCAAATAGGGGTTCAGCTAGTTCTGTGGCTGAATTCCTTGAGAACCCTTTGATGCATCCTATCCATCGTTTGGTCTGGGTGGCGGTTTGGGCACCATAAAACATCATGGCTGAGACCAGATTTCTGTCTCAATTTAATCTACCATTTTTAGGAAAGATTTTTGGACATTTACTGCCTGTGCTGCACTGGCAGAGACAAGATGTGGCTTAAAAACAATTGTAAACAGTGGCCAAAACAGCATTCCAATGTCTGGGTGCTTGGGGGCACCTTAAAACATCAGGACTGATTCCACATTTCAGTCTCAATTTGATGTAACATTTTTCCTGTAACATTTCTGGACCTGTAGGCCCAGTTTGGTACCAGCAGCAGTGAGTTTTTGGCAGAAATATTTGACAAGCAGGCCCTACAACAGCTATTTAATGTCTCAGAGGTGGGGGGGAACCTAAAACATCATGGCTGAGACCAGATTTCTGACTCAGTATAATCTACTATTTCTCCTGTAACTTTTCTGGAGTTTTTACAGCCTGTGCTGCACAGGCAGAAACAAGATGGGGCCTAAAGACAATTGTAAACAGTGGACCAAAGACCATCATTTGGTCCGGGGTTTTTGGACTTGTAGGCCCCGTTTTGCATGAACAGCATTGCCTGGGATTCTGACTGAAATACTTTGCAAACAGGCAAGAAAATAGGTATTTAATAAATGGGTGGTGGTGGTGCTGGGGGGGGGTGCATCATTCACATCATCTCTCAGACCATATTTCAGTCTGAATTTTATCAATTCAAAAAACTTTTCTCCTGTCATATTTCTCCTTTTACCATTCCTGCTCTATTCCGCAAAGAGTGGTTTGTCGGCAAGAGGCTGTGTTAAACTGTGGCCGAAGTGCACGTTTTGGACCGGGTCACTCACCAGGGCCATGAACGTGTGGTGATGGTGGTTGAATGGTTGTGGTGAGGCACTAATAAAAAATTATTATGATGGCTGGAGGTATGGAGGGACACAAAGTTAACATTTCTGAAGGTGGCAAGGTTGGGGGGGCACATGTTGTTCAGCTTAAAAAATCACATTCATGTTTAACTTCACAATCATAGTGCTTATTTAACTATTTCATTCTATGACTGTTGCGTATGTATTCGGACTGATGCTGCACACAGCCAATTTCCAATTTTCCACCAGCCCTTAGCACACACACAGCAGACAACAACCTCACATAGCTTTGGGAAAAATGTTTGTTCACACAAATAAATTACAATACTTAACATTTATGGATAGGAGGAAACAACTAAAGAAGGAGTAACATAAAACAAGCAAGAAGGTACACAGTTTATGGGCATAGTACTTGGGGGAACATGCGGGGCTAGGCTCAGGGTAAGGGTATTCAATTGTGAGACAGAGGGGAAATGGAGGGAGAATAAACATTACATAAAACATAACATATAGGATAGAAAACCACAGGACAATAAAAAGAACAGAGAGGGTGTATAATGGAAGAGAAAGAGGTATATGTTTCATTTTTTTGTTACTTTTTTAATTTTTGGTGTTTTTCTTATTTTTATGGGGGTGAAGTGGAAAAAAGAGCAAGACTTGTAAAAGAAAAAGGACAGAAAACAAATTGGTGCATACATAGCATAGCAGTTTATTACTTAAGTTGCACCAGTGCCACTTCCGCCGAAAACACCACCACCACCACCACCACCACCACCACCCCTTCAACTCAGCTCTGCCAGGAGGTCCAAGACCTTATTTTGGTCCTCCCTTATTTTGTCCAGTTCTCCCCTGACCTCCTGGAGGAGTCCTTTCATCTCCATGCATACTGCCACCACTTCTTGGTGCACAGACTCAAGGTCCTCCATCCTGATGTTACCTGGTGGTCCTGGTGGAGGAGCTGCTGCAGGCTGATACCAAACCAGGTGAAGTATGCCTGCACTAGTGGGTGTGGGGTATCTCATCACTCCTCCTGCTGTGGCTACTGCGGTGCCCCCTGGGATGCTGGATGCCCTGATGTTCGGACAGATCACTGCCTCCTGCTGCTGCAGCTTCCTGCAGCTTGGATTGCCACTCTGTGGTGTGGTGGTACCACAGGTGAGTCCTCTGTCCACCTGTCCCAAAGTGGGATCCTTGTTTTCCATGCCGCACATCTTTGTCACAAAGGTTGCAGATAACAATACTGTCATCTCCAACCTTTGTGGAAACAAATGCCCAAACTATAAATGGAGAGACCTTGGGGGGGGGCTAATCAGCTGATCTCTCTGCTGCATCTGTGGCAGCTGCCCTTCTAAGAACTGCTGCTCTTGCTGAGGGGTGGGCAAAGGCTGCACATGCTCTTGAGGTGGTAAAATGGGCTCCTGCAGCTCTTGCTGTCCTGGGGGGGGCACATGCTGATGGGGTGGGGTGCAAGGTTCTCCTGCTGCTGCTGGTAGTGGAGGGGGAGCTGCTGCTGCTGCTGCTGGGGGGAGCCACGGGCACATCTTTCTTTTGGTGGGTGCTTGGAAAATGACCGCCTGTTAAGGCGGACCACAGATCCTCTTGCTGCTGGTGACGCACTACCATTCTCCCTCTCCATCATAAAGAAAGGTTTTCTTTACTATAAAAGTAAAGAAAAAAAAAGAAAGAAAGATACAGGGAGGGACCGGGGGACTGGGAGTCAAACACACACACACACACACAGACGCACACACATGCACACACACATAGACACACACACATATACGCACACTATAAAAAAGATAGATTAATATAACAATACAGAAAAAACACTAACAGAAAATATTAACTTTCTAAACCAATGGGGAACAGATCACAAATAAGCAAACACGCACACAAACACTATTTTTTATAAATAAAACTTTTTGCTCTCCTGCAAGTCTGTAGTCCTACTCCACTTACTCTCCTACTTCCTACTACTAGGCTGAAACAGTTCTAAAGGAAGTACATTTAGTCTGGCTTCCTGCCTAAGTGCAGTCACCCATGTGACCAGCAATCTGCTAGAGAGAAAGTCATGTGATAAACTTTTTTTCCCCTCAATTTCGCCTGATACTAACATGCAGCGAAATGTGCAGGCAAAAGGCGAAATTGACAGTGAAATTTTGCTGAAATTTACAGGCAAAATTTCACCATAAGGGCACAATTACATGAAATGTTTCGGAAGGAAATTGGTGAGTTCACCAGAATTTCACCGGTGAAATGAAATTTTGTTATATCTCAGTAGCAGCCACAGACACTGCCAGCCATTTCCCGAAATTTCTGTGATATTTCCAGAAATATCTCATGCTTTCTCCATTTCCACAGTAGGGGCAGCAGGGAGAAACTCTTTAGAAATTTTGCAAAATATCTGAAAATAGCCGGCAATGTCTGTGGCTACTACTGTACCTGAAGAAATGGTGCTTGAATAATGTGAAATGGTCCCCAAAGTGTGATGAGGCCTTTCGGTCCTTCAAGGCTCCATTAGACTATGAGAAACAAATTTTGATACAGACAGATGCATCGGGGGTAGGCCAAGGTGCAGTCTTGTGTCAGAATATAGACAGGAAGGAAAACCCCATTCTAGATATCAGTAGGAAATTGCACAACAGAGAGAAAAGGTACTCCATCATTAAAAGGAATCCCTAGCGGTAAAGTGGGCCATGGAGTCCCTTATGTTTTATTTGCCAGGAGCTGATTTTGTACTTATAACAAAACACAATCCTCTATGTTGGCTTAACCAAATAAAGAATAAAAATTCCAGAATCACAAGGTGGTACCTGGCGCTACAGCTATTTAAACCAAAGTGACGCACAAATCTGGAAAAGACAATGTCAGTGCTGATTTTCTGTCAAGATACGGATCAAGAATTGAGAATTCTGAAGGTTAAAAATGTATGGGTTCAAACTTAACTGTTTGCTGTACTGGTTGTTATGGAAAAAGGGATACTACTGTACTGTACTGTACATATGGGCGGAACTGTAAAGATGATAAGGTAATGTTAGAAGAGAATTAAAAAGAAGTTTTGGAAACCTGTTTATTTGAAAAATAGCAGGTTCACTCTTAAAGAGGGGAGCATGTGATAGGGTTGAATAAGCCCTTGTCCCATTTGTTATGCAGAAAGAGTTAAAAGGAAGGATCTGTTCCAGCCTCTCCTTTTCGGTCTCTTGTCTGTCTGATTGTGCAGTCTTATTTTCTTGTGATATCTAGCAACTGATAAATCTGACCAGTCTCATGATTCCACCTCCTGCTAGCTCCCTGTCTTCACTTGTTGTTTCTTGCAATTTATGTCTTTTCTTCCCCCTGTGCTTATCTTTGGTTATAAAAATATGTATGGATCTATATGTGAAAATGGGATCCCTTTGTTTGCCAATGTATGTTATAGTGTATGGCAGAACGTGATTGTGTATGGAAATCCATACACATTAAAAAGTTGATGTGCTGTACTAGTGACGTGCATACTAACGCAGAACGACTTTTTGTTCTGCGTTAGTAGGTACGTCACAATACAAACACCCCCAAACAGTGCTGTTCATTGGATAGGGGGCTGTTGATGAGCTGTGTGCACCAGCTGAATGAGCGAGTGGCAAAATGAGAAAATATGGTCTGGTGGCAAGAAATGATCTCGGGGGAGAACTAAAGTAAGCACACTTTTCTTTGGGGGGCCATATACTATATAGAAAAGTGTATGGCAGCCCCCATACACAACCCACAATTCTAATACCTTGTGGTTTCCATGACAATGGGAATCTCTCGAGCTTCACGTCAGTGGGGGGGGTTCAACTTAGGTTGATATCTCAGACAATATTTGGAATTTTGGTCCCAAATGTTCAACATGGGATTCTTGGGACCCCACCTTGTAAACACTGGCACTGTCATTTTGCTTCTCAGTCCCAAAAGGTGATTTTGCAGTTGCTGCGTGGAATCACCTTTCAGGACCAGCTAACAAAACAACAGTGCCACTGTTCATGAGGTGGGGTCCCAAAAAGGCCTTGTTGCAAATCTGGTGAAAAAGCCCCCAAAAATGACTGCATTATGAGAATCTGTTGTGCAATTTCTATGCACGCTGGTAACGTCATCAAGTTTTAATATTTTCACTCCAAATTTCCAACACTGACATTTTTTTCACACCCTCTTATGAACAGTGCAGCTGTCATTTTCGCATTCTTCTTGAAATGAGTTTTTGCACCTGTGGCACAGAATTGTGTGGTCATTATCAGTATTAGATTTTAGAATTGCTTGACTGTGTATGGGCTCCCATACACTATCCTATATGTTATATATTGTTGAAATGATTGCAAAAAGTTCTTTGGAACTGAAGTGATTAACCTTGAGATGCATTTTGACCTCCTCAGGCCAATTTGAAAAACTGTCAGCAGAAGGCCAGCTTGGGTCATAGTGTTCCATTTGCAAGCCTGCTCGGGGAAGAAACAAACAAGAACTGTGATACATTTTGTGAGAAACAGGATGTCTTATAATGAGCTCAGGATGGAGAAATTAATTGCCAGGCAAAGACTTCTTACAACAAGCATTTGTTAATGCAGAATGTTTGCTTGCTGGTATTGGAATTGATAGTGCAGGAGTTAGAAAGATACATAATAGGAATGGCAGTGAAGCATTGAAGTAACACCAGCCCCCATCCTGCAGAGACTGACAGGCATTGGGGGTGTGCCTTTGGGTCATTGGTCATAACACTCATGCCATTCCACTTCATCCCACCCTGCATATACCAACAGCTGTCGCAGTGTGCCTTGAGGTCTTTGGCTATTATGCTCACCCCATTCCATAAGGAAATAATCTGAGATGGGTGCAGTATAGGAGAATGGGGTGAACCTTAGGGCTGAAGACCCCAAGGCACACCTCGGTGCCTGTCAGTGGCTGCAGGGTGGGGGTGGTGGGTGGAATGGCATGAGCAGTATGGATGTCGACCCCAAGTCACACCCCTGACGCCTGTCAGTCTGTACAGGGTGGGTGTTATGGTTGGTAACCCGAACTCAAGGGGTATATTTTTGCTCCAAATTTTCAACGTGAGCTTTTTGAGACCCCACCTCATGAGCAGTGGCAGTATCATTTTGTTACTCAATCCCAAAAGGTGATTCCGCACAGTGAGTGTGCCATTTGGTGCCACAGGTGTAAAAAATATATTTCAGCAGGATGTGAAAAATGGCAGCTGTACTGTTCATGAGGAGGTGTGAAGAAAAGTCAATGTTAAAAATCTGAAGTGAAAATATGAAAAAGTGGTGAAGTTACGAGTGTGCCTAGAAACTGTGCAATGCACACTCATAACGCAGTCATTTTTTGGAATGTTTTCACCAGATTTTCAACATGGCCTTTTTGGGACCTCCCCACATGAACAGTGGCACTGTGATTTCATTAATCTTTCCTGAAAGTTGATATCAGATAGCGACCACGCAATTCTGTGCCACAGGTGCAAAAACACATTTCAAGAAGGACACGAAAATGACAGCTGTACTGTTCAGAAGAGGGTGTGAAAAAATGGCAGTGTTGGAAATTTGGAGTGAAAATATTAAAAATTGATGAAGTTACCAGCGTGCATAGATACTGCACAAAGGATGCTCGTAATGCAGTTATTTATTTATTTTTTTTCACCAGATTTGCAACAAGGGATTTTTGGGACCCCACCTCATGAACAGTGGCACTGTTGTTTCGTTAGTTGGTCCTGAAAGGTGATTCCACGCAGCGACCGCAAAATAACCTTTTGGGACCAAGAAGCAAAATGACAGTGCCAGTGTTTACAAGGTGGGGTCCCAAGAACCCCATGTTGAATATTTGAAACCAAAATTCCAAAAATTGTCTGAGATATCAACCTAAGTTGAACCCCCCCATTGACTGCCATTATTGGGCTTACCGTTATTTCTTCAGTTCCAGGTCGGTCTATGAAGAGTGCAGACATGTTCCTGGTCCACAGAAGATCGCTGCTCCTGACCTCTGGAGGTAAGTATTGGGGAGGGGGATGGGTTGCACACAGGGAGAGCAGATTGGGGAGGGCGGTGGGAATGACAAGGGACAGGTGAAATAATAACAAAACAGATCTCAGCACACTGGGGTGGGCTCCCAGTGTGCCAGAATACTGGGGGGATCAGTGTGGACCTGGGGATTGGGCACCCTGAGGTCGGTTGAGAACAGGGGGTGTGGGAGGAGGGTGGCGCATCTGACACCGGGAGTGGCCATCCCAATGTTGGAAACATCAAAGAAGTATTTTGGGCACACTGGAGTGGGCTCCCAGTGTGTCATATTAATGGGGGAGGGGGATACATTCTGACATGGGGAATGAGCACCCCAATGTCGGTAGGGGACGGAGAACAGAAGGTTCGGGGCAGGCAGCATCAGTGGGAGAGAGCTAACATTTGAATTTGTTGTTCTGCTGCGTGCCTGGTTGGGAGGGAGGAGGAACTACCGCTGTAATGATGAAACTGCCCCTGATTGCAATAGCAGATTTCTTTGAAGTGTGGTGCTCACTCTGAAACTGCCGTCATTGGCAGCTTCAGCATTAATTGGTGGCTGAGGGATACGCCCATTAAAACATCTGCTGTACTGGCCACAACACTGGCACACCACTGTAATGCTCTACTATCTCAATATGTTTCTTGTGTGCTGCGTATGCAAGCAAACAAAAAGAGAGCAATCTTTTGTTAGAAAATGAGAGACTGAAATTTAGATTTAGAGATACCCTCAGAGGAAGGACTTTGTTTTCTTTGTGCGGCCTTCCTAAGAGCTATCCTGCACAATTTAATTTTTTATTTTACTGTCATTGATAATAATAAAATGCTTCTTGCCGATTTTACAACTCCTCTTGGTTTTCATATTCTTCCTGACCTGTGCCTTGCCCACACTCCCACCTTGTGATTTTACCCCCATTTCTCAAGTCCCCTCACCTCTTGCCATCCATGTGGGACAGTGTCAAAGGCTTTACCAAAATCAAAGTACAATATGTCTACTGCCAGCATCTTGTCCAGCACCTTCATCACCAAATTAAAGAAGTCAATTAGTTTCATCTGACATGACATACCCAATGTGAATCCATGATGTGCGACAGCCTCAAATCCATTTGCCTCCAGCAAATCCACCAGCCTCTTATTTATTCTGGTTTCAAGCATCTTTCCCACTATGGACATTAAACTGACAGATCTGTAGTTCCCCAGGATTGTCTCTACTTCCACTTTTGTGTAGGGAAACTACATTTGCTGTCCTCCTCTCCTTAGTTACAGTACCCATCTCTAGTGAGCTGTTAAAGAACTCCACAAACCCAATCAGATAGAATAGCAGTACAGCTACCACCTGCTCTGCTGGTGACCTGGGTTTAGGAAAGAATTCAGGTTTCTAGTTGCTTGATTGGGGGGGAGGATTGAGTGTCCCTCGGACAGCTCTTCTTGCCTGGGGGGGCAGTGCATTGCACTGGCCAGCTGCCACCTGCCACCTGGGTGAATCTGAGCTCCAGGACAGAATGGGTGCATGGGAAGAGATGCCCTGTTCAAATTCCAGGGTTGTCACTATGGAAGCAGAGCATGCACAGCATGTCATTGCATATTTGGGGTCCCAGGGGTGAAAATGAGGGAAAAAACTCTGACCGCAGCTGGATGATCATCTGGTTCCCTGCAGGTCCTGCTCCAGTGACTGGGCACCTCTGACCAGGTCCTGGGACTGAGGACACTGGAATGAAGGTAAAGATACAGAGATGTTGGGTGATGGGGCTGTGGGGTATGGGTAGGACTGGTCCGGATAGGGGCAGGTCAGAGCAAATAGGAGAGAAATAATACATTAAAATAAAAGTTATTCAGCCAGTGGTGCAGCGAGGACCCATCCCATCTCATTTAGCACTCAAAGATGTAGTCCATCAAGACCATAGACTTGTCCACCTTCAGTGCATTCACTCCCTTCAGCACCCATTCCTCAATGATTGGAACCTTGCTGACAGCCCCACCCCTTCCCCCTTGCTATTACCACTCAGTCTATTACCAACCTTTATCCTCCACAGTAATACTAAACAGAAAAACTGATTCATTATGTCCTCCTTCCTTCATTTCCACTTCTTTAGTCTGGTTATCCCTGTTTTGTTTTGCATTTCTTGTGTATGTAACAAAATAAAAATGTTATCCTACTTCCTTATCCTCCTTCTGTTCTCAGCTCCACGTCAGAGTTTGCCTTCCTCACAGCCTTACTTGCCATTGTCTGGCTTATATACTCCACCCAAGCATCTTCACCCTAACTGGTTTTATTTTTTTACTTTCTAAAGCCTTCTGCTTTCCTCTCACAGTCTCTCCATCCTATGTGTGAATGGCAGCAGAGTCCTGCCCCTTCTTGTTTTCACTACTACCGTGGTACAGTAATTTATGACCTCCAATATAACTTCCTTTATCAGTTCTCATTTCTTTTCTATCCTCTACTGCCCTTTATCATTTCTTGCTTTTCCTTCAATATTTCTGACAGCCTGCCAAAGTCCACCTTCCTGAAGTCAGGATTTTTATATGTCACTGATGCTAATGTGACAGTAAACCCCACTGACTGATAGCCACTGGTTCTCAAGGGATTGTGCAGTATGATCTCCCCTATATAATCGCTGCTTGTAAGGACTAAGTCAAGGAAGTCCCCCCCCCCCTTCATTGGCTCTTCAACCCTTTGGGTCAGAAAAACTTTCTGGAACACCTCTACCAGCAGCTAGAGCCAGCTTTAGAGTTGCAGGAACCCCGAGTGAGGTAAGTCATGGAGAACTTACCAAACCCAAACTTACGTCATCTTTTACTGTGCTCAAAATGCACAACATTTGATTTTCAATTCAACCAGTTACATATTTGTCTTTTTTTAAGGGGTAGAAACAATGTTAGTCTTTGGGACGTCACTGCCCATCCAGTCCATGTCTGTTTATCAGTATCTGATTGAGTGGGACATACCTTCGAGAGTAATTTCATGACGTTAACATGACACCACATGAAAGAAGGCTCCACATAGCTCATTGATGCCCAGTGCTGTTCCACTTTAGACATGAACAATAATTAAAAAAACAAGTGGTACTCTGGATCTGGCATGGAGGGGCTCATTAGCAGAGGGCCCCCAGCAACTGCAGGGTTCACTGGTGCCTAAAACCAGCTGTGCCAGCAGCTGATCCCAGCCACTTGCTGCTACTAGCCTCTTACAGTCTGCAGAGCAGAGGAGAGAGACTCTACACAGCTTCTTCTGTGCCACTCTCCTCTCCTTCAGTCATTAGAAGAGAGGCACAGAGGATGCCTGCACTGGCAACTGCAGGCCCTCCAGCAGGAGCAGGGTGAACAAATTTAGCAGATTGGTAAAAGAGCTGGGGGGATTTGTAAAAAAAAGTATTGACAAATAACTTATACTGAGTGCTGGTGGTGTAGGGCACAGGAATCCAGATTTATTAATTTTTATTTTATTGGCTCTCTACAGTAAGACAAAGTAACAAAGCTTATACTGTAATGCATTGAAAAAAACACAGTACATAATCTATGGGAGTTGTACAAATAGATTAATTTCTGTGACAAAAAAATACTCTTATCCGTTTTCATATTTTTTTTTACCAGGCTTAATCTCTGTACCCGTGTCCCCCACCCACTTTGTTGTTTTGCCAACTCACTGATATAAAACAGTTTCTGAGTCACAGTACACCAACAACTGCAACCTACACACCCTCCATCCAAACCAGTAGGGGGAAAAACTTCCAGAGGTAATATGACATAAAGATACATATTTATATACTGTATATAAAAATAAAAATAAAAAAATAAGTGAAATTGGCATGACTGCTTCCCCCACCATGAACATGTACTGTGTTAAACATTAAGTATGAGCTGATTCAAAACTGTCATTCAGCGAATGTGCTGAAATATGGTATTTTTGACACTTGTGAAATAAGTCCAGAGGAACTCAGTTTCCATTCAGCATTTCTGAACTTTGACATGATAATGTAACATATTTTACAGGGAGTACACACTGAATATGTTCAAGTTGATGGCAAGCCACATGACTGGGTGCAGCTAATCAGTGACACTGGGGATAAGAACTCCTTGTGCTGTGCAAATTTAAGTACCATCTCCAGTGCACTGTCACAGGGGAAGGCTGTGGGTATTGAAGGAGCTTATTTTATATGAAAAAGAGTGACTTTTGATCAGAAAGCTTTCAAAATCATAAGAGAAATCTGCACTACAATGCCAGTTATCTGATTTTCACTGCACTTAAATATAGTTTCAGGGATGTAGTCTAGTGAAATCAAGCTGCAGTACAGAGGAGAGAAGGGAGGCACAGTTTAAGCCTACATTGGCTGCTCCAGGCCCTGCAGCACGAGCCAGCAGTTTGAATTTAGCAGACTGGGAAGTTTGAAGTATTTTTTTGATAAATAATCTGACAGCTGGTGGTGTTAGACACAGTAATCCATCGGAATTTTTTTTTTGAGTGGCTGTGAGTAAAAACTAACTGAGTAGGTTGCAGTGAGACACTAGATCTCTCAATGAGGGTGAGGAGGATGGGTGTTGCCTTGTGCATGTTACAGTATCTGTGCATCTGGTGTTGTGTGGTATAGAAATCATATGGGAAGAACTGGAGGAGATAGAGATGCAGGGGAGGGAAATGAGCAGAGAATGGTTCCAGCATGCCAGTTCCACCAAGTACAGAAAAACTATTAGTAATTCAGGCACAACTGGTTTCAAAAATTCAGTATGGCATAAAGCTGTTGCGAAAAAAAAAACACTTCTTAATGAAATGAAATGCACTGAGATACAAGTGAAAGAAAGCACAGACTAGACACCCCAGCATTTCCCAGGGCACTCCAGCATTGTCAAGTGTTGTACCATTCTATAAGGGGTGGTGAGAGAGAGGGAGTTGGGAGAGAGATTGGGATCATAATGGTGGGGCAGTAGCTATGCGAGAAGGACTTGGTGTGAGATAATCTGTCCAAAGAAATCATAGTTCATTGCCTCTGTAGGCCATGTCAAGTTTGTTGTTTACTGCCATACACTTGGGGTCCAGGTTGATCCCAAGGTGAAGGGAGAGCTGTCAGCATGATATATAACAAGGGGTTAAGGAGAAGATCTAATCTTGGCTGATGACCCAGAATGTATGGCCAGGGTCTTTTCAGCATAAAGAACATGCCATCACTTTGCATTGAAGAGACCTATTTTAAATATGACCCCACAAATCCATTCAACGCATGTTGCAAACTTCTTGACAGAAAGATCAGCTGGTATCAGTCTAGTCAGGCTTTGGGAACCACTGTTCTGGTTGATCATCTAAAACGTGAGCATGGCGTATTCCTAAAAGTCACACTGATTTCAAATCCCTGCACAGGTCATAAGAACTAGCTGCTTCAGTAGCAGCAAGGACACTATAGTCAGGCATGGGTGATGTAATAAGATAGTTTGTTCAAGTAATGCAGCCGCCATGGCAGCCATTGCAGCCAACTGATGCATCTCCAGGTACTGGCACGGCTTTAAATGCATCACTCTGACCACTATCACCGAAACAAACTACACTGCCAGAGTCATTACATGCCCATATTAAACTGTCACCAATTCAACCAGCATTTGTCTGAATCACACAATGGATTGGGGTGATTGAATTTCAACTAGCATTAGAAAGTCAGTGTCAAAAATTGCAAAGTAATGCATATAGGGAACAAGAACCTCAGGATGGAATACTGGATGGGAGGGGCAAAGCTGACCTCTGCTTCAGAGAATAAGGGCCTGTAGGTCATAATAAATGACTCCCTAAAACAAACTAACTAATGTAGCAAGGCCTACAGCAAGGTGATCAAAATATTGAGGGGTTATAGGAAGAGGTTTCGAAAGTAGGAGGAAAGGTGTGATACAGGGTGATACTGCCTCTTTATAGATAACTATTGGTACTCCATCTGGAATACTGTGCCCAGTTCTGGAATCCCCACCTAAGGAAAGACAGAGATAGGCTAAAGATGGGGCAGAGCTTGTGCAGAATAACCAAAGTGATTTAGGACCAATAGGACAGATCCTATGTGAGTTGGCTTAAGGCACAGAGCATCTGCTCGCTGGAGGTCAAGAAACATAGAAACATAGAAACATAGAATTTGATGGCAGATAAGGACTGCTTGGCTGACCTAGTCTGCCCATTTCCCTACCTAATGGATAAGCTGCAGATCCTAGTTAAGCAACAGCCTACTTCCTCCTACCCCCCTACTAGAATTGCCTTATGTCTATCCTATGCATTATTGAATTCCCTCGCTGTTTTTGACTCCACAACTTCCTCAGGAAGGCTGTTCCACACATCTACAACCCTCTCCATGAAAAAATACCTTCTCACTTTACCTCTGAGGCTTCTCCCCTCTATCTTCAACTTGTGCCCCCTTGTTCTTGCACTTCTCTTTTTCTGAAAAATGCTACCCTCTTGGACTTTGTTGATTCCTTTGAGGTACTTGAATGTTTCTATCATGCCCCCCTCCCTTCTTTCCTCAAGGCTATACATATTAAGCTCCTTTAGTCTTTCTTCATATGTCTTCTGGTGCAGACTCTGCTCCATTTTGGCTGCCTTCCTCTGGATAGCCTCCATCCTGTCTATGTCTTTGCGGAGATGGGGTCTCCAGAACTGCACGCAGTACTCCAGATGTGGTCTCACCAACTGTCTGTACAGAGGGATAATAACTTCCTGTTTTCTACTGGTGATACCTCTCCCTATGCATCCCAGCATCCCACCAGTCCTCCTTACTGCCTTTTCACATTGCTTGCCCACCTTTAGGTCATCTGATATAACTACCCCAATGTGCCTTTCCATTTTTATTGTTGTCAGTTTCTCACCCTCCTTTGTGTACTCTTTCCCTGGGATTTTGTTTCCCAGGTGCATTACTTTGCACTTCTTTGCGTTGAATCTAAGCTGCCATGCATTTGACCATTCCTCCAACCTTGCCAAATCCATTCTCATCCTTTCCACCCCACTTTGGGTATTAACCCTGTTGCAGATCTTTGTGTCATCTGCAAAGAGATATACTTTTCCTTTCATACTTTTCCTCCAGGAGATTGGCAACATGATAGAAACCTTCAAGTTGCTAATAGGAACAAACTGAACTGTGATGAACTACTTAGCAGGAATGGTGGTTAGAAAACAAAGGGACATGAACAGAATAGCAAGGGGGAGATTCAGGAGGGATTTGACAAAGTTTTACCTTATGGAGAGAGTGGTTGAGCCATTGAATAACCTACTGGCAGGGGTAGTGGGTGCAAAACCCATTGATGGGTTCAAGCTTGGATGTGATACAGTAAAGGGCTTAATAGTTACTCAGGGGTATATCAGTAGGTTAGGGGCAGAGGAAGAGGGAGGAAAGGGTGAAAACCCCATCTAGACAATAATTAACAGGGTAGAGTAGAGCTGGGCAGGCTTGATTGACCAATGGTAATTTTTTGCGAACACTGGCTAAGAGATGATGACCCTTGATCTTTAACCATTTTTCCTTGTAGAGGAAACCAGCTTTCATAGACTGCTGCATGAACTGAAGCCAAATACAACATTCTATTATGATTCATATTTTCTAGGTATATTCTTCATAGTATATATGAGTCAGTAGCATGTAGATGGTGATAACGTCTGAAGGAGGCAGAGGAGGGTTCGGTGTATTGCCCTAGCGATAGAGGGAGCAGTAGTGCAAAATAAATGGGGTGAATGATAAGGTAGAAATTGGCACTGAGGTAAACAGATACTACAGGGGTAAGCCTGAGCTCAGCAGTAAATAACTAATAATTACTATAGCTCAAAACTAGTACACAGCAGTCATACTTATTACAGACTGTCACACCACCATAAATGCACTGCTCCCCAGCAGTGGCATACAGACACCACTTGACAAAAGTAAGCCATAGTAATTCATTTTCATTGTATACCCGAAGGTCCCCCCCCCATTAATGGTAATCTGTTTTATCCTATGCCAGTTTCTTCATTGAGATATGTGGCGGTTTGGCTGAATTGATGAAGCTGTAACGAATTTTCAGGCCCAAAGTTGTGGCCTAACTACAGAAGTCTCAGGATGGCTTCTGTCACTCTTATTAGATAAAAGATGATTTGATCTCTTTCTGTTTCACAAAAGGTTGTTTGTATATATGATTAACATTTATTTATGATTAATATAAATTTCAAACAATTTTTAAAATGGTACAAATATCTGTCATACTAACAAAACCCCTAGTTCAGATAGGCTAACATTAATTATTTAATTAATTAATTTCTTTATTTATTCATTCATTTATTAATTAATTCTTTCATTCATTTATTGAAAACTGGTAACTGGGCAAGGTACACTGAGCTATGACTCATTTTCCAGGTGCGACTCTTGGGAAGGATACAGGATAAAAATATACGCTGAAAAAATGATACAGTCAAAAAAAAGTGCAATTAAATTACAATTTTGAACAAAAGAAGAATGTGAACCGTTAAGTCTGAGATACAAATAATGGAAGGGTACAAGATAAAGATACTGGCCCAGATATTCAAAAGAGTTGAGCCATGTGCAATAGGGTTGCGCCTGCGCAAGTCTGAAAATGCGCCATTCTGCGATATTCAGCAGGAGGCAGTTGCGCCCCCCCAAATCACGCTGAGCAACAGCGCAATGATAATGAAGGCATGCACAACTGAAGGGGGAGGAACCATACATAAATGGCGCAGTGCGATATTCAGCAACTTGCGCCATGCGCAATAGGGGAGCAAGCGGAAGTTGCGCCATAGCGGAAATGAGCCAAAATAAAAGGGGGCAAGTGAGAGGCACAAGAACGCTACAGGGAAGCCACATGAGAGCAAAATACAGCAGGACACACTGGGTAGCAGGGACACACAGGGCCATGCAGGAAAGGGCACCTGGAAGCAAGAGCCACAGAGGAAGGTGTGGGGAGACAGTGTAGAAGGGAGAGGTACACCACACAGCAGTGAGGCAGGCACAGGCTGGTGTTCCTGGTGCAGGGGAAGTAGCAGTGAGGACAGCGGGGGAATACAGTAACAGCTGCGGGGTGAACACAAGCCAGGGACATGGCCAGTGCCACCTTCCAGATGGAGGCCATTATGAGGGGGGTGAGAAGGCGGGCAGCAGGGGGGCATGGCGTGGAAGGGCCCTATTGGTGGTATGCCCCCAACAGGCAGTACCGAGCCGCACCAACGAGCTGTACAGTGATACCGAGATTGTGGGCCAGTACCGCCTGAATCGGGCAATTCTGAGGTGGCTCTGTGAGCTGTGCAGTGATGTGATGCAGGCACCCACACGACGGAGCCATGCCCTGTCAGTGGAGACCAAAGTGACAGCTTGCATGTGCTTGCTCGCCATGGGTACCTTCCAGAGACCAACTGGGGACACCATAGGCATTACCCAGTCAGCCACGTCACACCACCTCACCCAATTCCTCAGCACACTGCTGCCACATGCTGCGGAGTACATCCATTCCCCAGCACACCAGTGGAGCACACAGCAAACATACAGGAGTTCCACAGGGTAGCACATATGCCTGGCATGCTAGGGGCAATAGACTGCACCTATGTGGCCATCCGCACACCACCTGGCCCCAAGGGGGCCGCATGCATCAATCGCAAGGGCTATGCCAGCATCAACTGCCAGGTGGTGTGTGATGCCAGGGGGCGCATAATCAATGTCTGTGCTACGCACCCTGGGGGAGCACATGATGCCTTCATCTGGCACCAGTTGGCACTCTGCCACAGATTCGAGAGTGGGGATATCCCCACTGGCCACCTAGTGGGTGAGTATGCAAACCACATGGACAATCATAGGGCCTGGAGGCATGGTCAGAGGTGACATGGGTAGTGGCCTACCTGGCCCGGAGCAGGGCGATGCTGATCACCAAACTAACCTCCACCCTCTACACACAAGTGACAGTAGATACACACTCCATCCCTGGCCGCTCACACCCTACCGGCAGCCCACGACCCCATCACAGCAACGCTACAATAAGGTACACGGCACTACATGTAATGTCATCGAGTGGGTGTTCGGGATGCTGAAGGCACGTTTCCATTGCCTGGACACCTCCAGCAGAGCCCTACAGTACAGCACCTCAAAGGCCTGTGGGCTATTCCTGGCCTGTTGCGTCCTGCACAGCATGGCCAACGAATGTGGGATAGCCATACAGGTCAAAAAGGGGGACAGCGATGGGGATGATGAGGATGCCGGTGACGATGGTGATTGGCAGCCCCCCCTTGGGTGACGGGACCCCTGACTGCTCTGGCAGGCACTGCTGCACCAGGACACCATCATGGAGGAGCACTTCAGCCAACCCAGGTAAGTCATGGGGCCACGTGCAGCCAACAGTGGCTAAGGCACAACCCACAAACACGCATGGACACGCAGCAGGGGTGCATGCCGTCAAGGGAAGTAGCAGGGCATGGAACCACACACACAACCAGGGATGGGTGAGGTCTAACATGCCATGTGGATGGACACACACACACGCACACACACACAATGCACCAAACATGCACAAAGGGTAGGATGCACACTGACCCAGAATGCCACCCCTAGCCACACACATGTCCACAGACCACCATGCCCACTGCCTGTCCATGTGCGTGTGTCAGATGCTGAGCACCACTGCACATTGGTATAGAGCACAATGCAAGCATCATCATGCACACGCAACTGTGGACAGCAGCCAGGAGGGTGTGCAGATGAACTGTGTGTCCACATGCAGGGCCGGGTACCCACCCGTGCACTGCCCACTGAAAGACACAATGCACACAGGGCAGCACCAGACAGTAGCCACATTGGGAGACAGGTCAGTCACACGGCACAGTGCCCCAGCCACCACGGATGCATGGGCAGCCCTGCCAAGACCCACCAGCACTGACAGGCCGACCACTGGCCTCATGGGGTGGCACCGATGGTCCCCAAGGGGTTCCACTGCGTGAAAGTGACTGTGCTCACGCAGGGGTCTGCAGCACACCAAACATGCCTGCGCCAGGCATGCTCGGGATGCCTACAGCTGAACCCAGTGTTGACAGGGAGGGTGTCGCACGATGCCGGGAACAGGGGGTGGACAGGTCACTGCATGGTGTCTGCGACGCATGGGCACATGACTGTGTACCCATTGTGGCCATGACAGCAGTGAATGCCTGTGTCTGCCTGTCAATGGCAGCGGTCACATCCTCCCACAACTGGTACATCCCTGCCAGGATCAGAGTGGTGTCTCTGCTGCAACGCTCCTCTGCCTGCTCCAGAGCTGCATGCAGTGCATCCACTGACGTCGCAAGCCGCATCTGCTGCTGGACTGATGCTTGCAGTAGGTGGGTGCTCATCCAAGTGGTCATCTGCCTCCTCGGCATCCTGTCCCTCAGGGTATGCATGGCCCTGATGCTTAGCACCCCTTGAGGGTGGGCGCTGCACACCAGGACCAGTTCTGGGCATGTCCACAGGTGGTGCACAGATGCTGCTGCTTGACCCTGTGCCCCCAAGTGCATTGGCCAACTGCTGATGCTGCCCCTCTGGCTGCAGCTCCCTAGGGCTCAGTGGTGCTGCCGCAGTGGCCACAACAGTCCCACTGTCCTGAACACATACCAGTGCTGCCCCACTGATGCTGACAGGCACAGGCTGGGACTGTGC
This sequence comes from Neoceratodus forsteri, assembly GCA_016271365.2. Lineage (NCBI taxonomy): Eukaryota > Metazoa > Chordata > Ceratodontiformes > Ceratodontidae > Neoceratodus > Neoceratodus forsteri. Next base: position 899,122,187 of record CM028135.1, on the reverse strand, counting down.
TGACATGCAGGCCTCCACGGCAGCACCACCCACAGCCATGGCCATGATGTTACCTGCTGTGTGGCTATCCCATGGCACACACTTGTCACTGCCCATGCCGTTAGCAACATCATCATCGGTGATGGACCCGGCACCGACCCGAGTCACAGCATGCTGGCATCTGTGGATGCTGGCATGCTGGGACATGGGCAGGGCTTCCTCTGCACCTGTTACAACAACATCAGTGTGGACAGCTAGGTGGGTCCACTGTCGCACTGAGTCACGTATACCTGTGGAGGTGGATGGGCCCTCCTCCATCTCCAGCTGACTGTCCTCAGTGGACAAGCCCACCACCGCTGACCCATGCAGATGCTCAGGATCTGTAAGGGAAAACAAAGTTGCATTACTGCATGTGACCTACCCTGCCCCCCTCATAGACAGACCATGACCTACTATGCAGTGAAGGGCTACCACCCATCTGGAAGCCACCACCTGGAACACCCTCAATGGCACAACGCTGCATGCTTCCAGCAACCCTCTCCTCCTGTGGGGTCTGATGTACCACCTTCAGCTGTCCCTCACCTGTCACAGCTCGTGCTGCCCTGATGGCAGCCACCTTCTCCTTTATCCTCCTCCTCCTGTCTGTGCCCATCTTCTTCTTGCACTCCTGCATGGAGCGCTGGTGGCTGCCATGCGGGTTCACAGCACGTGCCACCTCCTCCCATGCAGCAGCACAGGCTTGATGTGTTCCCTGCCGTCCGCTGAGAAGTGGCTCCTGATCCAGGTAGGCCTCAAACAGGGCATCAGTCTCGGTCTTGGTAAAATTAGGCCTCCTCCTCCTCCCACCACTGTGTTCCTCCTCTCCCACAACTCGCTCGGTCATTTTGTAGCCTGTAAGAATGACAGTTGTTACCTGTGACTGTGTAGTCCCATGCATGTCCCTAAATCCACAGTCCACACTCCCAAACAGCATGCAACTCACCAATAGACTGCAGTAACCGACTATGGCCAGTGCAGCCCAATGTCACACTTTTATAGCACAACCCATGCAAATGAGGAGAGGTGCAACTTTAAGTGGATGCAAATTGCAGTGCTGCACCATTGAATGGCTGATTAGCTGTTTTGCATATGACGACTGAATATCGCACTGTTGCACTTTGTGCAATTGTATTAAACGTGCTGAGCCAAGGGTGCAGTTCTGTGACATGTGTAGTACACACCTCACTGCGCATGCCCGGGTTGCTGATGCAGGCGTCTGCCATAGCTGCTGACATGCTGTGTGTGGGAAGCAATGCAGGGCATGGCCACCATTGTGCCAGTGGCACTACAGCAGTGTCCACCTACATGGTGCTGTGGCACTGGGCCATCATAGGTGCACTGGGGCAACAGCACAGTAGGCCGCAAATGGAGGTAACACACAGGCAGCCAATCACACTACACTCATTTGGTTCCAATGGCACTGTTCCTGTCTGTGCACCAGAGTCCCTTGACCCTGTGCCCGACCTTTGCCCCCTAGGCGCCATGCGTCAGGCATGGGTGCACCACTATCGCACTGTTCAGTGACAGCGCGATAGGGAATGGCAGTGCTGTACCGTGCAGCATCTGCACATGGGGAGCCACACTGCAGAGTGCCATTTTTGCAGACTGAGCTAGGAGAATGGTGCACAGGAGGGCTGCACAGTGCAACCAGGTAGAACTGGCCAACCTAGTGGCCAATGTGGAGCCACACCATGGACCACTGTTTGAGGAGGCACTCCTGGACAAGTCCAGGAGCCAGGTGTGGGAGGAGGTGGCCACTGCACTTGAGGAGGCCACTGGAAGGGGGCGGACAGCAGAACAGTGTTGCCACAGGTATGGTGACCTGCGGTGGAGGGAGCCAGACCTGCTTGCCTGCCTACGGGCACGTGCCAGGAGGGGCACGGTGCCACGGCCAGGTAGGTATTACATCAACACACTTTTATCTTCCATATGGGTATCATGGTTGTATGTGTCCAGCACATGGGGGAGGGACCATCCGGTGTTGGCTGTGGTGGTGTTATCAGGGTGTGGGGTGGTGGGTCTGGCTGGGTGGGAGGGCACACACCTGGGGACAGGGGGACTTTGTTACAGGATTGTACTGATGTTCCTCTCTCCATGTTTGCATCACAGGGCTGGAGGAGCAGCACCTGGCACATGAACTGCAGTGCCACCAAGAGGACAGGGAGGCAAGGCGGAGTGACGGTCCACAGTGCCCGAGGGACTGGCCTGATGATGATGAGTGCCATACCTCCATGATTACTATTGCATGCTGTGTAACAGGGTGGGCAGTGGGGCATGGCCACCATCCATTGACACCACTGCCATGCACGCAACTTGTTACAGTCAGCACTGTCCAGTGGCAATGCATGTCTGAGAGTGCGTCGATGGTGGTCCATGCATGCACTGGGTACATGGCTGTGCCACTGCCTTTGCACCACATAGCCATGTCACTAAATGGCTACGGTGGTGCTGTGCATGACTTGTCCGGTGGGTGGGTGTGTGCAGCATTCCGCATGGCTGTATGCACCTGGGTGGGCAGGTCATGTGGACATGATCACTGTGGGTGGTCACACACCATCACAGAGGCATGTCCCACGGCCATATACCATGCACAGTGGGTGGGCTGTATGGGGCTGTGCATTCATACCTATTGACTGTGCTCCCTTGTCCTAGGTGTCCGTCAGCTGATTGACATCAGGGAGGTGTTGGGGGAGATCCTGCATGTGGCAAGGGCATCCTTGGAAATACTACAAAGGATGGACCAGATTGGGGTCCTCAGGAGGCACTGACGGAGGAGAAGCCAGAGCAGGGAAAAAGGGCTCCCATTGACAGTCCCTCTGCCCCTGATATCCCCTACCCCCCTGGACCCACCCTCACACCCCTCCTTTCCTGTCCCATTTGTTCACCCCTGCCCCTTACCCACCCCCACCTTGTTTGTGGCCCTCCCCCCAACTTTGTATATATATTATTGTATATAGTTCACTTTGATATTTTGTTTGAATACAGATCTTTGATATGAATACTGTGGTGGTCTCTGATTTGCAGTGGGCTATAGGTGCTCAGCTGCAGTGGTGTGCATGGCATCAGGGTAGTGCAGTCATGGGTATGTGTGTGTGTCCGTGGGGAGGTGACTATGGTGTGGGGATAGCTATCAGTCAGTGTCTGTGGTGTGTGTGTTGTGCCCTGTGCACTGGATGACTGTGTGCAGTGGTCCATGGTGCATGCTCTGTGTCCATGGCACCCCTGTCAGCCCGTCCATGGCCTGTGCAGCTGATACCCATGCATGTCTGTGACCTGCACGGTCTGCTGGCATGTCAGTTGTGGATGTCCATGCAGGGCAGCCACTGTATCCATCACAATGCTGGGTTGCCTCCTGTCACTGGTGTGGTGCATGTCTGCCTTGGGTGACACTGTGGCCTCCACAGTTGTTGACCCACCTCCATGCTGTGGCTTGTGTGTGTTGCAGGGGATGTGCACCACTGTCTGTGACTTGTGCTCTGGGCAAATGCTGGTGAGGTACAGGTCCACAGTGCCTGTGCAGGGTGGCTGGCACTCCTGTGCCATGGAGGACTGCAGGTTGTGTGTACACAATCTACATGGGCCCACGCTGGGGGCTTGGTTGCCCCACTACTGTGTCCCTGTATTGTTGTGCCCTTGGGTATGGGTGGGTGTCTGTCCATGCACTGTGTGGCATCTGGGGTGGTGCATGCTTCCATGCACCACTGTGGGTGTCTGTGCTGGCTGTTGTGGCCAGTGCTGGGTCGGGGTGTGTCATTGGGAGAGTGTGCAGGGTGCTGTACCACTGGTGGTGGGGTCCGGGGCATGCCCTGTCCCATATGGGGTACCTCATGTGCCAACGCATGGTTGGTCTCTCAGCAGTACCTCAGGGGCTGTGCATGGTGGCACTGTGTATGCCATTGTTGCATCACTGTGTGCTGCCACCCACTGATGGGTGCTCATGGTGGGGCTGGCTTGCATGGTTCTGTGGTGCACAGGGTTGCATTGTCACAGTGGGGGTGGTGGCATGCATGGGGTTTCCTGCAGTGGTGGACACTGCTCCTGGGCAGGGTGTCTGGGGGTCACAGTGCAGGGTGTGCTCTGCATTGGGGGGATGGTGTGGCACGGGGTGGTCAGCCCTTTCTTGTGTGCCAGTCACAGCTTGCCGGGGAGTGTGATGGGGCACCATAGCCCAGCTGTGAGTTGGTTGCTTGTCTCCATGGGCCAGTGGTTATTCCAGCCCTCCCCCAGTTGTGCAGTGCATGGGGTGTGGGGGATGATGTCTGTTCTGCTGTGTGTTCCTGTGCCCATCTGTGGCATGGGTGGTGGGCCCCTACCTCCCTGGTTGTGCAGTTGCATTGCCTCCCTGCTGCTGGGGGGGCATCCCTGGTTGCGCTATGGTGCCTCTGGACTGCTCAGCTGAACATCCCTTGTTGTGCTATGGTGCATCTGATCTGCTCAGCTTCCCCTCCCTAGTTGCACTATGGCGCAGGTGGTGCAATATTCAGCCATCGGCTGTAGGTGCAGTCTGGCCGGCTCAGTTTTTGAATATCACGCCTCTTGCGCATAGGTGCAATGGACTTGCGCTTGCTCTGCTATTGCGCACTTTTTGGGCGCAGTTTGAATATCCGGGCCACAGAATGCAAAAATAAATGAGTCAAAAAATAGAGTACTTATTGCGAATACAAAATAGTGCAAATGAACAGTGTGAATTGATTAGCCTATGGTAGACAGTATATAATGTACAGGGCACCAAAAGAATGAATCACAGGAATAGAAGGGTATATAGATATGAATGATGGATACACTGCATTATTCACAAACTAAATAATTTAACATAATGTAAAATAATGATGTAATAAAATGTGTCTCAGTACCACTCAAAACTAAAAATGTAAATCTGTCACCAACAGTATGTGAAACAGAGTATGTTACAATAACACACCACCAGACTAGACAGTTGCAGCCAGTCATAAGTGACACTGTATACAGTACATAACAAGAAATACCATTGAAATTAGTGGGAATTTTTTTTATTTAGCTTTTTGGCCCTCGTTGCCTCCTCCTGCCAACTGGTGACAGGAACACATATGTATTCTTTTGGATTTTCTCCCCTGACACCCCCCACCGAGGCCCTGGCACATGGCCATATGAACATTTGGAGGCATGCTTCGCACTCCATGGCACAAGCTCAGCCCCTTCTACCTCCCGATACTTTACCTCCCTCTGCCTATGCTGCTCACTGGACCTCCACCTAGGGGTGCAGACCTATGGGGGTCGCCAACCCACCCTCACCACCCTCAGGAGAGCAGAGCTGCCCACATGCATGCCCAGTCCTGCCACACCAGCATCCTGATGACCCAAGGTCATTCCCAAACCTGGGTCACCAACATAGCGCATGGTAAGGCATCCAGCGCCTCAACCATCTGTGCCACAGGGCTGGCTAAGTTAGTGGGACTTTTATAGTGATATGTCAAGATATATTTTCTTTCTTTCTTTCTTTCTTTCCTTCTTACTAGGAAAGACATACTGAGCTGATTACAGCTTGTTTCCAGATGTGTCCGTCGGGGGGGGGGGCGGTGGGAGAAGGAGGGGGAAGAGGAGGGCAATGAAGTACAAAAAATTACATAGTAGGTAAAAAAAACTAAGCATCATAATAAATAAGTATCAATCAGTAGGCAATTTATTCTAGGATAACAAAGGGAAAGCTATGCTATAGGTTTCTAGGGAAACAGTTCAGAGTGATGAGTAAAAGTGGTTTACAGACAATGCTAGGGCTTGTTTCTGTTGGGTATGTGGAGGAGTGGTAGGGAAGTGTAGAACAGGGGGAATGGGTGAGGAGGAAGGGGGAGGTTGAGGGTAGTGAGTAGCGGATCAAGAAGAGGTAGCAAGTGCAACTGCAGGAGTGAGAAGTGAAATCACAGAGAGGAGAGTGAGTGTTGGGAAGAGGCAGAGCAGATGGTTATGGGAAGGGAATCCCAGAGTTTTTGGAAGTGGTAGGAGAAAGCAGCCTGACCAGTGAAGGATTTCCTTGAAGGGAGTGCAAGAGAATGATAACCTGAGTTGTGAAGGGTGTAAGAGGAAGGTAGGAAGGGGAACTAGCCATACCACTGCTTATTCCTGACTGTCACTATATGCAGCATTTCTGTTCCACAGAATACTGACGGCTTTAAGAGTAGGAAAATCAAGTTAGCTATTTAATACCTAGCAGATGTGCCATAATGGGTCAGCTTGATCTGTCAGAATCACCTCAGTAAAACACAACAAACACCTGGACTGCACTGCTCTATATTCATATCTGTGGGGAAGGGAGGACCAGCAAGAGACATATTTGCATATATAAAGATACGCCGGTACCATGCTTTGCATTTTAACACCGCAATGCTTAAAACATATGTCAATATTGACAAAAGGCAGTGACTTGTTTCTCAGAAGCAAAGTTTGGAGACACTCCTAAAGTACTGTACATTAAGCAGTCTAGGAAAATGCTGGGGTGGGGGTGGGGAAGAATAGTTTAGAAACATAGACTGTGATGGCAGAAAAGACCAGATGTCCTCTTGTCTGCCTGAGTTCCCTATCTGCCCTGGGACCTATTGTTCACATAGGTATTATTCCTCACAGTCCATCCCCCCTTCTTCTCTCCCTACTTCTACTGACCTGAACAACCACCAAACTCTTCACTCTGCCCAGCCATGCTTGAAACCATTTATGGTCTTGGCACCCACCACCTCACTGGCAGACTGTTCCACAGATCCAGCCTTCTGTAAAGTAAAACTTCCTCACATACCTCTTAAAATGCCCCCCCCCCACCACTTTCCACTCAGGACCACAGGTTCTTGACACTGTACTCCTGCTAAATAGTTCCCCACAGTTTACCTTGTTTATTCCCTTCAGGAATTCGAAGGTCTCTATCATATCCCCTCTCTTGCCTGGTCTCCAATGAGTACATGTTCAGTTCTTCATAAGATCTGCTCTGTTGGCCCAGAATAATTTTGGTTACCCTACACTGCACCATTTCCAGCCTTTTCCTATCCTTCCTTAAGTGAAGACTTCAGAACCGAGCATAGTATTCCAGGTGTGGCCTCACCAGTGATCTGTGTAGAGATAGCAGTACCTCCTTTTTCCCGCTGTCGTTGCCCCTTCTAATACACCCTAGTTTCCTATTAGCCTCACTATGGGCCATGTTAGACTGTCTTGACTGTCTGAGGAAGTCACTAATGATGACTCCCAGATCTCATTCCACTGCCATAGTGCTCAGTTTAACCCTTCCCATCCATTACTCTGTCCTGTTTTTTTTTTTCCTCGGTGCATACCTTTGCATTTTCTTCGCACTGAATTTTAACTTCTGAACCTTAGACCACATCTCTAGCCTATGTCGTTCCCTTAGCATCTCCCTGGTTCCTTTGTCACTATCTACCCTACTGCAGAGCTTCATGTCATCTGTAAAGAGACACAACATTGCCGGGATGCCTTTGCCAATAACGCTGATGAACATATTGAAGAGGACAGGACCCAGGACAGTTCCCTTTGGCACCCTAGTTGTAACTTCCCTCTTCTGATATGAACCCATTTATGGTACAACCACCTTCTGCCGTCTTTCCTTTAACCAGTTTCCTACCCATCTAACTATGTCCCTAGCTGCACTTGGGTCCCAGCTTTTTCAAAAATCGTCTGTGTGACACCGAATCAAAAACCTTGCTAAAATCAAAGTAGAGCTAATCCACAGTGTGTCCCTTATCTATTACCTTTGTTACAAAGTCAAAGAAAACTGTCAGGCTGGTCTGACAAGACCTCCCTGCCATAGACCTGTGCAGTTTACTATACTGTAGACTGTTGCTCTTTAGGTAGTCCACAAGATCCTCTTTGATCAGTGATGCCATCAGTTGGCTCACTACAGAGGTAAGGCAAACGGGGTCTGTAATTCCTGGTTGTTCCTTGTCCCCCCTGTGTAGCAGGACTACATACGCTACCCTCTAGTTTTTTGGAACTGCCCCTGTTTGAGCTGAGTTATTGAATAATTGTTGAATAGCTAGGGGATATGATAGAGATCTTCAAATACGTGTTCAGCCAGTTCTGTGGCTGAATTCTTTGAGAACCCTTGGATACATCTTATCCGGCTCTGGGGTTTTGTCTACCTTTAAGGCTTCACGCCCTTTCTGGACCTTTCTCTAGTAAATATTGCTGCCTCATTTCAGGAATGCTTCTGACAGCTGCCATGATGCCACTTTCAGCAGAGGCCCACTGTCTTCCCTTGTGAAGACAGAGCAGAAGTAATCATTCAGGACAGTTGCTTTTTGTTCATCTTCCTCTAGTACCTTCCTCCCTTGTAGCCTAACAATACCCCCTCCCTGCTTTGTATTTTCCTTAATATGCAGTATGTGAAGAATTGTTTTTCCTCATCCTTGACCCCCTCCGCAGTACACAACTCTGTGTCTGCCTTTGCCTCCCTGACTGTCCTCTTTGCTTACCTAGTTTTTATTTGGTACTCTCCTCATTCCACATCCCCACCTTCTTCCAATTTTCCTTACACCCATTGAAAGGAAATTCTCTGACCCTTTCCAAGAACTGTATTGGTCTCTTGTACCTGTTTTATTTTGTAACACTTCCTATGCATGACTTTGTTGCCTTGAGAATGGTTTCCTTGACTACTCCTCCATTCTTTCTCTACACCTTTCTATCCACCCTGGTCAGTTTGTCTGGTACCATCTCCTTTACCTCATTGAAGTCTGCTCTTCTGAAATAGAGGGCTTCAGTTTTTGATAGGGGCATTCTGGTCTTGAGAGCTAGCCTGAACCAAATGGAGTTATGGTCACTGGACTCCAGTGGCTCTCCCTCCCTCACTCCACTTATTGCTCCGAGCTGATGAGCACCAAATCAAGAACGGCTGCCTGTCTAGTGGTTTTCTTAACCAGTTGCACCAGCAGGCAGTCCTGCAATATATCCAACAGGGCCTGACTTTGGGTGCAACAGCCTAGTGAAATGTCCCAGTCGCTATCTGGCAAGTTCAGATCACCCACCACCACCAAAACAACCACTTCTGCCTTCTTCACTCCCCTTGCCACCTCTTCCTTGAGCTTCCTCTCTCTCTTCCCCTTGTCCTGGTGATCTACAGATCACTCCCTTGCATATTTTCTTGCCTGAGGGCACCGTGAGGTGAACTCCCAGTGACTCTGTTTCCCCCTTGTTTCCTCTAATGTGTCCATCGTACAGAGCCTATATGCTCTCCCTAACATATACTGTAGGGCTACACTCCTCTCCGCTTTGGCATTCTTTCTGTCCTATCTAAATATTGTGTAATCCAAGACTGACAGTTTTCAGACATTAATTTCTGTGGCCAAAGTTTCTGTGGTGGATATGATGTCCGTCTCAATGTCTGCCACCAATGCTTGGAGCGCACTGATTTTATTACCCAGACTCCTGGCATTAAGATTCCTCTGTTCTTAGACTTCCCAACCACTAAGACTCTCCTACCTTTCTTCTTCTTACCGTCACCCCTAGATGCTACCAGGTCCTCACTTCCATTTCCTCTGACAGACCCAGAGTGCCTGCTGATGGAAACATGGAAACATAGAAATTGTCGGCAGATAAGGACTGCCAGGCCCCTCCAGTCTGCCTGTAGGCCCTACACATTGTATGTGGCCACTGACCCTATGAGATCAATGGCTTTTCATCACTCCCTCCCCTCTCAAGGTTCCCTTCTGCCTGTCCCAGTCATGCTTAAACCCCTCCACTGTGCTTGCCCCAACTACCTTCTGTGGCAGACTATTCCAAGTGTTAACTACCTTTTCTGTGTAGAAAAGCTTCCTCACATTACCTTTTAATCTACACCTCTCCAATTTCATATTGTGCCCCCTTCTTCTAGTATTTTTTCTACACTGGAAAAGGTCCGCCTCCTGCACCTTGTTTCTGCCCTTGAGGTACTTGCAGTAGCGTAGCAAATTCCCAGAGGGCCTGGGTGCAAGGCAATGTTACAGGGCCCCTCCCCAGTTTTGAATAAACATCAAAATTATGATTTGGACCCCTCAAACCTTGTGGGACCAGGTGCCACTGCACCCCCTGCACCCTTGTAGCTATGCCCTTGGGTACTTGAAAGTTTTAGTCATGTCCCCCTGCTCTCTCCTCCCCTCCAATGAGTACATATTGAAGTCCTTTAGTCTCTCCTCATATGTTTTGTGGTGCAAGCCCTGCACAATCTTTGTTGCCCTTCTCCGGATAGTCTCCACCTTGTTTATGTCCTTGCACAGGTGTGGCCTCCAGAACTGCATGCAGTACTCCAGGTGATGCCTTACCAATGTTTTATACAATGGCATCAACGCCTTCTGCTAGTGATACCCCTGCCTATGCACTCCAGCATGCCACTGGCCCTCCCCACTGCCTTTGCGCACTGCTTTGATACCTTAAGGTCATCAGAGATGATAACCCCTAGGTCCCTTTCCTCCTTGGTGACAGTCAGCTCCTCCCCTCCAATCTGTAGCTCTCCCCAGGGTTCCTTCTACCCAGGTGCATTATTTTGCACTTTTTTGCATTGAACCTCAGTTGCCACATCTCCAACCATCTGTCAAGCTTCTCCAGGTCCCTTTTCATTTTCTGCACCCCTTCTAGAGTATCCACCCTGTTGCAGATCTTGGTGTCATCTGCAAACAAGCAGACCTTTCCTTCCAGCCCCTCTGCAATGTCACTATTGAAGACATTGAACAGTACTGATCCCAGTAGTGATCTCTGCAGTACCCCACTGGTCACCCCCCCTCACCAGATTGTACCTCATTTATCACCACCCTCTGTCTTCTGTCTGTTAACCAGTTCTTAACCCAGTTCATCACCTTGTCTCCCATGATCAGACTACCCATCTTGTTAACCAGCCTTCTATGTAGGACGGTGCCAAAGGCTTTGCTGAAATCTAGGTAGGTGACGTCTACTGCCCCTCCCTGATTTACTTCCCTAGTCACCAATCAAAAAAATCTATCTGATTCATTCGATATGATCTTCCTGCTGTGAATCCATGTTGCCTGAGATCCTGGGCACCCCTGGATTCCAGGTGTGCCACTATCCATTCTTTCAGCAGTGTTTCCATGATCTTTCCAGCCACTGAGGTGAGGCTGACTGGCCTGTAGTTCCCTGCTTCCTTCCTACTGCTGCTTTTGTGCAGTGGAACCACACGTGCTCTCCTCCAGGCCTCTGGAACCGCACTCGTGTTGAGTGATTCCATGAACAGGGCTGCCAGAGATGCTGCCAGTTCCTTTCACAACTCCCTTAATATACTTGGGTGGATGCCATTTGGCCCCATGGTCTTATCCACCTTCAGCTTTGTGAGTTCTTCCTGAACTCTGTCCACTGTGAATGGACTGGTGTCCACTTCTCCACCCCACATTGCCTCTTCTGCCCATCTGTGGTCTTTGACCCTTCCCTTCCCTAGTGAATACTGAGCGAAAGTATTTGTTCAGTATTTCTGCCTTGTCCAGATCCCCCTCCTTACATTCTCTCTCCTCTACTTTGAGCCTCACAATCCCCCTCTCCCATTTTCTATTCTTTTGCTGATGTACCTATAAAATGCCTTGTCCACTTTTTTCACAGACAGTGTTAAATATTCCTCTGTCTGCACCATAGTTCTCCTAACAGCCTTCCCTGCTTGCCTTAAACATTCAAGATACACCTCCCTTTCTTCCTCCCTTTTGATCCCCTTATATTTCCTGAAACTCAGTCTTTTAGTCCTGACTTTGTCCCCCACCTCCTTAGAGAACCATAGTGGTTTCCTTCTTCTTTTCCCTTTGGACACTATCCTAATGCATTGGTTTGTTATCCCCACTATGGCTCCTTTCAGTTTGTCCCATTGTTCCTTCATCCCCTCTATTACTTCTCCCTTCTCAAGGACAGCTTGTACACATCTACCCATTTCAGTGAAATCCACCCTCCTAAGATCTAATACTTTTGCCTTTGTGTGGCATGCTTGAGTCCATGTTGCCATGCTGAACCACACCATGCAGTGGTCACTGGACCTCAGCTGCCCTTCAACCTATATTTCTTTGACTCTGTTCTCACTGGTCCATACCAGATTTAGAATTGGCTTGTCCCTGGTTGGTTCATGCACCAGCTGCCTGAGTCCAACCCCCTGCAGGGATTCTAGGATGGCTGTGCTTTTGGCTGAAGCAGCCACCTGAGAGGTCCAATCCACATCCGGCATATTGAAATCCTCCAGTAGCAGGATTTTGCCTTTATCTGTCATGTTGTGTATGTCCTCCACTAGTTCCCTGTCAACTTCCTGCCTCTGTGTCGGAGGTCTGCAGATCACCCCTGTGCATACTTCTGTTCCATTCCCTGGCTCCAGGGTGACCCACATTGCCTCAGCCTCCTCCGTCTTCCCTGAACGTCTGTAGCTTTTATACCATCTCTGATGTACAGGGCCAGGCCCCACCCTTTTTAACCTCCCTGTCCCTCCTGAACAGTGTATAGCCTGGTACATTGACTTCTCATCCATGATTAGAAGAGTACCATGTCTCTGTTATTGCTACTGTGTCAAGGTCTGCATCTGCCAACAAGGCTTCCAGGTCTGGAACCTTATTTCTTAGTCTACAGGCATTTGTTAACATGACCTTCCATGTTTTACAGTCTGCTTCCCTCTGTTCCTGTCCTCCCTCTCCAGTATCTTCCCCCACCCAGTTTCCTTTCCTATGTGCTTCCCATGTATCACTTGCTATACACTCTTTGTCTACCTTTCCCTCTCTGCCTGCTTCAGCTGTTGGCAACTTTTGTTCCTGCTTGTTCCCATGGGGGCTGTTCCTAAGCCTCCTACCCCTTCTGGCTTCCCCTCTTGGTCAGTTTAAATGCTCGTAGCTGAAGCATTTCAACTTCTCAAGGTATCCTTCTCGGGCAGATGAAGGCTATCCTACTTATATCAGCTTGCTTCTGTCCAGGTTTGGCCACAGTCTCCTATGAATTCAAAACCCTCCCTTCCACACCAATCCTTCAGCCAGGAGTTGAAGCTATGGATGTGGAGTGTCCTATCCTCCCTTGTGCCCTGGACAGGTAGCACCTCAGAGGATGAGACGGAATGTGCTCTCTGTTTCAGGTTCCTCCCAGCTTCCTGAAAATCTCCTGGACTCTGGCTAACTCCACCCTTTTCCCTGCCACATCATTGGTTCCCAGCTGGACAATGACATCCAGCTGCTCCCTCCTAGCTATTGCCAGGGCCCCGTGTTTACTGCGGCAAAGTGGACCCACATTCTGCGGCAGGACCTTATACTTTCTGTGGCAGAACAACTGCTGATTCTGTGGCTATTCTGTGGCAGATAAATTGTGGCTAAACAGTGTACCTTCTAAGGGATTAAGTCTTAGTTAACCCTTTGACTGCCTTCAAGCAACCACTCAGCTACACTGAAAGTGGAACAGCAGGCCATTTAACAGTATGTAGTCTTCTAATCACAAATATTAAACAGCAATAACCCAAACCTGGCACAGCCATGGGCATCCGTGTTCTCTTTTAATGAATTTTCCCTCCCACCCCAAATTTGAAGGCTCATCTGTTTTTTTTCTGGAAATTGATGGCCTTTGCTGTTCTCCTAGGTTATAATCAGAGGAGGACATACACACTTGGCTAAAACTGCACAGAAGGCAAAACCTGCTTGGATTTCTTCTGGTTTATATTTACAGTTAGCAGATATAAAGAGAGACTCCAACTTGAAAGCCATTTGTTTTCTGATTTTGATCAATGTTCTTTTAGATTATTATTTTTTCAAACTAGGAATACCCTAACTGCCTTCCAACAAACATGTTGAGTGCAGTGAGCAAATCTGTGTGTTGGGGGTTGGGGTAGGAATTGTCTTCATATAACAGTGAAGGAGGGTGTAACTTGCAGTGTCTGTAGGATTTGTTGACTCCTGATTTTTCTTTTGGGGACACACTTAAAAATGCAAGCAAGTCATTCTTATTAAGCAGAAGTAACCTTGGTTAGCATGTCCTCTTCTCGCAACTCATGGGGTTGTGGTGTTTTTCAGTTAGTGACCCTCATTTTACTTGTGCATAGCAGCAATCAAACTCTTCATTCTGATTTTTTTCCAAACCTGCTTGCTCCCATTCTATTATACCCTAGTCACCAACTCTGCTGCAGCTGGGCAACTTTACCCTCCTTAAGAATTGAGCTTGATGCCACCACTTAGGTTGCAGGTTCAAATCCGCAAGAAATTTCTCTCACACTTGCAGGTGCAGAACTGCGGCACACAAATCAAAACTGTGATAGATGTCCATCAGTGGGGACTGAGTCCTCTACGCAGTCTGCTGCCAGCCCTATGTTTCTGCAATCAGCTCCTCCTCCTCCGATACCTGTCACCACACAGAGATTGATTCCATCTCCACGGGCACCTCTGAATCTTTTCACTTCTTGACTACAGCTAACCTTCCAGTTCTTCCTTCCAAATTCATCTCCCAAGGATTCAGCATGGATCACGAGTAGCCTCACAATGAAAAATTAACATAGCTGAGCTACCCACACCTACATAGCAGCAAATCATAACTGCCATTGACCTAATCAAGCTCTGCTACTCTTGCGTCAGTCACCCCACCCCCCACAACACTGGTCAGCACAAGTCAAGACGCTATGCAGCCACTAGCTTTTCAACTTTGTAGTGGGCGGCATCAGTTTGCTGCCCCTTCTAATGAGCATGTATGCCATGGCATACTTAACATATCAATAGTTATGCCCTTGCCTCAAGTGATCGCATAGCTAGCATTTCTGCAGCTGTGTGGCTGGTTTTCCTGATTTCTGTGGCAAGCACTGATTTCTACAGTCAGCCTTGATTTCTGTGGCCACTGCTACAACTGCAGAACCACAGAAAACACTGGACCCTGGCTATTGCCCTAGTGATCATATGGATTTGCTTCTCATCCATCCATGCAGCACTTCCTGGGATGCACTTGACCTCCCTCCCTCCCCTGCTAGGTGTCCCTAACTCCACTCCTTGGACAATAGAGTCCCCCACTAGAAGATGTTTCCCCCTCCTCTGGGGTGCCCTGCCTCCCTTCCATGAGGCTCCATCCTGGGGGACCACCCAACCTCCCTGGTCACAGCCTCAGGTTCCTGAGCGAGGCTTTCCCATTCCTGCAAATAAGTGTATGAGTTACTAAGTGGGACTGGTTGGGGATGTACTTTTGACCACTCTCCTCACCCTTCCCCAGCCCACTCTGGTCCAATCACTCTTCTTCGTGGGCATCCTTTGAGGTTCAGTTTGTGGATCCGGAGGTCTATGGGTGGGGGTGGTAGCTGCCTGCAGCCTGACCAACTCTGTTCAGAAACAGGCAACCTCCTCCCTGAGCCCAGAGAACTGCCTGCAGATAGGTCAGCATCGCAGCCTCCAGAACATCTCCCTGAACATTGCTGCTCTGCAACCACTGCACTACACCACTTTCATCATGTCTGTTTCCCTCCTCAGTCTACTGCCTGCTTAAGATGCCTATTCATTATCTCCCAAAGGGTTTTTTTCTGTCTTTGCTACTTCCTTTATTGGTGCAGGATGATGCAAGGCCCTATGGGACCTACCCTATAACTGTAGAGCAAGCCCTGGGGTGGCAGGGTGGGATTATACCATAGGCTGTGTCCAAAAATAATCAGCCAAGGAGTCCTGTGGCAGTGGCTCCTCACTCCACTCACTGTGGTTCAGACACAGCAAATTACAAACATACAGTCACAAACTTACCAGCTAGAATCCCTCAATCCTGCCCAAACTAAATGGAGAAGCACACTTAAATGGCAGTTAAGAAAATACTTTAAATTCAAACTACACTAATCCTTGTAATATGATGCCTGCACTTAAGGTTCAGAAACAGCCAATTACAAACACACAGTCACACATTTACCAGCTAGAATCCCTCAGTCCTGCCCAAACTAAATGGAGAAGCACACTGAAATGGCAGTTAAGAAAAGACTTCAAATTAAAACTACACTAATCTCTGTAATATGATGCCTGCACTTAAGGTTCAGACACAGTCAATTACAAACGCACATTCACAAACTTACCAGCTAGAATCCCTCAATCCTGCCCAAACTAAATGGAAAAGCACACTGAAACTGCAGTTAAGAAAAGACTTCAAATTAAAACTATACTAATCCCTGTAATATGATGCCTGCACTTACAGTCACAGCCAAATACATGGTCAGATATTTCCCAAAATTTCTGTTATATTTCTAGAGAAATCTCCTGCTTTCTGCATTTTCACAGTAGGGGCAGCAAAGAGAAACTCTTTAGAAATTTTGTGAAATATCTGGAAATATCTGACCATGTCTGTGGCTACTACTGTAAGGTTCAGACACAGCCAATTACAAACACACAGTCACAAACTTACCAACTAGAACTCATCAGTCCTGTTCAAACTACTGTAAATTGAGCAGCACACTGAAATGGCAGTGTCCCAGGTACATGGGTTGCAAAGATAACACAGGACACAGTTATTGGATACAACACCCCTGCAATGTGTTTTATTTTACACGAAAGTATCAGAATACAGAAATAATAAATAAATAGAAATAAAGAGTTCAAACTGAACTAGAAAATAAACAATAGCTCAATGCTATTCCACCTTACTTTAGGTATCTCTATAAAACAATACTCAGCTTTCCTGTTGTTTGAGATAAACTGTTTGAGGCACAGTCCTTCTCTTACCTTGGCCTCAGGTAAGTGAGACTGGCTGGATAGCTAATCTGACTCTTGGTGTTTGAGGAGGGCTTATGTAGCCCCCCACTTATGGGAAAGTCCCTCCCATAACCTCCAGTTAGTTCTAGAATGGTCCCTAAATAGGGAAACTCCTCCTTTATGTTTATAAACAACCTTGTTTTGTTTACAATCCTGGGTCTGTTCTTATGGCATACTTCCTGAGCATTAGAAACACACCCAAACAGTGCAGTCACTCATGAAGCAGTAGCCTCCTAAACTCCCACTGCATCATGAGGGGCTAGACTGCAGTGTGCGTGTTCCCAAGTCCAGGAAAAATGCAGTTGGAGCTGATCAAGGAATGTAAACAAATCTTTGTTCATGTGGTAACACCAGTATGTTGGGCAGTTTGTTTTTCACCTTTTTAAAGAAAATATGAGTCAGAATCAAACTACCAGCTACATCAACAATCTTTACAGAATGTTGGCTATCATAAAATGTGTTTTTTAAACTAGGGATATTTGAGACCTAAGGGGGTTGACAGTGTCTTTTAATTTCTTTATTGTTTTTAACTGCTTTTGCCTTGTTAAAAACCTTGCTGAAAATGCCAATGTGTGCTAACTAATTTTTGTTTTTCTGTACAACATAAAACATTGTTTTTACTAAGGAGCCCTGTGTCCAAACGTCATCAGACCAGGAAGAGTTGGGAACTGTAGTTCAAAGCGTGGTCTCCTAGACTACAATTCCCAAATTTGCTTTTAAACCTTGTGTTTTTTTTGGTAAATCTGTGTATTGGGACAGTTAGTGTGCCTTTTTGGCAATAGTGTACTGTTTTGGGCAGTAAAAAGTGGGCAAAATGCGATTTTAATTGCCAGTGAGTTGTGACCCCTGAATTAACTTCCGGGTCACATTCAACATATAAACAGCCCGCCAGCAAGCAGAGCGTATGTGGCTATGCACGTGTTATGTGTGTTAAGCGTTTAGAGCATTTTGGGCATTAACCAGGTGATCTAAACCCATAGCAGATCAGTACTTCATGCAGGTGTGACCTTAGTGCTACAAAATGATTATATTTCATGAGTATATCCTGAGGTAAACCTGATTGTTTTATTTTCCAAATTAATCTATATTTTGTGTAGAAATGGATCAAATAAAAACCCTTGGAGGTAAAGCGGGGACACAATGTATTGAATGTGACATGTATCTGTTCTCCGCAATTCCTATACTTGATTTTCCATTTATCTGCTTGAAGTGTAAACAGAATGCAGAAATGAGTGTTGAACTCTCACTATTTAGCACAAGGTTAAAGGCCTTAGAAATCAGCTAACAGAAACTAATAACAAAGATGGTTAACAAAGAATGCAATGATATAATATCTAGTGAGACTAAAATAAACATTATAAAAGAAGGTAGTGAACAGGAACCAAATAACATAGCGTCACATCAACAAATAGCCCAAATTACTATACCTCTGTCTACACCCTCTATTAAATGTCCAAATACCAATCTACCTAAAAAAAAGACCAAGGGAAATGGATACTCAGGGCAACTTAGACAATGAATGGTATGAAGTCCAAACTAGAAGACCATTGAAAAAAAAGAAAGGCAGGAAAGCTGAATGTTTTACATTACCACTGTTAAATAGTTTTGATCCTTTGAGTACATTAACTGATGGGGACATCACACCATCTAATGATTTAACAACCCATAAACCAGTGAACATGACAAATGTAGAGTCTCCGTTAACACAGAAATTGACAATGATACCCAAACCTATAGATAAAGTCTTAACTAGCACTACTTCACTAAATGCAAAAATTGCAGCCACCCCAGAGAGTCATATTACTGAAACCGCTTCACTTAGTATTTCCATAACAGATAAAGAAACTATAGCTCCACCAGATAATCTCCCATTATTGGAAAGCCAATTGGAATTAAGCCAGGAACAGGTGTTATCAGAAATCCATATGGAACTAAATCAAGATCATGAGTTGCCAGAACAGACATTCATACTGGAGGATTCAATAGTAAAATTTACAGACAGATACACAACAAGAGGGAATAAAGAAAATGTTACTAGCTGTAGTTACAGTGGGGCATTAATTAAAGACATTACCAGTTTGATTCCAGGGGTATTGAAAAATGTGAGTGGACCTAAAATTGTAGTATTACCTGTTGTAACAAATAACTTCGGGAAAATACAAGAAATCATTTCTGACATGGAAAACACCATTAAATGCATTCAAGATCAAAATGCAACTCCCATTATCTCCAAAATTTTACTAGTTCCTAGGGCAAGTTACCACAGAACGAGAAATATTAAATCCTTTAACAACTGGTTACGTAGGTGGTGTCTATCAAATAACATCTCCTGTATAAAAACCTGGGAGAAATTTGAAAATAAAAATGAAGTATATGGATATGATGGGCTACACTTAAATAAACATGGTTCGAGATTATTGGGATGTAATATCTATGATGCAATCAATATACCAAAAACTAATAGAAGGGGGGAGCAGGGAACACTTATAACAAAATAGCAAATTTGTGATACCAAATCTGAAATTGACCAAACAGGTAAACAAGAAAGAAAGTAAATGTATAATGAAAGCAGGTTTAAATTTCCTATTAACAAATGCAAGAAGTTTACATGGTGCTAAAATGACTGAATTTCAATCTATTTTAAATAATTAAAAGATAGATATAGCCACAATAATTGAAACATGGTGGAACTAAAGTTCAGAATGGTGTAATAATATATTGGGATATACAACATATTACAAAAATAGAAAGGACAAAAAAGGGAGTGGAGTGGCGTTATTTGTAAAAGAGGACATACAATCAAAACAAATTATGGAATTAATAGATAGCACAATAAGTGAAATCATATGGGTAAAAATATTAGGTGATAACATACGGAAATTGCTCATTGGTCTATGGTATAGGCCGCCAGACTCTTATTTAACAGTAACTCAGGAAATAATAAAAAGTATAAATGATAAGTCAAATTACAATGACACAATACTAATAGGAGACTTTAATTTTCCAGGAATAAATTGGAAAGATAATATAGGTAGTAACAATAGTGAGAATCTGTTTATGGATACATGTATAACAAACGGATTATATCAAGTAATACATCAGCCCACCCAAAATAATAACATACTGGATCTGGTATTAACAGACATGCTCGACAAAATAACTAGCATAATGGTTAAACTTCCACTAATATGTAGTGATCACATGATAATTACTTTTAGTAATTCTACATGTTTAAAACCAGTAGTGGGCAAAACAATTGTTAAAAATTACAACAAAGCAAATTTTGTTAAAATTAAGCAAGAGTTATCAAACTGGAAGTAGGATAGCAACTTTAATTCCTGTAATGCTCTATGGATTAAAATCAAAAATAAAATCTTAGAGTTAGAAAATAAATATATACCAAATCGAACTGTGTACAATAAAAGAGGTAAAATTCCTTCTTGGATAACTCCTGCCATTATAAGATTAATTAAACAAAAACAGAGACTTTATAGAGCCATGAAAAGAGACGGAAGTGATTATAATATTTGGAAATACAAGACTTCATTAAAAAGATGCAAAACCAAAATTAAAATTGGGGAAAAAAAGTTTGAAACAAAACTTGCTTATATTTAAGACAGTGGGAAAAGTTTCTATTCTTATATAAATAATAAAAAAACAAACTCAAGAAATATAGGTCCACTAGTTATAGACAATAATGAAATAATGCTTCAAGATAGTGCAGAAGAATTTAATAAATATTTTTGTTCAGTTTTTAGTACTAAGCCAAATTCATTAAACCATTCAACAGTCATTACAAATCTAAAGGACACCATAAATGAGATAACTAAAAAAGAGATCATGGCTAATCTAAATAAATTAAATATAAATAAATCACCGGACCAGACGGGGTACATTCAAGGTTATTGAAGGAAATTAAAGAGTGGATTGTAAACCCCCTATACAAACTCTTTAATATGCCATTAAATACTGGGGATGTTCCAAGAGATTGGAAAACAGCAATTGTTACACCTATTTTTAAAAAGGGAAATCGATCACATAT
Source organism: Neoceratodus forsteri (assembly GCA_016271365.2). NCBI lineage: Eukaryota > Metazoa > Chordata > Ceratodontiformes > Ceratodontidae > Neoceratodus > Neoceratodus forsteri. Next base: position 899,101,475 of record CM028135.1, on the reverse strand, counting down.
TCAAAATTATAGACCTATCAGTTTAACTAGTATAGTTGGTAAAATCTTTGAATCAATATTAAAAACCAGGATTGAAAGTCATTTACAAGAAAGAGGACTAGAGAAGTTCCGGTGACGTCATCAACCAAATTGTAGCCTAAATCTGTGCTCTGGTGCCTCAGGTGCAATATAGAAATTCAATCTCCATCCATCAGCAATTGAAACGCTTTATTGTGAACGCACCTAACCTTTGTTGGCATTAGTGAAATGGGCAGAAATAAAAAGAAGCTCAATGCAGTAGATCAAACCCGATCAAGAAGCCAGATGGAGTCGAGGCCTGTAAGCCCATCTGGATCTCGTTCATCCTTGATTACGGCCCCAGAGGAAGACTCTGATGGATCTGGCTCTGATGATACGTTAACTTTTACAAAAGCTGATGGGCACAGAATGTTAAAAATACTACATCGTATCGACGCCAGGATATTGGGAATTCAGGGCGATCTTAAGAAATTAGAAGCATGTATGTCTACTGAGGAGACCCAGGCTGAAACTCTACAATCAGAGCGTATGGCTTTTGGGAGGTCCCTGGCTTATCTACATAAGAGAGAGAAGGAGCTGACCATGAGAGCTGAGGATACAGAAGCGCGAGCTCACCGTAATAACATTCGTATATTTGGAATCTCAGAGGGGGTGAATCCCCCAAGTATGGAGGACTTTATAGACTTGTGGCTTAAGACAGAATTGAACCTGGAGAAGAGTTTTAACACAGAGCTTGAAAGAGCCCACTGTTCTATTGCCCCTAAGCCGAAGGAAGATGCACCTCCTAGATCTGTGATTGTAAAATTTCTCTGATACACAACGAAAGAAAAAATTATGAAGTTGGCATGGGCAAAGAAAAACCTTAATTTGGATGGTCAGAGGCTGTATATAGACCAGGACTTTCCTCCTGCAATGCTGGCTTAGCGTAAAAAGGTGCTGCAAGTGGTAAAGTTGCTAAGAGACAAGGGACTGAAGGCCTATCTTAGATACCCTGCAAAATTCTAGGTACAGAATGGTGATGGCATTAAAATATTCGATACCCTTTCAGCTGCTGTTCCTTTTCTCACATCACAAGAGGTCCCTATTCCGGATATAAAGGAAGAGTTGGCGGAGAAGGAAATTGAAGATCTACTGTGGTCTATCACTCTGGGTTCAGGATGGCGTGCAAGGAAACGAGAAGAGGCCCTACTCCCATTACATGCTGATATGACAAAGTGGTTACAAACCAGGAAAACCTGAGGAGACATGAAAAGTACGTGCATGGCGATTCACTCTGCAGAGATGCCTTGAGATGAGCGGCTATTCCCTTGAGACTGACAAGCTAAGACTATAAGTTTAATAGGGGACACTGCGCACCATTTCATTTGAGAAGGATGAATACACTGTGTTTACCTTTTTTTTTTGGTTTCAATAGGTGGTTTCCCTCCTTTAGTATTTTGCACTGTCTGGGGGTTGTTCAGGGGAATTTTCTTAGGTATTGTTTTCTGGTATCCCATTAAGGTGCGCCAATGGAACCTTAGGGTGTTGGTTCTGGGTTTCAAGGGGAAGGGTTATGGAGTGGGACAGTCAGGTGGTGCAACAGGGTAACAGTCCCTGGGGGTTGAAAGGCCATACTCAGAGGATGGACACAAGATGTCTACTGCAGGTTTTTTTTTTATTTTATTTCTTCTTATTTTTTTACATAAGGAGATGGGTGATGTCATGAATCTTTTTGATGGTTGGATAATTATGGGAACAAATGGGTAGATAATAATTAAATAAGAAGGGATGGGGGACATTCTGGAGTGGGAGTCTGTTGGTTTGGGGGGCTGGGGCATGGCAGGTGGTAATGGATAGTTCAATTAGGTGGGCTGTGGATATTTGACCTGATGTGTCCCCATCCTCCATTCAGTCGGTATAAATTTAAAGTGGAAGGATTGTGGGTTACCTGTGGGTCCCTCTATCCCATTGGAGGTGTGGCAGAGAAGTTGTGCCCGGGGTACTTGGCTCAGAAGGCCTGCCTTACCGGACTCAATGAATTATGAGAGAGGTGTGGTTCTGAATTTAAGGACCTACCTCTTAGTGGTTAAATATGCTTTTTACTCCTACATTACTAGGATCTATAAGCCCCTAGCAGCTGGGGGACCAGCTACCATCCCCAGCTTTTTGTAGCTCGGATTGAGCTAGCCAGTATCTGGTATTCAGATACCTGAGTTCTTGTTTCTTTATTCTTGTTCTTGGAGGGGGATCCTTTTCTCCTCTTTCCTGGGGTCTTTTTCCATGACCCACGTTGAGGTCACAGGGTGATATTTCACCTGAGGGTTAATCAAGAGGGTGGGATGTTGGGGGAAACTTTGGATTGTGGGGTTTTTGTTATTCTTTATATATGTAGTTTTCTTTTTTGTCTTTTTTTATGTTTGTATCCCTCAATTCTTAAAAATAGGAAACAGTTTTCTGGCAAGCCCTTCGGAAGGGGAGTGGGAAGGTGTGGTACTGAATGACGATTCTGTGTTCTACATAACACACGACTATGGCTTCTCTCAAAATTGTATCGATTAATGTGAAAGGGATAAATGGGGTGGTTAAGCGAGCAAGAATTCTGAAAGAGTTGGGATGATTAAGGTGTGATCTGGCATGCTTACAGGAAACCAAATTGTCTGAAAGTGAACATCTTAAACTCAGAAGGATGTGGGTAGGTGGAGTACATGCGGACTCCTGTCCAGGTTCCCCTTGAGGGGGGGTGGTCCTTCTAGTTCACAGAGGTCTCCAATTCAAAGTCCAAAGGGTTATGATGGAGGGTCTGGGACACTATGTGATGGTTTGTGGCAAATACATGGGACACCCTCTCAACTTAGTGGCGGTATATGCTCCCACTCCCCCTTCTGGTAGTTTCTTTAGATGATTCTTTGCTAAAGTGGATTCTCTGCTTCCGGGTAGAGTGATAATGGTTGGGGACTGGAATTGTGTGGAGAACAGTCTGCTGGACAGGAGCCCTGGGGGGAAGGGAGGGAGGGAGGACAGGATACTCCAAACTTCTTAGAAATTTATTATCAGAGGGGGGTTGGTCAGACCCATGGAGGCAACAAAACCCACTGGCTAAAGATTTTACTTTTTATTCAGCGGTGACGAAATCATACTCTAGGCTCGATAGATTCTATACACAAACCAGAAATGTTAGTGATGTGGTAGACCTCATAATACACCCAGTCACTTTCTCAGATCATGATCTGATCAGTGCTAGGGTGAGGTGGCCTGGAGTGGGAGCCAAAGGTAGCTGGAGATTTGATGCTGTGCTTCTAAATGGCAAAAATGTTATAGCCCAAATGAAAGAGTCAATTAAGCTGTACATTTCAGAGAATAAAGAGAACGATGCCCATATACGGTTCATATGGGATGGGATGAAGGCAGTCTTACGGGGTAAGATTATCACTTACACCACATATAAACATAGGAATACTCAAACTAAACTAAATAACTTATTAGAAACTATTAGCTCACTGGAGAAAAAACATAAAAAAATGGTAAGGATACTTCCATTTTGGAGAGACTGATAGAGGCCAGGGAGAAATACAATAAGGAAATGAATAGTAGAACTGAAAATCACTTAAAATATATTAGACAAAAATATTATGAAACAGGAGGTAAAGCACAATGACTACTGGCCCTCAGACTTAGAAAACAACAGGCAGAGAGGTATATCCCCAGTCTTAAAAAATATGGAACCCAGATCCTTCCTTCTGACCCTGAACAGATTGTGGATAGTTTCTGCAAGTATTACCAGGAGTTATACTCACAGGAGAGAGGTGAAAACCGTCTTATCCAGGTGAATAAGTTTTTAAACAGTGTAGAATTACACAAGCTGGAGGACTCTCAGAAAAATAGTTTGGACAGGGCGATAACTGAACAAGAAGTTTTGAAGGTTATCAAGGGTCTGAAAAGAGGGAAGGCCCCTGGCCTAGACAGGTTTGTGGTGGACTTTTATCAGGCATTTATGAGTGAGCTGTCCCCCTGCTCACTATAGCTTGAAATGTAGCTCAAGAAAAGGGAGAAGCTCCAGCTTCCTGGGAGGAAGCACTGATTACCCTCCTACCAAAACTGGGTAAGGATTTGACAGAGTGTGGGAGTAATTGCCCTATATCCTTAATCAACCAGGATACCAAAATATTTGCTAAAATTTTGAGTTCTCATTTACAAGAATATATCCCAGAATTAGTGCACAAAGACCAGATGGGATTTATTCCAGGCCGGCATATTCAAGATAATATTAGATTGTTGCTCAATGTTTTGTCTGCCTCCAGGTCTCTTCCTCTGAAGGTTTTAAGGGTGGTGTTGACACTGGAAACAGAGAAGGCATTGGATCGTATTGATTTGCTTTTCTTGGACTGTGTCCTGGAAAAGTTTGGGATTGGGGAAAAGTTTAGAAAGTGGATAGTAAATTTATATAACAATCCATGGGCTAGGGTGAAAGTAAATGGGATTACCTCTGAAAAGATACCAATCAGGAGAGGGACTAGGCAAGGCTGCCCGCTTTCTCCCCTACTGTTCGCCTTATGTATAGAGCCTCTGGCAGCCCTTGTGAGGCAGTCGGAACAGTTTGAAGGTATTCAAGTACAAGGAGTGGAAGTTAGGGTCTCTTTATACACAGCTGATACCTTGCTATATATTACTGACCTTGTGAGACAGATTCCCCTAGTAGATTCTCTAATCCAATCATTTAGTGAAGTTTCCAGGTTCAAAGTTAATGACACTAAATCAGAGCTCCTGCCTATTGGCTGGCCACAGGACAGGGTGCTTCCCCTTATTGGCAAATACAAATGGGCTAAGGAGGATATTAGATATCTTTGGGTTAAAATAACCCGAGATATTACAAAATTATACCACTCAAATCATGGAAGATTGCTGCAGGAGGTTCAGGAAGATTTACATAGGTGGGATGAGCTACCCCTTGCCCTGTTTAGCAGAATTGATTGCTTAAAAATGAATGTTCTCCTGCATTTTCTATTCCTGTTCCAGTCACTACTGATTAGGCCACTGTCTGGTTTTTGGGGAGCACTGAGATCTTCCTTGTCTCGATTTATTTGGGCTGGGAGGTCACCTAGAGTGAAATGGAAAGTGCTTCTTAAGGAAACAAGGAATGGAGGGGTAGGTTTGTCAGATTTTAAAAAATATTACTGGGCTGCCCAGTGCCAACCCTTGATTTCCCTCATGAGAGACTTCGACCCTCCGTTATGGGTTGAGGTAGAGGGACCAGAGACCTCTAAAGGAGACATTAGGGATTTAATATACACGGATGCAGAAGGAATACACTGTATTGTAACAACCCAAGGACTAGGTTGGTGATCTCTTCTTGGCAGGAGATTAACAAGAGAATGGGGTGTGAGACTGCATTGAGAATGACCACCCCTCTTAAAGCCTGTTTGGATTTCCAGCCTCTGGGCTGGGATGGGGGATTTCGCTTATGGGAGTTAAAGGGCTTATCTACCTTAGGACAGCTGTATATAGGGGAGGACCTCAAATCTTTTCAGCAGCTCTCAATGGAATTCTCTCTGTCCACCTGTAATTTTTTTAGATATTTGCAACTCAGGCACTTTTTGAAGGGGAAAAAGCTTGGAAGGGATGGGGATGGTGGCCTGAGAGTTAACCCTTTATTGGACTTCTTGAGAGCCGAGGCCAGTGGGATAGAGTCTAAGGGGTTTACTTCTTGGTTGGTTGACCAGTTTTATGCACTGGAATCAGATCCACTGGAGTTGATCAAAGCAAACTGGTCTATAGAAATGGAGAGAGTAATTGATGATTCCATTTGGGCTGTAGTGTGGGGGGCTGTACATTCGACTACGACTTTTAATAGTTGGTGAGAGTTTCAACGGAAAGTAGCTATTAGATACTTCTGTACCCGAACTATCACCAGACATTTTGGTCACCACTTCTCAGATGATTGTTGGAGGGAATGTGGGGACAGGGGGACGCATTTACACATATTTTGGTCCTGCCCCAGAATTAATTCCTTTTGGGTACAAATTATGGACCAAGTGGGCATAGTTTTTGGGATGCGCATGCCAGAAAACCCTATTTATTGGGTGCTAGGGTGCTACCAAGATCAAATTAAGCAGAAGTCACAGAGATATTTATATAATATTATGGTGGCCTCGGCTCTCAAGGCAATTACTCAGGTTTGGATGTCTAAAGCCAGCCCCTCAACTAATGCCTGGTATATGAATTGTCTAAAAATACTAGACATGGAATACTTAATGGCAAGATTAAGGCTACAAAAAGACATATTTAAGAAGAGATGGATGCCTTTTTTCAATTTTCAAGCACAGAAAGAGCAAATCAATGTATTAGACATCCTGGTCAAGTATACATGTAATTGAGAAATAGAAAAGTATATCAATCTTCTTGCAGATGTGGCACAAGAAGATTATTATGCTTAGTGCTCTCTAGGATAATATGAACTAGGTCATTGTACCTCACCTGGGTTTTTTAAAATATGTTCAGGACTCTTGGTGGTCTCCCCTATCCTCTTGCTTAGCAGAGTATTATAAAGGGCAATATAAACTTTTTCTTCCCCTTCCTTCTTCTCCCCCCCTTTTTTTATTTGTTTTGCTTTGTATATAGCCTAAGCTTTATTACATCTTGGCCATGTCTGTAAATTGTAGAGCTGAGAGAGGTGGGTTTGAGGTTGGAGGGTACATGCTTGTCTCTCAGACATATATCAACACTATCAGTGGCAATAATGTGTATATGTACTGCTTCCCCTTCTCCCCGGGGTTTTTTTTTTGTCTGTCTGTATTTTCATATATGAAAAATAATAAAACCATTATTTCAAAAAAGAAAGAGGACTAGAAGATAAGTCACAGCATGGTTTTCTAAAAAATAGATCTTGTCTAACAAGTGATAAGGTATTTTATGAATATATAAGCGAAAGCATGGAAAATAACAAAGCTATGGACATAATATTTCTTGATCTCTGCAAGGCATTTGACAAAGTGCCACATGGATTCCTAATAGAGAAATTGGATAAACTTGGTATTAAGAACCAAATTACAAAATGGGTAGAAGAGTGGTCAAAGGATTGTACCCAATGTGTACGCATAAGAAGACACGTGTCAGGAATGAGGACGGTGACGAGTCGGGTGCCTCAGGGATCGGTTTTGGGACCAGTCCTTTTTGATATATTTATATCGGATATGACATCCAGTCTAAACAGCTTTGCTATAAAATTTGCTGAGGACACTAAATTAATGGCTCAGGTTGACACCAGGATAGACTATCAAAAACTTGTCAATGACCTAAAAAAAATGTAAATATGGGCTGATAAAAATCAAATGACCTTTAGTACTGATAAGTGTGTTGTTATGCATTTTGGGAAAAATAATCTGCATCATGAATACACGCTAAAAGGTCAAGTGATAAAAACTGTAACTCAGCAAAAATATTTAGGTGTGATAATAGATTCTGATCTAACATTCCAAGCTCATTATAACAATATTATAAACAAGACAGGCTAATAGGTTGCATAAAAAGAAGCTTTGTCTCTAGAAACAGAAAATGCATCATTCCACTGTACAGGACCTATGTGAGGCCACACTTGCACTATTGCTCCCCTTTGTGGAACCCATACTTAAGGAGGGATATAAATAGGATGCAGGGGGTCCAGCGGAGAGTTACCAAACTGGTGGATGATATATCAAGTATGAGTAGGAACAAAGACTGGAAGAGCTAGAGATGTACTCTCTGGAGCAGAGAAGAAAAAGAGGAGACACACTTTTTAAGCAAAAAATACATAAGGATGAAGAGTTACTTATACAATTAAATTTATCATACAATAAACACAAATGTAATTTAAGAAGTCATAAATACCAGTTATCCCTTATGTACCCTAAAAATAACAAAAGGAGATTTTACTATACCCAGAGAATAATTCCCATGTGGAACTCACTACCCAGTTTGTTACTAGAAAATCTTGATCAAACAATCTTCAAACACAAACTTGATTCAATTCTGTTAAGATAAATATGGAATATACCAGCTTGGCTGGAGACATACTTATACGAGCCTCGGCTTTCTGTATGTCTATTTTTCCTAGTATAACTTCTTTTGCAGCCCTCACCTTATTCTGAGGGCTACTTTCTCTGTAAAGCATTTCCCTACATAGGGACATTCCTGTCCCTTTAAATCATTTGTTTTCTATGTTGTAGCAGAACAGTAGACTGCTAGACAATCATTGTCTAGCTGCTCTGCATTGGGGATCTGTATGGATTTGGTAAGTCTGCCTCTCTAGTAGTCTAGACTGGCTGTACACATGCTACGGACTCCTCCATGGCTAGCTGGCACCATTCTACAGCACAATTTATACAAAGCCAGCAGCCAAGAGTCCTAATAATATGGAGGCATCAGTAATTATTTACACAAATACCGAGTGGTAGCAAAAGTAAAAGAAAAGTTTGCCACTTGGTTCAAACAGTTCTTGCTTTGATGCAGGATTTCTTTGGCATAACATTCTACATAACAATGGAGCAACAGCAAAATAATTTGAACAACATAAGCATAATGTCGCTTCATTTGTATCCATAATCCACCTATCAGAGTGGACGTTATTTTGTATTTAACTGTCATTTTAAACATTTCCTAACATTCCTGCACCCTATACATTAAATGGCATAAGCATTAACTTTATGAAGTACTTTATTTCAAAAAATGCACTTTATTCAACCAGCACCTTATATCTCTTTAAAGCCACTTTATATCTTTTGGCATTAAATGTCATAAATGCACTTTATTTCATTTCTGCCAGCTAGCTTTAGTCTAGTGCATGATTTTGGGGAGTTCTTGGTGAGGGATGGAAATATGGAAATTAGAAATAAAAGTAGCAGGGAAAAAGATTTAGTAAGAAATAGAAAAGACTGACATAGGTGGCAAACCTATGCCAGAGGCTGAGAAAGGTAAAGTATAGCATAGGAAGATACTGTTGTGCAACAAAGTTCAGTTGGAAAAAGAAGAAGATAGGAAAGGCATACCTCCACTGGGGTTATCTGACTGGAAGAACACAGTTCTGCCACATGTAGTTAAGAGAAGACTTCAAATTCAAACTACACTATTCCCTGTAATATGTGGCCTGCACTTAAGGTTCAGACGCAACCAGTTGCAAACACACAGTCACACACTTACTAGCCAGAATCCCTCAACCCTGCCCAAACTAAATGGAGAAGCACACTGAAATGGCAGTTAAGAAAAGACTTCAAATTCAAACTACACTAATCCCTGTATTATGATGCCTGCACTTAAGGTTCAGACACAGCCAATTACAAACACACAGTCACAAACTTACCAGCTAGAATCCCTCAATCCTGCCCAAACTAAATGGAGAAGCACACTGAAATGACAGCTAAGAAAAGTCTTCAGATTCAAACTACAGCACTCCTGGTACTGGAGTCAAGTACTTGAGACTTCTGCAGGTGTTCAAAGTGATTTACCTTTGGGATGGTGTGGGGTTGATTGACCTCTTTGTGGCTGCCCTTGCCACCCTCCCCAGTCCACCTCATAGATGCATGGAAACTGACAGCAAATAAAGGTATATCGGGCCATCTACTCTGCCCTTTTTGTTGTGCTGCTTTCTCTGAGACCCCTTCAAGTCTATGGCACTTTTTCTTCCAATCTTTTCCTATCCCTTATGATTTCCTTGTGCCTATCCCAGGAATTTTTGAATCCCACCACTGTTTTCACCCCTTCCTTCACTGGGAGACTGTTTCAGGCATCCACTATCCTTTTTGTGAAGAATATTTCCCCACATCGTTCCTGAACCTACCCCCCCCCAGCTTAAGGAGGCAGTATAGCTTGGTGGGTTAAGGCACTGAGCTGCAGATCTGGAAACCTGGGTTTGAATCCCACATCCTACTACATGTGCTTCTACCTGATCCTAGGTGCAAACTGTGTGATCCTGAGCAAGTCAATTAACTTCCTTGTGCTCCCAGGTCACATCTGGAAACAAGCTTTGGCTTAGTGTGCTACTCCTGGTTAAACAATGTTCCATTTCCCTTTCCCTATGTCATGACCCCTTGTCCTAGAGCACACGTTCCTTTGAAAAATACATCCCACCACTCCCTCCCTGGACAATTGGCTGTCAAGAAGATTGGGGGTGTGGGCTATGGACACCAGCTGAGCTGGTACTGCAGAAGAGATACTGTAGCTCTTCCATAGCTTCTACCAGCTGAGCATAGAGCTCTGCAAAAATCCTGCCAAAAAGGACAGTGACATTCTCCTCCAAAACATAACCCTGGAGAGGAACACCCCACAGTCAGAGCTGTGGAAAAAAACTCTTGTCACTCCTGTACATAAAGGTGGTGCTAACACCTTCCCACTAACTATCATCCTATCGCCATCTTGTCTCTGCTGTCTAAATCCTGGAGAAAGCCATCAATGACCAGTTCACTCACTATTTGAATAATCATGGGCTACTTGCCAGTGAGGAACATGGTTTCAGGAAAAATCATAGCACTATGACAGCTCTTCTGGAATTTACCAATGCACTGCACTGTGCCCTTGGCAGAGGTAAAATTGCCGGGTCCATATATAATGATCTCACCAAGGCATTTGATCTTGTTAACCATGCTCTCCTCTGCTGGAAACTTCATTCTCTGGGCCTTTCCCCAGACATTGTGTTCTGGTTCAGTAACTACTCTGATGGCAAAACCCAAGCAGTTAAATGTCATAGAGTGCTTTGTGACACTCAACCTGTAACCACCTGGAGTTCCCCAAGGGTCTGTCCTTGGTCCTCTTTTATTCCATATTTTCATTAATGAATTTCCCACTGTCCACAAGACCACTAATGTTCTGCTTTATGCAGATTATGTCATTTTTACCATTGGTACAAGCCTGGGAATTCTGCAGCAGAAACTCCAATCTGACTTCAATGCCATACAGGATTGGTTCTCCTCTAACCTCCTTGTGTTGAGTACTAAGAAAACTAAAAGTATGGTCTTCACCACTCACAATAAATCCCCTTCCTCCTTTACACTTTCAATAACCACCTCATCTGGCACTTCCCTGGAGCAAGTGGCCACGTACAGGTGTCTCAGTGTCACTTTAGAGCAAACCATCTCCTTTACTGCTCACATTGACACCTTAGTCAAAATTGTCAACTTGAGGCTCAGGCTTCTCTTTCACCACAGAAACAACTTCTTTCCTGAAATCAAAAAGTTGTTTGTTAGATCTTACATCACTAGTATTATAGACTATGGTATCACTGTGTATGGCTCTGAAAATGACGGTGAGCTATCTACAGTATGGGGTCTCCTAAATAGAGCCTGCCATTTTGCACTTGGCTTAAAATGTGACACGCACACATGTGTTCTGTACAGTAGCATAAATTGGCTTACTCTTGAATCCCAGCAGCGTTTCAATACTGTAGTCATTGGATGAAAAGCACTTTATGGCTCTCTGTCCGATGGCCTGCAAGCCATGTTCAGCTTTGTGGACCAAACTTACACCACTGGGGGTGGGGAGGGTAGATCAACATTCTGTGCTTCTTCCCTGAAGGAAATCCTCACTGCAGGCCAAGCCAGCTTTTCCTACAGATTTGCCAAACTCTGGAACGAACTGCCTCCTTCCTTAAAAACTGACTGCTTCATGGTCCAGTTTAAATCCCTGCTGTTCTCCTCCCTCTCCCTATCAGGATTTGCAGAAGCTAAATGAAGCAAAACTATTATGAATTTTTTTTCATTGATGCCCACGTCTTGCACGTGGAAGCACTAAAATGTAGAAAGTAACAAGTTTGTGAATTTAAATATATTTACATATGACTACCCCACTCTGTTTGTGTTAGCATTCATTGTATAAATATCACTTACTGCCTTACCTGCTACCTGCTATAGCACGTCTTTGTCTGAAATGCTGTATTGCCCTGCTTTCATGCTTCAGTGAGTTATACAGTGTTCATGCTACTCTGCAATTTCCCCTACACTTGTTATTGCTCCTATTGACACTGACGCTACATATTTTGTAAATAGGCCCTGCCTAAAGGGTTTTATGTAGAAGAAATAAATAAATAACTACTGTGAGTTTGACCATGAATATTACCTTTAGCTATATATTACAGAATTGGGGGAGTCTATGGCACCCTCATTTACTAATTTATTTCTTGGGTTTTGGGAAGAAAGAGTCTTACTTAACATTGACAACAACTCGCATGCAGACCACATCAAATGGTTTGGGTACATTGATGATGCGGTCTGTGTGTGGGATGCTACCAAACAAGAAGCCATTGACTTTGTTACCTGGCTACTGGTGAATACAAGCTGGACTTACTGGATTTTACTCTTACTGAAAATCCAGATAGAACAGTTTTGAGTACATCATATAGGAAGTCCACTGCCACAGACATTCTGATCCATGCAAATAATTCTCACCCCTGTAACCTCATTGTGTTCATCCTATATGGGCAAGTCTTACAATTGTGGAGGAAATGCTCTTCTGTGGAACATGCTGATGTCCAAACTAAGGATCTCATCTCTAGGTTTTGGGAGAGGGGCTACAATAAGAAACTAATCAAACAAGCAGCTGAGAAGGCAAGAAATCTAAATGGAAGTGACTTGTTGAAACCTAAACTTAAAGCTTAAAATTTCCAAAGAGGGTGAGCTTATATGTCTTGCCACTGGGTTTAATAATCAAGATACTGTAGCATAGTAGTGAAACGCTGTCACTAAATTCTGGCCTATCCTGAAAGAGGACCCTAAATTAGCAGCTATTGTGGGTAAGAACCCCAGGATATCATACGAGAAAGCTACCACTCTGAGGGACGAGATGGTTAACAAGGTTTGAAAGCCTTTGGAGTCCCATACTTTCAGAAACTGGCTACGTTTACCTCCAATGGGGATTCACATGTGCAGTCACTTTAACACATGCATGTATTTCTGGTCAACAGAAAGCTACTATGCATAAATCAATAGAATGTAATGGGGGTCAGTCAAAGGTGGAAGTAGTAGGAAAAAGATATAGAGAGGTGGAACAGACAGCAGACAGACTTAAAAAGTGAGGCGCGAGCAATGGAGTTTAGTATTCCCACTCAAAATCAAGTTTACACCTTTAATCCAGCCTGTTGACAATATAGAACAGCAAACAGATAACCTGATGGTTGTGGTCATTAACCTGGACTATGATGCTCAGTTCTGTTATAGATCCAGGATGCGGGATAGGCCATCTGCGTTTTCATTTTTGGATCCAGGCCTATGCAAAATCTCCACATCATAAGCTTGCAAGGCAATACTCCATCTCAGAAGCTTCCCATTTGTTTTCCCATTTGGCCCAACCATATTAATGGGTTGTGGTGCATTTTGACCTCAAAATGACTCCCATAAAGGTATGGTTCAAGTTTTTTTAATGACCAAACTAAGGCAAGACATTCCTTTTCTACGATTGCATAGGCTTGTTCCCGGGGAAACAGCTTTTGTCTTAAGTACAAAATGGGGTGCTCTCTCCCCTGATTGGATACTTGGATGAGGACTTCCCCTATTTCCACATCTGAGGCATCCATCTGGACCACAAATGGCCTGTTGTAGTCTGGGCTAGCCAGCACTGGTGCCCTACATAGCGAGGCTTTTAGCTGTGTGAAGGCCTGCTCACAGTCTGCATCCCATTTTACCTTCCTATGCTTATTCTTTGTCAGCAACCCAGATAGAGGAGCAGCCAGGGATCTGTAGTTGTGAACTATTTTTCTATAATATCCTGCTGTCCCAAGAGAGCTCCTAACATGTCTCTGGGTTTTAGGCATAGGCCATGATGCAATAGCCTCTGTCTTTGCTTGATTTGGGTGAAGTTGGCCTCATACCCCCACATGTCTCAAAAAAGCAACCTTTACCATGGCCTCCTTACACTTTCCTGCCTTAATAGTCAGACTTGCAGCTTGTATTCAGCCCAACACCTCCCTCAGGTGTATCAGGTGTTTCTCCCAGCTAGTGCTGAAGATAGCAATATCGTCCAGGTAGGTGACTGCAAAGTCCGCCGTATCCTGTAACACCTGATTTACTAACCACTGTAATGTAGCAGGGGTATGCTTCATCTCAAAGGGCATGACCTTAAACTTGAATAGCCCAATTGGGGTGATGAATATTGACCTTTTTCTAACCCTGTCAGTCAATTCCACATGCCAGTACCCGTTTGTCAGGTCTACTGTAGTCAAGTATGTCACGCCTCCCAGTTTGCCAAGCAGTTCATCTGTGTGTGGCATGGAGTGGGTGTCAGACTTCATGATGGCATTAAGCCCATGATAATCTATGCAGAACCATGTAGCCCCACCTGGTTTTGGTAAAAGGACTACAGGTGAGGACAAGAGGCTGTGGGACTTCTGGATCACCCCTAGATCCAGCATCTTCCCCACCTCCCTCCTGATGTCCTTGAGGACTGTCTCTGACACTCGGCAAGCTGTCCTATGTATGGATGCTTGTGTCCCTGAGTCTACATCATGCAACGCTAGTGGTGTCCATCTAGGCTTTGCCGTAAATAGAGGGGCAAAGTCTCGCAAAATGGTCCTTAATTCTTGGGCCTGTCCAGGTGTCAATTGGGGTGACAGCGTGATAGTCTCCACAGATGACACATGCTTGCTCTCAGCTAAAAAGTCAAGAAGGGGGTCTTCCCCACCTAGCTCCTCTCCAGGACTGCAAACCGCAAGTACCATGTCAGCCCTATTGAAATACGGCTTCATCATGTTCACATGATACATCCTGTGAATGTGTTTTCAGTCAGGTAACTGTACAATGTAAATTAACATAATTTACCTGCAGGACTACCTTATATGGCCCTGCCCATTCAGCTTGCAGCTTGTCCTTCTGGACCCGGATCAGAACCATTACCTCCTGTCCTGCCCCATATGACCGAGCTCTGGCTCCACAATCGTACCAGGTCTTTTGTTTTGCTGGGCAGCTGCCAGGTTGCTCTGGGCCATGCCCGTAAACTCCTTTAACGTCTCCCTGAATTTTAACACATACTCTACAATGGGACTCTCATGGGTGGCATGCTTACCTTCCCAGTTCTTTCATATTAAATCTAGGGGCCCCCTCACCCTGAGTCCATACAAGAGCTCGAAGGGTGAAAACCCGGTTGACTCTCGTGGCACTTCTCTGTAGGCACACAGCAGGTGGGGCAGGTATTTCTCCCAGTACCACCCATTCTGTTTTGCAAATGCCATAAGCATAGCTTTTAGGGTCCCATTAAATCTCTCCAAGAGACCATTGCCTTGTGGGTGGTAAGGCGTTGTGTGCTTCTGTACAACACCACACTTCTCCCACAAACACTTCATCAGGTCTGACATGAAGTTACCCCTACAATTACAGATAACCTTCTGTGGAAACCCAGCACAGGATAAAATCCCCAGCAAAGCATCTGCCACCTTGTCCCCCTTAGTGGAGGACAGCGCGATGGCTTCGGGATAGTGGGTAGCATAATCAACAACTGTCAAGATATACCTTTTTCCCCAGGAACCTGGTGTATTCAAAGGACCCACAATATCCATTCCAACCTTTTGGAATGGCTCCTCCACAAGTGGTAAGAGAATCAGGTCAGTCTTGGCTTTGCTTCTGGCCTTCCCTATTTCCTGACTCTGGTGATAGGATTTGTAGTATTCCTTCATCTGCTTGGTAATATTGGGCCAATAGAAATTGTGGGCTAAGCGCTGCGTAGTATGAGCAATGCCCAAATGTCCTGACATGGGAATATCATGAGCTACCTTGAGCAATAATCCACAATACTCCTGGGGAACAACAAGCTGCCAGTCCATCACCCCTCCCTCTGTCGTGATGTCCTGTGTGTATAACAGTCCATTTTCCCAATACACCCTATGCTTTCCATCACTTCCCTGTGTCCCAGCAGACTCTGAACAGGGCCTCAGCTTCTCTAAGATAGGGTCTATCTGTTGTGCTGCTGCTAAGTCTTCCCACTTACCCAGAGCATGGAGCATGCCCCCATCAGTTCCTAGGCTGAGGTCCATAGCTGTGGCAGTAGGGGACTCAGTATCACAACCTTTCCCCTCCCATGGGCTATGTGTCTCCCCTCCCTCCTGAGCAACCTTCAGTAGCAGTTGGGTTCACTGCCACTAAGGGAAGTTCCATCTCCCTGTTATTAGCCTCTTTTACAACAGCTACAGGTTGGCTGGCCTGTCTCCCAACCTCTCCTGTCTGAATTTCTGTGGGGTCCTCAAGATCACAGGAGCCTGTATTCTTTTGGCTCCTGGTCACAGCACAAACCACTCCCCGTGGAACATCATTCCCCACAATAACATCCATAATGAGTTTTTCAGCTACAGCCACCTTCCTTACTCCTTCTCCTGCATTTCTCCAATCAAGAGTAATACTGGTTAATGGGTGTGTTTTCCTTTCCCTTGTGTAATCCCTCACAGAGACAAACTGATTTGGCAGTATTTGTTCAGCCCCCACCAAATCCCCTTTCACCAGGGTAAGAAATGCTCCTGTATCCCTTAGCCCCCTAGTTTGTACCCCATTCATCATGACTGGGTGAATGTGCCCCCTCATATTGTCAGGGAGAACCTCAGTGATACAATGGGCTATTGTCTCTGACTGCACAGGCCTTTTTAACTTCTGGGCTTTCTTAGGACACTGCCTAGACAGATGGCCTATCTGGTAACAATGCCAGCATTTATCATGTTTCTTGTCCTCAACCTCCCTTTGGGCACCTAGAGATTCCCTTTTTTTGCGAGGCACTGTGGTTTTTGATTGCCAGAAATGTCCACTTTTCCCTTTTGCCACTGCATTCCCCTTTGGAGCAGCCTTGCTTTGAGCATAGCGATCTGCCAGCTCTGCAGCCTGTTTGGCAGTCTTAGGATCTCTGTCCTCTAGCCACAGCTTTAAGTCAGGTGAGTAAATTCAATAAAACTGTTCAAGCAATACCACCCCTTCAATAGCTTCAACATAATCTGCTTTCACTCTCTCCCACCGTTTTAAATATTGATGCTGTTTTGTGGCTGCCTCCTCAAAGCTCATTTCTGGACCCATCCAGAGTTTCTGGAACTTTGCTCTGTATGCATCAGGGTTCAGATCATATTTTTTTAATAAAGCAGTTTTTAACTTGTCAGAATCTTTTCTTTCAACATTGTCCATCTGCCCCAATGCTTTCCTCCCCTTGCCAATATGTAGTGGAGATAGCTGAAAGCTCCAGGTCTCTTTGGGCAGATTGGCCTGGATACAGACCTTTTCAAATGAATTTAAAAAATGTCCATATCCTCCCTTTCTTTAAACTTGGCAATTAATTTTGAATTTAGCTTGTACCCCAGTCCTGGAGATTCAAACCCCACTCCACAACTTACCTGCTCAGGGGTTGTTGGTTGGAGCATCAGCTTTTTCAGCTCATGTTCCCTCTAGCACTGCCCTTCTTCCACCTCTGCCTAGTGCTGCCTTTCTTCCCTCTCCACCTGGTGCTGCCATTCTTCAGCCTCTCTCTGTAGCCATCATTCCTCCATTTCCATCTTGAAGCTCTTTTGCTCATTCTCAAGCTGTTTCTCCTGAATCCACAGCCTCCTCAGCTCCAGCTCTTGGTCTGTAGATGGCTCCTTCTCCTCTGGGCTCTGGACCGGTGAAGTCACCATCTCTGGCACTACTGTAAGTGGGATAGTGCATCCTCCATCTCAGCTTCCAGAACGGCCTCTGTGAGTTGCCTTTTATTTTGGTTTTGACTAGGAATGCCCTTCTCCCCACAGACCTTCCTCATTTGTTCCAGGTTCATCTTGCTGTACTGGACAGACATTCTTCTATCTACACTACTCTGCAAAAAAAAAAAAAAATTCTAACAGGATAGGGTGTGTTGTCTGCAATCAAATTTCTTTTTCCCCTTTCCAAATTCTGCCCTTGATTGTGTCATGGTTTTGCAAGACTGTTCAAAATCCCAGTAGCTGACACTAAATCTGTCATGCCCCCCTGGCCCCCAAACCTCGGGCAGCCCAGAAGGACTTCCTGTTTGCAGAGAGGATCCCCTTTTTAAGAACTCATGAGCAGGAGTAAGGGTTTCTGGAAGACTTACCAGCCTTCCTTTTCCCAGTGGGGGAGGGGGGTGGATTCTATAGTTTTGAATTCTCTTGACTCTGCACTACTTTCAGTATCTGAATCCCACCATGGCCACTGGCTATGTCCTGCCTTGGTAGTTTTATACGATAGCTGAGCAGTTCTATCTTGTCAAGGAAAACAGCCTTTTTAAAACTCTTCTGTTAAAATGTTAAATCACACAACCAGACCCCAGGCAGAGTTGGTATGGTAAGAAATTCATAAAAGTTTACTTAAAATAAAAGCAATACAGAAAATTCTACAGTTTGGAAGAACTTAGAAATGCAGACAATAACAAAAGTAAAACTGGATGGCTTACAGAAAACACTAGATACTGTATTCTAAATTATAGCTTGTTTTGATGTTAGAGTTCAGACAAGATTTCAAATGTCCTTGTAGAGATGAGTCCTTAGGAAACAATCTTGTAGTAAGGTTGTATTCCAAGTCAATTCCTCTGAATGTACTTTTAAAAAGAAAGCTTCAGGTGCTGTCTTTAGTGAAAAGTCTTGGTTTCCAAAATTCTGACTTACAATCGGAATGTTCTGTTCAGTATGGGACAAGTCAAACTTTCCACACACTCAGGTCTGGTTTTAGAGATTTTTTCAGGCCTGCACATATACTTCTGGTCTACAAGTATATTCCAGTTGGACAGACTATCTGCCTTCCAACTTAAACACTATTCAATTGCCCTGAGTTCAAAATGTGTGTCTTATACATACAGGCTGGTCATCTTCAAGCCCTGCCAACAGTGTGATGGGGTGCAAGTGTTTACCTTTCCCTGTAGGTGTCACTGTGGTACCATGTCAACCCCAGTGACATCTGGTCCATACATTTGGCTTAACCCCTGATGCCTAGGTCAGTACATTACCTTTCTGGTGTTATTGGAATCTAGATACCCAGTTATCTCTAAGAGTTATGGTTTCTGGGCTCCATAAAACTGCCTTCTTTATTTGGAGATGTACCCGATCCACCCTAGACATTAGAACAATTAATGCTAGTTTTGTACTGTCATTCCTAAAGCCTTTTAAAGAGACAGTGTCTTCATTCTAAAGTACATTACAGCATATACAATATGAACCCACATAAATGGGTATAGGCCTATCATGCAACAACTATTACTGATAATCTTTCATTTGACACACATACAAGGAATACTGCCAAGAAGTGCCATAGGATCTTGGAGTGCATCTTTAAAAATATAAATAGTAGAGACCAAGCAGTGATAATGCCACTGTAGTTAACACTCATCAGGCTCCATCTTGAGTATTGTTACCCCTTTTGTGTACCTCAAGGTGTAGGAGGAAAAATCTCATTGAAAAGATGCAATGGAAAACAAAACAAAAAATCAAGAATATGTAGCACAAAACTTACAGGGATAGACTGAAAGTACTGGATCTCTATTCTATGGAATACAGAAGTACAAGAGGAGACCTATGTATGGTTTTCAGGGCAATAAACAACAAGATAACATGGGAAAGTACAGGACTATGTAGGCAACATACTAACAAAACAACAAGGTCACATAGCCTGAAGTTAAAAGGGGAAGTTGTTAGAACTACAAAAAGTGGCAATTGGTTCAATCAATGAGTGATCTCCTTTTGCCAGAAAGTGTGGTGACAAGCAGTTCCATAGAAGTATTCAAACACTCTTTGGCCAATTATATGGGTATGGAACAATATGTGTACTACCACTAGACAGTGGTGAGTTATTATTGGTCCTTGACCTCCTAACTTATACAGCATCTATGAACCTATGAACCTAATTCATTTTGTTTCAGTTATTGATTTATCTGGTAAACACTGTGAGCAAAAAAATGCCCATTTTCACATATCACCAGAATAGGAAAATACAGTAACACATTAATAAAAAAAATAAACAAAACAAATATAACATCACAGTCAAACAGGGATTTAAGATAATGAACAAAAGACAGAGCTGCACAGGGGTACTAGGTGCTCTGTGACTTCTCATAAACTGAAATATCAAACAAGTCACGGCACTCACCTCAGAACCAAACAAATAATAACAGGCAGGAGGCAGCAATGAAGTACAAAACAAAGCGCCTTTACTTTAGCAGCAAAATGATAAAACAGTACAGACTCAGCAAGAGCTTACATTTCACCCAAGCGTGGGCCTCCTGCCTGTTATTACTTTTTTGGTTCTGAGGTGAGTGCCATGACTTGTTTGATATTTAAGGATTTAAGATAATTAAACAATCTAAATCTGAATCTAAACTAAAGAGGAAGCAGGAACCTACAGAAAATCCATGATATTTTTCCTTAGAGGAAAGCTCCTCAACCACCTCAAAGTGGAGTACTTCCTGGATAAACGTAACCAGTGTCTAAAAGGTATCCTTAGGAGGAGATCATGGAGTGAGGTGCAAAAATCCACACTATTTTTGGAGATAGAGGACTCTAATGAGCACTCTCCTCCAAGAACTCTTCATCTTGGTAGTCAGTGAATATATTGGTAATCAGTGGCTACATTAATTTTCCAAATAAGGAAGGTCTGCAAGCAGATGTTCTCCATTTACCTGAGTGGTAGAACAAATGTGGCCCACAGGAAATACTGACTGTTTTCATGGACACTGAAGTCGATGCCAGGTTGAGCACCAAGAAGGACAGCTCAGGGATAAGCAATGCCTGTACCATTGTCATAGGCATTACTGTTGGCCTCCCTATAAGTGCAATGGGTGGTGTCAAGAACTGTCCTATTCAATCAGCAAACATAGAGGCCTACCTTTCTGCATCTCAACACCATCACTAGGCAGTGCTGGACCAGAAGAGCAATGGGCGAAACCATGGTGATGATGATGCCATTTTTGTGTCAGTGTTGACATCCCTATCAATGAGATTGGTGCTGTAACCAAAGTTGATGGTGTCTGCAATGGTACCAGAACCATTGCTGCTTTGACTGAACTGAAGTGCACACCTCCACTGCCCCTTATGAATGCCTCACAAATACTGTGCAATTCAACTGCACCTTAAAAACTTGACATTTAGCAGTATACACTTCATCTGCATCTCACAAATGTAATTTTTAGCAGTGTACACCTCAGTCGCACCACAACTTCTGCTTTGTCTTACTGACTGAAAACCTATGCTTTTAGGTCATGTAGTGACACCATTGACAAGTCTGAATTTTAAACACTCCTGCAGTATTTCCTGGTTATTGGCAGTCCAATCTCAGTGGCTGAAGCTCTGTATGTTTAGCAGGTCAGAGATAACACAATAAACACTCTCTTCCAGAATGACGATTCCTTGTTTAGTATAGTAACAGTTTGTTCATGTTGTAGAAAATGTCAAGATCTTACAAGGGTGTGCACATTTCTTTTCATGTGTTTTGCATCTGTATATTCACTGGGAGGGAAGGGATTAGAGTGCAACCATGCTAACTTTATGATACTGTTCTTGTACTTTTCACAAGGTTCACTATTTCCAGTAAAAACTGTGCAAAAACAAACAATATCTTTTGAATGTTCTTCCTACAGACATTGCTTCATTGACTGTATTTATTTAATGCAGGAATTCTGAGGAGGTTTGTCTGTGAGTGATTTCTGTAATTAGACTGCAGTGCTGATGGGGTAAAGTTAAGGAAACATTCCACAGTCCCCCTTGTTAACATTTTTTAAAGTCCTGCTTAAATTAGCTAATTAAGCATATGGGCCGAGATATTCAAACTGTGCCCAAAAAGTGCGCAACAGCAGGAGCAAGCGCAAGTCCACTGTGCCCATGTGCAAGAAGCGTGATATTCAAAAACTGCGCAGGCCAGGATGCGCCTCCAGCTGACGACTGAATATCGCACCACCTGCGCCATAGCGCAACTAGGGAGGTGAAGCTGAGCATATCTGATGCACCATAGCGCAACAAGGGATGTTCAGCTGAGCAGTCCAGATGTGCCATAGCATAACCAGGGATGCCCCCCAGCAGCAGGGCAGCAATGCAATAGCACAACTAGGGATGCAGGGGCCCACCACCCATGCCACAGATGGGCAGAGGAGCACACAGCAGAACAGACATCGTCCCCCCACACCCCATGCACTGCACAACTGGGGGAGGGCTGGAATAACCACTGGCCCATGGATACCAGCAACCAACCCACAGCTGGGCCATGGTGCCCCATCACAGCCCTGGCAAGCTGTGACCGGCACACCACCCTGTACCACACCATCCCACAAATGCAGAGCACACCCTACACCATGATCCCCATACACCCTGCCCAGGAGTAGCACCCAACAGTGCAGGACACCCCATGCATGCCACCACCCCCACTGTGACAATGCAACCCTGTGCACCAAGGAGCCATGTAAGGCAGCCCCACCATGAACACCCTGCAGCGGGCGGCAGCATACAGTGATGCAACAGATGCATACACAGTGCCACCCTGCACGTCCCCGAGGTACAGCTGAGAGACCGACCATGTGTCAGCACACGAGATACCCCACATGCGACAGGGCATGCCCCGGACCCCATCTCCAGCGGTACAGCACCCTGCACACCCTCCTAAGGACACATCCCATCCCAGCACTGGCCACAGCAGCCATCACTGACACACCAACAGACCGTGCATATCACAGACATGCAAGGGTGTCAGCTGCACAGGCCATGGACTGTCTGACAGGGGTGCCATGCACACAGTGCAGGCCCCATGGACCACTGCACACAGGCATCCAGTGCACAGAGTACAACACACAAACCACAGACAGTGACTTATCCCCCTGCCCACACCATAGGCAGTTGACCTCTGCACACACACACACACACACACACACACACACACACACATGCGTGCACCACCCCTGACACCATGCACACCACTGCAGCTGAGCACCTGTAGCCCGCTGCAAATCAGAGACCACCACAGTTGTTATAACAAAATGTATGTATTAAAATATAAGAACTCTGAAACATATTTACAAATATATACAAGGGTGGCAGAAAAGGGCCACAAACCCGGTGGGGGCGGGCATGGGGCTGGGGTGTACAAATGGGAGAGGGAAGAAGGGGTGTGAGGGTGGGTCCAGTGGGGTATGGGTGTCAGGGGGTCATGGGGGACCTATTCTCTGCCCTGCTATCCACTCCTGTGGCACCTCTGGGTTCTCCTCCTCCGGACTCCATGCCGCTCCATTCTCTCCAACACTGCCAGGGATGCCCGTGCCAGCTGAAGAATCTCTTGTATGGCCCATTCTAGGGCCATCCAGCATTGTCCACCTAGGACAAGGGAGCAGAGTCAATACATGTGGCTGTCCAGCCCCCTGCAGCAAACCCATTGTGCATGGCATACAGCCATGTGCCATGCCCCTGTGATGGTGTGCAACCACCCACAGTGACCATGTCCACAAGACCTGCCTACCCAGTCAGCCACAGCCATGTGGACCACTGCACACACCCACCGCCCATGTCCTGCACAGCACCAACATGACCGTAAAGTGACTTGGCTATGCAGTGTGAAGGCAGTGGCACAGTCATGTGCCTGGTGCACGCATGGACCACCATTGACGCACTCCCAGACATGCAGTGCAACTGGACAGTGCTGACTGTAACAAGTTGCGTGCATGGCAGTGGTGTCAATGGATGGTGGCCATGCCCCGCTGCCCGCCCTGTTACACAGCATGCAATAGTAATCATGGATGTAAGGCACTCACCATCATCAGGCTGGTCTCTGTGCCTCTGCAGACCTTCACCCCTCCCGGCCTGATGGTCCTCCTGGCGGCACCTCCTCTCCCTCGCCAGCCTGTGCTCTTCTGGGCCTAAGGTGCAAACATGGAGAGAGGAACATCAGTACAATCCTGTAGCCAAGTTCCCCCACCCCCATGTGTGTGCAATCCCACACAGCCAGACCCACCCACCCCACACCCTGATAACACCACCACGACCAACACCAGATGGCCCCCCCATGTGCTGGACACATGCAACCGTGATACCCGTATAGAAGATAAAAGTGTATGGATGTTGCACCTACCTGGCCGTGGCACCATGCCCCTCCTGGCACATGCCTGCAGGTGGGCAAGCAGGTCCGGGTCCCTCTGCCTCAGGTCCCCATATCAGTGGCGGCACTGCTCTGCCATCCGTCCCATGCCAGTGGCCTCTTCCAGGGCATCGGCAACCTCCTGCCACACCTGACTCCTGGCCCTGTCCAGAGGTGCCTCCCCAAATAGTGGGCCAACATGTGGCTCCACAATGGCAACCGGGTTTGCCAGCTTCACCTGGCTCCACTGCACAGCACACCTCCGCGCCATCTCTGCTGCTCAGTTAAGTCAAAATGGTGCTCTGCAGTGTGGTTCTGCCATGTGCAGATGCTGCATGGTACAGCGCTGCCATTCTGTATCGCACTGTCACTGAACAGTGCGATAGTAGTGCACCCATGCCTGACGCATGGCGCCTAGGAGGCAAAGGTCGGGCAAAGGGTCAAGGGTCTCTGGCGCACAGACAGCCACAGTGTGATTGGAACCCAATGCATCTAACGCAATTGGGTGCCTGTGTGCCACCTCCTGTAGCGGCCTACTGTGCTGTTGCCCCATTGAGCCTACGATGCCCCAGTGCCACAGCGCCATATAGGTTAACAGCGCTGTAGTGCCACTGGCACAATGGTGGCCATGCCCTGCATTGCCTCCCATGCACAGCACATCAGCAGCATGGCAGGCACCTGCGTCATCAACCCGGGCATGCGCAGTTAGGTGTGTACTGCGCATGTCACAGAACTGCGCCCTTGGCTCAGCACATTCAACACAATTGCGCAAAGTGCAACAGCGCAATATTCAGCTGGCATATGCAAATCAGCTAATCAGCCATTCAATGGTGCAGTCACTACATTTGCATCCACTTAAAGATGATCCTCACCTCATTTGCATGGGTTGCGCTATAAAAGTGCAACATTGGGCTGCACTGGCCATAGTCGGTTACTGCAGTCTATTGGTGAGTTGCATGCTGTTTGGGAGTGTGGACTGTGGATTTCGGGACATGCATGGGACTGCACAGTCACAGGTAACACCTGTCATTCTCACAGGCTGAATCATGACTGAGCATGTTGTGGAGCAAGAGGAACAGAGTCGTGGGAGGAGGAGGAGGAGGCCGAATTTCACGAAGGCCGAGACGGATGCCCTGTTCGAGGCCTACCTAGACCAGGAGCCACTTCTCAGCGGATGCCAGGGAACACCACAGGCCTGTGCTGCTGCATGGGAGGAGGTGGTGCGTGCTATAAACCTGCATGGCAGCCACCAGCGATCTGTGCAGGAGTGCAAGAAGAAGATGGGCACAGACAGGCGGAGGATTAAGGAGAAGGTGGCTGCCATCAGGGCAGCATGGTCTGCGACAGGTGGGGGACAGCCGGAGGTGCTACGCCTGACCCCACAGGAGGCGAGGGTTGCTGGCGACATGCAGCGTTGCGCCATTGAGGGTGTTCTGGGTGGTGGATTCCAGATGGGTGGTAGCCCGTCACTGCATGGTAGGTCATGGTCTGTCTATTAGGGGGGGACAGGGTAGGTCACATGCAGTAACGTGATTTTGTTTTTCCTTCTAGCTCCTGAGCATCTGCATGGGTCAGTGGTGGTGAGCTTCCCCACTGAGGCCGGACAGATGGAGATGGAGGAGGGCCCATCCACCTCCACAGGAATACGCGGCTCAGGGCAACAGTGGGCCCACCTGGATGTCCAGATTGATGTTGTTGGAGCAGGTGTGGAGGAGGCCCTGCCCATGTCCCAGTGTGCCAGTGTCCACGGATGCCAGCATGCTGAGACTCGGGCTGGTGCTGGATCCGTCACCGATGATGATGTTGCTAACGTCATAGGCAGTGACACATGTGAGCCACAGGATGGCCACACAGCAGGTTACATCGCAGCCATGGCTGCGGGTGGTGCCGCCGTGGAGGCCTGAGTGTCATCACAGTCCCAGCCTGTGTCTGTCAGCACCAGTGGGGCAGCACTGGTGTGTGTAAGGGACAGTGGAACTGTTGCTGCCACTGCAGAGGCACCATTGAGCCCTGGGGAGTGACAGCCAGAGGGGCAGCATCAGCAGTCGGCCAGTGGGCATGGGGGTACAGTCTCAGGGGGCGGCATCAGTGCACCAGCTGTGGACATGCCCAGGCCTGGCCCTGGTGTGCAGCACCCACCCTCAAGGGGTGATGAGCATCAGGGCCATGAACACCCTGAGGGACAGCATGCTGATCAGGCAGATGACCTCTTGGATGAGCACACCCGCAAACTGCAAGCATCAGTCAATCAGCAGATGCGGCTTGTGACGGCAGTGGATGCACTGAGTGCGGCTCTGCACCAGGCAAAGGAGTGTCACAGCAGAGAAACTGCTCTGCTCCTGGCAGGGATGGACCGGATGCGGGATGATGTGACCGCTATCACTGACAGGCTGGCACAGACAATCACAGCTGCCATGGCCACAGTGGGCACACAATTATTTGCCCATGCGTCACAGACACCGTGCAGTACAATGTCCAATCCCCATTCCCGGCGTCGTGCGACACTATCCTTGTCGACACTGGGTTCCGCTGTGGGCATCCCGAGCACGCCTGGCGCAGGCATGTTCAGTGTGCTGCAGACCCCTGCACGAGCACAGTCGCGTTCACGCAGTGGAACCCCTGGGGGACCATCGGTGCCACCCCATGAGGCCAGTGGTCAGCCTGTCACTGCTGGCAGGTCTCAGTAGGGCCGCCCATGCATCGGTGGTGGCCGGGGCACTGTGGCACGTGACTGACCTGTCTCCCAGCATGGCTACTGTCTGATGCTGCTCTGTGTGCATTGTGTCATTCAGCGAGCAATGCACGGGTGGGTACCCAGCCCTGCACGCACACACACAGCCCATCTGCACACCCTCCTGGCTGCTGTCTGCAGTTGCATGTGCATGATGATGCCTGCATTGTGCTGTACACCAATGTGCAATGGTGCCCAGCGTCTGACACATGCACAATGACAGGCAGTGGGCGTGGTGGTATGTGGACATGTGTGTGGCTAGGGGTGGTGTTCTGGGTCAGTGTGCCTCCTACCCTTTGTGCATGTTTGGTGAGTTGTGTGTGTGTGTGTGTCTGACCGCATGCCATGTTAGACCTCACCCATCCCTGGCAGTGTGTGTGGTTCCATGCCTGGCCACTTCCCTTGACGGCATGCACCACTTGTGTGTCCATGCATGTTTGTGGGTTGTGCCTTTGCCACTGGCGGTTGCACATGGCCCCATGACTTACCTGGGTTGGCTGAAATGCTCCTCCGTGATGGTGTCCCAGTGCAGCTGTGCCAGCCGGAGCAGTTGGGGGTCCCGTCATCCAAGGGGGGGCTGCCCATCACCATTGTCACTGGCGTCCTCATTGTCCCCATCACTGTCCCCCTCTTCAGACCTGTACGGCTATCCCACATTCGTTGGCCATGTTGTGCAGGATGCAACAGGCCAGAAATAGCCCACAGGCCTTTGAGGGGCTGTACTGTAGGGCACCGCCGGAGGTGTCCAGGCAACAGAAACGTGCCTTCAGCATACTGAACACCCGCTCAATGACATTACATGTGGTGGCATGTGCCTCATTGTA
The DNA here is from genome assembly GCA_016271365.2 of Neoceratodus forsteri. NCBI lineage: Eukaryota > Metazoa > Chordata > Ceratodontiformes > Ceratodontidae > Neoceratodus > Neoceratodus forsteri. The sequence goes on along the minus strand of CM028135.1, from coordinate 899,073,918 downwards.
GTGTTGCTGCGATGGGGTCATGGGACGGCGGTATGGTGTAAGCAGCCAGGGACGGAGTGGGTATCCACTGTCACCTGTGTGTAGGGGGTGGAGGTTAGTTTGGTGATCAGCATCACCCTACTCCGAGGCCATGTAGGCCACTACCCATGTCACCTCTGACCACGCCCCTCCCAAGCCCTAAATTTGTCCGTGTTGTTTGTATACTCACCCACTAAGTGGCCAGTGGGGATGTCCTCACTCTCAAATCTGTGGCACAGTGCCGACTGGTGCCAGATGAAGGCATTGTGTGCTGCCCCAGGGTGCGTGGCACAGACGTTGATTATGTGCCCCCTGGCATCGCACACCACCTGGCAGTTGATGCTAGCATAGCCCTTCCAATTAATATATGCGGCCCCCTCGGGGCCAGGTAGTGTGCAGATGGCCACATGGGTGCAGTCTATTGCCCCTAGCATGCCAGGCATACGTGCTACCGTGTGGAACTCCTGTATGTTTTCTGTGTGCTCCACCAGTATGCTGGGGAAATGGATGTACTCTGCAGCATGTGGCAGCAGTGCTCTGAGGAATTGGGTGAGGTGGCATGACGCGGCCGACTGGGTTATGCCTGTGGTGTCCCCTGTTGGTCTCTGGAAGGTACCCGTGGTGAGCAAGCACATGAAAGCTGTCACTTTAGTCTCCACTGACAGAGCATGACTCCGTCGTGTGGGTGCCTGCATCACATCACTGCACAGCTCCCAGAGCTGCCTCAGAATGCCCGATTCAGGCGGTACCGGCCCATGATCTCAGTATCACTGTACAGGCCGGAGCTGGTGCAGGCTCGGTACTGCCTGTTGGGGGCATACTGCTGATGGGCCCCTTCCATGGCCATGCCCCCTTGCTGCCCACCTTTTCACCCCCCTCATTACTGTCTCCATCTGGATGGTGCACTGGCCATGTCCCTGGCTTGTGTTCACCCCCCCCAGCAGCTGTTTCTGTGTTCCCCGCTGTCCTGGCTGCTACTTCCCTGCACTGGGAACACCTAACTGTGGTGGCCTCAGTGCTGTGTGGCACTTCCCCCTTCTGCACTGTGGCTGTGGCTGTGGCTCCCCACACCTTCCCTGTGCCTGTGGGTTCCAGGTGCCCTTTCTCTGTCCCGCCCTGTGTGTGCGTGTTGCCTGTGTGACTGGCTATAGTTCAGCAACATGTGCCTTCCCTGTAGCGTTCTTGCATCTCTCCCTTGTTCCTTTTTATTTTGGCTCATTTCCACTATCGCGCAGTTTCCGCTTGCTCTCCTATTGTGAATGGCGCATGTTGTTGAATATCGCACTGCGCCATTTATGCATGGTTCCTCCCCTTCAGTTGCGCATACCTTCATTATCATTGCGCTATTGCTCAGCATGATTTGGGGGGGCGCAACTGCCTCCCGCTGAATATCACAGAGTGGCGCATTTTCGGACTTGCGCTGGTGCAACCCTATTGCGCATGGCGCAACCCTTTTTGAATATCTGGACCATAGTATTTATTGTTCTTTTTCTAACAATATCACTGTTCTGTATTTTAGAGCTTGTTATTTTTTTTATAGATACAATGGCCATATTGATGTGTGCACCTTATTTACACCTTGTGACTGTACCACTGATGGAGGTGAACACCTCACTGATGTGTACACAATGAGCAATTTTTAAATGCATCTAACTACATGGACTACATCTCTGGTTGAGGTGTATTTTTAGAGGCACATTAACTATACATTCTAACTGCACCTCATTGAGGTGTATACCTCACTGAGGTGCATGTAATTAGCATTTTAAGACTGACATCAACTACACCTCTGACCTACACCTCAAGTGAGGTGCTCCTAATTAGCATGTCTTTGATGCACGTCAACTACACCTAAATTACACTGTAGGTGCACTGCTGTTGAACCTCATGTTCACATCTCAGACAGTAATGCAGTCAAGGTGTACCAAAGTACACACCTCAATTAAACTTAGCAGCACATCAAATACACCTCAGTTGTGTCACTGTGGTGTAAAACATGAATGGGACATGGAGATGTGACTGTCTCCAGAGTAGGACATTAGTGAAGTGGCACAATCCACTGATCACTAGCTGATAGGATGAGAGAGAGAGTGGGTTTGAGTGATTCAGTGTTGGTGGCCCCAAATGGTTGTTCATGTCCTGGAACAAGACTGTAATATGCCTGAGCTCAAAACTACCTAGTCTTTGGAATGCCACCACTTAGAGCCATCCAATGTAAGCTGCTTAAAAACTGATGTCAACCAAGGAAGAGAGGACTTTTTATGTGAAATCCATGAGCTGGATCAGATGGAGCTCTTACCGGTGTCTGCAAAGCCTTCTGTATGCCTTATGTCTTTGTGGGTATATTTCATAGATGTGGTGGAGCTGGTCTAGGGTGACTCAGGACTTGCCATTCTCAGCCAGCCATGACCAAGTCTCCACCCAGTCTTCACTTCTCTTTTCACAAAGAAGACACTTGTGAGTGTCTTTAGTTTTCAGTTTCTAGCCTCCCTGGTGCAGCTTCATTATGTTCCCAGGAGATCTCCCAGGAGGGAACCACATGGCATTCTTGTCTTCCTTAAGAGGCCACTTGTTCTGGCTGCATGAGTCCAGTATCACTTGTTTGAGCTGAGCCAATGCCGTGGGTGGTTTGAGTAATGCCTTTTGTGCCATGTCAGCTTAGTGAACAAACTTGTCATACATCTTAAAAGTTGCTTGGTGCTGTCTGTCAAGAAAATCTGCAAAGTAATTTAACCACTACCCTAAAAAGTTGAAAGCCAATCACACCCTGTTAACATGAGGCCAAGGTGTCTTACTTCTCGGTCTTGGTTCTTCACCCACTCATTACAAAAGGAGCTGTGTATCTTTTTTGATTCTTTTTGTCTGTCAGCCTTATTTTCTATTTATACAATTTCAGACATTCAGAAATCTATTGTTCTCCTCTTTGTTTTTTAGTCTGGTTATAGGAGTTGCTGGAAGGTTTGATACCTTTTATTAGATCAACATATGTCTTGTACAAAGATGGTATGATACAAAAGCTTTCAGGGCTTCACAGATCCCTTCTTCAGGTGAATAGCAAACTGAGCAAAATAACCAGCATTTATATAAATAGTGATGCATTGTTTAAAAAAATAATTATGATAGAATAGTTGAGAAGAGTGTAACAGGAAAGGTAGATGGGTAATGGCTCTGAAGGGATGATTACAGGAAGTGCTAAGATATTTGTGAGGGAGAGTGAATGGATTCCTTGAAGAGGTAATTGGAAAAGTATCCTGACAGGAACACAAAATAATAAAGACCTGAGATAAACAGAGTGTAAGGTCTATATACACTATGATGCATTGTTTCAAAGTAGTTATGATAGGATCAGTGAGAAGGACTTAACAGAAAGGGTGGGTGGGCAATAAATAGGAACAGGTCTATCGCTGTGAGAGGATGATTATGAGGAAGTGCTAAGATATGCATAAGAGAGGCTGAATGGGTGTCTTGAACTGGTAATTGGAAAGTAGTTAGACAGGGATGCAGAACAGAAAGACCAGAGATACGCAGGGTGTGTGTGTGTGTGGGGGGGTCAGAAAGAAGAAGAAAAAAAGTGTAAACAGTAACATAGAGTATTAAAGTTTTCCATAGTGTGTCATGTAAAAAGAGATTTCAGCCGTATTGGTCCTTGCAAAACAGGAGAAGATGGAAGGTTTGATACCTTTTATTGGACTAAAAAGTGTCTTGTACAAAGATGGAATAATACACAAGCTTTCTGGGCCACACAGGTCCCTTTTTCGGGTGAAAGCTGAAGAAGGACCTGTGTGGCCAGCTTGTGTATCATCTTCTCACAAGACACTGTTGATCCAATAAAAGGTATCAAACCTTCCATCTTCTCATAGTGTGTCATAAATCCAGTATCCCAATTGAGCCCATTAAAGTTCAAATTAAATTGTTTGATACATTTAAGTTCCCATGTCCTTTTCTCTTGTGTGTTTTTGAAATTGGCTTTTAGTATTAGGACAGAGAGGTCTGAGAGGGAATGGTCTGGGAAAAATATCACCCTATGGGTGTGTTGATAACATGGTTTACTATTGTGTGCTGGTGGTGGTTCATCTTGATTTGTAGTGGTTGCACTGTTTCCACTATATAGCATCAATTTGTGGACTTTTTGCATTGAATTAGGTAAACAACATTGCTTGATTGACATGTGTAGGATCCATTTATTTTTATTGTGCTTTTCTAGCCCGTCTTGATGGTGGTCTGTGTGCACATGTGGGAACAGGTCTTACATCTTGCATTGTTGCATGGTGTTGTTCCTCTCATTTAACAGTTATTTCATCTGCTGGGAGTTCTGCACATAGATGGTACCAGCATGAGCTTTGTTTCTTGTATGAGTGTATATGTCCGGCTGCTGCTTCTAAGCACTCTGCACTTTGTTATGATTTTAGGCACATGTTGCACTGTTTCCACATAATGTAGTAAATGCCAGCAAGGTAAGCTGTGTTGTTTTGTTTAACGTGGAGCTATTTACTCCTGGGTCAGTGCTGCAGACAAGTTGGGAAATATGTTTCTTAAATAGCAGTTACTAAATCTAAATTAGCTGATCAAAATGTTAGTCAAGGCAAACGAGTTTATACCCACTAACAGGCTGGCTTGTGACAGCCACAGGGGTCAGAGCATAGTATAGCATCAGTTGCCTGGTATTACAACCTGCCCTGAGTGCTGAAAACACAGCATTACTGCTACAGTTGGGCACCCAGCCCCCTCACCCCTTACCTTTTTTCTGCTTCTGTGTTCCTCCTGCTGTGGTGGCAGCCTTCCTCCATGTGGTTCAGTGGACCCCCATTATATTGTAACTTTGTCCTTGTTTCTTGGTGTCCAGTGGAACCCTCCTCTTAAGCCCTATTCCTTCTGTATTTTGATATTTGTGGCACTGTGTGCAACTTAATCCCTCCTTCAACAGAACATTTGCTCTGGTTTGCAGGCCTCTGCCCACCTATAGAACTGCTATTAGTAGTTTTAACTGCAGGGATATGGTTTGCAACTGTATAGTAGGGACCAGTGAGCAGCTGACCATGGTAAACCAGCACATTAACATACCATCACTTCCATTAACATCTCAGCCCCTACCCATTTTCCTGTGTTGTCACAGTGTAGTAGGCAACCATGCAAAGAAAGTTCTGCAAAGAGGAAACAGGTCATTACTGACAGATCCATGATGCTGCATCGACAATTTTTTGTCGATGTGATGTTACCCCGACACCACTACATCAACCACAAATGTGGTCGGAAAGGTGCTGGTGTGTGCAGTCTTCTTGTTTTGCAGGGGGCTGTGCCCCTGCAGCCACCATGTAGAGGGCTGTGCCCACTGCACTCCCTCTTTTAGATTCTCAACTCCAAGATAAAGCTGAGCGGGGATGGCGTGCAGGACCTTGGTGAAGGGTGCCCGGGTCCCAGGAGGACTTTACAGCAATGTGGCGATGTTGTCAGCATCAACCACGTCACTGTAAAGTTGTCACTGTAGCAACTGTATACCATTACTAACCACGTATGGGCCCCGAGTTTGTGGTAAAAAAATTAAGCTTAATGAAAGAGATTTTTAGGAAGTGCTAGAGGCAGCAATACCGCATTTATTGATTTGAGCTATTAATTACAGAACTAATAATAAAAGCTGTTTCAAAAATATCTAAGGATATTAAAAATTCTCTTGTGATGAATCCAAGGATGCCAGAAATTCATTACTGATGATAACATACTATATGATGAAATGTTTGATGCCTTACAGATACCGCTTCTTTAAAAGTGCAGATGCTAGTCTGAAATCCAAATATTTGTTCTCTTAGATTTGCTATCTATATTAGATATCTTAAATACACTCATGACTATTTATTTTACTGGGCTTTATCAACGTGTACATTTTGACAGCTGGATTGCTTCGCAGGAAGTACATTAACAGCAAAGTATAAGTAGTGAAGAGAGGTGAACTTATCATGGCTTTCTCTGTTATGGTCATGGTATGTTACTGTATATTTTCACCTCTATATTAACAGTTTCTTCATGTTCTTAAGCAATATATTGCATTCTGTGCTATTAATTCTTTTACAGATGCTGAGAATCTTCTTAATTCTAGCTCCTTTGGTCAGCTTAATAAAAGGTAAATCTTATTTGATATTTTGTAATCATAATTAATGTTATTAAGCTGCACAGTATAATCTACCTAAAGCACTCTAAAACATGCATATAACTTAAATCATTTTAATATTTATAACAAATATATATAATATCTTGTTAAGAACCATTGCTGTTCATACGGTATCTATGTTTTTGAAAGGTTTGTGTTGGCTTAGCAGAATATTATATAGATTGTTGTTTAGGTGTAGTTAATAATTGATCTCATACATAATAAATGTAGAGGAGATATTAAATTAAACATCATTAAGAAATAGTAAGTCAAATGTCTTCATGTGAGGAATTTGTCATTTTCCCAGAAATCTAGGTTTATTGTAATAAAACATTTAGGTAGCAATGCAGAGGGACCAGAAGTTCAAGATGAAAGCATAGGACCCATGCACATGTCCTGCAGCATCCTGGTTAAATTTACTTCCATGTTCTCTTAAATGCATTAGCATGGGGTTCACAGAAGACCTGGGCAAATACAAAGTTCCCAGATAGTGTCCAGGAAATTGAAAAATCATGACTGTCCAACCTAAACAGACACCTGATGGCATGGAGTCAAAACCCTGTGAACAAAAACAGAGTGGCAAACAATACCGCAAGCAAAATGCCATGTGTACAAATAAGGTTGGTAAAAACACCAAGCAATACAAAATGCATGCACACCATAGGACTTAACTGGAAAAAATAGACACTTTTTGGTTTTTGTGGGGGGCTATGTTCCCCATGCCCCTTGACATGGGGGGCTTCATTCCGTGGAATTATTATAATCAACTTTGAGGGAGTGTGGACCTTGGGGATAAGAAGAAACTAGGGAGGGGGGGAACTTTGTGAGCCATTAAAGAAAATATATATCAGGAGACAAGGAACCAAACCCTGGTTCCCCGGTCTCCACTGCTTCATGTGTTTGTGCTTTAGCCACTCCACCACAGGAGCAACTTGAGTAGGTAAAGCAGCTGAGGCTTCTTCAACCCTTCCTCCACTCCACAGACAGTGACGGGGTAGAGGTAATTCACTATCACTGTTATAGCCCTGTTGCTCCAAATGGTTTCATGCTTTACAGTGCATGCTTCTTGCCGTGCTATTCTTGCAGTGGCATATTGACCTGGTACCCACATGATCATCCTCTCTAGGGCATTTATAATTTCCTGTGCTTATTCCTAATTTGTCTAGTTTACTAAAGACAAGTCAGTGTAAAAACATGGAGCAATCATTTGAAATAGATCAGATTACTTTTTCACGTATCTGCTAAGCAAGTTATAATATCCTAAAAAAAAGCAAGGCACTGCAAATGATTTTGTTTGGTGCCCTTTCCCTGAGGCACAGGTTGCCAAACAGGCAATAAAACAGTAATGAATGAAATAAATGCATTATCATAAATATCAATAAAGCATAATACAGACTCAATAAATAAAAAAAAACTGAGTAAAAAGTAAACTTATTAAGATACAAATGCAAGAAAGCACCACTATCATGTACTGTACATCTGTTCATCAAAATTTGGTGTTTTAAACATAAACGTGCATGTTGTACTGTAGCATTACAAGAAAACATTTTTCTTAATCCTTTAACTAGGTGTACGGTAGTACCTCTTGTTTGTCTTGTTTTATTAATCAGGTAAGTTTAGTGGAGCAAGTTTCTCCTTCAGGAGCAACCTGGGCTAAAGTACTAGTACAGGTAACAAAAGGCAACAGTAAAATTGTAAAACAAGATGATTACCGTACAAGATATGCAAATATGAAGCTTCGTGAAAGTAAAAACTTCAGTTAGCCAACTGTTTTTTTACATGTTGAAATAGTCAATACAGAAAGAACTCATAGAAAATCATTGTACTATAGCTAACCAGATGTCCTATTCCCATGAACAAGAACTCATACAAAATGTATTGCAGCTGCTGATGTGTGCTATGAAAGACTAGGCTGCTTCACAGATGACTATCCATATGTTAAATTCCCCGCAACGACCACTAAAAGCGCTGCCTTGGACACCCGAACGTATCAACACAAGGTTCCTGTTATGGACAAGGAAAAACCCAAATGACTATCAGGTACTCTTTAATGTTTAGGGTACTCTTTCATGTTTAGTGTACACATAAAAAAGTAAATCAAGCTGCTACTTACTGTAGATGAGATAAGCTCTATGAAGTTCCGTGGTTCAATGGCTCCAGTTGTTTTCTTTAAGGCATCACAAGAAAACTACAGAAGACCCTGTCCACACTACTGATCAGTTTTAGAAAACTGTTGTTTTGAAACCGGTTTAGTTAAACAGGTTCAGCAAGCAGTAACAGTTCTTGAAAACTGTTTATGCCTGCATTGCTGTTGCTAAACTTGTTCCCCCTATGACCAGTACATATAGAATTCTATATATTTTTTTGTGTTCCAGAATTCGTTGAATGTAACTCAAGAGTTTTGTGGCTGTCACTGTCAACTACTGTACTGTATTACTGGCACTGGTCCTGCCCACACTGTAGTTGTTAAACAATAGTTCCCCTTATACTGTTTCCCTGCTGCTCTTGGCCCCTGGCAGTGAGAGGAGTATGCTGGTCCTTTTGTGTATTTAAAAAAAAAAACACTGGTGGCAATGTGTGGATCATTTATTGGTCCCAGCTCCTGGAAGCTGGAGAACTTTGTTTTAGTAGCAAGGGACAAAGATCTGCAAACCCCAGGTTAGTTATGGGACTTCATAGCTGCAGTCTTTGAAACTGATGTCCCAGCAGACTTGGGGCTGGATTTTCAAATTCCACGATACTTGTGCAATTACAGATTTTGGGTGTTGCTTGACACCATGGGAAATGGGCCAAAATGTTTGCCACTTAGCTTCAACCACTTTGATACATTTGGAACATGTTCCTCATGTTAAAGCACTGAAATAATGCATGCACCATTATTTTGATACACAGGTCATTTCCAGAGTGCAACTCATGGCACTTGTAACATAAAGTTCAATCACATTTTATGTGTTCGAACAGTTATGTCACAAGTAGTGCAATTACCTTACAAATGTGATGCAATTCTTTCAAAATCCAGCCCTTGGTGTCTGGGGCTGCCTAAGTGAGCAGAGCTGGCTGCCTTGCATGATCTCAGACTCTAGTAGATAGAATGGAAGAGGGGGCAGAATGTTTTATTCGTTGTTTTGTCTTGGAAGGTGAGGAGTATAAAGAAATTGCTAAAAAGCAATTTTGTATGCATGGCCATAACTACTTTTGCTGACACAGATAGGTGCTTAATTGATTTGTTTAAGATGGTTTCCTTACCCTCCCCCTAAGTTTATTTTAAAGTTTATTTATTTATTTAGTTTTTTGTTATTCAGATGGTGCACTAGACAAGCATCTTCCTATTTTCAGGGACAACCTGGGAGGGTACAATCAGTAAACAATATAATGTGTGACAATGACAGCTTTGGAAAAGTATTACAACAAGGTAATGCACAAGATAAAAAAATGTATACAATCTATAATAGCATGTGTGCAGAATGAAGTGCGGGAGTATTATACACACAGGCAAATAGTCATAGTTCAAAGCGTAGGAACAGGTGCATACAGCCAGCTGTCGTAAGTAGGAGCGGTATGCTATATCACCTAATTTGGTCCTGGTCCTTGGTATGGCCAGAGGGTCAAAGTCAGATGATCTCAGTTAATAGGTGTATGAATAGGGCACAAGGAAGGAGGCAAGAAATAGAAGAACCTGATTATAAGAAACACTATGTATGATACCACCCAGGGAGAGGTCATGTAGGGTGAGGCAACCCAGTTTAGAGTACAGCATGCGTGATGGGCAAACCAGTTACTAGCAAGGGCAAAACAACATAAATTATTGTATGCTACATCCCATTTACTGTATGTAATGTAGAACTTGAGGCTTTAGAAAAAAAAAACAGGCAGACTGTAGGATAGTTTGGGGAGTAGAATACTTCAGGCAATGGTGATACAGGTATGTGGGGAGAAGTTATGGCTGACTCTGTAGGCAAGACCAAGCCTGACACTGACAGCCTTACAGGAAGATGCAATGTGGAGTGAAAAATCAAGAGAAGGGTAAAGCATAACACTCAGGTAGTTAAAGGATGGGACAGTGACTGAGGTATACCATTTTCACAGACCAACGTGAGAAGAGGAGAGGGCAGGTTAAAGATTCTTGCAGTAGGGGAGGCCAATTTATTTGCTCCGAGTTTGAGGAAGGGCTCAATACCATCAGAGCCAGCAGATTTAGAGTTGGATCTGGTCAGGAGTTTACACACATCCGAGACCCTGACTCCTTTGAAATAAGATGGGGACAGGGGGTGATGTAGCACCGACAGTAGGGGGGAATATCAGGTTTTATTTTATTTTTATTTATTTAAGGATTCGGAGAAGATCTTGAGCACAAGCTCTTTTACAAAGGTTCAACATCAGGTTGACAGACAATAGACATATTACATTGAGTAGGTATAGAACATACATAGGTTACAATATTACAGTGCTATCACTAGTACCATGGAATTAGTACAGCGTCAGTAAAGGATATAGAAAAGCAGTGGTGAGCTATGTGGGGAAAGCAGAGGAGGACTCCCTTTTGAGCTGACGGGAGACCTAGGAAGGGTAAGCAGCCTTGTGTTGGGGCTTTGTCAAAAATAGGAGGGTGAAATAGCGGCTGAGGGGTGCCAAGGAGGAGGGGGGAATGGGGATGGTGGCACCAGAGGGGAAAAGTGCTTAACTAAATGGTCGTACAGAGGAAATGGAGAGGGAAGTGATGTGGGGATGGAGTTATGATGAAGGGAGGTACTCAGGGGGAACAGCAGGGGTGGCATGCTGAAAGCAACATGGGGGGTTGGGTTGGCCCTAGGCATGTCAGAAGAGGTGGGAGGGCAGAAGAGACTGGGGGGGTGGTGGGAAACAGAGTGGATGCCTAGTGTCAGTTTACGGGGCAAGGTGTAGGTTAATGGAGGGGGAGATTACCAAAGGAGTGGAAGAGTGGCTACTATGGAGAGCAGACACTAGCTGTACAGAGGAGCGGGGTGCAGCACGGCTGCCATATGAGCAACTAGGGAGGCTAAGGAGGGGGAGGGACTAGCCATCAGAGGCAGTCACACTCTGTGATTGATTTAAGGTGTTGCCTTAGTCCAGTTTTGAAGTGTGATAGACATTTGGAAGTTTGAATGAGCACAGAGATTTCATTAAGTCACTGGGGGGGGCCCTATAGGTGAAAGCATGTTGTCCAAGCACAGTATGATGGAAAGGTGTTGATAGGGCACCCCTCACCCTAACTCTGGTGTCATAGAGGGTAGCAATCGTGAGAGGATGTTGGGTACATGGGGGGGTTGCCCAATAATGCCTTCTTACCCTGAAGGCAGGTTTGTAACTTGATCTTTAGAGGCAGCCAATTAATCTGTTCATACAGAGAGCAAGTGTATGTGTGATGACCCACACCCAGGGTGAGCCTGCAGGCTTTATTGAGAGCAATATGAACACTCTTTAGTGCTGTATCTGTTGCCATGCTGTAGACCACCAGGCCATAATCAGTGATTGATAGGATGGAGCTGGAGACTGAGAGGTGGAGGGCCTCATGGGTGAGATATTTCTTGTGTTTGTAGAGGACACCTAACTTGGTGTTTTCCACCTTAACCACTGAGTCGATGTGTTGGGTGAAGGTGAGGGTGTCATCTAGAGTGACCTCCCAGGTACTTGTATAAGTGCACTTGTTTCAACGGTTTGCTGACTGTGTTGGAGATGACGAGGGAGGAGAGCCTCTTCTTGTGCTGGGGAGTGGATATGAGCATGGCCTTGGTCGTTTTATAATTTAGTAGAAGTTTATGCCTGCAGAACCAGTCCTCTAGTTTGTTGAAAGAGTTCTGTAGTTTGGATTGGAGAGCGTCATGAAGTGTATTGCTGTTTAGAAGTACTGCATCGTCAGCGTATAGGATAAGTTGAGTATCACATGCTTCAGGAAGACTGTTTTAAAAAAGGCTGAAAAGTAAGGGCCCCAGTATTAACCCCAGGAGGATCCCTAATGATACTTCTCTGGAGCTAGACACTGTTTGCCCAACTTTGACACATTGGCTTCTATGAGTCAGGTAGTCCTGGAACCAGCATGCGGTATTGGCTGCCACACCCAGGTTTTGCAGCTGTGCCAGGAGAAGGGAATGGTTAAAAGTGTCGAAGGCTTTGTTGAGGTCAATGAACATTGACCCCACCAATATGCCTTCATCCAGTGCCTTGTGCACATAGTCCATATATTCCAACAGAGCAGTGGTGGTATTATGGTTCTGTTTGAAGCCGTGGTGGTTAGGGTATAGTACCTGGTATTTATTGAGGTATTCAATGAGTTGTGCTGCCACTATCATTTCCAATGCCTTGAATAGGGGAGAGAGGATGGAGATTGGTCTATAACTGGTTATACATGCCTTGTCTCCATTTTTATGCTCAGGTGTCACAAGGGCCTGCTTCCAGATCTCCGGGAATTTAACAAGAGCCAGTGACTTATTAAAAAGCTTTGTTCTTGGCAGGATGAGAACATCAAGTGTGAGGGATAGAAGTTTCATGTCCACCATATCACTGCCCATTCTGGTCTTGCCTAGCACTTTTTTTACATGTTTTAGAGCCTTCGTCTCTGTCACCCTCTTGAAGTAGAAGTCTGGATGTGTGTTCTTGAGTGGCTTGCAGATGGGTTGATCAGCAGCAGGTTAGGCAAGGAGATGGGAGAAGCCCCAGTGTAAGGTTGGAGATCAGTAAAAAAAATTATTAAAAGCATTTGAGATAGCAGAGAGGTTGTTACAATTTATTCCCCTGATCTCAATGTCCTTGGGGGTGGGCGCCATCCTGACTGAGGTTTCCTATTGGATGGCCTATTTGCATTCCTTTCTGAGCTTTCTGAAGTTTATCCAGTCAGAAGCTGAATTAGAAGACTTGTAGAAAACCCAACATTTATCCCTCCATTTGAGAAGGGATAGCACAGAACAGTTCAACTATTTTGTTGTTGGACCACGAACACTCTTGGCGATAATGGGAACATACTCGTCCTGGAGTACAGTAAAGACTGTATAGAAGTATGAGAATGCCAGGCTGACATCAGTAATTGCCCGCAGAGAAGAACAGCCTTGCAAGACTAATTCATTTTTGAACTGGATGGGGTCTGAATGTGAGAAGTCCCAGAAATTAATCAGTTTAGGAGGGACCTGAGGAGGTTTTGTATCAAAGTCAATCAATCAAAGTTTATTTATTAGCACAATTCTCACAAGATTCAAAGCACTTCACATTCTACAATAAATCTTAAAATCAATAAAATATACATTTACCCCATAAATTATAAAATGAAATCCCATTGATACTAACTTATAGCCCTCCTTTAAACTATATCCAGGAATACTTGTCTGAATAAGAATGTCTTTAATTCAGATTTAAAATGGTCAGTGGTCTGGCACTCTCTAATCTGACAAGGTAGAGAATTCCACAGGGTCAGGGCTGCAAAAACAAATGTATGGGCCCCTGATGTCTTCAATTTGACCATGGGAATCTCTAGTAATCCCTTGTCAGTGGAGCCGAGTGGGCGGGAGGGGTGGTAGGGGTGCAGAAGATCTTGCTGGTAGCTAGGTCCCTGGCTGTGTAGGGCTTTATAGGTCAGCAAACTGACCTTGAAGGTGATCCACCAGTTTGCTGGCAGCCAGTGTATATAGCAAAGCACAGGTGTGATGTGGCAGGATCTTGATAGCCCCGTCAACAACCTGGCTGCCGCATTCTGCACTAGCTGCAGTTGGCAAAAATCAACCCCCGATAGCCCTAGGTATAAGGCATTGCAGTAATCAAGGTGATAGTTTACAAAGGCAAGAACCAAAGTTGGAAGATCACCAGGGAGAATCAGGTGTTTAATCCGGGTGATGTTTCTCAAATGATAAAGTGAGATCATGACCACAGCTGTCACCTGTGATTTCAGCATCAGATCTCAGTCCAACACAATGCCCAGATTTCTCACCAGATCTGAGGTAAGCAGCTGGGAGTCCCCTAGCTGCCATACACCGTACTGTAGACTGGGAAATAATCACTAATGGCATCAGGTAACACCCCTGAGCAGACAAATCTGTCCACCTTGGAAACAAGGATCCAATCAATAAGAGTCGCATATAGCCCATTGTTTGAGACCCTAGTAGTGATAATCAGAATGAACAGCAGTTTGTTTAAAGATGTCTCAACCAAATTATTATTACATTTTATAAAATGGAAGGGGAAAATACCATAATCTGATTGGTTTTTACCTGTGCATTAGATCTGTCTAATGCACAGGTAAAAACATATGCGCCTGATCAGGATGATGTACAAAAAATATCTTTGTGCCACATACTGTAGAATCTTTACATTTTAATCAGCCGCCCTTCCCCCCAGTAGCTGAGAAAATATAATTTATGATAAGCACATAAAAAGAGATCATTCCACCACAAATAATTTGATTCCGTTTTGAAGGAGTTCACAAAGTACTATACAGTAGATGCCAGCTTGAGAGATACAATCAGTTTCATATACTCAAAATAAAATGATGATGCCTCAGATGGCCACTTGCTCGGGTCCTCTCCCCAGGCAGCTCCAATCATCAGGTTGATACTGTACTAACTTAAAACAAATAGCCGCTGACTCAGATCACACTTTCACTGAATCTCTCCTCAGCAACTCAGACAATAAGCCTGGTACTCATATTTGGTTACATTTTTTTTAATATTAAACCCTTGCTGAGACTAACCCAGAACAGTGTCTGTCAGAATTCAACAGCATATTAAAGAGCTGTTCCACCAATGCGTGCTGTTTTTCATTCTGGCCATTCCACAGCTCAACAAAAGTGGAAACGGGCAAGAAAGTAGCATCCATCAAGGAATTTATCTGCAGTATCTCATTTCTAACATTTTCAATGATCAGGCTTGCATTTCCCTCTGCATCACAAAGCTGCAATTGCCATCCATTGGATTGGTGCTCTTGTCTTGCCACATTGACCACCCAGCAGTCACTGGCTAGGTTTCTTTCCTGCCTGGCCACACCCACCTGCCAACCACTCATTTTTACACCTTCGTGCTGACAAAAAAACAACAAAGTAAGGCAGACACTTTTTAACTCAAAGCAGTTTTCTTAGCATTCAATTAAATCGGATACTGATGTGAATGATGGCAGTTGCACTTGCCCCTCATGTTCAGTGATACTCTCTGGCTCGATTGCTTGTGGCTGGTGATAAATGCAATCAGTATCGGGAAAGAAGCAAACAAAAGAAAATATTAAAAAAGTGAAAATCAAGCATTGAAATGCTTACAAGCCCTACGTGTGTGTGTGTGTGTGTGTGTGTGTGTGTGTGTGCGTGTGTGTACTGGGTAAACATGTCAACCAGATCTCAATTTACAGCTATGGAGGCTATGGTGGGACAAAAGTTCTGATCTAACCAAAAAAAAAAAACACCAATGCAGGAAGAGGAAACTTTACTTCCAAATAAATTAAACATTTCACTAATTTAACGTTTTAACATTTAAACATACAAATATTTATTTTAAAGTGTGTAAAATACTGTGCCCCATTTTATAAGCAAAAGCAGACACTCCAGAGCTGTGCATTAGACACGTCTTCTTTTTTTTTAAATTCACATTTTATTGAATTTTACCATAAACAGAGCAAAAAACATCTCCATGACACCATATTTCATAATGACACATATCACAAAATAAAGGGAACAAGACATTTTTTACTCCTCCCCTTCCCCTGCTCCCCACTCCCTCCCCCCCATCAACCCTCCCCCCCTTACCAAAACAACTTAGGAAGATCTGTTCATCCGTATTCTACCAATAGTGTACTACCTTTCTGCACTCGGCCTAGATTGGAGAAGGTAAAGCGCTTGAAAACGACTCCATATCGATTCAAATTTTGAAAGACTGTCCCTTCTCACAGCCCTGAATTTCTCCATATTCAAATTAAATAACAGTTCCTGTAACCATTCCGTGTAAGTAATTGGGGTATCATCCAGCCAGTGTCTTAACACTACCTTCTTAAGCGAGGATGATATCAGAGCCATATAGTATCTTCGAACTTTAATCATTAGACACTTTTAATGCATGGCCAGCGGCTGAAGGACAGCATCATGCCTTACAATTCTCCTGCCCTTACATTAGAACTGTGTAATGCACACCTAGTCATGTCGTGCTTAACCAGTCAATGTTAAAGCCCCCAAATAGAACAAAATCTGTGCTTTGAGCAAGGGGGGCGATTTTAATGATGAGGGATGGAAGCACTTGGAGACTACCGGTAGACAGAACATAAACATAGAAGAGATGGAGTATCTTAGTGTTACTCAGGGTTGCAGTGGCATGACATAATTCAAACTGAGGGCTAGAGATGGGGGAAGCTAGGGGCAGAGACCTTTAAATGGGTTTTATAATAAATAATAGTGCCCTCCTCTCTTGGAAGAGGTCCGACCAATCCTTATTAAATAGTTTCCTGGCAATGCACAGAGACGTCTGGGTGTAGAAAGCTTTAGCTATGTTTCAGATAGGTCAAGAATATCAGGCTTATAAAGGTTTACCCAGACTGTGAGCTCATCCAGGTTGTGGAGGAGGCTTCTAATGTTTAAATGAACTATTTTAAGACCTTTTACACCATATGGGGGCAGGATACTGAGACATACTTGGGCCAGGGTTTTGTTCAATGTCTCCAGCAGCTAGTTAAAGAGATGGGGCCAAGAAGACCAGGGCATAGGGTCTCCACTGCAGACTAGTGAAGGGGAGACCCCAACAAAACCTATAGATATACATAGACATGAGGTACCATACTCGAGGGGCTAGTAGGCTAAGGCTATCCCATTTATTAAATGAGAAGGCCAAGGTGTTAGACATTGCAAAGTTAGTGTGTCCAAGGAAATTACTAGCTATACGATAGGGGACTGGTATAGTGTCAGTGAGGAGGAGAGTACAGGTAAGGGCCCCTGGAGATGCTAATAACCGGAACATCAGTACCATATTGAATAGGAATAAGGGGAACCAGGCATTACTTTCTAACAAAGATGTCAGTGAAGTAGAGTATAAATTCACCTTAAAATAATATTAAAGTAGTGCACTCTAAGATAGGTAAGTTAGGAGGCAATAATCAACAGCACACTGCAGAAGAGAAGAGAATGGGAAAAAAGGCACCAGCAACAAAATTTAAATCCCCTCAGAAGTCCCACCATTGAAGTCTCCTGATTGGCTGGGGGCTCTTGTCTGTCCCAAGATTTGCTCCGCACCAGTTGAGTGCTACGATTGCTTTGGTGTCCGTTTGGGGTGGGGATGGAGTGTGGGCAAGAGAACCCCTCATGACCCCATTCAAGTGTCCTTGGCATGATTGCTACAGAAGAGAAGGGATCAGGAAAAAAGTGCCTGCAACAAAGTTTAAATCCCCTCAGAAGTCATGCCCTTGGCCCATTGGCACTGAGGGTTGAGGCACTGGACATCACACCTCATGCCATGCCATGCCATGACCTGGGTTTGGAAATGGACTTGGGCTGCTGGGGGCTGGCAGGGGAGAGGAAGGATTGAGCATCCCATGACTGCTCTCCTTTTTCTGGGGAGGGTAGGGGCAATGCATCGCACTGCAGCGGTGATTGGCGGAGGCCAGCCACACTACAGTTGCATGCGTAGCAAGTGGGGGGGAACATGGCAGGCAACAGCAAGGACATGCTCAGACACCATTGCACGCCCAGCTCCCCAGGGAAAAAGTAATGTGGAAAATAGTGGGGCAATCTCAGAGGCTGATGGCCGTGCCCTGCCCCCGGTCACAAGCAGCACCTTCACCGGGGTACACAGTGATGAAAGGCCAGCCCTGTGTGTACGGGGCATATAATCTGCACACCAGACCTGGTCCGGGGGTGCAGGTGCCGGCGGCTGGAGATCGCTAGTGGTCCGCTCTGCAGAGGGTGAAATAAATAGAAGTATGATAAAAAAAGAAGTCATGCCCTTGGAGCCTCCTGATTGGCTGGGGAGCTCTTGTCTGTCCCAAGATTGGCTCTACATTAGTGGAGCACCATGTCTGCTTGGAGTGTGAGAAAGAGGACCCCCTTCACAACCCTGTTCCAATGTGCTTGGCAAAATCACTGCAGAAAAAAGGGACTTTTAATTTAAAGTGTAGAATTCAAGAAAATCCATACAGTAGAGTCTGTTCAGCTTTGAAAGATGGGTACATCTTGCTCTTTATTGAGAAGTTGGTCTCATTAAAGTTTCTGCAATCAGTCACTATTCATTTAATAGATTTGGGTATTCAGTAACATTCTATGTATGTCATCCCAATATATCTTATTTTTGAGTCAAGGGTAAAAGTATTGCTGAAAAAAGGACTTTATACTCTTGGATATACTGTAGGAGCTGTAATAGTCCTGTTTACAGACTGTAAGGAACATGCAGCAGTTAATGCACTGCCTTTTTCTTCTTTCTTCCCTGTAGTCCTTAATCCTGCAATCAGAACTTCTCAAAGAGAAGTCTAGTCCAAAAATATTACTCTGCGTGTTAATAGTAATGACTACCTGAGGCTTAGTGAATTCTAATTTCACAATAGAAACATAGAAACATAGAATCTGATGGCAGATAAGGACCGCTTGGCCCACCTAGTCTGCCCATTTCCCTACAAAATGGATAAGAAGCAGATCCTAGTTAACCAACAGCCTACTTCCTCCTACTACCCACTAGAATTGCCTTATGTCTGTCCCATGCATTCTTGAATTCTGCCACTGTTTTTGACTCTACAACCTCCTCAGGAAGGCTGTTCCATGCATCTACAACCCTCTCTGTGAAGAAATACTTACTCACATTACCTCTGAGCCATCCCCCCTCTATCTTCAAATTGTGAACCATTGTTCTTGCACATCTCTTTTTCTGAAAGTTGTTACCCTCTTGGACTTTGTTGATTCCCTTAAGGTATTTGAAAGTTTCTAGCATGTCCCCCCTCTCCCTCCTTTCCTTCAGGCTATATGTCTTACAATACTGTTTAATGCAGTTCTATTTGTTAGTTTTTCTCAGCAATAATGTTTATCTGTCAAAAATATTAAGATACCAATTTTTCTTTTTGTTTTATTTCATTCTTAAAGCAAGTTATGGAATTTTGAAGTTTTAAAATGCTCCCATTCCTGGTCATGCTTGCCATAGAAAAATTAAATATCCCAGTATAGTGCTATGCTGTTTACCATCAGAAATATGTGGTAACACCATCCTAATACATTCACAGTATGAATCTAGCGTTTGCATTCAACAGGTAACTAGGGATGGGTTAACCGTCGGGTAGCTGGAGCGGGTAGGTCGGGTGTTATTTTTTTTTGCTGGGTAGGGTAGTTCAGGTAATTTATTACCCTACCCGACATAACAGAGTACCTTGTGGGTCCGGTACTGTTGACATGGGTAATGGGTTGGGTAACGGGTAATTTAAATTTTAAACCAGCATTACAGGTAGCCTGTGGGGTCCTTACAGCAGAAAGGAGCACAAGACACCAGCCTGACAATCTGATTGGTCAGTGCTGGTGTCTGTGCTCCATGTCTGCTGTGCGAGTGTGCACATAGAAGCAGAGTTTCTTGGAAGAGGGAGGAATTGGTGCTTGCTCTGCAGCTGTGGTGAAAAAATGGAAAAAAAAACCTTAAAACTTAGAAAAAAAACAAGCACAAAGTTTAGTCCATAAAGTAGCAAGGGTTGGAGACAGAAGGGGGAATAATCAGGGGATCCAGTGTGGTGCTCAGGAGAGAAGAAGAAGGGGGGAGGCACTCGATGCTGGCAGCAGCTATGAAAACACATTTAGGCTGTATTACACATTGTCTGTTATGTGCCCTGTCTGTGATATAGCAACTTTGTGTGTCTCATCTCTGCAGTATAGTGAAAGTCATTTAGGCAGTATTACACACTGTCTGTTAGGTGCCCTGAGCCCTGTCTATGACATAGCTACTCTGTGTCTCTCTGCAGCATAGTGAAAGCCTTTTAGGCTGTATTACACACTGTCTGTTGGTAGGTGCCCTGCGCCTTGACTGTGACATATACTCTGTGTCTCTCTGCAATATAGTGAAAGCCATGTAGGCTGCATTACACACTGTCTGTTAGGTGCCCAAGCTCTGCCTGTAACACAACTACTCTGTGTCTCTCTGCAGCATAACGAAAGCCATTTAGACTGTATTGCACAGAGTCTGTTAGATGCCCTGATCCCTGTCTGTGACATAACTACTCTGTGTATCTCTGCAGTATAGTGGAAGCCATTTAGGCTGTATATGGAATTTACACACTATCTGTTAGGTGCCCCGTGCCCTGTCTGTGACATGTAGCTACTCTGGGTGTCTCTGCAGAATAGTGAAAGTCATTTAGACTGTATACACACTGTCAATAGATGCCCTGATCCTTGTCTGTGACGTATATTCTGTGCCTCTCTGCAGTATAGTGAAAGCCATTTGGGCTGTATTATACAGTGTCTGTTAAGTGCCCCAAGCCCTGCCTGTGACATAGCTACTATGTGTGTCTCTTCAGTATAGTGAAAGCCATATGGGCTGTATTACACTGTCTGTTAGCCTGTTAAGTGCCCTGAGCCCTGTCATAGCTACACAGCTTGTGACGTCTTTCTGTGGCATAGAGAAAGCTACGGCTGTGTCGATTATGTCTCGTATTTCTCAGACTAAGTCTACTAAGGGTAAGCAAAGTGCTGGTGCATGTGCAACTGAAAATGATGTGTACAATATGAATCCTCCTAGCACTAATGAAGAACATAGCTACAATAAGAACCATAATTTACCGTCTGACACTAAATGTCCTCCTGAACCAAAAAAGCATGTTACAAATGACATGATAATAGAGTTTTGGAAAGAACTGACAGGAGTTATTGTAAAGGTACTGACTGTTTTGTCCCATGAGCCAGGAGATTTCCAGCTGCTGACACAGCATGCAAGGAGTGGGAAGCTTCCTCCTCAAATATAACCTCAGATGCTGAAGCATCGAATGCTGATAAAATGGTGGTGATAGTGGAGACTGGGAATGGGACAGCCCAGGCTATGTCTCGCCTGACAATGACAGCACTTCCAGTTCTTCTGAATCTTGTGCCAATGACATCGGTATTAGTTTCGATAAGGGGGTTGGACAAGATGCCACTGTAGGGCATGAGAGGCAAGTGCAGGAAAAGTAAGCAAAAAGACATGATGGGGTGTTGGTGGTACTAGGTTTACCCCATAGTCAGGGGCATAGCGAGACACGAGGTGAAGCCAAGTGCCTTCAGCCCCATGACCATGGGGTAAACCTACCACCACAAACATCCCTGGAGTGCCTTATTGTTTATAAAAAATGGGCCCATAGGCAACTTTTTAAAAATGAACATTCTAGTTTTCAGAGCCACAGAAAATATAATAAAATGTTGCTAAATAAAATAAAATAATTCCCTCCACAGATGTTTTCACCTGCAGGCATCTGTCTTGCTTCACAGTCAATACATTGTGTGATTGTTTGCCATGAAATAGAAGAATTCAAACTTCTGCATTATTCCAGTAGTAGAATGCTCCCCCCACACACACACATGGAATGGTAACATGGAATACATGAATTCAAAATTCTTCAGAGTTCCACTGGCATACATGCACAGACACACACACAAGCCTCAAGTGAAGCCAGAACTTCAATTTTATCTGTTTCCAGGTAAGGAGCAGGAAGTTTTCTGACAAACCAATTGGGATAGGAGGGGAAATTTTTCATGATCATCAAAGAAGCAACAGCAATGGAAACTCCGAATAGTACTTGATTTTTTAAATGCGTGTATGTGTGTAGGAAGAGGCTCTTGAGTGAAAATAATATTAAATTATTTACTTACTTACTTTATTTAATTTAATGGACATTTATTTTTAGGGCCTAGTTTAAGTTTTCTATATATAAGTAAAGGTTGCAGCCATGTTTGTGATGGCAATTAGGAAGTACAGTAAATCACTCATGAATTCTGTGAGTTGCACTGGTTGGCAGGGACTTTTTAGCCATTGGTGGTGCTTTCTTATTGGCATGGCTAGAACCAAGTCTCACCCAATCAGGACACAGGGATTTCCTTGCACATTTTATATAAACTCATATGCTAAACATAAGAATAAGAAAATGACCATGAATGGGAAAAAATTATGTGAACAAGGAAATGGCAGTACTGTATAGAGTTTCCTCTGGGTTCCTTGACTGTACATGAAATAGTACCAGGCACTGTAGTTCAAAGCACAAAAGTTAAATCTTTAGTGTGGAATTTATTTTAAATTGACTCAGCAGACAACTCTTGAGCTTTATGCAGTTTGTGTGAAAAGAGTGTCAGTCGTGGTGGCAAAGCGGGACATTTTGGAACATCAGTAATGATACAACATGCAAAGCCAAATACCCAATTGAGTGGGGCAGGGCAAGGGACAGTGTGGTTGGTATGGAGGGTAGTGGAGGTGGTGGTGACGTGACCATAGTGACAATGAACTGGAAGCAGAAACTGACATTAAATCACTTGATGTGTTCTAGAGTCTTCCTAGACAAACATAGATTGTTTTCTTTTGATGTCATCAAGTACTGCAAAATCCCACAGTAGTACTCCACCTGAAAAAGGTGATAAAAGTGCAATTCCACCAAAATTAAAAATATCTCGTCACTCTTATCAACTAACATTAAAGGAGAGTTTGCAAGGACAGCGAAATTTACCCACAAGCATCCAACATACCAACTGTTAAATAGAACAATTGCAGAACTGTTAGTCATTTGTCAGCTCTGTAACTGGGTAATAAATCACCCTCTCAGATTCTTGGTGGAACAGCACAAAAAGAAGAGACAACAGACAAGTGGTACTCACGTAATAAATGAAATTTATTACAGATCAGTAATACAGATTTGCTACTATTAGAGTGCGAACACTGGGAGAACACCAGTTTTCCTTACCTAGTCAATGCAGACAGTTTCTCTCTTCTCAGAGAAGCTACATGATACAAAGGGTCTTATACCCTAAAAATCACTATAGCAACAGCTAAGGAAGATACATAAAATGTATATAACTGGACAAAAATAGGTGGTCTGAGTAACTATCCTAACTAGTATGAAATGTTGCATAGCTTGCAAATAGATAACAATACAATGGGACCTCTATAATCCAAGGACAGCTGTAATAATGTACAATTACTAAAGATGGCACTGTTGCCTTAGATGTAGAAAATACAGTAAGAATAGAGCAAAAAGCATTTCTCATGGCTATGTCAGTAAAACATAATGGTGCATAACAGAGCACAGATCCTGACACTTATGCTTATATGATAAGTGCCTTCACCCTGTTACAGTGTCAGTGGCTCAGTAGGTAGCACACTCACCTCTGAGGCCAGGAGATCAGAGGGCTGTGGGTTCAGTTCCTGCATCTGGCACCTCGGTTAATATCCCAGTACTGACAATGTAGTGCAGCCATGAGAGGGGTGCTGCACTTCTGAGGCACCGTCTTTCAGATGAGATGTTAAACTGAGGTCCCATCTGCCTGGATTGGTGGTAGTTCAGGTGGATGTTAATGATCCCATGGCACTTATCGAAAAGAGTAGGGGATTTTCCCTGGTGTCCTGGCCAAATTTCCCACATTCAGTAAAAATACCGCCAACAGCTTAATCTGGTGCTGCCCTATCTGCATGCATCTCTCTGGACTGTGGGATGAGGTAACCAGACTCAGAGCGGAAGTAAACTGGACCAGGAGTACCATCACCCCAATCCAGGGACCACCCAGTCCAATGCAGCTGCCTCAAAGGATGCCGAGAATGAGGAGCACTTGGATGACAGTGGGCTCAGGGAGGGTTAGAGCAGTCAGGCAGAGGCACATCCCAGATCCTATTCCTCTCAAGAACTCATATGCCACACTGGCAAATGAGGACAACCAAATAGAGGTACCCAGAGAAGTGGAAGGAAAGGATGTGGAGGTTAGCCAAGGAGGTGACCTCAGTGGGGAAAGCAGTGGACCCCAGAGGAGGAGGAGGAAGCGAATCCTGGTGGGGGACTCCATCATAAGAGGGATCCAGCTAGGAACACAGGAGGGAGAGGACAGGGAGGTGAGGTGCCTACCAGGTGCCACGGCATGGAGGGATGGAAGGAAGATACTGGGGATCACTGAGAAGGCAAGATGGGAGGGTGAGCTGGATGTCATTATCCACCTAGGTACTAATGACTTGGCAAATGGGGAGCCAAAGGAAGTTCAGGAAGAGTTTAGGAAACTGGGGAGGGGTCTCAAGCAAGTAGCTACTTCTGTCACTTTCTCAGAAGTACTACCTGTGAGAGGCAAGGAAGAGCATAGGAGTGCATGCACCAGGAACTTTAACTCATGGTTGAAGAACTGGTGCTGTGAGGAAGGGTTTGGATTCATTGGTGACTGGGGACCCACCTGGAGGGATGGAGGTTTGTTCAAGCCTGACGGCCTGCATCCTTCCTGGAGGGGAATCCAAGCACTCAATGATAAGTTTAAATGCTACATTGACAAGCATTTAAACTAGCAAAGGGGGGTGGCAGGCCAGCAAGGAGGTACCTACTTGCTCACCCCCCACAGCTAGCAGTGGAACCAGTGAACCAGAGGAGTGGCTATCTCTGCAAAGCAGTGTGCAAAAGATGGAGATTAGTGTCCAAAAGGTGGATAAGCAGAAAAGGGCAAAATTCAGCAGAAGGGCAGACAGCAAGGAGAACCAGGGATAAATGACAACCAAGGAAGGGGCTGGAGTAGAACAGTGAAGCAGACTAGGAGGTCAAATCATGGAAAGCCATGTGTGCAAATGCCAGGAGCCTTAGCAACAAGATGGAAGATCTGGAGGCTGTCATGGTACAGTCAGACCTGGACATTGTGGCCATCACTGAAACCTGGTGTAATGATAACCATGACTGGGAGATGGCCATACCTGGCTACAACATATTCAGAAGAGACAGAGCAGGCAGGAAGGGAGGAGTGACACTGTATGTGAAAAATGACATAAGGGCCACAGAGATCCAGGAGGAACAAAATGGGGGGAGAGATACTGTGGGTTAAGCTAGAAAGGAAAATGGGGCCAGCCATCTGCACAGGTGTGGTCTATAGACCACCAGCCCAGGAGGAAGAAACAGATAGGGAGCTGATGCTAGCCATCCAAAGGATGGCAGACAAGGGTGAGGTAGTACTGGTTGGAGACTTCAATATTCCAGACGTGGACTGGAGCATCCCAGCAACAGCATCAACTAGGAGCAGATTTATCCTGGACTCCCTTCAGGGTGCCTTTCTCAAGCAACTGGTCATGGAACCAACTCAGCAGAAGGCAAAACTGGACCTTCTGCTCACAAACAGGGACAGTGTGATGGGGGTAACAGTGGGGGGGAGCACCTGGGTAACAGTGACCACCAGTCATTGTGGTTTGAAATCACAGAAAGAGCAGAACCAAACCACACAAAAATACGTATCCTGGATTTTAGGGGGGCAGACTTTGGGAAAATGGGGAAATACTTGAAAGAGGCATTAAGGGGAATGGGACAGGAATCAGGGGTTGAGGAACAGTGGGCAGTATTTAAAATGGGGATTATAAGAACAACAGAATTATGCATTAAGCAGGTTAGCAAGAGGAAAAGGAAGAGGAGACCATTATGGTTTTCCAAAGAGGTAGCAAAGAAAGTGAAAGCCAAAAAGATAGCATTCAGGCAATACAAAAAAGACACAGGCAGAAGGGGATAGGGAGAAGTACCAGGAGAAACAAAGGGAGGCAGGGAAGTCAGTAAGGGAAGCCAAAGCTCAGACAGAAGAACACATTGCAAAATCAGTGGTTAAAGGGGACAAAACCTTTTACAGGTACATAAGTGAAAAAAGAAAGACAAAGGGAGGGATAGTGAGACTGAAGGGGGAGGATGGGAGTCACGTGGAGGATGACAACAGTAAAGCTGACATATTGAACAGGTATTTCTGCTCAGTCTTTACTGAGGAAGAGGGGGGTAATGGGTCTGAAGGGAGTACAAGGGGTGAGAATGGTGCAGAATGGACACAAGTCCCTTTACACGAGAAAGGGTCCTGAAGGAACTGGAAGTAATAAGAGTTGACAAAGCAATGGGTCCAGATGGGTGCACCCAGGGTCCTTAAAGAACTAAGAGAGGTGGTGGCTGAACCTCTGGCTATCCTGTTTAGCCAATCACTGGAAACAGGGAGGTACCCAAAGACTGGAGGACAGCAGATGTAGTCCCCTTATACAAAGCGGGAACAAAGAGGAAGCAGGAACTACAGACCAGTCAGCCTCACCTCGGTAGTGGGAAAGATCATGGAAGCACTTCTGAAGGAGAGATTGGTGGAACATCTGGTTGTCAATGGACTACAGGACCCAAGGCAGCATGGTTTCACCAGGGGGAGGTCATGTCAGACCAATCTCATTGAATTTTTTGACTGGGTGACTAGGGAGGTGGATCAGAGGAGGGCAGTGGACATGGCCTATCTGGACTTCAGCAAGGCCTTTGACACTGTGCCACAGAAGACTATTACACAAACTGGGGAATATGGGTGTGGGCAGGACAGTAGTGGGTGGGTAGGTAACTGGCTGGGTGGCAGGACACAGAGGGTGGTGGTAAATGGCTGTCACTCCACAGAGGGAAGAGTGACCAGTGGGGTACCACAGGGATCAGTGCTGGGACTGGTCCTATTCAACATCTTCATCAGTGACATTGCATGGGATCTAGAAGGCAGAATTTCACTGTTCGCTGATGACACAAAGCTCTGTAACAGAGTAGACACACCAGAGGGTGTAGACAGAATGAGAAGGACCTGCAGAAACTTGAAGAATGGTCAAGGGTTTGGCAGTTGAAATTCAATGCAAAGAAGTGCAAGATAATGCATATGGGGCACAAAACCCTGGCACAATATATCAGTTGGGGGTGAGGATATAGCATGCACCAAGCAGGAAAGGGATCTTGGGGTTGTCATCTCTGATGGCCTCAAGGTAGGGAAACAGTGTGACAAGGCATCAGGTAAAGCAAATAGGATGCTGGGATGTATAGGCAGGGGCATCACCAGCAGGAAAATGAAGGTCATAATTCCGCTATACAAGACACTAGTGAGGCCCCACCTGGAGTACAGTGTACAGTTCTGGAGACCATACCTACGTAAGGACATAGACAGGGTAGAGAAGGTTCAGAGGAGGGCAACAAAGATGGTGCATGGATTGCATCACAAGTCCTATGAAGACAGGTTGAAGGAACTGAACATGTACTCCCTGGAGGAGAGGAGGAGAGAGGGATGATAGAGACATACAAGTATCTTACAGGGAGAAACAGAGTGCAGGAAAACACTATTTTAAGCGAAAAGATGTTCCAGGACTAGGGCATGGGATGAAGTTGGAGGGAGGACGATTCAGAGGAAACATGAGAAAGAATTTCTTCACAGAACGGGTGGTGGACAAGTGGAACACCCTGCCAGAGGAAGTGGTGGGGGCTGAAACAATCACGGGATTTAAGAATGCATGGGATAGACATAAAGGAATTCTAGAGGTCAGGGGTAAGGGGAAACAGACTTCTAGGAAAACAAACTGAACTTATAAGCTCAAATGGGCAGACTGGGTGGGCCATAGGCCCTTATCTGCCGACACTGTCTATGTATCTATGTATCTATGGTTCAAAGTCAGTTGGCATTCATCTGTATCCCCCTCCCCCGGGTTGTGCCTGAAAATAGGCAGGATTTGTCTAGTGCACTTACCCGGTCAACAAAAACTAAACAAAAATAAAAACCCTAAGGTTAGTACATGTACCTGCATAAG
Organism: Neoceratodus forsteri; assembly: GCA_016271365.2. Taxonomy (NCBI): domain Eukaryota; kingdom Metazoa; phylum Chordata; order Ceratodontiformes; family Ceratodontidae; genus Neoceratodus; species Neoceratodus forsteri. The sequence continues at coordinate 899,046,075 of CM028135.1, read as the reverse complement.
TTGCTGTCCACGAGGTGGGCACACCATCAGGGGTGCTGGACCATGGATAACATTCCCCTCCTTGTTGACTTCACAAGAAAAGGCAACAAACATAGGAAAGTAGTGGGCTGGAGCTACAGAAGCCGTTGTTTACAAGCCCGAGGCACAAGCCTTGTAAAGGAATTCAAGTTGTTCACAATGTTGTCTAAGAGTAAGTCGCAGACAGCAAAGTGTTAATATCAGAAAAACAATTAAAAATGCTTGGATAATAACAAAAACTTTAAAAGTTAATTCTAACCAAGTATTGGAAAGGGCAGTGCTTAAATCACCATCATGAATAAGTGTATTACGAGCATCACCAGCTTTAGAAATATTATTGCTAATATAGATAAGATGTAAATCCTTTCTAGCTAAAAGGGATTTCAATGGAAAGTGTCAACGGGACAATATGTACATTAAATACAGGCAAATATTGAGACAAGGCAAGCAAGTATTGCTGATCAGCATCAATAAGTTCTGGTTCAGAGAGAGGAACAGGGATAATCACAGTGTGACCAATTACTGTTTTCTGCTGTGGAGTAAAACAGAAGTTAGGAAAATTAATAGCACAAGTTTTGGCACCATAAGCAAAGGGATTATGATTTGTCCCTATACAGTACTGCCCATCAGAATTATAGGTAACTCATACAGTTGGAACTCTCCATTGTTGTAGATGTATAGGACAAGTGAATGACTGGCTGGTGAGCTGTGATGTGAAGTGATGTATCTCCTCCATTTAGCTTCGGGATGCAGCTGTTTTGGTGGCGGGCGCTGAAGATGCAGCTTATGAAGAATGTTCAGTCAGGTTAGACGGCAGATCATCACCCAAGGAATAGGACCAGTCAAAGTGTTTCGGAGAGTAGTTGCAGACAGGTTTAAAAATGTCAAATACATCCCAGCAGCACAGGTAATAATATCTCTTCTTGGTGCAGCAGTTGGTATGCGGTCCAACCCAAGCTTGTAGAACAGGATGGTAGACTAGCAAAGAAGAAAGTCAGTTCGTTCTCATAAATGTTCTCATCAAGATGTCTGATGGAATTAATAGCAGCCAGTTTGTCAAAGACAGAAGTTTGTGGATCAAAGTGAGGTGGTGACACAGTGAAGGTAATGAACATGTTGTCATGAATGGAATGTTTAGTAAAGTAGCATGGTGCTTGGTTTGGATAATGTGAAACATACCCAAGATTTCTAGCAGTAGACATAGAAATATTGACAGAATTTCACATACACAATGTAGTGCATGCAGTAGATTTGCAGTGAGGACAATACCATCTAGACATTCTCCTATCATGAATAATATCTGGAATGCATCCTGTTTCCAAATCCCTGAAGAGATTGTTAACAGTGGCAATTGCATAAAAACCATAAGCGGAGCATAAAAGTTCACGGGCAATACTTACTGCTTGTCTGCTTCCTTGTAATTTTGAAAAATCAATTCATTAATTTTGTTTCTTGTGTCGTTGAACCCTTTAGCGATTTCCTGCATGTTATAAACAGTAAAATGCTCTTCCTTACTTAAACCATCGGCACCATGTAACAGTGGTGGTAACACATCATTTTTTTTTTAAATTCAGTATGCTTTATTAAAATTTCCATAATCAATACATAGTCACAGATTGAGGGTTAACAAGAAACTTCAAATACAGGATCAATAGAAACGTCCTTAGGTAACATAAGACAATATCAACCCTACCAGCCCCCCCATCCTCCTCCCTACCTGTCTCATGCCCCTGTATCCTGGTTCTGAACTTAGTCTAAAGGGAAGAGAAGTATAATGTGCTTGAGAGTCTTATGATAGGATGCCAAGATCCCTTGGCATATATATACCTCAATTAATGTCCATTAGATGCACACCAGGTATATTCATACATCAGGTATATTCAACACATCATTTTTAATAGCTTGTTGAAAAATTAAGTGTTTGTGCTTTAATAGCAGCTATATCTGCTCTATTCCAGATTAACATTCCTGAACCAAAAAGGCCAGAGATGGTGTCTGCTGCACTGGTAACATCTGCAGTATCACATCTAGTACGCGATTTACCCTTAGCATTAGGTGCGTTTCTAAAAACTCCTAAGTGTTCAGTGGCATGAGGTCCTCTAATTGGATCATTTGTATGAGTTTGGTAAGCAGCTACAATGTCTAGAAGCATCATACTGAAAAATTTGAAAGTGTTGGTCATGTGACAGAGACCAAACTAGGCCATATTCTATATTCCAATGTGTAAGATTAAAAATAACTGGAACATGCATAAATTGTACATTGTTAATCAAAGCTCCTGGAAGGGAAGTGGTGGTCAGACCACTAGGAGGACCAGACTCTTGTTGAGGACATTCAGTCAGTTCTTCTTTGGTGGGTGGGACCACAGAAAGGAACATAGATTCAGTAGCCATACAGTTGTGAAGACAGAAGGCTTGTGACTCCTCAGAGGTGAGGTGATCACAAATGGTAGGATCTATCAGAGCAGTTAGGTTGAATAGATCAGTATGTCTAGAAGTAGCTTGTTGAATAGAGAGTGTACCGTTTGGTGCAATCCCTGTGTTGGGCCAGCTGTGAAAATTTCCTTTAGGTAAACATGCTACAGGAAGTGTATAACCATGAAAATCAGTTTCCCATTGTAACTGCAATGTGGATTTGTCTGGGGCAACAACCATGGCATTAAGATAGGTGTCTGAGCCTTCTTTGACAGTAATCAGTTTGTTAGGAACATTTATACAAACTCCCTGGGGACTGGAGATGGGTACATCTCTAATTGAATGTTCAAGTTTGTCAAGCAAATGTGCTATGCATTGTCTGTGTTCAGACAAAAGGGGTTTGTCTTGAGAGTAAGTCAAATAAATTAGTCCCATCAGGATAAGGAGGTGCAAGATAGCCATCCTGCCAGTATATCTGAAAAAAACAAAAAACAGAAAAGGATTGTTCAGTGAGGGGTACTATTCCACTCTAAGATGGTTGGGGAAAGTAATTAGTCACCTTTATACAACTTGAGCTGATTAGCATGGAACCACTTGTCGGTGGTCTGTTTCTGATGCTGAACTCTCACCTGATAAACAGCAGGGCTGAGTTTGTTGACAATGGAGTATGGGCATTCCCATTTCTGGTAAATGAGTGAGCTGGTGGTCTGTATTGAGAAGCATGACTTGATCTCCAACTTGCCAGTCGACTTCTTTGACATGCTTATCAAAATGGGCTTTTGCTTGTTGTTGAGTTTTACCCATATGATTTGCAGCGAACAAGTGTGTTTTCATGATGTCATCACAAAGTTTTTCAACATATTTGTCCACAGATACCCCATCTGTGGTAGGAGTGTGCAGGTCAATCAACAGGTGCTCAGGTAATCTCATGGCTCTACCAGTCATAACCTGGTATGGTGTGCATTAAGTAGTTGCTGCAGGAGTGCCCCTGATTGCATCAGCAGTAGTAGCAAGAGGGAATCCCAATCCTTGGGATCATCATTGATGAATTTATTTATTTAGTTTTTGTTGACTGGGTAAGTGCACTAGACAAATTCTGCCTATTTTCAGGCATGACCCAGGGGAAGGGGATACAGATGAATGCCAACTGATTTTGAACCAGATTAAGCTGTTGGTGGTATTTTAGTGAATTTGCTTAACATCTTTTTGATTCTTCTATTTGCTCTTTCTACCTGACCTGAGGATTGAGGATGGTATGGGATATGAAATGTCTGAGCTACTCCAAGCATTTAGAGTGTCTCCTTCATCAGCTCAGCTGTAAAACTGGTTCCTTGGTCTGAGTCTACCTTAAGGGCAGGCCCCACCTGGAGAACAATTGATCCACCAGGATCTTGGCAGTTGTCTTTGCAGTGTTATTCTGAGTAGTGAATGCCTCAACCCACTTGGAAAACAAATCTGTGACAGCAAGTGCAGACTTGTTCTTGCTGGAGTTAGTCAGTGAGCCAATGAAATCGATTTGTAATGCATTCCATGGTCCAGATTGCCTTTGTGGCAGTAGTTTGGTATTTCTTTTTACTGAAATTGGATTGTTCTTGGCACACACTATGCAGTTATCCACATAGTGTTCCACATCCTTGGTCATACCAGGCCACCAGATGACAGTTTTAAGTTTCTGGATGGTGTTTCTGCCCCCGGTGTCCACCAGTGGGGGTATCATGATCCATGTGGATGAACTAAGTTCATAAGGATTGTTGTACAACCCACAGTTTGTGGCCTGTACCTTCCTTCCTATATCAGATCAGTTTCTGATCGTGAGATAGGTGTATGTTGTCAGAATGTTTCTTGTATGGTCTACCAGTAGGTAGTTCTTGTTCAGTTCCTGTGTCTAGGTATTTGAACACATCTTTTGTTCTGGGTCAGATTTATGTGTGGCAGAAAGGTCCAGTGAAGGTTCTGGCTGTGTTTTCTGCCTGGTGTTGGCAGCTAGGAAGATGGCTGCCAAAGCTACTGCCAAATCCATTGAGCACCTGCTTTGGCAAGTGAGTCCGCTTGATCATTGAATTCACGGTAAGGGTCAATTCTGCAGTGAGCCTTTACCTTGTGAATCTACAGTTTAAAAGTAAACTGCTGGGTCAGTGTATGTATGTACACAAACAAATCCTTGTGTTTGACGGGTGTGCCATCAGAGGATGTGAAGTTATTTCTCTCCCAGAATGGTAGAAATTCAGTAAGGAAGGAACAGACCCAGCTAGAGTCTGCAAAGATGACAGCATCCTTAGTACCATGGGGCATGACCTCTAGAGCACAGGTCTGCAGCTGCCAGTTCGGCATACTGTGAGGAAATGACAGTACATTTCCTAGCAATGTGCTTGAAGTCACCATCTGGATAGACTATGAACACAACAAATCCTGCTACTTGTTCCCTCTTCACATAGGAGGCGGAGCCATCTGTAAAGACATGAAACATGCTGGTATCTTCTAAAACATCAGGTGTAGCTGGCAAGAATGGTCCCTGCTCAGGCATGTCAGGAGGTTGGAATGCACAGTTGTGGGGCTTACCTGTGGAGAGTAGGCTATGAGCCAAGATGGATGGCATTTTTGCAAGTAATACTTTGATGTCCCTGTCCTGCAAAAGCAAAGATTAGTGGATGAGTCTGGTGTTGGAAACTGAACCATCTTTTACTTTGTCTGAAAGCAAAAAGTTGGTTGGGGTGTGACAGGTATGCAAAATGATAGGTGCATACCCAATGAGGTACATGAAATGTTTGACCACCTAGTAGGTTGCCAAGAGCGTTCTTTCACAGAGACTATACTTTTTCTCTACTGGGGACAGCATTTGAGAGGCATAGGCAATGGGCCTGAAGTACACATTGTACTTTTGTGCCAGCACTGCAGACATGGCCACATCAGATGTGTCAATTTCTAAATTGAATGGAAGATCTGGATTAGCATTGATCAGTGCTGGGGCTGAGGCTAAGGCCTTATTGAGCTGTGTCACAGCATTAGTGTGAGTGTGGCCCCATGTTCATGGGACATCCTTTTTCAGAAGTTCATATAAGGGAGCAGCCTTCAAGGCAAAGTCTGGAATAAAATCCCTGGAGTAGTTTACCATTCCTAGGAAGCATCTAAGTGTTGTCACGCTAGTAGGAAGTGGCAGATCTTGGAGGCCCTGGATCTTTTTTTGAAAGATGGGCTTCTGACTTGGTCTGTAATGTGTAGACCAAGGAAGATGACCTATTTTTCACATAGCTGTGCCTAGGAGGGATTGCGCTTGAGACCTGCTCTCTTGAGGAGAGACAGAAGTTCGTCTAGAAGGGCCAAATTAGTTTCTTTCATGGTGGTTGCCAGAAGCAAGTCTTCTACATACCGCAGGAGACCCTGGGGTGTGGAAAATCCCTACAGAGCATCCATCATGTGGAAATGGAAGAGGGAGGGGCTGTTGAGAAAGCCCTGGGGGAAGGCAGGTCCAGGTGTTCTGACATCTATCAAAGGTGAAAGAAAATGTGTATTGGCTTCCCTGTGCTAATGGGAGTTACCAAAACCCATTAGAAATATCAAGAGCTGTGAACCACTTTTTCTCAGGTGTCAACAGCTTGAGTACATCAGGAGCTGATGCTACTGTTGGTGCACGGCTAGGAGTAACCTAATTAAGTTTTCTGCAGTCAGTTGTAAGTCTCCAGTCCCCATTTGGTTTCTTAAAGGGCCAAATATGTGAATTGACAGTGGAAACACAAGTCCTAATCACTGCTTGTTGAAGCAGTGATTGGATGGTTTTCCTAAGTGATGGCAAGGCTTCAACAAGAAATGGATACTGTTTCTGCCTCACAGGGTCAGGCCCTGTGATTTCAATGGTGGTGTGCATCCTACCACAGTCATGTTTGTGGATGGCAAACATGTCAATATGTCTTTGCAGCAAAGGTGCAAGCTCTGAAAACAGGTCATGACTTTTGAACAAAGCCATGATGTCATGCACTTTGTTGTTAAGGGAGATAGCTGTTACCATGTGTGAGTCTGGGTTGGTGACAGCATGAAATTGTCCTTTGATCTAAATGAGTAGCCTGTTGGCTAGGTTCACTACACAGCCATGTAATGCTAAGAAATCAATTCCTGGAATGCTGTGGTGATGATGTAGAACCATGAGGTCAAAAGATGTGGCCAACCACCACAGGTAGGGGAATAGATCAGTAGGTGTGTAGCTGAGTACCATCTACACCTTGTGCACTGGTCTTCCAGCTGGTAGACCAGTCAGATGAGGCTGGGTCCTCATCATGGAGGACTGACATGGCTGCTCTGGTGTCCAGAAGCATGGTGAGTTGGTGGCCCCTGACCGTGGCCTTTACACAAGGCCATCCATTTGTGTCAACAATCAGGTTACTCACAATCTGGACTGGGCCTGTAATTGTCAATCTGTGTATTCAGAATCAGCATTGTCTTCCTGTTCCTGAAATCAAAAGCCTGCAGTATCTTCTAAGGCCTTCTGTACATCTTACAATGGGTACACGTGTACTTGTGATGTCACAGGCTCAGTGATGGCCTGCACAGGTGATTCTGCCTTGGATGTCGCATCAGACTGGCTAGTAACCAATGCAACCTCTCCTCAGCTGCTTGATTGCTTGACAGCAAGGGCTAGGGCAGCTATAGTTCATGTAGCTGTAGCTCCCCTCTCAGCCTGACAGCAGCTTGTGGAGGGTTTCATTTTCTTCTCTGATTTGTTGATAGCTAGGACCATTTCGATATCATTTCTGGCTATTTTGTGGGGCGTTTGGATTTTTCCAACTGCCTCTGTTGTCTCTATTGTTCTGGTTGTTCCTGTAGTTCTGGTCCCCCCCCCCCCGTATGACTGTATGTTATCAGAAGAGATATCATTTTCTGGTTGTTTCCTCCACTGTATAGTGGGTGGGGGCATCAGGAGTAGGCTGTACCTCAGCTACCTTGTTGGAGTTGCCGGAATAAAAGGTGTGGATGTAGATTTGATCAGCAGGGTCCATTTTAGTGAGGACATCCTGAAACTTGTCAGTGTCTGGGAAAATATTGAGCTTGACCTTCTCCTGCAAGGCCTGGCACATGTTCGGGATGTACAAATCCTTGTACTCAAGTTGATCTACATAAAATTGCTCATCTGCCAGGGCTTTGCCAGTTTTGTACGCAAGCCACAACCATTGGTGATAGACGGCTGGACTTTCCTTTGCACCTTGCTCGACTTTGTAGGCCAAGCACGTTCCCGCAACCCCTGGGTAATTTGCACACATGAGGGCAGTGGCTATTTCATTAAAGATGAAGTTTTCAGCACTCTGTGCTGTCTCTGACAGCTTAGCCTAGAGGGTAGGTTCAACAGTTTGTCTCAAGACTTGAACCTGGTACTGGAGTTGGAGAGAGAGCTTCTCACAAAGGGAGTGCACTTTCTCCAAGTGGCAACTGAGGATGTCAGTTGGACCCATCTGTCCAATGCTCTGTGCAATTTTCTGTATAGAATGAGTGACTTGCAGGGGGTTGGAAGTATGCGTAGTCATATCCAGTTCAATATGTTGCATGGCCCCACGAAGTGCAACCTCTGCTGCCACATTAGCGACTGCCTTGTACATTTGATCCTGAGTGACAGAGTCTTTCAGCATTTTGTCAGTTTGGTCCTGGATGGCCTGCTTTTTATCCTCCAGGCCAGTGAGCCTACTGATCACCTCATGAATCATGCTTCACATCTCTGATTCATCACTCCTAGTGAGAGGAGAGAGCAGAGGTGCATCTCGGAATACAGGCCCTATGCCTGTGTCATAGAGGCTGCCATCTTGGTGTTGTGCATGGTGTCTTCCATGTTTGCATAGACATGGTGATGCAGTGTGCATGCCAACATTGGCTCCATCTTGTGAATGGCAAGCGGAAGTTGCTACACCATGGGGGTTGGACTTGTCTGTGATGTGGCCTGCCTCATCATCCAAGTCAGAGTTGTCATCACTGGATGGTGTAATCTCAATGGGCGTATACTGAAACCCATTCATGGCCTTAACATGGCGTGCAAGAACCTCCCATTCATGGCACAACTTAGCCATCTTTTGTCTACACTTCTTGTGACAGACTTTTGCAGTGCTCTGCTCAATATCTCTCTCAACCTCTCTCTGCAATACACTATTTGTGATGCCCAAATGGACATTTTCCCTAAGCTCTTTATCCACTTCACAATTCACATGCTTGTAATCCTATTTCAACTCAGCATTCTCATCTCTCAAAGTCTCATTTGTGTCACTCAGAATATCATTAAAATGTGCTGTTTCTTATCACATTTCAACCTTTCACAATCATCTGTTAATAATTATAGCTCTCGCTCAGTGTCTTCAGCAGTATAGTGCATCAGCCTGGAATTAGCATCACGGAGTGACTGTGTCTCCTCCACTAGTTTCTTTTCCTTTTTCTGTAACTCTGATGTCTGCAAGCCTATCTCTTTTTTTAGAGATGCATTTTGCAGTTCAAGGGAGGCACATCTAACTTTGAGACTCTCGACAGTGGTATGTAGAGCCGCAACCAAAAGACCTTTGAGGTTGCACTTTTTGGTTGTTTGTTTGGACTCTAAGTGCTGGTCAGATATTAACAGCAATGATTTTTCTGCAGATTTTCCATCCAGCATGAAATCTGTCCATCAGCCATGGGATGTGAGGTAGTTTGAGATATCAAGTCTCAGTTCTGTGCACAGATCAGACATGACAAATAAGGGTAGACAAACAAATAAGCAGGTTGAAAACCGGTCCCCAGTGAGTGAACAGTTGTTCCAACAGGGTATGCTGTCACTCGCAAAGGGAGTATAAGGGGGTCCGGTGTGGGTCTTCTATGCCCAAGACCAAGACAGTGTGGGTCTGCCACAACTGCTACCATTGTAAGCATGAGTAGGTCCAAGTAGGTGGAATTCGCACTACACTACTTAACATTCAAAATAAATTGAATGTGAATCTTCCTTTGTACATTCCACCCTGCACATGGTCAGCAAAATGTAACTAGGTAATAAATCACCCTCTCAGGTTCTTGGTGGAACGGCACAAAAGGAAGAGACAACAGACAAGTGGTACTCATGCAATAAATGAAATTTATTACAGACCAGTAATACAGACTTACTACCATTACAGTGTGAACCATGGGAGAACACCAGTTTTCCATACATAGGCAATGCAGACAGTTTCTCTCTTCTCAGAGAAGCTATGTGTTACAAAGGGTCTTATACCCTGACAGCCACTATAGCAACAGCTAAGGAAGATACATGAAATGTATATAATTGGACAAAAGCAGGTGGTCTGAGTAACTATCCTAACTAGTATGAAAAGTTGCATAGCTTGCAAATAGATAAGAATACAATGGGACCTCTGTAATCCAAGGTTAGTTGTAATGATGCAAAATTACTAAAGATGGCATTGTTGCTTTACATATAGAAAATACAGTACGAATAGAGCAAAAAAGCATTTCTCATGACTACGTCAGTAAAACATAATGGAGCATAATAGAACACAGATCCTGACACTTATGCTTATATAAGTGTCTTCACCCTAAAGTTAATACATGTACCTACCTACGTTGTTACTGCAGGGTGGGGGCACCATCAGGGGTTCTGGACCATGGATAACAGCTACCTTTTGCTTTTGTTGCTCAGAAAGGTTTCCTCAAGTTCATGAACCAGACAGAACCATGGTACACTGTTTCCTGCCGAACATATTTCTCAAAAAAGGCTGTTTCATAGTTGCATGACTTGGTGTGTAGTGTGGTTAGTAAACAGTTAAAACTCTCTGAGGTGAAGCAGGTTCACATAACCAGGGATATACAGTATAGACCAGTAACCAAACAATTGACTACATGACCATTACAGCTCATTTGGGCACGTTTTCAGTCAGAAAGTAATAATTCCTGCTCTACCATGAGTAATAGGAAGCAAGCTGTACTGTGTGTCACCACTTTTGAAGAAAACCACACTGCTGTGAATATTTTGCAGGAGCTGTAAAATCAATTCCAGAAATGGCTTACTCTATATTCCTTATCTCCAGGGTTCATAGTATCAGATAATGGTGCCAACATAGTCAAGGCTGTTAGAGATGGCAACTACCAACACATACCTTGTTTTGCACATTGTTTAAATCTTCTCATCCATGGTTTATTAAATGGAAACATACATTCTGAAAACGTGTTAGGTCTTGCTAGAAAAATATGTGGGCATTTCAGCCACTCTGTGAAAGTTCAAAAATCCTGAAAGGACTACAGAGGTCAAACAATTTACCCTTGCATAAATTAAAGCAGAAGTTCCAACCCACTGGAATTCAACATTTTACATGTTGGAAAGGCTTCTTGAACAGAAAAAAGTTGTACATGACTACACCATCCAGAATCAAATAGGTAAAGTAGATATCATGTTCAGTTCCAGCAGCTGGACTTTGCTGGAATCTTTGGCTTATTGGAGCCATTTGAGGCTGCCACACATGATGTTAGTGCAAACAGTGCAACTCTGAGTCAAAGTCTTCCTCAGATCAGATTTCCTAATATTTTCCTTGACAACATAAAGAAAGACTTTCAGTCAAAAGATGACACTACTGCTGTTATGCTGGCAAATGACCTGAGTCTCAGACTGTTGACTAATCAATTGTGGTCCCCATACACAAGAGTGGTAACAGTGAGGAGACAGGAAACTACCACCCAATCAGCCTCACCTTGGTGGTGGGTAAGATGATGGAGTCACTGCACAAAGAAAGAATACTAGCATTCCTGGAGGAATCTGGACAACTGGATGCCAAGCAGCACAGCTTCACAATGGGAAGGTCCTGCCAGTCTAACCTGATCAAGTTCTTTGACTCCGTTACTAGGGCTGTGGACCAGGGGTGAGCCGTTGATGTTATCTACCTTGACTTTAGCAAGGCTTTTGCCTCTGTACCACACGTAAGGCTGCTAAACAAACTTGACCATACAGGAGTGGGGCAGGAAGTGGTAGCATGGGTGAGTAGCTGGCTTAAACAGAGAACTCAATCCATGACAGTAAATGGGGCAGCATCAAGGAATAGGGATGTGACAAGTGGGGTGCACAGGGGGCCGTCCTTGACTATTACTCTTTAATATCTTCATCAGAGATATCACAGAGGAGTTGAGCAGAAAGGTGTGCCTCTTTGCAGATGACAAAAGTGCTGCAACAGGGTGGACACTGCACGGAGGTACAGCAAATGAAAAGTGACTTACTTAGGCTGGAACATTGGTCCAACTTGTGGCAGTTAAAATTCAATGTGAAAAAGTGCAAAGTTATGCATCTGAGCAGAAGTAAACCAGAGATAGACTACTCCCCGGAGGGGAGAAGCTAGTAACCACCCATCAGAAGAGGGATCTAGGGGTTATCATATCAGACAATTTGAAGGTAGGTGGACAATGCGAAAAGGCAGCAAAGAAGGCCAGCTGGATGCTGGGATGTATAGGAAGGGGCATCACAAGTAGAAGAAAGGATGTGATCCAGTCACTGTACAGGTCCCTGGTGAGACCCCCACCCTGAGTACTGCATCCAGTTCTGGAGACCTTATCTCAAGAAGGACATAGATAGATTGGAGACAGTACAGCGAAGGGCAACAAAATTGATACTCAGTCTCCATAAGTTGCCATACGAAGCAGGTTACAGGAACTCAACATGTACTCCCTGTAACAGCACAGGGATAGAAGGGACATGATTGAGACATTCAAGTTTTTGAAGGGTATAAACAGAGCCTCCACCCAGGAGCTCTTTATGGTCAATAGCACCAGTAGGACAAGAGGACATGAGATGAAATTGAGGGGAGGAAGATTCAGGGGGAACATGCAAAGGTTTTTCTTCACAGAGACTGTAATTGACCCATGGAATGATCTACTGGCTGGAGTCATTGTCTCCAAAACAGAAGGGGAATTCAAAGCAGCTTGGGACAGACACAAGGGGATTGTGCCACAGAAATCCTAAAGGGGGGTAGGGCTCAGGGCAGACTAGATGGATCTTTGTTCCCCATCTGCTGTCAACTTCTATGTTTCTATGATCAGAGAATAAATGCCATGTTTAAGAATGGCACCTCTGTGTTGGCTACGTTGCCAGATCCCCACTTCAAGTGGAACATTAAAGCTATCCTTCCTGCAGGGGAAGTCTTTGAGTATTGGAGAGATCTTCTGCTAACCAAATGTGACATTGCCCTACAAACGTCATTAACTGATGTACAGTAGTCAAACCCTGCTGAACCATCACAACACACCTCTGGTGCAGAAAATAGCACATCTATCAATTCTTCATAGTCAGCAGTGTCATCAGTGAGGGAAAGGACATATGCAGCTTCTTCTCAGGCATCCTATGTTCACGGTCAGAAAGGCAAATCACTCCTGAGTCACCTGCAACAACATGGACTGGTATCCTGTAAAGAAAGTGCAGCAGGTTGATCTGCCAGACTGGTAACCGTCTCATGCAGCACAATGATCCTGGAGTACTTTGCAGACCATACTGTGACTGGTCTCAAGGAAGATCCATTACTCTTTTGGAAACAACAAAGAACAACACTGAATGGCCAGATCTAGCAAATCTTGTAATAAAGTACCTCAGTTGTTCACCTTCAAGCGTTTATTCAGAATGCATATTTAGTGCAGCTGGAGGAATACTCACTGACCACAGAACACCGCTAAGTCCTGCAAAAGTGGAATGACTTACATTTCTCAAAATGAATGCTGACAATTTCCCAATTGTCATAAACACTGATTTATGAGAGTCTGACCCTGAATATGAACAACCGCCTGCAAACAGTGATACTGAATATGGTAATTGGGTTGTATGCAAAAGAAATTGAACCATCACCACTGCCAGCATGATAGCCCCATGTGCCACACTTGTACTACTTTTAGTTTTCTTTTGTCAGTTATTTTATAATATGAAAGTTTGATCGATGCCCACCTTGAGTATCATTTTTTTTAAAACAGCAGCAGGCTCAATCACAGAAGCTGTGTCTCCCATACCTACCCCAGGAATGTCCGTCATGGGTATAATTTTTGGATACATCAGTAGACTCACTAAGAGAGCCTGCACCTCTTGTACCTGCCTCAGCAATGGGTATAATTTTTGGAAACAGCAGCAGGCTCACTAGGAGAGCCTGCACCTCTCGTACCTACCTCAGCAATGCCCGTAATGGGTATAATTTTTGGAAACTGCAGCAGGCTCACTAGGAGAGCCTGCACCTCTCGTACCTACCTCAGCAATGCCCGTCATGGGTATAATTTTTGGAAACACCAGTAGGCTCACTCATAGCAGCTGCACCTCTCATACCTGCCTAAACAATACCCACCATGGATATAATTTATGGAAACAGCAGCAGGCTCACTAAGAGAGCCTGCACCTCTCGTACCTACCTCAGCAATGCCCGCCATGGGTATAATTTATGGAAACAGCAGCAGGATCACTCACAACACCTTCGCCACTCTTACCTGCCTCAGCAATGCCCGCCATGGTTATAATATTTGGAAACAGCAGTAGGTTCACTCAGAGCAGCTGCACCTCTTGTACCTACCTCAGCAATGTCCTCCATGGGTCTAATTTTTGGAAGCAGCAGCAGGCTTACTCAGAGCAGCTGCACCTCTCGTACCTGCCTCAGCAATGCCCGCCATGGGTATAATTTTAGGAAACAACAGCAGGCTCACTCACAGCAGCTGCACCTCTTGTACCTACCTCAGCAGTGCCCACCATGGGTATAATTTTTGGAAACAGTAGCAGGCTCACTAAGAGAGCCTGTGCCTCTCATATCTACCTCAGCAGTGCCTCCATGGGTATAATGGACCAGTTCACCTAACAGACAATGTAACTGTCCCAAAAAACATTCTTTACATGATTTTTGTTATGGTCAGGGTCGGGTAATCAGGTAGTAGAACAGGTCAGGTAGTGACTACCTGACCTGAACCAACTACTCAGTTTTCATCTGGGGTTTTTCAGGTAATTTTGTGATACCCACAGTTGTCTTGGTGGTCTGATGTTTTAGTTCCCACCCATCCCTACAGGTAACCTCAGTGGAAGAGATTTAAGAACTGCAAGTGGTGTCCATCTTTAATGACATGAGTCATTAATTAAAAATTAGCTATGAAAGCTGTTTCAAAAATACATGAGAAAACTAAAAATGCACTGAGGATGCATCTATGGATGTTAGAAATATATTTCTTCTAAAAAAATACGTGTTGGAATTTTTTGCTAAAAATATTGCTGCTCTAAAACAGAAGTCCAGAAATTTATTCTCATGTTTGGTCTAGATTTTAAAAATATTTGCACTACAAATATTCAAACACTTTTTTGGGGGGTAATAACAGGACTGTCTCTTGGACAGCACCAGAATTTATAACTATTATAAATTCTGATGATATCCCTAAGAAGTCTTGGCTGGCATTTTTCTTCTTTAACAAAAAAGTGTTTTAACCTTTTTGAACATCAAAGCTGCATATGCAAGTATTTTGAATATTGGGTCATTAGGGTCTGCAATGGAATATAAACACCTCAAAATGTAATTTTTATATTTCTAATTGAGTTATATTATCTTACAGAATCAATGGAAATAACGCCTCCCTGCTGATCTAAAAAGAGGTTTATAGCCAGAATAGGAACTAAAATCTACATGGATCATGTGATTTATTTCTGCAGAATTTCTGGAGTTAGGCCAAGGCAATGGAGGCAGAGCTGGAAGCTGCAAGGGCTGAAATATGCCACTTGAGAGCTGCACCACTGGCTCATAGGGTACTACTACCATAACTGCCTCCACAGCTATCTTTGACCAGTGAAGGAGGCTGGACAGTGATGGAAGGGGTGGAGAAGGGGGGAGGGAAGTCCAAGCCTGAGATGCCAGTGCTGTACCATGGCAATAGGTTAACCCTACTATAACAAATGGTATCAAAATCTACCCACACAAGAGAAGCGGGAACCAGCGCACTTAGCACACAGGCACTACTAAAGAGCATGCCAGGGGCTGGGCCGAGCCCCAAAAGGGGCAATAGAAAAATACATGTAGTTAAAATCAAATTATAAGGGACACTGAAAATGTCACAGGGCTGAAAAAATGGAGAGGGAAGGTGGGTGTTCAAGCTGGAAAGTTATGTGCACAAATACCTGCAGTCTGAGGAACAAAATCCCAGACATAATGGCATTAATGGAAGACTCCAACCTAGACATAGTAGCTATTACAGAAACATGGTACACAGGGAACAATAACTGGGATATAGCCATACCAGGATACACACTTTTTAGGAAGGATAGGGAAGGGAGAAGTGGAAGGGGGTTTGCTATGCATGTGAAGGAGGGGATTAAAGCAACAGAAGTTCAAGGGTCACAAGAAGGAGCAGAAGCACTGTGGGTTACCCTGGAGGTGGGGAAAAGGACAGCCATTTGTACTGGAGTGATTTCCAGGCCTCTGGCACAGGAAAAGGAATCCGATGAAGCTCTTGTGGAAACCATCCACAAAATGGCTGCCAAAGGGGAATTGCTACTAATGGAAGACTTCAACTGCCTGAGGTAGATTGGAGCACTCAGACTGTGAGTACAACAGAGACTTCATGACTGGCCTGAATGGGGAAAATGTATGCCAGCTTGTAGCAGAACCAACTTGTGAGGAGGCTATACTGGATTTGGTCCCGATCAATGGGGACAGGATCACAGACGTGGAGGTGGGCAGTCTCCTTGGTACTAGTGACCACAGGGCAGTGTGGTGTAAGGTAACCACAGTGAAAGAGGCAAGCCATACAGGGATAAAAGTCCTAGATTTCAGTAAGGCTAACTTTAAGGAAATGAGTAGAAATCTCAAAAGAGCTCTAGCAGCCGAAAGTACAGGGGAAGATGTGGATAAACAGTAGTCTACACTCAAGTGAGTCATAACAGAAGTAACAGGTCACTATGTCAAAATGCATAGCAAGAGTAAAAGAAAGAAAAGGCCATTATGGTTCTTGAAGGTAGTGGCCAAGAAAGTATGGGAAAAGAAAAGAGCCTTCAGAAATACAAGGAAACACAAAAGGATGAGGACAGAGAACAATATCTGGAGAAGCAGAGGGAATCTGGGAAAATAATTAGAAGGGCTAAAGCACAGACAGAGGAAGGTATGGCCCAGGCTATTAAGAAAGATGACAAGACCTTCTTCAGATACATTAGCAGGAGGAAAAAGACTAGAATTGGGATCATTAGGCTGAAGAAGGAAGGAGGAGAAAGGGTATAGGATGACCTAGAAAAGGCTGAGATACTGAACAAGTACTTTTGCTCAGTATTCACCAGGAAAGGGGAGGGTGAGGAACCAAGACTCAGTAAAAGAGGTATTCAGGAGAGGGAGGCAGACACCAGCCCATTCATGGTGGAAAGAGTCCTGGAAGAATTCGGGAAAATAAAAGTAGATAAGGCAATGGACCAGATGGGATCCACCCCAGAGTATTAAAGAAACTCAAGAAAGTGCTGGCGGAACCACTGGCTGCCCTTTTCAATGCATCACTAGAAACAAGGGAGGCACCTGAGGACTGGAGGAGGGCAGATGGGGTCCCTCTCCACAAGAGTGGAAGCAGAGAGGAGGCAGGCAATTACAGGCCTGTAAGCCTGACCTCAGTAGTGGGGAAACTAATGGAGTCCTTACTTAAGGAGAGGACTGTGAAGTTTCTGGAGGATAGCGTGGCACAGGATGCAAGGCAGCATAGATTCTCAGTGGGAAGGTCCTGTCAGATGAATCTTATAGATTTCTTTGACTGCTTAACCAGAGTGGTAGATCAGGAAGGGGCGGTGTATGTAGCCTACCTGCATTTCAGCAAGGCCTTCGACAGTGTCCCATACAGGAGATTTCTAAATAAACTGGGGAGCCTGGAGTGGGTCCTATGGTGGTAAAGTGGGTTGGGAACTGGCTAAGGGACAGGACTCTCAGAGGGTAGTGGTAAATGGCATGAAATCTGAGTAGAGGGAGGTGACCAGCAGGGTGCCACAGGGGTCAGTGCTGGGGCCAGTCCTATTCAATGTCTTCATTAGCAATATTGCAGAGCATCTGGAGGGAAAGGTGTGCCTCTTCGCAGATGACACCAAGACATGCAACAGAGTGGACACCCTGGAGGGGGTGGAAAGAATGAGAAAGGACCTAAGCCTATTAGAGAAGTGGTTGGGTATCTGGCAGTTGAGTTTCAATGCTAAGAAGTGCATGATCATGCACCTGGGTCACAGGAATCCAAGGGAGAAGTACAGGATGGGTGGGGAAGTTCTGTCCACCACAAGTCAGGAGAGAGACCTGGGGGTTATCATATCTAACAACCTGAAGGTGACCAAACAGTGTGTAAAAGCAGTGGGGAGAGCAAACAGAATGTTGGGGTGCATAGGGAGGGACATAACAAGCAGGAGGAAAGAAGTGGTGATGCCACTGTACAGATCACTGGTGAGGCCTCAGCAGGAGTACTGTGTCCAGTTCTGGAGAGCACATCTCTGGAAGGAGATTGACAAAATAGAGACAGTCCAGAGAAGGGCAGCGAAGATGGTACATGGACTGCACCAGAAGCACTACAAGGAAATACTTAAGGACCTTAATATCTATTCACTGGAGGAAAGAAGGGAGAGGGGAGATATGATACAGACTTTCAAGTACCTTAGGGGAATAAACAGAGTATAGGTGGAAAGCATATTTCAGAGAAAACTTTGCACAAGAACAAGGGGGCATGATATGAGGCTGAAAGGTGGAAGACTATGGGGTAATGATACAAAGTACTTTTTCACTAAAAGGGTGGTGGAGCCATAGAACAGCCTTCCAGCAGAAGTGGTGGGTGTGAAAACAATATGGGGTTCAAAAATGCATGAGATAGACATAAGGGTACCCTGGAGATGTGCAGAGCAGGAGAGCTGCAGATCAAATAGGATCTGGGGCTGCAGCAGAGAGTAGGGAAATGGGCAGACTAGGTGGGCTGTATGGTTCTTATCTGCTAACAGATTCTATGTTTCTATGAAAGGGATTTGGGTCTCACACCCAATGATCAACAGATGGTTTGCTGTGTCCCTGAGGTGACAGCAGAGAGACTTATAGCCATGATGGTGGATCTCATGGGAGAGGGGAAGGTAAAGCCAGGTCTAATTGTGCATATGGGCACAAATGATCAGAGCTGGTGGACCATGGAACAGGTGAAGTCAGGCTTCTGTGTTCTGGGAAGGGTAGTGAAGAAGAGAAGGGGCAGTAACCCCCTTCATGGTTCTACCACAACCATGAACGATTCAGAGGGAACAGTTCCATGTCTTTCAGTTTAATGCTAGATTAAAGGATTGGTACAAAGAAGAAGGATTTTGGTTCTTCGAGGACTGGGGCCCAACCGGTAAGGAGTGGAGGCTGTTCAGATGGATGGCTTGCATCCCGATAAGGAGGGCAGGAGGGTACTGAGAGAAAGGTGGGAACAGCACATAGCTAGTTTAAACTAGTGAGGAGGAGAATCAGTGGGGCAAGGTATACATCCAATGTCAGGAACAAGGTGGGGAATGCTGGCTTCCCCCATCAACCAATATAATACAATTAATCACATTAGGGTAAAGGGAAAAGGAGGGGGGCAGAGTCAGAGCCTGGAAAATAATGTGAACCAAAGCAAGGAGTTTTGGCAACAACTTGCCAGAATTCCAGATGATGATCACAAAAGGAGACTTTATCTGGTGGCTATCAGAGATGGGGCAACCTCAAACCAGGAATGGGACATGACCATACCAGGTTACTCATTGTTCAAGAAGGACAAAGGAAAGTTCAGGGGAAGGGGATTGGCACTGTGTTTAAAAGAGGGGATAGAGGCAACTGAAATAGGCAGCTTAGTGAATTCTGGAAACTAGAAATCCTGTGGTGCTGGCAGTGATTGGGAATAGGAAGCAAATCAGGACTGGGGTGGTCCACAGTTTACTGGGTCAGGATCCAAAGGGCAGACAAGGAACATGGGGTGGGGGGGTGTTAAAGAATCAGTATAGGGAAGGTGATGGTAGTAGGGGACTTTAATATGACAGAGGTGTACTGGAAAGTTCCAGTTGCAGCAATTACTAGGAATCAGCATGCCAGGAGGTGGTCCTAGTTCAGCTAGTACAGGGCCTGACAAGGGAAGGGGCTCTGCTTAATCTTGTGCTCACCAACAGTGAGAGATTCCACAATGTAGCTGTTCAACTACAGCTTGGTTCTGGTGACCACAGAACAGTGACATTGGAGGTCCAGATAGGGACTGCCACAAGGGCAAATACAGTAATGGTATGGGACTTTAAAAATTTGGATTTTGACAGGATATGGGGACTGTTAGAAGGAAACATGAATAGAATAGCACAGTTAGAAGGGGTAGAGGAAAAATGGGAAAAATTTAAAGAAACAATGCTAGAGGCAACAGAAAGCTCAATTGGGAAGGGATTGAAGGGAAAAAGAGTAAGGGCCAGTGTGGTTTAGATGGTGGTACAGTAAGAACCAAAAGGAGAGGATTATTGAATTATAAAGGAAGCCAAAGGGGGAAGTCAATGGAGAAGCACCTGGAGACAACAAAGGTAGCCAGTAGGAAGTTAAGTGAGGCCAAGCTGGAGACCAAACTCAGGCATGCAATGGGAGTAAAGCAAGGGGGAATGGCATTCTGGGAAAGGCATTATTCAGGTACATCTGGAAGAAGCGTAAGGTTAAATTGATAATAGTGATGCTGAACGATAAGAAAGGAGGAGAGGAGAGGGACAAAGGGAAAGCAGAGATAGTGAACAAATAGTTTTGTTCAGCATTTACTAGGGAGAATGACGAGCCACTGCCAGAATATGGGGTTAAGAAGCGAAGAGAGGAGATCAAGTGATCAAGCAACACAAGCAAAATAATGGGGAAGAGGGTGTTGGAAAAGCTTACAGGTCTGAAAGTAAATAAATCTATAGGACTTGATGGCCTTCACCCATGGATCCTTAAGGAGGAAGCGGAAGTGATAGCAGAGCTGTTTGCAGACATATTCAGCTGCTCACTGGCCATGGTTTGGTACTTAGGAATTGAAGAACAGTGGACGTGGTTCCTCTACACAAGAGCAGAAGGAAGAATGAGCAAGGCAAGTGTAGCCCAGTCAGCTTGATGTCTATAGTAGCAAAGATTATGGAGTCTATACTAAGGGAGGAACTAGAGGACTTTCTGGAGGGAAATGGGCTACAGGACCGCAGACAACATGGGTTCATGAGGGGAACGTCTAACCAGATGAATCTAATTGACTTCTTTGAGTGATTGACCATGGCGGCTGAGTAGGGACAAGAAGACAATGACGTATATTTGGATTTCAGCAAAGCCTTTGACTCAGTACCCCACAGGTGTCTAGTAAAGAAACTAAGAGACTGAGAGGTGAAGGAAAAATTGGTGACTTGGGTGGAGAACTGACT
The DNA here is from genome assembly GCA_016271365.2 of Neoceratodus forsteri. Classification (NCBI taxonomy): domain Eukaryota; kingdom Metazoa; phylum Chordata; order Ceratodontiformes; family Ceratodontidae; genus Neoceratodus; species Neoceratodus forsteri. The sequence continues at coordinate 899,025,315 of CM028135.1, read as the reverse complement.
GAGGGAAGAACAAAAAAGGTAGCGCTTAATGGGGAATTTTCTATGATAAAATAAATAACAAGCAGAGTACTTCAGGGTCTTTTTCAGTGTGTTCGTTTGTGATATAGAGAAAGGCATAATGGGCATGATCCTCTTCACAGACAACACAAAGAGTTGAGCAAGGGTGGACATGGAGTAAGGGAAAAGGGACATGGGCAGGTTGGAGAGCTAGTCAAAGATTTGGTAGCTGAGCATCAATGCTAAAACATGTAAGGTGATGTACACTGGGGAATGTAACCCAAGAGTACAGTACGAAATGGGGAGGGGATGGTGGTGCTGGAGGACCTCATGGAAAAAAAGGACCTATTGGAGAACCTGACAGCAACAGCACACTAAACAGAGATCTTACTTCGAGAGGGCTCTTGCAGTAGGTAATTACGGATAGAACTGAAGCCAGCAGGCGTCCAGACCCCACATAAAAATTTCTAGCTAGCAGTCTCTGGCGGGGGACTGCCCCCACGTCAGGTAACCGACATCTGGTGACGTCAGTATAAAGGGGCGGTCCCCCATGCCCGCCTTCCAGTTCTTTCCCGCTGTTAGCTCTTGTAGCACTTCGTGGTTAAGTTCACTGTTTCGCAGTCAATCGTCGGTAGTTTTACCACCTATTTTCACTTTTTCTTCAGCATTTCATCAGTCTTTACCTCAGCTGCCGTGTATGTCATCCCGACTCCCTCCGAGCACAAAAACAAGTGCGATTCCTGCAGCACCCAGCTCCCGGCCAAGGATGGACACTCCCAGTGCTTTTTCTGCCTAGGCCCTGACCACCCCGTGGAGAAGTGCCAGCTCTGCCAACAGTTCAACGCAGCCACCAGAAAGCAAAGGCAGCAGTCCCTGGAGGCCCACATTCTAAAACTCAAGATGACCTCCATGGAAAAGGAGTTCAAAAAACTCAGGAGGGCCTCTACTTCTCCGGAGGACCACCGAAAGAAGAAGCACCGGGACCAGGACTCCTCTTCTACGGTCGCTGCGACCTCGGCTGGGGTCGCGGTGCTGCAGGTAACGTCTCTCGCAGGAGACAGTTCTGTGACGGCCATCTTGGAGGCTTCCAAGGTGGTGTCAACCCTCCCGTCGGGCTTGCACTTGGGCCTCAGACCTCTGGGTCAAGGAGGCAGGCCATTCCCAGTAAGGCCACCGCTTGCGTGCGGCCTTGTGGTCCGAGGCAGCCCCGGTAGCCAGATCGCCAGCTCCTCCCGACGCCTGCCCGGTGAAGGCCGAGAAGACGCTCTGACCCTTTGGGGCAGCGCTGGCCTCCAAAGCACCCACCAAGGCAGCCCCTCCATCATGGCCTTCGTCGAGCACAGGGTCCGATAAGTCAGACGCCAGCTCCTCCGACATCCGCCTGGATCCTGCTGGTAAGCTGGACGTCGGCTTCTCCAACGTCTGCTGGGAGTTAGAGCCAACACCAGACCCTTCGGGCCTTTCCATCATCCTGAGTTTGCCACAACACTCATTGCATTCTGAGGCCCCAGCGTCTCCTTTGCTGGACCCCGAGGATAGTAACCCTTCTTCCCTGGGTGACACGAAGGATGTGGGCATGCTGCCGTCGGGTCTCCCACCCACTGGGCCAGATGACCTGACATCAGATCCTCGGACGCCGGTACCAAAGCCGGCCTACCTCATGCCCAGCAACATCCCCTTGCCAGACACCACCTAGCAGACCTACCGCGCCCACCAAGCCTCCGTTCTGGACCTGCCTGCTGGGCCATTACAGGACCCTCTGCTCCTTCAGAGCCCTGGTACCTGGGTATCCGACCCGTCATATCCGATGCCATTCAACACAGGCCCACAGTATCCAGCACCCCAGTACGGCGCTGGCCTACCCGGCGCCATAGTACATTTAGTACCTGCGCTGGGCTTCCCGCCATAGGGATACAGATACGTGCCGTACGGATATCCCCAGTATCCGTAGCCCCCTCTGCCTCCTCCTCCACTGCCCCCTCAGCTGCCGGTATATTTGAAGGAGACTCTGGCTTCCTGGTGGGCTGAGGCTAAGGATCAGCTCACCAGGGAAGTAGAGAGCCATCTTCAGATGCCTGACTCTGTTCTGGACCCCCTTCATTGGAGGCAAGAGACTCCCTCCCCCCTCTGGATACCAGAGGTGAGCCCTCTGGTTCCAGGGCAGGGCAGGGCAGGGCAGGATACGCTTCCCCGAGGGCTTCCTAAGGGGTCCGTTCCTCCCACGTGCAGGGAGGAGGAGTCCTCTTCTTCATCCTCCTCAGAGACCTCAGATGACTCAGACGGTCGTTTCGATCCAGACGATGAGCCATGCACTCCAGACAAGCTCAGGCCAAGGACTCCTCCAAAGTCCCTTCCAGAGGATCCTTCTTTCACGGAGTTGCTGTGTAAAATCCAGGCTGGTCATCAGTGACAATCCTTGGAGCTGGATCCACAGTATAAGAAACTCGCTGCACACCTAGATCTGCCCGAGACCACTCCTTCACTGGTTTCACCATGGATTGAGCCTCATGCTGACCTTGTGTTCACCATTTGGAAGCAACCGTTGGCATTAGCCCCCCCTTTCTAGGAAGTCAGACAGGCTATATCAAGCTCTGGAGGGTGTTGACTCATTGAATTCACACCCCAGAGCTGATTCGGTTGTGATTAGCGCCGCTCACGGCCGGACGGCTAACGCCAAGCACTTCAGCTCATCACCACCGACAAGGAATCATGACTTCTGGACCAGTATGGGAAGAAGGTCTATGCTTCTTCTACTCTGGGAATAAGGGCCCTGAATTACGTTGCGCAGATGGGGGATTACCAGAAGGTGATCCTTAGCGAGGTGGAAACTAAGTTGGACTCTCTTCCTGAGTCTCAGACGAAGCAGGAAGTGGCTGACCTAGTCCGGTCTACCCATTCGGCCAGTTGGCACATGTTTCATGCCATGTACGATGCAGTGGACACTGCTGGTCGGAGCTCGGCTTTCACCATAGGGTTGCAGCAACATGCCTGGCTCCAGGTGACAGGTTTGGTCCCGGAGGTGCATTCTGCTCTCCAGGATGCGCCCTTCAGGGGTTCAGTGCTGTTCGGTGGTGATGTCAAGGCCATCATCACTGATCTGCAGGAGAAGGGTACTGCACTTAAGCCTGTTGACTCCTTGTACAGGCCACATCAAGCTCAGCGTCATCCCTTTTGCAGATGTTCTCGGCCCAAGACAAAACCTCAGAGAAAGCGGGCCAACAAACGTCGGGCCCCTCTGGCTGCCAAGCCCCCCCCCTCAGAAAAAAGTGTCAGGAGCTTCAGCCATGATGCTGCCTCACACCTCCTGACTCCTCTCCTCTCCCATAGCCTCTGGGCCTCCCAGAGGAACTGGTAGGAGGGAGATTCTTCTTCCATCTACTGGGTTGGGAGAGGATCACTTTAGACACTTGGATGCTCCAGCTGATTGCAGAAGGACACTCAATAGAGTTTCTTCGGAAACCACCTTGAAAACCCCTTCCCAGGTCATCTTACTCCCCAGAACACCTTCTTCTGGTCTGGGTAGAAATATCCTCTCTTCTTCTGAAGGAGATGATACAGCCTGTCCCACCCTGTCTTTGGGGGACGGGTTACTACTCCCATTTCTTCCTGGTCTTGAAGAAGTCAGGAGACGTGAGGCCGATTCTTGACCTCAGTTCCCTGAACTTGTTCGTGGAGTACAAAAGGTTCAGAATGCTCTCTCTGCAGATTCTTCTGCCCCTCCTTTGGCTGGAACAGTGGCTGTGCGCTCTGGACATGCAGGATGCTTACCTGCATATCCCTATTCACCCTTCCCACTGCAAATACCTACATTTTTCATTCCAGGGGGACCACTATCAGTTCAAGGCCCTCCCATTTGGCCTTTCCTCGATGTCCTTAGTGTTCACCAAATGCCTTTCAGTGGTAGCAGCCTACCTGCATACCCAGGGGGTTCAGGTTTTCCCATACCTGGATGACTGGTTCCTGGCAGCCCCATCCAGGGAGAAGTTCCTGTGCTTCCTTGCCCTTACCTTGCAGGTTTTCACCAGCATAGGTATTACCATTAACCAGGCCAAGTCCCATCTGATCCTGTCCCAGAGGCTCCAGTTTATCGGGGTGATCCTGGACACAACCTCTGGCATGGCATTCCTGCCACTGGACAGGGCGGCCACACTCCAGGCTCAGGTCAGCCTGTTGTCCAACTGCAGGCAGGTCAGCACCAGGTCAGTCCTTTGCCTCTTTGGGCTCATGACAGCTGCTATTCCGACAGTCCGTTGCGCTTGGCTGCACATGAGAATCTCTCAGTAGACCCTTCGGTCTCAGTGGGATCAGTTGGTGGATGACCTAGATCAACAGATTCTGGTCTCCAACCCTATGGTTCGGGACTTGCAATGGTGGATGGTTCAGGAGAACCTTTGCCCGGGGGGTTCCCTTCTGCCTTTCCCCTCTCAGATGCTGACAACAGAAGCCTCGGGCGAGGGTTGGGGAGCCCATCTAGGGTCTCATAGGACCCAAGGCTCCTGGTCCAGGCTCAAACAATCACTGCATATCTATATGCTCTAGCTTCAGGCCGTGCTGTATGCTCTTCAGGCTCTGCATCTGTATCTGCTCCCCGGGCATCTGGCTGTCCAGACGGACAACATGTGTGTAGTCTGGTACATCAACAAACAGGGAGGAACTCATTCCTACCCTCTCTGTAGGGAGGCAATGTGAGTTTGGGATTGGGCAGTGCAACACAACCTTCACCTCACAGCAATTCACATCCCAGGGGTTGAGAACATGTTGGCAGACCACCTCAGTTGGTCGTCTGCTCACGCTCATGAGTAGGAACTGGATCAGGGGGTGGCAGATAATATCTTCCTATGCTGGGGAACTCCACAGGTAGACCTGTTTGTGTCTCCTCGCAATGCAAAACTTCCCGCCTCCTGCTCGCTCGCTCTAGGGGGCGGCATTTTTTGTAGAGACGCTCTGTCTGTAAACTGGAGGGGCAGATTTGTCTATGCCTTCCCCCTGATCCCCTTGATTCTGAGGGTCTTACAGAAACTCAGCTCAGAAGGAGCTCACATGATCCTAATCGCTCCTTTCTGGCCCAGGCAAGTTTGGTTCTCTCTTCTGCAACAGTATTTAGAGGAACCTCCTCTTCCTCTTCCTCTTCCTCTGTTGCAACTTTTGTTGACCCAGGATCAGGGGACCCAGGTCCATCCAGGTCTCAAGTCCCTTCAGTTGCATGCATGGCTCCTGCAGATGTAGCTCTAGCCTGATTTGTGGTTTTCTCGCTGGTGGCTGAGATTCTGGTGGAGGCCAGAAAGACCTCCACTAGATCTACCTATGCCATGAAATGGAAACAGTTCTCTATCTGGGCCACCTCCAAAGATTTTGAGCCTTTCTCTTGCTCTGTTGGGTAGCTTCTGGACTACTTGAGCCATCTCTTTGATCTGGGTATTAGTCTTTCCTCTCTGAATATTCACATGGCAGCCATCTCCGCTTACCATGTTCCTTTTGGAGACAGAACCTTTGCACAGTTGGAAGTCTCTAAGACTTTTCTGAGAGGGGTTCTCCACTTGAGACCCCCTATTCATGTTCCTGCCCCTCCTTGGGAATTTGAATTTTATTACTGAGAAGCTTACTCTGCCTCCTTTCAAGCCAGCAGTCTCAGCAGACCTAAAGTTCCTTTCATGGAAGACTCTCTTCCTAGTGGTCATTACTTCTGCTCGAAGGATTTCTGAGCTCCAGGCCCTCATGTACAAAATCCCGTATTTGATTTTTCACAAGGAACGTGTGGCTGTGCATACCAACCCTAAGTTTCTCCCTAAGGTGGCAGTGGAATCTATGCTGAATCAATCCATTGAGCTGCCTGCTTTCTTTACGCAGCACTCCAATCAAGCGGAGTACCTCTTGCATACTTTGGATGTTCACCGAATTCTGAGATACTACACCACCAGGATGAAGGATCTCAGAAAGACTGATCAACTGTTTGTCTCTTTTGCTCGTAAAAGAGAAGGCAATGTTGTTTCTAAGCAATGCCTTTCTAAATGGTTTGCTCCTTGTATCACTTTCTGTTACGACAAGTACAACAACACCCTGCAGGGTCAAGTCAGAGGCCACTCCACCAGAGGTGTCACTGCCTCTGCTGCTTGTTTCAAGAATGTATCAGTGGCAGACATCTGTGCAGGCGCAACTTGGACTTCTGTCCATATCTTTACGAAACATTACAGTTTGGACTTTGCCTCTTGCTGTAGAGCTGGCTTCGGGTTGGCTGTTCTGCAAGAGTTTCTTTCCTAAGACCTTCAAAGCCAGAGGGTCTACATTTGGGTAGTTTCCTCCTCCCATTTACTTCTTCTTGTTCCAGACTGCCTGAGACTCAGTTCTATCTGTAATTACCTACTGCAAGAGCCCTCTCAAAGTAAGATAGTACAGTTATGTAAGAACTTACCGTAACAGTAGATCTTTGAGAGAGGCTTTTGCAGTAGGTAAAACCTTCTCGCCCTCCATCCCCCTAAGCTTTTTCAGCTCCTTTTCCAGGGGAAGAAACATCCACTTCTCTCTCTCTCGTCTTGCCTTTTTGGCCTTTGGTGGGAAAGAACTGGAAGGCAGGTGTGGGGGATCACCCCTTTATACTGACATCGCCTGACGCTGGTCACTTGACGTGGGGACAGTCCCCTGCCAGAGTCTGCTAGCTAGAAATTTTTCCGTGGGGTCCTGACACCTGCCGGCTTCAGTCCTATCTGTAATTACCTACTGCAAGAGCCTCTCTCAAAGATCTACTGTCACGATAAGTTCTTACGTAACTGTACTTTCTGGGGATGGCAAACAGGATGCTTGGATACATAGGGAGGAGGATAAGCAGTACAAGCCAGAAGGTGAACCTCTCATAATACAGGTAACTGGTGTGACCACATCTGGAATACTGTGCAAAATGCTGGAGTCCACACTTGGGGAAAGACTGTGACAAAGTGGAAGCAGTACAGTGCAGGACAACTAAGATGGTCCATGGACTAAGGTGGACAATATGCAAGGAGAGGCTGCAGGACTTGAACATGTGTCTCCTTGAGAAAAGGTGGGAAAGGAGAGACATGATCAAAACATAAAAGTACCTGCATGGGATAAATATGGTGGACACCAAGGTTCTTTTCTCCTTGAGTTCAAATAGAGGGACTAGGGAGACTACACATAAACGCTCAGGGGGAGATTCAAAAGGCACATCTGCTAGTGCTTTTTTACTGCGAGAGTACTGGACGAGTGGAACAGGCTGCCAGATGTAGTGGTATAGGTTAAATCAGAGAACAGCTTTAAGCAGGGATGGGATAGGCATATGGGATTAGTTAGAAAAAGGGGTGGCAGTAGTAAAAGTGGGATGAGCCCTGGAGCAGTCCAGAGTAGTAAAGTAAGGTGGGCAGAGTGGATGGGCCAATTGGCCTTTTTTCACTATCGTAATATATGCATCTGTATATCAATGCATTTAAAAAATAATTATTATGTGAATTTAACATTGGTAGAAATTATTATCTCCAGTGTTTATGAGTTCTACTAAATCTACACTGACTGCCCAGGTGTTGCTTGATAACATTACCAAGTGACTATTTATTAAGCCACTACTACACACAATCAGGGAAAGACTGTTCTCAAAAAAGGGTCATACTCTGTACACAGTCAACAGTGGAGACAGATTTTCAGTAGCTGGAAACCAGTAAAATGCATGCATTGAACTAAACACTTGTCTTTGCTGCAGCTTGTATTAGTTGAAGTATTTATTAAAAGTTTAATGTTTGTATGATTTTGCCCACAAGTGTATTCTTGTGTTGTTTCATGTTGCCAATGGATAATTTTTACACATGGCTATATATGCACCCTGACCCAAGGTCACTGGTACAGCTATAGAGGTATGGGTGAACTCTGACTGCTGGACTGGACCCAAACTGGTACAAAAGGATTGTCTGGTCTAGGGGAACCAGCTAAACAAGAAGCAACCTGCATGATCTGGATGTTCTAGATGGACCAGACAAAATTATTTTTACTGCTTTGGTCTGTCCAGTCCAGTTTTTACAATTTTGGTTAATCTGTTCCGGCTGCCCCGGATTAAATCTTTGGCGATGGTATGGGTAAAATCTGGACTGCCGCATTTGAACTGGACCCAAGCCATCAAAGTTCTGGTCTGGGTCTGGCAGTCAGAACATCACTATTACCCTTACCTTGGATAACATCTGGACCAGTTGGTACAAATGTACCAAAACATTACAAAACCAGACTAGAACAGCTGGGCCATGCATGTTGCTCCCATCAGACTGGTCCAGCCAGACCAACTAGTCTGTTTTTTACTGTTTGGGGTCCAGTTCAGTCCAGTGGTCTGGATTTTAACAAATCCCCAGCTATAGCTTTAATAAACTCTGCCTAGCAACTTGTAATGGTGGTTGTTCAAGTGGATATTGACGATCCCATAACATGTTTACCAGTGTCCTGGTCAAATTTCCCCCAATCAAAATCCACCAGCAGCTTAACCTACCTAGTTTAATTAATCAAAAATATACAGCAGGGCTGGCGGTGCTCCAGACAACACTGGCTTTCAAAAGTAACATACTGAACATTTTTGACATTAGGTGAGTATAATTTTGATGAGTAAAAGTGCTTTACATTTAGAAAAATAGCTTCTTTTGAGGTATCTATGGAGCATTTCCAAGGGTTGGGATAAGTATTTGTACTCATAAAAATAAAATATTCAGAGCATTTCTTAAAATTTGGTGAATAAAACAGGCTGGTACGCACAGTATCTGGAGTCCTGGGTGTGGTATATCTTGATACCTCTTTAAGACATGAGGTGGTCCTGAGTGCTTTCAGCCACCCAAGAAACGATGATGCCCTCCACTATATACCACACCCTGGAGTACAGAGGGATACACGAACGCTAAAGAGGTGACCTAAAAATTAAATGCCAAAAAAATGCAAGGTATGTACCTGGGAAAAAAAAAAAAAACAGGACAGAGTAATGGATGGGAGGGTTTAAACTGAGACAATGTCAGAGGAAAGGGACCTGGGAGTCATCATTAGTGACTCCCTCAAACAATCAAGCCAGTTTAACAAGGCCTATAGTAAGGCAAATACGATGCTGAGGTATACAGGAAGGGGTACTCACAGCAGAAAAAAGGAGGTACTACTACCTCTATATTGGTCACTGGTGAGGCTGCACCTGGAATACTGTGCTCAGTTCTGGAATCCTGGAAGAACAGGGACAGAATGGGAACAGTGCAACACAGGGTGACCAAGACAATTCAGAGCAAATAGGGCAGATCTTACAAAAACTGTCTCAATGTATTGATCATTTACTAACTGGAGACCAGGAGAGAGAGTTGGGTTATGATACAGACCTTCAAGTTCCTGAAGGTAATAAACAAAGTGAACTGTGTGGAACTATTTAGCAAGAGTACAGAGTGAAGGTCCTAAGATCATGAATGGAAACTGTTGGGGGAAGGTTAAAGAGGGATGTGAGGAAGTTCTATTTTCCAGAAAGGGTGGTGAAGCCATGGAATTGTCTGCCAGCGGATGTGGTGGGTGCCAAAACTGTAAATCATTTCAAGCATGGCTAGGACAGAGTGAAGGACTTCATGGCTGTCCAGGTTGACAGTAGGGAAAGGATTGGGTGGGTGGACTGGGAAGAATAAAACATTGAACCCTGAATGGAATAAGGGTCCCTGGGCAGATAGCAGACTAGATGGACCTTTGGTCTTTTTCTGCTCATTATCTATGTTTTCCATGTTTCTATGTGTTATTGTGAATGGCTCCAAAGTGTTAGGAAATGGCTGATCTTGGTAATCAGTTCTGAACATGATGATATACCAAGATTGTTTGAAATGGTAGAATCGGTTTCCTATATGATCTTTCTTAGTTACAGGGTCCTTCTCAATGCCTGTACTTGAGCTACTATAGGCTTGCGAAGGCTGATTATTTTGCAGCCACACTCCAGAACAACCTTAACCACCTCTCTAAGTTCTGGAAGGTCATTCACACCTTTTTCTCCCCCCTTTTACCGAGCCCCACCCTAGCATCATTAAGGTGGGTGACACCCTCGTCTCTGACCCTGCCACTGTTGCCTCATCTTTCAAGTTCTTTTTTACCTTCTGTGCCCCTTCCCTCCTTTTCTCCTCCTCTTCTTCCAACCCCTCTCCCCTTCCCCTCATACTTCAACCTCCACTCAATCCCTTATCTTCTCTTTCTTCTTCTCTCCCATCGCAACCTCTGCTTCCCACAAAGCCCTCTTGGCTCTAAAACCTCACAAAAGTGGAAGCCCTGATGGTCTTGACCCCAAACTCCTGTCTTTCTTCACTTCTGCAGTTGCTCTCTTTGCCACCTACTTTCTAAACCTCTCCTTCAAATGTACCACAGTCCCTGACACATAGAATCAGGCAACATTCATCCCCCTTTGGAAAGAGAATGATCCCATCTCCCCAGGTAACATCTGCCCTATCTCCATCCTCCCTACTCTGGCTAATCTCCAGGAACACCTTGTTCACTCCTCAACTCTCCCATTTCCTTGATTCCTCCTCTTTCTTCACCTCCTACCATTCTGGTTTTAGGAAATCCCACTCCACTTCTACCTCCCTCCTGCATCTTACTGACTCTATCCTATCTGGTACTGATCATGGCTTGCTCACATCAGCCATTTTTGTCAACCTGGCCAAAGCCTTCAACACTGTTTCCCATATGATCCTTCTGGACAAGCTAAAGGCAGCAGGGCTTTCTGTTTGCTCAATTGAATGGTTCTGCTCCTACCATGAAGGAGGTCTCAGGCTGTCCATATTGGCCACGCCTCATTTCCTCCTCTTCCAGTCTACTCTGGCATAACCCAAGGATTTGTCCTTGGCCTTATTATATTCTTCATATTCCTGAATGAACTTCCCTCTTCCTGTTCCTTTGTGTCTTTTCACATGCATGCAGATGACACAGTCCTCTATTCTTCTGCATCCTCTGCCTCTGACCTCATGACCCCACTCCAGCTAGACTTTACCAACATCCAGTACTGGTTCTGGGCTAATCATCTATCTCTCAATGAGAAGAAAATGGTCTCCATGACTTCTGGCACAAGGCATAGACTAGCTATGCTAACCTCCCTCCCCATTCCGTAACTTTGATGGTGCTGCAGTTGAGGATGCTTCTTCTTTTAAATACTTTGAGGTCTGGGTGGATCCTTACCTCACTTTTTCTGTTCATGTAGATGCCGTCCGCCAGAGGCTTCTCCCCAAATTGGGTGCAGCTTTATAAGAATAAAGCTAGTATTCTGCTTCCTGCGAACAGAGAGATCCTCTCGAAGATAATGATCCCTGTCATTGACTACGGTGACATTGTTTACAGCGCTACTTCCAAATCCACCCTAGCCAGACTGGATCCACTATTTCACTCCTTCTGCTGCTTTGCCCTGGGTTGCTCCCCCCAACCAAGAACCTTCCACTGCTGCCTTTACTCCTCCCTCTCATTTCCCTCCCTTGATTGCAGGCATCTCACTCATTGCACTGCTTTCATCTCCAAGTTTGGGCTTGAGCCCCTCTCCTCCCTTACCTTTTCTCCCTCCTCCCTTACCTTTTCTCCATTCTCAATTCCCTCCTTCTACCTCCTCCTGTCTTTGCAACTCTGTCCCTTGCTTGCTTGTTTTCCCTTCCAATCCTCCATAAAACCTACTGTTGGCCAAGCTGCCTTCTCCTTCTGTTTCCTCAAACTATTAGACTCTCTTCTCATCACCATTTGTACTGCTTCTTCCTTCCACTTACTCAAATCTCTGCTCCATGAATTCACTACTCACTGCTTCAGTTGTCTCTGATCCTGTGCTGTATTTTGTGGTGCTACAATTCCCTCCCCCCATTGCCCCTGCTGTTGCCCTAATTAATTTACTCCTGTCCCCCAGTTTCCTCCATCCTCCCTTGCTGAATGAAGCATCAACAGTGCTTCATTCACCCTTCAAATTGCTGCCATCTGCCCTTTAATACTGTACCTAGCAGTGCCTTGTTTATCATGTTTGCACTTATATTACTTATTGCTTTTCAGATGCTCTCCCTGTCTCATCTTTTTCACTTTGTTGCTACTTAATTGTTTAACTTATATTTTTGATTTGTGTAACTGATTTTTGCAACTTACTGCTGTACTCACCTCATTCTCCCCCACCAGGACACATTTGCAAACAAGCTATTTCAGATCAGTATGTCTTTCCTAGTAAATCTTTTGAAATAAATACACAAACAAACAAATAAATAATTAAATACATACATACATACTTATATGCATACATACATACATACGTACATACATACATACATAAATCAATAACTAACTAATGGGTAAAAGCCGGTTTCTGACAACCAGCTTCCAGGATTTCTTACATCCATTTTATAATATCAGTTAGTTGTTTTTCCTTAAGTTGTGTATTGATCGTATAGCTCTTTGACATGCCCACATGAATGACTCCTGGCCCAAAAGCCATCAATGCACATCCTTTGAGGGATGCCCTGAGCTGTGACAGAGAGCAACCACCAGCTTCCTTAGCAAGGAGGTGATTTAATAGAGTACACTGAATTGAATTCTTAATTTTGAGGCCTGTGTAAGTAAGCAGAAGTCAGTGTTTTGGTTCTCTGTTTTGGGGTTTGACTTTACTTAGTGCAACTTTTATTTGCCAGGGAGGAAATCTAGCTGGGAGAAGATTTGCAGTCATTTGTGACTAGATCTGTTACTTGACCACTGCCTCAGAGGTTACCAAGAAAGAGGAGTGGTTGGACCACTGTGGGCTCAGGGAGGGTGTGGGTGGTGGAACAGAGGCACATACCACCAGCTGTGCCTCAGCATAATTCATTCACCATTCTAGCGGAGCATGGTTCCTCTATGGAGGCACCTACAGTGGAGACCAAGGAGGATGCTGGGAACCTCCACAAAGGAGACCCACAGGAAGGTGGCACAGGACCCCACAGGCGAAGGAAACAACTCCTGGTGGGGGACTCAATCCTTAGGAGGGTAGAACTGGGGGAGGGAGGAGAGAGAGAGAGAGAGAGAGAGAGAGAGAGGTAAGGTGCCTGCCCAGTGCCATGGCTCGGAGGGACAGGAAACAAATCTTTAGGATCATGGGAGCAGCTGCACAGGGGAGGGAGCTGGATGTCATTGTCCACCTAGGGACAAATGACTTGGCTGGGAATGGGATCAGATCAGCGCAGCAAGAGTTTGTGGAGTTGTGGAGTGGCCTTAGACAAGTAGCCCGCATGGTAACCTTCTCGGAAGTGCTGTCTGTCTATGGCATTGGTGATGCTAGAGTACTCTGCACCATGGGATTGAACTGGTTTTAAAACTGGTGTGGAGCTCAGGAATTTGGCTTCATTGGGAACTGGGAGTTCACCTGGAGGGATGCAGGCCTATACTGGTGTGATGGTCTGCATCTGTCCGGGAGGGGAACCAGCATCCTGGGTGAAGGGTTTAAATGCTTTGTTGGCAAGCATTTAAACTTGTCAAGGGTGGAGACACTGAAGAGAAGCAAGGAAATCCCAGCCCCCCCACACACAAAACAGGGTAGTTAGTGAAGGAGACACAAAGGTAGAGAAGTCAATAGGGAGCACCCCAAGGGTAAATCCAGAAAAAAGCAAAGGCAGTAAGGATTGAGATCTGCCTAAAAGGGGTAAGGTCATCAAAAAATGGTGGGCGATGAGACCAATGTCCATAGTCTGTGTAACAAGTTCCCTGAACTGGTGGACTTGATGGAAGAGGGATGCCTGGATATCGTTGCAGTCACAGAAATATGGTATACAAAGAACCACGACAAGGATGCCAACATACCAGGGTATACAATCTGCAGGAGGGACAGGGAGGGTAAAAGAGGTGGAGGAGTAGCTCTCTACATAACAGAAGGAATCAAAGCAACAGAACTAAAGGGTAAACAGGGAGAGGAGGAAGCACTGTGGGTCACCCTGGAGACAGGAAAAGGCACCACAATCCGCACAGGGGTTGTTTATTGACCCCCATCTCAGTGGGAGGCAGTGGACAAGGAAATGATAGAAGGAAGCCTTAGAATGGCAGAAAAAGGAGAGATAGTGTTGATGAGGGACCTGAATATGCAAGATGTTAACGGGAGCACCTTTACTGCAGCCACTTCCAAGAGCAGGGTCATTCTCAATGCCCTACAGGGGGAATGCCTCAGACAGCTAGTGTTGGAACCCACTCGAGAGGGAGAAATCTTAGACCTGGTGCTCTCAAATGGGGATGGAGAGAGGATCTCAGATTTAGAAGTGGGTAGCCATCTGGGAACAAGCGACCACCAAACAGTGAGGTTCATAATAAAAACAGCAGTAGAGTCAAGCCATACATAAGCAAGGGTGTTGAACTTTAGGAGGGCTGACTTTAGCAAAATGGGAGAGTGCCTCAGAAAAGCACTAGCAAACAGGCAAGAAGCAGGGGTGGAAGAACAATGGGGAAAAAATCAAAACTGCCATCACAGAGGCAACAAGCCTTTGTGTAAAGCAAATCAAAACAAAATGAAGGAAAAAGCCACTATGGTTCTCAAAAGAGGTGGCAGGGAAGGTTAAAAAGAAAAGGATAGCATTCAGGAAACATAAGGAAACACAGAAGGAACAGGACAGAGAACTATATCAGTTAAAGCAAAAGGAGGTAGGGAAGGCAGTCAGAATAGCAAAGGCCCAAACTGAGGAAAAGATAGCCAACTCTGTTAAGAAGGGGATAAAACCTTTTATAGGTTCATTAAGGAGTGAAGAAAGACAAAGGGAGGGATAATGGGCTTAACAAAGGGGAGGGAATGTGGGCAGATGGTGACAGTGAAAAAGGAGGGATACGGAACGAATACTTCTGCTCAGTATTCACAAACGAAGAGGAGGGGGAGGTACTTAAACCAAACCATTGAAACACTCTGGATAGGGAGGTTGATAGCAGTTCATTCACAGAAGAAAGGGCTCTGAAAGAACTCTTAAAACTGAAGGTGGACAAAGCAATGGGGCCTGATGGGATTCACCACAGAATTCTAAAAGAACTAAGGGGAGAACTAGTGACACCACTGACTACCCTCTTTAACAAATTATGGGAGGATGTGGAGGTACCTGAGGACTGTAGGAGGATGAATGTGACTCCACTTCACAAAAGTGGGAGCAAGGCAGAAAGAGGAAACTACAGACCTGTTAGTTTGATCTCAGTGGTAAGTAAAATGATGGGATCACTTCTGAAGGAAAGAATTGTTGAGTACCTAGAGGCCAGCAGGGCACAGGACCCAAGGCAGCATGGATTCACAATGGGAAGGCTGTGTCACACAAATCTGATAGATTTCTTTGGCTGGGTGACCAAAGTAGTAGACCAGGGAGGGGCTGTGGACATGGTCTACCTAGACTTTAGCAAGGCATTTGACATAATCCCACACAAAAGATTAATAAATAACTTAGCCAGCTGTGGAGTGGGTCCCAAGGTGGTAGCCTGGGTAAAAAATTGGTTGGACAACAGGTCACCGAGGGTAATAGTAAATGGAATCCACTCTGACGAAAGGAGGGTTACTAGTGGGGTACTGCAGGTTTCAGTACTGGGACTGGTTCTCTTTAATGTCTTTATAAGTGACATTGCGGAGGGACTGGAAGGAAAGTATGTCTCTTTGCAGACGACACAAAGATCTAACAGGGTTGATACACAAGGTGGCGTGGAAAGGATGAGAAGGGACTTGGCAAGGTTGGAGGAACGGTCAGATGTATGGCAGCTTAGATTCAATGCAAATAAGTGCAAAGTAATGCACCTGGGAAACAAAAAAAACCAGGGGAAGAGTACACAATGGGGGGTGAGATACTAACAACAACAAAAATGGAAAGGGACCTGGGGATAGTCATATCAGATGACCTTAAGGTGGGCAACCAATGTGAGAAGGCAGTAAGGAGGGCTGGGAAAGACACTGGGATACATAGGGAGAGGCATCACAAGTAGAAAACAGGAAGTTGTTATCCCTCTGTACGGACAGTTGGTGAGACCCCATCTGGAATACTGCATACAGATCTGGAGACCCCATCTCTGCAAGAACATAGACAGGATGGAAGCTGTCCAGAGGAGGGCAACTAAAACAGTGCAGGGTCTGCACCACAGAAACAGAGAAACATAGAAGTTGACGGCAGATAAGAACCGCAAGGCCCATTCAGTTTGACCAGTTTTTCTACCTTATGAATGTGCCATAGACCTTTACTCTGTCAATGGCCTATCTATTCATACTCATCTGTACTGCTCCCTTATGCCTATCCCATGCCTGTTTGAAATCCTACACTGTATTCATATTCACCACTTCCTGAGGTAGGCCGTTCCATGCATCTGCCACCCTTTCCGTGAAAAAGAACTTCCTCACATTCCCCCTTAATTGGACTCCCACTAATCTCATGCTGTGTCCTCTTGTCCTGCTATTTTTCTTATATTGAAACGTTAGACTCTTTCACCTTGTTAATGCCCTTAAGATATTTGACTATTTCGATCATACCACCTCTCTCCCTCCTTTGCTCTAGGGTATACATATTGAGCTCCGTTAATCTGTCCTCATATGTTTTCTGATGCAGCCCCTGCACCATTTTGGTTGCCCTTCTCTGGACTGCCTCCATTTTGTTAATGTCCTTGTGGAGGTGCGGCCTCCAGTACTGCACACAGTACTCCAGATGGGGCCTAACCAGTGTCTTGTAAAGAGGGAGTATTACCTCCCTTTTACAACTTGTGATACCCCTACTAATACACCCCAACATCCTTCTAGCCTTACTTACAGCATTATTAGTCTGCTTGGATGATTTCAGATCATTTGTGATGATGATGCCCAAGTCTGTTTCTTCCCTTGTGATTACCAGCAACTCCCCTCCCAACCTATAGGTGGCTTCAGGGTTTCTCTTCCCTATGTGCATGATCTTGCACTTCTTTGCGTTAAACCCCAGTTGCCACTTTTCTGATCATTTAGCCAGTTTATCCAGATCTCTTCTCATTCTGCCCACCCCATCTGGAACATCTACTCTGTTGCAGATCTTGGTGTCATCTGCAGACAGACAAACCTTACCCTCCAGTCCATCTGCAATGTCACTGATGAAGATATTGAAGAGGACTGGCCCCAGGACTGATCCTTGAGGTACCCCAATTGTGACTTGCATTTCTTCTGACTGCATACCGTTTACCACCACTCTGTTTTCCACTCGCCAACTAGTTTGCCACCCAATTGATCAACTTCTGACCCACCCCGAGCCTACCCATCTTATTAATCAATCTTCTTTGTGGAACAGTATCGAAAGCTTTGCTGAAGTCAAGGTAGGCGACATCAACTGTACCCCCTTGGTCCACCACTCTGGTTACTCAGTCAAAGATATCTATGAGATTAGTTTGACAGGACCTTCCTATTGTAAACCCATGCTGTCTTGGATCCTGTGCTCCTATGGATTCCAGGTGTTGCACTATGCTTTCCTTAAGGAGTGCCTCCATAATCTTGCCCACTATTGAGGTAAGACTGACTGGTCTGAAGTTCCCTGCCTCCTCCCTGCTACCACTCTTGTGCAGCGGTATCACATGAGCCCTTCTCCAGTCTTCTGGGATCTCTCCTGTGCTCAGAGACTCACTAAACAGTTCTGATAATGGCTCTGCTAGTTCCACCCTTAGCTCCTTTAGTACCCTGGGATGTATGCCATCAGGTCCTATTGCCTTGTCCTCCCTGAGCTTAGCGAGTTCTTGTAGGACCCTTTCTTTTGTGAAGGGACTTGTGCACACCTCCCTTCTCACTGTGTCCATGGTGCTGAGCTGTGGGCCCTGCCCTACCTTCTCCTCAGTAATTACTGAGCAGAAGTATCTGTTTAGGATATATGCTCTTCCTTAGTCCTCCTCCACACACTTCCCCATATCCCCATTGATCTTTGCAGTACCCCCTATGGACTTTCTCCTTTCAATAATGTATCTATGGAAAGTCTTGTACCCATTCTTTTACTGTGCGTGCTAGTGTTTCCTAGGTTTGGGCCTTTTCCTGCTTTACTACCTTCCCTGCTTCCCTTAAGGAAGTTTGGTATGCCTCCCTATCTTCATCACACTGCGTTCCCTTTTATTTCCTGAATGCTAACCTTTTGGCTCTGACCTTTTCTGTTACTGTTTTTGAGAACCAAAGTGGTTTCCTCCTTCTTTTGCTCTTGATTTTCTCCCTAACGCAATGGGTTGTTGCTTCAAGTATTGCATCCTTAATGCTTGTCCACTTTGCCTGTACCCCCTCACCTGTATTTCTTCTTGCCAGGGCTAACTTAACTCTGCTGGCCATCTTATCAAAGTCAGCACCTCTGAAGTCCCATATTTGTGCCTTGGAATGGGATGATTTAGTTCTAGTGGCCAAATTGAACCATACCATGTGATGGCCCCTGGCTCCCAGGTAACCTTCTACCTGGAGATCTGTATGGCACCAGAAGCCATATGAAGAGAGACTAAAAGAGCTTAATGTGTATACCCTTGAGGAAAGGAAGGAGAGGAGGGACATGATAGAAACTTTCAAGTACCTCAAGGGAATCAACAAGGTCCAAGAAAGTAGCATCTTTCATAAAAAGAGATGTGAAAGAACAAGGGGGCACAGTTTGAAGATAGAGGGGGGGACGGCTCAGAGGTAATGTGAGGAAGTATTTTTTCATGGAGAGGGTTGTGGATGAATGGCCTTCCTGAGGAGGTCATGGAGTCAAAAACAGTGGGGGAATTCAAGAATGCATGGGACAGACATAAGGCAATTCTAGTGGGGGGGTAGGAGGAAGTAGGATGTTGGTTAACTAGGATCTGCAGCTTATTCATTAGGTAGGGAAATGGGCAGACTAGGTGGGCCAAGCGGTCCTTATCTGCCATCAAATTCTAGGTTTCTAGGTTTCTAGGTTTCCCCTCCTGTGAACCCACTATTGCTGCATTTAGCTGCCACCAAGTCATCAGTACCCCCACACACTTTCGCCTGGAGGCCTTCAAACATAAGATGAGTCACCAAGCAATCCCACCAGAGAGACCCAAGAGTGTGGCCAGGACATGTGGAAAACCGATGACTTGGTCCCCAGGTGCCCAGCAATGGTGCACCTCTGCCCAGTAACCACTGTCTCTCACCCCTTCTCCAAAAGGCTTCCAACCAGTCTGGTCCTGCAATCACATGGCATCTCAATCCCTTTTGAACCCTCTAGCAGAACTCTTAGGATAGTCTGAACTTGGATCCTTTCGCCCCACCCCATATGCTGCAGGCAGAGAGAGCCTACCAAGGAGTTACATTCCACCCAAAGCCCAGCACCCTGCCACTGAGTCAAAGCCGGCAAACCTCCTGTTATTCCCAGTGGTGCCCAAGGAACCATGGAGAGACCCCGTTCCACTCCAATGCTTTCACCCTGCCACTGAGCCAAGGTCGGTAAGCTCTCATGTAGGACCTGGGGCTCAGACCTGTGTAGTAGCACTGGTATGGGCACTTCTGCTCTCATCACATATCTCTGAACTACTACATACTAGGAACCTTCCACCACCTTGGGGGAGAACTCTGACAACAAAACCTCCTATTTATCTCCCTGTCCCTAGCTCCCATCCCTTTTACAAAGGGACAATTCGATTGGCAACTTGGAACCCAGGGTTTGATGGACACATTAGTAACAACACACACCCCTTTTGGGAGAAGGGTTGCTACACTCTTCATCTCCATTAATCACTTCCTTGCCAGAAAAGTGAGATGGGGGCTGATGTAGACCACACCCTATGTATCGGGGGTGATCAGGCCGCCCTGTGCCACATGACCCACTTGGGCTCCTGCAACACATCTTCTTTTCCTGGGACCAAATCCCACCCAAATGAACATAACCCCCCAAACAATCCACTACTCTGATGTCTATAGGGACAGACACCCCCCACATGTGGCCCACACCTTCCTACCATGGGCAAGTGTGGCATCACAGGTACCCATTCGCACACACAACGCATTTCAGTCACTTCAACTGGCATGCTGGAGGCTGCTGTCCTCTCTTCTGGCTGTATAGGTGAGGTAGGATGTTCTATCCACCCCCCCCCCAGTTTGACCAGATCAGCCTGCAATGAACAGAACCTCTCTTGGTCCTGCGACTACTTGACTCAGGACCCAGGCTCCTCATCCCATAGGCAGACTGACCTGATTCAACCTTTCCAGTCATGGATGAGACTATCCACACTGGTGAGTGTAAATATACCCCCGGAAGTCCACTGCTCTGTAATCCACTCTCTTTACACACCTGTGACTTTTAGTTTCCTATGTGGTATTCCCCTACATAACAGGCCCTGTAAAATGACATACAATGAAGGGCCTCCTCCCTTCAGAGAAAAGAGAATTAGACAAAGAACTGTCAAAAAATATATCTTTCTACTGTATATATAGTGGTGAAGCTGACTAAATTTGCATTCCCTCAGTTAATTGCCTCACCTGCAGGATACCCTACCCCCACCACCACCTCCCCAGGTGTGACTGCACCAGCCATATCCTCTATTTTTGCTTTGTATTAACCTGTAAATTGTTATTTTCTGCACTATATTCACCTGGTGTCTGCTATCAGCTGTAAATGTGCCAACGTTTGTGCTACTCATAATGAACGTATTCACACACTGTACCTATGAAAGTTAACTGACAATGCTTAATAGCTGCAACTGATGAGACTCGACCAGATATCTCTGTGGAGGCTCTGTAATAATCTTCTTAATGCTCTTGGTTACTGAATGTTTTTGACATATTGAATGTATCTGCATTCTGTACTATGCAATGTGTATGTACTCCACATTTTTACTACCCAAAGTTTATCAGACAATGCTTGTTAGCCGCTCCTGTCTCTCCCCCACCCCTGTATAAATTTCTTGTTGTCTCCATATCAACATATCTGATGAAGATCTTTTGTAAATGAGCTCTTAGCTCAAAGGTGCAATTCCAAATTATCAATAAATAAATAACTTGAGAGGTATTGATACCTACTAGTTTAGGTGCAACAACATTTGCCCCTGTTCATCATTTAATCAGGCATTATAATTTTAAGCAGTATAGAACAGAGCATGTAAGTAATATCGACCATGAATAGAGCAGTCCGCTTGGGCATATTCAAATAGCAATGCCCTCGGCTATTATATCATAGCCACAATAGGTGGCCAACTATTTGCACCACCATTGGACTTCTCGGAACCTGTGAATAAAAGATTCAGCTGCAATAGAATAATTTAATCAAGTCCATGTAATAATACTTTTGCTGTCCTGAATTTCAGCAACAGTATGTAGTAGGTTGCCGGCGGGGCATTTGTTTTCTTATCTGCTATGCCTGTAGCACTTCCAGTGCTTTTGCCTTCCAATATTTAGACTGGCAAACTGCAAATGCTGAACATACTCCTTGGCCTATTCTCTTAGCCAAGCATAATGGTTCCACTTCACCATTCTCCAGAGCCATGCCGGGTAATAGGGAAACGTGTAGTTCCATCTCCCTGATATTCAATAAACTGTCTCCGGCCTACTGGCACAGTTTCATCAGGCTGTTACCCCCAGTATCTGGTCTCAGCCATACTTTTGTGTCTTCTTTGCAGACGGCCCTTCAGACAGAGGTACAGAGTCATCAAAGAACTGGCAGTGGTATGCTGAAGATATGAGACATCATTCAGGAGTGGGGTATCTCAAAGGCTCCCTGGGTGGAATGGATAATGAGCTGGGGCATTACCCCCAATCCAACAGCTCAGAGTCCATCCCTGAAGGAATACTTAATTCTTTGAGCAGCATTAGTGGCAAACGTGAAGGTTTCCGAGTGGCAGGTGCTGAAGTCAGTTGCAACCTGGCCAGGCCAATGTGAGTTGTGTATGCAGATAGCAAACCTCCTTTATGGATTACGGCTCTAGTCTCCATCTTTCAGTGGAGCTATTTGTCTCTGGGCTTAATGGTCTTGCCACTAGTAGATGATGAGATGGCAAGAAATAGTCCACCTGGTACTGGTTCCTCTGGTTATTCAGGATCCTCAGTACTTTCTTTTGCTTCTTCCTCTGGTTTCACCACTATGTCCTCCACTATTGATTCTTCACAGTTGATGCATTGGGGGCTGATGGGTTCAATATTGACTTGGTATCATCACTGATCAGAGGGTGAGTTATTTGGGGGGGGGTTCTTCTATTCCTCCACTTTCTCCAGGTTCAGGATTTCCACTGCCCTATCTATCCAAGGTGGTGGTATGGGCAATCAGCTGTGGGTGTGGTCAGTGTGCCCGTACAAAATTTCCTTTCAGTAGGTTACACAGGTATGTATTATGTCAGTGTCTGCACTCCTCTTATGACATATCTGGCACTTCAGGGCCCAGCAGTACTATCTGAATCCCTTGCACTAACCCATCTCTCTGACCCAGCCAAGGCAGTTTTGATCACTCTTGCAATCATTCATTTTCCACTGCCCATCTTAGGCAATAGTTGTAATTCATGTTCCCCTTCTGCCATCACTCCTTTAACTGGTGATCTTGGAAGTGACTGCCCCAGCCAAAATAAAAAGCTGACTGATGTGTTCCTACTCTTTCCCGGCACCGAGGGAACCAACCTGACTCCTCTGCAGTATGGCTTGAACAGTCATTCACTGAGCTCCCCACAAAACAGAGTTCAGTCACCACTCTGTGGCCATAGTGAGACAATTCCATGTTGCCTAGATAGCACAGCTTCTCACCTGCACCTATATGTGCTTTAAAATCATTTCAGGAACCAATAGGTACCCTTTTTGTTTCAAGCTGCATCCTAATTGCTCCCATGAAAATATCTGCATTACACACTAATGCTTTGATGTCACATTCAACTCTTGCACATGCACTTTGCTGTCATATGCCATAGCCATTTCATCTGTGGCATAACTTCTCAGGCCTGCATCCTTTATTGCCTTGGTACACAACATGGAGACTTCCTACCAAGCTCACAATACACATGAGCACACTCATTCTGGCCTCTGTTTATGTTCATACAGGTGAAAAGCCACTTTTTCTTCCTCTAGCTCACATTACTCAATATACTTTATTCAGACCATTTTCTGTTCCAAATCCCAGAGAGGCCTTCAATTTACAGCCCCCCCAGCCTGCTGTGCTGAATAACTCATCTCCCCAGATGGGGCAGGCATGGCCCACGGTGAATTCCTTGTTTAAGGGTATTTTGGTGTTATGGCTCACCAGGAGTCCCCTCCTAAACATTTTAAGCATACACAGCTTTTCTCTTCAAGTTACTCCATGTCTCAGAAACAGTTTAAGATGTCACTAAATAACACATTCCACACCAGATTGACAGGTTATATGTGATCCCTTAACTTAGTGGATTACAGGTTCAAAGGTAGTTCATATCATGTACTTCACAATTAATTTGAACCATAATTGGGGACAGCGCTCCATACCATACTGCATAAATACTTTGGCAATATGTCATTAAAGTGCTTTTGACAAACACCATTCATGTATTCCTATTCCTTAAGTGATACTGTCCCATCCAGTACTGTTACTTTAGCCCCCTGTGCACCACTCCTCACACTATGGAGAGCAACTCTCATGCCGTATGGATACTAGCTCAGATACCATATGCAACTCATGATCTGGTACCCAGTTATGGACAGTACTATCCTGAACAATCCTTAACCCATTTTTAAGAGCCAGAACACATACTCTTTACGTTAGTCTTGCAATTACTCTTTGCATTTACCTCCTCTGGCATCGCCATTACATTGGTCACCTTGTTCAAAAACTTAGCTACAGCTCCTACTCCCATACTTCTGTTGCAGTCTCTTCAGGGGAGCCCTCCAGGTTGGAAAGGCACTGATTCACATACCTTGAAGGGATTCCCACACAGGAAACCACTGTTGCCATATTTTGCTGCCACCCAGCTATCCATACTCCCACACACTACCACCTGTGCCCAATCTGTCTGAAGACCTCAGAACCAAAAAAGAGTCACCAATCAATCCCACTAGACAAACTTAAGAGGGTGGCTTGGTGTACCAGCCCCTTTTGGACTTGCCTCGTCTGTTTCCAGGGCCCTCGAGTCTTCCCTAGATTCATCTCAAGGGTGCAGGCCTAGGTTCTCTGGTGGACAAGTGGTACTGGAACAATAGGTTTGGGTGATGTCTCTGCCTGGGGTAGTGATAGGGGACACCTGTGGATAAAAGGCAGGTTACCACCCCTCAGGAAAATACAGTCTGCCCCCACAGCACCTTCCCCACACAGCAACAATTCCCCCTTCTTGAAATGAGTCACAGTACCAGAACATAACATTAACAGTTTTTATTTTGGGGAATGGGAAGAAAAAAGGGAGAAAAACAGCACAACTTTAACAACTGTGGAAACAATTTCACCCATCACAATCCCCACCTCTCACCTACGGGCTCGCCCAGCTTCTTAATGTCAGCTGCCCAAAATATCTCTAAAGTCCCTTGGGTGGGTATCATACCACCATGTAGAAGATGCTGGGGGGGGGGGGTCTTTCATCTGGGCCCAAATAACTTTAAACAGCAGAACCAGATACTAAACTTTTAACTTTCTGCCTTGGTACAGTTTTAATCTTGGAGCAGTCCTGCCCAAGATTTGTCCCCCTTAATTTCTTTTTTGACTAGCTAGCTAGCTAAATAAAGACTCCCCAAAGCCGCAGCCCGAGGTACTTGCAGTTCAGCAGTTCAAAAGCTGTGGCAGAAACTTGTATCAAAGTACTGTGTTGGTATCAGGAGTTGTTGGTGCAGCACAGCAGCAGGTGGCTGAAGAAATTATGAAAGTTGGTCTTTACCTGTGAGGCCTTTCCAATCTTCACCCCAGGGGCCTCTATATACTGTGTTCACCTGACAGGTCTCTCGATGTCTTCCTCTCTGGTGGTCTCCTCTTTGGTCTGGGTACAGAGCAGGCTGGTGGTTCCCCAGACTGATGGCTGGCACACATTTTTTCCCACTTCAGTAAAGAACTGGGCTTTGCACAGTCTCTATCCCAAGCATGAACAGTTACTCCACCTTGCAGCAAAAGCAGTCTCTGATGCCCTTAGCCCACCAAGGTGGAACACAGCCTGCAGGTCACTTGAAATTCAGCAGCAGACATTGTGGATTTAGGTTGTAACCTTTACAGTCTCTGCTTTCCAACTGCCAAACTCCGCAGGCTCCTTCTGCACTACCGGACAGTCACCCCCTTTCTCTGGCAGCAATTCTCCAAAGTCTCTTACTCTTGCTGTGGAGTCTAACTTTCTTGACACCGCAGGAGGTTCAAGTCTCAGCAGCAACTTACAAATTCTCAGTAATGAATTCACTCAGCTGCAGGTTCAAGTCTCACCCTGGGAATCTCTTACAGAGCAATTCCTTTCCCACGGGCTGTTTGCTTCTCCAGGCGCTCTGTAGCTAGTCCAGTACTGGGACCAGACAAGGCCTTTGGGCAAACAAGCAGGCCTTTTGGGCTAGCAAGCCCACAGCAGTCTCTCTCTCCTCTGCACTCTTTGGCTGGTCTCTCAGGAATCCCCTTTTGGTGGGCAAACAGTCCTTTTTTATCAGTTTCCAGCAGCCCCTTCTCATTGGCTGCAACAGTTGTCTCACGGAACAAATTAATATTCATTTGACTCCCTTATCACCCTATTGGTTCCTGTTTTGGGTGCCAAGAATTGTCCCTGTTTTTTCTCACAACAGTCCCCTTTGCAGTTCCAAGAGCTCTGTGCAAAATCTTGGCTCTCTGATTGACTGTGGCAGGGATTAGAGGTTACAAGTATGGTTGCTGAACTCTCAGTCCAATATAGAGTCCCAACTTTAAAAATCTAGTGCAGCCAGAATAAATGTTTTTGCTTATTAAATACCCCTGAGTCTTGAAGAAGCCCCCTTTGTCCTATTAAACGACTGCAAAAATACAAATATCCCACTCGTCCCCTGTCTGATGCTACTGCCCATTAACACTGTCCCCATGCAATAGGCAGGACCTCATTAATACTAATTGTGCCTAATTAATATTTACAAGGCATTACTCTAGCGCTTATTGTTGTTCTGAAAATAAATACTTTGGGGGCTCCTCAAGTACCTCCCTTGTGTCTCTCCGATTAGCAGATGCTGGAGGTCGGGAGCTTGGAGGGAGCCTTTGATGCACCTCAGCAGTGGCGAGAAAATGGACTTTGCACATTGTGCATGTGCGAACCGTCTGCTCGCACATTTGGGCTGTGAGCTGCACAGCAGTTCTGTGGCTTTTGCTCCTCCAGCCCCAAACTGACAGGGAACATTAGAGGGGCCGGATGGAGAGTTCAGGGACACCAGGGACACGGGCCCAAGTGGTGGTGAGGACACAAGAGACAAACCAGGTAATCCCAACAGAGTTGGGGGGGCTTATATGTTCACCCCCCTAAAACCTTAGCATCTTGAATAAGCCATTTTGACTATAGGAACATATCTAGCTGGTCATTTCAGCACCTCACTGTTAGGCATCTCAGACATAACATTAGTTCATCACATTTTCTTACTAGATATCTGGTTCCTGTCTAACAAGATGTTTCACATTGCCAGTCACATTAATACTGTCACAATAGCAGTTCCTAACTAGACATTAAGTAACTGTCTAGACAACAACATGCATAGGCAGATGCATGCACGTTTCCACCCTTTCCATTTTACAGCACAGGGAGGGATATATTACTAGAACAATGTGCTTGTGTACTGCTTGTAGGGGAATATCAGTGGAGGCACCAAGGTAGCCATGCTGGGTAGCCCGTGGGTGACTCAATCGCGACGCATGTCACAGGAGCTACTGGGCAGATACAGTGACCCGGATGGGGTGGGTTGGTGACTGTAGCAACAGGAAGTCGCTACAGGTACACGTGCATGGGGGGTGGGAGTGAGCATGGTCAGTGAGTGGCAGAAGGGGTTTTGAGGGGTGGTACCATAGTAGGCTGCCAAGCTGGCCCCGTGATGTAGTGGGTCAGCTCGCAGCTTTGATGGGTAGGGTGCTGGGTTCAGGTTCGGGCACAGGTTAGCTTTTGTTGCACCTGGCCCGAATGTTATTTTTTTACGTTTTGCCCCCCCCCCGACATGCACCCCTCTGGAGTTGAGAATCCTTAAGTAGAGGGGTGCGGGGGGCACAGCCCTCTGTATAAACGTAAAAAATAGAAATCCCTGGCGCCATTTTGTTGTGCGCTGGGGAGTCAGAGAGCTAAAATTGATTTTCGGTGCTCTGATTTCACCGTAATGGCGATTGCTGTTATCACATAGAACTGTCATACTGTAAGTAAATTTTAGGGGAGGCTTAGCTGCTTTACTAGACTTGTGGGAGACTACTTCGTCTTCCACAGGAATAGGGTGTGCACTGCCTACTCCTGGCGCTGTGTCCGGGTGCAGGGGCCTGTTCTGGAATAGCAGGGGTCCTAGCAGTCTTTGTTGACCAGTCCTCCACTTAGGCTTCTACATCCATATCTACAAATGGTGCCTCTTCTTGATTTTCAACTGGATATCACTTGTCTCTAGTGGTTCACCATTAGGGTCTATACCATACAAGGAGTCTGTCTCTCCACTGTTTGCTTGTGGCTAGTCCATAGGAGTCACCGTTTGTCAGGATACTTCTGCAGGAGGTTGATACCAATACATGTCATCTTCCTCCTCTTCAATACTTGTACTGATTGTTTGTTCAGGCTGAAGGTATGGGTCATTGTCTACTACTGGATCAGAAATAGTTTTCCAGCTTGAGTATGGGTTCTAGTTCTAGCAGGTCTCGGCCCAGGCTTTGGTACAGTCTCTGGTATGGGCTCGATCTGACCAACAGGCAAAAGGTGATTTTGATTAACAGTCTTAGCAATCCCACGCCTCATTCTTGTCGAATGCGGTACACAGGCAAATCAGTCAACTTTTCAATTGGAAGGCTGAAACTGTGGTTCAATGGACAAGCAGCCAGCCACTCCCCCTTCCTGAGCTATAAAAGCAGTTCCTCTCAGCCTCCTTCTGAAGCACTTTTTATTTGTAGTCGGAGGTGCTGTCTGTCTCTCCTTTGCTGCTGGCTGGGGCCTCCCCCCCCCCACCTTGCTTTTTTGGCTTCTGCTTGTTTCTGCTGGACTACGGTTTTCTGTTCTGCATTTGGTTTGTATTTTGCCTCCAGCTGTGTG
This sequence comes from Neoceratodus forsteri, assembly GCA_016271365.2. NCBI lineage: Eukaryota > Metazoa > Chordata > Ceratodontiformes > Ceratodontidae > Neoceratodus > Neoceratodus forsteri. The sequence goes on along the minus strand of CM028135.1, from coordinate 898,997,298 downwards.
CTTCTTTGTGTTGCTTGTTCCCTGTTCCTCTGTGTTTGTGTGTCTTTTGTTTTGCCTTCTTTTTGGGAGACTTCTGTTTCTAAACTCCTTGTGTATTACTAATCCAGAGCTCATGCTACTTGCTCCCATTTACTCACAATGCAATTGCAATAATTATCTGTGTGTTTCAACTCATGCCACATAGCTGCTCTCCATGATATGCACCTTTACTTGTTTTAACCTGGTTCAGGCTCACTCTGAACCTTAGTTGATGCAGCTCAATCCTGCTTCCTCAACTCATACCACATACCTCACTGCTGTTGTTTCACTGCACTGCCTGGCAATAGCTGCCTTCAGAGCATTGTTTCCCTCCAATCTACTGTATGTTCATTGAATCCTACAACTCACACTTTTTTCACAATACAGACGCTGCTCGCTATGTTTGTACACTGCTATTACACTCTGGAGGTCAGCTAAGCTGCTGCAGATGCTGTAAACTAGTTTCAATATCTGCATGTGGGTCTTAGCGCTTTCCATTACTTCTTGTTTTTCCTACGGCGGGGGGCTTGGAGGTGTTGGGGGAGTCCCACTATTCATATTTACTGCTTCTCCGACCTACGTGCAGGTCCAATCATTGCTACTCTGCTTTACAGACCTTTGTGCAGGTCCCACCATTGCTACTTTGCCTTGCTGACCTCCATGCAGGTCCACTCATTGCTTATGCAATCATTGCTCAATGCTCGCTACTACCATCTGACCTACATGGGGTCACAACACTCAACGCTCATTCAGCTGCTCTTCAGTTTTCTGGGGCATGCCTGCCATACCATTCTGGTGCAGGGCCTCCCTGCAGCCAATGGTCTCGCTCTGCATTTTTAAGTCCGCATCTTGAGTGTGCCAGACTTGGGGTGGGGTCTTTCTCACCTGGCCCATAGCTGGGAATATCCTCTCTCCAGGCCTGGTATTAGCCGTTCAAGACTTGACGACAGCTCCTGGTGTAGAATTTAAGACTAGCCATGAAGGGTGGTTACAGCGATCTCCTTTGGCTCTAGTATTGTACTAGAAAGGCACCTTCACTGCATTCTCCCTACGACTGCCTCTGGTTCACCTGGTTTGTTTCTAGGTTGAGTAGGTCAGGTGAGTGCCTCAGTAGTCATTGCTCTCCTCCTTCCACCTTGGTTGCCCCTGATGTTGCAGAGCAATCTCACAATCTTCCATGGCATTCCTGTTAGAGGGATTGAGCCAGAGCTTTCCTCTAAACTGGAATATTTTCCACCCCCCTTTCATTGGGTTTCTAAATTGCAGCAGCAGAGCTGTCAGAAAATATACATCCCAAGCCTGGAGGGAAGGCAACCTAGGCCTTGGATCCCCAGAGACTTCCTCCTCAAGAGTTTTTTTCTCTCCCCCGTTCTCAGGTCATAACTGTTAGTTAGCCATAGTTAGTGTTCCCTATTTCCTTTAGGTAGGTTCCCTGTTGGATGGAGGTGGATGGAGTCCCTACTTGCTCTTCCCTCTCTCCTTAGCAGGCCCCCTTAATCTCCAGTGCAACCGATCGTACTCATGCCATTGCTAACCTGCTCATCTCATTACGTTATCAGTTTTCCTGATGCCTTATCTACTGCTATGCCTCACAGCTACTGATCGCTAACATGCTTTGTACTACTACATTTCTTTTTGGGGATCCTTCCTAAGGTACCTTTAGCCAAGGGAATCATCCCGTAGTACCTCTAGGGGTGGAACCCTCTTCAAGGCTTCCTTGCCTTTCATACCCCTACAGGGTGGTAATTCCTCTGGAATAGACAGTGTGAACGGCCAAAATCAAAGTAACACAGTCACACAAGCATAACACTATATTGGCTGCGTAGGCCATTGAATTAGAAGGCTGGGCCTGTGGTTCAATGGACAAGCATCTAGTCACTCCCCCTTCCTGAGCTATATAAGCAGTTCCTCTCAGCCTCCTTCTGAAGTGCTTTTTCTTTGCCCCACCATCCTCCCCTCCTCCTCCAGCGGCAGCGCCTCTCTCTTCAGAATCCTTCCTATGGTACCTTTAGCCAAGGGAATCATCCCACGGCACCTCTGGGGGTGGAACCCTCTTTGAGGGTTCCTTGCCTTTCGTACCCCTACAGGGTGGTAATTCCTCTGGAATAAAGAGTACAAATGGCCAAAACCAATGTAACACAGTTGCACAAGCATAAAACTATACTGGCTGCGTAGGCCATTGAACCATAACATAAGGCTCTGAGGGCCAGCAATCAGCTGTCTTGTGCTTTCCACGAAGTCCAAGATTTTGGAGGAGAACTCTATCCCCAACTTGTAACACTTGGTTTCATACTTTTTGGTCATATCAGAGGTTATTTTCAGCCTTGACTTTTCCAGTAGCTTCTGCAGTCAAGTTATAAGCATCTTTCAGCTGTTTTTTCAAATGTTTTGTGTACTCCAGGTAAGAGTCGGTTGAAGTTCCATTGGCAGACACTCTGAACACTAAAACAATTGGAAAATGGCCTTCTTGACCAAACGTGAGCAAGTAAGGTGAAGCATCTGTAGCACTGTTACTAGTACAGTCATAAGCATGCACCAACTTGAGGACGTGCTGGCCCCAATTTCTTTTCTGTTCAGTGTCTAGTGTACCTGACATGTCCGAAAAGGTACATTAAATTGTTCAGGTTGTGGGTCCCCTTGTGGATGGTAAGGTGTGTTGTGAGTCTACTGGATGCCATGAACAGCAAGAAATTCTCTCACTAGGCATCTCTGAAAGTCAGGCCCTTGATCGGAGTGATGGCCCATTTTAAAGCTAAAAACTTCAGTTTGTGGACTGGGTAGTTGTTTTCACTGGTTGTCAAGGTTCTACTTGTGAATGCAACAGGTCTCAGTCCTTCAGGGTACTCTTGATACAGCACTGCTCCTAGCCCATCAATTCTGGCATCTGTGTGTAAAAGACCGTGCTTGGTTGGATCAGCAAAAATCAGCACAGAAGCGTCTGTAAGTTTCTTAATTATTTCTCCAAATGCAATTTCACAGTCTTTCACAGTCTTGATTCCACCTGTCTCCAAAGGGTTCATTAGATTTTTAATATGTCTGTTTTGGTGTTTCTTTCCCCTCCTGCTTCTTGTGGTTGGTAGGGGGTTATCCTTGCAGTAAGTTCATAAGTGGCCAGACCAACCTGGAGAAATCTTGAATGAATCTTTGGTAATAACCGCAGAACCCAAGAAAAGACTGTAAAGTCTTCAGGTTATGTGGCCTAGGCCAGGCAATGAGGCCCTTAAACTTGACAGAATCAGTTTGGACTCCTGCTGAAACAATGTGCCCAATGTATTTTACAGAGAACTGACAGAACTGACATTTGTTGATTGATACTTTGAGTCCAAATTCTTCTAGTCAGTCTAGGACCTTCATCAGTCATTCTTCATGTTCTTCCAGGGTACGTCCAAAAACAGTCAAATCATCTAAATATACTGTCACTTGCAGCAGATTCATATCTCCCACAGCTTTGTCCATCAGCTGTTGGAATGTGGCTCGTGCCCCAGCAATACTTTGTGGCATCCGCTCAAACTGTTAAAATCCTAAGGGCAAATGAAAGCTGTTTTTTCATTGTCTTCTTCAGTCATGGGCATTTGTTAGTATCTGTTCCATAAATCCAAGACTGAAAACCATTTAATGCAAGTGAGATAGGACAGAGTATCCTCCACATGCGGTACAGTGCATTGGTCTGTATGGTACACTTATTTAAAGTCCTGTAGTCAATACACAAGCGTACGGCCCAATTCTTCTTGCAGGCTATCACTGTGGGGGATGCATAGGGGCTCTTGGATTCAGTTATGATACCAGCAGCTAGCAGCTCTTGTAAGTGTTTGCGAACATCTTCCACATCAGCTGGGGCTAGTTGTCTGGACCTCTGTCAGAAGGGTTGGTTGTCACTTAGTCTTATATGCTGCTCTTCTCCTCGAGCACATCCAACATCCAGCTCGCTTGTGGAAAAAACATTTGACCTCTCGACTAGCTTCTGTCTCAGTTTTCTCTTGTACGTTTCAGGTATTGAAGAATCTCCAAATCTGAACATGTTACGGTCAAGATTTGTACCTGTAGCTTTGTTCAGAACTGCATGTCATACTGTTTCTGCTTGGTAGACATGTGCTAATGTCTTTCCTTTTCAAATAGTCACTTCTTTGCCAGTTTCATTTTTCACCAAGACAGTAATCTTGTTCGTTCCAGTGGGGATACCAGGAGGCCATATCACCGCTCTCTGTATTAGCAGGTTATCAGATCACTCCACATCTGTGGGCATGTCCCCATCTGTGGGCATGTCCACAATATAAGCATAACTTCTGGCAGGCAACTCAAACTCTATCTCCCCCATCACTTGACACTCAGCACTTGGGGCAACACCAAAGGCTGGGCATCCTTTCTGCAAATCACACCCACACGATCATCTTCAAGGTCTGGTTTACCAGATGTGAGCCCCTTCAAGTAAACATTTCGGATTAGGGGACGTATCCCTCAGCTGTAGATGGACTGTGGACCCTTCATCACTTGGCATAACTGAGCCAGTCTCTGAAACATGTTGGCATTGGTCCCAATCAATGCTGGGTTCTCTCCTTCCATCCCGGTATTAGGGCATACCAGGGCAAGCACTTCTATGGAGGTTTGTACTCCAGCCACACTTGGTGGGAAATCTATGTGTATGACAATATACCCCCTATATGGGTAAGGCTGTTTGCTTACCCTCCAGATATCCAGTCCTTCCAGTGGCTGTAAGGGTAAGTGGCTAAAATGCTTCTGGTACCAATCTGAAAGATGACAGTCACTTGGGCCCCTGTTATTAAGCAGTACCATACAATCTACCCCTTGAATCTTGGCTGGGAGCCTAGCAGATGGTCCTATTAATCATGGGGGAATCTTGGGTCCATTAACGTTGACAGGTTGTATCTGTTTCCTGCAGCAGGTTTGGTTGAGGACCCCAGTTTGCTCCTTTACTGGATCCCACTGACATGTCTCTGACATATGCTTCTCTTTCAATAACTTCTGTGCTACCAGGTTAGAGTTTACAGGCTTTTTGCAATTCTTCTTTGGTGCCCATCTTCACCACACCAGTAACTGAAAAATCCACCACTGCTGGCAGTATTTACTTGTTCTGACTCTGGTGGAGTCAACTTCTGACCTGTGTAATATCTCCGACCCCCTGTGGAAGTTGTCTCTCTTGGATTTCGGTCACTAGTAGTATGTATCACTGCCGCCTGCTCTGTCAACTCTTTTATTTGTCTCTTCAAATCCTCAGTCTCACTGTTGTCTCACCTGGGCTAATCTTGAGTTACAGGAGTCTCTATTTTTCTCAAAGGTGCCACCACCAGCCCTTGCTCTGCAACTCTATCTTCCTTTTCTTGAACTTCATACATCAACTCACCATAAGAAGGGGGATTACCCAGCTTCTCTTCCAATCACAACTTCATCAACAGCATTTTGAAGTACCCTGCTCCCTCTAAGACTTGCTCTAACTGCAGCCTTATTCATATCTTGGACAGTCACTGCTCCCTTATGGTATGCTCTCTGTATTAACTGCTTGAGATGATTCAAGTATTCAAACAGCTTTTCACCTTCTCTTTATACTGTACCTTGCAACATTCTCAGAACTCGGGTGCTACTGTCAGTACTCCCAAACTTGATTTCTATGATGTTGAGGTACATCTGGGCAGTAGCATCAGGTCGGGTAGCTTGCAATGCTCCAATACCATCCATGGCCAGCCCTCTCAAATGCTCCCATAGTCGACATTTCTTCTTAGCTTTGGGACACTGGTGATCTTGCACCATAGGAGTGGCTTGACCCACCCAAGTTTCAAAATCATCTTCCCCAGGCAGCAGTGATTTTCTCCCAGAGAAAGGTCTTAATCTCTGGTAGGCCATTTCTCTTGAGCCCTCTAGCAGAATCCTTAGGACAGCACAATCTCAGATCCATCTGCCCTCCAGATGTTGTGGGCAGAGAGATCCTGCTGAGGATTTCTGTAACACCCCATCCCTGGCCCTCTGCCACTTAACTAAGCCCAGCAGACACCCTCTGACTCCCAATGGTGTCACAGGAACCCCAGAAAGAGCTAATTCCATTCCTACCCTGGCATCCTGCCACTGAGTCAAGGTCAGTGGATTCCCTTCCAGTCTACGGGGCGTGAACCTGTGCAGTGACACTGGTACAGATCCTCCTTCTCCCCTTGCTTATCTTTGACCCCTTGCACACTGGGAACCTTCCACCATGTGGGAGGATCCCCTTATTCCTGCTTAAAGCTCATATTTATCCCCCATTCCCTAGCCCCACTCCTTTTTCTAAATGTGCAAAGTGAATTGTGACTAGGCACACAGGGCTTTGATGTACAGTTTATTAACACATCACTTTCAGGGAAAAGGGTTGTTACAGAATGGTATGGTAGAACAACATAATACAGCCAAATGTGGGCCACATGAAAGCTTCAAGGACAACAGGACAATCTAAGATTTAAAATAGAAAAAATGTTTAAGTTGCTACACGCTTTGAACTTTTGTTGTGTAAGTGACATAGTTTTTTGTTTCACAGGAAGTCGCTGCGATAAATCCCAGAACAATACAAGGTTCTAATTTTAATGCTTCTTTGAAAACACGCTTCATTATTCATGGATTTCTTAACAAAGGAGATGATTCATGGCTATCTAATATGTGCAAGGTACAGTGATATTGTTTACTTTGGTATTTGAAACAAGTCATCATTCTTAAATTTCAACATTTGTTTTAAATTTTTATTACAAATAAATCATGTGTTTAATGAACTTGATTATTCCTTAAGAATATGCTTGATGTGGAAGACGTGAACTGCATTTGTGTAGACTGGAAAAAGGGCTCCAGAACTCTATACCTTCAGGCAACTAATAACATTCGGGTTGTTGGTGCAGAAGTGGCATACTTCGTTAATATATTGGAGGTAACATTGATTTCCATTTTACATCCTTTTGTATAAAGATTGATTAGTTATGACAATACTGTGCTGCACCATTCACCTCATTCGCAAGCAGAAGGATCACCTCTTCTTTGTGAAAGGGCAATTTAAGTTTTCCCACTTGTTCAGTTCTGCTGCAGAAAGAATGCTACTTGTATTGATTTGTGAAGTGGCTCTGGGTGGTGGCTTTATGATGCATTTATTTATTTTTTGTGGACTGTTCTCAGGAAAGATAAGGGACTTGTGGCACTGCTAATTAAAGTCCTTAATTTCTTCATCACATACAAAGTACATTGAAGCTTATGGTAATTGTTAATTTTCTACAATGCTCCATCTGTTTACTTTCACTTTTACCTAGAAAGACTATCAAGTGGTTGATTTAAAAGACTGGTTGTTCATTAACCAGGCATGCTAGACACTTCCCAGCATCCTCCTTCCTTGCCCCAACACACAACTCCCATTATAGTTGGAAAGAGAGGACAAAAGATTTTGGGTAATTCAGGTGTGTATTAGGTGTGCAATTTTTAGCATCCACAATACTGTGCAGTAGCTGCTTATTACTATTGTCTGCAGCAAATAAAACATTTATAATAACTGGGGAGCATTTTTTCCGATATTGAAACCCAGTTATAATTTGCCGTTATAGCCAGCTGGTTATATCGACCAACATGTGCCTGGTTTGCCTTGGTCCATGCATGTGCCACCCACCATCATGCTGGACAATTCACTACCTCTCACATTGGGAATTCGCAAACTACAGTTAAAAAAAAAACCCTTTGGTGACACTTTTGGGAAGTACACTTTTGGAAGAAATAATAATTTACTGTTTAAACAGCTGCTCCAACCTGATCATGGACCGCGTGTGCTTGAACCCGACCATGGCTGCACAGCGATTTGTTTTTATTTTATATAATTCCTGTGGCAAAAAATACTCACCAGCAATTATATAAAATAAAACATGGGTTGGTGTGTAATATGATAATTTTACACAAATCCCTAGGTGTTGAATGCTTTGTTCTTGGGGTTTATGTAGCAGCCAACACCTCATGTTTGTCTAAAATTCTCGTTAGACACACCACCCAATCTATTATTCTATATATAATTGCACATTTCTAACACAATTGCATCCATAGCCACATATATTGCATCATTCATAACATTTTTACCCAGAACTCAGAACTGTCCAATTGAATTTAAACTGCAATCCCATGACAGCTTCCACTTCTTGTGCAGGGTTCCTCCCAATGGTCAGAACTTTTCTTTTTTTTCTTTTTATTTATACTTTATTCTCCTCAGGTCAACCTGTCCCCTTCCCCTGGTTCCCCCAGCCATGTCATCCTGGCATTCACCAGGTCTTTCCTTCATGGCACAAGGTAGCCAGCTGGCCAGGTGTGAAGCCCGCAGGGGATCAGAGTCATCCTGCCAGTCACCTTGCATTTTTGGTTTTCTCTGTCCCCTTCTTTTCCAGTGCCAAGCATGCATGGAGGGGAATGCACATACTCACCATAAGAATCCTTCAATATTCCTAACTCTTACTGTCAGCCTTTAAGATAGAACTGCCCAGAGATAGAATGTATGCTAATGATGGAATCATCATTGGCTTGCGTCACTTTTCAAATGCTGCCCTTATCAACTGCCTACATTTTAATCTTTCAGATTTCATTCTCCACTTGCAAGATCAGGCTCCTTGGAGACCTCTCCTCATCAGTTGTTGTTTAAACATCAGAAACTATAAGTATTTACTTAAATGTTTTCTTTTGCTGCCTTTATCTCCTGTATTTATTTAATAAACTGCTAGTTAGTAAGTTTTTTTGTTGGTTTTCTCGGTTTCTCCTGGTTCGGTATAATCAAAAAGAAACCAGAACAGTTTTAGTTAGTTTGGGAGTTTTTTGACTAAAACTCCACTAATTTTAGCTTTATTTTTCTAAATTTATTATTTTTAAGTAACCGATAATCCCTGTTACAGATCCAATAACTTTGGTTCCCTAAGCATCGGTTTCTGGTTCCGATCTGAACATCCATCGGTTCCTGAACCAGCCACAACTGCAAATAAACATTTAAAATTTAAAACTTTCTTTGTAGTTCCTATTTTTTATTGGTTTTTCATAATATCAGAAAAAACTAAGAAGAGAACCGATGAACTCAGGTTCAAAAACTGTATTCAACGTGGTGAAGTGTTTGCCAAGGCAGACAAACACTCTTTGCGTGTTGTCTGCCTTTGTTATGAACATTTTAAGGTTGATTGTAAAATATACGAAACCTTTCCTGAAAAGATGGTGGATAAGCATCTGGAAAGGTTTAAAAAAGGCTCTAGCTCTGACCAGCCGAAACCCTCCACTCCAACGGGTGACTGTGTTATGTTACAAATGCGACTGTATGATTATTTTATGATATTTTTTAACTGTATGTCTTGTTACAAATGTAATTGAATGCTTAATTTCTTGTATAATTTAAATGTTAAACTGTATGTCTAATTCTTCATCCGATTGTACCCTCCCTCCCCCCCAGGTCACACGAGAGCGAGCAACTTGTTATTCAGTGTGCCTTCCTGGTGAAACATTTCAATAAATAAATAAATAAAATAAACTGCAGAGCATGTACAAGCTACCCCTGATACAGGTAGCCAGGCTACTGGTAAGAGACCTAGTAAACTGGCTGACTCTCTGGTTCCAGCAAAAAAAAAACAGGAAAAACAAACACACTGTACCACTTGCTGAACAGTATTTGGGGATTTCTGCAGTGCCAGCTGCTATGCCTTCACCACAAGAAATTGCCCAGGCATTTAGGGTGATTCAGACCCTGCAGGAGCTGCTACCTATCCCTGGCCACCAGGCATCAGTTCAAACCCCTCCTAAGCAAGCAGCAACCTCAGCCCAGCCCCCATTCCAACAGCAGATGGAGTTCAAGGACTATGGGGAATTTGAGGAGGAAGAGGGAGAACCTATTGAACCAGAAGTTTCCCCTGATCAGGAGTTTGGCCCCCCTCAGGACATCAGATTACTACTCATTTCACTTTTCCTTCATGAGAAGAATGGTGGATGCTTTAGACATATCCACCAGTGAGGTTATAGAGGATGAAGAGGAGGCTGAGTATCTAGAGATGTTGGGTATGACACCTGCTAAAAAAGCCCTGCTTCCAGTAAACGTATTCTTTAAAAAGATGTTCTAAAGATTTTGCAGACTCCCAACTCTGTCCCTCCTTTGGATAAAAGGTTGGGAAAAAAGTATCAATTGGACAGGGAAGGAGCTGAATTTTTATTTACTCACCCTGACCACCAGGTGGTAGTCCAAAGTGCAGCCTGTGACAGGGCAAAGGTACTCTTAGCCTCTCATCCTCCTGACAAAAATTCCAGAAAGATAGACAGTATGGCCAAAAAAGGCTACCTGTCTGCTTCTCTGGCTATCAGGCAAGCCAACTATCAGGTCTACACTACCCAGTATCAAAAATCCCTGTGGCAGTCTGTCCTGTCTATGTCCAACAAAGCTCCAGGTAGCCGCTCAGCAGATTTGGCTGAGACTGCCAGATTTGGGCTGGAAGCAACCAAATACCAGTTCCAAATGGCTGCAGATACTAATGATACTGCTGCCAGATGGATGGCAAACACAGTTACTTTGAGGAGGTTTGCATGGTTGAGAGCCACAAACCTCAATCAGAATTCCAGGACTAGAGGGCATGAGATGAAGTTGGAGGGAGGGTGGTTAAGAGGAAATGTGAGAAATAATTTTTTCACAGAAAGGGTGAACGCTCTGCCGGAGGAAGTGGTGAGGGGTGAAACAGTCACGGGATTTAAGAATTCATGGGATAGACATAAGGGAATTCTGGAGGTCAGGGTAAGGGGCAACAGGATTCTAGAAAATGTAAAGGGAACCTAAAAGCTCAAATGGGCAGACTGGGTGGGCCATAGGCCCTTATCTGCGGACAGTGTCTGTGTATCTATGTATCTATGATACTCAGACCAAGGCCATGGATTTCCCTGTTGAGGGTAATTCCTTATTTGGGGACAAGACAGAGGCCTATATGAAAAAGGTGGATTACCTTACCAAGGATTACCTTACCAAATACAACATCCTCTGCCCTGAACAGCATGGTTTCCATGCAGGTCATAGCACCAGCACTGCCCTCCTAGAGTTCTCAAATTTTCTCCTCTCTTCACTGGACTTGGGCTCTCTGGCTGGAGCAGTGTTTGTAGACCTATCAAAAGCCTTCAACACTGTTTCCCATCCCCTCCTACTGGATGCCCTCAGCCACTCTGGATTTGCCACTGGGCCTGTCTCGTGGTGCGCCAGCTATCTGTCTGCCCGCTCCCAACATGTTAAAATTAACGGGAATCTCTCCAACACCTGTCCCATCCGCTCTGGTGTTCCCCAGGGCTCCATGCTTGGACCCTTACTCTTTTCACTATACCTCAACACCCTGCCAGGTACTTGTACTGGAAAAATTTTGTTGTAAGCAGATGATGCAGTCATCTTTGCTTCTGATCGAAACCCTATCGCCCTCCAGGACACCTTACAAAGATCATTTAATGATGCTGAAGCCTGGTTCAAGGAGCATAGACTTGTAATAAATCTCAAAAAAACCAAAACCATGATCTTCGCCCACCCACAAAACAAAGCCAGCAATTTCCAACTTCCTGACCTCTCTAGCACCAAGTTTCCACTCGAGCAAGTCTACTCGTATAAGTACCTTGGGATCTACTTTGACCCTGCTCTCTCTTTCCATGATCACATCTCTGCCCTAGCCTCAGCTTCCAATATTCGGCTGAGCATCCTATACCGGTACAAAAATGTTCTCCCCTCTGAGGCCCTCCGACTCGCGGTCACATCTTCTATACTGTCCCTTGTGGATTATGGGCTACCAGTTTATGGTGCTGCAGATCAGACTGCCCTCAACAAAATTCGCATTACACTAAACAAGGCCTGTATGCTAATTACAGGGGTCCCTAGGTTAACACACACTTGCCAACTATATGCAAAGGCCATACTGCTTGACCTAGATGAACGTCTCAGATATCAAACCTGTATCATAACAAAAAAAAACTCTCCTTGGTCTATCCCCACCAGGTTTGACAGCCTCCATTCATACAAAATCCCTAGTACAAATTCGAACCTCCTGCAAAACCACTCTGTCAATCCCCAGGGCTAAGACTTCACACGGTCAAAGGGCCTATTGCTTCAGAGCCCCATCCTGGTTCAACATGCTTCCCTCCTCTATCTCTGATGTACCCACGATCTCCAGTTTCAAAACGTCCCTTCGAAATCACCTACTTAATACACGAAGCTGTGACTGTTACTAAGTTGGTCTTGCTCAAATGCTATGACAAAGCTCCCTGAGTGGCTGCACCTAACCTACTACCAACCACCACCTGTTGCGTCTTCAATCATCGCCTCCACTTTTCTGTACCCCTCTGCATGTAAGCTCACACCATTGTTTTGCCTATCAAGTACTAAACATCTGTACCTATATTTCTCTACTGAACCTGAAACCTAAAATTTCTATAACTAATAGAAGACAGCTTGATTTTACTAATTTGTTATAGACCACATTGTTGTAACATACTAGTTGTACTGTGTTTGTCATCTTTGTGATGAGGTACCTTTGAAAATGAGCCCATGGCTCAAAGGTTTGTAAACTGATGTACAAATAAATAAACAAATAAATAAATACAAAGCCACCTACAAGAGTAACTCTGCTAAGGAAAGGGCCTCTCCCTCTGCTAGGGCCTATGGAATGAGAGGCAAAGGCAGATCTTCCTACAGCAGGCCTTTTATTCCAGGCCCAAGCTGTTCCACAGCCCCAACAGTACCCCAATCCAGGTGAGGTTCCCAGGCTGGTCACGTATAGCCACAAGCCAAACAGACTCCTGGACCTGTTTGCCAAGGCCACCTCGCCACTACCAGTAGGGGTCAGACTGACTTACTTTTTCCAGGCATGGAAAAACATTACCACAGACAAGTGGGTCCTGGAAGTAGTGAGTCAGGGTTTGTCCCTAAACTTCAAATCCTTTCCAGTTCTCAGAACCAGAATATTCAAGCAAGCTTCCAGTGCAGAGAGGAAGCTTCTGAAAGAAGAGGGTCAACACCTGCTGCTGTCAAAGGAGGTGGAACCTGTTCCTCCACAGCAAAAGGGAAAGGGTTTTTATTCAAGATACTTCCTCACAACAAAGAAAAATGGGAGTGGTGGCCTATTCTAGATCTAAGATTACCGAACAGGCACCTGACAAAACCAAAGTTCAAGATGGTGACCTTAGCACTAATACTGCCAACACTCCAAAAAAGAGCTTGGTTAGCATCTTTGGATCTAAAAGATGCTTATTTCCACATCCCCATAAGAGAGTCTCACAGAAAATACCTCAGATTTAGACTCCCTTCAGATCATTACCAGTTCTCAACCCTGCCATTTGGTCTCACTTCAGCTCCAAGAGTGTTCATAAAGTGCCTGGCAGTGGTGGTGGCACATCTGCGAAGGTTGGGTGTCAAAGTATTCCCCTACCTGGATGACTGGTAGGTGGTAGGAAACTTACCACAACAGGTAAGGGAACATTTGCAGCTCATCCAGGAACTCTTAGAGTCCTTAGGGTTTCTGATAAATCTCAAAAAGTCTGTCCTCATACCTGCACAAGTACTGCAGTTCATTGGAGCAGAGCTGAATACCCTGGAGGGCAGGGTCTATTTGCCTCTGGACAGGGTGAGAAACATTGTACAGATTGCGGGCTCCTTCAGGTTGAACAGACCAAAAACTACAAGACAGTTTCTCCAGTTACTGATCCACATGGCTGCAGCCATGGGAACAATCCTGGGATCCAGATTCCGGAAGCTAGACATTCAGTTCTATCTCAGGGCACACTGGTGCCAAAGGAGGGACCCTATCTCAAAGCTGATTCCAGTAACAAAGACGTTATTACAGGCCCTCCAGTGGTGATAAGAGGAAGTCAACCAAAGGGAAGGAGTTCCTTTCCAGCAAGAATCCTCATCAGTGGTTCTCACAACAAATGCATCACTACTGGGGTGGGGGGGCCATCTGGGGGCTCACACCACCCACGATATATGGTCAAGTGCGAGTCACTTCAGCACATCAACCTTCTGGAACTCAGAGCAGTGTTACTGGCATTATAGGCCTTCGACCCACTAGTGCAGGGAAGGGTGGTACAGGTCAGAACAGACAATTCCACCACAATGTACTACATAAACATACAGGGAGGAACAAGATCAAGCCCTCTATGAACAAAGGCAATGAAAATATGGAACCTGGCCTACTCCCTAGGAGTTTTCCTTCAGGCCATCTATCTGTCAGGAAAAGACAACACCTTAGCAGATGCACTGAGTCAAATCAACTGGGCCCATCATGAATGGGGCCTCAACAGACAGGTGTTGGAAGCAGTTTTCAGAAGGTGGGGTACTCCAGAGATAGATCTCATTGCATCCCATGAGAACCACCACCTGCCACAGTATTGTTGCAGGCCACAAACCCAGGGAACAGTCCCCAGGATGCTCTGGCCTTGAATTGGTCAGGGATGCACCTGTGTGCTTTCGCTCCTTTCCCTTTGGTGTTCATAGTCCTGCTCAAGGTCAGATCCCAGCCAGCATCAATGATCTTGATAACACCAGACTGGGTCAGGCAGCCATGGTACTCTCTGCTGCTATTTATGTCTCTGGCAGACCCAATACACCTTTCCTGGAGGCACAATCTGTTAACCTCCAGCAAAGGAAGGATCCTGTACCTGAACCTCAGATCCCTCAGACTAAAAGCATGACTCTTGAGGACTTAGAGTATGCAGGCTTGCTTCTCTCAGGGAGTGTTCTGGACTTTCTCAGGGAATACAAGAAACCCTCTTCTAAGAAAACCTATGCTTCAACATGAAAAAGGTTTTTGATTTGGTGTTCCACCAATGATGTGGTACCAGAGCAGACAGTGATCCCAGTTTTGCTGGACTACCTTACCCATTTGCATTCCCTTGGCCTGCAGCCCACTACTTTGAAGGTCCATCTGGCTTCAGTATCTGCTTACATCTCAGCTGGAAGGAATGTCTCTGGCATTAAATCCTATTTTCAAGAGGTTCTTCAAGGGCTGGCTCATCTTCACTCCCTCATAGGGAACCAGTTCCAGCTTGGGACTTGAATGTATGTAGCCAAGCTCATGGGTCCCCCCCTTTGAGCCTATGGCCTCAGCTCACTTGAAATATGTCACCTGGAAAACAGTTTTCCTAGTGGCAATGACCTCTGCCAGAAGAATCAGTGAGCTCCAGGCTCTGTGCTTTGATCAGGACTACATTTCATTCTACAGGGACAAGGTAGTTCTGTGAACAAACAGGAAATTTCTCCCTAAGGTGGCTTCTGATTTCCATTTAAATCAATCCATTGTCCTACCTGTCTTTTTCACTGAACACTCTAGTTCAGATGACTGTTGACTCCACAGTCTCGATGTCAAGAGAACCCTGAGGTACTGCATGACTCACACTAAAGATCATAGGCAGGACAGACAGCAACTGTTCCTAAATTATTGGGATGTGGGGAGAGGAAATCCAGCATCTAAGAGGTTCATCCCACACTGGATAGTTTAGTGTAGTCAGTTTTGCTACTCCAAAGCTGGAAAAGAGCCCCCAGCAGGACTGAGGGCCCATTCCACAAGGGGTACAGCTGCTGCTATAGCCGCAGCCAGGGATGTCCCTTTAGTGGAGATCAGTAAAGCAGCTACCTGGAGAAAGTGCATACCTTCATGAAGCACTATAGCCTGGACACCCAGTCCAGAATTGATGCCAGGTTTAGCACAGTCCTGCAGAGCCTGTTTCCAAAGTAGGTTCTGTGCCCACCTCCAAAGGTACTGCTTCATAGTCTGCAAGAGTAAGGAATATTGGAGAATTCCTGGGGTGAGAAGAAAAAAATACTTACCATAGTAATCTTGTTTCTTCCAAGATATTCTTCAATATCCATAGCTCTCCCACTCTGCTTCCCCTACTAAGAACCAGTGGCCTCTGCACTCCAAGTTGAGCAACTATGTATGAGGGTACCACACACACTGGCATATGTGTTTCTTAAGCCCTTTGGGCATTGGTTCCCCCCTTCTTCAAGTGATTCTGACATTCAGGATGGGATTGTGTTTTTTCCTCCAGTTGGAGTTTAGTGTTGTTTTTTATTACTATTGGATATAGTTCTTTGTGGTGCCTGTCTTTGCAGGCTTCCATGAAATCTGAAGTGTTAGAATGTAGGCATTTGATAAGGGCAGCATTTGAAAAGTGGCACAAGCCAATGATGATTCCATCATTAGCATACATTCTATGGTAAGTAATTTTTTCTTACAGGTCCTGTGGCACCCTCCCTTCCATTGGTGTCCCGATGCACACCACCCCAGGCCTCCACTTGGGGGTGGTCATTCGGCAGGACTACCAATCCACCCTCCCCAGAAGAGGAGAGGAGAGCTGTGCTCCGGATGCTCAATCCTCTCCCTCTCTGGCCAATCCCTGGTAACCCACTTGCACTGCGAACATAGGTCTCTGGTATGGCAGGAGGTAAGGCATAGATGTCTCAGCCCTCCATGACACTGGGATGGCCCCTGATAAGAACTTTCCTTACCTCCAAAGAGATCATACATACCTTGATCTTCTCGGTACAGTATATCTTGATTTTTTTTTTCACACAGTTTTACCACTCTGTTTCAGTTCCACCCTTTTTTTGTCAGTTTGGTTTGGCACTGTCTCCACACCATGTTCAACTATTTTTATGGAACAAATAGGGTCTTAACTATTTGTTCCACAATTTTCATCAAATTCAGAAGGTTCTTTTAAATGCCCATGGCCTCCCATGGGTAAATCTTTCTTGTGGTTTTAGAAAGTGCATAACATACCACACACCTATGCCATCTGCTAATCGCCATTCTGAATGTCTTGAGTGTCTGGCCCCAGACCATACCAAGAAGCTTCCTGATTGCCTTAACAGCTCCAGGAGAGTTGGGACAAGAAGATTAAAGTGTTTTTTTGGGTAAGTGCACCTTTCTCATTCCAAAACACAAAACTGAGTGGGGTCAATTTGGATTGGATCAGTTGATTTCATGTCAGATTCAGCACCAATTCTTCCATGGAAGGCCCCTTCAGATGAATTAGTTGGAAAGCACCTTTACTGTAGCTCTGAGGAATGGTGCTGGGTACCCCTCCAGCTCTCATTCCAAAATTGTATACCTTAGTGCAGTGGTGAGCAACCTAAAATAACAAACCCTCTTGAGGGCCACATGACCATGCATGACCTGGACTGGACCCATTTCACCACAAAATGAATCAAAAGTGACAGATTTGAATGCAAAAAAGAAATTATTTAATGGACTGGTAAGATCTTTAAAAGTTTAAAACAGTATAAATAGTATTAAATACAGTTAAAACTCAGTTTATTTCTCTTTTGTGCAGTGTAGTGCAGTCCCATTGTGGTGGCAGAAATGTTCTCGGGGGCTGCAGCTTAACCCACCAAGGGCCGCATGCAGCCCAGCGGCTGCAGGTTGCCCGTCACTGCCATAGTGGTTCCAGTTTCCTGTGTTCAATGCTGACACCAAGCAATAAAAAGGTAACAGGTTACACTCTTGGTCCTGTGCTTAGTCACTTGGTTCCTGGTCTCCGAAAGGATGAATCTTCTGTGATGCAGACACACTTAGGTCATACGGTAGGTATATCTGAAAGAAGTGAAGGAGGTGACAAGAGAGGTAAGAGAAGAGAAGAGAAGGCATCAAGGGAACTCAGGTTGCTGCAAGGCATAAAAAAGGGGGAGAAAGATTTGTTTAGATACATCAGAGAGAAAAGAATCTGCAGGGACCAAATTGTGAGGATAAAGAGAGAAGGGGGATGAGTGGAGGAGGGGGGTGATAAGACAGAGGAGCTGAACAGCTACTTCTGTTCAGTCTTTACTAAGGAGAAGGGAGGTGAGTCACCCACAGTGGGATGGAGGGTAGAGACAGATGGGGAGGGGGAATGACGGACAGTGAAATCACAAAAGAGAGGGTGCTAGAAGGGTTAAGAGCACTGAGTGTGGACAAGGTGCCGGGACCGGATGGGGTGCATCCAAAGGTGCTGAAGGAGTTGACAAATATCCTGACAGGCCCCTTGACAGACTTGTTTAATGTATCTCTGGGCATAGGGTGAGTAGCGCAGGATTGGAAGCTGGCTTATGTGATTCCTCTTCTTAAGAGTGGTCCTAGGGATGAACCGGTGAACTATAGACCAGTGAGCCTTATGTCCATAATGGGTAAGTTAATGGAGACCATCTTAAAGGAAAGGCTGGTGGTGCTGCTGGAGGTTAACAGGGTGCAGGACAGGAAGCAGCCTGGCTTCATTAAAGATAGATCATGTGAGACCAGCCCAATCGAATACTATGACTGGGTGACTAGGCAAGTTGATGGTGGCCATGCGGTGGATGTTCTGTACCTGGACTTCAGTAAGGCCTTCGACGTGGTACCACATTGGAGACTAGGTTGTAAACTAAAGGGCACAGGAGCCGGGCCAAACTGGTGAAGTGGGTGGAGAACTGGCTACAGGGTAGGCAACAGAGGGTAGTGGTGGAGGAGGGGAAATTCTCATCCCCTAAGCCAGTGATGAGTGCGGTTCCACAGGGGGCGATGTTTGGGCTGGTGCTGTTAGTAATATTCATTGCAGACATCTCGGAGGGTATCAGCAGCAAGATCAGTCTGTTTGCAGATGACACCACAATGAGGGCAGTGGTGGACATCCAGGGAGGCTGGCAGGGGCTGCAGGAGGACTTGACAAGACTTGAGGCATGGTCTGACACCTGACAATTCAGGTTCATTGCCAAAAAGTGTAAGGTGCTGCACTTCGGATCAAAGAACCTGAGAAGGAGCTACTATCTGGGGGGGAGTGCAGCTAGCAGTAATGGAGGAAGAGAAAGATCTGGGGGTGCTCATAATGGGAGCAATGAACAACTCGGCACAATGCAGAAGGGCAGCAACAAGGGCCAACAAGATGCTGAGCTGCATTTCCAAGGGTATAACTTTGAGGAGTAGGGAGGTGATTCTGCCGTTGTACAGATCACTGGTCAGACCACATTTGGAGTACTGCATGCGGTACTGGTGACCATACCTGCAGAGAGACATAGACTGCTGAAGACGGTGCAATGCAGGGCAACAGAAATGATCCAAGGTCTGGGGAAGTTGCCATATAAGGCCAGACTGGTAGAGTTAAACATGTATTCACTGGAGGAGAGGAGAAACAGGGGGAACATGATATAGACCTTCGAGTACATGAAGGGGATAATCCAAGCAAACACAGAGGGTCTGTTCAGAGCAAGGGTGGGAAGAGACACTAGAAGCCATGACATGAAATTGGAGGGGGGAGATTCAGGAGGGAAATGAGGAGGCATTTCTTTATGGAAAGGGTTGTGGCAGAGTGAAATGAGCTGTCAGTAGAGGTGGTGATATGTAAATCAGTGGAGGGATTCAAAAGAGGGTGTGACAGGACAATGGGGAGGGTCAGCTGCAAAATAAGGGTGTTAGCTACA
The DNA here is from genome assembly GCA_016271365.2 of Neoceratodus forsteri. Taxonomy (NCBI): domain Eukaryota; kingdom Metazoa; phylum Chordata; order Ceratodontiformes; family Ceratodontidae; genus Neoceratodus; species Neoceratodus forsteri. The sequence continues at coordinate 898,977,881 of CM028135.1, read as the reverse complement.
AACTCAAGCAGACTCGATAGACCAGTTGGCCTTTTTCTGTGGGCAATTTTTATATGTTCGTATATACATTAGACAGCATTAAATACACATTACTTGTTCACTTAAATCATTGCAGTGCTGTTATTTGTATCAAATGCCCCAGAATTAATGTTCGAAGATTCAGGCAAATCGTCCATAACTCCAGGACACTTATTTACAGAGAGGATTCCATTTTGGAGCATGTTGCATGCAATACCTTCTGACAGAGATGAGCTCCCCACTCTGTCAATGATGCATCTGTGATAAGGTGGATAGATGGCTAAGGCAGCTGTAATGGAAACCTTTTCTGTGGTTCCACCAGTCTTGGGAGTTATCTCCATTTTGTGATCTAAATTATCCCTTCTCTTAGGCCACTGTTCCTTAAGGATCTGTACCACTGAATTGGTCTTATGGGAAAATATGCCCAAAGGACTATGAATGTGGTTGAAACTATCAGGACCCTCACTGATCTACCAGAAAAGACCTGGTAAAAGGCATTTGGAAAGAGCCTTGATCTAGCAGTAGGGGTGCTTTGGCTAGTGTTTAATTGGGATCCATACGAAATCCCGACTCTGGTATGCTCGACATGAAAAAGCCCGACTCTGGTTTCCCATCAGGTACGCAATCCCGTCATGTTAGTAGCTAACACACAAAATCCCAACATGATACCAGCAAACAGCAAACATTTGCAGTATGTTTGTTAAAACAACAGAAGTAGATAGTAGAACAGAATAATCAGCTCCAGAATAGTGCTGGAGAAATTAACAGTGAAGTCCTTCATCCTTTAACCACAAAAGAGAAAAAAGCGATCCCATACCGGTTCAGCAGTCTTTCAACATATTTTTGATAAAGACATAATCCTCTCTTTGCTTGGTACAAAATAAAAAAAAACAGTCTCAATACTGCCTTCTGAATGTGTCTAAAATGACCAATAAATTAAAGAATAGTGCCCCGGGGAAAATATTCAGTGGCCAGTTCAGAAAACCATTCCGACAAACACAATAATCTGTTCCTGAATAACACTAAAGAAATTAGCAATAAAGTCCTTCATCCTTCAACCAGAAAAGAGAGCTCCTGGTACAGCAACCTTTCAACATATTGTACCTGAAATCCAAGTAATCCGGAGCTTCACTAACAAAATGGCCAGTCATGTAGGGCCGAGAGATAGAGGCTAATGCCTGATTTGGATAAATTCAGGGAAAGTCTCACAGGTCTTGTCACTTTACTTTCCTGGTAACAATATGCAAGGAATGACTCAAGCTTGTTCTCTGGAAAAATCCTGAAGAGTCCAGTAAATGGAGAAGTAATGCACTGGAGGAAACTACAATGAACAGCTCTGGTTGCATTTAGGTTGGTGGAGTTCTAATGTTTAGAAAACACTACGGGCATTACGCACTACAAGGCAGGCTTAGATAGCAATCAACATTAGGCTTTATTGTTGGGATTTTGTGTGTCTGCCAATCGACCCTAACGGTAAGATGAAAGTCAATATTTTGCAGTCGGGAATATAGCTGTCGGGATTTTCATTGTCAGGAAACTGTACTAGACCCGTTTAATCTAGTTCTGCCACAATGAATACGATGTCCTGAGTTGGAGCCAGTACAGAGTTTTCTAGATTTATGAGGAATCCTAATTTCTAAAAGATACCCATTTAAAGTTCAGAATCCTCACATCAGGTTCTGGTATACTAGACATGATAAGCCAGTTGTCCAGATATGAATCAATTATCATTCCTTGCCTATGAAAGTAGGCTTCAACCCCCGACAGACATTTGGTTAAAACTCTGGGAGCAGAGAAGACACCAAATGGCAAGATTCTTCTCTGGTATGTTCTGTCTTCCAATTTGAAACTGAAGTATTTCTAAAGGAATAATCTGATAGGGATGTAAAAATATTAATTCTTCAGCTCTATGGAGCAGAACCAGTAGGGATATAAAATATTAATTCTTCAGCTCCATGGAGCAGAACCAATCTCTTTCATGGAAGGATACTATTATCTACCTGAATTTCATGTATCTCATATATCCGTTCAGGCCTCTGAGAAGCAAATTGGGCTACCACACGCCTGATTTTATGGGACTCAGGTAGTACTGGGAAATTCATTGTTTTCCTGATTTGATCTCAGGAACCTCTTGTATTTCTTCTGAAAGCAGGAAGCTCTAACTTTATATCCATAAGCATTCCTGCTGTAGGTCAGAAAATATCCTACATTCTAGCAAAAACTTCAGTAATGCATTAGGGTTGTTTCCACACCAACAGAAGTGTGGAAATTCCACGTTAGGGTTACCACCCCACCATCCTACCCCCATGCCCCCTCCTCAAAACACTATCTCTGCATTCCCTCCATCCCCTCCACACACACACACACACACACATGCAAGCAAGGGAAGGGCCAAGGCAAGACAAGCAACCAGGTACAGGCAGGAACAGGTAAGAGAAGTGACATACAACTCTGTAAACATTCCACAAGACACAGGCATTGTCACAGTCTACCAAGTGTATGAGTTCTGCAGCCATCATAGTGGCATGGGTGTACACATGCATACTGGGCAATCATGGTGCAGATGCCCATATTTCAGTAGTTAGCTGATGAAACACACAGTATGTTATCCACACATAGTATATTAGAAATGACAGTTTCTGTGAGCCTAGCAACAGTCATTGGATATTTGCATTTTGTTTAGTGATACAGTGAGTCAGTCCTAATAATAAACAGTGGTAGTAATTAAAGTAATGTCTTGTAGCATAGTTTACAAATAAAATGTAAAAGCAACAGTTGTAACATGCAAAGGTAACCATAACATACTGTTAATGAGTATTTCCAGGTAACGCAGCAGCAGCATAACAACATGCACTGGTGGTAGCTTCCCACCAGAGCAGTATCTCCAAAGAAGTGTGTATATGTCAGGTGTATCTTTCCTGCTGCCACATGGCTATGTGGTAGTAACGATACTTGCAGTGACCCAATTGTTGGATTATGACACATATAAATCAATATTCTGAAAATATGTACAGACTAAATGTCATTGCATTAGGAAGATATGCCAGCAGTAATATGTCATCGTACTGTGCTGGTAGTATAGAGTCGCTTATACTGTATTTGTTTTTTCATTACATAGTGTTATGTGAATTTAGTACAGTGCTGTGATTATTGTGCTTACAGATGTGCCGGAGTGGTATAGTGTCATACGATGTTGCATGTGTCTTGCATATGTGTGTGTGTTGGGGGGTTGGGGGGAATCTTGAGTTAGGGTTTTGAGGAGGGGGCATGGGAGGGGTGGGGTGGTAACCCTAACGTGGAATTTCCACACTTTTGTCGGTGTTGAAACAACCCTAACTGATGCATTAACAAAGTTTTTGCAAAGAATTTCCTTTCTTTTTTAAAAAGTGTAATGTAAGCAGTAAATGGAATGTGTTGGTGGGAGCACGGGGCCCTTTGGGCCCCACAGTCTCACCAAGCTGCCCAGTTGTGCATAATGATATGTATCTGTGGGAGTGCGGGCCCTCTGGGCCTTGCGCTCCAAGTTAAACATAAGTATGGATCCATACAGCAGTTCTATAAGGCAAGGAGCCCTTGTAACATTAATTTGCCCATATCTCGGGAACCGTAGCAGCTAGAAAAAAAATTCAAGTGCCGTTGTAACCGTGAGAGTGAGTGCTTCTTGCAACATAAGTCAATGGAATCCATATCTCACATCATTTCTGAGATATGGGCACCGTAAAGCACTGTGACTGTTAACACTGAGGGCATAATAGTGGCCTATGCACATGAAAATAAGCATATGCAACACTAATTTGCAAATATCACAGGAACCATACAAGCTAGAAAAAAAATTCAAATTTAAGGGGTTTCATGGGTTTCCAATCTACTTCTGCACTTTACTAAGAATGTTTGTGATGAAAAGTCCATATCTCGAACCGTTTTTGAGATATGGGCACGAAAGGCGTGACGGGCGCCACCATGTTATACTATGGGGACATTTCTGAACTTCAGAATGCTATAACTATGGGCCTGTTCAATGTTTCCATAACAAGCCATGAAAAGGCACACCCGTAGGATTAGGGCTTTTCACCCTGAAAGGTTCAGGTCAATAGCGCAATCCACGTTGCCACAGTGAAGTGAAAAAGAGAACAACTGCTGCAATGTTATCCTATGGGGAAATGTCTGAACTTTGGAATGGTGTAACTATGGGCCTCTTGAATTTTTCTGCACCAAACCACTGAAAGGCACATCCGAGGTACTAGGGCTTCCTACTCTGAAAATTTCAGGCCAATAGCACAATCCACCTTTCCACAATCAAGTGACAACAAAAAAGCAACACATAGCAAAATTCTCTTATTTCTATAATGAGAATGTTAGCATGCACAAAAAATGTCATCGCGGTCATATTTAGAGTTTGCGTGATTGTTTGTGCGGCAACATAAATGTGTGCGTGATCAATAAACAAAAAGAAAATTAATAAACATATTTCCAGACTAGCTGGTGAAAAATGAATGCCAGGGGCAGGTTTCTCGGGGCCCGATTAGGTAAAACCAAAGGTTGGTGTTTTGTAAAGTGCAGTATTTTTTGAATTACAGCATTCTTTCTCTCTCACTAATAGAAAACAAGATGGCAGCAAATATCTATAACATTTTGGAGCAAGACAACATTTTACTGCGAATGTTTCCGCAGTACAAATGTAAATTTTCCATAGGTATAATGGGACATGAATAAATGGCATAGTGTTTGAATGGAGCAATATTTTTTCACCACATTTTCAAAAGGCACCAGTGGGTTGACAAAGAATTCATAACTTTGGGGACATTTCACTTTTTGAGAGTACTACTGTTCCACAACCATACATCCGACTGACACAAAAATGTCCAGATCTGGAGATCTATGGTAGGTCTTTCAATATTTGGTTAAGGTACTAGGGCACTAACCCCCCATTTTGCTGCATGAAAGCCTGCACTTTTTTCAAATTAACTCCAGTGTTCTTACTTTTCATACTTTTTGGAGGGGCTCTTGATTTTCATCATCCAGCTGAACCATGATTAAGCCTGACCACTTCGGCAAAGTGACCACCTCCATCGGTCAGGTAAAAAGCATCACATTTTAACTTGCCTTAACAGAGCTGAGGAATCCTTGCTTCCACTACGTTTCTGAAGAGCCCACTCTCCTGGCTTCATTACTTATAGTGTGCCCTGGCCAATGAAAGGCTCACAGGTGTTTAACAGGGAGCTTAGCAATTAGAAGAAGGCCACAGTTCTTCTACATTCAGATCAGTACAAAATGTTTGCAAGCTCAACCCCTGTATTTACAAAAATAATTTAGTAAAATTAGTGGGGTGGCTCCTGGTGTGTGACCAAACAGAACCATGGTTTACACACACCCCCGGCTCCCCCTTTAGATTCTACCTTCATCTGAACAGACTGGTGGCAGAGAAGGCAGAGGGGATTTTAATCATGGGGGGGGACTGGAATCTCACATTAAACTGCCAGTTGGATTCTACATCTCAGATCCCTTCCCCAGCGACAAAAACAGCTAAAAGATTCCAAGAGATTCCACCCCCCCTTCTTGGATCTCCCCTCATTGACACCTCTATCACCCCCCATCTTACCACCCTTATCCCTGCCTTTGCCCCTCTCCCCCTCTCCCTCCCCTTTCTAAACTCTTTCCTCCCCCTGTTGTAGTTGCAACTTTACAAAGCTGCCTGGCTGCTCATCTCCCTCTTGGTTCTTCCTCCCCCCTCTACTTTTCTTCCCTCTGCCTCTGATCAGGTTTTGCTTAATGTGTATATAACTGAAGCTTAATTGTCCTATACTATAATGTAAACACATGTACATCTGTTCTGAAATATTCTATATGACTTGTTTGCTTCCCTGCAACTGTTTGTAACCCTCCCTACTGACGTGGAACTTTTGTAAATGAGCTGCCTGGCACTCAAAGGTATTTGTAATTCTAGAATGAATAAATAAATAAAAAAATTAAAAGGCTTGATAACTGAGATGGGTTTAGTAGATATATGGAGAGTGAGATAACCCTAGACAAGAGATTACACCTGCTACTCCCCAAAGAACAGAATCTACTCCAAGATAGATTATTACCTGACCCAAGCAAGGGACCTGTCCAGATTTTTTTTTTCAGCTCTGTTTCTGGCTCTGCTTGAGCCCTGGAGAACTCTCTCAGGCATCCACTTGCTCCAGCTCACCTCCTGGCCTGAGACTCAGCAGCGACCCTGGCACCAGCCCGGCTATCCCCTCGGCTTTGAGTCCTCCTGAGGTGGGGCCGCCCTATCCTCCCAAGGTGCTCTATCTACTAATTCGGGCCGGGCTGGGCTCAGCCCAGTGGCTGGAAGAGTCCGGCCAATGGAGTGTGGCTGCAGGGGTGGTGCTGCTGCCTATCTCCCGGAGTGGGGATTTTCCTTTGTTTCTTGTTACACCCCATACCACCCCAAGCAGAGTCCCGACATGCAATGATGCCAGGAACGTCTTGCCATGGCTCCAAGAGCTCTAGTTAAGCCCTGTAGCATTGCGGTACCACGGTCTCCACCAGAGGTCACCATGGTGCCGCACATAGTTCCTGGATCCCCCCGAGGAAGGAGAGCTGTCCTCCAGATGCTCAATTCTTCCTCTCCCCTGCTGACCCCCAGTGGCCCAGGCTCATTCCTAACCCGGGTCGTCAGCATGGCACTAGGTGCTGCGTCCAATGCCTCAACCCTCAGCGGCACCGGGCCAGCTCAGACCTGTCCAGATTTGGCTACTCCTGGATAGGAACAGCCATACACTCGGACCATCAGCCCCTATTCACCGAATTAGAACTCGGTTTACCTCAGAAATGCACACAGTGGTGCCTAAACCATTCCCTCCTCCAAGATAAGGACACCTTAGAGAAACTTAAAGATGTTATTGACCAGATGCTGACCCATAACTCCCACCCACATATAAGCCCCCAGATTCTGTGGGACGTGTTGAAAACAATGCCAAGATGGAAACTAATTTCAATAGGATCCCACAAACAAAAAGAGGGGAAACTCAATTTAGAGCAGCTCAACACTCAGTTGCGAAATCAAGAATCCCAACAGAAACAAAACTGGAAAAAACAGATAAGGAAATTAAGGAACTTAAAAACTGACTGCAGGAACTACACTTACTGGAAATAGAGAAATCCCTCCACTACCTGAAACAGTCATACTACGGCGGGGGGTCAAAAGGCTTAAAAATGTTAGCACTCAGGCTTAAACAGAGGCAGGCTAGGGCTGCCATCATAAAAATCAGATACCCCAAATCCGGGACCTTAATTTATAAGGCTGAACAAGTAATGGATGCATTTGTTAGCTACTACAAACACCTGTATAGGGGTGAGGATGAGACACCCCTCAGGATAAGAATAACTTCCTGAGCAACTTAAACCTTCCAACCATCACCCCAGATCAACAAACAACTCTAATGGCCCCCATAAAATTATCCGAAATTAAGTCTGCCACCCAGCACTTAAAAACAGGGAAGTGCCCAGGACCAGATGTGTTTAGCAGGAATTTTATAAAACCCTAAATAAAGAACTAGTATCTCACCTATTATGGGCAATGAATGGGATCTGGAGAGAGGGTGGAAGAGTCCCCCCTTCGTGGGACTATGCCACCACAACAGTTCTGCACAAGTCTGGTAAGAACTCAACAGAATGTAGCTCATACCGACCCATCTCTACTAAATGTAGACTACAAGCTTTTCACATCCATCTTAGCCACCAGATTAAACCACTTTCTCGCCCAATTGATCAATAAGGACCAGACGGACTTCATCCCTGGCAGACAGGGGCTGGACAGTTTTAGATGTACTATATATATCATAAATAAGATTACTCTAGACAAAACCCCTGCCTGTCTGATGAGCCTCGATCCCTAAAAGGCATTCAACAAGGTTTCATGGTCTTTCATGTTCGTGGTCTTGAGAAAATTCGGCTTCCCTCAGGCCATGATGAAGGCCCTGAAATCCCTATATATGGCCCCTCAGGCATACATCAGAGTTAACGGGGGTGTGTTGGATAGATTCCCACTGGGGAGAGGTACGAGACAGGGATGTCCCCTGTCTCTCCCCTTGTTATTCGGCCTCAACATAGAACCCCTGGCCTGTGCCATTCACACGGACCCAAATATCACTGAGTGAAAGTGGGGAACATAGAACACAAGATCTCATTATACGTGGACGATGTGCTTCTGTATATCTCCAACCCTACTCAAGCCATCCCTAGAGTCTGGAACATCCTCGAAAAGTACGGCCACCATGCCAGCTATTCCTTAAATAAGGACAAAATGGAGATCCTAAGGTTTTGTTATAACCCTCCACAGGAAATAACTAAAATCCTCCCCCTAAATTGGAATAAACCCCAAATTAAATACCTAGGAATTCAGATACCGAAGCACCTAGGATGGTTGTTCAGCACCAACTATGATCCCTTGCTCTCACAACTCCAACAAGACATAGATAAGTGGCACCTACTAAGACTCCCAATGTATTTAAAAATCCAAACTATAGCCATGAATATCCTCCCAAGATTCCTGTACCTTTTTAATCCCTCCCAATAAACATCCCCAGAAAACAGTTTATATCATGGCAGAAGATAATCACAAAATTCACATGGTCTTCGGGCAAACTGAGAATAAAAATGAAAATTCTGCAAGCAGAAAAGCAGAGGGGTGGGAGAGCAGTCCCTAGTCTGGAGGATTATTGCCTGGCTGCGAACCTGAGAAATGCTGTGCTTTGGAGTTCAGGAACATATGAGGCCCACTGGATAGATATTGAAACCCACCTAACGGGTGGTCCCCCACTGAGGGCAAGGGTTGCGGATGTCATTCTAAATAAAAGACAGGAACACCCACTAATAGCAGTCAGGAGCACTTTAAAAATGACGCACAAACTGTGGGCAAAGTATGGCCTGGAGAGAGCAATTTGGCCTCTCCAATGGTTCGCGTGGACAGACAGATTCACCCCAGCTAGATTAGATCACATCTTCAGGATATGGGGTAGACTGGGCTTGCATAGACCGGGGCAGATGATCTCTGGAGACACTATAACATAATTCCAAACTCTTAAACAGAAATTTCAGTTAAGAAATAGTGACCACTATCGATACCTGCAGTGGAGAACACATATTCAAAATAATAAAAAAGCTTCAAGCTCAGAAGCCCACACAGAACTTCTTCATATGGCAATTGAATCAATACTCTCAGAGGAGACCTTAAAGGGCCGTATTTCAGCCCTTTATAAAACAATCAGGCAGCTTCAGTCCAAAAGCTCACTTCGAATCAAGGCCAGATGGGAGGAGGAGGCAGACTTGCACATATCCGAAGAGGAATGGGAGACAATATTTAAACTAACCAAGAGGACCACTCTCCGAACTGGTGGGAATTCACCTGGAAGGTGAGGGTGAGAGGTACTTCTACACACCTCAAATTCCGGGCAAGTGGTGCAGTGGGATATCCTCACACTGCTGGAGGGGATGTGGAGCACAACTGGCACACCACTCACATATATTTAGGGACTGCGAGATCCTCAAACCCTTTTGGAGACAGATCACCCAGGTGGTGGTAGGCCTATTTTCCTGTGATCCTCAGCTTACATTAAAAAATATGATCCTGGGCATACCCCCTGATGAGATCAGAGGACCTGATGACCTCTATCTGTGGAACATTCTCCTAGTTGCTGCACACAAATCGATCACGAGGAAGTGGCTTACCACTAACCCCCCTGATTTAAAACAATGGTTCTCCATCGTACATGAAATACAGTAGATGGAGGAGCTAACACATATGATCAATCATAGGGTCAGAACATTCGGCCAGGAGGTGGACTAGTTTGAGCATGTCAGTAGCCCAGATTCTAGATGAGACAGTTTAAGAAAATGCAGAAGTGAATACAAAAGAAAACACCTTATGGGAAAGAATTTTAACAAGACACTCTTACTGAAATATATTGTTTATGAAATCTATGTATGTCATAAAAATGCGATTTATGGATGCAGATTCTGGACATTCAATAAACTTGAATTAAAAAAAAAAAGAAACATATGGTTAAGGTACCAGGGCACTACCCCTCCACTCCCATTTTGCTGCATCAACGCCTGCACTTTTTTAAAATTAACTCCAATGTTCTTACTGTTCATACTTTTGGAGGGGCTCTTGGTTCTCATCATCCAGCTGAACCACGACTAAGCCCGACCACTTCAGCAAAGTGACCACCTCCATCGGTCAGGATGCCATTTATCCACACTCTGCTGATGTCACCAGAGTGAAGATATCATCACTGCAGCTTGCATTCTAACTGAAACTGCTTCAGAAAACAGTTTCTCTTTCTCACTGAAGCTGCAACTTACTCAATTAGCTTTGCAGAACACTCTCACCTGTGTCCTATTGTGTTTCTAATACTCCTAGCCGATTACTGTGCTGATCTCAGCTTCAGAACAACCTGCATTCTAAATGAAACTCCGTCATACAGCAGTTTCTCTTTCTCAGTGCTACCTGTAACAGTTTCTCTTTCTCACTGAAGCTGCAACTTACTCAATTAGCTTTGCAAAACACACTCACCTGTGTCCCATTTTGTATCTGTCTCCCAGTCCATTTAGAACAACTCACACACAAACACACTCACACCACACACAGAATGAGTAGAAAACACACAGAAACAGAAAAAATGTCCCTAAAGCTCTCACTCCATGGAATAAATTGTACACATAATGTGCAGATTGTGGGATATGGAAAATATTCTCAGTCCTGCAGAGTGAGCTGTGCATTCTCACTCTGCAGGAGTGAGAATATTTTCCATATCCCTCTTCTGCCAATCATGTATCACATTTTTTTTATTTATATATGTAGCCCCCTAGGTGACGCTATCCCAAGGGCTACTACCCCTGCCTGCTTGGCTAGGATCAGGTTAAGGGGCCTGAGTTCTGAAACAGGTGCCTCCACCTGGAGGTCAGGGTTGGTAGTGGTCAAGCTAACCTGGGCACAGCCCTCCAGGACACTGTAACCCCCCTCTTTCATTACTAGTGGCCGGAACAATACACAATAATCACTTTCACAATACTGTACCCCTGATACACCACACAAGTACCCACACGGTTTGCACTTACCACCAAGGCTTTCCTCTGGCTCGACCGTGGGGACCCCCTGCAAAACAAGGTTATACACAGCAAATAACAGCAGTACAGTACTCTTGCACAAACTGGAACCACAGTAAGGGTAAATGCAAAAAGAGTAAGATCTGATTTATTTAAGGGACTTGAACAAGGGAAGGGCGTAATCAGGTTAATTTGCTTAAAGGCTGTATCAAGCAAACAGTTATGTATGCACTTCTGGGTCCATAAACATTCACACACTCTGGGTACCCAGATGAAGAAGAGGTGGGCTAGTCAGGATTGTTGCCTGGGGTAGGCTGGCGTCGCAGCTGGTTGGGGCCCTGTGAAGGAAGAAGCAACATGCACCACACACACTAATTGTAATTCAGAGCTGGAGGGCTCAGTTCGTGAAAGGAAAGAAACAACAAGACAATCAGATGATACACTTAGATTAAGCTGTTGTTGCAGGGAGCTACCCTGATGGTTACTCACAATACCCAAGACGACACAGGCGGGACAAGAATTGAGATTGCAAGTGGTTGATCTGGAGTGCCAGGAGAAGCAGGGCCCACACGATTCGCTGAGGCATCGCTCCTGTTCAGGCATGGAGCAGGGGGCTGATCCCCAGGCAGGTCCCTCATTGATGGCTTTCTCTGTGCAGTGGGGTAGTCTGTCAGGGCCAGTGTGGCAAGGCCCAGGCCGTATGGAGATGAACATGGATTCAGTCCGGTCGAGCTGGATACAGCTTCCAGCAAACAGAACACAAGTCACACAGTGGGGAACCAAATCACAACCCACTATAAACACACAGCACATTTACGTGTAAGGAATTCTACCATACCAGGCAAACCGCTCTCCGGTCACAATCGCAAAGTCTCTGCACACACCAGGACAGGCCGATGCATTTGGCAAATCTTCGGTCTTCTTCAGGTTGATCCTGGTCACAACTCAGTGGCTTACTTCGTTCTCACAAACTCGGATTCAGTCCGAACTGATTATCTTCTCCCTCTCAGGGGCATCAGGCAGGCATGCAGACCAAAACTCAGGCCTTTCCACAGAGACTGTCTCAAGTTGTAGCTTCTTCAGCTCCCAACTGAGATCTGACTCAACTGTCAGCAATTTCCACAAGATCCAAAAGGTTGGCTGATTCATCTGTCAGTCACAACAGGAGCTCCCCCCTCAGGTGCAAAAAGGCGCCAAAAGCCCCAAACTACAATTCCTACAGATTCTGACTCCAGCCAGCTCCTGTAGTCCGGCTCCATTTTAGGTCCCACCAGTACTGATTGGTCCAATTCGACAGTCCCAGGCCAAGATAGTGGAGATAAACAAAACAGTCCTTGCTGCAAAGAAGGCAGGTTAGACAAACTACATTATCATTATCACTCTAAAAGATTTTCAGCAAATAGTTACATCTTTCAACAGAGCTCCATCTCAAATTATTTATGACTGCAATCCAGGCAGCTTTTAAAGAGGCAGTACACAGAGGCTATACAGGCACTCTCAGGCAACCAAATTTAAACTGCTAAAACGCAGGACACCAGCATGGCAGTGATCATTTAGGCAAGCTCAAAGAAGACTTTTTCCGAACCCCGATTTGCAGGGGGGATATATATATATATATATTATGGTAGCATGGTAGTGCTACCATAGTTAGGGTTGAGGCGCCCTTTTAAGGTTAAAGAGTCAAACTTTTCACCTTAATAACTTTGCCACCGTTCAACGGATTTGCCTGAAATTTGGAACACAAGATCAAGAACCATACTTCTTGGGATCTGCCAACTTTTGTACCAGTTGGAAATACAGCTCTGGAGTTATTAAGTGTGATCTGCGTGCGTTTACACTTCTAGTGAATCTTTTGCTCACGCCTGGCGAGCTCCACTTGCTCATGTGACTGGTCCGAAAACTTCAGGGACCATGTGGTCCGGTCCCCAATGTCCCTTTGAAGATATTGTGAAAAATATTAAGCGATTCAAAAGTAATTCAAAAACAAGTTCCCATTATAAGTCAATGGGAAAAGTTAAAAAGTTCGAAAGTGTCGCAAATGCAGTTTTTACTTTCACAAATGGCCCTTTTACTTTCGCAAATCCGCCATTTTGTTTTCAGTTGGTGATCAGAAAAATGCTTGGCATTTAGATTTGGGTTCCTCTAGCAACACAATTCTTTTTGTGTTTACCTAGTCGGACCCTGAGGATGCTAGGCATGTCTTTATTTTTAGGTTAAACACCATAGAAATATGTTTTTCAAATTTCTGGAAAAAGTAGTGTCGCAAAGTAGTGTAGCACTCATGAAAGTGTCGCAAATTTTTGCAAAAGCTTTCGCAAATCACAACACTACTTTTCCAGGCTATGGCAAAATGACAGCAATTCTTTGCCACACTGCTGCAAAAGAACAGTTTAGTCTTTTGGGTTGAAATTTGGAGGGAACGCAGCCAACATCTCACAGATGTGCCTTTCAGTAGTTTGGTGAAAAAATATTACAGGACAGCAAAGTTATGGCACTCCAAAGTTGACACTTTTTCCCATAGGATAACATTACTGCGTTTGCCACATTACAGGAATCCTTTGCCGCCCTGCTGCAAAATAACGGTTTGGTCTTTTGGGCTGAAATTTGGAGGGAAGAAAGCCAACATCCCACTAATGTGCCTTTTAGTAGTTTGGTGAAAAAATATTGCATGGCCGCAAAGTTATGGTACTCAGAATTTGGTATTTTTTCCGTTAGACTAACATGGTAGCGTCGCCCGGCGCTTTTCGAGGCTGCGTATCTCGAAAAGCGATGTGAGATACAGATTTTTGTTGTTGCGAGTTACATAGCCTAACAGGCTATGTAATAGCAAAAACCTAGCTATGAGAATCAAGACTTTTGTGAAATTAAATTTTTTTTTCTACATCGTGTGGTTGCTGAGATATTAGCAATTAAGTACTTCCAATGCTCGTTTTAAGCTTTGATCCCCATTATAATGCATACATTGTTTGTACACACTTTGTTTCTGTATGCACCTGTTTGGCAAAAACAGGGTATGCGCTTCCGTTACTGTTACAGTTACTGTTTCCACTTGCATTTATGTCCTTGTTTGCGTTACCGTTCCCGCGTGCGCCATCGTGTGCATTACCCTTTGTGTTGTCATTCACGCTTGCATTTTCGTTACTGTTACCATTTGCATTTCCACTACTGTTTCTGTTTGCGTTTCTGTTTGCGTCACCGTGTGCATTGTCATTTGTGTTTCCGGCAGCCCTTTCGTTTGCATTTCCGTTTCTCTTTCGTTTTGCGTCTTCCTTGCTCTTACTGTTACCATTTGCATTTGCAATTGCGTTACTGTGCCTGTGCGCATTATGGTTTGCGTTTCCATATGCGCTTGCATTTCCTTTTGCATTTCTGTTTCCTTTGCTGCTACTGTTACTGTTACCATTACCATTCACCTTCACAATTGTGGTACTGTGCCCCGCGCGCATCACGTGGCGGGAGCGTGAGGCCCAAAGGGCCCGTGCTCCTATCACTGCATTACTTTCACTATTTCTCATCATCATTCTCAAAAAGAAGGGAAATTAGAGGCAAAAAACTCTGTTTAATGCATCAGTTAGGGTTGTTCCACAGTGACAAAAGTGAGGAAATTCAGTGTTAGGGTTGAAACCCCCCTTGGACCCCTCCAGCCCACCCCCCCAACCGGCATTGGGGTGCACGTTGGGGTCGTTGGTCCTAACTCTTACCCCATTCTCCTATTCCTCAGCTTCTTTACACATGTGATGGGTGAGGAGTTGGGCCGATGACCCCAATCGCACCTTGATGCGGTTGAAATTCAGGCTGGAGGGGTCAAGGGGTTTCAACTAGCACCGAATTTGCCTCACTTTAATCGCTGTGTTCTACTACTGATGCATTAAATAGAGTTTTGCCTCTAATCTATATACAGTATATATATATATATATATATTTATATATATATCTATATAAAATACTGCAGTGGCTCAGCACGTAGTACACTCACCTCTGAGGCCAGGAGATCAGAAGGCTGTGGGTTCTATCCCCACACCAGGCACTTGGGTTAATATCCCAATACTGATACTGCAGTACATCATGAGGAGGGTGCTGCACTCCTGAGGTGCCATCTCTTGGATGAGATGTTAAACTGTGGTCCTATCTGCCTGTTCTGGTGGTAGTTCAGGTGGATGTTAAAGATCCCATGGCACTTCTCGAAAACAGTTAGGGAATTTTTTATTAATGGTTTAATATTGGTACGTAGAAACATAGTCATAGAAACATACATAAAAACATATCCTAAATAGATACTTCTGCTCAGTATTTACTGAGGAGAAGGTAGGGCAGGGCCCACAGCTCAGCACCATGGACACGGGGGGGGGGGAGGTGTGCACTAGTCCCTTCACAAAAGAAAGGGTCCTACAAGAGCTCAATAAGCTCAGGGTGGACAAGGCAATGGGACCTGATGGCATACATCCCAGGGTACTAAAGAAGCTAAGGGTAGAACTAGTAGAGCCATTATCAGAACTGTTTAGAGAGACTCTGAGCACAGGAGAGGTCCCAGAAGACTGGAGAAGGGCTCATGTGACCCCCCCATCCACAACAGTAGTAGCAGGGAGGAGGCAGGGAACTACAGACCAGTAGTCTTACCTCAGTAGTGGGCAAGATTATGGAGGCACTCCTTAAAGAAAGGATAGTGCAACACCTGGAATCCATAGGAGCACAGGATCTAAGACAACATGGGTTTACTACAGGAAGGTCCTGTAAAACTAATTTCATAGATTTCTTTGACTGGGTAACCAGAGTGATGGACCAAGGGGGAGCAGTTGATGTCACTTACCTTGACTTCAGCAAAGCTTTTAATACTGTTCCACACAAAAGATTGATTAACAAGCTAGGTAGGCTCGGGGTGGGTCAGAAGTTTGTCAACTGTGTGGCAAACTGGTTGACGGGGAGAAAACAGAGAGTGGTGGTAAATGGTATTCAGTCAGTAGAGATGCAAGTCACAAGTGGGGTACCTCAAGGATCAGTTCTAGGACCAGTCGTCTTCAATATCTTCATCAGTGACATTGCAGATGGACTGGTGGGTAAGGTTTGTCTGTTTGCAGATGACACCAAGATCTGCAACAAAGTAGATGATCCAGATGGGATGGGCAGAATGAGAAGATCTCTAGATAAACTGGAAAACGGACAGAAGAGTGGCAACTGGGGTTTAATGCAAAGAAGTGCAAGCTCATGTACATAGGGAAGAGAAACCCTGAAGTCACCTATAGGTTGGGAGGGAAGTTGCTGGCAGTCACAAGGGAAGAAAGAGACTTGAGTATCATCATCACCGATGATCTGAAATCATCCAAGCAGACCACTAAAGCAGTAGGTAAGGCTAGGGTATGTTGGGGTGTATTAGTAGGGGTATCACAAATTATAAGAGGGAGGTAATAATCCCTCTTTACAAGACACTGGTTAGGCCCCATCTGGAGTACTGTGTGCAGTACTGAAGGCTACACACTCACACACACAATCATTAACAAAATGGAGACAGTCCAGAGAAGGGCAACCAAAATGGTGCAGGGACTGCATCAGAAAACATATGAGGACAGATTAACGGAGCTCAATGTGTATACCCTAGAACAAAGGAGGGAGAGAGGTGACATGATTGAAACATTCAAACACCTTAAGGGCATTAACAAGGTGAAAGAGTCTAATATGTTTTAATATAAGAAAATAGTAGGACAAGAGGACACAGCATGAGATGAGAGGGAGGCTGATTACGGGGTAATGTGAGGAAGTTCTCTTTCTCAGAAGTGGTGGTGGATGCATGGAACGGCCTACCTCAGGAAGTGGTGGATATGAATACAGTGCAGGGCTTTAAACAGCCATGGGATAGGCATAAGGGAGCAATACAGATGAGTTTGAATAGATAGGCAATTGACAGAGTAAAGACCTATGGCACATTCCTAAGGTAGAAAAAGAAATGGTCAGACTAGATGGGTCTTGCGATACTTAACTGCCGTCAATTTCTATGTTTCTATGTAAAAACCAAAAACATAGTTACAACAAGCTTACATTACATACTTTACATATATCCATAGATTTTTCCTTTTATCCAATGCCAGTAATATCTTCCCACATTTTTCTTGCTCACTCTTCCCCATAAATTCTACATTTTTCTTGGTACATTTTGTCTATTTCAAACTGAAATTTAAACAGTAAATCTTGTAATGAGTCTTCTTTGTTCTGGAGGACTCTTTGACACCTACATTGCCATATCAACCATTTCAGAACTGCTAAAATTATATATACAGTACTGTGCTTTTATTCATTTCCCCCATTCCTCAGATAATTGACCATATACCAACACTTTATATGTCATATTTTTGAAACAATTCATCCCCCAAAAAAGTTGCTAGCATTTCCCAAAATGGTTTAATATAGGTACACTCAAAGTACATATGTAGCATAGTGACTTCTTGCAATCCACAATTTCTTTCTCCACATATCCTTTCTTCCACTTTTTTGTGTTTATGGTTCCCTCTTATACTCAGTTTATCATGGCTGCACATGCAAATTGCCTCTCTCATTTTCTTAGGGATTCTTTTCTCTAAAGTTGCTGCCAGTATATCTTGTATTTTAATACCTTTTTCCACCTTAAAAATTGTTTCCTCAAAATAATTTCCCTCCTTTATTTCTTTATAAAGCTGCTTCCTATTTTTCCTGATCAGAGAATCTATTATTACAACTCATTTAGTTAAATATTTCCTATATGTTTCCATGTATATGGGCCATGTTTTTACTCATATTATATTCCCTTTTTTTCCAATATTTTAATTAAAGGTACACTCCATTGTTGTGCAAATGTTATCCAACTATGTTTTTCCCCTTTTATGAGGGGCACTATATTTGTGGTGATAAACACATTCACTAAAAAGACTATTGGCTATATCATATTCAGTCCTCCATTTTTATTGCCCTATATGTGATCCCTCTATAGGGTTTAATTTGCCTCCCCATAACATCTGAAAAAGGAGACTTAATGTTCTAGTCTGCATGTGCTGTAGTACATGGTATATACCTGTATATGCCAAATACAAAATAAATGGGCATAATGAATGACCTTAATAAATAAATTCTCTTTTCACTCGTCATGTTCCACCGCTTCCATTTATGAATTTTCCTTTGTGCAATATCATATTTTTCTTCCCATTTGTGCTGTATGGCCTCTTGATCCCCAAAATCCTATCTCCTTGTACGTCATCTAATGCCCCTGATTTTTCTATTTTGACTTCCCCAATGGGTATATCTTGCTTTTTCCTTTATTTATTTTTATCCCTGTGTACTGACTGTTGCTTTCAACTAAATCTAACATTTTTTCACCTGCCTCCTGATCTTTCACTAAAATAACACAGTCATCTGCGAATGCTCTTGTTTTAACCAATTTTTCTCCATGCCACAGTATGTTCTGGATTTCACTTTCCCCTTCTATTTTCCTTAAAAGAGGGTCCAAGCATAGCACATATAGCAACGGGCCTAATGGACATCTCTGTCATGCCTAATTTTTTTTTATAAAAAATATGTGTTCCCAAATGCCCGTTTACTATAGGACATAGTTGTGCCCCTTCATACAATGCTTTGATCAAGTTAATCAGTTTTCCTGAATGTTGTATTCTTTTAAGGTGTCCCATATATATGCATGCTTAATGATATCAAATGGTTTTCTGATGCAAAGCATAAAGATAACCTTCTATTTGCTTTTCTTGTCCTTTATTTATAATTTCCCTTACTTATGTCATGTTCTGCTGTATTCTCCTTCCAGGTATTACACAAGTCTGTGTTTATAACACTAATTGATCCGAAAAGACTGTCAAACAATTATTTATTATTTTAGCCAATATTTTATAATCAGATGTTAATAGACTTATTGGTCTCCAATTCCTAATTTGTGTTCTCTCCCCTTTTTTATAAAGAAATATAATTATTCCTTTTTTCATGCTATCTGAGAGTTCACCACCTTGAAAAATTTAATTGTCCGTCTTTCAGATGAGACGTTAAGCCGAGGTCCCATCTGCCTGGATTGGTGGTAGTTCAGGTGGATGTTAAAGATCCCATGGCACTTATCGAAAAGAGTAAGGGAATTTCCCCGGTGTCCTGGCGAAATTTCCCTCATTCACTAAAAAAATACCACCAACAGCTTAATCTGGTTCAAGGTCAGTTGGCATTCATCTGTATCCTCCTCCCCCGGGTCGTGCCTGAAAATAGGCAGGATTTGTCTAGTGCACTTACCCGGTCAACAAAAACTAAATAAATAAAAAATAAAATAAATTTGTATTAGCATGGGTGTAGATTGTTCCTCAAAAATTTTATAAAAAGTGTTAGGTATCCCATCTATCCCAGGTACTGTGTTACAGGTAAGAGTTTTGATTGCTTCTCTTATTTCTTCCTCTGTTATTTCTTTATTAACGATGTCTGCCTCTTCTTTCCCTAATTTTGGCATATTTACAGTAGCAAAATAATTGTCCATTTCCTTACTTATGTGTCCTTGATATTTTTCCTTTAAAAACTCTTGTACTATACATTTTATGTTCCCTATATCTGAATGTGACTTTCCTTGATTGCCTTTTAATTTCTGTATTAGTCTTTCTTTAATCCTATCTTTATTGCTATCATAAGGATTTGTTTGATATTTTGTCCCGTGTCCCACTCTTCTGTTCTGTCATAGGCGATTTTATTCTACCACATTGAAACTTCTTCATTTCCTCTTTAATAACTTCTACCTGTTGTACTTTGTTTACTTTATGCTTTACCTGTCTCATTATTAATTTATATAATTTAGCTTTTAAGCTTAACTCTTTCTCATATTTTGTAGCTTCCGTCTGTTGTCCTACCTCTATCAATCAGAGTTTAATATCTCCTTTAGTATCCTCCCACCATTCCGCATTATTGTCATAGCTCTTTTTTACTGTAACTCTAGCTTCTAACAATTCTTTTATTTTTTCCTTACATTTCCCTTCTTCTAATTTTGCTACATTCATTCTCCAGTATCCTTTTTTCAGATACCATCCTTTTTCCTAAATCTATATTTATTTCCACTGCCATGTGATTAGAAGTTTCTGTTGGGATATTTCTTACATTTTTAAGCACAGTTTTCTTTGGAATCATGCAGAAATCTATTCCCGTAGAACGTGTTCCTTTAAAATATGTGTGTTCTCCTTTTTTCCTTCAAATTTATATGCCTCCTCCATCCCTGCATTTTCTAGGATTTTCTTCAAATAATTTGTCTCACAAAATACTTTTTGAGATGCCCTCCCCAATCTGCTTTTGTTAATCCACAATTAAAATCCCCCATACCACTAATTTTGCTGTATGTAGATATGGTTCTATTAGCCCATTACTTTATTCCTTTCTGTTTTGAGCTGAGAATTATAGATCACTATTATCCACATAGCGAGTTTCTAACTACACAATCCACTATAACGGCCCTTCCTGGGACTGGATCTATGATTTTAATAACCTTAACCTCCTGTGACATAAAAGCCACCCCTACCCCTGAGCATCTTTCTTCCACAATGGACCATAGAGAAGGACCCCAAATCCAATCATTTTGTGCTTGTTGTATTTCTTCTATTGTATTTAATCTGGTATCTTGGAATATGATGATATAATTCTTCAAACCACTTAATACTTTAAATGTAGTTAACTGTTTCCTTCTATTTTTAATACTATTTACATTATTTGTTATATATTTCCAATTCTCCATTTATCCAAAAAAAGGAACATACATTTCCTAAATTAGCCTTATCCTGCATCTCTTGATTTTTTCCTTTTTTTGACACCTGAGTGTCTGTTGTCCCTTCATCTGTTGCATCTTCCCTATGTGAGGAGTCAGTGCTAGATTTGTCTGATTCCTCATCCATTGTTGTCCATTCCTTGTCCTGTAACAGTGTGCATCTGTTTGTAAGTTCCACCCCTCTCTATCTTTTTCAGGGGAATATTTTATGTTTTGTTTGTCCTTTATTCCTGTTTTTGGATCTTGTCACCATAGTAAATTTGTTTTGCATTAGTCCTTTCCCTGTTTTGTTTTGTTCTGTTTGTTCAGATCCACCTTCCTGTCACTGTTTTCCTTCTCTTTCTGTTTCTTTTGTTTTATGAGAACTTTCCATCTCATCTTCCTCTTTATGTTATTTTATTTCCTCCTCATGTAAGGCTTCTAGCACCACTTTAATTTGTTTTCCTTTTTCTTTCTGCACCACTACCAAGTAAACATCTTGCTCTGCTCTTTCCCCCTTACCTGGGCTATTATGTGATGCCCATGGACAATTCCAAAATATGTGCCCTTCCTCCTCCTCACACAGGTTGCATTTAATTTTGTTTTTGCATTCTGCTGCAAAATGCCCTAGTGCTCCATGTAGGCCCACATTTCACCTTCTCACATGCATTGCTCAGGTGCCGTCTCCCCATGCTTATAACAGGCTCAAGGCTGCCCAGCATATAACACAATTACTCGATCCTGACCCAAATAGAAACAATTTGGTAGATGCTGCATCTCTCCTTCTGCCTGTTATAAAGTTATTTCATACCTTCACCCTCCTGTCCATAAACATTCATCATCTAGGTTTGGTCCTGGTGGTCCATGTACCACATATCTTTGTTTCATCCAAAACTAATGTCAATTAAATTGACCCTTTCATTTCAAAAGAGAACTGTTGCAATTTTAAAAGCAGGTTTAGTTAGGGGAATTGCTATCAAATCTTTCCACAACTCTGGATATTTCAGCTGGTGATAAAGCTTTCAAAATCTATTGAGGCCCCCGGGTGTTTGAAGCTTACATCATATTCTGTGCTGCATGGAACATGAATAAGTGCATATATCTCATAAGGGTAAAATTTCATACTCTTTTTTAGGAGGCGTCTTCCTGTAGAAATCCTGTCAGAAGCATCCGCTTTTGATCTTTTGAATTTTAAATGGACTACATTTCTCCTCTTGGCCTGTTGTGGTTTATTTTCATTAGTGAATAATTTTTCTTTGTTGTCCCTCCCCCCCAGGTTTTCTCTTTCTCTTTCTGTTTGTTTTCCCCCTCGCTTGCTTCTTCATCAGGCTGTATCATTTTCTGCTCCAGTTCCATAGATGTTTCATCACTCTCATTAAACTCATCTCTGAACTCTATTTCTTTTGTATCATATACCTCTGTCATTTTTTCTCACTCCTGTTTATCTGTACTTTGCCCATTTCCATCTGCTATCTCTGTCCTATGACTTTCTGTTTTTTTTTAAAGTGTTTCCCAATATGCTTGGCCTGTTTGGGTCCCTGCCTGTCACATGCATTTCCATTTCCATCCTGCTTTTACCAAAGTCTCTATAACCCACTCAGGAGTGTCTTTAAAGTCTCTAAATATTTGGTCATCTGAAGTATCATCTGTTTCTTTCCTTTCCTCTTTTTTGTCCTCTTTTTTTTCCTCAGGGCCCCCATGTTTTTTAAGTAAAATTTTCTGCTCCTTTTTAAAAGCCTGTTTTTTTCCTCTGTCCTCTGTTTTAACATCTGCTGCTCATCTAGGACCAAGCTGTTTCTGACTTATCTTGGCCTTTCCTTTTAGGGTTCTCCCATCAGCTGCACTATTTTCAGAATGTAAGGGCACAGCTTCCTTTGATGCCGCTACGTCATCTTGCTTCAGCTGTTTCTGACAGGCTTCGGGCCTGTCAGTTTCGCTACATCTGCATCACTCTGACTTTCCCTTTGAAAGACTAGATTTTGCTCTGACTTTGCCTTTAGGCTGTTTTTCAGCATTACTGACAGGTATCAAAACATTTTTACTCACATTTGGAGTTATTGCATCCTCCGTCTCCATGGAAGATAGCTCATCATCCATCCTGTTACTGCTTGTCTTGTTCTTATGGTTTTCTTCATCTTCCTCACTTCCATTCTCCATTTTGCCATGCTCCATGGCCTCTGATGGAATGAAGAATGGGGGGAGGAGGAGGCCCTCTCCCCAATCTCCCATACATCTGCACCTTCTCACTGCTTCAGTAACACTGACTCTAGCTTGTCAGTCCAGCATGGATCCCCCTAGTGAAGAGTAGGGGAATTTCACCCCAGTGCCCTAGCCAAATTTCCCCCCATTCACTAAAAATACCACTAACAGCTTAATCCACTTCAAGGTCAGTTGGCAGTCATCTGTATCCCCCTCCCCCGGGTCGTGCCTGAAAATAGGCAAGAATTCATCTAGTGCACTTACTTGGTCAACAAAAACTAAATAAATATATAATAAATAAAAATACTGGCACAGTAGTGCCAGTATAGTTGGGGTTGCCCGGCCACTTCTATGTTAAACCCCAATTTTGCACTTTAATAACTTTGGCACCATACAATGGATTTGCCTGAAATTATGCATGCATGGTCTGGTACCATAGATCTTTGGATCGGGCAAGTTGTGTTACAGTTGGATGAGTGGCTGCAGAACTGCAAGCACCCAATAACACAAAAAAAGGATTTTGTGTGTTTCTTTGCTCATGGCTACATCCCGCATGATTTGTCTGTTTGGTCTGAAATATTCAGGGATGATGCAGTCTGGGTCACTGATGTGTCTTTCGAAGATTTGGTGAAAAAATATTAAATAATTCAAAAGATATTTAAAAACAAGTTTCCCATTGTAGTCAATGGGAAAAAAATATGTGTCTCTTGAAAGCTGCTGCCACTGCATTTTACTATCACAAATGGCCCTTTCACTGTTATGTAGTGGCCATCTTGTTTTCAGTTAGCAAGAGAGATAAATGCCTGGCATTTAAATTTGGGACCCCCTAGGTAAACACTGACTGTTGTGTTTACCTATTCAGGTCCTAAGGATCACAGCGCAGTCTTTTTTTTTTTCAGAACCTGCCCCCAGAAATGTCTTTTTAAAGATTGGAACCGCTGCAGTGTCACAAATTGTGACAGAAACGGCCATGATACTTTTGCAAATCACAAAAGTGTCGTGCCTAGTTTTGTGAAACTCTCACAATTTGTGACAGTACTTTGCCCCAATAAAACAATTCTTTGCCATCCTACTGCATCAAAACAGTTGGGACTTTTGGCCCAAAATTAGCAGGGGGGCAAGCCCTAGTCACACAGATGTGCCTTTTGGTGGTTTGGTCCCAAAACATTTAACAGGCTCATAGTTACAGCGCTCTGAAGTTGAGAAATTTTCCATAGGCTAACATTATGGTGCTTGCAGTGATTTTCAGTGCCTGTATCTCAGAAACAGTGTGAGATATAGATTTTTCATTCTCTGCAGCTTTTGCATGGAGGTTTTGAAGTCATGAATACCACTACAGTTGAATTTGTTTCATAGTTGCTATGGTTGCTGAGATATTGCCAAATACATGTTACAAGAGTTCCTTTTAAGTACTATGGGGCTGCTATATGGCTCCGTACTTGTGTGTAAGTGGGGGCACAGGGCCCAGAGGTCCTGCATGCCCACATAAGCATACCATTATGAAAAAATGGGCAGCGTGATGGGAGCACAGGACCCAGAGGGCCCACACTCCCACTACCACATGCCAGTTACTAGTTAGATAGAAAGAAAACCACTGTGGTGATTTGCAGATGCAGCCCATGATGCTTTGCATTGTGGGGGCATGTGTGATTTTGTATTTCTTTGAAACTTGTCTTCCTGGCCAAATACCCTTTGGGGTAATCATCACCTCAGTGCTTGCAAACACAGGTTCTTTGCCTTGTAAACTAGGTAGATT
The DNA here is from genome assembly GCA_016271365.2 of Neoceratodus forsteri. NCBI lineage: Eukaryota > Metazoa > Chordata > Ceratodontiformes > Ceratodontidae > Neoceratodus > Neoceratodus forsteri. The sequence continues at coordinate 898,953,087 of CM028135.1, read as the reverse complement.
ACACATTCTCAAAAAGAATGGAAATCTTCCCAGCCCAGTGGAGCTGAGGGCTGAGGCACTGGATGCCACACCTCATGCCATGCTGGCAACCCAGGTTTGGGGGTTGTTTGGGGGTCAGACAGGGAGGTGAGGATTGAGCATCTAGAGGACTGCTCTCCCTCCTCGGGGTGAGGGGTTTGTGCTGCATGCGTCAGCACAACAAGAAGGGTTTGGCCTCAGCCCAGGGTGCTTGGCTGCCTCTGTGGAGGTGGAGACAGCTGCTGCACCCTTTGCATGGGTGAGGGCATGGGGTAGAAAACAGAGAAAATATACTAGGACCCGACAGGACCCATGATGGCCCCAAAGGACCAGAGGACATACACCTTCAAGGGGGGCACCATAGCCCCTGCCATGTCCACGGAGGTGGTACAAATAATATCATGATAAAAAAGAAGTGAAATTCACTGCAAAAAACTATGTTAATGCATCAGTTAGGGTTGGTAGCACAGTGACAAACGTATGAAAATGTGATGGTAGGGTTACACGCACCACCACCCCCACCATCCACTCACCAACAGATGTCAGGGTGTGCCATGGTGTCATCAAGCCTATCTTTCACCCCATTCCCCTATGCAGTAGCATGTCAGCTTGTTTACACATGGAATGGGGTGAGAGTTGGGCCAGATGACCCCATGGCATACCCCAATGTCTGTTGATGAGTGGAGGGTGGGGTGGTGGTGGGGGTAACCCTAACATCACATTTCCATACTTCTGTCGTTGTGCTATCACCCTAACTGGTGCATTAATAGAGTTTATTTGCAGTGAATACATATATATATATAATTCCAGACTTTCCCTAACAATGCCCAGCACCCATTTGTCTGCGGTGATGGAGAGCTAGTCTGGGTAAAAGTGAGAGATCCTGCCTCCCAGTCCCACTAGAAGGTCTGATGGGACATGGAGAGTGCAAGCAGGGAGTCAATTCTGTTGTTCTTATATTGGTGTTCCACAGGAAGGTCATTGCTAAGATCAATGGCCACTGTCCACAGAGCATGGTTATACTGGGCAAAATAACCTAAGTAAGAAATGGTGGCCATGCTGGGCCTGCCATCGGGAGCAGCAGTTTAGTGTTGTTACTTTGTGGACTTCATGGACATGTGTTTTATTTTATAGTTTTCTACATAGCTTCGTTATGTTTCATTGCATTTTTATTTAATTCTTGGACTGTGTATTTTATTTTTATTGCAACTGAGTCAAACACTGTTGCAACTTTGTTTGTTTTGTTTCTTTTTTGAATAATATACTGCTCCATCTGTGTTGGCATTGGTTACCACGACTGTTTTTATCCTGATTCACTACATTACTGCATTTTCTTGATGCCATGGGTGGATGGACTTGGGACTGCTTTAACTACAAGTATTTTTAAAGAAATGATTATTCATTTAAGAAGGTGGTTTGGGCAGTTCTTGACTTTGCTTTGCTACTGATGATTCTTCCATGTTCTGTTTTTCCGTGCCTTGCTTGGGTTGGAGCTTCTTTGGACTGCATTTTCTGCTTGGATTGTAGTTTTACAGTGGAGAAAGGGGGTGGAATGGTGTTTTGAATGGACCCCCTGTGCTGTATCTCTGGCATCTTAAAGGACTTTTGCCCTTGATTTACTTTGAATAGGGGTTTTCAATTTTGCACAGCTTGTCTGAATTGCAGCTCTGCGGCAGAGGTGAGGGGTGCCGTGGTGCTGTGGACTGACATTCCATTTTGGATTTAAACCTGCAAATTTTTGAAAAACCTGAAGAAGGATCTATTCGTCATCTTTTTGGACTGACCAATTAACTTGAGAGACCTGGTGAGGTAGATCCCCTGGCCTTGGTGTTTTTCCCTGTGGAGCTAGAGGGAGTAGACTGGAGAGTCGGCGGCTTTCTGGGTTGCCTTTGGCCTCTGTGGTTGGCTGACTAGTTCAGGTATACCTTTGAGACCTAAGAAGGAGGAATTACTTGGGCTTTGGGTATTGATCCTCTTGGTCGGCCGTGATCCAATTTTCTCAGGTTCTGGTTCTTGGTTTTGGTTGAAGGTGCCAGGATTTACTACATCAGTGCATTTTTTTGGACTCTATTAGTGAATGGATTCAGAACATGGAACCATTTTAGCTGCAAGTATTTTTAAGAAAAATCTGTTGAATTGTAGCAGTGGGAGCAATACATTATATGTATCGGTTTCTTTGGAAAGTGGATTGTATTTAACCTGTTGAGTGACAGTCAGACTCTTCTTTTTTCCTTTTTACATCATCAAACCCTGGTGGGCAATGAGAGTGCCCTATTTAATCTGATTCTGTGGATAATCTGCTGACTGAACCCCCGGCCTATGTGAGAGATAGTGTTGGGGGGCAATAATTTTCATATCTGGAGAGGTGGGAGCTCCCCAGAGGGAAATAACTATTTAGCTTGGAGAATCTGTGTGACTTTTCTTTTCACTTTGTAACAGAATTTGTTTTATACTGTGGTATTTGGGTTTGGTTGATTGTTTGTTGTGTGTGTGTGGAAGTGTGAGAGTTGAGCAGAGCACTGTTTGATTGGATGTTTGCGAGCTGTGGTGAAGATGTGTTGGGCAGGCAAAATGATGATCAGGCATCATTCCCCAGCCAGGCTGATGGACTTCTGCCCTTTTTTTTTGTCCTTCTCTGTCCCTGGAGGTGTATAGACGGTGTAGGGCACTGGGGATAGTTAGGAGCTCAAGGGCGGGGGCTCGGCCTGTCGGGGGAATGGAACTGAGTGGGTGGATTGAGATAGTGGGGTCAAGGAGATGCCCTGGGGTGAAATGGGTACAGGAAAGGGGTCCTCCCTGTCTGGTTCTCATGCCCAAGGGTTCTGCTTATAACAGGCAGATAACTCAGTCTTCCTTGACTCCTCAACCTACTCAGGTGGTGTTATGTAATGCCAGGTCCATTAAAAATAAGACTGCTATAGTACCAGATCTTGTTAAATCATCTGACCTAGCTTGCATCACTGAGACCTGGCTGGATGAGAATATTGGTCCTATTCTGGCATCAGAAATTCCAGCTGGGTACTCGGTGATGCACCACCCGTGGATGGATCGTAGGGGAAGGGGTGTGACCATTTGTTTTAGATTGGAAATTAACCTGATGGAAATACCAGAATGAATGTATCTCGGGTAAGGGTGTGGGGTGTAGAATTCTTCTCGTCCACCATCCACCAGGAGACGGGAATATTTTCCTGCAGGAAGTCACGGACTTCATTGTCGACCTGACATTGGGATCCCCCAGATGACTGATACTGGGGGATTTCAGTGCCTGGGTCAATGATGAACTCTCGCAGTTTGGACAAGACTTCCTCCAGTTAATGAATTCTCTGGGCTTCACACAGGTTATTTCCTCCTCAACTCATATTGGTGGTCATTCATTGGACTTGGTGTTTCTCCTGTGGATGGGGATATCTGACTTGGTGGTGGAACCAGTCGAATTGGTCTGACCATCATACCATCGGGTTCAGTTTCCTGGCCCCCTCAATATGCCTGCCCCATGCAGATGGTCCGATACCGCCCTTTGAGGGGTGTGTCACCTAATGGCCTGATGGTGGTACTGGACCTATCGGGTATGCTGAGTGAATGCATGGATCCATGGCACTAGCCTATAACAAGGCGGTGACAGAGGCCCTGGATTCTATTACTCCTGTTCACATTCGCCCCCTCACTCTTCGCCCCAGGTCTCCTTGGTTTGATGAGGCTTTGAGGGAGTTGAGGCGAGTGGGATGAAGGTTAGAGAGGCGCTGATGGAGGTCGGGCCTGGAGTGTGACAGACTTAGTTTGAGCGACCATTATTTGGTCTATCAATCAGTAATTACCCATAAAAAGGCAAAATTCCTGTCCAGGAAGATTGCTGCTGTGCATAATAGACCAACCCAACTTTTTCGGACTGTGGACAGATTGTGCAATCCACTCTGTCTCCAGCCTGGTAATGCTTTTTCACAAGAACGTTGTGAGGAGATTACTCGATTCTTTGCAGATAAGATTGCCACAATCAGGTCCGGCATCTGCCCGACCCTCTCTCAAGGGAGTTGCGGTGGTCAGCAGTAGATGTTGGGTGCCCAGTTTGTATGGTGTGACTTTGACTGGCCCACAATCAATAATATTGTGATGGTTATCAAGTCATTGCGTCCGACCAACTGTAGTTTGGTCCCAGGCCCCACGCGCCTTTTAGTAGTATGAGTGAATAGTATTGGTATGGTCCTTGCCAAGATAGTCTGGATGTCTTTGGAGAGGGGGTTCTTTCCTGATCCCCAGAAGGAGGCTGTGATTCGGACCCTTTTTAAGAAGTCCTCCTTGGACCCGGACTGTCTGGCCAACTACAGGCCTGTTTCTAACCTGCCCATTGTGGGTAAGGTTATTGAAAAGGTGGTGGTGTCACAGCTTGATGACTATTTGACCAGCCACAATATTTATGATTCTCTCCAGTCCTGATTTATGAAGAGACATAGTACCGAGACAGCCCTTGTCCAGGTACTAAATGACCTTCTAATAGCAAAATATCGAAAGACCCATTCCATCTTGGTCCTTCTTGATCTCTCTGCGGCATTTAACACCGTGGACCATGGAGTGCCGTTGGATCACCTGCGGTTCATCTGTGGACTTTCAGGGTCAATCCTAAGATGGTTTCAATCCTTCCTCAAGGGTAGGACTCAGAGGGTGGTGTCATTTTTTTTTTCCTCAGCCCCACTCTCGCTATCCTCCGGTGTGCTGCAGGGATCCATTTTGGCACCCATGTAGTTTGCAGTGTATATACTGCCATTGGGAGTGATTATTAGGTGGTGCAGCTTGAGTTTTCACTGCTATGCAGCTGATACTCAGCTGTACATATCCTTAGTGCCTGGTCAGGATGATGCTACCTCAGACTTTAACAGCTGTCTAGCCGAGATCCAGGACTGGAAGAATGTGAGCTGGCTGTGATTAAACCCAGAAAAAACTGAGGTGTTGGTTGTCGACCCAGGTCGTCAAGAGGCGGGTGTGTTGGCTGGATCTCCTTCGGGTTTATGGCTCGGAGGTGTCCAGCTAACCACTTCGGACCAGGTGCGGAACCTGGGCGTTATATTTGATGACCATCTGACCCTAAAACTGCAGGTGTCGGTGGCTGTCAAAACCTCTTTTTCCCACCTGAGGAATATCACCCAGGTAAAGCACCTGGTTTCTCTGATGATCTTCCAACTCTGGTCCATGCCTTCATTACCTCCCACCTTGACTACTGCAATCCCCTTTACCTAGGGCTACTGGGGGTTGATATATGCTGCTTGCAGCTAGTGCAGAATGCGGCAGCCAGACTTTTGACTGGTACCTCTAGGACCAGTCATATAATGTCTGTGCTCCACAGACTGCAATGGCTGCTGATACAGTGGTGGATCACCTTCAAGGTTGCTTTGTTAACCTACAAGGCCCAACATGATCAGGGACCTAGTTACCTGAAAGATCTCCTTCATCCCTACTGTCCCCTCTGCCCTCTCTGATCCACCGATGAGGGATTGCTAGAGATTCCAAGGGTTCATTTACAAACATCTGGGGCAAGGTCATTTAGTTTTGTGGCCCCGACACTGTGCAATTCTGTACCTTATCAGGTGCCAGATAGCCTGACCATCCAAAGTTTTAAAGCTGCCCTGAAAATGTGTCTTTTTAGCTTTGCATTTTCCAATTATTAAAGCTGCTATTGTATTTATTAGTTTTAATCTTAGTTTGTTATTTTATCAATGAGCTTGGTTTCATAAATAAATAATTGATTGATTGATAACTGGCCTACAATACACCCAGTTCACCTGCTTAATACATTATTTAGCCCCATTTGGTCTAGGTATTTCAACTCCGTACTGGCAGGGTGAGAAGATAGAGTGGCCACAGTTCTGCTTTTGCACTGCATGGTACAAACCACTGGACCTGAAGCTTCCAGCTGTTCTGTGAAGGCCTTGAGGGGGCCCTATGTGACACACTAACTGGCCCACCACTCCCTCTTGAGAATCTGAGGACTCCCCTCAAGATCCAGTTACTGAACCTTTGGAGGAGTTATCACCAAAACTAGAACCTTTTTTTGGGGGGGGGCATCTAGGAGACAGATGAGGGTGCAAACCCTCTAGAGAGGGATTTGGTGTGGAACTAGGTTAGTACAAATGACTCACTCGCTCAGCAGTTTTCAATATATGTAGGTTTTTTTATTTTTAATTCAGAATGACCAACTTCTTATGATCCTGCTTATACTATACCAGTGTTTCGAGATAAAGCCTCTTCCTCGGAGCTAAGCAGCAAAACTGATTAAATATTTAAGGATTGTTTCATTTATAAACATTAGGTAATGGAATGTATTCCCAAAGAACCATCCAACACTTGCTAGGTAACATAATTAAAAATTACAGATGAACACCTCTTTAAAAATTCAAACTTCTAAGTTTCACTACTTAAAAGAAATTCATACTTCCTTCTTAAAGCATCAAAATTGTAGTAATGGAAATAAAACAGATGAACTGTACCTCATAAGTGTACAGTCTGGAAGCACCAAGATATCTTGTTGGTGAGAATGCCAACCTCCCCCACAGCGACGGCACAATACCGATGCAGGTATTGTGCCACTTCTTGCATCTCTGCCCCCCGCACCCCCAGACTCTCTAGGATTCCAACTCCAGGTCAGAGCTGGTCCGGGGGGGGTGGAATACTGGGGGAAGGCGAAACACAGAAAAAGGACCATTACCACGAATGTCGCCGTAATGGTCTTTTTCTGTGTTTCGCTGTCGGGGTGTCGACCACAAGGGGTGATATGTTATGGTCCCATGGGCAAATATGATTAAAAAGATATTTGTTAAAGACTGAAAAATAATTGTTTAAAAATAAAATAAACCTTTTGTCGGCATAATACTGTAATACAACTTGATGTCTTGTACTTACTGTACAGCCACAGAAGTTTAGTGTGCTGTTCAAAAATGCTGCCCTAGTAGCTAATTTAAAATAAAAATTTTTGAATCCTAGTCAGTACAGGGGAGGCATCTAAAGTTAGATACCTGCATGACAGTACTTATCTCAGATCCCTAGCATTAAATATTAAAATGAATTCAAAAACATATTATTTTATACAACACCTGTGGGTCTCTGTTCCGGAAGATATTTGAGATATCTCACAGACCACATGTGAGTATATCAGATATCTTCAGGGTGGGTATGTCACAATGGATATCTTTTCAGGTTGGGTATGTCACAAAAGCTTCAGAACTCATTTAGAATGTTTGGCCTTAGTAGCAGTATTAACCATATTCAAATAACTTTTAAACAAAAAATGATAGCATGGTACTGTGAGCACGAAAGTAGTTTAGCACAAAAATGTCTACAAAATGAGTGGTGTTTCATTTATAGCTACCTTTTAATTTTTTATTATAATTAGCAAAAAATTCAATTTTTGTCACTTTTTCAACAAACAAATGCAAATAATTTTAAAATTAAAAAATGATAGCATGGTACTGTGAGCACAGAATGTGTTCGCCACAAAAATAGCTACAAAATGAGTTTAATTTACAGGCATCTTTTTTTTCATAATTGGCCAAAAACAGCAGAAAATGCAAAGTTTTTCACTTTCTTGACAAATAAATGTAAATAACTTTAAAACAAAAAAGGATATCATGGTACTGTGAGCATGAAATTTGTTCAGGACAAAAAGATCTACAAAATAAGTGGTGATTCATTTGCAGATACCTTTTAGTTTTCTTATAAATAGCAAAAAAGAACAGAACATTCAATTTTCTTTCACTTTTTGCAGCAAACAAATGCAAATAACCTTAAAACAAAAAAAAGCGAGACCCACGCTTGTTGTACAAATCAAATATGACATGGATGGGTGTGAGATATTCACTCACTGTTACTAAACTCTTGCACCCCATGAGTGGCTTTGCCACTTGTGGGATATCAACAGTTCAGTGACAGCTCATGGAAATATTTGTGCTATCTCACTTCCACCCATATCATATCCTATTTATACATCATAAGTTATTATACCAACAAGCAATGGGCCCTATGCACAAAAGTGCAGGTTTCCTATGTGGAAACGTGGAGGCAACCTTAAGTTAGAATGCCATGCAGCGGGGTTCAGTGGACCCCTGGCAGCATTCACGACAGGTGCATGAGCCCCTTGTGCACTCAGTCCCTTGGCCATCAATGCAGCCACATGCCATGGGAGGTCTGGAGGGAGTGTTGGGGGCATGCCATTCATTTATTTATTCATTCATTTGATTTATTATACTGGAAAATCTTAATGTGCCAACCCCTTTTTTCATAAGTGTCCAGTGCATACCCTACAAAGAAAAACAGGCAATAACATTAATATTATTATAAAACAATAAACTAGGTACAATTACAACTGGACTGGGAGGATAAAAAATGAAAGTATACATTTTTTAAATTGACAATTGATTTATGTGCAGGAATAGATGCAGGTAACTTGTTATGCCAACTCATAGCCCTATAAACCAAGGATCTTTGACCTCAGCAACTGTTCATAATTGGAATATGAAAAACAATTATCAAAAGATCTTGTACACCTAATGTTAAACAGTTCTATAAAAATATCCAAAAATATTTAGTAAGGTGTGGCGTGCTGGGCATGAGGGGCACAAGATAAAGGCTGCATGACCCCCCCCCACAATGGACAGCCACCAGCTGCGGCAGGACAGGAACACCCTTCACCCTACTGCCTCAGCCCACCAAGCTGAAAAAAAATGACCGCATGCCTTCCTAGGATCCCCTTCTCATACGCAACAGGGGACCTACTTCGGGACCCAGGACAGGCATCTGACTGAATGCCTGCCTGTGATCTACCCTCATGCAGCTGTGCACCAGGGGAACAGGCCCACATTTATTTATTTATTTATTAAATTTTGGTGACCGAGTAGGCCCACTGAGCCCCGAAGGTCCCTTTTTCAGGGTCAACCCGGGATAAGATGGCCAGTGATAGTGAATGCCAGCTGGTGTTTGTCCATCCACAGGTGCAGAGTTGTGCATGCTGGAAATGGGCCTCTTGTACATACCCGGCGCATGTTAGTTCATAGAGCTCATTGTAAAGACAGCACTGGCACGGGGTCATAATGTCTAATGTAAAAACTGTGCATACAAAACAGCTAAAACCAAATAGCTGACAGATAGAATGTCTTACACAGAAACAGTGCAAGCAGGCCCACATGGTGTGATCAGGAAAAAAGGCAGAACAACAGATATGTGTGGCATGTGATTTTACTAGTGTAGGACAAGGAAAGAACACAGTGCAAAGGTGAATGTGAACCAAACCCGAACCCCCAACCCCCAACAGATGCCCAAACACACAGAGTCATCTCATGCCTCGAGGTACAGGTTGAATGCATCCCCTTCAGGTAGTCCACAGTGGATCACTCAGCGTAGGCTGCTACAATGCCTGCAGTTTTCCTACTGGCATCCTTATGTCTCCGCTTCATGGTTGGCACAGTGCTCCTGGCAGTTATCTATGCCAGCTTTACATCTGTGGCCTCTGCTTGGTGCCCCATGCCCTGATGAACCTTCAGAGGTGTGGATGGCATGCCCTGAGATGTGCTGCAAACCCCCAGTGCCATGCCTCCACTGCATTTGTTGTACAAGGCGTACTGTCCTTCGCTGTCTCATACACATTCCAGCTGTTGATGGTGAAGAGATGCCTCCTCCCTGCTGTATATCTCACAGGCCTGCCAACCTACCTGTCCTCAAAGTAGTCCAGCAACTCCAAAAGCAGGTGCCTATTGGTCTTGAAGTACCCCAAATCCTGCAGCACATGGAATGCGGCAACAACATCCCCTGGGGGAGAAAATGCTATGGTCACAACCATCCTGGTATGTAGGGCAAACCCTGGGTCATCGGTGTAGCATGCTAAAAACCCTTCTACGCACTGGCACTGCTGCCACATTGCTTGGGCAAGGTGGAAGAAACACCCATGCAGTTGGTAGCCAGGGAAGACAGTTCCAAAGGCCTGCATGGCCATAAGTTCATAGTCGGTCAGGACTGATGTTGGTGTGAGGCCAGGGCATAGGGTCTTTATCCTCTGGAATGGAGCTGTGTAGGCAGCAGTGGTCCTTGTGCTCATCAGAAGATACACCACTGGGAAGGCTGTGCCCTTGATCAGCCCATGCATGGTGTACAATTGGTGGAACAGTGTGGGTGTGACTCTGAATGTGTCATCTACCAAGATCATGCCACAGCCCTCGAACTGGGTGAGTGTCGGAGGGGTGGTGAACACCAGCAACCTGTTAACCCCAGGGCTACTGTTGTACTGGAGAAAGACAAACCCTGATTCCATTGTGGTGTACTCTGGTGGAATCACCAGCTCCAGCAGGGAAGTCAGCTGGTATGGTGGCCTGTGTGCTGTGGTCCTGTTGATGACACACATCCTCTTGATGAGAGGCATTACTTGCGCTGCAGGTCTCATTCTTCTGATGGGCACGGTCCTTGACCATTGCAAGCACCTCCCTGGCAGCAATGTCAGTGGCATCTGGGACATGGTTGTGATTGATCATGTCGTATACCACCTCCTTACCCAGCATATGTAACCTGGCTGGGTATTGCACCTTATCATACTAAACGCATCTCCAATACACGCAGTCAATGTATACCCTCTCCTGCCTGTATAGAAAGCTGGCATGGTGTACCAGGGAGGCACCCTTCTGGCTACGGATATAGATAAGTGGCATCCTCACACTACAGACAATATCCACAGTCTGGATATCTGGCTTGCAGTGTGACTGCCCTTAAATGGGGGTCTGCTGTGTGTCGTTCCCCCCCATGCTGCAGCAGACACATACTGCGAAGGGGTGTGGGCACTGTGGCAAGGTGTGTGGCTGGCAGGCCCCAAAAAGAGTCAGGTGCATACCGTTAGCATGGCTCATGCCCCACATAGCCCACAGGTGTGTAGGATGCAGTACAAGTAGGCTGCCATGGCCCCACCCCCCCTTTCCAGGTGTGTACTGCATGCTGACCCTGCAGCCGGGGAGGTGGGTACAGCATGTATGTGGTGTTATGGTGTAGCAGGCTGTCCTGCACTGCATGGCAGGCTACACAGAGGCTGTGCACCTCATGCCTGTGCTTGCAGGTGGTGTGGGCGTCTTGGTGGGCCTGCACCCAGTGGCTCCTGCAAACAGCCCTAGCGTACGTTGTTCTTGTGTTATATAGCAGCCAACATGGGTACCCTGTGTCTGTGTGGCATGTGCCCTGTCCCTGACACAGTTGAGGTCTGTGCCACATCCTGCCCCATCGTGTGGTCGGTGTGGTGTCGCTATTCCTCAGTTTTGTTGGATGGAGTTTGATAGGCCAGAGATTGCAGGTGTCATGCAGATTCTCCAAAGTATGTGGCTGACTTTCTGTAGTCTGGACCTGGGTCCAACCCACCTTTTTTTTTTTTTTTTACTTGCCAGGCTCCTTAGCTTCAGAGGGGGTCTTGTACCCCCTTGTACTCCATCCGCCAAGAACTCCCAAGGTCCCTCTCATTTCATTGTACTCATGGGCCAGGGGTGAATGCATTTTTCCCCCTTTTTCTCCCAGTTCCCCTGAGGATGCTGGTACAGAGGACATTCATCCAGACAGATGATTTGCAGATGCAGGCTATTGTCAAGCGCCTACAGCATCTTCACCTCCCCGACTACAGAGAGCCGCCTGTGCCCATAATGCCCGTGCTTCCACAGGCATAGGCACAACAGGTGCTGCAAGCACCCCTGGTAGCCCACCCCAGGAAGAGGAGAGCATCCATTGGGATGCTCAATCCTCCTTCCCCCCATCTGACCCCTGGTAACCCGAGTCCGTTCCTTAACCCGGATCACCGGCGTAACGAGGTGTGGTGTCCTGCACCTCAACCCTCAGCACCATCGGGCTGGCCCCAACCCACCTTTTAATAGGTTGTGTTGATGTCATCGGCCCTGTCCCTGTGGAGATAGTCTGGTGTTCACAGGAGTCGGATGAGTTTCTGAGCTCACTGAAGGAAGCGGTGGTAACTCCCCTTCTCAAGAAATCTTCGCTTTACCCAGACTGCCTCACTAACTGGGTCTGTAACTGCCCTTTTGTGGGAAAGTTATTGAGAAAGTTGTAACGCTGCAGCTGGAGAGCCATCTTACCATCCATGACACCTACAATCCTCTCCAGTCTGGATTTGGTAAGAGGCATAGCACAGAGACTGCTCTGGTTTGGGTACTCAATGATCTGATTGTAAGAGATCAGAAGTGCCATTTCATCTTGGTACTCATATATCTCTCTTTAACTTTTGACACACCATGGACCATGGGGTTTCACTGCTATGCAGATGATACTCAGCTCTACCTGTCTTTGTGCCCAATCAGGATAGTGCACTGTCAGCGTTTAACAACTGCCTCTTGGAAATCCAGGACTGGATGAATACCAGCTGGTTCAAACTGAATTCTGATAAGACTGAGGTGCTGGTTGTTGATCCTGGCAGCTGGATAGAGGGATCAGTTGCGGTATGTCCCCTCGAGGCTTTGGCTTGGGGGTGCCCAGTTGCTGACCTCCGAACGGGCATGGAATCTGGGGGTAATACTTGACATTGAGCTGACGCTTCATTCTGAGGTGTCGGCTGTGGTCAAGTCCTCTTTTTACCATCTAGGGAATATTGCCCCGGATTAAGCACCTAGTCCGATTCAGCGACCTTCCAACATTGATCCATGCCTTTGAGACCTTACACCTTGACTACTGTAACTCCCTTTACCTAGGGCTTCTGGGGCTTGATATCCACTGCTTGCAGCTGGTGCACAATGCAGCAGCGAGGTTGTTGTCTGGATTATCTTGATCCAGCCATATTACACCTGTGCTGTGTGAACTGCACTGGCTGCCAGTTCAGTGACAGATCACCTTTAAGGTCAGCTTGTTGACCTACAAAGCCCTACATGGACTGGGTCCGAGCTACTAGCAAGATCTCCTGCACCCTTACTGCCCCCTTGAACGCTCCATTCAGATGACGAGGGATTGCTGGAAATTCCCAGGGTATGGTTAAAAACTTCTGGATCTCGGGCATTTTCGTTCGCAGCTCCACCCCTGTGGAATTCTCTGCCTCATCAGATACAAGAGTGTCTGACAGCAGAGAACTTCTAAACTGCATTAAAACCTATTTAATTGGGCTCGCCTTTGGAGAAACTATTTAATTCATGTTGAACTATTGTATTTGAGTTTTTAATCATAGTGATTGGATGAATGTTTTTTAGAATTTTATTGTTTTAATTGATATTGTATAGATTGTATAGTGCTTTGGTACACTGTGAACAGCGCTTCATAAATAAAGATTATTATTATTATTATTCACCTGTGTCCGTTCCCCCGGGGGGGGGTTGTGTCTTCTGTGCCCACCATTGGCTGCCCTGGTGCCCCAAGACCTGTACACCACAACCCCCTGTCCCTCAGTAGCACAATGGCCTTGCATTCCTGGACTGCTTCAGTGCTGTTTGTGGCCGGCCTGTTCCTGTGCATGTCCGCCGGCCTGCACGCACACCTGAAGGGGGCCTCCACAGTACAGTCCCAGGTGCTGTAGTCACAGAAAGAGCTATTCCATGTGGGAGTGGGTTGCAGGGCAGCAGGTTCACTTGCTGCCCCTGCGGTGCACTGGTGGGTCTGCAGCAGCATCACAGTGTGGGGGGGCAGGTACTGCCTTCGCAAGTACCGGCTGGGGCTGGGGGCATCTGAGGGACACTTCACATTGGTGGGAGCAGTAGGCCAGAGCAGTGCCCACCCCTGCAGCTCTTACTAGCCTGGGCCATGGCATTCACACTGGGGGTGATTGTGATGTGGGGGGCTACTCGTCCATTGCTTGGGGTACTGGGGTGCTTGGGCAGGACACCTTCAGTGGGTTGGGGGGAGGTCTGCAATGGGGTGGCCGGTGGTGGGGGTCAGACAACTGGATGTCCACTGTGTTAGGGTTGTGGGGCAAAAAATTCAAGGCACTTCTTGGTGGCTTTACTGTGCAACATGAAAACACATACCTTGTAGGCCCATCCACGGGACAGGTGCTCCTGCATGTAGGCTCTCCTATGAGTGCCACATGGTGTACGGCTGTAGATGCTGCATTAATGGAAGTCATGTCCATGCATCCTGTGGCTTCCAGCATGAGGGCATTTGCGGCATGTACGACGGACTGTGGGCAATGGTGGGTGGGTGAGTGTGTGTATAGATTTGTTAACTATGGGTATTGAACCCATGGCCGACGATGCTGGCTGCCAGTTTCCTGAACTTGAGTTCACACCCGCTATGCCACGGGTGCTGCTTAGTGGTGTGAGTGCCTCTGTCTCCCAAGGATTGCCATGTCTCACGTGCTCGCTGTCGAAAAAGTCACAGGGATGAGGGCAGTGTACTGACTGGGGTTTGTTCCCTGTATTGCTGAACGATATCTTGCCTTGCACTCATTTTACATGCGCCATTAAAAGATGTGCTATATTGACATGCACTTATCTGGCACCCTCCATATTAGTGCCATGCCCTCTTTTGACTCCCACCATGTGCTATTCTGGTATACGCTATTGCGTTACATGTGCTATTATTGTCCTGCACTGTATTGCATGTGCTATATTACATGTGCTGTTATGTATTAGCTATATTGACCTGGTAGGATTTTGGCACAGTCTGTGTGAGTTCTAGAATGCCCTCATATTGAGCTGCCCCTGTTAAAAATCATCCGATTACTTATTGCCATTCTGGATCTTAAATTTGTATTGAAAGAAGCACAAAAAAAAAAATCGTGAGCTCACCAAGTCTGCTGCTGTGGATGAATGGCATGATGTGTACAGGATCACAAGCAATGGTTGCCCCAAAATAAGCAGCCTTATATGTGTGCACTTTTAGTATGCTTGAATCTACAGGCTGTGCTGATGTCCATGACATATAGTAAGTAAGAGTTTATTTATAGCGTGCCACATGCCTGGGTCTCAGGGTGCTATACAGGTTGCAGACAGTAACATTCAACAACTCAGTTTGATAGTATTATTCAAAGCACAATGACATAAAACCTTCTGATTTAACATCATAACACAGCAACTAGGGGTAACTAATACTGGGAGAAATTAATAAGTACCAAAAGCTTCTGTAAATAGTTGTGCCTTCAGGTCCCATTTAAAAGTCTCTAACAAGGGGGCCTCCCTCAAAGTCCTTGGAAGTGAATTCCACAGGGCCAGTCCTGCCACCTCAAATGAACAGTCTCCCAATGTTTTAGGCTGAACTCTGGGAACTGTTAGGAGGCCTTCCTCAGAAGAGCAGAGAGAGTGCCTGCTGAGAGCAGCAAGGAGTCAGGAGGTTACTCAGGTAACCAGGACCCAATCTGTATAGGGATTTATAGGTGAGAAGACCCACCTTGAAAGTAATTCTCCACCTCACAGGCAGCCAATGCAGATCATGCAGGAGTGGGGTCACATAGCAGGACATCGGAAGCCTGTCAGCATCCTGGCCTCTGTATTTTGCACTAGCTGCAGATGATGTAGGACCCCTCCACTAACCCTGAGGTACAGTGTCCAGGGTACAAATGACTCCAATATCAAGGGTGCAACTTACCTGTGGCATCACTGCATGCCCTTCCTCTGTGGGGAAAACAAAAATGGAGGAGAAAAGGAACTGGTGGCTGGACAATGGCAGGTGCTTGCAGGTCCTGCTCCCAACCAGCTGGGCTGCCAGCCTGAATCCATGCCTCAGGGGAAGGGCCTGCCCCCCCGCTGACTCTGCTAAGGGCAGCAAGCCCTGGGGGAAGAAGGTTGGCAAGTCCCAGTAGACACTGGGGGATGGGAATGGGGCACCCTCCTGAATGAGGGCCAACTGGGCAAGGAAGAAACGGATTAAGGAAAAAAAAAAGAATGGCTATCAGTGATGAGGTTGTTGTTGACAGGGACATTTCACTTAGTGGGTACCCCAAGACTCATAGATGTTGTGAGGATATGCAGTAAACACTTGGAAGATAGTAATAGAAGGTAAAGAAAAAATGTTTACACATCACTATTATGGACAGGTTGTAAACAGTTTGACTCACAATTAGGCATGGGCGGGTAGTAAAATACCTTACCCTAAATATTACTCACGGGTACCTCTAAGCTACCCTAAATTACCCTAAAAATACCCTAATGAAAAACTGGTAGTTGGTTAGGGTCAAGTAAGTACTACCCTAACCATTCTACTACCCTATTACCCATTTTTGACTGTAGGTTATATGCTAGTACACTGATAGGTGCCTTGATCCCTGTCATTTATTACCGTGACAGAGTCAGCTACACTGCCTCTCTCTGCAGCAGTTAGTGAAACAACATCATTTTACGGCTGTATTACACTGTTTGTTAGGTTTCCAAAAATTATACCCATGGCAGGCATTGCAGAGGCAGGTATGAGAGGCAAAGCTGCTCTTAGCAAGCCTGCTGTTTCCAAACAGTATACCCATGGCGGGCATTGCTGAGACAGTTACAAGAGGCACAGCTGCTATGAGTGAGCCTGCTGCTGTTTCCAAAAATTATACCCATGGTGGGTTTTGCTGAGGCAGGTATGAGAAGCACAGCTGCTCTGAGTGAGGTTGCTGCTATTTCCAGAAATGATACTCATAGCGGGCATTGCTGAGGCAGGTACAAGAGGTGCAGCTGCTGTGAGTGAGCCTGCTGCTGTTTAAAAAAAATTATACCCATGGCGATATTTCTGAGGAAGGTATGAGAGGTGCTGCAACTCTGATTGAGCCTGCTGCTGTTTCTAAACATTATGCCCATGGCGGGCATTGATGAGGCAGATACAAGAGGTGCAGTTGCTGTGAATGAGCCTGCTGCTGTTTCCTGAAATTATAATCATGACGGCACTGATGAGGTAGGTGGGAGAGGTGCAGCTGCTCCGAATGGGGCTGTTGCTGTTTCCTAAAATGATACCCATGGCAGACATCAAACATAATAAACTGATGAATAACTGAACTGAGAGTAGTGTGGCACATTTGGCCAGCATGGTGGCAGTGGTGATGGCATATTTTGTCAGTAGTACATATCTAATGAGAATGACTGTAAAACTGAGGGGAAGTGATGCAAGTGGAAGAAACTCTGGTAACAACTATGATATAAGGCCTGTAAGTTATTAGCAACAGTCCTTCCATAATTTGTGTAGCACTCATATAGAGCAGGACTGGAGCAGTATGCGACATGTGGAACAAGTCTGACGAGAAAATGAAAAAAAAATAAAAAAAAGGAAGTGAATTAAAAATAATGGTGCAAACATTGTCAGAAAAAGGACAAACATACCTACTTGTCCATTAACTGGCTGTGACCATGGCATGATTTATTGCAGAGGGACAACACTGCTGAAAGAGAAAAGTGTTAGCAATGTTAAGTTGCCAAATTTGGCAATACACTACTCCACACAGGATTTTCTATTGGTTTCCTACACAACCTAGTCATCATACCTACCAGGTCATAATGTTGCACACTTAATGGCATACAACATTATGGCTAACCCGGTACAGCACAGTATGCTACCGTTACTGGTGCAATATCGCGTATACTGCTGTACTTGGTATTGCACCAGTAGCGCTTTCCCAGGCAGAGGATAAGACCTCTGCTGGGAGCAGGTTCTGATGAGCAGCTGCCGTGACTCACAGGACTGAGCCCCAGTAGTAGGAACCCAGGCGCTGGGTCTGGGACTGGGTTTGATTCCCCCGGTCCCAGAAACTTTTATTTTTTTACGTCTTGTGTGCTCCCTGAGTTGGACCCCCCCAGAGTTGAAAGTCTTTAGTTGGGGGGTCCAGGGGTGCAGCCCACCATAACAGGGGGTCTGGGAGGCAGAGCCCCCATAGAAAAAAGACATGCCTCATGACAGAAGTCATGCTGTATTGGCAGCACAATTTTGCCATGCGGCATAATGTCTTGCGAAATTATGACTGTGCCATCATCATATTCAGTATCACAGTTTGAAGGCTGTTGTTCTTGTTCAGGGTCAGAATCACATAATTCAGTGTTTCGGAAAATTGGGAAATTATCAGCTTTCATTTTGAGAAATGTAAGTCCTTCCACATTTACAGGATTTAGCAGTGTTCTTTGGTCAGTGACTATGGCTGCACTAAATATACATTCTGAATATATACTTGAAGGTGGACAACTGAGGGACATTATTGCAAGTTCTGCTAGATCTGGCCATATTGTTCTCTTTTGTTTCCAATACAGTAATGGATCTTACTCAAGACCAATCACAGTATTGTCTGTAAAAAACTCCTGGATCATTGTGCTGTGAGAGACAGTTACAAGTCTGGCAGATGAACCAGCTGCAATTTCTTTACAGGATACTAGTTCATGTTGTTGCAGGTGACTCAGAATTGGTTTGCCTTTCTGACCCTGAACATAGGATGCCTGAGAAGTAGCTGTAGATGTCCTTTCCCTCACTGATGACACTGGGGATTATGAAGAATTTGTAGATGTGCTATTGTCTGCACTAGAGGTGCATTCTGATGATTCAGCAGAGTTTAACTGCTGTACATCAGTTAATGGTGTTGTTGGGGCAATATCACATTTGGTTAGCAGAAGAGCTCTCCAGCCAGTACTCAGTGTCTTCCCCTGTAGGGAGGATGGCTTCAATGTTCCCCTTAAAGTAGGGATCTATCAACACAGCTAACACATAGGTGCCATTCTTCAACATGGCATTTATTCTCTGATCAGTCAACAGTCTGAGACTCAAATAATCTTCCAACATAACAGTGGTGGTGTCTTCTTTTGACTGGAAGCCTTTTTTTTATGTCATCAAGCAAAATAAGAAGAAATCTTATTTGAGGAAGAATTTGATTCAGAGTTGCACTCTTTGCACTAACATCATGTGTGGCAGCCTCAAATAGCTGCAATAATCTGCTGGAACCGAGCATGATGTCTACTTTACCCATTTGATTCTGCATGGTGTAGTCATGTACAGTTTTTTTCTGTTCAAGAAGCCTTTCCAATATGTAAAATGTTACATTCTAGTGGGTTGGAACTTCCTGTTTTAATGTATGCAGTAGTAAGTTGTTTGACCTCTTCAGCCCCTTCAGGATGTTTTGTGCTTTCACAGAGTGGCTGAAATGCCTACATATTTTCCTAGCAAGACCTAACAGGTTTTCAGCATTTTTATTTCCATTTAAGAAAGTATGGATGAGAAGAATTAAACAATGTGCAAAACAAGGTATGTGTTGATAGCTGCCATCTCTAACAGGTTTGACTGTGTTGTCACCATTATCTGACACTATGAACCCTGGAGAAAAGGAATATGGATTAAGCCATTTCTAGAATTGCTTTTCCATCTCCTGCAAATATTCACAGAAGTGTGGTTTCCTCAAAAGTGGCAACACATAACATACTGTAGCCTGCTTCCTACTGCTTACGGTAGAGTGGGGATTATTACTTTCTGACTGAAAACTTGCCCAATGAGCTGTAACAGTCATGTAGTCAATTGTGTGGTTGTTGGTTCATCTGTCAGTAGTTTGAACCTGCTTCACCCCAGAGAGTTTCAACTCCTTAATGTCTGCAGTACACACCAAGCCATACAACTGTGGAACAGCCTTTTTTGAGAAATATGTTTGACAGGGAACGGTGTACCATGGTTCAATATGGTTCATGGACGTGAGAAAACCTTTCTGGGCAACAAAAGCAAAAGGGAGTTGATAACTGGCCAACAGTTCTGCGGTGGCTTTATTAGTCACCTGGTATGTTGGATGCTGGCAGGTAAATTTTGATCTCCTCGCAACATTTTCTTTTAATGTTAGTTCAGTGTGTGGTACTTAGCTCAGTGCTTGCGTATACTTATGAGCTTGAATGTTACATGCTTAATGTTTACAGACTTAGACTTTGGCTTTTCTTTATTTCCCACCCTCAGTGGAATGTTGGGATGGTGTAAGAATTAAGGCCCAGTGTTGAGGGTGAGATTAGAGTGCCGGATGAAGAGAAGGCTGGGGAGCATGTGGGGCATTTTCAAAAATGCTCAAAGTTGAGCAGCGGAAACACTGAGAATTAAGTAGGGGATGTGGGAGGAGCTATTCCCCCCCATTGAATCTCAAGCTGTAGCCTTCCCATTCAATGTTCGGTACATAGCTCAGTGCTTAATGTTTATAGACTTAGACTTTGGCCTTTCTCTGTTTCCCACCCTCAATGGAATGCTGGGAAGGTGTAGGAATTAAGGCCCAAAAGATTGTTAATGTTCTGATTACCTCTTCCAACTCTGGAGACTGTGACCAGTAGCACGCAGGAGAGGAACCCCCCCCAGTGGGGGAAACCTCTGAGGACCCATGGCTACTGACCTGCCTGTCCTCTGGGTATACTAGGCGGAGATAATCCTAAATTTGGGCTGATTTTTGTTTCTGGTTATGTCCAAGAGTTTAAATCCTAATCCTGCTATTTGCCTTTTTATGGTACCTTGTTTTATTTTTTTCTATGTTGCCTTTTTATGCAATATCTCCTTGACTGTTTACATGCTTCAGGACCTCCTTGTGAATGAGCTTGCTCAATGGAGTTTTCCTGCAATAAACTTGAACTTGAACTTGAGTCATGCCCGCTGAATCTTGATGTTGAGCAGAAATTCAATACTGGAGTATGAAGATTCTAGCAGCTGAAGAAGAGTCCAATTCAGATGGATGTCCGGATGAGGAAGGATGATTAATCCACATTCAGGGTTTCTGTGTAGGAATGAAGAATTGTAGACTGAAGATAAGGATAAATTCAGGGAGAAAAGTCTAGGGATGGGTGAGCATTAGACAGTATTGCCTTGTCTGAGAAATTGTGAGAAAGTCTTCCATGAAAGTCAGGGAGTAGGGTCATTCACGGAGGTCCTGAGATGGCATCAGCTGAGACCTCTATGTAGATAAGGCATGGACACAAGCCAGGATGACAGAGATGTTATTGTCAAAGGTAGGAAGAGCAGATATAGGAGGAGCATCTGATGAAGCCACTGAAATGCAAAGAAGAGACACTTGATGTTAGGGGTGTCATGACATGGTAGAATGAATTTACACTGTTCTCTGAAGGCAGTCCGATGTGATAAGCAGCAGTGATGAAATCCAGTGGCTGATTAACACTAGGAAGCTAGATGGGAACCCCATGCAGGCTGAGTGAGGAAGCTGAATTGAAGAAACTGATACGCAGGTCATTTGTAGAGGCCCTTCCTGGAGAACTTGCGAAAAGGTACGAGAAGTCCATGACAGTCCAGAAGCTGGCAATCCAGATGCAGCATGGAAGAATTGGTGAAGAAAGAGCCCCAGCGGGTATTCTGATGGTAAGGTCAGTCATCTGAGTGCCTGGGAGACATGTAGGCTGAGCTGAAGTGGCAGGATCCCATGTGGGATCACTAGAGAAAAAAGTTGAACAACAGAATTGCAAGTCAGGTTTTCATGGAGACTGGCTGAAAGGGGAGACCCTCACGAGGGTCCATGAGCGGAAGATTCACAAAGTTCATTTGTGGTTTGTTCAGCCAATGGATTGACTGCCAAGGTTGTAGGCACTGAAAAGACTATATCATACAGGCTGAAATGGCCGAATAGCGTGCTTGAACATGGGACGGTTGCGAGGCAGTCATATAGAGAGCAAGTAGATGTACCATGTAAGAATGAACAGAGTCTTAGTGACTTAATAGACCTGGCTGACACTGTCTTGTTTCTTGAGTAGACATTAGATACCATTGATTGCCTTGATAGGAAGGTACCTAAAATGTCCCAGGACCGTCATGTAAATGAGCTGTGCTCGACAGAGATGCCCAGCATAATAAACTAGAACTGGAACAGGATCAAAGCTGGAATGTACATGCCGTGGTGCGAGACCCCCATGCAGGCCAAGCTGGACCATCGGGACTCCCATGGAGGTCCAATGGAGGAAATGTGTAAAGTGATCGAGCAGCGAGCTAGGCCCCCAGGTGGGCTAGCTGGAGAAGTGAGACCCCCAAGAAGGTCTTCCAGAGAAAGGAGTAGACATGAATGAGTCAAGCTAGACCACCACGTAGGCTAGCTGGACCAGCAGGACCCCCACATAGATCTGCCTGAGGAAGGAGTAGAAGTGAATGAGTCGAGCTAGGCCTCCATGTAGGCTAGCTGGACTGGCAGGACCCCTTCGTAGGTATGCCAGAGGAAGGAGTAGAATTAATTGAGTCAAGTTTGGACCCCACATGGGCTAGCTGGACTGGCTGGACCCCACCGTAAGTCATCGGACTGCGAGCCAGCCTGGTCAGGCAAAGGGTATGCTAAGCAAGTATCAGAGAATGATGAAGTGGGTGCAAAGGGAACACCATGGAGGTTAACTCTGATGGGGTAGCAGTACTAGATAGATAGATAGATAGATAGATAGATAGATAGATAGATAAATAGCATTTTATTTTTGTACATGATGAATACATGTCATAAGGGATAAAAATCCCTGTTTACAAGACAGTCCTGTTAGATGATGCGGCATCAAAAGTTATGTTTCATGTTTCATGTACTCTTTTTACAAACAGTTATACATAACGATTTATAAACACTTCAAGTGTACAACAAATAACTTACATTCCAAAATCTTAAAATATATATGGACAGACATACACCATTGGACACTTTACTGAGAAAGAGAAATATAAGGATCCATAATACTGACTTAGCAATCGCATACCAAGGAGAACATGGCATTTAGTTCACAATTAAATTATGTTTGAGATGTAATTTTTCTCGTAGAATGAGGGAGCATATTCCAATACTTGGCGGCTTGATATTTGAATGTTTTTTCACCATATCTTGTTTTACTGTATTTAACTGTTATTTTGTTTTTATATATAGATCTCGTTACGATCCGAGTTGATTCTACTTTTTTTGTCAGAGCAGTGGCAAATATAATGTGCTGGTTGTTTTGTAAAAAAATCTATGTAATAATCTTAACCACATTTCACTGCTTCTTAGTTCTAAAGTTTGCCACCCTAACTTATTTAACAATACACAATGATGTGTCTTAAAATGGCATCCCAATACAAATCTTGCAAGTCTATACTGGATTGTATCCTGTTTGTCCCGCATTTGTTTGGGTGCAAGTCTATAAACATTGCTTCCATATTCAATTGAAGACAATATCATCCGCTCAACTATTGTTTTCCTAGCTTTTTGATCTAAACATCTTGATGTACTTCTAAGGGATCCCAATTTTTTTGCCAGCTTTATTAAGCACCTCCTTAATGTGTTCCAAAAAATGTAATTCTGCATTAAAAATCATTCCCAAGTATCAATATTCTGTTACCTGATCAGTCAATGTATTTCTTAATGATACTATGTTTAGCTTGGGTTTTTTACTGTTTCCAAAATAAAGAAGCCTAGCTTTCTGTGATGGGCCGCTCAAGAAGAAGATGATGTAGATGTTATGATGAGGAACCCAAAGGTCTGAATTAAATTCGGATAGGATAACTGCTATCCGGACAAGGAGAGGCAGGAGTCAACTTAGTATTTCGATGCCCACAGAGCGGGCATTTATTTGGTACCAAGGGGTAGACAGACACAGTCACAAGAAGTAGTAGGGGATGCCCGAGAACAATAGGGCAATAGAACAGGGATATACTGAAATACTTTTGATCTATCACTTTTACGGTTACCACTACAAGCATAAACTTTAGGCTTACTGCCACTCTTATTCTAATACTAGTTTATATTGTACTTCTATACTCTAAACAAGAATCCATTTACATAGGCTACTCAGCACTACATTAGGGTGATCAGCATCACACATCTACAAAAGATTCCAGATTTTACAAGAGTCCAGAGATCCGGCGTCTTCGTGTACACCGTCGTTCTTCGTTGGTAGCTACAAGGGAAATAAAACAGAACTGTAGAACCCTAATCTCAATTCCCAGCAAGGACCTAGATAAGGCCACTGGGGTGGTGAGAGGTTTGGTAAACAGACCATATATCCTCAGCAAAAGCCCACTCTCTCCGAGGCTGCCGGAATGTGGAACCAAAGCAACTGGTTCCTGAAATAACACACTAAAGCAAGAGGTTCCTCGGCCAAAATCCACTTCTAGGGTTGCCAAGGATGAAGAAAGACCAAGATCTGCATGGCGATGAATCCAATGGAGGACTACCAAGATCCGACTGATGCTGCAGCACTCCAAGGGCCAGCTGGACTCGGAAGGAACTCTGACAGGACCAGAAACCATTAGAATCTGAAGAGATGATGGTTGACTCTGCAATCCTCGGATCAGGAACTAACACAAAACAAAGAAACAGCGGACACGTCCCGGACTGGGCTTCGACGGACTCGACTTTAGGCGAACGACCAGGTGGGGGCGCAGAACAGGTTCTCCAAGATGAGCTCTCTCTCTCTTCTGTAGAGGGTGACCAACTTCGGGACATCTGGAACAGGAACCATATGGAACGATACTGGCACTGCTGTCGTGATGCGTTTCGGCGGACGTACATTCAAGCTGTGAAAACAAGAAAACGGCGGGTACGACTTGTACGACTGATGACGGACTCGACTTCGGCGGACTACACAAACGGATGGGATGAGTTGATGGATGATCTTTCTGGAGTGAAAAATGCTTGAAGGATGTCTTCTTCTGAGTAGAGACTGATTCTGAACATGTGGTGTTACAGACCACACTATGAGACTGCAGTGGTAGAAGATTGAGACTGTCTTCATACAGTAGTAAACATATAACTGAAGAATGCCCAAAGAACTGGGGAATGATACAATAATTTGCTGGAGAGGGCAAATTATAACTTCAAGGGTAATTGTTACTGATAAGGGCCAATGTCCAGGTGCTTAGAGCAATAGTTCAGGTACTTCGAACAATAGTTCAGGTACTTAGGACAATAGTTCAGGTATTTAGGGCAATAATTCAGGTACCTCGGACAATAGTTCAGGTACTTCGGACAATAGTTTAGGTACTTAGGGCAATAGTTCAGGTCCTTCGGGCAATAGTTCAGGTACTTAGGGCAATAGTTCAGCATAAGCATTACAGTAATCACAGCAGTTTCACAGTATAGGCAAATCAAACACTCTCAAATGAACCCCTGTTTCTATAGGTAGGGTACTCTGGAATAGGATCCCTTACTGTATGTTGTGGCTAGGGAATCCTTTAATACCGCTAGGCTGGCTTGCCCTATTCCGCTATGCCAGGGCCTCCCTTTAGTATCACTAGGCTGGCTTGCCCTATTCCGCTAGGCCGGGGCCTCCCTTTAGTACCACTAGGCTGGCTTGCCCTATTCAGCTAGGCTGGGCCCTCCCTTTAGTACCACTAGGCTGGCTTGCCCTATTCCACTAGGCCAGGGCCTCCCTGTAATACCACTAGGCTGGCTTTCCCTATTCCACTAGGCCGGGACCTCCCCTTAGACCAGGCTTTACCTGGGGCCTAATGCCCTACCTTCACCTCGGGCCTGAAGCCCTACGTTAGCTTGGGCCTGGTGCCCCACCTTAGATTGGGCCTGGTGTCCCACTTTACAATGGGCCTGGTGCCACTCTAAACTTTGGGCCTGATGCCACACTTTACCATGGGCCTAATGCCCGACTTTATATTTGGGCCGGAATTGCCCTTTTAAATCTCATTGCCCCTTTAAATTCTTTCAGCTCACTGAGAGCTGCTGTCAGTTATCTAGTGAAAGCTTGCCTCCGTTCCACCCTCCTAATGAATATTCATAGGCCTTTTACCTGGTCTTAATATACTGGCCCCTCCCTGTGGGCGTCACTAGCCCCGCCTCCCTTTTTAATATTAAATTTGTGGGTTCTAATGACCCGATGCTCCCAGCGGCGCTCAGCTACCTTTTCCAAGCACCTAATGTGCTTTTCAAACAACAAGCCAGTCCCCTTGAACACAGGCGGCCAGCACAATGTGTGCTGCTGCCAACTCACCGCTCTGCCATCCTGAAGAGTATTGTAGTGCTGTTGGGAGGCAGGAGAAAAGTTGCAGTGGGAGAGAAAACATCAGAAAATGAGAGGGACGGCTCTGGGGGACCTCCGACCGCCAACAGTGATGTGGCGCCTCTCTGCCGCCGACGTGGGACTGGATTTACTTGTTCAACACCTCGGGGATTAAAATAAATAATCGGAGGGCAAAAATAATAAACAGAGGGCTTTTAAGCCCATACAGCGTATCGGGAGCAGCGTTTTTCTTCTTCATGGTGCCCCGATGGCACCACCGATGACTTCACACCACCGCAGGCTTCTTCAGGCAGTGGAGGCAGAGCAGGCACACAGGTAAGTCCTCAGGGACAGCTTCAACCACCAGGTAAGCCCTTTCCTTATCCCTCTGACTTACTGTGTCCTCTCTCCTCAACAGCTGCCCAGGAACTGACCAACTGAATAACTGACTAATTGTTCTTAAAAGTTAAAAACTGCCTTAGTTCTAGAATGGCTGTATTGGAGTGCTGTGCATAAGCCACTCAGCACAGCATTCCATCCAGACCATTATGACATGGAATGCTTACAAAATCTATCTTTTGACCAGTTGTAAGTGCACAGGGCACTTTTTCTAGTATTTACAGTGTTCTGTGTGTGTAGGGAGGTTGACTTTTATGTCTAGAGGCCCCTTCGTACAGTACCCTGGTGCCTACCCCTGCAGCAGGTACTCTAAGCACCTGTGTATTCTGCTTCATTTAATTTAATTTTATTTTTCTGGAATGACCACCGTTGGGGCATTACAGATTCGGGCCCGCCTAAAAATACATGTCCCCATGTATTCCCTTAACATTCTATAAAATCTATCATCTTATCAACCTCTAAAATCTTACTTAATACTCTATGAAAATCTTACGTTAATAAAACACTCTTAAAATCTCTAAAATATTCTTAAAACATCTACTGTACTGTAAATTTTTGTTTTAAAGATTTACCCTAAAGTGACTGTGTCTGGGAAATTACTTGGATTAGATCTACCTGTTGTACCAAGGTACGAGTTGAGAAGCTTCTGTGATATATCTTCTAGGAGGGATACCTACGTTCAATCTTTGCGATCTGCGGGGTTGGAAGTCAATAGGTTCTTGAACAATACAGTCTCCTTCCAGGAAATCCGGTATTTCTGGAGCTATTACTGGTACACAGTTTGAACGGTCAAGGGAATGCATATGCGCAGTACGAGTCCAAGGTTCTGTACACTAATTTGTTGGTGATTCTGTTTTCCATATTTTGTCTTTGGTGGACTCCTGCCTCTCTTTTGACGTCAGACTGTCCTGTTCTTTAACGATCACAGTGTCTCTGAAAGTGCACGCTTTTAGTAGGTTGCGATGGACAATTTTGGTGCCATGTCCAAATTCTTGTTGGATCTTGTAGACCGGCAGTTCAGGGTAAGGTATCTCGATGATGTAATAAGGTTCTGATTCCCACTTTGAAGAAAGTTTACTGCATTTCTGGGTCTTCCTCAACATTACCCTTTCTCCAATAAGTAAAGGTGTAGCTTTGGCCTTGATATCATAGTTGGTTTTCTGCTTCTGTCGTGCTTGTTCCATGTGTTTTTCAATGATTCTTCCAGCTTCTTGTAACCGTTCATTATGTTCTTGGACCCAATTTGTCACTGGCTTTTTTCCTTTAGTCTCTTCTGGTGGCACTTCCAGCACTAAGTCCATTGGAAGTGTTCCGTGTCGTCCAAACATTAAATAATGCGAGGTATAACCTGTGGAGCAATGAGTCGTATTATTGTACAGATACGTGAGTTCAGGAAGTAAAGCTGGCCAGAAAGGACGTTTATATTCTGACAGAGCTCGCAACATTTCTAAGAGAATTTGGTTTGTTCTTTCACAAAGTCCATTTCCTTGGGGATGGTAAACAGTGGTATTTAACTTATGAGTCCCATATAGAGCACACAGTTCATGAAAGAGTTGAGATTCGAACGACGTTCCTTGATCTGTTAGGATTTTAGTGGGGTATCCATAAGGTCGTACAAAACATCTCATAAAGGTTTCAGCAGTAGTTCGAGCAGATAGATCTTTCACTGCACTTGCAACCACGAACTTGGAAAAGTGATCCACCATAGTGAGGATGTAAACATGTCCATTTGAACTAGGATCCAATTTCAAGTGATCAAGAGCAACTAGTTCCAATGGTGCATTGCTGACTATTGGATGGAGAGGAGCTCTCTGATTCCCCTTTTCCTTGCACTTTAAGTTGCATGCTGGACATACCTCACATCATTTTGCTATATCATTACGCATTCCTACCCAATAGAATCGCCTTCTGATGATAGCTTCCGTTTTCTTGTGACCGAAATGTCCTGAGTTGTCATGATATGCTTCCAACACTACTGAAGCATTGGTCTTTGGAACTATGATTTGAGTTATCTCTGTGTGGGTGGTGGGATCTCTACTTTTCTTCACCAGATGATCATCTTCTATTGTCAAGCGAGTCCTGTGCCTCCACAGTTTCATCATCTCTGTGGTCAATTTCCTTCTTTCTTTTCTGTTCATGCGCTTCTGTTGCGCAACTAGATCTTTCACTTGGCACACTATGGGGTCTTGGCTTTGTAGTTTCGTCCATAGGTTCTTTTGATTAGCAATCATTTCATCTACTTCCGGTTGATCTTCCTCTCTAACCTCAGGAGCAAGTAGATAGCATGCCTGTATAATCTCAGCTGGTACCTGTAGAAAAGGTGACATTTCAATATTTTCCAGCGGGGTGTCATCTATTTCTGCTTCTCCGTGTTCAGGCATCTGGGACAAGGCATCAGCATTCACATTCAATTTACCTGAGCGATACTTGATGGAAAATCGGTAATTCGCGAGTCAAGAAGCCCACCTTTGCTCGAGGGCTTCTAGCTTTGCAGTATTCACGTGTGCTAGAGGATTATTGTCAGTGAAGACCGTGAAAGGGGTGGCAGCCAAATATTGTCGAAATGTTTCAGTGATGGCCCAGACTAGCGCCAAAAATTCCAATTTAAAAGAGCTATAGTGGGCGTCGTTCCTCTCAGAGCCTCTTAATCCTCTGCTGGCCTAGGCGATTACCCTTTCCACACCATTCTGTTCTTGTGCGAGTACTGCACCCAATCCTCTATTGCTGGCGTCCGTATACAATAGGAACAGTTTCGCATAGTCTGGATATGCCAGTATGGGAGCTTCAGTAAGTATTGTTTTTAGTTGATCGAAGGCCTCTTGTTGCTCGGTACCCCATGTAACCAGGCGATTCTTCAGGACTCTACCTTCTGCTGATCCTCTCAGGAGTTCATGCAAAGGCACAGCAATCTTTGAGAAATTCTTAATAAATCTTTGGTAGTATCCAACAAATCCCAAGAATTTCTGGACCTCTCTGATGGTGGTAGGAACAGGCCATTTCTTTACAGCTTCGATCTTCTCTGGGTCTGGCGTCACTCCATCTGCAGAGACTATATGTCCCAGGTAACTTACTTTGGTCTGCAGCAGGTGACATTTGGACGGTTTAATTTTCAGCCCGTACTGGATCAACTTTTGGGAATACTTCATCCAGAAGACACAGATGATCTTCATGCATTTTGGAATATACGATAATATCGTCCAAATACAACAGCAGGGTGTCGAAATTTCGGCTCCCAAGACAATGTTCTACTAGCCTTTGGAAGGTTCCAGGTGCATTACACAAACCAAAAGGCATCCTAGTGAATTCAAATAAACCCATGGGAGTAATGAAAGCTGTTTTCTCCTGATCCTGGGGTGCCATAGGAACCTGCCAGTATCCGCTGGTCAGATCTAGAGTGGAGAATACTGCTGCTGACTGAAGAGCCATGAGGGAATCCTCGATCCTAGGCAGAGGGGTATGCGTCTTTATGAGTGATGGCATTCAACTTGCGGTAATCCACACAGAATCGGATCTTACCATCCTTCTTCTTGACCAGAACAATTGGCGCTGCCCAAGGGCTGTGACTTTCTCTTATCACATTCGCCTCTTTCATCTCCTTGATCATCTCTTTGACCTGCTGGTACATAACTGGTGGAATCGGCCTAAATCTCTCTCAGATAGGTGGATGTCCATGGGTACTGATGTGATGTTGTATCCCACGAGCTGACCCAAAATCCAAGGGGTGTTGGCTGAAAGCTTCTTTCTGGTGTAAAACCACCTCCAAAACATCGGCTCTTTGCTTCATGCTGGTCTTTGCATTGCCAACTTTGATCTCCTTGGTCCACTCTGGTCTCTGATCACCTTCCATCCCATCTTCCTGCACTTTCTCCATTTCTTCCTCAGCTTCAACAATATCCTGCAAACATACTGTGTGGATCTGCGCAACCGGCTGGTTCCGGTACAGCTGTACATCATGAGTCCCGTAATTTAGCACTTGGACTGGTATCCTCCCTCAGATCACTGTGGCTACACTTCTAGCCACTATTATGGGCTCTTCCTTATTCATTGGGTAGGGTTCTACAAGGGCATCATAGTCTTGACCCCTCGGGCCCACCTTTGCTTTGCACCACAAAGTTGTTTCGGTGCCCGGCCTTAAGGCTACTGGTCTAGCATCCGTCACCCTCACTTTACCGATTTCACCCTCGGCATTGGCGAATCTTTGGTGGCATTGCAAATTGTGGATGGTCTGTTGCAGGGCATGCTTCTCCACTCGAGGCACGTGTTTGGCTTGCTGCTGGAGGATGCTCACTAGTTCGCCGAAACAATTCTGTAGAACATTCATCCCGAGAATGAGTGGTGGCAGCTGATCACTCTCAATGTCATTCACAATGATGCCTGTGTTATGTTGAACATTCATCCCTAGCTGTACATCAGCTTTCAGGTAACCTAAATATGGGACTTCATCCCCATTGCTTGCGATCAACCTTACCCAAGATCTAGGAGGTGGCTTCAGATCATTGGGCGTCCAGTACCTTCGGAACTCTCTTCCTTGCAGGGTGGTGACTTGCGATCCAGTGTCCAATAGCGCCATTAGCTCGATGCCATCGACCTTAACTGGAATCATGGAGCTGTCGCCAACAAAACACGACTGTTCTAGCGGGACTGCTGGACCTGCTCAGCTGTTCTTTGGGGGTCGGTCCTCATCTCCGAAGAATTCCTGTTTAAACTTAAGGTGTTGTTGACTGGCTGACCACATCTCCATTCGACATGACCACTCACACCGCACCGGCGACATATGGGCCTTCCTTGGCCATCAAATTGATCTGTGGAGCATCTCCCCTTCACTCCTCCTAGAGTGGTTCATTCAGTCATGCTTCCTCTCTTTCTCCGATGGACCGAAGCTTTTCTCATTCTTCCACCCAGCCTTCCAACTCTGCATCTCTTTATGCATTTCTGCCATCTGGTTGGTCAGCATGGCAATCTGTTCTGTCAGCTCTGAATGGTGTTGAGCGCCCATCTGTACAGTGCATATCGGGGTCTGTGACCTTGGGTCAGGTATATGATCATGTTCGGAACACCTGCTCGGGGTATGCAACAGCTTCTCTTCCTGGATCTTGTCTTCATAAGGACACTTCTGGTTGGAGGTTAATTGCCAAGAATGATCTTCTTGCCAACCCTTGTGAGTGTAGGTCGGCCATTGAGTTCCCATAGAGATTTGTGGATATGCTGGAGCTTCCTCTCTAGGATGCCATGAACCAAATATTCGGATGGCTTTCTCTTTAAAATCCAGAAAGTCAGCTTCAGGGTTCTGCAAATGCAGCATCTGTAGTTCTCTTTTCAAGGCCTCGCTTTGTACTCCTTCCACAAATTTCTCGACTAGAACTCTGTCTGCATCCCGGACCTCTGCCACGTCTACTCTCTCTATTGCTCGTAACAGCTCTTGTAGACTCAATGCAAACTCCCTCAGGGTCTCTTGAGACTTCTGGGTATGTGAAAAGAACTTCATTTTGAGGTCGGACACGGTCCTAGTATCTAAAATCTGCTGCAACCTCTGGAGTATCTGGTCTGCTGTGGCTTTTGCTCCACTCGGCCATGATAGGACTTCACGGTGAGCAGCTCCCTTCAATTGGCCGATTAAAATTTCAACTTTTTGTGGCTCGGGAATTTGATACAACCAGAACATGGCTTGCATTTTCAAATGGAATTCTCCCAGATTGCTGGTTCCATCTCCATCTTTCTCTCCGGAAAACTGCGGAAGCCATGGCGCTCCAAAGTAGTATGGCATGGTTAGGGGAGATGGTGGGATACTCCCTCTAAGTCAATCTTGGTCTCCTCCGGACAATTCACTACTTCCCCCTGGCTCCATTGGTACTTCCTACTAAGCCACTCCAACTTTGGACTCCTCGGATAAATTATCTCTATCCTGCCGACTATGCCAATTTTTTTGTTTGTGATGGGCCACTTGAGAAGAAGATGATGTAGATGTTATGATGAGGCACCCAAAGATCCAAATTAAATTCAGATAGGATAACTGCTATCCGGACAAGGAGAGGCAGGAGTCAACTTAGTATTTCGATGCCCACAGGGCGGGCATTTATTTGGTACCAAGGGGTAGACAGACAGTCACAAGAAGGAGTAGGGGATGCCCGAGAACAATAGGGCAATGGAACAGGGATATATTGAAATACTTTTGATCTACCACTTTTACGGTTACCACTACAAGCATAAACTTTAGGCTTACTGCCACTCTTATTCTAATACTAGTTTATACTGTACTTCTATACTCTAAACAAGAATCCATTTACATAGGCTACTCAGCACTACATTAGGGTGATCAGCATCACACATCTACAAAAGATTCCAGATTTTACAAGAGTCCAGAGATCCGGCGTCTTCGTGTACACCGTCGTTCTTCATTGGTAGCTACAAGGGAAATAAAACAGAACTGTAGAACCCTAATCTCAATTCCCAGCAAGGACCTAGATAAGGCCACTGGGGTGGTGAGAGGTTTGGTAAACAGACCATATATCTTCAGCAAAAGCCCACTCTCTCTGAGGTTGCCGGAATGTGGAACCAAAGCAACTGGTTCCTGAAATAACACACTAAAGCAAGAGGTTCCTCGGCCAAAACCCACTTCTAGGGTTGCCAAGGATGAAGAAAGACCAAGATCTGCGTGGCGATGAATCCAATGGAGGACTACCACGATCCGACTGATGCTGCATCACTCCAAGGGCCAGCTGGACTCAGAAGGAACTCTGAAAGGACCAGGAACCATAAGAATCTGAAGAGATGATGGTTGACTCTGCAATCCTTGGATCAGGAACTAACACAAAACAAAGAAACAGCGGATGCGTCCCGGACTGGGCTTCGACGGACTTGACTTTCGGCGAACGACCAGGTAGGGGCGCAGAACAGATTCTCCAAGATGAGCTCTCTCTCTCTCTTCTGTAGAGGGTGACCAACTTTGGGACATCTGGAACAGGAACCATACAGAACAACACTGGCACTGCTGTCGTGATGCGTTTTGGCGGACGTACTTTCAAGCTGTGAAAACAAGAAAACGGCGGGTACGACTTGTACGACTGATGACGGACTCGACTTCAGCGGACAACACAAACGGACTGGATGAGTTGATGGATGATCTTCCTGGAGTGAAGGATGCTGGAAGGATGTCTTCTTCTGAGTAGAGACTGATTCTGAGCACGTGGTGTTACAGACCACACTATGAGACTGCAGTGTGGTAGAAGATTGAGACTGTCTTCGTACAGTAGTAAACATAAAACTGAAGAATGCCCAAAGAACTGGGGAATGATACAATAATTTGCTGGAGGAGGGCAAATTATAACTTCAGGGGTAATTGTTACTGATAAGGGCCAATGTCCAGGTGTTTAGAGCAATAGTTCAGTTACTTTGGGCAATAGTTCAGGTACTTAGTACAATAGTTCAGGTACCTCAGACAATAGTTCAGGTACTTCGGACAATAGTTCAGGTACTTAGGGCAATAGTTCAGGTACTTCAGGCAATAGTTCAGGTACTTAGGACAATAGTTCAGGTACTTAGGGCAATAGTTCAGCATAAGCAATACAGTAATCACAGTAGTTTCACAGTATAGGCAAATCAAACACTCTCAAATGAACCCCTGTTTCTATAGGTAGGGTATTCTGGAATAGGATCCCTTACTGTATGTTGTGGCTAAGGAATCCTTTAGTACCACTAGGCTGGCTTGCCCTATTCCGCTAGGCTGGGGCCTCCCTATAGTACCACTAGGCTGGCTTGCCCTATTCCGCTAGGCCGGGGCCTCCCTTTAGTACCACTAGGCTGGCTTGCCCTATTCCGCTAGGCTGGGGCCTCCCTTTAGTACCAGTAGGCTGGCTTGCCCTAGTCTGCTAGGCCGGGGCCTCCCTGTAGTACTACTAAGCTGGCTTGTCCTATTCCGCTAGG
The DNA here is from genome assembly GCA_016271365.2 of Neoceratodus forsteri. Lineage (NCBI taxonomy): Eukaryota > Metazoa > Chordata > Ceratodontiformes > Ceratodontidae > Neoceratodus > Neoceratodus forsteri. Next base: position 898,918,960 of record CM028135.1, on the reverse strand, counting down.
TCAGGACCTCCCCTTAGACCAGGCTTTACCTGGGGCCTAATGCCCTACCTTTACCTCGGGCCTGAAGCCCTAAGTTAGCTTGGGCCTGGTGTCCCACCTTAGATTGGGCCTGGTGTCCCACTTTACAATGGGTCTGGTGCCCCTCTAAACTTTGGGCCTGATGCCACACTTTACCATGGGCCTAATGCCCGACTTTATATTTGGGCCGGAATTGCCCTTTTAAATCTCGTTGCCCCTTTAAATTCTTTCAGCTCACTGAGAGTTGCTGTCAGTTATCTAGTGAAAGCCCACCTCCGTTCTGCCCTCCTAATGAATATTCATAGGCCTTTTACCTGGCCTTAATGTACTGGCCCCTTCCCGTGGGCGTCGCTAGCCATGCCTCCCTTTTTAATATTAAATTCGCAGGTCCTAATGACCTGATGCTCCCTGCGGTGCTCAGCCGCCTTTTCCAAGTGCCTAATGTGCTTTTCAAACAACAAGCCAGTCCCCTTGAACACAGGTGGCCAGCACAACGTGTGCTGCCGCCGACTCACTGTTCTGCCAACCTGAAGAGGGTTGTAGTGCTGTCGGGGGGCGAGAGGAAAGTTGCAGTGGGAGGGAAAACGTCAGACAATGAGATGGATGGCTCTGGGGGGCCTCCGACGGCCAACAACGATGCGGCGCTTCTCTGCCGCTGACGTGGGACTGGATTTACTTGTTCAACACCTCGGGGCTTAAAATAAATAATTGGAGGGCAAAAATAATAAACGGAGGGCTTTTAAGCCCATACAGTGCATCGGGAGCAGCGTTTTTCTTCTTCGTGGTACCCCGATGGCACCACCGACGACTTCACACCACCACAGGCTTCTTCAGGCAGTGGAGGCAGAGCAGGCACACAGGTAAGTCCTCAGGGACGGCTTCAACCACCAGGTAAGCCCCTTCCTTATCCCTCTGACTTACTGTGTCCTCTCTCCTCAACAGCTGCCCAGGAACTGACCAACTGACTAACTGACTAATTGTTTTTAAAAGTTAAAAACTTCCAAAGTTCTAGAATGGCTGTATTGGAATGCTGTGCATGAGCCACTCAGCACAGCATTCCATCCAGACCATTGTGACATGGAATGCTTACAAAATCTATCTTTTGACCAGCTGTAAGTGCACAGGGCACTTTTTCTATTATTTACAGTGTTCTGTGTGTGTAGGGAGGTTGACTTTTATGTCTAGGGGCCCCTTCATACAGTACCCTGCTGCCTACCCCTGCAGCAGGTACTCTAAGCACTTGTGTATTCTGCTTCATTTAATTTTATTTTATTTTTCTGGAATGACCACCTTTGGGGCCTTACATTTCTTTGTGTTCATAACAAACCTCGACCTGGTGAACCACCTCCCGATGCTGTCCAAGTCCCTCTGCAATCTATTTTTCAAGTCCAACATGTCCACCGCAGTTGCAACCAGTGCCATATCATCATAACTATGGTTCATTCAAATTGCAGTTGGTGTAAGCATGGAGTCATTTATGATCTCAGTGTATGCAGCATGGATAAAGGAACCAAACATACAGATAGGCCAGGATGCCAATGTAGTATTAGTGGGAGTTCCATTAACCGGATTGGCAGAAAAGTCTGCAGTTGGACTGAATGAAGTGGAGCTGTGTAGATTGTATCCAGGCCAGCCAGGACCTCCTTGAAATTGAGCTTGCTCAACTGAGCTCTTCCTGGTGAATTAAAATTGGATGTGGCAGTACTAATGATTGTGGCAGTCGGTGAGATCAGCTGGATTCCAAGTCATTGTTGCTGAGAGAGGGAGTTCTTAAAACAGTAAAACCCTTGCTCGGTAAAGTGTGCCCCGGAAAAAAAAATGCGAGGGACAAGCGCCAGCACAGGTTGGTCTCTAGTTGCAACAGGCAATGTTCGAGAACCCAGTGTATACACAGGAAAGTGCTGAAGCCTGTGGTGTTGTGAGGGGACTATGCACCCCTGTGAAACAGCCATGCTTTGATGAATATGCCGGCCCCTGAAAAGCAGAAATGCTGTGTGTGATGCTTTGCCAATCTGCTTGTTATTATTGGTATTATATCTATGATAAATGTATGTTTCTTTAAATTTCTGCTTGGAAAATATGGCAGTCAGCACAGGAGCATTATGGGACCTGGGATTTTAAAAGTGTGGTAAGGAGAGATTGCACTCTCAATGACCCAGTGGAAAATCTAATTAAGAGTTTCCTTTAGAAACCAGTTGTATAGGTTGTAAACCAGCCACCTGTATAAAGTATTGCATTTTATGACCTATTAGGAGGAAAGCAACTTCTGACAGATACCTGTCACATTTCTCACCACTAGGAAAAAAAGCTGTCAGGAAGTTCCTCTGAAGATTAAAGGGGTAATTCTGACCTGCCATAAAACTGTGGCTCACTAATTAAAAAAAAATCTATATATATATATATTTTTTTTTTTCAAGTGGGATACTTAGGAAAATGCAGATGCATGAGACTAATTTGGTATACCAGAAATGTGAGTGATCTCACAGCTAGCATCACCACTGAGCTGTGACCTCACAAACTGGGTAGGACCTTTTTTCTCCCTCACTGATATTGTTAAGGCTGAGGAAACTTTGGGCTTTTTATCTCTGGAATCCTGAAAGAACACACTCTCAAGAGCACTTCTACTACATTAGGTAATTTAATCTCCACTATTTGCCAACTGAAACTAGGGCAGGATTAGATACTCAATAATAAGGCAGTTTTGTTTAAATTGTCCATTTGATTTGTATGACTGTACCCTAAATGTTATATGTTCTGTATTTTGTATTTCATTTACTATTTTTAATTTTAGTAAACTTTGTTTTTCTTGAAATCCTATCTGAGTCTTTATCTCATTTTGAATGTGACTGCTAGAACAGTGTTGACAATTCTGACAGAACTGTTAAATGCTTACAGTGTGTTAGCATATGCATATCCTGCCTGAGTCTTTTCCTCATTTTGAATATGAATGCTAGAACAGTGTTGACAATTCTGACAGCACTGTTAAATGCTTACAGTGTGTTGGCATATGCACCGAGGTAAGAAAAGTACCTAGTTCTCAATTTAGTCAAAAGGGGGACTGTGAACCAGGTTGGGTACCTGCTGGATTAAGTATTGCACTGCAGTTCCATGAAGAGGGCATGGTATCTGGACCTGTTAGCTTGGTGTGCTAATGCAACAGGGTTCATAGTTGACCCCAGGACTTGAGACTGGTAGTTGTTCAGACCCATAACAGACAGGAGGGTTACCCTGTTTGTCTCCTGTTTACAGATTGCACTTTGATGCTGGGCACTGTGGGAGCAGAGGGCCTGACCCCGGAGTGCCTTTGTGATACTGTACACTAGATTTAGAGGTGCATATGGGAGACAAGGGCTGCCATAGCAGAAGCTTCCTATCCAAATTGCAGGTGAAAAATTTAGCATTGTAGCCTGTTCTGGTATTGCAGCCGATGTCAAAAATACCCTTGAGCTAGAGCTGTGAAGAGCAACACTGACTGCTGAAAAACCAGGAAGCTGTGAAGGGTAAAGAGTGAAAGCTCAAAAAGAGAGAGAGAAGGCAGTGAAATATTGGGAAAGTGAAAGGGGTGGAAAGCCCAAAAGGAACAAACGCACAGAAACTGAAGAACCAATGACAGGGCACAGGGAGGTGAGCAGAGAGGACATGAAGAACAACAGAACATGTGAGGGAACATGGACAAAAGTACACTGTAGTGACACCAGGGGTGGAGAGACAGCAAGCAGGAGGTACAAGTGGACAAAAGCAGAAGAGCCATGGGGCAGCAATGGAAACTGAGATGGATGGAAAGCCAGAGGAGAGAAGACAACAGGAGGGAGGGGGAGTCAGAGGAATGGAAAACAAGCCGTGGAGAATGAACCCAGGCAAGCAGGGGAGTTGCAAGGGAAACAGGACAGAGAGAAAGGGGGGGTGGCATAGACAAGCCAAGAAGTGGTGTGGAGAGGGACAGAGAGATAACAGAACAGGGGAGGGAGAGAAGGTGGGAAGAAGCAAGGGAGGCCCAGCCACAGCAACCCCACAGGAGCTCAGAGCAGCAAGGAATGCCTGGCATTTTCGAAATGCTCGAAGCTGAGCAGAGGAAGCACTGAGAATTAAGTAGGGGACATAAGAGGAGTTATCCCCCCCCCCCCCGAACCTCAGACTATAGCCTTCCCATTGTTGAGATATTTTAAATTTTTGGAGATTGTATTTTTCACGCCTTTCTCATGTGGAGTACTGCTCTGGGATTTTCCAGTACTTGATGGTGTGAGAAAAAAATCCGTGTTTGTCTGGGAAGAGTGTAAGGATACATCAAGTGATTCAATGTCATTTACTGCTTCTAGTTAATTGTCACTATGGTCACTGCCACCACCACCTCCACTACCACCTATATGAACCACACTGTCCCTTGCCACACTCAGTTGGGTGTTTTGCCTTTGCATGTCACAGCATTACTGATGTTTCAGAATTTGCCACTTTGCCACCAAGACCGATACTCTTCTTGAACAGACTGCATACAGCCAGAGAGTTGTCTGCAGGATCAACATAAATAAATTCCACACTAGAGATTTACCTTTTTTACTTTGTGCCATGGTACCTGGCATTATTCCTTGTACAGTCAAGGGACCTGGAGGTAACCCTACACTGCCATTTCCTTGTTGAGATGAATAGTTCTCATTCATACTCATCTTCTTATTCTTACATTTAGCATATGTTTTTTTTTTCTGCACTTGCCTCTCATGCGTTACAGCGGCATCCTCTCCTACCTCCTCATTGAAACTACCAACCTCATTGCCACAATATTCAGAAGAACTGGAAGTGCCGTCATCATTATGTGGGACATAGCCTGAGCTATCCCATTCCTAGTCCCCACTATCACCATCATCTGTATCAGCATTCACTGACTCAGCATCTGATCTTCTATTTGAGGAGGATGCCTCCTTGCATGCTGCTTCAGCAGCAGAAAATTTCCTGGCACATGTGGCAAAATGTTCAGTATTTCTACGAGTAACTCCAGTCAGTTCTTTCTGAAATGCTAGTATCATTTCATTGCTAACATGCTTTTTTTTTGTTCAGGACATTTAGTGCCAATCCCGGTGATGTTATTATTATTGTTGTTTTGTGCTTCATTAGTGGTATGATTCGTAGTGTCCATATCATTAACAGCTGCATGTGTGCAGCACTGTGCTTCCTTGTAGTAGACATAGTCACAGGAATACCATGAAAGGATACTGTTTCACTAACTGCTGCAGAGACGGACAATGTAGCTAATTATGTCACAGTAATAATGACAGGGCTCAGGGCACCTAACCAACAGTGTACTATAAATACAGTCATAAAATAATTTGTTTCACTAACTGCTGCAGAGAAAAAGGGACCAATTCTCAAAACTTAGTGCAAGCCACGCCAAAGGCGGCTTGTGCCAATTGTCAGTGCACCAGGGACCCTGCGCCTGATTCACTATTGAGTAGGGTCCCGGCAACAAAATCTTGTGGCTTGTAGTAACCCTAGCCATGTGCCACACAGAGGGCACATGCAGACAGGTTGCCACAAGCCTGCAGAAATACAACAAAGCATTCTCTGGTGGTCTAGCAGACCCACCTCCCTATCCCAACTGCCCCCATAGAAAATTATACATATCTCCCTGGCAGCCTGGCAGACCCCCTTCCCAGCTCTGATCCCTGTTTCTTAAAATAATTATATCCCTGGTGCTCTAGCAGACCCACCTCCCAGCCTAGATCCCGATTTATTAATAAGATGATCAGATCTCTAGTGGTCTAGCAGATTCCCACCAAGCCCTGATCTCCATTTTTATAACTTAAATAATCCTTGGTAGTGTAGTGGCACCCCACCCCCATTGTAGTAGGCAGTGCCCCACCCCACTCATCCCCATCCCCAAATCGAGCCGGTGACTGGCACAACCTATCGTTCACCACCACAGCCAGCCACTAACTGAGCTCTAAATGAGCGTGTACTGCATACGTACATATGCAGCAGCACTGTGCTTCCTTGTTATAGACATAGGCAGGGAAATACCATGAAAGGATATTGTTTCACTAACAGCTAAAGAAGCAAAATGGCTCACTCGCTCACTGGAAGGTGCATGGTGTAGAAACCAACCATGCGCACAAATAAACATCAGCACTCAACTAAAACCAATCACAGGGTTTATTTAAAATAAATAAAACAACACGTTGCACCATCATAGTAATGGCTCAGAACCTGCTGAACCCTAACCAGTTTCATATGCACCCCCTGAGGATGTACTGCATACAAAACTGGTCAGGGTTCAGCAGGTTCTGAGCCGTTGGTGGAGTGTGTTGTTTTATTTATTTAAAATAAAGCCTGTGATTGCAGTTTCAGTTGAGTGCTGGTGTTTGTTTGTGTGCTTCACTAACAGCTGCAGAAACAGACAATGTAGCTGATTATGTCACAGTAATAATGACAGGGCTCGGGGCACCTAACAAACAGTGTACTATAAATACAGTCATAAAAGGATGTTGTTTCACTAACTGCTGCAGAGACCGAGGGCCCAATTCTCAAAATGTAGAGCAAGTTGCACCAAAGATGGCTTGCGCCAATTGCCAGTGCCTGCGCCTGATTCACTATTAAGTAGGGTCTCAGCGGCAAAGTCCCATGGCTTGCGGCAATCCTAGCCATGCGCCACACAGAGGACACTTGCAGACTGGTTGCCACAAGCCTGCGGCAATGCAACAAAGCATTCCCTGGTGGTCTAGCGGACCCCCCTCCCTATCCCTAATTACCTCATAGGAAATTATACATATTTCCCTGGCAGTCTGGCACACCCTCTCCCCAGCTCTGATCCCCATTTCTTAAAATAATTATATCCCTGGTGCTCATGTGACCCACCTCCCAGCCTTGATCCCTATTTATTAATAAAAGGATCAGATCCCTGGTGGTCTAGCACATCCCCACGAAGCCCCGATCCCTAGTTATATAACTTAAATAATCCCTGGTAGTGTAGTTGCCCCCCCAACCCCCATCCTAGCAGGCAGTGCCCCACCCCCACTCACTTCCATCCCCAAATCGAGCCGGCAACTGGTACAGCCCACCACTCACCGCCACAGCCAGTCACTGATTGAGCTCTAAATGAGCGAGTACTGTATACTGTATGTGCTCAATGATTGACAGCAGAGCTGTCAATCAATGAGCCAAATACTGAATACAGTAGATGCTTTTTGTTTTCTTGTTGTTTCTTCTGGTTCCCCCAACCCCTAAAGTGAGTCCAAATTCAGTGCTGCAGTGCTGCTAGGTAGCAGAGTTGTGTAGATACAGTGTGAAATGGCACATCTTCATGCTTCAGGCATTGTCTCTCTGTGTTGTAGCTCCCGCCCCCCCCAACTGCTGCAGCCATTTGTCAAGACTAACAGGCAGTCTTTGTTACTGGATGATTCATCTGTCAGTCCTGTCTTCTTATACACAGTTCTTCTGTGCTCCCTCCCAATTCTCAAGTGAATACATGGTGTTGGTGGCTCCGCTCTGGCTCCTATGTGGTGTCAGTCTCTGCAGTTCATGTGATCGGACCTCCACCACTCCACTGCTGACCAAGGAAGCAATATGGTGACATCTGCTGTGCCATACAGTGCAAGAAGGCAAATTGCTCGATTCAAATACTCAACTCAAACTACTGACCTATTTTCAGAGCTGCTAGTCTGGGTATGGTAGTATACTGTATTACCCTAAGTACCCCAACTGGCATAAAATGTTCATTATCCAGTGTACCCAATCTGGGTACCTGACAGGTAGCTCATGCCTATTTGTAATACTGTATATATCAGGATAAACCTTCCATGTGCTGATCTGAAGGCATTTTCATGATAAGAGCTCTAGTATTTGATTGGTTTAGGGAATCACTAGGTCCTGTGACTAGTTGCAACAGTGTTCACTTGCCAAGCGACAGTTCCCCTTTCAGTGTTTTACATCATTCAGAAGCACTGAACTAAAAATCTTGTTATTTGAGCTATGGCCCACAAATGGATTAGTTTCACATGGAAGTATTCATCAAGTAATATATTTTTATATATATAAAAATAGTAGACAAACAGTTTGTTACATAGCATCATTGTTACACACGATGATGTCATCATACATTCTTGATGACACTGAAGTCACAGACATCAGCACATCCTGCAGATTCAGACATACTCACAGTGTACATGCATAAGGCTGCTGATTTTTGGGTGACCGCTGCCTGTGATCCTGTAAACAGCATGCCTTTGACCCCCCTGCCCCAGCAGAATTAGTGAGCTCATGTCTTAGCATTCTGTCAAGTCAAGTTTATTGGTAGGAATAACTCCATTGAGCAGGCTCATTTACAAGGAGGTCCTGAGCATACAAATCAGAATAAAGAAGAACATATGCAATATAAGCAATATACAATAAATAGAAAAGAGTAATTGAGCTATATACAAGGTATGGGATTATTTCGAACTGTTTACAGTAAATCTAAATATGTCAGAACAAGGATGATGATACATGGCAAGCATTGTGCAGCAATCAAACTATTTACAGTAAATAATCTAAATATGTCAGACGTGGAAGATAATTCATGGTAACAATTGTGCAGCATACAATGCCAATTGTCTAATGAGGGATCCTCATATAGTGGCAATGATCAGGTAGGCAGGTAGAGGAGGTTGACCAGTTATTGAAAACAGACTAGGGGGAGGGCAATAGGCAATGGAAGATAAAGAAGGAGGATGAGGCTGGAGGTAGGTAGGGTGGAGTCTTTGGAGGGGAGAGCCATGGCTCAATCCCACTCCAGCCCTCCTCCCTGAGTCGACACCCCAGCAACCTGAGGTAATTCCCTTAACCCAGGTCGCCGGCTTAGTGTGAGGTAAAGAGCCAGCTCCTCAACCCTCTATGCTACCAGGCCGGCCAACGATTCATTTTTTGAAGCTATCTAGGGGAATTAGACTTTGAAGTTTGAATCCAGCTTGGGCTTTATTCCATGCATCCAGAAGAGCACGAATTATAGCCATGGCTCCGAAGCAGGAGAGGGAACTTGCGATATCTAACATAATGTAGGAGTTACTGCATAAGGGGTAAAGGCAGGCAGTCCACCAAAAGAGATAAGAAATATAGGGAGGGAGTTTCGATAGGAGAGCTTTGTAGAGCCAGGTGAGACTGGATGAGAAATCTAGTTGATAAGGATTACCAACCCAATGAGATATAAAGGTCACAATAGTGAGTATGATGATAAGCATTAGGAATGAAGCATAATGCCTTATAGTAGAGGGTGTCCAACAGTTGAAGCAGGTAGTCTGTGCATTGGTCTATCAGTATAGTCGATTAGAGGGATGAAAGTTGTCTGGACCAATCAAAGTCTGGCTTCTGTGGTAAAGAGGGATTTGTTTCTGTAAAAGAAGCCAATTCATTGCCTGCAGTTTTTTGGCAAGGGAGTCGATATGAGCCGAAAATGTTAGGTGTTGATCTAGTTCACAGCCTAGGTATTTGAATTTGTTGACTACCTTGAGATTGTCATCAAGAAGAGTCTTAATGGGGGGGCAGGGTTTTGAGCGCATTTGTAATGGCAGGCAGATGATTAGAATATAAGTACATCACTTTTGTTTTTTCAGCATTTTGTAGCAGTTTGGGCTGTACAAGGCTGTGCTGGAGAAGGTCAAATTCCGAATGTAGCTCCAAGTGTCCTTCAGCTAGTAAGGGTTTGGATATGACGGTGTCATCTGCGAAAAAGTGTAGGCTCACTTTACTGATGTTATTACCGATGGTGTTGATATAAATCATGAAAAGGAGACATCTAAGGATTAAGCATCGTAGTACTCCTCTCTTGAGAGGAAGGAGCAGGGAGAGGGCACCTTCTGCCTTAACCTGTTGGAGTCTATCTGTCAAGTAGCTGTTGAACCATGACAGAGCTGGGCCAGAGATGCCATGCCAATTTAATGTGTTGAGGAATAAAGCATGGTCAACAGTGTCGAAAGCCTTGCTCAGGTCCCGAAAGACAGCCCCTGTGATGTGTTTCTTATCCATTGCAAGGAACCAGTCAATGATAACTGAAGCTAAAGCTGAAGTAGTGGTATGGGCTGATCAGAATCCAGATTGGGCTGAGTTTATCAGGTTGTTTTTATTGAGATGGTCCCTTATTTGAGCATTTACCAATTTCCTATGGAGTTTAGAGAGTAGGGATAAAATGGGTATAGGGCGGTAGTTATTTAGGTCCATAGGGTCACCGATTTAAATAACAGGTGTACCTGAGCTATTTTTCATGCACCAGGTACAGTACAGAAGCTGATGGACAGATTAAATAGGTACAAGATGGGGGCCGATAAGTACTGAAAACCCACTTTAAGAAAATAGGGTCCTATTCCGTCAGCACCAGCTCCTTTGTTGACATCTAGATGGAGAAGAAGGTCTTCCACCTCCATGTACTGGAATGGGGCAAAGGAGAAGTTGTTCTTAAGTGGTGGCGAGGAATGTTTAGGCAAGCTGGAGATGAGGGAGGCAGCTTTGGAGTTATCAAATGCGAGGCCCGTGGTAGAAAAGTGATAATTAAAGCCACAGAGGATGTCAGATTTGTCAGAGAGTGTCTTGTTATTAAAGGCTATCATACTGGGTAACGGAGAAGATGGCTTATTGCCTTTGGCTGCATTAACTATCATCCAGAATTTGTTGGTGTTACCCTTAATGGAATCAAAAGCAGAGAGGTAGTAATTTGCTTTTGAGGCCCTGATGTTTTTTGTGCAATCGTTACAGCAAGCTCTAAAGGCTGCCCAGTCTGAGGGGAGTTTGGTCCATCTAGCAGTAGCCCAGAGTCAGTCCCTTATATTCAGCTTGGCCTTTAGTTTGGCCATGAACCAGGGGCAGGAGATCTTCCGTGATCAATGTTTTAGCAGGGGTGCGTGTCTGTTGATGATGTTGATTAACACAGTGTTGAAAATAGAGGCAACATCGTCGATGTTCATGGACTGGTAAAAATCGGATCAATTTACAGTATGTTTCTGAGGTCATACAGATAATGGGAGAAGTTGAATTTATGGAAGCTGCTTGTCCAAGTGAACCTACCATCTGACTTAGGGGAGGGCTGTTCTCTTACACAGGTCATGGCACAATAATCACTGGCGTCATTGGAAAATACTGCTGTGTGGGAAATCTTATGGGGTCTGCTAGTAAAAATCAGGTCGATCAGTGATCTGTTTAAGGGGGATTTGGGATTTGGGCGAGTGATATCTGACACCAGTTGAGCAAATCTAGCTTTGTCGCAAAAATTCTTGAGCTGTAAGCTTTTGTTGCAGGTTTTTAGCCAATTGAGATTTAAGTCTCAAAGTAGGATGATTTTGTTCTGCCTTGTGTCTGAAATATTACGCAAATAATTTATGAGTTTCAGGCCCCCAGTAGGATGCCTATAGTGGCTTATAATTGTTAAGGTTCTATGGTGGATAGTGATACATTTAGCATCAGGGATTTTAATTCCTTCAGGGTACTGGCAGGAGCAATATTGGATACAGTGAATTTGTCTTTTATATAAATGTCTACACCCCCACCCTGAGTTGGCCTGACACTATGAAAGAGAAAGAAGGATGGGAAAGCAATTGCAGTATCTGGAGTGGATTTTTTCAGCCAAGTTTCAGTTAGTACTAAGATATCAGGCTCCATGTAAGAAATCCAGGCATGGGCAATGTCTAACTTTTTCAGTAGACTGCACACATTAAGGTGCAGGCACTTCAGTCCTTTAATGGCTGTAAAGTCAGCTGGGGAGGCTAGTACCTATGGTGGTTCCAGATTTAGTTCAACATTACCTGCACAGATCAGCAGCAGTACAATTGGGGCCTTAATCCATCTGCAGAGCAGTTTTACTCTGATGGAGTTTATGCATCTGCATGATGGAAAGATAGGAGACCGATGGGTGCTGATATAATGTAGGTATGAGGGGTATAAGGTGTAGAATAACAGTGAGGCCCAGAGGGAGAGAGGGTAGGTAGCTGTAAGTAGCATAGCTAATATCATAGTGGAAGTGTCCCAGATGGGGTTTATGACTGGATGGAAGGGAAGAATAGTAGGGGGAGGGCAAGTGTGAGACCCTGGCAGAGTTGATGATGGAGTGGCCTTTGGGCTAATGGGACAGGTCTCTAATTTGGGGGTTAAGACTGAATGGAAAGGGTTATAGGTAGGATAGATTAAGGAGCAGAAGATAAGTAGTCCAGATAGGGAGAATATATGTAGAGATTATACCATTGCATGGTGATATGCTTGAACACCTAAGCAAAAATGATAGGGTACAGGGAAAGTGAGCTCCAAAACTCAGTCAGCAGCAGTGGCATGGTGGGAAGGGCACTAATATTTTAATTTAGAATTAGCCCTAATGAACTTGAGTATATGAGACTTATAGGAATGCACAGAACAATATAACAGCACTAATAGTTTTATTTAAAATTAGCCCTAATGGGCTAGAGTATATGAGCCTTGTAGGAATGCGTAGAACACTATAATGTTGTTGAGAAGGTGGGCAGGGTGAAACAGAACAACTGTGCAGGCAGTGGCCAGTGAGAAGTGGCTTGAGTGAGAGGAGGAGCACAAGTGAATTTAATAGAGGCCGAGGTCGGTGCGGGGGCTGGAAAAAAATGCAGAGCGAGCCAAATGAGATAAAAGAAGCAAAGTGGCAATTTTTAAAAGAAAAAAGTTCAAGTCAGTCCCGAAGCGCCAGCACAGTAGTACTGAGCCACTAGTCTGAAGCCTCGACTAGAAAGAAAACTCCAATAAAATTACAGGGACTGGATTTCCTCTCTGGGGCTCAAGCAGGTTTACCTCTTTCAGTTCAGCAGGTGGGTGGGCAGCAAGGTGCGGTTGACTGGAGCAAGCCAAGCTGCAGCCTGGTGGTTGGTGTGGGGCACTCAGTTCAGGGGTGGCACCTCTTTCAGTTCAGCAGGCAGCCAGGCAGCAAGGCACGGTTGCCTGGAGTGAGCCAAGCTGCAGCCTGGTGGTTGGCATGGGGCGCCCAGTTCAGGGGTGGCACCTCCTTCAGTTCAGCAGGTGGGCGGGCAGCAAGGCGTGATCGGCTGGAGCGAGCTGAACAACAGCCTGGTGGTTGGCTTGGGGTGCCCAGTTCAGGGGTGACACCTGATGAGGTGCTGTCCCTGAACTGGGCACCCCACGCCAACCACTAGACTGTGGCTCACCCCTTGCAATACAGATTAATAATCCAGAATGACAGTAAGTAATCAGATCTTTTTTTAACAGGGGCAGCTCATTATGAGGGCATTCCAGAATGTACAGAGACTGAGGAAATGCAGGAAAGGACTTGATGAGATTGCAGTAACATAAAAAATGTTCCATGTATTATTATTGTAGGATGATACTTCACAGTTCGAATAATGGTGCTGTCTTTACGATTGATTAATCCTGTTTATAAAATGGGAACAGAAAACCCTGCATCCTGCATCTTGCATCCTGATTTTTCATAAGTCAGTCATGACTAAAAACAAATGCTGGCCAGCTGGATACAGGACATGAAAGAAATCATTGTGCTGCTAGAATGTTGGAAATGTAATATCTGCCATTTTTTTCCTCCACTAAGTGAGAGTTTGCCACAGCCTGCTTAATTCCTTATAATACAGAACTACCGCTTGGCTCTAAAATCACCGTGTCTGTACTTAAACAAAGCTGATTTCTAAGCATTTTTTGTGTTTTCACTTTTTCTCACCTGACATCTGCCACCTGCTTGCCAGTCACTCAGCCCACCACTTGCTTCCACCCACGACTTGCTCCCAGCCACCACTCACTCCCGCCAGCCCTTCCTCAAATGGTCACTAAAAACACTGGCAAGTGTAAAAAGTTACCCTGCCTGATACCATCTGCTGAAACACAGACATAGATAAACAACACTAAACTCCATTAATAAACAAAACTAAACTTCATTATTTTTACTAGGGGTGTGTGAAAAAGATTTCCGCAGGTGGAATTTCGGTGAAAGTGCGAATTTCGCTTCCACAAAAGTGCAGAAATAATTTTCGGAACTTTCATTGAAATTCCACCTTAAAACTGGAATAAATATACAAACTGCGGGTTAATTTATTAAACTGCAGGAAAAAAATCCACAGAAATGATTACTGCCAATGGTCAGTTCTGAGGCTTTCTTTAAATGCAGTTTAATTCCTTAATCCACCCCCCCCACTTATTAGGAGTCCCTGTAAATAAATAAGCACCTCCAAGCCCTTCCTCGGACCCTCCTGGTTTCTAGTGACCCTTCCACCCGCCGATCAAGGACCCCCAAAACATTTTATTTCCCTGATGTGTAGCGGACACCCTCCCTATCCTTGATTCCTTAATCCACCAAAATACAGCCGGTGGTCCACTGACTCATCCCCCTCTATTCCAAGTATTCCCTGTTGTCCAGTGGACCTCCCCATCCCCAATCCCTTATAAAAAAAATAATCCCAATTCTCTGGTGTCTAGTGGAACCTCCACCCCCCACCCTGACAGTTCATCTGCCACCACCCTGCTCCCCCCATCCCTGAGTAGGCCACCAGCCCAGCCCTCCTCTCTCCTCCACTACCAGTGACCCACTGAATTGTCAGTGAATGACCACATGGTTCTATAAGCAGCCACTCATTCACTGACAGTTCATTAAACTGTGGATAGAATACATTCCACAGTTTATATGCATTTTTCCGCAGTTCACAAAAAAAGTCCACGGAACTCAGCGAAAATCCGTGGAAAATCCCAGTTTCGCCAATGGCAAAAGTTCCAAAATTTCCTCTAAATTTCCTCAATTTTGTGCAAGTTCCACCAAAGTGGAATTCACAACTTTTGCCCACCTCTAATTTTACTGTTTTTTTTCTGTTTGGTTTGCAATATGTGAGCAAAGTTGTGAATGATTGCCAGCCTCCTGCTGCCAGCGGCAGATCCGGACATCTGTTCACTCCCTTCATGTGTACAGCCAAGTCATTTTAAGCTTTTCTCAGTATGAACCTGCAGTAGCAAAAACAAAGCACAGAATACATGTAAGATAATTTTTTTTCAAATCACTTATGCTTGAAAGCTGTTTGGCAAGATCGCATCACCAGTTGAGCACAAGCTTATTCCTTCCTACCTGTCCACTCCCTCCTGTCATAACCCAGCAGCATGTCCCCAGGACACAGAAGTCCATTTCTTCTACTGCAAAGCATTAAACAAATTGGTAAACATGCTGACTTTGTGAAAACAAGAATATGTTTATTAATCTTCTGAGCTTAATGTCAACTATAGGGGGAGAGGCTAGGGAGCCATGGCAACCACATAAACTCCACTCCACCCCAGCCAGCTCTGCCAACTCCAGGAAAGTTGACAGAAAAAAGGAAAACAGCCTCCTTTCAAATACATGCTCACCAATGCGGTGACTTGTTCACTGTAGTAATATGAATAGACCTGTACTTTTAACAAAATGTAGACAGTGCTGCAGATGTTACCGGTCATGTATTACCTAAGCTGTTGCTGCAGTTCCCTTCTGAAAAAGCAACTTTGTGTTTTTCCCTGTATGTGGTCTGGCTGTTACTGCTGTGAGTTTAAACAAGCATTTGTCAATGCCGAATGTTGCTTGCTTCTATGTGCTGTTTAGGTATTTGGAAGTCATTGGAGTGCAAATATTGAAAATTTGTGAACTTACAAGCGTGCGTAGGAACTGTGCAACGCACACTCGTAAAACAGTCATTTTTAGGAATTTTTTCACCAAATTTTCAACACAGGCATTTTAAGACCTCTGCTCATGATCAGTGTCACTGTGATTTTCTTACTGTGTCCCATACATTGAGTTCGCACACCGACTGTGCCATTGTTGCGCTACATGGGCGGAAACATGTTTTGGGCAGGATGTGAAAAATGACAGCTGTACTGCTCATGAGGAGGTGTGGTAAAATGGCAATGTTGAAAATCTGGAGTGAAAATATTGAAAATTTGCGAACTTACGAGCGTGTGTAGGAACTGCGCAACGCAAGCTCGAAAAACAGTCATTTTTAGGAAATTTTTCACCAAATTTTCAACATAGCCATTTTAAGACCTCTGCTCATGAACAGTGTCACTGTGATTTTCTTAATTTGTCCTGTACATTGATTTCGCATACCGACTGCACCATTCTGCGCTACATGGGCGGAAACACATTTTGGGTGAGATGTGAAAAATGACAGCTGTACTACTCATAAGAAGGTGTGGTAAAATGGCAATGTTGAAAATCTGGAGTGAAAATATTGAAATTTCGTGAACTTACAAGCCTGTGTAGGAACTCATATAAAACAGTCATTTTTTGTATTTTGCACCAAATTTCCAACATGGGGTTTTGAGACCCCTTATCATGAATGATGTCACTGTCATGGCAGTATTTCAGGCCTGAAGGGTGATTCCGCAGTCACTGTGCAGTCACTGCGTGAAATCACCCTTCGGGCCCGAATAACGCCATGACAGTGATATCACTCATGAGAAGGGGTCCTAAAAACCCCATGTTGAAAATTTGGTGCAAAAATTCCCAAAAATGCCTGAGATATGCAACAAAGTTAACCTCCCCATCTAGCCCATTATACAGCTTACCGGCATTTCCTCAGTTCACGGTCTGGCTTTGAAGAGTGCAGGCGTGTTCGGTCCACTGAAGATCGTCCGGGAGTCCAGAGGTAAGTATGGGGTGAGGGGGTGTGGGGAGGCTGGTGCGAGTGGGTGGGTGCGGGTTGTGGAGGGCTGGGAGACGCGCAGGACGCTTTTTGTTTTAGGTGTTTAAAAAGACGTTATGGATGCTGTTGCCCACTGGGGTGGGCTTCAGCGTGCATAAGGATGTTGGGGGTGTTCGCCAACGGGGATTGGGCACTTGTGTCGTCATAGGACTGCTTGCCACACTGGGGTGGGCCCGCAGCATGGCACCTACTACTGGGGAGACACAGCTCAGCCGACGGGGATTGGGCACCCCATCGGCTAGACAGTGCGTGCAGGGGTGCACACGCCTGTGTGGGTGGGGGCTGCGTAGAGCAGCCTCTTATCGGTGCTCACTGAAGCGTAGCTCCCCTTTCAACTGTATGCCACTGCATTTTGGAGCGTGTCATAGACAGCTCCAAAATGCATTGGCTTACAGGGGCCGCGCCTGCCAGCACACTGACTGAATTGGACGAGGAGGTGACACACCTCCAAAATCTCCGATGATGGCACTATGTTTCTTGCACATGCATGCAAGCAACATAAAAATAACAGGAAATGTGGCCAATGTCAATGCACACAAACTGTTCACTACACTTTTCCAATGTATGTGTCTCTGTGAGGGGGTATTCTCTATAATGGGTATGCGGGCAGTTGTGCTCTGTACTGCAGGATAAGCAGTGCTGTAGACTGTGACTATGGATGGCACAGTAGGACAATTGTCTTAAAACAAAAAAAAAAACAGTTGTAAGGACTGTTTTATCAAGAATTAAGATGAACTTTTGCTAGTGTACATGTTTAAGCACTTTTTTATGTTCTTTAATAACATGTGAAAATATAAACCCATTTTAGAAGTGCAGAAAGATACTCCGGGGATGTGTATTAGACAGTTTTAACGCATGGCCAAGGGCTGAATGCACTCGGTCTGCTGCGTCATGCCTTACTATGCCCTTGGCAGTGCATTAGAACTGTCAATACATATCCCATTGTCTTATTACATACTAACATACTAAAATGCTAGCAGAATAGGCCTAATGGTCTTTCATGTCTGCTCGTTTGGTCAGCCCCCACCCTGGGAGCTGATCTTGCTGCCCCCCTCACCTTCTCTGGCTTCTCCCTTCCCAGTTCCGGATATTCTGGCTGCACTCAATTTTGCTTCCAGAACCCTTCCCCTGTACCTGTCCCAACTCCTCTTGGACCCCTCCACCATCTCTGCCTCCACCAGCCCCCTGCGCAGCACATTCCATGGCTCCACCACCCTCTCAGTGAAGTAGCACCTCCTCCTTTCTCCCCTGAATCTTCCTCCTTCCAGCTTCCACCCATGCCCTCTAGTTGCCCCCTCCTCCTTCCTTTGAAGCATCCTGACTGCTCCTCCCCATTTACCCCCTTCATGTACCTGAAGACCTCTATCATGTCCCCCTGGTCCCTTCTCTCTTCCAATGTGTACATATTTAGCTCTTCGAGCCTCCCCCCATAGGTCATGTCCCCCAAGCCCCAAATCATTTTGGTTGCCCTCCTATGGACCCTCTCCTGGAGTTTAATGTCTTTAATGTAATGTTTATTGCTTATATATATATATATATATATATATATGTTGAACTGAAGACAGCTTTACTGCAGCAGCACTACACTAATAATTAGTTCTATGCATGAAGCATTGGATTGCCCATACACAGTATATCTAAGTCACACAGGCAACCCTAAGTCAGAATACCACACAGCAGGGGTCCAGCAGAACCACAGCAGCATTCATAGTAGGGGTGCAAGCCCCTTGTGCACATGATCCCCTGACCAATTGTGCAGCTATGCACCATGAGTGGTCTGGGGGGGTGTCAGGAGCTGTGACCAGGCTCCATGGCATTCACTAAGGCATGGAGTGCTGGGAACAGGGGGCACACAATACTGCAAGGGAGACCCAGCTGTAAATGTTACGCACCCCCCCAAAGGACTTCTGCCAGCTGTGGTGGAACATGAATACCCTCCATCGTACTGCCTCAGCCCACCAAGCTGACATGGAGGGCTGGGGGCAGCCATTCGGGCACTTGCCAGTATTTTGACACTGATAAATGTACCGCACCTTCCCAGGATCCCCTGCTTGTGCTCAGCATGGGATCCACTTTGGGACTCAGGACAGGCATCAGATAGGATGCCCACATGTGTCCCTCAGTCTACCCCCACACAGCTGTGCACTGCAGGGCAGGGCTGCAGACAGATGGTTGTGCATACCGTGCCTATCTGGACGTATAATAATATGTTCTTTTTTTTATTTATTTTAATATTTAATGCCAAGTGCCTATGATAAGTACTGTCAGACAGATGTTTGAGTTCATATGCCTGCCCTGTACTAACTGGAATTCATGAGTTTTTCTTTTAAATTAGTTACTAGGGCAGCATTTTTTTGAACACTACACTACTCTTCAATGGCTTTACGCTAAGTACAAGACATGGGGCTCGATTCACAAAGATAGCGCAAAGTAAGCACAAAAGCTTGTGCTGCACTCCCTGGTTGCACTCATGGGCAACTTTGCTGTTCACAGTAGGATAGCCTGGTTGGCTATCTGACTGTGAATAGAGGGCAGCACTATCCCAATAGAGGCAGCAGAAGACATAGCAGCGCTGCCCCCACAGCAAGCCTGTAAATGGTTCTGCAACCCAACAGTGCTAAGGCGCTAAAGTATGATTCACAAACAAAGGCATGCAAATGAGCACATTGTCCTTGCAAGGTGCTAGTGGCCATTAACAGCATGCAATGAGTGTGTAGTGAGCACCCCCTCCACCAGCCCAAGCCCCACACAGACGCAGTTCCCACAGTGTAGTGATGCCCTTCCCCTTCCCAGTCCCCGATGCTGCGTATGTGAAAAAATATGCCCCATTGCAGTAACCAAGTTGTCCCTTCCCCTCCCTGGTCCCCGATCCCTGTTCTGTGACAAAAATATGCCTCAATGCAGTAATCAAGTTGTCCCTCCCCCTCCCTGGTCCCTGATCCCTGTTCTGTGACAAAAATATGCCTCAATGCAGTAATCAAGTTGTCCCTCCCCCCTCCCAGTTGCCGATCCCCTTTCTGTGAAAAAAGTATGCCCTGATGCAGTAATCAAGTTGTCCCTCCTCTCTCCCCAGTCACCGATCAACATTATGTGAAAAACTTTGCCCCTCACCTTAATCAAGTGGTTCCTCCCCCTCCTCATTCCCAATCCCCCACTCGTACTGTAAGAACATCAATTTCCATAGTGTAGTGGTCCCCTCAATCCCCTACCCTCTCTGGTATCACATCCCACCCTGTTCCCCCTGACACAGCATCTCCTGCGGGCGGTGGGCAGCACAGCCTCCTCTCACCTCTCCATGGCTGCCCACCTCTGGCTTCCTGAATGACAGCGACTGTACACATGTGTACAGTCCTGTCATTCACAATTCATTCAGCAGGCAGCCGGAGGTGAGAGGAGGGCTTTGCTGATCACCAACCGTGGAGATTCTGTATGGGACAGCGGGTGGATGTGATACCAGAGTGGGTGGGGGGTTGGGGGGACCACTACAGTATGGAAACAAATGTTCTTACAGTACGAGTGAGGGATCAGGACTGGGGAGGGAGAGGGACCACTTGATTATGGTGACGGGCCAAAGTTTTTCACATAATGGGGATCAGGGACTGGGGATGGACAACTTGATTACTGCATCAGGGCATATTTTTGTCACAGAATGGGGATCGGTGACTGGGAGGGGGAGGGTGAACTTGATTATTTCATTGGGGCATATTTTTTCTCCTAATGGGGACTGGGGAGGGGGAGGGTCCACTATACTATGGAAAACAGGATTGCAATTAGCTTTTACCTGGATTGGGGACCAGAGTGTGGGGGGGGGGCTGCAGTACCTCCACAACCCTCTAGGGTTTGCAGGGTGTAAAGTCAGATTTTTCCCAAAAGTAATTTGCTCCAGGCAATGGTTTTTGCGAATGGCCATTGCGTGGAGCACATGCTCGTGAATGCGATTGCGAGGTTATGCAGGTCTCCTCCCACTGATTTGCATTGCACCCCTCCTCATGGCTTTGCTCCGGCACAAACCAAGTTTGCAGGGGCAAATTGGGCTTTGTGAATACCAGCTATTCACAAGCTCAGTTTGCCATAGGCAAACCAGTTTTGTGCCCAGGCAAAGCTTTGTGAATCCTGCCCATGATGTTGGAATATTAGGCAGGTGAAAGATTTTTTTTATTTTTAAATGATTCTTTTTGGAGTGTTTGACAAGTATGTTTTAATCATAATGTAGTGTATGGTGAGGGCTTGATGTGGATAGAAATCCATCGTAGCTGAAATGTTGCTGTACTACAGTTTAAATGTCATGTTGTACCCTACTGTGCTACGACAACATTTCAGCTCTTTTTAGAAGAACACGAACCACAGAAATGGCAGGCTCAACCAGATAAACAACACAAGCCACAGAAATGGAAGGCTCAATCACAGATAAACAGTCACGGCAGCACGATCACCTGAAACCACGACTCGGACAGATCAACCACATACCACAAAAAGAAATGCAGTATCAACCGGATATGTGCAGTTAAAATTAAATGCAGGATCAACCAGATATCTAAAATAACTTGCAAATTAAGTATCTTCCTCATCATCCTCATCCTGTCGCGAAGCGAGGAATATTATATGGCTGCCATTTTTATTTTTAGATAATCCCTCCCACACTTGATTGGCAACCAATAGAAGGCTGCGTTACAAATGTAGGGACATCTGCTTCTTAGCAACCTCATATCTCACCCTAGCAACCTGCCCTAACTACCGGAACAGAACACGGAAACAAACAATTTTTGGTTTTTATTTAAAAATAAGAAAGTGCTTAAACTGTATTTATTTTGTTTAGGGAGAGGGGGGTACCATGCACTACAGAAAATACTGGATAGGCAACTCTATGCCCAGCCAGTATGTTGTGCAACCTCAGGTTCTGATTCCCAAGGACCTCTTGAGCTTCACTCTTGAGGTCACAGGGAATCAGAACCTCTCTGTGGCACAACACACTGGTTGTGCATAGCTGCTCATCCAGTATTCTCTAGTTGCCTTTGGAACCATTATACTCATGAGGTACAGTGCATCTCTTTTATTTCAATTACTACAATTGTTATGCTTAAAATAAGGAATTGTGAAATGTATTAAGTGGTGGTACTTTTACATTTTTTAAAGAGGTTTTTGTGCGGAATTTTGATTTATATGACCTAGAAAGTTTTTTTTTTAATCTGTACCATTACCTAATCTTTATAAATGAAACACTCATATATTTCAACAGTATTGCTGCTTAACCCTGAGGAAGAAGCTTTGCCATAAAAATGTTAGCCTGATACTATCTGACTCTTAAGACATTGTTGGTCATTAAGAATTAAAAAATAAAATAAAAACGACATATCTTGTATGCTGATGGGTGAGTGAGTCATTTGTCCTAACCTGTTTCTGTGCTTTGGATGGCTTGTTTGAAACAGACTGCTCCCACTGTTTTTGTCTTTTTTGGAGTGGTGGCCAGACTGACTTTTTGTAGAGATTTGGTGTGATTAACACTCTGGTCAGTGGGACCAGTGGTGGGACCGCGCCTTGATTGATCAATCATGCAACATTGACATGCCAAGGTGACACACAAGCTTAGGAATGTTGGATTTGGCAGGATCTAAACCTGATGGCAAAACACAGTGCAGGAGGCAGATTATTCCCATAAATATGTAAAAAGGACAGCAAGAATACCTGCTGGGAGTCCTGAGCCTCCGAACACTGGGTGTCATCATATCGAAACTTGAAGAACAATACTCTTACACAAAGTTATATACTTAGAGATAAGAGCGTCCTATTACCTGGTAATGTGTTCATTTGCATAGTAGGGATGCAAGGCAAAACATTTCTTTTGGTGTACATGCTGGGTGACTCGCACCAAAGGTCATTATGCATTGCACATGCACAGTGATAAGTATTATACTGACTATAGCTACTTCACGTTACAGTAGAATGATTCATTATATTGTGCTGGTCATAGCATTATGGCTAACACCTGTAGGTGGTGCTCTAAGACCACACATAAATCTCTGCTAGATAATAGTTTGTAAGACTATCATAGCAAGTATCAGTAAAACATCAGTAAATACTGGTCTACCTTACACTGTATAGTAAAAAATAGAAAATGGTAGTCTGCATTAGGGACGGCAGGTCTAGCAGGTCTACATATCCCCCCCCTTTGTTTCCTGAATAAAGAGGCAACACTAATAGGGAAAGTGTGGTAGGTTACATATGGACTGAGTGAGCTTCATAGAGAAATTTCAATTGCATATGATGTTGTTAGAGCATGCATCGTAAACAGCATAAGGTAACAATAAGAAAAACAATTATGTGAGTTCCAACCAAGTGTTGGACAATGCAGTGCTTAAGTTATCATCATGAAACAGAGCATTCAGAGAATCACCTGCCTTAGTAATATTATTACTAATATGAATGAGATGTGTATCCTTTCTTTCTAACAGGGATTTAAGATTCAGGGTGTGTGGGTCGATATGCACATTGAAAACTGCTAAATACTGTGCTATAGCATTCAGATAGTCAGGGTCACTATCAATGTAATCATGTCCTGGGGTGGAAACGGGTGATTACTGTTTGGCCAATGATAGACCATTGGTGAGGTACAAAACAGAAGTTGGGCATAGTGACGTCACACACCAAAGGTCCATAGGTGAAGGTCTGGTAGTTGGTTACAACACAGTATTGTCCATCAGAATTGTAGGTCACATGAACTTGAGGAAGTTGTCACTTCATGAGTTGGACTGGGCAGGTAATGGAAGTGTTTATCATCTTGCTGGTGAGACAATTTATGTCTTCTTGGGAGGCATCTCTGGAGGCATTGACATTTGACTTGTGAACAGGAACAGTGACATTAACAGTCTCATTGGCAAATAGGTCATCATCAAATGTATCTGACCAGTCCATAGAATTTGGCAAGTAACCACAAACTGGTGCAGTTGCATCAAAAACATCACATCTGTATAAATAGTGGTAGCCCCATTTGGCACAACAGTCTGTATGTGGGGCCACCCAGACATCAAGGTGAGGATGAAAAATCAGCAAAGGAGGCAAGTTGATCCATTCTCAGTAGATGCTGCCCTCTAGATGTCCCACATAGTGGATGGTCACAACCATGTCAACAACTGAAGAATCTTTGTCAAAAACTGGAAGAGGTACAGTGAATATAACATACATAGTGTCCCGAATACTACATTGACTTGTAGTGTAGCAGGGTCCTTGATTTGGGTGTGGAGTCACATGACCCAAGTTCTGTGCTGTGGCCAAAGAAAAGGACACAATCCTATCCATGCACTTGGTGGTACATGATAGGGTTTTACTATGGGGCAATACCATTTGGCCATATGTCTATCATTGATCAAATCTGGGATCCTTCTGGATTCCAGCTCCCAGAACACTTTGGTGCTAGTGTTAACAGCAAAATTGCCATATACTGAACAAATGATTTCCCTGCCTATGTGTTGCCTGCCATCTCCCTATCTCATCATACAGCTCCTCATTCTCACTGTGCAATGTCTCATTCTAGTTAGTCAACACATCATTCAACTGTAATGCTTGCTTCTTAACCTACTAAAACCTTTCACAATCCTCTCTCAACCTAGCAATATCTTTATTTAACTCTTGTACAGTACATTGCATTTCATTCTACATCTCATTTCTGAGACTTTCAATTTCTTGTTCCAACTCTCTCCACTGCTCACCCATTTCTTGGAATTTAGAGCCCAGCTCCTTTTCAGAACTATGACCTCTGTTTCTACTGCCTGTAGTGCAGCGTACAGGGCGGCACCCATTATTCCTTTTTGGTCATGTTTCTTGACCATAGGTTTGGTCTCCAAATACAGCATGCACACATACTATACTAGGTGACTGCATGATTTCGTATCCAGCACAAAATTGCCCCAACTTCCATGGGAGGTTAGAAAGTTTGAGACATCCCATTTGAGCTCAGTGCTAATGGCCATTTTGAAGGTTCCCCTCTTACCACACTAGCCAGGATTCCAAGGCGTATTAATCCACCTTGTACTCCACAGCTAGACAGGTTACACATTTGGGATACACAGTTCCACAGACCAGTGCCGCTGTTGAAAGTGGGACGTAAGTTCG
This sequence comes from Neoceratodus forsteri, assembly GCA_016271365.2. NCBI lineage: Eukaryota > Metazoa > Chordata > Ceratodontiformes > Ceratodontidae > Neoceratodus > Neoceratodus forsteri. The sequence goes on along the minus strand of CM028135.1, from coordinate 898,894,193 downwards.
AACGCCTTCATGATTCCCATCACATTCAGGCACGGAGGACATAGAAGATAGTCCATATTGCTTGAATGGGTGGGTGTAGGTTTGAGCACCTTTGTGGTTCCCAAGCTCATTCCCTCGTCTGTACACCTTTTGTTCAACTCGGTTGGTTCTGATCAATCAGGCCCATGCCACAATTGCCATTTGTTAGATTTGGCAGGATCTAAACCTGATGGCAAAACACAATGCAGGAGACAGGTGTACAGAATAAAGGTTTATACCCATAAACATGTAAAAAGGACAGCAATAATACCTACTGAGAGTCCTGAACCTCTGCACACCAGGTATCATCATAACAAAACTCAATGAACAATACTCTTACACAAAATTATATACTTAGAGATAAGAGGGTCCCATTACCTTGTAAAGGGCTCATCTGCATAGTGGTGACACAAGGCAAAGCATTTCTATTGGTGCACATAGTGGGCGACTCGCACCAAACGCTGTTTTATGTTGCACATGCACATGCACAGTGTTAAATATTATGCTGACTATAGCTACTTCACGTTATAATAGAATGTTTCATTATATTGTGCTGATCATAGCATTATGGCTAATACCTGTAGGTGGCACACTAAGACCACAAATATATTGCTGCTAGATGGTAGTTAACAAACATACAAACATATGAAGAAGCCAGTAGAAGAATGCCATTTGATCTATCAAGTCTGCTGGTGTTGCAGGGTCCACAGCTTGAGCTACTTTCCCTGCCCCCTCTCCCACACCTCCCATCCTCCCTACCCATGACCCTTACCCTCTCCCATACCTATCACAGCCTCTCTTAAAGCTGCCCACTGTCTTCAATGAGATTACCTCTTCTGGCAGTGCATTCCAAGTGTCCACCACCCTCCCTGTGAAGAAGTGCTTCCCGACCTCCATCCTAAACCTCCCACCCTCCAGCTTAAGACTTTGCTTAAGACTGTGCCCTCTCATGTTATGCTTTCCACTCAGCTTAAGAAGACTCTCCTTATCATCCTTATTTATCCCTTTCAAGTACTTGAAGGTCCCAATCATGTCCCTTCTCTCTTTCCTGTCTTCCAGGGAGTACATGTTCAGTGCCCTCAGTGCCCTCAACCTCTTCTCTTATGCCTTAACCTGCTGGCCAGCTATCATCTTTGCAGCCCTCCTCTGGACCTTCTCCAGCAGATTAATGTCCTTTTTGAGGTGTGGGCACCAGTACTGAATTCCATACTCTAGATGCGGCCTTACCAGTGATCTGTACAAGGGCAATATAACCTCATCTCTCCTACTACCGATCCCCATAGATATGCATCCCAGCATCTTGTTTGCCTTTGCTGCTGCTTTCTTGCACTGCATGGAGTGCTTCATATCTCTAGTGATCATCCCTCCCGGGTGCTTCTCCTCCTGTGATACAGATACTCGGACTCCACCCAGGTAGTACTCTGTCCTAGGATTCTTGGCTCTAATATGCATAATTTTGCATTTCATTTCATTTGTTTGTAAGTACAACATAGCAACATAACATAGCAAGCATCAGTAAAACATCAGTAAATACTGGTGTCCTGTATACTGTATAATAGAAAATAGAAAATGGTAGTCCACATTAGGGATGGCAGGTCTGGCGGGTCTAGAGGACCAGAAGGGTCAACTGACTTAAGTGTAAAAAGTGTCAATGTACTTCACTGGGTGACTGTCCTTGAACACAGTCTTGCTCATGAAAGTTTATGGGCTCACCTCCTCTTTGAATGATGCAGTACAGCAATAATGCAGCTCAATCATGACCAATAGGTTGAGAGCTCACGGCTTATGCCAGTGTGCTTCTGCAGGGCAGAAGATAACACAAAAACAGAGCTCTAGGGTATTGTGCTCTTGCTCTTGTCCTTACCTGACTTGCCATGCTGGTCCTATGATCTTGAGAGCTGGCACTAAGGCAGCATGACCTAGAACAGAGGGCAATACTTCTGATTGTGCAGTGGATCAAGGCAAGGGAGGGAGCTGTCATGCAGGTCTGTCCTCAACACCTTCTTGTTGCAACTGACACACTACTTGAAATCAGGATTCTACTTCATTATTTTCTCACAGTCCAGAAAAAAATCGAGCAGAATATTTGACTTTTCCAACTGAATCTAGAAGCTCTGAGCATGGTAGATCTAATTGAGCATGTTAGATACAGGTGAAAAGCAAATGAAAATCCAGTAGAAACTTCAAAAATGTGGTTTGGATTAGTACCAGATTTTGGAATGATAAATGTTTTACATGAACCAACAGGAGATTTGACAGGTTTTCTACACTATTTCAGTGAGCCCTGAGCCTTTTGGACACTAACCAGTATCAGTTACATGGACACCATCACTCATAATTGGTGTCTGAACCAGGAGAGCCTGGACAGCATTTTAAAGTGGTAGAAAACTCCAGACAGATCAGTTTTCCTACTGGGGGAAACAGAAAGATTCCTTTGTTCTGTGCACAACTGCCAGATAGAGGAACCATGCCCCAAGGAAACTTCCTGTATACCTTCACTCCTATCTTTCTGATTCAGAGGGTGAGCTTTATGGTATGCTAAGAACGACTCTGGATTATTCTCTTAGCTCCAGATTAGGCACAGCAGGTATGGCACTGAAACCCTCTAAGTTTTCGTCTGCTAGCCTATCCCCCTCCCATCACGTGGACTTTCTCACCATGTTCAAAGGGAGACTAGTCTATCTAGTACTTGCATCTGAAGACATGGCTCCTGAAAGGACAGAATTTCCAGAGTAGGTACTGTCAGATGAAGTTCTGGATGTACTGGTTGTTTTGAGAGAACCTGCTATCAGAAAACATACATCTTCAAATGGAATATTTACCATTTGATACAACATGCATGCCATTTCCACTGTCACTTATCAAGTTTCTGGGGTAGTAACCCATCTGCTGTCATTGGTATCTTCAGGGCTGAAAACAATTCTCATAATAATGCAACCATGAGCCATTTCATTATACAGGTCCAAAGAAGGGGCTCCTTTAATGGCCTTGGTGATTATATTCAACAGATTCTTGATGGAGCAAATTATTTGTATCCCCCTTATCAGGACCCTGCCCCCTTCCCCCACCTTGGGACCTTGGTTTTGTCTAAATTGTTGAATCCACCTTTTGGCCATTGGACTCTTGTCATACTGTATTTGGTGTTTGTCTTAGAAAACAACATTGTTACTTGCTGTTTCCTCAGACAGGAGAGAAAGTCAAGCTTTTGGCATTGTCCCGCATTATTAGGGTTTTCATGAGAATAAGGTACAGTAGTCCTTAGAAAATACCTGGGTTCTTGCCTAAAGTTGCCTTAGATTTATATGTTAACCAGTCCATTTCATTTCCAATTTCCTCTCCCTAGCTGCATGCCAGCAAAGGCACGCCAACTCTCCACCATCTGGATTATATGATAAAAGAGCATTAAGCTTCTACCTGAGCAGGATGGCGCACATTAGAGGCTGAGTCAAACAGCTGTTTGTCATCTATGGTGGTACCCCTCCAATTCTCATTGTGGCTAAAAAGACCACGTCTCACTGGATAGTCTCCTGAATTACCCATTGCTACTGTACAAGCTTGCTTTGCATATAGGGTCTGGGCACCCACTCCACTAGGGGTGTAGCCACCTTAGTGGCTGCCTCTAGCTGCGTTCCTGTTGTTGTAATCTGTTAAGCAGCTTCCTGGGCATCCATCCACACCTTCATTTCACACTACAAGGTAAATATCCAGTCCAATAGGTATGCATACTTCGATTCTGCCATGCTGAAGAGCTTGTTTCCCAAATACAGTAGCTTCAGTTCTTCCCTCCATTCTGTGCTACTGTTAGTAGACAATGGAATTGTTGTAGCTATGAAGGAATGCTCATAGTTAATGTAACCCTGGTGCTGTTATACCTAGGGACACTACCCCTGCCTTCTTCCCTGGCTGGAGGTTGATTGGCCTGGGTTTGGACTAGTAGATAGATACTGGGGCATCCCTGCCAGCGATACTAGTGCAATTATGGTGCCTCCATCCAGAGTAATGCTTATAAGGGTAACTAACAAGTCTGGTACAGCCCTCTGGGAAGCTATAACCACCTTCAATTCCACCTAGCGGCCTTGCACACCAAGTTGCAAAATTGCAGTATTTAACATTTAAAGTACAATTTTGTGGAAACAGTAACAATATGCTCATGTAACACACTCACTTACCACAGGATCTGGACCTCTGGTAACTACTCTGGGTTCCCTGTAAAGACAGTTTCAAGCACAACCATACACTTTCAGAGTACTTTGCAAATGGTTCAGTAACTTCACACCAGGTAATGATATGCTCATAGATCAAGCTAACATTAAACAAGTAAATTAGGTTTATTTAAGGAGCATGAACAAGGGAGTGGTGAGAATATAGATTAATTGTTTTAACACTGAGGTAAACAGATTCATTTTATTTTCAACCTCTTTAGTCTCTGAAATCACTCAGTCTATGCAACTGCTTGGTACCAAGGATGGAATACAGTCATGCCTGAAGCGATGCTGCGGGGTGGCTGGCATTGCAGCCGGTTGGGGCAATTGATAGAAAGAAAGGGTGATTAAAATATGAGCTACACACTTGTAAAACATGAAATAACTGTAATTCCTGGCTGAATGACCGAATCAGTCAAATCCCTTAACTTAACAAAGTGAATCAGCTGGTACCAATATTTAACTGATGATTGTTTCGGGGAGCTACACTGGTTATACTTACTGCACCCAGACAGATGGCTGAAAAGGCTGGCAGCACCGTGGCCCTGCAGAACCTTCAGGACACTGGTGGGGACTGGTACTGACATGACTCACCTCCACTTCACGTCCTTTCCCTATAGATGGCCGCAACCTGCGCTTCATTTCTCCACAGGGGTTGACTCCCCAAGGTTGGTCTCTTGCCAGATTGATGATGACATGAGTGCAGGAAAAGTCTACTAGGGCCATTGGAGGCATCGGTACAAACTGGAAACTGTCTTAAAGGCTTGTTGGTTTTACTAGTAATTGTTAAACTGGACTTCCAGGACAGTTCCATATCATAATAGCGATCACAAAAAAGCGATCGCTATTATGGCGAGTGTATATCACCGAAAAGCACATTGGCGATATACACATAAAAGCAACAAGACATCCGGATTGCAAAAAGTGTTTTTGCGGGGGGAGGGGGTCATTGCCCTCACACATCCCTCCTCACCGGGGGGGCAACCCTGAATTAATATTATCAACTCCAGGGGGTGCATGTCAGGGAGGGGGCAAAAATCCGTATGTCAGAAAAAATTAAGTGCCGCAGTTAGCTTGGCAGCAGCAGGTATGACAATCCCTCAAAACCCCTTCCCTGTCCCTCCCCTTCTCCTTGCTATTCCTTGCTTCCATTCACCCTTCCCCATGGTCACATTCCCATCCAGGGGATATTGCACACGGTAGCCCCTAATAACAGCGCCCAAAATGAGTTGCTGTTTTTGTAGTCACTCATTTTGGTTTGTTGTTATTATGTGATACTATCAGGACAGAAAAAACCCACATTGGTCTCCCCCTCTTGGTGCATGGCAGGAGACTTTCTCCCCAGAAGCTGACTCCACACTTAAGGCAGGAGTCCCTGGAGCACGTTCTACACTGCTTGAATCACCCTGAGTTGACCGAACAGACTGAATTCCTGTTGTCACAGTTAAGACTGGCTTCCAATTCAGCTCTTGGCTGCTGGAACACCAATATCTGGTGGTTGCAGTCCTAAGTTCAATCGATCCCAATCAGGAATCAAATGGAGTCCTCAGGAGGCAAGACAGGCCTCTCCCTATGAAGATAGCTGAGCCACATAGGCTTACACCTCCTTCAGGTGCTCAAGCTAGAATCTGCACTTAGATTTCACTGTTCCAACTAAGTTCAGGAATTCTCTATTCAGGTTGGCTGCTTTGCCTGTTAGTCATAATCTGAGTATTCCCATTCGTGGGTTTAGGCACCAACTGCAAAGTTCACCGTTTTTCCCCACAATTCACTGTAAACAGGACCCCTCAAGGACCCCTGGTTCCAATTGGTCCAAACAGAGTCCAGGACTGGAGTGTTAAACGGCAACAGTAAATAACTTATTTTTTGAATAACGGTAAAGTTTTAGCAGTAACTATTTATTGTGCATGAAAGAGCTACCTCTACTCAGTAATTGACAGCAGAAGGGAGTCAGTTAGGGCAATGCCTGGCTGGTGGCAAGCTCCATTGTACTTGGACCCAGCCAAGGCTATTTACACCACTACACTGGCTGGAGCTCTTAAAGGGATAGCGCAGCAGCATACCATGGCACACCCATGCAGAACAGCAGCAGAGCACCACTACACATGGATTTATCATCCCTTACTGGACATCTGCCAGGAAGTGGGCATCAAAGGAGCCCAGGGAGACACTCATAGAAACATAGAAGTTGACCTCGGATAAGGACCGCAAGGCCCACCCAGTCTGCCCATTCCTTTTTCTACCTTATGAATGTGCCATCGGCCTTTGCTCTGTCAATGGCCTATCTATTCATACTCATCTGTATTGCTCCCTTATTCCTATCTCATGCCTGTTTGAAGCCCTGCGCTGTATTCATATCCACCACTTCCTGAGGTAGGCCGTTCCAGGCATCCACCACTCTTTCTGTGAAAAAGAACTTCCTCACATTGCCCCTTAATCAGCTTTATTCTAATCTCATGCTGTGTCCTCTTATCCTGCTATTTTTCTTATATTGAAACATGTTAGACTCTTTCACCTTGTTAATGCCCTGAAGGTGTTTGAACGTTTCAATCATATCACCTCTCTCCCTCCTTTCCTCTAGGGTATACATATTGAGCTCCGTTAATCTGTCCTCATGTTTTCTGATGCAGTCCCTGCACCATTTTGGTTGCCTTCTCTGGACTGCCTCAATGTAATTAATGTCCTTGTGAAAGTGTGGCCTCCAGTACTGCAAGCAGTACTCCAGATGGGGCATAACCAGTGTCTTGTAAAGAGGGATTATTACCTCCCTCTTCTGACTTGTGATACCCCTACTTATATACCCTAACATCCCCCTAGCCTTACCTACTGCTTTAGTGGTCTGTTTGAATGATTTCAGGTCATCGATGATGATGATGCCCAAGTCTCTTTCTTCCCTTGTGACTGCCAGCAACTCCCCTCCCAGCCTATAGGTGGCTACAGGGGTTCTCTTCCTTATGTGCATGATCTTGCACTTCTTTGCGTTAAACCCCAGTTGCCACTCTTCTGACCATTTTGCTAGTTTATCCAGACCTCTTCTCATTCTGCCCACCCCATCTGGATCATCTACTCTATTGCAGATCTTGGTGTCATCTGCAAACAGACAAACCTTACCCTCCAGTCCATCTGCAATGTCACTGATGAAGATATTGAAGAGGACTGGTCCCAGGACTGATCCCTGAGGTACCCCACTTGTGACTTGCATCTCTTCTGACTGTATACCGTTTATCACCACTCTCTGTTTTCTGCCCATCAAAACGGTTTGTAACCCAGTTGACCAACTTCTGACCCACCCCGAGCCTACTCAGCTTATTTATCAATCTTCTATTCAAGGTAAGCCCCCTAATTTGGGTGGGGGGCTACATTAAAAGAAAAGGTTACTTGCCTGTAACTATGTTTCTTTTAGAGGTATTCATCCATAACATTGCCAGTCAATCTTCCTTGACTGGGCTATTTGATTGGTGTACTAATTTTAATCAACTTGCAGTTACCTCTGCCTTTGCAGAAAAGATCTGACAAATAGGGAGAACTGTGCATGAGAACTTAAGGAGGTCATGAGGTTGTGGCCTGAATTCTATTGGAAGATTCCAGGTGCCAGCTCCTCAAATAGGGTAGGATACAATGTTTGTGGCTATGGATGAATATCTAAAAAAATAAATAAATAAATATATATGTGAGTAATCTTTTCAAAGAACACATTGGAAGCAGTCCTGCACATTAGGTGTGGAGTTTCTTGGATGCACAGTCCCCTTTAATTTCACTTCTACTTTAATAATAATAATAATAAACTTTATTTTGCTTTAGCACCTTTCAGAATGTCAAGGCACTGTACAACAAGATTAAAACAACAATAATAAAATCAGCAAGCACAATGATAAAATAGTCTGATGGGTCCCTTCATTCCATGCCACTAAAGGCCTGACACCATAAAAAAGTTTTCAGTTTCTTTTTGAATCCCCCCCCCACAGTCGTGCACTCCTGCAGCTGATGGGGTAGAGAATTCCGGAGGGTAGGGGCCATGTACATAAATGCACAGGCCCCAAAATATTTTAAAGACACCCTTGGAATCTACAGCAACCGCTCGTCAGCTGAATGGAGCAGTCGATCAGGGCAGTATGGTACAAGAAGCTCTTTCGAGTAGTCAGGGCCAAGTCCATGTAGGGCTTTATAAGTCAGTAAACCAACTTGAAAAGTGATCTGCCACTGAATCGGCAGCAAATGCAGATCGTGCAGCTCAGGGGTGATATGGGAGAATCGAGAAGTCCCCGTCAACAATCACACTGCAGCATTCTGCACTATCTGCAGGTGGCAGATATCAACCCCAGGTAGCCCTAAGTACAAGGAGTTGCAATAATCAAGGCACGAGGTCACAAAGGCATGGACCAGTGTAAGCAGATCCCTGGATGGAACAAGGTGCTGATCCTGGTGGTGTTCCTAAGGTGATAAAAGGAAGACTTGATGACTGCCGACACCAGAGATTGTAGTGTCAGCCTGTCGTCAAGCACCACTCCCAGGTTTCGCACCCGTTCAGAGGTAAGGATCTGAGACCCCCCCCCAGACAAAGTTCAGAGGGTTGACCAGCCCTCATCTCCTCTATCCGGTGACCCAAGTCCACAACCATCACCTCAGTCTTTCCCACGTTCAACTTTAGCCAGCTCAAATTCATCCAATCCTGAATTTCAGCAAGGCAGTTGTTAAATATCGAGAGGGCACTATCCTGGTCAGGTGCAAAAGACAGGTAGAGCTGCGTATCATCAGCATAGCAGTGAAACCTCAGCCCATACCATCTTATAATGTCTCTGAGGGGCAGCATATACACTGCAAACAACATGTGGGACAGTACTGAGCCCTGAAGGACCCCACATGACAGAGAGAGTGGGCCAAAGGAAAAGATCCCAGACACCACTCTCTGAGTTCTGCCCATGAGGAAGGATGTAAACCACCTGAGGACTGTACACATCAGGCCACAAATGCACCTCAGGCACCCAAGCAGCACCCCATGGTCCACAGTGTCAAAGGCTGAGGAGAGCTCAAAGACCACCAAGACAGAACGGCTTTTCTGATCTCTCGCCATCAGGAGATCATTGAGCACCCGAATCAGCACAGTCTCGGTACTGTGCCTCTTTTGAAAACCGGACTGGAGAGGTTCGTAGAAGTTATGGATGGTCAAGTGGTTCTCCAACTGTACTACCACTACTTTCTCAATAACCTTACCTGTAAAGGGGGGGGGGTGAGATTGGTCTGTACTTGGCCAGACAGTCTGGGTCCAAAGAAGCCTTCTTCAGGAGGGGTGTTACCACTGCCTCCTTCAGAGAGCTTGGGAACGTACCCGAATCAAGAGAGCACTGGACTATCTGTACCAGGACTGGGTTGATAATATCACAACAACCCATAATCAGGGAAACTGGACCCGGATCCAAACTACAGCACATAGGGCACATACTCTGGACAATCTGCATGATATCCACGAGCTCCAGCAGGTCAAAGGTACTCCAGGAAGCACGAGGTGAGGTGATCAGGCATCGATCAACAGCATCCACCACAGAGCGAGTCAAGAGGATGTACGACCTGATGTCAGCCACCTTATTTGCAAAAAATCGAGCAAGCTCATCTCACTCCACTTGCAAAAAAGCTCTTCGGAGCTGCAGACAGGCTGGGTTGCACAGCCTGTCCACAGTTCAGAAGAGCTGAGCTGGTCAATTCTGAGCAGCAGGAATCTCCCCGGACAGGAATTCTGTCTTCTTATGGGAGATTGTTGATTGGTAGGCCTGGTAATGCTCTACCAATCTAAGGTGGTCATCCTCCAGAGCGGATATCCACCAGCGCTGCTCTTACCTTTGTCCTAGTTGCACAACTCCGTCAAGGACCCATCAAACCAAGGTGGCCAAGGGCGGAGGGGGAGAGGATGAACACGGACAGGAGCAATTGAGTCCAGAGCTGCGGAGATGGCCTTATTATAGACCAATACCAGAGTCTCTGGACTCGAGCTGGCCACAGGAAACTCTGAAAGGTCAATCACCGCCACTAGGCCTTCAGGGCTCACATCCCATAAAGGGCGGTAACTGAACATCTCCACAAGGGCAGGCCTATGGAGGGGGGTACAAAAGTTGAACCTCACGGTGTAGTGATCGGACCAACTGACAGGTTCCACACCAAAATCGGAGGCTTCAATCCCCAGGAGGAAAACGAAATTAAGGCAGCGACCATGTGTATGAGTAGCAGAGGTAACAATTTGTGTAAGACCCAGCAATGTCATCAGCTGGAGGAAGTGCTGTCCAAATTGTGACAGTTCATCATCAACCCAGGCGTTAAAGTCACCCATAACCATCAGTCTGGGCCACTCAAACACCATGTTGACCATGAAATCTGCTACTTCCTGTAGGAATCGTTTCTCGTCTCCGGGTGGATGGTAGACGAGAGCTATCCTACAACCTACACCTGCTACCACAGTACACTCAAAAGATTCGTTCTCAACTGGCACACTTGTGAGGCCTAACTTGGTCTTGAAACAGACTGCCACCCCCCCCCGTAGTCCAATCTCAAGTGGTGTACCACCAAGTATCCAGCTGGAGCTGCAAAAAAGTAGTTAGTGATATTGTTGAAATGGTAGACAAAGGTAAATAAGTAGCGACATTACATACTGATTTGCCGAAGGCATACAATATGGTTGGGCATGAATTACTTCTTACTAAGTTAGTTTTCTTGTGGATGATTGCAATAGCTTTAAAATGGAAGTGAAATTGTTTTTCTGAAAGAATGCTTGCTATCAAAATAAATGACAGAACATCAACACAGCCCCTGACTTCTTGTGGCCGCTATAATGGAGGATGCATAAGGGCTTCTGGATTAGGATATGATATCGGAGGCTAGCAATTCTTGTAAGTGTTTACAAACATCTTCCACATCCGCTGGGGCTAGGCATCAGGACCTTTCTTGAAAGGGTCTGTTGTCATTCAGTCATATATGATGCTCTTCCCCTCAAACACATCCAGCATCCAGCTCACTGGTGGAAGGGACATTCATCCTTCGGCTAGCTTCTGTCTTAGGTGCCGTTTGCAAGATTTGGTTATTGGAGAGTCTCCAAAGTTAAACAAGTTAGGGTCAAGCCTTTTACTGGTGGCTTGATCTTGACTTGGTAGACATGGGCTAAGGTCCGTCCCTTTTGAATAGTCACGTCTTTATCGGTCTCATTCCCCACCAACACATTAATCTTTTGAACTCCAGTGGGAGTACGGGGGGATGGCACCACCCCTTTCTATACCAGCAGGCTATCTGGTTACTCTCCATCAGTGGGCATGTCCTCAATGTTAGCAGAGCTTCTGGTGGGCAACTTAAATTCCATTTCCCCTATCACCTGGCATTCTGCTGTTGGGGGGTAAAACCAAAGGTTGGGCAACTTTTCTGCAAACCACACCCACTCACTCATCTTTGGTCTCTGACCTACCAGAAGGAGGCCCTCTCATATAGACACTTTGCATCAAGGGGTGCATCCCAAGGCTGTGTATGTACTGCGGACCCTCCATCTCATGGCATAACTAGGCCAGTCACTGAAACATGTTGGTGTTAGTTCCAATCACCACAGGAGTCTCACCTTTCATTCCAGTATTCAGGTACACCAAGGCAAGAGTTTCCATAGGGGCCTGGACCCCTGCAACACTATGGGGAAATTCTGTTTGAATAACAATGTACCTCTGATACAGGTAAGGCTGGTTGCTCACTCCCCAGGCAGCTAGTCCTTCCAGTGGTTTTATTGGCATGTGACTCAAATGTTTCTGGTACTAGTCTTCAAACATAATGGTCACTATGTGCCACTATGTAGTAACACAGTGCAATCAACCTCTTCAGTCTAGGCTGGGACCTTGGCAGATGGTTCTATCAGTCCCTGGGGATACTGGGGCCCGTGTTGTTAATGGGTTGAGTCTGTTCCATGGAGCATGTTTGATTCAGGACCCCAGTTCACTCCTTCATGGGGTTCCTCTGGTCTTTTTCAACATGCTTCTCAGTTAACAACTTTTGCACTACCAAGGCAGAAATCTAGGGCTGCTCACAATATCTCTTTCAGTGTCCATCTTCACCGCTGTGGTAAAAGAAAAGACCATCAGTCATTGCAGTATCTATTTTCTCTGCTTCTGGCAGGGAAGCAGTTTGGCCAAATGAACATTTTGTTACCAAGGTGTGTCATCACGGTGTGTTAAATGCTACACATTTGTGTATTGAACAATATACACACAACTGTGTAATATTCATTTAACATGCTGCATGTGTGAAATTTAATGCACACTGTGTTTTCCCTAACCACACTAAGTGGTGTGTTACAAATTTTTCTTCAAATTTCACATATCTCTTCTAAGAGTGTATAAACTAGGAAAGGGGCCAATGCTGTGATCATATTGCCCCACTCCATGCACAGAAACTCCTGGCTCACTGGTTTAGGGTGAGTGGGTAGGACAATTGGAGGGCACCCTACCTCCCTATTCTGTGATTGCAGACTTTGTAATTCCCTTCTTCAACGAGTCCAGTCTCCTGGTCATTACATAATCATCGGCTTGCCGACCCTCATACCCATCACCACAGTTTCTGTTTCACAGGTAATGCTAGTCCCGTCTCAACACCTCTAAGAAGGGGAGGTACAAAGAAATCCCAGGAGCCAGGGTTTACATGACCAACAAGATCACTAGTACAAATGATCCAGTGCCCATAAGCCATGCTAACCCCACTCCTCCTTTAGTCAGCTGAGACAGTCTCCATGCTAATTCACTTCTGGGAGTATTTTTAGCAAAGACATCTGACTACAGTGTACCAAGTTATGTGTAATTGCTTTCCATTTGTTTAGAAAGAACATTTGTTACTGTGAATGTCTTTCAAAAACTAAAGTTGTTGTATAGTTTAATACTTTTTATTGCACCAAAATACATATTGTGCAAAATATTACAGGACACATTCTTGTGGGCCACACAGGTCCCTTCAATAAGTGGTATAACCTGACAAAGTGTGTGGTTTCCCAGAAGCTTGTGTGCAGTGATCTTTGTACGGTATATAGGCTGTTCCAATAAAAGGTATTAAACTACACAACTCTGGTATAGTAGCTTTTGTGATTTGGAGAACTACAGTACCTATTCACTAGCATCAGAGCTGAAACACCCACATGTGTGTCGTATGCTTCTTATCTTGAGTTGAGGTTTGAACTCAGACCTTCAGCAGTGAAAAATTACTGCGTGAATTGTTGTGGCAGCTAGACAAACCACAAGTTGCATTATGTAAATAACAGAGCAGGATGTAAACAAATATGTTTTGGAATATAAACTTGTTGGCATGTATGATTTGGCAAGTCTACAGTAGTCAATAGAACAGCAATTTTTCATAGGCAAACACACCTGCTTATGTATTGCATGTGTATTCTCAGTACTTGGGAATCTGTGCCAGATTTGCATAAACAGGAAAAATATGCATACCTAGGCTTCTTAAAATATTATATTTGTATTCACTAGGCACGTTTTGGGTATTCAGCATCCAAGGTTCACATTATTGGCCACAGCTTGGGAAGTCATGCAGCAGGGGAAGCTGGAAAACGTAAACCTGGTGTTGCTAGAATTACAGGTAACAGTGTTATGATATAGTGCTGAACTACACTGATAGTACAATTCTGAAATACATTTCAAATGCTTGGCTTTCTTTCATGCATGATAAGTGCTTACAATCATGCAGTAGCATAAGTTAAAGTCTGTATGGGTACAAATCTTCTGGTCACTTAAAAATCACCAAAGCCAATTAAAATGTTTTACCTGGCTATATATGGCTACTTGGTCAATAGTTTTGTTTTAAAGAGCTACTGACACCTCTGGGAAAACATAATATCTAGAAGGAAGTCTGCTTTTATATATCCAGTATCTATCTCCTCCAAATTCGATATCACAGGCAAAAATGATTTACCACTATAATGGACTGAGTTGACAACATTTGAACTGCCATTTTCAATAAATACAATGGCCATATTACAAAATCTAGTTTCTGAAATAATATGCATTATTTAGTATAATACCTCATAATTATTCATTTGGATGCTGTCCCGGAGGTGGTGAGGGTTGAGGCGCTGAATGCCACACCTCACACTACGCTAGCAACCCGGGTTTGGGAATGAGCCCGGGTCGTCGGGGATTGGCAGTGGAAGGATAGGATTGAGCATCTGTATGACTGCTTTCCTATCCCTGGGGAGAGTGAGGGAACTCCACCGCACTGTAGTGTCCCCTGGTGACGACCGGGGGGGGCACTGTCAGCACTGGTGCACATGGGGGGAGTGCTGCAGACATTGGCATGCTGTGCCCAAACTTCATTGCATGTCCGCACTCTAGTGGGCAGTGAAGGTACAGACTAAGTGTGAATGAGCAGCCTGATGGCTGCTCTTGACCTGCCTGAAGGTCTGTAATGGAATTGCATCTGAGAGGGACAGTCTTGGCCCAGCATGGATAGGCATAGGGGGAGCCTCCTAGTGGGTTGGGAATGGCCGTAACGACCCCCCAGTGGCTGAGTGAGCCTGCTGCCATCTGGGCAGAACAAGCCAGCAGCTGGATGCCCCCACCATTCATTCTGCAGTAAGGTGGAAAAATCATTCAATGATAAAAAAAATAATAATTATTCATTTGGAATGGCATGTAACATGGAAGAATCATAACTCTCTTAGTAAATATGTCTATTACCTCATTATATGCACCTTTAAAAATTCACATGAGTTGTGATTTTCAAAATAGATTTCTAAGTTGCACACATTGGCATGGACTTTCAAATGAGACATAAGTACTGCAATCCACAGAAATGCATCAAAAACAATTCCATCACCTTGTTTGACCACAATTCTTGTGCCACAGAACCAGCTAACTATCTGAAATCAAACTGCTATAGCTAACTTTGACAAGTGTATGGCCATTTTCTAGAGAAAAGTTTTATAGGTGACCAAAATCTGGTCAGATAGAAGTAAAAAACCCTCCGTGGTAAGGAAACACCTCAAACTTAATCAGATTCTCAGATCTGTTTCAAGAAACTCTGTCTTTCTGATTTCTTGAATCAGTTATTCTTTCTCCCAATGTCTATCGCTCATTTTTGTTCTCTTTTCTTTGCTTACTTGCTATTTTTCTTTCTTTTTTAACTCTTGTAATTCTTCTTCCTCTTTGCTTCCTTCTAGTTTCAATTTTTTCTTTTTCTGTTTATTTCTTTCTTCTCTCTTCCGATCAACTTTGTGCTCCTATCATGTAAGTCCTTGATGTCATAGAACAAAGCACCGTAATGTGCCAATGTAGATCTGAAATGATTTTAGAATTACTTTGTTACTTGGAACACAATTTTCAGTTAGAGTACTACTCATTCAGCTCGAGGCATTCATTTTGAATAAGGTGAAACACAGAGCATTTCAACTTGAATACAGTACGGGAGGGAGTGTGTTAACTCACTGTTTTGTTTAGTGAACTCCGGGGCAGATTTTCAAAACATTTACATGTATCCTATGGTTGCTTGTGCAATGTTAGAACACTTTTAAGGGTCAAAAATCACCTTTCCAGAATTTCTAGGGACATAACCGAAATTCATCACCTTTGCAAATTCTGACAATGTCTAAAAATTAATGTCACGCAATTTTGTGCCTAAAAGAAATATTTAAAAATGTACCCCAAATGGCAGGTGTAGATTTTTTTAATTTGTGTTTACCAGGTAAGTGCACTGGACCGAAGATCACAAATATGAAAACAACGTCATTTCAAACACAGTTATAACTAGATTTATGCAATAGGGGTGGAGATAAACAGAGTGTGATAAATCTGTTTATCTGAGTAACTGTGTACATAAATTTCATTTATGTATACAGTGCTTATCTCATCAGCCATTTATCTAAACAGTGCTTATGTCATCAGTTATTTATATATACAGTGCTTATGTCATTTAGAATGTTCGGCCTCAGTAGCAGTATTAACCATATTCAAATGCAAATAACTTTAAAACAAAAAACGATAGCATGTTACTGTGAGTATGAAAGTTGTTCAGCACATAAATATCTACAAAATGAGTGGTGCTTCATTTATTGATACATTTTAGATTTTTTGATAATTAGCAAACGAACAACAGGATTTTTTTTTCAGTTTGTCAGCGAACAAATGTAAATAACTTTAAAATGAAAAATGATAGCTTGGTACTGTGAGCACAAAGTTTATTCAGCACAGAAATATATACAAAATGAGTGGTGTTTTATTTATCGATACTTTTTAGTTTTTCATAATTAGCAAAAAACAGTAGAAAACTAAATTTTTGTGCACTTTTTCATCAAACAAATGCAAATAGCTTAAACAAAAAATTATAGTATGGTACTTTGAGCACAAAAGTTGTTCAGCATAAAGATATCTACAAAATGAGAGGTGTTTCATTTCTAGACTCCTTTTAGATTTTCTTTACTCAGCAAAAAATGGCCGAAAACTTTATTTTTATTCACTTTTTTGACTAACAAATGCCCCCTACAAAAGCAAAAACAAAAGACCTGCATAAATGGAATATGCAATGGAAAACTCATGTAATAAATGATTTATCTGCACCTGAGTAGTCTGACCTCAGACACCTCACTCGTGGCTTACACCACCCATGAGGTTATCCAAGTTTAAACTGCTCTTGTGCAGGTAAATCATTTATTACATTTGCTTCCATTGCAAATACCATACATATCACATAAATAGCAACATAAACATTTAACAACTGGCCAAAAGTGAGTCAAAAAAAAATGTGACAGTTCTGAAGAAAGATTAGCTACAAAACCAATAAACAAAAATTACAGGCACACAATCACTTCTGGTTCAAACTGCACTCATGTGAATCTCAGATATTGAGTTTTCTGTAGCCCTGCTGTTTTGAAGAAAAATTAGCTACAAAACCAGTAAACAAAAATTACAGGCACACATTCAATTATGGTTCAAACTGCACTCCTGAATCTGGGATATAGATCTTTCTGTGGCCCTGCTTTGTTTTCTAAAGCTAATCCATCTTTCTTCTCAAATACAGTCAATGAAGGTTGAAAAAACATAATGGCTGAAACATGAGTTCTAGTGCAAAAATCTACATTGCTTAGGTGCAAAATGTGATGCACGAGTATACAGAATATAGGTCTAGTAATGAGCAAGGGGGACCAAATATAGAATAAGATACCATCTGATGCTCCTGATCTGATGCATTTTGCTTCCTCTTGGGGAGTGTCCTCTAGAGAGAGAGCAAAATGCATCAGCTGAATTATATCAAAACAGTATTTTGCACAAGAAATCATGTTTGCAGACATCCTTCTTTCAATCTTCAAACAGTAGACATAAGTTGATAAAATGGATGGATCAGCATTGGAAATCACAGCTTGGCTACAGCAAGAGCTATATCTGAGACTCACACAAGTATAGTTTCTATCCTAAGTGGTTTATGGTGAGTGCTTGCTATTTTATGTTCACTTGAAAAGCATGCAAACATATTGCTTTTTTTATTTAAAATTAGTGACATGGAAAGGCACACTGAGCCAAGGCTTGTTTCCAGGTGCGACCCGGGTGAAGGTATACACAGGAGTAAACAAAGTTTCAGTACAATTGATATATCAACGTTACAAGAGATAAGTATGGTTTAAGTACAATATAGACACAATATGACAATAAATATAAGGCAGCATACAATGCATGACAAGTAGTACACACTGCAGTCATGTAATGTGACTAGTTGAGGCCCCTAGTTAGGGACCTGGAGAAGGCAGTGGTTTAGCTTAAGGTCAGGAAGGTAGTCAACTCTGGTCAACAAGATCTGTGGACACAGAACAGGAGGCTTGTGTGGGAAAACACTGAGGAGATAGGAGTGGGGACATGGGGTTAGGAGCAATGGGGGCGCAGAGGGGAGGGGAGGGGAGGAGTCAGAGAAGTCATTTAAAGGATGAAAGAGGAGTGGAAAGGTGAAGGTTGGATGGTTGGTTATTCCAGAGTAGAGGGAGCTGATATGTGAAGGCAGACTGGGCAGCAGTAGAGTGGAGATGGGGAATGGAGAATATCCATGAATCCCTGTTGTGCAAAGAGTAGGTTGTGGACTTGACTGGTGTGAGATGAGATGAGAAATAGGAGGGGAGGGAGCCAAACCAGTATTTAGCCATGAGAGATATGCAGTGGATCGATCTCCTGTGGGAGAGCAACACAAGGGAGAGAGGAGCATATAGGAGACAGTGATGGTTGTGGGGGCCAGTGGCAAAGTGGAAGAAGGAATTGAGTAGGGTGTCAAGTTTGGAGAAGGAAGAGACTGGGTTAGTGCCATAGACTACATCAGCATAATCCAGCACTGGCAAAATTGTTTTGAGTACTAGTTCACATCAAGTTGGGAGAGGGAGTCTGGCTTTGTGGCAGTAGAGGACTATGAGTTTGGGCCAGAGTTTGGTGCAGATGGCATCAATGTGAGTAGAGAAGTCTAGGTGATGGTCCAACCAGATGCCCAGGTACTTGAAGGCAGGGACCAATTTAATAGGAGAACCATCCAGGGTGGTTATCGCTGGGGGGTCAGGGAGGGAGGACAGCTTCTGCCTGGATCCAAAAAACATGGTAACTTCCTTTTTGGCATTGAGTTTTAGCTGGTTTGAGTGGAACCAGAACTGAACTCTGTTGAAATCATTTTGGAGATTAGGGAGGACATTGTTGTGAGAGAGGCCAGAGGCATAGATGACAGTGTCATCAGCGTACATATGCATATTAGAGGAGAGACAGACAGAGGGAAAGTTGTTTATGAAAAGAGAGAAGAGGATGGGGCTAAGCATAGAACCTTGAGGAACCCTGGAGAGGATAGTGAGAGGAGTAGAGAGTGCATTACCTATCTGGACCGACTGTTGTTGATTTTGGAGGTATGAATGGAATCAATCAACTGCAGGTTTGGCAAGGCCAAAAGAGTTAAGTTTATGAAGAAGGAGAGGGTGGGAGTCAGAGACATATTGGTATCAGTATGCTGTGAAAGGTTTTTTTAGAGGGTGCCCTTTCTCCGCCTATTACAGTTTCAGATTACTAACTCTCCTCTCCAATTCTGCCCACTCTCCATCTTTCTGCTTCTTTTCTCTTTGAAGTCCTTGCCCAATCACAAGGCTGGAAAATGCAAGCTGCAAGGTTCTTGTGTTACTTCTAATTGTGTCTGCTTATAACCTCACCCCTGCTTCCTGATCCACATATGTGCTACTGTTTGCTTTCATATGTGGTACAGTTTAGTGCTCTGTTTCTCAGGGAAGGGCAGAGATGTTACACAGTTTTGTCATTTGTATACTCATGATATAGTCCTTGCAACTCATGGAATTAATGAATACTCATAGATGGTGAAAAGCAAGTAAAACATGCTAATACTACAATGTTCATGATTACTTGCAATTATATTGCATGTTGTTTTGCATTATGGGGATATGTGTGAATTTATATGGTTCATAATAGCATTCATATGTGTTTTAAGGATGGAAGCAGACCTGTACCAATAGATACCATTTCTTGTTTTCTCTATGATTAGTTTTGAGTTTTCCTTGTACCATCCATTTATCAATCTACTTCAAAACCCAAGGGAGTTCTTGCCCTACTACATGTCCTGCTAGATTATTCAACAGACTCACAATTCCTTGGCTATAGTAACATTTCCTTTTCATTGTTTTGAATAACAAATGTGGTAGTTAACTGGAAATGTAGGGGGTGCAGCTCTTTAACCACCCTGTCCAGGTCCTAACTGATTAAAGAGGAGGGAAACATATGTTGCATTTAAATCACAAATCAATCAATCAATCAATCAATCAATCTATCTATCTTTGTCTTACCAGGTGAAACAGGATTCATAGGATAGGTAACTTGGTCAATTAGCATTAACTATATGACACCTGTACCAGTTAATGCTTTGAGTGAACTCATTTGCAAGGTGGACCTGGGCAGGTACACATTATCAGTACAACAATGTAGTAAGATATATAATAGAGAGGATATACAAATAATTAGTATTGGAGTACAATGAAGTAGGAGTAATCAGGTCCTAGGTAAAATCTTCATAAGGGTGACAGGGACAGATAACTGCATTACTGAGGAGTGCCTAGAACATAATATGTGGAGAGTGGGCATGTGGTGTGGGCAGGGGGAAGTAGGTAGGGTTGTAGAGTGCAAGGAATGTGGGGCAGTGGTGTTCTTGGCAACTCTTTGGGAGACAGAGAGACGCCTGGTTTGCAAGCATATTGTTCAACTGAGGGTAGAGATGTACCAGTTGAGGCAGGAGATAGGTGCACTATTGGATTCATAGTTTTATGATGAGAAGAGCCACATGGCCAGGAGGCAGGTAAGGGGGGAGAGAGATCAGTAGGGGAGCCAAGTTGGGTAAGGGGAGCTCACAGGAGAGAACAGAAGGAGGAAGGGAAAAGGGAGGCCCCCAGGGTCCATCTCCTGCAGTGGGAAAGAAGCCTGGGGGTGGATAATGATAATGGGAACAGGCAAGTCAGAGGGGGGGGTGTCCAGTGGGAGCACCTCCTGAGGTGCCAGTGCATAAAAAAGGAACCTGGAGGGATGGATAAAGACAATGAGTTGGGGAAGGAAGCAGGCAGTAACAGAAAGGACTTCAGGGATGGTAAGGGGAAGGGAAAGACAGGACAAGTTCAGTTGCTATGGAATGTGTGGGGGAAGTAGGGCTGAGGTGGTGTGGAAGGGTGAGTGAGGGGAAGCCAGTGGGTAAATAGAGGAAAAAGGTTGGGGCAGTACCAGCAGGAACAAATGGTCAGGTGGAGGGAGCTGGAAGGGGAGTAGCTGGTGTGGGACATCAAGGGGGGGTACAGGATGGGTAGGAGGGAAAGGTTGGGGCAGACAGAAGTGGACAGCAGCATGGGTAGAGGGAAGTAGGGTTAAAGGAAGGTGTAGGGAGGGTGATGATCTTGGGGGATTCCATAGTAAAGAGGTTGAGGTGGGGGGGAAGGAATCCAGTACAAACCATAGTAATGTAGAATGTGTGCCAGGGATGATGACTGGAGGGTGGGATCTGTGACAGCCAAGCACATGGGCAGGAGGGTGGGAAACCTCAAATAATAGTGCACTTGGGTACTAACAACCTTGCAGGATGTGAGATGATGGTGGTCCAAGAGAGTTCAGGGAGGTAGGGAAAATCTGCAGTGAGGTAGGGTAGCCTTCTCAGAGGTGCTTCAATTCCCAAGGGCTAGCACTGCAAGGAAAGATAGAATTGAGAAATTCAATGTATGGCTCAGAGGGTGGGGCAAGTCGAAGGGATATGGGATGGCTGGTGACTGGGAAGGGACCAGGGAGAACAAAAACCTGTATGCATCAGACAGGTTACATATAATTAAAACGGGTGTAATCGAGGCACAGTTCAGGAAACACAGGAAAACCAGTAGTAGTTATAAAATTCACAAGTAGCATTTTATTATTCTCAATAACCAATCAAACATAAATTTAAAAAAAAATTGTGCAGAATTTTTTTTTTTGCTAGCCTACTTTTTCTCCCCTTGGCTCCAGTTGGCTTCTACTATTCTAGGCATCTCCCTTCCTCTGGCTGCCATCTGGCCACAGCCATCTCCCATTGGACCACCACCTTGCTCTCCCCACGGCTTACCCCCAATTGCAGGGGGGAGCCCTCAACTCCCCACCAGGACCTAATCCAGTACAGGTGGTGCCCGGATCTGGTGCATCTAGGCAGATGGCCATCAAGCTGCTTGACCTGGCTGCCATTTTTCCACCTTTTCCTTTTGGGGGCAGAGTGTGCAATGCGGACATGGGTGAGCCACATGCTTGTCCATGTGTAGCGCACCCGCTGGATGCTCTGCCTCCGTGACCCACTGTATTGGCCAGGTGTGCCAACACCAAGCCTCCACTGGGTGTCAGGCAAATGCTGGCTGCTGTTCCCCACCCTCCTTGGGAGAGGAGAACAATCCTCTGGACACTCGATCCTCTCCCATCCTGACAGCCCCCAACCAACCCACTCACACCATGAACATGGCATGGCAGGAGGTAAGGCAATGCTACCTCAGCCCTCTACGCCACCGGGCTGGCCCTATAATGTTTTTTTAACATAGGCAGTTCAAACAGAACAAAGTTCTTCTTCAGAGGTACCTCTAATTCTAAATTTCAGTCTCTCTCTAACAATAGATTGCTCCCTTTTTATAAGAAGTATGTTCCTGGTGATTAACTTTTGCATCCTGATCTCATTAAGAGATATCCTGTTTCTCACAAAATATATCAGAGTTTTTGTCAGTTTCTTTCCTGCAGGTGATGGTGTCTCAAAACTAATCTCTTATTGACAACTCGGCAAAAGAGTTTGTGGAGGTCAAACTACATCTCAGAGTTAACAAATTGAGTTCCAAAGAGCTTTTTGAAATTGTTTCAACAATATAACTAGTGTATATACATTTTCAAACCAAGGGATCCCAGTTTCACATAAAGATTCACATATATTTTATAACCACAGATACACAGGGGAAAGAAAAGATAGAAACAGCAAAAAACAGCAAATGAAGGCTGGGAGATAGTGAGTGGTGGAGAATCACAAAAATGATCAGTTCCTAGGTCTCTCAAGAAAATTTGATTGCACAATCAGACAGACAAAAGACAGAAAAGGAAAGGATAAAATAAAGCCTTGCTTTTAATTCTTTGTGCATAATAAATGGAACAGGGTCTTATTTAACCCTGTCACATACCCCCCTCTTTAAGAGGGAACCAGTTCACAAACTTTCTTTTAATTTTCTTCAGACATTACTTTATAACCTTTACAGTTCTCTGCATATGCTGTATCCCTTTTTCCAGAACAACCAGTACAGGAAACAGTGATGTTTAAACCTACAGATTTTTTTCAGCCTTTGGAATTCTCAATTCCTGATCCATATCTCGATCGAAAATCAGCACTGACATTCTCTTTTTCAGATTTGTGCATCACTTTGAATTTAAATAGCTGTAGTGCAAGATACCACCTTGTGATTCTGGAATTTTTATCCTTCATTTGGTTAACCCAACAGAGAAGATTTTGATCTGTTGTAAGTACAAAGTCAACACCTAGCAAATAAAATGTAATGGACTCCAAAGCCCACCTGCTGCAAGGCACTCCTTTTAAAATGGTAGAGTACATTTTCTCTCTGTTGTGCAATTTCCTACTGATATATAGAATTGGATGTTACTTCCCATCTATATTCTGACTCAAGACTATACCAAGGCCTACCTCTGATGCATCTGTCTGTAACAAAATTGTTTCTCAAAGTCTGGGCTTTGTAAAACAGGGGCTGAACATAATGCCACCTTGATGGCCTGAAAATCTCCATCACACTCTGTGGTCCATTTCAAATTCTTTGGGCATTGTTTCTCCATGAGTTCGGTGAGGAGTGTGGCTATCTGGGCAAAGTTGGGAATGAATCTCCGATAGTAACCAGGCAGCCCTAAAAATGACTTAACATGTACTTTGTTTTAGGGACAGGACTGTTAGCTACAACTTCTATCTTAAAAATTTCTTACTTTCCATGTCCATTTACCAGACCATATCCCAAATATCTTATTTCCTGCATACTCAATGCACATTTGGTAGGATTAATGGTCAGACCTGCCTTTTTGATAGATTGAATAACTGCTTGTAGGTGTTCAAGGAGGCTTTTCCAGTCTGGACTGTATACCACACCATATTCCAGGTAAGCAGCACAATAACCATAGAAACATAGACTTTGACAGCAGATAAGGACCACTTGGCCCATCTAGTCTGCCCATTTCCCTACCTACAGGATAGGCTGCAGATCCTAGTTAACCAACAGTCTATTTCTTCCTACCCCTCCCAACAAGAATTGCCTTATGTCTGTCCCCTGTATTCTTGAATTCTCCCACAGTTTTAGACCCCACAACCTCTTCAGGAAGGCTGTTCCATGCATCCACTACCCTCTCTGTGAAATAATGCTTCCTCACATTGCCCGTGAACTGCCCCCCATCTTTAAATTGTGTCTCCTTGTTCTTGCACATCTCTTTTTCTGAAAGATGCTACCCTCTTGGACTTTGTTGATTCCACTGAGGTTCTTAAAATTTTCTATCATGTCCCCCCCTCCCTTCTTTCCTCAAGGGTATACATATTAAGCTCCTTTAGTTTCTCCTCATACAGCTTCTCTTGCAGATCCTGCACCATTTTAGTTGCCCTCCTCTGGACTGCCTCTATCTTGTCTATGTCCTTGCGGAGTTGGGGTCTCCAGAACTGGACACAGTACTCCAGATGGGGTCTCACCAACTGTCTGTACAGAGGGATAAAAACTTCCTGTTTTCTGCTGCTAATGCCTCTCCCTATACAACCCAGTATACCCTCAGCCCTCCCTACTGCCTTCTCACATTGCTTGCTAACCTTAAGGTCATCTGATATGATTACCCCCAGGTCCCTTTCCTTTTTTGTTGTTGTTACTACCCCCCCCATTGTGTATTCTTCCCCTGGGTTCTTGTTTCCCAGGTGCATTATTTTGCACTTCTTTGCATTGAATCCTAGCTGCCATACTTCTGACCATTCCTCCAACCTTGCCAAGTCCCTTCTTATCCTTTTTACGCCTCCTTGTGAATCAACCCAGTTGCAGATCTTTGTGTCCTCTGCAAAGAGGCATACTTTTTCTTCCAGTCCCTCTGCAATGTCACTTATGAAGACATTAAAAAGGACTGGACCCAATACTGAACCCTGCGGTACCCCACTAGTAACCCCTCTTTCTTCAGAGTGGACTCCATTTACAATTACCTTCTGTGTCCTGTTGTCCAGCCAATGTTTTACCCAAGCTACCACCCTGGGACCCACTCTCAGGCTGGTTAATTTGATTATTAATCTTTTGTGTGGGACTGTGTCAAATGCCTTGCTAAGGTCTAGGTAGGCCATGTCCACAGCCCCTCCCTGTTCTACTACTTTGGTCACCCAGTCAAAGAAATCTATTAGATTCGTCTGACATGACCTTCCCCCTGTGAACCCATGCTGCCTTGGGTCCTGTGCCCCACTGGCCTCTAGGTACTCAACTATTCTTTCCTTCAGAAGTGAGTCCATCACTTTCCCTACCACAGAGGTCAGACTGACAGGTCTGTAGTTTTCTCCCTCTGTCTTGGTCTCACTTTTGTGAAGGGGAATCACATCCGCCTTCCTCCAGTCCTCGGGTAGCACACCATCCTCCCATGAGTTATTAAAAAGAGTAGCCAGTGGTTTCACTAGTTCCCCCCTTAATTCTTTTAGAATTCTGGGGTGAATTCCATCAGGCCCCATTGCTTTGTCCACCTTCAGTTTTAGGAGTTCTTGCAGAACCCTTTCTTCTGTGAAGGGACTGAGATCGACCCCCCTATCAAGAGTGCTTCTGTTAACTGGATTAGGCACTTCCCCCTCCTCTTTTGTGAATACTGAGCAGAAATATTTGTTCAGTATCCCTGCTTTTTCACTGTCCCCCTCTGCCCACCCACCGTTCATTCTATTCAGCCTCACTATCCCTCCCTTTGTCTTTCTACACTCGCTGATGTACCTATAAAATGTTTTATCCCCCTTCTTAACCGAGTTGGCTATCTTTTCCTCAGTTTGGGCCTTTGCTGTTCTGACTTCCATCCCTGCTTCCTTCTGCCTTAACTGGTACAGCTCTCTGTCCTGCTCCTTCTGTGTTTCCTTATACTTCTGGAATGCTATCTTTTTCTTCCTGACTTTCACAGCCACCTCTTTTGAGAACCATAGTGGCTTTTTCTTTCATTTTGATTTGTTTATTTGCTTCACACAAAGGCTTGTTGCCTCTGTGATGGCAGTTTTGATGATTCCCCATTGTTGCTCCACACCTCCTTCTAGCATGTTTGCTAGTGCTTTTCTTAGGCACTCTTCCATCTTGCCAAAGTCAGCCCTCCTGAAGTCCAGTACCCTCACTTTTGTATGGCTTAACTCTGTAGCTGAGTTTAATGTGAACCACACTGTTTGACTGTCACTTGTTCCCAGATGGCAACCCACTTCTAGATCTGAGATTCTCTCACTGCCCCCGTTTGAGAGTACAAGGTCTAAGATTGCTCCCTTATGAGTGGGTTCCTAAACTAGCTGTCTGAGGCCTGCCACCTGTAGGGCATCAAGAATGGCCCTGCTCTTAGATGTGGCTGCAGCAAATGTGCTCCCAGTTAACATCTGGCATATTCAGGTCTCCCATCAACAGCATCTCCCCTTTCTCTGCCATTCTAAGAATGCCTTCTATTATATCCTTGTCCATTCCCTCCCCCTGACATGGGGGTCTGTACACAACTCCTATGCGGATTGTGGTGCCCTTTCCAGTCTCCAAGGTGACCCACAATGCCTCCTCTCCTCCCTGTTTACTCTTTTGTTCAGTTGCTTTTATCCCTTCCTTTACTTAGAGAGCTACTCCTCCTCCTCTTCTCCTCTGCCTGTCTCTCCTGTAGGTTATGTACCCCTGGTATGTTAACATCCCGGTCATGGTTCTCTGTGTACCATGTTTCTGTGACTGCTACGATATCCAGGCATCCCTCTTCCATCAAGGCCACCAGCTGAGGGAGCTTGTTGCCCAGACTATGGGCATTGGTACTCATTACCCTCCATTTCCTGATGGTCTTACTCCTTTTTGCCCCATCCCTGTCTTTCTTGCCTTTGTCACTTTCTTCATTTACCTCTGCCCTTCTCCCGAACGACACCTCTATGCTGGTGTTTACCACACTTACTACCATGATTTTTTTGGGGGGGCTAGAATTTCCCTGCTCCTTTCCAGTGCCTCTCCCCTTGGCTAGTTTAAATGCTTGCCAATGAAGCATTTAAACGTATCACCTAGGATCCTGGTTCCCCTCCTGGAGAGATGCAGCCCATCATGCCAGTATGAGGCTGCATCACTCCAGGTGGACCCCAGTCCCTATGAAGCCAAACCCCTGAGCTCACACCAGTTTTTCAACCACTGATTGAATCCATGGTGCGAACACCTAGCCTCTCCTACGCCATTGATGGGCAGCACCTCCGAGAAGGTTGCCGTGCGTGCTACTTGTCTAAGACCCCTTCCCAATTCCACAAACTCTTCCTGCACTTCTGTAATACCTTTCTTAGTCAGGTCATTTGTCCCTAGGTGGACAATGACATCCAGCTCCCTCCCCTGTGCAGCTGCTCTGGCAATCCTGAGGATTTGCTCCCTGTCCCTTCAAGCCATGGTGCCAGGCAGGCACCTTACCTCCCTCTCCCCTTCCTCCCCCAGTTCTACCTTCCTAACAATGGAGTCCCCCACCAGGAGTGATTTGCTAAAATTACATCCATGTACCACTGGAATGTAATGGGTGCACCATGTAGACCAAACGGCATGGTGGTGAACAGTTGGAATCCAATAGGAGTGGCAAACAAAGTTTTGTCTCTGGATTCTTTAGCTAGGGGGATTTGCTAGTAACCCTTAGTGAGATTGAGGGTACTGATGTACATGACACTTCCCAGTCTGTCCACCAAATCATCTATCCTGGGCCTAGGATAACTGTCAAATTAGGACACTTGATTAAGGTTCCAAAAATCAAAGCAGATTCTTACATCCCCTTCTTTTTTATTTACAATCACCATTGGTGATGATGACCAAGCACTTCTTGACTCTTCTATGATGCACAACTGTTTCATTTTCTGCACTTCCTTAACCATGTCTACTTTTAACTGCTGTGGTAATCTGTATCTCTTTTGTCTAATAGGGTGAGCATTCCCTGTCACTATTGTGTGCTCAACCCCTTTTGCTTGGCCTGGCATTGTGGTAAAAGTACTGTTAAATGTCATTACCAAGTTACAAACATCTGTGGTTTGTTCAGAGGTTAAGGAAACATTCACCTTTACAGCATCAGCAGTTACAGTTTGTTCCAGTCTGTCTTAAGCTATATCAATATCTTCTGTAGATGTTTCTGATAAAACTAGCAAAGCAGACTTTGGGTTTTTTTCACCCCATTTCTTCAGGAGGTTAACATGGTATATTTTGGTAGGATGTTTCCTATTATGGGTCTCAATCTCATAGTTAACTGTGCCAGTACATCTAAGCACTTTATAAAGTCCTTAAAAGTTCATTAACAGTTTATTTTCTGGGGTGGGTAACAATAGCAAGACCTTTTCACCAGGCTCAAAAACTTTTTCCTTTACCCCATGGTCATAGTATGCATTCTGCTGGTTTTGGGCCTCTTCTTGATTACGATGGGCAATTTCAACGTATTTTGCCAGTTTCATTCTCAGAACACACGTATAAGATGTAATAGATTTTTTTTGAACAGGGTGGTCTTCCAGTGTTTCTTTTATTACATCTACTGGCCCTCTAGGTTGTCTACCATACAGAATTTCAAATGGTTAAAAACCTGTTGAGGCCTGTGGCACTTTTCTGTAAGCTAAAAACAGGTAAGGTAAGTATTGGTCCCAAACTTCCTCTTCTGCTTTTACAAACCTTTTTTTTACATGCATTTTAGTTTGGTTAAAATGCTGAACAAAACCATCTGTCTGAGGGTGATAAGGGGAGGTTCTTATGGCAGTGATACCTAGTAGTTGGTATAGCTTCTTCATTAATGCTTTAATAAAACTACTACCCTGATCAGTAATAATCTCTTTAGGTATGCCCACCCTGCTGAAAATTTTGGCATGCTCTGCTGCCACCTTTGGAGTTGTGAGAATACGCATTGGAGTTGCCTCTGAGTATCGAGTAGCATAGTCACATACTACCAGAGTGAATCAATTACCCAATTTACTTTTGTCTAAGAGATCAACCACATACATTGCCAGTCTCTCAAAAGGTTCATCTATCAAGGGTAGGGGTACCGGGGCACCTTGTCTTTTTATGGTGTCTTGCACATGCAGTGCAGACAACATATTGTGATTGCTTCAGTGGAGAAGTGGGTTTTGGAGGTGCAGTCCTGCTGCAGCCAATGGCGCCACTGCTTTTTGTGGCTGGGCTCTGTGGCACCAGTGGCATAGCATGCTGTCTATGACAGCAGTTCAGAAAACATGCCACCACCTTGAAAGAAATTAGCTGCTGCAATCAGGGAACCCCAGCGGGTGGACCCTGATTACAGCAGCCAATTACTGCTTGCCTCGTCTGGTGTCTCCTCAAGCAACATGGCGACGGCTTCCCATCAGCTTCTCATAGTCCCCACAGAAGCCGAGGGATAGCCACCATCTTCCACTGTCCCTCTGAAAACCGATGGGGGTGCCCAATCTCCCTGTTGGCATGCCCCCTCCTAAGTTAATTTGCAGATGGGGGTGCCCAATCCCTATCGGCATAATTTGCCCCCCCATTTCTTGTGTACCAAGGGGATGCCCAATCCCCCTCTGCTCATGCGACCACCCAACTCTGTATGGCTGAGGGGGTGCTCAATCCCCTGTCAGCTACAGCCCTCCCAAACAAAACACTCAGGTGGCACGCTGGGAGCACACCCTAGCATGCAAAATGTCCCTGTAAAGAAAGTAAATTTCTGCAGTGTTTTTTTTTTAACCTGTAAACCAGAGAACAGTCCCTCGTTGAGTCTGGTGGCCCCTCCCCCAACCCGTGCCCACTTTCTGCACACCCTGCCTCCCCTCCACACCATACTTACCTGCGGAGCCCAGCGCGATGATCTTCGGTCGACCGGAAATAAGTCTGCACTCTTCAAAGCTGACAGTGAACTGAAGAAATGCCGGTAAGCTGTATAATGGCATAAATGGGGTTTTTTGAGCTTATGTGGATATCTTGCCCATTTTTTTGACTTTTGTCACCAAATTTTCAACATGGGTTTTTTGGGACCCCTCCTCATGAATTCAGTTACTGTCATGGTGTTATTCAGTCCTGAAAGGTGATTTTGCGGTCACTGTGAGGAATCACTTTTTGGGACTGAGTAACGAAATGACAGTGCCACCTTTGGAGCTGTGACAGTACGCATTGGAGTTGCCTCTGGGTATCGAGTAGCATAGTCACATACTACCAGAATGAATCGATCACCCAATTCTCTTTTGTCTAAGAGATTAACCACATACATTGCAATTCTCTCAAAAGGCACATCTACCAAGGGTAGGGGTACCAAGGGCACCTTGTCTTTTCTAGTCACTGGGGCTACTTTCTGACATTCAGCACAAGAACTGCAATAGGTAGCAACATCTTCACAAATTCCAGACCAGTAAAATCTGTACAGCAATCTTGCAAAGATGCAACCACTCCCAGAGTAACCAGCCATAGTACTACCATGTGCTATCTGTAACAACTCAGTTCTATACTTCTTTGGCATGACCAATTGTTCTATCTGTTCCTGCACCTAAGGATTAGCTCAAACTCTGTACAGTAGCCTATTACATTTCTGTAGCACTCCACATTGTCAGTGGGTAGTCATTACAACTGGGTAATGTGCACCCCTACTAGTGGAATGGCACAGTCCAAAGTCTGAATCAGCCTTAGAATTCTGGGCACATTATGATTCCAGAGAGCAGCAACTCTTCAGTCCTGACTGTGTCACTGTAATGGAAACATCTCTGAAGCTTCTCTGGAGAATCTTTCTTCATTTAAACCTTGGGGCTGCAATTCTGCACAGCAGGTTGAGGTTACCTGGTAACAGGAAGTGCTCCTAAAATAAAATTGTGCCTGTTAAGCTACAGCTTTTAAACTGGCTAACCTGCTTTCCCCATTTTTCCAGTACTTGAATTGGGGGCCACGTATGCCACATTAATGTGATGTCGTTTTTGGGGAGAAAAGATTGAAAAGACATTTTTTACTAGGTAAGTGTCTATTTTTATTATTTTGGGTCCTGTAGTGTAGGTATTCCTGGGGGGGGGGGGGGAACCTTTTGCTACGTCTTTATCTCAGTGATGGTTTCCCTGTCCTTCCCCTTTGTATCAGGTTTTATTTTCTGTCAGGGTTTCCTTGATTATAGATCTGGCTACCTTGAGTTTTCTTTCTTCTGTGAGGTCTTTAACCTCATTTTATGCCTTTTGATATCTTGGGACTGTGCGTGCTTTTATTATTGGAGGGGAGCTAGCTTTGTAACTCTGCCGCTCCTTGGCTATTTTTGCTCCCCTCCACCTACTTCTTTCATTGTCTGTTCAGTTTCTTTCTGTGAGCAGCATCTCCCACCATTGGAGATTTGTGCCTTTTTTCTGAAGTGCACGCCTTCCTCAATGGTTGGAGACTCTCTAGCCTTTCGAGTGATTTTCACACGCCTGTAGTGTGCGCACCTCTTTTGGGCATGTCAGTGTCATATAAGCATCTTGATGTCATGTGCACTTCAGAGGAGGATCGCACACTCGATCTTCCTGTATTTTCTTCCTGTAGCAGCATGATTATTTTCTCTTGATCTTTCAAGAATTTCTGTAATTGTGAAGTGCCTTTTCCCTCTTCTTGGTATCTCGGGCAGCGTTTTAATTTATTTACAGGTTCAACGGCAGTTAGGTCATTAGCAGTATTTTTTTCTGTAACAACCAGTCAGGCATGGAACTGTTTGCATTGAGATTATGGCTTACAGGAGACCTTTAACTTTAAAAAATGTAAGAGCTGCATGAGGGTAATGCAACCATCTCTAATGGGTACTTTTTCCTCCCATTGTGTTTCTCAGGCTAACTCGTCATTTATAGACTCCCCCAGTGGGCTCTCCGAGCTGGGGAGGGGCACCTGCTGTAACGGTTGGCAGTGGAAAAGCAGAATTCTGTAAATCATTCTTATTGGTCCCGAGTGAGCTTTTTGACCCATTGTCCAACAGAATATCACTGCAGACATACCTGACCCCAAACTGGGTTCCTCAGGTCAGGGATGGCCCACACATGCACATTCAGGTATGCTGTAGCAGGACAGGGCTGCAGATATGGTAATTGCTGGTGGATCCTAACCCTGACCCTGACCATACAGAGGGTCAGGATGAGGATGCTGGGGGTCTTATGGGAAAATTCTAACCCTAGGAAATTGTTAGATATTGAGGAGGATGAACCTTCTGAGGAGAAGGAGGAAGGGGGGAGTGGATGGAGCCAAAGGGAAGAATTCTTATCCCTCCCCTGTTTGAATCAAGTTTTTGTCCTATTTGATAACTGATGTTTATAAATCTTTACAGCTCAAGGAGAAGCAATCCATTGAGGTAGTGGATGTCAACCCTATTTTGTTCACCTCTTTCTCCACTCCAATGTACTTTCCAAGCATTATTTACTGCTATCAAATTATTGATCAGGAATGGGCAGGTGTGGAGCAGAGAAAATATCTACCAAATCCTAAGACTCTGTATTGTCCCTTTTTAGAGGAGAAATCTCATAGGTGGGAGGCACTCCCACTGGCTGATGACATGGTGCATAACTCAGTTAAGTGCATCACTATCCCTCTCAAAGGATCCTTGGCTTTTATGGACTTGCATGATTATTGATGCTACCTGCAGAACAGCCTTTGCCTCCAACAGCACAAACATCTGCATCTCCTGTGCCTCCATCATTGCTGCCAGAGTCTTGAACTTGTGCGTAACATCCCTGGGCAGCTTGATTTCCCCAGATTTGGAGGACGCAAGCATTTTGCAACTGGTTGACATGGCCTCCACCTTTCTAGGAGATACCAATGTGGAGAATGTGTGACTGTTGGCTCGCTCTACCTACCACACTGTTTCTGCTGTGCAAGGTGTGTGGCTTAGGCATTGGGTAGCTAATCAAACTTCAAAGTCCAGGTTGTTTAATCTTCCCTTTGAAGGAGGGCTATTTGGCTCAGGTCTGGATGACATTTTCAAGGATATCTAGGAGAAAAAGGGCCACCTTCCAGTCTCAAAACAACAACATAGGACCACTTCAACCTCTAAGAGCCAGGAAAATGGCAAACAGAGGCTGTTCAAAGGGGGGGTTCATCCCTTTAGAATTTCAGAAACCTGAGGAGTAAAGCAGCTTATTCAGAATGCTGGAGCAATTGTAACAAAGGAGCCCTTGCAAGAAGGCATAACACAGGCCCAGGAAGAAGAGTGGGATCCTCATAATGAAGGTTTGCAGGCCCATCTCTGCCTCCATTCCTTTGGTGCAAGACTGCACAATTGTTACACAAAATGGGCCCAGATAATGTCAGACGATTGGGTTCTGGAAATTCTGGCCTAAGTTTATGCAATAGAATTTTCAGAAATTCCTTCCAAGGAGTCTTTTCTGCTATCCCCTGTCTGGAAGGACCCAATTAAAAGACAAACGATCAGAGACCCTGACTCACCTCTTTCAAATTAGAGCAATAGTGCCAGTGCCTCCTGGTGAGAGAAGCCAGGAATTCTACTCAATCTAGTTCATAGTCCCCCAAAAGTCGGGGGGGGGGTTCAGGCCCATTCTGGATCTGAAACATCTTAACAAGTTTGTGAGGCATACAACCTTTGAGATGGAACCCCTGCAATTGATTATCCAATCTATCTAGATGGGGGACTTCCTGGCATCCACAGATCTGATGAATGGATATCTCCACATCCCCATATGGTAGTCTCATCACAGGTTTCTCAGGTTCTCGATCCTGGACCAATGCTTCCAGTACAGGGCGCTTCTCTTTGGACTGGCAACAGCCTCCAGGGTTTTTTCAAAGGTGCTCATAGTCCTGGTGGCTCAACTGTAACAGGAGGGTCACCATGTCTATTCCTATATGGACAATTTGCTCATTTGAGCACCATCTGCAACATTAGCAAGGAAATCAGTGCCCAGAACTCTAGAGCTAGTGGACTGTCATGACTGGGAAGTGAATCTTGAGAAAAGTTCTCTCAAACCATCACAGACCCTGGAACACTTGGGAGCAGTGTTCAAGATGTGTGAGGGGAAGATTTTTCTCTTCCTGGACAGGAAAGAGACACTCTTGCAAGAGGTGCATGGCTGAGGAACCAGTCCTCAGCTTCAGTACTCCACCTACTGTGAAGTTTGGGTCTGATGACAGCAGCCATTGATTTGGTTCTGTGGGCTCACCTGCACATGTGGCCCTTACAGATGGAGTTACTGTCCCTCTGGGATCTGACCTTGGAGGATTATCAAGCCAGGATTCCCCTCTCACCACAACTACGTCAGTCTCCAAGTTGGTGGGAGAGCATCCAGAATCCCGACAAAGGGATTCTTCTGATAATCCTCCCGGAGTTGATCCTGACAACAAATGCCAGTCTCACGGTTTGGGGTGCAGTCCTGAACCACATCCCCATTCAGGGGACTTGGTCACCGGAGGAATGGTAGCTACACATAAATGTTATGGAAATAAGGGCAGTCCACATTGCTCTACTTCACTTTCAAAGTCAGGTGCAGTCCAGGGCTGTAAATGTAAGACCATACAACATGGTCACGGTAATGTATTTAAACAATCAAGAAAGCACAAAGAGCAGGGAAATGCTCAGGAAATCCACCAATCTTCTGCTATGGGCAGAGGAGAATCTTTTCTCTGTCAGCAGTCCTCCTAGTGGGGAAGTTGAACATTCAAGCTGACTGGCTAAGCTGAGAGAATGTCCATGCAGTGAAATGGATGCTGCTTCTAGAAGTATTTGACCATCTGTGTCAAAAGTTCCATTGTCCTGAAATTGACCTGTTCACCTCCAGTCTGAATGCTGAGGTTCAGTGGTTCTTCAGCCATTACCAGTGTCCACAGATGGAAGCAGTGGTCACCCTATCACAGGTGTGGAATTTCAGCAGAGCATATACCTTCCCTCCTCCGCCTCTCCTTCCCTAGATCTTAACCAAAACAAGGAACTCAAGAGGAAGTTTTCTTGTGTTAGCTCCAGTGTGGCCCAGAAGGCTGTGGTTCTTGAACTTAGTCAATCTAGCCCATGACCTCCGTTCTACCTTCCAGTGCAGGAGAACCTTCTATCTAAAGTCTCAATTCTGCATCCAAATCTGGGGCAATGCAACTTGCAGCCTGGCTCCTGAAAGGATGAAACTCCTGAAGCAGGGCTTCTCTAAGAAGGTGGTAGACACACTGATGACTGCTCAGAAGGTCTCCACTTCAGCAGCTCTGTCATTGAGGCACAGGTCAGGAAGGGTGGGAAAACCAGGAGCAGTTGTAAAATTTGCAAGTGATTTATTATTAATAAAAGTAAAATAAAAAAAAAATTGTTCAGTATAACTATTTACAAAGGCAGTATAAACAGAGAAAGTCAAGGTCTGGGTTTCTTCTCAATTTCCAGTCTCAGTCTCTGTGTTTCTCTCTTTAGTAAAACATTGCTGCTCATTTTATTTCTGTGCAGGAGTGCGTTAAGAAAAACATCTTGCTTCTCAGACAGTGTTCTTGTAAGTTTCAACAAGTGCTGCAAAAAGAACATTGTGACTCAGAACTGACATCTTGCTTACAGCTTTTCAGAGAGTTTGCAAATGGGTTAACCCCTTGAGTTCCAAACAGCTTTTTGCAATCGTTTCAACAGTATAACTATATACATTTCAACAGTAAACCTGTATACATTTCTAAACAAAGGGATCCAGGATCAGTTACATTTCTGCATAATGATTTACATATATTTTTATACCAGCAGATATGCAAGGGGGGGAGAAAAGACAGAACAGCAAGAGAAGGTAGAGAGATAGCGAGAGGCAGAGAATTGCAAGACCGTCGGGGTGATCAAGTCCTAGGTCTCATGAGAAAATCTGGTTGCGCAACCAGACAGACAAGAGAGAGAAAAGGAGAGACTAGAACAGATCCTTGTATTTAAACTCTTTTTCCAGAACAACTGGGACAGGGCCCTAGTCAACCCTGTCACAAGCTCATACCACGTATGGTCCACCTTTTCGACATGGCATAAAGAAAGGACAAACTGGCCTTCTAAAGCCACAGTTCTGCAGATCTTGGATTTTCTGCAGGAAGGAGTAGAAAAAGGTTTGGCTTTGAGCAACCTTAGGGGTCAGGTGTCAACTCTTGCAGCCTCTTTGGGTTTGTCCTTAGGGACTAACTGGTGGTCATTTGTTAACTACATGATGTTGGTCTGTCTAGACCTCTGTTTCTTTCTCATGTTCCTCCATGGGACCTAAACCTAGTTCTGAGTGCTCTCTGTAAGGAACCTTTTGAACCACTTTCATTGGTATCTTTGGATATTCTACCTATAAGGTGTTTTTTTTGGTGGCTATGTGTCCAGCCAAGAGGAGTAGCGAGCTCCAGGCCTTGTCTCAAAAGGGACACTACCTTATCATGCAAAAGGAAAAGGTGGTACTCAGGACAGTTCCGTCATTCATCCCTAAGGTTCCCACTGTTTTTCATGTGAACCAGGAGATCTGTCTTCTTTCCACAACCCTCTCACCTGAGAGAGAAGGAGAGGCACAATTTGGATTTGTGATGACCTATCAGGACATACCTTAAAAGGAATGCTGAGTTCTGAAATTGTGACAAACTATTCATACTTTTTCATTTTTTTATCATAGAATGCTTTTTTCCTCCTCCACTGTGGAGTGGTAGCAGTTAGTCTTCCAGCCACAGGCACCCGCACCCCTGGACCAGGTCAGGCCAGCGACACTCTCTCTCCCCCACAGGCCAGCAAGTAGACAGGATCCCCTCCTTGTAAGGGGACCTGGAGCTCAGACACCTGGGGGGGCACACCTCTCATGTCCAGGGGTGCAGGGCAGGGCCATCAGCCACCATGATCGCCCTGCAATTTTCTGCCATTATCTCCCCTAGGAGCCAGACGTGCAATGGCATCAGCACACAGCCATGTGGATACCCTCCGCGCTGCATCCCTTGATTGTGCATGCAAACTGTAGTGCATCTGGCCTCTGCCAGTTGCACTGCAGAGTGATGCAGTTCTCCCACCTGCCGCAGAGGAAGGAGAACAGTCACAGGATGCTCAATCCTCCCTCTCCCCTGCCAACCCCCGATGGCCCAAGTCTGTTCCCAAACCCCGGTTGCTGGTATGGAGCATGGTGTGGTGTCCAATGCCTCAACCCTCAGCGCCACCAGGCCAGCATCAAAACTATTCATAATTTTTCGAGTAGCCAAGCAGGGACAGAGAGCCTTTAAGGCTACCCTAGCTAGATGGGTGAGGGCCTGCATTGCTAAGGCCTATGTCATAGTAAAGAAGAAGCCTCCAGTCCTCATTAAGGCTCACTCTACTAGGGCCATGGCCACCTCTTGGGAGGCATCTGTTTTGAGGCTGTGTAAGACAGCTATGTGGTCCCCTGTCCACACTTTCATCAAGCACTACAGATTGGATGTTCAAAGCTCTTCAGATGCAGCATTTGGTCACAGAGTTTTACAGGTATCAGTGAGAACGTAAATTATTTTCTGCCAGCACTGGAAGTATGGGCAGTCTTCTCCCCCTTCCCTTCATTTGGTCTGGGTACTGCTTCTTAGAACCTAGCTGTAATGACTACCCATTGATGATGTGGAGCACTACAGGAAAAACAGCTTTCTTCATACTTACCATAATTTTCTTTTTGGTTAACTCCTACATTGTCAATGGGACTATCCTGTGAGCCATGCTCCCTTAAAAGAATATTGTCTGACATACTAGAGTGGAGATACTGTATCTATTATAGTTTCCTCATGGTGCACCTGTCTGAACATCCCTTATAATCTTTTCTGCTGTGCCTATGTAAAAAAAAAAGGAAAAGGGAAGTAATTTACAGTATTCAATCTGAAATGTTTAAGTTGCTTTTACACAAGCTTAATAGGTTTGAATTTGGTGTTAACTAACAGGGCCTTCTTGTAGCAGATGAGTGCCTACAAGTTATGCAGTTTTTCTTGGCAATAACCATGTTCTTTTCAAGGTTATTTTTGCAGCCTATAGGAAGCTCCGACTTCATTGTCCTTCTTCAACCAGATGGCAAGTGAGATTTTTCATAGACTGTTGCAGAATCACAAAATCAATCATTCTGCCACATCCAGAGAGCAAGGAAACATCCTCTTAGCTGTACTTTTTCCTGAACTGAGTCATACCTGTGTAAACAGTTTATTTGTACCTGGTATGTCAGGATGGCAGTTTTGTTGTTCTTTTCCACAGTCCTTTCCACTTTTGGATGCACTGCCTGGACAATAGTGACAAGAGAGTTGCTGCTGTCCAGAATCCTAATGTGCCAGGATTCTAAGGCTGATTCAGCCTTTGGACTGTCCCATTCCTCTAGTAGGGATGCACATTACTCATCTGTAATTACTAACAATTGACAATGTACAGTAGGAATTAACAGAAAAGGAAACTCAGTAAGTATGAAGACATTTCTTTTTTTTAAAAACATTGATTAACCCTGTTTTGTTTCACCCCCAACTGCTTAAAGTAACCTTGGAGAGAAGCATCGTTAGTTTGTCCTGAAATAAAACCACAATCAGTTATCAGTTTAGTTTCAGCATTTTCATATGTTAACCCCTTATGTTCATCAGTCTTTTGTTGCCACTGTTTTTTCATGTGTCTTCTTTCTGTTCAGGACTTGCGGATCTTGGAGTGGTCTCAAATAACTCTGAATTAAAGTCACCAAAAGGGAAAATGCCCCAATCATTTTTGATTGATATTCAGATTCACTAGGGTGGTTGGATAGTATTGTGTGTTCCCGTGAAAGCATATGACACCCGTACCTGGTCCTTTTGCATAGTGTTTTCCCAGCACTTCAACATGCACAAGGGTCTGTCTGCTTCCAGAATCAGTAAGTCCCTTTATAGTCTTATCTTCCACCTTGACATCCGTTAAATACTTGCTCCAATTTGCTAAGACCAAACCTGCTCCAGTGTTACCCTCCTTATTTTTATGGCGGTTTCTTGCAATATGGCTTGGTTTGTTACAGTTATAGCAAATAAAGTCTTTGGGAGCAGATTTGTTACCCCCACCAGAGTTTTGCCTGACCTGGAGTTAAATCAGGAAAAGAGGGTCTTACCGATCCTCGGCTGTTACTTCGCTGCTGTGGTGTCTGTCTGGCCATCTGATAGTCCTTGGCCAGAGAAACAGCCTTTTCCCCACTTTTTGGTGGGTGTTCTTTTAAAGCTACACATCTGTGGGAAGGATGTTGATGAATTGCTCCATTGCAAGTATGTCGATGATCTGTGGGACTGTTTTGCCCTCTGCTTGAAGCCATTTATGATGAGTCCTCTGAGTCAGGTGAAGGCTTCTTGAGGATTATTGACTGAGTGGAACTTCAGGAACTGGCATCTTTGTCTGTATGTCTCTCCTGAGATGTCATTTCTTTTCAGGATTTCTCTTTTCACAAGGTCATAGTTTTCTGACAGTGCAGTGTCCATATTGTTGTAGGCAAGTTGGGCTTTACCTGTCAGATAAGCTAATTGTCTTTTAAGCTGTTTGTGTTTTGTTGCTCTGCTGGACCAGATCCTCCAAGTTTGATAGCTTGCAATCCGGCCATCACTGCTCCTGTCACTACATCTCTTCTTTTTCTGCTTCTCTGTCTCTTTTTGTGGTATAGACAACTAATTGAAGAAGTCAGACAGGCTTTCAGGTTTTGTCCCTACCTATCCTTTTTCTTCAGTTACTGGTTCTGGTTGTACAATCTCAGTTTGGAATTTTGCATCTGTTAGTTTGGCTGCCATCCATACCTTAGTTCTATGCTTGTCTGCTACCATGTCTAGTACTATCCACAAAGCTCCAGGCTTAGAGCACACACAGCATAAATCCCACTTCTCACACCATCTGTCATCAAGGTACATATCAGGAAACATAGGAAAACCAGGAGCAGTTATAAAATTCACAAGTATGGCTTCATATCTGCACATCCTGCCAAACCAACCTGGTGGAGTTCTATGACTGGGTAACTAAGCAACTGGACAGAGACCATGCAGTGGCTGTCCTGTATCTGGACTTCAGTAAGGCATTCAATTTGGTGTTGCATGGGAGGCTGAGAAGTAAGTTAGAAGGCATGGGGTGGGTGCACAGCTGGTGAGTAGGGAACTGGTTTCAGGGAAGGCAACAGGGGTGGTAGCGGGTGGGAAGCTCTCACACCCAAGGGTAGTGATGAGCAGTGTTCCATTGGGCTCAGTGTTGGGACCAGTGTTGTTTGGGATATTCATTGCAGACATATCATTGGACATCAAGAGCAAGATCAGTCTGTTTGCTAATGATATCAAAATGGGAGTGGTGGTGGATGACCTAGGGGGATGGCAGGGGTTGCAGGATGATCTGGCAAAGCTTGAAACCTGGCCAGCCACCTGGCAACTGGGGTTTAATGCCAAAAAGTGCTAGGTGCTGCATTTTGGGGGTGAAGAACCCAAGGAGGCGTTACCAGCAGGGGGGAATGCAGCTAGCCCAGACAAAGGAGGAGAAGGATCTGGGGGTGCTCATTAGAGGATCAAAGAACAACTTGGCAAAATGTAGGAAGGCAGCTGGAAAAGGCCAACAAAATGCTGTGTTGCATTGCAAGGGGTATATCCTCGAGGAGGGAGTAGGTGATTCTGCCATTGTATAGGTCATTGGTTAGACCGCACCTGGAGTACTGTGTGCAGTACTGGCACCTGTATCTGAGGAGGGACATTAAGTTACTGGAGGGGGTGCAGCACAGGGTGACAAAGATGATCAATGGGCTGGGGGACTTATCACATGAGAGGAGGCTGAAGGAGTTGAACATGTACTCGCTGGAGGAGAGGAGGGATGGGGGACATGAAAGGAATAAACAAGACAGGTACAGAGGGGCTGTTCAAAGTAAGGGAGGGGAGAGGAGGGACATCAGGGGCCATGATATAAGACTGGAGGGAGGAAGGTTCAGGAGGGAGATGAGGAGACACTTTTTCACAGCAAGGGTGATAGCTGGGTGGAATGCGTTACCTGTAAAGGGGATGGAGAGGCACAACATGTGCAGTTTACGAGTTCTGGAGCACACTCTCAGACTTCAGAGAGGTGTTATACAGGTCTGCCAGAGGACCAGGCAGCACCTCTGACAGTTCCTTTAGGGCAAGGGGAAGGTCAATGGAGGGAAAGGGTAGAAGGGAGGGGCAGCTGCAGTATAAGGGGTGCTAGTTGCACATTCAAGCAGACTTGATAACTTGATAGACCTTTAGGCCTTTATCTGCTGGCAAATTTCGTATATTCGTAAGTAGCATTTTATTATTCTCAATAACCAATCGAATAAAAATAAAAAATAAATTTGTGCAGAATTTTTTTTTAACGTAGACAGATCAATCAGAGCAAAGTCCTTCCTCTGAGGGTATCTCTAATTCTAAATTTAAGTCTCTCTCTCTCTCTCTCTATCAAAAGATTGCTCTATTTTCATAACACGTCTTTTCCTGGCAATTAACTTCTGCATCCTGATCTTATTAAGAAATATCCTGTTTCTCACAAAATGTATCAAGAGTTCTTGTCAGTTTCTGTCCTGTAGAAGAACAAAATAGAAGATGGTGTCCCAAAACTAATCTCTTGTTGACAGCTTGGCAAAAGAGTTTGTGGAGGTCAAACTGCATTTCAAAGTTAACCCACTGTGTTCCAAATAGCTTTTAGCAATCATTTCAACAATATAACTATATACAGTTTCAAACCAAGGGATCCCAGTTTCACATAAAGATTCACATATATTCTATAACCACAGATATACAAGGGGGGGAAGAAAAGATAGAAACAGCAAGAAACAGTAAGTGAAGGCTGGGAGACAGTGGGAGGCAGAGAATCGAGAGACTGTCAGAGTGATCAGTTTCTAGGTCTCACAAGAAAATGTTATTGTGCAATCAGACAGACAAGAGACAGAAAAGGAAAAGACAGCACTTATTCTGCTCTTTGTGCATAACAAATGGGACAGGGTCTTTTTCAACCCTGTCATAAAGGGCACAAGGGTCCTGAAGGGCAAACTGGAGGAATTCATGGGAAAAAAACTCAATATAAACTGACAAAGGGGGCAGCAGGATGCAAAGTACCCTCAGTCACCTGCTGGATGAGGCAGATAGGCTTCCCTTTCAGTCAGTTCAGAATATGGAGGAACTAATGGGGGGAGAGAAGGAGGAACTGGGGGAGGGGGATAGGGGTGAGGGGGACATGAGTCACAATGGAGAGTAGTATCTCTGAACACCAGAAGCCTGGGAAACAAAATAGCTGAGATGCAGGCACTGATGACCAAAGGAGAGGTGGATTTAGTGGCCATCACAAAAGACATGGGTCATACTAAACCATGACTGAGACCTTGCAGTCCCTGAGTACAAAATATATAGAAAAGGTAGGACTAAAAGATTAGAAACCTGCAAATCAATATATACCAACTTTTACCAAACATAACAATTCCAGATTAAAACTGAAATGGTTAAATAGAAAAATATCCAAGTTCATCACAAAGAAAAAGAGAATATACTAGAGATATCTGTCACATAAGTTCACTATACATTGGAAGGTCTTTAAAAAAATACAGAAATTATGTCAGCTTGAGATTAAAAAAGCTAAAGTAGCCACATTATGAGCATTAGCAGACCTTGCCTCCAAAGGAAATAATAAAATCTTCTACAGCTACATAAATTCCTTCAAAACATAAATGTAAAGTTGGCCACTCACAACACAAAATGACTCTATTAATGTTCCTGAAGACACAGCAAATTTATTAAATGATCATTTCTGTAAGGCTTTCGGCAACAATAACTCATTGCAAAATCCAGCAAATATCCAGACCACTACCGGGATTACTTTTAGTGTTGATGAAATCAACAACAAACTTAAAAATTTTAAATCTTGTTCTTCCCCTGGACCTGATGGTATAACTGGAGATATGATTGAAATCATGAATAAACATCTTATACTCCCATTGAAACTGATCTTTGACCGTAGAATGTAGTCAGGGCATATACCAACTGATCGTGATGCCACTTTTCAAAAAGGGAGATAAGTGAGACATGGATGGATGGATGGTGGGTGGAATCTATGGGAGAGGCTGGCAAGTAAAGAGGAAGGGAATAGGCAGACTCGATGGGCTAAGAAGGTCCTTTTCTGCTGACACATATCTATGAATCTATGGATAATTACAGGCCCATCGGTCTTACTCCCATGTTGTGCAAAATAATGGAAGGAGTTATTAAAGATAGTTTGACAGCTATACTTGGACATTTTGATGAAAACCAGCATGGTTTTTCTAAGGGCTGATCTTGTGTCTCTAATCTTTGTTTTTATGAACAAGGTAGTCAAAGTATAAATAAAAAAAACACCTTGTAACATAATATTTTTAGATTTTAAAAAGACTTTAAAATCTCTACCTCAATGGGCCCACATCCAAAAACAATATGCTCTGGATATCCACCCTGGAGATATTACCTTGATTCAAAACTCTCTAACAGATCGTATGCAATGAGTAATTATCGATGGTTATTCCTTCAATTAGAGACCTGTATCAAGTGGTATCCGTCAAGGGTCAGTATTAGCCCTTTTATGCTTTCAAATTTTTATAGCTGACCTGTCACCAAACTTAGATAGTTGGGTCATCAAATATGCAGATGATTGTAAAACCAGTGGCCCCTGTAGCAATCAAGAAGAAATTAGCCAACTTTAAAGGGATCTGGATAAACTGTCACCTTGGCCAAACAACTGGGGCATGTTTTTCAACATAAATAAATGCAGTGTTACGCATTTCAACTCTCATAATCCTGAACACAGTTACTTATTAAATGGCCACCTACTAAACA
Source organism: Neoceratodus forsteri (assembly GCA_016271365.2). NCBI lineage: Eukaryota > Metazoa > Chordata > Ceratodontiformes > Ceratodontidae > Neoceratodus > Neoceratodus forsteri. The sequence goes on along the minus strand of CM028135.1, from coordinate 898,850,561 downwards.
AATCTTAGTGTGAGATAGATTTAGGAATTATATCGAATGATTTCTCTTTCGATAAACAAGTCGAAAACTCAACAAAGCAAATAAAGTTTGGTGGTCTGTCAGGCATAACATAAAATCAAAAGATGAATCAGTCCTCCTTCCACTATATAGGTCCTATATACACCCTCTACTAGACGTCTCCTCTCAACTCTGGTGCCCTTACAAAAAAAAAAAGATTTCGCACATATTGAAAAAATTCAGAAAAAAGTAACTAAATATGTGCAAGGGGCTGGCAGTTTTAGTTATGAAGAAGGGCTAAAAAATTGGTCTAATGTCATTGGAAACTAGAAGGTTATGAGGAGAACTTATATTAACATGTGAAGTGATTAAAGGTCAATACCTTATGTTTGAGATGGGTCTAGAAGGCTCTAGATTTCAAACAAATTAATGTTAATACTTAGGGACACTCTTTACAATTGGGCCAAAACTGCATCCTCTTGACAACTGAGATGAATTCATTACCTACAAATGTGGTTATTAGTGACTCTAGACTTACTTTTAAAAATAGATTAGACAATTTTATACTTTCTGATTGCACTTTATGCTATTATGGGTAAATCACAGGAGCTCTATATGGGCAATAGCCCACTGCTCCTTCTACTTTCCATAGTGATCCATTGTGGAAAAGGGAGGAGGTAGCTCTGTATGTGAAAGAAGGGATTACCTCTACCAGACAGGAAGGGGCAGAAGGAATGATGGATGCGTTTTGGGTGCAGGTACAATCCACTAAGAATGGAGGTAACTTATAGATCACCTTCACAAGGGGATGACCTAGGCAAGGTACTGGGGTCCCAAATCATAGAAATGGCAGTCATAGGGAGGTAGTAGTAATAATGGGGGACTTCAGTCTGGCTATCGAGCACCAGGGGAAGAAGTACTGCTGGTTGCATTCCAGAATGGATTCCTGACACAGGGTGTCATGGATCCCACTAGGGAAGAGGCTGTACTGGTTCTGATCCTGTCCAACTGTAAAAATGTCCTGAATCTAAAGATGGAGGCACCACTTGCAGGAATCGGCCACCTTGTGGCATAGTTCCACCTGGACATAGGCAGAGGGATGGCTAGAACCAAGATGAGCATTCTGGACTTCAGAATGGCTGACATTAATAAGATGGGAGAAATTCTGGCAGGACACGTTGCTGGTATCAGATGGAGGTCTAACAAAAATAGGCCATAATAAAGGGGGCTCTGATGGAGCCCACTAGTGAGTGTACCAAAATCAGAAGCAAGAAAACTAAGGCCAAAAAGCCAAGTTGGGTTGAAAAGGAAGTTGAAACGTGATAAGGGGAAAAAAGGAAGCTTTCTGGAAATGCAAACATACTCAGAATAGGAATATAAGGGGGACTATTGTGCTAAATCAGGGGTGGTGAGCAGAGTGGTTTGAGATGCAATGGCTACAAGGGAAGTAAGGCTGGTAAAACAAGTAAAGTTGGGTGAGAAGGTCTTCTTCAAATATATAAGAGAGAAGAGAGACATTAAAGATGAGGTTGTCAACTTCAAAAATGAGAGGGGATGGGCAGAAGGTAGTGAAGAGAAATTAGAGGTAGTTAACAAGTACTTCTGCTTCCTCTTCACTAGAGAGAAGGCTGGACCAATGGCACAAGTTAACAGGGGGGTGGGGACAGGGAAAGGTTTAATCATGAATGGCATAATAGAGGTAGAAAGGGACTAAAGGTCCTGAAGACAGACAAATCTCCAGGCCAGATGGAGTGCACCCAAGGGTCCTAAAGGAACTGTCAGAAGTGCTGCCTGGTTCTTTGGCAGACCTGTATAACACCTCTCTGAAGTCCAAGAGTGTGCTCCAGGACTCGTGAACTGCACATGTTGTGCCTCTCCATAAAAGTGGTCCAAGGAATGAACCAGGGATTTTCAGTCTAATCTCAACAGTGGGGAAACTGATGTAGACTATCCTGAATGAGACTTGTGATCTTTCTCAAGGAAAATGGGCTGCAAGATGAGAGACAGCATGGGTCTCTGTCAGGGAGGTGCTGCCAGACTAATATAATGATTTGTTCAACTGGGTGACTAGAACAATGGAGAGGAACTACATGGTTGATGTCCTATATCTGGACATCAGCAAGGCCTTTGACTCTGTGCCTCATAGGACAACAGTTAGGGAGTCAGAAGACCTGGGAGTGGGGGTCAGACTTGCTAGATGGGTCAAAAACTGTTTGCAATTTGAAAGTCAAAAGGTGGTGGTTGGGGGAAATACTCAAACAAGGTCAGTGACCAGTGGGGTCCCATAAGGCAAGGTGTTTGGTGTGGTGTTGTTTAACATCTTCATCAGTGATATAGTGGATGGGATCAAAGGTAAAATCTGCCTGTTCATGGATGACTCTAAGCTCTGTGGAAGGGTGGAGTCAGTGTGGGAAACAGGAAGTTAGTGAAGACCTGGTTAGGTTAGAGAAGTGGTCTGGCATTTGGCAACTGGGGTTGAATGCTAAAAAGTGCAGTTATACAATTGGAGGTGAACAATCCATAGACCATAATACTGTCGGGTGGTATGCAGATCACCAACTCAGAAGAAGAAAAGGATGCGGGATTATCATCACACATGACCTGAAGAACTCGACACCCTTCAGGAGAGCAGCAGAAAAAGCAAATCGGATGCTCAGCTGCATTGCCAGGGGGATTACCAGCAGGCAGATGGAGGTCATGTTACTACTGTACAGGTCACTGGTAAGACTGCACAGTGTGCAATACTGGTGCCCTTATTTTAAGAAGCATGTTAACTTGCTAGAGACAGTGCAGAGAAGGGCAACCAAGATGATCCAGGGCCAGTAGTGCAACATCTACAAAGAGAGGCTCAAGGGGCTTAACATATACTCCCTAGAGGACAGAAGGGAGAGGGGAGATTTGGGGAGGGGGGGCAGGTTCCACTATAGACACATAATGGACCTGCACACTCAAGCAGTCTGGATATGCTATACGGCCTTTAGCTGCTGGCCTGTTTATATGTTCATATGAATAATTGGCCTCTTAACTTCCTCTTATGTCCTCTTCTATTGTTCCTTTTTTTTTACTGCAGTCAGAATTTACTGACATTTTCAAGTTTTGTACAACATGCAGGCAAACAGTTACAGACATCAAAGAACATAAAACAAACAAAAATAAAAACAGACAAGGGGTACTTAACAGTGCACTACATTAAATTAAAAGCACAATACAGTTCAAAGACAGGTATTAAATTTCATCACTGGTGGGTCTGTACTTAGGTACATAAAGACACATCCCAATTAAAATGGCACAGTTGGGTCCATTGCAAATGAAGGAATATTTAATTGCCTTCAGAATATGACTGCAAAGAAAGAAAACAACTGTTAAAGGTCTCGCTAGTGCTGTCATCCTCTCCACTAGAGCTGGATGAAAGTAGCAAATTCCAAACTAGTGGAATTTTCACAAAATTCCACCACATTTTGCAAAATTTCGCAGAATTTTCTGAAATTCTTTAATTGGCTATAACTCAGTCCATGTTGTGGCTAAAGGTCTGACATTTTGTTTGCATGTTGTCTGGTATGGATACTAAAAGCATGAGTGCCAAGTTACCCTACATATGGATGAAGGGTGGAAATGTTATAGGGGCTCAAAGTCTGGCAATTTAATGTTCATGTGAATGTAACCCCTAAGTGGCACTATCTCAAGGGTTATTAGCCCTGCCTGCTTGGCTAATAGCAGGTTAAGGGGTCTAGATTCTGTAATGGGTGCCTCCACCTGAAGGTCAGGGTTGGTAGTGGTCAAACTAGCTTGGGCACAACCCTCCAGGATGCTGCGACCCCCCTTGTTCCCCCCTAGTGGCCAGAACAGTACACAGTGATCACCTTCACAACATTCCTGATACACCTTACCAGTACCCCCACTGTTAGCACTTACCACTAGGGCTGGTTCTTGATGTTTGACCCTGGGGGCCCCCTGTAAAACAAGGTTATGCACAGCAATGGACTACAGTACAGTACTCTTAGCATAAACTGGAACCACAGTCAGGTTAAATGCAGGAAAAAGTAAATCTGATTTATTCAGGGGAGTTGAACTGGGGAGGGCGTAATCAGGTTAATTGGCTTGAATGCTTTATAAATCAGGCAGTTATGCATGCATTCAGAGTCCCTAAGCAGTCACACCCTCTGGGTACCCAGGTGAAGAAGAGTTGGGCTAGCCAGGACCGTTGCCCGGGGAAGGCCGGTGTTGCAGCTGGTTGAGGTCCTGTGATGGAATAAAACAACATGCACAATACACCCTATTTGTATTCTGGAGCCGGAGGGCTCAGTTTGTGTAAGAAAAAAACAAGACGATCAGGTGACACACTTAGATTAAGCAGTTGTTGCAGGGAGCTACCCTGATGATTACTTACGATACCCAGAACTGGACACAGGCTGGATGGCAATTGAGACTGCAGGTGGTTGATCTGAAGAGCCAGGAGAAGCAGGACCCACACGATTCGCCAAGGCATTGTTCCTGTTTGAGCATGGAGCAGGGGGCTCATCCCCAGGCAGGTCTCTTGTTGATGGCTTTTCTCTGTGCAGTTGGGTAGTCTGGCAGGGCCCTCATGACAAGGCCCGACTGCAAGGAGGTAACCACAGATTCAGTCCGTTTGGGCTGGATACAGCTTCCAGCAAGCAGATCACAGTTCACATGGTGGGGAAACACAACACGACCCACTATCATCAAATAGCACATTTATATGCAAAGGATTCTACAATACCAGTCAAACTGCTTTGTGGTCAAGATCGCAGTCTCTGCTCAAACCGGGAGATCAGAGGCAGCTGGAATCCCTGTCAGGCCAATTGCAATCAGCAAAATCTATGGTCTTCTACAGGTTGAGCCTGGTCACACTTCAGTAGCTTCTTTGTTCTCACCACTTTGGATTTAGTCCAAGAACAATTTTCTTCTTTCTCTCTCTCTCAAGGGAGTAGGCAGGCTTGCAGGCCACAATTCAGGCCTCACCACAGTTATCCAGCATGAAACTATGCTGATGGCCTCTTGACTGTCTCGAGCTCTGGATCTTCAGCTTCCAACTTAGATCTGACTTAAACAGCAGGCAGCTTGGGGATTTCCTTCAGATCCAAAGGTTCGGTTGGCTGATTCAGTTGTCAGTCAAAGCAAGAGCTCCCCTTCTGTTGCAAAAAAGGCACCAACAGTCCAAACTACTATTCCCAAGCTTGTACTCCACACAGCCCCTTCAAGCAGACTCCATTTTAGAGTCCCCAGGTACTGATTGGCCCAGTTCGGCAGTTTGGGACCAAAATGGTGGAGACAGGCCGATCACCCCCCACTGCAAAGAAAGCAGGTTAGAACAAACTCCAATATTATTATCACTCTAAATCATTTTTCAGCAAATAGTCACATCTTTCAACAGAGCTCCCTCTGCACAATTAGCGATGACAGAAATGGAGTGACTAAAGGCAGCCCGGGTGGGACTTGAGCAGGGAAACACTCAGCCCCCCTCCAGGTCAAATATAACTGCAATCAGACAGCTCTTAAAGGGACAGTACACAGAGGCTATACAGGCACTCTCTGGTGATAATATTTAAACAGCTACAATGCAGGACACCAGCCTGGCAGTAAGCATTTAGGCAAGCTCCAGGAAGACTTTTCAGGAACCCCCATTGGTGGGGGGGTTACACCCTTCCCTGTCTGCAGAAAACTTGGCGTCCGTGTCAAGTCGGTACCATCACAATAATTGCAAATGCAAATTATACTATACATCTATACCATTAGTATGTCATGCAAGTAACATTCACGGCATCAGTCAACATACTTAACTTTTACTATACATATTCTTTACATTTCACAATATTATATCCATTCGGAATTACTTCATGCATATTCCATACAGGTAATTTACACATTACTATGCAGACTCATGTAATAACTTCTTGTACATTGAACAATATGAGAGGGGGCCCTTCCCTATCAGCTAACCAAGGGCTAGATGGGGCAGGGGCACCATACCTAGAGGGCAGGACAATTAACCTGAAATTGTTACTTAGGCTCAGTTTGGGCAGTGAGCGCTGAGAAACATACCCCTTTGTAGACCACATTGAGAGGCAAATCCACTAGCCTCCCAGGGGAATCATAACTTAACCATACTACAGGCTTGACAACTCTGCCAGTCTTTCTGGGGGGAACAATCACAGTCTCTGTACTCTCAGCACTGGTCCTGGGACTTTCAACACTTGTGAGGGGTGCCTCTGCCTGGGCAGAAATGTCCAAACTTGGAGCACTGTCAGCTCCTTGCTCTGTAGGCTCTGTTTCTACAGCACTTTGCTCATTTTGAAGACACTCTGGCTCTGAAGGGGGATTATCATCACTCTCATAGCATTCTTCTAGTTCTGGCATGTCACCAGAATGACTCATATCATCAGCCCCCTCCTCAGGCAAATCATACAGTTCTACCATACACAGAGACTCAACATCTTCAGATGTGATACTTTGCACTTCAATTTCAGGGAACATTGGCTCCAAGGATGAAGACAGGGGGCTAGGCAGTCCAGAAGGCCAAGCTTCATCCCCACAATTTATCAGGGGGTTACCTTGAAACAGCTGGCTCATTTCATAAGAGCTATAATAGGCATGGCCATATTCACTTTCGTCAGAAGTGGACTGACAGTCACCATCATTCTGGGCCTGCTGCGGAGAAACCTTAAGTCTGTGATCACTGGGGTAGGCTGCCTCTGTCTCTTTATGGCTGTGGCACAAGTCACTGGTCCAGGGGGAGCAATCTCTGGGGATTCAGCCTCAATCATGACCTGACCGATAGGTAGCAAGTGGTTACGGTGCATAGTGTTGACAGCTTTGGAGTTGTTCTCAGAGTGCACTTTGTACACTGGTAAGTCATCCAACCTCCCTACTACTACACTGGGAAGATGGTGCCATTGGTCAGCAATTTTATGCTTACCATGCATTCCCAAATTGTATAACAACACACGGTCTCCAGGTCAAAGCTCTTGAGCCTTTACTTTTTTATCATGTCTCTCTGTTAGCTAGATTTCACTTGGAGGCCATTGTCTGGGCCAGTTGATAGGCATGGTTCAAATGAACTTTCAGTTTTTGTACATATTGCAAGTAGTTTTCGACTCAGACCCCATCTGGAGCGACCCCAAAACAGACTTCAACTGGAAGCCGGGCTTCTCTGCCGAACATGAGGCGGTAGGCGGAGAACCCGGTAGCATAATTTCTCGTGCTATTGTAGGCGTGTTCCAAGGTGCTAATCTGCTGGCTCCATTTAACATAGAAACATATAGAAACATAGACTTTGATGGCAGATAAGGACCGCTTGGCCCACCTAGTCTGCCCATTTCCCTACCTAGAGGATAACATAGAAACATAGAAACATGGATTTTGATGGCAGATAAGGACTGCTTGGCCCACCCAGTCTGCCCATTTCCCTACCTAATGGATAAGCTGCAGATCCTAGTTAACAAGCAGCCTACTTCTTCCTACCCCACCACTAGAATTGCCTTATGACTGTCCCATGCATGCTTTGAATTCCACCACTGTTTTGACTCCACAACCTCCTCTGGAAGGCCGTTCCATGCATCCACAACCCTCTCTGTGAAAAAATACTTCCTTAAATTACCTCTGAGCCACCCCACTTCTATCTTCAAATTGTGCCCCCTTGTTCTTGCACGCCTCTTTTTTTGAAAGATGCTACCCTCGTGGACTTTGTTGATTCCTTTGAGGTACTTGAAAGTTTCTATCATGTCCCCCTTCTCCCTCCTTTCCTCGAGGCTCAATAAGCTGCAGATCCTATTTAACCAACAGCCTATTTCTTCCTACCCCCCCACAAAAATTGCCTTATGTCTGTCCCATGCATTCTTGAATTCTCCCACAGTTTTAGACCCCACAACCTCCTCAGGAAGGCTGTTCCATGCGTCCACCACCCTCTCTGTGAAAAAATACTTCCTCACATTGCCCCTGAGCTGACCCCTCTATCTTCAAATTGTGTCCCCTTGTTCTTGCACATCTCATTTTCTGAAAGATGCTACTCTCTTGGACTTTGTTGATTCCGCTGAGGTACTTAACGTTTCTATCATATTCCCCTCTCCCTCCTTTCCTCAAGGGTATACATATTAAACTCCTTTAGTCTCTCCTCGTATGGCTTCTATTGCAGACCCTGCACCATTTTAGTTGCCCTCCTCTGAACTGCCTCCATCCTGTCTATGTCCTTGCAGAGCTGGGGTCTCCAGAACTGGACGCAGTACTCCAGGTGGGGTCTCACCAACTGTCTGTACAGGAGGATAACAACTTTCTGTTTTCTGCTGGTGATGCCTCTCCCTATACATCCCAGTATACCCCCAGCCCTTCCTACTGCCTTCTCACATTGCTTGTTAACCTTAATGTCATCTGATATGATTACCCCAGGTTCCTTTCCATTTTTGTTGTTGTTACCACCTCCCCCGCCATTGTGTAATCTTCCCCTGGGTTTTTGTTTCCCTGGTGCATTATTTTGCACTTCTTTACATTGAATCCAAGCTGCCATACTTCTGACCATTCCTCAGACCTTGCCAAGTCCCTTCTCATCCATTCCACACCTCCTTGTATATCAACCCTGTTGCAGATCTTTGTGTCATCTGCAAAGAGGCAAACTTTTCCTTCCAGTCCCTCTGCAGTGTAACTTATAAAGACATTAAAAAGGACTGGACCCAGTAGTGAACCCTGCAGTACCCCATTAGTAACCCTTCTTTATTCAGAGTGGACCCCATTTACAATTACTTTCTGTGCCCTGTTGTCCAGCCAATGTTTTACCCAGGCTATCACTCTGGGACCCACTCCTAGGCTGGTTAATTTGGCAATTAATCTTTTGTGTGGGACTGTGTCAAATGCCTTGCTAAAGTCTAGATAGACCATGTCCACAGTCCCTCCCTGGTCTACTACTTTGGTCACCCAGTCAAAGAAATCCATTAGATTCGTCTGACATGACCTTCCTGCTGTGAACTCACGCTGCCTTGGGTCCTGTGCCCCACTGGCCTCTAGGTGCTCAACAGTTCTTTCTTTCAGAAGTGATTCCATCACTTTCCCTACCACAGAGGTCAAACTGACAGGTCTTTAGTTTTCTGCCTCTGTCTTGGTCCCACTTTTGTGAAGGGGACTCACATCCACCTTCCTCCATTCCTCAGGTACCACACCATCCTCCCATGATTTGCTAAAAAGGGTAGTCAGTGGTTTCACTAGTTCTCCCCTTAATTCTTTTAGAATTCTGGGGTGAATTCCATCAGGCCCCATTGCTTTGTCCACCTTCAGTTTTAGGAGTTCTTCAAGAACCCTTTCTTCTGTGAAAGGACTGGGATTGACCCCCCCTATCAAGAGTGCTTCTGTTAATTGGATTAGGCACCTCCCCCTCCTCCTCTTTTGTGAATACTGAGCAGAAATATTCATTCAGTATCCCTGCTTTTTCACTGTCCCTCTCTACCCACCCACTGTCCATTCTATTCAGCCTCACTATCCCTCCCTTTGTCTTTCTACACTCCCTGATGTACCTATAAAAGGTTTTATCCCCCTTCTTAACTGAGATCTTTTCCTCAGTTTGGGCCTTTGCTATTCTGACTTCCCTTCCCTACTTCCTTCTGCCTTAACTGGTACAGCTCTCTGTCCTGCTCCTTCTGTGTTTTCTTATACTTTCTGAATGCTATCTTTTTCTTCCTGACTTTCCCTGCCACCTCTTTTGAGAACCATAGTGGCTTTTTCTTTCATTGTAATTTGTTTATTAGCTTCACACAAAGGCTTGTTGCCTCTCTGATGGCAGTTTTGATGTTTCCCCATTGTTGCTTCACCCCTCATTCTAGCCTGTTTGCTAATGTTTTTCTAAGGCACTCTCCCATTTTGCCAGAGTCAGCCCTCCTGAAGTCCAGTACCCTCACTTTTGTATGGCTTGACTCTGTAGCTGAGTTTATCATGAACCACACTGTTTGATGATCAGTTGTTCCCAGATAGCAACCCACTTGTAGATCTGAAATCCTCTCACTGTCCCCATTTGAGAGCACAAGATCTAAGATTGCTCCCCCATGAGTGGGTTCCGAAACTAGCTGTTTGAGGCATGCCACCTGTAGGGCATCAAGAATGGTCCTGCACTTGGATGTGGCTGCAGCAAATGTGCTCCAGTTAACATCTGGCATATTCAGGTCTCCCATCAACAGTATCTCCCCTTTCTCTGCCATCCTAAGAATGCCTTTTATCATATCCTTGTCCATTCCCTTCCCCTGACATGGGGGTCTGTATACAACCCCTTTGCAGATTGTGGTGCCATTTCCAGTCTCTAAGATGACCCACAGTGCCTCCTCTCCTCCCTGTTTACTCTTTTGTTCAGTTGCTTTTATCCCTTCCTTTACATAGAGAGCTACTCCTCCACCTCTTCTCCCCTCCTTCTCTTCTGCAGGTTATGTACCCTGGTATGTTAACATCCCGGTCATGGTTCTCTGTGTACCATGTTTCTGTGACTGCTACAATACCCAGGCAACCCTCTTCCATCAAGACCACCAGTTCAGGGAGCTTGTTGCCCAGACTACATGCATTGGTGCTCATTATCCTCCATTTCCTGATGGCCTTACTCCTTTTTGCCCCATCCCTGTCCTTATTGCCTTTGTCACTTTCTCCATTTACCCCTGCCCTTCTCCCTATCGACATCTCTATCTTGGAGTTTACCTCACTTACTACTCTGACTTTTTTTGGGGGTGGCTAGAATTTCCCTGTTCATTTCCAGTGTCTCCCCCCTTGACTAGTTTAAATGCTTGCCAATGAAGCATTTAAACCTATCCCTTAGGATCCTGGTTCCCGTTCTGGACAGATGCTGCCCATCATGCCAGTATAGGCCTGCATCACTCCAGATGGATCCCCAGTCCCCAAATCAGTTTTTCAACCACTGATTGAATCCCATGGTGTGGAGCACCCTAGCCTCACCTATGTCATAGACAGGCAGCACCTCCAAGAAGGTTACCGTGCATGCTACTTGTCTAAGGCCCCTCCCCAACTCCACAAACTCTTCCTGCACTGATCTGAACCCTTTCTTAGCCAGGTCATTTGTTCCTAGGTGGATAATGACATCCAGCTCCCTTCCCTGTGCAGCTGCTCCGGCGATCCTGAGGATTCTCTCCCTGTCCCTTCAAGCCATGGCGCCAGGCAAGCACCTTACCTCCCTCTCCCCTTCTTCCCCATTTCTACATTCCTAACAATGGAGTCCCCCACCAGGAGTTGTTTCCTTCCCCTGTGGGGTCCCATGCCACCCTCCTGTGGGTCTCCCTTGTGGAGATTCCCAGCATCCTCCTTGGTCTCCACTGTGGGTGCCTCCATAGAGGAACCACACTTTGCCAGAACAGCATAGGAATTATGGAGAGGTACAACTGGAGAGATGCACCTCTGTTCTACCACCCTCACCCTCCCTGAGCACACTGTAGTCCAACTACTTCTCTTTCTTAGCAACCTCTGAGGCAACGGCAGTGGCCCTGGTGGTCCTTGGATGGAAGAGGAGGTCCCACAAATCCTGCCCATCTCAGCCTAGAGATGAGCAACCTTCTCCCTCATCCCAGAGAGGTGTCTGCAGATGGGACAACACTGCATCCTCCAGAATGTCTCCTGGAAGACTGCTGCTCCACAGCCACTTCACTGCACCACTTCCATCATGCCTTACTTCTGGCCCCTTCACTGTTGTTTGGAATCCTTACTCTTTCCTCTGTTTTCTTTTTTTCTTCTGTCCCTACTTACTTACTGCCCCTGTGCCCTTTAAGCTCCTGATCATCCTGTTCTGAGACAAGAAGATCCTATATTTCGCAGTAGACCCCTTAGTTGCTCAGAGGCAGACCTCCAGCAGCTGGGGGGGCTGGAGAGCTACTCTTGCCCTTCTAGGATGGTGAGTCTTGGTGGCTCTGTGATCCTTCACTTCCTGCTCCCAAACAGGAAGTTTTTGTTGTCAGTCAAATCCTGTGCCTATACAATGCAGGACACCAGCCTGGCAGTGAGCATTTAGGCAGGCTCAAGGAAGACTTTTCAGGAATGCCCATTGGTAGGGGGGTTACATGAAAATTTCTGAAAATATTTATATGCTTACAACTTAGCCATCACTGGAGCTAGATAATTAAAAACTTAGATGCATACTGCCTTGGAAAGAGTCATAGAACGTGATAAATAGAGAAGTACTGGTTATGTAAACTGTAAGTTTTAACCATGACATGTCTCCCTACATGACTTCCTCGGCTCACTTCCGAACCTGGATGATCAGCATAGCAGCATGATGCTCTGATGCTGGGTCATGGGGGTTGCCTTAAGGCCTAATATTTAGGGTCAGTGAACCTAACACAATTAGTGATATTCCGTTGTATAGCTTTAAAACATATAGGGGCTTAAAATTCAACAGTTTACGTAATTACAAAATGTAATTTTGAAATTTCCAAGTCTTTGGAGGCTTTTAACTCAGAAACCAAGGATCTGAAACTTGGCACACATATATAAGGGCATCAGTAATGTAATACTACCAAATTTGGTGCTGTTTGGACAAACACTTTTAGTTTGCCTAGCTGTTAACCATAATTTTAAAATTTCCAAAAGTTTGGAGGCTTATAACTCAGTCATCTTTAAAGCTAGAAATATTATGCTTTTTACACTTCTGAAGGGACATTGGTGCAGTCACCTTGCCAAATGTGGCGCAGTTTGTACAAATACTTTTTAAAATTAGACAAAAATAACCAAAATGACAATTTTGGCAACATTTCATGACATTTTTATGGAAATTTCGTGACCTTTCATGGAAGCTAAATCAGCATTTCACCAGAATTTCACTGAAAGAAGGTAAATTTCAACCAGCCCTACTCTTCACCTGTTAATCTTCATTTGCCTTTTCTTCTCAATTTAGCACTGCCAACTGGCATTAGACAGGGAGCCCTGGAGTTTCTTCCATGTAATACATAAAGGGTAGCCACCTAGCTACATTTTTATCTTTCTGGAAGCACTGTTATGCTGTTATTGCCTCCAAAGTTTACAGTTATCTGCAACTTTGCAGCCACATATTCAGCATGGGGGGAGCTTCCTGGAACCAACTTCCAGTGATGGTATTTGCAGTAGCATTGACAAAGATATACAAATATGTGCAATTTATTTACTCTTGAGACCTGGAGGTATTTAGCCCAGCACCAGGTATTTCAGTTATTTAGGAACTGCCTTCTCAGAGATTTGCGTCATTGTCCTGGTTATCTCCTCTCAAAACAGGTCCAACTTTAGGGTGGGTCAAGGGGGTTTTGGGGAGGGGAGCAGGTCCCACTATAGACACAGGATGGAATGCATTGAAATGCCTTTGGGCAGGAGTGGAGCTTCAGGACGCAGTCAAGTGTTTTGGATCTTTATTTTTGGTGGTGGATATTGCTTGTGTGCTGCTGCATAATTAAATAATTCAGTGTGGATTCTTGTGAGTGTGAAAGATGGTGGTGAATGCTAGAGGGAGGGCTGAGTGATGGGTTTAAATGGAGCAGATGGAGACATTGATGGAGAGGCAGGGCCATGTGGCGGCAGGCAGCTAATAGGGTGTCTGCTGGCCCAGTCATTTTTAAGCTTTTTCTAGCTGAAGTCCACTCCCGGTTGTGCACTGGAACACCATCAGCCAGGAGTGGAGCTTTAGGATGCAGTTAAGTTCTTGGGATCTTTATTTTTGGCAATGGATACTGCTTGTTTTTTCTGCTGCTGCATAATGAAATAATTAAGTGGGAATTCTTGTGAGCAGGGAGGGGGGAGGTGAATGTCAGAGGAAGGGCTGAGGAAGGGGTTTAAATGGAGCAGACAGAGACAGTTGCTGAGAGCAAGGGGCACGTGGTGGCAGGTAGCTAATAAGGCGAATGCTGGCCCAGTAGTATTTAAGCCTCTTCTAGCTGAAGTCTGCTCCCAGTTCAGCATCAGAATGCCATCAGGCAGAAGCTGAGCTTCAGGATGCAGTTAAGTGTTTGGAATCTTTATTTTTGGTGGTGGATACTGCTTGTTTTGTGTGCTGCTGCATAATGAAATAATTCATTGGGGATTCTTGTGAGCCGGGAGGTGACTGCCGGAAGGAAGGCTGTGAGAGGGTTTTAAACAGAGCAGACAGAGACACTGGTAGAGAGGCAGAGCTACGTGGCAGCAGGCAACCAATAGGAGGAATGCTAGCCCTTTATATTACCCATGGGGCCAAACAACCCTCACATGAGCAACCCTAATGCATGAGTGCCAACATGTAGGAGTGTGGCATCTGAAACTAAATTGTGTCTGGGGTGTCCACAGGCAGGGCCGCAGGCCATGCTGGACAGGGCACAGAAGGTAAGTGTAACCCCTAGGTGGAGCTATCCCAAGGACTACTACCCATGCCTGCTTGGCTAGTAGCAAGTTAAGGGGCCTGAGTTCTGAAATGGGTGCCTCCACCAGGAGGTCAGGGTTGGTAGTGGTCAAGCTACCCTGGGCACAGCCCTCTGGGACACTGCAACCCCCCTCTTTCCTTACTAGTGGCCAGAACAATACACAATAATCACTTTCACAATACCCCTGATACACCACACAAGTACCCACACTGTTTGCACTTACCACCAGGACTTTCCTCTGGCTCGGCCCTGGGGAGCCCCCGTAAAACAAGGTTATACACAGCAAATGACAGCAGTACAGTACTCTTGCACAAACTGGAACCACAGTCAGGGTAAATGCAAAAAAGAGTTAGATTTGATTTATTTAAAGGACTTGGACAAGGGAGAGGCATAATCAGGTTCATTTGCTTAAAGGCTCTATCAATCAAACAGTTACGCATGCATTTCAGGGTCCATAAACAGTCACACACTCTGGGTACCCAGATGGAGAATGGTGGGCTAGCCAGGAATGTTGCTGCTGGTTGGGGCCCTGTGATGGAAGAAAACAACAACATGCACAACACACACTATTTGTAATCCGGAGCCAGAGGGCTCAGTTCGTGAAAAGGAAACAACAAGACAATCAGATGACACACTTTTAGAGTAGGCCGTTGTTGCGGGGCACTACCCTGATGATTACTCACGATACCCTAGACTGGACACAGGCTGGACGAAAATCGAAGCAGCAGGTGGTTAATCTGGAGTGCCAGGAGAAGCAGGGCCCATATGATTCACTGAGGCATCATTCCTGTTCAAGCATGGAGCAGGGGGCTGATCCCCAGGCAGGTCTCTCATCAGTGGCTTTCTCTGTGCAGTGGGGTAGTCTGGCAGGGCCAGCGTGGCATGGCCCAGGTTGAATGGAGATGAACATGGATTCAGTCCAATTAGACTGGATAAAGCTTCCTGCAAGCAGAACACAGTTCACACAGAGGGAACCAAATCATGACCCACTTTCAATACACAGCACATTTACATGTAAGAAAATTCTACTGTACCAGGCAAACTGCTCTCCGGTCACGATAGCAAAGTCTCTGCACAAACCAGGGATTCAAAAGCAGCTGGAAATCCTGAGAGGCCGATCACATTCAGAAAATCTTTGGTCTTCTTCAGGTATGAGCCTGATAAAAAATCAATGACTTACTTCTTTCTCACAAACTTGGATTTTGTCCAAAATAATTCTCTTCTCTCCCTCTCAGGGGCAGCAGGCAGACATGTGGCCACAACTCAGGCCTTTCCACAGAGACTGTCTTGAGCTATTGCTTTCTCAGCTCCCAACTTAGATCTGACTCAAACTGCAGCAAGCCTGGGAATTTCCCCAAGATCCAAAAGGTTCGGTTGGCTGATTCATCTGTCAGTCACAACAGAAGCTCCCCCTTCAGGTGCAAAAAAAGGTGCCAAAAGCCCAAAACTACAATTCCTACAGATTCCGACTCCAGACAGCTCCTGTAGTCTGGCTCCCTTTTCCGTCCCACCAGAACTGATTGGTCCAATTCTCAGTCCAGGACCAAGATAGTGGAGATAAACAAAACAGTCCTTGCTGCAAAGAAGGCAGGTTAGACAAACTACATTATCATTATCACTCTAAATGATTTTCAGCAAATAGTTACATCTTTCAACAGAGCACCCACTCAGATTACTTATAACTGCAATCCAGGCAGCTCTTAAAGAGACAGTACACAAAGGCTATACAGGCACTCTCTAGCAATCACATTTAAACTGCTAAAACACAGGACACAAGCCTGGCAGTGAGCATTTAGGCAAGCTCGAGGAAGACTTTTCAGGAACCCCCATTTGTAGGGGGGGTTACACCCTTCCCTGCCTGTAGAAAACTTGGCATCCGTGTCAAGTCTGTACCATCATGCATCAGTTAACATAAATTTATTACTTTACCATACATATTCACTACACTTCATAATACTATATCCATTCTGACAACACATTGTGCATATTTCACACAGGTAAATTGAACATTACCATACTGAATCAGGTAATAACTTCTTGTGCCTTAAACAATGCAAGAGTGGGCCCTTTTCTATCAGCTAACTTGGGGATAGAGGGGGCAGGGGCACCATGGTGAGAGGGAAAGACAAGTAACCTGGAATTGGCTGTCAAGTTCAATTTGGGCAGTGAGCTTGGTGAGACATAAACATCTTGTGCACCACATTGAGAGGCAAATCCATTGGCCTCCCAGAAGCATCATAACTGAGGCATACTACTGGCTTGACAGTTCGGCCAGTCTTTCTGAGGGGGTCAACTACAGTCTCTATACTCTCAGCACTGGTCTGGGGACTCTCATCACTTGTGAGGGGTGCCTCTGCCTGGCTGGGAACGTCCAAACTTGGGGCACTGTCTGCTCCTTGCTCTGCAGGCTCTGTTTCTACAACACTTGACTCATTTTGTGAAGGCTCAGGCATAATCAAGCTTTGAGGTACTGAAGGGGGGTGGTCAGCACTCTCATAGGGTTCTTCAAGTTATGGTATGTCACCAGAAAGACTCAGACCCTCAGCCCCTTCTTCAGGCAAATCATACAGTTCCACAATACACAGAGACTCAACATCTTCAGATACGATACTTTGCACTTCACTTTCTGGGAGCATTGGCTCCAAGGACGAAGCTGGGGGGGGTAAGGTAGTCCAGAAGGCCCAGCTTCATCCCCACAATTTAACAGGGGGTTATGTCAAAACAACTGACTCAGTTCATAAGAGGGGTAATAGGCATAGTTGCACTCACTTTCATCAGAAGTGGACTGACAGTCACTATCATTCTGGGCCTGCTGTGGAGGAAACCTTAAATCTGTGACCACTGGAGTAAGTTGACTCTGCCTCTTTCATGCAGCAGCATGAGTCTCTGGCCCAGGGGGCTCAATTTCTGGAGGTTCAGCCTCAATTATGACTTGGCCAATAGGTAGTGAGTGGTTATGGTGTATGGTCTTGACAGCTTTGGAGTTGTTCTCTGGGCGCACCTTGTATACACAGGTAAATCATCCAACTTTCCAACTACTACATGGGGAAGATGGTGCCACCGATCAGCAATTTTGTGTTTACCATGCAGTCCCAAACTGTGTAACAACACACGGTCTCCAGGTAGAAGCTCTTGAGCCTATACTTTTTTATCATGCCTCTCTGTGCTGGCTAGATTTATCTTGGCAGCCATTGTCTGGGCCAGTTGATAGGCATGGTTGAATTGAGCTTTCAGTTTTTGTACATGTTGCAAGTAGTTTTCGGCTCGGACCCCATCTGGAGAGACCCCCAAAACAGACATCAACAGGGAGCTGGGCCTCTTTCCCGAACATGAGGCAGTAGGGGAAGAACCCAGTAGCATCATTTTTTGTGCAATTGTATGCGTACACCAAGGTGCTAATCTACTGGCTCCATTTATGCTTGTCTTTTGGGCGCAGGGTGCCCAGCATGTCTAGAAGGGTATGGTTAAAATGTTCTGGTTGAGAGTCTCCCTGCGGGTGATAGGGGTGGTTCTTGACTTTTGCACCCCCCAATGAGAGAGCATTTCTTTGATTAGTCGACTCCCAAAGTCTCTACCCTGGTCAGAGTGGATCTGCTGGGGGGCACCATAATGGACAAAGACATTTTGCACTATCACCTTGGCCATGGTAGATGCCTTTGGATCTTTGGTGGGGAAAGCTTGTGCATACCATGTGAAATGATCTGTAACCACTAACACATTGCCAATGTTCCGCTGATCAGGTTCTAAACACAAGAAATCTATGCAGACTAGTTCCATGGGGGTGTTGGTAATAATATTAACAAGGGGGGCAGCCCTCTAAGGCAGGGCTTTTCTTTGCAGGCAGCGATTACAAGTCTTTGCATGGTGCTCAACATTGGCCCCCAATTTAGGCCAGTAGAAGAGAGATTGTACCAGGTCAGGGGTTCTGTCAATACCGAGGTGCCCCATGTGATTGTGGAGGGACCTCAGTACCAAATATTTAAAGGCCGTGGGCAGGACCAACTGTTTCTTGTCTACTTTGCCACTACGATCTACTGTCTCACTATACAACAACTGATTGAGCAACTTCAATCTGGGGCTTTCTTTAAACAATAAAGCAGTTTACAAGTCAGTGGAGCGTAACTTAGACACATCTTTTCCCACACGCAGGGCATCTAGTGCTGGCTGAATCATAGGATCTTGGGATTGAGCCCACTGAATGCTGTCATTGTCAAATTGAGGTACTGCACTAATATCTAGAGCAGAGAAGTGGCAATAAGCAGCTGGTATGCAGGTGTCAGAAGGCCCCAAGCAATCTTCTAAACAGTCCACTGGGTCCGCAGACATCTGTTCATCTCTATCAAACTTTTGGCACAATGCTTGAATGTCAGGTTCAGACAGCCTGACCCAATCACTCTTGGAAGTTGGCCTTCATGATAGGATGTCAGCATCAATATGGTTCAGGCCCGATCTGTATTCGACAGCATAATCATAGGTTGATAATGCAGGAAGCCATTGGTGCCCAGTGGCATCTAACTTAGCTTAAGTCTGTACATAGGTCAATGGGTTATTGTCAGTCTTCACCAATATCTTTGCCCCATAGAGGTATTCATGAAACTGGTCAATTATGGCCCATTTTAGCAGGAACTACAACTTATGCACAGGGTAGTTTCGTTCAGACGGGGTCAACCTCCTACTGTCAAAAGCTACTGGTCTCAGGCCATCCTCATGGTCTTGATACAGCACTGCTCCTAGACTCTGCAGAATAGCATCCGTATGCAGCACATAGTGTTTGGTGGGGTCAGCATAGGCGAGGATGGGGGCGTGGGTGAGCTGGTATATGATCTCATGAAAGACTGCTTCACAGTCAGGCATCCAGCGGGGCTCGAAGAGTTCACCTGGGCAGAAGTATACTGTTTTTGGTTCTTTAACAGCCCCTTTTTTGTATTTACAATTGGTAGGAGGATAACGCTGGGTAAGGTTCAAGAGTGGGTGAATCACCTTGGAATAGTCTTTTATGAACCTGCGGTAGTAGCCACAGAACCCCAGGAAACATTGTAGTTCTTTCAGATTATGGGGCTGGGGCCAAGTAGTCAGTGCTTCAACCTTACTGGGATCAGTCTCTATCCCTTTTGTAGATATTATGTGCCCCACATACTTCACGGAAGTTTGGAAAAACTGGCACTTGTCAATGGACAGCTTGAGGCCGAAGTCTTCTAGTTGGTCTAGGATTTTAAACAGTCGGTTCTCATGCTCCTCTAAGGTTCTCCCAAACACAATGACTTCATCCAAGTACATCAGGCATTCCAGCAAATTCATATCTCCCACAGCACATTCCATCAGTCACTGAAAGGTGGCTGGGGCACCCAATATCCCCTATGGCATCCTCAGAAATTCATAGAACCCCAATGGACAGATGAAGGCTGTTTTCTCATGGTTTCCGGGGCCATTGGGATCTGGTAGTATCCGCTGCGAGGATCCAATACCGAGAACCATTTGCTCCCATTCAAGCAGTCCAGGGCATCTTGTATACGAGGCATAGTGTATTGGTCTGGGATGGTCCACTGGTTTAGGGTTCGATAATCAACACACATCCTCACAGACCCTTTCTTCTTATGTACAACCACAATGGGAGAGGTGTATGGGCTCCTGGATTCTTGTATCATGCCAGCAGTGAGCATTTCCTGCAGGTGTCTTCTCACATCATCTATGTCTGCTGGGGCTTGGCATTGGGCCCTCTCTTGAAATGGCTGTTCATTGTGCAGGCGTATGTGATGCTCCACACCCTGGACACATCCCACATCCCATTCCTTCAATGAAAACACTTGGTCTCTCTGGGCAAGTCTCTTGCTAACTCTAGCCTTCCATTATGCTGGCAATGGGGAGTCACCAAAGTCAAACAAGTCTGGGGCACCCTCTCCTTCTCATCAGGGTGATTGTTGCTGGGCAATACTACAGTGTCTGCACAGTGTACTGTAACTAGGCTGCACCCTCTGTTCACCCGGATCTTCTGATCTGACACATTGTGAATCTGTACCATCACTCATTGTACATAGGCATGGGCACGAGCAGGCAAGATGCTGGCCTTGACCAATAATCCTTTTTGCAATTTTCCATCTCCTGGTACATCCAACATCAGTATTTTGTTCTTGACATCTTTCTGGAGGTGGACCTCCCCTTGAATGGTACACTGGGCGTTAGTGGCCAGTACCATTGAATTGGGATCCTTCTTCCACACGATCCCCACTGGTTCATCCTGTTCTACTTCCTAGGGTTTCTGTTGCAAATCATAGGCCCTCTTGATCAGAGCCAGAATTCTCAGGGCCCTCCCAGTTCTTTGCCTTTCCTTCTCATGACAGAGTTGCGTCAGTCTCCCAAACATATGGGCGTTTGTCTCAGTTAGCAGTGGAACCCCTTCATACAGTCTGGTGGGGGGGACACACTAGGGCCAATGTTTCTACTCGCTCCTCTACACCAGTTACAGTTGCAGGAAAAGACAACCAGAAGTGGACATACTCTGGGTAGGGATAAGACTTGTCATTCAGGCCCCACACATGTAGACCTTCCAGGGATTGTAACGGCACATCAAATAAGTGTTTGTCATACCAGTCCTGAAATACAATGGTCACTTGCAACCCGCTATCGAGCACAGCCTGAGCATGGATACCAATGACAGTCACAGAAGTCTCCATCGAAAGGCCCACTATTCTGGACCAGTCTGGAGAGGCAGTAGCAGAGGCCTGGACAGATGATTTAGCCACAAAGAAATTTGAGTTAATATTTATTGAACCCTCACTGTGGTCATTACGGGCACTCCTTGGCCATTGATTTGCTTTTCAGAGCTCCCCTTGGAGTCTGTTAGCTACCTTTTCTAAGTCTTTCTGAGACCGGCACTCTCTCTTCATATGGCCATCCTTCCCACAGTTGTGACAAATGATAGACTCCTGGGTCATCCTTGGAGAGAACATTGCATGCGGGACTGAGGCAGTAACAAGGGATTGGGGTCCAATATCTGCTTGCAGTGGTGAGAGTGGTGCAATGTATCTTAACAGTTCCTTTAGGGTGGCAGTATATTTTTGGATTCCAGCCTGGGAGCTACCCTTGGTAGAGGATGCCTGAGGGTGCACGCCCACCACCATGGCAGTCATGCCCTAAGAGGGACAGAATCTTGTTCAATGGGGGAAACCCTTGCAGAGGCACCTGTCTTCAACTCTCTGATTTCTTTTAGTAGCTCGTCTTTCCAGTACTGGGCCCAGGGTGGGAAGTCCTTTGCATTCTCAGAGTGCTCGTTAAGTGCCAACTTTTGCCCCTGAGCCTCACTTGGCTGATCACTTTTGGTCACTTGCACAGCAGCAGCAGCAGATATAGGTGCAATTCCCCCATGGGGTCACCTTTACTCAACCCCAATTTCTTGATTGGCGTGTCATAGGAGGGTGATTTCGAATCGGTGAGAAGCGCAACTGAAGCAAGTAACAATTCTGAGCAGAGCAGACTTAAGGATCCGGTCCAGCCTAGTTTGAGCTAATTCATTTGACAACAAATTACCCTTCTGAGGCACTCTTGTAGCAGCTTTTCAAGCCGAGGTACATACACAGACAATGGCTCCCCTGGGTACTGCTGAGCATTTCTTACTTTCCACCACAGATCCTCATCTGAATCCGGGCTCCCGTATACATTCTCCAATGTATCCAGATAATCCTGTGCTGTTGCTTCGGGGTTATTTGGCCGCTTGGCATGGATGGTAGCCAGGGCAGGACCTCAGAGCTCTCACTTAACCTCTTTCATTTCTCTGCTTCTGAGCATTGTCATTCAAGTACTAGAGGGGCAACATAGGTTTTAGGTTTTCAATGTTTTTATTGTTCAGCAATCAAGCCTTTACAACATACTAAGCACATAAAATTATATACAAAAAAAAGAAAAAAGAAAAGAAAAAAATATTAAATCTAATATTACATTTAAATTTTAACACATAAAATCCATGAACAAATTAATTGTCATAGGCAGAGACATTTTTCTTTGTGTTTCAACACCTGATAAAAAAACCTGAAACCATCTTAGCCTCCTCCAATGTCTGAGGGTGAAGAGTATAAATAAATATCATATTTTGCATTCACATATTTAATAAGAAAATCATTTAACAGATTAAACCCACGGATTTTATATAAAGGGCACTACAGTGAATATGATAAAGATCTTCTTGAAAACCCTTGTTACATCTGCAAAACCCAAACCTAAATTGGGTGAGTCATCTTATTAAAAAAGCATATTTAGAACAGATGATTCCCAGTCTTGCCCAAGTAATCATTTTCTTTCTAACAGGGTCAGCCAAAGTAAGATATTTCTCTATAAATACATCAATTTATTTTGAGCTAACCATCTGGCTTGACGTTGAGCTCTGAGGAGCTCCATTTGCTTATCATGAGCAAGTCTAAGTATTTTCTTTTTGACATACTCCTTAAACACATAAGATATTGATATTGATTTCTCCCAATCTGTCCAAAGATGAAGCATATTAACACTGCCCAAAATCGTTGAATATTTTTGACCCAGGGAGACCTAAAATTCTGTTTGTGCCAAGATAATTTTTTCTCTAAGGCATAGTAGAGGCATAATATTAGTCTGTTGATTAATAATTTTGATCCAGTAACTCATGAGACGTATATCAATTATTGCAACAATAGGTACTCTACCAATTCAGCCTAGCTATAACATTAGAAGTGGCAAGTGGAACCTGCAATAAAAGATTTATAGTAGAGAAAGTGGGATCTTCAACCATGAAGGGACATTGTTGTTCCAGACCTCTGCGCCGTACAAAGAATAGGATTAATTTGGCCTCCTTGACTATTAATGCAGGAGACCAACTATCCTACATATTTCCTAGCAAAATGTAAGAGAACCCTAACAATCAGTTTTGCCTTATCACTTGTCCTCTCAATGCTCTATCCAATTTCCATTCAGAGCAAACTTCACCCCAAATATATATAGAGGATACCACTTCAATAAGTTTGTTATTTAAATAAATCCTTGGTTTAATTTGATGTCCTGTAAGGGTGCAAAATCAACAACTTAGTTTTTCATATTTATTAATAAATCAAATGTTTACATTTAGAGCAAAATTGATTTATTTTATTTTGTAAACCTTGAGCAGATAAAGCAAAAATAATCAAATCGTCTGCATAGGCCAGACAATGTACTGGATATTCTTAATTTTGGGAATCAAGAATATCTATATCTTTATAAGTCAGAAGAGCATCAATATACAAATTAAAAAGAAGGGGCCAAAGGACATCCCTGTTTAACTCCTGAAGTTGTACTGAAATAGTCAGAAATGTTGCCCTTATTATCATATCTAATAACCGATGTTGTGAGAATATAACCTAATAATGGGCTAATAAATTTAATAGTGCGTGTCTATTTAATAATATCTCCCATAACTTGGCTCTATTAACTGAGTCAAATGCTGCAGAAAAGTCTACAAACACAGCATACAGCTTCATTTTATGAAATGATCTGTATTTTCTATCAGATGGGCTAAAATGTAAATATTATCTATCGTAGAACAATCCTTATGAAACCTGCTTGAAACATCGATAAAGGGAGTTTGCAGTTATCCAATCTTGTAATTTATGTAATATTATTTTGTAAAGATTTTTCACTAATGTCAATAAGACTGATTGGGCGATAATTAGATGGCAAATGAAGTTGGCCCTTTTATGGATTGGAACTATTATATTTCTTGTCCAAGATAATGGGATAAATCTCTCTTTAAACAGATATTGAAAAATTAGTAAAAAAACAATAACTACAATTGCTCCTTGTAAATTGCTCCAGTATCAAATCGGGTCCAGGTGCTTTATTATTTGATAAATTCACAATGGCTTCTTCCACCTCTCCAATAAAAACACTAACGATATGTTCCCCTCAATGTTAAAATTTTCTATCACATCATCATCATTGGTAGAATGTCTATTAAATACTAGACTATAATAAGATATCCAAGTTTCCTTGGGGATATATATGGGAGGCCTAGAATTCTGATCAGCTGTCCCCTTGGACACCAAAGCCCAAAAAAGCTTAATATCACCCTCCTTAATAACTCGGTACATAACACCCCATTGTTTTTCAGTAAATTCTATTTTTTTCTGACTGAGAAATTCCTTGTACTCCCTTCGCATTTTATTTAAATTTATAATCGCCATCTTACTCGGATTTTGTTTTGTCTGCCTGATGGCCCTCATCAAATTTCTTTTCTCTCTCTTACAATACCCATCAAACCAGGATGCTAACTGGGGCTTAACAATATTAGCTGAGTAAATCAGTGTCTTAATCTGTTGATACCCTATGTTTAATAATTCACTGATCCTTTCACCTTTGGAGCCATTATGTACCTGCTGAAATAACTCGACAAAAATAGAAGAGTATAAAAGGTTCCAAACTCCTTGCATCGACTCATTATTCAATTTTAACCTTTTTTCCCCACTAATCTCAATATCCGCCAAGGGCTTATTGGGAGGAGGAATGACACTATCAGAAATCCTAAAATCCAGCAAAATTGCTGCATGATCGCTTTCTGTTCTCATAGCCACATATAATCTCCTGCAGAAATGATAACTAAAAGGAGAGCATAATATAAAATCAATTACACTCTTACCAACTGGGGAGAAAAAAGTGCTATCACCCCGACGATCTCCTTCTAATCTCCCATTAAGAATCAAGAAATTATTCTCTGTGATAAAAGTACTAAAACGTCTCCCTGCCTCATTTACAATCATGTCAGTTGTATTTCTTTTTTCCAAATCTGCCATATATAATAGTTCTTGTAACAATGATAAATTATCGAACTCGGCTATCCTAGCATTAAAATCCCCAGCTAAAAGGACAGCATCTATCCAATTTGACTGTATCATTAAATCTATTTCCATCGATAGTTTGGACCAAAAATCATATGTACAGTAAGTGTGAAAACATGGTGGAATTTAAATGTTAACAATCAGAACCATACAAAGGTCCCAGTTAACCACTACCATAAGGATCTCGGGAGTTGGAGAGTAACTTTTGATTACCCTTAATCCTTCCTACATTTTGATCATTGTAGCCAGACCTCCTTTGTTCCTCCCATGTTTTTTCACTTTAATTGCTGGCACAAAACTAGTTTCATATTCATTCAGGAAAGCAGATGTTAAAACCCATGTCTCCTGGAAAATAATCACTTCATGTTGCGAAATAAAAGCAACCCACTGCAGATCCACAAACTTATTATGGAGTCCTGCTATATTCCAATTAAGGACATTATAACCAGGGTTACTTTCTGACCCCCCTTCCTGTTCTAATAAGGACTCATTACTTTGTATTTCCAAAAAACTTAGTCAAGGTTGCATGGCTCTAGATTGACCTGATGTCTCCCACTCATTCAATTCCACCATGTAAATACCCACCTCATCCAACACATGTCTATTTACAAAAAGTAATACTAACAATTGTGCAGAACCAATAATACAGTTAATCTGAGTACCCTCTTTATCATTCCAAACTCTATTCACCTCCACAAATTCTTCTGGAAGTATATGGGTTTTGATAATAGTTGATAAAATCATCCACAATAATGATGGCAAATTAGTAGCAGTTTCTCCCTCAATATATCCAGCCAAAAATAGAGATCATTGAGGTTTCACTGAAACTCCAAACTCCCAATTCAGTGTTACAAGAGTAGTTTTGAATATATCATATGTTAACATTTTCCTATTTTTGCCCTATCATAAACATTTTCCAAATTGTTGACCAGGTCACTGGTGTTGATAACAGTAATCCCAAAGAGTCTACCAGGCCTTGTGCCCAGACCAATTTTGCCATATCCATGTTGGGAGCATAAAGTAAACTGAATTAGTAGGGTTGGAAGTATCCCTAGTCACCATAATAAGAGCATCTGCAACTGTTGGTAACCCTAATTCTGCTCTCAATGTATGGGCTATCAGGCTGGTTAGGGTTGCAGTAGATTCATAATGTTTAAAATACAGCTTATCTAATTTAAAAACTACTTCTTTCCCTGTACAAATTAAATTATATGCTTCCAGGTCATACCCCTTGGGGTTACTATCCTTCTTGGCCAACATGAGATTTGGGTAAAGATCTTTATTAGACTGATCTACCTTAATTAAATTCTCCTTAGAATTTGTTTTTTGTTTCACAGTGTAATCACCCTCCCCCTTTTCTTGATCTTTTATAAGTGTCCCATCCACAAGTATAGATTTGTTTTTTGGTCAGGATTCTTCCTTGTATCTCTCTGTACCTCTCCTATCCTAATGGTACCTGTAACCCCAATTTTATTAGTCTTCTCATCCTTATAATCTCCAAGTGTGTTTATGTATCTCACCCGTATGTTCATCCCTGTCCCTAACTCACTTAATTGTTGTCTCCCCCCCAAATGACGAGGTACCTTTGTAAACGAGTCCATGACTCAAAGGTTGTAAAACTGATCTCTCCAATAAAATAAAAAAAAAAAATAAATAATTCATCTTTCTGTTTTCCTAAGTTAGGAGTCTGAGTAAGTCCTACAGGCCCAAGCTTTTTCTTCCCCCCTTTTTTTCTTACTTACTCCATCCCTCTTTTTGCCCTTTTTGCCTTTTGAGTGCTCTTGAACATTTAGGGGAGAAAATGACAAATTATGCCTAGATCTGTGAACTTTCTTTTCCCCCAATAATTGTGAAATTTGTTGTTCTAAAGCAGCAAACTTCACAGCAAAAAACTAGAAAGAGTTTCCAAGGCTGTCTTAATACCATTATATGCCTCCAATAAAACAACATTAGACATTACTGGATGTGCAAGAGCCTTAATGGTATATTTCGATATAGTATCCGGACACTGAACCAAAAATCTTTATCTAAAGATGTCCTGGACCTCTTTGTCCATTTTTTGAAAAAAACTCTTCAGGCACATCATTAAGGGATGAATACACCATTTCTTTAGAGTCGATATTGCAGACCCCTACCTCACTGGAGATCTCTAATGGACTAAATAACTTTATTCCTGAGGGAAAGCATGAAATACCATCATCTTTATCTATATAATCTCCTTGCCAGACATGCGTTGCTGACTTGCTTCTACCTCTCCCATCCACTCATCTTGTCTAAAAACCTGGGAATGATCCGCTATATTTGTTTTTTTCCCCAAAAGTGGTACAATCGTAACCTCCTATATTGGAAACCATATGT
Source organism: Neoceratodus forsteri (assembly GCA_016271365.2). Lineage (NCBI taxonomy): Eukaryota > Metazoa > Chordata > Ceratodontiformes > Ceratodontidae > Neoceratodus > Neoceratodus forsteri. The sequence goes on along the minus strand of CM028135.1, from coordinate 898,823,035 downwards.
GTGCTGTTCATTTTTGGAACGTCCTGGAAAATATTATTAGGGGCTTTAGGAAGGGTTTTTTTTTAAAGAAATCAGTGATTTTCCCTTGGGACGGAATTTTAACACCAGTCTCTAAGTTACTAATTACTTCCAAGTCCGGAGTTATATTCTTATTGTCAAAAAAGGATAATTGTTTAAATTCCTCAAATTCCCTATTAGTCCGATCGCTACCACTAAATTGGTTCTTCAATGAATTAATCAAAGTCTCTTGATTTGTATTATTCGGACTGTTCTTATCCCTGCTCTTAGTCATCTGAATTTGATTTCTTCCATTAAATTCTGAATTATCTCCAGCTAAATCTGATCTGCATTCCTCATTCATAAACTCCTTAAAGGAGGGAGGTAAGTAGGATACTACGAGACTTTCTACCAAATCCTTAGGGGTCGAAGCCGTGATGACCAATTCCTGCATAAAAACACAGCAATTGCCTTTTTTATTCTTTTTTGGATTTATCCTTTGCTTCCCTTTAATTGCCCTTTAACAGTTTTGTTTACCATCTTACCACTTGAGTATACATATAAGGAAAGAGAAAAAAAAATCAAATCCTAACTCAAAAAAAAAAGGGACTGAAAAGAGTCAGGTGACAGCTTATTTAAACAGCTAAATCTTCCACGAGCATCACTCCTTAAATTTGTAGAAAGCCTTCCCATCGAAAACAACCAGACCCACCAGTTAAAACCAAAAAATACAAAACCAGATAAACAATAAAACCTATTTAAAATGAGGTCCCTCTCTTTTATGGGTACATATTCCTATGCAAAATATACTCCGAGTGGCGCTCACGCATACGCTCGCGCTATGTGTGAGCACAATGTTTAAATGCTGCAGCAAACCCTCCCACAGAGGCAAACCTGCTCTATTATTGGCTCACCCCTGAGCTGAAATTACATGCAGGTAAATGGCCTCTTGCACACACCTGGGTAATCCCCTCAGTTCAGCAGAGCAGCAAGATGAAACAAATCAGAGCAGTTTCAGTTACAAAGTCACACATATGCTACACTCACAGTCATTTTCAAGCTGCCAAACTGTTCCAAAAACACAGATCTCTTGGATAGCTGCTGCTCAAAGTATATTGCACAAGTGTCCCAGTGAAAATAAAAGGCTGGTGATCTTGCAGGGAAGGATGTTTAAATGCTGCAGCAAACCCATCCCTCAGAGGCAAACCTGCTCTATTGTTGGCTCACCCCTGAGCTGAAATTACATGCAGGTAAATGGCCTCTTGCACACACCTGGGTAATCCCCTCAGTTCAGCAGAGCAGCAAGATGAAACAAATCAGAGCAGTTTCAGTTACAAAGTTACACATATGCTGCACTCACAGTCATTTTCAAGCTGCCAAACTGTTCCAAAAACACAGATCTCTTGGATAACTGTTGCTCAAAGTATATTGCACAAGTGTCCCAGTGGAAATAAAAGGCTCTATCCATGTCTCCCAGTCAGCCTCCCCCAGAGGGTGGAGAGGGTGCCCGAAAATATTCTCAGCCTTCGGCAGGAGTCATGACTAATGGCAGGGACAGAAATAGGGGCCAGCATTGGCATGGGCACACAAGGCGGGGCCATAACAGGTGCTGGAGTGGGAGGGGTGTTGGGGAAGGAACACCCCCAGGTGGCAGGAATAGTTTCTTAAAGTCCTCTATGGTTTTCCCTTCCTCCAGCAACAACATAGCAAATTTCTCCTCAAAAGTCTCAGATAATGGTGAGAGCTCATCCTCCCTGGGGTCTTTACTGTCTTTTGTTATCACTCTTCAGGCAGCTGGAACCCCTTCTGGGGCAATAGTCTGTGTCACTTTAGAGCTGTCCATGAAGTCACTGCACTCTACCAATGCTATGAAAGATTGGGCGATCAAATCAGCCTGTCGACCCACCACCACAGGGTTTTTTAAACATTCAGCTTTGGAGAGTGCTCCCTCTACAGTGTCTTTACTGGCACCCACTGGAATATCCAGTATAAGTAGAGCATTTTGGGGGTCGCTCTCCTGCCCAGTACACCACCCCACCAACTGGTGTACAGCTATTTCTACTGGGTAGCCATTAATCTTTAACAATAAGTTGTAATTTTTGGCCACTAGAAGGCACAAAATCCCAGCGGTGAGCCTCCAAAATATAACCCCTAGATGGCGCTATCCCAAGGGCTACTACCCCAGCCTGCTTGGCTAGTAGCAGGTTAAAGGGCCTGAGTTCTGAAACGGATGCCTCCACCCAGAGTTCAGGTTTGATAGTGGTCAAACTACCCTGTGCACAGCCCTCCGGGACACTGTAACCCCACCCCCTTTCCTTACTAGTGGCTGGAACAATACACAATAATCACTTTCACAATACCCCTGATACACCACACAAGTATAGCGGATTTCATCGTCGACATGGAGTTGAGGTCCCCCAGATGGATAATTCTGGAGGACTTCATTGCTTGCGTCGAGGATGAACTCTCGCACTTTGGTCAAAATCTCCTCCAGCTTATGATGATGCTGGGTTTTACACAGGTAGTTACCTCCTCAACCCATGTAGGGGGTCACTCGTTGGATCTGATCTTTCTTTTGGGTATGGAGATAGCTGACATGGGGGTGGAACCATTCGGCTGGTCTGACCATCACCCCATAAGGTTCAGCTTCAGGGTCCCCTTGATAGGTCTGCCCCTACAGAGATGGTCCAGTACCACCCTTTGAGGGGAATTACCCCTAATGACCTGTCAGCAGTACTGGACCTATCAGGTTTGTCGGGTGAATGCATGAGTCCAGATGATCTCGTACTAGCCTATAATAAGGCTGTGGGAGATGCCTTGGACAAGATTGCTCCTATTCGTGTTCGACCCCTCACCCTTTGTCCAAACAACCCCTGGTTTGATGGTTCCTTGAAGGAATTGAGGCGAGTTGGTCGAAGGCTGGAGAGAGCTTGGCGAAAGTCTGGCCTTGATGTTGACAGGCTTAAGCTGATGGCACATTATGATTGCTATCAGCTAGAAATCACCCGTAAGAAGGCAGAGTTCCTGTCCAGGGAGATTTCTGCTGCGCAGAATTGACCAGCTCAGCTTTTCCGGACCGTCGACAGATTGTGCAATCCAATCTGTCTTCAGTCCAGAGAAGCTTTTTCTCAGCTGAAATGCGAGGAGTTTGCTCGATTCTTCACAGATAAGGTTACTAGCATCAGGTCTAGCATCGACATAGCCTCTCCTACGAGAAGTTGTGGTGATCGGCAGGATGTGGTGTGCACTTGGTCTCTCTGGTCAGATTTCTGCCAGCCAGAATTCATAGACATTGTGTCGATCATCCAGACTATGCGCAAAACCAGTTGTAGTTTGGATCCGGGCCTGACACCCCTCTTATTGAGATGTGTTGATGTTATCGGCCCGATCCTTGCTGAAATTGTCTGGAGGTCCTTGGAGATAGGGGTCTTTTCAGACCCCGAAAGGAGGCGGTCATTCGACCACTCCTTAAGAAACCCTCCTTAGACCCGCACTGTCCAGCTAACTACTGACCGATCACTAACCTGCCATTTGTTGGTAAGGTTATTGAAAAGGTGGTTGCATTGCAACTGGATGATCATCTTTCAACTCACAATATCTATGATACTCTCCCAGTCCAGATTTAGGAAGAAGCATAGCACCGAGACTGCACTTGTCCGAGTATTGAATGACTTCCTGATGGCTAGAGTTCGAAGGGCATGTACCATTCTGGTCCTTCTTGATCTCTCCGCAGCATTTGACACTGTAGACCATGGTGTGCTGTTGGAGTGCCTGCGGCTGCTTTGTGGTCTGTCTGGTACAGTCCTCAAATGGTTCCACTCTTTCCTCGCAGACAGGATTTAGAGTTACCACCGGGAATTTATTCCTCTGGTACTTACTCCCTGTTTTGCAAGGTGCCACAGGGCTCCATCCTGGCCCCCATGCTGTTTGCAGTGTATATGCTGCCATTGGGAGATATCATCAGGTGATACAGTTTGAGTTTTCACTGCTATGCAGATGATATTCAACTGTATTATGTCCTTTCTGCCCAGACAGGATGCTGCTTTCTCTGCGCTAAACAACTGCCTTACCAAGATCAGAACCTGGATGAGTTCTATTTTGCTGAGACTGAATCCAGATAAGACTGAATTGCTGGTTGTGGAACCTGGTCGTCTGGGGGCGGGTATGCAAGCTGGCCAGGCATCAGGTGTTTTGACTGATGGCATAAAACTCGCTACCTCAGACCGAGTGCGTAACCTCGGCATTATTTTTGATGATGGTCTGACACTACAGTCTCAGGTGTCGGCTGTTGTCAAATCTTCCTTTTATCATCTGAGGAATATTGCCCCCGGTGAAACACTTGGTTCCTCCGGATGACCTTCCAACATTGGTCCACGCCTTCATCACTTCCCACCTTGATTACTGCAATTCTCTCTACCTAGGTCTTCCTGGGATTGATATCCATTGCTTGCAACTAGTGCAGAACACGGCAGCCAGTTTTTGACTGGGATCTCTAGGTCCAGTCATATTACTCCTGTGCTCCGCAAACTGCACTGGCTGCCTATTCAGTGGCAGATCACCTTTAAGGTTGGTCTGCTAACCTTTAAAGCCCTACATGTTCAGGGACCCAGTTACCTACAAGACCTCTTGATACCCTACTGCCCCTCCCATCCTCTCTGATCCACCGACAAGGGATTGCTAGAGATTCCCAGGGTACGATTAAAATCATCAGGTGCTCGTGCTTTTGCTTTTTTGGGCTCCAACCCTGTGGAATTCTCTACCTTGTCGGCTAAGAGACTGCCTGACCGTTGATAGATTTAAGACTGATTTTAAAATGTATCTATTTCATTTTGCCTTCCCTAATGACTAATGCGTTTTATCTTCCTGTTTTAATGTTATAATTTATAATTGATTTTATGTGCAGCGCTTCGGTTTTTGAAAGGTGCTATAAAAATAAAGTTTGATTTAATTTGATTTGAAGTACCCACGCTGTTTGTACTTACCACTAGGACTTTCCTGTGGCTCGGCCCTGGGGACCCCCTGTAAAACAAGGTTACACACGGCAAATAACAGCAGTACAGTACTCTTGCACAAACTGGAACCACAGTCAGGGTAAATACAAAAAAGAGTTAGATCTGATTTATTTAAGGGACTTGAACAAGGGAGGGGCGTAATCAGGTTCATTTGCTTACAGGTTCTATCAATCAAACAGTTATGCATGCACTTCAGGGTCCATAAACAGTCACACACTCTGGGTAACCAGATGGAGAATGGTGGGCTAGCCAGAAACATTGTAGATGGTTGGGGCCCTGTGCTGGAAGAAAACAACATGCACAACACACACTATTTGTAATCCGGAGTTGGAGGGCTCATTTTATGAAAAGAAAACAACAAGACAATCAGATGACACACTTTTAGATTAGGCTGTTGTTGCAGGGAGCTAACCTGATGATTACTCATGATACCCAAGACTGGACACAGGCTGGACAAAAATCGAGACAGCAGGTGGTTAATCTGGAGTTCCAGGAGAAGCAAGGCCCACGTGATTCACCGAGGCATCATTCCTGTTCAAGCTTGGAGCAGGGGGCTGATCCCCAGGCAGGTCTCTCGTTGGTGGCTTTCTCTGTGCAGTGGGGTAGTCTGGCAGTGCCAGCGTGGCATGGCCCAGGCCGAATGTAGTTGAATGCGGATTCAGTCTGATTAAGCTGGATAAAGCTTCCAGCAAGCAGAACACAGTTCACACGGTGGGGAACCAAATCACGACCCACTTTCAATACACAGCACATTTACATGTAAGGAAATTCTTCTGTACCTTGCAAACCACCTTCTGGTCATGATCGCAAAGTCTCTGCACAAACCGGGTTTCAAAAGCAGCTGGAAATCCTGACAGGCCGATCGCATTCAGCAAATCTTCAGTCTTCTTTTAGGTATGAGCCTGGTAAACAATCGGTGGCTTACTTCATTCTCACAAACTTGGATTTAGTCCAAAATAATTCTCTTCTCTCCCTCTCAGGGGCAGTAGGCAGACATGCGGCCACAACTCAGGCCTTTCCACAGAGACTGTCTTGAACTGTTGCTTTTTCAGCTCCCAACTTAGATCTGACTCACACTGCAGCAAGCCTGGGAATTTCCTCAAGATCCAAAAGGTTCGGTTGGCTGATTCATCTGTCAGTCACAACAGGAGCTCCCCCTTCAGGTGCAAAAAAAGGGGCCAAAAGCCCAAAACTACAATTTCAACAGATTCTGACTCCAGACAGCTCCTGTAGTCCAGCTCCATTTTAGGTCCCACCAGTACTGATTGGTTCAATTCTGCAGTCCCAGGCCAAAGTGGTGGGAATAAATGAAACTGTCCTTGCTGCAAAGAAGGCAGGTTAGACAAACTACATTATCATTATCACTCTAAATGATTTTCAGCAAATAGTTACATCTTTCAACAGAGCTCCCACTCAGATTACTTATAACTGCAATCCAGGCAGCTCTTAAATAGACAGTACACAGAGGCTTCCCAGGCACTCTCTGGTAATCACATTTAAACTGCTAAAATGTAGGACACCAGCCTGGCAGTGAGCATTTAGGCAAGCTCGAGGAAGACTTTTCGGGAACCCCCATTTGTAGAGGGGTTACATAAGCAAACAACAGGAGAAGTGAAGCTGTGTCTATTAGGACTTAGCTGGGACTATCTAAGTTTATCTAGCATGGGGAAGGAGCTAGCAGGATAAGGAGATTGCAGCAAATCCTATTGATGAACTAAGACTAGGGAACATAGTGGGTGCCAAGTAAGCTAGTCTATCAAACAAGGAGAGGGAGTAATTTGGAAAAGGGAATTTCAGCAAAACACTATCAAGGGTCACCCTACTGGTGAAATAAGAATAGGAAACAACACAGTAACATAGTAGGTGGGTATATGCTAACCAGGGAAGATGTTGGAGCATAGGATCTGGCACAAACAACAGGACAGCTGATGAGGTGCTGGTGAGGAGGGAAGCAGGAAGACACAGGGAATAGGATGGGGAGAGGAGGGAGGACAGTCAGCTGCAATAGATGTGGGGTCACAGTCTTTCTGGGAACAATGTGGAGACCAGGGGGCTGTCCAGTGCGCAAAAATCTTGGGGAATTTAGGGAAGAGATAAGGAGGCTAAGATGGCAGTTGGAAAAGGGAGGCGGGTTGGGAGGAAGAACAGTGGGAGAAGGGGTAGGCACAGGATGGAAACAGGAGGTTGCCAAAGTGTCAGGGACATCTTCTCCTCAAGAACCTTGCAGAACTGGAGCAGGAGATTGGCTGGAGGTAAGGAGAAAAGGTAGGGTGGTAAAAAAATGAGTACAAGGAGAAGGAACAAAGGTATGTTTTGATACATGGGGCCCTCATCAAGCAGGTACACAGTACTGGCCATTTTGGAGAAATGGTAGCCAGGTGGGAAGATAGAGGATGAAGAAAACTTAGAGTCAAAAGACTGAGGCAAGGGGATGAGAGGGGTGAGTAGCTTGAGGGGGCAAGGGAAAGTAGTCAGGGTAGAGCACAGAATGGGGGTAGGTGGAGATGGGAGAGAATAAGAAGGGTAGTGCAGCGGCAATTAAAGGTAGCCAGGGGAGGATGGGAACAGGGGTGAGGGGGTGAATAGAATGGGGGGAGGGAAAAATAAGGTGGAGCACAGAATGGGGGTAAGGTGGAGTTAGGGGAAGGAATAAGAAGGCTAGTGCAGTGGCAAACAAAGGTAGCTAGGGAGGGATGGGAACAGGGGTGAGTGGGTGAGTAGCTTGGGGCAAGGAGGGAAAAGAAGTCAGGGAAGAGTAAAGGATGGGGTAGGGAATAGGGAGACTAGTGTGGCAGCAGGCAAAGATAGACAGGGAGGGATGGAAACAGGGGGGGATTGGAGAGGCAGTGGGAGGGAATGGAGTTGGTACAGACAGAACTGCAGCCAAGGCAGACAGTGAGCAGGCAAAGGGGGAAGAGGCTAGTTCACCATGAGTGCACAGGAAGCCGAACAGGCCTACGGGGGATGCAAGGGTGATTGTCACCGGGGCTTCCATAATTAAGTGTATCCATTGGGATGAAAGGGGATCCCAAGAAAAAGAAGAGTAGTTGTATGTTTACTGGGGATGTAAGTGGGGAGGACAGAACCTAGGATTAGGGAAATTGTAAGGGGGTGGGTGGAAAGTCTCACTTGATCATCCATCTGGGCTCCAATGATTTGGCAGGGGGAGAGGTGGGTGTGGTGCAGAAAAGGTTAATAGAGTTAGCAAAGGAACTGCAGGGACTCAGTGAACTTGTTGGCATTTTCAGAGGTAATTCCTGTCTCCACAGCAAGCACAGTCAGAAAGAACAGGATTGGGGAGTTTAATGACTGGCTGAGAAACTGGTACAAGGGGGAAGATTTTGATTGTATTGCAGGATGGGGAACAAGTGGTCAGAAAAGGGGCTATATTCAAAGGATAGGTTGCACCTAATAAATTGAGAGGTTGCATGGAGAAAAAATCTCAGTTTAAACTACAATGGGGGGGAGGTGGGCCTGCAGGCACAGAAACAACTGGACAGGGAAGTCTCTGGACTTCCCCCTATACAGGAAGTAGCAATCAGGTGGGAGGATGTAAGGGGAATGGAAGGGCATCCGGGGACAAGGGTAAAGGGGGGAGTATAGGGGATGGGCAGATCAAGGAAGATACTGGAAACAGGCAGGGAGTCGAGCGGTCAAGATGGAGGGTGGTGTCACTCAATGCTCACAGTCTTAATAACAAGATGGGAGACATGGAGAGGAAGGTGGGCATAGTAGCAGTTACTGAGACCTGGGCTTCAGTACGCCATAATTGGGATCTCTCGATCCTGGGGTACAAGCTGTACAGAAGGGACAGAGTGGTAGGCATAGGGGGGGGTTGAGGCACACATCAGGGAGGGGATAATATGCACCAGGGAGGAGAATGAACAAGGAAAGTGGAATCACTATAGATCCAGCTCCAGATCAACAAGGAGAGGAAGGTCAGGTATAGACTGTCCAACCAAGAGGAGGAAAGGGACACAGAACTGTGTAAGGAATTGCTGGAACTGACAGGAAATGGAGAGGTGGTGGTGGTGGGGGACTTTAATCTGCCTAAGGTGGACTGGGGTACACCAGCCATGTCCTGTGCCAGGAGTCAAAGGATCCTGGATGCAATTTAAGGAGGATTCATGACCCAGGGAGTTATGGAGTCCACCAAGGAGGGGGTAATCCTTGATGTAGTACTCACAAATGGGGAGCATGTACATGAGATAAAGGTCAAGGAACCCCTGGGATGTAGTGACCACAGAGCAGTGTGGTTTAGTTTGGACATAAGAAGGGACTCTAGACTTCAGGAGAGCAGATTTCCAGAAAATAAGGAAGGTGCTAAGGAAGCAACTAGAGGGCATCAGAGCACACATGGGGGTGGACAGGCAATGGGCCATCATCAGAGATGTAGTACTAGCAACCACAATGTATTGTGTTAGGCTAAGGGGGAAAAAATAGGGCCAAATCACCCATCTTTTTCAACTCAGAGGTTACCAGGTTGCTGAGGGGAAAGAGAGCTGCCAACAAGTAATTGAAGAGGATTGCGAGTGATGCAGATAAGGAGGAATACCTGAGGCTAGCTAAGATGGCAGGCAAGGTGGTGAGCTAAGCAAAGGCATGGAAAGAACTGCAAATAGCAGAAGGGATCAAGACTGGGCAAAGACCTTCTTTCACTACATATGCAAGAAAAGGAACAGGAAGGATGGGATAGTTAAGTTGAGGCTGTGGGGCGGATGGGTGGAGGATGAAGTGAGCAAGGCAGAGTTACTGAACGAGTACTTCTGCTCTGTCTTCACTAGAGAAAAAGATTGACCAGTTCCACTGGGGGAGGAGCTAAAGACATGGTTATAGAGGTAGATGAAGTATTTTTTTATTTCAAAAGTATCACCAGGAAACACATATTGAGCTGATAACAGCTTGTTTGCAGATGCGTCTGGGGGGAGAGAAGAAGAGGATAAAGTACAATGATCAAGCAGTGAGTACAATGGCTGGCAGAGAGCCTGTGTAATAAACAATAAGCTAACCAAAATATACAATTAAATCCAAATTAGTTCAATGTTACATGGAGGAGGGGGAGATTGTAATGATACAAAAATTGCAAACTGCTAAAAGAAAGAAGAGGCAGCAAAAGCAACCAGGTTTGAGAAGAACAGTGGTAGCAAGGGACAGCAGAAAGGGGGGAGTGAGTCAAGAAAAGATCTAGAGGGGATGGCAGTAGCAGTGGAGTGGGTAGATAGTAGGGAACAGTGACATAGTTAAGTTACTGTTGCACATGTGGACTGTGAAGTCATGGAGTAGAGAGGAGAGAGAGAGAGAGTGCTGGGGAGAGGCAGAGCAGATATGTAGGGGGATAGAGTTCCAGAGTTTAGGGAAATGGTAAGAGAAATCAGCCAGGCCAGCTGATGATTTTCTTGAAGGAGAGCAATGGAGCAATAGCCAGAGTTATAAAGGGTGTAAGAGGAGGGTGGGGGTGGAGAGGAGGGTAAGGTGGGAGGGAGGAGCTAGCCTAACCATAAAGATAAAGGCGGCACAGTGAGCAAGGCATCTGGCTTCAAGGGAAGGGAGGGATAGGGAGGAATAGAGGGAGCAATGGTGGGTGAGGGGTTGACAGTCTAAGGCAAAGCAGCAGAAGGAGTGAAAGAGGGGGCCAAGTCTGGCAAGGGTAGTCTTAGTAGCAGCACTATAGATGATGTCACCAAAGTCGAAGATGGAGAGAATTATTTTCTGTATGATAGTTCGACAAGGAGGAAGAGGGATGCAGCCTCTGTTTCTGTATAATGCACTGAGTTTAGATTGAGGTTTTTTGTGGCTGGCATCCACATGTCCAGAAAAGTGAAGGTGACAGTCGAGCCAGACTCCTAGGTAGTTCAATGAGGGAACATCATCAATTATATCCCCATCGAAGATGTGGAAGGAGGGGAGGACAGAAAGTTCTGATCCTACGTTGAGGATTGGGGTTACTAGTGGGGTACTGCAGGGTTCAGTACTGGGTCCAGTCCTTTTTAATGTCTTTATAAGTGACATTGCAGAGGGACTGGAAGGAAAAGTATGCCTCTTTGCAGATGACACAAAGATCTGCAACAGGGTTGATACACAAGGAGGCATGGAAAGGATGATAAGGGACTTGGCAAGGTTGGAGTAATGGTCAGAAGTATGGCAGCTTGGATTCAATGCTAAGAAGTGCAAAGTAATGCACCTGGGAAACAAAAACCCAGAGGAAGATTACACAATGGGGGGGAGGTAGTAACAACAACAAAAACGGAAAGGGATCTGGGGTAATCATATCAGATGACCTTAAGGTTGGCAAGCAATGTGAGAATGCGGTAGGGAGGACTGGGGGGATACTGGGATGTACAGGGAGAGGCATCAGCAGCAGAAAACAGGAAGTTGTTATCCCTCTGTACAGAGAGTTGGTGAGACCCCATCTGGAGTACTGCGTCCAGTTCTGGAGACCCCATCTCTGCAAGGACATAGACAGGATGGAGGCAGTTCAGAGGAGGGCAACTAAAATGGTGCAGGGTCTGCAAGAGAAGCCATATGAGGAGAGGCTAAAGGAGTTTAATATGTATACCCTTGAGGAAAGGAGGGAGAGGGGGGACATGATAGAAATGTTTAAGTACCTCAGTGGAATCAACAAAGTCCAAGAGGGTAGCATCTTTCAGAAAAAGAGATGTGCAAGAACAAGGGGACACAATTTGAAGATAGAGGGGAGGACAGCTCAAGGGCAATGTGAGGAAGTATTTTTTCACAGAGAGGGTGGTGGATGCATGGAACAGCCTTCCTGAGGAGGTTGTGGGGTCTAAAACTGTGGGAGAATTCAAGAATGCATGGGACAGACATAAGGCAATTTTTGGGGGGGGTAGGAAGAAATACGCTTTTGGTTAAATAGGATCTGCAGCTTATCCTCTAGGTAGGAAAATGGGCAGACTAGGTGGGCCAAGCGGTCCTTATTTGCCGTCAAAGTCTATGTTTCTATGTTAAAGTGTGGTAAGTTTCTGTCTGGTGCCAAAGGTCATGGAGACCATCTTCTTGGCATTGAGTGATAACTGATTAGATCAGAACCATTGCTGGGTGTTATTGAAGTCCAGCTGGAGCTTGTCCATCAGATCAGAGGGGGGAAGAACCAGAGGTGAAAAGTACCATATCATCTGCATACATGTGGATGTCTGCAGAGGAGCAGGCAGCAGGGAGGTCATTTAGGAAGACTGAAAAGATCATCAGACCAAGAACAGATCCTTGGGGGACACCAGTTCTGATAGGGAATGGTGGGGATAGGGTATCTCCAGTTCTAATGGATTGAGTCCTATCCTCAGTGTAGGATCAGAACCAATTAGTTGAGGAGTCAGAGAGCCTCACTGCCTTAAGTTTAAGGAGAAGTGAGTGGGGTGCAATGTTGAAGGCTTTGGCCAAGTTGACAAAGATGGCTGAGGTAATGAGGCCCTGATCTGTGTTTGAAAAAATGGAGTCAGTGAGCCCAAGAAGGGAGGAGGTGATGGTGGAGTGAAATTTACAGAAGCCAGACTGGAAGGGGGTGAAGAAGAGGTGGAATCAAGGAAGGTAAAGAACTAATCCAGCACAAGTTGTTTTTGTAGCTTAGCAAAAATGGGGTGTAGGGAGATAGGGCAGTAGTTGCCAGGATAGGTGGGGTCTCCTTCTTTGGGAAGGAGTATAACAGTGACCTATTTTCAGGTGTTAGGGAAAGATCCAAGGAGGAATGAGCAGTTAAGAAGGGAAGTGACAGGTAGGGTGATGGCAGTGGCAGAGAGGTGAAGGTGTTTGGGGTCAAGTCCATCAGGGCTCTTGCCCTTGAGAGGATTAAGGAATAGAAGAGCCTTGAGGGTGTCAGCAGTGGACATACGGGTGAAGGAGAAGGGGGGAGATGGAGTGGTAGGACAGGGAGGTGGGTGCAGTGGGTAATGCAAGGACTACTGGCACTGAAGGCAGACAAATCCCCAGCACTGGATGGCAAACACCCGAAGGTACTGAAGGAGCTAGCAGAGAAGCTTGCAGGGCTGTTGGCAGACCTCTTCAATGCATCTCTGGAGTTGGGAGTGGTGCCACAAGACTGGAGAATGGCATATGTGTTACCTCTCCACAAGAAGGGGCCCCGGGATGATCCAGAGAACTATAAGCCGGTAAGTCTGACATTGATTATGTGCAAACACATGGAGATCATGCTCAAGGAAAGGTTGGTAAGGTACATAGGTAAGAATGGTCTACAGGATGAGAGGCAGCATGGGTTTGTGGAGGAACGATCCTGTCAGATGAACCTGATTGACTTTTTCGACTGGGTTACCGGGGTGTTGAATGGGGACAAAGCGGTGGATGTCATGGGCTGGCAGTATAGCCTAGAGGTTAGAGTAACGAGCTGTGAATGAGATTGGTACATCCAGAAGATCAAACCTTGGTTTGATTCTCACAGCCTCCACTTGCATACTGTGTGACTCTGAGCAAGTCACTTAACCATCCAGTGGTCCCAGGTCACCCCTGCAAACAGGCACTTGTGCCTAGTGAGCCTTACCCAGTAACCAAAGACTAAAAAAAAAAAAATTACCTAGACTTTAGCAAGGCCTTTGATTCGGTGCTGCATAAGAGGTTAATCAGTAAATTGAAGGATCTGGGGGTTGGGGAGAAACTGCCAGGGTGAGTGGAAAGCTGGCTAAGTGGCATATCCGAAAGGTTGGTGGTTGGAGAGAGTTATCTAGAACTAGAGAGATAACCAGAGGAGTCCCACAGGGATCGTTGCTGGGGCCAGTGTTGTTCAGTGTCTTCATAAACAACATTGGGGAAGGCATAAAAGGAAAGATGTGCTTATTTGCCAATGGCAGCAAACTCTGTTGAAGGGTAGCTACAGTTGACGTTATACAAGATCTATGGGAGGACCTTAGGAAACTAGAGAGACAGTTGGGGATCTGGCAACTTGGCATCCATGACAGGTACTGCAAAGTGATGCACATGGGGGCCAGAAATCCAATGACTTGGTATTTCCTGTTGGGGGGCTCCAGGTAGCAGCATCAGAGGAAGAAAAAGATCTGTAGGTGGTAATTACCAGTAACCTAAAACACTCCATGTAATGCAAAAAGGCAGTAGAGAAGGTGAACAAGATGTTGGGATTTATAGTAAGGAGATTCAGGTGTAGGTGGGGTGATGTCATAATGCCCTTGTACAGGTCACTGGTGAGACCTCATTTAGAATATGGGGTAAAACACTGGTATCCCTATCATAAGAAGGACATCAGCTTGTTAGAGAGGGTCCAAAGGAGGGCAACCAAGATGATAGGGTGACAGTAGGGGAAGTCTTATGAGAGGAAACTGGGAGCCCTGAGAATGTACTCCCTGGAGGAGAGGAGAGAAAGGGGGAATATGACAGAGACCATTAAGTACCTGAAGGGAATAAATAGAGTGGATAGGGAAGATCCCTTCAAGCCAAGTGACGACAGATCCACGAGGGGATACAGTTTGAAGTAGGTGGGGGGGTTAGAAGGGATGTTAGAAGACATTTTTTCATGGAGAGTGTGGTATGGACAAATGGAATGCACTGCCAGAAGAGGTGGTCTTAGCTGGTACCCCCTTTGCCTTTTGCCAGATTACCCCTGCTGAGATCTACAGAGTTCTACTTGCCCTGAATCCAGACAAAGGCAAATGCCCTACTGGCCTAGACTCCAAACTGCTATACTTCTCGGCTCCGGCCATCACCATCCCCCTAGCATCACTCTACAATCTCTCATTCTCTCTTGTCGCTATCCCCACTAAGCGGAAACACGCTACAGTCATCCCGCTTCCCAAAGGTGGTGATCCCTCCGCACCCGGTAATTACCGCCCGATATCCCTGCTACCTATCTTGGCCAAAATCCAGGAAACACTAGTTCTCTCTCAACTCTCCTCCTATCTTGATTCTTCTTCCTTTTTCACATCTTACCAGTCTGGCTTTAGGAAGTCCCACTCTACCACCACCTCCTCCCTCCTGAGACTCATGGACTCCATACTCACTGGTATGGATAGGGGCCTAATCATCTCAGCCATTTTTGTTTGTCTTTGACACTGTCTCCCACACACTCCTGCTATCAAAGCTCTCTCCCCCCCAGGGCTCTCAAGCATGGCCACCAGCTGGTTTCAGTCCTACCTGTTAGACTGATCCTAATCCATCAGAATTGGCAATGCCACCTCTGTTTCCCTTCCTGTTTCCTCTGGGGGTTCCACAAGGCTCAGTCCTTGGCCCACCTCCTCTTCTCTATCTTCCTCAATGACCTGCCCTCTGCCTGCCCCTACACATCCATTCACAAGTATGCAGATGATACAGTTTTGTACACATCTGGTTCCTCGACTTCTGATGTAGCAACCAGACTCCAGTAGGACTTCAATGAAGTTCAGCACTGGTTGTGCTCAAATCAGCTTTTTCTCAATGCCAAGAAAACTATCTCCATGACCTTTGGCACGAGGCAGAGACTTTCAAGGCTACCCTCCACCCCATATTTCCACACCCTGGATGGGATTTCTATTGAACCTTGCTCCTCCTGCAGATACCTCGGGGTCTGGCTTGACCAGCATCTAGACTTCTCCGCACACATTGATGCCATCCATCCACAAAAAGCTTCACCCCAAGCTAGGTGCACTGTATCGCAATCATGGAAGCATCCCAATGCCAGCTAGATGTGCTATAGTGCAGAGAATGATTCTCCCCAACTTCGACTAAGGGGACATAGCCTACAGTGCCACGCCAAAGTCCATCCTAGCCAGACTGGACCACCTCTTCCATTCCTTCTGTTGCTTTGCACTTGACTGCCCTCCTAGTACTCATTGCTGTGTCCTGTACCGCAATCTAGACCTCCCCTCATTACAGGACCGGTGTCTCTCCCATTGTGCTAGCCTCACAGCCAAATACTGGCCACAGTCCCTCCCCACATATCTCACCATGGTCCTCTTGGTCCACACCCCCCAGGGCTATGCACTGAGGAATAATGACTCCCGTCTTCTGGCCATTCCACACATGTCAACCTTGGCAGGCTAGTCATCTTTCAACTATCGCATGCCCAATCTCTGGAAATCACTCACATCGGATATCCAGCATGCCACCCCAGGACAGCACCTTAACTCCCTTCTCAAAACATTAACCAGATGATCAGTATTTACTGCATCAGGGTAAACTCCTAGTACTCTGCTTTTCTAATTTCACTGTTTCTAGCCAATGCCTGATGTTGTAACCTTCCTGAAGCTAGTCTCCTGTCATATGGCTATGTACCTGCCTATCAAAAATGCACTCTACTTTGCTTATTTTTTTTAGTTGTTTAACCAGGAGTAGCACACTAAGCTCAAAGCTTTTTTACAGAAATGACCTGGGAACATAGGGAAGTTAAGTGACTTGCTCAGGGTCGCACAGTATGTAAGTGGAAACTGTGGGATTCAAACCCCGGTCTGGTCTGCTGGATGTCACCAGATTTGCAGCTCAGAGCCTTAAGCCACTGTGCTAAACTGCCTCCCATCATGTAATTGACTCTACTTTGTATGTATGTATGTATGCACTCCCAATCCCCCTAGCCCCAGGGCACATTTGGAATTGAGCAGTAGTCTGCTCAGCATGCCTACTTGGTAAAACCTTTAAATAAATAAATAAAATGGCCTGGGATAGGCATAAAGGGAACATATTAGATCATGGGGGGAGAGTTATGAAGAAAGGCTCAACAGGGGAGGGGGGAGCAGGATCAGTAGTGTAAGCCATGGACACTGCATTACTAACGAGCAGATTTGATAGACCACTTTGGCCTTCTGCTGGCTCTTTCGTATGTTCGTATGACCAGTATTCATGTGTATGGTGTGCAGGAGCTCCATTCATTTTCCAGCACTTGTTGGTGTAGATGGTCCCACAGTGTTTGGTTATAGCTGGGGTTCTAAAAAATCTACCTAAAATTTTCCATAGTGTTCATAACATTCATATGGGGCTATGTTTCTTGTTGCCCCTTCCAAAATTATTTTCCCATTCTGTATCGGATATATGAACCTCAGCCTCCTTCTCCCATTTTCTTTGAATTTGAAATCTCATTAGGGTGCAGTATTTTATATAGGTTCAAACAGTTTGAATGTTTGCAATTCACTGACAGCACCACCTCCTCAGTGCATAATTATTTGTTTGTTATTTCATATAGGTGCAAAAACCAAATGTCTTCTCCCTGGGGACCCTGCATACAGGGTATGTCCTTACCAGCTGCTGTGATGAATCCAAGACCATCCAAAGGATGGTTTCCATGAGTTCGGAGGTCAGATAACTTCAAATCTGTAAACAATCATTAAAGTACTTTCGTGGTAATCTAAATTGGAAAGATTTCATATTGCCCTGATGAAAACATTGGCTCAGCCTGATTAACCCCTACTGGAACCTCAAAAACATAGGGTTCACCCTTTCATGTATGAAGTCCCTACAGGCTCAAATGGGAGTTATTTAACTAGTGTTATTATTCCCCCTGTATCATGTAGGTTGCTGTCAGCCATGCTGATAGGGAATGTTTAGCCCATGGATTGTTATTCTGGTTAATTAAGCTTTTATCTGTGGATCCAAATAGGACGAATCCAAGATTTCCAGCTGTGCTCCCCAGAGGGACCCTGTTGGGGGGGGGTGTTGTGCAATTACAGATGTGCTAGGGCATACTGCATCTGACATGCCAAAAAGTATTTTTTTAAATCTGAGTTTCCTAAGCCGCCTTCAATCTGTCCAGCAGCAGCAGCAAATCCCATCTGAGGCATGGGCATTCCCCACCTCAAATGAAACTGAATGTGATTGTTTAATGTATCCCTATATGGATTTTGGTGGGTCTGTAAGGAGGGCTGTAATAAGATATTGCAGCCGGGGTAGAATATTCATTCAAAGGGTCTCAACACTTCCCACCATAGATAGATAGATAGATAGATAGATAGATAGATAGATAGATAGATCATTTTATTTCTAAAGCGCCCATTTCCAGAGACTCTGGGCACTATACAATATAAAACCATACCATTTAAAATCATGTACAAATATACACATAAAAGGAATACAACTACATGCATACAGTTATCTATCTATCCCGTATAAAACAAGTAATAATTTCTAAACAATTAATGAAACACCTGCTGGAACAAATATGTTTTTAGACCTTTTTTAAAGGCTTCCACTGAGGGAGCCTCCTTTAAATAACTAGGCAAGGGATTCCACAGGGTAGGTGCAGCCATTGAGAAAGCCCTGTCTTCAGAATGCCTCAGCCTAGCCCTGGGAACTCCCAGGAGGCCTCCCCCAGCAGAACAGAGTGCCCAGGCTGGACTGTAGGGGACAAGGAGATCTTGCAGATAGACAGGACCCCCTTCATGCTGGATCTTATAGTTCAATAACCCTATCTTGAAGACAAACCCTCCTCCGGACCAGCAGCCAGTGCAGTCCACAGAGGACTGGGGTGATATGCTTGCACCTTTTCACCCCCATCAACAATCCTGTCACCGCATTCTGCACCAGCTGCAGCCTGCGGAAATTGCCTTCAGATAACCCTAGGTACAGGGCATTACAGTACTCCAATCTGGAAGTGATGAAAGCATGCACCAGTGTGGTCAGGTCCTCAGGAGAGATCAGGGCTCGGATTTGGGTGACATGCCTGAGATGATAAAACCCACTTTTAACCACAGCCGACACCTGAGCATCAAGTGTCAGACTATTATCCAGGATCAAGCCCAAATTCTTCACCTGTCTAGAGGGAGATAGGGGCACACCTCCCAACACTAGGCTTGGGGATAACCCCCCCCACCTTGATGACCTGAATCCACAAGCAGTACCTCAGTCTTGTCTGGGTTAAGCTTAAGCCAGTTGTGAGTCATCCATGACTGGATTTCCTTAAGGCATCTGTTAAATA
The DNA here is from genome assembly GCA_016271365.2 of Neoceratodus forsteri. NCBI lineage: Eukaryota > Metazoa > Chordata > Ceratodontiformes > Ceratodontidae > Neoceratodus > Neoceratodus forsteri. The sequence goes on along the minus strand of CM028135.1, from coordinate 898,804,174 downwards.
CAGAGTATGACACCTGGGTATTGGGCACACTGGACAGGTATAGCTGGGTATCATCTGCACAACAGTGAAAACCCAGCCCGTACTGCCTGATAATGTCCCCCAATGGCAGAATGTACACCGTGAACAATAAGGGAGACAAGACCGAACCCTGCGGAACACCACAGCACAGTGGCTTCGGGTTGAGAGAGATTACTCCATTTGTCTATGTCAGCCTGGATATTGCTCATAAGTGAGTCATAATTAAGGCTGAAAAGTCATGCTGCTTCTTAGGATATAGACTCCCAGATACTTAAAGCCTGTAGTAGACCAGTTTCAGTTTTCATTTCAGTTTCAGTTTAGTTTATTGTGAAGGGAAAGAAATCCATTGAGCAAGCTCATTTGCAACAATGTCCCTTGTCCAATATACATAAAAACATAGACTTTGATGGCAGATAAGGACCACTTGGCCCACCTAGTCTGCCCATTTCCCTACCTATTGGATAAGCTCCAGCTCCTAGTTAACCAACAGCCTACTTCTTCCTACCCCCTCACAAGAATTGCCTTATGTCTGTCCCATGCATTCTTGAATTCCCCCACTATTTTTTACCCCACGACCTCTGCAGGAAGGCCATTCCATGCTTCCACCACCCTATCTGTGAAAAAATACTTCCTCACATTGCCCCAGGGCCATCCCCCCTCTGTCCTCAAATTGTGCCCCCTTGTTCTTTCACATCTCTTTTTCTGAAAGATGCTACCCTCTTGGACTTTGTTGAGTCCCTTGAGTTATACAAAATGTACAACAAAACCATGATAGCAAAATACAAAACACAGTGTACACCGAGTACATAGGAGCACACAGGAATACATCTGTTAGAGGATAAATATCAGCATTGGAATATGTGAAAAATTACACAGAATAAGCAATACAATGTAGGCAGGAGGGAAGCTGAAATGGAGGGGAGTGCAGAAAATGAGAAGAGACCCCAGATAGGGTCAAGAAATGCAAAGTATTCAGGGTCAAATTGGAATGGGAGGTTAGAAGCATTGACAGGATTCAGAGTTAATGCCATGGATGATCTTTTTGAATGCCTTTAGTGGCATTAAATTCAGAAGTTTAAGTAGATTGAAATTTATTCCAGATGGTAGGGACACTATAGCTCATGGCTGCCATGCCGAGGCGCATACAAAATTTGGAGACTTCTAGGGAGATTTAAGTTCAATTCCTGAATCCATAGGCACTATGTAAATGATGGAGGAGTGAGGTAACATAGGGGGGCAGCCTACTTAGTAAAGCTTTGTAGGTCCAGAAATAGATATGGGCGAGCCTCCTGGTTGCTAAGGATGTCCAATTTACCTCCTTATGCTGGGGCATTGGTAATGAAATGGATGGCACGGTGGAATAGAGTATCTAATTTGTATAGGTTTATACTAGGAGAACTGTTATAAATAATGTCGGCGCAATCCAATAGTGGCATAAATGTAGCCTGCCCTAGCCTAATTCTCGAGTCCCGAGAGAATAGAGACTTGTTTCTGAAGAAGAAGCCTAGCCTCAGTTTTAGCTTTTTAGTTAGTGATTCAATGTGGGAGGAGGAGAAGAATAAATGCGGGTTGAGGAAGAAGCCTAGATATTTGAATTTATCCACAACCTTGAGTGTGTCTCCAAGGAGAGTGATAATAGGTGTGGGTGGGTTGGTCATCGAATGAGTCGATGGGTAGAAAAATAAGGTTTTGTTTTTTGGGGCATTGAGTAGTAATTTAGACGTTGAGTAGGTTATGTTTAATTTGATGAAGTCGGTCTGGAGCACAGATCAGATCTGGTAGAAGGATGGTTTTGATGTGTATAAGAAGGTATCATCTGTGAGTAGATGGATGTTGGAATCAACAGTGCCTTTCCTGAGGTTGTTTACATATATAGTATAAGGAACAACAAGGGGCCCAGTAAGGAGCCCTGAGGAACTCCTCTTAAGAGGGGGAGTAATGAGGAAAGGAATCCATTGATTTTGGTTCATTGCTGCCTACCTTCCAGGTAGCTCATGAACAAATTTACAGCTGAAATGTCCAGCCCCAAATCCTTAAGGCTATCAAGCAGAAGGGTGTGATCGACAGTGTTGAAGGCTTTACTTAGATCCAAAAAGACTGCACCAATTATCTGTTTGTTATCCATGGCCTAGAACCAGTCACAAGTGACTTTTGAAAGTGTCAAAATAGTGCTATGATATGGTCTGAAACCTGACTGCAGTGGGTTTATCAGCTGGTGTTTATCCAGGAATTCTAGATGTGCAGGCTGACCAAGCTTTCGAGCATCTTTGAGAGGGTTGCCAGGATTGATATTGGTCTATAGTTGCTTAAATCGCTAGGGTCTCCTGACTTGAAGAGTGGTATTAGATGAGCAGCTATCCAATCCTGCGGTACTATGCCCTCTGCTAGGGATAGGTTAGATAGATGAGTGATCGGAGCAGAGAGGAAGTGGGAACCTAACTTCTAAAAGAAGGGGTTGATGTTGTTGGCTCCTGAACTTTTTTTTGTGTCTCACTTCAGCAGCTGATCTTCCACCTGTTTGTAGGTGATAGTTGCGTAGGTGAATGGGGCATGAGGAGGGGAAACAGCTGGTGTCGGTGACTGTGTGGAGGTAGAAGGTAACATGGCTGACTATGATAAGTTGAAGGCCAGGCCTGCGGTAGCAAAGTGCTCATTAAACTTATCCACAAAAATCTCTCTGTCGGAGATAGGGATGCTCTGATAGTTGATAGTGGTAGGAAGGGTTGGGGGAACGATGCTGCCTTCCAGAAGCTTAAAGGTTTGCCATATTTTAGCTGGATTCCTGTTTGCTTCTTAGAGAACATTTAAGTACATTTGAAAGGGCATGAAGCTCAGAGGTCAAGGTTCCACAGTTTTATCCTGATTGATTTTATATCCAGATGCCAAATTGTACTGAGACAGGAGTTGCAGGGGTCCAAGTAATGAGGATTTTAGGTCTCAGAGGATATGAGGGTGTCATCTGTGTAGAGCAAAATGTTAACTTCCTCCACTGAGACCCTGCACCCTTGCACAATGTGTTGTTCCCTTAATGCTATGGCTAGGCTTCTATACTGTTTGCAAAGAGAAGGGGTGACAGAAGGTATTCACTGGCTCATGTCCCTCCTAATATTAATGTAACAGATAGCAACCTACTGACCTTGATTCCAAAGCATGTTTGGTTGCAACCCCACCCCAAGCTTACTGTTGTCTGCAGAATTTGTTCTTGACACCTGATTGACTATGCAGTGTCAGTGGCTCAGCAGGTAGCACACTTGCCTCTGAGGCCAGGAGATCAGAAGGCTGTGGGTTCTATTCCCACACCAGGCACTTGGGTTAATATCCCAATACTGACATTGCAGTGCAGCATGAGGGGGATGCTGCACTCCTGAGGTGCCGTCTTTCAAATGAGATGTTAAACCAAGGTCCCATCTACCTGTTCAGGTGGATGTTAAAGATCCCATGGAACTTCTCAAAAAGAGTAGGGGAAGTTTTGTATTGTGAGAGAATTGAACAATACTAGGGGACAGTAAGCTTTAAGAAACCTTTAAAAGTAATCAGGGGACTGACTTAGGTAGGAATCAACTTATAGACTTAATCCATGATGGAACAACCATGTCTATATGCAATTTTGACTCAATACAATATCTAATTTCTAAGTGCCTGTAAAAAACTAATCATTTTATCTACTTAAACTGTTTAAATATGAACAGTTTTTTGTCTCATTCATAACTATACTGTATTGTCCCAAAATAATCCTGACAAGCTCCTCTTGAGAAATGTACTGTTTCTGTAACACCCAATGACACATAGCTTGCCAAATGTGGTACTTTAAAATCCCGCAAATTAATCTAAGTGCACTCACATTATATTTCTTCCAGAGGCCATTATAGATACCTAAAACCAAAACTTCATAGGACATATTTGAGAGGCCTGATTCTGGGTCATAAAGTTAAATAAATTCCAGAAAGAAATGACAAATGGGCAGTCAAAAAAGAGATGCTCTTGAGTGTCCAGCACCATATTACACATATCTCTAAGGCAATACCTCTCTTCTAGTTTTTGTGTTTATGATTATTTCTAACCCCCAGCCTACCGAGACATACCAACCACATGGTATCGCACAAAAATTTGAGAATTCTGGAGTCCGTTAATTGCCTTGTAGTAACCGTTACATCTTGTGATGTTTCCATTGGAAAAGAAAAAGGTTCTGTAAAATGGACTAACACTGTTTGTTGATACGTGAGCTGTCTTGAAAGAGTCAGGAAATCAGTTATGGTAAGTTTCCAGTTCCTGACTTTTTGTAATGTGTGGCACATATAGGTCAGCATAATCGTGTTATGTAACTTAAAAGTCCATTTATCTAAGGAACAGATTGGCAGAACCCTTTCCAACCATTCTTGTTCCCAAATCATCCAGTTCTGTGTTCCTTTCCTGAGGCTAGGCACTAAGTTCCTATACCAAAAGATGGAATGAAAGAATACCAGTGGGTGAACCATACCTATACCACCCTGTAAAATAAATCTGTATGTAGTATTCTGTTTAACCGGATTCAAACAGCTCCCCCAGATTACTCTAAAAAGGTGTTATATAATCTAGAGTCCAATGTATCGGGCAGGGGAATATAGACCCTACAAATAATAAAAATGGAATTATGGAAATTTTAAGCAAGTAAATCCTCTTTAGTGTAGTGATCTGTAAGCCTTGCCATGCCTGTATACGCATGTCTCATGAAGTTAATTTTAATTCCCAGTTTATTTTCTCTATTTCTTTAGGACCAAACTTAATTCCTAAATTAACCGCCTCCTGAGATAATGGTACCCCACATATCCAATCCATATGCACTACCTGTTCAACTACCAGAGCATGACTTTTAGGAAAGTTTATTCTAGCACCTGTTGCCTCTGAATAGGCCACCAGTGCATTGTGTGCAATGTCCCCTTCCAATTGAGATTTCAAAAATAAACAAAGGTCATCAGCATAAGCTAAAACTTTAAGGGGTGAGGTGCAAGGGGAAAGACTCATACCTTCAATATGCCTTGAATTGTCAATATATCTTACCAAGATATCAATGTAAAATGTGCACAACAGGGGGCTCAAAGGACAACCCTGCTGCACCCCTCTCCTGAGCTGAATTTGTTGGCCAATTGTACCATTTAAAAGCAGATGGAAATGTGCTGAGCTATATAATAGCCATAGCCATGCAATAAACTGTTGTGGGGTGCCATAGTAAGCTAAGATCTTGAACATAATGATATGTGATACCCGATCAAAAGCTTTTTCTTAATCAAGAGTAACAGTATACCCCTGCAAGGTCCCCAAATGCCCTCTAGCAAATACCTCCCACAGACAAAATAAGTTGTCTTTCAATGTGCGTCCTGGAATTACACAATTCTGGTGAGGAGAAATAACTGATTCCACCATACCACTAAGGCAGTTACATAGTATAATTGAGAACAACTTGAAGTCTATATTTAATAAAGAAATAGGCCTCCAATTGTTTACATCTAGCCTGTCTCCTTTTTTGTATAGCAAAATCAGCAAAGCCTTCACCATTGTGTCAGAAATATCCTGATTACATAAGATATCATTAAAAGTTTCTACCAATGATGGAATAAGGGCATCCTGGAATGTAATAGAAAACTTTGGGCCCAACCTATCCGGTCCTGGGGCCGTATGAGGTTTTAATTTTTGTCATTGCTATACAAAGTTCATCTTTGGATATTGGGGTTATTAACTGTGAGGTTTCTCTAGAATCAAGAATCAGGGCATTAGATAGAAACTGTTATAACTCCTCTCTTGTCTGTATCGGGGTCCCAAATGAGGAATGCAAGTGTGATTGAATTGTTTCCATTATATGGCCAAAATCAGAATGCATTGCACCTGGGTCATCTTTGACAGCCTCTCAAACCTTTGTCCTAACCCTTGACTGACAATCCTTGAATATGTCCAAAGATGCTCTGGTACCTTGGGTTCCTGCAGATTGCTCCATCTGCAAAGATTTGGCCTTAGAATACAAGTAAGTTTTCATTTCCAGTTTTATTGCCTGGATCTGTGTAGAATAATCAACATGGTTTGCATTTTGTGCTGAAATAAGTTGGTAAAGGTGCTAAGTTTTAAATATTGGAAACAGGCAGATTTCCCATTCTGTTTCCCCCAATTTTGAAATAACTGACAAAGGATTGTAATGAAATTGAAGGAAAAGAGTAGGGGACATTTTTATTGAAACAAAAATTGTACAAACAAGCCAACACAAAATACATCAATTAGGAATATACAGGGAAACCAAGCAAGAAAAGGAGATGGAGAAATAACAAAAATGCTGTATAAGTCCTTCAAGTTATGGCTGAATCAGTATTCGTGATCCATGGGAGGGCCGTCCACAAGGCCAACAGAGACGGTGCCGAATACAAAGTCCTTTCATGATCGTATATTTTCCGTAAATCCGCTAGTATCTTTCCTTCAAGTTCCAAATAAGAACACAATTTTTGTTTTAAGGTAAACATACATCTTGACATCCAAATATTCCATTTAATGACAAGAAATACAAGATTCAGAGTGTCTCTGTGCCAGGCAGACCAGTGAGAGGAAAAGACACCATACATGATATTTTGATATGTAACTGTGGAAAATACAGGAACATCCCAGGAGTCAGCCAAATAAGGCCACCAATTTGTGATATAAGAGCAATCAAAAAACAAATGTGATATCGTCTCCGGGGTAGCTATACAAAGAGGTATAGAGCAAAATCTGTCCTGAGACTGTTTGTGTTTATGGTTTGCTTTTACATTTATACGTTCATGACATGATAACCAGTTGAAGTCCCACATATGGCCAGGGATTCTAGAACAACGTAACAGGGCTAGAAGCGAGGGTAGACAGCCGTCCGGACATTTTGGAAAAGGGGCTTGCACATAACAAACAGAGGACAAAAGTGTTTTATATAGAGCCTTATGCGGGTTCGAAATAAGAGTCTGAGGTGATACTTGCCATTGTTTTAAATGAAGAAACATATGCTTTATATACACCGGGACATCCCCTTGTTGTCGTAACACACCTAAAGAATTATGTTCCCACATGTGAAACCAATACCTACAAGAGTCGTAGAACCACGCTTCCCACCCCCTCTGGGTGTTCACCAGTAAAGGCCGCAGGTTGGCCGAAAGGAAAATGCTAGTGAAGAAAAGCAACGGGTTAATCATCAGAACACCGCCTTCAAAAATAGGCAAGTAAGTAGTATTCCTCTTAATCGGATTCAACCGACTGCCCCAGAGGGCCTGAAAAAATAAACTAAAAACCATAGTTTCCAGTCATTTTGGGATAGTGAAAACATAACTCAACTACAAAAACAGAGGAAGAAGATAAGTTTTAATCAGAAAAACATGTTTTCTCTTACCAATCTGACCCTTATTCCAAGAGGTCACCATGCTTTTGCCATGTTTCAGCTTCTCTTCCCAGTTGAAGGAATCAGAATCTCTTGCCCCAAAGTAAACACCAAGTATACAGATTTGGCCTTCTATCACATGTAAAGGGCCTATAGTGTCCGAAGAGTGGGAGGAGGAACCCAGCCAAATTTCAATACTCTTGCCAAAATTTATACTTGCTCCAGATATTGCACCAAAAGAGGAGCATTCCTGGAGAGAAACAAGCGCCGAAGCTTCATCAGCTACTAAGAAACACACATCGTCCACATATGCAATTGTGTGAACGGTGATCATGATGCCGAACACGAGATGGCACAATTTGGGGATGAGCATTAAGGCGTCGGACAATACATCCAGAAAAAAACATATAATAGAGGGCTCAATGGACATCCCTGGCGAACTCCCCATTTCACTGGATCATCGGGCCCGCCCAACCATTAATTAAAGGAACAACTGTCGCCGTCTTATAAAGTGTCTGAATCCAGCGGATCATCTTATCAGGAATGTGTAAGAAATGCAATACAGTCCATAGAAAATCATGGCTAACGGAGTCGAAGGCAGCTTTTTGATCGACCGAAACAATAAGCCCAGAAACAGAGTCCGAGAAACCATGAGAAAATAGTTCATGGAGGAGAATTAAGTGATTAGAAATTCTCCTATTAGGTAGAGAGCAGGATTGGGCAGGGTGAATAACTATTTCAGCCAGCCCAAGCAAGACGCAGATAAGTTTCGGGCAATATCTTAAAATCCGTGTTTAACATGCATAGGGGCTCCAGTTGTCAAGGGACGTAATGTCACCTTTCCGTTTATAAACATAAATCAATGTGCCTTAGTAAACTCTAAGGGAATGTGATCAGATGCAAGAGGAGGCAAACACAGAGGTCAATTCCGGAAGGAGGTATTCCCCAAGAATTTATACAAGCGGTGGGGAGACCGTCAGGACCAGGGTCCGGCAGGGGAAGGAGGATATAGCTAACGAATTTTCGTTCAGTGAAAGATTGACATGCAAAGTCTACACTCTGCAAGGAGGGATGAAATTTCAAAGGCACCGTGATAATCGTCTCAGGTCCACTGACACTGTAGGTAAAGGGGAAAACAATGCGGCTGTATGGTCAGTAACAATTTGACATATGTCCGAGTGAGAGGTACAAAGATCTCCATTTGCATTGATAAGACATGACATTGATTTATGGGCATTCTGATGATAGTTAGATTCAAATGGGCAAACTATTTCCCGAGTACTTTTCATCGCATAGCTATGTTGATGGTACAGTTGTTGCGACTGTTTAGACTGGAAGTCCAACATGTCCTTCCTCACTAAGTGTATTTGTTGTACCAGATCCTGACCCGTCAAGTATGCAAGTGACAGTAAAGACTGGAAATGAGCCCTCTTCTGTAGATATTCAAGATAATCAGATCTGCTTTTTGAACGACTATAGGATTTCAACATTCCAGTTAAAGTACGTTTAGTATCCATCCACCACCTAATTGGATCATCATACATAGGGTATACAGACCTACGAGCATGAATAAATGACAAAAGGGTTTGCTGAAGTGATGGTACCTGTAATAAAGAAACATTAAATTTCCAGAAACCGGACCCTCTACCACAACTGGCAGGAGATCCAAAACAACAGAGGCAGCTTATGGTCAGAGAAGGCTATCATCTGTACTACAGCCGATACGACTACAAAATTCTGAGGTAAAACAAAATCAATATGGGTGGCCAGCCTACCCTTTTGGAAAGTGGGAGTATGCTGCTTTGTGAAGGATAAATAAGAGTCCATCAAATGGGCAGTACGAATCATGCGTCCCAATATGAGTGAATCACAGTACAGTTTATTAGTGGTAGCAAAGGAACTCTTATCCTGAAGACTAAGTCCACAGTTAAAGTCACCAAGACAATATGATTCGAAAAGAAGAATGTAAATAAGGACGAATTAAATGAAAAATAGCTATCCACTCGGTTTTCAGTTGGGGCATAGACATTTACCATCCAATCGGGCATTGCCGAGCAAAAATCAAAATTAAAACTCTACCAGGGCCAGATCAAACAGCTTCAAGAGCCTAAAATCTGGAATGTTAATCAGAATGCCAAGACCAGAGCAGGAGTCTTGGCCTATCGACAAAAAGGAGGGGCCCATAGCCAATCTCGTTGAGCCAGTCGGATCTCCTGCACAGTATGGAATCTTGTGTCTTGTAAAGAAATATCCCTAATGGTAAAAGCCTCAAAAGGAAAACACCAATAGTCTCTTATCCACACATTCAGACTATTTACATTAACAGTGTGGCATGTAAATAGTGACATGTCAGCTCATAAGGAAAGTAACCAACACTATCAGTTTTCTCTTTCCTGCTACCTTAGTCCCTTTCAACCTCACCTTGGCCTTCCGCTTATGTGAAAGGCCAGTGCCTAATGGTAGTACAGAGTCATCGAGGCCTTCTGGGAGGGAAGAAGCGATAGAGGAAGAGTCAGATTCGCCACCTGCATCATCCGATATTGGCTGAAGCACCTCGAAGGCATTCGATAGTGCAATAGGAGGTGCAACGCAGGCCTGTGGAGGGGACAATACAGTGGGAACCAGATCGCAATGATCTGCGGCTTATTACTATTGCAGGTTCACAGGGGGGAGGCATGGTACTAGAGCTCGGGACCTGCTCCACAGCCTCTGTCTCCGCAGAGCTAGCTGATGTTAGTACCTTCCCAAAGGACAGAGCTTTGTTGACTGACAGAGGTACAGTGCTACAAGAGACTTTCAAAGCCAATGCTTTAGGGGGAGGGGGAGACACTTCTGTAGAAGGGGCATCCAATGTAGTGCGGAAACGAGCTTTCTGTGCTTGAGAGATTACAAAACGCTGATCCACACCTCAGTCATGTGTTACCTTGGTATGTGCAGCCCAGGGACATGACTGAAATGTGTGACCCATCTCGTCATAAAGATTACACCTACAGTCATTCAAACAGTGCAGACCTACATGACCCATTTCACCACAGTTGAGACATTTAATCTTTATGCGCACTGCTCAGATGTGAGGGGTCCCACATCTATAACATGCTTTAGGCTGGCCTGGGTAAACAGAACTCCCTATCCTGACCTAAAAAAGGAATTTGGTAAGTGCACGGTCCAGATTCAGAAACATTCAACATGACTTTAAATTTCCAACCCCTGTCCATATGTTTTCAGAGTCCAAGATTGCTCTGGCTGACCCTGTAAAGTACATCGTTGTTTTAACCAGTAAACAATATTAGAAACATCTACACCCTCATTACGAAACATGACAGTGATTATCTTGAAGGCAGGTTTAGAGAGGGGTATGGCCTGAAATGGGGTCCAAAGAGCAGTGTTGCACAAGGCGTGATATTTTGACCAAAAGCGGTCAAGGCCACGAGATGTCTGAAAACTAATATCAAAATTTAGTTCTCCTGAGACGTGTATCAGGGCATATATTTCATGGGCAAAAAACTTCATGGAATCCTTTAACAGTGTTCTAGCCACATAGACACGGTCAGGGGGATCCTCTAGTCCTCCTTCATAGGAAAGCCTAACAGCATTATGCTGCTTAGCAGCCAGAACCGGGAATTTAAACAGAGAAGAAAAAGACCTCGAAGGCCAGTTTGAGGAAAAAGAGGTCGAGTAGTGGCAGGGGTCCCTTCATCCATAGGATCAGAACCGGAGAAAGTCTGTTTAGCAGGGACCCTGTGGAGGCCCAGGACTGGATTCTGGGTCAGACGAAGCTCATCAGGAAGATCCATAGGGTCAGTCGCAGTTTGGGGAATCAGTTCACCCTCATCAAATGACAAGTTTTGCACAGCTCTAGGGGATCTTGTTGGGGATGACCCCGAGACCCATGAACCCCCCTTGGGGTCTTTCACCCATCCTGCCGCCCGTAGCGCAGCATCTACAGACCATGCAGTGGCGACTGTGGGGTTTTCCTTAGTAGTAGAGGGCTGGGATGGTGACAGAGCAATCTGAGATGCAGAGGGTGGGCTCACCTCCGAAAAAGTATTTACTGAATCCTCCACCAGAAGAGAAATGTCAGAAACTACCTCCATAGACGTGCAACAAGGCACCTGCTCAGAGACACGAAGCAGGTCTTCAGGGACTGGAACCAAGGTGCCCATCATATCCAGAGGTGTACCAGCTTGTTGTTGTTCTCGTAGACTCTGCAGTGAGCCCTTCTCAGCGGATGTGCGACAGCGGTCCGTTTCCATCAAGTAGTCGTGCGGTTCAGGTGCTTCCTGACTCGGAGATTCCGCGTCAAAGGAAGTGTGCGTCTCTTGCAGTCCCCCTGTACATTTGTGGTGAAGCTGACTAACTGCGGTGCTACGGACCTCGTTAGGAAGAATCATTCATGGAACAACTGGTACCTCCTGCAAATCGTCTTCCGATATTGAAGATACAGGTATGGCCATCCGTTTTTCGTTTGCGGTCTCCTCGAGTACAGAGACAGGAGTCGAGACCAGGTCTCCTGTCTCCACAGCTCCAGCAGCTGCTGGCAGCAAAGCGTCCTCCATCTTGGACAAGGAGTCCCCTCTGACAGAGTAGGGGAATTTCCCCAGTGCCCTGGCCAAATTTCCCCCCATTCACTAAAATACCACCAACAGCTTAATCTGGTTCAAAGTCAGTTGGCATTCATCTGTATCCCCCTCCCCCAGGTCGTGCCTGAAAATAGGCAGAATTTGTCTAGTACACTTACCCGGTCAACAAAAACTAAATGAATAAATCACTGGTGAACACCTTAAAAAGAGTTGGTCCCAGCAGCTACTGCTAAGGCACCCCACTACTTATAGGAATTAAGTTAGATAACTTACCTCGGATGCTAATTCTCTGCATTTGATTTTCTAAGCAGTTACTGCATTTACCCAGTTAATAAAATATGGATTTGCAAATAATACAGATAGCTTATTAGGTGGTGATGTGATACAGTATCAAACACTTTACTAAAATCAAGATATACATCGCAAGGAGTTCTCAGATCCAGTGATTTATTACTATATTTATAAAATTCTATTATGCTGATGCAGCATGACTTCCTCTTTGTAAAACAAGGATGTGAGTGGTCTTGTAACTTATTAATGATTATGTGTTCCTCGATTATATCCCAAAAATGTTTTTCTACTGTTTTAGCAGTAATTGCTGTTAGACTAATTAGTCTGTAATTACGGGCCCTTTTAGTGTTTATTTTCTTATATAACCGGGTTGGCATGTAACTTACGGTTACTACCCCTACCCGGTGGTCTCAAATCAGGTTGAGGGGCCTGGGCTCTGTTTCTGGTGGAAAAGGGGGCTCTTTCCCAAGATAAAAGTACATAGCGTGGTGCCTAAACCCAGAGTAAATTATAATGGTCCAGTTGTTGGTGTGGTACAACCCACTGGGATGATATACCTACCTACCTCCCCTCATAGTCACCCTACACATGGGATACTACTGTAATTTGTAATACTTTAAATCATGTGCAGTTAAAGACTGTAGCTAAAAAGATGCTTAAAGACAGTTTTAACCAACAACAAGGAACACTTTATTAAATGGGAAAGAGGAATAGAGATGTAACAATGAATGGCAATTGGATAAATTGGTGAAACCATAAACAACAATAGCAGCCACTGTGCTCACCCCCAGCAACAACCACACAGTCAAATTAGCCCACCTCCCCACTGGTACCAGTGCCCCCTAATGTCTGTCTGGGTAGGTGGGACTAGTTGCAGGCCTATACAATGCAGCTGAGCAGCCAGCACTGCTGCACTTTTTTGTGATGGAGAAAAAACTATTGAAAAACTGTTTTTAACTCCCCAGGTCAGGAAAGGCCCTGTGGTTACTCACAGTTCTGAAGACAGTCTCACAGAGTCTGACAAGGATGGCATGTGTGGTCAGTCAAGCTGTACAAACAGAGTGGCAGCTTTCTTGGCTATAGCAGGGTCTGGCAGCTTGTCTCTTTCAAGCTGTTTCATTCATGGATGCTGGATCAGGCCAGAACTAGGGACCAGGGTCACATGCCTACCTCGCACATCCAGGTATCTAGCTCTGGGGGAAGACAACGGGTAATGCCTGACGATAGCACTACCTGGCTGATTCCCCAAACTGTCCTTGGCAGGTAGCGACTCCTTCTCTGGACCTCAGGAATCACCCAGTCCTTGTCTGACTGCTGGCAGCAGACTTCAAAGCATCTGGAAACAACCAGCACACTCCCTAAGACAAGGAGTGGCAAACAGTCTCTCTGCAGTTTTCAACTGCAAGTTCAAATCAACTCTCAACAATGATGTGTTTAATTATACAGGTTTAAAATATCATCTCTATGCAGATGATACTATCATCTATCTATTGAGGTCAAAGATGCAATATATACAGGAATGTCTACAAGATGCATTTAATAACAATCAACCTTATTTAAAAAAAAATCATTTTAAATACTGGTAAAACAAAAGTTATAATTTTTTATCAGTGGAACTAAGATTTATACATCAATTGTACACCAGATATATTGGCATATGATGGAACTAAGCTGCAACAGGTTGAAGAGTATAAATATCTAGGACCATGGATGGATGTTTATTGTAAATGGATGGTTCATAAAGATAAGCTAGTAAAGAAATTGGGTACAAAATTAGGAATGCTTTAAAGGATAAAAAATGAACTTGCCCGACAGTCCAGGTTGCACGTGATTAATTCTATGATATTACCGGTGATCGACTATGCAGATGTTGTGTATGGTGGGGCATCGACAAATGACTTAAGAAAAATTGATACAATGTACAATCGACTTGCAAAATATGTCCTTGATGCTCATTAGCATACACATCATTGTCAACTTTATCACGAGTTAAATTGGCTACATCTAGATCTCAGACAGTCTACATATATTTATTTATTTATTTATTTATTTGAATTCCGAAAGTAGTTTTGAGTCATGGACTCATTTACAAAGGTTCCACGTCACAGAGATAAGATACAGACTGACAGTACTAACAATTGTTCAATGAACAGTTCAGGTTTGTTACAAAGAACAACAAGGCTAACATTAATGCATAATAGTGTTAATAAAACTTTGCCAGAATATATAACTGATGATATAAAAATTAAACATATAAAACCTGGACAGAAGTCAAACCAGTATTTGGAATTTGTGATTCCAAGTAAAAGGACAAAAGCGAGTTGTTCTATTATTTCATGCATCGGGCCGAAGGTGTGGAATAACCTACCTAATTATCTCAGACTACAAGGTACTAAAATCAACTGGCTAAAAATTAAATCACGGTATTTTTCACAATCAGCCTGTCTTGGAAACTGTTGTTCAGCAATTGATTCAGGATAAACATCCTTGTGGATTTTGTTTTTTGTTGTCCTAGTATTGTCCTAAAGTTGTATCGTAACTTAATGTTGTACTGCACCTTAATGTATAATGCATTTTAAATTTTAAATGATGTATATATTTATGTCGCAATCTTTTTTCCCCAATTTATGTAACCAGGATGATTGAATATATGGTGTCCCTTGTAAATAAGCTTACCGCTCAATGGGAATTTTATCATGTTCATTTATCAAATAAATAAAAATCATTATTACTACTACTACTATTACAAACCACAATGTTTTCTCTTACTTTAGCTGGCTTTCCCAGGCAATGGGAATTCTCTGGAGTGTCTCTGTATTCTGGCTGTTAAATCCAGGTGGCACTTCGACTGTTCAGCCAAGCACAGTCCAACCCTCCCGCTGGCTGAGGGCTTCTCTCAGATGCTGCAGAGTTCTAGTTACTATACAAACAACACTCAATCTTCTTGTCTGACTTTTCAGGTGATAGAAAGCTGTTGGCACATTTCCAGCAGTTCAGCTGTTGAAGCCTTAGGCCAACTTCCAAACCTTTCCTCCAACACAGTTTATTCCCTCTTGACTCACAAAGAGCTTCAGACAGACTACCCTGAACTGAATCTGCTCCCAGGGTTGAGACCAGCTGCAATGTCCAATTTGTCCATCCAGTTTTCAATCAGGCAAAATTAATATGTATAAGATCCATTTAACACCTGAGTGGTTGCCTGTTTAGGTGCTAAGGGCTTACTCCCTTCCCAGGAGCCATTGCCAAGTCCTGCAGGGTTCCATGAATGCTGATTGGTGGAGACAGAGGTCAGTGATAACAAAGATGGCTGCTGCAAAAACAGATCATATTCAGTCCCACACTTTAAGCTTCTCCTGCAGGCAAGCAATATGGATTTAACATTTATTGCCCCAAAGTTTAGTAGCTGCCCCTCTGCCCTGGTGTCCAGTGGCAGAGTGGACACAAACAGGGGCTCCCCCTGCCTGTCACTAAAGGTGTAGCGCTGTCCCCCCAGGTGGCAAGCAAGCAAAGTTGGCTGCTCTTAAAGAACCTGTGCTCCCCTTTAATATGATAGTGCTTAAGAGCACTGTTTCAGCAGATTTCTTTTCTTTTCCATCCCTCACTGTGTACCTCCAGACTCCCAACTAGTATTACTAGGGTCCCAGGGCACACAAAGGAGACTACTTTAAAAAAACATCAGTGTGGCTTTGAACACTAAGTTCCATAGTGGAATCGCAGTATGCAAGCTGACACGTTGACTTGCACATTCAAGCAGGATCCAGCTCGAATGTGTGTAGACTGAGCTGCATGGAGATCGATGAACCACCAAGATGGTGGTTACATTTTTACATCACTCCTCTGGTCCCCCACTTAGGGCAAGATATTCAAAACTTTGCGCCTGGCAAAAACCATTTGCACAGGTTTAGCGTGGGATTAGCGCGGGTCTGCTGTAGTCAAAAGGCCAAATAGTGTGCTCAAACTGCATTAGCGCTGGGCAAAATCATAATGTATACAAGGGGCAAACTGAGGGTGTGTATACATGAATACAGGTGCAATGCTATATTCAGCGAACAGCACCATGCAAAGTGGTTTAGCATGACTTAGCGCAACACTTAGCACAGTGCAAATTACCACACAGGAAAAAGTAGTCTTAACCCTGGGCAATTAGTTTTGTGCAACATTATGGCTTTGCGTGGTGTTTGCGTGGCTTTTGCGCGGCTTTGCGCAACCCTGACAAAACAATATGACACATAGACAGAGCCAGACAAAGTGAACACACACTGCTCACAGATGGTATCTCAATGATGCCATCATCTGCCACCAGGCCCAGCTATGCCAGGCAGTAAGTGGTGACCCGGCCACCAGTGGACACCATGGCAGTGTGGCCATACAGCACACACCTGCAGACCACTCTTCTGTGGACAACAACAGATGCCAGCACACACATGCAGCACTGTGGGCATGGAGGATGTTGAGGGGGTGAATGGGTGGCTAGGCTGTGCCAGAGACCAGGTGTGACCACAGTGCTGTGACACATCACGCAGTGCACATGGGCCACTATTGGGGATACCCCAACACCAGTGTGCCTTTCTGATCATATGTGCCCCTCAGCTACATACCACTCAGCTGTACAACTGCCACAGTACACACAGCCAGCCATGTACATGTCGCTGTGAGCCTCCCATGCCAGAGGTGCAGCATCTGTTGGTCACACAACAGCGTAACAGTAATGTCTGCTGTCAATAAACATCTGCAAGTTGGGCCTGTCACTGTGTACAGTGCAGTCAGTATCACTGCCCTGCACACCATAGGCAGTGCTGTGTCCCTCACACTACTGTCCCCCTTGCTACTGTAGTGTCTGCTATGCACTGTAGCATGCCCTACAGTGTGACAGTTGCATGCAGCACCACCATCACCTGTGCCTATGCTGTGTTGTCCCCTGCGGTGCAATATGCAATGTTATGCTGTACTGTTTACATGTAGCCTGCAGCTATCATCGTGCACTGCCAGACTGACCTACAGGTGGAGCTGCAGTTGGACCTGGCCAGCCCCTGTACTTCCAGACTGACCTACAGGTGGCTGTGTGGGACCCTGCAGTAACACTGGGCAAACTGCATGCAAATCAGGGCATAATGAGATGTTAATCTGGATGTTTACCCAGAGACTACCTAAGTAGGCTCATTTGTATGTCACTTTTGAATATGGCAAAGTTTAGCACTGGGCAAACGTGTTTCCACTAGGCAAATGGTTTAGCGCCACGCTAAACCTGTGCAAACGTGTTAGTGCTGCACAAACAGTTTGGGGAATATTTTACAGTTTTGCACACTGTACTTTCACATACGCAGCTGCCTGCAGCTGTACTGGGTCCATGCATTTGCTGGCACACAGATTGGCCACATAGTTCAACTCTACCTACCTTCACATCGCTGTGCACTGTGTTGCTGTTGTGGTTTGCACTTCCTGGTTGCTATATTCAGAGCTGTCTTATTCCAGAGCTAAGTTTGCCCTGCACTCCCAGACCAGTTTGCCCAGCCTCATTCCCATGCTACATTCAGAATCTGTTTGTCCCAGGCTATTCCTTTTGAATATAGCTTGCTTTGCAGTCCAGGCTAAGTTTGCCCACTGGGCAGTGCTAATTTAGCCCAGGGGCAAAGTTTTGAATATCTGGCCCTTAGTCTCTAACACCGGGGGCTGGCAGGAGCACAAAGAAGGCACACAAGGACTGGGACCAGCAGGATAAGGCAGCTGGGGAGGCAAATTAAGGTAAGCCCTACCCGGGAGGGGGGGAGGGGTTACGCTGAAATATGAGAATGTCAGCTACATCTCTTTCCAGTCACCATGTACACAGCCTGTAAGTATTCAGGAATTTTAGGATTATGTCAAATGTCCCACTATTTCATTTGACAACTCACTTAACATATAAGGGTGTAGATTATCAGATCATGGGGATTTATTCTTACTTAAATATTTCAGTTCTTGTAGAATTATGTCCTGATCCACCAGTATTAAATCTTTTGATAAATCATTTGGAATATTGACCAGCTCTGTTCGGGTTTTATTTGAGATACAGATCAAAAGCAGGTATTAAAAGCTCCTTCCATCTGTTTACCTTCTGCAATTAATAAGTTATTTTCCTTAAGAGGTCCAACAGTGTGACTTGTACTTTTTATAGAGTTTATGTAACTATAAAATAGTTATGAGTTCTTAGCCATACTGTACCTTCTCCTAAGTTTTTTTTCTCTAACCTCAGTTTTTCCTTTATTGTTTAGTTTCTAGTTCTAGTTAGAATGTTCCTATAAGCCTCATGTACCTTAATGGATTTAGTTTATTTCATCAGATTATAGGCTTGTTTTTTCCTGTTATAATTTCTATTAATTGAATTTGTCCACTGTAGTAGTTTTCTGCCCTTCCTGTTGTCTTTAGTTGATTTAGGAATATATTTATTAAATCTAATATTTTTTTTAAACTAGATCCAAATTTCTTTGGTTGCCCTATTTATGAATTCACCCTGCCATTCCCATGTTAAGAGCTCTCTTCTTATGTCATCATAGGTTTCCTTATGATAGTAGCTTTTAGTTATATCATTTTCTATAATAACATCAATATTTATGTTTAAAGTGACTATCTTGTGGTCACTACTACCCAAGGGCTCCCTTATATGGCATTCTGAGATTTGTCAGGGAAGTTTAGGATGACACTATCCAAGCAGTTGTTTCCTCAGGTATATAAATCCACTATTTCTTTAAGACCCATTTCCAAGGTGGTATCTGGCACCAAGCTATTAAATATGTATTTTGCATTGCTATTGCCCCAGTCAGTCCAAGGCAAGTTGAAAATCTCCACAAACCATTGATTTATGATTGAGTGCTAATTTATCTATTTCCTTTAATAGGTATGTGGCCACAAGATCACTGCTACAGTATCTGGTGGCTTGTAGCATAATCCAATAAGTATGTCTTTACTAGTTTGAGAGCATATTTTTACTCAAACACTTTCTATTTCCTCATTACCATGCTCTTCAGTTATATCTAACTGGGACCTAATAATATGCTGTCATATGTAGAGAGCGACCTCCTCCCAGTTGTTCAACTCTATCCAGATGGTAACTCTATTTTTTATTCCATTCGTCCCTAACCTTCCACCAGATTTCCATCATCCCTATTCTATTTATTCCTCCTCTGATAACAGCTGAAATTCATTGTTTCTGTTATTGAGCCTCCTAGCTTTTATGAGTAGGCACTTTAGGAATACATTTCTATTACTGTTTCTATTCATTTTAAAATGCTTCTCTGTTTGATTTTGTGTACCTCCATGAATCTCAGCAGTATACTTAATATTGACTTTCTCAGGTGTTCCCTCTTCTCTGTGTCTCAGTTTAAGTGCTTCTCTAAAAAGTTCACAATTCTGGTGCCAAGTTCTAACATGTTCCTACACTCATTGATCACTTGAGGGGAGGAGCTGTGATACTCTGCTTACCTGTGTTTTGAACACTAAAATTAAAGTATTTTGGTCATTACAACATAAATCAGGCTCAACACATAAATGAATGAAGCAAGCTGAATATGTTTGCTTGAAAGCATACAAAGTCTGTAACTGTGAGACAACTTTTGAGGGCGTGCACCTTCTTCACCTAGAACAGCACCTGAATACTGACTCTCATTCCTAATTGTGTTTTGTGTATACCCACGCCACGATACTCCATGTCCTTGCAGACTGGGGGCTATGGGCACCTGATAGGCTGATAGATGCATATGTGACCTAGGATCAAATTTCAACCTCATTAAAGTTTCCCTCTGCTCTCATACACATCAGTTAATTTTGTGCATCTGGTTAGGCTGCTGTACAGTTGCCTGAGCTCCTGTTTTTTTAGCTTGTTAATTTTGCCTATCAATGATATTTAAGGTAAGAACTCCCATATCATTGTTGAACCTTTTTATTTCTATTGACTGCCAATTTCAACTGCATTTGGCTTTCTTTTAACAACTTTCTATGGTTACTAAGAACTGAGTCTGTGACCACACTCTAGTAGCCAAAGAACTGCGTGATCATTGGGCCAGGAAATGGACTTCAAGCTACCTATCCTATTAATACCAGCTCTTCATTTCATGAGTGTATGTCTAAATTCCAACATGTGCTTATGCTTGCTTGAAATTAGTGCCCTGTTCTGATGCTTTCATAGTCCACATTTCAGACACTCCCCTTCCCTATCAGGAGTGGCTCTGCTATTTGTGTTCATGCTGCCTCTGAGTTTGTTTCTCTTTAGAGCATGGTGTGCCCCTTCCCCAAGTAACCTTGTGAACACTCCCCTAACCAGTAGAGCATTTCAGCAAGTGGAGCCAAGCACTAGCATCATCCTCTTGGAGCCCCTCATAAATGGCTCTGGGACAAAACACGTAGAAATCCTGAATCACCATCAGAATTAATACAGGGCTTGAAATGTTCAGCAAGGTCTCAGAGGGAGTGCAGCATTACTAGAACACCTCTCTAGTCCTAACATACCCTTGCCACCTTCGGGGTGGTGAGCGTCTATGGACATCATGTTTGGGTATTGGCTTACTAAGTGCAGACGTTTTCAAGTCATGTTCACATGCTTGGTACAATGCCACCAGTGCATGACTCAGGCACGCTCTTGTGCATGCACATTCAAATGTTGGCATTGCCATGGATGTACACACATGCCGTTGCTACACTGCACAGTGTGCATGCATGATGCTGCACATTCAACAGGAAGTGACATTTACCACTGCAGACAGCAGCTCACATGCAAATAAGAGGTGGCAGCATGATGAGAACTCTTCAAGAGCTTTTCAGTCATCAAGAGCTTATACCCCCTTCTTAAATGGTGCACACTGCTTGACCTTTGCAAAACTCCCCTCTGCTGTCCTCATTTCCAGTTTCCATTTTAGGGGGCCTCAGAGTGGCCATATTGGTAAAGGCATACTTCCAGTGGCTATTTTAATAGAGGGGACCATCTTTTACATCTTGATAAGGGTGACAAGCCATGATCCATCATGACTAGTGGACTGAGTCCCAGAAGTGCTGCATGATTGCCACTTCTGGCAGGCATTTCTGCCCAGTCAGGAACCTTGCCACACATTGGTGGCCAGACCTATAGATGGCTGAAGCTGTAGACAATAGAATGTTGTTGCCATGACATGCAGTATACCATACTGCCACCCACTGCAGAACGTGGAAGAGGGATAAATGTTGCTTTTCCAATCACACTGTATACTGACCAATATACCCCTGTTAATCCTCCATCTAGTACTGTTTTACAGAGGTTAAAGCATGAAATGTTCTACATGCAACATCCCTCTACTCCCACATCAGACCTCCCAAGCCTGTAAAATTAAGCAATCACATGTCAAATGGCCACTCTTCCCTTGAGACGTCACCCACTGACAGAGGTAGCACCAACAAGCCTGAATGGCACATAGATCCTACAGCATTTACAATACAAACTCAACAGACCACAGCAGCCATGATGGAAACTACAAATCATTTATGAAACATACAAACATAGACTTTGACGGCAGATAGGACCGCTTGGCCCAACTAGTCTGCCCATTTTCCTACCTATTGGATAAGCTGCAGATCCCAGTTAACTAACAGACAACTTCTTCCTACCCCCACAAGAATTGCCTTAAGTCTGTCCCATGCATTCTTGAATTCCCCCACTGTTTTTGACCCCACTACCTCCTCAGGAAGGCTGTTCCATGCATCCACCACCCTGTCTGTGAAAAAATACTTCCTCAAATTGTCCCTGAGCTGCCCCCCCATCTTCAAATTGTGTCATCTTGTTCTTGCATATCTCTTTTTCTAAAAAATGCTACCCTCTTGGACTTTGCTGATTCCCTTGTGGTACTTAAAAGTTTCTATCATGTCCCCCCTCTCCCTCCTTTTCTCAAGGGTATACATATTAAGCTCCCTTAGTCTCTCTTCATTTGGCTTCTGTTGCAGACCCTGCACCATTTTAGTTGCCCTCCTCTTGACTGCCTCCTTCCTGTCTATGTCCTTGCGGAGATAGGGTCTCCAGAACTGCACACAGTACTCCTGATGGGGTCTCACCAACTGTTTGTACAGAAGGATGACAACTTCCTGTTTTCTACTGGTGATGCCTCTCCCTATACATCCCAGTATCCCCCCAGCCATCCCTACTGCCTTCTCACTTTGCTTGCTAACCTTAAGGTCATCTGATATGACTACTCCAGGTCCCTTTCCATTTTTGTTGTTGTTGTTACTACCCCCCCCCATTGTGTACTCTTTCCTTGGGTTTTTGTTTCTCAGGTGTATTACTTTGCACTTCTTTGCATTGAATATAAGCTGCCATATGTCTGAACATTCCTCCAGCCTTGCCAAGTCCCTTCTCATCCTTTCCATTCCCTCTTGTGTATCAAGCCTGTTGCACATCTTTGTGCCGTCTGCAAAGAGGCATGCTTTTCCTTCCAGTCTCTCTGCAATGTCACTTATAAAGACATTAAAAAGGACCAAACCCAGTACTGAACCCTTTGGTACCCCACTAGTACCCCCCTTTTCTTCAGAGTGGACTCTGTTCACTCTTTCCCTCTGTGTCCTGTAGTCCAGTCAAAGTTTTACCCAGGCTACCACCCTGGGACCCACTCCCAGGCTGGCTAATTTGTTTATTAATCTTTTGTGTGGGACTGTGTCAAATGCCTTCCTAAAGTCTAGGTAGGCCATGTCCACAGCACCTCCCTCATCTACTACTTTGTTCACCCAGTCAAAGAAATCGATTAGATTAGTCTGACATGTTCTTTCTGCTGTGAATCCATGCTGCTTTGGGTCCTGTGCCCCACTGGCCTCTAGTTACTCAACAATTCTTTCCTTCAGAAGTGATTCCATCATTTTACCTACCACTGAGATCAAACTGACATGTCTATAGTTTCCTGCCTCTGTCTTGCTCCCACTTTTGTGAAGGGGAATCACATCTGCCATCCTCTAGTACTCCGGTAACACACCATCCTCCCATGATTTGTTAAAAAGGGTAGTCAGTGGTGTCACTAGTTCTCCCCTTAGTTCTTATGAAACATAGACTTTGATGGCAGATAAGGACCACTTGGCCCACCTAGTCTGTCCATTTTCCTACCTAATGGATAAGCTGCAGATCCTAGTTAACCAACAGCCTACTCCCTCCTCACCCCCACTAGAATTGCCTTATGTCTGTCCCATGCATTCTTGAATTCCCCACTGTTTTTGACCCCAGACCTCCTCAGGAAGGCTATTCCATGCATCCACAACCCTCTCCATGAAAAATACTTCCTCACATTACTCTGAGCCGTCCCCTCAATCTTCAAATTGTGCCCTTGTTCTTGCACATCTCTTTCTCTGAAAGATGCTACCCTCTTGGATTTTGTTGATTCCTTGAGGTACTTAAAAGTTTCTATCGTATCCCCCTTCTCCCTCCTTTCCTCGAGGGTATACATGTTAAGCTCCTTTAGTCTCTCTTTGTATGTCTTCTGTTGAAGACCCCGCACCATTTTGGTTGCCCTCCTCTGGACGGCCTCCACCCTGTCTATGTCTTTGCAGAGATGGGGTCTCCAGAACTGCATGCAGTACTCCAGATGGGGTCTCACCAACTGTCTGTACTGAGGGATAACAACTTCTTGTTTTCTACTGGTGATGCCTCTCTACTATCATCCCAGTATCCCCCCCAGCCCTCCTTACTGCCTTCTCACATTGCTTACCTACCTTTAGGTCATCTGATATAACTACCCCCGGTCTCTTTCCATTTTTGTTGTAGTCAGTATCTCACCCCCCCCAATGCGTACTCTTCCCCTGATGATGATAGTTATTTGTTTTTAATGCAGTGTTAGCCACTGCTAAGCATGTTAAATTACAGATTGTTGTGAGATAGAAATAATGTGACTGGAAATTGAACTCTGGCCACGAGAATACCATCCTGATGCTCTACCCATTGAGCTACATGCTCACATGTTTGAACCTGAGGTTCTAGGCCACACTTGGAACCTCAGGTCCAACCATGTGAGACTGTATCTCAGTGGTTAGAGCACCGGGATAGCATTCTGGGGGTCTGGGTTCACTTCCCAGTAGGTCACATTTCTTTCTCTCTACAATCTATCATTTAAATTGCTTAGCAGTGGCTAATACTGTACCTAAAACATCTAATTGTTATCTTGATTATTCTTTCTTGCAGGATATGTAATACCAGGGAAAGGAAGTGTGTCCGGGAACCTCAGGTCTAACCATGTGAGCCTGTAGCTCAGAGGCTAGAGCACCAGTATGGTATTCTGGGGGCCTGGGTTCAATTTACATAGATACATAGACAGTGTCGGCAGATAAGGGCCTATGGCCCACCCAGTCTGCCCATTTGAGCTTGAAAGTTCAGTTTATGTTTTCCTAGAAGTCCGTTGCCCCTTACCCCTGACCTCCAAAATTCCTTTATGTCTATCCATGCATTCTTAAATCTTGATTGTTTCAGCCTCACCACTTCCTCTGGCAGGGTGTTCCACTTGTCCACCACCCGCTCTAGAAGAAATTCTTCCTCACGTTTCCTCTGACTCGTCCCTCCTCCAACTTCATCCCATGCCCTCTAGTCCTGGAAAATCTTTTCACTTAAAATAGTGTATTCCTGCACCTTGTTCCTCCTGTAAGATACTTGTATGTCTTTATCATGTCCCTCTCTCCTCCTCTCCTCCAGGGAGTACATATTCAATTCCTTCAACCTGTCCTCATAGGACATGTGATGCAATCCATGTACCATCTTTGTTGCCCTCCTTTGAACCTTCTCTACCCTGTCTATGTCTTTATGTAGGTAAGGTCTCCAGAACTGTACACTGTACTCCAGGTGGGGCCTCACTAGTGTCTTGTATAGTGGAATTATGACCTCCCTTTTTCTGCTGGTGATGCCCCTGTGTATGCATCCCAGCATCCTATTTGCTTTACCTGCTGCCTTGTCACACTGTTTCCCCTACCTTGAGGTCATCAGAGATGATAACCCCAAGATCCCTTTCCTGCTTGGTGCATGCTGTATCCTCACCCCCCAACTGATATATTGTGCCAGGGTTTTTGTGTCCCATATGCATTATCTTGCACTTCTTTGTATTGAATTTCAACTGCCAAACACCTGACAATTCTTCAAGTTTCTGCAGGTCCCTTCTCATTCTGTCTACACTCTCTGGTGTGTCTTCTCTGTTACAGAGCTTTGTGTCATCAGTGAACAGTGAAATTCTGCCTTCTAGGTCCTGCACAATGTCACTGATGAAGATGTTGAATAGGACCGGTCCCAGCACTGATCCCTGTGGTACCCCACTGGTCACTCTTCCCTCTGTGGAGTGACAGCCATTTACCACCACCCTCTGTGTCCTGCCGCCCAGCCAGTTACATACCCACCACACTACTGTCCTGCCCACACCCATATTCCCCAGTTTATGTAATAGTCTTATATGTGGCACAGTGTCAAAGGCCTTGCTGAAGTCCAGATGGGCCATGTTCACTGCCCTCCCCTGATCTACCTCCCTAGTCACCCAGTCAAAAAATTCAGTGAGGTTTGTCTGACATGACCTCCCTCTGGTGAAACCATGCTGCCTTGGGTCCTGTAGTCCATTGACAGCCAGATGTTCCACCAATCTGTCCTTCAATAGTGCTTCCATGATCTTCCCCACTACCGAGGTGAGGCTGACTGGTCTGCAGTTCCCTGCTTCCTCTTTGTTCCCACTTTTGTATAAGGGGACTACATCTGCTGTCCTCCAGTCTTTGGGTATCTCCCCTGTTTCCAGTGATCAGCTAAATAGGATAACCAGAGGTTTAGCCACCAGCTCCCTTAGTTCTTTAAGGACCCTGGGGTGCACCCCATCTGGCCCCATTGCTTTATCAACTCTTATTACTTCCAGGTCACATTATTTCCTTCTCGCTACAATCGGCAGTCATTTATGCTAAAGATCCTGGAGAAATTGGAGGCCATTATGAGCCATAAACCACAGGGACCATCACAGAATCCTAGCAATTTCTCTCCTCCAGCTGCTCCTCCAGCTAATCTCAATGCAATATCACCTCCTGGACCTCCATCCCCAACCCAACTCCAAGAACATGGATCCAGACAATAATGGACAGCCAGCTCCAGGAAATTAATCAGATCAGGAAACTGAAGGAGGGGAGGAGACAATGATCCAAAAGGAATCTTCTCAGATATCAAAACTGTACATCAACACTGTTCCAGAGTCAACGAAGTCCATAAAAACAACTATGGGCCTTGAACTACCACCACCCTGCCCTGAAAGTAAACTGGATCCCATAATCCAGACCTGACTGAAACAGGCAGGCTTCTTCCCCATCTGTCCTGCCACAGATGAGGGAAAGGCCAAGGAGGGAGAAGATATGGACCAAACCCACATACTGGAGCAAAGGTCCATGGATGGTATGTACCCTGTCCAGTCGAAAAGACTAAAGCTGTGGAACCATCAGTGGACCCACAAATTGCCATCCTGAGCAAAAAGACAATATTGCTAACTGATTGGACAGCAGCCTTGAAAGATCCCACAGATAAGAATCAGGAGGATATGCTCTAAAAGGCATGCAAGATGGCAGGTCTGGCATCCAGAGCAGCCACCATGGCCATTTACGCTACAAGGGCCCAAATCAGATTGAGGACTTGGTCAAGAATCTAGCACCTAGATCACCTGAGGCCGAACTCATGGACTGTACCCTCCAAACAGCCAAGTATCTGGAGAACATGGTGACTGATGTTTTATACCTCAATGCCAAAATGGCAGCAGTGACAAACAGAGCAAGGAGTTTTGCTATGGCGAAAACCATGATAGGAGGACAAAGAATCTGAAACATTCCTCTGGGTGATAGCAGCAAGACTACGTGAATTGGGCATCTACATATTTCTGTACCTGGATGACTGGCTGATCAAGACAAGGTTACAGGTACAATCCGACTGAAATATTCAGACAGTAGCGAAAACTCTAATATCCCATGAAAGAGTGGTCAACAGAAAAAAAGAGTTCCCCACACCAAGCCACAGAATATAATATTTTGCAGTGGAAATAAACACCCTAACATGCCTGGTATGGCATCCTTAAAGAGAAGGGAGAATATGAGGTGCCAAATGATGCAACTCAGCAAAATATGCTGTACCACAATGTCACAAGTAGCATAAGTACTGGGGTCTATGGGGTTCCATGTCATAATAACAATCGATCACTAGTATGGCGAATGTACATTGCTGAAAATGAATCTTGGTGATACGCATTGGCAGTGCACAGAAAAAGGTGCCTGAGACCTACAGGTCTCATTTTTAATGCAGGGAACTGTGTCTCTCACACCCCAATGGGGGACTTTGAACCCCGCACCCCGCACCCCCCTACTTATGGATTCTCAACTCTGGGGGGGTGCATTGCAGGGGAATGAAAACTTGACAAAATACAGGCCTAGGTGGCAACTCCCCCACACCACGCTGGAGCAGAACCCACAACCCATGCGCCCCAGCCGCCACACCTCCCCACCCACACCAGCGATCCAGCTCGGCAGCTGATCACTGCAACCCTCCCACATGCCATCCCTCCCTGCCTCTCCCCACCCAGCGGGTGTGCGCCTGTTTCTGCTGCGGTTTTCACCAACCGCAGTATCCAGTCGCCCTCCTCACTAGGTAGCCTTGATCACAGTTGCCGGGACTGACTCGCTGGCACTCAATCTCAGTCGCTATGGTCATGGACTACCAGTCTGTGGCCTAATTTATAGACTGGGTACCATGGGCTCGGTGGGACATGTGCCTACTCTAAATGCATTCAATATAATATGGCACAATGTTAGAAGAAACTATGCAAACAAAAGCACACCTCACCAACAGGGTGGTCAAGTATCTCCAGTGGTGGACAGGGAAAAACAACTTTGAAAAAGGCACACCCTTGGAGATATAGCATAATGCACTAATAGATATGGATGCAAGTCTGTCCTTCTGGGAGGCATCTATGAGGCACATGGTTGCCGAAGGAAAATGGAAGAAGGAGGAAGTGTTTTTCTCATCAATATATGGGAGATGAGGGCATTATACAGTATAATGCCCTAATGAAATTCAAATTGAATCTAGTGGGAAAATCAATCATCATCAACTCGGAAAAGAAGGCAACAGTAACTTACATTACAAAACAAGGCATAGCAAGAAGCATAAGACTACTGGGGTAGGTCTCCAAAATCATGACATGGGCACAACAGAACCTAAATCACAGTGCAGCCATTCACTTAGCTGGAAAACTGAATACTGCAGCTAACTTGCTAAGCAGGCAGCTAATAAACCAAGAGGAATGGCAACTGTATCCCAACATTTTTAAATGATTCAAAGGAGATACAGTAAGGACTGATCCCCATGAACTTGATGGCAATCAACAAGAACAAGAACAAGCAGGTCGAGCAGTTTTTCTCCAGATTCAAGGAGCAACAATTGAAGAGCATAGCCATCTTGTCACTTCCATTGACCCACGGCAGAGCATATGTGTTCCCTCCATTGCCTCTAATCCCACAGGTCCTCAAGAAAATCAGACAGTCCAGAAGAATAATACTGATAACTCCATATTGGCCCAGATGCTTATGGTTTGCCATGGTTGTAGCAATGGCCCTAGCCCACCCATGGCATCTGCCCTACCAGGATGACATTCTGATGTAGGATTCAATCATGAATCCAAGCCCAAACAATGTAAAGCTCACAGCCTGGCTTCTGAAAGTGAGAGACTGTTGAAGGAGGGGTATCATGAGTCAGTCATGAATGCCATCATGCAATCCAGAAGGACTTCAAACACATCCACCCACAGGAAGCAGTGGGCAATCTTCTCAAAGTGGTATGGAGAGAATGGCAAAACAGCTCACTTGATATCCATATCCCAAATATTTCTATATTACCAACAAGGCTTAGAAAAG
Organism: Neoceratodus forsteri; assembly: GCA_016271365.2. NCBI lineage: Eukaryota > Metazoa > Chordata > Ceratodontiformes > Ceratodontidae > Neoceratodus > Neoceratodus forsteri. The sequence continues at coordinate 898,775,053 of CM028135.1, read as the reverse complement.
AGGCTCCCACCCTCATCTCTGAGGGTGCAGCTCTCAGCAATAGGAGCAGCTATGGGACGGATAGGAGGCACAGCCCTGGGGATGCACTCAGGTGTCATGCGCTTCTTAAAAGCAGCAAACAATATCAAGCCACAAATTATATCATTAATAACAAAGAAACATAGAATTTGATGGCAGATAAGGACCACTTGGCTCACTCAGTCAGCCCATTTTTCCCTACCTATATTAGTACCTCAGGCCTTGCTTGATATACAATTCTTTCTCCTCCCTCCCCCCCTTCCTTTCCACCATGATTCCCTTGCACTTATCCCCTGCATTTCTGAACCTCACAACTCTTTTTAACCCCACCACCTCCACGGGAAAGTTGTTCCAGGAATCCACCACTCTTTCTGTAAAGAAGTACTTCCTCTCATCACTCCTGAATTGACCCCTTTCAGCTTCATAGCATGTCCCCTTTTTCTTTAGCACCTTTTCTTCTAAAAAATACTTCTGTCCTGTACCTTATTTACCCCCATGAGATATTTAAAGGTCTCTATCATGCCCCCTTCTCACTTCTTTCTTCCAGGGTGTACATTTTGCGATCCTTTAGTCTCTTCTCATAGAGCTTTTGATACAAAGCCTGCACCAGTTTAGTTGTCTTCCTCTAGACCCCCTCCACTCTGTCTACATCCTGGAGATGTGGTTTCCAGTTCTGGAAACAGTACTCTAGGTGGAGTCCTACTAGTGCTCCATACAGAGACAACACTATTTCCCCTTTTTTGCTGGTGATACCCTTTCCTACAGATGCCAGCATCCCACTACCCCTCCCAACTGCCGTAGTGCACTGCCTAGCCACCTTTCAGTCATCCGATGTGATCACTCCTCAGTCTCTTTCCAGCCTGATAGTTGTCAATACCACTCCACCAGTTTTGTACTCAGCCCTTGGGTTTCTGTGCCTGAGGTGCATTATTTTTCACTATTTCACATTGGAACCCAGCTGCCACAGTCGGCCCACCGACGCATCGGTAGCACTACCACTTGCGACACTGGTGACACGGGTTTGGAAATGAGCCCAGGGAGCTAGAGGGCCAGACGGGGTGAGAAGGCTGAGCATCTGTGGACTGCTCGCCTTCTCCAGGGAGTGAGGGGGGACGAGGTCTGGTGCACGACTGACCCCAGGCGGAGGCCTGGGGTATAGTAAGTGCCCGGCCATAAAGAGGGGTTGGGTGTGTCAGACATCAGCAGATCTCTGCCTTGATGTCAGGGCACATGATATACCTAGAAGAAAAGAGGAAAATCACCTACTGTGCTCCGGGAAGATGGAGCACCAGCACAGACCTCAGTGGTCCCCTGCCTGTCCTGAGTGGTGGCCCCGACAAAGTGCCATTAGTTTAGGGTATAAGGGCCGCACCTCATCCCCACCTGGGGGGAAATCCAAGGCTACATGGAGGGTCCACCGCAGGGCTCCAGGCAGGAAGGAACTGAGGCAGATGCCAGGCATTCCTGATGAGGCAGAGCACAGGGGGCAGGGAAGCTAATAAATATAAAGTGAAAAAAAATGAAAAAAACCCTGCTGCCATACCTTTGACCTCTAGTTTTCTCAGGTCTCTGCTCATCCTTTCCACGCCCTTCCTTCGGAGTGTCAGCTCTATTGAGGATTTTGGGGTCATCCACAAAGAGGTGGACATTCCCTTCCAGCTTCACTGCAGTGTCACTTATAAAGGCATTAAAGAGGACTGGTCTCATCACTGATCCCTGAGGCATGCCATTGGTCACCCTCCCTTTCTCAAAATGATCTCCATTTACCATAACCGTCTGTCACCTATCCCCCAAACAGTTTCTTATACAGTTTACCATCTTTTTTTTTAAACTTTGTTTCCCTCCAGTCACTGCTCCCTGAGACTCCCTCGGACATTGCCCGACTTTGTCCTGCCAAGCCTGAGAGTTCCCCAACCTGAATCCCCCCTTCAGGTTCTCCAAACCTTCCACACCTACCTGCAGCAAACCCACCGGATTGCACCCCCCAGGGCAGGGCCACCACAGCTTACTATGGTGCTCCTTGAAATCCAATTTTTTTTTGCAGATGGGGTCAGGGGATATCGGGGACTAGGTGGGTGGAATCCAGTAGTGTGTTTGGGGGCTGTGGCGTGTCATCGTCTACTCAGGGGACAGGGCTTTTTCTTTTTTCTGTGAGCGTGACGTGACTCCCTGGAGGTGTGGATGTGCAATAACGTCTAGCATGAGATGGGTACACTCCCACACCCAGCTTGCAGACATCTACTGTCACCTCCACCCCTTCTTGATGTGATCCCCAGCTGTAGCACACCCAGATTCCACTGGGAGTCACTGATGCCAGGGAATCACAACACACCCTCCCCAGGAGAGGAGAGTGGTTCTCCAAGCACTTAATCCTCTCCTCCTTGGCCAACAGCTGGCAAAACAAGGTCACTCTCGAGTCTGTGTTGCCAGCATGGTACAAGGTATGGTGCCCGGTGTCTCAACCCTCAGCGTACTGGGCTGGTGCTCCAGTTTACCATCTTTTGACCCACTTCTATGCTACCCAGGTTGCTTACTAGTTTCCTATGTGGAATGATGATGAAAGCTTTAATGAAATCTAGGTAGGTCATGTCCACTGCTTCACTCTGATCTAAATCCTTTGTTACACAGTCATGGAGATCTATCAGATTAATTTAACATGATGTCCTCCATGTGAACCCATGCTGCCTTAGGTCTTGTAACTCAATGGATTTAAGATATTCCACAATCATTTCCTTCAGCAGTAATTCCATTAACTTTCCCACTACCATTGTCAGGCTGCCTGGTCACTAATTTCCAGCCTCCTCCCTACTACCATGTTTGTGTAGTGGGACTACATCCACCCTCCTCCAGTCCTTCAGAGCAACTCCTGTTTCCAGTAAGCTGTTAAATAGGACCATCAGAGGTGAAGCCTGTATCTCCCTGATCTCCCTCAGTAGCCTTGGATGCACCTTATCTGGCCCAATTGCTTTATGCACCTACAGGTTAGTGAGTCTGTTCAGGACTCTGTCTTCCAAAAAGAAATAGTGTCCACCTCCCTTCTTCCAAAGCTTCTGTTACTTTTTTGTGGCCCTTCCCCTTCTCTTTCCTCTACTAACACAGAACAAAAGTGTTTGTTCAGGTTGTCTGCTTTTTCCTGATCCCCCTATGCACAGTCCCTTCCTTCCCATTTTAACCTTACAATCCTACCCCTAGTCTTCCTCTTTTCACTTACATACCCCCAAAATTGTCTTGACCCCTTTCATTACCTCCTGGGCTATTCTATCATCAGTTTGTTCCTTTGCATGCCATACTACTTTCCCTGCTTCCCTCTGTTTCCCCGATACACCTCGCTATCCTCCTCCCTCTGTCTCCTTATACCTTTTTTCAGTTAAATGCTTTATTGGGTTTTGAAATAACAAAATAACATGCATTACATAATGAGTAAATGTCACAGCATACGTGGTACAAAGGAAGGCATAGTGTCTATACAGCTACATATGTATATGCAGGCTAAGTAAGGATCAACATAAATCAGGAAGTAGTAGGACAAATCTATCGCCTAGTGGTTAAACATGTCTAGACGCAAATACGGGAAAGAGAGATTTCCTAGAAATTCTGATTTAAGCCACCTACCTAGCTTCTCCATGTGCAAGGACAAGGCCAAGTAGGAGGTACTGCTGCTGGGAGGTAGACAAGGCTTAAGATGTTCAGAAAGATGTACCTTCCAGTGGTCATCTCGGTGCCAGTCTGAAATGAAAAAGAAGCCACCACAAAGTAACTGAGCTTAAATACAGTAAGATTTGAGACATATAAACATGAATGCTGAGAGTATGAGAGCTAGTATCATGTCCTAATGACAACTACAGTATATACATGCCTGCAATAAGTAAGAGAATACATTTGAGCAAAAGTAGCTGCTGCATACATACCTAATTTTCTAAGAGGGGTCGGTAACATTTTAATAGTCGGTAATAAAGTATAAACCAGAGTCAGGAACAAATTCTCTCAGCTTATGCCAGCCTGAGGGTCCAGGTATGCCATATATGGGGCCCAACATTGATGGAGTTTTCCCACCTGTCCTTGGGCTACATGCAAGCATCTATCTAGCTCATGCAGTATTGTAAGAGAAGAAGAAAATTCTGTAATGGAAGGTATGGTGGGGCTTCTCCAGCTACATAAAATTGAGCATTTCACCAGCATGCATAGTAACATTAACCATCTAAAGTTTGGAGTGGTGAGATATGGAGCCTCAGATTTCATTCCCAGCAGCATCAGTGGTGCTGAAGAGGCAACAGAGTGACCTAAGATCTTACTGGTCTCCTGTGAGATTTTTAGCCAGACAGGGGATATGAGTGGGCATTCCCATAAAATACAAACTAAATCTCTTCCAGCCTGGTGGCATCTCCAGCAGTTGTCATGGGCCAGTACCTTGGCTTTGCAGAGTACTGAGGGAGTCCTGTACCAAAAGTGCATTATTTTATTCTGGATCAGTCTGCTTCGGGTGTCCCTATATGCAGTATGGCCAGTGTTCTAGCACTGTTTCCACTGGGTGTCTGAGATCTGAATGTGTAGACCATTCTCCCATTTGCTTTTTAGAAGGGGAATTCAGCAGGGAGTCTCTTAGAGAGGCATAGATAGCTCCTGCAGTCCCTTTTTATATAAGAAGCCAGTTCTTGGTTTGAGAAGTGCTTCCTAGCAAGGAGGTGTCCAGACTTAAGAAAGGTTTAACTGCATCCCTTATCTGTAAGTACTGCCAGGAGTTGGATATGGGTAGGGACCATCGGAGTTGCAGATTTTGGAAGGTGTCTACTATCGTGGTGTTGGGAATCAAGAGGTCTTTAAGGAAATAAATACCCCTATTAAGCCAAGTTGTCCAGAGTACATGGTAGCCTCCTATCTTGATATGGGAGTTGTGCCAAAGGGGGATATTGGAGAAGGGGCGTGGATAGGCTCCTATTTTCTTACATAGGATCTCCCAGTAGTGGCTAGAAGGGGCCATGGTAGGATGTTTTTGAAGAGTCTGGGGCCTGGGGGGTCCATAGTAGGGAGGCTAGCATAGGGGTATGCCTCAGTTTTTGTTCAATTTCTAACCATTGGAGGGAGCAAGTGGAGCAGGGTTGAAACCATTTTAGAGTCTTGGAGCATTGGTATGCCAGTTTGTATCCCTCCATCCAGAGGAGCTCCCACCCACCTTGAGTCCAGTGTGCTTGAAGTGCGTTTCGGCTATAGCATGGTCAGTTAGTACCCACAGTAAGGAATCAATCATCCCATCAAGCTTCTGGTACCAGTGTTGGGGGAGGAAGCAAATAGAAAAATGTGGGTGCCATGAACATTTTAAAGGCGGCGATCTTACCTACCACAGGAGGTGCAATCAAGTCCATCAGTCTAGCTCCCCTTCACATTCTGCTATCAGGGGTCCCAGGTTATTGTCCCACCATCTTCCCACATTAGTCCCTATTTTAACAGCTAAGTAGGCGATGATGTCCTGAGACCACTTAAGGCCCATCTGAGGAATACTGCGAGGGTGACAAGCCGAATTAAGGGGGAGTATCTCCATTTTGATCTGGTTGACATTTAGGCTTGAAATATGCATGAACTGGTTTAAAAGGGACATTAAGGGGGGAGGGATGGAGGAGTGAGCATCCTCTTAGGGCACCAGCAAATCATCAGCATACATCAGAGTGGAGTATTGGGTTTCCTCCAGCTGGATCCCTCTGATATTTGTGTTTTGATGGATAGCGGAAGCCAGAGGTTCGACCACCAGGACAAATATCGGGGGGGAAGGGGGCAACCCTGCCTGGTGCCTCTGTAGAGAAGAAAGGGATCAGATATCATGACATTAGTCAACACCCGGGCTTGTAGGTAGGTCTAGAGAGCCCTAATGGTGGTCAGAAAGTGGTGTCTGAAGCCAAAACACTCAATGACAGTATGCAGGTAATCCCATTCGATGGAACTGAATGCCTTCTCAAAATCTATTACCAGGGCAGCCGCAGGAGTGTTCACATGTTTGTCTAAATGAATGAGACTGAGAAGGGTTTGTATGTGGCCCATGCTATAGCATCCTTGAATGAAAGCAACTTGGGATGGATGAATCAGAGAAGGCAGGAAGGAGTTTAATCTATTATCAAGAGCTTTGGCATATATCTTACTGTCGGAATTAATTAGGGAAATGGAGCGATAACTGGCTGCCTCGGTGGGATTCTTCCCTTTGTTAGGAAGAACAGTTATTATAGCTTCCCTGAGAGAGAGTGGTAGCAGGCCTTTGTCTTTGGATTCAGGAAACACTTGGCTTAATGGGGGGGTAATCATAGGCGCCATGGCTTGTAGGAATTCCACAAAGAATCCGACCCTACCAGGTGCCTTCCCTGTTTTAAGAGATGACAGGGCAGTAGATATCTCTGTTGTGATATGGGGGCATCAAAAATCTCCCTTTGGGCTGGTGTCAGTTTGGGAAGAGATAATTTGTCCAGGAACTGCCAAGTGTCAGACCTGGTTTTGGGATGGGAGGAGGTGTATAGCTGTGAGTAGAAGGCAGACATGATCTTGTTCACCTTCTGTAGCTTAGTTGTTATCTTACTGGATAGGAGGTCCTTCAACCTGATGATGAATCTATTTGCCTATTGCTTCCTAATCTGGTAGGCTAATATTTTCCCATTTTTGTTCCCCCTTCCCAATATGTGTGTCGTACTCTCAGCATGGCCAGATCAGCTTTCCATGACAGAAGCTCATTAATCCTCAGCCGAAGTGTTAGGACCAGTCTGCCTAGAAAAGAATGGAGGGCGGGGTTGGAGTTGGCCTTGACAGCTTGCTTGGCTGCGGCAAGCTCCTCTTCCAGACTAGTTAATTCCTTCCCTCTTTCCTTCCTCCTGTGTGAAGCATACCCGATGATCTTCCCCCTCATTGTGGCTTTGTATGCTTCCCATGTATTTTGAGCTGAAGTGTCTGATGTGGGGTTATCCAGTAGAAAAAGACTGGTTTCAGATTTGGCCCACTGTAGAAAGTTGGGGTCTCGCATAAGGAGAGGGTCAAGCCTCCAGGTGGTAGATCGGGGAGTGGGAACATCCCAGGCTATGAGCAGTTGGAACAGGGCATGGTCCAAGTTGACCATGAGGAGGATTCTGGAGTCGGTGACTGATTAAGATTCTGTGAGATCAACTAGAAATCCAATCTATTGAAGGAGTCATGCACCCCAGATTGGAAGGTGTAATCACATTCCTTTTGGTGAATGAGGGGCCATATATCAACCAGTTGATATTCTGAGCGCATTCTATGTGCAGCCTGAACCCCTCTGTTATGTGTCTCCTTACCCTGGTTGCTTCTGTCCAGCACTGGTATCAGTGTGAGATTGAAATACTCACCAACAAATAATAGGGGGGTACTAACCGACCACGCTATAGCCAGAGCGCACTTCGAGCACACTGGACTCAAGGTGGGTGGGAGCTCCTCTGGATGGAGGGATAAAAACTGGCTTACTCATGGCTTCTACTCTGGTTGTTAGATCCACAAAAAGGGGGTCATCTTTTTTCGGTGATAAATGTTTACCAGGAGAATATTACCATTTGGGGCATCGGTCAGGGCTAAGACCCAGCGGCCTTGGGGATCAGCCATACTCTGCAGAATGGACCAGGGTCAGGATTTGTGTATCAATATGGCTACACCTCACTTTTTCATAGGGATGCTAGCATGGAGCTCTTTTCCCACCCAGTCTCTCACCAAGTGAGCATGGTCCTGTCTAGTAAGCTTTGCCTCCTGTAAAAAGGCAACCTGGGCCCTTAATCTTTTCAACTGTGTCTGTACTTTTTTCCTTTTTATCAGAGTGTTAAAGACCCGGACATTTCAGGTAATGAAGGAAACTTCAGCCATTGTCAAAATGACTGTGGAAAACCAATGAACATATGACCGAAACAGTTGGAAGGAGCAAGGGGTCACTCAGACAGTCAGATACAGAGATAAAGCCCCATAGCAGGGAGGGCATGAGCTTTGAGAGCAGAGCAACAGGATGGTGCATGGTAATACAAACTGACCCATATATATAGTATTAAGCAAGCAGCTCATCGCAATGAAGCAGTAGCAGTAACAAAAGAACAAGAATAACATATAAACTATTTACAGAAAGTGCGCCAAAATGCGCTGCGGTAGAGGTCGGTTTAGTGGGCTGAGGATGAAGACTCCTCTCTGGCCCAACCCACCTGCCCATTGGGGGGGTAGGATATGAGGATCACTAACACAGGATCCCGATCCTGTTATTACCTGAAAAGGATAGAGGAAATAGGCTGAATTGACCGAGCGAGCCAGACCTGGGGGAATGGAAAAAAGAATTAGGCAAGATACACCCTTTATTGTGGCTGACCTTAGTTTGCTTACCTCCGGGTGTGACATAATGAGATTTCAGGATATTAGATAGCAACAACTGTAGGACTAACTCTGCCTATTTAGAGGTATGCCACTCCCCACGTTAAGGCCGTTTGTCCCTGCAAGGTCACCGCCACATCAAAGTGTGTGTGTGTGTGTGTGTGTGTGTGTGTGTGTGTGTGTGTTAGTGGTAAATGATGCTGGGAGAGGTTTAATAATGTGAAATGGCAGGCAAAAAATAAAAGTTCTCCTCCAAATGTCCACAATCCTGGTGGAGAAGAGAGACATAGGGGGGAGGAGGGGGAAACCGTCTAGAAGTAGATGGCATCCCCACTTTCTATGTCTGAGGGGCAGAGATCCAGCATCGGTTCACTTGGCCTAACCCCAGCCCCCTCTGCATTAGTCTTGGGAATGTATAAGCAACAACATCAGACTACGAACATCTTTACACAGCATATTAAACAAACTACATCCAGTGAACAGTATTTTGATATAGTGTCCCAGAAGCATTCTTCAGATGACAGGGCAGGGGCATTAAGGCAAGAACCCCGGTTAGGGAGCAATGGCTAACCTTGAACTAACCCATTCTTACCCATCTTTAGGCTAAAATATTAACTCCTGGAATCCAAACCCCAGAGCCAGTACCCATGCCCTGACATCAGAAAATTGGACAAAAAGGACACTTATCTATCTTGGTCCAGCGATGTCTCTGCCTGGGGATTCTCAGATCGGTGAGCTGAGTGAGGTGCCCTCCTGTCTGTGCCATGATCCACAGTTTGCGGTGCACCGGAGGGGATGCTGTGCTATGAGGATCCTCCACAGGTGGTTGCAGTTGTTCACATTCAGTTATGGAGGCCTCATGCACCATCTCCTCCTCTGGATAATCTGGCAAGTCTGCAGGGTCGCTCAGTTCTACTGGGGTAAGTGCTGCATAGCGGTTGGCAAGGAAAATTTGTCAAGGCTGGATTCCTGGGACCGCACTGCTTCAGTCTTTTGGTGTCCTGCGTCTGTATCTCAGTCATGAGGATGAATCCTTCTTGCATGCTTCCCTGATTGCTGGCACTTGTGTGACCTGGCTGGTAGGCCCAAGGCAGTCCCCTGGAAATTGTAATTGCGTTGGGGCTCCAGTCCTGATGGAGGTGTACCACTCAACCACTTTGAAGGCCTAATGTTGTCAGGGTCATTACTTTGATGAGTTGGAGGGTTGGTTTTCCTATTCGGTGGTCTGTTACACTGCAGAAATTCCATAAGCGAGCCTGGTGTTGAGAAGGACATTGGAGCTCTATTCACCTCCAGCCGCATTGTAGCGAGATAACATAGAGAGAAACAGATTCCCATCATGTGCATCATGCAGCAGCATTTGGTGTATTCTTTGTATTTAGCTGCCAACTCCCTGAAGTAATCCTGGAATATCAGGATTTTGTGGCCTTGCCATGATAAGGCACCTAACTCATGGGCCCTAGAGGAGATCCACTCTTTATCAGCAACATTCAGGATCTGATCCATAAGGGGCCTAGGCCTTTTGTCTGGCTTAGGTGGAGGATTAAATGTCCAATGGGCTCTCTCAATTGTAAGACCCAGATGTAGATCATGGTGCAGGATTTCAGGCATGACATCGTAGAGGAAGTCTACAGAGTGCCACCTTTCAGCACCCCTGGGGAAGCCCAAGTAGTGTAGGTTACTCCGACGATTTCTATTTTCAATAACGTCAGTTTTATTCTGTAACATATGGATAGTCTTGTATTGGTCTCATACTAAAGCCGTGAGAGAGTCAACATTTGCAGAGTTATGGTTTACTTGGGCTTCTGTTTTTTGGACTCCTGCATCAATTTGTTGGATGGCTACAACTGTATTGTTGGAGGCCAGGGTGACCTCGGCCATGCGCTGTATCAATGCGATGAACATGTCACTAATTTGCTGCATGGAAAGGCCCGTGGATGTGTCAGGCCCTCTGCCCTGTGACATACTGGGATGTGACGTTTGTTATCGAACTGACCAGTGTAGATATCAAAAAGTGAGCAGTGAAGAAACTGGATCGTGTTGTTTCTGGGCGATACCAGAGAGAAGGACTCCACTGCACCAGTGGAACAGGTTCTTTTATAGGGTGCAAATAGCACAATGAAAACCCCAGGTCGGCGGAGCTCTGGAATCAGGCAGTCATCATGGTAGGAGTGAAGCCATGTTGCCCCCCCCCCTTTAACCTTTTGAATGGTACTCTTTAAGTTTTATCTTTTCAGTCACCTCTGTCAAGAACCATAGCAGTTTGTTTTTCCTCTTGCTTTTGATCCCTTGTTTGACATAGAGGTTTACTGCCTTTACAGTGCTCCCTTTTAGCTTTGGCCACTGTTTCTCCATCCCCAACCAGGCCATCCCCCCTGCCAGGTCATCCCTAAGTAATTCACCTATCTTTATAAAATCTGCCCTCCCTCCTGAAGTCTAGGACCCCTCCCTCATGTAGTTTGATTCTGGAGCCATCCTTATAGTGAGCCACACTGTACGGTGAACACTGATCCCCAGGTGGGCTCCCACCTTGATGTCTACAATACTGTCCCTTTTAATGAGTACCAGGTCCAGTATTGCCCCATTGTGAGTGGGTTGACTGGCTAGTTGCCTGAGGAACACCCATTGCAGGAAGTCCAGGATGTCCCTGCTTCCAGCTGAAGCCACTGCTGGGAAGCTCCAATCTATATCCAGCAGGTTAAAGTCCTCTATCAGCAACACCTCCCCCTTTTCTGCCATCTTTCCAGTGGCTTCCACCAATACCTTATCTAATTCCTCCCCATGTACTGGAGGTCTGTAGATCAGTCCATTGTGAATAGGGACTCCATTCCCCATCTCCAGGATGACCCACATTACTTTTACCTCGCCCTGTATTTCTTACATCTCCATTGCTTTTATGCTTTCCATCACATAAAGCACCAACCTCCTTCCTTTCCTTCCCACCTGGTCCTTCCTGAACAAAGTATAGCCTGGTATGGCCATGCCCCAGTTATGGTTTTCAGTGCACTATGACTCAGTAATGGCTACAATATCCTATCCCGGTTGGCCTCTGCTATGATAGCCTCTAGGTCTAGAATCTTATTTTCTTGACATCTAGCATTCATGCACATGACCTCATGGATTTTGTTTCCATTCTGCTTGTCTCCTTTTTGCCCTTTGACCTTCCCCTTCTCTTTTTAATACTATTGTTCCCTTCCCCCTTTGTCTCCACCACCCTTCTTCCTTTTTTAAATTGCACCTGGGGAGATTCCTCATCCCTCAGGTTCTCCTTATCCTCTACTTCAGCCTGTCAGGGAGGGCAGTTTCTGCCTTCCATTTCCTTCTGCAACTCCCTTCAGCTAGTTTAAATGTTCATCAAAGTAATATTTAAACTGGCCACTGAGGACTCTGGTTCCCCTCCCATGTGGATGCAGGCCATTACCCATGTATAGGCCCTTATCCTCCCAGGTGGGTACCCAGTGGCCGGTGCAGCTGAACTTCTCCTCTCTGCACCATTCCTTCAGCCATGAGTTGAAGCTCCTGGTGTGGGGATCCCTCTCCTCTCTCTGTCATAGATAGGCAGCACCTCAGGGAAAGCTACTGAGTGAGCTAACTAAGATCCCTCCCTAGCTCCCTAAACTCCTCCTGCTCTATCCCAGCCCTGTTCCTAGCCAGGTAATTAGTCCCCAGGTGGACAATAACATCTGGCACACCCTCCTTTCCTGCAGCCCTAGTGATCCTCAGGATCTGTTTCCCTTCCCTCTGGGCTGTGTCACTGATTAGGCACCTAACCTGCCTCTTCCCCGTCTTTCTTATTCCCCAAACGATCTCCCTCACAACTGAGTCCCCCCTAGAAGATGCTTCCTTTTCCTCTGGGGTTATCTTCCACCCTTCTTGGGGTCTCCACTGTGGAGGGCCCCCATATCCTCCCTGGTTATTACCATGGGTGCCTCCTTCCAGCAGTCCTGCCCTGCCAGAGTGATGTATGAATTTTGTAGTGGTAATGGCTGAGGAATATGCCTCTGTTCCACTATCACTACCTTTCCAGAGCCCACCATAATCCAGCCATTCCTCCTGCCTGGCATCCTCTGAGTAAAGGTGGCAGAGTTGGTGTCCCCTGAGTGGGGGGGAAGAAGGCCCCCGAATCCTAGTTAACTCGGACTAGAGTTTAGTGACCCCATCCCTCAACCCAGAGAAGTGCATGTTGGTGGGGCAGCACTGCAGTCTCCAGAAGGTCTCTCTAAAAACTTCCACCCCACAGCCTCTGCATTGCTTCACTCCCTGCATTCTCAACCTCTGTTATCTCTGTGTTACTTGGACATATTTTTGTACCCTTATCCCTGATAGGGTGTTTCTAGTTTTCTACTTTTTTGTTTTAATTTGTGTTCATCCATGCCTTGTTTAAATCTCTTTATACTTCTACCTTAGATAAGGTGTTGATCCAATTCCCAGTTTTGGCCTAATTTGTATCTTCTGCCCTTCCCAGCAGTGACTGTTGCACAATAGTGAATAGCTACCTTACATTAGTTGAGCGGCAGAGTCCCCTACTTCCTTGCTTGCTTCTGCAGATGCCTGCCAACACTTAAGATGCCAGTTACCTGTTCCACTCACTCGTTGGGACACAAGGCCCCTTGGAATCTTACCCTGGTCCTAAATGCCCATACAGAACCACCATTTGAACCAGTCAAAGACACAGACTTGTTTTGGCTAGGAATCAAAACCTTGTTTTTAGTGGCAATATGTTTGACACAAAGGATAGATGAAATGAGCACCCTCTTGTGTAAAGAAACATTCATTTCCTTCATGCAGGATAGTATGTTCCTGAGAACATTGCCAGCCTTCATGTCCAAAGTGTGATCAGTTTCATGACAATCAATCAGTAGAACTAACAATGTTCTACGTTCTACTTGGAATACATCAATGGTGACAGGAAGGATTTTCACACACTGGACATGAGGAGGGCACTTTTTACATATCTACAGAGAACAGTTTCAGAAAATCTGAGAGATTATTCAAAATCACACAAGATCATAAAAAGGGCATGGCAGCAGCTAAGGCCACCATAACCAGCTGGATCAAACAGACAATCCACAAAGCATATAAATGCCACAATATGACACTACCACGAAGTATCAATGCTCACTCTACCAGAGCATCGGGGATGTCCTGGGCCGAGAGAAATCAAGCTTCAGTGGCCAAAATCTGCACAGCAGCCATCTGGGCACCATACATATGTTTGCCAGAGATTAGAGACCGGGCGCTACAAAGATTCACAGGGCTCGCTTTGGAAACAAAGTTTTGATAGCTGTTAACATTATGGGCACCAAACACAGTTGCTTCAACCTTCCCTGAGTTTTAAATACTCATGTTTATGAACCCAGTTTATAAGGAATTGGAGTGCCATGGATTAACACAGAACACAATGGTAGTTTACTCATCTGGTAAAGATGATTGTGTTAATGTATATCCACGTCACTCCAGGTCCCACTCTGACTCAGAGGGGTGTGTCTGGAACCAGTAAGGCTGATGAATATGTCCAGCATGTCATATGGGCTGGTTTCTATGTTTAACTGTTAGTAGTAAAAAGTTACTGCAGAGATAATTATGGCCTTGTCTCTCTACATGATGTGTATAGTCAAGGGTCAGAGTCTGTTAGGTTTATTTACGTGTAACAACTATAGCTAATAGCTTTGCAAGTATCTAACTGATCAATGTGAGAGCACATGAAACTTAGATATGGTTGAAATTTGATCCTAGGTCACATGTAAGTCTATCCGCCTACCAGGTGAACCTAACCCCTAGTCTGTAAGGAACCGGAATGCCTTGGGTATACACTAACATAATCACCTTTACCAGGTGAGTTAACTACCATTCTACCTATTCGCTGCCTTTTTATATTCATTTTGTTTTGCTCGCCAGGAAAGGAGAGCTTGACAATTTTGCCTATTTTCAGCCCTGTCCCAGGGGAGATATAGATGGTAGTCAACTGAAACTAAACCAGATTAAGCTGTTGGTGGTATTTTTGGTGAATGGGGGAAATTTGGCCAGGACACTGGGGAAATACCCCACCTCCTTCTGCAGAGGGTGCTGAGGTGCTGCAGGAAGGATGGCTGACTTCAGTTTGGAGTACACCTTTGAAGCGAGAGGACGTGGAGTGGATGCTGGGGATGCTGCACTGGATTTCCAGACTTCAATGGGAACTGAAGTGAATATTCTGCAGGTCAATACCCCTCTTGGGGAGCCCTCTCAGCTTGTTATGGAGCCGTCTGTACCAGAACTGGATACTGAGGAGGAGAAATTGCAAGCAGAGTTGGTATATAAAAAACAGCAATTATTATTTATGATTTCTGCAGCAGAACAGGACTTTCTTACTAGTACACAAAAGTTGGAGGAAGAGCAAAGAAAAATACCTGTGGCTAGTCCATCCCCATCATGAATACATGCTTGCCACTGGAGGTTAGTACAGAACATGATATACATTCTAGTACTGACCAGGTCTTCTGTGAAGATCCTCAAGAGGTGGAAGGCATAGCTCTCATCGCACAAGCCCCGATTACCATTTGGACCCCTGGATCTTCATTACAGCGAGCTGGCTGGGTATTTCATCATGACCATTGGGTCCCAGATCCTGACATCCCTCTACCTGATTCTCTAGAGAGTTTGGCTTCCCATAGGCAGGAGAGCACTTCCTTGCAGGCACAGGATATTCCTGTAGACATTTCTAAGTCCTTACATCTAACGACTGCTGTTGCACTGGTTGTAAGTGAGGACCGCGAGATATATACTGTGCCAGACACGGTACCCTTGACAGTACTGCCGATATCCTCTGACCCTGACACTGTGGGGCCATGAGAAGTTAGAAGCCCTACCCCTCCTGAAGTTCGGAATGGAGCACACTCTGTGCATGAAGTTCCTCATCAAGGTATGTCTCTTCTGTTGTTAACTGAGCAGGAGAAAACAGGAGGGCAGGGGAGTCCACGGTCTGACCTACAACATTCTTGTACTTTTGCTCATCTGTTTCATAAACTGGCAGAGGCTGCGAAATGATGCTTTTTAGTCCGTCTTTGCTATGAGGGTAAAGCCCCTGTTGTACCAGATAGGGGGTGGGTAGGAAAAACCCTAATTAAAGATACAATGGGTTTTTCACTGGCAGACGTCTGTGCCTTCATCCATGCCCCAGGAGACCAAACTTATGATTTAAGTTTTTGTACCATGCAGTCCTTAGATAAATTTTGGAAGCAGTATTATCCATTAAAAGATTCAGAACACCGGCTTGACTTTTTGGCAATACCTATCACAAAGCCTACAATTTAGACTGTTACGGTTCTTTTCTGTAACAAAGGTGTTTGCATCAATGATGATATGTTTTGGCTTGAAAAAAATGCACAGTTATGGAACACCCCACACCTATTATGGATGAAAATGGGTTCTGGAATGGGGAATGGTTATTTTGGGTACAATTGACACAAACCGAGGTGGGCATTCAGCATCTGCCTAGTTCCTTTTTTCTGGGGCAAGATTGAGGTGTCCTGTTTTATTCAGGACAACTGAAGAGTTGTTATCGTTGTGGAGCTTTGGATCATTTAAATGTGGGTTGTGACAAAATTAAATGTTTTCAATGTTGTCTGTCGGGACATACAGCTCCACAGTGTATGGCACGTCCAATTTGTAATCTATGTGGTGAAGAGGAACATCTATTTCAAAATTGCCCTTGAGCAGCCCACAGTACAGAGGGGGAATCTGATCATGATTTTTTCCTGGCCAAAGCTAAGCAGAATTTTGGGACCTCTTTTGGAAACTCTGCTGAAGACACTCTTCAACCTTGTGGCTGTGGCAAGGGCAGAGGTAGTGGCCTTGGTGATAGGGGTAAGACAGCATTCTAGAACCCGGCCTTCAAGGCCGGAATCTGGACTATTGAATATTCCTTGGTCTTTCCAGGGACAAAGACCACAGACAAACTCTAGACCAGATGAAGAGGTAACCCCATATGCAGCACCCTAAGGGTCACCCATGAGAACAGTGACTTGAACTTCTTTTTTGCAGCAATAGGGCTCTACTATGGCCGTACAGATTCTCCCACCTCCTACATTACCCACAGGGGAATTTTTGAGTGCTTCAGTCACTAGTTCTTTGGAAATAGCAATTCAGGAGGACTCTGTAGCTGTGGAGGCAGGTATTTTACCAACCCCCACTTCACAGGTTTTGATGGGGGAAGGGGGAGTGATGCTCTCCCCATTACCAGCGTCTAATAGGTTTGCTGCCTTTGCTACCTGGGGGGAACAGGTTGACTCAGAAATCCCTATGGAAGGAGTTGCCCTGGATTCATTTCCATCCCAAGTCAGGATCCACCAGCTCCCCCAAAAATCCCTAAGGTTACTATTCCCCAGAAACGGATAACACGCTCTAGTGGTAAGGTGGTTATCCTTCCTCCCTGAGCTCCTATGTTTCAAGATAGCCAGTTTAGTTGTAGATAGTATTTAATCTGTGAAGAAATTCATTGCTACATTTGGGGTTTTACAACTTTTGTTGTATGATGTTTTTTTCTCCAAGACACTAGACTGCACTCTGTAGAGACAATTAATTGGGTCTCTAGAGTTTGGAAATGGGGGTCGTCTTTCTGGTTGTTGGGACTAGATACTTGTAGTGGAGTGGGGTTTTGCCTTATTTAACATTTCAGAGGAAAATTTTGACGTTATTTTTAATACCCCAGCTGGGCTGGAGAGATTTTGGGATCTCTATGAGAAATTGATACAGACTACACTTTGGGCACCATTTTTGGCAATCCCCCTGACTAAACCCCTAATCAAACCGGTAACAGTCATGTTTATAAATGAGAATGTAAATGTGGGAGATATTCATTATTGGTCAAGCCATCAATGTGAGGCACTAGAGCCTCTAGAAGCTGTCATAGATACTGAGTGTTTCTGGATTTGGGCCTGGAAATTTAGGGTGAAATTGTATCTTGGGCAGCAGGGGGTCTGTCATATCACTAACAGTTTATTTTTGGGAAGAGAATGGGGAATGTACTTCTACGCTGGGCAGCCGAAAGCATGCTATAAAGGTGGGGACAGAACAATTTGTCAAGTGCCTGTGATAAACTGATATGTGGCCTATGTGGGGCCTTTAGGCATATTAGTTGGGTGTGTTGGGACTGGAATACCTGCAATCTCTGTGACACTAAAGGACATATGTTTTCAGGATTGTCCATGTACTCTGAATAATCGGCGACCCCTTTAAAGGGGACAGGAAATGTGTGCTAATTGACAGCTGTTTATAAACTTCGTATTGTCAGAAAGTATATGCATTCCACTTAATTAGCCATATTTAACTGTACCTGTATAAAAAGTGATATGAAAAACTGTATTTTACATTGCTTTGTTTTATGGGCAGCATTCTGTTATAGTTCTATTTATGAAACCAGTAATTTGGAGTTTTTACAATGTCATTGTTTGTGTACAGAATGCTAATGAGCTGTTGACCTCTCAGTGCTATGCTTAGAGTTCTGTGCACAAACTGTGACATAGTTAACACTCCAAATCACTGCTTCCATGAAAAGAACCACTGAGGCGTCCCCCAGGATTAAACCCAATTCTGCAGCATTTTGCAACACTCTGCAGAATGCTGCAGCAGACCTACTGAAAAAAGCAATATAATTTCAAGGGCAATTAGCCCCTTTTGTCATTCAGGAAACTGTGACACTGCCAGAATGAAGTGAATGCCACAATTTCCTGCATGACAAAAGGGACTAACTGCCATTGAAATTACATTACGTTATTCAGTAGGTCTGCTGCAGCATACTGCAGAGTGCTTGAAAAGTGGGTTTCATCCTGGGGGACACCACAATATAACAGAATGCTGCCCATGAAAACAAAATAATGGAAAATAAATTGTTCATATCACTTTTTGTTCAGGTACAGTTAAATATTGATAATTTAGGGTAATGCATATAATTCTAAGACTAAGAACTTTATAAACAGCTGCCAGTTAGAAATGATTTCCTGTCCTCTTTAATCCAACAGATTTGGTGTACTTAGCACAGATGTTGAGCACAGTGATTAGGCCTGCATCAGAGTTTTCCCCTCACCACACCAAGTTCTGACTATATTCACCCAGATCCAGACCCTAGACACGTGCACCCCCCCCCCAGCTGGAAGATTCCCCTGGTTGTGCAGTCACCTTTTCCTGGGCCAAGTGGGCTGCTGCAAACTAGTATGACAATACATCCTACTGGAAGAACCTCCTGAGTGATGTACTTCAACCTGCCCTAGTCCCCAATGAGGACCTTCAGTTATCCAGCGTTGAGCTGAGCACACCACAACTGCTGAAAAAAGAGCTCTTCCCACCCGCCACAGTACCAGAGTAGCCAAACTAGCTCAGTCTGAGATGGAACTATCACTCAGCAATACATATGAGGTGCTACAAAGTTCCAAGAACTGGGATGAGTCAGATTGGGATGATATGGATTCTGAGACTTCTTCACAGTCTACCCTTCAAATAGAGGGCTGATTGTCAGATCAAAAGAAAAAGGAAAAGAGCACAATGGACTTCTAAATGGAAAGGGAGGGGGAAGGGGTAACCTGATTTAGGACGGAGAGAACTCCCCCTATTGTTTTGAATTTATGGAACAATTAAAGGTTCCTGTCTTAAATGTATGAAGTTTAAAGAACCAGAAGTGGCAGAAAGCTATTTATACCCAGTCATTACAGGAACAGTTTGATACTGTTTTGTTACAAGAGACATGGATGGCGACATTAGCCGACCTACAGAAAATGAAAAAGATTGGTGGTTTGACCCCCTTATTTTGGTCCTTTGGACTAGATAGATCGGATGGTCTTGGAATTTTATTTAGAGGTACAGGTTTTCAGATACATAGGGTAGTGGACATTTCCTCAGGGAGGGCTTTGCTCCTAGACATTGGGTGGTGTCACAAACAGCTTTGTTGTATAAATGTATATGCCCCGCAAGTTAAAGCAGATTGAGTAGCTTTATTTGATCTGATTAAACCTTTTTTGGCAATCTCAAAACCCATCATTTTGGGTGATGACTTTAACTGTTCCCTTGATTTTTCTATTAAGCATGATAGTGGGAAAAGGTCTATTGTGATGCCATAGCCCTGAAGTCTATGATAGATAACACTGGATTAATTGATTGTTATAGACATAGACATTAAACAGGAGGTTTCATATATCACAGGGGGAATTTACATACACAAATTGATTTTTTATTTCTTTCCACTGATTTGATGATATGGACAGTGAAAACTACACCAACTGAATTCTCTGATCATGATCTCTTAGACATGACAATTTGAAATCAACAGCTCTCTATACTTAATTGGTAGATGGAGGTTGAATGTAGCCTCTTAAAATTCTGCTGATGTCCAGATATTAGTTAGGGATTTGTTATATGCTAGAACCTCCATGCTTTGTCTTAATGTCTCTGTGACTGACTGGTGGAAGATACTAAAACAGAACTAAAACTCTTTTTTATCAAGTATGGGAAACAAACAAAAATTGGATTACTTTAAATACCTAACTTACTGCACCCAATTGCAACGTCTTATGTCACTGGTGAGTGATAGGGCGGTAAATGTAGCTGACCGAATTCAGTTGATCAAAACAGAAATTAGATGTTATTAATATAATAGGGCACTTTCTTAGGAAGCAGAGCTAAAATATGGAACTCAGCATACTCCATATTGCTACCCTTGTTTGATGTGCAAGGAGAGAATGTCAGCTTCCCATATCATGAATTTGTGGAATGATTCTGGAGAGAATATTTATAATCCACTTGAGCTTTTGAATTTGGTAGTGTCACTGTTAATTCATCCAGCACAAACTTGCTCCATACTGTATAGGAATTTATGAGAGAATATACATATTACTGTATATGGGATGTGTTGGAATACTACAAGGGATTTGCCCCTAGAGGTTATTTGTTGTCTCTGGACCAGCCCAAAGCATTTCATTGGGTATATCATGATTTCCTGTTCCACACTTTGTTGAGGTATGGTATTCAGAAGCTTTTTGCTGATTGGATCTCATTTATAAAAGTCGGCTACACTAGTGGCTTATGACAATAGATGACTAGGTAAGAACATTTCCTTACAAGTAGGGGTCCGACAAGGTTGCTCCCTCAATTCCCTGCTGTATGTCTTTGCATTGGACCCTGTAATCTGCAGGGTTCTGGAAGACCCTAACTTTCAGGCACTCCCCTAGCCAAAGGGAAATGGGGTTTTGAAAATGTCAGCATATGCAGATGATATTTGTATATTTTGCATAATAAACAGAGTGGGAAAGCAGTATTGGATATCTTTCATTCCTTCTGTAGTCTGTCTGGGGCAGTTCTGAACTTACAGAAATGTATGGAGATTTGTCTAAATGAAATTGATAGGGAAGATTCTTTATTAGTAGGCATTCCAATCGTACCGGCCCCAATCAAAACTTTGGGTATCATATTTGGACTGAGGAATTTGGCCCTATTAAATTGGTCTAAGAAACTAAGTTGCTGTATGACTAAGGTCTAGAGATGGAAAAGCTGGCCCTTTTCAAAACATAAATGTCTCTGGATAATTAAACAGTTTATGATGCCAATTTTGCTATACATCAGCTTATGTTTTCCCTTTACTGGTACAGTTGGAAACCACAGTTTATAGTATATTTTTCAAATGTTTTGGGGTAGCCACCTTAATCCAATCAAAGGAGATTTTACCTACAGTATTTACCTAAATCAAAAGGTGGGATAGGGAAGCCTCTGCTGCTTGTCTTTTTCCACATTATTTTTTGGTCAAATTCAATGAAACTGGCTATTCAGGTGTCAGATACACAGACAAATGTATGGTAAAATGCTTATTACATGATTATTTGCAATACTGGACAGACACTCTGCTTAAACTATCCAAAAAACTGAAGGTTCCAGACTGTCTTAGATCATCTTTCGTGAAATTACTGTATATACTTGGAAGATCACAAGATCTTCTCTGGCAACTTCTCACCAGAAAACCTTATATTCTATGATATCAGGTAACATTTGTCCCTAGGTACCAGAAT
This sequence comes from Neoceratodus forsteri, assembly GCA_016271365.2. NCBI lineage: Eukaryota > Metazoa > Chordata > Ceratodontiformes > Ceratodontidae > Neoceratodus > Neoceratodus forsteri. The sequence continues at coordinate 898,753,676 of CM028135.1, read as the reverse complement.
TTAAAGGTTGTGGAGAGAGGGAAAGCTCAGCTGGTTGTAATGCAACTACAAGACTCTTGTGTTCCTTGAAGAATGTGGGACATTATTTGGCTGTATTCATATGGCAGATTAAATGTTCGGGGGAATCACAAATATAAAAATCATTGGAATAAAGAAGCTGTCCATTTTTACAGTGCATGGCTGCTTTGGAGACTATGGAGCATTTCTATTTGCATGTAAATTTGTACAAAACTTTTGGACCTATGCAACAGGTCACTGGCAACTTCCCTGGCTTGTTTGACTCACCTAGGAATGTTTGTTTCTAGGTGATTTCCAGCCTCCTTTACTTTGCAGAAGTATAACAATAGCACCTTAGGGGTATTCTTCACATGCCTCAAATTCTATTTCTGGCAGACGAGATGGAAATTAGTGCTACAGTACAACAATTGAGACTTCCCTATAAGACTATTATAGGTATGGGGATGCTGTTATGAAAGAAGTTTATAGAAAGAATTGTATTATGGTGCCTGCAGCACATCACTCAAATTTATGGCGTGGATTGCCATGAGAATCAAAAATGCTTTACTGGAATGGAACAAGTTTTATAGAGGTATCAATAAACTGACTGTTTGATCTCTCTCCCCCCCTTTTTTTAGGATACATCTTTTTCAACTAGATATTGTTTGCAGAAGTACGCTGAAAGATGAAAAATGTTTACTTCCATGGTTTCTGTTTTTTTTTTATGTGGATCTTGACATGGGTTACATAGATACATAGACACTGTTGGCAGATAAGGGCCTATGACCCACCCAGTATGCTCATTTGAGCTTGTAAGTTCCCTTTATGTTTTTCTACTAGTCTGCTTTCCCTTACCCCTGACCTCAAGGATTCCCTTATGTCTATCTCATGCATTCTTAAATCCCATTTATTGTTTCAGCCCACACCACTTCCTCTGGCAGGGTGTTTCACTTGTTCACCACCAATTCTGTGAAGAAATTCTTCCTCATGTTTCCTTTGACTCACCCTCTCTCCAAGTTCATCCCATGCCCTCTATTCCTGGAACATCTTTTTCACTGGAAAACAGTGTATTCCTGCACTCTGTTCCTCCCTTTAAGGTACTTGTATGTCTCTATCATATCCCCTCTCTCCCTCCTTTCCTCCATGGAGTACATATTCAATTCCTTCAGCCTGTCCTCATAAGACTTGTGATGCAACCCCTGTACCATCTTTGTCGCACTCCTCTGAACCTTCTCCACCCTGTTTATATCCTTACATAGGCATGGTCTCCAAAATTGTACACTGTTCTCAAGGTAGGGTCTTGTATAGTGGAATTATGAGCTCCCTTTTCCTGCTGGTGATGCCTCTGCCTATGCATCACAGCATCCTATTTTCTTTACCTGCTGCCTTGTAGCACTGTTTCACTACCTTGAGGTCATCAGAGATGATAACCCCAAGGCCCCTTTCCTGCTTGGTGCATGCTATATCATCACCGCCCAACTAATTTGTTGTTCCAGGGTTTTTGTGTCCCACAAGCATTATCTTGCACTTCTTTGCATTGAATTTCAATTGCCAAACCCTCAACCATTCTTCAAGCTTCTGCAGGTCCTTCCTCATGCTGTCTACACCCTCTGGCATGTCCACTCTGTTATAGAGCTTCGTGTCCTCAGCGAACAGGGAAATTCTGCTGTCTAGGTCCTATGTAATATCACTGATGAAGATGTTGAATAGGATTTTTTATTTTAAATATTTATTGAAGTAATCAGTTTTACAACCTTTGAGTCAGGGACTCGTTTACAAAGCTACCTCGTCATTGGGGGGGGGGAGACAACAATTAAGTGAGGTTTAGGACAGAGGTTACATACAGGTGAGATACATAAATACACACGTAGAGTTACAGGCAGCAATTATACAGGTACATGCATATGTTGAGTTACACGCATCATTATATAACATCGTTGTTACGGTCTGTTCTATTGTACCAGCACCCAGTCGTCCTATGGGACCCAAAGGGCATAGGGCTAAATGAGACAGGGTTTTGGTCCACTACAGGCATTACATCATCGGCTGTCAAAAATGTGTTGGCGGAGGGCTATTTGAACCGGCCAATCCCAGGGATCTTAGTGATAGCCTCAGGAAGGGAGTTAAACCAGGCCTAGGCTTTATGATGAAAGGATCTTTGGCAGAGAGCGTCCTTGCCCTGGGAACTATGAAGGTGGCTGTGGTGGAGTTACGGGTTGGCAAAGGCCGGACAGCCAGCTGCAGGGATGCAGAGACTTGTGGGGCAAAGCCCTGACACGGATTTTTTGGCCAGTAGGCAGGTGTGAAATTTCAGTCTTTCCTCAAGAGTGAGTATGTAAGCGGCGAATTATAGCAGACAGGGTGAGTTCTGCTGTAGGCACCGGTGAGGAGCCTACAGGCTTTTGTTAATAGAGGTCTGGACTTTTTGATAAGGAGGAGGGGTCAGCTGGCCATGCGAAATTGGAAGTCCGTGAGGGTCGGCCAGTGACAACACAGATGAGGTAATGGCTAGTTTTAAGGCAGATTCCGGGATGCAATCTTTGTGGCGGTAGAGGAGCCCGATCCTGGAGTTCATGGCTGATGACAGGGCTTTTAGGTGTGCGTGGAATGTAAGGCCTGAGTCAAAGGTGATGCCCAGGTACTTATATGTTGTTACCTGTTCGAGTGTGAGGAGCATGCTGGTGGTGAAGTGAAGGGGAGTGTCCTTGGCGCTGTTTTGCCGATGAGAGAACAGCATTGACTTTGTTTTCTTCAGGTTCAGGACTAGTCAATGGTTATTGAACCATTTTTCAGCTTGGAGGAAGGTGCTTTGCAGTGTGCCTTGGAGTAGGAGTGGGTCTGAGTGTGATGCTAGGATTCCTGCATCATCAGCATAGAGCAGTATTTTGTTGGAACAGGAGCTTGGGAGGGTGTTTAGGAATAGACTGAAGAGGGTGGGTCCAAGGATGGAGCATTGCGGGACCCCTGAGAGTACTGGTAGGTTGGAGGAGAGGGTCCCATTTAGCTTAACTCTTTGGGACCTGTTGTGCAGGTAGCTTGAGAACCAATTCAGGTGGCCGGATGAGAATCCCAGTTGGCTTAGGGAGTTTAACAGCAAGGGGTGGCACACAGTGTCAAATGCCTTGGATAGGTCTATGAAAACTGCCCTTGCAAGTTGACCCTTGTTAAGCGCAGAGTGTATGTGGTGGGAGAATTCCAGAAGGGCAGTGGATGTGCTGTGGCCAGGATGAAACCCATGTTGCTCAGGACATAGAATGTCGTATTTAGATAGGTATTCTGTGAGCTGTGTGGTTACTATTTTTTCTAAAGCTTGGGGGGGGGGATGGAGATGGGCCTGTAGTTATTTGGTAGTATACGGTCCCCAGACTTATGGATGGGGGTTACTTCAGCCTGCTTCCAAGCATCCGGAAATTGACCTAAGCATAAGGATTTATTTATGATAAGCATGAGGGGGATAAGCATGACATCCAGCATGAGGCGGAGCATCCTGGAGTCAAGAGGGTCATTACTTGGGTTATGAGAGGCGAGGGACTTTAGAAAAAAAGGTTTGGCATCGTGGGGTGAGATCATCCGGAAGTGGAATTGCAGCCTGGTAGTGTGAGTGTGGGTGGGCGTTGGAACCGGGTCAAAAAATTGGGCAGGGAGAACTGCACTTAAGTCCGTGAAGGTTTTATTAAGGCAGTCTGCAATACATGTTAGGTCCGTTGAGACTGCCCCATTTATGACAATCTGAGACGGAGGGGAGCAGGTTTACCATTCAGTTCTTTAATGTTGTCCCAGAAGGCTCTGGATGAACCCCAGGAGGATGTCAAAGCAGCCTGATAGTATTTAGCTTTTGCCTGCTTGATGGCCCAGGTGCATTGGTTGCGGGCTGCCCTATAGGCTTGCCTGTCTGCCACCCTACCAGAGTCATTTGCTACGTGCCAAAGATTATCTCTCTTTTTTAGTTGCTGGATCAGTGCAGGGGATATCCATGCAGCAGTCCATTTTTTTTTGTCTAGATGTGGTGATGGGGACAAACAGGTCACAGGCGTAGTTGAAGGCCATAGCGAGGTAGGTTAGGGCAGAGTTTATGTCTGATGCATAGGCCATTGGGGTCCAGTCGACTTGTGCGAGGTGACGTTTGAGGTTGTCAAGACCCCTGGGGAGAAATCTGCGTCAAGGGGTGCTGCTGTACACAGGGCTGAGTGTGGGGGAGGACCCGAAGCAGATGACAGGGGAGTGGTCGCTAATTGGTCCCAGCACTGATCCTTGTGGCACCCACTTGGCCACTCCTTCCTCTGTGGAGTGACAGCCATTTACCACCACCCCCTGTATCCTGCTGCCCAGCCAATTAAACACCCACCGCACTACTGTTCTGCCCACTCCCATGTTCCCCAGTTTGTTTAATAGCCTTCTATGCAGCACAGCATCAAAGGCCTTGCTGAAGTCCATACAGGCCAAGTCCACTGTCCTCTCCTGAGCCACCTCCCTTGTCACCCAGTTGAAAAATTCAATAAGCTGGTCTGGCATGGCCTCCCCCTGGTGAAACCATGCTGCCTTGGATTCTGTAGTCCATTGGCAACCAGATGTTCCACCAATCTCTCCTTCAGTAGTGCTGTCATGATCTTCCCCACTACCGAGGTCAGGCTGACTGGTCTGTAGTTCCCCATTTCCTTTTTGTTCCCACTTTTGTATAAGGGGACCACATCTGCTGTCCATCAGTCATTGGGCACCTCCCCTGAATCCAGTGATCGGTTAAATGGGATTGCCAGAGGTTCAGCCACCACCTCTCTTAGTTCCTTTAGGACCCTGGGGTGCACCCCATCTGGCCCCATTGCTTTATCAACTCTTATTCCTTCCAGTTTCTTTAGGACCCTTTCCCGTGTAAAGGACTTGTATCCATTTCTGCTCAATTCCCAACCCTTGTACTCCCTTCAGATCCATTACCCTCCTCTTCTTCAGTAAAGACTGAGCAGAAATATCTGTTCAGTATGTCAGCTTTACTGTTGTAATCCCCCATGCAACCTTCGTCCTTCCCCTTCAGTCTCACTATTCCTCCCTTTGTCCTTCTTTTTTCACTTATGTACCTGTAAAAGGTTCTGTTCCCTCTAACCGTTGATTTTGTGATGCGCTCTTCTGTCTGAGCTTTGGCTTCCCTTACTGACATCCCTGCTTCCCTTTGCTTCTCCTGGTACTTCTCCCAATCCCCTTCTGCCTGCATCTTTTTGTATTGCCTGAATGCAATCTTTTTGGCTTTTACTTTCTCCGCTACCTTCTTGGAAAAACTTAATGGCCTCCTCTTCCTTTTCCCCTTGCTAACCTGCTTAATGCATTATTCTATTGCATTTATAATCTCTCTTTTAAATATTGCCCACTGTTCCTCCCCCTCTGATTCCCTCCCATTTCCCATTAGTGCCTCTTTCAAGCATGTCCCCATTTTCCCAAAGTCTGCCATCCTAAAAGGTTGAGTTTGTTATATCTGTATATTCCATTGTTATATACGGAGTTTGCTATTTGTTTCATTTTAATTTATGTTTTATTTTATTTTCCTTTGTTTTAAATAAAAAGTTCCCCTACTCTAGCTAGTAGGGGGCTGTTGGTTGTCTCTGCCAAGATGGCTGGCTTCGTCCCGGAGGAGACAGGTGTGGTGGATAGCGGTGTAGCTCAGGGGCAGAACTTCCCCTCTTTCTATGTGAACTCCAGAGGTCACCAAAATGAAGATGGCAGCACTGATTGATTTTGATGTCCCAGAGGCAGCTTTGCATACTGAGGGGATGAATTCTGTTACAGTGATGAACAGCCTTACCTGTACAGCTCTGAAACAGACTACCAGTATTTCGCTGGTACAGCACATATGTGAACCCATGATGCCTATGGAGGTGGATGTGTCTTCAAGTTTCTACAGTATAGATCACAGGGCAGACTTGGAAGCAGTGTTGGATGTGAAGATGTCCACATGGAAAACTCACCTTTTATGGCTTCTTGCAGAAGAAGAAGAAAAAAAATCACTCATGGACAGACCCAGACCAGCTTTTGCTACTCCACAGCAACTGGCAGAAAAAAAGCCATCAGAGGGTAATTTCTCAGTTGCCACACTGATCCTGTGGAACTTACTGCCAAGACATCTAAGGGAGGCACCATCGGTGCAAACCTTTAAAAATGGCCTGAAAACATTTTTGTTTGATCAAGCTTATGACATACAGTACATAATTTATTGTGAGTAGAAGGTCATGTAGCAAACTAACTTTTGTTTTATTTTTAGCTAAAGATAGATAGAGTGATTATTTTATATTCTAACTCTGCAATGTGTATTGGAATCTGTATGGATTGTTTTTAAATGTTTTTTAAGCACTCTGGGCCTCCAGGAAGGGGCACTATATAAATAAAGTTTCTATCTATCTATCTGTCTGTCTGTCTATTCTATCTATCTATCTATCTATCTATCTATCTATCTATCTATCTATCTATCTATCTATCTGTCTACTGTCTAGCTATCTAGTTTACAGTGATCTGCCTGCCAAAGTGCTACATCAGCAAGCAAACAGCTTGCTATTCATGGATAGAAGTTTGACAGTCTCTCAAAACAGAACACAACAGATAGTAGTGAACCTGCATGGCATATGCACACAGCCTTGGCAGTAGTGGACTGGATGAAATCACAGGACAGATTGACCTGGGAACCAGGGGATGTTCCACATACAAAAGAAATCATCACACAGGCTAACCCACAGTCTGGGACTCAGGTAAGGAAATTGCCTTCCATTCCTGCAGTATGTGATTTACCAATGATGGACATTGGGCCAGCTTCTCCTATACCTCAGACTGATACTGTTACTGCTGTGGCTACTACTTTTGTACTGGAGCCTCAGGATTCTCTTTCCCAATCCAGGCCCACTGTGGCAATCTTGAGGGCCATACTACATATCAACTCTTTTCCTTCCTGAGAGTCAGCCTCTTCCCCTTCACTGGAAACAGATGCTGTTTCAGACCCCCTTGTTGCTTCAGCTGTCTCAGCTGCAGTGCTTCATATTCTGCCTTAGCAGTTGCAGCGCAATCAGTGAGTGTTGGCATTATTACTGAGGGTAGTGCTTCAGGCCCTCCTCCTCCTTCGGATCCTTCTAGGAGTATGAAAGACAGACCACCTGCACAGTCGAGGACTTCTACATCCCAGATACCTCCTCTGGCAGCATCATTTTTTTCTGACAGACCTGCTCAACAGGCTTCTTCTAGAGGGGCTCCCAAGACATACGTTAAGCTATTCCATGCTCACTTTTCCCTGCCAAATGGCATAATGCTGTCCGAGTATTCTGCAGAAGGGGTTTGGAGGAAATCCCTGATCGTCTGTACATTTCACACACATTACTGCAGGACTCTATGGGTTTTTGTGCCATTGAATTATCCGTCCTCATACATGTACCTAACGAATCAACCTATTGATATTAGTTTCAAGACCTCTGTCGCTCTGGACAAATTCTGCTATAATTATCAGCAGTTGCAGGATATGCCCCTGTAGGTCCTTTTTTTGGTGATCCCCCTCACAAAACTATCCTTTAAGACTATCACTGTGCTGTTTCATAACGAAGGGGTCAGTATGACCAATATTGTATACTGGTTGATGCAATGATGCCAGGTTTTGGGGGATCCCATCAGATTTGGACAGGGGCCAGAGGGTGAAAGTTAATCTCTGACAAATGAAGGTGGGAGTGCAGCATCTCTCCAACAGTTTTTATCTTGGGAAGGATTGTGGGCTATTGTTTTACCTGGGACAGCCCAAGATGTGTTACAAGTGTGGGTCCAGGGATCACTTAAGTGGGGCCTGTGACTAGTTGAAATGTTCCCTTGGTGATGAATTGGGCCATACCAGTTTCCATTGCACCAATGAAAACAAATGCAATCTCTGTGATGAACTTGGACATTCTTATTGTAGCTGCCCTTGGGCAGCTCACAACTAGCCTGGGGAGGCTGACAGTCTGGGACAAATTATTTTTCTCATGTTGGCCAAGAAATCTGCCCAGCAATCCAGTGGTGTGCCTCCAGATTCTGTGGAACCTACTTCTATGCCTGCAGCACCTCCTTTGGCTCCCTATCCTTCTCCAACTGACATGGAGACTACTGGGGATATCCTTTCACCAGAGTCTGTGGCTCTCCTTGTTGTTCCTTTGCACCCAGAATTTGTTCTCTGTTCCCTCACAAAGTGTAGCACAGATGACTTTGCTTGGGCCTGATTTGCACCCTATGGAGGTCAGTGTGGACATTGCTCCAGTAGAGGAGGAGATCAGAATGGTAGACCAGGATCTGTTGGCACACACCATGCCTCCTCCAGCTCCTTTAGACACCAATGCATTCCAAATAGTCACTAGGTGGAGGAAGTGTGGTGTTTTGTCTCAAACAAAGATGCTTAAGACTGGCCTCTTACCCCTATCCACGAGATATTGCACCATACTTCTGAGTGGGGAGATACTGGGGTAGACTCTGATGCCTCCTCAGTGGTATCTTCACAGGCTGATCCCTTTTCTGATGTAGAACAGCTTTACCCACCTGTTAAAAGAAAGCAAAAAAGGAAGATAAGAACTAAACATGTTTTTGTTAAGGTGCCTAAGTAATGACTAAGAAGTTATAATGTCTGTGTATTTTTCTGTTTCCTGTACTTCTTGACATCTGCATTGCAGACAGTTTAACTAGGGGCAGCTGCGGGTGTGTTCTTTTGCCTTTTTCTTGCATGAGCTGTTACTTTGCTTTGTTTGTTTTCTAAGTATTCTGGCCCGGATATTCAAAGAGGTTGCGCCTGGTGCAACAGAGTAACACTGGCGCAACCCCGCGTTGCGCCCCGGTGGGATATTGAAAAGGCTGCCTGGTGCAGTACAAATCCCAATGCACCAGGGAGCAATGTAATCGTATGCGGTGCAGATGCAGGGGACATGCCCATGCATATGCAGCACATTCCGATATTCAGCCTGGGATGTGCGGCACATATGCAGACGCAACTCTGCATTGCGCCACATAGGGGGGTTCAAAGTTGAGCCTGTGAGGAGTGGGAACAACTCCCAGCCATCTACAGGTAGGCTGCTGTATTGCAGATGCAACACAGCAGCCGCCAGCTGTGGATGGCCACCCGCCCACCCAGAACACCGTCCACAAGCAGACACATTGCCCTGGTAGTCCAGTGGTCCCTCCCCACTCGTAGCCGTGATCATGGTAAATGGCAAATGAAACAGTCCCTGCTAATCTAGTGGGACCCCCTCCCAATTCCCCAAGAAATGTCAGCAGCTACCCTCCCTGGTGGTGATGTGGACCCCCCTCCGCCCATTGCCACGATTGCGGTACAACACCGTAAAATATATCCCTGGTGATCCAGTGGTACCCCCCCACCTCTTCCACCCACACCAAACCCCTTGTCCATCCCACTCCTCCCCGTCATTGGCTGGCGGCTTTAAGAATGACAGGTACAGTATTGGCTGTAAGCCCACTGGTCCCCAGTGTGGACCAATGGGCTTGCAGGGCATACTGTACTAGACAGTTCCAAATATGTGAATGAAGTCATTCACATATTTGGACTGTCTAGTGTAATATGCACTGCAAGGCCATGTGTCACTGAGGACAATAGGCTTACAGCCCTCCTAACTACCTGTCATTAGTGGCACAAGATATACGACTGGTTTCAGCCTCTCGCCGATGATGGGGTGGGGAAAGGGTGGAGCAAGGGTTTAGTGTGGGTGGGAGGGTGGGGTGCCACTGGATCACCAGGGATATATTTTTACTGTGTTGTACTGTGATTCACGGCAATGAGGCGGGGGGCTTCCACATCACCACCAGGGAGGGTCATTACTGATATTTCTCGGGGACTAGGGGAATTGGGAGGGGGGACCACTAGACTACTGGGGGATAATTTATGGCATTTATCAGGAACTCAGGAGGGAAGGGGCCCACTAGGCTACTAGGGACTGTTTCATTTGACTTATACCGTGATCGCGGCTCTGGGGCAGGGGATGCTCTGGGATCCCCACTGCACAGGTCATGCTGTGCAGGGCATCAGGCACAAGTCGCCGGGCTGCCCTGCACAGGGAATGCAAATGGGGCCATAATGACATGCAAATGACCCCATTTGTGCCTTGCATATATTGTGGCCTCATTTGCATGCCCCCTGCTGAATATCGTGAGTGATGTACTTAGCACAACTGCACTTGTGTTGATGCATCTCCGTGCTCCCAATCTGTGGCTTGTGCCAGTGCAGTGCCACTTATGTGCACTGACCTTGCCATATTCAATGGGCTGTGCCATGGCACATCACCGTTGAATATCACGCTGCCCTGGGCCCAGCACATCCACATTGCGCTGCACTCAGGCTTGCACCACTGCCTGGCGCAGTCCGAATATCTGGGCCTCTGTGTTCTATTGTTTGACTTCTTTTGCTTCTTGATTCTCCTGTTAATGAGACAGTTTCATTTTATTGTTACCCATCCAAAGTGCCAATATTTTGAGTACCGGCAAAACTTTGTTTGTTTTTTTATCTTTTTCCTTTTCTTTATTCTTTTGCTGTTTAGCTGACATTTTTTTATTGTATTTCACTGTGTTTTTGTTTCGTTTCTTTCAAATAAAAAAATTTCCCAACACTTTTTGAGAAGTGCCATGGGATCTTTAACGTTCACCAGAACAACCACCAGAACAAGCAGACGTGACTTTGGTTTAATTTTAATGTCTCATCCTAAAGATAAAGCAAAAACAAGGTGCTGCGTCAGCATGTGGTCTAAAAGCAAAACAAAATGGTTTTATTAAATACATGCTGAAAATAGAAAATAGAGTTAAAATCTACGTTTCCACCTTAGGTCTTCTTCAGGAAATATCTAAAAGAGAAAAAAAACAAAGTTAGTGTAGAGGGGAGGTAAAATGAGAGATAGATATATATATGTAGGGAAAGAAGAAAGGGGAGGCTTAGGGAGAAGAAGTGATAAATGGTAAGATTAAGAGAGAATCTGTGAAACAAAAAGGTGATGATAGGAAAGATAAAGCATAATGGGAGTGAAAGAGCTAGGGAAATTCCCAGGTGGGGACTAATTAACAGGGCCTAGTAAGAAGGCTGAACGGTGACAAATGTGTGGGAAGGAGACAGAGATGGAGACTTATGGTGAAAATGAAAAATAAATTAAATGAGTACAAAAACAAATAGACTACAGGAAAAAAAAAAGGAGGGGATGGCTGAAAGATGTTAGTGGAAAATAAGTCTATCATTCAAACCAGAGGGCTGCTGGGAGCCAAAGCGGATGATCAGCTTGGCTTCCATGTTTTTTCTTTGTTCAGGATCCCAGAAGCCCTGCTGAAGGACACAAACAGAAAGGTCATTGACACTGTGGTCCCTGGAGATAAAGTGGGATACAATGGGTTTAGCAGTTTCACGATTCCTGACTGCTCTGTAATGTTCCCTGAAATGGTCAGCAAGACGCCTCCCAGTTTCTCCGATGTAAATAGCTGTACACTTCCTGCAAATAATACAATACACCACATTAGTGGAAGTGCATGAGAACTCCTTGGTGATGTGAAAAACACCTGTAGGACCCTGAATTTCAGTCACACTGGAAATAAATGTGCAAGTGTAGCAGCGAGTCCTGTTGCAATGTTTGGTACCTGGGACGGAGGAACTGTTAGGAGCAGGTAGGCTGCTTTTAACCAGGAGGTTCCGCAGGTTAGGTGGCCAGCGGTAGGAGGCAATAGGTGGTTCTGTAAAGGAAGCACCAATGTTAGGGTCAGTTTGCAAAATGGGAAAGTTACTGGTGATGATCCTGTGAAGAGAAGGTGTGCTCTGATGAAAGGGAAGCACTAGTGGAATTCGCCGTTGTTCTTCTGTAACAGTGTCCTTCCTGAGGGGGTCAAGATTACGGGGCATGTGACTGACCTGGGAGAGTGCTCTGTCCACTGTGCTTTTAGGGTATCCCCTGTTGATAAAAAAACTATGCATTATTTGGGTCTGCTCAGCAAAATCATCCTCTTCACTGCATATCCTGCGAAGTCTAAGAAACTGTGAATAAGGCAGACCATTCTTGACATGTTTAGGATGGAAGGAGCTGTGGAGGAGAAAACTGTGAGAGTCAGTGGGTTTGTAATAAACTGATGTCTTCAGACCAGTGCTCTGTACTGACAGCTGGATATCCAGAAAAGGCAGTGTAGAAGAGGATATTTCAACAGCGTATTGAAGGGAAGGATGGGCTGTGGTAAACTTGTCAAGGAAGACTTGGAGGGTCTCCCTGGAGCAGGAGGTGGCCCCCACACAGTCATCAATGTAGCATTTGTAGAGTTCAGGCACAGTCCCTGTGAATGAGAGAAAAACATTCCTCCACCCAACCCACAAACAGATTAGCAAAGCTGGGACCCATCTTGGTACCCATGGCAACTCCACTGACCTGCTGAAAAAACTGTTATTAAAAGAAAAAGCATTGAGTGTAGAACCAGTTCTGCCAGATGAGTTAGTGTGTGTGGAGTGGCTGCTGGACTTCAGCTTATTCAAGAAATGCTGCAAAGCTGTCAGACCATCATCATGGGGGATCACTGTGTAAAGAGATTTGATGTCCATGGTGAAGATGAGCTGATGAGAGTCACTGAATCTGAACCTGTCAAATAATTGGAGATCATGGTTAGTGTCTCTAACATAGGAGGTTAGGGATTCAACAAGGGGTGTCATGAGGCTGTCCAAAAATGAAGAGATGTGGGATGTGGGGCAGGAGCAGGCAGACACTATGGGACGACCCGGGTTACCTGTTTTGTGGATTTTGGGAAGGAGATAAAACCTGGATGTCTGGGGATGCTGAACTATAAGTCTCTTAGCAGAAGCAGGGAGCTCTTCGTTATCAATAGCAGAGGTGATGGTGGTGGTGACCTCAGTCTGATAGTCAGCAGTGGGGTCCTGTGGAAGAGAAGAATAAACCTGGTGTCAGAGAGTTGTTGTGTGGCTTCAGTGATGTATAGCTCCTTTTGCCAGACCACAACAGCACCTCCCTTATCAGCTGGTTTAATAACAATGTCATTCCTACATCGTAGAGATCTGAGGGCTGCAAGCTCACCAGGTGTCAGGTTGGAATGGTTGTGCCTGCAATGAAGATTGAAGTTAGTTGTGTTTTACATGCATTGGTTAACAAAGTAATCAACAGCAGCAAACCGTCCTGGAGGGGGTGTCCATGCACTTCGCTGGGGATTGATATCATTGACTGTTCTGGTGATACTGTCATCATCTGTGGGAAGAGGACTCACATTAGAAAAATGAACTGCAAGGCGTACTCTGCGATAGAAGCACTGCAGATCAACTTGAACCTGGGGTGCATCAAGATATCTGGGTGTGGGCACAAAAGAGAGACCTTTGCTAAGGAGTGATTTCTCATCTTGTGTCAGTGGAAGGTCTGGAGGAATACAAAATACCAAATTGTTAGGTTGTGTCTGACTCGAGGGCTCATGTTGGTAGTTGATGTGCTGGGTGAGAGACTGGAGTTTCACAGATTTGGAGTCCTTGAGGAACTGAAAGAGAGTGGAGTTAAGGTTTTGGATGCAGTGTTTAATTAAAGGAAGGTTATGTGGAGCTGTTTGTTGCAGGAAATCCTTTTGCCTTTGAATGGTTTTGTCCACAGAGATCAGCTGTGTTTTAATGGAGAGAATGGTGTGCATGATAAGTTTCCTTGAGAAAGTTTTCAAAAGTTTATTAGTGGAGGAAACATGTATCTCAGATCCAAATGAACAAGGATGGAATTTCAAACAGAAACCTTTAGGAATAATACCCAGGTGGCAGCATTTGGAAAGAAACTGTAAATGACTGCAGAGTTTAGTCTTAGAGCAAATGGCAGAAAATAATTCAAGAGAAGACTTAGAAATATAAGAAGGGAATGCAGACTTGGATGAAATGAAGGAACATCGTAGAGAATTCAGGAGAGATTTCAGATTAGGCATAGTGGGTCGCAGCAAATGTAGCATACAAATTGTAAAAAACAAAAACAAGGTGCTGCGTCAGCATGTGGTCTAAAAGCAAAACAAAATGGTTTTATTAAATGCAAGCTGAAAATAGAAAATAGAGTTAAAAATCTACGTTTCAACCTTAGGTCTTCTTCAGGAAATATCTAAAAGAGAAAAAAACAAAGTTAGTGTAGAGGGGAAGTAAAATGAGAGATATATATATGTGGGGAAAGAAGAAAGGGGAGGATCAGGGAGAAGAAGTGATAAATGGTAAGATTAAGAGAGAATCTGTGAAACAAAAAGGTGATGATAGGAAAGATAGAGCACAATAGGAGTGAAAGAGCTAGGGAAGTTCCCAGGTGGGGACTAATTAACAGGGCCTAGTAAAAAGGCTGAAAGGTGACAAATGTGTGGGAAGGAGACAGAGATGGAGACTTATGGTGAAAATGAAAAATAAATTAAATGAGTACAAAAACAAATAGACTATAGGAAAAAAAAAAAAAAGAGGGGATGGCTGAAAGATGTTAGTGGAAAATAAGTCTATCATTCAAACCAGAAGGCTGCTGGAAGCCAAGGCGGATGATCAGCTTGGCTTCCATATTTTTTCTTTGGTCAGGATCCCAGAAGCCCTGCTGAAGGACACAAACAGAAAGGTCATTGACATTGTGGTCCCTGGAGATAAAGTGGGATACAATGGGTTTAGCAGTATCACCATTCCTGACTGCTCTGTAATGTTCCCTGAAACGGTCAGCAAGATGCCTACCAGTTTCTCCGATGTAAATAGCTGTACACTTCCTGCAAAGAATACAATACACCACATTAGTGGAGGTGCATGAGAACTCCTTGGTGATGTGAAAAACACCTGTAGGACCCTGAATTTCAGTCACACCGGAAATAAATGTGCAAGTGTAGCAGCGAGTCCTGTTGCAATGTTTGGTACCTGGGAGGGAGGAACTGTTAGGAGTAGGTAGGCTGCTTTTAACCAGGAGGTTCCGCAGGTTAGGTGGCCAGCGGTAGGAGGCAATAGGTGGTTCTGTAAAGGAAGCACCAATGTTAGGGTCAGTTTGCAAAATGGGAAAGTTACTGGTGATGATCCTGTGAAGAGAAGGTGTGCTCTGATGAAAGGGAAGCACTAGTGGAATTCACCGTTGTTCTTCTGTAACAGTGTCCTTCCTGCAGGGGTCAAGGTTACGGGGCATGTTACTGACCCGGGAGAGTGCTCTGTCCACTGTGCTTTTAGGGTATCCCCTGTTGATAAAAAAACTATGCATTATTTGGGTCTGCTCAGCAAAATCATTCCTCTTCACTGCATAACCTACGAAGTCTAAGAAACTGTGAATAAGGCAGGCCATTCTTGACATGTTTAGGATGGAAGGAGCTCTGGAGGAGGAAACTGTGAGAGTCAATGGGTTTGTAATAAACTGATGTCTTCAGACCAGTGTTCTGTACTGACAGCTGGATATCCAGAAAAGGCAGTGTAGAGGAGGATATTTCAACAGTGTATTGAAGGGAAGGATGGGGTTCAGTACAATGCTTTCAACACATCTTAAAGATGGAACCTCAAGATTGCAGTAGTCCCCTCATGATGCACTACAGTGTCAGTATTGGGATATTATCTCACGTGCCTGATGTGGGACTAGAACCCACAACCTTCCGATCTTCCAGCCACAGAGGCAAGTGTGCAACCTGCTGAGAGTTTTCCTGTGCAGTTCCTAAGACCTGCACAAAAACTTGTGCCTGCTTTTAGTTCTACTTCTGGGCTTCAGTACAGTGCTTTCAACACATTCTGCACTGCGGTGAACACACCGAATGGCATCCTTTACTACTTTACACTTTCTCCTTATACCCCTCCTCCATCTCTGTTTCCTTTTTCCCCATGAAACATTGAATCCACTTTTCTGGACTTGCTTTCTGTCCCTTCATGATCTCTGACCTCCCCACAACATGCCACCATGGTCCATATACACTTGCCGCACTGCAACAACTGCTCTATGCCCCCACATCAAAATGCCACCATTCCCCATAATTCTCATTAGCTGCTGTTCACCGTTTGCCCTCTCTCCTCCCACTTAACAATCTTTTCCCTCCACAATGGTCCCAGTTCCTGCTACATCACATTATCCGCTGTTCACCACTTGATCTGTATCCCTCCCCTTACCTATTTCTGCATCCCCCTCAAATTGCTGCCATTCTTCATATATAATAGGATATATATTAGGGGGTAGGAGGAATTAAGCTGTTGGTTAACTAGGATCTGCAGCTTATCTGTTAGGTAGGAAAATGGGCAGACTAGGTGGGCCAAGCGGTCCTTATCTACCGTCAAATTCTATGTTTCTATGTTTCTATATTAGCCACTCTGTGGCACTTCTTCTCTCCCACCTATTCTCAAACATTGCACCTCTCCTGGTACTTCATATTATCTGTGTATGCTATTTGCTCTCTATTCCTCCTATCTCTAAACTGCCACCTCAGTATATCACCATTCTGCATATAAATGGCATGTTCATAGGCTCTAATCCTGTTCTATGCCATCTCTGATTGCCCCAGCATGCTGCCATTCTCTACATGCATTTTCCATTCTGTGGCACTTGCTTGCTCCCCCCTCCACAATATCTATCCCCCAAAAATGGCCATCATTCACTGTAGTTCACATTAGCTGCTCTGTGCCACTTATTCATTCTCTATCTCCTCCTTGATCACTGCTCCTCCACAACATAGAATTTGACGGCAGATAAGGACCGCGTGGCCCACCCAGTCTGCCCATTTCCCTACCTACTGGATAAGCTGCAGATCCTAGTTAACCAGCAGCCTACTTCTTTCTACCCCCACCCCCCAGAATTGCCTTATGACTATCCCATGCGTGCTTGAATTCCACCACTGATTTTGACTCCACAACCTCCTCTGGAAGGCCATTCCATGCATCCATAACCCTCTCTGTGAAAAAATACTTCCTTAAATTACCTCGGACCACCCCTCTATCTTCAAATTGTGCCCTCTTGTTCTTGCACACCTCTTTTTTTGAAAGATGCTACCCTCTTGGACTTTGTTGATTCCCTTGAGGTACTTGAAAGTTTCTATCATGTCCCCTCTCCCTCCTTTCCTCGAGGCTATACATATTAAGCTCCTTAAGTCTCTCTTCATATGTCCTCTGGTGCAGACCCTGCACCATTTTAGTTGCCCTCCTCTGGACAGCTTCCATCCTGTCTATGTCTTTGCAGAGATTGGGTCTCCAGAACTGCACACAGTACTCCAGATGGGGTCTCACCAGCTGTCTGTACAGAAGGATTATAACTTCCTGTTTTCTACTGGTGATGCCTCTCCCTATGCATCAAAGTATCCCCCCAGCCCTCCTTGCTGCCTTCTCACATTGCTTTCCCACCTTTAGGTCATCTGATATGACTACCCCCAGGTCCCTTTCCATTTTTGTTGTTGTTAGTATCTCACCCCCCATTGTGTACTCTTCCCCTGGGTTTTTGTTTCCCAGGTGCATTACCTTGCACTTCTTAGCATTGAATCTAAGCTGCCATACATTTGACCATTCCTCTAACCTTGCCAAGTCCCTTCTCATCCTTTCCACCCCACCCTGTGAATCAACTCTGTTGCAGAACATACCAACATTTTCCCTATATATTAACTGCTCTGTGACACCTCCTCTTACAACTAACCTCTGCCTCTCCAAAATGCTGCTATTCACTGCCATTCATATTAACTGCTCAGCAGCACTTGCTCACTATTCCTCCCTTCCCAAATATCTTCCCCTTACAAAAATGTAGGCATTGTCCCTACACATCAGCCACCCCTTAACACTTTCCCTCTCACCCACCTCAAACGTCTTGTCATTCCCTTTACTTCATATTACCTGTTGTGCGCCATTTGCTCTGTATTCCTTCCCTCCTTGCTCTCTTCCCCCCAAAATACCACCATTTTACATATACGCTATGACATGCTCTCCAGGTCTGTCCCTTTTCTGCCCCACCTCTGGCCTCCCTAACATGTTGCCATTCTCCATATACCTTTGCCACTCTGTGGCACTTACTCTCTCCACCCCCGATACCTATCTCAGTTTTCGCTGTTTTGCTTTATGATGTCACCGAGCCTCCTTGATGTGTGAATCAGCTTGTTCTGTATGCTGGGGTGTGTGTCTATAAACTGTAGAAGACAAACCATGATAATAGTGCAACATAACAACAAACTGTAAGTACATTTATCCATGCGATGATTATCCAGTAACATTTTGGTGGTTTTGTATGTAGGTAGTGTGCAAACCTTTTGAATCAACTTAGTCAGCTAGAGAAGTTAGGATATTGGCTTTTGAAAATGAGCCAATATCTTCATTGCACATAAGTTGCTAAGTGATGTTAATCACAATACAATTTTTAGGACCAAGCAAGTCAGGTAATGTATTGTTTTATAAAAGCCAATGACACTTATAAAACTCTGAGAATGATGTTCTTCAATGTTGATATTAAAATGTTAAATACATTGCAGGTCTGGACCCAGCAGAGCCCTATTTCCAAAATCTCCCTCCAGAAGTCAGACTGGATCCCAGTGATGCCACCTTTGTTGATGTCATACACACTGATGGTGCACCATTCATACCATACATAGGTAATAATAAAAAAAATGAATCTTTAAATAAACATGCCATCATGTCAATGTTTATAGTCATCCATTCTAAAATTGTAATGCACAACTTCTATGCTAGTTGCTATGGAACTAAGAGTCTTAATAGCCAAATACATGGCTGCAAAGGGTGGATGGCTGTGGCACAAAATGAGAGGTAAAGAGTAACCCCAGAGCACTGCCAGCTTTAGAGGCATATGCAAAGATCTTTGTTACAGGGGGTTTCACTCACTAGCAAATAAGGTTTTCATCCACTAAAATTCTGCTTATGAGAACCCATTAAATTGCAGTCTAGCAAGCACCAGTTACATGGCACTATGTCATGATGTGAGTCATTGGGTTTGGGCAGTGATGACCAGAAGTTTTCCCCCATCCACTCAACCCTTACCTTTGAGCCACTCTGGGCCTAGTGTGACTGTATTTCCAGGGTCAGCTGGCCCATTCTCTGAGATTTCATTCCCTCCCCACTGTTGAATAGTTACATTCCCAGTGTCCAGTGCTTCCCCTCAATAGTCCTGTCCTCAAGAACATGCAGAACAGTAGTCCATATTTGCGGGTGAAACTTTTCCCAAGCTGTGGCCCTCCTCTGCTTGCCTGTTACAGTTCTAACAGACAGGGTAGTTGCAAGCTGCTTTGACTTGGATCACACACCATAATGCTCTGTATATGTTCCCACTTATGGTCACTTGCAGGACAGCCCTGCCCCTTACCTGGAGAAACATAGAAACATAGAATTTGACAGCAGATAAGGACTGCTTGGCCCACCTAGTCTGCCCATTTTCCTACCTAACAGATAAGCTGCAGATCCTAGTTAACCAACAGCTTACTTCCTCCTACCCCCCACTAGGACTGCCTTATGCCTGTCCCATGCATTCTTGAATTCCCCCACTGTTCTTGACTCCCCGACTTCCTCAGAGACTGTTCCATGCATCTGGCCCCTCTCTGTGAAAAATACTTCCTCACATTACCTCTGAGCCGTCCCCCTCTATCTTCAAATTGTGCCCCTTATTCTTGCACATCTCTTTTCTGGAAGATGCTACCCTCTTGGACTTTGTTAATTCCCTTGAGGTACTTGAAAGTTTCTATCATGTCCCTCTCTCCCTTCTTTCTCAAGGGTATACATACAATACTAAAATGCCAGCAGAATAGGCCTAACGGTCTTTCGAGTCTGCTCGATTGGTCAGCCCACACCCTGGGTGCTGACCTTGCTGCCCCCCTCGCCTTCTCTGGCTTCTCCCTTCCCAGTTCCGGATATTCTTGCTGCATTGGATTTTGCTTCCAGAACCCTTCCCCTGTACCTGTCCCAGCCCCTCTTGAACCCCTCCACCGTCTCTGCCTCCACCAGCCCCCTAGGCAGTGCATTCCATGGCTCCACCACCCTCTCAGTGAAGTAGCACCTCCTCCTTTCTCCCCTGAATCTTCCCCCCTCCAGCTTCCACCCATGCCCTCTAGTGGCCCCCTCCTCCTTCCTTCGAAGCACCCTGACTGTTCCTCCCCTGTTTACCCTCTTCATGTACTTGAAGACCTCTATCATGTCCCCCCGGTCCCTTCTCTCTTCCAATGTGTACATATTTAGCTCTTTGAGCCTCTCCTCATAGGTCCTGTCCCCCAAGCCCCAAATCATTTTGGTTGCCCTCCTCTGGACCCTCTCCAGGAGTTTAATGTCCCTCTTTAAGTGTGGCCTCCAAAACTGCATGCAGTACTCGAGGTGTGGCCTCACCAAGCAGTTATACAGAGGAGCATCACTTCCTCCTTCTGGAGGTGATCCCTAGCGATGCATCTCAGCATCCTGTTGGCCTTGGCTGCTGCCCTCCTACAAGTCTCCAAGTTGTTCATTTTGACATCCACCACCACCCCAGGTCCCTCTCAGCCATCGAGACTTGTAGCATTCCCCGAGTGTACACTTGGCCCAGGTTTCCTTCCCCAGGTGGAGTACCTTGCATTTCCCTGCATTGAACCTCAGCTTCCACTTTCTAGACCATCTTTCCAGAGCCTCAGGTCCCCTGTAGGGCCACCCTCCCCTCCTCCCCATCCACCACCGCCCCCAGTTTTGAGTCATCCGAAAAGAGACTCATCTCACTCCTGATTCCTGTCCTTATGTCAGAGACGTAGGCGTTGAACAGGGAGCGCTGAGTGCTCCCTTCTTTCTGCCTGGAAGACCTGCAATGTTAAAGTATGCTCCTAGACAGGGTAGGAAGCAGGGGGGTGGAGGGTTAAACATATATAAAAAACTTCAACTAGGCCCTAAAAATGAAAGTCCATTAAATTATATAAAGTAACTGTAGCATATTAAGCTCCTTTAATCTTTCTTTGTATGTCTTCTGGTGCAGACCCTGCACCATTTTGGTTGCCCTCCTCTGGACAGCCTCCACTCTGTCTATGTCTTTGCGGAGATGGGGTCTCCAGAACTGCACACAGTACTCCAGATGGGGTCTCACCAACAGTCTGTACAGAGGGATAACAACTTCCTGTTTTCTACTATTGATGCCTCTTCCTATGCATCCCAGTATCTCCCCAGCCTTCCTTACTGCCTTCTCACATTGCTTACCCACCTTTAGGTCATCTGATATAATTACCCCCAGGTCCCTTTCTATTTTTACTGCTGTCAGTATCTCACCCCCCATTGTGTATGCTTCCCATGGGTTTTTGTTTCCCATGTGCATTACCTTGCACTTCTTTGCATTGAATCTGAGCTGCCATACATTTGACCATTCCTCCAACCTTGCCAAGTCCCTTCTCATCCTTTCCACTCCATCTTGTGTATCAGCCCTGTTGCAGATCTTTGTGTCATCTGCAAAGAAACATACTTTTCCTTCCAGTTCCTCTGCAATGTCACTTATAAAGACATTAAAAAGGACCAGTCCCAGTACTGAACCCTGCAGTGCCCTGCTAGTAACTCCCTTTCTTCACTGTGTACTCCATTTACTACTACCCTTTGCGTCCTGTTGTCTAGCCAATTTTTTATCAGAGCTTACACCTTGGGACCCACTCAAGGCTGGCTATCTTGACATTAACCTTTAGAGTAGTGGGACTGTATCAAATGCCTTGCTAAAATCTAGGTGAGCCATGTCCATAGCCCTCCCTGGTCTACTACTTGGTCACCGAGTCAAAGAAATCTATTAGATTCGTCTGACACGACCTTCCCATCGTGAATCTATGCTGCCTTGGGTCCTGTGCCACACTGGCCTCTAGGTACTCAACAATTCTTTCCTTCAGAAGTGATTCCATCATTTTCCCTACCACTGAGGTCAAACTAACTGGTCTGTAGTTTCCTGCCTCTGTCCTGCTCCCACTTTTGTGAAGAGGAATCACATCTGCCCTCCTCCAGTCCTTGGGTACCACTCCATCCTCCCATGATTTGTTAAAGAGAGTAGTCAGCAGTGTCACTAGTTCTACCCTTAGTTCTTTTAGAATTCTTGGGTGAATCCCATCAGGCCCCATTGCTTTGTCCACCTTCAATTTTATTAGTTCTTTAAGAACCCTTTCTTCTGTAAATGGACTGGTATTGACCCCCGTCTTCAGAGTGTTTCTCTTGTTTGGTTTAGGTAACTCCCCCTCCTCTTCCTTTGTGAATACTGAGCAGAAATATTCATTCAGTATCCCTGCTTTTTCACTGTCAACCTCTACCCACATGCCCTCCCCTTTATTAAGCTTCAGTATCCCTCCTTTGGTCTTTCTTCACTCTCTAATGTACCTATAAAAGGTCTTATACCCCTTCTTAACAGAATTGGCTATCCTTTCCTCGGTTTGGGCCTTTGCTATTCTGACTACCTTCCCAGCCTCTTTCTGCTTTAACTGATAAAGTTCTCTATCCTGCTCCTTCTGTGTTTCCTTATATTTCCTGAATGCTGTCCTTTTCTCCTTAACCTTCCCTGCCACCTCTTTTGAGAACCATAGCGTTTTTTTCCTTCGTTGTGTTTTATTGATTTGCTTTACACAAAGGCTTGTTCCCTCTGTGATGGCTGTTTTGATCACTCCCCATTGTTCCTCCACCCCTCCTTCTTGCCTGTTTGTTAGTGCTTTTCTGAGACACTCTCTCATTTTCCCAAAGTCAGCCCTCCTAAAGTCCAGTACCCTTGCTTTTGTATGGCTTGATTGTATGGCTGTGTTTATCGTGAACCACACTGTTTGGTGGTCGCTTGTTCCCAGATGGCTACCCACTTCTAAATCTGAGATTCTTTCACCGTCCCCATTTGAGAGTACCAGGTCTAAGATTGATCCCTCCTGAGTTGGTTCCAATACTAGCTGTCTGAGGCATGCCCCCTGTAGGGCATCAAGAATGACCCTGCTCTTGGATGTGCCTGCAGCAAAGGTGCTTCAGTTAACATCTGGCATATTCAGGTCCCCCATCAACAATATCTCCCCTTTTTCCTGCCATTTTGAAAGCCTTCTATCATTTCCTTGTCCATTCCCTCCCCTGAGATGGGGTCTGTATACAACCCCATGCAGTTGTGGTGCCATCTCCTGTCTCCAGGGTGACCCAAAGTGCCTCATCTGCTCCCTGTACTCTTTAGTTCTGTTGCTTTGATCCCTTCCTTTACATGAGGCTACTCCTCCTCCTCCTTTTACCATCCCTGTCCCTCCTGTAGATTGTGTGTATCCTGGTATGTTGACATCCCAGTCATGGTTCTCTGTGTACCATGTTTCTGTGACTGCCACAATATCCAGGCAACCCTCTTCCATCAAGACCACTAGTTCAGAGGGCTTGTTACACAGACTACGGGCATTGGTACTCATCACCCTCCACTTTTTGATAGCCTTACCCCTTTTAGCCCCATTTCTGTCCTTACTGCCTTTGCCTTTTTTTACATTTAAATCTGTTCTGCTCCCTAATAATTTCTGTACCTTGGTGTTTACCTTACTAATCACCATGTTTTGTGGGGGGAGGCTGGGATTTCCCTGCTCCTTTTCGGGGCCTCCCCCCTTAGCTAGTTTAAATGCTTGCCAATGAAGCATTTAAACCTCTCACTAGGATCCTGGATCCCCGGACAGATGCAGACTATCGCACCAGTATAGGTCTGCATCCCTCAAGTGGCTCCCCAGTCCCCAATGAAGCCAAAACCTGGAGGCTCCACGGTTTTCAACCACTCATTGAATTCCCTGGTGAGGGTGCCTAGCATCTCCCTTGCCATAGACAGGCAGCACCTCCGAGAAGGTTACCATATGCGCTACTTGTCTAAGGCTCCTTCCCAACTCTACAAACTCCTCTTTTACTGCTCTGATCCCATTCCTAACCAGGTCATTTGTCCCTAGGTGGACAATGACATCCAGCTCCCTCCCTCATGCAGCTCCTCCCACGATCCTGAGGATTTGCTACCTGTCCCTCCAAGCCATGGTGCCAGGAAGGCACCTAACCTCCCTCTCCCCTTCCTCCCCCATTTCTACCCCCCTAATGATTGAGTCCCCCACCAGGAGTTGTTTTCTTCCCCTGTGGCATCCCATGCCACCCTCCTGTGGGTCTCCTTTGTGAAGGTTCCCAGCATCCTCCTTGGTCTCCACTGCAGGTGCCTCCATGAGGAACCACTATCCACCAGAAGAGCGAATGAATTGTGGAGAGGTACAGCTGGAGGATGCAAATCTAGTTCCACCACCTCTCCTCCTGAGCCCACCCTGGTCCAGCCTCTCCTCTTTCTTGGCAACCTCTGAGGTAGTGGTATTGGCCCTGGTGGTCCCTGGGTGGGGGAGGAGGTTTCACGAATCCTAGCCAGGTCAGCCTGGAGACGGGCAACCTCCTCTCTCAGACCAGAGAGGTGCCTGCAAATAGGGCACCATCGTAGCCTCCAGAATGTCTCCTGGAACACTGCCGCCTCACAGCCATTGCACTGCACCACTCTTAACATGTCTTATTTTGTGTCCCCTCTACTGTTTCTCTGGATGCTTACTCTCTCCTCTCCTTACAACTCTCACCCTTCCTGTTCTGGGACAGCAACTTCCTATCTTCTTCAGTAGCCTCCTTCTTCCTTGCTCAATATCAGACCACCAGCAGCTGTGGGGGGAGAGTGAGCTACTTTTTTCCTTTAGGGTTGACAAAACCAATATTTCTCTATGATCCTTTCCTTCCTACTGCCAAACAGGAAGTTCCTGTTGTCAGTCAAATCCAGTGGCTATAAACGTAGAACTGGCTTTGGGTGGGTGGGATGGAGGGCAATTAGTAAGAAAAAAGGCTAGCAACAGGAAGTTGTAATTTGACTCACCTGCTTTTATAGTGTCTAAACCACACCCCCAATTAAGCTCTCTTTCCTCCTACTGGTTTAGCAAAGTCAGCTGATACAGTACCCTTCCCAGCACAGAACACACACTGACTTTCTTTCTTTTCTTTCTTTTTAACCCTAAATAAGACCCCTTCTACTTCTAATAAAGTTAGCTGTCTACTTAATCTTCACAGACAATGACTCCTGCTGAGATATAAGTTTTAAATTAATAAGAAAATGTAGCTTCTTTTAGTTAGCTGCTTTCTCCTCTACAAGCAAGGCTAGCAACAGGCCAGAGAAGGATTACAACCTCCTAGACCATTACACTCAGTGGGTTTGCAAAACACTGGGTGGTACTAAGTGGTCACAGCAACTGCTTTGAGTGGTTATGTCTCCACTCTGCAAGTACTGTATACATTGGGTCCCTGTTAGCTTAAGTACTTTCTGAACTGGTAAGAGTTGGTGTGAAACTCTCAACTGGTTAAGACTTCATTTTATACCAGGTTATGTATGTAGGAGATATGAGGTAACCTGATTCAAAGCATGCAGTTTGTCTTCAAGTATGATAGGGCAAGACTATAGCTCATTCATCATTAGTGCATTTTAAAAGTTTTACCCTTCACAAGTGATTATATGTTAAGTCAGGCCATTCTGTATTCAATTTATACAACACCGGTTCACTAGCCATAACTTCAGAATCTGCTGTATGATGATTTACTGTAACTTCTCTTTCATTTCAATTGCTAACTTCAGAGCTGTTTAGAGCTATTGTGACACACTCAGCATTGTAAGAGCTTATGCCTTAGTAGTTTAATATTCTTGTATAAATTTATGTCTGTTAAATTAGATGCATACAAACATGTGATCTTAAGAAAGACAGAAGACCACTGTTCGATCAAGTCTATTCTTACAAATCAGTGGGAATACAGTTACCTCATTTTTTACAAGGTATTTATTTGCAAATTGTAATGAGAAAGAAATAATGTGACCTACTGAGAACTGAACCCAGGCCCGGAATACCATCCCATTGCTTTAATCACTGAGCTATAGGCCCATATGATTGGACCCGACTCTTCCTGGACATAACTTCCTTTCTCTGGTATTGCAAATCTTGCAAATAGGAACAACTGAGATAACAAATAGATATTTTGGTGAGGTATTAGCCACAAACAAGCAATTTAGATTCCAAATTGTAGTGAGAAAGAAATAATGTAACCTAGTGGAAGTTGAACCCAGGCCCCCGGAATACCATCCCACTGCTCTAGCCACTAAGCTATAGGCTCACATGATTGGATCTGGTTATTCCTTGACTGTTCATTTTAAGGTAAGGAAAGTGTTGGCTGACACTGTTTGTTCCGTAAAAGTCTGTTCCAAGTGTTCACCACTCATTCTATGAAATAGTTCTTCATGTTTCCAATTACACCTCAGTGGTAGCCAGAGATACATCCTAGTAAATATCTAGATAAATCCAGCTACAATACTGTATATCACTGCAAATACCTTGAAATTAATGCAGTATTTCTTGTATTATATTATTATATACCAGGTCTTTATCTTTGGCTACCACTATAGTCACCTTCAATGACATTGAGCTCCTTCTACTTCCTCCCCCCATCCTTGACCAGTGCAAATATTTGCATTTGCTCTGATGGTGTTACCCCTTTCAGATGTTTGAATTCTATGATCATGTCATCTCTGATTCTCCTCTGTTCCATGGAGAACAATAACAGTTCAGCCAGTTGATCTTCATAGCCCATGTTTTCCAAACCTTTCACTTTCTTGGTCACTCTCCTCTGCACCTTTTCAATCCTTTCCATATTTTTCCTCAGACATGGGGACCAGAACTGTACCCTAAACTCAAGGTGGGTTCTGACCAGTGATCTGTACATGGGAATTACAATATTTGCCAGTCAGCTTACAAAGTTCCTCTTAATGCATGCCATGATTTTATTTGCTTTGCTAGCTGTGCCTCACATTGTTGCTGCCATACAAAGCTGTTGCTTATTATAACCCCAAGGATCTTTTATATGTTGAGTTTCAGAAGTCTCAGTGTTGTTTATGTGGCATTTTTGACTTTCTCTTTTTCTTACCGAGATACATCACTTGGCATTTTGCAATGGTGAATTTCATCTACCATTTTTCTGCCCACATCTTCCTGCTGAAATGTAACTACCGTTCTAATTCTTGTATCATCAGCAAACTTGGCAACCCAGCAACTGGTGCCCTAGTGCAGATCACTTGTATTAAACAATGTTGCACCCAGTACAGAACCTTGTAGGACTCTATTGGTCACTTGTTTCCATGTGGATAGATTACCATTTATTATAAATCCTTGTTTCCTGACCTGCAACCAGTTTCTAATCTATTGCATTAAATGACTGGTTATACTGTACCTAATTTCTCCATTTTATAAACTAGTTTCTTGTGCAGCACAGTGTTGAAGGGTTTGCTGCAGCTCAGATACTCAACATCCATAGACTTCCTGTTATTATGCTCCTTAGTGACATTATTAGAAAATGCAATAAGATTAGTCTGTCATGATTTCCCCTTCAAGAACCTATATTGTGCTATAAAGTCTACTGTAAGTGCTCAACAGTTCCATTGGTTATGATCGTCACAAGCAGCTTCCTTGG
This sequence comes from Neoceratodus forsteri, assembly GCA_016271365.2. Taxonomy (NCBI): domain Eukaryota; kingdom Metazoa; phylum Chordata; order Ceratodontiformes; family Ceratodontidae; genus Neoceratodus; species Neoceratodus forsteri. Next base: position 898,726,324 of record CM028135.1, on the reverse strand, counting down.
TATTTGTGTTAAACTTACTTATTACACAATCGCAACCCTAGAGTCTTTATATGTTTGCTTATAAAGCATGGCCGCGACTCACTAAGGGGTGGGTTACATGCTCAAAATGTGCATAACCCACCTGCGTGGCTCTGCACCCATGGACAGGTACACAGTGGCAGGCATTCACAATCGCCGGCCACTGCGCACCTCCTATCCATGGACTCTTCCCCCCAGTGTGCTAGTGTGCAGGGCAGATTGGCAGACATGGGTGGACAGCCAATGGGATGCCTGTACTCAGTCCACTAGTGGATCCCCAGCCCTGCGTGGTGTGGGGGTTCTGGTAGCCATGCACAGTGACTCCAACAGAATACTGGGTGAGTGCCCGGGTGACCACCCCAGCCCTCTCTCTGGTCCGTGGGGCTGGGGCATCATGGAGAAGGAGACAGCTCTACTTTGCCATGGCCGGTGGCAGCACCAAGAGGTGGTCACAATGGCTATGCCTCTGTTCCCCCTTTGAGAGGATGCAGATTCAAACGGCATGCAGTGCAATTGTGAATGAATGCTCCCCTGGCACGCCCCCATCCCAACCTTGGTAAGGCACCTCACAGTCAGCCAGGGATCCATTAAGAGGAGCACTAATGCTCCTGTTGGTGAATGCTGCTGGGAGTGTGCAGGGCACCCCTGTTTAGCATTCGGCTGTGGGAATGCCTATGTGGTGCCTTTACATGGTGCGTAGGCATTTGTGAATCGTGGCCCATGTGAACATATTGGAATCAGTCTGAATTGTGAGAGGGCTTTTGTGGGCACACCTTCTTTCACCTATCACAACTTCTGAATACTGAATCTCCTGCCTAATTCTGCCTACTCCCCACTTTTCTTCCCCTTTTCCCTGCTAAAGTTCTTACCCAGTTACAAGGTTAAAAATGCAAGGTAGAGGGTTTTCTTTTTTGATAGATTGTGCCTTGTCTAATTTGCACAAGATTTTTGTGTGAATTCCATCAGGACCCTTTGACTTGTTATGTTTTCCATCTTTTGCATTGTTTCACTCCTTCAGATATCACACATAATTCCTGTAATGTATCCTGCTGTTCCTATGTAAACAACCTCTCAGTATCAGATATGACTCCGTCTTATTCTTTTGTGAATACAGATGCAAAATGCTTATTTAAGCATTCAGCCTTCTGTTCCTCCTTCGTTCTAATGTCACCACTGTCCTGATCCTTCAGTGGTACAATAGTTGTCTGTGTTTTCCTTTCTCATGTACATATCTGAAGAACTTTTTATTACTGGATTTAACTTGTCTTTTGTTTTGCAACCCAGATTATGCATTTGGACAGTCAGTTTGTCCCTGTAAATCTGTATGTTTTCACTGGTGTCTAGCAAGTAATTCATCTTGTACCGTGTGCCTCTTTTCTTGGCTAATATAAGTACTGTTCCTTCTCCTTCATCCACATAGGTTTGCATTTCCTGCTGTTGTATTTCATCCCCTGTGGGACACATTCTTGTGTTATGCTGTCTTAAAGGATTTTTAGGATGTCTCATTGTTGCTGAACACTTTTGCTCATGATCTTGCTTTCCCACACCCACTGTGTTGTAATTTAACATATTTGTTTCCAAATGTAATCTTGTACAGGAGCATATGGTGTGTAGTATGTTCCATTCTTTGTTGTTCCCCTGTTCCTTCCAGTGGTGAATCTGATGATGTTATGGTCACTGTTTATTAGCATCTCTCCATCCAGTTTCCAACCTGCAGACAAAATTGTCCTTATTACTAATGATCAGAGCCTGTGTTGCTCTGTCCCTGTTGTTACACTTGGCACCTTTTATCAGTTAGCAGTCTTCAGTAATATCGCAAAATTGCCTAGTTCCCCTGGTCTTTGCAATTCTATCCTCCCAGTCTATGTCAGGCTAGCCGAACTCTCCCATGAGCAACATACTTCCCTTTGCTTTTGCCTTTTTTAATTACCATATGAAGTTAAAGGCCATGGTTTTCTTTCTGATCTGGTGGTTTATAGCATTAGGCTTTAGGCAATATCTTCATCAGTGACATTGCAGATGGACTGGAGGGTAAGGTTTGTCTGTTTGCAGATGACACCAAGATCTGCAACAGAGTAAATGATCCAGATGGGGTGGGCAAAATGAGTAGAGATTTGGATAAACGAGCAAAATGGTCGGAAGAGCGGCAACTGGGGTTTACTACAAAGACATGCAAGATCATGCACATAGGGAAGATAACCCCTGAAGACATCTATAGGCTGGGAGGGGAGTTGCTGGCAGTCACAAGGGAAGAAAGAGACTTGGGCATCATCATCACCAATGACCTGAAATCATCCAAGCAGACCACTAAAGCAGTAGGTAAGGCTAGGGGGATGTTAGGGTGTATTAGTAAGGGTATCACAAGTTGGAAGAGGGAGGTAATAATCCCTCTTTACAAGACACTGGTTAGGCCCCATCTGGAGTACTGTGTGCAGTTCTGGAGGCCACACCTTCACAAGGACATTAACCAAATTGAGGCAGTCCAAAGAAGGGCAACCAAAATGGTGCAGGAACTGCATCAGAAAACAGATTAACGGAGCTCAATATGTATACCCTAGAGCAAAGGAGGGAGAGAGGTGATATGATCGAAACATTCAAACACCTTAAGGGCATTAACAAGGTGAAAGAGTCTAACATGTTTCAATATGAGAAAAATAGCAGGACAAGAGGACACAGCATGAGATCAGTGAGAGACCGATTAAGGGGTAAAGTGAAGAAGTTCTTTTTCACAGAAAAGGTGGTGGATGCATGGAACAGCCTACCTCAGGAAGTGGTGGATATGAATACAGTGCAGGGCTTCAAACAGGCATGGGATAGGCATAAGGGAGCAATACAGATGGGTATGAATAGCTAGGCCATTGACAGAGCAAAGGCCGATGGCACATTTATAAGTTAGAAAAAGAAATGGGCATACTGGATGGGCCTTGTAGTCCTTATCTGCTGTCAACTTCTATGTTTCTATGTTTCTTATGGATTATATAGTTTATGGCTTCAAATACAGTAGGTAATTAACATACTGATTGAAAATTATTTTACAGGTTTTGGAATGAGACAGCCTTGTGGTCATATTGACTTTTACCCCAATGGAGGAGAGTCTATGCCAGGATGTGACCAAAAAAGCATTATTTCTAAAATGATGGATATTAATGGTTTTTGGGAAGGTAATATGAAATATTTTAATTTATGTCAGATTTCTGTTTGCATTTGTTGTTTAAAGTCTGTTTTCCAACTTACGAAACAAAATTTTCAGGTAGTAAAATAATCATGTTTTGAAACAAGCAGCTCAACTGGTGATGGCTATATACATTAACTAAAAATTATTTAATGTTTTTTTTCAGACAAAATATATTGAGGGATCTAAGTGTTTGCAGAATAATGTAAAACCAAAATAGTTCAGACATCTAATATTATCCACTATCAGTGGTACTACTGCTTGAATGTATTGGTAGTGATCAAATTAAATAGCTTTACTGCTGCCAAGGCCGTCGAGGGCTCTGTTCAGAAGCCATGTAGGATGTGCAGGCTTTGTCTGCATATTCTTTTCATGTTTTTTGTGCTGCTGACTTAAGTATTTGGCACTAAAAAGGCTGCAATGGTGCTGGCCTGGTAGCTCAGTGATAGCATTATCACTCATTACACAAGTGACCCGAGTTCAGGAACAGATTTTGATCAGTCATGGACTGGCCAGGGGAGGGAGGATTGAGCTCCCCCTCCCCGGATGCCTCTACTTCCTTGGGAGGGGGGTTAGTGTGTCCCACTGATTGGCTGCCACCAAGAGGGATCTGGGTGGCAGTGCAGCAGGACCACATGCAGGGAAGGAATCCCCCATTCAGATGCCGGATGCATCACCATGGAGGCTTAGCATGGACATCATGTCATTTCACAATTGTGGCCTCATGGGGAAAAAATGCTGACCACAGCTGGGTGATGGACCTGTCCCCCAACAGACCCTGCACTGGTGAATTGGCACCTCCAACTAATCACATGGCAACTGAGACCCATAGTAAGGTAAGACCCAGAGATGCCAGGTGACACTGCTATGAGGGCCAGTCCACACTGAGTCAGGTTGGCTGGCAGGGGCAAGCAAGTATAGTTTAAGAGGAAAAAAAAGAAAAGCCTGCAATGACATATATCTGCAGTAAATGTGCAGAGGGATAGGAACAGAAAGTGGGGATAGAAACTTACCCTCAAAAATGGATCATGGCAGTTGTTTCAGAAGACTTTTTAAAGGCTTGCGGCTCAGAGATTGCATCTGTGTCACAACTTTATTTTTGCACCCCTAGGTCCCCTGATCAGGACCTCATTGTACTGTCTAGTGATGCCCACATTACCAGCTCCTTGAGGACCCCCTAACAGATATCCTGGACCTTCATCCCACACACAATACATGCTGTGCTTCCTCCCTGAATTACCACTCAAGGCTTGGGCTGCTCATAGCCACTTGGTATTCTTCCTCCTTCTATCTGGCCACCACGGTTGAGGTGAAGCCGTACATATCCCTGGGGACTGTGGCATTGGTCCAAGATGGAAATGGGGAAGCAGGTAAAGCTTTCATCCTCATTAGTTAGTGATTGTTTTTCCCATTTTTTGTCCCCACCCATTCCTAGGAGCAGATCGACTTCTGCAGGCACTGGCACACCTGATGCACCCACTGACTACCATGCATCATGCTCACTTCTATGCACCACTGCCCTGAATCTCCACTAGAGATGGGAAAAGTCCTCAATATTCACTCTGCTAATTAATTTATGAATTATGCCAAATTCACAGACCACAATTTGCAAATTTGCAGAGTGTGGATGGACCGCGAAAAGTGTGGCGTTTCGCCCATGAAATTCCACCCTTCGCCACAAACTGTACTGTAAAATTAATGTAATTAATTACATCCCTTGTGTGTAGTGGACCCCCCTACCTGCCAATTGCTGGCCCCAATATAAATCAACATATCTAAAATCCCTAGTGTCTAGTGGACCTCCTCACCACACTGATTGCCATCTCCAATATAAAAAAATATATATTTCAATTCCCTGGTGTCTAGTGGCTTCCCAACCCCATCATGTAATCCCACTCCAACCCACCCACCCTTGTCTCGACCCTGAGTGGGTCACTGGCACAGCCCTTCACTCACCTCTGTGGCCTGCAGATCGACTGGGCTGATGATGAATGAGCACATGCTTGTACAAGCATGCACTCATTCATTCAGTCACCTAGCTCATATCATAGGGGACATTTTCCAGGGGACTAGAGAAGGGAGGTTGGCTGCTCCAGTCATCAGTGGAGTGTGGAATGGAGGGGAACAGCATTGTGGACCACCTGGAAAATTCCCCCTATGATTTAGGTGACTGAATGAATGAGTACTTGCTTGTACAAGCATGCACTTGTTCATCATCAGCTCAGTTGGGCTGCTGGCCATGGAGGTGAGTGGAGGGCTGTGCTAGTGGCCCGCTTGGGGTTGAGGCAGGGGGAAGCAGGGTAGTGAGGGATTTATTGATGGGGTGTGGGGTCCACTAGACACCAGGGAATTAAGATATATTTTTATTTTATTGGATCTGGTGATCAGCCGGGGGGGGGTTCTCTATACACCAGGGATTGAAGATATATGTTTTTTATATTGGAGCTGGTGATCAGTAGGGTGGGGGGTCCACTAGACACTAGGGAATTGACATATATTTTATTTATATTGGGGTCAGCGATCGGTAGGGTGGGGGGTCCACTATACAGCAGAGGGATTTTAGATGTGTTTTATTTATATTGGGTCCGGGCAATCAGCGGGGTGGGAGATCCACTAGACACCAGGGATTTGCTGGATTCACAGTTTGTAACTTCTCCTTACTTTGGGGGGGTGGGGTTAATCTGCAATTTGCACAGAAAAAAAATAAAGCAAGGACACGTTACAAATGGCAAATTTTCAATTCAGAGCTGCAAATTGCAAATAGCTACATTGAAGTGAATTTTGTGACTTCACTGAAAATTCAAAAGCATAGTGAAACTTCGCTGCATCTCTAACCTCCACCTATGGTCACCCAAGAGGTGGTATTCCAGCAGGATGAGGGTCCCCTCCCAAGAGCAGGAGAGTGTCTGTTGAGATGTTCAAGTCACAGCCCATTTTACCATTGAGACAGGCTGTTTTAAAGTGAGTAGCTTTAAATTATCTTTACAGCCTGGTGTATGGAGCTTGAACCATACCTAACAGTGGTTTGTTTTATTGAGGTTATCGAATGCATTTTCAGTGTTATAAATACTGAAGATATTTTTTATATTTTTTTATATTTCAATGTGCTTACGCAACTTGATATGATGTATGCTTGTGTAACTTAGATACATTCTGGCTGTTTGCCTCTCTATCCATGGGATATACCACCCTACAGGGTATGATGGTGAGAAAACCTAGAGGAGGGTTCCACCCCATAGGTGCTGTGGGAATGATTCCCTTGGTTAAAAGTAGCTTAGGAAGAACCCAAAAAGAATACCCAAAAGGGTGTTGAGCATTGAAGAGGCGAGAAATCAGACTATATCGATACCGGAAATTAAGGTGCTAGACATAGAAGGGAAGGACAGGAGAAGAACAAGATATGATGAGGACGATGAATGAAAGGAACTCTGACAAGATGCAGAAGGGCGTACTTGCTAAGGAGAGAGGGAACAGCTGGGGCCACCATATGACTCTATCCAGCAGCGGACCCTAACTACAGAACCTATGAAAAGCACTAACCCTGTCTAAGATTATGACCATTGACAGGGAGGAGAAGACGAAAAAAACCCTTTGAGGAGGAAACCTCTAGGAATTCAAGGCCTAGTCACCTTCCCTCCAGGCAGAAGGTTGTTTTGGTTAGTGACATCTCAGCTACTGCAACTTATAGTCAATATTAGGGGAAGAGGAAAAGATTCCAATTTAGATGAAGCTCTCACTCTGTCCTTGTAACAGGAATGTTGTTGAGGGTTGCAAGAGTGATGGCTCTGCAACTAGACACCCAAAAGCAAAGGAGGAGAGGAAAGACCACTGAGCTACTCAGCCAGCCTACACAGGCTTACAAAATAGACCAGATGAACCAGAGGTGGTCAGATGGAGAATGACATAGAGGGTGCCTCCGAACCCACTCGGGCAGCCAAAGGGGCCCTGATGATGACAGCCCCATCCCTCATAGCCCAAAGTCATAAATTCTACATCTAGAGGTGTCGCTGAAATAAAGGACGACTGAAGGTCCACCCGGAGTGAAGAAATTCTCACTATGGGCCTGGGAGAAGGACCCTGCTCCGAGCTTTGCATGCTCTAGATGTAGACTTTGTGAGATGTACAATGATGGAGAGAAGTCCTGAAGGCCAGAATGGTTAAAGTGAAGTATGAAATGGATGATGTATGATGATGGAGTGAAGCCTTGAAGGCCTGAATGGTTTAAGGTAAGGAATGAAATGTACGATGTACAATTATGAAAAGAGGCCTAGAAGGCTGGCACAGTTAAGGTGAAATATGAAATGTACGATGTACGATGATGGAGTGAAGCCTGGAGGCTGGTACCTTTAAGGTGAGGTATGAAATAAACTATGTACGATGATGGAGAGAAGCCTTGAAGGCCTGAATTCTTGAAGGCTGGCAGGGACTGAAGAATGGGAATGAAAGAAGTGAGGGATTTATCTGATAGGCAAGTAGTGAAGAAGTAGTGGTAGGGCAGGAAACCCCAAAAAAGAAAACATGGACAGCAAGCTGGCTGAGACCGACATACCAGGGACAGGGGAGAAGCCAGGAGGGCAAGAAAGGCACGCAACATAATGCAGGCAGTGCAGGGTACAGTCCCAGCCAAGGCCAGACAAGAAAAGGCTGAAGTGATCAAAAGTAAAAGAAGGCCAAGCCACATGAGCAACTGGGAATGAATGAACATTGACGGACAGTACAGCCAAGGGAACATGCGACCAGAGTATTGCAGTGAAAAGGGGCGGTAGGCTGAGATGGAAGCCCAAAAATAAAAGGGGGGATGGCAGAAATGCGGGAGTAGAGTGGGTCTGATGGTAGGCAGAGAGAGGTAAGAAAGCAGGAAGGACTGCTGAGGAAAGTAGCATAGGAGCAAGTCACTTCACTACCAATCCAGCACCGCTTGAAAAGTGTTTTGGAACACACTAAGCATGAAAAGCACTATAAATGCTGCGTCCACAATCACCACGTGGCAAAACAACAGAAATATGGGGAAAAGGAAGAGCAAGAGATGAAAGAGTCTGAGGAAGGCGCAGGCACAGGAAACCCAAGATGCTGGGAGGCAGGCACTGAACAAGGTGAACACTGAAGTGCGAGGTTGTGGTCATGAGTGTGACTAGGGAGCAGGGGTCCCAGAGGCGGAAGACATAAAGCAGGAGAATCAGGAGGTCTAAAAAAAGAATCACCCGGATTGTGGCAGAGAAGGGAATACACAAGGCATATGAAAGATTCTCCCGACCGACCAGAAAGGGAAATGCTAAAGTGCTACGCAGCGATAACAATGAGGTAGCAGCAGAACATGGTGACCAGGAGAAGAGGAGCCAGGGACAGCAGGAGGGCAGCCTGAGAGATACAGAAGAAGGGCTGGGTGGCAAGCGCTGAGTAGGGAAGGAGCAGTGTGGCTGAGAGTCAGGAAGCAAAGCCACGGTCTGAGGCAGCTATTGAGAGTCCAGAGGGAGCCATAGGAGTGAGGTGCTGATGAGGGGGCCAGACGAAGAAACGGCAGCAATGAAAGGAAGGCCGCAACTCCGTGGACAGCAGGGCCGAGCCAGGACTCCAAGAGTGATGTCTGGAAGCAGTCCCCAAGGGGGAAGAAACAACAGACAAACAAGATCCAGTGCATCCCCCCAACAGGGCATATATTAGAAATTAAACTTTTAACTGCCCAAATTGACTATACTTACCTTAAACTCCATGAATAGAGGGGTCCTCTTAGTTTTCAGATTGGAATTCCAATGTGAGCAAACCAAATCACCAAACTGTGAAGGTGGGACTAATGGTTTGGTCCCTACTCTAGCTTCCCAACTTTGAAATGCCTGCAGTGGCTATTTCTTGAATATGGAGTGCATTGCCTAATTGGTTCCTTTTAAACAGAGTGCTTCCACCCAGGAATTTACACAGATGTTCAAAAGGCGCATGCTAGAAGGAGTACCACAGCTCCCAAAACTAAACAGCATGCTTTAAGCTTTGTAGTGCTCACAAAATAGAATTTATATTTCTACTAAGGGGTGCTACTGGATTGTGGCATGTAACAAACAAACAAACAAGATCCAGTGCACCCCCCAACATGGCATACATTAGAAATTAAACTTTTACCTGCCAAAATTGGCTAGACTTACTTTAAACTCCATGAAAGGAGGGGTCCTATTAGTTTTCAGATTGGAATTTCAATGTGAGCAAGCCAAACCATCAAATAGTCAAGGTGGGACCCACAGTTTGGTCCTACTCTAGCTTCCCAACTTTAAAATGCCTGCAGTGGCTACTTCTGGAATATGGAGTGCATTGAGTAATTGCCTCCTTTTAAATAGAGTGCCCCCACCCGGGAATTTACACAAATGTTCGAAAGGAGAGCCAAAGCCAGCACGTTCTAACCTTTGTAATGTTCACAAAATAGAATTCACATTTCTACTACAGGGTGCTACTTGTTTGTGGCATGTAACAAATAAACAAACAAACAAGGTCCAGTGCATCCCCCAGCATGGCATATATTAGGAATTACATTTATAATTGCTAAAATTGGCTAGAAGTACTTTAAACTCCATGAAAGGAGGAGTCCTCTTAGTTTTCTGATTGGAATTCCAATGTGAGCAAGCCAATCCACTAACTCGACAAGTTGGGATCCACAGTTTGGTCAGGAAGGAGGGGTGGAAGAACAATGGGGAATAATAAAAACTGCCATCATAGTGGTAACAAGCCTTTGTGTGAAGCAAATAAACAAAACTAAACGATGTAGGAAACCACTATGGTTCTCAAAGGAAGTGGCAGTGAAGGTTCAAGAGAAAAAGAAAGCTTTCAGGAAGTACAAGGAATCACAGAAGAAGCAGGACAGAGAACTGTATCAGTTGAAGCAAAAGGGAGCTGGGAAGGCAGTGAGAACAGCAAAGGCCCAAACCGAGGAAAAGATAGCCAACTCAGTTAAGAAGGGGGATAAAACCTTTTATAGGTACATCAGGGAGCGAAGGAAGATCAAGGGAGGGATAGTGAGGCTTAATAAAGGGGAGGGTGGGCAGAGGGTGACTGTGAAAAGGCAGAGATACTAAACAAATATTTTGCTCAGTATTTACAAAGGAAGAGGGGGAGGTACCTAAAACAAACAGTAGAAACACTCTGGATACAGAAGTTGGTACCAGCCCATTTACAGAAGAAAGGGTTCTGAAAGAACTCTTAAAACTGAAGGTGGACAAAGCAATGGGGCCTGATGGGATTCATCCCAGAATTCTAAAAGAACTAAGGGTAGAATTGGTGACACCACTGGCTACCCAGTTTAACAAATCATGGGAGGATGGGGTGGTACCCGAGGACTGGAGGAGGGCAGATGTGATTCCCCTTCACAAAAGTGGGAGCAAGGCAGAAGCAGGAAACTACAGACCTGTTAGTTTAACCTCAGTGGTAGGGAAAATGATGGAATCACTTCTGAAGGAAAGAATTGTCGAGTATCAAGAGGCCAGAGGGGCACAGGACCCAAGGCAGCATGGATTCCCAGCAGGAAGGTCATGCCAGACAAATCTGATAGATTTCTTTGACTGGGTGACCAAAGTAGTAGATCAGGGAGGGGCTGTGGACATGGCCTACTTAGCCTTTAGCAAGACATTTGACACAGTCCCACACAAAAGATTAATATACACGTTAGCTAGCCTGGGACTGGGTCCCAAGATGACAGCCTGGGTAAAAAATTGGCTGGAGAATAGGACACAGAGAGTAATAGTAAATGGAGTCCACTCTGAAGAAAGGGGGGTTACTAGTGGGGTACCACAGGGTTCAGTATTAGGACCGGTCCTCTTCAATGTCTTTATAAGCGACATTGCAGAGGGACTGGAAGGAAAAGTATGTCTCTTTGCAGATGACACAAAGATCTGCAACAGAGTTGATGCACAAGGTGGGGTGGAAAGGATGAAAAGGGACTTGGCAGTTAGAGGAATGGTCAAATGTATGGCAGCTTAGATTCAATGCTAAGAAGTGCAAGGTAATGCACCTGGGAAACAAAAACCCAGGGGAAAGTACACAATGGGGGGTGAGATACTAACAACAACAAAAATGGAAAGGGACCTGGGGTAGTCATATCAGATGACCTAAAGGTGGGCAAGCAATGTGAGTGGGCAGCAAGGAGGGCTGGGGGGATACTGGGATGCATAGGGAGAGGCATCACCAGTAGAAAACAGGAAGTTATTATCCCTCTGTACAGACAGCTGGTGAGACCCCATCTGGAGTACTGTGTACAGTTCTGGAGACCCAGTCTCCGCAAAGACATAGACAGGATGGAAGCTGTCCAGAGGAGGGCAACTAAAATGGTGCAGGGTCTGCACCGGAAGACATATGAAGAGAGACATAAGGAGCTTAATATGTATAGCCTCGAGGAAAGGAGGGAGAGGGGGGACATGATAGAAACTTTCAAGTACCTCAAGGGAATCAACAAAGTCCAAGAGGGTAGCATCTTTCAAAAAGAGGTAGACAAGAACAAGGGGCACAATTTGAAGATAGAGGGGTGGCTCAGAGGTAATTTAAGGAAGTATTTTTCTAGAGAGGGTTGTGGATGCATGGAGCAGCCTTCCAGAGGAGGTCGTGGAGTCAAAAACAGTGGTGGAATTCAAGCATGCATGGGACAGTCATAAGGCAATTCTAGGGGGCGGGGGTAAGAAGAAGTAGGCTGCTGGTTAACTAGGATCTGCAGCTTATCCAGTAGGCAGGGAAATGGGCAGACTGGGTGGGCCAAGCGGTCGTTATCTGCCATCAAATTCTATGTTTCTATGTTTCTACCCTAGCTTCCCAACTTTAAAATGCTTGCAGCGGCTACTTCTTGAATATGAAGAGCATTGCCTAATTGGTTCCTTTTAAATAGAGTGCTCCGACCCAGGAATTTACACAGGTGTTCAAAGGGAGCATGCTAGAAGAAATATCAAAGCAGGTAATGGGGAGGGTGGGATGAGTGACAACATGCTACAAAATTAGGAAGGGATGGAGGAAGTCAACAGCCGGAGGCAATTAAAGGCACACATGGAACTTGGCAGGAGGGAGGAAGAGTGGTGCTTCCGGCCACAATGAAGAAACGAATCCTGGAACAGTCCATGAGGAGTGGCCTTTTAAGGCCTGATGGGGGAGTTACATTGTTGATCTGCCCATTGAACCACAGGCATAGCCTTATCATTATGTTTGTTGGGAAAAGAGAGCTAGAAATATATGCTGTTTTCAGTCTCATCCTGGGGAAAGGAGATAGAAAGAACTGATGGATAGTAAACCATTTTTATATGTGTATGTATTTATTTATTTATTACTCAGATGCACACCTTTGAGCAAAATGCTCATCTACAAAGGTTACTTGTCAAAACAACAGATGGTTTACAACATGTCTTCAGAATTCACAAGTAACAAGTTAGCATAAGCGTTAACAACAGAAAGTTGGTAACATAACATCAAAGTACACAGATCAAAGGTACAGTTTAAGAGGTCTAGTAGTTCACAGTAATAAAAATGCTGAAACATAGGTAGCAGCCCAGTGGGGCATTGACTGTAGATAGATTTGTACACTTTTATGGCATAGGGAGTCAATAGAGTAGCACATACATGAGAGGTCAAAGAGGGGCACTGATAGTGGTGGGTTGTGCCGCTGGCATCCAGTGCCAGTGTGTGGAGGGGTCTTTTTAGGAGGTGCTGTGACAGCTGGTACATTGGTAGGGATAGGTTGCAGTGCAAGCGGCAATTGCCAGTGCATGGAGGGATCTTATTGGAAGATGCTGCTACAGTTGGTGCCAGGTACAGTGGAAGCACTTTTAGTAGCTCCCATTTGAAATGTCCCAGGTTAACAAGGGTCTTTTGTGATACTGGAAGATCATTAAGCCAGTAGGGGGCTCTGGTTGCAAGGGAGCGTTTAGATAGACTTGTTCTGTTGAAAGGCACTGCCAGGGTACCACTTGCCATGCCTCTGGTAGGGTAGGGATTTTGAGCACAATTTAGGATAACTTGCAACCCTGGGGGGGGGGGTCAGACCCATAAGGGCTTTCATACCTAGCAGGCCGGTCTGGTACTTATTTCTGTCATGCAGGGGGGGCCATTTTGTGAGGGAGTAGAGTGTGCATGTATTTATCAACCCCAGTTATAAAGCAGCAGGCTTTGTTCAGGACTAACAGAACCCTATTTAACACAGTATCTGAGGCACTCCAATAAACTGTTAAACCGTCGTCAACTATGGGGACAATGGAACTTGTGACTGACCCTCATTTGGTTTCTGTGGTGAGGCTGTACCTCTGTCTATAGAGTGCCCCAGTTTCCTGTTAATGTTGCAGATGATTTGATTCATGTTTGGTGCAAATGTTAGTGTCTGTCAATGGTAACCCCTAGGTATTTGAATGAGTCTGCCTGTTTTAGATACTCTCCCTTTTTCTTATGGATGTTGAGTGGATGCATCTTAGCCCTCTTCAGTGCACTAGAGAAGAGCATTGTTTTGGTCTTCTTATAGTTGAGCACACACTTATTCTGCTGGAACCATTTCTCAAGGAATGCAAAGTTGAGTTGAAGCTCACGGGTGAGTACAGTATTTCCTGGCAGGGATTACTTGCACAGATGACTGCATCATCTGCATATAGTATGAATGTGGAGCTAGGGCAGGCTTCAGGAAGGTTGTTTATGAAGAGGCTGAACAATAGGGGTCCCAGGATGGAGCCTTGTGGCACTCCAGATGTGACAGGTCTGGCATCAGAGTGCTCCCCATTTAGCTTGACCTGTTGTGATCTGCCTGACAGGTAGTTTTTAAACCAGAATACAGTGTCAGCAGAGAGGCCTAGGGTGGGGAGCTTGGTTAGCAGTAGTGCATGATTTACTAAATCAAAGGCATTGGTTAGGTCTATGTAGATTGAACCCACCAGGTGTCCCTTGTCAAGAGGCTTGTGTAAAAAGCTAGTCTATTCAATCAGTGCCATGGAGGTGCTATGCAGTTTGTGGAACACGTGTTGTTTTTTGCATTGTATCTTGTATTGGCTGAGGTATGTGATGAGTTGGTCTGATAGAATTCTCTCCAGTGCTTAGGATAGAATTGAGTGGATGCATATCAGTCTGTAGTTTGAGACTAAGATGCGGTCTTAATTTTTATGTTTGCATGCATGTGCAAGAAACAGAGTGCCACCATACGAGTTTTCATAGGCATGCCTCCCCCACTTCCAATGCCCTGCTCCCTTTTGCAGGTAGGGCCGCCAATGAATGTCTGAGCTGTCTATGACAGCCATTCAGATGCAGTGGTGTACAGTTCTAAGGAAAACACCACCACAATCAGCGGTGGTAATATGTAGGCACTGCATCTGAACTGTCCCAGATAGTTCATCGCCCCCCCCAATGAACACCTATGTAGCATGCAGGGAGCCCACCCCAGTGTGCCCATGCACTCCCCTCCACCCCCGAACACTGTATGACTGATGGGGGTGCCCAATCCCCCATTGGCTCCATTGCTTCCTCTCCAAACTGACTTCCAGGTGCCATGCTGGGAGCCCGCCCCAGCGTGACAAAAGTCTGTATGGCTAATGGGGGTGCCTAATCCCCTGTCAGCTCCACTGTACCCCCCCCAACAAAAGCAGAGTTGTAGGTGCCATGCTGGGAGCCCACTCCAGCATAGCAAAGGTCGGTATGGCTGATGGGTGTGCCCAATCCACCATCGGCTCCACTGCCCCCCCAAAAAATAAACTTCCAGCTGCCACGCTGGGAGCCCACCCCAGCGTGGCAAAAATCCATCGTAGTCTAAAAAACACCTGGAAAAAAAAAAAGGTCCCTCATTGACTGTCTCGCCCCTCCCCTCCCCCAACCCGAGCCCACCATCTGAGCACCCACCTCCCCACACTCCCCCATCTCTTACTTACCTCCGGAGGCCGACGCGACGATCTTCGGTGGACTGGGAACACATCTGCACTCTTCAAAGCTGACTGCGAACTGAAGAAATGCCAGTAAGCTGTATAATGGTATAAATGGGATTTTTTTCAACTTTGGTGCATATCTCTGCCATTTTTGGGAATTTGCCACTGAATTTTCAACATGGGGTTTCGGGGAACCCACTTCATGAACTCAGTCACTATCATTTTGTTATTCAGTCCCAAAAGGTGATTTTGCAGTCACTGTGCATAACCACTTTTCAGGACCAAGTAATGAAATGACAGTGTCACAGTTCATGAGGTAGGCCCCCCAAAACCCTATGTTGGAAATCTGGTGAAGAAATTCCCAAAAATAACTTTTACAAGCGTGCGTTGCGCAGTTCCTACACACGCTTGTAAGTTCGCAAATTTTTTATATTTTCACTCCAGATTTTCAAAATTGCCATTTTACCACACCTCCTTATGAGCAGTATAGCTGTCACTTTTCACATCTCACCCAAAATGTGTTTTCTCACATGTAGCGCAAAAAGGCGCAGTCACTGTGCGAAATCAATGTGTGGGACAGATTAAGAAAATCACTGTGACACTGTTCATGAGCAGAGGTCTTAAAATGGCATGTTGAAAATTTGGTGACAAAAGTCCGTAAAATGACTGTGTTATGAGCGTGCATTGTGCAGTTTCCACGCACCCTCGCAAGTTCATGAATTTGTAATATTTTCAGTCCAGATTTTCAACACTGGCATTTTTCCACACCTCCTTATGAACAGTACAGCTGTCATTTTTCACACCCTAGCCAAAATGTGTTTTCACACTTCCAATGCAGAGATGTGTGGTTGCTGTGAGAAATCAGTGTTCGAGACAGATTAAGAAAATCACAGTGACACTGTTCATGAGCGGAGGTCCCAAAATGCCTGTGTTGACAATCTGCTGTAAAAAATCCCCAAACTAGTGACATTATGAGTGTGTGTTGCACAGTTTCTACACACGCTCGTGACTTTACCAGTTTTTTTATATTTTCACTCCAGATTTTCAACATTGCCATTTTTTTACACCTCTCCATGAACAGTACAGCTGTCATTTTTCACATCCTGTTCAAAATGTGTTTTCATACCTGTGGTGCCAAATGGCATAGTTGCTGTGCAAAATCAGCTTTCTGCTAGCAAACTGATATTGCCACTGTTCACAAAGTGGGGTTCACAAAAAACCCATGTTGAAAATTTGGAGTGAAAATACCAATGAACACCTGGGGCGTTAGGGTTTCCGACCATAACGCCCCACCCTGTAGAGACTGACAGGCATCAGTGGTTTGACTTGGGATTGTTGCCTGTAATGCTCATGCCATTCCACCCCCCACCCGCACCCTGCAGCCAGTGACAGGCATAGATGTGTGCCTTGGAGTCTTCATCCCAAAGTTCACCCCATTCTCCTATACTGCACCCATTTCAGCATATTTCCTTATGGAATGGGGTGAGCATAAGGCCCAAAGACTCCAAGGCACACTGTGACACTTGTCGGTGTCTGCAGGGTAGGGTATGGTGAAATGGCATGGCTGTTATGCCTGACGACCCAAAGGCACACCCCAATGCCTGTCATTCTCTGCAGGGTGGTGATGGGGTTGGCTTCAGTTCAGTACTTCACTACCATTCCTATTATGCATCTCTCTAACTCCAACACTATCATTGCCAATGCCAGCAAGCAAACATTTGGCATTGACAAATGCTTGTTATGGATGGGAGTGACTAGGGCACTTTTCCAGACATTAGGGAATTGTGAGTGTCTAATGGAGTGGTTAAATAGTTTGGTCACGGGGATGGCAAGTTTGTTCAGGACTAGGGCAATTAATGTCATGTCAAGTGTGTCATTTCCCATCCTAGTATCCCCTAGTACATGCTTGACATAGCTGACAGTGTCTCTTACGTAGACAGTTTTGAAGTAGCATTGTGGCCAGCTTTGGTCTTTTTGGGTGCTGTCTTGATAAGCTGGGGTGGCTGTAGCTTCATCCTCCAGAGGGAGGACTGTACTGAGGTCGGTGAAGGCTTTGTTGAAGGTGTTGGCTATCTCAGTGGGGTCAAGTGTGATAGGTCCATTTGTGTTGAGCATTGTTGGAGAGGATTTATCACCCCTTCCCATAGGGATTCTCAAAATGTCTTTCCCTTACCCCAGTAGCTAGTTTGCTGCTCCTTATAGAAGTTGGCCATTGCCTGTCTATATTATGGGTACACCTGTTCCTAGCTGTTCTGTATTCATGCCATTGTGCATGCACATCAGATTCCCTGGCTTTGTGCCATAGGTTGTCCCTGACCCTCACTGGAGTGAGTAGTGATAGTGTAACCCATTAGGCAGAGTCCCCTCTGATGATCAACTTTCTGAATGGGGCATATTTATCTGCAATGGTTTTGAACTCAGCTATGAAGTAGTCTAGGGCTGCATCTATATTAGTGGTGGAGTCCAGCCAGCTCCAGTTTAATTGGGCCAGGTCCGCTTTAAATGCATTCAGTGCCCCTTTGTGGAGTACTCTACTGTAGGTAGTTTTGGGCACTGACTGGGCAAGTTTGGTGAACCAATTACTCACAATGGGTGAGTGGTCATGCAGGACATCTTGCATCACAGTAACTTCCTTTAGCCATTTTGTGTAGGTGGTTAGGACGCAGTCTATGATGGTATTTGTGCCTGTTTTGTAGTTAGTTCTTGTACATTCTGAAACAGTTTGGGTGAGGGATTAACCTAATAGCGTATTAGACAATGAGGTGACATTTGACCAGGACACTGGGGATTTAATTCAAGATTTGATTTAAGAATGCACGGGATAGACATGAAGGAATTCTGGAGGTCAGGGGTAAGGGGCAACAGACTTCTTGGAAAACATAAACTGAACTTACAAGCTCAAATGGGCAGACTGGGTGGGCCATAGGCCCTTATCTGCTGACACTGTCTATGTATCTATGTGTGAAATCATGAAACTTTGAAGTGCCATTCCGTGTAGTTTCAGTTGACGCAGTAGTACTTCGCTCATGAAGAACTGTGCAGAGTGCCTTTGTCTTTATCAAAATATGTGTTTTAAACAATTTGCAGCCCCACCACCTACCATTATGGCATTGCTTTGAACACAGCAGACATCTCTGCACTGGGTACAGTTTTTTTTTTCACTTTTCACACATATATCATCAGTTGAGTTTTTTGGGTGCTGGGGTGGGAGGGGAGGAAGTTGGGGTCCAGAAGGGGATTTGCGTGGGGGGTTTCAGAGTCATGATGGGGATCAGGTGGGAAAAGGTGGGGAGTCATTTTTGATACGCAGGTGGGTGAAAGGAAATCAGTATAATAATTATTTTCTAATATATTTTGGATGAACTTTGCCAGGGTGAATGAGGTGGGCTTCATTGCAAAGGGTGGCAGGGTCGGGTTAATTATTTAAATGGACTGTGTTGTGGTAGAAGGACATTGAGTGATGGCGCAGTGGGTTGGCAGGCTGCAAGTTGTTGAAAACAAATTTTCTTTTCCAAAAAAAACAGAAGGACTGGCAAAGTTGATGCAACTGTCAGGAATTTTGGGAATCTTCATGAAGTCAATCGATCAATCAATATCTTTATTTATCCAGGTGGGCACCATTGAGCAAGCTCATTTACAAGGTGGACCTGCGGTCCTAAATTAATAGTACAGAAAGACAAGTTACAATAGTACAAACAGTAAAAATAGCTGCTATTATAGTAAAAATGCACATTTACAGGTAACATACATTGAACATAGAACTACAAGGAGTCGTGGATAATGAACTTGTGCTGGATCCAAGCCAAAAACTGTGCATTTTGTAGTGGGAAATGATAGGGAGAGGGTAGGCATACCAGATAGAAGATATCAAGCGCATAATTTAGGGAGAGGTGGGGAATAGGGGCGCAAGTGAAGAGGACCCAGTTGTTAGAGCAGAGTGAGGGATTGGGAGGGTGGAGGACCATACAAAAGGCGATGAAGTGATTTTTGCCCCAAAACGCGGCGACATATGAAGGAGAAAAGCTGCCATTGTACTAAGTGCAAGAGGAGGAATATAGTAGCAGGGGCATAACTGGGAGGGTCCCGGAGGTTGGGGCAGTGGGAGGTGTTGGGTGGACGAGGGACTGAATATTTTGGGGGGGCGAAAGACGATAATTATCCCCAAGTGCAGTAACATGTGCTAGAATCAGGCTGCAGCTGTTGAGAGTGTCAAAGAATAAGATATGGGAGTTTGGCAATAAATCCTGTGGATCTGTTGGTGGGCATGCTAGAGGCAGAGGCACACATTTCAGCTGGGGGGGCAACTGTTTGCGGGCCGTCATTTGAGGGATGTTAGTTAGTGTCTAGTAAAGCAGTTGCAAATTTCCATAATGCCATCATGGTAAAGCCTTTTGAACAAAAGGGTACATACTGGGGTTTTCAGCTTAAGTATTTTTTGGGTTTTATTCCATATTGATGGGAGTATGAATCCAAAGGCGGCTTTCCCCGACTTGTGTGAGTGACGTGGGTATATTTAGCAGGAGTTGTGAGCAGCTTCTAAGGAAACAATTTCTGGCCACAATCAGAGACAAACAGTCAATGATGTATTGAGGGAGTTTGCCACTGAGGACTCTAAGCGTCCAGAGTGCTGCATTAAAGTTGCGCCTATAGTGAAGTGAGGTCCAGCCCATGGCGGCATATAGTGCGCAACGATAGGTAGAGAAGGGGAGGTCAGTGATGAAGCATATAGCTCTGTGGTAGAGCGTATCCAATTTTCCAAGATAGGAAGCCACACAGCTACTGTATATGAAGTCTGCGTAGTCAATTAAGGACAGGAATGTGGCTTGGACCAGTCGTTTCTTTTGCGTCTGCTCTAAAAAGTCTTCTTATCCTGTAAAAAAGGCCAAGTCTTTGCCTTAATTTTTTTCAGCAAGTCTTCCAGGTGGTCAGTGAAGGAGAGTTTACAATCAATCCAGACCCCAAGATATCTGTATTTTGGAACATACTCTAAGCACTCTCCCAGCATCATGGTTATTGGGGGGGAGGAAGTCAGTAGCACTTGTGTAGTTTGCGGGGGAAAATAACATGGCTTCAGTTTTCTTAGTGTTTAATAGCAGTTTTTTTATTGATTAGTTGGAGTTGCAGGAGGCTGAAATCTTTTTTGTAGTTCAGTACAAGCTTCTTTTGGTGTGGGACGACTCAGGTACAGCACTGTGTCATCCGCGAATAAGTGAATACTTGCATCCTTGATTCCCTCATCAATGTTGTTGATATACACTGCGAAGAGGAGGGGACCTAATATGGATCCCTGAGGGATACCTCTTTGTAATAGTTTTAGGGCAGCTAGTTCACTATCTGCTTTCACCTGCTGGTATCTGTCTGTCAGATATTCAGAGAACCAGTTTAGAGAAGTACCATCCAATCCTAGTGTTTTTAGCGAGTCGAGGAGTAGGTCGTGATCGACTGTGTCGAATGCTTTGCTGAGGTCAAGAAACACAGCACATACTGATTTTTTATGCTCCAACTCCAGTTGCCAGTCATTGGTTACTTTAGCTAATGCCGAGACTGAACTGTGGTTGGCTCTGAATCTGGATTGAAGGGGGTTTAGTAATTTTTCTCTGTCGATGAAGGATCTTAGTTGGGCATTTACTATTTTTTCCAGTAGCTTTGAGAGTGTGGGTAGGAGAGAAATTGGCCTATAGTTATTAAGGTCGCAACAGTCTCCAGATTTAAATAACAGGATAGCATGTGCGATCTTCCATATTTGAGCAAGGGTACCTTGTGTTAGGGTCAGGTTGAATAAATGAGTAATAGGCACTGCCAATACATGGCATGCAAGTGCAAAGTTCCTCATTTGTCAACAACTTTGCTAGTGACGTAAAACTCCACAGTGTCTCTAGAAATTCCAAAAATAGGTGCAAAAACAATTTATTGTGGAGTTATAGAAATACAACAGGGAATGAGAGTACCCCCTGCACATTCACCTTATCCTGGCTTCATCATTCATTACCTCCCCCCCGGTGAAGCCTGAATAAGGTGAATGTGCATTGGGTAGTTTTATTCCCTGTTGTATTTTTATAACTACACAATAAATTGCTTTGCATCTGTTTTTGGTGTGTGCGTCGAGTCTTGTCTTTACATATTGTTAGTGTTCCTCATACAAGACTGCACCTTTGGGATTTACATCTGTTTTTGTTTTGCTATTTGCCACTCTTTTTGAAATTTCCCATGGATCTCTAACATGGTCTCCATGGAAAATGGGCTTTAGCTCAATGGGTTTTCCCAAAACAAACATAATTTACTGCCACTTATACTACTAACATCCAGCAGAACAACCGCCCGAACAAGAAACTCAGACAATAGTTTAATGTTTCATTCAAAATATGCATTATGTTTTGCTGGGGTGGGTTGTAAAATACCTGTACACACTGTGACATCCAATTAAAGACTGGCTAAATTACAAAAATTACAAAAATTCCTGGGGGAAAAATGGGTCTTTTCCTTCCGAATAGTAGCTGTATGAAGCAGATTTATTTCCCAAGAGCAGGAAGTAATTTAAAAAAAAACCAGGGGCTTTGTGGATCTCACCTGCAGATTTCTTTTGACTAGAACACTGAATCTCATAGTATGGCTTCAGGTTAATCAAGTAGTCTCACTAGGTATACTTGAAACAGAATGTAAGAATCTTTTTATTGCCATATGCTGCTAAGACTGTGATTTTAAATGCTTCTTAGCATTGCTTTTCTAGTTCACTGTTTTCCCTGTACAGTACATCTATATACATTTCTCCATATCTACATTTATTAAATTGGCCAAGATGACTGCCACAAATACTGCTGTCTGACTGAATGAATCAGGCCAACTGCAGTGCCTATCTGACCCAAAAACTGTGCCACATTTTCTAAGCGAAAATGTTTAAAGGAAAACTACAGAAATACAGGCGCTCCCACCCCTGAAAGGCTTACCCCTGACTCAGCTTTTCTGGCATGACAGCCCCATTTTCATGCGCTGCCACTTGTTTAATTTTATTTTGAAAAGTCCGCGATCTGAGAATATGGAGGATGCTGGGGGGCTCAATCTACTGTAAAGGTATGGCTCCGCTCCACTCACTTGCATTGAAGTGAGCGGTGTAGCGCTGCACCTTTACAGTAAATGGAGCCCCCAGCATCTGCCATATTCTTGGATTGCAGACTTTTTTAAATAAAATTAAACAAGTGGCAGGGCATGAAAATGGGGCTGTCATGCCTGAAAAGTTGAGTCGGGGGAGGGGTAAGCTTTTCAGAGGTGGTGGCACCTGTATTTCTGCAATTTTCCTTTAATACTAAGCTTTTTTATAAGTGCAGTAACACAAGCCAGGCTGCTGTGTTCACTGGAGGATCTATTATAGGCACTTCTGTGGTTTGTGCTGAGGAAAAATTAGACTATGGCTTGATGCTTCAGCAGACATGAGAGGAGTGCCTACATCTCCCAGCGAATGCACACCCGCTTTCATATTATTGCTCATGTATTTGGTTGTTATGCACTTATGGAAAGAGTTCCAAGTTTCCTAATGGATAGTGAAATTGTTGTAATCATGTGTCTACTTGAAATTAAGGACCACCTGGAGCAATTCAATTACAAGCAGATATTAGATGGATAGATGTAGGCATTCTGAGGTAGAGACCTTTGTGAAACTGACCTTAAATCCAGCTGCTTTAGGGAGTGATACATTTATGAGCTGTGTTTCCTCATCTGTTGACTGGTTTATTCATTAACATAGCAGTTTGTTACAGGGGGCATGCTGTACCTATACATAAACAGGGGGATAAGGAATGGAGTTAATATCAGCTAAAGATGAAGGAGACCAAAAAATCAGTCAGGGATACAAAAACAGACAAAGAGCTACATATTGTGGAAGGAGTCAAAGGAGGTGAAGAACAGTTCTTCAGGTGTGTTAGTGTAAATGGAAGACAGTGAGGTATTGTACAGTAAGACTGATGTTGGAGGTGGGTAATAGAGGATGCTGAGCAAAAGGCAACTATTCTAAATGACTACTTCTGCTCAATATGCATGATGGAGGATAGCTGGGCTTCTGACGGAAAGCAACATCAAAGGTGCTGCAAGGGGATCCCAGAAAATGGAGCAGGTAGAAAATATTGGTGGGAGGGATATAAATGGTCTTGCAGCCCTAAACATAGACAAGGCACCAGGGCCAGAGGGATGCACCCATGGGTGCTCAGGGAGGTAGCATCAAAACTGGCTAAACCCCTAGCAGGTCTGTTCAATAGCTCACGACAGTCAGAGGTAGTTCCAGGAGATTGGAAGACAGTGGACATGGTTCTGTTCTACAATGGAGGGGACAGGGAGGAACAGGGAAACTCAGGCCAATCAGTCTTACCTCCATTGTAGGTGATCTGATGGAAGCATGAGTCAAAGAAAACTTAATAAATCCATGAAAACCAGCACTGACAACATTCCAAAATCAAGACAAGATTTGTTCTTGTGTCAGGTCCTTGTAAGTACAAGTTCAGCACATGATGCCTGTTGTAGCAGCAGTGACCCTCACCAACTAATCTCCCCGACCAGTTCCATGCTGATGCACTCCCTCAGCAACCTTCCTGGATTAATTATATTAACTTTATTTTGTATGACAGGTATTGGAGCTGCTTTCCATTTGATTCAAAGAAAACCTAGAAGACTATCTGGAGAGAAATGGGCTCCAGGATAGTATCATGGATTTGTAGTGGCAAAGAACTGTTTCTGGGAAAGCAGTTTCATTTTTTTTTTTAACAGATCCATTTTGTTTCTTCTTTCAGAAGCAGAGCATAAGGGTTGAAGGAGGGGTGCAGAGCAAAGGGGTTGGGCTGCATTGGGGCATGGGGATTCTCCTGGAGGTATAAGGGCCCATACAAGGATGAAGGCCTGCATCCATCTGTGAGGGGAACTGTAGTCTTCAATGGAAGTTTTAAATGCTATTTTGATGAACATTTAAACTAGCTGAGGGGGTAATGGAAACTGCCACCCCCCCAAGCTGAAGTAGAAGTAGGAAGAACTCGAAGGGAGAAGAATCCACAGAGTTCAAATTAACAAAGGAAGCAGGGTGGTAGAAATGAAGGGGGATAGGGACAGGAACAGTAAGAAGAGAGAGGGAAAGCAGTGAGGGCAAAAATAGGAAAATGGGTATAACAAGCAGAGTGGAAACAAAAACTGGGAGGCCATGTGTACGAATGCTAGAAGTCTAGGAAATCAGATTGCAGATATGGAGGCCACCATGACAGAGGCCAGCTAGGATACTGTAGCCATTACCAAGTTATGGTGTACTGAAAACCAAGAATAGGATATGACCATACCAGCCTACAGGCTATTCATGATGGATAGGGTGGAAAGGAAAGGAAAGGAAAGGAAAGGTGGAGATGTGGTGCTTTATGTGAGGGAAACCATAAAAGTGATGGAGATACATGGAATATGGTGGAGCAGAGGTATTGTGGGCTACCCTGGAAACAAGGAACATAGTCACTATTTGCACTGGCATGATCTATAGACCTCTAGCATAGGGGGAGGAATTAAATAAGGTATAGGTGTAAGCCATTGGCAAGATGTCAGAAAAAGAGAAGGTGCTGCTGGTGGGGTACTTCAGTTGCTGGATGTAGAGTGGAAGCCTGCTAGCTGCAGCTTCGCTAGAAGCAGGGACATCCTAGACTCCCTGCATGAGGTGTTCCTCAGTCAACTAGTCAATGAACCTGCTCTTCATGGGGCAATACTGGACCAGGTACTCACTAACAGGGACAGTGTTATAGATGTCAAGGTGGGAGGCAATTTTGGGACCAGTGATAACTGTACAGTGTGTTTCAATATAAGAACGACTATGAAATCAAACCACACATAGGCAAGGGTCCTGGACATCAGGAGGGCAGATTTAATAAAGCTGGGTGAATGCCTCAGGGATGACCTGGTGGATGGGATGAGCTGGGAGGGTGGAGGAACAGTGGGAGAACATGAAAGTGGCCATAGTGAAGGCAACAAACCTCTGTGTCAAGCAAGTGAACACAAGCAAGAAGAAAAAGAGACTGCTATGGTTCTCAGAAGAGGTTGCCAAAAAGGTAAAGGGTAAAATATTAGCATTCAGAAGGTATAAAGAGATGCAGCAGGAGGAGGATAGGGAGGTGTATTCGGGGGAAACAGAGAAAGCAGTAAGGCTCGTGAAGGGGCAAACTGAAGGGAAAATAGCCCAGGCAGTAACAAAAAGGAACAAGACTTTTTTTAGGCACGTAACTGAAAAGAGGAAGACCAGAGGAGGGATTGTACGGCTAAAAAGGGAAAGGGGGGGGGGGTGTACAGAGGGGAAGCAGAAAAAGGCAGACATCCTGAGCAAATACTTTTATTCAGAGTTCACAAAGAAAGGAGAGGGGAGGAGCCATAAAAAAAGTAACAGGAGCTTTGAAGGGAGGGATATGGAGGCATCCAGTGATGATAGTGACTGAAAATGAGCGAATGCAAAAACAGCGACTCATTTTCAATGATTTCATCAAGGGCTACCCTGCAAAGGTAGCAACCTTACAGCAAAAGTGACTGTAGAGAAGAGCAAATGAAAAGAGGTTATAGCGAAGGGAAGGGGAGGGATAGAGAGGAGGGTCCATAGTGGACTGCTGTGCCTGCTTCAGCTGAACTAACCCTGTGGCATAGTGGTGAGAGTGGCTAGCTCTGGCTGAGAAGGGATGGGGTTCAGGGCTGGGGACAAGGAGAGTTGAAATTTTGCCGCTGCCTATGGGTGTGGCGCTTAATTTTTCACACAAATGTGGGCCGTGCCCCTTCCCTGACAAGCACCCCTCTAGAGTTAGTTATCTTTATTCAGGGGAGTGTGAGGGGTGGGGCATGGGGGGACACAACCCAATGTAAAAACATTTTTATTTTGCCAGATATCGGATCACCAGAAATGTACCTATTGTTGACGGCGGCCGTTGCGCCAGCGGTGGGATTTCGCATGCACGCGGCGACCCAGGTTCGGGAACGGACCCGAGTCGTCAGAGGGCTGGCTGGGGAAAAGGATTGGCGTCCAACAGACTGCTCTCCTTCTCCGGGGAGGGTGGGGCAGCAACGGTGGATGGGGACCCCTAGCAGAGGCTGGGGGACACTCACGGCTGCTTCGTCAGGAAGAGAGGCGGGGCAGGCGCTGGCATCATTGCACGTCCCGCCTCCTCGGGGTGGGAATAGGAAAGTAAAATTCCACACCTAGCGTCTAGATGACCTCTGCCCGAGGATGCCTGATTGGTCACCGGAGCCGTTCCCAACCAGTTATTAGGCCCAGAGGTCCGGGTGTGGGAGGGTCCAAACCGCGCCCGCCTTCTGGGGGGCAAGCCATGGATGACCTGGGGAGTCGGCGATATCCGGTGACCGGGGTCCTGGGGTCCATGACCGGAGCAGAAGGGCAGGCGAGGCGTGGAGGTAAAAGGAAAATTAAAAAAAAAAATATATATCGCTGATTTGCTTTTCGGCGATACACACTCACCATAACAGCGATCGCTGTTATGACATGGAACCAGAAGTGGACACTTGTCATTTTTTGGAGGACAGAGTCCTGAAGGGACTCACTAATCTGCTAGTGGACAAAGAATGGGGCCAGACTGGGAGCATCTAAGGGTACTAAGGGAGTTCAGGGAGGTACTGGATGCACCTCTGACTGTCCTATTTAACAGCTCACAGGAAATGGGAGTGGTTCTGGAGGACTGGAGGAGGGAAGATGTACTGTAGTCTTATGTCCCAAAAGTGGCAGCAGGGAGTAGGCTGGCAATTATAGGCCAGTCAGCCTGACATTGGTTGTGAGAAAGTTAATGGCATCACTGCTGAAGGACAGAATTGTGGAATATCAATCCAGTGAGATACAAGACACAAGGCAGCATGGTTTCGGAGTGCGGTGGGGGGGAGGCCATACAAAACAAATCTGATAGACTTTTTTGAGTGGGTGACCATAGAATTAGATTATGGTGGAGTGATGATCATGGCCTGCCTAGATTTCAGTAAGGCTTTTGACATCATTCCACATATGAAACTAGTAAGCAAGCTACGTAGCATAGGGATGGGTCCACAGGTGGTAAACTGGGTCTAAAACTGATTAGGAAATAGGCGACAGGGAGTGTTGGTAAGCGAAGTTCATTCCAAGGAAGGGAGGGTGACCAGTGGGGTGCCTCAGGGATCAGTGCTGGGACTGGTCCTCCTTAATGTTGTTATAAGTGACATCACAGAGGAGCTGAAAGAGAAGGTCAGCCTCTTTGCGAATGACACCAAAATCTGCAATAGGGAGGACACTGGGGTGGTGGTAGTAGAAAGGATGAGCAGAGACCTGAGAAAACTCTAGGAGTGGTCAAGCGTATGGCAGCTGGGTTTCAATGTGAAAAAGTGCAAAATAATGCACATAGGGCACAAAAACCCAGGAGTGGCGTACAAAATGGGGGAGTGGTATTGGCAACCATTAAGCATAAAACAGACCTGGGGGTAATTATGTATGATGACCTAAAGGTGGCCAGCCATGAAGCTGGAAGGGTTAGTGGGATGATTGCATGCATAAAGAGGAGTATCGCCAGCAGAAGGAAGGAAGTGGTGCTGCCTCTGTATAGATTGCTGGAAAGTCCACACCTAGAGTACTGTGTCCAGTTCTGGAGTCATATCTCTGAAAGGACATAGACAGTGTGGAATCTGGTCTAGAAGAAGGCAACTAAAATGGTACAGGGTCTTCATTAAAAGCCATTCAAGGAAATACTAAAGAACCACAGTTAGTTCACCCCAGAAGAGAGGAGGGAGGATATGATAGAGACTTTTAAATACCTCACAGGGTAAATAAGGTGGGGGGAGTATTTTTCAGAATAAAAGATGCTCAAGAATAAAGTGGAGATGCTATGAAACTGGAGGGGGTGGATTCAGGAGAGATGAAAGGTGTACGTCTTCACAAAAAGAGGGGTGGTTTCTTGGCCTATCAGTGGAGGTGGTAGGGGCAAAAACAGTGGTGGGGTTCAAGAATGCATGGGATAGGCATAATGGAATCATGGTGGAAAGGAAGGGGAAAGAGCCAAGATCAGTTATGTTGAGCGATGAATGGTGATATTGTAGGTAGGGGAAAACATGACAGATTGGGTGGGCCAAGAGGTCTTTATCTGTTGTCAAATTCTATGTTTTCAGGTTTCTAAGAGTTGGCAAGGGGAGAGAAGAAGGGGGAAGTAGTGGGTGATCTGAACCCACTTGATAGTGACTGGGACAATACAGTGGCCAAGTGCACCAGAAGTCAGGCCCTGTTGGATAAATAGTAGAACTGTCTGCTCGAACAGCTGATTAAGTAACCCAGTTGACAGGTGGCCATTTTTGATTTGTTACTCCCAAAGTCAGAGATGATGAGTGGACTGAGTGTAGGGGAGGTACTGGGGTTCAGCAACCATAACTTCTTATGGTTCAGGCTGGCTCTCGGGATCAAAAACTGAAGTCCTAAATTTCAGAAGAGCAGACTTCTACCAGATAAGGGAGCTGGTCTGAGACTAATTGACTGGGGAAGGGTGGGGCAGCATCGGAGGTGTAGAGGAAAGATGGGGGCAATCAAGGGGACCATTCTAGAGGCAACAAAGTCATGCACAGAAATTGTTTCAATACAAAACAGGTACAACAGACCAATATAGTACCTGGAAATGGTCAGGGAGGAAACAGAGACTTTAGCCAGGAACAAGGAAACGCAGCGGGACAGGAATGGGGAGAGTACCAAATAAAAACTGTGGAAGCAAACAGGAATCGAAGATGGTCAGGGAGGCAAAGGCAGACACAGAGCTGTGTATTGTGGAAGGGCTCAAGGGTGGAGAAAAATTCTTCAGATATATTAAGGAAAAAGTGAAGAAGGGAGGGGTTATTGTTAGACTACAATGGGGAGAGGGTAGTACAAGAAGATGAAGAAGAAGCAGCCATCTTTAACGATTACTTCTGTTCTGTCTGCACCAGGGAAGACAGCAGGCCGCTGCCTGACAGTGGCATCAAGATGGCTGTCAAGTGTCTTTCCTCCTGAAATGAGGCAGCCAGTGTTTACAGGAGAAAGGGTCTAGAAGGGGCTTGAAACCCTAAAGGTAGATGAAGCCCCATGGCAGATGGTATACACCCAAGGGTGCTCAAGGAATTGGCTACAGTACTAACTCCTAGTAGGGCTGTTCAGTTATACAATTCAGGCAGGTTTCACAAGACTGGAGAGTAGCAGATGTAGTCCCACTACACAAGGGTGGGGATGCAAGGAGCAACTGGGGAATTACTGACCTGTTAGGTTTACCTCTGTAGTGGGAAAGCTGCTAGAGTCACTGATCAAAGAGAACCTTGTGAACTAGCTACATAGAGAGCAATGGTATACAGGATATTAAATAGCATGAGTTTGTGGCAGAAAGGTTGTATTAAACCAATTTGATAGTTTTCTTTGACTGGATAACAAAGGTAGTAACTAAAGGCCATGCTGTGGATTTACTGTACTTCGATTTTTGCAAGGCTTTCAACTTGGTGCCACAAAAAAGATTACTGAAGTAGTTGGAGGATCTGGGTGTGGCTAGGCACATAGCTAAATGGACAGGAAACTGTAAAGGAGAGACAGTAGAGGGTGGTAGTAAATGGGGTCAGATTTGAAGAGATGGGGGTGATGGGTGGGGTGCCACAGGGATCTATTCTGGGTCCTGTACTCTTCAATATGTTCATCAGAAACATTGGAGAGGGCATCAGGGGCAAACTACGTCTCTTCTCAGATGACATGAAGCTCTTCAGTAGTGTAGATAGTGATGAAGGTATCAGGGAGATGGAGAGGAATGAGATCTACAAAGACTACAGAGGAGATCTAATGTTTGGCAGTTGAAATTCAACGCAAAAAATGCAAGGTTATGCACCTAGAAAAAAAAAAACAAGACAGAGTACTGGATTGGAAGGGTTAAACTGCACACTACAGCAGAGGAAAGGGACAAGGGAGTCTTTAGTGACTCCCTCAAACAATCATGTCAGTGTAACAATGCCTATAGGATGGCTAATAAGATGCTGGGTTGTCAGCTGGCCTGCCAGCACAGCGGCTGGATTTCCACTTGCAACGCAGACGACCCAGTTCGGGAATAGACCCGAGAATAGGAAGGCAGGCCGAAGGGAGAAGGATTGAGCATCTCTAGAACTGCTCTCCTTCTCGGAGGGGGAGGGAGGGCAGAGTGTCTGGTGCTTCATTACCCCTGGTAGAAGCTAGGGGTGTCACACGCTGGCACCAGCACGTTGGGGAGCGGGGCAGACACTGGTCATCATTGCACGTCCCACCCCTTGGCAGCAGCAAAAAGAAAATTGCCAACCCCTGGCATGATGCCATCTGCCCTACCACTGTCCTCAATGGCCTTAGTTGTCTGCTGAGGGGGGTCCCTCTCCTGTGCCGTGACCTAGAGGGGCAATCCAGGGCTAGCCTACAGTTACCACTGAGGTTGGAAGCCCCCCAGTGGACCCGCCCAGAGGGGTAAGCCTGGGGCAAGGGGAGGATATGGACAGGGCACGGGGCAGACCTCCGGATGGAAGATAAGGGGAGCTATGGAAAAAAAAAAGATGCTGGGGTGTATCAAAGTGGTACTGGCAACAAGAAAAGTGGAGGTACTACTTCCTCTATATAGGTCACTAGTGAGGCCATATGATGCACTGCAAGGTGACCAAGATGATTCAGGGTTAACAGGGCAGATCTTATGAACATTGCCTCAAGGCATTGAACATGTACCTGCTGGAGACCAGTGAGCAAGGGAAGATCTGATTAAATCCTTCAAGTTCCTGAAGGGACTAAACAAGCTGAACTGTGTGGAATTAGATAGCATGAGTATAGAGTCAAAAACCCAAGTTCACATGTGGCAATGGGTGAGGAGAAGGTTTAAGAGGGATCTGAAGAAGTTCTGTTTTAAGGAAAGGTTGGGGGAGCTGTAGAACAATAAGCCAGAGGATATAGTGGGTGCCAAGACCATAAATGGTTTCAAGCATGACTGGCATAGAATGAAGGGTCTGGTAGCTGCTCAGGCCAGTAGCAGTTGGGAGTTGAGCGGGGTGATGGACAGGAGTGATAAAACACGGCATTGACAAAAAGTCCTGGAGCAGATAGAAAACTCCTGGCAGACTAGGTGGACCTGTGATCTTTTTCTGCCCTCGTTGTCTATGTTTGCATGTTTTATTTACATTTAACACTGATGAGGCAGGAAACAAATATTGCAGCCTGTCTGTTAATGAAAAGACTGAAAAAATGGAAATTTCTCAGAAAAAAACAGAGAAACAGAGCATTTTTCTTTGTCCAGCATGGTAACCCCCACTGCCCAGCTGACATATTTAAACATAAATGTCAAAATGTCCCAAAGATGCATCAATATTTTGCCTGTACACCAAGGAATTCCCCCAAATTGTCCTAGACAAGAAGGAATTGTAGTATGAGAAAGAAACTAAGGGGAGGTGATGGTGAAAATCGCAAATGATTCAAGTTTGACCACCAGATATACTAATCACTCCGTTCAGAACACAGCAGTCCAACTCCTCTCTGTGGCTGGATTGGCATCCAGAGAGATTATGACAGTAACTGGCTATTTGTGTAAAAGCAGCCTGAGAAATTACTGGTCAGTGTCCATCAGTAACTGTCTAAAATGGAGCAGCATTTCAACAAACAGTGCGTATTCAACCAAAACCAGCTAAAGGTGTCAAAATTGGTCTAGAACACTGGGCAGACTAGATGGACCAGGTGGTCTCCTTCTGCTGTCAACTTCTATGTTTCTATGTTTCTAAAACACTAGCAGCACCTACTGCCTCTGTCACTCAGTCACCTACTCCTAGTTTTTGGTACTCTCCCCATTCTTTCTTCCCTTGCTTTTCCTTGTACCTGGTGAAAGCCTTTTTCTTGGCCCTCACTGCTTCTCTAACCATTTCTGAGAACCATATTGGTCTATTGTACCTATTTTGTTTTGTAATAATTCTCACGCATGATTTTGTTACCTCAGGTAAGATCACCTTGATTGTACCTATCTTTCCTATATACCTGCGATACTGTCCACCCTTTTGAAATTGTCTTGGGCCAACTCCCTTATGCGGTTAAATTCTGGTCTTCTGAAATCTAGGGCTTCAGTTTTTGATTGGGGTATTCTGGTCACTAAGGCCAGCCTGAAAAAACACAGAGTTATGGTCGCAGGACCCTAGTAGCACCCCTGCACTCACTGAAAATACTCCACCCACCATCTCTGAGTTGTTGAGCACCAAATCAAGAATGGCTGCCTGTCCAATGGGTTCCTTAACCAGCTGCAGAAGCAGACAGTCCTGCATGGTATCAAATAGGAGTGCAACAGTAGATTCCTGCACTTTGGGTCACAACTGAAAACACAAAATGCAAGGGGTACCTGCCTGACTTCTGATATGTCATTTAAGTGTAACACCCTACCCTTTGCCTTCTGGCTTCTGGTCCTGCCAGCCCTGGGTCACTGATACACAGACATACTCCTACCAGCGTTTTGAGCCTGCATGTTTGAGGTGTGGAGGAGTTATGTACCTAATTGATTCTCTGCCATCTAGTGACACAGTACAGTTTGCACTGGAGAAGCCCCTGCACTCCCGCTACTTCTGCCTCCCTGGCTTAAAGGCATTCTTTAGTATGTTCCAACTCCTGGGATCCCAAAACATGTGTAGGGGCTGGGACACACCTAGTGGGAAACAGAAAGGAGTGGGCTATGTGGATAAATGGATAACTGTGTATATGTATCCTGTTGTTTTAAATGTTAAGATTACCATGTGAATGTGTTTCTGCCTCCCACAGGGGGACATAGTGCTACGGCACTTGTGACACACAGACCAGGACTCTATTAGTGCCCATTCCACAAATGGATAACAGTACACAGTTGCTGCTGTTAGCCAGAGGGTCTGTTGTGTGTTAAAACAGTTTGATTTGCTTTCTGAAAGATCACAGAGTTGGAACTTAGTATAAGCTGTTCACATGGACACCATCTTTGCAGCCCCTGATCCTGTACTACCTAATGCATGATTGAGGAGCTCCAAGGACTGCAGCTCTGGCTTCTGGGTAGGGGTGTGAACATTGTTCTTGGCACCTTTAGTGACAATCAATGAGTTATCAAGGAATCCTGATGCATATTAATTGGACAGCTAAATTGTACAATGTGGAGTGCTGTTTTCCCCCTGAGGTCTTTTGGGAGAAGGCTGTTCATGACAGATTGTGTCTGATACTCTCTGAGGAAAGGGGGGGGGAGCCAAGAGTGAGTGAGAGAACCATTTGGTAAGTAAGCCAAAGGCTTTCATAATGACAGCAGGGAGACATGCTGAAATCTTCGAACAACTGGGAGAGCCAGAATTCCAGTTTCCAGCTGAAAGAAGATAATTTGGCACTCAAAGATTAGCCCTTAGTCAGTGTGGGGGCTGGGGCTGAGTATCCAAAGCTTGAAGAGTGTCCTAGTGACAGAAGATAGCATCAGGAGAAGCACATTGGGATTTTTCCATTGCCTGGGGAGCCAGAAAGTGTTAAAGACTGCTGCCCAAGAGTGTGAAATCCTGCTGAGAGACTATTTACTCTGCCTACCAGTAAGTACACCAAAGCTGCCACAGAGTTATGTCTGCTGCTGCAGAAAGTGAGAGACTGCTTGGAACCCAGTTTGGGAAGAGACTTCATGCCAATCAGGACAGTCTGGGGGGTCAGCCAGGTAATGTTACCACTAGATATTACCCATCATCTCCTCCGGATTGTAGCCCTGGTCCCTGAGACTGGCCTAATTCTGCATCCACAGGGGGATGTCCTGAAGGTGACAAGCTGCAGGAGCCTGGAACCATCTGAAGGAGACAAACTGTGAGAGTTCAGCATCAACCACTACCACAACCAGTGTTGCCATCCCAGGCCCCAGCTCAGCCGAGATGAACTGCATTTGCTGACCCTGTTCAGACCCTGTGAAGTTGACCTTCTGAACCGTGAGTAAACATAGGGCCTGCCCTGAGCTGAGAATCAACTACATATATTTAAAGTTTTCATCTTTAATATTAAGTGCAAAAATTCCAGCCAACCTGCAGCAACATACAAGTCTGCCACGTCTCAGTCTGAGCACCGAAGTAGACTTCAGGGACACACTTCATTACGTGGCTTTAGAAATGCTTTGCAAAATTACATTTTGTCTAAGAGTCAGTGTAAATGTTTTCAATAATTCTGTTGTTGAGACTGATGTACTGTTTGTCTCATATTTGCTTCTATGTTAATTATATTTATTTATGATTGTGACTCTGGTCGCCCATGAAATTGGGCCTTGGCCCATGGACTTACCAGATTCTCAATAAACAAAACAAAACAAACAAACACTGGTACTAGTGGGGAAGAGAGCTTGTTTAATGTTGTTGCCTTTGGGCATAGGCACTATTGCCATTGTTGTTTATGGAATTTCCAGTTTATCAAATATATAGAATAATGTATGGGCGGCCATACACAACAAGTCTGTGTATCTATCAAGGGGATATGATGATGTCATACAGACCTCGAGAGTGAACCTTGACAGGTTGGAATAGCGTCATCACACCCCCGAGATATGGTCACCCATACACTATTTTGTGTAGTATACAGTATGGGTGAAAATTTAAGTGGGTGCTTTTGTTTTCCTGTGAGAGAGGAGACAGTGTCCTTAGGCTCTTACCATTGCCTGTTAGTGCTTTCAGTTGCTCCACTCCCTGCTGTTCTCTTCTTTGTGTGTGAAACCAGTGCTTCAAATCTCTCCTGGTATAGAGGCTGAATAACAGTCACTTTGTTTTTTGTTTTTTTTATTTGTTGGAAAGTAAGAAAGGATGATGGTTTCTAGTGGAGCGAATTGAACATAACTATGTGTCCCTCCCTCAGCTGCCACTGACAACCGCTCACCCCACTGTTCGCTAAGTCGTGACGTCATTTTCTGTTTGTTTTTTCCAAAGTTGCACATTTGACCAGTCAGAAAGCACGTAAAAACTGAAAAGTTGCTGTGGTATCGTTGTGACATCAGAATGATACTACAACAACTTTCTTGATCTTTGAAATGTCCTACAACAACTTTTGGATAACCACTAATTTCAGTGCACAATAAGCCCTAACCATATACTATAATCCAGTTGTTAATGTTTTTGCTCCCCACATTCACATTCACCTATCAATAAAAATTTAATTGTGGTAGTTATTTAATACTGTCTGTGAGCATATTATTAGCAATAGCTATTAATTGCATGCAACAGAGTGTTACTCTGGTATATGGTATTTTGTCTGTGGCATGACTGGAAGGGGAGCAGCATTCCAAGGGATTTTGCCCTACAAACAACTGTCCCACTATACTTTACTCTGGGTGGAGGCACCGTGTTATTTATTTCTATTTTGGAAAGAACGCCTCTTTCACCATCAGAACATACCCCAGGCCCCTCAACCAGGTTGGACCCCAACAGATAGGGGTGGTAGACTGCTGTTAAATGGCATCCGGGTCACAGCTTTGAGGCATCACTGTGATCTCCTGTTTACCAGCCACACCCCACATGGAAGCTGTTGCTCAAGAAGACTGTGTTGTAACCCCTAAACCAAAGCTACTGCTGCCCCAGTTAGCAGGCTGGTGCTAGGGTGAAGATTTGGACCCTCAAAAGGCTCTGGTGCTCCTGGGTGTACCCCCATAGATTGACAGAGAGACCACTGAAGAAGCCCTGTCTGGTATCAAGTGCCTCGGGGTAATTCCTGTCCGAGGGTGGGCGATGAACACCCGCCACCAAAATCATTAACTATACTGACTGAATGCAGTAATACTGTTAATGCTACTCAAGTACCTGATGTGATCACTCCTGACGGTTTCAACACTGCATGGACTTCAGTAATCCAAGTAAGTGTGACCTCACGAAGAGAGGCCTCGTCCAAGCAGGAGGGTATCAAGACCAAGTTTAACAGATGGCTGTTGGAGCAAGGGAAAACAATGAAGGATGCTCATTATGAATTAGATGTGCCTGGGGGCTCCCCTCTGAAGCAATGGGGAGAGGACCCTCCTAGATGCCACCAGCTGTTCTAGATTCTTTTCAAAGGTTACATATGTTTTCAGGAACTTAGCCTGCCTCCCAAGGTGAAAACAACTTGGAAACCTGGATGGATTATGCCACACCTCTTATACATGATTGGCAGTATTTTGGAGCTGAGAAGCAGAAACAGTTATTAGAGAGTCTAAGGAGTCCTATCCTGGACGCAGTTCTTTCCTTGAGAGCTTTACTGACCCTGAGGCTCTGCTCAAGAGTACATAACAGCCTTAGAGAATGTATTTGGGAGTACAGAGGCCAGAGAGGACCTTTTGTAGAGGTACAAGGCAACTAAACAATTGAGATGAGAGCCCTTGTTCACCTATTTGACCGGGCAGGAATGGGCATTCCAGAAAGTCTTCTGAAAAGGAGCTGTAGCTTCTGACCTAAATCACACTCAACTGGAACAAGTTTTAAAAGTCTGTACATCATTCCAGTCTGCTATTGCTCAAGTTGCACTTGCGAGACTGGAGAGACAACCCCCTTCCTATAGTATGTTGATGAAGGAGGTACAAGAAGCAGAAGATAAAGAGGAGTCATGGGACCCCTATGGTGGTGCTGCTGTTTCTCATTTTGAAAGGGGGCCTAAATATGGGACTCTAGAAATTCAAGAGCTAGTAAAGCAGCTTAGAGAACTGTAAGCCAGCATGACTGATGTGGTGTCTAACAGTAACACTGAAGACACCTCACCTATCTTACCTAGTATTGTTCTTGATCAGAATCCAGCTGTGAGGGGAGTTATGGCCCAGCTTCCAAGTACTGTGACTACCAGTATCTGCAGAGTCAGATGCGAGAGTTTGGGTCAATAGTGAGTGAGCTAGAGCAATCAAACACTCAGCCTGTGGCATTCAAGAAGTGGAGATCTGGGTGAGAGAGGACCCACCTCCTACAGAGAGTTTAAAGGGAGTTCCATCATGGGAAAAAGTTCTGTCTGGAAGCTGTTGGATGGGCCTAAGTGCCCATGGTCCAATCAGACCAACATTTTCTGCTACCATTGTGGAGAGGACAGGCACATCAAGTGGGAGTGCCGGTCTCCTGATGATCTCTGCAAAGTGGGTGCTCAACTGCTCAATAAAATGCAAAGACAAGGGAACTCCAATGTGACACCGGTTATGTCAGAGACTATCTAGACTTTCACTAGATCATTAGTTAAGACCTCTAAGACTGCTACTGTTGACCTAGACAAATTGTGGGACCATCAACCGAGATGACAGTTACTGTCGGGGGGGGGGTGCCTGTTTGAGCTGTGCTAGACAGTGGCTCACAGGTGACTATCGATTTTAAGAATTGGTATGACCAGCATTTGTCTCACTATAAACTGCTGCTCTTGGAAGGCTTACGTGTGTGGGGTCCAAGTTTCAAGACGTCTGGGATATCTCAGAGTGTGGATTGCATTCCAGTCTTCTGTAGCTGGAGTGGGGGACCCAGTGGAGACCCTATCACATGTGTGTCCATAATCTGGTATGTATGATGGGGTGCC
Organism: Neoceratodus forsteri; assembly: GCA_016271365.2. Lineage (NCBI taxonomy): Eukaryota > Metazoa > Chordata > Ceratodontiformes > Ceratodontidae > Neoceratodus > Neoceratodus forsteri. Next base: position 898,688,811 of record CM028135.1, on the reverse strand, counting down.
TGTCCTTATTGGCACAAGCACTCATGTGTTTGGATGCTCGGCCCAGTTGTAACAGGAAAGGGAGGCTGCAAGAAAAGGAAAAGTACTGCGTGTGTATGCTTTGGTGCAGAAAGCCTACCAGCAGCAGGTACAGACTGTGGATGAAGATCAAGCTAATTCAGTGGGAATTGTTTGATGCAAAGAGCCTGAAGAACTTGTTTTACCCCCAATATGGAATGCAGTATTAGTGGAGTGGTTCACCTTAAAAAAAGACATAAAGAACCAGATCTTAACGCTTGATGCTCCTAAGGATAATGCATTATCTGATGAATTTTTGGTGAAGCCCAATGAATTGCCAGTCAGAGCCCATGCTTTCACCAAGTGTGTTACTGTCCAAGTGAAGAATGCCCTGGACAGGGATGTCATTGTCAGAAAAGGGCGCACCTTATTTACATGTATATTATTACAGATACACTTGGTAGTCTACCCCAACATGAGGTGGCTGCTTGCCTGGCCTGGATCCAGACATGTTTGATTTTGGTGATTCCTCTGTTCCAGATCAATGGAAAGCCTGAGCCAGTCACAAGCTGGCTGAAAAGACCAAAGTGTTTTTGTTCCATGAGTGGGATGTTGGATGTGTGACCAGAGAAGTGCACCACATCTGGATGAATGATGAATGACCATTCCAGCAATGATCATGCAGATTGGCAACTGCTGATATTGATGATGTGAGGAGATATTTACAAGAATTGCTGACTGCTAGTATTATCCAAGAATCACAGAGTCAGTATGCCTGTTGTGGTGGTGCAGAAAAAGAACAGAGCTATACTTATGTGTATTAACTATCAAACTCTGAATAAATGAACCAACCCCAACCAGTACACTGTGCCCAGGATGCAAGATGTGCTTGATTGTCTTAATGAGAGCAAGTGGTTCTCTGTACTTGATCTAAGAAGCGGTTACTATCAGACACCTATTGCTCCACAAGATAGAGAGAAGACTGCTTTTATACACCCTTTGGGATTTTACAAATTCATCTGGATGCCCCAAGGGATATCAGATGTGCCAGCTACCTTCCAACACTTGATGGAAAGGGTGGTTGGAAATATGAATCTGCTAGAGTGCTGGGTCTATTTGGATGACGTGATATTATTCAGCAAAATGCTGGAGGATCATGAGGGCAGCCTATTGAAGGTACTTGACAGATTAGAAGAGTTCAGACTTAAACTTTCCATAGACAAATGCCAGTTTTTTCCCAGATTTCAATTAAGTATGTTGGACATATCGTGTCCTTGGAAGGTATCCAGAACAACTTTAGCAAACTGGAGGCCTGGACCACCTGGCCCAAGAAATCTGGCCTCAACGAATTGCAAAGGTTTCTTGGGTTTTGTGGGGGATTAACAGTGATTTGTCAAGGACTACACTTGGGTAGTATGGCCTCTCTTGAATCTGACACAAGGTTATCCCTCAACAAACCAATCAATCAACCAATCAATCAAAATCTTTATTTATTCAGGCGAACATCATTGAGCATAGCTCATTTACAAGATGGACCTGATTGGTCAGAAACAACATAATGGGTATAAATTCACATATATACAAATACAGATTGAGTACAATAACAAAGACTTTAAAATGAACAGATACAATAATATTCACATATATACAAGGCGGTTAACCAGTGATATTGGGCACCAAAGCAAAAGGAGGAAAAAAAAGGTAAGGCATTGGGGTTTAGGAGAAAAATTGTAACAATGTTAATGGATGAATGCCTAAACAGATAAGGGAGGGGGAATCTAATGGGGGCAGGGGTGAAAAGGGGTCTGAAGGGACAAGGACTTGTGGAAGCAGTTGCATATCTCTGCGAAAAGACTTAGGTACAGCTTTTTGAAAGAGGCTATAGGAATGAAAGTGTTCAGCTTCAGGGTCTTTTGCAGAGAATTCCAGATGAGTGCTAGAAAGTAGTTGATTGCAGCCCTTCCATGCCGGGTACTGGCCTTTGGTAAATTCAATGTGATGAGGCTATTGCTTCTTAGGGCATATGGCCTTGGAGTAACAAGAGAGAAGCAATCTGAGATGTAGGATGGTAGTTTATTTGTCAGAGCTTTGTAGATCCATAGAGCAGCATTTTTGTTCCTTCTGTGATGTAGGGATGTCCAGCCAACTGCAGCATAGAGAGAACAGTGGTGGGTGCTGAAAGGAAGGTCAGTGATGAATCTTAGAGCTCTATGGTACAAGGTATCCAGTTTATTTAAGTAGGACAGGGAGCAGTGGCCATATAGGAAGTCTGCATAGTCAAGGAGGGATAGAAATGAAGCCTGGATTAGTCTCTGCTTAGATTCTCTGTTTAGAAAATGTTTGATCCTGAAGAAAAGGCCAAGTCTTTGTCTGAGTTTTTTCAGGAGCTCTTCAATATGCTGGGTGAAATCAAGCCTGTTATCAATCCAAACCCCCAGATATTTGAATTTGTCTACATACTCAAGGCTCTCTCCAAGGATGGTAGAAAGTTGGGGAAGAATGTTCGGTGAGAGAGTGGTAGAAAAAGTATTGGTGGAGAGGAACATAGCTTTAGTCTTCTTGGCATTTAATAGAAGCTTCTTTTCAAGTAATTTGTGTTGCAGCAGGGAGAATTCAGATTGTAGTAGATCATATGCCTTTGTTGGTGATGGATTGCTTACATAAAGGACAGTATCATCTGCAAAAAGGTGAACATTAGATTTTGTGAGGCTTGAATCAATGTTGTTGATGTAGATGGCAAAGAGGATAGGCCCGGATGGAACCTTGAGGAACTCCCTCTTAAGAGTGGTTTTGAGGAAGAAAGGTTGCCTTCACTTTTTACCTGCTGTAATCTACCAGAGAGGTAGCATCTGAAACCATTTAAGAGATTGGGTCAAGGCCTAGGGAATGCAGTGAGGAGATTAGTAGATCATGATCCACAGTATCGAAGGCTTTACTTAAGTCCAGAAATACAGCACAGATATTATTTTTTTTATCTAATTCAGACTGCCAGTCATTTGTAACTTTTGCTAAGGCAGAAATGGTGCTATGCATGGCTCTAAACCCAGATTGAACAGGATTAAGGAGGTTGTTAGCATTGAGGTAGTCATTTAGTTGGATGCTTACCAGTTTTTCTAACATTTTGGACAGCACTGGTAAGATGGAAATAGGCCTATAGTTGTTGAGATCCATGGGGTCCCCTGCTTTAAGGAGGGAAACATTGCTGTCTTCCACAAAGAAGGAATAGAACCAGTAGATAAGGACAAGTTGAAGAGGTGAGCTAGGGGCTGCAATGGCATGCAATGCAATTTTAGAAAGAAGGGTCCAGAGAGTCTGCACCAGCACTTTTAGTGGTATCCAGATGGGCAGTGAGGTCTTCTACTTGTTTTAATAATATTGGCTTGAAAGAAAATGTAGAGGCAGCCTTCTGAACTTCAGTAGAATTGAGAGTAAGTTGTGAGCGCAGTAGATTTGCTGGAGAGGAGTCAAAAGCTAGGCCTGCTGTAGTAAAGTGATTGTTGAAAGCATCTAAAATCTCATACTTGTCAGTGATAACCACATTATTGAGGTTCACTTGGGATGGTAAAGAGGTGCTAGAGTCTTGCCCTAGGAGTCCTTGATAGTGCCCCAGAATCTGGCTGGGTTATGGTGGAGGCATCTAGCTCTGCTGTATAGAAGGCAGCCTTGGCATCTCTCACTTTTTGTGCAGCTGTTTCTGGCTTTTCTGAATTGTAACCAGTCGTTTGGATCTTTGGTCTTCCTTGCCCTTTTCCAGAGCTTGTCTCTAGCAAGCAGTGCAGATTTAAGGTCAGCAGAGAACCAGGGACAAGATTTGCGTTTTATTCTGACACTGGTGACTGGTGCATGTGTTGAGGGCCCCTAAAGATTATATCATTTAGCACCTGCAGTGCTAATTCCACAGAAGCTGTGAGGTAGAATTCTTGCCAGCGCTTAGAGTGACACAGATCTTGGAGATATTCTGCAATATTAAAGTTCTTTTGACCTTCTTGGGAGGAATTTTGCAGGGTTAGATGGCTTGACTGAAGATCTTATACCAGCTATGAGGCAGTGATCACTTATATCACTGAATAGCACTCCAGCGTGTGAATACAGATGGGACTTATTAACCAACATAACGTCAAGTAAGGTGCTATTACTTTTGTTTTTTGGGTTAATCTTTGTCGGTTTGTTTATTAGTTGAGTGAAACCATGTGAGTCACAGAAAGATACTAGGGGTGCAGAAACATTGGATAGCCAGTTAAAGTTCAGATCACCTAGAATAATGGTATCCTCAGGACCCAGTTTAGTTATATTCCCCAGATGGGTAAGGAGTTTAAGGCCGGCAGAGGGGGGCCTTACAACAAGGGTAAGAAAGCTGCTGCTAAATCGTCTGAGACAAACCATACTTCAAACCTTCTGAACCTTTTGGAGCTTGGTGGATGCCTGATAGTGATAAAACATTTGAAGAGGTAATACTCAGATTGATCAGGCTCCAGTACTGTCTTATGCTGATCCTGAGAAGCCTTATATCCTTCATGCAGATGCTCGCTTTAGTGGACTTGGGGCTGTACTTTACTAGAGTTACCTGGAAGGGTTATGCCCTGTCACTTTTGCCAGCTGAAGTTTGAATGGTGCTGAGAAGAAATACCCTGTCCATAAGCTAGAGTTTCTAGCATTGAAGTGGGCTATGATGGATCAATTCCATGAGTATTTGTATGGAGTATATATTACTGTAAAGACTGATAGTAATCATTTGACTTATGTCCAAACTACAACCAAGCTTGATGCTGCTGGCCATAGGTGGTTATCGCCTTATCCACCTATGATTATTGTGTGGAATATCACCCTGGCTTCAGTCATATTGGTGGTAATGCCTTGTCCAGATGTACCACTCCTGCTAAACTAATCAAGAATGAGTGGGTACACATACCTGAGCAGACTGTTAAGGCTCTGTGTAAAAAATTTGATACAGATGAGCAGATTTTCACACCTGCTACTGAATGTCTGGTGGACATCCTTGGTGCCACTGGTGACCGCCTGCCTGCTGCCTACTGTAATGTTGCCACCTTGGACTTAAGTTTGTTGCTTCAATGGACTTTCCAAGACCTTCAGTGAGAGCAAAGGATGAAAGCAACCATTAAAAATGTCCTGCAAACCCTACAACAAAAGGGGTGAAGCTAATCGGACCATAACTAGCAAGCCTGATGTGAAATTGCTTTGGCGAGAGTGGTCAAGGTTAAAACTGAAAGACAACCTACTGGACCTATAAATCCAGAATTCAACTGAGCCCCCCCCGATCTACAACTGGTCCCACTTTCAAAGTTCAAGAAAGTGGTGTTGCATGCCTTGCATGATGACATGGGGCACTTAGGAATTGAATGCACTACAGGTGTAGCTTATGCATGGTTCTATTGGCCTTGTATAGGAAGTGGCATAGAAAAGTACTGCAAGACTTGTAGCCATTGTGTGCAGAGAAAGACTCAACTGCAGAGGGCCTCCCCTCTGGTCAATATTGTCACCAGTGCTCCCATGGAGCTGGTAGGCATTGATTTCCTTCACCTGGAACCCGACTCTTAAAATATAGCCAACATATTGGTAGTTACTGATCATTTCTCACGATATGCCCAAGTGTACCCCACAAAAGACCAAAAAGCATCCACAGCTGTCAGGGTCCTTGTGGAGAAATTTTTTGTGCACTATGGCACACCTCAATGAATCCACTCAGTCCAGGGGAGGGATTTTGAGAGTCGGTTAATTAAAGAACTGCTGTCTTAATGTGGTACCAGCAAGTCCCGTGCTAACCCATATCATCCACAGGGTGATCCACAACCTGAGAGATTTAACAGAAGACTCTTAGACATGTTGGATACCCTCAATCCCAGAGATAAAAGCAAATAGAGTCAACAAGGGAGTGTTTTGGTTCATGCATACAAATGCACAAAGAACAATGCCACTGGGTTCTCACCCGATTGTTTGATGTTTGGCAGGGAAGCAAGATTACCTTTTGATTTTTTTACCATTTCTACTGATGTAATCAAATCAAAGTCCTATCTGAAGTATGTGAAACAGCTGAAAGAACAACTCAATTCAGCATATAAGATAGCTGCAGAAGCTGCTGCAAAACACAATAGTGCAAACAGAGCATCATGACAAAAATATCAAAGCAAATGAATTGTTGCCTGGTGATCGAGTATTGATAAGAAACCTGGGACTTCATGGTAAACATTAACTTACAGACCGATGGCTTAGTACCTCCTATTTTGTCCTAGAAAAGATTGATGACATGCCTGTCTACAGAATTCAGCCTGAGGACACACAATGGCTACCTCACTATACTCAGAAATCATTTATTGCCCATCAGCCAGATGATCACTGAAAATGAGCAGAACCAGTCAGTAACACCTAACCCTCCTGTGGCTAGAGCTGCTGCCTGCAAAAACAAAAGTAAGAAAAAGTGCAAGCAACCTGCTCATATTCTAGCTAATCCAACTGAGAGTGCAGAACCGAGAAAATCAGATTCTGAATCCAGAGAGGAAGTCAACTATCTTTCAGTTTATTACCCAGCTGCTGAACTTACTAACTTGTTCCAAGGTTTTCTTGCTCACAATTTAAGTGTGACAAATATGCCTGTAAAAGTGTAAAAGTGCATTGCTACTACAGTGAACTGTGACTTACCAAGTGACAGTATGCTTACAGATGAACAGCCAGCATCTGAAGTAATCTCTATGGAATCCAGTGGTGATCCTTTTGAGGCTGACGTTGCTCAAGCAGATGAACTACCTGGCACTTCAGAAAAATTTGAGGTGCCCACTTTCCCTTAGGATGTTTCATTGCTGGTCAATGAGCCAGGACAGATCACCTTGCATTCTGAAGAAGACATACGAATGCCACTATTGCAGTCAGAAAGAGCAGTTAAGCCACTATTGAGACTTACTTATGATACCCCAGGAGCACCACCTGAACTGCAATGAATGTAGTACATAAGTGCATATATGTCACTCCCAACTCCTTATCTAGAGTTGTAGCAGGCTCTTCTGAAACCTAAAAAACCCAGAGTGCGTATAAGTTCTTAAAAAGGGGGAATAGTACAGAAGTGTTACAATGTGTTACTAATGTGATATCTTTATTATCTGTAGATGTTTTCTAGAGTCTTGGAGATGTTGACAGCTTTCTAAAAGTACAAGAGGCCTCTTAGAATCTGAAACTGCTGTGATACCTGATTATGCTATACCTAGATATTGCATATATGTCACTCCCAACTCCTTATCTAGAGTTGTAGTAGGCCCTTCTGAAACTTAAACCACCCAGAGTGTATATAAGTTCTTAAAAAAGGGGAATAGTACAGAAGTGTTACAAAGTGTTACTAATGTGTTATCTTTATTATTTGCAGGTGTTTTCTAGAGTCTTGGAGATGTTGACAGCTTTCTAAAAGTGTAAGAGGTCTCTTAGTATCTAAAATTGCTGTGATACCTAATTATGTTATACCTAGATATTGGTATTTGTCTAAGACAGGATGTTGTTTGCCTATGCTAGCTAGGAGTTAATTGTTTAGATAGACTGCAAATGTTTAAATCTGCCATGGCTAATATTTCCAATTGTTATTGGATCCTTGTTTAAGGCTTGTCCTCTAAGTTTCTAGGCCCGGGAGAGTGTAACTATGCCCCCTGACAGGTAGGGCTTACTAGTTTTGTCTCTTGGTGTCTGGACCGGTCAGCCCTGGGTCAGTGATACACAGAGGCTGAGCCTGATAACCTTTTGAGCCTGCTTGCTTTGAGGTGTGGAGTCGTGTATCTAATTGATGCTCTGCCATCTAGTGGCACAGCACAGTTCATCATAGGTATCATAGGTAATTCAAGCTAATATGGACTTGCGTCCATGGTTCTTGCCAGAGGAATTAATTAAGTCAAATGTAACATTGTCCGCAATTACTAGATCCAAGTTTAGTTTGAAGGAGTCCATATTTGGGCTATACACAACTTCAGCTGGGAGATGATTCCATGTTGAGACAACCCTGTGGCTAAACCAGTTCTTTCTTCACAGGGTATTCCATTTGCCCAGGCATAATTGTTTGGAATGTCTTCTATTACTGACTCCGTTGTCACTAATAGCTATTCCCAATTCGTGCTAAGGGTAGGGTCACTTCATGCTCTGAAAAGGAGACACATACTGTATCTGCCCTCAGTCTTCTATACTGGGGCATATACATGTTGAGCAGTCTCAGCCTATCCTCGTATGGCTTGTCTCCCATCCCTGAAATGGCTCTAGTGAATCTGCATTGTACTCTCTCAGTCCTTAAGATGTCTTCCTTGCAGTATGGGGACCACACCTGGGCACGGTATTCAAGGTGTGGCCTAACCAAGGCAGTGTAGAAAGGGAGTAACACTTTGCTCTTATGGCTAGATACGTGCCTGAATATACAATTTAGGTTTTGATTGGCTTTATTTATTTGTATTTTACAGTGGGATCTGAATTTCAAGTCAGGGCTGACAATTATTCCTAAGTCCTTTTCTTGGTTGGTTTCAAGTAGAGTATCATTCCCTAGTTTGTACATGTGTTCCCAGGTGCATGATTTTGCACTTAGTGGTGTTCAGAACTAATTTCTTATTGCTGGACCAAGTTAGTATGTTATCAAGAGCTAATTGGAGCACAGTACTCCTTGCTGTATTGTTCACCATGGTACCTATGCGACAGTAATCAGCAAATTTTAATATCCATATATTGTGGTTTTCAATGGTGAGAGTAGAAACATAAATGTTGAAAAGACGGGCCCAAAACCCACCATTGGGGGACCCCACTTGTGACGGGAGCCCATTTAGAGTATTCGCCATTTATAATGACTCTCTGTTTTCTTCCCTCTAGCCAGTTAGCAACCCAGTTAACAATACTGTTTTTTAGTTTGAATGTTTTCAAGGTGTCTACGAGCTCTAGATGTGGTATTTTATCAAACGCTTTAGTGAAATCTAGGAACACAAGGTCCACAGAATTACCCTGGTCGACTTCCCTAGTAACTTTTTCATAGAAGGATAGTAGATTCATTTGGCAGGATCTAGATTTACTGAACCCATGTTGGAGAGGGTCAGATAACCCAGTTTGATGGAGGGAATCCAGAATGAGGTCTTTAGTAATATTTTCTAAAATCTTTCCTATTAAAGAGGTTAGGCTGATGGGTCTGTAGTTCTTGGGGTTGGTTTTCGGACCTTTCTGTGCTGAGAAAGCCCTTGTGCTCCCACTACTTCTGCCTCCCTGGCTAAAGGGCATGCTTTAGTGTCTTACAAATCCTGGGATCCCAGAACATATGTAGGGGCCTGGAAGCACCTAGTAGGAAACAGGAGTGGGCTATGTAGATAAAATGGAGAACTGTGTATATGTGCCCTGTTGCTTTAAATGTTAAGACTGCCCTGTGAATGTGCTTCTGCCTGATTCAGAGGGACTAGGTGCTATGACATTAGTGACAGGCAGACCAAGACTCTATTAGTGCCCTTTCCACAAATGGATAACAGTACACAGCTGCAGCTGTCGGCCAGAGGGACAGCTGTGCATTATAACAGTTTGATTTGCTTGCTACAAAATCGCAAAGTTGGAACTTAATATAAACTGTTTATGTGGATGCTATCTTTGTGACCCCTGACTCTGAACTACCCAATCCATGATCAAAGAGCTCCAAGGACTGCAGCTATGCCTCCTGGGTAGGGGGTGTGAGTGTTGTTCTTAGTGCTTTTAGTGGCAACCAATGAGTTATCAAGGAATCCTAATGCATAATAATTTCTGTGATGGACAGCTGAATTGTTCAATTTGGAGTGGCATTTTCCCACTGAGGTCTATGGGGAGAAGGCTGCTTGTGGCAGATTGTGACTGAGGCTCTCTGAGGAAACAGGCGAACCAAGAGTGAGTGAGAGAACCATTTGGGAAGTTAGCCCAAGGCTTCCATAGTTACAGTAGGGAGACCTGCTGAAATCTTCCATCAGCTGGGAGAGCCAGAATTCCAGTTTCCAGCTGAAAGAAGATAATTTGGCACTCTGAGATTAGCCTTCAGTCAGTATAGGGGCTGGGACTGAGTACTCAGAGTTTAAAACAGGTCCTAGTGACAGAGGACAGCATCAGGAGAAGCCCATTGGGATTTTCCTATTGTCTGGGGAATCAGAAAGTGTTTAAGATTGCTGCTCAAGAGAGTGAAATTCTGCTGAGAAACTATTTAGTGTATGATGGAACATAGTTCTTACTCATTATGTTGGCAAGCTTGCGTAGCCAACATCTTGCGGTAGTGCAGATTTGTAGGTGCGGTCACTGTTGGGCGAATGCAGGGCATGCATCAGCAGGTGCGTCCCTCATTCCCCAATCAGCCTATGCGCCGGTTCCACACTGTGCATACCTAATGTGGCCATGGGATCAAATGAAAGGTCAACTGCAATGCGAGCTAAGCTCTTCATACGCAGCCGGACCTCCGGCGATACTTTCCCTAGTGGTGTAAAAAGAAAATTAACATGGCGGCCTGCCAACTTCAGAGTGCCCAATCCCCCTGTCCAACATACCCTGGCCCAATGTATATGCTGCTGGGGAGCCCTCCCCTTGACATAATGCATCCCCCATTTGTTATGTGCTGTAGGGGTGCCCAATCCCCTCTGCTCTTCCCCCCCACTTTCGTTGTGTGCCGATGGTGGTGCCCAATCCCCATCAGCTACAGCATCCCCCCAGAAAACACTTAGGTGGCATGCTGGGATCCCACTCCAGTGTGGCATAGCCCCCGCAAAAAAAAATGTCCCGATGTTTATTTTTTAATTTTTTTAACCTGTAAAAAAGAAAACTGTCCCTCGCGGTCTCCCTGCCCGCCTCCCGTGCCCACCCACTGCGCACCCTGCCTCCCCACACCCCCCTCACCCCATACTTACCTCTGGAGTCTGGCACGACGATCTTCGGTGGACTGGGAACATGTCTGCACTCTTCAAAGCCGACCGCGAACTGAGGAAATGCCGGTAAGCTGTATAATGGAATACATAGGGTTTTTTCAACTTTGATGCATATCTCAAGCATGTTTTGGAATTTTGGCACCAAATTTTCAACATTGGGTTTTTAGGATACATCCTCATGAATTCCAACTGTCATGGCGTTAATCAGCTCTGAAATCGATTGTCGGTCACTCGGAATCACCTTTGAGACAGTGTGAAATGACAGTGCCACTGTTCATAAAGGAGCTCTCAAAAAGCTTATGTTGCAAATTTAGTGGGAAAAATAAAAAAATGGCTGTTTCTGAGCGTGCGTTGTGCTGTTTCCATGCACACTTGTAACTTCGTGAATTTGTAATATTTTCAGTCCAGATTTTCAAAATTGGCATTTTTTCCACACCTCCTGATGAACAGTACAGCTGTCATTTTACATATCCTGGCCAAAATGTGTTTTCACATGTCCGGCACAGAATAGCGCGGTCACTGTGTGAAATCACTTTTTGGGACAGTTTGAGGAAATGACGGTGGCACTGTTCATGAGCAGAGGTCCTAAAATGCCTATGTTGAAAATTTGGTGCTGAAAGTCCATAAAATGACTGTATTGCAAGCGTGCATTGCGCAGTTTCCCGCACCCGTGTAACTTTGCAAATTTGCAATATTTCCATGCCAGAGTTTCAACACTGGCATTTTTTCACACCTCCTTATGAACAGTACAGCTGTCATTTTTCACATCCTGCCCAAAATGTGTTTCTGCACCTGTGGCGCACAATGGCGTGGTCGCTGTGGGAAATCAACTTTTGGGACAGATTAACAAAATCGCAGCGCCACTGTTCATAAGGGAAGGTCCCAAAATGCCTATGTTACAAATGTGGCTAACAAACTCCCAAAATAATTGGGTTATGGACATGTGTTGCGCAGTTTGTATGCATGCTCATTGCTTCACCAATATTTCATATTGTCACTCCAGATTTTCAGAGTTGCCATTTTTTACACCTCCTCATGAACAATACAGTTGTCATTCTCCACATCCTGCCCAAAAATGTGTTTTCATCCCTCTGTCACCAAATGGTACAGCCACTGTGCAAAACCACCTTTCAGCTAACAAAGTGATTGTGCCGCTTTTCATGAGGTGGCCTGACAAGCAGCCCATGTTGAAAATGAGGAGTGAAACTACCACGACATGCCTATGGTGTTAGAGTTTCCTACTGTAGCACCGCACCCAGTACAGACTGACAGGCATCAGGGGTGTCACTTGGGATCATTGGATGTAATGCTCATGCAATTCCACCCCCACCCTGCAGCTATTGACAGGCATCGTGGTGTGCCTTGCACTGTTTGGCCACAAAGTTCTCCCCACGCTCCTATACTGCACCCACATCAGCGTATTTTCTTATGGAATGGGGTAAGTATAACGCCCAAAGACCCCAAACCACACCTCGACACTTGTCAGTGTCTACAGGGTAGGTTGAGATACAATGGCATGAGCGTTATAGCTGACGACGTAAAGGCACACCCCAATGCCTGTTGCTCTCTACAGGGTGGGGGTGGGGTTGGCATCACTTCAATACAACACACTATATCAACAAGCCGTGGCTCCTGAAATACAAAATGGGAGACAACAATTTCTTTTTCAATTAAAACAATATATAGAAATCCAAAAATAATATTAAGATAATTCGAGGGGCACTATACGCTATAAAAATTACTGGATGGGCAACACTACACAGAACCAGTGTGTTCTGCCACCTCGGAGTCTGATTCCCATGAACCTCTCGAGCTTTTCTCTCGAGCTCACAGGGAATCAGACCCCTGTGTGGTAGAACACACTGGTTCTGCAGGGCTGCCCAGTCAGTGTTCTCTGTTTACTTTACCTGCCAGTGTATACATTAAAACAACCACAGAGGGGCATCCTGAAGGTGACAAACTGCAAGAGCCTGCAACCACCTGAAGGGGACAAGCCGTGAGACTTACCACTACCACTACCAGTGCTGCCAGCCCAGGCTCTAGCTCAACCAAGATGAACAGCATTTGCTGACCCTGTTCAGACCCTGTGAAGCTGACCTGCCAAATCGTGAATAAACACAGAGCCTACCTTGAGCTAGGAATCAACTATAAAGTAACGTTTTTTCATCTTTACTATTAAGTGCACCAGTGCTTGCCAGCCCATGGCAACTTACAGGCCTGCCACGTCTCAGTCTAAGTACTCAGGTAGACTTTAGGGACACTGGTACCAGTGGGGAGGAGAGCATGTTTAATGGTGTTGCTGTTGGGTGGGGGCATTATTGCCATTGTTTATGGAATTTCCAGTTTATGAAATAATCCAACTGTTAATGTTTTTGGTACCCACATTCCCTTTCTCAAACTTCCGGTGACATTGTGCTGTAAGATGGAGGGGGTGAGAGCAAAGCTCCAATGCCACCTAGCATAACAGCTTTTGGAATACTTTAATTTTCAGCTGTTTGGTTCTCCTTCTTGTTGGTGGGTGTTTTAATTTCATGGGAAGCAAGAAGGCGGCGTTGAAAGCAAATATGTCAATGGGAGAGTCTCCTGTATTCAATTCAACTTTCCTCCTGTGCAGCAGAGACCCTTAACATGGCTACTGGTTCCGCAGAGGGAATGACACAACCTTCTAATGCTGTAATATGGGATGAACTTTGAGTGTTCCACACTGAATTTCGAGCTGTACGGCTGGATTTAAAATCATATTTTTCTGCACTGGAAAACTGGGTCAGTGATTTGGAGCAGACAATTTCGGGCATGAACTCCCAGGTCAACCATTTGAAGTAGATGCTTATAAAAATGATGCAGGAGCAAGATGAGCACCGGGACAGATGTAAAGATCTGAAAAATTGCTCGTGCCACAATAATTTGCAAATATAGGGAATCTCCAAGGGGTAGGAAAGCCGAGATATGGTGTCCTTTTTGCAGGGGCTATTGTCCTCTTCGTTGGAGATTGAGGACCTTTCCCCATTTCAGCCTGAATGGCGCATCAGGCCCTTGTGGCAAATCACCCTGAAGCTGGAGCTCAGCACCATTCCATAGTCACCTGTTTTCTTAATTTTACAACTAAGCAGGCGGTCTTCACTGGGGCTTGGCATAAGGTGACATTGTTGTACAACGGGCACTGAATTTAAGTGGATAATGACTACTTGCCACTGTTAATGGCAAAAAGACGTGCTTATGCTCCTATTCTGAAATTGTTGAAGGAACAAAAGATAAAGTACACCACCCCCATACTCTGCTATACTCCGTATTCATTTCTCTGATGGTACCCATACTTTTGAAGACCTGGACATGGCTCTGCAGGAACTTCTGTCTCGTAATTATGATATTCCGGCTGAGCAGATAGACTGCCAGGCTACTCAGAAGAAGCAAGCATTGTAAAAGGATTAATGGAGCTAGTTTTCCCCCTCATAGCAAAAAGCATTGGCTGGACCAGGCAGTGACAGAAATTCTGGCTGTCTTGCAGCCACCCGCCCTCCTGGAGCCGCTCTCCTAGTGGTGCCAAGGTAACCCAGGCCAGCTTCCATGGAGAGCTCCTCTCACTCTAAGTGAGAAGCCCTGTGCAGGCATTCTCCTGCTGCAACAGTGCAGCTTCTGGCTCTCTTGCAGCCACCGGCACTCCCAGACCTGAGCCGCTCTCCTAGGGGCACTGAAGCAACCCAGGCCGGCTTCCACGGAGACCTCCTTCTGCTCTAAGTGAGAAGCCCTGAGCAGGTGTTCTCCTGCTGCTACAGTGAGGCTTCTGGTTCTGTAGCCGCCCACCCTCCAGGAATGGAGCCACTCTTCTAGCGGCGCTGAAGCAACGCAGGCCAGCTTCCACGGAGACCTCCTCCTGCTCTAAGTGAGAATCCACGAGCGGGTGTTCTCCTACTGTTACGATTTGACTTCTGGCTCTCTTGCAGCTGCCTGCCCTCCCAGACCCAAGCTGCCCCCCTAGTGGCACCGAGGCAACTCCGGCCAGCTTCCATGGAGACCTCCCCCCACTCTAAGTGAGAAACCCCGAGTGGATGTTCTGCTGCTACGGTGCAGCAGCCACTGCCATACCCCTGCATACTACAATACCTTGTTAAGCCGTTAGCCCATAATGCCTCTCAAGCCCACCTGGATCCTTCAAGATGTCATTCCACTCTTTCATATCTGCCTCCTGGGACATCACATTTATGAACCAGACCAAAATAACCATCACTACTGCACAAGGCTGGTGCTAAATGTATATGGAACAGGGACCACGTGCTACATAGAGGAAATGTGCAGAACGCAACATGGTCCCTGCATGAACTGGGATTTGCCCCCTTGATCTAAAGACCCCCCCTGTCCTGTACCTAGCTGATTTTGTGATTCAATATGGTACTAGGAAAGGAAGTCCTCCCAGCAAGAGAACTTGGTCACAGGTTAACAAGCTTCTCACATCTGCTTCTGCTCCTGCTTCTACTGTCAAGCAATGTACACCTGCACCTGGGTCCCCCACCAGCCCCAAGTGCATGGCCGCAAAGACAAGCTTGGCTGATGCTAGCTTCAGTAAATATCTGTAGCATACTCCCCAAGACGGACAACTTGAAGGTATGGGTTTCTCGGCACAACCAGGATGTGCTATTGGTTGTGGAATCCTGGCTGTCCCCAAAGATACTGGATACAGCCATCACAATACCTGGCCATACCCACTGTAGACAGGACCACTTGTTAAAAAGAGGTAGGGGCTGTGTCATTTACACCAAAGACCACCTGCAGGGACATGACCTGCTGTCTCCCAGCAGGAGTGACAACGTGCAAATACTGGCTGTTAAACTGATCCTTGGGGCACACAGTAGGGTGCTCACACAGTACTCTCTGTCAACATCCCACCTAAAGTGACCACCTCTATTACCAGTGGCCTCATGGACTATATAAGTACCTTCAGCCTTAACACAGAAATTATACTGCTTGGTGACTTCAGCATCAACTGGCTTTCCCCAGCATCTGCCGCTATTAAGGACACCTTGTCTGCCACCCCCATCTTTGAAATGGTGGACTCTCCAACCAGAAAAAACTACAAAACTGGCACCAGCACCTTGTTGCATTGGGTACTCATGAACTGTCCTGAACATATCACTAACATTTCTGTTCTCCTGGACTCTCTGAGTGACCAATTTCCAGTCACATGTACCTGGAATAACCACTACTGCAAACCCTGTCAGAAATATCACTAACCATGTCCTCCTAAAAGGACACCTTCCACAGCTAAAAGCAGACCTCAAGTATTAAGACTGAGCCAACCTGTATGACACTCAGGACCTGGACACAGCTCTTGACCTTCTCATTAACAAAATGTAATGCAGTCTGTGATAAGCAAGCACCCATAAAAACAAGATCAGTCAAAAGACCCCACAATCCTTAGATTACCCCTGACCTACTTGAGCAACCCTCTACTAGGAATCATCTCTGGCAAGTGGCGTGAGTGCATTGCACAGCTGCAAACATAAAATGATACACAAAAGCCCGAAATGACTACACAAAGGCTATCCGTACAGTGAAAAGTTCTTATTATAAAGAAGCCCTCACTGGTTCCTGGAACTCCAGCAAGTCTATTTGGGACAACCTTAGTGACATCACTGGTGAGGACCCCAAAACTGTCCCAACTATGCTTACTATTGATGGAGTGCCATCCCTAGACCCTATTCTCATTGCAAACTCACTAAATAACATCTTTTCAGAACTGAGCAGTGTGCGCCCTGCTAACTTCTTCAATCCCACCACCACAAAAGATTCACAAGGGAAAACAGCCCTTCACCACAGCCAGATGCTTTTCTACTTTAAGAAAGTCACTGAAACGGAAGCCAGAAAAATATCTGGAAAAGGTGCTTGGGAAAGGAAAATGCAGTGGGGACTCCCTAGACCATACATTTGTAAGCCTAGCACTGGATGAAATCCTAGGTCCTTTGACTCACATTACCAACCTAACTCTCTGTCACTTCCAATTCCTCCAATGTTGGAAATCTGCTACAGTCAGACTTGTGTGCAAAAGCAGGGAAAGGACACTGCACAACAACTACAGGCTGATATCAGTACTCCCCTCCTCCACTCTCCAAAGACTTAGAGAGGATTGTGGCCAATCAACTTTTGGAATATCTTAACCAACACCAACTATTGTGTGTTGAACAACATGGATTCAGGAATGGGCATAGTACCTTCACAGCCTTGTTCAAATTCACAGGGTACACCCACCATGCAATAGACTGAGGCCACCTGGTAAGGGCAGCCTTCATTGACCTATCAAAGACATTTGATATGGTGCACCATGGGCGCCTCTTAAACTAGCTATCTGACATTGGCCTCTCATCTGACTCCCGGGACTGATTCAATAGCTACCTGAGTGACCTCCATCAATGGGTAAGGATTGGTGAAGTCCTCTCTGACAGCAGACCTGTTAGATCTGGTGTTCTGCAAGGTTCCATTTTAGGGCTGCTACTGTTCCGCCTATTCTTTTTTTTTTTAATTTAATTTGCTTTATTAATTTTCAAATAAACATACAATACAATATTACAAGACATACAAACATTACTAACAAACAGCCCTCCCCCACCCTTCCCCATCCACTCCAGCCCTCCATCCCTTCCTAGACACCAGCTTCACCATGAAGAGCCAAATCAGTAGGAAAAGAAGACCACATAAACAATTCTGCCCCTAATAATGAGAACAGAAAACGCTCTATTTGGATTAGACAGTTACTGGGAACACTGATATAGATATGTTATGGAGCAGTGTGTACCAACAACAATGCTTCCAGCTTGCCCCATTTTTTTGTTATATACATGGATGCGATTCCTCATACTAGCTCTAGTTTTCTCCACTCTCAGATTGTGCAAAATTTCTTTCAGCCACTCGGTATAGGAGATAACCTCCTGGTCTAGCCAATGACACAAGATTAGTCGTTTCACAGCCAAGGAGATTAAGGAGATACAAAATTTTTCTGTCAAAGGTATTACAGATACATTACCCACCATGCAGATTTCATGAATGAAGTACTCAGTTAAGCCGAACAGGGGGTCCAATGTTGCTTTAAGTTTATCCCACACTGGAACCACTTTGGGACATTTCCACAAGATGTGCAATAGGGAGCCCTTTGCGCTCCTGCATCTAGAACATGTTGCTAATGGGAGTTTTCCCATTCTGTACAAATGAGTCGGGGAAAAATAGATATTGTGGAGTATATGAAATTGTATAAGGCACAATCTCTCATTAGAGCGGTACTGATACACATCTAACCAGATGCACTCCTAGTTTCTGGGCAAAGTGGGCAACATATTTTCCCAATAAGGGGAGTGCTCTGCAGTTTTGGGATATATCTGTAAAAAGAAAAGGCGCACTAACTGTGACACTGAGTGGGATTGCCAAGAATGAGACTGGATAAGGGAGAGAAAACTCTCTTTATTAACATCCCATTCTTCCGTCCCAAACCACTTAATCAACATGTGTCTGAGTTGGTAAATCCTAAAAATCTGCATGCTGAGCAAGTGGAGAAGTGTCACCAAAGCGTGGCTATCAAGCAATTTCCAATTCAACATAAGATCAGTGACTTGTTTTCCAGAGAGCCCCAGGAACCACTGAAGTGAGAGAACCATCCCAGCCAGTTTAAGGTTGGGGTTGTGGCACAGTGGTTGAGAAGTGTCATGGGTATTCCTGTACTGCATAGATCTACGTAACTGAATGTGCACCCTGACCGAAATATACAACACTGTTCCCTTAAGTTGCAGAGATAATGTATTGAGGGGAAGCAAAGTAAAAGCTAGTCGGGGAGATTCCAGCTGCTGCTATTAAATGCCTCTCTATTTGCAACCAAATAGGCGAATATGCAGGGGCTTCTGCATGTGCAGAAGGTGTAGACCATAAGGTATATTTGGGGACATGACTAACCAAATAATATAGATAAAAATTGGGTACCTTAAGCTCCCCTAAGTGTTTCGGGGCCCCAACCATATGTAAGCTCTATGAGGGGATTTACCTTTCTGTAAGAAATGAGATATAGTTGAATAAAGTGTTTTAAATCAGACATACAGGTGAAAGAAATTAAGCACATTAAGAGGGTAAAAGATACAGGGGAGAACGTTCATTTTAATGACACGGATTCGGGCTTGTAGAGAGAGGGGGAGTAAAGTACATCTATTCAGGTCTTGCACAATGGTTTCTACCACACTGTCCAGATTAAACTTCCTAATGAGGGACTGCTTCTGGGAAAGGATGACCCCAAGGTATGTAAACTTAGACGTCCATACCAATCCTAGATACTCACAGTCTGCGGAGAAAACTAAATGGTTTAAAGGCATGACAATAGTCTTGTCCAAATTCAGTTTATAATTGGAGTAAGTACCAAAGTGGGAAATGATGCATAGTGCTTTTGGTATGGCTATAGCACGATGAGATAAATGCAGTAGGATGTCATCTGCATATGCTGTTATCTTAATGTTGAAGGGACCCATGGGAATGCCCTGGATATGAGAGGAAGCATTCAGCAGTCTAATCAGAGGTTCCAAATAAAGATTAAAAAGGAGGGGGAGAGGGGACATCCCTGACGAGTTCCAGACCAGAGGGAGAAACCTTTAGAGAGTACCCCATTGCAATAAATTTTAGCATTTGGTCTAGTATAGAGGACTTGCACCCACTTAGCAAATTTGCCAGGGAATCCAAACTTCTCCATCACTAAAAATAGGAAATCCCACCTAACCTGTCGAAAGCCTTCTCTGTGTCCAGAGAGACCAAGGCCGTGGAAACTACAGACTCTCTGGCCATGGAGAAGACATGCTCTAACTTCCATAAGTGACCAGCAGAGGATCTCCCTCTCATGAATCCCACTTGTTCTGGTCCAATCAAATCGTCCTAGATTTGCATGATACTAGTGGACAACATTTTTGTGAACATTTTCATATCACAATTCATGAGGGAGATGGAACGGTAATTGGTGACCTTATTGGCAGGTTTATTGGGTTTGGGCAAAACTATAATAAGGGCTGCTAGCAGGGAGGGGTCCAATAGCCCTTTGTCACATAGGCAAAAAAAAAGCTGGGACAGAATGGGGGCCAAATCAGCTGCAAAGGATTTATAGAAATTAGAGAGAAAACCATCAGGCCCTGGGGATTTATCTAAGGGAAAGGACTGTATAGCTACTAGGATTTTCTGAACAGATATAGGGTGTGTTAAAAACTCTTACTGCTCAGGGGATAACATGGGACGCGGGATAGACTCCAAATAGATCTGGGCGTCCCCATATGAAGGGAACTTAACTGGAGGACTATATAATTGGGAATATAATCTATCAAATTCTTGGGCAGTCTCCACTGGGGAGGTTTTAATGATGGCATCTTCCTGGGATATAATAGTACGTACCAAATGTGAGGCTTCCTGCTGCCAAAGTCGCAGTGCCAGCAGGTGCCCTGCCTTATCTCCCTGGTCTACATAAGATGCCTGCATCTTTAAGAGGGTGTACTCTGCTTTTTTCTCTAAGCAGGTCAGCGTATTGATGCCTTAGTTTAGCTAAGGCTCCTTGATCTGCCTCAGAGGAATCAAGCATGATATTACACTCTAGGGTTGTAATCTGCTCAAGCAGGGCACAAAGGGAGGCTTCATGCTTCTTCTTCCTGATGAATGCAGTGCAGAGGAGCTCCCCTCATAGTACACATTTAAGGGCAGCCCAGGTTTTGTCAATGTCCAAGACAGATCCCAGGTTACCCTCCCAGAAGTCCTCTATTAGGGATTTTATCTTGGTCAACACCCAAGGATCATTCAACAGTTGAGTGTTAAGTTTCCAGACCTTGTCACACTTAATGTTGGTGCAGGGCTATGGGCCCACCATACTGAGGAGGGATCTGAAAGCACTCTTGGAGCTATTCCACTATCTACTACCCTGGGTAAGGCATCAGTACTAATTAAAAAAATAGTCGATCCAAGAGGACGACTTGTGCACTGGTGAGTAAAACGTAAATGTCTGCTCTTCGGGATGGAGTACTCTTTACGGGTCACAAAGGCCTCCCACATTTAGGAGTTTGTGTAAAGCCTGCTGGGTGGGGGAGAGCCTGGAGGGATGACAGCCAGACCTATCAAGGTCAGATGTAAGTGTGGTGTTCCAATCCCCGGCCAAAATCAAAGGGAGGTGCAAGTATGGCGATATCAGGTTGACCATATCAAAAAAAGACTCAGGTGTCTGGATATTAGGTCTGTAAATAGAGCCCTAAAGCATTTCTGCATGGCCTAAAATACAATGCAAAAAAAAGATACCTTCCTTTCAGGTCCTCTGTAGCTTTAAGTAGTTGAAAGTTAGTACCCCTAAAGATAAGAATAGCAACCCCCCTTTGGCTAGTGGAGTCCCCTGCAGGATACACTTGCCCCACCATCAGGTGTCTGAAAAGAAGATTCTTAGATGTCAACAAGTGGGCTTCTTGAAGAAAGGCAAGTTGGCAATGCAGTAATTGTAGATGCTTTAAGATCTGATACCGCTTCACTCTAGAGCATGCTCCTTTAACATTCCATGGCACATATCTCATAGTACATACACAGTAGCAAAATGACCTTTAGGCTCAGTGCTATGAGCTGTGTATTTACTGGTAAACCATACTGGTGTCTCCCCCTCCTCCCCCGAGCACCCCCCAAACACAGTACACCCATCACTCCTCCCCTCCACCCACCTCCTCCCCATTAAGTACCCCTGAAAACATCGACTCATTTTCTCCGGTCCCAGAGACTGCTCTACTCTTACTATCTGGGCCATAATGCCATACACATCCCCCAAACAGTAGCAAATTCCCCACGGCCCCTCCTACTATGTCACCTTTAAGAAGGAAATAGGTAACTGTACTATTCTAACTGACTTGTATTGAAAAAAGCACGGTGCTGTATCCCATAAAACCACAATTCACAAAATAGGTAAATGCTAAGAGATAAACGATATACAGTCCCCCTTATAAGATAAAAGAAACAAGGGACTATCAGGTCCATAAGTAAAATGGATGGAGTGCGACTTAAGCTTGTTCAGCATACAGGTCCCAGCTCATACATGCGCACAACAAAAGGCTCCTGCTTCTTGCAGAGAAAGTAAAAGGTATTCCGCTAAGAAGAAAATGAATGGTAGTCCACAATCCAGACAAAGGTCCCATAACAATAATCGCCTCAGGTGTCCATCCAGCAACCAGTATATAGCAAGGGGAGTGCTGTATTGTATATAGACTGAGTTGAGAGTTAGAAAGTCCCACATCAATATGCCATTAAATCAGCTAGATAAAGTGAAATCTTTGAATCCATGCTGGTGACTCAGCAAGTAGAGAACTGAAACAGTACTGTGCTTATATTGTATCAGTCGTTGTCCTGTGTTTGCAAAGTGAATATGCCCATGTAGCACTCTGGATACCTCCTCATTTGAAAAGATCAGGAGAAAAGCTTTTTAGGCCTATTGTAGCTTGTTCTGTTGAATCAAAATTATGCCAGACTTCTCAGTATTGCACTTGAAGTGTGGCTGGGTACTTCATCCTGAAACAAATTCCAGTTGTAATGTGTTTAGTTGCTGTTGAATGCATCTCTGTTCTTTTTTGCCTCACTGTTTTAGGTAAATCTTGTGCAATTCGAATCCTCTGGCCTTCCCACTGTAGGTCATTTATTTCTCGAATTTTGTTAAGTATGTGCTGTCTGTCAAAAAAGTTTAACATCTAGAATAATAAACGCCATAGAGGAGCCCAAGGAGGAGGTGTGGGGCATAAGGCGTGATGGTCCCTCTCAACTATATAATCAGGGCCATTAGGAGAAGGTTCTGTTAGCTTGTTACAGAGCTTTTGTACAAATAGTATAGGAGAAGTCCCTTCCTCCTCTTCTGGGAGATCCAGGATCACCAAATTATTTTGAAGTAACCTTTGAGGTCCTCCATTTTATTCTTCATTGCTTTAATGTGCTATCGTAGCTGGGCTAATTCTGGGTCTGTTCTTGCTCTCCAGTCATCTAAAGATGAGATGCAAGATTCATTGTCATTGGTACATTGCGACAGTGTTGCTAAAGAGGAGGTTAGGGTCTGCACAGAGTTTGCTTGTGCATCCAAAGTTGCCTTTATAGGAGATATCCCCTCTAGAAACTTTTCCTCTGTAAGTGCTGCCTGGGAAGTCATACCCATCTCTAACCCCGTTTGGAGCTGCCTTAGAGTGCTTCATGTTTTCATCCAGAGTCGGGGTGGGCGGCGGTGTGTGGCAAGGTAGGCTGTCACGCATCTCTACCTCCATGCAAGCAAATTTCCTTTTCAATGATATTCTGGGCAGGTTTAGCAGCGTAGATTTAGCCAGAATGAGCTCTTAGAATCCAAAAAGATGCAGAAAATAGGGTGTTTTAGAGAGTTGAGTGGGAACTCAGGGAAAAGCATCTGTTCAGGTGGCCATCACGTGCCTCTCCCATCTGTTCAGCCTATTTTTAAATAGTCTCATGGCCTCCTGTTCATGTTGGATGCTCCTTTATGCAGTTGATGTGATCCTGTTTGCCAGCAACTGAAACTCTGAACTACTAGAGGCGGATCTACCTTACAAAAAGGCTTCGTATCTGTGGAAAAGTGGTGCCACCTTGCAGGACAAGGGGGAAGGTTAATGAAGGGGAAGGGTGGAAGGGAGGGGCAGCTGCAGAATGAAGGGTGCTAGCTGCACATTCAAGCAGACTTGATAGACCTCTAGGCCTTTATCTGCTGGCAAATTTCGTATGTTTGTATGTTCGTATAGACTTGTCCTGAATAATAAAAAAACTAAGAATATGATGTTCTCTACACCCCGAAGCAAACTCAAAACCATCCCCCTTGCAATGACAAATGACAGTAAGTCCGCTTTTGAGCTTGTTCAGCATTTTAAGTACCTGGGCATCAACTTTGATTCCACCCTATTGTGTGCCCAGTACATTGATAATACCGCAAAGGCAATCGATACAAGAATTGGGATCTTATACAGACACAGGCACTGTCTTACTCATGAAGCCCTGAACATGGCCATTTATAGATCTATTGTATCTCTCATCGACTGTGGGCTAGTGGTCTATGGATCTGCAACAGATACAGCCCTCCAGCGCATCTCTATTGCCCTAAATAAAGCATGCCGTCTACTCACAGGTGCTGCTAGACTAGCACACACCTGTGATCTCTATGCCATGGCAGGTTGGCTGCAGCTTAATGGAAGAATAAGATACTATATCAGACCTGCCTCCTAGCCAAAAAAAGTCTCCTTTTGTACAGAACCTTCTGACTATACCACAGGGCTCAAAACAGACTAGAAGTGCCACCTCGCAAGTATTCCATATACCAAGGTGCTGTACCACACTGTCTCAATGGGGCTTTGCCTATCATGCCCCCTTCTGGACAAATGTTCTACCTCAACACTGCAACAATTGTTGCATTCAAGCACAAACTTCGACAACACCTACTTGCCACAAATACCTGTACCAGCCCTCACTAGTTCCCATCAATGATGTTACCTACAACTTCTGAAGTCAGTAATTACAACTGGTGAAGACAGTAATCCCCACTAGCACTTCTTCCCAGACTATTGTTACCTCAGAGTAGCACTGACTCAACACTTCCCAGACACTCCCAGCTCTTCCCTTATAGCACTACCACACCTCACCCCCAATTTACTACTCCACCCTCTTACCTCCCCACCTTTCTCCTCCTACTACTTCTAACTCTAGCCGTCTCTTCTCTTTTCTTTCCCCTGTACTCACTTCACTGCTGTTGTATCTCCAAGACGCTGACATAAATTGTACAATGCCTTAGTAATGTCTGCCCTGTATAATAAGTGTAATGCATACCTCCTCTTTATGTATATGTACTTCTGTCCTCGTATAATGTACCAGTTTGTAATTCAACTGACATGGAACCAATTAATGAGCATCTGCTCAATGGTGTTATCCAAGACTTCAATAAATAAAAACAAAATAATGCCATTCTGCAAGCTTTTCAGTGAGAGGATCCTTCATAGGACTGGGCTGTTCCTTTATATTCTTCCTTGGCTCTACCTTTGCATCTTTAATTTAATTTTGTTTCTCAGAGCCTCCTTGGGGCTTCAACCCCTGGTGGGTTATTATCTTTATTTTATTTGAGACTTCTCTTGCTTGTCTTTCTAACCCTCCCCTGGGCTTTTCTCTTCTTCTCTTTCCTCCTACTCCTGTATTGTTTCATTTGATTTTTTGGCTCTCTGCACTTTTTCAATCTTTTTTAGTTTTTTTCTTTTTCTTTTATTTTCTTGTTTTTGTCCTATTACTTTTTTATCTTCTTTTTTTGGGTTTGATGTGGGGTTGCCCATCATCTGTGGTCTGCCAATTATGCTTCTTGTTTTGATCTGGCTGGCTGTATTGCCCATATGGAGCCCTTGGTGGTTATGAATTGTTCCTGCAGGAGTGGGTCCCCCTTTTTAAATGTTTTTTTTTTTTTTTATGTTTTTTTTTTTTCTTTTATGCCCTTCTCTTCACTGGCTGTATCCCTAAAGGGCTCCTGTTTCTTTTATCCTTCTTCTCAGTTTTTCCCTCGCTGGACTTCTATGTTGTATTCTGATCCTGGTTATTATATTCTTCTTCTTCTTTATTTTCTTTTTGTGATTGGCTGAACAGTGTTTTCAACGTGCTTAGTTCTTTGTTGTGCCACATTCTGGCTGTACATCTCTTTGGTGCAAATATTTTTCATTTTTCAGTAAAGCTCAGTTCTCTTAGTAACAGAGTCACTCAGCTATTTGGTATTGCTGTCACCTTGGGTTCTTTTGTTAGTTTATGTTTTTCTTTGTCATGTAGTTAGTTGTTTTGAAATAGGTGTGAATCTTGTTTATGGATTCTTCTTGGATTTTTATGTGGTTTTAGATCACTGAGCATTGCATACATATTTGTTTTTTCTGGGTTTTGGAACCACAGTGCTTTATATATTATTTCTGGTAAATTTACGTAACTTTTCTGGAATTGTCCACTTTGTATTTTCTTCATGTACTTTGTGCCCATTTTTACTGGGTTGCCCATCTAGTTTGCCAATTTATTTGGTGTAGTTGGCCATGTAAGTATGTGTGGTGAGCTAAGGGGGGATTATTTTTTATCAGGTCTGGGGAGGTAGATTAGAGGGCTGCTGGCAGGGGGATATGGATATTTGCCTACATGGGTGTAGCTTATATGCTGCTTTGTTTTGTTTATATTTTCTGCTTCTTATCTCCTCATGGCAGCCCCATCTGATTGACTCCCCCAGCCCTGCCACCTAGCTACTCCAGGGTCTTAGTTTGAGCCACCCTGACTGTGGGATCAGCTGACCAGCCACCAGTGCAGAGTCTGTGGGGGGGGGGCAATCTTCATCCTGCTGCCCTGGGGTGTTTTCTGTTTTTCTACTGATCCTTCCCATTGCTGGGGCACAATACGTTAGTGACTGTATGTGAAGGCATACACATGCTGTGGAGTCCTGCAGCACCCTCCCTTCCTTTGGCACCCCCATCCCATCCTACCCTCAGGCCTCCACCTGGGGGCAGTCATGTGGCGAGGCAGTCAAGTCTCCCTCCCCAGGAGAGGAGAGGAGAGCTGTTCTCCAGATCCTCAAGCTTCTCCCTTCCTGGCTGACCCCCAGCAACCCACTTACACCATGAACATGGGTCACCAGTGTGGCAGTAGATAAGGCAGGGATGCTTCAGCCCTCAATGCCACTGGGCTGGCCTATGCTAGTTTGTTTTGTATTTGCTCTCCCCCATAGACCTTTTAGGTTCAGGTAACATAGGTGGGTTGGGACAGAAACACCCTCTGTGCTTTTTATATTGCTTACTATAGCTTTTTGTCTGTTTTTTCTTTTTATTTGGGGGGCAAAGCTGGCTATTTGATGTGCACCCTGTGGTACCAGGATATTTCTAGGTGTGGCTTAGGAGTGTGGTTTGGGTACCCACTCCCTGCCTTGAAAGTCAGCTTGTTTCTGTTTTTCTTCCCATGCTTGTCTGGTTTAGCTTGCTCCTCTGTGTGGGAGTTATTTTTTCTTTTTAGTTTGTTGCAGTTGAATGGTTTCTGGATATGGGCATGATCTTTTCTGTTACGTACAAAGTTTGTGGTTTCTGTTTTAGTTCCTTGCTTATGGTCTTGTTATGGGGACATGGACTGGCAGGTGGGCTGTTTGGGGGGCTAGGAATGGTTGTGTATGTCCGGAGATTTCTGTGTCTTTCTCCATTGATGCTATCTGTACACCTGTTTGTTTTAGTAATTATCTTTTTTCAACATCTTCATCCTGAGTGTACTGTGGCCCCTTGGGCTTTAGTCTACTTCTTGTGGAAACCCCATTTTCCTTTTATATTTATCACAAGGGGTTTTGGGTTGGTTTGATTGTTTGTTAAATTATGGTGTTAATCCTTTTGTATTTAATTTTGAGAAACTTTGTGCATTGGCTGTTTGCTTTTGTTCAGAGGTAGACTGTGTGTGGGGGTGGGGGGTTCCTTGTTGGAGGCATGGGAGGATTCTTTATTGACTTTTGGTATTTATTCTTTTGGATTCTCCATTACAATGTCTACTTCTACTAAACTAATTTCTTTTAATGTGAACTGAATACATAACTCGGTTAAAGCGCACCCATCTCCTTCAGTATTTTCATCAATAGCAGGCAGATTTCATTTTTTTTACAGGAGACTCACTTGTCATGCACTGAGCATCTTATATTTCAAAAATTTAGTTTTGATCATGTTTTGTTTCTTATTATTATTCAGGTAGTCAGCGGGGGTATTAAATTTAATGTTGATGGGAGCTTCCCTTTGATTGGTACCACACTGTTGAGGATGGGGCTGGCTGTTATCTTATTGTTATGGGTTTTTTGTATGGCTAGCCTCTTACATTGCTTAACACCTATTTCCCCCCTGATATACGTGAGCGTACATTTTCTTCATTTTTCTGTCTTTTGTTGGATCATATGCAGGGTTAGTTGATATGGGGAGGGGATCTAAATCTTACCTTATCCCCAGACCTTAATGCATCTCATCCTAAAGCTTTTTGGTTTTCTACAGCCAACCACATTCTGCACAAGAATCTGCAGCTTTTGGGTTTGGTAGACACATGGCAATTTTTGAACCCTGAAGTATGGGAATACATACATTATTCCCCTCGATATGTGAGCCATGCAAGGCTTGATTGTTTCTTTAGTACCACGGAACATCTTGATACTGTGTCTGAGGTTATACACTGCCCTATACATCTTTCCAATCATGCCCCTCTTACATGAACATATGAAATTGCCAGCAGGTACAGGCCTTATGGTCTATCTAGTCTGCTTGAGTGTGCAGTACATCAGTCCATTAGACTGCAGCTGCCCCCTAATTTCCTTCCTCCCCACTCCTTG
The DNA here is from genome assembly GCA_016271365.2 of Neoceratodus forsteri. Taxonomy (NCBI): domain Eukaryota; kingdom Metazoa; phylum Chordata; order Ceratodontiformes; family Ceratodontidae; genus Neoceratodus; species Neoceratodus forsteri. The sequence goes on along the minus strand of CM028135.1, from coordinate 898,660,584 downwards.
CCCCCTCCCTGTTTGTACTCTCCCTTTGAATCTGTCCCACCCCCCTCTTGAAGCGCCCCACTGTCTGCAATGATATGACTTCCTCTGGCAGTGCATTCCACCCTAACACCCTTTCAGTGAAATAGTGTCTCCTTATTTCGCTTTTGAATCTGCCCCCTCCGACATCAGAGAGTGCCCTCTGCTTTTTCTTCTGCTCTTAGGAGTGAATACACACCTGATGCCCACTCTGTTCATCCCTTTCAGGTACTTGAAGGTCTCAATCATATCCCGTGTCTCTCTTCTATCCTCCAGAGTATACATATTGAGCTCTCTCTCAGTCTTTCCTTGTAAGGTCTATCCCCCAGCCCCAGGATCATCTTTGCTACTCTGTGCTGCACCACCTCCAGCAGTTTGATGTCCCTTTTTAATTAGGGTTGCCAGAACCGCACCATGTGCAGCCTAGCCAGGGACCTGTACAGGAGCAATATGACCTCACTACTTCTAGATGTAATCTCCCTTGCTATGCATCCTAGCATCCTGTTTGAATCTGCAGCTGCCTTTCTGCATTATGCTGAGTGGTTCATTTCCCTAGTCACAAGCACCCCCAGATCCTTCTCCTCTTTCAATCTGTCCCACCCCCTTTTGAAGCACTCCACTGTCTGCAATGGTACGACTTCCTCTGGCAGTGCATTCCACCCTGCCTTAGCACCCTAACCTTAGCACTAATAAGTGTCACTGCCCCTTTTTCTTCCCTGAAACTACCCTCTAGCTACTCTACCCCTACTTCCTTGGGCCTTCTCTCTCCCTTTTCCCCCACTTACCTACCATCCTGTTTACCCTCTCTCCTTCCCCTCCATATTTTGTGATTCACAACTGTTCAGAGAGTCTAAATACCCTGTTCCATCACTCTTCCCTTGATCTTTTCAGCTAAATATCATGTATACTTTGCCTACGGTTTATGGATCAGCAATATATGTACTATGGCATTAATCATGTACACCTTGTCTATAAATCCAATAATATTTCTATATAAGCTGTTTTATATCTTTCTGGTTAAGTAACAATGCATTTATACACATGTAATATGGCACTACGCTGTTAATTTTAGTTCTGTTTATATGATCTTATGATCATGAGTGGTTGTGATTATGCGATCGCATTGTTTTTACTTGGACATCTGGTAGAATGTGCTGCTATGTATTATGAACTATGTGTTGTGTGTCTGATCCCAGGTCCACCTTGTAAATGAGTTTTCCTCAACGGTGTTCCACCTGGCAAACTAAAGAATTGGTTGATTGATTGATTGGTTGATTGATGTGGACAATTGGACACCCTCCAGCCAGTAACTATATCCTGGGTTCCTGGCTCCCAAATGCATCACGATACACTTCTTGACATTGAACCCAAACTGCCAGGTGTGCAACCATTCCTACAGTTTTGCCAAATCCTTCTAAAGTACTTTGCCCCCTCACCCCCCAACCACCTCAGCACAGATCTTGGTGTCATCTGAAAAGAGACTGATCTTATTCTTGATCCCTACTGCTATGTCTACAATGAAAATGTTAAACGGGACTGGTCCCAGTACCGAGCCCTATGGGACACCAATTGTCACTGCTCTGGGCTCTGATGCCTCACCCCCCCAACACTACCTTCTGCTGCTTCCCCCGCAGCCAGTTTTCAACCCATCTGATTAGTTTCCTACCTCCTCCCAGACTCTTCAACTTGCAAGTCAACCTACCGTGTGGCTCTGAATTGATGGCCTTGCTGAAATCCAGGTAGAGTAAATCCACCACATGGCCCCTGTCCAGTGCCCTTGTAACCCAGTTTAAAAAGTCAACCGAGTTTGTCTGGCAGCATCTGTCAGAGACAAACACGTGCTGCCGGTTGTCCTAAAAATCATTGTCCTCAAAAAATTGCACCAGCATTTCTTTGAGGATAGCCTCCATCAGTTTTCCTACAATTGCTGTAAGGCTCACTAGTCAGTAGTTCCCTGGCTAGTCCTTGGGCCCACTCTAATGGAGAGGTACCACATGTACCTCCCTCCAATCCCTGGGCACACACCCTGTATTAAGAGAGGTGTTGAACAGGTCTGCCAATGGCCCTACCAGGACCTCTGCCAGCTCTCTCAGCACCCTGGGATAAACTCTGTCTGGCCCAGGTGCCTTGTCCGCCCTCAGGAACCTAAGACCCTCCAGCACCCTTTCCTCTGTGATTTCCCCATCTGTGGTTGCCTCACCTCCCCCACCCCACCTTTCCCTTGAGGTATGGGACCATCTATCTCCCTTGTAAATATGAACAGAAGTACTAGTTGAGTACTTCTGCCTTCTCAGCACCCTTATATACCCACCCATTGCCTTTCCTGATCCTAATGATTTGATCCGTGCTCTTCTTCTTTTCCCTGATATAGCTGAATAAATCCTTTTTCACTTCTTTTATCCCCTCTGCCAATCTGTGTTCCCTAGCTGCCTTTGCAGCCCTTACCGTTCTGCTCACCTCCCTGGATTTCCTCACATAATCCTCTCTGTCCTCTGCCCTGTTGATTCTCTTGTAGGTTCAGAATGCATTTCTTTTATCCCTCACCTTCTCTGCTACTTCCCTATTCATCCAGCTTGGTTTCAAACAACATGAAGTCTTGCTGTATTCTGACAATATGCAGTTGGCCCCAGTACTTGAACTGCTCCGGAGATGAAAGTGTTAACTCTATGCTGAGAGCACAGGACGATGAGCTCATGCTTGGTTCAAATCTCTGTCTGCTGCACTTTCAAGTGTAACTGTCAGATTCTTTACTCTGCCTAACTGAACGGTCTCTCCAGAGTTTCTCCTGTCGCTTTCGGTTCACGTTAGCAAAAATCGTCGGTTTAATCTGCAAATGTCATACTTTTCCTAGGTTCAGATCCCTGTCTGTGGTACAATAAGTAGTAGAGGTAGTGGACTGTAGTAAATACTGTAGAAATTGTACAGTTTTAAAATTGTTATGGTTGGTTCGGCTGAACTGATCACTCTTTGATTCTGTGGTGATTCCGGTGCTTATCGGTTCCAAAAAAAAAATGTGTTTAACGTTTTTTTCCAATACCCGTGACATGGTTAGGAATGGATAAGTTTGTCTTACCTGGCCTGAAGCCATGTAAAGGGTAAATTTTTTTCTGATTTACTGTGGCCATGTCTGAGAAACCCAAAAGAAAAACTGGGCCCACTGAGTTTCAGCACTGTAGTGTGTGTGTGTGGGGGGGGGCTTTTGCTAAGGCTGATCCCCACACCACCCGTGTTTATTGTCTGGGGTTTGACCACCTCGATTCAGACTGCCAAACATGCAAAAATTTTCCTAAGGCCACCCTAGAGAAAAGGTTGGGTAGGCTTAGGGAGAAACTGGCAGAGAAGTCCGCTGACCCAGATGGCCAGCCTGGTTTGGTTCCGACCTAACCTGAGGGAGTGCCCTCTGACCAGAGCCAGACTTCCTCGGGCAAGAGGAGAGCTGACCCTGGGGGGTCTGGTTCCTGCAAAGAAGAAAAAGAAGGAAAAGTCTGCCAGTTCGGATTTGGATCCCCACCATCCAACTGCCAAGGAAATTGCCAGGGTATTAGTATTGTGGAATAGCTAAGTTTGGTTCTGACCGATCCGGCACCTCTCGGTAGGCGCTCAGTTCAGTCGGTTCCCCGGTTTACGATTATTCTTTAGAAGAATATTATGAGCTGGAATGGGAGTCGGAAGAAGAGTTTGATGATGATGAAGAGGAGGATGGTGGGGAAGGTCTGAATGAGCCCATTGAACTGGACATCTCCCCAGACAGACCTTCAGGAGTGTCTCCTCCTAGGCTTTCCGAGGTCCCTTCCCACTTTATGTTTTACAGAAAAGTGGCTGACACCCTCCAGCTCCCTGTTGATGAAGCTGTTGAGGAGCTGGAGGAGCCTGATTTTGTGGAGATGATGGACATGCCAGAGTCCAAGAGACTGTCTATTCCCTTACACAAACCTTTTGGGAAACAGACTCAAAAGCTTCTAAAAACTCCAAATTCATTGTCTCCGGTGGACAAACAAATGGACAGGAGGTACATGCTGTCAGGCTTAGCTATGGAGATCCTGTACCAGCATTGCAGCCATTTTGGGGCAGTGAAGGCTGCAGCCTGTGACAAGGCTAGCATACCTTGGTTTCACCCCGGATAAGGACTCCAGGAAGATAGATACTATGGCTAAAAAGAAGTACCTGGCATCTTATCTGGGACTCAGACAGGCTAACTACATGGCCTATGCAGCTAGATACCAAAAGTCCAGGTGGGAGCCTGTTTTGGATCTAGCTAAGAAGGCCTCCCCCAGCTAGCCAAGGAGCTGGAGGAGGTGGCTTCTGATGGGATTGAGGCATCTAAGGTTCAGTTTCATGCTGCTGTTGACTCCAATGGTGTTTCATCATGAGTCATGGCTACATCTGTGGCTCTTCAGATGATGGCTTGGCTCAGGTGTAATAGCCTCTCGGAGGATACCCAGGCTAAGGCCATGGATTTTCCTGTTGAAGATAATTCTCTGTTTGGGGAGCAGACAGAGAACTACATGAATAAAATGGATGAGTACAGGACCACCTATAGGAGTACTCAAGCCAAGGAAAGGCAGTCAACTCCTCAGAAGCAGCAGGCTAGGGGCAGGGGCAGGTCTTTTCACAGGCCTTTCTACCAGGCATAGGCCTCTTCTCATTTTTCCCAGAGGGGGTTCTTTAGAGGGAGAGGTAGGAGGAGAATGAGCAGGGCTGCATCCACCTCTCAGCCTAAGGATTCTGCCAAGCAGACACCCTGAGGTGTCAGCCCAGGTTGACTCCCCAATCCCTGTAGGAGGCAGGCTGGCTTACTACTTCCAGGCCTGGAAGTCTGTGACCTCAGGTAAGTGGGTCCTGGAGGTAGTAAGCCAGGGACTGGCCCTCAGCTTCAAAAAGTTCCCAAAGCTGAGGGTCAGGTCTTTTCCACCTGCAAACATCTCTGAAACCATTGCCCTAGAGGCAAAGGTTTCCTCTCTGTTGGCTCTCAGAGCCATAGAAAGAGTTCCTACATCCCTCAGGGGCAAGGGTCTGTACTCCAGATACTTCCTTACCCCAAAAAAGACAGGGGAGTGATGACCCATCCTAGACCTAAGATACTTAAACAAGCATCTACTGAAGCCAAAGTTCAAAATGATGACTCTGGGAATAATTCTTCCTTCTCTAAGGCCAGGGGATTGGCTAGCTTCCCTGGACCTTAAGGATGCCTACTTTCACATTCCCATCAGCTGCTCACACAGAAAGTATCTCCAATTCGAACTGTCCTCAGGCCATTGTCAGTTCAGGGCAATGCCTTTCGGGCTAACATCAGCACCAACGGTCTTTACAAAATGCCTAGCAGTAGTAATAGTCTTTTTAAGGAGGCAGAGCATCTCTATTTTCCCATATCTCGATGACTGGCTCATTGTGGGACAGTCTTAAGACCAAGGCAAGGCAATTCTACAAGTGATCCAGCAAGTGCTCACTTTCCTGGGATTCCTCCTCAATCTTCCAAAGTCAGTTCTCAAACTAGTGCAGCTCCTTACCTTCATATAGGTGGAGTTGGACATGGTCCAGGCAAAGGCCTTTTTTCCCTTGTCAAGGGTAAGGGCCCTTACAGACCTGGCTTCCTCATTTTGTCTCCTGGTTTCTCATCCAGCAAGACATTTCCTCCAACTACTGGGCCACATGGCAGCTGCCACTGCAGTGGTTCCAGGGTCCAGGTTTCAGATGAGGGACATCCAGTTTCACTTGAGGGCTTTTTGGTCCCAGGAAAAAAGACCATCTCATCAAACTGATTCCAGTGACTCAGACCTTGATCCATGCTCTCCAGTGATGGTTGAATCAGGACAACCTCAGACAAGGGGTCTCATTCATATCTCAGACTCATTCTGTGGTTCTGACCACAGATGCTTCTTTCCTGGGATGGGGGGCTCATCTGGAAGCCCTCACAGCATAAGGAGTGTGGTCCCCTCAGATGTCTCTCCTTCATATCAACCTTCTAGAACTCAGGGAAGTATACTTAGCCTCACAGGCTTTCACAAATGCAGTACAAAACAAGGTGGTTCAGGTGAGTACAGACAACACCACCACCACGTGGTAAATCAACAAGCAGGGAGGCACTCGGTCAATGGCCTTGTGCACAGAAGCCATGAATGTCTGGTCTCTGGGCTATTCTCTACAGACATCCCTGGTAGCATTCCACCTTCCAGGGAAGGACACTGTGTTAGCAGATGCTTCGAGCAGGATTTCTTAGGGCCATCATGAATAGTCCCTGGATCCTCTAGAGCTAAAAGTGATATTTCTAAGATGAGGCACTCCTCAGATAGATCTCTTTGCAGCCCCAAACAATCACCAACTTCTTTTCTTTTGTTGCAGACCCCCAGTATTGGGCTCAGACCCCCGGATGCTCTACTGTTGGATTGGTCAGGGAAATTTCTGTATGCCTTTCCCCCCTTTCCACTATTGTTCAGAGTTCTGGTCAAGATAAGGTCACAGTCTTGCAAGGTGATCCTGATTGTACCAGACTGGGCCTGGCAGCCTTGGTATCCTCTCTTGTTGTCTCTGGTGGTCCATCTTCCATTGGCTCTCCCAAAAAACACAATCTGTTAACTTCCTCTCAGGGGAGAATTTGGTATCCCAAGCTTCAGTCTCTCAATCTCAAAGCTTGGCTCTTGAAGAGCTAGAATATGCAAATATGAATCTGTCTCAGGGGGTTCTGGACATACTCAAGGCTTCTAGTAAACCTGCCCCTAGAAAAACCTACAACTCCAAATGGAAAAGGTTTGGTATTTGGTGTTCTGGTAAGCAGATATCATCAGACTCTGCTGACTTGTCTGCAGTTCTGGACTATATGGTTCATCTCAGTAGTTTAGACCTCAGACCAGCTACCCTCAAGATGCATCTATCTGATGTTTCTGCATTTTTATCAGTGGGAAAGCCTTCTTCTCTACCTTCTCACGCTGTGTTCTGTAAATTTTTTAAGGGGCTACTTCATGCTAATCCCCCTTTTAAGGATCCTACTCCTATTTGGGATCTTAATGTTTGCATTGTTCAGCTTATGCAACCACCCTTTGAGCCTTTGGCCTCAGCAGAACTTAAGTACTTGACTTGGAAAACTGTGTTTCTGGTAGCTATTACATCTGCCAGGTGTATCAGTGAATTACAAGCTCTGTCAGTGGAGACTAATTTTATTTCTTTCCATAGAGATAAGGCGGTCCTTAGAACCAACAGGAGGTTCTTACCCAAAGTGGTTTCAGATTTTCATCTGAACCAATCCATATCCCTTCCTGTGTTTTTCACTGATCATTCTTCTTCAGGAGAGAGAAGATTACACAGTTTGGATGTTAAGAGGTCACTTAGCTACTACATTGAGCGAAGTAAGGCATTTAGGTTTGACTGTTCTCAGTTGTTTCTCACTTATGGTGAAGTGGGAAAGGGTAAGCCTGCTACTAAGAGGACTATTGCCAGGTGGATTGTCTCTTATATACAATTCTGCTATGAAAAGCCGGGCAAAGTGCCCCCCCCTTAGGCCTGAGGGCTAATTCGACTAGAGGTACAGCTGCTTCTCTGGCTGCGGCCAGAGATATTCCCCTCCTAGAAATCTGTAAAGCAGCCACCTGGAAAACAGTTCATACTTTTACCAAGCATTACTCTCTGGGCATCCAGGCTAGGAGTGATGCTAGGTTAGGTACAGCAGTGCTGCAGAGCTTATTTCCTAAGTAGGTTCTGTACCCTCCTCTTGGGAGGTACTGCTTGGTAGTCTGCATATTGTCAGAATACAGCAAGACTTCATGTTGTTTGAAGAAAACTTTACTCACCTTAGTAATTATGTTTCTTCTAATGGAGTCTTGCTGTATTCTGACCTCCCCCCCACCTCCCCTCTCAGAACCTGGTTTTTTGGGAAGTGGACTGGCAGGTTCAGTGCTGCACCCTTGAGGTGCATTGGCTCCCTCTCCTTTGGAAGGAGCTGGGCATAGTGGCTTTTTTGTTTGTTTGTTATTATAAAGTTATGTTATAGTCACTACCTGAGTTTTTTGTTTTGGGGTTCTTGACTTGAGTCTTTGGGATTCCAAAACTTTTGGTTGCCCTATGGCTAGTGTTTTTTTACAATTTTCACACTATAGGTGTTCTTAGTTAGTCTTGGCTCATAAGAATCTAATGGTTACACTTGAAAGTGCAGCAGACAGAGGTTTGAACTGAGCACAAGCTCAACGTTCTCTGCTCTCAGCATAGAGTTAACTCTTTCATCTCCGGAGCAGTTTAAGTGCTGGGGCTAACTGCATATTGTCAGAATACAGCAAGACTCCATTAGAAGAAACATAATTACTAAGGTGAGTAATTTTTTTCCTTTTGGTCCTGGATTTCTTACATGGGCTCTTGGCACAAGCTTTAGTGGATTCAGTCAGTCCTAGCTTGATGATTGCCTGTTTCTGTTCTGTATCTATGTCTTGGTGGATGCTAGCTATGTGTCTTCTCAGTATCTGACCCATCCTGCCAAAGTCTGCCCTTCTGAAGTCCAGAACCTTAGTTTTTGTAGTGGCTGTTTCCCTACCCAAATTGATTGAGAACCACACTGTGCAGTGATCACTATCTGCCAGTGGTTCCTCCACCTGAACCTCCCTGACATGTTCCACATCCTACAGCACCAGGTCAAGCATGTTCTCCTCTCTTGTTGGCACTGTTACCCTTTGGGTCAGGAAGCCAATCTGGAGTGCTTCCAGGAGGATCTGCTCCCTGGTGCATGTGGTAGCTGGGATGCTTCAGTCCACTGCTGGTAGATTAAAGTCCCCCATCACCATAGTGCTCCCTTTCCAGTGAGTCTCCTTAACTGCTTCCCTAGTTCCCCATCCATGTCCTCTTTCTGGGTCAGGGGCCTATAAACAACCCACATTCATACCTTAGTCCCCTTCGGGGTGTGAAGTTGCAGCCAGATGACTTCTGTCCTGCCCTCCTCCCTAATACATTCGATTCCTTCTCTTATATACATGGCTCTTCCCCCCTTCCCTTTTTCTCTGTCCCTCATAAATAATTAAAATCCTGGGTTGGCCAAGTCCAAGTCATGGTTTTAGGTTGCCCACCTCTCGGTAATGGCAGCTATGTCGACCTCCCCCTCTGCCATTAATGCCTGCAACTCAGCCATCTTGTTCCCCAGGCTCTTAGCATTTAGTGATACCTCCCTCCACCCTGAACCTCTCCCTGCTGCCTCCTTACCCTCCCCTCCACTCCCAATCCTAGTCAAATGTGACTCTATCCTTGCTTGGGGGGGTTCCCTGGACCCCCTCTCCTGGTTCAATCCACCTCCATTGCCCCCCTAGCTAGTTTAAATGATATATTTCACTGATAAATTCCCCCAGTATCTGCTTTAACACCTGTGAACCTTCCTTACTGAGATGTGGCCTATCCCCTGCTTATAGATCTGTGTTCTTCCATGTGCTACCCCACTCTCCCACCAATCCATACCCCATGGGCTCACACCATTCCCTCAGCTACTTGTTGAAGTCCATAATTCTGTGCTTCCTGTCTGTACTTGCTCATGACACTGACAGGACTTCTGAGAACACTACTGTCCATCCCCCCTCACTGCATAGATTCCTCACTTCCCTGAAGCTATTTTGAACCTCCTCTATCCTTCTTCCTTCTAGATCATTGGTTCCCAGGTGCACAACGATGTGCAGTTCCTCCCATCTTCCTTACACATCTACCAATATGCTGACCCACCCATCCTGCTGTCATGCCTGGCATGCAGTCCACCCAGATGTTGCTTTTTCTGGCACCCCTTTCCCCCATCTTACACCCTTAAGTATTGAGTCCTCCAGAATAATGACTCTGTCCCTCCTAATGTGATCACCCTCTTGTTGCTTGACATTATCCTGCCCCCCATCCTGATCCCTCCTCACATCCCTCCAGTTTTGCCACCCCTTTGCCTCCCACATTCTGTGCCATATATTCACCCCCCCTACCAACTATGGCTGGTGTATCAACTTCCACTTCAAAACCATTCCCCTTGTGCTTCCCCTCCCCTTCCTCCATGCTTTTTACATCACCCTCTTCCACTACAAAACCAGTCCCCTTGTGCTTCCCCTCCCCATCCCCCACACATTTTACACCCCCACCCTGCCTCCCCTCCACTACTGTTCCCCTGTGCCTTCCTTGAGTTGTACTTCCCTCCTACTTGAGTTTCCCTCCTCACCCTTGTTCCAACCTCACCCGGTCTGGCTGTTGTTTCTCCCTTCCCAACATCTCCTTGCTCCTTTATCTCCAATAGTGTTGCTGCATCACCACCTTCCTGCTGCCCCTTGCCTCTATGGCTACTTGGGTTATCGCAAGCACCTGCCGATTTTGCCCTACATCTTTGTTCTCTTGTAGTGCCCCCCCATTAACCAACTCAGTGGCTACACTACCCACCCCTTCCTGCTCCTCCAGGTTTGCTAAAACTGAGAATCTGTTTGTGCTGGTAATCCCCTTTACCTGGTTGTCCCCAGTCACCCCTCCTGGAGGCTTATATCACAGCACTGGCACTGCTGCAGCCCTATTCTTTTGCCTGACCCACCTCCAGTCTTCAGTTCCCTTCCCGTGACTGCACACGGTTGTGTGGCCCACCTCCTGATCCCCCTAGCTTTCACTTTTGTTAGCCTGTCACTGGCTGTGTTGCATGACTCATTGGTTTTCCCTCACACCTGCATTCCACCCCAACCTGTCCCCCCAATGCCTCCAGCTCCCTCTTCAGTCACCCAATCTCCTCCCTAAGCCGATCCATCTGCCAGCACACTATGTAGCCACCTGCCTTCCATGCCACTCTCAGGAATATGGTTGCACTGCATCCTTGGCAGCATACAATCCTCCCTAGCCCTCACCCTTATTGGCTGCCCATTCTCATCCTCTCTACCCATGGATGGGTCCTGCCCCACTCCCTGTGACCCTTACCCCACCTTGGACTCCTCCTATTCATGCTGAATGTGTTTGGCCCTCCCTATGCAGGCTCCCGACCCACACTCAGTGTGGCCCCTGAGAAACTATATTACGACTGCAGCTTCCCTACTAGCCGGCTCAGTCACGTGTCCTCAGGTGTCTTGTAGGCCGTCCCTGAGCTTCCCTCACTTGTCGACCACCCTCCTTCCCACCCCACAGACTACAGCCCGAAATGCTCCCGACCAAACCGTTAGTAACTTACTGTACTTGTACCTGCGATATTCACTTTTCTTAAGTGTTTCACAAAGAAAATCCCCCAAATCCAACCAAACAGAACTTCCCTATGTTTGCTACAGTTGTAAGCCTAAGGGAGAGCTCCCTTTTAAAAACTATGCATTTCCCCCTACCCTGTAGCTTTAACTGCTGGACAGGGACTAAAATGGTCTGTACCTGGCAGTTCCATCCACCAATCATAGGGTAGACCATCCCCTATAAATGTGCAGTAGGTCAGGGTGGGAGAGATGGTGGAGCATGGGATTAGACTCTCATGAGAGAGTATCAGCCCTGATCCTGGCCCTTAACTGGGACCACCAGTCCCTACACCAGGCCTCCTATCAGTTTCCAGCATACCCTCTTGCCCCTCTGCAAGGCCTGCTGTTGCTGGATGAAAGGTAGGAGAAGTCTCAGCCTCCAGCTGTCTCCTTAAGCAGCTGTTAAAGTATTAAAAGCCTATGACAGACACATCAAAACAGTGATATTATATTTGAGTAAGCCCTCTCCGCCACCACTATGGAGGCTTCATCCTGTTTTTTTGCATGATTGGGTTCTTATTGATAAATTGGCTCACCAGATTCCTCAGTTCTTGCAAAATAATGATCTAGATAATATCTTGCCTAGTATTCTTTGGGATACATTGAAGGCAGTCTTTCGAGGCACCATTATAGCTCATGCCTCTACCTCACATTGTGCCTGGGAAAGAATTAAGGATTTACTGCAAGTGTTGTGATCCTTGTAAATGGTGTGGGGGTAGGGTGATAAAATGGTGCTATATCAGATTTCAGGGACTTGAAGGCAGCTTCAACAGCTCCTGGATCAGAATGTTGAGCATGCCTTGTTTTATTTAATACAGCGTGTTATTAGGGGATCCTCATGGAGTGTGATGTTTGGCTTGGTGTCTCCATATGCACAGGGCTGGCACTACAGTAACTAAACTTTGCTTTTCTTCTAATGCTGTTCCTACTGTACATGGGGACAAAATTCTTTCTATTTCTTGCTCGCATTATCTTTCACTTTATGGTCCCTATCCTTTCCCTTCTTCTGATAGGAATATTCAGTTATTTTTGTCCGCTGCCTGCTTGCCATTACTTCTTCACAAATTCAAACCTGACTCTCTCCTATATCTGTAGAGGAGGTTCATCACAGTATTATGGTGGTCAAATCAGATAAATTTCCAGGGATCGATCGGCTTTCAGTGGAAGTTTTCAAACAGCCCTCTCTTAGGGAGTTGCTTGCTCCTTTACTGCTTCACCTTTTTCATCCTATTCAAGAAGACAACACTCCGCCTCCTTCTTGACAATATGGTATTATAACAGCTTTGCCAAAACCAGGTAAGGACCCTACCTTATCCATCTCTTATCACCCCATTTCTATTCTAAACTCTGATTATTCTGTAAATTTCTATGACTGTTTGGGCTTCTCTGATAGAGGGCCTTCTCCCCTCCTTACTGAACCGAGACCAGGCAGGATTTGTGCGGAAAAGACAGGCATATGATAATGTCCAGTGTAATTTCTTGTTATTAGAATATGCACATTAGCACTTGATTCCCCTGGTCCTGGCCAGCTTGGACATGGGGAAGATGTTTGATCATGTTTCCTGGTCTTTTTGTGGTCTACATTGCAGGTAATGGGTTTTCCAGTTATTTTGCTATGATACTTCGATGAATATACTCTTCTTCATCTGCCATGGTCAAGGTTAATGGCTTTTTTTCCATGTCATTTCCTTTAGGAAGGGGTACCTGACAGGACTGTCCCCTCTCTCCTTTGTTGTTTTTACTTTATATTGAACCTAGTGCTTCTTATATCTGACATGCTGCTGACATTAATGGTGTAGTGTACCACTGGGGGGGGCGGGAATATAAAATTGTGCTATTTGCGGATTATATTCTTCTAACCCTTACTGAATCTACCTGCTCTCTTTTGGCAGTTCCTGATGTTTTGACCATGTTTGAGGGGTTGGTGGGTTTCTGTCTTCATAAAGATAAGACTGAACTTCTAGTATGCAATTATTCTCCCCTTTGTAACATTGTTGAGCACTACCCCTTTCGCTGGAATAGAAATTGTTTATGATACTGGAGGGTTTTAATTACTAGGAATCTGGAGCATCTTGGCCTGTTTAATTATGAGCCTTTGATGGTAACTATTGGCCAGGGAGTCTATGTGATAATGGCGATTGTGGAAAAGTGATAGTCATTAGGGCAAATGTACATCAGCGAAAATCCTTTTCACCGATGTACCATATATGGCTGAAAGGTCACACGGGAACTTGCTATTTTTGTTTATGTGAGGGCTTCAGCCCTTGCTCCCCTACTAAAGATTCTAATCTCTAGGGAGGTGCATGTCGGGAGGGTGAAAAAAGAACAAAAACATTTTGGGCGGACTGGCGAAAACCAACGACTCAGCGTTGAAGCCGGTACCTCTGAACCCTAGCCTGCCATGAACCCACCATGCCACATGGCTACTGGAACCCACCATTGTATCTACACCCATAAAACCATCCCTCCCTTCTGACCATTACATGGCATGCACGCTCCCCCCACATGCACGTGTATACATATAGTGACAGGATGTCATTTTACCCATATTCACCCCCCCATCCAGTAACCCTGTGAGCAGGCACTGCTCCTTTTATTAGCGCTCAATAGCAGTCACTCTTCTCATGGGATACCTTGGCGAGGACCTTAATCGGTGGTCATCTCCACTATTACCTTTTTTTCAATGGGTGGAAGTTATCCACTCTAATGTTTTGCCTCGTATATTGTTTTGTTTTTTTGCAGACTCTTCTGCCTCTTCCTCCCATGTCTTATTTTAGAGATTGGCAGTAGTTGCATCTGAACTTCATTTGGAAGGGTAGAAAACTCCGAATTCAGGGGACGTTATTATATCTTTCAGCAGATCGGGGTGTGATAAATGTTCCAAATCTTCTATGGTATGCCACTGCATGCCAGCTGTGTACAGTGAAGCCCTCTAGGATGAAGCACAGTGTCACAAGTTTACTGCATGGCAACAGGGATTAACTTTCATTGAAATTGCATTGTGTGCTGCAGTAACTCTACTGCAGAATTCTGCAGTGCTGCACTACATCCTGGTGGGCTTCACTGTATATTATATTTGTGGACATCCTCTTCATTTCATGCATATCAGAAAGATATAAAGTTTACTTTAAAAGATCCTTATGAAATTAGTCATCTCTTCATTCTCATCCTCCGCGTTATCTCACCTTTTCTAATTTCTTTCATCTAACCCGGGAAGTCTTGCACGTTTAGAATAAGACTCGCTCTCATTTATTAAAACCTGGTGATTTTTTTTTATATATCTGCTTTGGCTTGGAATCAACATATCACTTTGAATTTATTTGATTCCTTTCTGTGTTGGTGGAATAGGATGGGCCTGCAATATGTTCATCAAGTGACAGATTCCAAGGAATTAGATCCTCTGTGGTCCTTCAGGCTATATATAAGATATCAGCTACATACCATTATTGTTATTTACAACTTCATACTTACCTTCAATCTTTACCAGACTGGACAAGGTGTACTTTCGGCTCTAAATCAACAGTACTAGCTTTGTTAGTTTTCTGTGGAACTGAGGAACTTTGGGAGCATCTGATCAGTACTATCTATTCGATACTTTGTTCCTCTTCCATTGAGTTTACCACTGTGATTTTCAACAGTGGTTGACAGATTTGCATATGGATTGTGATTTTACTCAGTGGGAGAGGTATTCCCTCTCTAGTTATAAACTCTCAATGGCACTATATCTTAGAGAATTTACTTGGAAATGTAGGATGCACTTTTTCAAGACTCGGCCCCTTCTATTCCCTATTTGGGACCTAGTGTTGGAGTTTGTTGGAGACAATGTGGTGAGCAAACAACAAAACATTATGATGTTTTCTGGTCTTGCCCCCATTTGGATTTATATTGGTTGGAGATTTCCCAGGTGATTGCCCACATTTTTGATGTCTCTTCTATATTGTCTCCTATATTGGTTCTGTTACATATCTCCCTATGGCTGATTTTCCCTTGTGGGGTAGGCAGTTCAGATTATTACTGATTTTGTTGGTCTGCGCTATAATAATTATTACACGGCTGTGGTGTCAACCTCATTCTCCACTTGTGACACAATGGGAAGCATTCATTGATACTATTTATAGGCAGGAATGATGTTGTTTCAAATTGTTTAATCTTTTGCCTGTATCTGAGGAGATTTGAGGACGATGGGCGCTCTATAAAGTTGGCATGGATCCTGAGTTTGTTTCATAGAGAGTGTTTTTGCCTGGCTGTTGCTGTTGGTAACCCCAGTTTTGCCTCCGTTTTTTTTTTTCTTATTTCCCCCTTGCTATTATATAGTATTGTTTTTATATTTTCTGCTATATTAATTAAGCTATATATGATGTTGTAACCTTATCTTGACATTATTTATTTATTCAGTATTGTTCATATTATATCTGATCCCCCCATGGGTATTACTCAGTGTTTTGTACATTAATGTTTTGCTTTTCAGAGTTTTGTTTTACTGTATGTTCCTTATTTGTGTTAGATTTGTTTAGCTGCCTTGTGCATTGTCTGGTTTCTAATTTTATATGATTGTACTGTAGTAGTTGGCGTTTTTTCTTGTTTATCTTTTTTGTGGTTTCAGTAATGATGTTATTATACAAAAAAGGAAAGTCACATTCCCTTTCCCCAGCAATAAAAATTGCATTGTGGTAATTGTTTAAAACTGCCTGTAAGCATATTATGACCAATAGCTATTAATTGCATGCAACACAGGTTATTGCTCTGGTATATGAAATTGTGTGTGTGGGGTGACTGGAAAGGGGAGGTGGGTAGGTACAGCATCCCAGGGAGTTGTACCCTACAAACAACTGGCCCACTACTCTTTTCTCTGGGTGGAGGCACTGCACTATTGGGGTGTTGTTATTTATATTTTAAAAGATTTCAACTGCATCTTTGTTTATTTAGAAAATTAGGATTGTTTGTGGTGTTTTGCCACAATTTGGGGATATTTTGCAGAATGTGTCTGCTTGCTCCCCCAACCCTGCACTATTTGGCCTCCTCTCTCCGTGCCCTCTGCCCATTCTCTTCCCCCCCGCTGCCTGCTTTTATCTACCAGTGCTGTCGGGTGCTGGAGATTACCCGCAGGATGAGGGGGTGGGGGTGGGTTGGAGGGTGTGAACATTGGAGCTCGAATGAGCGGGTCTCTCCCATAGGGGTCATTAAGACCAGAAGACGCCGTGGGGTGAAATAGATCCTGAAACGTGGTAATCCATGTCTAGTCCTCATACCCAAGGGCACCTCCTTTTTGGGTGGGCAAGCAGCCGGGACGGCTCACGAGCATTGTCCAACCCGGCATTGTTATGCAATGCCAGGTCCATCAAGAAACAAAACTGCATTGATTGCAGATTTTGTTGGAACAGCAGATCTGACTTGCATCACCAAGACTTGGTTAGATGGTAATGCTGCCCCAATTTTGGAGGCAGCTATTCCTCCTGGGTACTTGGCGATACACCGCCCGAGGTTGGTTCGCAGGGGTGGGGGGGGTAGTGGTTTGTTTTAAGACCGAATTGGGCCTCACTGGTGTACCAGTTGAGGAGGCTGAATCATTTGAGTGCACTGTGGTAACTGGTGTGGGGTGCAGGATAGCTCTCATTTACTGTCCACCAGGGGATGAAAAGCTGTTCCTGCAGGAAGTAGCAGACTTCGCCGCCAACGTGGAATTGGAGTCACCCAGCCTGATGGTTCTGGGTGACTTCAATGCCTGAGTTGACGATGAATCCTCGCTTTTTGGACAACACTTCCTCCAGTTGATGACATCACTGGGCTTTACACAGGTTGTTTCCTCAGCTACCCATAATGGTGGTCACTCTTGATTTGGTCTTCCTCCTGGGGATCGAGGCCTCCGATTTGGGGGTGGAACCTGTCAGTTGGTCTGATCACTACACCGTGAGGTTCAATTTTTCTGCCCCCCTGAGTAGGTTTGCCCCTGTGAAGATGGTCAGCTACCGCCCTTTGCGGGTTGTGGTCCCTGAAGACCTAATGGCGGCGATTGACCTCTTGGTGTTCGGTGAGACCAGCACTGATCCACAGCACTAAGTGGTGGCCTATAATAAGGCTATTACTTCAGCTCTTGATCGGATTGCTCTGGTCCGTGCTCATCCCCTTCCACTTCGCCCTCTGACCCCATGGTTCGATGGGTCACTGTGGGAGATGCGGAAGTTGGGACACAGGTTAGAATGTCGCTGGCATAAATCTGCCTTGGATACCGACCATCTTATTTTGTTAGAGCATTACCAGCTCTATCAATCAGTATCTCCCATAAAGAAGGCAGAATTCCTGCCCAGGGAAATCGCTGTTGCTGGGAACCGACCGGCTCAACTCTTCTGAACTGTGGACAGGCTGTGCAGCCCAGCCTTTCTGCAGCTCCGTTGAATCTTTTCACAAACTGAGTGTGATGAGATCGCTCGATTCTATGCGAATAAGGTGGCCGACATCAGGCAGGAGATTTGTCCATTCCATTCTATGGGAGATATGGCTGGTCAGTGCTTGGTCACTATGCCCGGTGTCTCCTGGAGTACCTTTGACCTGACGAATTTCGTTGATATTATGAGGATTGTCCAGGGTATGCGCCCCCTATGCTGTAGGTTAGACCCTGGCCTTACCTCCCTAATTTTGGGTTGTAGTGATGTTATCAACTCGGTCTTAGCTCAGATTAATAATCAAGTTAGCCAGCCTGGGAGTGGGTCCCAGGGTGGTAGTCTGGGTAGCAAACTGGCTGCACAACAGGACACAGAAGGTAATAGTGAATGGAACACATTCCAAAGAAAGGGGGGTTACTAGTGGAGTACCTCAGGGCTCAGTACTGGGTCCAGTCCTCTTTAACATCTTTATAGGTGACATTGCAGATGGTCTGGAGAGAAAGGTATGCCTCTTTGCAGATGACACAAAGATCTGTAAAAGAGTTGATACACAAGGGGGGTAGAAAAGATGAGAAGGGACTTGGCAAGGTTGGAGGAATGGTCAAACATATGGCAACTTAGATTCAATGCAAAGAAGTGCAAAGTAATGCACCTGAGAAGAGGGTTATAATATCTATGGATGTGATAGAGTTGGCCATAAAAAAGGTGGGGGTGCTGTTTTGTTTTATGTAAAAAAATACATGTTAGTGACACAAGATGAGGTTTCTCTGACGTACTCCTCTTGCAGACTGGTACCCTTGACATTGAGATTGGGACAATATAAATTTCTGTCCCTTATGGTTATATATGTTGCACCTGGTAAACAGGAGGAAGGATTAGACCTAATTCAAGCCCATAGACAGTCCATCCCTTATAACTGTGAGCGGGTCATTCTTGGGGATGTGAATATGAATTGGTCAGGGAAAGATGTAGCAAACTACAAGGACAGGTTAACTGATCTGAGGTTTACACAGATAATTAAGGCAACTACAAGGGTCCATTACAGGACAGGGTATTCTTATATGCTGGACTGGGTCCTTGTTTCTGATACTTCGAAAATAATACAGTTGGGAGATTTATCAGACTGTATCAGTGATCATAGTCCCATATATTGCTGCTGGACTGCAAAAAGGAATACAGTACCACCAGCCTATATCATCATCATCATCATCAAAGTTTTATTGATCAGCCAAAAAGCCATTACAATATTGTACAAATATTATAATACTTCACACAACAACATTAATATCACATTGAGATGAAGATACATATAAAGCACTTCACTTACACTCAAGATATCCAATTACCTAAATATCAATATAGACAGGTGAATCTACCACTCCATAATATGCCAAGTTATAAACAATACTTTAAGCATTTGTTATTACCAGTGGTATCTAAAAATCCACCCATGCTCCCTAATAAGGGACTAACCTTGTACCCCAGTCAGACCTGCCATTTAACCGACATGTAAGGGCCAGACACAAATAAAACTCTACTCTTAGAAGTACTATGTGAGGGAATTATCCAGGGAAGCCCACTCTCCAGATCCAAGTTAAGAAAGAAGCTGCCAGTAGAACCCATCCAGTTGGGGAGCTAATGCAGAACATCCCACTGTGCATACGGTCCCATGTTCCAGTTGCACCCTGGTATGATGGGAATTATATACCGGCTAATTCTATAACCAATTCTGGGTCTTAAAAGGCTTAGGCTTCCCCCCAACAAAATCCTCACTGTTCCTTCCACTTTTGGGTCCAATAATTTGAGGCTAATACCCACCATAGATGGCCAGTTTGGGCCAACTAGAAAGTACAGAGTTCCCCTGGGAACAAAGTGGAAAATCAACTGGCTAATTTATCTAGCATTTAGTACTGTTTCAATAAAGCCATTACAATATTAATCACAAAACATTTCACACAGTGTAAAATAGCCATATGATCTCTTTTAAAGAGTATTCACTCATCCCCAGTAAGGTTTAACACTTAACCAATATATCTGAACCTGTCACAAGTCGAACCTATACTCTTGGAGGTACCATGTGAAAAAATTATCCAAGGATGCCCACTTACCAGATCCAAGTTAGGTAAAAGGCTACCAGTAACACCCATCCGACTGAGGTGCTATTACAAAGCATCCCACCGCGCATGCGGTCCCATGCTCCGACTACACCCCGGTATAATGGGAATTAGATACCTGCTGCTACTTTAACCAACTCTGGTCATAGTAAATTTGGGATTTTCCCCAGAAAAATCCTCTCAGTTCCCTCCAATTCTAGGTCCAAAACATTGAGACTAATTCCTGGTATTGCAGGCCAAATTGGCAGTCTAGAGATATGCACAAATTCTCTTAAGAAGTGTTAATTTGCCAATAGTTAAACACAGATTCTTCTTTCTAGGCAACCTTCATTATGATACCACAGTTAAGCACTTTAAAACAGTCCTATGCATATAGATATTTCAAATATTCCTGCAGCATTTGGTATGATTACAGCACAAACAGAAACTAAAATAAAATCTCAACATTTGTTAAAATCCAACATTTAAGCAAAATTTCCATCAAAAAGTGGACTGCATTTTGTACTGGTAAATAGTGAATGTCGATTATTAGAGATCAGACACATAAAAATCAATATTCTAAGGCTCATACTCCAAAAACACTGTATCTAAAGATCAAAAAAGCCATATTATATCTCCACTTTTAGGAGTCCATATTTTTAAAATAAAAAATGTCAGGCTCCTTTAACTCAAGAGTCCTTATTTGATACGTGAGCTTTAACAGCTTTCTGGAGTCCACATAGAGTATAGGAGCCAACTAACATAATTAAATAGCCTTCCTCTGTCATTACATTGATGTATTACCCGTTTAACCTTGAAATTTTTCAAATAGTATAACATACATCAGTTGACAGGGTTCTTAAATCGAATTACTGACGCTCGATTTAAACATTTTAAAAGCGTTCACACTATAATAAAAAGAATTAATATTTCTTATCCAAGACTTCAGTTGGACACAGTGTTCTTAGTGATCTTAATAGCCTCACCAGAAGCACAGCAAACCCACAAGAATTTTTTTTTAACCAACATTGCAGGGTTTTGGTTGTCCCTGCTGCTCAACGTAGCAACTCCAAATTAGCGTGTTAAAGTCCCGCTACTTAATGATGGGCTTCTGAGCCAACCTGGGTTCATACGACAATTATTTCCATGTCAGACACAAAAAGATACCTTCAGTAGCAGCTCAGTTTCAGTGTAGAATGTAAAAGGTACCTGGTAAATCCAGCGGTCATCAGTACAACAAGACATCCTACGAGGGAAGGTTTTTAGAGTCTCAAATTGAACTTGTGGCTCAGGCAATACCATCATTATCTCCACTTAAAAAAAAGAGTCCCAGTTTTTTTGGCTCTTAATGGTTTCATTAGCACATTCCTTGCTTCCTCATTTATCCTTTCCTGGTCATGAACTCTATAAAAACAGACAAACATCGCTCTTTTGAGCATAGTAAATTATAATCATTTTAGAATATATCCCAAGCCCTTTGACAAAGCTGGCATACCTGTTAAAAATTAGATATAAAAATATCAACATATGTCATGCACCTTAACTGCAACTTCTTTCTCCAAGGCTCTAAATGTCCCAGCTCTAATCTGCAGCACCTCTGTTCCTGTGCGCCTTTGTCCAGAAAAGTTTTGTATAATAGGACCATCTCTCAGGCTCATTTATTGGTCAGTTAGTTCTTCAAGGAGTCTTATAATTACATAAGGTTTTGGCTAATAAGGTGTTTTAACCAGTCTCTTAAGGCTGTCTTACTACCACTCTGAAGAGACCAATAGTACAAACAAGCATGTAGGAAAAAAATGCAAAAAGCCAATTAACTGTCAACTCAGCTTTTTTCAGTAATATGGCGGGTCATTTGAATCTCTTTACAAAAATGCAAAAGATTCACCCAGGACAGAAGAAATTAAGCCAAAAAGCCTCTGAACAATTTAGGTCCGTTTCTTTTACCCATAAAAGTCTGGTTGTCTCTCACAGAATTTCTGAGCTAAATATGAGACGCAATGCATCTGTGGGTATCAACAGACCTCCTCAGAATACAAAAATGTTTTTAGTTTTAAAAATGGGCAAAAGCAGGCCCAAACAAGCCCATTGACAAAAACACACTAACGCCAATGCTCATTTTATCACCATATACCAGAGTCTTATAGTTCATGAAGAGCTCCCAGTCTCTCAGCCAGTTAAATACAGCCAAACCTTTTGCACCTTCCTTTCCAGCCATGCTTCTGAAAACGCCAGACACAAACGATTACCGACCAGCTGCAACGGTGTTCTATATAACACAGGCAATACACAAACTATGAATTTGTGTCAAAAATAGAGCCTGTTTCATTCATAATCTGGTGAAAAAAACTGTGAAGACTTGAAACAAAAACTTTGAATGGGGAGCATTCTCCTGGCGTGTTGCGACGTGAGATGGCAGCGCAACCATCTTGCTGCCAAACAGCCTATATTAATTCTCATAATATCAAAATACTGGATTTAGTTACATTTATGGAGGCTCTCTCTCTCTATTTGACTGGTCCTTTTTGATAATTTCTTAACTGCTGGTGGTGCTTTGTAGGCTTTGGCAGCAAATTCAATACCATCTGTGATTCCTTTGTTCCCCTGAGAAGGCTAAAAATCAGGGGCATAAGACAGGAGTGGGTCACACCAGAAGTAATGGAACAGCTGAGAGTTAGGGATAAAAAATGGAAAATACATAGAAAGACTAGGGATAGAGTTACCCTGATCAGAAGCGTAACATACCAGTTCTTTATTTGAAAAACAGAAACAGTTTAAAGGGAAGGATGTCTTGTATACATGGAACTTGATACATGTTTTACTTGGCAGAACCTCCCACACATCCACACAGACATTAAATACATCAGGAGTAATAAATGAGCCATCAACTATAACGGTAGAATTCAATAAGTATTTTTCAGATTTATCTAACTATGTACCATGCATAGATTCTGATAATTTGTTTCACAGCAATGTTACCAGTGATCTTAAGTTGGGTCAGACTCATCCTAATTTTTATTTTAAGGTTCTTACTCCCAGTGACGTCTTTTCTTATCTATTTAGCCTTAGTCCTTGCCCTACTGTGGGTATTGACAAGGTGGACTTCAGGCTTGTGAGGATCATAGCTGATATTATTTGCTTTCCACTCACTAAAATATTTAAATGTATCACTTTGCCTTGGTCAGTTTCTTGACATGTGGAAACAGGCAACTATTGTTCCTGTTTTTAACTCATTGCCTCCACATGAGCTCTCTGAAGTTGCACCACTTGTCTCCTGCATACTGTTAACAGTGAATCCTGGGCCTAAGTAAAATCAAGCCATAGTCAGCATGCCACAAACAAATCCTAATAGCTCAAGAACCATAAGTGCTAGACACAATGAATGGCAAAGTTGTTCAGCACAAAATTACTTTTCCAACGGCAGTATGCAAGTAATAATAAGTAATTTCATTTTTTTCTATGCTGGTCACTAAAGAAGGCAACATAAACCATACCATAAACAAGTACAAATAATTCCTAAAGTATACACGATATACACAACATATCAGTGGCAGAGTTATTCAGCAAAAAATTACCTTTCCAACGGTGCTATGCAATCAAATATATGTTCTATTGTATTATATTACATATTAAAATATACAAGTGATGTCTTCAGATGTTGCAAGGGCACACAGAAAGTCAGTAGCTGACTTCTGTAGTCATCCTCAGGACATACCAGGTTATTTTACTGCCGACTACAGGCATTTGCTAGGAGACAATGAGTTAAAGCAGGGGACATGGTCAATGTATAAAATGATCATGCAATTTTTTTGCTGGCTCCTTTATCTAGGGTCTTTAAACAGATAGTTTTTGATCAGATGATTGATTATTTACTTAAGTATGACATACCAAGTCTGGCACAACATGGGTTTTGTCCTGGTCACAGTATGTTTCGAGCCTTGGTCAGGTTCACACAGGCGGTCCATCAGGTCCTAGACAAGGGCTTTTTTACCACAGCCACCACTGTGGACCTGACCACAGCCTTCAACCCTGTAAATCACAAGTTGCTTCTATATTCTCTTTTTAAATGAGGTTTTTCCATTGAAAGTTGTTGGATGGTTTGAGTGCTACCTTTCTGGTCACTCCCAATCAACAAAAATCAAGGACAGTATCTTACCTCCATCTGCAGTTCCACTGGGTGTTCCTCAGGGTTCTATTTTGGGTCCCCTTTTATTTAATTTATTTTTGAATACACTTCCCTTAATTCATAGTAATACCCAGATATTTATGTATGCTGATTATGTGGTGATCCTCTCAAGCAGTCCCAATTTTCTGGAAGTGCAAGATAATTTGGCTTCTGATTTTGTTGCCATACAAAATTGGTTTTATTTTAATAACTTGGCATTAAATGAAAAAAAAATCTATGTTTTTTTTATAACCAAAGAAAAAAGTTAATTGATGATCCAATGCTCTCATTGCACACATTAAAGGGTGAGGACATTGAACAAGTTAGGACCTTCAAATATTTAGGACTTCTATTGGATGACTCTCTAATGTATGAACATCATACTAATACCATTATTAAACTGACACATCAAAGATATGGTTCTATCTATAGATTTAACTCATTAGTTATCCAGTTCTTTAGGTTGTTGCTGTTGCAGAGCTTTCTTTTGTCTCTGATAGTTTACAGCCTAATGTTCTATCATTCAGTGGGCCTGGGGTTGTTGAAAAGGGTTAAAATGTTACTGAATCAGACTGCTAGATTTACTTCATAATTACCATATTTTTCTTACCATTGTAACCTATATGAGCATTTGGGATGGTTGCAGCTTGATCAGAGGTATCAATTTCAACTTGGAATCTTGGCCAGAAAAGTGACCCTGGACTTGATACCTAGTTTCTTTCTTGCAACATTTAAAAAACATATTCCCATGACTCAGACTAGACCATCTCAATATACTTGGTTTACAGATCCTATGATGAAAATTTCTACTGGTCAGAGATCATTGTTATCATCATCATGATCATCTTTATTTCTTTATGAGCCAGATATTCAAAGCTTTGCACTGGGCAAAAACCATTTGTGCGGGTTTAGAGCGGGATAAATGCTGGTCTGCTATATATTCAAAAGGCCAAATAGAATGAGCAAACCGTATTAGTGTCAGGCAAACCATAATTATATGCAAGGGACAAAGTGAACAGGAATACAGGTGCAATGAGATATTCAGCGACTAGCGCCACGCTAAGGTGTTTAGCGCGACTTAGCGCGGTACAAATTACCACCCAGGAAATGCTGGTCTTAACCCTGGGCAAACAGCTTTGTGCAACATTGTTGCTTTGCACAGTGTTAGCGTGGCATTAGCGCATCTTGCGCGACCCTAACATATGAGTATGACACTTAGAAACTGCCAGACATGGAGGACACATGCTGCTCACTGATAGCACCACCATGATGCCAACAGCTGCCACAAGTCCCAGCCATGCACAGGCAGTAAGGGGTGATCGGGCCCACAGGGGACATCATGGTAGTGTGGCCATACAGCACACACCTGCAGACCATACAGCTGTGGTGCCCGACACATGCCAGCACACACAGGCAGCACTGTGGGTATGGTGGCCATTGAGGAGAGGGTGTACAGGTGGCCAGACCTCACCACAGCCCAGGTGTGGCCACCGGACTGGGACACAGCACGCAGTGCACATGGGCCAGTAGTGGGAATACTCACTGCCTGTGTGCCTGTAGGATCCTATGTGCCCCCCCAGCCACATACAGCACAACTGTACAGATTCCACAGCACACACAGCCGGGCATGTATATGTCACTGTGTGCATCCCATGCTGCAGGTGCAGCATCTGTGGATCACACAACAGCGTAACAGTAATGTCCACTGTCAGGAAACACCTGCAAGTTGGGCCTGTTACCGTGTACAATGCAGTCAGCATCACTGCCCTACACACCATAGGCAGTGCTGTGTCCCACACACTACTGGCCCCCTTGCTACTGTAGTGTCTGCTGTGCTCTGTAGCATGCCCTACGGTGTTACAATTGCATGCAGTATCACCACCACTTGATCCTATGCTGTGTTGCCCCCTGGGGTACAATATGCTATGCTGTACTGTGTACATGTAGCCTGCAGCTATCATCGTGAACTGCCAGACACACCTACAGGTGGAGCTGTGGTCGGACCTGGCCAGCCCCTGTACTTCCAGACTGACCTCCAGGTGGCTCTGTGGGACCCTGCAGTAATGCTGGGCAAACTGCACGCAAATCAGGGCATAATGAGATGCTAATCTGGATGTTTGCCCAGAGACTACCTGAGTAGGCTCATTTGCATGTCCCTTTTGAATATGGCAATGTTTAGCACTGGACAAAAGTGTTTGCACCGAGCAAACAGCTTAGCTCCGTGCTAATCCCGTGCAAACGTGTTAGCTCCACGTAAATGGTTTGAGGAATATTATACTGTTTTGCACACTGTACCTTCCCATAGGCTGCTCCCTGCAGCTGTACTGGGTCCACGCATTTGTTGTAACACACATTGGCCACATAAGTCGCCTGTAGCTACCTTCACATCGCTGTGCACTGTGTTGCTGTTGTGGTCTGCACTTCCTGGTCGCTATATTCAGAGCTTTCTTATTCCAGGGCTAAGTTTGCCCTGCACTCCCAGCCCAGTTTGCGCGGCCTCCTTCCCATGCTATATTCAGAAGCTGTTTGTCCTGGGCTATTCCTTCTGAATATAGCTTGCTTTGTGCTCCGAGCTAAGTTTGCCCACTGGGCAGTGCTAATTTAGCCCAGGGGCGAAGCTTTGAATATCTAGCCCTAAAAGTGCAAATCAAATTATCTAAGCACTTGTACGTACATTGCCTGTGATTTATAATGCTTTGCCAACATGTATAACTAGTGTTTGCAATACTTTAAATTCTTGCAGAACAACCTTAAAAAAGTTTCTTCTAGCAAGTGTTTAGAGATGTTGCAAAGTTTTACTTCGCTTGTGAAGTTTAGGCAGAGTCACAAAATCCACCTCCCCGAAGCATTTCGTGAAATTGCCACCTGTGGTGGAAACTTTGCCTAAATGGCTTCACATTTCATTGTTTTTTTTTAAAGTGCAAATTGCACTTAAAAACCCCCAAAGTAAGCCAATCCCCCTCCCAGCTGGCAGCCTGACTTACCTCTCTCCCTGGTGTCTAGTGCCCTCCCCACCAATTGTCACAATGAATCTCATTCCCACCCACTGTGCATAGTTCCCCATCTCCACTGCCCATTGCATCCACAGTATAAAAAATACATGTTTTTTCTTCCCTCGTGTCTAGTGGCCCCCTTCCACTGCCGATCACCAACCTGCCCACACCACCACTGATTACTGCACACTCCTCCCGTCCAGGTCCATCCAATCCTTTACACACCCAGTCCATACACTTACTAATAAAAATCAAATTTAATTTAATCCCTGGTGTCTAGTGGACCCCCACCCTTTTAGGTAATGCCCCCCACCTCAATCCCCCCAAACAAAAAAAATAAATGGGCCACTGGCACAGCCCTCCACTCACCTCCATGGCTGGCAGCCCAATTGAGATCAATGAATGAGCACTTGCTTGTACAAGCAAGTGCTTATTCATTGCAGCTCCCAGTCATTTCCTGTGGCAGATTTCGGGGCACTACAGAAGCACAGTGGGCTGCTCCAGTCTCCTGCAGGGGTGGTGGGATGGGGGGAACTCTTCTGTGGACTCCAGAGGGGTCCACAGTGCTGTTACCCCATCCCACTCCCTCACAGGCAACCAAAGCAGCCACCTGCCCTTCTCTAGTACCCCAAAAACTGCAACAGTAAATGACCAGGAGCTGTAAGAAATGAGTGCGTGCTTGTACAAGCACACACTCATTCATTGAGCTCAGTTGGGCTGCCTGCCATGGAGGTGAGTGGAGGGCTGTGCTGGTGGCCAGCTTGGGGTTGTTAGGGGGGGGAGTGGGGGAGCACTACCTGACAGGGTGGAGGGGTCCACTAAACACCAGTGCATAAATTAAATTTGTTTTTTATTAGTAAGTATGAGGACCGGTTGTGTGAAAGGTTGGATGGACCCAGACTGGAGGAGTGGGTGGCAATCGGCAGCTGTGAGGGTGGGCTGGTGATCAGCAGTGGGAGGGGGGTCACTAGACACTAGGGAAGGAAAAAAAAATATTTTTTTAAATTGTGGATGCAATTGGTGGAGTGGGGAGCCACCAGACATGGTGGGTGGGAATGGGATTTACTGTATCTGGCAATCAGTGCCAGGGTGACTTACTTAATTTTAACTGTGGCTCATGATTGGGGGGACACTAGACAGCTTACACCAGGGATATATATTTGTTTCTTTTTTGGTGGGGGGCAAAGTCTCTATGCAAAGTGCCGAATTTCACCCTCAAAATTCCACACTCCGCATTTGATTCTGGGCCCCATGAATTTCACGGATTGGGCTTCATGGATTGAGCGCAATCCATAAACATTTCCATGGAGCATAGTTTGTGCACTTTGTACATCTCTACAAGTGATAGATGTGAATGTTTTATTGTTTAGTTAATTAATCTTGTATTCTACATCTTTTTTGTAATTTTCTAATGCTTTATGTAATTTATTAATGTATTTCCCTGTTATTTGTTCTGGTCACCCAAATAAATTGGTCTTTGGCCCATGAACTATTCCAGATTTTAAATAAACAAAACAAAAACAAAATCTTTGAAGATCAGGATCTAACAGACTTTTTATTACTTGTTCAAGGTGCTTCTGAGATTGGGGCCTGCAACCATTTAAGAGCTTACAAATATTATACTGAAAGTATAAAGACAAGAGATGGTTTTCTTGGTTTTCCGTGTGACAACTATAAGGACTTTAATTCGGTAAGTAAAATGTAATTATTTTTTGTCATTTTTAGAGCTGTGGGCAGAGTCTACAGTCCTAGTGGGATCAGATCATAGCTCTAAAAATGGCCAGTCGTGGAACCTTCCATTGGACATTAGGAAGTATCTTTCTGAATGTCCAATGGAGCTAGAAACCCTCTGCCACAACTGGCCACTGCAGATTAACAGCCACACTATTTCAGCTGTTACTTTCACATGCTGTTGCATGAACTGCTCATGCACAACTCGTGCACATGTGCAGTTCTGCTGGCACCATCATGTAGTGAATGGCAAAATGCCATTCACACTCTCCCTCTGCTGCTGTCCTCCCATGCTGACATCAGGGTCCCCAATACCCATATTGGCATTAAATAGCCCATCCAACTCATGTGGCACACTGGGAGAGCACCCTAGTGTGCCCAAATGTATTTAATGATTTGCCCTGTGCCAACATCGGAGTGCCCAATCCCCTTGTCAGCACTATGTGCCCCGCCTACTGATGTGTTTTTTCTTCCTGTAAATAAAGAAAACCTTCCCCTGATGTGTTTTTGGTTTTAACCTATAAAAAAGAAAACAGTCCCTCGTCATCACCCAAATGTTTGTTTTTCTTCCCCGCCCACCGACATCAGGGTGCCCAGTTCCCTTTTTGGCATCAAGCACCCACACCCCCAACTCATGTGGCACACTGGGAGCCCACCCCAGTGTGCCCAAATGTATAGTTATTTTTTCCTGCAAATAATGGAAACCTTCCCTCGACGTGCTTTTTTTTTTTTTTATGTTAACTTTTTTCTCCCTTGGTCCCCAGTCAGCTCTCATCTACAACTACCCACCCAGCCCTGAACCCTGATATCAGGCTGAGTCCCCTTCTTCCCCCATGATTTCCACTCCATGGCAGGGCAGCAAGGAGCCCCCAGCTCAACCATGTCAAACAGGATCCAGCATCTGGGGAATCACCAGTTAGGGTTGGGGCCTGCAGTGGGCAGGCGTTCACTCTGCAGTGACCTGGGGTCCATTTTCCTGGCTTTTCAATTGGACCCCCTGGAGAAGGCATGCAGTGTCGCCGATGGGAGAGCATGCACGTGCCTGCATGCACTCCCTCCAGGTGTCTGCCTATCTCCACACCTTTTCTGCAGTTTCAGTGCACTGCCCCCGGCCTCTGCAAGAGCCAGTCTAGGACCAAGCACTGTCCTCCCCATCCATGGAGAAAGAGATCTTGGAAGCTCAATCCTTCTCCTCCCCACCAATCCCAAACATGGGTCACTGGCATACCATGAGGTAAGGCATCCAGCACCTCAGCCCTCAGCGCCACCGGGCCGGCCCATGTTTTTCATTTTTAACCTGTAAAAAAGAAAACAGTCCTTTGTTGTTGCCCCAGTCCCCTTTCCCCATCCCCACCATCCCAATGAGCACCCACTTCCCTGTACCCCCGTTTACCCCATACTTACCACTGGAGGCTGGTGCTGTCATCCTGTCTGGACTGGGGCACGTCTGCACTTTTTAAAGCCAAATCGCAAACTGAAGTATCAAACGTAAACGTGCTATAATGGCATTCAATAGGGTTTTCAAATTAAGTTGATAAATTAGCTATTTTTTTGAATTCTGGCCACAAATTTTCAACATGTGATTCTTTGGACCCAACATCATGATCAGTATCACTATCATTTCATTACTGGGTCCCGAAAGGTGATTTTGCTGTTGCTGTGCTGAATCACCTTTCAGGACCGATTAACAAAATGACAGTGCCACTGTTTGATGAGGTGGGGTCCTAAAAAGCCCATGTTGCAAATTTGGTGAAAGAACTCCAAAAAATGACTGCGTTATGAGCGTGTGTTGTGTAGTTTCTACGCGTGCTGTAACTTCACCAATTTTTTATATTTTCACTCCAGATTTTCAACAATGCCATTTTTGCACACCTTCTTTTTAGCAGTATAGCTATCATTTTTCACATCCTGCCCAAAATGTGTTTTCACACCTGTAGCACAGAATGGCAAGGTCGCTCTGCGAAATCATGTTTTGGGACAAGTGAACAAACTGACACTTGCACTCTTCATGAAGAGGGATTACAAAAAGGCAATGTTGAAAATATGGTGCAACACCTCCAAAAAATGGTCAAGTTACACCTGGGTGTTGAATATTTTCTACAAATGTGTAATTTTGGTCATTTGGTACAGTAGCTCCTCACAGACCTATCGACTCTGGCTAGACTTGTTAAGACTGCTTGGCATAGCCATCAGACTTCTTGAGAGGTTTGTAGGAAGGAACCTGGAAATTACCCAGTGAATTGTGAACTACTTTTGTGTGTGCCTCTGCTGGTGCTCCAGATAAAGCCAAATATATGTTACTATCACATTCGGCATCTCTGTATGCATTGAAGTAGAATCTGGATAGCACAGTAAAATCCAGTGCTGGAGATGCGGAGTCTAAACACAGTCTGTAACTGGGAAAGTTAGTCTGAGGCTTCCTTTCTATGAAGATCAATGCACCAGAAACAGTATGTGTAGATCAGCTTAAATCTACTAAATATGTATTAGGGCAGCACCACCATTAAACTCTGTTCCAGTTATATTGATGGAGTATTATTTCCTTACAAGCAGTGTAAGAATGACAATATGAGAATAGGGGAATTTTAATGAAAAAAAAACCTGATACATAGAGAATGTGTGTGTGTGTTACATTACAAAATTAAAACATTCATCATTAGGATGAACAGAAAATAGATACATTAGAAAAAAAGCAATTGACAACCGATATACTATATATTTAATAGAACAAATTAACTAAAATATAAAGAACAAAAAGTACAGTAGGAAAGCTGGATATCTGAGACTTGAGCGCAATCCTTTTTTAATCAAACTCAAACCATCTAACAACTTTTCACAGTGCCTTTATGCTCCTGGATGCTTTCAGGGAGGGATCTGAATGATATGCATTTTTGCAATCCTGTTTTAATGTTATGAATAATTCTCCATATTCAGTTACCTTCTGTTGTGTAGCAAATACACAGAGAGCTTGTCATATGTAATATTTCAGTAAAGCAAAGAGGATCCATAGTGTACTTTTTTGATAACTTGACCACCTTGTAGAAATAATCCCCAATACTGATTCCTCTTGCTGCAGGGACAAAAACAGAGGTTCTTGCCAAGAATTAACAAGTGTCACCCAGAAACCTTTGACAAAGGGTCAATCAAAGTACAAATGCTTCTGAGCTTCTGGTACCCCACTACAGGCTGGTCTTGGGCAGTTCTGTTCCTTAGTGCTTCTGTGATCGTGTGTATTTTTCACTGTTAGACTACCATGGCAGGAAAGCCACTCTACATCCTTTGTGTGTACTGAGAGCCTCTGTCCTGTAACTATTCTAACACAGAGGCTCTCTAAGATGAAGGACAGTTAAAGAACTCCACCCGTGGGTCCAGTACAGGGCCCAATATATTTTTTTATGAGTTCTGTCTTCTAGGTTGCTGAATTTGAGATAGGGAAATCTTTCAAGTTCTCAGTACTAATATACACAGGCAAAACTTGTTGTGACGGTTTAGGCAGCTGAATGCTGCTTATCTTCCAGGAAGGAAGGGAAGCATCCAATCATTCCTTTACAAACATCACCCATAGTTTTGTTTTTGTGTTACTGCAAAGCTAAGGTTTTGAAAAATATACTATAGAAAAAAATCAGATTTATCAACCCTAAGCCTTCTTTTGAGACAGTTCTGTATGCCACTTCTTGTTTAATGGGATTTGGCCGACTCCCATGAAATATTTGAAAAATAAAATGAACTGTACAACTGTGTTTCCACTATGGGGGGGGGGGCCGAAATATGACACTGACATAGAGAACATACTCTGGTCAGTTCCAAAATGACTGCTAATGCATTAGACTGAAAAGAGACACAGAATTAAGGTTTTGTTCTTTTTCCTGATGACAAGGGAATTGCTGGGTGGCATGACGGGTCATAACTGCTGGGAGGGACAAAGAAAAAAGGAATATGCAGAGCAAGAAAAGTGCAGGGTCAGTGCAATTCACGACCACAGTTATGCCAAACATTTTGTATAGCTGCACCAGGATTACATGGAGTGTAATCGGGTCTGACACAGAAGCAAAAAAGACTGGCACAGCATCAGCATATTTATTCATTCCTATTCAAAAGCTTTTGATGAAGGATTACTTAAAATCCAAAATGCATCAAGCATGCACAGGACCTAGCTGAGGTTTTACTCTTTGTCGTAATAAAAGTGTTGTTATGTTCCTAAAGACATGGAGTCCTTGAATGAATATGCTGATGCTGTGCCAGTCTTTTTTGCTTCTGTGTTGGATCGCCTGAGTAGAGCACCATCTCCCTTGTGCACACTTTCCTGGCAAATGCGCTCAGGTCTGTTTTGAAATGTGTTGTGAATGAGGTCTGGAATGACGTCATTCCCAAATGTCAACAATGTAGCCATTCAAAAAGTAGATGTTCCATCTGCAAGTAGCACAGTAGCAGTGGCAGCACATGCTGTGGTGCAATAACAGAGTGAAATGCAAATCTCCTTCACTGTCACAGCAGTGCCAATGAGAAGGAACAGAGGAAACAAAGGATCATGTCACCGGGAGAGCAAAGGCTAAAACTGGGCAGCACGAGTGGTCATGTGATGCCTTTCACTTAGTGAAACCACTCACAATGAGGCTGGTTTGTTGTATAGAGAGAAGGGAAATGAAAGTTAACCTGGTGAGTTGCTTTCTGTGTTTTGGTCCTGAGGAGAGGTCACTTTGCAGAGAGCCGAAGGGTAGCAGCTGCACAAGATGATGTGCAAGCAGAGCTCCAGTTTGGGAGGGGGTTCTTTTTTTGTTTTGTTTGCAATTAAATACATTTTATTAGAAATGAACAAGAATCCACAAAATATATTACAATCAAATATGGCACATCATAGAGATACAGTAAATAAACAAAAGCAGCTATCTGAATACAATTGGATCCATAGGCTTCAATATCTTACTTTTGACAAATGGTAAATTAAAAAAAAAGGGGGGTAGGGGGTTTCTTGTATGTTTTGTTGTTTCCTGTTGCAAGTCAGGTTGTAGCTTAGGATTGCAACAGCCTGGATGGTAGCCACTCAGGAATGGCCGACCTTGTTTTGGTGATTTGTTTTCACAATGGTTAGCCGGTCAGTAATGAACTGTAAGTGGGTATTTGCTGCTGCTGTTTGCTGGGAGAGAGAGGCACACAAAACAATTTCCAAGAGTGGCAACTCAGGACATGTGTGTGTGTGTGTGTGTGTGTGTGTGTGTGTGTGTGTGTGTTGTTTTGCTGTATGGTCATTGCTGCCACCTCCTCCTCCCCTCTTTGCATTGTTCACCCTCTTTCTGTTTCTGCTGCAGCTCAGTCTTGTTCTCAGTTCTCAGGTTGTTGGATGGGCTAACAGGAGGCTACATAAGTGCAGACTAACAAAAATTATTCAGAGCCAGCAAGGCAGATCCTATGAGGAGCTCCTTAAGGCACTAAATATGTACTCACTGGAAACCAGAAGGGAGAGGGGAGATATGATAGAGACCTTTAAGTTCCTTGAAGGAATTAAAAATTTAAACTGTGAGGATTTATTTAACCTGACTAATAACTTGATGTCACATAGTCATGAGTGGAAATTAACAGGAGGGAGGTTCAGGAGGGATGGGTGAAGCCTCTGGTCAGCATGAGATGACAGTGCCCCATTTCTCCTGGAGTTCCTTTCGACGACCTGAGTTCGTGGACATTATGAGGATCATCCATTCTATGCACCCCACAAGCTGTGGTTTGGACCCTGGTCCGACTCCCCTTATTTTGGGTTGTTTGGAGATCATTGGTCCGGTCCTGGCGCAAATAGTCTGGTGCTCCTTTGAATCGGGTGAGTTTCCCTGTTCCTGAAAGAGGCTGTGGTAACTCCTCTCTTGAAAAAGCTTCCTTGGACCCAGACTCTTATTCTGGCTATTGACCTATCTCTAACCTCCCCTTTATTGGGAAGGTTATCGAGAAGGTAAATGGCAATCAATTGGATGACCATTTAACCATCCATAATGTCTGAATCCTTCCAGTCGGGCTTCCGTAAAGACATAGCACTGAGACTGCGCTGGTTGGGTGTTAAATGATCTTCTGATGGCGAGAGATCAGAAGAGACGCTCCATTCTCGTTCTTCTTGATCTCTCTGCAGCCTTTGACACAGTGGACCACATGGTGCTGTTAGCTCGTCTGGGGCATATTTGTGGAATGTCTGGAACCGTTTTGCAATGGTTCACATCATTCCTTACCGGGAGATCACAGAGAGTTGTGTCGGGGAATTTTTCCTCTGACCCAATCCCTCTGTTGTGTGGAGTGCCCCAGGGATCCGTGCTGTCGCCCATGTTGTTTGCAGTGTACATGCTGCCCCTCGGAGGTATCATTAGACGATATGGGCTGAGGTTTCACTGCTATGCAGATGACACCCAGCTCTATCTGTCCTTTGCACCCGACGAGGATGGAGCTCTCTCGGTGTTTAACAGCTGTCTGAGGGAGATCCAAGACTGGATGGATTCTAGTTGGCTAAAGTTGAACTCGGAGAAAACAGAGGTGGTGGTGGTGGATCCTGGTGGTGAGGCCGGATATCGGTGCTCCGTCTGGAATTATTCTTGGTGGAGTACCTTTGCCGTCCTCAGAACAGGTGCGTAGCCTTGGATTTATTCTTGACGATAAGCTGACTTTCAAAGCTCAGGTGTCAGCTGTTGTCAAGACTTCCTTTTATCATCTTAGAAACATTGCCAGGGTGAAGCATCTTGTTCCGTCTGACTCCCTGCCTACTTTGGTTCATGCCTTTGTATCTTCACGCTTAGACTATTGCAATGCCCTGTACTTTGGGCTTTCTGGGGTTGAAATCACAGCCTGCAGCTGGTGCAGAACGCTGCAGCCGGGTTTTGACTGGGACAAGTCGTTTCTGTCACATCACTCCTGCTGCTGAACTGCACTGCTGCCTGTGCGGGTGGCGGATCACCTTTAAAGTCATTTTGTTGACTTTCAAAGCCCTTCACCACCAGGGTCCAGCCTACCTGAAAGACCTCCTGGTGCCTTACTGCCCTGACGATCACTCTGCTCGGCCGACAGCCCAGGGTTGTTGAGATCCCGAGTGAGTCTGAGAATCTCTGGCAGCAGAGCATTTTCATTTGCTGCACCCACTCTTTGGAACTCTCTACCGTGTTGGCTACGTAGTGTACCTTCTCGTGGAACTCTTTAAAAGAGCTGAAAACTTACTTGTGGAGCATGGCTTTTTAGATAATTAATTATTTATTAACGCTCTGGATTTTATTATTACATATTTTATCTTGTGGTATGCTGATTTTATGTTTATGTTTGTGTATGTAATGTTTGAATTGTTAAATTGTTCAGCACCTTGATATGTTGAAAGGTGCTATATAAATAAAATTATTATTATTAAGTACTTCTTTACAAAAAGGGTGCTGGAATCTTGGAACAATCCGTTGGCTGAGGTGGTGGGTGTAAACACTATCCGGGGATTCAGGCAGGCATGGGATCGAATGAAGGGAATAATGGTTACCTGGGTGACAGGACCAGGGAGAGGAATGGTGATAGGATGGGGAGGGTTAGTACCCTGGAGGAACAATAGGTTCCAGGGATTATAGGGACTATGGGAAGACTGGATGGACCTCTCGTCTTTTTTGCTGTCATGGTCTATGTTTCTATGTAAGCAATATATCATACACGCAGTAGGAGTTTAAATAACATTAGCCCATCAGGGTTACTTAGGATCTGCAAGCAGCAGGAGTCTTCCGATCACTACTATTTGCCTGACTTAAACCTCATCCTCAGGATCCCAAAACAATAAGGGAGGGGTTGAACTGTTAGTGAGCTCTTGCCACAGGGTGAGTGTGAGGGGGTTAGTCTCCATCCCTAAATCATTCGACTGGTTTTGTCCAAGCTTGAATTAATTATCTTTTATTGCTGTCCTCCCCATACCTTTTATGTGTGTTTATTAATAGTAGAGCCTTGTCCACTGCAGTCTAGCCCCAAACTGATTTACATCCAGGAGAGTGACTAAAGTACTTTCTTGACTGGGCTGGCCATATCCCAATAAGAAGAATAACAAAACGTTTAACCACTTTTGTGTACATAGAATAGCTCAGTGGGAATACGTAATGCTTTAGTTATTTTAGTAATCTGATTTCCAGAGCATGTAGGTGTATAATTTGTGGAACCAGGGAAAAAGTCATTTGCAAAGTTTCAGACTGGAAACACAGTGAAACTTCGGTGGCACAATATGACTGCATTGATGCTGCAAGGGTGTTGCGAGCCTCTTCTAAAGATCCCAACTACAGCTGGTTAGAATGATGCATGTAAAGATTAGTTAGGATTGGGAGTTTTGCATATTTATCACCTATCCTGATGGGAAGGTGGATGGGTAAGAAGAAAGTACCACATCTTAAAAAATAAAAAGGGCATGCGAAGTCCCAGCTATCAGTGGAGGTTATATGGCTATTGCAATAGGGCATTGTAGATCATCTCAATAAACCACCCTCTGTATGGCTTCTTGCAGCATCTCACTAATACACTGGTCTCCTACATCGTGGAAGTGTAATTTAGTTCTTATATGGGATCAGGGAGGGTGGCATTTTTATTGATCAGGTCTGGAAGATTGGCACAATGCAATGCAAGCAGCCTCTGTTGAGCTGGAGAGTATAGCCTGAGACCCTGGATTTGAACCAGGTGCTAGTAAGCAATGAGCTCCTTGTGAAGCAAGAAACAGACCCCAGTGCATCGTAACATGCTGTTTGACGGTTGTGTGAAAGCCACAGTACACAGAATCCAGCAACAACATTAAGTTAAGGCTGACTATGTCCCAGGGAAAGGCTAAAAATATGATATGTGGGCTGATCTATTTATTGAGACCCATAAAAGAACCGTTTGAATAATCTATCACAAATAAGCACATTTGGAACCAGGCCCTACACCCCAGCTGACTGCCTCAGACTGGGTGTGGAACCTGGGTGTTATTTTTGACGATGGCCTAACCCTGAAATCTCAGGTGGCAACAGTAGTCAAAACCTCTTTTTACCATCTGAGGAATATCACCCAGGTGAAACATCTGGTTCCTCCCGAGGATCTTCCAACTTCGGTCCATGCCTTCATTACTTCCTGCCTTAACTACTGCAGCCCCCTTTACCTAGGGCTACCGGTGGCTGATATCCTCTGCCTGCAGCTAGTGCAGACTGTGGCAGTCAGGCTATGGACTAGTACTTCTAGGACCAGTCATATAACTCCTGTGCTCTGCAGGCTGCACTGGCTGCCAGTACAGTGGCAGATCACCTTCAAGGTTGGTTTGCTGACCTATAAAGCCCTATGCGATCAGGGACCTAGTTACTTGCAAGATCTCCTTAGCCCATACAGTCCCCTCTGCACTCTCTGATCCACCGATGAGGGATTGCTAGAGATGGGTTTATTTAAAGACATCTGGGGACTGGTATTTTAGTTTTGTGGCCCCGACCCTGTGGAGTTCTCTTCCTCATTGGGTGAGAGACTGCCTGACTGTCCAGAGTTTTAAAAACGCATTGAAAGCACATTTATTTAGCCTGGCTTATTTTGGTTCTTAGGCCGCCTCTGTAATTTATATAAACTTCTGGGTTTTACCAACTAATGATGTTGCTGTGTTTTTATGATGTTTTTATGATGCTTATTTTATGTACAAGTGCCTTGGTTGTAGAAAGGCACTTTTTACAAATTACATTTTGATTGATTGATTGATTGTGGAGTTAGTTATATTGTGTGTGCTGGTCTTAGCCGCTACAAGGGATGTGTTGCCGCACATCCCATCAGTCAGGCAAAGCCAATGTACCCCAAAAAGTAAAAACAACTTTAGCAGCTTTATAAACAACATATGCAGTGCTGTAGAAGATCAGTCTTATTCATTGTGCAGCAGAATCTTGTATCTTGTAGCACAAGATTCCTGATGCTCCTTGTGTGGACTGCTTTATATGATATTTTCAGTTATAAATGGCAGCTTCTACTAATGCAGTAAAAATAATGAAATAGTGATGACGAAGAACATGTAATAATGAGAGTCCTTTTAAATGAGTGAATTCATGAGTCCAGAAGATCTCGTGCTGGCCTATAATAAGGTGGCGGGAGAAGCCCTGGACACAATTGCCCCAGTTCATGTTCGACTACTCAGTCTTCACCCAAGGACCCCTTGGTTTGATGGTTCCTTGAAGAAGTTGAGGAGAGTTGGTCGAAAGCTGGAGAGAGCATGGAGGAGGTCCAGCCAGGATGTCGACAGGCTAAGATTTATGAAACATTATAAGGGCTATCAATTGGAAATCACCCAAAAGAAGGCAGAGTTCCTGTCCAGGGAGATTTCTGCTGCACAGACTGAACTTGCTCATCTCTTCCAGATTGTAAACAGATTATGCAATCCAGTCTGTCTCCAACCTGGAAGGGACTTTTCTCAGGCTAAGTGCAAGGAGTTTGCTTGATTCTTTGAAGAAAAAGTTGTCAACATCCAGTCAGACATTGGCCCGGCTCTCTCCATGAGTAATTGTGAAGGTTGGCGGGAGGTGCTGAGCACTCAGACTGTCTAGACAGACTTTAGCTGGCTGGAATTCACAGACATTGTAAAGATCATCCAAACTTTGCGTACAACCCACTGTAGCGTGGATCTGGGCCCTACTCCCCTATTAGTGGGTTGTGTATATGTTTCCTGCCCAATCCTAGCCAAAATTGTCTAGAGTTCCTTGGAAAGGGGTGTCTTTCCTGATCCCCTCAAGGAGGCAGTCGTATGACCACTCCTAAAAAAACCTCCTTGGATCCAGACTGGCTAACTACATGCTTGTTTCTTGCATTCCTTTTGTTGATAAGCTTGCTGAGAAGATGGTTTCTCTGCAATTGGATGATCACCTTGTGACCCACAATGTCCATGATGCTCTCCAGTCTGGATTTAGGAAGAGACATAGCACTGAGACTGCACTTGTCCGAGTATTGAATGACCTAATAGTGAGAGATCGAAAGGCTCATACCATCTTGGTCCTTCTTGATCTCTCGGCAGCATTTGACACTGTGGACCATAGTGTGCTATTGGAGTGCGTGCGGCTTCTTTGTGGACTGTCAGGGACAGTCCTCTAATGGTTTCAATCTTTCCTCGTAGTCAGGTCTCAGAGGGTGGTCACTGGAATTTATTCCTCTGACACCCTCCCCCTGTAGTGCAGGATGTTGCAGGGCTCCATATTGGCACCCACGATGTTCACAGTGTATATGCTGCCATTAGGAGATATCATCAGGTGATGCGGTTTGAGTTTTCACTGCTATGCAGATGATGCTCAACTGTATATGTCCTTTCTACCTGGGCAGGTTGATGTAGTCTCTGTGTTTAACAACTGTCTCACTGAGATCAAGGATTGGATGAGTACTAGCTGGCTGAGACTAAATCTAGACAAGACTGGAATGTTGATAGTGGATCCGGGTCATCCTAGAGTTGGTTTTGGGGCTGGGCAGGTGTCAGGCCTATGGCTTGATAGCATCCAGCTCACTACCTCAGACCAGGTACATAACCTGGGTGTTATTTTTGATGATGGCCTGACCCTGAAATGTTAGGTGTCGGCTGTTGTCAAATTCTCATTTTACCATCTGAGGACTATCACCTGGGTGAAACACCTGGTTCCTTCGGATGACCTGCCAACATTGGTCCATGCCTTCATCACCACCTGCCTTGACTCCTGCAATGCCCTCTACCTAGGACTTCCTGGGGTTGATATCCACCGCTCACAGCTAGAGCAGAACACGATGGCCGGGCTTTTGACGGGTACATCTAGGACCAGTCATATTAACCCTGTGCTGTGTGGACTGCACAAGCTGCCTGTTTAGTGGCAGGTCACCTTTATGGTTGGCTTGCTGACCTTTAAAGCCCTACATGAACAGGGACCAGGCTATCTGCAAAATCTCCTGACTCCCTTCCGCCCCCTCCGCCCTCTCCGTTCCACTGATGAGGGATTGCTAGAGATTCCCAGGGTTGGTTTAAAAACATCGGGTGCCCATGCTTTCTCTTTTGCAGCCCCTTCCCTGTGAAATTCTCTACCTCATTGGTTAAGAGAATGCCTGACCGTCAAGAGATTTAAATCTGATTTTAAAACATATCTTTTTAAAATGGACTTCCCAGATGACTTTTAAGTAAATTATGTATTTGTTATTTTTATTTTTAATTAACATGTTTATGTTTTATTTTAACTGTAAAGTGCCTTGGCTTTGGTAAGGCGCTATATAAATAAAGATTTACTTATTAATTACTTACTAAGCAATATGTCGGCATAGCTCTGACACTATGCAGCTGCAACAAGCAAGCAGAGACTACAGTGCAGGTATAAGAAAACAGTCCATGCCCAAGAGCTACAACTAACTGCTGGTAGGTTGAAAATAACAATGGGGCCAAGTCAGCACTCAGCCACATGAGAATGCTCTGCTGCATGGCATCCACTAGATGTCACTGTTAGTAAGGAGTTCCTCGTGTCTGGTCATCTAAAAAGTTATCGTGCCATGAGTAGAGACTGTTAGCTTGAGGTTGCAGGCTCCTGTAGAGTTCTGCAGTACATCAAAAGAACGATCATCATATGCCAGGCTGTCAAGAAAGACTAATCTCAGATAGACAGACAGATAGATAGATAGTCAGACAGACAAACAGTAATAGGTTAAACAAGATTTCCAGTTCACGATCCCAGTCCTTTCACAGAAGAAAGGGTTCTGAATAAACTCCTAAAACTGAAGGTGGACAAAGTAAATGGGGCCAGATGGAATTCATCCCAGAATTCTAAAAGAATTAAGCAGAGAAGTAGTGACACCACTAACTACCCTTTTTAACAAATCATGGGAGGATGGTGTGGTGCCTAAGGACTGGAGGAAGGCAGATGTGATTTCCCTTCACAAAAGTGGGACCAAGACAGAGGCAGGAAACTACAGACCTGTCAGTCTGACCTCTGTGGTAGGGAAAGTGATGGAGTCACTTCTGAAGGAAAGAATTGTTGAGTACCTAGAGGCCAGTGGAGCACAGGACCCAAGGCAGCATGGGTTCACAGCGGGAAGGTCATGTCAAACGAATCTAATTGGTTAGTTTGACTGGGTGACCAAAGTAGTAGGCCAGGGAGGGGCTGTGGACATGGTCTACCTAGACTTTAGCAAGGCATTTGACACAGTCTCACACAAAAGATTAATAGTTAAATTAACCAGCCTGGGAGTGGGTCCCAGGGTGGTAGCCTGGGTTAAACATTAGCTGGACAACAGGACACAGAAGGTAATTGTAAATGGAGTACACTCTGAAGAAAGAGGGGTTAGTAGTGGGGTACCGCAGGGTTCAGTACTGGGTCCAGTCTTTTTTAATGTCTTTATAAGTGACATTGCAGAGGGACTGGAAGGAAAAGTATCCCTCTTTGCAGATGACACAAAGATCTGCAACACAAGGAGGTGTGGAAAGTATGAGAAGGGACTTGGTAAGGTTGGAGGAATGGTCAGAAGTATGGCAGCTTGGATTCAAAAGAAGTGCAAAATAATGCACCTGGGAAACAAAAACCCAGGGGAAGATTACACAATGGGGGGAGGTAGTAATAACAACAGAAATGGAAAGGGACCTGGGGGTAATCATTTCAGATGACCTGAAGGTTGGCAAGCAATGTGAGAAGGTGGTAGGGAGGGCTGGGGGGATACTGGGATGTATAGAGAGAGGCATCACCAGCAGAAAACAGGAAGTTGTTATCCCCCTGTACTGACGGTAGGTGAGACCCCATCTGGAGTACTGCGTCCAGTTCTGGAGACCCCATCTCCACAAGGACATAGACAGGATGGAGGCAGTTCAGAGGAGGGCAACTAAAATGGTGCAGGGTCTGCAAGAGAAGCCATACGAGGAAAGACTAAAGGAGCTTAATATGTATACCCTTGAGGAAAGGAGGGGGGGGCATGATAGAAATGTTTAAGTACCTCAGTGAAATCAACAAAGTCTAAGAGGGTAACATCTTTCAGAAAAAGAGATGTGCAATAACAAGAGGACACGATTTAAAGATAGAGGAGGGACGGCTCAGGGGCAATGTGAGGAAGTATTTTTTCACAGAGAGGGTGGTAGATGCATGGAACAGCCTTCCTGAGGAGAATGTGGGCTCTAAAACTGTGGGAGAATTCAAGAATGCATGGGACAGACATAAGGCAATTTTCGAGGGGAGTTGGAAGAAATAGGCTGTTGGTTAAATAGGATCTGCAGCTTATCCTCTAGGTAGGGAAATGGGCAGAATAGGTGGGCCAAGCGGTCCTTATCTGCTGTCAAAGTCTATGTTTCTGTGTTTCTATGTTGCTGCAACAAACCTGAATTTTTGATTTGCAGCAGTGGAAGTGTAATTTAATTCTTATAGGGGATCAGGGTGAGTGGCATTTTTATTAATCAGGTCTGGAAGATTGGCACAATGCAAGGCAAGCTGCCTTCATTGCACTGGGGAGTATTGTCTGAGACCCTGGATTTGAACCAGGTGCTAGTAAGCAATGAGCTCCTTGTGAAATGAGAAACAGTGCATTGTAACATGCTGTGTGACAGTTGTGTGAAAGCCACAGTACACATAATTCAGCAACAACATTAAGTTAAGGCTGACTATGTCCTAGTGAAAGACTGAAAATATGATATGTGCGCTGATTTATTTGTTGAGACCCATAAAAGAACAGTGGATTTCGACAACGTGAAAGATGACTAGTGGTTCTCATAAACGGTGGCTTCCTCTGCTGTTCAATTTTAAATATTTGAATAATCTATCACTAAGCACATATTTGTGGAGCCAGTTATATTGTGTGCGTGGTCTTAGCTATTGCAAGGGATGTGTTGTTGCACCCTGTCAGGCAAAGTCAATGCACTCCAAAAAGTAAAAACAGCTTTAGCAGCTTTATAAAAACCATATGCAGTGCTCTAGAAGATCAGTCTTTCTCATCATGCACTAGAATCTTGTATCTTATAGCACGAGATCCCTGGTGCTCCTTGTATGAACTGCTTTATATGGTATAGTATTTTCAGTTATTATGGCAGCTTCTACCAATTCAGTAAAAATAGTGAAATACTGATGATGAAGAACATGTAAAAATGAGCCCAAGGGAAGATAGGAGACTAGCAGATTATTAAGTGTTTACAGTGCCTGGGCATAAGCAGAACTAAGCAGGTGGCTAAGGAAGATAAAGATCAGTAAAACAAAAGGGCTTAATGAAAAATCTCTTCTGTATCTTCTCACTGACAGCTGTTATGAGGGTCTGGATACAGGCAAGCTGTGCTGGTTATGCTGAACTGATCGTGAGAGTTCTGTTTTAAACTAT
This sequence comes from Neoceratodus forsteri, assembly GCA_016271365.2. Taxonomy (NCBI): domain Eukaryota; kingdom Metazoa; phylum Chordata; order Ceratodontiformes; family Ceratodontidae; genus Neoceratodus; species Neoceratodus forsteri. The sequence goes on along the minus strand of CM028135.1, from coordinate 898,616,766 downwards.
TTTATTTCACAATGTAGTGTGGCCATTCTGAGAAACACAAGGTGGGTAAAGAGAAAGCATACTGACTCATACAGTACTGTTTGTGATGTTTATTTATTTATTTATTTATTATTCTTCAGAAAATACCTTTGAGCAAGAGTCTTGTTTACAGAGGTTCCACGTCAAACACAAATTATTCATAAGACTAATAACAAATGAGAAGCAATAGATTTAAATTGAAAGTAAGCAGTAACACATCTTGACAATTCTTAGAATTAGAGCATAAGAGTAGTAGAGAGAGAAGGGGTAGTGATAACAAGGTGGGAAGGTAGGAAGTAGCAAGAAAGTTAGAGGTAGAGCAAGATCTGCTATAAAGCAGCTCTGTTGTCCGAGGGCTAGGGTTTTTTTTTTTTTAGCGAAGAAGAATTGATTCAACTCCCCTGGGCAGAAATGCATAGCAAACAAATAGCTGTGCATTCAGTATCCGGCCACAGACACCCCTCAGATGATAAGGGAGCTGATCGAGCCTTACTGCTTGCTATTCGAGTCCACAGTAGGTACTATAAAAGATTGCCTTATGATGTATATTTATTTTACATTATTTTATTTCACAATGTAGTGCAACCATTCTGAGAAACACAAGGGGGGTGGGTGGTGGTGTAGGGAGAAAGCCACACCCCCAGAGACCTTTTAAGCAAAACATCAGCAACACGTCAGAAGAGCTCTGACACTATGCAGCCATAAAAATGGGTATGAGTTGTGTTTTCACCAAAAAGACTCTTCTTTTCTTCAATAAAAAACAATTATTCCAATAAGAAACTTTCCAGTTGGCCTGTTTCACTGCAACTTCCCAATTGATTTCACCAAGATCCCCATCACCAATCATTAACCCCAGAATTTTAATTAGGGACTGTACTAGGGGAATATTTGCAGTAAAAGGGGGGTCAGGTTTGACCATCAGGGCCATAGCAATGCCTTTACTTTTTTGATAACAAAAAACAAACAAACAAAGCTAACAAAGTGGAATAAAAAAACACTATGGTTCTCAAAAGAGGTGTCAGGGAAGGTTAAGGAGAAAAAGGCTACATTCAAAAAGTATAAGTAATCACAGAAGGAGCACGACAGGGAACTGTATCAATTAAAGCAGAAAGAAGTGGGGAAGGCAGTCAGAAAAGCAAAGGCCCAAACCAAGGAAAAGATAGCCAACTCAGTTAAGAAGGGGGATGAAACCTTTTATAGGTACATTAGGGAGCATAGAAAGGTTAGGGAGGGATAGTGAAGATTAATAAAGGAGAGTGGAGGTGGGCAGAGGGAGACAGTGAAAAGGCAGAGATACTGAATGAATACTTTTGCTTAGTATTCACAAAAGAAGAAGAGGAGGAGTTACATAAACCAAACAATAGAAGCACTCTGGGTAGTGGGGTTGATGCTAGTCCATTTACAGAAGAAAGAGTCCTGAAAGAACTCCTAAAACTCAAGGTGGACAAAGCAATGGGACCTGACGGGATTCACCCTAGAATCCTAAAAGAACTAAGGGAGGACCTAGTGACACCACTGACCACACTTTTTAACAAATCATGGGAGGATGGGGTGGTACCTGAGGACTGGAGGAGGCAGATGTGATTCCCCTTCACAAAAGTAGGAGCAAGGCAGAAGCAGAAACTACAGACCTGTTGGTTTGACCTCAGTGGTGGTGAAAATGATGGAATCACTTCTGAAAGAAAGAATTGTTCAGTACCTAGAGGCCAGTGGGGCACAGGACCCAAAAGCAGCATGGATTCACAGCAGGACGGTCATGTCAGATGAATCTAACAATTTCTTTGACTGGGTGACCAAGTAATAGACCAGGGAGGGGCTGTGGATATGGCCTACCCAGACTTTAGCAAAGCATTTGACACAGTCCCGCACAAAAGATTAATAATCAAGTTAGCCAGCCTGGGAGTGGGTCCCAGGGTGGTAGCCTGGGTAGCAAACTGGCTGCACAACATGACACAGAAGGTAATAGTGAATGGAATACATTCTGAAGAAAGGGGGGTTACTAGTGGAGTACCTCAGGGCTCAGTACTGGGTCCTGTCCTCTTTAACATCTTTATAGGTGACATTGCAGATGGTCTGGAAGGAAAGGTATGCCTCTTTGCAGATGACACAAAGATCTGTAACAGAGTTGATACACAAGGGGGGTAGAATGGATGAGAAGGGACTTGGCAAGGTTGGAGGAATGGTCAGACATATGGCAACTTAGATTCAATGCAAAGAAGTGCAAAGTAATGCAACTGGGAAATAGAAATCCAGGAGAAGAGTACACAATAGCAGGGGAGGTACTAACAACAACAATAATGGAAAGAGATCTGGGTGTAGTCATATCAGATGACCTAAAGGTGGGTAAGCCATGTGAAGTCAGTAAGGAGAGCCAGGGGATACTGGGATGCATAGGGAGGGCATCACAAGTAGAAAAAGAAGTGGTTATCCTCTTACAGACACTTGGTGAGACTCATCTGAGTACTGCATGCAGTTTGGAGACCTCCTCATCTATGCAAGGACATAGACAGGATGGAAGCAGTCCAGAGGAGGGCAACTAAAATGGTGCAGGGTCTACATCAAAACCATATGAAAGAGACTGAGACAGCTTAATATATACCCTTGATGAAAGGAGGGACGGGGACATGATAGAAACTTTTAAGTACCTCAAGTGAATCAACAAAGTCCAGGAGGGTAGCATCTTTCAGAAAAGAGATATGTAAGAACAAGGGGGCATAATTTAAAGTTAGAGGGGGAACGGCTCAGGGTAATGTGGGAAATTCTTTTCATGGAGAGAGTGGTGGACACATGGAACCTCCTTCCTGGAGAGGTTGTGGGGTCTGAAACACTGGGGGGATTCAAACATGCGTGGGACAGACATAAGGCAATTATAGTGGGGGGTTGCAGGAAGTAGGCTGTTGGTTAACTAGAATCTGCAGCTTATCCAATAGGTAGGGAAATGGGCAGACTGGGTGGGCCAAGTGGTCCTTATCTGCCGTCAAAGTCTATGTTTCTGTGTTTCTATGTTTCTATGTTTGATAGTTAGTACTAGACCCTGAAGCTTCAAAGAAGGCTTGCAAAACCCCAAGTGTGACTAAGCCTGACTCTTCATCTTATTAAAGTAGACAAATGTCATCAGTGTAAGACAAGATGGATATTGCCAGATGTTGGGTAGCAGGAGCTAAACACTGAGTATCCTGGTGAGAACCTATATCTCAGGAGTGGATCTAGACAAAGTACATACAGCATTAGTACTGATGTGCCCATCCAGTCATTAACTACTGGTGTGACTGTTGCCCCAGAGTAGAACAAAAAAAAAATCCAATTTTGGAAAAGTGATGATATGCCATATTTGCCCCAAACCTCAAAAAGGTAGTTGTGGGAGAGACTATCGACAGCCTTGGCCTTGTCAGTTGACAACAAATGCTAGCTGTCCCATTTGCCTACATTCACAAAGTTCTCTCAACAATACTAGGTAATCAGATACAGACACATGTGGAAGAGCACAAGACTGGTATTGACTTAATAGATGCTCTGCTGCTCCTATAAGCCTTTTTGCCAATATTTTAGACAAAATATTTAAGTCCACATTCAACAGATTCAAAGGATGCCAATTATTTAAATCCCTCTTGTTCCATTGTTTAAATAAGAAAACCATTATAGCTTCCAACATGGACTTGTGAATTCTACCATTACCCAATTCATAGAATTCATAGGAATTTACAAGCCTTGAAGGAAATCTGCCCATTTATTGCTCACCATTTTTAATGGTAGTAGAACGATTTTTTGTTTTTAGTGCAGAAATGGTCCAGAGCCCTCTTAAGAATTTGTTAGTGGTTGCTTTCAATGATAGGTCTATGAAGATCATTTCATATATATACCACTTGTTAATCTGCATTCCTCTTCTTTTTGTTTTATATAGTTCCCCTTTTAATTGATGATTATGAGTTATTGTGCCATATGGAGTCTTTTTTAATTTCAGTCTCAGGGCCACAAATCTTTATCCTGAAATCCTCTATAGATTAGGCACAGCCTCCGCCCCCCACTTAGTCTCCCGTACTCCAGTGTGTACATGTCCAGACTAACCAACTATTCTTCATATGTAAGATCATTTATGCTAGCCACCATTTTAGTTGCCTTCTTCTGTACATCCTCCAGCAACTTTATTCCTCTCTTAGTGTACAGTATGTAGCCCAGAACTGGCTGTAATACAACAAGTGGGGCCTCACCAGTACACCATAGAGGGGCATCAGCACTCTGCTGTCTCTATTTTCAGGGCCTACCTGAGTGTTCACATTTCTTTTGTAGTCTAAATGATTGCAAAATGCTTCATAGTTATAGTTTATCTTAGTTGATAAAATGATTTCTTAGTCCATCTAACCTTATTTCCCTCTCTTGCTGATTGATGGTAAGATTCCCACAACTGTACTGTATTCCCTTATTTGTCTCTTTGTATGCCTTCTTCCTTTTTAAGCTAGCTTATAAATTTTTTTGTTAAATCAGCCAGGTATTCTGGTATTTTCTGTTTCTATTGCCTTTGTGTCACTTGTGAGATCCCATCTGGAGTGCTGTGTCCAGTTTTGAAGACAGCACCTCTGCAACGACAACTGCAGGGTGGAGGCAGTCCAGAGGATGGCTACTAAAATGATGTGGAATTTGCATGAGAAGTCATACAAGGAGAGACTACGGGAGCTGGTCATGTACTCCTTGGAAGAGAGGGGAGCGAGAGGGGACTTGATTGAGACCTATAAGTATCTCACAGGGAGAACAAAGTGCTGGAGGGTGCGTCTTTCTAAGGAGGAGGAACACCAGTACAGGCGGGCATGCTATGAAACTTGAGGGGGAGAAGTTGAAGAGTGATGTAAGGAAATACGTCTTCACAGAATGGGTTGTAGATGCCTCAAACAGCCTGCCAAAAAAGGGTGGTGGGGCAAAGACAGTGGGGAGCTTCATGCATACGTAAGATAGGCACACAGGTATTATTACATAGAGGTAACGGAGGAGAGAGGGACACCAGTGACTAAGCTGGGTTCAGGATGTAGAACTAGGAAGGGAAAACAGGGCAGACTAGATGGGCCTACTGGTCCTGTTCTGCTGACACATTCTATTTTTCTATGTTTCTATGCATGTTTACCAATTTATTATACGTCATGTTTTCTGGAACAAATTTTATCAGTTCCATTAACTTAATTTATAAAATCTGCCATGTTTCTTCCTGTGATTTACCTTTGAAGAGTTCCACCTGTTTCCATGCCTTCAAGTTTAGCCTCATGACAGCAAAATGTGCTTTATTAAAGCACTTTATCTTGGGTGTTTCCAGTAACCCTACTGTTACACTTGTGCAGTGTGAAAGTTACCATAGTATGGTCATTACCACATAGTGGTTCAAGGATCTTACTTTGGCCTATTTTATCATCAAGACTGCAAATAACTAGGTCTATAATATTGCACCCCCTTCCCCCAGTACCTTGATTAAATCTCTGTTCTAGATTTAATAGTGCCCTCGCATCCAAAAAAATCATTTGCAAATGATGTTTTCCATATTTTAGTGTGTCAATTTGTCCCTGGCAGATTAAAGTCCCCAAGCATAATTGTTTTACCTTTTAGTTCCAGCTTATTAATGGAAGATATTAATTCTTCATTTGGTTCTGTGGCTTGTGTTGTCGATCTGGATTCACATCTTTATCATATTTAATGTATAATGTCACTCCCCCAACCCTTCTATTCTTTCTATTTTTATTGAATGGGCTGAAACCATGAATTTGCTTGCCTCAAGCCTTGCCCTCCTGCCACCAGGTATTTTATGCTACATATAAAGTATATATTTGCTCCTCATTAATAATGTATTCCAGTTTATCTTTTTTGTTTCCCAAATGTCTGGCATTTAAGTATAGAAACTTTCAATCTCTGCTTCTTACTATTTGTTTACCTTTGCTATATTTTTGTGTTCACTCTGATTTCAATATTATCTCTACACTTGATCCCCCAATTGTTTGGTATCCAGTGAGGATAGCAACTGAATATGAGCAACCGTCAAAATGGCGACTCATACAGTATATAGAGCTGTCCTCATGGGCTACCCTTCAAGGGTAGTGACCCTATGTGAAGGTGACCATGGGGAGGACAACCAGAAGGGGAGAATAGCTAAGGGAAGGGGAGGGAAAGGGAAGAGGGTTTTTCAGGGGGTAGTGTGCCTGCTGCAGCTGAGCTAGCCATGTGGTGTGGTGGTGAAGGTGACTAGCTCTGGCACAGCAGGTACTGGGTTTGGGACTGGGGGAAAAAGTGTGCTGCTGGCTGCTGCTGCCATTTTGTTTTCTTTAATCTGGAGTGTCGCGCCCTCTACAGGAGTTAGTAATCCTTAAGCGGGGGGGGTGTGCAAGGGTCAAAGTGCTCCCCCCACATAAACACCTAGTGTTGTTGCTAGATGTTTGGTTGCCAGCATGTGTATATCGCAGATTTGCTTTTCAGTGATATATACTCACCATAATAACGATCGTGGTTTTGTGATTGCTATTATGACGTGGAGCCAATTTTTTAGTTTAAACACTTTTTGATGGTGTAATTTATTCTGTTTCCAGTTCTCTGGATCCTTTTCCAGATGATCCAATGTATGATTATAGACTGCAGCTAATAAAGGGCACAATATTTCAAGTAAAGGTTTTATATAACCCTGGAGACAGCCCATCAATGCCCAGTGTCATGTTATTCCTTAGTGAAGCAATTGCCCTATTCACTACTGTAGCAGAAACTGGCAAACACATGGGCTTGATTCTCAAAGGGTGATGCAGAGCTTGCACAAGTCCTGCATTGAACCCTGTGCTGCGCCGACTACATTGCCACACTCATGCACCCCATTCTCAAATGTTGCATACCTATGTAACACTTTACCCCCTTAATGGCAGCTTGCACCAAATGTGTGGTGCAAACCCTATAAAAAAGTCCATTAAGTTAGACCAGTAAAAATACTTTTTTTATAACAAATTTTGTTTCATTTTCAAGCAGATAAGTACATACATCCTGATGCATTATTAACCATTATTAAGTAGAAATATCATATACTGTATTAAATATTAATTTCCATATCTAGACTCCCAGACCTGCCCTATGCTTCAGTAATTAAAATCCCTCCCACCCCTCTCCTTATCCCTTCCCCTCATTAAGTGAGATCATGAATTCAAATTGTAAACAGTGGTGGCAAAATGGACTGTATCTCTTTCCAAGATGGTTTAGATAACTCTTGAAAGTCTTCTATTACATCCCATAGTTTTTCATATTGTATGGCTTTCTTTACCAAAAAACACAATCTCACATGGTCTAAGTTTCCTAAAGAGGGTGAATTCCATTTTTCCAAAATTAATCATTTGGTCACCATAATCCCAATACATATAATTTTCTTAAACTGTTTGTTGAATCTCAGCTGTGGCAGGATAAAGTTAAGGGCTATGTCGATCCCTAATATTTTAGATAGCAACTTAGTGGTATCTAACCACCAACTTAGTAAATGTTGACAATCCCAAATGCAATGGTATAGATTGCCTAATACCCCACATTGATGCCAGCATTGAGAGTTTCCATTATTAGTTATCTTTCCCAAGATCTGAGGAGTATAAGATGCTCTATCAATAATCTTCTGCTGTACAGTGTTATTTTCAGCATATATGTAGTCTTTGTTTATGTTTACTTTAAGATTTCTTCACTGTTGTTCCATATACTTTATCCCACTTTCACTATTCCATTTGGTGTTTATTGTGGTCCAATGGTCCTTTTTAGTAGTAACCAAAATGTTATAAAATCTTTGTAGCAACTTATCTGTACCCTTATTTATAATGTTTTTGTACTCCTGGCTTAGTCTTAACAAATCAGTGTCTCCCTTGTAGGATTTGAGTCTTTGATACATTACATTTTATTTTTAACACCAGATAAAGCATGGAATTAGATTTGGGGACATCAGAAACAATATCTTTAAACTTTTCATATAGCACAAATTCCGCGTCTTCTATCAGATGTATCCAGTTTAGCATTGCCATCTGTTTTGACAACTTACCTTTCTTAATACAACTATTTGTTTTAGCTGTTGTACTACCCCATATATTTAAATAAAGTCAGCGAAAAATGTTGCTTTCTTACTATTTTACCAGGCTGATTAATTTCTTTTTTCAATGTAGCACACAGCTGAGGGATTTTCAATCCCAAATGTAATTCATCTAACCAGTTATTGGAATCTGAAATATTGAGACCCTTCCAATAAATGTTTTCCCATAAATTCTCCTTTTTCAGGGCAAAAGCCCATTCCCATAATTTTTTTAATTGATATGATGCTGTGTACCCCCATCAGATCTGAGCAGCTACAGTGGCGTGAAAAAGTATTTGCCCCCTTCCTGATTTTCTCTATTATTGCATATTTGTCACACTGGATGTTTTCAGGTCTTTAGAGAAAATGTAATATTAGCTAAAGGGAACCTGAGTGAACAAATAACACTTGTTTTTTTTTTTTAATTTCACTTATTTAATGAAAAAAGTTAACCAACACAAACTGGCCATGATGAAAAGTAATTGCCCACTTACATAATAACTGGTTATGCCACATTTAGCTGCAATGACTGCAACCAAACACTTCCTATAATTCAATATCAGTCTTTCACATAGCTGTGGAGAATTTTAACCACTCTTCCTTGCAGAACTGCTTTAATTCAGTAACATTTGGTGGTTTTCGAGCATGACCTGCTCGTTCAGATCCTACAGCATCTCCTATTAGGTTTAAGTCTGGACTTTGACTAGGCCATTCCAAAACTTTAATTTTACTTCTTTTTAGCCATTCTGATGTGGACTAGCTTTTGTGTTTTGGATCATTGTCTTGTTGCATGGCCCAACTACGCTTCAGCTTCAGCTGACGGAAGGATGACCGGACATTTTCCTTAAGAATTTTCTGGCACAGAGCAGAATTCATGGTTCCTTTAATTATGGCAAGTCATCCAGGTCCTTAGGCAGCAAAGCATCCCCACACCATCACACTACCACCACCATGTTTGACTGTTGGTATGGTGTTCTTACTGTGGCATGCTGTGTTTGCTTTATGCGAGACATTATGGGATCCATGTCATCCAAAAGTTCCACTTTGGACTCATCTGTCCATAGAACATTTTCCCAAAAGGCTTGTGGATCATCCAGGTGCTTCTTGGCAAATGAGAGACGAGCATTTATGTTCTTCTTGGTTAGCAGTCGTTCCTCACTTGCTCCTCACATGAAGCCCATTTTGCCTAGTCTCTTTCTGATTGTGGAGTCGTGAATACTGACCTTAGCTGAGGCAAGAGAAGCCTGCAGTTCTTTGGATGTTGTTTTAGGATCCTTTGAGACTTCCTGAATGATTTTACGCTCGCCCTTGGAGTAATTTTGGCGGCCGCCCCTCCTGGGAAGATTCACTACTGTTCCAAGTGTTCTCCATTTGGAGATTATGGCTCTCACTGTGGTTCGATGGAGTCCCAGAGCCTTAGAAATAGCTTTGTAATCCTTTCCAGACTGATAGAGGGCAACACATTTTTTCTGATCTTTTCAGGAACTTCCTTTGATCATGGCATAATGTGCTTGTTGAATCTTGTGCTGGCAACATGACTCTGATGGTAAGGGTCAAATAAGTGAGATTTATATTGAGCAGGGCTGGCTGTAAATCAAGCCTGGCTGTGTTCAAGCAGCTGACCTAATTATCCCTTTAATTGGATTGATTTAACTAGGGGCAATTACTTTTTCACACAGTGCCCGTTGGTGTTGGTTAACTTTTTCATTAAATAAATGAAATAAGTAAAAAAAAAAAGTGTTATTTGTTCACTCAGGTTCCCTTTATCTAATATTATATTTTGTCTAAAGACCTGAAAACATCCAGTGTGACAAATATGCAATAATAGAGAAAATCAGGAAGGGGGCAAATACTTTTTCACGCCACTGTATAACCCCCCTCCTTCCTTGGGTAAGTTGTTGCCAAGCTATTCATGGCTTTCCCCCCCTCTCCAGAGAAACTTATCAAAAGTTATCCTAATTTTGTTAAACCATGTGGACACAGGAAACCCTATCACAGTCTGGATAACAAAGATTAAGTGGAGCAAAGACGTCATTTTAATATCCTTGATTCATCCCCATAATGAGAGTGACAGCTTTTCCCAGTTTTCTAAAAAGAGTTTTATTTTATCCTTAGCATTACAATAATCCATTTTAATTAAGTTAGACTGATTGTTTGTCTAAATGCTCCCTAAATATTTACAGCAGTCACTCATAGTAAAGTCCCTCACAATTTCTGGATCAACAGTGTATCCGTTACTATAAATTTCTATTATCACTGATTTTTGTTTATTCAAACTGTAGCCTAATAAACCTCCAGTTTCCTTTATTTCTACCAGAGCAATCAGCAAAACTTAATTTATATTTTGCATTACCAGAAGAATACGGTCTGCAAAGGAATTCGATTTTATTTGTTCATTATTAACAAGTATTTTTTTCTATTTCTTGGTTTGCTCTTATCTTATTTAAAAGTGGTTCCAAGGATAAAACAAAATGAACTGGGGACAGGGGACAACCTTGTCTAACACCATTTCCCATCCTAAATACAATATATCGCCTAAATATGAATTAATAGTAAATCTAACCACTGTGTTTTTGTATAACAGTTCCATTAATCTTATCAACATATCAGGCGTCCCCCAACATTTCAAACAACACACCATATACTGTAAGTTATATCTAATAAATCAAATGCTTTACATGTGTCTTATTGCCACTGCATGGGAAGCAATGTTTTCTACTTGAGCATGGTGAAATATGACTTGAATCCTTCTTGGTCCCTGAAATAGTGTGCACCCTTGTACAAAACCAAATTGATCAGAGTGGACTGAATTGGGTGAAGCATTTGTTAGCCTATTTACAATTAATTTCACCAGGATCTTATAGTCTATGTTTAACAATGCGATTGGTCTATAGCTCTCAATTTTTACAGGGTATTTACTGTATCTTCTTTTAAAATAGGAATTGCTTTAATCTCTTTCATAGATGAAGAAAGGGAACCTACAAGAAGAAGGGCGGTGGGGTGATCCTCTACTACAAGGCTAATCTAAACCTGTTCCCCCTTGACCACTCACCTACCGACCTACCTGCTTGTGAGTTCCTGCACACCCTCCTTCTGCAGGGGAACTCAAAGAAGATTCACCTGGTATGCACCTACATCCCACCCAAGACTGCACTACCTGGCCTCTCCTCCCTGCTTGACTGCTTTGCCAAAAAAGTGGGTCCCAACAAAACTCTCGTGTTTGGTGACTTCAGCCTCAACTGGTTGGGAACCAATCACCACTTGTACGAGCCACTGCTCTCGGGCCTTTCACTAAACCAAATCATAACTGGCCCCACCAGGCTCACTGCACAGGGAACCTGGGATCCCTCATCGACTGGTTCCTCTCCAACAGGCCTGCCAACATCTTATCCTCGGGCACTCTCCCAGACATCATCTCCGACCACTCTCCTATCTACTGTATCTGGGGCATCTCCCAGCCTAAAATACCTAGTAAAGTGATCGAGCTGAGGGACTATTCCAAATTTAATCCCCATGACTTCCTGTCGGACCTCCTAGCTCTAGACTGGTCTGAGGTCATGGCCTTTATCGACCCCTCACAAGCCTTGGATCTATTCCTAGCTAAGTTGATCCCCCTTCAGAACAAATATGCCCCCCTCACTAGGAGAAGGGTGAGGGGCACCGTCACCAAATGGCTAAATGGCAGCCTACTCTCCCTAATGAAGGCCAGGGACAAATGCTGGGCATCCTATAAGGTATCCCAGAACAACAATGATCTTATGGCCTACAGGCACCTCAGAAACTCTTGCAAGAGTGCCATCCGCTCAGCAAAAAGCGAGTTCTGCAAAGCTGCCCTACTCTCTTCTGGCACCAACCCAAGAAGTTTCTGGCAGAATATTAAAAATGCCATTGGGGGGTCAGCTAAACCTCAGGTCACTGACCTGCTTGTTGATGGTGTCAGCTGCAACAACCCCCTTACCATTGCAAACTCCTTTAACTCCCTGTTTTCTGAGCTACCCCCCTTCCCCCAGCCCCCCAGCACCTGCCCCCTTGACGGCCCCTCTCCCGGCCTCCACCCCGACCCCCCTTCCATCTGAGACAAGTGTCACATATAGAGACCCAGAAGCTGCTCTCAGGCCTCTCCCCCCACAGTGGAGCCGGGCACGACAGCCTTGAGCCAAAACTGCTCAGACTGGGGGCCCAGCTCCTCACTAGGCCAGTCACGCACCTCTTTAACTCCTCCATCTGCACTGGGATTATCCCAGACCTCTGGAAAGTGGCTAAGGTTGTCCCTGTCCTAAAACAAGGGAACCCTAAAGATCCTCGCAATTACCACCCCATCGCCATACTGTCCGCCACCAGTAAACTGCTCGAGAAAGCCATTGCCTCTCAGCTCTCCCAATACATCCAGGACTACAACATCCTCTCCCTTGCCCAGCATGGCTTCAGGAAAGAGCACAGCACGTCCACCGCCCTTGCTGTTGTCACCTCACAGATCAGGGCACGTGCCGACCAAGGAAATCTTACTGGAGCCATTTTCGTGGACCTCTCTAAAGCCTTTGACAGGGTTGACCACTCCCTCCTTGGCTCCATGCTCCAATCCCTTGGGTTCTCCTCCTCCTCCCATGCCTGGTTCCTAAACTACCTCTCCAACCGTCTGCAATACACCAACTTTAATCGGACCTTCTCCAAACTCTCTCCAGTCCCCTGTAGGGTTCCCCAAGGGTCCGTCCTTGGCCCAACTCTATTCTTGCTGTTCATCAACTCCCTACCATCTGTCACTACCCATTCCCACACCACCCTGTACGTGGACGACCTCGTCCTCCTGACCAGCTCTTGAGACATCTCCATAATTAACTCCCAACTGAACGCTGACTTTGAACGCATCCAAACCTGGCTGGGGGAGCACAGGCTCACCCTCAACCTCAAAAAAACCCAAGCTATGCTGTTTGGGTCCCTAAACAAAATCAAATCCTGCCCGGCCCCTCTGTTGATCCTTGGGGCCGATGGCTCACCCCTCGAGTCAGTTTCCTCCACCAAATACCTGGGTGTCACCCTTGACCCGGAGCTGGACCTTACCTTACACATCCGCAATGTCTGCAAGGCCACTAACTGTAAACTTGGTCTTGCCTATCGAGCGAATAACTGTCTTACCCCCACCGCCCGCTTGGCCCTCAGCAGGGGAGTCCTCCTCCCCTCACTATGCTATGGTCTCGTAACTTTTGCCCCAGTTCCCAAATCTAGCCTTTCAAACTGGGACACAGCTTACAATAATGTTTGCCACTTCGCACTCTCCGCCCCTTCCCTTACTCACCGCTGTGACCTTTACAACCGCCTGGATTGGCTTCCTCCAGAGAAGCACCGTTCCTTCGTTCTAGGTAATTTCGTGGACAACATTCTTCGTTCCAACACCCCCCCTACCCTAGCCCTTCCCCTCAAACTCGGTCCACCATCCTACCACCTAAAATCTGGGACATCCCAGGAATGCGTGGTTCTAAGGACCAGGACCACTGCAGGAGATTGGTCCTTCCACGTCTATGCTCCCAAACTTTGGAACTCGCTCCCTGAGCAAGTTAGGGCCTCCTCCTCACATCCCAGCTTCAAAGCTTCCCTCTGGCACTTCCTGAAACCCTCTTCCCCCTGTCCCTGCCCCCAGTAGCCCTCTCCACCGCCCCTCCCCCAGTCTGTTCAGAGGGGACCTTAGCCTCAGCCCTACCTGCACTTCTTCCCCCTCCCTAGAAATCCCTGCCCTGACCCCTTGTAATGGGGTCCCCTCCTCATGAGGCACTTACTACTACCCCTTTTGTTTTGCTTTCATCCTCCATCCAAAAGCAGGCAAAATGCCTCACAGATTAGGGGTTTGTCTACCTTTCTCTCTCAACTGTTCACAAGTGAACTCCTCCCAACCTTGCACTGCTACTAGAATAGCCCTACCCTGTTTATTCCCATATGCATTCCTCTATAACTCCAATTGTTCACTGCATGTAACACTTGCACCTCCTTCATGCCTGTCTCTCCTATGTATTTTTTTTGAATCCTCAACTGCCCATGTACAAAGTTCCTACCTGTAACTCTCCCAGTAAATGCCTGCCCTGAACTGCCTATCTCTTCTATTAATTTTGTACCCTCTACTGCTTACGTATGAAGTTCTCACCTGTATCTCTCCCGGGGAATGCTTGCCCTGAAATGCCTATCCCTACTATGTATTTTGTATCCTCTACTGTTTATGTGTGAAGTTCTCACCTGTAACTCTCCCGGGTCGCACCTGAAAATAGGCACCTGGTGTCTAGTGTGCTTACCCGGTTAACAAAAGCAAATAAATAAATAAATTTGTACATAATTCCTGTATCATTAAATTAATCCATGGAGTCACATAATCCTTGAAAATATTATAGAACTCAGAAGTCAGACCGTTCAATCCTGGACTTTTATTTTTTTGGCATATAACTAATAACTTCCTCTACTTTTGTTTGGTAAAAAGGTACAGAATCTCAATGAAGTGTAAGTAGATTAACTGTATCTAGATAGTGTACTATGTATGATGGATCTGGTCCATAATTTCTTTTAAATATTTTGTTTACATGCTTCCACTTTTGTGGATCCCATTTCCTAATCACCGTAAAGAATGTTCCTTGATTCAGCTTCTAAACATGGAATAATGTTTTGCTCACTTTGTTTCTTTGAGAAAAGAAGTGCCAACATTTTGCAAGATTTGTTGCCCTGAATATATTTTGCTTTTTTAATTTTTCACATGTTCTTTACTACTTCTTGGTTGAGTTTCCAGTTTTCTGAAGTTTGTGTCGGTATCATTCTTCACAATATTTCTTATAGTTGAGAGTAACTAAAGTGTCCAATTCCTTTAATCTTCCATCTAAGGTTTCTAAATGCTTTTTCTTTTATTTGTATGAGCTTTACAGGAAATTATTACTCCTATTAATATTGCCTTAAAGGCATCCCATAATGATGTTACTGGCTTACTGCCATTGTAATTATAAAACCAATACTCTTTAGTTGCTTCTTGTACTAACTTTTTAAATTCTGAATCCTTCAGTAATCCATTATCCAATCTCCATTGTTTACTGTATGTTCTATTTCCATCTTCCAATCTAATATACATCTGAATAAGTGCATGATCGGAAAGTACAATAGTATTTATTTTTGGATCTGATATATTGAACATTCAAATCAAATCAAATTTTATTTTTATAGTGCCTTTCAGAACCAAGGCGCTGTACATAAAATCAGATACAGATAAATATGAATATAAGTTAAAAAACAGGGGCAATAAAGACAAATTAAACATAGTTAAGGAAGGCTAAATTAAATAAATACGTTTTTAGCTCAATTTTAAACCTATCAAGGGTCAGGCATTCTCTTAACCAACGAGGTAGAGAATTCCACAGGGTTGGAGCCAAAAATGAAAAAGCACAGGCACCAGATGTCTTCAAACGCACCCTGAAAATCTCTAGCAATCCCTCATTGGTGGATCGGAGAGGATGGAGGGGCTTCAGTCTTATCTGGATTCAGTCTCAGCCAACTGGCACTTATCCAAGTTCTGATCTTGGTAAGGCAATTATTTTGCACAGAGAGTGCATCATCTTGTCCAGGTAGAAAGAACATATACAGCTGACTATCATCGGCATAGCAGTGAAAACTCAGACTGTATCACCTGATGATATCTCCCTATGGCAGCATGTATGCTGCAAACAACATGGGGGCCAAAATGGAGCCCCGCGGTGCCCCACAAGGCAGGACGTGAGCACCAGAGGAATAAGTTGCAGTGGCAACTCTCCAAGACCTGCCTGCAAGGAACGAATGAAAACATTTGAGGACTGTACTAGACAGCCCACAAAGAAGCCACAGGCACTCCAACAGCACACCATGGTCTACAGTGTCAAATGCAGCAGAGAGATCAAGAAGGACCAGAATGGTACATGCCTTTCAATCTCTAGCCATTAGGAGGTCATTCGATACCCGGACAAGTGCAGCCTCCGTGCTATGCTTTTTCCTAAAACCAGACTGGAGAGTATCATTGACATTGTGAGCTGTGAGGTGGTCATTCAATTGCAGTGCAACCACCTTGGTTGAAGGACTTCCAGACAATTTCAGCAAGGATTAGGCAGATAACATCTACATATCCCACTAAAAAGGGTGTAGAGCCCGGATCCAAACTACAACTGGTTGGGCGCAATATTTGGATGATCTTCACAATGTCCATGAATTTCATCCAGCAGAAATCTGACCAGACAGACTGAGTGCATGCCTCTTCCTGCCAATCTCTACAATCCCTCATAGGAGAGGTTGGGTCAATGCCAGACCTGATGCTGGCAACCTTATCTACAAAGAATTGAGCAAACTCCTCACATTTCAGCCAAGAAAAGGCTTTTCTGGGCTGGAGACAGACTGGATTGCATAGTCTGTCAATGGTCCAGAAAAGCTGAGCAGGTCGATTCTGCCCAGCAGAAATCTCCCTAGACAGGAATTCTGCCTTCTTACCTGTGATTTCTGATTGATAGCCATCATAATGTTCCATCAACCTAAGCCTGTCAGCATCAAGGCCAGACTTCTGCCAGACTCTCTCCTTCCTTCGGCCAACTTGCCTCAATTTCTTCAAGGAACCATCAAACCAAGGGCTCCTTGGGTGAAGGGTGAGAGGCCAAACACAAACAGGAGCAATGTTTTCCAGGGTGTCTCCCACAGCCTTATTATAGGCTAATATGAAATCACCTGGACTCATGATTCACTCGACAAGCCCAATAGGTCCAGCACCACAGTTAGGCCACTGGGACTAATTCCCCTTAAAGGGCGGTACCGAACCATCTCCGTAGGGGTAGACCTATTGGGGGGCCCTGAAACTTAACCTTAGGTGTGATGGTCAGACCAGCTGACTGGTTCCACCTCCAAGTCAGCTATCTTCATACCCAAAAGGAAGATCAGATCCAATCAGTGACCCCCTGCATGGATCGAGGAGGTAACTACCTGTGTAAGGCCCAGTGTCGTTATCAGCTGGAGGAGATTTTGACCAAAATGTGAGAGTTCATCGCCAACCCAGGCATTGAGGTCCACCAGAACTATCCATCTGGGGGACCTCAACACCATGTCAATGATGAAGTCTGCTATCTTCTGCAGGAATTCTCCACCATCTCCTGGTGGACAGTAAATGAGAAGTATCCCGCAGCCTATACCCTCTCCCAGGATATACCCAAAGGATCTGGTACTTCCCAATGGCACATCCACAAGGCCTAGCTCAGTCTTAAATATAATGGTCACACCCTCGCCCCTACAATCCAACCTTGGGCAGTGTATCACCAAGAATCCGTCCGGAACTGCAGAGGCCAATACAGGGCCTGCATTTTCATCCAGCCAGGACTCGGTGATGCAAGCCAGATCAGTTGTTCCAACAAGATCAGCTATAATAGCTGTCTTGTTCTTGATAGATCTGGCACTGCATAACATCACCCAGGTGGGATGAGCTGTTGGGAAAGACCTCGGCACCTGCCAGCTAACATTGGAGCGCTTGGGTATGGAGACAAGACAGGGAGGACCTCTGTCCCAACTCCATTTCACCCAAGGGAGACTACTGGACCTCATGACTCCAGTCAGCCCTCCCCTTTCCTCTCCCCCACCATGCCCAGATCTTCCCTTCTTTCTTATATGCCTTTTAATTATCCCCAAGGCACAACACCTAAAATAGGTGTTAGATGATAACAGGGGACATTCAACGAGACATAATTCCCTGAGTCTGGTGGGGGAGTAGTGCCTGACCATCGCTAAACCTCCCCAACACATTATTATATGAAGTAGTAAAGCAAGGTCACGACACTCTAAAAGCCAACAACCTACCCCAAAATAAAAATCCACTAGCTCTAATCTTAACAACAATACTCCTATACCCTAAACTATAAGAGTAAACAGGCTAGATAATAAATAACATTCAATAAAATCAAAATAATCCCAATCCTCCCAAAATTAAAACCCATGTAACAACTATACAAAAAGATTAGGATAGCTACAGCTCTAAATTAAGTTGCTTGTTACTGTCCAATAAAGTATATTGTCAAATGTCTTTGTATAATACTGCTTCAGAAATTTGTCAAGTTCTTTTAAAGTTAGTACAACAGGGGTAGCTCTCACCCAACCCCTGTCAAAATGAAATATCCAAAATAACATGGCCCTTTCACTGCCACAAAAACAGAACTTTAAGAAGTATTAAGTTCCACCGAGGGTCTCTCACTGCCTCTAAAATAGGGAAAGATAGTTACAGTACCTGCCAATGGTATAATCTGGAGTGAGATGGAAAAATGCAGCAAACTTGTTGAGGGTTGAACCAAAAAGAGAGAGATGGCTTAGGTGTAAATATTACTGGTGTCAGCACAGCTCAGAGATGGGGCCTTCAAAAAAAGAGACACCCCACTAAGCCCACCGATGCCACCCAGTAAATCTCCGAGGCAGCAGTGTGGCACAGGAGAGAGAATCTTCTACCAACACTCCAGCTGGTACCTTCTATCCCCACAGGGAGCTCCAAAGACCAGGCACCCACCACAGTAGCCAGCCAGACCAGTTTACAGTCTGTCACTTTCATCTGGTAATTCAGCCAGAGTAGTAAATCCCACAGCAGTTTGTACCACTCTAATCCAATAAATTCTCCCAGGCTAGGCTTCAGGCAGCAACACAAATGGCAGCTGACCAGATAATATCGAAAAGGTTGCCGCAATATCCTCAGAAGGAGATGATAACAGAAAAAGGGCTGCAGACTGTCACCAGAGTCCAAGTGCACACCGCTACCATATCCCGGCAAAAAGTAGTGATAGTGGGAAGCCGCCAACTGAATCTGGAGCACAACAGCAATCCTAATTCTGCCCTGAATTTAGGTCCCAGCAGTATCCGAGAGTCAGCCAACCCCCAAGCAAAGGCACTCCAGGCACCAGTAGTAAATACTCCGAGCTGGCAGTCCAGAATTAGTCCAGAGGTAGGGAGCAGTTCATAAAAAGGAGCGCAGCAGATCCCACACAGAATGCACCCGAAGTGAAAATCACTCGGGTAAAATCAAACAGTCAAACAAGGTTTCCAAATGCAGTAGTTGAGTAGTAAACGATCGTCACAAAGCAGAATGAGACAGCTGTAGCTGTCACAGTTGGAAAACAAACAAAACAAAAACAGAACAAAATTAACATAAAAAGGAAACAGTAAAACTAGAAAACTAATTTGCAAAGCTCAAAAAGAGCCAAACTAAAACAACTAAACTTACTAGCATGATGGCAGGCCCAGCGTGATCGCCATATTGTAGCTGAGTTGTAAACTGTAACATAAGTAATTTTGAGGTAAAAACATAGTCAGTCCTTGAAAACCCCTGATTTTTTTTGTCACACTGAGTGTATTCATAGGCCGTAGGATATAACATTCTCCAGACATCAATTAAATCATGTAATTGTAGGAAGTTGTTCATTAATTTAACGTTATATTTATTTGATGGAATTACTTTTAATGTTTTATCAAGATCCGGGTGTAGTAGGGTATTAAAATAATCTAATAACACCACATTTTGAGCTTGAATCATTGTTAGCTCTTTGGTAATTTTGGCCCAAAATGCTCCATAATCTGTGAGCATAGAAACATAGAATTTGACAGCAGATAAGGACCGCTTAGCCCACCTAGTCTGCTCATTTTCCTACCTGATGGGTAAGCTGTAGATTCTAGTTAATCAACAGCTTACTTCCTCCTACTCCCCCCACTAGAATTGCCTTATGCCTGTCCCATGCATCCTTGAATTCCCCCACTGTTCCTGACTCCACAACCTCCTCAGGAAGGCTGTTCCATGCATCCACAACCCCCTCTGTGAAAAAATACTTTCTAACATTACCTCTGAGCCGTCCCCCATCTTCAAATTGTCCCCCCTGTTCTTGCACATCTCTTCTTCTGAAAGATGCAACCCTCTTATACTTTGTTAATTCCCTTGAGATACTTGAACGTTTCTATCATGTCCCCCTTTCCTCAAGGGTATACATATTAAGCTGCTTTAGTCTCTCCTCGTATGTCTTCTGGTGCAGACCCTGCACCATTTTGGTTGCCCTCCTCTAAACAGCCTCCACTCTGTCTATGTCTTTGCGGAGATGGGGTCTCCAGAATTGCACGCAGTACTCCAGATGGAGTCTCACCAACTGTCTGTACAGAGGGATAACAACTTCCTGTTTTCTACTGTTGATGTCTCTCCCTATGCATCCCAGTATCCCCCCAGCCCTCCTTACTGCCTTCTCACCTTGCTTGCCCACCCTTAGGTCATCTGATATAATTACTCCTAGGTCTCTTACGATTTTTGTTGTTGTTATTAACTCACCCCCCCATTGTGTACTCTTCCCCTGGGTTTTTGTGTCCCAGCATACCCCTCAACCTTCTGCCTCATAAATCAGGGACAAGGCTTAAAAAAATCAGGGACATGGACCAAAATCAGGGACACATCTTCAAAATTAGAGAGAGATACCCAGAAAGCTGGTAGAATATGGGACTTGGTGCAAAATGCATTTTCAAAAGAAGAACAAGTCTGTAACTTTAATGCTTGACATTGTTTTGTGCTTACAGTCCCCATTGTTTAGCTACAAAAACACAAATTTTAGGAGGCACAGAGTAAAATTTTGAGGCAAAATCAGGGACATCCCTGAAAATCAGGGACACTTGAGAGGTATGTTTCCCAGATGAATTACCTTGCACTTCTTTGCATTGAATCTGAGCTGTCACATATTTGACCATTTCTCCAACCTTGCCAAGTCCCTTTTCATCCTTTCCACCCCACCTTGTGTATCAACCCTGTTGCAGATCTTTGTGTCACCTGCAAAGAGACATACCTTTCCTTCCAGGTGCTCTCCAATGTCACTTATAAAGACATTAAAGAAGACCGATCCCAGTACCGAACCTTGCGGTATCCCGCTAGTTACCCTCCTTTCTTCACTGTGGACTCCGTTTACTATTACCCTTTGTGTCCTGTTGTCCAGCCAGTTTTTTATCCAGGCTACCACCTTGGAACCCACTCCAAGGCTCATAAACTTTCATATTAATCTTTTGTGTGAGAATGTCAAATGCCTTGCTAAAATCTAAGTAGACCATATCCACAGCCCCTTCCTGGTCTACTACTTTGGTCACACAGTCAAATAAATCTATTAGGTTTGTCTGACAAGACCTTCCTGCTGTGAACCCATGCTGCCTTGGGTCCTGTGTCCCACTGGCCTCTAGGTACTCAGTTCTTTCCTTCAGAAGTGATTCCATCATTTTCCCTACCACTGAGGTCAAACTATCTGGTCTGTAGTTTCCTGCCTCTGCCCTGCTCCCACTTTTGTGAAGTGGAATCACATTTGCCCTCCTCCAGTCCTCAGGTACTACCCCATCCTCCCATGATTTGTTAAAGAGAGTAGTCAGTGGTGTTACTAGTTCTACCCTTAGTTCTTTTAGAATTCTTGGGTGAATCTCATCAGGCCCCATTGCTTTGTCCACCCTCAGTTTCAAGAGTTCTTTCAAACCCCTTTCTTCTGTGAATGGACTGGTATCGACTCCCCTATTCACAGTTTCTCTCTTGTTTGGTTTAGGTATCCCCCTCCTCTTCCGTTGTGAATACTGAGCAGAAATATTCGTTCAGTATCCCTGCTTTTTCACTGTCACCCTCTGCCCACATTCCCTCCCCTTTATTAAGTCTCTGTATCCCTCCCTTGGTCTTTCTTCACTCCCTAATGTACCTATAAAAGGTTTTATCCCCCTTCTTAACAGAGTTGGCTATCTTTTCCTCAGTTTGTGCCTTTACTATTCTGACTGCCTTCCCTGCCTCCTTCTGCTTTAACTGATAATGTTCTCTGTCCTACTCCTTCTGTGTTTCCTTATATTTCCTGAATGCTATCCTTAGCATAGATAGATCCTAGTCTAAAAATACAGTTTAATGCTTCAATTTTTGCAAGTAATATGCTTCCATTTTTATCTAGAAAAAGTGTCTAAAATTGTATATTTTCTTTTTCCTTGAAAGGAGAGCAACCCTTGAACTTTTCGTAGTGCCCTTGGAATAAAAAATATGGGAAATCCATTTCCTTTTAAGCTTTAGGATTTCTTTTTTTATCTGTGTTTCTTGTAAAGCTATACAATGTGCCTTTGTTTTATTAATATAGCTTAATAATCGAGCTCTCTTGATGGATTAATACTGTATATCCCAGTCACATTAAAGGAAGCACACCTAAAGTTATCTCACTGAGCCATTATATTCTGAGGAAACACCTAGAACTTAGCCATCACCACTTACACCATATTTGCTATCATCTGATATCCCCTCATGAACTTGCCTACCCCTCTTCCCTCGAATCCAGCCCTCCCTCTCTACCCAAATTATTAACACAGACTTCCAAAAGCAAATATACTGAAATCCAAAGGGATTTCCCATTTAGCACATTACTTAAATCCACTTGCCCCCCCCCGCCACCTTACTCCTTGAGCCTAGGATGACAAAGCACATTCCAGCATTCTCTTTTTTTAGTCAAATAAATTAGGCAACTTTCATTTCAATTATTTATCAGCTTCTGCTGAGTCATATAACAGCCAAACTCCCTCAATCGCCACTTTCATTCTGACTGGAAAGATCATTGTTGCCTTGTGACCTTTTGCCCATAGCATTTTTCTCAGGAAATCATTTTTTTTTCTTTCCAGGACAACTTCTGGGAGAAGATCATTGTAAATAGATATTTATGTTTTCTTATAGACTTGGGCCATTAGAGTTTATATATCCTTGGATTTAAAAAAAATCACTAGGATGGGCCTGGGAGAAGCTTGAGTAGATGAAGATGTAACAGGTCTAAATGTTCTATGGACTCTATCAATATTTATTTGTATAGTCAAGGTGTCAATATCTAAGTAAGCTGCAAAGATTTGATTTAGTGAGTCTCTTACGGGTCTCACATTATCCCATGCCTCTGGGACTCCCAGTATTTGAATATTCTTTCATCTGGGCCACGCTTCAAAGTCCATTAGTTTAGTCTTGACATCTTTAGTTGTTTGCTTTAAATCCTTTATCTGTCTCTGAAAAGGTTATGCTACTGTACATCATCTAGGTTTGATATTCTCTGCTGTAGGAAAGTTATTTGCTTTTTCATTTGGGTGTTTTTGGCAAGAAGTGTATTGACTGTTATTCGTAAATTGTCTATTTTGTGCTCCATACTTTCCAATTACTGTAGACCTGAAGTTAGTTTAGCTAATTGATCAGGTACTGTATTTGCTTAGCCAATGCAAGTGATATTGAATTATCACTATCTGAGTCATCTTGAGAGTCTGATGGTTCAGAATCAGAAGTTTCTCTAGGGCCCAGAATATAGAGAATACTGGATGGGCAACTATGCTGAGCCAGTGTATTCTGCCATAGAGGGGTTCTGATTCCCTGTAACCTTGACATTGAAGCTTGAGAGGTCCATGGGAATCAGAACTCTGAGGTGGCAAACACACTGGTTCAGCATAGGGCTGCCCATCCAGTATTTTTTTTATAATGTATGGTGCTTCCATAAGTAATTTGAAAGCAGTTTGAAGCACTTTTTTTATTTTTTTTACATATTAAAAGAAATTGTTCCTATCCCTTCTTATTCCCGGAATTAGAGAAGGTTGCCAGGGTGAGCCGTGTAGTTGGTAGGTAACGGACATACCCAGGTTAGTGGCAAAAACTTCTATTGGTTGTCGAGTGTGAGTGGGCGGGATATGAAAGAAAAAAAATGTGGCTGCTACATTTGTTGCTTAGCGAGAAGACCCAGCTGCTATTTTGTGAGTTATGTGAGTTATTTTTAAATATTTGATTGATCCAGCATTTATTATTAAACATAAGAAAACATATCTGGTTGATCCTGCATTTGTCTCCTTATCTGGTTGATCCTACAGATGTGAGTATTGCCATCACCTGTTGGCTGGGTGATCCTACGATTTCTGCTGCCACAGCAGCTTTCAAAATTGTGTGGTTATGTGATTTCGAAATTTAATGGAATGTTATTCTATCACAGAAGAGATGAATAGTATTCCATTACCTTTACATTGTGGTAGAACAGCATTTCACTAGAGCTGGAAATCAAGCTAAAACAACATTCCACCATACACTATAAAAATGTTCCCAGTGAGTGAAGGTTTAGGGCTGGCTTCTTGTATTTCTACTTTTGCATCAGTTTCTGGACCTGAAATATTCTTGGCTATGCCACTCTCACACAATCTCTATACTTCCTCTTTAGTTCTTATATTCAAACACTGCATTTTTCCTCTGCCCATTTTACTGCACCTCTGTCCTCTCACGTTTTGTTACAGTCTAAGTCTATTTTGCATGGTGGACTTAGCACCTCAGATGGTTTGCCAGCAGTGTTAATCTGATCCATTCATTTATCTTCACGACTTACTTCTTTCATAGAAGATGAAAAACAAAGGCCAACATCTTGTTCCTGTTCAGGGTGCTCCAAGTCAGATGATCTTTGAGCCACGGAGTCACGCTCTGTATCACTCTGGCTTCCCTGTGCTGCTGCACCTGGCAGGTCTGTTGATGTTGCACCTGGCAAAGGTGTTGTTTGCTTTTTTTTTTCTCTGACTCAAAGGGAAAGCTTGATCCAAGGTGTCACCTGTTTTACTTTGTTCCATGCAGAAAACCTTCTTCACCACCAGGACAGAGTTCCACACTGGTGCTTTAGATAGGTTTGTTTCTTGATAAGTATCATAGCGGGCAAAATCAGTTCTGAAACTGCAGAAGACTTAAACAAAGCAGGAGTGCTTACTAATGTTGAAGTTTTCAGTCATGCTTCTTCCCCTTCCCATTGCTCATTGAATCTGGCTTCTTTTGTTTTGCTTTTATGCAGGGTAGTGGTTCATAGCCTAGTCTGTATTTCTTATTGTTTAAAAGATTTAGAGATTGTGTTGCTGGTGCTCACCTTCTTCTAGGTTCTGGTAATTTTTTTTCGGGGTCATTTTAAGACCGTATTGTTGAAAAATGCTCTTAGCCTTAAGAAGTTTATTCCAGTTGTTTTCATTTAAGTTTATCTTAGCATTAATTCAGCTCAGAGTTTGTGGCACAGTGGTATGCTGCCTTCAGTCATTCAGTTCCACCATCTTGCGAAATCTAGCTTTGTTAGGATCAAAAATACTTTTTGAGTTTTGAGTCCAAATTGCATCTGTTTTTAGTGAAACTGCCCTGTCATACTGCAGCTTTCTCATCTGAGCAAATATTTTAGAAATTTGATCTGAATAAGAAATGTTTATTTTACTGTATATTGTGACTGAAATAAATGCATACAGGTGGAAACAAAGTTTTAGATAGGTCAAATATTTGGACTTGGTTTAGTTTTAGAGAAGTTTTCAAACAGATTGGAAATCTTTCTTGGTATCTTCCCAACAAATTATAATATATTTGTATCTCCCTATGATGAAAATTCTGGATTTGAAGAGCTAATGTAATTTTTTTGTAGGGAGTCATTAGTGCAAAGACTTTCATTTAACCTCCACCAATCTGACCCCTTCTGCTGAGTGTAAAAGAAAGATAAGGTATATTTTAAGAAAGTGTGATATTTTTGTGGGAAGTATGGTCACATCTTTAATATACACTAATTTAGAAATAAAATCATGACCAATCCTGGTAGTCTTAATGCCTTGAACAAAAGTTCTTCCTTGATAAACAGCTC
Source organism: Neoceratodus forsteri (assembly GCA_016271365.2). NCBI lineage: Eukaryota > Metazoa > Chordata > Ceratodontiformes > Ceratodontidae > Neoceratodus > Neoceratodus forsteri. The sequence continues at coordinate 898,591,062 of CM028135.1, read as the reverse complement.
TGTAAGCATCCACTAAGTCAGCAGTGTTGGTAGTCCTGACCAATAAAGCAGAGTCACAAAACAATTTATTAGTCTGTAATCCTTTGTCAGTGACAGATATTCCACAGTTAAAAATCTGCCCCCAGTATTACTACAGTACCTTACAGGTGTGAAGGTATTGCTGAATTTCTTTAAACAGCTCCATGTGTAAAGCCTTCATTAGCAGAGCATATTCATAAATCAAACAATACTGTATGATTCTATGATATACATCAAGCATCAGTCCATGGCCTGGATAAATTTCCAGAAGATGACAAACTGGAAAACCTTGTCCCTTAAATAATATTGCCGCACCACTGCAGGAATCCATGCCTGCAGACAAAAAGGAACAACCCAGCAGCCATTGTTTCTTAGGTTAAAAAACCTCACATAGAGTTTTAATCTAGTGTCATGTTCAGGACGAGAAGTATGTCACTATCAGAGGATTTCAGAGACATGTATATAGCCAATGTTTGTTTTATAGTTTTTAATGTTATTCACATGTTGTGTAATACCTGTCAAAGGGAAGACTACATCAAACATTAGAAGGAGGAAAAATAGAAGTGATCAAGCCAAGGTCAGTTGGCATTCATCTGTATTCCCCTCCCCCGGGTCATGCCTGAAAATAGGCAGGATTTGTCTAGTGCACTTACCCAGTCAACAAAAAACTAAATAAATAAATAAATAAAAGCCATCACATTCATTTGTTTTGAAATCTAGTTCCCCCTTTTTTCAAAGTGACATATCTGACAGTGTATCCTTCTGATCAGAGGATGCATCCTGCAATAATGAGGGAAGAGATGAGGCCTCAGAGTCCCCTTCATCTTCTGTGTCAATTGACTGCCTGGTTCTATGTAAAGCAGCATATACTATCTGTTTTTAACAGATGCAGAGGCTACTTTAGGGGTTTTAAGCATTTTGACTTTGGACTGTCTGTGTCTACCCCATTTTCTTCAAGTGACCATTGTGGAATCAGCCTCCTCAGGTGAGGTGGGGCATTTCTGACTAAAGTTCCAAGAGTGGTTCCAGCTATATGAGGAGTACAGTATTTCTTTGTACATCAGGTTCCACTCCCTGAGATTCAAACCCCATTACAATAGATGAACCTTGAGGGGTATACTGAGTCCTGCTCATACTTTAACCTTTGCTGATGGGGTGCCACTTGGGGTGTTTTCACTGTCTGAGGGTAACATCCACTCTCAGACAAGTCCTCTAATCTGAAGTGTTCCATAGTAGGGTTTGCTGGAGCAGGTTGGGGGGGGGGGACAGAATCTGCTGCTTCTACAGAGATTCTTTTTCTGACCTAGTTGCTGAGCTTTAGACAACAAATTCACCTGATGCAGGCCTTCTGACCTGCTGTGTGCTGTGTATGTTCATTGCCTGTATGTATGACCCATGTCTTTGTACAAATAACATTTGACAGGATTTGGGGAACAGAAGTTCATTTGGCTGTATTCCAGGCAAAGACTGTAATGAGAACTGTCACATGCATTGCTTAAGTTTGACATGCAACCACATTTGTGGCATGTCTTGGGCTGACCCTGGTGAAATAAAAGACCATGGTCATAGAAACATAGACTTTGAAGGCAGAAAATTACCGCTTGGCCCACCCAGTCTGCCCATTTCCCTACCTATTGGATAAGCTGCAGATCCTAGTTAACCAACAGCCTACTTCCTCCAACGTATGATTTCATTGGGCTTTACACAGAAAGTTTCCTCTGCAACCCATAAGTCTGGTCATTCTCTGGACCTGGTCTTCCTATTGGGTATGGAGGCTTCTGTTTTGGTGGTGGAGCCTGTCAGCTGGTCTGACCATATCACTGGCAGGTTCAATCTCCAGGACCCCCTTATAGGCCTGCCCCTCTGGAGATGGTTTGGTACCACCCATTAAGGGAAGTTACCCCACATGGCCTGATGGTGGTGCAGAATCTATCAGGAATACCAACTGCCAGCAGGGGTCTGGACAACCTACTACAGGCCTATAATGGGGCCATGGTGGTGGTTCTGGATTCTATTGCTCCTGTTCATGTTATCCCCCTCACTCTTCACTCTCTGTCCCCCTGGTTTGAAGGGACCTTGAGGGAGATGCGGAGAGAGGAGCGAAGGATGGAGTGTCACTGGCAGAAATCTGATTTTGATGACGACATGCTTAGATTGATGACCCATTATACAGACTACCAATCAGTGATCTCCCATAAGAAGGCAGAGTTCCTGTCCGGGGAGATCACTGCTGCATGGAACCGACCAACTCAGCTCTTCTGAACTGCAGACAGACTGTACAGTCTGGCCTGTCTGCAAGTTCAGAGAGTGTTGTCACAGAATAGGTGCGATGCATTTGCTGGCTTCTTTGCTGATAAAGTTGCCAACACTGGGTCAGAAATCTAATGGATGGAGTGGTGATCAGTTGGAAGTTGCAGTGCCATGGTTTGGTTGGTCAGCCTTTAGCTTGCTAGCAATTGTGGATGTCATAAGGATTGTCCAGGGTATGCGGCCGACCTGCTGTAGTTTGGACCCAGGTCCAACTTGCCTCCTTGTGGGATGTGTTGAGGTCATCATCCTGGTCCTTGTAGAAATAGTCTGAGGCTCGCTTGAGACCGGTGAGTTTCCTGACTCCCAGAAGGAGGTGGTGGTGGTGATGCCCCTCCTTAAGAAATACTCTCGTGACCTGGACTGTCTTGCCATCTACAGACCTATCTCTAACCTGCCCTTTGTGAGCAAGTTTATTGAGAAGGTGGTTGCACTGCAGCTGGATGACCACCTTACCATCCATAACATCTATGATATTTTCCAGCTGGGATTTAGGAAGAGGAGGCATAGCACCGAGATGGCCCTGGTCTGATTGCTCAATGATCTCCTGATAGCGAGAGATCAGAGGAGTCATTCCATCTTAGTCCTCCTTGATCTCTCTGTGGCATTCGACACCATGGATCATGACGTATTGCTGGAGTGCCTATGGGTTCTCTGTGGTCTGTCAGGGACAGTCCTCAGATGGTTTCAATCATTCCACATTGGTAGATCTCAGAGAGTGGTGTCCGGAATTAAATTTGATGCATTCTCTCTTCCTTGTTGGGTACCCCAGGGCTCCGTGCTTTTGCCTATGTTATTCGCAGTGCATATGCTGCTATTGGGAGACATTGTAAGGTGGTATGGCTTGAGTTTTCACTGCTGTGCATATGATACTTAGCTATACATGTCCTTTGTATCTGACCAGGAGGATGTGGTCTCAGTGTTTAACAACTGCCTCACCGAGATCCAGGACTGGCTGGGTGCCAGCTGGTTGAGGTTGAATCCTGACAAAACCAAGGTCCTGGTGGTGGACCCAGGTCACCAGGTAGAGGGGTCTTCAGCTGGGCAGACCACTGGGCTTTTGCTTGGAGGTTGTCAGCTGTTGACCTCTGAATGGGTACAGAATCTGGGTGTTATTTTTGATCAGGGGTTGACCCTGAAGTCTTAGGTGTCATCCTTCATCACCTGGATTAAGTACCTGTTTCCACCCGGTGATCTCCCAACATTGGTCCACACCTTTGTGACCTCCTTCCTTGATCACTGTAATGCCCTGTACCTAGGGCTTCTCAGGATTGATATACATCATTTGCAGCTGGTGCAGAATGCTACGGCCAGATCGTTGATGGGGCTTTCTCAATCAAGCCATATCATACCTGTGTACGCAGGCTGCACGGGCTGCCTATTCAGTGGTGGATTACCTTCAAGGTCAGCTTACTGACCTATAAAGCCCAGCATGAACAGGGACTGAGCTACTTGCAAGAACTGCTTCATCCCAACAGCCCTCTCCGACCACTCCACTTCGCAGATGAGGGATTGCTAGAGATTCCCAGGGTTTTCCTGAAGACCTCTGAAGCCACAGCATGTGCATTTGTGGCTCCTTTCCTATGGAATTCTCTACTTCATCAGATAAGGGGGTGCCAGACCATGGAGAGCTTCATTCAAATCCCAGGAAATCTTACTGTATCCTGACTTATGCAGTATGGTCTCACCATAGGTCTGCCCCAGAGTCAAAATGGTTAATAGAGCCTATGCAAATGATGGAATGCTAGGCTGAAGCCTGGTTTTCAAACCACTGTCCCTGGTAAATCATTCTAAACCATCAGATTCTTTACTCCGCTTGCCTCAGTAAGACGTCTACGGAGAGCTCTCTTTTATCGCTTGAAAAATCTTTGTTTTCTTGGTTTTACCTAGTAATATTTTAGTTTATTTGGTATTTAGAGCACTATTCTTGGTTTTCAATTAGAATTTGTTTAGATTGTAGTGTTCGTTGGGTAAGTAGCCCAGTTCTCTCTTAGGTTCCTCAACCGAGAGGAAACTGGCATCTCCTTTAATTTTCTTTGTTAAAATAAATAGTAATAGCCTGATTTAATTTGAATTATAGTGACTCAGATGTAAATAATTCTTTGGGCTAATTTTCACTGGGGTAACTCCTGGTTCTTTATCGGTTAGAGTAACCAACAAACAAACAAAAAATAGTAATAATCTGTTTATGTACTGAAGCTTATAGAGTAGTATTTCTTCTGGATTATGTCACAGAAAACCAAGAAGAGAACAGGACCTACAGGTTTCCAGCACTGTACTGAGTGCGGGTAACCTTTTGCCAAGGCTGATCCATATTTCATTTGTGTTTTGGGGTTTGAACATCTCAAGACAGATTGTGAGATCTGAAAAAAACTTTCCACAGTCTACAGTTGAGAGACAGTTAAAGAGAATGCAGAAAAGGATGTCTGACAAGGCTGCTGACCCAGCCATTGAAAACTTGGCTCCTCTTCAAAAAGAACCAGAGGAGTTGCCCTCTGAAAGGGTCGATAGCTCTTCCAATACAAAAAGAACCACAGATACTGCTGCTGAACCGGCCATTGCAGTAAAAGAGCAGAGAAAAGAAAGACATCAGGAACCATAACTGAAGAAAACTGCAGTTCCTTCTGCAGATGAGATTACTAACACAATGAGAATTATTCAGTCTCTTCAGACCCTGGTTCCGGTTGGAAAGCAACTGCTACCAGTAGCGGTCCAGACTACCAGTTCAACCCAGGTCTCTGGCCTAGCAGACCTAAGTGATGAGTGATTTGAAGAAGAGGAGGATAAGGAGGAGGAAGAAGAGGAGGAAGAGGATTTTGGTGACCCCATTTATCCAGACATTTCTCCTGATCCTCACAAACCAGATTCCCCTGATAAGGGAACAGAGGATTTTACCACCTACTATTCATTTATGAAACAAATGGTCCAGAATCCACAGCAGATGAGGAGGAAGAGGATTATAGAGAAATTATGAATGTGTCAGCATCAAAAAGGTTATTGCTTCCAATCCACAATTCCCTTAAAAATAAGACTCTCAGACTTTTGCAGACACTCACTTCAGTGCCCCCTACAGAAAAGAAGATGGACAAGAAATACTGGGTAGCCAAAACTGGTACTGAGTTCCTTTTTGGGCACCCCAGTCATGAGGGGGTTGTTCATACTGCAGCTTGTGACAAAACTGGCATCCCCTGGCCTCTCACCCTCCAGTCAAAGATATAGGAAGGTGGATTGTATAGCATAGTGATTGGAAAACGACACTAGTAACACCTATCCATAAAAAGGGAAATAAAAGTGAAATATCAAACTATAGGCCAATTAGCCTGACTAGTATCTTAGGCAAAATATTTGAGAGTATCTTAAAAACTAGACTAGAAGATGACCTAGTAAGAAAACATCTTGTGGACCCAGATCAACATGGTTTTAAAAAAAGAGATCTTGTCTCATCGGTAATTTAGTATTCTATGAGAAAACTAGTAGTCTCCTCCATGATTATCTACCAGTAGATATAATATATTTGGATTTATGCAAGGCCTTCGACAAAGTGCCTCACCTAACCCTGATCAACAAAATGAAATCTTGTGGGATACATCCTCTTCTGACAAATTGGGTAAATGAGTGGTTAACTAATCGTACACGAGTAGTACATATAAGAGGGTACACCTCTTCCACAGGTACAGTTACTAGTGGGGTTCCACAGGGATCTGTCCTTGGACCCATTCTCTTTAACATATTGTGTCAGTCATGACAGCTAACCTCAAGCACATGGCTATAAAATTCGCAGATGATACTAAAATTGTAGCTAAAGTGGGATCACCAGACAAAATAGCATATGTTATTAAAGACCTTCAAGACCTTGAAAACTGGGCTAAATAAAATGATATGGACTTTAATACTAACAAAAGTGTTACTATGCACTTAGGTGATAATAATCCTAATGTGTAGTTTATGTTAAATGGCTTACAATAGGTATCGGTAAAAGAAGAAAAGGACCTTGGAGTAATATCAATGCAGACCTTACTTATACCTCACATTGCAATTATATTAAAAAAAAAAAAGTGAACAGAATAATAGGTTGTATAAAGAGATATTTTGTCACCAGAAACAGGGCATGTATACTCCCACTCTATAGAGCCTATGTGTGTCCTCATTTGGACTACTGCTCTCCACTATGGAGTCCCAACCTTAAACGTGATATTAGTGCATTGGAGGGGGTGCAGTGAAGGGTTACCAAGATGATGGATGATTTGCAGAATAGAGGCTATGAGGAAAGAATGAAAGAACTGGATTTGTACTCACTGGAGATGAGAGGAACTAGGGGGATCTATGTTGATGTTTAATATTGTCAGAGATAATGAATTAATGACATAACTGGGAATGACTTTCAATATGAGAGAACGTAATCTCAGGAGCCACAGGTTCCAGTTGGCTCTAACATACCCAATAATAGGTATCAGACATTCTTTTTTCACCCAAATAATTATATCCATATGTAACAGATTACCTATATTATTGTTAGAAACAGACAATGTGGAAACCTTTAAAGTCAATCTTGACAAATTTTTATTAAATAAGGCATAAAGATATCCAGACACTGGAGATGCACTTATATGGGTTAAACACCTTCTGTGCATCTAACACTCTTAGTATGTAAAAAAAAAAGTATACCTGGGGTAATGCCTTGCTATTAGTCAGGCATATGTGGCCAGGTATCAAAAGAATCTGTGGTCTACTGTTCTGGAGATTTCAAAAGCAGTTACTTCTCCCATGGCAGCTGACCTGGAGGAAGCTGCAAAGAGAGGAATTGTAGCTGTAAAAACACAGTTTAGAATGGCAGTGGACTCCAATGATACCGCATCTAGACAAATGGCAACATCAGTGTCCCTTAGGAGGTTAGCCTGGCTCCGATCTACTAATCTGATGAAGGACGCACAAACCAAAGCCATGGACTTTCCTTGTCACCCTGTCTGTGTTTGGAGCATAGACAGAAGCATACATAACAAAAATGGATGAATATAATGCTGCCTATAAGAGTGCTGCAGCAAAAGAGAGAGCATCTACACCCAAGAAGCACCAGGCCAGAGGTGGAAGGGGCAGAGCTCTACAAGTCTTTTTTCCAGCCTTAAGTTTCCCCCAGTACCAGCAGCAAAGGAGATACTTTAGAGGCAGACAGAGAAAGGGCAGTGGCTGTACTAGCCCCAGTGTTCAACCAGCAACCCAGACAAAGCAGGCACCCTGAGGTGTCTGCTCAGGTCACCTCCCCAGTTCCAGTAGGGGGCAGGCTGGCCCATTACCTCCAGGAGTGGAAACATATCACCACAGACAAGTAGATCCTGGAGGTAGTGGACCAGGGCCACGTCCTCAGCTTCAAGCTCATCCCAAAGCTGAGGTCAAGGGCCTTCAAACCTTCCTCCCCATCAGAAAAAAACTTGCTAGAAGAGGAAGTTTCAAGTCTTCTATTACAAGAAGCAATAGAATCAGTTCCCAAAGATCAGAGGAGAAAAGGCTTGTACTCAAGGTACTTCCTCGCAATAAAGAAAACAGAGGAGTGGTGACTCATTTTGGATTTCAGACACTTAAACAAACATTTGTCAAAACTAAAATTCAAGATGGAGACTCTGACCACTATTCTGCCAATCCTAAAGCAGGGAAACTGGCTTGCATCCCTAAATCTAAAGGATGCTTACTTTTCTCATCCCTATAAGGCAGTCACACAGAAAGTACCTCAGGTTCAGACTACCATCAGGTCATTACCAATTCAGGGCAATGCCTTTTGAACTAACCACTGCTCCAAGGGTGTTCACAAAATGCCTAGGTGTGGTCATGGCATACCTAAGGAGGCAAGGAATAACAATGTTTCCTTACCTGAACTACTGGCTGATAGTAGGTCAGTCATATCAGCAAGTGAAAAAGGCATTGGCACTCACACAGGATACCCTGCATTCACTGGGATTTCTGGTGAATATAAAAATTCATAGGAACAGAGCTGGGCACGGTCAAGGGAAGGGCGTTCCTCCCTCAAGACAGACTGGACATCCTGATAAAGGAAGCGAACTCCTTCAAAGTACATGTCCCATGGCCGGCAAGGCATTTTCTGTAACTAGTAGGCCATATGGCAGCATCCACAGTAACTGTGTCAGGAGCCAGGTTCCAAATGAGGGACATTCAGTTCCACTTAAAAGTACACTGGCTTCAAAAGAGGGATTCTCTGTCAAAGCTAATGCCATTACAGTAACAGTTCTCCAAGCTCTGCAGTGGTGGCACAACAAGGCCAACCTCAGATAAGGGGAGCCATTCTTGCAGCAAGTCCCCTCACTGGTCCTGACCATAGATGCATCCCTTCTGGGTTGGAGGCACATCTGGGGGATCACACAGAACATGGCACATGGACAAAACAGGAATCACTCCTGCACATGAACTTGTTGGAGCTCAGAGCATAACTCCTTGGTCTCCAATCATTTGCCAATCTAGTAAGGGACAATGTGGTTCAGGTCAGAAGAGACAATACTACCACCATGTATTTCATAAAGAAACAAAGGGGCACAAGGTCAACTCCAGTGTTCACAGAAGCAATGAATATCTGGACCTTGGCATATTCCCTGGAGGTTTCCCTCTCAGCTGTCCATCTCCCAGGAAAGGACAATATTTTGGCAGATGCTCTCAGCAGAATCAACCAGAACCACCACAAGTGGTCACTGAACAAGCAGGTCTTGGAGGCCAACTTCAGGAGATGGGGCATTCCAAAAGTGGACTTGTTTGCAGCTCCAGGCAATCATTAGCTACCACAATTCTGCTGTAGACCTCCTATGAAGGGCACAATCCCTTTGGATGCGCTTCTACTGGATTGGACAGGGAGGTTTCTATATGCATTCCCTCCCTTCCCTTTGCTACTAAGGGTGCTGAACAAACTCAGAGCCCAGCCAGCCACAATGATTCTCATTGCCCCAGACTGGGCCAGGCAGCCCTGGTACTCCATGATCCTATCAATGTCATTAACTAAACCAATCAGCCTCCCCAGGAGACACAACCTACCGTTATCCTCTCAGGGCAGGCTCATGTACCCCAACCTGAAATCCCTCAGGCTCAATGTCTGGCTCTTGAGGACTTAGAACATGCAGATTTGCATTTGCCAAAAAGAGTTATTGAAATACATAGGGTATCCAGAAAGCCATCCACTAGGAGAACCTATTCTTCCAAACGGAAGCGATTTTCCATCTGGTGTCAACGCAGGGATGTGGATCACAACCAGGCCAGTTTGTCAATGGTCCTGGATTACTTATCCTAACTCTATATTATGGGCTTAAGGGCCTCTACTCTGAGAGTATACCTGGCTATTCTATGGGTAAGAAAAAAGGTCCCTATCCCCATATGACGCACAGGGGAAATGCCAAACCTCACCCAACAGCTAACGCACTGAAATCTGGCCAATGGAAAATCATGTACTCAAATGCTCACAGCCTGGGAAATAAGATCTCAGACCTTGCAGGCAATAAATGTCAGAGGCTAAACTGGACATAGTAGCAATTAATGAGACATGGTTTATCAGTAAACACACTTGGGAAACTTCAGTACCTGGCTATGTATTGTTCAGAAGAGACCAAGGTACAAAAAGGGGGGGGGGGTGGAGTGGCCCTGTATGTCAATGAAAATATCAAAGCTACAGAAATTCAAATACATATAAGGAACCAGAAGAACTGTGGGTCACCCTGGAAACAGGAAATGGGACAGCCATAAGAACCGGGGTTGTCTGCAGGCCTCCAGACCAGGGGGAGGACATAGACGCATTACTGTTAGAAGGTATACAAAACATGACAGCTAAAGGGGAGGTTCTGATAATGGGATACTTCAACATGCCTGATACAGATTGGTAAATACCAGCAGGAACATCTGCCAGAACTAGATACATGGTGGATTCCCTGCAGGGGGAGAGCCTCAAACAACTGGTACAATGACCCACAAGAGACAGGGCTATCCTAGATCTAGTAATGACTAACAGGGAAGGGATCACAGATCTCCAGGTAGCAGGTCACCAGGGGGCCAGTGACCATCACATGGTATGGTTCAGTTTGGCCACTGCATCTAAATCATCCCATTCCAAGGCAAAAATATGGGACTTCAGAGGAGCTGACTTTGATAAGATGGCCAACAGAGTTAAGCTAGCCCTGGCAAAAAGAAACACAGGGGAGGGGGTACAGGCAAAGTGGGCAAGCATTAAGGATGCAATACTTGAAGCAACATCTCATTGTGTTAGACAGAAAAGGAAGTGCAAAGAAGAAGGAAACCACTTTGGTTCTCAAATACAGTAGCAGAAAAGGTCAGAGCCAAAAGGCTGGCCTTCAGGAAATATAAGGAACACAGCGGGATGAAGATAGGGAGGCATACCAAACTGCCCTAAGGGAAGCAGGGAAGACAGTAAGGCAGGCAAAGTCCCAAAATGAGGAAACACTAGCACAAACAGTAAAAGAAGGTGACAAGACTTTCTATAGACACATTAGTGAAATGAGAAAGTCCAGAGGGGGTATTGCTAAGCTCAATGGAGAAAAGGGGGCATGTGAGGAGGAGGACCCTGTAAAAGCATCTATCCTAAATAGATACTTTTGCTTAGTATTTACTGAACAGAAGGTAGGGCAGGGCCCACAACTCAGCATCATGGACACAGGGGGGAGGGAGGTGAGCACTACTCTCTTCACAAAAGAAAGGGTCCTACAGGAGCTCGCTAAGCTCAGGGTGGCTAAGGCAATGGGACCTGATGGCATACATCTCAGGGTACATAAAGAGCTAAGGGTGGAACTATCAGAGCCATTTTCAGAACTGTTTAGTGAGTCTCTGAGCACAGGAGAGGTCCCAGAAGACTGGAGAAGGGCTCATGTGATCCCGCTCCACAAGAGTGGTAGCAGGGAGGAGGAGGCAGGGAACTACAAACCAGTCAGTCTTACCTCAGTAGTGGGCAAGATTATGGAGGCACTCCTTAAGGAAAGGATAGTGCAACACCTAGAATCCATAGGGACACAGAATCCAAGACAGCATGGGTTTACAAAATGAAGGTCCTGTCAAACTGATCTCGTGGATTTCTTTGACTGAGTAACCAGAGTGGTGGACCAAGGGGGAGCAGTTGATGTCGCCTACCTTGACTTCAGCAAAGCTTTTGACACTGTTCCACATAGAAGATTGATTAATAAGCTGGGTAGGCTCGGGGGTGGGTCAGAAGTTGGTCAACTGGGTGGCAAACTGGTTGACAGGCAGAAAACAGAGAGTGGTGGTAAATGGTATACAGTCAGAAGAGGTGCAAGTCACAAGTGGGGTACCTCAGGGATCAGTCCTGGGGCCAGTCCTCTTCAATATCTTCATTAGTGACCTTGCAGATGGACTAGAGGGTAAGGCTTGTCTGTTTGCAGATGACACCAAGATCTGCAACAGAGTAGATGATCCAGATGGGGTGGGCAGAATGAGAAGAGATCTGGATAAACTAGCAAAATGGTCAGAAGAGTGGCAACTGGGATTTAATGCAAAGAAGTGCAAGATCATGCACATAAGGAAGAGAAACCCTGAAGCCACCTATATGCTGGGAGGGGAGTTGCTGGCAGTCACAAAGGAAGAAAGGGACTTGGGCATCATCATCGCTGATGACCGGAAATCATCCAAGCAGACCTATAAAGTAGTAGGTAAGGCTAGGGGGATGTTAGGGTGTATTAGTAGGGGTATCACAAGTCATAAGGGGGAGGTAATAATCCCTCTTTACAAGACACTGGTTAGGACCCATCCGGAGTACTGCGTGCAGTATTGGAGGCCACACCTTCACAAGGACATTAACCAAAGTGAGGCAGTCAGAGAAGCAGCAAAATGGTGCAGGGACTGCATCAGAAGACATATGAGGACAGATTAACAGAGTTCAACATGTATACCCTTGAGCAAAGGAGGGAGAGAGGTGATATGATCGAGACATTCAAACACCTTTAGGGTATTAACAAGGTGAAAGAGTCTAACATGTTTAAATATAAGAAAAATAGCAGGACAAGAGGACACAGCATGAGATTAGAGGGAGGCTGATTAAGTGGGAATGTGAGGAAATTCTTTTTCACAGAAAGGGTGGTGGATGCATCGAACGGCCTACCTCAGGAAGTGGTAGCTATGAATACAGTGCAGGGCTTCAAACAGACATGGGATAGGCATAAGGGAGCAATACAGGTGAGTATGAATAGATAGGCTACTGACAAAGCAAAGGCTGATGGCACATTTATAAGGTAGAAAAAGAAATGGGCAGACTGGATGGGCCTTGCGGTCCTTATCTGCCATCAACTTCTATGTTTCTATGGCAGCTGTCTCAGCTTATCTGCAGGTAAGAGGTTTTCCCTAGCCTCGAACCCAGTGTTTAAAAAGTTTTTTAAGGGGTTGTTGCATTTGCATCCTCCACATAGGGAACCAGCTCCTATGTGGGACCTGAACATTTGCATTGCCCAGCTCATGCAGCCCCCCTTCCGACCCTTATCTTCAGCAGACCTCAAGTATGTGACCTGGAAAACAGTATTTCTGGTGGCCATGACTTCTGCTAGAAGAATTAGTGAGCTTCAGGCCTTGTCTACAGAGCCTGGTTACACTGCTGTCCATAGAGACAAAGCTGTCCTGAGGACTAATAGAAAATTCCTGCCAATGGTGGTATCAGAGTTCCACCTTAACCAGTCCATTACACTACCTGTCTTTTTTACTGATCATTCTACCTCAGGTGAATGCAGGCTGCACAGACTGGATGTAAAAAGGGCAATCAGCTACTGCCTTGACCACACAAAAAGTCGTAGGCAGGATCAAACTCAGCTCTTCCTCACCTATGGAGAGGTGGGGGAAAAGGAAGACAGTTATTAAGAGATCCAGTGCAAGATGGATTGTGGCTTTCATTCAGTTCTGCTACAGCAAGGTGGTTAAGCAGCCACCTACAGACCTCAGGGCCTATTTGACTAGGAGTACAGCGGCCTCTTTAGCAGCTGCTAGAGACATTCCCCTGGTGGATATCTGTAAGGCAGCTACCTGGAAGATGGTCCATGCATTTACCAAGCATTATTGTTTGGACGTTCAAGCCAGTGGGGATGCCAGGTTTGGTACAGCAGTCCTGCAGAGCCTGTTTCCTAAATAGATTCTATGCCCGCTTCCAAAGGTACTGCTTGGGTAGGTTGCATAAGTCAGAATACAGTAAGATTTCCTGGGGTTTGAAGAGAAACTTACTTACCATAGCAATCACATTTCTTCCAAGGGAATCTTAATGTATTCTGAGCTCCCTCCCTTCCTCCCCTAGTAAGAACCTAGGGTCACTGCACTCCAGCTGTACTAAGGATGTTGCAAACCTTTGGGTATTTTTTCTCTTGGACATCTGTAACTTGAGTTTTAGTGGTGCCAGTTGAACCAATTGAGGGGAAAATGATAATTCATAATGGGGGGGGGACTAGTTGTTAGTAGTAGTAATAGCAATAGTTATATAGTTCTTTGTACACGCTTCATAAGAATCTGATGGTTTAGAATTGTTTACCAGGGACAGTTGTTTGAAAACTGAACTTGAGCATAGCGTTCCATCATTTGCATAGGTTCTATTAACTATTTCGGCTTTGGGGCAGTCCTATGGTGAGACCATACTGCATAAGTCAGAATACAGTAAGATTCCCTTGGAAGAAATACGATTACTGTGGTAAGTAATTTTTTCCAAGCTGCACAGAAAGCATTCCTGTTTTTGCTTGCCCATCATGAACATTAGCTGTCAGAGCTTTAATATTATTTTATTTTACTTAGTTTTTGTTGCCCAGGTAAGTGCACTAGACACATTCTGGTCTACTTTCAAGCACTACCTGGGGGGAAGGGGATGCAGATGAATGCCAACTGACTTTGAACCAGATTAAGCTGTTGATGGTATTTTTAGTGAAATGGGGGACATTTGGGGGGAAATTTGGCCAGTGCAGCGGTGAAATTCCCCTTCTCACCTGCAGGGGAAACCTCTGGTCATTTCCCAAGATGGCTGATGCTGTGCAGGAGAGGATGGACACATTGAGAGAAGGGGAGTTTGCCTCTTCTCCTGCTCTAACTACTCTAGAGGCTGAAGAAAATTTAATGGTGCTGAATGAATTCCAAGAAAATGACAGTCAACTGCTGCAGCAAGAGGTTTTTACATAAGATACGGTGAAGGACTCAATAGCTGCTTTAAACATACAAACAGCTGTGTGCACTGAGGAAAAAATACAGGAATCTGAAAAGTTGTTGCTGGCTAAGCTGGATGTTGAGGAGTGCTGCTACAGAGAGAAGAAAAATGAGCTGCAACGGCAGTTAGACGCATTTCATGCGACGCAGGCAGGGAAGGACCTGCTGGATGTTGAAAGGAGAAAGGAGAACTTGACAACTACTTCAGAGACACGGACGGCCTGCTCAGCTGATGACAGGTTGTCAAGTATGCACAAGGAGTTCTGTTAAACACCCAAAGCGGTACAAGTGGAAGGAGCGTCTCCCACTCAGGTTAGTGCACTTGTGAGTACCTCTGGGGAAAAAAAGACAGAAGCCAGCAGGAGCTCTGCTAGGAATGGCAGAACAAGCTGAAAAAGGCTTGGCCTAAAGCGACCCCCACTTAAAAAACTACTGAGATGGAGAGGGAGTGCACAGAGAATGGGGATATGGAAATAGTGGTGGAAAGAAATCAGGAACACCAGCAAGAGACTATTTATTTATCTATTAAAACATATCGGGAATTAATACCTTTGAGTCAGAGACTCCTTTACAAAGGCTCCACATCATTGAAAACAATGCAAAAGCTTACAGAGTCAGACATTACAGTGCACACTGCAGTGTGTGACATAGCACACCTTACAACTGATACAGAATATAGTGCAGACAGCAGTTGTAGATAAGCATTTACGACAGGACTGTGCAAGCAGCACAGTCCAGTGAGTGACAGCTAGCCTGCGGCCTGGGTCAGACAGAGGCCAGGGGACCAGCACTCTGGTGGCAGGACTAAGAGGGTCCATTGTCATGGCACAGTTTTGGTCATGGGGGGGTCAGGTACAGTCACAGGTTGGGTCCTGTGCGATGTGGCTACAGAGAAGGGATTTGAACAGTCCCAGGGTTGGAGCTGAGAGGATTGGCTTGTGGGAAGTGAATTCAACCAACTGGAAGTGCAGTACCTGAAAGTTCTTTGACCCATGGAGGTTTTACAGTGGGGAACCTGGTAGGGCGTTTTCTCAGTGTGATGTGTACGTCAGGTGTTGATAAGTGGGGGGAGCAGTGCCACAAGGGCAGTGGGCATGAGGCCGGCTGTGATTTTCTTGGCAAGGAGACAGGTCTGGTACTTTAGACGGTCATCAAAGTTTAGCCAGTTTGTGCTGGCATAGAGTGTGCAAGTGTGCATGAGCTGGTCACATTCAGTGGCCAGTCTGCAGGCTTTATTCAGGAAACCCTTATTTTGTTGAAGGAGGTGCTATCGGCAGCACCACAGATAATGATCCCATAATCTACAAGAGACAAGACAGAGGAGGAGATGGCTAGTTGTATAGCTTTGGGGGGGAGACAGTGCTTGTGGTGGTGGAGCAGACCAATATGCACATTGACAGCCATGCTAAGCCGGTGGATATGTTCGTGATAGGCGAGCCCGGAGTTTAGGGTAACACCTAAGGATTTAAAAGTAGAAACTTGTTCCAGGGTTTCACTGTGGGAGTTATGAATGAGCAGGGGGTGGAAGCTGAACTTATTTTGGGCATGGGAAAACAACATGGACTTTTTTTTTTATAGTTTAGGGCAAGCCTATGGTCAGCAAACCAGCATTCGGGCTTGCTAAATGACCTTTGGAGGGATAACTGAAGTGTGTCAGGGTTGGTGTTGGTGCTGAATAATACCACATCATCTGCATACAATAGGAGACTCCCAGTACAGGCCTTGGGCAGGGAGTTAAGGAATAGAGTGAATAGTAGGGGGCCAAGGATTGACCCTTGAGGGACCCCAGATGTAACTTGGAGGGGGGACGACTGGATTTGGACAAGTCTGACTCTCTGGGTTCTGCCAGTCAGGTAGTTCAAGAACCAGGCAGTGGCATCCTGTGAGAAACCTATTTGGGTTAGTGAGGTTAGGAGAGGTGACTGGTGGACAGTGTCAAATGCTTTGGAGAGATCTATATAGACAGCACCAGCAATCTGACCTGCATCAAGGGTCGCATGGATGGTGTTGGTATATTCCAAAAGCGCGGCTGTGGTGCTATGACTTCTACAAAAAACATGCTGCTTGGCCAGAGGAGATTGTGTTGAGCAAGGTAGTCAGTGACTTGTGTGGTGACTATCTTTTCAAGAACCTTGGAGAGCAGGGGTAAAATTGAAATAGGCCAATAATTCCAGGCTGGGTACAGTCACCACTTATCAGGATAGGAGTGATGAGGGCAGTTTTCCATATGGCTGGGAATTGACCTAGGGCAAGGGAGAGTGGTTCAGCAGGGCAGTGAGGGGGTAGAGTACTTCTGAGAGGGTCAGCCTTAATAATTTAAGATCGAGGGAGTTGTTGCTGAACCTAAATTTGCTGAGTGCCCTTAGCAGTAGGGGGGGTAGCATCACGCTGGGAGATGACTCTGAAATGGAAAGGGGGCACTTCGGTGGGAAGCGATGTTGAAGAGGGGATGGGTGCAAAAATGTTGGCAGGGAGCATGTTGCTGAGGTCCAAGAATGAGGCATTCAATGCATTCGCTATTGTTTCAGGGTCTGTGGAGATACTACCATTGATCGCCATCTGGGGGGGGGGGGCAGTAGAGGTTTTGCCACTAATTTTTTTGAGGAAGTCCCAGAATTTGCACCCCGTCCCCCCATGAGGCAGTGGGTGCTGCTCTATAGTACTCAGCCTTTGCCTGTCAGACCTGCCATGTGCAGCGGTTCCTGACCTCATGGTAGCATTGCCTATCAGCGGGCCTCCCAGTCTCCAGTACTATGTACCAGAGATTGTCAAGGTCACGCATTAAGTCCAGCAAGAACTGGGACATGCAGTGGTTGTCAACTCCCTTAATGACCTGTTTGCAGTAGGGTACAAAGAGGTCACAGGTGGCATTGAAAAAATTCACAAAGTACTCCAGAGCTGAGTCAATATCAAGTGAGGCAGCAATGGGAGACCAGTCCCAGCTACTGAGGTGTTGTTTCAGGAGCCATAGCTTGCCTGGCCTGAGTCATCACTGAAAGCTAACTTTTGGTAGTGCCTTTGTAGCCAAATATGACCAGTGCCCGAGTTCTGGCGAGTGGTCACTCAGTGCGTCAGATAGCACTGAGACCTGGGTGAATTTATGAGGGCAATTAGTAAGAATTAGGTTGATGAGGGTCGAGGTACCTGTTCTTGGGTTGTGACGGGTGACTGAAGGCACAATTTGTGACAGACTGAGGGTGGTCACAGCATCCCTGTTTGGGGCGGCAGTGTCTGCCAGCCAATTGATATTGAAATCAACCAGGACAATAATATCTGCCTGGTCTGGATGTTGCTGAAGGTGGGTCAGAACTGATTGGAATGCACTTTTCTGATTCCTGGCTGGGATGTAGATGGCGGAGATGAAGAGAGGGGCCCTGGAGGAGGTGACACTGACTTGGAAGGAGAGGACCTGGGCACTGTGGTCCAGAGCTGGGGATGGCAGAGTGAGACCTTGGAGGGTGTCACAGAGGTATATTGCACATCCTCCCCCTTTTTTAGCTAGTCTGTCAGCATGAAATATAGTGTACCCAGGGAGAGCAACAGCAGAGTTGGGGGTGCAGTCATTGAGCCAGGTTTCCACCACTAAGATAGTGTCTGGCCATTGTTGAACATAACCCATCCTTGTAAATTGTCAAATTTCTTTAGCAGCTGCAAATGTTAAGGGAAGCTATACAGAGTTCCCCAGGTGCAGCCCGATTAGTCGCAAGAGAGGGGGTAGGACCAAGGTTAGGATGGATATTGTCGGAGAGCAGGAGGAGTAGCAGTTAAGCGGCTAAGTGGGACGGCAAAGTGGAGCGAGGAGTCTGACCGGAGTGTGGCAGGCTCTGTGGCTGGACTGTTCAATCCATCTATGAACTGCAATTCTGGAATATATTGTCTGCTGCTTGTGAGTGAACACAGAATGTTTTAGTCTTGTCTGAGCTACCCCCCTCCCTCCCATTTTGCGAGACTGAGTAATTATTATCTGCTTTAAAGTCAGTGTGAGCTGCTGTGTGGATTGTTTTGTGTGCTGCAATAACTAAAGTAAACTCTGTTAAGCCTGCACTTGGAAGTACTTGCTGTTGTGAGCCCAATTTGCTCAGAGTGTCGTGGAGCGGAGACCGAATTTGGTTACTAGGCAACAGTACACTTGTTAAGCCGTCTGCTGCATTATTTCTAACACCTGTACGCTTATTGAACTCTACTCTGATCTCCATGATTTTCCTGTTGGTGGCAGCTTTGGGAAGTGGAGGAGGGGCGACTTCAATAAAAAGTCTGCATTTCCATTCAGCGGCAGTGTCAAAGCGGCAGCAGCTAAGTGGGACGGCAAAGTGGAGCGAGGAGTCTGACCGGAGTCAGACCGGGGATGGACTGGGCCACTAAATTCTGTAGCACTTTGATTAGATTTATTATATATTAGGTTTGCATCTGTAGTGTCACTATGATTAACAGAGGGATAATACTGTGTGTAGCATATATAGTCTGTGTTCTGTGTACTGATGGGCTATTTCGCCCTATATGTGTCAAAAATTATTTTAGAACTCAGGAAAGTAACCAGACAAATGAGTCTGAGACTCAGCGATACGATTTTGTTTTTAATTACAGCTACTTATTTGGGGTAAAGGGTAAATATATGAGCTATAATTTGGGGTACAGTGTTAGGAAATACAAGATAAGGAAATGTGTTTTGTTTGTTTGCGTAAGGACCTGGTCATACTGTTTACTTTTACTAATTCGATAACTTTCCCTGCCCATATACAATCTTGCACTGCAGGCGTCTCCCTTACACTTACATATACTCATATGATCTATTTTCATGGCTTGCTCCCCTTTTTCTCACTTACCAACCTTTTGCTTAATGACACCCCTGCTCTCAATGGTTATTTCTTCCTTTTGTATTACCTGTTTTTGTTTTTGTGTACCTTGTTCTGTTTATATAATATGTCACCTGATAATTTATTGTCCAAGGTCCTCTCTATTCATTGCATAGGTAGGCATCTATGAACTTATGAATGGTCTACTCTGTATGTCTCTGATATATTGTATCCACTTTAACTCATTGTATGTAAAACACTTTACTTTGTACGTTCCAGTAAATTGTATCCTCTTTAACTCATTGTATGTAAAGCACTTATAAATTGTTATCCTGTTAAGTTGCTGCATGTCTGTACTCTCCTGGGTCATGCCTGAAAATAGTCATTTTATGGCTAGTGCACTTACCCAGTTAACAAAAGCTAAGAAAATAAAAATAAAAAATATACACCAACAATGGCCATGTACATCTTCTTAACAATTTATTTTTTTGCAAAGACAGAGGGACCTTGTTTTATGCAGGACAACCTAAGGTGTGTTTTAAATGTGGGGCCCGCATATATCTTAGCTCTGACTTCCATACCCCAAGGTGTAATCATTGTTTTGATTATGATCATGTTTCAGCAGACTGTCTTAACCTGTTTAAATGTAACTTGTGTGGGAAGACAGGACAAGCTTATGGGAGGTGTCCATGGACCTCCCATAACTGGGAGGATTGTCCTTCTCATATAGGTCTTATAGACAAAGCCCAGGCACAGCAAGTTAAAAGAGTAGCAGAGCAGACAGCTCAGCAGCCTCAAGAAGGAGAACAGAATAGGGTAGAGCCCCCTTCAGAAGCACTGGAGAAAGCTTCTGCAGTCCAAGCAACAGAGCTCCAGGAGGAGAATAGGGAGTGAACAATTGCCAAATGCTTATGCAGATGCTTATGTGGCTACTTCTGTGGTAGCCCAAGTGCACAGACCTCAGGTGCATGAGATGGATACGATGCCCCCCAACCCCACCCACAAAAAACACTTCCCCTTTCATGATTGTTAGCACAAAAAAAATCTAGATAATCCAAAAAGCCTTCTGAAGAAATTAGTCAAGGTAAAAAAGGGATAAATAAAGAGAAAGGGGAAGGAAAAGTCTCCTGGAAAGCTACTAATAAGTTTGCTATCTTGCAGCCTGTGGGACAGTGGGGGAACTCTGACAAAGAAGATTCAGAATCCTCTTCAGTATCATCCTCTATTTCAGACATTACCTCAGATCCAGAGGAGGAGGAAGGGTTTGATTCTATTGCCACGTGCAGTAGGAGAAGGAGATTGTCACAAACTTCTTAAATGACAAAAATGTATGTACTACAATAATACTTCACACTTAAGCAATATGTCCTCTTTATCTATAAGTACCTTAAATGTTCATGGCATCAAAACTCATAGGAGGAGGTCGGTGGCTATGCAAGCCTTGGCCTCTATCAAGGGGCACATATTCTGTGTGCAAGATACTAATTTAAAAACTAATACGGAACTAAAGCATGCAGCAAATTTGTGGCACAGGGGTGCCTCCTTCTGCTCATTAGGAGAAGAACTCTGTGATGTGTTGGGCATCTTAATTTCCAATACTAATATTACGTAGCTAGAATGGTGGATATTCTTTCAGGCAGAGCATTACTATTGGATATTAGTTTTTTACAAGAATGAATTATACTGAAAACAATATACGCTCCTCAGTCCAAGGCGCAGAGGGTTGTTCTATTTAAAGACATTCAACCGTTCCTGCATACATCAAGAATGGTAATATGGGCAGGGGACTATAATTGTGGCATACAAAATAACAAGGACAGAGTTAATTTTTCTTTTATCCAGCTTAAAAATACTAGATAGAAGGGTGGATGTTTGGGGGTTTACAGATTATAGATCCATTAGGACTGCCTTTTCATGGGAGAATGTTCCACATAGTAAAAAAATGTGGAGATTAAATGCATCTCTGTTAACTCGAGAACCAGTTACTAAGCATGGAAAAAAGACCGGCAAGCAAGATTATCTGTAGCAGGGTTGTATGACAATTTGACCGTATGGTAGAAAGATTCCAAGGAATCTTGGAAGAATGTGTTCCAAAAAATTACATATGAGGCCACTAGCAAAGATTATTTACAACATTTACAGTTAAGAAAGCAACCTCAAAATTTAATATCTTTAACAGAGAGTACAACACATGACTATGGGGCTCAGATTGGGCAGATCAAAAAACAGCTTGTGGATCTGCAATATAATAGGACAAAATCCTTAGAGTAGAAGCGTAGGTTTGGGGTACAAGCCAAAAAAGAGACATCAGACCCCTTTGAGGATTGTAAAGATTGAGTAGAGCATAGAATTTTGTGAGCGGTTCTGTCTGGGGATAATAGGTCAGTATCAACTCTGGTAGATATTCTGCAAGAGGTAGAGAAATATATTGGGGATACGTTTGGAGTTATGTGTGAGGTCCCCCATGACCCAGAGCTGTTTCTTTCACTGAATCCACCTCAAGTAGATGTGGGGGGGGGGAGAGCTAGGTTAGTACAAGAAATCATAACAGAAGAGGTAATATGTGCCATAAAAGCTCTAAAAAGTGATACTGCTCCAGGCATAGATGGACTGGGGGCAGAATTTTATAAAGCGTTTCAGGAAGAATTGGTGCCCATGTTAGTGTTGCTATTCAATACTTTGTTGCAGCAGGATAGTTTAACAAAATCTATGTATAAAGCACTCTTAATTTTGTTGTATAAAAAAGGGCCATGTGAAGAACTTACAAATTAGAGATCACTATCCTTATTAAATTCAGACTTCAAAATTCTTAGTAAAATCATACTTAACAGGATGTCATCTTTAGCTGATTCCTTGATTAGTCCCTCTCAAACCTGTGCAGTGCCAGGAAAACATCAGCAAGATAATTTAATCATACTTAGAGAGTTGTTTCAGAGTGGAGTAAGTGGAACAGCTCAAGTGTGTGTTCTTTGTTTAGATCAGGAGAAGGCCTTTGATACGTTAAGACGTACCTACTTATTTGATGTTTTACATGCTTTTGGCTTCTCGGCACAATTTCTGGGATGGCTAAAGTGCATATATAGGCATGCTGTAGTAATACCAAATTTAAATGGGTGGATGGGAAAAGAAATTGCAGTCAAGAGGGGAGTGCGGCAAGGGTGTTCACTGAGTCCCTTGCTGTATGCATTTGGAATAAACATACTTCTTGGAACTACAGAAAAAAATAACAGTATTCATGGAATAGGTCCAGCTGTGGATCAACCACCTATGACTGCTTTAGCATATGCAAATGATGTCACATTGATTTTAGGACCAGCCACTAGTGAACAGGCCTTGCAAATTGTTTGACACAGTGTGCTCAGCTGGCTCACGAACAAATTATGGAAAAAGTAAGGGATTCCAACTAGATGATACTGCATTACCAGGCTCTAGAAAGTTTGCAGGCATCACAGTAACTACAGGGACAGTTATTATGCTAGGGACTGAATTTGGGGCAATTGGCACCTCTAGTCACAACTGGAAGAAAGTTATCCAGAAAGGGAAGGTTAGTAGGGTACTGGAAAGGGCAGCAAAAAGCAAAAAACAAAAGTTTTTTTTAATTAAAACTTTGCTGATCCCTATATTTCTCTATGTCAGTTATATTTTTCCTCCCCCTCAAGCACTGATTGCTAGTGTATATAGTATTTTCTTTCAGGCCTTTTGGGGTAGTCGTTTAAATCCCATTAAGAGGAGTATTACTTATAGAAGTATATCAGAGCGTGGGGTTGATATGATTGACCCAATAGCCTTTCTTATAGTATTTTTTTAAGTTACAATATAGGACAGGCATTGAGACCAGGCCTAAAACCATGGAAATGTTTTGTGATGACCTGGCTTAGTCCATGTTTAGGATATTGGAAAGAAAACAAGCCAAGAATGCTAAATATAGCAACTTGACCACCAGGGTATGGATTACAAAGCCTAAAGAAAATTATGAAATGGAAAATTACAGTTGCACAAATCAATGTTGGATAGAAAGGGAATATATAAGATAATTTTGGGAACAGAACCCTTGGAGAGCATTATTTTTTTCCTTTTTGCCTGGATGGACAACTTTTATGGGTCCTACAACAACTGAAAAACTCTAGGCTCCCTCAATTTGTTTGAGATTTAGTATGGTTCAGAAATTATGGAAGATTGAGAATTAAAGGAAATCATAAACATATGCAAATAACAGAGTGATATTGTTCAAGGGAAGAATACATCCAATTGATTGAAACACAGACACACCTTTTTCTTGAATGTAAATATATACAGGGATTTTGGAATTTTTTAGCACACTATTGGGAAGAACCACTTTTTGAGAAACTTAAGTATGAAACTCTATTTTGGGGGACAATGACAGAAGGATGGGGAAAATATGACCAGGAAAATATCTATGTGATAATGACAGTCATTTGATATTATATATGGCTGTCGAGATGTTGTTGGGTCACACCACAAAGAATTATTACACATGTAGAAATATGTAAAAATATTATGTTAACTTTGCAGGCCATAGCTGAAAAAGATAGAGGGAAGTACGCTTTGCCTAAGTACAAAAAATTGTGGATACAATGTGAAGCCTGCTAATTAGCATAAGTATGTGATGTGTTATGGGGGAGAAGAATTGGTTTATTTGATGGCCAAGAAATTGGCAAACTGTGTAATAGTATCTGATTGTTTTCTACAGTGATTTATGTTTTGTATTTTTTTATGAACTGATGTGGTATTTTGATTTGTAATGTAGTCCTTTTTTTTTCAATAAAATTATCGTACTCTTTTCGAGAAGTGCCATGGGATCTTTAACATCCACCTGAACTACCACCAGAACAGGCGGATGGGACCTTGGTTTAACATCTCATCTGAAAAATGACACCTCAGGAGTGCAACACCCCCCTCATACTGCATTGCAGTGTCTGTAGTGGGATATTAACCTAAGTGCCTGGTGTGGGGATAGAACCCACAACCTTGTGATCTCCTGGCCTCAGAGGTGAGTGTGCTACATGCTGAGCCACTGACACTGACATTAGGGTTGTTTTAATTCTTTGGATTGTACAGTTTTTCAAGTTTTATTGTAAAAGTTCTTTGACATGTGTTAAAATGCCCTTGCAACAAAATAAAGACTATTGTTATTATTATTACTTCTTCCTAACCCTCATCAGAATTGCCTAATGTCTGTCCCATGCACTCTTGAATTCCCCCACTGTTTTGGACCCCACAACCTCCTCAGGAAGGCCGTTCCATGTGTCCACCACCCTCTCCATGAAAAAATACTTCCTCATGTTGCCACTGAACCATTCACCCCTATCTTCAAATTGTGCCCCCTTGAGCTTGTACATCTCTTTCTGAAAGATGCTACCCTCTTGGACTTTGTTGATTCCCTTGAGGTACTTGAAAGTTTCTATCATGTCCCCCCACTCCCTTCTTTCCTTGAGGGTATACATATTAAGCTCAATTAGTCTTTCTTCATATGGCTTTGGTGCAGACCCTGTACCATTTTAGTTGCCCTCTTCTGGACTGCCTCTATCTTGTCTACGTCCTTGCAGAGATGGGGTCTTCAGAACTGCACACAGTACTCCAGATGGGGTCTCACCAGCTGACTGTACAGAGGGATAACAACTTTTCATTTTCTACTGGTGTTGCTTCTCCCTTCACATCCCCATATCTCCCCAGACCTCCTTACTGCCTTCTCACATTGCTTGCTTACCTTTAGGTCATCTGATATGACTACCTCCAGGTCCCTTTCCATTTTTGGTGTTGTTAGTACCCCCAACCCATTATGTACTCTTCTCCTGGATTTTTGTTTCTCAAGTGCATTACTTTGCACTTCTTTGCAGTGAATCTAAGCTGCCATATTTTTGACCATTCCTCCAACCTTGCCAAGTTCCTTCTCATCCTTTCCACCCCCTTTGTATATTAATCCTGTTGCAGATGGTTGTGCCGTCTGCAGAGAGGCATACTTTTCCTTCCAGTCTCTCTGCAATGTCCCTTATAAAGACATTCAAAAGGACCAGTCCCAGTACTGAACCATGCAGTACCCTGCTGGTAACCCCCCTTTCTTCAGAGTGAACTCCGTTTACTATTACCTCCTGTATCCTGTTGTCCAGCCCAATTTTTACCCAGGCTAACACCCCAAGACCCACTCCCAATTGAGAAGCTGCTATGGATATAAAGTACCCTTTGATTTGTCTGCAGCAACTTCACTCTGAACGTTCACCATCCTGTCCATATGTATTCTATATCTATGATAGTTTCAGCTTTTTCAAGCATAGCACATTTTGGATGGAGCCAGTAGAGGATATCATTTACATTCACTCCCTCATTCCAAAATAAAGAAGTGACAACTTTAGTTGCTGGCTTGGTCAGGGGATTAGCTACAAAAAAAACAGAAAAAAATGATCCTTCAATTGATGGTTCTTAGCCCAAAACCTATCCAGAGAATCTGTAGTTATAAAACATATATCATATGTAACCACCTTGTTACCCGGGATTACTAGAATCCCAGTAAGACCTAGTGGTAGGCAGGGAAGGCAGCTTGTGAAACTCCAGTTTAATGGATTTCACACGTCTCACTCTGTTCTCAGTCTCAGCTGAGACTGAGGGATGACATCACCATAGAACTGTCGCAGCTGCATGAGCCACAATGGAATCTGCAACAGGGAGTTGGAGTAGAATGTTGGGAGGTTTGAACAGTAGTCTGTAGGTCAGTTGGAGTTTGGAGCTTGTTGTGAGAGGAGCACAGCAGCTCTGTGTTAGGCTCTTGGAGCCTCAGCCCTGACATAGGGCTACATTTAGGTAAAAGGTGTGTGTTTTCACCTAAAGAGAGACACAGAAGCTAGTTTTAAAGTGGTAGAGACCGCTGAATCGGGTCTCAGTGCCCCATCCCTGAGGGGATGAGGCAGGAAAGGTTTTTCTGCAATTCCAGGGGCAACCCCCATGGCTAGTGCTAGTGAAGAAGCTGCCCTATTTTGTCCAGGAGTATGGGAAACAAGAAGATTTCGTGATTCGCCTGTGGGGCACCTGCAACCGGAGGGTGAGTTTCTGCTCTTTCTAAAGGGCCCATGTTTTCACCCTGGGACTTGTGTGATAGTGGGGATTGGACTACTGAAGTAGTGGGAGGCCTAGAGTAATAGGCTTAGCCAAAAGTAAAAGTATGTTCAAGTCCAGCACAAAGGGGAAGTCAAGACATGTAGAGGAGATGTGACATATGTCTACCCAGTAATCTACATTGCCAAGCTTTCAGAAAGAGTTGTTTAGTTTCCAGAGAAATGGCCAGGTATGGATTGTGGGAGCTGGAGGTGGGAGACCCCCCATCTTTAGTAACCAGATCCACCTCTACGGATTTGCTCTGTGGATTTCTACTTTGCCTCATGCACAATGCCTCATGGCCAGTGATGAGGGAAGTACCCAGACGTGGGATTGGAAGGAAAATTCCCTCTAGGAGTCGAAGGCTCTAAGGTGGTTTGGGGAGCCACCAATAGGAAAACTGGTTCATTCCCATAATGAACCGTGGATCAAGTGGCTGGTGGGGAAGCCGGACCAGTGGGGAAAACCCAAGTAGTGTACAAATTGGGCTGTGTACCCAAAACTGCAGGCTAGTCTGGGCTGTGTGCCTGGAGGGTTCAGAGCCTGAGGGCTGGAAATGTGAAGAAGTGTTCTGTTGTCTCTAATCTGCATTACCAGGAATGTAGCCCCATGGGGGTCCGTCTATGCTTTGTTTGTTCAGTTTGTATGTGAATAAAAGCCACACTGTAGAATCCCATTCCTGGTTTTGGACATTACAGTTATTGCTTCCTGTTTTCGGATTTACTTGGGTGACTCTTGGGCAGAGCAGCCAAACCAAGGTCCCCTGTGCCGAATAACCTTATCCTCCCCGAACCCAGTCCCCAAAGGCCACCTGTCATTTTGCTAAAAGGCAGGGGTACGGGAGTTACACATAGTTATAGTAGCTTCCCCAGGAACATGTTTCAATGCATACATTTCTGAGGCGAAGTAATGCACTGAATCTTTTACCAGTAATCTAGCAAAATAGATGCTGTCAGGTGAGTTATCTAGACCCTTTTTGTACCTCAACCTCACTGCATTTCAACTCTGGGCAGGCTAACCATATGAAGCAAGCAAATATGAAAGTCTGAAAATCCTCTCCTGGTTACTGATAGGGGTAAGGGTGTATTTTCCCTCACCTCCAGATCTGATGTTAAAATTTTAGTTATTTTTCTTGTAGTTCCATTTGCAGTCAAAGTGTGCTTAGAGCCAGCCATATACTGTACTGGGTTTCCTAAGTATGCTGCAACACTAAAGGACCAGCAACCTCTTTATCCCTGTGCATAACTGTTTCTTTTACAATAACATCAAGTTTACCAGCATGTGTATCAGACACTGAGCCCTTCCCTTGCAGTTTCAGAAAGCATACCCCTTGTAACTTTCCCTTTCTCCATGCACACATTAGAAGTACAGTATATGAACCCTCCTAGTCATATTGACCTTAGCAACAGATTTGTGACTAGACTTACCGTTGGCTTTTTCCCCAGACTGCAAACTAACAGTGCTTGTAGCAGAGGCCAGCTCCGTATCTGTAAGTACTGCACAGTCTGTAAAATCAACAGTTACCACAAATTTGGTACTGGCCTGAGGCAACTCGGTTTCGGGAACTGTCTGTAGTTCCTGTGTTTGTGAAGACATTTCAGGGAACTCTTGTTTCTGATCCAGGACACACACACACCTAATGTTTGAGAGTGGTGTGGACATTGATGTTTCAGAGTGGTGTGGACATTGCCTGGGTGATTCGGCATCATTCTCTTAGTGGATCAGCCAGGTGAAGCTGTCATTCAGTCTCTTACACCCAGTGGTCAATAGTACTTTCTCAGGAATCCAGGCAGCTTCTTTCTCAGCAGCTATCTTCTTTTTTGTACCCATTCTGCATCCTAGTCACAGGTGGCACGGTGTTAAGCTCATGACTCTGGGAGGAGCATTTCCACAGTACCTTGCTACGCTGGCTGGTAGTTCACCAGAGGGTGTTGGTTAGGAACATTGCTGGGCACTGAAGCCATGGCCTCGAGTTCCTTAGTACTATAACCAGTTGCAGCCACTACTGGATCTGTAGCAGCTTGCTGCACCATGCCAGGAGTATTATCCTGAGTAACCTTGCTGTCTGAATTTATGGCAGTGTCAGTTTCAGAAACAGCTATTTGTAGAGAAGGACCTGCAGATGACGAGGCTGCAACAGCATCTGTCCACATTTAAGCAGCCACCGGACTGTCCCATTCATGGAAATATATTGTTTCCTCTTCTGCCGTAGGGGCCATCAGGGCCATCAGGTGAGATCTTTTTTTTAAATCTCCAACGCATGCTTCAGTTTGGCTTCCTCTGATGCCAAATCTGTTTCCAGCTCAGACACATCAAAACTGTAGCAAATATCTAGGTCTGTATCTATGTTTTCGACAATCATATTCAAAGCCAGGTCAGGTATGACCTCTGGCAAAATAGGAAATGGGGGGGAGGTCAGCTCCCATGCTACTGCATCATCCACCTCCACACCACCAGAGTATGTCATCTTGGTCAAACCGACAGTATGCTCCCTGCTGAAGAGCGTGGGGTTTCACTGGTGTCATGACCAATATTCCTCCATCAGTAAAAAACATATCCATGTAATTCAACTCACAGGATGCACCTACACATCAGTTATCACAGCTTAGTGTGCCTTTTATGTTCAAAAATTACATATGAATAACTAAAATAAAACTCCCCTAACTTATTATTTGTTACAGTTTCTTGTCACTTTCATTTCAAGACTTCGTCTGATCTTTGGTTACTATTACTGTTTTATTCTCCTTCTTTTCTCCTTTACCAGCATATACAGTACCTTAATTCTGTTTCACTCCAAATTTGCCTTGTGCTGCTGTCTTTCCTTCATGACCGTCTCTGATCCTAGCCAGTTTTCACAGGTACTGTCCCATGATGGGACCTAAGTTTTTAAAGCAGGCAGCAACATGCTATTTGTTTACTGTACCCCATCATAAAACTCCAGAGTTACACAGAAGAACTGTCAGATCAGTTCAGTTCAAAACAATTCAATCTATGATTTCTTTTTCCAATTAGGAATAGTTTAGGGGCACTGGGGCCAGGCACAAGTGATTGGCTGGTACTGTCACCTTCTTGGAGGTTATCATAGTAGAAAGGGGGCACAGAAGTAAAGCAAAAAAACTTCCAGTTCAATGATTTGTTGAAAGGGTGATGCACCAAAGGGGATTTTTACTTCATGGAGCACTGCAATGCCATTTGATGGAATGAATATTTAAATCAGATTCCCTTTATCCCACAGGGAGGGCAACAAGGGATTTGGGCAAGGGTTTGAGTTGTTCATCTTGGGGCAGTTAACTAGGGTGTGGCTGGACCTAGGGTCATCCATAGGACATGTCCAAATGAGGGAAACCTAGTATGCAAGCTTGCGAACAGAGGGAACAATCTGGGAGGGTGGGAGTAAAACAGAAGGGGTTCAGGGCAGGGTCACATACCTGAGAGAGCGGACCAAAGCAAATACAGTGAGAGAGATACAGTTAGAAGCACAGTATGTCAAAGGAGCAAGTGAATTATATCTAGGCAATGGACAGATAGGCAGCAGGCAGGGTTCCTGAAGGATACTCAGCTTAAATGGCAGAAATCATGGTAATAAAATGACCAATCATCAGGCCACAGCAGCAGACAGCGTTCCTGCCATAATGGCAGTGACAGAAACATGGTCTTCACCCAACAATGACTGGGACTTGACAGTCCCAGGTTACACATTTTTCAGGGGTGATAGGGAAAAGGGGAGACTGTTGCAACTATATGTTAGGGAAGGTATCAGAGTAATTGAGGATAAAGGGGCATGGGGTGAAGGCATGGTGGAATTAGATGCGTCACAGTATAAAATTTTAATAGTATGGTAACTGTCACATGTAATATTGTGATATTGTAATAGTGCAGTATTGCAAAAGCAGTCATTTTTGTACAAAAAATAAGTCTCCTTAAAGTCATGTCAGGAAAAGTTGATAAAGAAGAGACACTTGTCCCTAGAAACACAAAGAAATTAGTTGAAAGCCCTGAAAACTGCAGTATGCCATGAGTCAAGACTATCATGGTATTAGCAATTGCTCATGGTATCGCTACCCTGAAATCTGATACCATGGTATACCACGAAACCATCATACCATGACATCCTTTAGTGTAATCACTATTGACACATCTTACAGTGGATGGAAAAGGGTCTTCCACATGAGGCTGATATACAGGCCTACTATTCAGTCAGAGAAGGTGGACATGACAAAAGCCAAGAAGATCAGGAGACAGAAGCTGGAGGGAACATCATCCTGTTAGGAGACTTTAACTTACCAGACACATACTGTAGTATCCCAGTGGCACAGAGCTCCAGAAAGCTGGCATTGGTGGATATCTTTAAGGACTGCTTATTGACTCAATGTGTGGAGGAAAGGACTAGGGAAGGGACCGCACTCGACCTAGTTCTGACTAACTGACATAATTCTTGTGTTTTCATTGGAGAAGCCACTGAGATCTAGTGACCACAACTCAGTGTGGTTCAATATGGCTCTGAAAGCACAAGATACATGTCCTAGATACTGTTCCAGGACTAAAGGAGGGCAAACTTTAGGGGGATGGAGAAGGAGCTTAGGGAGAGGGTTGGATGTATCACCAACTGGATGAGACAGAGAACAAGTGGGAATATATCACAGAAGAGAGTCTTGCCATGACAAAAGTTGCCTCAACAAGTAGATCAGGGGAAAAGCAATAAGAGACCTATATTGTTTTCCAGGTAGGTTGAGGCAGTAGTGTGGGTAAAGAAGATGGGCTTTGATGTATTGCTGGTCAAACACATGGAGGCAAGCAGGATCTCTACCTGAT
This sequence comes from Neoceratodus forsteri, assembly GCA_016271365.2. Lineage (NCBI taxonomy): Eukaryota > Metazoa > Chordata > Ceratodontiformes > Ceratodontidae > Neoceratodus > Neoceratodus forsteri. The sequence continues at coordinate 898,559,854 of CM028135.1, read as the reverse complement.
TAAAACAAAAGAAGCCAGTAAGGCATTAAGGAGTGCCAAGTCTGAGGTAGAGTTTAGGATTGCAGAAGAAGTGAGGGGAAAAAATACATTTTTAAGGTAAGTCAGGGAAAGAAGACAGAATAAGGGGCAACTGAGAGGCTAAAAAAGTGTGAAGCATGGAGGTAGGTGGACCGAATGGACAAAAATCTGATATTCTAAATTAGTTTTTCTGCTTGGTCTTCACAACTGGGCAGATGGCAGTGCCAGAATGGTGCCTCGGGTGAGAAACAAATATGGCAATCTGTACTATTACAGAGGAACGTAGACTCAAAGGTCTAAAAGGATTAAATGTATGCTGATGACACAGATCTGTGTGCTTTAGGTAGTTTTACCCTAAGCTGAAATCATCACTCTAGTGTGACTTTGACAATGTCCAACATTAGTTCTGTTCAAAGCAGCTCTCAATAAATTTCAAAAACAGTTTCTAAAATTTGGTACTAGACAGAGATTAGCAATGCTCCAACATATACCTGTTTTTTTTTCAATACTCTAGATGACAATCTCCTTGAATAGAAAGAGTGTGGCTGGATCAGAATCTTAGCTTTTCCACCTACATAAGCTTGCCCATGTTTTATTGTGCAGATGTAGTATAGAGAAATGCCCCAAAGTCTAAACTTACCAGGCTGGACATTATTTCTGCTGCTTTGCCATTAGTGCTCCATGTCTTACCCATCACTGCTCTGTATATGCTAATCTCTCTTTCTCCTCCCTTGACGACTGGCATTCCTCACACTGCTTCTCCTTCATGGCCAAATACTGACTTCCCACTGTTACCACTTCATTTATTTTATTGTTAATCGGGTGGATAAACTGATCCCAGGGATCATTTTCAGGTACAGCCTAAGCCATATGAATGGCACAAATGATGAAAATAGAAACAATTACATGTAACACATGGAACTGTAGTTACTGCAAAACATTAGAATTGTGCATAGCAAAGGAGTAAATAATGATTGGGTAAAGTACACAGAGTCTTTGTGGCAATGTAGCAGCAAAAGCAAAAGAAAAAAGGGCTACTGTGGTTCTCTAAGTCAGTAGTCAAGAAAGTGCAGGGGAAAAAGTAAGGCATTCAGGAAATACAAAGACACACAGAAAGAAGAAGACAGAGTGAATTATCTGGAGAAACAGAGAGGCTGGAAAAGCCATCAAAGGGGTTAAGGCAAGAACGGAGGAAGAAATAGCACAGGCTACTAAGAAGGGAGATAAGACCTTCTTCCAATATATTAGTGAGATGAAGAAGACCAGAAATGGTATTGTTAGGCTAAGAAAGGGAGGGAGGGTGGGTAGAGGATGACCTTGGGAAAGCTGAGATAGTGAACAAGTACTTTTGCTCAGTATTTATCAAGGAAGAGGCAGGGAAGGGCCAAGACTCAAGAGTAATGGTTTACAGGGGGAAAGGTGGACACCAGCCCATTTATGGTGGATAGTCTTGGAAGAACTAGGGAAAGTAAAGACAGACAAGGCAATGGGACAAAATGGGATTCACCCTAGAGTTTTGAAGGAGCTCAGAGAAGTCCTAGCATGACCACTGATGACCCTTTTCAACCAATCACTAGACACAGGGGAGGAACCTGGGTTCTGGAGGAGGGCAGAGGTGGTCCCTCTACACCAGAATGGAAGTAGGGAGAAAGCAGGCAATTGTAGACCTGTAAGCCTGACGTCGGTGGTGGGGAAGCTGATGAAGTCCCTGCTTAAGGAGAGGATAGTGAAGTTCCTGGAGTCAAGCAGTGTAAAAGACTCAAGGCAGCATGGATTTGCTGAGGGAAGGTCCTGCCAGACCAATCTTATTGATTTCTTTGACTGGGTGACCAGGGTGGTGGATCAGGGAGAGGCAGTGGATTGGCCTACCTGGATTCCAGTAAGGCCTTCAACACCGTTCCACACAGAAGGTTGCTGAACAAATTGGAGAATCTGAGGGTAGGCTCTAAGGTGGTAAACTGAGTGGAGCATTGGCTAAAAGGCAGGACCCAGAGGGTGGTAGTAAATGGCATCAAATCTGAAGAGAGGAAGGTAACCAGTGGGGTGCCACAGGATCGGTGCTGGGCCCAGACCTAATTAATGTATTCATCAGTAACACTGCAGAAGGACTGAAAGGAAAAATATGTGTGTTCGAAGATGACACCAAGATCTGCAGCAGAGTCGACACACAGTAGGGGCTAGAGGATATGAGAAATGATCTTGGTCTACTTGAGGAATGGTCAAGGATATGACAGTTGGGTTTCAATGCTAAGAAGTGCAAGACAGTGCACCTGGGACACAGAAATCCAAGAGAGGAATACAGGATGGGGGGAGGGCAGAATTTAGCCACCACAAATCAGGACAGAGATGTGGAGGTCATCATATCCGATGACCTGACATCATTAAAATAATGTGAAAAAGTAGTGTGAAAAGTAAACAGAATGCTGGGATGCATAGAAAGGAGCATAACCAGTAGGAGGAGCAAAGTGGTGATGCCACTGTCTAGATCACTGGTGAGGCCTCATTGGGAGTACTGTGTCCAGTTCTGGAAACTGCACCTCAGGAAGGACATAGACAGAATGGAAGCAGTCCAGAGAAGGGCAACAAAAATTATACATGTGCTGCACCACAAGTCTTATGAGGAGAGACTCAAGGAACTTAATATCTATTCACTGGAGGAGAGAAGGGAGAGAGGAGATAGGACAGATTTTCAAATACCTCAGAGGAATAAACAGGGTACAGGAGGGAAGCATATTTCAGAGAAGAAAGTGCACAAGGAGAAGGGGACATAACATGAGGCTGGGGGGGGCTTAGTGGGAATGCTAGGAAGTATTTTTTTAAAGAGAGGGTGGTGGATCCGTGGTACAGCCTACTAGTGGAGGTGGTGGAGGTGAAAACAGTACATGGATTCAAAAGCACATGGGACAAGAATAAGGGCACCCTGCTGGGCAGCAGAGTGGGGGAACGGCAATCCAGATAAGGATAGGGATTGCCAAACTGAGTAAGGAAATGGGCAGATAAGGTGGACCACTTGGTCCTTATCTGCCGTCTTATTCTATGTTTCTATGTTTCAAACATGTTAAAGAGCTGCTGACACCTCAAAGAAAGCTTTGAAAAACATAATATTTAGGTACAAATCAGCTTGCATTCCAGATATATATATATATATTATGGTAGTACGGTAGTGCTACCATAGTTAGGGTTGAGGAGCCATTTACATATTAAACCCAAAATTTTGCACCTTAATAACTTTGCAAATGTTTGACAGATTTGCCTGAAATTTGGAATACACGATCAAGACCCATACACCTCAGGATCTGCCAAGTTTTGTACTGGTCTGATACACGGCTGCTGAGTTATTAAGCGTGATCTGCGCATGCGTTTACGCTTTTTCTGGAATTCTACGGTTGTGCCTACAGGTCGCACGGTTTGCGGAACCAGCCCAAAATCTTCTGGGAACATGCGGCCATGATCCCCAATGTGCCTTTCAAAGATTTCATGAAAAAATATTAAACTGTTCAAAAGTTATGGCAGTCCGAACTTCTGTTTTTTTCCCATAGGATAACATTACAGCGTTCACCGCGCCTTTGAGGGCCCGTATCTCGAAAACGGTGCAAGATACGGAGTTTTTGTCAGAAAATGATAGTCCCCATATGTATATAGCTAGCCAGGAAAGTGATAATACATATGACTTTTACATTTTTTTTCTATGTCGTACGGTTACTGAGATATAAGCAATTTACTATTACAACTACTGATTTTTGTGTTCCGAGAGTCATTATTTTGCATACATTCTTTCTACTCACTGTCTTTCTCTATACAGGTTTTGGGGAAAACCAGCTTGTGTGCTTACATTACTCTTACCATTACCGTTTCTGCTTCCGTTTCCGTACGTGTTTCACTTACCGTTCACGTTTACGCCACCATGTGCGTTACCCTTTGCGTTTTCATTTGCGGTTGCGTTTCCGTTGTTTTAACATTTCTGTCTACAGTACTGTTCCTCTTTCTGTTTTGCTTTGCGTCACCATGCGCACATGATTTGCGCTATGGCACAATGTTGCTAAATGTGACAAGACATCACCCCACGCCCGCCACTGCATTACATTCACTATTTCTCATTAGCATTCTCAAAAGAAGGAAATTAGAGGCAAAAACTCCGTTTAATGCATCAGTTAGGTTGTTCCACAGCGACAAAGTGAGGAAATTCGATGTTAGGGTTGAAACCCCCTTTGCACCCATCCAGCCCACCCCCCAACTAGAATCAGGGTGCGCATTGGAGTCATCAGACCTAAGTGTCACCCCATCGCATGTGGAAAGAAGCTATATGTTGTGCCAAACATGTCCATGAGCATGGATGACAGTTTGGCTAGGGTCTTTGTGCTATGGTAGAGGATAAAGTCATCGGCATACAATAGTGAGTTGCACGTGATGTCAATCTTGGGGAGGGAGTTGATAAACTATGAAAAAGATGGGTAAAGGATGAATCCATGTGGGACCCCAGTTTTGACCATCAGGGTGCTAGAAATTGCTCTCCCCATGCAAACCACCATGGTTCAGCCAATAAGCTAGTCATGAAACCAAGCTATGGTCATGGTGGAGCACCCAAAACTACTCAGCATTCCTAGCAGGATGTTGAGGTCCACCAGGCCCAAGGCCTTCTTGAGATTCACAAAGATGGCAGCAGTTAACTTGCTTCATCCATACCTCTGAAAACATTGTTGCTGAAGCAAACCAGGGCATTGGTGCTACTGTGGCCTTTCTAAAAGCTGCATGTTGCTCAGAGAAAGAGGAAGGTGGAGTGGACACGTGGTCAAAGATTTGCTGAGAGAAAACCTTTTTGAGAGCGTTTCCAGATTAGGAGTACAGATGACGTAGTAAGGGATATGATAAATACCCTAGCCAGATGTTTAGTAATAATGTGGGTGACCAGTTTTACAAATCTCTGGCAAAGGCCATTGCTGCTGGCACTATTTGTGTTGGGGAGGGTCTTGAGGAGCATGCAGACTTCCTGTATGGAGATGGCCATAAAATGAAAAGGTGGGACACTAGAATTGTCAGTGACTTAGTTGATACAACTATGGCTGGGATCCATGGGGGAAAGTTTATCAAGGTAGTTGGACAGGTCCGAGAATTTGTTTGTAAGGGCTTCAACCACTTTGAACAGGTCAGTTAGTGATCCTATCCCAGTTTCAAGTTTAATGGCATTTTTTTTTGTCCCATTAGTGATTAGGGAATACATTGCTGACCAGAATCTTTGAGGGTTGCCAGGGCTCCAGATTTGAACGTTTTTAAGGTACTCAGCCTTGCATGATTTAGCCTCCTTTTTGCAGATATTATGCAGGCATCTGTAATTGTTCCATTGGGAGGGGGAAGGATAGCTTAATGTGCTGCCCATTTGGCATCCCTCTCCATCTTTCTGAATAGATCTTTGGAGAGCCATATTGTATTTCCACCCTGCTCTGTCTAGGTGGTAAGTGGGAAATGCCAGTCCTGGATGGCAGTTAGGGAAGAAGTGAGAAAATCCAGGGCCACGTTAACATCAGGCAACATGTGCAGGACAGGACAGTTGCCTTGCCTTATTTGAAAGAAAAGGTGATGGACATCACATTTTGAGAAATCTGTGAATGACAAAAATTTGGGGGGAGGGTGTGGTGGTTTGGAGGGCCAGATGCAGAAGGAAGGGGAATGGGCACTGATGCAGTCAGATAGGACAGTTGTATGAAGGACCTCTCTTCATGATTAGTCAGTCTCCAGTCCAGGAGGGAGTGGTTTGAGAACCAATGTTTTGGTGGATGGGGGTGGTAATGAGTTGGGTGAGACAGAGCACTTATGTCTCCTCTTTCTTTAACCTAATCATCCCAGTCTACTGCTCCCTCTGATCTTCTGCTGCTTGTTCCTTTCATATCCCTCACAATAAATCTGTAGCAGGCCAGTCTGCTTTCTCTATCCACCTTCCTACACTTAGGAACAGCCTCACCCTCCCCATCTATCTCTTCCTTCTTGCGCTCTTTCAAACCTCTCTGACTGACACATTTCACAAAAGCATACATCTGGCTGGCCCAGTGGCATTGAGGGCTGAGTTGCTGGATGCTTTACCTCGTGCAACACTGGTGACCTGGATTCAGGAGTGACTTCAGGTCACTGGGGAGCTGGCATGGGGGGAGGGAGGGAGCTGGATTGAGCTGCCTAACAGTGGCTCTCCTCTCCCGTGGATGGGTTGTCACCCTCCCGCAGTCCTGCCACCTCCGAGTGGAGGTCTGGTGGCAGCACAGGCAGGTATAGGTGGTCGGTAGGGCAGAGTGTCCTGCAGTGTGTGACACACTCGTGCCTCCACATGCACACGCTTATACCAAGGATGTGAGGGTGGGCGAAAAATGGGGGAAAAAAATGGATAAACACATAATTGAAAAAAAAAACAAAAGCTTACATCTGCAGCTAGGCTTCTTTCTATTCTCTCTAGTTTTTGTTCATTTGTTTTTTTGTTTGTTTGTAATAACCAGGAATGGAGGGCTAGGCAATTCTTCCTGTTTTCAGTCTTGTCTCAGGATGAGGCAGAAGAGATACAGATACAAACTGATATTGAATCAGATTATGTGTATGAATGCCATGAGCTTAGGGATCAACATGGATGAGCTGGAAGCTGTTAGAGCATCAGTGCAGTTAGATTTTATGACTATAAAAGAAACATGGTCTGGGTACCCAGCTGAGGATAGTGCAGGCTGTATGGTGCAGCTGAGTGGCTGTCATTGGCATACATTTACAACAGAACAAAAACTTTGAATGAACTTTATTTTTGTCCCCAGGGTAGGCCCTGTGTCTGTTCACAGTTCTGTAGAACTACACAGGGTCTGTGTAGCAACAGCAGGCTAAGTCAGTTCAGCTGGGGCCTCGAATAGTGTACAGTAGGAGGTCTGCAGTCAATTTGGTAGGAGCTGGAGTCTGGCAACTTTTTTTAGTTATTTAACCAGGAGTAGCACACTAAGCTGAAAGCTTTTTTACAGGAGCAACCTGGGAGCACAAGGAAGTTAAGTGACTTGCTCAGGGTCACACAGTATGCAAGTGGAAGCTGTGGGATTCAAACCCAGGTCTGGTCTGCTGGATGTTACCAGATTTGCAGCTCAGAGCCTTAAACCACTGCGCTATACTGTCACCTATTTGTCACCTTCTAGGTTGCTTCCAGAGTCTGGCAGCTTGTTATCTTCGAGGCTGCTTGCTCTGAAGGATGGCATTAGACCAGCACTGAGAACCAGGGCCACATGCTTACCCTGCACATCCAGGCATCTAGCTCACTGGAGCAAAATGATGGGTAATATGTGGCTAGGGCACTACCTGGCTGAATCCCCTGACTGTCCAAAAGCTGGTAGTGATTCCTATTCTGGTGCTCAGGATTCACACACTCTTTTCAGTTCTGCAGCTGGCAGATGCGGGTAACTCTCTAGGTGGGTCTGTCCACCCCCCCCCCCAAGGCTGGAGGGGCAAACAGTCATTAAGGTGGTGTCCAAACTTCCTGTGCCACTCCACAGGCAGTTCTCTGGCTCTCCCAGGCAACAGGAGACTCTGCAGGCTCCTCCCGACTCTGGCTTCAGAATGTAGACAACCATTTCAGTCTCTTAGCAGAATGAAGTCTTATCCCCCATACAAGCTAAGGGTTTTCTTTCATGGGAGTCACAGAGATGCAGTCCCCCACATTTGACACATGTACTTTACTCTGGCTTTTCCAGCAGATGGAAGATTTAGGCAAGTCTCCCAGCCGTTGGTTGTGGAAATCTTGGGCCCACTTCCCAACTTCTCTGATTCGGTTCTCTCTGCACTCTTGGGCTTCACTCAGGGTGTCTCAGCAAGACTGCTGTGAGCTGTGTTCTCCCTCTGCATCCAAGGAGAAAGAATGGCAGCTTCCATCGGTCACTGCAGCTGTCCATCTCTAAAATTAATATGCATTAGATTCCTTGGACACCCAATTGGCTGATACTAAAAGTGCCAAAAACATTGTTTAGTCCCCTTTACCAGGAGCCATAGCAGCAGTCCTTGAGCTCCTTGAATACTGATTGCACAGAAAGGGGTTAAGAGTCATCAACATGGTGTCCATATAAACAGTTAATGTAGGGTCCCAAGTTTAAAGTAATTTCACAATTAAACAGAGCAGTTTTAACATACAACTTTCTCACTGTCCATCAATTGCTCCTTTGCCCTATTATTCAGTTAAAGAAAAGGATCCTAGAAAGTCTCTATCTGTCTGTTGCTAGTCCCATAACACAGAGTCCCCCCATAACAGGCAGAACCACACCTTCACTGGGCAGTCTTGGCTGCTCTTAAAGAAACAGTGACCGTACTAAGCATTTAACGTTTATACAAAGTTCTTTCCTTTCATCCCAAAAATGTGTCCCCGAACCCCTCGCTAGCATACTGGGATCCCAGAGGTCAGAACACACCAGAGACACTTCTCCTAGGCTGCAAAGGTAAATTCAAAAGGGGCACCACAGCACTAACAGGATGTGCAAGCAGACTGTCAGCTCACATGTTCAAGCAGAAGCCAGCTCGAATGTGCATTCCCTGAGCTGCTTGGCGCTTCGGCGCTTGCACAGTGCTATCTGCGCTGTACTGCCAGGTGGCAATCTCTAATTAGTTTCACTCACAAAATTTCCAGTTCCCAACAAACAGTATAGGGGGGTTGGCAAAAGCAATAAAACCATTACTAGACCCAAGGCTGGCTAAACCAGATGGCAGGGAAGGCAGACCAGGTAAGGCCCACCTGGGGTGAGGGGTTATATACATAATTCCCTGAATCTACCCATAACCTCTTTAACACTTCTATTTGCTGGGTGACTGGTGCCAAGATAATCTAAAAAATGAAAATTTCTAAAGCATATCCACAGTCACAGTGTAAAGAAAAGAGCACGTGACGGGGTCTGCACATTTTAGGACATAGCTTATAGGAACATAGGTAGAAAATTACATTACCCAAGATTAAGCAAAAGATGTAGAGATCTGTTTTGGACTAAGTATTATCAATGCACTAGAACTAAAAAAGCACAGTTTCTATACACTACAAAAATACTCATGTCTCATAAATTCACTATGAAACTATGCACAAACTTTAATTGTTTTAACATATTTATTACTATAAATAGCAATCTGCCAATTGACATTGTTCTTCAAGCAGCAGTTCTGGTTCATGTTATCTTTATATTCTTCAGTTTGCAGTTCTTTTTAACCCCCTATATTAATCTCTGCTGCTCATTTTTGTTTCCAAATCTATTTATGCCACATGCTATTTTATGTTCATCCTATTTAAGGTTTAAGTTCTTTCACTAGTCAACACCAAACCTTCTTTCAGTACATAAACATGGAAACATAGACTTTGACGGCAGATAAGGACCGCTTGGCCCACCCAGTCTGCCCATTTCCCTACCTATTGGATAAGCTGCAGATTCTACTTAACTAACAGCCTACTTCCTCCCACCCCCCCCACTATAATTGCCTTATGTCTGTCCCATGCAAGTTTGAATTCCCTCACTGTTTTAGATGCCACACCCTCCCCAGGAAGGCAGTTCCATGCATTCACCACTCTTCATGAAAAAATATGTCCTCACATTGCCCCTGAGCCACCCCCTCTATCTTTAAATTGTGCCCCCTTGTTCTTGCACATCTCTTTTTCTGAAAGATGCTACCCTCCTGGACTTTGTCGATTCTCTTGAGGTACTTGAAAGTTTCTATCATGTCCCCCCGTCCCTCCTTTTGTCAAGGGCATACATATTAAGGTCTCTCAGTCTCTCTTCATATGGTTTCTGATGCAGACCCTGCACCATTTTAGTTGCCCTCCCCTGGACTGCCTCCATCCTGTCTATGTCCTTGCGGAGATGGGGTCTCCAAAAATGCACGTAATACTCCAGATGGAGTCTCACCAACTGTCTGTACAGAAGGATAACCACTTCCCTTTTTTTACTTGTGATGCCCCTCCCTATGCATCCCAGTATCCCCCCGGCTCTCCTTACTGACCTCTCACATTGTTTGCCCACCTTTAGGTCATCTGATATGACTACCCCCCAGATCCCTTTCCATTACTGTTGTTGTTAGTACCTCCCCTGTCATTGTGTACTCTTCTCCTGGGTTTTTATTTCACAGGTGCATTACTTTGCACTTCTTTGCATTGAATCTAAGTTGCCATATGTCTGACCATTCCTTCAACCTTGCCAAGTCCCTTCTCATCCTTTCTACCCCCACTTGTGTATGAACTCTGTTACTGATCTTTGTGTCATCTGCAAAGAGGCATACCTTTCCTTCCAGATCCTCTGCAGTGTCACCTATAAAGACATTAAAGAGGACTGGACCCAGTACTGAACCCTGAGGTACTCTACTAATAACCCCCCTTTCTTCGCAGTGAGTTCCATTCACTGTTACCTTCTGTGTCCTGTTGTGCAGCCAGTTTGCTACCCAGGCTACCACCCTGGAACCCACTCCCAGGCTGGCTAACTTGATTATTAATCTTTTGTGCAGGGCTGTGTCAAATGCCTTGCTAAAGTCTAGGTAGGCCATATCCACAGCCCCTCCCTGGTCTATTATTTTGGTCACCCAGTCAAAGAAATCTATTAGGTTCATCTGACATGACCTTCCTGCTGTGAAAACATACTACCTTGGGTCTTGTGCCCCGCTGTCTTCTAGGTACTCAACAATTATTTCTTTCAGAAGTGATTCCATCATTTTCCCTAGCACTGAGGTCAAACTAACAGATCTGTATTTTCCTGCTCCTGCCTTGCTCCCACTTTTGTGAAGGAGAATCACATCTGTCCTCCTCCAGTCCTCAAGTACCACCCCATCTTCCCATGATTTGTTAAAAAGGGTAGTCAGTTGTGTCATTAGGTCTCCCCTTAGTTCTTTTAGGATTCTGGTATGAATCCCGTCAGACTCCATTGCTTTGTACACCTTGAGTTTTAGGAGTTCATTCAGGACTCTCTTTTGTAAATGGACTGGTGTCAACCCCCCTACCCAGAGTGCTTCTATTGTTTGGTTTAGGTAATGCCTCCTCTTCTTCTTTTGTGAATAGTGAGCAGAAGTATTCATTCAGTATCTCTGCCTTTTCACTGTCTCCCTCTGCCCACCTCCTCTCTCCTTTATTAAGCCTCACTATCCCTCCCTTAACCTTTCTATGCTCCCTAATGTACCTATAAAAGGTTTTATCCCCCTTCTTGGCTAAGTTGGTTATCTTTTCCTCTGTTTGGGGCTTTGCTATTTTGACTGCCTTCCCCACTTCTTTCTGCTTTAACTGATACAGTTCCCTGTCGTGCTCCTTCTGTGATTCCTTATTCTTTTTGAATGCTGTCTTTTTCTCCCTAACATTCCCTGCCACCTCTTTTGAGAACCACAATGTTTTTTTACTCCGCTTTTTTTTATTTATTTGTTTCACACAAAGGCTTGTTGCCTCCATGATGACAGCAATGATTTTTCTCCATTGTTCTTCCACCCCTCCTTTCTGGTCATTTGCTAGTGCATTCCTTAGGTATTCACCCATTTTGCCAAAGTCAGCCCTTTTGAAGTCCAATATCCTTGTTTTTGTATGGCTCGTCTCCATGGTTGTGCTTATTGTGAACCACACTGTTCAGTGGTCACTTGTTCCCAGATGGCTATTGACTTCTAAATCTGTAATCCTTTCTCCATTTGAGAGTACCAGGTCTAATATTGCTTCCTCCTGAGTGGGTTCCAACACTAGCTGTCTAAGGCATGCCCCTTGTAGGGCATCGAGAATGATCCTGCTCTTGGATGTGAGTGCAGTACATGTCGTCCAGTTAACATCTTGCATATTCAGGTCCCCCATCAACAATATCTCCCCTTTTTCAGCCATTTTAAGAATGCCTTCTATCATTTTCTTGTCCATTTCTTCCCCTTGAGATGGGGATCTGCATACAATCCCTGTGCAGATTGTGATGCCATTCCCTGTCTCCAAGGTGACCCACAGTGCCTCTTGCCCTCCCCCTTTACCTTTCAGTTCTGTAGCTTTGATCCCTTCCCTTATGTAGAGAGTTACTCCACCTCCTCTTTTACTGTCCCTGTCCCTTCTATAGATTGCGTACCCTGGTATGTTGACATCCCAGTCATGGTTCTCTGTGTACCATGTTTCCGTGACTGCAACAATATCCAAGTGTTCCTCTTCCATCAGGGCTACTAGCTTAGGAAGCTTGTTTCATAGACTATGGGCATTGGTACTCATTGCCCTTCATTTAATGTTGGCTTTATTCTTTTTTCCCCATCCCTGCCCTTATTGCCTTTGTCTATTTTTCTGTTTACCCCTGTCCTGCCCTCTGTCAAGCTCTGTACCTCAGTGTTTACCTTACTACCTGCCATGTTTTGTGGGGGGAGGCTTGAAATGTCCTGCTTCCTATCAGCACTTCCCCCCTTGGCTAGTTAAAAAGCCTGCCAAGGGAGCATTTAAACCTATCACCTAGGAGCTTGGTTCCCTTCCTAGACAGATGCAGACCATCATGCCAGTATAGACCTACATCTCTCCAGGTGGACCCTCGGTCCCCAATGAAGCCAAAGCCCTGTGCTCTGCACCAGTTTTGCAACCATTCATTAAACTGCATGGTGTGCAGTACCCTAGCCTCACCCATGCCATAGACAGGCAACACCTCTAAGAAGGTTACAATGCTTGCTACCTGTCTAAGGCCCCTCCTCAACTCCACAAACTCATCCTGCACTGCACTGATCTCATGCCTAGCTATGTCATTTGTCCCAATGTGGACAATGATATCTGGTTCCCTCTCCTGTGATGCTACTTCTGCAATCCTGAGGATTTGCTTCCTGTTCCTCCAAGCCATGGCACTAGGCAGGCACCTTACCTCCCTCTCCCCTTCCTTTCCCAGTTCTACCCCCCTAACAACTGAGTCCCCTACCAGAAGCTGTTTCTTTCCCCTGTGGTGTCCCTTGCCACCCTTTTGTGGGTCTCCCTTGTGGATGCCCTCAGCATTCTTCTTGGTCTCCACTGAGGGTGTCATCATAGAGGAACCTGCTCTGCCAGAATGGCATATGAATTGCGTAGAGGTAGAACTAGAGGGATGTGCCTCTTTTATGCCACCCTCACCCTCCCAGAACCCACTGTGGTCCAACTGCTCCTCACACTTGGCAACCTCTGAGGCAGTGGTTGTGGCACTGGTGCTCTTTGGGTGGGGGAGACCTCCATAGTCCTTGCCAGTTCAGCCTGGAAATGGGCAACCTCCTCCCTCAGAGCTGACAGTTGTCTGCAAATAGGGCAGCAATGCAGTTTCCAGAATGTCTCCTGGAAAACTACTGTCCCACAGCCAGTGCATTGCAACACTCCCCACATGTCTCTGTCCCTTATAATATACAATATCTAATCTCTCTCTCTCTCTCTCTCTCTCTCTCTCTCTCTCTATATATATATATATATGTTATAGATAAACCACTCTGAGGTGTGTGTTCACACTCTGATATACACATGCCTTGGTGTGCATTGTATGCACGAGGCTGCAGGCCGAGTGTGTCAACCACCCAAGGTGTGCATATATCAGAGCACGACTGCAAACCTCAGAGTGGTTTATCTATCTTATAAAATGTCAACATTGTTTTGGAGGGGGGTAAAAGTGGAGGTGTGCAGTCGTGCTCTGATATATGCAGAGTTACGTGATGCTCTAGGTCCAATAAATGAGCAGCAATTTCCCTACCCATTTTATAAATATAAGTGGGTTTTTTTGGGGGGTGTGTTTACTTTCCCTTTATGCACTGTGCTGGGTTATTAAGGATATGACAGAGTTCTGCCTCCTGGCCTGTTGAGGAAGTGATGTCAGAACCTTGGCTATAAAAAATGCCATGCCTGGGGTGGGTGGGGCGAGGGAAGGGTGGGTGTTCCACAACCACTGATGACTGTCAAAAACAATCAACTACACCACTGCTCTACCACCCTGGTGAGTACTGCCCTTCCTTACAGTAATTCAACTCATACCAAAATTTACTAGACCACTGCTCCAACACAAACCACTCTACTGAACCCAGGGATAAAAATGAACTCGCTCCTCAGCCAGCAGGCACTTCTAAAAAGTTGCAAAAATATCCCTCCAAATCCTAGGTCTCAACCACAGGAATCAAGCAGAGTAAAAAAGCTAATTCAGTTGTATTTCACTACCTCTGGTTATAAAAGTACTACACTTTAATGGAATCCTGCAATTCTCTTCTTAATGCCAATAAGCAAAAATGAAACTTTCTAGAAAGTGTAGCTCACCTTCCTAACAAGTCCCAAACAATATTATGTCTTACCAGATTCCCAGTTCCTAAAATGAGATTTAGTTTGTTCTCTGCAATATAGCAAGTTTCTCAGCCTCAAAGAGAAACAACAAAGTCTGTCTCTGGTCTTTAAGTGAAGGAGGACGGTGCAGGAGATTAGGTCCCTTAAAACAGGGAAAAGGAGGAAGGGGCAACCTGCAAGAGGACCAGAAGGGGTAGAAAGATCTGAATTAATTTAATTTCAGTGTTCATCAAGGGATCCCTGGTTGGGGAGGATGCTTACAGAAAGGGCCTATAGCATCAGAGATAACCACAGTACAGACAGGTGTCATCACACCTGCCCTGGTAGCTGATTGTCTGGTGAAGATCAAGCTGCATAATGTTGCAGCCATAGATACTTTCAGATAATTCCAGATATTTCACAATATACTGTATCTAAAGTGATTCTCTCAGGTGGCCCATAGTGGTACTGCAGGCAGGCAAGGAATTTCTCTAGGGATATCACAGGAATTTCAGAAAATATCTGACCACATATTTAGCTGCAACTGTATGTCTCAAGAAGGCCACAGATACACCAGAGCATCATCGTGGAGCAAAGGGAACAATTTTTTTTAGGGTGGCTTGCTGTAATCTTTTAGGACTCAATCTGTACAGACAGTTGTGGTGTTGGGGAACTGGAAAGTGACCTTTGTGGTTCCCCATCATCAACAGGGGTAGGGTCAGAGGGGTCTATGTGATTACGGCGAACGTCTAAAGGCGATCACCGTTATCGCTCAGTCAGAGTGTCGAACACATTTTGACACTCTGACAATCCTGGCGCACCAGCACAATGGCACCAGGACATAGTTTTACTACTTTCTGTGGGGCTGCACCCCCACAACCCCTCCCCCACTTAAGGATTCTCAACTTCTTTGGGGTGCATGTTGGGGTGAATTGGTCAAGTAATAAACATCAGACCAGCGCCTGGATTCAACCTGCACCAGCCACCCCAGCCATTAACCAATCCCAGACACCATGACACAGCTCAACCAACAACCACAGCACTAGCCCTGCTAGCCTGTCCACCCCCTCCCAGCCCACACTCGCCATGCTCGCTCCCACACCCCTGCGCATGTACATATAACAACATCCTGTTGTCTAGTTTGTCCACCCCCTCATCCGGTTGCCCTACCTGTCAGTCGCCGTGAGTGTATTCCATGGGGAAGGTGTCGCCGTAATGGATGGCGCCCTTCCTCATGCATTCACTTCATGGGTTACCAGGTCAGAGATGTGTAACTATAGGCTAGTCAGACAGACATCAGTGCTGGGGGCAAGGTCCTGGAAGGCACATTCAAGGACAAAATAATGGGGACTTGGTTAGGCCAAGGTTCTTGCCCCCTCTCAGCATGGCTTTATGAAGGACAGATAGGGCTAATGCAGGCTGATCCCCCTCTTATTGACTGATCAGGGTGGTGGACAGGGCAGGGCTGTGGATGTAGTCTATATGGATTTCAGCAAGGACACTGGTACTGTGGCACATGACAAGCTTATGGGCAAAGTACCCCACTGTGGTATACATGAGACATGCTCAAAGTGGGTTGCTAACTGGCTTGGAGATAGGAAGCAGTCAATCAATCAATCAATCATTCAATCAATCTTTATTTAGCCAGGTGAAACTCCATTGAACAAGCTCATTTTCAAGGAGGGCATGGTAGGTACAGAATAAATAATACAGTAGTACAATAGAGCACATAGCACAAATGGGCATAGTAATACAATACATAGCAATACAAACAAGGCACAAGGATAATCAATGAGGCCTGGTTGTAAGGTGAAGCCTTATCCCATTGAACAGTACAGTAGAGAAGTGGAAGCAAGTCAGCACCAATGTGCCAAACTAGTGAGTTTAGACACTGATAGCTCTAGTAGGGCAGAGTTGATGCTAGTGACAGTGCAAGCTGGGGGCTCAGCAGCAAGTAGAAAGCAAAGATGAATCCAGGACCATGGCTTAGAGTAAATCTAATGAGAGGACAGAAAGTGTAGAGGGTTGACTGTAAGAATAGCAATGTAAGGCTACAGTTTAGCAACAGGGAGGGCACTAACAAGGCTCTGAGAAGTATCTCGAATACAGTGACTTGAATTCCACAAAACCAATAGAATGCATCAATTTTATGGATTTCTGGATGTTGTTTCACAGCTGGGGCAGCACATAGCTGAAGAAGACTGTACTGAAATAGGAAAAGACTGTAGGCACAGCTAGTGAGCTGTACGAATGGCTTCTCAAGGCATAGTTCCGTAAGGTGTAGGAGGGCAGACAGTCTGAAATGTAGGAGGGTAGCATCTTGGATATAGAGCTATAGGTCCATAGTATAGCATTCCTTTGCCTCTTGAATGTAAGTGAGGTCCATCCTACCATGGAATAGAGTACACAGTGATGGGTATTATATGCCTCACCTGAGATGAAACGTAAGGCCCTATGATAAAGGGTGTCAAGCTTAGATAGGGCGTTTTTTGGGACTTGGGCATACAGGAAGTCTACATAGTCTAAGATAGCTAGGAACATGGTTTGAACTAAGCTTTTTCTGGCCTCTTGGGTAAACAGATGCTTGATTCAAAAAAAAAAAGTCCAAGCCTCTGCCTAAGTTTTTTTGAGAGCTCTTCTATATGATCAGCAAACGAAAGTCTGTTGTCAAGCCACATACCTAGGTACTTGAACTTGGTCACATAGTCAAGTGACTCACCAAGCAGGGTGGTGACAGTGAGAATATTGTCGTGCTTAAGGGAGTTTATGGACTTGATCATCGGGGATAACAGCATAGGCTTGGTCTTTTTGACATTCAGTAGGAGCTTTTAACTCAGGAGGTTTTGTTGCAGCATAAGGAAATCTGCTTGCAAGTCTGAGCAGGCACTTTTGGGAGTAGGCCTGGCAGTGTAAAGGACCATGTCAACTGTAAAGAGATGTACACTGGAAAGTCTGATTCCATGATCAATGTTGTTGACATAAAGTGACAAAAGTAAGGGCCCCCAGATGGAGCCTTGAGGTACATCTCTGCTAATCTGTTTTACAGTGGAGAGATCGCCTACTGCTTTTACTTGCTGCATCCGCTCTGCCAGGTAGCATGAGAACCATTTTAGGGAACGTGCATCCAGACCAATGTTCTGGAGAGTAAGTAAGAGCAATGCATGGTCAACAGTATCGAAGGCCTTGCTTAAGTCAAGGAATACCTCCACCTTCATGAGAACCAGTGACCTGCCAGTGGTGTGGATTCAGTGGACACACTTCTGTTGTCTGCCGAAAACTAAAGTACAGATATCAAGAACACCAAAGGCACCCACCACCACACAGTCAGCAAAATAACCACAACTACTCCCAGGAGCATGGGAAAACAGCAACTGACCCCATAATCCAACTGCAAACTCAGGCACACTCTCACTTTCAGGGGGCAAAGGTACCTGTCATCCGATCACCTCTCCTAGCAAACTACGTACCTGTAACTATTGGAGATTGGTCCACACATGTCTTGGTTGACACTGGAGCAGAAATATCCATTATCAACAGCAATATTCTAAACAACCAAGCTATTCGTCACATACCTAATGTCTCTCCAGCTGACCTAAAGTACATTATCACAGCAAGTACAGCTACAGTACCTATCACAGGCATGGCCCATCTCAAGCTACACTTTGGTTCTCAGCAAGCTACTGTCAAGTTTTTCATAGTATCTGATCTTCAACCTGCAATAATTCTTGGCCTATACTTCCTCAAAGCTCATAAAGTCATCCTAGACTTTGCCCCAAACAAACTGTCACTAGATCCTCAGAGGCAACTTGCAGCCATAGACTCAGTCACTGTGACTCTTCAGTCAGAAATGGTTTTGATTAGAAAAATTTGAGGTGAACCACTTCCACAAGGTGTTGTTGTCACTGTCACAGGATCCCCCATGTTGCATTCGTCAGGTCTTCTTACAAGAAACACCTTATCGGTGGTATATGGTGGCGCAGTCTTCCAGAAATGCTGAAACTTCATAGATGAGCCAGTAGTCATCTCAAATGGTGCCAACATCAGAAAGTTTGTCTGCTTATCATCAGGAGACCAGCTCCATCTCATGCAGGAACCTCAACCTGGTTCCACCAACTCTAATCCTGTCAGTACTATCACTACCACTCTAGCTTCAACAGAATTATCCCTCAGTCAGCAACTGTCCTCTTCAAAACGTCAAGCATCACCAACAGAAAAGAACTCACTTTTGAAATTCCTGGAGAATTATCCAGATGTCTTTGTAGGTCCAGATAAGCTTGGATGTTATGATATCTTGTAACACACCATCAAAGTGCAGCCCAAGCAGAAACCAATCCATCAGCAAGCCTACAAAGTGGGGCACAGACAGAAACAAGTCCTCAGGGACATAATCAAAGACATGCTCGACCAAGACATTGTTGAAGAGTCTAAAAGTCCTTGGGGTGCACCTTGCTTGTTGGTGGTAAAGAAGGACAAAGGGTATTGCTTTGTGGTGGACTACAGAAAACTCAATGCCTACATGGTGCAGGATGCTCATCCCTTGCCTACAACTGAAGATGCTTTAGAGAGTCTTTGTGTGGCCAGTCCTGCTTACTTGACCACTCAAGACCTTCAGAATGGATTCTATCAAGTTTCCATTGATCCAGCTTTCCATCCATACACAGTGCTGCCAATTGGGACTTTTTCAGTTCAAACATCTGCATATGGGTTTTCGTAACAGTCCAGCCACATTCCAATGTGTTATGGAAGCTGTACTATGTGAGTTGTCTTGGAAACCTTGCCTAGTCTACCTGGATAATGTGATTGTCTTCAGCAGAACTTTGCCAGAGCATCTCCAACATCTCAAAGAAGTGTTCGAACATCTCAGACAAGCCAATCTCAAACTTTGCCCAGAAAAGTGTTATTTTGCACAGCATCAAATCCATTACCTGGGACATGTGGTTAGTTCTCAAGGCATCTCTCCAGATCCAGACAAGCTCTCAGTAGTCAAAGACTATACAAAGCCTAAAAATCTCAAAGACCTTCGAGCTTTTCTGGGCTTGTCTGGCTACTATCGAAAGTTCATTTGCAACTATGCCAAGATTGCAGCTCCACTGTACACCCTCACCAAAAAGGGATGTGACTATACCTGGACTTCCGAATGCAAAGAGGCCTTTGAAACCTTAAAACAAAACCTAATCTCTTCTCCAGTATTGGCCTACCCAAGGTTCGACCAACCATTCAAACTCTATTCAGATACTAGTTCCTTTGCAGTGGGCGCTGTGCTCTGTCAAATCCAAGAAGGAACAGAATGAGTTATCTCCTATGCTGGGTGCTCTCATTCCTCAGCTGAGCAGAACTATGGCATCAGAGAAAAAGAATATCTAGCCATGGTATTTGCTGTAAAGAAATTTTACTGCTACCTTCGTTACTCCTTCTTTACAGCAATTGTTGATCACTCTGCCCTCAGATGATTATTTGAAATGAAGGAGCCAGTAGGCAAGTACGCCCGATGGATCACCATGCTGCAATCCTATAACTGTGAAATTCAGTACAGACCAGGTCATGTTCACTCAAATGCTGATCGTGTAAGCTGGTGACAATATCCCTCTGCATCCTCCTCAGCAGATGAAGAATCCTGCTTACAAGCTCTTCCTTTCCATGCCACAGGTGTGCTTCCTGTGGACACTGCTACAGCACCTCACGTTGCTTTACTGCTACCAAGCACTTCTACAGAGAGGCACACAAGTCCTCAGTTACTGCAGGCAGTCAAAAGAGCTTCCCATCTCCTCAACATCTGGTCTGTCCCTGGCAACTCTTAAAATGCAACAAAGAACTGACACTCAATTTACAAACATAATCACCTACTTAAAGTCTGGAACCTTACCACAACAAAATAATTATTGCCAAGATGTACTTTTCTTTGCTTCGCAGTACTTCCTCAGTGACGGTGTGCTTTTTCACATTTGGACCCAGGAAGGCAAGGGTCATCGCACGGATAGAACTCATGCACAGCTAGTTGTGCCAGCCTCTTTAATCAATCAAGTTCTTCTCTCCACTCATGCCTCTCCACTTTCTGGAGGTCATATGAGAATCCACAGAACTCTTGAAAAGATAAGGCTTCATTTCTTCTGGCCTCACATGAACAGGGCCATTGTCTGATTTGTAAAATCCTGCCAGCCCTGCTCCCAAAGAAAGCCTCCTGCCAAACTGACAAAGGCACACATCATTCCAATGCCTGTAGCCACTGGACCCTTCCAGAGCATCAGCACTGTCATTCTTGGGCCCCTACCAACATGCTCTGACCCTGGCAACAAATACAGCCTTGTTTTTGTGGACTACCTAAAGAAGTATTTGGAACTCATTCCCCTAAAAGACATTAAAGCTGCCACTGTGGCAAGTGCCTTTCATAACACAGTCATTTGTCAACACAGTACCCCATTGTACCTGCATTCAGACAGAGGTACCAACTACCTTTCCACCATTGTCCGAGAAACATGCAAACCTATCGACATAAAAAAGACACATACCACAAGTTACCATCCACAGTGCAATGGACAGAGTGAAAAAATGATGTCTACCATTCTCAGCACACTTTCCAAGTACCTGGATGAGACTCACGACACCTAGGACTGTTTTGTTCCCTTTGTGCAGTTTGCCTACAATACCAGCCCATGTGTCAACAGTACAGAGTACACACCATTCTTCTTAGTCCATGGACATAACACAAGAACTCCACTGGACAGGGATCTCTCAATGCTAGAGGTTCCTAAGTCAGCTTCTTTTTTTATTATCCCTCTGCTGGAACAGCTTGAACTTGCCCAACATATTGCAATCACCACTTTGGGCCAGAGAAATTCCGCAATGCAGAAAATGTCAGCAGCCAAGTTGCATGAGCCTTCATTCTCTGTTGGGGGCATTGTTTATTTGTACTGACCTGTTCTTGCTCCAGGCAACACCAAAAAACTGCTTTTCCCCTGGACTGGTCACTTCTACATTGTAGAAAAACTTCCTCCAGTCCAAGTTCATCTGCAACGCAAGTTGGATGGAAAGCTAGTACACAACAAAGTCCACATAAACTGACTGAAACATGGGTACCCGAGTAACAACCTTCCAGACAACCCCAGTCCATCTAGAAATGAAGCTGCCCTTGAGTCTGCCATCCTCTAAAGCTGAGTCCCTTCAGACAACTTGCAACTAGTTCCTACAGATCTTCCCACTCCTGACACCCTCCAGATGGATTCTGTTTTACCAGATGATTTACCTGGGATTTCATTTTCTTCTCAACCTTCTTCTTCTCCAGACTCTCCTGTACACACATCAGTGTATCAGCTCGAGAAGATCTTAAGGCAGAAGTTCACAAATGGATCCTGGACTTACAGAGTCAAGTGGTGCAGATTTGACAGTGGGCAGAACTCCTGGGTTGCTTTTAACAACTTTACCTCAGCCTGTCAGGAACTAGTGCAATCTACACATGCGTCCCTTCCCATTGACCAGAAAAGTCGAAGAAGGTCTTGAACTTTTATGAACTGGACTCATTGTATTTTGGGAGTGCATTTTCTTTCTCTGGTGATAGACTCTCTCTAACTGTTTTGCAGTAAATGTCTGTTTGTACCTATATTATAAAACTGTTCTGATGTTACTGCATTCCTGCATATAACACTCCCCCCCCAGGAATGCCATTAGATAGCACCCTGTGTTTTGACTGCTTCTGCAACTGTTAATAACATATTGGCCTGCATTCTGGCTATCCTCCCGCTGCTACACTTCCCTCTCTTCCCTTTTCCTTCCCCACACTTTAGCTTGTGGCATGCCAAGCCTCAAGCACTATTGTGTTCCCCCCCTCTGGTGCTACTCTGACTGGTCCCCAGTGTAGTTCAGAATCCCCCACGGTGGAGTACTGTTTTTAAAGTAATACCTTGAAATGAATGAAACATTTTTTTTGCCTTAATTACCTTTTACTTTATAAGATTTAGTGCTTGTTCAAGTAGTGCTCACATTCACTGTCCCAGCAGTGATGTGAAGCACACATTAGGCTTGGGGCTTAATGTTAACCTGCCGCCCCTTTAAGAACACTTAGAACCTGCATGTATCTATTTGTTGCACTGCCTGGCAGTGCCATGTATGCCTGTCAGTCAGAGAATTTGTGAGTGTGGGGCTTGTCTCCATGAAGAGAACATCAGCAGTACAGACAATAAACCTGTATTATTACATTTTATGCATCTGTCCAGTTATTTGCATGGTCCAGATGGGGTCCTCACCAGCAGCAACTGAAGGGTCTGGCAGATCACAGAGAGAGTACGGGGTCCTTTAGTTGTAGACCAAATAACCAAAATGCCACATTTTCAGTAACAGTCAGGAGACTACAGAAAAAATTTGATTTATTAGATTTATTTGCAGAGGAAATGAGATTAAAGATAAATATGACAAAATTGAATGTTATGGTATTTGGAAGTAAAAAAACATGGGGAAATGAGTTATAAAATCACAATATTTATAGATCATAAATAACTACACATATCTGAGTCTTGTTTTTTCTAAAAATCTTTACCGGAAGTCTCATTGCACTTCATTACAAAAATAAAAATCACAAATACATCATTGGCACTTAAAAGATTTAATTTAAGGTTTGGAGGTCACTCCATTGGACCTCTATTAGATGTAATTGAAGCAAATTATAATGCCCAAATGTTATATAGGGCAGAATTATGGGATCACAAATACATAATAGCTTTAGAAAAAAACAGTAATATGGCTATTGAGATCTTTGGGCTTTCCAATGACAATTCCAGTTGCTTACATCCGTGTAGGAACTGGCCTGGCTAATTTGAATGCATTGGCAGAAGCATGAGTAATAAATTTCTGGATTCAAGTGAACAGCTTACAGGAAAACAGAATTGCCTAAAAATGTCTAGAAGAGAAAAATGTTGGGCAGGCAAATGGTTATTGGCAATCCCCATGGTTATTATGTGTTGTTCATAGCTCAGTGCTTATGTAACATATAGCTGAATGATGAATATGGTTGTTGGATACAGAGGCCGGTATAGAGAGGACAATGTTCAGCATGTAATAGTATAGAATGTATTGTGCTTAGGTACTTGGATGCTTGAATAGAGTCATTTGATAATTTTTGAAGGTTTTGTCCTTTCTCTGTATCCCACGTGTAGGAAGGAAGCTTGGTTTAGAATTATGAAAGCCCCCTGGTGGGATAAGAGTGACGCAGAAGGAGGAGGTGTCGAGGAGGATGGTGGGTGAGTGCGACTCGCTCCAAGCAGCGTGGGAGTCAGCTGCTTCATTTAAATAGGCTGTGGGGGAGGAACTCTCCCCCACCCCACATAGTCCCGGGCTACTCCCTGCAATTATGTGTGGTTCATAGCTCAGTGCTTATGTAACATATAGTTGAATGATGAGTATGGTTGTTGGATACAGAGACCAGTATAGAGAGGACAATGTTCAGCATGTAATAGTATAGAATGTATTGTGCTTAGGTACTTGGATGCTTGAATAGAGTTGTTTGATAATTTTTGAAGATTTTGGCCTTTCTCTGTATCCCACCTGTAGGAAGGAAGGAAGCTTGGTTTAGAATTATGAAAGCCCCAAAAAAAAATAAATATCAACGATTGTTCAGTAACTGAATGCTGAAGAAGTTGTGCAAATAACTTAATGATAGGGATAGACGATCACCTCCTCCAGCTCTGGAGAGCGTGACCAGTAGCACTCAGGAGAGGAAAAACCCCCTTGGGGAGAAACCTCTGAGGACCCATGGCTACTGACTTGCCCATCCTTCAGGGCATACTAAAGGAGAGAGATCTTAATTAAACTAAATTAATCAGCTAAATCTGAATTCTAATTTGTAGAATTCAATCCAGATGAACAGAGCTTGAGAAAAACTGAACTGTAAATGTCTTTCCTTCTAATAAAGTCTGAGTCCGATAATCCATGTATAATTCAGAATGATGCAGAGTAGATATATTGAAGAATCATCTTCCGTACATCAGTTGATAGAGGGCATAATCCATGGAATTGATTAATGGTGGATATGAATTTGATAACTGACAAACACAATACAGGAGACCAGAAGATAGTTGCATCCAAGATTTGACATAAATGAGGCAGGATGAAAATAAAGTAATACAACTTCAGGTTTCTAATAGTAGGGCTTGTATAGTACGAGGAATGAGAGAAGGCTTGAGGCCAGGCTATCGAGTGCCGAATCCAGTTCTGATAAGAAATAATCTTTAGGAATTGATATGAAACAATGACTGTAGAGTTAAGTTGGGATAATGACATGCTGTATAGATAATCAGAGACACTGGTGCAATGTTGTGAAGCATCCAAGTAGTAGAATTAGGTGAGCCCAAAGAAAATAAGTTAGTTGGACTGGCAATCAAAGTGAGGCAGTATGAGCAGGATGCACCAACGTAGGCAAAGGAGAAGGAATAGGATGTGGCAACCAGCCCCTGAAGAAAGCGTAGCTGAACAGACAGCTGGTGAGGTAGGAGAGAGGCGGCTGATTCCAGTTGGTAAGGTGCAGCCAGATAACAGGAATGTCCGCTGGCAGAATTTGAGCTTGGTAGAGAGACCCTCTATGAGATGTGCAGCAATCCATCAGCTGGAGAGGTAGGAGAAATGCGAGTAGCTCTAGGTAACATGAACGCAGCTATACCTACGAAGGTCAGCTAATTGAATAAGTGTGGCAGACAGCCTCCATGAGATGCATCCAGAATCATCTTGGAGCACAGTAGTATTGCAGCTGTAAGGTAGACTTAGAGAATGTAATGATGCTGAGGACTGATGTATCCAGATCAAGGAAGGCAGAGATAGCATGGAAGACTGAGGTAGAGATATGGCAACTGGACGAGAGAAACAACATCCAAACTGCAGGTAATCAATGTCTGAGGCAGCAGTAACTTGACAAACTTGAATAGTTGAGCACAAAAGTCCCAGATGGAGAGAACGGAAGGCGTAGTCAATGGAGTACCAAGAAGCAGTAAAACACAACCAGGATAAGGAAGTTCTGCAAGAGAAGCTCAACTAAGCATCTTGGAAAGGGAAGCATCAGAAATGTCATACAGAAGCGGCAGGGCAAGCATCCAAGAACAGATGATCGAAGAAACTGCCATATGCGAATCCAACGGAAGGTGCTTCCAGCTGGCTGAACCAGCAGCAGGCAGGCATATAGTAGCATGTGTGAATCTCCAGGCCCTGAGCAGGGCGAGGCAGACGAAGGGCAGAAGTAGGTAAATCTCCCAGCCCGATGGGCGAAGGCAGGTCAGAGCAGCAGATGAGTATGATGAGTAGGTCAGCCCAATGGGTGAAGGCAGGTCATAGAAGCAAACAAGTAGTAGGCAATGTTCCCAGCCCGAAGAGTGAAGGCAAATTGTAGAAGCAGGTGAGCAGTAGATAAACCTCCCAGTCCAAAGGGTGAAGGTAGGTAGAGAAGTAGGAAGCAGTCAGAAATGGTCCCAGCTGGATGGGCAAAGGCATGTCTTCAAGGTCCAAAGCCGTAGGGCACAAAGGGAAGTGCGTCTTCTGGATAAGCTCAAATAAGTCATGGTAGGAGTAGTAGCAGAGGAATGCAGAGGACTGAAATGGCCAAGCAGAAACATCTGAATAATGGAAGATGAACGGCGAACAATCAGATGTAAATCCTTAGTAAAGGAACTCCTAGGTTGGTAGACACAACTGCAGGCAGATGCATAGCAGAGTGTGAACTCCAAACCCGAACTGGGTGATGTAAGTGTGGAGGAGGATTAAGGAAGCCCCCCTGCCTGAAGGTGAGGCAGGCCAGAGAAGTAGACGAATGAGGGAATAATAAAGGTGAATGACACCTCTGCGTGTAGTGCGCAGGACTTCGAAGTGTGATGAGGCACACCAGCGGTCCTACGGGTGAGGCAGGTGGTAGAGAAGTGGCAGATAGAGTATTAGCAATGTCTGGCTGCATGCAATGCAGAATTTATTAGTGGTGTAGTGCAGAATCTTCGGCCCCATGGAATAATGCAAGGCGTGAATAAGTAGTAGATAAGATAATGGTACTGCCCAGCCGCATGGAATGCAGAAAGAGTAGCAACACAGTAGGGAATAGATTGTAATTGGTGTAGTAGATGTTAGTAATCTTGAACCAATGCCGTAAGCATAGAATATATGGAGGCATACATATGAGGGCAGCAGTAACAGAGGAACAATTCACAGTAGAACTCCCATAAGAATAACTAGCACTTTTAAAACGTACTAAAGGGTCCGTAAACCATGGCAGGCTATAGCTGAGTGGATATCCAATAAACAGGCATGGTCAATGCAGCAGTGCAGAGTAACCAAAGTAGCAAAAATGTATCCAAACTGAAAGATTATCCATATTGGCCAGCTGACGCCATACTAAAAATGTAAACAGCTAGCTGGTTTCCCAGGAGGATGTAAAGTGAATGCCAAAGAGGAAATTGAGCAAGATACCTATGAGGGTAATCGGTAAGGCATCCTCTCAACCTCTGGCCACATGAATCAGGGACAAGGCATAAACGAAAACAATCAGGGACAAAGACCCCAAATCAGGGACATCTTAAAAGCTGGTACTATTCACTCAGAAAGCTGAGAAAATAAAGGAGTTTGTGAGAAGATGCAGATTTTGAACAACAAGTCTGTAACTGTAATGCTGACATTAGTTTGTGTTGTAATCCCCATTGTTCTGTTAGAAAAAAAAAAACACAAATGTTTTCCGAGGACAGAGGAACATTTTGAGGCCAAATCAGGAACCTCCCTGAAAACAGGGATAGTTGAGAGGTGTGAGGTAAGGCATGATTGCAGTGCCAGATGGCTCTGGAGCTGATCCGTTGCTCCATGCGAGGTGAAATGAGCAACCAAAGAAATTAGAACATGCCATAGCCGCTACGTATCAGGCTATGATGTCCTTGAGGAGTAACCCTGAAAGAGGATGCCAAACGATGGTCCCGTCAATGGCCAGCAGTCGGAGTGCAGAGCAGGAGAGAGAGCGCTGGAATGCTAGGAGCAATCGAGGTTGGGATGCTGCAGGCCGAAGCAGGAGAGGAGGCTCCGGTAAGGAGGGCACAGTAGTCCACGTAGCGAGCAGCTCCTGGAAATGTGAACTGAGCAGCGGCATGGAACGTGGTCGTGGGAGAAAGAAAGGTAGTAGCAAGGAACGAGGACAGGCGAGCTGACAGTGGCAAGGAGCAGGATGCAGAGGCAGCCGAAGAAGCGGCCTCAGGAAGACAATCCTAAAGAAAGGGAAAGAAAACAACAAAAAGTAACAGGGAGAAGTGGGGGGGGAACAAAGACAAACGGAGGAAGAGAAACCCATAAAACAGGAGCAGGAGTGGGGGGACCAAAGACAATGGAGGAAGAGAAACCCTGAAAACAAGAACGGGGAAGCAAGCAACCACGAACCAGCAGCAGCACGGCAGTGAGTGCGACTCGCTCTAAGCAGCGTGGGTCCAGCTGCTTCATTTAAATAGGCTGTGAGGGAGGAGCTCTTCCCACGTAATCCCAGGCTACTCCCTGCAATTAAAAGTTTAAAAAAATCCTACTATCTGTAGGACTAGAAGCATTACTGGATTCGACATATAAAACATTATATCACCACACTATCAAAAATATATAAAATTTTACTAATTAAAAAATACAAGAAGGAAGATATAGAGAATATTAGAAATTCAAGATTCTCTCTTTGGTTTAGTAGTAACATCCTAACACATGAATATAGACATTACTTAGATGTACTAGAAGACCCCGAACAAAGAAAAACGTGTGCAAGATTTAGAGTGGAGGTTCAAGACTCAAATGTGTTAACTGCAAAGTTTAAAAAATTAAAATACCCCTCACACTCCTACTGTTTCTGTTGGGTGGAAGAGATAGAGAATTCATCACATATTATTTTAAAGTGCTCCTGGTAAGAAGGGGCTAGGAAAAAGTGGTTGGGGGATAGTTTACCTTCTTTGGAATGCTGTGATGAATATTTACATGTTAATATATTGTTAACAACAGAAGATGATTTTATGATTATGTGAGTTGTGAACTTTTTAGTAACCATACAGCAAATAAGGAAAATTAAAGTGAAAACAATAACAGTTTGAATATATTATGAGTGTAAATATTATGTAAAACTATTTATGATGTAAACTCAAAGACTGAAATTGTATATGTGTTGTATGAATTTGTAATGCTCTTTCATGACTGAATAATAAAAGTTACCTACCTACCTAAAAGGAGGCTTCTAAATAAGTTGAAACACACAGGAGTGGGATATAAACTAGTAGGCTGAATTAGAAAAAGACTTCAAGGGAGAACCCAGAGAATGTTAGTAAACCGCACTATGTCAGAGGAAGAAGTGGTGACCAGTGGTGCTGGGACAATTCTATTTAACATATTCATCAGTCATATTGCAGAGAGTTTGCAAGGAAAGGTGTGCCTGTTTGCAGATGACACCAAGCTCTGCAACAGAGTGGACATATAAAAGGGGGTCACAGAAATGATTGCTCATCTAAAAAACTGGAGGAATGGTCAAAACAGTGGTAGTTGAAATTAGCACCAAGAAGTGCAAAGTTATGCACCTGGGGAAGAAGAACCTAGGCTGGAAATATACCTGGGGGGTTACAGCTGACTGAAACTAGAGACTGGTCTGGGGGTATTCGAGTGTGATAATTTAAGGACAACCAGGCAGTGTGAAAAGGCGGCATAAAAGCTAGCAGCATTCTCAGATGCATAGGAAGGGATATCACAAGTAGGAAAGCAAAGTGATAGTCCCACTGTACAGGTCTTTGGTGAAGCCTTACCTGGAGTACTGCATCCAGTTCTGGAGATCGCACCTCAAGAAGAACAAGGATCATCTGGAAATCAAGCAGTGGAGAGCTACGAAGATGATACACAGACTACACAAAGAACCATATGAATCAAGATTAAACCATCTTAGGATGTACTCACTGGAGAGGAGAAGGGACAGGTGGGATATGATAGAGGCATTTAAATACCTCAAAGGTATCAACTCAGTACAAACACAGAATCTCTTCAAGGAAAACTCAAATACATGGACAAGGGGGCACAACATGCGTCTGAAGGGAGGTAGTTTCAAAACAAACAACAGGAAGTTTTCTTCATGAAAAGGGTGGTGGAGCCCTGGAGTAGTCTGTCCCAGAGGCTGTGGGCAGCATGACACTAGGGGAGTTCGCCAGCATGGGATAGGCACCGTGAAACCTAAGGCACAAAGAAACTGAGAGGTGGGTAGTTTACAGGTAGATTAGATTGATTGCAAGGCCCCCTTCTGCTGGCACTTTCTTATGTTCTAAACTAACACAGTTCTGAAAGCTGTGGTATGCATAACTGCAAAGTACTGAACAGAAATGCTACACAGAAATGTCCAGAACAAAGTACCAAAGGAGTATCTCTTTAAAAACAAGTCCCACAGCAGATTAATACAATCTTCGAGGTATCCAAGAAGTTCGGCAAACAAAAAATTTAAAACATCCTTCTTGGGAGTAATAGCCACCAGATAACTAAAGATAACTTGTCCAATATGGTCAGCCACTGAACAGGTACACTCCACATGAAGCTTGATGGAAGGCAGAAAAGTAAGTGATCTTAAAGTAACCTAGAGTCTCAACAAAAGTGGAACTTACATAGACACCACAGGAAACATGCTGACCTGAGCTTAAGGATCCATGAAGAGCTTAAAGATCCATGAAGAGCTTAAGGATCCATGAAGAGATCAGAAAGCAGCTCCTTGATTCCAGCTGCAGCCAAAGTCAAACAGGCCGTAAAGCTGAGCCAAAAGACTTCTAGGAACCCTGAATGGGGACTCATAAATGAGCTGGGTACACTATCCTAAACCGAATGTCGGCTGCCATCATCTTGAGACTATAGGATGGAAAGCTGCACCATCGCTGTCTCATTGTGCCCAGAAGGTCCTGAACTATGCAGAGACGGAATGAATAGTTGAGTACCTAGAGGCCAGTGGAGTACAGGACCCAAGGCAGCATGGGTTCACAGCGGAAAGGTCATGTCAGGTGAATCTAATAGATTTCTTTGACTGGGTGACCAAAGTAGTAGACCAGGGAGGGGCTGTGGACATGGCCTACCTAGACTTTAGCAAGGCATTTGACACAGTCCCACGCAAAGATTAATAGTCAAATTAACCAGCCTGGGAGTTGGTCCCGGGTGGTAGCCTGGTAAAACATTGACTGCACAACAGGACACAGAAGGTAATTGTAAATGGAGTCCACTCTGAAGAAAGAGGGGTTACTAGTGGGGTACCGCAGGGTTCAGTATTGGTCCAGTCCTTTTAATGTCTTCATCAGTGACATTGCAGAGGGACTGAAAGAAAAATATGCCTTTTGCAGATGACACAAAGATCTGCAACAGGGTTGATACACAAGGAGGTGTGGAAAGGATGAAAAGGACTTGGCAAGGTTGGAGGAATGGTCAGAAGTATGGCAGCTAGGATTCAATGCAAAGAAGTGCAAATAATGCACCCTGGGAAACAAGAACCCAGGGAAGAATACACAATGGGGGGAGGTAGTAACAACAACAAAAGGAAAGTGACCTGGGGTAATCATATCAGATGACCTTAAGGTTAGCAAACAATATGAGAAGGCAGTAGGGAGGGCTGGGGGTATACTGGGATGTATAGGGAGAGGCATCAGCAGCAGAAAACAGGAAGTTGTTATCCCTCTGTACAGACAGTTGGTGAGACCCATCTGGAGTACTGTGTCCAGTTCTGGAGACCCCATCTCCGCAAGGACATAGACAGGATAGAGGTAGTCCAGAGGAGGGCAACTAAAATGGTGCAGGGTCTGCAAGAGAAGCTGTTTGAGGAGAGACTAAAGGAGCTTAATATGTATATCCTTGAGGAAAGAAGGGAGAGGGGGGACATGTTAGAAACTTTTAAGTACCTCAGTGGAATCAACAAAGTCCAAGACGGTAGCATCTTTCAGAAAAAGAGACTTGCAAGAACAAGGGGACACAATTTAAAGATAGGAGGGCAGTTCAGGGGCAATGTTAGGAAGTATTATTTCACAGAGAGGATAGTGGATGCATGGAACAGCCTTAATGAGGAGGTTGTCGGGTCTCAAACTGTGGGAGAATTCAAGAATGCATGGGACAGTCATAAGTCAATTCTTGTGGGGGGTAGGAAGAAATAGGCTGTTGGTTAACTAGGATCTGCGGCCTATCCTGTAGGTAGGGAAATGGGCAGACTAGATGGGCCAAGCGGTCCTTGTCTGCTGTCAAAGTCTATGTTTCTATGAAACAGATACCGTCCCAAGACATTTGTTTAAGTTCCATAACTTTTTTTTTCATAATAGTAATTTTTATTAGGTATCAGAGTCAAATAAACATATACATATGTTTCCATGACAATATAGTTTAGAGACAGCTTAATATTAATTCTAATGATCTATGACAGAGTTCATGCATTTCTCTAAATTTCTCTATGTATCTAGTCTATCCCAGGAGCTACATCTGAACTTAAAAAAAACAAAAAACAAGATGAGAACCAATACACTATTTGCACAGGAGTGTTAATCATAGAACAAAGTCAGAATAATTATCTAATTGAAACATCACCCACCTGTGCCATTTGTTATCGAATGCCTCCACTCTGTTTTCTAGTCTAGCTGACAATCTAGCCAAGGCATAAATTCCCTGGACAGGTTACACCAGGTTGCCTTGGTGGGAGTTTAGTAATACCATAGAGCCAGTCACAACTTTTTGGCTGCCAATAATAATGCAGTTGCGCATAGATATTTTTTTCAGTTTTTAACCCTGGGTATGGTAGCTGTTAGATATAGGAGGATATAAAAAATTCTGGGCTGCCATAGATTTGAATTAACTCCTGAATAATTTCTTGCCAGTAAGATTTCAAGTAGGGGCACTCTCACAACACATGAGCTTGATCAGCTTGTGTTAGACCGCATTCCCTTTATTTCCCCACCGGGTCTCCAAAGAATTTTGCAACAACAGCTGGAGTGTGGAAAAATCTGAATCACAGTTTCCAGGTGAACTCTCTCCAATAGGGGGAGCTCGAGACCTTGAGCACTGGCAATGAGCTTCTATTCCAATTCAATCCTGGTATGTCTGTCCCCAACTCCTTAGACCAAGTGACCCTTACTTTCTCTGTGGAATCAGAGGGTTTTCTCATTGAGAGCCTCATAAAGCTTACTAATAAGGTGCTCTGTAGGGAGTCCCTGCATTTTTACCTAAATAATTAATGAAGGCGTATCTCCTATTGCTGAGAGAACACCCTCTAAATATCAAAATATCGTCAGCAAAGAGTGAGATTTGATACGATTTACCCACTTTGGGATTCCCTCGATTTCCGAATGTACTCTAATCACCTGAGCTAAAGGCTCAAAGTATAAAGCAAAAAGTAAAGAGGATAGGGGTTAGCCCTGCCATGTGCCCCTTTGTAAAGGAAAGGGGTCAGGTAGTGATCCATCAAGTTAAAGGTAAGCCCAAGGGGAGCTGTAAATATTTTGGATTTGTGTGATTATTTCATCAGGGAAGCCAAAATGAGACAGAGTCACCCACACAAATGGCTAGGTGACACTGTCAAATGCCTTTTCAGCATTGAGCCCCAATAATACCAATGGGATCACTCTTCTGGCAGCATACTCCTTCAGATGATAGGTGCGCTTTACAGCATCACGTGCTTGCCTACCTTTGAGAAAACCCACTTCGTCCTGGTCAATTAAAGTGGGGAGGATGTTTTCTAATCTTTGGGCTAATATGGACATATGCATTTTATAGTCAAAGTTGAGCATGGAAATAGGATGATAGGAGGGTTGTTTGATGTCTCTTCCTGACTTGGGAATAGCTGCTATCATCGCATATTGCCATGAGGTTGGGGGCAGTGGATCATCTTTCTCAACTTCATGGAGTGCCTGCTGCAGGTAAGTCAACATTATGTCCTGAAATGTTTTGTAAAATTCAAGCAGGTAACCATCTGGACCTGGTACCTTCTGGGTTTTGCCTTTTTTCAGGACCCTGTGTAATTCTTCCCTGGTTACTGGGGCTTTGAGCACCTCCCTCTGGGGGATGCTCATCTTAGGAAGTTGCAGCATATGTAGGTAGCTGTCTATCTGTGGTAAGGGGATAAGGTTTTCAGCTTTATATAGTGTTTGGTAGTAAGTGGCCATGATTTTACAGGTTTCCTTAGGGTGGGTCACCAGCTTCCCCGTCTCTGGGTCTAACAAGTTTATAACACAGGCCCTGGCCTTATGCATCCTTTGTCTATGGGCAAGGTTTCTTGCTCCTTAGGGGCCCCCCTTCATGAAAGGTATGGTTTAAACAGAAAAGTTGTTGCTCTATTTTTGATCTAATAATTTTGTAACTTTTGTTTGACTTGCAGTATCTGCAGTTTCACCGTTTGATCCCCTGGGTATGAAAGGACTGCAATGCTTTTAATTTGTCCTGGTAACTCTGAATGAGGGATTCTCACTCCTTGCACCTCCTGGAAGGATATGCCAGAATTTCCCCCCACAGCACCGTCTTTATGGTGTCCCATAACATGACAGAAGAGACTCCTAAGGCAGTATTATCTCTGGTTATACAGGGGACAGTATCTCTTATCAAGTGGCAGAACTCCGGGTCCCTGATGTGTGCCGGATTCAACAACCAAAAAGTTGTTTTATGACCACACCCCAGCCCAAATTTAGCATAGACCGGGGTGTGGTCTGACAAAAAAGTCACACCATGCCAGACATCCTGGAGTGATTCAAGGTATTCAGCTGTAGTAAATATATAATCAAGTCTTGATGCCACCCCAGTACCCGCAGCTGTATAGGTATACTCTCTACTCGTGGGAAAACAGTAATGCCAGATGTCAATAAAACTCAAGGAGGATACGGTTCTCCGCAAATACTTTTGCAGGGGATTAGCTCAATGAGATAGATAAGTGGAGATGTCCATTTCAGAGTTTAGTGTAATGTTCAAATCTCCCCCATTACTAGCTGCCCCTGAAGGACTTCTAAGAGTTGTGCAAAAAACTTCTATGCCAGTACTTAAGATTTTCCAGGGGAGAAATATACAGACACCAAACTAACTGATTTTGTGTGTAGTGTGCCTGTCACTATGGCATATCACCCCTCCGGATCCAACAATACATCCTTCAAATCAAATGGAACTCCACTTCTCACCAATATGGCAGTACCCTGTCTCCTACCCAAACTATGTGAGGAAGCCACCACCGTTGGAATTCCCCATTTTTTAAATTTGTCATGCTCGGGGGGCTGAGAGGTAGGTCTCCTGCAAGAAAATAATCTCAGGCCTATCCTTTTTTATAAACTGTATCAACTGCGATCGCTTAATGGGACTGTGGATCCCATTAATATTAAGCAATAAAATCAAGGAGGATTTATCCATGGGATGTATTGAGAATTAAATTCTACAGTGGTAGCAGCACCCCCCCACTC
This sequence comes from Neoceratodus forsteri, assembly GCA_016271365.2. Classification (NCBI taxonomy): domain Eukaryota; kingdom Metazoa; phylum Chordata; order Ceratodontiformes; family Ceratodontidae; genus Neoceratodus; species Neoceratodus forsteri. The sequence goes on along the minus strand of CM028135.1, from coordinate 898,525,237 downwards.
CCCAAACAATTTCTGTAGGATGACTACTCAAAGCCAGATTAGGCTTACAGCTCATTCTCTGCCATATCATGTAAGAGGTTTTACTCTTCAAAACCTAACCTTTGATACCTTTAGTAACAGACTTATAATTAAATCTAAATAAAAAAGCATACCCATAAGATAGGGTAGAACACTGCATAACAGACAAAGAAAACAGTAATATTAAAACAATTCTTCTGTGTTCAGATTGTTTTCCTAAGTACCACCATGTGCAAGATAACCGTTCTTGTATTAATAACTGTTTAAACATGTTATATACATAACCTGAATGTGACTGAATATGACCTGGCAGCTGGCGCCTGTAAGGATCAATTATGGCTCCAGTTAACTGTGATTAGAGATAGTCCCATATAAACAACAGTAATAACATTGTCAACAATAAACGATATACAGGTGGAAAAAAGAAGAATATCATTGACTTCAAGGCAGGGTGGGCTTCAATGCCCTCCTAAATAGGGAAGTATGGTATTTCCTCATTGGGGTATTTCATGGCTTCACCACTTAGCAACCAATGTAACTAGCCAGTACAATGGCGCCAAATGGCTACTCAAAGTGAAGGTAGTTGTTTCTGATCACCGCATGTCAAACGGTGTCCATTTAACCTCTGCTCATTGCTAGATGTTTTGTCTGCCCTGGGGCATTACTAACCTCCCAGTTTCTCAGGGTATTTACAGCACGGATTGTACCTCTATCCCTTCATGGCCCAATAAAGCGGTTTAGTTTTACATTGTTGGGATAGGAGTTACAGCATCATAACAGATTGAATTGGAGTGGGGGAGGGGAAGAGATGTGACTAAAGAAAGAAAAAATGTCTCCCAATGTCATGTCCCACTACTATACTTGATCAAGCATTGCAATAACATTGCCAGTGCTTTCAATTAATGATTTCCCTCACTACTATTCCCATCCTGAGAATACCGCCTCCCCCCACCTCCAACACTGAGGTGCTTTAATGATCCAGCCTTAGGACACAGATTGCTACAAAAATCAAAAGGAGTTTGATTAATGCTTCATGGACTGTTGTCTATGTATCATTACTTAACCCATCAAGAGAAAAATGAAGGTGAATCCCTCCAATGCCCCAGAAACCGTTGCAAATCAGGCCTCCCTAATACCTGCTACCAAAGCATGTCCAGTAGTTCGTAAGTCCTAAATGTTCAGTCTGGTGCAGTCCTTTGGAACTTTCACAGCAATGTTTTAACATCCTGGGAGGTTGAGTAACCCTGGTGCTTTCTTGCTTGTGGCCTGTGCTCTGTCCCATACGCGTTCTTTCAGATGTTCCTCTTGATCTTGTTGATCCTATCGCACTGACTGCACTACAGTACAATGCCTCTGGCTTGCAGGGCTCTGGTAGCCTCTTCTGGGAGTCGGAACATCTGAGGCCCATCAGCAAACATAACCATGAGTCATGTGTGGATCGATTGTAAAGCATTTTAGTTGTTGGTGTTTTAGTGTGCGGAGGATCGGAGCATATGCTTTCCGTTTAGCTGCTATTTGTGGAGAATAATCATTATCGAAATATAGCTGCCGATCTTTGTACTGTGTAGCCTTCATCCTCCATGCCCATGTCAGGAGCTGCTGTTTTACCATAGTTCAGTAGTTTGATCACAATAGAGCATGGTCTCTGGTTGGCCTGTTGTGGTTTTGGAGTGAGAGCTCTATGAGCCTTCTCAATATCAAGTTTAAATGCTGGGTCTAAGTTCCTAACTTTGTTTAACAAATGCTTTCTGTCCAAAAAATTCAGGAACTTGAAAATAAAGAGTCTGTGAAGCATTCTATCTGAAAGCATAGGGCTCAGTGAATGGTGAGCATGCTCAATGAGTGGAGTCTTGCCATTCGACGGTGGGCCAGCAATCTTGAGAACCAGGATCTTGGCAAGAAGAGGGTTGGAGCCTTCTGCCTTCTCTGGAAGGCCAATGATGACCACATTATTAAATGGGTCTGACTCTTTATTTCTTCCAGTTTAGCATCCAGATGGGTCACCCTCTGCCGGAGTGCAGAGATTTCAGGGTCAGTCCTGTCTCTCCATCCTTTAAGTGAGCAAACTTGGGCTGCGTTGCCTTCGACATGCTTAGTAGGAGACCCGCATAGCCCTGAGTTCTTTAGTCAATCTCTGCAGTACCTCCTTGAAGGGAAGAAATTTGTGCAAAAAGCATTTCTCTGTTAATGGAATGGAATGTAGTAATAGCATCCTGGCCCAAGGAAGGCATGTGGGCCTTGGAGCGCTTGGAGTATTCATGGGGTTGGTGGGAGTATGTTTCGGCAGTGGATTCTTCATATCTGCATCCATGCTGACAAGAAATTAAGTTCAGAGCTTGCTGATGATATCAGAAGGCACCATAAGTATAATTATCACAATTCTGATAGATTAAAAACCAAAAAATAAGATTTTCAAGATGATGGAGCAGGAGCCCAGAAAAGAATCAGCTAGAGGGATCCTTGCATCATGTGGCTCCCCATTCATTTCTTCCTAAGATCAATTGGATAATATGAAAATGTTGAAGGAATGAAAAAAGGACTGCTTAAGTGCTTATTAATTGACACAGCTTGCTCTTTATATTTTACACTTTTTATGTAGTGTTTGTATTTCAAAATGTACTTTTAATTGCACTTTATATTTTCTTGTTAACTCTGTTGGGGTTTGAACATTCACTTTTGGGTGCAGCACTTGATATTGGTTTGTTAAACTCCTTGACTGGCTATTTTTCACATACAGAGCCCTGAGGTATTCGTTGATTGGTCAGTGTAAGACAGCTGGGACTATATCATACATAGAGTTCTATAGATGGAGAGACGCTAGAGTGAGGACTGATGCTGGCTCCCTCAAAGCCATGTGTCCACCATATTACTGGAGGATTGAGGTGTCTGTAGATGGCAAAAACATTCTTGAAACTTAGGTAGCACACAGCTCATTGTTTTGACAACAATCCAAGTAAGGCACTGAAGAATGGAAAAATGAGCATACCTTGTTTTTGTCACCACAATGTGTGTCTGCTTCATTTCTGTACTTACAGTGTTTTGTCACTGCAATTACAGTGCCACAATAAGGGCACCAGGAAAGCAGTGATCTTGATTTTAGATCGCTCCACACTCCTGTTGCCCTTTGCCCCACACAGTTCTATCCCTCAGGTCATGCCGCCCGAGGAGGTTATATTAAGTTTGGTAGCCCCAAGAAAAATGACTGTTTCCAGGAGGGTGCTTTGGCACTGTAACTCCCAGGAAACATAATGCCTGCTGCTGAAATGCTGGGTGTCATGTTGCTGATGTCACGTTCTGCATTGGCAACATGTCTTTTGCTGTGACATGGGTGAACCTGGTGCTGCTACCTAAGTTTCAAGAAGGGTTCCTTCTGTCTGCCGTCACCTCAATCCTCCGGTAATATGGCGGATGCCCAGCTTCAAGGAAGCCAGCATCACTCCACACTCTAGCCTCTCTCCATCTACATAACTTTATGACATCATACACTGGCTTACTACAGAGGCCTGTTCCCAGACAAAGTTCTTTGGGAAGTGCTGGGGAATCTGGCTGTGGTCAGTAAGTGCTCCCTCATCTGTAGCACCTCTAAATATATTTCACTTTTGACATTATATCGACCTTTGAAATCTTCTGTGCGATGAGGTCTAAGAGGTGCCTATGTGTGGTGTGAGTACTGTACATTCTGTGGTGTGACTTGTCTGGTAAGAGTGATGTGTGCTCTGTACTTGCACTAGTTCCCTGAACCACTCTGTGCATGCTTATTTTTGCCCGCTGACAACCTGTTGATATTTTTCATGGACAGGAGAACTTTGATTATATACTTAGTAATACAGTCAAATATAATGAGATTTAAACACAATATTTTGTCAAATCCATTTAAATTTATTTCTGCTTGAAAAAAACAACCCAGAATGTAAGATCAGTTCTTTTCCGCTGTTCAGATCAGCGCTAATTAAGTACCATTGTTTTCTTTTTGTCCTGCTGTCAACAAGTATAAGACTTAAGATTGCCATACTAATTGTTGTGATTATTTTACAGGGGAAATGCCTTACTTGTCCACTGGGAGGGTGCCCATCAATGGGCCATTATGCTGATACTGTTCTTATTCCACAAGGAACTAGAAATCAGAGTTTTTACCTTAACACTGGTGGCTCGCAGCCTTTTGCACGTATGTGTAAATATTTATTCCTATTTGTTGGAAAGGTTTGTCAGCAATAGCTTGAAGCTAACCCATATTTTATTACCCTTTTTCAACAGGTTGGAGATTCAATGTTTCCGTAAAAGTTACTGGGCGTCCTGTTGTCGGGGTCATATTAAAGTAGTTTTGATTGGAACCAAAGGGAACACGCGACAGTATGAGATAGCCAAGTAAGTTACTGTACTAAGTATCCTATCTCTAAATCTGAGTTGTCTTTAACACAGTGGTATAAACTGTTCTATATGTAAGTATAGTAATACATCAACATTTTTTATGAAACAGTGAGACATGCAAATCATTTATGAAAAAACTGTAACCTTTTAGTTGTACAGTGTGTTTGGAAGGTACAGTATTAGCCTTATTGTTGCTAAAATTTGGCTTACTATTTTTTAAAATACTGCTGTGTTTTTCCCCTATACTCCTATTTTCCCTATGCAGCACACTACAGTGTTCTACAAGTTTAAAGAAAGGATTCCACTAAACCCTCACAGAAATTGTTATGGTTCTACCTATTATTCTTTAGTACAGTACTAAAACAACAATTGTCAAAATATTTCTGCATGTCTGGTGAGCAGTAGTGTGTATGTTGCTTTTGTGACTTCATCTAAGGCAATGTTAAAATGATAGCACACAGCTATACTACAAAAAATGCAAACATTAAAAAAAAGGCTAGGGAAATTTAAATTTTGTGAACAATCTGGTAACTTTGCCTGGCAACAAATTTACAAAACAAACTTTTGTAAGTTGTTACTGTCTCCTGCTTTGTCCAGATTAATCCTCCCTCCACCCCTGCACCCTCCTATTAACTTTAGAAAATGTCTTCAAGTGCACATAGCTGTGTGCTGCTGTCTTTTTGTACTGTCTTGGGGTATGGGTTCTCTGAAACAGTGCCACTGTTAACGTTCTAACCAGTAAAAAAGCAAATCCCAAATCCAGTTATTATACACATCTACCAACTCCTGGGTTTAAGTAAAACCAAAAAAATGTCACCAGTCTTGCTCGTCACCATGTTCCATGCATATTAAACTGCTGGGGCCACGAGTGACAGTGCACTGTATTAGCTGTAGTGGCCAGTCTAACTCTAAGCTCAGCCTTTTAGGAGGCAGCAGGTTTCTGTGACACCATGGCTCTGATGGGGTCTTCATAAAGGTGTCCAATCCCATAGGACTTCCTTACACAAACCTGGCCTAACTCACCAACCTGCCCTGCCATACAGATGCAGTTTGGAGCAGAAAGAATGTGAGAGCACACAATAGTGTGTCACAAAAGTAGTTGTGGCATTTTAAAAAGTTAAGGAGATTTGGGGCTTTTGAAGGGGGTTGTGAGATTGCTTAGAGTCCTGGGATGGGGCAGGCGTGTGAACTTAGGTCTGGGGTTTCTACAATGGAATATTGGATCCAAATCGGGACATTCACAAATGCTGGGTCCCAAAATCTGAACATTCGGACCTGTGTACACCACTACCATATAGCTTACTTTTAGTTAGATTATTTACCTCAAAAAATGTTTATATTTTTTCACGTCTTCATTGTCCATTGCAGCAATATCAGCTAAATTAGACAATGACTTCATCATTCTTTGTATGAATCACTATTCTTCAATTCTAATCCTAGCCTGCTTTGGTTACTTTCTTTTTTTGGCATTGTATGCTGGGGGCAGTAAAAAAAAAACCTTTAGAGAATCCAGATGAGCCAGTAGGAACTGATAACAGGAAATGGGGGAAATGAATGCACTGTTTTTTCCTTATGAGAGGGATCATTGAGCATTCACTTGTACAGACCCGGATGACTCTGATGCCTGCAATGAACTGTACACAACTATAGCACCAATGGTCAGCATTTAAGTGCACAACTCCACAGCCTGTCAAATTCCAAGATGAGCTGCAGCTGCACCACTCAGTAATTAAAATGAGTAACACAGTCATTACAAATGGCCATATCACGATTTAAGTTAGTTTCCAACCTTAATTAAGTCTGTTACTTTAGTATAATTATCTTTTCTCCCTAGCCTTTTCTTTTTCTAGTCTTCCCTGGCTCTTATTCACTCTTACAACTTTCTCTATGATCAAGACATATTTCTGTTTTTACTTTGAGGTTACCTCTTGCAGCAGGCCATCACCAGTAGGACATAGCCGCCAGGCACTAGAAACACATGGAAACATTCTAGCTAGCAGTCTACCAGAGGAGGCCACCCAGCTCATGTTTAGCCCCTGATGTCAGCCAATCTTATAAAGGTGGGCAGCCTCCATATTATCTGCAGTTCTTTCCACCATTGACCAATGCCGTTGGACCACTAAAATGGCTGCATCTACAGTTTACTGCCATTTTCTGCATTTACTGTGCTTTATTATTTTTCAATTTCCTTTAGTTTTAACACTGAATTTTTAGTGTTTTCACCTGACAGTTTACGTCTTCTTAACCTTCTTCATCTTCCTACAACTTCACAAAGTGTGCCTATGGCAAATAGACCTCGGACAAGGATGGCCATTCTGCCTGTATCTTGTGCCTCGCCCAGACCAAGATGTCCAAGCCTGCAAGGCCTGCCAGACATTCAGCCTGGCCACCCAGAGATGTTGTTAGAAGATCCTACAGAACTATCTCCTTAAGCAGAACGTCGCCTCTATGGAATGGGAGCTGCAGGCTAGGAGTTCCTCTGTTTCCCCAGCCCAGTCCTCAGGGTCTTTGCCATTGAAGTTCCAGGATAAGGTCTCTGGGAAACAAAAACACCAGGATAAAGAGTGAGACCAACCCTGGTCTGCCTCCCCTCAGTCTCCTCACAAGAAGTCTTTGACCATGCAGGTCTTCTTCCCTTAGGGAGTCGACCTCCTCTGCCCCGCATGCCCTAACTCCCACAGGCTACCAGTGGCCCAACTGCCCACCCTGGTCTTCCTCATGGGTAGCAGTTCCTTGGGTCAGGGTACTTTGTATCCTGCTCACAAGCCCTTGCTGTTTCAGTTCTTATTCTCAGCGGGCACACAGTCAGGTGGCTCAGCTGGAGTCTCTTCTGCCGGAACAGGTGCGGAAGACACCAGCTGCCGTCTTTCTAACACTCCCGCCCCTGGCCATGGTCTCCTCCTCTAGGACCACCACAGGTTCTGTTCCTCCTTCTCAGAGGCAGATGCTGCAGGACACCAGTGCCTCCCTAAACCCGGTCTCTTCTCAATCTTTGCCTGTGGGTCGCCCTGCTTTCCGGTGCCTGTCTCCCCACAACTGGCACCTGTGAATCCTCCTTCAGCACCCCCTTAGCAAATGCCCACTGAACCCTACCTGTCCCTCCTGTCAGGCCTGTGCCTGGCCTTTCACAGCCAATGCCCACTGGGTCTGCACTGGCCCCACCTCAGCTGACACTCATTGGGCCTGTGCCTGTCCTGCTGCAACCTGCACCTGTAGAACCACAGCCTGGGTACCCTGTGCTGGTGCCTGCTTACCCTGTCCCACACTGGCAGGACCTTTGCCAGATTATCCATACCCATTTCCTCCAGGACCTGGGCCAGTCTACAACTATCCAGTGCCTGGTGGACTAGTGCTGGCCCCCATCGATTACCATGATCTAATCTCTACCTTGTGGTGCTTCATGTGGATGCAGGCTCCCACCTTGAGGCTACCGGCTGTGGCCCCCCTCAAGAGCCTCCTCCAGACTCCCTTCTCCTGGCCCTTGTTAGGCTGGGTCCTAGTGCTCCTCACATCCCCTCTGGTAGGTCTGATACTGGTCCAACCAGCCTCTCTGACAGTCTTTGACCTGAGGACAGTGATGATCTGGATGATAGGGAGGAGAACGTCATTAGTGAGTCTTCCTCTCTCCTCCCCTGACTTCTTAGAAGGGGAACAGGCCTCAAGTAATGTTTCTAAATCCCCTCCTGATGACCCTACCTTTATGGCCATCATGTGGTACATTTAGGCCTCTATGGGATGGGAGACAGAGGAGCAGGACCTGGAGCGGCGTTGATTGGCAGTCTAGCTACACCAGCCCAATGCCCCTCCCTTAGTGGTCCCCCCAATCACTGACTCCTATAAGGATGTTACCTGGGCTGCCTGGAACCACACCTACACAGTCCCAGTGGTATCCAACGAGGTAGACAGGCTTTACCACGCCCCGGCTGGCAAGCCATATTTTGGGGAACAGCAAAGGCCAGTGTAGTAGTCAACTGTTCTGTGCACCATGTGGTTTTCCAAAGGAAAAGCAGAGGCCACACAAAAGCAAGGCAATACCTAGAAACATTGACAATGCCAGCAAAAAAAGACCAATGTGGCTCCCTATTTATCCCTGGGTCCTAATTTTCATCCAATGTACTAACCCTCACTATCCCCCATTCTCCTCCCTGATACTGTGGCTTTGAGCAGCCACTACAGCCTTCACTTTGTGTCAGTCATGCTTGAAACTGTTTATGATTTTGAATCCTACCAACTCAGCTGGCAGACTATCCCTAAGTTCCACCACTCTCTCCATAAAATAATTCTCTCATATCCCTCCTTAACCTTTATTCTGCAAGAATCCACTCATGCCCTGGTGATCTTAAACTTGTGTTTATACTAAATAACTCCTCGCAGTTCACCTTATTTATTTCTTTCAGGGATTTGAAGGTCTCTGTCATACAATATACCATGTACAGGTGACCACAATTTAGCGCTTTCAAAGGGTGACTCAATCATGGCGCCTGTGTACTAGCAGCTGGATACAGGGTAGGATAGTACAGTGACAGGATGTCACTGTATATCTGTCTGCGTGGAGGGATGGACGACATCACATGATGGGCAGAAGGGGAGGGAGGGTATGTAGGGTGTAGTGCAGTGGTTGGCTGCCAAGCTGGCCATGTGGCATGGTGGGTAGGTAGTGAGCTGGGGTTGGGAGGTGCGGGTTTGATTCTGGGCATGATTGTTTTGCATTGGGTCAGGGTTTTTATTTTTTTAAGTTTACACTCACCCCGACATGCACCCTCCCAGCTGAGAATCCTTAAGGGGGTGGGGGGGTGGTGGTTGGGGAGGGCACAGTCCCTGCATAACGCAGAAAACCAATCACCAATTTTCTAGTCACTGCGAGCATACATCACTGTAATTCATTTTCGGTGATGTTCACTCACCCAAACTGCAATCGCTATTTTGCGATCACTGTTATGACATAAAACCCTATCATACTACCCCCCCACCCCATCTGATCTTAAGTGAGTACATGTTTAGTGCCTTGAGATGATCCTCATATGATCAGTCCTGCTGTCCTTCTATCATCCTGGTCACCCTTTGTTGCACTGCCTGTAGGCTGTCCTTATCTTTCCTGAGTTAAGGAATCCAGAACTGGGCATAGTACCTCAGGTGTGGCCTTACCATTGATCTATGAAGAGGTAATATTACTCTTTTCTGCTACCATCACTACCCATCCCAATACATCCTAACATCCTATTATCCTTACTAAAGACCTTATTGCATTGGCTTGATTGTTTGAGGGTATTGCTAATGATGACTGCTAGATCCCTTTCTTCAGTCATAGTGCTCAGCTAAACAACTTCCACCCAGTACCCGCCCACCAAAGTTCTTGCTGCCTTGATGCATCGCCATGCACTTTTGTCACTGAATTTCAACTGTCATACCTTGGATCACCTCTTCAGTCTGTGCAGATCACTCTGCATCTCTCCGATCTTCTCGCTACTGTCCACCCTCCCACAGAGCTTTGTCTCATCTGTGAAGAGAAACAACTTGCCCTGGATATCTTCTTCAGTGTCGCTGATGAACATATTGAAGAGCAGCTGCCTTGGAAAGATTCCTGTGGCACTCACTTGTGACCCCTCTACTCAATTGGACTCTACTTACCATGGCCCTCTGCTGCCACCTCCACAGCCAATTTCCTACCTATCTTGCTATGCACCTTGCCTTCCTAGGATCCTCCATCTTTTTCAGCAGTTGCCTTTGAGGCACTCAGTTATGGGTCTCACTGAAATCAAAACAGAGTAAATAAATAGTGTGGTCCCAATGCAATGTCCTCTTCACCCAGTCAAAGAGAACTATTAGGTTAGTATGACAAGACCTCCCCTGACATGAACCCATGCTGTTTACTATATCGGAGGCTATTTCTCTTAAGGTAGTCCACTAGGTCCTCCTTGACTAGTGACTTTATTAGTTTCCCTACAACTGAGGTACGACTGACAGCTCTATAACGTCCCACTTGCTCCTTGCCCCCTCCTCCCAGGACCATGTTTGCTACCCAGTAGTCCATCAGAACTTCCCCTGTCTGTGATGAACTATTAAATAGCCTACCAGGGTTCAAATAGGAGGCAGTATAGAGCAGTAGTTTAAAGCTCTGAGCTGTAAATCTGGAGACCTGGGTTTGAATCCACAGCCCGGTAGTATGTGAGGTGGTTGCCTGAATCACGGCACCATCCGAGCAGCGATGCGATATGGGCAAAAGGTGAGAGGGCAGGGAGGGTGACTGGATGTGGTGGGGTGGGTGCTCATAACGACAGGATGTCACCATGTATGTGTGCAGGGGGTAGGCATGGCGGCGTGGCCTGGGAGGGGCAGAGGGATGTAGGGGTGGTGCTGTGGTTAGCTGCCGAGCTGTGTCGGGGTTGGCCTCCGCTTGTAGTGCTAGGGTTCTGGGTTTGGGTTTGGGTCCTTGTGCTACTGTACTTTTCTTCGCCCAGTCCCAAATCTTATTTTTTTTACTTTCGCACCACCCGACATGCACCTTGGAATTGAGAATCCTTAAGTAGAGGGTGTGGGTGGCAGCCCCACGTGGGGAGGGTGTGGGGTACAGCCCCACAGAAAGCAAATATTTTTAGTTCCCCAGCGCATTTTCCGTGCGTCAGGGGTTGTCAGGGTGGCGAAATTATTTTGGCCCTGATGTTCTTCTTCTGCAGGTCAGCTTTTCTGCTGCTTGCCTACACTTCACATAAAAACTCACAGCCTCTTGCTTGTATAATGTGTGACCCTGAGTAAGTCACTTAACTTCCTTCTACTCCCAGGTCACAGCTGTAAACAAGCTTTCAGCTTGTGTGTCTCTCCTGGTTAAAACAAACAAAAAAAAAAAACAAGATGTTGCATTAGTATGTGTTCTGAAAATAAAACAAAATGGTAATATTAAATGCACGTTGAAAATAGAATCAACGTTTCAATCATTGGTCTTCTACAGGAATTATCTAAAAGAAAAAAGAGCAAATTTAGTGGAGAGGTAAGGGGAAATAAATGTAACCCCCCTGCAAATGGGGGTTCCCAAAAGACTTCCAGGAGCTTGCCTGAATGCTCCAAGCCTGAATGGTGTTTGGCGTTTAAGCCTTTTATCAGTGAGTGTTTTTAGAGCCTCTGGTACTGTCTCTTTAAGAGCTGTCTGCTTGCAGACATAATTAGTTTGTATGGGGGGACTGTGTGCTTCTCTGCTTGAGTACCACTCGAGCTGCTGCCAATTCACTCCATTTTGCAGTCACTAGGAGTGCAAGGGAACCTATCTGAAAGATGTAACTGTTTGCCAGAAATCATTTAGAGTAATAATGAAAATACAGTTTGTCTAACCTGCTTTCTTTGCAGTCAGAACTGTGTTTGCCTAGTTCCCCATTCTAGTTTTGAACTGCTGAACTGGACCAATCAATGTGGGTTAAGGTAGCTCTAAAATGGTGCCTTGGACGAATCAGAACTTGGACTCGTAATCTGAGCCAGCCACAAGAGGATTATATGGGCAGTGGCTCTGGGAGATGTAGTTTGGACTTGGCTTTTTGGACCAACAAGGAGCAGTCTATTGTGAGTGACAGTCAATCCAGCCAAGAACTGGGAGGAACTCAAAGGAAGTGCCAGTTTTGTCTGCTGGAGTTTCAGTTGAGCTCTGGCAGGGAAGAGGAAGGAGCCCTGTGCTTTTGATTGTGCAGTTTTAGTGGGAAGCGTGTGTAAGGCCCAGAGTTCGGTCTACAGCTTGTGTAACTGCTTGTTAGGACTGAATCCGTCCTGTGAAGAGAATCAAAGGATATCTGAAGAGTAGAAACCAGGCTCACCCTGTAGAAGACTGGAGAAATTGCTAGATGCGCTCGGTCTGTCAGGAACTGAATCTGCTGTGTGTTCTCCGGGTATTGTGCAGTAATTGCGATCGGGATAGAAGCAGCCTGCCTGGTATAGTACTTTCTTTTACCATATAAATGTGTGAGGAGTCTCGTGGAGCTCAAGAGTAGCCCTGCTGACATTGAAGGACCCTATCTTGTTTGGAGGTCGTGAGTACTAATTCAGGGTCTCCCTGTTGAATTGCCACATTGAATCCAAATGGAATTACTGTACTGCCGACTGTTTAACTAATTTTCTTTTCTCTGTGTGAAAGGGCCCCTACAGCTGCCACGGTTTGGACTAGCCACTAGGGCTTGGGTACCCAGGGACAGTAACTGGTAGGGATAGGCCTGTGCACAGAGCCATAGGTAGATGAGTAAAGTGATAAGCTAATTAACCTGATTCCCCTGTCCTTGTTATATCCCCCTAAATAAATCAGAGCTGCTTGTTTCAGCAAAGTTATACTGCCTGAGGTATTTGTCTATGTTAAAGTATTGTACTGTGATTGTTGCACTGTATCTTATTTTACAGGAGGTCCCAGTGCCTGAACCAGTCCTGGGGGTAAGTGTATACTGTGAAGGTAATTCTGATATGATGTGGGCCACTAGTGGGAAGAAAGGGGTTGCAGTGTCCCGAGGGCTGTGACAAGTTAGTTTAACTATTGCAAACCCTGACCTCTGGGTGGAGGCACCGCCATCGGATCCAGGCCCTCAACCTGTTAGTGGCAAATCAGGCAGGTAGTAGCCCCTGGGATAGCGCCATCTAGGGGTTACATAAAGGATATGTGAGGAAAGAAAATAGGGAGAGGCTGTAGAAGAAAAAGTGATAATAGGCAAGGTAAGAATAGCATCTGGAAAACAAAAAGGCGATGATGAATATGAAAAGGCATAGTAGGAGTGAATGAGCTGAGGAGTCCTCAAGTGGGAACGAATTAACAGGGCCAGTAAGAAGGATGAAAGATGACAAATGTGGGGGAAGGAGACAGAGAAATATGTAGAAAATGAAAATGGATGTGCACACAAAGCTGGAATGCCCATGTGAGTATCCCCCCCCACACACTCACACATTGGATGGAATGCAAATGTACCATGCACATATGCAAGCAAAGATGTTAATAGAAAATATGTTTGTCATTTAAACCAGAGGGCTGCTGGGAGCACAGGCGGATGATCAGCTTAGTTGCCATGTTTTTTTCTTTGATCAGCATCCCAGAAACCTTGCTGAAGGACACAAACAGAAAGATCATTAACATTATGGTTCCTGGAGGTAAAGTAGGATACAATGGGTTTATCAGTGTCTCCATTCCTGACTGCCTTGGCTCCCAGAAGCCCTCTGGTTTAAATAAAGTGAAATGGTAGAACTATTTGGAGAAAAGAGCAATAGGAAGAGGAAGGACTGCTTGGCATCTGTTAAGGAGGTTTAGAGAAACAGAGGGGCAGATGATACAATGTCTTACCTGTGGCAGTACTAACTGTAAATGGCACTGCCATAACAGAATGGAAAAGTGAGCAAATATGAAGCGGTATGAAGCATGTAAATAGTTCAGAAGGATTAGACATGGATTTACAGATGGGAGGAAGGCCAAATCATAAAACTGTTTCAACTTTCTAACAAATAGCATGTAGAGCATAATGGAATTCCACTGGGTATGTATAATTGATGACAAATACTTATATTATCCTCCACTCCCACCCAATGTACAGTGAGCAGTATAGTGGGGAGATAGTATAGGGAATCCCCTGACCCTGAGTTGTCCCCTGATTTCTCTTCTAGCTACTATCCCTGCCCCTGTACTTAGTCATTCCCTAGACTTCCTCCTCCTAGGGAGTTCCGCGGACCCTGTTAGGATCCCTCTCTCAATACCCTGGTTCGCTGGACATTGCACCTTTACTAGGGGCTCCGTTAGGCTCCTAAATTTCATTGGTTTCTCTGGACTGCTCTCGTGCCAGGGCTACCCTGCTGCCTAGTCTTACTAGACCATGGCTCCCTCCGTGGCGCCGGTCTCCACACCCTCCTACCCTGGGCACCCATCCCCCACACCCACCCCTGCAGCCCCTGCCTGGCTGCTAAAAAGGGATAAAATTGCTCATCTAAATATCACAGTATCCTCCATAACCTGGCTGAACTGACTGCTTGGGTGACCCTGTATGAGCCTGACATTCTGGGACTTACGGAAACCTGGTTGAAGCCTGGTATTCCTGACTCTGCATGTGCCATTCCAGGTTACAGCCTCATCAGGCGGGATAGGACTGGCACCAAACGTGGGGGGGAGTACTCCTATACTTCAGGGGGCACCTAAATGCATCCTTGGTATCCCTATCTCTGCCCAACCCCACAGGTTGTGAGTTCATTCACTCCCTCTTGCTACTTGGTAGCTCCAAAAGGTGCACCTGGTCTGTGCCTACAATCCCCAAAGGGTGGCATACCGGACTATCCTTTCCTTGACCACTTAAAGGGCACTGTGGGGTCAAATGGGTCCCTTATCCTGGGGATCTCAACCTCAACTGGTTGGGGCCCAATATCAAGCTATTTGAGCCGCTTCTGTCTGGCCTAGCCCTTTGTCAGACCATCTCGGACCCACTGTATCTCCTCCCTGGGCACAAGGCTCGCTTATCGACTGGTTACTTAGCAACCGCCTGGATAAAATCCTGCATTCTGGTACTCTTCGGACGCGATAACAGATCACTCTCCATCTACTGTGTATGGGGATCCTCTGCCCCAAAATTCCCAGTCAAGTGATTCAGGTCAGGGATTACTCCAAACTTATCCTAAATGACTTCCTGAATGACCTATATCGTACTGACTGGGCCAGGGTACTAGTACCGGTAACCCGACCATTGCATTAGACCACTTCCTATCGATTCTCATCCCCTGCAGGATAAGCATGCTCCCCTCACAAAAGAAGAGTGAGGGGCACAGTCTCAAGTGGCTGCATGGTGGACTACTTGCTCTCTTGAAGCAGAGACAAGTGCTGGATCAACTACAAAATTTCCAGCGACCCACTTGTTCACCTTGAATATCGGCGACTCCGGAACTCTTGCAAGGCTGCTATATCGCCGCCAGAGTGAATTCTGTAAATCAGCTTTGTAATTCGACACAACCCCTGGAGTTTCTGGAAAAACTTCAAAAGTATGGTGGGTGTGTCCACGCGCCCGACGCTGGCATGAACATAGGGGGCCAACTGCAACAACCCACTGACTCTCGCCTCTGCATTCAACGCGTGTTTTTCAGAACATGACCACCCCTCACCTCCCTTCCCCTCCATGGAACTTCAGGGCAACCCCCTCACCCGACCTCCTTTTTACCTGAGGCAAAGTCTCTGCGGAAACTAAAACTCTTCTAGCCGGGCTCCCACACCACTCAGGGGCTGGCTATGATCACCTAAGCCTAGCTTCTGAGCCTGGGCACCCTACCTTGCTTGGCCGATTACCCACATTTTTAACTCTTCCCTCACCTCTGGAATCGTACCTGATATATGGAAGGTGGCCAAGGTTGTCCCGGTGTTCAAGCACGGTGACCCCAAGGAGTTAAATAACTACCGCCCCATTGCCATTCTCCCTGCTACCAGCAAGCTACTTGAAAAAGCTGTGGCTGGACAAATCTCTCATTACCTGCAGGAGTATTCTGTTCTCTCCTCTGCCCAGCACGGCTTCAGGAAGGGGCATAGCACGTCCACCGCTCTTGCTGTGGTCACCTCCCAGGTCAGAGCCACCACAGATGTTGGAAAACTGACTGGGGCCATCTTTGTTGACCTCTCTAAGGCCTTCGACCAAGTTGACCATAATCTCCTTATCTCCACCCTCCTTGGGCAGGCTTCTCCCCGAGCTCTTGACTGGTTCACCAGCTATCTTGGGGAGACAACAATACCTACCTGCTTAACCGTGCTCTTCGGGCCTCTCCCAGTTAGTTGTGGTGTACCCCAGGGTCTATTCTTGGTCCCATTCTGTTCTTTCTCTGTGTAAACGAACTCCCTTCAGTCACAACCCTCGGGTCTGCTACGCTAAATGCGGATGATCTGGTATTACTATCTAGCGCTTCGAACCCTGTTACCATCAACTCCCAACTCAACTCCGACTTTGGGCATATCCTAAACTGGCTCACGGGATGCAAGCTTACTGTAAATCTAGCCAAAACTCATGCCATGTTATTCGGGTCAGCAGCCAAAATCACTTCTTGCCCCTCCCCCCTCGCTATAAATGGTGGGAACGGCTCTCTCTTGCCCGTCCTGAACTCTGCAAGGTACCTAGGAGTGACCCTAGACCCCCAACTTGATTTCGCTGAGCATCTCTGAAACATTTGCAAAGCATCAAACAGTAAGCTTGGCCTTGCCTACAGGGCCAAGGACTGCATCACCCCGGCGGCTTGGCTCGCCATAGCCAGGGATCCTCCACCTCACGCTCTGCTACGGGCTTGTTGGCTTGCGTCCGTCCAGTGCCTCCCTAACAAAATGGGACACGGCTTATAACAATGTCTGTCGTTGCCGTCTCGCCCATCACCTTATGCATCGGTGTGCCCTCTATGCCCGGCTGGGTGGCTTCCCTGACAAACACCAAGCCTTTGTCTTGGTAGCTTTGTAGACAACATAGTCCGTCAGGCTTGCCCCCGGCACTTGCCTTCCCTCAACACTGCACACCGGCTTATCTCTTAGCCCAGCTTGACTCTCGCTGCAAAGTCCCCAGGACCAGCCGCACGCACCGGGCCTTCTCTGCCTATACCCCAGATTCTGGAACCCCTCCCTGCTCCAGTTCGGCCGCCTCCCACTCCGGCTTCAAAATGTCCCTCTGGAACTTCCTCAATGGGCCTCCACCTGTCCTTGTGGAAGCGTGTAGCTGCCACCCTGGCTGCCTGTCTCCTCTTCCACCCTGTAGGTTTTCAGCCTCAACCACTTCTCCACCCCTGCACTTATTTGCTCTCGTGGCCACCCTACTCCCCACCCTCAAGCAGTTCATGACCCCTACTGCGCCCCTCCGGTCAGCACACACCTTTCCACCCCCCCTCGCTGTCTGGGATCCCCTTCCCTTCTTGCTCCCCTTCCTGCTCCCTTCTTCGGGGCTCCTGTAGATCCCTTTGCTATCCCCCGACCTGCCCACCGGGGCCTGTCACTGGTAGGGGGCAGTACTCCCCTGCTGCTCATGCTTGTCTTGCCGTGGTGGTCTTCCAGATTGGGTTCCTCACCTTCTAGCTACGCTGCCCTCTGCAAAATCTTGCCACCCCTTGCTCATTTTTCCCGACCGCCATGGGGGGAGTCAGCAGATTCTGCCCCTCCCTCCCTCTTACCCCCTGTACTTGTTGATCTCCCACCCTGCTACAATTGTGAACTTACTGCATCCAGCCTGTAGTTGTATTCTCGCTTGTTGCTCTGACCATGTACTATTGCTATATGTTTACCCTGGCCCCACCTGTGTGTGGGTGTGACTGTTCTTTTGTTCATTCAATGTCCTGGGTACTGTTTTCCATTTGGTCCACTTGTAGTTGTGGGCCTGTATGCTTCCCTATATTTGTACCATGCTTCTCTGTACTGTAACCTCCCAGGTCGCTCCTGAAAATAGGCACTCGTTGTCTAGTGTGCTTAGCTGGTTAACAAAAACAAATAAATAAATAAATAAGGGTGCTATAGTACAAATTGTATTTGAAATTTCTATGTAGTCTCTCATGCATTGTGCTTTCATCAATATTTTTTTAATCATAATTTTATTGATTTTTTCATACAACATACAAATAAAAGAAATAAAATAAACACTCATGTTACCATGTTGCACATTATATCTCTGCTAGCACCATTTCAAGAAAGTATGCTTGAACATAAATAAATAGCTCACAAGGGGGCTGTGTTTGACATGCAAGGCTATTAAATCTAGGAACATAGTCAATGTGTCTGTTCAGTCCCCCTGAATTAATTCTAAACATTTAACACTTCTATAACATTGGCTTAATCTCTCAGTAGTAATCAGCTTGTGGAATTTCATGCCTAAAATTTGTATCCAGCCTGCGTTTAATGCTACTTAGACACAGCGGCCCAGATATTCAAAGGGTTGCACATGGTGCAACATTGTTGCGCCATGCACAACCCACTGATGCGCCTCTGGCACGATATTCAAAAGGAAAGTGGCCACAAATCCTGATGCGCCAGAGTGCATCCAGTAATGTATGCAGGCATGGGGGGCGTGCCATGCATAACCTGCACAGCCCGATATTTAGCCGGGATGTGCAGAGTCATCATCGTAACCTCTCCTGCGCCTGCACAAAGTTACGCCGAAAAAAAGGAACAAGTTATGGCCACCCACAGGTGAGCTGCTGCATTGCAGGGCCAACACGGCGGCTGCCACCTGTGGGCCTTCCAGTTCCTGCCGCACCTGGCGGCGCCCATGCCCCATCGTGGGCATCACTATAACCCCCAGTCCAATATCCTGGTGGTCCAGTGGACGCACTGAGCCCGATCGCGGGCTTCATAGAAGAACCCCCAAGTCCAATATCCTGGTGATCTAGTACCCCACCCACCCACTGGGCCCACCGCCCGCCTCCGCCCTTGTCAGCCAGTGGGCGGCGGCAACTCACCCACTACCACCCCGCCGCCCGCGACTGACAGCTCGGTAGGGCTGTATGCCAGTGGTTCTCAGCATGAGCCAATGGTTGTGCAACCATGCCGTGCTACTTAGTCCAGATATGTGAATGAATTCATTCATATCTGGACTAATAGTACTATTCAGAGTTCATGCCCATTGGCTCATGCTGTGAACCAGCGGGCATGCAGCCCTACCGAGCTGTCAGTTGGCAGGCGGTGGGCGATGCGGTGGGGTGCTGCCGCCTCACCGCTGACGGGGAGCAGGCGGTGGGGTTCAGTGGGCGGTGGGGCACACTTAGATCACCAGGGATATTGGACTTGGGAGGGTTCTATTCATGAAGCCCCGATCAGGCTCAGTGCAGTCCACTGGACCACCAGGGATATTGGACTTGGGGATGGGGTCCTACTAATGATGCCCACGATCGGGGCACATAGAGGTCCACTGGACCACCAGGGATACTGGACGTTATTTATAGTACAGGAATGCCAGTGATCGGGCTGCAGGGGGCGTCAGTCCCCGACGGCTGCTGCCTGGCAGGGCGCCAGGCGCAAGTCGTTGGGGATCGGCGCACCTGCATGGTAATGGCATGCAAATGGGGCCGTAATGAGATGCAAATGGCCCCCTGTGCACCTTGCATATATTATGGCCCTATTTGCATGTCCCCTTTTCAATATCGCAGGTGCTGTGCATGGCGCAATGGCACTTGCACCAGCGCATCTCCATGCTCCACTCTGGCCACTTGCGCTGGCACAGTGCCACTGCGCCATGCACAGTCAGGGTGGCCAGGGTGCAGTATTCAAAGCTGCTGCACCATAGCGCAGCTCCGTTGAATATCGCCCAGGCCACACCCCTGTGCAACAGAGTTGAGCTGCGCCCAGGCTTGCAACACAGCCTGGCGCAATTTGAATATCCCGGCCAACCTATTTTCAAGGAAGGAGTGGGAAGTTATTAATACATAATAGCAAGCAAGCAAAAGTGAAATAAAAGGGCCTTCTGAAATTTCCAAACATTCAAATGTGGGATGTGGAAGGGCATTGCTGGTTCAGCACTCATCTACAGTATAACAAGAAAAAAACCCTGCATTTTACAATAGTCTCCTTTGCTGGAGGATTAAAGAGAGAAGCGAGCCAAGATAACCAAGGTCTCATGGTAGCCTCAATATATGGGGAACAAGTCTATGGTATGTAGGCAGGTGGTGGAACCCTAGGTGTGTCTAGCCAGAATCTCAAGAATGTCAACAATGTCTCTTTCTGCTTGGAAATGAAAAAAGGGTAGCCAAGGAGAGACAAATTTGTCCTTGCCAAGCCTTAGTTTAGCTGTAATTTCCTCCATCTCTGCTATTTGTACACACAGTGTATACCAGTTATCGATGGTGGGTACTTCCTGTGTTAGACATTTTTGAGTACTGGCTTTAAGGGCAGACAGGACTAAAATTTTATAAAGATATTTCTATGCCCTTGATTTGATCCCAGAAGGGTACAATCCCAGCAACCAATTTTGAGGCTCCCTGGGACTTGCATCTCAAAGATCTTTTCTGTTATATCAAATATTTGGCTTCAAAAAGTTTACAATTTAGGTCGTCAGGGCGGCCCTTGGAGGAAGATCCTGGGCACGTCTGGGCCGGCATTTGGGATGTGTGTGAAATCCACTGGGGCTACTGTCATCTCACCGATGGTGTGGGAGGTTTTTCTTGACTTTATGTCCTCTCCCACGGAGCTTGGTCGTGCAATGACGACCAGCATCCGCCGAGCTCCACCCCCCTTTTTTGCCTTCAGCTGCATCGCAAACATCCTGGCTACATCCAGCCTGCACCTGGGGTTGCTCAGGAGCGACGCTATCCCTACTTCCCCCTCGGGAAGGGAGAGCTGTCACACAGATGCTTCATCCCTTCCCGCCCCTACCGACCCCTGACATCCTGGGCTCATTCCGGAACCCGGGTCATCGGCGTGGAGCGAGGTGAGGCATCTAGAACCTTAACCCTCAGCGCCACTGGGCCGGCCCTAGAAACTGAAGTCTTAATGACTTTCTAGAATGATCCTGATGGGTTCAAGGGCAGGGACAGGAACAAGAAGAGACAGCGGGGGAGAACATTTATTCTAATACATTCTATATGCCCCATCAAGGAAATGAGATGTTCACTCCACTGGGTAAGGTCAGACTGGACAGTCTGTAGTAGTTTAAAGTGATTGGTCAGGTATAATTTGTTCAGTTCCTGTGGGATCCATATAACCAAATATTTAATCCCCTTCCTCACTCATTTAAACTGACCCACTGCCAGCAGGTTTCTGGATAGAATCTATCCCAAGGACAAGACCTTTGTCCTAGTCTCTTTTATTTTAAAGCCCGCTACCCTCCCAAAATCTTTGAGCATGGAGTTTAAAATAGAAGCCTGCCCTGCAGGGTCCATAACATACAGAAGGGTATCATCGGCATATAGTGAGATTCTGAGTTCTGTTCCACCTACCTTAATACCCTTCAAGGTGTCCGATTGTCTAATTAGAGCAGCCAGGGGTTCCATACTCAGAGCAAACAGAAGGGGAGAGAGCAGGCACCCCGTCTGGCCCCCCTCTCTATCCTAAGTCTTAATGATAGCGTCCCATTCACCTTGACCTGCACCCACAGTTCCCTGTATAGATTCACAATCCAATTTCTAAATTTATTTACAAACCCAAATTTATTCAGGGTGAGATCTAAATAGACCCACTCCAGGTGATCAAATGCCTTCTCAGCATCTAAGGAGATAACCGCATGAAGGGTCTATGGTGGGAATTACTTAGATGTGGACAGCATGTTGAGTAGGAGGCAAATGTTGTCCTAAATATGCCTGCCTGGGATAAAACCCATCTGATCTGCATGAATCAGTGAGGGGATAAGATTTTGTAAACGTAACCCAATAATTTCAGCAAAAATTTTGCATCCTAATTTATTAGGAAAATGGGTCAGTAGCTGGGGCACTCTAGGGGAATTTTACCTGGCTTGGGAATTAAGGTAATCAGGGCAGCTCCCCAGGTATCTGGGGTGGTACCCTCCTCGTGGGCTTCATTACAAACTTTAGTCAATAGGGGGGTTAAATCCGCAGCAAAATGTTTATAAAATTCCACTGTGAACCCTTCAGGGCCCAGTGCTTTCCCAGTATGAAGGGATTTTATAACTATTCTCATCTCCCCTTCTGAGATGGTGGCCTGCAGAGCTTCTTTTTGTGCTTCTGTGAGGGAAGGTAGCTCCATTTTTTGAAGAAAGTTGGCCACCATGTGAGCATGGTTTGGTCCTCTTTCTCTCGAGCAGAGCTGAGTGAAGAACTCTTGAAACTCCTTAGTTATCAGATCGGGCTTGGAAAGAAATTTCCCCAGCTCTGACTTCTTTTTGATTCTGAGAATGTATCTCTCAGCCTCTTGTTTTCTCAGATGGAAAGTCAACAAACGGCCCACTCTCTCCCCTGATTCAGAGTATTTCTGCTTAGTATATCTTAATGTATTCTCAGTCCATCTCAGCATCAGTTTATTATATCTGTCCCTTGCATCCTGTAATTTAGGAAGCAAAGCCCTATCCCTTTGTCTCTTATGTTCCCTTTCCAGGCCTCTTATTTCTTCTAAAATGTTGTCTACTCTTTCCCGGTGTTGTTTATTTTTGTGAGAAGAAAAACTAATGATATGACCACAGAAGACCGCCTTTAGGCCATTCCATATATATTTGAGGGAGGAGTCTCTTTCATGATTTTCATTTCAGTAGTGTTTAATTGTCTCCTTAAGTGATTCCGCAAAAATCTTATCATGTAATAATCTGGGGTCGAATCTCCAGCCTCTCCGCCTTCCAACCGCACCACTGCCCTTATCATAGCGTGGTCCAAAAATGTAACCGGGTGTATATCCGAATCTATAAGGAGTAGGCCTGTGCCACCTGAGTGTAAAACCTGTCTGATCTGGAATATGAATTAGTTACTGGGGAACAGAATGTGTAATCTCAGGTTTCTGAGTCATGTAGTCACCAAAGATCCACTAGGCCTGCCTCAGAGACCAGTGTTCTAAATAATCTAGAGCTCGCAACCGCTCCTCCTTTACAGGCTGAGTTTTTGTCTAATGATGCATTCTCCAAACAATTCTAATCCTCCCCACAAAAATAATTTGACCTCTAGGTAGGGATGAGATGGTATGGAAACGATACCTAAAAAAATCCCACGTTGGGGGGTGGAGGGTGGGGGCATATACTGAGGTAATATGGAGTGGATGTCCTCTGAATTCCTTGTCACTAAAACCAAATGCCCTGACCCCCTTATAATCCTGCTCACTTTAAAGGGAAGCCCCTCCTTACCTGAATAGCTACCCCTGATTTTGAGGATCGTGGGTGTGAGTCAGAGAACACCGCACCCACCCATGATCTTTTCAGTTTATTATGTTCCATCTGAGAGAGCTTTGTTTCCTGTATGCATGCACTATCACATTTCACTTGACCAAGTTCTTGTAGTATTCTTGCTCTTTTAACCATATTAATTCCTTTGACATAGACTGAACCAATTTTTAGAGAGATCTTATTTAGAATATTGTGTAGTGCTTTCATCAATATTAAAACCAACAACCAAAACAAAAAATAGATCAAATACTGCACATATTCAAATGTTATCATTGAAACTTGTTCTCAGTCATTTTAAACACCTATTTTTATGCTCCTTACAGGACTTCTTTGTTGGTTCCTGGATTCACACATGCCTTTCCTATCGATGTAGAAACTGATGTAGGGACTTTGACTCAAGTGCAATTTCTCTGGAAAAGCCTTATAAATCCACTGTTTTCTAAATGGGGGGCAGAACGCATACTTGTTGTAAGAGGCTCTGATCAGCAAACGTGAGTATCCCATTGAAAGATGCAATAATCCTGGAGTGATTCAGCTCAGTTTGTCATCTAACATGGTGTAAATTGCAATTTGCATAACTTTTTTTTTCAATCAAACTATTTCTGTGTTGTTTCTGTTGTCACTGGGCATTCATTTACTGCTGGGTTTCACATGCTTACCTACTAGTGGCCAACACACTCTAAAGCTGTTATATCATCACAGAACCCAACTGACTCCACCCTCTGCTGGGGTAGTTAACATAAAATCTTCAGTCTTAGTGTGCTGACCGAAGAGCAGCCAGCATAGACAGGAGGGCTCCCGTTTGAAGACTTTCTTTGAAACCTTTGTTGTTTTTCCCACTGTAGTAACTATCAGCAGAGGATCCTTTTGGTTTTACAGACCAAACTTTTAAATTAAAATTGTGCCTGTTGTTTATTTGCATAATTGACTCCTGCTTTAATGTAAAATTCCTGTTGAAGGGGGCATTTGGCCATTCTGCCTGACTTCTGCTAGAGTTCACCTAATGGTATAAGTACCATATTGATGTTCTTGCTATTGTGGTCTGAGTTTATCCTGGTGTCTAGTTAACCCTTTTTGCAGACTTTTTCCTTTCAAAACAATTTTTTCCCTCCCTCCTCTTCGTCATCTGCTTGGGTCCTTTCCTCAGTGTAGACTTGCTCAGATTGGGTTCATTTTCCTATTCCTGTGAATTTTGGCTACCATTTGGGGTCCTTTGACTTTGATTAAGATTAAATAGGTATGTAATTTTTCTTTCTCTGATTCTTGCCTTTTTACACAATTTGCATAATATTTTCCTGTTTTGTGTAATTTTTGGATGGGTTTGTGCCATTCTGGTTAAAACTGAAACAACTGTACCAAACATTTCATACAATTATATTGAATAGATGCAAGTGAGCAAAAAGTATTGTAAGTGGGCAAACACTAACAGTGCCCACAGTTGATGCAAATGCACAGTAATTGTTGATACAAATGCACAAAAACTGAGGCAAGTGTGCAACAAAACTGATGTGAGGGACTAAAGCTTCTAATGCAGATGTCCCTTTGATAGCCTTTTGTGGGAAAGAAAGAAGACAGTAGTGTTTCAAACATTATTGAAACAGAAACTGGGAGAATACTTAGCAAACGATGATAATTTAACCTAGAAGAGAGGGATAGCAAGTGGGCAGGAGTCAGGCAGGATCCACAGGTAGGGAAGTCGAATGAGCTTACCCCCCATACCAGCAGCAAGGGACTTAGGGGAAGGTCAGGAGGGGATGCTAGAAAGGGAGAGCAAGTAGGGAGAGCGTGAAGGAAGCAGGGTGGAGGGTGGTAATCTTGAATGCTAGAAGTTAGGGAACAAAACAGCAGAGATACAGGCTCTCATGGCAGATGGGGAGGTGGACATGATGGCAGCCATCACCGAGACATGTGCCACCAATTACCATGACTGGGACCTGGCAGTACCAGTATATAGGATATTTCAGAGGGACAGGGTAAAAGGGAAAGGGGGGGTTGTGCTGTATATGAGGGAAGGATTGAAGTGTGTCAGGGAGGAAGGGGAGTAGGGCAGCATGGAGTCATTATGGGTACAGCTGCAGGATTTCAAAAATAGGACCCTCAGGATGGGAGTGGTGTACAGGCCACCCTCTCAGACTGAGCAGTTAGTCAGGGAACTAGCAGGACAGATCAGAAGGACTTGCGGGAGGGGCAGCACAGTGATTGTGGGGGACTTCAACCTGCTGGGAGTGGATTGGGGTACCCCAGCCACCATGAATAGGAAGAAGCAGGTACTTCCGGATGCCTTCCAGGACAATTTCTTATTGCAAATGGTCACTGAGCCATCCAGGTTAGGGAACACTCTAGATCACTTGCTGGCAAATGGTGAGTTTGTGAGGGAGCTGGGGGTGAAGGAACCACTGGTGGGGAGTGACCACGACTCAGTTGGTTCACGATAATCATGGAGAAAGGAGGAGTAGGGACTGGTACAAGGGTGCTATACTTCAGGAGGGCTGACTTTCAGAAGATGAGAGAAATAGTACAGGAGTATCTGGCCAGGATCCATCCAAATATGGACACTAATCAGAAATGGGAGGTCATTAAAGTGGGAATTGAGAAGGCAACCGTAACATGTACAAGGGTCCAGAATAAGAGGGCTAGGGTCAAGAAGCCTAGTTAGGTGAACAGGTGGTCATGGAAAAAGTAAGGAAGAAAAGAGCCGCCTTTAGAAGGTACAAAGAAACAGGGAGGGGGAGGACAGAGAGGAATACCTGAAGGAGTCGAGGGAGGTGACAAGGGCAGTCAAGTCAGCCAAAGCATCCAGGGAACTTAAGTTAGCATAGGGCATCAAAGAGGGGGAGATGGACTTCTTCAGGTACATCAGGGAGAAAAGGAGTTGTAAGGATCAAATAGTAAGAATAAAGCAGGATGGGGTGGGTGGAAACAGGGGCAGAACAGGCAGAAGCATTGAACAAGTACTTCTGCTCAGTACTTACTAAAGAGAAAAGGAGAGCTGTATCCAAGGGGGTAGGAAGGTGGGCTCAGGGGAGGAGAGGAGGTGACAGAAGGGAAAAGCCCAGTGAGCAGAGTACTGGAGGGCTTGAGGGTGCTGGGGTGGACAATGCACCTGGA
Source organism: Neoceratodus forsteri (assembly GCA_016271365.2). Lineage (NCBI taxonomy): Eukaryota > Metazoa > Chordata > Ceratodontiformes > Ceratodontidae > Neoceratodus > Neoceratodus forsteri. Next base: position 898,498,994 of record CM028135.1, on the reverse strand, counting down.
CCAGATGGCATACACCCCAGGGTGCTGAAGGAACTGTCAGAAGTCCTAGCAGAACCCATGGCAGACCTGTTCAATGCCTCTCTGGATGCAGGGAGTGTACCTTAGGACTGGAGGATTGCACATGTGGTATCCCTCCACAAGAGCAGCCCCAAGGATGAGCTGGGGAACTACAAATCGGTAAGCCTCACATCCATTGTGGGAAAGCTGAAGGAGAGGCTAGTTTTCCTCCTAGAGGCTAATGGGCTGCAGGACAGCAGACAGCATGGGTTTGTCTCAGGCAGATTTTGTCAGACCATCCTAGTGGAGTACTATGACTGGGTAACTAGGCAATTAGACAGGGCAATGCAGTGGATGTCCTGTACTTGGACTTGAGTAAGGCATTTAAATCAGTGTTGCATGGGAGGCTAGGAAGTAAGCACAAGGCGCGAGGTGAAGATGGTGGGATGGGTAGTGAACTGGCTGCAAGGAAGACAGCAGAGTGTGGTGGTGGGAGGGGAGCTCTTATCTCCTAGGGCAGTGACAAGCGGGTGCCACAGGACTCGATACTGGGGCCGGTGTTGTTTGGGATCTTCATAGCATACATCTCAATAGGCATCGAGAGCAAAATCAGTCTGTTTGCAGACAATACCAAGATGGGAGCAGTAGTGGATGACTTAGAAGGGTGGCAGGGGTTGCAAGGTGATCTGGCAAAATTGGAGGTCTGGTTGGACACTTGGAAGCTGGGGTTCAATGCCAAGAAATGGAAGGTGCTACATTTCAGCGCAAAAAAAACAAAACAAGGAGGAGCTACCAGCTAGTGTGTGTGTGTGGGGGGGGGGGGCTTCAACTAGCCAAGACGAAAAAGGAGAAGGATCTGGTGGGTGATCACAATGGGAGCAATGAACAACTCAGCACAGTGTAGAAAGGCAGCTGCAAAGGCCAACAGAATGTTAGGTTGTATTGCCAGAGGCATATCCTCCAGGAGGGGGAAGGTGATCCTGCCGCTATATAGGTCACTGCTTAGACCACACCTGGAGTACTGCATGTAGTTCTGGTGGCTATTACCTGAAGAAGAACTTTAGGTTACTGGAGGGAGTGCAGTGCAGGGCAACAAAAATTATCCATGGGCTAGGGGACTTACCCTGACAGCAGGCTGAGGGAGTTGAACATGTACTCCCTGAAGGAGAGGAGGAAAAGAGGGGACATGACTGAAACCTTCAAGTACATGAAGGGAATAAAAACGATAGTCATGTAGTGGCTTTTCAAATTAAAGAGGGGGAGGGATGCTCGAGGGCATGATCTGAGATTGGAACGGGGAAGTTTCAGAAGGGAAATGAGGAAACACTTTTTTATGGAAAGGGTGATGTCTGAGTGGAATGCATTGCTAGAGGAAGTGGTACCCTTTAGACCAGTGGTCTGCTGGACAAGGGAACACCCCTCAGCCAATGACCTGGAAGGCTTCCATGGCAATACTTTTCCTACTGCCCTCAGAATCCCAAGGACTCACAGAATTCTGGCGAGGATAAAGATGAAGAGGAAGGTGAATGGGTAAAGGAGAATTTGTCTTCCTCAGTCCTATCCCTATTTGCTCCAAAGGATATTTCCTTACTGGTTGAGGTGATCTGTAGGATTCTACAATTATTGGAGACACAGTCTACCACAACACTGAATGTTAATCCCATATTCTCCTCCACACGGAGTACTCTGAAGTAATTCCATACATTTAAACATTTTGGACAGATAGTTATAAACTAATGGAATAATGTGAACAGAAAGAAGCAGTTTTCTTATTCACATGTAAAACTCTACCCATTCCTTGATGCAGTGGGAAAAAATAGGAGGCTTCTGTTATGGATGCAGCCATCCCTTCCGTAGTAAAACAAACAGCTATTTCTATACAAGCATAGCTACTCTTTCAGACCCTAATGATAAGGATCTAGAAAGAGGCTAAAAATGTGCATGCTTTGCATTAGATCTTGACTTTTATGTTGAGCCATCCTCTGCCTTAGTAGTACAAGTCCTGTGTGAATGGTGAACAAAAGTGGCAGATGAGGTTTCAGAGGATTCTCCAGTCAGAGATCCTCTTCCTTTAGTACATATTGCAGTCTCATTTTTTAAGTGATTCCATGGTTTATTTCCTACATGTCTCAGTGAGGCCCTACAGCTGGGGTAGCCCTTAGGTTGTTTTTGCCTGGACATTGATCAGCAAACCACACATCTAAGTCTTTTTTTTTAACGTTATCTTTATACTCCCCCTGGCCATTGGCTCTCCACTCTTCGGGAGTCACTTATGCCTTGTAGTCCCTACTCTCACACCTGACCTTCTGAGCGGTCTCATCCCCCATGGAGCCTTGGTTTGCCCCCCAAGCGGGGTCGAGGTGGAGCCCTGACACCCCATTCTTCTTCCTGTCTCGTCGGGATGTCAGTTTGGCGGCAGGTAGGAGGCATTGGGGATTGGGGATAGCGCTCCATCTAACGGAGATGCCGCAGCCATTTTCACTGTTTTTTTTTGGCATGCTGTAGGCCGTGACATCAAGGTGCTAAGCACCAATGTCCAGCACGCCACTCTTCTCATTGGCTTGGGCTTGTTGTACCTTCGTTCTCCACCTGAGGTCAGACATGTGCCGAGCCCTAGCTCTCCCCTCCTCCTGGAGAAGGCAAGTCATCCTTGGGACACTCAAACCTCTCTCACCCCTGGTTGGTCCTCCAGCTCCCAGGCTCATTCCCGAACCTAGGTTGCTGGTGTTGCAAGCGGAAATCCAACTGCTGCGCCGGTGGGCTGGCTCACACATCTCAGCCTGAGTTACTTTGTGGGCTTTTCATAGGTGGCAGGTTGTTCAGCCCACAATTGGAAGAGATCCTGAAGGGTCTTCAGTAAATAAAAGAAAGTATCTCTGCAGAGGTCCAAAATTCAGTAATTCAGCAATTCTCTAACATTGTTTTCAGAGACCGGGGTTTGGTCATACCAGCACCTCCTTTGACAATTTTCATACCTCTCGAAGATAAGGATACCAGTGAAGTAAAGGCACACTCTGAGGCTTAATGTTCCTGCAGAATAGAGGCTATTTATCCCATAGATGCTTTTGGGGAGCCAACAACAGAATCATTTACTCTATGTGAGGACTTATGGACCCATCTTTGCCCACAAGTTCTGGGTGGATGTTTACAGAGGTTTATCAGCAGATGGGCCTAGACCACATCAGATGCCTATCTACTAGAGATAATTTTGCAGGGCTATGCTATAGAGTTTTCTTATGTGCCCTGCAAAGAGCATTGATTGTTTAGTTCCCAGTCTCTACAAATGCATGGAAAGTCAAGCAGTAGGCCAGTTCTTTGTTAATCTGCTCAGCATAGAGGCAGTAAGCTCAGTTCATTCTAAGAAGAAAAAGGACATGCTTCTATTTCTTTATTTTATTTTAAATTTTGGTAACTGGGAGAGGCACACTGAGCTGAAGCTCTTTTCCAGGTGTGACCTGGGGGAAAGGGAACCAGGAAGCGGCAAAAGGTAAACCGACAGATTACAATTTATATGACAGTTCCAGTAATAAAAGAGGTAATAAGCTAATAAAGATCAAATTGTCAAATACATTAACAACATTTTTAGTAAATTTATATGGATTAGGCAGCTAGCTGGAAACTGAGGGAGACAGGAAAATCAAGGAAGGATCAAAGGGGGATAAAGTGAAGACTGCCGTAGGCATAATGGATTTGGATTGCATATGGAGATGACAGGAAAAAGCTGTGTTCCAAAGCAGGCCCATTAAAAATGAGTGAAGAGAGAGAGAGAGTTGCTGGGAGGAGGAAGGACAGTGGCAAGAGGGAAGGAGGGATAGGAAGAGGAGATGTTTTAGAGATTATGAGAAGGAGAAAAACAAATGGAGCTTAGACTTAGAAGAGAGTCCCAGTGCGAGGGGAGACAGTAAGAGAAGGCTGCCTGCCCTGAGTTTGAATGGGGACAGAGGAAAGAAAAAATACTGTGATCTCTAGTGCATAGTTGATAGGAGGAGGGGGATGAAGGGGAGAGGGGAGAAGAAAGGTAAGAGGGGAGAGATCCAAACCAGAATTTGGAAATAAAGGTGGTGGCGTGATACTGGCAGCATAGATGGAGAGGGGGAAGAGAGAGGGAGGAGTAGAAGGAGCAGCGGTGTATGCCGGAAGGGACATTAGAAGCAAAATAACAGAAAGCATTAAAAAGAAAGTCAAGTCTGGAGAGGCTTACTTCAAGGAGAGGGGATTTTACTTGATAGATCCCAAAACATAAATTGGAAGGATGCCATCTGATCTTGGAGCTCCCCAGTCTGAACCATTTTGATATATCTGTTTTGTAAAAACTGAATCCCTGAAGTTAATCACTGGGGCAGTTCAACCAGGGAATGTTTAGGCTTTAATATTCTCAGATGCGTATCTACACATTCCAGTTTGGCACTTGCACCAGACATTTCTCAGATTTTTTTAGTTTTTGTTGACCGAGTAAGTGCACTAGAAAAATCCTGCCTATTTTCAGGCACGACCCGGGGGAAGGGATACAGATGAATGCAAACTGACCTTGAACCAGATTAAACTGTTGGTGGTATATTTTTAGTGAATGAGGGAAATTTGGCCAGACACCGGGGAAATTCCCCTACTCTGACAGAGGGGAATACTCTGTCCAAGATGGCGGACGCTCTGGTGACCACGGCAGAGCTAGCTGGTGAGGCAAGAGACTTGGTCTCTGCTCCTGTCTCTGATTTACTAGAGACCGCTTCAGACAGAATTGTGTATGAACATGTACTTACTGTGACTGAAGCTGCTCCCAAGGCTTGTACTGTTCTTCCTCCTGCTCGATGCAGTAGCCCTGGACGGAGATCGTAGAGATGCCCTCTGCAGTTGTGTCCAGCTGAATTGAGGTGCTGCAGCCGCTGTGCACAGTGGACTGGTGGAGGTAGTGAATGCTACGCGCTTGGTGGACGACGGAGAAGACTTGTCTGGCAGATGTCGCAACAAGATGCGACTGCGAATGCAGCCACGGAGGGAGATCGTCCCTGGCAGTTCCTGGATCCCATCCTACTTTTGACCTTCTGTTGACCCACTGTGCCCTAACTGAGTCAACATCTTTTTAGCCCACCACATGCACGGCCACCACAATGCACAGGGTGCACATCTTGGGGATTGCATTGCAGGATTCCTCACCTACTATGTTGGAAACTGGCAGCCTGATGTCCTTTTCTGAAATATTGCCCCAACCTAAGCCTGTGTGGTCCGTGGAGCAGGCTTTGCAAGGGGCAGGCTGGATACAGGACCCCAGGAAGGGACAGTGGATCTCTGGTCCGTCCCCTATTCAGTCCCCTAAACCTGAAGACTTCCTGGAGGAACAACCGAAGGGACTGGAATTGAATGACTCTCCTGACCCCTTGAGTTTGCCAGGGGAATTGTCACTCACCCAAAACCCTGTATTATCTCTCCTACAGGATACAACCTCTATGGCATCTCCTATGATGGAATCCATGGATTTTACAGCTGGACCCTGATCTACCTCTCCTGATCAAGGAAAGACTCAATGCCTTTTCTTCCCTTTTAAGGCACCTGTTGTAGTTGCTAGGTTGACATAATGCTGTCCATCTTATTTATAGAGGTGGACTTTCTGACCCCCAGATCGTGTCTTTGTGGCTAGATCCCTGATAAAGACTCTTTAAAATTTTTGCTTACTGAGATATATGCCTTGATACATGTGTCTGGAGAATCTTCCTTTGACGTCAGTTTTCAGACATCTCGTGGACTTGAACGATTTTGGTCTAGATACCATGCTTTGAAGAATACCCCCTTATGGATCCCCTTCCAGGCCACCCCCCTGTCGAAGCCTGCCTTTAAATTTATTACGGTTATGTTCCGTAATGAAGGTGTTGATGTATCTGATGTGATGTACTGGCTGAAACAGCACTGCACGGTACAGGGTCAGCCTGAAGCCATTCTAGATACTGAAAATATTTGGACTGGGGGTTGGAGGTTTCGGGTGCTGCTACACATAAATGACTCAGGTCCTGTGCACCTGCCCAATTCCTTTTTCTTAGGACGAGACAGGGGAGTTTTGTTTTATCCTGTCCAACCCAAGGCCTGTTATAGATGTGGGGATCCCTCACATCTCAGTAGTGTCTGTGATAAGATTAAATGTAATAATTGTGGTGAAATGGGTCATGTGGGAGTTCACTGTCGGAATGCTAGTAAATGTAACTTGTGTGATGAATTTGGGCATCTATTCCAGACTTGTCGCTGGGCTGCACATGCTCAGGAAGACCATTATGGTGGGGCTGATCAACGCTTTGTGATCACACAAGCACAAAAAGCATGGTTACGTGCATCTGTGGCTAAGCACACCTCTGTTACGGGAGATTCAGCGGTGCAGCCCCTACTGCTAGCACCCCCCCAGAACCCTGTTCCTCAACCTGACAAGATGGTACCACCCTTATCGGTACCTGAACCCCCCTGAATGGAGAAAATCAGGCCTGTTGCTTCTGATGTGGACTCTGTCCCAGGTCCTAGTAAAATGCTACCTCCCCGTGAACCTACTGCAGGTACTCGCCGTAGGTCTCTGAGAACTGCTTCTCGGCCTTTACTGCTTCCTATGGCATCATTGTTGCCTGCTCCCATACCACTGTCAAATCCTTTTGAATTGCTACAGCCGACTTCGGACAACGCAGGTGGTGAGTCTGACTCATCCTTGGTGGCGTCCTCCCTCCCCGATGGTCCTGCTGACACTGGACCTCCAGTGGGCATTGGACTTTCACAGAAACGTAAGGCCAAAGTTAGACTGAAAGGGAAGAATATAGTTGGGAAGCGGAAACTGTGATGTTTTATACTTTCCTGTTGTCTACATGGCGCAGTTTACTTGTCACACTATTAACGTTAATAGTATGAAACGTGTTCCTAAGAGACGGTTAGTTTTTTCTTTTTTAAGACTTTTACCATTGGGTATTTTCTTATTGCAGGATACCAGACTCCATACGACTCAAGAGATCAGACAAGCGAAAAATGATTGGCTCTTAGGCCCCTCATTCTGGCCCATAGGTCACGACCCCTGTTCAGGCCTTGGCATTTTGATAAATACTCCTGACTTTTGTCTTTTGAAACTATTTGATTTGGTACCCGGTAGGGCTCTGGTTTTGGACTTCACCATAGGTAATTGCCCTTATCGAGTTATCAATATTTATGCGCCACAACTTAAATCAGCTCGCATAGCCCTTTTACTGAGATCCCCTTACTTGCACACTTCATTCCAAGTTTTATTTTCTGGTGACTTCAACTGTGACTTGAGTCTTCGGGATAAAGTCCCTTTGCCTCTACTAAAAAACTGTACTGCGACTCACAGGAACTGAGCAAGCTAATACATACTGCCCATTTAGTTGATGCTTATTTTTCCTTTCAGCAACAACATACCCTACGTTTCATAAAGGTAAATTGGCTACCCGCATTGATTTTGTTTTCTTGTCCCGTACTTTACCAATTGTTTCAGCTATGGTGCAGGCAGTGGCCTTTTTGGATCATAGCTTGCTTTCTGTTGGTGTGGGTACTGCAAATCTTATTCAAAAGGGCCGGGCTGTGGAAATTTAACACCTCCCTATTGCAGGATAAGGTGTTTTTGTCGACCCTTCGGTCCTTCCTTTTTGCACGCAAATCTGTGTTTCTCTGTTATGAAGACCCGATACAGTGGTGGTTTGATACAAAACATGCGTTGATATCATTCCTGAAACGGTATAGTCATGCGAAAAGTAGGAGCCAATATTTGGACTATTTACAAAGAAGAGCGCATCTTCAATCACTTCTTTCTTTATCATATACCACAGGTCATGACCTTTCCTCTCAAATTCAATTGACGCGGGCGGCTATGTTGCACTTCCAATCTCGACAATCACGGCAATTGTACCACCAACATAAATTTCAGGTTACTGGACCATGGGAGATCATTTGTCCCTTTGAGTCTAACTCTCGTCGGACTGCTCAAAAGACGATATTATGTCTTACAGATTCCACGGGGACTATATGCTCTACTCAAACAGAGATTCAGCAGATAGTTGCTAACTACACGACTGCTTTGTTTTCCCCCTTTCCTGCTGATCTACCTGATTCTGCTGCCCTGTACGAGAATTTAGAGATCCTACTCCCTTCTACATCAGCAGTGGAGATGGCGTGCCAACCCATTACGACCTTGGAGTTGTTAACGACTATGTCCTCTCTGCCGTTATGTAAAACTCCTGGCCCAGATGGTCTTCCGGCAGCTCTCTATAAGGTTCTGGGTGACCACTTACTTATTGAACTTACCTCTGTCTTTAATTCTTTGTTGAACAGTGAGTCTGTCCTTTTAGAACTTACGACTGGGGTTTTGCTTTATATCTATAAACAGAAGGGGGAAGCCCACTCTCTTGAGAATTGGCACCCTCTTTGTATGCTAAACACCGACTTTAAGATATTGATGAAGATAATAGCAAAACGTTTAACAGGTATTGCAGAAACTGTTCTGCATCCTGCTCAATCTTGTTCTGTCCCCAACAGGAATATCTCGGATCATTTGATTCTGATCCGTGAATTGTTCTCTCACGGGTACTCAGCTTGACTTCTGGATTTGTGATATCTGTGGATCAACGGGCAGCATTTGATTTGGTGAATCATGATTTTTTATGGCAAGCACTCAGTTTTTTGCATATACCGGCTATCATTATCCAATAGTTACGTAATTTTTATAGGACAGCTACGGTCATGCCAGTAGTGAATGGTTGGGTGGGACCTCTGATACCTGTTTGAAGGGGAGTCCAACAGGGGTGTCCCGAGAGTCCATTACTATATGTACTGTTTTTGGATGTTTTGCTCCACCGTGTTAATATGCTTCCACAGATACATGCTGTATCGTGTCCTATAACAACAGCACCTTACAAAGCCATTGCATATGCAGATGATATCTGCTTTTTGGTGGCAGACGAGGATTCGGTGATAGCCTCCTTGCAGGAATATTTCTTATTTGGGACATATTCGGGAGCTACTCTGAATTTTGAGAAAAGTGTTGGTATACAGCTGGGATCTGCTATTGCACCGATTAGGAACATCGGACCATTGCAGATTGTAGAGGTCCTGTTCGTATTTTAGGGATTTATTTTGATACTCGAGCCGATGACGTTTATAATTGGACTTCTAAACTACAACAAGGTCGCATAAAGGTAGCCTCATGGAACAGGAGTCAGATTGGGAAAAAGAAAAGAGTCTATTTAATTAAGACATATTTACTTTCCCTCTTTCTCTATGTTAGCTATATCTTTCCTATTCCAAACCAATTGGAAACGGCGATTCTTACTTTTTTCAGGCATTATGGGGAGCAGGTTGAACCCAATAAAGCGGGATGTCACCTATCTCCCTCTCACAGGACGGTGGTGTTGGCATGACTAACCCTTTGTTTTTCTCCAGTATTTTTTCATAGCGTAACATTAGACCGCTTTTGATTAACTCATGAGAAAGGATGGAAGCGGGTTCTATGACTCTTGTAAAATATGGTTCCACCAATGGGAACATGACTCCCTCATTATTCTGTGTGCCTCGGGAAACATGCCACCTTATGTGAGGTATACGTTTCTACGTCTGAAGCAATGGCGGGTGACCCCACAAATGCTTCTCACTAATGCGCACAAATCCCTGTATAGATTGCTTCTTTCCTCTGTGTGTGCAGTTCAGTCCCCTTTTTTTAAATGTCCTGCCCAATATTGTCCCTCTCTGCTTATTTTGTTGCGTTGTATGCGAATCCCAATACATATGTGGGACTTCCATTGGTTATCCTGCCATGAGAGAATTAATGTTAAATCAAACCATAAACATAAACAGCTACAAGACAGGTTGTGTTCTAGGCCCTCTTGTATTGATGAATTGGAAACTATTTCTCATTTATTTTTTGATTGCCCCTTTATACAACGTTGGTGGACCTTTCTAGCCCAAAACTGGGGTATGTCATTGCTTCAATTTGTCTCTTACCAATGATTATGTATGAGCATCCCTCAATGGTCTCTGTGGAACACTGATACTTTAAATCTTATTTTGTTGTAATTAAATGGCATATTTGGATGGCAAGATGCCAGTTCACCCTCAGCAGAAAATTTGTACATATATAGAAATTGAACAAAGATTGTTCTGGATTTGAAAACTGTTTATGCACGTGAACTTGTGTCTCTTTCCAGGCCTGGTCTGTTAGCCCTTTGGAAAGCCCTACCTTGGATTACAGACTTCGGATGCACCGTGACTTGAAGGACTTTTGTTCTCTCAGTATCATTTCCTTAGTTTTCTTTCTTTGTTTTCTTCCATACCTTTTGATATGAACACTGTTGTATACTGTCTTGATTTTACCTGGTTTTTTCTTATTGTGTTTTCTTTATTGTATATTGCCTGATTTCTTGTTTCAATAAAACTTTCCCCTACTCGTCAGAGGGGGAACCTCTGTCCAAGATGGCAGACACACCCTTGCCTTCTGAGGAGGGAGCTATGGAGGTGGGAGATTTGGTCTCTGCTCCTACCTCTGACCGAATGGAGACCACGATGCCAACAACTGATGTTTTGCCTGTTGATGTTCCTACTACAACTTTAAGTTCTGCTGTTCATACTAAGGCTGCTATACCTAGCCCTCTGCTTGCTTCTTATGGAACTGACTTGCTGACTTGCATGCCTACAGTCATCTTACTGGGGGATTTTACTTCATCTGATTCCGAAAATCACTGTTTGACAGCACAAGAGATCCAGGAGCATTTTGCAATGATGGAGCGCCATTTTGCTAGTGCAAAACTGAAAATGCATAGAGATATGCAATGCCTGAGAACTGACAGAACAGATGCATCTTCCACTTGGGTAGAAGCTCTTGAAGATTTACCTGACTTGTCTCCTTTCCTGCCTGTTGCTGTGACAGGCTCTGACCCGACCTATGCGTCAGTAGCTGAAACCCTACTGCCTGCTCCCCTGCCACCTGCAGTACAAACGGATTTGGTTTCCTTCTCAGAACCTGCTTCCATTACATCGCAGAGTTCCCCATGTGGACAAGACTTCTCTATAGTAAATGCTCCCCTGCTGCCTGCAGTTCAAATGAATTCAGTTTCCTTTTCACTACCTGCTTCCATTAAATCACAAAGCTCCCTACATGTACAAGAATAATCTACTGTCAATATTAATAAAGTGCCTACTTGGACTGTTGAATTGGCGCTGAGAGATGCTGGCTGGGTTCAGGGTACTGTCCCAGGAAGTTGGAAGTCAGGTCCATCTCCAATACGGTCCCCCCGGCCTGAAGATTTTCTGGAGCTAGAGAGCACTTTAGGTGCTTCAAAAGTCACTACTGACCCCTTGTGTCTCCCTCGTGAACTGGAGCTTACACAGAACCCAGAGTTGGATTATCTGAAGGGTTCTCCACCCCAGGCTCCTCTTTCTACTATTTCTATAGAGGAGGGACCAAGCCATTCATATTCTTCATTTTTTAAATTTCCAACCCAGGCTGCTAAGAGACACAACGCAGTTCACTTGGCATACCTGGGGGGGTGTTACCTGAGCCACCTGATCGGGTCTATGTGGCACGTACGCTTCTAAAGGATTCTTTAAAATTTTTTCCCCATGAAATATATGCGTTAATTCATATCTCTGGTGAAACCATGTTTGACATTAGTTTCCAAACATCTAGGGGATTGGAGCGTTTTGGGTCAAAGTGCAATGCTCTACGGACTACTGCATTATGGACCCCATTTCAGGCTATTCCTCTTTCTAAACCTACTTTTAAGATGATTACTATTCTGTTTTGTAATGAAGAAGTTGAGGTGGAGGATGTTGTGTATTGGCTGAAACAGTGTTGTGACATCCAGGGACAGCCTGAAGCCATTTTGGATACTGAGAACATTTGGACTGGGGGCTGGAAGTTTAAAGTCTTGTTACGATCTAATGGTTCTGGGGTTGTACATTTGCCTAACTCTTTTTTCATAGGCTGAGATAGGGGGGGTCTTGTTCTACCCAGGTCAGCCGAAGGGTTACTATCGATTGGTGACCCTGCACATCTTAGTAATGTCACGTGATAAAATGAAATGCAGCGTCTGTATGGAATTGGGCCCGAGTGGGGCACTGTTTGAATGAATGTAGATGTAACCTATGTGACGAACAGGGGCACACCTTTCAGAATTGTAAATGGGCTGCGCATAACCAGGAATTTCACGATGGTGGAGTCGACCAGTGCTTTATTATTACACAGGCACAGAAGGCTCGTCTCTGGACCACCTTGGCTGTACCTTCCCCTGAGGAAGCCCAGCCCTTACTGCAGGCTTCAGTGCCTGTTGTATCCTCTGAGGTCGTACCTCAGATAGTTTCCTTCATGGATGACCCCTTGCTTGAGATTTCTCCTGTCCCTGATCCTGCCCAGTCTAATTTTCCTGTTCAGGACCTGGTCCCAGGTCCAAGTACTATGCCACCCCCCCCGAGTGCTTACAAGTGTCATATGTAGAAGGTCACTGAGAAATAACCCTTGGGTTGCACCATCTCCTGTGAATGGTCTGGAACCCCCCCAGTGCCCTTATCTAATTCTTTTGAACTTCTCCAACCCCTTTCTGATGACACTGGAGGAGAGTTGGACTCTTCCTCTATAGCTTCTTCTCTCCCTGACGGTACCACTGACTCTGAGTTGCAACTTGCTACAGGCCTTTCTCAGAAGCGAAAGGCCAGAGTAAAACTTAAAGGGAAGAAGGTGGTTGGGAAAAGGAAATTGTAAAATGTATTTTTTGTCTGTTTTCCTTTTTTTGGTGCTATGTTTCACTTTTGTTTGCCACACTATTAATGTAAATAGTATGAAGCGTATGGCTAAAAGGAGATTTATTTTTTCCTTTCTACAGCTTTTGCTTTTGGGTTTAATTTTATTACAGGATACTAGACTTCATACTACACACGAGATCCGACAAGCACAATAGGACTAGTTACTGGGTCCTTCTTTTTGGCCGATTGGTCAGGACTCTTGTTCGGGACTGGGAATTTTAATTAATATCCCAGACTTCCGTTTGCTTAAATTGTTTGATGTTGCCCCTGGTAGGGTGCTCATTATAAATTTTGTCATTGGGTCCTGTAACTACCGGGTGATAAACATTTATGCCCCTCAAATCAAAACTGAAAGCATAGCTTTATTTACTTTGCTTCATCCTTATTTGCACACTTCCTTTCAGGTATTGTTTGCTGGTGACTTTAATTGTGGCTTGAGTCTTCAAGAGAAGAGCACCTTTGCTGCTACAAAGAAACTGTTTTGTTATTCCCACGAATTGGGTAAATTGGTTTGAGTCACCCACTTAACAGACTCCTATCTCTCCTTTACTACACAACACACCCCTACCTTCCAAAAGGGTAAACTAGCCACACGTATTGATTATATGTTTTCCTCTCCTACAGTACCAATTATTTCTGCCAAAGTTCAAGCGGTTGAGTTTTCTGATCATAAGCTGCTTTCTGTTGGTTTTGGTTCTGTTGTCTCTTCCGTAACAGTTCAGGTATTTGGAAATTCAACACATCTTTGTTGCAGATTCTGATGTTTATGAGTCCCTTCTGTCCTTCCTTACAAGCCCGTAAATGTTTTTATGTTATGAAGATCATGTTCAGTGGTGGTTAGACACGAAAACATGATCTGGTCACTTTTAAAACTTACAGTCATTTAAAATGTAGGAGGGAATACCTAGACTATTTGCAGAAGAGGGTACATTTTCAGTCATTATTAACCATAGCGTACACGACGGGACAAGACCTTACTCAACAAATAAAAGTCCTACAGAATGATATGTTGACTTTCCAATTATGGCAATCACAACAACTTTATTACCAACACAAATTCTGTACTGTTGGAACACATGATGTTATTTGTCCTTTTGAATCTAATTCCCGTCAGACCGCCCGAAAAAATATGACGTGTCTTCTAAATTCAGAAGGGACCTTATGTTCCTCACAAACTGAGATTTGTCATATTGTAACAAAGTATACTACAGCCCTTTTTTCTCCCCTTCCTGCTGTGGCTGGTAACAGTGCAACTTTGTATAGTGGCCTTGATATCCCAGCTCTCTCACAGCTATGTCAGGACCAGGCTTGTTCTCCTAGTATGGAGCAGGATTTGACATTGGCTATTTCTTCATTACCTGTACAGAGAACTCCTGGTCTGGATGGTCTCTCTGCTGGCTTATATAAGGAGCTGGGTGACCATTTGGCCCCAGAACTTACATCTGTGTTTAATTCTCTGTTAACATGTGAATCTCTCCCTTTGGAATTTACTAAGGGTACTTTGATTTACATTTATAAACAGAAAGGTGATATCCATTCTCTAGTGAACTGGTGACCTTTATGTATGTTGAACACCGACTTTAAGCTCTTAATGAAAATTATTGTGAAGCGTTTGGTGAGGATAGTGGAGGTGGTTTTGCATCCTGCCTAATCTTGTTCTGTGCCTCAAAGGAGAATTTCTGATCATTTGATCCTCTTACAAGAATTATTTTCTCATGGCTATGCAGGTCTGGCTTTGGCACTGATTGTCTCAGCAGATCAGAAGGCTGCTTTTGATTTGATCAGGCATGATTTTTTATGGGTAGCACTTCGTTTTCTGCATGTACCTGATGTTATGGTACACTGGATTCGTGCTTTCTATAGAACAGCTACTGTTGTGCCTGTAGTGAATGGTTGGATAGAACCCGTGATCCCTGTAAAAATGGAGGGTTCATCAGGGCTGTCCTTTAAGCCCGTTGTTATATGTATTTTTTCTTGATGTTTTGCTCCGTCGGTTGAATACTAATTCTCAGATTCGGGCTATTTCTAGTTGTGCCTTATGCTTGCCTTATAAGGCGATTGCATATGCAGATGATGTTTATTTTCTTGTAGCTGATGCAGCCTTAGTGGTTCATTCTCTCCATGAGTGCTGTATTTTTGGAAACTTCTCAGAGCTGTTTTAAATTACACTAAAGTCTGGTTATTCGAATTGGTTAATCTCCCCTCTCAGACCCGTATTGGCCCGTTCACACGTTTAGTTGAGGCCTATTAGCATTTGGGAATTTTTTGGGACACAGGACTCAGATTTTTAACTGGAATGTTAAACTGCAACAATGTAAACTTCAGGTGGCCTCCTGGAACCGAAAGGATAGGGAAAAAGAAACGTGTTTTTTTAATTAAAACTATTTGATCTCTACTTTCCTTTTCTGAGTTATGTATTCCTATTCCACGACAGCTAGAAACTGCTGTCTTTAGCCTGTTTTTTCAGGCTCTTTGGGGTAGTAGGTTAAACCTGATAAAGCAGAATATCACTTATTTACCTATCCCTGAGGGGTGGCGTTTGTATGGTTAACCCTTGTTATTTTTTCTGTATTTTTTCACTGCAAACCTTAGGCCTTTGTTGATTCATGCCCAAAGGGGTGGGAACCTTGGTTTTATGACTCTTGTAGGATTTGGTTTCATCAATGGGAAACTAATTCCTTAACTGTGTTAAGACAAACTGTTGGTATACCAACTTACGTAAAACATATGTTTTTACGTCTCAGACAATGGAAGGTGTCTGTTCAGATGTTATTAAACCACTCACATAAAGTATTATATAAGAATTTACTCCTGACGGTTTGTGCTGTATCAGTACCCTTTGATAAGTGTCCTGGTCAACACCTCCCTTCCCTTTTGTTATTGTGGAGACGTAAGAGGGTTCCAGCCAAATGGATTTTCATTGGCTTTCATGCCATGAAAAGATTAATGTAAAATCAAATCATAAACATAAGCAGTCCCAAGATAGAATGTGTTCTTGTTTATTATGTATTACAGAACTTGAAACTATCCTCATTTATTTTTGACTGTTCCTTTATCAAAATTGGTGGTCCTTTTGACACAGGCATGGATACCCCTTGCTTCAGTCGGTTACTTATTTTAATCTTGTATACGGGTTTTTTTCTCCCCAGTGGTCAAAATGGTACCAGGACACTTTGAACCTTGTTTTTGTATGCATTAAATGGAATATTTGGATGGTGCGTTGCATGTTTTCTTTACAGCAAAAGGACTGCTCCTATTTGGAGCTCGAGAAAAAGATTGTACAAGATTTAAAAGAAATTTATGAGCATGAACATACTCTCTACCCAGATATGACTCTTTTGGAACATTGGAAAGCTCTTCCTTGGATCACAGACTCTGATTTTGCAGTTACCTGAATGATTGTATAATACTTATTCTGTTTTTCTTTTTTTTTGTATTATGCTTTGTGTACTATTGTACGATTTTTGTCTCAATAAAACTTTCCCCTACTCTTTTCAATAAGTGCCATGGGATCTTTAACATCCACCTGAACTACCACCAGTCCAGGCAGATGGGACCTTGGTTTAACATCTTATCTGAAAGATGGCACTTCAGAAGTGCAACACCCCACTCATGCTGCACTACAGTGTCAGTACTGGGATATTAACTCAAGTGCCAGATGTGGGAACTGAACCCATATCCCTCTGATCTCCTGGCCTTAGAGGTGAGTGTGCTACCTACTGAGCCACTGACACTGCTATTGCCATCAGATATCAGCACTTTCAGTTTCAGCCTCCCCTCTTCAGGTTACCTGCCACCTTAAGCACATTTATGAAAGTCCTGATAGTGGTGGCTCTCATTCAATGGGAGAAAAAACACAATTTTCCTTACGTGGATGATCTCCTGATCGGGGAAGATTCAGAACAATTAACCCACCTTTCAGGTTGTAGGGCTTCACAGATCCTGGAGGCACATGACTGGCTAGCAAAGCTGGTGAGGAGCTTCCTTCAGCCTTTTCAATCTCTGGAACACCTTGAAACATGTGTTTCAACTGTCCTGGCAAGGTTATTTCTCTTGCAGAGCAAAATTAACACCCTCAAACAGATTTGGCATGTCAGGGTGCACAAGATTGCTTCAGTCCACAGAGATCTTCAGATTTTAGATCTAATGAAGGGTGCCATAGAGATGGCTCCTTCAGCAAAACTGCAAGCAAGACCTGTCTAGGTCTTCTTGCTATCTCTTAGGTTACCAGCATCGGAACAGGGCCATGCAGTGATCTAGCTCCTGAGGTCTATGCACCAACAATTGCAGTGCTATGAGAACCCTCAAAACCTTTTTTGAAGGGGTTCCCACTAGCCCCATCACAGCATCTATTTCTGCTGACCAATGCCAGCCTGTTAGGGTGGGGGCAATGCTGGGCCAGGTTCCAGTCCATGCGGCATGGTCCTCAGATGACTAGAGTCTCCAAATAAACATTCTCAAAGCCAAAGCTGTCTCCAGGGTTCAACAGAAAATGGCAAAGACCTAATCAAAAAAACAGGTGACCATGACTTACACAAACAAGCTAGGCAGCATGAGAAACCAGATGATGCTGCTAGACCTGGACTCACTTCCACATTGAATGAAAGTTAACCTGTAGTCCGTGTCAATGGTTCATCTGGTGGGACTAGTCAGCATCCAAGTGGACTAGCTCAGTCACCAATGTATTCAGTCAGGAGACTAGTTTCTATATCAGAAGATATTTTAACATTAAAACTGCAGATTTGGGTATCAGGGGACAGCTCCCCCGTCTCCTGAAGCAATGCTTAGATGGCAAGATTTATCAGTTGATACAGATGCTTGGTAGTGGTAGTGATCAATGCTAACAGTAGACCTCCACAATGATGTATATGCTCCTGTTATTCCCCTTACTCCTGGTGGTTCTCTGAAGGATCTATTGATCTCACAATTGTTTAAATTTAGTGGCTTTAGATTGACCAGAAAGACTGATTCTCTGACCTGGTATATCTGAGGTTTAAGAATCCTTCTGGCTCTTTCAGCAGTACAGTATTCTATGCTAAGCTTTGATTCTTCATCTCAATATGGCTTAACTTTAGCTGGCAGTATGGCTCCTCAGAGGCAGAGTATTTTTAGACTGGAATACTCTGAGTTGTGGATACCTAATCTCTCAATTCTACATTGGTGGCTTATGGTAGAGCAAGATCGACTTTTTCTCTATGAGCCAAACAGCAGGCAGTAGACCAAGGAAAGCATCTGTACTCCAGATTTTGTGTTATTTTTAGGAGGGGACAGAAAAAGGTCTTGCCCTTGGTATGTTGCCTGCACAAATCTAGGCACTGAGTGCAGTGCTTGTCCCTTGTGAAATTATGCCCACACTGACATTAGTCATTTTTTTAGATCTCTCAGCAGAACTGAACCAGTCTATACATTTCTGGTTCCTCCTTCAGGATGTTTCTGGAGTCTTAAATGCGCTGTAATCTTCCATTTCAGTCTTTGTCACAAGTATCAGATGACTTTCTGTGCATTGAGACATGTCATCTAGCTGCAAGTTGCTCTGCTAGGTGCATAGGACAGTTACAAGCAGTGTTATGAAAGGAACAATACCTGTCTTTTCATCACAATAAAGTAGTATTATTTCCTTCCTTCCTTCCTTCCCCTCTGAGTTTCATGTTAGACAAGATGTTCGTCTCCCTTCCTTTTGTCCAATGCCAGTGAACACTGAGGCATCCAGAGAGTGCTTAGCCATACCTTATGTGGACACAGTCTTTTTGCAAGGTACAGTAGGCAACTTGTTGGTACTGTTCAAAGCATCTAAACAGGTCCAGAAAGCTTTCAAGGTGACCTTAGGTAGAGAACTCAGAGCATGTATAACAAATATCTGCACTGTGACAAAATTGAAACTGCCAGCTTTGATCAAAACATAGTCGACCAGGGCAATGGCAGTCTCTTCAGCAGAAAGTAAGATGCTGCAGTGACTGACTTTTGCATATTAGGAACCTGTACTTCCATGCTCACATTTCCAAAGTATTACAGATTGGACACTCAAAGTGCTGCAGATGCAGCCTTGGGCTGAAAGGTGTTTCTGGTAACAGAAAAGTGATAGGCAGCTTCAACTGGTAGAATGTTCTCTCCCTCTTGAATACAGATAGTGGGTACTGCTTATTAAATCCCAGAAGTCAGTGAATGCCCAGTGACAATGTGGAATAACACAGAAAGAAGAAATGCTATCAGACTTACCATAATTTATTTTTCTAGTTATTCTAACTTTGTCATTGGGACCCACCATAGAATGTTTATTTACTCTATAGAGAATATTTCACAACTGAGATTTGACTGGATTTTATTTACAGTACCAGACAAGTTGATGTTATTAGTTTCAGACACATGTTTTTTAATGCATTGTTCATATACTGAGAGATTCTATGAAGGAGTTTGGTACTGATACAGCTAGTGCAGAGGTTATGTTTAGAAAAGTCGCTGATGTTATTACTTACAAAATCAGAGATGCTGTCAGTGACAGAGGGCTTGATGCTGTCTACACATTCTAGCAAGGTAGGGCTATGATGTTTCTATATCTTTTAAGGAATGTATAAGTTAACCATGGCATAGTAATATTGCTGTTCAAGTGTACATCTCTAAAAGATTTAGGACTGCACATTTGAGCTAGCTTCCTTGTTATGGGGTGATGCAAGGGTTCTTTTTTTTATTTTCTATATCTCCCCCCTCAACCAACCCCCATCATCCACTCTCTCTCCAGCTCCATCACCTGCTGTCCCTGGGACTTACATCCAACCCATCAGTGCCCCCACAGTTTGCCTTCCCATGGCAGAGCTGCCTGGGTTCCTCAAGTCCAAGATGAGTTTAGCTTGGATGTGTGGTTGGCAGCCCAATGAGCATTGCAGAGCTTGTGAGGGGTGATGCAGCATCATCCTGCAGTCAATGGCTCCTTTTTCTCTTTTTCTTTTTGTCTCTTCCCCCTGGTGCCTTGCAGGCAAGGACTGGAGTGGACATCACAGCTCTGCTTACCATTTGTGGTCACTCATGGTAGTATTGCAGCAGAGCTGACAAACTCCCCTTCCCTGATGAGGAGAGTCCCCTCTGGGACACTTAACCCTCCTTCCCCTCTGATGGCCCCCTAGTACTCGGGCTTGCCTCTGAACCTGGGTCACCAGTGTTATGAGAAGTATCATTACCATTTTGCTGATGGCCCAGTAGAACAAGGGTTCAGTGATAATGTCACGGCTTTGGAGTGAAGCATGTGTAACACAGCAATAAATTAATGTCCTTTGACAATGTTGGAGCTAACAGAAAAATAAATTATGGTAAGTCTAATAAAATTCCTTCTTTATGCCACTACTTGCAAAAGATGTTTGCCATAGGTACTGAATGGGGAACATTGTTTTCAGAACAGGACCCCAGGAACTTACCTTCTACCTCCTTGCTCATTTGCAGTAGCTGCCTTCCCCCCAACACAGTTAAACAATCTCCCATCCCAGTCAGTAGCCAAAATGGAAAAGTGTAGGTGGAGAACCTCTTAACTTTGGATTTGTAGGTGAGGAACTGTCCTCTCGGATGGTTTACCTCCCTCCTACAGCATTCAATAGAAAAAGATGAGACAGATGCAGGAACTCTTATACAATTGTGTACTGCAAGAGGTGGGGAAACTGAGTTTCTAAGAGTTCCTGCCCAGTTTAACTATTGTATTCAATCATCCTTCTGCTTACCAACTTCTAACTGTGGTCCTGTGGGTTCTCCACCAAATCAAGGTTCCTCCATCTCTATCCATGATGTAACAGATGGCTGATCCTTCTAGGAGCCTCTGATAGACCACAGGTGTATGCAGACTTTATTGCTGTAATTTAGGGTTAGCAACTTTTGATTACCTGTGTGCTGCTGTGAATCAACATGGACTAGTGCCACACAAAGAAATTGCAACTGAGTCCCATCTATCACCAATGAAATATGTATAAGGGCATGTCACCTTGACAATATGATTCTGTCCTTAAGGAATGGGTATTTCTTCAGTAAAGGGATAAAAAAAACTTTATGTCCAAAGTCACATAAATAACACTACTAATTTACTGAATTACATTTCTCTTGCAAAGAGATAGAACCAGTCTGGGTCCAGCTCACAGTAGAGGAAGGGAAACTATCAGGAGGGGTGTGGTTTACAGGCCACCGGTTTAAAATGGAAGTTGGATAGAGAATTAGGGGTAGCAATCAGGAAGGTGGTTGCTAAGGTTGAATTGGTGATACTAGGTGATCTAAACATGCTGGGCATGGAATGGGCATCACCAGGAGCCAGAGGTGCAACAGGTCAGTTGATGATGGATATCATGCAGGACTGCCTTCTAGTACAGTGGGTTTTAGAGCCAACCATGCTGGAAGCCATCCTTTATTTGTAACTATTAAACAAAATAAATGGTAGTAGGGTTAGAGGCTAAGGAGCCTCTGGGGTCCAATGACCACAACTCAGAGTGGTTTGAAATAACCACAGGAAGCTGTGGTTCTGAACCTTAGGAGGTCTGAGTTCAGGAAGATGAGGGAGGCAATCAGGGAAAAGTTGGTGGGGTAGGGAAGGTTGAGGCATCAGAGGCACTGGTGGTTGGGTCTGGAAGACAGTCAACTCATTCTTGGTGGCCAACTGAGAACCCTCCACAGTCTGTTTGCCCTAAGCAGCAGACATCCCCAGTGGCAGGGCTGAGAATATATGCCCAGTGCACACCAGTAGGCGCCACAATGCCATCCTCTGGTGTCATCTGTGCTGTTGTCAATGTTCATTGTGGCAATGCTTTGGGTAACAGCAGGGAGGCACATGGCCTCTCCAATACGGTTTGTCATTTTGGAGGAGGGTCTTGCACTGAGGCCTCTGTTTGTACTGGAGCCAACTTGGAGTTGTTTCCAGCCATGGTGTCGCTAGCAATGCTGAGGAGAGGGATGACTAATGGATGGGTGATGGTGTTGATGATGGCCAAAATGTTTGGCCTAGACCCAGCACTAAGCACAGTGCTGACAGAGATGAATACCTAGTGCCTGTCCTTGACTCTGGTGTTTTCTGTGACACTGAGGAGGGAGATGGTGTGGGCAGAACATCTGTTTTAGTGCAGAGCATAGCGTTGAGGGCAACATCAATGACAACAGTGATGGAGGGAAGGTTGTAGTCAGTCCCAAGCTGGATGATGGAGGTGGCACTAACTTGGGGCCAGACAGTGACCTGGGGCTTGGTTTCTCACCATAGTTATCTCTTCATGTTGCTAATGATGAGGACCAAGAACTCCCCTGGGACCCGTACAGCTCTGATCTCCTCAGCTGAAGGGTTTCTCCCCACAGGCACTGATCTGGTCACTCCTTGGACAGATGTGGACCACCATTGGGCAGCTCTAGCCGACCCTCCCTTAGCATGATACTTCAGCCAGTGTTCCACAGCCTAAGCCAAGGCTCTTAAGACCAGAGCCTCAGTTCCCTCTAGAGGGGCCTTGGTGCATACTAGAGAGGTTGAGCTTGTTCTATGGTTCTTCAGGGCCACTAACATGTGAACAACATTAGGCACTGGGTGGTGCCATGGATATGTGGTGCAGAGAGTTGGACAGGGCCCTAGTCAAGCCCTTATTCCCAGAGCTGATCCTCACCAAAGGGCACTGGCAACAAAGCCAAGTTTTAAAGAAATAAAAAATCACACCTACCCCAGCAGGAATGTATGATGCCAAAAGGCCTTATGTGTGATACCATTTGGGGTAACCCTGAGGTTCTTTGTCTTCTAGCTTGCTTTCTTATTTTGGGCTCACCATGACCCAAACCCATAAGACTAACTTAGGACAGGTTAATTTCCCCTTGGGTGTTACACAGATGAGGCACACCCGATGAGTCCTGGGTTGGACAAAACACGTGTCTGTGTCTTCTGTTTGCACCCTTTGCAGATTGTGTGGAGAGGTCCTTTGGCACCAATCATTTCTGCTTAAAGCAGAACCATCCTAAAATTTCATGGTGCTTTGCATATACATCTCATGAAGCTCTGCATTATGGGTTCTAGGAATGAAACTGACAGCTTGATTTCTTAGATTTGCATCTTGGGTTTGTTTAGGGGCAGCTGGCAGTTTTCCAGATCAAAGGCCTTTAAAAGATAGATGACGATATTACCTATGTAAAAAAATCTTTGTCCGGATGTAAAGGAGGAAGGATTTTTTTACTTTAAAGAGCACCTTTTTCAATTCTACAAACATTTAACAGGGAGCTCCCTTACTTCATCGGCAGCTCTTCCAGGCTATTTTCACTTTTTTTTATATAGCCCCTCAAGGAAGTGAAGGGCCTGTAATTTGCCCCTGAGGGTCTGTCCGCACACTCCCTTTTCACTTCTTGACTCTCTGATCCACCCCCACATTCCAGCATTTTGTGATGTCTTTATTGGTCGAGCACTCAGGTGTGCTCCATTCACTTAAATGGAGTGTCTTTTTCATCATCTCCTGATTTTAAATTGGATTTTGGTACCTATTGATACCAGGGTTCAATTAACAAGAGCCTTATTAGTTGAACCCTGGCATCAGTAGGTACCAAAACCCAATTTAAAATCTGGAAATCACATTTGAAAAAGATTATGCCATTTATAACATAAAAAAAACAGATACCTTTAGTGCTCATGTTAAGACTTGTGTATTTTATCATCATTATCAAGCACATTTGATAAAGTAAGAAAACCTCTTTAGCAACGTTTTCATCTTTTGTTTGAGTAATAAAATGAATAATTATCTAAACAAAGAATAGTTATCATTTATGGCAGGAAACTGCTAACTGGATACCTAATAATCTGTGCAGTGTATCCAACATACTTATCTTTCAATATGAATTTTGAAACAATAATGTTTCATTAAATTTCTGCATCAAAAGCTCATTATCTAGCTCTTGGATATTGGTATATGTAGACATATACATATACAGTATATTAATGTACAATTATTTGGTCTGTTTACAGATACAAGTTCTGTGGCAACGAAACTGTTCCAGAAGGTGTACTACAAACTCTCTTGCCCTGTGCATGAAGAAAAGAGATACAATGTTTTTGTACGCATGTTTAAAAACCTAATAATTTATCAAACTGCAGTTTATTTGTTGGCTAAGCTTTTTTTTAATCTTAATGTTTATTCAGTTTTTCAGAATTAAAGTATACAACAGTAAAGCTATAACAAAGCAACAATAGCCTGACATTGAAAATTACAATGGGCAAGAATGACATAGTGTGCATTGTAAATTGTTAACATATCTACTTAATAAAGGCAATATTCAAAGGTCTCTTGGTATTACTGTAGAAATATCAACTATTATCCATGTGGAACAGCAAAAAGTTATTTTCATACAGCAAATTATTGAAAACCATATTGATATGAATTGCCAGAACTTGCTCTTAATATAGGGTAAAAATAAAACACACAGGGCCTGATATTTAAAAGTTTGCCTAGGCACAAATCCAGGTTTGCATGCAAAACAGGCTTTGCATGAATTAACTATATTCAAAAGCCCAGTTTGCTTGTACAAACAGGGTTTGCTCCCAGGCAAACTGTGGGGGGAAGGGTGCAATTCAAAAGGAGGGGCGGGGACCTGAATGTTGGTGCATGGTGCAGTCCGATATTCAGAATATTTGCACCGTGCAAGGGTGCTTTGCAAGGTCCCCTAGCACAGTTCAAATACCACCAATGAAGACCATGACATACTCCTACACAATCCTAGCAGTTGGAGGAGGAAGTGTGGTTCCCCTCGTGCTGGTCCAGATCCACAGAAACAGTGTCCCTTGTGCCCAGTGGTCCCTCCCCCCACCTGATCCCTTGCCTGGTAAATCCCAACACATTCTCTGGTGTCCAGTGGTCCCTGCCCCCCTCAGCACCCATGCCTGATAAATGCCAACATATTCCCTGGTGTCTTGTGGTCCCTCCCCCCACCTGCATCCATGCACAATAGTCAATACATCATTCTCTGGTGTCTAGTGGCCCCTCCACCTAATGCCCTGCCCAAGCACTAAAAGAATATTCTCCCTGGTGTCCAGTGGTCACTCCCCTGTCTGATCCCTGTCCCCATACTGGTGACATTGGTGCAAGTAATACCCCCCACATGACACAGCCCTGCCCTGTCACCAACTACCGGTCCCCCAATCCCCTCCATCCCATTCCCCATTGGTGTCTAGTGGCCCCCTCCCATGACCCCCTCCCTCCCACAGCACCAACAACCCCCTTTCCCTCACCTGACTATTAGTGATGTGGTACTGTGACTGCGAAGGACAGAGCCCTCCACATACCACCTTGGCCTCTCACCATTTGACAGAAGCAGAAGTGCTATGCTTATTTATAAGGCAATATATTGGATAAGATATAGGATTTTGATCAACTGTGTCCTTAGGGTGATTAATACTGTATTGCTGATATCGAATAGTTGACATCTAGAAAAGAGAGATGGGGAAGTATTACAAAGAACAGAAAAGACAGAGAAAGATAGGTACTGCAACTAGTGGGAAAGAATTAGGGAGTGACATGCAGGATAGGGAAAATGAGGATGGAAGGTCACGCTACGGTACAAATTCTGGATCCACTTGAATTTGCTACATGACCCAATGTCACCATTGATCTTTAAAGACTGGGCTTCCTCATTGGAGAGAATAAGTAAGGCATTCCATGGTATATATATCATATATTATCTTCTGCTAGTCCTTGAGGGATGGGAGAATCTGAGTAAGTAAAACTTGTGTAATTGCTTTCTTAGCTGCTAAGGCTAAAGATAGCAGTAGCTTGAGTGTCTGTTCATGGAAGAAACCACCAGAGGGCAGTACTGCCAGTAAAATAAGTGATTGTGTGATTGTCCCTAAGGCATTAAAGAGGATTTCTAAATCAGAAATGACAGTGTGCCAAAAGGGTTGGAGTAAGGGGCAATCCCCAAAAATGTGGGTTTGGTTAGCAGGAAGGAGGCTGCATTCCCTTCAGCACGCTGCCTTGTAAACTCCAGAATACTTGGCAACTATATTGGATATATGGAAAAAATGGTAACATTTCTTGGTGAATGCTCTCCACGCCGTAGAAGCCATTAGCCAGTATGCCAGCAAGGTATATTTATGCCATGTTTGTAGTGTGTGTTGTACTTGGCGCTCATCATTCCAGTGATGCAGGATTTTGGCAGTAGAGTCAGCTTATGTAGCCTGTAAGGCTGCAGCCAACTGGCCAATTAAATGCAGGACAGTGTGCCCCTCTACATGTGATATTAGTAGTTGTATCAAACAGAGGAGGACATCTGGAAGCCGAGAGTAATCCTCTCCCTGGTCATGTATAGAGGAGCATATTTGTAGGTATTTATAGTGATCTGATGTGGGGAAAAGGAAAGCAGCTTGAATTGCTGCAAAGCAGAGAACAACATTCTTGTCTAAGAGTTGATAATAGAACCTGAGTCCCTGTCAGTTTCAGGTTCTGGTGGCCTGGTCTACAGTGTTGGTGCACATCAAGTCATAAGCAATAGCCCTGAGGTGAAATTGGAGGGGCCGGGGTATATGCTTAGATTTCTTACTTTCAGCCATTGCTGGAAAAAATTTCAGCTGTATAGCTGGAGAATTAAGTAAGGGGTGTGCAGCTCAATGGATGTCCGAACAAATAAAGGTCCAGGTTAAAATGTCATTAAGTATGAACTCCAGCTGTTTCCAGTGTGGTTTATGATGCTCTGAGAGCCACATACAGTGTGCAAAGATGCGCTGCTTGCATGTATAATTGCAAGTTTGGTAGGTTAACCCCTTCTCTATCTCTGGTAACTGCAAGAGGGAAAGGCAGATACGGGGTCAGGAATCCTGTCATGTGAATTGATATATGAGTCTGTAAAAGTAGAAGGGAGCTGGGGTAATTGGGAGGGTTTGAAGGAAGTACAGAATCCTTGAGAAGATATTCTGCAGAATGGTTTCTATACACTAAAAAAGCCCAGTTATTAGATGAGACCATTTGAAAAGCTCAGCCGTTAACTGCTGGGATAATGGTTCATGTTTAATAGCTCAAGATGGACAAGGCATTTAGTCAGCTTAAAACCTAGATAATTAATTGCCCCCTTGCTCTATTGAAATGAGAATGCTTGTTTCAGTGTCATGGGAGGGGTATAATGATATAACAGGACATTGTGTTTTCACGTATGAAGTCTGTAACCATCAAGAGATCTAAATTGATGCAAGGACTCCAACAAAGCAGGAGTTGTGAGGGTCAGTAAGAGATCATCTGGGGTTGTGAGGGTCAATAAGATATCATCTGCAAAGAAATATAGCTTAAACTCCTTACCGCCAACTGGAATCCCAGAAATGCACACTTCTGCTTGTATGGCAGCTGCCAGGGGTTCTAAATAAAGTGCAAAAAGGAGGGGTGAAGGGAGGCCTTGGTGTGTGCCACGATCCAATGGTTAAATGCAGAGAGTGAGAGCCACTAATTCGGACAAATGCCCTAGAGGAGAAGTATATACCTTGGAGCATTTGTGTCATCTCTTTTGGAAAGCCAAAGTTTGACAGGGTGGACCAGAGTATGGTCCAGTCCACCCTGTTGAACACCTTCTCTGCATTCAGACTAGGCAATGTCTCTAGTATATGGCATGCCTGCTGTGAGCCGGTCTTCTTCTGATGAAGGTCACCTGATCTTTATCTATAAGAGTAGGTAAGAATTTCAAGACACCAGGCCCAGATAGTCAGAAACAATTTGTAATCAGCATTCAGGACTGAAATTGGTCAATAGGAAGCTGCCTGTCTGTGGTCCTTGCCCAGTTTTTGGATCACAGAGATAACTATATACTGTAGTTCCATGATGGGGGGAACTCAGTCTTTTTGCACTGACTGGAAAGTTTGGGGAGTAGAAGTATTTTTATTTATTTATTTTTATAAATTCTATTGAGTGTCCATCTGGGCCTGGACATTTTTGAAAGTTAACATCTTGAAGAGCATTACATATTTCAGTTGCCGAAATGGAAAGTGATAGAAACATAGAAAACATAAAATTTGATGGCAGGTAAGGACCACTTGGCCCCCCCAGTCTGCCCATTTCCCTACCTGATGGATAAGCTGCAGATCCTAGTTAACCAGCAGCCTACTTCTTTCTACCCCCACCCCCTAGAATTGCCTTATGGCTGTCCCATGCATGCTTGAATTCAATCACAGTTTTTGACTCCACAACCTCCTCCGGAAGGCCGTTCCATGCATCCGCAACCTCTCTGTGAAAAATACATTCTTACATTACCTCTGAGCCGCCCCCACCTTCAAATTGTGCCCCTTGTTCTTGCACACCCTTTTTGAAAGATGCTACCCTCTTGGACTTTGTTGATCCCCTTGAGGTACTTAAATGTTTCTATCATGTCCCCCCTCTCCCTCCTTTCCTCGAGGCTATACATATTAAGCTCCTTAAGTCTCTCTTCATATGTCTTCCAGTGCAGACCCTGCACCATTTTAGTTGCCCTCCTCTGGACAGCTTCCATCTTGTCTATGTCCTTGCAGAGATTGGGTCTCCAGAACTGCACACAGTACTCCATATGGGGTCTCACCAGCTGTCTGTACAGAGGGATAACAACTTCCTGTTTTCTACTGGTGATGCCTCTCCCTATGCATCCAAGTATCCCCCCAGCCCTCCTTGCTGCCTCTCACATTGCTTGCCCACCTTAAGTCATCTGATATGACTACCCCAGGTCCCTTTCCTTTTCGTTGTTGTTAGTATCTCACCCCCATTGTGTACTCTTCCCTGGTTTTTGTTTCCCGGGTGCATTACCTTGCACTTCTTAGCATTAAATCTAAGCTGCCATACATTTGATCATTCCTCTAACCTTGCCAAGTTCCTTCTCATCCTTTCCACCCCACCTTGTGCATCAACTCTGTTGCAGATCTTTGTGTCATCTGCAAAGAGATATACTTTTCTTCCAGTCCTCTGCAATGTCGCTTACAAAGACATTGAAGAGGGCCAGTCCTAATACTGAACCCTGCGGCACCCCACTAGTAACCCCCCTTTCTTCAGCGTGGACTCCATTTACATTATTACCTCTGTGTCCTATTCTCCAGCCAATTCTTTACCCAGGCTATCATCTTGGGACCCACTCCCAGTTTGGCTCCTGTGACAGGTGGTAAGGGCAAGGACTGAGACAACATTACGTAATCCTCTCGTGATTATAAATTAAACTTATGGGAGAGGGTTAGGAGGTTTTAAGTTTGCTCTGTAGTAATAAGAGTATGTGGAGGATTAAGAAATACTGATATAATGGGTTCATTTATTAGGGTTTAATTTTAAACAATGAGTTTAAAGAAATTTGGGAGGAGGGAGGGTTAAGTTGGGGAGATTACTGTATTAAATATTCTGAATTCTATAATACCTGAGTTATGTGCTGGGGAAGTAGGAGTGCGGTCAGGCAGTATTCCCCCTCGAGACTAAGGGGTCTCCGTCCGTTTGATCATCCATCACTTCCATCTGATGTTTATTTTAGATGTCATGCCATTGGTATTTTAAGGGGATAAGGGAACAAATGGAATAGGAGATCCTGGAACTCTTGAAGGTGATGGAAAGGAAGCGGATGGATTGGCATAGTGAGGACCAGGAGACGCCCTGGGGGGAAATGGACATAGGAATGAGGTTCTCCTTGTCTTGTGCCCATACCCAAGGGCTCTGATTTTATCAGGCAGGAAGTGGGGTCATCCTTGGATTCCAGTCCCTTTTGGGTCGTACTGAGTAATGCCTGGTCGGTGAAAAAATAAAACAACAGTTATTGCCAATCTTGTAGGCATCTGCAGACCTAGCTTGTATCACGAGACCTGGCTGGATGGAAGTGCTGGCCCCATTTTGGAGTCTGTAATTCCAGCTGGGTTCTCGGTGATTCACCACCCGAGAGTGGATCATCGGGGTTGGGGGTTGCTGTCTGTTTTAGACAGGAACTGGGTATCATGGAGGTTCCAGTTGAGGTCACCAACACTTCTGAGTGTATAATGGGTGCAGGTGTGGGCTACAGGATCTTTCTCATTTACTATCCACCAGGTGATGGGAGGGAATTCCTGAAGGAAGTTGCAGACTTCCTCACTGACAGGGTGTTGGAGTCTCTCAGATGGTTGATCTTGGGGTATTTCAATGCTTGGGTCAACAATGAACTCTCACCATTTGGAAAGAACCTCCTCCAATTGATGGACTCAGTGGGCCTAGCATGGGTTATTACCACTGCAACCCATAAGAAAGGACACTCATTGGATTTGGTATTTCACCTGGGGATGGAGACCTCCAATGTGGAGGTGGAGCCCATCATATGGTCTGACAATCACCTCCTGAGATTCAGTTTCACAGACCCCTGAAATAGGTCTGCCCCAAGGGAGTTGGTACAGTTACGCCCTTTAAGAGGAGTTACCTCAGAAGGCCCAATGGAAGTGCTGGACCTCTTGGGAATTCCAGGGGATAGCACTGGTCCAGGGCCTCTTGTGTCAGCCTATAATAAGGCTGTTACTGAGGCTCTGAACATCATTGCTCCTTCTCATGTTCGCCCCCTTACCTCTCATCTGCATGCCCCATGGTTTAATGGGAGATCCGTGAATTAAAGAGGCGGGGGCGAAGGTTGGAAAGATACTTGCAGAAAACTTGCCTGGAGGTGGACAGACTTATATTGATGGACCATATGATGTCTATCAGTCAGCAATTTCCCGTAAGAAGGTAGAATTCCTGTCCAGAGAAATTGCTACAGCAAAGAACAGACCAGCTCAACTCTTCTGGACTGTGGACAGACTGTGCAATCCAACCTGTCTTCACTCTGGTCGAGCATTGTCACAAAAACAGTGTAAGGAGTTTGCACAGCTCTTTTCTGATAAAGTGTCCACCATCAGAAATGAAATCAGCTAGTGCCTTCCCATTGGTCTTTACATTAATTAACCGAGAGGTACTAATAACCGGTTGACCTGGTCCACCTTTAACCAGCCAGTAATCATAGATATAGTGAGGGTCATTCAGACTCTGCGGCCAACTTACTATAGTTTGGACCTGGGCCCTACATGCCTACTAGTGGGGTGTGTAGAAGTCATAAGCCCGGTCCTTGCTGGGATAGTGGGAGTTTCATTGGAGAGGGATCTTTCCAGATCCCTTAAAGGAGGCAGTGGTTCGCCTCCTTTTAAAAAAAACTCCCTTGACCCTGACTGCCCAGTTAACTACAGACCAATCTCGAACTTACCTTTTGTCTGGATGGTTATTGAGAAAGTGGTCTCACTGCAGCTGGATGACCATTTGACAAACCACAATATCTATGACCCTCTCCAGTCTGGCTTCAGAAAAAGGCATAGCAGTGAAATGGCCCTGGTGGAGGTACTTAATGACCTTCTGACAGCGAGAGATCAGAGAACCCATTCGATCATGGTTCTCTTTGATCTCTCAGCAGCATTTCACACTGTGTATCACGGGGTGCTGCTCGAGTGTCTGTGGTTTTTTTGTGGACTGAGGGGGCAGTCCACAATTGGTTTAAGTCCTTCCTCAAGGGTAGAGCTCAGAAAGTGGTGTTAGGAATTCATTCTTTGGCCCCTCATTTACTGCCCTGTGGGGTCCCACAGGGCTCGGTGCTGTCCTCCATGTTATTCGCAGTACATTTACTTCCGTTAGGGGACATTATAAGGCAGTACAGATTGAACTTTCATTGCTATGCTGATTCTCAACTGTACATGTCCTTTGTACCCGACCAGGAATTAGATTTTGTTGTGGTGTTTAATAACAGCCTACTGGAGATTCAGAGCTGGTT
Organism: Neoceratodus forsteri; assembly: GCA_016271365.2. Lineage (NCBI taxonomy): Eukaryota > Metazoa > Chordata > Ceratodontiformes > Ceratodontidae > Neoceratodus > Neoceratodus forsteri. The sequence continues at coordinate 898,467,533 of CM028135.1, read as the reverse complement.
GAGTGCTAGTTGGCTTCAGCTGAACTCGGAAAAAACTGAGGTATTGGTTGTGGACCCTGGTCACAGGATGACAGGGACATGGGTGGGAAAATCATCAGGATTAAGTCTTGGTGGGACCACGCTTATTGCCTCTGGCAAGGTGCGGAACCTGGGCGTTGTTTTTGATGAAGACCTGACCCTCAGGGTGCAGGTTTCAGCTGTAGACAAATCTTCCTATTACCATCTTAGGAACACAGCCCGGGTAAAGCTCCTGGTCCTGCCCTAAGATTTTCCGACCTTGGTCCACACCTTTGTCACCAGTTGTCTTGATTATTGCAATGCCCTCTACCAAGGGCTACCGGGTTTAGATATCCACCGCTTGCAACTAGTGCAGAACGCGATGGCCAGGTTGCTGACTGGAGCTTCTAGGGCTAGTCACATTACACCTGTGCTGAGTGATCTGCACTGGTTGCCAATACAGTGGTGGATTACCTTCAAGGTCACATTGCTGACCTATAATGCCCTAAACGAGCAGGTCCTCACTACCTGAAAGAGCTCTTGCTTCCTTACTGCCCCTCCCGCTCACTCCATTCCTCTGGGGAGGGATTGCTACAGACTCCCAGGGTATCCCGTAAATCATCAGGAGGAAGATCTTTTGCCTTCATGGTTCCTACCCTGTGGAATTCTCTACCTCGCCAGATACGAGATAGCCAGGTTTTAAAAATTGTCTAAAGACATATCTATTTAACCAGGCCTTCTCAGGAATATATTGAGTTTGAATTTATATGAATGTCTTTTAATATGTTTTATATATGTTCTATGACGTGTGATAAGTTTTAATGTTATAGTGTGTAAAGGTGCCCTGAGCATTGGAAGGGTGCCTTATATAAATAAAAACTTGATTGATTGGTTGATTGATACATTATTGATAGCTGGCTGGTTCTAAGCAGTAGATAAGGTTGTATAACAAGTAACAAGAACATCTCTAATTTTCCCAGGGTGTCCTGTAAGTGGCTAAAACAGGATCAAACAGCTGTAGGATACAGGCTTGTGTTAAACAGCCTGGAGGCTTGTACTAGTTTTCTATCTCTCCATGCTCCACCTCATAGCTGGAATGTTTCAGAAAGAACAAGGCTTGTTCTATGTGGGCTTCAGTTATCTTCTGCAAGTCTTGCTTGATCTTAGCTTACTGTATTTTAACTGTATCATCTCCCTGTTGTATAAAAGTTTGTAGGGTATGCAATATCTGTTGGACTGTTGCATTTTTTTTCATGGAGAGGGTGGTGGATACATGGAATGGCCTTCCTGAGGAGGTCGTGGGGTCAAAAACAGTGGGGGAATTCAAGAATGCATGGACAGACATAAGGCAATTCTGTTGGGGGGGGTAGGAGGAAGTAGGAGGTTGGTTAACTAGGATCTGCACCCTTTCCAATAGGTAGGGAAATGGGCAGACTAGGTGAGCCAAGCAGACCTTATCTGCCATCAAAGTCTATGCTTCTGTGAGTTCCCTATAATGGGCATCTTGTAGATTTTTTTGTCAAGTGAGCAGGCAATAACTTCCCCTTACACAACTGTGTTAAAGAGCCCCTAACACCACTGTGACAACTTTGAAAAATGTAATATTTAGGCACAGTTCAGCTTATATGTAATATTCTTTCTGCAATTCTCACCCTTACTTTTTTATTACTAAGGACATGTACATGTAAACAGGATTGCTTCCTGTCTATTCTGGCTACTTGCCTACACTTGGCATCGCAGTTTTGTGTATGACATCACAGTCTGTTGTCATGGAGATAATTATAATGCCATAAACAGGGGTTATGATACCGGGTGTAGACAAGTAGATAAAGGCTAAGGGATGGTAATCCTTTTTCATACAACTGTCCTCAGCAGTAAAGAAACAAGCATTTGTCAATGCCGAATGTTGTCTTGCTGGCATTGGCATTGGTAGCGCAGAAGTTAGAGATGCATAATAGGAGTGGCAGTGAAGTATTGAACTGATGCCAATCCCACACCCACCCTGCCAAGACTGACAGGTGTTGGGTGTGCCTTTGGGTCATCAGCTATAATGCCCATGCCATTTTAACTCACCCTACCCTGAAGACACTGACAAGTGTCATGGTGTGCTTTGGGGTCCTTGGGCATTATATTTACCCCATTCCATAAGGAAATATGCTGAGGTGGGTGTAGTATAGGAGAATGGGGTGAACTTTGTGGCTGAACACTCCAAGGCACACCTTGATGCCTGTCGGTGGCTGCAGGGTGGGGGTGGGGTGAAATGGTGGAAACATTACAGCTGATGATCCCAAGTCACACCCCTGATGCCTGTCAGTCTCTACAGGGTGGGATGTAACAGTTGGAAACCCTAACGCCAGAGGCATGTGTTGGTATTCTCACTCCAAATTATCAACATGAGCTTTTTTTGACCCCACCTCAAGAAGAGTGACAGTATCAGTTTGTTAGCTGAAATGTGATTTTGCACAGCTACTGTGACATTTGGCATCACAGGTATGTAAACACATTTTGGGCAGGATGTGAAAAAATGACAACTGTATTGTTCATGAGGAGATGTAAAAAAATGGCAATGTTGAAAATCTGGAGCGAAAATATGAAAAATTGGTGAAGTCATAAGCATACACAGAAACTGCGCAACGCACCTCCGTAACCCAATTATTTTTGAGGTATTTTTAAACCACGTTTTTATCATAGGCATTTTGGGACCTCCCCTCATGAACAGTGGCACCGTAATTTTCTTAAAATGTCCCAAAAGTTGATCTCCCACAGCAACCACGCCATTGTATGCCACAGGTGCGAAAATATATTTTGGGCAGGATGTGAAAAATGACAGCTGTACTGTTCATATGAGGTGTGAAAATGCCAGTGTTGAAAATCTGGCATGAAAATATTGCAAATTTGCGAAGTTACAAGGGTGCGTGGAAACTGCGCAGCACATGCTTGTAACACAGTCATTTTAGGGACTTTCATCACCAGATTTTCAACATAGGCATTTTAGGACCTCTGCTCATGAACAGCATCACTGTCATTTTGTCAGACTGTCCCAAAACTGATTTTGCACAGCGACCATGCTATTTTGTGCCAGACGAAAACACATTTCAGCCAGGATATGTAAAATGACAGCTGTACTGTTCATAGGAGGTGGGAAAATGGCAATGCTGAAAATCTGGAGGAAAATAATACAAATTCATGAAGTTACGAGCACGTATGGAAACTGCGCAGTGCACGCAGAAACAGACATTTTTTTTTGATTTTGCCACCACATTTGCAACATAGGTTTTTGAGAGCCCCTCATGAACAGTGGCACTGTCATTTCATTAATTGTTCCAAAAGGTGATTTCCACAGTGACCGCGAAATCACCTTTGGGACTGAATAACACCATGACAGTGACTGAATTCATGAAGAGGGGTCCTAATAACCCCATGTTGAAAAATTTGTGCCAAAATTCCAAAATGGCTGAGATATGCACCAAAGTTGAGAAAACCCTATTTATGCCATTATACAGCTTATCGGCATTTCTTCAGTTCGTGGCGGCTTTGAAGAGTGCAGATGTGTTCCCGGGTCCACCAAAGATCATCATGCCGGGCCCGAGGTAAGTATGGGGTGATGGGGGGTGTTGGGAGGTGGGTTATGCAGAGGGTGGGTGCGGGTTGAGGGAGGGAGCAGGCCAGGACCGTTTTCTGATTTACAGGTTTAAAAAAAGGAAAACATTGTGGGACTTTTTTTTTTTTACAGAGGCATTTGACAAACGGGTGGGCTCCCACTGTGCCACCTGAGTGTTGTGTGGGGGTGCTGTAGCTGATGGGAGATTGGACACTCCCGTCAGTACAACCAAGGTGAAAGGGGACAAGAGCTGAGGGATTGGGCACCCCTCAGCCACACAACAAATGGGAGAGGACATTATGCCGATGGTAGTGGGCTCCACATTAGCAAATTAAACTGGGAAGAGGGATTAAAGCCAACAAGGATTGGGCCCCTGCTGGCAAATAAAGACTGTTAGGGGGGCATGATGCTGAGGGGAATTGGCACCCCTCTGCACACACATAGAAATGGGAGGGAGGGGGCATTATGCCGACAGGTAGTGGGCCCCCATTGGCAAATGAAGTGGGTCAGGGCATGCTGACAAGGGAAATGGGTATCATTGAAGTTGGCGCCTGCATGGTGGCAGTCAATGCCACCAAGTTTATTGAACTGCTTCACCAGGAAGGTATGCTGCATGACAAGTTTGGCTGTCATTGCAGCGGACCTTCTTAGAGTATTCCAAAGCAAAGGCTCTGTTACTTCTGAGCTTAGGTTGTTATTTATAATCTGGGGTATCCGTTCTTTAAGTAGTTCAGCACAGCTGGATCCTTGAGCAGAGCCAAATTTAGTCTCCAGTGAATTGTGCAAGGTGGTTTACCCAGTGCTAGGTTAGCATAAATTGGGCCATGATCAGACAGCAGAGTGGTTCCAAGGTACATATCATGTACTGTGTTGAGATGCTCTGTCATTACCAATGGGTAGTCCAACTGGGCTGAAGTATGTGTATGGGGCATAGTGTGAAATTCTTAATTGTGGATAGGTATGCCACCATAAGTCAATAAAACCTAAAATTAGAAAATATGACACATATATTTTTGTATGGGAGTAGCTCTGCAAGGGTGGGGTCCAGTGGCATCTACGGCGGGGTTGATGGTGTTGTTAAAGTCACCCCCAATATAAGTTGGTCTTGAAGAATGAGGAGTAATAATTGCTGAGAAAGGACTGGGTCACAGTCCTGTCTGACCTGGTGGAAACAGGTGTCTGCTGTGGTTAAAGGAGGTGTACAGGTCATCAGTGATGATGACAAAGCACCCTTCTGGGTTTATGTTGGTAGTGAAGTTGAAAGGCTGTCTCTCTAAGGATGAAGGTTAGAACCCCTCTACAGCCTGATTTATGTGAGGATGCCACTACTATGTGGAAGACCATATTTGTAAATTTATCATACTGCATAGGAAGGTATGTCTCCTGTAACATGATTGTCTCTGGTCGCTCACACCTTAGATACTGCAGTAGATGAAAGTGCTTTAGGGTAGTTATACCATTTAAATTAATGATATGAGTCTCTCCTTTGGTCTTTCTTCACTCCCTAAAAGACTTTTATAGGCACATTAGGGAGTGAAGAAAGACCAAAGGAGGGATACTGAGGCTTAATAAAGGGAGAGAATGTGGGCAGAGCGTACAGTGAAAAGCAGGGATACTGAACGAATATTTCTGCTCAGTATTCAAAGGAAGAAGAGGAGGTGGAGGTACCTAAACCAAACAAGAGAAACACTCTGAAGACGGGGTCGTATACAGTCCATTTACAGAAGAAAGGGTTCTGAAAGAACTAATATAATTGAAGGTGGACAAAGCAATGGGGCCTGATGGGATTCACCCAAGAATTCTAAAAGAACTAAGGGTAGAACTAGTGACACCACTGACAGCTTTCTAACAAATCATGGGAGGATGAGGTGATACCTGAGGACTGGAGGAGGGTGGATGTGATTCCTCTTCACAAAAGTGGGAGCAGAACAGAGGCAGGAAACTACAGACCAGTTAATTTGACCTCAGTGGTAAGGAAAATGATGGAATCACTTCTGAAGGAATGAATTGTTGAGTGTCTAGAGGCCAGTGGGGCACAGGACCCAAGGCAGCATAGATTCACGATGGGAAGGTCATGTCAGACGATTCTAATAGATTTCTTTGACTGGGTGACCAAAGTAATTGACCAGGAAGTGGCTTTGGACATGGCCTACCTAGATTTTAGCAAGGCATTTGATACAGTCCCACACAAAAGATTAATACACAAGTTAGTCAGCTTTGGCGTGGGTCCCAAGGTGGTAGCATAGATAAAAAATTGGCTAGACAACAGGACCCAAAGGACGGTAGTAAACAGAGTCCACAGTAAAGAAAGGAGGGTTACTAGCAGGGTACCACAGGGTTCAGTACTGGGACTGGTCCTTTTTAATGTCTTTATAAGTGACATTGCAGAGGAACTGGAAGGAAAAGTATATCTCTTTGCAGACGACACAAAGATCTGCAACAGGGTTGATACACAAGATGGAGCAGAAAGGATGAGAAGGGACTTGGCAAGGTTGGAGGAATGGTCAAATGTATGGCAGCTCAGATTCAGTACAAAGAAGTGCAAGGTAATGCACCTGGGAAACAAAAACCCAGGGAAAGACTATAAAATTGGGGAGGGGTGAGATACTGACAACAGTGAAAATAGAAAGGGACCTGGGGGTAACTGTATCAGATAACCTAAAGGTGGGAAAGCAATGTGAGATGGCAGTAAGGAAGGCTGGGGGGATACTGGGATGCATAGGGAGAGGCATCAATAGTAGAAAACAGGAAGTTGTTATCCCTCTGTACAGACAGTTGGTGAGGCCCAATCTGGAGTACTGTGTGCAGTTCTGGAGACCCCATCTCTGCAAAGACATAGACAGAGTGGAGGGTATCCAGAGGAGGGCAACCAAAATGGTGCAGGGTCTGCACCAGAAGACATACAAAGAAAGACTAAAGGAGCTTAATAAGTATTCCCTTGAGGAAAGAAGGGAGAGAGGGGATATGATAGAAACGTTCAAGTACCTCAAGGGAATCAACAAAGTCCAAGAGGGTAGCATCTTTCAGAAAAAGAGGTGTGCAAGAACAAGGGGGCACAATTTGAAGATAGAGGGGGGACGGCTCAGAGGTAATGTGAGGAAGTATTTTTCATGGAGAGGGCTAGGATGCATGGAACAGTCTCCTGAGGAGGTTGTGGAGTCAAGAACAGTAGTTTAATTCAAGAATGCATGGACAGACATAAGGGAGTCCAAATGGGGTGGAAGTAAGTAGCTGTTGGTTAACTAGGATCAGCAGCTTATCTGTTAGGTAGGAAATGGTCAGACTAGGGGCAAGCGTGTCCTTATCTGCTGTCAAATTCTATGTTTCTATATTAGATAACATTGGTTGTGTGAATAATGGTGGTTCAAGGGTAGAGGAATTAAGAACTGGAGGGTAAGTGACTGCCAACTCACCTGAAAAAGAAAGAGCAAAGAGTAAGGAGATACCAGGGCACAGCAGAGTGAGTAGAGACAAAGGAAGATATAGTTAGGAACTGTGCATTAAAGTAGCTGAAGGAGCGGAAAGCACAGGTACCAACAAGGAACTTGGAAAAACAACTTCCAATACATAACAAGTGGTAACAACCATAAATGGAGTAACCAGAACCAATACCTGTGAAAAACTAGGTGAGGGGTGAGGGGTCCAACAGGGACACTCCTCAACAGAAACTCATAACAAGTTGTAACTAAGATCACTTACAAGGAGAGCGAGAGTCCAGAATCTTTCCTTTAAAAGAACAGTTTGTCTGTTCCAAGCTGACAAAGTCATGCACTCCTTGTTGAGCGCCTCGGACAATGACACTGTCACTATAGAGTGAGGGGCTGGGGTGTGAGAATATTTAACAACACTTCTATTGTATGTTGGTGACCACATCAGAGGCATAGGTGACTAGGGAGGTGGATCAGGGAAGGGCAGTGGACATGGCCTATCTGGACTTCAGCAAGGCCTTTGACACTGTGCCACATAGAAGACTACTACACAAACTGGGGAATATGGGTGTGGGCAGGACAGTAGTGTGGTGGGTAGGTAACTGGCTGGGTGGCAGGACACAGAGGGTGGTGGTAATGACTGTCACTCCACAGAGGGAAGAGTGACCAGTGGGTACCACAGGATCAGTGATGGGACCGGTCCTATTCAACATCTTCATCAGTGACATTGGCGAGGACCTAGAGGCAGAATTTCACTGTTCGCTGATGGCACAAAGCTCTGTAATAGAGTAGACACACCAGAGGGTGTAGACAGAATGAGAAGGACCTGCAGAAACTTGAAGAATGGTCAGGGGTTTGGCAGTTGAAATTCAATGCAAAGAAGTGCAAGATAATGCATATGGGGCACAAAAACCTGGCACAATATATCAGTTGGGGGTGAGGATATAGCATGACCAAACAGGAAAGGGATCTTAGGGTTATCATCTCTGATGACCTCAAGGTAGGGAAACAGTGTGACAAGGCAGCAGGTAAAGCAAATAGGATGCTGGGATGTATAGGCAGGGGCATCACCAGCAGGAAAAGGGAGGTCATAATTCCGCTATACAAGACACTAGTGAGGCCCCACCTGGAGTACAGTGTACAGTTCTGGAGACCATACTTCCATAAGGACATAGACAGGGTAGAGAAGGTTCAGAGGAGGGCAACAAAGATGATGCATGGATTGCATCACAAGTCCTATGAAGGCAGATTGAAGGAACTGAACATGTTCTCCCTGGAGGAGAGGAGGGAGAGAGGGAATATGATAGAGACATACAAGTATCTCACAGGGAGGAACAGGGTGGAATACACTATTTGAAGCGAAAAAGATGTACCAGGACTAGAGGGCATGGGATGAAGTTGCAGGAGGACGATTCAGAAGAAACATGAGGAAGAATTTCTTCACAGAACGGGTGGTGGACAAGGAACACCCTGCAGAGAAGTGGTGGGGCTGAAACAATCACGGATTTAGAGAATGCATGGGATAGACATAAAGGAATTCTGGAGGTCAGGGTAAGGGCAACAGACTTCTAGGAAAACATAAACTGAACTTACAAGCTCAAATGGCAGACTGGGGCCATAGGCTTCATTCTCCGTTAGACACTGTCTATGTATCTATGTATCTATGTACCCAGCTCTCAGGTAACTGTATGGCCTAAGCTCTGTGTAGGAATGGGCAGGGCTGTGTAAAGTTATAGAAAGTAACAACTACTAATAGTATATGGGAAAACTGTAATATACCAGAAAATGAACTGCAACGAATAGGTGCTGTATTCCCTGCAGGAAGTCAATGTCCCAGACCCAGCCCCGGATTTGGAGTGGAAGAAAAAGTCTACCTGTGCCCCTCAGCTGCTCAGCTGTGTCCCAACAGTGAGGCCCACTATGCCACAACCAAAAGGATTGAATAGATAGCTGTATCTTTCTGTGCGACTAGCCCAGAAATCTGAGGGGGGTCCTCCACCTCAGCATGGTAGTAATGTTGCTGCTCATTTCATCTTGCTGCTAGAGTGCTCTGAAAGCTCTGCATCATATGTGCCTCCCGTCTTGAGGAGGGTCAGAAATTTGAAACACTCTGGGGTTATAAGGATGGTTAGAGGTCCACTGTATGGTCCTCCTACAGCATTAAAGCTTTGGGCTCATGGTGTCAGGTCCTTGCCCTGTAGTGTTAGAGGGGTGGAAGTGGAAGACTACGCTTCTTTCAGTGTACTTGGTTGCTAACCGAGGTATTATATAAGCTATGTCTGCTGTAAGTTATCTGGAGGGCCATGGAGGGTAGATGATGAAGTTGACAAGACATGGTCTACAATGCCATCCTCAATAGCAGGCAGAGGCGCATGAGGTACGCTCGTTGTAGTATTCTTTTAGCTAGAGAAAATTCCAGTAGTTGGTAAATAAATATTCCATTTAAGACTGGCTAGCCTTAAAGGGGCATGTTAAAGCACAGAGGGCACCTGCACAAAGCACTAGGTAGGTCAACGGGGAGCAGCCAGAGGTCACACGCACTCCTCCCACAGCCAGGACACACCACTAGGAATAACACAGAGGAAGGACCAGTCATTGTGGAGGGGCTAGGGGAGTAAGCTCACCCTCTCTTAGGTACAGTGAGACTGGTCCCCACAACCGTTGTGTTAACACGGCTGATAGGCATGTTTCATGAGAAGCACTGGGGTTGTACACTCTGATCACTGCAGGTGGGAAGGGGGAAATATATTCTATGGCTGATATCCCATTGTCACTCAGGTGATGCAGCAGAAGTCACAGAGCTGCAAGTGGCAACAGTGAAAGGTTATCGGCTGTCTCCGGTCATCTCTTCCTTCCCTATCCCTTCCCACGGCAACCACCTTCTGATTTAGCTATTAGCTGCAGTTTAAAAGGGACCAGGAAATTGAACTGTAATACAGTATTAGGTTACTACTAAGTCCCCTACCAATTCGAGGGGCAATCTCAAAACACAGAACATTTCAAGCCAATTCCATACAGTACCAAATAATTATATTCAGGCCTTCAACTCAATAACTGTATATTGCATGATAGTGCAGCATGGCAGCCTGGAGTAGCATCTCACCAGAGTCTGTTACAGGAATGGTCAATCTAGTGGTGCTCTGTAGCCATCCTCACCTATCTCATGTACCTTCATGTACAAGGAGACAATCCTAGGGCAGGGGGAAGTTCCCTGGGGTAAAGGGGCTCTCTGCTACCGGTGGCACTACCAAGTTCCCTGGGTGAGAAAGGGGGAGCACCTCAATGTGAGCTGCAAAATCCAAACCATCTGAGACCCAAATAGGCACAGTGTATATGCAAAACTGCAGTAGGTCCCAATGACATACATAAGTCAGGTAGCAGATTAGATTCAGTGTCTCTTAAAGTCCAGTTCCTGGAAGGAGCAGTCTGGAGTTACCCATCAACCCCCCACCCTCTGATCTGTCATGCCTCATGTTCAGGTATTAGACAAGAAAACAAATCATGTATGGGGCTCAGCAGGTGGACATCCTCTGAAATGTGTGGAACAGTTGTTTTATGTCTTTAAGTGTAGCCTGGGAAACAGTCTTTTGTCTGATGCAGTGGGAACTTTGCACCAGGAATCCTGGGCCAAGGTTTGCCAGTCTGTCAATGGTGTGAGTTGATGTGGTAGGGGGACCTCAATGTTCCTCATTTAATTCCTGGATAGCATCTTCAGGAGTTGTAAAGGTCCAAGGGCCATCTGGAAACAAGACGGGTTAACGGGTAACATGCTTAAAATTTCTGTTGCTGCAAGTGAAGTATCTGAAGAATTGGCACGTAGGCCTGTCATTTAGCAGAGAAGGAAAGGGAGTAGCTATTATCACAGAATGCCCACTTCCAGTTGTACAAAACCTGCTTCATCCTCCAAGGTCACATGAGTAGGTCTTGTTTAGTGCTGTACAGTAATTTAAAATTTAAGAACAACCAATCTCAGGCAATCGTCTGGGTGTTTGGGCTTGGGAGTTAGGGCTCTATAGGGGTCGAAATAAGGATTTAGCAGGCAAGAGCTACAAGTAGATTCTGGGTATCGGCACTTTCTAGATGACCAGGAGCTACTTTACCAAAACCAGGAGCAGACTTAAGTACTTGAATGGAAGCAACGTGGTATGTTAGGAGGCTGATAAGTATCTCTGCGGCAGTCAGTGGGTTGTAGTAATTAGAACAATGGCCTTGGAATCAGGAGACCATAGGTTCAAACCCCACTGAAGCCAGATCTGGACTATGTGACTTTGGGCAAGTCATTTAGCTTCTGAGTGCTCCAGTCCACCAAGATGCAGGAAAGAAGGACCTCACAGGAAACAAGATGTTGCATCTCAGTTGGGCTATCCAGGATAAACTAAAATGAAAAATAAAGAACTTTTTTGAGCTCTCTGACAGAGTATTGTTCTTTTTATCAAGATTTTATTTTCCACAGTAACCTGGCTGCCATGGGGAGGAGGTGTTTGCCAACTTCTCTGCATCCTCTGCTGTACTAATGCTTCAGTGCTTTTTGGGGTTGGGGAGGTTGTAGGAGTTGAATATATCCTTCCCTACTTTAGTGTTCAAGGATGTTTGGCAGTGGTAACTTCCACAATACCTGTAACCTGCCACATTATGATTTCTTTCTCAGAATGTAAAAGTACATAAATGAATAAATGTACTTTACATTCTGATAAAGAAATATGTGGCAGGTTACAGGTGATGTATTGTATAGGTTTTACCACTGCCAAACATCCTTGAACACTAGAGCAGGAAGGATATATCCAACTCCTACACCCCCCCCAAAGAAAAAAAGCACTGAAGCATTAGTACAGCAGAGGATGCAGAGAAGTTGGCAGACACCCCCTTCCCACGGCAGCCAGGTTATTGTGGAGAATAAAATCCTGATAAAAAGCACAATACTGTGTCAGAGAGCTAAAAAATTTAAAATTACATATTTGGCTTTCACAGGTTATTACACAAAGTGTGCACACACTGTACCTATTCCAACAAAGCTGAAACTGCAGTAAGGGCATAAGAGTCTGTCTGACATGCTATACAGTTCCACTGAAGACAGAGCTAGATCCTTCCCCCTCCTTTTGTATGCTGCTCAACTTATTAGACTGCTTATATTTAAACTGGCTTCCTCCGATTAAACATTTCCAAACTGCTCATTTGAGTACTTCCCCCACTCTGTCTCCCTTCATGTGCTCTAGTGTCCGTTTACATACTCCCCCAGTCCTTACCTCTCTTCACATGCACTCACTGTAAATGTAGTCCCATTTTATAATCTTTTTTTCTCTCATTTACAAAATGAATTTCAGCTCTCCAGCACGTTTTGCTTATTTTTACGCCCCTTCCCTTTTCTGCCAACTGACCTGCCCGTATCCAATTTCAGCTCTCCAGCGTTTACATATTTCCTGCCCCTTCCATTTTGTGCTTGCTGACTCGTCCTCATGCAGTTTCAGCTCTGCAGCAATGTGTTTACATATTTCACACCCCTTTTCTTTTCTGCTCATCAACTCGACTTGTCCACATCCCATTTCAGCACCGTGTGCTGTCTATTTACTGCGGGGCACAGGCATGCCCCCCCTTTCACACTGCAAACACAGAAAGAGCTAATGGAAGTGCCCTTAACTTGCTATCTCTTAAAACGGCAGGCACCAATTACCAAAACAGAAGTGCAAACTAGCGCTCAGTGCCCCCTTATTTCGAGCCCTGCTCTAAGGTCCCTCTCAATGTCCAGTGCTAAAGTTGGATCTAGTTGGAGCACTTCTCTAAGGAAGGAGTCCATAAATGCCAGCATATCACAGACTTTGTCATCTTTGGGGATACCATTTATACATATGTTATTTTGTTTAAGCGATTTTTCAGATGGTCGCATTTGTCCATAAGTTGAATGTTTTCCTTAATAACGTGGACCATGAGTCTCTCCAGTCGGTCCGTGTGAGCATCTGCTTCAGTGGAATGGGTTTCCAGACCTGATACTTGATTGTCAATATTGGTGAGATTGTCTTTTAATTCTGCATATTGTCCTATAATCTCAGATCAAAATTCACGCAGCTCAGTGAGAATAGCTATGTTGGTCAGTTGAGTTGTTGCCAGGGGAGTAGCAGGCCCCATCTCTCTGCATAGTGAGGCTGTGCGGTGCTCTCCATTATTTGTGTTGGCAGAATCCACTGATTTTGATGTCTCTGCCACCTTTTGTCTTCTGCTCATCAGTGTAGGAGAACACCAGTAGCAGTAGATGGTAAGGTGCTTTGCAGATAGCTATTTTTTTTTAGGAATGTATTTAATCTGGGAGCCAGGGCTGCAAGGCTAAGCTGGCATTGCTGTGGGTGATGTCACCAGAAGTCTCTTAGCCAAGCTTTTGTGTGTATTTATGTATTTATTTGCTTATTGTGTTTGGAAAACCGTTGAGTTCATAAACCCTTTTTTCAAGGGTGTCCAAGTCAAGTAAGGTTACATACAACAAGAGATTTGCAACAGTAACATCTAGAGATGTCAAACATTACCAAAATACATACAGTAGGTTTATACAGTGTGAGTAGTATGAGTAAGTTCCAACAGGCGTTAATATGACACAGGTATGTGCGGAATGATAAGCATCAAGAAAAACAGTCTCCAGAAAAGTAAAGCACAGTGTTGAGTAGAAATAATGGGTTTCAGCAGGCATTAACAAATAACTCGGTATGTGCAATTGTCTGAACATAGGGACTGCAGATGGTAACAGAGAAGGTAGGGTGTGGATGTTAGGCAGGCCAATTTGGTGGTGGTGGGGGTCTAGAGTATAGGATGGACTAAGCACACTGGCAGTGCAGTTTCTGGAATAGGTCTGCTGTAACTTGGGTGTTGAAGGTGGCAGAGGTAGGGAGAGTGGCAGTGAATTCCAGGGTCTGACTAAACAGTTTTTCAGAAATCCTCAGTACTGCAAGGGATCCAGCATGCCTTGACCAGGCCACGGACCCCTCAATTTCTGGAACCTAAACAGTTTTTCAGAAATCCTCTGTACTGCAAGGTACTAGCCCTGACTTTTGGATTTGGTACCAGTGGAAGCTGATTTCCAAGTGGCCCACACTATCTCCTGCTGAACACACCTCTGACTACTGTATCTTCTCTGTGTCTCTAGTTGAATTTATGTGCTAGGGTTTAATAATTTGTTTAATCCTTACAGTCATTTTAAGTTCTGAGTTGATATTAGAAGTGAATTTAGAGCTTTTTTTTTTTTTTTTTAACTGTTGACTTTTCCATTAGCAGATTATATCCTCTCACCACTAGAGGGCTATATCTCTATCTCTTTATCTAGTACGTAAGCCATGTGGGCTCTCTCTGCCTTTCTCTCACCTCTCCTCCTCCTCCTTGCCCTGGCCCCCCTCTTCTCTCTCCCTGGTCCTAGCCACCCCCACCCCACCCCACCCCGCCCACCTCTACTCTGGTTTCCACTGCTACTCCAAGGGAACTCTCCACTTCCACTCGAGACTTGTGCTTGGTGCACCATTTGGATATTCCTGGTTACTTAACCTGACCACTACTCTCAACAAGTGTGGCCACCTCTCTACACTGTACCACCTTGCAGTCCATATGGGACACCGCCTAGAACCTTGCAACTTCTACTCCAGGAAACAACAATCAAACCTATCTCAAAGAGCTGTGACTCTGCTCCTTAAAACTCCTACTCCTCCTCCTTCTCATCTCAGGCAGCGTCCATCCCAATCCTGGCCCTAGAAGCTCAGGCCACACACAAACCCAGGTGCCTTTATCCTTGCAACCATTAATATCTGCAGCCTACTACCAAAGCTGGATGCACTCCAAGCCTTCATATGCCAACACAACCCTGACATCCTTGCAGTGGTGGAAACTTGGCTGACACCTAAAGTTCCTGACTCAGCAGTAACAATACAGGGCTACAATGTTCACAGGCTGGACGGGATATCCAAAAAAGTGGTGGTTGCAATCTATATCAAAGACTCCTGTCTTGGCACCCTGTAGCAACTCCATCACTTTCTGCCTCAGCCCAGATTCTGCCAATAAAATCGTCCTAGGTCCCAACCATAAAGCCTGACTATTGTCTCCGTATACATCCTGCCAGGGACCCTAAACATGGATTCAATGATGTCCTAAACTTTATCAAATCACACCCTCCCAGGTTGAACTTATTGTACTAGGGATTCAACATAAACTGGTTAGCATCGAGTGCCAGTGCCTATAAAGACTCCATCTCAGCTGCTAACCTCATGCAAATGGTAAACTCCCTACTAGGATTAACTACAAGACTGGCACCAGTACCCTCTTGGATTGGGTCCTCACCACTCACCCCACAAGGATTTCTCGTATGACCATTCTCCCAGACTCACTCAGTGACCACTCCCCAGTCATGTGTGCATGGTCTAACAAATTCCTTAAGCCCCCTCCCAAAATTATCGCTAGCAGAGTCCTTCCTCATGGAAAACTTCCACATCTCAAACAACACCTGCTTCTACAAGACTGGCTACCCATCTATGAAGCAACAGATGTTAACTTGGCTCTTGATCACTTCATCTCAATTTTCAACAAAGCCTGCGACCTCTTTGCCCCTCCTAAAAGGCGCAAAACAAAATCTCTCTCTAACCCATGGGTCACTGTGGCTCTTCTCTCACAGCTGAAACTAAGGGATCACCTCTGGGCAGTTGCCAGGGCCACTGGCAAACAACTGGACATCCAAAATTACAAACAAGCACGAAATGCCTGCACAAAAGCCATACAGCTAATGAAATCCACCTATTACAAAGACGCTTTCACCAATAAATGGGGAAATGGTCATGCTTTCTGGGACAATATCAAGGATGTCACAGGGAAGCAGCCAAAAACCTCTCCAGCCATGTTAATGGTTGATGGATCCTCAACCCTTGACCCCAAGGTGATCGCAAACATCTTTAACATGGCTTTTTCAGACCTTAGTGCTGTTCTACCCCATGACTTTTTCGAAAACAGGGCCTACTCCCCAAATACCTCAGCCCCTCAGTCTAACCATCCCCTCTTCTACTTCAGGAAGGTAAGGCTGAATGAAGCTCGCTGCTATATTACTACAGCTATCTCTAAATCTAGATCTAGTAGCGACACCCTGGACCTTGAGCTTCTGTTGCTCACCCTCGATGAGGTAATTCATCTATTAACAAAAATCCTAAACCTCTCTCTCAGCTGTGGAAAGTTCCCGGACCTATGGAAACAGCCACCGTGACACCCATCCATAAAAGTGGGGACAAGACGATTCACTCAAATTATCGCCCTATCTCCATACTGCCCCCACTCTGTAAGGCACTTGAGCTCATCATGGCTGATCAACTTACCGACTGCTTGGATAAATACAATATACCTTGTCCACAACAACACGGCTTCTGGAAAGGTCACTGCACCACCACCACAGCCCTTCTTGAGTTCACTGGAGCTTTGCACAAATCCCTGGACAACGGCCTTCTCACAGGGGCCGTTTTTGTCGACCTCTCCAAGGCCTTCGATACAGTACACCATGGACTATTAATACACCAACTACTGAATGCCGGGCTATCACCTGACTCTTCTCTCTGGTTTAAAAGCTACTTCGAAAACCAGTCACAGAGAGCAAAAATTGCGGACGCTCTTTTTAACACCCTGCCTGTTCGCTCAGGTGTCCCACAGGGATCCATACTGGGACACCTCCTTTTTAGCCTTTTCTTAAACTCCCTCCCTTACCACTGCTCTGAGCAGATCATACTATATGCTGATGATGCTGTTGTATTCTCCACTCACAAAGATCCTGCAACTAACATACTAAAATGCCAGCAGAATAGGCCTAACGGTCTTTCGTGTCTGCTCGTTTGGTCAGCCCCCACCCTGGGTGCTGACTTTGCTGTCCCCCTCGCCTTCCCTGGCTTCTCCCTTCCCAGTTCCGGATATTCTTGCTGCATTGGATTTTGCTTCCTGAACCCTTCCCCTGTACCTGTCCCACCCCCTCTTGAACCCCTCCACTGTCTCTGCCTCCACCAGCCCCCTAGGTAGTGCATTCCATGGCTCCACCACCCTCTCAGTGAAGTAGCACCTCCTCCTTTCTCCCCTGAATCTTCCCTCCAGCTTCCACCCATGCCCTCTAGTGGCCCCTTCCTCCTTCCTTCAAGCACCTGACTGTTCCTCCCCTATTTACCCTCTTCATGTACCTGAAGACCTCTATCATGTCCCCCGTCTCTTCTCTCTTCCAATGTGTACATATTTAGCTCTCGAGCCTCCTCAGGTCCTGTCCCCAAGCCCCAAATCAACTCTTCAACACAACCTTCAACTTGGTTTCAGTTCTATAGAGGCATGGTTTCTTAATCATAAACTGGTCCTCAATGACAAGAAAACCAAATCTATGCTGTTCTGCAGCTCTCATAACCCACACAAGCTACACCACTTGGCTATCTCCACCACCCAGGGGAACACTCTAGATCAGGTGGGGTCCTTCAAATACTTAGGGATACAGCTTGACCTAATCTCTCCTATGGACTTCATGTAGATAATGTAGCTAGAGCTGCTAATACACGGCTTGGTCTCCTCTACAAACACAGACCACACCTCACGCCAGAAGCTTTGAAGGTTGCAGTCCTGAGCTCTGTGATCTCTGTAATAGACTATGGTCTCATCATTTATGGTTTGGCCACAACCACAACTCTTAGATGCCTCTCAACTGCCTTAAATAAAGCATGTCGGCTCATCACTGGTGCTCACCGTCTCACCCACACATGTGACCTGTACACTCAGACCGGCTGGCTCCAACTATCAAACCGCATAAAGTTTCTCACCTGCTCCATGGTGAAAAAAATCTACCTTGGCCTTGCACCTTCTGGGGTCTCAACTCTGTTACAACACCGAATTAACAAATGGTGTCTTAGGAGATCCACGCTACAGCTACTGAAAGTTCCCCACTGTCACACTTCACAGGGACAATGATCTTTTGCTTATCGAGCGCCACTCTGGTTCAATGGCCTCAGCCCAACCATCTCCTCTGCCCCAACTATTGGTATGTTTAAAACTAGGTTCCAAGACTATCTCACTACTAACAGCTCCTGTGACTGCCCAACTTAACCTTGTTTCTCCACCTCCCTTCTGCTCTAGTTGTCCCCCCTCCCTCCTCACTGGATTCTACCCTCACATCTTGGTATACCCAATGCTGCACTTTCACCCTCTTGCCACCCTTCCTACATTCCTTCCCCCACCCTCTTCCCTCTCCCTATGACTCTGGCACTTCTTATCTGTTGTCTATTTTCTCTGACAAATGCCGCTGGCTGCCTTGTTACAATGCTACCCTTGAACTGTATTAATCTGTACTCTGTTTGCAATGTCCACATTGTTGTAATGCCTGTCTTGATGTTCCCCATAATTTGTATTTCTCTGACGTGGAACCTTTGTAAAAGAGCCATGGCTCAAAGGTATTTGTAATCCTAGACTTGATAAATAAATAGATATGAAAGAGTGCTGACCTAGTGACATTTTTCTGAAGGGCAGGAGCAGCTTTTAGTCACCTATAGAACAGGTTTTATAGCCGCTGCTGATTGGGAGAGTTGTTGCTATGGACACCAGCGCATTTGTCTGAAAAGCATTTTTTTACAGAATAAGGCTCTGTTGAGGTAATTCGTACTTGGAATGGGAGCCAGTTGATGGAGATGTAAAGGTCACGCCAATGGAGTCAGGTTTTTATTTACTGCAAATCTGCATGACTGCACCATAGTCAATTACTGAGATGATGAGGCTGAAGACTAGGGCCCAATTTTCAAATGACTAAGAATGACACAAGAGCCTTGCATCAAAAGAGTTTGATGTAGTGGTGACTTCGTCACAACTGGTGTCAAACACGATTTTCTAAAGCATCCTGCATCTGATCCAGACACTGCTGTGCCAAATCCCCTTGCACCAGGGTTGCATCAAACAACTCAATGCACCATTTTGCAAGGGGCTTGCACCAAGGTGGTGCTGCAACATCACCTAATTGGGATTTACAAGCTCAACGTGGTCGGACATGGGGCACCACTTAGACCAACAATGAGGAGATCTATGGCTTGCCCCACTGGGATGGGGTCTGATGGGGCAGTAAGGGTGCACTAGGGACACAGAGGTGACAGTGGAGGTGTCGGGAGACAGTTGTGTGCATAAATGTGTCATGGGTGCACCCATCGGGATGTGTATGCAGTATGGTGTTACAGTAAAAACATATATGATCCCTTGTTACATAAATTAGGATGCCCTAAACAAAATAAAACATCTGTCCCTAGTGGTCTAGTGGACCCCTCCCCTGATGTCCCCATTAATTAGCATATACCTGTCCCTGGTGGCCTAGTTGCCCCCACCCTATCTGCAATCTCCCGTAGAGAATGAGATAACTGTACCTGGTGGTGTAGTGGCCCCCAAACCCCCCCAAGCCCTCAGGTAGTGTTTCACCACCCCACTCCCATCCATCCTGAATCAGAGCTGGCAACCAGCACAGACCTCCTTTCACCACCATGTCTGACTGCTGACTGAGCTCTCAATGAGCACATACTGTATACAGTATGTGCTTATTGATTGACTGCTATTGCCATTCAACGAGGGAGTACTGTACACAGAATGCACTCCTTGAGAGCTCAGTTGGTGGCCAGCCATGGTAGTGGTAACAGGGCTGTACTGGTCCCTGTCTCTGATTCAGGATGAGGGGGTAGCAGGGTGGTGGGACACTGCCTGACAGGGTGGGGTGGAGCCTTGTTGCTGCCTTGGTAGGAAAGCATGGCTGATGGTAAAATGCAGAATGTCAGGGGAATAACAGTTCATATAAGCAGAAACTACCTGTTGTGTGGGAAGGGAGAAACAACTTATCTAGGGTAAGTATATAAAGGTAAAGTTAAAAGGGAAAACAAGTATCAACTCTGTGGAAACTGAGGTAACACCTAACTAGGGAAAATAAAAAAGGTAGAAGAAGCAAAAGGAAACTTAAACAACTATCTAGGGTCATGATACAAGCAAGCACTAACAAAAAGGGCATTTGAAACACCCTATCTGGATTAAGGGTACAAATTTATTTCCAGTTAACATAGTGAGTGTAGGAAGGGGAATGTTGGGACTGGTGCAGTGGTCGTGGAGTGGCAGTTTTCAGAGAGACCTTCTGGAGATTAAGGTGCTGCCCCATCTGCGCACACCTCTCTGGGCTGAGGGAGGAGATTGCTAGACTCTGGGTGGAATTAGCTAGGATTCAGGGGACCTCTTTCCTCACCCAGAGGCTACTGAGTCTACCAAAATTGGCCTAAAGGATGCCAAGGAGGAGGGCAGGCTGGACAGTGGTGGGCTTTGGGAGGGTCATGGCAGCAGGCTGGGGACACATACTTCAGATAATGACACTATGAAACTCATTTACTGCTCTGGCAGGATGGGACTGCCGGGAGGAGGCATCTGTGGCAGTGACCAGGGAGGATGTAGGGGTTCTCCATAGGGGAGGCCCCAAGGTGGGAGGTAGAGGACCCCAGCAGAGAAAGAAACAAGTTCTGGTGGGGGACTCTTTCATTATGGGATAGATTTCAGAACAAGAAGGGAAGGAAAGAGGGAGGTAAGGTGCCTACCTAGTATCTCAGCTCGGAGTGACAAGAAGTGGTTCCTAGGGATCGCTAGGGTGGTAGGGCAGGAGGGAGAGCCAGATGTCATTGTTGCATGGGGACTAAAGATTTGGATAGGGATGGGGCTGGCATTGTGTAGGGGGATTTTAGGGAGCTGGGTAGAAGCTATGCTACATTGTAGTGCAGGAGGCATAAAAGAAATCAACCCCCCGCTGGTCTGCTCAAGTCCCCCTTCACAGATTTACAATTCTGGGGGCCGGAGACCACAGAAACAAAAGGGCAGCAATCCTCTTGGGCTCTGTGGTGACATTGTAAGCTCCACATTTTTTGGGGGGAGAAACATAGAAACATAGAAGTTGACAGCAGATAAGGACCGCAAGGCCCATCCAGTCTGCCCATTTCTTTTTCTACCTTATAAATGTGCCATCGGCCTTTGCTCTGTCAGTGGCCTATCTATTCATAGACATTTGTATTGCTCCCTTATGCCTATCCCATGCCTGTTTGAAGCCCTGCACTGTATTCATAGCCACCACTTCTTGAGGTAAGCCATTCCATGCATCCACCACCCTTTCTGTGAAAAAGAATTTCCTCACATTCCCCCTTAATCGGCCCCCCTCTAATCTCATGCATGTCCTCTTGTCCTGCTATTTTCTTATATTTAAACCGTGTTAGACTCTTTCACCTTGTTAATGCCCTTAAGGTGTTTGAATGCCTCGATCATATCACCTCTCTCCCTCCTTTGCTCAAGGGTATACATACTGAGCTCTGTTAATCTGTCCTCATATGTCTTCTGATGCAGTCCCTGCACCATTTTGTTGCCCTTCTCTGGACTGCCTCAATTTGGTTAATGTCCTTGTGAAGGTGTGGCCTCCAATACTGCACACAGTACTCCAGGTGGGGCCTAACCAGTGTCTTATAAGAGGATTATACCTCCCTCTTACGACTTGTGATACTCCCTACTAATACACCCTAACACCCCTAGCCTTGCCTACTGCTTTAGAGGTCTGCTTGGATGATTTCAGGTCATCAGTGATGATAATGCCCAAGTTCTTCCTTTGTGACTGCTAGCAACTCCTCTCCCAGCCTATAGGTGGCTTCGGGTTTTCTTCCTATGTGCATGATTTTGCACTTCTTTGCATTAAATCCCAGTTGCCACTCTTCTGACCATTTTGCTAGTTTATCCAGATCTCTTCTCATTCTGCCCACCCCATCTGGATCATCTACTCTGTTGCAGATCTTGGTGTCATCTGCAAACAGACAAGCCTTACCCTCAGCCCATCTGCAAGGTCACTAATGAAGATGTTGAAGAGGACTGGCCCCAGGACTGATCCCTGAGGTACCCCACTTGTAACTTGCATCTCTTCTGACTGTATACCATTTACCACCACTCTCTGTTTTCTGCCCGTCAACCAGTTTGCCACCCAGTTGATCAACTTCTGACCCACCCCGAGCCTACCCAGCTTATTTATCAATCTTCTATGAGGAACAGTGTCAAAAGCTTTGCTGAAGTCAAGGTAGGCAACATCAACTGCTCCCCCTTGGTCCACCACTCTGGTTACCAAGTCAAAGAAATCTATGAGATTAGTTTGACAGGACCTTCCTTTTGTAAACTCATGCTGTCTTGGATCCTGTGCTCCTATGGATTCCAGGTGTTGCACTATCCTTTCCTTAAGGAGTGCCTCCATAATCTTGCCCACTACAGAGGTAAGACTGACTAGTCTGTAGTTCCCCGCCTCCCCGCTACCACTCTGTGGAGCGGGATCACATGAGCCCTTCTCCAGTCTTCTGGGACCTCTCCTGTGCTCAGAGACTCACTAAACAGTTCTGCTAATGGCTCTGCTAGTTCCACCTTTAGCTCCTTAAGTACCCTGGGATGTTGCCATCAGGTCCCATTGCCTTATCCACCCTGAGCTTAGCAAGCTCTTGTAGGACCCTTTCTTTGTGAAGGGAGTAGTGCTCACCTCCTCCCCTGTGTCCATGATGCTGAGCTGTGCGGCCCTACCTTCTCTTCAGTAAATACTGAGCAAAAGTATCTATTTAGGATAGATGCCTTTACAGGGTCCTCCTCCTCATGCTCCTTTTCTCCATTAAGCTTAGCAACACCCTCTGGACTTTCTCCTTTCACTAATGTATCTATAGAAAGTCTTGTAAAACAAAATGGCAGTTGCCTCTTGGGCTCTGTGAAGCTAAAGTAAATCCTCATTTTGGGGGTAGGTACACTGGCTTTCTAACTTAGTGCGAGCAGCTCTTCATAGTCTACTCTGTTAACTCATGGAGATATCCAAATTTAATTTTGTATGTCTCATCATGTCCCCACTCTCTTCTTGCCTCCAGCATGAGCATGTGCTATTCAAGAAACTCTTCATGTAAGTCTTATTCTGCTTGCCCTGGATCATTCTGGATACCCTCTTCTACAACGCTTCCACCCTATTCCTATGTTTCTTCAAGTGTAGGTTCCAGAATTGTACACAATACTCGAGGTGAGAATGAACAAGAGACTTGCAGAGTAGCAGAATCACTTCGCTACTGCAGTGGCTAATCTTTTATCCATAACATCCAAGCATCCTATTCACTCTCCCCACTGCCCTGATGCACTTTGCTGTTGTCCTCAGTTGTGTGATATTTTTTCCCCAAGTCCTTTCCGCTGTTGCACCATCCACATGCCCCCCCTCTCCCAGGTCTGTAGTCAGTCCTTGGATTTCTTGGCCCTGTGTGCATTATCTTGCACTTCTTAGAACTTAATTTAACTGCTAAAGCCTTGATGACTTCTCCAGCCATTATAGATTTTCTTTCAGTCACCCTACCCCCTCCTCATTGTCCACTTTTCCGCAGATCTCTGTATCATCTGCGAAGAGGCAGATCTTCTCTTGGATCCCCATTCCAGTATCACAAATGAGAAGGTTGAAATGGACTGGTCTCAAGACAGATTCTTGTGGCATCACTGGTGACATCCTTGATTTTTGAGCATTCCTCATGATAGCTGACAGGTTGGCTGTAGGCCACAGGGTTCATGGGTGGCAACTGTGCCCACTCACCTGGTCATGGTGAAGTCAGGTGGTCCATCTGCAGCAGTACTAATGCCCTTAAGGGACAGCATGTCCCTTTACACTGAGAAGGCCAGCTCGGCTTTTACCAGTTCTTGGGGTATAGGGAAAACATAGTTACAAGTAGCACTGTGCCTCTCCACCTGGAGAATATTATGGCTGAGTTCGGTTGGATATTTATGCATTGATACCACTTGTTAATTCCTTGTTGGTACACAGGCTTGACTTAGATGGATCCCTGGATAAATCAGACAGTGGTACAAGGAAAAGATTTTAAGTCAGTTAGCAAAATAGTTTAGGTACTTTTAACTGTTTGCTTTCTGGTCTCTTTCCCCACCAGTATATCAAGATGCAGGGCACTACATTTAAACCAAAGTTGCTACATACAGAACAATTTATTTACACAGACCTGTGTACAGTTACAGATTTAGCAGAGGAATTACACAACCAGAGCACTGACAGCAAGCCCCACTGTGGGCCCAAATATACAGGAGCAGTATTTAGATATCTGAAGCCTGTAAGCTGCAGGAACCATGCAACATTTTTAAATATTTACAGTTCAAGTATGTCACCTTGCAGCCACAAGGGAACCAGGGCTACCATAGGATTTACCTGTGTCCTAATGCACATTTACACAGGCAGCATAACAGATTTAACATTTTCCAAGTCATGCCACAGATAATTCTAATGACTACGTGCCCTGAGACACTAAACTGAGGGATATATAATTCCTCTCTACAAGTAGCTAACCCAACAGACTAGCTCTCTCTAGTCATGTCCTGGTGTTCTAGTGGTCCCAATACCTCCCCTTTTCCTCTGGGAAACCACATATACTGACCACACCAGAGTAGGACACTGACCTCTGCAGAGCTGCCCTGGGATCATTTGCACCCAGCCAGACACCAGCCCTGTTGTTTTACAGCAATAGGTGAATGGTATCCATTCAGGATACAAAACATGAGGTAAATAGAAAGCTTGCTGCATCTTATGTGACCTTTGGGTCTTGATTTCACAGTGGTAGCCCTGTCCATGAGTAAATGGTTCCTGCTCAATCCCTTTCTTGGAGCCTGGCATATGGGAGGATCTTCAGTTTATCATTTGGATCCATTGGGATTTGCCAGTGACTATCATCAGGCCCGTGCGATCCCGACTTCATATCCCAGCCAGAGTCTAGCATCTGGAAACTTGGCCTGGAGATGACAAGTGCCACCCCAGACTCAAGACCGTGCCACCCTCCCAAACCTGGCAAGCCTCTTCAGGCCAATTGCAACCAGAGCTTTGACGAAGGGGACCCCATCTCTCCTGAATGGAGTCCTCACAGTATGGAGTCCTTACTGCATTATGATCACAACTTCTGAACACTGACCCACTTCTGCATGGATACTCATATTTATACTCCTGTGAGCAGGCTATCCAGACTGCATGGAGCCTTGCAGGTCACAATAGAGCGCAGGATGTACCCAGGATATTAAGAAATTCCTGGAACACAGAGCATTTGCTAAACTGGACACGTATAGATACATTTTTTCTGTCATATTTTTAGACTGAAAACTTTACTTTTATTCTGTTGGGACAGGCACTAATGACCACTTAGTATCCTTTATATTTATAGGGAGTTACACCAGTTTAGGACTACTCCACTGTTTTCTGCAGCTTAGTCAATTTTTCACTCACCTTGTGATTTTACTCCCATCTCCCAAGTACCCCTACTTCTTAATGTGCCATCCATATGGGGACAGTGTCAAAGGCTGTATTGAAATCAAGGTATGGTATGTCTACTGCCTGCCCCTTGTCCAACACCTTTGCTACCAAATTAAAGAAGTTGATTAGGCACCGGCACCATCCCGGTGGTGAAAAGGCAGAGGCACCCATGCCTCACCTGTCACCATGCCGGCAATCTAAGTTCAGTGATGGACTCGGTTCACCGGGGGCTGGCAGGGGAGAGGAGCACTGAGCATCTTGAGGAAGGCTATCCTCTGGGGAGGGAGGGTTGTGAGTCCCAGCACTCGTCTGGCCCCTGGTGGAGGCTGGGGGATGGGCAGTCAGTGCCAGCACATTGGGCTTGGAGGAAATAGCGGCATTCAACCTCACACACACAGTAGTGTGCATAGTGCATCTGGATGGCATTGCATGTCCATACCTTTACAATAGACTAAGGGGGAAATATGGCTGGGTGCAGCAAGGATGAAACTGACCACTCACAGACTCTGCACTGGCTGCAGGACCCTCTCCTAAAGTGCCTACCATCGACCCCCGCCACAGGGGATAAACCATGGGGAAGGCACCGGGAGGAGGTAAGTCCCTAGGATGCCAGGTGACGGGGCTGGGGGGTTCAGTGGAGGGCTAAGTCTAAACCTCGTCTGGGAAAAAAGATTAATGCAAAAAAGTCGATTAGGGTTGTCTGACATGATGTACCCCTGTGAACCCATGCTATCTGGCATCTGCAAGTCTGTTCACTTCAAGGAAATCAACCAGCCTCTCCCTTATTAGGGTTTCTAGCACATTTCCTGCTATGATCATTAAACTGACATGTCTGTAGTTCCCAGTATTGTCTCTACTTCCATTTTTTTTAAATTTAGTATGCTTTTACTCCTTCATCTGGCTTGTCCCCATCAGTCTGAATACACACTCAGCCCTGTCTACACACCCCAGGACTTACCTCACTCCTGAAGACCCTGGCTTACCCTCCAAGGGTGGGGCCACAGAGGGGTCCCTTACCCTCCCAACAGAGACTGAACAGAACAATGAGTGAGAGCCCATTTGGCAGCATGGGGTCCATGGCTTGGGGTGGATGTCATCCTGCGATGGTCGGAGATTTTTTCCCAGGGACATGTGGTGTGCAATGACGTTGGTATGAGCATGCCAAATGTCTGACATGCCTACTGAACAGAGTGAGTCCTGGTTGCCGCACCCCAAGCTACTGCTTGGGATGGCTTGAGCACTGGTGACTTCCACACCTCCTCAGAGGAAGAGAGTGGTCCATAGGATGCTCAGTCCTCTCCCCTGCTGGCCTATCAACTTTCCAGGATTGTTCCAAACCCGGTCACCAGTGTCGCAAGCAGTAGCACTACTGCTGCACCGTGAGCCATCCCTACTTCCACTTTGTATAGGGAAACTACATTTGCAGTCCTCCACTCCCTAGTTATAATTCCATCTCTAGTGAACTGTTAAAGAACTCTGCAAACCCCTTGAGGTAGAACAACAGTGCAGCAACCGCCTGCTCTGCTGGTGACCAGGGTTCAGGAATGGATTCAAGTTGTTTGTGGGGAAATCAGAGGAGGGAAGATTGAATGTCCTTTGAACAACTCTCCTTGCTTGTGGAAGGGGTTAGTGCATGGCACTAGCCAGCTACCACCTGCCACCTGGATGAATCTGGGTTTCAGCACAGCATGACTGCATGGGAAGGGATCTCACATGCAGATGCTGAGGTGTCACCATGGAAGCGAAGCTTGTACATCATGTCATTGCATTTGTGGGGTCCCAGGAGTGAAAATGTAGGACAAAAACTCTGACCACAGCTGGATGATGGCCTCTTTCCCTGCAGATACTGTACCAGTGACTAGGCACCACTGACCCAGTCCTTGGATACAGGACACTGGAATGAAGATAAAGATACAAAGATAGAAACATATAAACAGAAGCTGTCAGCAGAAGAGCCCTCTTGGCCCACCTAGTCTGCCCTAAGGTCTTTACCTACTGTGCTGTTGGATGACGGGGCTGGGGGAGGGTCCAGATAAAGGCAGGTCAGGGCAAACAGGAGAGAAACAATACATTGAAAAAAAAATACTTGGCCAACGGTGCAGCTAGGACATTTCTCATCTCCTTTAGCACCCAAAGATATAGCCTATCCAGGCCACAGACGTGTCCACTGTCCATGCATTCAGTCCCTTCAGCACCCATTCCACTGAGATTGGAACCTCATTGACATCCCACCCCTTCCCTTCTTGCTATGACCACACAGCCTAGTAATGACTCTTTATCCTCCACAGTAAATGCCAAACAGATAAACTGATTAATTATGTCCACTGTCCCTTTATTCACCTTCTCCTGCCATCATTTCCACTTCTTCAGTCTGACTATCCCCCTTTTGTTTTGCATTTCTCGTGTATGTAGCAAAAGACCACTTTATCCTACGTCCTTATCCTCCTTCTACTCTTGTCTTCATGTCAGAGTTTGCTCTCTTCACAGCCTTGCTTGCCTCTCTCTAGTTTATATACTCCAACTCTAGCTCCCTCACCCTAACTGTTTTTGTACTTTCTACAGCCTTCTGCTTTTACCTCACAGCCTCTCCATCCCTGTGTGAATGTAAGTGGTGTGCTGCCCTTCTTGTTTTCCCTTCTACCTTGATACAGTAATTTGTGACCTCCAGTAGAACTTCCTTTATCACTTCCTATGTCTTTTCTACCCTCTACTGCCCTTTATCCCTTCTTGCTTTTCCTACAGAATTTCTCATATCCTGCTGAAGTTGGCCTTCTGATGTCCATGACTTTTATATGTGACTCACCAACTGAGGGCCACTGGTTCTCAATGGATGCTGCACTGTTGTCTCCCTTATATTATCTATGTTCATAAGGACTAAGTCAAGGATGCTCTCACTCTCTGTAGGCTGTTAAACCCTTTGGGTCAGAAATACTTTCTGGAACACCTCTGCCAGCAGCTGATTCCTGCCACTTGCTGCTACTGCTATCCTTCAGTCCATAGAGGAAAGGAGAGACCCTACACAGCTTATGCTGTACCTTTCTCCTCTCCTCTCCTTCAGTCATTAGAAGAGAGGCACAGTGTTAGCCTGCACTGGCAGCTGCAGGCCCTGTAGCAGGAGCAGGTCAAGTGAATTTAGCATACTGGCAAAGGAGCAGGGGGGGAGTTGTGAAAAAAAGATTGACAAATAAGTTTTACCGAGTGTTGGTGGTGTAGGGCACAGGAGTCCAGATTTATTAATTTTTTTACTTTATTTTATCTGCCTCCTGCAGCAAGGTAGAGTAACAAAGCTTATATTGTAGCAAGCACTGAAAAAGTCAAAATACTGAACATACAGTAATCAGTGGGAGTTTTACAAATAAATTACAGAACAAGTACAGAACACAGTATGCGAACAGACTATGGGACCAAATAGAAAAATCCATGAGAAACAGTCCCAAAGTCACAAATAAATTAACGTTCAATAGCACTGCACATTTACACTTTACAAATCAGAAAGTATGATCAAATAAATAAGGTCATGAGTGTTGCAGTCAATTGTAAAGCAAAGGTACTAGGTGGAACAATTATATTACAGTAGTAATACTGTACTACTGTATGTATACCACAGCACATATGAGTATGGTCAAATAAATAATGCCCAAAGCAAACACATTGTTGCAACAAGATTACAGCAGCAGTAGCATGGATGACCATAAACAGTATCCTTGGAATGAACACATTGTACAGGAAGCACACAAGGAAGAACCTCAGTGATGGAAGTAGACAGATCTACAGACAAACAACTGGAATTTAATTCTGAATTAGAAGGTCACCTGCCAAATGGTGGTCGGGGGCTTGAAGGACTGAGGGTTGGAATTCTACAGTAATTAAGTGTAGAGGGAATGAAAACTGAGCAGGAAATTCAGGCACTGCACCAGGGAGGAGCCAAACTAGAATTTAGAAATGAAAGATGCACAGTGCAAGAATCACCTGCCATTGAGAGAGGGAGTTAAATTGAGTAAACCATAATAATTTACAGTGAATGCATGATGAAAGAATAGATCAGCCTTAACACACACACACACACACACACACACACACAAAACCTAACTTTTAGAGTCTTCACAGTCCAAGTACCACTTTTTAAAAAAATTCACAGCACCACTTCCTAACTCTATAAGCCCTCCATCCCCAGTAAACCTTAAAACAAAATTATTAAAAAAAAAAAAAACTCCTAGCCAGCCTAGTGGCACAGTGGTAGCGTTACCACCTGCCATACTTATGACCTGGGTTTGGGAGTGAATTTGAATCGTGGGGCAGTTGGATGGGGGGGGAGGGAGAGTATCAAGTGTGAGGAGGACTGCTCTCCTCTCCTCTTCTGGGGAGAGTGTCACCTGCTGGGTGTCAGGGCAGCCAAGAAGCCAGTAGGGTGGGGGTGGGGGGAATCGGCACAATGTTACACGTCACTGCATGCCAATGGAGAGGGAGAAAACCAAGGAGGAAAAGATCATCCTGCCACACAGGATAAAGGGCAGCCCGCCTGCAGGCCTTGCACCACCAGCCAGGCACTCAAACTGGATCCTGCTTTGGGCGGAACATGGATAGGTTCCTTCCTCTCCCTGCCACAAGGGGTAAGTTGAGGGGGCACCAGGGGTAAGACCTGGGGATGGTGAGTGACTGGTCTGGAGTGGTCCTTCAAGACAGCAGTGGCAAGACATGTTCAAAAACCATAGTGAAAAAAAAAAACAATCCCATCTCCTGTCCTAGGAAGACCACTGTTCCTATCTCAGGTAGTTCTTACTATACAACTTTAAAACATACTGCCTCAAATGAACAGAAATAAGACTAGAGGGAAGGACTGCAAGGGATTATGTTTTGGTACAGGGGTGTCTGTCTCTGTTTGTTATTATTAGTGTGTAAATAGGTTAAGATGGTGTTGGGCTTTGAAGGGTAATCCACCTGCATTGCAGCCTTATAGAAATGGTGTTGTCACTTTGAAAGAAAGTACACATTGGGCAACTTATGGGTAACATCACTTGGATGTACAAAGATAAAGGTGCTGCACCTACAGTAGGTACAACAATTACTGCCTCATCCATTTTCATATTTTTAACAGAGCTGTTCTCTCTGAATTCATGTCCCCCACCCAGTTTGTTGTTTTGCCAACTCATTGATATAAAATAGTTTCTGTGTCACAGTATACAAATCATGTGCAACCTCCATCACCCTCCCCGGAGCCAGTAGTGGGGAAAACTTCCAAAGGTAATATGACATAAAGATGAAATTCTAATGTTTGAATGTTGTCACAATTTATATAAAACATACTCTGGTCAGAGCCACAATAGTTGCTACTGCAATGCTGTTGACATAATAAGCATACACATGCTCCAAGCTTTGTGTGTCCTGATACACAAACATGCCTTTGCATTTTAGAGGGTGGGGACTGGGTACTTTGGAAAAATAGTACAAACGAACAGTCGGTCTTCAAAGGAAAAATGACCAAAAAAGACCTGTAAGCTAGGTTTCAATAAAAAGCTTCTATTTGGACAAGATAAAAGCACAACCAGTACTCCTGCCTGGTATGCAGGAGTGCTGGTTGTGCTTTGTCTTGTCCAAATAAAAGCTTTATCGAGACCTAGCTTGCAGGTCTTTTTTGTCATTTTTCCTGTGAAGCCCAACTGTTCATTTGTGCTATTTTTCCTCAAGTACCCAGTCCCCACCCTCTAAAATGCAAAGGCATGTTTGTGTATCATGACACACAAAGCTTGGAGCATGTGTATGCTTCTATGTCAACAGCATTGCAGTAGCAACTATTGTGGCTCTGACCAGAGTATGTTTTATATAAATTGTGACAACATTCAAACCTTGATAAGAATTAAAAAAAAAACAGTGAAGCAGCACTTAAAGAACACCTGACATCACTAGGAAAACTTAAAAAAGATTCCACAGACTTCAACTATTATTCAGATAGTGCCTGTATTTATCTTCCCATTTTACTTACATATTTAGTTTCAAAGCAAGCAGAATCTGTGTTACTTGGTCTTCATTAGCACTGGCTACTTTTCCACAAGTGACTTAATAACCCTTTGCTGTGGCCTTTTAATAATTTCTACAGCAACCAGCTATGATGTCACATAACATAATTATGTTGTCACTTGTATGCAAGCAGCCAGAGCAGATAGAGAGCAGATGATAAAAACTGTTTCAATTAAAATTTCAACAGTAATAATGTAGAAGAGAAAGATAAGTATCAGTGTATGATATAAAGGCTGTATTGTGTGATGTTATTGCATTTTAAAAAGTTGCCCTTGTGGTATCAGAGGCTCTTTATTTTAGATTTTTGGCCAGTAAAGGGACATAGTGCTGAAGTTCATTTTGAAGTTCTTATCCAGGTGCGAGGAGGTTAAGTGCCTTGCACAGGGTCACAAAGTATGCAAGTGGAGATTGTGAGATGTAAACCCTGGTCTTCTAGGATTTAAGGTGCACAGCTTGGGGCTCTAACTATTACTATACTGTTATATTTTAGCTGATGTATTTGGAGTCTTGAATGTGCTTGGCTTTAGTGTATAGCACCCTTCACAACCACAAACCATAGTGATCTTAAAAGCACATTACATATAGGGCCCGATTCTCAAAGCTCCCAGGGTGACACAAGGGGCTTGTGTCCCAATGATTGGCGCAAAGTGCCCCTTGCACCAAACAATGCCCCAGGAGCAATTCACAAAGGCAGCCTGCATGTACCACATGCAGCCTGCACCAAAAGGGGCCTGTGCTGCCCTTGTTCCACACACTGGGCTGCAGCATGGTGTCAGGGGCTTGTGGCAGATGCAGGCTGCTGAATCCCCTGAAACGAGAGTCACAAAACTTCCCTGGAGGGCAAATTTCGAAGTACCGTTAGACCAGCTAGAGTTGGTCTAAGGGTGCTTAGAAATGTATCCACTGGGAGAGTTGACCAGTAGTGGTAATGTGCCATGTCCACCCAGGTCTCCAAGAAATAGGTGTGATGTAAACTTCCCTCGCTGTAGTGGACCCCTAAGCTCCGATCTCCCATATGAAATACATTAATATGTATAATAAATATGCTGTTATCCCTGGTAGTCTAGCTGCCCCCCAAGCCCCGATCCCCTGTAGTGCTTTAACTTATTAGTGTCCCCTACCCCTAAACCTCAATCTTCTGTAATGCTTTAACGTATTAGTGCCCTCCACCCCAACCTCTGACCTCTCATTATGCTATTTAGTTCTATTTTTGTATTAATAATTCTATGCCCTAGTGGTGTAGTGGCCTGCCTCAGCCCCGATCCACCATGCAATAATGCCTCAGCATTCCTGGTGGTCTAGTGGATTCCCACCGCACAGTGCCCTACCACTCTGCTCCCCCAACCCATAACCGAACTGGAGACTGGCACAACCCATGGCTCACCACCACAGTCAGCCACCAACTGAGGTCTTAATGAGTGCATACTGTATATAGTACATGCTTAGTGATTGACAGCAGCTGTCAATCACTGAGCATGTACTATATGTACAGTATGTGCTCATTCAGAGCCCAGTTGGTGGCTGGCCGTGGTGATAAGCAGTGGCTGTGCCAGTCACAAGCTCAGTTATGGGTTGGGGGAGTGGGGTGGTAGGGCACTAAAGGGTTGGGGTTCACTAGACCACCAAGAATGTTGGAGTATAATTTTATGGTGGATCAAGCTGGGGCAGGCCGCTACAGCACCAGGACATAGAATTATTAATACAGAAATAGTACTAAATATCATAATGGGAGA
Organism: Neoceratodus forsteri; assembly: GCA_016271365.2. Lineage (NCBI taxonomy): Eukaryota > Metazoa > Chordata > Ceratodontiformes > Ceratodontidae > Neoceratodus > Neoceratodus forsteri. Next base: position 898,434,452 of record CM028135.1, on the reverse strand, counting down.
TCGGGGCTTGTGGGTGCTAATATAATAAAGCATTATGGGGGATCGGGGCTTGAGTGGGCACTAGACTACCAAGGATAATAAATTTTTTATTATAATTATTAATGTATATCATACAGGAGATCGGGGTCTGGGGGTGCTAGACTACCAGGGATGATAAATAATTTAATATACTTATTAATATATATCATACAGGAGATCAGGACTTGTGTGGGGTGCTAGATGACCACTGATAATAATGTAAAACAATACGGGTGATCGGGGCTTGAATGGAGGAGCTGGTCCACTTGACCACCAGGGATTGATATAGGGTATATTGCTGCATGGACACTCCCAGCTTGTGGGAACCTCGTCCAGGTGCGCCTCAGTTTGCACACTACTATGGTTGCTGCAAGCCACAGAACTTTGCCACTGGGACCCTACCCAATTGAGTGCAGGGTCCCTGGCACACCAGCAATCAGTGCAAGTGGCCTTTGGCGTGGCTTATGCATACTTTTGAGAATCAAGCCCATGGTATCTAGGGACTGATCTAGGGTTTTCATTGTTGGTGGAGTGGGGGGGAAGAGCAAGATAGGATGTTCACAGATGAGTTCCTCCATCACCATTTTATCTGCGAATATAATTTGCTACAGGATTATCATACTATTTTGCATGTTTTTGCAACTGATAATACGCATCCTTTTTACACAAGGGTGTATTTATGAGCAGTCATAGTGTACATGGTACACAGTTATTAACTGGCATATACTCCAGTGGCATATGACTTATATAAAAACATGTAAATGTGCAATATTGTGGTGTGGTCTGTTATGGCATACACTCCACTAGCATAACATACAATTTTGTGGTGTGGTCTCTTATTATATTTCATGTTTTAGTTTTCAACTTAGATCTTGGTGGTTATTGGGAAGGAGGCAAGCTGCATGTTTTTTTTTTTTGTCAACTTTCTTTATGCACTCCTAATGCAGCTTGGGGTGAACTTACCCCATCAGGCAATGTACACTGATGCTCAACTGATCCAGGTGGAGCCAGCCTCTGCCATGACTGCTGAAGTGAGGAGAACCGTGGCTTGCCCCACACAGTGGGACCTCTCCCAGCAAGGGGAGAACCAGAAGAGGAGACCGCATCACCCTAACCTCTTGTCCCTGACTGTCGGGCTTTGTTTGGCCCACTGATCAGGATGTCGGTCAGTGCCTTCATTCTGTTGTCAGGAGAGGATTTTCTTCATAGTTACCCCCAGGAGCCGGACGTGCAATGATGCCAGCATGGAAAGCCCTAGCTGTCCACCGTGCTCCTCCAATTAGCATGCCTGGCCCAGACGATACACCCAGTCACCACTGTGCTAAGGGAAACTGAAACCCACCCCTGGGAGAGGAGAGCCATCCTCCAGATGCTCAATCCTCTCCCTCCCCTGCCAACCCCCAGTGACCCAGGCTCATTCCCAAACCTGGGTCACCGGTGTGGCGAGAGGTGTGGCGTCCAGCACCTCAAACCTCAGCACCCCTGGGCTGGCTTGCAAGCTGCATGCTGAAGGTTGGTTTCATCAACCCAGCTGTGTTTCTGAGTCAGGGCTCAAAGTTAGACTTAATGATAGTGTATTGTAAGACATAATACACTACATAGACATCCAAGCATCACCAGATCTGAAGAGCTAAGTTTATATCTGTACCAGTGGTGTTTTCACTACACCAGTGTGATGTGGTCGCACAGGGGTTGTATACAGACCCCCGTCTCAAGGGAAGGAAATGGACAACAAAATGATAGAGGACATTCTCAAAATGGCTGAAAAAGGGGAGATACTGTTGATGGGGGACCTGAATATGCCAGATGTTAACTGGATAACATGTACTGCAGCCACATCCAAGAGCAGGGTCATTCTCGATGCCCTGCAGGGGGCAGGCCTTAAACAGCTAGTGTTGGAACCCACTCGGGAGGGAGCAATACTAGACCTAGTACTCTCAAATGGAGAGAGGATCACAAATTTAGAAGTCAGTAGGCATCTGGGAACAAGCGACCACTGCACAGTGTGCTTCACAATGAGCACAACCATGGAGATAAGCCATAAAAAACAAGGATACTGGACTTTAGAAGAGCTGACTTTGGCAAAATGGGTGAATACCTGAAAAATGCACTAGCAAATGACCAAAAAGGAGGGGTGGAAGAACAATGGAGAAAAATCAAAACTGCCATCATAGAGGCAACAAGCCTTTGTGTGAAACAAATAAAGAAAACAAAGCGGAGTAAAAAACCACTATGGTTCTCAAAAGAGGTGGTAGGGAAGGTTAAGGAGAAAAAGGCTGCATTCAAAAAGTATAAGGAATCACAGAAGGAGCATGACAGGGAACTGTATCAATTAAAGCAAAAAGAAGTGGAGAAGGCAGTCAGACTAGCAAAGGCCCAAACCAAGGAAAAATAGCCAACTCAGTTAAGAAGGGGGATAAAACCTTTTATAGGTACATTAGGGAGCATAGAAAGGTTAAGGGAGGGATAGTGAAGATTAATAAAGGAGAGGGGAGGTGGGCAGAGGGAGACAGTGAAAAGGCAGAGATACTGAATGAATACTTTTGCTCAGTATTCACAAAAGAAGATGAGGAGGAGTTACCTAAACCAGACAATAGAAGCACTCTGGGTAGGGGGGTTGACACCAGTCCATTCACAGAAGAAAGAGTCCTGAAAGAACTCCTAAAACTCAAGGTGGACAAAGCAATGGGGCCTGACGGGATTCACCCCAGAATCCTAAAAGAACTAAGGGAGGACCTAGTGACACCACTGACCATGCTTTTTAACAGATCATGGCAGGATGGGGCAGTACCTGAGGACTGGAAGAGGACAGATGTGATTCCCCTTCACAAAAGTGGGAGCAAGGCAGAAGCAGGAAACTACAGACCTGTAAGTTTGACCTCTGTGGTAGGGAAAATGATGGAATCACTTCTGAAAGAAAGAATTGTAGAGTACCTAGAGGCCAGCTGGGCACAGGACCCAAAGCAGCATGGATTTACAGCAGGAAGGTCATGTCAGATGAATCTAATTGATTTCTTTGACTGGGTGACCACAGTAATAGGCCAGGGAGGGGCTGTGGATGTGGCCTACCTAGACTTTAGCAAGGCATTTGACACAGTCCCGCACAAAAGATTAATAATCAAGTTAGCCAGCCTGGGAGTGGGTCCCAGGGTGATAGCCTGGGTAGCAAACTGGCTGCACAACAGGACACAGAAGGTAATAGTGAATGGAACACATTCCAAAGAAAGGGGGTTACTAGTGAGTACCTCAGGGCTCAGTACTGGGTCCAGTCCTCTTTAACATCTTTATAGGTAACATTGCAGAGGGTCTGGAGTGAAAGGTATGCCTCTTTGCAGATGACACAAAGATCTGTAACAGAGTTGATATACAAGGGGGGGTAGAAAAGATGAGAAGGGACTTGGCAAGGTTGGAGGAATGGTCAGACATAATGGCAACTTAGATTCAATACAAAGAAGTGCAAGTAATGCACCTGGGAAACAAAACCCAGGAGAAGAGTACACAATAGCAGGGAGGTACTAACAACAACAAAAATGGAAAGGGACCTTGGGTAGTCATATCAGATGACCTAAAGGTGGTAAGCAATGTGAAAAGCCGTAAGGAGAGTCAGGGATACTGGGATGCATAGGAAGGGCATCACAAGTAGAAAAAGGGAAGTGATTATCCTCTGTACAGACAGTTGGTGAGACCCCATCTGGAGTACTGTGTGCAGTTTTGGAGACCTCATCTATGCAAGGACATAGACAGGATGGAAGCAATCCAGAGGAGGGCAACTAAAATGGTGCAGGGTCTGCAGTAGAAACCATATGAAGAGAGAATGAAAGAGCTTAATATGTATACACTTGATGAAAGGAGGGATAGGGGGGACATGATAGAAACGTTCAAGTACCTCAAGGGAATCAACAAAGTCCAGGAGGGTAGCATCTTTCAGAAAAAGAAATGTGTAAGAACAAGGGGGCACAATTTAAAGATAGAGGTGGATGGCTCAGGGTAATGTGGAGGACATTTTTTTCATGGAGAGAGTGGTGGATACATAGAACAGCCTTCCTGTGGAGGTTGTTGGGTCTAAAACAGTGGGGAATTCAAACATGCATGGGACAGACACAGGGCAATTATAGGGGGTTGCAGGAAGTAGGCTGTTGGTTAACTAGAATCTGCAGCTTATCCAGTAGGTAGGGAAATGGGCAGACTGGGTGGGCCAAGTGGTCCTTATCTGCTGTCAAAGTCTATGTTTCTATGCTTCTATGTTTTCTTTTGTCTCTCTAATCCCAGATTTGACCTCCTTAATGACAATAACCCATGACTTGTGGGTTCACCACCCCAGCCTGAAGCCTACAGCTAGCCAATTCTTTGCATCCCTAGAGTTGGGAATTCTCTTGTCCTCGGTCCTGTAACAGGGAACCCTCGACTTTCAGTTGTGCGTCAGTATCAGGTTCTATTCTGTGCTGCTACCTCACCAACAAAAACAAGCATATGCTCATGCTCTGCTAGCATAGTACAAAGGGGTGGCAAAATAAGTTCATTGATTCATAGATGTCATATGAGTGAGTAGGTCAAGAATCCGTTTGTAACTCACCATTTGTTTAGTGGTAATACCCAAGCTTCAAGGCACCCATATGCTTATTTAAATTATGTTTAAAGCTTTCAATAGAGCTATGTGTGACAACTCCTTCCGCAGTGTATTCCAAACTGTTACGACTCTATGGTTGAACAATTTCATTTTTATAGTACTGTTTGTTACTTCCCTTGCAGCTGTAGTCTATGTGACCTAGTTAATCTGTTTGTTGATTTTGCCTCAATCCTGTACTTTCCCAGAACAAGGCATCATTAAATGATCTGCATACTAGGCATAAGTTCCCCCTTATCCTTCTGTATTGCACTGAGTATAAATTCAATTCACCCAATCTCTCTTCATATGTCATGTTTCATGTTGTGTATTTTTTTAGCCATCCTTCTTTGGACTCTCTTGATAAGTACTTGTCCTCTTATACTCTGTGGGGCACTTACAGCAGAGCAATATTCAAGGTGGGGTCTCACAAGGGATGAGTAGAGTGGAATTATAACATTGGGATCCGAACTTTTGATATTTTTTTGTATATTTCACTATATTTTATTACTTTTTTTAACAATTTCTCTTGTATGTTAAGTTGTTTGTTATACTAATACCTAAATCTTTTTCAATAATAGTCTCCAGTAGTACTGTGTTGTTAAGAACATACTTGTTTTTGCGGTTTCTTTTGCCAAAGTGCATGACTTCACACTTTTGCTCGTTAAACCCTAATTCATGCACATTTCGCCTAGTGTTCTAGTTGTGTTAAATCTTTCTGTAGGTTAGCCATAGATTTGTTGTCATTAACTATGGGCCCTAGTTTACTATCATCAGTGTATCAGTGTATCATCAATTTTATTGGAGGAAGTATAGCGCAGTGGGTTAAGGCTCTGAGCTGCAGATTTGAAGACCTGGGTTTGAATCTCACAGCTGCCTAGGTGCATACTATGTGATCCTGAGCAAATCACTTAATTTGCGTGTGTTCCAAGGTCACATCTGGAAACAAGCTTCGGCTTAGTATGCTACTCCTGGTTAAACAATGTTCCCTTTCTCTTTTATGCAAAGAAGTGCAAGATAATGCATATGGGGCACAAAAACCCTGGCACAATATATCAGTTGGGGGTGAGGATATAGCATGCACCAAGCAGGAAAGGGATCTTGGGGTTGTCATCTCTGATGACCTCAAGGTAGGGAAACAGTGTGACAAGGCATCAGGTAAAGCAAATAGGATGCTGGGATGTATAGGCAGGGGCATCACCAGCAGGAAAAGGGAGGTCATAATTCCGCTATACAAGACACTAGTGAGGCCCCACCTGGAGTACAGTGTACAGTTCTGGAGACCATACCTACGTAAGGACATAGACAGGGTAGAGAAGGTTCAGAGGAGGGCAACAAAGATGGTGCATGGGTTGCATCACAAGTCCTATGAAGACAGGTTGAAGGAACTGAACATGTACTCCCTGGAGGAGAGGAGGGAGAGAGGGGATATGATAGAGACATACAAGTATCTTACAGGGAGGAACAGGGTGCAGGAAAACACTATTTTTAAGCGAAAAAGATGTTTCAGGACTAGAGGGCATGGATGAAGTTAGAGGAGGACCATTCAGAGGAAACATGAGAAAGAATTTCTTCACAGAACGGTGGTGGATAAGGAACACCCTGCCAGAGGAAGTGGTGGGGCTGAAACAATCATGGGATTTAAGAATGCATGGGATAGACATAAAGGAATTCTAGAGGTCAGGGGTAAGGGGAAATAGACTTCTAGGAAAACAAACTGAACTTACAAGCTCAAATGGGCAGACTAGGTGGGCCATAGGCCCTTATCTGCCGACACTGTCTATGTATCTATGTATCTATGTACTTACATAACCAGTGTTGTCTGAAGTTTGCATGGATGAGATAAAAATATTGAACAAGGTAGGTCCAAATAATGACCCCTGTGGGACCCCACTTGTCACCAGCCTCAGTCGGAGAAATGCCCTGTAATACCCAACCATTGCCTTCTCTCTGTCAGCCAGGATTCAAGTCATGCTACTAGATTTGGATGAAATTTCATTTCAATGAGTGTTGTAATTAAAGTTAGATGGCATATGGAATCGAAAGCTTTCAAAAAAATCCAGAGAGATAACATCCACAGGTAGATTATGATCTAGTGCAGCGTTGACTAATTCATAAAATTGTAACTGGGTTGTTAGACATGATCTGCCCTGTACATGTTCATGTTGAGCTGTGTCCCCATATCCCATGGTCTTAACATGATCAACTATATGATCTTGTATTATGCCCTCTAGTATCTCTCCAAGTACTGACGTTAAACTTATCAGACAATAGTTTTGGACCTCCTGTCTGCCGCCTTTTTTGTAGATGAAAGTAACTGTACCCACCCTCCATTCTGCTAAAGTTTTCCCTTCACTATTCTGCTAAAGTTTTCCCTTCACTAAGTGATAGTGAGAAAAGTTTGGCAATGGGACCCACTTGTGCTTCAGAACGCTCTTTCAGCAGAGTGGGGTGTATTCCACCAGGTCCAGTTGATTTGTTAGATTTAAGTTGTGAATTCTATTGAAGATGTCTTGTGTTGTAATTAGGTATGCTGTTTGTTCCTGCTGTATGGACTGTACCTTTTTGTCAAGGCTTTCTTTTGGTTGAAAAGTACTTAAGAAATATCGATTAAACTTGTTTGCCATGTCCTGCTCTTTGATGATAGTCATATCTCCAGATTTTAGGGGTTCTAACCTACAGTGGTTTCCCTTCAATAAGCCAACATAGGTATAACATTGCTTTTTGTTGTCTTTGATGTAAGTGGCTAGTTTAATTTCATACTCATTTTTAGAGTATCTAATCAGGGTTTTACATTTGTTCACCTGTTTTTGTATCTGTTCTTTATTTTTTCTTCTTCTATGGGTCCCATGTAGAGCAATGTCAACAAGGGAGTTCCAAAAGAGGTGTGAGCTCACCCACACCTCTGACAGTCCTGACAGGCAAAATGCTGCTTGGTCACTCCAGAGAAGCATACCCAGTGAAAGGAATAAGGGGTGCGGTAACATGGTGAAATAGTGGAGAGTGCACCTGGGAAAGAGGAAGTCCTCTTGTCCCACAATGCCCACCCCTTCCTCACCAGTTTCTCCCTCTTGTCTCCCATTCAACTGAGTAAAGTATGCCCTCAGAGACCTTGTCACACTTTGAGGTTCCACCTGTGAGGGATAAGCCATAAAATATTGATTGGGAGTCCAGAGGTAGGAGGGAGCAAAGGCAGGAAAAGGAGTGTTGATCGCCAGAGAGTTCCAAAGGCAAAAATGGACCTTGTGGGAGATGAAAAGAGGAGCCCAGGACAAGTCTAAGTTTGCTAAAAGCAGAAAAAATACTGTGAATGTCTCTAGTAGTGGAAATGTGCTTTCCTATAAAGCCACTTAATTAGTCAGCAATACATGTTATTTTATGTTTTATTCATAAACTTTCTGTAAACTACAGTGGCTGTCTTAAACCATGTGACTGTTTTAAAGAACCCAAGTGTGCTGACGTCCACTCTCTGAAGTTCAGTGTGCATGGTGTACAGTATATGCAGTACATTCTTAAATACATTTTCTACTTTTTCAGCACAAGAAAATACAAAATGTTTGCATAATATGACAACTGTAGGGTTTGCTAGGACCACAGTTTACATTACTGATGGACAAAATACTGCATATTTGGATACCACATATTGAAATTAATTCAAGGTACCATAACAGCAAATGTCATAAAGCAGTTTTTACTAAGCGATGCACTTTGGAAGCATTGTGGTGAAACAAACTACATTTATCAAATGTTTTAAGAATTTCTTGACAAAGGAAATGACTACAGTGGGTAGGATTCATTGACCTACATATTGATCTGGAAAGGAACATTAGTTCACTAACCAAAAGTTGGTAAATTTTATTTAAAAAGGAAAAGGTCTACTCAAGCAGAGCTGCTTTTTTTCATGTGGAACAATTGCAAAGAAATCAGGGAACACAGCACTAGACAAGCCCCAGATAATAACATACACAACAAGTTGAGCAACTGATTACAGTAAAAAAAAATTATTGAGCTTACCAGTATAAAACTGGACTTTTGGAAGAAAAAGCAGGGACACCCCAAGCTAAATTTTATTTAAAACCGCTAAAGTATTCTGTCAAGTAGCTACTGTATCTGTTAAGTAAATGTTCTAGTGCATTCTGAATGAGGCTATTAAAAGTAATGTCCTGAGCTAGGTTTGGGACATGTGTTCACTCCATACCAGAAACCAGAAATGTGTGTATGTGTTCTACCTTCCAGAAACATAACAACAAGCATTTGTTAATGCTGAATGTTGTCTCGGTGGCATTGGCATTGGTAGTGCAGGAGTTAGAGATGCATAATAGGAATGGCAGTGAAGTATTGAACTGACGCCAACCTCACCCCCACCCTGAAGAGACACATTTTCAACATAGGCATTTTGGGACCTCCCCTCATGAACAGTGGCACTGTGATTTTGTTAGTCTTTATTTATTTTTTTTATTTATTTAGTTTTTGTTGACCGGGTAAGCACACTAGACAAATCCTGCCTATTTTCAGGCACGACCCGGGGGAGGGGGATACAGATGAATGCCAACTGACCTTGAACCAGATTAAGCTGTTTAATCTGTCCCAAAAGTTGATGTCCCACAGAGACCACACCATTCTGCCCCACAGGTGTGAAAACACATTTTGGGCAGGATGTGAAAAATGGCAGCTGTACTGTTCATGAGATGTGAAAAAATGCCAGTGTTGAAAATCTGGCATGAAAATATTGCAAATTTGCGGAGCTACAAGGGTGTGTGGAAGCTGCATAACGCACGCTTGTAACACAGTAATTTTATGGACCTTCATCACCAAATTTTCAACATAGGCATTTTAGGACCTCTGCTGATGAACAGTGTCACCGTGATTTTCTCAAACTGTCTGTAAAACTGATTTCGCACAGCGACCACGCTATTCTTTGCTGGACGTGAGAAAACACATTTTGGTCAGGATATGTAAAATGACAGCTGTACTGTTCATAAGGAGGTGTTGAAAAATGCCAGTTTTGAAAAACTGGAGTGACAATATTACGGATTCATGAAGTTACGAGTGTGCGTGGAAACTGTGCAATGCAGGCTTGTAAAACAGCCATTTTTTTGATTTTTTCACCAAATTTGCAAAATAGGCTTTTTGAGAGCCCACCTCACAAACAATGGCACTGTCATGTCATTAATTGGTCCCGAAAGGTGATCCACTGCAGTGACCGCAAAATCGCCTTTTGGGACTGAATAACTCCATGACAGTGACTGAATTCATGAGGAAGGGTCCCAATAATCCCATGCTGAAACTTTGGAGCCCAAATTCCCAAAAATGGCCAAGATATGCACCAAAGGTGGAAAAACCCTATTTATGCCATCATACAGCTTACCGGCATTTCTTCAGTTCATGGTCAGCTTTGAAGAGTGCAGACGTGTTCCCAGTCCACCAAAGATCATTGCGCCGGGCTCTGGAGGTAAGTATGGGGTGAGGGGGTCATGGGGAGGCAGGGTAGGTGCGGGTTGCAGGAGGCCCACCGGAATTAACGAGGGACTGTTTTCTGCTTTGCAGGTGTAAAACAAAAATAAAATCCATCACGGGACAGTTTTTCTTTTACAGGGGCATTTATTTGTCATGCTGAGGTGGGCTCCCAGTGTGCCACATGAGTGTTTGATTTTTTGGGGGGTTCTGTCGCCGATGGGGGATTTGGGACCCCCATTGGCACACAACAAATGGTGGGGCATTATGCTGACACGGAGTGGGCTCCCCATTGGCAAATTGAACTAGGAAGGGGCATCATGATGCCAAGGGGGATTGGGCACCCCCTTGGCACACACTGTAAATGGGAGGGGGGGTTGCATTATGCCAACAGGGAGTGGGCTCCCCCGGCGGCAAATGAAGTGGGTTGGGGCACTCTGTGGTGGCATGCTGCATGTTTTTATTGTAAACTGGTCACCAGAAAAGGCACACTGCTGTGCTCTCATTGCAGCCGACCTTTTCTTTGATCTGGTGGCCAGTTTACATGTTGCTGGTGTCAGTGCCTGCAGCTGCCTTATTGGGGAATGAGGAACGCACCTACTGCTGTGTGCCCTGCATTCACCCACAGTGACTGCACCTCCAAATGTGCTACTACTGCAATATGTTGGCTGCACAAGCGTAAGCCAACATAAAAATCAAAACAGGCTGTCACTCTCACCTTTCTTGCCTGCAAGCAACAAAAGGTACACACCTGGGAAAACAGCAGTTAGCTTGCTTTAGTTCCACTGTGGTCCCTGCAGACTGTAACAGCTGACAGTCTGCCCCCCAACCCCACTTCATCATTTCCCAGGTTGATAAGTTCAGAACAGTGCAATGTCTATGAGACTAGAGGACTTACTAAATGTGCTCGCTAATGGCTTCAAATGTTCATTTTGATGCCTGCCAACTTACTGAATATTTTATAGTTCTATTTATTTGTGCAACAAGTGCACTGTATATTTAACTGCAAATGTTGTTGGTTTGTATAGTGTCTAACATGACTGTACTAGACACCTTTATCAAGAGATTCAGAACTTTCCTGAAGCCACTGATGAACTTGTAACCTTAAAGAGATAGCACTAAAAATAAAAGGCCAAAACATGTCCGATGTGCTTATGCAACTTGGTATGATATGTGCTTGTGTGACTTAGATACATTGTGCCTGTTCATCTCTCTATCCATGGGATATACAACCCTGTAGGGGTATGATGGCAAGGAACCCTAGAGAACAGTTCCACCCCTATAGGTGCCGCAGGAATGATTCCCTTGGCTAAAGGTAGATTAGGAAGAAGCTCTTGGGAAAAGAGACTTGCCACTGAAGGAAAAGGCGCGGATGGTGGGACAACTAAAGAAACAATCCTGGACTAGCCAGGAGGAGTGGCCTTTGAAGGCCTGATAGGGGAGTGGTTTGTTGCTCTGCCCATCGAACTACAGGCGTAGCCTTGCAATTCGCTGTGCCTACGCAACTTGGTATGATATATGCTTGTGTGACTTAAATACATTGTGGCTGTTTGCCTCTGTATCCATGGGATATGCCACCCTGTAGGGGTATGACAGCAAGGAACCCTAGAAGATGGTTCCACCCCTATAGGTGCCACAGGAATAATTCCCTTGGCTAAAGGTAGCTTAGGAAGAAGCCCATAGGAAAAAGGGATGTGCCACTGGAGGAGGAGGGGAGGATGGTGGGACAACGAAAGAAACAATCCTGGACTACCCAGGAGGAGTGTCCTTTAAAGGCCTGATGGGGAGACCTGGTGAGACCAATCCTGAAAGAGCACCAGAAGATAGTACAAAAGTGCAGTGACAAAAAGAAACACTCAAATTAACAATCACATACACCACACACATGGCAACCACACAAATAAACACAAAGAGTTAAAATACTCAAACCACGTGAGACTAACTCCATCAGGAGAAACAGAACATGAAAATGCAAGCAAAAGCTGTAAAACTAGCACAAGATTCAGGTCCAGGTAAATGGGACAGAAGACACCAACCCAAAGTCTCAGAAAAGCAATGAGAAGGGCACTTGGATAACTAGCTTTCCAGCAATGGTCTTAAAAGATAGAGTCCAAGGTTTGATTTCTTCACAAAGCGTGAAGTCAGACAGAGGTGTGCTACTCCTCTCATGAGTGGCAGCCAGATAAAAAGTTGGACTATAACTCCCACTGGGCAGGCAGTCACAAAAGCCAGCACTCTCACTGGGCTTTAAAGGTGGAAAAAGGACTGTTTAAGATGAGACAGGAGCTGAATCAGCACACTGGCCAAGACAAGAGGTAGAGAGGAGAATCTTTTTCCAGTCTGAACAGTTCTGTCTCAGCCGGGATGAACTTCAGGTTGATGCAGGAAAGTCTGGGTCACAGGAGGGTCACTCCTCATAATCCATGGCTCAAGCAAATGACTCTGAGACTAGACGGGAGAGCAGAAGATCGACAGGGTCCTCCTGAAGGGCACCCTCACCCTCACACCGCATTGGTTATCTCTGCTGCCTGCCACTGCCCCTCCAGCCAACTCAATCACACAGAATTCCTCCTCCACAGATGAAAGAACCAAGTCAAATGTAGTTTCAATCTTTCACTGAGACACTATGGGCAACATCCGCACGCCAAATAGCCAAACTCCCCCTCAGAAACACCCTATGATTCCATGCAGCTCTTCTCCTGCAGCACCAGGATTGCCAGCCTGTAAGAGAACATCCAGTGGCGGCATTACAAATCCAAAGACTTACAGCACGGAGCACTTGGGGAACCTCTCTAAAATAAAACCTAACCTCCTATGCTGTCTCACTGTTTAACCCTGCCTATGCTGTATCCCCAAACTTGTTCCTATGGCTGTCATAGTCTTTTACTTGTAGTCTGGGACAAACTACTAAGGAGAAGGGTTTGGTAGCTGGTAAAACAAATCTTTTCCTTCAGTAAAGACTACTTTCACCACTATTTTAATTATGCTCTCTTGAGTGGAAGAGTAAGTAATTTTTTAATATTAAGTCCTTGTTCAAAATTAAACTTTTTTTTTTATTTATCTGAAAGAGATGGCAGATACATATACTCCCTTGGAATCAAGCACACAACCCTTTGCTTGTAAGGCAAAAACATATCCAGTGAACTACCTGAAGCCCTTGGTCAAAGTCTGTTCTAATCTTTATGAGCATGTAGTTCAGGGCTAAGTACATAGAATATAGGAAGGGATAAGTGGAAGGGGATGGTAGCTGGTAAAAAGATGCGTATAGCCACTGTGTAATATTTGACTATTGCCAATTTATTATTTGTACCGTAATCCAGGCAAACTGGAGTCAATTCTATGTGGGGGATTGGAGGTGGGGCTTCTAGTTTGAGGCTAAGAATACTAAGTATTAGAAGTAATAAGGGAAGTGGTTGGTATCAGGTAAACTAATATGTTCTCTCCTAGAAAGATGACCATCACCACTATTTTCATTAGTCTAACTCCTTGCTGCCAAAGATTATTACTCGTGTGGAAAAACATCATATTTTTTTAATATTAAGTCTTTGTCTTCCCTTTTTCTAATTAAGATGGCAGATATACATTCTCCCTGGGAATCAGACCTCTGACCCATTGCTTGTAAGGCAAGGACATGTCCAGTGTACCACCTCATGGTCTTGCTTAAAGGTGGATCTAGTTTTTAAGACCATGTAGTTCGAGACTTAGTATATACAATTTAGGAAGAAATAAGTGGAATGGGATGATACCCGGTAAAAACATGAGCATAGCCACTGCATTATATTTGGCTATTGCTGATTTATTATTTATAATAATAATAAACAACTTTATTTCTATGGCGCCTTTCAAAAACCAAGGCGCTGTACAAAATTTAAAAACACGTCAAACATTTCAAGCCTTAAAATTAAAAACAGCTAGCTAGCACAGAGAGACAAATAAAATCAAGCTCCAAATGCTTGCGTCCATAAATACATTTTCAGGGTCTTTTTAAATCCCTCCATGGTCGTACACTCCTGTAACTGATGGGGTAGAGCATTCCAGAGGGTAGGGGCTGCATGTATAAATGTAAGGGCCCCAGAAGATTTCAAACACACCCTCGGGATCTCTAGCAACCCCTTGTCAGCTGAGTGGAGCGATCGCCCAGGGCAATAAGGGACCAGGAGCTCTTTCAGGTAGTCCAGACCAAGTACATGTAGGGCTTTAAAAGTCAGGAGACTGACCTTAAAGATGATCCGCCACTGCACTGGCAGCAAGTGCAGTCCATGCATCACCAGCGAAATATGGCTGGACCGGGAGGTACCAGTCAAAAGCCGGGCTGCTGCGTTCTGCACCAGCTGCAGGTGGCTGATTTCCACCCCAGGAAGCCCTAAATAAAGGGAATTGCAATAGTCCAGATGCAAGGACACAAAGGCATGGATCAGCATAGAAGATCACCGGACAGAACAAGATGCCTAATCCTAGAGATATTCCACAGATAGTAAAATGAGGACTTGACAACAGCAGACACCTTTGAATGCAGAGTCAGTCCTTCGTCAAAAATACCCCAGGTTATGTACCTGTTCAGAGGTCGGGAGGAACACCCCTGAGATAAAGTCCAGAGGGTGAATCAACTCGCCCCCCATCTGGCTCCGGATCTGCTACCAACACCTCTGTCTTTTCCGAGTTCAACTTCAACCAACTCGAGTCCATCCATTCCTGGATTTCTTTGAGGTAGTTATTAAAGACCGAGAGAGCTCCATCCTGGTTGGGTGCAAAAGACAGGTATAGCTGAGTATCATCAGCATAGCAGTGAAACCTCAGCCCATATCTTCTTATAATTTCTCCGAGGGCAGCATATACACTGCGAACAATATGGGGGACAGCACAGAGCCCTGAGGAACCCCACAAGACAGAGAAACTGGGTCCGAAGAATAAACCCTGAAAACCACTCTTTGCATTCTTCCATATTTGAATAGCATTCCGGGCAGACTGGAGTCAATCCCAGCCAAGGCACTTGTTCTTTATCTCTTCCCTTAGTGATTGGAGGTAGGACTTTTCTTGTGGAGGAGTACTGGTGATATTTTTTCCCCATCATCTCAATATGATCTTAAAAATGTCTTTTTTTTTTATTGGCCCACTTTCCCATTTACATAGAAACATAGAAACATAGACTTTGATGGCAGAAAAGGACCGCTTAACCCACCTAGTCTGCCTATTTCCCTACCTACAGGATACGCTGCAGATCCTAGTTAACCAACAGCCTATTTACTAACATACTAACATACTAAAATGCCAGCAGAATAGGCCTTCTGTCTTTCGTGTCTGCTTGTTTGGTCAGCCCCACCCTGGGTGCTGACCTTGCTATCCCCTCGCCTTCTCTGGCTTCTCCCTTCCCAGTTCCAGATATTCTTGCTGCATTGGATTTTGCTTCCAGAACCCTTCCCTGTACCTGTCCCACCCCTCTTGAACCCTCCACTGTCTCTGCCTCCACCAGTCCCCTAGGCACTGCATTCCATGGCTCCACCACCCTCTCAGTGAAGTAGCACCTCCTCCTTTCTCCCCTGAATCTTCCCCCCTCCAGCTTCCACCCATGCCCTCTAGTGGCCCCTTCCTCCTTCCTTCGAAGCACCCTGACTGTTCCTCCCCTATTTACCCTCTTCATGTACCTGAAGACCTCTATCATGTCCCCCCGGTCCCTTCTCTCTTCCAATGTGTACATATTTAGCTCTTCAAGCCTCTCCTCATAAGTCCTGTCCCCCAAGCCCCAAATCATTTTGGTTGCCCTCCTCTGGACCCTCTCCAGGAGGCTAATGTCCCTCTTTAAGTGTGGCCTCCAAAACTGCATGCAGTACTCAAGGTGCGGCCTCACCAAGCAGTTATACAGAGGGAGTGTCACTTCCCTCCTTCTGGAGGTGATCCCCCTAGCGATGCATCCCAGCATCCTGTTGGCCTTGGCTGCTGCCCTCCTACAAGTCTCAGAGTTGTTCATCTTGACATCCACCACCACCCCCAGGTCCCTCTCAGCCATCGAGACTTGTAGCATCCCCCAGGGTGTACACTTGGCCTGGGTTTCTGGCCCCAGGTGCAGTACCTTGCATTTCCCTGCATTGAACCTCAGCTTCACTTTCTAGACCATCTTTCCAGAGCCTCCGGGTCTCCTGTGATACCTCCCTCCTTCCTCCACCACCGCCCCCAGTTCGAGTCATCGGCTATTTCTTCTACCTCTCACAAGAATTGCCTTATGTCTGTCCCCTGTATTCTTGAATTCTCCCACAGTTTTAGACCCCACAACCTCTTCAGGAAGGCTGTTCCATGTGTCCACCACCCTCTCTTGTGAAAATACTTCCTCACATTGCCCCTGAACTCCCCCCTGCATCTTTAAATTGTGCCCCCTTGTTCTTGCACATCTCTTTTTCTGAAAGATACTACCCTCTTGGACTTTGTTGATTCCACTGAGGTACTTAAAAGTTTCTATCATGTTCCCCCCTCTCCCTCCTTTCCTCAAGGGTATACATATTAAGCTCCTTTAGTCTCTCCTCATATGGCTTCTCTTGCAGACCCTGCACCATTTTAGTTGCCCTCCTCTGGACTGCCTCTGTCCTGTCTATGTCCTTGTGGAGATGGGGTCTCAGAACTGGATACTCAGATGGGGTCTCACCAACTGTCTGTACAGAGGATAACAACTTCCTGTTTTCTGCAGTTAATCAGCACGTACACTAGAGGGCAACCCACCTGGAAGTGGGGCTTCCATGTGGGTATTGGAGGAGAGGCTTAAGTGAGGTATTGGAGGTGAGGTGGAGTTTCTAAGTGGGGATCAGAAGTTGGGCTTCTTTTAGGGTGGGGTATTGGAGGCAAGGCTTTTCTGTGGGGATAGGAGGAGGGGCACCTGTGCGAGGAACTGGAGGCAGGGCTTCTTGGTGGGGTAGTGGAGGTGGTGCTTCTTGTTGTTGTGTTGGAAGCAGGGCTTCTAGGTGGAGGGATCAGAGGTGGGGCATCAAAGTGGACGGATTGGAGGTGGGGCTTCTTGTGGGGATTTTGAGGCAGGGCTTCTATGGGGTATTGAAAGTGGGGCATCTATGTTGGGTATCAGAGGTGGGGCTTCTATATAGGGGATCAGAGGTGGGGCAATTGGAGAGCTTCTATGTTTGGGGGGTGGTCTGATGTGTGTGTGCGCTGTGATTTGTTCAATGTCTTTGTTCATATGGCAGTTATGGGAATCAAAGCCATGTCTCATTGGTTGTTCAGTTTGTAGCTCAGTGATTTAACCACTAGGTTATACTGTCTGCATAGCTTACTAGCAGATTTTTGGGACTAATAGTTGCAGCCTTTAGGAAGTAATAAAGGGAAGAGTATAGTAAAAGCATGAGTATGAGTAATGTATAATTCTTGAGTATTCTTCATAAGATGGTAAATTTGTCTTCTCACTTTGATGGGGAATAGGGAGAGTGCAAGGAGTGGGTCTAGACAAGGCAGAAATACTGAACAAATATGTCTGTTCAGTATTCACTGAGGAGGGAGAGAGTAAAGGACCACAGCTGGGGAGCAGAGGCAATCGGGGGGGTGGACATCAGTCCATTCAAAGCGGAGAGAGTTCGGGAGGAACTCACAAAGCTGAAGGTGGATAAAACCATGAGGCCAGATGACATACACCCAGGGATATTAAGGGAGCTGTGGAGGGAACTAGCAGCATCTCTGACCACCCTGTTCACAGAGTCAATCAACACAGACATGGTTCCAGAGGACTGGAGGAGGGCACATGTAGTCCCACTGCACAAAAGTGGCAGTAGGGGTGCAAGCGGTGAACTACGGGCCAGTCAGCCTCACCTCAGTGGTGGGGAAGACCATGAAGACACTGCTGAAAGAAAGGATAGTGACACACTTGGAATCTATTGGTGCCCAGGATCTGAGGCAGCATGGATTCACATCAGGAAGGTCTTGTAAAAGAATCTGATAGATTTTTTTGATTGGGTGACTAGGGAAGTGATTTGGGGATAGACTGTAGATGTCATCTACCTGGATTTCAGCAAAGCCTTCGATACTGTCCCACATAGAAGGCTGGTTAACAAGATGAGTAGTCTGGGCATGGGGCATATGGTGATACAGTGGGTTAGAAACTGGCTGACAGACAGAAGGCAGAGGGTGGTGGTAAATGGGATCCAATCTGGGGAGAGAGGGGTGACCAGTGGAGTGCCACAATGATCAGTACTGGGACCAGTCCTGTTCAGTGTCTTCATTAGTGACATTGTAGAGGGGCTGGAAGGAAAGGTCTGCCTATTTGCAGATGACACCAATATATGTAAAAGGGTGGATACTCCAAAAGGGGTGCAGAAAATGAAGAGGGACCTGGAGAAGCTTGAAAGATGGTTGGAGGTGTGGCAACTGAGGTCCAATAATGAAAAAGTGCAAGATAATGCACCTGAGTAGGGGAACCCTGGGGAGAGCTATAGGATGGGGGTGCTGACCATCACCAAAGAGGAGAGGGATCTGGGGATTATCTTGTCTGATGACCTTAAGGTATCAAAGCAGTGCTCAAAGACTGCAGGGAGGGTCAGTGGCATGCTGGGGTGCATAGACAAAGGTATTACTAGCAGGAAGTGGCAAGTGGTGATGCCATTATATAAAACACTGGTAAGGCCTCACATGAAGCACTGCATGCAGTACTGCAGACCACACTTGCATAAGGACATAAACAAGGTAGAGGCTGTCCAGAGAAGGGCAACAAAAATGGTGCATGATTTGCAACACAAAACATATGAGGAGAGACTAAGAGACCTCAATATGTACTCACTGGAGGAGAGGAGATAAAGGGTGACATGATAAAACTTTTAAGTACCGCAAGGGCATAAACAAGGTGTAGTTGGGAGATCTTTTCCAATGTAGAAACGATACCAGAATGAGGGGGCATGATCTGAAATTGGAGGGGGGATTAAGAAGTAACTTGAGGATGTTTTTCTACACAGAGAGGATAGTGAATACTTGGAATAGTCTGCCACAAGAGGTAGTAGGGACAAGCACAGTGGAGTGGTTTAAACATGCTTGGGACAAGCACAGCAGAACTTTGGGTGGGAAGGGAGTGATGAAAAGCTATTGACCACTTAGGGTGAGTGGATGCATACTTGTATAGGGCCTACAGACATATTGGATGGGCCTAGCAGTCCTCCTTATCTGCTGACAATTTCTAGGTTTCTATGTTTCTATGAATCAAATCTTGCAAAGCCAAGACACATTCAGTGTGTCACCGAAGCTCTTGTTCCTGTGGCTGTCTTACTACTTGTTGTTCGTGACAAACCACAGTATTGGAAGACTGAGGATAAGGGTTGGCAGATGGTAAAACCATATCTTTTTCTTCAATAAAGACTACTTTCACCACTATTTTAATTATTCTCTATCTTTGACTGGAAGAATAAGTAACATTTTAAATATTAAGTTTCTGTTCAAAATTAACCAGTTTTTTTTTTCGCTTATCTAAAGGAGATGGCAGATATATGCACTGCCTAGGAATCAAATCAGGACCTTTCACTTGTAAGGTGAAGACATATCCAGTGTACCACTTGAGGCCCTTGCTCAGAAGCTGTTCTAGTCTTTAGCCATGTAGTTTGAGGTATATACAACATAGGAAGGGATAAGTGGAAGGTGATTGTAGAGGGTAAAAACATGCGTATAGCCACTGCATAATATTTGACTATTGCTGATTTATTATTTCAACCATATTCCAGGCAGACTGGAGTCAATTCTATGTAGGGGATTGGAGGTGGGGCTTCTAGTTTGAAGCTAAGAATATAAAGTATTAGAATTAATAAGGGAAGTTGTTGGTAGCAGTTAAAAGAATATTTTCTTTCCTAGAAAGATGACCTTCACCACTATTTTCATTATCCTAACTCCTTGCCACCAAAGACTATCATTTGAGTGCAAGAACAACTTATTTTTTTAATATTAAGTCTCTGTTCAAACTTAAACACTTGTTTTTTCTGTATTTAAGTAAGATGCCAAATATAGGTTTTTAATGGGAATCAAATCTCTGACCCCTTGCATGCAAGGCAAGGAGACATCCAGTGTATCATCTGAGGCTTTTGCTCAAAGGCTGATCTAGTCTTTAAGACCATGTATTTTGAGGCCAGGTATGCACAATATATAGGAAGAAACAATTTGAAGTGTATGGTAGCTGGTAAAAACATGAGTATAGCCACTGCGTAATACTTGACTGTTGCTGATTTATTATTTGAAATGTATTCCTGGCAGACTGTAGTCAATCCCAGCCAAAGCACTTGTTCTTTAACTCTTTAACTCTTCACTTAATGAATGGTGGTAGGACTTTTTTTGTGGAGGAGTAGAGGTGGTATTTTTTTTCCATTATCTAAATAAAATAGAAAATATGTAGGGTTTTTTTTTTTTTTTTTTGTTTTTAAATTGGCCCACTTTCCCAATTCCAGTTCAACGGTGCTGTACACTAGAGAGCAACCTATCTGGAAGCGGGGCTTCCATGTTGGGTATTGGAGGTGAGGTTCTCTATGGGGGACTGTAGGTGGGGCTTCTTGGTGGGGGATTGGAGGTAGGGCTGCTAGGTGGGATATTGGAAGTGGGGCTTCTAGGTGGAGGGATTGGAGGCAGAGCATCAAGGTGGGGAGATTGGTGGCAGGGCTTCCATGTCAGGGATTGGAGGCAGTACTTTTATGTGGGGGATTGGAAGTGGTGCTTCTAGGTGGGATTGGAGGTGGGGCTTCCATGTCAAGGATTGGAGCCCTGGATTCAGGGTGGGGGATCAGAGGTGGTTCTTCCATGTCAGGGATTGGAGGTGGGGTTTCTATGTGGGGGTATTTGAGGTGGGGCTTCTATGTGGGGGATTGTAGGCTGGGCTTCTATGTGGGGGATTTGAGTCAGGGCCTCTAGGTGGGGTATTGGAGGCTGGACTTCTAGGTGAGTTATTGGAGAAGGGGCTTCTGGTGGGGGTATTGGGGACAGGAATTCCATGTCAGGGATTGGATAAAGATCTTCTATGAGGGGGATTAGAAACAGGGCTTCTATGTGGAGATTGGAGGTGGGACTTCTAGGTGGAATTGGAGGTGGGACTTCCATGTTGGGGATTGGAGATGGATCTTCCAGGTGGTGGGATTGGCGGTGGGACTTCCATATCAGGAATAGGAGGCAGGGTTTCTATGTAGAGGATCAGAGGTGGTTCTTCTAGGTGGGGGATTGGAGGTGGGGCTTTCATATCAGGGACTAGAGGTGGGGCTTCTATGTAGGGATCAGAGGCTGAAGTGAGGCTTCTATTTGGGGAATTGGAGGCTGGGCTTCTATGTGGAGGATAGGAGGTGGGGATTCTAGGTGGAGTATTGGAGGCAAGGCTTCTATTTGGGGATTGGAGACCAGCCTTCTATGTTGGGGATTGGAGGCTGATCTTCAGGTGGGATAGTAGAAGCAGGGTTTCTAGGTGGAGGATTGGAGGTGGGGCTTACATATCAATGATTGGAGGCAGGGCATCTATGTAGCTGATCCTCTGATCATGGCTTCTAGGTGGGGGGATTAGAGGTGGGGCTTCTATGTAGAGGATTGTAGGTGAAGGTGGGGCTTCTCTGTGGGGTATTGGAAGCAGGGCTTCTATGTGGGGGGATTGTAGGCAGGGTTTCTAGGTGGAGTTTTGAGGCTGGACTTCTAGGTGGGATATTGAAGGTGGGGCTTCTAGGTGGGGGGATCGAAGGCAGGGCTTCTATGTCAGGGTTTGGACATAGGGCTTCAATGATAGGGATTGAACACAGGGCTTCTATGTGGGAGATTGGAGGTGGGACTTCTAGGTGAGGGATTGGAGGCAGGGTTTCCATGTCAGGGATTGGAGGTGGGTCTTCTATGTGGGATTGCAGGTGTGGCTTCTTGGAGGTGGGACTGGATATGGGGCCTCTATGTAGGAGATCAGAGGCAGAAGTGGGGCTTCCATTTGTGGGAGGCATGTCTTCTGTGTGGGGGATAAGAGGTGGGGATACTAGGTGAGGTATTGGAGGCAGGGCTTCTATGTGGGGATTGGAGATGGGGCTTCTATGTGGGGGCTTGAAGGTGGAACTTCTAGGTGGGATATTGGAGGCAGGAGTTCTAGGTGGGGGATTGGAGTTAGGCCTTCTATATTGAGGATTGGATGCAGGGCTTTGTAGGGGCTTCATGGTAGGGGGTTTGATGTGGGGCTTCTACATGGGGGATTGGAGGAGAGACATCTAGGTGGGATATTGAGGCTGGGTTTCTGGGTGGGGATTGTAGGTGGGGCTTCCATATCAGTGATTTGAGTAGGGCTTCTATGTAGGGATCAGAGGCTGGGCTTCTAGATGGGGGATTGGAGGAGGGGATTGGGGATGCAGGCAGGCTTCTTGTTAGGGATCAGAGGCAGAGGTGGGGCTTGTATGTGGGTCACTGGAGGCAGGGCTTCTAGGTTGGATATTGGAGACAGGGTTTCTAGGTGGGGATATTGGAGGTGGGACTTCTATGTAGGAGATCAAAGATGGAGGAGGGGCTTCTATGTGGGGGATTGGAGGCAGAGGAGTGGCTTCTATGTGGGGGATTAGAGGCAGGGATTCTAGGTTAGGTTTTGGAGACAGGGCTTCTATGTGAGGATTGGAGATGGGTCTTCTATGTGTGGAATTGGCGATGGGGCTTCTGAGTGGAATATTGAGGTGGGGCTTCTCAGTGGAGGGATTTCAGGTGGGGCTTCCATATCGGGGATTGGAGGTGGGGGCGTCTATGAGGGGATCAGAGGTGGGGCTTTAGGTGGGATTGGAGGTGAGATTTCCTGTCAGAGGCTGGATGCAGGGCTTCTATGAGGGGATTGAATGCAGAGCTTCTATGTGGGGATTGGAGATGGGGCTTCATGGGGGCTTGGAGGTGGACCTTCTAGGTGGGATATTGGAGGCAGGGGTTCTAGGTAGAGGATTGGAGTTTGGGCTTCCATATCGAGGATTGGATGCAGGGCTTTGTAGGGAGGGCTTCATGGTGGGGGATTGAGGTGAGGCTTCTAGGTGGGGGACTGTAGGTGGGCTCATATCCATACACGCTTGGTGCTAACAATATTATCAGGATTCCTTAGATAATGTAAAGCAAGAAATTGTGGCTATAACAAATAAACTTACAGAAATAGGCTGTGACATAGCATTTTCAGAGATTTTACCCATCCCAAGGATGAATGAGTCATCCAACACAAAAATTAAAAAAATGAAATGACTGGCTCAGACAATGGTGCCTTCGACAGGAAATCTGTTGTATTACCTACTGGGAAGAATACAGTCAAAGAAAGGAACTTTTCTCATGGGATGGTCTCCACTTACATAGGAGAGGAGGTTCTGTACTGGGAAAACATATTTTGGCATATATCAATAAAATTTAAACTAGAATACGGGGGGGGGCAGAATACTTCTACCTCTCTGAACATAGTAAATTCAAAAAATAATGGAAGAACAATACATAACCTTTCTCCATCAAATAGAACAGCCCACTTTAATATAGATAATCATAGTGAAAAATCAAATAAAAATTAAAATATTCAGCGCAAGAAACAACAACTAAAAATGTTATTAGTAAACACTAGGGGTCTAGCCACAAATTAGAGGAACTTCAGTATTTCTTAATAAATAATAACATAGATATCTGTGGAGTAACAGAGACCTGGTTTCAAGACAATGATTGGAACACAGAAATCCAAGGTTTTATGAAAATAGAAAAAAATCAAAATAATAAACGAGGAAGTGGAATAGCCTTGTATGTAATGCATGATTTAAAAGTGTACGTTCATCAACCAAGTGATAATTCTAACTCTGTTAATAAGTTTTTGTGGACAACAATACTGCTCCATAGTGCAAAACTGACAACTGGTTTAGGATTGATCACCAATCTTGGACATCAATGAAAGTAATTCATATGGACGAACTTGAGAACAAAGACATTTTGGTAATTATATTCTCATGGAGGATTTTAATCTCCCAAACATTGACTGGGATACTGTAACTGGTTCAGATATGCTAGAAAATAAATTCTTGGATTCATTAATAATAAACAACTTAGAACAACTGGATAAGTTCCCCACAAGGGACATAAATATTTTGGATCTATTTCTCACAAACTATGAAAAAGACAATATTAACATCAAAGTCATACATCCCCTAGGAAACTCAGACCATAATATGGTACAGGCTGATATATCTATTAAACAAATAACACACACAACAGGTGTAACACTCAAAGATTATTATAGAGCTGATTATGTGAAAATAAAACACTACCTAGCCACATGGAATTGGGAAAAAGCACTAAAAGATCTTCCTCTAACCATACTGTGGAAAAAAAATAAAAGAAAACATCACATGGTGTATTGATCATTGGGTTCCAGAGAGGAAAAAACATAATAACACCCACAAGATACTGCTATGGTGGAATAAAAACATAAATCGTAACATATGGAAAAACTATATAACAAATATCGAAAATGTCCAACACCGAGCAAGTGGGTATCCTATAAAAAAGCAGTAAATAAAAGCAAAAATGTAATAAAAGGAAAAAAAGGAATGGAACTAAGTTTGGCAACTTCTGCAAAAGATAATACATTTTTTTTAATTATATAGGCTCAGTAAAGGGAAACAAGAGTATTGGTCCACTAAATACAAAGAACGGTATAATTATGGGGAATAAGAAATGGCAAAGGAATTTAATGGCCATTGTATAAGTGTGTTGCAACAAAGAAGAAATTACTATTGAAAAACTTCAAACACAGTGCCACTGATACCAATTCAGTATACTGATATCCTAGAAGCTATAACAGCCACCAAAACAAGTAGCTCAGCTGGCTCTGATAGGATTACACCTAAATTTCTTAAGGAAACAAAATTTCAAATTATCGGTCCATTAACATTGTTATTTAATACATCGTTGAAAGAGGAAAAGACACTCTGAGAATGGAATGAGGCTTTTGTTAAGCCAGTCCATAAAAATGGTAGAAAAAACTATGTAAAAAAACTACTGACCAATTAGTTTGACGTCTGTTCTGGGTAAGGTAATGGGAAGAATACTAAAGAATAGAATTATTTCTCACTTACAGGATCATGGGCATATAGACATTACACAACGTGATTTCTTTCATGGTAGATTGTGCCTAACAAACCTGCTTCAATTTTTCAAACCTGCCAATTCCGCTTTAGACAATGGGCTATTGGTTAATGTGATTTTCCTTTGACTAGTCCAAGGTTTTTGACACGGTCTCACATAAGGTATTATTAGAACATATGATTAACCTAAATTTCCATCTGAGTATAGTTAGATGGGTAAACTCATGGTTATTAAATAGAAAACAAAAAGTGGCTGTTAGAGGACATACATCATCATGGGAACCAGTTACTGGTGGTGAACATCAGGGATCAGTTCTGGGACCCATATTACTGAACATTCTGGTGTCATCTATGCTGCCTCTTTACATAATATCTGACTCTGCAAATATGCAGATGATTGTAAGGGTAAGGGCATAATAACAGATCAGAAATCAGCTGAACATTTTCAAAATAATCTTTATCATCTAGAGGATTGGGCAAAAAAGAATAAATTGTGCTTCAATGCAGCCAAATGTAAGGTCATGCATCTGGGTAGAAATAATCCAGGTTATAGATATAAGTTAAACAGTACTGTAATACAAACTACTGAACATGAAAAAGATTGCGGTGTAATTTCACAGAAACTATCTTTTGAAACTCACACAAATATCATTGTTAAAAAAGTCAAAAAATACTTGGCTGCATTCTAAAAAACATCAAAAGCGACAGTCTGAAGTACTTATTTATTTATTTGCTTTTGTTTACTGGGTAAGACACACTAGACAGCCAAGTGCCTATTTTCAGGTGAGACCCGGGAGGGTTACAAGCTAGATCACAGAAGAACAGTGAAGATGTCAAGTTTACATACAATGAGATATCAAGCAATATCAGAGATTGACATCCAGAAAAATGACAAGCTTAACAGGGCTAGAGTAGGTAGCTAACAACAATAGAAACAATTTAGCATTAGATAAGTACAGTGCACAAAATTATATAACAGGTTCAGTCAATGCAAACAGAAGTAAGTGCCAGCAGGTAGGATGATATGCCACTATATGCTAGTTTGGTTAGACCACATCTGGAGTACTGCTCCCCATTAAGTGCCCCAGCCCTCATTAGAGAGAAAAAACTAATTGAAAGGGTACAAAGAAAGGCTACAAAAAAACTCATAATCTGAAAAATCTAGACTATGCCACAATATTGAAAACACTGGATCTGTACTCTATGCAGTATAGAAGGTTACGGGGTGATTTATGTCTCTCCTATACAGCCCTTCATAATGAGTGGTAGCTCAGTGCTCTAACCACTAGACTATACTGTCTGCATAACTTAAGTTCCAGCAAATGGAATGGCCAGATATTTCCTGAAATGTTTGTGATATTTGTAGAAAAATCTCCTGCTTTCTCCATTTACACAGTAGGGTCAGCAGAGAGAAACTCTTTAGGCATTTTGCTAAATATCTGGAAATATCTGGCCATGTCTATGGCTACTACTGTACTAGCAGATTTTTTGGGACTAATAGTTGCAGCCTATAGGAAGTAATAGGGGAAGAGTATGGTAAAAGCATGAGTATGGCTAATGTATAATTCTTGAATATTCTTCATAAGATGGTAAATACGTCTTCTCACTTTGAATCAAATCTTGTAAAGCCAAGATGCATCCAGTGTGTCACCTGAAGTTCTTGTTCCTATGGCTGTCCTAATCTTTTACAACTTGTAGTACGGGACAAACTATTATATTGTAGTGGTGGTGTATGCCTTTGCTGTCTTTAATTGCTGCAATTTCACCCTCTCCTCCCTGCCCCAACTCTTAATTATATGCCCTGTTAAATCTGATTGACAGGAGCTAAGCACAAGGGATAGTAGGGGTTGTGGAGTAGGAGGGACATAAGGTGAGGAAGCCCACCCTCAGCACAAGTGTTTTGACTAATTTTTTTTCCTTTTTTCTATTTTAAAGAAAAGTATCTGAGGATCAGTGGCAGGATTTTTAGGACAGTAAATTAATAAAAAGGGAACAAGGAGAGCTTCAGAAATAGACAAGTACTGGAATAGCAGTATAAGTGCAGTATAATGTGGGGAGTGGTGCAATGCAGTGGCTGCGGGGCAGCCATATTCTGGCAGACCTTCTGGACGCTGAGGTGCTGCCCTATCTGCATGCATCTCTCTGGACTGCAGGATGAGGTAGCCAGACTCAAAGCAGAAGTAAAATGGGTCAGGAGTACCATTACCCTTATCCAGAGACCACCCAGTCCAATGCTGCTGCCTCAAAGGATGCTGAGAATGAGGAGCACTTGGATGACACTGGGCTCAGGGAGGGTTAGGGCGGTCAAGCAGAGGCACATCCCAGATCCTATTCCACTCAAGAACTCATATGCCACACTGGCAAATGGGGACAACCAAATAGAGGTACCCAGAGAAGTGGAAGGAAAGGATGTGGAGGTTAGCCAAGGAGGTGACCTCAGTGGGGAGAGCAGTGGACCCCAGAGGAGGAGGAAGCGAATCCTGGTGGGGACTCCATCATAAGAGGGATCTAACTAGCAACACAGGAGGGGGGGACAGGGAGGTGAGGTGCCTACCAGGTGCCATGGCATGGAGGGATGGAAGGAAGATCCTGGGGATCACTGGGAAGGCAAGACGGGAGGGTGAGTGGATGTCATTATCCACCTAGGTACTAATGACCTGGCAAATGGGGAGCCAAAGGAAGTGCAGGAAGAGTTTAGGAAATTGGGAAGGGGTCTCAAGCAGTAGCTACTTCTGCCACCTTCTGGAAGTACTACCTGGGAGGGGCATGGGAGTGCATAGGGATGCATGCACCAGGAACTTTAACTCATGGTTGAAGAACTGGTGCTGTGAGAAAGAGGCTTGATTCATTGGTGACTGGGAACCCACCTGGAGGGATGGAGGCTTGTTCAAGCCTGATGGCCTGCATCCATCCTGGAGGGGAATCCAAGCACTCAATGATAAGTTTAAATGCTACATTGACAAGTATTTAAACTAGCCAAGGGGGTGGCAGGCCAGCAAGGAGGGTACCTAATTGTCCACACCACACAGCTAGCAGTGGAACCAGTGAACCAGAGGAGTGGATATCTCTACAAAGCAGTGTGCAAAAGATGGAGATAAGTGCCCAAAAGGTGGATAGGCAGAAAAGGGCAAATTCAACAGCAGGGCAGACAGCAAGGAGAACCAGGGATAAGAACAACCAAGGAAGGACTGAGTAGAACAGCTAAACAGTCTAGGGAGGTCAAATCATGGAAAGCCATGTAGCCAATGCCAGGAGCCTTAGTAACAAGATGGAGGTTCTGGAGGCTGGCATGGTGCAGTTAGACCTGGACATTGTAGCCCCTACAGAAACCTGGTGTAATGATAACCATGACTGGGAGATGGCCATACCTGGCTACAACATATTCAGAAGAGACAGGGCAGGTAGGACAGGAGGAGGATTGGCACTGTATGTCAAAAATGACATAAGGGCCACAGAGATCCAGGAGGAACAAAGTGGGGGAGAGATACTGTGGGTTAAGCTGGAAAGGAAAATGGGGCCAGCCATCTGCACAGGTGTGGTCTATAGACCACCAGCCCAGGAGGAAGAAACAGATAGGGAGCTGATGCAAGCCATCCAAAGGATGGCAGACAAGGGTGAGGTAGTGCTTGTTGGAGACCTCAATATTCCAGATGTGGACTGGAGCATCCCAGCAGCAGCATCAACTAGGAGCAGATTTATCCTGGACTCCCTTCAGGGTGCCTTCCTCAAGCAACTGGTCATGGAACCAGCTTGGCAGAAGGCAATACTGGACCTTGTGCTCACAAACAGGGACAGTATGATGGAAGTAACAATGGGGGAGCACCTGGGGAACAGTGACCACAAGTTATTGTGGTTTGAAATCACAGAAGGAGCAGAATCAAACCACACAAAAACATGTATCCTGGATTTTAGGGGGGCAGACTTTGGGAAAATGTGGAGATGCTTGAAAGAGGCGTTAAGGGGAATGGGGAAGGAATAAGGGGTTGAGAAACAGTGGGCAGTATTTACAATGGGGATTACAAGAGCAACATAATTATGCATTAAGCAGGTTAGCAAGGGAAAAGGAAGAGGAGGCCATTATGGTTTTAGAAACATAGAAACATAGAAGTTGATAGCAGATAAGGACCGCAAGGCCCATCCAGTCAGCCCATTTCTTTTTCTACCTTATGCTTATGCCATTGGCCTTTGCTCTGTCAATTGCCTATCTATTCATACTCATCTGTATTGCTCCCTTATGCCTATCCCATGCCTGGTTGAAGCCCTGCACTGTATTCATATCCACCACTTCCTGAGGTAGGGCGTTCCATGCATCCACAACCCTTTCTGTGAAAAATAACTTCCTCACATTACCCATTAATCAGCCTCCCTCTAATCTCCTGCTGTGTCCTCTTGTCCTGCTATTTTTCTTGTATTGAAATGTGTCAGACTCTTTCACCTTGTTAATGCCCTTAAGGTGTTTGAATGTTTCAATCATATCACCTCTCTCTCTCTCTCTCCTTTGCTCTAGGGTATACATATTGAGCTTAGTTAATCTGTGCTCATATGTTTTCTGATGCAGTCCCTGCAGAGTTTTGGTTGCCCTTCTCTGGACTGCCTCAATTTGGTTTATGTCCTTGTGAAGGTGTGGCCCCCAGTACTGCATCCCAGTACTGCATGCAGTACTCCAGATGGGGCCTAACCAGTGTCTTGTAAAGAGGGATTATTACCACCCTATTCTGACTTGTGATACCCCTACTAATACACCCCAACATCCCTCTAGCCTTACTTGCTGCTTTAGTGGTCTGTTTGGATGATTTCAGGTCATCGGTGATGATCACGCCCAAGTCTCTTTCTTCCCTTGTGACTGCCAGCAACTTCCCTCCCAACCTATAGGTGGCTTCAGGGTTTCTCTTCCCTATGTGCATGATCTTGCACTTCTTTGCATTAAACCCCAGTGGCCATTCTTCTGACCGTTTTGCTAGTTTATCCAGATCTCTTCTCATTCTGCCCACTCCATCTGGATCAACTACTCTGTTGCAGATCTTGGTGTCATCTGCAAACATATAAACCTTACCCTCCAGTCCATCTGCAATGTCACTGATGAAGATATTGAAGAGGACTGGCCCCAAGACTTGATCCCTGAGGTACTCCATTTATGACTTGCATCTCTTCTGACTGTATACTGTTTACCACCACTCTGCAGGGACACTGGTTTACCGGGATTGAGAAAGGGCATATTCCGTTTTGCACGTTGTAAAAAATGGTTTTGTCACTGGTGTCTGCTAAACCAAAATCCGTTTTTAACGGTACTTGGTTCTGTGTACTTTATTTAACAATTTTTAACTCTGCTAACATGCATTTTAGCAATTTTGACCTCCACTATTGCACATCCATCCATCCTTGTATCAATTTAAAGTTATTTTAGGTACAAGATGTGATGGTAGCAGCAGCACTACAGCCCCCATCCCTAAGGTGTGATGGAAGCAGCACTACGGCCCCATCCCTCAGGTGCGATGGCAGCACCAATGGCACTACGGCCCCCATCTGTCTGTTGTGATGGCAGCAGAAACAGCACTATGACCTCCCTCCCTCCCTCATGTGTGACAAAAGCAGCCCTGCGGCCCTCATCCCTTAGGTGTGATGGCAGCAGTACTGCATTCTCCATCCACCAGTGGTGACGGCAGAAGCACTACAACCCCCACCCCTTCAGTGTGATGGCAGTAGCAACAATGCAGTCCACATCCCTCTGGGGTGATGGCAGTAGTGACAGCACTATGATCCCCTTTCTTCAACACCCACACCCCACATGCACAAGTTACGAATGACTTGCTCTCTTTGCTTGTTAGAACTCAGATGTGAATTAATCTGAACCATTACTGCTAAGGTGGACTACCTTTGTTTTTTCCTATCTATAATTTAACTGCCTGAATTGGATTTCTGCCTGTGACACTGCTGACCAGGGTTAGGGAACAGACTTGACTTGGGTGTTGGAGGGCCAGCTAGTGGGTGAAGGCTTGAGTGTTCAACGACCACTCACCTTCTCCTGGGAGGGAGGGTGGGTTCATGGCTCAGCATTTTCTGGCCCCTGGTGGAGGCCAGAGGCATGACAACACATCGGCCCGCACTGCAGGAGGGAGTGTGACAGACATCTACTTGTGCCTTGACATCAAGTGGCCTGTCACACTCCCAAGAAATGGGAAAATACCCGCTGGCCAACTGAAGGATGGATGCTGGTTCCTCCATAAGCCAAAAGCCCCAGACATGTGTCCATTCTGATCCCTGCCATGCCCAGGATACACAGGAAGTGCTTTGGGGCAATTCTCCTCCCCTGGTAGCCTCCCACAGGGCTAGGGTACCTGGTAGCATAGGAACATAGAAACATATAAACACAGAATTTGATGGCAGATAAGGACCACTGGCCCACCCAGTCTGCCCATTTCCCTGCCTAATGGATAAGCTGCAGATCCTAGTTAACCAGCAGCCTAATTCTTCCTACCCCACCCCTAGAATTGCCTTATGACTGTCCCATGCATGCTTGAATTCCACCACTGTTTTTGACTCCACAACTTCCTCCAGAAGGCCGTTCCATGCATCCACAACCTCTCTGTGAAAAATACTTCTAAATTACCTCTGAGCTGCCCCCATCTTCAAATTGTGCCCCCTGTTCTTGCACACCTCTTTTTGAAAGATACTACCTCTTGGACTTTGTTAATCCCCTTGAGGTACTTGAAAGTTTCTATCATGTCCCCCCTCCCTCCTTTCTCGAGGCTATACATATTAAGCTCCTTAAGTCTCCCTTCATATGTCTTCGGTGCAGACCCTGCACCATTTAGTTGCCCTCTTCTGGACAGCTTCCATTCTGTCTATGTCTTTGCGGAGATAGGGTCTCCAGAACTGCACGCAGTACTCCAGATGGGGTCTCACCAGCTGTCTGTACAGAGGGATAATAACTTGCTGTTTTCTACTGGTGATGCCTCTCCCTATGCATCCCAGTATTCCCCCAGCCCTCCATGAGTGTTCAACGACCACTCACCTTCTCCTGGGACAGCAGTAAGGGGCAGTGGATGGTGGTTGGGACTCAGCAGCGGTGCTAGGGGGCCTTGGCAGGCCTGAAGGAGTGGATGGCCAGGGGTAGGAGGAGCAAAAAAAAAATGCTTGAATTTGCTTCTTTGAAATGAAGCGTCTTCACCTAAAAAATCCACAAGTGGACCTTCAGATGGATTCATGCATCTTCCAGACATGTGGATGCTTTTCTTTTACTTGGTGTCCATGAGAAGGGTGTCTCCCAGTTTTCATGTCTGAGCTCAGATGTGACTTGAGCACCACTCGGCCCACCAGCATCATACAGCCCCTGGGGTCTTACCTTCTGTATATTATTGAATGTGCTTTCAAAATCCACTGACAAAGATAAGTACACTTAAATACTTAACATTTGCTTTTTGTTGAAGCAGTCTATCGGAAAACTTTTTGTTGTCACAGAGACTGAAACAGCAGGTGGGAGAAAAGGTGCAAATTATCCAATTCACCTAAATGGGGTGCTAACTGCGAAGTCTTTTCATAAGTTGTAAGGCAGTTTTTTCCTTGTGAATATAATTCCATTCAGACTAGTTTTCATTCAAACAACTGATGATTTTGGACAGCCCTGCTGATTATAAACTCGAATAAGCTAGTTGGTAACAGTGACCCTGCATTTAGCAATCTGCAACCTAGATGCTCATATGCAAAGAACACAATAAAAACCTGACTACAAAATCATTGCAGCCCAAGTAAAATTCAGGTAAATTACATGGTACCCTGACTACTATTCTATGATGTAGTAAACATATATTGGTATTTTTTTATATTCTTTGCAAATCAGGTAAGGTCCACTAGGCAGAACTGCCTGTTTTCAGGAGTGACCTAGAAGCACT
The DNA here is from genome assembly GCA_016271365.2 of Neoceratodus forsteri. Classification (NCBI taxonomy): domain Eukaryota; kingdom Metazoa; phylum Chordata; order Ceratodontiformes; family Ceratodontidae; genus Neoceratodus; species Neoceratodus forsteri. The sequence goes on along the minus strand of CM028135.1, from coordinate 898,401,441 downwards.
GGGGAGCTTAAGTGACATTGCTTAGAGTCACACAGTATGCAAGTGGAGGTTGTAGGAATCAAACCCAAGTCTGCTGGATGTGCCCAGTTCAATCACTGTTTGTTACTCTAACCACTAGGCTATACTGCCAGCCATAAAAACACCCATATATAATGTTTTAATATATGATTTTAATAATAGTGCACAGTACCTACAGTACAAATTATGAACATGAAACACTTTACAACATTTTACTAAAACTGAACTATTTGCCACTCCATCTGCTTCTTTTTTCTTACACCGAAGTCAGTGAATAGTTGATAGAGCACTGTAAATAGCTTTTGATCAGGCTTCATTATTCTACATCCAGAAACAGATAAAATTTGTTTATTCTGGATTTATTTAATATTGATGTTCTGTGGCTCACTAAATAGAATCTAGCACTGCATAAGGCAGATGTTTTTACATTTTGGAAGAGGCAACACATCGTATCCGATTAGGATTCATGTTAGAAACAGAAGTTTTTCTTTATATTTAAAACATATTCAAGTGTCAGTGTATTGATTTAGTAGTTTATGCTGACTAATATATGCTGCAGAAAACAGTAAAGGATTTATTGTGGAGCACTCCGGATCTACAGTAGAACTCCCACAATTTCCTAGCAAGTTTTGCAAAAAATCTCTGCAATTTCAGGTTACTTTTCCTGCAATTTTCCAGTGGCCTTGCCCATGTGTGCTGATACTTGTATTTTTATTGTATCATACAGTGTAATATAAATAGTAAAAGACACTTTGGCACATACTACATGAAAACTGTGGTTTTTCAGGAAGGAAAGCAGTCCTCAGGTGATGGAGATGTTGATGGGAAGCATGGGTGGTTAAACTGAATGGCTGGTTACAACAAAGCAGTGCAGGTGATTTCCTTACTGACTCTATACGCAGCAAAGGAGAAAGAATGCAAAGCACAGCAGCATTCATTTTAAGATGCTGAAATCTGGGTCGGCCCACTGGCGCTGTAGTAGTACTACTGCATGCAATGCCAGTGACCCAGGGTCAGAAGCAAACTCGGTTTGCTGTAGGTCTGGCCAGGGAAGTAGAATCGAGCACCTGGGGGACTGCTCTTCTCCTCCGTGGAGGGTGGACTGCAGGTTCTGCTGCTTTACCACCACCTGTGTGACCATGGGTGGTGGTGCAATGGTGCTGCAGAGTGATCAGGAAGGGAGGAAGCTAGCCAGGATCTGGAGCAGTGGCATGTCTCTATGTGACCTACCTCCTTGGATCTCCTCTAGTGCCGGTGCCCTCAGGGACAGAGACCACAAAATCAGGAACAATCACCCTACATCGGCCACTGGCAGAAGGGGATCAGGTGCCCCAGACTTCATAACCAGGCTCCATGTGGGACCCACTGGGCTGCCCGACACACTCTAAGGGAGTGTGGAGGGGTGACCTGGGGTCCCCTCCCCTCCCTTCCCACCTGGGGGGAGTACAACCCAGGCAGGATAGGGGTAGGCCAACAGGAGCTCCTGAGCATTACCTGGGGTGAAACTAGGGGATACCCAGCCTAGGAATCTCTGAAAAGTGGAGACTGATGCTGTGAGAAGAGGGCATAGAAAGAGAAAATAAAAAAAAAAATTAAAAAGATGCTGAAATCTTAGAGATTCTGTGCAGTGACATGCAATTTCTGTGAAGCACCGGTACAAGAATTCAAAATCTGCAAACCAAGCAGGATTCTGTGATTGCTACCGGTGTCACTGGTAAAAACGGAAAACCAGGGTCTCTGCCACTCTGTTTTGTGCCTGTCAACCAGTTTGCCACCCAGTTGACCAACGTCTGACCCACCCCAAGCCTACCCAGCTTATTAATCAATATTCTATGTGGAACAGTATCGAAAGCTTTGCTGAAGTCAAGGTAGGCAACATCAACTGCTCCCCCTTGGTCCACCACTCTGGTTACCCAGTCAAAGAAATCTATGAGATTAGTTTGACAGGACCTTCCTTTTGTAAACCCATGCTGTCTTGGCTCCTGTGCTCCTATGGATTCCAGGTGTTGCACTATCCTTTCCTTAAGGAGTGTCTCCATAATCTTGCCCCTTACTGAGGAAAGACTGACTGGTCTGTAGTTCCCTGCCTCCTCCCTGCTACCATTATTGTGGAGCAGAATCACATGAGCCCTTCTCCAGTCTTCTGGGACCTCTCCTTAGCTCAGAGACTCACTAAACAGTTCTGCTAATGGCTCTGCTAGCTCCTTTAGTACCCTGGGATATATGCCATCAGGTCCCATTGCCTTGCCCACCCTGAACTTATTGAGCTCTTGTAGGACCATTTCTTTTGTGAAGGGACTAGTGCACACTCCCCCCCCCCATGTCCATGGTGCTGAGCTGTGGACCCTGCCCTACCTTCTCTTCAGTAAATACTGAGCAGAAGTATCTATTTAGGATAGATGCTTTTACATGGTCCTCCTCCTCACACGCCCACTTATCCCCTTTGATCTTAGCAATACCCCCTCTGGACTTTCTCCTTTCACTAATGTAGCTATAGAAAGTCTTTTCACCTTCCTTTACTGTTCGTGCTAGTGTTTCCTCAATTTGGCCTTTGCCTGCCTTACTGCCTTCCCTGCTTCCCTTAGGGAAGTTTGGTATGCCTTCCTATCTTCATCCTGTTGTGTTCCCTTATATTTCCTGAAGGCCAGCCTTTTGGCTCTGACATTTTCTGCTACTGTGTTTGAGAACCAAAGCGGTGTCCTTCTTCTTTTGCACTTCCTCTTCTCACTAACACAATGGGATGCTGCTTCAAGTATTGCATCTTTAATGCTTGCCCATTTTGGCTGTACCTCCTCACCTGTATTTCTTTTTGCCAGGGCTAGCTTTTCTCTGTTGGTCATCTTATCAAAGTCAGCTCATCTAAAGTCCCATAGCTTTGCCATGTAATAGGGTGATTTTGTTCTAGTGGCCAAACTGAACCATACCATGTGATGGTCAGTGGCACCCAGGTGACCTACCTGGAGATCTGTGATCCGTTCCCTGTTAGTCAGTACTAGATCTAGGATAGCCCTGTCTTTTCCAAGGAGGCAGTGGAGAAAATGAAAGCCAAAAAGATTGCATTCAGGCAATACAAAAAGACACAGGCAGAAGGGGATAGGGAGAAGTGTCAGGAGAAGCAAAGGGAGGCAGGAAGGTCAATAAAGGAAACCAAAGCTCAGACAGAAGAGCACATTGAAAAATCAGTGGGTAGAGGGGATAAAACCTTTTACAGGCACATAAGTGAAAAAAGAAATGCAAAGGGAGGGATAGTGAGACTGAAGGAGGAGGATGGGGGTCGCAAGGAGGATGACAACAGTAAAGCTGACATATTGAACAGTTATTTCTGCTCAGTCTTTACTGAGGAAGAGGAGGGTAATGGGTCTGAAGGGAGTACAAGGGGTGGGAATGGTGCAGAAATTGACATGAGTCTCTTTACACGAGAAAGGGTCTTGAAGGAACTGGAAGTAATAAGAGTTGATAAAGCAATGGGGCCAGATGGGGTGCACCCCAGGTTCCTTAAAGAATTAAGAGAGGTGGTGGCTGAACCTCTTGCAATCCTATTTAGCTGATCACTGGAAACAGGGGAGGTACTCAAAGACTGGAGGACAGCAGATGTAGTCCCCTTTTACAATAGTGGGAACAAAGAGGAAGTGGGGAACTACAGACCAGTCTTCAGGGAAGATCATGGAAGCACTACTGAAGGAGAGATTGGTGGAACATCTGGTTGTCAATGGACTACAGGACCCAAGGCAGCATGGTTTCACCAGGGGGAGGTCATGTCAGACCAACCTTGTTGAATTTTTCAACTTGGTGACTAGGGAGGTGGGTCGGGGAGAGCAGTGGACATGGTCTATCTGGACTTCAGCAAGGCCTTTGACACTGTGCCACATAGAAGACTATTACACAAACTGGGGAATATGGGTTTGGGCAGGACAGTAATGTGGTGGGTAGGTAACTGGCTGGGTGGTAGGACACAGAGGGTGGTGGTAAATGGCTGTCACTCCACAGAGGGAAGAGTGACCAGTGGGGTACCACAGGGATCAGTGCTGGGGCCGATCCTATTCAACAGCTTTATCAGTGACATTGCGCAGGACCTAGAAGGCAGAATTTCCCTGTTCGCTGATGACACAAAGCTCTGTAACACAGTAAATACACCAGAGGGTGTGGGCAGAATAAGAAAGGACCTGCAGAAACCTGAAGAATGGTCAGGGGTTTGGCAGTTGAAATTCAATGCAAAGAAGTGCAAGATAATGCATATGGGGCACAAAATCCCTGGCACAATATATCAGGGGGTGAGGATATAGCATGCGCCAAGCAGGAAAGAGATCTTGGGGTTATCATCTCTGAGAACCTCAAGGTAGGGAAGCAGTGTGACAAGACAGCAGGTGGGGCATCACCAGCAGGAAGAGGGAGGTCATAATTCCACTATACAAGACACTAGTGATGCCCCACCTGGAGTACAGTGTACAGTTCTGGAGACCTTACTTACATAAGGACATAGACATGGTAGAGAAGGTTCAGAGGAGGGCAACAATGATGGTACATGGATTGCATCACAAGACCTATGAGGACAGGTTGAAGGAATTGAATATCTACTCTCTGGAGGAGAGGAGGGAGAGAGGGGATATGATAGAGACATACAAGTATCTTACAGGGAGGAACAGGGTGCAGGAATGCACTGGTTTTAAGTGAAACAGATGTTCCAGGACTAGAAGGCATTGGATGAAGTTGGAGGGAGGACAGTTCAGAGGAAACGTGAGGAATAATTTCTTCACAGAATGGGTGGTGGACAAGAGGAACACCCTACCAGAGGAAGTGGTGGGGGCTGAAACAATCATGGGCTTTAAGAATGCAAGGGATAGACATAAAGGAATTCTGGAGGTCAGGGTTAAGGGGTGACAGACTTCTAGGAAAACATAAAGTGAACTTACAAGCTCAAATGGGCAGACTAGGTGGGCCATAGGCCCTTATCTGCTGACACTGTCTATATTCTATGTATCTATGTATTGGAAATACTAAAGAGAAGGGGTTGGTAGCTGCTAAAAGCATATCTTTTACTTTAATAAAGATTACTTTCACCACTATTTTAATTATTCTTTATCTTCCAGTGGAAGTATAAGTAATTTTCACTTATCTAAAACAAATGGCAGATATATATGTACTGCCTGGGAATCAAAGCTGTGATCCTTCACTTGTAAGGTGAAGACATAACCAGTGTACCACTTGAGGCCCTTATTCAAAGGCTGTTCTAGTCTTCAAGAACATGTAGTTTGAGGCTAAGTATATACAATACAGGAAGGGATAAGTGGAAGGGGATTGTAGCTGGTAAAATCATGCATATACCCACTGCTTAATATTTGACTATTGCGGATTTATTATTTGAACCATATTCCTGGCAGACTGGAGTCAGTTCTATGTGGGGGATTGGAGGTGGGGCTTCTAGTTTGAGACTAAGAACATAAACTATGAGAATTAATAAGGGAAGTGATTGGCAGCAGGTAAAATATTTTCTCTTCTAGTAAGAGGACCGTCATCACTATTTTCATTATTGTAACTCCTTGCCACCAAAGATTATCATTTGAGTGGAAGAACAACTTATATTTTTTTATATTACAGTAGTAGCCACAGACATTGCCAGCTATTTCCAGATATTTTGTGAAATTTCTAAAGAGTTTCTCTCTGCTGCCCCTACTGTGGTAATGCAGAAAGCAGGAGAGTTCTCTAGAAATATCACAGAAATTTGGGTTAATAACTGGCAATGTCTGTGGCTACTACTGTAAGTCACTGTTCAAAATGAAACTCTTTGTTTTATCCATATCTAAGTAAGATGGCAGATATAGGTTCTCCCTGGGAAACAGATCTCTGAATCTTTGCTTGTAAGGCAAGGACATATCCAGTGAACCACCTGAGGCTCTTGCTCAAAGGCTGATCTAGTTTATAAGACCATGTAGTTCAAGGCTAAGTATATACAATATAGGATGAAATAAGTTGAAGGGTATGGTAGCTAGTAATAACATGAGTATAGCCACTGTAACATTGGACTAATGCTGATTTATTATTTGAACCGTATTCCAGGTAGGCTGGAGTCAATCCCAGCCAAGGCACACGTTCTTTTACTCTTTACTTAATGAATGGAGGTAGGACTTTTCTTGTGGAGGAGTACAGGTGGTATTTTTTCCATTATTAAATAAGATGGCAAATATGCTTTTTTGCCACACTTTCCCATTTGCAGTTTATCAGTGCCATACACAAGAGAGCAATCTATCTGGAAGTGGGGCTTCCATGTAGGGTATTGGAGGTGGGACTTCTAGGTGGGATATTGGAGGTGGGGCTTCTAGGTGGAGGGATCAGAGGGGGAGCATCAAGGTGGGGGGATTGGAGGGAGGAATTCCATGTCAGGGACTGGAGGCAGTGCTTCTATGTGGGGAACTGGAGATGTGGGCTTGTAGATGGGATTGGAGGTGGGGCTTCCATGTCGGGGATTGTAAGCCAGGATTCGAGGTGGGGGGCTGGAGGTGGGGCTTTCATGTCAGGGATTGGAGGTGGGGTTTCTATGTGGGGGTACTGGTGGTGGGGTTTCTATGTGGGGAATTGTACACTGGGCTTCTATGGGGGGATCGGATGCAGGGCTTCTATGTGGGGGATTAGAGGCAGGGCTTCTAGGTGGGTTATTGGAGGCGGGACTTCTAGGTGGGATATTGGAGGTGGGGCTTCTAGGTGAGGGATTGGAGGTAGGGATTCTAGTTAGTAGGATTGGAGGTGGAGGTTTCATATTGGGAATTGGAGGCAAGGCTTCTATGTAGGAGATTGAAGGCAGAAGCAGGGCTTCTATTTTTTTTTTATTCATGTTTTATTGTTTTTTCAAACATACATCAAATGACATGGCACAGTAAACACAGTGACATAAGTGCCCATACAGGCATTAATACAAACATAGGAAATATTGTGTCATGTCCCCATCCCATACCGCCCACCCCCTACTATTACCTTCCCCCCTTGCCCCTCATGATATTCCCTCAACCCTCCCTCCCATCCCGCCCCTTAGTTGGGCATATACTCATACCATTGTGTCTTAAAACTAGAAGGACAGCAAGGAAACACTTTGGATTGAAGTCTTGAATGGAAGGCGACCACCCACTATTAGAAGAATAACCCGAAACCTCAGAACCTCTCAAGTCAGTGGAACTCGAACTTGTAACATGTACATAGTGTGCATCCCGGAACATATATTTTTGTATCTGGAAGGGAAATGGAGCAGGGCAGAAGTAAATGTAAAAAAAGGCAAAGGCAGTAAGGACAGGAATGGGGCTAAAAGGGGTAAGGCCATCAAAAAGTGGAGGATAATGAGTACCAATGCCCGTAGTCTGTGTAACAAGCTCCCTGAACTAGTGGCCTTGATGGAAAAGGGTTGCCTGGATATTGTGGCAGTAAGAAACATGGTACACAGAGAACCATGACTGGGATGTCAACATACCAGGATATACAATCTACAGGAGGAACAGGGAGGGTTAAAGAGGAGGAGGAGGAGTAGCTCTTTATGTAAAGGAAGGGATCAAAGCAACAGAACTAAAGAGTAAACAGGGAGCAGATGAGACACTCTGGGTCACCCTGGAGACAGGAAATGGCACCACAATCCTTATGGGGGTTGTATATAGACTCCCATCTCAGGGGAGGAATGGACACAAGGAAATGATAGAAGGCTTCTAGAATGGCAGAAAAAGGGAGACATTGTTGATGGGGACCTGAATATGCCAGATGTTAACTGGGACACCTTTGCTGCAGGCACATCCAAGAGCAGGGTCATTCTTGATGCCCTACAGGGGACATGCCTCAGACAGCTAGTATTGGAACCCACTCAGGAGGGAGCAATCTTAGACCTGGTACTCTCAAATGGGGATGGAGAAATAATCTCAGATTTAGAAGTGGGTAGCCATCTGGGAACAAGCGACCACCAAACAGTGTGGTTCACGATAAACACAGCCATACAGTCAAGCCATACAAAAGCAAGAGTATTGGATTTTAGGAGGGCTGACTTTCAGAAAATGAGAGAGTGCCTCAGAATAGCACTAGCAAACAGGCAAGAAGGAGGGGTGGAGGAACAATGGAGAGTAATCAAAACAGCCATCACAGAGGCAACAAGCCTTTGTGTAAAGCAAATCAACAAAACACAATGAAGGAAAAAACCGCTATGGTTCTCAAAACAGGTAGCAGGGAAGGTTAAGGAGAAAAGGATAGCATTCAGGAAATATAAGGAAACACAGAAGGAGAAGGACAGAGAACTTTATTTATCTTTTGTTGACCGGGTAAGTGCACTAGACAAATCCTGACTATTTTCAGGCACAACCTGGGGGAGGGGGATACAGATGAATGCCAATTGACCTTGAACCAGATTAAGCTGTTGGTGGTATTTTTGGTGAATGAGGGAAATTTGGCCAGGACACCAGGGAAATTCCCCTTCTCTTTTCAATAAGTGCCATGGGATCTTTAACATCCACCTGAACTACCACCAATCCAGGCAGATGGGACCTCGGATTAACGTCTCATCTGAAAGACGGCACCTCAGAAATGCAGTACCCCTTTCATGCTGCATTACAGTGTCAGTACTGGGATATTATCCCAAGTGCCAGATGTGGGAACTGAACCCACAGCCCTCTGATCTCCCGGCCTCAGAGGCGAGTGTGCTACCTACTGAGCCACTGACACTTATCAGTTAAAGCAGAAAGAGGCTGGGAAGGCAGTCAGAATAGCAAAGGCCCAAACTGAGGAAAGGATAGCCAACTCTGTTAAGAAGGGGCATAAGACCTTTTATAGGTACATTAGGGAGTGAAGAAAGACCAAAGGAGGGATGCTGAGGCTTAATAAAGGGGAAGGAATGTGGGTAGAGGGTGACAATGAAAAAGCAGGGATACTGAACGAATATTTCTGCTCAGTTTTCACAAAGGAAGAGGAGGGGGAGGTACCTAAACCAAACAAGAGAAACACTCTGAAGATGAGGGTCAATACCAGTCCATTTACAAAAGAAAGGGTTCTGAAAGAACTAATAAAATTGAAGGTGGACAAAGCAATTGGGCCTGATGGGATTCACCCAAGAATTCTAAAAGAACTAAGGGTAGAACTAGTGACACCACTGACTACTCTCTTTAACAAATCATGGGAAGATGGGGTGGTACCTGAGGACTGGAGGAGGGCGGATGTGATTCCTCTTCACAAAAGTAGGAGCAGGACAGAGGCAGAAAACTACAGACCAGTTAGTTTGACCTCAGTGGTAGGTAAAATGGTGGAATCAATTATGAAGGAAAAAATTGTTGAGTACCTAGAGGCCAGTGGGGCACAGAACCCAAGGCAGCATTGATTCACAATGGGAAGGTCGTGTCAGATGAATCTAATAGATTTCTTTGACTGGGTGACCAAAGTAGTAGACCAGGGAGGGGCTGTGGACATGGCTTGCCTAGATTTTAGCAAGGCATTTGATACAGTCCCACACAAAAGATTAATACACAAGTTAGCCAGCTTTGGAGTGGGTCCCAAGGTGGTAGCCTGGATAAAAAATTGGCTAGACAACAGGACGCAAAGGGTAGTAGTAAATGGAGTCCACAGTGAAGAAAAGAGGGTTACTAGTGGGGTACCGCAGGGTTCAGTACTAGGACTGGTCCTTTTTAATGTCTTTATAAGTGACATTGCAGAGGAACTGGAAGGAAAAGTATCTCTCTTTGCAGATGACACAAAGATCTGCAACAGGGTTGATACACCAGATGGAGTGGAAAGGATGAGAAGGGACTTGGCAAGGTTGGAGGAATGGTCAAATGTATCGCAGCTCAGATTCAATGCAAAGAAGTGCAAGGTAACGCACCTGGGAAACAAAAACCCAGGGCAAGAGTACACAATGGGGGGTGAGATACTGACAACAGTAAAAATGGAAAGGGACCTGGGGCTAATTATATCAGATGACCTAAAGGTGGGCAAGCAATGTGAGAAGGCAGTAAGGAAGGCTGGGGGGGATACTGGGATGCATAGGGAGAGGCATCAATAGTAGAAAACAGGAAGTTGTTATCCCTCTGTACAGACAGTTGGTGAGACCCCATCTGGAGTACTGTGTGCAGTTCTGGAGACCCCATCTCCGCAAAGACATAGACAGAGTGGAGGATGCACAGAGGAGGGCAACCAAAATGGTACAGGGTCTGCACCAGAAGACATACGAAGAAAGACTAAAGGAGCTTAATATGTATACCTTTGAGGAAAGGAGGGAGAGAGGGGACATGATAGAAACTTTCAAGTACCTCAAGGGAATCAACAAAGTCCAAGAGGGTGACATCTTTCGGAAAAAGAGATGTGCAAGAACAAGGGGGCACAGTTTGAAGATAGAGGGGACAGCTCAGAGGTAATGTGAGGAAGTATTTTTTCACAGAGAGGGTTGTGGATGCATGGAACAGCCTCCCTGAGGAGGTCGTGGAGTCAAGAACAGTGGGAGAATTCAAGAATGCATGGGACAGACATAAGGCAGTCCTAGTGGGGGGTAGAAGGAAGTAAGCTGTTGGTTAATTAGGATCTGTAGCTTATCTGTTAGGTAAGAAAATGGGCAGACTAGGTAGGCCAAGTGGTCCTTATCTGCAGTCAAATTCTTTGTTTCTACGTTTCTCTGGCCCGGGGAAGTTCTAGATTGTTCCACCCTCAGATTAAACAAAAGGTCTTGGTGCCATTCTGTATAAGAAAGCTTTTGGGTGTCAATCAAATGCCTTAAGACAAGTTTTCTAAGTGTTATGGAGATCATTGCCATGTGATATCTACGCGTTCTAAACTGTACCTTAGAGTAATTCCCTATGAGACAAACCTCTGGTTTAAACAAATCCTCTAGACCTAGCAAAGGGTCAGCTTTCTGTCAAATTTCCATCCAGAGGTCATGGACAAAGGGACAGTCCCAGAACAAATTACAGAGAGAACCTTCTTCCATTTTACACCTAGTACAAGTTGGGGTTGAGGATTTACCTATCTTAATGAGTTTAAGGGGCGTCCAATATAAGTTATGTAAGAATTGAAATTGTGTAAGTCTCAACCTTTCTTGGGATAGGTAAATATATGTATCTTCCCAGATTTTACTCCAGTTAATGCTAGGATCTTGAAATTGACTAATCCAATATTTCGGACCTCCTTCTTGAGTAACAGGCACCTGTCCCAAAAGGGAACTATACACTTGGTCTATTGCATGTGGAAGGTGTACCTCTTCTGCTAAAGTGGCAAAGAGTTCACTGAATTTGTCTTCTGTAACCAAATGTCTACTTAGTCGGTTCAGGAGGTGAGATATCTGGTATGTGCTGAACATTTGTCCCTTGCTTAGTGAATATTTATTAAAAATATCCAGCACCAGGAGATATCTTCTCTCTGGGTCCAGAAAATCTTTTAATTTTGTGTGCTGAAACTGAGGGATCCAAAGTTTAGGAATCATCTTGTTACCTATCTTGACATTTGATTCTGTACTAATGACTGGTTCCAGTCCTGAGAGTGTTTATATTTTAAGAAGTTACATAGTTGGGAGTGGGATTTTAGCAAGATCCCAATAGGAGAGCGGGAGATATTAACCGGTAAATTTTTAGTTGTGCTGGATAACAACATGGGTATTGATAGATTTGTTTCCGCTAACATTGCTTTCTCAAGTATAAGCCATAGTGGGACATATGGTAGGTTAGATAATGTTACATCATTGGCCATCCATTTCATATATTTGGAGATCTGACTAGCCCAGTAGTAACCCCCCAGATGAGGTAGCCTTAGCCTCAACCCACCTCCAGACTTAGGTGCAGTCAGCTTCTGGTAAGCTCTTCTTGGGGGCTTGGCTGCCCATATGAAGGAAGATATAATCGAGTGGACTTTCCTGAACCATTTAATAGGCAGCCAGACATTAAGCATATGTAATGGGTAGTCCTTGGCAGGACATTCATTTTGACTATATTAATATGCCCCCAAATAGAAATAGAAAGGGATGACCATCTAATAAAATCTTGTTGTATAGCTGCCAGAGTATCGACAAGACTTAATTTCTTAGTAAGGGAGTCCGATCTGGTGAGGTAAATGCCCAAATATTTTAAATGTTTCGGGGACCATTGAAGGCCTAAGTGTGGAATATCACTTTTTAACAGTCTATAGTTTAAGGAGAAAACCGTACTTTTATCCAAATTAATTTTATAATTAGAATAGGTACCAAATTCTAAAATAATTGCTGGGAAGCCTCAAACGCCCTAACAGGACTAATGGAGTGAAGCAGAATATTGTCTGCATATGCCAATAATTTTAACACAGACCCATACAGAGGTATGCCCAGAATCAGGGGAGACTCCCTGAGTTTGACAAGTAAAGGCTCCAAATAGATATTGAATAGAAGTGACGATAATTGGCACCCTTGGCAAGTACCTGAGTGAAGAAGAAACCTCTCTGAGAAAACCCCGTTGCAATAAATACCAACTTTGGGATTCTTATAGAAGGAAGTGATCCAGCCAATATATTCCGTTGGAAATCCAAATTTGCACATTGTGGAAAAGAAGAAGCTCCAATCCACCCTATCAAAAGCAATCTCCACATCCAGGGACAGCAGACCTTCTGGCACGTCGGAGTCCCTGATCGAGGAGAAAATGTGTGATAGTTTCCTCAAATGATCTGAAGAGTTCCTCCCCTTCATAAATCCTACCTGGTCTAAAAGAATTATGGTGGGCATAACCTCTGCCAATCTATTTGCTAACAATTTAGCTATAATTTTCATGTCATAATTCAATAAAGATATAGGTCTATAATTAGTCACCATTTCCGGGTCCCGCTCTGGCTTATGCAAGACAATAATTAGGGCCTCCAGGAAACTGTCATCCATTACATCCCCTTCTAGAAACCTCTTGAACAACTGACTTAGCCAAGGAGTCAATTGTTTACTAAAGGATTTATAGAAATTGGGTGAAAACCCATCAGGGCTGGGGGCCTTGTCCAAAGAGATGGAGTCTATTGTTTTCTCAACTTCTATGTCAGTTATGGGCATCAGCAGTGCTGACTTCTGTGCTGCTGTTATCTGTGCTAGAGAGAGGGTCTCTAAATACTTATCTAGTTCTTGTTTCCCAGGGGGGCTAGGCATGGGTCTGTACAAGTCCTTATAATAAGTTATGAATTCCTGTACTATGCTTTTAGGGTTCACTTGTATAGTGTTATATGACATAGACCTAATACCTTTAATTACTCTGGAGGCTTCTTGAGTTTTTAACCAAAGGGCCAACAACTTTCCCGCTTTTTCCCCATGTTCCACGTAGTTAATCCTGGTGCACATTATTGCATATTCTGCTTTGCTTAACAGTAGAGTGCTATATTGGGCCCTCAAACCCACCAGTTTAAATCTGTCCACCTCCGGGGTGGAGGGTGATAATGTTTTCTCTGAATCACAGATTTTGTTGATTTATGTGTTGTTTCATCTTTTTTTTTGTACGAGGCTATTCTGATCATTTCTCCCCTTATTACACACTTCAGGGCGCACCATTCTAAGTCTATTCTTCCTGTCGAGCCAAGCCTAACCTCCGTGTACTGATCAATTGCTTTCAAAATATCTTTAATAACTCCCTCATCTCTCAGTAACTGGTTATTAACCTTCCATATGGTTTCTTTTGGAACATTGGGGGTCAGGTTTAGTGAACACCACACCACTGCGTGATCTGATATAACAATGGATTCAATAGCACTATCCATTATCCCTGACAGGAAATTATGACTAATTAGAAAGTGGTCTATTCTGGTAGATGTGCCATGAACAGCGGACCTAAATGTATACTCTTTCAAGGAAGGGTATATGACCCTCCATGGGTCCAACAGACCTAGTTGATCCGATAAATCTTGGAGGGCTTTCTGAGCAGGCGAGAGCCCAGATTTCCTGACCCCTAATCTGTCCAGGTCAGGTATAAATAAGAGATTCCAATCTCCTCCCCAAATCAGTGGAAATGAAACATCAGGAAGTAATTCTTTAAGTAACTTATGAAAAAAGGCTGGGGAGTCAAAATTGGGCCCGTAGACACAGCAGAGCACAACCTCTGTGCGGTCAAGTAAACTTTTCAAAATTAGATACAGTATCTGCTGTCAGGGTCCTGAATACAAATTTCACAATTAAAGGGGATACTCCGGGAAAATAATATAGCTACCCCTCTGCTTTGGGTGCTATCCCCCGTATTAAAGACTTGGCCTACCAGTTGCCTTCTCAGGAGTGAGCCCTCCGAGATCAGTAAGTGAGTTTCTTGTAGGAATGTGACAGCTCCTTTTAAGCATTCAATATGTTTTAAAACCTGATATCGTTTCACTTTCTTTCTTGCACCTCTGATATTCCACGTAAGTAATTTTAAACCTCCTGCCATTTTTTGTTTTCCAAGCTCAAATTAGAGTAGCCTACCTCTCATCTTCCTGATATCCAGCCGATTTGTGCCCCCTGCCCACCCCCTTCCCCAAGCCCTGAAACCCTTTAAAGCCTACCACCCTTAACCTTACAGATTCATATTCAAACCCAATAATTCCTAAACTTAACATATCCCTATTGGCCTAAAGGGCCAAAAACACCCCCACCCTCTCAACATAATAACATCAAGGTACATGATCTACAGATACCACGAATATCCTTTCCTCCCTCCCGCCCACTCTTAACCCTACAAAATACTTCCTGCCTTGAATCCTGCATCCAAGACCTAACATTAATTAAACCCTATTAACCTATAAAATAAATATAGAGGAAATATTCACTGGCTGGAGACTTGCATACTTATTAATCACAGCCTTATGAAAATATCTAAAAAACTAAAACTAAAAATTCTTAAGTGAATCTTTTGTATACACCCAGTCTATTTCTGACTGAGGAATAAGCTCATACTTTATCCCTGGGTGACCTCTTGTGGCCATTAGCTTGTATTACATTAGAGTAAACAAAATCTCAAGTGAACCTTGTGGCCACAATAATAAACTTGATTGAGCGAATAGATTCTTCACTTAAGCGCCCCCAACCAATACAGTAAAAAATAAAATTGTTGATACTTGCCATATGGCAGTGGTTACAACTGGAAGGTTTATCCTATGGGTAATATTCAGCCGGCTAGCTCGGTATCTACTGGAACCGGATCCTCCAAATGCTTGTATATCCAGAGCTCCTTCAAGACGTGAGCGTGACAAAGTAAAAAGAAGGGAGAGAAGAGCTCCCACCCTCTACCAGAATTATCACTGGTAGTTTTGGATCTAAAAGTCAAGAATCTACTACCCAAGCAGAACCAGTCAGTATTAAAACACTAACTCTCCTGTATGCAGGCATGCCTTCCCCGAATCCATCAAGAGGCTAAACCAGCATGAAGGGGACAGAGTCCCTGGATTCCCTTCTGGGTCTAACTCTCAGAAGTATCAGAACAGCAACTTTGATACTATCCTGGAATCCTTATCCAGTCACCCCATCAACCTGTGAAATAAAGAATGCTGTGTTATTAAACTTAACAGAACACCAATCTACACAAAACCTTGTACTAGCAAATGGGCAGGAAGGAGGGGTGGAAGAACAATGAGGAATAATAAAAACTGCTATCACAGAGGTAACGAGCCTTTGTGTGAAGCAAATAAACAAAACAAAATGATGTAAGAAACCACTATGGTTCTCAAAGGAAGTGGCAGTGAAGGTTCAAGAGAAAAAGAAAGCATTCAGGAAGTACAAGGAATCGAAGAAGGAACAGGACAGAGAACTGTATCAGTTAAAGCAAAAGGAAGCTGGGAAGGCAGTCAGAACAGCAAAGGCCCAAACCGAGGAAAAGATAGCCAACTCAGTTAAGAAGGGGAAAAAACTTTTATAGGTACATCAGGGAGCCAAGCAAGACCAAGGGAGGGATAGTGAGGCTTAATAAAGGGAGGGAGGGTGGGCAGAGGGAGACTGTGAAAGGCAGAGATACTAAACAAATATTTTTGCTCAGTATTTACAAATGAAGAAGGGGCGGTACCTAAAACAAACAGTAGAAACACTCTGGATACAGAAGTTGATACCAGCCCATTAACAGAAGAAAGGGTTCTGAAAGAACTCTTAAAACTGAAGATGGACAAAGCAATGGGGCCTGATGGGATTCATTCCAGAATTCTAAAATAACTAAGGGTAGAACTAGTGACACCACTGACTACCATCTTTAACAAATCATGGGAGGATGGGGTGGTACCCGAGGACTGGAGGAGGGTAGATGTGATTCCCCTTCACAAAAGTGGGAGCAAGGCAGAAGCAAGAAACTACAGACCTGTTAGTTTAACCTCAGTGATAGGGAAAATGATGGAATCACTTCCGAAGAAAAGAATTGTCAAGTATCTAGAGGCCAGTGGGGCACAGGACCCTAGGCAGCATGGATTCACAGCGGGAAGGTCATGCCAGACGAATCTGATAGATTTCTTTGACTGGGTGACCAAGTAGTAGATCAGGGAGGGCTGTGGACATGGCCTACCTAGACTTTAGCAAGGCATTTGACACAGTCCCACACAAAAGATTAATATACAAGTTAGCCAACCTGGGAGTGGGTCCCAAGATGACATCCTGGATAAAGAATTGGCTGGAGAATAGGACACAGAGAGTAATAGTAAATGGAGTCCACTCAGAAGAAAGGGGGTTACTAGTGGGATACCGCAGAGTTCAGTATTAGGACCAGTCCTCTTCAATGTCTTTAGAAGCGACATTGCAGAGGGACTGGAAGGAAAAGTATGTCTCTTTGCAGATGACACAAAGATCTGCAACAGAGTTGATGCACAAGGTGGGTGGAAAGGATGAGAAGGACTTGGCAAGGTTAGAGGAATGGTCAAATGTATGGCAGCTTAGATTCAATGCTAAGAAGTGCATAGTAATGCACCTGGGAAACAAAACCCAGGGAAGAGTACACAATAGGGGTGAGATACTAACAGCAGCAAAATGGAAAGGGACCTGGGGTAGTCATATCAGATGACCTAAAGGTGGGCAAGCAATGTGAGAGGGCAGCAAGGAGGGCTGGGGGGATACTGGGATGCATAGGGAGAGGCATCACCAGTAGAAAACAGGAAGTTATTATCCCTCTGTACAGACAGCTGGTCAGACCCCACCTGGAGTACTGCATGCAGTTCTGGAGACCCAGTCTCTGCAAAGACATAGACAGGATGGAAGCTGTCCAGAGGAGGGCAACTAAAATGGTACAGGGTCTGCACCGGAAGACATATGAAGAGAGACTAAAGGAGCTTAATATGTATAGCCTCAAGGAAAGGAGGGAGAGGGGGGACATGATAGAAATGTTCAAGTACCTCAAGGGAATCAACAAAGTCCAAGAGGGTAGCATCTTTCAAAAAAAGAGGTGCAAGAACAAGGGGAACAATTTGAAGATAGAGGGGCAGCTCAGAGGTAATTTAAGGAAGTATTTTTTCACAGAGAGGGTTGTGGATGCATTGAACGGCCTTCCAGAGGAGGTTGTGGAGTCAAAAACAGTGGTGGAATTCAAGCATGCATGGGACAGTCATAAGGCCATTCTAGGGGGTTGGGGTAGGAAGAAGTAGGCTGCTGGTTAACTAGGATCTGCAGCTTATCCAGTAGGTAGGGAAATGGGCAGACTGTGTGGGCCAAGCGGACCTTATCTGCCATCAAATTCTATGTTTCTATGTAACTCTTAATATTATCCCCCCATTCCACTGTCGAGCTAAGCCTTTATTTTTAAGGCGATGAGTTTTATATAGGGGACCAAAAGTTAAACTGTTATAACCAACATGGCCACATTTTATGAACTTGCTCCAACTTAGAAACCAGTCACTGTCTCATGGGAGCAGCACATGGCAACTCTTGCAAACAAAACTATGTGGCACCAGATTCCTCTTAGTGCAGTCTGCCAACCAAATAGGAGGTGTATCTCTTTCTCCTTGAAGTAGCTCTCCAGGGCACCTTCCATGATCATCAGGTACAGGAGCAACAATAATAGTTGCAGGGCAGTTGTGCCTCCCAATGGGGGATGCCATAAAACTGCCACCGCTGCCCTGTTAGCCTGTGTGGGAACAACAATGATGGCATACCGGGCTAACATACACCGGCGTCTTTGAGAAAGGGAATGCACATTGTAGCCTTCACTTTGCAGCTCCATTTAAGATCTGGGGTGATGATCTGGCATGCAACCTCTGACATTTAGAATAGACCGAGCACTAATTAGGATAGATAACTTCAGTCCCTTTGCAAATTGCAGCAAACAAACATCCCAGCACAGATAGGCATAAAGCACACATGCACCCCACTTCAGCGATCACTGAATAGATTGGGGAATGCTCCCTTCAGTGCGGCTTCTGTGGCTTTCAGGTCTTCAAAACTGGACCAGTATCAACTTGTTGACTAAAGGTTGAAAAAGAGCTCTTCACTGCCGGACTGACACCGGGAGATCTTGCGTGATCCTTAACTGGACTTCACCCCATTTTATTTGCTCTAAGCTTTGGGCTTTTGTCAAGAAGTGCTGCCACTCCAGATAGTTCAGAAATTGGACTATTAGAGATCAAGGGGGGGCACCTGCAGCAGGCACTGGGTGCAGGGATCAGTGAGCTCACTCTATGCAGTAAAACGCACCATATGGGGAGGGACCAATCAACTTTGCTACCAGCTTCTGGACAATGAGAATTGCATCAGCCCCCTCTTCTTTCTCCGGTAAGCCTATAAGCACCACATTGTTGTGCCTACTGCGCCCCTCTAAATCCTCGACCTTCGATTTCAAGTGAGCCATCTTCTGCCTTGTAGACACCAGCTCTAGTTCTATTCTCCCCAGATGCTTTTCCATTGATACAATCCATGCCTCATTGTCTCTGACCCTTGTCGATACACTTTCCAGAGCCGTGGCCATTGATTTAAACTCAGCTGTTAACATAGATACATAGATACATAGACAGTGTCGGCAGATAATGGCCTATGGCCCACCTAGTCTGCCCATTTGAGCTTGTAAGTTCAGTTTGTTTTCCTAGAAGTCTATTTCCCCTTACCCCTGACCTCTAGAATTCCTTTATGTCTATCCCATGCATTCTTAAACTGGGATTGTTTCAGCCCCACCACTTCCTCTGGCAGGGTGTTCCACTTGTCCACCACCCGTTCTGTGAAGAAATTCTTTCTCATGTTTCCTCTGAATCGTCCTCCTCCAACTTCATCCCATGCCTCTAGTCCTGAAACATCTTTTTTCGCTTAAAATAGTGTTTTCCTGCACCCTGTTCCTCCCTGTAAGATACTTGTATGTCTCTATCATATCCCCTCTCTCCCTCCTCTCCTCCAGGGAGTACATGTTCAGTTCCTTCAACCTGTCTTCATAGGACTTGTGATGCAACCCATGCACCATCTTTGTTGCCCTCCTCTGAACCTTCTCTACCCTGTCTATGTCCTTACGTAGGTATGGTCTCCAGAAACGATCGGAGTTCTTGGCGAAACGGCTTGAACTCTTGCAAGAACCTGTCCACTGTTAGGACGTTAGGATCCTGGTTTGGCAAGGTACGCTCTGCCGAGGTGGCTTGCAGCCTTGTGTTTTTTCTGGCTTTTTCTGGCGTGGAAGGAGGCGTGTGTTTTGGCAGAGCTTGCCTCATTTCTGCTTCCATGCTGGGTAAGGAAACTGAAGCCAAGTAACGTTGCATGCTGCTTGTCTTCTTAGATGCATTTTTCTTTTCAATATTTGTAGTTATAATGCATTTAATCATTAATTAATGTCTCGAGTGAGTGGGCAACATGGAGAGTACGACAACCTGTGAGCCTGCATCATGTGATCATATCGTAGGGCTTCTATTTGGGGGATTGGAGGAAGGGCTTTTAGGGAGGGGGGATTGGAGGCATGTCTTCTATGTGGGGATAGGAGGTGGGGATTCTAGGTGGTGTATTGGAGGCAGGACTTCTAGGTGGGACTTCCATGTCAGGGATTGGAAGACAGGATTTGAGGTGGGGGACTGGAGGTTGGGCTTCCATGTCAGGGATTGGAGGTAGGGATTCTATGTGGGGAATTGTAGGCTGGGCTTCTATGTGAAGGATTGGGGGCAGGTCTTCTAGCTTAGGTATTACAGGTGGGACTTCTAGGTGGGATATTGAAGGCAGGGCTCATAGGTGGGGGGGATTGGAGGCAGGGCTTCCATATCAGGGATTGGATGCAGGGCTTCTATGAGGGGGATTGGATGCAGGGCTTCTATGTGGGGGATTGGAGGTGGGGCTTCTAGGTGAGGGATTGGAGGACTGGCTTCCATGTTGGGGATTGGAAGTGTGGCTTCTATGTGGGGGATTGGAGGTGGCACTTATAGGTGGTGAGATTGGAGGTGGTGCTTCCATATTGGGGACTGTAGGTGTGATTTCTATGTAAGGGATCTGATGTGGGTCTTCTAGGTGGGGAGATTGGAGGCAGTGATTCCATATTGAGGATTGGAGGCAGGGCTTCTATGTAGGGGACTGGAGGCAGAAGTGGGGCTTCTATTCAGGGGATTGGAGGTGGGGCTTTTATGTTGGGGATCAGAGGAATGGCTTCTATGTGTGGGATAGGAGGCAGGGATTCTAGGTAGTGTACTGGAGGCAGGGCTTCTATGTAGGGATTGGAGAAGGGGTTTCTATGTGGGGGATAGGAGGTGGAGCTTCTAGGTTGGATATTTGAGGCAGGGTTTCTTGGTTGGTGGATTATAGGTAGGGTTTCTATATCGAGGACTGGAGGTGGGGCTTCTATGTAGGGGATCAGAAGTGGGGCTTCTTGGTGGGGATTGGAGGAGGGGTTTCTATGTGGGGATTGGAGATGGGGCTTCTGTGTGTGGGATTGGAGAAGGGGCTTCTAGGTGGGATATTGGAGGCTGGGCTTCTAGGTGGGGGGATTGTATGCAGGGCTTCCATATTGGGGATTTGAGGTGGGGCTTCTGTGTAGGGGATTGGTGGCATGGCTACTATATAGCGGATTGGAGGCAGGGATTCTAGGTTGGGATTGGAGGTGGGGCTTCCATATCAGGGATTGGAGGTTGGGCTTCTAGGTGGGGTACTGGATGTGGGGCTTCTATGTGGGGGATTGGTGGCATGGCTACTATATAGCGGATTGGAGGCAGGGATTCTAGGTTGGGATTGGAGGTGGGGCTTCCATATCAGGGATTGGAGGTTGGGCTTCTATGTAGGGGATTGGATGCAGCAATAGAGCTTCTATGTGGGAGATTAGAGGTGGGGATTCTAGGTTGGGTATTAGAGGCCGGGCTTCTATGTGGGAATTGGAGATGGGGCTTCTTCTTTTTTTTTTTTTTTAATTATCTATTTTTGCCCCTACTACTCCCGTTGGAATTATCTGCTCTGGTCACAGACCCCTGCTGCTCCACCTCAGATATGACCGCTTCCTCGGTCATCCGGCTTACCCCCAGAGGAGCTCACGGCTCCGACCCCTATATCAGTCCGGCGGAACTATATCTAGTTGGGGATCGCCCGAGGCTAATCAGGGCATCCAGGGCAGAGCGCCATTAAGAAGGCGGTTTTGATTTTTAGCCCTTTCATCAGGATGGGGAGCGCAATGATGACTGCCTGCCCCATCCTGACGTGGTTGACGAAAGCATCGACATGGTGCGCCACCCAGCCTCCGCTAGGTGCCACTATATGCCGAGTGCTGCCCTGCCCTTCCCATAGAAGGAGAGTTGTCCAAAGACCCCTCAATCTTCTGAGCGCCCTCCGCACCCAGGTCCATTCCTGAACCCGGGATCGCCAAGGCCGCAGCGAAATCCAACCGCTGCGCCAATGGGCCAGCTGGAGATGGGGCTTCTTGTAGGGGATTGAGGTGGGGCTTCTAGGTGGGATTGGAGGTGGGGCTTCCATGTCAGGGACTGGAGGTGGGGCTTCCATATTGGGGATTGGAGACATGGTTTCTATGTAGAGGATCAAAGGCGGGGCTTCTAGTTGGGGGACTGGAGGTGGGGCTTTTAGGTTGGGGATCAGAGATGGGGCTTCTATGTAGGGGATTGGAGGCAGAGACGGGGCTTCTATGTGGGAGATTGGAGGTGGGGTTTCAGTGTGGGGACTGGAGAAGGGGCTTCTATGTGTTGGATTGGAGATAGGGCTTCTAGGTGAGATATTGAAGGCTGGGCTTCTAGGTGGGAAGGATTGGAGACAGGGCTTCCATATTGGGGATTGGCATCAGAAGTGGGGCTACTATGTGGGGGATCAAAGGCAGGGATTCTAGGTTGGGTATTAGAGGCAGGGCTTCTATGTGGAAATTGGAAGTGGGGCTTCTATGTGGGGGATTGGAGGTGGGGCTTTTAGGTGGGATTGAAGGTAGGGCTTCCATATTGGGGATTGGAGATGTGATTTCTGTGTAGAGGACCAGAGGCGGGGCTTCTTGTTGGGGGAATTGGAGGTGGAGATTTTAGGTTGGGGGATCAGAGATGGGGGTTCTATGTAGGGGATCGGATTCAGGGCTTCTAGGTAGGGTACTGAAGGAGGAGCTTCTAGGTGGGGGATCAGAGAGCTTCTATGTTGGGAGATGAGGTGATCTGATGTGTGTGCTGTGATTTGTTTACTGTCTGTTCATGTGGTGGTTGCGGTGGGATTCAAAAACACGTCTCATTGGTTGTTTGGTTCGTAGCACAGTGCTCTTAACCACTAGGTCATAGCTCGGTGCTCTAACCACTAGGCTATACTGTCTGCATTACCTACTAGAAGACTTTTTGGGACTAATAGTTGCAGCTTATGGGAAGTAATAAGGTGAAGAGTATGGTAAAAGAAGGAGTATGGCTAATGTATAATTCTTGAATATTCTTCATAAGATGGTAAATATATCTTTTCACTTTGAATCAAATCTTGCAAAGCCAAGACACATTCTGTGTGTCACCTGAAGCTCTTGTTCCTATGGCTGTCCTAGTCTTTTACAACTTCTAGTTCAGGACAAAGTACGATATTGGAAGTACTAAGGAGAAGGGGTTGGTATGTTAAAAGCATATCTTTTTCTTCAAAAAAGACTACGTTCACCACTATTTTAATCATTCTCTATCTTTGACTGGAAGAATAAGTAATTTTTTTTTAATATTAAGTCACTGTTCAATATTAAACTGTTTTTTTTCACTTATCTAAAAGAGATGGCAGATATATGTACTGCCTGGGAATAAAACTTGTGCTTCTTCACTTATAAGGTGAACTCATATCCAGTGTACCACGTGAG
Source organism: Neoceratodus forsteri (assembly GCA_016271365.2). Classification (NCBI taxonomy): domain Eukaryota; kingdom Metazoa; phylum Chordata; order Ceratodontiformes; family Ceratodontidae; genus Neoceratodus; species Neoceratodus forsteri. Next base: position 898,378,309 of record CM028135.1, on the reverse strand, counting down.
GCCCTTGCTCAGATGATGTTTTAGTCTTTAAGAGCATGTAGTTCGAGGCTAAGTATATACAATATAGAAAGGGACAAGTGGAGGGGATGGTAGGTGGTCAAAACATGTGTATAGCCACTGTGTAATATTTATTTTTTGTTTCAATTCAAAGTTTATTCATTTTTAAAAATTACAGAGAGGAGATCCATTATACAAGTAACTAGTAAGATATAACAAGATGATGGAACAGATCAACTCTCCCCCACTCTCCCCCCCTTCCTCCTGTCCCTTATCCACCCATTCACACAGAGCTCAACTGCCTGACCAGTCTTAACCTACAAAGGAATTAATACCTATAATCTAGTAAAGAGAATACAGTACTGAAAAAGGGCCCCATATTTTATTAAATTACTTAGACTTATTGTACAAACTAGCTATGGTCCTCTCTATTCTGAGGTTTGCTAGGAGTTCTTGCAACCATTCAGTGTAAGCGATTTATGTTGTATCTTTCCAATGCCTCAAAACCAGTTTTTTAACTGACATGGCAATGAGGGCTATGTGGTATCTACGATTTAAAACAGGGATGGAAGCCAAATCCCCAAGAACACAGATTTCCGCTGTAAAGAGGTCCGTTAAACCTAATAGGGGGTCGGCATTTTGCTTGATGTTGTGCCACAGGGAAGTTACCTTGGAACAAGTCCAGAAAATATGCAATAAATTACCTTCATCCTGAAGGCATCTAGTACAGGTGGAGGATGGAAGTAATCCAAATTTAACCAATTTTTGGGGAGAGTAATAGAGGTTATGTAAAATTTTGAATTGCATTAGTCGAAGTCTGCCTTGTATGACAAACTTGTGACAACTAAACCATAGAGAGGGCCATATGATATCCTGATTGGGAAAAAGGGTGGACCAGTAGTGTGTCGGCTCAAAACTATTGGGCCATAGCCAGTCATAGAGAACCCTGTACATTTTAGATACAGCATGTGATAAGCCTGCCAAAGGAGCTAATTCTGTTGGGCGGGGAGAATTTTGGGTGTTGGGGTGGTACGGGTCCAAAAGCTTTCAAGATTAAATGACACAATTTAAATACTTTAAAAATAGAAGAGTTTGAGATATGGGCTTTACCTAGGATTTCTGGTGAGGAAAGCCATATTCCATCCTCTTTCATGAAGAAAGTGAGAGGACGATCCCCGAGTTCGGGAAGCCATCTTAACAGAAGAGGTACACCGTCTATTTTAAGATTAGGGTTCCCCCACCAGGGTGGAGATGTATCTGTAGTGTGTTTGTATTTGAGGAAGGAACATAATTGAGAATAGGCTCTGATGGATAATACAATAGGGTTGCCTTTTATAAAGGAAGGGACTTTAGAGTGGTGTGAAGACGCGTCGAAGGGGATAATCCTTGTGCCTGTATAAGCATGCATTCTATTTTAAGTCATATAGGCATAAAAGACTGAGGAGTTGGGGGATTATCTGCATGTAACCACCTCAGGTATTTATTCGCATGACTCACCCAATAATATACACCCATATGCGGTAACCTTAATCCACCATTCAATTTTGGTGCAACAAGTTTATAATATGCTATTCAGGGTCTTTTATACGCCCAAATGAAATCGGTAAATAACTTGTGAATCTTTTTAAACCAGGCTCGGGGAAGCCATATATTCAGGAGATTAATTGGATAAAACAGCCACGGGAAAACATTCATTTTAATTATGTTAATCTTCCCCCAAAGAGAAATTGGGAATAGGGACCATCTCCTGAGATTATGACTAATGGTAGACATTAGTGAGTCTAAATTCTATTTTATAAGTCTATTTGGGTCTCTAGTAAGAGCAATTCCCAGGTATCTCAGGGAATCGGACTGCCACTTGATCCCTACAACTGAGATAGTGTGTTTCAACACCTTATGATTCAAAGGAAACACTACTGTTTTGTCTATATTTAATTTATAATTGGACATGATACTAAATTCTTTAATTATAGAGAGCATTGCTGGAATAGAGGTATTTGGGTGGGATAGTTGAAGGAGCAAGTCATCTGCATATGCTGAGACTTTGACTATTTGCTGTTGAATAGATATACCCTGGACCTCTTGGCTGGCTGTGAGCCATCATATAAGGGATTCTAAATAAGTATTAAAAAGAAGAGGGGATAGAGGACAGCCTTGCCTAGTACCCGCATGTAGTAAAAAGGGCTCTGATGCTACCTCATTACAGACAACCAGAGCCGATGGGGTTTTATAAAGTGCTCTTACCCACACTAGGAATTCGGGGGGAAATCCAAATGCGTGTAATGAACATAGTAAAATGTTCCAGTTAACCCTATCGAATGCCTTCTCGGCATCCAGAGACACCAAAACAGCAGGAAATTCTACATTGCTGGAAGCCGAGACAAAATGCGAAAGACTACGGAGATGGTCTACAGAAGACCTACCCTTCATAAACCCGACCTGCTCAGGTCCTATAATTTGTGGAAGTATAGAGCCCAACCGGTCTGCTATGAGTTTCATTAAAATCTTTATGTCCTGATTAAGTAAAATTGGTCTGTAACTTGAAACTCTATCGGGAGGTTTACCTTCTTTAGGTAGTAAGATAATTAGGGCTTCAAATAGGGATTTATCCAGTTCAAGGCCAGAAAGGATGTGCTGGAATAGTGATAGGAGAATCAGGGCAAGTTGTGGGGCAAATACTTTATAAAAATTAGTTGAGAACCCATCTGGACCTGGTGTCTTGTCCGATGGGAGATCTGAAATCATTCTGGTTAATTCAGCTAGTGAGAAGGGGGAATTTATGAATAATTTCTGTGACTCTGAAAGAGAGGGTAAATGGGAGTTTGCTAAGTAAGAATGTAATTGGAGTATGTTGGGAGGATCCTCCATAGGACCATATAACTTATTATAGTAATCTTTAAATTCGGCTGCTATGTCCATTGGGGATAGCTTCAGAACGTCCCCATCTTGAGAATAAACAGCTGTGATTAATCTTTGTGATTCCTGCTGCTTATGTTTAAGGGCAAGCAGACGACCCGCCTTCTCACCTTGGTCTGAGTAGGATGCTTTGGTTTTCAAGATGGCGAATTCTGCTTTTTCTCTTAGTAAAGTCAAGTAGGAATCTTTTAGTTTTGCTAGGTCTTGTTGAAAATGGTCCTACGATGAAGAAGATAGGATGTGTTCTTTCTCACGAATTTGGGACAATAAAAACCTAAGCCGCTCTTCCTGTTTTTTTTTCCTTTTAACAGCTAGCCCACTGAACAAGCCTCATAAAAAAGCTTTCAGGGCACACCATTCAATGTCTGGTTTACCCGTCGAGTTGATGTTAGTATCTGTAAATAGTGTGAGTTGTTCAGAAATGTATTTAACAGAATCAGGATCTTTTAGAATTTGGTTATTAATCTTCCGGCACCCTCCTTTAGCTGGAAGGAATGAAAAGGAGATTAAACAGGAAACCAAAGAGTGATCAGAAGGTGGGTCTAGGTGTATGGAGGAATCCAGCACCCCAGGGATGAGGGATTGGGAGATAAGTATATAATCAATACGGGAAGAAGATTTATGGACCTGGGAAGTAAAAGTAAATTCTCTATCTGAGGGATGAAGGAGATGCCAGATATCGCATAGGCCGATATAATCCATAAAATCCAGCAGAGACCTTTGTGCTGGGGTACACCCTTTGCAAAGGTTTCCAGAACTATCTATATTTAGATCAAATATGAGGTTTAGATCACCCCCTATAATAATTGGAATTGACAAAAAAGGAGTTAAAACATTAAGGAGATGCATAAAGAACCCTGGAAAATCAGTGCTAGGTCCATATACACTTCCCAATACAATTTCTCCAGTATGCAATGTCCCTTTCACCAGGACATAGTGGCCTTCAGGATCTGCAGTAACTTGAGTGCGTGAAAATGGAACAGATCTATGTAACAAAATCATAATCCTTCAACTTTGTGTAGTACCTTCAGCTGAGAAGTATTGACCAATTTGCTGTCTACGTCATTTACCTGCTTCAGAATTGAGTAAATGGGATTCTTGTACAAAAATAACATCTGCCTTTAAAAGGTTCAAATGCTTTAGGACCTGATATTGTTTAACTTTGTTTCGCGCCCCTTTAACATTCCAAGTAACTTACTTCAACACTCTAGCCATTGAGATTTAAAATAATCAGGGCGAACCAGCTGGATAAAATATAGGACAAACGTTGCTTAGTTCCCGACTTGAGTTGTCTCTGTGTGAACCCATCCTCCCACTTCCCCCCATGCTCCAAACATCCAAAACAAACAATTATTACACTTTAAATCTATAAAACCCCAATTCCAGCCCACCCCTACCCTCATTACATCCAACCACCTTTTGCATCCCACCCTACAACTTTCCCCTTCCTCTCCAGCCACCCTAACTAATCATAGTAATTTGAAAGCATGAACATTACCCTTTAACAGGGAATAATCCAAATAATCAGCATGATTATCATATAAATAGAAAGGTTATACTGTCACTATAAAGCCCGTTAAATGGGTTAGCGATGTCCCAAGTAACAAATCCCCGAACAAAAGTCAGACTAAACCAGTCTCGCTATCGGGAGATATTTGGTCTAGATATACTCTAAATAGCAGTAGTAATATCAGTAAAAGCAAATTAACCATGTCTGCCACGATATATCAGACCATCAAGGGGCCAAATAATCTAGAACGAAGTCTTTCACCTATACTAAGTTAAATTAAATATTATAAGACAGGTGTATCTGTGAAGTACTTACTCAGTGCTATCTGTAGCAGCTTTTATGACTGTGGCTGCCTTCATTTTTTGTTTTTAAACAAAAAAAAGAGAAAAAAACCAACAACCTCTCTAACACTAGGACTGATAATATTAAACAGGTCAAATTGGAAACTTAAATGAGCAGTTATATTGTGCAAGTCACTGCAATTAAGAGTCAACTTTACTGGTAGACCAGTCATGGAATAAATCAAACTTCTTCCTTCAAAGGTGAGATAAAAGGATCTGTCCTTGTTATAAATAACTGTTGCTGTTGAAGAGCTTCTTATAGTATGAGAGCTCCCCCTAGTGACAGAGTCTTGGTAAGGAAAACTCAGCCAAAGACCCTCTTCACAAGCTTATCATAAAAACAAAGATTTTGCGGGAATACAGTACAGCTATAGATGTAGCTTGTAAATAAGGAAATATCACCTCTGACAATGACGATAGCATGGTGCAACCAGGGAACTGCAATAAGAGCTTGCTCCTTGTACCACTATGTAGGGCACATCTGTTAGGTCTCTAGCAGCAAGAAACCCCAGGAGGTCAAAACAAATTCCCCTACTTTACTTCCTTCATGTACCTCAAAAGAAATGTGGCAGGGTGATCTTGAGTCCTGCGGATGCTGCTTCTGGTTCTTCAAAGGAGGACCAAGCCCCGGCTATTAATACTTGTAGCTTAGCCGGGTAAACCATTTTAAATTTAATACCAGCCACTATTAGCTTAGATACCAATGGGTGAAAGGCTGTTCTTCTGAGACGCATTGAAGTCGGGAGATCCTGGGTAAGTCTTAACTTGGTCTCCCCCCAGCGAACCTCTTGCAGTTCTCTAATTTTATTGAGAACATGTTGTTTCTCCAAGAAGTTTAGGAAATGGAAAATAACTGGTCGAGGTGAGGCCCCCATCGGTGGTTTAGGGTGAAGGGCTCTGTGTGCCCGTTCAATAATATATTTAATCCCAAAAGGGGAAGGACCAACAAGTTTCTCAATCAATTTTTGCATGAAAAGTACCGCAAATTGTCCTTCTCCTTCTGGCAGTCCGATAAGAACCGCATTGTTCTGGCGGCTGAGACCTTCAAGGTCTTCAAGTTTTAATTCTAGTTTGGCCATCCTTTGCCTACAGGCAATTAAGTCTGGATCCAGATTTTCCAGTTTCTTTTTGATGGAGATGATTCAGACTGTATTGTCGGAGGCTTTTTGTGAAACTTCTTCCAGCGTTTTGGTTATAGAGCTGATGTCAGAGGTAATTTTATGTAAATCCTCTTTAAAAGGGGTGAATTCTTCCAAGAAACACCATAGGGTGAGGGGCTCATAGTCAGAAGAGGAGGGTCCACTGGTAGAACCGGTGCTGGAGGCTTGGGATTTTTTGGGGACCTTTTCAGGCATCGTAGGTGTCGTGTGTCTGGAGGGAGCTTTCCTCATATCGACATCCATAAAGAATTGAGATTAAGATCAGCGATGTGCCCAAGACATTTATTCACCTTTGTAGTCACCACACGGGGTTATTTAACTAAGCTATTGTGCAAATAAATCCAGTTTACGGAATCGGGTGGCTGGAGCTGTGTGAGAAAGCTGCTAGCTGGTGCGGTGCATCACCGGAAGTCAGCCACTGTGCAATATTTGACTATTGCTGATTTATTATTTGAACCATATTCCAGACAGACTGGTGTCAATTCTATGTAGGGGATTGGCGGTGGGGCTTCTAGTCTGAGGCTAGGAATATGAAGTATTAGAATTAATAAGGGAAGTGGTTGGTAGCAGGTGAAAGAATATTTTCTCTCCTAGAAAGATAATCTTCACCACTGTTTTCATTATTCATACTGTTTGCCACCAAAGATTATCATTCAAGAGAACAATTTATTTTTTTAATATGAAGTCCCTGTTCAAAACAAAACTCTGTTTTCCTTTTATCTAATTAAGATGGCAGATATAGGTTCTCCCTAGGAATCAAACCTCTGACCCTTTACTTGTAAAGCAAGGACATATCCAGTTTACCAACTGAGGATCTTTCTCAAAGGCTGATCTAGTCTTTAAGACCATGTAGTTCGAGGCTAAGTATATACAATATAGGAAGAAATAAGTGGAAGGGGATGGTAGCTGGTAAAACCATGAGTATAGCCACTGCATAATGTTTGACTATTGCCAATTTAATATTTGAACCATATTCCAGGCAGACTGGAGTCACTCCCAGGCAAGGCACTTGTTCTTTTTCTCTTCCCTTAGTGATTGGAGGTAGGACTTTTTGTGGAGGAGTACAGGTGGTATTTTGTTTCCATTATCGAACTTCGATATATATATATATTAGAGGGAAAAAATCCATTTAATGGATCAGTTAGGGTTGTTCCAGAGTGACAAAGTGAGAAATTTGGTGTTAGGGTTGAAAACCCTTGATTTCTCTACTCTCAACCAGCATCAGGGTGATTGAGGTAATCAGCCCCAACTCTCACCCAACACATGTGTAAAGAAGCAGAGGTATAGGAGAATGGGGTGAGAGTTAGGACCGACGACCCCAAAGCGCACTCTGATGCTGGTTGGGGTGGCTGGGGGTCCATGTGGGGTTTTCAACCTAACACTGAATTTCTCACCTTTGTCACTGTAGAACAACCCTAACTGATGCATTAAACAGAGTTTTTTGCCTCTAAATTCCCTTGTTTTTTGAGAATGACAACAAATAGTGAAAGTAATGCATTCAGGCCCCGCTCTCCCTCCATGTGATGTCTTGTGACATAGTAACAGGAACAGCAATGCAAACAGAAGTGCCAACAGTGGCACACATGGTAATGGAAATGTAAATGGTAAAGGAAACGTTAATAGAAATGCAAGTGCAAAGTGACGCCAAAGCGAACAGTGATGCAAACGGACATTGAAGTGTGTACAAAAACACAACTGGTAACATGAACAGTGATGGAAGCGGTATTTTAAATGGAAATGTTAAGTGTCACAGCAAAAAGAATGCGAAAGGAACAGAAACGGAAACGCGAACGCAAGCGCACACATAAACGCAAACCGTAATGCGCACAGCCATGGTATCGCAATAGTAAATGCAAATGGTAATGTTAACATGAAGAATAATGCCAAAGGAAACAGTAACGGGAATGGAGGCGCGTACAGAAATGCAAATCGTAACGTGCGTGGTCATGGAACCGCAATTGTTACCGCAAATGGTAATGGTAACAGCAACAATTATGCCAAAGGAAAGAGAAATGCAAATGCAAGTGAGTACAGAAATGCAAACCGTTATGCGCACAGTCATGCTACCGCAATTGTAAATGCAAATGGTAACAGTAACCATAAAAATAACACCAAAGGAAACAGAAACGCAAGGACGTGCGGAAACGCAAACCATAATGCACGTGGATGGTACTGCAATTGCAAATAAAACTGGTAATGGTAACAGCAACAATAATGCCAAATGACACAGAAACGCAAAAGCAAATGCAAGCGCAAGCAAAAACGCAAACCGTAACACACACGGTGGCGTAGACGGTAACGGTGCTGCAAACGGTAATGGAAATGCAACTGGAAATTCTAATTGGCACAGCAATGAAAGGGCACACCCTTCTTTCCCCCAAAAATGCATTGGAAAACACAGTGAAAACAAAGAATGTATATATAACAATGGGCCTCGGAGCAGAAGATGAGGACTTGGAATATTAAATTGCTTATATCTCAGGAACCATACGATGTAGAAAAAAAAAGTAAATTTCATATGAATTATGAATTTCCTGGCTAGTTTTGTACTTACCCCCTGGGTAGGGGGCTAAGCACTGTTATGACAAAAAGTCTGTATCTTTCACCGTTTCCAAGATACGGGCCCCTAAAGGCACGACGAACGCCGTAATGTTATCCAATGGGAAAAAGTGTTAACTTCGGAGTGCCATCACTGTGCCACCCTGTAATATTTTTTTACCAAACCACCAAAAAGCACATCAGTGGGATATTGGCTTTCTTCCCTCCAAGCTTCAGCCCAAAAGACCAAACTGTTATTTTGCAGCAGGGTGGCAAAGGATTCCGGTAATGTGATGGACGCTGTAATGTTATCCTATGGGAAAACGTGTCAAATTTGGAGTGCCGTAACTTTACTGCCCTATAATATTTTTTCACTAAAATACTAAAGAGCAGATCTGTGAGATGTTGGCTGTGTTTCCTCTAAATTTCAGCCCAAAAGACCAAACCGTTCTTTTGCAGCAGGGTTGCAAATAATTGCTGTAATTTTGCCATAGCCTGGAAAAGTAGTGTCGTGATTTGCCAAAGCTTTCACAAAAATTTGTGACACTTTCATGAGTGCGACACTACTTTGTGACACTACTTTTTTAAGAAATTTGAAAACATATTTCTAGGGTGTTTGACCTCAAAATAAAGACATGCCTAGCATCCTCAGGGTCCGCTAGGTAAACACAAAAATAATTGTGTTGCTAGAGGGTCCCAAATTTAAATGCCAAGCATTTTTCTGATCACCAACTGAAAACAAAATGGTGGATTTGCAAAGTAAAAGGGCCATTTGAGAAAGTAAAAACTGCATTTGCGAAAGTGTTGAACTTTTTGTTAACTTTCCCCATTGACTTATAATGGGAACTTGTTTTTTGAATAACTTTTGAACCTTTTAATATTTTTTCATGAAATCTTTGAAAGGCACATTGGGGACCCCGGCCGCATGTTCTCTGAAGTTTTCAGACTGGTCATGCAAACTATGTGACCTATAGGCATGAGCAAAGAAATCACCAGCAAGCATAAACACATGTGCAGATCATGCTTAATAACTCCACAGCCATATATCCAACCAGTACGAAAGTTGGCAGATCCCATGATTTATGGTTCTTGATCATGCATTCCACATTTCAGGCAAATCTGTTGAATGATGGCAAAGTTATTAAGGTGCAAAGTTTGACCCTTTAACCTTAAAAGGACTCCTCAACCCTAACTATGGTAGCACTACCGTGCTATATATATATTTATATATTTTTATCAGCTCACTTTCCCATTTGCAGTTTATCAGTGCCATATACTTGAGGGCAACCTATCTGGTTGCAGGGCTTCCATGTGGGGTATTGGAGGCAGGGCTTCTATGTGGGGTATTGGAGGTGAAGCTTCCAAGTGAGGTATTGGAGGTGGGGCTTTTAGGTGTGGGATTTGAGGCAGAGCTTCCATGTCAGGGACTGGAGATGGGGCTTCTAGGTGGGGGAATTTGAGGCAGGGCTTCTATGTGGGGGATTGGAGGTAGGGCTTCTATGTGGTGGACTGGAGGCCAGGCTTCTTGGTAGGGGATTGGAGATGGGGCTTCTAGGTGGTATATTGAAGGTGGGGCTTCTGTTTGGAGGGATCAGAGTCAGGGTATCAAGGTGGGGGATTAGAGGCAGGGCTTCCATGTCAGGTGTTAAAGGCAGGGCTTCTATGTGGGGGATTGGTGGTGGGGTATCTAGGTGGGGATTGGAGGCTGGGATTCAAGATGAGGATTGGAGGTGGGGCTTCCATGTCAGGGATTGGAGGTGGGGCTTCTAGGTGAGGGGTCATAGGTGGGCACCAAGGTGGCGGGATTGGAGGCAGGGCATCCATGTCAGGAATTAGAGGCAGGGCATCTATGTGGGTGATTGGATGTGGGGCTTCCATATGGGGATTGGAGGAGGGGCTTCCATGTCGGGGACTGGATGCTGGGATTCAAGGTGAGGGACTGGAGGTGGGGCTTCCATGTCAGGGATTGGAACTGGGGCTTCTGTGTTGGGATATTGAAGGCAGGGCTTCTATGTGGGGTATTGTTAGCTAGGCTTATATGTGGAAGACTGGTGGTGTGGCTTCTAGTTGGGGTATTGGAGGTGGGACTTCTAGGTAGGATATTGGAGGTGGGGTTTCAAGGTGGAGGGATTGGAGGCAGGCTTCCATGGCAGGGATTGGATGCAGGGCTTCTATGAGGGGGATTGGACACAGGGCTTCTATGTGGGGGTTTGGAGGTGGGACTTCTAGGTGGTGTTGGAGGTGAGGCTTCCATATAGAGGACTGGAGGTGGGGTTTCTATGTAGGAGATTGGAGGTGGGACTTCCATATTGGGGATTGAAGGTGAGGCTTCAATGTAGTGGATTGGAGGCAGAAGCGGGGCTTCTACATGGGGAATTGGAGGTGGGATTCTGGGTTGGATATTAAAGGTGGGGCTTCTATGTGGGAAATGGAGGTGGGGCTTCTATGTGGAGGATTGGAGGTGTGGCTTCTAGGTGGGATTGGAGGTTGGGCTTCCATGTCAGGGACTGGAGGTGGGGTTTCCATATCAGGGCTTAGAGACATGGTTTCTATGTTGGGGATCAGAGACGGGGCTTCTAGTTGGGGGGGATTGGAGTTGGGACTGCTAGGTGGGATATTGAAGGTGGGGGTTCTATTTGGAGGGATCAGAGAGGGTCATCAAGGTGCAGGGATTGGAGATAAGGCTTCCATGTCAGGGATTGGATACAGGGCTTCTATGTGGGGGATTGGAGGTGGGGCTTCTAGATGGGAAATGGAGCATGGGATTTGATGGAGGATTGGAAGTGGCACTTACATGTCACAGATTGGAGGCAAGTCTTCTAGGTGGGGGGATTGGAGGCAGGGTTTCTATGTGGGATATTGGAGGTGGGGCTTCTATTTGGAGGGATAGGAAGCAGAGCATCAAGGTGGGGGATTGGAGGAAGGGCTTTCATGTCAGAGATTAGAGGCATGGCTTCTATGTTGGGGATTAGAGGTGGGGCTTTTAGTTGGGGATTGGAGTCTGGGATTCAGGATGGGGATTGGAGGTGGAGCTTCCATGTCAGGGATTGGAGGTGGGGCTTCTAGGTGAGGGGTCATTGGCAGGGCATCAGGGTGGGGGGTTGGAGGCAGGGCTTCCAAGTCAGGGATTAGAGGCAGGGCTTCTATTTGGGGGATTGGAGGTGAGACTTCTTAGAGATGATTAGAAGCAAAGCTTCTGTACCTGGGATTGGAGGCCAGGATTCAAGGTGAGGGATTGGAGGTGGGACTTCATGTCAGGGATTGGAGGTGAGGCTTCTATGTGGGGGGTATTGAAGGCAGGGCTTCTATGTGTTGGATTGTTGGCTGTGCTTCTATGTGGAGGATTGGAGATGTAACTTCTAGGTGAGGAATTGGAGGCAGGGTGTCCATATCAGGGATTGGATGCAGGGCTTCTATATGGGGTATTGGAGGTTTGGCTTCTAGGTGAGGGAATTGAAGGTGGGCCTTCTATTTGGATGTTTGGAGGTGGGGCTTCTATATGGGGGATTGGAGGAAGGACTTCTAGATGGGGTATTGGAGGTGAGGCTTCTATTTGGGGGTATTGAAGGTGGGGCTTTTAAGTGGGGTATTTGAGGCATGGCTTTTAGGTGGGGGTATTGAGGCAGGCTTCTAGGAGTGGTGATCAGAGGTGGAGGCAGGGCTTTTATGTGGGGATTGGAGGGCGGCTTCTTGATGAGGTATTGGAGGTGGGGCTTATAGTTGGGGTATTGAAGGCGTGCTTCTAAGTGTTGAGATCAGAGATGGAGGCAGGGCTTCTAGGTGGAGAATTGGAGGCTGGGCTTCCATAGTGGGGATTGGATTCAGGGCTTCTATGTGGGGGTATTGGAGGCATGGCTTCTAGGTGGGGGATCAGAGGTGAGGCTTTTAGTTGGGGAGGTGGGGTTTCTAGGTGTGATATTTGAGGTGGGAGCTTCTAGGTGTTGGGATTAGAGGCAGGGCTTCTGGATGTGAAGGTGGGCTTCTATGTGGGGGATCAGAGGCGGGTCTTCGAGGCGGGGGATTGGAGAGTTTCTATGTTGGAAGGTGGGTAATCAATGTAGGGGAGTGGAGATAGCCTGGTGTGTGCAATGATTTGTTCAATGTCATTGTTCATGAGGCTGTTGTGGGATTTAAACCCTCATTTGATTCATAGCTCAGTAGGCTATACTGTCTGCATAACTTACTAGCATCATTTTTGGGACTAATAGTTGCAGCATATAGGAAGTAATAAGGGGAAGAGTATGGTAAAAGCATGAGTATGGCTAATGTATAATTTTTGAATATTCTTCATAAGATGGTAAATATGTCTTCTCACTTTGGATCAAACCTTGCAAAGCCAAGGCACATTCAGTGCGTCACCTGAAGCTCTTGTCCCTACTGCTGTCCTAGTCTTTTACAACATGTAGTTTGGGACAAACTACAGTACTGGAAGTACTAAGGAGAAGGGGTTCGTAGCTGGTAAAAGCATATTTTTTTCTTCAAAAAACTACTTTCATCACTGTTTTAGATATTCTCCCTTAGAGTGGAAGAATTAGTAATTATTTTTTTTTTTAATATTAAGTCCCTGCTCAAAATTAAACAGTTTTTCCCTTATCTAAATGAGACTGTAGCTATTTGTACTCTCTTGGGATCAAACCTGTGACCCTTTGTTTGTCAGGTGAGGACATAGCCAGTTTACCACCTGAGCCCCCTGCCCAAAGTCTGGTCAAATCTTTAAGAACAAGAAACCGGATCATGCTAATCATTCTAACTCCTTAATTGCAGTATTACATTAGCAGCTAATGTAATACTGCAATTACAGTGTTAGACTCAGTAATGACAGCTATAATAACTACAATTAAGTTGAGAATCATTCAAAATACTTAAAAATAAGTAACAGGTACAATTCTTAAACTAATGGAGACTACATCAGCTGGAGGTAAATGGAACTACATGGCACGGCCTCCACAGCCATCTTATGCCGGCCGAATCTCTCAATAAGTAAAAACATAGAAATTCATATATTTAAGAAACATGACAGGACTAAACACATAACATAGAAAGACAACTGCACTATATAAAAATAATACCTTTGTAATGATGATATCTGATCGCTTTGTTATTGTTTGCAATGATACAATGCACAGGCAATAGCATCAAATATAGTCATTTGAAAAGGACTAGAAAAACTGCATTTTCTGAATGATTTTAAAATAGAAGCACATATATTTTCAGCCAGTAAATGCAGGTTGCTGATGAGTGCTATAACATGAAACATTTCCAGAAGCACAATGTTCATTGTCTGAAGAGATATGCTGTTCCACAGCACCAACAACCCCAGACATCCATAGGAACCAATGTAACTCTGTTAGGGATGTCTCCAGGCACTGTAGGAGTGAAGGTAGCTTGCTATTGGAGGCAATGAGTTAAGATAAGTTCTTAGTTTCACTTTGCAAACTGTTTTACTGACTGCTGCATTAACTGAATTAAATGAATTTCTGTCAGACTTTTAAACAGTGCACCCAGTTTTTGTTTCTGTTGCTTGTGTGAGAAGGCTGTCTTTCATGCTGGTGGTTTTCTGTCAGCAGTGCAAGCGAACCGCCAGTGTGAGAATGGTTTCTCAGACAGGTGCTCAGGTACCCTTGCTGCTATTTTGGGAACTGTGGTTTACGGAACTCCATAAGTCACATGTGTGAATTATGGAGTTTTCGAGGTTGTGCCAGTAGTGGTTAATTGACCCTAACCAGTAAACATATCATGATAATACCTATATTAGCTTATAATATACATTGCTGGAAATGTAACACCATGACAGATTTTCTGATTCGGCAGTTTAATAAAAAAACATTGCCTCCTATTACTTCACATAAATACAAACCACAAGACCACACCATGCAAGTCTAGAGTGCATATGAATTACTACTATTCAGGCCCAGAGTTGCACTGTTTAGGAGTAATTTTCCTGATATGATTGTGGCGGAATCACGCCATGTCATATTTCTGTGTTTTTATAGTTAATATTCCCTTTGTTGTTTTGGGGTTGGTCAAGCCAGTTTTTTTCTGTAACTTCTGTTGGCATGGAATGTTTCTTGGGTTTATTCTACTGGCTTGAACTGGTTTCTTGGTTTTCAGAAAACTGTGCTTGGGTGAGGCAGTTTCAGTTAATGGGAGGGTAATTAGAAGATAAAAAGTCAAACCATTTAAGTCTGAATAGTTCTGTGGGAAAAGAAGCAGAACAAAGTTTTTGGGTCTGCTATCTCACAGTGGGTGGTGCCATAGTGTCGCAAACACAAGGTAGCAGTAAAAACTTCTTTTTTTGTCCTAACCAGAAATGGGAGGGGGGTAGAACCTACCAGCAGTTGAATTTTTAAATAAAAACATGGAAAACTGGTTGATTCTTTGCAGCCCTGTGACAAAGACCAGCCAATCACAGTAGGGTAAGCCAGAGGCAGCACATCTGAACTTGCCTTTGAAAGCCAGAGAAAAGCTTGCCAAAGTCAATTCTGTTTGTGCTGAGAAACTGATCAAATGGGACCCCCCGTTTTGAATTCCACCACAAAACAGGTAACCAGGACAATTTTACTGGACTCTAACTATGTCAGCTGCAACTTGAACAAGGTAGAAATGATATGTTAGATTTAGGAAGGTTAAGTGAAAGGTTTTTTTTGTATATTGTCCAACTTTTATTTTTTATATCCTGCAACCAATCTGTGAATGCTATTTATATGTTATATTTTATTATCTAATAGATATTAGTAAAGCCTTTGGCATAATTTTACAATATCTGTGAAACTGTCTGTTGTGTTTTAAGATTGGGAGGGTTTTGTTCAAACAATACCATGCCTGACTTAATGCTTAAAGGCCAAATGCTACCAGGACGGAACACAGGAAGGAACTCTGTGAGAGTAGGGGGAGATACGAGAGGACTCATTGAGTGGTCTGTGGAGTTTGAACCGCCCTTGCATTTCCCTGGAAAAGACACATATAGGGGTTTATAAGGCATGCTGAAGGCCTGTAAATGCTTGTGGCTTTTGTTTTAACTGTGCAGTGGCCAAAAGGGTTCTTTCACAGGAACACAGACTCAAGGCTGTATTTTCACCCCTCACACAGAGAGAAGGAAGCCCCGAGACCTCCTGGTGGATGCTCAGTTGTAAACCCAGTGAGTGCCATGGAATGACGGGGGGGGGGGGTCCTGACCCACTCCACATGAGTTGCAGTCAGGGAGTTTCCCGTAAACCCAGGGAATCCTGCCCTATAGGAGTTGGCCTGTGGCAAATTGGTACCAATGTATGGGATTGTGAACTGTTTGAACAAACCACACACAAAAGAGGGCAGCAATTAGAAAAGGGGACAATTGGTTACAGAATATAGTTACTCTACCCTGTTTTTTTTATTTGGTTGATGTAACAAGTTAGACCAGTGGTAGTGTAGGGAAGGAAGATGGCTTCCAGCTACAATGACTGCACTGTGGAACAGCTGAAACACCTCTGCCAGGAAAGAGAGAGAGATCCTTTATAAGGGGTGCACTAAGAAGCATCTCATTGAAGTCCTCTTGGCAGGCAATGACCAGTGGGCAGCCAAGGACTTTAAGTAAAGTCAGTGACTGTGGGGGACCAGACCTTGGTCATGGAGGTGCCAGATGGAACTGCAGTGAAAAGATCCAGGAAGGAGGCAAGCAGGGCCAGAATGAACCAGGAGCCACAGCACCAAGAGAAAGCCACCACAGATTTTGAACTGGAGAGGATAAATCTTTGAGATGAAGAAATTGGAGCTTGCCTTGCAGGACAAACAGCTCACCATACAAGAAAAATAGCGTGAAAGGGAGCTTGAGCTTGAGCAGAGAAAGTCTGAGTAGAGAAAGCTGGGGCTTGAAATAGAGCTACAGGACAAACAATGCCAACAGGACTTGAGCTGGAGAAACTAAGGCTTCAATAACAAGCACTAGAAAAGGTAGGTGGTGGAGCTGAAAATGAAACTCCACGTCTGGGGTATAAGCTAAAGTTTAAATTAATTGCAGAATTTAAAGAGGGGGAGGACATGGATTTTTTCTAATTCATTTGAAAAGGTCTGCATTCAGGTAAAAATACCCAAAGAGGCTTGGAGCTTTTAGTCCCCCCCCCCCCCGCTTACTTGGAAGGGCCATGAGGCACTGGAGCAAATGGACAATGCTGACAGCCAGGTCTATGATAAACTCAAAACTGCTTTAATGAAAAATTATGATTTAAATCTTCAGGCCTACAGAGTGAAATTTCAAAAGCTCAGTAAGGGCCCTAAAACAAGCTTTGAGGAACATACCACAAAACAACACCAGTTTTTAAAACATTGGTGAGAGGGGGTGAACGCTAACTCTGTGGAAGCAATTGAGGAAGTTGTATTGTTGGAAAAGTTATTTTGGGCATGTCCAATAGAACTGAAAACCTGGCTAGAGGACTGAGACCCTCAGACAGCAAAACAGGCTACTGAGCTTCCTGACTGATATGTCAGGAGCAGGCCTGCTCTGAAGGAAAGTGTAGGAAAAGGGACAGCAGTGACAAGGGGGAAAACCATGCCTTCAGGGCAGCTAAAACCCTCATTGCCTCTGCAGTAAGAGGGGAACCACAGTTTACCAACACAGAATTATGGGGAAAAGAAAAGTTATAATTGTTGGTTTTGTAAAAAGCCAGGGCATTTTGCCAGGCAGTGTCCTAAAAAGACAATGTACAAAAGGGGACCCTCCAGCTGAACTGGTTCTTAATTGTATTCCTGAGGCTATTCCTGTGAAAATGAGAGAGCACATGCATCTGGTTACAGTGAATGGGGTGCAGACCCAAGGGTTACAGGATACTGAAGCATCTCTTATCCTGGTAAAAGGGGATCTGGTTGGGACTGAGCAACTTCTGCCAAATCAATTTGTGTCTCTAAAGGGATACACTGGGGAGGAGAAAATCCTGCCACTAACCAGTGTTATCCTGGACTGTGGTGGTGCGGGAGAAAAGGTGCAAAAGGTGGCTTTAGCAGACACATTCAGTATGGATGTTATTCTAGGGAATGATATTCAGCATGGGGTGGTATGTGCTGTTACCCAGAGCCTCCTGTGGTCTCCGAAACCCTACAGAAGCTCATGCAAGAGAGGCTGGGAGGCTGGTCTAATGGCCTGTGTCTCTTGCTGGGGAGAGTGATAAAAGGTTGATGGAATACCTCTGAGTAGCCATTCACCAAACAGCTACTGAAGTCGACTCTGAGGAGGAAGAGGTAACACATAGCAAGGGGGCTGGGGCTTGCTGTGATGCTGAATCCCTGAGGGCTACAGCTATGAACCTCAGTCTGGGAGTTGAAGAGGCATGCCCCATGCTTTGGGAAAGTATGAGGACTTTGCAGCAGCTCCAAGGACTCAGCCTAGCTTAGAGAAGCTGAGAGCCTGCACAGAGTCTGATTGGACACAAGGGTGGTGGCATAAAACATAAGGTTTCCTGGGACAATGGCCTATTATACACACAGAAATGAGGATGGGGGTGAGCAGGCACCTTGTCATTACCCAGAGATACCACGAGTTATTGCTAAAGATAGCTCATGATATGCCTATATCCGTACATCTGGGCATTTCTCACATTAGGCAGTGATTTGCTCATAATTTCTATTGGTTCAACTTTACCAAGCTGGTGAAAGAATACTGAAGATCCTGTCACCAGTGTCAGTGAATAGGCAAGGCAGGAGGAAAAGCAAAGGCTGCTTTATTTCACTTACATATTTTCCAAAAGGTGGAATGGATATTGTTGGTCCTTTGACTACCCCAAGCTCCTCTGGGAAAAAGTGTATCCTGGTGGTGGTAGATTATGCTACCCGATATCCAGAAGCGGTGGTCCTGTCCTCCATTAAGGCAGGAAAAGTAATGGACATCTTGCTAGGGATTTTCTCCTGTGTAGGATTTCCACAGGAGGTTATCTCTGATCAAGGGGGTAACTTCATGTCAGACCTGATGAAATGTTAGTGGGGGATGTGTAGGGTGCTGCAGATGCGCACAACACCTTACCACCCACAGGTAAACAGGCTGGTGGAAAGATTTAATGGGACCTTAAAAAACATGATCAGGGCTTTTGCAGAACAGCATGGGTGGGACTAGGAGAGATACTTTAACCACCTGCTGTTTGTCTAGTGGGAAGTATCCCAAGAGTCAACAGGATTTTTCCCTGTCGAACTCTTGTATGGATGTAGTGTGTAGAGGCCCCCAGATTTGCTACGGGAGGATTGAGAATGACAGCATGCCACTCAGGGAACTCCAATAGTGGAGTACAGTATGTCTTGAAGTTTACGGAAAATCTGAAGGAACTAATGGAAGTGGACCAGAGCAACCAGTCAGCTGGCCAGCCCAGACAAAAGAAATGGTATAATTGTAGAGCCAGAGCTCACTTGTAAGGAGTAGGACAGAAAGTCTTGTTTCTGATCCCAGTCTGGAAAGACAAGCTGCATGCAGAGTAGGCAGGACCATACAAGGTAGTCTGGCAAGTAAACAATGTAAATTACATTGTGGAGTTAGCTGACTGCAGACACACCCACAGAATGTACCATGTGAACATGTTGAAGCTCTATTTCAATAGGGCTGACATGGTATTTGCAGTTTGCAATCCTAGGGACAACATGGATGAGGAGGACACCCTTCTGGATTTGCTAGCTGAGAGCAAGCGGGAGTCATCTGTGGAGGCCATCAAGCTGTCTCCACAGTTGACACCTGAACAGACCCAGGAGGTAAGGCAAGCTTTACAGTACTTTGCCCCTTTCTTTACATCCAAGCCTGGACAGACCCAACTAGCAGTTCATGACATGGACATCAGTTCCCAAGCACCCATACATCAGACAGACTACCGGGAGTCTGAAGCAGTCCTAAGACATATTAAGAGGGGGAAGAGATGCTGGATCTAGGGGTGATCCAGAAATCCCACAGTCTCTGGGCCTCACCTGTAGTTTTTGTTCCCAAGCCAGATGGGACTACAGGCTTCTGTGTAGACTATCAAGGGCATAACGCCATCACAAAGTCTGATGCCCACCCACTGCCCTGTACAGACAAGCTGCTGGGCAAGCCTGGGGGAGGTGACCTACCTGATGACTGTAGACCTGACTAACGGGTACTGGCAGGCAGAACTGATGGCCAGAGCTAGGAAATGGTGAGCCTTCATCACCCCAATAGGCCTATTCAAGTTTAAGGTCATGACCTTTTGGATGAAGAAGGCCTTGCCACATTCCAATGATTGGTGAATCGGGTGCTGCATGGCACAGAAGATTATGCAGTGGCATATTTAGATGACATTGCCATATTCAACCATAGCTGGAAGGAGCACCTGACCCATAAGCGTGAAGTGTTAGGCAGAGTACAGGCAACTGGACTAACTGTGAAAGCAGAGAAGTGCCAGGTGTCCATGGCAGAGGTGACCTATTTGGGACACATAGTGGGGCAGGGGCAACTCTGTCCAAACTGAGCAAAAACAGAGGCAACTGTGGCATGGCCTATGCCTGAGACCCAGAAGCAGGTAAGGAGCTTCTTTGGAACAGTGGGGTACTATAGAACATTTCACTAAAAATACCACCAACAGCTTAATCTGGTTCAATGTCAATTGGCATCCATCTGTAACCCCCTTCCCAGGATGAGGCTGAACATAGGCAGAATAGTCTAGTCCTCCTTTCCCGGTCAGTAAAAACTATATTATTAAACAAAAATAAATAAATAAATTTGTACCCACCTATAGCACCTTAGCAGCTCCTTTATCTGGCCTATTTAAAAGGAGACAGCCTAAGAGAGTGAAATAGGACCCAGCATGTGAAAGGGCCTTCACACACCTAAAAGTCCTTACGTCCAGCGCCACGGTGCTGGCCAGCCCAGACTACACCCATCCATTTGTAGTACAGACGAATGCTTCTGATATGGGGGATTGGAGCAGTCCTCAGCCAGACATTCCAGCATGGGAAAGAACACCACATTGTGTACCTGAGTGGAAAGTTGCTTCCACGTGAGCAGGCGTACTCCACTGTGGAGAAGGAGTATTTTGCACTGGTGTGGTCACTAAAGAAATTAGAGCTCTACCTCTATGGCAGGAGCTCTGAAGTACAAACAGCCCACAACCCTCTAAAATGGCTGAACCAAATGGGGAAAACTAATGGGAAGCTCCTAAGACTGAGTATTGCATTGCAAGCATATAACATGAACATCACACATAGATCAGGGACTAAAAATGCCAATGCAGATGGCTTATCCAGCCAGTCAGAGTCAGTGACAGAACTGATAGAAACCATGACAAGTAAAAAGGGGCATATTTCTTCAGGTTCTGTTTAAGGAGGGAGGTGTGTGGCGGAATCAGGCCATTATATTTCTGTGTTTTTATTGTTAATATTCCCTTTGTTGTTATGGGGTTGGTGAAGCCTGGTTTTTTTTCTGTAACTTCTGTTGGCATGGAATATTTATTGGGTCTATTCTGCTATCTTGAACTGTTTTTTGGTTTTTTAGAAAACTGTGCCTGGGTGAGGGAGTTTCAGTTAAAGATCATGTGCAAATGTTTTTTCATACTGTTAACAAAAGCTTGACAAAGCTTGAATTCTAGTCCTTGTGTCATGATAAGTGTTTTCTAAAAATGTTATGCTGTTTCGTTTTGTGGTTTTCTTTAAATCCACATTTGTTAACTTGCTGTACAGTGGCTAAAAACAGTGGAGTTATTTCTGTTATTTTCAGTCATACTTGGAGAGCTATGACATCATTCCTGAGTAGCCTGCTGCTGTTTCAGATTCCAAATCACAGCAATCTACTAGAGTTAATAGTTTGCTTTCCATGTTTCTTGCAAACTCAGTCTTGGGTTTAGATAGATTAGCTTACAATCTATCATTCTCTTATAAAAAGTTGATCATTTAAATTTCAATGCTGAACTGAAATAATGGAATTCTGTGAGAAATGAACTTGCCTGTATCACAGTTGTCAGATCTTTCTCATCAAATCTCTGACTTTTTTTTCTAACTATAAAACACATGGTTGTTTCATGAATATAAAATAAATCTAAATTTTGTTCAGAAATAGTTTGTTTTTGATGTAGCCTTCATAAATACATTCATGTAAGAACGTTTTATAATGTCAGATTGACAAAATGGTGCCTGTTACACTCTACTATTTCAAGCACATGTACTGTCTGAACTCACAAATTTCAGTTCTTTGGTGGTTTCTGTGTGAAAATACACAATGTATGTGTAAATCTAGAAACACCATATGGCATCCTGATTCACCATGTTTCTGCCCCACAGTTGAGACAGCTGCACTCTGCTGCCACCTGTCCCACTGCCCCACAAATCCCCTGCCTCTGCTCCACCTTCAGTGCTACTGCACCCTGCTGTCCACTATCTTCTCTACACAGCTGAGGATTGTGCACCCTTCTGCCTCCATCCCCTGCCTAAAGAATCAGGACAGCTGCACCCTGCTGCCCCCTGCCCAAACAGTTGGGTTGCTGCACCCTGCTGCCCTCTCTTCCCCACCTCTACAGTAAGGGACATTATCTGTTGCTCCCATTCCTGCCTGCACAGTCAGGGCTGCTGTTCTCTGCTAAGCCCTAGAGTCCCAGATCCCCAGCCTCCACAGTTGGGGCTGCTGCACCATGCTTCCCTAGACCACCAGAGGTGGGGATGTTGCACCCTGCTACCCACTTCCATTGACCCAAATGGGCAGGACTGCTGTACCCTGATGCCCCCCTGTGTCCAGCCTCACAGTGGAGGCTTCTGCAGCATACTGTCCTCTCTCCCCTGTCACAACATCCAGGGCTGCTGCACCCAGCTCCTGTCTACACAGTTGCATTTGCTGTGCCCTGCTGTACCCTAGAGCCCCCTGCCTCCACAACTAGGCCTGCTGTACCATTTCGCCACTTTCCACAAGAGTCAGGGCAGTTGCTGCACCCTGTTGCATGCCTCTACAGTTGAGGCAGTTGCATCCTGCTACCCCTGCCACCATAGTCAGATCCTCTGCTACACCCTGCTGCCTACATCCCTTGTCCCAAACATGCATGACTTCTGCACGCTGTGCAACAGTTTGGGATGCTGTACCCTAATGCCACCCCTATCTTCTGCCCAAACAGTTGGGGCTGCTGCACCCTGATGCCCTCTGTACTCACCCCCACAATCAGGGCCATGGCACTTTGTTGCCCCCTGGTTACTGTCTCCACAGTCTGGGCTGTTGTGCTGTGCTGCACCCTAGAGTCCCATGCCCCCTCTTTCCACAGTTGGGCTGCTGAGCATTGCCCCAAATGGGCTGGACTGCTGCACTATATGCACCCTATGCCACGGTCTGAGCTGCTGTACTCTGACACCCACCTGTATCCTGCCCATAGTCAAGGCTTCTGCACCATGCTGTACTCTGTCCACTGCCACAACTGTGCCTTGCTGTACCATAGAACCCCTTGCCTCCACATTTAGGGTTATTGCACAATGCTGCCCCCTCCTCCCAGAGTCAGATTCTTTGCTACACTTCCCAAACTGCTCGAAATAAAAAATGGAAAAATACTTTTATCTTGTGTTATAGGGTGGAGGAAAGAGGGCGCAGGGTGCAGCAGCCCCAACTGTTTGGGCAGGAGACAGGGGAGGTATCAGGGCATGCAGACCAAACTGCAGGACAGAGCGCAGCATCCATGACTGTCTGGGACAATGGACATGGGCAGCAGAATGTAGTAAAGGATCTGACTCTGCTGGCAGGGGTCAGCAGGGAGAATCTGTTCCAACTGTGGAAGCAGGGGACAGGGTGCAGCAAATACCCTGACTCGTGTCAAAAGGCAGCATGGTACAGCAGCCCTAACTGCAGAGGCATGGGGCTCTAGGCTACAGCAGACCAGAGCAGCCTTGACTGTGTAGACATGAGCAGGATTCAGCAGCAGGATTCAGCATCCTTGGTTGTGGTGGCAGAGACAGAGGACTGCATGGTACTGCACTTGCTGCCACCTGCACATAGAGTTGAGTATGCTGCACCCTGCATCCTTCTGTACCTCACCCCCACAGCCAAGGTTAATGCACTCTGTTTCCTCCTGTCCCTAGGCTGCTGTGCTGTGCTACACCCTAGAATCCCAGGTTCCCTGCCTCCACAGTTAGGGCTGCTGCACCATGCTGCCCTTGGCCACCAGAGATGAGGCTTTTGCTGTACCCACTACCAGCTTCCATTGCCTAAAATGGGCAGGGCTGCTGAACCATACACCCTGTCCAACAGTCAGGGTTGCTGTACCCTGTTTCCCCCCTGTGTCCTGCCCCACAGTCGAGGCTTCTGCACCATGCTGTCCTCTGTCCCCTGTCACCACAGCCATGGCTACTGCACCCTGCTCCTGTCTACACCATCAGGGTTGCTGTGGCCTGCTGTACCTAGAACCATATGCCTCCACAGTTAGGGCTGCTGCACCATGCTGACACTTGCCACAAGAGTCAGAGTATTTGCTGCACCCTGTCCTCTGCCTCCACAGTTGAGGCAGTTGCACCCTTCTTCTCCTTGCCTCCAGATTCAGATCCTTTGCTACACCCTGCTGCCCATGTCCCTTGTCCCAAACAGGAGTGGCTGCTGCATCCTGTCCCTCAGTTTGGGCTGCAGTACCCCGATGCCTCCCCGTCTCCTGCTCAAACAGTCAGGACTCTTTCCCCCACCCCATAACAAAAGATGAAAGCATTTTTCAAGGTTTTTTTCTTGCAGTTTGGGAAGTGTAGCAAAGTATATCACTATGGTAGGATAGAGCAGCATAGTGCAATAACACTAACCGTTGAGGCAAGGGGCTGTACAATGCAGCAGGGCACAGTGGTGGCAATGGACAGAGGACTGCATGGTACAGAGCCTTGACTGTAGGACAGGATACAGGTGGGCGTCAGGGTACAGCAGCAGAGACCATGGCACAGGGTGCACATAGTGCAGTAGCCCAGCCCATTTGGGGCAATGTTCAGCAGTCCAACTGTGGAGGCATGGGGAATGGGACTCTAGGGTGTGGCACAGTGCTGCAGTCCTGACTGTGGAGACAGGAATAGGGGGCAATGGGTGCCGTGGCCCTGACTGTGGGGGTTGGGTACAGAGGGTAGCAAGCTGCAGCAGCCCCTACTGTTTGGGCAGGAGATAGGGGTGGCATTAGAGTACAGCAGCCCAAACTGTGGAACAGGGTGCAGAAGCCATGCATGTTTGGGACAAGGGATGTGGACAGCAGGGTGTAGCAAAGGATCTGACTATGGTGGCAAGGGGGTAGCAGGGTGCAACTGCCTCAACTGTAGAGGCATGCAACAGGGTGCAGCAAATGCCCTGACTCTTGTGGTAAGTGGCAGCATAGTGTAGCAGGACTAGCTATGGAGGCAGGGGGCTCTAGGGCACAGCAGGGCACAGCAAACACAACTGTATAGACAGGAGCAGGGTACAGCAGCCCTGGTTGTGATGACAGAAGACAGAGGATAGCACAATGTAAAAGCCTCCTCTGTGGGGCTGGACAAGGGGGACATCAAGGTACAGAAGCCATGACTGTGAGACAGTGTGTGCATGGTGCAGCAGCCCTGCCCATTTGGGTCAATGGAAGTGAGTAGCATGGTGCAGGAACAGCCCCACCTCTGGTGACATAGGGCAGCATGGTGCAGCAGCCCCAACTGTGGAGACAGGGGATCTGGGACTCTAGGGCTTAGCAGAGAACAGCAGCAGCCCTGACTGTGCAGACAGGAACAGGGGCAACAGATGCCATGTCCCTTACTATGGGGTGAGGAAGAGAGGACAGCAGGATGCAGCAATCCCAACTGTTTGGGCAGGGTGCAGCTGCCCTGATTCTTTAGGCAGGGGATGCAGGCAGTAGTGTGCACAATCTCCAACTGTGTAGGGAGAAGACAGTGTACAGCGAGATACAGCAGCCTTGAATATGGAGCAGAAGGCAGGGGGCTTGTAGGGCAGGGAACAGGTGGCAGCACAGTGCAGCTGCCTTAACTGTGAGGCAGAAACATGGTCAATCAGGATGCCATATGGTGTTTCTAGTTTTACACATACATGATGTATTTTCACACAGAAACCACCAGAGAGCTGAAAATTATGAGTTCAGACAGTACATGTGCTTGAAATAGTAGAGTTTGATAGGCACCAGTTTGTCAATCTGACATGAAAACATTTTTCACATGGATGTATGTATGAAGGCTACATCGAAGACAAACTATTTCTATGAATGAATAAAATTTAGATTTATTTTATATTGATTAAACAACCCTGTGTTTTATAGTTAGAAAAAATGTCAAATATTTATTGAGAAAGATCTGACAGCTGTGATACAGGCCAGCTGATTTCTCACAGAATTCAACAATTTCAATTTAGCACTGAAACTCAGATGATCAACTTCTCACAAGAAGAGAATTAGAGATTTTAAGCTAATCTATGTAAGTCAGAAAATGAGTTTGCAAGAAACATGGAGCGCAAACCATTAACTCTAACAGACTACTGTGATCGGGAATCTGAAACAGCAGCATGCTACTCAGAAATGATGTCACCACTCTTCAAGCCTGACTGAGAGGGACAGAAATAACTTGTAGCCTTTTTCCTACTACCTTTGTTACACAGTCAAAGAAAACTGTCAGGCTGGTCTGACATGACCTCCCTGTCACAAACTCGTACAGTTTACTATCCTGTAGGCAGTTGCTCTCTAGGTAGTCCAGAAGGTCCTCTTTAATCAGTGATTGCACTACTGTATGCCCACTACCCTTCAGTCTTTTGGAACTACCCCAGTCTAAGCTGAGCTATTGAATAACTATTGAATAGCCCTACTAGAGGTTCAGACAGTTCTGCAGCCAGTTCCTTAGAGAATCCTTTGGTGCACACCATCCTGTCCTGGGGCATTATCTACCGTTAAGGCGGCATGCCCCTTCTGGACCCTTTCTTTAGAAAATACTGCTGCCTCATTTCAGGAGTTCTCCTGACAGCCTCCT
This sequence comes from Neoceratodus forsteri, assembly GCA_016271365.2. Taxonomy (NCBI): domain Eukaryota; kingdom Metazoa; phylum Chordata; order Ceratodontiformes; family Ceratodontidae; genus Neoceratodus; species Neoceratodus forsteri. Next base: position 898,351,964 of record CM028135.1, on the reverse strand, counting down.
TGATGCCACTTTCAGGAAGGGGTCCACTGTCTTCCCTTGTGAAGACAGAGCAGAAGTAATCTTTAAGGATGGCTATGTTTTTGCTCATCTTCCTCTGGTACCCTCCCCTTTTGTAGCCTAATAATACCCCCTCCCTGCTTCCTATTTGCATTATTATATCTGAAGAATTGCTTTTCCCCACCCTTGCTCCTCTTCACAGTACACAGTTCCATGTCTGCCTTTGCCTCCCTGACTATCCTCTTTGCTTCCCTAGTTTTTGTTTGGTAGTCCCCCCCCCATTCCATCTCCCCCTGCTTTTCCTTTTACCTTGTGAAAACCTTTTTCTTGTCCCTCACTGCTTCTCTGACCCTTTCTGAGAATCATAGTGGTCTATTGTACCCATTTCATTTTGTAACACTTCTCGTGCATGACTTTGTTGCCTTGAGAATGGTCTCCTTGCTTGCCCCCCCATCATTCCTTTACATCTCAACTGCTGTCCAACCTGGTCAGTTTGTCTTGGACCAGCTCCCTTATCCAGTTGAAGTGTGCTCTTCTGAAATCTAAGGCTTCAGTTTTTGATAGGGGCATTCTGATCCTGAGGGAGTTATGGTCACTGGACCTCAGTGGCTCCCACTCCCTCACTCCACTCACCATCTACGAGCTGGTGAGCATCAAGTCACGAATGGCTGCCTGTTTATTGAGTTCCTTAACCAGCTGCACCTGCAGACAGTTCTGTAATATATCCAACAAGACCTGATTTTGGGTGCAATGAGCTTCTGGAATGTCCCAGTCAATCAATATTCAGCAGATTCAGATCACCCACCAACTCCACTTCTCCCTTCTTCACTCCAGTTACATCTCTGTGGCATCTATGAAGACCGCTGCAAGAATTACTTCAACCCAGAAAACTCTTGACTGGTTGTTCACAAGAAGTCTGCAGAGAAACACCAGTATGGCCAATTAAGAGTGTTCTGAAGCCCTGGCCACAAGATGCTCACCCCAACGCAAAGTCAAGTTACCTGTCACTGAAAAGCATGTGGCAAAGTCCTCAGTAAAGACTGCCATGGGATCAATTTTACTGATCAACAAGATTGTTGACTCAGCCTCAGAAGTGTTCATCTGACTGGATGTACAGCAGTCCGGGGCTGTGCTTGACAGTGGGTCCTAGGTCACCCTAATTTGTCCTCCTTATCACATTCTTAACCTGCACAGTATTCGGGCACAGTGTAGCAAATAAATAAACTGGTAACATGAGTGGCTTCACCAGTAGCCTTTGGATAAGCCATAACCCTCAGAGAGCATCAACCATTAGGATCTGGTTGGTAGCCTGCTCCTTCAAATGGATGACATTGCTAATGGTGCACTTAACATTTGGAGACATGGTAATCTCCTCTCCATCTCAGTGCCACGCAATTCAACCTCACCATACTCATCTTGTGGCATTCAATGACTGCACCACTGACAACCCTCCTTCACAACTCCAAGGACAGCAAGCATCCTGCCATACCATTGCACTTCCCTGTCATCAAAAAGCTGCCTCAGTCACTTGAACATATGAGAACGGTTACCAGTAATCATTGAGATGTGATCTTATATTCTAGACTCCTTACACAAATAGCCCAGGATTTCATGGGTCCTCCAAGCCCAGCGACCTTATCTGATAACTAAATACCAACAGCTGTGAAGCCCAGGTAGAGATAAGTTTTGTTTCTGAGGCCCTATACAGTAAGTCCAATTTGTGTAGGCACAGAGGGAGATGGATCACATACTGGTTATAGAAGTCCTGGAATGTCAATGCAACCTGAGACTTAATGCAGAGTACAACCAAGCCCTCTGTCCATCAACAAAGGCCAAACCAACATGTCCATGGTAAACATTTAGCCATGCACATGTGCAAAATTATTTTGGTGTGCATCTTACTGCTGGGATCCCAGTGCACTCTGTTACTGGGCTCCATTGACCTTTCTCTAATTCATTACTTTCCAGATCAACTGTTTGTTAACCTTCTGAAGGTCCTTCTAAGTTACAGCAATTTTGCTAGCACACATATAGTCCACCTGGCCCCCGTAATCCAAGCACCAGACTTGCCTCACTTCTCTCACCATCTCTGCAAGTGGTACAATCCCTGTGAGACACCTCCATCCTTGTTCATGCCAGTCCTCCTGGACCATCCAAGAGTTTGTCCTTATGTTGTTCCATTACCATCTAGGCCAAACTTTCAGTTCTTGCCATTAGGTTTGATATCCCCTGAACCTCCTGCCCAGTCACTTGAACCCTTCCCATCACAGGATGAAGGGCACTCCAAATGGCTGCAATGCAGACATTGCTCTTTTTGTTTCCATACTTCTCCAACCAGATCCCCTACTGGGGTAGCTTGTCCATGTGATCCTGAAGGTGCATTTTTTTATACTGTGTATACTTTCTATTGTTCCTGCCCTCAGCCATTGGCAGTCCTTCTCAGAGCTCTGGGCATCCCCACTGAGATGTGTAGTTTTGTAAGTATTTGGATATATCACTCCCCCAATCACTTGCTTCACTCTTGGCCAATTTATGTTGGCCACATCTGAAATTCCTTTCTGGTAGGCCTGTTGGATGACCTTCTCCATCCTCTCAATAAACTCTTGACAATTTATTCCACACTGTCTTTGAGGAGGACATCAGAATTTCCCCAGGCTTCTCATCACTCCTATACATGCATTCTAGTGCACTCCTCTCTGTGGCACTGACCTTTGAAGTTAAGAGGTCCCGTATGACAGCCAAACCTGGATCCCTCATGTTTCACTGAAACAAGATCTCTCCTTGTGGTCAGAGCACTTTATGTCCTGTACCATCACTGTAGCTTGTAAACTCCTAGTATCCACTTTTCTGGTGGTGTAGGCCTAGTTCCAGAGAGCATCAGTCTTCTGTACTCCTTGTACTTCCTGGAAGGGTGTGGCATCTTCTCCATCAACCAGCTTAGGGCTAGTGGGCTGCTGCAGAGGCTATGTCTGACTTCACAGGATTCAGAAGTTACTTAACATTTTTTTTTTTTTTCTGTCTTGGCCAGCCAGTCCTTCTCTTGCATCATTCAATCCATTCCCACCCTGGGGTCACTCTCTATAGTGCACCCATGGCTAAACAATTTGCACTCTTTCTTTGTCCCATCCAGAGCCACAGTACTTGGCAGCATGTCAGGGTTCACACCATGTGACATTCCACTGCGATGCCAAGAGGTCTGGTACTCACTTCACAAACACTCACTGTGCCGTTAGCCTTCCAAAGCCAGCATTCGCCAATTATCCTAATAATCTCTTTTTTCTTTAAGGTTCAGATTGAAAATATAGGCTTTTTCATCAACTGAATATTGTGTTTCTGTCATATTAAGCCTTTGTTTTCATTATCATTACCCCTCTACATACCTATGGGTCCAAGATTCCTCCTACTCTGTACTGTAACTCTAACCTGTCATAAAATGTTTTGTTATTAACTTATCCCTTTTTGGATTTGCTGATGAAAAGGGTCCCACATTTTTTCAAATGAGAGCTCATCACAGTTTTTAAATAATAAAGTATTTCTAACTTCATGATATCAATCATAAAGTTCATCCATGTTTCATAAGCGGGGTAGCAGGTCCTTACATTTTATAAGAATACTTTTTTTTGTCAGGCTCATGGCTATTGTTAAAACATTTTTTTGCCACTGATCCAATTATGAATTAAATTCTATTTGAGCAAATAATGTCAATAACTGTAAGAACTGTAGTTGTATATCCCATATTTTTTCTAATATATTGATTGTTTCTGTCCAAAAATTGGCACGATATGGACACTCATGAATTAAATGTATCAGCGTCCCAGTTATATGTGCACATCTAGGACATTCTGCTGATATAGTACTGTTCATTTTGTGTAATTTAAATGGGGTAAAGTATGCTTTGTGTAGAACGTTAAATTGAATTTGTCGAAGTTTACAAGTTTTGACTTTTGCTAAGAGTGTGGCAAATATTTCTTCCCATAAACTATATGAAATTTCAATACCCAGATATTTTGCCCAGTTTAGTCTCAGTGTTAATATATCTTTTGATATTTGTTTATTAGAACATCCATATATCAAGGCTATCAGTTTTTTTTTCATCTTGTTGGGTTAGGGCTTCTAACAGAGGTGTACTTCTTAAAGCTAAGCTTCTATTAGTTCATATTATTTAGTTCTTTATTTGTAAATATCTGAAAAGATGATTATCTGGGATATTCTACTGAGATTTAAGTTGATGAACTGGCCTGGTGGTGCTGAGGGCTGAGTTGCTGGATGCCTTATCTCGCATCATGCAGGCGACCCAGGTTTGAGAATGAACCTGGGTCATCAGAGAGCTGGTGCAGAGGGAGAGAGAGAGCAGGACAGAGCAGCTGAATGGCAGCTCTCCTCTCCCAGGGAGGACTCTGTTGCCTGCCATAGTTCCACAGCCCCTGGATGGAAGTCCAGATTGTGCAGGCAAGTGGGTGGCAAGCAGTGGGAGGGCAAGCCAGTACCATGGCATGCACATGCCTCCACAAGTTTGTGGCCAGGATGGGGTTGGGAGAAAATGGGGGGTAAAATCAGTGACAAAATATAAATAAAAAAAGATTGCAGTTGATCAAAGGTTTTAAATAGGTGATTTGAAAATAATTGTCCAAATTCATATGATCCAGGCGCCTGCCACCTTTTAAATGCTGGCTCTTTTATTGATGGTACAAAATCATAGTTACTATATATTGGTGTGAAGGATATAATTTCAGTTTTGACTTTTAACAATTTATGAAGTTCTTGCCAACAATAAATTGTTGTACTGTATATGTTGCTAAATTCTCTTTTTTATATTTTCTTTGTTTGAGTAATATCCAGAGAATAGCAAATTAAGTTTGTATAATCATACATATATTTTTCCATCTCAGTTGTATTTAATAATTGATTTAATTCTCTCAGCCATTGCCAGATTGCTTTAACTTGAGTTTCTAAATAATATTTATAAAAATCTGGCAGTGCTAGTACACCCTTTTCTTTTGGTAATATTAGTTTATCATATGACACGAAAGGTTTCTTATTCTTCCAAATTAAATTTACTACTATTTTTTTTATATTATTGAAGAATATTTTTGGAACTATGATAGGTAGTGTTTGATACAGATACGGTAATTTAGGCAGTAGGCAGTATTTTAATTTTTATTACATTAAGTATGCCCATCAGAGTTAATGGAAGGTGCTGCCATCTATTTAAATCTGCTTTTATTTCCTCCGATGTATTATCAAAATTAAGTTGAAATAAATTATCTCGATGGTTTGTTAAATTGCTAAGTAATGTATTTTGTCCAACTGTTGACATTAACAGTTATCCAGAAGTTGCAATACTGTATGTGTTTTGAATTTAGTTTAAGGCCCAAAGAATTTTCCAAGTTGATCTCGTAACCTGATGCTTTACCATATTTTACTGATAGATTGATACATTTTATGGAACTCCATGGATTCGAAATGTACAGTAATGTATCATCTGCATATAAGCTGATTTTTTTATATTTTATTGTTAATCTCGTTTCCTGTTATGTTTACTGTTACTTCCGTAGTGAGGGGTTCCATAACCAGGGCAAAGATTAATGGGGAGAGGAGGCATCCCTGCCTTGTTCCTTTGGACAGCTTAAAGGATTCCCGTAGTTTATTATTGATTTAATTCTTGCTTTGGGTTCTTGATATATGCAGGATAAGAAGGAAAAGAAACAAGAAAGAGAATGACCAACATCATCAGAAACACCACAACCTCAGCCTCCCTATCTCCCATACTTGAAGCAGTATTGTTGGTATATCAGTGTCACCTTCCCCCCTCCCGGACTCCCCGGTAAGTAAAAATTTAATTACACCAGGTAATATACGCTTTTACTGTACAGGGACTAAAAAAGAGCTGGGCAGTACTTTAAAGCTAGTCTTTTCTTCACAGACTTCCACTATGCCACCCAAAAAAAATGGGGCCAAAACAGCAGGAAGTAAACGAAAATCAAATGGGAGACTATCAGAAAAGCTGCTTCTAAATCTATAGAGGATATTCTCTGAGCTGTACTAGAACAAAATAATCTGTTTACAGGGGAAGAAATGGAAATTTGAATGCAACTGGGTCTGAAACGCGAAGGGAATCAGCAGCAGAATACGTATTGGCACGAGAGTCCCAAGAACTGCAGACTGGTTTAAAAATGACAAAAACAGATGGGCTAATTAAAAATGTGCAAACTGCTGAAATAATGAATGCAGTAAACTTTTAGAGCTGACATTCTGGAAGTACACAAAGTGATAAAAATCTCCATTAAGGAGGTATCAGATTCCATGAATTCTTCAATGGAAAAATTGGAGAGGCTTTCGTTATGACCTCGAGCTTTAGAGGAACGTGTTTCACAAATAGAGGATACAAGTTTCCCTTTGTTAAGAATTCAAACTCAGCATGATAACCAATTGCAATCCCTAATGTAAAAAGTGACTGAGATGGAAGACTGCTCCCGCGGAGGAAACTTTAGAATAGGTGATGTACCGGAAAGTTTGGAAGCAGCACGATACCCGATACAATTTTTTGAAAAGATTATTACAGTAGTAATGGGTAGGAATTACCCCGAACAGAAAATAGATTTGGACAGAGCCCACAGGGGTGGATCACGGTACTCTAATAATCACCAGGGGTATTCAAGGGCAATTTATATCAAACCCAATAAGTACCAAGATAAAAAGGCAATTTTGTAAAAGGCAAGAACTGATCATGGACTGATATTTCAAAATGTCTCATTTAATGTTTATCCAGACATACTCACTGAAATGGTTAACTAACGCAAACTCTTCAACCCAGTTAAAAAAAAAGCTTACGATCTGGGTATTAGGTTTACAGTGTTATACCCAGCAAAGTTATGTTTTGTGGTAAAAGGAAAACTTATGACCTCTGATGATGCAGAAGAAACACAAGAGGCCTTTGACTTGGCTTATAATAACCAAACAAGTCAAAATAAAATAACACCAAAGCAAACAAGGTCACATCCATATAAGCAAGATGCATTACAATATCTATAACACAAATGCAAGATGACAAATCCTAATGGATGAATTATAAAAAAAAAAAATTCTACAGGACGGGGAGGGTTACATGAACTAAAAATGGGGTAATAAGGGGGGTAATGTACTCACTACAAGGGGTGATATTCACAGAACAAGTTGAATGGTTAGTCTGTTTCCTTCACATGATAATACACGAGAAAACTATCTTCAGTTTAAAAAAAAAGGCTTCTTAGAAAGATATGAAGAAGTTTTTACAACTGCATCAGATATTTAGAGATATGTGTTACTTAAAGAGAAAAAGGTTTTCCTTTGTTATAACCCAGCCCACCAGCAGGTTAAAAAGAAAGACCTGTGCTGTGAGCTCAAGCATTTGAAATGGCACTATGTGGTGTTCTTTGCTACTAATGGGGGAAGAACAGGAGAAATATTCTTTCTCCAGTATGAGATGTGGGGAACTCGGGGGGGGGGGCACAGTATAGAATGTGTCAGCAGAAAAGGCCCACCAGGCCCACTCAGTCTGCCCAGTATGCCTAGCATGGCACTAGGACTTTGTCATTGTCATCCACCCACCCCCCTCTCTGTATCTAACAGCCCCTTGTATCTATCCCATGCTCTCTTAAATCCTCCCACCATACTTGCCCGCACCACCTCTCCTGGGAGTCTGTTTCAGTTTTCCACCACCCTCTCTGTGAAGTACAATTTTCTGATGGTTCCCTGAAACTCCCCCACTATCTGAAAACTATGCCCCATTGTTTTTGATTGCTCCCTTATCTTGAAGATGTCACCTACTGGCACACTGCTAATACCCCTGGTATATTTGAAGGTCTCAGTCATGTCCCCCCGTCACTTCTTAGCTCAAGAGAGTACAAGCTGAGGTCCTTTAGCCTTTCGTCATAAGACAGAAGACTAAGACCCTTTACCATTTTTGTCACATGCCTCTGGATGCGCTGCACCCTATCCACATCCTTCCTGAGGTATGGCCTCCAGAACTGGACCCCATGCTCCAGGTGAGGCCTGACAAACTGTATGTATAAGGGTATTATGACCTCCCTCTTCTTGCTAGTTATTCCCCTGCTGATACATCCAGCATCCTACTGGCCCATGCCACCACCTTACCACATTGCTTTGCCACCTTCGGGTCCCATGAAATGAATATGCCAAGGTCCCCTTCCAGCTCAGTGACCTCTAGGGCCTGCCCTTCCCATACAGTATTCCATACCTTGGTTCTTCCTGCCTAAGTGCATGATCTTGCACTTTTTTCTGTTGAAGGACAATTGCCAATCCCTGGACCATTCCTCTAGTTTCTCCAGATCCCTGTGGATGCTCTCAACACCCTCTGTTGTGTCCACTCTATTACAGACCTTTGTGTCATCCTCAAACAGACACACTCTACCCTCCAGACCCTCCACTATGTCCCCTAAAAATATTTTGAAAAGGAGTGGCCCCAGCACTGATGCAGAGGCACACCACTAGTCACCTTACCCTCCTCAGATGGTACCCCATTAACAATTACCTTCTGCCTCCTGCTCTCCAGCCAGTTTTGCACCCACCTAACCATGAGCAGCCCCAGCCCAAGGTATTTCATTTTGTGCAGCAGTCCCCTGTGTGGCATAGAATTGAATGCCTTTTTGAAATCTAGATATGCAATGTCCACTGACCCTCCCTGATCCAGTACCCTGGTGACCTAGTCAAAGAACTCTATCAAGTTCGTTTGACATGACTTTCCGTCAGTGAATCCATGTTGCCACCGATTCTGCAGGCTATTGGCTTCTAGGTAACTAGTGATCCTCTTCTTTAACAGTTTCTCAATGAGCTTGCCCACCACTGATGTTAAGCTCACCAGCCTATAATTGTCTGCTTCCTCCTTGTCCCCCACTTATGAAGGGGGAACCACATCTGCCCTTTTCCAGTCATCTGGGATCTCCCCTGATTCCAATGATCTGTTGAAGATGTCGGTCAAAGGTTCTGCAAGCACCATACTGAGCTTCCTCAGGACCCTGGAGTGCACTCCATCCGGCCCCATCACCTTAATCACCTTCAAACCCACAAGCTCCCTCAGAACCTCCTCCACATGGAATGGACTGGAGTTCACCCCCCCACCTCCTCATGTTCCCTGATTTTTTTTAACTTCCCCTCCTTGTCTAGCATGAAAACGGAGCAGAAGTAGCTGTTGAGTATCTCCACCTTCCCTTGGACATATTCCACCAACTCCCCTTCTTTATTTTTCAACCTAACTATCCCTCCCATGACTTTCTCCTTTCGCTCACATACCAGAAGAAGGTTTTATTTCCCTCCCTGACTGTGTTGGTGATTCTCTCTTCCGTTCTTGCATTCGCCCTCCTGACCTCCCTACCTGCTTCCTTCTGTTTCTCTTGGTATATGACCCTATCTTCCTCTCTCTGTGACCTCTTATACCTCCTAAATGCCCTTCTCTTTGCCCCAACCTTCTCTGCCACATCCCTATTAAACCAGAATGGCTTCCTCTTCTTCCTATTTCTGTTTACTCTCCTGATACCTTGGCAAGTGGCTTCTACTGTTGCCCTTTTTATCTGACCCCACACTTTAGTTCCCCCACCATTGCTAATGCATGTTGTACCCTCTCCCCCATTTTCTGAAAGTCTGCATGCCTAAAATCCAAAACCTTCACTCTGGGTTGATGGACCTCAGCAGTAGTTTTTACCAAGAACCACACAGTGCTGTTGTCACTCATTCCCAGATTCTCTCCCACTCATTCTATCTTCATTGATAAGAATCAAATCCAGGATCGCCCCCTCAGTAGTAAGCTTTCTAAATAGCTGCTTCATGAGTGCTCCCTGTAGGGAGTCCACTATTTCCCTGCCACTAGCGGATGCTGCTGATAGGGTGCCCCAATCCCGTCAGGCAAGTTGAAGTCCCCCATCAGCAGCACCTCCCCTCTGTGTGCCATCCTCTGGATTTCCTCCATCATTGTCCTATCCACCGTATCCTGCTGCACTGGAAACCTATATATCACCCCAGTGTGTATGACTTCCCACTTCCCTGTGTCCAATGATACCCACAAAGCCTCCACCCCTATCCACCAACCCTGCAATTCTGTAACCTTAATGTTTTCCTTCACATATAGTGCAACCCCCCCTTACCCATCCTGTCCTTCCTAAATAATACATACACTGGTATTTCCATGTCCCAGTCCTGGCCTTCATGTCCTCATGTTTCCGTGATTCTCACAAAGTCCAGATCTGCCTCAGCCATGACCGCTGCCAAATATGGGATCTTATTGCCCAGGCTTCTAGCATTGGAGCAAATGGCTTTCCACTCGCTGGGCCCATTCTGTTGTCCTATGGTGCCCGTTACCTTCCCAACTGCTCTAGCCTGTTTTTCCATCCTGGGAGGAGGGAGGCTGGTAGCCTCCTTTGCTCCTGTTCACATAGGCGGATTTTTCCCAGCCCCCCCGATTTAGTTTAAATTATAGTTTATTGAAATAAATCCCTAGTTTACTCTTTCACACTGCTGCTCCCTCCCTGTTCAGGTGTAGTCTATCCGAGACAAATAGACTTTCATCCTGCCACATTGATCCCCATTCCCCTACGAACTCGTCCCCCATCTAAAAGCAAAAAAAACAAAAGAAAGCAGATGGCTAAAACAAAAAGGCAGCCAAATGCAAGGTGTACTCACTCAGCACAGATGGCAACATGGCTTCGCCATCACTGAAAGGTTACAAAATGAATTGCTGTGATGCTAGCAGGATAAATTCCTTAGAAATTTTATTCAATTTGGACGCCAGCACCCTGGAGTGAGTGCAACTCCCCAAACAAACAGCTGAATGTTTTCGCAAACACCGCACTTTCTCAAGGCTCCTTGCCTCACTCCAGAGTGCTGGCACCCAACTTGAATAAAATTTCTATGGAATTTATCCTGCTTGCATCACAGCAATTTATTTTGTAACCCTTCAGTGATGGTGAAGCTGTACCCCATCTGTACGCACCATCCCACCAGCCACTTATTAAATTCTTCAATCCACACTTTCTTGTCTGTGCTAGACCTGGGAACAGGCAGGACCTCCAAAAAGGCCACAGATCTGAACCCCAGGCTGCTGCAGTATCTAGCAGGTGCCCTAACTCTTGCCTGCACCACCAACAAGCTATGTCCTGCTAAGTCATTTGTACCAAGGTGGAAAATCAAATCCATGTTCCCATCCTGCTGTCTCTCCCTGGAAGGGATACAGTGTATGACCTCTGCCGCTGTCATACTTGAAAGGCACTCTACCCATATTGTACTGTTTCTGTCCCCCCCGGCCCCTCAACAAATTAATTTTGTTATTGAGTCTCCAACATGTATGATGCTTCACTTCATCACCTTCTTCTTGTACTTCTCCTTTGCTGTGCTCCCAGTCCCATGCCTTTCCTTATTTTCGCTATTCCTACTTCCCTCCTTGTCCCTTGTTTCCCCTGAGTACTTAAATTTCCTTTCCCACTCCTCAGTTCCAACCTCCCGCAGTTATTCCCTTTAAATTCATCTGCCCTCTACTCCACCATCCCCCAGTTCCATCACCCCCCTTTTCCTGCCCTGATTGAAGCATCCTGTGCTCAGGTCTCTTCCCCATTCCTGTCCTGTTTTGGTCCCCTGAAGCCTCCTTTTGTTGTCCCCTCACTCCTGAGGGTTTGCCCTTTCTGGGGTGAACATACCTCAGCACCCTTGCTCTTTCTTTTGCTCTCCTCCTTGTTTTTTTGAAGCAGGCCAACCCCGCTCATCATGTCTACCACACTTTCCATTATGTCAGCCTCCCCCATTCCCCCGAGTCCTCTTCCACTCAAATTTCTTTATTTTCATCCTCTTTAGTGATGCAAGTGGTCCAAATCTGTTCTCGTGCTCTATGCCTCCTGCCCGTTTTCCTACTTGTGCTCCTTCTCCTTCACCCCTCTTACTTGTTGGCTTTGGACGTTTGTAACTGACCTCCTGCCAGTTCCCATTGCCCCCCTCGTGTCCTGAACTGCCTCCACCTGAACCAGCCATTCAGTATTCAGTATGGGGACAGTATGTTTACATTAATAAAAACAAACATTAAAATGCTAAGTCCAAGATTCCAAGTCAAAAAAGATAAAAATGTTTAATGAAAATGCAAACAGTTATGAAATTTACCATTTTATTCGCTATCTAAATGGACAATAAAATTAGGATAGCTACATGGAACATAAAGGGGTTATGGAGAAGAACCAAAATAAGTAAAGTAATAAACTATTTAGAGAAAATGCAAATTAATTGCATTATGCTGCAGGAGACACATTTTACGGAAAAGGATTTCAGTTGGTTCCAGAAGTGGTGGGGACCAGGGGCATTCTCTTCCTTTAATCAGGCTTTGTGAGAGGTGGCCATATTTTTTCATAAGTATAAACTAAATGCAATAATTACAAATATTAAAACAGATTTATGCAGCAGATATATTATTATGGAAGTGGCTATAGGAACTAAGGCACAGATATTCAAAGGAGATACACGGGGCACAACTGAGTTGCACTGGTGCATCTCTAAAATGCACCTCTGGGCCATAATCAAAAGGGGGTAATGCGCTGTGCAATTCTGGATGCACCACAGTGCAAAGATAATGTATGCGGCACATCCGGAGGGGGTGTTCCCCTGCATGTGCGGCACATCTCCATATTCAGCCGAGATGTGCGGTGCAGCCATCTGAGTCATAGCCACCCACAGGCAGGATGCTGTACTGCACAATGCGACACAGCATCCAGCCCCTGGGCGGCTACCACCCCCAGCCCTGATCATATGTGAAATAAATATCATTCCTCCCTGGTAGTTCAGTGGCCCTCTGACCATACCTGATCATATAATAAAATAAATTACCCTTCCCTGGTAGTCCATCTGTACCCCCCTCCCTTCACCGAACCCTGTCCGAATGATAATTATCGATCAAAAATCCCTGGTAGTCTAATGGTACCCTCTTCCCAGCCCCCGATCATGGCAAAACATGCAAGCCGATATTTCCCTGGTAGTCCAGTGACCCCCACCCACTGGGCACCCAAACCCCACCTGCTTCCCCATCCCAACATGGCCATTTCAGCCAGCGGGCAGCAAAACCCACCTGCACACCTCCCGGCTGCCCTGGTGACTGGGCTGTCATTGAATGACAGCTTACATTAAACACTGCAATACCATTGAGTCAACATCGTTGACCAATGAGAGCTACAGTAATCTATAGCTTTCATTCACAACGTGTCATTCACAATGTTGTGAATAAAAGCTTACAGTACTCACTGCAAGCCCATTGGTTGATAATGCTGATCAATGGTATTGCAGTGCTTACTATAAACTGTCATTCAGTGACGGTGTAGTCGGTGGCAGCCACGGAGGTGTGCGGTTGGGTTTTGCTGCCTGCTGGCTGAAATGGCCATACTGGAATGGGGGGGGTGGGGTGGAGTGTGGGTGCCTCAGTGGGTGGAGGGTCCATTGGACTACTAGGGAAATATTGGCTTGCATGTTTTGCCACAATCATGAATCGGAGGGGAGTTCCACTAGACTATCAGGGATTTTCGGTGGATAATTATCGTTCAGATGTGGTTCGGGGAAGGGAGGAGGGTACTGATTGACTACCAGGGAAGGGGGACTTATTTTAATATATGATCGGGGATGGGTGGGGAGGTCACTGGACTACCAGGGAGGGATGATATTTATTTCATATATGATCAGGGATTGGCAGGGGGGGGCCTAATGGACTACCAGGGATGGATGCCTTTTTATTGACATATGTTCAGGGATGGATGGGAGGGGCAGGACAATACACTACCAGGAAGTTGTGGAGTGCTTCTGTGGGACGTGGAGGTTGCAGGGTGCCTGGTGCATTCTGCCAGGCACATCCCGGCCACAGACATGCAAATGGGTCATAATGGCATGCAAATGGCCCCATTTGCACCTTGCATGGCTAATGGCCACCGTTTGCATGTCACAGTCTGAATATCTGGAATTTGCGCTTGGCACATCCTGAGGATAGGGCTGCGCATCCCCATTCCTGGTATTCAGACTGTACAGGGGGATGTGCCAGCTCATCTTCAGCAGCCCCCTTTGTGCCACCTGCATCATTTGCTATATTTAGACGGGATGTGCGATCGCGCATCACATTTGAATATTGCAATGTTGCACTCCAGCACAACTCAGTTGCGTGGCACATGCACTTGCACCAATTTTGAGCACAGTTTGAAAATCCTGGCCTACTAGTTTTACATTAGCCACAATTTATTGACCAAATCATTATATTTCTACCTTTTATTCTGAATTTTTCTTACAATTAATACTGGGTAAGGCACCTTATATAATTGGAGAGGACTTTAATTTTGCTTTAAATAAAAGAGACAGAACCTCAAGCTATATAAATCATTTTAAATCTTCAATCAGGGTTATCAATAATTTTAAATCAGATTTAAAACTGATTGACCCTCAGATAGAACAGCATGCTGCAATTACAAAATGGCCATCTACCTCAGAGAGACTCTCACGGGCCATCCCCTAAACACTCCTCTCTCGGACACACCTGCTCAGATCCTTCCCAGTCGTATGATCCTAGGAGCCCACAGAAAAGTCCTCACAGTTGCTGTGGTGTACATCCCACCAAAAGAGCAAGTAAAAGGCCTCAATGCCATCCTGGACTTCACACGTACACAACTCCCTGTCTCTGAGCTAATCATGCTTGATGACTTTAACATTAGCTGGCTTGCCTCTGATACTGGGAGCCTCAAGGATGCCCTCACCTCTGTAAACCTCACACAACTGGTCACTTTCTCAACCAGCTGCAACTACAGAACAGGAACTAGCTTCTTCCTGGACTGGGTCCTAACGAGCTACCCCACCTGGATCACCAATATCTCTGTCCTACCTGATTCTCTTGGTGACCATTCCCCTGTCACCTGTGAATGGTCTAATAAATTCTGCAAACCCCCACCAGCAGTCACCAGCAGCAGAATCCTTCCCCGTGGGAAGCTGTAACTCCTCAAATCTCTCCTCAGACAACAAGATTGGTTTCCAATTTTCAATGTATCAGATGTTAACTCAGCCCTGGATTTCTTTATCTCCACCTTCAATGCAGCCTGCAACTCATATGCCCCTTTAAAAAAGCGTAATATCAAAGCCCTCTTCAGTCCTTGGCTCACTGCCAATCTAATTGCACAACTAAAAGCAAGGGACCACCTCTGGCTTCTGGCTCAGGATTCCGGCATGCAAACCAACATTCAGAACATCAAACGTGCCCGAAATGCCTGTACACAATCAATCCAGCTTCACAAAAG
Source organism: Neoceratodus forsteri (assembly GCA_016271365.2). NCBI lineage: Eukaryota > Metazoa > Chordata > Ceratodontiformes > Ceratodontidae > Neoceratodus > Neoceratodus forsteri. The sequence goes on along the minus strand of CM028135.1, from coordinate 898,336,683 downwards.
CACCTACTACAAGAAAGTGCTTACCAACATTTGGGGAAATGGGAAAGCTTTCTGGAATAATATTAAAGAAGGAACCGAAAAACAGCCAAAAACCTCCCCAACTATGCTAGTCATGGATGGGACTATTACCCTCGACCCTGCTACTATTGCCAGTACTTTCAATACGGCCTTCACAGATCTAAGTAATGTTCTCCCTCCTGACTTCTTCGATGCAGCTTGCTCCCCTGCTCAATCTACTACCACTACACCCTTCCCTACACATTCTCCCTTCTACTTCAAAGCTGCCAAGATGCATGAAGCTCGGAAATACATTGTAAATGCAATCGCAAAAACAAGACGTAGTGGGGACACACTTGACCTGAAACTGCTGTTCCTCACTCTTGATGAGGTGATTAGTCTGCTAATTAAAATCTTCAACCTCTCCCTCAGCCTCAGCCAGTTCCCAGACAAATGGAAATCCGCCACTGTTACTCCGGTCCATAAAACTGGAGATCGGACCAACACTGGAAACTACCGGCCAATCTCCATACTGCCTCCATTATCCAAGGCCATCGAACTCATAGTTGCTGACCAGCTCACAGATTACCTGGACAAACACAATATCCTATGCTCACAGCAACATGGTTTCAGGAAAAGGACACAGCACTACATCAGCCCTCTTGGAATTCACTGGAGCCATCCACAACTCGCTGGATAATGGGCACCTAGCCAGATTGGTCTACATAGATCTAACTAAGGCCTTTGATACAGTTTACCACCACCTGCTTTTGGAACAGATCTTAATTGCTAGGCTGTCCACAGACTCCTCAGCCTGGTTTAAAAGTTACCTGGAGAACGGATCACAACGAGTGAAAATTGCAGCTGTCCTCTCTGATGCACAACCAGTCTGCTCTGGAGTTCTGGGTTCCATACTGGGGCCCCTTCTTTTCAGTCTATTTCTAAATAACCTCCCCCAATCATGCCCAGAACAACTCATCCTCTACGCCGATAATGCCGTTATCCACGCTATACATAAAGATCCACTATCCCTACTGAACAAACTCCAGGTCAGTTTCTTCTCCATAGAGAACAGGTTCAGCAAACACAGACTCATCCTTAACTATAAAAAAACTAAACATATCCTCTTCAGTAACTCACACAACAAGAGCAGGCAGCATCCACTGACCATTACAAATAAAACATAGAAACATAGACTTTGACGGCAGATAAGGACCACTTGGCCCACCCAGTCTGCCCATTTCCCTACCTACTGGATAAGCAGCAGATTCTAGTTAACCAACAGCCTACTTCCTGCCACCCCCCACTACAATTGCCTTGTGTCTGTCCCATGTAGGCTTGAATTCCCCAACAACCTCCCCAGGAAGGCAGTTCCATGCATCCACCACTCTCTCAGTGAAAAAAGATTTCCTCACACATTACCCCTGATCCGTCCCCCCATCTTTAAATTGTGTCCCCTTGTTCTTACACATCTCTTTTTCTGAAAGATGCTACCCTCCTGGACTTTGTTGATTCCCTTGAGGTACTTGAACGTTTCTATCATGTCCCCCCTGTCCCTCCTTTCATCAAGAGTATACATATTAAGCTCTCTCAGTCTCTCTTCATATGATTTCTGATGCAGACCCTGCACCATTTTAGTTGCCCTCCTCTGGACTGCTTCCATCCTGTCTATGTCCTTGCGTAGATGAGGTCTCCAAAACTACACACAGTACTCCAGATGGGGTCTCACCAACTGTCTGTACAGAGGGATAACCACTTCCCTTTTTCTACTTGTGATGCCTCTTCCTATTCATCCCAGTATCCCCCTGGCTCTCCTCGCTGGCTTCTCACATTGCTTACCCACCTTTAGATCATCCGATATGACTACCCCCAAGTACCGTTCCATTTTTGTTGTTGCTAGTACCTCCCCTGCTATTGTGTACTCTTCTTCTGGGTTTTTGTTTCCCAGGTGCATTGCTTTGCACTTCTTTGCATTGAATCTAAGTTGCCATATGTCTGACCATTCCTCCAACCTTGCCATGTCCCTTCTTATCCTTTCTACCCCCCTTGTGTATCAACTCTGTTACAGATCTTTGTATCATCTGCAAAGAGGCATACCTTTCCCTCCAGACCCTCTGCAATGTCACCTATAAAGATGTTAAAGAGGACTGGACCCAGTACTGAGCCCTGAGGTACTCCACTAGTGACCCCCCTTTCTTCGGAATGTGTGCCACTCACTGTTACCTTCTGTGCCCTGTTGTGCAGCCAGTTTGCAACCCAGGCTACCACCCTGGGACCCACCCCCAAGCTGGCTAACTTGATTATTAATCTTTTGTGCGGGACTGTGTCAAATGCCTTGCTAAAGTCTAGGAAGGCCATATCCACAGCCCCTTCCTGGTCTATTACTTTGGTCACCCAGTCAAAGAAATCTATTAGATTTGTCTGACATGACCTTCTCCTTGGAGTGGGCGTTGAAGAGGTACACTCATTTAAATATCTCGGGATCTCTCTTGACAGTAACCTGTCCTATGGAGCCCACATTGACAGCATAGCCAAGGAGGCTAACATGCGACTTGGTCTCTTCTACAGGCATAGGGCACACCTTGCCCCTGAAGCCCTTAGGGCCGCTGTCCAAAGCTCGGTAGTCTCCATTATCAACTATGGCCTCATTATATATGGCTCTGCCACTCCAACAGCCCTCAGATGAATTTCAACCAGCCTAATCAAAGCCTGTCATCTTATAACTGATATAACTGATCCAAATCCCTAAATAAATAATAAAAAAAATATATATATAACTGGTGCCCATCGTCTTACCCATACCTGTGACCTCTACACCCAAACTGGCTGGCTGCAACTGTCAGACCATCTAAAATACCAAACCTGCATTATGGCAAAGAAGATAACCTTGGGACTTGCTCCCCTGGTGTCCAAGCCCTTCTCAGCCCAAGCAGAAATTCCCACCATACCAGGGGATCTGACTCTCAACTGCTGCTGATTCCTCACTGCTGAACATCAATGGGCCAATGCTCATTTGCCTACAGGGTGCCAAGCTGGTTAAATAATCTCAAAAGAGAAATCTCCTCCACCCCCAAGCTTGGCCCTTTCAAATCTAGGCTCTGCCTTTCTCTCTCTGCCTCCAGTACCTGCGACTGCCACACCTAGCCAGCAATCCTAGCTACCCGCTCAGTGTTGCCTCAGCACCCCAGCAAGCACTTTACCCCCCCTTTCACTTGGTCCTTCTCCTCCCCCCCCTCAGGGAGGGTAGTCAGAATAACAAAGGCCCAAACTGAGGAAAAGATAGCCAACTCAATTAAGAAGGGGGGGTAAAACCTTTTATAGGTACATCAGGGAGCGTAGAAAGACAAAGGGAGGGATAGTGAGGCTGAATAGACTAGAGGGTGGGTGGGCAGAGAGGGACAGTGAAAAAGCAGGAATACTGAATGAATACTTCTGCTCAGTATTCACAAAAGAGGAGGAGTGGGAGGTGCCCAATTCAATTAACAGAAGCACTCTGGATGGGGGCGATCCCAGTCCTTTCACAGAAGAAAGGGTTCTGAAAGAACTCCTAAAGCTGAAGGTGGACAAAGCAATGGGACCTGATGGAATTCACCTCAGAAGTCTAAAATAATTAAGGAGAGAACTAGTGACACCACTGACTACCCTTTTTAAGAAATTGTGGGAGGATGGTGTGGTACCTGAGGACTGGAGGAAGGTGGATGTGATACCCCTTCACAAAAGTGGGACCAAGACAGAGGCAGGAAACTACAGACCTGTCAGTTTGACCACTGTGGTAGGGAAAGTGATGGAATCACTTCTGAAGGAAAGAATTGTTGAGTAGCTAGAGGCCAGTGGGGCACAGGACCCAAGGCAGCATGGGTTCACAGCAGAAAGGTCATGTCAGACAAATCTAATGGATTTCTTTGACTGGGTGACCAAAGCAGTAGACCAGGGAGGGGCTGTGGACATGGCCTACCTAGACTTTAGCAAGGCATTTGACACAGTCCCACACAAAAAGATTAGTAGTCAAATTAAATAGCCTGGGAGTGGGTCCCAGGGTGGTAGCCTGGGTAAAACATTGGCTGGACAACAGGACACAGAAGGTAATTGTAAATGGAGTCCACTCTGAAGAAAGAGGGGTTACTAGTGGGGTACCGCAGGGTTCAGTACTGGGTCAAGTCCTTTTTTAATGTCTTTATGAGTGACATTGCAGAGGGACTGGAAGGAAAAGTATGCCTCTTTGCAGATGACACAAAGATCTGCAATAGGGTTGATACACAAGGAGGCGTGGAAAGGATGAGAAGGGACTTGGCAAGGTTGGAGGAATGGTCAGAAGTATGGCAGCTTGGATTCAGTGCAAAGAAGTGCAAAATAATGCACCTGGGAAACCAAAACCAAATGTACACATGGGACAAAACTAAGCATTTACTAAAAAACATGTAAAATATATAAAAATATATGTAACATGTATAAAATATATGTAACATATATAAAAATATATGTAACATACAAAGAATAGAGTGTATATTTTAAAATATACTAATAATATATTTCAGACACTGTATTACTAAATAGATTGACATGCTTTCAAGCAATGCATGAGTCAGAATATGTGGTTTCATTATGTGCTGAAATACACTGTGTATTGTATTTCATTGAGTCAATGTATTTCTCAATATAGTGACATATATTTTTGCATACTACGGGTTAAAAATATATTATGTCAGTATATTTAAAATACATTTCATAATATATTATATAATATATTACATTGGGACAATGTATTTCTCACTGTATTGACATACATTGACGTATATTTTTCAATATATTGAAATATTTTTGTAAGGGGAGTCCTCCCTCATGGTGCAGAGCTTGGATTCTCCACTCTCAGTGCTCTCACTGGAGCAGCCTTGCTGTCTCTCTGTTCTCCTGCTTTACTTGCTGTCTGCTTTTATGTCACTGACTCCATCTGGAGGTTTGGTGGTTCTCCACAGATCTGACCACTGTGTGTATGCACTGAACCACATGTCAAGGTCTCTGAACCCCAGGGTGATAGCAACCTGACATAGCCATAGTGCCCACTAGTGGACCCTGCAGCAACCTTGCTGTAGCTGCTTCTTTTTCTCTGTCTTTCTCTGCATTGGCAGTTTACTGTGTCAACTAACATGCTGGCTAACATGAGAATGCCTCTCTTTTCTGTTTCTGAGACATCAGCTTCTACTTACAGTTCATCACTCTACAGATGCACACTGTTTCACAGCACAGCTTGAGCTATCTGGGACAGCTGTCGCTTTCTACCAAGATCTCTCACAGATGTGACTGAGTTCCACCACAGCCCCTGCTCCTCTTTCTGAAAACAATGTCCATTGGCCATCATGGCTGTCAATCAAACCAGTTAGTTCTGGAGGTCTGCTTCATGACAGCTAATTGGCTGACCAAAGGCACATGAATGAATTTGTCCGCTATTAGTCCATGAGTCTTTGTGCTTCCTTTTGTGATCCTGCTCCCTGATTGGTTGAATATCCTACCCAACCCCATTAGGGCAGGGAACAGGGTCAAGGGGCTGAAACATGGTGGAGGTCATAGCTGGCTCAGGGCACTGGCCCCAAGTATACAGTTTACAAAGGGCTTCTGTCTTCAAAATATTTAGTTGAGCCCCCTTGCTTCCTGGCATGGCTCTCTGACACAAGATGGCACTTGGAGCATGGAAGGGGAATCCAATTCCTATTAAGAACCCTGCTTTTGCATTCCATAACATGTGAGTCACTGCCTTTGAAGAATGGTGTTAGCCATGTTACATGGTGGTACAGGAGGTACTGAAGAAATCAAACCCCTGCTGGTCTGTTCCAGTTCCACTTCAAAGAGTTACAATGCTGGGGACTGGAGAGAGTAGAAACAAAATATCAGCTGTCCTCCTGGACTCTGTGGAGCCAAGGTAAGCCCCACAGTTTTGGGGGGAGGTCACACTGACTTTCTAACTTAGTGTAAGCAACTCTCCATTGTCTACTCTGTTAACCCATATAGATATTTGAATTTTGAACATCTCTGTCATGTCCCCACACTCTCTTCTTGACTCCAGCATGAACATGTGGCAATTCAAAAACCTGTTCATGTAAGTCTTATCCTGCTGGCCCTGGATTATTCTAGTTACCATCCTCTGCACTGCTTCCACCCTATTCCTATCTTTCTTCAAGTGTAGGTTTTAGAATTGTACACAGTACTCCAGGCGAGGATGAACCAGTGACTTGCACAGTAGCAGAATCACTTTGCTGCTTCAGCTGCTAATCCCACTTCCATAACATCCAAGCATCCTAGTCAGCACTGAACCCACTTGTTAACTCCCTAATGGCACACTGGCTTGACCTAGATGGATCCCTGGAGAAATCAGGCAGTGGTACTGGGAGAAGGTTTTAAGTCAGTTAGCAAAATAGTTTAGCTATTTTTCACTGTTCAATGTCAGGTGTCTTTCCCCCACCAGTATATCAAGACACAGGGCATTATATTTAAACTAAAGTTGCTTCATACAGAACAGTTTATTTACACAGACTTGTGTACAGTTACAGATTTAGGAGAGGAAACAATTAACAACATTTTTACTTATTTACAGTTTAAATATTTCACCTTGCAGTTGTGAAGGACCCAGGGTTACCACAAGATTTACCTGTGCACGTAATACATATTTACACAGACCGTATAATGGGTTTAACAGTTCCCCATTTGGGTCCCAGATGATTCTAATGACTACATACCCTGACACTAAACTGAGAGATATACACTACCTATATACAAGTAGCTAACACAATAGATTGGCTTTCTGTAGCCATGTCCAAGTGTTCTAACGGTCTCAATAACTCCCCTCTTCCTGTGGAAAACCACATATACTGAACACACTAGAGTAGGACTGTAGACTCTGCAGAGATGCTCCCCAGATTATTTGCACCCTGCAAGACAGTACAGCAATCTCAGCCCTATTATTTTATAGAAAAAGGTGAATGGTATCCATTCAGGGTACAACCCTCGCTGAAGTGGAATACTAAATTTAGTCTTAAAGCAGTAATTAGTCTTTTAAGACTAAGTTTAGTAATCTTTAATCTTCTGTAATCATCAGTAGAAGAATACTGCGTGTAGGAATACTAATTCTAAGAAGTATTCCATTGTGATTGTTTTTTTAAGAGTAAATTATTACCAAATGAATATTATACACATATTTTAAAAGTACACATTTTTGAATACTTTCGAATGATAAATGCAGACTTTTCAATACTTCTGTTTGTATTGTATGCAAGCTTGTTCATTTTCATTCTGATCACTTCTTTTACAGTAGGATTTTCTCTATCAAGAATGCTAAGAAAGGCAAAATACATAGATACACACATGCATACATACAATCTCAATTGAAGAGTTTTATACAGTTACTTCTCAAACCCTTTATGTGCTTTTAACTTCTCAGATAATTTAGCCATTCAGGGGTCATTCCCTCAGTAGGAGTGATGAGGGTATCTCCCATGGTTGAAAAGAATCTTAAACAGAAAATTACAAAACTTGTCCCTGTACTGTGTCAGGTACACAATCAGTTACTTTAACGGAGTATGGGCCCCATTTTCATTAATGGTTGCATCACATAATGACATTGTTAGAATCAAAAGGGAGGGTGGATGGGCAGAAAAAGGGGAAGACTAGGCAGAGGAACTCAGCGAGTGCTTCTGCTCAGTGTTCATGAAAGAACGGGATAGTCCAATACCTCATGGTAAAGGGGGCAGGGGTGGAGGGGGCGCAGAGATAACAGATGGGTTAATCCATTAGGATAACATCCTGAAGGGCTTTAAAACATTGCGGTGGACAAAGCACAAGGACCGGATGGTGTACACCCAAGTGTCCTGAAGGAACTGGCAGAGGGGTTGTCAGGCCCTCTGACAGACCTGTTTAACACCTCTTTGGAGATAGAGAATGCACCCAATTATTGGAGGATGGCTCATGTAGTGCCCATTCCCAATAGTGGATCCAAGGATGAACCGGGCAATTACAGACCTGTGAGCTAGACCTCTGTAGTGGGGAAGTTAATGGAGACCATTCTGAAGGAGAGGTTGATATCTTTTCTTGTTAGTAATAATCTACAGGATGAGAGAAAGCATGTGTTTGTCTTGGGATGATCATGCCAAACTAACTTAATCAACTTCTTTGACTGGGTCCCTAGGGTGACTGACAAAGGCCAAGCTGTAGATGTCCTGTATCTGGATTTCAGCAAGGCCTTTGACATGGTGCCACACAGGAGGTTACTGAGCAAGCTGAGGAACCTGGGTGCATGGCAGAAACTGGTGGGGTTGGTTGAAAGCTGGCTACAGGGCAGACAACAGAGGGTGGTTGTATGGGGGGCTATCCAAGCCAAGGCCAGTAGCTAGTGGGGTGCTGAAGAGTTCAGTGCAGGACCCTGTTTTATTCAATGTCTTCACTGAAAAATAAGATCAGCCTGTTTGTTGATGACACTAAGATTTGTGCAAAAGTGGACAGTGAAAAAGGGAGGCTGGCACGCAGGGAGTATTTAGCTAAACTTGAACATTGGTCTAAGGAATGGCATATGGGGTTTAACACAAAGAAGTGCAAGGCCATGCACCTCAGAGCCAGAAATCCAAGAACCAGCTATTGACTGGGGGGAATGTAGATAGCAGTTACAGAAAAGATCTGGGGGTAATAGTCACAGAGTACATGAAGGTATCAACAAAATATAGGGGGGCTGCAGCAAGGGTAAACAGGATGCTGGAGTGCATTGCCAGAGGAATCACCTCTAGAAAGAAGGAGCCCATACAGAAAATGAAGAATGAAGTTACAGTTGTTTTATCCTCAAAGTCCCTTCGTTTATCAGTATTTCTCAGTTAAGAGCAAAGGCCGAAGGCACATTCATAAGGTAGAAAAAGAAATGGGCAGACTGGATGGGCCTTGCAATCCTTATCTGCTGTCAACTTTTATGTTTCTATGTATTTGTACCATTCAACCATTCATTTTCCATTTTTTAGTTTTACCTTTCATTTTTTGCTCCCGATATCCCTTCAAATACCCTTCAGATAACCCATATTTTTGAGCAGTTTATTCTGAACAATTCAGTTTCCATTTTGTATTATTCTGAACCATTAATTTTCCATTTTTATCCTTCATTGTCAAAACTGCACCCAGTATCCATTCAAATACCCTTGAAATGACCCATCTTATAGCAGTTAAATTATTTTAACCATTATTTTGTTGTGGTTGCTTCAGTTTACTGCTTTTTCTTAATTAATATTAAGTAAAATCAACAGCTGTGTGAAAGAAAATCCAGGGTGGAACTAAAGAGAGCTGACTGGCTGAAACATGTGTATCATGCCTTTTTCCATTATATATGGGGGAAGAATAAAACTAAAGAGATAACCCGTAGGGAAGCTGAGTACACGTTACAACCTAGGGTCCAATTTCAGTATTAACATGCGTTGCTGCTGTTATTAACTGCACAATATAACTACACTGCATTGACTTTCTGTTAATCTCCTTTATCACTGCATTATTTTTGTTATTTTTAGATGCACACTGTAGAACCACTGCACACACTTAATTTTTCTTGCACTCTTCTTTATGACTGCATTACTTTTGGTGTTTTTAGATGAACACTGTAGTAACACTGCACACACACAGTGTAAATTTTTAGATAATTCTGACACACTTTTCTCCCACATTATAGTTAATAATTATTGGTAACATAATGGAAGCACCTTGTAAATGTTCAAATTGCTTTTGTTGCTCTGGTTTCACTAACAGAGCTTGATAGTTAATTTCTCTTGTGCATATTTCTTTGGATTAGTTCAAATTAAACTAATTTGTTGTTAGTTTTTTTATCTTTTCACTATCTCACAGTTAATGTTACTGTCATATTAGCATCATACATATAAATTTGTTTATGGTAAATCTATTCCAGACATGCACTGCTACCAATACCTGTATTTGGCACACACAAACCACACAGCCCCCATGGTGGCATGCTCTATTTTCCACCCTTTCTTATCTCTGGAAGAAAGCTTTCAAGTCCCATCCCCAGCTTCAGGCATCTCAGCCCACATAGCCATGTTGGCAGACTCCTGATTTCTCCAGTCCCTTACAGAAATACAAGTGTGCAGTATGCGTACAGAATGTATGCCACACGCAAAATTGTTCAATGACTGCAGGTGGATGGCACACACAAAGTGAACCTAAGCGAACTTGATAGAGCTTATCAGGTTCACATGTAGCATGCTTGACATGCATGCAGCAGCTAAGTTAGAAAAATTCACAATAAATATTTATTTCTTGATAACAAAAGAGGCACTTAACTGTTTTTATCTGTTTTGCAACACTGCCAGTAAAACTCTCCATACCTCGCAGCTCATTGTTGGTGTTGGTGGAGAATCCTTATCTTTCTCCCATCACAGCCCACTAAATTCCTACTGCACCCAAGCCCAGCCTACTGGGTTCCTCACCTGCACACATGCCCAGCCCACTGAGTCCCTGTCTTGCACCCAAGCCAGCACAGTGTGTCCTCACCTGGACCCAAACACAACCCAGTAGGCCCTCTTTTGCACCCAAGCTCTGCCTGGTGGATCCTTCTAGTACTCATGACCAGTTCAATTGGCCCACCTTCAGACAAGTCTAGCCAGTTGCTCTCCCATAAGTTTGTGTTGCAGAATAGCCAGAATAGACCCCCCATGACCCAGCAGTAAAGCCAACCTTAAAAGACGTATACTGACTCTGTTGTACTTTTGTTTCAAAGAACTAGAGTGCGATCTGGTCAGTAACAGGATAGAGTAGCAGCACCTAGTCACCCTGCCCATCCAGTTGCTGCAGCACAGAGTCAGTTCCTAAAGTAAAATTCCAGACAAAAGCAACAGCAACCAAGAGAGAAGCTGCCTGCAGAACTATTTCTTTGACTGGGTGATCAAAGTAGTAGACCAGGGAGGGGCTGTGGACATGGCCTACCTAGATTTTAGCAAGGCATTTGATACAGTCCCACACAAAAGATTAATACACAAGTTAGCCAGCCTTGGAGTGGGTCCCAAGGTGGTAGCCTGGATAAAAAATTGGTTAAACAACAGGATGCAAAGGGTAGTAGTAAATGGAGTCCACAGCGAAGAAAGGAGGGTTACTAGTGGGGTACCGTCTGGTTCAGTACTGGGACCGGTCCTTTTTAATGTCTTTATAAGTGACATTGCAGAGGAACTGTAAGGAAAAGTATGTCTTTTTGCAGACGACATAAAGATCTGCATCAGGGTTGATACACAAGATGGAGTGGAAAGGATGAGAAGGGACTTGGCAAGGTTGGAGGAATGGTCAAATGTATGGCAGCTCAGATTCAATAAAAAAAAGTGCAAGGTAATGCACCTGGGAAACAAAAACGCAGGGGAAGAGTACACAATGGGGGGTGAGATACAAACAACAGTAAAAATGGAAAGGGACCTGGGGGTAATTATATCAAATGACCTAAAGGTGGGCGAGCAATGTGAGAAGGCAGTAAGGAAGGCTGGGGGGATACTGGGATGCATAGGGAGAGGCATCAATAGTAGAAAACAGGAAGTTATTATCCCTCTGTACAGACAGTTGGTGAGACCCCATCTGGAGTACTGTGTGCAGTTCTGGAGACCCCATTTCTGCAAAGACATAGATAGAGTGGAGGCTGTCCAGAGGGCAACCAAAATGGTGCAGGGTCTGCACCAGAAGACATACAAAGAAAGACTAAAGGAGCTTAATATGTATACCCTTGAGAAAAGAGGAGAGTGGGACATGATAAAACTTTCAAGTACCTCAAGGGAATCAACAAAGTCCAAGAGGGTAGCATCTTTCAGAAAAAGAGATGTGCAAGAACAAGGGGGCACAATTTGAAGATAGAGGGGGATGGCTCAGAGGTAATGTGAGGAAGTATTTTTTTCAAAGAGAGGGTTGTGGATGCATGGAACAGCCTCCATGAGAAGGTCGTGGAGCCAAGAACAGTGGGGGAATTCAAGAATGCATGGGACAGACATAAGGCAGTCCTAGTGGGGGGTAGGAGGAAGTAAGCTGTTGGTTAACTAGGATCTGCAGCTTATCTATTAGGTAGGAAAATGGGAAGACTGTGTGGGCCAAGCGGTCCTTATATGTCGTCAAATTCTATGTTTCTATATTCCTAGAGAGACAGGGTCCTGACTTCTTGTGCCTTTTTGTTGAGGTACATGGTTGTGTTTATTTGAAAATGTACCTGTACTGTGGGGTGTGGAGGGACTCAAGGGAGACTGCATGGGCCTCTATCTCCTGGCCCTGTCACTGTGGGTGAGCAATCCACTGGGACCAATTTGTGAGGCTGATAGCTGCTGGAAAGGGGTGGGATGACTCTGCTTCTTGCTCATGGTTGGATGGGCCTGCTTCTACTTGCTCAGGAGGGTAGCCCTGCTTCTCCTGGCATGGGGGGCAAGTACGGCCCTACTTCTTCTGGCTAGGAGGGTGCCCCCACTTCTTCTGGCTCGGGGGGGGTGAGAATACTTCTCCTGGATTGGGTGTTTTAGTCTCACTTATATTATACTTATTTTCATCTTGTCACATGCACCCAAGGTGTAAGCCATCTTAAAGTTACCAAGTTCTTGTTTTGTGCATTTCTGTGAATATAAGCTTTCTTAAGCAGGATTTTTGTTAAAAGATGATTTTTTTCCTACACTGATACCTCTGTTAGCTATAGCACTGGGAACCTCTGTGACTCTTTTTTTTTTAAATTAGCCATATGAACTTTTACTTCCACCTGGCTGGAGACCAGAGATGGACAAAAGGGACATTGGTTTAACATCTGATCTGAAGGATGGCAACTCAGCAACCAATGAATCTGCATCCCCCAATCTACCTCCCCCACATGACCATTCTTCATGAACCAGGATCACTGTTAGCCCCACAACCAGCCTCCCCAGCTGAGCAATGTACTTGGAAATCCCTCTCTCCCATCTGGGGTATGTATAAGTCACAGGGGGAGGAAGAAAGAACAAGAATTCAGAGTGTCAGTGTCCCTCTTTCCAGTGGCAGATAGTCAAGAAGTATTGTCCATGACTACCATGGGTCATTATCACAAATGGCAATTACATAAATACTTACAACTCAGCTCACTGTGCAAAAAAATTGATTGTGCTGCATGTATTTCTGTAATCACAGTAATTAGTGTTGTTAAAGGTCCACATTAAACAGCATCCAGCTGAAGATGTGGGTTGGAGAGCTTTACTAGTTGCCTATGGTAGAGTGACATAGCAGGGGTATGAGGAACACCTGGACAGCAAAGACAGACTCTTAATATTAGATGGGGAGAGTGAAGAGGTGCCACTGGAAGCCAATGACTTAATTTACATGGAATGAGAGGAGAGAGTTGTTACCCAATGGATGCTAGGGACTGCTAGTCCACTGCCCCCGACCCTTGACATAAACTTACTTTACACCCAGCCAAACCCCTCTGTGAAAAGGGGGGGGGTCAAGATATGGGATGGATGCACACAGCCAGTATGTTCTTCAGTGGGTCCAGCTTCTGGGGCTGGCTGGTCTGTGTGAAGGGATTCCAGCAGGGGGTAGACTGGCCAATTATCCCCAACACTTGATGTCCCCTCACTTTACAGATCACTAAGTCCTCTCTCATGCCCTTTGCACTCCTTTCACAGACCCCAAGTACTCCCCCCGGTCCCTCTTCTAAACAGTAACACCTGTCAGCTGCAGCAACCTTAACATTCCTGCCCCTCTCTGGTCAGTTGAGACCCACTCATACCCTTGACTCATTGCCTCCCTGCATGGTCCCCCACTGACACCTCTCAGACCCATTAAACACCCACCCACTCCTTACAGACTGTCAAGATACTTTTCCTCCACAGGCCTGTGCAGCCCCATACACTAGCCCCCTTCTCTTCCCTTTGTTGCCTGATACTAGCTAAGTCTTCTTACACAGCTCCAGATACTAGCCTTACCTCCTTCCATGGCCCCCAACACTGCCTGCCCTGCCTCCATATCCCCCCTACAGCTCCTTCCACAGTAACCGTTCCAGCCACAACCCAACTCTGCGTCCCCTTATCACCTCCTTCTTCCAGGACTCACCACCCCATAGTTCCCTCAGCATATTTGCTGTCTCCACAGTCTCCCACCCCCTCTACCACCGGTCTGCAATTTGCCACCAGTGATACTGACAGAGAGGTTTGAGTGGGGTGTCCAGTCAGGGATCTGGAAGGGGAATGCAGTGGTGTGCAGTGTAGTCAGCCAGGGGGAAGGGTTCCAGTTACAGAGAGTGGTCAGCTGGGGGAGATGGTATGGGTGGGTCTAGTTGCAGGGAGTTTTGGGGGGTGGAGGGTGGTTGAGGTGTGGGGTGTTGATTCAGATACAGAGAGAGTGGTTAGGATGCTACTCCAGGTGATGATAGTTGGCTAAGACAGGGAGGGCAGTGTTGTGGGGGAAGGTAGAAACAACAAAAATCAAAAGGGTCCTGGGAGTAATTATAGCAGATGACCTTAAGGTGGGCAAGCAATGTGAGAAGGCAGTAAGGAAGGCTGAGGGATACTGGGATGCATAGGGAGAGGCATCAACAGTAGAAAACAGGAAGTTGTTATCCCTCTGTACAGACAGTTGGTGAAACCCCATCTGGAGTACTGTGTGCAGTTCTGGAGACCCCATCTTTGCAAAGACATAGACAGAGTGGAGGCTGTTCAGAGGATGGCAACCAAAATGGTGCAGAGTCTGCACCAGAAGACATATGAAGAGAGACTAAAGCAGCTTAAAATTTATGCCCTCGAAGAAAGGAGGGAGAGAGGGGACATGATAGAAACTTTCAAGTACCTCAAGGGAATTAAAGTCCAAGAGGGTAGCATCTTTCAGAAAAAGAGATGTGCAAGAACAAGGTGGCACAATTTGAAGATAGAGGGGGGGATGGCTCAGAGGTAATGTTAGAAAGTATTTTTTCATGGAGAGGGTTGTGGATGCATGGTACAGCCTTTCTGAGGAGGTTGTGGAGTCAAGATCAGTGGGAGAATTCAAGAATGCATGGGACAGACATAAAGCAATTCTAGTGGCAGAGTAGGAGGAAGTAAGCTGTTGGTTAACTAGAATCTGCAGCTTATCCATCAGGTATGGAAAATGGGCAGACTACATGGGCCCAGCGGTCCTTATCTGCCATCAAATTCTATGTTTCTATGTAGAGTATGCAGAGTGCAAAAGAACTCACTAAACCCCATTGGTTGTTGCCATGACAACTATCATGGAAACAATGTTGTCATCATTCTTGTGCTATGCTCTTGATCCGCATCTTCCCTCTGTGTTGACGTTTAGTCAGTGTTGCCATGGTAACAGTGTGATTTTTTTTTTTTTAACAGCTCAAGATTGGCATCTAAGCCATTAACCCAAGCCAAACAACCTTTTCAAACCACTTCCCAAAACTCTGGAATGGCCTCACCCCTCAAATTCACCACTCCTCCACCACCCACTCCCTAGCTACTGCTCTGGCAAATTATCTCATGGTAAATTGTTCCTGAACTTGATCCCCAATTCCCCCCCATCCAAATTCCCTTGCCTGACCAGCAGCACCTTCCTATGCTTGGAAGCTGGCTTATATTAACAACCACAGCACTTACCTGGAAAATCCTGTTCTCTACTGTCCTGTCCAGAACCAGTTATTAAGTTATAACTTTGCCTCAGCTAGCTGTATCCTATGTATGTATGCCTCTGAGATTGACTGTTAACCAATGTATAACCAAACATATCTCATTCCACTGTATACCTGTTCTATGTTGTTGCTTGATAACCTGTATGTTATCCTCCCACTGTAACCTTCCCCCAGGTCGCACCAGAAGACTAGCATCTTTTTGCTCAGTGTGCCTTTCCTGGTGAAACAATTCAATGAATAAATAAATAAATAAACACACATTCACACTGAACTGGCATTTTTTTTCATTTTCCTAGTCAGACAAACTTGCTGGCTAGCCAATGCTGAGATCTGCATGATGTCAGAATCTGACTTTCTGTTTTTCAACTGCGCAGATGTTCCTGATGTGCTCTACAGCTCTGCAGGAGCACATATGTCCTATGAACATCTGCAAGCTGAACTGGAACATAAACAGACTGTGGATGGACTGATGATCAGATGGTGGAAGGACTGTTTGAATACAAAATCAGGTACAATTAATAAAAAAAATGCAAACGGCTAGTTTGCAGAGTTTTTTTTATTCACATTGCTAAAAAAAAAGTACTCACAGGGGTTGCAATTAATTTAATCACACAATTGGGGAATGGCACTCAGCTTCACCTTATGCCGCATTACCTCACAAGGATGTGATTTACGTATGGTTAATGCAACCCCTGGTTATTCCTTATTGCTCAAATATTTCAAGCCTGCCACAGTAGCTTCTAGTTCAGAATCAGCTATGACCATATTTGATCTCCCTAGACTGTTCAGTTATGAAGACTTGTGCAGAAAAGCAGGACTTTACTGAAAAAGACATCCTTCATTTTTGACAACCCTAGGTAAGTAAATGTTAAATAAAGCCAGTCCTCTAAGATACAGCCTTGTGTAATTGTCCTCATGACTCTCATTTTTTGTATAAATAATTGTAACATCTTGCAAAACTGACAGCTTGCAAGTTGCTTTAAAAATCTACTCTGCAAAGACTTAATTTCCCATGATTCTTTTGCTTTTTGGCAGGATGTGATACTGCCAGAGAGAAGCACTTCCCAGTTCCCTAAAAGTCATGGCAGTGCGGCTTCTCTATGAGACCAGTGAAAAAAGATATGCAGTCTTTCCAGGTGTTTGTTTTCTACAGTTTTGTAAAAAGTGTAACTCAGAAAGGTGTTTTTTTAATCTAGAATAGTTCTAGAGAGTCTCTTAGCTTAAATACTGTGCAGTTTTGCAAAGTTTCCAAAGGATGTGGTGGATCAGATTACAATTGAAATCTTGACTTGCTGCATATGTTTAATTAGTGCTTTCTTTTTACTGCATTTTTAAAGTTTTATCATAAAGAAACTGGACTTTTAGACTAAGAAATGTGTGCAATTGCAATTATTTAAATGTATATGTTTTTGTGTGTGGTAAGAGAAGGCTTTCTCCTCTAGGTTTTGAATTCAAATGTAGTGTTTGTAATGCTGTTGTGTTTATATATTGTAGTATGTTGCAAGCCAGGGAATGTTACTAGGCAATTTACTTCTCAACCCTGTGCCATTTAAGCTGAAGAAATATATATTTTTTTTATTGGAATAAGGGGTATAAAAAAATCAGGAACAGCTGGCTTAACAAAATATTTAATATTAGCTGAAGAAATTGTTGTGACACAGTATTTTGTGAAAGAAAACTAGACTATGTCACTAATATCTGATACAGATTTTATGTTTTTATATACTGTGAATTTTCTAGTTTTCTTGGAGTGACTACAGTTTGTGACCCAGGTACCGCAGGATGGAAATAGTATGAGGGCTGGGAATACCATGAATGCCATGACTCTGTCTATCCACTACATTTTTCCAAAGTAACTTTCTATGGGGGCTTTGTACTGCATTCATAGGGCAATGTACAGTATGGGTGCCAGGAGAACTAGGTCTAAGACAGGATGTGGAGGTGATCAGAAGACTGTGCCAGTTGCTGGCTCTTGGTGCTGGGTTGAGGGGGCCAGTGGGGTGATCAGGCACTACCTGCCAGAGTGGGGGGTCCACCAGACCACCAGGGACAGGGTTTGTCTGCTATGGGCAGGTTGGGGTTAGGGAGAGGGAACCACTGGACCACCAGAGAATTCGTTCATTTTCCAAACAAGGATAGGGATCAGGGCTGGTGAGAGACTGCTGGACCACTAGGGAGTGTATTGTTTTTAAACAAGGATGGTAATCGGAATGGGAGGAGGATGTGGTCCAGCACACTGAGCTACTGCGGTAGTATGTAATGGAGTCCGTAATGGGCATACAAATGACCTTGTAGTGCAGTGGGTTCATCTGCATCTCTGTTTGAATATTTGCCCTTGGGGTGCAGAACTAACCAGTGTGTGCTGCACATTACCCCTATGGTTGGTCTTTAGCCCATACCCTTATAGCGTAGCACAATGCATGGTGAACACTGGCTGGATGCCACGCTACCATGGCTGATATTCAAATGAATAGTGCAGTCTGTTCAGATCATGCTATTCACTTGAATATAGTGCCAGAGCCACTTGTCCCCATTTTGTTATGTGGCACCCCCTGTGCGCGCACAGCTGGCTGGCTTTGAATATGGGGTCCATAACGCCTTACCTATGAGATAAGTACAGTTTGATTTGGGTGTAATGGGTAATGTGGATATATAATTACATAATTACACTAATTTAAGGTTGGAAGGAACTCTAGGTTTTGAAAGACTTATTGAAATAAGTGTTGCATTACGTACAATATTTAGTAGATCAATAGCATGGGAAAGTAAAAAAAAAATAGCTAGAGACAATAAAGTTAAAATACAATTGGTGAAAATCTAATGTTTTTTTAACGCTTATGATACAGTAGTTTCTCTTTAACTCTGTCTTTTCCACTAGAACTCTGCTTTCTTTACTCCTATATTGTATTGCCATTTGTATCTCTCTGCTGCTCTCTCTACTCAAGCTACTATACATTCCTCATTTTAACCTTTATTTTAACAGATCTGGCCAGATGTAGACTGTTTACCTTTCAGATAAGTGTATTATTTTATCTTGTTTGATTCTAATCCCTAATTTCTCCTCTAGAACCTCTGACACTTTAGTCTCCACATCCTTCTCTGTGCTTTCCTTTTAGATACTATCAGAATACCCCAAACCCAAGCCAATCCAACCCTGGGCACTGTGATTCGAACAGAACAGGTAAGTCATATTTAATTTAGGGGTCAAAATGTGGTTTTGCAGCCAGTAGCCAGCAGGGCTAGTGACTGGGAAAATTTATTTTCTTGTTTGGTAACCAGGTAAAAACCCCCACACACTTCTCCACTGGCCCTGCTGGTGTACTCACTGAAGTGTTACCTTATCCAGTACAAGTCCACAGGGCTAACTAAAGGAAAATCTTACTAGCTAGATACAAAATCTGCTACATTTAGCTAGTGGGACAGTGACAATTTTGATGCCAGTGAAGGAGGTAGGGCTAGTCTCATGTGCCTAGGAAGGAAGTGGAGCTATTGTCAGGGGCTGGGGGGGCTAGTGTCTGGAGAAGTGGGATGCTAGTGTCTTGGGCTTTGAAATAGGATAGGTCAGCTAGGGTCAGGAGTTGTGGAAGGAGGGAGGGAGCTAGTTTCAGAGCAGAGGGAGAGTGTAGAGGAGGGTGTATGCGTGCCTCAGGTGTCTGAGAAGGTGGTGTCCAGAGGGGGCCTTGCAGAGCAGGTGGGTAACAAGTGTATATATGATTCTCAAATGGGTGAGGAGGAAGGGGTGTGGTTTCTGGGAGTCGGGGGAGGGAGGTGATATCCATGGGTTTAGAAAAGTGGGATTCCTAGAGAGGGAAGGGTGTTCAAAGAGTCTGTGGTAAAAGAGAAGGAGGAGTGGTGTGCGGGGGTTGAGTTAGGAAGTAGAGGCATGGGGTTGGTGTCTGGGGTGATAGAGGGAGCCAGGGTAGTGTTGGGGCTGTGTACGGTGTACAGTCAATGGGGCTACTGTCATGGGGGGCTATAAGAAAAACATGCTAGTGTCAGGTGCTGTGGAGGGAGGGGGCAAGTATCGTGAAGACTGTGGAGGGAAGTGACAGGTGTTGGGTGCTGTGGACAGTAGTGGCTGATATTGGGTGCTATGGACACAGGTGGCTGGTGTTGGGTGCTGTTGATGAAGGTGAGCTGGTGTAGGGTACTGAGAAGTCAGGTGTGCTAGTGTCGGGTGCTATAGAGGGAGTGGGCTAGTGTCTGGAGCCATGGAGGGAGGAGGCTAGTATTGGATACTGTGGAGGCAGGTGGCATAGTTTTGGATGCTTTGGAGGGAGGGGGCTCATGTTCAGTACATAACCATGTGGGGATGATTAAACACCAAAAGCATGAGTGAATAAAGTTTTCAGACCCTGCTTAAAAGCCTCCACCCCTGGGATACAACGTACCACCTCTTGGTCACGTGGCATTGGACCCACTTCCCTCACTGTCCCCCTCACTAGAAAATCCCTTGAAAGGAATACACAAGGTGAACTACAAGGAACTGTTTAGCCTGAACAACAGTTAAAGGACATGGGGGAAATTCATTTATTTTGGCCTGGTAATGAGTGCTATTTTCAGACTCAAACCTACCTGGCGTTTGTTGTAGGTCTTCTGACCAGACCCGACTTTGCTTATGAGATTTTATAGAAGGCTGTAGGCAAATACAGAGAACAATGAGCCCCCTACCATGTAGAACAAGCCACATTGACTGAGGATAATGGCATAATGGGCATGAGAGCAAAGCTTGAGTGTCCTCAGGATGTCCAATTGTGAGGTTACCAGAGCACTCTGCAATGAAGTGGGTTCATTATATATAATGGTATGAGCAGGGAGTTTCCAAAACATACAAGTGGCAGGCAAGCCCCCTCATAAGAGCTGAGTTTAAAACAGCACCCAGGACTGTTTTTTTTACTGGGCGCTATTTTGAAATTGGTGCTTGTGAAGTGGTTTTCCTGTCCTAATCAGATTGCGCTCCATGGCATGTGTCTGGTTTGCTGGAGTGTGAATATGACTGTGAAGCTGTTCAGAGAAATAATCAATGTTCTAAATGGTGAATTATTTCTCTGAGCATTCTAAAAGGTAGATTACTGGCTTTAGAAACCACTGCAGAAGCTGTCTTTGTACTGATATTTAGGATGGCCCAATTGCAACCCCCCCCTCACAACTCAGAGCATGGCCACCTGCTCAATCTGTCAGCTGCACAATACAGCAGGAAAGCACCAAGTAAGAGGGGGTGCGTTGAGTGACAAGTCTCATTGATAATGTTAGGAAAGATTAATTTCTGCATTTCATGAATGACATTTAGAAAATGGGTCTCATAAAACCTGCACGCTGATTGGCTAAGGCCCCTTGCCACAGGTGTTGTTCTTTTTTAACAATGCATGATAAAAAAACAATTCCCAATTCAGGGTGCCCCATTACTTACGATATTATTGGACACCCCGAATTGTCACACCAAGCAGCTGCCATTGTTTTGCTTTGCTCACTGACTCACCAGCCCCCTACCATGTCACCACTCTCTACAAAAGAGTTATTAACTCCCAGTGCGATGCTGCTTCTGTTCCTTCATAACTCCTCACAGAAAAAAAGAAATACATCCTGATTTGCACACTTACTTTTTTCCCCAATGTCGGCTCGCTTGACCTCCCTGAAAGTGAAAGTGCCTGACCTTCCTTCTGGTCCCGCTCAAGTTACATTTATATCGGCAGCACAGCGCTACAATAAATTAACCTTGTGCAGCTCTCAATGCATAAAACACACTGTTTCTGTTTGCAATTTACTTTCCTGTAATGCTGCCGGCTTACTTGATCTTCATCCAAGTAATGTTCCGAACCGTCCTTCTAAGTCGTGCACACTCACGTGCCTGTCCAGTTACACCCAAAAAGAAGCCATGCAGGATCACCACAGATGGGCTTGTTTTATTTTCTTCTTTGGGACTTAGTACAAACAGATTAACACACAGCTCACGATACAACACTCATGCTCTTGTTTTACTGCTGGAGGTGAACACTAGACAGAATGACTCAGTTACGGGAGGAGCAACAGTAAATGGAACAGCACACAAACACAGGGACTACTTTACAAAAAAAAAATGGTCACACTTTTTGAGTTTTCAGAGGTAATTACTCTAATATTTGATTATATATAGAATAAAATATGGGTCGGGGTGTGTAACAAGAAGTTTACACACACTCAAGGGGTTAGATGCTACATAAACCCCGAGAGCGAGCTCGAGGTTTACTAAAACATCTAACTTGAGGAGTGTTAAACTTCGGTTTATACACCTCAACCATTTTATTTTATATAATTGTTGGTTTCCTTTTGCCACAGCAAATATATAAAATAAAAGCTGTTGCTCTGCGAACGGGTCCGGTTTCAGTGCGCTGTCCCTGGTTGCCGTCAGGACTGACACAACTTTTTGGTTTAGTAGGGCAGGCATATGTTTGTTTGAGTATAAATTTTATGTTGTAAAAAACACTTACCGCCGAGTCCCAGTGGCGGTTCGCGATTCGGCGAAAAGGAAAGTGGAAAGCGGACAGCGCGGAATGGCAGGAAGAAAGGAGGACGACAAGAGAGGTATGGGAAACCGCGGTTCATGTTTGCCGTTATAAACGCTCCTTTATAATGGCAAATTATGCCACGGTTTCCCTATGGAAAAAAGGGAAAGCCAGTTATTATTTAAAATTTACACACGTCCATTTTCTAAGTGTAATAATATCCTCCAGGGTGGGCATTATGGGATATAACGGACCTTCCAGTGGCTATAAGGCCCTCCACCTGTGGTGCTGGGCCTCATTACAACCCTGGGTGGTCTGTTATATCCCAATAATGCCCACACTGTCGGGTATTATTACTTACATACAGCTCTGCCTCCCCCCCCCCCATTACAGTGGTAGCATTCTGGCGATGACAAACTCTGTTTGTTGGAGGGTCATGGGGGTTTGAGGAGGCTCAAACATCCAAAGGACTGCTCTCCCCCCACAGGAGGGATTGGCGAGCCTTGCTTGGGATGGGGGGGAGCTGCAGTGGAACAGAGGCAAGGCCATGGGAGCGAGTGAGCCACATTAATCTAAGGCAGGGAGGTCTGAAGTAGTTATAGGGTATGGCCATGGAAACAGAACTGGGGTGGGCCAGAGAAGTCCAGACCTGGGGTTGTTCTGGGGCAGGGCTATGGGAGCTAGGGAGTAAAGCAGACCAGGGAAGTCTGAGGCAGAGGAAGCAGGAGTGGACTATGGATAGAACCAGGGCAGATGGTGTCTAGTGCAAGGTGGAATGTAGTGGTCTAGGGGCAGGGCCATGGAAACTGGAGGCCAACAGGACATCCTAGGGATGGTGCAGGGTGGAGCTGGGATACATGAGAGCCAATGGGTGGGCTAGGGCTGAGGGAGGAAGGGTGGTGGCTCGGGCATAGCAGAGGAGCTGGGTGGTCCATGGGCAGGACCAAAGGAACTGGGGTGACCCAAGAGGACAGCATGGGCCAGGAGAGGCTGGTGCTGGAATGGGGCAGAGCTATGCTAGCCTGGAGGGAACAGGTAAGCCTGGGACAAGGGGAGCTGGTGTGGTCCAGAAGAAGGTCCACTGGAACACAGAGCACCAAGGTGGGCCAGGGTAGCCTGGTTTTAAGGCAGGGGGAAGTTTGTGTTGTCCTGTGGCAGGGCTATGGGAGCTGGAGGTGAGGCAGGTTGGCCTGGGTTGCCTGTAGCAGGGGGAGCTGATACCTTTGGCGGGGATTGGTGGTGGGGGCCACTATCCACCTACGTAATGGCTGTATATAATTAGAGATTCTTTTAATGGTAGTGGGGGGGGAAGAGGAGGGTGGGGCAGCTGCAATATAAGGGTGCTAGCTGCACATTTAAGCAGACTAACTTAATAGACCATAAGGCCTGTTTCTGCTGGCAGATTTCGTATACAGTACCACCTAGTCTTCTTCCATACTTTCTAGTTTCTGAGTAATTAAGGCACATATTGGTCATGTTTCTTTGTTGTAAAGTCTGCTTTGAGTAAACAAATTTCAAATATATCTCTCTCTATCTCTATCTCCAGGACTTGAGCAGGACAGACTTCGTTAAAATGAAGGACTAATTCAGGAAGGCTATACAGGGTTACAATGACATAAGGTGAGTAGTGGAACAGTGGGATAAGATAAGGGAAGCCCTGCACCTGGTAGCAAACCATTGTGCCATGCCCTGCAGCAAGAGCAAAAGAAAGAGGAAACCACTGTGGTTCTAGAGGGGAGTAGCAGAGCTAGTAAGAGGAAAAAAGATGACATTTCTGAGTTACAAGGCAACACAAAGCAATGAGGACAGGCAAGAATACTTGGAAAAATGAAAGGAGGTGAACAAGGCAGTAAGGACAGTGAAGTCCAAAACCAAAGAGAAGCTAGCTAAATATGTGAAGGAAAGAGGGAAAGCATTCTTTGGTTATATTAGCGAGAGAAGGAAGACAGGGGAAGGATTGTGAGACTTGGGGCAGAGGGATGCAGGGTAGTGGAGAAAGACATTGACAGTGTGGTACCAGGGGGCTTTGTGACTTAAGTTGGAAAGGTACCTGTTTAGGGGATTTTGCTGGTGCAGCTGTCTCAATGAGTGTCTGCTGGGGTAGCTGATATCTGTCTCTAGTACTCAGGAGGAACCCAACCTCCCCCACCCACCCCTAGTGCATTACATTGTTTATACTGGTAGCGTTTGACATCATACGGTAAGTGATGTCTGCATACACACAATGTTAGCTGGACTGGACACACAGTGGACTGTATGTGTTTGTGAGACTTGGGAATGCTATTGGTGGGTTTGTGATTGGGTTTGTAAACAACTGCAGTCAGTGTAGAGCGATTGCATTCTACTGTCCTGTATAGGTAGTGTAACCATGGGTAGGATTGTGGGGTGCAGTGGTTGTGGGGCAGCAGTGTGGATGAACATAATGTGTAGGCTGGGAGGGTGCCCAATATGCCACAGACTAAGGAGGCTCAACGAAGAGGTTCAGTGGCTTGGCAGGGAGCTGGGGAGGTTCAGGGGTGAGGGGAAGGTTGCACTGGTAGCAGGGCTAACATCTGAAAGTATCGGGGGAAGCACCAGAGAGAAGGAACAGTGGGTTGAGGGAGGGGGCAAACTATACAGGAAGCCAATTGATGAAGGGTGGACTCTAGTAGAGCCTTGCAAAAGAGGAGCAGCAGTAGGCAGAAGGGAGCAGAAAACACATAGTAAGGCAAAGAGAGTAGGGAACATGTTTGCTGTACTACCAACACATGGGGAAGAGGACACAGAAGGAGACTGCACAAGAGATAGTACTCACAAAGAGGAGGGGTGAGGGGTATTACTAGTGGAGAGACTGAGCATGGTGTGGCAGGGGGAAGGATAATACTAGGACAGGAATGTTGGCAGTCAAACAGGAGGAGGGGCAGGGTCTCAATTGAGAGGGGCAGGGGGGAAGACATTGGGGCAAATGGTAAAAACACTATCTTGAGTGGCCCTGGGAATGAGAACCTGGGTGGGGGGGTGGCGACGGGCACAAGGAAAGAAGGGGAGGTGTGCTGGTGTTGGGGTACTTCATATTCAAGGGGATCAGATGGGGCAGCAAGGGGGGAGAGGCACAGTCAGATATGGGTGGGGTCCATACCGGGACTGAAGGCAAACAAGGCAGGACAGGCAATCCTAAGGTGTGCAAGGAGGGGTAGGAGGAAACTGCACATTGTAGTAAATGTGGGGACAAATGACATGGGGGGGACACAGTTGAGGTAACAAGGGAGAGGTTTGAGGAAGTGGGAAGGTTGTGTGAGGAGACTGGGGAGTCTGCGGCCTTCTCAGAGGTGCTCCTAGTACCCTGCACAAGCACAGTGAGAAAGGAGAGGATTAGGGAGTTGAATGTATGGTTGGTGGAATGGTGTTGAACTAAGGGGTATGGGGTCGTGGGTGGCTGGGGCGGTACCTGGGAAAAATAACAATCTGTTTGCAAGAGATAGGTTGCACCAGAGTGAGGAGGGAAAGGAGGTATTAAAGCAAGGACTGCAGAGGTATATTGTGAAAAAGATGGATTGAGGGGGCAAGTGGACAGCAGGTAGGCAGGGATCCGATAGAGTGGAGTCACAGCCTGCCCCCTCAAGCTAGCAGGGAAGGACTTGGGGCAGTTAAAAAGGGAGGGAGTAGAAGGGAAGAGATGGAGGGCGATGAAGGGAAAGGGGCACGATGGAGGGTGGTCTTGCTGAATGCAAGAAGCTTAGGCAACAAATCAGCTGACCTACAGGCACTCTAGGCAATGTGGAGGGTGGATAGTGCAGCTGCCATGGAAATGTGGGCAAGTGTGCACTGGGACTGGGATCTGGCAATCCCAGTATACAAATTATACAGGAAGGACTGTAAGGATCGGAAGGAGGGTTGGGGTGGCAGTCTATGCGAGGGACAGGATCAAATCCACAAGGGACGAGGGGGAAGAAAGGAGAACAGAGGTAATCTGGTTGCAGCTCCTAGACTCAAGGGGTAGGAAACTGAGGATTGGGGTGGTATACAAGCCGCTGTCCCAGTCTGAAGAACTTGACCAGGAATTAGGAGGACAAATCAGAAAGGTATGTTGAAAAAGGAAGGTGGTCATTGTGGGGGTTTTCAACTTGCCATGGGTTGACTAGAGCTTTCTGGTCACTTCTAGTGCTAGGGAACAAATGCTCCTGGACACGGTCCACGAGGGACTCCTGATGTAGTTGTTCAGTGTACCTATTAGGCTAAAGAACACTTTAGATTTGATATTGACTAATGGGGAGGCAGTAAGGAAAATAAGGGTGGAAGACCCACTAGCCGACAGCAATCACCAAACGGTGTGGTTTAGTATCATGATGTGCGTGGAGCCAGAGAAATCAGTTACCTGGATGGTAAACTTCAGGGGAGCGGACTTTGTGAGGATGCGGGTAGTACTGAAAGGGAAACTGGAAGGCATAAGGCAGGAGAGGGACACAGAACAGAAATGGGATATTATTTAATTGGGGACTACAGAGGCAATGGAAGTCTGCACCAAGACACAGAGAAAGAGGAGCAGAGCAAGGAAACCATGCTGGTTGAACAGCGAGGTAGTGGAGGCAGTGAGGGCAAAATGAGAGGTGCACCAGAGGTATAGGAGTATGAGGAAGGAAGGGGACAGGTAAGAGTACGCAAGATGGTCCAAGAAGATGACCAGAAAAGTGAGAGAAACTAAGGCCCAGTGGGAGCTGAGATTAGTGCAGGGAATTAATGGTGGGGTGGGGGAGACTTTTTCAGATACGTCAAGGAGAAAAGGAAGTGCAAGGCGACAATAGTGAGGATAACAAAGGGTGGGGAGTAGACAGAAAAGGGCAAGGAACATGCAGAATCACTGAATGAATACATTTGCTCAGTGTTCACGGAAGAAAGGAGGGGAGCACTACCACCAAGAGGTGGGAGAGTGGGGATGGGGGGGAGAGGAAACAGACGGAAGAGTTGAGGGAGGTAGAGTCCTAGGGGGACTGAGGGTAGACAAGGCACCAGAGCCAGATGGTTTCCAACCCAGGGTGCTGAGAGAGGGTGGAGGAGTTGGCAGAGCCACTGGTGGATCTGTACAGCACCTCACTGGAGTTGAGATGTTTGTCACTAGACTGGAGGATGGCACATGCAGTGCCATTACACTAGAGCAGACCAAGGGATGAACTAGGTGATTATCGCCCAGTAAGTCACACCTCCATAGTGTGCAAACTCATGGAAATGATACAAAAGGAAAGACTGGTGCGGTACCTGGAGGACAACGGCCTCCAGGATGTGAGGCAGCATGGGTTCATTTCGGGGAAGTCTTGCCATACCAACCTGATACAGAATTATAACTAAGTGACAGGTGAGCTGGATAAGGGTCATGGGGTGGATGTTCTTTACTTGGACTTCAGCAAGGCTTGATTCGGTGCCTTATGGGTGGCTTGGGGGGAAGCTGACTTCTGTAGGGGTAGGGGCAAAAATTATGAACTGGATTACAAGCTGGCTGAGTAGGAGACTGCAATGGGTGGTGATGGGAGGCGAGCTCTTAACTTCAAAGCCAGTGACGAGCGTGGTGCCACAGGGCTCTGGGTTGGGACCAGTGTTATTTGGGTTCTTCATATCAGACATTGTGTATGGGGTGGTGACCAAGGTAAGTCTGTTTGCAGATGACACCAAAATGGGAGCAGTGGTGGATGGAGAGGAGAGATGGAAGCAGCTGCAGGGGGACCTAAGCAAGCTAGAGGAAAGGTCAGAGAAATGGCAGCTGAGGTTTAATGCAAAGAAGTGTAAGATTATGCACTTCAGGGTTAAGAACCCAAAGAGAGAATACTGGCTCAGAGGGGTTATATTGGTGATTACTGAGGAAGAGCAGGACTTAGGGGAATCTTAACAGGGACCATGAACGACACTTCCCAGTGCAGGAGAGTGGCTGCAGAAGTGAACAAAATGCTGGGGTGTATAGCCAGGGTGTTTTCGTCCAGGCAAAGGAGGTGATCTTGCCCATCTACAGGTTGCTGGTAAGGCCGCACTTGGAGTATTGTGTGTAGTTTAGGAGGCTATACCTGAAGCCTGATATTAGGCTACTGGAGGGGGTGCAGTGGAGGACAACGAAGATATGTGGAAAGGAGGGGACAGACTATGAGAGCAGGCTGGAAAACCTGAATATGTAGACCCTGAAGGATAGAAGAGACAGGGGGAACATGATAGAGAAATTCTAGTATCTAAGGGAAATCAATAAGGATGGGGCAGATGGGGTCTTTAAGCTAGAGAGGGACACCAGGGGGCATGGGCTAAGAATAGAGCGGGGAAGATTTAGGAGGGAAATGAGGAGACACTATTTCACAGAGAGGGTGAAAGCAACATGGAACGTACTACCAGAATGGGTGGTATCATGCAAATCTGTAAACAGCTTTAAAAGAACATAGGACAGGGAACAGGGGACAGTGAGGATGGGGGAGGTGGGCAGCGGCTGTGGGATGAGAAAGGGAAGGGGGTAGGACTTCCGGTGATGTCACGGTATCGATGCAAGCCTAGTCCATGATGCTCTGAGCTGGGAAGACCAAGAAAACCTCCAAAAAACTCCTTAAAATTCAGCCAAAATGTCCAAAAGTTTAGGGGGACACTTCCAGCAAACGAGCAGAGGTAAATCTCGGCAAGATTGCAAGATGAACAACAAGGATGCAGCCAGATTAAAGTCGGGGCCTCGCTGCAAGGCCAAAGCTCCCCGGAATATGACACAGACGGAGAAGCTGAGCAGCTATCGCGGTCCAGATTCGAGAGGTTGCTCCACGAGATAACCGAATCAAGGAAAGAAAATAAGCAAGAGTTCCGTGCAGTGCAACAACAACTATCGGCCTTCGAGAACCGGGTCAATCAACTACAGAAAAGGCTCTCTGAGACTGAAGACACCGCTACTCAAGTGACTAAGGTTGTACACATCTTACTACAGCAGACGGACACCCTAAGGGCAAAATGTTTAGTCCTAGAGGGACGCTCTCGGAGAGAGACTCTAAGACTGTATGGCCTTCCAGAGGACTCTGAGATAGCCCCAATATCCTCCTTTCTGGAAAATCTGTTGAAGGACGTACTAGATCCCCCCACCATGACGTTTCATATTGAAAGAGCTCACCGCGGCGCTTCAGGTAAAACCATCTGACCCCTCAGCAAGACCCAGATCTATAGCCTTCAAACTGAACTCTTTTTCAGCTAAGGAAGAGATTCTAAGGTGAGCCTGGGCTAAGAAGGATATTAGATATCTAACCCATAGGCTGTACATCGACCACGATTATCCAACCGAAATACAAGCAGAGAGGGTAAAGTACTTGCCTATTCTGGGAGTGCTTAAGGAGAAGTCTATATGCTTCCATACTCCATACCCTGCAAGGCTGAGGGTTTTTTGGGATGAGGGGATGAAGACCTACACCTTTGCTGATGAAGCCTTGGAAGCCCTGGGGAAGCATGGAATGGTGGTAAAGGAGAGAAGGAACCAGGCAGTGGGAACTCGGGAACCTTCCAACCAGCAAGCGTTTGACAGGAAGACAGGGGGAACCAGAAGAGAGATGCACACGGAGCTGATGGGTACGATACAGAGACTCCTCGAGAAGAAGGTGATGCACAGAGAATCTCCCCTGTGATAGAGCTTTGACCCCGAGGAGCCACTTGCTTTATCCAAGGGATAAACATTTCCTCTCTCTCTAAGAAGCGGCCTCTGATCTAAAAATTCTCTGAAAAATCAAGAGACGATTTCAAAACTTCTCCTAACGGGAACTCTGTGCCATGGTTATATGGACTGTTGTCAGAACCTAAAAACCTTGCACTGTCTAATATAATGGTGCCTTTTAAGCCTTGACCTGTGAGTGAATTTTCTTCCTTTTTCCCTGTCACCCATCCTCCGGCAGAAGCTGCACTTTTTTGATCACACCCTCGGACCTTCTACCACCTAGCCTGTGCGGAGAGGAGACCTTGGGGATCATTTGCATAATGAGCAGCTGTACCCCCGTGAAAATTAGAAGGGAGAACACTGTAAAAACCTCTCATCAAAGGAATGTTATTTGTGTCTTGGTTAAAAAAATAGGAGGTTTATTCTACCCGCACCAGGTTTGACTGCAGATAGCAGGAGGCCCCCCCCCTCTACCGTAGTGCGCTACTCGAAACAGTGGTGTGTCCTCGGTTCAAGAGGCTCAGGGGCCAATTATGTTACATTAGACCTCCTCCCTCCCTCCCTCCCCCCCACTTGCTAAGTGGCGGAAATACACCTGGAAGTCAAAAAAGGTGGGGCATAAAGTCTTTGGTCCTTTTTAGAAGGAGAAGCAATATGAGGTTAATGGTGCAAGGCCAGGATCCGAGATTCCTCCCAAGAAATAAATGAAGCCCTAGAGGCGTAAACAGGGCCTGTCTGGCCCAGAGAAGGTGATGACCTTGCTTTAAGGCACACCCAAAAGGAGTCTAGCATTAGTGAGGCTCTGGGGGGGGTTCCCCGGAAACGGAAGGGTAAATATCCCCCCCCGTTTTCCCTATTCAGGAGGACAAAGGGGCTAACAATTCTAGTATAGCCCCCAACCTTGGAAGCGCATCTTTTGTGTTAGTTCAAACATTCGTTATGTTTTCAAAGTTTAAAGCTTGTTATATACTATTGGTTAAACTTGGCAAAGCAGGGCAACTGAATAAGGCAGGTGTTAGTGAAGCTGTACTAAGAAAAGTGAATCTGAGGGAAAAATGGGGCAACTACAAAGGGGGAAAGCTATGTAGTGGAAGGAGGCCAGATCTGAGAAATGCTCTCGAATTTATGAAATGACACAAAACTGGGTAGTATGCACACATAACGTGCACGGATTCACCAACCCTATTAAAAGGGCTAAGATACTCCAGTCGATGAGACGTCAGGGGGCGAACGTTCTGCTACTACAGGAGACCCACCTCTCGAATGCTGAGGATAAAAAATTTGAGAAGTTGGGTTTCTCCCAGGTGGTTGCCTCATCATATAAGGGGGGAAGATGTAGGGGTACTGCGGTATTGATTAGAAAAGGTACTTCATTTGAAATGTTGGATAAAGTGATTGATAAAGAGGGTAGGTTTGTACTTATTAAGGGTCGGTTAGAGAGCCAACATATAACATTTGCCTCAGTATATATTCCTCCAGCCTCTGAATTCTCAATTTACCAGAAGTTCTTTATGAAATTAACGGATTGGGCCGAGGGTAGCCTGATTTGTGGAGGGGACCTCAACCTGGACATAACAGGGGGACGGGGTGGCCCCACCCAGGGCAGAGAATCTGCGTTGGGCAGAAAAGTACAGAAGCTGTTGCAGGAGCTGGGTTTTGAGGATATTTGGAGGCAGTTATGGGGGTCGGATAACCGAAATACATTTTGTTCCCAGGCTCATGATTCGTACTCCTACTTGGACTACTTAATAGCCCAAAGAGAGCAAATAGGAAGTATCGAGGAACTTTAGCAGGGAGATTTCTCTTTGTCGGACCATAGACCTATCTTTTGTAAAATTAATTCCCTGGTCTCCAAAAAAAGGACATTCTGGAGACTTAATTTAACAATACTCAGGGATAAGGAGGCGCAGGAGGAGATCTCCAGTGCTATAGCTCAGGCAGTGCAGGACAATGACAGACAAGGGACATCTGTCTCAATACTATGGGATACAGTTAAAGCACTGGTGAGGGAAAAAATCATTGCAATCTCCTCACATAAGAAAAAACAGAGGGAGAAGGGGAGACTTCTACTAGAAACCAAAATAGCTAATCTAGAGGAAGAACAAAGGGTAAACCATTGTAAAAAACGAACAAGGGAATTGAATACTCTTAAAAAACAGCTCAACAGCATCTTAGACTACGAAGCAGAACAAAAGCTAGTGTACCTGCACCACAGGTACTATGACGGGGGCCCAAAGTTTACCAGAATGATTGCAGCCCAAATAAGAAACCGGAAGGCAAAGGCCACGATAGTAAAAATTAAACACCCGCTTACTGGTGCCCTAAAAACCACTACTAGAACCATAACCGAGGCTCTGCAGGATTATTACTCTATCCTATATACAGAGCAAACAGACCCACCCGAGGGAGAGATCCAAAGTTTTTTGTCTACCCTCCGACTACCATCTTTAACCCCAAAAACAGGGAGACAGTTTATTAGCTCCAATTTCACCCAGGGAGATATCAGCTGTAACAGGAAACTTAAAAGCAGACAAATGTCCAGGTACAGATGGGTTCCCGGGGGAGTTTTATAAGACTTTAGCTAAGGTGTTGCTACCCTTACTTTCTAGGGTGTTTTCTTTTGTTACTTCACAAAATGGAGAGATCCCTCCTTCTTGGAACAAGGTTATAATTTCAGTCATACCCAAAGAGGGTAAAGACCCAACCCTCTGCCCCTCGTACCGACCCATTTCAGTTTTAAATACAGATTACAAAATTTTGGCCACAATTCTATCTAAAAGCTTGGTTGAGCTAGCCCCACATTTAATAAACATAGACCAAAGCGGTTTCATTCCCGGACGTCAAGCCCAAGATAATGCGAGACGTACGGCCTACATTATAGAGCAGATTACTGAAAAGCGAATCTCTGCAATTTTGTTGGGACTTGACGCAGAAAAAGCCTTCGATAAAGTAACATGGAAATACCTAAAAGAAGTCCTCCTCAAATTAAAGTTCCCTAAGCCTTTCGTGGAGACCATCTTCAGATTCTATAGAAGCCCCATAGGTTATATAAGGGCCAATGGCCACATTTCGGAGAAATTCACCCTGCAATGTGGAACCAGACAGGGCTGCCCCCTCTCCCCTCTCCTGTTCGCCTATTATATAAAGCCTTTGGCCCAGGCCCTGAGACAAGCCCAGGAACTACAAGGTGTGGTGATGGGGTGAGTGGAACAGAAGCTGGCCCTCTTCGCTGATGACATCTTGCTATATATAACTAACCCAGAAAAATCCCTACAGACGCTTTTTACCTCTATTGAACAATTCTTCAGCCTCTCGGGGTTCACCCTCAATGTGAGTAAATCAGAAGCCCTGATCTTTAACTACCACCTGACTCCACTGATCAAAAAACAGTTCCCAATCAAGTGGGGAAAGGAAAGTATCAGGTACTTAGGGATACAAATCCCCACGAGTCTGAATAGATTATTCACCCAA
The DNA here is from genome assembly GCA_016271365.2 of Neoceratodus forsteri. Lineage (NCBI taxonomy): Eukaryota > Metazoa > Chordata > Ceratodontiformes > Ceratodontidae > Neoceratodus > Neoceratodus forsteri. The sequence continues at coordinate 898,303,490 of CM028135.1, read as the reverse complement.
AACTACGACCCGTTAGTACACAAAATAAAACAGGACCTAAGTAGATGGTCCCTGCTCCCCACAACATTCTATGTAAGAAATTTAACCCTAAAAATCAATATTCTCCCAAGATTCCTCTATTTATTCCAATGTGTCCCTTGCTCCCTCACATCCAAAGAACTCCTGTCATGGCAAAAATTGTTAAATAAATGTTTATGGAATTACAAAAGGCCCAGAGTAAGTTATGCGAAGCTTATACTTCCTAAAGATAAAGGAGGCATAGCCCTTCCCTCGCTGAGGGAGTACTGGTCTGCTTCACAGATGAGGTTAGCTTTACTATGGGGAAACAAAACCTACCAATCCAGGTGGAAGCAGATTGACTTGGCAAAAGAAATGCAGATTCCCTTCCAGGTGAGTCTCTTTTCACCTAAGCACCTCAGAGAAACCCTTAGAATAGCTCCATTAGCAACTCTATCCATCCTTAGAGGATGGCAGATGGGAATGAAGACTGAGAAATACCAGCAATACTGTTGGAGATATAAATGACTCATCCTACAGCCTGTATTTAACAACCGATGGTACAAATCCCAAATATACAAAGGGCTTGAGGCTCCCTGGCAGCTAATGAGAGGTGATGAAGCACTGAGTTTTGAGGAAGCTAAAACAAAATTTGAGTGGACGGAATGGGACAGGTTATTCTTCTATCAAATAAAAGAATACATTTCTAAACAATTGAGGTTACAGGAAAGGAATACCTGGGCAGTCAAGGGAGACCCCCCCCCCCCATTTGAGCGAATATGGTCCTCGGAATATGGGGAGAAAGCAATAGCAGTCCTATATAAATATAAAACAGCCTGAGCAGGGAACGCTATTGCTTCGGTGCAGACTAAATGGGAGAGGGAGCTTACTCGCCCAATAACTTCCACAGAATGGGAAAGGATTTGGAGAGATACTTGGGCAACCACCTCTTCTCCGACATGGGGGGAGTTTGTCTGGAAGGTGCGAGTGAGATATTTTTTGGTCCCCTCCGCAACATTCTTGGGGCGACAGAGGGGCTTCTCCCGGTGCTGGAGGGACTGTGGAGAGGAGAATGCCTCGCAAATGCATGTCTTTCTGGAATGCCCAGGTATAAGCAGTTTTTGGTCCCAAGTTATTGAAAGCATAAAGGGGGTTTTGGGTATACAGGAAGAGATAGAGCCCCATCACTTAATCTTGGGAATGCCACCATCAGGGCTATGTGATAAAGCCCAGAAATATCTCTGGGCAATACTACTAGGTTCAGCATATAAGTCAATAACAAAAAAATGATGCCAAACAACCCCACCCGGACTTAAAGAATGGAAAGCAATTATAATGCAAATTCAACAAAATGAGCAAATTTCATTGGGCCTTCAGAACCGAGCAGAAACTTTTATGTCGAGATGGACAAGGTGGGACCTCTACCAGGAAAACGTTGTGTAGCTTTTGGATATGGGAAATGTATGGTATAGAGTAGAGTTATTGGAAATGTACGGTCTCATGCAGAGTTTTTATTTTACTATGGTGGCTAATGACTCTACATATTTTTTTTAAAGTACAGCCAGTGTAAAGGAAAGACCCTGCCTGTTGCTTGTTAATATTTGCCAAAATTAATTTTCCTTATTCTCTTTGTACAAATGGTTGTAAAGTTGTGATGTTAAGTACCAAAAATTGAAAAAGCAATGGTACACTAAGAAAGAATTTAATGTGCCTATGTAACTGAAAACCTATGAATAAGTGTACTTCGAAGCTGTAAGATAATGCAATAAAACAAGTATAAAAAAAAAGAAAGGGAAGGGAGTGGGGCAGATGCAAACTAGAAGTGCTAGCTGCACACTCGAGCAGACTTAGATAGACCAGGTAGTCTGTTTCTGCTAGCATGTTCATATGTTCCTATAATGTGACTGTCCTCAACAAATACTGCTCCCTATTCAAAGAAGATGACAATGGGGATGGTCCCCCATTAATTGAGAAGTGCAAATGGATAGGAGGGGTGGACATTAGACCTTTTTCAGAGGACAGAGTAAAAAGAGTACCAGAACAGCTTAGGGTGGATAAAGCTATGGGCCCGATGGGATACTCCTGAGGATCCTAAAGGAGCTCTGGGGGAATTGGCTAAACCTCTGACTAAGCTGTTCAGTGGATTACTAGAAACAGTCATGGTTCTGGACAGGCATGGTTCTGGAGGAGGGCACAGGTGGAAACCCTACAAAAAAGTGGTAGCAAGGAGGAGGCAGGAAATTACCACCTGGTCAGTTTGACTTTGATAATAGGTAAAATGATAGAAACCCTAGCTAAGAAAAGATTGGTGGACTACCTAGAGACAAGGGGGCTGCTGGACCCAAGGCAGGAAGGTCATGCCAGACCAACTTGATTTCTTTGAGTGTGTGACAAAGGCAATAGACCAGGGTAGAGTATTAGATGTGACCTATCTAGACTTCAGGAAGGCCTTCGACACATTTCCACATAGAAGACTAATCCACAGGCTGGCAAATCTGTGGGTGGATTCAGCGGTGGTCATGTGGATTAGAAACTGGTTGAGTAACAGAACACAAAGAGTGGTGGTAAATGGGGTTAGCTCACAGGAGGGACTGGTAACAAGTGGCGCACCCCAGAGATCAGTGCTGGGACCAGTGCTCTTCAATGTCTTCATAAGCGATGTTGTAGAGGGTCTAGAAGGGAGGGTTAGCCTGTTTGCAGATGATACACAGCTATGTAACAGGGTAGATTCACAGGAAGGTATAGAAGAAAAGAGGATGGATCTGAAGAGGCTAGAAAACTGGTCCAAGGAATACCAGTTGGGTTTCAGTGCAAAAAAATGCAAGCTTATGCACTTAGGGAGGAGGAATTCTGGGGCTGAGTATGAACTAGGTGGGGTAACACTGGAGGCCACCACAGAGGAATGGGATCTAGGGGTAGTCATAGAAGACAACATCAACATGGCTAAACAGTGCGACAGAGCAGTTGGAAAGAGTAACAGAATGCTGGGGTGCACATAGAGGGGTATAACAAGTAGAAGGATAGAAGTGGTGGTACCGTTGTACTACTCCCTAGTATGGCCTCATCTGGAGTACTGTGTTCAGTTCTGGAGGCCCAATCTCCAAAACGACAGACAGGATGGAGACTCTGCAGAGGAGGGCAACAAAAATGGTGTTGGGGATGCGGCATAAGTCATAAGGAGAGACTCAGAGCTCTAAGTATGTACTCCCTGGAGGAAAGGAGGGGGGCATGATAGAAACATTCAAATATTTAAAGGGGATCAACAGGATACCAGAGGGAAGCATTTTTCACATGAAGGGAAATAGCAGAACAAGGGGGCACAGCATGAGACTAAAGAGAGAAAACCTAGAGGAAACTTGAGGAAATTCTACTTTATTAACAGGGTGGTGGAGAGATGGAATAGTCTCCCACAGGAAGTGGTGGGGGTGGCCACGTGCAGGGATTCAAGAATGCGTGTGATAGACACATGGGAATTATCAAGCTAGGGTGAAAGGGGGGTCTTGTAGAATCTAGGGTACCTTAAGCATTAAAAAGAGGTACAGGGCAGACTGGATGGGCCACAAGGCCCTTATCTGCTGACAACATCTTTGTATCTTTGTGTATCCAGTAATAACTTGCTTACTGATCTGTAACTGTAGTGGGTGGAGAGCATCATAACTGTTAGCTTTAAGGTGTAAGTGCAGCCATGTATCATTAAATGTACTCAAATATTGTTAGGCCTATAAGCATGATTTAGATTGGATTTAGAAAAAGTGTACATTTATTGCAGTTTTCTTCTAATGAACATAAAAAATGTAGTATACAACTGTGTTTTAATGTTCAAGTTTATTCATCATTCATTTTGATCATAAAGTAACATGCCTATTAGCTTCAATAATTATTTTTCCGCTTTAGGAGATTCTGCACAGCAAAAGATCTGGACCCTCCATTTGGTGTAATCTTCTTCAAACTGGTCAAATGTCAGCAAAGATGAGTTTATTTTTTATAGATAAAGACTTTTATTTTGGGAGTTAAAGAAGCTGGACAAACATCTTTTTATGTGCCATAAAATATTGCCTATCTTGCCCCTCCCCAGTTGTTCATGTAGAAGTGTAGTGGGGAAAGGGAGAGCAAGATGCAAGTGGAGTGGACGATGCCAGCGGGCATCCAATTGGATTACCATTCTGCCAGCAGACCGGATCTCCTGAACCATGTAGAACAGGGGATTGTGGGTACTGGTGTACCATTACATTAAGGAGATGTGCATTAAAGTGCCAGTACATTTTACAGTAAAGTGTGTTAAAGTGTCGGTATATATTGAAGCACTAACAGAGGTAGATACATTAGAAAAATTAGGGTGTAGGCAACAGCATTTCTGTATTGCTTTACACTGCCAATATGCTCATGGGTGCATTTTGAGCAACACTTGGGTATTGGTACAGCCCAAAGATGTCACTCAACATGAAGCCTGGCCACATGAAGATTACAAAAGCAGAATACAGACTCCGTGCCACAGAGGGATAGAGTATAGTCACACCTGCAGTGTTCACAGACACACTTTAAATGTATTTCTTTTACACTAGTGAAGTGGTGGGGATAACAAGAGTTGGGATACCCTCAAGCCATGATACAGCCTATGCTTTGAGGGACACATACAGCAGGATAGCCTGCAGGCATATAGACTGCGTGCTTTACAGCAGCTGTGCTTGCCAGCTAGCCCAGCTGTAGGTGCAGCTCACGAGGATGGGTTTTGGGTAAGGACCAGCATGCATATGGCCTGTATACAGTGCCAGTGCATGGGGGCAGGCTAGCAAGCCTGCCCCCATGTACTGGCACTGTACATAGGCCATATGCAAGCTGCTGCTCAAAACCAGTCCCTGTGAGCAGCACCTGCTGCAGCTGAGTTCGCTGCAAGCACAGCTGGAGAACAGCGTGCGGCCTATGCTGCACAAATTACATATATGGCACTATATAAATACTAATTGAGTACTACAGTACTACTACTTTACCACTATTAAGAAATATTCAAATAGTCTTTATGAGTCTTCATTGGTATTGTTATACAAATCAGAAGTAATTGAGTCCATCTTTTAGAGTCCTTGGGATTTACCAGTGACCATCATCAGGTCCACCTCTTGAGTGGGAGCAGTCGACAGGCCCTAGCCATCCTGACTTTGTATCCCAGCCAGAATCCAGACTCTGGAGACTTGGCCTGGAGAAGATTACAACTGCCATCTCAGACTGGAGACCCTGCCACCACAAAGAACCTGGCAAGCCTCTACAGGCCAGTCGCAACTGGAATTTTGATGAAGGAGGGGCATCTCTCTTGTATGAAGTCCTTACTGCATTATGATTTCAACTTCTGAACACTAACCCACTTCTGCCTGGATACCCATATTTATAACCCTGTGAGCAGGCTATCCAGGCAGCTTGGAGCCTTTCAGGTGTCAAGCAAGCACAGGATGCACCCAGGATGTTAAGAAGTTCCTAGAACACAGAACCTTTGGTAAACTGGACACGTATAGATACATTTTTCTTTTCATTCTTTTTTGACTGAAAACTTTAATGCTTTAGTCTACTGGGGCAGAAAATAAGGACCACATAGTAATCCCTATATTTATAAAAGGGCTACACCGATTTAGGACTACTCTGCTGCTTTCGGCCACTTATTCAATTTTTCACCCACCTTGAGATTTGACTCCCATCTCCAAAGTCCCCTCACTTCTTAACCTGCCATCCTTGTGGGTCAGTGTCAAAGGCTTTACCAAAATCAAGGTACAGTATGTCCACCACCTGCCCCTTGTCCAAAAACCTTTGCCACCAATAAAGGAAGTCGATTAGATTCGTCTGACATGACCTAGCCCTTGTCTAACATCCGCATATGCATTTGCCTCCAGCAAATCCACCAGCTTCTCTTGGATTACGGTTTCTAGCATCTTTCCCACTATGGACATTAAACTGACAGGTCTGTAGTTCCCAGGATTGTCTCTACTTGCACATTTGTGTAGAGAAACTACATTTGCTGTCCTCCACTCCCTAATTACAATCCCCATTTCTAGTTAGCTGTTCAAGAACTTAGCAAACCACTTCCGGTAGAATGACAGTACAGCTACCACCTGCTCTGCCAGTGACCAGGGTTCTGGAATGGATTTAAATTGTTTGTGAGCTAATAGGAGGAGGAGGGAGGACTGACTGTCCCTCAAACAGCTTTGCTTGCTTGAGGAGGGGGTTAGTGAATCATGCTGGCCAGCTGCCACCTGCCACCTGCCACCTGGATGAATCTGGGTTTCTGCACAGCATGGCCACATGGGAAAGGATCCCACATGTAGATGCCAAAGGTGTCGCCATGGAAGAGGAATGTACACATCATGTCATTGCATGTGTTGGGTCCCCATGGTGAAAATGTAGGGAAAAAACTACCACAGCTGGATGATGGCCTGGTTCCCTGCAGGTCCTGTACCACTGACTGGGCACCTCTGACCTGGTCCTGGGACAGAGGACACTGGAATGAAGGTAAAGCTCCAGAGATATTGGATGATGGGGCTCGGGGGGACTGATCTGGATAGGGACAGTTCAGGGCAAACAGGAGAGAAATAACAGATTGAACAAAAAAGATATCTCAGCCAGTGATGCAGCTAGGATCCATCCCATCTTCTTTAACACCCATAGATGTAGTCCATCCAGGCCAGAGAACTTGTCTACCTTCAGTGCATTTAACCCCTTCAGTACTCATTCCACTGAGATTGGAACCTCGCTGACACCCCCATCCCTTCCTTTTCAGCTATGACCATACAGCCCTTTATCCTCCACAGTAAATACCAAGTAGGATGATTCATTATGTCCATTGTCTTTGTATTCACCTCCTCTTTCCATCATTTCCACTTTTTAAGTGTGACTAGCCCCCTTTTGTTTTGCATTTCTCATATATGTAGCAAAATACCATCTTTACAGTATGCTACTTCCTTATCCTCCTTCTATTCTTGGCTTCACGTTGGAGTTTGATCTCTTCACAGCCTTACTTGCTTCCCTCTGGTTGATATACTCCAACTCTAGCTCCCTGGCCTCACCCTAACTGTTTTTGTACTTTCTAAAGCCTTCTGTTTTCCGCTCACAGCCTCTCCATCCTCTATGTGAATGACAGCAGAGGCCAGACTCTTCTTGTTTTCACTACTACCCTGATACAGTAATTTGTGACCTCCACTGCAACTTCCTATATCATTTCCCATTTCTTTTTTACCTGTGCTGCCCTTTATCCCTTCCTGCTTTTCCTGCAACATTTCTTACATCCTGCCAAAGTCTGCCTCCCTGACTTCCATGTCTTTTGTATGCAACTGCCCCAATATGACAGTAAACCCTACTGATTGAAGGCCACTGGTTTTCAATGGATCCTGCAATGTGATCTCCCTATATTATCTCTGCTTGTAAGGACCAAGTCAAGGATGCCCTCCCCCATAGGCTCTTCAATTGTTTGGGTCAGAAGTACTTCCAGGAACACTCTACCAGCAGCCAGAGCCAGCTTTAGAGTTGTGGGAGACCCCGGCAAGATAAGTAATGGGGACCTTATCAAACCCAAACTTACTTCATCTTCTACTGTGTTTAAAATGCACAACATTTGATTTTCAATACAGCCAGCACATATTTGTTTTTTAGGAGGCAGTAGCAGTGATAGTCTTCGGTGCCTCACTTCCCATCCAATCCATGTCTGTTTATCAGTCCCTGATTGACTGGTATATACCTTAGTAAGTAGTTTCATGATTTTATGATACCACATCGCTCATTGATGCATAGTTCTGTTTTACTTTAAACATGAATAATAATAAAAAACAACAAGTGGTACTCTGGATCTGGCTTGGGGCCCCTCATTAGCGGGGAATGCCCAGTAACTATCGGGTTCACTGGTGCCTAAAAACAGCTGTACCAGCAGCTAATTCCTGCCACTTGCTGCTACTGGCTCCTCCAGTATGCAGAAGAGACGAGAAACTCTACAAAGATTCTGCTGTGCCACTCTCTTCTCCTTCAGTCATTAGAAGAGAGGCACAGAGGAGGCCTGCACTGGCAGCTGCAGGCCCTGCAATAGGAGCAGGCTGAGTGAATATGGCAGACTGGTAAAGGAGCAAGAGGATTTGTGGAAAAATTATTGACAAATCATTTTTACCAAGTGCTGGTCATGCAGAGTACAGGAATCCAGATTTATTATTTTTTATTTCATCTGCCTCTGCAGTAAGGAAGAGTAACAAACGTATCATGTAGAATGCATTGAAAAAACAAAACAGTACAAAATCAGTGGGAATTGTACAAATGGTTTAAGTGACAAAAAATACTCTCATCCACATTCATATTTTTTTATTCATATTTTTTTACCAGACTCGTTCTCTCTGTACCCTTGTTCCCCACTCATTTTGTTCTTTTGCCTACTCACTAAAGTATACCTATCATGTGCAACCATCACCTCTCCCTCCAAGCCAGTAGTGGAGAAAACTTTGAAAGATAATGTGACCTAAAGATGCAGTTCTGCCAATGTTTGGATGTTGTCACAATTTATATGAAAAAAGAAATGGGACTGGCATTATTGCTTCCTCCTACCACGAGCAGGTACTGTGTTAGACACTAAGCATGAGCCAGTTTAGAACTGGGGTTCAGTGAATGTTCTAAAATATTTATTTATTTATCCACTCTAGCCGTCCCTGCTCTCAAGCACCCAGTAAGCGCCGGGGCTACGCTCCGTCAGCGGGTGGGCGGTGACCGCAAGGCCGACCAGGGAACCAGGAGGCCGTGAGAGACAGCCAGGAAGCCGTCCCTGCCCTCTAGCACCCAGTAAGCACCGGGGCTATGCTCCGCCAGCGGGTGGCGATGACTGCAAGGCCGACCAGGGAACCAGGAGGCCGGGAGAGACAGCCAGGAGGCCGTCCCTGCCCTCGAGCACCCAGTAAGCGCCGGGGCTACGCTCCGCCAGCAGGCGGCGGCGACCACAAGGGCGACCAGGGAACCAGGAGGCCGGGAGAGACAGCCAGGAAGCCGTCCCTGCCCTCGAGCACCCAGTAAGCGCCGGGGCTATGCTCCGCCAGCGGGCGGGCGGCGACCGCAAGGCCGACCAGGGAACCAGGAGGCCGGGAGAGACAGCCAGGAAGGTACGGGAAATCCGCGACCAATCGGAAGGCGAGCGCTAGCTGAGCCTTGCTTCCGATTGGTCCTCCTACTCCATAGACTTCTGCTTTATTTTGCACTGCCAAAACTGCCCAGGGATTGTATTTTATTAATGTAAATTCACCCAAAAAGAGCTGTTTTCCTGCTTTGTTTAAACTTTATGGTTTTCTGCTGTATTTTTTACAAATGTTTTAAGTGATTGCAGTCTTTTGGTGGGATTTCTGGTGGGTCGAACCCCCCCCCCCAGTCTTTTGTTGTGCAAAATATTTTTCGCACCACTTGCAGAATCGTTGATTGCTGCAATTGCTGCAAAAGCAAAATAAACCCTGCTCAATCTGGGTTTAGGACCAGGCATAGCACCACTTCTGCACTAGCAAAAGTTACAAACGACTGGCAAATTGAGTTAGACAAAAAAAACAGCGTCTGTGCTGTATTTCTGGATCTAAGCAAAGCCTTCGATACAGTGGATCATGAGCTACTAATCTCTTCACTGCACTCCATAGGCCTAGATACAACCTCTCTTAAGTGGTTCAGATGTTACCTCACTGATAGAGTGCAGCAGGTGAAAAATGAAGGCTACCTATCCTCATCAAAATCACTCCTAAGAGGAGTACCTCAAGGATCTATCCTGGGCCCTATCCTTTTGCCATTTACATTAACAACATTGATTCCAACCTCACAAAGCCAATGTTCACCTTTTGCAGATGACACTGTCTTATATGTCAGTAACCCCTCACCATCAAAGGCCTGTGAATTACTACAATCAGAGTGCTCCCTGTTGCAACACCAACTACTTGAAAAAAAACTCCTATTGAATGCTAAGAAGACAAAAGCTATGCTCTTCTCCACCAATATATATTCTATCACTCTCTCACCAAGCATTCTTCCCCAACTATCCACCATCCTTGGAGAAAGCCTTGACTATGTTGATAAATTCAAATATTTAGGGGTATGGATTGACAACAGACTTGATTACACTCAACATATTGAGGAACTCCTGAAAAAAACTCCGACAGAGGCTCAGCCTTTTCTTCAGAATCAAACATTATTTAACCAGAGAGTCAAAACAGAGACTAATCCATGCCTCATTTCTATCACTCATCGACTATGCAGATTTCCTATATGGCCACTGTACTATTTCCTACTTAAGTAAACTGGATACCTTGTACCATAGAGCTCTAAGATTCATCACAGATCTTCCTTTCAACACTCATCATTGCTCTCTCTATGCTGCAGTTGGTTGGACATCCTTACACCTCAGGAGGAACAAAAATGCTGCTTTATGGATCTACAAAGCTCTGTCTAACAATCTTCCATCCTATATTTCAGATTGCTTTACACTGGCTACAGCTAGGTCATATGCCCTAAGAAGCAACAGCTTCATCACTTTGAAGATACCAAAAGCCTGTACCCGGCATGGGAGATCCGCACTCAGTTACTCTCTAGCATTTGCTTGGAATTCTCTGCAGAAGACCCTAAAGTTGACCACCTTCATACCTATAGCATCCTTTAAAAGCTATACACAAGTCTCTTCCCGAGATATGCAACTGCTTTCACAAGGCCTAGTCATCGCCACCGCACTCCAATTCTTTATTTTTTTCTATGCAGCTTTGCTACACCATTGCCACAACATCTTCTGCAACTCCTTGCACTTACCTTTCCTATTCACCCATTACTAGTTGATTGAGTGCCTATCCATTTACATCCCACCAGACCCCCATGTCTTCTTTTTTCAGAGGTTACTTCAACAATCCCAACACTTTACCACTTTTTCAGTCAAAACTGTCTGATTTAGTCTGCTCTGGAGCCCGAAATCACTGGCTACCTTGGTTGTATATATGTTTATATTATTGCATCTGTTCATTTAGAAAGTTTTTTTTTTGTATATGTCTGTTATTGTATCTTCATGTTGTTTTTCGACCTATCAGGTCCATCTTGTAAATGAGCTTTGCTCAATGATGTCCGCCTGAATAAATAAAGATTTTGATTGATTGATTGATTGATTTAAAAGTTTCACCAGGAAGGCATGCTAAGCAGAGTACTGCTCGATTCCATATGTGTTCTGGAGGACTGGGTTAAGGGAGAAATACATGTATAAATACAGAGTGCAAAGAACATACAGGCAAGTATACAATCGTAAAGAACAGTGCAGTACAGAACAGTGCATTTGTTCACTGTACAGGGCAATTATCAATTAAATCACATCACCACATTGAAATCCAGTAACTGGTGGGGAAAAGGAGCACAGCCCAAGGTGAGAACATGGCTTAGACACATGTGCAGACCGAAAAGAAATGGGCTTTGAGCAGGGTGTTGAGGTGCTGTGTGGAGGGGGCATGTCAAAGGTCCTCAGGAAGGGAGTTTCACAGTTTTGGCATCTGATATTTCAAGGCAGCTTGGCCTGCAGCACAGGACATGAGTGGGATGGCCAAGGAATGGGAGTCGTGGTTCCTGAGTGAATAAACAGGAAGGGTAGGGGTAGCTTGTTCTGAGGTGAGGTAGGGGGACAGGGACTGGTCCCAGAACTTTGCAGTAATCTTAGCACAGTGTGATTGTCTCTGGTGTTGGAGGGAAGGGAGATCAAGAGTCCGGTAGAGGGCACAATGATGGGTGGTGGTGGGGCATTCAAGAGCAAAGCGACAGAAGGAGTGGAAGAGAGGATCCAGTCTGGTTAAGGTAGACTTGGGAGTGGCACTGTAGACTACATCACTGTAGTGAAAGACAGGGAGGATTATTTTCTATACAATTGCCTGGCGTGCCGGCAGCGGGAGACATCCACAGTTGGCATATAAGGCATTCAGTCTGGGGTACAGCTTTTTGTGCATGGCATCAATATGTGCAGAAAAGTCAAGGTGCTGGTCAAGCCAGACCCCAGGATATCTGAAGGAGGTGCAGGCCTACAGGAGATTCCCATCCACGGTGTGGAAGGTAGGGGTGGAGGGGAACCTACAGAGTCTCTGCCTAGTGCCGAAGGTCAAGGAGACAGTTTTCTTTGCATTAGAAACAGTTGATTTGAATGAAACCAGAGCTGACCATCCTTGAAATCCTGCTGTAATCTGGTCTCAACCTCAGTAGTGGTGGTACCTGATATATACAGTACTGTATCGTCCACACACATGTGAATGAATGTGTGTGGGTAGGCCAAGGGTAGATCATTAAGGAAGATGGAGAACAGGAACATGCCAAAGACTGAGCCTTGGGGTACACCAGTAGTGACTGGGAGGAGGGCAGAGGTGGTATTGCCAACTCTGATGGATTGGTACCTGCCTACAAGTTGGAGCGGAACCAACTGATAACCTCACTGGATAGCCCTGCTTGGGGAAACTTGGACCAGGGGTCGATCTTGATATTGTTTTACTAGCCCAAACACTAGTGCAAATTTACCAGGGCTAGTGCAGCTAACTCTCTACTTGCCTGGCTTGACTAGCGCAGATTTTCATGGCTGTTAATGAAGTAAAAAAAAAGTCTCTACTTTAGCATTCTCTAGTCCTCATGCTAATCTCTCTCAAGGTTCTAGATGGCCAGGTGTGATTAACAGTTCATTAAGAGCTGCAATTACCTGGCAGTTCAATAGAGGGGATCCCACAAATGACTCAATGTGAGTCATTATCACTCCACTGTCAAGACTTTCAGCTAGTGTCCAGGGTGTGATCAAGGATAGAGTGCTGTTAAGTCACTAAGTTCCAGTTTTCTGAATGTGTCTATGTCTAACAATTTGTCCAATATTATTAAAACCAATGCCCCTCATTTCTGTACATTTTGAGTGTTTGTATCCAACATTTCGGTGACAAAATGCAAAGAGGTATACAGGATCGGTCCTTTAGGTGGTAGGTTTTATTCCAGCCTCACCACAACTTTCCTTTCCCAAATCTCTTAACTCTGTTCTTTCCCCTGGACACCACTGCAGACCAGACTCTGAAGTGACCATCCATAGATCCATAGCTGCCATTACTGGCAAGTGTAGGGGGTCCTCAGCTCTTCTAAATGGACCATGCCAGCCATCACCATCCATACAGTTCCACCCTTATCCCACTCAGCATGTCCTTTCAGCCTAAAAACAAAGCTTTGGATCATGTATGGTACAAAAATAAACCTTGATAAAATACATAATTTGAAACCTTGAAATAGGCATTCCTGGGGTGCACAGATCATCCTGTACGGAAATGGAAATAGTATAGTGTTATGCCTGTGTACTGTTTCCCCTGGGCTGATGAAAGGACAATGTTAAATAAAAATCTGTTATTGTTGGGGCAGAACATATTAAAATCAATGCTTTTACAAATAAAAATGTCATAGTTTTCTATTTTCCAAGCCCCTTAGGTTTGTCTAGCCCCCACCCCAAAGAAATCTTAGATGTGCTCCTGGCTCACTTGAGACTGCACAAAAACTTTCAAAAGGGAAGGTCTCCAGTTGACTATAGAGTGAAGACCACAAGTGTCTTTCTCTGCCAGACTCTGTTCATTACCCTGTGGGTGGTGGTGACAGCGTGGTGAGGTGCATGACGATGCCAGCTATTGTGTGCACAGAGCTAGGACTGCTTGATTGAACATTTGCTGTTGTGATATCCTCTCTCTGTTTGGTGTGTGTGTATGGGAGGGCAAAAAGAGGAAGAGAGGAGGCCATGGTACAAAACAATGGGGGGGGCTCACTGTCTGTGATGGATGGCATTGCAGTCTGTTTTTCAGCTGGGGAGCTGGAAGCAATGTGGGAGCAGGATAAATGTGCAATAATCTGAGTATTTCTTGGTTTTGCTTGCATTGTTTCCCGTATAAGTGAGCAAAATTTTCCATTATAATTAAGGGCTAGTACAACCATCTGCAGGCTAGTGCAATTTTGAATCAACTTGCCCTGCTGGCTAGTGCAAAAAAAGGTTAAGGTTGACCCCTGGCTTGGACAGAAGGAGCGGGTGAGAGACAGTATCTAACGCCTTTGCCAGATCAATAAAAATGGCTGAGGTGATGAGACCTGAGTCTATGCCAGTGAGGATTGAATTTGTTAGTCTTAGGAGGGAAGTTGTGGTGGAGTGTAATTTCCTAAAGCCAGACTGGTAAGGTGAGAAAAATGATGTGGGAGTCTAGGAAGGAGGAGAGCTGGGAGAGAACAAGGTGTTCCTGAAGTTTTGCAAGTATGGGGAGGAGGGAAATAGGGCGATAGTTGCAGGAGGAGGAGGGGTCACCACCTTTGGGAAGAGGGATGACAATGGTGTGCTTCCAATCAGATGGGATTGAAGTGAGGGTGAAGGAGAGGTTGAAAAGAGAGGCCAGAGTGATGGCAGTGGCAGGAGCTGACAGGCAGAGCATTTTAGAATCAAGACCCAAGGGGCGTTTACCCTTGGAAGGGTTTAAGGTGAGCAGGGCTTTGAGTGCTTCTGGCGGGGTGACCTGCCTAAAGGGGAAAGTGGGGGTAGTAGGGGAGGCTTGGGCTAGGGGAGAAGGGGGGGTAAGGGTAGGCGGGGCAGGTGGGAGAGTGGACAGGAGTGCCGAGGTGCAGTTAGTGAAAAAGGAGTTCAATTCCATGGCTACCACAAGGGGTTCCGTGACAGTGGTGCCACCAGAGCTTAGGGCAGCAGTGGGAGGCTGGGATTGGGGGGGGGAGTGTGACTTCACCACTTTCCAGAATTTAGCTGAATGGTTTACTTTAGAGTGGAAGGAGGTTTAGAAGTAATTTGCTTTTGCCTGACGTATTAGTCTTGTGCATGCATTTTGTAGTGAGTGGTACTTTAGTTAGTCCATGGGGGATCCTGAGATTTTATAGGACTTCCAAGCCTGGTCCCTGACTCTGAGATGGGCCAAGATGTCAGCCGAGATCCAGGGGAGGTGAGCACCCTGCACCCGAGTCCTTCTGAGTGGTGCATGTCTGTCCCAGATATCGAGGAACCTGGCCTTGAAATACTTAAGGGCGGAGTCGACAGAGGTGGCCCTGGGGATAAAGGACCAATCTGTATTTGCCAGATCATTGAGCAAGGAAGCAATGTCCAGGGATATGTAGGATCTGGTGAGGAGGGTTTTCTGTGGGGGGGGGGTTTGATTTAAATATTTTCGTTACCGAGAAGATCATGAGGTGATTGCTCAGGGAGTCTGGTAAGAGGCCTGCGGTAAGTATCCGGTGTGGGTGAGAGGTAAGAGACCAGTCCAGGAGAGTATGGTTCTGAGATTTAGAGTTCATGCCTGTGGGCTCTGTAATCTGTTGGTAGAGATTTAGTGCGGTCACTTGGTTTCAAACTTTCCCACTAGTACTGAAGAGCCAATTCATGTTAAAATCCCCGAGGATGTGTAGTTCTCCCCCACGGCATGTGATTTGAGGGCATGCAGGTGGTCAATGATAGTGGGCATGGGGGAGTCGGGGGAGCAGTAGGAACCTGGTATAAATATGGGTGTTGTGTGTGGAGGGGTGAGAATTTTATCAGCAAGGCATTAATGGACTGTGTGGGCAGTGCGAGCACGACAGGGGTAAACTGGAGGGAAAAGCAAATATACAAGGCTATGCCTCCACCTCTTTTTTGTTACCAGGGCATTCATGACGAATGAAGGTATAGCCAGGAATAGAGAATTCTACATCCATGTTGTGAAGCTTTAGCCAGGTGTCAGACATGACTAAGATGTCAGGCCTTAGGGATAGGACAATTCCCTTACAGAAATAATTGTATGAAATATTTTCATGCTGCACACATAAAACTACCCAAGCGATATGTGTGCTGCAAGTGTGATTTAAATGTTAAATTGGAATCGACTGCATGCATATGGCATGCATGCAGCAAACAAGTGTGGAAACCATGATTATTATGTTAAATGGGGAAAGACTGCATGCATGTGGCATGCATGCAAAAAAGCAAGTGGTCACTGATAACTGCACACGTAAAGGTTAAGTGACTTGCTCAGGATCACACCATACACATGTGGGAGTTGATGAGATTGAAACCCAGGTCTTCATGCCTCCAAGTCTTTTGGCTTGTAGTTCAGTCCTTTTAACCAGTAAGCCATTCATTCTACACTCAGGTGCCTTGCTTGTACTTCAATACATACTGTATCTGAATACTTATAGCCAGTGTAGGCTTTTCAGTTTTCTTCTCTCCCTCAGCTCATTTCCATGGTGAACTGTAACACACATACCAATGGAAACACATGTTTTTCCCACCCCCAATACATAAACTTATGCACAAAGCCACTTAATTACTTCTATCTGGCCTGTACTCTTACTATTTTTTCTCCATGGTTTTGAATGCTTACATGCAAACAGACTTTAAGGTGGAAACACAAATGTAGCAATAACTTAACATACACACACACACACACACACACACACACACACACACACACACCCCACATGGTCAGCCCCCCCATGCACACACTGTAGCAGGTATGACCATACTGCTACAGACAATCCACCAAGTACAGATATAAGTAAAAAGTCTCTTACTTGAGTACTAGGGAGCCAGAGGTAGGAGTCTTTAAGAGATGATGTCCATAAGTCAGAGTGCTTGGGCGTACCCCTTGAAATGAATGGAGTTATTTTCTATTACTATTTTATACGTTATGACAGTGAGTTGGAGAATAATGAAGGCTACTGTTCTACTAACAAGGCTCTTGTTAGTTGAGCAGTGGCCTTTGTTAATCTCCAACTCTCCATCAGTAATGTATAAAATAGTAATTACCCCTATTAATTTCAATGGGCACACCCCTGCAGTCTCCTTTACCCTTTGTCATAATGTGCCTGAGCATGGGGATGTGGAGGTCAGCTTCACTGGGGGGGGCATAAGCCTGACAATAGTGGGGCTCCAATAGTCTGTGCATACCATACCGCTTAACTTTCTGTGAATGCAAGGGACAGCTCTAGAATGTCTGTAACATCTCTAAAAGGTATAACTTATTTGGTTTGACTGAAACATGATATGCAAATCAGGAAAAATTGAAATGTATAAGATTCATCTGTATATACCCCAGAGCAGAGCACCAGATTTGGGCTTAAACCCACCTAGTTACTAACCATTTTTTTTTCCTGGCTGAAGTTCTCACCCCACCCCTCAAAACAGAACTTTGTCCTGATTTTTCTCCCTGACTTCATTCCATTCAATACCAATCCCCTATGGGTCATGAATCCACCAAAGGCGAAGAAACATGAAAAACACATCAATATTTCAGTCCTTCCTCCTTCCCCAATCCTCCTGTAAAAAAGATTATTTACTTTTACTTACCCAGCCATATGGCCAGAACCTGCAGCCTGGCATAGTGTGCCAACAGCCCAGTTTTTAGTCTGCTTCGCCTCTCTCCTTCACCAGAAGCCGGATGCTAGAACTGACCATCACAGGTCCACAGCATGGTCCACGACCAAGTTACCTTGCCATACAAATCCACCCAACGTGGGTTTTTTCCTTCTTGCTTGGTTGCTGCTGTGGCTGCTGCCACACTACACTGATCAAGGCCTATGAAGGCCATCCACACCACTGTCACCACTGCTGCTAAGCCTAGCTTGCTGCCGCGGGGGTCTGTGCTGTGTTTTTTGTAAGGTGAGCCTAGTAGAGTAAGAAGGTAGCCTAGTCTTGAGTTAGTTTCTAACTCACCCTCTGCCCCTTCAGCCTCCAGGGGAGATGGAGACTCACTAAGAGTAGAGCAAAAATATGCTGCTACAAAACTGCTATTGAGAGTTCAGTGCTCACTGACTCCTGCAAGCTGCAGTGTTCAGCTTGTCTACTCTGTGGTTGGAATAAGTGTTGCACTTGCAAGGCTCATGTGCTCTTTCTTGGCTGGAGCACATCCACATCACATGTGATTGTGCCACTGATAATAGGTGGAGAGAGTGGGACAACACAGTACAGACACAGTCAAGTCTGGAGAGTACCTGCAGCATGAGCACACACAGGCCAGGTGGGCACTTATTGTGCAAAAGATGAAATACAAATTTAAAGCCATTACTGCCACACACCATAAGAACAACCTAGGCACAAATAAGGGAAGAGGGAGCGGCAACTGCGCCCTTCTGCCTTACCTAAATGGAACCCCAGCTTTATGGTAGAAATTTATTCCCAGGTGCTAATACAATGGTTTCCACTGTGTTCTGAGGTGCTGTATCTCCATGTTTCATGATGTGTCCTGATCATCATGTGGGTTAGTGTCCCTCATTTTGAGTGTCCATGTCCCTCATTTCAGTGACAAAATGTGAGGTATGGTACATGCTTCCAAGACCTTACTCAGCAAAGAGTGCTAAGCATGGCCATAGTGCATATGCACAATACAGAATGACAAAGGGAAAGTAAGTGAGATAAAACAATCATGGAGAAGCACATTTGTAGCACTAAATATGCATAAGGGATTTGCATGGTCCAAAACAAAAAGGATAGGCTTCACAACACAGAGACCCCTCTTCATACATCTGGAATGGGGGATGTTTACTGGCTATATCCTAGGCATTTAATGCAATAAGCAAACAATACTTTACAGATTAATGGTGATTTAATTACAAAAATCAAAAGCCATTAAACAACTTGCAAAAGTATTAGAATTAATAGATGGGATATGCGCCCTGGCGCGATATTCAAAGGGGCAAGTTGTACTGCGCAACCCCCGGGACGCATCAGTGATCTATGCAGTGCAAGTGTGGGGGCGTGCCCATGCATATGCGGCACATCCTGATATTTAGCCCTGGATGTGCGGAGCATATGCTGGCACAGCTCCGCCTTGCACCATTCAGGGGGGCACAAAGTTGTGCCTGGTGAATCCAGGAGCAAGTCCTGGCCACCCACAGGTGAGCTGCTGTTGCTGTGGGTGGCCACCTGACCACCCAGGACACAGTCCACATGCCCCATGCCCAGGAAGCATTGTGCCCCCCCTCGCCCATTCATGGGTATAAGTGAAATAAATCCCTGGTGGTCCAGTGGACTGCATCCCAATGCCTGATCATGGGCATAAGTGAAATAAATCCCTGGTGGTCCAGTGGACCCCTTTCCAACACCCGATCAAGGGCTTCAGTGAAGTATTTCCCTTGTGGTCCAGTGGAACCCCCCCCAGTGCCCGATCATGGGCATTCGTATAGAGTAACCCTGGTGGTCCAGTGGTATCCCACCTCCCCACCAGCCCACTGAGGCGCCTGCCACCCAGCACCTCCAGTCAGTGGCAGGTGGGAGCACCCCACCGCATGCTGCCCAGCCACCCCCCGACTGACAGGGAACAGTAGGGTCTGTACGCCTATTGGTCCACTGCATGGGCCAATGGATGTGCAGACCATACTGTACTACACAGGCCTGAATTGTGAATGACGCATTGGACCTATATGCGTACAGACCCTACTGTACGCTGTCAGTCGGTGGGTGGCTGGGCAGCATTTGGGTGGGGTGCTGCTGCCCACCGCTGACTGGGGGGTGCTGGGTGGCGGGGGCCTCATTAACATATGCCCACGATCGGGCATTGGATAGCGGTCCACTGGACCACCAGGGATGTATTATACGTATGCCCGTGAACGGAAGCAGATACCGCCGAGGGGCAGCAGGGCATCGGTCCCAGATGGCTGCAGCCTGGCAGGGTGCCAGGTGCAAGTCATCGGAGATCGGCACACCGCATTCACATGGGGCCATAATGACATGCAAATGGCCACATTTACACCTTGCATGAATAATGGCCTCATTTGCATGCCCACAGCTGAATATCGCAGTTGCTGTGCCTAGCGCAACCATACTTGCGCTGGTGCAGCCCCCTGATCCCCTTCTGCCACTTGCACTGGCACAGTGCGTGCGCCATCAGTGCCATATTCAATGGTGCTGAGCCATGGCACAACACCATTGAATATCGCCTGGTCCATGCCCTGGCTCAGCCCAGTTGCGCTGCACCCTGGCTTGTGCCCCTGCCTGGGGGAGTCTGAATATCCCACCCAATGAGTTTACCTAATTTTTATGGGAATTCAAATAAAATTGTATTTTAATGACTAATTGCTAGCAGTAGTATAAAATAGAAACTGATGTGTTTTTTTAGATGAGATTTGCACCAGCTTAGCTGCTGCACACATGGCAAGCATGCAGCATGTGAACCTGATGAGATATTTAAATGATATTCACACTAGCTTAACTGTTGCATTCATGTCAAGCGTGCAACACACAAACCTGATGTAATTTTTAGAAGATGTTCACACCAGTTTACCTGCTATGCACATGTCAAGCTTGCAGCATGTGAACCTGATTTGCCTTTTAGACCTGGTTCACATATGTTCACTTAGTATATGTGAACTGCATGCAAACATTGCACAATTAAGCATGTGGCATGCATTTTGCATGTACACAGCACACCTATATTTCTATAAGGGTTGGTTGCAGTTGGGTTATTTTGTTCAGGAGGCTGCAGATATTTAGCTGGGCTAATTTTAGCCCTCTGGGAAGGTTGGGGGAGGTTGTCCCAGGGGTGGGGTTGGGGGTTGGACTGGGGTTTGTCTCAATGTCCCCAGCTAGTAGGAGCAGTAATGTTACCCAGATTTTTGCTTTTGATTAGACCAACAGGAGCTTCCAGTGTTATTTTTGACACCAGCAAAATAAGGGCAAAGGAACTTGGTTTTCCTTCAGCATTTCTGAACTTAGATGTGATAATGCAGCACATTTTACAGGGAGTACACACTGAACATGTCCAAGTTGTTGACAAGCCACATGAGCTGCAGCAGCTGATCAGTGGCACTGGAGACCAAGAACTCCTTGCGCTGCACACATTTAAGTGTCATGTCCAGTGCTATCTCACAGGGGAAGGCCATGGGTACTGAATAAGCTCATTTTATGTGAAAAAGAGTGACTTTTGATCAGAAAGCTTTCAAAATCATCTAAGAATTGTGCATTAGAATGCCAGTTAGCTAATTTTCACTGCATTTAAATATAGTTTTGTGTATGTAGTTTAGTGAAATCATGCTGCAGTACAGGGGAGAGAAGAGAGACACAGTTTAAACCTACATTGGCAGCTCAAGGCCCTGACACAGGGGCAGTCAAAGTGAATTTAGAAGACTGGGAAAGGTGCTGTACAGCACAGGAATTCATATTTATTGATTTTTCTATTTTGTTTTTGCCCTCCTGCAGTGGGATGGAGTGAATTTAGCAGACTGTGAATGGTGCAGAGGGGAGTTTGAAGTATTTAATTGATAAATAATTTGACAACTGGTGATGCTGAGCACAGAAATCCATCTGTATTTCTTTTTTGCTGGCTGTGAGTAAAAACTAAGTGAGTAGGTTGGAGTGAGACACTAGGTCTCTCAATGAGGGTGAGGAGGGTGTGTGCGCCAGTGGGTGATGCCAATGTGTGTGTTACAGTATCAGGGCATCTGCTGTTGTATGGTATAGAAATCATTGGGAAAAGAACTGGTGGAGATAGAGATGCAGGGGAAGGAAAGGAGCAGACAATGGTTGCACTATGCTAGTACACCAAGTACAGAAAAATGATTACTTCAAGCACAACTGGTTTAAAAAATTCAGTAAGGTGTTAAGTTGTTGCGAAAAAACATTTCTTACCTAAGTGAGGTGTACAGAGATACAAATGAAGGAAAGCATAGACGAGACACCCCAGTGTTTCACTGTGCACTCCAGCTTTGTCAAGTGGAGTGCCATTCTGTAAGCGGCAGTGGGAGAGGAGTTGGGGACTGGGATCATATTGGTGGAGCAGAAGCTATGTGAGAAGGACTAGGAGTGTTTGAGAGATAATTCCTGCAAAGAAACCATAGTTCATTGACCATGCAGACTATGCCAAGTTTGATGTTTACTGCCCTACACACATTAAGAATCTGTAGGAAGAAGTCTAATTTTAATTTCATTTTACTCTTTGGTCTAGTTGGGGATCCAGGGTGATCCCAAGGTATTTGATGGATTGGACCTTTATGAGGGGAGAGCTGTCAGCATGACCGGCATCACAGCGATGGAATTTATGTAGACTGCAAGTTTTGCAGTTGACATAAATTCCAATGGTCTCCCAGTCCATTTTTCTAGCGGGGGGCTTCGCCCCTGAACCTCCCATGCAGGGGTCTCTGCCCCCACACCCCCTGTTCTAATTATAATCAACTGTGAGTCAGAGTTGATTCAAGGAGGGAGTGCAGGACTGGGAGGCAGTGTACCCCTATCTCAGGTATACCAACAGAGCAACCTGTCGATGAACTGTCGATTTTGTCGATAGCGACGTAGGTCACTGTATTGGTGTGGCTGTCGGGGGGGGGGTATACCATGTCAGTCTACTTAGACATTGGGAAACACTGTTCTGTTTGATCATCTAAAGTGTGAAGGTGGCATATTCCTAAAAGTCACACTGATTCTCAATCCCCAGTCCCCAAGCAGGTCACAAGGACCTGCTATAGCAGGAGCAGGGACATGACAGTCAGACATGGGTGATGGGATAAGATAGTTTGTTCAAGTAATGCAGCCACCATGGCAGCCACAGCAGCCAACAGATGCATCTCTGGGTACTGGCACTCCAGGTACTGCCACTGCTTCAACTGCACCTCTCCAACCACCACCATCAAAACAAACTACATTACCAGAGTCATTATGTGCCCACACTAAACTGTCACCAATACAAGCAAACTCTGTTTGAATCACACAGCTGACTGGAGAGATTGCATTTTAACCGTCATTTAAATTCGGTGTCAAAAAGTGCAAGTGGATGCATGTAGGGAACAAGAATCCCAGGATGGAATACTGGATGACAGATGCAAAGCTGGCCTCTACTTCAGAGAATAGGACAAGTGGGTCATCATAAGTGACTCCCTAAAACAACCTAGCTAATGAAACAAGGCCTACAGCAAGGTGTCTAAAATGTTAGGGTGTATAGGAAGAAGTTTCAATAGCATGAGAGAAGGAGTGATACTACCTCTCTATAGATCACTGTTGGTGTCCTATTGGGAAGACTGTGCCCAGTTCTGGAATCCCCACCTGGACAAAGACAGAGACAGGATGGAGATGGTGCAGAGCAGTGAAAAATAACCAAAATTATTTAGGGCCAACAGGGCTTAGTAGTTACGAGAGTAAAGGGCTTAATAGTTACCGAGGGGTTTAGCAGTAGGGTAGGGACTGAGAGAGAGGGAGGGAGGTGAGGGCATAAACCCTATCTAAACAGTAAGTCACAGGGTAGGGTAAAACTGGGCAGTCTGGATGGACCAGTGGATATTTTCTGCCGACACGGTCTATGAGAGGATGACCCTTGATCTTTAGCCATTTTCCCTTGTAGAGGACACCAGCTTTCAAAGACTGTTGCATGAAGTGAAGACCAAATACAATATTCCACCACGCTTCATATTTTCTAGATATGGTCTTCTTAGTATGCAGCATGTGAGGCAGTATGCATGTAAATGGCGATATTTCTGAATGAGGCAGTGGGGGGGGTTCTATGCATTACACTAGAGACAGTGGGAGCAGTAGTGCAAAATAAATAGGCCCAGTGAGAAGGTAGAAATTGGCATGGAGGTAAACACAGACTATGGGTGGGGGAGTGGGGATAGCCTGACCTTAGCAATGAATAGTAATTACTATAACCTAAAACTGGGACACAGCAGTCATACTCATTGTGGACTGTGTCACACCACCACAGAAGTACCACTCCCTAGCAGTGGCATACAGACATCTCTTACCAAAAGTAAGTCATAGTAATTCATATTCATTGCCAACCCCAAGGCCCCTCCTCCAATTTGTAGTTTGTTCTTTTTGTCCTATGCCAATTATTTCATTGAGATACGAAGTGGTTTGGCCGAATTGATGAAACTGAAATAAACTGTAAGTCCCTAAGCTGAAGCTTAAATGAAGATGGCTCAGGATGGCTTCTCTCACCCTTATTAGACACAAGCACTGGTATAAGATGATTCTGATCTATTTTTGTTTCAGAAAGTATTATTTGTATATGTGATTACCCTTTATTTATGGTGAATATAAATTATTAAATATTTAGAAAAAAGATATAAGTATCTGTCATACTAACAAAAACCCACACTTCAGATTGACTGATAATTATTCTTTCCTTCTTTCCTCCTTTCCTTCTTCCTTTCCTTCCTCCTCTCCTCCCTTAGTTCCTTTCTTTCTTTCTTTAAATTATTTATTCATTTACTGAAAAATTGGTAACTGGGTAAGGGCACTTAGCTAAGGCTCGTTTCCAGGTGTAATCAGGGAAGGGGTACAGGATAAAAATATATGCT
This sequence comes from Neoceratodus forsteri, assembly GCA_016271365.2. Classification (NCBI taxonomy): domain Eukaryota; kingdom Metazoa; phylum Chordata; order Ceratodontiformes; family Ceratodontidae; genus Neoceratodus; species Neoceratodus forsteri. Next base: position 898,279,244 of record CM028135.1, on the reverse strand, counting down.
GAAAGATTGATACAGGCAACAAAAAAAGTGCAATTAAATACAATTCTGAACAAAGGAAGAATGTGAACTGTTAAGTCTGAGGTGTAAATAATGGAAGGGTACAAGATGAAAATACAGAAAGCAAAAATAAATTAGTCAAATATGGTCAACTTAAAGGGACACTGTCAACCCTTTCTGCATCATGCTATTTCTAGTTGAAAGCAACCACCAAATTATTCACTCTGTCCCAGCCATGTTTGAAACCATTTACGATCTTGGCACCCACCACCTCGCTGGCAGATTGTTCCACAGCTCCAGCCTTTCTGTAAAGTAGAACTTCCTCACATTCCTCTTAAACTTTTCTCCCACCAGTTTCCACTCAGGACCTCAGGTTCTTACCTCTGTACTTCTGCTAAATAATTCCTTGCAGCTTACTTTGTTTATTTCCTTCAGGAATTTGAAGGTCTCTATCTCCAGCCTGTTCCTATCCTTTCTTAGGTGAAGACGTTGGAACTGAGCACAGTATTCCAGGTATGGCCTCACCAGGGTGAATAAGGTATTTCTGGGGGCTTGCACAGCCACCAGCCCAGAGGCCCTGCATTTGCCTTTTAATTCCTGGAAGGAGCTTCTCAGAATGAAGTGTTGATTTGCTGGCCAGGGTCATGGAAGTTGCCTGAGAGTTTTCCTGAGGGAAAGGAAGCCTGCTGTGATCTTTGAGAGAAGAAAGAGACCTGCTCAACGGCTTGCACAGCCACCAGCCCAGAAGGTGCTCTGTGTTGACCTGCGTGCCTTCCAATGTTTTGAAGGAAAGATTGCCAGAATGAAAGTGTTGTTTGCTGGCCACTGTCAAGGCCATCATCTGGGAGTTTCCAGAAGAAGAGGAAACTCTGCTGTGGTACCCAAAAGAGGTTTGGAGGTATTTCTAAAGCTTTCACAGCTCCCAGCCAAGGGACATCAGACCTCTGCCATGATGCCTGAAAGAAGCATGGAGGCCTACTTGGAGGCTTACACAGCCAAAGAGCCAAGGGAAGCCTGCCTGATGTTCTCTAGTAGTTGGAAAATATTTGCTCTTCTGTTTAAGTCTGCACCTGTAAGGGGAGAAGATTCATTCTTCTGTCCAAGTCTGGGTTTGGAGGTGACAGAATATGATCCCCACCTTCTGCTTCAAGCTTGTGTCTGTGATGTCTGAAGCCAAAAGACTGTTTCCTATTAACTTCCGGTGGAAACCCAGAGACTATGTTCTAGTCGAGAGAGAGTCACTGCAGCTGGCTGCCTGTGTGGCTGAAGCATTTACAGCCAGATGTTCTTGAAGTTCCTGAAAAACAGATACTGCCATCCAAGGTCAGTCTGGGGAATTAGCTAGGTGGTCTCACTACTAGGCACTACCTACTATATTCGTCTCCCCCTGAGGGTTTATGTTTGGATATGGGGATTGAGGCTTGTGGCCCTGGTCTCCAGCACTGGTCTGCTACAGTTCTGTGTTGCCACCGAAATGAAAACAATAAGTTGCCAGAAAGCTGAGAGGTGTCCAGCTTACTAAAGCTGCATGCACCTGCTGCAGAGAAGGCCCAAGCTGCAAGAAAGGCAGAGAGGAGGCTCAAAGCTATAAAATGCCTGCTGCTCACCTCAACAATCCCAGCATCCAAGTTCTACTGATCCAGCTGCCCCAGATCTACAGTCTGAAAGACCACCAGTTTGAAAGGCCAAGAGACTGTACTTCAAACCCTAAGTAAATCAGGGCTTGCCCTGCATCTGGGGGGGACATTGTAAAAAGTTCACCATTTACTGTGTTTTGCCACCCAGCCCGCAGTGTGCAAGTTTATCAAATAGTTGTTTGCCATCAGTCCAGCAAAGGATCTTCATTTAATTTGAATTGTTTAAAAAGTGCACCAACACTGGCCAAACAGCTGCACTGTACAGACCTGCAACTAGGCCCTGGGTACACAGCTAGGACCCTTATGGGTAAACTGGTACCAGCTGGGGGGTAGTAATTTAAAATCCAGTGGGCTAACATCTGTTCTGAAGTATATGCTGGTGGAAGGCAAGCACTGTGAGTGATGAGTTACAGACAAAGTGACTGAAAGGTGTCTGCAAAAATGCTAACAGTTGCGAAATGCCAAGAGTTGCTAAATGACAAAAGTTGTTAAACTTCTACACCCTCTTTCCCTTTTCCTAGCCCTTCCCCAAGTAAATACATTGTTGGTTAACCTTCTTTACAAATGTCTCATGAACATATTATCACAGAATAATTTTTATTGTTTTCCAAAAGATCCATACCATAAGCAAAAAGATAAAACGTGTACACATTACATTAAACAGGATATCCCTGCATGTAACACATTGTCTATAAACGTCCAGAAAAAAAGGAAGAACACAAAAAACAAAAAAAAAACCACAAGACATAAACTATAACCTGCCAGTTCTACTAATAAGGCAACCAATAATCTAAGGTCCACAGTCTCCAGTCTCTTAACACTGATACAGAGATCAGGAGTACAGATAAGAGGGAATAGACTGTATAAGCAAATCTCTCAAGTCAAAAGTGAGCAATAAAATACATGTAAGAGTTATAGTAGGGGGGAATGCCTTTCACACAAAACAGAGGTATCATACTCCTCACAGGAAACTTCTCTGCAAATCTGCATGTTTGACAGCCAGGCCATCTAATCAACTGATCCAGGGGGATTTTGGGGGTCAGGAAGGGGCACCCGACACAGGGTTGAGTTGAGGTATGCCTCCCATTTGCTGTGGTATAGGGACAATTAACCCCTGCTAGCATATGTGAGCCTCTCAAATGTGGTGAGCCTGGCAAAGGCGGAATGCCAGAGGGAGATAGCAGGCGGCAGGGATTGCCACCAGGACCTCAGTAAGACATGTTTGGCTTCTAACAACGCTACTAAAACCCCTTCCTGCTGCTGTGGTGCGATCTGCTCCAATGAGGTAGCATCTCCCAGTAACAGCATGGGGTCAGAAAAGTCAACCGGCTGCCCCAGCACCGCTGAGCAGTCCATTTCTACTGAGGCCCAAAAGGAAATCAGGGTGGGACATTGCCACAGTACATGCAAAATGTGGGCTGGGCTCTTGCGGCATCTCCAGCATTCAGAGTGAGGGAGGAGGCCCCATTTATGTAGTGCTGCCAGCATGCGGTACCAGCAGAGCAGGATCTTAAATTGTATCAATTGACTCCTAGCATCCTTATATGAAGAGTGAGCTTGACATAAGCAGCACTCTCATCTGTCTGGCGTAAGTTGGAAATCAAGATCACTGCTCCAAGCAAGTCTACAGTTTTTGGTGTGATCTGGTTGTGCCTCCCGCCAGGTGTTGTAAAACTTAGCTGCGAGACCCCAAGATGTGGGTCTTAAGTGCAAAGTGGAAATCCAGAGCCATTTCGAATCAACTTTCTGAGACCAGTCAGTGGACTCACTGCCGCCCGTAGCTGCAGAAATTTCCAAAAATCTTTGGATGGAAGGGAATAACAAACTCTAAGTTGTTGAAAAGACATGATTGTAGTAGAGTCAGGGAGATACAGGTCCTGGACCATCTGTATACCATTCTTGGCCCACAGCGGCCAATGGAATGGTTTGTTATCCATTGTTTGGAGCCGGTTGCGCCAGAGATTAAGATATCGGAATGGCATCCAGCCCTCAGATTTTTTTTAGTTCGGGTTGCAGCTATGAGGCAGAACCATGCCTTCCTGGTTTCAGCCATGACTGGTGTGAGTCGGTTGTGGAGGGCAGGTAGTTTGGTCAGGAGCAGACCAGTGGAATTCTCCCATAGTACTTGAGCCTTTAGCTGGGCCCATAATATTGGGGAGAAGATGTGGGTAGGAACTATTTTGTGGCCTGAGCTGCGAGAAAGGACCAATGATATCCTTGCAGCCAGGGGAGTCCCATGCCGCCCTTAGACCAGTGTGCTCGCAGCTTATGCATGCTCCATCGAGGTCTCTTACCCTCCCACAGGAATTATGATATAATTCTGTCCATCTGGCTAAAGATTTTTTTTGACAGGGCAATAGGGAAGTTATTAAGGAGGTATGTGACTCTAGGTAGGAAAAGCATGTGGATTGCAGCGATTTTCCCTGACAGAGAAAGATTAAGCCGGAGCTACCGAGATACTTCAGTGGTTAGTTGTTCAAAGAGGGGAGAAAAGTTCCTAGATACGATGTGCCTCCAATCGAACGGTATCTGAATACCCAGATATGTAAGATTGTTGGAGGACCAAGGAAGTCCTAGACCCTGTAGGCAGTCCTGGGAACATGCAGTATTGAGAGTGGTGACACTGGTTTTCTGCTGATTCATTTTCAGACCAGAGAGGTGGGCAAATGTGTGTAGGACATCCAAGGTTGGGCGTAGTGAGTCCCGTGGGTGCAAGAGTGTGATGAGTAGGTCATCCGCATAGGAGGCTGTTAAGTATACCTGTTTCCCTACCGGAATGCCCTGAATCTCCACAGTAGCCTGTAGTTTTCGGGTAAGGGGATCCAAGACAACCAGGAATAACAGTGGTGACAGCGGACAACCTTGTCGAGTACCTCGCTGCAGGGGGGAAAGAGGAGATATGTCCTTATTAGTAATAATGCAAGCAGATGGCTCATTGTATAGCACTCAGATCCACTGCTGAAAGTGCTGGCCAAATCCATATTGCTGGAGTACCGTATGCAAATAGGGCCATTCGACAGAGTCGAAGGCTTTCGAAGAGTCCACTGCCATCGCCGCCATAGGAGGAGTGGATTGCAGAGCTAGCCATTTAAGATTAAGAAGCAAGCGTATGTTATCCACAGCAGGTTTCCCTTTAGTAAACCTGACTTGGGACGAGTGCACTATGGAAGGCAAAACCTCCATCATATGACTGGCAAGCATCTTGGCTGCTGTTTTACAGTCCATTAATATTAGGGTTATGGGACGATAGTTGGCGCAGTACATTGGGTCGTGTGATTTTTTTTGCAGCAGAGTAATGAGTGCCTCTCATATGGTGGGTGGGACGATACTGGACACATGGGCCTCTTGGAATGCAGAGAGCAATGGGGCAGCTATTTCAGCACTTATGAGTTGATATAACTCAGTGATCATGCCATCTGGTCAGGGGGATTTCCCCTTAGTAAGTTGAGACAGTGCCCTCTTAAGTTCTGACTCTGTGAAAGGCTCATCCAGAGCCGCCCTCATGTGTTCTGCCAGTCGGGGAGGTTTAGCCTGAGAGCAAAAGTCCTTCAGCTGGGACTCTAATTGACTCTGTTCCAGACTGTATGCGACTGATAGAGTTGTTGATAGAATTGTTGCATACAGGCATTAATCTGCTTAGGGTCAGTGACTGTATCAGCATTGGGAGTCCTGAGTGCATGAATATGTGAGGCGGCCTGTTGTTTCTTTAGCCGGTATGCTAGGAGTTTGCCCCCTTTATCTCCACCCCTTCCAATATACATGCTTGGCCCGAAGCATCAGCCACTCTGCCTTCTGATGTAATATCGAATTAATGCGATACCGAAACCTGACTATGGTTCAGAGAGCTGCTGCATCGGGCTGCCCTGTTGCAGACAATTTAAACTGGGCCTCCAATGTAGACAGTTCAGTTTGAAGGTGGTGCAGGTCTGCTCGCTGGGCCTTTTTCTTCTGGGCCACATAGGTGATAATGCGGCCCCTCAGCACTGCTTTAAAGGCCTCCCATACCGTGGCTGCAGAGGTATCAGAAGCCTTATTAAGATCAAAACAGTCCTGAGCAGTGGTCCGCACCATAGCTTGGAATGCCGGTTCCTTAATCAATAGGGGGTTACACCGCCACTTAGGACTAGAGCCAGATTGCCCCGAAGGCGTATACACACAGGAGAATGGGGCATGGTTGGAAACAAGGATGTTGCCTATTTTGAAAGAAACAATATCATGGGCTGCCGGGGTATTCATTAGTCAAAAGTCTATACGACTGTAGGTAGTGTGCTCCATTGAAAAAAAAAGAATAGTCCTGCCAAGTGGGGTGCTCCCTCTGCCATATATCAACCAGTCCCCATTCCTTCATCACCTCCTGCAGGTTGAGCACAGCTTTGGGATGTGTCTAAGGTCGGTTTAGATTTATCCAGGAAAATATCTGTCACTAAATTGAAATCCCCCCCTAACATGATGGGTATGTTTGGATATCCCATGGATAGAGATTCAAGAGCTTGGTTAGTGTCTAAGAAAAAATCTGGGGAGTCCATGTTAGGTCCATAAATGTTGGCCAGAATAACAGAGCCACCTGGGTAAGAGAACCGAGCCACTATCCAGCGGCCCTGTGCATCAGTGAGTACCTTGTCTGCTACCCAAGGGCATGATTTTCGGACAAGAATGGCTACCCCCTTGGTCTTGGTCCATGCCGAACTGGCCAGGACCGAACCTACCCAGGATTTTTTGAGCCATGATACATTCCTTGCAGTAAGATGCATCTCTTGTATAAGTGCTACGTCCGCCTGCAAGGAGCGTAAATGCTTAAGGACTACTGATCTCTTGGTTGGATGGTTCAACCCTTTAACGTTCCACGATATAAGATTTATCCCCATCATAGAGTTCTGCATAGTTAGACCTGGAATAAATATTTGTAGACTTACTCACCCCAAGAGTCTGGTAGGGAAAAATATGGGCAAGTGAGGGAACTACCTGTGAGGCACCCAAAAATATCAGGCAGGAGTAAGGGCCAATATAGACCGGTGACAGGAAAGAAGAACTGTGGCACCCTGATAACAGATAAAACAAGCAGGTATTAGTAAATACAATGTAACAGCAAACAACTATGTGTTACAAGCACACAATGAATAAAGAATATAACTGTTTAACAATAGGCTTAAACATATATTGAATACGCAGTCCAAAAGTGGGAGTTACCCCAACAGCGTAATAATCTCAATAACAACTTCCTGAATTAGTGTAATTAAGCAACAGTTTACAGGTACTTGGAGGTACGCTCGTGAGTGTGACTTTCCCTGAGAGTGAGGTAAATAACACACAGCTGCGCTGCCCGAGTACCTAAAATGGGGGTTGATAAATTAACCAAGAGCAACTCTAAAACTCAACCCCAACTAAGACATGATGCTGCTAAATTGTCACTCCTGTTCAGAGGAATTGGGGGGTGTGGTATCCAAGGGGAAGAGGGAAACTAGAGCCCGAATTGAAAGGAGTGCTACTGTTATTGGTGAGCAACGTAGTTGGTCTCTAGAGTAGACCTTAAGTTGCATAACAAAGAGGAGAAGTCCCTCCCATGCGCATGAGTCACTCATCCCCCAATGGAAGAGAGAGCTTACCTATGCACTACCCACATAGAGCAGATTTGTCCGCTGGGAATGCCCCCTATGATATGAGTACCCACCTGGCAGTGAAAGAAAGTCTGCCTCAGGTCTCTGACATTATGGGGTGTGGGCAGTTTATTTACTCATTAACCCTGGTGGACATCGCAGCACGCTCCTGCGCTGCTGCCTAAAGGGGGTGGTGTGTTTTCTTGCCATAATACAATGTCATTAACATTAGCTTGCACCCCGATGTCCCAAATACAGAACTATGCCAGCAAAGTATAATGTGTAAGAGAGACACTTATAAGATAAGTAATTTCGGTGGAGCATCAATTCCAACGAGAGCTAAGCCTGTAGTAGTGTTGATCGAACCCTTGGAGAGCACATCAGCAAGTGAAATCAGGCCAGGCTTGACAGGCAGGGTGGTGATATCTGTAAGATTTTCCATTTCAGATGAAAAATTGGCCCAGGATTTGATCGAAGCTGTTTCTATCAGCAGAGCATCAGGAATGTCCATTGGATCCAGAGTCGTCGGCGAGGAGGCATCATCCCTGGTTTGTTTTGCTGGTAGCGCCTTCTCCTGCCCTTCAGGGGATGAACTAGGGCCACTGTGTGAATGGTGGTGAATCCTCATTGTTTGTCCTGGTCCCCGCTGTGGCCTGGGAAGGAGAGAATTAATTGTGGGCTTCTGTTGAGAGCTGGGCTTATCATCTACCGACACATGCTGAACTGCATGATCAGGAGACCTGGGGATAGCATTAAAGTGTGCAACAGTCCATTTATTAATGTGGTTTCCAAGAGCACCACTACTGGTTGCTTGGATTCCTCCAGGGTATGTATGAGGACCTGGGCTCCAGAGCTTCCTGGGATTTGGAGCCTCAATAAGTACCCGAGGCCAATACTTGTGGAGCCATCCCTCGGCTTCTTGAGGAGTTTCAGCCACAAATTCTCTCCCTTCTCTAGAAACATGCAGGTGAGCCAGGTGCCTGAAACCATATTTGAACCCGTGCTGTGCTAGTATTTGTTTTATAGGAATGTAGGCCTTCCTACGGACCACCACCTCAGCGGAGAAGTCTCTGTAGAAGGAGATTTTCACCCCACACCATAACATTTCCCCTGTATCTTGTGCTGCTCGCAGGACCCACTCCTTTGTGGAATATCTGAGGATGTATGCAATTACAGCTCGTGGCTGTGAGTTTGTAGATCGGGGACCACTGGGTATGCTGTGTGCCCTTTCTACCTCAATTGGGCCATGCCACCTTTCCTCTAGCATTTTGGGAATTTCCTCGTTTTGGAAGTGCTCTATATTGGGGCCTTCTAGACCCTCAGGTATGCCCAAGATTCAAATATTATTTCTCCTCCCACAGTTCTCCTTACCTTCTGCTCTCTGCCGTAGCGTGGCCAATTTGTTTTCATGCTCCTGCATACGCTGTAGTATTTTGGCCTGACTGACCACCAATCCCTCTGTCCTTTGTTCCACCACATTCATTTAATCGTTGAGGGTGCGAACATCAGCTACAGTGACTGCCAGCGTGGTGGAGATTGAGTCCACCCTGGTAAGTAGCGTCTCCAGAAGTGTTGTTATGTGCTGGAGGGATGCTCCCACATCAGGCGGCTGAGCAGTGGACACTACAGTGGCTACGGCCTGTTCAGAGTGAGGAGATGAGGGGAAGGCCATATGAGATCTGGGCAAGGATTCCAGAATTATCCAGAGGTAAGCAATGGAGGGCAAGCCTTCCGATTTCCATGCAGAGACAGTTAGTAGCTCAAACGGCCTGTACAGGGCGTGCTACAGCAGAGGTCCGATTGCGTCATAGAGTATCGTCTGGCAGATCGGGGGAGGGTCGCGAGAGGGTCAGCACCGATCAGTAATTAACCAACTTCCATGTGCAATAAAACCCACACAATACATATGTACAGTATTTAAGAAGGCATATAGTGGCTTCAGATGCGGAAAAAATTCCCTGGATGCTGATATTTTATTACGGATTGTCTCAGGTAGGGAGTGTGCTATGAGCTTAGGCGGCCTTCTTCCATGGCGTCCAAGCCACGCCCCCTCATGAACATGTTATTACTGAGCATATTATTAGCCAAAGTCAATAACTGCAAATATAAATGCATATCTAGATGAATTGGGGTTATCAATCTATATGTTGAAAACCTGGATGAACTCTGATGAGGACACTGGAATGTTCGCTGGCATACGTGGGAAGATGAAGATTCTGTTTTGACATTTATTTCAGCTGTGGCAGAAAATTAAAAACAATTTGTATAATTATGTTAAAAAACTGATTTCTGTCAACATTTGCATCCTTATGGTGCAACAAGATGTTAACTAACTCAGATTATTAAAATGTCTCTAACAGATATTTCATTTGGATCAAAGTGGGTTTTGAAACATTTCTGCCTGTACAACTAATAGAAGGTATTACTGGAAAAATGAAAAAAAGTTGTTTTGATAAATATGTTTAGAGAACCTGACATAATGAAGCAGCTGGAGGGGAGGAAATATAGTAAAAGTGGTTGAAAAAATTAAAAATGTTGTATTTATTAGGTCAACAGACCTTGTTAAACATAAATGGAAGCCAATGGCCTAAACTCACCCCAGACAAAAGGAGTGCCTCTGGCAATGCATGGCTCACTACCGCAGGGCTGATTCTGTCCCCCAAGGGAGATCCTAGTCTTAATGGAGGACACCCTGTCAGAGAAGAACTGAGCAAACTCCTCGCACTGAATGACTGAAACTGCAATTTTTGGCTGTAGACAGGCAGGATGAAGTAGCCAGTCTACAGTTGGAAAGAGCAGAGCCGGTCTGTTCCTCCCTGCAGCAGTTGTGTTAAATTCCTGAGATACAGCTGGGGTGGAGATGCTTTACATTAGACATTTTCAAAGTGATGAATACACAACTCCCATTTAAATCTAAAAAGATTAAAAATTCTTCAGCCTCATGATATACCCCTTTACTATAAAAATTAAGAAAAGATAGAAAAATAAGGCTTGGAAGGCAGCTCACTCATCTAACTTACACAGGGATTGTGACAACTACTGTATAGGAAATGTAGGAATAAATATGTTTTTGAGGTTAGAATGCTAAAACCAGTATTTCAAAAGAAAGACTGTTGGATCAGCTAGAGACTCAACAAAATTCTGGTCAGTCATTAAACAATTATATGGCCAGGTTAAAAAGTTCCCTAATATAAAAATTCTACATGGTGATGGATCCTCACTACAGGATTGTGTGCTGGCAGATTCTTTTAATTTTTGTTGTTAAGTCTGGAAATGTTTTTGAGTCTGGAGAGGGTGATCAACAACAGAATGTTCCCATACCTAAGTTGTTAGGGTATGGTGGACATTTTGGGTTGAAGGACATTAGAAGTGATGAGATTTTGGAGGCTCTTCTTAACATAAAATCTGGGAAAACTGGTGGCCAGGGTGGTCTGTCTTCATTACTACTAAAATGCCAGCCTTTCAAATTGTTGAGCCACTCACATGTCTTTTTAAATGGTCCCTGTCAATAGTGAAACTCCCTACAGATTAGAAAAATGCTTGCTTTAAGGGGGGATATGAATCAATCAATCAATCAACCAATGAATATTTAAAAAAAAAAACACAATTCCAGAAGATCACAGCGCTTGTACAAATGCATCAAACATTAAAAGCAATAATGATAGAAAACATACAAATCCCACTAAAATTCAATAACTCTTAAAACAAACAATGTATCACACAGGTTCTGAAAAAGCTAATCCAAATAAATATGTCTTAAGAGCGGATTTAAAGCTCTCAACAGTCGGGCACTCCCCAACATGACAAGGTAGAGTGTTCCACAGGGTAGGGGCCATAAAAGCAAAAGAACTGGCCCCCAAGGTCTTAAGTCCGACCCTGGGAACCTCTAGCAATCCCTTGTTGGTGTGGCAGAGTGGGCAGAGGGGGTAGTAGGGACAGAGGAGATCTTGGAAGTGCCACGGTCCCTGTCCATGTAGGGCACTGTAGGTCAATAAACTGCCCTTGAAGGTGACCTGCCACTGTACTGGCAGCCAGTGCAGATCGTGGAGCACAGGTGTGACATGGCAAGATCTTGGTAAGACAGTCAGCAATCTGGCCGCCGCATTCTGCACCAGCTGCAAGCGGTGGATATCAACTCCCAGTAGTCCTAGGGACAGGGCACTGCAGTAGTCACGGCAGGAGATCACAAAAGCATGGACCAGAGTTGGAAGGTCATCGGGCAGAGCCAGGTGTTTAATCTGGGTGATATTCCTTAGATGGTAATACGAAGTCTTGACCACAGCCGACATCTGAGACTTAAGTGTCAGACCATCATCAAAAATTACACCCATACTCCGCACCATAATGAACCCACATGAATAAAATGCAAGCAATCATATCTGACAGGGTGGGCAGTATTGGGCTATACTGGACTGCTCAGGGGCAAAATGAGGCCCAATGCTGCAGACAGAGGAACTTATGGCCCCTGGAAGGTCCGGTATAGCTCATACCACCCACCCTGGTGGGTATTATTGCACTTAGAAATTGGGCTACAGGTGACAATTTCATGTAGTGTTCACAAAATAAAAAAAAAAAATAAAAATAACTCTATAAGAAATTATAATTAATAGAAAGTCATTTTAGTGGTAAAGTAGTCCATCTATTGGTATACTTGCCTGTAGAGGGCACTGTAGTATTTCATGGTTGTTTTATCATGAAATGTATTTAACTGCTCAGTTTCATTTAGTGTCTTGCTCTGTTTTCTCATGGCATCTCATGGCATCTCCTGCTTCTGTAGAACCAAGTGCCATCTCATCCAGCTTGCTGCTGATCTTTGCTGGTGATCAGTTTATATTATATTTTTTTGGGGGGTCACAACTTTAGGCTGTGCACAGAGAAATGGGAACAGATTGGAGTGGACTGCACTGGATATGGCGGGGCACCGACTGAGTGAGATCAGTTAAGGAAAGTGATGTTGTTTAACAAAAAAAATTGCTCTCTTTCTCTTGTTTGTGTTTTGGGTGAGCAGGGGTGGAGTGAATGTGAGCTGGGTCACCTCAGAGTAGTGCTGCGCACATGATGTGCTAAGGCCACTACTGTCAATTGAAAAAGACTTTTTTCAAAAGGGGAAACTATTTGATAAAAATCAGTCACTGTGTGACAGATTACTGTTAACACTACTGCTTTGTCTGGCAGTTAATTGACACTGCTCTTTGTTCATAATAGTTGCATGGGGGAGTTGCTCGCTAACTGAGAGAAATAAACATGGCTGCGATTTTGTTTTCATTTTCAGGTAGGGGCAGTGATTTCTGTTCTGCTGTGGCACATTGGGCTGGTAGTTTTATTTGCTAGTCTCTATGCAAGCCATAGTTCCTGACAGGGTGGGTGGTATTGAGCAATACCGGACTGCCCAGGGGCACAGTGAGGCCTGATGCTGCAGGCAGAGGGCCTTATAGCCCATGGAAGGTCCAGTATTGCCCATACTATCCACCCTGGAGGGTATTATTGCACTTATAAAATGAGTTTGGGGTTAGTTAAATACAGTGTTTTAAAAACATTGAAAGAAAACTGCAAAAAAAAAAAAAAAATCAGAAAAATTAATTAAAAATCCTCCTCGTGTTAAGCGGTCCCTGCACAGTGCTGGTAGTGGCAGCAGAGGGTGAAGTAGCACTTTCTTTTGATTGTAGGAGTCCCCCCAAAAACACAGATGCAGAGTCCCTATGGGTTAATATTTGTAGCTCGTTTGCATTTTTTTTGAGGTCCAGTACTTTCTTTCTTTCTTTTTCTTTATTCCTTTCAATGCAAAAGTGCAGTCTTAAGGAAGATGCAGCCGTTACTTTATATGTGCCCAGATGATGTGACATCTGGAACAAGAAGGAAAGGAAAGAGTGTCAGAATGCTAAATTCAGTTGTTTTTTTTTTATTTTAATGTGAAGTTGTGGCTTTCCGTTCATTTTTATGCCACCATTTTATTTATTCATCACTCATTCGATGGCAATCAGTGCTCAAAATGTGTGCAAGTGGAGAGTGAGCGGGAACTCAAAAGCGGCACCAGTGATCAACTGGCAGACAGTACTGTGGCTGCTGTTAGCCACTATGGTATGTTATGGTATGGTATGGTATGGTAAAAATTTTATTTATACAGTGATACAGCCATTAGGGTTCCAAAAATCCCTGTTCACAAGGCTTACCTGTTTACATTATTCAAGCATGAACCACAGTTTCATTTGCTATATTAAACTAGTAAAAAAAAAATCTGGATTTTTTTGTGTTTTGTTTAGATGTCATCTATCGGGTTACTTGCTAACAGAGTTGGGGGGGGAGTGGCGGCTGTCACCTAGGTAACTGGCTCACTGGGGGGAAGGAAAAAAATGAAATTTTTGCATTTTGAAATAGGAATGTGGCACCCTGATTTGAGTAGCCAATGAGGCAGGTTGAGACTGGCACTTTTAATACCCAGGCCCTATTGTCTGATAGATGCCCACCTTGACAGAGGTATCAGCCAATCAGAGCCTGGAATTTTCTTAGAACATTTCCTAATGAAATCTAAAGTACCCCCCCCCCCGGCATGGGTACTAGCCAATCAGAGACCAGGAAATAAAAAGTAAATTTTCTAAGACATACTACTGCCCCATATCTCTCCTTTTGATCACCTCCAAGATCTGAAAAAGGTTGGTGGCAAAACATCTTAATCACTATCTCAAGGACCAGGGAATGTTGGACAGACTTCAATCTGGGTTTCATAAAAACCATACCACTGTGGCTGCCGTGTCGATGGTCTTGGATGATGTCAACAAAGTTGTGCTCTTTGGGTACATTACAAAATCCATCTTTGTTGACCTCTCCAAGGTCTTCGACAGGGTAGACCACTATTATTTTGTTGAATAGATTATCTCATCTGTGCCTAAATGAGGGTGCTTTGATTTAAGGAATACTTAACCTCATGAAATCTCAATATCTATGGTAACAGAGCAGATGTGGTGGACCTGTGGGCCCTTGTCTGCTGACAACTTCTATGTTTTTATGTAAGACAGGTAATGGTTGTTAATGGTATAGAATCAGAGCTCCTGGAGATTGCAAGGGGAGTTACCTAGGGTTCTATACTTACTACTGGGGCCTTTCTTGTTTTTGATTTATTTAAGGGGTTTGGGCAGCAGTGTAAGAGACACAGAATGTCATTTGTATATGGATGAGACTGTTGTTTACATGACAGACAAATCTGCTGTTTTTTTTTTTTTTTTAACCAGGAGAGACACTTTAAGCTGAAAGCTTGTTTACAGGTGCGACCTGGGGAGCACAAGGAAATTAAGTGACTTGCTCAGGGTCACACAATATACAATTTGGGGCTGTGAGATTCAAAACCAGGTCTCCAGGTTTGCAGCTCAGAGCCAGTAAATCTGCTGTTTCTTTCTAGAAGAATTTACAGAGAAACTTCAGTGAACTTCAGGCTTTCTTAAGAAAGTCAAAATTGTGCTTAAATGCCACCAAGAAATTTAATGAGTTTTGGACATCAAACCAAACTTGATAATTTACCTAAAATTACTATTTATGCAGAAAATGGGTTCCAGTTGGAGACCGTTGAAGCTTATAAATATATTGGCTTCTGGCTAGATACTTCTGGAGCTGGAAATAAGCACCTGGACTGCTTAACTGGGAAAACTGGAGCCAAAGTAGGTCTCTTATACAGAAATAAGGGTAGCCTTGATTCTGAGACCATTAAGAAGATTGTTCGCATCCAGTTATTCCCATTATTTGATTTTGCTGACATCTATGAAAATGGAACGATTGACAGACTTCACAAACTGGAAGTATTCTATCACCATTTGGTTAGATTGATACTGTGCCTACAGACCCATCACTGCCTCCTCTAGAAGAGGCTGGGATGGATGCCTCTGGCTGACAGAAGGAGGCTCCATAGGCTAATTGCTTCCTATAAATGTATTTTGTGGCAGCTTCCATGTTATTTGACAGAACAAGTTATACCCCCTTTGACAGGGTGCCCCCTGTCATGAGATTGATCCTACTAAGAAGACAAAGGTCTGCCTTGTAAATTTCCAAAACCCCCCCGCATGGTGCTGAAGGCTTAGAAGCCTGAACAAAGGTGCTAAGATGCAAAGAATGTGCATTTTAAGAATAATAAAGGAAGTGTTGAGAACTTTTTATAAGGCACTTCTTGCAGTAAGAAATGGCTCATTAAATTGTTTGTGCAGAGTTTAGCTGTTTGTGCAGCTGTTCTGTAGCCTGCATCGAAGCAGGAATTGTTTAGTACTGAGTGGTATTGCCTATTTCATTTGCCACCGCTCGGTACAAGAATTAAAAAAAAAAAACCCTCCCCTTACAGCGGTTCTGTAAAGAGTAAGGCTCCCAGGTGCAACAGAGCCTTCTGTGAGGCAAGTTTGCGCTGAAGCCCCTGGACTGCCGCAGGATGCGGCTTAAGAAAGCAATAGAGACAGGTGAGACACTACGGGCAGGGAATAGATAAGTCCCATAGTGGCTGTAAAATATGACAGTGTGTCTGGTGTTAGGATTGCAGCCCCAGAATGGGGTGACTGTGGCTGCGTTAATAATAAAGAGGAGTCATCCTAGAATGTGTTACTGCTTTGTGTGGCTTGCCCCTGGTAGTTATTGCCACTGGTTGCAGATATCCAGGAAGCTCCTTCTCTCTCTAGCTGGCCCCAATTTCTCTTTGCCACTGCTGTGGCTGCTTAAATAAGCGGCTGAGCTGTTTTCAGGAGTGGGTCTAGCACCAAAATCTCAGTGTGTATGTCCACGCAGCATCAGAGAAAAAGGTGTTCCAATTCAGGATAAAGTAGTACTTTAAATATGTACTGGTGGTTCAGAGCTGCAAAATGCTCTGAACCAGGAGGTGTGTGCTCACTTTGTGGCTCTGACTCCCAAACAGGGAGATGATAGTGGAATGGAGTACATTCATAAAATATAGGGCCTTCTGTAGTCCTTTAAAAAGTGAAAGAAAGTGCTCTAGAACAAGAAAGCCTAAAGCACAGAGGCCCGGATATTCAGACTGCACCAGGCTGTGGCGCAAGCCTGGGTGCAGCGCAACTTGGCTGCGCTGGGGCATTGGCAGGGTGATATTCAATGGAGCTGCACCATGGCACAGCATTGCTGAATATCGCACCCTGGCCACCCGCAGTGTGTGTAGTGCAGTGGCACTGCACCAGCGCAAGTGGTCAGAGTGGAGCAGGGGGATGCGCTAGCACAAGTTCCATTGTGCTAGGTGCAACAACCGCGATATTCAAAAGTGCACATGCAAATGGGGCCATAATGTATGCAAGGCGCACATGGGGCCATTTGCATGTCGTTATGGCCCTATTTGCATGCAGGTGTGATGATCCCCGACAACTTGCGCCTGGCACCCTGCCAGGCAGCAGCCGATGGGGACCGATTCCCCCTGCACATTGTGGCAATGTGTCCCACTGCCTGATCGCAGGCATATGTATTAAAAATAAAGTCTAATATTCCTGGTGGTCCAATGGACCACTCGCAGCCTGATCACAGGCATTAGTATTAAAAATAAAGTCAATATCCTGGTGGTCCAGTGGACCACTTGCAGCCGTCGTGGGCATTGTGTTAAAAATAAGCCCCACCACCCGCTCCCCAGTCAGTGGTGGAGCAGCACCCCACCTGCCTGCTGCCCGCCGCCCGCCAACTGACACTGTATGGTAGGGCTGTGCACCCATTGGTCCACTTGGCGTGAGCCAATGGGCGTGCAGCCCTACCAGTCAGGTCGGCCAGGTAGCCAGGTGGCAGGCGGGTGCTGCCCGCCGCTGACCGGGGTGGGGCAGTGGGGCCCAGTAGGCAGGTGGGGAGGGGGGTACCACTGGACCACTATGGATATTGGACTTTATTTTTTTAATACAAATGCCCACAATCTGGCTGTGAGCGGTCCACTGGACCACCAGGGATATTGAAATTCATTTTTTAATACAAATGCCCATGATCGGGCTGCGAGCGGTCCACTGGGCCACCAGGGATATTGGAATTCATTTTTTAATACAAATGCCCATGATCGGGCTGTGAGCGGTCCACTGGACCACCAGGGATACTGGACTTCATTGTTTAATACAAATGCCTGCAATTGGGTTACAAGCGGTCCACTGGACCACCAGGGATTTTGGAATTAATTTTTTAATACAAATGCCCGCGATCGAGCTGCGAGCAGTCCACTGGACCACCAGGGATATTGGACATTACATATTTACACAGATGCCTGTGATCGGGCATGGGTGGGCGAGCCACGGAGGTGCAGCCAGAGCTCGGGTGGCCACCCACAGGTGGCAGCTGCCGTGTTGCGCCCTGCAATATGGCAACTCACCTGTGGGTGGCCAGCCATTGTTCCTTTTTTTTTTGGCTCACCTGTATGCAGCACGAGTAGGGGTTGCTCATGCATGGACTCAGCACATCCCGGGCTGAATATCTGGATATGTGGAGTATGCATGGGCACGCCCTCCCTACCTGCGCCGCATACATTACTGATGCGCTCCGGCACATCGGGATTTGTGCCAGGCACAATCCCCGTTTGAATATTGTGCCAGGGCACATCAGTGGGTTGTGCACGGTGCAACTGTGTTGCACCGTGCGCAACCCTTCTGAATATCCAGGCCAAAGTGTTTTGGGGATTTGGGGAAAAAGTATAGGGCTAATAAAAGCCCCAAAGAAAAATGGGTCAAAATGAAAAGTGAAGCCGACGGGCCAACTGGCCAACATTTCAGCCTTTGGTCAAGATAAAGCTACACTTGGGAATATGGTAGTCATGTCCTGCAGCTTTTCTATATAGCAGCACAGAAGAAAATAATAGGGCTTGCTATTTGAGAAAAGGCCTTTGGGCTGTGTGGTTTCTAAATGAATAAAACATGTTTTGAGGTTATAAAATATAAGTAGAGATACTAAAAGTCTCTAAAGTGTCTTTCCCTTTGCAGTAAGCCCTGTAAGAATTGTTTGGAGGGCTGTTTCTTGCAAACAAACAAACAGATATAAAGAACTGTTTTATACAAATAAAGATAAAGGGCTGAAAACTGCAGGGATAGACATAAGCAGGCTAGCCCTTCCTATTAAAACAAGTAAGAGGTTAGTACCTTAGTTTCAAGGGCCCTTCTGTGTAGGTTTCACTGGTAGACTATAACTAACACAGGAAGGAAACCAAAGGCCTAGTGTCTTACCTGACTGCAGGAATCCATGTGGGATTTTCTTACAGGAGCAGCACCTTCTACTATGTCCTTCTTATACCACTCCACCTGTCAATCAAGAGTAACGGAGGAGGGTTAATTTTTTGTTGCTATGTAATTAACTCTATTTTAGTCTTTAGTAGCTGTGTGTTTAACTCATAGGAAATAAAAGGTTTAGGACGTAGGGTGTCAAAAGGTACATGTATGGTGAGTCACAAAATAAAGCTAGACTAACCCAGAGAGTTTCTTTTCTGTATTATGAGTTAAGGGCCAGATCAAGTGACTCCATCAAACTGTATAAAAGCCTGTCACTAGAGGCATTGATTCAGACAGGGTGGTCAGTTGGAGGCTGACTGAGATGGGAGTAAGACCGCCTGATGGTGTGTGCTTGCACACAGTTCATTTTAAAGAATGGCAGAGATGCAGAAATTGTGAACACAGTTGTTTAATTTGTTTTGACTAACCAGTTTACGTTTGACTCTCAAGCGTTTTTTATCCACCTAAAAGTTATCTGCCTATGGCTGATGTTTTGAAATCCCATACCCTACGACACCCCCGAAAAATTTATCTTTCCATGCATAATGTGTGCCTTCATTAATTTGAACTCCCTCTTACAAAAACTGTACGGCCTGCACACATTGTTTTAGCACAAGAAACAACCCCCCCATGTCCATGTAGTTCAGGTACCTAACACATCCACTCCATGTGAAGTGCATAAACATCTTATACAACCTAATAGTTTATACAACAAATTTGAAGTACTGGCAGATGAAAATACCAAACCTCCAAAAATTCAGATCCCTAGAGGATGTGACATAAAAAATGTTTTCACTAGTGTCTCACCTTTGATTGAAACATGTAAAAAAACTACAGAAAGAGATATAGTAGTGATAGGAGATTTGATACTGAAGGGAATTGATACATTTGTGTGTGAAGGGCGAAAGGCACACATGACAGTAAGTTCATTATCAGGGGTTAAAACCAGAGATATTGTCAGACTACTAGATGGTTTACTCGAAAATACAAATAAACCACTAGTCATTCTACATGTTAGAGTGAATGATCTGTCTAAAAGTTCTCTGACAGAAATCCAGGAAGATTACAAAAGAATTGTCTTAAGGACCAAAGAAAGAGGGGGGATATTATTTTGTCTGGTATTTTACCGATATTAGGAAATCAGACATACAAAAATGAACAAGCAAAACAATTGAATTATTGACTAAGACAATTCTGTTTGATAGAAAACATAGGATTTATGGATAATACTCAAACTTTCAAAAATATAAACTGTTACAAAAGGGATGGTCTATACCTCAGTCAGACTGGTACCAGGATGATGGCAAACAAAATCAGTAGGGTAATAGCATTTCATTTAAACTGGGTGTGGGGGGGGGGAGCGCAATGCTTTACCTCCAAAATAAAAAAAACATCTCAAAAACTACGATAAAATAAATGATTATGGCTGGAATGGGGTCCTAATAAATGCATGAAGCTTAACAAATAAGTTTGATGTGTTCAAGCTATATCTTGGGATGAATAGCATTCATATTGCCCTTATTACTGAGACTTGGTGGGATGCTAGCGATTCCTGGGATAAATATATCCAGGGATTTAGTCTGTATCTCAAAAATAGGGAGTACAGAAACGGTGGAGGGGTAGCCATATATGTCCACCAAACAATTGACAGTGAAGAGATCATTGATGGTACTGATCTTGAAACCCTTTGGTTGAGAATAAAACCCCAGATAGACCCACCATTTATCCTGGGTCTAGTATACAGACCTCCTTCTATGACTCCTGTTAATGATGAAAAACTATTACATTATCTCAAAAACCTTGATCCATCAAAAAATTATGTAATCATGGGGGATTTTAATTTAAATAGTGTTAATTGGGACCATATATCTGCATCAATTAAAGCAGATCGATGTTATGTGGAGTCATTCAATGAAATAGGATTAGAACAACTGGTTCAACATAATACTAGGGGTAATAGATTATTAGATCTTATATTAACAAATATTGCCCATTGTGTAACCCAAATTGATGTCAAAGCACCATTAAGTAACAGTGACCATAATACTGTAAATTTTCAAATTACAGATAGCAAATCCTTGCCATCTACTGGTTTAACTAGAGTTCTAAATCTTACCAAGGCAAACTTCAAAAATATGAAAAAATACCATAAGTTGCTGGGATTGGCAAGTTTTATTCATAAACTTAACAGTAGAGGCCAAATGGCATCTATTGGTTAATAAATTAAAGGACCTTATTAAAACAAATATTCCTACCAAAAATAAGTATGAATCTAAACATAAACCTACACCAGGATGGATGTCCCCTAAAATAAAAACTTTAATTAACAAAAAATATAAATTATGTAAGCAAATTCAAAAGGGATTCACAAATCTTAATTTAAAATATAGGGATTTACTAAAAACAATAAAAACTAAAATAAGACAGGAAAAAAAGCAATTTGAACTAACATTGGCATCAAGGGTGAAGGACAATAAGAAATCTTTGTTTTCTTATATAAATAAAACTAAAGGCAATTCTAAGACCACAGGCCCATTTACCACACAATCTGTTTGTGTAGCAAATAAACACGAAACAGCAGACATCCAGAATCAATATTTCTCTTCAGTTTTCAATACTATTTCTCATGGCGAAATAAAATAATTGGATGGTTCTATGCCTGGTAGATTTGTAATTCAGCCCAAAGATGTTTTAGATAAACTTAAAAGAATAAATATTAATAAATCCCCCGGCCCAGATGATATTCATCCAAGGGTATTGACGGAACTCGCAAATGAGATTTATCTACCCGTGACTAATATATTTCAACATTCCTTAGATACTGGGGAAGTTCCAAATGATTGGAAAGTGGCAACAGTTGTCCCTATACATAAAAAAGGGCCTACAAACATGCCTGAAAATTTTAGACCCATTAGTCTTACATCACTGATCGGGAAACTCTTGGATCAGTTTGTTAAAGAATTCATTTTGGAACATATAATTCATAGCGAACTTACTGACAATTTCCAACATGGTTTTACCAAATCAAGATCATGCCTAACCAACTTGTTGACCTTTTATAGTAAGGTAACTGAAGAAATTGATAATGGCAACTCAGTGGATTTAGTGTTTATTGATTTTGCAAAAGCATTCAATAAGATTCCGCATTTCGAACTTATCAGCGTCCTAAGGGAAGTCAAATTGGATCCAAACATTGTAAATTGGATACTAAATAGGCTCAGAAATAGGAAACAAAGAGTTGTTATAAATGGTGAACTATCGGGTTGGGCCCATGTGACTAGTGGTGTTCCCCAGGGATCAGTGCAGGGTCCTTGTTTATTTAATATTTATATTTCTTCTCTAAAATCAAACAAAGATAATATTTGGCTGCTAAAGTTTGCAGACGATTGCCATATAGGCTCTATTATCAACAAAAAGGATGAAAGTATTACTCTGCAAAACTTTCTGGATGAAGTTAAAAACTGGGCCTGTGGGAGAAAGTTAACACTAAATAATGAGAAATGTAAGGTAATGCATTTGGGAAAACATAACCCACACTTTTCATATAAGTTGGCGAATTAAACACTACACCAGACTATTGAAGAAAAGGACCTTGGTCTACTCATTACCCCCAATTTAAAATTTAATTTGCATTGTAACAGACAAGTTAAAAAGGCAAATCAAAATCTGAATTGTATATTCAGACATGTGGCCAGTCGGTCAGTGGAGGAGTTATTACCGTTATATAATGCTCTAGTGAGACCACATCTTGAATACTGCATACAAGTATGGTCCCCATATACAAAGGATGGCATACATAAAATTGAAAGAGTCCAGAGAAGATTTAGTAGGGCAATAGTATGGATGAAATGGGAAAACTTATGAGGATAGGTTAAAAGACTTAAATTTATATACTTTGAGATACAGAAGGCTAAGGGGAGCTCTGTGTCTTATTTATGGCTTACTACAGGATTCAACCCTTACTAAGGGGATGGGATTAATAGAATCTAAATTCATACTTGGTAGCCATAAACATAAAAGACAGCTATTGATCGGAAAATGGAACTCACTAAGAAGGAAAAATTGGTTTAGTGTAAGATCAATTCCAATATGGAACACTCTTCCTCCATTTGTGGTAGACAGTCCAAATATGGATATATTCAAATCCAAATTGGATCTAGTGATATTGGACATAGATAAATATGTATAATTATAGACAAGAGATCAAAAGGCAAGCATTATGGACTCATTGTTCTCTAGCTTGAAATACCTATGAAACCTGTGAAATTTTGTGTCTGTTGTGTGGAACTCCTTTCCACCCTGTTCCTGAGCTATGGACACAAAGCCTCCTGCAATTTCCAGGTTAAAAAATTGTGTTTTACCACCGTGCCCGACTGTTCATGTTTTTGAGTTTTATATTAAGTATGTAATTGGATTGTATCTATATTAACTGCTAAGATGTTTTAATTTTATTTATTTTATAATGATCTTGTATGTGCTGTATTATGTTTATATGTGTCACTTGTATTGTGATTTGAACTGGGTCCCAACTGCAAATGAACT
This sequence comes from Neoceratodus forsteri, assembly GCA_016271365.2. Lineage (NCBI taxonomy): Eukaryota > Metazoa > Chordata > Ceratodontiformes > Ceratodontidae > Neoceratodus > Neoceratodus forsteri. Next base: position 898,256,276 of record CM028135.1, on the reverse strand, counting down.
TCACTCAATGGGCTTTAACCCTAAAATAAAAATGAACAAGCATTTGTCGATGCCGGATGTTGATTGCTTTGCTCCGTTGAGCTTGATCTGTTTCCCCTCCCTCACCCTCTCATTCTGTTTGTCCCAGTGCTGTAGGCTGCGCTTTTGTACTGGGTTCCTGCCTGCATTGGCGCCTGTGTCCACCCAGAAAGAAATCCGCAGCAGTCCCGACAGAGCTCAGTTTAGCTTGGTCACTCGCCCTGTCTCACTCGCTCGATCCTAATCTGTCCCAAACACTGATTTCCGAAAGTGACTGCGGTATTCTGTGCTGGAAATGTGAAACACACATTTTGGGCAGGATGTGAAAAATGACAGCTATACTGTTCATAAGGAGGTGTGAAAAAATGACAGTGTTGAAAATCTGGCTTGAAAATATTACTAATTTGCGAAGTTTCAAAGGTGCATGGAAACTGCACAATGCACGCTCGTAACAAAGTCATGTTATGGAGTTTCATTACAAAATTTTCAGCATAGGCATTTTAGCATTTCTGCTCCTGAACAGTGTCACTGTGATTTTCATAATGCGTGCCTAACACTGATTTTCCACAGCGCCCGCGTTATTCTGTGCCGGAAGCACAAAAACACATTTCAGCCAGGATGTGAAAAATGACAGCTGCACTGCTCATAAGGAGGTGCGGAACAATAGCAATGTTGAAATTCTGGAGTGAAAATATTGCAAATTGGCAAAGTTACGAGCGTGCATGGAAACTGCGCAATGCACACTCATAACACAGTCATTTTATGGACTTTCAATACCAAATTTTCAACATAGGCATTTAGGACCTCTGCTAATGAACAGTGACACTGTTATTTTCGTAATGTGTCCCAAACACTGATTTCGCACAGCGACTGCGCTATTCTGTGCTGGAAGTGCAAAAACACATTTCGGCCAGGATGTGGAAAATGACAGCTGTACTGTTCATAAGGAGGTGCAGGAAAATGGCAATGTTGAAAATCTGGAGTGAAAATATTGCACATTTGTGAAGTTACGAGCATGCGTAGCAACTGCGCAACACACGCTCGTAAAACAGTCATTTCTTGGATTTTTTACACCAAATTTGAAACATAGCCTTTTTGAGAACCCACCTCATGAACACTGGCACTGTCATTTCATTATTCAGTCCTGAAAGGTGATTCCACTCAGTGACCACGAAATCACCTTTTGGGGCTGAATAATGCCATGACAGTGCCTGAATTCATGAGGAGGGGTCCCAAAAACCCCATGTTGAAAATTTGGTGCCAAAATTCCAAAAAGTGACTGAGATATGCATCAAAGTTGAAAAAAAAACAACTATTTATGCCATTATACAGCTTACTGGCATTTCCTCAGTTCATGATCAGCTTTGAAGAGTGCAGACGTGTTCCCGGTCCACTGAAGATCGTCATGCCAGACCGCAGGTAAGTATGGGGTAAGGGGATGTGGGGAGGCAGGGTGCGTAGAGGGTGGGTGCAGGTTGTGGGAGGGGGCAGGGAGAAGGTGAGGGACCATGTTCTTTCTTTACAGTTAAACAGAAAAAAATAAACATCACAGGACTGTTTTCTTTTCTACAGGGCTATTTGGCACACTGGGGGTGGGCACCCAGTGTGCCAACACAGTGTTTCTTTTGGGGGGGGCAGCTCTAGCCGACAGGGGATTGGGCACCCCCTTGGCACAACTGCACTGGGTGTTTGGGTGGGGGATTATGCTGACGGGGAGTGGGCTCCCCATCAGCAAATGAAACATTTTTTGGGGGGACATAATGCCGATGGGGAGTGAGCTCCCCCATAGGCAAAATGAACGCATGTTTACAGGCACTGAAACCGACGGGGATTGGGGCCCCCCTCGGCATAGAAACACTGTGTGTGGGGAGGCACATGCTACCGAGGGGGATTGGGCACCCCGTTAGCACAGGGGGGCTCACTCATATTGTTTGAGAACACGGTGGCAAGCCACCACCATGTTCATAAACAATATCAGAGTACCAAAGTTCTGCCAAGCAATGATGGGTCACTCCCTCATTGCAGTGGAATGGCTTATGCTGCAGCGACGAGGCGTCCCCTGATTGCAGCAGCTGAAACCTTACAAGGTTGTGGCATGCTGGCTGAACTAGTGTCAGCAGCAGCATGCCACCCCATTGGCAAAAGTGGGTCAAGCCTCCAAAGGCTGTGGGAGCATTGGCCACAACAGTGCCATGCCTCCACAACCTGCTTCTGCAGCAAACTGCTGCAATATGTTTCTTGTGCATGCGTGCAATCAACATAAAAATGAAATGAATTCTACAGTGGGAAGGGTACCAGATACTGTTGGTGTGTGTTTAACTGTATGGCTGGTTCAATAGCGAAAGTGCATAGGCAAGTATCCAGAAGAGGGGGAAGTGAGTAATCCAATGGCCAGTGTTGCAAGTGAGCAAGCAGTCAGGCAGCAGCCGGGGAAGAATTACCGACCTACTAACTAGCAGATAATCATTATCACTTCCAATGCTTCTCTATAGAGCTACAATTCTCTCCACACTGAGGGAAGCTAAGCTAAGTAAACTCAGACAACTCTATCATAGGGAAGAGAGGTTTGTGGCATATGCCGATAACAGGGAGCACCACTGTGCTATTCTTGCTTCCTTCAGTTGGCCCACCTTTTAAGATAGACTGAATTACCCCATAATTTCCCTAAGATTCAAAATATTATAAGACTACTTTCTTAGCCTCAAGAACATATTGGTGCACAAACAACAGAAGAGGTACCTATGCTCCTCTACCTATTCTGTCCTGGAAGCTCCCAGAACCAAAACCTGGATAGGCCAGTGATCTTTCCCATACAAAGCCTTTTGGCTCTGGAACAAACTCCCCTTCCCTAGCCAGGAGAGCATTTCAACAGAGTCCTTCAAAGGATTGATCAAAGAGTACTCCCCTCAACAGTATGCACCTGCATGCACTGAGCTTCTGGTGCGATGGCATTCTCCTCCTTTGTTCCCTTCTCCCTCAACCTTATGAGCCCATTTTGTGCCTTGCACTAGAATTATATTCTATCATTATTGCATTTGGAACTCAGGGTGGTGTATTGTACAATTGTATAAGGTACGTAAGGGAGGAAGGGGAGGAAGGCAGAACAGAGGCCTTATGGATGCAGTTTCAAGACTCAAAAAGTAGGACATTGAGGATGGGGTGGTGTACAGGCTGCCAGCACAAGGGGATGATCTGGATAGGGATTAGCTGAGCAAATCAGAAGGGTCTGTAGGAAAGGGAACACTGTGGTGGTGGTGGTGGGGGACTTCAACCTACCGGGGTGGAGTGGAGCACTCCAACCTCCATGAGTGCAAAGGAGCAGATCATATTAGAAGCATTACAGGACAGCTTCCTGGTGCAGTTGGTCCATGACTGAACTAGACTGGATAGAACACTGGACCTGGTCCTATCAAATGGGGAGGCTGTAAGGGATCTGGAGGTGGAGGACCCTCTGGCTGGGAGTGACCACCACATGGTACGGTTCACGCTCAGCATGGGCAGGGAAATAAGAGGTATGGGTACCAGGGTGATTGACTTTATGGGGGTGGACTTTAAAAGGATGATGGAAATTCTGGGCAGGCATCTGGTGGGATTTCAACCACACATGGATGGTAGTCAAAAATGGGATAGTATTCTCTGACATGGAGCCTTTGGAAATGAGTCTATGACTCAAAGGGTTATAATTCCAATTTCCTTAATAAATAAAAAGTATTAAGAAACAGCTGGTGGAGGCTACTGGGACATGTACAAGAACAAGGAGTAAGAAGGGAAGGGCAAAAATACCCAGCTGGCTGACACAGGAGGTCATGGAAGGGGTGAGGGCCAAAAAAAAAGACATTTCGGAGACTCAAGAAATAAGGAGGGGAGGTAACAGGGAGGTGTATATGAAGAAGTTCAGGGAGGTTAGCAATCTGGTCAGAACATCCAAGGCTTCCAGAGAACTCAGATTGGTGCAGGGTGTAACAAACAGAGAAAAGGACTTCTTCAGATACATCACCAAAAGATGGAAAAACAAAGCTCAGATTGTGAGGATTGTGAAGGATGGGGTCTGGGTGAAGAAGGGGGAGGACCAGGCAGAGGCACTAAATGATTACTTCTGCTCTGTGTTCATGAAAGAGAAAGGGGGCAGACACCACCTGGGAGAGGAGGAGTAGGGGGGTGGTGACTGATATAGGGATTACAGTGGATAGGGTGCTGAAAGGATTAATTGCTCTGAGGGGGGATAGGGCAGTGGGTCCAGATGGCATTCTCCCTAGGGTACATAAAGAACTAGTGGAGATCCTGGCAGGACCACTGGCTGACCTGTTCAATATCTCCTTGAACAAAGGATGCATACCACAGGACTGGAGGATGGCCCATGTGGTACCCATTCACAAAAGTGGACATAAGGATGAACCAGATGGCTACAGACTAGTGAGTCTCACATCAATTGTGGGAAAACTCATGCAGACGATCCTAAAAGAGAGGCTGGTGACCTTTTAGTGAACAGTGGTATCCAGGATGGTCAACAGAATGGGTTTGTCTCAGGAAGATCCTGCCAGACAAACCTGATTGAATACTATGATTGGATGACAAGGGAACTGGACTAATGCCATGCAGTGGGTGTCCTGTATTTGAATTGCAGCAAGGCCTTTGATTCTACGCCACATGGGAGGCTGGGGGGAGCTGGAATATAGAGGGGTGGGAATAAAGATGGTAAATTGGATCATCAATTTGCTGAAGGGAAGGCAGAAAAGAGTGGTGGTGGTGGTGGTGGTGGTGGGGAACTCTCATCACCGAGGGATGTGATGTGTGGGGTGCCGCTGGGATCAATATTGTAACTGGTGTTGTTAGGGAAATTCATAGCTGATATCTCCCACAGGGTCTGGAGTGAGATCAGTCTCTTTGCAGATGACACAAAAATGAGAGCTGTGGCAGATGATATTGAAGGGTGGAAGGGGCTGCAGAAGGACCTGACCAAATTACAGGAGTGGTTGTACACATGGCAGTTGGGGTTTAACACCAAAAAGTGCAAGGTATTGCACTTTGGGGCTAATAACCAGTGGAGGAGCTACCAGCTGGGGGGTCCAGCTGGAATGCACTGAGGAGGAAAAGGATCTGGGGGTGCTTATCAGAGGGAGTAAGACAAACTGAGCTCAGTGCAAGAAGGTGGCAGCAAAAGTCAACAGGATGCTGGGGTGTATAGCGAGGGGAATCACCTTCAGAAATAGGGAAGTGATCCTGTCCCTCTACATGTCACTGGTCAGGCTGCACCTGGAATACTGCATGTAGTACTGGCATCCATTCCTGAAGAAGGACATCAGATTGTTGGAGAATGTACAGTGGAGGGCAACAAAGATGATCCAGGGATTAGAGGCACACTCCTCTGAGGAGAGGCTGGGTGAGCTGAACATGTATTCCCTGGAGGAGAGGAGAGAAAGGGGGGGCATTAGCGAAACCTTTAAATACTTAAAGGGGATAAACAAGACTAGTACAGAAGGGATTTTCCAGATTAGAAGGGGGAGAGTCTTGAGGGGGCAACAGCTGAGATTGGAGGGGGAAAGATTCAGGAGGGAAGTCAGGAGACAATATTACACAGAGAGAGTGGTGGATAAGTGGAGTACTCTGCCTGAGGAGGTAGTAGCCTGTAGCATGGTAGACAGTTTTACGAGGGGATGAGACAGAGTCAGGGGGTAATTATGAAGAGGGAGGGGTGGGTGGGCAGCTGCAAGTTGAAGGGAGTGAAAGGACTCCAGCATCATGTTCTTGTTAGAGATAAACAAGAGGAAGGAACAACAGACAGTGGCAAATCATATAATAAACAAGTTTATTACAAAATCACAGTCTTACAACCTGCAGTGCAAAGCACAGGGAGAAATAACAAGATCCCCTACGTCTAGACACAGCAAGTCTCAGCAAACCTTTCTAGAATAGCACTTTTTATAGGGAGATAAGGAAAAAGGTGCAACAATTCTCATTGGCTGAAGCAAGTGGTACCATTACATTGTTGGATAGAAAATGCAGAGTCAGCAGGAAGAAAAGCACTACATTGTACAGACGACGTAACATAACATTAGTTAGAACAAAGATGGCACAGAAGTTGTAGCAGGTGCAAGGTCATTATGGTGCAAAGCAGTGTCAGCAGAAATACATGTGCACAAGAATACTTTGGTAAAAAGATATTTTTATTTATTTTATTAGCTTTTGATGACTGGGTAAGTGCATTAGACAATATCCCTGCCTATTTTCAAACACAACCCGGGGGAGTACAAAATACAGAATAGAAAACTTACACATGAACATACAGGCATACAGAACAATTACATCAGATATCCTCACAGGGATAGACATAAAATTTTACAATAAACAGGACCATCCACGCAGGGATGTTATATGAGATCAGGCACAATTCATAGACATACAGGTGTAAGGCAAAACAGTAATCAAGTCAGCTTGGATAAGGCAGGAAGGGGACAGTCACAAGAATCAAGTGCTAAGAGGTGAGAGAGGAGTGCTGTTTTAAAGGATGGGTGGGACAAGTTGTCCTTTAAGCAAATGGGGAGAGTATTCCAGGTTTTGGGAGCAAAGTGTTCTAGTCATAGAGTCAATGGAGCAACACAGTGAAAAAAGGCGACGCGATTCAGGTGATAGCCAGTGCAGGGATGAGTAGAGAAGACAACAGTGGGTGAGACGAGGAGCGGATAGAGCAAATCTACAAATATTATTGTAGGTGGTGTCCCACTTCTGGAGATTAGCAGCAGCAGCATGAGAAAGGATAGGAAGAGCGTAAAGAAGCCTAGGAAGTAGGACACCTCTAGCCACCAAAACCCTAGCTGCAGGGGTTAATGAGTGTCACACACTGTAAGCCACCCCGCTTTTTATGTTTATGGATTGACATACTTCATTAATGTGAGCAGGGAAATCAAGAGCCGGATCCAGCGTCACCTCAAGGTACTTGAAAGAGCTCATGGTCATGACAGCAGCACCGTCCTGGCAGAGCACACGAAACAGAGGGGACAAGGCCTGTACTTTTTTAGGAGACCCGAATAGCATAGCATTGGTTTTGGGGAGGTTAAGAATAAGAGAGTTAAGGGAGAACCAGAATTGAAGGTGTTAAAACCCAGAGGTGAGATGATCATCGAGGTCAGGAATTGAGCGAGAGGCAGAGAAAAGTGTGAGGTTGTCTGCGTACATAATGGTGCTACAATGGGGTATGGAGGCAGGAATATCATTAACAAAGACTGAGAATTGCAGTGGCCCGAGGATAGATCCTTGAGGGACACCTGCTGAGATAGGGGCAGGGGTTGAATGGGTTTTGCAATAGGAGTCAGACTGGGACCGGTTAGTAAGGTAGCTTGAGAACCAGTCTATAGTGGGTTTAGATGCCCTGAGAGAATGCAGCTTATCTAGGAGAAGATTATGACTAAGTCAAAAGCCTTGGTTAGGTCAATGAACACTGAACCAGTGAGCAGACCTTCGTCCATATTTGACTTAACCTCACTGGTGAATAGGGTGAGCATGGTGGTGGTGCTATGACCATCCCTGAACCCACGTTGAACCAGTGACTGAAGGTTGAATTTAAGCAAGTGAGCAGAGATCTGGCCATGTATCAATTTCTCAAGTAACTTGCTGAGAGCAGGAATCAGTGTGATGGGGTGATAGTTGGACAGGATTCTGGGGTCACCTTTCTTGAACACTGGGATCCTCCTGGCAGCTTTCCAGGCATAGAGCATAGTAGATGTAGAGATGGATAGGGTAAAAAGCCTCGTTACTGGAGTGGCAAGAAAAGGAGCAGCAAGTCTGAAGATTTTGGGTTCAAGTCCTTCTGGCCCGGCACTCCCCCGAGCAGGAATGGATCGGAGTAGCTTAAGAACCTCCTGACATGTGACAGGGGAGATCCTCCAGATTGGAGATCCACCAGTAGAAGGCGGAGTGCCAGGGAGGCACCCACTAGGTGATGGCGGGGAGGGGAAAGGGACCTTGGTGAAGAGAGCGTTAAAGGCATTAGCAACTGTGCAAGGGTTATTGCGAAGGGTATCATTGATAAGCATATCATTCAGCGCCTGTGGCTTGTTGTTCCCCAGGATCTCTTTAATCTGGTAAGAGTATTTCTTCAAGTTGGAGGTTGAAGAGTTAAGGAGATTACAGAAATAGGTACTTTTGGCTGCTCAAACTTCTTTTTTGTAGGAATTACACAAAGCCCAATATTCCTGAAAATCAGCCTGGAGAGAGGAAGATTTCCATTTTGACCAGAGTTTGTCACCACACTTAATCAATTGCAGAAGAGGCCTCTTTAGCCACTTGGTCACTTTCCCACTGACCTTCCATGTAGAGAATGGAATATGTTTGTTTTGCAAGGTCAGAAGAGTTTTATTGACGTAATCGGTGGCTTGGTCTATATTGGTGGTGGTAGTATAGAGGGGAGCCCAGTCTGTAAGTTTTAGGTCATTTAAAAATGCAGACTGGTCAAGATTCAAAAAATCAGCAAAGGACAGCACTTTGGCAGTATAAGAGGGAGTGGAGGACCCCTTTACACAGTAGACAGGACAAAGGTCACTAATTGAGTCAGGCAGAACCCCAGCAGGAGAGTAGCAGTCCTTCCGATTGGTGAGGATCCAGTCAATCATGGTATGACAGGCGCCGTTCTGGGACACCCTAGTGGGAGCCGAGATGAGTTGACCAAGGTTAGCCTTACTAATGGTAGATGCTAAGATAGAAGAGTTGGGTCCAAGCCAGTCCAGGTTAAAATCACCCAGACATATCAACTCATTTTTCTTGGATACAGAGTGAATAAAGTTCATAAGTTCATCAAGTCCAAGTTTGCTGTTATGAGGAGGAATGTATACCCCAAGGATGTGCAGTTTTTTTGCACCTCCAAGTAAAAGAAGGGAGTGTAAAACCTCACCATTATTCAGAGCAGGTTTAGGCAGAAGCGAGATGCACAGATGGTACTTATAGTAGAGTGCCAAACCACCCCCTCTTTTGGAGGAAGGCCTGTCAACCCGGTGCATATTATAGCCTGGCAATGTGTAGGCAAGCTCAGAGATAGAGGGTTTCAGCCATGTTTCAGAGAGGTCAAGTATATCAGGATTACTGACCTGCACCCAGGCCTCCAGTTCTGGGAAATTGTGTACCAGACTTCTGATATTGAGATGGACAATGGTCAGACCCAGGGCCTGGGTCAGGAGATTGCTAGAGAGAGTATTAGATGTGTGCAGCTTTATTACTGGACCAGGGTTGACCTCAATATCCCCAACCAGAGTGAGGGATAGGGCTATGGTCCAGAGAGAGGCCAGAGCGAAGGGCCATGGATGACCTCTGGAAGAATGGAGTTTACTGTACAGAAGGAACTTAAATATAGGCCTTAAGATTTTATTAGTAATGGGGAACTGAGTTCCAGGTGTGGGGGAACTTGTGACTAGCATGTTAGAGAATGTGAAATCATTAGGAGCCCCCTCAGTCCTATAAGAGGTGTACACAGATCCATGAGATAGGGAGTCAAGGGCCCATAAGGTAAATAGTGCACAGGGCAGATAGTACAAAGCCACCCTCGCCATCTTAGAGAGGAGATTGCCTGACAAGTATGGCCAGAATTAGGAAGATCTGAGTATTGAGGGTAAATAACAGGGCTAGCATTAGGACTTGAGGTGAAGTTAAGCAGGGTGGACCAGTCTGATGGAAAGTAGAATCAGCCTGTAGCAGAAATCTGAGATGAACATGTGGTATATCAAATCCTGAGGAGTATAATCAGTGAAATAAAAATAAAGTAAAAACTCCTAAGCGAGAACAGGGCTTGCCAATACGAGAGTGAGCTAAGCTGACCCACAGTAGGAGGACCTCTGGCGGAGGAACAATATAAGCTACAAATGGGGAAGAGAACAAATAGGACAAAAAAGAATGCCCATGTGAGAGAAATCTCCTATATAAGTAATGCCAGCTAAGGATGGGAGGGTATTGGGGTAGGAGGAGGATTGGGGGCGGGGATGAAACCTAGGTCCTGGCTGCACTGCTTGAAACTGCCGACTTTTGTGCGAGCTCTGTGCCATGGACCAAAAGATTACCCTGATCCTAACAAAAACATAAAAAACTGCCCAATACTTCGCAGTCATCTCAGAGGCTTGCTGATTCACCCCAATAATGGCTGCAGTGCTTCTGCATTTGTAATTGTAGGTGGCCAGCGCTTCAGAAATGGCACCAAGTTTGAAACAAGTCCAGAAGCAGAGGTGCTCCCGCAGTCAGTGTTCATTCAGTTTGTACCTTTTCAGTGTGGACTCTTGTCCCCATGCAGCTCCAAAGGCAGGATGCCCAGAGGATTCAAATCAGGAGCTGTGGAGAGAATAAATAGGGCTGTGAGGAACACTGGAACCATGGTGTGATGTGACATATCTAAAAAACTGCACAGAGGGAGGCAATCTCCCATTTACTAAAATGGAGGCATTCAGGTAGGGCCACACCAGGTCAATCAGTGGCTACAACTGTGAGGGGAGGGGGGGGAGGAAATCATCCACTTTTCATAAGATGGCGGCAATCAGACAGAGTACAGTTGGGGGCAAGCAGAGGGACTGGATTAAACCCAGAGTACAGAAAGTATATGAAATAAGGGGATGGGGGCAACAGCTAAGGGAAAGCACAGACAGAGCACTAAAGGGGAGAAGGGAGCGAGAGACCCAGAGTTCACAGCAGTGTGGGGTTGAAACCAGATCACAGCTTAAGCAGAGCAGAGTCTGGATTACAGGCAGAGTATTGAGGAGACAGAGTTAAGCGAGTGTTAAACAGATGTGAGAGAGATTCAGATTGCATAAACTGTACATGGGGAAAATAATTCAGGATGGTAGCAGGTATTCAATGTACTTCAGCAACAGAATTTCTTCAGTTGCTCATTCCCTGTGTAAACTGATCTTGACTGCAATATTACCTATCAGCAAATCAGTCTAAATTCCTACAATACAATCCATGCAACCATCGGTTCCTGTGGTGGAAGCACTTGATCAGAGTTTCAAATAAAAAGAGATTTTAGGACTACAGTTAATAATTATAAACTATATCTTCTTCTCAATAAAGGACAGTCCTGTGCAAACAAGGCACTACACATCTAACATTGAAAACAAAGCTATTATATCATGAAACTCCTAAAATCATAGCTCCTTCTTGCAAGTTGAACTAAACCAGAACCTAGGTCCTGGCTGTGCAGCTTGAAATTGCCAACTTTGTGAGCTCTGTGCCACGGAGTAAAAGATTACCCTGATCCTAACAAAAACATAAAAAACTGCCCAATACTTCGCAGTCAGCTCAGAGGCCTGCTGATTCACCCTAACAAATGGCTGCAGTGCTTGCGTGTTTATAATCGTAGGTGGCCAGCGCTTCAGAAATGGTGCCAAGTTTGAAAAAAGTCCAGAAGCAGAGGTGCTCCCGCAGTCAGCATTCATTCAGTTCATACCTTTTTAGTGTGGAGTCTTTTCCCCAAGCAGCTCCAGGGGTAGGATGCCCAGAGAATTCGAATCAGGAGCTTTTTAGTGTGGTTTCTTGTCCCCATGCAGCTCCAAGGCCAGGATGCCCAGAGGATTCGAATCAGGAGCTTCTTAATGTGGATTCTTGTCCCCACGCAGCTCCAAGACCAGGATGCCCAGAGGATTCGAATCAGGAGCATTTTTAATATGGATCCTTGTCCCCATGCAGCTCCAAGGGAGAAACCACATTGCTTCTAGCACCCCAGCAAAAAAAAAAAAAGACTGCAATGCCATCACACAGTGAGCCCCCTTCCCCATTATTCTGTATCATTGCCTCCTCTCTTCCTCTTCTGCCCCCCCAAAACATATGGTTAGGCCCAAAGCATGTATGCCTCATATAAGCAAATGCATAACAGTGAAATATAAGCAAATGAACATTACATATAACAGAAAACTTAGAAATAATGCTGTGAAAACATGTGTAGCGTATACACTTAGCAAGCATAATCCCTAGTACCCCCACTTGTACAGTGGATACCCATTACTACATGTCAGTGCAATACAGCAGTATCACAGTAATAATAAAACATCTGGCATTGGCATGTGCATGAGGGTGCAAGGGGTGTGGGACCCACGGGCAACAAAGTTGAGGGGCTAGCTGCACAATCAAGCAGAATCGATAGACTGTGAGGCCTGTTTCTGCTAGCTTTTTCATATGTTCATATGTCATTTTATGTATTTCAACTAATTGCAATGTTGTCTTGTCATTTATCTTCTAGTCCATTACTGCTGAACTGAACATTGTATTCTATGTACAACTGAACTATCCCCTCTGTTAATTGTAACTAACTCCAGGTCACTCCTGAAAAAAGGATGCCTGTCTCAGTGAGCCAACTCAGTTAATGAAATTCAATAAATGCGTAAATAAAAACTAACCTGGTGGGGAGACAACTATACAAATTCAAACATAAAACTTCTTTCAATGGATGGGGAGAAGCTTGCTGCAGGTATGTGAGGAACATGTGTAGTAAGTTAAAAGATGGCTACCATTTACAAAATGTATATTCTATGTCGGCACATTAATATGGAATGTGCTAGGTCCAGGTTGGCAGGGACTTGTTATCAGCCATGGTTTGTGTTATGATTAGACCCAAGTCTTGGTCAATCAGTATGCAGTGATTTCCATATTCATTTTATATAATAATGCTATTATGGAATTAGATGTTTTACTGTATAACTCCTTATTTCCACAGGAAATTTATTTCTGCTATATACGCGGAAGGACAACTCAGTACTGCAAAAGTAAATTTACAGCTGATTAAGAATGACAAAAACGTCAAAAACCATGTGGTGTTTGGCACTAACAGCTGACCACAGTAATTGGTACCTTTAGTTCAGTAAACAATAAACATTAATCTAGTTTATTCGCATATCATAGCATATCAGCACATCTGGTGTTTTATATTTTAGTGAAAACTAAGTTAGAAAGTGTGGAAGATTACCAAAGGATTGGCTGAATGAGCAAGCAGACAGCAGACAGAAAACACTGACTTCCAGGTTTTTCAGCTAACTGTCAGCACTGTTCCATGTGTTTTCTATGTTGCATTTACTCATGCTGTTTATAAAAGCCGGTTTGATTTTGCAGTACCCCCACCAATGACACTACGGCAAGTGAATAAATTTCAGAACTGACCTCAATGTAGATACTAGACTCGATGTTGCTGGTAAACCATAACAGCTGTGGGTTGGCAAGATGTGCATGATGCTGTGTAACCTGAGTAAAATGTCTCTATAGTGAAAATGAACTCAAATAAAAGCAGAAGGCGGTAACAGTGTGTGTTCTTTCTTGTGGCTGAGAGTTCCTGCCAGCCTTCAGAGTGTAGCCAGTGTAACAGAGTGTAGTGCAACACTAACATAAGTATTTGCTCTAATAAATCTGTTGAGGTGGGTCCCGCGGAAATAAAGGTGCATGGAACTAAGGGGTTATACAGTATATTTTGTTATTCCATTTTATGTTACCAATATTTGTAGTCCACACCACCTGCTGAACATAAGATGTCCACCCTTTTCGACTAACAAAGTCATGGTAACCATCGGATGGTACTCGAATTGGGATGTGTGTTCCATCAATGCAGCTTAGAACTTGAAGCAAACCATGATTCTTCTCTATGTTATCTGCAGTTTTAATTGCTTCATCCTCCGATAGTATTCTAATCAGTTTTGGTAGTATAATATTAATGAATCCCTTACAAAAACTATAGATGCATTTAAGAACAGTTAATTTGTGTACTCTGAACTGATATGCTATAACTCAATACTTAGCACAGCTTCTTACTGTAGCTTATAATTACAATAGCCAATTGCATCCATAATGGAACTGGTTTTCTACTGTATTCTTTGTCAGGAGATAAGAATTCTTGGCACATCTTGGATAATTTGAAAAAAAAAGGATCTTGACTTTGAAAATTTTCTCTCCAATCATTATCATTAAATTCAAACATAACTATCCCACCCCCCCAAACCTGACTCCTAATTCTCATCCACAGCTTTGTATCATTTTGCTGTGAAACACATGCAGATATTTTTTACCATATAATTTTTTATCCCATAGGCTGCCGACTGTTCCAACTCCACCTCCCCTAGACTGGTAATCACCTAACCTGGGCATACCTCTGCCCAGGTTCCCCATGGATTCCCTCCTGTGACAGGGTCGGGAAGGGAGGGCCATCCTCCCCTCCAGTGAACATATCCAGAGTGTGCCTGAGGTGCCCAGGTGATGGTGTGGGTCCAGAGAGGTGAGCAGTGTGCTGGCTAACTCTTGGGTCCCATTTTGCTTTTTCTGCCCTGGATCGAGCTGAAGCAACATGGGCAGTGAGTGTGTGTGAAGGTGAACATGCAATCCAGAACCTGTGGCATTCTCCCACCTTGGTGACACAGATGTGTCTGCTACTTGGGCATTTGGCACTACTACCAGGCCTCCACCTGGTGGTAGCCAAGAGCAGAGCCAGCAAGCCTCCCCGATCTGGGAGAGGAGAACTGCCTGATGGCTGCTGCATCAACTCCTGGCTCACCCCCCCCCCCCATGACACCCAGCAACCTGAGTTTATTCCCGAACTTGGGTTGCTGGTAAGACATGAGGTAAGGCACTCAGTCATGCCTCAGCCCTCAGCACCACTGAGCTAGCTTAACACATGCAAATGTTAATAGACCAATATTCTTATATAACATGAAGCACTGTTCCAGTTGTTGTTCGTTTTCATTCCTAACATTTAGCCTATACATGAATACAGATAGTTCAGATTCAGTTTTCATTCAAATCATCATGACAAACAAAGACAAGAGCTTATTTATTACCTTAGGAAACCATATCAACAACTTGATTTATCCTTGAGTATAAATCTGAGGAAAAAAGTGAAAATCTATTTATAATGTATTGCATATTTACATACCATTGATCATATATTGTATATACATTGAAGTGGGTACATGATTGCTGTGAATGGGTTGAGACACAGTGGAAAAAAATAATTGAGGATATATTTAAAGCAACCAACCTTTGCATGAAGGAAGTTGGTATAAGGAGAAAGAGACAGTTATTTTTCTCTAAGGCAGTATCAAAGGTGATTTGCCCCGACACTCTGGGCAAATCCAGATTAGTGTGGTTAGCATGGTACCTATCTGGTTACTGCAGCATTAACCATTTGAATATCAGGACCACAGTCTCCCACTCTCTCTACACCTATAAGCTCTCAATGGTATACAGTGATGCTGCCTCTCTACCCCATCACATTTAGTTATCACTAGTATTCATATCATCCACCAATTAAAAAATGCATCATTTGACAATTAGTCACAACAGAAATGCCAACACATGAGAGCCTGTGCAACCATTAACCCCACACACACACACCCCTCAAAAATCTATGTAAAAATAATGGGCCAGTGTGTTTAGCTATTTTGCGTTATCACTAGTTCACGCAATGACGAGCTGCTCATATGGCATCATGTGACTAGTCAGTTTCAAACTGATGTGTGGAAAAATTCTGAGCCCAGCAGATTATCCATGTAATCCCAAATTATTTTTCAATCTGATACTGCTGTTTGTTTTGAGTCATTATTTTAATGCAGTAGTCTCTCTATCTTGTATAAATAATAATGCTGCATATATCTACTCTACTGTATCTATCTATTGATATAGATATATAAAATATACCACAGGTTAGGGCTGAAAAAGTGACATATGTCTCACTCCAAGTTGCCTGATTATCAATAAATAATAAATACCAAGCATTTGTCAGTGTTTGATGCTTGTTAAACAATTTTTATTATTTTGACTACAACTTTTGAAGGTACTTGTTTCAGGATTCGCCTTATAGACATTGTGTACCCTTTACAGCATATTGGCAAAATGTCACTTAGCACCGGAGGTACAAAAAACACATCTCGCACAGGATTTTAAAAATGACACTTCACATTTATGAGGTGGTGTGAAAAAAATTGCTATGTTGAAAGTTTGGAGTCAGAATATTGAAAATTAGCGAAGTTATGTGTGAACACTGAAACAGTGTAATGTTCAGTCATAACATGGGCATTTATTATATTTGTACACCAGATTTTCAGCATAGCCTTCTTAATATCCCACCTAATTAATCCAGCAGGCGAACATTTTTGAATCCCAGCCAAAATGTCATTCCATGCCACCAAAATGTCATTCTGCACCCCAGGTATGAAAACACCTTTGGGCCAGGATTTGAAAAATGACATCTATCACATTCATAAGGTGCTGTGAAGAAATGGCTGTGTTGAAAATTTTGGGTCAAAATATTGAAAGTTACCAAAGTTATGAGCCTGTGTTCGCAAATTTCAATGTAGGCTCATAATTTTGCTGTTTTTAAATATTTTTGTACTATATTTTCAACATAGCTTTCTTATGACATCACCTCATGAACAAAGGCAGAGAAAATGTTCCACTCCTGCCTGAAAGATGATTTTGTACAGTGACCAAAAAATCAACTTTCAGGACAGATTTGCTTAAGTTCCCTGCCATTGTTCATGAGATGGGATCCCAGAAAAGGCATGTTGAAAATTTTGGGGAAAAATATTCAAAAATGGCCAAGTTATGCCAGTAAGTTTTAAACCTCATTGAAATACATTGAACCACATACCTGATTTCCTCAGTTCACGATCTGGCTTTGAATAATGAAAACATGTCTGTGGTCCAGAGAGGATTATGACATCAGACCCCCAGTGTGTAAGTAAGGGCTTGAGGGGGTGTAAGGTGTGGGTGGGTGCTGAGTGGAAGGGTTGGGTGGGGGAAATAAATAATGGTGCCACAGACATCGATGGCTGATTTTGATTTTTACAGTTTTTAAAAATAAAATAATAAAAATAAAATGAGGAGGGACTGTTTTCATTATTCCAGGTGGTGACACTGAGGGATTAGGCTCCTCATTGTCAATGTTATGTTTGGCAGTACCAGGGGTAGGCTCCCTGGTGCTGCATAATTAAAATGGGGAAGATGGGGGTAGCAGCTGACATGGGGAATTGAGCACCCCCGTGCCATAATAAGAACATGGGTTGGGCTTGGAGGGGGCAGCAGTTATGGTGGTCGCTGCAACAGACATTAATGGATAGTTTTCTCTTTTGCGGGGGGGGGGGTCTTTTTTACAGAGTGGGTGAGCATTTCAGGATGATTAAGGGAGAAAATCCACTCCATGTGACTACATTACATATAAAGACAGTGATAACAAATCAGAGCATTCTTTCTGTCTTAGAGCAATCTACAAAGTTTGCCACAGTCCAGGAGGTGGGGGAGATTTTTACAACCTGGTGCTAAAAAATGAAGCTTTCTGGATTGATAGCCTTAACGCAACACAAGCACCAGGCTTGAATCCAAATTTAGAAGTGATAACTTTTTTAAAAGAAGTGTATTACCATTATAGTTTAAATGTACTAATTTCTTCTCTGTTCTCTGCTTTCATGTAGTTGCTGATGATAAATTGGTTAGAAATGCACCAGGAGGCTGACAGGCTCCTGAAGTTGAAAGCCGATCAGCTGCTTACTGACCACGGCTTCATGCAAATCAAAGGACCGAAGCCCTCTCTGATTGTAGCTGCTCAATCCTTTGAATTACAGGAAGATTCTGCCCAGCAAGCAGCTGGTGCTGTCAAGACTATAGTGTATGGTCATTGGTCTAGAATGCCTAGCCCCTGCTATTTTGTACTGTAATGGGCTGGACAGTGACACGTCCCTGAAATCCCCTTTCAGTGTAACAAAATGTTTGATGCTCATGTGCATCAAATGTAAAACATGGGGTGTATGGGAAAATGAATAATATAAGTGGGAAGAGAAAGGTGGATGTGTCATTGTTAAAAAAGTGACTGCATGTAAACCAAATTCATCCAGATGTGGTTTATAATATTAATATCTATAGAGTACGATAAATTACAGTGAGACAAGAAATAAATTCTTACTATATTATTTTTTTTTAAACTGAAGAACACCAATGAGAATCAAAATAATTATTATTGCTGTTGAGTTGAATGAAAACAATTCAAATAAATATAGGGTCACACAGCGTCAAGTGGCACACAGGACTCGATAGCCAGAATACATTGCAGGCTAACACATCCAGTGTGAGTGTCTCAGGGGCACTATGACAACCACAGCATATGCACAAACAGCAACATTAGACCACATATGTGCACACAAAGAGACTAGCGAACTGCTCAGAAATCAGAATTGGCACACATGTAAACTGAACAGTTTCAAACTACATAATGACCTTCATGTAAATGGAGCTTCTACAGAACCAATCTGATTATAAGATAATCAGATTCATTCTGTAATTTTTTTTTTGTTATATTTTTGTGCCCTGGGCCACCAGTCTGCCTACCTCTACGCATCTGGCATCCTCCTTGTGTCTCCGGCCGCTATCCCTGGGGACACTTCAGCTCCTTTGTTTGGGTCCCGCAGCTACCCCCATGACTTTCCCCCCACAGCAGGACAGTGGAGAGCTCTCCCTGCACTCTACCACTAGGTCAGGATCCAGTACTGCTGCTTACCCTCGGCACTAAACAAGTCACTCCACAGAGACGGCTATCATGCCGCCGCAGCTGGTGCCCTTTTTTCCTATTCTCCCCTGACATCTGTGGCGTGCAATGATGCCTTTGGGTATGAGCGTGCGCGCTACCCCATGCACTCTGTTCCTAGCATTGGCCCCGGTACATCCCCTCCAAGTCTTGCTGTTGTCCTGTAATCATCTCAAGCCACCACCGGGGGCCACCAGCACATCGATGGCAACTCAACCCCCCCCCCCCCGGAGAAGGAGAGCAGTCCTACGGACGCTCAATCCTTCTCCTCCCCTGACAACCCCTGACAACCCAGGGTCATTCCCAAACTCGGGTCAGCAGCATGGTGCAAGGTGTGGTGTCCAGCGCCTCAACCCTCAGTGCCACCGGGCCGGCTGTGATTAATTCTGTAATTTGTTTCCAGCAATGCATGTAAATGTAGTGAGTGATACCTTTGATACAAGTCAGCTCTCTCCTCTGATTAAAAATGTCCCCACCTCAACCCTTTTTCTTGGTTAGGGCTGTTAATTATTTCAGAAAATGAGCTCTGGAAAGAGCTACAGAAGCCCAGCAGACCCTCTGTCTCCTTGCTCTGCTGAGTCACTTGATCTGAGACACCTTTGCTCTCTGCCCTCTCTCTCCTTTATAAAATGCTTCCCCACCTGCTATTTTTCCTAATTATACTCTCCTCACAAAACTAAACCCATCTCCTTGCTCAGTCTCCTCTCCTTAGACATGAATGACTTAACTTTGATGGTTGTTGCAGTTGTCCTGGGTTGCTAAGCAATATGAGTCTTCCTAGCCTGACATTTACCTGAATTCAGCTATTGAAGACAGTCCAAAAAAATGGAAGCCAAACAATTTAGGGCACAGGCTGCAGAGATTTCCTAGATAAATGCCAAATGTGTGTATTCTGCACACCTGTGGATGTCCATGTAAGTGGCAGCATCCATAGCCCCCCTCTACATACTCAAAAAAGAGAGTTGAGGGGGTCAGGAGCCCATCAAGGATGGAGTGTAGCTGAGCAACAGGGATCTGACCGAATGTCCTGCCCAGTGCTAGAGTGGAGGCACTGGTCAGCATGAAGCAGCAAGTTTCTATTAATGCTGCTTAGTCTCCTCATTTGTTTTCCTCTTCTGATCCTGAATCATCTTGGTCACTCTCCTTCACTCAAACTAGTTTATTCCTGACCCTCTTCAGGTAGGGGTCCAGAACTGTGCACAGTACTCCAGGTGAGGCACAACAGTGATAGAAGAGGGGTAGAAGAAATAAATTGCTCACCGTAAAAATGTTTCTTCTAGGGTGCATTTGTGTGTCTTATTAATAATAACATTTTAGACCTGAGGCACTGCCCTGGAGTTTGAACCCCAGAATGCCAAATATCAAACTCCATAGTGCAGCATTGCTCCCAGTAACACTCCAATGGCAGTTCCCTGGCTGAATGACAAAAGAAAACAATGACCTCTCAGTTAACCTGTGCTCCCCTCTACTAACCTGTGTTATGTATGAAACAAAGAAATGTAAATGCACTGAGAAATAATTCACAATTGACAAATTGTAAAAACTGTAAAGTATAAAACTGTAAAATGCTCAGGCAAGAACATGTTTAAAAATATTTGCTTTTACTTGAACTGGGAAACCCTTTTATTTAGGTTTTAGAAGGGGAGGTAGGCTAGAGGTGTTTGCCTGTAGAGTTCTGCAATCAAGAGAGGAGCTGAACCAGCCAGAGGAAGGACCCACTTTCAGTGCTAATACCACATCATGTACAGCAAGGGAAATTTCCCACGACTGGGGGAGCATGAGTAATGGAATACCTGGTCCTGCAGCTTGTTTGGCTAATGATGTTAGCTAGTTTAACAGACTTTGGCAACTATTCAGTAGACTAGGCTATCTGGTCAAGATTTGAAAATACCCTGCAGGGTTTAACTTTGGGTTTGATTATTCATTTGTTTAATTGCATAATTCTTTTTAAGTGCACTACTGCAAGATAGTAGATAATTACAGATTATGGGCCGGTACCGATTCTATAGCTGAGTACCCAGTAACTCTAGTATTAAGGGAACTCTCTAGTAACAAGGTGTTTTCATGCAGCCAGTACCAGTAAGGGTAGTGGGACCTGGGCAGTACAGTCAGACATACGGAACTTGTGTGTGCATGGTATTGGGGGGGGGGGGCTATCTAAAACACAGCACAGGACACACAATATCTATTGACTGTGCCTAGGAGGGCAACTGAAGACCAGCCATTGCAGAAGTGCTGTAACTACACTGCTGCCCCATTACCTAACTTTTTTCCTTTCCCAAAACCTTGTTCCTGTACAGAATAAAGTCTGTATCTGTTCATATTCACTGACCGTGAATATATTATTATTACTGTTCAGGAGGTTCTCTGGTGGGTGATCCTGGTCACATTTGAATTTTGGGATATTCTATGTTTTACTCCTAAATACATTTGTATATGCGCAGGCTCTTTCCCACTTAGACTTTTTCTGCTACTTTTCTTACCCTGAAGTCGTCATCCTCTGCCTGTGAACTGTAAGGATTTAGCCTGGGGTTCAGTGGATCAGTGGATGACTTGTGACACACACCACACTGAGCACTACTTTAATCAATACATGCCCCAAATGACCTTGGGCCGATGTGTCTTTGCTGGCTAGTGGCAGCAGACAGCCACAATCCTCTTCTCATGCTATCACACTTCCTGTGACACTTGCTGCCCCAGGGCCGTGTTGTCACTTTCATGCCTCCTGCTGAGCTGCTTCCATTCCTTGCTGCTGTCACACTGCCATGGTTTTGCATCTCCTCCTTTCCTGCTCTCTGTCTGACTGGTGCTGCCGCATGCCTGTTCTCCTCTCCTTTACTTTCACACCATTTGCACTCGGTCTCAGTGCCAGTTGTCTGTTCTCCTTACATGAGCTGGGGGTGGTTTTATTCACTGTTCTGCTGGAGAATCACTCTTCTACTGCTTTACAACTGTTTAGCTGCCCACTTCCGCTGCTCCTCTTGGTCTCATGTCCTCCCTGCTGCTGGTTGCTCCAGGGTCTGCCCACTTGCCCTCTGACCTGGTTGCTTGGTTTTCCTACTGCTGTTGTCATTCCTACTGCTACCTCTTCTGGCCTTTTCCTTGTTATGCCCCTGGTGGCCATTCTGATTATCTCCTTACTAGTTCATTTTTGCTGGTCCTGGCTTTACTTACAATCCTGCTGCTCTGCAGTGGTGTCTCTTTCTCAGTCTGTTGCCTGTTGTCCTCTTCACACTTACTGCCTATTTCTTGGTGTAAGGGGACTGTTGTTCATCCTGTCATCCTCTGCCAACCCTACTTTAATTGGCATTATCTTTGTAAGTGGTTACTTAGGAATTAAATTGCCCAAAAATCTCCTCCACATGGAATTACTTAATTATGACCCTTTAATGAAACAGCTGACCGAGGATTCCTGGTGGTCCCGCCTTCCCCTTAGTTTTTTGAATAGTGTCGAAACTGTCCAGCAAAACATCTTTTCCCATATTTTATTTCTTTTACAAACACTCTCCATTATGCCTAGCCATTTCTGTTTCCAGGCCTGGGATAGGCTGATCTCATGCTTTATTTGGCAGGGAGATCTCCCAGGGTGAGATACTCTATTTTACAGCTTCCAATGGATAGGTGTCCTGGCCTGCCTTACTAACAGCATTATGCCCTAGCCTCCCAACTATGCACACTTTTGTGTTGGATAAATCCACAGTACAGGGCTCATTGGAAAATGGTAGAACTTTTGCCTGAGAGATTTATTTGATTATATGACTTACTTATTTGGGAGTCCTCCACAATTGCTCCCACTTACAAAATTTCCAGTTTACTAGAGAACCCCTTCATCAGTGGCTTCAGGTTTTGCATACATATTTATCTCCAACAGAAGCTCTCTATTTGAGGGCTTTTGTGTATGACTCCAATTTCTCTCCTACTCTACTTGTAAGGGGTTTCTTAGAATGGCACCGATACGTGATGAAATATGTCTCCCAGTTGGTGGCCCCATCTGGCCTTCTTTCATCTGCCTCCTTACAGCAAATTATCAGCTCCCCCAAGGGTGCTTTCATAAATATAACTGATAACTGTAACTACTATATTGAAATCTTACCTTCACCCATCGGAGGAGACACTATCTGTGATAGCTAAAGGGCCCTCTTTGTTGGTATCCTTGATTCAATCTCATATGAATGGTGCCTCAACAGAACATTTGATTAATCTCACTTACAAAGCCCTCCAGGAGAAACCTGGAGATTCAACTGCATCTACCAGGATTAAGTGGTTGAGGGACTTACAAACTGAAGTTCCACTAAGGGAATGATTTACTTTGCCTCTCCCTGCATATACGGTCTCCCCCTCTCCATATTGGATAGAGTTTTATGGAAGTTAAGTATCAGATTTTTCTGGACACCTAGTAAAAATGCACAATACTCAGGAGCTGCAACTGGGAGATGCTAGAGGGGCTGCAGAGGTGAGTTAGCTGATATGGGGCATATCCTATGGGTGTGTGATGCCTGGATCCTTTTTGACAGGAGGTAGTTCAGGAGACAATAGAGGTCTATGAGTGCCTGGAGTTACTGGTTCCTGTCTACATTCTGACCTTTACTGTGCCGGATGGTGTTCAGATCAATAAGGTCACATACAGACAGGTTACCCTGATGCTCCTGGCTGCCAAGAAATCCATAACCAGGCTTTGGCACTCTAAAACCTTACCAACCAAAGAGTCTTGGAGAATATTAGCTAAGGAAATGTATGCCTTGGAAAGGCTAACCACTTGACTTTCTAACCGAGGAATTTGAAAATTGCTGGCAAAAGTGGGTGTTGTATCAGTTGCAGCACTATGCAGATTTTGTGCCTTAGAGGGATACAGGCTGGTAAGTAGGTAAGTCAGGAGACTGGTAGCAAACAATTTTATGCATTCACTCCTTCCTGGAAACAGAGAAGGTAGTGACTGATCTTCATGGGGGTGGAGAGGAAGGGTCGGTGCCCCCTGATTCCCTACTCCCTTCTTAATTAATGGTACAGTACAGTGACTCCTCTCCTTTAACTAAGTTAATTTTGCATCCAACTTTTTTCTCCTTTTTTCAGGATCACTTTATTATGTTTTGGAATTAGAGGTTCTAGTGTGCAAGGGTTTTACCTAAGCATGGACCTGGGCTATTGGTTTGGGCAGATCATTGAAAAACTCGGACCTCTACATAACAACTAAAGGACAGGTGGTGTCCTCAAAATGTTTCTATACAGTTGAATGAATAAAGGTCTGGTTAGCATTACAAGTAGGGCTTCACTCTTTCTGAGAATGACAAGGTACTACATGAAGTTTGGGACTGTTTCACTCAAACTTCCTTAGTGGCTGCTTTTGCAACACCTTTATACATGCCAGTGTTATTACTGGTTATGTGATGTATTTCATTATTGCTTTTTCTGTGATATCTAATGACTGCAACATTTATCTCTGTTGAAAAATTGAATAAAAAGTTGTCAATTAAAAAACAAAATCTTTGTAAGTGGTTCTATCCAACTGGAATTGCTCACAGCCATGATGCAGGATATTAAAAGAGTTGTGTAGCACAGAGATCCCACCACTGACAAAGACCTAATTGGTCGAAGCACTGGAGCACCTTGCAAGTGTGTTTTTATCACAAGTGTTAGTTGTTAAGCATGGAAATAAAATTCTACTGAATTTTGCAACTGTGAAGCTGTTTCTATTATGCTTTTGTTTACTGTTTGGAGTGTGGTTCATTGTGTGTCTGCTACATTTTGTTGGGTGTGCTTACCCTTGAGGCTGCTTCCACAGTTCCTGCATGGTTGATGCATGGTACCCTTCCTGACTTGTGTACTTCTGAGCCCTTGGCCATGTGATTGCAGGTATCTCCTGAGGGAAATCACTGTGGAATTTATACAGCAGAAGCACCCTTGTATGTGGCACTCCCCCAGAACTCTGTCAATAAGCAGCTTACGTTTTTGGCAAAATGGTGATTTTTTGCACAAAATATGAATAGGGCTTATGGAGCTGAAAATGTTATATCTGCAGGAGAGGACTGACCAGAGAACTGGAGCCACACTGCAGAGCTAGAAGCTAGAAAGGCTGAAGCAAGCAAAAATATATGCAAACAAATATGACATTAGTAGTCAAACAAGAGAACCTAATATCAAACAACTTTTTTCAAAGCTGGAGCATCTCTCATTCAAGGAGGTAAATCCAGCCTACAATGTGAGTACTTTACAGACATAACTGGAAAGAGGGCATGCACCGAAGGGGCTATATATTACCACTGTCCCTTCAAGTGGTTTCGAAGAATTCAGAAAATGTGAAGGCTGGGAGGAGGCTGCTACAGACTGTTTCAAATGATTCCTCAATCTGCTCATTATAAAGCACTCAGCAAAGCACTGTGAGGTAAGTGAAGAAATTTCTGTTATTAGAAAATAACTGCCCTAGTTCTCAAGTGACCCTGTAGTTTCTAAACTTGACACTGAATTACATACAAAATTGTCTAGATATGAGGAAGTCATAAAAAGGAGGCAGCAAAAACTTGAAAGCGATGAGAATGGCTACCAGTAGGAAAGAAGTTTCAAATGGACCAGATGACAGTATTCTCTCAGCAGAGGGAAGTCACTTTACAGGGGGAGGACTCAGTTTACAGTAACATTGCCACTTCTACTAAAAGACTGTTAAAACCAGGAAATTGAGACCATGCAGAAAGTAGGTACAAGTAAAGAGGGATCCACAAGATGAAACAGCTGACAATAATACCCATTTTATTGGAAGAAATACCCCAAAGAAAAAACATAAAATAAATAAAAATCAAAAAGTGTAGGACAAAGAGGGGCAAACATGGAGTAAGGAAGTCAGCAGGGGCTAAGGTGTTTGGAACGAAAACCACAGGAATAGTAGATTACACAGATATAATCTTAATACCCGCACAAACATCAATACTTAACAAGCATTTGTCAGTGCTGAACATTTGCTTGCATGGTGAATGTTTCAGGAATGCATTGCCAGATGAGTAATTATTTGAAATGAAGGCACAGAAATAGTGGGAAGATTGTTTGTTAAAGTAAACATTTAGTCAATATAAAGGTAACGGATGGTTCTATGGAGAATGCAAGAAACGGAGCAAAACAATAACTGTGCAGGAAGGTTCTGAAGTTTGGGGAGGTGTGTGTGTGTGTGTGTGTGTGTGTGTGTGTGTGTGTGTGTTAAACCTTGGTGCAAAGAAGTCTGAGAACATCCAGGTAGAACAAATGTGGTTCAAGGAAATAGACCCATTCCTGTGTAGGAAGGGGAGCTAGTCTGCATGTCAGAGGATTTTTTTTGCAAGTTAACATTTTCTAGAAATACAGGTATAGTGCTTTTCTTTTTTATTTGCAAAAGTACATGAATGTCTCCCAACAGTTTCCATGAGCCCTGTGACAGGCCTGCGTCTCAATGAACATGATGAGATTAAAGCCTAGATACACACAGGCTTAGACTAACTCATCTGATTTTGAGATATACAATTCCCAGGCATAGAGAGATATGAAAACTCTAGCATCTTGTTCTGGTCATGATCCCCTGGCTTTATGCAGTATGCTTTGGGGTACACCACCTGAGCCTTGTAGGGTTGGAAACAGTATAGCAGAAGCAGCAATAGAGATGGACCCACCTGCAGGTTGTGAGACTCAGGCACTGGCTCAGACTGTTGGTTTCAAATCCTATTGGAGAATTCCACAACATGACAGCATTGGAGGGAGAAAGTGAGTGAGACACGCACCAATGACAGTCCATTGATTCAGTCACTCTGGAGCAGTGTCAGTGGTTGAGAGACATCACGAGAGAAACAAACTTACCCTCACTTGCACCATGACTACCAGCTATTATTCAGAAAGGGGGGTGGGTGGAAAGGCAAGCTACAGAAAGGGATGTTCATTAATAAAAAAAACCACCAGGGCACTGAGTTGGGAAGGGAAGCAAGGATGGAGATCATACAGCAGTACAAGTACAAGGTTATGGGCCCCAGACAAAACATTCAGGGCCCTAGCTCAAGAGGTCCAGCCCTAACAATGCCCCTGATTAGAGGGCACATGGTTGTTCTCACAGCCAATACCATGAGGTTCCAAGGTGGCAGCATCATTGGTCGTCAGTAAGCGACAAACATATAATTTAGATAGCCTCCTCAAGTGTAATTTCCTGCTGACTACAGAACTGAAAGAAGAGTGGGGGTCACAGTTTTTCTCTCAGCACTGTGGTTACAAGTGGGCTGGCTGTGTGAAACACAACATAATACAGCAGCAATGGTACATGGTGGGCAAGTACAACTTGCCTTTAATCCCCACATTTTTCCTTTGACCTGCTGTGTCCTGCATTCTAATTAAGGTCTAGGAGTGGACCTGAAGGTGTCAGGGAAGGTCATAATTGAGAGAAAGGAGGCGCAGTGTGGTGCTGTGTCCAGCCTTCTATTTAATTTCCAGGAGTGGACCTAAAGGTCCAGAGGAGCTGATAATAGCCAGGGTCTGATGCATGGATAGACACAGGCTGACCTGAAGGAGGAGGAGATGGGGGTGCACATGAAGGCCAGCAGGTCTGCCCTACAAATAATGTCACTTATCCAGTCAGCTATCCTGTCCTGTCCTTCAAATAACATCACTTCATGCAGACGAAAGGAGACAGCTGCTTCATGAATGGAGTGGTAGGACTGTTTTCAACTAAGTGAAGTTTCCACTCCCTGAAAAGGAAAGTATGTCATGATGAGCCTCGCTGATCATTGATCTGCACTGCCAAGACCACTGCACTTGAACTGCAATAGGTTTGACAGTGACACACCTCTGAAATGCTGTTCTTTGTCTAACAAAATGTTTCTTGCACAAGCAAAAAGTAGCAGAAAAGGTCAGAGCCAAAAGGCTGGCCTTCAGAAAATATAAGGGAACACAGCGGGATGAAGATAGGGAGGCATACCAAACTGCCCTAAGGGAAGCAGGTAAGGCAGTAAGGCAGGCAAAGTCCCAAACTGAGGAAACACTAGCACGAACGGTAAAAGAAGGTGACAAGACTTTCTATAGATACATTAGTGAAAAGAGAAAGTCCAGAGGGGTATTGCTAAGCTTAATGGAGAAAAGGGAGCATGTGAGGAGGAGGACCCTGTAAAGGCATCTATCCTAAATAGATACTTTTGCTCAGTATTTACTGAAGAGAAGGTAGGGCAGGGCCCACAGCTCAGCATCATGGACACAGGGGAGGAGGTGAGCACTACTCCCTTCACAAAAGAAAGGGTCCTACAAGAGCTTGCTAAGCTCAGGGTGGATAAGGCAATGGGACCTGATGGCATACATCCCAGGGTACTTAAGGAGCTAAAGGAGAACTAGCAGAGCCATTAGCAGAATTGTTTAGTGAGTCTCTGAGCACAGGAGAGGTCCCAGAAGACTGGAGAAGGGTTTATGTGATCCGCTCCCACAAGAGTGGTAGCAGGGAGGAGGCGGGGAACTACAGACCAGTCAGTCTTACCTCAGTAGTGGGCAAGATTATGGAGGCACTCCTTAAGGAAAGGATAGTGCAACACCTGGAATCCATAGGGCACAGGATCCAAGACAGCATGGGTTTACAAAGGAAGGTCCTGTCAAACTAATCTCATAGATTTCTTTGACTGGGTAACCAGAGTGGTGGACCAAGGGGGAGCAGTTGATGTCGCCTACCTTGACTTCAGCAAAGCTTTGACACTGTTCCACATAGAAGATTGATAAATAAGCTAGGTAGGCTCGGGGTGGGTCAGAAGTTGGTCAACTGGGTGGCAAACTGGTTGACTGGCAGAAAACAGAGAGTGGTGGTAAATGGTATACAGTCAGAAGAGATGCAAGTCACAAGTGGGGTACCTCAGGGATCAGTCCTGGGGCCAGTCCTATTCAACATCTTCATTAGTGACCTCGCAGATGGACTAGAGGGTAAGGCTTGTCTGTTTGCAGATGACACCAAGATCTGCAACAGAGTAGATGATCCAGATGGGGTGGGCAGAATGAGAAGAGATCTGGATAAACTAGCAAAATGGTCAGAAGAGTGGCAACTGGGATTTAATAAAGAAGTGCAAAATCATGCACATAGGAAGAGAAACCCTGAAGCCACTTATAGGCTGGGAGGGAGTTGCTAGCAGTCACAAAGGAAGAAAGAGACTTGGGCATCATCATCACTGATGACCTAAAATCATCCAAGCAGACCTCTAAAGCAGTAGGTAAGGCTAGGGGGTGTTAGGGTGTATTAGTAGGGGTATCACAAGTCGTAAGAGGGAGGTAATAATCCTCTGTAATAAGACATTGGTTAGGCCCCATCTGGAGTACTGCGTGCAGTATTGGAGGCCACACCTCACAAGGACATTAACCAAATTGAGGCAGTCCAGAGAAGGGCAACCAAAATGGTGCAGGGACTGCATCAGAAGACATATGAGGACAGATTAACGAAGCTCAATATGTATACCCTTGAGCAAAGGAGGGAGAGGTGATATGATCGAGACATTTAAACACCTTAAGGGCATAAACAAGGTGAAAGAGTCTAACATGTTTAAATATAAGAAAAATTGCAGGACAAGAGGACACAGCATGAGATTAGAGGAGGCCGATTAAGGGGAATGTGAGGAAATTCTTTTTCACAGAAAGGGTGGTAGATGCATGGAATAGCTTACCACAAGAAGTGGTGGCTATGAATACAGTGCAGGGCTTCAAACAGGCATGGGATAGGCATAAGGGAGCAATACAAATGACTATGAATAGATAGGTCACTGACAGAGCAAAGGCCGATGGCACATTTATAAGGTAGAAAAAGAAATGGGCAGACTGGATGGGCCTTGCGGTCCTTATCTGCCGTCAACTTCTATGTTTCTATGTTTCAAATGTGAAAAGGGCTTTTCATTTGTGCCTGAGAAAAGAACTGATGAATTTCAAGTAAGGATTGATCTGTATAAATTCTTTTGGAAGTTACATTTGAAATACTACTTTTTGAAAAGTAAAAATACTAAAATGGGGACCGTGCCCCAGAAACAGCTAAGTTATAAACTGCAGATGGAACAGACTTGTTACCTCAGAAGCTGGGACATTTTAGCAATGATATACTGTAATTAGGGAGAACACTGATGATGAATTGGGCTTTTCAGAACAGGATCTGGAGAATCTGAAAACCAGAGAGGAACTCTTACTAGAAAATCAGGTTGCTAAGAAATGTACCATCATGGAAAATGGTGATTCATGTGTGGAACTGGTATATGAACAAATGAAACAGCTTTAAAATCTTGAGAAAGGACATGTTTAAAAGCAAATCGTTTTGTCCACCATGAAATAATCAGGTAATTAAAACATATGAATGGGTAGGCATGCAGGATTTTGAAAGGGTTGTCACATGTCCCTTCACCCCAGTATGCTGAAATCTAACTGCTGTAGAGGCTACAGCCATAACTAAGCTTAAAGACTTAAAGAGCTGTCGATGTCTTAAAAATAACTTTGAAAAATGTAATAACTGGGTACAATTTAGCTTCCATTTCATATATGCGAGTAACTGTGATGTCACAAGCAGTGGATTATGACCTCAGGTAGGGAGTCAGCAACAGGAATAGATGAACTCTTCAGGATCTAAGATCCTGATTTCAAGTAGATGACCTCAATAATAAATAGCGGGGAGAAGGACTGCAGGACTAACATGAAATACAAGCTGGACAATGTCTAAATACTTTGTTTTGGTAAAGTTCTCCTGAAGGTGCCAGCTGCTCTTTAAAAAATATTATAATTAAGCTGGCAGAGAAGGATGGGAATGTGTTGCTTATGTTTGCAGTACTTTAGAGGTCAAAGGTAATTTAACCGTTGTCAGTGGAGTCTAACTACAAAAAAATTACAATGGGATCCTATCAAATAATTTCAAAAGTTGTTGTCAGTTTTATTGGAAATGGGCAGGGCCCCAGGGCATATCAATGTGGATGAATGTAAGTATAAGTGGAACAACATGGCGCCAGTTTCATATATGTGCTCAAGCTACATAAGGATTCTCACAACTCTATTGACAGGTCCATTGTGTTGGGTGTCAACTCACTCATGGATAACTCGTGTAAAGTCATTGACTTTTTTCTTAAGGACTGCATTCACAGGCTGGACTCACACATTTTATAATGTTTATTTATTTATTTAGGTTTTTTTGACTGGGTAAGTGCACTAGACAAATCCTACCTATTTTCAGGCATGACCCAGGGGAAGGGGATACAGATGAATGCCAACTGACCTTGAACCAGATTAAGCTGTTGGTGGTATTTTTTTTTTAGTGAATGAGGGAAATTAGGCCAAGACACCGGGGACATTCCCCTACTGCTTTGCTGTCGGTAGGGGGAACTGCTGATGTCAGTCTGCAGAATGGAAGACCCTGCACAACCTCTCATGGAGACGGACGGTCTTGTGAATACTGAAGATTCTGGTATGGATATTGATGTTTTTGCTGATGATTCCCTGCCTTTGTGGGAAGCAGTTATATCTATCAATATTTCATCTACAATTATGAGAGATACACCAGAGAGTACTGGCGTGGCTCCAGTATAGGAGATTGTATTGGAAAATGCTTGTGGTGCTACCTTACAGGAGTCTGGTACTGTTTGTGCAGGTATTCCTCTTGTTGAGTCACCGAAGGACTGCTCAGAGTTGACTGCGGCCAAGTGAATGGATTCAGAAGTTACAGTGGGGAAGTGGAGTTATGAGGAGGTAGCTTCTTTACCGCAATCGATTTATTCAACATCACAGGCAATGCGACAGCAGTTTGGACTATCGCTGGATGAAGAGAATTTTTTGACTAATGATTGGTCAGCTGCTAAAGTGCTTAGCGAGTCTGGGTGGATGTGCACAGCTCCGGGACAATGGACTCCAGACTTTTCTTGGGGCAAAGATTCATCTGGAGGTATGGCCACAACAATGCATGCCACCAATGACAAAAACCTGAGCTCAGGTATTGACTCTTTGTTTCCTTCCAGGGCCCACACTATTAATCCAGTGCAACTGGGAGGGGATTGTGCAGTGGCCTCGTCTAGGCTGAGTACATCCAAGGAGGGAGGACAGGGCTCTAGGCAGAGGCAGGTAGGTTCTAAGCCCTTTGAGCCTAAAGAGAATAATGCACAGCAGTCTCTGCGGATACCTATGTCAGAATTATTTAAAAACAAATTAGAACAGGCTCCAAGGCAAAATGTTTTTAGACTATGATATAAAGGGGGCCTGTTAGAATATCTTGATAGGTATTATGTCTCAAAACAACTTTTAAAGGGCTCCATGCGTTTTTTTCCTTCTGATATCTATGCCTTGATTCATGTTTCTGGGGAAGACTCTTTCGATATAAGCTTTAAGAATAATGTTCATTTAGAGAAGTTTTGGGAAAGGTATTCTACTCTTAAATCCACTCCTTTATGAACTCCCTTTTATGCGATCCCTGTTACCCATCCCCAGATTCGATGCATTACAATTATGTTCTGAAATGAGGGTGTGAATGTCAGTGACATTTACCACTGGCTTCAGAATCAGTGTGACATTTTAGGCCCCCCTGAAGATATTCTTGACACGGAAGGGATATGGACTGGTGGATGGAAATTCAAGGTGAAACTTTTTCAGGTCAATTCTGACATCATTCATTTACCTAACAGTTTCTTTTTGGGAAAGGATGGGGGGTTTGTTTCTATGGAGGGCACCTTTGAGTCTGTTATAAATGTGGGGCAAAAACTCATATTAGCAGTGCTTGTGATATGCTAAAATGTTCATTGTGTGGGGGATATGGGCTTTCCATGGATTTATGTGATAATATTTTCCAATGTAACCTTTGTGATGACAAAGGTCATGCATTCCATCAATGCCCATGGGCAAAGCAGAATCGTTCTGAAGGCTGGGATCAGGATGACTTATTAAATAGGACCCAAGAAAAATGGAGAGACTCCTCTTGTAGTTCTTCTTCTGATGTACAAGGGGAAGGTACAGAGCAAAGAGACTCCTCAGTTGTCGCTGGGCCTTCAGTGGTTGGGGATATAGACAAACCTACTTCTAGGCCACAACACACTGATGAAGGTTCTATTAAAACTTTTTCCAACAATAAAATGCCTTCTGCTACTGCAAAACAGGTTATCCCTAAATCTCTGCCACCGCCTTTTGAAACTGTTAAAGGTAGAAGGTTTACCAGGGTTTCTCTTCGACACACAGTTATAGGCCCCATACCTACGGAAAATATTTTTGCACCTTTACAGGATGATGTAGGGGACTCCGATTTAGAATCGGACACTTCTCATAGGTCAGAATTGGCTACTGA
Source organism: Neoceratodus forsteri (assembly GCA_016271365.2). Classification (NCBI taxonomy): domain Eukaryota; kingdom Metazoa; phylum Chordata; order Ceratodontiformes; family Ceratodontidae; genus Neoceratodus; species Neoceratodus forsteri. Next base: position 898,223,484 of record CM028135.1, on the reverse strand, counting down.
AGATGAGGACAGTAAGGCTACCGAGCTGGCGAAGGAGAAAAAAGGGAAGAAAGGGAAAAAGAGAAAAGCAAGCCTTAGTCAGAAAGGGGGGCCTTGAACCTAATTGAATACTTATGGCTACTTTACAACTAGCTTCCTATAATGTATGTAGTTTGAAGGCATACAAGAAACACATTTCTATCTTAGCCTACTTAAATCTACTTAAGCTGGATGTTATTTTGTTGCAGGAAACCAGAGTATCATCTATTTTTGAGATAGATCAGTTAAAGAAACACTGGATTTGGGGTCCTTCTTATTGGACATTTGGGCTGGATACTGCTGCTGGGATCGGGATTTTGTTTAAAAATACTAACTTTAGAATTACCAAATTACTTGATGTGCGGCCTGGGCGAGCTTTAGTTTTAGATTGCTCTTTAGGTGATTTTTCTTTTCGTTTCATTAACTTATATGCTCCACAAACTAAGATAGCAAGAATGGAACTATTTGAGGAATTAAAACCCTTTCTTTATACTAGACGGCATATCATATGGGGTGGGGATTTCAATTGTGATAGCGACATAAAATACTCTGGGGATTCTGCAAAAAAATGTATTGTGATTCGCATGCTTTACAACAAATTATAGGGGATGCAGGTCTCTCAGATGCATACAGAAGTTTACATTCTCACTATGGGGCTACCTGTCATAGACATATCTATGCTACATGTATAGATATGGTTTTTGTGTCTAAATATATTAAGCCTATATTTAGTAAGGTTACACCCACAGACTTTTCTGATCATCACATTCTAGTATGTGACTTTTGTTTATCTGATATTCCAACTAGAATGTTATCCACCATACAGAGGTGGAGATTAAATACATCTTTTTTAGATTTGCCAGATTATTACCATAATTTAGAAGTTTTTTTGCAGCCAAACATTCTACTATATATATGTTTGATAATGTTTATGATTGGTGGTTAAATACTAAACTGGAACTGAAGGCTTTATTTATCAGTTGGGGAAAGCACAGAACTAATTCCAATTGTTTAAAGTATTTAAATTATAGAAATTAGCTATATAAACTCATGTCTTTTCCACCAAAGGACCATGCAAAATTCAACTCACAAATTTTTGAGATAAAACAACAGATGAAAATTTATCAATATGACAGGGCTAAATCTTTAGAAATGGAGTTTAGATTTGAGGTGCAAAAATATCCTGCTTCTGACCCTTATAAAGCTTGTAAATCACGAATAGATAAAACTGTAATGTCTAGCCTATGTAAACCTGATGGCAGCATAGTAGATACAGATGCAGAAATGTTGCTGGTAATGCAACAATATGTTATGGAGATGTTTGCTGATACCAGAAGCTCTGCGGCAGATGCTTTGTCTAATAAGTTTTTGGCTCCATTACCTCAGGTGGGAGAATCTACGGCACATCTTTTAACACAACCTATTTCTTCACAGGAAGTTGAGGAGGTTATTAAACAATTAAATGTAGGCACTTCACCAGGGTTAGATGGTATTCCCAATGATTTTTATAAAAAATGTGTTACATATATGGGTTATTTCTTACCTTTGGTATTTAACTACATGTTAACTTCCACTTCACATTTCAAAGAATTTAATATTTCTCTTCTGAGTTATATTTATAAGAAGGGGGATAAGAAGTCACTATCTAATTGGAGACCTATTAGTCTCCTTAATAGTGATTATAAAATTTTAGCAAAAATTCTGCATAATCTCCTGGTACAGGTAGCTGATTCATTAATTCATCCAGCTCAGACCTGTGCTATTCCCTATAGGAATATCCAGTATAATTCACATCTTTTAAGGGACCCTTTTGAGGCTAGTAAACTAAGGAATCATTCAGGTTTAGTGGTAGCTTTGTACCAGGCCAAAGCCTTTGAAAAGGTTCGGCATCCATATCTTTTTAAAAATACTGTTACAATATGGTATACCTAAGCAGTTTGTGCAGTGGATTACTCTTCTTTATAACCAGGTGGCTATAATTCCGATGGTTAATGGCCTTTTCAGAACAGAAATTAGACTTGGTAGAGGGGTTCGGCAAGGCCGCCCGTTAAGCCCCCTGCTCTATGCTTTTGTGTTGGATCCAGTTATTCGGCAAATTCACTGGGATCAGCATATAATTGGCCTTTCACCAGTGCCTCAGTTAGAAACTGAAAAAGTTACAGCATATGCTGACGATGTGACTTTATTAGTGGAGGATGTTATTTCCCTGAAAAAGGCACTAGAAGTGTTTCATTATTTTGAGCAATATTCTGGCACACAGCTTAATATGGAGAAGAGTTTTGTCTTTTCTTTAGATTCTGCACAGCCTAGTACTATAGATTGTCTAGGAATTTCATTTTCTGCTTCCCCCCAGAAAATTTTAGGTATTTGGTTTGGGCATGGAGATATGGCAACTTATAATTGGGAATGGCAGTTGATTTTGGGTGAAAGTAAAATTAATCTATGGAAACAATGGAAATTTTTGAAAAAAAGTATCATGATCATTAAAAAATTTTTATTGCCAGTTTTTCTCTATTTAAGTTACCTCTATCTACCACTGGTTAATTTAGTGCAGCAGTCTTCCGGGAGACGTTCTGGAGGATGTGGTGTCATCCCATCTGCAGGCACCTCTCTGGGCTGAGAGAGGAGGTTGCTAATCTCCAGGCTGAGTTGGCCAGGATTTGTGGGACCTCCTCCTCAATCCAGGGACCACCAGTGCCACTACCATTGCCTCAGAGGTTGCCAAGAAAGAGGAGCGGTTGGACCACAGTGGGCTCAGAGAGGGTGAGGGGTGGTGGAACAGAGGTGCATCCCTCCAGTTGTACCTCTCCACAATCCCTATGCCATTCTGGCAAAGTGTGGTTCCTCTATGGTGGCACCTGCAGTGGAGACCAAGGAGGATGCTGAGAACCTCCACAAAGGAGACCCACAGAAGGGTGGCATGGGACCCCACAGGGGAAGGAAACAACTCCTGGTGGGGGACTCCATTGTTAGGAAGGTAGAACTGGGGGAGGAAGGGGAGAGGGAGGTAAGGTGCCTGCCTGGCACCATGGCTTGGAGGGACAGGGAGCAAATCCTCAGGATTGCTGGAGAAGCTGCACAGGGGAGGGAGCTGGATGTCATTGTCCACCTAGGGACAAATTACCTGGCTAAGAAATGGATTAGAGCAGTGCAGGAAGAGTTTGTGAAATTGGGGGAGGGGCCTTAGACAAGTAGCACACATGGTAATCTTCTCGGAGGTGCTGCCCATCTATGGTGTAGGAGAGGCTAGAGTGTTCTGCACCATGGGATTCAATCAGTGGTTGAAAAACTGGTGCAGAGCTCAGGGATTTGGCTTCATTGGGGACTGGGGGTCCACCTGGAGTGATGCAAGCCTAAACTGGCATGATGAGCTGCATCTGTCCAGGAGGGGGAGCCAGGATCCTAGTTGATAGGTTTAAATGCTTCATTGGCAAGCATTTAAACTAGCTAAGGGGAGAGGCACTGGAAAGGAGCAGAGAAATCCTAGCCCCCCCAAAAATCATGGTAGCAAGTGTGGTAAACACCAACATAGAGGTGGTGATAGGGAGAAGGGCAGGGGTAAATGGGGAAAGTGACAAAGGCAAGAAGGACAGGGATGGGGCAAAAAAGGAGTAAGGCCATCAAGAAATGGATGGTAATGAGTACCAATGCCCATAGTCTGGGCAACAAGCTCCCTAAGCTGGTGGCCTTGATGGAAGAGGGATGCCTGGATATCGTAGCAGTCACAGAAACATGGTACACAGAGAACCATGACTGGGATGTTAACATACCAGGGTATATAACCTACAGGAGGGACAGGCAGGAGATAAGGGGGGGAGGAGTAGCTCTCTATGTAAAGGAAGGGATAAAAGTAACTTAACAAAAGAGTAAACAGGGAGGAGAGGAGGCACTGTGGGTCACCTTGAAGACTGGAAAGGGCACCACAATCTGCACAGGGGTTGTGTACAGACACCCATGTCAGGGGGAAGGAATGGACAAGGATATGATAGAAGGCATTCTTAGGATGGCAGAGAAAGGGGAGATACTGTTGAGGGGAGAGCTGAATATGCCAGATGTTAACTGGAGCACATTTGCTGCAGCCATATCCAAGAGCAGGACCATTCTCAATGCCCTACAGGTGACAGGCCTCAGACAGCTAGTTTCGGAACCCACTCATGAGGGAGCAATCTTAGACCTCATACTCTCAAATGGGGGCAGTGAGAGAATCTCAGATCTAGAAGTGGGTTGCCATCTGGGAACAAGTGACCATCAAACAGTGTGGTACACATTAAACTCAGCCACAGAGTCAAGCCATACAAAAGTGAGGTTACTGGACTTCAGGAGGGCTGACTTTGGCAAGATGGGAGAGTGTCTCAGAAAAGCACCAGCAAACAGGCTAGAAGGAGGGGTGGAGCAACAATGGGGAATCATCAAAACTGCCATCACAGAGGCAACAAGCCTTTCTGTGAAGCAAATAAACAAATCAAAATGAAAGAAAAAGCCACTATGGTTCTCAAAAGAGGTGGCTGGGAAAGTCAGGGAGAAAAAGATAGCATTCAGGAAGTATAAGGAAACACAGAAGGAGCAGGACAGAGAGCTGTACCAGTTAAGGCAGAAGGAAGCAGGGAGGGAAGTCAGACTAGCAAAGGCCCAAACTGAGGAAAAGATAGCCAACTCAGTTAAGAAGGGGAATAAAACCTTTTATAGGTACATCAGAGAGTGTAGAAAGACAAAGCGAGGGATAGTGAGGCTGAATAGAATGAATGGTGGGTGGGCAGAGGGGGACAGTGAAAAAGCAGGGATACTGAATGAATATTTCTGCTCAGTATTCGCAAAGATGAGGGGGGAGTGCCTAATCCAATTAACAGAAGCACTCTTGATGTGGGGTGGACCCCAGCCCTTTCATAGAAGAAAGGATTCTGCAACAACTCCTAAAGCTGAAGGTGAACAAAGCAATGGGGCCCTGATGGAATTCACCCCAGAATTCTAAAAGAATTAAGGGAGGATCTAGTTAAACCACTGACTACTCTTTTTAATAAATCATGGGAGGATGGTGTGGTACCCGAGGACTGGAGGAAGGTGGATGTGATTCCCCTTCTCAAAAGTGGGACCAAGACAGAGGCAGGAAACTACAGACCTGTCAGTTTGACCTCTGTGGTAGGGAAAGTGATGGAGTTACTTCTGAAGGAAAGAATTGTTGAGTATCTTGAGGCCAGTGAGGCACAGGACCCAAGGCAGCATGGGTTCACAGTGGGAAGGTCATGTCAGACAAATCTAATAGATTTCTTTCACTAGGTGACCAAAATAGTAGACCAGGGAGGGGCTGTGGACATGGCCTACCTAGACTTTAGCAAGGCATTTGACACAGTCCCACACAAAAGATTAATAGTCAAATTAACCAGCCTGGGAGTGGGTCCCAGAGTGGTAGCCTGGGTAAAACATTAGCTGGACAACAGGACACAGAAGGTAATTGTAAATGGAGTCCACTCTGAAGAAACAGGGTCACTTAGTGGGGTACCGTGAGGTTCAGGACTGGGTCCAGTCCTTTTAATGTCTTTATAAGTGACATTGCAGAGGACTGGAGGAAAAGTATGCCTCTTTGCAGATGACACAAAGATCTGCAACAGGGTTGATAAACAAGGAGGCATGGAAAGGATGAGAAGGACTTGGCAAGGTTGGAGGAATGGTCAGAAGTATGGCAGCTAGGATTCAATGCAAAGAAGTGCAAAATGATGCACCTGGAAACAAGAACCTAGGGAAAATTACACAATGGGAGGAGGTAATAAAAACAATAAAAAGGAAAGGGACCTGGGGGTAATTATATCAGATGACCTTAAGGTTAGCAAGCAATGTGAGAAGGCAGTAGGGAGGGCTGGGGGTATACTGGAATGCATAGGGAGAGGCATCACCAGCAGAAAACAGGAAGTTGTAATCCCTCTGTACAGACAGTTGGTGAAACCCCATCTGGAGTACCGTGTCCAGTTCTGGACACCCCATCTCTGCAGGGCCATAGACAGGATAGAGGCAGTCCAGAGGAGGGCAACTAAAATGGTGCAGTGTCTGCAAAAGAAGCCGTATGAGGAGACAGTAAAGGAGCTTAATTTGTATACGCTTGAGGAAAGAAGGGAGAGGGAGGACATGATAGACACATTTAAGTACCTCAGTGGAATCAACAAAATCCAAGAGGGTAGCATCTTTCAGAAAAAGAGACATGCAAGAACAAGGGGACACAATTTAAAGATGGGGGGGCAGTTCCGGAGCAATGTGAGGAAGTATTTTTTCACAAAGAGGGTAGTGGATGCATGGAACTGCCTTCCTGAGGAGGTTGTGGGGTCTAAAACTGTGGGAGAATTCAAGAATGCATGGGACAGCCATAAGGCAATTCTTGTGGGGGGTAGGAAGAAATAGGCTGTTGGTTAACTAGGATCTGCGGCCTATCCTGTAAGTAGGGAAATGGGCAGACTAGGTGAGCCAAGCGGTCCTTATCTGCTGTCAAAGTCTATGTTTCTATGTTTCTATTGTTTAGTTTATTTTTTCAAATGGTGTGGGGCAATAGGTTGAATCCTGTCAGAAGGGACATTACGTATCTTCCCATTAAGAAAGGGGGGTTACACATGGTGAATCCTGTGTTTTTTTTACCACTCAATTTTTTTGTTTTCTTCTTTTAGCTTTCTATGGAATTTGGCCTTTGACGTGGCGACGGTGGGTACAGTTTCTATGGAAACAATGTTTTCAGAAATGGACTTTACTGCCTTCTAAGACTTTGGTGTCAGATAGTCTTCCAAGTTATGGGATTTCCTCTTTGAAGAAATTACATCAGTGGAAAGTGTTGTTTCAAAAATTACTTTCACTAGATAGAAAAACCTTTTATTCATATATAGTATATGAAGTACAGCAAGTATCACTTCTTTTACCAGAATGTATTCCCACTAGAATGACTTTTGCCTTGCATAAATTAACAGATTTTAGATTGCCAGTGCAGATATGGGATATTGTGTGAATTTCTGCTCAAGGGAGATTAGGAGTTAGAGGGAATCTTAAATATAAACTACAGTCTGACAGGTATTGTCTTAGGCCCACATGTATTAATATGGAGGAATGTTAGTCACATTTCTTTCTAGAATGTGCCAATAGTAAATTATTTTGGAGTAAGGCAGCTATTCAATGGAATTTGCCTTTTTTGACTTTACTTTCCTATAATACCTTAATTTTAGGAGATTATACGGGGGTTTGGAAAAAATTTCATAAAAGTACTTTGAATGTTTTTTTTTGCATATATTCAATATTTTTTGTGGCAAGCCAGATGTCAGTATGTATTACAACAGCAGCAAGTCATGCATTCTGTCATTATTTCACAAATTGAGGCAGGGATGCTACAAGTTAAAGAAAAAGATTCTCATAAATTTTCTGTAGAAAAATTGGTTCAATTTTGGAGATATTTTCCCTTTTGAATGTCTTTATATGTAATCTACTGTGTTTGATTTGTTTCCCTTCTGTCTATATTTGATGTTACATAGATACATAGATACATAGATACATAGACAGTGTCGGCAGATAAGGGCCTATGGCCCACCTAGTCTGCCCATTTGAGCTTGTAAGTTCAGTTTGTTTTCCTAGAAGTCTATTTCCCCTTACCCCTGACCTCTAGAATTCCTTTATGTCTATCCCATGCATTCTTAAATCCCGTGATTGTTTCAGCCCCCACCACTTCTTCTGGCAGGGTGTTCCACTTGTCCACCACCCGTTCAGTGAAGAAATTTTTCTCATGTTCCTCTGAATCGTCCTCCTCCAACTTCATCCCATGCCCTAGTCCTGAAACATCTTTTTGCTTAAAAATAGTGTTTTCCTGCACCTTGTTCCTCCCTGTGAGATACTTGTATGTCTCTATCATATCCCTCTCCTCCTCTCCTCCAGGGAGTACATGTTCAGTTCCTTCAACCTGTCTTCATAGGATTTGTGATGCAACCATGCACCATCTTTGTTGCCCTCCTCTGAACCTTCTCTACCTGTCTGTGTCCTTACGTGGGTATGGTCTCCAGAACTGTACATGTACTCCAGGTGGGACCTCACTAGTGTCTTGTATAGCGAATTATGACCTCCCTTTCCTGCTGGTGATGCCCCTGCCTATACTCCCAGCATCCTATTTGCTTTACCTGATGCCTTGTCACACTGTTTCCCACCTTGAGGTCATCAGAGATGACAACCCCAAGATCCTTTCCTGCTTTGGTGCATGCTATATCCTCACCCCCAACTGATATATTGTGCCAGGGGTTTTTGTGCCCCATATGCATTATCTTGCACTTCTTTGCATTGAATTTCAACTGCCAAACCCTTGACCATTCTTCAAGTTTCTGCAGGTCCCTTCTCATTCTGTCTACACCCTCTGGTGTGTCTACTCTATTACAGAGCTTTGTGTCATCAGCGAACAGTGAAATTCTGCCTTCTATATCGTGTGCAATGTCACTGATGAAGATGTTGAATAGGACCGGTCCCAGCACTGATCCCTGTGGTAGCCCACTGGTCACTCTTCCCTCTGTGGAGTGACAGCCATTTACCACCACCCTCTGTGTCCTGCCACCCAGCCAGTTACCCACCCACCACACTACTGTCCTGCCCACACATGTTACTAGCTATATGAACGATTGTTTTGATGTAATTTCAGTTTTTCTCTGATGTTCTGTTTATTTTGCTCAATAAACTTCCCCTACTCTTTTCAATAAGTGCCATGGGATCTTTAACATCCACCTGAACTTCCACCAATCCAGGCAGATGAGACCTCGGTTTAACATCTCATCCGAAAGATGGCACCTCAGAAGTGCAGCACCCCTCTCATGCTGCGCTACAGTGTCATTACTGGGATATTAACCCAAGTGCCAGATGTGGGAACTGAACCTACAGTCCTCTGATCTCCCAGCCTCAGAGGCGAGTGTGCTACCTACTGAGCCACTGACACTGTGACAATGTGAACCTGTTAGAAAATTTGATGATTTTAAATGGAAGAATAATCTCTTGTTCCTTGGGAATTGATGTTGAATCCTTATAAGCATGCATAAAACATGATTTGAGGTTTCAAGCCTGTGAACACTTTCTTAACAAATATCCCTGTTAAGGATGGCTTTTACATTCCTTTTATTTTGGAAGTTATTCTTTTTCATAACTACTTTGAGTTTGACCATGAATGTTATCATAGCTATGTGGTACAGAATTTGGCGTGTCTATGGCACCCACATTTGTTAATTTATTTCTTGGGTTATTGGAAGAAAGAGTTGTGCTTAAAATTGGCAACAACCCATATGCAGACCACATCATCAAACAGTTTAGGTCCATTGATGATGTGGTCTGTGTGTGGGATGTTACCGAGCAGGAAGCCCTTGACTTTGTTGCCTGGCTATTGATGAAAACAAGCTGGACTTCCTGGATATGACTCTTTCTGCAAATCCAGATGGAACGGTTTTGAGTACAGCATATAGGAAGCCCACTGCCACAAACAATCTGTTGCACTCAAAACAATGCTCACCCCCTATAACCTCATTAACTCTATCCAGTATGGGCAATTCTTGAGACTGAGGAGGAATTGCTGTTCTGTGAAGACATTAATGTCCAAACAAGGGATCTCCCATCTAGGTCTTTGGAGAGGGGCTATGATCTCTCCCTCATAATGGGGAGTTTACTTCTGATACTCCTTTCACTGTCAGCCATGGGGTTTCACAAAGAAGATGTCCCTGTCACACAAACTAGGGTGATCCATCCGCCCAGTCTCTCTGAACCATCCCCTTTGGCTGACGTCAAACCCTCACATATGCTCTACCATTGCTGCATCGACTACAGTGGTGTGATCACCATAAAGAGACACATACCACCACACATGTATTTCAACCAAGGCTCCACTGCTGGATATACAGATCCCCCCTAAGCGTAACCACCAAACTGCTACTTGGTGTCTCGACACAATCTCTTAAACCCACAGGGAGCACCCCAAAAGAGTGGCAACAGAATAAAAGAAGGAGGACCAAAGACAGCCCCCTCTCCCTATCACTGGCAGCCCTCACGAAACTCCTGCTCTTTCTATTACTCTGTATTGGTAATGTGGAAATCAACCCTGGACCCCTGAATGTATTACCTCTCCATCAGACCTAACCTCAATTAAAGGCCTCAGTTTCCTGCATATTAAAGTATGCAGTCTGCTGAAAAAACTCACACTGATACAAGCCTGGGTTGCCCATACCTTCCCAGACTTTCTTGTGGTATCTGAGACATGGCTCAAACCCACCACAGCAGACAGGGATGTTAACCTACCTAACTACCAGCTATTCAGAGCTGATCGCCAAACAAGGGGAGGTGGAGTAGCCATATATGCAAAATCCGGTATAGCTGTATCCTGTATTGCTGCAACATCTATGCCCAAGGAGTTTGAATGCCTATCCCTAAAAGTCTCTCTCCCCAATACAGCAGCTTTTCAGCTAGTTGGTTGCTACAGACCCCCCTCTGCTGAACACAAGCTCTTATCCAATCTGGGGAACCTGCTCAAACCCAGCACTGAAGAAGTCATTATTCTAGGTGACCTGAATTTCAACTGGCTTACCCAGGAAGCTGCACCTCTGGTATCATTCTGTGATACATATGGGTTCACACAGCTAATTAATGAACCAACAAGAATTAATGCAAGGAATAGTAATAACAGCACACTACTTGATATCATGCTAGTGAATAAACCACATCTATTCACACACGCTGGAGTGCTTCTCTGCGATATAAGTGATCACTGACCCATCGCAGGGTAAGATCCACCAGCATAACAACAAGCCCTGCAAAATTCCTCATGAGGAGATCCAAGAAAACATCAATATTGAAGGATATTTGCATGATCTAGCTTACTCTCCACACTGGCAAGAGTTTATCTTGCCCATTCTGTTGAAAAGCTCAGCAGGTGCTAAATAACATTATAATAAATGCCCTTAACACCCATGCCCCAATCTCTAGTATCCGAATAAAAACAAACCTGTTGTTGGTTTACAGCTGACCTCAAAGCTGCACTGCTGGAGAGAGACAAACTCTGGAAAATGGCAAGAAAAACCAAGAATGCAAATGACTGGATAATCTTTAGGAAAGCCAGGAATAGATGCACCAAGAAAGTTATGGATGCAAAGGCTGCCTTCTACTTGGCTGAACTCGACTCTTCCTACCAAAATCCTGCTAGGTTTTGGGGCACCAAGAAGCGTATGGTGGGGCAGGACACTAACACCCCCCTTCCAACTCAATTACACAACAGTTATGGCCCTATCACTGGCAAAATGGAAATTCTGGACGCCTTCAATAACCACTTCACAACGGCTGGCCTTGCCTTTGACACCTCTCCAGCTAACCTGCTGAGGGAACAATTAAGCTCCCATTACACTGGTGATCAGAGAGTTGACTCTTCCTTCAGCTTCAAATCTATACTGTTGAAACAAGTAGAGGACCTATTATGACAACTGGATACCAAAATAAGCTCAGGGGCAGACTCTCTGGACCCCTACGTTCTAAAGATTGCATGCCATGTACTTGCAGTCCCCCTAACACACCTCTTTAACCTCTCCCTAAACTCTGGCTCTATTCCCACACTGTGGAAGACAGCCCAAGTGGTTCCCCTTCTAAAATCAGGGGACCCTATGGATCTTAATAATTACAGGCCCATTTCCATTCTACCAATGCTATCCAAGATGCTGGAGAAATTAGTGAGTAATCAGTTAAGAGAGTATCTTGACAATGCTAACCTCCTAAATCCAGCTCAGTCTGGATTCAGGGCCAAGCATAGCACTATCACTGCACCAGCCAAGGTCACAAATGACTGGCAATCCAAATTAGATAAAAAGAATAATGTCTGTGCAGTATTCCTGGACCTGAGCAAAGCATTTGATACTGTGGACCACGAGCTACTACTTTCATCCCTGTACTCCACTGGCCTAGATCCATCCTCCTTAAGTGGTTCAGATGCTATCTCACCGGTAGGTCACGGCAGGTAAAAGCTGAAGGTGACCTATCCCCATTAAAACCACTGTCAAGAGGAGTCTCCCAAGGTTCTAGTCTGGGTCCTATCCTTTTTGCCATTTATATAAATAACATTGATTCAACCCTTACCAATTCCTCTGTACACCTCTTTGCTGATGACACTGTTCTGTATGTCAGCAACCCTTCGACTGCAGCTGCTCGTGAAATCCTACAACAGAATTCTCCTTGCTACAATATCAGCTACTCGAGAAAAGCTTTGTTAAATGCAAAGAAAACTAAAGCAATGATGTTCACAAATCAAAGCTCCACCATGACATCCTCTCCAATCATTCTCCCCCAGCTATGCACTATACTTGGAGAAAATCTGGAGTATGTAGAAAACTTCAAATACCTAGGTGTGTGGATTGACAACAGACTTGACTTCACTCATCATTTAGAATAACTGTTAAAAAAGCTTCGCCAAAGGCTTGGCCTTCTCTATAGATTAAAACCCTTCCTAAACAGAGACTCAAAGATGAGGTTAGTCCAGACCATTTTTCTATCAGTTGTTGACTATGCAGACTTCCTTTATAGTCACTGCCCCATCTCCTACCATCACAAGTTGGATACCTTATATCATAGAGCAATAAGGTTCATTACAGATCTGCCATCTAATACTCATCATTGCTCTCTTTATGCTGCAGTTGGGTGGGTTTCCCTTCACCTCAGAAGGAACAGAAATGCAGCACTGTGGATTTACAGAGCGTTGTCAAAAACTTCCAAACTATATCCTGGACTGCTTCACCCAGACCTCTCCTAGCTCCTATGCCCTAAGAAGCAACAACATCATCCTGCTCAAATAGCCCAAATTCAACACCAGGCTAGGGAGGGCAGCAATCAGCTATTCTCTAGCTATAGCATGGAACACCGTACAAAAATCCCTAAAACTGTCCAATATCATTCCATTTGCATCCTTTAAACAGCAGTGTACAGTCTTCTTCAAAGAGAAATGCAATTGCTACCACTAGAGCTAGCATTGTCATCTCACAAATCTCCCTTCCAAACCATATATGGTATATTCCTTCCAGACAGACACCCCATCTTATGGCACCCAGTAATACCTTCACCATCCTAGTATTACATTATGTTGAGTGTTTGCCATGCCCCCCACTGGGATATGTATATACTGTACATACTGTAAATATTAGCTTAACTTTCCTGTAAACTGCTTTTTATCATGTGAATTTACTGTACATCACTGTGTTTATAAACGTTATTTTCTCCTGTATGTATAACTGTCTTATATAAGTGTATGATGTATCTGTTGTGTATCAACTATTGAACCTTGACCTTATCAGGTCCATCTTGTAAATGAGCCTTGCTCAATGATGTTCGCCTGAATAAATAAAGATTTGATGATGAAGAAGATGATGATGATGATCAGAGACAACAAGCAGCAGAGAAGACAATAAATTTGAACAGAAGTGACTTGCTGAAACCTAAACTTAAAATCTCCAAAGGGGATGAACTTAGATGTCTGGTCACTGAGTTTAATAATTAATCTGGCATAAAAGTGAACATTGTCACTAAATTCTGGTCTATCCTGAAAGGGGACCCTGAATTAGCAGCTTTTGTGGGCAAGAAACCCAGGATATCATATAAAAAGGCTACTAGTCTGAGGAACAAGATGGTTAACAGCAGTTTGGAGTAGTAACTAGTTTCTTGTAACTAGTAACCATAATCTGATTACTTTTCTAGGTAACTAGTAACAGAAATGGAATACTTTTAAAATAAAGTAATACATAACTGTAATGATAGTACTTTTCCTTAAAAGTAATTAATGTAATATAAACAGAATAACAGATAGGTAGCCACCCTATACAGTTGGTGTAATCCATCAAGGGGTTCCTTTGACTTATAAACCTTGAGTGAAGTTCAAGAGGTTTATGCCATCAAAGGAATCTGGGAGATTGTGCAGGTGTCTTTTGATATTGAGGCTTCAGGGTAAACAAAGGCTGCTCAGCTGACTGTGTGCTTGATTTATTACATCAGGCTAAAAAAATTGCCATCTGACAAGCACTGAGTGAGCACCCAACATCTTCACCTTCCACACTGAATGCAAGTTGCCCACCATTTTTTGCCTTTTTTCACAATACAAAGATTAAGCAACATTTCATGGCTGTGAGGTGCCATTTTTTGTAGCCTTGCTGATATTCAGGTTTGCATAGTTACAGTGTCTAGGTATTATGAGCTGCCAGAGCTATGGGGTGGTGTAAAACCCATAGCACAATAACTTGAGCAAAGACATGCAGCCTTGTGACATTTAGCCTAGGAATTTTGACGTAATACCGGTTTGCCCTATGAGATCTTTGCTCTAACACGGTGGCTACAACTACAAGATAGCCTCATTTATCACACCACTGCTTTCTATATTGTTACAGTCCCATTGCCGGGTGGATGTTGGGGTTGTTTTTGCCAGTTGTCTCATTACAGAAAATGTTGTTAGGCTAAATGGCTCTAGTGAGGTGTCATTGGGTATCCTTGTACCAGTTGTTGCAGATCCTGTATAAATCACTGGTCCCTTCAGTTTGAGTACTTCTTTGATCTGTAGAAAATGAAAATGAGTGTGCACACATAGCTTTCACCTTTCCACCTTCTTACTAGGTCCTACTAATTAGTTGCTGCTTAAGGACTCCTCAGCTCATTCACTTCCACTATGCCTTTTCATTTTCCATACTCTATACCTTACCTATTATCACTTTTTCTTCTACAGCCTTCCCCTGTTTTCTTTCCTCACATACTGTATATTTCTCTTATTTCGCTTACCTGCTTTCTTCTGTTTTAGATAATTCCTCAAGAAGACCTATGGCTGAAATTTTGATTCTAACCCAGTTTTCTATTTTCAGCACACATTTAATATTACCATTTTGTTCTATATCTATAACATGTTCTATGCAAATAAAAGTCAGAAAACATTTTATTTGTCAGTTTATTATTAAATACAGTATATCATTTTGCAACATTTGATATACAAATTATACTACTTATGCATGGCGACATGGCAGAGCTAAGAATTGCTAAAGGAACCAAAATGTGTTTGAGGGGGCAACAGATTGTCCAGTTGATGTACAATTTATAGATAGCTAGCTACACCCCTGCATGTCATCAGTCTGGCCCTCTATAGTAGCCATTGTGAACCCCAAGGGAATCAGTGCCAGCATAGCTTTTGTAGGGAAAAAGGCAAGTAGTCCATCTGTAGGCAGGGCTCAGTGCCTAGTTCCACTAACATTACATGTGCCAAAGTGCCACAGCAGGCTGCTTGATCATCTGTCTGCCTGCCCACCTGCCAGATCTATCACCATCACCCAATCCATTTCAAAGAAAATCTCCACTGAAGGGGTATGCACTGGAGTGCAATAGGTGTGCTGTGTTGTGTGATAATTCAACTGTAAGTGACACTGTCTGACTTCAGTTGTGGCTTTCCGTCAGTGGCATAATAGTCATGGCAGACTTAGTTGTAATCATAACTGTGTCTCAGTGGCATTGGCAAGTCCAGGTTCAGCTATGGGGAAGAGTGCTTAAATTGTGGGTTGGGGTAAGCAGGTGTGTGTTGGTGAAATTTATTGTATGTGATATGGTGTGGATCTGTGGCTGGCAATGGCAAAATTAGGATTCAGGCTGCTGTGGGGAAATATGAAAAGATCACCAAGCAAGGAAGAGCAGTAGATCTGCAGGGTGCATGTGTGTGTGTGTGTGAGTGTAGGAGAAGCTATGTGAGGGTAGGATTTTATTATGGAAATTTAAAGGGGTAGTTGTGGCTCTTGCATAGTCAGGAGGAGAATACAGGCTAGAAGTGGGAAAGATCACCAAGTGCAGAAGATGCAGCAGGGTATGTGTGGCAGTGGGGTAAGGGTGGGATGTAAAGGGGTAGTTGTGGCTGGCATTGTCAGGATATATAGCTGGGTGGGAAAGATCATCAAGGGCACTGACAGTAGATGCAGGGTGCATTTGTGTGTGTGTGCATGTCGTGTGTGTGTGTGTGTGTGTGTGTGTGTGTGTGTGTGTGTTAGTGGGTGAGTGTGGGTGTTATGGAAATGAAAAAGGTCAGGGCCAGCAGTGGCTGGCAAAGTCAGGATTCAGCTGTGGGGAGGAAAGACTGCAGGAGGCAGCAACTGTTTTTTTTTAATAGGGCTACTATTTATGGAAATGTAAAGGGATTGTTGTGACTGGCAAAGTCAGATGGGTACTGCATTATAAATTAACATATTCATTGTCTTTAGAATTGGTTTTATTTCTTTTATACACTTCTTGGGGTTTCATTTCATTTTCATTTATTTTTTATTGTTTATACTGGAGGGCATGTGAGCATAACTGCTCATTTTCACAAGTGTCCATTCTACTCATTACAAAGTATAACACAGGTACAGTTACATTACAGGAAAATTTATACATGGAGTCCTAAATATAGTGGCTATGTTCAGGAATTATAAATAATTACAAGGTAATATAAATGATTTAATTAAGAGGAAGGAAAGAGAAAAGGGAGGACAGTGTTAAGTGCAGGAACAGACACAATTCTCAAGGAGGTAATGTTTGGTGTTGTTTTTGAAGGTTCTAAAGGATAGACACTGTACAATGGAGTTAGGGAGGCTGTTAAATAGTCTGGAAACCCTGGAAGAGAGGGAGTGAAGTCCATGGGAGGTATTGAAAAAAGGGACCAAGAAGGATTGGTGGGCAACAGATCTGGTGGTGCTGATAATGGTTAGCCTCTTGGAGCAGGAGGTGATGCTGTAGAGGAGTAGTCCATGAAGAACTTTATAAAAGAAGGTCAGGATTTTGAGATTAAATCTGTCTTCAAGAGATAGCCAACTAGCAATCTGGTAGAGGTGGTAGTGGTGGAATATTCTGGGGAGACTAGTGATGAACCCGATTATGCTGTGGTAGGTGACTCTGAGCTTTCTGAGAGTCTTGAGGGAGGGGGTGGTGGAGTAAATGAGGGAGCTGTAGTCAAGGAGTGGGAGCAGGAAACAATTTATTTGCTACAAGAGCTTGAGTTTCCAGGGTGAGTAATTGAGTAACCCTGTATAGCATTCCAAGTCTTTGGTGAATTGTCTTCATAAGTTGGGAGATGCGGTATTTGTAGGAAAGATGCCAGTCTAGGTAGATGCCAAGTTACTTAAATTCTGTAACTGTCTCAATGCAGTTGAAGTTGTTATCCCTGAGTGTGAATTCAAAGTTGACAGTTTTTCTGGGGCCAAAGAAAACCAGGGATTTCATTTTTTGGCTTTGAGGACTAGACCATGAGTGAAGAACCAGGAGTGGAGTTTGTTGAAGTCATGCTGGAGTTTGTTGAGGAGAGTTTTGAGGCACCTATCCTTACAGAACAGGGATGCATCATTGGCATATAGGATTAGCTCAGTGTGTGAGCATATAGAGGGAAGTGGATTTATGGAGAGGAAGAACAGCAGGGGCCACAAAATGGAGCTTTGAGGGATGCCATATTTAATGAGATGGACATCTGAGTACTGTCCTTCAATCATGGTAGTGTGCGATCTGTCGCTAAGTTAGTTTTGGAACCAATTGAGAACTTCATTGGAGAAGTTGAGTTTGGATAGAGTTCTGGGGAGTATGTGGTGTTTGATAAGATCAAAGGCCTTGGTGAGGTCCACAAAGACAGAGCTGCTGTAGAGAGCTTCATCATTGGCCTTGTCAATGAAGTTGTTGAGGCTAACAAGAGTGGTTTCTGTATTGTGGCCTGACCTGAAGCCATACTGTGACACTGAGTAAGTTATAACTGTCTAGGAATTCAATGGTTTGGTCAAGAACATTTTTTTCTAGGATTTTGGAAAGGGGGTAAGAAGGGAGACTGGTCTGACGTTACTCACATCTGTTCTAGATCCAGATTTGTGGATGGATTTGATGGTGGCACTTTTCCATTTACTAGGAAAGGTGCCAGTGCAGAGTGAGTAATTGAGAATGTTTACTAGGGGAACTGCAATGTGTTCACAAATTATTTTGAGACTGTGGTAGTTGATGGAACCAGCACTGAGGCAGGGCTTGGGGTTATCCTTTTTGTATGTAGTCAATTACCTGAAAGGATGGAGACAGCAAAAGTGGAAACTGGGGTGCTGGGTGACTGGGAGTTTAGGGGGTTGGGATGGGATGTGAGCTTGGTGTGTTGCACAGTTTTGTTTATGGCTTGTTTTTGTCAAGGTCCCCAAAGTGGAGGTTGAAGAGGTTGGCAATTGCTGCTGTCTCCTTGATGAGGTTTCATGAGCACATAGTGATGTTTAATGAGTAAATACAACCATGTTGTCAAAAGTATTATAAAGTAATATGTTGATGTCTGTTGCAGGTGGTCTGATCCAACACTGCTGCTGCATGCTATGTCTAAGTAGGAGGAGACAGATGCTGGTGCTGTGAAAGGTTTTGTACAGAGCTAAAACAGGTATGCCACCATTGTCTGAGTAGCCTGACTATTTTCACAGTACTTTCCAGTTCATCCTGTGAGACCTGTTGGATATTTCCCTTTCTGCCTCTTCTTTTCCTTTTTTCCCCTGCAACTGCAGTATTATCATGGAGTCTGCGGTGGAGGAGCCCATGTCTGCCTGTAGGGAAGCAGAGGGTCCTGCAGAGAACCAGAGATGGCTAGGAGGGGAAGAAACATTCTTTTTGACTCACCCCTTCCTGATGTTTTTGTGGTGTTGTTGTCGTTGTTGCTGCTCCCTGTTGCTTGGTCTGCTTTTTGGAGACGAGAGGAACATTGCTAAGGGGCGAGAGGAGTGAGAAGTGAGAATCGCGAGGGAATGAAAAGGAGCATGGTGAGAGTTTTGTCTGTGCTGAGAAAGCAGCAGAGATCGATGCCTAGGAACAGAGAGATGTTGTGGGGTTTGAATAACGGAAATAGTGGAAAACTGTAATGAATGCTGCCCTTGCACTACGAATGGTAAATGATTTAATCGGTGAACAGTGAACAAGGGTAAAATTTGCCTGAGCTTTGAAGTGAAAGGGCGTGAACTAAAAGGCCCTAAAAGATTTAAATGGATTAAATGAACTAAATTGGTAAGAACGCATAAGTATATATGCATAGGAAGGGGCTTTGAGAAGTTCAGAAATAGTTTGAGAGTTTGAGAGCTTGAGGCAGAATTAGAAGTACTGGAAAGAGAGACAGAAAACAAAACAGTGAAATGCACTGCCAAGATTGGATCTCTTCTGCATACTTTACTTTATGTAGTGTATGGAGTGGGGTACAGGGAATTGCTTAATATTTCTTAATATTAACAAGATTTAAAACCTTTTATTTTTGGCGCCAAGATGTCAAGATGCAAATACATCACACCCAGGTATAACTACCTCTATTTAGTACCTCCATACAGAAGGGAAGTCTTCACTGCACAGGCATGGTGTTCAGTGAGCGATAGTTGCCATTGCAAGAAGAAAGCATAGCATTGCATAGCACAGTGATAAAGTGAGAGTTTGAGAAGTTTCTGAAGTGAGTTTAATAAGCAGAGACAACAAAAAAATGCTTAAAAATGTATAAAGATTAAATGAGATAGTGGGCTGAAACTGAAATACCTAGGACTTTTTGGAAGCAATGGAAAAGAGTCACAATAGGACAAGGTATTTATATTAAGTAGCTATAGAGGGAAACTGAAATTTAAAAGCTTAAAAGTTCAAAGTCAACATTCTGCCTTATTTTTAAGTAATAAATTCTGTTTAAAATTTTAAATCTTAGATGTGGAAGAATTGGCCAAAAGGAAATATTTGGAACTGTTTAAAGGAATTAAAAACCCTGAGAGACAAGGCAGAGGGAAGGAAAACAGGTATATTAGTGAAAACCTTCTGAGACTTCATTTTAAAAGTTAGTAGCCAGGCTACAGAGACTTATTTGTTATTTATTTTATTTTGAAATTTGCTTTGGTGTTTAGGAAAGTATTTTTGAGAGGTTACTCACTCCCAGAGATGCAAGTTCCTGTCTGAGAGGCACTTTTTTCCTTTTTTTTTATATTATTTTTACTCCCACTACCTCTCCTTCAGGCCTCCTAGCACCCCACTAACCCTGGCGATCCTCTTCAGGAGCACCTCCATCCACAGATAGCAGCAGACCCCCAAGTTGGTCCCGGCATATCCCATTGCCGGGCGGGTCTCCCTCTTTCGAGGGAGAAGGCATGGGGAGAGGGGAAACCCAGCACACTATTGCTCACATGGCCCTGGGGGTGCTGCTGTGGAGGAGGAGGAGGATATTTCTGGAGGTCTCTATGGCATGGAGGGTGGAAGTCATCATCTGGTGCACTCCGGAGCTGTTTTCCAGTTTTCTTGAGTCCCTCCTGTGCCGCTGATTGTAGTGCCCCTGGTCTCCACCAGGGACTGCTACAGAGCAGGACTATCCCTTAACTCACCCCTGGAGAGGAGAGGAGAGCAGTCCTCTGGACACTCAATCCTCACCTTCCCCTGCCAGCCCCTGGTGCCCCAAGGAGGCACACTTTTAAAGAAAGTTCATACTTTTAATTAGAAGAATCTGGAAACAGGATAGTTGCAGAGGGGAAAAGTGTTCAAGGGCTGTTAAGTCCAGATCTGTGATTGTGTTGTGAAGAGCTGCACATTTTTCTGTTACCTATAATATGTTATTATTGCATATAGCTGTGACATTTGAATTTACTGGTGAAAATGAATACAAGAGCTGCTAAAAAGAAAAAAAGCTGCAAATCCCATTAGCTATAAATAGAAAAACAAGATGACAAAAAGCAATATGGATGGGAAAATAAGTAAGGCAGAAAGGAAAATTACAAATTACAAACTGGCCCCCAGGTAGCATTTGAACTTGGTGGGGGAAAAGGAGGTACTTAAGATACAGAGTTCCTCCTTTATCTCCCTAAGTTCTTCCCTGATAAAAGGGGTATCAGAAAGGGAAGTTTCCATACAATGGAACACCCATTAATGAAAAAGATTAGAAGTCTAGAAAAAGACAGTCAACTGGTTGAAGAGTTCAAAAATTCTGGTGGACAAGTCGAAGGTAGCGGTGGTGTGGGGGGGTTATGGAAATATAATGAAAGATATCAGGGAGACCAAATAAAGGATTCCCTGGTGGAAGAACGTAGTAGGGTGGAAAGCAACAAAAAAATAAGGGAGGAGGGAAATCTGTTAGGGATGCCTCCCATCAATGCCCCAGCAGATTGTTTCTGGGAGAGTTTGAAACATTTCTCACCCCTTACATTTTAAGACCTAAGTTAGACCCACCTTCTCAATATCCCCCAGATATTCCTCATATAATTCAGGAAAGAAGCTCAGAAACCAAGGAAGCTAATGGAAGCTTACAGCTGGAGCCCTAAGGGAAGATTATGGAGATACTAGGTGAAATAAGAAATGGGATCTTATTGAATAAGTTATTACTTAATTTCACATCCCTGATAAATGCACAGATAACTAAAGAAAGAGAGAAGATCCCAGTAGAAACAGGAAATAGAAAACAGGATGATAACATTTACAGCCCAGATAAGCAGACTACAAAGAGTAATAGAGAAATGATTAGGAAGACAACAGAGGAAACTGGGAGGAAAGAAATAAAGGAGATGAGGCCTTGGTATTGGACATTCAGGAGAGTAGAAAAGAAACAAAATTAGACAAAAAACAAACAGAGGACAAAATGATAGCAGGAAAGTTAAGGGGAAAGGAAAAACCAAACTGTAAAAGGAAAGAAGGTAATATAAATATAAACAAGAGTCAGGAACACATAAAGGAAGGGAGAGATGGAGATGAGTTAGCAAGGATAATCCAGATAGTTGAAGACGAGCAGTTAAGGAGGTATAGCATCATATAGGAATGTCCAGCAGTACAGAAAGAGAAAAAAATATGGAAATTGAAAATGAAATTATGGAGGTCAGTGGCTCTAACCTAGAGAGAAAGAAAAAAAGAAGCCCAAAGAGACAAAGGAGAAATATTGCCAACAGTGTTTCTAAGAGGCATCCCCAAAGCTAAAAATGAGAACTACATGACACTGAAGTTAGCAGTATATAATGTTTGCAAGAGAGTTCTGGGGAATACAATCACATGGAATGAGTTACATTCAACATACCGATACCATGGAGGGAGAGAGAGAGAGAGAGAGAGAGGGCGGATCTGTTTGGTCTTGAAAAACAAAAATATTAGAAAAAGGATAATGGAAGTTAAAAAAACAGCTGAAGGAATGGGATATAAATGCAGATGTAACTATCCCATTAATGAAGGAGGACAAACATACAGTGGTAGAGAAAGAAATCCCAAAGCGAAAAACAAATCCACAAAAGACAGTAGGGAATAAAATACAACAGAGAATATGAAATTATGTAAGACTTATAGAGAGAGAACACACAATGTTACAAGAGGAGACATATGGAAAGATGATTATAGGGAGACATCAAAGAGGTCTGAGAATAAATAATAGTGCCATCATGGAAGAGTCACAAAGTTTTGACTTAATAGAATTGGAGTCTGTTTTCTCTGAAGATAGAGAAGAGAGAAATGGTGTAGAGGAGGGAACTCTTCAGGTCACCAAATAAATAGATGATATGATCTGACTACCAGAAGTAACAACTGAAGAGAGTGACAATCAATTAACTTAGCGGGAATATAGCAGGAGCACTGTGTAAATTTAGAGATAATGGTATATTTAAATTTATGAAACAAGTTCATATAATCATGTTACAAGAAACTTGGTTAAATAAAATAAATGACTGTCATGGTATGGTGATAGATTGGGTAAAGGTACCTTTGTGTACAAACAAGGCACGAGTGTCTTAGATTAAAGAATTTTAGATGTATATTCCTATTACAGGATACATAAATTGGAGGTGATGGATAACTGGGATAGCGACCACAGACCAATTCTAAATGGGATGGAAAGTGACGTCTGTAGCTGGCTCGCGATGGCAGGCTGACTGAATGAGTTGGAGGTCTGCACCGGAGGTACCAACTGTTATTGTTTCAAATATGCAGCTTTGATACCTGTGAGAATACATGCACCTGCTCAAATTTATTCTGTAAATGCAAGTGAGAAATAAGTTATTGGTCTTTTCTCTTTTACTCAATGGTGTGAGCAGCCAATGGTTAAAACAAACTCACCTGTACCCAGCTATGGCTTGTTTGAGGTGTATTCCTCTTAAAACTGGCATTTGAACTTTTGAGTCGGGAGTATGTCTACCCAGCCTGAGAAGGGTAGTACTCAGAACACTCCAGCCTCACCAGTAAAACCTCCTGCTAAACAGCGTCAGTGGAAAAAATGAAATATGGATAAAGATAATAATTCTTCACAAAGCTTGACCATGGCTGACTGAACCAGATCCCACCAGCAGAACCTACATGCTTTTTTTGAAGCAGCCACAATCTTTTTTGGTAAATCTGTTTCTCCACTACCTGTGACGCTGCTAACACCTCAGTCTTCCGGGACATTTGGTTGTATAGCCAGTCCAAGTTTGGATCTTGAAGAAGTTGGATACACTACAGCTGAAGATGAAGAAATAGATTCTACAGCAGCTATAGCCATGCCAGAACTCTTAGAAGAAATGAATTATGGTAAGCTGCATAAATCTACGATCACAGATAAAAATTCTGCTGAGGCAGGTATTGGGGAACAGGGGTATGGTATGGCCATGATGAGTGAGCAGAGCGGACCTGAATGCATAAACATAAACCTTAATACATCGGTGGATATGGGTGGATATAAGGACACTGGGTTGAAGCTGTCTATGGAGGACTTTGGTAAATTTCAAGCCGAAATGAAGCAGGAAATTCAAACGGGCTTTGCCACGATGTCCTCCATGCTAACAGAATTTACGACAGCCTTATCAGTGATTCAGAATAAAATAGAATCACTTAGTATATGAACAAATAAAGTGG
The DNA here is from genome assembly GCA_016271365.2 of Neoceratodus forsteri. Lineage (NCBI taxonomy): Eukaryota > Metazoa > Chordata > Ceratodontiformes > Ceratodontidae > Neoceratodus > Neoceratodus forsteri. The sequence goes on along the minus strand of CM028135.1, from coordinate 898,199,649 downwards.
AGACCCATGTTTCAAGTTTAGAGGATATTGTCACACCTATGGCAGTTAAACTTAAAAAAGTTGAGAGAGCTTGCAGATTAAACAGCTAAAATTGTGGCTTTTGAAGATTGCTCTTGAAGAGATAATATTAAAATTGTTGGTTTACCAGAAGGGCCGGAAGGCCCAGGCGACCCCCTTCCTTTTTTGAAAAAGTTTTAATACAGGCCCTGAATTGGCAGTATCCTGAGGAACAGATCATGTTGGATCATGCTCATAGGGGACCAAGCAAGTTTTGGGACAAGGGGAGACTTCTATGAAGCCTCGACCCATATTCCTAAAGCCCCACTACTTCAAGGACCGGGAACTGATTTTACAACATGCTCGTATTAATAGAGGTTTGTGGTTCTAATAGCATCAATTTTCCTTTTGTTTCAGATTTATCACAATCTACACTGCAAGCTTGATGGGAGTTTAATACAGTCAAAGAAATGTTGTGGCAAAGGGACATTAAATATTCTATTCTTCATCCTGCAAGAATTTGGTACTTTTTACATGGCTGACTGATCTTTTCAGATCCAAAAAAGCAGTGCAACACCTGATATCCCAAATGATGAATGCAACAGAGAACTAATTTAGCTGATAGAATTGTTTTCTATAAAGAAGCAGAAGCACTGTAGAGGCGGAAGCGGAGAGAAAGAAAGAAGAAGAATATTTTTTTTTCTCTCTCTTTCTCTCTCTCTCTTGTTTTTTTTTTCTTTCTACAGGTGGATAACCTTAAAAAGGGAAGATGAAAAGAATTAATAATGACCTTTTGGAGTCTTGGTTGATCTCTTTTTGTTTGTCAACCAACTTGCTCACTGAGACTGAGAACCAAGGGAGGGGGCCTGTACAAAGGAATTGTATCTTTTTTGCCCAGTATGTTCTGCATAGTGTTAATCATACATCCTTGTACAATAACAAATGGGTTAAATGTGGGATGGTGGGAAATTATGGTTTGTTTATCAGTTTTTGTATGGATGGGGAAGGGGTATAAATCGTGGGGGTTAAAGTGGCTAATAAAATAGAGTATTGCTATGGTGATGGTAAAAAAAGTAAGTTATATATAAAAAATGTAGCAGGTTCACTGTATATTAACTATGTGAACAATGGCTAATCAACTTAAAATTATATCATGGAATGTGAAAGGGATTCAAGACCGAGTGAAATCAAGGAAATCATTTAACTATATTGAAAAAATTGGTACAAATTGTATTTTAATGTAAGAGACACATTTAAGTGATACTGAATTTCAATTTTTGGCTAAGAAATGGGGTCCAGGAATGAATGCTCCCTACACAAGTTCGTCACGTGGGACTGCTGGTTTTTTTTGAAAGACCCTAGATTTCACAGTAAGGAAACAGTATAGTGACCAAAATGAGAGATGTATAATAAGACAGATTATTTGGATGGGCAGCATTCACACCATTGTGAATGTGTATGGTCCAAATGAAGATTCCCCCCAATTTTTTAATCATCTGTTTTTGGAACTAGCTCATTTTGCTGCCCCTTACAGTATTGCTGGTGATTTTAACACTATTCTAAATTCTTTATTGGACCAGTCATCAGTAATTTCAGTTTGCATGTCTTCGGCAACAATTCAGATAATTAATTATATGGGAGATTATAATCTCGTTGTTTGGCACAGGCAGAATCCAGATATTAAACAATTCTCTTTTTTTTTCTGCTCCATACCAATTGTATTTGAGAATAGATTATGCCTTGATTTCACAATCTGTTGAATAACAAGTTATTGAAACTCAGTACAAGAACACTATAATATCTGATCATGCTCCCTTAGTGCTAAATTTACAGCTTATTAGTCAACCTAGACATTTAAGCTTTAAGATGGACCCAGTTCTTTATAAGGATAGGGATTTTCTTTAAGTTTTGGGTATAGAAATTGAGGTTTTCTTTGAATAAACTAGGACAGCCAAAACTTTGGTACCTTGGGTATGGGAAGCATTCAAGGCATACCTTAGGGGGTTATAACATCATACAGTACTAAACACAGATGGGTTCAGCAACAGAAGTTATTAAACCTGGAACAGAACATTGCACTACTGTAAAATAGTCATATGGCATCAAATGACATGGAATATATCTCTGAATTAGCATCACTTAGGGAACAATACAATGCAATTGTGCCCAAACAAGCAGAAAAACAGCTCTTTCATACCCATAGCAATTATTATTTTAAGGGTGAGAAGATAGATAAATTGATGGCCTGGCATTTAAAGGCAGCACAGCAGAAGAAGTTAATTACTCAGATAAAGGATTCTGAGGGCAATATACAGAATTCCCCTTGAGAAATTAATCAAGCCTTTTGCAACTTTTATCAGCAACTATATACCTCAGAAATATCAGAGGCTTTGGATAGTCGAGAACACGTTTTTGAGGATATGGAAATCCCTACAATTTCCTTAGAATTATGTTCACAGCTGGACCAGGAGATCACTTGTGAGGAAATCCAGGCATTACCATCTGGAAAGGCAGCTGGTCCAGATGGTCTCCCTATTGACCATTATAAACTTATGATACATAAAACTATTATCCTCTAAAAGAAGTATTTGATTATATATTTCTGTCTCAGAAATTAATTCCATTAATTCCATCCTTTTGTAAAGCCACCATATTGTTATTCCCTAAAAAGGATAAACACCCTCAGCAATTAACATCATATAGTCCCATATCACTTATGAAGTCTGACACAAAAATGTTATCAAAAATCCCGGCCACCAGACTGGAAAAGATCCTACTTCTAGTAATTCATCAAGACCAGAATGGGTTTATTAAGGGGCAGATGTTAAATTCCAATATACAACGAATGCTAAATTTATTGGATTGTTGTAAGAATAAAGATCTTTCTCTTATGTTAGTAGATGCCGAAAAGGCTTTCAATCGGGTGGAATGGCCATATATAAAATACTTAATGCCTAAATATGGATTTTTGCCCCAATTTCTGTAAATGGGTGGAAATCTTGTATTCCAGTCTGGTGGCCAGGATAAAAACTAATCAGGAATTATCACCCCCTGTAATTTTGAAAAGAGGTACCCGTCAGGGCTGTCCTCTCTCCCCATTCATTTTTGCACTCATTATCAAGCCATTGGCCATAGCCATTAGAGCTTCGCAATTAATTGAAGGTCCTATTATTAATAATTATCCACACAAGATTAGTTTATATGCCGATGACATGATGCTGTATGTAAACAATCTTAATCAAAGCTTTCAGCATATAGTAAATTTGTTAAATCAGTTTAGCTCATTTACAGGTTATAGAGTAAACTGCACCAAAATGGAGGTTGTGGAAACAGATAATCATTCAGATCCATTCATTTCCTCATCTAATTATCAGATTTATTAAGTTTCTCAGGTTAACTGTCTTGGGGTAAAAATAGATAATGGTCTGAAAGAGAGATTTCAGTTGAACCAAATCAGAATAATGAATGAGATTAAATCCCTTTTGACACATTGGGGGGCTTTACCATTGACACTTATGGGATGGGTTAACGTCATCAAAATGGCTATACTTCCAAAAATGTTATTTTTATTTCAAACATTACCCATAATTGATGACAAATTTTTCAAAGGGCTTGATAGCATATTGAGGAAATTTTTATGGAATGGTCAGAAGCCCCGCCTAAAATTAGATAAATTATATTTACACAATTCTGAAGTGGGCTTAGCTTTACCCCATTTAAAATATAATTATTATTATTATACTGCAACTTTGACTGCTGCCCCAGTGTGGTGTGTGGCAGATGCTAAGGATCCTTCTTGGATCATGGAAACTAGCCGCATGAGATATTCAAATATTAAACATGTTTTATATGTAGGCTTGAATAAATACAAAATTAGGGAATTGTTAAAGTGTACACAAACAATGCTTCATGTTTGGAGCAAGGTTTTCTACAATCAACGCTTTAAAAAATATATGTCGCTCCATACACCAATTTATAAAAATAATAAGTTCCCACCATCTTTGTCTAATCCTACTGTATACTCAAACAATGGTATGACAAGGGTTTGAGAGAATTTAGTCAATTTTGCCAAGAAGGTGCTGTATGCGATTATGACACACCAAAGTACAGATACAATTTATTAAATGAACAGTTTTTTTGTTTTCTTCAAGTTAGAAATATTCGTGGAATGCTTAAACAAGGTCCCCATTGTATGATGAATCAGATAGAGGATGTTTTATCAAAGGGAACAAAAGTGAAATTAATATCAACAAATTTATCAAATTATTCTACCCAAGACAGTAGATTTGTCATCACAACTCACAACTAAACAGGAACAGAAATTGCAGAGGGCTAGTCCAAGGGGGATGTGGAATATCACTGTAAATACAGATATGAAAAGGTGGGGATTGAGATCAATTTGATTACAGCTGATAATGTTTAATGTTCTGCATAGAAATTATTATACCCTGGCCTGATTACATAAAATGAATCCATCAATATCTCCTGGGTGTCCAAGATGTGATAACAATGTGGGTACTTTAGAACAAATGCTCATTAGCTGTCCCCAGCATGCTTCATGGTGGGGTCAGATCCTTGGGTTATTGTCCAAAATACTAAAAGTGAATTTGACTAAGAATCCAGATTGGATGCTTATTAGGATTGATAATACTTATGGAAGTCTTTGGCCCTCTCAACAATATTTTATTAATATTAGCATGGCTATGGCCTTTAAGCAAATTCTGCTCAGGTGGAAGGATCCCACACACACACTTTTTAATATACAATATAGGTGAATTCCATGAGTGTGATACACACTCTTGAATGTATTCATTACTGCACAATTAAGTAGATGAACAAATTAAATGATATTTGGCTTCCCTTTCATGAAATGCTGTTGGCCAATAAGTAGATGTTTTATCTGATATTATTTATTTAGTATGATATTAATATATGGATGCATTATTGTTAAGATCCGTGATCTTAAGCCACACTGTAAATCTTTGTATTTTTTCTTTTTGCTATGATTATTAATAAAATGGATAACGAATCTTGAAAAAATATAAGGATGGAAAGTAACAATGGGATGTTGAAAGAAAATAAAATTCAATGAGCATGGATAGATAATATGGAAATCAGAAAAAAAAACAAATAAAATGGCAAAAAGTAAACCAAGAACATCTACGTAATTTTATAAAAACAAAGGAAATAGAGGATATGAAACAACAGTGTATGACAAAATTAGAGGAAATCTAAAGGGAAATGTGGTAGGAATAGAGACAGAGGATTTATTTGTCTGTTATCAAGTTACTGAACAAGGAACAGTGAAAGGACTGGCAGGACAGCAGAATAAAAATCAGAAAAATAAAAACATACAGTATACATAGCAGATTGGTTTGATGATGAATGCCATCAAAAAAGAAATTGCTCCAAAAAGTGGGAAGAAGGATATTAAAATATAATGACTTTGATAGTCGTAAGGCCCTGAAGAACTTAAAAGCTGAATATAAAGCTATGTTATTGAAAAAGAAGAAAGATTACAAAAAAAGAGCTTTGGAGTAAACTACAATGCTCCATTAAGGAGAAAGATGGTAGTGTCTTTTGGAGAATAGTGGCCCAGGGCACAACAAACAGTAGATTTAACATATTAGCAGTTATTCCACCAGAAAGATGGATAAAATACTATGAGGGAAATTTTCAATAAAGACAGGCCTATTTCAAGAAGGGATAGAAAGTGTGAATAGGGTAGAAAAGAATAGATGGCTAAAGTTTACCAAGGAAGAGGTTGTGAAAACAATAAAATCTCAAAAGAAAAATAAAGCTCCTGGTACTGATAATATAGGTGCAGAATTATTTCATATTAATTCTGATTGGTGGGCTGAGATTCTACTGTGTTTCTATAGAAACATAATAAAATTTATGACATTACCAAACAAATGGAATGAGGGAATACTAGTACCAATACATAAAAAAGGATCTATGGAGAAAATAGAAAGTTACCATCTAATTACACTGTTAAATATTAATCAAAAAATATTTTCACAATTGATTCTGAAAATAATTCAATATTGGATGGATGTCAATAAAATTATATCAGAAGTGCAAGCTGGCTTCTGTAGAGGGACAGCAACAGTGGATCAGATTTTTATTCTGAGACACATAGTTGAAAAATATGTGGTTATAAAGAAAACAAAGATTTATGCAGTATTTATTGACATTAAGGCAGCCTTTGATTCGGTCAACCATAGAACACTATGGGATATTTTGGCTGAAAAAAGGCATAAATGGAAAACTACTTTATGGCATTAAGCTGCTGCACAAGAACAATAAAATTATGATAAAATATAGTAAGGAAGGGAGTATGACAAGTCCAATACATGTAAACATTGGAGTTAAACAAGGGTGCATTTTAGCCCCCTCTTTGTTTAATTGACATGTTGATACAACAGTGGAGGATCTAAAGCAAGCAGAAACATTTCCCCAAAAAATAAACAGGGATGATATTCAGCTTTTACTATATGCGGATGATGCAATATTGCTGTCACAGACCAAAGTAGGATTAAGGTGGGTAATTTTGGGGACAATACAGACCCTTAAAAATTAGATATGACAATAAATCAGGAAAATACTAAAATAATGACTTCTGGGAAACAAACAAGGAGTTTGGGTAGATGGAAGACTGGAAATTTACTGACTTGAGGAAGTAAATAACTTCTGTTACCTTGGAGTGGTATTGAATCAAAATTTAAAGTGGAAAAATCATATGGAATTAGTTTGTAACAAGGCAGCAAAAGTATCGAATGATATTAGACATTTTGCCACTACAACAGCAGGAAACTCTTTTATTGCCCAGTACAGATGCTTAAGAGCGAAAGTAGAAGCACAAATGATGTATGGGGCAGAAGTCTGGGGAATAATATATAAAAATAATTTAAAAGGACTTGAGATAATACCAAACAATTACTTTAGAAATTTATTGGGATTACCTGGTTTTGCGTCGGCTGCAGGGGTTAGAGTGGAAACTGGAACCGTATCATTTTAAGTTAGAACATTGAAAAAGGCAATACTGTTATACAGAAAAAGTGGTTACCTCTCCAGAAGCAAGTATAATAAATAAATGCTGGATTGACGTAAAAAAATGGTAAGGTAGGAAATAACTAACTTGGTTTGGAATATTAAATGGAGAACTTAATGAAAATGGACTGGAGTACAATTGCACCTTTAGAGACCTGGTAAACCCTTCCAGATTTGCTAGTGAGGCAATACAGAGATTAAAGGATAATGCAAAACATATGGATTATATTAGAGTAAGAGAGTCTTGGGAAAATGATCCTCTAAAATATATTAAAACAAAATTTGAAATGGAAAAGTATTTGCTAAAATGTGAACATGCAAATCAGAGAAAAGCCTTAGCAAGGTTATGATTTGGCATATTCACCAGCTGGTATAAAAAAACAAATAGCAACAATTCAAATGTTTGTGTAAGCTGTGAGGAAGCAGTGGTGTCAAGTACACATTTACTTTTCGATTGTATAGCCTTTGCACAAGACAGAGAACTGTATATTAACCAACAGTTTGATAACCTGGGAGTAATGAATAAGCAGGAGAAATTGACGACTGTCCTAAATTGCAGACATACAAAACAAATTGTTGAAATTGCAAGTTTTGCACAGAAAATTGCTATGAACCTAAAATGGAATGTATGATCTGATTTTAATCTAAATTTGATAGGGAAATCTTGATGAAATGTTGTATGTTGAATACTGCATCTGGATGATTGGGTATCCCTTGGTACGATGCAAATAAGGCCATCTGAGCACACAGAGGACAGAGACACACTTACCACTAGTGGATGCAGCAGCAAGGTAGGGGAGAGCTCTCCATGCATGTGGTAAGGGGACTCAATGAAAGTGTAGTACCCATGGCCTGTTCTGCTGAAATGCTGTCTCCAGAAGGATGGGTTGTTGGGTGCCTTTGTCATAGCTCAATACAGTCGGAGGCAGGCCTAACCATATGGTTGGAGCTTCAAGAGGTGACAGAGCACTAGGGCATGGTGAATCAGTGCCAGTACAGTGGGCCCATGTAGTTACACATTCACTCTGAATTGCAAATGCCAGCTCATCATCTATTGTCTCATTTAAATTGTGTCACATGAAATGGCAGTGGTGTGGTTCACCAGAGTCAAAGAAAGAGGCTTTAATGAATTTGGATTTAGAAAATCCCCCGGGCATGGTGATGTCTGCTACAAGGAAGGACTGGGAAAGTCCAGGAATATAGAAGTAGTAGCTGTAGGGCACGGTATTTGGGACAAACACCACCAAAAAATGTTGCTTTAGATAACATGGATGTATCATAATGAACTGCATAGCAGACAAGGGATTGCAGTCACTGGGCAATGAACTGCATAATGCACTATGGAATTAACCAACGCTCTAGCAAAGAAAGCCAAGCACTTTGAATGTTCTTTGTCTGTGCTTTTTGTTTTGCATCAGTGGTGCCCACATTTCAGCAATCCCTCCAGTTGTGTGAGTGGAAGAGAGCTCCTGGTGAGCACTTCAATACCTATAGACACAGGAGTTCCTTGGGCCATGCCAGATGATCTGTGTAGGTTGGTCACTGCACCACCTGAAAGGGGGGGGTTGCATGTTTATGCTGGTTTTGGCTTTTACAGCTGGAGCCTGAAGGGGATATTGTGGGAAAATAGCAGAGTTTCTTGATATACTTGGAGCTATACCTGGTAGTAAGACAGAAGAAGGCTAGCTATTGCCCATCGTGTCTGTGTCCTGCCTTAGTAAGGCCACTTTGTGAAATTGAAATCCAAGAGATATTCATCAAGTTTTGTTTTAAATGTAGCAGTCATATCTGCAGATATTATTTCCTTTGGTAAGGTATTCCATAGTCTCATTGTTCTTTGAGTAAAGAATCCCCTCCTGTCATTTTTCTTTTCTTGTTCAATTTGGAGCTGTTTATTGTGGCACCATAGACTGAAGCCCAGTATATTAAATTCCATATCAAGACTATTCATTAGCTCTTGGTCTATTATTACTGGTGAGCAATTTTTTCTTTGGGCTCAGCTAGTTGATATTCACCATAATAACCCATGGGTTATTACGGCAAGCATGCGCTGTGTCAGTTAAAATCAACCACTCCCTCACTGGCTCTCATCCTGGCTCTGGGCATGCTGAACCATATAAGAAACATTTCAGCTCCAATCCGAGATTAGCAAGGAGCCACTAGAACAACCTTCACATCTCCTTCCATCATCTTTTTTTTTTTAATTATGTGGCTGATCCAATTAAAAAAAAAACTATATCTGGTTGATCCTGTTGTTCTCTGCCTTCAGGCGATACTGCCAGCAGAAACCGGGCCGTGCTTGACTGCATACTGTGCTAGGTAAGCACTATCACCACTGAGATTCCTAAGCATAGAGTTTGTAAAAAAAAAATAAAGAAAGAAAATAAACAAAATTTTAACTTTTAACAATGAGGGAGGGAGAGGGATACTGTAAGTGTGTGTGTGTGTGTGTGTGTGTGTGTGTGTGTGTGTGTGTGTGTGAGTGTGTGTGTGTCACACATGGTAACAGGTCTCCAGCTGGAAAAAATTGCTCACCAGCAATTATATAAAATAAAAGATGAGAAGTGTGCATATGAGAATTTAATGAACACCCTTGGTGTAGGATGCTTTAATGAACTCCTCAGGCTTTACCCTCAGGGTTTACGTAACATCCCACACCTCGGGTATGCATTAAATTCTCATATCATAAACCTTCCTATCTTTTATTCTATATTTAGTAATTTTATACCATTTTCAGCAAGTTCCCCTCTCTCTCCTGCTCTCCAAAGTATATAGTCTGAATTCCCTCAATTTCTGTTCGTGTGAGCTCTCCTTAACCCTGGTAATCATCTTCGTAGCCCTGTGCTGCACCCTCTCTATATTGTCAATGTTTCTTCTTGGGTATGGGCTCCTTAGTGGAGTGCAGTGGTCCAGGAGAGATCTTATATAGCTCTTATAGAGTGGTAGGATATAATTTCAATTCCTTGATATAAATGACTTCCTGCAGCCTAGGAGTCTATTAGATGTCGAGATGACCTTGCTACAATGCTTATTAAATTTCAGGTCTATATTTATAATAATTTCAGGTCTAGATTTATAATAATTCCTAAGTCTTTTTCACTATCCACTGTTTTTAGAGTGGTTCCATTTAGTGTGTACTTACGTTTTTTGTTATTAGATCCCAGATGCATAACCACACATTTGTCGGCATTAAAAGACATACTGTTCATAACAGCCTACTGTTCAATATATTTCAGGTCACTTTCAATTTTGTTTGTTTAGTCATGTTTGCCACACCTCCTAATTTGGTGTCATCAGCACACTTTACCAACCAGCTGTTTACCTTTTGTCAATATCACTGATGTACAGTGTAAATAATGCAGGACCCAGCAAAAACCCCTGAGGGACACCACTCAAGACACCTCCTGGTTTGAATAATATTCACCTTGGTATCACCCTCTGTGTTCTGTTTCCCAACCAGTTATATACCTAAGCTGTTATTTTTCTATTAATTCCCATTTTACAGATTTGTCTACCAGCATGTTATGTGGCACTTTATCGAATGCCTTTTGGAAATTAAGGTATATTATGTCCATAGGGATATTGAGGTTTAGTGCACATTTTTTTTTGTAGAAAACTGATGTATTTGTTGTGCGGGATCTATTTTTTTAAGCCATGCTGGCTCTTGTCCCTTAGATTTTTGGTTATAATGTCAGAATCTAGCTGGTGTTTTATAATACTTTCCATTATCTTCCCAAGGATTGAGTCAGACGAATAGGCCGGTATTTTGAACTAACCTTCTTATCTTTGAAAATAGGTACCACTACTGCCTTGCTTCTGTCCTCAGGTACCTCCCCTGTCTTCAAAGAGTTGTTAAACAAAGCAGTCAAAGGTTCCACTAACCAATCCCCAATTTCAGTCAAAATACTTGGGTGAAGCATAACAGGACCTGCTGATTTCTTGATTTTGATTTTTGTTATGTGCGTCTTAACATCCAGTTCATTTATGACATGATCTGCTGTACTGGACCTTGGTGTTGGGTCATCTCCTATGTCTAGTTTATCCTTTTGCTTATCATTGATTTTTCTGAATGCAGAGCAAAAGTATTTGTTGAAAACATTTGCTAATAGTTTTGGGTCATTAATTTCCTTCTTGTGCTGAATTATTGGTCTAACTGTTCTATCCGTATCTTGGTTGTTAACATGGGCATAGAAGGATTTGCTGTTATCTTTTGAATGCACTATTCTAAATTCTAACTTATTCCTTTCTTTCCTTATCATGTTCTTACTACTCTTTAGTTGTTTCCTATAATTATCCCAATTCAAGCTGCTACCCTCCATTTTCATGGCTTTGTAAGCAGTTCATTTTTTATTCAGCTGCTTTCTGATCTTGTGGGTACACAATTGTGGCATTTCCCCCCGTTGTTGTATAGGGGTGTCTTGGGTATGTATATTTTTTCCATTTCAAGTATTTTATTCTTAATAGCTGACCAGAATGGTTGCACACTTAATGCACTGTAACTTCTCTAGTCCCAGTTTCTAAGGGACCTATTGATTGATTTAGAATCAGCCCTGTTTTAGTTCTTAGCAATAATATGTCCCTTAACCTTTTAAGCATTAGTTACACTGTAGAACAGGATTATGTTGTGGCCACCATTCCCCAAAGGTTCTAATATGTGGACATCAGTTATCCCCTCCACTTTATCTGTGATGACCAGATCCAGAATGTTGTTACTTCTGGTAGGTATATCCATCTTCTGGTGTAACCTATTGTTTAGCAGCATGTTGATGAAACACTGTTCTTTGGAGTTTGATGCTGTAAGATCATTCCAGTTTATACCTGGGAGATTGAAATCTCCCAGCAATAATATTTCCCCATGTTGTACTAGTGGTGAGATATTTTGTATCAGGCCTGAATGTTCTTGTCCATTCGTATAAGGGGGGTGATAGCATATCCCTATCATTACTCCCCCTGCCCGTTTCTGGAAATCCCAGCCCACAAAAATTCTAGTTTATTTTCTGCAAGTGTACGGTTCATTAAAATATTGCTTACAGTATGGTTTCTGATGTATAATGTGACACCACCTCCCTTTCTGTCAGATCTATCATTTTTAAGGGGCCTATATCCCTGGATGTCTCCACTCCAGCCTGATGGTTCTGTCCACCATGTTTTGGAGATTGCTGCTATGTTGGTATCTTTTTCTTCCATTATTACTTCTCGTTCTATTTTTTTAAAGCAGCAGTACCAGTTATCCGGCAAAAAAATGCCATCCTACCTTTTTTTAGCAGTAATGTATTCCTGATAATCTCAGATTCTCCTTTTGGGTATTTTAAATTAAATCAGTTGTCTTTAAGATGGGGTTTAATTACAACTTTTGTCATTTCCGTGGCTCTACAATAAAGATGGCAGCCACCAGTAACTTTCAAAAAATCTCTCCCCAGAGAGCACACACTAACAGCACTCACTGTATTTATAATGCAAATGTGTTAGGGTGTTGCCAGCACAAGTTTCTGATGGCTAGCAGCACAACACCCCACTGGTGTGCTTACATCTATGATTGTTGACATGGCAAAAGACCAACAACTTTTGAGAACTTCAAAATCCTTTTTCTTGCCTTGGGAATGAAATAAATCAAACAGAAAATCAAACATACTGATGTTTTGGTTTGTTCTAACTTCCCACCAAGTTATTTTAATTATTGGTAACTAGTACTGCTGCTTTAAGGATGTTTAGGCTTCTCGCATTAACAAATAGTATGATGAGCCCATGTTTTTGTTGTGTTTATTTTTTGTTTTACTCCCTGCTATGCCCCCCTGTATCTGCCCTTCTCCCCTCTTTCTTTAGTTTAAATTATTTGTGTTTCTGTTATCATGAAAGATGTTACCCATGAGTCTACTCCCTTTTCTGCTTTGGTGCACACCATCCTGACTGAACAACTCTCTTTTCCTATTTAAAAGGTTTCCCAGATATTAATACATTTTATTTTCAAGGCACCATTTCCTCAGCCAGTTGTTTAGCTTTTTTATTTTTTTTATTTCTTCCTTTACTTGCTCTAGGTACTGGCAATATCTCAGAAATGTAGCTTCAAAATTGTTCTTGTCTAATGTTTTGTTTAGGGCCTTCATATCTCTTACAGTTTCTTCTTCATGCTGATTTTCCTACATTGATTGAGCCAGCATGAATTAACACCAATGATTTTGCATTTTAAGGTTTTATTAAATTTTGCAGCATATTGTGAATATCACTAAGCATTGCCCCTGAGAAGCTAGTTGTGATAATATTTTCCTTGTTACCCCTTGCCGAGTACCTATTGGTATATTTAACTAGACAGTCCCCCAAAATATATATTTGTTTCTTGGGATCTTCGTATCTTCCTTGATTTCATCTTTTTCCTTTTCCTTCTTTAAAGGTTCACTTCCTTGGTTTTCTACCACAGTTGCCTCTTTTTCACTCACTAAGTTTAGTAATTCCTGGGAGTGATCTTCAATGTGCTCTGTTAGGTCTATGAGTAAAATGATTCTCTATTTCCAGCTGTAAATTCATGGCCCTTCTGCCTCTTTTACATTTCTTATTCTTCCCACCAAGCACCAGTCATCCACCTCCTCATTATCCAAATAACTCCCTTCTTAGACTCTGCAGTTTGTCATTTCTAAGTTGGACCAGCCACCTTTTTCTGCAGTGTTGATTAGTGCCAGACATTTTAGGCTACTAACCTCATTTTTGATCTGCACTATTTTTATTTTAAGTTCTTTCAATTCAATGCATTGTTTGCAAGTATAAGCAGAAAAATCTGTACTTGGTTCAGCACTAAACTTGTTTCATACTGCACATTTTATCCCCAGTTCACCATTAGCCAGTGCTAATATACCCTGATCCATACTGTGTGATACTACAGCTGTGTAGCAATTTAAATGTTACAGTATCTTCTCATGCACAAAAATTTTGGCAGAATTTCCTGGCAACTTGGCTAACCTCTGGCTAACACACTGGCAAACACACTTGCATCTGCTAGCGTTGCTTCCACTTAGCACTTGCTGATGCTGCTGGAGGATCTCCTTTTATATCAGAAAAGAGGAAGTGCCTTGGAATGGTACTTCCTGTCTGGTGCTTGCAAACACAGTGGATTAAGCTAAGAAGCCCTGTTGCCACCAATAGGTAGATTTGAGCCCTTGTGGCAGCTTTATAAGCTGATCGCACCCCTTTACAATATTCCAACAGGCTAATATAGTCACTTTCATTGTGGAAGTACTGGCTGGTCCTCCACAACCCCAGGGTGCACTGGGCAAGGCTGCAGAATGCTAGAAGTACAGGAAAGGATTTGGTCTGCACCACCACAATATCAGGGTATACCAGGCAGGGCAACAAGGTGCTAGGTGCCAAGACAGGCTAGCTTGGTTAAAAACAATCAGTTTAAAATGACTTAAAAGCACACAAATACTGTTAAAAACTCTTGTTTGCATGGACCGTTCTCATCCACAGTCCCCTGTCACTCACAGGACACTTGCTGGAGGATCTCATTTTATGCCAGAAAACAGGAAGTGCTTCGGAATGGTAATTCCTGTCTCACACTCACAAACACAGAGGATTAAGCTAAAAAATCCCTGTTACCACCAACAGGTGGATTTGAGCTCTTGTGGCAGCTTTATAAGCTGATCCAAATCCTTTACAATATTCCACCATTGCTAATATAGTCACTTTTATTGTGGAGGTACTGGCTGGTCCTCTACAATCCCAAGGTGCAATAAACAAGGCTGCAGCATGCTAGAAGCACCATAGATTTCAATATTACATAGAGAGAGGCTAGAGTGCAGACTCCAGTGGCTCAGTTTAAGCCACTCATCTACCATGTTGGGGAGGACTGAGGTGCCAACAGATAGCAGGAACCCTTCTTGAAACTTAGATAGTGGCACCAGCACACTGTTCTAACAGCAGTTGAGTAATACACTGCTTATAGAAGCAAAGGACAAATGAGCATGCCTTGTTTTTGTCACCACAATGTGCGTCTGCTTCATTTCCCTGCTGTCAGTGGTGCTTCTTACCCAACCGGATCAGCAGATTGCTGTCAGAACAGTGTGCTGGTGCTGCTATCTAAGTTTCAAGAAGGGTTCCTGCTATATGTTGGTATCTCAACCCTCCCCTAATATGGCAGATGCATGGTTTCATCCACAGTCCCCTCTCATCCCTGATCTGGCACAAAGGCTAAAAAGAACAGAAAGACAGCCTGTAGGTCACTGGTCATGTTACTCTTATGTTGAATGGTTGCTAGGAGGCAAAAGTGATGTGTGGGTGTTGAGGGCAAAGACTGGCTTATCATGCACTCTCATCCATGTGTCTTGCTTGTCCCAGTTAGACGCCATGAAGACAAATGTTGCAGAGGCTGAGGAGCCTTAAACCTAGCTGTTATGAAGTGTTGAGCTGACAGCACTACTTTCACTGATTTAGAACTATTGTAGCTGTATGGATGAATTATGTAGTAGTAAAAATCCTCATTTTTATACAGAAATTCAAACAGTACATTTTTTCACTGTTAGGACTGGAGTCATGTTTTCAAACTGGTCCTGTTTAACTCTATTTCAAGTTATTGCACATTTAAAACATACAGTTTAAATACAGTACATATACAATCAAACCAGCCAATGTTACAAAATATTCCAGGCACACAGAAGATCCATAAGTTCAGACAATGTTCACTCATTCCCCATATAACTTGTAAAGCAAAAAATTGTGAATGCTTATTAAATAATTGTTTCTATCTGTTGCATTTTTTCTTTTACCGGCAACTGCCTCCCTTTGGGAGGCTCTGGCCCCCCATTCCTGCTCGCCGCTTCCCCCATCCCCAGGTTTACCCTCCTGGGTCAGAGCTGCCAGGCAGGTGTCCCCTCCCATCGAGGCATGGTCTTGAGGCCCTGGCTTGTACCCCAGGGCGGGGTCATGGGAGCAGGACCTCCCCGGTGGACTTCAGTCTGTGACAGGGAGCAGAGGCAGGGGCTGTCATTACTGGCTAGTGATGATATTTTGTAATTTTTTTCCCTGGGGGTTGGGATGTGCAATGATGCCAGTGTCTGCGGCACTACCCCCAGCCTCTGCCAGAGGTCTGCATTGCACCAGACACTCTTCCCCCTCCCCTGCCCCAGAGAAGGTGAGCAGTCCATGGGATGCTCAATCCTTCTCCCCTAGCCAGCCATCTGACTCCCGAGTCCATCTCTGAACCCGAGATGTTGGCACTGTAGATGGACGCTTTGCTGCTATGTCAGTGGGACGACTGCATTTGCATTTTACTGATAATTCTTTTTTCACTAATATAAGAAATTATTTTGTGGATTTTGGAGTTATTTTAGTCTGAACACTGATTTTTGACCATACATTTAATGCCACATACTGTATATAAATGTTATTTCAACAATTTTGTTTTTGGGTATGTGGATTTTTAAGACCATATTATTCATGTTTCTTAAATTATATTTGTGGTCTGCTTTCTCAAGTTTTTCCAACAGGTAGTAGGTCTTGATTTGTGCAATACCCTGTACAACTGGCCTGCCCACCTCATTCCCCTTTTGGACTCGGGAGACAACCAGTTCAAGTCTTCACAGAGCTTGCAGTGGTGGGTTCTGAAATCACTACAGAGGGCAAAATGCACCAGATGGTTATACATTGTGTCTTTTTTTCAGATGGGCTTTACTAGTCAGACTATAAATGTGGCTCCCATAGTCCAAAACAGGTACTAACAGCTGGTTTACAATACTTTTTACACATATTATTATTCATACAATATCTTGAGCACCTAAATTCAACTAATGTTTTGTTTACATTTTCTGTCAGCTTTATAATATGAGACTCAAAATTTAAATGTTGATTAATCCACGCTCCCAAATATTTATATTAGAGGACCTATTCTAAATTTTCACCTTTGCTGGTTTTAATTTCCAGCTTAAAGTTTTGTTGAGTAGTTTGGGGGGTCTTCCTGCTGAACAGCATGGATTTTGATTTCTTGCTGTTCAAAACCAACCTTAAATCATTAAACCACATATGCATATTTTCAAAGTCTGTCTAAAGCTTCTGCATCATTTGCACTTAGAGTCATCTACTGCCACCATGACAGTGTCATTGGCATATAGCCAGGTTTTAGTGTTATGTGTTGTTTCCATTATTTGGGTCATGTATATTAAAAATATCGTGGGGCCCAATATAGATCCTTGTGGGACCCCCAAATAACTAATTTTAGTTTTGAATATTCATTTCCCACTTTGACTAACTGCTTTCTATTAGTTAAGTATGGCCCAAACTAATTTGTGGCTTCCTTAGATAATCCAACATCAAGTAAGTGACCTTTAAGAATTAGATGATCTACTGTATCAAATGCTTTGGATAAATCCACAAACACCACACCCACCACCTGATTGTTCTCCAGAACTGAAGCAATTATATCGATGAGGTTGGTGAGTGCAGTGTCTGTGAAGTATCCTTTCCTATATTCCGACTGGTATTTTGACATCCGTCCTGTCTCTTTCAAGTAAGCGCAGAGCTGGGTTTGAGCTAGTCTTTCAAATATTTTTGATACTAATGACAATAACACTATGGGTCGAGAATTAGAAGTCTCAGTGGTTGGGCCTCCTTTGTGAATTGGGATTATCGTTACTTTTTTTCCATATTATTGGGTATTTACTCTCTCTTAAGCTCCAATTAAATAATTCAGTCAGAATAGGTGTAATATATTACTCTGCATCTTTTAAGAAGCAGGCTTCAATACCATCCAATCCATGGGACTTCCTGATGTTTAGTTTTTTTATTTCAATTTGAACTTTCTCAAACAATATTTTCTTAAAACAAAATCTAGTAGGATTTCCCTGCTCTAGTTTCATGCTTGTATTTTGTTGTTGTATTTTAAGTTTTTGTTTGGCAATGTCTATGTCTGGCAGGTTGACAAAGTAATTATTTTATATGTTTGCTGATTCCTTGCTGTTTTGCAAAATTCCATTTTTTCTGTTTGTAAAGGAAGGGTAGAAGTTGCTGGAGATTCAACGTATTTCATTAGGGGCCAGTATTTCACTGGATTATGTGTTTCTAATGGTTTTTAGTATAACACTCTTGTTTTGCTGTCTTTATTTTTGTCTTTAATCTATTTCTAGCCTTTTTATATTTGTTCCAGTCTCCTGGATTTAATGATTTATTAGCAATCTTCAAGAGTCTGTTCTTCACTCTTATTTCTTTTTTAAGTTTCTCTATGATCAAAGAAAGTTGTTTCTTTTTTTAAAACACAGTAACAAATGATGCAGATTCACTACAGATTTCTAAGAACCAATTTGTGAATTCTTCTACTACCAAGTCCAAGTCCGGAATAAGAAATATTCCATCTCATCTTTCTTTTGATAGTTTAGATTAAACAAATATCACAGTTGTAATTTTTAAATGTTCATTGTTGTTTCATGCATTCCTTAGTCCCTAAGATCCTATTTCTATACTACAAATCAAGCAATTGTGGTCTCCCAACATAGACTGATTTACCAGTAAACTCCTAGTTACAATCTCGTGGGAAATGAATATCAAATCTAATATGTTCCCAGTGCTTTCCAACGAGGTTTTCCTGTTTATGTTGGAAATAATTTGGGTCACGTTTGGCAGTTCGAAGCTTTGTTCAAGAATCTTTCTTCTGTAGTGGCCACAGGTGGCATTAAAGTCACCTATTACCAATATTTTGTTTCCTATAGTGTTACTATTTAAAAGCTGTGCAAGTGCCTCAAACTCTTACTTTGGTTTTTGATAGCACAAAAATGACCCCTACTGTTAAAGCCAGATTTTGAAACTTGATAATTTGGCATTCAATTAGTTTAATATGTCCAGCATACAAAACGTGAGCTGGTCCCAGGTCCCATTTTGGGTATAGAAGTAACCCCCTCCATTTGCCTTCTCTGTCCAGATGAAAAGTAAAATACTCGCCAATTTCCATTTCCTTGGTATCAATTTGTCTATTTAGCCAGGTTTCAGTAAGTGCACTTAAATCTGGATCTTTGAGTTCTGCCCAAGTTTTCAAGGTGTCTATTTTATGTTTTAAACTTCTGACATTGTCATATAATATTTTTAAATTTGCATTTTCAAAGCCAGCCCACTGGCGCAGCGGCAAGGCATCCATCTGCAATGCTGACAACCCAGATCCTGGAACAGACTCAGGATATCAGTCGAGGAGACAGTATAGCGCAGTGGTCTAAGGCTCTGAGCTGCAAATCTGGTGATATCCAGCAGACCAGACCTGGGTTTGAATCCCACAGCTTCCACTTGCATACTGTGTGACCCTGAGCAAGTCACTTAACCTCCTTGTGCTCCCAGGTCGCTCCTGTGAAAAAGCTTCCAGCTTAGTGTGCTATACCTGGTTAAACAACTAAATAAAAGAAAAAATCAGAGGGCCAGCTGGGAGGAGAAGGATTAAGCATCCTGCAGACTGCTCTCCTTCTGTGGAGGGAGAGGGTAGAGTGTCTGGTACACTATGGACATCTGGTGGAGGCTGGGGATTCCATCATGCTGGTGCTGTCTCCTGAGGTGGACGAGGCAGATACAGGATGTCATTGCACATCCCCACCCCAGGGATCTACAAAAAAAAATGGGGCCACCATATATGATGCCTCACCTCACCGGCTCTGATCCCCTGCTGTGACACACCTGTAGCCAATTTATTTCATCTCCACTGATCCAGCTTGACCTCACGGCCCACCCTGGGGGGAAATCCAGGGAGGCAAGGCCAGTAGGCACTTCTACCAGCATCCTTCTCACATATCCAATGTGGGTTTGTACTGGGATGGTGGCCCTGCCCTGGGGGCAAGCCGAGGGTATCAACCCACAAGGAGGTAAGTCCTGGACAGGCAAGGAAGGAAGATCAGGTGAGCAGGGGCTGAGCAACCCAGGCAGGTGCACAGAACAAAAAGCATACTAAAAGAAAAAATTAAAAATTAAAAACAAAATTACTTTTTCAGTAGGTCCTGGGTTCAGTTCCACATCACCACTCAGAACCAAAGCCACAAGAAAGAAAGAAACAGTCAGCTCTCCCCTTTGTCATCAGTATGCCCAAGGGCTTCAGTGGGGAGCAGAACATTTGCATTTGAATTTGAGAAAAATAATTTCTTCTCTTTATAATGTTGTAAGATTTTGCCCTCACTTCTTTATACCCTGAGGACCAGATATTCAAACTGCGCCAGGCTGTTGCACAAGCCTGGGCGAAGCACAACTTAGCTGCGTAGGGGCGTTGACTGGGCGATATTCAACAGAGCTGCACCATGAGACAGCATCACTGAATATCGCAGCCTGGCCACCCGCAGTGTGCATGGCACAGTGGCAGTGCACCAGCACAAGTGGCCAGAGTGGAGCAGGGGGATGCGCTAGTGCAAGTTCCGTTGCGCTATGCACAGCAACCGCGATATTCAAAAGTGCACATGCAAATGGAGCCATAATGTACGCAAGGCACAAATGGGGCCATTTGCGTATCATCTCTACATTGCGTGCAGGTGTGCTGATCCCGGTGACTTGCACCTGGCGCCCTGCCGAGCAGCAGCGTGCGGGACCGACACCCCCTGCACAGTGCGGCAATGTGCCCCACAGCCCGATCGCTGGCTTCAGTAAATATAAATTGCATCCTATATCCCTGGTGGTTCAGTGGACTGCTGTCAGCCCAATCGCGGGCTTAAGTATAAACAAAATAAAGTACGATATCCCTGGTGGTCCAGTGGACTGCTCGCAGCCCGATCGCGGGCATAAGCATAAATAAAATAAAGTCCGATATCCCTGGTGGTCCAGTGGACCAGTCGCAGCCCGATCGCAGGCTTAAGTATAAATAAAATAAAGTCCGATATCCCTGGTGGTCCAGTGGACTGCTCGCAGCCTGATCGTGGGCATTTGTATTAAAAACAAATGACATCCAATATCCCTGGTGCTCCAGTGGTACCCCCCTCCCCACCTGCCCACTGAGCCCCACTGCCCCCTCCTCTCCAGTCAGCGGCGGGCGGCAGCACCCCATTCACCTGCTGCCCTGCCTCCCACCGACTGACACCGTAGGTAGGGCTGTACTCCCATTGATCCACAGTGTGAGCCAATGGGTGTGCACCCTGTACTGTACTACACATTCCAGATATGTGAATGGATCCATGTGTACACGCTGAACCTACCCAACCTACCTACGGTGTCAGTCAGCGGGTGGTGGGGCAACAGGCGGGTGGGGTGCTGCCGTCCGCTGACCGGGGGTGGGGTGGTGGGGCTCAGTGGGGAGGGGGGTACCGCTGTACCACCAGGGATATTGGATGTCATTTGTTTTTAATGTAAATGGCCACGATCGGGTTGCGAGTGTTCCACTGGACCACCAGGGATATCGGGCTTTGTTTTATTTATATTTATGCCTGCGATCAGGCTGACAGTGGTCCACTGGACCACCAAGGATATCGGACTTTATTTTATTTATACTTCAGCCCACGATCGGGCTGTGAGTGGTCCACTGGATGACCAGTGATATTGGACTTTATTTTATTTATACTTAAGCCCGCGATCGGGCTGTGAGTGGTCCACTGGACGACCAGGGATATCGGACTTTATTTTATTTATACTTAAGCCTGCGATCGGGCTGACAGCGGTCCACTGGGCCACCAGGGATATAGAACTTTATTCTATTTTTACAAATGCCCGCGATCGGGCTGCAAGTGGTCCACTGGACCACCAGGGATATAGGACCTCTTTTATTTTAACTGCAGCCCACGATCAGGCTGCAAGCGGTCCACTGGACCACCAGGGATTATGGAGGATAATTTTTCTACATGTGCCCATGATTTGGCATGGGGGATGCCACCAGGTGCAGCCGGAGCTCGGGTGGCCACCCACAGGTGGCAGCTGCTGTGTTGTGCCCTGCAATATGGCAGCTCACCTGTGGGTGGCCATCCATTGTTCCTTTTTTTTTTTTTTGGCTCACCTATGTGCGGCGTAGGTAGGGGTTGCGCATGCATGGACTTAGCACATCCCGGGCTGAATGTCGGGATGTGCAGAGTATGCATGGGCACGCCCCCCCCACCTGCACCGCAGACATTACTGATGCACTCCGGTGCATCTGGATTTGTGCCAGGCACAATCCCCATTTGAATATCACTCCGGGGCTCATCAGTGGATTGTGCATGGTGCAGCACTGTTGCACCATGCGCAACCCTTTTGAATATGTGGGCCTGAGTCTTTTAAAATCACTGTAGCCTGAGATAATATAGCCTGTTTCTTGATGGAGATAACTTGTAATAGGCATATGGCATTTAATGCTACCAAAATTAAAACTGAAACTAAAAGCCTTGGGGCCATTGTAGCTGAGTGGTGATATGGCAGTGGCCCAGTAATTACCCACTAAAAGACTAGGTCCCAAATATTCAGAAATGCATCAAAGCCCGGCACAAGTCCGGTGCAGCACAAATCTGATGCACCATGGTGCAGAAGGAGTGATATTCAAAGGTTGAACAGGCCAAGCTGTGCCACTGCAACCCAGCTGAATATGGCACAGTTGCACCATGGTGCAATCAGAGTTGTGCCACGGCCCAGAAAGAGATGCTGTAGTATGACTGTGGGAACAGAGAAGCAGAGCAACAGATGGGGGGATGGCACAGAGAACAGACCCAGGAACAGAGCCAGGGAAGCACAGTGACAGGCCACAGGAGGCCTCCACCAGCAGGACACAGCAGGGTGCACACAGACACCCAGACACCAGGTCCCAGAACACAACAGTGGCACAGATAGCAGGCAACAGGAGGTGCCAATGGCCAATGGAGGGCCACCAAGAGAGCCCCCCCATAGTCTGCTGGCTTGCCCCCCCACCCATAGCAGGCCACACCCAGGACCATGCAGCCAAGCACACACACACCATACAGGAAGCCCACACAGTAGGCACTGAACCTGCTGGGAGGCAGATAGTGGGGCAGACCACATGGGACAGGCTGCACAATACCAAGCAGGGGCTACAACACAGTGTGCAGCCAGTACCCAACCAATGACCATGGCCGTGTGGCACCACCATGCACACACATGCCACACACCCCTGACAGCCAACCCATGGGCACCCCAAGGCACAGCCACCGACCGTGGGGAAGGACACCACCACAGTGGGACACACCACAGCACACAGCAGTGAACCACAGATGCACAACATGTGCCTCTACACATGCACACCACACAGACAGACACTGGGCCACGGCAGCATGGTTCCTCATGCCACCTGAAAAGCAGACACTGACACAAGCAGGTAAGTCAAAAAATATATATTAATGAACACAACAATGTACAAAAACAAGGGGCAGGAAAAGGGTAGGTAAAGCGAGATAAGGGGACAGGGAACAGGGACTGTACAGTGGGAAGGGGGACTGTAGGGGAGGTACAGCAGGGGAAACAGGGGAAAGCTGGGGCCAAACTAATGGCAGACACATCCTGCCACCCCTTGGTGTTGTTGCCACCTCCTCTCTGCCATCAGCAGGTGCCTTATCTGGAACACTGCCTCCATTGTTATGGAGGCGAGCAGGAAAATCTGCCGGAGTAGTCATCCATATAATGGCCGCCTGGGTCCCCACCACTGGACACCTATAACAAGGGACAGGACAGGTGATCAGAGCAATGTCCCAAAGAACCATGCCCACCCACAGTGTACAACGGGCAGAGGGAACACACACCCCTGGAGGTCCCGTACCAATCGCCCATGGGGGGGTGGGCCAACACCTGCCAGCAACTCGGTGCACCACGACATTGCACAGAGGTGGTCCCCACTGCACAATGGCCACCTGACTGTGCAATGACAGTCACATGGCACAGAGACCCGGCAGTACCATGGCAACAACAGTGGCAGCCGGGCGCACACCCAACCCACTAACAGCTGGCACACTTGTCCAATGGCTACACCACAGTGGCATGCACCATGCATAGTGTGATGCACACAGCTGCCATGGCACATGGCAGAGGTGGCCATGCCCACATCCACTCCCCTGCCAACCCCCCACATACAGTGCAAAAGATCATGATAGTGCTTACCTGCCCTCTGCGGCCCCGCCAGTGCCATTCCCACTCTACCTTGGCCCACCATGGCCTGCTGTGTAGCTCCTGCCTGTGCCTGGTAATGATCCTCAGGCCCTGGGAATGGAAAAAAGACAGGTACACTTTAGGAATCAACCATAGCAGCCACCCACCACCCCCACCCCTGTGCACAGGGTGTGCCCCTACCCGACACAGCCCACACGACTGCATCGCAACATAAGAGGAGGCTGGCAATGCCACATTATGATGTGCATGATGACAGTGTATCCCTCTGCAGGGCATGCCAGGCAGCCTAGCCAAGACCACAGTACAGAACCAGAGCACATGCAACATGGGATGACTTACCTGGCTGTGGCACAGCTCCTCACCTGATGCATACCTGCAGCCTCCACAGGTGCTCTGGGTCCTGCCACAGGAGGTCCCCATACTGGTGGTGACATTGCTCCCCATTCTGGCCACCCTGGTCCTCTGCTGCAGCCTGGCAGCAATCCTCTACCAAACAGCGACCCCGGTCTGTTGCAGGGGCACCTGCCCAAAGAGTTGGGGGCTTGGGGCTTGACACAGATCACCAGGTTCACCAGCTCCACCTGTGTCCAGTTTGGGGCATGCCGAACTCGTCCCTGCACCATGTTAACAACCGCAATCTCGGGGACAAAAATGGCGGCAGGAGGCACACGTGTCCACACCATGTGCCCGCCGTGCAATGAGCGAGAGCATGCGCAGTGCATGCACATTGCACAGTACCAAAGATGCATGGAATGGGTGTGGCTACATGGGATCACAGGGTCAGAGGTCTGACCCAGGGGTCAGGGGTCAACTGGCATTGCATACGTGCACGATAGGGCATGGCATCTCATGCGCGGCCATGCTCGTAGCTGGCCCATGCACAACATGCCCAATGCCACTGCATCATGCTGTCCGAGCACTGTGTGAGATTGACACCATGATGCCGTGATGTTCATGTACACTGTGGGACTGTGCACTGTGCATGCGTGCACATTGCCCGTCGCAACTTGCTCCAGCACAATTCCATTGTGCATGGTGCAATATCATGATTTTCAGGCACCACATGCAAATTAGCTCATCAGCCAATGCGTGGTGCACTGGGTGCATTAGCATGTCATTACTGTTACACCAAACCTCATTTGCATATGTTACACCTTATAAGCACCACGGAACAGCACGGGCCATGGACTGGCATTGCATCCTTTTGAGGTAAGTTGTGCACGCCACTGCAGTTCACTGGGGGTGTACAGCACTGCAGGGTGGGATGGACAAGGGAGATGCTGCCACTGACACACTGTGCTGTCCATGTCCATGTCTACAGGCAGCAACATGTCAGAGCATGAGGAGGGTGAGGAGCATAGGCCTGCTTGGAAGCGCAGGCCCAATTTCACAAAGGCCGAGACTGATGCCCTGTTCGAGGTCTACCTGGACAGGGAGCCCCTGTTGAGTGGTGCCATGGGCACACCACAGGCCAGGTCTGATGCATGGGAGGAGGAGGCAGCATACGTCAACTAGCACGGCAGCCATCAGTGGTCAGAGCAGGAGTGCAGGAAGATGGTGGAGATTGACAAAAGGCATATTAACAAGAAGGTGACAGCCATCTCTGCAGCCCAGACTGTCACTGGAGGGGGGCCAGAGGCTGCACCAATGCTAATGCTGCAGGAGGAGTTGGTGGCAGCCACCATGCACTGCATCATGGTGGAGGGTGTGCCTGGAGGTGGATTCCAGATGGGTGGCAGCCCATCACTGCATGGTAAGTATGTCAGCCACGCACAGCTAGTGGCACGGAGGGTACATACATGGGCATGCTGCTGTGCATGCAGCTGGCATGCATGTCATGTGCATGTGTGCACACCCATGTGCATGCCATGCTGCAGAACACATGCAGAGGCAGTGTAGGGGGCGCACATGTGGGCACTTCATCACTGACATGCCTTTCTCTCTCTCTTGCAGCACCAGCATGCCTCTGTGCAGATGATGGGGTGCTGGCAGCAGCAGCAGTTGTGGACACTGTTACAGCCCTGGAGGACCAGCCATCCACCTCCGCCGGCATCCGGTGGCCCGACAGGCTGCAGCTCACCACCACAGTGCAGGTGGATGTCTTGTATGTGGGGTCAGATGAGGCCCTGGATGTGTTCCTGCAGGATGCAAGCCTTGGTGTCCTCTGCACATAGACATAGATCGGGGTGGGGTCTGACTCAGATGACAACATCACACTTATTCTGGACAGCATGGGCAACATTTTGGGTGAGACACCCCTGCTGGCCTCCGACACAGGCAGCACGCTTAGTGCTCTGCCAGCAGCGGAACAGCTGCCTGCCACCACTGTGGGTGCAGTGGTGTGCGCTGCCATGGATGTGCCCTGTGGTGGTGGTGTGGCGACGCAGGCATTGGGTGTCGTACAGTGGCCAGACAAGCAACAGCAGCAGGCTGCAGGTGGCACTGGGCAGCCGGACAGGGGCCTGCTGTGCCCATTCCCCCAGCTGACCTCATTGTGTAGTGTCCACCAGAGAGGGGAGCTGTGCAGCATGGCTGGTCACCACAAGAGGATTGGTGTCCCGCCCGGGAGCCCCAGGACATTGACTGGCTGTAAGAGCACACCTGTCTGCTGCTGGCATCCATATAAGAACAGGTGCTGCTTGCCACTGGGGTGCATGCACTGTGTGCAGAGGTGTGCCAGTAAGCTGAGCAGCAGGAGAAGGGCACTGCGCAGATCCTGGTGGGGATACAGCACATGCAGGAGGCCACAACTGCATCCTTGGATCGCATTACCACTGCGATCACGGATGACTTTACGTTGCTGGCCACCACAGGGTGTGGCCATGCAGAGGTGACCCCCGAAGTGTGCTGTCCACCCCATGATCCTGGTGTCAGGTGACCCCATCTTAGCTGATGCCGGGCTCTGATGTAGACATCTCAGGCATGCCTGGGGCTGAGTGAGGCAAGGGTACTTTGCACCATGCAGTTTAACAAATGGTTAAAAAAATGGTGTGGAGCACAGGGGTTTGGCTTCATTGGGGACTGGGGTTCCACCTGGAGGGACACCAGCCTATACTGGCAGGATGGTCTGCATCTGTCCAGGAAGGGAACAAGTCTTTTGGGCAATCGGTTTAAATGCTTCATTGGCAAGCCTTTAAACTAGTCAAGGGGGGAGGCATTGATAAGCAGAAGGAAAATCCCAGCCTCCCCCTACAAAACAGGGTACTAAATGAGAAAAAGACCAAGGTAGAAAGGTCAGTGGGGGATGCTGCTACAGAAGGTAAAGCCATCAAAAAATGGAGAGCAATGAGTACCAATGCCCATAGTCTGGGTAACAAGCTTCCTGAATTAGTTGCCTTGATGGAGGAGGAAGATCTGGATATTGTGGCAGTCACAGAAACATGGTACACACAGAACCATGACTGGGATGTAAACATACCAGGATACACTATCTACAGGAGGGACAGGGAGGGTAAAGAGGAGGAGTAGCTCTCTACATAAGAGAAGAAATCAAGCAACAGAACAAAAGGGTAAACAGGGAGGAAAGAAGCACTGTGGGTCGATTTGGAGGCAGGCAATGGCACCACAATCCGCACAGGGGTTGTTGAACCCCTCTCAGGGGAGGAAATGGACAAGGAAATGATAGAAAGTATACTTAGAATGGCAGATAAAGGGGAGATATTGCTGATGGGTGATCTGAATATGCCAGATGTTAACTGGAGTGCAGTTGCAGCAGCCACTTCTAAGAGTGGGGTTATTCTGGATGCCCTACAGGGGCATACCTTAGACAACTGGTTTTGGAGCCCACTCGAGAGGAGCAATCTTAGACCTGGTTCTCTCAAACGGAGATGAAGAGAGGATCACAGATGTAGAAGTGGGTAGCCATCTGGGAACTAGCAACCATCGAACAGTATGGTTCACAATAAACACAGCAATAGAGTCAAGCCATACAAAGACAAAGGTATTGGATTTTAGGAGGGCTGACTTTGCCAAAATGGGTGAGTGCCTAACGAATGCACTAGCAAATGGGCAGGAAGGAGGGGTGGAAGAACAATGGGGAATAATAAAAACTGCCATCACAGAGGTAACAAGCCTTTGTGTAAAGCAAATAAACAAAACGAAACAATGTAAGAAACCACTATGGTTCTCAAAGGAAGTGGCAGTGAAGGTTCAAGAGAAAAAGAAAGCATTCAGGAAGTACAAGGAATCACAGAAGGAACAGGACAGAGAACTGTATCAGTTAAAGCAAAAGGAAGCTGGAAAGGCAGTCAGAACAGCAAAGGCCCAAACCGAGGAAAAGATAGCCAACTCAGTTATGAGAGAATAAAACCTTTATAGGTACATCAGGGAGCAAAGGAAGACCAAGGGAGGTAGTGAGGATAATAAAGGGAGGAGGGGTGGGCAGAGGGTGACTGTGAAAAGGCAGAGATACTAAACAAATATTTTGCTCAGTATTTACAAAGGAAGAGGGAGGTACCTAAAACAAACAGTAGAAACACTCTGGATACAGAAGTTGATACCAGCCCATTTACAGAAGAAAGAGTTCTGAAAGAGCTCTTAAAATTGAAGGTGGACAAAGCAATGGGGCCTGATGGATTCATCCCAAATTCTAAAAGAACTAAGGATAGAACTAGTGACACCACTGACTACCCTCTTTAACAAATCATGGGAGGATGGGGTGGTACCTGAGGACTGGAGGAGGCAGATGTGATTCCCTTCACAAAAGTGGGAGCAAGGCAGAAGCAGGAAACTACAGACCTGTTAGTTTAACCTCAGTGGTAGGAAAATGATGGAATCACTTTGAAGGAAAGAATTGTTAGTATCTAGAGGCCAAAGGGCACAGGACCCAAGGCAGCATGGATTCACAGCGGAAGGTCATGCCAGACAAATCTGATAGATTTCTTTGACTGGGTGACCAAAGTAGTAGATCAGGGAGGGCTGTGGACATGGCCTACCTAGACTTTAGCAAGGCATTTGACACAGTCCTACACAAAGATTAATATACAAGTTAGCCAGCCTGGGAGTGGGTCCCAGGATGACAGCCTGGGTAAAGAATTGGCTGGAGAATAGGACACAGAGAGTAATAGTAAATGGAGTCCACTCTGAAAAAAGGGGTTAGCAGTGGTACCACAGGGTTCAGTATTAGGACCGGTCCTCTTCAATGTCTTTATAGCGACATTGCAGAGGGACTGGAAGGAAAGTATGTCTTTTACAGATGACACAAAGATCTGCAACAGAGTTGATGCACAAGGTGGGGTGGAAAGGATGAGAAGGGTCTTGGCAAGGTTAGAGGAATGGTCAAATGTATGGCAGCTTAGATTCAATGCTAAGAAGTGCAAGGTAATGCACCTGGGAAACAAAAACCCAGGGGAAGAGTACACAATGGGGGGTGAGATACTAACAACAACAAAAATGGAAAGGGACCTGGGGGTAGTCATATCAGATGACCTAAAGGTGGGCAAGCAATGTGAGAGAGCAGCAAGGAAGGCTGGGGGAATACTGGGATGCATAGGGAGAGGCATCACCAGCAGAAAACAAGAAGTTATTATCCCTCTGTACAGACAGCTGGTGAGACCACATCTGGAGTACTGCGTGCAGTTCTGGACACCCAATCTCTGCAAAGACATAGACAGGATGGAAGCTGTCCAGAGGAGGCAACTAAAATGGTGCAGGGTCTGCACGGAAGACATAGAAGTGAGACTTAAGGAGCTTAATATATAGCCTCGAGGAAAGGAGGAGAGGGGGACATGATAGAAACTTTCAAGTACCTCAAGGGAATCAACAAAGTCCAAGAGGGTAGCATCTTTCAAAAAAGAGGTGCAAGAACAAGGAGGCACAATTTGAAGATAGAAGGCGGCTCAGAGGTAATTTAAGTATTTTTTTCACAGAGAGGTTGTGGATGCATGGAACAGCCTTCCAGAGGAGGTTGTGGAGTCAAAAACAGTGGTGGAATTCAAGCATGCATAGGACAGTCATAAGGCAATTCTAGGGGTGGGGTAGGAAGAAGTAGGCTGCTTGTTAACTAGGATCCGCAGCTTATCCATCAGGTAGGGAAATGGGCAGACTGGGTGGGCCAAGCGGTCCTTATCTGCCGTCAAATTCTATGTTTCTATGTTTTTATGGCCTGTTTGGGTGCCTGCACACCCCTGTGCAGACACGGTTGCGGTCCCGTAGTTCCACCCTTGGGGGACTGTTGCAAACCCCCCCCCATGGCTGATGCATAGCCTGTGGCTGCTGATCAGCCCCGGCACACCCACCCCCGTGACTGTGGTGGCCATGGTTCCATGCAGTGGTCCTGATGTGCAGGCCTCCCTGACCGCTGTCTGCTACTGCTGCCCTGTGTGCACATGGGTAGTGTGTGTGTGCCTTCCACTGGTGTCACACCTGTGTGTCATGACGCATGCTGCCTGTGTGCATGCTTTCCCCACTGCTGGATCATGTGGCATGGGCGTGATGAGGGCAGGCTAACACCGGTTGCACCTGCATCTGATCCACGCCACATACCTGTGCCTGGGTGTGTGGGTGTGTGTTGCTGAGTGTGGCTGTGTGCCACTGACCCCCCTACCCCTGCATCACGCCTCTGTGTGTGCATGCCCATTGCCATGCACACCCCTGCATGTGTGCTGTACCTGTTTGTGTGGCCCATGCATGTGTATCACACCACCTACCTGTGTGCACCATAGTGCTCCAGTGCAATGGTGTCCTGGTGGTGACACGCCTGCTCTAGCAGCCGGGATCCCTCCTCCCTGGCGGTGGCTGTCCACCACCCTCCTGCCCATTTCCCCCATCATCTCCACTACTGTCACCCTCATCAGCCTCGACAGCTGTCCCACGGTCAATGGCCATGTTGTGCAGTATGCAGTAGGCCAGGAATAAGCCACAGGCTTTCGAGGGACTGTACTGTAGGGCACTGCCTGACCTGTCTCGGCAATGGAAGCATGCTTTCAGCATGCCAAAGACACGCTTAATGATGTTGTGAATGCTGGCATGTGCCTCATTGTAGTGTTCCTCTGCTGGGGACGCCGGGCACTGGTAGGGGGTGAGCAGTCAGGGCCTCAGTGGATACGCGCTGTCTCCTGTGTTGATAATGACATAGTTAGCCCTCTGCTATTCTATGCTGCACCCCTTGCCTGTCTCTGGCATCCACACTAACATGCACATCCTGCCCTCCCCCATCCCAAGGTCTGCTCTGCCCATTGCTCCTTGCCCGTGCCATACTCACCCACTAGGTGGCGCATGGGGATGCCCCCATATTCAAACCTGTGGCACAGCGTAGGGCTGTGCCAGATGAATGCATCATGTGCTCTCCCAGGGTGTGTGGTGCAGACATTGGTGATTGGTGAGTGGCGGCATTGCACACCACCTGGCAGTATATCAGGCTCGCTTCCTGTTGAAATGTATGCAACACCTTCAGGGCCAGGTGGCATATGGATGCCCACATGGGGTGCAGTCAATGGCCCCAGTCATGCCAGTAATACATGCCACCCAACATGAATGAATTGATGAAAATCTGTGAGGAGGAGGAATGTGGATCGACTGGGTGATGCCTGTGGTGTCCCCTGTTAGTCTCTGGAAGGTGCCCGTGGCAAGCAGGCACATGACAGCTGTCACCTTCATCTCCACGGACATGGCATGGCTCCGTCTGGTGAGTACCTGCATCTCCTCACTGCACAGCTCGCAGAGCTGCCTCAGAATGGCCCTGTTCAGGTGGTACTGGCCCACAATCTCCATGTCACTGTAATTTTCAAAGGTGATGTGGGCACGGTAACATCTGTGTTGGGCATACCACTGACGGCCCTTCCTCGGCCACGACACTGTTCCTCCTGCCCCCTCACACCCCTCATTACAGCCTCCATCATGAAGGGCGTACTGTCCATGGCCCTTGCTTTCCAATGTCCCCCTGGGTGGTTGGCTGCTGCTGGCTGTGTGCCACCCTGGTGCACTGCCTGTCATTGTGTGTGTGTCTCTCTCTCCCACTCTCTCTCTCTCTCTCACTCTCTCTCTTCCCCTCTCTCCCTCTCCAATGCCACCTCTGTCCCTCTCCCTCTGTGTCTGCCTTGGTCTGTCTGTCTGTCTCTCTCTCTCTCTGTCTGTTCTTCTCTCTCTCCCACTCCCTCTCGCTCTCACCCCTGGCGCAAGTACTATCTATGTGTTTGTGCCCTGTATTTATAGGAACGAGTCTGATTGGAGCAACTTCAATTTGCTCCACACTTGTGCCATGGTTTCACGGTTGAATATGCCACTGTGCTGGATATTCATGGGAACACCCCCTGCTCTTGTGCCTGCATGTGCACCGATCCACGTTGGAGTACCCCAGGGCTCTATTCTTGGTCCTCTAATCTTCATTGATGACATCCCCTTAATTGCACCGAACTGCTCATCTCTGCTTTACGTGGATGATTTGGTTATCTACCACAGTGCAAAAACTTCGACTTCCCTATACCATCCCCTTGCCTTGGATTTCATGAGTATCCAAACCTGGCTCACTGATAATAAACTAGTCCACAACTCTAGCAAATCCTACTCAATGTTGTTTGGCTCTCAGCCCAGACTTTAAGCAAATCCAAATCCCCTTATCATCTCTTGTACGGACAGCTCTCCTCTACCCTCTGCCAAATCCTTTAATATCTCGGTGTCACCCTGGACGAATCTCTTGACCTTGACCTTCATATCTCAACTATCTGTAAGTCGGTAAATGCTAAGTTAGGGAGTGCCTATGGCACTAGCTGTGCACTTACCCTCAAGCCAGACAACGTGGCTCAAAGGTTCCTTATACCAGCCCCTAGCATATGGCTCGTCAATCTTCCTATCTGCATCTAAATCCTCCCTCCATAAATGGGACACCACTTATAATAGCATCTGTCGCTATACCGCTGCCTCACCGCATTTAAAGCACCACTGCCACCTCTATTTGGACTTAAAATGGCTTAGCTCTTACGCCTATCGTCTTCAGTCCTTTGGATCATTAATTGACTCTGTCACCAGAACAGGCCTCCCCCTATCCCTTTCTTCTGCCTTGGAATTACAACCTCTCACTTATGAACTACGATCAAATTATAAAGCCCTTCTGCACGTTCCAAGATGCAGAACAAATATGGGCACACGTGCGTTTGCCTACACAGCTCCTAAATACTGGAACTCTATACTCTTCTCTATCCATCAAAAAAACACCCATGCTGCCTTCAAGAAACTACATCGGGAACACCTTCACACCTTACATCCCTGCACTTGTTTTAACCCACCTTGAACCCTCATCCATCCCCGTGCTCTCCTCATCTCCATCCAAACTACCCCCTTTATACTTTCCCTCCTCTCTTGACCCAAACCTGCCACGCTTTTTCAACATCTATTTCCTCCCTTTCTCTCCCTCTCCACTTTTCTTGGCACTTATTGTACTGTAACTCACTACCTTCCTATGCTGAACTTTTCCTTTGTTACCAATTCCTGTTTATTTTTTGTTTTCACAGTACTTCAACCTTCATTATTCAGTATGTCAATGTGTTTAAATCTAATACCCATACATTATTTTTACCCTGATTTGTACTGCCTTCATGTGCTGCGTCACATGTTTATTGTTTGTCTGTAAACTGTTTTCTCCCGGGTCGTGCCTGAAAATAGGCATTGTTTGCCTAGTGCACTTACCCGGTCACCAAAAGCAAAATAAAATAAATAAATAAATTCATTACAGTTGCATATTGGTGCAGTGGATTTTGTGCTGTGCAATGGCTCATGCTGAATATGGTTCCTTGGCACAAGTTCACACTTGCGCCGGAGCAACTGAGTTGCACCACATGCAACTGCTCTGAATATCTGGACCTAAAAAGCAAAGTATATTTAATAGTATTACTTTACTGAAACATTAAAACTAGTCTGTTTATATCACAAATGTATAAAACATACACTTATTTGTTGGAATGTGTAATTTGTAAACTGACTAAAATCCCCATTACTATAGAACAACACTTATTTTATTAAATATACAATGTTGTAGGCTTACTAAAGTCACCAATGCTATGGTACAAATATTTAATTTGTTAGTGTAATATAATGCTAAAAACACACTAAAATCTCCCAAATCAGAGTTATACAAACATCTGCTTTATAAAAATATGTGTTCTGTAAACTTACTGAAGTCTCTTCAGGAGTAGGTATTGCCTGTTTGAGATAGAAATTTCTCACCACTCATGCTCACACAATGCTTATGATAGCGGGTAGCAGAGGCTTTTGAAATTGACCTGCCCGCCCCCCTGGTGACGTCAGCTCTGCTGTTGCCCCCACCCCAAGCCCCCTACACATCGAACAGTAAAACATAGTCTTTGGCAGTCAAATGCTGCAAGTGATGTTCCTTCAGGCTGCTTTACTGTCTCGCACACAGAAGCAGGAGTGCAGGAATGATGACACCTGCTCAGTGACTGCTGTAGACGGAACCGCTATGAACAACTGAACTGGGTCCCGAGACCATGATGTGAGTATGTTATGAGCTTTAACAGTTTATTAGTAAATTTTAGTAATACCATCTGATGTATTTCAGTAACATCCCCCCCCTAAAAATGTGGGTCTTACCATGGCTCTACAGGGGCCCCAATGGGACTGCTAGTACTTTAGCTGCTCTCTCTCTGTGCTCCAGGACTGAAATTTACTAAAGGGGACTGAAGCAGAGCTGCTGGACTTGGGATTTCTTCAGCATCTAGTGCACCATTGCAGAAGTGGCTCCTGATGCACATCTAAGAGTCACTGCTGATGGAGAGAGAACAAGTGCGTTCTCAAAGGACCTGGATTCCCTGACTGGTGCTCTGACCTGTGATGGATACCTAAGCATGACTATGCAAGCTAAAATTAGTGGCACAGTTGACTATTCAAGGGCAAGAACTATTGGGGACAGCTGGGGACAGAGCCCAGATCAGCATGGCTGCAGCCATATTGGTGCCCCTTGACCTTGTCCCTGCAGCCAGTCAGGGGATAGGACTGGACAGAAGGAGCCCACAGCCTGATGGATTATTGGAGGGCTTATTAATTTATGCACCTTTTATTCACCCAATTGCCTGCCTTGGATCAAACCTCTAGGATGTCCTGATCTGATTGACAGCCCGAAGAGCCAAGGTGAGCAGGACATTTTCAGAGAGAAGCGCAGAGGTTGTGCAGATATTAGGTCAGAGCTCAAGCTGAGCTGTGACAAACTATGCATATGTGTCTGATGAACTGTGAGTGAAAGCCAGGTTCCTGGTTGGAAAGAATGATCAGATATGCATTGTTGTGTGAAGACATGATGTGTGCAAGGGCTGCACTATGGGCCTTTTCAGTGGAAGCATGGGAAACCAGTTATTTGGTTGCAACTGCATGTGGTTTGTAGTGGTGCTGCAGTTAACATGTTTAGGTCTGGCCTATGTAGAGCACAGAAGACTGGTTGGCTTACATTTATCTATCTCATATGCACTAGTCTCTTTTTCTCTTTTATTGTCTGACAGTACATGCTAATTGGGGGAACTGTTAACTTTTGCTTGGGGTCTGTGAGAGTAGTAACAACAGTGATGTGGTGGGCAGGTACAACACCCCATGGGATTGTACTGACCAGTCACTAGGCCTACTTAATTCATGTTTCTAAGTGGTGGCACCACCCTATTTCTTCTTCTTCTTTCCAGAGATGAACCAGCCCTCACTAGTGAGAAAGGAAAGAATCCAGTAATCACCACCAACATCTACGCAGGCCAGTGGTGGTGTGATATAGTGGCACCCTTACCCCTAAGGCATCTGAGAGGATGCCCACCCTACAGGGGCCATACACAAATACCTCCATGGGATAAACAGGAGTGTAGTAGAGAATTGAACTGAGTGGTAACACAAGCATCATTTATAACTCCATAAAGCAGGCTAGATGCAAATTTAGGATGAATACAAGGAAGCATTTTTTTCACAGAGAGGTGGTGTAGGGATGGCATAAGATACCAATAGATGTGGTCTGTATGACATCAGCAGGGATTCAAAAATGGGTGAGACAAATTAATGGGCTTGTTAAGGACAATATTAAAAAGGGATGGAGTGAAGGGGAGAGAAGAGCCCTTAGGTGTTGCATACTCCAAATAAAATAGGTAGGAAATGATGTTTCAAAAGGTCTTTTCCAAGTGACAGGTTCTATGTTCTGTGTTTGTGTCTGTGATTTGAACTGTAAGAAAAATCAAAATCTATACTCTCAGGTTCTTTACAGTATTCAAAGGCAGAAGCTGAGAGGAAACTATTTTATATAAATACATATATTTCTATATAACACACCAATCACACACACACACAAAAAAAAGAAACAAACAAACTAAACAAGGTAGACAGTTATGTGGGGAGTAGTGCAATGTAATGGCTGTGGGGCAGCAGTCTTCCGGGAGTCTTTCTGGAGGCTGAGATGGTGCTCTGTTTGCAGACAATTATCTGCCCTGAGGGAGGAAGTTGCCCGTCTTCAGGCCACACTGGACAGCAGCAAGGGAACCTCCCCCATCCAGGGAGCACCAGAGCCACCACCACCACTACCTCAGAGGTTGTGAAGAAAGCACAGCAGTTGGACCACAGTGGGCTCAAGGAGGGTAAGGGTGGTGGAACAGAGGCACACCCAGTCAGTTGTTCCACTCCACAATCCATACACCATTCTGGGGGGAGCATAGTTCCCCTATGGATGCACCCGCAGAGGAGACTAAGGAGGTGCAGACAACTGTCACAAGGGAGGCCCTCAGGGAGTCACGTGATGAGCTGATTGGGTAAGATGTGTCCCGAGCATCTCCAAGGCCCGTAGCACAAATTTAAAGTTTTATTTTGCCCCAGGACTGGCAATAAGTGCTATTTTCAGCCGTAAGTGCTCCGGGAAAGTCGCGGGAACCCCTCCTGGCCGGACGAAACAAGACCGCGATTTCTTTTAAGACCGGTGAGCTCCTACTTGACAGAGGCGCATTGGTAGGCTCAGACCGCGTTCTGGCTGGAGATGGAAGCCGACTTTGGGGAACCCCTGGTGGGGCGCGCTCCAGCAACCAAACGGCCCAAATCCCAGTCGCCCACTATATTGGATCAGGGTGAGGAACCTGTGAAAGGAGGGAGGTACGGGCACAAATGCTGACGACATCAGGGAGATTAAGGCACTTCTACAAGGACTGGTGTTGGATTTCTCAGAGGTTAAACCGGCACTACAGTCTTTGGCACAAAGAATGGGTGATGTTGAGGCCCGGATTTCCTCGCAAGAGAGGAAGGTGTCGGTGTTGGATCAGGAGGTGGGGACGATCCGGAAAAAGCTGAAGAAATTGGAGGAGAGGATGGAAGACCAGGAATCAAGAAATCGCAGAAATAACCTGATTTTGGTGGGGCTTCCAGAGAGGGCTGAAGGCCCAGATTGTGTCTCTTTTATGCAGGAGCTTTTATTAAAACTGCTAGGCCCTATGCCCTTCAGGGAGGGGTATAATTTAGAAAGAGCCCATCAGGCTTTACGGGAGATCCCACTGCCGGGGGCGAGGCCCCAAGTTATAATTATGCGATTCCTTAGTTATAAGGAAAAATCCCACGTGCTTCTGCTGTCCAGACAAAAAAACCTCTGCAATGGAATGGTGCTTCATTATGGTTTTTCCAAGACCACAACCCTGCGATTAGAGAAAAGCAGAAGGAGTAGCTGACATCAAGAAGAAGTTCTACCTTGCAGGGTTAAAGTTTCGCTTCAGTATCCTGCTACTCTGATGATGCTGCCTCCAGACTGGAGAAAAGAAGTTTCTCATGGCAAAGGATGCGCTGGAGGGCTCTGGGCTGAACTTCCAGACTTATTTAAACCCCAACATGACTGTTTGTGGCAAAAGAGGTCAAGCCCCCCTGGAGGGCTGTGATGGAAGAAAGATAAGGGGGTTGATATATTTAAGGACGGTGGCACCACTACTTCTGGCCTGAAGCTGGACAGTCAAATTAAAAGACTTGGGGGTATTAAGTAGTGACTAAGGGAGAAGGGACTTTGTTAATGATATTATTTGAGTCACCAGATTAATGGAATACTCTCTAGCCCCTGAGATATTGGAGAAAGTGGCTATAAGGGGGTGATAAGGGATTTTGTTTATTATAAAAAGGGTCAACTGGTTAAGGTTTTAGTGGCCAATGGGTGCTGCTACTTATAAAGCGAGCATTTACCAGCCTTTGGGAGGGACGGAAATGGCTTAAGGGATTGGAACTGTTTCAGCATCAGCCAGGAGGGGCACCCTTAGAGTACAAGAGATCCTGAATAGAGTAAGGTTAGTTTGAGATTTATTTTCTAAGGAGGGTCGAGGGGTCCCCTAACTACTCTGCTGTTTATTTCTTTTTATGTGTATTTGAGAGTTATATGGGGGTTACACTCTTATTGAGAAGATGGGGCCCTTTACTAGTATATTTATGGGGAGTTAAGGCCAGATTCTGGGGTTTGATGTCAATGGTTGGGACTGAGGGAGGTAAGGGAACGGGTTCATCCATGACTCAACATCAGGTGGTTGGTCGGGTCTAAGGACCAGGGGCTAAGGGGGGGGGAGGGTACAGGGGTGGAAAGAGAGACAGTCCAAGTCTGGGAAGTATGGGAATGCAGACCTTAGAAAGGCACAATATCTGGATCTTTGTGAAGAACTTTGATGTAATAGATGGCTTGCTTTAACATAATTTCTTGGAATGTAAAAGGACTCAGGGGACGGCGTAAGAGATTGACTATTCTGCAGTACATTGAGCAACGGGGGGCTCACATTGTAGCATTACAAGAGACGCATTTATTGACTGATGAGTTAAATGGTCTCAGGAAGCGCTGGGTGGGGCAGGTATATGGAGTGGGCAGGGAGAGGGCCTCTGGGGGGTTGCGATTTTAATCAAGAAATCTTGCCCTTTTGAAGTGACCCAAGTGTTAACCCGGCAAGATGGTAGGGGGATTTATTTGATGGGCACTTTGCATGGCAAGGCAGTCTCGGTGGCTTTCTATATGGGCCAACTCCCCGATCCCGAATTTTGCCTCGATAGAAGGGATATTGCCACTTTTCCCCACTTTCACTCATCCTGGCTGGGGATTGGAATATATATCTGACAACAAGGAGGATAGGATACCTCCACATAGAGGGTCAAGTCCAAGGCCCAGTCTGCCCTGGCTAAGCTTTTGGAGTAAGCAGCTCTAGTTGACCCAGTTAAGATCCTTCCTAATAGGGGCCCTAGCATGACATTTTACTCGGCAGCACATAAAAGTCATACTAGGATTGACTTTTTTTTGGTAAATAGAGAGGCTCTTGCAGAGACCAGAGAAGTGCTGACTGAGGGTAGAACTCTCTCAGACCATTCCCTTATCCAGTTGCAATGGGAACCAAGACCTGCACCGCCTAGACCTTATAGGTGGAGGCTTCATGACTGGCTTTTAACAGAGGATAAGAGAAGGGATGAACTAGAGGGGGCTTTGCAGGAAATTATTAGATTCCAACTTCCCACACTGAGCGATAAAAGGCTAGCTTGGCCTACATGTAAGTTTCTGTATTCGGAGGCAGCTAGGGCTTTAGCTGCAAGGGATAGGTTGGTTAGAAGGGCCAAAGAGGAATTCTTGGCTGGGGCAATAAACTTTCTGCCTCAGCATGAAGGGTCCTCAGAGGAAATCGATGTGGAACTTAAAAGTTTGAGAAAGGAAATGTCAGAGATTCTTTATGGGAAGACAGAGTTCTGGTTAAACAAGATTAACGCCAAGTTTCTTTTGCAGGGTGATGTTCCAGGGCACCTCTTAGCAGCTAGAATTAAAGAATGGGAGGCTAGTAGGACAGTTATATCAGTTAACCATGAAGGGAAGCTGGTCACAGACCCTCAGAAAATGGCTGAGGCATTTGCATCATTCTTTGCAAAAATTTACAGAGCGAGTGATTTAGTGGGGGAGAAAGAGGTTAATAGTTATTTAGAAGGAATCCAGTTACCTATATTGGATTCTGCCCAAGCTAGGGAACTGGATGCCCCAATAAGAGCATCTGAGATTGTCAATGTGGTGCGGTCTCTTCCTCTAGGCAAATCACCAGGACCTGATGGTCTTACAGCTAAATTCTACCAAACCCATATCCAGACCATACTCCCTATACTTCATGATTTTTTTCTTACTATAATGAGGGAAGGAATCCACCACTCACCCCTCTATCAGGCGTATGTTACTTTAATACCTAAGCCAGATAAGCCCAGGGATGTAATAGGTAACTATAGGCCCATAGCATTAATCAACCAAGATATTAAGATACTTACCAAAATTTTGGCGAACAGGATCTTGACTGTTGCTCCGAGTCTAATCTAGTCGGAGCAAGTAGGCTTTATGCCAGGGAGAGGCGAAAGACGCCTCAGGAAAATTCATCATATTATAAACTTTGCCCTGGACTCTCAGCTACCCCTGGCCCTGATTTTCCTAGACGCTGAAAAAGCGTTTGACTGGTCTCACATCCATTTCTCTTGCTACAATGGAGAAATGGGGTTCCTGGGGCCTTATTAGAGGTATTAAGAATTTATGTCGCTCCCACAGCCAGAATTCTATGTAATGGTTATATCTCGAGGAATTCCAACTCAATAATGGGACTCGTCAAGGATGTCCTCTTTCACCGATATTGTTTAACATTTATTTAGAACCCTTGTTAAGATCTATCAATAGGGATGTTAGGGTCCAAGGGATTAGGATTGGGGGAATGGAGTAAAACTTTCAGTCTTCGCTGATGACATACTTCTTCATTTACGAGATCCAGTATCCAGCTTTGAGACTGTTAGAGACTTAATAGACCGTTTCTCTAAGGTCTCTAACTATAAGCTAAACCTTAACAAAACACAAATTCTACCCTTGACCCCACATGTATTTAAGGCAGATTTCTTATCCTTGGGGTGCAGTGGAACACTGACAAGTTGAAGTATCTTGGAATTTTGATTACAGCAAACCAAGAGTCTGGGGTGGACGCCAATTTTGGGGACTATCTTGCTCATTAAAAGGGACATCACAAGGTGGAACAAGTTACCTTTGAACTTCACGGCACGCTTGGGCATTATCAAGATGAATTTATTACCAAGGTTGATACATCCGATATATTTAGCCCCATATAACATTCCTGTCAGGTGGTTCAGTTTAATTAGAAAACTGATCTTAGGATTCCTGCAGAACAACAAACCAGCTAGGATTAAGTATAAGGTCTTGCGTTTGCCATATGAGGAGGAGGGCATTAGATTGCCTGATCTCCATGCTTATTATGTGGCAGGCCAGTTAGGCCTGATGGCCCAATGGGCGGTAAGCGGTGGAGAGGGAAACTACTTACCTGCATGGCTGCTAATCGAGAGGCAGTTGCTAATGAGCTCTGGTTGTTCCCCTGAATCGATGCTATATGCTGGGCCTAAAAAAGGTTTATTTAGGGAAGGGCATGGGAACCCAATTAGGAAAACCCTGGAGGCCTGGTGGTCATTTCTTACTCCGATACAGAGATGCTGTCAAATGAGGTCCAGGGATCAGCCCATACTGGGTAACCCTAACTTGGTCATAGGGGTCGGTGCATTGACGTCGATGGGCTACTCATCTGGGTGGTTTAAGTTTGAGTGATATGCAACAGGGAGATAAAATAGTTCTACCACCACAGTGTGAGGGACTGTCCTTTTTTCAAAGGTTACAGCTTAAACAAATGATAGCAGGGTCCCGGAAGGGACTGGGGGATTTTTCAGACAGTTTCCTCTCGTGGAGGAGCTTAGAGGAAGCCTTTCCGGGAATTAACCTACTCTCACGAGTGTATAAGCTTCTTTTGGATTCCCTGGGCCCAAGCACTTCTACTGCAATCCCATACTGGGACAAGGTGTTGGCTCTTAATTTAAGGTGGGACAGTATCTGGAAGGCCATTAAATATAATGTGATTCCCAAATATAGGAACATGCAGATCTTTATGGTTCATAACATATATTATACCCTGTAAAGCTATATGCTAGAGGGTTGAGACAGACAGATCTGTGCTTCAGGTGCGGGAATAGAAGTGGGTGACTTGTTGCATGTCATGTGGGATAGTAAAAATCTCTCCCTATGGAGAGAGATTAAACGGGCAT
Source organism: Neoceratodus forsteri (assembly GCA_016271365.2). Taxonomy (NCBI): domain Eukaryota; kingdom Metazoa; phylum Chordata; order Ceratodontiformes; family Ceratodontidae; genus Neoceratodus; species Neoceratodus forsteri. The sequence goes on along the minus strand of CM028135.1, from coordinate 898,157,571 downwards.
GGATCCAATGTTAGACTATACTGCTTACATGACTCCAGAAATTTACGTTCTGGGTGACTTCTCTCAGATTAGGGGTCTACACCCAGATTTCACCTCTTTAATTGGTGTCGATAGTCAATATGCTCAGTAAAGCACTGAAAGATGATCAGGTTTGTCCATATGAACAATGGGTGAGAGAATTGTTGGGGGTACTGGCCAAGATCAAGAGACACCTATTTTCTGAGGGAGACAGGAGCTATATGCCAAAGATGGGCAACATTAGATGCGATCTACTCCCAGCAACATACAGGCACTAGAACACAGATCTGTCTGTCCGATAATGATTAGCAAGGGATACACGCTGGAGTATCTAAAGTATCCAGGTATTGTGCCGTGTGTAATATGCTTTTTCTTCTTGTATTTTCCCTACATTCTGAGTGATGTTTAGACTCCAAGTCTTTCAGTTGATTAATTCTGGTTGATCCTGGGTCTTTTATTAAGGCAACAGGTGATTAGATGTGTAGTCTGCGGGGTTCATGGGGATGGGGCTCTCTCTCTCTCTTTCCAGGACACACTGGAAGGTCGTCAGGATGACTCAGGCTACACGAGGCCTTAGGATGCAGCACACTTAGCAGTGGACATATAAGGGAGGATTGAGTTAAAGAAGGGATGGTGTTCTCATTAATCGACAATGTCCTATGTTAAATATCTCTGATTTTGATTCTGGCTATAATGTGGGGCAGCTTCCCAGTGTGCTTGTATATAGGGGGTGTACATAGTTTACACAGCCAGTTTTGGGTTGTGTCCCTGGCTTGGCCGGGAATGTGTATTGTGTGTATGTTTGTTGTCTGATTTACTGAAAATGAATAAACATCCTTTTGAAGCAAAAAAAAAAACAAGGGAGGCCCTCAGGAAGGAGGCAGAGGGCACCACAGGGAAAGGAAGCAGCTCCTGGTGGGGACCCAATTATTAGGGGATAGAACTGGGGGGCAGGGAAAACTGAGAAGGTGCCTGCCTGGTGCCATGGCTTGGAGGGACAGGAAGCGCATCCTTAGGATCATGAGAACAGTTGCACGGGAGTCTGAGCTGGACGTCATTGTCCACCTAGAGACAAATGACTTGGCTCATCATGAGATTAGAGCAATGCAGAAGGGCTTTGCAGAGTTGGGGAGGGGCTTAAGACAAGTAGCACACACAGTATCCTTCTCAGAGGTGCTGCCTGTCAGTGGCATGGGTGAGGCGAGGGTACTTTGAAACATGCAGTTTAATGAATGGTTGAAAAAATGGTGAGGAGCACAGGGGTTTGGCTTCATTGGGGACTGGGGTTCCACCTGAAGGGACACCAGTCTATACTGGCAGGATGGTCTGCATCTGTCCAGGAAGGGAACAAGTCTTTTGGGCAATCGGTTTAAATGCTTCATTGGCAAGCTTTTAAACTATTCAAGGGGGGAGGCACTGATAAGCAGCAGGAAAATCCCAGCCTCCCCTACAAAACAGGGTACTAAATGAGAAAAGACCAAGGTAGAAAGGTCAGTGGGGATGCTGCTACAGAAGGTAAAGCCATCAAAAATGGAGAGCAATGAGTACCAATGCCCGTAGGTCTGGGTAACAAGCTTCCTGAATTAGTGGCCTTGATGGAGGAGGAACATCTGGATATCGTGGCAGTCACAGAAACATGGTACACACAGAACCATGACTGGGATGTAAACATACTAGGATACACTATCTACAGGAGGGACAGGGAGGGTAAAAGAGGAGGAGGAGTAGCTCTCTACATAAGAGAAGAAATCAAAGCAACAGGACAAAAGGGTAAACAGGGAGGAGAAGAAGCACTGTGGGTCAATTTGGAGGCAGGCAATGGCACCACAATCTGCACAGGGGTTGTATACAGACCCCCCTCTCAGGGGGAAGAAATGGACAAGGAAATGATAGAAAGCATACTTAGAATGGCAGATAAAGGGGAAATATTGCTGATGGGTGATATGAATATGTTCGATGTTAACTGGAGTGCAGATGCAGCAGCCACTTCTAAGAGTGGGGTTATTCTAGATGCCCTACAGGGGGCATGCCTTAGACAACTAGTATTGGAACCAACTCGAGAGGGAGCAATCTTAGACCTGGTCCTCTCAAATGGAGATGGAGAGAGGATCACAGATGTAGAAGTGGGTAGCCATCTGGGAACTAGTGACCATCGAACAGTATGGTTCACAATAAACACAGCAATAGAGTCAAGCCATACAAAGGCCAAAGTACTGGACTTCAGGAGGGCTGACTTTGCCAAAATGGGTGAGTGCCTAAGGAATGCACTAGTAAATGGGCAGGAAGGAGGTGGGAAGAACAATGGGAATAATAAAAACTGCCATCACAGAGGTAACAAGCCTTTGTGTGAAGCAAATAAACAAAACAAAATGATGTAAGAAACCACTATGGTTCTCAAAGGAGGTGGCAGTGAAGGTTCAAGAGAAAAAGAAAGCATTCAGAAAGTACAAGGAATCACAGAAGGAGCAGGACAGAGAATTGTATCAGTTACGCAAAAGAAGCTGGGAAGGCAGTCAGAACAGTAAAGGCCCAAACTGAGAAAAGATAGCCAAATCAGTTAAGAAGGCGGATAAAACCTTTTTTAGGTACATCAGGGGCGAAGGAAGACTAAGGGCGGGATAGTGAGGCTTAATAAAGGGGAGGGGGGTGGGCAGAGGGTGACTGTGAAAAGGCAGAGATACTAAACAAATATTTTTGCTCAGTATTTACAAATGAAGAGGGGGAGGTACCTAAAACAAGCAATAGAAACACTCTGGATACAGAAGTTGATACCAGCCCATTTTCAGAAGAAAGGTTTCTGAAAGAACTCTTAAAACTGAAGGCGGACAAAACAATGGGGCCTAATGGGATTCATCCCAGAATTCTAAAAGAACTAAGGGTAGAACTAGTGACACCACTGACTACCCTCTTTAACAACTCATGGGAGGATGGGGTGGTACCTGAGGACTGGAGGAGGGCAGATGTGATTCCCCTTCACAAAAGTGGGAGCAGGGCAGAAGCGGGAAACTACAGACCAGTTAGTTTAACCTCTGTGATATGGAAAATGATGGAATCACTTCTGAAGGAAAGAATTGTTGAGTACCTAGAGGCCAGAGGGGCACAGGGCCCAAGGCAGCATGGATTCACAGCAGGAAGGTCATGCCAGACGAATCTAATAGATTTCTTTGACTGGGTGACCAAAGTAGTAGATCAGGGAGGGGCTGTGGACATGGCCTACCTAGACTTTAGCAAGGTATTTGACTCAATCCCACACAAAAGATTAATATACAAGTTAGCCAGACTAGGAGTGGGTCCCAAGATGATAGCCTGGGTAAAGAATTGGCTGGAGAATAGGACACAGAGGGTAATAGTAAATGGAGTCCACTCTGAAGAAAGGAGGGTTACTAGTGGGGTGCCGCAGGGTTCATTATTAGGACCAGCCTTCTTCAATGTCTTTGTAGCGACATTGCAGAGGACTGGAAGGAAAAGTATACCTCTTTGCAGATGACACAAAGATTTGCAACAGAGTTGATGCACAAGGTGGGTGGAAAGGATAAGAAGGGACTTGGCAAGGTTAGAGGAATGGCCAAATGTATGGCAGCTTAGATTTAATGCTAAGAAGTGCACGGTAATGCACCTGGGAAACAAAAACCCAAGGGAAGAGTACACAATGGAGGGTGAGATACTAACAACAACAAAAATGGAAAGGGACCTGGGGGTAATCTTATCAGATGACTTAAAGGTGGGCAAGCAATGTGAGAGGGCAGTAAGGAGGGCTAGGAGGATACTGGGATGCATAGGGAGAGGCATCACCAGTAGAAAACAGGAAGTTGTTATCCCTCTGTACAGACAGCTGGTGAGGCCCCATCTGGAGTACTGTGTGCAGTTCTGGACACCCAGTCTCCGCAGGACATAGACAAGATGGAAGCTGTCCAGAGAGGGCTAAAAATGGTGCAGGGTCTGCACGGAAGACATATGAAGAGAGACTAAAGGAGCTTAATATGTATAGCCTCGAGGAAAGGAGGAAAGGGGACATGATAGAAACGTTCAAGTACCTCAGGGAATCAACAAAGTCCAAGAGGGTAGCATCTTTCAAAAAAGAGGTGTGCAAGAACAAGGGGCATGATTTGAAGATAGAGGGGTGGCTCAGAGGTAATGTAAGAGTATTTTTCACAGAGAGAGGTTGTGGATGCATGGAAAGGCCTTCGGAGGAGTTGTGGAGTCAAAAACAGTGGTTGAATTCAAGCATGCATGGGACAGCCATAAGGCAATTCTAGGGGGTGGAGGTAGAAAGAAGTAGGCTGCTGGTTAACTAGGATCTGCATCTTATCCATTGGGTAGGGAAATGGGCAGACTGGGTGGGCCAAGCGGTCCTTATCTGCCGTCAAATTATATGTTTCTATAGTCTGTACACATGGCTAAGTAGGAGTCTGATGTAGCTGACAATGGGGGATGAGAAGGACTTCAGTTTTTTCTGGGTTAATTTTTTTGGGGGGGAAACTGCAATATTATTGATTTTCCAATATCATACAAAGACACAATAACTGGTAACAACTTACAGGAGGAAAAAAGATATAAATCAAACAAGTATATAACCTGTACCACTTCCTGATTATACATTATAAAAATCAGTAGATCATTAACTTCATTTCAGGCTGTAAGTCCAGATGTACAGTAAGAACATAAACATAGCAAAAGCCATAAAAGGATAAAAAAGCCCCCACCCCTTAACTAGTAATGATGTGAGTGACTGCCTGAGAGCAATACTGAAGGACATTTTGAGGAAAGTTTGGGACTGCCAAAGCAAAATTGCAGTTAAACACTTATTATTCTGATACAGATGTTGCTCTAACCTCTTTCCTGTCCAATTTAATTGGAACATGCAACAAACATGCCCCTTGCAGATGGCCTTCTGTGCATGGGTCTCACCTTCCCAGGATCTTCGCAGAGGTCTTTGACCTGCTCAAAGCCTGTGATTCTACCTGACCTTTTCACAAAGCCACTGTCTCCCTGGAGGAGTTAATGAGATACAAACAACTGCGTAACACCTATACTAAGGCCACCAGGAAAGCCAAATAATGTTGCTTTGCCTACAACCTACAGAACAACCTTGAATTCCCTGATAGATTCTGGAAGGATATTCTCTCCCTGCTCAGCCCCCCCCCCCATGCTGTCTACCTTCCCCATTCTTAGACTAGAAAACTTAGCTATCTCTACCCCAACTGAGGTTGCTAACACCTTTAACAATTTATTCACTTCCTATGCCCTCTTTCTTTTTCCTCCTCCCCTCCTGTCTCCCTTCCTACCTTCAATGTCTCTTCCCAAATGTTCTTCATCTCCTCACCCTCAACCTCAGCATCCTTTTCCTTCTCCTCAATCTCCACAGAGACTACACACAATACTTTTCTCACTCCTCGCTCCACTAAGTGGCACAGCCCCAATGTTCTGAATACTACTCTTCTCTATCTGTCTTCACCAGACATCACTGCCCCTCTTGCCTCTCTTTTCAATCTCTCTTTCCAACTTTGATCTATCCCACAGTCCTGGAAGCAGACTAAAGAGCTTAACTATGGGTCTATCTTGCTCCTTCCTGTTCTTGCTACGGTGTAGGAAAAATTTCAAGTGGTTCCACTTCTGCCCCTCAGATCAGTGCCAGTCGGGCAAAGTTGATGATGCCCTACGTCACATTGTTACTGCTGTTTCGCTCCCTGTTGTGTGGTTGCACCTGGAAATGAACCCCACGTCAGTGTGCCTATCCAGTCAGACAGAGAACAGTTCTTTGGCACCTGGAGCACATTACATAACTTGTTTTCAGCATTGTTAAAAGGTCAGACCTGAGGTCAGAACATTCTGCGCTCTCCTAAACTCTCCTGCAGGGTCATATTATCTCATGCTGGCCACTGCAAAATACATCTTAGAAGAGGGCTGCTAACATTTAGAAAAAACAGACACATACTTTTGTTATTCTTGTATTAAAACTGCCCTCTAATTTTGTAACTGTACTCTTAATTTTGTTATAACCAGCCAAGCTGCAAGTTGGACATTATACAAAACATATAAACTGCTTGGGGAAGGGGTTTTTATTTATCCCAGGGGCATCCACTATGACAGGGGTCACCCTGTCACCGACCCATATAATGGTGAAAAGGCAACCTGAAAAGACAGATTTGACAAATAGGATTTAAACCAGGATAAAGCCATGCCAGGCCCCCCAACCTGAAAAGACAACTGATCCCATAGAACCTGATGGCTGTGTGTTTCAAACACAGTTGTAATGTCCTTTTTTTTTAGTTAATCTTTTTATTAAACATAGAAAACATTGGAAACATAGACTTTGATGGCAGATAAGGACCACTTGGCCAACCTAGTCTGCCCATTTCCCTACATACAGGATAAGCTGCCAATCCTAGTTAATCAACAGCCTATTTCTTTCTACCCCCCACAAAAATTGCCTTATGTCTGTCCCATGCATTTTTGAATTATCCCACAGTTTTAGACCCCACAACCTCCTAAGAAGGGCTGTTCCATGTGTCCATCACCCTTTTTGTGAAGAAATACTTCCTCACATTGCCCCTGAACTGCCCCCTCCCATCTTCAAATTGTGTCCCCTTGTTCTTGCACATCTCTTTTTCTGAAAGATGCTACCCTCTTGGACTTTGTTGATTCCACTGAGGTATTTAAAAGTTTCTATCATGTCCCCCCGCTCCCTCCTTTCCTCAATGGTATACATATTAAGCTCATTTAGTCTCTCCTCATATGGCTTCTCTTGCAGACCCTGCACCATTTTAGTTGCCCTCCTCTGGACTGCCTCTATCCTGTCTGTGTCCTTGCTGAGATGGGGTCTCCAGAACTGGACGCAGTACTCCAGATGGGGTCTCACAAACTGTCTGTCCAGAGGGATAACAACTTTCTGTTTTCTGCTGGTGATATCTCTCCCTATATATCCCAGTATCCCCCCAGCTCTCCCTACTGCCTTCTCACATTGCTTGCTAACCTTAAGATCACCTGATATGATTACCCCCAGGTCCCTTTCCATTTTTGTTGTTGTTACTACCCCCCCATTGTGTAATCTTCCCCTGGGTTTTTGTTTTCCAGGTGCATTATTTTGCACTTCTTTGCATTGAGTCCAAACTGCCATACTTCTGACCATTCCTCCAACCTTGCCAAGTCCCTTCTCATCCTTTCCACACCTCCTTGTGTATCAACCCTGTTGCAGATCTTTGTGTCATCTGCAAAGAGGCATACTTTTCCTTCCAGTCCCTCTGCAATGTCACTTATAAAGACATTAAAATGGACTGGACCCAGTACTGAACCCTGCGGTACCCCACTAGTAACTCCTTTTTCTTCAGAGTGGACTCTATTTACTATTATCTTCTGTGTCCTGTTGTCCAGCCAATGTTTTACCCAAGCTACCACCCTGGGACCCACTCCCAGGCTGGTTAATTTGACTATTAATCTTTTGTGTGGGACTGTGTCAAATGCCTTGCTAAAGTCTAGGTAGGCCATGTCCACAGCCCCTCCCTGGTCTACTACTTTGGCCACCCAGTCAGTAAAAGAAATCAATTAGATTCATTTGACATGACCTTCCTGCTGTGAACCCACGCTGCCTTGGGTCCTGTGCCCCACTGGCCTCTAGGTACTCAACAATTCTTTCCTTCAGAAATGATTCCATCATTTTCCCTATCACTGAGGTTAAACTGACAGGTCTGTAGTTTCCTGCCTCTGTCTTGGTTTCATTTTTGTGGAGGGGAATCACATCCGCCGTCCTCCAGTCCTCGGGTACCACACCATCCTCCTATGATTTGTTAAAAAGGGTAGTCAGTGGTTTCACTAGTTCTCCCCTTAATTCTTTTAGAATTCTGGGGTGAATTCCATCAGGCCCCATTGCTTTCTCCACCTTCAATTTTAGGAGTTCTTTCAGAACCATTTCTTCTGTGAAAGGACTGGGATTGACCCCCTATCCAGAGTGCTTCTGTTAATTGGATTAGGCACCTCCCCCCCCTCCTTTTTTGTGAATACTGAGGAGAAATATTCATTCAGTATCCCTGCTTTTTCACTTTCCCTCTCTGCCCACCCACTGTTCATTCTATTCAGCCTCACTATCCCACCCCTTGTATTTCTGCGCTCCCTGATATACCTATAAAAGGTTTTATCCCCCTTCTTAACTGAGTTGGTTATCTTTTCATCAGTTTGGGCCTTTGCTATTCTGACTTCCCTCCCTGCTTCCTTCTGCCTTAACTGGTACAGCTCTTTGTCCTGTTCCTTTTGTGTTTCCTTATACTTCCTGAATGCTGTCTTTTGCTCCCTGACCTTCCCTGCCACCTCTTTTGAGAGCCATAGTGGCTTTTACTTTTGTTTTGATTTGTTTATTTGCTTTACACAAAGGCTTGTTGCCTCTGTGATGGCAGTTTTGATGTTTCCCCATTTGCTCCACCCCTCCTTCTATCCTGTTTGCTAGTGCTTTTCTATGGCACTCTCCCGTCTTGCCAAAGTCAGCCCTCCTGAAGTCCAGTACCCTCACTTTTGTATGGCTTGACTCTGTAGCTGAGTTTATTGTGAACCACACTGTTTGGTGGTCACTTGTTCCCAGATGGCTACCCACTTCTAGATCTGAGATCCTCTCACTGTCCCCATTTGTGAGAATGAGGACTAAGATTGCTCCCTCATGAGTGGGTTCCAAACCTAGCTGTTTGAGGCATACCACCTGTAGGGCATCGAGAATGGCCCTGCTCTTGGATGTGGCTGCAGCAAATGTGCTCCAGTTAACATCTGGCATATTCAGCTCTCCCATCAACAGTATCTCCCCTTTCTCTGCCATCATAAGAATGCCTTCTATCATATCCTTGTCCATTCCCTCCCCCTGACATGGGGGTCTGTATACAACCCCTGTGAGGATTGTGGTGCTATTTCCAGTCTCTAAGGTGACCCATAGTGCCTCCTCTCCTTCCTGTTTACTCTTCTGTTCAGTTGCTTTTATCCCTTCCCTTACATAGAGAGCTACTCCTCCCCCTCTTCTCCCCTCCCTGTCTCTCCTGTAGGTTGTGTACCCTGGCATGTTAACATCCCAGTCATGGTTCTCTGTGTACCATGTTTCTGTGACTGCTATAATATCCAGGCATCCCTCTTCCATCAAGACCACCAGTTCAGGGAGCTTGTTGCCTAGTCTACAGGCATTGGTACTCATTACCCTCCATTTCCTGATGGCCTTACCCCTTTTTTCCCCATCCCTGTCCTTATTGCCTTTGTCACTTTCGTCATATACCTCTGCCCTTCTCCCTATTGACATCTCTAACTTGGTAAACCATAGAGATATTCAACAGATAAGGGAGCAAAGCATTGCAATCATAGCATGACAGATCAAGACATGTCGTAACTTTGCATAATATTTGGCAATTCATGTGGATCTATCCATGGGTGTACATGTATCAGTTAACAGGTGTATTTGAACAGTGAACATTCCAGGGCCATAACTAAAACCTGGGAGAACCTATTCCCAATAGGGAGCACTTCAAGGAGAATAATGTTATACTGACACATCTGAATACATATTGATAACTTGAAAACCATCAATCAACTCATGGGACAGCCTTTCAAGGTGGCTTGAGTAGGTCTTTACTCTGCAGGACCCCTGGCGGCCTATTCCTGTTTCCTATTAACCTCAGGAAAGGGTCCCATCTTTCTAAAAAAAATTCTGACTGGTACAAGCAGTAAATTGAGACACCTTGTAAAAGGTAGCCAACTTTTCCATTGTCATTAGCCATTCTTGAAAGGTTGGGATCTCATTAGAGTGCCAACATCTCAGGATGAGTCTTTTTACCTCCACCATAGCTTGCAACAGCCAGAATTTCGGGTGGGACTTAATGGTGAGGTTGCTAGGCATAACTCCTAACAGAAGGAAGGCTGGCATCCGAGGAATTTGGTATTGTAGTACCTCTGAGCAGCAAGTCACAACCCTAGCCCATAGGGGGCATATGTGCTTACATCGCCAGATGATATGCAGTAAATCTGCTCCTGAGGACCCACACCTCCAGCACTCATTGTGCAGTATAAGATCCATGGCTTTGAGCTGCACTGGGGTTCAGTACCAGAGGTGTAATATTTTGTTCTGCATCAAAAGGCTGCGCAGGTCTCCACATGCCTTCTGGGCAGATGTTCAGCTTGCCCCCATTCCTTCTCTGAGATATTCACATTAAACATTCTTTGCCATTTCTTTTTGGAAGGAAAGGAGGGGTTTGGGGCAGCGTCCCTCCTCAACTTGTAAATGCAGCCTGCCATTCCCCTAGTGGTGCTTATCCAGCTGGATATTGGAAGCTATCCTTGAGGTCTGCTCTTGAGTGGATGCAGCTATGGCATTTACAATTGCCCTTGGACTATCCCTGATACAGATGTCTTAGCTATAGGTACTTCCAGAAGTCCTTTGGCAGGTTATACCTGGTTTGTAGAGAGGAAAAGGAGTCTAGGGTCTGCCCATTTTGTGTTAATAAATCCCTTATGGTATGTACAGTATCTGACTCACCCTACATTCCCTCCATGAGAAAGGGCACCCCTCTATGCACCATAAGGGGTTGTTCCATATCCGAGTATAACTCCCTGGGCTGAGATATGATTTAGTTTTTTGCCCAATTTTTTTGCCATGCTGTATGCGTCACTTTAACTGTAAGCCATTTCTTAAATAATGTTGGCAGGGGAGCACCCGGGTAAGCCAGTAGGCTGGCACCCTGTAACATGCTGGATTTAATCTCAGTCCAGGCCGGCCTGTTTGGGTCAAAGTTCTGAAACATCTGACATGTGCCTGTATTGAGAATGCATAGTGTCTAAACTGCGGCAGGCCCCAGCCCCCTCTGCCCCAATGTGCCCTTAACTTAGCTCTGCTGTACCTCAGTATGGTGTTTCCCCAGAGGAAGTTCCCTATCATAGAATCTAGTTGTTTGAACTATTTCTTGGGTATTTCTACTGGTAGATGGGATAATAGGTAAAAGACCCTTGGTGCAAGCATCATTTTTATTGCTGCTATTTTCCCCAGCATTGCGATATTCAGATGTTTCCATCTGTCTACCTCCTTTTGTAGGCTGCACAACAGTGGAGCAAAGTTCTTGGATACAGAGTATGTACTCTGGGTTTATTCGCACCCCAAGTGTTTAATTTCCCCCTTTGCCCAGACAAGATCTGTATGGGAAATCATGGTCAGGGTAGTGTGGCCATTGAGGGAAATCACCTCTGTTTTATTTACATTAATACAGAGCCTAGATATATTTGTAAAATCATTAAGCAAGGTAAGAATGAGGGATATACTAGTTTTTACATCTCCTGTCAAAATGAGGTAATCATTCACATATAACATGATATGATATGCCTTCCCCCACCTCCAAGCCCAGAATGTCTGGGTGCTCCCTGACTACACATGCCAGTGGCTCAATTACCAGCACAAATAGTAGAGGCGAGAGCAGGCATCCTTGCCTGGTTCTTCTGTGTAAATTGAAAGGAGCAGAGAGAGTTTCATTTGTAAGAAGCCTTCCTGTGGGGCCATTGTATAATGTTCTTATCCAATTTCTAAATTATGGCCAAAATTATACTGCTGCCAGACTTCATGTAAATACTCCCATTCGATAGAGTCAAAAACTTTTTCAAAGTCCACTGTAATGGCTGCGACTAGTGTGGGGATATTTGCTGCAGTCTTCAGCAGCGTAACCAGGGCTCTTAGGTGGTTAGCACTAATTCTACCCTTAACAAATCCCACCTGGGAGGGCTGCACCAAGGAGGGAAGGACTGTTTCTAGCTGAGAGGCAGGTGCGTTGACCAGTATTTTAATGTCAGCATTAATGAGAGAAATGGGTCTGTAACTCGCTTATAGAGAAGGGTCCTTCCCTTCCTTGGGTAGCACGGTGATAATGGCCTCTCTCATGGTCCCCGGCAGGCCTTGCTTCTCCAGTGCATCCTGCAGCATACTTAACATAGGCGGGATCACAATTTCCTGTATGTTTTAATAAAAATCTGCCAGAAAACCATTTTCCCTGGTGCCTTGTGTGGAACCATGCTTCAAATAGCTGCGCTTAACTCCTTACTAGTAAAGAGTGCATCTAACCTATGTTTCTGGGCATCAGAAAGTTTTGGTAATTTTAGGCCTTCCAGGAAAGCTGAGAACTTCTGGACATCCCACATCACATGTGAGCTATATAGGGTCCTATAAAATTCCATCATTGTTTTGTTAAGTGCAACGGGGCCATTATGCATAGCCACGGTACTGTCCTTTAGGTGTGCAATGTATCTTTCCACTTGTTGCTTTTTAAGTCTATAAGACAACAGTTTCCCTGATTTTTCTCCATAGGCCCAGTATCTGTGCTGTGTTCTTTGTATCTGTAATTCAGCTTTCCTGGTGGCTTGGATGTTTAATTGAATTCTCAGGGACATTATCTCAAATAGCAGTTCCTTATTACTTAGCTGTCCATGGTCATTTTTTGTACATTTCAACTTTCTGGCCTAGCTGCTGTTCCAAACTCATTAGTTCTTTCTCCCTTTGCTTCCGATAATGGGAGGCATAACTAATTATTTTGCCTTGTATCGTAGCCTGGAAGGCTTCCCAAATCATAGCCGGGGAAGTGGAGCCCTGTGGGTTGTCCAAAAATATAGTTTTGTTTCTGAGGAGTCATATTTTAAACTCTTTGTTCAGCAGCAGAAGATGATCTAGCCTCCATTTCACCAGCCTTGATGAGGGAGGTCCTACCTGCATGGTAATACATCCCATTGTGTTAGAGAGGAAAGCAAGAGCAAAAGAAGGAGGAAACCACTTTGGTTCTCAAAAACAGTAGCAGAAAAGATCAGAGCCAAAAGGCTGGCCTTCAGGAAATATAAGGGAATGCAGCTGGACGAAGATAGAGAGGCATGCCAAACTTCCCTAAGGGAAGCAGGGAAGGCAGCAAGACAGGCAAAGGCCCAAACCGAGGAAACACTATCACGAACAGTAAAAGAAGGGGACAAGACTTTTGACAGATACATTAGTGATAGGAGAAAGTCCAGAGGGGGTATTACTAAGATCAAAGGGGATAACGGGGAGTGTGAGGAGGAGGATCAAGGAAAAGCATCTATCCTAAATAGATACTTTTGCTCAGTATTTACTGAGGAGAAAGTAGGTCAGGGCTCACAGCTCAGCACCATGGACACAGGGGAGAGGGAGGTGTGCATAAGTCTCTTCACAAAAGAAAAGGTCCTACAAGAGCTCGCTAAGTTCAGGGTGGACAAAGCAATAGGACCTGATGGCATACATCCCAGGGTACTAAAGGAGCTAAGGGTGGAACTAGCAGAGCCATTAGCAGAACTGTCTAGTACAGTGATACTCAGTCCTGATTGACTCGGGAGCCACATGAGTTCGTATCCTTTGCCAAGGAGCCACAACCATCATACACAGTACATGAAATAAGACACACACACTTTGATAGTATCATTTAAACCATATTTTATTTCATTTATTGCATTTAATTGCATTTATATAAAAAAAAAACTTTTAATAGCACACTGTTTATTGACAATAGTATTTAGGAAAAAAGTATATTAAACCAAGTTACACACACACACACAGCATAACACTGCTTATGGTCATGCTCATTTAACATACCTAACTCCTCTGAAGCACCCGCAACCACTTAAGCAATATTAAGAAATGCAGTACCTGCATTTAGATGTGCTCCCTTTTCTCTTTGAAATCAAACTCTTAAAAATAAAAATAAAAAAAATACATATAATGTGTAATAAAATGATAACAGTGGCAACTATGCCATCATGCTGGGATAATGCCATAGCTGGTTTAAGTGTTTAACCAACTAAAATGCAGGCTTTTAACCTGTAGTTTTGAATAATTTATTAGCAGATCATCATTCCTGTTTCACTGATATTCTTATTATCGTCTAGGTCCATTCTCTCTTTCACTGAAGTGCTGTCTCTGTTAAAGTGTTAAAGGCATTCACTGCAAACTGAAGAAGAAGCAAAATATATCATGTCAGCCTCTTCTTATTCGTTATAAAAACTGGTGCTAGCAAAAAATACAAAAATGGCTTGGCTATTTGCTGTACCTGCAGTCACTGAAGCAGTCAGTCCACAGAAGGTACACTGCACTGAAAGCTCAGAGACACAGAGGGCTGATACTGAAGTGAGCTGCCGCAGCACCGGTAAATCCACGGGAGTCCAAGGGTTGTAAATCTTGTGGCAAAACTTAGGAGTGCTGCACTAGCTTCCACAGCCCCCCATCAACATCGGAATTGCATTAATTGACAGTTAACTATGAAATTAACATCATCAATTTAGCGCGATCAGACCATCATTGAGAGTGCTTAATGTTAATTTCACTGCATGCTGAAACAGGCATCAAGCATGATCGCTCGAGTGGCATTTAAAGGGGCGCAAATTAATACATTTTTGTGCAGATTAAAGGAGCCACAAAGAAAAGTGTTAAAGAGCCACTTGAGGCTCATGAGCCACAGTGTGAGTACCACTGGTCTAGTGAGTCTCTGAGCACAGGAGAGGTCCCAGAAGACTAGAGAAGGGCTCATGTGATCCTGCTCCAGAAGGGTGACAGCAGAGAGGAGGCAGGGAACTACAGACCAGTCAGTCTTACCTCAGTAGTGGGCAAGATTATGGAGGCACTCCTGAAGGAAAGGATAGTGCAACTCCTAGAATCTGTAGGAGCACAGGATCCAAGACAACATGGGTCTACAACAGGAAGGTCTTGTCAAACTAATGTCATAGATTTCTTTGACTGGGTAACTAGAGTGGTGGACCAAGGGGGTGCAATTGCTGTCGCCTACCTTGACATTAGCAAAGCTTTTGATACTGTTCCATATGGAAGATTGATTAATAAGCTGGGTAGGCTCAGGTTGGGTCAGAAGTTGGTCAACTGGGTGGCAAACTGGTTGGTGGTCAGAAAACAGAGAGTGGTGGTAAATGGTATGCAGTCAGAAGAGATGCAAGTCACAAGTGGGGTACCTCAGGGATCAGTCCTGGGGCCAGTCCTCTTCAATATCTTCATAAGTGACATTGTAGATGGACTGGAGGGAAAGGTTTGCCTGTTTCCAGAAGACACAAAGATCTAAAACAGAGTTGATAATCCAGATGGAGTGGGCAGAATAAGAAGAGATCTGGAAAAAATGGAAAAATGATCTGAAGAGTGGCAATTGGGGTTTAATGCAAAGAAGTATAAGATCATGCACATAGGGAAGAGAAACCCAGAAGCTACCTATAGGTTGGGAGGGGAGTTGCTGGCAATCATAAAGGAGGAAAGAGACTTGGGAATCATCATCATCACAGATGACCTGAAATCATCCAAGCAGATCACTAAAGCAGTAGGTAAGGCTAGAGGGATGTTGGGGTGTATTAGTTTGGGTATCACAAGTTGTAAGAGGGAGGTAATAATCCCTCTTTACAAGACACTGGTTAGGCCCCATCTGGAGTACTGCGTGTAGTACTGGAGGCTGCACCTGCAGAAGGACATTAACAAAATGGAGGCAGTCCAGAGAAGGGTAACCAAAATGGTGCAGGGACTGCATCAGAAAACAAATGTATAACCTAGAGCAAAGGGGAGAGAGAGGTGACATGATCGAAACATTCAAACATCTTAAGAGTATTAACAAGGTGAAAGAGTCCAGCATGTTTCAATATAAAAAAAATAACAGGACAAGAGGATACAGCATGAGATTAGAGGGAGGCCAATTAAGGGGTAATGTGAGGAAGTTCTTTTTCACAGAAAGGGTGATGGATGCATGGAATGGCCTACCTCAGGAAATGGTGGATATGAATACAGTGCAGGGCTTCAAACAGGCATGGGATAGGCATAAGGGGACAGAGTAAAGGCCTATGGCACATTCATATGGTAGAACAAATGGGCAGACTAGATGGGCCTTGCGGTCCTTATCTGCCATCAACTTCTATGTTTCCATGTTTCTATGGACGTGACTATGGGGGCGTGGTCTGACAGATATAGGGGAGCTATTCTGACATCCTCCACCTGGAGAGTAAGTCGAGGGGAGGTAAACCAGTAATCTAGTCTACGGGACATTGCCTTTGCTGCAGAGAAATATGTGTAATCACTCTCAGCTGGGTGGCCTAAGCACCAGATATCCACTAATCAGTGCAAAGGCAGAAGATCCTTTAGAGTCTGGAGGGATTGGACATGAGGTTCTGGTTTTGAATTAGACCTGTCTAGGATGTGATCCATAGTCAGGTTGCAGTCCCCCCCTAGAATAATCTTTGGGTTATACACTGTCATGTTCACCAAAGTTTGGGAGACTGTGTTGAAAAACCCTGGCTTGTCCTATTTGGAGTGTAGCTATTCACCAGGAGTACCAGACTAGCTGGTGTATCCATTTTTACTAGAACTCATCTACCCTCAGTATCCACTCTTTGTTCTATTGGTTTCCATTTTAGCTGCTTGTGGCCTTTCCTGATGTGCTATGTGCCTCCCAACCTACCCATTCCTTGGCCAGCTTCTGGGCTTCCAGCTTAGCAAGTCTGGTTTCCTGTAGAAACGTGATGTGCACCTATAACTGTTTCAATCTGGAGAGCACTTTCTTTTTATGGGTGAGTTTTTATTTATTTATTAATTTGTTAACCGGGTAAATGATACTGGACCAAAGGCCCTTTTTCAGGTCCAACCTGGGACAGCAATACAAGAAAAACAAATACAAAAATAGACAATACACAATACATTAACATACATTAAATGTCTTTACTCTGTCACATTCCAGGAGGTGACTATCAGTGCTTTGGATTAGCCATGATCGTTTTCTAGTTTGGTGACCTGTCTGCAATAGTAAGTGCTCTCAAGCTGAAGCTTCCCCTCTATGAGACTTGTCCCCAGCCCCTCATCCCTATCCACCCCCCTGTTATCACTGGCTTGCCCATGTACACCCTGCCTCACCTTCAGAAATACCCCTTGACAATTATTCAGATCCCTTATCGCTACAGTAATTTTCCTTCAGTTTGGACATACCAGTCATACATGTCTTAGGTAGCCCTTCCTATTTTCCCCAATCGTCCCCTTGGCGGGGGAAGTACACCTGTGGCCCCTTAGTATTTCAGTAAACAACTTTTTTGCACCACAATAAAAACACAATTCAGTAGATATGAAATGTACTGTAACACAACGTGTTTGCTCAAAACTCTTTGTGGGAGAGACTTCTCCATTTGACTATGCCCTTTCCCTTCCTTTCAGCCAATGGTTGAAGAAGATCCCTGACGGAGCATGATATTTATCATGTTTCGAAGGTCTGCACGCTATCTTATTTTCCTAAGTAATATTTAACTAGGCTAGATTCCAGGCACCTAACCATGTTCTACACCTCTGGAGGCTCAGTGCACCCCAACAGTAGACCTTCCCTCTTTCTGGGCATGCCATGTCCACAGTGGACTCTTTGTCCATTATACGGTTCCCCCCAATCCCCTTTCGACCTGGTGGGATGGAGAGTGGTGGCATATGCCACCCCTATGGCCCATGGGCTCTTAAATGAGCCAGTCTCTGGTCTGCCACTCCCCAGTTGTCCAGTTCGTATCATTGTGGAGAAGGAGGGGGTTGGGGAGCCACCCTGCTTTGGCATTGTCTTTTATTTAAAACCATTGGTACCACCCAGTTGGGTGTTCCCAGTAGCCTCTGCCCTTTCCACCTGGTGAAGAATGTATAGCAGCCATTCAGCTCATTAAATCCCACACCACAACATTCACCCCCTTACTAGATGTTAAATCGGCTTACGTCCTTACTAACCTGTAAGAGAAATGGATTAAAACTGCATTTAACCTTTCAGTTTGCTCCTTATTTATTTATTTATTGATCGATTGATTGATTGAATTTTGTTAGCCGGGTAAGCCCACTGAGACATAGTGTCCCTTTTTCAGGGGTGACCTGGAGTTCATTTTATACAATAGGAGGCACCAGCTTACCTTCAGAGATGGATACAATAATCAACAGTAGAGTTTCACATTGGCATGTTAATTTACAAGACTTAGAGCCATAACAATTTCTGACATGTTTGCGATAATTTTTACTTAAGTAAATCACCAGCTCGGGAGAGATATAATATAGGACAGGTTAGGGTAAGATAATGTAAAGCTCAAATACTTTTCATGGATCACATGAGCGCTACCCCACTACTAGGTTGGCATCACAAGAAATGGGTAATGTAAGCTGATATTCCTAATAGGAGTATTTTTGTCAGAGTTACGTGACCTTGGGGAAGTGGCCCAATCATTGGAGTAGGTCTGGCAGAAATACTAGGGTATAGATCCACAGACTTCAGTTGCAACTATATTTACTATCCACTAGCATGTGGGATTTCATGGTGGCTTTGAAGACATTCAGGGTAGTTCAGTTTGTCACTTCTGATGGTAGGCTATTTGAGAGGACCAGTGCAGAGATGGCAAAGGACCTGTCCACTACACAGGATCTAGATCTTGGGACTTCCAAGGTGGGGCTAGTAGATGACTGAAGCTTGCATTTTGGAATCTTGTACTGGAGTAGGCCACGTGGGCAACAAACAGTAATGGAACATGTAGTATTTAACCAGTAACTTAGGAGGTTGCTACAGGCAGCAAGATATCCAGTTTGTGAATGGAGCTTAATGTCAGATTGTTCTGCATATTCTCCATTCAGCCACCAGGGTGATCAGCTCTTTTGATGGACCCCTTCATTAATAAGTGCACAGTCCATAGTGGTGCCTGTCATCTGTCAATACAAGGGGCAGCCTCTGAACCGTGAACCTGCTGAAATTCCACCCTTGCCTTCAAACGAGTTCTTCACAGCCCTGCGAGCAGCCCAGTAGTATTTCAGACATAGCAAAATCCACCCAAGTCATGCAGGAGGACTGCTGCTGTCCAAAATGGGAGTGCTCGAAACCTGCATGTTGTGGCAATCTCGCTTATTACCCAAACTCTTGCTGCACTCCAACCTTGAAGAATTCTGCCTCCCGGGAGCCTCCATCTTTCAAAATCTGACTGCATAGCCCTCTTTATGTCCATTTAAGTTTCCTTGCTCCAAGATCAAATAAGGGAAGTCTTACCTTGCTGCATGTCCTGATGCTGTGTGGTTGCACTGTTATGTATCTCCTCCTTGGCAGTTTTTGCTATGCTGTCCACCCACTTCTGGCACAGCGGGACCCAATCTGTCAAGGTGTCCAGTACCATGCTTGTCTGTCTATCAGGGTGTTCTTCCTTTCTAAACATAATCAAAGCCGTAGGCTCCAACTATCCCAAGGCAGCTTATTGATTGGTAGTTTTAATTGGGGTATTCCCTGGTGAATTACTGCTTGCATTGGAAGGATGATGCTGGCATTGCCTGCTCCTCAACTGAGCCATACGGGAGGAGGCTTTCCATCTTGTCAGGTGCTTGCTCTGTCTTTTTGGTCTCCCTTTGTGCACCTGCTGCTATAGCTTTTCATGGGCATCATTCCAGACAGAACCCTGTAGGCTGGAGGCATCCTCCATCTGTGCCACCTCCATCTCCTACCAATCGACGCCATCTGGCTGGTGTAATGGCTGTTGAGGCCCCTTCCATCCCCCCATATGTCCTGCAAAAATTGTTCAGCTTCCTCTGGGTTATTGAAGGTTTGACATTCCCCCCTGATATTGGATCCTTAACACTGCAGGGTATCTCAGTGAGGCAGGGATATTAAGTTGGTAAAACTGGCATTTAACCTCTGCATAGTCCCTTCTTTTTTTGGAGAGCTCAAGGGAATAACTTTGAAACATTTGTACTGGATGCCCCCACCACTCCAAGTTCCTTCTCTCCCTTGCCACCCATAAATACAGCTCTTTTGTTGGAAATCTTAAGAACTTACATAAGATGGGGCGAGGACATACCCCTGGACCGGGCTTCGCGGGCTTTGGTGCCAGGGTGCGGTGAGCCTGTTCTAGCTCTGGTGAGGGCTCATTGTTCATGTGCAGGTTGCCTGGTAGGGTTGATCACAGAAACATCAGCATATCTCTTACCTCCACACCTCCTGGGATGCCGCACATTCTTACATTCTGTCTGCAAGCCCAGTTCTCCATATCATTGACTTTGGCTAGGAGATATTGAATGTCACCCTCATGCTCTTTCAGTTGGCCATGGTTTCTGTGAATGGCAGCATCATGCTGTCTCACCACCACTTCTGTGCTTGATACTTTCTGGGTTAACATCTGCAAGTCTACATTAGTTTTGGTGGTAGTCTGATTCAATTCAGCAGTGTCATTTAACACAAAGCTCAGCATGTTAGTGATTTTTTCCAGTTCATTAATTGGTGATGATGCACTTCATCTGGCCATCTTTTTCACTGGTGTACAGCTTTCCAGCTGCTCACTGCTGCACCTTATTTATGTCAGCCTTGGGATCACCAGAGGAGCACTGTCTCAGCCCTGCTAGATGTCACCGATGCTGCCGTGCCAAGCTGATTTTTTGTAATTCTTGTTCTCAATAGTTGGGCGGATTCTTATGAGATAAGCATTGTTTTGTTGCTGGATGTAAGCTGCATCTTTTAACATTATAGTGTGCCCCCAGATGTTGCTGGAACTAATGGATGGACTTTGTTAGATTTACCCATGATCTCCTTCTTAAGTCAAGCTGCCACCATCTTGGTTGGTAAGCTCAGCCCCTCAAACATAGTTGTAATGTTCAGCAAAATTGAAACAATTAAATGGTCCTGGCTTCTAGCAAGAAGAATATTTTCAGAAAGGCTGTTTTAGCTGAATGAGCCTTCTTGAAACCATACTGCAGGGTTCAGAAAGGGACTGAGATTTTTTACATTTAAGAAACAGAGCAGCCATAACTAATGCCAAGGTCTTAGAAATTAATGTAACAGTGAAATCAGACATAGGCTTGAATAAAATACAAAATCACACATGCCCACACAATGCAAAGCATCATGGGCTGCATATGCAAATCACCACAGAATGTTATGCTGGTCCAACTTTAAGCAGAATTGCATGGTGCAGAAAGGCCTCTCACACAGTTTGCAAAGGGAGCTAACAGAAGACATAGACACGTGTTTCGTCCTACCAGGACTCATCAGTATGCCTCGTCTGTTTGACACCTCAGTGGAATGGACCAGCTACCCTAAGACAGTGTGTCTTGGATATGTTGTGGTGAACCCATTAAAATAAAAAAACTATTTAAAAGACAAAGAACCTCTGTGCGCAAATACTGAGGCAAGGGTTACCCTAAAGGGCATTTGGCTGGGAAGCCAAGTTTCAAGAAAATACAAAATCATACATGCCCACACAATGCAAAGCATCATGGGCTGCATATGCAAATCACTACAGAATGTTATGCTGGTCCAACTTTAAGCAGAATTGCATGGAACAAAGGCTCTCACACAGTTTGCAAAGGGTGCTAACAGAAGACATAGACACGTGTTCGTGGCCCTACCAGGACTCATCAGTATGCCTCATCTGTTTGACACCCCAGTGGAATGGACCAGCTACCCTAAGATAGTGTGTCTTGGATATGTTGTGGTGAACCCATTAAAATAAAAAACTGTTTAAAAGACAAAGAAGCTCTGTGCACAAACACTGAGGCAAGGGTTACCCCAAAGGGCATTTGACTGGGAAGCCAAGTTTCAAGAAAATACAAAATCACGCATGCCCACACAATGCAAAGCATCATGGGCTGCATATGCAAATCACCACAGAATGTTATGCTGGTCCAACTTTAAGCAGAATTGCATGGTGCTGAAAGGCCTCTCACACAGTTTGCAAAGGGTGCTAACAGAAGACATAGACACATGTTTCGTCCTACCAGGACTCATCAGTATGCCTCGTCTGTTTGACACCCCAGTGGAATGGACCAGCTACCCTAAGACAGTGTGTCTTGGACATGTTGTGGTGAACCCATTAAAATAAAAAACTATTTAAAAGACAAAGAACCTCTGTGTGCAAACACTGAGGCAAGGGTTACCCCAGTGCAGTCAAGAGAGTTTTTTTTCAAAAGGGTGAAAACCAGTACCATTTTAAAATTATTATGAAAAACATCAGTGTTAAGGAATAAGTTCATTATCTGTGTTATACTGCAACACAAATGACAGTGTGTAAAATTGTTTTCAGATGTTTTAACAGTAAGTGATCGAGTAGAGAGACATATTCACTGAATACTGTATATGAGGTTAGCCACAAAATCATGATCATCCAGGGAAAATGATAAAAACTAAACACATGATGGGGAATTCGTACTTGAATTTACAGACAGATTGAGAACCACAGGGAGGAACAAGAGACAGCAGTAATTAAATTATAACCAGACTGAGTAAAAAGAGATTTTAACCATACTGGTCCTTGGAAAGCAGGAGTCGCTGGAATGTTTGATACTTTTTATTGGCCCAACATATGTCTTGTACAAAGATGGTATAGTATGCAAGCTATTGGGGCCTCACAGGTCCCTTCTTCAGATGAATAGCAAACTGAGCAAAATAAGCTGCATTTATATACATTGTGATGCATTGTTTAAAAAATATGATAGAATAGTTGGGAAGAATTTAACAGGAAGGGTGGGTGGGCAATGGCTTTGAGGGGATGATTAGCAGGAAGTGCTAAGGTATTTGTAAGAGAGGCTGAATGGATGACTTAAAGTGGTAAAGATAAAGGTATCCTGACAGGAACACAACGTATTCAAGACCTGAGCTAAACAGAGCATCACTCTCTCCTGTGTGTTTTTGAGGTTGCCTCTTAGTATTAGGACAAATGCCTGTCATTGTCCACAAGCAGCACCCTAACCTTTCTAACATAAGAATTCATAACAAACTCCCAGTAGATCAAAATACCTATGAAATGAGAGGAACAACATCATGTAACAATGCAAGATGTAAGACCTGCACTCACATATGCACACTACCATCAAGACTGGCCAGAACAGCACAATAAAATATATGGATCCTACATATGTGAATAGAGCAATTTGGTTTACTTAATTCAATGCAAAAAGTCCACAAATGGATGCTATAGAGGGGAAACAGGGCAACCACTATAAACCAAAATGAACCACCACAAACACACAGTAGTAAACCAAATTATCAGCACTCCAGTAGGACATTTTTCCCAAACAGACCATTCCCTCTCAGACCTAGCTGTCCTAATACTAAGAGGTAACTTCAAAAACACAGAGAAGAGAAGGACATGGGAACTAAAAATGTATCAAACAATTTAGTTCGAACTTTAACAGACTCAATGGGGACATTGGATTTATGACACACTATGGAAAACTTTAATACTGTATGTTACTTTTTACAAATATATTTCATTTCTTCTTTCTGGTAGTGCCCCCATGGTGTCACTACATAGCCCAAAAGGATAGGTTTCCACTCAGTAAGACAAAGCAGAAGTCATGGTGCTATTGAGGTGTATACTGCTAAATGTTAAGCTTGTGAGATGCAGAGGAGGTATATGCTGCTAAATGTCTAGTTTTTAAGGTGTAGTTAAGGTACACAGTATTTGTGAGGCATTCATAAAGGGCAGTTGAGGTATACGCTCCCATTCAGTCAAAGGTATGGCAGGCAGTATGGTGCAGAGGCTCTGAGCTGCAAACCTGGAAACCTGGGTTTGAATCCCACAGCCCATACTTGCATACTGTGTGACCCTGAGCAAGTCAATTAACTTTCTTGTGCTTTCAGGTCGCACCTGTAATAAGTTTCAGCTTAGTGTGTCTCTCCTGGTTAAAAAAAACAAAGCAGCAATGTTGCTGGTATCTCTGCAGACACCATCAACTTTGGTTACAGCACCAATCCCGTTCATAGGAATGTCGATGCTGGCACAAAAATTGCATCATCATCATGGTTTTGCCCATTGCTGCCTCTGGTCTAGCACTGCCTTGTGACAATGTTGAGCTGCAGCAAGGTAGACCTCCATGTTTGCTGCCTGAATGGGGCAGTTCTTGACACAGCCCATTGCACTGATAGGGAGGCCACCAGTGATGCCCAAGAAAGTTGTACAGGCATTGCTCATCCCTGAGCTGTCCATCTTGGTGCTGAACTTGACATCGACTTCAGTGTCCATGAAGATGGTCAGTGTTGAGTGTGCTGTTGAGCATGCCTATAGTACAGACGTGCCTTCTGTAGCTCTCACACCAGGAGCTTGATTTCTTAAACTTTATGTGCAAAAGTTCTGTAATTTGTTTTGAATTGAGTGGCATTGTATTCTACTGATCCTGCAGAATTGAACAATACCTGATTTTATTATGGGATGAACAAATAAAGGACATTCAGGGACTTCTAAAAATCAAGCCTCATCAGAGCTTCAGGCCATGGCACCCACTCCCATCCAAACTACTTTGGAACTGCCATGGAAAGCCCTGCAGGTGTCAATGCAGGCCACTGACACCAAAGTGGAAACAATTCTTCAAAGGATCAGGGAACAGGATGCAAAAACTGAGGTGGTCTTTCAGGCTGCTTCTGCCATGGAGTCACGAGCTACACAAGCCCTAACAGCAATGACCCAAATGGTGAAGGAGAATGCTCACCTGCGATATTGCTTGGAGGTGTTGAAAAACAGACAGCGATCGGTGAATGTGTGGATTATAGGCCTGTCTGAAGATCAAGAAAACACGGATCTACTGGCCTACTTAAAAGGATGGCTTCCTTGGGCTCTACAATTGGAGCAAAATCTGGCTTCAGCATTTGTTCGGGCATACTGGATCTCTCCTTGCATGGAGGATGCCCAAGGAGATCAGCCAGGAACCATTTTACTGGTCACCAATGGGGTCACGATCAGAGACCGGATGCTACAGGCGGCCCGATTGGCAGAAAGGTTGAACTGTGCTGGCTGGACTAGTCACTTGTTACTGGCCTTATCGTACATGACCCAGGTGAGACGCAGGAAGTTCGATGGTGTTCATGCCCAGTTGCATACATTGGGGATCATAGATTCATTGCTAATTCTGGCCCACTTATGGATCTTTTAAGTGGGCCACACATTTCAATTCACTGATTCGGTGGAGGCAGGCAGGAGGGTGGACCTCATGCAACGGGAGTTTGAGGCTTCTAACACACCAGCAACAGAGGACTTACGCTCTGAAGAAGCTGAAGAAATTGACTCCACTACTTGAACTCTGCAGGGTTTTGGACTTTGTCTGTAATCCATGAGTTTGAGACAGTTATGGGTGATTTATTATATGCTCTACAGTGACTGTTCTGTGCAGTACCAGTTGAAATGCAGTGTTTTCTGCTCCTTGCTTTGGATCTCTAACTTGGTATCTTTTTGTATGAAATGTTATCGTTGGTAATTAATTGTATGACTGGGACATGGGATCTGGTTTAAACAATTCTAATTATATTGATTTGAGGTTAAGCTTTGGTGATGGGGAAGCTAATCTTAGGCATTAAAAGTGTTTGGATTTAACATTTTCAGGGTGGGGTCACATCAACCTGGAGATCGAGGTTTATCCATATTAGTTTTTTTGCACATTTTTTAGTTCTATACAAACATAGAAACATAGAAGTTGATGGCAGGTAAGGACCTCAAGGCTCATCCAGTCTGCCCATTTCTTTTTCTACCTTATGAATGTGTCATTGGCCTTTGCTCTGTCAATGGCCTATCTATTCATACTCATTTGTATTGCTCCCTTATGCGTATCCCATGCCAATTTGAAGCCCTGCACTGTATTTATATCCACCACTTCTTAAGGTAGGCTGTTCCATGCATCCACCACCCTTTCTGTGAAAAAGAACTTCCTCACATTACCCCTCAATCAGCCTCCCTCTAATCTCATGCCGTGTCCTCTTGTCCTGCTATTTTTCTTAAATTGAAACATATTAAACTCTTTCACCTTGTTAATGCCCTTAAGGTGTTTGAATGTTTCAATCATATCACCTCTCTCCCTCCTTTGCTGCAGATCTTGGTGTCACCTGCAAACAGACAAACCTTACACTCCAGTCCATCTGCAATGTCACTGATGAAGATATTGAAGAGGACTGGCCCTAGGACTGATCCCTGAGGTACCCCACTTGTGGCTTGCATCTCTTCTGACTGTATACCGTTTACCACCACTCTGTTTTCTGCCCGACAACCAGTTTTCCACCCAGCTGACCAACTTCTGACCCACCCTGAGCCTACCCAGCTTATTAATCAATCTTCTATGTGGAACAGTATCGAAAGCTTTGCTGAAGTCAAGGTAGGTGACATCAACTGCTCCCCTTTGGTCCACCACTCTGGTTACCCAGACAAAGAAATCTATGAGATTAGTTTGACAGGACCTTCCTTTTCTAAACCCATGTTGTCTTGGATCCTGTGCTCCTATGGATTCCAGGTGTTGCATTATCGTTTCCTTAAGGAGTGCCTCCATGATCTTGCCTACCACTGAGGTGAGACTGACTGGTCTGTAGTTCTCTACCTCCTCCCTGCTACCACTCTTGTGGAGCGGGATCACATGAGCCCTTCTCCAGTCTTCTGGGACCTCTCCTGTGCTCAGAGACTGACTAAACAGTTCTGATAATGGCTCTGCTAGTTCCACCCTTAGCTCCTTTAGTACCCTGGGTGGTATGTCATCAGGTCCCATTGCCTTGTCTACCCTGAGCTTATCAAGCTCTTGTAGGACCCTTTCTTTTGTGAAGGGACTAGTGCACAAATCCCTCCCCCCGTGTCCATGGTGCTGAGCTGCGGGCCCTGCCCTACCTTCTCTTCAAAAAATACTGAACAGAAGTATCTATTTAGGATAGATGCTTTTACATGGTCCTCCTCCTCACATGCCCTCTTTTCCCCTTTGATCTTAGCAATACCATCTCTGGACTTTCTCTTTTCACTAAAGTATCTATAGAAAGTCTTGTCACCTTCTTGTACTGTTTGTGCTAGTGTTTCCTCTGTTTGGGCCTTTGCCTGCCTTCCCTGCTTCCCTTAGGGAAGTTTGATATGCCTCCCTATCGTCATCCTTTCAGCATTCCCTTATATTTCCTGAAGGCCAGCCTTTTGGCTCTGACCTTTTCTGCTACTGTTTTTGAGAACTGAAGTGGTTTCCTTCTTCTTTTGCACTTCCTTTTCTCTCTAACACAATGGGATGTTGCTTCAAGTATTGCATGTTTAATGCTTGCCCACTTTGCCTGTACCCCCTCACCTGTATGTCTTTTTGCCAAGGCTAGCTTAACTCTGTTGGCCATTTTATCAAAGTCAGCTCCTCTAAAATCCCATATTTTTGCCTTGGAATGGGATGATTTAGTTCTAGTGGCCAAATTGAGCCATACCATGTGATGGTCACTGGCCCCCAGGTGACCTTCTATCTGGAGATCTGTGATCCTTTCCCTGTTCAACAGCACTAGATGTCTCTTGTGGGTTGTTGTACCAGTTGTTTGAGGCCCTCCCCCTGCAGGGAATCCACCATGTGTCTGGTTCTGGCAGATGTTCCTGCTGGTATTGACCAATCTGTATTTGGCATGTTGAAGTCTCCCATTATCAGAACCTCTCCTTTAGCTGTCATGTTTTGTATATCTTCTAACAGTAATGTGTCTATGTCCTCCCCCTGATCTG
The DNA here is from genome assembly GCA_016271365.2 of Neoceratodus forsteri. NCBI lineage: Eukaryota > Metazoa > Chordata > Ceratodontiformes > Ceratodontidae > Neoceratodus > Neoceratodus forsteri. The sequence goes on along the minus strand of CM028135.1, from coordinate 898,130,124 downwards.
GAGGCCTGTACACAACCCCAGTTTGTATGGCTGTCCCATTTCCTGTTTCCAGGGTGACCCACAGTTCTTCTAGCTCCTTATGTGTATTCTGAATTTCTGTAGCTTTGATATTTTCATTGACATAAAAAGCCACCCCACCCCTCCGTTTTGCACCTCGGTCTCTTCTGAACAGTACATAGCCAGGTACTGAAGTCTCTCAAGTGTGGTTACTGGTAAACCATGTCTCACTAATGGCTACCATGTCCAGTTTAGCCTCTGTCATTATTGCCTGCAGGTCTGGGATCTTGTTTCCCAGACTACGAGCATTTGTGTACATGATTTTCCACTGGCTAGATTTCAGTGTGTTAGTTGTTGGGCGAGGTCGTGCGTTTCCCTTCTGTGTCGTATGGGGAGCTGGACCTTTTTCCTTACCTGGTGATGTAAATAAACTCAAAACATGCTGAACTCCTATTTGATCACTAGCTGAAGGGGGAGGGGTGTTCTTCCCATTCGATGTGTGGGGTGCTGCACCCCTCTCCCCATTTGCTAGTTTAAATATTCTGCAAAGATGTCAAACTTCAGCCCCAATGCACTGACTCCCTCCTTAGTCAGATGCAGTCCATCAAATTTAAAGAACTTTTGCTCCCAAAACTGTTGCCAGTTCCCTACAAATTTGTGTCCTTTTTTCTGGCACCAGCTCTTAAGCCACTTGTTTAGCTCCCCTGTCTCCCCTTCTCTGACCTTCTTTCCATCTTCCCTCCTCTCCCAGACTGGCAGCATCTCAGAAAAGGAGATGCCGGACAAAATGGATTATAGTTTGTCACCCAGCCTGGTCAGGAGTTCCTTGGTCTCCACAACTGACCGGCTGGTGAGATCATTAGTCCCAGGACATCACTGTTTTCTCCTGCTTCGTGAACAATTCTAGCAATGTGGTCAGTGTTTCTCCACGCTAATGTACCTGGGAGACATCTGACCATTACCCCTGGCTGGAGATACGGATCAGCTCCCCGAATCATGGAGTCTCCTATGATCAGAAATTTTTTGGATTTCCTTTTTTGCTTTTTTTGTTTTTGTTCCTGTTTTGGGAGAGTTTTGTTGTGCTAGCTCCTGTGCTGCAGTGCCCTGCCCTGCAGTGTCCTCTGCCCCTTTGTTTGATTTTGGATATAGAGGCAGATACCTGTTTGTAGTTTTTATATGGTTTGTGAAGGTGATATGTTGGAGAGCACTGAGTGATGGGGCAACCGATTTGCCCCTTCTAACCACCTGCCATCCTCCCAGGCCAACTACCTTCTGTGGTCAAGGTGCTTCTGTTGGATGTTGGGGAAATGGTGGGTGGTTCTTATAATATATTTCCTCTTGAATTTGTAATTTGAGGTGCGCAATCTCTGCTCATGCTGCCTGGAGCTGAGCTCTTGGATCTCCAAAGGCCCAGCATATAGGACAGTGTCCTAAATCCTGTAAAACTGCCCTTCTGAAAAGTGTTCTGCAGTACCTGCAGTTAATGATATCCATTCCAGATAAGTTGCTGGATTTATAACCTGGTCAGAGTAATTAGAAGGAAGAAAATGAAAGCAAATGTTTGATTTTGTGTTTTGTTTGTTTGTTTTTGTATAACTTGTTATAATAAGTTAAGTTACTAGTGCCCCTGTAAATGAAGTCACTGTGTGGATACCTCTCTGATCTGGTCCTTACTGCTTTGCTACATGAAATGTCATGACTGTGCTACCCTATAAAAGGAGTGTAGTGTGGGGTGGTTGGGCCCTTCCCCTGCTGAAAAAGAAGAATCAGAGATGAAAGAAACAAGAAGGTAAGAGCAGAAACAATCAGCCAGCAATGAATGCAGTAGCCCTAAAAGCTTAAGCTAATGATAGATAAAATTATAAAACCAAGTCTTGAATGGTTGGCTGCTTATGCAATGCACCCAAAGTTGCCTTTCAAGCTCTGGATGCACTAACCAAGATGCTGGCAGAAAACATCTCCTCTGAGACATTAATCTTGGGGGATTTTAACCTCAATTGGTCCTCTGCCACTGAGCAGGCTTTTAGGGTGACACTTCTGGAAGCTAACCTTGCCTAGGTCATCTCTGAGCCCACAAGGCATGACACCATATCATGGAACCATATCACCCTAGACTGGGTACTGGCTTCCAATCCTCTAAATATCCAAGTGGCTGGCACTCTGGCAGATGCCTTGAGTGACCATTCTCCAATATTCTGCACTTGGAAGAATAACTCACCCAAGATTCATCCAAGAATTGTCACAGCTAGAGATTTCTCTAAATTCTCCTCAGATGCCTTGCAAGAGTACCTACTCAGTCTTGACTGGAGCTCTATCTGGCTTCTCCCTAGCATAGATGAAGCACTGGTGTACTTCCAAAACACCTTCATCTCAGCAGCTAACCTACATGCTCCCCTAAGGAGACTTAGAGCCCAGGGTCACTGCTACAAATTTCTTACACCTGAACTAAAAGCACTGATGATCAAACTTGACAAGGCCAGTGTCAGGCACAGGAAGTTGTGCCTCCCTGAAGGTCAGATATGCTATAGGACCCTAAGGAACCAATGTAAGCAAAAGACAAAGAATGCAAAGAGGGGAGTACGTTAAGAACTTTCAACAGGCCAGCCTAACTAACTCGAGGTCCTTCTGGATCCATATTAATGGACTAGTGAAAGGCAGTGGTAAACCCCCTTCAAGGCCCAATAGACTGTAACATCCAAATGCTCAGTGACTGCCAGGAGGCTGCCAACACCTTCAATAGGTTCTTTACAGATATTGAAATCTACAAGGCAGACCTCCACCCCAAACTACAGAGGAGTCATACACCGAGAAATCAAACCCTCAGCACCCATAATTTCATCCAAGGGTTGTGAACCCAAAAGAAGTACTTGTACTCTATTAAAGAGCACTAAGGCAAAAGGTTCAGTGGGCCCCGATGGCCTGGACCCTAGATTTCTCAAAGCTGCTTCCTCTGCCATAGCCTTACCTGTACAATGGCTCATCAACAGATCCCTGCTGGAAGGAGTTGTGCCTAACAAATGCAAACAGGCTTATGCTGTACCCATCCACAAGGGAGGTCCCAGGGAGCCTATTAGTAACTACAGGCCCATCTCCCTATTGTGCATCCTAGCCAAACTCCAAGAGCAGCTAGTCTGATGGTGAGCACCCAGCATGGGTTCAGACAAAAACACTGGACTGACACAGATCTCATCAAATTCTCCACTGATGTCCTTAAGGCCTTGGACAGTGGTGCCCCAACTAGGGCTGTATTTATTGATCTGACTAAGGCCTTCAACTTGGTGGACCACAACCTGTTGGTATCCAAGCTGAGCCATCTTGGCCTTGATCAGCACTCGCTAACCTGGTTCAACAGCTACCTATCCAACCACTTCCAGCAGGTCAAGTGGAGAGTTGCTGTATCTGAATCACTCCCTGTCAGTGATGGGGTACCACAGGGCTCTATCCAGGGACCCATCCTGCTCTCGCTGTTCATAAATGATCTCAGCAATTACTGTGGGGGGGAATTCTGTGATCCAGTATGCAGATGATGCAGTACTTTAGACCTAGGACCTTTACTACAAGCAGATTTCACAATCCTACAAAGATGGCTGTTGGATAACAGGCTGATATTGAATGCTAAAAAAAAAACAAAAGCCATTACATTCGGACCAAGAGCCCTAGGCCCTAATAGAAGCCCTCTGCTCCATCTCAGCTCCATATCAGGCTCAACCAAAGAGGTAGTGAAGTCTCTCAAGTACCTGAGATTAGTGCTGGACCAAGGCTTCACCCTGAAACCCCACGTAGATCTGATCACCAAAACAATTCACCAAAAACTAGGGCTACTCTACCTGCTGAATGCCTAAATGATCCCTGAAACCAGGACTACCACACCAAATAGCATCATCCTTCCCACCCACCCTAACTTATGCAGCTCCAGTCATGCATTCAATTGCAAAACAGGAGCATAGCATGATGTAAACGTTATATGATAAGATTGCTCACTTCACCACTATGTCCCACCCAAGACACCATCACTGTGAAGTACTGGCCTCCCTTAACTGACCATGCATATAAATTAATTAACAACCACCCCCAGTAAGCCTCATTGGCCTGCTGGCTCCCAAGTGCTCAGGTAGACAGCTCTGACCTCTGGAAGGAAACATCTGGAAGATCACAGGGTAAGGACTATGGCTGGTAGTAAATCCTTCACCCATGCTGAACCTGTACTCTGGAACAAGCTCCCCGCCCACCTACAGGAAGCCAGCTCCCTGGGAGCCTTCTGCAAAGGGCTCCAAAAGTACCTGCTGGACAACAGCAAATGCTCTTGCACTTGATCAGACGTAGGCCATGGTAAATCTAGCCTATCCCAAATATAATTGCTCCTGCAGAATCCTTTTCAAAATCTGAGGTGAAAATCCCAAGTGTGGTGTTATGTTGTCTCCTTTACCCATGTGACCTGTACTAACTCCCCCAAGGTTAGAAGTCTAGTCCTAATGTGAATGTGAAATGAGCTGTCTGTTGATGAATGTATGACTCCCATGCAATGTCTTGATTGTAAGCAAAAGTGACATGTTCTCTTATGTATTGTACCTTGCAAAATGTTTGCACTTTATGTAACTAATTCTGGGTCACCCTTGAAAAAGGGACCTTTGGTACCCAGTGTACCCAGTTAACAAAATATATATTAAATAAATAATATATCCACTGACTACCAAGATGAAGACTTCTCAGAGCAGGGTACTCATTTAAATACCAATCTAGGTCCCCTATCTCCTCCAATAGTGCGGATGTTTGCACTTCACTCCATGTTCTCCTTCAGAAGACACCTATTAGACAATGGTTGAGTTAATCCAAGAGGTGCTCCACTTTGAGGTGGTTGAGGAGGTTTCCTCTAAGGAAAAATATCATGGGATTTCTGGAGGTCCCTGTTTCCTCTTCAGTTCTGGCTGCACCCATATTTTCTGACCTGGAGAAGGCTGTAGTGTCTGCATGTCACAGGCCCAGTGTCCCTCCTGCAGTTCCCCGTAAGATTACCAAACAGTATCATGCCCCCCTCAACAAGAAGTTCTATTTCACTGAGTCTGAGACTGACTCTACCTCTGTTGTGATCATGGCAGCCCTTGATAGCTACTGTATAAGATACCTCCGCACACATGCTTTCATTCCCTGGTTGAGGAGTCCAGAAAACTGGACACTGGTGAAGCAGGTTTTTACCTCAGTTTCTGTGAGACTTCATATTGCTAATTATCAGGCCTATCTGGTGACATCACAGAATTCATAGGTTTCATAGGTAATACTAGCAAAAGAAGACATGTTTTTGGGGTAGGGAGTATAACCCCAGTTCCTGCATTCCACTTGGGAAGTGGAATTAAATCTTGATGCACCTGACAACAGCTGTTGGTTCAATGTTTGTGGAATAGCAACGAGGGAGATGGGGTATATAGTACTTGTGTAACTTGTAGTACTTTTTGTGGCTTTACTCTATTCCCACCCTTGAGTAGTAGATATGTAGATAATAATCTGTAGGGAATAGAAGGCCCATGAACAAGGGTGAGAAAAGCACTGGAAAAGGAGGAGGAGGGAGTGGTGGTGACAAAAAACACTCCCTAAGCAAGGGAGGTGCATTAGAGGAGGGTTTAAGTAGAGGTCGTGGGAAGGGCTATACCCCACATTGAACCTTGGGCAAACCCTCCCATTCAATGTTTGTGGAATAGCAATAGAGAGAGATGAGGTATATACAGTACAAGTCGCATTAAACTGTTTCACCAATGAGTTGGTTTAGCATTGCTTTTTACAGTTGGCAATGTATTGGCAACTCATATTGCATTGTTTTTCAGTACTTAACCAGCTCAATAGCAGTGTTTGTAAAAATTTTTTGCAGCTAAGTTGTAATGCATCTGTAGTCCAGTCACAATGCAGTGCAAAACTGAGTTTTAACTCCTAAGAAACAGTTTGTGTAGGGCTTTGTGCTGGGTCAAACAACACTTATACAACTCAATCGGAACTGCTAAAACAACTCATTGCAGGAACAGTTTAAGGTGACTTGGACTGTAGTGCTTGTGTAACTTGTAGTACTTTTTGTGGCTTTACTCTATTCCCATCCTTGAGTAGTAGGTATGTAGGTAGTAATTTGTAGGGAATAGAAGGCCCCAAAAGGCACCTCCTCCAACTCATGGATATTATGAGCCCCTGGCACTCAGGAGAGGAAAACTCCCCAGGTGGAGGAAATCTCTGAGGACCCATGGCTGGAGGTCTGCCCATCCTCTGGGCACGTCTTTCAGATGAGATGTTAAAATGAGGTCCCATCTGCCTGGACTGGTGGTAGTTCAAGTGGATGTTAAAGATCCCATGGCACTTATCAAAAAGAGTAGGGGAAGTTTATTGAAAAGAACACAACATCACCAAATCAAACATATTTACGAAATTATACAGAAATTATATACATGAATACACGTGTTAAACAAAAAATGCTTTCCAAAGAGAATCAAATTTGACTTCAGAACACTTTTGTTTGTCCGTAGATTTAACAGATAATAAACCAGTCTCCACTTGAGACAATATTGTAGATACAGGAACTAACTGTTGCTGAAAAATAAATTGACATCTAGCCTGCCAAAGATAAAATTGAATAAAGGAAAAAAAAACATTCAAAGTGCTGGGATGATAAGACTGCTACATTCCTGTATAATCCCCTAAAATCAAAACATTATATGTTACCTGCTGTAACATAGGGACCCCCAATGGTCTGATGCCTCATACCAAAAATCTTTTGCAAAACGACAATCAAGAAAAAAATGAGTAAGGCTTTCTTCAAGAGAAATACAGGAAGGCCTTAAACAATGTCTTTCAGTTATCGGTTTATATTTAAGATTCCCCCGCCGCACCCCCAATTTCCCATGTATAGCTATCCAAACAATATCCCATATAAAAGACGGTAGTCTATAGTCAGTTAATTTACGTAGAGCAAAAGACATTTTGGTTGGTACACATTCTGGAAAAAGTAAAATAGAGCCCTGAACTGTAAATACAATATAGTTATAGAACGTTTTTCTAGAATGTGAGATGAGAACAGAAAATAATATATTCCACTGCCTACATTTTTTTAAAGTTGATACCCCATAAAGGGGTAAATGATTATGTGTTAAAACCTTTGGAGGATACGTAGTCCATTTCTGAAAATAAGGATTCCAAAGGAAATGAGACCAAGATTGCCAAAGCGAACAGGTGCAATTCCAAAGGAAACCAAAAGAATTAAATAAAAAATGGAATGAAAAAAAACTATTGGGTTTATCATGGCCAAACCACCTTTCTTTACTGGTAAATAAAGGAAATCTCTGCGAACTGGATTAAGACGGTTCCCCCAAATCATTTGAAAGAAAACACTATAAAGTCGTGTTTTCTAATGAAACAGGTGGAGGATATAAGTAGCTGAGGTATAAAAATATGGGAATCAAAAATTGTTTAACGATATAAACCCTTTTCCTTTTCCCAAATTTCCACTGTTTCCAAATATTGACTTTAGATTCACCTACTTTTAACTGCTGTTCCCAGTTAAAAGTGGCCATGTCACCCAACCCAAACCAAATGCCTAAAATTTTATTTGGTTGTGATGAAAATGAGATGCCCCCAGTATCAAAAATGGTATCCTGTTTGGGATTTAAAGAAAGAATAAAACTCTTTGAAACGTTAAGTTCTGATCCAGAAATCTTCCCCAATTCTGGAAACAATGCAAGGCCCTCTGAAGGGAGGGCTTATCCTTAACATATAGAGTTACATCATCTGCATAAGCAGTTATTTTCACCTGTGGCAAGGAAATATCAGGCCAGACCTATAATACCTGAATGCTCCTGAATATATCAAACAATAGGATCTAAGACAAACACATACAAGAGAGGGCTCAGGGGACACCCTTGTCGAACTCCTCTAACCACAGGAACAGCAGGCCCCATTCATCCATTTAATAAGGGATGTATCACCGCTTCAGAATATAAAATAGAAATCCAATACACAAAAAGCTTAGGGATCTTGTAAGTTAATAGTAAATTAAACAAGTAAGAGTGGCATACTTTATCAAATGCTTTAACCTGATCCAAGGCAACAATAAAGCTCGACCCTCTTCCCTACTACTGTTGTCAAATAAATCCCGTAGTAAATATAGGCTATGCTGAATCTTCCTATGTGGAACTGCACAGGATTGAGCAGGATGAATAAGAGATTCTGAAACAAAGGACAACCTATTTGTGAGAATTTTGGCAAAGATCTTATAATCACTATTAAGTATACTAATAGGCCTCCAATTAGTTAGTAGGGAGGAATCACCTTTTTTAAATATAAATTTTAATAAGGCTACATTGAACTCTGGAAAACTTAAACCAGAGGTTAGGATAAAGTTAAATACCATAGGAAGAAAAATACACATATACGTCATGAAAGTTTTATAAAATTCATTTGGAATGCCATCCAAACCAGGGATGTTTTAAGTTTAAGAGATCGTATAACCTTTCAACTTCCAAAGAAGAAATGGGTTTCAACAAGTGAGACTGATATGTGGCTTCCATAGCTGGAAGATAAGGCAGAAGGCCTCCGCAATTCCACTAATGTCAGGATCTCCCCCAAAGGAATCCTAAACAAAGTTGTGTACAACAGACATCATCTCCATTTCAGAGGTTACTATTTTACCAGTAGAGGAAGTCAGTCTAGACATTAAAGTTCGATCAAGACGATCTTTATATGCCAAGTAGGGATCAGAAGTAGGTTGTGCCTGAACACCAAATCTAAATTCCATATCAAGGGACCTAGCCCTATTATATTGGAATTTAGACATCTGTTTTTTTAATTCTGAAATTTGAGATAACAAAGGAAGTCTGTCACCAGATGGTAATGACATCAGTTTATAGAATTGATCCCGATATTTTGGGTATGTAAGATACCTAGAATTGACCTTGTGTTTCCCTCTAGAAATTAGAAGAGATTTAATCTCAGTTTTAGTACCTCCACCAAGAAAAAATATTCTCATAAAGACAGAGTGTAGAATAACGTGCAGTGAATAGATCCTGTAAGGCAGAAATACAATCACCCTCATCCAGGGTAGACACATTTAAATGCCATCTGGGGCCAGCTGATAGTAGTTTAGGAGGAATATCCGCTAAACTTAAAACCCCTATTAAAAGGTGATGGTCCGAAAACTCTATTGGTTTTACATAAGTGAGATAAGGTTTCAGAAATTTAGATACAAAAAAATAGTCAATACGGGAGGAAAATATATTTCTGTGGTACGAAGAACCACCCGTAGTATGTAATGTCCTGTAAACGTCAGATAAGCCAGCAGTTTTAATAATATGTCGTAAGGCTAGAGAATCACAATACATTTTCTGCTTAAAGTCCCCTTTAAATTTAACATCGATATCACAGTTAAAATCGCCCCCCCAAATAACATGTTTTTGTGTATAGAGAAAGGGCTTAACATCCTCAAATAATTTAATATGCGCAGATTTTGTTTGAGGGGCATAAATATTCAGTAATCTGTAATCGAAATCATGCCAGGAAAAATCTAAAAGTAAAGCACGCCCAGGACAGATATCCACCAATTTAGGAACCCTAAAAACAGTGGAAGTAAAGAGAACACCAATCCCATCAGCTGCATCAGGCCCAAAAGTCCAGAACGAAGGACCCCAAACCCATCTTTTCTGTGTTTGTTTAACTTCAGCAAGGGAAGATAGCCCAGTCTCCTGTAAGAGAATTATATCTGCCTGTAAAGTACTAAGAAAAGAAAGGACTGCAAGTCTCTTCTTGAAATTCTTTATACTGCAGACATTATAGGAGGCTATTTTAAGAGTTGCCATGATGAGGGGGTATTAAAATCAGGTTCCAAACTTCTGGGAATGACTTGCTTTCCTTTTTTTTCCTTTTTTTCCCTTTTTCTCTTTAGCTAGTTCTCTTGCTTTGCTATCATCCTCTTCTGAAATTAACTCTGAAATATGAGAAGTATCTGATTCTAAATCAGAATCCCGCCCTTCCACTTGTAAGGGAGAAAAAAATTTTTCCACAGGAATAGAAGTAGCAGAGGAGGATTTAATAGATGCTCTAGTAAACCTGCGGTTTCACTATCTCGAAGGGGGGATGGAGGAAGATGCCTGTTGGGAATCAGAGGTATCAAGTGGAGAGGATGAAATAGAGACCTCTGAAGCCAAGGAGTCACCTTATTCTCAGAAAAGGAGGCTTATCCACCAAGTTAGGTGAAGAGTCAGCCTGACTGCCAGAAGTATGTATGGGTCCCAATCAATAACTGTTTTCCTGAGCCTTGTGAATTAAGATATCAGAATCCCAACCTCCAGATTTGTTAGAGAAGCCCATGGACACTGGTGAAAGGCATGGCCTTTATCGCCACAGAGATTACATTGAAAGATGTTCTGGCATCTTTCGGCCACATGCCCAAACCCTCCACATAACGGGCACTTCAAAAGATCACAGGAGCTACTTAAGTGTGTACGAGCACCACATTTATAACAGGCTCGAGGCTGACCACTATAAAAACAGACTCCTCTGTCCTTCCCTAAAAAAAAAACTATTGGGCAAATAGACAATTTCACCGTTTATTTGGGGTAACTTCACCTTAAATTTCCAGCTCCCTGTCCAAATACCTTCCAAATCTAGGATAGCTTGGGGTCCCATCACCTCACATTTGTTTTCAACCACAAATGAATGTTACCAACATTTACACCTTCATTCCGGAACATAATCGTAATATATCGAAACACCGGTTTTGTAAGGGAATAGCATAAAATGGAACCACAAAGGGTATTTTCTCAAAATGGAATATTTATCCCAGAATTTCTCCAGACCTTAAAAGACTTGAAACTGATATCATAAGAATCTTCCCCTGAAATATGAATTAAGGCAAAGATATCTACAGGGAGAAAATGCATGGAACCGTTCAGAAGAGAATTAGCAATATAGTATCTATCAGGGTGAGTTTGCAGGCCACCCCTATAACGAAGACGAACAGCGTTTCTTCTAGGTGCCTGTTCCAATTTATTTTTAAATAAATCAGACATTACTGTTCTAGGCTGCTGAGAACAAGGTTGTACCTCTATCTGAGCTGAATCCTGAACAGGTTCATTACCCCCCAACGAACTTGGCCCAGGTAAGGCCAAAGAACGTGCCTCAGAGCTCTGAGTAATAACAACAACATCCCCCCCTTTAACCTGAATGTCCATACCTGAGCTCAGGTTTGTAGAATCATTGGCATGCATAGTTGGAGTCTGAAAACTGTCCATCCATGTAGGGTCTGGAATCCATGTGCCTGATACAGATTTAGTCCACCCAGCGTCTTTCAAAACCTCCTCCGAGGACCAGTCCATATTAGGATAAGATGATGTCCTTGTTGGCAGCCTGAATTGATTTCTCAATGTTTGTGAAGTTGTAGGAGCAGTGGGAGAATCCAGCAGCCACGTTTCCTGGTCTGTTGCAGCATCCGACCTTGGTTGCGCTTTCAATGCAGTCCCTTCCTGTGTTTCCTGCAGTGTACCTATGAAATGGGTCCTACTAGAATCTCGCGCCATGTCGGCAGACATCGCAGCAGCCAAAGGAGAAAAAATGCCAGGAGAATCCATTTTTGAAAGAACAGCTCCCGATTCAGACCGCGAGTCAGTCTGAGGCTTCTCCGAAGAACAAGGCACACTTTCCATCTCTCGAGGTAAGGAAACCTCAATGTTCAGTCGTCCAGCATCGGGCTCCAACGAGCCAGGTAACACAACGTCCTCCTCCATGAAGCACTGAGAGCTAACTGAGCAACCTCTCCGGATTACCCAGCAGCACTCTCCCTCGTTAGCAAGCGCTAACAGAGTAGGGGAATTTCCCCGGTGTCCTGGCCAAGTTTCCCTCATTCACTAAAAATACCACCAACAGCTTAATCTGGTTCAAGGTCAGTTGGCATTCATCTGTATCCTCCTCCCCCGGGTTGTGCCTGAAAATAGGCAGGATTTGTCTAGTGCACTTACCTGGTCAACAAAAACTAAAATAAAAAAAAAAAATACTAAATGGAGAAGGACCTAGGTTCTAGTAACCATAGCTAATTTGAGGATGGTGAGTTTCTTGGAGAGATGATAATCCATCCTCAATCCATGGATGATGTCAATCGCGCGATGATCCTGAGGCTGAAGAGTTGGTCTGTTCTGAATGAGTGATAGAATCCTAAGTATGAAGTAAATCTGGGTGAAGGTGGGTGAAGGAAGTCCAAGTTTCTACGATGATGAATGATGCTTGTCCAACAGAATTGCAAGGGTGTAATGAGCAGAGGGACCATGACTGGATTGATAAGGTACTAAACTGGGAATGGCGGAAATGCAGTGGTAGAAGAAGTCATTGGTGAATGATCCAACTTGAGAAAGGTTTGAATGCAAAGGTATGGTCTGGAGGAAAGGAACTCCATATTGAACAATGAGTCACTAAGGAAGCATCCATAGAGTAGAAATGAGTAGAAGAGTCTTTGAGTGCCCTGGAGATGACAGTTCATTCTCGATGCAAGGATGATACAGACTGAACGATGATCCTGAGGATGAAGGGTACTTCTTTTCTGTAGGGATGGTAGAATCCTATGTGTGGAGCAGATCCAGTTAAAGAAGGGCTAATGTAGTCCATGTTTCCATGGTGATGAATGATGCATGTCCAAAGGGATTGTAGGGGTGTAATGAGCCGGGAAAGCATGATTTGATCGATATAAAACCAGAGAGTGCATTGTGGGAGTTGTGATGATTTGTAAAGTTATGAGTGACTGATCCAATTCATGTAAGGTTTGATATTCAAGGTAGTCTGGAGGTAAAGAATTCATTAGTGAGCAATAAGTCACTAGGTAAGCATCCCAGAGTAAAATGAGTAGAGGAGATTTTGAGTGACTGATGAGAGTAATGCCATAAGTGATTAGTAAAGCAATAGAGGAAGATTTGCAGATCAGCAAGATGGTAGCCTAATATATATGGGGAATAATTGGAAATTCAGTATAAGGAATGGATGACATCTCTGGTCATGATGTTTGTAACTTTATACTCAGATCCTTTCTGTAGTGTGATCATTTAGGAGATACACTGTGGTGGCATAGGTTGGTTAAGTTTACAGGTAATCCCGATGTTGAAGTACTTGAGAGAAGCTTGGTGACGGATGTGAGGAAGAGTCTGTAGGCTGGATTGGTAGCAAGATCGATTAGTGCAGGATGCCATAGTATTTTGATGCTATGGCTGATTAATACTAATTGGGAGGCAAGGCTGAGTTGGTGGATTTGTTTTGACTGTTATGGATTGCCAGTTAGAATTCAGGAGAGCCAGTTCTCGGTGATAGTCTTTACTGTAGAGATTAATGAAGGTACTTGGAGAAGAAGAGGCTGAAGAGTCCGTTGGAAGAGTGGTTAACCTGGCTGAAGGTACTAGGCGAAAAGGTGCAGATGATTGTATAAGGAATAGTGCTGTCCAGGAGTGAAATTGAAGGTGTGGATGGCATGGAGTCAGTAATCAGCTAGACTGTGGAGATCCCAAGGTAAATATTGTGGTAGATATCTGTGAAACTCCTAAAAGTAGCAATGACTGTTGGGAAGTAGGAGTCAAGTAACTTGGTCATCAGAGTCAGTGTTGAAAGAAGAGGTGGCAGAAGGTAAAATGGATGAAGTCTGTAGTTGAATGGGTTATCTTGCCATTCCCGGTATCTGTAGAAGTTATGATGATTACAAAGTCAGAGTATAACAAAAGGATTTAAGTCCTTTCCATGTATGAGGATAGCCAATGAGACAAGGAATATAGGGAAGTCACAGTGATTGGATGGACAGGAATCAGAGGGTATATCCAATAGAGATGGAGAAGATCTTCCTATTGTCCAGATGAATGGGATTCCATGAATGATTGTGAAATACTGATTGGGCAGTATAAAACTCTATAATAATGTAAGAGTCTATGAGGCATGTAAGCCAAGGAATGTTTGCTGACAGTAGTATTACTCCAGAGTAATGAACTAATGATCCAATGAGCAGTGGAAAGGTACTTTTAGAAGGGCTTGATTGGAAGTAGGTGCTGGATATATGGAAGAGTAGATGACCAGGTAGGAGTACTGGTCAGAGATAGGATACAAGGCCCAAAAAAGCCACAGCAAGCAGTATGAAGCCCTGAGCTAGCAAGGCGAAGATGAGAAGGCAGCCATTCAAAATGGGAAATAAGTCCGGAGTGGACCTGAGGAACTGAAGGAATAAGCAGAGGAAGCTATGGGCTAGGCAAATCCAGATGACATCCAGAGCAGCCAGGTACAGGACTTGGTCAGTTCCATGGTGAACAGCAGAGAACTGCAGGAAAGCTGAAGCAAGGCATCAGATGATGATCCACGGAAGGCTAAGGAGCCAAGCCAAGCACAATGAGCAACAAGAGTCCCACATCTGATGAAGGCTGGAAATGACTAGAGAAAATGATGGAAGACACTGGAGCGACTAAGAATGAGGTCCCAAATCTGCAAAAGAAAACAAGTTCGTACAGCTGCAGGACGGGGGACCTGCAGCAAGGATGTCCATGAGGCAGTCGACCTGGAGTGAGAGAAGGATTGAACAAGCCAGCAGCATCCATATGATGAGAGAAAGAAGGCCAAATGGGCTAGAGAAAGAAGGTCCATGGAAGAACGGAATGGTGAGTGGAGTCATTCATAGCAGAAGGATCCTGTGATGGAAGGAAAGTGACAAACTGGCAGGATGGAGGCAAACAAGTCGATGAGGTCCTGGTTCCACAGTCGAAGTTGCAAGAGAGCTGAGAGGTGGAAGGTTGGAGGAGTGAAAAGGCCCAGGTTCCAAAGGGAAGCAGCAACCTGCATCAGGTAGAGAAGCAGACAATGGACACAGCAATGTGATCTCAGGCTAAGGACCAGGCAAGGTATTCTCTGTACTGCTTGTGTGGTGAGGCTGGAAGAACAGCTGCAGCAAAAGAAATGGAGACCACCAGCAGTAGGAGGTCCAGGTCCAGAAGGATCGAGGCATTGGGTAGCCGGTGGAGAATAAGGCATGTGAAGCAGTGGAATGGAGGGACATGATTCCAGATGGGATATTTGAGGCAAGATGATCCAGACTAGATGTAGCTAGTGAATGCAGGACTATGAGAACTGGGTTGAAGTTCTGATCTTGAATGGAAATGGCAATCCGCATCAGTGTAGATGCAAATAGTGGAGACAGTGCATGTCAGAATCAGGCTCCCGGCCATGGAAGTCAGCAGATAGAATGATGAGTCTAGGCTGCAGACAAGGTAAGATGGAGAAGCAAGTTGGACAAAGTCCTGTTCTGGAAGGGAAGCGGCAGCCAGGTATCAGGCTGAGAACTTATAAGATGAAGCAGTAGACTGTAGACTCAGGCAACCGTCAGGGATGGCAAAGGTGAATGATAGTAATTTGGGGCAGCCAGGCCTAGTAAGAATGATGAGGGTACATGGGGCGTAGGAGTTCCATTCCTGAAGGGAAGCGGCAAATGGTATGAGTTAGAGAAGGTATGGTAACAGTCTGTGGATTGTAGGCTTGGCTCCCATCTCTGGTAGTCAGGCAAGTTAATCACTGCACTGATGCCAAGCAGAGTTAGGGATGAGGAGATGTCAAGTTTGTAAGTAGGAGGAAGTTCCATTCCTGAAGGGAAGCAGCAATTGGTACGAAGTAGAGAAGGCATGGTAACAGTCTGTAGATGGAAGGCGGATGTAGCGGTTGTAACAGACTCTCATCCCCAGTAGACAGGAGAAGCCTACCTTCGCTCAGCACCTCAGAAGGTGTGAGTTAGGGCTGGAGACCAGAATACTGCTGGTATGAACTGGCTGAAGAGTGAACACTGCTGTAGAGAGGAGAATCAGGATGCGGAACAGAAATGGCATGAAAAAGGAGTAAGTGACATTGAGATATAGGAAGGGAGGTAATAATGGTAACATCAGGTAAGGACGATGAAGAGGGAAGTGTTTCGCATTTGAGTAAGAGGAGGGAACAATGTCAAAGGAAAGCTGCGAATAAAAATGTAGGATTGGTCATGGAATGAAGATGTGCAAGCAGGGGCAGTAAGTGATAGAGCTGGAGGGCTGAATATCACTGCAATCATGTGGAAGGGAAATCACCAATTATCCAATGATGCAGGAATGAGAGCGGCCTGAAGAGGGACAGAGTGAGGCATGGGAGAGCTGAAGCATGCTGGAATTAATTTACGAATGAGCTTGAAATGACTCCCCTCCCAGGTCCCATCTGCTCTTCCCCTACCTTGTAGCGCCACCATGGCTATAGTGGATACAGGTACTGTAGAGGGCAAGGAGACATAAAATGAATCCAAGGCAATGACTGAAAACTGGAGATTGACTAAAGCTGGATGACTGAAAGGTAGCATAAATTCTTGACGGTTGGTTCCATGATGTGGAACCTGCATAAAAGAGCTTGTCTGTAGGTTGTACTCCAAGAGGTTATATGAATGAATGTAGGAAAAATCATGTCTATTCGGTGAGTGAGATAGCTCCCACACTGGAGGTAAACTGAGTAGCTCAAGAGTTTGTAAGTAAGCCTCAGGTGTAAGCTATGCAGTTTTGCAATAAGTGATATGGTACAGGATAGGCAGGTTGGTGCTGAGTAGGCCAATACCCCAAGATGGCAGACTGTACACCGTTGAGGTATATGAGGCAAGCTGGAGAGCAATGTGTCCCGGGATGACAGTGGCCTATAGGTAGTAAAAAAAAAAAAAAATGACTGCATCGATAAGGTAGAAGAGTAATGTACTTACTGGGAGAGCATCCAAAGGCTGCCGGTTAAGTCCTTAAGGCATCTCAGGGGAGAAGGCCAAGGGAAACTGAGCTGGAGGGCCAGGTAAAGCAGGAGGTGCAGGAGGAGATGAAGTCATAGGAGGCAATGAGGAAGGGACAGAAAGAGAGTGGGAAGGCCTGGAAGTGGGAGCGCACTGTGAGGGAGGGAGACGAGGACTGGAAGGGATGAGGAGCCGGGATGCTCGTAAGGAGCAGTGCTGAGAAGCGGGCCAAACAGGGAGGCATCAGCTGTGGGGAAAGAAAGCCCAAAATGAAACACGGAGCAGAAGAACCCCAGGATGTCCGGTAGGGATGGAGCAAGGAAAGGAGGGGGGGGGTAGCTGGAGGCCGAGAGAAATAAAGAAATGCATGGAGGGAAGAGCAAGAGAAGAAGGAGGACAAGGGAAAACCAAAAGAGAAAAAAGAAACACACAAGACAGGAAAAGCAGGGGAGCACAAAAAATCAGCAGCACAAGGCTGCACAGCACACAAGCCACGCAAGGAGCCCAGACAAAAAACAATCCCTAAGCAAATGAGGTGCATTAGAGGATGGTTTAAGTAGAGGTTGTGGGAGGAGCTATTCCACACATTGAACCTCAGGTAATCCCTCCCAAAAGAGTGATAGATTTGGGGTGATCTACAGATCACCATGGCAGAAAGAGGAGAGACAGAAAGTTTGGGGATGAAGACAGAAGGGAAGCCACAAAAGGCTATCTGGTGTTAGTAAGGGACCTGAACCTGCTGGATATAGACTGAGCTATTCTGGCAGCAAGGATCATCAGTAGTCAGACACTGCTAGATATGCTTCAGGACTGTTTACTGGGGCAGCTGATCAAGGATCCCACAGATCAGGCTGCCATACTTGCCTTGGCACTCAGTAATTAAGAGATGGTGAGAGAGGTGACTGTCAGAGAGCCTCTGGGTCCAGTGACCACAAAACTGCAATTCAAACTGGCAGGGAGGAACACTGGACCCCCTCAGAGACAGTGGTTCTGGACCTCAAATGTTCAGATTTGGAGAAGATGTAAGAACTAGTTAGGGAAAGCTTGGCAAGTGTAGACCAGATTGAGGGGGTGAAAGAACAGTGGGTTAGGATTAAGGAGGCACTCTTGAAGGCAACCACATATTTTGCAGGCAAGGTTGTCAAAAGGATCAGGCACAAAATCTGTTTCTCAAAGGGAGTGAGGGCAAACAGAAGGGCCTTCAGTGAGTACAAGTGAAATAAGGGGAGGAAGCCTGATAGGATTATCAGACTAAACTCAAAGAGACAAGGGTGGAGGTCAGGAGGGCAAAGGCAGACATTGAGCTTCAGATTGCTGAAGGAGCAGAAGATGGGGAATAAGAAATTGTTAGGTACCAAAGGGAAGTAAAAGAAAACGTGGGAGGAATGATAAGGCTAGCTGAGGAGGAGGAGATGGTAGTGGAAGATTATAAGCAGAAAAGACAAATGTACTAAGCAATTACGTCTGCTCTTTATTCACAGTAGAGAACATTGGTACCCTCCCAGAGATTAGTATTAAGGCTGCCACACTGGGGGTTCAGGAAATGGGTGGAGTACAGCTCTTCATTGACACGGTAAAAAAGGGTCTAGAATCTCTCATGGTAGACAACTCCCCAGGCCCAGATGTCCTGCTTTCATGGGTACCTAACTCATTGTACCCTGGGTGGCCATTTTGTATCAGGAGAATCAATGGATGGCTCGGACTTCAAACGGAGCTATTGGGTACAATGAGGTTTAAGGAACTGGCTGCAGAATTGGAAGCAACCTTAACCCATCTATTTAACAACTCACTGAAGTCTGGAATATTGCCAGTGGACTGGAGATCTGCCACCATAGTACCACTCCACAGGGGTGGCAAAGAGAGGATCTAAGCAACTACAGGCCTGTCAGCCTTATCTCCATTGAAGGCAAGCTAATGGAGACCATAGTCAAGGAAATATCGGTGGCCTACTTAGAGGACAGTGGACTATAGGAAAACAAGCAGCATGGGTCTGTGTCAGGAAGATAATGCCAAACTAACCTGATACTGTTGATTCACAGAGGACAGATGGTAGATCTGCTTTACTTCAACTTCAGCAAGGCCTTTGATTTGGTATTACACAGGAGCCTGCTGAAGAAGTTGGAGGACTTGGGAGTATAGCACAGTTTCATACAGTGGGCAGAAAGTTGGCTTGGGGAAGGCAACAAGGGGTAATAGTGAATGGGGCTATTTCGAGGAAAAGCAGGGTATGAGTGGAGTGCCACAGGTATTGGTCTTGGGACTTGCCCTATTTGATATGTTCATACTGATGGCACAAAGCTATGCAGCAAGGTAGATCATAAGGAGTGGGTATGGGAGCTCCAGAATGACCGAGTGAAACAAGAGAGATGGCCTAAGCTCTGGCAATTGAGATTCAATGCCAAGATGTGCAAAGTAATGCACTTAGGGAACAGGAATCCATGCACATTATACTAGATGGGAGCAGTTAGACTGGCTACTACAACAGAAGAGAGGGATCTGGGGGGTATAATCAGTGACTTCCTCAAGCAAATAATTACTACAACAGAGCTTATAACAAGGCATCGAGGATGCTGAGGTGTATAGGGAGGAGTTTTGACAATAGGGGAAGTGAGGTGATTCTGGCCTCACCTGGAATACTGGTCCTGGTCTGGAATCCTTACCTGAGGAAGAACACTGATAGACTAGACTCAGTACAGTGAAGGGTCACCAGGATGATCTAAGACCAACAGGGCAGATCATATGAATGCAGCTGGAGGCCCTAAATATGTACTTGCTGGAGGCCAGGTAGGAGTGGGGGAACATGACTGAAACATATACATTTCGCAGTGGTATAAACAAGGTGAATAGCGAGGATCTATTTGTAAGAAATAATGAAGCAATCACTAGGGGTCACGACTGAAGGTTGGTGGGGGCAAGTTCAAGAGAAAGTGGAGGAAGTTGTACTTCATTGAGAGGGTGGTGAAACCATGGAACAGACTGTTAGTCAAAGTGCTGGGGTAAGATATCCTTACTGGGTTTATGGGGACTAGAAAATCCCAAAGGGAGGAGCAATATAGTTATGGAAGGATAAAGGAGTGGGGGAGGAGGGTAACAGACCACCAGCACAGTAGGTCAGTGGGATGAGATATATAGAATAACACATGGGTGAGTGAGTTTAACCAGAATTTTACACATACCCGAAGTGTGGGATGGTACATAAACCCTGAGGGACAAGCCTGAGGGGTTTATAAAAGCATCCCACACCAAGTGTATGTGTAAAATTCTGGTTTTACACACACTCACCCATGTTTTATTTTATTTAATTACAGGTCCCCATTTTTACACACACACACACACACACACACACACACACACACACACACACACCACTCACAGAGACACTAACACAGACGTACACACACATTCATTTTTAACTTTTTTTTAATTACAGTGTGAAGCACAGTTAGCCAGTCGCAGTTTATTGCCAATGCAGCCACTGTATTAGAGCCTTGCTTGAAGGGTGCAAACGGCAAGATCAACCTGATAGATTTTTAATATTATGAAGACAGGATCAAACAAATAGATGCTTAAAAATATTTGAAAAAGTACCTGGCATGACAGTGTGACTGTGAGGCAAAAGATGAGGGCGGGTGCTCTGTAATGGAGTAACGGAGCTACCATGTTTGTCCAAGATGTTCGGCCCATCCACACATAGACTACAAGCCAATGAGCTTTGTATAGCTAGCTTGATTGTCAGGCACCGATTACAACCAGCCGATTGTAACACAAAATATCAACTGGGCAGTTGAAACAGGATTTAAATGCCTGGTTACCCATTTGTGAAAAATGAAGACCAGTAATTAAAGTACAGTAACGGAAGACTCACTTGGCCTTCAATTTCCTTCTGCCATCAAAATTCTACATTTCTAAGTTTCTGTCTTCATATGATTTCTCCTTCAATCCCTTGATCATTTTAGTCACTCTACACTGGATTCCCTCAATTTTCAGAATCTCTTTTTGTATGATATAGTTCCCAGAACTGCCCATAATACTCCACATGTGGCCTCACCAGTGCTCTGAAAAGAGGCATGATGACATCCTTATCCCTGCTAGTTATGTTTTTGGCAATACAGAATGCCTTGTGAAAAGCCTTGGCTCCCATTGTAGACTCTCTACCTAATGGGGAATTCAAGACTAAGGTTTCTAAGGCCTGGGAGGCACTCGCTGAAGGCTGCCTATGACATATTTGATGCTTTAGCATGGGCAATGGCAACATCAGCAAGTATTTGTATGCACATACATTTTTGGCTGTACTCTTTGGCTGACTTTGCCCCAGAAGTTAAGCAGGTGATGCTTAACTCACCTTTTGAGGGTGACAAGCTGTTTGGCTCTAAGGTGGAGGAAACATTGAATGATTTTAAATGTATCTATTTATTTTATTTATTTATTTCTGTATTTGTTTACTGGGTAAGTGCACTGATCCAAAGGACCATTTTCAGACACGACCTGGGCCATAAAGAAGGCACATAGGTCACACAGTTACACAGGAAATACAATGCCTCCTATTAGGTTCTGAGGTATTTTAAGGCAACTTCCTTAACACTGTTAAAAGTGGTGTCTGACTTCACTCTGAATCACTCCATTAATCTGGTATTTTTTTCCCTGAACTCTGGGAATCTGGGGTAAATGCTTCTGCATACTTTGGATGTTTGCCATACTCTCAGTTTTTATTAGGACAAAATACAGATCATCTTAGAGTTGTGTTGGCTGTTTATTTCATTTATGTAGCAGACTTTAGGGAATCTTACTTCCAAACAGTCTCTCTTCTCTCTCTCTCTCTCTCTCTCTCTCTGTGAATATCGTCATGCGTCAATGCCTCTAATCAGAAATCTGGCAAGAAGCTGCTTTGTAGGGTATCTGGGCACATAGTTAAGAACAACTGAGATCTGGTATATTACTACTTGAAGTAAAATCCATATGTTTATAAAGTATTACAATCTGATTTTTACTTGGGAGTGCTCTAAGGACTACTTTTCTAGGAGACAAACTGCTCCTGTGGTCCGACCTCCCATGGGGGGTTTTAAATTGCTTTGCTCTCATCCAATTCATGTGGCTCCATGGTGAAGATATCCTTAAATAGCTTTCTACTTAGAAGTAACTCTATATCTTGAAGATGATCTCCTCTGTTTATCCTTGAACAGCTTTTTACTTATAAGTAACTATATCTTGAAGAAGATCTCCACTGTTTAAGCACACTATCCCTGCCTTATGTCCCCATGAAAAGGAGAAATATTGCACTTTGTCTCTTTCAGATTACTGCTTGGTCTTCTTTTTCCAGCTGCAACCTCCTCTCTGGCTGCAGGTAATTGGTTACCTACTTGCTTACCTTGACTTGTTTTCTGTACCTCCTTCTTCCCAGTGTTCATAGCATCTGCACATGAAAGAACATCGGCTACTCCAGGATATCAGATTTGAGGTATAAAACTCTCTATTTCTAGTTTTTACTCTTCCCACTCCTCTGGAACTTCTAGGAGTTATGGGGACCTCTTCTGTTTTATCACTAGTCATTTTCCTGTTCAGGGTAACCTGAGCCAGCCACTTCATCATTGCTCACCACCTGATCTAAGCCTCTGTGGCTTGCTTGCCACCATGGAACCCAAGTGAATCAGCTTTGGTATAAGGTACATATATGGTAATGGAGAGGGTGTAGTGGCTTGGGAATGTGAGGGTGGACCCCAGCAGACGAATAGGTATCATCTGCCATGATTCTTCCCTTTTCCTCTCTGATTGCTTGCCCTCTTGAGATGCAGCTTGTTTGCATCAAAAAATGCATAGCTACTGTACAGCTGATATATCAGCGCAGCAGCATTTCTATTGCTTGGGAAGCTAGCAACCCGAGTTTGGGAATGAGCTTGGGTTATCAGGGGCAGGCTGAGGGAAGGTAAATTGGGGATCCTAGGAATGGCTTATCTCGATCTGAAACGGGGAAATGTGTGTCCCACAGCACACCTGCTAACTTGGGAAAACTGGGTGGAAGTGCAGATGGGGTACCAGACTGGAGAGAATGCTTCCAGACACCAGACTTGGCTGCATCTCTGCACATATGCATGTACCTTATTGAATACCAGTATTACTAGGGAGAAAATTGGATGGGAAAACCCTAATTATACCTGGATTATGGTCTGGTTTCTCACAGAACCCACACCACTGACTGGGTGCCCTTTGCTACCAGATCCTGTGCCAGAGGGGCTTGGCCAACATCAAATCATGAAAGGCAGGCAGAGATGGAAAGTCCCGGGAGAGGTAAGTAATGGAGCTAGGGGATCAGGTCAGCAGGATGCAGGTAGGTGCCTGGGGGGGAAGGGGAGAGAGAGACTGAGAGAGAGAGAAAGAGGGAGAGAGGGAAAGAGGGAAAGAGGGAGGGAGAGAGAGAGAGAGAGAGAACACAGAAAAAATATGTCCTGCTATTCCCCTCTGCTGGCCAGTATTGACATCCTGGTCTCAAATAATGAAACTTTTTCTCAGGCACATCCAGTACCTGCCTATCCATTGTGCTATAAGGCCACCTGTCACTCATTCTGTATTACTAGAGATATTTGCATGACATTAGATCTTGAATTCTCAGATTGTGTCTCATTACTTTCATCCCCAAAGATCTGTAGTGTGAGGCTCAAAAGCCGCATGTAGCTCTATGCCTGTGCCCATGCAACTCAGCAGCTCCTTAGCCCACAAGGGGCTAATGTTTATGCTGTTTAGTATCTCTGCTTTTGTACTCCATAAAAAAAGAAAGATTTAAAACACTGAATGCTAGCTTTTTAGCATTTTGTCAATATGCAGCAACACTTTAAAGGCCATATCGTGCACATGCAAAATCATATACACATCTATGGCCTTGATGCTGGGACAATTAGAGACACTCAAGCATATAGTAGGTATGTAAGAAGGCTATTGGAATTGCATTGTTACCCATATGTTATGTTGGTATCAATATTACCAGTTGTATTGCAGACCCTGGCAAGTGGGAGATGAGTCAGCAAACTTCAAAAGCTTGATGGCCTCATAGTAAGTGTTACTATTTATCAAGATGGCAGCTCAGGTTGGTGGCGAAGCCAGGGGTTTTGCCCATCAAGTAGCAAAGTTAGTGACAGGAATTGTCTTTATATGCTTCTTGGCTATGCAGACATGCTCCCTGCTAGCCCAAGGGGAGGGATCAGGTTGTTGGGAATCTGCAGTGCTGGTGATGTTGACAGATATCAGCAGGGATTTTGATACCTGCCGTCTGGTGCAGAGGCACCAGATTTCCGGTTACTGTAGGTGTGTTTAAGTAAAGCAAGCTGGACGTGGTGGATTGGCATACCCAGTCACCACGGCCAAAGACATTTGTACCCCATGTGGGAGAGACAGTGTTGCAACAAAGGAAGGAAAATGTAGCAGGATTGTCTGGCGTGATGCAGTCTTACCCCCACCACACAGGATGGTTCAGTCAATTTTTTGTCATCTTTCTCTGTCCCTTATCACATGCTGAATGCCGTATGCACTTTATTTGGGTAGCCCCATATTACTTGGAATGCAGCCCACATCTGTTGTCCCTGTGTATGTGCATGGAGGGTGGAATGGGGAACAACCGCAATTACATCAGGATGCCTTGTAAGGTTATAGCATGAGGATGGACATGGTTTCTTGGGTGGGATAGGAGACTTTGGAAATGGAAGAAGGACTGAGTCAAAGTGTGCAAGGTCCTAAAACTGCAAGAAAATGTAAGTTTAAAAAAAATATATTGCTTCATATTCTTAAGATGGCATTGGTACCAATGAATCAGTCATACATTTTATGATAAAATGGCACATCCTGCAAAGAAGAGAAAAATAGTCAATGAGAGCATAGCATTTCTAGAAGACTGGTATGTTTTGGGTATAATCAACAGGGATGCATGTGCTGTATGTTCCATGTGATTTTCAGGGAACATCTTTGTAATAACTAAGAAATCTAATTCCTGGAGCATGTCACAATTGAACATTTTACATATGTTTGCAATATGAAACAGAGGAATAGTGAAAAGCCTTTTCTGTACTTGGAAATAAAGTGGCAAGAGACAATTGCTTTGACTTATAATGGCTTGCATCTAGCCATCTTCACTGGACCCCTATAGTTGCTTTGTACAGACAAAAAAAAATCACTGATGGGGAGATTTTGCAGAAAGCAGTTTTCAAAATGGTCTCTTACTTGCTTGCAAATTTCAAGGAACAAAGCAGAATATTACGGTATGCTAAGTTTATGACCCGCTTTTGTCTACATAGTGCTATGATGGACAATACAAAGAACATCTTGTGAAATATGGATTCTTAGGTGTGTTTATGATATGGTATCCCATAATATAGGTGAGTAAAATATAGCGACTCAGTTTGAGCGCCTACAAAAAGAGTGAGTGCCAAACAACGGCGAGGGTAAAATACAGCGAGTGTGTCAGTGAGTTACACTCGCTGCAATAGGGAATAGGGCTGTGTTTAAGTCCTGTTTCCCCATTCAGTTCCTGCACACAGGTTGCTCCCCCCAAGAAGCCCCTCTCCTAAGTGATCTGCCTTGCCCTGGTTCCCTCTCGCCCGCAGGTGGCCCCCCCCGTAGCCCCCCTCCAGAGCATTTTCCTTTCCCCTGTGTCCACACCCCTGAGTTGTTTTTTTTTTATTTAGGTGGTGCGTGTGAACAATGCCCCTCCGATAAAACAGAATATAGAAATCACCCCACAGAGAATGCCAGGATCTATCACTGTTTGAAGATTGCACTGTAGTTGCCATTGCCATTTTTGTCCTCGCTGTTGTGGCCCTTGCTGTTGTGGTGCTCGCCATTATTGCTTTGCCCATATTACATGGAACCTTATGATATTAGGTCAACTTACTATGCTCTTCATGTGCTTGATGAATCCATGGATAACAAGGATATTGTGCAGAACAGCTGACATTTGTGGTCCATTCTAGCGTATGTACAGTATGTATGTATGTATGTATAGGGAATTAACATTGAGTTACTAACCATTTGCCCTTGTAGCTACTTTATCAGGGCTAAAGTTTCTTCAGTTATCTCAGAAGGGATCTGGAAAAGGAGAAGTTACAGTATCTGTGGATACACCTGGTAATGTCTGCACAGACTATGCACCTAAAATGACAGGCAGCAACAAGGGAGACAGAAGTCTGGGCCTTACAGAGCAATCTGGATGGGGTATGCTACAATTTGTATACTTGTATATTCTGCTGGTTGAAAAATGTGCACATTTTTATGGGATGATAAATGAATCAGTGCTAAAAACATTCACTGTTGCTTTTTTTCAGTGTTTTGCTTTGTGTAGTGTTCCAATTAATTAACATACTTTATTAAAATAGAATTTTGTGATGAATTTAAGTAACAATATATATCTATAGTTGCCTCTAGGAGCATTCAGTAACCATATAAGCATGTGTCCCTCTGGCTGGTAATAGCTGTGGATAATTTTTTCCTTCAGATTTTTGCCTCTGTCACACGTTATTCTAGGGCATTTAAAGTTGCTGTTAACAAAAGCAGGATCACTGTGCAGAACTGGACAGTGTTTCTGAACAATGGAGGAGAAACCATTCTTTTGAGTGTTTCAAGTGATCTGCTTATCCTGGTTACAAAAAGTTGTGACGAAGGTAATCAGTTGTTCACCAGTATCTCTGTTTCTAGGGACTAGTAAACCCATTCTTCCCATGTTACAGGCCCTTTCAACTCCCCAAAACAGACTAGTGGGTGTGTGCCCTCTGTTAATAAAATGTTGTGTCATCACCTCAGTACAGTGTTTTTCTTAAATATAGTGTTGCGGGGAATTGAAAGGGGAATTCAGAAACACTGGCCAGTTCTACACAGTAATCCTGCTGTTGTCAACAGCAACTTTAAATACTGAGCTAGGATAATATATCACGGTGGCAAAAACCTGAAGGATAAAATTGTCCATAGCTATCGCTAGCCAGAGGGATACACATGTATGTGGTTACCAAATGTGCCTAGATGCAACTATAGATGCAGACACGGTGTACAGTGTAATAACACAAGCAATTCTCCTACATTGTAAGCATCCTAGGACTGCTAAAAATTTTAAATTCATTCATTAACTGTTCAACCTCAGGGTTGATTTACATGCTGACTCATCCATGTGGGTTTGGCTACATGGGACAAACAAAAATACATTTGATGGAGTGTATTAGTGAGCACAAATAAGCTATCAGAAATCAGATTCTGACTAATGCTATGGCACAACAGTTCTTGGCAGCGGATCATGGTTCCCCTGCAAACAAAGTTTTTAGGAATTGGGAAAAGTAATTGTTGGCCTATGGGCAGGAGACATTCAGAAGAAAGTGTCCCAATGTGAATACTTTTGGATTTATAAATTGCAAACTTTGAGTCCAAAAGGGCTGAATGAAGACCTACTGATACAATGTTTTTTAAAATGTACAGTAGTTATCTATTACTGTGTAGCTGTTCACAGGGTTCATTACAGGCAGTAGGCAGTGAGCTGTGTGTAACTATTCCCCCATTTGAATATGGATGAGATGCACTTATGTAATGCTTGGGGTCTATAAGTCAATTAGTTCTTAGGAAGGCATGTAGCAGAAACATCAATTGATTGGTACATGCATGTCACGTGCACACACTTTCTCTATTGGCCGCTGGTTGAACTGCTGCCACTGGATGCATTTAGATGCTGCAGGTGTGAGTTTTGTTTCTTTAATGAACGTATAAGTCCTACCATTGCTTCTAAGTACACTGCACTTTGCTGTGGTTTTAGGGCACTATTTGCACTGTTTGCACTTAATAGAGTACATGCCAGCAAGATAAGCTGTGTTTGTTATGTTTAACATGAAGCCATTTTTTCAAGGGTCAGTGCTGCAGACATGCTGGGAAATGTGTTTCCTAAATAGCAGTTACTAAATTTAAATTAACTGATCAAAATGTTAATTGGTACAAAAAAAAAACGAGTCTACACCCACTAACATGCAGTACTGTGACAGCCACAGGGCTTGGGGGATGTTATAGCATCAGTTATCTGGTGTTACAACCTGCCTTGAGCCCTGAAAACACAGCACTACTGACACAGTTGTTCACCCAGGTCCCCTTCACATTTTGTCTGCTTCTGTGCTCTTCCTACTGTGGTGGCAGCCTTCCCTCCTGGTGGTTCAGTGGGCCCCCCATGTTGTAACTTGCCCTTTGTTCTTGGTGTCCAGTGGAACCCTCCTCCTAAGCCCCATTCCTATCTGTATTTTGATATCCACGGCACTGTGTGCAACCTAATCCCTCCTCCATCAGAACATTTGCTCTGGTTCACAGGCCTCTGCCCACCTGAAGAACCGCTATTAGTAGTTCTGTCAGGTTGTAGGGCATATGACTTGTATCTTTATAGTGGAGGCCATCGAGCAGCTGACCATGGCAAACCAACACATTAACATGCCATCACTTCCATTAACATCCTAGCCCCTACCCATTTTCCTGTGTTGTCACAGTGCAGTAGGCAACCATGCAAAGAAAGTTCAGCAAACAAGAAACAGGTCATTGCTGACCAAGTATGGGCTCCAGGTTTGTGGTAAAAAATGAACCTTTATGGAAGAGATTTTTAAGATGTGCTAGAGGCAGCAATATTTATTGATAAGAGTTATTAATTACAGAACTAATAATAAAAGCTGTTTCAGAAATATCTAAGGAAATTAAACATTCTCTTGTGATGAATCTAGAATGCCAGAAATTCATTACTGATAACATACTATATGATGAAATGTTCGATGCCTTACAGATACTGCTTCTTTAAGAGTGCAGATACTAGTCTGGAAATCCAAACATTTGTTCTCCTAGATTTGCTATCTATATTGGATATCTTAAATACACTCATGACTGCTTATTTTACTGGACTTTATCAAAGTGTACATTTTGACAGCTGGATTTCTTCACAGGAAATACAGCAACAGCAAAGTATAAATAGTGAAGAGACATGAACTTATCACGGCTTTCTCTGTTATGGTCATGGTAAGTTACTGTACATTTTCACCTCTGTATTAACAGTTTCTTCAAGTTCTTAAGCAATATATTACATTATGTGCTATTAATTCTTTTACAGATGCTGAGAATCTTCTTAACTCTTGCTCCTTTGGTCAGCTTAATAAAAGGTATATCTTATTTGATATTTTGTAATCATAATTAATGTTATTAAACTGCACAGCATAATCTAGCTAATGCACTCTAAAACATGTATGTAACTTAAATAGTTTCAATACTTATAAAGAATATATATATATATATATATATAATATATTGTTAAGAACCGTTGCTGTTTATATCTCTGCTTTTGAAAGTCTTTAGTTGGTTTAGCAGAAGATTATATAGATTATTGTTTAGGTGTAGTTAATAATTGATCTCATACATAATAAATGTAGAGGATGTATTAAATTAAACATCATTATGAAATAGTAAGTCAAATGTCTTCATGTGAGGAGTATGTAATTTTTCCAGAAATCTAAGTTAAATGTGACAAAACATTTAGGTAGTAATGTAGAAGGACCAGAAGTTCAAGATGAAAACATGGGACTTATGCACATAGACAGGGTGGAGAACGTTCAGAGGAGGGCAACAAAGATGGTACAGGGATTGCATCATAAATCCCATGAGGACAAGCCGAGGGACTTGAATATGTACTCCCTGGAGAAGAGGAGGGAGAGAAGGGATAAGATAGAGACATACAAGTACCTTACAGGGAGGAACAGGGTGCAGGAACACACTATTTTCCAGTGAAAAAGATGTTCTAGGACTAGAGGGCATGGGATGAAGTTGGAGGGAGGGCAATTCAGAGAAAAACATTAGAATAAATGTATTCACAGAAAGGGTAGTGGATAAGTGGAACACCCTGCCAGAGGAAGTGGTGGGGGCTGAAACAATCATAGGATTTAAGAATGCAAGGGATAGACATAAGGGAATCCTGAAGGTCAGGGGTAAGGGACAACATACTTTTAGAAAAATGAAAAGGGAACTTACAAGCTCAAATGGGCAGACTGGGTGGGCCATAGGTCCTTATCTGCCAACAATGTCTATGTATATATGTAACAAAACATTTTTTCTTGAACCTTTAATTAGGTGTACAGTAGTATCTCTTGCTTGTTTTATTTTGTTGAAGGGACACTGTGAACCACCTTGGACCTCAAATTTTCCCTAGATTAAAAGACATGTATCTCATACGCTTAATAGCATACTCTAAAACCGTGCAATAGGAACAGCATGGTAGGGTAGAGCAAGAGGGTGAAAAACCGTGAAAGGATGTATATGCGGTAGTGTACCCTCTCACTCTTCCCAGGTAGTGGATGAGACCTGTACTGGGAGGTGGAGCTGGTGAGCAGCTGCTGGGGATCAACATGATGAGCCACAGGCAGCAAGGGAAAGAGGCAGTGCATTTAGGACTGGGTTTTGATTCCAGGTCCCAGAAGCAACACATTTTTTTATTTTTCTCACTTTGTGTGATGTTAAGTGTTAACCCCCCCTGTCATGGAGTTGGTTATTTTAGTTGGGGGGGGATTCAGGGGGCAGAACCCCAAGCAAAAGAAAGACATACGTTGCTTGCAACATATTAATATATTGCGCTGTATTAGCAGTGCTGTATATTGCTGCGGCATAATGATCCCATGCTGTAATGATTGCTCACAGCCTGTAGAGATTGCTGATGTAGCTGGCAATTTGATTCTGATTCTTTTTTCCTTTTAAAAGTAAAAAAAAACACTGCCCACTGTACTGGTGTTACCACACAAATATGTGTTTGTTTACATTCTTTGATCAACTTCCCCTGCATCTTTCCTGGACTTGGGAATGTCCCTAACACAGTCTAACCACTCATACTGTTATGGGAGGGCATCAGACTATTGTATCATAAGTGGCTTCGCCATTTGGGGTATTTTTCTAATGTCCAGGGTTCATGCAATAAGAGTAGATCAAGGATTTGAAGCAAAATACGGCTGGGTATAATTGCACTATTCCTATGCATTTCAGTTCTACTAAGAAAGGAAGCAGATCAAACCACCAACAACTTCAATGGGTTTTAGGAAAGGTAACCAATCACACAATGTGGGTTTTCAGCAGGAAATAATATGAATCAAAAAGGGCTGACTGTGTCCCTTTAACTGGGTAAGTTTACTGGAGCAAGTGTATTCTCCAGGAGCAACCCAGGCTAAAGTATTAGCACAGGTAACAAAAGGCAACAGTACAATCATAAAATAAGAGAATTACAATACAAAATATGCAAATATGAAGCTTCATGAGCCAACTGTTTTTTATTTACATGTTTAAATAATCAATACAGAAAGAACTCATAGAAAATCATTGTACCATAGCTAACCAGATGTCCTATTCCCATGAACAAGAACTCATACAAAATTTATTGCAGCTGCTGAGGTGTGCTATGAAAGACTAGGCTGCTTCACAGATGACTATCCATATTCTGAATTACTGGAACGACCACTTAAAGAGCTGCCTTGGTCACCTGAACGTATCAGCACAAGCTTCCTGTTATGGACAAGGAAAAACCCAAATAACTATCAGGTACTCTTTAATGTTCAGGGTACTCTTTAATGTTTAGGGTAAAAATAATAAAAACAAAATAAAGCAGTCATTTACTGTAGATAAGAAAAGCTCTGTGAAGTTCAGTGTTTCAATGACTCCAGTTGCTTTCTTTAGGGCATCACAAGAAAGCTACAGTCTTTAAGACCCTGTCCACACCTCAGGTCAGTTTTAGAAAACTGTTTTTAAAACTGGTTTAGTTAAACAGACTCAGCAAACAGTAACAGTTCTGGACAACTGTTTATGTTCACATTGCTGTTGCTAAACCTGTTCCCCCCATGGCCTGTACATATAGACTTCTATAGATTTATTGTGTCCCAGAATGCATGGAGTGTAACTCAAGAGTTTTGTGGCTGTCACTGTGAACTGCTGTATTGTATCACTGTCACCGGCCCTGCCCACATTGTAATTGCTAAACAGGTTTAGCTAATTTAAGACCTGTTGCCCCCATGCTGTTTCCCTACTGCTCTTGGCTCCTGGTAGTGAGAGGAGAATACTGGACCGAAACCCATAATGCATAATGCACAAGGTGTGGTGCTAGGAAACAACTATAAGAACAACAGCAAAAAGTTTCCTGCACAGATCAACCAAACATAGAGATGCTGCATCACAAATTAAAGTGTAAGCATATTTTACTAACGTGTACATCCATAATGTCACAGCTTGACATGTTTTGGACACCAGATTCCTTTTTCATAAAGGACTCTGGTGTCCAAAACACGTCAAGCTGTGATGGTATGGGTGTACACTTTAATAAAATATGCTTACACTTTAATTTGTGATGCAACATCTCTATTTTTGGTTGATGTGTGCAGGAAACGTTCTGCAGTTGTGAGAATACTGGGCCCTTTGTGTATTTAAAACAAGTTTGAGCCGGCAACGATAGGGCTGCAGCTAACGAATTCGGGGGGTAAAAATATTGAAAATTACTAAAGTTACAAGCACCCCACAAATTGGTTTCCTAAATAATTCAGTATTCAAATCCATGTTGAGTCAGTAGTAAGCAGTATGTGGTAATGGCTATGCATAGATACATAGACAGTGTCGGCAGATAAGGGCCTATGGCCCACCTAGTCTGCCCATTTGAGCTTGTAAGTTCAGTTTGTTTTCCTAGAAGTCTATTTCCCCTTACCCCTGACCTCTAGAATTCCTTTATGTCTATCCCATGCATTCTTAAATCCCGTGATTGTTTCAGCCCCCACCACTTCCTCTGGCAGGGTGTTCCACTTGTCCACCACCCGTTCTGTGAAGAAATTCTTTCTCATGTTTCCTCTGAATCGTCCTCCCTCCAACCTCATCCCATGCCCTCTAGTCCTGAAACATCCCCTTCACTTAAAAATAGTGTTTTCCTGCACCCTATTCCTCCCTGTAAGATACTTGTACGTCTCTATCATATCCCCTCTCTCCCTCCTCTCCTCCAGGGAGTACATGTTCAGTTCCTTCAACCTGTCTTCATAGGACTTGTGATGCAAACCCATGCACCATCTTTGTTGCCCTCCTTGAACCTTCTCTACCCTGTCTATGTCCTTACGTAGGTATGGTCTCCAGAACTGTACACTGTACTCCAGGTGGGGCCTCACTAGTGTCTTGTATAGTGGAATTATGACCTCCTTTTCCTGCTGGTGATGCCCTGCCTATACATCCCAGCATCCTATTTGCTTTACCTGATGCCTTGTCACACTGTTTCATCCTTGAGGTCATCAGAGATGACAACCCCAAGATCCCTTTCCTGCTTGGTGCATGCTATATCCTCACCCCCAACTGATATATTGTGCTAGGGTTTTGTGCCCCATATGCATTATCTTGCACTTCTTTGCATTGAATTTCAACTGCCAAACCCTTGACCATTCTTCAAGTTTCTGCAGGTCCCTTCTCATTCTGTCTACACCCTCTGGTGTGTCTACTCTGTTACAGAGCTTTGTGTCATCAGTGAACAGTGAAATTCTGCCTTCTAGATCCTGTGCAATGTCACTGATGAAGACGTTGAATAGGACCGGTCCCAGCACTGATCCCTGTGGTACCCCACTGGTCACTCTTCCCTCTGTGGAGTGACAGCCATTTACCACCACCCTCTGTGTCCTGCCACCCAGCCAGTTACC
This sequence comes from Neoceratodus forsteri, assembly GCA_016271365.2. NCBI lineage: Eukaryota > Metazoa > Chordata > Ceratodontiformes > Ceratodontidae > Neoceratodus > Neoceratodus forsteri. The sequence goes on along the minus strand of CM028135.1, from coordinate 898,096,704 downwards.
TACCCACCACACTACTGTCCTGCCCACACCCATATTCCCCAGTTTGTGTAATAGTCTTCTATGTGGCACAGTGTCAAAGGCCTTGTTGAAGTCCAGATAGGCCATGTCCACTGCCCTCCCTGATCCACCTCCCTAGTCACCCAGTCAAAAATTCAATGAAGTTGGTCTGACATGACCTCCCTGGTGAAACCATGCTGCCTTGGGTCCTGTAGTCCATTGACAACCAGATGTTCCACCAATCTCTCCTTCAGTAGTGCTTCCATGATCTTTCCCACTACCGAGGTGAGGGGCTGACTGGTCTGTAGTTCCCTGCTTCCTCTTTGTTCCCACTTTTGTATAAGGGACTACATCTGCTGTCCTCCAGTCTTTGGGTACCTCCTGTTTCCAGTGATTGGCTGAACAGGATAGCCAGAGGTTCAGCCACCACCTCTCTTAGTTCTTTAAGGACCCTGGGTGCACCCCATCTGGCCCATTGCTTTATCAGCTCTTATTACTTCCAGTTCCTTCAGGACCCTTTTCTCGTAAAGGGACTTGTATCCATTTCTGCACCATTCTCACCCCTTTGTACCCTTCAGACCCATTACCCCCTCTTCCTTAGTAAAGACTGAGCAGAAATACCTGTTCACTATGTCAGCTTTACTGTTGTCATCCTCCACGCGACTCCCATCCTCCCCCTTCAGTCTCACTATCCCTCCCTTTGTCTTTCTTTTTTCACTTATGTACCTGTAAAGGTTTTGTCCCCTTACCCACTGATTTTGCAATGTGTTCTTCTGTCTGAGCTTTGGCTTCCCTTACTGACTTCCCTGCCTCCCTTGTTTCTCCTAGTACTTCTCCTATCCCTTCTGCCTGTGTCTTTTGTATTGCCTGAATGCAATCTTTTGGCTTTCACTTTCTTTGCTACCTCTTTGGAAAACCATAATGGTCTCCTCTTCCTTTTCCTCTTGCTAACCTGCTTAATGCATAATTCTGTTGTTCTTATAATCCCCATTTTAAATACTGCCCACTGTTCCTCAACCCCTGATTCCTGTCCCATTCCCCTTAATGCCTCTTTCAAGTATCTCTCCATTTTCCCAAAGTCTGCCCCCCTAATGCAAGCCAGAGTGTTCCTGGCAAGAACCTTGGGTGGTTCCTATCTGGCTACTACTGATTGTCTCCCATAGGGGAAGGGTGTATGAGTACACTGGCAGAGGAAGGGTGTACGGATCAACTTGCATTTCTGCACCCCTTGTCAGATGTTCATAAATCAGAATTACTGTATGGTGTGAAGGCAGCCACAAATGCACATACCCATTAGAAGAAGGGAGCAGCAAGGTGACCCATCAGAGTGGGGGACGGGGATTCAGACTAAAATAAAGGAAAGGAATATAGTAGTAATTTTTGGAGTGGAAAAAAACCCAGCAAGGATATATCAGAATACTGAACATGATTAAAATAAAGAAATAAGCAAGGACTCACTGGAGTATGAAATGTATAAGGAGACAGCGTGGTCTAGTGGTTAGAGCACCCAGTTTGGAACCAAGAGATTCCAGCTTAAAGCCCTTCTATAGTCAAATATTTGATGTGTGACCTCGGTTGGACAAGTCACTGAACTTAGCAGTGCCCCCAGTGTACCAAGCTGTGGAAGTGGGTGACAAGCAACACCCCACTGACAACTACCTGCTGCAACTCAGCTGGGCTATCCTGGATACAAAAGATGTAAAATAGTGTCTTGTATCCTGTATCAATGGAGTAATATTATAAACTTCTAACCTGTTTAAATGAGTGGATGCACTTAAATACTGTATGCAATAAAGTATTTTTTTTTCATTAAACTATGTATCAGTTTCAGTAACTCCCTTTACGTGGGCAATAGCATATCAGATACCAATGAATATTAGGACCCCTCTGTTAATGTCAAAAGTTTATCAGGTCCCCAACGTAAATGATAAAGCTCTTTGCCTGGTGCTCACTGCAGACCTGCAGCCTTTTGGAAATATCAACAAGTAATGTAATGAAACTGAACAAAAAAAGGCAAGTGCTTCTCTCATAAACTGGCTGCCACAAACCAGCAGTGACTAGCCATTCTGTTTTTATTTCACTGCTTTAAAAAGTCTGCTCTGCAATCTCACATTTTCTAGCATTGAAGGAGGGGCAGGCTCTGGCTGCTTCCCACGTTGGCACACCATGCTCTGGATATTTGGTCAGTGCATCCAGCAGTGTCAGAGCAGAAATAAGCTGCAGATCCTGTCAGTCTCTGGCTGAAATGCAGCATCAGGGATCGATTCACTTGACGCTCAGTGTTAGGGAAACTGGGCTGAGGTGGCAAAGAGAAGTTCTGGACAGCCCAGCTGGGCAATTGGTGTCTGGTCCCTCAGCAGCAAGTGCATATAGCCACAGTGCAGTTCAGACAAATGTTACGCAGTGGGCAAGTGAAAATGCCTGGCGATGAGATGGCATCTTCATTTCGTACAGATGATAGAGATGACATCAGAGACTTGGAGAAACTTTCTACATCTCTTAACATCTCTAATTTTGCACAACCAAAAAATTGCAGTTGTTGTTGACATCCTTTTCTATTTTTATGGCTTTATCCATTTTTAAGATTGTAAGTGAATGTATACGTCTTTCTTGTCTGGTTATCTAATCTGTGTATTTTTATGCCATGTATTTATTTAAAATAATTTTTTGATACTTTTTGTACGTATGAATGCAGACTCCATTGTACATGAATCAATGCTCAACTGGGCTATCCTTTTCCTTGGAATGTTCTCAGGAATAAACTTTTACAAACAAACAAGCAAAATGCAAATTGCAAGATGACCATCTAGGCAGGTGGAAAAGGAGCAGTGAGGCTGCAACTAGATTGTCTAGCAGCCAGAATGTGAGAAACTGACCCAGCTGCAGGCTGGTGGGGAAGAGGGGATGAGCTCTGCTGATAAAATGTAAACGTGGAGGGGGAATAGCAGGCAACATCTAAAACTATCAGATTACACAAAATATTAGTAATACTATTAAACAAACAAACAAAATAAGAGGCAAATAGAAACACTCTGGATAAAGATAAATGGAATTAACACATCAGATATAATCCTTGGAGTTTGTTACAAAACTCCCAGCCCTCAACACTACAAATGAATTGCATGCGGAACTACCGAGCTTAAGAATGTATACACATTAAGGGATGTCCACCCTGAGCAAGCCAGTGGATCGCAAGCACAGAGTCTCGCTGTCTCATCCCAATTGGCGATTATGTCATCAGAAGCATTTCTGCGCAGCATATATGACAAATGTCTTCCTGACTTCAGTGAAGGCTGCCTAATGATCTGCCTCCATTATCCTTTGTGTTCCCCTCAACTTCAGAAGCAAACTCCGAGATTGCCAGAATCAGCAATAGACAGCAGGGATGCTTAAAGTGCTCTGAATAGTGTTTGCTCTACTGTACCTACACACTGTCTTTCTAGGAGTGTCTTTTTTTGTATGAAATTGTATGCTTAAAGTATACAGGCTCCTTTAAAAAAAATACACTGCAAGTCCCCTGCTTCCGATCCCAAGAAAACCGTCACCATCCACTACATAACTGCAATTAATAGACTAGTGGAGCATCAACCAAACAGAAGTGACCATACCTGGCAAATGTGCCCAGTAGTGGAGAAAGCATAATCATACAGTAAAGAAGGAGGGGAAACGTTAACAGACAAAACAGCTGCACATGGGCTAAATCCAATTCACAGGGGACTATTACCCAAGTTCAGTGGCTATGGAAGGGTGTCCAGTAATTAGGTGAACATCCACCCCGCATGCTGTCTCCATCCCATACCAATTACAGAACCACCTTCGCCGAAACTCAAATGCAAATACAAACAGTATAGCAATAATAATAAAGTAGGATGTGGACTCAGAAACAGATGAGGACACCAGCTAACAATTGAATTTGAGGATTTCGAAGTGAAAAAATAAAAGCAGTGCTTCAGCAGTAAACCTGTATATTGAATGGTTTGCATCAATATCATTAGTAGAAAAAGGATAAGATAATTAAACAATAAGGCACGACAAGGTGTGTGTTATTGTGTACTAACGTCACTCCTGGGGTGGGTTGAAGCACAAGGTGAAGCCAAGTGCTTCCACCACCCCAGGAGTAATGTTATTACACAATAACACACACCTTGGAGTGCCTTATTGCAATTATACAATGGCTCAATGTTATACAAAATAAATAAAACATGTCTTTAGTAGATTTTTTCTGGTTTCAGAAGAGATGACAGTGATAGAAAGCTCCAATAAAACAATACAGTGATGTTACTATGTAATAACATTACTGTCTCAGGCACCCACTGGCCAATCAGAATACAGGAAATTTCCTTGCCATTGTATAATGTTGTACAAAGCCACTCCAGAAATTTCTGACATCAAGATTTTCCTGTCTGACCCCCTACTTTTGAAGCACAGGGTTAAACTAACCCCGACTTTACTAGTGCTAATGCAAGCCCTGATGTTGCCACTGGGTCACTAGCACTGTGCTCAGTTCTTTTACAACCCTTTGGTGAATCCCATCTGGCCAGACATTGCCTCTTTCTCCTCCTATTCTTGCTTATTTCCTTCAGTATGTTGTTGCTTTAGTTATTCCCTCCTTGATCCTTTTCCATGGTGCCTACACTCTCCCCCATCCCAGCCGGCTCACCTTCAATGTACTTATGAGGCAATCACCTATTTCCTTAAAGGAGAACTACTAGCGGATGTGAAGCCTCAACCACTGCAAAGATCAGAGCTTCGCCTCTCCGAGCCCCCCTGCAGGCACCATAGTAAATTTAGTAGTTTCTTTACCTGACTGCTCATAACATTTGTTCAAATCACCGGTGGCTCTGATGTTTTTAAGTATGGCACTCCTGAACCCCCACGATCTTACTGGAAACATTGCGAGACCATGACGCTGCACTGCCCCAGCCTTAATAATGCCCTTATGTATGGGAAATTTACAGGGTCTGTATTTTCGATGCTTGGTGTTATTTTCACAGAATTTGCCTAAATCCCATGTGTATGCCTACCTCCCCTACACTACCCTCCCTTCCTGATTGATCCTGATTGACGGCAGTGGGGGGGGAGAAGGGCTTTGCCTTTCTCTTAGAAACATAGAAAATTAATAGCAGTTAACAACCACTAGAATCATCCAGTCTGCCCATGTACTGTACCTTAACTTAAACAGTGCTCTCTCACTCTACCTGGTCAGTGGTTAGCATTGCTCCGTCCCCCCTCTTGGGTACCCTTATGTCTATCCCACACATGCTTGAATCCCCCCACTGTGCACACTTCCACCTCCTCCTGGGCTAGGTTGTTCCATGCATCCACCACCCTTTCCATGAAAAGAAATTCTCCCATTGCCCATCAACCTGCCTCCCTCCAATCTCATTCCATCCCACCTTGTTCTTGTACTCCTCTTATACTGAAAGAGGTCACCCACCTGTACCCTGTTCATACCTTTAAGATATTTGAAAGTTTCTATCATATCTCCTCGTTCCCTCCTCTTTTCCAGTGTATGCATATTTTTTCCCCATGTCTTCTGTTGCAATCCCTGCACCATCTTTGTTGCCCTCCTCTAAACCACCTCCACCCTGTATCTATGTAGATGTAGCCTCCAGTATTGCACACAGTATGCCAGATGCGGTCTCACCAGCATTTTGTATAGTGGCATAACCATCTCTCTTCTCTTTCTAGTGATACTTCTACCTATGCACCCAAACATGCCACTGGCCCTCCCTGTTGCCTTTGTACATTGCTTGGCCACCACCTTTAGATCCTCTGAGATAATAATCCCCAAATCTCTTTCCTGGTGACCACCAGCAATTCCCACCCCCACCCCCAGCCTGTAGCACTGTGCAGGGTTTCTATCAGATTAGTTTGATATGACCTTCCTGCCATGAATCCTTACTGTCTTGGACCCTGTGCTCCAATGGATTCCAAGTGTTTCACCATCCTTTCTTCGAGCAGTGTTTCCATAATGTTTCCCACTACCAATGTTGGGCTGACTGGCAATAGTTACCAGCCACCTCTCTGCTTCCTGTCTTGTGAAGAGGGACTACATGTGCCCTCCTCCAGTTCTCTGGAACAGATCCATGACAGCTGGTTGACAATTTCGTTGTTAACCAATGTTACAGTAACTCCTTTATGTCGGTGGGTGGCATAAAGAGAGTCACTCCAGACTGTGTTTCCTTTGGGGGGCTTTGCCCCCTGACCCCCCCATGGGAGAGCTCTGCCCCCACACCCCTGCTACTAACTTAATCAACTCTGAGTTGGAGTTGCTTTGGGGACGGGGTACAATACCCCCAGAAAGTAGTGTCGGGGTCCTGCGCTGGTACTACAGTGACCTAGGACTGTTGTCACTGTAGTGTCGGTCACGGTAAAGTTGTCACTGTAGCGATGGTATACCCTCTGGAACCACCCCTGTACTCAGTGACTCAGTGAACATGGCTGCCAGTGGTGCTGTTAACTCCTCCCTTAGCTCCTCTACTATCCTGGGATGCATGCCATCAGGGTCCATTGCCTTACCCACCTTCAGTTTTGTGAGATCCTCTAGGAATCTCTCAAATGTAAATGAACTGGTGTTCACCTTCCTCCCCCTCTTGTGTCTGCTGCCTAGAGGTGGGCCCTGTCCCTTCTCTCCCTCTGTGAATCCTCAACAGAAGTATTCATTTAGAATTTCTGCCTTTTCCAAGTCCCCCTCCGCACCCCTCCTTCATCCTCTTTGAGCCTTACAATCTCACCTCTGTCCTTCCTTCTTTCGCTGATGTACCTGGCTAGAGAATAACTTATCCCCTTTTTTCACTGTCTGCGCTTGTCTTACCTCTGTTTGCACCTTTGTGCTTCTAACAGCTTACCCTGCTTCCTTTAGTCCTTTTTAGGTACACCAACCTATCCTCCTCACTCCACATACACCTATATTTCTTGAAAGCCAACTTTTTTGTTCTTTACTTCTCTGCTTCTTCTGTTCAGAACCATAATGGTTTCTTCCTACCCTTACCCTTGCTTCTCAGCCTTAAGCACTGGTTTCTTACTTCCACTATGGCTCCTTTCAGGTGAGCCTACTGGTTCTCTACCCCCCCCACCTCCTTCCTTGCCAGGGCCTCCCTGATACATATTCCCATCCTAGCAAAATCTGCCCTCCTAAAATCCAGTAGCCTCGCTTGTGTGTGACTTACCAGTGTCCCTGTACCCATATTAAATCAAACTGTGTGGTGGTCACTGGATCCCAGTTCACCTTCCACCAGGACTTCTTTTATTCAGTCTCCATTGGTCAGTACTAGGTCCAGTATTACTCTGTTCCTGGAGGGTTTCAGCACTAACTGCCTGAGGCCTTCCCCCTGAAGGGCGTCCAGGATGTCTCGGCTCTTGGCTGAGGTAGCCGCTGGGATGATCCAATCCATGTCAGGCATGTTAGAATCCCCCATTACTAGTACCTCCCTCTTTGCTGCCATCTCATGTGTTTCTTACCCTAGCATCCTATCCCCCTCCTCCCCAGTAGCTGGAGGCCTGTAGATCACCCCTCAACCTTTTCCTGCTTTCTCCGTACCATGGAAGCTTTTATTTCTTCCCTGATGTACAGGGCCACTCCCCTCCTTTTTCCCCTGTTCCTAGTCCCTCTTGAATACAGCATAGCCTGGTACATTTACCTCCCAGCTGTGGTTACCGGTGTACCATCTATGATATAGCCACCATGTTCAGGTCAGCCTCTGCCATCAAGGCCATCAGGTCTGGTATTTTATTCCCTAGCCTGTGGGCATTTATACATATGCCCTTCCACTTTGCGCTGCCTACCCTCCATTTCTTCTTGCTTCTGTCTACTTTTTTTCCCTCCCTACCCCTGTTGCTTTACTATGTAGCCTCCCTACCCCTGTAACACCCCTTACAGTGAGTTCAGATGTTCCTGTTGTGAACTTACCTTCCTGATCTTTCTGTCTGGCTGTTGTAACTTGTGGGGGTGGGCTGCTTAAGTATTTCTGCTCCCATCCCTAGTTTAATGCTTCCAAAGGAAGCTTTTAAACCATGCATTGAGGACTGCTTTTCCTCTTTCTGGATGAATGAAGGCTGTCACCCTTGTACAGGCCTGCATCCCTCCAGGTGGGTCCCCATTCCCCAATGTAGCCAAAACCTTTCTCCGCGCACCTGCTTTCCAAACAATTGTTGAAGCACATGATGCGGAGATTCCTAGCCTTCCCCTGCCATGGAGCAGTATCACCTCTGAGAATTTCACACAGTTTGCCATCTCTCCAAGGTGCTCTCCCAACTTCTTGAAGTCCTCCTGCACCTGGTCTATGCTTGCCCTGTCCCTGGCTATGTAATTTGTCCCCAGTTGGACAATGACCTCAAGTCCTCCCCCGCTACTGCATTAACGATCTTCAGGATCTGAACCCTCTACCTCCGAGCAGTGCCTCCTGGGATGCCTTTTACCCCTCTCTCCATCCCACTACATGTGCCCAGCTCCATTCCCTGGACAACTGAGGTGCCCACCAGGATTAGCTTCCTCCTCTTCTGGGATCCTGTTCCTCCCATCCCTGGGTCTCCCTCCTGGAGGAAGAACAGCTCATCCTCCCTGGTCTCAACCTTGGGTTCCCTTGTAGGACTCTCCCGCTCCTCCAGGACAGCATAGGAATTTGCATGTTGGACCAATTGGGGGATGTGCCTCTGCCTCACCCCTTCTGAGCCCACAGTAGTCCATCCAGTCACCTGCCCAGATAACCATTGTGGTAGTGGCTAGGGACATGGTGTCCTCTGGGTGGGGGTGAAGGTCCCCTATAGCTGGCTGCCCTCCAAAAACAATCAAACCCTCCTGCTGAAAAAGAACAAAAAAAAAAACAAATCGGTATTCCAGTGCCCCTTGTCATTATACTGGCCCCTGAAACACCAACAGCAATTTATACTGACAAAAGAAAAAGGTATGACCACAGAGAGGTCAAATGCCTCATGGACTTCCTTGCTACAGGTTCTCTGACAGCTGTTATATGAACTTGTTTTCCTTGCAGCTTGGAATTCATCCTTCATCGCTCCATCTCTTCCCATTCTCTCCTCTGGTTGCTTCCAGTCTCTATCAGATATGGGTCTTCCATTGCTTATATGACTTGGCTTGGCTTCCTGGCTTCCATGGATCATAATCATATGCCTTCCTACAGCATTCTCGCACTTCGTTGCCATTCACTATGGAACTGATGTCGTCCTGCTCCTTCCTACTCTGGATGTCATCTAGCACACCTGGCCTATAGCTTCCTCTGCTCTTTACTTCAGTTGCTCAGGATCCACTCCATACTTCCTTCACATGTGACTGGTTGCCTTCTCCTCTTCGTCTAGCTGGCTCGGGGCTTTGTACTGTTTGCTCTGGCTCTTTTGGGCCTTATACCTAATTTCCGACTAGTACTCCTACCAAGTCATCTACTTCCATATGATCCATCCCTTACTTCTACTCCAGCCCTTCTAACAGTACCTTCCACTACTCATTTGATCATTCATTCATTACTCTAGAGTAATACATCTGCCAGCAAAACTTTCCTTGGCTCACATGCCCCTCACACTGTTATGTTATCATTGAAGTCTCACACTGCCCATTCCATTCTTTGCAATCATTCATGGAATCCCATTCACCTGGACTCCTCCATCTCTTTTGGCTATACCATCCGATTCCTGTTCATCCAATCACCATGATTCCTCGGATGCCTCAACTCATTTGCCATCTTCATAAGTGGAACAAACTTAAATCCTTCCATTCTATTCAGACTTCTATTTTTTTTTTTGTTTGTCTCAGAGGTGTTGCAGTCTCCTGCTCACATTGAAGGAACTAATTGTTTTCCTCCCACAGCTTTTCCAGGGGATTAGGTGTGTATCTGGGGGGTGGCGCTGACAAACTGTCAGTAACTTCCAACAGAGGGAAGGGTTAAACGGTCAGGTTAGTTGATATCTTGGAGGTAGAATACTAGGTTTGCTGGCCAAGGTACCTAGTTTCACCTGAGCTCTTTTCTTCTAGGTTGCTTGAAAGGACAGGGCAAATAACCTTACCAGAGCAAGCAAAAGGATTAAGACTTCTTTTGGCTAGGCAGATTTACTGTGTGTTATTTTTATTTTGTACTCACAGGAATTGTTACTGTTTGTTGCTAACATTTTATTGCTTTATTTTTCTCTGATTCAAATTGTTGTTGCTGGGTATACTGTCTGCTGCATTATTACAGGGTGTGCCTACAGGTGTGTGCTTACAGATTCAAATTGTCTTTTGCAAGGTATATCTTCTGTTACTGCTTTATTTTTCTCTGTAGCAAAGTGTTTCTTACAGGGTATATCTTCTGTGAAATTATTACATGTGGTGCTTTACAGATTTTACAGTTTTATCTATCATTAGCATAAGCCTTCAGGGCTACTGCATTTGTTGCTGGCTGATTGTTTCTGCACTTACCTCCTTGTTTCTTTCATCCATGGTTCTTTTTCGGCAGGGGAAGGTCCCAGCCACCCACTCCCATCCCCAACCACCTCACACTACACTACTTTCATAGGGTAGCACAATCATGACATTTCCTGTAGCAAAGCAGGAAGGGGTGGATCAGAGGAGTATGCACACAGTGACCTCATTTACAGGGGCACTAGTAATTTATCTTGTTATAACAAGTTATGCAAAAACAAACAAACAAAACACAAAATCAAACTTTTGCTTTCATTTTCTTCCTTCTAATTACTCTGACCAGGTTATAAACCCAGCAACTTATCTGGAATGGATATCATTAACTACAGGTACTGCAGAACACTTTTCAGAAGTGAAGTTTTACAGGATTTGGGACACTGTCCTACATGCTGGGCTATTGGAAATCTAAGGGCTCAGCTCCAGGTAGCATGGGCAGAGATTGTGTGCCTCAAATTGCATATTCAAGAGGAAATATAAGAACCACCCACCATTTCCCCAACATCCAACAGAAGCGCCTCAACCGCAGAGGGTAGTTGGTCCGGGTGGTTGGCAGGTGATTAGGAGGGGCAAATCGGGTGCCCCATTATTCGGTGCTCTCCAACATATCACTTCCACAAACCACATAAAAACTACAAACAGGTATCTGCCTCTGTCTCTGAAATCAAACAAAGGGGCAGAAGACACTGCAGAGAAGGACACTGCAGCACAAGAGCTAGCACAACAAAACATGCCCATAACAGGAACCAAAACAAAAAAAAGGCAAAAAGGAAATCAAAAAAAACTTCTGATCATAGGAGACTCCATGATTCAGGGAGTCGCTACGTATCTCCAGCCAGGGGTAATGGTCAGATGTCTCCCAGGTACATCAGCGTACAGAGACACGGACCACATTGCTAAAATTGTCCAAGAAGCAGAAGAAAACATTGACGTCCTGGTACACATAGGGACTAACGATCTCGCCAGCCAGTCACTTGTGGAGACCAAGGAACACCTGACCAGGCTGGGTGACAAACTATCATCCATTTCATCTGGCATCTCCTTCTCTGAAATCCTGCAAGTCTGGGAGAGGGAGGCAGATGGATGGAAGGTCAGAGAAGGGGAGATAGGGGAGCTAAACATGTGGCTCAAGGGCTGGTGCTAGGAAAAAGGACACAAATTTGTAGGGAACTGGCAATAGTATTGGGAGTGAAACTTCTTTAAATTTGATGGACTGCATCTGACTAAGGAGGGAGTCAGTGTATTGGGACAGAAGTTTGACGTCTTTGCAGAATATTTAAACTAGCAAATGGGGAGAGGGGTGCAGCACCCCATACGTCTAATGGGAAGAACACCCCTCCCCCCTCAGCTAGTGGTCAAACAGGAGTTCAGCATGTTTGTAGTTCATTTGCATCACCAGGTAAGGAAAAAGGTCTGGCGCCCCATACAACATACAGGGGAAATGCCAGACCTCGCCCAACAACTAATGCACCAAAATCTGGACAGTGGAAAATCAGGTACACAAATGCTCGCAGTCTGGGAAACAAGATCCCAGACCTGCAGGCAATAATGACAGAGGCTAAACTGGATATGGTAGCCATTAGCGAGACATGGTTTACCAGTAGCCACACTTGGGAGACTTCAGTACCTGGCTATGTACTGTTCAGAAGAGACCAAGGTGCAAAAAGGGGGGTGGAGTGGCCCTTTATGTCAAAGAAAATATCAAAGCTACAGAAATTCAGAATACACATAAGGAGCCAGAAGAACTGTGGGTCACCAGGGAAACAGGAAATGAGACAGCCATACAAACTGGGGTTGTGTACAGGCCTCCAGACCAGGGGGATGACATAGACACATTACTGTTAGAAGATATACAAAACATGACAGCTAAAGGAGCAGTTCTGATAATGGGAGATTTCAACATGCCCGATACAGATTGATCAATACCAGCAGGAACATCTGCCAGAACTAGACACATGGTGGATTCTCTGCAAGGGGAAGGACTCAAACAACTGGTACAACAACCCAGAAGAGACAGGCTATCCTAGATCTAGTACTGACTAGCAGGGAAAGGATCACAGATCTCCAGGTAGAAGGTCACCTGGGGGCCAGTGACCATCACATGGTATGTTTCAATTTGGCCACTAGAACTAAATCATCCCATTGCAAGGCAAAAATATGGGACTTCAGAGGAGCTGACTTTGATGAGATGGCCAACAGAGTTAAACTAGCCCTGACAAAAAGAAATACAGGTGAGGGGTACAGGCAAAGTGGGCAAGCATTAAAGATGCAATACTTGAAGCAACATCCCATTCGTTAGAGAGAAAAGGAAGTGCAAAAGAAGGAACCCTTTGGTTCTCAAGAATGTATCAGAAAATGGAATTTGATGGCAGATAAGGACCACTTGGCCCACCCAGTCTGCCCATTTCCCTACCTAATGGATAAGATGCAGATCCTAGTTAACCAGCAGCCTACTTCTTTCTACCACCACCCCCTAGAATTGCCTTATGACTGTCCCATGCATGCTTGAATTAAATCACTGTTTTTGACTCCACAACCTCCTCTGGAAGGCTGTTCTATGCATCCACAACCCTCTCTGTGAAAAAATACTTCCTTACATTACCTCTGAGTCGCCCCCCCCATCTTCAAATTGTGCCCCCTTGTTCTTGCACACCTCTTTTTTTGAAAGATGCTACCCTCTTGGACTTTGTTGATTCCCTTGAGGTACTTGAAAGTTTCTATCATGTCCCCCCTCTCCCTCCTTTCCTAGAGGCTATACATATTAAGCTCCTTAAGTCTCTCTTCATATGTCTTCCGGTGCAGACCCTGCACCAATTTAGTTGCCCTCCTCTGGACAGCTTCCATCCTGTCTATGTGCTTGCGGAGATTGGGTCTCCAGAACTGCACGCAGTATTCCAGATGGGGTCTCACCAGCTGTCTGTACAGAGGGATAACAACTTCCTGTTTTCTACTGGTGATGCATCTCCCTATGCATCCCAGTATCCCCCCAGCCCTCCTTACTGCCTTCTCACATTGCTTGCCCACCTTTAAGTCATCTGATATGACTACCCCCAGGTCCCTTTCCATTTTTGTTGTTGTTAGTATCACACCCCCCATTGTGTACTCTTCCCCTGGGTTTTTGTTTCCCAGGTGCATTACCTTGCAGTTCTTAGCATTGAATCTAAGCTGCCACACATTTGACCATTCCTCTAACCTTGCCAAGTCCCTCCTCATCCTTTCCAACCCACCTTGTGCATCAACTCTGTCGCAGATCTTTGTATCGTCTGCAAAGAGACATGTAACCCCCCAACAAATAGGGGTTCCTAAATACTTCCCTGAGCTTGCCTAAGTGCTCCCTGCCTAACTGGCGTTCGGCGTAATGCCATTTGAATATGGGCGCTGTGAGTGCTTTTAGAGCCTCTGGTACTGTCTCTTTAAGAGCTGCCTGCCTGCAGGCTTTGTTAGCTTGCAAGGGGGGACTGTGAGTTTACTGCTCAACTCCCACTCTAGCTGCTGTTTGAATCGCTCCATTTCTGCTGTCGATAAGCGAGTAGAGGGAGCATTGTTGAAGGATGTAACTGTTTTCTGGAATGAATGTAGCGTGGCAGTAAAATTGTTGTTTATTTAACCTGTTTCCCTTGCAGCTGGGATTTTGTGTATTCTGCCCCTCCATTTTGGATCAGAACTGCCTTTTGGATCCAATCGGAAGGGAGGGGTGCTTAAAATGTTGTATTGAGCTACCAACCAGAATCAGGACTCTCTTTGGAGCAGGCTGGTCATAGGGGATACAGCCAGTAATTCTGGGAAGTGAATTTCTGAACTATGGTGCCTTTTTGCACCATTGAGGGCAGTATTGAGTGATTGGCATATGCAGCCCTCCAATGGGATTGGGTGGCGCCCGAACTATATTCCCTGCCCAAACTGCCAAGGGGCAGAGTCGTTGGTGATCATGAAGGTAGAAGGAACTCTAGCTCCTGTGGTGTGCAAGTTTCCGTGTGGGAAGCGCATGTGCAGGCCAAGAAGTCGGGCGGCAGAATCGCCGTAAGTAGCAGACAAGATCCGTGGAGGAGTGCAGACAGAGGAGGCTGTATGATTACAGCTACCTACCAGGCTCACCCTGTAGAGGACTGGAGAATCGTCTTTAATCGCACTCGGTCTGTCAGGACAAGTGAGGCTGTGTTGTTCACCCGGTTTGATCAGTGAAAGTGATTGGGAGTTTGGAGCAGCTGCCTGGTATGGTACCCCTCTGTGTTACATATAAATGTGTGGAGCAGCGTCTGGATCACAGGCCAAGTCCTGCAGTGGTGTGAGAGAGATCTCTCTGCAGGAGTCATGAGTACTAAATCAGGGTAGCTCCCTGTCAGATGTTCCTTCTGAGGGAAAGATTTGTCTGACTGTTTCAGTGGCTGCATGAATTGTGCCTGCGGGCTCTTACAAATCAAATCTAGGTACCAAATGCTTGTTTCCTCATCAGGGCCCCAACCAGCTACACTGAATAGGCTAGCCTTGTAAGGCCTGGGTACCCAAAGACAGTGACTGATAGGTTTGGCTTGTGCACAGTGCCCTGTTATAGTAGAGTGTTAAGCTAATCAACTTGATTTCTCCCACCTGTGTTTCTTTCCCCTTCAATAAATCAGATTTGTTGTTTGCAAGGTACACTGTCTGAACTGTATATTTGTGCTCCCCTCTTGTGCATGGGTTATTGTGTCACTGTATCTTATTTTACAGGGGGTCCTCAGCACCAAGTTGGTCATTCCACTTTGTGGGTAAGTGTAAGTCATAACCCTTGGGTGAGAAATGTTTGTGGGCCACTAGCGGAAGGAAAGGGGGGTTGCAGTGACCCAGAGGGCTGTGACCAAGTTGTGTATGACTGTTCCAACCCCGATCTCTGGGTGGAGGCACCCGCCATTGGATCCAGGCCCCTCAACCTGCTAGTGGCAAAGCAGGCAGGGGTAGTAGCCCTTGGGATAGTGCCCCCTTGGGGTTACATTTTGGAGGCATTGCTGGGATTAGCGTCCCCTAGTGGCCGAATAGACAAACTACCTCAACATGGCCAAACCAAAGGAAAAACTGAAGGGGGATATCATGACTAAAATTAAGTTAGACCCTGTTAAGATGATGGTGTATAAACTGATGGGGTGGGGTGAAGCTGAAGAGTTGGATTCCCAAAAAATTGTGTTACTACTGGATGTACCTCTGGGGATAAAGAACACTGACCTTGTTTTTGCAGTTGAGTGTGTTAAATGTTTAGGCAAGGCAGAGGTGAAGGGGTGAATGGCCGACCTACTCGACCAGACCTTACAGGTGCTGCTTTTATGCAGTATAATTATAGACCCAAAGAGGGTGCCCCCTTGATTTACCCGAAAGGTGCTCCAAAGGGGTGGAGGGTCATTTATGTCTGGAGTGGTTCAGTCACCCCAGGGGGGTTCCCCAAGACTAATAGCTTCAAAGATAAATTGCTTAAACTTTTAGCTGCAGAAGGAAGGACCACTCATGAATTACTACAGGTGCTAGACCTTTCCAGTAATCCCACCCCCCAATCATCCCCGGGTACATCTCCCGGGTCCTCCAAGAGTTCCATCCTGGCTTCACCACCTATAGTTGTTCCTCCCCATACAGTTAGACTCCTATCGGAGATTGAAACTTTTTTCTGGTACTGTGCCTGTGCCCTCAGGAGAAGATGATTTGGAGACTTGGATGGACTATGCTACCCCTTTAGTCCAAGAGTGGCAGTGCTCTGAGGGGGAGAAATGAAAGAGACTGATGGAGAGCCTGAGGGGCCCAGCTTTGGAAGCCATCCGTTTCTTGCAGGCTACTAGCCCCGAAGCCACTGCAGTAGAGTACCTTTCTGCCTTGGAAGGGGTGTTTGGGAGTACAGAAACTGGGGAAGACTTGCTGTGGAAGTTCAAGTCAGCTAAACAGTGGAGGAATGAGAAACTGTCAACCTTTGTTACCAGAGTGGAAAGGGCACTGCAAAAAGCTTATCGAAAAGGGGGGGTAACTGCCCCTGCTTTAAATTAGGTCTGTCTAGATCATATCTTGAAATCTGCCAGGTTTTCAAGTGTGATATTGTTGAAGCTCAAACTACACGACCAATGGGCTGCCCCTCCCGAATACTGTCAATTGATTAGAGAGATTCAAGAAGTTGAGACTGACGAAGAGGGGTAGGAACCCTATGTGTGGGTCATGAATCTATGCCAGACCCCTGAGCCCAGTGAACCAGATGAGACACACCCCTCGAGGGGTTGAACAAGGGGTATGATGCATTTCCTGTGCCCCCAGATGCCCAGGGTGGAGTGGGGGTGCATGCTGTTTCCTCTGATCCCCGGGTGGAGAGTGACTTGAAGGCCAAGATTAGAGATTTAAGGGAAATGGTGAGAGAATTGAAACAAACTGCTGCCAGCCCCTCCAAATTTGGGGAACCTGAGTTATCTAGAAACAAATGACCTAGTCAAGAGGAGCCCTCCAGAACCCCCTACGCCTCCCAGCAGGCGAGATATCTCCCTCCCAAAAAAGGCCCCCGAGATACTAAGTTCTGCTACCACTGTGGGGAGGATGGACACTTTCAGACTGAGTGCCGGTTACCAGAGAACTTAAGGAGGATCAACAGCAGGCTAGTAGCCTGGCATCGCAAGGCCTATACCAGACCTCAGGGAGGGCCTCCTCAGAAGAGTTTTGTTACCCGGGCCAATGCCCCAGCAACCTCCAAAACCATGCCCCCTGAATGGTCTGATGTGGTGGGTCCCTCAATGGAGACCACCGTGAGTGAATGGAGTACCCACCCGGGCTGCGTTGGACAGTGGTTCCCAAGTGATCATTATGTTTCAGGACTGGTATCAGAAGCACTTGCCTGAAGTGCCTTTGCAGCCTTTGGATGGACTACATGTTTGGGGACTGAGTGATAAGGCCTACCCTTATTCTGGGTATATCCGGCTCTGATTGTCTTTTCCTACTTCTGTGACTGGGGTGGCCGAACAAGTGGAAACCTTGGCATTAGTGTGTCTCCCCACTGGACTGTATGACGGGGTGCCCTTGTTGATCGGAACCAATGCTCATATGTTTGGTCACTAAGCGCAGCTGAGCTCTGAAAAATAGAGGTCCAGGACTGGGCGACCTCTCAGAATTCCAGCCTTGATTCAGAAGGCCTATGAGACCCAGAGAAAGGCCAGCCAGGTGCAACCCGAAGGCCCGGTGGGTATTGTCTGGAAGAAGGATCCAGAGTCTTTGCTGCTAGCCCTGAATGCCCAGTGTGTTCTCCAAGGAGAGGTCTGGATTAAGAAGGATGTTAAGAATAAAATATTGATGCTGGATGTACCAGGAGATGGAAAATTGCCAGAGGGGTTGCTGGTTAAACCCAGCATTTTGCCTGCTAGAGCCCATGCTTTTGCCAAAAGAGTAATGGTTCAAGTGCACAATGCATCTGATTGAGAGATTCGAGTGAAGCGAGGTTGCACTCTGGCTACGGTGCTCTGTGCAGATACTGCTGTTCTGCCCAGCAACAAGACTTCTGGGAGGAGTGACCGAGTGACCCCTGATTTGTTTGATTTCGGTGACTCCCCACTGCCAGTAGAATGGAAGAAAAGGATTAGTGAAAGGCTCGCTCAGAGGGAGCAGGTGTTTTCCTTGAAGGAGTGGGATGTAGGATGTGTGCAAGGAGCTGAGCACCACATTTGGCTACAGGATGAGCGACCTTTCTGTGAGCGATCACGACGCCTGGACCCTGCTGATATAGATGATATGAGATGACACCTGCAGGAGATGCTCGCGGCTGGGGTGATACAAGACTCTAGAAGCCCCTATGCTTCACCTATTGTAGTAGTGAGAAAAAAGAATGGAACTGTTCAAATGTGTGTGGATTATCGCACTTTAAACAGGTGAACCATACCAGATCAGTATACCATGCCTCGCATTCAGGATGCCTTGGACTGTCTAAATGGTAGTAAATAGTTCTCAGTGTTAGACCTTCGCAGTGGGTACTACCAGATCCCGATGGCTCCGGAGGATCGAGAGAAGATTGCTTTCATTTGCCCGTTAGGCTTCTAAGAGTTTATGCAGATGCCCCAAGGGATTTCAGATGCACCTGCTACCTTCCAGCACTTGATGGAGCGTGCTGTGGGGGATATGAACTTACTTGAGCGTTTAATCTACCTGGATGATGTCATAGTATTTGGCAGCTCCTTGGAGGAACATGAAAGCAGGTTGTTCAGGGTCCTGGATCAACTGGAAGATTTTGGCCTCAAATTGTCTATAGATAAGTGTCAGTTCTTTCAGACATCCGTGAAATATGTGGGGCACATAGTATCCACTGAAGGCATAGAAACTGACCCCAGTAAAGTGGAAGCTTTGGCTACCTGGCCTCAGCCAAAGAATTTGAAACAACTGTAAAGGTTCCTGGGGTTTTGTGGGTATTATAGATGACTTATCAAAGACTATTCTCGAGTGATCTGCCCTCTGCTCAACCTTACTCAAGGGCATCCTCCAACCCACAAAAAATATAAGAAAGCTGTGCCCTTTGAGACTGAGAAACAATATTTCCATCCAAATGATGTGTTTGGAACCCGCTGGACTGCTGATTGTGAGGTAGCTTTCCATGATATTATTTATCAACTTACCCATGCCCCAGTGCTGGCCTATGCTGACCCTGCCAGGCCGTACATTTTTTCATACTGATGCCAGTCTACAAGGATTGGGGCCGTGTTATATCAAGAGCACACAAATGGTCTAAGACCCGTAGCATTTGTCAGCAGGAGCCTAACTCCTTCAGAAAACAACTATCCAGTGCACAAGCTAGAGTTCCTGGCCTTGAAGTGGGCCATTGTTGATCAATTTCATGACTACCCGTACGGTGCTAAGATACTGGTGAAGACTGATAACAATCCTCTAACCTATGTGTAGATCTCAGCTAAGTTGGATGCCACTGGCCATAGGAGGCTTTCTGCATTGTCTACCTATGATTATGCTGTTGAATACAGAGCAGGCCTAAACCACATAGACGCTGATGCTCTCTCCTGGAGGCCTGTGTCCCGAGACAACTGGGACAGGTTGTCCGAACCTGCCATTAAAGCACTTTGCCAAAAATTTTACAAGGAGGAACAGGTATCTCCTGATACTGTGGATTGCATGATGGACTGTCTGGGGCAATCTGAGAACTGTATACCTGCTGCTTACTGTCATTTCTCTGCATTAGACACTAGTGCGTTGCCCCGATTCAATAATGATAGTCTCCGGCTGGCTCAACCCTGAGACCCAATGATAAAAACTGCTCTGGAGGCTCTGCACATGGGGAGAGATGTGTCCAAACTGCGTTCCACTGACTTGAGAACTGCACTGTTATACAAAGAAGGTCCCAAGTTGAAACTGATTAATAGATTATTATACAGAGAGACAGTAGATAAAGAGGGGCAAGTAGACAAACAACAAGTGGTGCTGCCCGCTGCTTTTACAGAACTGGTGTTGAGGTCCCTACACAATCACATGGGACACCTCGGCATAGACAGAACCCTTGACTTGGTGAGGTCCCGGTTTTATTGGCCCAAAATGGGTGCTGATGTGGAACAGCATATCAGAACTTGTAGTCGATGTTTACAAAGAAACACCCTGCCCCAGAGGGTTGCCCCCCTGGTTAACATTACTACTAGTGCCCCCATGGAATTGGTCTGCATTGACTTCCTGAGTCTAGAACCAGATCAGAGAAACATCAGCAATATATTGGTAGTTACTGATCACTTTACACGGTATGCACAAGCTTTCCCCGCTAAAGACCAGAAAGCAACCACGGTGGCTAAGGTACTTGTTGAGAATTTCTTTGTCCACTATGGGGCCCCTCAAAGAATCCATTCTGATCAGGGGAGAGATTTTGAGAGCCGCTTGATTAAAGAGATGCTATCCTTGTGGGGCGGTACGAAAGTCAAGAACTACTCCTTATCATCCCCAAGGAGATTCTCAGCCTGAAAGGTTTAACCATATGTTGCTTGACATGTTGGGCACCTTGCAACCTAAAGATAAGCCTAGATGAAGCCAGCAGATTAGCACTCTAGTACACGCTTATAACTGCACCAAAAGTGATGCCACTGGATTTTCCCCATATCGACTGATGTTTGGGAGAGAGGCTAGGCTGCCAGTAGATGTCTGTTTTGGAGTTTCTCCTGATGGGGTTCAAGCAGCTAATCATCTACAGTATGTGCAGAAACTGAAGGCCCAACTAAACCACGCCTACCAACTAGCCCAGACCATGGCTGCAAAATGAAATTTAGCCAATAAAGAAAGGTATGACAAAAAAGTGAAAGCAATGGAGCTTAGAGAAGGGGATAGAGTGCTATTGAGGAATCTGGGACTGCATGGCAAACATAAGATTGCTGACAGATGGCATCACCTCCCTCATATTGTTGTAGGAAAGTTGGAAGATTTACCTGTATACAAAGTGCGGCCTGAGAACAACTCAAAAAGATGTGAAAACTATACACAGAAATCATCTGCTGCCAATCGGATAGATCCTGATAGAGGCTGAACCACCAAATGCCCCTCCCTCTGGGCCTGTGACTAGAGCCGCTGCCAAGAAAAAACTAAGACCGATTGAGTCCCCAGAAATCAAACCAAAGAGTCCTTCTCCACCCCCCCTCCATTGAAGTTGACTGCCAGTCTGTGTCCGAGGACAGTGAGTGTAATCCTGAATATTACCCCTCTTATGAACTGAGTCAGTTGTTTAGGGGCAATCCTCTGATCAATCCTGGGGATGAGGATGGGCTTCCTGGACTGCCTGAGCCCCCAGCTTTGTCTCTGGAGCCAATGCTCCCGGAGGGAGAAGTGAGTGGTACTAAATCCGAAGATATGAGCTCATTGGGACTGACTGAACTGTCTGATTTCTCAGATGAAGGAAGTGCTGTGGGGGAGGCAACTGGTGATATGCCAGAGCAAGAAGAATATTTTGAGTGCCCTGATAGTTCCTGAGCGGTACCAGAAATGTCCCCAGCTGAGCCAAGTAGGGTGAGTTCTGAAATAGAGGTCCCTGTCCCCAAAGGTACCATGGTTTCTGGGTCCCCTGCTCCTATAGAGGTTTCCCCCAGCCATTCCAAGTAGGGCTGGGATGGAGTCTGAGCCTTCAGAAATTTTCCCCGAGACTCCTAGACAAACTGGCTGAGAAGTACGGCCTGTAGTGAGATTGAGCTATGAGTCCTTGGGCCAGCCTGTGGCTCTGCCTTTGAATGTGGTACATAAAGGGGTGTACGTACTTGTATTTTTTCTGTACCGCTCTGTATCCCTATGTTGTATTCTCCCGGGTCGTTCCTGAAAATAGGCATAATACTTGTCTAGTGTACTTACCCGGTCAACTAAAGCTAAATAAATAAATAAATACGTGTTCCTGAGCTCCTTGCCCAAACTAACCCTGGGGGATGACTCCAGACTGCTAGTATTGCCCTCTGAGTATGGTACTCCTTTCCCTGTTAGCCCGCAGGTAGCTGATAGGGAAGGGCCCCTCTTTCCATGTGTCATGGGAAGGAAGTAATGACCTGATTTAAAAAGAAAAAAGGTGGTCTGTATATGTAATATTGTATAAACAATAGTAAACTGTGTAATACAGTACTAGTTCTGTAATAAAAGTTCTGATGTGCTGTCAGTTTAAACTGTTTTGCCTTAAAGTAATTTAAGGGCTACTACTTGATGCGGATGCCAAGTTCTTTCCAGGCCAGGAAGGGTGTAACCCCCCTACAAATGGGGGTTCCTAAAAGCTTCCTGGAGCATGCCTAAGTGCTCCCTGCCTAACTGGCATTTGGCGTAATGCTGTTTGAATGTGGGTGCTGTGAGTGCTTTTAGAGCCTCTGGTACTCTCTCTTTAAGAGCTGCCTGCCTGCAGACTTTGTTAGCTTGCAGGGGGGGGTTCTGTGGGTTTACTGCTCGACTCTCACTCGAGCTGCTGTTTGAATCGCTCCATTTCTGCTGTCAATAAGCGAGCAGAGGGAGCACTGTTAAAGGATGTAATCATTTTCTGGAATGAATATAGCGTGGCAGTAAAATTGTTGTTTATTTAACCTGTTTCCCTTGCAGCTGGGACTTTGTGTATTCTGCCCCTCCATTTTGGATCAGAACTGCCTTTTGGATCCAATTGGAAGGGAGGGGCGCTTAAAATGGTGTATTGAGTGACCAACCAGAATCAGGACTCTCTTTGGAGCTGGCTGGTCATAGGGGAGCCAGCCAGTAATTCTGGGAAGTGAAGTTCTGAACTACGGCACCTTTTTGCACCAATGAGGGCAGTATTGAGTGACTGGCATATGCAGCCCTCCAATGGGATTGGGGAGCACCTGAACTATATTCCCTGCCCAAACTGCCAAGGGGCAGAGTCGTTGGTGATCGTGAAGGTAGAAGGAGCTCTGGCTCCTGTGGTGTGCAAGTTTCCATGTGGGAAGCGCGTGTGCAGGCCAAGAAGTAAGGCAGCAGAATTGCCGTAAGGAGCAGACAAGATCCGTGGAGGAGTGCAGACAGAGGAGGCTGTATGATTACAGCTACCTACCAGGCTCACTCTGTAGAGGACTGGAGAATCGGCTTTAAGCGCGCTTGGTCTGTCAGGACAAGTGAGGCTGTGTTGTTCACCCGGTTTGATCAGTGAAAGTGATCAGGAGTTTGGAGCAGCTGCCTGGTAGTTCTCTGTGTTACATATAAATGTGTGGAGCAGCACCTGGATCACAGGCCAAGTCCTGCAGTGGTGTTAGAGGGATCTTTCTGCAGGAGTTGTGAGCACTAAATCAAGGTAGCTCCCTGTCAGATGTTCCTTCTGAGGGAAAGATTTGTCTGGCTGTTTCAGTGGCTGCATGAATTGTGCCTGCGGGCTCTTACAAATCAAATCTAGGTACCAAATGCTTTTTTCCTCATCAGGGCCCCAACCAGCTGCACTGAATAGGCTAGCCTTCTAAGGCCTGGGTACCCAAAGACAGTGACTGATAGGTTTGGCCTGTGCACAGTGCTCTGATATAGTAGAGTGTTAAGCTAATCAACCTGATTTCCTCCACCTGTGTTTCTTTCCCCTTCAATAAATCAGATTTGTTGTCTGCAAGGTACACTGTCTGAACTGTATATTTGTGCTCCCCTCTTGTGCATGGGTTATTGTGTCACTGTATCTTATTTTACAGGGTGTCCTCGGCACCAAGTTGGTCATTCCACTTTGTGGGTAAGTGTAAGTCTTAACCATTGGGAGAAAAGTGTTCGTGGGCCACTAGCGGAAGGAAAGGGGGGTTGCAGTGACCCAGAGGGCTGTGACCAAGTAATGTTTGACTGTTCCAACCCCGACCTCTGGGTGGAGGCACCCGCCATTGGATCCAGGCCCCTCAACCGGCTGGTGGTAAAGCATGCAGGGGTAGTAGCCCTTGGGATAGCACCCCCGGGGGTTACAGACATACTTTTCCTTCCAGTCCCTCTGCAATGTCGCTTATAAAGACTTTGAAGAGGACCGGTCCTAATACTGAACCATGCGGTGCCCCACTAGTAACCCACCTTTCTTCAGAGTGGACTGCATTTACTATTACCCTCTGTGTCCTATTCTCCAGCCTATTTTTTACCCAGGCTATCATGTTGGGACCCACTCTCAGGCTGGCTAACTTGTATATTAATCTTTTGTGTGGAACTGTGTCCAATGCCTTGCTAAAGTCTAGGTAGGCCATGTCCACAGCCCCTCCCAGATCTACTACTTTGGTCACCCAGTCAAAGAAATCTATTAGATTCATCTGGCATGACCTTCCCGCTCTGAATCATTGCTGCCTTGGGTCCTGTGCCCCTCTGGCCTCTAGGTACTCAACAATTCTTTCCTTCAGAAGTGATTCCATCATTTTCCCTATCACTGAGGTTAAACTAACAGGTCTGTAGTTTCCTGCTTCTGCCCTGCTCCCACTTTTGTGAAGGGGAATCACATCTGCCCTCCTCCAGTCCTCAGGTACCACCCCATCCTCCCATGATTTGTTAAAGAGAGTAGTCAGTGGTGTCACTAGTTCTACCCTTAGTTCTTTTAGAATTCTGGGATGAATCCCATCAGGCCCCATTGCTTTGTCCACCTTCAGTTTTAAGAGTTCTTTCAGAACCCTTTCTTCTGTAAATGGGCTGGTATCAACTTCTGTATCCAGAGTGTTTCTATTTGTTTTAGGTGCCTCCCCCTCTTCATTTATAAATACTGAGCAAAAATATTTGTTTAGTATCTCTGCCTTTTCACCGTCACCCTCTGCCCACCCCCCTCCCTTTTATTAAGCCTCACTATCCCTCCCTTGGTCTTCGTTCACTCCCTGATGTACCTAAAAAAGGTTTTATCCCCCTTCTTAACTGAGTTGGCTATCTTTTCCTTGTTTCGGGCCTTTGCTGTTCTGACTGCCTTCCCAGCTTCCTTTTGCTTTAACTGATACAATTCTCTGTCCTGCTCCTTCTGTGATTCCTTGTACTTTCAGAATGCTTTCTTTTTTCTCTTGAACCTTCACTGCCACCTCCTTTGAGAACCATAGTGGTTTCTTACATCGTTTTGTTTTGTTTATTTGCTTCACACAAAGGCTTGTTACCTCTGTGATGGCAGTTTTTATTATTCCCCATTGTTCTTCCACCCCTCCTTCTTGCCCATTTGCTAGTGCATTTCTTAGGCACTCACCCATTTTGGTAAAGTCAGCCCTCCTGAAGTCTTGTACTTTTGCCTTTGTATGGCTTGACTCTATTGCTGTGTTTATTGTGAACCATACTGTTCGATGGTCGCTAGTTTCCAGATGGCTACCCACTTTTACATCTGTGACCTCGCACTGGGACCTGATGGCATACATCCCAGGGTACTAAAGGAGCTAAGGGTGGAACTAGCAGAGCCATGATCAGGCCAAAAGGCTGGCTTTCAGGAAATATATGGGAATGCAGCAGGATGAAGATAGGGAGGCATACCAAACTTTCCTAAGGGAAGCAGAGAAGGCAGACAAAGGCCAAAACTGAGGAAACACTAGCACAGACAGTAAAAGAAGGTGACAAGACTTTCTATAGATACATTAGTGCAAGGAGAAAGTTCAGAGGGGGTATTGCTAAGATCAAAGGCGATAAGGGGGCATGTGAGGAGGAGGACCACGTAAAAGCATCTATCCTAAATAGATACTTTTGCTCAGTATCCACTGAAGAGAAGGTAGGGCAGTGCCCACAGCTCAGCACCATGGACACCGGGGTGGAGTGCACTAGTCCCTTCACAAAAGAAAGGGTCCTACAAGAGCTCAATAAGCTCAGGGTGGACACGGCACTGGGATCTGATGGCATACATCCCAGGGTACTAAAGGAGCTAAGGGTGGAAGGAGCAGAGCCATTATCAGAACTGTTTAATGAGTCTCTGAGCACAAGAGAGGTCCCACAAGACTACAGAAGGGCTCATGTGATCCTGCTCCACAAGAGTAGTAGCAGGGAGGAGGCAGGGAACTATAGACCAGTCAGTCTTACCTCAGTAGTGGGCAAGATTATGGAGGCACTCCTCAATGAAAGGATAGTGCAACACTTGGAATCCATAAGAGCACAGGATCCAAGACAGCATGGGTCTACAAAAGAAAGGTCCTGTCAAACTAATCTCATAGATTTCTTTGACTGGGTAACCAGAATGGTGGACCAAGGGGGAGCAGCTGATGTTGCTTACCTTGACTTCAGCAAAACGTTCGATACTGTTCCACATAGAAGATTGATATATGCTGGGTAGGCTCAGGGTGGGTCAGAAGTTAGTCATCTGGGTGGCAAACTGGTTGACAGGCAGAAAACAGAGAGTGGTGGTAAATGATATACAGTCAGAAGAGATGCAAGTCACAAGTGGGGTACCTCAGGGATCAGTCCTGGGGCCAGTCCTCTTCAATATCTTCATCAGTGACATTGCAGATGGACTGGAGGGTAAGGTTTGTCTGTTTGCAGATGACACCAAGATCTGCAACAGAGTAGATGAACTGGATGGGATGGGCAGAATGAGAAGAGATCTGGATAAACTAGCAAAATGGTTGGAAGAGTGACAACTGGAGTTTAATGTGCAGAAGTGCAAGATCATGCACATAGGGAAGAGAAACCCAGAAGCCACCTATAGGCTGGGAGGAGAGTTGCTGGCAGTCACAAGGGAAGAAAGAGACTTGGGTGTCAAAATCACCGTTGACCTGAAATCATCCAAGCAGTCCACTAAAGCAGTAAGTAAGGCTAGAGGGATGTTGGAGTTATTAGTAGGGGTATCACAGCTCATAAGAAGATGGTAATAATCCCTCTTTACTAGACACTGGTTAGGCCCCATCTGGAGTACTGCATGCAGTACTGGAGGCCACACCTTCACAAGGACATTAACCAAACTGAGGCAGTCCAGAGAAGGGCAACCAAAATGGTGCAGGGACTGCATCAGAAAACATATAAGGACAGATTAATGGAGTTCAATATGTATACCCTAGAGCAAAGAAGGGAGAGGGGTGATATGATCGAAACATTCAAACACCTTAAGGGCATAAACAAGGTGAAAGAATCTAACATGTTTCGATATAAGAAAAATAGCAGGACAAGAGGACACAGCATGAGATTAGAGGGAAACTGATTAAGGGGTAATGTGAGGAAGTTCTTTTTCACAGAAAGGGTGGTGGATGCATGGAACGGCCTACCTCAGGAAGTGGTGGATATGAATACAGTGCAGGGCTTCAAACAGCCATGGTTTAGGTGTAAGGGAGCAATACAGATGAGTATGAATAGATAGGCCATTGGCAGAGCAAAGGCTGATGGCACATTCATAAGGCAGAAAAAGAAACAGGCAGACTGGATGAGTCTTGCGGTCCTCATCTGCTGTCAGCTTCTATGTTTCTATGTTCTTCGTAATCAGAATTGCTTCCACAGATACTGAAAATCACAAGATAGCCCATTCAACTATGGACTTTATCCATTTTACCTTATGCCACCTCTTATTTCAGCAATGACTCTGATAAGCAAGTTACTCGACTCCTGTTTCCCAACAGTCATTGCTAGTTTTAGGAATTGTATAGATATTGTCCAGAATATTCATTGTGGTATCTCCATCACCTAGCTGATTCCCGTCTCCACGACATCCACATCTTCGATTTCACTACTGGACATCGTTATTCCTTATACTATTATCTGCACCTGTTCACCTAGAACTTTCTGCCAGGTTAACAGTTCTTCCAGCAGTCTATTCAGCCTCTTCTTCTCAAAGTACCTTCATTAATCTCTACTGTAAAGACCATCACCGAGAACTGGCTCTCCTGAATCCTATCTGGCAATCCATAACAGCCAAGTCAAATTCACCAACTCGGCCTTGCATCCCAATCCATGTTTATTGGCTCTAGCACTAAATCCTATGACATCTTGCATTTATCGATCTCACTATCAATCCAGCCTACAGACTCTTCCTCTCATCCGCCTCAAGCTTTCTCATGCATTCAGTATCAGGATTGCCCGTAAACTTAACCACCTATGCCACCACAGTGCATCTCCTAAATGATCACACCACAGGAATACCCACACGTACTTCAGGCAGTGTACCAGCAAAGGATTAAGCTTAAAGTCATGAACATCATGGCCAAAGAAGCCATCACTTCCTTATAACTCATTCCAATCATTCCTCATATACACTAGGTTACCATCTGGATGGCTCTGCAAATTCCCTTCTGGGATTTAATAATCACTTATGGCATCACTCTTATCAGGCACTCATTTTGCTCTGCGATGCTTACCTAGTGACTTTTGCTCACTAATCTATTCTTTACCTTCAGACTACCTTGAACATCGAACCTTATACGAATTGGACCAGTCACTCATAACTTTACTAATCATCATAACTATCACAGTGTACCGTCTGGTCTTATACCAATCTCATCTTGCTCTCCTGCCTCATAACCTCCATTCAATTCATTGGACATCCATCCTTTGTCATTTCGGACATATGGTCCACTTTAGCCCTTCTTTAACTAGATCTGCTTTACACATAGGATTTTACCATCCCTATGGAAAGATGTACCCTTCATCTTCAGGATCAATCATTCAAGCCGTATCATCTTCTGTTCGAGACGAACCATCATCTCCATGGCACCCAAAGACGCTTCTACAAATCGTACTCTATGGATGTTTCTTTAGCGACTCCTTGTTCAGTACAGAATTTCTAGCCTCCAGACCATACCCTTACATTCGAGCCTCTCACAAGTTGAATAATTCACTAATGACTTCTGCTACCATTTCAGTTTCACTCTTCCCAGTTTAGTACCTTATCAATCCACTCACAGTTCCTTCTGCCTATTACAATTCAGTTGGACAAGTATCATTCATCATCTCGGATACTTGAACTTCCTTTGTCCTCCTTCACTTGGATTTACTTTTTACTCAGGATTCTATTGCTTATTCAGAATGGATCTCCTTTTCAACCTCGGGATCATCATGCAATTGGCATCATCCATGGATCAAAGATGGATTATCATTTCTCCAAGCAACTCACCAAACTCGAATTAGCTATGGTTACTAAAACCTAGATCCTTCTCCATTTAGTATGCCCAGAACAATGGGCAGACCTCCAGCCATGGGTCCTCAGAGGTTTCCTCCACCTCGGATTTTTTCCTCTCCTGAGTGCCAGGGGGTCTTGCTCTCCATGAGTTGGAGGAGGTTTCTTTTTGTGCATTTTATTCCCTTAAAATTACTACCTACCTAGCTACTACACAAGGGTAGGAAAAGAGTAAAGCCACAAAAAGTACTGCAAGTTACACAAGCACTATATACCTCATCTCATTGCTATTCCACAAACATTGAATCCGGGAGGGCTTACCTGAGGTTCAATGTGGGGAATAGCTCCTCCCACGACCTCTACATAAGCCCTCTGCTAACACACCTCCCTTGCTTAGGGAGTGTTTTTCATCCACCACCATCCCCTCTTCCTCCTCCTCCTCCTTCTCAGTGCTTTTCTCACCCGTGCTCATGGGCCTTCTGTTCCCTACAAATTACTACCTACCTACCTACTACTCAAGGGTGGGAATAGAGTAAAGCCACAAAAAAGTACTACAAGTTACACATGCACTATATACCTCATCTCATTGCTATTCCATAAACATTGAACCAATCCCATTGGTCACTCTAACTTTTTCACAACAGATTTAATTGTCATCAGTTCATTATCCTGCATAACAGTAACAGATAATTATGCTCCACTTCCACACAACATTACATATATAGTCTTAAACTATTTGACTGGATTAAAGATTACATAACACTGCATATTTCTACCCTACATCCTAATTTAGGAAATTTTGCAACCTGGTCCCCTCCCAACCCTGACCATTATTCTTGTGGGACTAGGAACCAAATGTTGTTTCAAGTGGGTCCTGCTGGGAGAACCCTCAGCCACTTTTTTTTTATCTGTTTTACAACCCCCTTAACTGGGAAGATTCTGTACTTTAGTCAGTTTCTTTGAATTCCTGATACACCAAGCATCCATATTGTATGTCAGCCAGTCAAGGAATACTGTGTTCCACATTTTCTCTCCATCTTAAACAATAATCAGCTGGCCAAGATGTCTAGCCAGATCCCACTCACTCACTGTCCCTGTCTCCCCCCCCAAGCAGGTACTGAAATCTGAACAAGGCAGGCCTGAAAGCAATTAATCAGTTGGTCTTCAGAGTCCAGACTACTACCACTTCCACCTCAATCAGTTAGCCAAGATTTTCCCCCTTCCAGACCCCACTCACTCACTTCCTCCCCTCCCCCCCAACCTGGCCAGAAAGTTTGCATTAGCTGTGACCACCGCAATTATGGTGTTTCCGACTACTGTACATCATGACGGTGACCCTCACATGCGTAGCAATTCTGGCTGATAGTTCATGTCTATACTTCCATATTGATTGGTCTGCTTTGTCAGTCACTGAATCTGAAGATCAGAATATTTTTCTTTGCCCCTCATGAGTGTTACCCTCAACCACATTGTTAAAAGTTGAACCTCCACACTGGATTCTGTTTATTACTGAATTTATAAAACAGATGTCCTTTGGCTTCCTTTGATCTTACAGTACCTCACCTTCAATGACACAACTAGATGGAAGGAAGCCTTTAGAATTCATTAGCAGCAATGGCTGGGAGGATGGATGAATGAACAATGTACGCACTAAAATACACACCAAGACAAGTTTTAAATTATACAGATGTGACTGAATGAACAAGATATTTAGTCGCATACAGAATTTTGAGTGCAAAACCATCCCTTTTTTCACTGTGTGAGATAATCAACTGAAACAATAAAATTCACTTATATCCTTTCCATACAGGTATACACACACGTGTGTGTATATATATATAGATAGATATATGTGTGTATCCATGATAAAGGATTTGTGTTATTAGAATCTGACCCTCCCAGGAAGTCAGTCAATCTCTGTTAGTTAAAAAAAAAAAAAACAACTTATTACTACTGCCACTAAGGACGGGGAAAACAAATCCCATGGTAGTAAGAGCAGTCTGATAGAATTTGTAAATTCCATTACCTGTTTCAGTCATCCTAAAAAACAGCAATACATAATTACACTTAAACATAATCAAAAGAAGCATCACAGCGAAAATAAATAAGATAACTTAGTCCAATGTACACCTATTACACGTTTTCAAAAAAAGCTCATTGACCAACTTGTCCTGAAACAGGTAATGGAGTTTTCAAATTCAATCAAACTACTCTTGCTACTATGAGATTTGTTTCCCCTCTCCTTACTGTTACTAGTAGTAATAAGTTTTTTTATTAGCAGATTATTAACCGATTTCACTGTTTAATTTTTAACTGCCAGTTTGTGCTGTATTTCCCATAATGTTTAGTGTTTACTTTACCTTGCATTACACCCCCCCCTCCCAGTTGGTGGCTGTTTGTGCTGTATTTCCCATAATGTTCTGCTCAGTGACAATTGATGCCTGTTCACTATAATTTGCATGGGAGCTGGGCCCCCCACATCGACCCTCCCAGTGTGTGGCCATTTGTGCTGTATTTCCCACAGTGTTATGCTTAGTGACCACTGATGCCTGTTCACTGTAGTTTGCATTGGGGGAGGGGGAGCTGTGCCCCCTGTAATAATCATGCAGACACCAATGTGGAGTGAGCTAGTAAGTTTACTGTATGAAACACACACTTGAAACAACTGCAGAAAATGCGGGCTTCTGCCGGCCAAGCAAGAGTTTATATATACATGTTAGCGCATGCACAACAGTAAAGCATACACAAATCACATATGCTAATTAACTTCCTTTCATCTTACTTCTCAATTGAACATCCCCCACAAAGTAAAATATTTAAAGTTCTGTGTAGCTCAAAGTTTTTGTGAGTCTATATAGTCACAATGCCAGGTGGGCCTTCGGATTTCCCGTCCACTGACAAGGCTGATTCTTGGGCTGGAGCTGGTGCCAGTCACTTGGTCCCGACTACTCAGGGGCAGGGCCAACACCACAGGTTCACTTTGTGACTGCCCCAGTGTCACTTGTGGAGAGACCTCCATTGCAGGCACCTTGGGAATCCCATGGTCCTCTATACTGTCATCCTGCTTGCTTCCCTCTTCCTCTCAGATGTGCGAGTTTTGTGGGCCACAGGAGTGGTGTGGCTCAGGGGTTCAGTACAATTTCCTATTTGCTTGAACTACATAGGAACATGGCTTTTCAGTATGGCATCCCACAGCTGCAGGGGTCCTGGAACTCTCAGGTGTTTGCAGGTAAACAAGCTGCTCTAGCTGTAAAACTGGGAGTGGTTGGGAGTGCAAATTATAATAAGTTTTTGTTTTTCTTGAGCGCTTCGAAATGTAGCTCACACATCAACTTTTAGTACTTTTGGTTTAAGTAGCTCAGATCTGATAGGTATTAAAGTTCTGGTTCTGCAGCCCATAAGCTGCTGTGCTGGAGATCCTAGCCCCTCCAGTGGGGTATTTCACAATTCCAAAAGTGCTAAGTAAGGGTGTTGACAGTCCACTTGTGCTTTATTTAACAGTCTTTTTATTGTTTGAATGGCCCATTCTATCATACCATTACTCTGGGGGTATCTTGGTGAAGACGTTACATGTTTCTCATATCTTCGTTGAAAGTCTTTGAATTCAATACAGGGAAATTGCAGGCTGTTATCTATAACAAGCATTTCTGGAATACCATGTCTTGTACATTGTGATTTAATATGGTTAATCATATTTCACTTCTTGTGTTTTGCAACTTGGATATCTCAATGTATTTGGAGTAGTAGTCAGCCATTGCCAGATAATTTTCTCTTTCAAATTGAAATAGGTCTGCCCCAACCTTTTGCCAAGGTCTGTCTGGTATCTCAGCTGGCTGCATTGGTTCTCTAGCTTGTGCTTTCCTGAAATTATGGCAAATGCCACACTGGGCCACCATGTCACTAATATGACTGTTCATCCCTGGCCAGAATAAAAGATCTCTGGCCCCACGCTCACATTTTCAGTGCCCACGTGGCTGCCGTGTAATCTGGTTAACGTCTGATCTCAGTGACATGGGGATTATCAGTCTCTCCCCCCTTCAGCAAAAGTCCATTTTGCATCAAGATTTCATCTCTGAACTGCCATTGCTGCCTTGTCTCGGGGTGTACTGATGTTTTCTCCTGGGGCCACCCATTCAAAACAATGTCTCTCAACTTGACCAGTGCTGAATCATTATGCGTCTATCACTGAAACAATTTTAGTTTTTCATCACTGATTGGCAAATAATCCATCATGTGAACCTTGTATATGTCTAGTTCAGATTCTAGTACAGAATTTTCTGCCACAGCCCTACTCAGAGCATCTGCTATATGAAATTCTTCACCTGCTTTTTCCTGTACTCACAAATCATACCTTTACAGTTTTAGCATCATGTGTTGAATTCTCAGTGTGCTGTGGACAGCGTTTTTTTGAAAAGATTTTCTAGGGGCTTGTGGTCTGATTCAACATGGACTTGGGGTCTGCCATAAATATATTGGTAGAACTTTGAACAATCAAACACAATAGCTAGCGTTTCCTTCTCAATTTGTGCATAATTTCTCTCAGTTTTATTAAGTGATCTGGAAGCAAAAGCAACAGGCCTGCCTTCCTGCAGCAGACAGGCACCCAGCCCTTCAACAGATAATTCAACAGGTTTCCTAAGATCATAGTAGGCTAACACCGGGGGGTTAGTAACAACTGTTTTCAGTTCTTGAAAGGCCTGATGGTTGTGTTCCTCCAAGTGCCATGCTGTTTCTTTCTCTAGTAACTCTCTCAATGGCTTATTTACAGTTGAAAGATTTGGTATAAATGTTGCCAGGTAGTTTACAATGCCCATAAATCTCTGTAAGTCAGTCTTATTTTGGGGAACAGGCATCTGGGTAATTGCTTTAATTTTCTTGGGGTCTGCCACCAACCTGTTGTTACTTAATTGTGTCTGATATATTGGACCTCTGACATTTTGATTTTGGATTTCTTTGCATTTAGAGACAAATGCTTATCTCTGGCTCTTTGTAGAACATGTCATAACTACTTATTGAGCTCTTTTAGATTAGATCCCCATATTAGGATGTCATCCATAAAACCAACGTGCCCCCAGAATTGTGGGATTCCCCAATTGGTAGGGCAGGAAAACATTTCAACAATTTTGTGCCCTCACACAGATTCTGCCTAGGAAATACATCACACAGCCCTTATTTAATAACCCCAATTTGAAGATAGCTGGTAAATGTATCATTCCAAGAGGTGGGTGGCCCCACCCTCATCCAAGCCTAGCAGATTTTATCCTGGGGCAATCCATCCTCGTAATATCGACACTGCAGGTGAAATTTGCTACTCCACCGAAGTACCTGTTTTCTCTCTCACAAATGCGTCACTGAATAAAGGGTTTCTTAGGCAAACAGCCATGGTCGGACAAAGCAGGTTTATTCTTGGCTTTATTATTCACTATTGCTTCAAAACAAAAAACAGTTTCTAACTATACCACAAACTGATTAATAACTCTTGGAATAATCCTTCTCCAGTGGCTTATTACTGGAAACATAATCTGTCCAAATGCTTTTCTAACAACTCATGGAGAAGAATCTGGACAGACATACTGTATATACTTTGATAAAACAAGACTGTCTCCGGAATATTCAATTTAATATATTACATAATATTTACTACACACCCAGCAATCTATATAGGATGGGAAAGGTATCCTCCCCTATCTACAAGGATTGCAGATCAGATAATGCGAATTTATACCACAAATTGTGGTCTTGTCCCAAGATCCTCAAATTCTGAGATGTGATGAAAAGAAATATTACACCTTACTTAAAATTAACTCCATATTTCTCAGAGGATACCTGTATTCTAGGAGACTACTCATTTATTCCCACATTCCCCTTAAAAGTGTGATTTGCTAGAGTTTCCCTAGTTACTAAGTTGTTAATCCTTTGACACTGGGCTGATGACTGGGAACCATCATTTAGTGAGTGGTGGGCGGAATTTCTTACTGCCTTAAATGCAGAACAGTGTGTAGCTAATGCCACCCATTCCTGGAAGACTTTTCAGAGGTGCTGGAACTCCTTTTTTTCTATCCTGTGGAATAAGTTTGGATATTAAAGCCTTCCTCCCTCTCGTTTCTCATTCCCCCCACACGTTTTGTTTTAGTATAGTATTCTTGCCTTATTAGAATCTGCAGTCGTGCTTTATGGGAACTGTGACAAACCCTGTCTTACATGTTCTATGGTTTTGCTAGTAAATAAAGACCGTACCTGGGTACGGGATGGGGAGGGGGATGGTGGGGGTTTTTATTTATTTTTTTATTGCTTCCCCTAGTTCTTTATCTATCAACCATATACATGTAAAAACTAAGTGGATATATGTAAGAGTTGTTTTTTTTTTTTTTTTGTGGACTGTATTGAAGAATTTTCAAATAGAAAATAAAACGAATTTAATTGCAAAAACCAAAAGGATGTCATCCATAATGATCTCTGTGCCCTCGAGCCTTTCAAAAATGTGTGAAATTTTCTTTTGGAAGACTTATGGTGCTGAGCAAATCCCAAAGGGGAGACAGTTGAACTTGTACCTCCCATAAGGTGTATCAAAAGTCATTAAATCAGAGCTAGGCCCATCCAGTTTAGTCTGCCAGAAGGCATGCCCAGCATCTAACACTGTGAATACTTTGGCCCCTGCTTGCTTTTGCTACAACCTCTTCAACTGTTTTCATTGGGTAAGATTCCCTCTTAATTGCTCTATTGAGATCTCTGGGATCTATACAAATTTATACTTTGGTTTTTCTACAACACCATCGAGTTGACCCAGCTCGTGGGTTTCTGAACCTTCTCAATAACCCCCAATTTTTCCATGTTCTCTAGCTCAGTTTTCACTTTATCTTGTAATGTGAAAGGTATTTTCCTAGGAGGGTGGATCTCAGGGCTGACTGTTTTATTTGTTTTAATGTGGTATTCACCTTCTAAGCATCCCAATTCCTCAAATACATCAGCAAATTCAGCCAGTATTCCTTCTGTGGTTTCCCCAGCACTTCCATTTGCAGCATCTACTGAAAATAATTGAAAAGGCTTTTGTCTGGAGTTCAGTGGCCAAGCAGTCAGCCACTCCCACTTCCTGAGCTATATAAGCAGTTCTTCTCAGCCTCATTGTGAAGCATTTTTTCTTTGCAGCTGGAGGCTCTGTTGGTCTGTCCTCTGAGCTGGCTGGGGCCTGCCCCACCCACATGCTGTTTCTGTGTGTCTCTGCTGGACTTCGGTGTTTGTTTTCCTGCTTCTGGTTTGTATCTTTCCTCAGGCTGTGTTCCTTCTTGTGTTTTGTGTGTCTTGTTTTTGTTTTTGGGCCTTGTTCCCTGTTTTCTGTGTTGCTGTGTTTTGGTTTTGTCTTTTGGGGCTTTGTTTCTAAGCTCCTAGTATACTGCTACTCAGAGCTCATACTACTGCTTTCAGTTACTTACAACTGCAGCCACTGCTACTGTTTACTCCAGTTACTATTGTACCCAGTGCTTGTGTTTTTTACACTGTTGCTCACCACTCTCAAACTACTGCAATGCAATTGCAATCATTATCTGTGTATTTCAACTCAACCATAGCTGCTCCATGTTGCATACTCAATTGTTTTCACCTGACGCAGGCTTACTCTGACCCTCGCTATGCTGCTCATTCATGCTGTCATTCTACTTTATTTATTTGCTTTTGTTTACCGGGTGAGCACACTAGACAGCCAAGTGCCTATTTTCAAGTGCGACCCAGGAGGGTTACAATGGTACAGTACATGAATAGCAGGCATAAATAGGGTTAACATACATTAGGTTCAGGCACATGATATATCATAAGAATAAGGTACAAAGATTAAGGCACTTATGTAACATACGAATAAGATACATAGCTGAGGTACATAGATCACAGTTTGACCTAGCACATTGAATAGAATCATCAGTGAGGTAGCATGGAGTTGGCAACCAGCTGAGTACTGGAAAAATAGGTAACGTTATACCAAGAATACCAAGGTACAAGGCAGCAGGATAAGTCAGAACAGGGGAACAAAGAGAATCAGGTAGATTACCAACCAGGACCAGTCACTACAGGGTAATAGAGCACCAGACAGGGTATGACAGGTGACATGGGCTAGACCAGCTGGGCAAAGAGCAGGTTATAGCCATGGACTGGCCACCCAGTGGTAGATACCAGGTGAAAGCAGCTCAGGTAGAGAGACACGTGGCAGATGATTTCAGGAAGCCCCATAGGAAGGTTCTGAAGTGGGAATGTGATGGGGAGGTCCGAGTGCAGGCTGGCAGGGAGTTCCACAGCTTCGGTGCACTTCATTGCACTGCCTGGCTACACCTGCTTTCAGAGTATTGTGTCTCCATGTTTTATTACAGTTTTACAACTCCGTGTACTCCATACACATTATTGCTTCTATGTTTATTCAACCTGTCCTACTCTGAGGTTAGCCAAAACACTCCTGCTGAGGCTGTTAAACTAGCTTTCATATCTGCATGTGGTTCTCAGCCATCCATGACTTTCTTGTTTGTCCTACAGCGGGGACTGAGAAGTGTTTGGGGAGTCGTGGCCCCATGTGGCTAATTATTCTGTTCTAAATCTGCCTTCGCCGCTGAAAATCCTCAGAGTATTTGTCACCTTGATTTGGCTTTTAAATGCTGGCTGGCTTGCCCCACTATTCAGTGCTGTTTCATTGCTCTATGTTATGCAGACCTCCATGCAGGTCCATGTATTACTACTCTGTTTACTGACCTACGTGCAGGTCCACACTTGCTTACACAATCATTGCTCCTTGCTTACACAAACCATTGCTTCATGCTTACTGCCATCCCTTTGGCTTCAGCCTCTGGAATTCTACTGCACTCAATTCTGCAATCGACCTTGCAAGGTCTCAGCACTCAATACTCATTACGATCTCAGCACACCGTGCTCATTCGGCTCACCAGCTTTTCAGTTCTCAGTCAATTTCTGAGGCATGCCAGCCATTCTGTTCTGGCACAGGGTTTCTGCAGTTGACGGTCTCACTCTGCATTTAGTCTGCATCTTGAGCGTGTCCAACTTGGGGTGGGATAATTCTCACCTGGCACATAGCTGGGAATGTCCTCACCCCAGGCTTAGCTTTAGCTGCCTGCTGCATGACAGCAGCTCATGGTGTAGAATTTAAGTCTAGTGGTGAAGGGTGGAAATAGTTACTTCCTGTGGCTCTAGTGTTCCACTATAACGGTTGGCCATTGACTTTAGTGGTTTCCCTGGTAAGGCATCTTCACCGCATTCTCCCTACGACTGCCTCTGGTTCACCTTGTTTGATTTTAGGATGGATAGGCCAGGTGAGTGCCTCAGCAGTCATTGCTCTCCTCCTGCACCTTGGTTGCATGTATTGTTGCAGAGTTTTCTCGCAACCTTCCACGGCATTCCTGCTAGAGAGTTTGAGTGAAAGCCTTCCTCCAAATTGGAATATTTTCCACCTCCCTTTAATTGGGTTTTCCAAATTGCAGCTGCAGAGCTGTCACTAAAAAAAATTATCCCAAGCCTGGAGGGAAGATGACCTAGGCCTTGGATCCCCAGAGATTTCCTCCTCATAGGGATTTTTTTCTCTTCTCTGTTGTCTCAGGTCATAACTCTTAGTTAGCATAGTAGTGTCCCCTAGTTTCTTTAGGTAGGTTCCGCTGTTGGATGGAGGTGGAGGATGTCCTGCCATTCCCTCTCTCCTTAGGGGATCCCCTAATCTCAATGCAAACCATTAGTATTATGCTACGCAAACCTGAGCATTTCATTACGTTATCAAACTGAGCATCTTATTACATTATTAAATTGTCTATGCTTCTCTACTACTACTACATCACAGTTACTGCTACTACATCACAGTTACTGCTTGCTCATATGCTTTGTGTTGCCTCCTTCTTTGGGGTATGCTTGTACTACATTTCTTTTGGGGATTCCTAAAGTACCTTTTGCCATAGGAATCATCCCGTGGCACCTCTAGGGGTGGAACCCTCTCCTTACCTTTCGTACCCCTACAGGGTGGTAATTCCTCTGGACTACAGAGTGCGAATGGCCAAAACCAAACTAACACAGTTGCACAAGCATAACACTATACTGGCTGAGTAGGACAGTGAACTTCTTTATAAGCTTCATTTCCAAGCAAGTAGACAGGCCCAACACTGAGGTCATGTTTGCATTAACCATTTGAAATGGCAGCAGGTAATACTTTTGTTTAAAACATGTTAGCAACATCACTTTGCCTTTTACATCCAGTTTATGCCCGGAATAGGAAACCAATCTAGCTGGTGACCTTTGAATAACTCCTCCAGACAGTGTCTTATACATCTGAAAAGGCATCACATTACACTGTGCTCTAGTGTCTAACTTGATCATCACCATTTTCCCAAAAATATTCAGATTTACTTTCCAATCTGTCTCTGGCATATAGGTAGTCACAGTTTCAATGCTGAAAGTACTTTCATTTTCCTGAGCATCTTTTCTTACAGCATGGATCTCACTGTGTTTGCCCACATGACATACCCTAGCAAAGTAATTTTTCCTGTGGCACAATCTACAAAACTGTTCACATGCTGGGCATTTTTTATCTCATACTCATGATCACACTTTTCACATTTTACTTTATTCGCTCCAGGTGCATAACTCCCCTTGCTCACATTGACACTTGCTTTGACTCTTTCTTCCTGACAACTGCTACTTGCACTGCTCTTTAGAAACATAGAATTTGATGGCAGATAAGGACCGCTTGGCCCACCTAGTCTGCCCATTTCTCTACCTAATGGATAAGATGCAGATCCTAGTTAACCAATGGCCTACTTCCTCCTACCCCCACTAGAATTGCCTTATATCTGTCCCATGCATTCTTGAATTCCCCCACTGTTTTTGACTCTATGATCTCCTCAGAAAGTCTGTTCTATGCATCTACAACCCTCTCTGTGAAGAAATACTTCCTCACATTATCTCTGAACCATCCTCCCTCTATCTTCAAATTGTGCCCCCTTGTTCTTGCACATCTCTTTTTCTGAAAGATGCTACCCTCTCAGACTTTGTTGATTCCCTTGAGGTACTTGAAAGTTTCTATCATGTCCCTCATCTCCCTTCTTTCCTCGAGGCTATACATCTTAAGCTCCTTTAGTCTTTCTTCATATGTCTTCTGGTGCAGACCCTGCACCATTTTGGTTACCCTCCTCTGAACAGCCTCCACCCTGTCTATGTCTTTGCAGAGATGGGGTCTCCAGAACTGTACACAGTACTCCAGATGTGGTCTTACCA
Organism: Neoceratodus forsteri; assembly: GCA_016271365.2. Lineage (NCBI taxonomy): Eukaryota > Metazoa > Chordata > Ceratodontiformes > Ceratodontidae > Neoceratodus > Neoceratodus forsteri. Next base: position 898,056,628 of record CM028135.1, on the reverse strand, counting down.
ACTGTCTATACAGAGGGCCAACAACTTCCTGTTTTCTACTGGTGATGCCTCTTCCTATGCATCCCAGTATCTCCCCAGCCCTCCTTACTGCCTTCTTACATTGCTGGCCCACCTTTAGGTCATCTGATATGACTACCCCTAGGTCCCCTTCCATTTTTGTTGTTGTCAGTATCTCACCCCCCATTGTGTGCTATTTCCCTGAGTTTTTGTTTTCCAGGTGCATTACTTTGCACTTCTTTGCTTTGAATCTAAGCTGCCATACATTTGACCATTCCTCCAACCTTGCCAAGTCCCTTTTCATCCTTTCCACCCCACCTTGTGTATCAACCATGTTGCAGATCTTTGTGTCATCTGCAAAGAGACATACTTGCAGATGACACAAAGATCTGCAACAGGGTTGATACGCCAGGTGGGGTGGAAAGGATGAAAAGGGACTTGGCAAGGTTGGAGGAATGATCAAATGTATGGCAGCTTTCATCCTGAGAAGACGCATTTAGATGTTTTATCTGCATTTCACTCAGTTCAGCAGCTCTGCACATATATATGGCACCATCTAATGTTAAATCCGCTTTTCTCAACAGTCTGTGTCTCACATGCTCGCTCTGCAAACCGCATACGATTCTATCTCTGATCAATGATTCAGTTAAATCTCCAAATTCACAAGATTTTGCCTTTAGCCTCAGTTCAGTTACATATGAATCAGTGTACTTACCCAGATTTTGGTTCCTTGTATTGAACAAATGTCTTTCATAAGTCACATTCTTTCTTGGGTTACAGTTCCTCGCAAATTGTCCCATAATTTTATTTAGCTGCTCCTTCTCTTCCTTGTTTTCCCAAATGAAAGTATTGAATATCTCTACTTTATCAGGGCCAACCACATGCAAGAAGGTCATAGCCTGGATTTTCTGGGATTTTTCAGCAAGTCCACTGGCAGCTGAGAAAATTTCATATTGCTGCTTAAATCTTCTCCAGTCTTCAGATGTATTTCCATGTAAATTGAGAGTGGTGGGAGGCTGCAGGTGGTCCATTCTGAGACCATGTAATAATCACGCAGACACCAACGTGGAGTGAGCTGGTAAGTTTACTGTATGAAACAGACACTTGAAACAACTGTAGAAAACACAAGCTTCTGCCTGCCCTAGCAAGGGTTTATATATACATGTTAGAACATGCACATTAGTAAAGCATACGCAAATCACATATGCTAATTAACTTCCTTACATCTCCCCCACATCCCCCTCCCAGTTTGTGGCCATTTGTGCTTAGTGACCATTGATGCCTGTTTATTTTCTTTTGCTTTGTGACATCCCCTCCCAGTTTTTGCTGTATATATGCTTAGAGGCATGTTTTCTTTCTTTCTTTTTTTTTGTATTTTGCATTTTTAGTCATTTATTAAATCAATGTGAAGCTTATGAGACGTGGCACGAGGCAGCGCTACCATAAGTAACCAATGTCAGATTTCAGTTAAGATAAAAAATTTTAGAGCAAATAAAACTTAAAGATGAGTCAGCTCACCAGACTGAGTGCCACCACCAGGCCAGGTCTCGGCCATCACTGGCTCGTCCTCTCACTGCACAGTACACTAATAGGCCGGTGGTCAGTGACTCTTTCTTTTCTAGGCACTTCAAGGTTCTTTTTGCAGCATTCTCTGGTCTGAATCACCTCTCAGTGGCACTGACATTACTATAATTTCAAGGCAATTGACCCGACTGTCTTTCTCCTGGCTCCCGCTGCTAGTAGCTACTGTGTCTAAGTCTCAAATACTCAGCATGCACAATCAAACTGCCACTGAGGAGGTCACAAACAAATGATGGGTCATGACACCAAACCAACAGGTACAGGCTGAGGGGCGTGATGGTGGCGTGGGGGCTGGGGGGCACCGTGCATGTGTGCTTCATGCCAAGCAACACTCTTCTTTCTAATGAACTATTCATCAGGTTCAGCACCTAAACGTTACGGCACTGCACTGACCCACTCCCTCTCCCAGCCCCACACTGCCCCCACTCAAAAATGCTATGGGAAAAAAATGCGGACAATTCCACTCCCCCCCCCCATAGTCGGCGCCTATGTCACTGCCACTGTAATGTTTCTGAGGGTGGGGTGGTAAATGCAGAGAAAAGAAATGACTGCCAAAAATAAAAAAAGCCCATGCACTTGGACTGTTTTGTCACCTCAACAAGTTGTTCATTTGGAAGGAATGTGGGAGTCCTTTCCTCTGAAAAAATTAGGTCCGCAGGGCTCCACCCACTGCAGCCCTAAAAATGGTGGCAATGTGTGGATCATTCATTGGTCACAGCTCCTGGAACATGGAAACCTTTGTTTTAAGAGGAAGGGATGAAGATCTACAAATCCCAGACTACTTATGTTGCTTCATAGCTGCAGTCCTTGAAACTGGTGTTCCAGTAAACTTGGGGCTGGATTTTCAAAGCCCATGATGCTTGAGCAGTTCTTGATTTTGGTTGTTGCTTAACAGCATGGCAAATAGGCCAAAATGTTTGTTGCTTAGCTTCAACAATTTTGACACATTTACAACATGTTTCTCATTTTAAAGCACAGAAATAATGCATGCACCATTATTTTGATGCACAAGTCATTTCCAGAGTTCAACTCATGGCACTTGTGACATAAAGTTAGATCACATTTTATGTGGTGAAATAATTATGTCACAAGTAGTGCAATTAACCTACAAATGTGATGCAATTCTTTCAAAATCCAGTCCTAAGTGTCTGGGACTGACTAAGTGAGTAGAGCTGGCTGCCTTGCATGAACTCAGACTCTGATAGAATGGAAGAGGGGGCAGAAAACAACTAGTCACAACCCCCCCAAGAGTTCACAACAGAGTCTTATTTATTGTTTTGTCTTGGAAGGAGAGGGGTATAAACACATTTCTAGAAAGTGATTTTTTATGCACAGCCGTAACTATTTTTGCTGATACAGATAGGTGCTTAAATGATCCATTTAAGATGGTTTTCTTACCCTCACCTTTAGTTTATTTTAAAGTTTATTTATTTAGGTCTTGTTAACCAGATAGGATGCACTAGGCAAGCATCTGTCTATTTTTCAGATACAACTTGGGAGGGTACAGCAACCAATAAACAATACAGTGTGAAACAATGACAAGTTTGGAAAAGTATTACGACAAGGTATAAACATGTATGCAATCTACAACAGCATGTGTGCAGAATGAAGTGCAGGACTATTATACACACAGGCAAATAGTCTTAGTTCAAAGCCTAGGAACAGGTGCATACAGCCAACTGTTGTAAGTAGGAGTGATATTGATTTCTGAAATTGCTGATAACAGGACAGGTTCTGATGTTGGCAGGTATGACATTCCATCGTTTAAGGACAGAAACAGAGAAAGCTATCTCACCTAATTTGGTCCTGGTCCTTGGTATGACTAGAGGGTCAAAGTCAGATGATCTTTGTGGATAGGTATATGAATAGGGCACAAGGAGGGAGGCAAGCAATAGAGGAACCTGATTATAAAAAATACTATGTATGATACCACTCAGGAAGAGATAATTTTCAGTGGAGAGGGAGCCAGCCCAGTTTAGACTACAGCATGCAGTAATGGGCAAACCATTTACTAGCAAAGGCAAAATGACAGACATTATTGTATGCCACGTCCCATTTATGCAACATAGAGTTTGAGGAATCAGAAAAACAGGCAGACTGTTGGATAGTTTGGGGAGCAGAATACTATGGGCTATGGCGATAGAGGCACTTGGGGAGATGTTATGGCTGACTGTAGACAGCCCAAGCCTGACATTGATGGCCTTAAAGAAAGACACAGTTTGTAGTGAAAAATCAAGGGAAGGGTCAAGCATATCACCTACTGGTAGTTAAAGGATGGGACAGTGACCAGGAGTGTACCATTTTTGCAGATCACTATGACAGAAGATTTGATATTCTTTAAGCTGGAGGCAGATCCAAATAGCATAGCCTGGGATTTGGCAGTGTTCATTAAAAGCCTATTTTCATGGAACTATTGTTGGACAGACTGCAGGTCAGCCAACAAGTTGCTGTTGTTACATCAACTTTCTGGGTGCTAGAGAAAAACACCAGATCATCCGCGTATAAGATTGGTGTATAGTTTGTGATGGAGTGTTGAACAGAATTTTTGTAGAGGGTGAAAAACAGGAGCCCATGTATAGAGCTTTGAGGATGCCGATTATGACAGGGGCAGGATCAAAGAGAGGAACCAAACCTGACACTTTGTTGCCTCTTGGACAAATCACTTTTTTTTTTCCGTTAGGTATTTATCGGCCACGGCAGGTGGCAGCTTGTGTCAGTCACCTGACACCGGACTTCTGTGGTCATTCGGGCACCTCCTTCTCTGCCTGGTGGAACCACTGGAGCCAGTGTGGGGGGCTTCATCTAGCTGTGGTCCCCAATTATCTGCATTTTCTCCCTGTTCCCCAGAGCCCCCAGTCAAGGTCAGTGTGCGTGTGGAGGCAAGTATGCATGCCTTGGCCCAGATCGACTCCACTTCACCCAACCCCCTGGCCTTAACGCCAGTCTCCATCCCTGCCCACATCCCTGCCCACATCTCCATGTGGCGGTGGTCACAGGCTGGGAGAGACAACCTTCCCTGTCCTGGAGAGGAGAGCTGCCAACGGCTGCTCAATCCTCACCCAGTCCCCCCCCCCAGCTGACCCCCAGAGTCCCATGCTTGTTCCCAAACAAGGGTCGCCGGCATGGTGAGAGGTAAGGTGTCCAGTCCCTCAGCCCTCTGCACCACTGGGCCAGCCTAGGACAAATTACTTTTGAACCAGGGGAGGGCAGTATCAGATACTCCCGTGGATGTTAATTTGTTACAGAGCAAGGTTGATCTACCATATTGAAAGCCTTAGTAAAATCCATGAAAACAGTGCTGGTAAGCTCCCCTTTATCAAATGCATTAGAGATTCTATTTGTTAGGGGTGAGCAGGGCTATGGTAGTACTATGATTATGATGGAACCCATGTTGAGCAGGGGAGAGCATAGGTGGAGAGATAATCAAACAGTTTGGTGGCAACAGTTTTTTCCATGACCTAAGAGTTGGTAGGAGCACAATAGGTTTATAATTACTGATATTATTGTTGTTACCCTTTTTGAACACAGGTACTACATGGGAAATTTTTCAGAGGTTAGGAACAACACAAGAGGAGAGGACAGGTTAAAGATTCTTACAATAGGGGAGGGGAAGGAAGGCCATTTCATTTGCTGCGAGTTTGTGGAGACAGAGCTCAGTATCATCAGAGCCAGCAGATTTAGAGTTGGGGATCTGCCTCAGGAATTTACACACCTCTGAGACTCAGACTCTTTTTAAGTAAATTGGAGGGGGGGAGTGATGTAGTACCAGGTGTTGGTGATGATATCAGATTAAGCGAGGAGATGGGAGAACCCCAGTGGAAGGTGAAAGATCAGTAAAAAAAAATTATTAAAAGCATTCGAGATAGTGGAGCGGTTGTTGCAGTTCACTCCCCTATCCCAATGTCCTTGAAGTGGGGCACCATCCTGACCTAGGGTTTCCTTAATGCAGTTCCAAAATAGACATGGGTTGCCAATGGAGGAATCAAACTGGATCTTACAGAAACTACTTTTACTCCTTTGGATGGTCTGTTTGCATTCCTTTCTGAGCTTTCTGAAGTGTATCCAGTCAGAGGCTGAATTAGTAGACTTGTAGGAAGCCCAACATTTATCCCTCCATTTGAGAAGGGATAGCAGAAAACAGTTCAGCCATTTTGTTGTTGGACCAGAACACTCTTGTCTTGTATAATGTTAAGAATTATTTATTAGTTGTTCTAAGTAGTCTGAGTTTTTGTATGTTATATTGAATGTAATTTGTCTTTTTGACACAGGACAACTTTGAAAATAGGTCTATGACCTAAAGTTTGCTATCCTGTATAAAAATAAACATTTTTACTACTACTACTACTACTACTACTTATCCTGGAGCACAGTAGAGATTTACAGAAGTATGAGACTGCCAGGTTGACATCAGCAATGGCACGCATATAAGCCCACTTTTGGCAGACTAATTCATTTTTGAACTGGATGGGTTTTAATTGTGAGAAGTCCTGGAAATTAATCAGTTTAGTAGGGACCTGAGGAGGTTTTGTATGCCATACACAGTAAACTGGGTAATAATCTCTAATGGTATCAGGTAGCACCCCTGTGCAGACTACTCTGTCCACCTTGGAAACAAGGACCCAATCAATAAGGGTGGCATTTAGCCCATTGTTTGAGACCCTAGTAGTGATACTCTGATGAGCAGCAGTTTATTTAAAGATGTCTCAACCAAAATATTATTACATTTAAACCAGTCAATGTTAAAGCCAAGTCCCCAAGTAGAACAAATTATTTGCCATGAGCAAGGGGGCCAATTTTGCTGGTGAGGGACTAAAGCACTTGTAGACTACCAATAGGTGAAACATAAACACAGAAGAGATGGAGTATCTTAGTGTTACCCAGAGTTAGAGTGGCATGACCTAATTCAAACGGAGGGCCAGAGATAGAGGGAGCTAGGGGCAAAGACATTTAGATGGGTTGTATAATAAATTATAGTGCCCCCCCTTTCTTAGAAGAGGTCCATTTGCTCCTTAATGCATAGTATCCTGGCACAGATTGCTGGGTGTAGAAGGCTTTAGCCATGTTTCAGATAGGCCAAGGATATGAGGCTTGTAAAGGTTTACCCAGACAGTGTGCTCATCCAGGTTGTGGAGGACGCTTCTAATGTTTAAGTGAACTATTTTAAGACCTTTTACATCTTATGGGGGGGGGGGAGGAAGCGGAACACCGAGACATACTTGGGCCAGGGTTTGGTTCAATTTCTCCAGCAGCTAACGAAAGAGATGGGGCCAAGGAGACCAAGGCATATGGTCTCTACTGCAAATTAGTGAGGGAGGGGGGACTCCAATGAAACCCATAGCTATACCTAGACATGAGGTACCATACTCTAGGGGCTAGTAGGCTGAGGCTATCCTACTTATTAGATGAGCAAGCCAAGGCATTAGACATAGCAAAGTTAGTATGTCCAAGGTAATTACTAGCTTCATGATAGGGCACTGGTATAGTGTTAGTGAGGAGGAGAGTGCAGGTAAAGGCCCCTAGACAGGTTAATAACTAAAACATCAGTGCCATACTGAATAGGATTAAGGGGACCCAGGTATTACTTTCCAGCAAAGATGTGAGTGAAGCAGAGTACAAATTCACCTTAAAATAATATTAAAATAGTACACTCTAAGAGAGGTAACTTAGGAGAGAATAATCAACAGCACGACGTTAAATCCCCTCAGAAGTCCTGTACACTAATACTTGGACTAGAATAAGGATGGAAACTGGGGGAGAGCTCTCTAGTCTCATCCCCATTAACAAGGGGGCGAGACAGGATTGTGTTCTAGCCCCCACACTCTTCTGCCTATACATAGATAATTTGTTAAGGGCATTCTTAAAATTAGAGTCTGACTCCCCTAAAATAAACAGGATTTCTGTTTCTGTCCTGGCCTATACAGATTAAATTATTCTATTTTTACTAACTAAAAGGGGACTAAAAAAAAAGTAAATTTACTGGATGCCCAGGCAAGGTCATTGAAATGAAAAATTAGCACAAATACAACACAACTTCTGACATTTGGTTCCAGGAATGAGACATATAAATGCAATATTGGTTGGTTAGAAATAAACTCTGTACACAAATATACCTACTTGGGGCTTAAATTTACATCCACAGCCACATGATCATAACACTTGAACAAGTTAACAGAAGTAACACACAAGGCTTCAATAGCTTTAAAGAAATGTAATGCCATTTATGGAGGTTTCTCAACACAACCACTTATTTCAGCAATAAAAGTAAAGTATTACACACAAATCATATACAGAACAGAAATCTGGGACAATAAAAAATGTTGAAAAATTAATGACGCTCATTCATAGACTATTAAGGAGAACATTAGGCCTACCTAAGTCTTTTCCTGCTGTACATATACATGCAGAAATAGGTTTGTGGAACATCACTGCAGCTACTGTATTGACACTAGGAAAGCCTCTTACTGTTTCAAACTCATCAGAATGCCACAGGATAGACTCCCATTTAAGTGCCTCATAGAACAGAAAGAATGGGTGAAAGGGGGCTCTACGATGAACTGCTGGTACTCAAGAGTTCTGCAATTGTTGGAAAAGTGTGATTTATTTAATTTAAATCAATATTTGAATCAAAACATAATGTTGAGTCTTAAATATAGAAAACATATTAAGCAAAACATTTCAATTTACTGGATCAAATCAGATAATGAAATTATCATAAACTCAAAGATTTCTCCAGGGGGGAACACAAAAGGAAAATTAGGGAGATAAACCAGTGGCTCAGGGAGTGGTGTGAGGCCAGAGGGTATGGGTTGATGGGGGATTGGGGGGAGACCTGGGAGGATAAGGAGCTGGATGCTAGAGATAGACTACATCTCAATTTGGAGGGGGGAATCCTTAAGTTGAAAATAGAGGGGTTCATTGGTGAAAAGTGGGGTTTAAACTTGTGAAGGGGGGTGGGATGGGAGAAAAGGCTGTCAAGGGGGTGCCGATAAAGGAGGGGCTCTGTCTCCACCCCCCTGGGGACCAGGAGGATTGCAGGAAAAGGCCAACTGGTAAAGTGCAGACCAGGGAAAACAGAATCCCCATGGGAACATGAGCAGGGGAAATGGAACTATAGGGAAAGGGTGGAAGGTAGTCCTGCTAAATGCCAGGAGCTTGGGCAATAAAATGCCTGAGCTCCAGGCGATGCTAACTGAGGAGCAGTGGATGTGGCAGCGGTCACTGAGACTTGGGCCACTGCAAGACATGACTGGGACCTGAACCTGGAGGGATACACTATGTTCAGGAAGGACAGGGGGAGGGAAGGGGAGGAGAATGATAGTCAAAACTGCATTGGCATAGGGGAGTAGAGGAGGCGGAGGGAACCGTGGAGGCGATTTGGGTCACCTTGATAACAAGGGGGGCACGAGAGTAAAAATAGGAGTGGTGTAGAAGACCCCTGCCCTGGCGGAGGAGCTGGAGGACAGTCTGGTGGCAGATGTTAGGAGACACTGCAGACTGGGCAGAGGCACGTGGTGGTGTTGGGGACTTAAACATGCCAGGAACAGACTGGGAGACTATGACATCCTCTGTGACCAGGGAACAGAGGCTGTTGGATGTCTTTCAAGACGCGTTCCTAACTCAGCAGGTGAGGGAACCGACCAGGGAGGCACGGGTACTGGATGTGGTCCTGGCAGACAGTGACCAGACTGGGGGCCTGGAGGTAAGGGACCCATTGGCGTGGGAGTGACCATGCCACGGTCTGGTTCTGCCTGGACCTAGGAGGGGTAGAAGGCTGCACAAAGACGGAAGTAACTGACTTCAGGGGCGGATTTTAAGGAAATGGGAAGGATCCTTAAGGAGCATTTGGATGGGATTGGGTCAGACATGGACACTGATAGTAGGTGGGAAATCATCAGGAGAGGGGTGCAGGATGCTACCAGCACCTGTGCAAGAGTAAGACGAAAATGCGGTAGGGCCCAAAAACCCTGCTGGTGGACCAGGGAGGTCCAGGAGGTGGTGCGAGAAGAAAGCAGCCTATAAGCAATTCAAGTGCTCAAGGAGTGAAAGGATCGAGGGAGTACGAGCTGATGGCTAGAAGGGCCACTAGGGTGGTGAGGCTGGCTAAGGCAAGGAAGGAGCAGAACCTGGCCAGGGAAATTAGGAAAGGGAACAAGGGGTTCTTTAGATACATTGGGGAAAAATGAAGGGTGAAGGGGCAGATTAGCAGGATTAAATCAGGGGAGAGATGGGCACAAGACCCGGGGGAGCAGGCTGAGGTACTAAATGAGTACTTCACCTCAGTTTTCACCAGGAAAATGGGGGTGCTGCATCATACATGGGAGGAGACAGAGATACTGAGGAGGGGGGGACCCTTACTGATCAGCAGGTCTGGGGAGAGGGGGAGGCATCACTGGCAGGTGGGGGGAGGGCTAAGCAGCGAGAAGGCGTACCGGAAGTGGAAATCACAGCTGAGAGAGTAAGGGAAGCCCTCAGCTCCCTTAAGACGGAGAAAGCACTGAGGCCGGATAAATTACATCCCAGAGTGCTGAAGGAACTTGCAGATGTCCTGGCAAAACCCCTGGCAGAGCTTTTCACCATTTCTCTGAGGACAGGGTGGGTGCCCCAAGACTGGAAGGTGGCGCATATAGTGCCTATCCACAAGGGGGGATCAAGGGAGGTGGCAGGGAACTACAGGCCTGTCAGCCTGACCTCGGTGGTGGGCAAGGTGATGGAGGGCATTGTCAAGGAGAGGCTAGGGGGGGACCTGGATAAGTCAGGGTGCCTGGACAATAGACAGCATGGATTCATCCTGGGGAAATCATGTCAGACAAACCTGGTGGAGTTCTATGACTGGGTGACAAGTGCCTTGGACCTGGGTAGACCAGTGGATGTCCTCTTTCTGGACTTCAGCAAGGCATTTGACTCTGTTCCTCACGTGGGCCTGTTGGATAAGCTGGGAGAAATGGGGGTGGGGAACCAGATGATCAGATGGATAGGCAATTGGCTCCAGGACCGGACCCAGAGGGTCGAAGTTGGTGATAGTCTCATCCCCAAGGAGGGTCATTAGTGGGGTCCCACAGGGATCAGTCCTGGGCCCTTCTGTTCAACGCCCACGATCTGAGCACATAAGGACAGGAATCAGAGGAGATGAGTCTCTTTGCAGATGACTCAAACTGGGGCGGTGGTGGATGGGGAGGAGGGAGGATGGCCCTACAGGGGACCTGGAGGCTCTGGAAAGATGGTCTAGAAAGTGGAAGCTGAGGTTCAATGCAGGGAAATGCAAGGTACTCCACCCAGGGCTAGAAACCCAGGTCATGTACACCCTGGGGAATGCTACAAGTCTCGATGGCTGAGAGGGACCTGGGGTGGTGGTGGATGTCAAGATGAACAACCGAGACTTGTAGAGGGCAGCAGCCAAGGCCAACAGGATGCTGGGATGCATCGCTGGGGGATCACCTCCAGAAGGAGGGAAGTGATACTCCCTCTGTATAACTGCTTGGTGAGGCCGCACCTTGAGTACTACGTGCAGTTTTGGGAGGCCACACTTAAAGTGGGGACATTAACCTCCTGGGAGGGTCCAGAGGAGGGCAACCAAATGATTTGGGGCTTGGGGACAGGACCTATGAGGAGAGGCTCAAAGAGCTAAATATGTACACATTGGAATAGAGAAGGGACCAGGGGGACATGATAGAGGTCTTTAGGTACATGAAGAGGGTAAATAGGGGAGGAACAGTTGGGGTGCTTCGAAGGAAGGAGGAAGGGGCCACTAGAGGGCATGGCTGGAAGCTGGAGGGGGGAAGATTCAGGGGAGAAAGGAGGAGGTGCTACTTCACTGAGAGGGTGGTGGAGCCATGGAATGCACTGCCTAGGGGGCTGGTGGAGGCAGAGACAGTGGAGGGGTTCAAGAGGGGGTGGGACAGGTACAGGGGAAGGGTTCTGGAAGCAAAATCCAATGCAGCAAGACTATCCGGAACTGGGAAGGGAGAAGCCAGAGAAGGTGAGGGGGACAGCAAGGTCAGCACCCAGGTTGGGGACTGACCAAACGAGCAGACACGAAAGACCGTTAGGCCTATTCTGCTGGCATTTTAGTATGTTAGTAGTATGTTAGTATGCCAGTCTTGGAGGCAACCATGGATACAAATAGTACCTGAATGTTTTAACGGATCCTAACTTAGGGAGAATTTTTATAAGGTATAAATTAGAAAGCTTTAAAAGCAGTGTGCTATGGGCAAGGCGTAATAAACTTCCAGCAATTGCAAAGAAATGCTACTGTACTATAGGCACAAAAGAGGACTTGACCCACATCATATGGGAGTGCCTGTGGTATAGAGAAGCAAGATTGCTTTTTTTTTTTTTATTTTGTATTTCTTATGCCTTACTACCCCTTCCCTCCACTCAATCAGACTTCCCCATACACACACCTCGCCACTGTTGGAGTCTGCCCCTTGAGTACCTGGTCACACTGCCCTGGACCCGTGATGCCCAGTTAACCCCCCCGGTGGGGTGAGGAGAAGCCCTCCCTTTAACCTTCCCAGCAACTGTTCTGCAGTGGACCCTGCACAACGGAGTCTGCCCCGACCAACCGTGAGTGTGTGCAGTGAGCAGTCTTCACCTAGGAGTGATAGGGGGTTGTTTCCTTTGTTCGTCCCCCGACGTCGACGCAGTAATGAGGGGCTAGGAGGAGGAGACATGCTGAGACGTGCCTCCTACTCCACCCCTCTGCCAACATCTGCCCGTCCTCTTCTACTGCTATCTCCATATACCACGCCTTCCACCCGAGCACCCCCAGGTGGCGGCATTGCAATGGGAGTTTGCAGATGGCCCCCCCCGGAGAAGGAGAGCAGCTGTTGGGTGCTCCATCCTTCTTCTCCCCGGCTGACCCCCGGTGATCCATGCTCATTCCCATACACTGGTCGCCAGCGTGGTACGAGGTAAGGCATCTAGCACCTCAGCCCTCAGTAGCACCATGCCAGCTAGAAGCAAGATTGCTTTGGTTGTATCCTTTTGAACAGGACTGGAACAATATTGATAAAGAGTTTTTTAACACAATTACTCTATTTAACATAGGATGATTGGTCCATCACAAAAATGGCTACTTTTCTTTTCCAATTTAATAAAATAAGGAAAAACAAAATCAAATACATAAACACGTATCATGTATAAAAAATTCCATAGAGTTGGTATTTATATCTAGCCTCAAAGAGACAACCAAGACCTTAAATGCTGCTTAAAAGTATAGACTTTCCAGGCAAGGCTTCCATATAAGGGTTTACTCCTTTATTCAGTTATATGCTACCCTCCTCTATATGTTTGGCCGTTGTATTTTGTCTAACAATGTTTGTATTCTGATGTGGAGCCTTTGTAAATGAGTCTCTGACTCAAAGGTCTTACTTCTGAAATCTTCAATAAATAAATAAATAAAAGGCACAACGCATCCTCTATACTGATCTGATGAACTATAAGGACCCACTGCTGTGTATTTATTTGAAATATTTATATATTTTCATAGCCTTATATTTAGTATTGTTTCTAATTTCTTTGTTTTAACTATTGCAATGACCTAAAGTGTTGAACAATAAAACTTGTATTTGAACTCCTGCCTCCTGATTGGCTGGGAGCTCTAGTCTGTCCCAAGATTGGCTCCACACCAGTGGAGTGCCATGTTTGCTTCTGTGGCTGTTGTGGGGAGAGTATGGGCAAGAGGACCCCTCATGACCCTGTTCCATTATCCTTGGCACAATCACTGCAGAAGAGAAGGGACAGGAAAAAAAGTACCAACAACAAAGTTTAAATCCCCTCAGAAGTGTCACCCTTGGAGCCCCCTGATTGGCTGGGGAGCTGTTGTCTGCCCCAGAATTGGTTAAACACCAGTGGAGTGCAGTGTTTACTTTGGTGGCTGTTGGGGCAGAGGGAGTGTGGGTAAGAGGACCCCCTCACAACCCCATTCCAGTGTACTTGGTGCGATCATTGCAGAAGAGCAGGGACTTTCAAATTAAAGTATGGAATTCAAGAAAATCCATACAGCAGAGTCTGTTCAGCCTTGAAAGATGAGCACATCTTGCCCTTTATTGAGAAGCTCATCTGTTTAAAGTTTCTACAGCCAGTCTCTATTCATTTAATAGATTTGAGCATTCAGTAACATTTTATGTACTTCATCCTAAAATATCTTGTTTTTGGGGTCGGGGTAAAGAATTGCTGAAAAAAGGACTTTATACTAGGAGCTATAATAGCCCTGTCCACAGACAGTGAGGAACTTGCAGCAGTTCATGCACTGCCTTTTTTTTCTTTTTTACGGCTGCATGGGCAGAGCCCTGCAGGCTTTTTGGGATTATTAGGAGAGAGAGAGAGAGAGAGAGAGAGAGAGAGAGAGGATGAGGGGAGAGAGAGAGAGACTTACAGAACACAATGACTGTGTTATTCCCCTGAGTGCTTTGGAGCGGATATACGTCAGTGCTTCGGTCCAGGTTATCTCTTTTAAAGCTGTGGTGTGTTTTTGTCTGCCATCTTCGTTTCCTGTCAGCCTGCCTGCACTACATCTGGACTCTTATCTCTCTCAGCATTCTGAGTCATTTTGGGGACATATAGAATAAAACAGCTTTATGCATAGTCCTATTTTCACAAAATAAGTGTTTTGTAAAAACGAGGACTGTTATATAAAGACATCTTCTCTTGAAGAAAGTGTAGCATGAAACAGAACCTGCCCACTACAGAGCTGATTGCATTTCTGGCAGTTGTAACATGAGCTGTCTCTCTTGATTAGTCTTGTTTGCAGTTAACCCTTTGCAGTTTTGGTCTCAGCTCTGAATTGAAACCATAAGAAGTCCTTTGTCAGCTGCTTCTTTCTGCTTTTGTAAACCTCTTTTTAACCTTTAGGCTGTTGACAGAATTAGAATGCATAGTAATTATGGACTGATATATCAGTCCACAGCAGAGCAAGGGTTAATGCACACTGCGCTATCTTTGAAAAGAAAACCAGCAGATACAAGTGCAATAGCCAGAGAAAGTGTTGCCCAACTTCCTAAAAGTGAGATTTCTTATCTTCCCCCCGCCAACTTATTCTGCATCTTATGAACTGATTTTTTTTTTTATTCAGGCAAAAGCAGGAACCCACTGAAATGGAGATACTGCATCTAAACTGCATACCTCTCTGTGAAATATGATAAAACATGAGACTGCAAGCTCAAAATCCAATGGAAGCAAGTGCACCAACTTATTCTGCATTTTATAATCTGAGTGGTTTTATTCAGGCAAAAGATGGAACCCACTGAAAGGGAGAGAGCGCATCAAAGATGTATACCTCTCAGTGACATATGACCAAACATGAGACTGCAAACTCAAAACCCAATGAAAAAAAGTGCACTAATGATTATAATTATTTGCTGATTACAACACGTCATAGATTATTATGAATTATTGCTTTAAAATCTTATTGAGCAATTTGGAATATTGTCTTCTCCATGTGGGACAGAAGGTTTCTAAGCAGTAAAATGAGTGACGTACCTTGTAATATGTGACAGTTGAGAGGTATGCTGAGCTAGGCTACTCAGGGTAAACAACACCCCCCAAAATATCCAAAAATAAGTCCTATGCATTTAATTAAAGAGGGTCATTGGTGGTGCTGGGACACAATGCAATTTCTAGTACAAAAACGGTGAACCTGGAGTCAATGACTGTTGGCATTTTAGGTTCAATCCCACCACCACTACCCCTGACTAACTGTGCGACTTTCAACAAAGCAGTGGACCTCCTAATGCTTCCTGTGTAGTCTGTGAACTTAGCTTCATGACAAGCCATGCCTCACATTCTTCTGTCATTCACTGAAATGTGGGGCACATTCGATATCCTAAATGTGAGAAAATGTGAAATGCTGTCACTCAACACATGGGACACATCACTAAATAGAGCTACAAGCTCAGATGAGGGAGGCATGGAACAAGCCTCAACTACAGTACCTGGAGAAAGAAAGGAGGGGGAATCAGCATTAATGCCAGCCGGAGTTAGCCGACTATTTGCAAGGTAATTCCTTGCAGTCCTGGTCCCAGCTCTGCTACAAAAAAAATTAAAAATAAAACACAGACTCCTCTGGCAGCCCACCCAATCTGACCTAATCAGCCTGTTCCATTGAAGTTAGCAGACTGTCTACAAGTTAACCCCTTACAACCCCGCTACCAGGTCTGCCACTCAGCAGTGTCACCGCTTCTTTTGTAAAGGAGCAGCCATCTTGTCAGAGCAACTTCACAAGAAGTTGTAATAATTCAGGCATCCTGCCCCATGCTAGACTTTGATGCCTGTGAAACTTCTAAAGTTCTGGGCAAAATGACTTTTCACACTTGTGGTGCTAAATGATACTTCTGCTGAGATTTGAACATTTTCACCTATCAGGTTTATGAGGTGTGGCGATGACCATGTTGAAAATTTGGGTTAAAATCTCAAAAATCAAGAAAGTTATGAAGCAATGTTGAAATTCTTCAAAGTTTTATTATAAATTTACTATCGCTAGTTTTCCAGATTCAGACTCCATATTTTCAACATATCCTTTTTAAACTCACATCATGAACACAGCAGGTGTAATTTTTCAAACCTCCTCCAAAACATTTTCTTTTTTTGAGTACACACAGACCAGCTCAAAAGTAATTTGATAAGTAATGTTTGAAAGAATTCTGAAATGCTGCTAAACCCAGGACCTCAGGGACAGCAGCAAAGCACTGTGCCGAGAGTGAGTGAATGCAGTACCACATTATTTTTATATGGATCACTTACATCACATAATAGCAGAAAAATATGGGGGAAAAGATCTAAAACAGAATCCACAGCTTTTGAGTGCTTATAAAGGAATGTTTATATTTTTTTACAGTTAGTGTATATTGAGTAACTGGGTGTTGTCATGGAAGCAGACACATTTCCCCCCTCCCTGTGTTCTCTGCTAGGGCAGTTTTTTTTTTTTTTATGTATTACTTTTTGGTGCCTTCTACTGCTGGCACCATCTGCCTGGTCACGGACCCTCAGCTGTGACTTTCCATATTGGCTGCCCTCCCAGTACCCCTTGGTTTACCCCCCAGGGTTGGGTTGCTGCTCCCGAACCCTTCTGAAGGATGCCGAGATTGCTGAGATAGGGTGAGAGTTGGCCTGGGAGCCAAGTGCAGCTGGGGGCGGGCATCATCAAGGTGGTGGGTGGCAGGCTTTTCTCCCCTGTAAGCGGGAGCAGTTATGTGCAATGGCAGCTGCATCCATCCCACCCCACAGATTCTTGTTGGTGCCAGTTGCTTGTGGTGCCCCCAGCCTCTGCCAGGGGTCCCTCAAGCACCTGTCACACATCGCACCCTCCCGCCGGAGAAGGAGAGCAGTCCGTGGGATGCCCAATCCTTTCTCCCCTGGCCGTCCCTCCGATGAACCAGGTCCATTCCTGAACCTGGGTCACTGGCATCACAAGTGGAAATCCAACCGCTGCACTGATGAGCTGGCCACTGCTAGGGCTATTTTGATCTGGCTATAAAGGTAGGTTCTTCATCCCCCCAACCCCGTGTTCTGTGTTATGGCTGTTTTGATCTGGCTGTATAGGTAGGTTCTCCCATCCCCATGTTCTGTGCTAGGGCTGTTTTCATATTGCTGTATAGGTAGGTCCCCCCACCCCATGTTCTGTGCTAGGACTGTTTTGATTTGGCTGTATAGGTAGTTTCTTGTATTACACTAACACACCTGACAATCTATGTGTGAACATTTCAAATGCCACTGAGTTCTAAAGACATGCTGGACTCTGCCCGGGGATGGTCTTATTAATTAGCATGTAAAGTAATCAAAGATTAAACTACCTTCAAATGTGTTGTATTTTAAGTATCTACTCATTATTATTAACTACTATACGTCAGTGAGATCCAGTTGCTAGCACTTTCGCCTAGGAGTCAGTCTCACAATAATCATGTGTCAAAGTCACACGCAGAACTTTTTTTTTTTTTATACAGTCTTGGTTGTGGATTTCAATTTGTGCATTACATTATCCAGTTGAACTGTATGGTCACAGTCTACCCTAAATGCTCTCCACACATGGATTTCTGTGACTATTTTGAGTTTTATCCAGACTCCAAAGAGCACCGCCCCTGCATCACAGTGCAAAAACCATCTTTGCTTTTTTGGTGGGACATGACACTATTTATGTAACAGTTCTGTGTTTTACAAGACACACACTGACAAAATAAAAAATAAAAACATCAGTAGAATCAGTGTCTGACAGGGTGATTGTAAAAAAAAAAATCTCCACAGTGACAATTGATGACGCTTTCAGAGACGTGCCAAGGTGAGCATGTTTTGTAAAAAAAAACAACAAAAAAACAGCAGCAGTCCTATTTTTTTTTTATTGTATATGTTTGCATTAATGAAACAATAGTACTTTTACATATACAGCCCACATGGCTGTACAAGGAGAAGGGGGATTCATCTCCTGGAAATCTCAACTAATCTTAGCTGATTTCATTTGTGTTTACCTGACATTGATATGAGCAACCGTGCTGAAAAATCTAACATGCAGATGTCACTTTCTGTTAGGCAGAGAAACCATGAATCTATGTGCCATTTGTTTTATTTAAAAAAAAAACTGC
This sequence comes from Neoceratodus forsteri, assembly GCA_016271365.2. Classification (NCBI taxonomy): domain Eukaryota; kingdom Metazoa; phylum Chordata; order Ceratodontiformes; family Ceratodontidae; genus Neoceratodus; species Neoceratodus forsteri. Next base: position 898,038,479 of record CM028135.1, on the reverse strand, counting down.
AGGTGTTATTACTCAGCCTATAATGAGTGATGTGGCTGTCCTACAGAGAAAACATTTTTTCACACTCCAGTGAGTGTGCCACCTATGTAGAACAGCTGATTGCTTTTGCTCGTGTTTATGTGCAGCTGAACATAGAAGAAATTCACATTCTAGTCTTGATTACTTCTGTGTTTAGCTACACATTAGGCCCTCTGTAGAAGCACAATGTCTAAGCCCCATAGCTGCACACTAGTCTAGAACTAGGATTGGACTTGGTAACAGGTAGGAGAACTAACATCAGGAGAGGTGTATGTGTCTAAGCTCAGCCCTCTGATCAACCCTCACAGTTATCCTCCGTAGGGCACCCAGCTTAGGCTTTCCAGGAGTCATTTTATCAGATGTTCACATTCCACTGACTTGTCTGCTCAATGGACTTAACAGATTCCTTGGGGCAGTTCTTCACTTCCCCCGGCAGTTTTGAACAGAAACCACTTTGATAGGGTATTTACAAACGCATAGGAAAAATACAAAATATATAAACTTAGGACATTTTTGATCACGTATGCATCCTATGTGGGCCTAGTATGCCATTAGAATATTGAAAGTCTCTATAAAGTGTATCTTTTGCTGTTTTTGAGGTATTCTAGCAGCCTGTGTTGGTGATGCATTTGCGTATTTTTCCCATGCATCTGCTTTCTGGTCAAATTTCACACTTGGCTGGGTCGTCACCCTGTCATTGATCATCTCCTCCTCATCTGAGAAGAAATGGGTGACCCAGACCCAGATCTCATCCTTTTCAATGCTGGTGGGGTCCCCCATGGACATCTTACTATAATTTTGGTGGGTGATCTGATCCATTTGGTCTCTCATCAATGGCATGGCACAAGGGAGGTCAGGGAGGCAGCCAATCTAGAATCTTTTATTTTTTTATACTTCATTTTTTCATTTCACAGTACTTTGAAAAGCATTGTTTAAAGGGTACCTAAACAAGCAGTTTTTTAAAACTGCAAACTCCAAGATCTGGCTTAATAGTGAGGTAAAGTAAAGGCTGCTATTTACATTTATGCTAAAATTGCATTTATGTAAATAACATAAATGTAGTTTCATAACTTTCAAAAAATGTAAACATCAGCCTTTCCCTTCAAAAAAACAGCCTTGGTTTCTCCCTTTGATGTCTGCTAAGTGTGTTAAGTGATGAGTCATGATATCATTGGAGCCAGAGCTCCACATATTTCTATAGTGCTAACTAATGCTTCTTTCCCTATTTATTTTGAATTGTTGTACCAGAATGATCAACACCATGTATTAATTCGTGGATTATTTTGATCAGTACACATGTTAGGCTATGATTTTGTTCATTTTGTTTACTTCAAGTTGCAGAAAATGTTTTGCAATTCAGCTGACTTTTTCTTTGGCAAACTGCATTACTGTACAACACTTTGAATACCTGATAATCTAGTAGTTATATGATGCACTGAATTTTGTTTTTTTGTTAACCAGGAGAGACACACTAAGCTGAAAGATTGTTTACAGGTGTGGCCTGGGAGCACAAGGAAGTTTAGTGACTTGCTCAGGGTCACACAGCAAAGTACCAGTCTTGTTCAGTTCCAAAGCTCATGCTCTCTTGTTAATCCACAAATAAGGCTTTCTTTTTCCATGTGAACTCCCTGCACCTAGCCTGACATCTGTTGAACACCCCACCATCCATACCCTGTCCTTAGTACTGCCTGGGACCGCATATGAGCTTGCGGTCTCATGAAGAGAATTATCACACCTCAGATTGTAATCTTGTACTGCAGAGAGTTGTGCACACCTATATTGATACGTATCATAAGCTGGCACTGTTAAAAAATGCTTCCTAAATCACGCTCCAGTCCACATTCTCAATGTTTGACTTCTGCTCCCACAGTAAGCATTGAGTGGATCACCACCCTTCTGCTCAGTGAAGGTAGTATGTACAGTTCCCTGTTGTGTTTTTTCCCCACCTCATTAACCAACAACTAGGTCTTCCTGGAGGGCCAAGCAATAAGCATCATGACCACTAGAAAAACTGCTGTTCATGCCCTCATAAGGGCTGCACTTACAATGGATAACAATATCATTAGCAGGAGAAGCATACTAATACCTTCAGTGAATCCATCTGACTTCTAGTGTCAGTCTGCTCATTTACCTGTGATCTGCAGAACCCTGCAGAACAGTTCCCAGCAATTCTTCTCCAGTACTTTTCTGTGCTCTACTCCACAATGTGAGTTGGCTGGCTACCACCCTTCCAAATCTTGAATGAGCTATACACAACTCCCTCAATACTGTCCTAACACACGTCTACATCCCCCCCACCCAATGGTTATCTCCCTACACTGAATTCAAGTAACAGTTTAGGTACAGCCCTGTCACTCTGAGTATTTGTCATCACTGGCTACTTTCATCCACAGTCAGGTAGTGATCACGATGTTGGCAGCCCCACATTTCAGATCTCACAGTGATCTGCTCAGCATCCTCCCTCATGTCTTCAACTAACCTGAATATAGCTATATCCCGCTGGAATGGCCTCTTCAGTAACTCTCTGGCATTCATTCTTCTCACCTGCTCCCCACTCCAAAAACTGGTGAATTCACTACCCTTCTGCATCATGAATGTGTTTAGTACAGTCTCCCGTGTTATATTTACATATTAATAATAAACATGATCTTCTGACAAACCAGGCTGATAGCAGCATGGCACAAGTAGAAAAACAGTCTTTCCTACCCATATAAGATCTAAGCCACCTATGATTAGGCACTATTAAATGACATGCATAATGATGTGCACACCCATCATTTAATTGTGCCCAATCAAAGGTAGCCTAGTTCTTTTAAGGATAGGAAAGCCCATCATTCCCCTTGTTCACTGCTGCTATGAGCCTGACTTACTGGAAAGATATGTTTATATTTCATATGTCAAAATAAAACTGGGACTGTACTACTTGCATTCATGATGCAGAAAAAATGATAACTCACCAGTTTTCAGTGTGAGGAGGAATAGTGAAGAGAATGAATACTAGGGGGGACTGAGAAGGCCAGTCTTGCAAAGTACCTGCTATATTCAGGGAAGGAAGACAGAAGAAGAGAAATATCAACAGATTTCGTGAGAAATAAGATGTGGGGCTGCTAGCACCTTGCTCACTACCTGACCCTATTGTCCTGGTCAACATTCCCCTTTCCATAATACTAGTTCATGCAATTGTCCAAGGCTGTGTGTGGATAATAATGTATGAAATGGCTGCCACTACACATTTGGCCACTTCACTACCTGCCCAGTATTGCTTGTAAAGCACTTTGGGGTACAATGTGTATGAAAACCGCTATTTAAATGCTGATTCTTAATATTATTTCCCATGGAAAAAGAAGACAAGACAAGCATATATTTTAGTTTTGAGAAAGTATGAACTCTAACATTGGACTGCACAAGAACTTTGTTACAAAAAAGTGGTGGCTCTAGGGGATGGTGAAGGGAGTGGCTGACCCCCCCCCCCACATAGTAATGTACTTTCTTGCTGCTGCATTTCACTTTGTTGAAGAAGTCTGATTCATTGATTGTACAAATGTTTACATTCAAACTGTGGATTACATTTGTAGGTTTTGTCAAAAACGTACTAGAAAAGACTAATAGCAGAAAATATAACAGTTTAATAAAAATGTTAAAAACTGCATATTAAGCATGCACACCACCACAGCACCCCCATTGTAGCATCCTTGATCCACCATAACCACTAGACCACCAGGCTATTCAAGATTTGTACTGCACTGTGGTTTTCCACAGAGAAATTCAGTTGGATTAAAACACATTTTCAGCATGTTAAAGTAAACAAAATGAACAGAACCATAGCCTAACATGCGCATTATACAAAATAATGCACGTGATTTTGACCATTTGGGTGAAACAATTCTATACAAAGGGAAAGACAACTAGTTAATACTATAGAGAGCCATATAGCTCTCTGACTTTGGCTCCAATTATGTCATCATAATTTGGCGGCCATTTTAGGAAGCAGGTAAGACAGTGTTTTTGAAATTAGAAGGCTAATTTTACAATTTTCAAATGCTCTGGAAACACATTTAGGTAAATTATGTAAATGTAATTTTAGCATTAATGAATGCAGCAGCCTTTCCTTAGTCACCTACGGAGTCAGACTTTTGAATAGTTTGTTGTCAAAATGTTGTTTAGGTATCCTTTAACATACATATTCTTGTTGTTACTGCAGTTAATCTGTTTCCACCATTTATCCATTCTACTGTAATTGTTGTTGTGACTACCTCCATCTTCTGTTGTTACTGTAAATCTGTTATTAATAAGCATGTCAAAAAAAAACTACATACATTAACCCTAAAACTTTGTATCAACTCCAAACTTTAACCAGAGTGTGCTTACCAAGTTATTATATTTTTCCTCTTTTTGTTTCTATATTTTTACTAAGTGCGGTCCCCGTCAGATCTAACAGATGCTGTGTTCTCTATATAATACAGTTTCCTGTCTCTTCTGAATTTTTTGTTTTAACACTACAGTCTGTCCTTCTATCTTCTTCCACTGATCTCCTATTTCTATGTATTACCCCAATTTTCCTAAGCCATTTCTATAATCCATTTAGTCCATCTTTCCATAAACTTTTCCTCCCTTTCCTGTATCATGTATGTTAGTCTTTCCATTTCTTGGATCTTGTTCACTATCTTTTCCCAGTCTTGCACTGTTGGTGGTTCCAGGTTGAGGCATCTCCTCAGTATGGCCTTCCTTATCACCACTACACATATATTACATAAGTATTTTGCATTAGCCCTCCCCCCCCTTACTTCTTGTGGTGGGAACCCCAGAGTTGCATGATGCATGTTTAGAGTTATGCCAATTTGGAACAGTACTTGTAACTTCGTCTTCACCTCTTGTTAGAATTGCAATGATAGCTGGACACTGATATACTCATGTGTGACATTTTGTTCTACACATTTTCTCCAACATCTGGCATCCCCTCCCTCCTCCCATCTGGCTTTTGTACTAGGGGTTATAAAGTACCTGTATTTTACTTTCCAGGAGAATTCTTTCCATCCTGGGGATGTGTTGGTTTTGAACGTATCCTACCATATCCTATGCCATTCCTTTTTGGTCAAATGGAATTCTCAACCCTCTTTCCATTTTGCCTGTGTGTGTCTAGACCCCTCTTCTCTACGTGTGGTTATAAATTGATATAGATTTGATATTGCTCCTTTTGGGGTGGCCATACTCAATAGGTCATCTAGCTTAGGTGCTTCCTCTGAGGTAGTCTGTACTGTGTTATGCCTTCATATTTGAGTTTGCAGATAGTTTATGATTTGAAAATACCTCAGTGTATCTGTCCCTACCCACCCATATTGTCTGCAGCATTCTTCAAAGGTGAGAAGAGTATCCACCTTCATTATCATTACCAGACAGGTTATCCCTCTTTGTACCTGACTCTAAAACCAGGGATCCAAGTCTCCTGGTGGAAAGTCCACATTCCATACCCACCATCTGTATCTCCATTTGTCTTTTATTGCATTTGTAAATTTAAAAAATCTGGTCCAGGTCTTCTCTGTTGTTCTCATTCCCAATAATTTCCTCTCCTCTCTCCCTGTCCCCACCTGAGGATTGAAAAGTTATGCTTCCAATAGTCTTTGTCCTCCTCCTATCTCCTCCAGTCTGCACCAATGTGCTGCTGTCTGAGGGTGTCCCCACTGTAAGGCCCATCTAATTTGTGCAGCCATCCAGTATTCACTCAATTCTGGCACTGCCCATTCCCTGCATTTTATTTTTTTGACTTCTTATCGTAGGTTTCTCATCTGCCCATATAAATTTATATATTATTCACTGCATTTCCACTAGCCACTATTTTGGTAACTGCACAGGCAAACATCGAAACAGATATAAAAACCGTGGAAGCAAGTTCATTTTGGTTGTTAGTATTCTGACGTATAGTGGAAATAGTATGAGATCCCAAATCTTGCAATATCCTCTTTTATTTGTTTTACCAGTGGAACAAGATTATCTTGAAAGAACATTTTATTAGTGTTTCTTAAAATATTTCCCAAGTATTTTAAGCTTGACAATGTCTACTTTATCAAGTATTTTTTTTTTATATTTAAACAACAATATTTCTGTTTTAATTGAGTTTAGAGTGTATCCTGCCAGATAGGGAAATTCTTTTATCATGGTTATTAGTCTTGGTATAGTTGTTTCGGGTTCTGTTATGTACATCAGTACATCATCTGCATATAGGGCCATTTTATGTACCTGCTTTTTTATAGGTATCCCCTGAATATCTGGATCCTGTCTGATCCACTGTACCTGTGCCTCAATATACAATGTGAATAGCAGTGGAGACATAGGGCAACCCTGGTGTGTGCCCCTCCACAGATCAAACCTACCTGACAGGTGTCCACTGGCCCTAACACATGCCTGTGGGTTATTATACAGTCATTGTATCAGCTGCATGACTGTTTTGTCAAATCCAAAACTAGCAAGGACCCCAAACAAGAATGTCCAATCCACTTGATTAAATGCCTTTTCTGCATCTAAGCTCATAATGACTGCTGGGACTTTTTTTAATATTTAAGTGGTTTATTAAGTGCAATGTGCATCTAACATTATCTGCTGCTTTTCTCCCTGCCACAAACCCTGTTTCGTCCATCCCCACCAATCATGGAACTAAGTCCTCCAATCTCTTTTCCATTATGGCTGTCAGATATTTGTAGTCGACTTTAGGTAGGGATATTGGGCAGTACGAGGCACATATGCTTGGGTCCTTGCCAGGCTTGGGGATCACAGAGATTACCGCCTGTCTCCAAGATGGTGGTGTAGTGCTCCCCTCCCCCATTACTTTCTGGAATGTCCCCTGTAACAGTGGTGCCACTGTATCAGAGAATTTTTGTATAGAATTCATTGGAAAAGCCATCTGTTCCTGGGTATTTTGCCATCTTGCTGTTCCCCATAACAGTTTTAAGTTCACCTAAGGTTATTTGTCTATTCTACCTTGTGTTTTGTTCCTCTGTTAGCCGTGGTAATTTGAGATTTTGTAGGAATTTGCTTATCTGCTCCTTGGATACTTCCTTATTTAGGGGTGTATAATTATTTGTAATATGTCACAAATGCATCTAAGATTTTATCCACCTTATATGTCCTTTCCCACGTCCCTGGACACTGAATTTTTACTATTTGTGCCTTAGCTCTTCCAGCCTTAAGTCTGCACACTAGTAGTTTTATAGTCCTTGGCCCACCCTCATAATATTTTTGTTTCAGAAATTTTAAATGTTGTTCCACGTTTGGTCCAATATTGAATTCAGTTCCTTTTGTAGCTCCAAGAGGTTTTTTCCTCTTTGCCCATCTATTTTCTTTTGTTGTAAGTCTCCCATTGTTTTTATGTTTTTTTTCTAGTTCGCGTTGTCTTTGGATTCTCTGTTTTTTCCTGGCTGCCCCTTTTGAGATAAATTTGTCTCTGAGAATTGCCTTAACCATATCCCACAGTATCCGTTTACTGACCTCTGTTGTGCTGTGATCCTGTACTGTTTGATCTAGTAGTTTAGGAATTTGCTCTACCACCTCTTTATCTTGAAGTAAAGACAGATTTAGTCTACAGAATGTTATTTTCTTTGTTATGTTTAGGTCTTTTTCCATTTGTAGTGGGGCATGATCTGATAGGCCTAATATCCCTACTTGGCATCTAATTAAATTACATGTTGCTATTGTAGATTTGAGAAAAAAGTCTAATCTGGAGTACATCTGGTGTGCTTGTGAAAATAAAGTGTACTATCTGTTGGATCCTTCTAGGTACCTCGTACCTTCATACATCTTGTAGCATGATAGGGCATAGGTGAAGGATATAGGGCAAGTTGAGAAAAAGGTCCCCAGAAATATGCTATTTCTTGAGAGGGTTGTTGAAATATAAGTGAGTAGCTGGTGATTCCCTTTTTCTTGTTTTGTTGGAAACACACTCTTCCCTTAAAAGCATGTTCTTGTGTGGAGAGAGAGATAAAAAAAGAAGTAAAAGAGAAGCTTAAAACTTTACTTTATTGGCTATTACATGGAGCAGCTTTATTTTCAGCAAGAAATAGTGTAAAAGCTACTCCACTAAGAAAACGCTGCCCTACGGAACAAGGAGTAGTACATGTATATGCAACTGCAAAAAAGGAAAAGTCTACTTCTGGTGTTCCTTTCAGAAATAAAACAGGGCCACAATCAGGAACATAAATGTTTTAAGATAACACAGGTACATGAATATTGCTAATGTGCTCTCCAGTGTATACATCCCATGCATATTACTAGTAAGGGATTTACAGGAAGAAATAATGTATACAATGGCTGGTTAAAATAAAGAAGAGGGAATTGTTCCCCTTTTCTTACCTGCTGAAGCAAGGCCAATAATGCATCCTCATTTAGGAGCCAGGTGCCTCATTATGAGATATATTTCTAGGAAGATATTCTGTCAATCTCAGCAAAGTAGAAGGAGCTTAACCTCATTAACTATCACTTAGCCATGCAAGACATGAAATCAAGAGAATAAACTTAAGGATGGAGGACATTTTTATGATCTTGTATTCCTCAAAAACTGTGTTTGTGGGGAATGTGTCAACTTGATCCGTCCCATTTGTATTAGAGAAGGAATACATTTGTATTAGAAAAGGGCTGGATCAGGTGACCTATCCTTAGAGTATAAAACCCCTAATTTGCAATAGTTCCACAGATCAGCCTTGAGAGAGGAATCAGGAGGATCTGTGCCAGTTTATGGTCTAATGAAAGACACAGACATAGGTGGATTTCTGCCTCAAAAGGAACCCAGTCTGTGGGGAGTGCTACAGGCATTAGCACTGAAGCTCTGTAAGAGTTGTTTTTTGATTTTTATTATATTATTTTTCTGACTTTTTATAGAAAATAAAGCCACACTGTGGTGTGTTGCACCAATCTGCTGTTGTATATGTTATCCTTCACCCATGCCCTATCACATATGGTGTTAAAAGTTGGATATACTGGTTGTCCAGGATTATAGGAGGAAACCAGCACATGATACCAGGTATCTGGATAACTAGCAGAGGTGAATGACAGTGGAGCCTGGGGAGACACTTTTTCCTGGATTGGAACCTATTTCCTGAATGAAGACGAGGCCTCTGATATTTTGGAGACTCCTGTGGAGAGGACATGGATGAGGAATAGTAGAGTGCTCAAGGCAGACTGGAAGTACAGGATGATGCCCAGGTGATGGAGACCCTGATGAGGATGATCCAGTGGATGAGTGGGCAATGGCTGGAGGCAGATTGACTCCACAGTGAAACAGAACACCGGTGCCAGGTATTACTCGAGAGGTTCCAGCTGGAGAATTTGGAAAACAAATCAGAGTAGGATTGTTCTTGGGCTCAGCTGGAGGATGAGTCCATAACTCAGCAAGATATTCTTCTGCTGCCAGTGTTTTCCTGATGTTACATGTTGGAGAATGGAGAAGCCAGCATAGAACTTGAATGTGAGACGCCAGGTAAGACTGTGCTTAGGGATATCCTGCTGGGGCTGAAGACTACAAGCAAGTCAGAAGAAGCCTGTGAGGCTGAAGGGACTTTTTCCTGTATTAATCCATCTGTAGCTAGTAACAGTGGTCAAAGCAATATTGACGGGGTACACTGCAGGCTGAGGATGCCGCAGTGGTGAAACTTTTACAGTATGTAAAAGTCAAAGAGGGTGTTCAGATTAATGGTTGTGTGGGGTTAAAGCAATTTTGGTGGTATGAACTAAAACAGGGTGTTCTGTATCGCATGAGGCCCAACTCCCATACAAAAAGAGTGGATGCCTAGGTAGTGGTGCTTGAGGCATATAGGCAACAGGTTGTGGAGGTTGCACACTCCAGTCCCTGTGGGCATCTGAACTATAGTAGTGTACAGACTTGATTAACTCCTTTTTATGTTGTCTTGCACACATGCAAGCAACATCTTGAAGTAGTATTAGCACAGTGAGAGGTTTGTCAATGTTGGCGATCGCAGGCACACTTTAGTAGGTGTATTTCTCATGCCCCAATTAGCCAGCATACTAGCGCTGATGCAAAAAATATGTAAAGTGCCACCAACTTGAAAGAAATCTGCTGCTGCAATCAGAGACAAGCTCGTCATGCGATGGCAGAGATGACATGCAACCCGCACATGAATTTCCTGGTGAAACATTTCAATAAACATGGCAGTGGCAAAGCAATCCATAAACAAAGCCAACATCAGGGGTGCAATGCCTGTGTTGGCATGTCTCCCACCCCTCACATTATGTGACACACTGAGAACCCACCCAGTGTGCCGCCGGTCACACGGTTAATTTCGTTGGTACATTCCTCACCCCCATCTCCCTTGGTGGAATATTGGAGCTCACTCCCAGTGTGCCGCTGGTCACAAAAGCTGACTGTGTCGGCATGTTCCTGCCCTTCACCCCCTTGTGTGGCATACTGGGAGCCCACCCAGTGTGGCCAATAAATTGAGTCGCGATGTCCAGGTGTTTTTATTACCTGAAAAAGAAATGGTCCTCATTGTCTGCAGCACTCCCATCCCCTAACCTTTTGTGCACCTCACCTCCATACACCCCCCTAACTCCATACTTACCTTTGGCGGTCCGGTGCTGTGATCGTCAGTGGAGTGGAAACAAGTCTGGACTGTTCAAAGCTGAACTGCAAAATGAAGAAATGCCAGTAAGCTGTATAATGGCATCAATGTAGGGTTTCAACTTAGGTGGATAACTCAGCCATGTTTCTGAATTTTGGCTCCAAATTTTCAACATGGGGTTCTTGGGACCCAACTTCATGAACACATGCATTGTCATCTTATTATTCGGTCCAAAAGGTGATTTTGTGGTCACTGCATGGAATCACCTTTTAGGACCATTTAATGAAATAACAGTACCACTGTTCATGAGGTGGGGTCCCAAAAGCCTATGTTACAAATTAGTGAAAAATTCAAAAAATTACTGTTATGGCGTGCATTGTGCAGTTTCCATGCACATGCATAACTTTGACAATTTTTAATATTTCACTCCAGATTATCAGCATTGCCATTTTTCACACCTCCTATATGAACAGTACAGCTGTCATTTTCATCATCCTGCCCAAATGTGTTTTACATGTGGTGCACAATGGTGTGTCGCCGTGGAAAATCAATTTTGGGACAGATTAACAAAATCACAATGCACTGTTCATGAGCAGAGGTCCCAAAATGCCTATGTTGAAATTTGGTTAAACAAATCACCAAAATAATTGCGTTACTGGCATGCATTGTGCAGTTTCTATGCACGCTATTGACTTCACCAGTTTTTCATATTTTCACTCCAGATTTTCAACATTGCCATTTTTGTTACACCTCCTCATGAACAGTACAGCTGTCATTTTTTACATCCTGCCCGTAATGTGTTTTCACACCTGTGGCACCAAATGATACAGTTGCTATGTAAAATCACCTTTTGGCTAACAAACTGATAGTGCCACTGTTCATGAGGTGGGGTCACAAAAAGCCCATATTGAAAATTTGGAGTGAAAATACCAACAAATGCCCAGGTCATTAGGGTTCCAACCATAACACCCCATCCTGTAGAGACTGACAGGTGTCAGAGGTGAATTTGGATGTAATGTCTCATGCCATTCCACCCCCACCCTGCTGCCAGTGACAGACGTGAGGTGTGCCTTGGATTCTTTTGGCCCTCAAAGTTCACCCCATTCTCCTATACTGCCCATCTCAGCATATTTCCTTATGGAATGGGGTGAGCTGAAGGCCTGAAGATCCCAAGGCACACTGCAACACTTGTCGGTGTCTGCTGGGTAGGGTGAGGTGAAATGACATGAGCATTATGGCTAATGACCCAAAGGCACACCCCAATGCCTGTCAGTCTCTGTGAGGTGGGGGTTGGGTTGGGTCAGTTCAATACTTCACTGCCATTCTTATTGTGCTTCTCTCTAACTCCTGCCCTACCAATGCCAGTGCCAGCAAGAGAACATTTAGCATTGACAAATACTTGTTATTACTGGCCTCATATTTACTGACAGGTGGCAGCCTTTACTGACAGGTGGCAGCCTTTATTAGGATCTGTCCAGTGTGCAACCAGAGAGGTTACTGCAGGGAATAGTAGACACCTGTTCAGAAGAAGTATTAGTACATGAGGTGTGGTGAGTGTCCCATAGGGAAGGGGTCATTAAGGAAAAGAAGTGGTACTCTTACGAACATGCGAACATACACAAATGCCAGCAGAAATAGGCCTTACTGTCTGTTGAGTCTGCTTGATTGTGTAGCTAGCCCCTCACTTGCAGCTGCCCCTCCCACTCCTCCGCTCCTTAGATTTACCCTCCCCCTTCCCCTGTCCCATCCCCTCTTGAAACTCACAGTCTTACAGGCCACCACCTCCTGTGGTAGAGTGTTCCACTTGCCCACCATTCTTTCTGTGAAGAACTGTCTCCTTACCTCCCTTATGAATCTTCCCCCCTCCAGTCTGAGACTATGCCCTCTCAAGTCCCATCCTCTTCTTAATTGCAAGATCCCCTCTGTTCGAGTCTTGTCCATCCCTTTCCAAGTACTTAAAGGTCTCAATCATATCTTCCCATTCTCCTCTCCTCCAATGAATACATATGTGGCTCACTCCAGCCTTTCCTCATAGGGCTTTCTCTCCAATCCCTTTATCATCTTTGTTGCTCTCTGCTGCACCCTCAACAATCTGACATTCTTCCTCAGGTACAGGCTCCAGAACTGCATGGTACCCAGGTGCAGCCTGACCAGTGACCTGTACAGGGGAGGACTACCTCCCTACTTCTGGAGGAGATTCCTTGCTATGCACCCCAGCATCTTGCTGGCCTTCACTGTCACTTTCCTGAACTGAGCAGAGTTGATCATGCTCCTAGTTATAAGTACTCCCAGGTCCTCTCCACAGTGTTACTCAACTGTACCCTCTCAGCTGATAGTCCCTTCCTTGGTTATTTGCTCCAAAGTGCATTATCAAATCAAATCAAATCAAATCAAACTTTATTTTTAAAAAGGCGCTTTCTTAAAACCAAAGTGCCTGTACAATTTCATAGAACAATAAATAACAAAATCTAAAACTATTATAAATCAATAAAAGCTATGTTAAAGAGGTGGGTCTTCAAGGCTCCTTTAAAACTCAGGACAGTCAGACTATTTCGTGCCTGACGAGGTAGAGAATTCCACAGGGTCGGAGCCATAAAACTAAATGATCTAGCTCCTGAATTCTTCAAACAGACCCTGGGAATCTCCAGCAATCCCTCGTAAGTGGATCGGAGGGGGCGGGAGGGACAGTAGGGGCAAAGGAGCTCTTTCAGGTAAGTAGGTCTCTGGTCATGTAGGGCTTTATAGGTCAGCAAACCGACCTTGAAGGTGATTCGCCAGAATACTGGCAGCCAGTGCAGTCCGCGGAGCACAGGCATTATATGGCTGGATCTAGAAGAATCAGTCAATAACCTGGCTGCTGCATTCTGCACTAGCTGCAGACGGCGAAGCTCAACCCCGATAGCCCTAGGTACAGGGAGTTGCAATAGTCAAGGCGGAGGTAATGAAGGCTGGATCAATGTTGGAAGATCTTCTGGAGGAACCAGGTGCTCACCCCTGGCGATATTCCCTCAGGATGGAAAAGGACGTTTTGACCACTGCTGACAGCTGAGCTTTGAGTGTCAAGTGGTCGCCAATTATTACGCCAAGATTCCGCACCTGATCTGAGGTCGCCAGCGGAACGCCTGCAAGCCTTAAGCCTGAGTGAGATCCAGTCGGCAAACCCGCCTCACAGCGACCTTTGTCCACAACCAACACCTCAGTTTTCTCTGGGTTTAACCTCAACCAACTCTCATTCATCCAATCTTGGATTTCTGCAAGGCAGTTATTAAATACTGACAAGGCAGCATCCTGGCCGGGCACAAAAGACATATACAGCTGGGTATCATCGGCATAGCAATGAAAACCCAGACCATATCATCTTATAATCACTCCCAATGGCAGCATATACACCGCAAATAACATGGGCACTAGAATAGAGCCCTGCGGTACCCCACAAGATAGGGAGACTGATGCCGAGGAAAAAATTCCCAACACCACCCTCTGAGTCCTACCTTCGAGGTAAGATCTAAACCACCCAAGGACCATACCAGATAATCCACAGATGGACCGCAGACGCTTTAACAGCACACCATGATCAACAGTGTCAATTGCTGCTGAGAGATCAAGAAGTACCAAGATAGAACAGGTCCTCACGATCTCTCGCTATTGGAGGTCATTTAGTACCCGAACAAGTGCTGTCTCGGTACTATGCCTCTTCCTAAATCCAGATTGGAGAATCGTGATATTGTATGCTGGTCAGATGATCCTCCAATTGCCTTGCGACCACCTTCTCAATAACCTTACCCACAAAGGGTAGGTTAGAGACTGGTCTGTAATTTGCTAGACAATCTGGGTCCAAGGAGGATTTCTTTAAAAGAGGCTTAACTATAGCCTCTTTAAGGGGATCTGGAAAGATCCCCCTCTCCAAAGACTTCCAGACTATCAAAGCCAGGACTAGGCCAATTTTATCCACACATTCCACTAAAAGGCGTGTGGGGCCAGGGTCCAAATCACAGCTGGTTGGTCACAATGCTCAGATGACCATCACAATATCATCGATTTTGGGGAGGCTAGTCGGCCATACCAACTGGGTGTTCAACATCTCCAGCCAACCATCACCGCTCCCACTGGAGAGGGAAGAATGGACGCCTGATCTGATTTTGGCCACCTATCTGCAAAGAAGTAGATCTCCTCACACCGCTCTGTGGAAAAGGACCTTCCGGCTGAAGACAGACTGGATTGCACAGTCTGTCCACAGTCTGAAAGAGCTGAGCTGGTCTATCTGTGCAGCGCTATCTCCCTGGACAGGAACTCTGCCTTCTTACGAGAGATTGCGGATTGATAAACATATAATGGTCCATCAAACTAAGTCTGTCATCATCCAGACCAGACTTCGCCAACACCTCTCCAGCCTTTGTCCAACCCTCCTCAACTCCCTCATGGTCCACTGACCTAGTGAAGTTTTCCTGAAGGACAGGAGCAGATTTTGGTCACCTGTGGAATGGCTTCCCTTGCGGCTGCTGATATGGGGAGATGTAGCTATGGACACCTGGCGGCATTTGTCTAAAAAACACTTTTACATATGTTGTAATGCTTTTCTTGAGAGTAACTCATAGATGGAATGGTAGCCAGTTAGAAATGTAAAGGTCACATTGACAGGAGTCAGGTTTTTATTGAGTGCAAATCTGATTAATGGCACCATCGTCAATTACCATTACAATGAGGCTGGAGACCCTGGGTTTTTTCACCTCAGAGATAAGATTGGTCCTGTTTCGGTAAAGTAGGCCAAGGTGCTGGTGGATATTCTTGACCAGAGAATCAGTATGTGGTGATTAAGACAAGGTTGGGTCCGGGACAGTGTACTCGCAGGTATTTGAAGACATTGACTTGCTTAATGAGGACCCCAGCTGGGGATGTTATGTTGAGTACTGATCCGTTCTTTAGGACATGGGTGCTCCCAAGCTGTAGAGATTTAGTTTTTTTGGCATTAATGGTCAGCTTACTAGTGATGAACCGATCGCAGACCCTGCTGAAGTCAGACTGCAGGATACTTTCCAGAATCTTCTGGTCATGGTGGGAGGTGATAACAACTCTGTCTTTGACATACAGTAGAAACTTAGAGGGACGACAAATGTCATGGACTTTATTGATGAAAAGGCTGAACTGCAGAGGTCCTAGGATAGAGCCTTGCAGCACTCCTGTGGTAAGGGGGGGGGTTAGACCAGAGAACACATCTCCACTTCTAGCCTTTTGCAATCTGTTGGTAAGGTAGTCAAAGAACCATGCAGTAGCCTTGGCTGAAAGACTCAATTCCTGGAGCTTCATGATGAGGAAATCATGGCTTACCAGGTCAAAGGCCATGGAGAGATCAAGAAAGCCTGCTCCAATGTATTCATCTTTGTCTAAGGCAGCAAGGTGTTCCTCTGTTAGCTCTATTAGGGCGGTGGTTGTGCTGTAAAGTTTTCAGAATCCATGCTGTTCAGCTGATAAGAGGTCATGAGTCAGGGCATAGCTTGCCTGTTGGTTGCAGACAATTATATCCAGAGTCTTAGAGACAGGAGAGCGGATAGAAATTGACCTGTACTTGGAGACTAGTGTGCTCTCCCTGGATTTCAAAACTGGGACAACACTGTGGATGGAGCCAGATTGGAGAAAGAGGCTGAAGAGTTTTGGGATGGGTAGAGTCAGTTTCATTGGCCATTCTAAGTATTTCATATCCACTGCATCAGGTCTAGCTTTGGTTTTGGATGATGAACTTAGGAGATATTTTTTAACTGTGCTCATGCTTACCCGCTTAAAGTAGAACTTTGGTCTGAGAGGATAGGGGCAATAGGCAGAGTCCCAGAGGGCAGGTCTTTGCCGACATTCATGAAGATGGTGTTAAAGGTCATAGGGATGGCTTTGGGGTCAGTGGTGTTTGAACTGTTAACATATAGTACATTGTGGGTGAAGCGACTTTTTCGGCATAGAACTTCATTAATGCTTTCCCAAAGTGTTCTAGGATTGCTGCAGTATTCCTGAAACTTTGACTTACAGAATTCACATTTTGCTTTCCTAATAGCAGATTTACACCACTTTCTCAATTTCTTGTACCTCAATAAAATTTTGGGGGAAACATTTTCTTTAAAGAAAGCCCACTGGTAGTCACGTTCTTTAGAGAGTACAAGGTGGTCTGCGGTGATCCAGTGGTTAGCATCTCCATGGATTGTCTTTTTTTTTATTAGGGGGGAAAAATGATCGCACATGGTTTGGAAGGTGTTGGAGAAGAAGTCAAAGGCAAAGTTGCTGTCCAGAATGTAGTCCAGGTATTGCCGAATCGGTATGGTTGCAGTAGTTTTGGAATTCAGCTATCTCTCTCTCTCTCTCTCTCTCTTTAGGCAGTGGGTGTAAATGAATTTAGGTGGGGGGTTCTTTGTTTTCTAGCGGACCAGGAGCAGTAAATCATGGAATGGTCGCTGATCAGATCAGGGAGTACCTCTACTTGTAAAAGCCTGTCCAGGAAGGATGCCAAGATCCAGCCAATGAATGTTTCTGAGGATTTTCTGTGGTTGATTCTAGTTGTGGACTTTTCAGACTTAGCCCTAGTACTAATGTGTGGTTGAGGTAGAGGTTGGTTATTTGCAATTTAAATCTAACAGGCATCCTGTCAGAACAATTGGTTCCAGTTGGTGTGGTAAATGTAGGACATGCAACAAAAGGCAATCTGTCTGTCCATCTATCATAGAAACAAAGAAAATGACAGTCAAAAAAGATCCATGTTCCGACACCTCAGCCAGCAGGTTGTTCCATGACTCAGCCACTGTCTCCGAAGTATAGAACTTCCTCATGTACCTCCTGACTATCCCTCCTGCCAGCTTCCATTCACATTCCTGTGTTTTAGATTCACTATCTCTGTTGAATATGTTATGCATGTTTCGTTAAATAGTTGTCTTTTTTTATGTGTTATATTTTTTATGTGTTTTGGTGTTTTGTGACTTGTCGCTGGTGAAAACGGGCAGTTTTTGCACATCCTGCTTACAAGTATAAAAAATTAAAATGAAATGAAATGAAAGTGAATAGTTCCTTGCAGTTTACCTTGTTCATTCCCTTCAGAAACCTGAAGGACTTTATCATATCGACCCTCAACATCCTGAACTCCATCAAGTACAGTACATGTTCAGGACCCTAAGCCGATCCTCATAAGATCTGCCCTGCAGGCCAAGAATAATTTTAGTTACTTTATGCTATAACATTTTCAGTCTGTCCTTATCTTTTGTTCAGTGAGGACTCCAGAACTGGGCACAGTACTACTGGTGTGGCCTCACTAGTGATTTGTAGAATGATAGGAGCGGTAGTACTACAGTACCTCTTTCCTACTCCTACCAAAATCCCTTCCAATAGAAACCAACATCCTGTTTGCCTTGCTGTAGGCCTTATTATTACATTCACTTGATTGTTTAAGGAGGTCATGTATGATGACTCCCCAGGTCCATTTCCTTATATGTAAATCCTAGCTTAACCCATCCCATCCCATCCAATATTCCATCCTGGAGTTCTTATTCCCTATGTGCATCTTTTTGCATTTTTTGTCATTGAATTTCACCTGCCAAACTGTGGACCACTTCTTCAAAATTCTCAAGTCTCTCTGCAGTTCCCTTAGCCCCTCCTCACCATCTACCCTACCACAGAGATCAGGGTCCTCTGAGAAGAGACACATCTTGCCCTGAATTTTTACTTCCTATATTGCTGAGGAACATATTGAGAAGGACTGGTCTAACAACTGAACCCTTTTGCACCCCACTAGTGACCTCTCTCTTCTCAGATTTGACTCTGTTTACCACCACCCTCTGCTCTCTTGCCTCTAACAAACTACCCACCCATCTAACTATGTTCTTTGTCACACCTATGTCCTCTAGCTGCTTCAGTAACATTCTGTGTCTGTCTGTCTAGCTAGCTAGCTATCAACCTGGATAATAAGACCGTGATATAATTCCTACAGTAGCAAGAAAACACTGGTTGTATAAATAGCAACAGAATCTCAAGCAAGCAAAACTGAGTAGAAGGAGGCCCCACTGTGAATGAGGTGTTGCATATGAGATGGGTTACCCTGGGAAATAAAATATTATTTAATAGCCACTGATGCCTCAAGGAACTCTTTTTTTAAAATATAATCTTTACAGTTCAACTACGATTTCATAACTTCTGTGTTTTAATTCCACTTCTTTCTTTTTAACTTGGCACTTCTACAGTAAGTCAAAGGTAGGCAAAGGATGTTGTGCCCAGTAACCCATGTCCAAAGAAGCACTATACAGCACAGATCCATAATCAGTGCCAAACTTTATTCAAGGGGATAAAAGAGAGTCCATATGAATTTCACTTGCCACATAAAACTGGATGCAAAACCAGACACAAAACTAGACACATCTGCACCTGAAAGTCAGTGCTGTGTCATTGTCAAGGATGTGGACCCCCCATCCCACCATACTTTTATACCCTCATTCATAAATGTGTGATGACTATTTAATAGTCACATTTGATACAATTCTAACACATATTAGCATGGGTCCCACAGTAAGTGCAAATTGCAACAATGTACAAAAAGTACAAAATATTACCAAAATGACAAAACATAATTAAGAAAATGATTAAAAACAATGGACCTGCTGACTATTCAGAGGTAATTCATGGACAGTTCATTGTTACTTATAACAATATTCATAGCTATATATCCTATGGGGAAAAGAAAGAAATAATTGTTAACAACAATCACAATAAAAATAAATGTAAACCTGGAGACACCAATAATTGAAAATATGAATCAAAGTCCACATATAGAGACTGTAGGGTATTCTATTTCAATATTAAAATGTCTTTAAGAAGGGAGGCAGTTCAATTTTGTGCTGTAAACCTGGCTACCTTATTACTGACAATTTAGAACTCCAGCAGTCTTCCCTCCTTTTTAGAAAATTGCCAAAGGTCCCCCTACCTTCTGTGTTTTGTTACCTTCTCAATATCACCAAACAGGAATGCATGGCTAGCTTTAACCCTGCTGTTATTAATGTGGTCTGCCAGTGCATTCTCAGGATCTCTATTCTATACAGAACAAAGATGTTCCCCAATGTGAAGAAGGTTCACATATTGAAAGGTCCTCCCAACATATTAAGCACTGCATTGGTATGTTGCCTGATGTACGACACCCTTTGTGGTTCCTGTAATAAAGTCATAAATCCCTATCACATTACCAGTTCTAGGGTTAATGAAATGATGAGTTTTCTTGAACAATCCACAAACTCTGCATCAGCTATATTTCTGGCAACCATGAGGGAAAGGAGGGAGCCAACAATTATTCAGCGTTGGTTGAATTGGTTGAACTGAGTGGACCCTTGAATTCCTGCCCCCTCCTAAATTAATTTATTTGAAATTACTCAAACTGGGTTAACCCCATGAGCTGCAGCATCTCATTTTCATAGGGGTCACAGGTGGAATAGCTGCAGTTAGCAGGTTAAAATAATCCAGTAGCGCATAGTTACATACAGGCTAAAATATATGCAGAAGAAACAAACACACTCTAAATGTAAGTACATCCAAAAAGTAATGGACAAGAGGTAACAAAGTGGGTTCACTGCAAACAAAGAGCATGAACATTGTTATATAACATAATCATGGTCAATTAAATGAGGGTTCTGGACCAAAACAAATACAGGCAGTTCAAAGGTGGCTGGAAAGACTGTACTTAAACACTTGCAAGCTCAAAGCATTCCACAACTGGAGAGGTAGTTTGTTCCAGGTATCTGGTGATGCAAATGCAAAGGTCATTCTACCTAATTCATACTTTATCCTGGGATCTGAGAAGGTAAGTGCTGCTATTGAATGGAGTGAGAAGGTACTGCTTGACTGTGTGATGCAGGCTAGGAGATACTCAGAGGCTTTTCCTTGTACACATGCTGTACAACAAAGAAAGTCAGACACATCTGCTTGAGGGACTTATCCAGTGTAGCTGGCCATAAAGCATACACTGATGGGTGGACCAGTCAAAGGAGAGGATGAAAATGCACATCTTCTTGTTGTACAAATGATTCATGGGCACCAAATCTGTTTAGTTTGTACAATGGTATATGATGTCTCCATAATCAATGGAAGAGCAGGAAGTAGCAGATTACCTGCTTCTTTATGTCAGAACTGCGGCAACGTCTTTCATCTGTAGAGGAAGTTGAGCTTCGGCCCCACAGCTGATAAGATATGATCCACATGCCTCTGTATGTAAGTGATACATCAAGCTAGATTTCTAGACATTTGAATACTTTGACTTGCTCAGCAGTCTTGCCATCTGATGTAACGATTGCAAGTGAATCAGTTAAATGAAGTTAGCAAGTTTCAGAATTCAAACACCATAGACTTCCTTTTTGTTGCATTAAGGACAAGCAATTGTTGACAAACTAGGAGAAGATTACATTGAAATCAGATTGGTTGAGACCATTCTCTCTGGGTCTCCCAGTAATATCCCTAAGTGGTGGGTGAGTGAAGAGATTAGACCACATGCTAGTGCTTCCCAATATCTTTTGTACTGTATGTTTTTGACGGGTAAATGTGGTTACAAAATGAGTAAGCCCAAAATTCACCTTCCTGCAAGTCCCATACTGAAGCAGGAATCTCTATTTCCAGCCTAGATGGCTTCTCTGCCCTCCTGTTAGCAGATTCAGCCTAACCTATAGCTTTTAGGCAGATAGGAAATTCATCAGTGCAATATTTGCACAATTGCACCTAACATGGATGAATTGTCACTTTAGTATGCCTGTGGTCATATAATCGGGGTGACAGCTCAAGGGGCTCAGCATCATATAATGGTTGGTGGGTTTTCAAAATATGTTTGTACTAACACCATCTGATGCCTCCTTCCTGATAGTAACATCTAGACAATTTATCTCACTCTGTATGAGAACTCTGACTGTATGAGATAGTAACTTTAAAGTTGGAGTTGCTGGCCTCCAAGAACTTCACAAAATCCAATAATTCCTGTACACCTCCACAGGACCAGGACATCATAAAAAAATTACACCACAGATAAATGAAACACAGCAATGGACTGGCTTCAGCAATCTGGACAACCTGCTCCTCTCACTCCATCATAAATGAATCTGTAAAGTTGGTGGCAAAACTAGCCTTCGTTGCTGTCCCCATAACCTGAGGAAAATATCACTATATATATATATTAAAAAACTTGTATTTGTAACACATGTTGCCACTACTGCCATGCCTGATGCAGAGGTGGGGGCAGAAAATAACCTCAGGGGTGACTTGAAAAGTAACCAGTGCTCTGGATAACATTGGTAATCGCGCTTAAGGTAGTCACCATTTTTGACATTAGATTGTCAACAGTCACCTTCAAAACTTAAGTGACTACTCCCACATTGTAAGGTAGCATCTTAGGAATCGGCAGGAATCCACAGGTGACAGCAGGCTTGGAGGGAACTATGCCAGCCAACTGAGGTAAGGTAAAGTACCGGTATATTTGTTGTTGCCTGAGTAAGAAAGTACGGCAGAAGATAAGAGGATAACAGCAGTGGGAAAATAGTTCATACAAGCAGAAACTACTTGTTGTGTTAGAAGGCAGAAAACAACCTATCTAGGGTAAGCATATGAAAGGGTAAAGTTAAAAGGGGAAAACAAGTATCACCTGTGGTGTGGAAATAGAGGTAACTACCTATCTAGGTTAAAGGTAAAAAGAGAATACAGTAGAAACAAGCATTTGTCAATGCCGAATGTTGTCGTGCTGGCATTGGCAGTGGCAGAGCTAGAGATGCATAAGAGGAATGGCAGTGAAGTATTGAAGTGACACCAACCCCACCCTGTAGAGAGTGACAGGCATTGGAGTGTGTCTTTGGGTCATGAGCTGTAATGCTCATGCCATTGTACCTCACCCTACCCTGAAGACACCGACAAGTGCTGTGGTGTGCTTTGGGGTATTTGGGCATTATACTTACCCCATGCCATAAGGAAATATACTGATATGGGTGCAGTACAGGAGCATGGGGTGAAGTTTATGGCTGAACCATGCAAGACACACCACAATGCCTGTCAGTGGTTGCAGGGTGGGCGTGAGGTGGTGGAATGGCATGAGCATTACATCCGATGATCCCAGGTCACAGCCCTGACACCTGTCAGTCCGTACCGGGTGGGGTGCTACAGTTAGAAAGCCTAACACCTTAGGTGTGTAGTGGTAGTTTCACTCCACATTTTCAACATGGGCTGCTTGTCAGGCCACCTCATGAAAAGCGGCACAATCACTTTCTTAGCTGAAACGTGGTTTTGCACAGTGGCTGTGCCATTTAGTGACAGAGGGACGAAAACACAGTTTTGGGCAGGATGTGGAGAATGACAACTGTATTGTTCATGAGGACGCATAAAAAATGGCAACATTGAAAATCTGGAGTGGCAATATGAAATATTGGTGAAGCAATGAACATGCATACAAACTGCGCAACAGACATCTGCAACTCAATTATT
The DNA here is from genome assembly GCA_016271365.2 of Neoceratodus forsteri. Classification (NCBI taxonomy): domain Eukaryota; kingdom Metazoa; phylum Chordata; order Ceratodontiformes; family Ceratodontidae; genus Neoceratodus; species Neoceratodus forsteri. Next base: position 898,015,437 of record CM028135.1, on the reverse strand, counting down.
TGTGGGAGTTTTTTAGGCACATTTTCAACACAGGTATTTTGGGACCTCCCCTCATGAACAGTGGTGCTGTGATTTTGTTAATGTGTCCCAAAAGGTGATTTCCCACAGCGAGCATACCATTGTATGCCACTGTTGTGGAAACACGTTTTGGCAGGCTGTGAAAAATGGCAGCTGTACTGTTGATAAGGAGGTGTGCATGAATGCCAGTGGTGAAAATCTGGCATGAAAATATTACAAATTTATGAAGTTACAAGGCTGTGTGGAAAATGCGCAACACACGCTTTCAGCACAGTCATTTTATGGACTTTCGGCACCAAATTTTGAACATAGGCATTTTAGGACCTCTGCTCATGAAGAGTGCCATCATCATTTCCTCAAACTGTCCTGAAAACTGATTTCGCACAGCGACCATGCAATTCTGTGCTGGACGTGTGAAAACACATTTCAGCCAGGATATGGAAAATGACAGCTGTACTATTCATAAGGAGGTGTGGAAAAATGTCAATTTTGAACATCTGGAGTGAAAATATTACAAATGCACGAAGTCACGAGCGTGCATGCAAACTGTGCAATGCACGCTGGTAAAACACTAATTTTATGGACTTTCAGCCCCAGATTTTCAACATAGGCATTTTAGGATCTCTGCTAATGAACAGTGTTACTGTCATTTTCATAATGTGTCTCGAACACGGACTTTCCACAGCGACCGTGCTATTCTGCGCCAGAACTGCGAAAACAAATTTCAGTCAGGATGTTAAAAATGACAGCTATACTGTTCATAAGGAGGTGCAGAACAATGGCAATGCTGAAAATCTGTAGAGAAAATATAATAAATTTGCGAACTTACGAGCATGCGTGCAAACTGCGCAACGTACGCTCGTAACACTGTCATGATATGGAGTATCATCACCAAATTTTCAGCATAGGCATTTTAGGACTTCTGCTCATGAACAGTGTAACTGTCATTTTTGTAATTTGTCCTGAACACTGATTTCCCACATTGACCGTGCTATTCTGCACCGGAAGTGTGAAAACACATTTCAGGCAGGATGTGAAAAATGACAGCTGTATAGTTCACAAGAAGGTGTGGAAAAATGCCAATGCTGAACATGTGGCATGAAAATATTGCAAATTCACTAAGTTACGAGTGTGCGTAGCAGCTGCGCAATGCTGCGCTCATAAAACAGTCATTTTTTGAGATTTTTCCACACTTTGTAACATAGGCTCTTTGAGAGCCCCTCATCACGCTTGCACTGTCATTTCATTCCTCACTCCCAAAAGGTGATTCTGCACAGTGACTGCAAAATCACCTTTTGGGACCAAATAATGCCATGACAGTGGAAGAATTCATGAGGACTGATCCCAAAAAACCCATGTTGAAAATTTGGTGCCAGAATTCCAAAAAATGCTTGAGATATGCATCAAAGTTAAAAAAAAAACCCTATTTATTCCATTATACAGCTTACTGGCATTTCCTCAGTTCGTGGCCAGCTTTGAAGAGTGCAGACATGTTCCCTGTCCACCAAAGATCATCACGCCAGACTCCGCAGGTAAATATGGGGTGGGGGGTGTGGGGAGGCAGGGTGCACAGAGGATGGGTATGGGTTGTGGGAGGGAGGCTACAAGGGACCGTTTTTGTGTTACAGGGTTAAAAAACCCCATCAGTGGACAGTTTTTTTTTCCTCAGGGGATTTGGCATGCTGGGGTGGGCTTCCAGCATGCCACCTAACTGTTTGGGAGGGGGTGCTGCAGCCAATGGGAGATTGGACACCCTTGTCAGCACAAAACAAAAAGGGGAGTTAATTTTTGCCGACGGGATTGGGCACCCCGTGCGGCACACAAGAAAGAAGGAGGCAAGAGCTGAGGGTGGCAACCCTTTGGCATATAACAAATGGGGGAGTGCTTTATGCCGACGGGAGGGGCTCCTGTTGGCACATACATTGGGGTCATGGTAAGCCAGCAGGGGGATTGGGCACCCCTGAAGTTGGCAGTTGGGAGGCCACCATGTTTACAATGTGGCCGAGCACGTTGAGAGGTCCACTGCGTCTGACGAGCTTTGCTCTGACTGCAGCAGACCTTTCCTTAGATGTGCTCACCACATTACATATGCATGGTGTGTTGCCGGCATGCAAGCTGATTGGGCAATGAGGGATGCACCTACTGATGCGTGCCTTGCATTCGCCCAACAGTGACCACGCCTCCAAATCTGCACTACCACAAGTTGTTGGCTGTGCAAGTGTGACAACATAAAAAGGGGAAACTTAAAACATGCTATCTAGATTCATGATACAAGGGGATAGGCTCAACAAAAAAGTAGGACATTTGAAGCACCCTATCTAGATTAAGGGTACAACTTTATTTACAGTTAACATAGTAAGTGTAGGAATGGGAATGTTTGGAGTAGTGCAGTGGTTGTCTCATGGCCGTTTTCAGAAAGACCTTCTGGAGATTGAGGGGCTGCCTTCTCTGCGCAAACCTCTCTGGGCTGAGGGAGGAGGTTACTAGACTCTTGGCTGAGTTAGCTAGGATTTAGAGTACTTCTTTCCCCACCCAGGGGCCACTGAGTCTACCAACATTGCCCCAGTGGATGCCAAGGAGAAGGTCCAGTTGGACCATGGTGGGCTCTGGGAGGGTGATGGCAGTGGGTCAGGGTCACATACCTTAGCCGGTGACACTACAAAATTCATTTGCTGCTCCTGCAGGATGGAACTGCTGTGAGGAGGCACCCATGGCAGTGGCCAGGGAGGATGTGGGGGTCCTCCATAACAGAGGCCCCATGGTGGGAGGTAGAGGGCCCCAGCAGAGGAGGAAACAACTTCTGTTTGGGGACTCAGTTATTAGGGGGCAGATTTGGCAAAAGGAATGGAGAGAAAGAGGAAGGTGAGGTACCTACCTGGTGCCTGGGCTTGGAGGGATGAGAAGTGATTCCTAGGGATCTCTAGGGTGGTGAGGTTGGAGGGGGGAGCCAGATGTCATTGTCCCCTGGGGACTAATGACTTTGTTAGGGATGGGGCTGGGTTTGTGTAGGGGGTTTTAGGGAGCTGTGGTTTTGCTGAGATGCTGCCTGTCTAGGACAGGGGGGAGGATAGGGTTCTCTGTACCAGGAGCTTCAACTCATGGTTGAAAGAGTGGTGTAGATAGGAGGGGCTTGGCCACATGTGATACTGGGGCCCAAAACTGGAGGGATAGGGGCCTGTACAGGTGATATGGCCTTCATCCATCTGGTGAGGGAATCTCAGTCTTCAATGGATAGTTTGCTACTTTCAAGAACATTTAAACTAGCTGAAGGTGGTGGAGGAAGAAATAAGAGAGGCATAAAATTCCTCCCTCCCACAGACTGAAGCAGAAAGAAGGGAGGACCCCAGGGGACAAAATAAAGAAAAATCAGAGTGGTTGAAATGAAAGGGGGGTGGGAACACAAGCTGTAAAAAGAGAAGGGGAAAAGGAGGGAGGGCCAAAAGGAAAAAACGAGGAGGGGTAACAGGAAGAGTGGTAACAAAATGCTGAAGGCCATATGTGCAAACACAAGAAGTCTAGGAAATAAAATTCCCACACCTAGAGGCCATCATGACAGAAACAGACCTGGATATAGTAGATATATACCAGTAGTAGGAGGAGAGAGAGCTTAATTGGGGGTGTGGCTTAGACGCTATAAATGCAGGTGACTCAAATTACTACTTCCTGTTGCTAGCCTTGCTTGTAGAGCAGAAAGCAGCTAACTAAAAGAAGCTACATTTTCTTATTTATTTAACACTTATATCTCAGCAGGAGTCAGTGTCTGTTGACATTAAGCAAACAGATACTTTATTAGAAGTAGAAGGGGTCTTATTTAGGTTAAAAAAAAGAAAGAAAGAAAGTCAGTGTGTGTTCTGTGCTGGGAAGGGTACTGTATCAGTTTACTTTGCTAAACCAGTAGGAGGACAGAGAGCTTAATTGGGTGTGTGGCTTAGACACTATAAAAGCAGGTGACTCAAATTACAACTTTCTGTTGCTAGCCTTTTTTCTTACTAATTGCCCTCATCCCACCCACCCCTAGTCAGTCTACTTTTATAGCCACTGGATTTGACTGTCAACAGGAACTTCCTGTTTGGCAGTAGGAAGGAAGGATCATAGAGAAACATTGGTTTTGTCAACCCTAAGAAAAGTAGCTCACTCCCCAGCTGCTGGTGGTCTGACACTGAGCAAGGAAGAAGGACGCTACTGAAGAATATAGGAAGTTGCTGGCCCACAACAGGAGGGGATAGAGTTGTAAGGAGAGGAGAGAGTAAGCATACAGAGAAACAGGAGAGGGGACACAAAATAAGACGTGTTAGGAGTGGTGCAGTGCAATGGCTGTGGGGCGGCAGTGTTCCGGGAGACATTCTGGAGGCTGTGATGCTGCCCTATTTGCAGGCACCTCTCTGGTCTGAGGGAGGAGGTTGCCTGTCTCCAGGCTGACCTGGCTAGGATTTGAACCTCCTCCCTCACTCAGGGACCACCTGGGCCAATGCCACTACCTCAGAGGCTGCTAAGAAAGAGGAGAGGCTGACCAGGTGGGCCTGAGAGGAGAGGGTGGTGGAACAGAGTTGCATCCCTCCAGCTGTACCTCTCCACAATTCATTCACTTTTCTGGTGGATAGTGGTTCCTCTACGGAGGCACCTGCAGTGGAGACCAAGGAGGATGCTGGGAACCTTCACAAAGGAGACCCACAGGAGGGTGGCATGAGACCCCACAGGGGAAGGAAACAACTCCTGGTGGGTGACTCAATCATTAGTGGGGGTAGAAATGGGGGAGGAATGGGAGAGGGAGGTAAGGTGCCTGCCTGGCGCCATGGCTTGGAGGGACAGGAAGCGAATTCTCAGGATCATGGGAGCAGCTGCATGAGGAAGGGAGCTGGATGTCATTGTCCACCTAGGGACAAATGACCTGGCTAGGAATGGGATCAGAGCAGTGCAAAAGGAGTTTGTAGAGTTGGGGAGGGGCCTAAGACAAGTAGAGCATTCAGTAACCTTCTCTGAGGTGCTGCTTGTCTATGGCAAGGGTGATGCTAGGGTACTCCTCACCAGGCAATTCAATGAATGGTTGAAAACTGGTGTGAGCCCAGGGTTTTGCTTCATTGGGGACTGGGAGTCATCTTGGGGATGCAGACCTATACTGGTGCGATGGTCTGCATCTGTCCAGGGGGGAAACCAGGATCCTAGGTGAGGGGTTTAAATGCTTCATTGGCGTATTTAAACCAGCCAAGGGGAGGCACTGAAAGGAGCAGGGAATCCCAGCCTCCCCCACAAAACACGTAATTAGTGAGGTAAACACCAAGGTAGAGAAGTCATTATGGAGCAGGACAGAGGTAAATGTAAAAAAAGGCAAAGGCAGTAAGGACAGAAATGGGGCTAAAAGGGGTAAGGCCATCAAAAAGTGGAGGGTGATGAGTACCAATGCCCGTAGTCTGTGTAACAAGCTCCCTGAACTAGTGGCCTTGATGGAAGAGGGTTGCCTGGATATTGTGGCAGTCACAGAAACATGGTACACAGAGAACCATGACTGGGATGTCAACATACCAGAATACACAATCTACAGGAGGGACAGGGAGGGTAAAAGAGGAGGAGGAGGAGAAGTAGCTCTCTATGTAAAGGAAGGGATCAAAGCAACAGAACTAAAGAGTAAACAGGGAGCAGATGAGACACTCTGGGTCACTCTGGAGACAGGAAATGGCACCACAATCTGCATGGGGTTGTATACAGACCCCATCTCAGGGTGAGGGAATGGACAAGGAAATGACAGAAGGCTTCTTAGAATGGCAGAAAATGGGAGATATTGTTGATGGGGACCTGAATATGCCAGATGTTAACTGGAGCACCTTTGCTGCAGGCACATCCAAGAGCAGGGTCATCTCTTGATGCCCTACAGGGGCATGCCTCAGACAGCTAGTATTGGAACCCACTGGTAGGGAGCAATCCTAGACCTGGTACTCTCAAATGGGGACAGAGAAAGAATCTCAGATTTAGAAGTGGATAGCCATCTGGGAACAAGCGACCACCAAACAGTGTGGTTCATGATAAACACAGCCATACAATCAAGCCATACAAAAGCAAGAGTATTGGACTTTAGGAGGGCTGACTTTGGGAAAATGAGAGAGTGCCTCAGAAAAGCACTAGCAAACAGGCAAGAAAGAGGGGTGGAGGAACAATGGGGAGTAATCAAAACAGCCATCACAGAGGCAACAAGCCTTTGTGTAAAGCAAATCAGCAAACACAATGAAGGAAAAACGCTATGGTTCTCAAAAGAGGTGGCAGGGAAGGTTAAGAAAAAAAGATAGTATCTAGGAAATATAAGGAAACACAGAAGGAGCAGGACAGAGAACTTTATCAGTTAAAGCAGAAAGAGGCTGGGAAGGCAGTCAGAATAGCAAAAGCCCAAACCGAGGAAAGGATAGCCAACTCTGTTAAGAAGGGGATAAGACCTTTATAGGTACATTAGGAGCAAAGAAAGACCAAAGGAGGGATACTGAGGCTTAATAAAGGGAGGAATGTGGGTAGAGGGTGACAATGAATAGCAGGATACTGAACGAATATTTCTGCTCAGTATTCACAAAGGAAGAGGAGGGGGAGGTACCTAAACCAAACAAGAGAAACACTCTGAAGACAGGGTTGATACCAGTCCATTTACAGAAGAAAGGGTTCTGAAAGAACTAATAAAATTGAAGGTGGACAAAGCAATGGGGCATAATGGGATTCACCCAAGAATTCTAAAAGAACTAAGGGAAGAACTAATGACACCGCCTGACTACTCTTTAACAAATCATGGAGGATGGGGTGGTACCTGAGGACTGGAGGAGGGCAGATGATTCTTCTTCACAAAAGTGGAGCAGGACAGAGGCAGGAAACTACAGACCAGTTAGTTTGACCTCAGTGGTAGGAAAATGATGGAATCACTCTGAAGGAAAGAATTGCTGAGTACCTAGAGGCCAGTGGGGCACAGGACCCAAGGTAGCATGGATTCACGATGGGAAGGTCGTGTCAGATGAATCTAATAGATTTCTTTGACTGGGTGACCAAAGTAGTAGACCAGGGAGGGGCTGTGGACATGGCTTACCTAGATTTTTGCAAGGCATTTGATACAGTCCCACACAAAAGATCAATATACAAGTTAGCCAGCCTTGGAGTGGGTCCCAAGGTGGTAGCCTGGATAAAAAATTGGCTGGACAACAGGATGCAAAGGGTAGTAGTAAATGGAGTCCACAGTGAAGAAATGAGAGTTACTAGCAGGGTACCGCAGGGTTCAGTACTGGGACCGGTCCTTTTTAATGTCTTTATAAGTGACATTGCAGAGGAACTGGAAGGAAAAGTATGTCTCTTTGCAGACGACACAAAGATCTGCAACAGGGTTGATACACCAGATGGAGTGGAAAGGATGAGAAGGACTTGGCAAGGTTGGAGGAATGGTCAAATGTATGGCAGCTCAGATTCAATGCAAAGAAGTGCATGTAATGCACCTGGGAAACAAAACCCAGGGAAGAGTACACAATGGGGGTGAGATACTGACAACAGTAAAATGGAAAGGAACCTGGGGTAATTATATCAGATGACCTAAAGGTGGGCAAGCAATGTGAGAAGGCAGTAAGGAAGGCTGGGGGATACTGGGATGCATAGGGAGAGGCATCAGTAGTAGAAAACAGGAAGTTGTTATCCTCTGTACAGACAGTTGGTGAGACCCTATCTGAGTATTGTGCAGTTCTGGAGACCCTATCTCCACAAAGACATAGACAGAGTGGAGACTGTCCAGAGGAGAGTTAACCAAAATGGTGCAGGGTCTGCACCATAAGACATACAGGAGAAAGACTAAAGGAGCTTAATATGTATTCCCTTGAGGAAAGGAGGAGAGAGGGATATGATAGAAACTTTCAGGCACCTCAAGAGAATCAACAATGTCCAAGAGGGTGGCATCTTTCAGAAAAGAGATGCAAGAACAAGGGGCACAATTTAAAGATAGAGGGGACGGCTCAGAGATAATGTGAGGAAGTATTTTTCACAGAGAGGGTTGTGGATGCTGAACAGCTCTCCTGAGGAGGTCGTGTAGTCAAGTACAGTAGGGGAATTCAAGAATGCATGGGACAGACATAAGGCAGTCGTAGTGGGGGGTAGGGGGAAGTAAGTTGTTGGTTAACTAGGATCTGCAGCTTATCTGTTATTTAGGAAAATGGGCAGACTAGGTGGGCCAAGTGGTCCTTATCTGCTGTCAAATTCTATGTTTCTATGTTTCTATTGGCTATTACTGAGTCATGGTCCACAGAAAATCACTACTAGGACATGGTCATATCATGCTACACTCAGTTCAGGAAATATAGGATGGGAAGGAAGGGAGGAGGCGTGGTGCTGTATGCAAAGGAGGGTATTAAAACAGCAGAGACACAGGGAATCTGGGGGAAATGGAAGTGTTGGAGACACTGTGGGTCACAAAGGAGAAGGGAATTTGAGCCACTATTCACATGGTCATGATCTACAGACCTCCAATACAGGGAGAGAAATTAGATAAGGCACTGATGGAAGCCATTGGCACAATGGCAGAAAAAGGTGAGGTGCTGCTGGTGGGAGACTTAAATCTGCCAGATATAGATTAAAACCTCCCAGGTGCAGTTTCAGCCAGAAGCAGGACTATCCTAGACTCCCTTTAGGGGGCATTTCTCAAGAAGTTACTTAGAGATCCCACTCATGATGGGGCAATACTGAACCTGGTGGTGCTCATTAACACTAATATTACAGACATCAAGGTTGGAGGCCACCTGGGGACCAGTGATCATCATATAGTGTGGTTCAACATAAGGACAGCGGTGGAAGTGAGCCACACAAAGCTGTGAGTCCTGGATTTCAGGAGAGCAGATTTAAAAAAAATGAAGAGATGTCTCAGAAACTACCTAGCCTTGGGGGAGGACCTAAGTGCGGTGGAGGAACTGTTGGCTATGCTAAGGGAAGGCATAGTGAAAGCAGCAAGCTTCTGTGCAGAGGAAAAGATCAAAAACAAGAGGGAACAGAGACCACTATGGTTCTTAGAGGAAGCATCTGAAAAGGTAAAGGGTAGCATTCAGGAAGTATAAAGAGATGCAGAGGAAAGAGGACAGGGAGGTGTATCAGGAGAAGCCGAAGGGAGGCAAGGAAAGCAGTGAGGAGTGCAAAGGGACAAACTGAGGATGAAGTGGCCAAGGGACTAGCACCTGGAGCATAGGAGCACTGTGGACCAGAGGTTGGTTTCCCATTTCCTGGTATTGGAGCTGTTATTTTTTTTTTTAAATGACTTTTCCCAACTCCTGTGTTTCTCCCCCTTCCTGAGGTCCACACTCCCTCAGAGTTGATTCTAATAAGTCTGGGGAGTGAGGGGCACAGAGCCCCCCATTAAAACAAAGATTTTGTATTTTGTCCCATTAGTTTCTACAACGTGCATGTATGTAGTTAAGGTCGGTGTTTTTACTGACCTTACAGTATTTAGGAGGATGGCATTTTCTTGCAGCATTGTTTTCCGCGCTGTTTTTGTTTGCAGGGTTTTGACCCCATGCCGCATGGAGAAGGCTGGAAACTATAGGTCAGTCAGCCTTATATCGGTAGTGGGAAAGTTAATGGAGTCACTGCTAAATGAAAGGGCTGTGGAGTATCTTAAATCCAACAGGTTGCAAGACCTGAGGCAGCATTGATTCATGGGGGGAGGGGGGACAGATCAAACAAATCTGATAGATTTCTTTTACTGGGTGATCAGGGAAATAGATCAGGGTGGGGTGGTGGATATGGTCCACTTAGATTTCAATAAGGCTTTCAACACTACTCCACATAGGAGACTCATAAGGAAACTGGGCAGCTTAGGGATGGGTCCTAAGGTTGGTAAACTAGCCAAGATATTGATTAAGGGATAGGCAACGAGGTTCACCTTTGGGGGGGGTGAGGGGTGACCAGCAGGGTGCCTTAGGGCTCATTACTGGAATCAGTCCTCTTTAACGCCTTTATAAGCGACATTGCAGATGAACTGAAAGGGAAGATCTGCCCCCTTGTGGATGACACTCAAATCTGCAATAGGGTGGACACACCAGAGGGGTTGGAGAGAATGTGCAGAGACCTGAGAAAACTTGAGGAGTGGTCAGGGGCATGGCAGCTGTGTTTCAATGTGGAAAAGTGCAAAATCATGAACTTAGGGCACAGAAATCCACAGGTGGAGTGCAAAATGGGAAAAAATGTATTGACATTCACCAAAGACAAAAGGGACTTGGGAGTAATCACGTATGATGACCTCATGGTGGCGAGGCAGTGCAACAAGGCAGTTGGTAGGGCCAGTGGGATGTTGGGGTGCATAGGGAGGGGTATCACCAGCAGAAGGATGGAGGTGGTGTTGCCACTGTATAGATCACTGGTGAGACCCCACCTGGAGTACTGTGTTCAGATCTAGAAATCACATTTCACGAAGGACATTGACAGAGTGGAGGCCGTTCAGAGGAAGGCAATTAAAATGGTGCAGGGTCTGTATCAGATGCCCTATGAGAAGAGACTGAAGGACCTCAAGCTGTACACCCTCGAAGAGAGAAGAGTGGGTGGGGGGGATATGATAAAGACCTATAAATACCTCATGCGGGCAAATAAGATACAGGAGACCAGTATCTTTCAGAGGAAAAGATGTGCAAGAACAAAGGGACATGTAATGAAGCTGGAAAAGGGTAAATTTTAGGCAGGTGTGAAGAAGTACTTCTTTGCTAAAAGAGTGGTGGATGCCTGAAACAGTCTTTTAGCGAAGGTGGTGAGGTGAAAAAAGTGGTGGTATTCAAGAATGTGTGAGGTAGGCATTAGAGCACCTTAGCGGAAACACGGTGGGGCAGCTGGAGGTCAAGCAGGTTCTGAGGTTACAGTATAGCTAGCAAAATAAATGGGCAAACTGGTGGACCAAGTGATCCTAATCTGCTGTCAAATTCTATGTTACCAGCCCATAGGCACAGTGGCAGCGCTACTGGTCATAATGCCAGCAACCGTGGTTCGGAAGCAACCCCAGATTGTCAAGGGCTGAACCAAGGGGAGGAGAATAAAGCATCCCAGTGAATGATCTTCTCCTCTGGCGGGAGGGCAGTGTTACTCCATTGTAATACTGCTACCTGGGTGACCACAGGTGGTGGTGCAAGCACAGAAACATAGATGCTGTCAGCAGAAAAGGACCACTTGGCCCACCTAGTCTGCCCATACTTTCACTACCTACAGTATATTGACACCAGTGACCCTACTCAGTACCCGGGGCCCTCCCCCTTTACTCCTTCTACTTCTATCTCTTTGTGCTTATCCCATGCATTTTTGAATCCTGTAACTGTTTTAGCCCCCACCACCTCTGCTGGGAGGCTGTTCCATGGGTCCACCATTCTCTCAGTGAAGAAGTAATTTCTCCCATTACCTCTGAGCCACCCTCCAATTATTATTTTCAGATTTTTTTTCTTATATTGCTTCCGCTACACACATATAAATATAAATCTAAGGAAAATGGTAGCAAAATACATTATACTTGCATAGATACTAAGAAAACAAGTTGATTTTAATACTTTGATGTAGTCACCCTAAAGAATGAGATCTCTGTTGTGTCCTAGGTGGGTCCACTTGCTTGCCGAATGTAAAGTATGAGTATTGTGTAATACAAGGTGCACTAATGGGAATCAATGGAATTAAAATTGTGTAGAGGAAGAAATATAAGAAAAAGTTTCTAAAAATAATTTTACAGTAAGGCATAAAATTATGAATATTAATAATTATTGTATCTATATACAAATCCTCTCCACTGAGGACTCCTACAGGTGAAACATTGGGCATAGGTGGATCTTATATGAAAAATAAAGAAATTGGATTATTTTGGAAACATAGTGTGTGTGGTTGGCTATACTTTATTTCTTATGGATATTTCACACTACCAGTTCCAACTTTACAAGAGATTAACCGATTTGGAAAAGGGACCCACCCAGCTCTGTGCTTTGGCTTTGAAATCCAGGTAGGCCACGTCCACCACTCCTCCCTGATCCACCTCCTTGGTTACCTAATCAAAGAACTTGATCAGGTTTATCTGGCAGGACTCCCCCCAACCCCCTGTGAAACTATACTGCCTCTGATCCTGCAAATTATTGGTAACGAGGTATTCCCCAAGCCTTTCTTTCAGTAGTGATTCCATTACTTTGCCCACGGCCAACATCAGGTTGACAGGCCTGTAATTTCCTACCTCCTCCCTATTTCCATTCTTGTTGAGTGCAGACCACATCTGCCTTCCTCCAATCCCTCGGAACCTCCACTGCTCCTAATGACTGGTTTAAAAGGGCTGTCAGAGGTGTGGCCAGCTCCTCTTTCAGTTCCCTCAGTATCCTGGGGTGCACCCTATATGGCCCTATTGCCTTGTCTACTTTTACCTTTGAAAGTTCCTCAAGCACTCTTTCCTCTGTAAATGGGCTTGTGTCCACGTCTTATCCCTTTTTACCCTTGTCCTCAGTCCTTGGCCCATTTCCTACCCCCCCTCCCAGAATATTGAACAGAAGTATTTGTTCAGAATATCTGCTTTTTGGTGGTCCTCTTCCATACTACGCCTCCTTTCTCTTTCAGTCTTACTATCCCTCCCTCTGCCTTTCTTTTTTCACTGATATCTAAATAAATGTTTTATCTCCCTTTGTCACTGATTTGTCTATCCTTTCCTCTGTCTGTGCTTATGCTCTCCTAATTGCCTTCTCTGCCTCTCTTTGTTTCTATTGGTAAGTCTCCCTATCTCTCTCCTTCTGTGTCTGTTTGTACATTCTAAATGCCCTTTTTCTTGCTCAAACCATTTCTGCTACCTCCTTAGAGAACTATAGTGGTCTCATTTTTCCTTTTTCTCATGCTAACCTGCCTGACACAGAAGTTTGTAGCTTGTTCAATGCCCTCTTTTATTTTTGCCCACTTTTTGTTGACTCCTACCAGTTCTCCCATCCCTGCCAGGGTGTCCCTGAAGCATTTGACCTTCCTGAAGTTCAGGACCCCTGCCCTTGTGTGATTCAATTCCATCCCATGTCTTATCTCAAACCACACTGTTCGGTGATCACTGGTCCCCAGGTGGTCCCCTACTGTGACTTCAGCCATACTGTCCCCATTTGCTAGCACTAGGTCAGTAGTGTCCCGTCTTGTGTGGGTTCCAACACAAGTTGCCTGAGAAATGTCCCTTATGGGGAGTCCAGAATGTGCCTACTCCTGGCTGTAGTTGCAGTGGGGAGGCTCCAATCCATGTCCAGTAGATTATGTCTCCCACTAGTGGTACCTCTTCTTTGTGAGCCATCTTTAGAATTGCGTTCATCATTTCCTTGTTTACCTCTTCCCCCTGCACTGGTGGTCTGTAGAGCACTTCTGTTTGAGTAGCGGCCCCTTTCCATCTCTCCAGAGAGACCTACAGTATTTCCTCAACTCTCTGCTCCCCCCCGTGCCTCCGTGGCTTTAATGTTATACCTTACATAAAGAGCTACTCCTCCCCCTTTCCTACCTACCCCATCCTTCCTAAAAAGCTGATATCCTGGTATGGTCACCTCCCAGTCCTGGTTTGCATTGCACCAAGTTTCTGTAATGGCGACTAGGTCCAGGTCTGCTTCTATCATGGTAGCCTCTAGGTCTGCAAACTTGTTGCTCAGACTTCTCGCATTGGCCCACATGGTTCTCCAGGCTATGTTGCTTTCTTCCCTTTTCCCCTTTGCCCTCCCTTATTTTGTCTCCTATGCTTATTATTTTTATTTTTTCCTTGTACGCCCTTGCATTCATTATTATATGCTTCCTTTTGCTTTTCCTTACCCTCCAGATTTTCTTTGTTTGTCTCATGAGCTTGTGGGGGGGGGGGCAAGGGATAGTCTATGGCAGGAGCCAGGTTGCAGTGGCAGACACGCTCAGCGTATACAGATGCCATGGTAACCACTCACTGTTCCAGCCAATGTGGTGGGGAGCAACTAAACGAGTAAACCCCTTAGTTGCAGCAGTGTGAGGACTTGGCCTTTCATAGGCCCCACACCCACCAAGACTGACTGGATTAACATTTCATTCCTACCTGCCTTGGTGATTTGTACTCTGGTCCCAGGGGAGGAAGCTCCACTGTATCCCAGTCTGGCCAGACAGGGGGGTGACATAGCTGGGAGACACTGGATGACAGTCTGAGTGGGGAACCTGTCCAGTATGCCAGACAGAGGAGCAAAAATAGCATTGAAAAAAAATTCTATGGGCCAGATTCTAGAAGAGTTCCACCTGGCGTAACCGCACTTGCACCAAAAATAATGGTGCAAGTAGCAAGTTACACCAGCAGTTGCGACATGTGGTATTCTACAAAGTGGTCTGCTACATTCCACAAGCCACTTGCGCCAAAGTGGAGTTACACCTGCAGTTATGCTTTAAACCCCCTGCGACATGGCACTAGGGGGTTTACGGCAGCAGTTGTGCCCTATTCTAGAAGGGCAGCAACAAAGTTCCCAATGTTGGGATTCTACAAGAACCCCTGGAGGAGAACTGTCAACAGAAGTTACACCAGCATTTAGCTGGTGTAACCGTATGTATGCCCTCCTGGGATCCTATAGACCTGCTAGCAGCCCAGCACCCACTCCATGTGCCCTTCCCCCATGCCAGAACACCTCCGTTGTTGCCCCACTGAGCATCCCACACCCCTGCCCCAATTCCCCCTACTGTATAGTACATGCCCCCCAAAATTCCAAACATTAAAAGCCTCACAGGGCTGCCCACACATCTTGTGCCCCAGACCTCCACGCTAAAAGCCCTGCAGAGCAGTGCTGTCACTCCCCCACCCATGCCCAGACCCCAAGACAGTGCTGCAAATGGTAATTAATTACTGCAGACGACAATCTGCAGTTCAGTGCTTTCCCCACCTGTAGCAGTGACAATTACTTACACTTTCACTGTCTGGTAAGTCAGATTGGCACAGCTCATTTTTTTCACGGTTGTCATCAACTGAGTTTAGATGCTTATTGCAAGACATGCCAGAAAGCACCCATTTCTGAGCACGTCACAGTAAGCGCCCCACAGAACTCCAGCTGGGCGGCTGGGCGGAGGTGAGAGGGGTGTGCCAGTCGCCGGCTGGGGACAGGTGTGGGGTGCTGGGTAGATTGGCACTGCTGGGGGGCCGGAGTGGGGAGCCACTAGACTACCAGGGTTGTTGTGTGGTAATTAATTAACATTTGTGGCATTGTCTTGGGGTCTGGGCAAGGGTGTGGGGGTTGACAGCGGTGCCCTGCCAGGCCTTTAGCAGTGGGGGTTTGGGGGCATGAGGTGTGTGGGCAGCCCTGTTTGACTTTTACTGTTTGGGGGTTCAGGGGGCTATGGGTATGTGCTACCCTGTGGGGCTTTTACTGCTTGGGTGTTCAGGGGCTGGGGATGGTAGATTTCAGGGGCTTGGGGTACTTTGCATTTGTGGGGGCACTAGACATGCCCTCAGGTACATCCTTTGGTTTTGCATAGCCGCCACATGTTGCAAGCTCACAGGGATTCTAGCCACAAGGACTCTGCCCCTTCTAGAATAGGGCGCAGGGTCCATGTCGCATGTCGCCGAGTTTGGCGCAAGTCACCTTTGGAGGTGACTTGCGCCATGCTTCTAGAATCCTGTCTTATGTTTCTATGTTTCCTGTGTCTAGGGGTAATTTTTTCTTGCCAGGAGCCACCTCCTGTGGAACTATACAGTTTTCAGGCTTGGCTTTTCCCCACAACCCTGGGGGCATGGCCCACTGAGGTGTCATCTGTTAACTCTCTGCGCCACCTTAGTGGAACTGTCTTAGTCACACTATATGTGTTCCTAAGGGGATCTGCTTACCGTCACATTTACCTCTTTTTTGGCATGGTAACCAGTTCTTACCATGCTCTTGTGTGTTGTTCATGCACCCACTGCAAGGCCTCCCATTAAGTTCTTCTTCCCTTGGGTCCAGTGTTGAATGCAGCCACTCTTGGTTGGTCAAAAATAGAATGAATATTGCACACACTAGACAATTTTCCCAGCATGTAAACTTTTCTTTTTTTATAAACTTTATTTTTCAAAACTCAGAGTAAAATCCATTTGATTACACAGAAGGATATAGCTTTTTGTTGTTTTTCTCTACATTTGATCAGGTACAACTTGTGTCAGTGAAAAATAGAACATATATTGCCAAGAGGATATTATCAATTTGAGACAGAGTGCTCTCAAAACATAGGGAACCAGTCTTGTTGCAATGCCCACTCCATTTGGCCCCATATTGTCATATATTTATCCATTTGTTCTCTTACTTTATATTGAACCTTTTCCAATTTCATACATTCCCACAATGAGCTTAACCAACTAGCTACTGAAGGGGCATCTTTAGTCATCCAACACATTCAAATATTATGGAGGCCCACCACAGTCCCCAGTCTATGCAGGCATGAATTCGGTCTGTTAGTGGTTCCATATCCTGGAAGGAGTCCCAGAAGGTTTTCAATGGGATCTAGCCCCAGGGAGTAACCCACAATTTGTGATAAGAGAACTAGTATACCCTTCCAAAAAATCTGGATCCTCGGACATTGCCAAATCATGTGAAAGAATGACCCAGTATGGATCTCACACCTCGGACAAATATCAGAGGCAATTGGGTCTATTTATTTTGCCAGTTCTGGGGTGAAATAAGCCTGAGCAAATATATTATATTGTATAGCCCGAAGTTTATTATTGACCAAGCATTTCAGCAGGTTCCTATGAATTTGCAGCCAATCTCCTTCTGTAAGCCCATCTGGTAACATATCAAATTCCCACTTGGATACCAAACTCGCCAATGGATCTTGAATTGCCCCTATCAATAGCCTATAACAACTTCTCAAGAGTTTAAAGGTTTTATCTTCTTTTCGGCCTACAAATAATTCCTCTAACAGAGAGCTGGAGAATGTGCTTCCCTGCTTCCACCTGGTCCTTTCTTCTGCCTGGATTCTAGCACAAAGGAAGAAGTGGGATGCCCTGAGAGTATACCTTCTTAATAATGACTTAAAAGGGACAGCCGCCCCATCCTCCCATATCTGATTCACTTTGTATAACCCCTGTTTTTTCCACCTTTTAAGTATCTGGTGGTCTTGGACCAAAGTACCAGCCCCTGTCTTCAGCATGGCTACCAATTCCATATCTGGGGAAAAAGTATACGGATGTTGGAGAACATGGTGTGCCTCTCTCCAAACCCTAAAGGTAGTGTTTGAACATGGATTGGAAAGCTTATCAAATAATCGATCATACAAATACCCTACCATAGTAACATTGTATAGTGAACCTGGTGATGGCTTTCCATGTTTACCCATTCCGGTCATGAAGCTCCATCCCTCATTAGATCCTGAATGTGTGCCAGTTGTGCGGCAAGATAATAATGTTTGACACTTGGTACTCCTAACCTCCCCCCGCCCACTGGCAACCAGAGTATCTCTTTTTTTATCCGAGCTCGTTTACCTTGCCATAACAGCTGTGTTATAGCTCCTTCTGAGGCTCCAATATATTTGTTAGGTATACCTATTGGGAGAGTCTGAAAAATATACAAGAACTGCAGAAGCAGACTAATTTTCACTAGATTGACTCGTCCAATTAGTGTCAAAGGTAAGGCCTTCCAGTCAATACATTGTTCTTTTATTTTCTGTATCACTGGAAGGAGATTAGTTCTAGCCAGAAGAGATAATTTGGCAGTTAGTATTACTCCTAAGTATTTAATTGAGGTGGAAGGGGGTACCACCACCGAGCCCAAAGTCATAGGGGTCTTAATTTTCCCCATGGGCATCCAATCACACTTTGACCAGTTTATCTTATGGCCAGACATAGGTCCATATGTTTGAAAAATGTTTAGTAATGCTGGTAGTGCCTTAACAGGATTTTTGTGAAAGAGGAGACTATCATCTGCAAAGAGAGATATCACATTGTTTCCTCCCCCTCATACCAACCGCTCAACCAAACCCTCTTGTCAAATTGCCCCAGCCAGTGCTTCAATAGTAAGGACATATAATAGAGGGGAAAGGGGGCAAACCTGTCGCATTCCTCGTGACAGGACAAATGGAGATGATATCATATTATTTGTTAAAATCTGGGCCTTAGGGTTTTTGTATAAAGCCTGAATCCACCCCAAAATTCCCTCCCCAAACCCAAATTTACACAAGACTGCCATCATAAAAAAGCCATTCAACCTGGTCAGAGGCCTTTTCTGCATCAAATGCTAATAAACCCCCTTCTCCCTTACCCTGCCACAAATGCATGATATTTATTGTTCTTCTCAGGTTGTGCTTTGCCTTTCACAAAACCCTCCTGATCCAAATGTACTAATTTTGGAAGGTATTGCTCTAATCTAGAGGCTAATATCTTTTGATTATCTTGTAATCAGAATTGAGCAAGAAAACTGGTCGATAAGAGCCACATTTGGTGGAGTCTTTCCCTGGTTTAGGCAGAACAGTAATTGTAGCCAAAAGAAGAGACAGAGGATGCACTCCTGTGTCCAGGGTTTCCTTAATCATCCTATACATAAGCGGGCCCAGGGAGTCCCACATAAGCTTGTAAAATTCTACCGGGATTCCATCGGGGCCGGGTGCCTTGCCTCTATTGGCTTTCCACACTGCCCTTCTAACCTCAGAGAGTGAAAGCGGTCAGTCTACCCCTGCCAACTCCTGTGGGGTAAGGGAAGGTAACTTGACTGTACTTAGAAAAGAGTCAATGTTGGCTCCTGCTGGAAATTCAGAATATAGAGAGGAATAAAATTCTTTAAAAGCATTATTTATTTCTTGTTTGTTATATGTACGGGTTCCAGGGGTATTTTCAATTGAAAGGATAGACCTTTCTGCCCTCCTACCCTTAATTAAACTTGCTAACCACTTCCGCCCTCTATCCCCATCAAAATAGCCATGTGATTTTGTAATTATTAAATTATACTCTAGTCTCCTAGAGGATAGCTTACACATTCGGCCCTTTAACATCTTCAGTTCGGCACCATGCAATTCTGCTTAAAGTTGGACCAGCATAACATTCTGTGGTGATTTGCATATGCAGCCCATGATGCTTTGCATTGTGGGGGCATGTGTGATTTTGGATTTTCTTGAAACTTGGCTTCCCAGCCAAATGCCCTTTGGGGTAACCAATGCCTCAGTGTTTACGCACAGAGGTTCTTTGTCTTTTAAATAGTTTTTTATTTTAATGGGTTCACCACAATATATCCCAGGCACACTGCCTTAGGGGTAGCTGGTCCATTCCACTGGGGTGTCAAACAGATGAGGCATACTGATGAGTCCTGGTAGGACGAAACACGGTTCATGTCTTCTGTTAGCACCCTTTGCAAACTGTGAGAGGCCTTTCGGCACCATGCAATTCTGCTTAAAGTTGACCAGCATAACATTCTGTGGTGATTTGCATATGCAGCCCATGATGCTTTGCATTGTGGGGGCATGTGTGATTTTGGATTTTCTTGAAACTTGGCTTCCCAGCCAAATGCCCTTTGGGGTAACCCTTGCCTCAGTGTTTGCGCACAGAGGTTCTTTGTCTTTTAAATAGTTTTTTATTTTAATGGGTTCACCACAATATATCCAAGGCACACTGCCTTGAGGGTAGCTGGTCCATTCCACTGGGGTGTCAAACAGACGAGGCATACTGATGAGTCCTGGTAGGACGAAACACGTGTCTATGTCTTCTGTTAGCACCCTTTGCAAACTGTGTGAGAGGCCTTTCGGCACCATGCAATTCTGCTTAAAGTTGGACCAGCATAACATTCTGTGGTGATTTGCATATGCAGCCCATGATGCTTTGCATTGTGGGGGCATGTGTGATTTTGTATTTTCTTGAAACTTGGCTTCCCAGCCAAATGCCCTTTGGGGTAACCCTTGCCTCAGTGTTTACGCACAGAGGTTCTTTGTCTTTCAGTTTTTTAGTTACCTGGGGTGAATGAGCTTTCATATTCTGTCTTTCCATATCCACTATGTTATTCTCTAGAGCTACCTCTTCCTGGTTCAGGGTCTTTTTTTTAAAAGCTGCATATGAAATAGTTTTGCCTCAAATAAAAACCATAAGGCACTCCCACACATTACTTACACTAGTATCTTCCGGGAGGTTTAGCTTTATATATTCTTCTACTCTGTCTTTAATCTGGGTTAAGTATTGGGGATCTAATAGAAGAGCTGGATCCATCCTCCACTGGGTTTCCACCGGCCGGCTTTCTGGCAAACAAAGGGCCACTCTAAGAGGGGCACGGTCCAAAACAGTCATTGGCCCATAAGAGGCCTCAATAATCTCCCCTAGAGTTCTGGAGGGAAGGAACATATAATCCAATCTAATGAATATCCCATGGGCATGTGAGTAAAAAGAATTTTCCCTATCCCCCTTATGACAGTGTCGCCAAGCTTCCCAAAGGTCCCTGCTCCGCACCAGAGCCTTAAGGGCTGCTGTACTACGAGGGGGGTATCCCATCTTCCCTCTTGAGTGATCAAGATTTGGATCCAAATATGTATTAAAATCTCCCGCTAAGATAACATTCTCGGGGTAGGGGCCCAACGACACCCCTAGACGGGTAAAGAAATCTGGGGAATCAAAATCTGGTCCATATATAGACCCCAATGTCAGCCTCCTAGACCCCACCTCCACTTCTGCTAAAATATATCTACCCTGTGGGTCTGAAAGAATTGAATGAACCCTGTGAGGAAGGCCTGGACTAAACCATATGACCAACCCCCTCGCCTTAGATGTAAACGGAGATACCAAACGCGTGCCACCCCATGACTCCTCCAATCGCAAGGATTCTTGCTGGTCCATGTGAGTTTCCTGCAGGGAGATAATGTCTCCCCTCAGTTTTTTCATTAATGGCCAAACATTTTTCCTCTTAACAACCATTTCAAGTCCATTAACATTCCATGACAAAAAGCTAATTCAATCCATAAATCTTCTGTAGTTACTATTAATCTTTCCTTCTGTTGTGTACCAGAAACATAATAATTAACTCTGTGCATTAGTAAAACTGTAAACAGAACATCCCCAAGTCCCCCCCATTTAACACAACTTTCCTCCCATAACATCTGTAAGGCCCCTCCAATGGGAGAGGCTGTATCCCCAACCAAACTTCCCTCTTTTCAGTTTCTTTCCCCTTATTCCCCTCCACAACCTCCATCTTGTCCACTTCCTTTCCTGGAGTGAGCTATTAATCCAGTGATAATCTTCCTCCTACTATATAAGTGTGTGGGAGGGTTCAACGCCATCCCCCTCCACCACCCTTAATTCAATAATAGATGCCTGGGAAGTGGAGAAAATACAAGGGTAAAATAAAAGTAATAAATTGGGAAGAAAAGTATTCACTCCCCCCTGCCCCCGGGAGTCCAGGGTTCTAACACCCTCCTGGAGGTCCTTCCCTGAGGAGTCCCATCCTCAACTGAGTGACAGGGGAAGGGGCTCACCCGTCTAAAGGCTTAGAACACATTTGCCAAAACATTGCTCTGACATCTACGATAATGTGTGAGAAGGCATTCCCCCCAGCCATCATATCTCACAGACCATCCTTCTATTTCAGGCCCCCCAGAGCATAGAAGAGGAGAGCAATCAAATTAAAGCCATCCATTTTGGATATTCAGTAACTCCCCCCATCATCGTCAGCAACTAATCACCCCCTTGCATATTCCCCTTAATTAGTTTACCCAAAAACAAGCTAAGAAAATCAAAGCCCAAACATCTGACCCAAAAAAGAAAATATCCAGTACTTTGCTGAATACCTTATATCCTAATAGTATAACAGGAATAGGAGTTCCCATCCAGAAATTCGCCCTTGGATTGAAGAGCCCCCGATAATCTTAGGACGAAGAATAGACTTGTAAAATTGAGCCCCATTTGCTATTCTATCAAGAGACCTCAGATTCTGCCGTTATAGGCCACCATCCGGTGTTACAGGTCCCAGAGTCAATTTCTCTTTTGGCCCACTCTTCACTTCCCCTCCACACATGACTCAGACTACTGGGAGGTAGGCCTCTGAGTAGCACACTAACATGGTTTTCGTGAGGCTCTTCATCTACTGCACCATGTTGTTTCCTAACAGTAATCAATGGTTATTTTGTAACATTTACTGCCTAAAGCCAGTTTTTCGTACTTGTATGTTTTTATACAAAAGAATTCTTAGAGTCTGTGTCCCTGGCCCACAGTCCAAGTGCTCAAGATTCTATAACATAGCAAACAGCAAGTAGTCATAAATTTAGTAGAGGCTATGCTAGCAGCCACTGGATCCAGCCATAATAGGCCATCATTCGGTGTTACGGAGCACAGAACTAATTGCTGCCTTAGCCAGCCCCCATTCCCATTTCTTGAACCTTCGTTCCTTAAGCAGTTGGGTCTGTACTCCAATACTCCAAAAAGTCTGATTTATTAATTACCCTGGCCATCCTGACATTTTTTTCCTCCTCGAGTTCCACTGCAAAAGCCAGGACCACCTCCGGAGAAGTAAACAAGTGCTGGTTCACCTCCTGAGGTTGCACAATCAGTTGGGACGGGTAGACCAAAGAAAACTGGCAATTCAGGGTGTGCAACTTTCTTTTAACCTCAACGTATGCCTACCTCTGCTGCTGGAGTTGCCAAGAATAATCTGGGAAGATGCTTATCCTGGACTGTTGCACCATCAGAGGACCCTGCTTCCTGGCATATTCTAGGACCTTTTGACGGTCCTGGTACTGAAGAAATTTTACAATTACATGGTGGGGCTGCTGATCAGGGGAAGGCTTAGCCCCTGGGGATTTATGTGCCCATTGAATCTCCAGCAGAACTTCAGGTGGAAACTTTAATGCCTGTCTCAGCCATGACTGTATGTAAGTGGCACAGTTGTGCCCCTCCACAGACTCATGTAGGCCAATGATTCTGATGTTACAACGTCTTTCTCGATTTCCATGGTCATCAATATGTTGTTTGAGTTTTTCAATCTCTTTCAGTACATTCTGTAAATCAACGTGTATAATGTTGCTGGAATCTTGCTTGGAGCTCACCTGAGCCTCTAATCCTAATCGAGCCTCGTGGATGTCCACTGTGTCGGAGACTGTGTTATCTGTTGGAGATGTTTTAACTGTGAGGAAACATTCTCAAAGCCTGTTTCCATGTGGGTCCCCAAGTTGTGTCTAAGATCTTGAATTAATCTTTCAATTGCCTGATAGTTATTTTCCATCTCCGAGCAGGGTTCTGCTCACTGCTGGAGGGCCGAGGTAGTTGGGGAATCCTCTGGCAGGTCCCGGTGCTTTTCAGGAGCAGGAGAAATTGGTAGGCCCTTCTCAGATGTCTGAGTCCTTGGCTTATTAAAAGGTAGTTTCACCTATTTCTTTGCAAGTTTAGCATTAGTAGGCATCTGGACTTCTTGAATCTTTAGTTTACTCATTACAAAGTACAGGTTTTAATGTGGGATGGAGGGGATATTCAGTGGATTAAGCCAGAGCTCTAGGTTTAAACATCCATATTGCTCTGTAGCTAGTCCATGCCCCCTCCCAGCATGTCAACTTGAGACAGCAACAATTTCTTTAACTTCAAACCATGAGCTTCATTGTGGTTGCATTAACAGTTTCAATTGCAGTTGACACTGCAACCTTTAGTAATAACTCAGAACACAGCGCAATACACTACTCTGGTTGCATAGGCCCATTGAATACTGTGATTACGATCAACTGTTTTATCTGAGTCCTGACTGAAACATAGGTACTAAATAACAATAATTAATTACCATACCAAAAACAGGCAAAACTAATTGTGGGCTTTGTGACTCATACAGTGTAAGCACCTCACTTTATCAATGAAAATGATAGCCACCACATAGATGATAATTGACTGGTTAAATAATTTACTCATATTGCATTACAACACCTACATAAACCACGGAAACCATGGCTTTAAAAACAGCAGAAACAGTGAAATTGCAATCTCTGTTATTAGCTGTTTAATCTGCCATTGAATTAAGATCCCAGCTTGTACACAGGTACCAAATCACAATAGCTCCATGCCATATTGATAGCAGGCAATACTAATGGTGGCAACTAATCACTATTATATGTAAAGTTGAAAAATAAAGGAATAATGCATGACAGGGTGTGTGTCATGTTGGGATAGCCTCACTCCTCAGGTGATTGGACATGATGCTGCAGGCCAAGTATGTCCAACACCCAAAAAGTGATCTTGTCCTAGCATGCCTGAGAAACCAGTATGATGTTCTGACCCCTTGGCATGACTCCCCTGCACAGTCTTATGTACATGGCTTTCACCATGACCTTCAGAGACTGGCAACCTTCCAAAGTATCTAATACTTTGGCTAAATCAGGATAGAGTCTGGTCGGCATTGCTATACAAAAACGTTATGCAAAATGTGTTCTGAGTTGTGACCCAAACCACCTGCCACCACTATTTGATCGGTCACCTGACTGACCAAGACTATTTGGTTTTGGTCCACAAATGCAGTGTGTTCATTATAATCTAAGTTTCCCTTATGTGCATGATTGGCCATCACTGGGCAATGAGCCGGTCCTCATTCCTCAAATATCCTTACATGCCTCCTATCCAGATCTATGAGACTCCATCCTAAATATTTATGTAACAATTCTGGGCATGCCAAATCTGTACAACTGATAATGTGAATATAACCAGGAATTGTAATTTTGAGTGTCTCAGCATGGCCTATAAAACAAAAGTCTAAATTTGGTTGACTTTTATTTTAACATGTTCTAAATCTAACCCTCTTAATTGGATTAGGTTAAACTGAGAAGCAGGACCAAAAGAGTCAGGATTCATGTTTAAAAAGTAATCTTTTTGCTTGATATTAAGATACAAGAGTTACAAAGCAGTTTGGGCATTAATGCAAATAGACAGTTACAATTTTCCTGAACAGCAGTACAAGTGAAAATAATTTCTTCAATGACACCAAAATAGTTGTGATAAAAGAATAAAATAAAAAATTAAAAACTTATGCAGGCATATGCTATTCCCAACTCCTTTGTCTGGTACAAAGGCAACAACTCACCTCACCAGTACCAGATGATGTCCACCAGAGATCCTGGGAGCTGGAATGACTCTAGGTTCTCCTTCTGAGTGCTCTTACCTTGACTTGGATTTTTGTGGATTTATATAATCTTGTCAAGGCAAAAATAAGTGGGTCACTACTTTGACAGTTTTTAGTCTTAGGCCAGTTCTTACAGGCCAGGTGACCACTAACTGATGGCTAGTTGTTGGAAAGCTATCAATAACCCCAAAACATCTGATTAATTGTGGAAACATATGGGCTGTAACTTTGGTCTGCCATCATGGCATCACGCTTAACATGACTGGGGACTTTTTCTCGAATACACAAAATAAGTTTGTGTTCTCAGGTGGAACATGCATCCTGGGGTATGTTGCACTAAACAAAAGGTGTAATGATCCATATGGACATCTGGCACCTCGGGTGGTGGGATGTTTATGAGAAAAACAAGGTTGGCCTCCAGTTGATCTTTGTGGTTAGGCCAGACATTTAAAAATATGCTGCTTGTGGTTACCAGAGGAAATTACCTGACAGATGATGGAGGTTTAGACTTTTAAAAAGTCAAACTCAGTAATTATTTTGTTTAAGATCAAAATCATCATTATCAAAGGCTGAAAGGAAAATGTTTAAAAGTTCACACTCATTGTGTTCCAAATCAAAAAAAATAAATGTGAAACGCAGACTGAAACTTATATGTAAATATCAATTGCAAATTGTTAATTAATAAAAAACAGTTGCCCAAGTTTTTTTTTTTTTTGAGTTTTTGTTGACTGGGTAAGTGTACTAGACAAATCCTGCCTATTTTCAGGCACGACCCAGGGGAGGGGGAATACAGATGAATGCCAACTGACCTTGAACCAGATTAAGCTGTTGGTGGTATTTTTAATGAATGAGGGAAATTTGGCCTGTACACTGGGGAAATTCCCCTACTTCCTGCTTCCTGTGAGCAGGGGGGACCCATTTTCCTGTGGGACCAAGATGGCGGCTCCCATGGATCCTGGTGTGGAAGTGTTGCAGACAGGAGAGCAGGCCTCCTCTCCTGGTCTGAATTCAACAGGGGCTGAAGATGAAATTTTTGGTGAAAGTACTACTATCCCTGAAGGAAATAGTATGGATATTTATATGTCTACAGAAGGATTATATGTGGAACCTGGTTTGTATATTGAAAAAGATGCAGCAGGTAACTTGGAATCACGACAACAAAAACTTTTTCAGCTTGTATTAGTTGCAGAGGAGCATCATTTGTTGGAAAAATAACGTTTGGAAGAAAAACTAAATATTTTACAGTCTGGAGTGGCTTCTGTCAACCCGAATTTCAGGCCTGTCAAACTAGCAGATGGCACAGCTGCTCCTGAATCTACTACAGCAGGGCTGGGTGAGTTTTGAAATGCTTTCTCTAAGGCTGGCAGTAAAAACACCTTTAGTGGTGAGTGCCAAAAGCCTAAAGTTTCTAGTCCATCTGTTCCCCTTTCTGTTTATGGTACAGTGCATGAAAAAAATGTTCAAGGTTGTTTACAAGCTGAATCACGGCTACCAATTCAATCTAAGCCACCGACTGCACCAGTAAATGCCTGCTCTGATGTGTCTATTTCCAAGGCTAGCGGTTACAACACCTTTAATGGTGTGTGCCAAAAGCCTGAAAACTTTGGTTTACTAGCTCCCCTTTCTGATCTTGGGACTGTGTCTGGGTCTAAAAATGCTCAAGTTAACTCACAGGCTGAAATGCAGCTCCCGGTCTTTTCCAAGCCGTTGACGGCTCAAGTGTAGCTGACAATAACAAGCCAGGAGGTTTCTGTAGCAACGGCCTGGGTGTCAAAGAAAACAAGTGATGGCTTAGAGTCTGTCTTGCAGGCGAATACATCAGCTCACCCTGCGGAGCAAAAGGTGCATGGCTCAGTCATTGGGGTCCCACATGAAAAATTCCCTACAGTGGTTCCACCGGGCTTTACACTTTCAAAGACAGCAGGGTTTGTTTTGAGACAACCAAACCCTGCAGAACAGGGGATGGCAATAATCTACCAAACCAGGTTAAACACACAAAAGAACACTACAGACTTTTTCTTTGGGAACAAAAAATCTGAGAGTGCTGTACTAGAGAAGAAAATTTTTAAATCCATTGATAAGGCTCACCAGGTCACTTCCCTTTTTGATAAAAACACGATCTCTGGTCCTGGGGAGAATATTTCTGAGATGGCTTCATGGACACCGCAAAAAGCCCTTTCAGGGGCAGGATGGACTAGATCCACAAAAGGGATATGGATTCCAGACTCTGTGTGAGATATTTCTTTCTCCCAAGCCACAGCAGAATGGAAGCCTGGGGTTTCTTCCAGGCCTGTATTAAACACTCCTGTTCATTCTGACTCCCATACTACAATTGTGTTGCCTGCCTCAGAACCAATTCAGGACAGCTCTAAAACAGTCTCTACTGACTCTTTTCCACCTTTGATACCTGGGGCAGAGGGGGTTGGAGATAACCCCCCTCCTTTGTTGTCAGACCAGTCACGAGAATCTAAACCCTTACTGTCTGAGCTTTTTTCTAATGCTAAACAAGTGGCTGCTCCCCGCAGGAACGCAGTGCAGATAAGATGTAAGGGGGGTTTGGAAAATCGACCTGATAGATATCATGTGGGGAAAATTTTATTAAAGGATTCTCTGCATTTCTCTCCAAAGGAAGTTCATGCTTTAATCAGTATTTCAGGAGAGGATAATTTTGACGTTAGTTTTCGAACATCTTATGCACTAGATTTGTTCTGGGAGAGGTATGGGCAAGTCAAGACATCTCTGACATGGACCACTTTTGTAGTTATACCTCTGACTAAACCTTTAATTAAGTATGTGACCGTTGTGTTTCGTAACGAAGGAGTTCATGTTGAAGATATCACATACTGGTTATCACAGAAATATGAAATACTCAGTTCACCAGAAGCCATTTTGGATGGAGAGCTTTTCTGGACTGGGGGTGGGAGTACAAGGTAAAACTACGTCAGGGTGAAACAGGAATAGAGCATATTCCAAACTCCCTCCTTTTGGGCAGAGACCGTGAGTTCTGTTTTTATGCAGGTCAACCCCGGGCCTGCTATAGGTGTGGCTCTCACACTCATCTTTCAAGCACTTGTGACAAATTCTGTTGCAACAACTGTGGGGAAATTGGTCACAGCATTATGCAATGTGTTAACCACACTCATTGTGACCTTTGTGAGGAATATGGGCATGTCTTCAGTGACTGCCCTTGGGCAGCCCATAACAAAGCAAGCTGTATTAGCCCAGCGCTTCTCATCCAGCAAGCACAAGATTTGGTGGACCCTGCTCAGCCCAACCCCAGTACCTCAAATTATATTTCTCAAACCTCCCCCCCATTGCACCCCCCCTTTGGTCTCTCTAATCCCCCACAAGGATCTTCCTGACTCCCCCCTTCTTCTCTATATCCCTAAACTCCATCCATAGATCCCTTAGTGATTTCTATTGATTTAGAATCACAAGAGGTTTTGAACCAGGCACCAGTACAACAAATCATGAAACCAGATATGCTCACTCCAGTTTGTTATTCAGATATGCCTATTCCTCCAAAAAATGGTACTAGTGTACCTTTTTCGGACCCTTTGCCTTGAAGAAGCTCTTCTAGAATTTCTAAATCCATTCCCTCTGATCCCCCACCCCAGTGGAATCTAAAACTTCATATGCTGCCTTGTTTACCCCTTGGGGAGACTCAGAAATGGAAGTGGGGGATTCAGATTCCCAAAAATCCTTTAATGGCCAAGGTCAGAAAAAAAATGTAGATGGTGATTATAAAGGGAAAAAAAAAGAAAAAGAGGAAAAAGACCTAGGTACTCTTTCTAACGGAATTTTGAATGACTTGTGGTTTAGTCTGCTCCTTCAATGTTCCTAGTTTGTTAAATTATGAAAAATGAAGGGTTGTGTTTCAATTTTTACATGATAAAGCCATAGATGTTTGTTTAATTCAGGAAACCTCGATGCATGCTGCAGATCAGATTCGTTCTTTTAAGAGGGAGTGGGTCTGGGGTCCATCCTTATGGTCTTTCGGCCAGAATGTGGCTGATGGGGTTGGGATCCTTTTTCATTCTTTCAATTTTTCTCTCCATAAATTATATGATTTGATAACAGGGAGAGCTTTGATTTTAGATGGTCTATGGAATAATATGGACTGTCATTTTATTTCAGTTTATGTTGCCCAAATAAAGGCAGAAAGAGTAAATCTCATAAGAGCAATCCAACCTTTTTTAGTTACACACTGTAAAATATTTCTGTGTGGTGCTTTTAATTGTCCCTTGGTTACAGGGGACAAGTGAAAAAAAGGAGATACAAAAAAAATGTATTGTGATTCCCATGCATTATCTCAGATGATTTCTTCCGCTGGGTTATTCAATTGTCATTTACTAAATACTAAAGGCCCTAAGTTTACTTATGCATGGAACAATTATTCCTTAACCATTGATTATATCTTCATATTAGCAAATGTTCCTAAAGGTTCTTTAACTATGATTCCAGTTACTTTTTCAGACCATTTGTTACTGTTGTTTTCTATGCATCATTTTGTTTCAAAATCTACTCTTTATGGCAGATGGAAACTTAATGACTCTGTGTTAAATGATCCAGTGGTTATTCAGGAGGTAACAGTTTTGTTTCATGCTAGGTTGTCGGTTGAATGTCTATATATTGATAAAGGTGAATGGTGGATGGACACCAAAGCTTACATAAAAAGGTGGTTTTCTAAATATGGAAAAAAAAGAGGAAATGCTGCCTTTCTGCACTATTTATCCCTTAGACAACAGTTTCATAAATTAATTACTTTATCAAATTCATCCAATTATGATTACTCTAGTCAGATTTCCATAGTAAAGGACGCCATGAAAGTTTTTGAATCTACCAGAGCAAGATCAATTCAGTCTCTTCTGAATCATAGCACAAAATCTTCGTCTATAGATGATCCCTATGAAGCTTGTAAAGATTTAAAACATACAGGCTCTTTGGAGTCTCTAACTACCCCAGATGGCAGAACAGTTACTTCTTTAGTAGACATAGATGCTGAAATTCAGAGACATTATGGCTCTCTTGAATCAGTCAGTAATATTTTATCCTCCGACATAAATAAGTTTTTAAGGTCAGTGGAGATCCCGATTTTCCTAACAGAAATAAAAATTTACAATCTCCAATCACTAAAATAGAAATTACACAAGCTATTAAAGCATTACGGCTTCATCCTGCTCCAGGTTTGGATGGTATCCCTCACTCTTTCTATAAACAATTTATTTTACAATTGGTAGACTGTTAATTTATTACTTATAATTATTGGTTTACTAATAACATTATACATCCCGAGTTTTCTGAAGGACTTCTATTTTATCTTTATAAAAAAGGAAAAAGGGGACCGTACTCAAATAAATAATTGGAGACCTATAGTTTTGATGAACACCGATTATAAAATATTGGCACATATGTTAAATACTCGCTTAAAAGCACATGCCTCCAGGGTGCTATCTCCAGTTCAGTATTGCGGTTTACCTGATAAAAATATTCAACAAGCCTTAGGGACCATAAGAGATATCATTTATCATTGTAATATTTCAGGAGTGTCCGGTTGTGTGGTAACAGTAGATCAGAAAAGCTTTTGATAGAGTTTTACATAAATATTTGTTTACAGTATTAAAGGCGTACAAAATTCCATCACTTTTTATATCTCAATTACAGTTATTATATTCTTTTTTTACAGTCCGACCTCTTTTCAAAGGTGTGGTTGGACAAAAATTCAGTGTACACTCTGGGGTCCAACAAGGACACCCTTTGAGCCCTTTGCTGTATAGTTTTTCCCTTGATCCTTTACTCCATCCGGCTGTAGCATCTCCAAAATGGACTGGAATTACTGGGCTTGGCATCCCTCATGCCTTATGCATTCAAGCTTATGCTGATGATATCTGTGCTTTTTTTTTCAGATCCTGGGCAAATTAATCTTTTTTTACAAGAAATTGCACTTTATCAGAATGTTTCGAATGCCAAATTGAATATGGGGAACAGTAAAGGTCTTTTTATTGGGTCTGATGTCCATCCTGATTCCATCTGGTATGGACTGTCTATGTCTTCCACTCCTTTAGAAATATTGGGGATCACTTTTGGACCACAAAATTTACCTGAACAAAATTGGGAAAAAGCTATTATCAAAGCAGAACAGAAGGTAAACAGATGGAGACAGTGGAAATATTCCAAAAGTAAGCGAATTGCTATATTAAAAAAGTTTATTTTACCATTATTACAGTATGTAGCAGTATAATATCCATTACTCATCAAATTGGAAACAAGGATCTATAGGCTATGCTTTCAAGTGTTATGGAGCTCAAAATTAAATCCCATT
The DNA here is from genome assembly GCA_016271365.2 of Neoceratodus forsteri. Classification (NCBI taxonomy): domain Eukaryota; kingdom Metazoa; phylum Chordata; order Ceratodontiformes; family Ceratodontidae; genus Neoceratodus; species Neoceratodus forsteri. The sequence continues at coordinate 897,984,123 of CM028135.1, read as the reverse complement.
AAACGTAATTATACCTATTTGGATCTCAAAAAGGGGAGTCTCAACATGATAGAACCCATTGTTTTCCTCCATGCTTTGTTTTTTAAGCATTCGTTATAATTATACTACACAGCAAGGGCAATATTTCAAAGGCTTGATGACAAAAGGCCTAGCTGTATATTTTAAGTCATGGCTAAATAGCACCAAAATACACCCACGCCTTAATATTCCCCCTATTTTTTGCCAGCTGCTCAAAAATTATATAAATGGGGTATCATGAAAAATGGTCCCATCACACTTTCCACAAAATCTCTATATCAAGATATCATTGATAGAAATTATCCTAAGGAACCCTGTTTTAAGAATTGTCCTCAGTAGATAACTATTACATTCCTCCACCAGTTAACACTTTCAAGAATTCCCTCAGAAAATGTGGGAGAACTTGTGGCTCACAGTCTATGGGAGGTTGAATATAAGGTAACGCTAAACATAAAAGCATTACAGAATGAAACTGTCCCTATATGGAATGTATAGCGTAGATGGAAACTATGGAGCATTTCTTATTACACTGTTCTTATACAGTTGCTTTATGGAATTATTTAGCAATCAAATGGAAATTAAATTGGCTCCATTTTCTGACATATGATATACTGGTGGTGGGGAATTATGGACCAGGATTATTTCAGTTCCATCCAGACACTTTAATAGTGTTCTCCTGCTGCCTTAGATTTTATCTGTGGCAGGCTCGTTGCCAATGGGTGCTACATCAGAATAGGATGTCTTTTGAATATTTGAGCATATTAGTTTGTATAGAACTTCAAGATATTTATAAATCAGATTGCTTAAAACACTCTGCACATCAGGTGCTACAATGGTGGAAGGGTTTCACTTTTTTTTTATTAAATATAAATAAGAGATTATTTGCATAATTTGATCTAAATTTGTTTTGAGCTTTTTAAATTTCTTTTTCTGTTTTTTTTTTCCCTTTGATAAACATGTATCATTGTTGGTTTGGATTAACTTTGATGTGTTTCTGATGTATTTCAATAAAAATCTCCCCTACTCTTTTCAATAAATGCCATGAGATCTTTAACATCCACCTGAACTACCACCAATCCAGGCAGATGGGACCTCGGTTTAACATCTCATCTGAAAGATGGCACCTCAGAAGTGCAGCACCCCGCTCATGCTGCACTACAGTGTCAGTACTGGGGATATTAACTCAAGTGCCAGATGTGGGAACTGAGCCCACAGCCCTCTGATCTCCTGGCCTCAGAGGTGAGTGTGCTACCTACTAAGCCACTAATGTTAAAGACACACTGAAACTTATAAGTAAATATCAATTGCAAATTGTTGATTAATAAAAAAACAGATGCCTAAGTATTGAGCTTGGCTATAATTAATGTTAAACACACACTGAAACTTATATGTAAATATTAATTGTTAATCAATAAAAACAGATGCCCAAGTACTGAGCTTGGCTATGTTTATATGCTCAAAAGCTATTAGATGGACTCTATTCATGGTGTCCAACCCAGGATACCAGGAGGAATATTTGCAGCAACCCATCTGGCCACCATGCCCCCAAGTTCTTGGTCCACTTCTTCTTTGGGGGTAATGGGGAAGGCATACCCAGTGGAGCAGGCAGGCCCAGTAATGGAGCAGGCAGACCCAGTGGGGCAAGCAGACCCAGTAATGGGGCAGGCAGACCCAGTGGGAATCAGGCAGACCCAGTGGGGGCTATATTGGATTACAAGCACAGCAATTCCTACTGCCGTAACAGAAGTACATTGGAGCATAGAAGAGAGGATTTACTGGCTCATGTATTGCGTAAATGGTTAGTATATCTACTAATAGACAGTCTTGTCCACCACACTCAAGTGTCAAGCGGCTGTGTAGTTCTGGATGTCAGACCAGGATATAGTTTCTAAGGTGAGCAGTTATTCGGCATTGACTGGAACTTGGGTATATTAGATCACAAAGGACACACTGTGCTCTGTCACTGATGTATGGTTAAATGAACAAGGCCACCACTAAGACTATTCACTTCCTCTCACCAAAGGAGGGCCACATGTCATGATGACTCAGGCAGGACAGAGCAGTTTTAAAATATTGGGAACCTCTGTTCCAACTAGCCATCTGAAATTTAATAGAAATACTTGTGAAAGTAGGGGCACAGTTTACCATGTACAGCAACACAGTAACATAATAACAGCAGTAATTCCCCAAATTACCAATATTATATGGAATGGTGACATCAGCCAATCCAACAGCCATTTTATCCACTTTACTGGATTCAGCCAATCTCATGCTCCTGGTTCAGGTATACCCCCAAATATTGATTCATGGGCATAAGTGATTTTGCACTTCCAGTTGGAAAACTCTGTTTCTGACTGCTCTAGTTCAAGTTTCACCACTTGTTCTTTTTGTATGTCATCCTTTATTATAATTATATCCTCCTTTATCACTTTTATGTCTTCCTGCATAGTGTGTATTGTATGCTCAAGGTTATATAATTCTTGTCTAAATGCTGCCTGTCGGGTGTGTAGAGTGAACCTAAGAAATTGCATGGTGCCAAGCACTGTGTTTAGACTGGATATTGTATATTGAATTAGCTTTTGTTGTGTGCTGGTGTATGTATGGGCTTGTAGTACTGTAGCATGGAGGCTGGTAATTGTTCAGCAGTACAATTATAGTACATTATGCAAAAGTCTGTGATGTCTTTCCAAATGTAACCAGAAATAAGGATGGGGTGTCCAAATTGCCTATAGTTTGGCTATCTAGCAGTGTATTGTTTGGTAGCATGGTGTATGGGAAATACATATTTTTGAAATCTTGAAATAGCCAACACCATTGCAGGATTGAGGTGTTTGTGGATTGTGGAACACACATAATAGGTTGTGTGAGTAGGAAGAGGTTAGACTGTAAGGGTATTAGTGGAACAACATGTAGCCTGCCTGAATATAAGCGAATGGTGTGGGAAAGCTTGGTTACCTGGATTTTATATTTTACAGGGTTAAAACAGAATTCTGTCTTGCGTCTTGTTCTCCATTTGGGCAATCTCCTCTCAAGAGTGGATACAGATGCATATTTGCTGCTTCATTTAAATCTTCTGCCATGTTCAGCTGGTTTATTAATTCCGTATGTTGGTTATTGAGATATGTAGTTAAGTCTCTTATATTTGCTCCCAGGTGTTCCAGGGCATGTTGATATTCCCAACTGGTGTTCAGGATGCGGTGATAGGCATGTGCCAGTGATTGTTTGTGGTCTTTTTGTCTTGGTGATTGTACTTGGGCACACTGTAAGATCTTGTATCCTGATCCAAATTCATATATGTCAGCTTGACAGGTGTCCGAGTGGTTGTAGTGTTTACAAGAGAAGAAATTTGCAGTGAGTCCCAGAGGTTTTTGTTGTGGGGGCACATTTGGTTTTCCCACATCTTCAATGTCTCTCAGTTCATTTTACCATTTTCTCACTGGTATTTGTAGGTTAATCATAGGTGGGGGACAGCTTAGGGTGCAGTTCCAAAATGTGCATGCTGCCTTATTAGGAGGTGGCTGGTCACAAACTGCAGTCTCTTTGCTAGTACATATATGAGCTAGGGAACAAATTCATATATCTTGAGTGATGAGAATGTTAGTGCTGTGCAGAATGCGTAATTCAGCCAGCAGAATTAGTGCAGAATTACCATTCCACCTGTGGAATTTCCACTGGAATTTCACTTGTTCAACTGCGGAATTCTGTGTACTGTGATCCATGGAATAATATTCCGAGGAACAGTACTTTTTCTGAGGAAAGTTATTCTGCAACAATTTCCATGGAAAATATTGAGATCTGCGGAATAGTGATTTTTCCACAGAAAATCATTCCACAACTATTTTATGCTGTGTAATTCTGCCATTCCATTTCTGGCTGAATTCAACAGAATTTTGAATGTTCCACGGAATTTTGTTCTGCCGGAATTTGAAAATTCTGCACAGCACTAGAGAATGTTGGTGCTCTGGTAAAATCCATCTCACAGTGAGCATTGTATGTGAATTTGTTAGAGTCTGCACTGATGTTCTTATAATCAATAATTCGGCATCCGGTGACATTTGCACAGTAGTAGATCTTCAGAATTCTGGAACCTTCAGTTGCTTTATTTTTTGATTTAAGGTTATGACATGGTATTTCGAGGCTGTTCTCTTCTCTGGGAATAAATTGACAGTGATGTATAAGTCTGTAATATTGTCCATTCTTTTGAACAATTTCTCCAATATGATACAGTGGAAGGTCCGTAGAACATTGGGTGTAATTGTTTTGGTCAGGCCTGGTACTGCACAGGGTCTTCAGATTTGCTCCCATGGGGCCAGGCAAGGTAATGTATTCTGCAATAATCTTGGAACCATTTGGATGTCAATTTTTTGTCAAGAAAGTTGCACCAGTAAGTCATCAGGTTCACTGATATCATAGGCTGATCATCAGTCTGTTTGGAACTTGAATTGCGGTGCATCTTTACTCTTTTCAGGAATGCTTACAGTCTTTTGTGTAAGGGCAAGTGGTATTGTGGTGGCACATAGTCCATATAAGTTGTAATGTCCATGCTGAGGTTGTATTGGTACAAGCTAGGTTTGAATGCCACAGGTACACATTCAGGATACTGTTTCTTCTTCTTTTCAGCAGTTTTTGGGCTAGACGTGTTGGTTGTGCCTGTGGGGTGTGATTTGTGTGTCTCTGTGTGTGAGGCATATATGTTGTGTTGGCATCAGTGTGATTCAGTGAGTGGGTTGCATGGCCTGAATTAACCTGTCTGGCAACCTGAGGTTGAGCTGCACTATGGGTAGATGCATTGGGTGATAAGGTGTCTTGATTAGATGCAGAGCCTTGGGTCAGCAAGACATTGGAGTTTACATTATGTGGTAAGTAAGAAGTATAAATCAGAAATACCACTATGGCAAGAAAAAGTGATGTAGAGATGCTTTTTTGCAATATTTTACATGTTGAATGTTTTCTCTTTTTTATGGATTTGGCCTTACGAGATGCTGCAGGAGCCTTAACAGTGTCGGTCGGCATGGTATAAGACATTTTGGTCTTTTTTTAGAAATGGCTTGGATTCACCATGCTGCACCATATTATACTAAAAGCAATAAAAATATAAAAAGTGCAATATTCTACTAAAGGCAACAAGATTATCAAAAATGCAATATATAAGAGTGTGTAAAGAATCAGTATATAGACAAATCTTGACAGAGCTTCCTGGAGGTCTCTCTCAAGAATTTGTTTTTTGCAGTAAGTTAATCTGGGTGTTGCTTTCCAGCTAGGGATTTTATTTATTCTATTGCAAGTTTTAGACCTTTTAAACATTTACTTAAACACTCTAGCAAAGGCAAAACCAAAACAAATGCTGAGTGGAATCAAAGAGGCAACACAAGCAGTAGTAGGTGAAATTGTAATTTCAAAATCTATAATTTTCTTATCCTTGTTTCTTCAGGGTAAGAGACCTTCAGCCTCTTGGATCTCTGGCACATTAGGTCTTGGCCTGAAAAGATGAGGATCTCTAAGGAAGAGATGAGGATATGCACATATTAAAGATATTAGTGTGTGCCTAAAAAGATCAAGTTGGCCTTGCTGCTGGGTGTCTTGGACGAGCTCCTGCGAAGACTTCTGACTGGTGGCAGTGAGTCATTCAAGGCTTGCTGAGTATCACAAATTAGTTTTCTGAGTTCCCAGGTTCCTTTAGGTGCCGTGGTCCTTTGACCAGGTTGGCGATTTGTTGGGTGTCCCTGCATTCGGACAGAAGGATTATTAGCTGCCATCTGAAACAGAGCATTTCTTTAATTGTGAAATATGGACCATTTAGGTTTGCTTTTTACTTCCAAGAGCACAACATTTATTTATTTATTTATTGTTAGAAACATGTTTTATTTGCATTAGTTTCATAAATTTGGGCCCCATGGGGGTAGTTAATAATTTTTTCCACTAAACTCAGTCTCCAGTGTTATAAGGGTTTACTGGTGGTTGCACTTTTCGTCTTAGTTCAATGGGGTCCTGCCCAGTATGAGAATCCAGGACAGTCTGTGGTTGCATTTGGGCTCCAGTAAGAAGTTGATAAGGTGACAAACCATGTTTTGAAAGTGACCTGCTTCTGAGATGCATAAGTGGCATAGGCAAACTTCTAGTCCAAAATTTGTTTTGTTTGTTTGTTTGTTTTTGTCCCATTCTTAAGGCTCGCTTTAACTGTTTGTTAACATTTTCCACAAGGCCTTGTGATTGTGGGTTGTACAGAGTACAATAACGCCAATTAATGCCACACTTTTTGATTATGTGCTCAGAAATATGGACATTTTTAAAATGTGAGCCCTGGTTTGAATCTATGTGAGTGGGGATTCCCCATTGAGGGAAAATTTCCCTGATTAGGGTATCCACCACAAACATAACCATGGCTATTTGTGCTGGAAAAGCTTCAACATACTGTGTAAAATGATCAATGATTCCTAAAAGATATTTCTTATTTTCACTGGAAGGGAGCAGCCACATGAAGTCAATATACGCTCTCTCCTAGGGCTTTTGAGAACTTACTTGCAGATTGGGAGTGGGAATTGACTGGGCCTGCTTATATTGCTGTCAGGTTACACAGTTATTGACATAAGTTATTACCTCTGTCATCATGGAAGGCCGATTAAATTTTTGTCTTAATATGCTATAGGTTGCTTTAATGCCTGGATGTACATGTCCTATGCCTGTGTGGGCTAAAGGAATCAACTCCCACCTGCAGGAATTGTCATTTACCAAATAAGTATTTCTTGTTGTTTTCTTAATTAGACCTTCCAACTCCCATTTCTGCAATTGTTGGAAAACCTTACTGTCCAGAAGGTGGCCACCTTCTTGTCCAGTCAGGTGGACCTCCATCATGGTTTGACTGGTGGGGAGTGGTAATGGCATGGTACAAGCTAGCTTTGCCATTTGATCCATGGCCGTGTTGCCATAACTATGCCTAGAAAAAAATTCTGTCATGTCCATGCCCTCGTACGTGGGATACTTGGGACTCAACAGGACTTGTGAGGACACTCACTTGCAAAATCTCATCCCAGTCTGAGGGAAATGCATCAGGCTGTTGTGGACACTGATTGTAGGTACGTACTACGTAACTGCTGTCAGTAAAAATAAAATTTGGTTTAAGCTTTAATGCTTCCTTTAATGCCAAAACCTCAGTATGTTGGGCAGACTTTGCCTGAATTGGTATTGCTTCTCGTCTGTCAATAGAGTAATCTCCCCTGCTGTGTCTTATGGCCTATAATTATATCTATTCCTGATTTTCTTTTACTATTTATATGCTAAACACTTCCATATGAATATGCCGTGCTGCCATGTGGTATATCTGCCCAGCATATGTATTTTAAATTTGTGAAGCTGCCTTTGCTATCCATATGATTAGCATAGTGTTCTTTGTCTATAACAAAAGTTACTTTTTCAGTATTTAATAGTGCACTGAGGTGCAGGGTTCCAGCCTGTTTGGGGCCAGTGCTGTTTTTTCTTACCGGGGCTAATGATCTTTGAGTTGCACTGAGATTTTTGGCACCTGCCATAGGTGTGGTGCTCACTTGGGTATTTGTTGAAGGGCAAGTAGTGGTTTGATGGGTTCTGAAAAGTTTACCTCCGTGTTTGAAAATGACACTGTATAGTAAGAGATTAAGTTATTTTGTTGCTGTAAAGCAGCAGAATAATTATCATGACTAGTGTCAATAAGGATGTCAATTGGCAGTGATAGGTTGATTGGTGTCAATTTATGATGTTGTAGCACCACCTGCTGTAACTGCTATAGAAGTTCTTCTTTTTCTTTATCCCATTTAAAATGTCTTGTTAATTGGTATAGGGGTTTTGTTATGGCAGCATCGTTTGGGATGTGGGTCCTAGCAAAATTGTACAGTCCTATTATATGTTGTAATTGTTTTTTAGTCTGGGGCACTGTGATATTTCTTACTTTTTCCAAATAATCATCTGTAAGGCATATTTTTTGATGTATTATTTTGCTTAAATAATTTACTTTGTGTAGGCCTATTTGGCTCGTTTCCCAGTTAATTTTGTACCCTTTTTCAGACAGTCTTTTTGATGTTTGTTACAGGGTGGCAAAGTGTTCATCCAGGGAATCATGACTAAAATAGATACCATCTATGTAAATTCTAATATTGGAAATATTTTCCAGGTTTGTTGGTTATGACGGATTGGAATATATTTGGCAAATTCTTATAGCCCTGTGGGAGGTGGGTGAAACAGTACTGTCAATAATTTACAGTAAATGCTGTTTTAAATTGGTCTTTGGGTGCAAGGGTATGGAAAAGAATCCATCTGATATGTTAAGAACAGTTTTGTAAGTTTTTATTGGGAGTGATTCCCATTGCTGTAACATGTCAATATTTTGACATTCATAGTCCCTAGAATATTTATTTAATTGCCTGTAATCTACCATTAGGCAGATAGATCCAACTTTTTTGGGTACTGGTAGGACTGGCAAATTAGTGGAGGAAGTGCATTGTCTAATGATATTGTCTTTTAAAAGTATTTGAATTATTTTCATCAACTCTCCTTTGTACTGTGTTTGGGGTATGTTACCATGTATTCTCACTGTGGGCATGTCTATGAGTCCTACATACTCTTGTCTAGTGTTGATTGAATTACTTTTTAGGTTTGGGCTTTGCAGTTATGTGGCAGGTCTGGATTAAATGGGGGCTGGTCAGTGACAACATTTAACAGCGCTAGGTGTCTGGCATCCTGTGCTCCTAAAACACCCTGTGCTGGTACATCTGCTGTTATTGCTGTTGTGGGGTGATTATTGATTTTAACTGGGACCTCTATTCCTGTCACTGCTAGCTGACCCATAATGGTATAGGGTGTTTTTTGTTTATAAGCCATGAAATCAAAAGGGTAGTTTTTAAGGGAAAGCACTGTATGTGTATAGCCTGAATCAATAAGCAAACTTTCCTCAACCTCTGCCTCAGTTGTTGCCCCATTAGGGTCGGCCCTTACCTCTATTGAGACCATCATGGGGGCAAAGATGATACCTGTATTCGCACGAATTTTGAGGCCGGGAATTGGACTGGCTGAGTGGCTCTCCTGATGGGAGTGTCATGGTGGAGGCTACTGAGGGGCGACGTCCTGAAAGGACTGCTGCACCTAGGGTGAACTTTGTTCTCTGGTTTGCTTTTCTTTACTAAAAGGCTGCTTTTCCAGCTGGTGTAATTTTTGGCTCTGGTATAATAATTTTAGTTTGTTAACTGCCTCATCCCATGGTAAGTCTTGTATACTATGGTGGTCGAACTGAGTTGGGAGTGATGGGTTTAAGTACACTCTCAAAGCACCTATGTCTAGGTCTTCAATTTCACATCCTAGGTGACATAACCAGTCATGGAAGTCATTGCTCATTGTTAGGGCCATTCTGGTTTCATTTCTCTGTTTGTAAGGCAAACATATGAAGGAGGCAGTAAATTACGGACTTGCCTGTGTCATAATGGTCTTTGAAGAGTTTATATTTAACTGTGTCCATACTGTGTTTAAATGCTTTCCAAAAAAAGTCTTCCTCATTTTCATTAGAGAATTCTGTAAGTTGTGCTGCACGTTTGTGGATATTATTATTAGTAACACCCTCATGTAGATGCAATTGATCTTTAAGAAGTTTTACCAATTTAATTTTTTCTTGTTTGACTATTGGCAGGAGGGGCTGCATGGGAGACTGTCCCTGCAAAGTTTGAATGGGAAATTGTCCCTGTGTAGTTTGCATGGGAAATTGTCCCTGCAGAGTTTGAATGGGGAATTGTCCCAGAGGAGGTTGCATGAGAGATTGTTCCTGTGACGTTTGAATGGGTAATTGTCCCTGTGGAGTTTGAATGGGGAATTGTCCATGTGGAGGCTGCATGGGAAGTTGTCCCTGTGGAATATGAATGGAAAATTGTCCTTGTGGAGGCTGCATGGGAGGTTGTCCCTGTGAAGATTGCTGTAGTACTGGCACAGAGCTGGGAGTAGTCAGTTGATTGTGAGCAGTCACCGGATATTGTTGTGCATATTGTGGTGCCAAGGTGGTGGAGTTAGTCTGGGGGGAGGGGCTGAGGCGTTGAATAAAAAATTGCTTGTGGGACATTAGGTGAAGTTTGGGCTTGTGTTGATGATTGGTTATTTGATGGCAGTGTTGAATTTTACTGATACTGCAAGGCTGCATTTTCCATTGTCACTCTTTGACAATCCCAGAATAAGTATTCCAGGAATGTCATGTAGAGTGCCAGGACTCAGGGCCAATGTATTCTGTTTCCCTGTATGAGATCATAAAAGGCAAGTCGCCAAGCCTAATTTTGTCTAATTATTTGGGATATGTCAGGATCAAATTGTATTTTGTGTTGCAGACATTGTGTCAGGTGTTCTTGTATCCATGGTAGATATGGTATTGTGTCCAATAAGGTATTGGGCAAGGGGATTCTTGGAATAATATGGGTTATTGGTAAATAGCAATGATCTGGAGGAGGCAAGGGGGTTTGACTAGGAGTCTGAGCGGTTTGTTGCTGAGGTTTTGGATGCCTATGTGGGGAAGGGTGTGTGTGTGTGTAGAGGTTTGGCGTGCCTGGTCCTGAGGTGTGTTGTTGGGGGTATGGGGGGATCATTGTATTCAGTATCTGAACCTGAATCTGTATTATAATTTTCAAACTCAGTGACTGAATATTGTTGAGGAATTTAAAATTCCTCTATTGGGGCGATCTGTGATACTCTTATTAGCCACTTGTTCAGGTGAATTTGTTTTATGTCTTTGTAGTTTTAAGTTTTTAAGCCCTGTAACTATCTTTGAGCCTGTTTTTGAAAACCAGAAGCTGTGACAGGGAGTTTCATCCTCTGATTGTTCTTGTTCTTGGTCTATATATTCAATGTCAGGGATGGATGATGCACTTTTTATATGACGTAATTTAGGTCTTTGTCTATGTCTATAATGTTTAACCTTGGTTTCTATGTTTGGGGGTTCAATATATTTTTGGGGGTCACTAAATACATGCTCAGGGTCACCATCTGAGAAGCCAGAATGATGTTCTGACCTCCTGGCATAACTCCCCTGCTCAGTCTCATGTACATGGCTTTCACCATGACCTTTGGAGACTGGCAATCCTTTCAAAGTATCTAATACTTCGGCTAAATCAGGATAGAGTCTGCTCGGCATTGCTATGCAAAGTGCTGGGAAAACATGTTCCTTGATGTGACCCAAACCACCTGCCACCACTATTTGATCTGTCACCTGACTCACCAAGACTACTTGGTTTCGGTCCACAAATGCAGTGTGTTCATTATTATCTAAGTTTCCCTTGTGGGCATGATTGGCCATCATTGGGCAATGAGCCTGTCCTAGTTCCTCAAATATCCTTACATGTTCATTAAAACCTTCAGTCTGTTTATGTCTAGGACAATTAAATACCTTACACATGTGCCTCCTATCTGGATCTATGAGACCACCATCCTAAATATTTATGTAACAATCCTAAGCATGCCAAATCTGTACAACTGATTATATGAATATAACCATGAATTGTAATTTTGATTGTCCCAACATGACCTATAAAACTAAAGTATAAGTTTGGCTTGATTTTTAGTTTAACACATTCTAAATCTAACCCTCTTAATTCGATTTGGCTAAACTGAGAAGCAGGACCAAAAGAGTCAGGATTCATGTTTAAAAAGTCATCTTTTTACTTGATATTAAGATTCAAGAGTTACAAAGTAGTTTTGGCATTAATGCAAACAGCCAGTTGAAATTTTTCTAAACAGCAGTACAAGCGAAAATAATTTCTTCGATGATACCAAAATAGTTGTGATAAAAGAATAAAAATAAAAAATTAAAAACTTGTGCAGGCATGTGCTATTCCCAACACCTATGTCCAGGATAAAGGCAACAACTCACCACACCAGCACCAAATGATGTCCACCTGAGGTCCAGGGAGCTGGGATGACTCTAGGTTCTCCCTCTGAGTGCTCTTATCTTGACTTGGATTTTTGTGGATTTAAATAGTCTTGTCAAGGCAAAAATAAGTGGGCCACTACTTTGACAGTTTTTAGTCTAAGGCCAGTTCTTACAGGCCAGGTGACCACTAATTGATGGCTAGGTGTTGGAAAGCTATCAGTAACCCAAACACAATCTGATTAATATGGGATAACATATGGGCTATAACTGTGCTCTGACATCATGGCACCATGCTTAACATAACTGAGGAATTTTTCTTGAATACAAAAAAATAAGTTTGTGTTCTCAGGTGGGACGTACATCCTGGGGCATACTGCACAAAACAAAAGGTGTAATGATCCATATGGACATCTGGCACCTCGTGTGATGGGATGTTTATGAGAAAAACAAGGCTGGCCTCCAGTTGACCATTGTGGTTAGGTCAGACATTTAAAAATATGCTGCTTGTGGTTACCAGAGGAAAGTACCTGACAGATGGTGGAGGTTTAGACTTTTAAAAAGTCACACTCAGTAATTATCTTGTTTAAGATCAAAATCATTATTAGCAAAGACTGAAAGGTTAAACGTTTAAAAATTCATTCTCAATAATTAAGTTTGTTCAAAATTAAAAAAATAAATGTTAAACACAGACTGAAACTTATACAGTAAGTAAATATCTATTGCAAATTGTTAATTAATAAAAAACAGTTGCCTAAGTATTGAGCTTGGCCCAAGGACCGGGCCTCCTCGAGGAGGCCCAGTCCTTGGACTGGTCTGTGATTTTCTTTCCCTTTCTGACGCTGACACAGTGGTTTCCATTTTTATCCAGACTGTACAAACCCTCCAGGACCACTTTTTCCCTGCTACTACCAGACGGGTCAGAGGCGGGTGCTCGGGCTGGGTCTCCAAAGACCTCTTAACCCTTATGAAGGCCAGAGACCGTGCCTGGTCCACTTTCAAAGCTACCCCCTCTCCTGCCCTCTCTAGTGATTGCCAAGCCACTCACCTTCATCTTTAACCTTGCCCTTTTCACCTCCTCCATGCCTGACCCATGGAAGATAGCTAAGGTTATTCCCATTCTTAAATCTGGTGACCCCAAATCCTCTGATAACTACCGTCCAATTTCCGTCCTCCCTCATCTTAGTAAACTGCTCGAGAAAGTGATCCACAATCAGTACATAGGCAAACACACCCTCCTATGCAACCAACAGCATGGCTTTCACAAAAATCATTCCACCAACACTGCCCTCACCCTTCTGACTGACCACATCCTCTCTAACATGGATAATGGCAAAGCCACCGGGGCAGTTTTCATCTACCTCTCTAAGGCTTTTGACATGGTCGACCATGATCTCCTTACCTCCAAGCTTAGCCTCCTTGGTTGTTCTCAGAACGTCACTAACTGGTTCACTAGCTACCTAACTGGCCACTCACAATATGTGTGCATTGGCCAAACCTGCTCCCCCACACTGCCTGTCTTTGTAAGGGTCCCTCAAGGCTCATTCATGGGTCCCCCCCTTTTCTCCTTATTCATCAACTTGCTCCCCTTTGACTGCCTCAGTTGTCACTCTCTCCTGTATGCTGACAACCTTGTCCTCTTCCACAGTGACAAATCCACTGCCACAATCTCCTCTGTTCTATCACACAACTATGCTGCGGCCTATAGCTGGTTCTCAAAAAATCCTCCTCTTAGTAAATATCAAAAAACTAAATCCATGCTGTTCAGATCTAAGCCCTTCCTTGCCAAAACTAAAACCACGCCCCCTTATGTATTGTCACCCCTGACGGCCCAACCCTAGAGGATGTCGACACCTACAAATACCAAGGCGTACTACTTGACCCCTCCCTTATGTTCACTGACCATGCAAATTCCCTTGCCAAAAGGTTCCATCAGAAGTTAGATGCTGCCTATAGATTCAGGCAATACCTCATCCCTGAAGCCAGACTAGCCATTGTCCAGGGTAATCTTCTCCCTATTCTTGACTACTGTTCTCCTATCTTTGCCAGGACCTCTGCTACCACCATGGCCAAACTCTCTGCTGCCTGCAACAGTGTCTGTCACTTTGCTTTATTGGCCCCCATTCTCCACCCACCACTACACCCTCTATAACACCTGTGGATGGCTACTGCTGCAAGGCCGCTTCGACCTAACCCTCTGCTGTATGGTGAACAACATCATCTGCATGGCTCAAGAATCCCCACTAACTGCCCTCCTGAAAACCCAAATTCTACACCGCAACCTCCCCTCAAATGGTACTCCCCCTCTAGCTGTTCCTAGGGTATCCACCAACATGGGTAGCAGAGCTTGGTCTGCAGCTCCCCCTTGCAGTGGAACAAACTGTCGGCCGAACTTCGTTCTATCGACACTCACTCCAGCTTGAAGTCCGGCCTTAAAATCTGGCTCCTGGAAAATTCTTCCTGCTGCTGCTCCCAGGGGTTATCCACCTACCCACACTAGACTACCCACACTAGACTACTCCCCAGCCCACAACTGTTACCTCAATGCCTTGTTAATTATATTTCCATGGTATACGTGACTTTCTTGCCTGTACATATTGTATATATTTTTTTACTGTATTTTCTGTGTATTACATTGTATTGTGGGTACATATTGTAGATATTTTCTTACAGTATTTTCTGTGTATTACATGCCCGTTGCTCTATGCATCATACCTTGTACACTGTGCTTACAATTGTTGTTTTCTATCAGATCTCTTCATGTCCCATATTGGAACCTTGTACTCGCTGTTCTTAATGGATTTATGCAGCATGCTTGTACACTGTGCTTAATATTGTTGCTTGTATCTATTCTGTTTCATGTGCACTACAGTTACCTTGTATTCACTGTAACCCTGTGCCATGTGTTATGGCCCGGGTCGTGCCTGAAAACGGTCCCTGGGATCAGTGCACTCATCCGGTTATCAAAGTCATAAATAAAATAAATAAATAAATTAATGTTAAACACATGCTGAAACTTATAAGTAAATATTAACTGTCAACCAATAAAAGACAGATGCCCAAGTATTGAGCTTGGCTATGTTTATATGCTTTAAAGCTATTAGGTGGAATCTATTCATGATGTCCAACCCAGCAGTCCAGGAGGAATATTTGCAGCAACTCACCTGGCCACCATGCCCCTAAGTTCTTGGTTCACTTCTTTGTCGATTGGGGGTAATGGGGCAGGGAGACCCAGTGGGGCAAGAAGACCCAATGGAGCAGGCAGGCCCAGTAATGGGGCAGGCAGACCCAGTGGGACAGGCAAACCCAGTGGGACAGGCAGACCCAGTAATGGGGCAGGTAGACACAGGGGGGGATCAGGCAAACCTAGAGGGAGCTGTAATGGATTGCAAGCAGAGCATGACACACACCCTGGAGTACATTATTCCTAGTATACATTGACTTGGTTATAAAGAAAAAAAAAAGATTAAAAAAACATGTTTAAAATATGTTTAGCCTTCATTTTTGCTCTGTGAAGGAACATGTTTAGGAAAATAAATCCACAGTTTCTGTTTTTCCCAATAGATGGTGCTGCCAGTACATACTGTCTTGTGTTTCTCTCTCTATAAATTTCTTTCCCCATCGCCAGGTCTTTGTCTGTGCCTGGCTCTCTCAGCCTGTCTTTTTTTGTTTTAATCATGTAAGTCAATCAATTTTTTATCTGACCTGAGCAGTGTGAGCAGTGTGGCAGCTGATCTGATCCCAAGAACCACGGGGACTGAGATGATTGATGAGAGTAGCTACCATGGCTCTGTTCTGTGATTTGAGGTACGGCTTTAATTTACTTTTTTTTCTTAGAACGGCAGGGATGGAGGGCGTCTGACAGTTGAAAGTCAGAAAATAAATTTAATGCTACCTTTTTTTCCACAAACTGAGCAGTATCAGTGAACCACAAGACCAGCAGCTACAGTCTCCACAGTTCTCTGAAGCTACTGGGTTCAGGGTAGAAATTGGACATGAAAATTAAATTTGTTCTGTATGCTGTAGAGTTAACTTTTTAAATATATGGTTGTTAATCAGTATCAGACTACCAGGAAGAGGACTGCCATGAAGCGGATGACTTAAAGTAGTCAGGAGCTGGGCAGGGAGTGGAGGATGCGTAGGTGGGACGTTTACTGTTAATAGAAACTGATTTGTGTGGCAGTTTGTTTTCTTGTCATTTGATGCAATCTTCTGTGTGCTGGGACTAGATCCATGTTACTTTGTTGGGATAACATCATGGGTCCAGCCCCAGGCTAACCAGTCAGAGGCCAGCATTCTTTCTTACAATTGTGTAATTGTGCTTAACTCTTTGAGTGATGAATATGCTTGAACATATATAGTTTATGGATGTATATATAAACCCTCAGTCATCTAAGGTTTAATCAATAAGAGTGACAACAACAAATACATGGCTAGCATTACTGTCCTTCCCCCATACAGAAAATTGAATCTGTTCAATGCTTTCCCCATACTTTGAACTTTTTGGGGCAGTATTATTGATGTGTTTGTTCAAGCTTAAATTACTTGAAAATAGTACCCCCAAGTATGGAACTTCCTTTACAAATTCCAAATTATTTTTCACTAGTGTAAGTTTCCTGTATCTCTTGCAGCTCCAAAAAACCAACACTTTTTTTTCGTGGGGTTGTATTTGATTTGAGATTATGTTTGTCACATAGTCTATCCATTTTTTGTAAGGGTCTTTGTAAACCTAACCTACTGGTTGAAATTATTGCTAGATCATCGGCATATGCCAATACTGGGACCCATTTATTTTCTATTTTTGGAGAGTGATGAGCTGAATTATCCATAGCATTTATGATATCATATATATATATATATATATATATATATATATATATATATATATATAATATTTTGGAGCCAACATGCAACCTAGACAAACACCAGTGTTGGTATTAATCTTGTTTGTAAGATTTCCTGTTTTGAATATTTTATTTTTGTCCATGTATCATCATGCAGTCTTTTTATCAGAACCAAAAGATTATTGTCAGTAGCAAGCAACTGCATTTTTTCACATAGGAAGGGTCTCAAAATTGTATTAAAGGTGGAAGAAAAGTCTACAAATGCCACAAATAGAGGTTGTTTTCAGATTTTGCAGTATTTTTCAGTGAGATGATTCAAATGGAAAATTTGAGTTATGGTTCCTTTATTTTTGGTGAATCCTGCTTGTAAGTTGAAAATGATTTGATAATGCTCCATTCAAGCTATTAATCGATTGAGTAAAACATTAGCATATATTTTAGATATGTTTTCTAGTAAACTGACAGGTCTGTAGTTGGTGTGATCCTTAAGAAAACCCATTCTATGGACAGGGATGAAATGACTCTCCTACCATGTATAAGGAATGTATGCATGCATTATAAATGTGTAAATAAATGTACACCAAAATGTGTATAAATTTGTTGAATAAATCTTTTAGTATAGTAGACCACCATTCTATGTTTAATTTAAAGAAGTCTATGGGAAGGTTATCAGGTCCTGGTGATTATTACAAGAATATTACTATGTTTGAATCCTTCCCCTTTTTGGTGTATGTTATCTTTACCAGTTGCATTATTCAAGAATATATTCACCACCATGTCTAGTTTCAAGTCATTACCAATTGATTATGTGTGGGTTTACAGCTCAGGCATGCAATGAATTGTAAATACAGTCCCGCTTGATCTCATGCATCCACCTTGGGTGTTGCCAATCACTATGAAATGGCCCTTTCCTCTAAAAGGCCGTTGGGTAATTTCCCAGTCCATCACCACCACGCCATGCTATTCCCACGCTCACCCGCTACATGCTCTGGTGAAGCTCGTAGTTCCATGGCCCAAAGGAATAGATGCCAGTCATGGGTATCTCACACCAGTTCCCTAAAATGTATACTCCTTCTCCTGCTTTTGTCGGGAAACATTCACCCAAATCTTGTACCAACCCCCTCTAAAGGGTCAACCCAGACCAAGCAACCTGGATCCCTCTCAATAATCTCACTTAACATATACAGTCTTCACAAAATTGATGCCCTTCAGGCCTTTGCCTGCCAGCATCTTCCTGACATACTAGCAGTCGTGGAAACCTGGCTCTCACCTTCAGTTCCTGACCATGCTATCACCCTTCCTGAATATAATGTTTATCGTCTTGATCATACATCAAAAAGTGGTGGTGGCTGTGCCCTGTACCATAAGAAAACAATTCGTGGGCACCTCATCAGCTTAACACCCAATTCCACCACAGCACAGATTCTTCCTGTCAAGATCCTCCTTGGTGTGCATAACAAAAGCCATCGCAGTTGTCACAATCTACATCCCACTTCAAGAGCAAGAAAATGGGCTTAACACAGTCCTGGATTTTACCAAATCCCTCACACATGACTCAGAAAGCATCCTCCTCGGTGACTTTAATATAAACTGACAGGCTGCAGAGGCAGGGGCTTTCAGGGACATGATAGCGGCAGCAAACCTCACTCAGATGGTAAGCTCCCCAACCAGAACAAATTATAAAACTGGTACCAGCACCCTTCTGGATTGGATCCTTACAAGCCACCCCGCTAGGATCACAAACACCACTGTCCTCCCAGACATACTTAGTGACCACTCCCCAGTTAGCTGCTCCTGGTCCAACAAATTCATTAAGCGCCCCAAAAAACCATTACCAGCCGAGTTCTACCTAGAGGCAAGCTACCCCATCTCAAAACCTTCCTTCGGCAACAGGATTGGTCCCCAGTCCTCACTGCAACCAATGTGAACACTGCATTGGAGCGCTTCATCATGATTTTCAACCAAGCATGCAACATATTTGCTCCCATCAAGAAGTGCAAGGCCAAAACGTTATGTAACCCATGGCTCACTGGTGACCTACTTAGGTGACTAAAATCTCGGGACCACCTTTTGGAGATTGCCAGAAACACCGGTAAACAAGTTAATATTGCTAACTATAAACGTGCATGAAATGACTGCACCAAATTTATCTGGGATATGAAGTCCAGCTATTTCCACAATGCACTCACTAACACTTGGGGCAATGGTAAAGACTTCTGGAATAACATCAAAGAAGCCTCCGAGGAGCAAGCTAAATCACCCCCATCAGTACTCAGCATTAATGGTTTAACTACTCTAGACCAGAAGCTCATTGCTGATACTTTCAATGACACATTCACAGACCTCAGTGCTGTACTCCCACAGGGTTTTTTTGATGACGTTGACCCACCGGCCTCCCTAGCCTCCTCTAGCCACTCTCCCTTCTACTTTAAACCAGTAAAAATGAAGCCAGACCATCGGCGCAGTGGTTGGGGTTCCGCTTCCCATGCCAGTGACCCGGGTTTGGGAACAAGCCCAGGTCATCAGAGGGCCAGTCGGGGGAGAAGGATGGAGTGTCCTATGGACTGCTCTCCTTCTCCAGGGGGAGGGGGGTCTTTGTGGTCAGTGCAAGAGTGACACCTAGCAGAAGCTGGGTATATCACTCTGAGCACCAACACATGGTCGAGGAGGGAAGGGGCTGAGGCAGGACAGATGCTGGCGTCATTGTACATCTCTGCCATAGCCAATAAGGGTTACAAAAATTACGCCTCACCAGACATCTCCATGATGCCCTGCTCCCAGCTTTGATTAGCTGCCTGGCCAAGGATCTCCCCAACCAGTTACATTCCACAGCACCGATTCCAGTGGCAGCACCATGCCCCACCTCCTGGGGGGCAAGCCAGGAGTGACTGGGGAGAACAAGTGGCTGATTAGGCAGTGGAAGCTGTGGGAGCACCGTGACCAGTGCAGACCTGCGACAGAAGGTGAGGGGGACAAGAAAGAGGGGTAAATATTTTAAATAAATAAATAAATAAATAAAGCAGTAAAAATGCATCAAGTCCACAGCTATGTTACCAAAGCCATTCACAACTCCAGAACCAGCAGTGACTCCATCGACCACAAGCTGTTATCACTAACCCTTGAAGAGGTACTTCAGCCTCTTACCAGGATCATTAACCTCTCCCTCAGCCACAGCCAATTCCCTGGCATATGGAAATCCACTGTGGTAACCCCAATTCATAAAAGTGGTGACAAAACAGCTGATGAGAATTACCATCCTATTTCCATCCTGCCTCCACTCTCCAAAGCCCTAGAATGGATTGTGTCTGGCCAACTTACTGACTTCCTAGACAAACACAACATCCTGTGCAAGGAGCAACATGGCTTTAGAAAAAAACATAGCACCACCATGGCGCTACTTGAATTCACTGGTGCAATCCATCACTCACTAGATAACAGTCATCTCATTGGATCCACCTTCATTGACTTAACCAAAGCCTTTGATACCATCAAGCACCATCTCCTACTTGCCCAGCTCTGGCTAGCAGGGCTGTCACCCAACTCTGTGAATTGGTTCAAAAGTTACTTAGACAACCGCTCCCAAAGAGTGAGAATTGATGGCACACTCTCAGATCCAAGACCAGTCAAGTCCGGAGTCCCGCAGGGCTCAATCTTGGGCCCCCTCCTTTTCAGCCTTTTCTTGAACTCACTGCCAGAATCCTGCCCTGCACAGATCCTTCTCTATGCTGATGATGCCGTCATGCTAGCATCACACCATGATCCAGTGCATCTACAAGGCAACCTCCAGCAGGTCTTCTCTGCTGTTGAAAACTGGTTCGCAAAACACAGACTTATCCTTAACCAGAAAAAAACAAAGACTATGCTCTTCTGCAGCTCCCACAGCAAATTCAAACATTATCAGCTCCCTATTAAAACCAAGCAAGGATCCACCCTCGAACAAGTTCATACCTTCAAATACTTTGGCCTCACCCTCGACAGCAATCTCTCCTATGTCCCTCACATCAACAATGTGGCAAAAATTGCCAATTCCAGGATGGGCCTCCTTTTCCATCATAGGAAACACCTAACCCCAGAAGCGCTGCCCAGAGCTCCACTGTCAGCATCATTGACTATGGTCTCATCATCTATGGATCTGCCACAACCTCCTCTCTCAAGCATGTTTTGACTTCCCTCAATCAAGCCTGCCATCTTGTCACTGGTTCCCACCATCACATCCACACCTTTGACCTCTACTCCAAAATAGACTGGCTGCAACTGAACAACCAAATCAAATACCAAACCTGCATCACAGCCAAGAAAATCATGATGGGAAAAGCACCACCAGGAGTCAGCACCCTCCTTAATCCCAAAATCGATAACCGCATCACCAGGAGCTCTAAGCCCCTAATCCTTCAAATCCCCTGCTGCCGCATGTCCCAAGGCCATAGGTCATTTGCATACAGGGCTCCAAGTTGGCTGAATGATCTCTCTAGTGATACCTCCTCCACAGAAATGGTTGGAGCATTCAAAACAAAGCTCCGCCTCTCCCTAACTGGCTCCAATGCCTGTGTTTGCACCACTTAGTCATCTATGTCCCTTATGCTGCTTCTGACCTCACAGATGTCTGTTTTTCCCTCTCTTCTAGCACTTACCTATCCACTGCAACTTCTCAAGTACTTGTTTTGTGTCTGTCCTGACAAGGCCCCTTGGCTGCCTCACTCTGCCCCTCCATGCCAAAGCCACCCCCTAGTCCCAGCCCCTTTCCCTTCATGCCCTCTTCCTCCTATTGTTTCTCGGGTAATCACATTGCTTTGTCAGATTATGTCAACCATTGTTACTGTCTTATTCCATGTACTGTGCAAACTTTACTATGTGTATGATATGACACCCTGAAACCAGCCTGTTGATGATTGCCTGTACTTATGACATGGAACCTTTGTAAAAGAACCTTGGCTCAAAGGTATTTTGTAATCCTATATGCAAATAAATAAAAATAAAATAAATAAAAATTAAAATAAGTTATGTATAAAATAATAATTACCATCTCACTGTCTGCTGTTTTTTTAAGCTCAGTGCGGATTCACTATATGCAGGTTTAAATCTCAGGCATAATGTGAATTGTAAACACTGTCTTGTATCACATGTTGTGTTTAGGATCTCACTGTTTCTGCTGTTTTTTAAGCCTGGTTTTCAAGTTCATTTTGTTAATTTTATACAGATATAATTTTGTTAATTGATTTATTTATTTCAAAAGTTTTACCAGGAAAGACATACTGAGCTGAGTAACAGCTCACTTCCTGATGCATCCGGGGAGATATCATTAGATAAATATACATAAATATATAGTATTTATATATACATAGTATTTTACAGAACATAATAAAATAAGCTGTACAATTAAATAAACGTAGTATTTACAGTACATAGTCAGATAGATTGCACAATTAATTGACATTGAGCATAACTCTGCGTAGTAGGTAGAGCTAAGCAGTAGCAGTATTATAGTATGCATACCTATATTCAGCATATACAACACATGATATGGCCAGCCAAAAGGCAAAGACAATGTAAAGATACACAGTGAAGAAGGGAAAAGAATGTAGTAGGTAGGGATTGAGGTAGTGTTTACAGGAGGAGACCAGAAGGTAACAGTAGAGGTAATGGAAGAAAAGGATGGAGAAGGAAAACGAGGGCAGTAGGCAGAGTAGAGGAGTGGGGTGGAGAGTTCAGGTGCAGTTGCAGGAAGGAAATATGAAGTCTTTTAGAAGATAAGAGAGGGAGTGGAAAGAGGTGGCAGTGTGGATGGGGAGGGGGAAGGCATTCCAGAGTTTAAGGAAGTGGAAGAAGAACACAGACTGGCCTTAAGAAGACTACCTAGATGGGAGTGCTAGGGTCCAGTAGCCAGTGCTATGAAGGGAATAGGAGGAGTGAGTGGGAGCGGAGAGTAGAGATGTGAGGTAGGAGGGGAGTGAGCTCAGCTAGTACTTGGCAATAAGGGTGGAGGAATGTGCAAGCCATCTGGCTTCAAGAGAGGGAAGACTGAGTGAGGTGTAGAAGGAGCAGTAGTGAGTTAGAGGTGAGCAGTCAAGAGTAAACCAGCAGAAGGAGTGACAGAAGGGGTCCAGTCTGGCTAGGGTGGACTTTGGGGCATTGCCATAGATGCTGTCTCCATAGTTGAATATGTGGAGAATCATTCTGTGTAAAATGGTTCTGTGCTCCAGCAGGAGGCTACAGCCTCTGTTCTGGTACAAGGCACCTAGTTTTGGGTGGAGAATTTTGTGGATAGAGTTCACGTGAACAGAGAAATCTACAGTAGGTGCTTGCCAAGCCACACCCCAAGGTGCTTGAAGGAAGGGATGTCTTCAAGGATGGACCAATCTAGGGTGTGGAATGATGTGAGGGCTGGAAGTCTAGATAGCTTTTGCCCAGTTCTAAAGGTCATACAGACCATTTTATTTTGCATTAAGGGACAGCTGATTAGAGCAGAACCAGAGATGAACGTTGTTGAAAACCAGCTGTAGGCTGGTCACCAGATCGGCAGAGGAGGAGTCCAAGGCAAATCTGATGGTATCATCTGCATACATATGTATGGCTGCAGATATACAGGCAGAGGAGAGGCTATTTAGAAAAATGGAGAAGAGGATGGGACCTAGCACCAATCCTTGGGGGACACCAGTGCTGATAGGGAGAGGGGGGACAGGGAGTTGCTAATTTTAACTGATTGAGTTCTGCCTAGAAGGTATGAATGGAACCAATCTGTAGCTTGGGGAGAAAGTCCTGTGGCAGACAGCTTTGCAAGGAGGAGTGGGTGGGCTTTGGTGTCAAAGGTTTTGGCCAGGTCAACAAAAATTACAGAGGTGATCAGGCCCTGAGCCATGCAGACAGAATGAAATCAGTCAGCCTGAGCAGGGAGGCGGAGGTGGAGTGGAATTTGTAAAATCCTGACTGGAAAGGGGTGAGGTGAAAGGATGAGCCAAGAAAAGGAAAAAGTTGAGAAAGAACCACATGTTCTTGAAGCCTAGCAAGGGTAGGAAGTAAAGAGATAAGGCGGTAGTTTCCAGGAACTGAGGTGTCACCACCTTTAGGCAGGTGAATTACTGTGGCATGCTTCCACGAGACTGGGATGGAAGCCAGGGAGAAGGAGAGGTTAAGGAGGGCATGAGAGGGAGGGAGATGGCAGGGGCAGAGAGATGAAGGAGTTTGGTTTAGTGATTAGCTGCCACCATTAGTATTGCCTACTGTCAGTATGGCATGGAGTTATTGTGATTTGGTACCTGTGTACAAGCCAGAACCTTAATTCGGTAGCAGATTAAACAGCAAATAACAGTGATTGCGATTTCACTGTTTCCACTTTTTTTTTAAGCCACGGTTCCCATGCTTTAAGCAGGTGCTGTGATGCAATATGAGCACATTTTTTTAACCAGTCAATTATCATCTACAGTATAAGTCATTGGATGGGCATTTTTTTACTGTGGATCAGGAAACTGCATTCAGTTCAATTAAGCATGAGCATTTATGGAAAGTATTAACACAATATGGTATTCCACAAGGATTTTTACAAACATTGAAACTGCTCTATTCTGATGCCCAGGTTATGCCAATGGCGAATGGTCATTTGGGAATCCCCATGTTTCTGCATAATAGGATGAGACAAGGGTGCCCCTTGAGTCCTCTTCTTTATGTCTTTGGTTTGGACCCACTTTTATGAACTGTGGAAAGGGATAGTAGTATTAGACTGGTGGAACTTCGTGCAAGGGGTCAATGAAACAAAATCATTGCAAATGCGGACGATTGTGTTTTAACTGTGGCTGACTTAAAATCTGGAAAGAAGGCAATTGAAGTTATAAATGGCAACACATGCATTACAGGAATTAAAATAAATATGGAAAAAAGTTTGGGTTTGGCATATGTATAAGACCCCTGTACCACAGGATTTTCTTTTTCCAGTTCGAAAGGGAGTTGTGAACATTTTAGGTATTCATTTTGGGACCAGAATTGCTGCACAGCTCAGTTGGGAATTAAAGTATAAAGAGGCTTTAGTTAAAGTAACCAAATGGATGTCATGGAAAATGACCAGGAAGAAAAGAGTTTTTTTTGTAGCAAGCTTACATAGCCCCCCTTATTTGTATCTATTGCATGTTTTTCCCATTCCTTTTAGGATCTATGCAAAGATTTGGGGGTGGTTTTTTCACCTTTCATGGGGCAGCTGGTTGAATCCGGTCAAGCACAATCATATGTGTAGGCCTTAGAAAGAAGAGGGCCCTAATATGATTTAGCCATTGGTATTTTTCTTTGAGAATTTCTTCTATACTAACATGAGACAATTGATGATAGGGAGAGGGGGTAGGGGTAAGGGTAATGCAGATTTAAAAGGAAGATTTCTTTACGGCATGAAGAAGGGAAAATGGAGTGTTTTAGAGAAAACCTTATCAGGGCACATACAAATGTGCCTAAAATATATAAGAATGTGGAAAACTGATTTAAAGTATTTTTAGGGAGCTCCTAGAAAGCAGTTTTGTAAAACTATTTTGATGGAATGTTATTATGAAGACCCAGGTTTTCAGGTAGACACCACAGTTAAAAGTAACTTGCTGTTGTAGTACATATTGGAAGTGAGGATCCCACCGAAGATGAAAGTCACCATTTAGATTTGTGGACATGGGAAATTAAATGTAAGGGGAAATCACAAGCACAAAGCCTTAGGGGACCGTTATTATTTAGAAGAGGGTTGTATTGATATGGTGGAAACCATGCAATATCTATTCTTTGAATGTCCATTTAGTAAACATTTTTGGGGTCTTTTGGATGACTTTATGAATACCACATGTTTTTCTGCTATGACATATATAGTAACATATTGGTTTATGGACTGCTTATAGAACAATGGAAACAGTGACAGAAAAGTACAGTATATGTTATATTGGCTTGTATCAAGTGAGTTGTTTGGCAGACATGATGTCAAAAGCTTATGCAAGGGGAAGATGTAACCTTGAATGATATGCTTTTTAAGTTGCAAGCTGAATTACAGTAGATGGGGAGTACCGGTATAAAAACATACATATGGGGGATGCATTGTGTGCTGCATAATGGAAAGGGATTGATTGGGTGGGGTGATTTTCTTTCTGTTTTTTCAGGTGAAGGGTTTGTTATGTGGGTTCTTTTATCCCTGTACTATTTAGCTGTTGTTGTGATGTATATTCTTTTTTTCCTTACTGATTTATGATGAAAGTATATAATGAAGTTTTGCTTTGATTTTGAATAAAAAATTCCCCTACTCTTTGTGAGATGTGCTAAGGGATCTTTATTGTCCACCTGAATAACCACCAAAACAGGCAGATGAGACCTCGGTTTAATGTCTCATCTGAAAGATGGCACCTCAGGAGTGCAGCACCCCCCGCAGTGTTGGTATTGGGATTTAACCCAAGTGTCAGGTGTCGGGCTAGATCCCACAGCCGTCTGATCTTCCAGTCTCAGAGGTGAGTGTGCAACCTGCTGAGCCACTGACACTGCAAAGATTGTGGGGTAAATGCGTCACAAAGTTAACCTGCTTTCGATCACCGCAGTTACCACAACTCCTGACTCTCCCCCAGTGTTCAGAAGTTCTGCTCTTGGTAGTGCCCCCCACTTTATCAATTGCTTTGTTCAAACAGGTTTGATTATAGCCATGGTTGACAAACCAGTCTTTCATAACTTGAAGACCCCTTTCAATGTCCTGTACTAATGAACAGTTTCTTTTCAGCCAAATAAACTGACTAACTGGAATATTACCTACAACATGTCTGGGGTGACAGCTAGTGAATTGTAATATGGAATTTATGTCTGTTTACTTATGAAATATATTTGCACTTACCCCCATTTCTTCTGTCCCATCTTTGGTGATATGAAGACCTAAAAAGTCAATTGTATTTTGACTTGCTGTAATCATACATTTTAAATAAGAATTAGTAGATTCCAGGTAGTGTACATAATTGTCCAGTTCATCTCATGTGCCCTTCCATATCAATAGGAGGCTATCTATGTACCTCCTACATAGATCAATCTTACCCAAATGCAGATTTTGCTCTGAAAAGTACACAAACTGCTTTTCCCAATGAGCTAAATAAATATTTACATACATGGAACAAATGTGGCAGGCACCCATCACAGTACCTTATACCTGCAAATAAAAGTCTTTTGAAAAAATAAACACTTTGCACATCAAAACCTTTTCCACCAAAGTTAAAATTAATTTTACATGTGTTTTGTTATATTCAGTATGCTCATACAAGGTGTCCCTGAGTGCCTCCAAGCCCTCTTGATGGGGGATGTTTGTATGTAAGTCAGTTACATCAAGTGCACCTAGACACCACTCCGGCTCTACGTAAAGAACTCCTAAAATTTGTAAAATATGTGTGGTGTCTCGAACATAGCTAGGTAGAACTGTGGCAAGGTGTTTAATTTTTTCCTCCACATATTGAGCTAATGGCTCAGTAAGGGAGCCAATGATCAAAACAGTTGGTCATGCTGGGGGATAATATAGATTTTTATGTATTTTCATTAGTCTGTATGTTCTATACAGACTAATGAAAATACATAAAAATCTATATTGTCTAATTGCATGGAGAACAGTCAAGAAATCATGTCTGTTTGGTAATGTAGGCATTAATGTATATCTCGTATAAATAAACATCAATTTTTGATTTAAACATATTGGTCAGATCATGTGTTAATGGTAAGTAGAACTCTCTGTTGCACAGTTGTCTCATCATTTCCTGTTCATATTTCACGGGAGTCCATAATCAAGTTACACCTTGAAGAAGAGCACAAGTTTATCTTGAAAACAGGATGTGCTGCTAGTATGTAGTTTTAAATAAAAGTTTTTGAATCAGGCAACCAAACGTGGTTTGTTTAGTCCCTGAGTGTGCCTTAGCATGATCTTTTTTACTTGTATATAAGCGTTGTATGTCCGGAGCTTGGCTGCCAATCCAGTTGCCGCCTCATAGTCTGAAGATTTCTTTACGTGGTCCTGAACTAGCCAGTCATGAGTTCAAAACATAGTAGTATCAATACTTACCATATTTACAGTTACACTAGTGACAACTGAAAGTTGTGATCAGTATTCCCCTGCAACAGTGAGGTGGAAAGGGGACTTGGTGTGCCGGCTCTGTTAGGCACAGCTACTAATCAGTACCACTGGTGTAAGTAAAGATTGGAGGGGCATATGCTTCCAAGGTAAATAAGGGGTCTGGCTTGGGCCTAGTAAATTGAGATACAGTAAATAAGATGCCAGCCACTGCATCTAGCCTTACATCTCCTGGGGATCGAGTTCACAGAACCAAAGTGGTAATAGCTACAAAGGCTTACCAGGATCACTGTATCCACCCCTTTGCCCTGGGGTTCAGACCATCAGTACCTGCTAACTGTATTGACTATTTCAGAACACATAGCCTCCTTCACAGGCCTATGCCAGAACATGTTTCTTGCCCATTGCCTTCACATTTCTGGAACATGGGACAGTTGGTGCGGTAAGCAACAGGAGCCCTTCTTGAGGATGGAACCCCGAAAGGCCCGCACTATTCACACTCCCAGATCCCATGCCTCTGGAGATCTGCACTGAAGGGAGCCAGTGCCATCTTGGACTCAGGACCCTGCCACCATCTTGGGCCCACAGGCCTCCTCCAGACAGTCAAAGCCAAAAAAGCATATCTGG
Organism: Neoceratodus forsteri; assembly: GCA_016271365.2. NCBI lineage: Eukaryota > Metazoa > Chordata > Ceratodontiformes > Ceratodontidae > Neoceratodus > Neoceratodus forsteri. The sequence goes on along the minus strand of CM028135.1, from coordinate 897,955,730 downwards.
AGGGCTCTCTCTGGAAACACAAGTCATAAGCACGGGAGCGAAAGTTTTGGTGAGACTGGAACCCCTTTTATATGCCCCTAGTTGGTAGGGAAAAATGCCTGGGAAGACTCTCTGACCATGGGCACCTACTGTGCAGAGCATAGGTGTAACATTTTATCACCAAGAAGAACAGTGCAACATGCAGACTGGAACATCCTGGCCACAGCTACAATTAGGAGTAGGTTATCTTAGACTCTCTACAAGGGGCATTTCTCAAGCAGCTGGTTACAGATCCCATTAGAGATTGGACACTACTGGATCTAGTACTTAAGAACAGGGACAGCACTGCAGACATCACAGTGGGTAACTCCCTGGGTACAAGACAAGTGATCATTGTGCAGTGTGGTTTGGCATATGGATTGGACAGGAGATAAACCCCACTAGGATGAGGATCTTGGAATTCACAAAAGCAGATTTTAAAGAAATGAGAGACTGTCGTAGGAAATACCTTGAAGGGGGAGATAGCTGGGGGAAGGGGTGGTGGAGGCATAGTGGACAAGAATAAAGGAGAGAATTACTAAGGTAATAGCAAGCTGTTTAAAGGTAGTAAGCAAAGGTAAGAGGAGAAAGAGGCCACTGTGGTTCTCAATGGAGGTGGCCAAGGCAGTAAGGCAGAAAAAACAGCTTTCAAGAAGTACAAGGAGATCCAAATGGAGGCAAACAGGGAGGTATATCAAGAGAAACAAATGGAGGCAGGAAGGAGGATAAGGACAGCAAAGGCTCAAACTGAGTAGTGGATTGCCCAGGAGGTCAAGAATGGGGGTTCGATGTTCTTCAAGTATGTGAGCAAAAAGAAGGCAGTGAGGGGTGGCATAATGAGGATCAGGAGACCATGAGGGGGTGGTACTGTGCAAAGGAAGACCATTAAAAAGCTAACATTTTAAACAAATACTTCACATTGATCTTCACAGTGGAAGGGAAGGACAGACTGACATGCATTAACAGGCATTGAGGGAAGGGGAATGTGATCAGAAGTCTATTTAAGGAAGACAGAGTCTACTGGGTGGTTAGAAGCTCTGAAGGAAAACAAGATGATGGGGCCAGATGGGATCCACTTAAGGATTCTCCCCCCAGCTTGCTTCTCACCAGCCTAATTGTTCTCTCTCTCACTTATCCCCCTTTCTTATCAACACTAGGCCTGTCCATCCCCTTATTCTTCCTTTCCCAACCTCGGATAGGAGCTCACTACCCTGGGTTGTGACATCCTACCATGCCCCGTACTTTATAGCATTCAATCCCGGGGCTCACACATACTCCTTTTCTCCATCCACCTTCTCTACATCCCATTTTACCAGCTCCTTTCTGTGCACCGTGCCCTCCTAGCCTTTTTCCCCCTACCTCCCTCCCTCCTTCCCCTACCTTCACCTCTACCTGGTGTATATTTTTATTTTTATTTTTTTTTCTTCCGTTACTTCCTCCTGCAACCTTAGATAACCTGCTTTATCTTTCTATAGACACTTCTATGTATGTAAATACAGTGTAATCTGTACAATATCTGTATAAATTCTATGTACATATGAACTTCTTTTTCTTCCTCTCTGTAAAGAGTATTATCTTTATTGCCTTGTAAATACCTGTGTTGACCTGTATATACAATTGTTCATGCTCCACCCAGGTCCATCCCAGGTTCATGCTCCACCCAGGTCCATCTTGCAAATGAGCTTCTGCTCAACGATGAACGCCTGGTTAAATAAAGACTTGATTGATTGATTGATTCTAAAGGAGCTGAACATGGTGCTAACCACCCCTCTGGCAAAACTATTTAGCACCTCTTTGGTGATGGGGGATGTTCCAGAGAAGGAGGAAAGATGTGGCCCCCTTCACAAAAGCAGCAAGAGGGAGTAGGCTAGCAATTACAGACCAGTCAGTCTTGCATCAGTGGAGTGCAAACTAATGACATCCTTGCTGAAGGAGAGACTGATGGAATACCTAGACACAAATGGGCTGCAGGACCACCGGCATCATGGCTTCAATCTCATCGATTTCTTTGACTGAGTAACTAGGGAGATAATCAGGAGAGGGCAGTGGATGTGGCTTATCTGGACTTCAGTTAGGCCTTTGACACTGTACCACACAGGAGGTTAATAAAGAAACTTAGCAGCCTGGGAGTGAGGGAGAAGGTAAAGAACTAGGTATATAAGTGGTTGAAGGATAGGAGGCAGAGGGTGGTGGTGGTAAATGGCAGTCAGTCAGAGGACAGAAAGTGACCAGTGGAGTACCACTGGTATTGGTACTGGGTCCTGTCCTCTTCAATGTCTTCATAGGTGACATTGCTGAGGAAGTGGAGGGCAATGTGTGTTACTTTGCAGATGACACAAAAGTCTGCAATAGGGGGGCATGCCCAGAAGGAGGTGGAGAGAATGCGAAGGGATCTGGGGAAACTGGAGGAATGATCTAGGGATTGGCACTTGGGTTTCAATGCCAAAAAGCGCAAAGTCATGCACCTGGGGCAGGGAAACGAGAGAGCCGTGTATAAGATGGGGGGGGGGGGTACTTACAGTTAACAAGCAAGAGATGGACCTTGGGTAATCATAACTAATGACCTCAAGGTGGCAGAGCAGTGCGACAAGGCAATATGTAAGGCTAGCCAGATGTTGGGGTGCATAGGGAGGGTGATTTCTAGCAGAAGAAGAGAGGTTGTGTTGCCTCTGTACCACTCACCTGTTAGACCCCATCTGGAGTACTACTGTATGTCCAGTTCTGGATGCTGCACCTCTTCAAGGTCATCGACAGGGTGGATGTAGTCCAGAGGAGGGCTACAAAAAATGGAGCAGGGGTTACAGGAGAAACCATATGTGGAGAAACTCTGGGAGCTCATGATGTATACCCTGGAGGAGAGGAGAGCAACAGGGATTGAGACGATAAGTACCTCACTGGTGTGAACAAGGTGCAGAAGGAGAGTCTCTTCCATAGAAGGAGGAGTACCAAAACACGGGGGCACATTGTGAAGCTTGGGGGTAGTTTAAGAGAGATGTGAGGAAATACTTCTTTACAGAAAGAGTATTAGATGCCTGGAATAGCTTGCCAGAAGAGGTGGTAGGTTGAAGACAGTGGAGAGATTTAAACATGCGAGGGGTAGGTACATGGGTATATTAAGTGGAGATAAGGGAAGAGGGAGGGACACCTGCAGCCAAATTGGGTCTAGGGTGTTGTAAAAGGCAGGGAAAATAGAGCAGCCTAGATGGGCCTACCAGTCCTTTTTTGTCCACACATTCTATGTTTCTGTGTTACAGGAAATATACCATTTTCTGAGACACTGGGCTATAATATTAACCTCTTAAATGCAAGAAACCTTTTAGCTCAAATCGAAACATTTTTTAGTTTATTAGTAACCCCATCTCTGATATTCAGGTTACAATTAACCTGCCCCCAAAATCTTGCTGCTTACCTCGGGTACGGTACCATTATTCACAATTCCAACTGGTAACACTCGTGATTTCCTAGAATCAACTGTTTCTGAGTACAGTACACCACTGCTAATCAGTTATATACAGGAAATATGATTAATGAGAAATTGATCCACTTTAAAGACCTTTCACTCTCCAGGATGGGCATTAATGTCTGTAACCGGTGGACATTAGGCCTCATTAGATAGAGTTACTTTGGAGCTCAAACTGAGCTTGTTATTAGAAACAGAGACACAGAAACATAGATTTTGTTGACAGAAAAGGATCTATAGGCCCATCCAGTTAACTGTTTTGTCCCAACTGATTCCATCATCACAGAACTATAGCATATGGTCATAAGTGTTCCCCCGTTCCTCTACCAGATATGCCCACGTACCTATCCCAAGCATGTTTGAAGCTCCCCATAGTCTTTGTCCCCACCACCTCCTCTGGCAGCCTGTTGCAGTCATCCATCACCCTTTCTGTAAAGAAATATTTCTGCACATCTCTCCTAAACTTCTCACTCTTAGCTTCATTGCATTCCCCCTTGTTGTAGTGCCTTCCTTTTTCTGACTTGCACCTTGTTCACTCCTGTAAGAGAAGGTTGTAGGTTTTAATCATGTCCCCTCTCTTCTATTGAATACATGTTAAATTCCTGCAGTCTTTGGCCAGCCCAGTGGTGCTGAGGGTTTAGGCACTGGACACCACACCTCGCACCATGCCGGTTACCCGAGTTCGTTCACGGGCTCGGGGCACTGGGGGTCAGCTGTGGGGTGAAGGATAATGGGCTAATTGAGCCGCTGACTGGCAGCTCTCCTCCTCGGGGAGGGCTTGAGGGTCTCCTTGTTTCTTGATCACCTCCTGGTGGAGGCTGGGGGGTGGCACCACATTCGAGGAACCCTGGCATTAGGCTGGGGGAGGGCAGAAGGGGCCGTCACTGGAGCCGTGGTGCGCATGTGCGCCTCCACGCTCATGCACTATCATGTTCTGGGGCCTCTGGGTAACGGGGAGTAAATGGGATAATACAGGGGCTGCAGCAGGATAAAGCCTCCAGACCACCTCCAGGGGATCCACTGGGGCATGCAAGGCATCTACAAGACCCCGGAAGACCCCCGGAGTCAGGTAAGGGTGGCCGACACAAGCTGTAGCCCACTGTGGAGGATAAAAAGCAATATGGAAAAAATTCCTGCAGCCTTTCCTTGTATGGCTTCATATGTATCTCCCTCACCACTTCTGTTGCCCTCCTTTATATTGTCTCCACCCCTTCAATGTCCTTTTGGATTTGTGGCCTCCAGAATTGGACACAGTACTCCAGGTGGAGCCTCAGCAATGAGCGATACAATGGCAGCACAACCTCCCTCCTCCTACTAGAAATCCCTCTCCCAATGCACCCCAGAATCCTGCTAGCCTTACCTAATGCATTGTCACACTGTCCAGCTACCTTAAGGTCATCAGATATTATGTCCCCTATGCCTCATTCTTACTTGGTGACTGTAAGCTCCACTCCCTACATCTTATACACAGCCCCTGGGTTCCACAAGCCTAACTGCATAACCTTGTACCTTTAGCATTGAAACCCAGCTGCCACCCTTAGACCATTCCTCTCATTTCCTCAGATTCCTTTTTTTTCTCTCCACCCCTTCCTGACTGCCAGTCCTGTTGCAAATTTTTGTATAATCCACAAAGAGACACACCTTACCCTCAAGCTTCTCTGCAATGTCACTTACAGTATAAAGACATTAAAGAGGACTGCTCCCCAGCACTTAACCTTGTGACACCCTACTAGTCCCTCTGCTATCATCTGAGTGGTTACCATTTACCACAGCCTTTGCCTCCTATTCCTTAACCAGTATGATACCCAGCTTGTCACTTTCTCCCCCACTCCCAGGCTGCTTAGTTTCTAAACTAGCCTCCTGTGCAGCACAGTGTCGAAAACCTTACTGAAATCCACCTCCCTGGTAACCCAGTCAAAGAAATCCATGAGATTCCTTTGATGTGACTTCACCCCATGAAACCATGCTGCCAGTGGTCCTGCAGTTCTTTTGCCTCCAGGTGCTCAAGGAGCCCCTCTTTCAGTAGTGTCTCCACTAACTGCCCCACCACTGATGTGAGACTGACTGGCCAGTAATTAACATTCTCCCATCTGCTGCGTTTGTGCAGTGTGACCACATCAGCCCTCCTCCAGTTCTCTGGAATGTCCCCCAACTCCACTGAAGTTTTAAAAAGTGTTGTCAGTGGGGCGGCAAGCACCATGCTCAGTTCATTTAGGACTCTTGGATGTATCCTATCCTGCCCCATTGCCTTATTCTCCTTTAAGGCTTCCAGTGTCTTCTTGGCCCTCTCCATCAAAAATTGACTTGTGTCCACTTCCCTTTTCTCCATGGTGCTTATTGCAGCATGCTGGTCCATCTTCCCCACTCTCTACCATGAAGACTGAGCAGAAGTAATCATTTAGTATTTTTGCTTTCTCTTGCTCTTCCTCTGTGCAGTCCCCCCTCAACCCTCTTGATTCTCACTATCCCTCCCCTTGTCTTCCTCTTTTCCCTCTCATACATGAAGGCCTTGTCCTCTTTTTTGACTTCCTTAGCTATCCTCTCCTCTGTTAATGCTTTAGCTGCCCTCACCCTTCTTCCTACCTTCACTTGTTTTACCAGACACACTTTCCGGTCTTCATCCTTCTGAGTCTCCTTATGTTTTCTAAATGCTGTTTTCCTCTCCTTTAATGCCTTTGCCACCTACTTAGAGAACCATAGTGGCCTCTTCCTCCTCTTTCCTTTGCTCACTTCCTTCAGACAGAATGTAATTGCTTGGGCTACACCACTGACTTTCCACTCCCCCTCTACCTCCCCCAATGCATTTTATGAGGCAGTTTTACATTTCTTTAAAATCGGCCCTCCTGAATCCAGGACCCTTGATTAGTTTTTTTTTTTCCTGTCCTTTCTGTATGTCAAACCACACAGTACAAATTGTACAGAACAGTAATTTTTACATTTTCGCAGTATCTGCCCCCATGGTCATTTTGAAAGTGATTCTGCAAATAAACAACTTACTTTATGCCCACTAGTAACACCTATCAGAAAGTGTTAGCATTGTACAATACCAGTCTTATAGTTCAGTCATCTCCAGATCCTCTTCTACTGGGTTGCTGATCTTTCAGGTGCTGGTATCCAGATGCAGTTGTAGACGAGGGGAGGATAAGCTGGCATGGCAAAAATGCCAACAAATACTATGCTACCACTTCATGAAGATTCTTCTCCAGGTTCAGTGGTCACCTTGCAGTCTGCCATAGATGCACCAACAACTTGTGGGTCAGTTCACAGTAGATCAGAAAATTGTTTCAGAGTTAAATTTACTCCTCCAGATTCCACTTCCAGCTGCTACAAGGGTCATGATGGGCCTTGTTCTGCGGTGGACCACCTCCACTGTGTAATCCCTCCCCAGGATGGGGCTTACCTTGTCCATCTCTATAGGCACTTCTCTGCCCTCCCAGCAGTCCCAGTCCAGTTTTGAATCCCTTTTGCTCCTGCTGGCCCCTGCATGCCTAAATCCTGTAGGGGGAGCCAAAGGAGTGAAATGAAAGTAAAACTGCCAGCTCAATGCTGCAACCAGCGAGTGCACATGTTAGTGCAGGCACCAGCTCAAACGTGCAAGCTTCTCACACTTAAAAGAATCACTTTGGCACTTGGTGTTAAAGTCGCATGTCAATTCTCTCTGCAGTATCCTCTTCCTGTGTTCTGACCCCCCAGGACTCAAAAAATATACTGTTAGTGGGGGTTTGGAGGCACACTGAAGGGGAAGAAATGAAACTTTATTTTAAGAGCTCTTAAGCGTTATATCTTTAACAGCAGCCGAGGCTGCTGTGTATGTATAGACCTACCTGCTGCCTGGTGGGAGAGCGTTTCAGTGCTCGCAACAGGGAAGGGAAGTCTCTGATGAAACCCACTCTGCCACCAGACAACAAGGCAGAGGGGCATCTATAACCCTAAATTTAAATTAAATTTACAACTGCACAGGAGCCCTTCAGCAGACAATCAAAGTTGGGACTTTGTTTTAAACAGAACTGCTGCAGCCATATTTGTCACCCCTGACCTCTGTTTTCATAAATCAGAGTTCAAGGAGCCCTGCAGGACTTAGCTGTGGCTCCTGGGAAGGGGTATGGACTGTACTCTTAGTGCCATTACAAGCAAATAATCAGGCATTGAGTGGACTTGATGCATAGGGGGGACATGATAGAAACTTTCAAATACCTCAAAGGAATCAATAAAGTCCAAGAGGGTAGCATCTTTCAGGAAAAGAGATGTGCAAGAACAAGGGGGTACAATTTGAAGACAGAGGGGGCATGGCTCAGAGGTAATGTGAGGAAGTATTTCTTCACAGAGAGGGTTGTAGATGCATGGAACGGCCTTCCTGAGGAGGTCATAGAGTCAAAAACAGTGGGGGAATTCAAAAATGCATGGGACATACATAAGGCAATTCTAGTGGGGGTTAGGAGGAAGTAGGCTGTTGGTTAACTAGGATCTGCAGCTTATCTGTTAGGTAGGGAAATGGGCAGACTAGGTGGGCCAAGCGGTCCTTATCTGCCATCAAATTCTATGTTTCTATGTTTATGCAGATGGACAGCTGTGTTCAACCAATCAGATGCTGCCATATTCTCCTCAAACCATGGAGAAATATTCAGCTTGGGGCAGTGCGCATGAAACCCTTCATGAGTGAGGAGGCTTAGACCGTGTCTGGTAAAAGGTCTGGAAGTCTGACTAAGGCTTCCACAGCTGCCCTCTGGGAGACTTGTCTAATGCATTCTACAGCCTGGAAAGCCAGAGTTTTAGGCCTCAAGAACTGTTTTATTGCTAAAATCTAGAAGCTGTCTGAGAGAAACCCTCAGACTGTGAGCAGGGTTGGACTGCATCTTTGACAAGAGCTTGGCATTTTGCATGTGGCTTATCCATCCTGTGACCAGAGACATCTACAGAGAATTCTCATTGTTTTGGAAGCCAGTTTTGAAAGTGAGGAAGGCTGCCTTGTGGTTTGAACCTGCAGTTTGAAAATACCTGAGTAACTGAATGCCACCTCAGCCCTTGGATGTGATCCAACCCTGCTCCAGGATGTTCCACGTTTGCTAGGCTGTAGAGAGAAAGAAGACTGCATGATTCCTGAACTCCAGGAGAAGAATCACTACCAGCAGAGGATGTTCTGGGGAATCTGTCTAAAGTTTGAGTTCAGAAGGAATACTGGGACATCACAGGACAGAAACCTGGTTAACAAAAACTGTTTTGGACAAAGAAATTAAATTGGAAACTTATAATCAACTCAGACTGGACAGACCAAAGGAGGGGATACTGCTTTATATAAAGGAAGATCTTGGCAATATGGAAGCAATTTATTCTGGCACCTTAGAAGGAATAGAATACCTTATTGCAGCTATACGCTCTTTAAACATGGGGTTGTTTATTCCTCAACCAAAGTTAAGCCACTCCACTTTTATTTGCTGGCCCAGCCCTTACAGAAAACTAAGGGGAGTACTGGTCCTCATCAGGGACTTCAATGCAGCTTGGGGAGGCCCAAGTCAGGCAGGCTCACAGACAGCATGGAGGTCATGATTATTTTCAAGCTGGTTGACTCCCCAATGAGCAAAAGTTCATACAATTGTGTTGGAAATATACTGGATTTGATGACTTCACATTTAAAAGTACTAAATCATGGGGTACTACATCCCAACTTGGGAGATTGCAGTACAGTTAGTTGCAGCCTTGAGAGAAAACTGTAAAATAAGCCAATCAAAACTATAAATCAATTAACCAACCAAAACTATAAAACAATTAAATGTTACAAAAACGTTTGTGAGGAAAGCTTTAAATAGGAAATCTGGCCCAAATTTCTAGCATCTACAAATTCAGAATTTGGATCAGCATATCCCCCAATAAGTCTCTTCCCCCAAATTAGATCTTTATGTCTTTTCATTTAAAAGTTACAATTACAAGTTATTTTGTTACCATAAGTTCAATTCCTTTCAAAAAAGCCAGTTTCAGTGAAGAGGTACTAATGATGTAATAACTAGAACTCACAGCCTAGTCCTTGCTACAAGCTACCTTATAGGACAAGTTTCTCCCATGTTACATAAAACTGCAGGTGAAGTTAACATTTGAAAAAGGAAAGCTGACATTGGGTGGGTAGACAGCATGTATTTCCATAATGTGCAGATGCAAGGTTTTAAAGAATGTGATGGGGGGGGGGTTGAAAGGCAGTGGCAAACATGGCTTTAAAATGCCAAAGTTGTGTGCAATTTTTAGAATACTACAGGGATAAGAGTTCAGAATGTCAGCAGGTTGACAATGTGGGAATTCAGCAATGACACAAACTCAGCAAGTACTGTAGCTAAGATACACCGTTTTGAAATGTGGCAGGAACTCAGAATGTGGTGGTGTCCTAAATGTTTAGAATGTGATAGAGATGCACAATTTTGAAATGCCAGAGACACAGTGTTGTGGTATTTGGCATGGATATGCACATTTGTAATGCATCATGGATTTGTAATTTCGGCATGTGGTGATGATTCGCCACTTTAGGATGTGGTGGATGTGCTTTTTCCTAGATTGTGGTATCAACAAGAAATTTTACAATGTGGCATGGACACGGATTCTCAGAATATGGCAGTGATGCACAGTTTCAGAATGTGGTAGTCACATGGAATTTTAGAATGTGGTAGGAATGTAATAATTTTGGAACATGGCAGGGAAAGGGCATTTTCAGAATGTTATAGTTATGCTCAATTTTGGAATGTGGCAGGGATACACAATTTCAGAATGTGGAAGGGATATCATATTTTAAAATTAATTGGGAAACACTATTTTGCACTATGACAGGAAGACTCATTTTCAGAATGTGGTGGGGATGCACAATTTTGAAAAATGGTGGGGATATGCATTTTTTGGAATGTGACGAAAAACATTTTGGAATGTGGCAGTGAGGCACAATTTCAAAATGTGTTGGGAAGATAAATTTTCAGAATGCAGCTGGGACACATTATTTTATAATGTGGTGGGGATGCCCAGTTTTGGAATGTGGCTTGGAAAGGCAAATTCAGAATGTGGTGGAAATGCATACTTTTGGAATGTGGCAAGGACAAGCATTTTTTAGAATGTGACAGGGATGCATAATTTTGGAATGTAGTGATAAAACCACTTAAGAATGTGACAGGGATACACAAGTTTGGAATGTGGCCAGGACACATGATTTCAGAATATGGCAGAGGCACGCAATTCTGGAATGTGGCAGTGATGCACAATTTTGGAATGTGGCAGTGACGCACAATTTTGAAATGTAGACGGGATGCACAATTTCAGAAAGTGGCAGTGACACAATTTTGGAATTTGGTGGTACAATTTCAGAATGTGGCATTGACACACAGCTTCTGAATGTAGTGGGGTGTGCAATTTGAGAATGTGGTGAGAATGTGTACTTTTAGAATGTGGCGGGAATGCACAATGTCAAAATGTGGTGGGATGCAATGATCAATTTTTAAATGTGGTGGGTGCATGCAATTCTGTAATTCGACAGGGACAAGCAATTTCAGAATAAAATGGTGTATTCTATCATTCTGACAGTGTGAATCCCCACAATACTGTATTCTGAAATTGACAGTCCCCACCAAATTCCTAGATGTATGCTCCTGTCATATTCCGAGATTGAGTGCCCCCACTACATTTTAAGATTGCTGAAATCTGCTACATTCTGAGTGTGCATGCTCTCTCAACATTCTCAAATTGTGAACCACCTTGACATTCCTTATCTCTGTCCAGCATAGCATAACCACCTCCTGCTGCATTCTAAAGTACAGTACCATGCATCTGAACATTCTGCAAGTGCATGCTTTGCACCCAGTCATGTGCCTGTTTTTTTGTTTCAAATGATTACAACTACAGTTTCTTAAACTTTGAAGAAGAAAGTCCTATGGTATAAGGTTGCTGAGTTCTGTTTATGACATCATCAGTAGCACTTCACTGATACTGACATTTTTGAAAAAGGAGTGAATTCAGGGTTACAAAATTGCCTATAACCTTTAGACAAAGTAACTTAGAGGTCTATTTTTTGGTATGAGGCTTATTGGTGATATGCTGATTATAATTCTGGAATGCAATACTTTTGGCTGGACTTCCTTTCTTAATCTCAGTGTATCAAATAAAATGTGGAACAAGTTGTAACTAATTCCAGATGTTAACATGGCTAACTCACATAATCATTTGTTGCAATCTGCAACAAGCATGCCCCATTAAAAACTAGAATGGTCAGAAAAAGAAAATCACATGCCTTGTGTAGCAGATCACTTACAAAAACAAATTAGGATAAAGGACAGGCATGAAGAAAGACGAACAGGACAACCACAGGAGAAGATAGGAACAGAATCAGTAAATTAAGGAACAAATATAAGAAGCAAATAAAAAGGGCAAAGGCCAGATATTTTAACAAAAAATTGAAAACATGATCAACCCTTCACTGTACTGGAAAACAATAAAAAACTGAAGATTTAGATAGCAAAAATAAATGGGGTAAAAATTAAGAAGGAACACAATACTCTTCAAGATCCAAAAATTGTTGCAAATCAACTAAACCAGTATTTTGCATGCTCCCTGATCTAAAATCCCCCTGCACTAAAATCATCTGGCAATGACAAAAAATTATAGTAGCATGGTAGCAGCACTACAGTTAGGGTTGCATAGGCTGTTCAATGTGAAACTCCTAAATTTGCACTTTAATAGCTTTGCCCACATTCAACAGATTTGCACGAACATATGGATACACAGTCTGGGGGGGCAAAGCCTCTTGACGTGCCAAGTCTCGTTCTGGTTGGATATGCAAATTCTGACATCTGTGTAGTGTATTTTTAGAAAAACTGGGATTTGTTTGCTGGTTTTTTTTCATTGCTTAGTGCCCAGACCGTTAGGGATTTTAGTCTGCAATTTTAAGTATAAAAAGGGCTTGCCCCAGAATGGTGCCTTTCATTGGTTTGGTGAAAAAATACGAATCCCTTCCCAAGTTATAATGATTTGAAATTTTGGTTCTGAGCATGCTCAGTAGGGTCTTTTGGATAGGTGTTTGATACCCTACTGAGCATGTTGAGAACCTAAATTTAAAATACTTATAACTTGGGAACAGATTAATATTTTTTTTTACCAAACCAATAAACAACACCATTCTGGAGCAAGCCCTTTCTACCCTGAAAATATCAGACCAAAATGTCAAACCATAGCACCACTATAGTAAGGGTTGGGTAGGCTGTTTAATGTTAAACCCCTAACTTTGCACTTTAAAAGCTTTGCCTCCATTCAGTGGATCTACACAAAATTGTGCACATGCAGTTGCAAGGGGAGGGGGGAGTCTCTTGATGTAACAAGTTTCATTCTAGTTGAATGTGTGGATTCCGAGATCCGTATAGTCTGTTTTTAGGAAAAATCTTTTTTTTGCTGTTTTTTTGTAGCATCACCTAGGCTAGCCTCAAGAAGGTTTGGAATTTTAATCTGAAGTTTTCAAGGTAGAAAGGGCTTGCACTAGAATGGTGCCTTTCATTGGTTTGGTAAAAAAATACTAATCTGTTTCCAAGTTATAATGATTTGAAATGCTGGTTCTGAGCATGCTCAGTAGTATCTTTTGGATAGATGGTTTGGATAGATATGGGCCCCACCCACCCCACCTGTATCAAGATTATCTCTGCAGTGGTACCTCCACCCTTACTCCAATGAATGCCGGTCAAAAAACAGACTGGTGAACAGTGGCTGTTCAGCAGCCCCCACCAAACCCACCTGCACCCAACACACCACCCAGCCAACCCCCCCTTACCAGTGATGCCAGGTATGTGTAGTGAAGCCCAACACAGTGACCACTACTGCTGTTCTGTCACCTACATAGCCAGATGCCATATGTGTTGACAGTAAGTGCACATACCATGTATGAGCAGTTGCTGTCAACACATATGGTGGCCAGCTGTGGTGGTGGTGGTGAGAGGAGGGCTATGCTGTCCATCTTGTTGGGCTTCACCACATATCCTCAGTATCAGTAGTATGGGGGATTGGCTAGGTGGTGTGCTGGGTGCAGGTGGGGTGGGTGGGGGCTGCTGGACAGCCACTGTTCACCAGTCTGTCTTTTGACCAGCATTCATTGGAGTAAGGGTAGAGGTACCACTGCAGACATAATCTTGATGACATAGGCCAGGTGATTGGGGAAAGCACTGGACACCAGGAATACAGGTCCATATATGGCATGGGTGATTAGTGGGTGCCACTAGATACCACAGAATACATTGTATTACTGGGAGTGGTGATCAGAGTGTGGGGCAGTGCCACTGACACCAAGGAAACTTTCACAATAACCAGGTTGGGTGACAGGAGGTTGGGGTGCTACTGGACACAATGGGATCTTTTCACTTAACCAATATGAGGGATCAGAGGGTGGAGGATGCAATTAGACACCAGGACAACCTGCACTAGAACCAGGATAGGGATCAGAGGGGGGTGCCACTAGACATCATAGACAACTATCTGGAAACCAGGATGGGTGTATGGAGGGTAGGGGTACCACTGGACACCAGGGCAATGTAGAACATCTGTGGGACAGGTGTTCAGGAGATGGCTGGTGCCACTAGCCACCAGGGAGCTGGTTGACTGTCATGGGATGGGCAACCAGGGGTGGACAGCTGTATTACAACTGTCCTGCTGTCGGTGGGGTGGGGCATGGGCTTTGCATCCAGTTAAGTCAAGGTTTTTGAAGGTGGTAAATAGCACCACTTTGGGAGCCATTTACCACTGACATAAACTGTCACAAACTTTTGAAATTGACACTGCACGTGTGTGCAGGAAGAGAGCCCCTCATTTTCATGAGTGTAGTATTATAATAGTGCCCAGACACTAATGGGTTCAGTCCATGCTACAGGGCCTGTGAATATAGACCCACCCCAAAACTGGGTGTAAATCCCAGATAGCACAAGTAAAAACACATTAGCACTCATGCTAACTTTTGAATATCTGGCCCCTGATGTCAAAGCTCCCAGATGCCAGAGTGCCAACTCAACAGAAATGGCAGGATGGGGTGGCAGAACCAATTGCAGAAATTACAAGATACGTTAAATCAAGCTCTGCATGTGCTGCAGTGAAAATCTACAAAAATTAGAAAAACAGCTTAACAGATCCTTTGGAAATTGATACCGTCATAAACTCCAGATTCAGCTGCACAAATCTTTACCAGTTATTTACATTAAAATGGGCCATAGCACCAGAGGGGGAGCACAAGAAGGGGCCCGTTCAAAGACTGCACAGCAGACAGTTGGTAGTTAGTCACCGATTATCTCCACAGGAGCAGAGCCCACACAGACATTCAGTGCAGCATTCCTTAAGGTCATCCAGGCAACAGACCTAAAACTAAAAGCCCTGGTCACCAAAGTCACTGTCCTTGATGCCAAAGTAACAGGCATCCAGAGTGAAGCTAAAGAGGCAACAGATACTGCAACTAAAGCATTCATGACCATGAATGATTTAGGAAAGGAAAATACAGTCCTTTGACACCATCTCAAGCATCTGGAAAATCAAGCCTGATCAGCCAATGTTCAAGTAGTGGGCATGACAGAGTACGAGGACAAAGGGGAGCTCAAGACTTTCACTCAAAACTGGCTGGAGGTACAGTTAAATATTTCACATTTTATTTATTTTTATTTATTTGCTTTTGGTAACTGGGTAAGTGCACTAGACAGAACTGCCTATTTTCAGGCACAACCCAGGAGACTACACATCAAGGAACAAGTGAAAACAAATGCATATACAGTTTTGTACAATAGGAGATTCCAAACAGTTATACAGAGGTGCAAGTTACATAGTACATAGTGGAGGTACATATCACACAGTATAATAGGAACAATTTATTGTCAAATAAGTCTAATGTATAACTTCCCATCACACCATAGGTGAAGAACCCACTTGGCAAGCACCATGGTGATAATTCTGTCTGACACATGTGAAACAGATGACCTATTACAGGCTGCAAGGAGAATGGAGAACCTCGATCATCAAGGGCACCAAGTAAGGCTGTTTCCAGACCTCAGCTATACAACCAGGCTGAAACACAAATCATTTGATGGAGTTCATGCACAGTTCAGAGCCTTGGGGCTGCAGCATTTTTTATGTTTCTTGTAAGATCAAGATAACTTATGAGGGGAAAAACAATCATTCACACAGACCCACAGGCAGCTGGGAAGAAAGATCCATTCCAAATTTGCTGCCCCATATGAAACAGGACAGTGGCTCAGAGGACAGTTAAGCAAATTAAAATTTTCTTCAGTCATGGGGGAGAAGGGGGTTAGGTTGTGCAGTGACATGACTATTTTTTTGGACTGTAGCATATTCTATACATGCCCTTGATATTGGTCAGTTGCTGTTAAAGTGTTTTTGTTAGAAGAGCTGCATATTGAGATTAAAAAATATGACACACAATGGTAACTGCACATGGCCGACCCCATGTTCCTTCCTCTTCCCTGTCATTCTCCTGCATCTGTTTTTCTGCCACTGATATGGGGCAAATGCACAAATGCACCACCATGATGGTGCCTACTCGAACTGTTGGACATAAAAATAAAACATGGACTTGTATACCCATATCGGCAGCCAGAGGAGTTACGTTTCCTGGACTGGCAAAAGTTTAAAAGTTTTGCACTTTGATTTTAACTATTATGGTTACCATAGGCTGTTGTAGTATAACTGCATTAGGGTTGTAGCTGATGCCACTTCACTGGACGGTTAGTTACTTAGTCTATGAAAATGCTATACAATTGACAGGAAAAATAGGTTATTTAGTTGTGGCTCTGTGAAACTCATTCTAATAATCCTGTATCTCCTGATTTACAATGCATACAGAGAACATCAATCCCACTGTAGGTGGGAGGGTAAGCACATTCTGTTTGCTCTCTTTAAACATAAGGGACAGTTCTCATTCTTAGCAGATTTGGTAATTCTGAAAAATATGATTTATCCTGCCGTAGTATAAGAAAATACCCCTCCACATGCAAGTAGTAATGTAATATGGGGTACTAAAATGATCCTGTTATTATTTTATTTTATTTAAAAGAGTTTCACCATGAAAGACATACTGAGCTTACAAATAGTTCATTTCTAGATGTGTCCAGAGGGAAAGAGGGATAAATACAGAGATAACTGTATATACAATAATGTTGTATGGAGATTAATTGTGTATATACAGTACTAAGACAATAAAACAGTGGTTACACAACACTATGCAATAGTACAAAATACACATAATTTATAAATAAAATGCAAGGTAATAAGGGAGTAGTATTGACAATGCGAAACTGCGTTGTAGGTACAGGAGAATCAGGATCATGCAGGTCATTTGTAATAGTTAACCAGGGCTAGGGGCATAGGGGGGCTGGTTGAGAGGATAGGTATGGGAGGGGGGAGTGGAGGAGAAGGGGGAGAGTAGAGGATTTGGAGAAGCAGGATTAGGAGGCAGGAGTAGGTGGAAGTGTAAGGAAGAAATGATTGGGTGAGGAGGTGAGGTGATTAGCTAGGGGCAGTTAGAGAAAGGGGGTGGCTAGGGAGAGGGGGAGGTGGAAGGTGAAAGAAAGGGAAGAGTTAGGCAAGGGGGAGGGGCAAGTTACCTAGGGCATTTACAGGAGGGAGCAGTGTGGTCATGTAGCATAGAGAATAGAGAGTGTTTTGAGGAAGCAGTGTGAATGGTTAGGGGGAGAGAATTCCAGAGTTTAGGAAAGCAGAAGGAGAAAGAAGCCTGACCTGCAAGGGACTTATGAGAGGGAGCAGGAGGGAGCAATAGCAAGGATTATGGAGGGAGTAAGAGGAGGGGTACGTAGACTAGAGGAAGGAGCTCAGGTAGGGGATAAGGAAGCCAGACAGAACTTTTAAATAAAGGAGGTGCATTGGCTTGGCAGTGATCTTGCAGGGAAGGGAGTGATAGAGCAGCATACAGAGCACAGTGGTGGGTGAAGCAGGGGGACAGTTCAAGGCAAAACAGCAGAAGTAGTTGAACAGGGGGACCAGGGTGGACCTTGGGGCAACACCATAGGCTATGTCACCATAATCAAAGATGGGGAGGATCATCTTAATGATGATATCACAGCAGGTGGATAGTGGGATGCAGCTTTTGTTCCTAGCAGCAAGCTTGGGGTAGAGTTTTTTGTGAATGGTGTCTATGTGTTGTGAAAAGTTGAGATGCCAGTCAAACCAGACTCCAAGGTACTTGAATGAGGGCACGTTGTCAACTGCACTCCCATCTAGGATGTCGAAGGATTGGAGGGATTGGAGGGATGGGAACTTGAAATCCTCGGTTTAGTGCCAAAGCCCATGGAGACTGTCTTTTTAGTATTTAGGGATAGCTGATTAAACCTGAACCATTTCTGAACAGCATCAAAATCAGGTTGAAGCTTGGATATTAACTCAGCTGGAGACGTTTCAGAGGCAAACAGGACCATCTCATCCACATACGTGTGGATAGGCACAGATGAACAGGCAGGGGGGAGGTCATTGAAAAAGATGGAAAAAAGTAGAGGGCCAAGGACAGATCCTTGGAGGGCACCTGTGTTAAAGAGGAGGGGTGGAGATAGGGAGTCTCCAGTTCTCACCGATTGTGATCTACCTATTAGGTAGGAGCTGAACCAGTTTGTTGCAGAGTCTGAGAGACCTGCTGACTTCAGTTTGAATAGGAGAAAAGGGTGGCAGACAGTGTTGAAAGCTTTCGCTAAATCGACAAAAATGGTGGCAGTGAAGAGGCCCTGGTCCATCCCTGTATGGATGGCATCTGTGAACCTGAGGAGGGAGGTAGCAGTGGAATGTTGGAATGGTGTTTGCAAAAGCCAGACTGGAAGGGTGTGAAGAAAGAGGAGAGATGAGGAAAGGAGAGAGCTGGAACAGAACTGTGTTCTTGGAATTTGGATAAGGTTGGGCAGAGGGAGATAGGGCAGAAATCGACAGGAGAGGAGGAGTTACCTTGTTTATTTATCTAAAGTTGGTAACCGGGAGAGGCACACTGAGCCAGAGCTCATTTCCAGGTGCAACCAGGGGGGAAGGGAGTAGGGAGGTTACATTCAAATCACCTCAAACAGATTTTCAATACAATTGCAATTCACATCCAACAATCAATTTAACATGATTGTAAATACAGTTGAAGTTTAAATACTATATTGTACAGTAAGTTATCATTTGTACAGGACAGATTGCAGATGTGATTGAATATGAAACATGGTGGTAGGGCTGGAGTATAAAGAATGGTTTAACAGAATGCATGAGTTATTTATGAAATAATTTCAGTGTGTGTAAAAACTTCTTTTGACAAAACAGAAAGTGGTGCCTGCAATGCTGCAGTGAGTAGATGGGAGACAGTGACTGGAAAAGTGGAGGGACAGAGTTAGAGGGAGCATTGAAAAGTGCTAATAAATGAGGGGGGCAGGAAGTGCCAGATTGACACTGAGTTGGAGATTGCTCATGGGGGGGGTGGAAGATGGGGGTTGCGGGGAGGGGAGGAGGAGGAGGAGAAGGTAGAACTGGGCTGTTGGATGGTATGTGGGTGAGAAGTGTCATTTGGGGGTATAGGAGAAGGAGGTTCCAGAGTGATGGGTAAGGGATTATACACATAGGAAAGAGGAGTCCGGGGAGAGAGGGGTATGGGATTTTCACATGGGGAAAAGAAGTCAGGAGGAGAGAAATGGAAAAAATAGGTGATGGGAGACAGTGGAGGAGACAGAGAGAAAATAATAGGTGAGGGGAAGTTTCAGAGGAGGGGAAGCAGCAGTGATAAGAGCTATGATCACAAGTACAACAAAAGCTGTGAGTTTAGGGGTAAGCCAGAGGGAAAACTAGGTGAGGAGGAGAGATTAGACAGTAGCAGTCGCAAGCACTGATAGCTCAGTTTCATGAGATAGAGCTTGTTTTAAGAGAGAGGCAGAAGGGGTGTATCTGACTTGGAAGAGGAGGGAGTTCCAGTGTGAAGGTAGTCTGTAAGTGAATGCTGCTGAGCCAGAACAGGAGGAGGGCCATGGTAGGGAGAAGGTGCAAGTGTCTGCTGACCAAAGGGGATAGGCGGCTTCACAGGGTGGAGACAAAAGAGTGGAGAAGTAAGAGGGCAAGGTCCCAAACCAGTACTTTGAGATGAAGAGTGAGTAGTGTAGCATGCGTTGGTGATGGGGGGTAAGGAAAGGACAAGTAAAGTGAGCAGTGATGAGTGCGGGGGAGGGGGGAGGAAATGGCAAAATACATTGTAGAGGAGTCCAGCCTGGTTAGGAGGGAGGCAGAGGCGGTACCTTATACTATGTCTGTAGTCAAATGAGGGGATAATCATTTTGGTAAGGAGCTGATGCAGAGTAGCTAAGGATATGGCTTCTCTATTTCTATACAGCACACCCAGTTTTGGGCAAAGCTTTGCCTGGATATGCTCAATATGTTTTGTTAGGTCTTAACAGGAGTCAAGCCAGACCCCTAGATATTTATAATGGGGAACTATGTCCAGTGTGGAGAAAGTAAGCGGGGGGAGGTGGCTTGATTTGGGGGAGTACCAAATGTCATTGACACTGTTTTTTTTACATTTACCTGTAGTAGATTTTTGTCAAACCAGTGAAGGACTGCATGGAAGTCAGCTTGGAGTTGGGATTTGGCTATAGCAATAGAGGGAATGGTAGCAAAGAAAACAGTGTCGTCAGCATCTGTATGCTAGCTGCAGAGCATGCAGACTGTAGGTCATTTAGAAAAATTGAAAATAATATAGAGTTGAAAATGGAGCCTTGGGAAACACCTGCGTGGATGGGGGGGGGGCTCCGCCGATGCAGACTTGGGTTCTGTCAGCAAGGTATGAGTTAAACCAATGTACAGATTCTGGGGAGAGGACAGCGAAGGAAAGTTTGTTTAGTCAAGGTTATAAACTATTGTGTACTTCCAGACATCTGGGACAGAGGCAAGAGAGGAGACGTTGGGAAGGGAGGAGATGGTAAAGGCAACAGCAGGGGCAGAGAGGTGGAGGTGTTTTGGGTCTAGTTCAGGGCTCTCATCTTTCTGGGGGTTGAGAGCAAGGAGGGCTTTAAGAGAAGTAGCTGGGGTAACAGGTGAAAAGGTGAAAGGAGGTGCAGCAATGTCATGGGGGTGAGGGGGAAGGGTGGGGGATGGTGGGTGAGAGAGGAGAGGAGTGAGGAGGCATAGATAGTAGAGTAGGAGTTGAAAGCTGAGGCTACAAAAGGAGGGTCAGAGTTGATGGAGCAACCTACCTTAAGGACTGGAGGATTATATGTTGTTCACACTAACTGTAGTTGTTTGTTTTCAGATGGAGAAACTTTACCTGAACTTGACTAAAATGCAATAAAATATAAGTAAAAAAAAAAAAAAAGACACGGCAGGATAAGCTAGGCATACAACTGCCCCTGAGCCAATGGCACAAGTGTTGGTCTGTACTCAAAAGGGATGTTAAAGACACACATAACCAATTCACACAATTCAAAATCCTACACAGATGGCATAGAATGCCACAGAAACTGCATAAATGGGGCCTCACAGTGTCAAATAAATGCTGGAGATGTGAGAAAGGCCAGGCCACAGTAATGCACCTTCAATGGTCATGTTGCAAGCACAGAGACTACTGGACTGAAGTAAAGGAGGTCTCCTAGCACTCTAGACCCACTCAGTGGCTGCTGAGTGCACTAATCATGGCTAAACAAATTATCCTGTGGCACTGAAAGCAGGCTGAGCCTCCCCAGAGCAGGGAATGGCTCCTGAAATTGGGGAAGATGGCATGCTGCAAACAGGTTCAGTTTAGTGTTCTGGACAAAGTGGACAAATAGTGGGCAATATGGAGGAACTACCTAATATCGCCACACTGCCATATCCCCATAGGGTACCCACTCCCATATCCTACATGCACACCCTCAAGGATTTAGCTTGCACACAGGCACTTAGGAATGTGTATGCCTGTGAAGTAGAATTACTTAGCACACATTACAGACACAAAATAAATCAGATATAGTGTGAAAATTACCTAGGCTAACAACAATCTACACACCATGCTGGAATGTTAGGTTATGTTTCCTAGACTGTTGAGTAGTGCATAGACTTACTTGGTTGCTAATATTTCTTCTAGAGCTTAAAGATGCTTTAGTTGTAACTTTAGTTGTAACTCCAATGGTGTTATCTCCAGCTAGGAATTTACGTATTATTGCATGTATTATAAATTGTGAAACTCAGTAATCTTTTAAATATAAAAAAATATATAATAATAACATCTTAATTTTTGTGGTTTGATGTTGAAATTTTGTTGTTTGTATCTCTTCATGTTCTAATTTCGGTGGTTCAGTTACTCAATAAACTGGTCCCTTTTTGTGAGTTGTCACCTGCTTCTCCATTTTAGTAAAACTTCCACTTGTGTAGCCAGGTACTGAAAGAACCACCTTACCCACAAACTGACCAAGACAGCACACATTAACCAGTGTCCTGACAGTTTGGCAAATCTCATTTGACTCCAAACGTTCTACTTGGTCACTTCACCTGGTGTATTCAGAGTCCATGTTGACAGGTCGGATTCCAGGTTTACAAGATTTTTGACTTACTTCAACGTAATCTCCACTTAGTGACTGACATATAATCTTGCACCATATGGATTTGCTGGGGTGTGCCACTGGGGCAATAAAGTAAACTACACTGCAACTTTTTTTGTTTGTGCTGGCTTTTGTTTGTTCCAGTTTCCCTGAGTGAAGCTGAACTGTTGTCTGGATGCACCTTGTTGCAGGAGTGTACTGCTGTCCCGTCCTATCCCCTGCTTCAGTCACTGAACTCCTCTCCTCCATCTGCTCCCACTCCTCTTCTGTTGAGTTGCTGATACTTGGGGAATTTAACACTAACTAGCTCGCTCCCTCAGTGTACAAACTTAGCCAGAACATTAAATCCTTCCAGCTATCCCAAATAATTTCAGACCCCACCATCTTAACCATAAATCCTCAAACTACCCTCTACTGGACTGGGTACTCTCCTCTCACCCCCACTGCATTGCGAATGCAGGTAACCTCCCAAATGCACTCAGTGACCGTCATATGGTCAGCTGGGTAAGATCCGTCAACCCCCACTCTAAAATTGTCCTGCAGTCCTCCAAGTTGCTAGATTTATCCTTCCTCCACACAGACCTGTTGGCCATTGACTGGTCCCTCATCTCTACAGCCACCAATATCAACTCTGCCCTTGACTCCTTCCATAACAAATTTATGACTGTTTGGGACTACCATGCCTCCCTAAGGAAAACCAGAGTTTGAGGTTTCCACCTTACCTGGATCTCTGCTGAGCTGCTGGCCTGTCTTCAAGCTTATGATCTGCCCTTGCAGTCCAATAAGATTACTAGTTCCCCTACCACCCTATTAAATTATCAGGCCCTTCACAATGCTTGCACCAATGCCACTAGACGTGCAAAATCTGATTACAACTTTAACCACCCATCTAAGTTCTGGAAAGTTATTCATTCATTCCCCTCCCCCCCCCACTCCAACCCAGTCCTCGCTGTCTTCTTGGTCAGCAACTCCCACATCACTGATCCTACTGCTGTTGCTGCTTCCTTCAACTCATTTTCAGCACCTGCTTCCTATTGCTTCTCCCCGCTCTTTCTCTCTCTCTCCCCCAACTCTCCCCTTTTCCCTTAAACTCCTTCTCCTTCTCTTCTACCACTCCCTCAGCCTTAAGGCCCTTCCAGCCTTTAACTCACACAGGTCTATGATGTGGGTTTGACAAAAAGTTTTTCAACTGACGTTACAGCGATGGATTTATGTTGACTGCAAGTTGCGGTCAGCATAATTCCATCTGGTAAACTCTTTTTTGTGGGGGGTTTTACTGCACAACCCCCCATGCTTGGGGTTCTGCCCCCGCAACCCCCATACTTCAGGATTATCAACTCCGAGTTAGATCCCACAGGTACATTACAGCTGCAACACTGAATTGGCACTGTAATGTCATTTACAGTAAAATTGTCGCTATTCAAATGGCGTACGACCCACACAAGGGTTCAAGCTCAGATGGTCTTGACCCCAAGCTTCTGTTCCTCTCTGCACCAGCCTTAGTGTTTCCAATTTCTCTTCTTCTTAATCTCTCCTTCTCCTTCTCTTCCTCCATCACCATTGCCTAGAAGCAGGCAACTGTTATCCCCCTCCCAAATGGGGGATGATCCTACCAATCCTGAAAACCTTTACCCCATTTTTCTCCTCTCCAGACTGGTCAAGTTCCAGGATCATCTCACCCTCTCACAGCTTACCCAGTTGTTTGACTCTGCCCCCCTTTTCACTACCTTCCAGTCTGGGTTCAGAAAGTCCTATGCCACATCTATCTCCCTCTTCTGGCTCACTGGCTTCATCCTGTCCAGTATGGACCAGGGCTGAATTACTTCCACCATCTTTGCCAACTTGGCCAAAGCCTTTAACACGGTGTCACACCCCCTTCTCCTTGACAAACTTAAGGCAGTGGGGCTTTCTGCCACCTTAGTCAGATGGTTCTACTCCTACCAAGAGAGCAGGTTGCAAGCTGTCTGTATTGAAGACATCCCCTTCCCCACTCCCTATCTGCTCAGGCATCCCCCCAAGGATTTGTCCTGTGCCCCATCCTCTTCTCCATTGTCCCAAATGATGGCTTGTTCCTCTGCCTCCATCTACATGTACACAGATGCCACTTTGCTGTTTGCATCTGGCTCCTCTGCTGCTGATCTAGCTGTACATCTCCAACAGGATTTTGACAGTGTTCAGTGTTGGTTCTGTTCAAACCTCCTGTCCCTCAGTGCTAACAAAACTGTCTCCATGACTTTGGCTCCTGACAGAGGCTTGCCAGACTCTCTCCCCTCCACTCCTTCCACACCTTGATGCCACTGTGATTACTGATGTGCCCTCTTTTAAGTACCTTGGAATCTGCCTGGACTGGCACCTTGATTTCTTGGTGCATATTGTTGCAATCCACCACAAACTTCACCCCAGAATTGGTACACTGTATTTAAATAAAGACAGTATCCCTCTCCAAGCCCACAGGGGGCTAGACACAAAGGTGAACCTTTCCATCTTTGATTATTGTGACATTATCTACAGTGCCACTCTCAAGTGCACCCTTAGTAGACTGGACCCCCTCTTCCACTCCTGCCATTTTGCTTTGAACAGCACCTCACATACACACCGGTGCTCTTTCTACTCCTCCCTATTCTTTCCATTCCTTAATGCCAGATGCTTCACACACTGTGCAACGTTCACCTCCAAATTCTGGTTTGGCTCATCCTCCCCAACTCTCTGTCCTTCTTTCCTCCACCCCCTTCATAACTCCACTGGAACACTGCCTTTCATTCCCTCTGTCACAGACAACAGAGCGTGCATAGGTGCCTAGGGTAACAGAACAGCCCAGAAGTTCTTTTGAGAAAGAAAACTGGCTGTTACTTCTCACGAAGGGAGCTTTACATGCAGAGATTATTAGTAGATAGGACAATAGGTCATGAGGGTCTTCTCCTTCTAGGGAATGCTTGCATTTACGCTTACTGATAAGAATTATATTAGGATAGAGAATAATAGATTACTAAGTGCAAGACTGTTTGGCAGGCTAATATCTAACATATGTAAGCAAGCCCATGTCTGGGAAAACATACATATTCGTACTGTGACTATTCATGTACTGTGGGTTAGCCCAGTGTGTTTTGTATCCCAGAATATTACTCTGTAACAGTCAGACATGATTTAATAATTTTTACCTATTGCTATTAGGAATAGGAGAAAGACATTTTGCTTGTTGCCGATTGTTACTGCCCAAAATACAAAGTATATTATGCAATATGTTGTTTTGCTTGCTTGTACTTTGGTTGACTTGGAATAAATGTTTGGATCTGAATTGGAATGCCTCAGATCGTCTTTGTACATATAGGAATAGCCGGCACATTTGTGTCCTAGGAACCCTGTCTACAGCACTGGTTCCAGTTCCTATGCTGGTTCCGATACTAATTATTGGTTCTAGCACTGGTATTGGTCTGACCCAGTAACACCTCCCCCCAGGAAAATGTCCATGGGCCAAACTGCCTTCTTATATCATTTTCATTAACTCTGGTCCTCCCTCCCCATCTGTTCTCTCAGCTTCATCCTTTTCTTCCCTCATATGCTTTCTTCATGATTTTGCTACCACGTCCTGCAGCTGTTCCTGATCCCTTACCCTTGTATTCCCTCCTCCTGTATAGCTGTTGTCCCCCCACCCCACCCGATAGTAAGTAACTTTTTATCCCCTCAGTGCTAACTGTGCCTTAATCAGTTAATCCATCTGGTAATTCTGAGCTCACCTTCTGCACTGGCTTTGTTAGCTTGCATCTTAGCAGTCTGAGTGGCACCAATCCTGCTATTACCTGCCATTGTTACCTGCACTGTATAGTAGTGGTATCTTAATTTGCAGTATATATTTTTGTAGCCCTGCATATTCTGCCTGTAAATTGTTTATTTTGTGCCTTTTTACTGAACTTATTTTTTATTGTTACCGCTCCTTACATTATGTATTCTTACTTGAACATCTTGCACTGTATACTGTGCTCCCCCCTTCCCCATCCCCCAAAATGCATCTGGAAACAAGCTGCTACAGGCTGAGTATGTCTTTCCTGGTGAAAGTGTTGAAACAAATATCAATAAAGAAACATAAA
The DNA here is from genome assembly GCA_016271365.2 of Neoceratodus forsteri. NCBI lineage: Eukaryota > Metazoa > Chordata > Ceratodontiformes > Ceratodontidae > Neoceratodus > Neoceratodus forsteri. Next base: position 897,929,643 of record CM028135.1, on the reverse strand, counting down.
GTCAGTTACAGACTGATTTGCGGCTGAGAAAGAAGCTTTTTCTTTGTGGAGTACCTAATAAAATATGCTTACTGAGATACTTAGATATGTTTGATATAATTGACATCTGGTGCTAGCACTACTGAAAGAGGTGTGTGGGGAGTGTCCTACCTGCTGTTGTGTTTGCTTATACTTACCCCTTGGGAAAGGTGCACAGGGAGCCAGTTGCATTAGAGTCAGGAGGTCCACATTTCTTTTCTATTATGTATTTTACCACCTCGCGGAACTGGCAGGCAGCTACTGGACCCCTCGAAGAGCTTGTCTTCTGAACCCAGCCATTCCTAAACCAGCCCCATTCCAGCAAATTCTCCCACAGACCCCCCCCCATGACAGGGCCAAAGGGAAGAGACCCCCCAGAAACACAATCTAGAAGCCAGTGAGCTGGCAACAGGGCGCGGCCGGGCCATCATGGAGCTTGCCACTTCCATTTCACATTTTCCCTGTACACCCTACCCCTTACAGCATGAACGCACATGTGTGGAAGCACATGCACACCTTGTCTTGAAGCTCTTGTGTCTCTCAGACTCTGATGCTGTCTCTCAGCCTCCACTAGGGAGCAGCCAAGGAGTGGGAAGGCAACCCTCCCCTTCCCAGGAGAGGATAGCAGTTCTTCAGATGCTTGATCCTCTCCCTCCCCCCCGCCGATCCCCGGCAGCCCGAGGTTGCTGCCGACCCCGGGTCACTGGCATGGTGTGAGGTATGGCATCCAGCACCTCAACCCTGAGTGCCACCGGGTTGGCCAGGGAGGTGTACATTTCTTTGTATTCCTTTTTATATATATATATATATTTTTTTTTTTGTTTGTTTGTTTGTTTACTAGGAAAGGCACACTAAGCTATTATAGCTTGCTTCCAATTGTGGTCTGGGAGGTGGGTTGCTTGGACCTGTTTTTATTGATGGAGGGAATGTTAGCCATGTATAGTCAATAAGTGCACAAAAGCCATCCAACATGCCAAAAGCGCATTCTACAAGGAAGCCATTTCCAGCTCCTGAAACAACAGCAAGTCTTTCTGGGATAATCTCAATGACATAAGCGGCAAAGAACCCAAAAATGCCCCACCGGTGCTCATGGTTGACGGTGCACTTTCGTTGGAACAACAGCAAATTGCTAATGCACTTAATAATGTGTTCACGGACCTTAGCAGTGTTCTACCAGCAGACTACTTTAATCCCTTAATCATGGCTGACCCCAACATGGTCCAGCAACCACCCTCCAACAGACTGCTCTTTCATTTCAAGGTAATCTCTGAATCTGAAGCAAGAAAGTACCTCATGCGAGCTCTGGGAAAATCAAGACACAGCAGCAGAGATACCCTGGACCTTAAGTTCATCAGTATGGCACTGAAGGAAGTCCTTGGCCCTCTCACTAAGATTATCAAACTCTCCCTCTGCCACTCCAAGTTTCCACTGTGATGGAAATCAGCATCAGTGACCCCTGTGCACAAAGGAGGTGATCAGACTCTGCACAACAACTACAGACCTATCTCCATACTCCCCCCACCAAAGCTCTAGAGCAGATTGTAGCAGATTAGCTTGTTGAGTATCTGAACCAGTACCAACTCCTCCGTCTGTACAACATGGCTTTTGACCAGGTCACAGTACCATCACAGCATTACTGGAATTCACAGGTTACAACCACCACTCCCTAGACCAAGGCCTTCTGGTAGGAACATTTATTGACCTATCAAAAGCTTTTGATATGGTGCACCATGAGCTCCTTCTGAATCAGTTGTCTGCTATTGGGCTGTCTCCAGAATCCATTTCATGGTTCAACAGCTACCTTCACAACCGGTTGCAAAAGGTCAGGCTGGGTGACACCACCTCTTTTAGCAGATCTGTCCACTCTGGGGCCCACAGGGGTCAGTTCTGGGGCCCCTACTATTTAGCCTTTTCTGAAACCAACTGTCAGCCTCCTGTCTGACTTGGATGCTCCTTTACACAGACAATGCGGTTATCTTCACCAGAAACCCCCATCCGGAACAACTAACAGCAGAACTCTAAAGGGGATTCTCATCCATAGAGAAATGGTTTAAGGAGTACATACTAATTATAAACTGTTAAAAAACAAAGACAATGTTGTACTCCAGCACCCAAAGTAAGTTCAAAGCATTACCCCTTGTGATGAGAAATGAAAGTGGTGACACCCTGGAGCAGGTCCAGTTTTTCAGATACTTGGGTATCACAATACACTCCACTCTGTCTTATGTCCAACACATTGATAACACTGCAAAGGCTATCAGTACAAGAATAGGGATTTTTTACCACCATAAGCACTGCTTAACCTATGAGGCATTGAATCTGACCATCAACAGTTGCAACCTCCACATCTCTTAAATGACTCACGGTTGCCCTGAACAAAGCCTGTAGGTTAGTTACAGGTGCTGCACGCCTCACTCATACCTGTAAGTTATATGCTCAATCTGGCTGGCTCCAACTAAGTAACAGGATCAAATATCAAACCTGCCTCCTGTCCAAAAAAGCTTTACTTGGATTACTACCCCCCGAGCATTGGTTGCCTGCTAAACAAATCCCCTAAGACCCAACACATACGCATCTCAGTTTCTGACCTCCTTCTAGTACCCCACTGTCAGACTGCTCCATACCAGTGATCCTTTCAATACAGAGCCCCTCTGTGGTTTAATAATCTAAGCAACCAACTGAACAGTCTTTCTAGTCATTCCCAATATAAACTTATGCTTCGTCAGCATCTCCTAACTGAAAGCACTTGTGATTGTTACACCTAGTTTCCCACCTCTGTGGACACAGTTATGCCACTGTTTTCACTCTCAGATGCACTTACTTGGCTTCCTGTTTTGTTCACCTCTCCTGACAGAACAATTTCCCCTGACAACCATAACACTCTATAGCTTCTTAACATTGTAATTTTATTTTTCTTTCACCGAATGCTATACTATTGTATATCTGGATTGCATCAACTATGTTTTATTCCAGCATTATTAGGTTGTCTGTATATGGTGTTGTTTGTTAAAAAAAAATAAAGCATATTAAATAAAAGAAAGAACAATTTCCCCTTTCCCCCTGCCACCCCCTCCCTTACCGCACCCCATCCTTGCTCTTATCCCACTGATCCCTCTCTTTCTGCACCTGCCATGCCCTCTGGTCCCCACTCTCCCTTATCTTCTTTTTCCTTCATCCTCCCTCCTTTCCCCCTCTTTTACCCCTTCTCCAACCTTAGCCTCCCCTCCCTGTTACCCTATGACAAGGCCTCTAGTTGCTATATTTTCTTTTCCTTCTCTATCTGGACTCTGCCCTTCTCATCTCCCCTACCCCTCCCTTACTCTCCCCCCTTTCTCCCCAACTCTGATTAGAAATGTTGCTTCAAATGTGCCTTATGGTTTTCTATGCTTGATTGTAATCTTGAGTGTGTAGCACTGTTCTCACATATTTACCAGTTGACTTGCAGTGCTCCGATGATACCATGAATGTTGTCTGTACCTCCGTTGATACCATGAATGTTGTCTGTACCTCCCTGCCTTATTGATACCCTTTCCATTGATGTGGAACCTTTGTAAATGAGCTGCCTCAAGCTCAAAGGTATTTGTAATCCAAGATTTAAAATATTAAATAAATAAATAAAAACAGCTTAATAGTCTCCATTGTCGATTATGGATTGGCTATATGGATCGGCAACCGATACCGCCCTACAATACATTTTCATTGTGCTTAATAAGGCGTGTCACCTTCTCACAGGTGCTGCAAGACATGCACACCTGAGACCTCTACTCACAGGCCAAGTGGCTACAACTAAAGAACAGAATAAGATACCAATCTTGCCTCCTTGCCAAGAAATGCTCTCTCAGTCTACTACAGGCAGGGTCCAGAAACTCCTAACCATGCACTCAAGCTCCTGTTTTGCAAGGAACTCCACCACCCAGATCTACAAAATTCCTAGACTCTATACTGCCTTGGCACAACATGCATTCTGTTACCATGCTCATCACTGGACCAATGTTTTATCACATGACATTTCTGGTGCTGCAACTATTGATGTTTTCAAATACAAACTACAACAGCACCTTATCTCAACCAGCAGCTGTGGCTGCCTCCACTAACATTCCTCCTGTGCCTTAAGGGCACCCTAGCACTATTATCTCATGTCTAACCTATTCATCTGATGTGACCTATCCTTAGCACTTCAGATCACCACCCTACCTCACAACTTTTGTCACCTCTACCCCACCCATTCTGTATACTCCCTCCACTCTCTATCACCCTCTAGCACCCTTACCACTATTCTCCTACTATCATTTCCTCTCATTCAACCCAGTAGGGTGCTCTAACTTTGACTCAGGCAAATTACTTGCTGGCTATCATCCTAAATTTAATGTGTTCACTACTGGAACACTGTCTAAAAATGTACCACTGTATTACTGTATCTTACTGTTACCCTGTCTAAAACATGTACTACTCTTTTGATGTACCTTTGTCCTTGTCACTGATGTGGAACCCATAAATCAGCAACCACTCATGGGTGCAATCCAAGATCTCAATAAATAAAAAAAAATTAAAAAATGTCCATCCTCTATTAACTATCTAATTGCCAATTATAGTTGTTTTATATTCCATTATGATCCATGTGTTTACATACTACTGTATTTTTAATTTTTTATTGTTCTCACTTGGCCATTTGTAAAACATTTTGTGATACACTGTATGAAAGGTGTTAGGTAAAGTAAAACTGGATTGCATACATAGAGCAATATGACATTAGAGAGCATGTGTTGTGCTGGGATAATGTCACATTGCTGGTACTGTTCATTTTTAACCACCTGAAATGTGATGTTGACCAGCATAACATATGATCTAGAGTACCTTATTGTGATAATAAAATTTATCCTGTACAATTACAGAAAGGGCTTTTTGTAGGTTTTTCTTTACATTAGTTTTAGACTGTGATGTTTCACTGAGACAGCGTCATTGTTAGAAGTGCCTTTAGACCAATCAGCATTAAGGGTTTGTTCCATCCATTTTATCATTTTTAAACATGACTAAACACTGATTCTGATTCAGTCAGTTCATTAATCAAAATGAGCAGGAACTCACAGCATTGAGCTCAACCACTTTAAAATTACTGTTTACAGCCATATGGTATATTGTAAGCCATGCAGAAGGACTTCACTACTGTACCATGGGCGAATACTGGCACTTTTCTTTTGTATACCTTTATTATCCCCCTGCTTGTGTTAGGTCCCTTTGGGACTTACCAGGGAATTTATTCATTAGCTTTTGTTTACTGGGTAAGCACAACTAGACAAAGAATGCCTATTTTCAGGTGCGACCTGGGATATTACAGCATGGCTTACAAACAGTGTGAGAGTATTACAACAAGGTGAAATACAGACAATGAACAGAGTGAAACAAGTAAACATTTACAGGATGAACAGATAAGCATAGGCATCATAGGCATCAATGGTAGGATAAGAAAGCAATAATTACATCAGTCTGCTTGGCTTCTGCAAATGACAGAGCTCATCTGCTTAGGCTCTGATCAAGAAAGTAAGTTCGGTGCTTTTCGCTCCACCATCCTGATGTAGCCATAGTTTTTCCTTTTTTTTTCTCTTCTCAGATTTCAGACCCCATTTACAAGTGTAGAATGTTTACGGCAGCTGCATTGCCATGTAAGCAAGCCCACTTCAGCTGCCAAAAACCTCTACATAATTCTGGGGCAGGTGCACTCATAGTCTTCCCTCCCCAAGGATGGGACACATCACCTAGACAAAGTCCTAATTGGCCTGGTTCTCCTGAATGGCAGCCTATAGAGTAACATTATGCCAGTCATGCCAACACTGTTTCTTTTTTGCTTTAACCAGTGAACCGCTTTAGTCATACATTACAACTTTTTTACAATTATTCAGAAAATATTATATACCTTAAATCACACTGTATGTATCTTCTTTTCCTTCCATCCTATCCTAAGGGTTGAATCCACAAAGCTGACCAGGATACAAACCAAAGTGTGGAGGCTCTGCACCAAAGGTGAAATCCATAGCTCCTGCTCTCCCTTCCCCAGTCTCCACCAGGCATGGTCACTAGTATGGAGGGAATGAGTAGGACATTAGGGAGTGGGGTAGGGCATGATAGTGGCTTTCAATTGACTACCTGACCTGCCATCAGAGTGTATTTACTGCTCTTCTCAGAGCAAAGGATTATGGATTACAGCAGTCCTCCAAGGACTGCCATATCCACAAATGTGGATTCCTTAAAAAAAAAATACAGAAGTGACCCACAGCCATGCATGTCAACTGAGAGGGCTGATGCATCTGGTGGCAGGGCGCAATAACCCTGCAGTGTCCACAATGATGCCTCATCAGATCTGAGTACCAGGCTGACCAGCATTATGATACCCACCCTGGAGTTGCATAATGTTACCTGCCCTTAAATGTTGTCAGGATTGTTCATATGCACATCCTTGAACCCCCCTGTTCATGCCCTGACTCAGCCACCCATTTAGGTGCATACACTGCTGGTTATTGGGTGTGGGGGGGGCTGTATTACATATTCTGGATGCCATGGGGTGCCTCAGAGGTAAACATCCAGTATGGATGGTGAACTCTGTGGCCTTTCCCAGTCCTCCACATGTACAACATTGCAGGAATCCAGTTCTGGAGTGGGCTGTAAATCTTCCTTGCTAGTGCATACTTCACATGCATACATGTTAGAAGATAATAAGGTACTCTTTTGGCAAGAAATCTATGCTGTCACATAGGCTGGTAATCTTCTCAGCCTTACTAGTTACCACATCTGCTAAGGAGCTAGGGTATTGCCTTACATAATAATGAAACACACTGTGTAGGTTCCCTCCCTACATTATATATTTACTGCTGTAGTAATGACTTAAAATGAGATGCTACATCTGGTTTGAGCTGCTGTGGTTGCCATGGCCATGGTCCTTGCTGTCTAATTCTTTCAACAGTTATGGTACCTACAGTAGATTTTGCTATTCTGGGATAACATATTGGTGCTATCTCTACCTGGAGAAATTTATGTTAGATGTTGAGATTCAATCTTGGTTCTTCATAACTATCCATGATACTACTGGTTGGCATGGCATTGTTTTTCTTTTCAAAAATATTCATGCGGCTCACAGACTCAGACAGAGGTGCTTTTCATTGTCTCTGATGAGACATGGCTACCCATGTCACAAACCTGCAGGGCTTCTAGATGTAGCTTACAGGGATGCCTGTATTTTAAATTGATATAGAGCAATCTACAGAAGGATTGTACTTATAGACTTAGTTATACAGCAACATAGAGAAATGCAAATGGAAATAAGATAATCTGTGGGAAAATATAACAAAATCAAGACAGAGTTACAGGGAAAATGCCAAACTGATATGTGAGCTAAGAAGTTATAAATAATCATAATGTGACAACTAGAATGATTGCCATGGCTGCCCCTGTATCCCAGGGAATAAATTCTACAAAAAATAGTAATGTTAAAACTGATCACTAGAACTGTGCAAAAATGACAATATCTACTTCATGAAATTTCCATACTGAAAACTAAAATGTCTGCAGAATACATAGCATATTACAGAATTTTTTTCACGTTTGCAAAAAGGAGGCAAAATCCAGCTCAAGAAACAAAGCCAGTTGAATTCCATATAGGGCAGTCAGATCCTAGAAAAAATCATGTAATCATCTGCTTTCAATTCAACTAGAAAACAAAATGGATTTTGTGGTCACTCAAAAAAACAAGCTACCGTGGCATACTTCCATTTTAGAGTTTCAGATTGATCATTCCAAAATCCCATATTAAGAACCAGTCTGCCATGATCACTTGCAATGCAGGCACAGTGGCACTATTTCTTGAGCCGTCCACCACTTCCACATTCTAAAACAGAACTATGCATGCGAGCGTGTTGTGCATGTGCAGTTCCGTTGGCATCACCATCTTGGAAATGGCATTTTACCATTTACAGAACTACACATGCATGAGTGCCATGCATGTGTAGTTCCGTCAGTGCTGCTATCTTTGTAATGGCATTCGGAGGTGCTCGTTCCCTGGCACTCTTATAAGCTCACCGCAGCTGTATCAGCTCTGACTAGAACTTGTTATTGCGAGGGAACAGGTTTTTGCTTTTGTTAGTCAGCCAGACATGGCAAATATTATTATATGCTTCCAGTGGAAACAGAATATACAAAAGTCCCCCTGCCCCAAAACTGAATTAGAAAAAAGTAAAAAAAAATGCATTTCCACCAGCCATACACAACTTGTATAGCTTTAACACTACTACCACAGCTGTATATTACTACAGCAGGATACACAAAATGCTCAAGTTTATGAGGAACTAATCCTACCCAGAGATTATTTACATAATTAGAAATACATGTATTTTTTTATAATTTGGAAAACACCTCTTAGCACAAGTCCTCTTTTCCAATGGTTCCATGTCAATATAGGACAAAGGACAAGTTAACACATCAAACATTCACCAGCTCAAGGGGAGCCAGGTCTGGTAAGGACAATGAGAGTGCAGCCAAGGAAAATCAGACAGATTGTCAGTCATGTAGTATCGCTGTACAGGAGGGAATATTGCCATTTAAAACAATTACAGGCAGATTTCTTAGAGAGTTCACTTTTTAGGGAATGCTTAAAAGGGGTAATTTTGGGGAGTCCCACAAAGGATTCTGGAAGTTAATTTATAAATGATAAGTTTAATTGCATAATGGAGTTGGAAAGCCAGATGCTTGCTTTTCAGAAGATCTATCATTTAAGTGATCATTTAGAAAAAGAGGTATGGTAGCTAGCAGTCAACACTCAGAAATGAGTCACTTAAATAATCACAAAATTAAATGCATAGTGTAAATAGACTTTGACTTCATTTGTTTTTATCCCAAGGTTATCCTAATAAAACAGTATGTCTGGACATCAGTTGGTAATGGGTTTATTCCCATGGACTGTTACTGAGGATAGTTCATGGGTCCATAAAATTTGACCACCAGGTGTTTTCCCATGATTTGTGTCTTTTTATTTCCCTAACCTTGAACTAAGATCAGTTAAAATGTTAAAACAGTTTTTGTTAGTTCACCAAACTTAGTGCACAACTTGAAGGTATGCATTGTTGTTCATTAACTACTGTATAGCAGTGGTTACACGTTATGTTTTTTTTTTCTCTTCACATTTTGTCCCTTTGTTCCCCCTGTCTCCCATTGACATTCAAGGCCACCCCAGTTGCACCATTTCTCTGGTGGGGGTGTGCTGTCAGGGGAGCAGCTTACTTCACAGTCAAAGTCAGTGCTGTTTCTGTTGGTCAGCTAATAGAGATAGTGTATATGCTAGGCAATTTGCTCCCAACCTAGGACCCAAACACTAAACTTCTGCAACTCTCTAGAACCGCACCTGGCCCCAGTGTAGGATTCCAGTGTTAGCATGTGAACTACTCTACACAGTGCTGTGCTGCCACCACCCTACTGAGCTGGCCAATACTTTAGCAATAACACTTGATAAGGTTTGCAATATCATGGGATATTGTTCTGCCTTAAGTATGTTTTAAGGCACAAGGCTATAGGTTGAGTTATTTATTTATTTCAAAGATTTATCAGAAAAGACACACTACTCTGAAATAGTTTGTTTTCAGATGCATCATGGGGAGGAGGAAATGAGCACAGTGCAGCAATAAGTTACAGCAGTCAGTTACACAAATCAGAAATCTAAATTATAAAATTAAGTAGCAAAAAAATGAACAAGATGAGTTAGGCAGAGCATCTGAAGGCAATAACTAATATAACTGCAAATTAAAATGCAGTTGGAGTATGAATAAGGGGCTGCTAGGTATGGTATTACCTCGCAGATGGCCAACGTTTAAAGAGTGAATGAAGCACTGCTGGCATTTTGTTCAGAAAGGAATAATGAAGGAAACTAGGAGGAAGAGATGGAAATTAGTGACGGCATGGGCAGTGGAGCGTAAGGAATTATAGGGCAACAAAAGTACTGTACAGGATCAGAGAAAACTGCAGGAGTGAGTAGTGAATTCAAGGAGGAGAGGTCTGAGTGAGTGGGAGGAAGAAACAATATGAATGATAATGGGAAGATGTTCCCATAGTTTGGAGAAATGGAAAGAGAATGCAGCTTGGCCAGCAGAGTATTTTATGGAGGGGAGCACAAGAGAGTAAGGGCCAGGGCTGCAAAGGGAATAGGTGGTAGAGGGGAGAATTGAGGAGGAAGGTGAGATAAGGGGGGAGGGACCCAAGCCAGAATTTGGAGATGAAAGTAGCACAATAAGTGAGGTACCTGGCATCAAAGGAGAGAAAGGAGATGGAGGAGTAAAGGGACCAGTGGTGGGTTCTAGGGGGACAGTCAAGGGCAAGGTGGCAGAAAGTGAAATAGTGGGTCCTGTCTGACTAGAGTGGATTTGGGTTCAGCTCTGTAAACAACGTCACTGTTGTCAAAGATAGGGAGAATCATCTTTGAGGCAATCTTTCTGTGGGCATGAAGTGGGATACTCTCTTTATTCCTGTAACTTGCACCCGGTTTGGGTGTGAAGCTTCCAGTGGATGCCATCCACATGAACAGAGAAACTGAGAAGATGATTGAGCTTGATCCTGAGGTATTTAAAGGAGGAAATATCTCAATTGCATGGAAGGAGGGTGGGGGGCTAGCCAAACTAGTCTCTGCTTTGTGCTAAAAGTCATGGAGGCTGATTAGCCTAGAGCAAGTGCTGGATATTGGTAAAGCCCAGTTGGAGCCAGGCCATGAGGTCAAAGGCAGAGGATCCAGAGGTATAAAGGACAGTGTTGTCTGCATACATGTGAATGGATTCTAATGAACAGGCAGAAGGAAGGTTATTCAGGAATATGGATAATAGAATAGGGCCACGTACAGATCCTTGGGATACACCAGACCAGATAGGAAGTGGAAGGGAAAAGGCATTGCTAATATGGACAATATAAGACCTGCCCTCAAAGTAGGAGCAGAACCATGCAACTGAGTAAGCAGAGTGCTCCATGCCTTTAGATTATCCAGAAGGATAGTATTGGCAACAGTTTTGAAGGTTTGGCCAGATCAACAAAAATGGCTGACTTGACTTAGCTCTGATACATACCAGACAGGATGGAGTCGGTGAGATGTAGGAGGGAGGGGGAGGTGGAGTGGAACTTCCTAAAACCAGACAGGTAGGGATGAAAAAAGAGGAAGAATCAAGTAAAGGCAAAAACTGAGAAAGAACAAGGTGTTCCTGACATTTAGCCGGAGTAGGGAGAAGGGAGACCGGGAGGTAGTTTCTGGGGGAGGAGGGGTTACCCCTTTGAGAAAGGAGATGATCATTGCCTGCTTCCATGAATCAGGGACTGAGTCATGAGTGAAGGATATATATATATATATAGAAGGTAGGTGACAGGGAGAGCAATTGCAGGAGTGGAGAGAGACACATGAGTTTGGAGTCAAGACCATCAGGGCTCCCACCTTTGTGAGGGTTTAGAGCCAAGAGGACTTGAGGGAAGCTGTGGGTATGGTTGGGAGGTAAGGAGTGTGGGGGATGGAGTGGAATGAGGCAGGAGGAGAAGAGGGAAGAGGTTGGAGGAAGAGGGGAAGAAAGGAGGGACAGGGCACAGGAGGTAAAAAATGAGTTGAAAGATGTGGCCACAGTGACAGGGTCAACAGGGGTATTGCTCTCCTTGAGGATGGGGGTAGGGGCTAGGTCAGGGGGGAGGAAAAGGTGTGATTGCCCTTTCAGAACTTAAAAGGGTGGTTAAGGCTATTCTGGAGTGTGGATGCAAAGTAATCAGTCCTTGCAAGCCTAGAAGCTAAGGTATAGGCATTGAGAAGGAGCCAGTGAAGGTGAGAACACTGGACCCTAGTTTTTCTCCAGGGGTATGATGATCCCAGACAGACAAGAACTTGGAGTTGAAGAACCTGAGGGCCATGTTAATGTAACTGGCAGCTGAAATTGGGACCAATTTGTAGCTGCCAGGTCAGCATAAAGAGAGGACAAGTAAAAAGACTGGAAGAATCAGATCTGTATGAATTTGGGGGACTTTGGGATGATGTATTTTTCACACACAGCAGACCATATGGTGGTCACTAAGGGCAATGGGAAGGGTACCACTACCCGCTATTGAATGGGATGAAAGGAAATTACCCAGTCCAGGAGGGTGGGGTTAAGGAATTTGTGACTGAGTTGAGTTGGAGCAGGGATTAGTTGTGAGAGCTGGAGAAACTTTACATTTTGTCATAATTTGTGAAGGGAGTGGGACAGCCAACTGACACCGAAGCCACCTTGGATGAGCAACTCACCAGAGGAGGCATGTGAGGATACTATGGTGAGGAGTTCAGTGTCTGATAATGGAGATTGCCAGGAAAGGAATAAACTCCAGCAGTGAGTATGGGTACTGAAAAGGAGAGGGAAAGTTTTAGAAGGAGTATTGCATACCCAGAAGGGGAGAAAGCAGACAGCATAGGTTCAAACTGGAAGCAAGAGGAAAGGTAGATGGCAACACCACCACCCCGTTTTGCATGATGATCCTGTCTCGTGATAGAGAAACCTGATATAGTTAGAGTAGTATCTGAGATCTTGGCAGATCGCCAAGACTCTGAGATCACCAGCACATCAGGGTTTAGGTTAACCATGATTGGTCATAATAGGTCAGTTTTGGGGAGAAGTCTGCCAAGGTTGACATGAGCTTCTCAAACCTTTGGGATTGAGGGTGGCATCAACTGCCTGAGAAAGGTATGATTTCAGTTATGAAATGGATCTATTTTCCAATTAATAAAAAAGGTAAGCTGTAAAAATATTTTATAATTTGTATTGCTTGATGGTACTACCTACAGGGCTCCCTTGCTATAGCGAAATCCCTGGTATTATGAATGGGGCACGGGGCTCCCGACAGCAAACCGTTTTGTTTATTTATTTAACCATTTTGCCAGGAAAGACACACTGAGCTCAACAAGCTCATTTCCAGATGCTTCCTGGGTAGAAGGGGAGAGGGAGTTGCTAAGAGAACATAATACAAAACGCATAACAATTGTACAAATGTAGAGGTGCAGAGTTTAAAGGAATACCAACGGTAGATATAATATATAGATGCACAGCATACTGAAACAGAGCAAATCATGTATGTAAATGTAGTATGTACAATATTTACAAACAACTATAGTAGTTCAGGAAAACATTGCAGCTAATAGCAGACAAGGTAGGTATACACTGAATAATAATGCTGTAGGGTTTAGGAATGAAGTGCAATCATAAACAGAAACCAATGTAAACCATAAGGGAAGTTGGAGTAGAAGAAGAATGGGATTGCGCATGGGACTATGGGGGGGGGGGGAAACTAAGGGCCCGGCACATTAAGGGCAGTGGCAGGGCAGAGAATTATGGGAGCAGATTAAAGAGATTAGGGAGGGTTTGGAGGAGGAAGAGCATATGGGTGGAGGGAAAGAATTCTAAAGTTTAGGAAAGTGGAAAGAGAAGGCTACTTGACCAGCAAGTGATCTGTGAGATTGGATCTGGAGGGAGTGAAACCCTAAGTTTCTGAGGGAGTAGGGAGAAGGGGTGGTGGGATAGAGGAAGGAATCAAGGTAAGGGGGTAGGGAGGAAAGCCAGAATTTGGAAGTGAAGGATGCAGTGGGTTAGAAGGTGATCCTCCAGGGAAGGGAGGAAGCAAGCAGAATAAAGATTACAGTAGTGGGTGTGGGGAGGGCAGTTGAGTGCGAAGCAGCAGGAGTGGAAGAGGGGATCCAGTCTGGCCAGCGTGGACCCAGGGGTGGTTCCACAGACTATGTCACCAAAAATCAAAAATATTAGTAATAGTAATACTTTCTATTGCGCCTTTCTAAAACCAAGGCGCATTAACGATATACTTGTTAAAACAATAAATAGAACACAAATACATGATACTAATACATAAAATATGTTAAAACATCATCATTAAAACATCAATCAGAAAACACTGCTAACCACAGATGGGATTTTAAGGCATACTTAAATTTCTCCACAGATGTGCACTCCTGAAGCAGAAGGGGTAGAGAATTCCAGAGGGTTGGGGCCGCGTACATAAAAGCACGGGCCCCTGAAGATTTCAAAGAAGCCCTCAGAACCTCTAGCAACCCCTTGTCCACTGAGCAGAGTGATCGCTTAGGGCAGTAGGGCACCAGAAGCTCTTTCAAGTAGACTGGGCCCAGTCCGTGGAGGGCTTTATAAGTCAGAAGACCGACTTTAAAGGTGATCCACCACTGTATTGGCAGCCAGTGCAGTTCACGCAGCACCAGAGAAATATGACAGGTATGAGAAGTACCTGTCAGTAACCAGGCTGCAGCATTCTGCACTAGCTGCAAGCAGTGGATATCAACCCCTGATAGCCCTAGATAAAGGGAGTTGCAATAGTCAAGATGCAAGATCACAAAGGCATGGACCAATGTAGGCAAGTCACTGGACGGAACTAGGTGCTTAATCCTAGAGATGTTCCTCAGATGGTAAAAGGCTAATTTGATGACTGCTGACACCTGTGATCTTAACGTCAGCCCGTCATCAAAATCACCCCCAGGTTCCGCACCTGTTCAGAGGTCAGGTGCTGGGAGCCACCCAGAAATAATCCTGAGGGCACACCAGCTCCTACCCTCTCTATCCCACAACCTGGGTCCACAACCATTATCTCCGTCTTCTCCGAGTTCAACCTCAGACAGCTCAAATTCATCCAGTCTTGGATTTCAGTGAGGCAGTTATTAAATACCGAGAGAGCTCTATCCTGGTCGGGTGCAAAAGATAGGTAGAGCTGGGTATCATCAGCATAGCAGTGAAACCTCAGCCCATACCTTCTTACAATGTCTCTGAGGGGCAGCATGTACACTCAGAACAACATGGGAGACAACACCGACCCCTGAGGCACCCCACATGACAGTGAGACTGGGCCAGAGGAATTTATCCCTGACACCACCCTCTGAGTTCTGCCAGTGAGGAATGATTTAAACCACCCGAGGACTGTACTAGATAGTCCACAGATAAACGTCAGATGTTTGAGAAGTATCCCATGGTCCACAGTGCCAAATGCTGAAGAGAAATTGAGAAGAACCAAAATAGAATGGCTCTTTCGATCTCTTGCCATCAGGAGATCATTGAGCACCCGAACCAGCACAGTCTCAGTACTATGTCTCTTACAAAAACCAGACTGGAGTGATTAAAAGATGTCATGGATGGTCAAGCGGTTCTCCAGTTGTACTGCCACTACTTTCTTGATCAACTTCTCCAAAAAGGGAAGATTAGAGATCGGTCTGTAGTTAGCATGGCAGTCTGGGTCCAAAGAAGCTTTCTTCAGGAAGGGTGTTACCACCGCCTCTTTCAGGAAGCTAGGAAACTTGCCTGTCTCTAAGGAGCACCAGACTATCCGTGCTAGGACCGGGCCGATAACATCACAACAACCCTTTATCAGGGAAGTTGGGCCCGGGTCCAAACTACAGCATGGTGCCTACCCCAGACAATCTGCATGACATCAATGAGCTCAGGCTGGTCAAAGGAACACCAGGAGGGTTCATACTAAGGTTCATACTAAGGTCGATTTGGGAGCGAAAAGTCAGAAACCCATAATGCTCCCATACCAAACCAACAAAAAATAGGTCAGCTTATAGCCAGAATTTATCAATGTGTCTAAATGATATTTGAATATTTTCTTAGTTTCACTAATAACCACATGAAGTGGTAATTTATTCCAAGGTCTGATTACTCTAATAGTGTAAAAATATTTCCTATAAATGCGATTAAATGATTTCTGAATCAGTTGTAATGGATGTCCCCTAAATTCATAAGAGTGGTCCTTAAATTCTAGTCCCATCTCACACATAAGATATGGATCTTTAATAATATCAAACAAAATCAAAAGATCACTTCGAAGGCGACGAGTAAAAAGTAACATAAGCTTTAGGGAGTCAATACGTTCACAATATGGCAGTTTTTCGAACCCGGATATCTTTTTTGTGAATTTCCTCTGAACACCCTCCAGCAGTTGACATTCTGATTTTTTGTATGGATTCCAAAGCTGAGAGGCATATTCTAAATGTGGCCTAACATATGCTTTAGAGGTAGTGACCCGGTGCCAATCCAATGCTTCTCCCATAGAAGATGCGGGCTGGAATGACGCCCTGATGTCAGCCACCATAGCCACAAAGAAGTGAGCAAGCTCTTCACACTCCACTTGTGAAAATGCTTTTCACACCTGCAGACAGGCTGGGTTGCATAGCCCGCTTACAGTTCGAAAGAGCTGAGCTGGTCAGTTCTGAGCAGCCGCAATCTCTCCGGACAGGAACTCTGCCTTCTTACGGGAAATTGCAGAATGATAGGACTGGTAATATTCTTGCCTATGCTGTGTTCTGCTACCTCTCTGCTACCTGTCAGTAAGGGTTTTGGTGTCAGAGTAGGGCAACAGAGGAGTTAAAGGAGAAACAATCACACAAAGCACTGTAACGCTGCTCCAACTATCATTGCTGCCACAACACTGACCTTATGAAATGCAAATGTGATTTATTTGCTCTGATGACTTGGATTTGTCTGTGGCACCATGATGGTGCTGTAAGTTTTTAAATATAAAAAGCAAAGTGAAGTAAACAAAAAACCAACACAATACCGTCAGGTAGATCTCAGAGCTGTAGGCAGGTGGGTGGGTGGAAGGATGAAACACGTGGCAGCTATGATGCAGTATATAGCATTTTTGTAATACAGTATCAAAGACAAAATACAGTACTGTGCTTTTTAAATTTTGTAAACTGACTGATACAATAGCTGAAATGAAAGGGGAGAGAGGCCAAGCATGCTGCTACTTAAAGTGCTGTTGAATACAGCACAGCAGTGTAATATACTAAGTGCTCTGTCTGTTTTTTCATCCCTTGCTTTAATGAACAGGGAGCTATAATGAACACATGTTTTGGTTCCCATTCTGTTCGTTATAGTGAGGGAGCACAGTGCTTGTTTACTGCTGGTGTGATGACCTACATTTAGAACATGATTATGTAGAGATATCCCAGCTGAATATGTTCTCATCCAATCACATCAAAAGACTTTGATCATCCATTTCATAATTTTCAGTACATAATGCATTTGTGTGCTTTCATATCTGTATAGAGATCTGTGGAGATATGACACACTTCAGGATTATAACTTGTGATCTCTGCTCTTATTTGTAACTTGCTGTCTTTACTTATTTCATTTACCTGTACAACACTGTGCAAGCATATTAATAAAACATAACATTTAAGCTCCTCACTCAAGCTTTCTTTTACTTTTCTGAATGCTGAATTTTTTCCACTTTTTGCAGATTTTATGTTTAGGCTTTGCCGCACTACAAACCCCCAGCCCTATTCTAAAACTGGGCCATTTTATGGGTCCCCCATGCAGACGATGCCCAAATATTTACTCACTTGTGAGATTTTGTCTTACAGAAATTCTTGAAACTCTCCTATTCTAACTGTGGGATACCAAAGAAACTGAAGCTGCAGAGCTGGTAGTGGAGAATGGCTTCAAACTGGAAAGCAGTGTTTCATCTATAGGGAATATTTTATGTTACAATGCACTGTCCACTTCTTGTTACAATACTGGGGCTTCTTGGAAGTAGAGCTATGGGGACATTTGCTCTTGTGTCTAAATCCAAACTGTATGATATTATTTGTGTTGTTAGTGCTATACGTTTAGACAATATATCAATGTTGCCTACTGACCCTGGCAATTAATGTGTAAGAGAGGGACAAATAATGGTAATGCAAATTATTTTTTTTGGAAAATTGAAACATCCTGAAACAAGGGGTACTCCTACTCTAAAATGCATAACTTTGTTCATAAAAAGCTAGGAAGATCATTTTGGTACAGTACCAAAATCTAGGGCTCTCTCAGTAACAATCAAAGGGATATGTATGAAGATTCATGAGTTGCAAGGTACAAGGGCTTTGTTTGGAAAGCTACTGTACTTCACTACATCAGTGAAGCAAGACCTGGTGTAAGTATTCAGTTGTTCTCTTATGCTAGCCCTAATATCAGTGGCACATGCTTATGGATCTATTAACAAAATTGACAATGTCAGACTGATAAAAACACTAGACAGCCATGTAGTGAACCATGACTTTTGTCCACAGTTGATGCATGAGTTGTTGATGTCATGTTTCTTTATATTTGGTTGTATAGCACAACTCATCCTAAGTAAACGATGCGAATTCCTCAACCATGTACTCTTTATATAGTATGTTATACTGCACATATCAAGAGTCCTTCCATTAAGGATATTGAGCAAGAAAAGCATGGTGGTATTAATGTAGATACTATATTGCCATCACTGGGCCTGAACAGAAACAGACTAAGGATATTCATAATGAGGTCTTTTCTGTTCATCTCAAGACAGTTCTGTTTGAGTTTCTAGTAAAGGAATGGGATAATAATGCAACAAGCTGCACTCCAAGGCCACAACATATATTCAGACCAAGAGGAAGAATGCATTTTATTTGAAGTGAAGAATGGTGGTGGCATTATTTAGTGCAATGTTGTTGAGCTTAGACTTGCCATGAAGAAGCTGACATTCAGGTTATATTGCACCTGAAACATTTTCAAGCAACACCAGATGCCATAGTTGTGGTGCTAGCAAATGACATGGATATTCTAGTCATTGTTATATACAATATTAAAATGTTACAGTAAATGCTAATGTGTGGATGGTTCTTGAACTCAGTAGCAACAACAGCTGAAGGTGCGGTATATGGATGCCTCTAGCTTCCTGCAAAAATGGGACCTAATCTTTGCTGTTTCCTTGCACTACGTTCTTTTTAGCTGTGATAACATTGCTTCATTCATGCACAAAGGAAAAATACATCCACTTACAATCAAAGAGAAGTCAAAAGTACTTTTAGAGGCATTCACAATGCTCAGAAAACCTGCAGCAATCAAATCAGGCATTGTTGCAACCACTGGAAGATTCATCAGCACTCTATACAGAAAGGTAAACATGACAACAGGGATATTTGAAACTGTCACTGATTGAGACACAAACCACCATTAGAGATCACAAATCTGTTCCAGTTGCTAAACAATGGTATATTGGAACAATCACAAACTGACACAGCAGCTACAAAATGTGTACCAATATAGCAGGCAATAGAAACAGTGACAAATGCATCTGAAAACATTGCTGCAATGTACTCTGCAAACCCTCCCTTGCAGTTCTAAAGGGAATCCATAGAATCAAGTGACAGCATGAATGGTATACCAAAGGCAGTACCCCAAACCCTGCTCCAGAAAAGGACACAGAATCATGAAGCAGAACAGATGCATATGTAGAATCAATAGGAAACATGGTATGCCTCACCCAACAGTGACACTAACAGAGTGACCTACAAACCCGTCGACAAAATTGACAGGTTGCCAACAGGTTGCTGTGTTCATGCGCCTGACACAGGGGAGCGCTGTCTCCTGGTCCTGTACTCCAGCCCTGATTCAACTCTGACTGGAGTTGATAATCCTAAAGATGGGAGGAGGGGTAGAGCCCCCTGCATAGAGTTTGGGGGGGGGGCAAAGCCCCCCGATGAAAAAAGTGGACTGGGAGACAAATGTGAATTATGTCAACTGCAACTTGTGGTAGACATAATTACTGTCGATGAGATGCCGGTCAACAAAGGTGTTGTCGAACCGGCATCATAGAGCCATACATGTGTACAGTATATATATATATATATTTCTGATGTGAAACCGTTGTAAATGAGCTACTTGTGCTCAAAGGTATTTTGTAATCCAAGATTGAATAAAGATATATATTTATATACTGTATATATATTTTTCTTTTTCCTTCCAGGGTCTGAAGGCAGGTTAATGAACCTTCCTGCCTTCCCCAGCTTCCGACTGAGCTGACGCTGAATGCCACAAGTGCAGGTATGATTTCCCAAGCAAGTTACTCAGCCAGATTTTGAACTTGGCATGATTCCTGTGTTGCCTGCTCCCAGCTTCCTGTGTGTGCTGCTGCTGCTCTTTGAGAATTTTTTTTAATTTGTCTGTGATTTTAGTTGCTCTTTAAGTTCAGAATTTTGCATTTAGCCCTATCTTAGCAAACTGTATAATTTTTTGCATTGTTTAGATGGTCTAAATTTAATTGCTGGTGCCATACAATATTGTTACCTGCTAGCTGCAATTTTTTATTAATTTGTTTGTACTCAAACCCTCTCCAAGCCCACGGTTCCTCTCTGTCTGCATGTTTCTCTCTCTCTCTCTCTCACTCTCTTTCTCTCTCTCTCTCCCTCCCTCCTCCCTTCCTCTCTCTCTCTCTCTCTCTCTTGCTCTCCTCTGCACTCACTCTTCCTTCCTTCCATCACCCACCCTGCATTTCTGCCCAGCCCCCTGCTTGCCCTTATAAAATACTTCCCAAGGTTAAAATCCCCTCTCTTTCCTTCCAGGGTCTGAAGGCAGATTAATGAACCTTCCTGCCCTCCCCAGCTTCCGACTGAGTCAATGCCGAATTCCACAGGTGCAGGTACAATTTCCCAAGCAAGTTACTCGGCCAGATTTTGAACTTGGCGTGATTCATGTGTAGCCTGCTCCCAGCTCCCTGTGTGTGCTGCTGCTGCTCTTTGAGAAATTTTTTCATTTGGCTGTGATTTTAGTTGCTCTTTAAGTTCAGAATTTTGCATTTAGCCCTATCTTAGCAAATTGTATATTTTTTGCATTGTTTAGCTGGTTCTAAATTTAATTGCTGGTGCCATACAATATTGTTACCTGCTAGCTGAAATTTTATATTAACTTGTTTGCACTCAAACCCCTCCAAGCCCATGGTTTCTCTCTGTCTGCATGTCTCTCTTTCTCTCTCCTCTGCACTCACTCTTCCTTTCTTCGTTCCATCTGCCATCCTGCATTTCAGCCCAGCCCCATGTTTGCCCTTATAAAATACTTCCCAAGTTTAAAATCCCCTCTCTTTTGTTCCAGGGTCTGAAGGCAGGTTAATGAATCTTCCTGCCCTCCTCAGCTTCCGACTGAGCCAACAGCGAATTCCACAAGTGCAGGTATGATTTCCCAAGCAAGTTACTCAGTCAGATTTTGAACTTGGCATGATTCCTGTGTAGCCTGCTCCCAGCTCTCTGTGTGTGCTGCTGCTGCTGCTTTTGAGAACCTTTTCACCCGCCCCCCACCTTAATTAAATACTCTAA
The DNA here is from genome assembly GCA_016271365.2 of Neoceratodus forsteri. Lineage (NCBI taxonomy): Eukaryota > Metazoa > Chordata > Ceratodontiformes > Ceratodontidae > Neoceratodus > Neoceratodus forsteri. Next base: position 897,908,489 of record CM028135.1, on the reverse strand, counting down.
AACCCCACCTCTGGTCTTTTCAAACTGGCCCCTGAAGTGTGGAGGCATGTTTACACTCCAGAAAGCTTAGATATCCCACCTCCTGCATTTCAAGCCACCCCCTTCTCCCTGAAGGCATGCCTAGCCTGCTGTGAGGGTACCCTTGACCCTAAACTTAAACTAATTTCTACATTTTTTAAATATTCTTCTGCCCTCCTTTTCTGGAAGAACTCCTTTCCATCCCATTGGTTCTTCTCTCCCTGCTAAAGTCTTTAGACTCAGACTTCAGGATTAGGCAGGATGATCTTGTCTGCACTTCTTGCCCCTCCTTCTGTGGAGAACTCCCTCTTCATTGGCTCTTCCTTCCCTGCTTAAAAATCTAGAATCAGGCTTCAGGATTAGGCAGGATAATTTCATTTGAATTTCCCATACTATTCTCATACTTTTTTGGAACACCACACCTCATTGTGAAATGAGGGCTGCACTTTTGCTGTATCTTTTAGTTGGTAACCTGTACTGCTCACACACTCCTTGCCCTGGGTCACCCAAGTCGGGAGCTGTTACACCAATATGCAAGCCATCTGCTGATTTCTATACCCCGTTATCCCTGGACCCTATTCAATGCCCCAGTGGCATGCAGGGACTGCGGTATCCTTGCCCCCCGGGCTCAATGCCAGCTATGTATTCCCCATCTTCTCTGTTCCTCACAACTCTATCATGCCAGGGTTATAATCCATGCAACACTATGCTCAGTCAGGGTACAATATAGACACGCTGAAACACAAACTGTGTCCTTCTGTAAATGGGAACGTGCCATTTCCTTTAGACTGCTGCAAAATGCACTTATCAGGATCCTAGTGTTGCTGTTGCTTTGTTCAGGAACAGTCAAGCTAAATCCAGGCCTTCAACTACCAATTCAAGCCTCCTGTGACTTAGCACACCTTAAAGGCTATGTATTCTTCATTTGAATGTGTGTAGTCTATTGAAAAAACAAGCAAATGCACAACTGT